>JALIRH010000013.1:0-10000000 GCA_023055505.1 Callipepla californica brunnescens
GCCCTGCCCTGCCTTCCCTTGCCCTGCCCTGCCTTCCCTTGCCCTGCCCTGCCCTGCCTTCTCTTGCCCTGCCCTGCCCTGCCTTCCCTTGCCCTGCCCTGCCCTGCCTTGCCTTGCCCCGCCCTGCCATGCCTTCCATTGCCCTGCCCTGCCTTCCCTTGCCCTGCCCTGCCCTGCCTTCCCTTGCCCTGCCCTGCTTTATCTTGCCCTGCCCTGCCTTGCCTTGCCCCGCCCTGCCATGCCTTCCATTGCCCTGCCCTGCCTTCCCCTTGCCCTGCCCTGCCCTGCCTTCCCTTGCCCTGCCCTGCTTTATCTTGCCATGCCCTGCCTTCCCTTCCCTGCCCTGCCCTGCCTTCTTTTGCCCTTCCCTGCCCTGCCTTCCCATGCCCTGCCTTGCCTTCCCTTGCCCTACCCTGCCTTCCCTTGCCCTGCCCAGCCCTGCCTTCCCTTGCCCTGCCCTGCCCTGCATTCCCTTGCCCTGCCCTGCCCCTGCCTTCCCATGCCCTGCCCTGCCCTCCCTTGCCCTGCCCTCCATTGCCCTGCCCTGATCTGCCTTCCCTTGCCCTGCCCTGCCCTGCCTTCTCTTGCACTGCCCTGCCTTCCCTTGCACTGCCCAGCCCTGCCTTGCACTGCCCTGCCCTGCCTTCCCTTGCCCTGCCCTGCCCTGCCTTCTCTTGCCCTGCCCTGCCCTCCCTTGCCCTGCCCTGCCCTGCCTTGCACTGCCCTGCCCTGCCTTCCCTTGCCCTGCCCTGCCCTGCCTTGCCCTGCCCTGCCCTGCCCTGCATTCATTTGCCCCGCCCTGCCCTGCCTTCCCTTGCCCTGCCCTGCCCTGCCCTCCATTGCCCTGCCCTGCCCTGCCTTCCCTTGCCCTGCCCTGCCCTGCCTTCCTATGCCCTGCCCTGCCTTCCCTTGCACTGCCCAGCCCTGCCTTCCCTTGCCCTGCCCTGCCCTCCCTTGCCCTGCCCTGCCCTGCCTTCCCTTGCCCTGCCCTGCCCTGCCCTGCATTACCTTGCCCTGCCCTGCCCTGCCTTCCCTTGCCCTGCCCTGTCCTGCCCTGCCTTGCCCTGCCCTGCCTTCCCTTGCCCTGCCCTGCCCTGCCTTCCCTTGCCCTGTCCTGCCTTCCCTTGCCCTGTCTGCCCTGCCTTTCCTTACCCTGCCCTGCCCTGTCTTCCCTTGCCCTGCCCTGCCTTCCCTTGCCCTGCCCTGCCCTGCCTTCCCTTGCCCTGCCTGCCCTGCCCTCCCTTGCCCTGCCCTGCCCTGCCTTCCCTTTCCCTGCCCTGCCTTCTCTTGTCTTGCCCTGACCTGCCTTCCCTTGCCCTGCCCTGCGTTTTTCTGCCTTACCTTGCCTTCCTTGCCTTTCCTTGCCTTACCTTCCCTTGCCCTGCCCTGCCCTGCCTTCCCTTGCCCTGCCCTGCCTTCCCTTGCTTTGCCCTGCCCTGCCTTCCCTTGCCCTGCCCTGCCCTGCCTTCCCTTGCCCTGCCCTGCCTTCCCTTCCCTTGCCCTGCCCTGCCTTGCCTTCCCTTGCCCCTGCCCTGTCTTCCCTTGCCCTGTTCTGCCTTCCCTTGCCCTGCCCTGCCTTCCCTTCATTTGCCCTGCCCTGCCTTCCCTTCCTTCGCCCTGCCCTGCCTTCCCTTCCTTTGCCCTGCCCTGCCTTCCTTTGCCCTGCCCTGCCTTCTCTTGCCCTGCCCTGCCTTCCCTTCCTTTGCCCTGCCCTGCCTTCCCTTCCCTTGCCCTGCCCTGCCTTCCCTTGCCCTGCCCAGCCCTGCCTTCCCTTGCCCTGACCTGCCTTGTTCTGCCTTGCCCTGCCCTATCCTGACTTCTCCTGCCCTGCCTTACCTTCCTTACCTTTCCTGCCCCACCCTGACCTGCCTTGCTCTGACCCGCCCTGCCTTGTCTTCCTTGCCTTGCCCTGCGTTGCCCTGCCCTGCCTATCCTTGCCTTGCCCTGCCAAGCCCCCACCTTACCCTGCCTTGCCATGCCTTGCCGTCCCTTGCCCTGTTCTGAATCCCTTCCCTTACCCTGCCTTTCCTTCCCTTGCCCTGCCCTGCCGTCCCTTTCCCTGCCCTGCTCTGCCTTGCCCTGCTCTGCCTTGTATACCTTGCCCTGCCCTGCTTTGCCATGCCTTACCTTGCCCTGCCCTTCCCTGCCCTGCCTTCCCTTGCCCTGCCCTGCCCTGCCTTGCCCTTCATACCTTGCCCTGCTTTGCTTTGCCATGCCTTACCTTGCCCTGCCCTTCCCTGCCCTGCCTTGTCCTTTCCTGCCTTTCCTATTCTGCCCTGCCTTGCCCTGCCTTGCCCAGCACTATCTTTGCCTTGCCCTGCTTGGCCCTGCCTGACCCTGCCCCGCGCTTCACTACCCTGCCCCAGCCTGTCCTGCCTTGCCCTGCCTTCCCTGCTCCGACCTGCCCTGCCCTGCACTGCCCTGCATTGCCCTGCCTTACGTTACCCTGCCCTGTCCTGCCCTGCCTTCAATAGCCCTGCCCTGCCCCACCCTGTTTTGCCATGCCTTGCTTTACCCTGTCCTGCCCTGCCTTACCTTGCCCTGCCCTGCGCTGTTCTGCCCTGCCTTGCCCTTCCTTGCCCTGCCGTCCCTTGCCCTGCCCTGCTTTCCCTTGCCCTACCTTCCCTTGCCCTGCTCTGCTTTGCATGCCTTACCATGTTTTACTTTACCCTGCCCTCCCTTGCCCTGCCCTGCCTTGCCCTGCCCCGCCTTACTTTTCCATGCCTTGCCTTGCCCTGCCATGTTTTACCTTGCCCTGCCCTGCCTTACTTTGCCCTGCCTTGCCCTGACTTCCCTTTTCCTGCCCTGCCCTGCTTTCCCTTGCCCTGCCCTGCTTTCCCTTGCCCTGCCCTTCTTTCCCTTGCCCTGCCCTGCCTTTCCTTCCCTTGCCCTGCCCTGCCTTTCCTTCCCTAGCCCTGCCCTGCCCTTCCTTCCCTAGTCCTGCCCTGCCTTTCCTTCCCTAGCCCTGCCCTGCCCTTCCTTCCCTAGCCCTGCCCTGCCCTTGCACTGCACTGCATTGCCTTGCCCTGCCAACCCGTGCCCAGCCCAGCCTTGCCCTGACTTTCCTTGCCTTGCACTGCCCGGCTGTGCCCTGCTCTGCCCTGCCCTGCCTTGCCCTGCACTATCTTTGCCTTACCCTGCTTGACCCTGCCTGGCCCTGCCCCGCCCTGCACTACCCTACCCCACCCTGTCCTGCCTTGCCCTGCCTTCCCTGCTCCGCCCTGCCCAGCCCAGCCTTGCCTTGACTTTCCTTGCCTTGCCCTGCCAAGCCCTGCCCAGCCCAGCCTTGCCCTGACTTTCCTTGCCTTGCCCTGCCAAGCCCTGCCCAGCCCAGCCTTGCCCTGACTTTCCTTGCCTTGCCCTGCCCTGATCTGCCCTGCCCCGGCCTGCCCTGCCTTGCTTTGCTCTGCCTTCCCCTTCACCTGCCCTGCCCTATTTTCCCCTGCCCTGCCTTGTCTTCCTTGCCTTGCCCTGCTTCACCCTGCTTTGCCTTCCCCTAACCTGCCCTGACCTGCCTTTCCCTGCCTTACCTTGCTCTGACCCGCCTTCCCTGCCTTTCCTTGCCTTACCTTGCCTTGCCCTGCCCTGCCCTATTGTGACTTCCCCTGCCCTGCCTTGTCTTCCTTACCTTGCCTGCCCCCCCCTGACCTGCCTTGCTCTGACCCGCCCTGCCTTGTCTTCCTTGCCTTGCCCTGCCAAGCCCTGCCTTACCCTGCCTTGCCCTGCCTTGCCTTCCCTTGCCTTGCCCTGCCTTCCCTTGACTTGCCCTGCCTTGCCCCGACTTGCCCTGCCCTGCTCTGCTTTACAAAACTTGCCCTACCCTGCTTTGCCATGCCTTACCTTGCCCTGCCCTTCCCTGCCTTGCTATCCCTTGCCCTGCCCTGCCCTGCATTGCCCTGCCTTACATTACCCTGCCCTGCCCTGCCTTCCATAGCCCTGCCCTGCCCTGCCCTGCCTTGCCCTGCTTTGCCATGCCTTACCATGCCCTGCCCTGCCTTAACTTGCCCTGCCGTGCCCTGCGCTGTTCTGCCCTGCCTTGCCTTCCTTTGCCCTGCCGTCCTTTGCCCTGCTCTTCCCTTGCCTTGCCCTGCCCTGCAATGCCCTGTTTTACCCTACCCTGCTTTGCATTCCTTGCCCTGCCCTGCCTTGCCATGCCTTACCTTGCCCTGCCCTTCCCTGCCTTGCCTTACCTTGCCTTACCTTGCCCTGCCCTTCCCTGCCTTGCCTTCCCTTGCCCTGCCTTGTTCTGCCTTACCTTGCCCTGCCCTGCTTTGCCGTCCCTTGCCCTGCCCTGCCTTGCCCTGCTATGCCATGCCTTACCTTGCCCTGCCCTTCCCTGCCCTGCCTTCCTTTGCCCTGCCTTGCACTATCTTTGCCTTTCCCTGCTTGGCCCTGCCTGGCCCTGCCTTGCCCTGCATTGTCTTCACCTTGCCCTGCTTGGCCATGCCTGACCCTGCCCTGCGCTGCACTACCCTGCCACACCCTGTCCTGCCTTGTCCTGCCCTGCTTATCCTTGCCTTGCCCAGCCTTGCCCTGCCCTGCACTGCTCTGCCTTGCCCTGCCCTGCTTTGCCATGCCTTACCTTCCGCTGCCCTACCTTACGTTTCCCTGCCCTGCCCTGCCTTCCTTTGCCCTGCCCTGCCCTGTTCTGCCCTGCCTTGCCCTGCACTGCATTGCTTTGCCTTGCCCTGCCCAGTCCAGCCCAGCCCAGCCTTTTCCTGTCTTTCCTTGCCTTGCCCTGCCCAGCCCTGCCCAGCTTAGCCTTGCCCTGACTTTCCTTGCCTTACCCTGCCCAGCTGTTCCTTGCCCTGCTTTGCCCTGCCTTCCTCTACCCTGCCGTGTATTCCTTGCCTTGCCCTTCCCTGATCTGCCTTGCCTTGCCCTGCCCTGCCCTACCTTGCCCTGCTTGGCCCCCTGCCTTGCCCTGCCCTGGCCTGCACTACCCCACCCCACCCTGTTCTGCCTTTCCCTGCCTTCCCTGCTCAGACCTGCCCTGCCCTGCACTGCCCTGCATTGCCTTGCCTTGCCTTGCCCTATCTTCCCCTACCCTGCCTTGTCTTCCTTGCCTTGACCTGCTTCACCCTGCCCTGCCTTCCCCTCCCCTTTTTTCCCTTGACCTGCCCTGCCTTGCCTTTCCCTAACATGCATTGTCCTGACCCGTACTGCCTTGCACTGCCTTGCCTTGCATTGCCCTGCCCTGCCGTGCCTTTACCTACCTTGCCTTGCCTTGTTCTGCCTTCCCTTGACTTGCCCCGCCTTGCCCCGACATGCCCTGCCCTGCACCTTGCCTTACCCTGCCCTACCTTGACCTGCATTGCCTTGCCAAGCCCCGCCTTACCCTGCCCTGCTATGCCCTACTTTGCCCTGCTCTACCTTGCCCTGCCCTGCCCTGCCCTGCCCTGCCCTGCCTTGCCTTGTCTTGCCTTGCCCTGCCCTTCCTTGCCTTCCTCTGCTCGGCCCTGCCCTGTTCTGCCTTGAATTGCCCTGCCCTGCCTTCCCTTGACTTGCCCTGTTTTCCCTTGACTTGCTCTACCTTGCCCTGCCCTTCCCTGCCTTGCCACACCTGCCCTGCCTTGCCCTTCCCTGCCCTACTTTGCCTGGTTCTACCTTGCCCTGCCTTGCCCTACCCTGCCCTGCCTTCCTCTGCCCTGCGCTGCCACGTTCTGCCTTGCCTTTTTTTGCCTTGCCCTGCCCTGCCCTGCCCTCCCTTGCCCTCCCTTGCCCTTCCCTGCCCTTCACTGCCCTTCCTTGTCTTACTTGCCTTGCACTGCCCTGCCGTACCCTATTTTGCCCTGCCTTGTCTTGCCTTGCCCTGCCCTGCCTTGCCTGCCTCACCCTACCCTACTCTGCCCTTCCTGGCCTTGCCCTGACCTGTCCTGCCTTGCCTTGTCTTGCCTTGCCCTGCCCTTCCTTGCCTTCCTCTGCTCGGTCCTGCCTTGTTCAGCCTTGCCTTGCCCTGCCTTGCCTTACCTTGTCCAGCCTTGCCCTGCCCTGCCCTGCCTTGATTTGCCTTACTTTACCCAGCTCTACCTTGCCCTGCCTTGCCCTGCCCTGCCATGCCCTAATTTGCCCAGACCTACCTTGTCCTGCCCTGCCCTGCCCCGCCTTCCCTTGCCCTGCCCCGCCTTCCCTTGCCCTGCCCCGCCTTCCCTTGCCCTGTTTGCCATGCCTTTTATTGCCCTGCCCTGCCCTGCCTGTCCTTGCCTTGCATTGCCCTGCCCTGCCTTGCCTTTACCTTGCTCTTCCCCTTGCCCGTGCCCTTACCCTGCCCTGCCATTGCTTGCCTCACCCTGCCTTACCTTGCTATGCTCTGCCTTGCTTTGCCCTGCCCTGCCCTGCCTTCTCTTGCCCTGCCATTCTTTGCCCTGCTTTGCCCTGCCCTTCCTTGCCCTGCCCTGCCATGCCCTGCCCCGCCCTGCACTGCCCTGTCTTGCTTTGCCCTGTCTTCTCCTGCCCTGCCTTGCCTTGATTCGCCCTGTCCTGCCCTGCCTTGCCTTGCCCTGTTTTGCCCTGCCCTGCTCTGCTCTGACCTGCCCAGCCCTGCCTTGCCCTTCTCTTCCCTGCCTTGCCTTGCCCTGCCCTGCCTTGCTCTGCCCTGTGTTCTCTGTCTTGCCTTGCCCTTCCTTGCCCTGCCCAGCCCTGCCCAGCCCTATCCATCCCAGCCTTGCCCTGTCTTATCTTGCCTTGCCTTCCCTTGACCTGCCTATTCTTGCCTTGCCGTGCACTATCTTTGCCTTGCCCTGCTTGGCCCTGCCTGGCCCTGCCCTGCTCTGTCGTGCCTGGCCCTGCCTTCCCTGCTCTGCTCTGACCTACACTGCCCTGCACTGCCCTGCCCCGCCTTACCTTGCCCTGCCCTATTTTCCCCTGCTCTGCCTTGTCTTCCTTTTCTTTAACCTGTGTATGGGAACTGTTGATCAATCGGTGGTTCAGGCCGTGATTCACCTGAGGCAAGCCCTGAGTCAGCTGTAGGGGCACAACTGAGTGTGATTGGAAGGGGTGGAGTTTGACTCCACCTCTCCCAAGACCCCAAATAAGGGCTGACCACCAGCGGGGAAGGATCTCTTGTTGGAGATCCCTCCCTGGTGGAGTTATCGGCGAGCCTCAAACATCATCAAGGTGAGCCAATCTCTTTTGCTATTTATTTGTATACCATCTACTTAAAGCCTACCAAAAATATACCATCCTTTCGCACTACTTCCTTGAAGTGCTTTCTTTAGGATTATTTCCCTACACCTACCCTGCCCTGCCTTCCCTTGCCCTGCCCTGCCCTGCCTTCCCTTGCCCTGCCCTGCCCTGCCCTCCCTTCCCTTGCCCTGCCCTGCCCTGCCTTCCCTTCCCTTGCCCTGCCCTGCCTTCCCTTGCCCTGCCCTGCCCTCCCTTGCCCTGCCCTGCCCTGCCCTCCATTGCCCTGCCCTGACCTGCCTTCCCTTGCCCTGCCCTGCCCTGCCTTCTCTTGCCCTGCCCTGCCTTCCCTTGCACTGCCCAGCCCTGCCTTCTCTTGCCCTGCCCTGCCTTCCCTTGCACTGCCCTGCCCTGCTTTCCCTTGCCCTGCCCTGCCCTGCCTTGCCCTGCCCTGCCCTGCATTCCCTTGCCCCGCCCTGCCCTGCATTCCCTTGCCCTGCCCTGCCCAGCCCTCCATTGCCCTGCCCTGCCCTGCCTTCCTATGCTCTGCCCTGCCCTGCTTTCTCTTGCCCTGCCCTGCCTTCCCTTGCACTGCCCAGCCCTGCCTTCCCTTGCCCTGCCCTGCCCTCCCTTGCCCTTCCCTGCCCTCCCTTGCCATGCCCTGCCCTGCCTTCCCTTGCCCTGCCCTGCCCTGCCTTGCCCTGCCCTGCATTACCTTGCCCTGCCCTGCCCTGCCTTCCCTTGCCCTGCCCTGTCCTGCCCTGCCTTGCCATGCCCTGCCTTCCCTTGCCCTGCCCTGCCCTGCCTTCCCTTGCCCTGCCCTGCCTTCCCTTGCCCTTTCTGCCCTGCCTTTCCTTACCCTGCACTGCCCTGTCTTCCCTTGCCCTGCCCTGCCTTCCCTTGCCCTGACCTGCCCTGCCTTCCCTTGCCCTGCCTGCCCTGCCTTCCCTAGCCCTGTCCTGCCCTCCCTTGCCCTGCCCTGCCCTGCCCTCCCTTGCCCTGCCCGGCCTTGCCTTCCCTTGCTCTGCCCTGCCCTGCCTTCCCATGCCCTGCCCTGCCTTCCCTTGCCCTGCCTTGCCTTCCCTTGCTCTTTCCTGCCTTCCCTTGCTCTTCCCTGCCTTCCCTTGCCCTGCCCTGCCTTCCCTTGCCCTGCCCTGCCTTCCCTTGCCCTGCCCTGCCTTCCCTTACCCTGCCCTGCCCTGCCTTCTCTTGCCCTGCCCTGCCCTCCCTTGCCCTGCCCAGCCCTGCCTTCCCTTGCCCTGCCCTGCCCTGCATTCCCTTGCCCTGCCCTGCCCTGCCTTCCCTTGCCCTGCCCTGCCCTCCCTTGCCCTGCCCTGCCCTGCCCTCCATTGCCCTGCCCTGACCTGCCTTCCCTTGCCCTGCCCTGCCCTGCCTTCTCTTGCCCTGCCCTGCCTTCCCTTGCACTGCCCAGCCCTGCCTTCTCTTGCCCTGCCCTGCCTTCCCTTGCACTGCCCTGCCCTGCTTTCCCTTGCCCTGCCCTGCTTTCCCTTGCCCTGCCCTGCCCTGCCCTGCATTCCCTTGCCCCGCCCTGCCCTGCATTCCCTTGCCCTGCCCTGCCCAGCCCTCCATTGCCCTGCCCTGCCCTGCCTTCCCTTGCTCTGCCCTGCCCTGCTTTCTCTTGCCCTGCCCTGCCTTCCCTTCCACTGCCCAGCCCTGCCTTCCCTTGCCCTGCCCTGCCCTCCCTTGCCATGCCCTGCCCTGCCTTCCCTTGCCCTGCCCTGCCCTGCCTTGCCCTGCCCTGCCCTGCATTACCTTGCCCTGCCCTGCCCTGCCTTCCCTTGCCCTGCCCTGTCCTGCCCTGCCTTGCCATGCCCTGCCCTCCCTTTCCTTGCCCTGCCCTGCCTTCCCTTGCCCTGCCCTGCCTTCCCTTGCCCTTTCTGCCCTGCCTTTCCTTACCCTGCCCTTCCCTGTCTTCCCTTGCCCTGCCCTGCCTTCCCTTGCCCTGACCTGCCCTGCCTTCCCTTGCCCTGCCTGCCCTGCCTTCCCTAGCCCTGTCCTGCCCTCCCTTGCCCTTCCCTGCCCTGCCCTCCCTTGCCCTGCCCGTTCTTGCCTTCCCTTGCTCTGCCCTGCCCTGCCTTCCCATGCCCTGCCCTGCCTTCCCTTGCCCTGCCTTGCCTTCCCTTGCTCTTCCCTGCCTTCCCTTGCCCTGCCCTGCCTTCCCTTGCCCTGCCCTGCCTTCCCTTGCCCTGCCCTGCCTTCCCTTGCCCTGCCCTGCCTTCCCTTGCCCTGCCCTGCCCTGCCTTGCCTTGCCCCGCCCTGCCATGCCTTCCATTGCCCTGCCCTGCCTTCCCTTGCCCTGCCCTGCCTTCCCTTGCCCTGCCCTGCTTTATCTTGCCCTGCCCTGCCTTCCCTTCCCTGCCCTGCCCTGCCTTCTTTTGCCCTTCCCTGCCCTGCCTTCCCATGCCCTGCCTTGCCTTCCCTTGCCCTACCCTGCCTTCCCTTGCCCTGCCCTGCCCTGCCTTCCCTTGCCCTGCCCTGCCCTGCCTTCCCATGCCCTGCCCTGCCCTCCCTTGCCCTGCCCTCCATTGCCCTGCCCTGATCTGCCTTCCCTTGCCCTGCCCTGCCCTGCCTTCTCTTGCACTGCCCTGCCTTCCCTTGCACTGCCCAGCCCTGCCTTCCCTTGCCCTGCCCTGCCCTCCCTTGCCCTGCCCTGCCCTGCCTTGCACTGCCCTGCCCTGCCTTCCCTTACCCTGCCCTGCCCTGCCTTGCCCTGCCCTGCCCTGCCCTGCATTCATTTGCCCCGCCCTGCCCTGCCTTCCCTTGCCCTGCCCTGCCCTGCCCTCCATTGCCCTGCCCTGCCCTGCCTTCCCTTGCCCTGCCCTGCCCTGCCTTCCTATGCCCTGCCCTGCCTTCCCTTGCACTGCCCAGCCCTGCCTTCCCTTGCCCTGCCCTGCCCTCCCTTGCCCTGCCCTGCCCTGCCTTCCCTTGCCCTGCCCTGCCCTGCCCTGCATTACCTTGCCCTGCCCTGCCCTGCCTTCCCTTGCCCTGCCCTGTCCTGCCCTGCCTTGCCCTGCCCTGCCTTCCCTTGCCCTGCCCTGCCCTGCCTTCCCTTGCCCTGTCCTGCCTTCCCTTGCCCTGTCTGCCCTGCCTTTCCTTACCCTGCCCTGCCCTGTCTTCCCTTGCCCTGCCCTGCCTTCCCTTGCCCTGCCCTGCCCTGCCTTCCCTTGCCCTGCCTGCCCTGCCCTCCCTTGCCCTGCCCTGCCCTGCCTTCCCTTTCCCTGCCCTGCCTTCTCTTGTCTTGCCCTGACCTGCCTTCCCTTGCCCTGCCCTGCGTTTTTCTGCCTTACCTTGCCTTCCTTGCCTTTCCTTGCCTTACCTTCCCTTGCCCTGCCCTGCCCTGCCTTCCCTTGCCCTGCCCTGCCTTCCCTTGCTTTGCCCTGCCCTGCCTTCCCTTGCCCTGCCCTGCCCTGCCTTCCCTTGCCCTGCCCTGCCTTCCCTTCCCTTGCCCTGCCCTGCCTTGCCTTCCCTTGCCCTGCCCTGTCTTCCCTTGCCCTGTTCTGCCTTCCCTTGCCCTGCCCTGCCTTCCCTTCATTTGCCCTGCCCTGCCTTCCCTTCCTTCGCCCTGCCCTGCCTTCCCTTCCTTTGCCCTGCCCTGCCTTCCTTTGCCCTGCCCTGCCTTCTCTTGCCCTGCCCTGCCTTCCCTTCCTTTGCCCTGCCCTGCCTTCCCTTCCCTTGCCCTGCCCTGCCTTCCCTTGCCCTGCCCAGCCCTGCCTTCCCTTGCCCTGACCTGCCTTGTTCTGCCTTGCCCTGCCCTATCCTGACTTCTCCTGCCCTGCCTTACCTTCCTTACCTTTCCTGCCCCACCCTGACCTGCCTTGCTCTGACCCGCCCTGCCTTGTCTTCCTTGCCTTGCCCTGCGTTGCCCTGCCCTGCCTATCCTTGCCTTGCCCTGCCAAGCCCCACCTTACCCTGCCTTGCCATGCCTTGCCGTCCCTTGCCCTGTTCTGAATCCCTTCCCTTACCCTGCCTTTCCTTCCCTTGCCCTGCCCTGCCGTCCCTTTCCCTGCCCTGCTCTGCCTTGCCCTGCTCTGCCTTGTATATCTTGCCCTGCCCTGCTTTGCCATGCCTTACCTTGCCCTGCCCTTCCCTGCCCTGCCTTCCCTTGCCCTGCCCTGCCCTGCCCTGCCCTGCCTTGCCCTTCATACCTTGCCCTGCTTTGCTTTGCCATGCCTTACCTTGCCCTGCCCTTCCCTGCCCTGCCTTGTCCTTTCCTGCCTTTCCTATTCTGCCCTGCCTTGCCCTGCCTTGCCCAGCACTATCTTTGCCTTGCCCTGCTTGGCCCTGCCTGACCCTGCCCCGCGCTTCACTACCCTGCCCCAGCCTGTCCTGCCTTGCCCTGCCTTCCCTGCTCCGACCTGCCCTGCCCTGCACTGCCCTGCATTGCCCTGCCTTACGTTACCCTGCCCTGTCCTGCCCTGCCTTCAATAGCCCTGCCCTGCCCCACCCTGTTTTGCCATGCCTTGCTTTACCCTGTCCTGCCCTGCCTTACCTTGCCCTGCCCTGCGCTGTTCTGCCCTGCCTTGCCCTTCCTTGCCCTGCCGTCCCTTGCCCTGCCCTGCTTTCCCTTGCCCTACCTTCCCTTGCCCTGCTCTGCTTTGCATGCCTTACCATGCTTTACTTTACCCTGCCCTCCCTTGCCCTGCCCTGCCTTGCCCTGCCCCGCCTTACTTTTCCATGCCTTGCCTTGCCCTGCCATGTTTTACCTTGCCCTGCCCTGCCTTACTTTGCCCTGCCTTGCCCTGACTTGCCCTGCCCTGCCCTGCATTACCTTGCCCTGCCCTGCCCTGCCTTCCCTTGCCCTGCCCTGCCCAGCCCTCCATTGCCCTGCCCTGCCCTGCCTTCCCTTGCTCTGCCCTGCCCTGCTTTCTCTTGCCCTGCCCTGCCTTCCCTTGCACTGCCCAGCCCTGCCTTCCCTTGCCCTGCCCTGCCCTCCCTTGCCCTTCCCTGCCCTCCCTTGCCATGCCCTGCCCTGCCTTCCCTTGCCCTGCCCTGCCCTGCCTTGCCCTGCCCTGCCCTGCATTACCTTGCCCTGCCCTGCCCTGCCTTCCCTTGCCCTGCCCTGTCCTGCCCTGCCTTGCCATGCCCTGCCCTCCCTTGCCCTGCCCTGCCCTGCCTTCCCTTGCCCTGCCCTGCCTTCCCTTGCCCTTTCTGCCCTGCCTTTCCTTACCCTGCCCTGCCCTGTCTTCCCTTGCCCTGCCCTGCCTTCCCTTGCCCTGACCTGCCCTGCATTCCCTTGCCCTGCCTGCCCTGCCTTCCCTAGCCCTGTCCTGCCCTCCCTTGCCCTGCCCTGCCCTGCCCTCCCTTGCCCTGCCCGGCCTTGCCTTCCCTTGCTCTGCCCTGCCCTGCCTTCCCATGCCCTGCCCTGCCTTCCCTTGCCCTGCCTTGCCTTCCCTTGCTCTTTCCTGCCTTCCCTTGCTCTTCCCTGCCTTCCCTTGCCCTGCCCTGCCTTCCCTTGCCCTGCCCTGCCTTCCCTTGCCCTGCCCTGCCTTCCCTTACCCTGCCCTGCCCTGCCTTCTCTTGCCCTGCCCTGCCCTGCCTTCCCTTGCCCTGCCCTGCCCTGCCTTGCCTTGCCCCGCCCTGCCATGCCTTCCATTGCCCTGCCCTGCCTTCCCTTGCCCTGCCCTGCCCTGCCTTCCCTTGCCCTGCCCTGCTTTATCTTGCCCTGCCCTGCCTTGCCTTGCCCCGCCCTGCCATGCCTTCCATTGCCCTGCCCTGCCTTCCCTTGCCCTGCCCTGCCCTGCCTTCCCTTGCCCTGCCCTGCTTTATCTTGCCCTGCCCTGCCTTCCCTTCCCTGCCCTGCCCTGCCTTCTTTTGCCCTTCCCTGCCCTGCCTTCCCATGCCCTGCCTTGCCTTCCCTTGCCCTACCCTGCCTTCCCTTGCCCTGCCCAGCCCTGCCTTCCCTTGCCCTGCCCTGCCCTGCATTCCCTTGCCCTGCCCTGCCCTGCCTTCCCATGCCCTGCCCTGCCCTCCCTTGCCCTGCCCTCCATTGCCCTGCCCTGATCTGCCTTCCCTTGCCCTGCCCTGCCCTGCCTTCTCTTGCACTGCCCTGCCTTCCCTTGCACTGCCCAGCCCTGCCTTGCACTGCCCTGCCCTGCCTTCCCTTGCCCTGCCCTGCCCTGCCTTCTCTTGCCCTGCCCTGCCCTCCCTTGCCCTGCCCTGCCCTGCCTTGCACTGCCCTGCCCTGCCTTCCCTTGCCCTGCCCTGCCCTGCCTTGCCCTGCGCTGCCCTGCCCTGCATTCATTTGCCCCGCCCTGCCCTGCCTTCCCTTGCCCTGCCCTTCCCTGCCCTCCATTGCCCTGCCCTGCCCTGCCTTCCCTTGCCCTGCCCTGCCCTGCCTTCCTATGCCCTGCCCTGCCTTCCCTTGCACTGCCCAGCCCTGCCTTCCCTTGCCCTGCCCTGCCCTCCCTTGCCCTGCCCTGCCCTGCCTTCCCTTGCCCTGCCCTGCCCTGCCCTGCATTACCTTGCCCTGCCCTGCCCTGCCTTCCCTTGCCCTGCCCTGCCTTCCCTTGCCCTGCCCTGCCCTGCCTTCCCTTGCCCTGTCCTGCCTTCCCTTGCCCTGTCTGCCCTGCCTTTCCTTACCCTGCCCTGCCCTGCCTTCCCTTGCCCTGCCCTGCCCTGCCTTCCCTTGCCCTGCCCTGCCCTGCCTTCCCTTGCCCTGCCTGCCCTGCCCTCCCTTGCCCTGCCCTGCCCTGCCTTCCCTTTCCCTGCCCTGCCTTCTCTTGTCTTGCCCTGACCTGCCTTCCCTTGCCCTGCCCTGCGTTTTTCTGCCTTACCTTGCCTTCCTTGCCTTTCCTTGCCTTACCTTCCCTTGCCCTGCCCTGCCCTGCCTTCCCTTGCCCTGCCCTGCCTTCCCTTGCTTTGCCCTGCCCTGCCTTCCCTTGCCCTGCCCTGCCCTGCCTTCCCTTGCCCTGCCCTGCCTTCCCTTCCCTTGCCCTGCCCTGCCTTGCCTTCCCTTGCCCTGCCCTGTCTTCCCTTGCCCTGTTCTGCCTTCCCTTGCCCTGCCCTGCCTTCCCTTCATTTGCCCTGCCCTGCCTTCCCTTCCTTCGCCCTGCCCTGCCTTCCCTTCCTTTGCCCTGCCCTGCCTTCCTTTGCCCTGCCCTGCCTTCTCTTGCCCTGCCCTGCCTTCCCTTCCTTTGCCCTGCCCTGCCTTCCCTTCCCTTGCCCTGCCCTGCCTTCCCTTGCCCTGCCCAGCCCTGCCTTCCCTTGCCCTGACCTGCCTTGTTCTGCCTTGCCCTGCCCTATCCTGACTTCTCCTGCCCTGCCTTACCTTCCTTACCTTTCCTGCCCCACCCTGACCTGCCTTGCTCTGACCCGCCCTGCCTTGTCTTCCTTGCCTTGCCCTGCGTTGCCCTGCCCTGCCTATCCTTGCCTTGCCCTGCCAAGCCCCACCTTACCCTGCCTTGCCATGCCTTGCCGTCCCTTGCCCTGTTCTGAATCCCTTCCCTTACCCTGCCTTTCCTTCCCTTGCCCTGCCCTGCCGTCCCTTTCCCTGCCCTGCTCTGCCTTGCCCTGCTCTGCCTTGTATACCTTGCCCTGCCCTGCTTTGCCATGCCTTACCTTGCCCTGCCCTTCCCTGCCCTGCCTTCCCTTGCCCTGCCCTGCCCTGCCTTGCCCTTCATACCTTGCCCTGCTTTGCTTTGCCATGCCTTACCTTGCCCTGCCCTTCCCTGCCCTGCCTTGTCCTTTCCTGCCTTTCCTATTCTGCCCTGCCTTGCCCTGCCTTGCCCAGCACTATCTTTGCCTTGCCCTGCTTGGCCCTGCCTGACCCTGCCCCGCGCTTCACTACCCTGCCCCAGCCTGTCCTGCCTTGCCCTGCCTTCCCTGCTCCGACCTGCCCTGCCCTGCACTGCCCTGCATTGCCCTGCCTTACGTTACCCTGCCCTGTCCTGCCCTGCCTTCAATAGCCCTGCCCTGCCCCACCCTGTTTTGCCATGCCTTGCTTTACCCTGTCCTGCCCTGCCTTACCTTGCCCTGCCCTGCGCTGTTCTGCCCTGCCTTGCCCTTCCTTGCCCTGCCGTCCCTTGCCCTGCCCTGCTTTCCCTTGCCCTACCTTCCCTTGCCCTGCTCTGCTTTGCATGCCTTACCATGTTTTACTTTACCCTGCCCTCCCTTGCCCTGCCCTGCCTTGCCCTGCCCCGCCTTACTTTTCCATGCCTTGCCTTGCCCTGCCATGTTTTACCTTGCCCTGCCCTGCCTTACTTTGCCCTGCCTTGCCCTGACTTCCCTTTTCCTGCCCTGCCCTGCTTTCCCTTGCCCTGCCCTGCTTTCCCTTGCCCTGCCCTTCTTTCCCTTGCCCTGCCCTGCCTTTCCTTCCCTTGCCCTGCCCTGCCTTTCCTTCCCTAGCCCTGCCCTGCCCTTCCTTCCCTAGTCCTGCCCTGCCTTTCCTTCCCTAGCCCTGCCCTGCCCTTCCTTCCCTAGCCCTGCCCTGCCCTTGCACTGCACTGCATTGCCTTGCCCTGCCAACCCGTGCCCAGCCCAGCCTTGCCCTGACTTTCCTTGCCTTGCACTGCCCGGCTGTGCCCTGCTCTGCCCTGCCCTGCCTTGCCCTGCACTATCTTTGCCTTACCCTGCTTGACCCTGCCTGGCCCTGCCCCGCCCTGCACTACCCTACCCCACCCTGTCCTGCCTTGCCCTGCCTTCCCTGCTCCGCCCTGCCCAGCCCAGCCTTGCCTTGACTTTCCTTGCCTTGCCCTGCCAAGCCCTGCCCAGCCCAGCCTTGCCCTGACTTTCCTTGCCTTGCCCTGCCAAGCCCTGCCCAGCCCAGCCTTGCCCTGACTTTCCTTGCCTTGCCCTGCCCTGATCTGCCCTGCCCCGGCCTGCCCTGCCTTGCTTTGCTCTGCCTTCCCCTTCACCTGCCCTGCCCTATTTTCCCCTGCCCTGCCTTGTCTTCCTTGCCTTGCCCTGCTTCACCCTGCTTTGCCTTCCCCTAACCTGCCCTGACCTGCCTTTCCCTGCCTTACCTTGCTCTGACCCGCCTTCCCTGCCTTTCCTTGCCTTACCTTGCCTTGCCCTGCCCTGCCCTATTGTGACTTCCCCTGCCCTGCCTTGTCTTCCTTACCTTGCCTGCCCCCCCCTGACCTGCCTTGCTCTGACCCGCCCTGCCTTGTCTTCCTTGCCTTGCCCTGCCAAGCCCTGCCTTACCCTGCCTTGCCCTGCCTTGCCTTCCCTTGCCTTGCCCTGCCTTCCCTTGACTTGCCCTGCCTTGCCCCGACTTGCCCTGCCCTGCTCTGCTTTACAAAACTTGCCCTACCCTGCTTTGCCATGCCTTACCTTGCCCTGCCCTTCCCTGCCTTGCTATCCCTTGCCCTGCCCTGCCCTGCATTGCCCTGCCTTACATTACCCTGCCCTGCCCTGCCTTCCATAGCCCTGCCCTGCCCTGCCCTGCCTTGCCCTGCTTTGCCATGCCTTACCATGCCCTGCCCTGCCTTAACTTGCCCTGCCGTGCCCTGCGCTGTTCTGCCCTGCCTTGCCTTCCTTTGCCCTGCCGTCCTTTGCCCTGCTCTTCCCTTGCCTTGCCCTGCCCTGCAATGCCCTGTTTTACCCTACCCTGCTTTGCATTCCTTGCCCTGCCCTGCCTTGCCATGCCTTACCTTGCCCTGCCCTTCCCTGCCTTGCCTTACCTTGCCTTACCTTGCCCTGCCCTTCCCTGCCTTGCCTTCCCTTGCCCTGCCTTGTTCTGCCTTACCTTGCCCTGCCCTGCTTTGCCGTCCCTTGCCCTGCCCTGCCTTGCCCTGCTATGCCATGCCTTACCTTGCCCTGCCCTTCCCTGCCCTGCCTTCCTTTGCCCTGCCTTGCACTATCTTTGCCTTTCCCTGCTTGGCCCTGCCTGGCCCTGCCTTGCCCTGCATTGTCTTCACCTTGCCCTGCTTGGCCATGCCTGACCCTGCCCTGCGCTGCACTACCCTGCCACACCCTGTCCTGCCTTGTCCTGCCCTGCTTATCCTTGCCTTGCCCAGCCTTGCCCTGCCCTGCACTGCTCTGCCTTGCCCTGCCCTGCTTTGCCATGCCTTACCTTCCGCTGCCCTACCTTACGTTTCCCTGCCCTGCCCTGCCTTCCTTTGCCCTGCCCTGCCCTGTTCTGCCCTGCCTTGCCCTGCACTGCATTGCTTTGCCTTGCCCTGCCCAGTCCAGCCCAGCCCAGCCTTTTCCTGTCTTTCCTTGCCTTGCCCTGCCCAGCCCTGCCCAGCTTAGCCTTGCCCTGACTTTCCTTGCCTTACCCTGCCCAGCTGTTCCTTGCCCTGCTTTGCCCTGCCTTCCTCTACCCTGCCGTGTATTCCTTGCCTTGCCCTTCCCTGATCTGCCTTGCCTTGCCCTGCCCTGCCCTACCTTGCCCTGCTTGGCCCCCTGCCTTGCCCTGCCCTGGCCTGCACTACCCCACCCCACCCTGTTCTGCCTTTCCCTGCCTTCCCTGCTCAGACCTGCCCTGCCCTGCACTGCCCTGCATTGCCTTGCCTTGCCTTGCCCTATCTTCCCCTACCCTGCCTTGTCTTCCTTGCCTTGACCTGCTTCACCCTGCCCTGCCTTCCCCTCCCCTTTTTTCCCTTGACCTGCCCTGCCTTGCCTTTCCCTAACATGCATTGTCCTGACCCGTACTGCCTTGCACTGCCTTGCCTTGCATTGCCCTGCCCTGCCGTGCCTTTACCTACCTTGCCTTGCCTTGTTCTGCCTTCCCTTGACTTGCCCCGCCTTGCCCCGACATGCCCTGCCCTGCACCTTGCCTTACCCTGCCCTACCTTGACCTGCATTGCCTTGCCAAGCCCCGCCTTACCCTGCCCTGCTATGCCCTACTTTGCCCTGCTCTACCTTGCCCTGCCCTGCCCTGCCCTGCCCTGCCCTGCCTTGCCTTGTCTTGCCTTGCCCTGCCCTTCCTTGCCTTCCTCTGCTCGGCCCTGCCCTGTTCTGCCTTGAATTGCCCTGCCCTGCCTTCCCTTGACTTGCCCTGTTTTCCCTTGACTTGCTCTACCTTGCCCTGCCCTTCCCTGCCTTGCCACACCTGCCCTGCCTTGCCCTTCCCTGCCCTACTTTGCCTGGTTCTACCTTGCCCTGCCTTGCCCTACCCTGCCCTGCCTTCCTCTGCCCTGCGCTGCCACGTTCTGCCTTGCCTTTTTTTGCCTTGCCCTGCCCTGCCCTGCCCTCCCTTGCCCTCCCTTGCCCTTCCCTGCCCTTCACTGCCCTTCCTTGTCTTACTTGCCTTGCACTGCCCTGCCGTACCCTATTTTGCCCTGCCTTGTCTTGCCTTGCCCTGCCCTGCCTTGCCTGCCTCACCCTACCCTACTCTGCCCTTCCTGGCCTTGCCCTGACCTGTCCTGCCTTGCCTTGTCTTGCCTTGCCCTGCCCTTCCTTGCCTTCCTCTGCTCGGTCCTGCCTTGTTCAGCCTTGCCTTGCCCTGCCTTGCCTTACCTTGTCCAGCCTTGCCCTGCCCTGCCCTGCCTTGATTTGCCTTACTTTACCCAGCTCTACCTTGCCCTGCCTTGCCCTGCCCTGCCATGCCCTAATTTGCCCAGACCTACCTTGTCCTGCCCTGCCCTGCCCCGCCTTCCCTTGCCCTGCCCCGCCTTCCCTTGCCCTGCCCCGCCTTCCCTTGCCCTGTTTGCCATGCCTTTTATTGCCCTGCCCTGCCCTGCCTGTCCTTGCCTTGCATTGCCCTGCCCTGCCTTGCCTTTACCTTGCTCTTCCCCTTGCCCGTGCCCTTACCCTGCCCTGCCATTGCTTGCCTCACCCTGCCTTACCTTGCTATGCTCTGCCTTGCTTTGCCCTGCCCTGCCCTGCCTTCTCTTGCCCTGCCATTCTTTGCCCTGCTTTGCCCTGCCCTTCCTTGCCCTGCCCTGCCATGCCCTGCCCCGCCCTGCACTGCCCTGTCTTGCTTTGCCCTGTCTTCTCCTGCCCTGCCTTGCCTTGATTCGCCCTGTCCTGCCCTGCCTTGCCTTGCCCTGTTTTGCCCTGCCCTGCTCTGCTCTGACCTGCCCAGCCCTGCCTTGCCCTTCTCTTCCCTGCCTTGCCTTGCCCTGCCCTGCCTTGCTCTGCCCTGTGTTCTCTGTCTTGCCTTGCCCTTCCTTGCCCTGCCCAGCCCTGCCCAGCCCTATCCATCCCAGCCTTGCCCTGTCTTATCTTGCCTTGCCTTCCCTTGACCTGCCTATTCTTGCCTTGCCGTGCACTATCTTTGCCTTGCCCTGCTTGGCCCTGCCTGGCCCTGCCCTGCTCTGTCGTGCCTGGCCCTGCCTTCCCTGCTCTGCTCTGACCTACACTGCCCTGCACTGCCCTGCCCCGCCTTACCTTGCCCTGCCCTATTTTCCCCTGCTCTGCCTTGTCTTCCTTTTCTTTAACCTGTGTATGGGAACTGTTGATCAATCGGTGGTTCAGGCCGTGATTCACCTGAGGCAAGCCCTGAGTCAGCTGTAGGGGCACAACTGAGTGTGATTGGAAGGGGTGGAGTTTGACTCCACCTCTCCCAAGACCCCAAATAAGGGCTGACCACCAGCGGGGAAGGATCTCTTGTTGGAGATCCCTCCCTGGTGGAGTTATCGGCGAGCCTCAAACATCATCAAGGTGAGCCAATCTCTTTTGCTATTTATTTGTATACCATCTACTTAAAGCCTACCAAAAATATACCATCCTTTCGCACTACTTCCTTGAAGTGCTTTCTTTAGGATTATTTCCCTACACCTACCCTGCCCTGCCTTCCCTTGCCCTGCCCTGCCCTGCCTTCCCTTGCCCTGCCCTGCCCTGCCCTCCCTTCCCTTGCCCTGCCCTGCCCTGCCTTCCCTTCCCTTGCCCTGCCCTGCCTTCCCTTCCCTTGCCCTGCCCTGCCCTGCCTTCCCTTGCCCTGCCCTGCCCTGCCTTCCCTTGCCCTGCCCTGCCCTGCCTTCCCTTGCCCTGCCCTGCCCTGCCTTCCCTTGCCCTGCCCTGCCCTGCCTTCCCTTGCCCTGCCCTGCCCTGCCTTCCCTTGCCCTGCCCTGCCCTGCCTTCCCTTGCCCTGCCCTGCCTTCCCTTGCCCTGCCCTGCCTTCCCTTGCCCTGCCCTGCCCTGCCTTCCCTTGCCCTGCCCTGCCCTGCCTTCCCTTGCCCTGCCCTGCCTTCCCTTGCCCTGCCCTGCCCTGCCTTCCCTTGCCCTGCCCTGCCCTGCCTTCCCTTGCCCTGCCCTGCCCTGCCTTCCCTTGCCCTGCCCTGCCTTCCCTTGCCCTGCCCTGCCTTCCCTTGCCCTGCCCTGCCTTCCCTTGCCCTGCCCTGCCTTCCCTTGCCCTGCCCTGCCTTCCCTTGCCCTGCCCTGCCTTCCCTTGCCCTGCCCTGCCTTCCCTTGCCCTGCCCTGCCTTCCCTTGCCCTGCCCTGCCTTCCCTTGCCCTGCCCTGCCCTGCCCTGCCTTCCCTTGCCCTGCCCTGCCCTGCCCTGCCTTCCCTTGCCCTGCCCTGCCCTGCCTTCCCTTGCCCTGCCCTGCCCTGCCTTCCCTTGCCCTGCCCTGCCCTGCCTTCCCTTGCCCTGCCCTGCCCTGCCTTCCCTTGCCCTGCCCTGCCCTGCCTTCCCTTGCCCTGCCCTGCCTTCCCTTCCCTTCCCTTGCCCTGCCTTCCCTTCCCTTCCCTTGCCCTGCCTTCCCTTCCCTTCCCTTGCCCTGCCTTCCCTTCCCTTCCCTTGCCCTGCCTTCCCTTCCCTTCCCTTGCCCTGCCTTCCCTTCCCTTCCCTTGCCCTGCCTTCCCTTCCCTTCCCTTGCCCTGCCTTCCCTTCCCTTCCCTTGCCCTGCCTTCCCTTCCCTTCCCTTGCCCTGCCCTGCCTTCCCTTGCCCTGCCCTGCCTTCCCTTGCCCTGCCCTGCACTATCTTTGCTTTGCCTTGCTTGGCCCTGCCTGGCTCTTTTTGCCGCCCTGTACTACCCTGCCCCACCCTGTCCTGCCTTGTCCTGCTTTCCCTGCTCCGCCCTGCACTGCCTTGCCTTGCCTTGCCAAGCCCTGCCCAGCCCAGCCTTGCCCTGACTTTCCTTTCCTTGCCCTGCCCGGCTCTGCCCTGCCCTGTTTTGCCCTGCCTTCCTCTACCCTGCCAACTATTCCTTGCCTTGCCCTGCCCTGATCTGCTCTGCCCCGCCCTGCCTTGCTTTGCTCTGCCTTCCCCTTGACCTGCTCTGCCTTGCTTTCCCCTGCCCTGCCCTATTTACCCCTGCCCTGCCTTGTCTTCCTTGCCTTGCCCTGCTTCACCCTGCTTTGCCTTCCCCAAACCTGCCCTGCCCTGCCTTTCCCTGCCCTACCTTGCTCTGGCCCGCCTTCCCTGCCTTTCTTTGCCTTACCTTGCCTTGCCCTGCCCTGCCCTATTGTGACTTCCCCTGTCCTGCCTTGTCTTCCTTACCTTGCCTGCCCCACCCTGACCTGCCCTGCTCTGACCCGCCCTGCCTTGCTCTGCCCTGCCTATCCTTGCCTTGCCCTGCCTTGTTCTGCCTTACCTTGCCTTGCCAAGCCCCACCTTACCCTGCCCTGCCAAGCCCTGCCTTATCCTGCCCTGCCTTGCCTTCCGCTGCCCTTCTTAGCATGCCTTGCCTGGCCCTGCCTGGCCTTGCCTTGCCCTGCACTATCTTTGCCTTGCCCTGCTTGGCCCTGCCTGGCCCTGCCTTGCCTTGCACTATCTTTGTCTTACTTTGCTTGGCTCTGCCTGGCCCTGCTCCGCTCTCTACTACCCTGTTCCACCCTGTCCTGCTTTGCTTTGCCTTCCCTGCTCCGCTGTCATGGTTTTGTGGTTTTGATGCCGGTATTCCACATCAGAACATCATGCAGGCCGTGAAGAAGTTTACGCTTTGGGAGCAGGGGAGGGGCGGAGCTCCACACCGGACTTGAGGCCCACGCTTTTTTGTGGCGCGCGCGCTGGGTGGCCGTGAGGAGTTCAGGACGTGTAAAGTAAGCTCCCAGTTCTTTCTGGTTTGGAAATTTTGTCTCTCTCTCTCAATTGTTCAATTTTATTAGATTTAGTAAAGTTACCGTTCCTTCTCAGATCGTGCCGTTGTGTTTTGTTTTTCTACATACCCTCTGTCTTCATACCGTTTAGATGAGGTGTTGAGGGATTTGATTTAGTGGCTTGGTGGGTAGGGATGGTGGTGTGAGGATGGTTGGACTAGATGATCTTGTAGGTCCTTTCCAACCTAATGTATCTATGAATCTATGAATCTATGAATCCAGCTCCCTACAGACCATAGAGGGAGATAAGGTCCCTGTAGTACATGTAAAGAACATGTTGGGAAAAGCAGTGTGGGTCCTTGCAGCCTCTGGAAGGGGCAGACCCCTCCGTGGAACAGTTTTTGCACAGGGACCTTGGTGCACCTGGTGGGTAATGGATAAAAATGGGGACGTCCAGTGTGTTCCACAAGGGAATTTGATGCTGGGGGAGTGCAGTCTGTGATTCCGTGTATATATATGTATAGATATGTTTGTATGTAATCTGTGTTATTACTGTTTTTGGTTCTATATAGATATGTGTTAAGCATGATGTGATGATGTGGAATAAGGGGTGGAATGTTGTGGTTTTGATGCCGATATTCCACATCAGAACATCATGCAGGCCGTTAAAGAGTTAATGCTGTGGGGAGCAGCGGAGGGGCGGAGCTCCGCACCGGATGCGAGGCCCGCGCTTTTTGGTGGCGCACGCGCTGGGCGTCCGTGAGGAGTTCAGGACGTGTAAAGTAAGCTCCCAGTTCTTTCTGGTTTGGAAATTTTGTCTCTCTCTCTCAATTGTTCAATTTTATTAGATTTAGTAAAGTTACCGTTCCTTCTCAGATCGTGCTGTTGTGTTTTGTTTTTCTACATACCCTCTATTCTCTCTGTTTCCCCCTCCCCCCTGGAGCCCGCGGCTCTGCTGAGGCGGCTGCAGGCCACGGGGCAGTTTTTTTTCGTTCCCTTCTTTTTTTTCCCTTCTCGGTTCCCCCTTGGGTTACTGTCACGGATACCACCGTGACACCTTGCCTGCCCCACCCTGACCTGCCTTGCTCTAACCCGCCCTGCCTTGTCTTCCTTGCATTGCCCTGCCTTACCCTGCCCTGCATATCCTTGCCATGCCCTGCCTTGTTCTGCCTTACCTTGCCCTGCCAAGCCCCGCCTTACCCTGCCCTGCCCTGCCTTGCATTCCCTTGCCCTTCCCTGCCATGCCCTGCCCTGCCTTGTCCCACCATGCCCTGCCTTGCCTTGCCCCGCCCTGCTTTGCCGTGCCTTGCCTTGCCCTGCCCTGCCATGCCTTACCTTGCCTTCCCTGCCTTACCTTGCCCTGCTCTGCCCTACCCTTCCCTGACCTGCTCTGCCCTGCCTTGCCCTGCACTATCTTTATCTTGCCCTTCCTGGCCCTGCCTTGCCCTGCACTATCTTTACCTTGCCCTGCCCTGCCCTACCTGGCCCTGCCCCGCCATGCCCCGCCATGCCACGCCCTGCCCTGCGTCGACCTGCTTTGCCATGCTTTGCCTTGCCTTGCCCTGCCCTGGTATACCTTGCCCTGCCCTCCCTTGCCCTGCCCTGCCCTGCCCTCCCTTGCCCTGCCCTGCCCTGCCCTCCCTTGCCCTGCCCAGTCCTGCCTTCACTTCCCCTTCCCTGCCCTACTTCCCCTTGCCCAGCCCTACACTACCTTCCCTTGCCCTGCCCTGCCTTCTCTTGCACTGCCCTGCCCTGCCTTGCCCTTCTCTATCTTTGCTTTCCCTTGCCCTGCCCTGCCTTCCCTTGCCCTGCCCTGCCTTCCCTTGCCCTGCCCTGCCTTCCCTTGCCCTGCCCTGCCTTCCCTTGCCCTGCCCTGCCCTGCCTTCCCTTGCCCTGCCCTGCCCTGCCTTCCCTTGCCCTGCCCTGCCCTGCCTTCCCTTGCCCTGCCCTGCCCTGCCCTCCCTTGCCCTGCCCTGCCCTGCCCTCCCTTGCCCTGCCCTGCCCTGCCCTCCCTTGCCCTGCCCTGCCCTGCCCTCCCTTGCCCTGCCCTGCCCTGCCCTCCCTTGCCCTGCCCTGCCCTGCCCTCCCTTGCCCTGCCCAGTCCTGCCTTCACTTCCCCTTCCCTGCCCTACTTCCCCTTGCCCAGCCCTACACTACCTTCCCTTGCCCTGCCCTGCCTTCTCTTGCACTGCCCTGCCCTGCCTTGCCCTTCTCTATCTTTGCTTTCCCTTGCCCTGCCCTGCCTTCCCTTGCCCTGCCCTGCCTTCCCTTGCCCTGCCCGGTCCTGCCTTGTCCTGCACTATCTTTGCCTTGCCTTGCTTGGCTCTGCCTGGCCCTGCGCCGCCCTGTACTACCCTGTCCCACCCTGTCCTGCCTCACCCTGTCCTGCCTTCCCTGCTCCGCCCTGCCCTGCACTGCACTGCATTGCCTTGCCTTGCCCTGACTTTCCTTGCCTTGCCCTGCCCGGCTGTGCCCTGCCCTGCTTTGCCCTGCCTTCCCCTACCCTGCCGTGTATTCCTTGCCCTGCCCTGCACTGATCTGCCCTGCCCTGCCTTGATTTGCTCTGCCTTCCCCTTGACCTGCCCTGCCTTGCCTTCCCCTGCCCTGCCCTATTTTTCCCTGCCTTGCTTTGTCTTCCTTGCCTTGCACTGCTTCACCCTGCTTTGCCTTCCCCTAACCTGCCCTAACCTGCCTTTCCCTGCACTACCTTATTCTGACCCGCCTTCCCTGCCTTTCCTTGCCTTACCTTGCCTTGCCCTGCCCTGCCTTGTCTTCCTTACCTTGCCTGCTCCACACTGACCTGCCTTGCTCTGACCCGCCCTGCCTTGTCTTGTCTTGCCTTGCCCTGCCCTGCCTTGTTCTGCCTTACCTTGCCCTGCCCTGCCTTGTTCTGCCTTACCTTGCCCTATCAAGCCACGCCTTACCCTGCCCTGCCTTGCCTTGCCTTCCCTTGCCCTGCCAAGCCCTGCCTTACCCTACCCTGCGAAGCCCCTCCTTGCCCTGCCTTGCCATCCCTTGTCCTGCCCTGTATAGCTTGCCTTGCCCTGACCTGCTTTGCCTTGTCTTACGTTGCCTTGCCCTGCTTTGTCTTACCTTGCCTTGCCCTTCCCTGCCCTGCTTTGCCCTGCCTTGCCCTGCACTATCTTTGCCTTGTCTTGCTTGGCCCTGCCTCGCCCTGTACTACCCTGCCCCACCCTGTCCTGCCTTGCCCTGCCTTCCCTGCTCCGCCCTGCCCTGCACTGCATTGCATTGCCTTGCCTTGCCCTGCCAAGCCCTGCCCAGCCCAGCCTTGCCCTGACTTTCCTTGCCTTGCCCTGCCAAGCCCTGCCCAGCCCAGCCTTGCCCTGACTTTCCTTGCCTTGCCCTGCCCGGCTGTGCCCTGCCCTGCTTTGCCCTGCCTTCCCCTACTCTGCCGTGTATTCCTTGCCTTGCCCTGCCCTGATCTGCCCTGCCCCGCCCTGCCCTGCCTTGCTTTGCCCTGCTTTCCCTTGCCCTGCCCTGCCCTTCCATGCCCTGCCCTGCCCTGCTTTCACTTCTTCTGCCCTGCCTTGCCCTGCTTTGACATGCCTTGCCTTGCCCTGCTCTGCCTTACCTTGCCCTGCCATGCCCTTCCCTGCCTTGCCTTGTCTTCCCTTGCCCCTCCTTCACCTGTTCTGCCCTGTCCTGCCGTGCCCTGCCCTTCCCTGCCCAGCCTTGCCCTGCTTTGC
Organism: Callipepla californica brunnescens; assembly: GCA_023055505.1. Lineage (NCBI taxonomy): Eukaryota > Metazoa > Chordata > Aves > Galliformes > Odontophoridae > Callipepla > Callipepla californica. The sequence continues at coordinate 25,716 of JALIRH010000013.1, forward strand.
TATGCCTTGCCTTGCTCTGCTCTGCCCTGCCCTGCCCTGCCTTCTCCTGCCCTTCCTTGTCTTCCTTTCCTTGCCCTGCCCCGCCCTGCCCTGTGTTGCTTTGCTCTGCCTTCCCTTTGACCTGCCTTGTTCTGCCATACCTTGCCCTGCCAAGCCCCGCCATACCCTGCCCTGCCCTACCTTGCCTTCCCTTGCTCTGCCTTGCCTTCCCTTGCCCTGCCCTGCCTTACCTAGCCTTGCCCGGCCCTGCCCTGTTGTCTCTTGCCCTGTCCTGCTTTGCATGCCTTGCTCTGCCCTGCTTTGCCCTGCCTTACCTTGCCCTGCCTTGCCCTGCCCTGCTGTCAGGGTTTTATTATTTTTGGTACTGGTATTCCACATCATAACATCATGTATTGCATTGAGAGTTAAAGAGCTAATACTCCAGCTCCATAGATCATTGATAATTCCAGGTATACCTGTCTCAGAAGAGAAGAAGCACTACATTCCCCAGAGGACTTTGCGATGCTTTGTATTTTTACGTGTTTTCCGCTCAGAGGGAACAGATAAAAACCCTCAGCGGTCACGGGACACTTTTTTTCCTTTGGGATCGACTCAGCAGTGGGTGCTCGCTGCCGTATCGCCTTCAGTGTTAGCGTAAGGCCTTCGGTTTATCGGACACTCTCTCTTGCTCATTTTATTAGATTCATTAGCCTCAATTCCAATTATATTGTATTATATTCTATTATTTTGCTTTCTGATATCTTATTTAGTAAACTAGCCTTCCTCCTCAGATCGTTGCCACTGTTTTGTTTCTAGGCCCATCTCCCTTTTCCCTTTTCCCTTTTTTCCTTGCCCTTTCCTGGGGCGTGGGTCCGTGGGTCCCCCGCACCAATCGTCACGGAACCGGGCTGATCCAGCCTGGTAAACCGTTGACACCTGCCTTCCCTTGCCCTGCCTTGCCCTGCCTTGCCCTGCCTTGCCCAGCCCAGCCTTGCCTTACTTTTCTTGCCTTGCCTTGCCTTGCCTTGCCTTGCCCTACCCTGCCTTGCCCTGCACTATCTTTACCTTGCCCTGCTTGGCCCTGCCTGGCCCTGCCCCGCCCTGTACTACCCTGCCCCACCCTGTCCTGCCTTGCCCTGCCTTCCCTGCTCCGCCCTGCCCTGTACTGCACTGCTTTTCTTTGCCTTGCCCTGCCCAGCCCTACCCAGCCCAGGCTTGCCCTGGCTTTCCTTGCCTTGCCCTGCCCGGCTGTGCCCTGCCCTGCTTTGCCCTGCCTTCCCCTACCCTGCCGTGTATTCCTTGTCTTGCCGTTCCTTGATCTACCCTGCCCCACCATGCCCTGCCTTACCTTGCCCTGCCTATCCTTACTTTGCCCTGCCCTGCCTTGCCTTCCTTTGCCCTGCCCTGTTCTGCCCTGCCTTGCCCTGCCAAGACCAGCCCAGCCCAGCCTTGACCTAACTTTCCTTGCCTTGACCTGCCCTGATCTGCCCTGCCCCACCCTGCCCTGCCTTACCTTGCCCTGCCTATCCTTGCTTTGCCCTGCACTATCTTTGCCTTGCCCTGCTTGGCCCTGCCCAGCCCTGCACTACCCTGCCCCACCCTGTCCTGCCTTGCCCTGCCTTCCCTGCTCCGACTTGCCTTGCCTTGCCCTGCCCTACCTTGTCCTGCATTGTCCTGCCACGCCCCGCCTTACGCTGCCCTGCGATGCCCTTCTTTGCCCTGCCTTGGCTTGTCTTGCCTTGCCCTGCCCTTCCTTTCCTTCCTCTGCTCTGCCCTGCCTTGTTCTTCCTTGCCTTGCCCTGCCTTGCCTTACCTTGTCCAGCCTTGCTCTGCTTTGCCCTGCCCTACCCTGCCCTGCCCTGCCTTTCCTTGCCTTGCACTGCCCTGCTTTGAATGCCTTGCCCTGCCCTGCTTTGCCATGCCTTACCTTCCCCTGCCCTACCCTTACCTTGCCCTACCCTGCCCTGCCCTGTCCTGCCTTCCCTTGCCCTGCCCTGCCCTGCCCAGCCCAGCATTGCCCTGACATTCCTTGCCTTGCCCTGCCCTGCCCTGACTTTCCTTGCCTTGCCCTGCCCTGCTTTGTCCAGCCTTTCCCTACCCTGCCGTGTATTCCTTGCCTTGCACTTCCCTGATCTGCCCTGCCCCGCCTTTCTTTGCTCTGCCTTCCCCTAGGCCTGCCCTGCCTTGCCTTGCCCTGCCCTACTCTGCCTTGCCCTGCCCTGCTTTGCATGCCTTACCATGCTTTACTTTGCCCTGCCTTCCCTTGCCCTGCCCTGCCCTGCCGTCCCTTGCCCTGCCCTGCCATGCCTTACCTTGTCCTGCCCTGCTCGGCCCTGCCTTGCCCTGCCCTGCCCTGCCTTTCCTTGCCCTGCCCTGCTTTGCATGCCTTACCATGCTTTACTTTGCCCTGTCTTCCCTTGCTCTGCCCTGCTCGGCCCTGCCTTGCCTACCCTGCTTTGCAGGCCTCACCATGCTTTACTTTGCCTTGCCTTCCCTTGCCCTGCTCTGCCCTGCCCAGCCCAGCATTGCCCTGACATTCCTTGCCTTGCCCTGCCCTGCCCTGACTTTCCTTGCCTTGCCCTGCCCTGCTTTGCATGCCTTACCATGCTTTACTTTGCCCTGCCTTCCCTTGCCCTGCCCTGCCCTGCCGTCCCTTGCCTTGCCATGCCTTACCTTGTCCTGCCCTGCTCGGCCATGCCTTGCCATGCCCTGCCCTGCTCTGCCTTGCCCTGCCCTGCTTTGCATGCCTTACCATGCTTTACTTTGCCCTGCCTTCCCTTGCCCTGCCCTGCCCTGCCTGCCCTGCACTATCTTTGCCTTGCGCTGCACTATCTTTGCTTTGCCCTGCACTATCTTTGCCTTGCCCTGCTTGGCCCTGCCTGGCCCTGTCCCGCCCTGTACTACCCTGCCCCACCCTGTCCTGCCTTGCCCTGCCTTCCTTGCTCCACCCTGCCCTGCACTACACTGCATTGCCTTGCCTTGCCCTGCCAAGCCGTGCCCAGCCCTACCTAGCCCTGACTTTCCTTACCTTGCCCTGCCCGGCTGTGCCCTGCCCGGCTGTGCCCTGCCCTGTTTTGCCCTGCCTTCCCCTACCCTGCCGTGTATTCCTTGCCTTGCCCTGCCCTGATCTGCCCTGCCCCGCCCTGTTTTGCTTTGCTCTGCCTTCCCCTTGACCTGCCCTGCCTTGCCTTCTGCTGCCCTGCCCTTTTTTCCCCTGCCCTGCCTTGTCTTCCTTGCCTTGCCCTGCTTCACCCTGCTTTGCCTTCCCCTAACCTGCTGTAAAGCAAGCAAAGGTGGTGACAGAGCTTTTATTTGAGGTAGTGCCGCTACAGAAAGAGATGTTACAGATAAGGGGGAACGAACTCACCCCTCCTGGCGACCGTTTAGGCTGAGGATCGCAGCCGCCTCTCGTTCGAACGCTGGCGCGCCGGAAGGAAGAGAGCCAGAGAGGGGGGAGGCAACCCGCGCAGGCTCCGAGCGGATCTGTGCTCCCGGAAGCACCTCCGGAAGCACCACCGAGAGGGAGAGAGCGAGAGGTCGGGTGGACCTGGGCTCCTCCGCTCCGGTCACTCAGATGCTCATTCACTGGTTCAGGCTGTGACCAGGCAATCCCACTACACTCCACGCCTTCACAGCATGAACCAGCAACTGAGCAGGTTGAGCATAATCTCCTGCTGTTCCGATGGCTCAAAATACCAAGTACATCGCGACGCGTGTACAATACCCGCCCCAATATAGAATGTTTAGGCACTGAAGGCCATTATTTGTAGTCCCTTCTTGTGGTTTTCTTGGGCCAGTACTTGATGTTCCTTCCAGAGGCGTATCTTCTTTAAGGACCAGTAGGTTCACACTCAACAGTTGCCGAAAGTTCAGCAGTCCACCACCGGATGTCATGATGTTTCCTCATGGTCACTGGAGCATGCTGGAGTGGTGTTGCTCCTGCCGGCTGTCCTGTGAACTTCATAACCTCAAGGGGAGTAATACAGATGTTTAACAGGTACAAGGAGGGGTAAGTCTGCCCTCCATGATAAAATACAGGCTGTATTTCGGTCTTGAGTCAATACCTCTGCCTGTACTGGAGCATGGCCTGGCCTTCGATACCATACCCTTTGGCCTGATATCTGTGGTTGGATCACTACATCAGGTACCAAGGGGGGAGTTCTAATTTGCCATAAGGACATGATTAATGTTCCCTTTGCAATGAAAATCGGAGTGTCAACTACAACCTCTGTTGGCCATGCACCGACCACAGGAGGGTTTACTGATCCCCCAACCTCTAACAGTCTCCCCCAAGGTTCAAGGAGACCACACCATTTTGGTCCTACTTGCACCTTCCAAGGCCATTTTACCTTGTGTTTCCCAGGCTCTAGGTCATCAGGGGCAGGGAGCAGAAGATTATTCATGGTGCCAACTTGTGGCTTAAGTGAGGTGTCTTTGCTAGTGATTTGTATCCTAAGTGGGGAGGCCCAAGTTGTCTGCAACATTCTTAAAGCGCTGGGTCTGCCATCCCTCGGTCTCTCATTTAAGTCCCGCAGGGTTGCATAAAGCCTCTTGGTCCACCCCTGCAAGGACTGTGAATCTGCCTTCAGAGCAGCCTTCAGGATTCCATTATACCTTTCTATTAAGCCTGCTCCCGTTGGATTATAGGGCAGGTGAAACCGCCATTCCATGTTGTTTTCTTCAGCCCACTTTTGTACAGTTGTACCTGTGAAATGTGTACCTTGGTCACTCTCCATGACCTCAGGAGTCCCATATGATGCCATCAACCTAGTTAGAGCTTTAATGGTATAGGCTTGGTTTGCCTTCGCTACAGGATAGGCTTGCATCAATCCACTTGCTGTGTCAACACAGGTTAGGGCATATCTGGCCCCCTCCGATCGAGGAAGGTTACCTATGTAATCGATCTGCCACCGTTGTAAAGGGTTGTGTCCTCTGGCAAGATGGGCCGTTGTTTCTGGCAGAGGTCATGGTCTCATTCGTGAGCAAGCGTCACAGTCCTGACATGCCTGGACAATATCCAGTAACTGTATGGGCAGCCCCCATGCTTTAGCTGTTGCCCACATGGTTTTCTGTCCTGCATGCCGTAATTTCCGATGCAACCAATGGGCAATATCTTCGGCTGATGTATTTCCTAGCCATCGAACTCGAGCCAGAGTGTCAGCTTCATCATTACCTGGCGACTGCAAGGGTTGATGTCCAGAAACGCGGTATGCTCGTACAGTCCTGTGCCTAACCACGTTCCATATATCAACCCACATATCTTTGCCCCAGATAGGTCGAGCATGGATCGCCCAGTCCTGAGTGGCCCACTGTGCTATCCAGAGCGTGAGCCCTCGGTAGACTGCCCAGCTATCTGTGCAGACATTCAATGCGCCATCGCCCAGTTCTTGAGTTATCACCATCCACACAGCTCGTAGCTCAGCCCACTGGCTACTTTGTCCGTCCCCTTCGTCGAACCATATTGTTTCAGTTGAGGGTTGGTATGCGACAGCTCGCCACCTACTTGGGTTCCCTCTGCTGGATCCATCTGTGTACCAGGCATCTTCTGGAATAGGGTATTTCCCCTCCTGTACAGGACTCTTCTCTGGACGAGTGACAATTATTTCCTCAGGTGTTTCACTGTGATATGTTACTGGGCCAAGTATCTTCTGCAGTTCTTCCTTCAGTGGAGATGATGACAGGCGGCTTCTCTGACTGAGGTAGGCAACCCAGCGTGCCACTGTTTGTGATTGGGCCACCCCTGTCTTAGGGATGTGGGTTAGATCTTTTACCCACCCCTGAATTGGCAAAGTTGTTTTAACAATAACTTCTGCAGTTTGAGTTATCGGTTCTACCGCCTGCCGTGCAGAATAGGTAGCCAATAACTGCTTTTCAACCATGCTGTATCTTTCTTCTGCTCCGTGCCAAACCTGTGACCAGAACCCAATGGGGGTCCGAACAGAACTCTGGCACTGCCACAGACCCCAGCCAAACCCTTCTTGAGTTACATGCACATCTAGTTCGGCTGGAAGGGTTGGATCGAATACACCCAGTGCCTGGGCCTGTTTAACAGCTATTTTTGCCTGCTGGAAGGCATCTTGCTCCATTTTACCCCAATCCCATACTTGGCCTTTTTTTGTTAATCGATAGAGAGGTTTTAGGAGTTGTGCTAAGTGGGGTATAAAGGATCGCCAGTATCCTAATATACCCAAGAACTCCTGCAACTCTTTTGGTGTTGTGGGAACGGGGAACGCTTGAATCTTATCTATGATCGCGCTGGGTAAGACCTTAGTCTTACCTGACCAGATAACGCCCAGGAATTTAACTGATAGCCCCGGTCCTTGGACTTTCTGTGGGTTTATAGCCCATCCTTTTTCCTGTAAATGAGCGGTTAATGATGGTAATGCCTTCTCTAATGCCTCAATTGAGTTGGATGTCAGCATCAGATCATCAATGTAATGGTACATTTTGACGGTAGATGGTTTATTCCAATTTGCCAAGTCACGTGCTATCAGGTTATGGCAGAATGTAGGTGAATGCACGTATCCCTGAGGTAGGACTTGAAAAGTCCACTGCCTGCCCTCCCATGTAAATGCAAACTGGTCTTGAGATTCCTCAGCAATTGGAATGCTAAAAAATGCATTTGCTAAATCCTAAACACAATGATATGTTTCTATTTCTCTACTTAACGTATCCATGAGGGAGGCAATGTTGGGTACGGCTGCGTGTATCGGTGGAGTGACTTTATTTAGTTCTCTGTAGTCTACCGTCATTCGCCATGTACCATCTGACTTCCTGACTGGCCATATGGGGGAGTTGTATGGGCTGTGTGCAGGTCTAATAATCCCTACTCTCTCCAACTCCTGCACAGTCTTGGTAATTTCTTCTTGCCCACCAGGGAGTCTGTATTGTTTCGTATTTGTTATCCGGCGGGGTTGTGGCAAACAAATGGGCTCCATTTTTGCATGGCCCCTTAAAATTGCCTGCACTGCCCGGATACTAATACATCTTTCCCTTAGTCTGAACTCTCCCACAGTGGTCTGGAGAGTCAGACCCCACAAGATGTCTATCCCCAATATGTACTCTGGAACTGGGGCAATAGATACCTTGTACTCCTGAGGTGGAAGACGTCCAACCCCCAGTTTCAACCACGTTTGGGTTACGGGGATCATCTGCCCCCCAGACCCACCTATCATAGCCTTAGTGCCCAGGAATTTATTTGGGTCCCCATATATGATGGATGTTTCTGCCTCAGTATCTACCAGCGCCATCACTCGTTGTACATTCTTTCTTGACCAATGAATAGTTAATTCAACATAGGGTCTCTGGTCTCCTGTAGAGACCCTAGTCCTGGGGAATTTTGACTCCCCTGTCATGCCATCAGCTCTGCAAACCCCAAGTCTTTTTCTTCTGACGGCTCGACTGTGGCTGCCCGGGCCGCCTGAGGAGGTTTACGTCTTTTCGATGGCACCATGAAATCTTCCAGATTCCATGTGTCTTGTGGAATGTGTTCTATAAATCGAATTCCTTCCCTTTTGGGAGAGGACCGGAATCTTTGATCATTGGGCAACTGTTTCCATAGTTGTAGTAATACCTGATTAGGCTGCCCATCAATCTTTTCAAATCGAACTCCTGCTCTCAGCAGGTCATTAAACATCTGTCTTCTCGATACTCTGATGGGTCCAGATTGGATTACCTTAGAGGCTGGTCTCCTAGGTCGTGGTGGTGGATGGATCTCTGAACTTTCCACCACCATTCGGACATTGCGCCTAGCGCGCAGGCGCTCTGTCTCCCCCAGATCTGCCACCAATTGGGCAGCCTGTTGTATGATGGCCTCTGAGGCCACTAGGGGGTTCAGTATGGATACCAAAGTACCATACTGATGAGATGGAGCTTGCTGCAGGATAAGGTCTCTCATTCCTGCTGAGAATTTCATCAGGTCTGGGCTCTCAAAATCTTCCTCGTAGATTGCCTCTCTCATACCCAGTTCCCGAATATAATTTTGCAGATCTTCCACAGAAGACCATAGACCTGTATTTAAAGGGATGTCACTTTTGTTTGGCCATGTTATACGGCACGCAGCTGTTAACCATTTAATTAAGGAATGATTTTCATCATTATGTTGGACGGTGGCATATAGCCTCTGTCTGAGGGCAGGGTGAATGGTAATGGATGCCAGTTTTGAAATTTCTGGCCCATTTACCATAACACCTTCTGCCCCCATGTCCCATAAGCGGAGCAGCCATGCTGGTACACTCTCTCTTGGTTTTTGTCTAAACCGCTGTAATAAATCCATCAGTTCAGCTGCTGTATATGGGCGAGCTGTTACATGAAAAGTGCTATGGGCAGAGGGCCACTGGTCAGGGGGTAGCCCCACTGGTCTATCCTGTATTTTTTTTTGTTTTTTGGGTTACAACTGGTCGGATCTCAAAGGGATCTAGCTCGAGTGGAACTTCGAGATCCGACCTTTTAGTGCCTTCATCTTCAGAAACCAGATTATGCGGGTTGTCTTCTACAGGGTCCCCGGTGACTTCTAGGGAGATATTCCGGACCTTCCGTATGGGAGTGACCGGTTTTGGTGTTTTTCCTGTCAAAATTGCAATTTGTCTTTCTAATTCTTCGATACGGTCACGCAAGAGTTGATTTTCATCAAGCAGATCCCCTTCAGATGTGTTCATCTGGTTTAAGGCTATCAGCAGCGGCCATGCCACCGTAGACGCAGCTAATTGCCGCTCCCGAGTAGTCAGTACGTTTTTAGTCAGAGAGAGAAAATAGTCAGCTAGTCGGGACGGGGATTCATGGAGGTTTCCTCCATCTCGCAGGGGGCCCCATTTTTCAATAATAACAGCAACCCCGTGGTATGGGGATCCTAGAAATCCCGGGATATGACCGGGCAAAAGGTCATTTAAGGGGGTGGTCTTTCCCCGTGAAAACCACCCCACGATGTTACTTAGAAGGGTCATAGTGAATGTTTTTAAAAGGTATTAGGCTGCCTGGCTCGCCAAGTGTAAAGCAAGCAAAGGCGGTGACAGAGCTTTTATTTGAGGTAGTGGCGCTACAGAAAGAGATGTTACAGATAAGGGGGAACGAACTCACCCCTCCCGGCGACCGTTTAGGCTGAGGATCGCAGCCGCCTCTCGTTCGAACGCTGGCGCGCCGGAAGGAAGAGAGCCAGAGAGGGGGGAGGCAACCCGCGCAGGCTCCGAGCGGATCTGTGCTCCCGGAAGCACCTCCGGAAGCACCACCGAGAGGGAGAGAGCGAGAGGTCGGGTGGACCTGGGCTCCTCCGCTCCGGTCACTCAGATGCTCATTCACTGGTTCAGGCTGTGACCAGGCAATCCCACTACACTCCACGCCTTCACAGCATGAACCAGCAACTGAGCAGGTTGAGCATAATCTCCTGCTGTTCCGATGGCTCAAAATACCAAGTACATCGCGACGCGTGTACAATACCCGCCCCAATATAGAATGTTTAGGCACTGAAGGCCATTATTTGTAGTCCCTTCTTGTGGTTTTCTTGGGCCAGTACTTGATGTTCCTTCCAGAGGCGTATCTTCTTTAAGGACCAGTAGGTTCACACTCAACAGTTGCCGAAAGTTCAGCAGTCCACCACCGGATGTCATGATGTTTCCTCATGGTCACTGGAGCATGCTGGAGTGGTGTTGCTCCTGCCGGCTGTCCTGTGAACTTCATAACCTCAAGGGGAGTAATACAGATGTTTAACAGGTACAAGGAGGGGTAAGTCTGCCCTCCATGATAAGATACAGGCTGTATTTCGGTCTTGAGTCAATACCTCTGCCTGTACTGGAGCATGGCCTGGCCTTCGATACCATACCCTTTGGCCTGATATCTGTGGTTGGATCACTATATCAGGTACCAAGGGGGGAGTTCTAATTTGCCATAAGGACATGATTAATGTTCCCTTTGCAATGAAAATCGGAGTGTCAACTACAACCTCTGTTGGCCATGCACCGACCACAGGAGGGTTTACTGATCCCCCAACCTCTAACAGTCTCCCCCAAGGTTCAAGGAGACCACACCATTTTGGTCCTACTTGCACCTTCCAAGGCCATTTTACCTTGTGTTTCCCAGGCTCTAGGTCATCAGGGGCAGGGAGCAGAAGATTATTCATGGTGCCAACTTGTGGCTTAAGTGAGGTGTCTTTGCTAGTGATTTGTATCCTAAGTGGGGAGGCCCAAGTTGTCTGCAACATTCTTAAAGCGCTGGGTCTGCCATCCCTCGGTCTCTCATTTAAGTCCCGCAGGGTTGCATAAAGCCTCTTGGTCCACCCCTGCAAGGACTGTGAATCTGCCTTCAGAGCAGCCTTCAGGATTCCATTATACCTTTCTATTAAGCCTGCTCCCGTTGGATTATAGGGCAGGTGAAACCGCCATTCCATGTTGTTTTCTTCAGCCCACTTTTGTACAGTTGTACCTGTGAAATGTGTACCTTGGTCACTCTCCATGACCTCAGGAGTCCCATATGATGCCATCAGCCTAGTTAGAGCTTTAATGGTATAGGCTTGGTTTGCCTTCGCTACAGGATAGGCTTGCATCAATCCACTTGCTGTGTCAACACAGGTTAGGGCATATCTGGCCCCCTCCGATCGAGGAAGGTTACCTATGTAATCGATCTGCCATCGTTGTAAAGAGTTGTGTCCTCTGGCAAGATGGGCCGTTGTTTCTGGCAGAGGTCATGGTCTCATTCGTGAGCAAGCGTCGCAGTCCTGACATGCCTGGACAATATCCAGTAACTGTATGGGCAGCCCCCATGCTTTAGCTGTTGCCCACATGGTTTTCTGTCCTGCATGCCGTAATTTCCGATGCAACCAATGGGCAATATCTTCGGCTGATGTATTTCCTAGCCATCGAACTCGAGCCAGAGTGTCAGCTTCATCATTACCTGGCGACTGCAAGGGTTGATGTCCAGAAACGTGGTATGCTCGTACAGTCCTGTGCCTAACCACGTTCCATATATCAACCCACATATCTTTGCCCCAGATAGGTCGAGCATGGATCGCCCAGTCCTGAGTGGCCCACTGTGCTATCCAGAGCGTGAGCCCTCGGTAGACTGCCCAGCTATCTGTGCAGACATTCAATGCGCCATCGCCCAGTTCTTGAGTTATCACCATCCACACAGCTCGTAGCTCAGCCCACTGGCTACTTTGTCCATCCCCTTCGTCGAACCATATTGTTTCAGTTGAGGGTTGGTATGCGACAGCTCGCCACCTACTTGGGTTCCCTCTGCTGGATCCATCTGTGTACCAGGCATCTTCTGGAATAGGGTATTTCCCCTCCTGTACAGGACTCTTCTCTGGACGAGTGACAATTATTTCCTCAGGTGTTTCACTGTGATATGTTACTGGGCCAAGTATCTTCTGCAGTTCTTCCTTCAGTGGAGATGATGACAGGCGGCTTCTCTGACTGAGGTAGGCAACCCAGCGTGCCACTGTTTGTGATTGGGCCACCCCTGTCTTAGGGATGTGGGTTAGATCTTTTACCCACCCCTGAATTGGCAAAGTTGTTTTAACAATAACTTCTGCAGTTTGAGTTATCGGTTCTACCGCCTGCCGTGCAGAATAGGTAGCCAATAACTGCTTTTCAACCATGCTGTATCTTTCTTCTGCTCCGTGCCAAACCTGTGACCAGAACCCAATGGGGGTCCGAACAGAACTCTGGCGCTGCCACAGACCCCAGCCAAACCCTTCTTGAGTTACATGCACATCTAGTTCGGCTGGAAGGGTTGGATCGAATACACCCAGTGCCTGGGCCTGTTTAACAGCTATTTTTGCCTGCTGGAAGGCATCTTGCTCCATTTTACCCCAATCCCATACTTGGCCTTTTTTTGTTAATCGATAGAGAGGTTTTAGGAGTTGTGCTAAGTGGGGTATAAAGGATCGCCAGTATCCTAATATACCCAAGAACTCCTGCAACTCTTTTGGTGTTGTGGGAACGGGGAACGCTTGAATCTTATCTACGATCGCAGTGGGTAAGACCTTAGTCTTACCTGACCAGATAACGCCCAGGAATTTAACTGATAGCCCTGGTCCTTGGACTTTCTGTGGGTTTATAGCCCATCCTTTTTCCTGTAAATAAGCGGTTAATGATGGTAATGCCTTCTCTAATGCCTCAATTGAGGTAGATGTCAGCATCAGATCATCAATGTAATGGTACATTTTGACGGTAGATGGTTTATTCCAATTTGCCAAGTCACGTGCTATCAGGTTATGGCAGAATGTAGGTGAATGCACGTATCCCTGAGGTAGGACTTGAAAAGTCCACTGCCTGCCCTCCCATGTAAATGCAAACTGGTCTTGAGATTCCTCAGCAATTGGAATGCTAAAAAATGCATTTGCTAAATCCTAAACACAATGATATGTTTCTATTTCTCTACTTAACGTATCCATGAGGGAGGCAATGTTGGGTACGGCTGCGTGTATCGGTGGAGTGACTTTATTTAGTTCTCTGTAGTCTACCGTCATTCGCCATGTACCATCTGACTTCCTGACTGGCCATATGGGGGAGTTGTATGGGCTGTGTGCAGGTCTAATAATCCCTACTCTCTCCAACTCCTGCACAGTCTTGATAATTTCTTCTTGCCCACCAGGGAGTCTGTATTGTTTCGTATTTGTTATCCGGCGGGGTTGTGGCAAACAAATGGGCTCCATTTTTGCATGGCCCCTTAAAATTGCCTGCACTGCCCGGATACTAATACATCTTTCCCTTAGTCTGAACTCTCCCACAGTGGTCTGGAGAGTCAGACCCCACAAGATGTCTATCCCCAATATGTACTCTGGAACTGGGGCAATAGATACCTTGTACTCCTGAGGTGGAAGACGTCCAACCCCCAGTTTCAACCACGTTTGGGTTACGGGGATCATCTGCCCCCCAGACCCACCTATCATAGCCTTAGTGCCCAGGAATTTATTTGGGTCCCCATATATGATGGATGTTTCTGCCTCAGTATCTACCAGCGCCATCACTCGTTGTACATTCTTTCTTGACCAATGAATAGTTAATTCAACATAGGGTCTCTGGTCTCCTGTAGAGACCCTAGTCCTGGGGAATTTTGACTCCCCTGTCATGCCATCAGCTCTGCAAACCCCAAGTCTTTTTCTTCTGACGGCTCGACTGTGGCTGCCCGGGCCGCCTGAGGAGGTTTACGTCTTTTCGATGGCACCATGAAATCTTCCAGATTCCATGTGTCTTGTGGAATGTGTTCTATAAATCGAATTCCTTCCCTTTTGGGAGAGGACCGGAATCTTTGATCATTGGGCAACTGTTTCCATAGTTGTAGTAATACCTGATTAGGCTGCCCATCAATCTTTTCAAATCGAACTCCTGCTCTCAGCAGGTCATTAAACATCTGTCTTCTCGATACTCTGATGGGTCCAGATTGGATTACCTTAGAGGCTGGTCTCCTAGGTCGTGGTGGTGGATGGATCTCTGAACTTTCCACCACCATTCGGACATTGCGCCTAGCGCGCAGGCGCTCTGTCTCCCCCAGATCTGCCACCAATTGGGCAGCCTGTTGTATGATGGCCTCTGAGGCCACTAGGGGGTTCAGTATGGATACCAAAGTACCATACTGATGAGATGGAGCTTGCTGCAGGATAAGGTCTCTCATTCCTGCTGAGAATTTCATCAGGTCTGGGCTCTCAAAATCTTCCTCGTAGATTGCCTCTCTCATACCCAGTTCCCGAATATAATTTTGCAGATCTTCCACAGAAGACCATAGACCTGTATTTAAAGGGATGTCACTTTTGTTTGGCCATGTTATACGGCACGCAGCTGTTAACCATTTAATTAAGGAATGATTTTCATCATTATGTTGGACGGTGGCATATAGCCTCTGTCTGAGGGCAGGGTGAATGGTAATGGATGCCAGTTTTGAAATTTCTGGCCCATTTACCATAACACCTTCTGCCCCCATGTCCCATAAGCGGAGCAGCCATGCTGGTACACTCTCTCTTGGTTTTTGTCTAAACCGCTGTAATAAATCCATCAGTTCAGCTGCTGTATATGGGCGAGCTGTTACATGAAAAGTGCTATGGGCAGAGGGCCACTGGTCAGGGGGTAGCCCCACTGGTCTATCCTGTATTTTTTTTTGTTTTTTGGGTTACAACTGGTCGGATCTCAAAGGGATCTAGCTCGAGTGGAACTTCGAGATCCGACCTTTTAGTGCCTTCATCTTCAGAAACCAGATTATGCGGGTTGTCTTCTACAGGGTCCCCGGTGACTTCTAGGGAGATATTCCGGACCTTCCGTATGGGAGTGACCGGTTTTGGTGTTTTTCCTGTCAAAATTGCAATTTGTCTTTCTAATTCTTCGATACGGTCACGCAAGAGTTGATTTTCATCAAGCAGATCCCCTTCAGATGTGTTCATCTGGTTTAAGGCTATCAGCAGCGGCCATGCCACCGTAGACGCAGCTAATTGCCGCTCCCGAGTAGTCAGTACGTTTTTAGTCAGAGAGAGAAAATAGTCAGCTAGTCGGGACGGGGATTCATGGAGGTTTCCTCCATCTCGCAGGGGGCCCCATTTTTCAATAATAACAGCAACCCCGTGGTATGGGGATCCTAGAAATCCCGGGATATGACCGGGCAAAAGGTCATTTAAGGGGGTGGTCTTTCCCCGTGAAAACCACCCCACGATGTTACTTAGAAGGGTCATAGTGAATGTTTTTAAAAGGTATTAGGCTGCCTGGCTCGCCAAGTGTAAAGCAAGCAAAGGCGGTGACAGAGCTTTTATTTGAGGTAGTGGCGCTACAGAAAGAGATGTTACAGATAAGGGGGAACGAACTCACCCCTCCCGGCGACCGTTTAGGCTGAGGATCGCAGCCGCCTCTCGTTCGAACGCTGGCGCGCCGGAAGGAAGAGAGCCAGAGAGGGGGGAGGCAACCCGCGCAGGCTCCGAGCGGATCTGTGCTCCCGGAAGCACCTCCGGAAGCACCACCGAGAGGGAGAGAGCGAGAGGTCGGGTGGACCTGGGCTCCTCCGCTCCGGTCACTCAGATGCTCATTCACTGGTTCAGGCTGTGACCAGGCAATCCCACTACACCTGCCCTGCCCTGCCCTGCCCTGCCCTGCACTGCATTGCCTTGCCTTGCCCTGCCAATCCCTGCCCAGCCCAGCCTTGCCCTGACTTTCCTTGCCTTGCTTTGCCCGGCTGTGCCCTGCCCTGCTTTGCCCTGCCTTCCCGTACCCTGCCCTGCCCTGACCTGATCTGCCCTGCCCCACCGTGCCCTGTCTTGCTTTGCTCTGCCTTCCCCTTGACCAGCCCTGCCTTGCCTTCCCCTGCCCTGCCCTATTTTCCCCTGCCCTGCCTTGTCTTCTTTGCCTTGCCCTGCTTCACCCTGCTTTGCCTTCCCCTAACCTGCCCTGACCTGCCTTTCCCTGCTCTACCTTGCTCTGACCCGCCTTCCCTGCCTTTCCTTGCCTTACCTTGCCTTGCCCTGCCCTATCCTGACTTCCCCTGCCCTGCCTTGTCTTCCTTACCTTGCCTACCCCACCCTGACCTGCCTTGCTCTGACCCTCCCTGCCTTGTCTTCCTTGTCTTGCCCTGCTTTGCCCTGCCTTGTTCTGCCTTACCCTTCCCTGCGTAGCCCCGCCTTAGCCTGCCTGCCCTACCTTGCCTTCCCTTGCCTTGCCCTGCCCTGCTCTGCCTTGCCCTGCTCTGCATGCCTTGCCCTGCCCTTCCTGCATTGCTCTGCCCTTCCCTGCCTTCCCTTTCCCTGCGCTGCCTTGCCCTGCTTGGCCCTGCCTAGCCCTGCAGTACCTTTGCCTTGCCCTGCCTTCCCTGCTCCGCCCTGCCCTGCCCTGCACTGCATTGCTTTGCCTTGCCCTACCCTGCCCTGCCCAACCTTGCCTTAATTTTCTTGCCTTACCCTGCCCAGCCCTACCCAGCCCAGGCTTGCCCTGGCTTTCCTTGCCTTGCCTTGCCCGGCTGTGCCCTGACCTGCTTTGCCCTGCCTTCCCCTACCCTGCTGTGTATTCCTTGCCTTGCCCTGCCCCACCCTGCCCTGCCTTACCTTGCCTTGCCTCACCTTGCCTTGCGTTGCCTTGCCTTGCCCTGACTTGCCCTGCACTATCTTTGTCTTGCCCTGCTTGGCCCTGCCTGTCCCTGCCCCGTCCTGCACTACTCTGCCCCACCCTGTCCTGCCTTGCCCTGCCTTCCCTGCTCCGACCTGCCCTGCATTACCCTGCCCTGCCCTGCCTTTATTAGCCCTGCCCTGCTCTGCCTTCCCTTGCCCTGCACAGCCTTCCCTTGCCCAGTTCTGCCCTGCCCTGACTTGCCCTGCCCTGCTTTGCCGTGCCTTGCCTTGCCCAGCCTATTCTTGCCTTGTCCTGCCCTATTTTCCTCGCCCTGCCTTGTCTTCGTTGCCTTGACCTGCTTCACCCTGCTCTGCATTCCCCTGCCCTTCTTACCCTTGACCTGCCCTGCCCTTCCCTGACCTGCCTTGGCGTGACCCGTACTCCCTTGCACTGCCTTACCTTCCTCTGCCCCACACTGCCCTGACGCACCCTGCCCTGCCTATCCTTGGCTTGCCCTGCCTTGTTCTGCCTTGCCTTGTTTTGCCTTGCCCTGATGCATCTTGCCCTGATGCATCCTGCCCTGCCTTCCCTTGCCCTGCCCTGCTTTGCCATGCTTTGCTTTGCCCTGCCATGCCCTCCCCTGCCTTCTTCTGCCCTTCCTTGTCTTCCTTGCCTTGCTCTACCCTGACCTGCCCTGTTTTCCCCTGCCCTGCCTTGTCTTCCTTTCCTTCCCCTGCCCTGCCGTACCCTACCTTGCCATGCCTTACCTTGCATTGCCCTACCCCGACTTGCTTTGCCATGCCTTGCCCTGCCGTTCTTTGCCATGCCTTGCCTTGCCCTGCCCTGCCTTACCCTGCCCTTCCATGCCCTGCTCTACCTTCCTTATCCCTGCCCTGCTTTGCCGTGCCGTGCCTTGCCTTGCCCTGGCTATCCTTGCCTTGCCCTGACTTCCCTTGCCCTTCCTTTGGCCTGCCCTGCCTTCCCTTGCCCTTCCCTTGGCCTGCCCTGCCCTGCCTTGCCTTGCCCTGCCCTATTTTCCCCACCCTGCCTTGTCTTCGTTGCCTTGACCTGCTTCACCCTGCTCTGCCTTCCCCTGCCCTTCTTTCCCCTGACCTGCCCTGCCTTGCCTTTCCCTAACCTGCCTTGTCCTGACCCATGCTGCCTTGCACTGCCTTGCCTTGCATTGCCCCACACTGCCCTGACGCACCCTGCCATGCCTAACCTTGCCTTGCCCTGCCTTGTTCTGCCTTGCCTTGTTTTGCCTTGCCGTGATGCACCCTGCCCTGACTACCCTTGCCCTGCCCTGCCCTGCTTTGCCATGCCTTGCCTTGCCCTGCTCTGCCTTTCCTTGCCTTGCATTGCCCTACCCTGCCTTTCCTTGCCCTGCCCTGTCTTTCCTTGCCTTGCATTGCCCTACCCTGCCTTTCCTTGCCTCACCCTGCCTTACCTTGCTATGCTCTGCCTTGCTTTGCCCTGCCCTGCCTTCTCTTGCCTTGTCATTCCTTGCCCTGCTTTGCCCTGCCCTTCCTTGCCCTGCCCTGCCATGCCCTGCCCCGCCCTGCACTGCCCTGTCTTGCTTTGCCCTGTCTTCTCCTGCCCTGCCTTGCCTTGATTCGCCCTGTCCTGCCCTGCCTTGCCTTGCCCTGCCCTGTTTTGCCCTGCCCTGCTCTGCTCTGACCCGCCGAGCTTTGCCTTGCCTTGCCCTGCCCTGCCTTGCTCTTCCCTGTTTTCTCTGTCTTGCCTTGCCCTTCCTTGCCCTACCCTGCCCTGCCCAGCCCTGCCCAGCCCAACCTTGCCCTGCTTTACCTTGCCTTGCCTTACCTTGCCCTGCCTATCCTTGCCTTGCCCTGCACTATCTTTGCCTTGCCCTGCTTGGCCCTGCCTGGCCCTGCCCTGCCCTGCCCTTCACTACTCTGCCCCACCCTGTCCTGCTTTGACCTGCCCTGCCCTGCACAGCCCTGCATTGCCTTGCCTTGCCCTGCCCTATTCTCCCCTACCCTGCCTTGTCTTCCTTTTCTTTAACCTGTGTATGGGAACTGTTGAATCACGACCTGAACCACCGATTGATCACCTGAGGCAAGCCCTGAGTCAGCTGCAGGGGCACAACTGAGTGTGATTGGAAGGGGTGGAGTTTGACTCCACCTCTCCCAAGACCCCACTTAAGGGCTGACCACCAGCGGGGAAGGATCTCTTGTTGGAGATCCCTCCCTGGTGGAGTTATTGGCGAGCCTCAACCATCATCAAGGTGAGCCAATCTCTTTTGCTATTTATTTGTATACCATCTACTTAAAGCCTACCAAAAATATACCATTCTTTCGCACTACTTCCTTGAAGTGCTTTCTTTAGGGTTATTTGCCCTACAATTGGCGAGCCAGGCAGGCTTAAAAAGATATATATATATATATATATACATATACAATAACTAACCATGTCTTTCATTTGGAACCTTTTCAAATGGGGCAAGGGGGAGAACGTTATTCCCTTAGACCAAACAATTCCTGGTCAAATTCCAGGATTTATAGGGTCACCCTATTATGGTCTTGCCACTGTTCTTGAAAAATGGGGACCCCTGCAGGTTACAAAGAATGTTTCTCCTTCCCCAGCCCGGCTGACGGATTATTTTCAAGGCCTAGATAAGGATATACTAGTTACTAAAGAACGTCAGCTAGCTGCTTCTGCAGTGGCCTGGCCTCTAATAATGGCTTTGCATAAATTAGATGTAACAAATACAAACATAGAATCTGAAAATCAGTTGTTAAGAGGTCGAATTGAGAAATTGGAACAACAGTTGGGCACATTAGTAGCAAAAAAACCTGGACTAGATGTGCCAACAAGACAAATACGTACCATATCAGTGGAGGACACCCAGGTCCCTGCAGTAGCGGACCTAGATGTTTCAGCAGTCAAGATCTCTAAATCGGATCTCGAAGCTCCATCTATGGAGGATCCGTTTGAGATCCGACCAATCATAACTCAAAAAACAAAAAAGTGCAAGATAGACCAGCGGGAGTGCCTCCTGAGCAATGGCCCCCTGCTGAAACACGCTTGCATGTGACAGCTCGCCCATATACGGCAAGTGAGTTGATGGACCTAGTACAACGGTTCCATCAAAAACCAAGGGAAAGCATGCCATCATGGCTCCTGAGGTTATGGGATGCAGGAGCTGAAAGCGTATTAGTTAGTGGGACAGAAATGTCTAAACTAGCATCTATAACCATACACCCAGCCCTGAGGCAAAGATTATATGCTGCCATCCATTATACTAATGAGAATCATTCTATTATAGATTGGTTGATGGCAGCATGCCGCCTAACATGGCCTAACAAATCTGACATTCCACTTAATACCGGTTTATGGTCCTCTATGGAGGACCTCCAAGCATACATCCGAGAACTGGGTATGAGAGAGGCTATGTATTCAGAAAACTTTGAAAGTCCTGATACAGAAAAATTTACGGCAGGTATGCGAGACCTAATACTACAGCAAGCCCCCTCTCACCTTTATGGGACTTTATTTTCCATACTAAACCCCTTAGTGGCTTCGGAGGCTATCGTCCAACAGGCAGCCCAGTTGGTGGCAGACCTTGGGGAAACGGAGCGCATAAGAACTAGGCGCAATATCCGTATGATAGAAGAAGCTGAGGCATTCCTGATTAAAACTAGGAAGCCAGTCCCACGGATACCCCATCGGGCCCCATATGGGCCTTGACTTTCCTTGCCTTGCCTTGCCCTTCCAAGCCCAGCCCAGCCCAGCCTTGCCCTGACTTTCATTGCTTTGCCCTGCCCGGCTGTGCCCTGCCCTGCTTTGTCCTGCCTTCCCCTACCCTGCCGTGTATTCCTTGCCTTGCCCTGCCCTGATCTGCCCTGCCCTGCCCTGCCCTACCTTGCCTTGCTTTGCTCTGCCTTCCCCTGCCCTGCCCTATTTTCCCCTACCCTGCCTTGTCTTCCTTACCTTGCCTGCCCCAACCTGACCTGCCTTGCTCTGACCCGCCCTGCCTTGTCCTCCTTGCCTTGCCCTGCCTTACCCTGCCCTGCCTATCCTTGCCATGCCCTGCCTTCTTTTGCCTTACCTTGCCCTGCCAAGCCCCACCTTACCCTGCCTTTCCCTGCCTTGCCTTCCCTTGCCCTTCCCTGCCCTGCCCTGCCATGCCCCGCCCTGCCTTGCCCTGCCCTGCTTTGCCATGCCTTTCCTTGCCCTGCCCTGCTTTGTCATGCCATGCCCTGCCTATTATTGTTGTGCCCTGCCCTGTTCTGCCTTGCCTGGCCTTGCCTTATCCTGCACTATCTTTGCCTTGCCTTGCTTGGCTCTGCCTGGCCCTATCCCGCTCTGTACTACCCTGCCCCACTCTGTCCTGCCTTGCCCTGCCTTCCCTGCTCCGCCCTGCCCTGCACTGCACTTCCTTGCCTTGCCTTGCCCTGCCAAGCCCAGCCCATCCCAGCCTTGCCCTGACTTTCCTTGCCTTGCCCTACCCAGCTGTGCCCTGCCCTGCTTTGCCCTGCCTTCCCCTACCGTGCCTTGTGTTCCTTGCCTTGCGTTGCCCTGATCTGCACTGCCCCACCCTGCCCTGCCTTGCTTTGCTCTGCCTTCCCCTTGACCTGCCCTGCCTTGCCTTCCCCTGCCCTGCTCTATTTTCCCCTGCCCTGCCTTGTCTTCCTTGCCTTGCCCTGCTTCACCCTGCTTTGCCTTCCCCTAACCTGCCCTGACCTGTCTTTCTCTGCCCTACCTTGCTCTGACCCGCCTTCCCTGCCTTTCCTTGCCTTACCTTGCCTTGCCCTGCCCTGCCGTATCGTGACTTCCCCTGTCCTGCCTTGTCTTCCATACCTTGCCTGCCCCACCCTGACCTGCCTTGCTCTGATACGCCCTACCCTCCCTTGCCCTGTGTCATGGTTTTATGATTTTTGGTACTGGTATTCCACATCATAACATCATGTATTGCATTAAGAGTTGAGGAGCTGATGCTCCAGCCCCATGGATCATTGATAATTCCAGGTATACCTGCCTAAGAAGAGAAGAAGAACTACATTCCCTAGAGGACTTTGCGATGCTTTGTATTTTTACGTGTTTTCCGCTCAGAGGGAACAGATAAAAACCCTCAGCGGTCACGGGACACTCTCTTTCCTTCGGGATCGTCTCAGCAGTGGGTGCTCGCTGCCGTATCGCCTTCAGCGTTAGCGTAAGGCCTTCGGTTTATCGGACATTCTCTCTCTCTTGCTCATTTTATTAGATTCATCAGCCTCAATTCCAATTATATTGTATTATATTCTGTTATTTTGCTTTCTGATATCTTATTTAGTAAATTAGCTTTCCTCCTCAGATCGTTGCCACTGTTTTGTTTCTAGGCCCATCTCCTTTTTCCCTTTTCCTTTTTCCCTTCCCTTTTCCTGGGGCGTGGGTCCGTGGGTCCCCCGCACCAATCGTCACGGAACCGGGCCGATCCAGCCCGGTAAACCGTTGACATTTTTGGCGCCCAACGTGGGGCAAACGAGCTGCCTTAGCCGGGCAGAGACATACTTTTAGAGTGAATCTCTGTTTCTTGCTAGCAAGCTTATCTGTACTGCAGGTGGTGTACGGCAAAACATGACCTTGAAGTCTGGGCGTACTGCCAGTTGTTCTGGGATATCTGTAAACTTTTTTTGGGTGCTGCTAACTTGTTATAGTAAAGAAAAAAAAATGCTCTCTCTTTTTAAATTGCTCTTAAAGGGGCTGCATTTTGTTGTTTTTTCCCTTTTAATGCTCAAAACGTACTGGGACCTTTTCCCTGAGCACCTGCAAGATCCTGAGAACCTAAGCAGATATTTAAGACAGGGATGTTGCGGCTCAGACAAATCTGAGGAGGCCCAAATTATTTGGGGTCTGGCTTATGCCAATCAGACCTTATTCAATACTATCCCAGAGAGGCACAGAGTTTCTGAAATAGAGCGAGAGAGTCTCCGAGCCGAGAGGGATAGTGTCCAGATCCAGAAAGAGAGTCTTTTAGCTGACAGTCAGACTCTCCTGACCACTTTAGACAGCCTCCAGTCTGATCAGGACACCCTCCAGACCAAGCAAGTCGCTTTTCAGTTCGAGAAAGATGCCCTCCAGCCTGAAAGAGATGCCCTCCAGTCCGAACTCAACAACCCTGAGTCTCAACAAGATGGTCTCCAGTTTGTGCAAGATGCCCTCCAACCTGAAAAAGACACCCTCCTGTCTGAGCGAGATGTCATCCTGTCTGAACGGTACTCCTTCAGAACTGAGCGAGGTACCTACCAGCCACAATAGCCCGTGCCCCCCAGCCAGGGGGGGGAAAGGGATAATAGAGTGTATTGGACTGTGTGGATTCGATGGCCTGGCACATCAGAACCACAAAAAAATAAGGCATTGGTGGACACTGGTGCACAGTGCACTCTAATGCCCTCTAGTCACCAAAGGACAGAATTAATCTATACTTCTGGGGTGACTGGGCGTTCACAAGAGTTGACCATGACTCACTCACCTTTTAGCAGCCCCATATGGCCAGTGCGTAAAGCCAGTGGAGAATGGAGGCTGACGGTAGATTACCGTGGCCTGAATGAAGTCACACCTCCACTGAGTGCTGCTGTGCCGGACATGCTTCAACTCCAGTATGAACTGGACTCAAAAGCAGCCAAGTGGTATGCCACGATTGACATTGCAAATGCCTTCTTTTCAATTCCCTTGGCCACAGAATGCAGGCCACAGTTTGCCTTCACCTGGAGAGGCATTCAGTACACCTGGAACCGTTTGCCCCAGGGGTGGAAGCACAGCCCAACCATTTGCCATGGGTTGATCCAAACTGCATTGGAACAGGGCGGTGCTCCTGAGCACTTACAATACATTGATGACATCATTGTGTGGGGCAATACAGCAGGGGAAGTTTTCGAGAAAGGAGAGAGAATAATTCAGATCCTCCTGCAAGCTGGCTTCGCTATTAAACGAAGCAAAGTAAAAGGGCCTGCACAGGAAATTCAATTCCTAGGAATAAAGTGGCAAGATGGACGTCGTCACATCCCAAGAGATGTGATTGACAAAATTATTGCTATGTCTCCACCCACTAGTAAGACAGAGACCCAAGCTTTTCTGGGTGCAGTGGGCTTTTGGAGAATGCATGTTCCAAACTACAGTCTCATTGTGAGCCCTCTCTTTCGGGTGACGCGGAAGAAGAATGATTTTGTGTGGGGCCCTGAGCAGCAGCAGGCTTTTGAGCAAATTAAGCAGGAGATAGCCCGTGCCGTGGCCCTGGGGCCAGTGCGGACGGGACAGGATGTAAAGAACATCCTCTACACTGCTGCTGGAAAGGAAGGTCCCACTTGGAGTTTGTGGCAAAGAGCTTCTGGAGAGACCCGAGGCCGACCCCTTGGTTTCTGGAGTCGAGCATACAGGGGGTCTGAGGAGCGCTACACTCCAACTGAAAAGGAGATCTTAGCCGCATACGAGGGGGTTCGAGCTGCTTCCGAAGTAATTGGTACTGAAGCGCAGCTCCTTCTGGCACCTCGACTGCCAGTGCTGAACTGGATGTTCAAAGGAAAGGTTCCCTCCACCCATCATGCTACTGATGCCACTTGGAGTAAGTGGATTGCGCTGATTACACAGCGAGCTCGGATGGGGAACCTCACTCATCCAGGAATCCTAGAAGTGATCATGGACTGGCCTGAAGGTAAAAAGTTTGGAACAACCCCAGCAGAGGAGGTATCACGTGCTAAAGAGGCCCCGCCATACAATGAACTACCGGAAGATGAGAAGAGATACGCCCTGTTCACAGATGGATCGTGTCGCATTGTGGGAAAGCACTGCAGATGGAAATCTGCTGTGTGGAGCCCCACGCGACAAGTTGCAGAGGCCACTGAAGGAAAAGGAGAGTCAAGCCAATTTGCAGAGGTAAAGGCTGTCCAACTGGCCTTAGATATTGCTGAACGAGAGAGGTGGCCAGTGCTTTATCTTTACACTGACTCATGGATGGTGGCAAATGCCTTATGGGGGTGGTTGCAACAATGGGAACAAAATGGCTGGCAACGGAGGGGTAAACCTATTTGGGCTGCTGAGCTGTGGAAAAATATTGCTGCCCAAGTAAAGAATATGGTTGTAAGGGTGCGCCATGTAGATGCTCATGTTCCTAGGAGCCGGGCAACTGAAGAACAAGAGAATAACCATCAGGTAGATCGAGCTGCCAAAGTTAAGATGGCTCAAGTAGACTTGGACTGGCAACACAAAAGTGAATTATTTTTAGCTCGATGGGCCCATGAGACCTCGGGCCATCAAGGAAGAGATGCAACATATAAGTGGGCTAGAGACCGAGGGGTGGACTTAACTATGGACGCTATTGCACAGGTTATCCATGACTGTGATACTTGCGCCACAATTAAACAAGCCAAGAGGATGAAACCTCTTTGGGGGGAAGGGCGATGGCAAAAGTATAAATATGGGGAGGCGTGGCAGGTTGATTATATCACCTTGCCACGAACTCGCAATGGTAAGCGTTATGTGCTTACCATGGTGGAATCAACCACTGGGTGGCTTGAAACATATGCAGTACCCCATGCTACCGCCCGAAACACCATTCTAGGTCTCGAGAAGCAAGTCCTATGGCGACATGGCACTCCAGAAAGAATTGAGTCAGATAATGGGACTCATTTCAAAAATTCTCTTGTAAGTAATTGGGCCAAAGATCATGGCATTGAATGGATTTATCATATCCCCTATCACGCACCAGCTTCTGGTAAGATTGAAAGATACAATGGGTTGCTGAAAACCATGTTGAAAGCAATGGGTGGCGGAACATTTAAGCATTGGGAGAAGCATTTGGCAGAAGCCACCTGGTTGGTCAACACTCGAGGATCCATCAATCGTGATGGTCCTGCCCAATCCAGCTCTCTACCTACAGTAGAGGGAGATAAGGTCCCTGTAGTACATGTAAAGAACATGTTGGGCAAAGCAGTTTGGGTCCTTCCAGCTTCTGGAAAGGGCAAACCTCTCCGTGGAACTGTCTTTGCTCAGGGACCTGGGTCCACTTGGTGGGTGATGCAGAAGAATGGGGATGTTCAGTGTGTACCACAAGGGAATTTGATGTTGGGGGAGTGCAGTCAGTAATTCCATGTATATACTTGTATATATATGTTGTGTGTGTGTATATCTAATGCATGTTAATCATTGTTTTTCAATATGTATCAAGCATGATGTAACGATGTGGAATAAGGGGTGGAATGTCATGGTTTTATGATTTTTGGTACTGGTATTCCACATCATAACATCATGTATTGCATTAAGAGTTGAGGAGCTGATGCTCCAGCCCCATGGATCATTGATAATTCCAGGTATACCTGCCTAAGAAGAGAAGAAGAACTACATTCCCTAGAGGACTTTGCGATGCTTTGTATTTTTACGTGTTTTCCGCTCAGAGGGAACAGATAAAAACCCTCAGCGGTCACGGGACACTCTCTTTCCTTCGGGATCGTCTCAGCAGTGGGTGCTCGCTGCCGTATCGCCTTCAGCGTTAGCGTAAGGCCTTCGGTTTATCGGACATTCTCTCTCTCTTGCTCATTTTATTAGATTCATCAGCCTCAATTCCAATTATATTGTATTATATTCTGTTATTTTGCTTTCTGATATCTTATTTAGTAAATTAGCTTTCCTCCTCAGATCGTTGCCACTGTTTTGTTTCTAGGCCCATCTCCTTTTTCCCTTTTCCTTTTTCCCTTCCCTTTTCCTGGGGCGTGGGTCCGTGGGTCCCCCGCACCAATCGTCACGGAACCGGGCCGATCCAGCCCGGTAAACCGTTGACACCCTGCCCTGCCCTCCCTTGCTGTGCCCTACCCTACCTTCCCTTGCCCTGACCTGCCCTGCCTTCTCTTGCACTGCCCTGCCCTGCCTTTCCCTGCCCTGCCCCTCTCTATCTTTGCCTTGCACTGCTCTACCCTTCCCTGCCTTCCCTTGCCCTGCCCTGTTCTGCCCTGCTTTGCCATGCCATACCTTGCCCTGCACTATCTTTGCCTTGCCCTGCCCTGCCTTCCCTTGCCCTTCCCTGCCCTGCCTTCCCTTGCCCTGCCCTGCCCTGCCTTCCCTTGCCCTGCTCTGCTCTCCCTTGTGCTGCACTATCTTTGCCTTGCTCTGCCCTGCCTTGCCCTGCCCTGCTTTGCATACCCTGCCCTGCCCTGCCCTGCTTTGCCATGCCTTACCTTGCCCTGCCTTCCCTTGCCCTGCCGTGCCCATCCCTGTTCTGCCCTGCCTTGCCCTGCCCTCCCCTGTTCCGCCCTGCCTTGCCCTGCCTTCCCTGCTCCGACCTGCCCTGCCCTGCACTGCCCTGCATAGCCCTGCCTTACATTGCCATACCCTGCCCTGCGCTTCCCTGCCTTCCCTAGCTGTCAGGGATGTAACAAACCTAGTGGGTAAGAACAATGGTCTTAAGATGTGGAGTAATGTTGCGTGCAAAGTGCTGCATGCAAAGTTTTACGGGACACCATACTTAGTAATCGAAGCCAGAACGACCGGGTCTGATTTCAATAGAACTAGACGTTATCTGAAGAACTGTATGCTATGGGAACCACGAAGAATGGTAACTCTATAAAACAATATGTAATCTATCCAGTCATTAATCACTATAGCTTTATGTAAGCTTCCTTTAACCAATCCCGTGGCTTGAGATTGTGTGCCGCAAACCTAATCTTAGCAACAAAATGTCTATATAATCAGATGTGTAACCAACAATAAACGAAGCTTCACTCATATTGAGTGTGTGTATGCTTCCCCACGTCACTCTGGGTTAACCTTGGACAAATGCTGCAAACCTAGTTTGCAACACCTAGCCCTGCCCTGCGTCGCCCTGCTTTGCCATTCTTTGCCTTGCCTTGCCCTGCCATGCCTATCCTTGCCCTGCCCTGGTTTACCTTGCCCTGCCCTGGTTTACCTTGCCTTGCCCTGCTTTCCCTTGCCCTGCCCTGCCCTACCCTGCCTTCCCTTGCCCTGCCCTACCCTGCCTTCCCTTGCCCTGCCCTGCCCTGCCTTCGTTTGCCCTGCCCTGCCCTGCCTTCCCTTGCCCTGCCCTGCCTTGCCTTCGTTTGCCCTGCCCTGCCCTGCCTTCCCTTGCCCTGTTCTGCCCTGCCTTGCCCTGCCCTGCTTTGCATGCCTTACTATGCTTTACTTTGCCCTGCCTTCCCTTGCTC
Organism: Callipepla californica brunnescens; assembly: GCA_023055505.1. Classification (NCBI taxonomy): domain Eukaryota; kingdom Metazoa; phylum Chordata; class Aves; order Galliformes; family Odontophoridae; genus Callipepla; species Callipepla californica. The sequence continues at coordinate 52,855 of JALIRH010000013.1, forward strand.
TGCCCGGTCCTGCCTTCCCCTGCACTATCTTTGCCTTGCCTTGCTTGGCCCTGCCTGGCCCTGCCCCGCCCTGTACTACCCTGCCCCACCCTGTCCTGCCTCACCCTGTCCTGCCTTCCCTGCTCCGCCCTGCCCTGCACAGCACTGCATTGCCTTGCCTTGCCCTGACTTTCCTTGCCTTGCCCTACCCGGCTGTGCCCTGCCCTGCTTTGCCCTGCCTTCCCCTACCCTGCCGTGTATTCCTTGCCTTGCCCTGCCCTGATCTGCCCTGGCCCGCCCTGCCCTGCCTTGATTTGCTCTGCCTTCCCCTTCACCTGCCCTGCCTTGCTTTCCCCTGCCCTGCCTTGTCTTCCTTGCCTTGCCCTGCTTCACCCTGCTTTGCCTTCCCCTAACCTGCCCTGACTTGCCTTTCCCTGCCCTACCTTGCTCTGACCCGCCTTCCCTGCCTTTCCTTGCCTTACCTTGCCTTGCCCTGCCCTGCCCTATTGTGACTTCCCCTGCCCTGCCTTGTCTTCCTTACCTTGCCTGCCCCACCCTGACCTGCCTTGCTCTGACCCGCCCTGCCTTGTCTTGTCTTGCCTTGCCCTGCCTAACCCTGCTCTGCCTATCCTTGCCCTGCTCTGACTTGTTCTGCCTTACCTTGCCCTATCAAGCCCTGCCTTACCCTGCCCTGCCCTGCCTTGCCTTCCCTTGCCCTGCCCTGTATAGCTTGACCTGCCCTGCCCTCCTTTGCCCTGCCTTGCCCTGTACTACCCTGCCCCACCCTGTCCTGCCTTGCCCTGCCTTTCCTGCTCCGCCATGCCCTGCACTGCATTGCATTGCCTTGCCTTGCCCTGCCAAGCCCTGCCCAGCCCAGCCTTGCCCTGACTTTCCTTGCCTTGCCCTGACAAGCCCTCCCCAGCCCAGCCTTGCCCTGACTTTCCTTGCCTTGCCCTGACAAGCCCTGCCCAGCCCAGCCTTGCCCTGACTTTGCTTGCCTTGCCCTGCCCTGCTGTGCCCTGCCCTGCTTTGCCCTGCCTTCCCCTACCCTGCCGTGTATTCCTTGCCTTGCCCTGCCTTGCCCAGCCCAGCCTTGCCTTAATTTTCTTGCCTTGCCTTGCCCTACCCTGCCTTGCCCTGCACTATCTTTACCTTGCCCTGCTTGGCCCTGCCTGGCCCTGCCCCGCCCTGTACTACCCTGCCGCACCCTGTCCTGCCTTGCCCTGCCTTCCCTGCTCCGCCCTGCCCTGCACTGCACTGCTTTGCTTTGCCTTGCCCTGCCACGCCCAGCCCAGCCTTGCCTTAATTTTCTTGCCTTGCCCTGCCCAGCCCTACCCAGCCCAAGCTTGCCCTGGCTTTCCTTGCCTTGCCCTGCCTGGCTGTGCCCTGCCCTGCTTTGACCTGCCTTCCCCTACCCTGCCGTGTATTCCTTGCCTTGCCGTTCCTTGATCTACCCTGCCCCACCATGCCCTGCCTTACCTTGCCCTGCCTATCCTTACTTTGCCTTGCCCTGCCTTGCCTTTCCTTGCCCTGTCCTGTTCTGCCCTGCCTTGCCCTGCCAAGACCAGCCCAGCCCAGCCTTGACCTAACTTTCCTTGCCTTGACCTGCCCTGATCTGTTCTGCCCCACCCTTCCCTTCCTTACCTTGCCCTGCCTATCCTTGCCTTGCCCTGCACTATCTTTGCCTTGCCCTGCTTGGCCCTGCTTGGCCCTGCCCAGCCCTGCACTACCCTGCCCCACCCTGTCCTGCCTTGCCCTGCCTTCCCTGCTCCGACTTGCCTTGCCTTGCCCTGCCCTACCTTGTCCTGCATTGTCCTGCCACGCCCCGCCTTACACTGCCCTGCGATGCCCTTCTTTGCCCTGCCCTGCCTTGCCTTGTCTTGTTTTGCCCTGCCCTTCCTTTCCTTTCTCTGCTCTGCCCTGCCTTGTTCTTCCTTGCCTTGCCCTAACTTGCCTTACCTTGTCCAGCCTTGCTCTGCCTTGCCCTGCCCTACCCTGCCCTGCCCTGCTTTGCCATGCCTTACCTTCCCCTGCCCTACCTTACCTTGCCCTACCCTGCCCTGCCCTGTCCTGCCTTCCCTTGCCCTGCCCTGCCCTGCCCAGCCCAGCATTGCCCTGACATTCCTTGCCTTGCCCTGCCCAGCCCTGCCCAGCCCAGCCTTGCCCTGACTTTCCTTGCCTTGCCCTGCCCGACTGTGCCCTGCCCTGCTTTGTCCAGCCTTTCCCTACCCTGCCGTGTATTCCTTGTCTTGCCCTTCCCTGATCTGCCCTGCCCAACCCTGCCCTGCCCTGCCTTGCCTTGCCTTGCCTTGCCCTGCCCTTCCTTGCCCTGCACTATCTTTACCTTGCCCTGCTTGGCCCTGCCCTACCCTGTACTACCCTGCCCCACCCTGTTCTGCCCTGCCCTGCCTTCCCTTGCCCTGCCCTGCCCTGCTTTACCATGCCTTCCCTTGCCCTGCCCTACTCAGCTTTTCCTTGCCTTGCATTGCCCTACCCTGCCTTGCCTTCCCTTGCCCTACCTTGCCTTACCTAGTCCAGCCTTGCTCTGCCTTGCCCTGCCCGGCCTATCCTTGCCTTGCCCAGCCTTGCCCTGCCCTGCTTTGCCATGCCTTACCTTCCCCTGCCCTACCTTACCTTGCTCAACCCTGCCCTGTCCTGCCTTCCCTTGCCCTGCCCTGCCCTGTTCTACCCTGCCTTGCCCTGCACTATCTTTACCTTGCCCTGCTTGGCCCTGCCTGGCCCTGCCCCGCCCTGTACTACCCTGCCGCACCCTGTCCTGCCTTGCCCTGCCTTCCCTGCTCCGCCCTGCCCTGCACTGCACTGTTTTGCTTTACCTTGTCCTGCCCTGCCCTGCCCAGCCCAGCCTTGCCTTAATTTTCTTGCCTTGCCCTGCTTAGCCCTACCAAGCCCAGGCTTGCCCTGGCTTTCCTTGCCTTGCCCTGCCCGGCTGTGCCCTGCCCTGCTTTGCCCTGCCTTCCCCTACCCTGCCGTGTATTCCTTGCTTTGCTGTTCCTATATCTGCCCTGCCCCACCATGCCCTACCTTACCTTGCCCTGCCCTGCCTTGCCTTCCCTTGCCCTGTCCTATTCTGCCCTGCCTTGCCCTGCCAAGACCAGCCCAGCCCAGCCTTGACCTTACTTTCCTTGCCTTGACCTGCCCTGATCTGCCCTGCCCCACCTTGCCCTGCCTATCCTTGCCTTGCCTTTTCTTGCCCTAAACTATCTTTGCCTTGCCCTGCTTGGCCCTGCTTGGCCCTGCCCCGCCCTGCACTACCCTGCCCCTCCCTGTCCTGCCTTGCCCTGCTTTCCCTGCTCCGACCTGCCTTGCCTTGCCCTGCCCTACCTTGTCCTGCATTGTCCTGCCACGCCCCGCCTTACGCTGCCCTGCGATGCCCTTCTTTGCCCTGCCCCACCTTGCCTTGTCTTGCCTTGCCCTGCCCTTCCTTTCCTTCCTCTGCTCTGCCCTGCCTTGTTCTGCTTTGCCTTGCCCTGCACTATCTTTGCCTTGCCCTGCTTGGCCCTGCCTGGCCCTGCCCCGCCCTGTACTACCCTGCCCCACCCTGTTCTGCCTTGCCCTGCCTTCCCTGCTCCGCCCTGCCCTGCACTGCACTGCTTTGCTTTGCCTTGCCTTGCCCAGCCCTACCCAGCCCAGGCTTGCCCTGGCTTTCCTTGATCTGCCCTGCCCCACCATGCCCTGCCTTACCTTGCCCTGCCCTGTTCTGCCCTGCCTTTCCTTTACCTTGCTCTTCCCCTTGCCCATGCCCTTACCCTGCCCTGCCATTGCTTGCCTCGCCCTGCTTTACCTTGCTATGCTCTGCCTTGCTTTGCCTCGCCCTGCCCTGCCTTGTCTTGCCCTGTCATTCCTTGCCCTGCTTTGCCCTGCCCTGCCTTCCCTTGCCCTACCTTGCCTTACCTAGTCCAGACTTGCTCTGCCTTGCCCTGCCCGGCCTATCCTTGCCTTGCCCAGCCTTGCCCTTCCCTGCTTTGCCATGCCTTACCTTCCCCTGCCCTTCCTTACCTTGCCCTGCCCTGCCCTGTCCTGCCTTCCCTTGCCCTGCCCTGCCCTGTTCTGCCCTGCCTTGCTCTGCCTTTTCTGCTCCGCCCTGCCCTGCACTGCACTGCATTGCTTTGCCTTGGCCTGCCCTGCCCTGCCCTGCCCAGCCGAGCCTTGCCCTGACTTTCCTTACCTTGCCCTGCCCAGCCCTGCCCAACCCTGCCCTGCCTTGCTCTGCCCTGTGTTCTTTGTCTTGACTTGCCCTTCCTTGCCCTACCCTGCCATGCCCTGCCCTGCTCAGCCCAGCCTTGCCCTGACTTTCCTTGCCTTGCCTTGCCCTGCCCTGCCTTGCCCTGCACTATCTTTGCCTTGCCCTGCTTGGCTCTGCCTGGCCCTGCCCCGCCCTGTACTACCAAGCCCGACCCTGTCCTGCCATGCCCTGCCTTCCCTGCTCCAACCTGCCCTGCCCTGCACTGCCCTGCATTGCCTTGCCTTCCCTTGCCCTATTTTCCCCTGCCCTGCCTTGTCTTCCTTGCCTTGACCTGCTTCACCCTGCCCTGCCTTCCCCTGCCCTTCTTTCCCCTGACCTGCCCTGCCTTGCCTTTCACTGTCCTGCCTTGTCCTGACCCATACTGCCTTGCACTGCCTTGCCTTGCATTGCCCTGCCCTGCCGTGCCTTGACCTACCTTGCCTTGCCTTGTTCTGCCTTCCCTTGACTTGTCCTGCCTTGCCCCGACTTGCCCTCTCTTGCCCTGCCTTACCCTGCCCTGCCCTTCTTTGTCCTGCATTGCCCCGCCAAGCCACGCCTTACACTGCCCTGCCATGCCCTACTTTGCCCTGCTCTACCTTGTCCTGCCTTGCCCTGCCCTGCCCTTACTTTCCTTCCTCTGTTCTGCCCTGCCTTGATTCTGCCCTGCCTTGATTCTGCCTTGCCCTACCCTGCCTTCCCCTGCCCTGTCTATCCTTGCCTTGCCCTGCCTTGCCCTGCCTCGCCCTGCCTTGCCTTGCCTGACCTTGCATTACCGTGCCCCGCCCCGCCCTGCCTTGCCCTGCTTTCCCCTGCCCTGCCTTCCCCTGCCCTGTCTATCCTTGCCTTGCCCTGCCTTGCCCTGGCTATCCTTGCCTTGCCCTGGCTTCCCTTGCCCTGCCCTGTCCTGCCCTGCACTGCCTCGCCTTGCCCTGCCCTATTTTCCCCTGCCCTTCTTTCCCCTGACCTGCCCTGCCTTGCCTTTCCCTGACCTGCCTTGTCCTGACCCATACTGCCTTGCACTGCCTTACCTTGCATTGCCCCACCATGCCCTGACCCACCCTGCCCTGCCTATCCTTGGCTTGCCCTGCCTTGTTCTGCCTTGCCTTGCCCTGCCAAGTTCCGCCTTACCCTGCCCTGCCATGCCCTACTTTGCCCTGAACTACCTTGCCCTACCTTGCCCTGAACTACCTTGCCCTACCTTGCCCTGCCCTTCTTTGCCTTCCTCTGCTCTGCCCTGCCTTGCCTTCCCTTATTCAGCCTTGCTCTGCCTTGCCCTGTTCTGCCCAGCCAATCCTTGCCTTGCCTGACCTTGAATTGCCCTACCCCGCCCTGCCCTGCCTTCACCTGTTCTGCCCTGCCCCGTCCAGACTTGCCCTGCCCTGTCTTGCCTTGCCGTGCCTTTCCCTGCCATGCCCGACTTTGCCCTACCCTGCCTTGCCTTACCTTGTCCAGCCTTGTCCAGCCTTGATCTGCCTTGCCCTGCTTTGCCATTCCTTGCCTTGTGTGACCTTGAATTGCCCTACCTTGCCCTGCCCTGCCTTCACCTGTTCTGCCCTGCCCCGCTCAGCTCTGCCTTGCCTTGCCCTACCCTTATATGCCCAGACCCAACCTGCCCTGCCTTGCCCTGCACTGCCCTGCCCCGTCCTGCCTTGCTTTGCCCTGCCAAGCTCCGCTTTACCGTGCCCTGCCTTGTTTTGCCCTGCCCTACTTTGCCCTGCCTTCCCTGCCCTGCCTTTCGCTGACCCGTAGTGCCTTGCACTGCCTTACCTTGCTTTGCCCTGCCTTACATTGCCCTGCCTATCCTTGCCTTGCCCTGCCCTGCCCTGCCTTGCCCTGTACTATCTTTGCCTTGCCCTGCTTGGCCCTGCCTGGCCCTGCCCCGCCCTGCACTACCCTGCCCCACCCTGTCCTGCCTTGCCCTGCCTTCCCTGCTCAGACCTGCCCTGCCCTGCACTGCCTTGCCTTGCCCTATTTTCCCCTGCCCTGCCTTGTCTTCCTTGCCTTAACCTGCTTCACCCTGCCCTGCCTTCCACTGCCCTTCTTTCCCCTGACCTGCCCTGCCTTGCCTTTCCCTGACCTGCCTTGTCCTGACCCGTACTGCCTTGCACTGCCTTCCCTTGACTTGTCCTGCCTTGCCTCGACTTGCCCTGCCCTGCCTTGACTTACCATGCCCTACCTTGTCCTGCATTGCCCTGCCAAGCCCCGCCTTACGCTGCCCTGCCATGCCCTACTTTTCCCAGCCCTACCTTGCCCTGTCAAGCCCTTCCTTGCCCTGCCCTGACTTTCCTTGCCCTGCCTTGCCTTGCTCTGACCCGCCCTGCACTGCCCTGTCTTGCTTCGCCCTGTCTTCTCCTGCCTTGCCTTACCTTGATTCGCCCTGCCCTGCCTTTCTTTGCCATGCCTTGCCTTCTTCTGCCCTGCCCTGCCTTGTTCTGCCTTGTTTTGTTTTGCCCTGCCCTGCCGTGCCCTGCCCTTCCCTGCCCAGTCTTGCCCTGCTTTGCCCTGTCCTGCCTTCTCCTGCCCTTCCTTGTCTTCCTTTCCTTGCCCTGCCCCGCCCTGCCCTGTGTTGCTTTGCTCTTCCTTCCCCTTGACCTGCCTTGTTCTGCCATACCTTGCCCTGCCAAGCCCCGCCATACCCTGCCCTGCCCTACCTTGCCCTGCTTTGCCATGCCTTGCCTTGCCATGCCCTGCTCTGCCCTGCCCTTCCTTGTCTTCCTTGCCTTGCCCTACCCTGACCTGCCCTGTTTTCCCCTGCCCTGCCTTGTCTTCCTTGCCTTCCCCTGCCCTGCCGTACCCTACCCTGCCCTGCCTTGCCTGCCCCACCCTACCCTACCCTGCCCTGCCTTGCCTTGCCCTGACCTGACCTGCCCTGCCCTTCCTTGCCTTCCTCTGCTCGGCCCTGCCTTGTTCAGCCTTGCTTTGCCCTGCCCTGCCCTGCTATGCCTTACTTTCCCCGGCTCTACCTTGCCCTGCCTTGCCCTGCCCTGCCATGCCCTAATTTGCCCAGACCTACCTTGCCTTGCCCTGCCTTCCTTTGCCCTGCCCTGCCTTCCATTGCCCTGCCCTGCCCTGTCTTGCCATGCCTTTCCTTGCCCTGCCCTGCCCAGCCATTCCTTGCCTTGCATTGTCCTACCCTGTGTTGCCTTGCCCTGCATTGCCTTTACCTTGCTCTTTCCCTTGCCCGTGACGTTACCCTGCCCTGCCATTGCTTGCCTCTCCCTGCCTTACCTTGCTATGCTCTGCCTTGCTTTGCCCCGCCCTGCCCTGTTTTGCCCTACCCTTCTTTGCCTTCCTCTGCTCTGCCCTGCCTTGTTCTGCCTTGCCCTGCCTTACTTTCCCTTATTCAGCCTTGCTCTGCCTTGCCCTGTTCTGCTCAGCCAATCCTTGCCTTGCCTGACCTTGAATTGCCCTACCCCGCCCTGCCCTGCCTTCACCTGTTCTGCCCTGCCCCGTCCAGACTTGCCCTGCCCTGTCTTGCCTTGCCGTGCCTTTCCCTGCTATGCCCGACTTTGCCCTGCCCTGCCTTGCCTTACCTTGTCCAGCCTTGCTCTGCCTTGCCCTGCTTTGCCATGCCTTGCCATTCCTTGCCTTGTCTTACCTTGAATTGCCCTACCTTGCCCTGCCCTGCCTTCACCTGTTCTGCCCTGCCCCGCTCAGCCCTGTCTTGCCTTGCCCTACCCTTATATGCCCAGACCCAACCTGCCCTTCCTTGCCCTGCATTGCCCTGCCCCACCCTGCCTTGCTTTGCCCTGCCAAGCTCCGCTTTACCGTGCCCTGCCTTGTTTTGCCCTGCCCTACTTTGCCCTGCCTTCCCTGCCCTGCCTTTCGCTGACCCGTAGTGCCTTGCACTGCCTTACCTTTCTTTGCCCTGCCTTACATTGCCCTGCCTATCCTTGCCTTGCCTTGCCCTGCACTATCTTTGCCTTGCCCTGCTTGGCCCTGCCTGGCCCTGCCCCGCCCTGCACTACCCTGCCTTCCCTGCTCAGACCTGCCCTGCCCTGCACTGCCTTGCCTTGCCCTGCCCTATTTTCCCCTGCCCTGCCTTCTCTTCCTTGCCTTGACCTGCTTCACCCTGCCCTGCCTTCCACCGCCCTTCTTTCCCCTGACCTGCCCTGCCTTGCCTTTCCCTGACCTGCCTTGTCCTGACCCATGCTGCCTTGCACTGCCTTGCCTTGCATTGCCCTGCCCTGCCGTGCCTTGACCTACCTTGCCTTGCCTTGTTCTGCCTTCCCTTGACTTGCCCTGCCCTGCCTTGCCTTACCCTGCCCTACCTTGTCCTGCATTGCCCTGCCAAGCCCCGCCTTACGCTGCCCTTCCATGCCCTACTTTGCCCTGCCCTACCTTGCCCTGCCCTGCCCTTCCCTGCCATGCCTTGCCTTGCCCTGCCTTTACTTGCCTCGCCCTGACTTACCCTGCAATGCTCTGCCTTGCTTTTCCCCGCCTTGCCCTGTTTTGCCCTGCTCTGCCCTGCCTTGCCGTGCCCTGCCCTGCTCTACCTTGTCCTGCATTGCCCTGCCAAGCCCCGCCTTACCCTGCCCTGCCATGCCCTTCTTTGCCCTGCCCTGCCTTGCCTTACCTTGTCCAGCCTTGCTCTGCCTTGCCCTGCTCTGCCCTGCCCTGCCTTCCTTTGCCATGCCCTGCTTTGTCCAACCCTTCCCTGCCCTGCCCTGCTTTGCCATGCCTTGCCTTGCCCTGCTCTGCCTTTCCTTGCCTTGCATTGCCCTGCCCTGCCTTTCCTTGCCTTGCATTGCCCTACCCTGCCTTTCCTTGCCCTGCCCTGTCTTTCCTTGCCTTGCATTGCCCTACCCTGCCTTTCCTTGCCTCACCCTGCCTTACCTTGCTATGCTCTGCCTTGCTTTGCCCTGCCCTGCCTTCTCTTGCCTTGTCATTCCTTGCCCTGCTTTGCCCTGCCCTTCCTTGCCCTGCCCTGCCATGCCCTGCCCCGCCCTGCACTGCCCTGTCTTGCTTTGCCCTGTCTTCTCCTGCCCTGCCTTGCCTTGATTCGCCCTGTCCTGCCCTGCCTTGCCTTGCCCTGCCCTGTTTTGCCCTGCCCTGCTCTGCTCTGACCCGCCGAGCTTTGCCTTGCCTTGCCCTGCCCTGCCTTGCTCTTCCCTGTTTTCTCTGTCTTGCCTTGCCCTTCCTTGCCCTACCCTGCCCTGCCCAGCCCTGCCCAGCCCAACCTTGCCCTGCTTTACCTTGCCTTGCCTTACCTTGCCCTGCCTATCCTTGCCTTGCCCTGCACTATCTTTGCCTTGCCCTGCTTGGCCCTGCCTGGCCCTGCCCTGCCCTGCCCTTCACTACTCTGCCCCACCCTGTCCTGCTTTGACCTGCCCTGCCCTGCACAGCCCTGCATTGCCTTGCCTTGCCCTGCCCTATTCTCCCCTACCCTGCCTTGTCTTCCTTTTCTTTAACCTGTGTATGGGAACTGTTGAATCACGACCTGAACCACCGATTGATCACCTGAGGCAAGCCCTGAGTCAGCTGCAGGGGCACAACTGAGTGTGATTGGAAGGGGTGGAGTTTGACTCCACCTCTCCCAAGACCCCACTTAAGGGCTGACCACCAGCGGGGAAGGATCTCTTGTTGGAGATCCCTCCCTGGTGGAGTTATTGGCGAGCCTCAACCATCATCAAGGTGAGCCAATCTCTTTTGCTATTTATTTGTATACCATCTACTTAAAGCCTACCAAAAATATACCATTCTTTCGCACTACTTCCTTGAAGTGCTTTCTTTAGGGTTATTTGCCCTACAATTGGCGAGCCAGGCAGGCTTAAAAAGATATATATATATATATATATACATATACAATAACTAACCATGTCTTTCATTTGGAACCTTTTCAAATGGGGCAAGGGGGAGAACGTTATTCCCTTAGACCAAACAATTCCTGGTCAAATTCCAGGATTTATAGGGTCACCCTATTATGGTCTTGCCACTGTTCTTGAAAAATGGGGACCCCTGTAGGTTACAAAGAATGTTTCTCCTTCCCCAGCCCGGCTGACGGATTATTTTCAAGGCCTAGATAAGGATATACTAGTTACTAAAGAACGTCAGCTAGCTGCTTCTGCAGTGGCCTGGCCTCTAATAATGGCTTTGCATAAATTAGATGTAACAAATACAAACATAGAATCTGAAAATCAGTTGTTAAGAGGTCGAATTGAGAAATTGGAACAACAGTTGGGCACATTAGTAGCAAAAAAACCTGGACTAGATGTGCCAACAAGACAAATACGTACCATATCAGTGGAGGACACCCAGGTCCCTGCAGTAGCGGACCTAGATGTTTCAGCAGTCAAGATCTCTAAATCGGATCTCGAAGCTCCATCTATGGAGGATCCGTTTGAGATCCGACCAATCATAACTCAAAAAACAAAAAAGTGCAAGATAGACCAGCGGGAGTGCCTCCTGAGCAATGGCCCCCTGCTGAAACACGCTTGCATGTGACAGCTCGCCCATATACGGCAAGTGAGTTGATGGACCTAGTACAACGGTTCCATCAAAAACCAAGGGAAAGCATGCCATCATGGCTCCTGAGGTTATGGGATGCAGGAGCTGAAAGCGTATTAGTTAGTGGGACAGAAATGTCTAAACTAGCATCTATAACCATACACCCAGCCCTGAGGCAAAGATTATATGCTGCCATCCATTATACTAATGAGAATCATTCTATTATAGATTGGTTGATGGCAGCATGCCGCCTAACATGGCCTAACAAATCTGACATTCCACTTAATACCGGTTTATGGTCCTCTATGGAGGACCTCCAAGCATACATCCGAGAACTGGGTATGAGAGAGGCTATGTATTCAGAAAACTTTGAAAGCCCTGATACAGAAAATTTTACGGCAGGTATGTGAGACCTAATACTACAGCAATCCCCCTCTCACCTTTATGGGACTTTGGTCTCCATACTAAACCCCTTAGTGGCTTCGGAGGCTATCGTCCAACAGGCAGCCCAGTTGGTGGCAGACCTTGGGGAAACGGAGCGCATAAGAACTAGGCGCAATATCCGTATGATAGAAGAAGCTGAGGCATTCCCGATTAAAACTAGGAAGCCTGTCCCACGGATACCCTGATCGGGCCCCATACGGGTATCCCGGAAGACTATGTTTAATGATCTTATACGGGCCGGGGTTGCCTTTGCTAAAATCGATGGGCAACCCAACCATGTGTTGTTACAGCTTTGGAAACAACTGAGAAATGATCAAAAATTTCAGAGTACTCCCAGAAAATCGTGAGTACGAATAATACAGGCAGCACCACCAACAACTTGGAATTTGGCTGACTTTATAGTCCCAAATAGAAGAAAGAAACCTCCACAGGTGTCATGGGCTACAGTGCCTGAACCACCTGCGGTACAAGACTTAGACCTAGCGAACTTCATGGAGTAACGAAGAACTCTGGTCCCTTTAGGGCCTCCAGATGTGACCGGAGGCCCTATGTAGAACTAGAGATATTTTGGTCAAATAAGAATATTCAAAAGGTGATGGCTCTAGTAGACACTGGTGCAGAGACATCAATTATATATGGAGACCCAACAAAATTTAAGGGCAATAGAGTGATGATTGGTGGGTTTGGGGGACAGACCATTCCGGTCACCCAAACATGGCTGAAATTGGGGGTTGGGCGTCTCCCACCCCGGGAGTATAAAGTGTCGATTGCCCCAGTTCCAGAATACATCTTGGGCGTAGACATTTTATGGGGTCTGGCTCTCCAGACAACTGTGGGAGAGTTCAGACCTCGACAGAGGTACATTAGTGTCTGGGCAATACAGACAGTATTGAGGGGCCATGCACAACATGAGCCAATTTGTTTGCCAAAACCACGCCGGATTACTAATGTAAGACAGTATAGACTCCCGGGGGGGCAGGAAGAAATATCAAAAATGGTGCAGGAACTAGAAAAAGTAGGTATTATAAGACCTGCACATAGTCCATATAATTCCCCCATATGGCCAGTGCGGAAGTCGGATGGGACATGGAGAATGACAGTAGATTATAGGGAATTAAATAAGGTCACGCCGCCCATCCATGCGGCCGTACCCAATATTGCTTCCCTAATGGACACACTTAGTAGAGAAATCAAGACCTACCATTGTGTCCTGGATTTGGCAAATGCATTTTTTAGTATTCCGATTGCCAAAGAATCGCAAGATCAATTTGCATTTACATGGGGAGGCAGGCAGTGGACCTTTCAGGTCCTGCCACAGGGGTACGTGCATTCACCAACATACTGTCATAACTTGGTGGCGCGTGACCTAGCTAATTGGAGGAAACCTAATAATAACGTCAACTTATACCATTACATTGATGATCTCCTGTTAACATCCGACTCACTGGAAGCAGTAGGAGAGGCGGCAGATTCATTAACCGTCTACCTAGGTGAAAGAGGATGGGCTATCAATCCTCAAAAGGTGCAAGGTCCAGGCCTGTCCGTAAAATTTCTGGGGGTAGTCTGGTCAGGAAAGACCAAAGTACTACCCAGTGCCATCATAGATAAGGTTCAGGCATTCCCAGTCCCTACAACAGCAAAGCAGCTGCAGGAATTTCGAGGTATATTGGGATACTGGCGTTCCTTTCTACCTCATTTGGCGCAGCTGCTGAGACCTTTGTATAGACTCACAAAAAAGGGCCAATCATGGGATTGGGGGAGAACAGAACAGGATGCTTTCCAGCAGGCAAAACAGGCGGTGAAACAAGCCCAGGCATTGGGTATATTCGATCCTACCCTCCCAGCTGAATTGGATGTTCGCGTTACTCAGGATGGCTTTGGCTGGGGCCTGTGGCAACGTCAGAGTTCTGTTTGGACCCCCATTGGATTTTGGTCTCAGGTCTGGCATGGAGCAGAAGATATAGTATGATTGAAAAACAGCTATTGGCTGCCTATACTGCATTGCAAGCGGAAGAGCCAATAACCCAGACGGCTGAAGTCATAGTTAAGACCACTCTTCCAATTCAGAGGTGGGTAAGAGATCTGACCCACCTTCCTAAGACAGGGGTGGCCCAAGCACAGACAGTGGCACGATGGGCCGCCTATCTCAGCCAGAGGAGTAGTCTGTCTTCCTCACCACTGAAAGAAGAACTCCAAAAGATTCTAGGCCCAGTGACGTATCACAGTGATGCACCAAAACAAACCTTGGTTGCTCCGCCAGAGAAGAGTCCCGTCCAGGAAGGAAAATATCCCATTCCTGAAGATGCCTGGTACACGGATGGGTCCAGCAAGGGCAACCCAAGTAAGTGGAGAGCAGTAGCATACCATCCTGCCACAGACCCAATATGGTTTGAAAAGGGGGATGGTCAAAGCAGCCAGTGGGCAGAGCTGCGGGCCGTGTGGATGGTTATAACCAAAGAACCTGGTGACGGTATCCTGAATATCTGCACAGATAGTTGGGCTGTGTACCGGGGGCTCACTCTTTGGATCGCACAGTGGGCTACCCAGGACTGGACTATCCACTCCCGACCGATCTGGGGCAAAGATATGTGGTTAGACATATGGAATACAGTTAAACACAGAACTGTACGTGTCTACCATGTTTCTGGTCACCGACCCCTACAGTCACCAGGAAATGATGAAGCCGACACACTGGCCCGAGTTAGATGGGTTGAGAACTCACCATCTGAGAACATCGCCTACTGGTTACATCAAAAGCTGCGGCATGCTGGACAGAAGACCATGTGGGCAGCTGCCAAAGCATGGGGACTGCCCGTACAATTATCGGACGTAGCTCAAGCATGCCGAGACTGTGATGCCTGCTCCAGAATGAGACCGAGGTCGTTGCCTGAAACTACAGCCCATCTTGCTAGAGGACACAATCCTCTACAGCGATGGCAGGTTGATTATATTGGGCCCCTCCCTCGATCTGAGGGGGCGAGGTATGCCCTAACCTGTGTTGACACCGCGAGTGGGCTAATGCAGGCCTATCCAGTACCAAAAGCCAACCAGGCATATACTATCAAGGCGCTCACAAGATTGATGGCTGCCTACGGGACACCACAAGTCATTGAGAGCGACCAAGGGACTCATTTCACGGGTGCAATGATACAACGCTGGGCAGAAGAGAACAATATTGAGTGGCGATTCCACCTGCCATACAATCCAATGGGGGCAGGCCTTATTGAGCGTTCTAATGGCATTCTCAAGGCTGCCCTGAAGACAGACTCTCAGTCTCCGCAGGGGTGGACGAAGAGACTCCACGAAACCCTTTGAGATCTGAATGAAAGACCTAGAGATGGCAGACCCAGTGCCTTGAAAATGTTGCAAACAACAAGGGCCTCCCCACTTAGGATCCAAATTACAGGTACAGATAACGAGGTAAGACCTCAGACTGGCCGTGAGAACAATCTTCTGCTCCCTGCCCCTGAGAACCTAAGACCAGGTACCAATAAAATAAGATGGCCTTGGAAGGTGCAGGTAGGACCACGATGGTTTGGCCTACTTGCACCTTGGGGGAGATTGTTGGAGGTGGGAGGTTCGGTAGTCCCTCCGGTAATTGGTACATGGCCTACTGATATTGTGGTCTACACTCCAGTCTTTATTCCTAAAGGAACCCCTGTCATGTCTCTGTGGCAGATCAGGACGCCCCCTCTAGTGCCTGATCTAATCGTGCAGCCACAGACATGGGGCCGAAAAGTTTGGTACAGGCGGCCAGGGCATGCCCCTGTACAAGCTGAAGTGTTGACCCAAGATAGGAATACGGCCTGTATCTTACCCTGGAGAGCGGACCTCCCCCTCTTGGTACCTTTGAAACATCTATATTACTCCCCGTGAGTCTATGAGTCACTGGTGGGAACCAAATGATGTTGCAGAGTTCCAAAGTTGCTATAAGATCATGCGCAACATCTGGTGATGGTCTACCTGGGACTGATGAAGAGGAGGACGGACCTGCACAACATGACCGCGTGCTTCCAGTAGACACCACCGAGCACTGGCCCAAGGAAGAACACGAGCCATACGCTGATCATCACTCATCCCAGATTACATCGATACACATCGCGACGGGTTATTATGTAAAGCGTCGCGATATATTTGGACTCTGTATTAAGGAGGGCTCAACCTACAGTTACTTAATCAGTGGTTCATGTTGTGAAGGGGTGGAGTGTATGGGAACTGTTGAATCATGGCCTGAACCACTGATTGATCACCTGAGGCAAGCCCTGAGTCAGCTGCAGGGGCACAACTGAGTGTGATTGGAAGGGGTGGAGTTTGACTCCACCTCTCCCAAGACCCCATTTAAGGGCTGACCACCAGCAGGGAAGGATCTCTTGTTGGAGATCCCTCCCTGGTGGAGTTATCGGCGAGCCTCAACCATCATCAAGGTGAGCCAATCTCTTTTGCTATTTATTTGTATACCATCTACTTAAAGCCTACCAAAAATATACCATCCTTTCGCACTACTTCCTTGAAGTGCTTTCTTTAGGGTTATTTCCCTACACCTACCCAGACCTGCCCTCTTTTCCCGTGCCCTGCCTTGACTTCCTTGCCTTGCCCTGCCCCGCCCTGCCCTGCCTTGCTTTGCTCTGCCTTCCCCTTGACCTGCCCTGCCTTGCCTTCCCCTGCCCTGACCTGATCTTCCTTGCCTTGCCCAGCTTCACCCTGCTTTGCCTTCCCCTAACCTGCCCTGACCTGCCTTTCCCTGCCCTACCTTGCTCTGACCCGCGTTCCCTGCCTTTCCTTGCCTTACCTTGCCTTGCCCTGCCCTATTGTGACTTCCCCTGCCCTGCCTTGTCTTTCTTCCCTTGCCTGCCCCACCCTGACCTGCCTTGCCTTGCCCTGCTTCACCCTGCTTTGCCTTCCCCTAACCTGCCCTGACCAGCCTTTCTCTGCCCTACCTTGCTCTGACCCGTTTTCCCTGCCTTTCCTTGCCTTACCTTGCCTTTCCCTGCCCTATCCTGACTTCCCCTGCCCTGCCTTGTCTTCCTTACCTTGCCTGCCCCACCCTGACCTGCGTTGCTCTGACCCGCCCTGCCTTGTCTTCCTTGCCTTGCCCTGCCTTGTTCTGCCTTACCTTGCCCTGCCAAGCCCCGCCTTACCCTGCCTTGCCTTCCCTTGCCCTGCATTATCTTTGCCTTGCCCTGCCCTATTCTGCCCTGCCTTGCCCTGCACTATCTTTGCCTTGCCCTGCCTGGCTTTGCCTTGCCCTGTACTACCCTGCCCCACCCTGTCCTGCCTTGCCCTGCCTTCCCTGCTCCACCCTGACCTGCACTGCACTGCATAGCCTTGCCTTGCGCTGCCCTGCCCAGCCCAGCCTTGCCCTGCCTTTTCTTGCCTTGCCTTGCAAGGCAAGAAAATGAATAGCAAAGTTAACATTAACCTCAGCTTTATAAAGCTAGCAAACTCACTGCGAAGTCCTAATTGCCTTACTCATGGGGCACAATTGCTCTGCTGTGAGGATCCTAAAACACTACCTTCACTAATTTAGGTTGGATATTCAACTAAGCCACGCCTTCCCTTACCTTGCGCTGCCCTGCCTTACCTTGCGCTGCCCTGCCCTGCGCTGTTCTGCCCTACCTTGCCCTGCCTTGCCCTGCCCTGCCTTCCCTTGTGCTGTCCTTCTCTACCGTCCCTTGCACTGCCCTGCTCTGCCTTGCCCTGCCCTGCTTTGCATGCCTTACCTTGCCCTGCCCTGCTTTGCCTTGACCTGCACTATCTTTGCCTTGCCTTGCTTGGCCCTGCCTGGCCCTGCCCTGCCCTGTACAACCCTGCCCCACCCTGTCTCCATTGCCCTGCCTTCCCTGCTCCGCCCTGCCCTGCACTGCCTTGTCTTGCCTTGCCCTGCCCTGCCAAGCCCTGCCCAGCCCAGCCTTGCCCTGAATTTCCTTGCCATGCCCTGCCCTGCCCTGCCCTGACTTGCTTTGCTCTGCCTTCCCCTTGACCTACCCTGCCTTGCCTTACCCTGCCCTGCCCTATTTTCCCCTGCCCTGCCTTGTCTTCCTTGCCTTGCCGTGCTTCACCCTGCTTTGCCTTCCCCTAACCTGCCCTGACCTGCCTTTCCCTGCCCTACCTTCCTCTGACCCGCCTTCCCTGCCATTCCTTGCCTTACCTTGCCTTGCCCTGCCCTGCCCTATCCTGATTTCTCCTGCCCTGCCTTACCTTCCTTACCTTGCCTGCCCCACCCTGATCTGCCTTGCTCTGACCCGCCCTGCCTTGTCTTCCTTGCCTTGCCCTGCCTTGCCCTGCCCTGTCTATCCTTGCCATGCCCTGCCTTGTTCTGCCTTACTTTACCCTGCCAAGCCCCGCCTTGCCCTGCCCTACCAAGCCCCGCCTTACCCTGCCCTGCCCTGCCTTGCCTTCCCTTGCCCTTCCCTGCCCTGCCCTGCCTTACGATTCCTTGCCCTTCCCCTGCTTAGCATGCCTTGCTCTGCCCTGCCCTACCCTGCCCTGCCTTGCCCTGTCCTACTTTGCGTGCCTTACCTTGCCCTGGCCTGCCTTGCCTTCCCTTGCCCTGCCCTGCCCTGCCTTGCCCTGCACTATCTTTACCATGTCTTTCTTGGCCCTGCCTGGCCCTGCCCCGCCCTGTACTACCCTGCCCCACCCTGTCCTGCCTTCCCTGCTATGCCCTGCCCTGCACTGCACTGCATTGCCTTGCCTTTCCCTGCCAAGCCCTGCCCAGCCCTGCCTTGCCCTGACTTTCCTTGCCTTGCCCTGCCCGGCTTTGCCCTGCGCTGCTTTGCCCTGCCTTTACCTACCCTGCTGTGTATTCCTTGCCTTGCCCTGCCCTGATCTGCCCTGCCCCGCCCTGCCCTGCCCTGCCTTGCTTTGCTCTGCCTTCCCCTGCCCTGCCCTATTTTCCCCTGCCCTGCCTTGTCTTCCTTGCCTTGCCGTGCTTCACCCTGCTTTGCCTTCCCCTAACCTGCCCTGACCTGCCTTTCCCTGCCCTACCTTGCTCTGACCCGCCTTCTGTCAGGGGTTTGTGAGCTGGTTCGGCCCGGCCCCGCAACAACCGAGGAAGGAGACCCACAGGCCCACACCCCAGACAGGGGGAAGGGGGAAAGGGAAAAAAGGAAATAAGCCCCAAAATTAAAAAGCGGCAACGATCTGAGGGGGAAAAGCTAATTTACTAAATAACACATCAGGAAGTAAATAGCACAATATAATGCAATACAATTTGGAATTAAGCTTAATAAATCAAACAAAATGAGAGTGAGAGAGAGAGAGAGAGAGAGAGTGAGTGCCTGATAAACAGAAGTTTTTACGCTAACGCTGAAGGTGGACGGCAGCGAGCACCCACTCCTAAGTGATCCTAGAGGAAAGAGAGAGAACGTCCCGTGACCGCAGAGAGTTTTTATCTGTTCCCTCTGAGCGGAAAATACGTGAAAAAATACAAAGCATTGCAAAGTCCTCTGGGGAATGTTGTTCTCCCTGACTCCCAATGCACTACATGATGCCATGATGTGGAATACCAGTGCCAAAAAATCATAAAACCATGACATTCCACCCCTTATTCCACATCACTATATCATGCTTGATACATACAGAAGAACAATGATTAACGTGCATTAGATACACGCACACAATATATATACAAGTATATACATGGAATTACTGAGGGTGGTCTCCAGACATCAAATTCCCTTGTGGTATACATTGAACATCCCCATTCTTCTGCATCACCCACCAGGTAGACCCAGGTCCCTGAGCAAAGACAGTTCCACGGAGAGGTTTGCCCTTTCCAGAAGCTGGAAGTACCCAAACTGCTTTGCCCAACATGTTCTTTACATGTACTACAGGGACCTTATCTCCCTCTACAGTAGGCAGAGAGCTGGATTGGGCAGGACCATTGCGATTGATGGATCCTCGGGTGTTGACCAACCAGGTGGCTTCTGACAAATTTTTCTCCCAGTGCTTAAATGTTCCACCACCCATTGCTTTCAACATTGTTTTTAACAATCCATTGTACCTTTCAATTTTACCAGAAGCTGGTGCATGATAGGGGATATGATAAATCCACTCAATGCCATGATCTTTGGCCCAAGTATCTACAAGAGAATTTTTAAAATGACTTCCATTATCAGACTCAATTCTTTCTGGAGTACCATGTCGCCACAGGACTTGTTTCTCCAGACCTAGAATGGTGTTTCGGGCGGTAGCATGGGGTACTGCGTATGTTTCAAGCCACCCAGTGGTCGCCTCCACCATGGTGAGCACATAACACTTACCACTGCGAGATCATGGCAAGGTGATATAATCTACCTGCCACGCCTCCCCATATTTATATTTTTGCCATCGCCCTTCCTCCCAAAGAGGTTTCATCCTCTTGGCTTGTTTAATTGCGGCGCATGTATCACAGTCATGGATCACCTGTGCGATGGCATCCACAGTTAAGTCCACCCCTCGGTCTCTAGCCCACTTATAGGTCGCGTCCCTTCCTTGATGGCCCGAGGTCTCATGGGCCCACCGAGCTAGAAATAATTCACTCTTATGTTGCCAGTCCAAGTCTACTTGAGTCACCTTAACTTTGGCAGCTCGATCTACCTGGTGGTTGTTTTGTTGTTCTTCAGTTGCCCGGCTCTTAGGAACATGAGCATCTACATGGCGCACCTTCACAACCATATTCTTTACTCGGGCAGCAATATCCTTCCACAGTTCAGCGACCCAAATAGGTTTACCCTTCCGTTGCCAACCATTTTTGTTCCCATTGCTGTAACCACCCCCATAAAGCATTTGCCACCATCCATGAGTCAGTATAAAGATAAAGCACTGGCCACCTCTCACGTTCAGCAATATTTAAGGCTAATTGGACAGCCTTTACCTCTGCAAATTCACTTGATTCTCCTTCCCCTTCAGTGGCCTCTGCAACTTGTTGCATGGGATTCCCACACAGCAGATTTCCATTTGCGGTGCTTTCCCACAAAGCGACACGATCCATCTGTGAACAGGGCGTATCTCTTTTCATCTTCTGTTAGTTCATTATATGGTGGGGCTTCTTTAGCACGTGACACCTCCTCTGCGGTTGTTGTTCCAAACTTTTTACCTTCAGGCCAGTCCATGATCACCTCCAGGGTTCCTGGACGGTTGGGGTTCCCCATCCGAGCTCGCTGTGTAATCAGCGCAATCCACTTACTCCAAGTGGCATCAGTAGCATGATGGGTAGAGGGAACTGTTCCTTTAAACATCCAGTTCAGTACAGGCAGTCGAGGTGCCAGAAGGAGCTGCGTTTCGGTACCGATTACTTCAGAAGCAGCTTGAACCCCCTCATACGCGGCTAAGATCTCCTTCTCAGTTAGAGTGTAGCGCTCCTCAGACCCCCTGTATGCTCGACTCCAGAATCCAAGGGGTCGGCCTCGGGTCTCTCCAAAAGCCCTTTGCCACAAACTCCAAGTGGGACCTTCCTTTCCAGCAGCAGTGTAGAGGATGTTCTTTACATCCTGTCCCGTCCGCACTGGCCCCAGGGCCACAGCACGGGCTATCTCCTGCTTAATTTGCTCAAAAGCCTGCTGCTGCTCAGGGCCCCACACAAAATCATTCTTCTTCCGGGTCACCTGATAAAGGGGGCTCACAATGAGGCTGTAGTTTGGAACATGCAGTCTCCAAAATCCCACTACGCCCAGAAAAGCTTGGGTCTCTGTCTTATTGGTGGGTGGAGACATGGCAGTAATTTTGTCAATCCCATCTGTTGGGATGTGACGACGTCCATCTTGCCACTTTATGCCTAGGAACTGAATTTCCTGTGCAGGCCCTTTCACTTTGCTTCGCTTAATAGCGAAGCCAGCTCGCAGGAGGATCTGGATTATTCTCTCCCCTTTCTCGAAAACTTCCCCTGCTGTATTGCCCCATACAATGATGGCATCAATGTATTGTAAGTGCTCAGGAGCACCGCCCTGTTCCAATGCAGTTTGGATCAACCCATGGCAAATGGTTGGGCTGTGCTTCCACCCCTGGGGCAAACGGTTCCAGGTGTACTGAACGCCTCTCCAGGTGAAAGCAAACTGTGGCCTGCATTCTGTGGCCAAGGGAATTGAAAAGAAGGCGTTAGCAATGTCAGTGGTGGCATACCACGTGGCTGCTTTTGACTCCAGTTCATACTGGAGTTGAAGCATGTCCGGCACAGCAGCACTCAGTGGAGGTGTGACTTCATTCAGGCCACGGTAATCTACCGTCAACCTCCATTCTCCATTGGCTTTACACAACGGCCATATGGGGCCGTTAAACGGGGAGTGAGTTTTGCTGATCACTCCCTGGCTCTCTAGCTGACGAATCAGATTACGAATAGGGAGCAAGGAATCCCTGTTGGTGCGGTACTGCCGTCTGTGCACTGTTTTTGTAGCAATTGGTACTTGTAGCTCCTCCACTTGTAGCAACCCGACAACAGATGGATCTTCTGACAGGCCAGGTAAAACAGATAGTTGCTTAATGCTATCTGTGTCCACAGTAGCTATTCCAAAAGCCCATCGATACCCCTTGGGATCCTTAAAGTGCCCCCTTTTGAGATAGTCTGTACCAAGTATGCATGGGGCCCCCTGTCCGGTCACTATAGGATGCTTCTGCCAGTCTTTACCCATGAGGCTTATTTCTGCCTCCAGCACAGACAATTCCTGAAAGCCCCCAGTCACTGCAGAGAGATGAATCAATTCTGCCCCTTTATAACTTGAAGGCATTAGAGTACATTGTGCACCAGTATCCACCAGTGCCTCATATTTCTGTGGGTTTGATGTGCCAGGCCACCGAATCCACACAGTCCAATACACTCTATTATCCCTCTCCCTCCTCTGGCTGAGGGCAGGGCCCCTCTATTCATTACCTGTAGTGACAGGAACAACTTCGCTGGTAGTTGGTCTGTGTTGTAATTCTCTCACACGTGCTCGCAGTGCAGGGGTGGGTTTTTGATGCCATTCCTTCATATCTTCTCCATTTGCACGTAAGTAACTTCACAAAGCCGCACGTGACATGAAGTTAGTAAAGTTAGTGTTGTCATTTGCTCGAGCAGGACGGCGTTTGCTTCTGATAGTTGCAACCGATTCAACCCTATCAATCAGTTGGGATAATTTTCCCACTATATCTACCATTTGTCCTTCTAACTTTGATATGGCTGAAATGGACGCGTATGGCAGTGGAAATTTTTGTTTGAAGTTTTGAAGTGTAAGAATTAGTTCAAAAACTGGGGGTTTTCTGTCTTGGTCCTCATATCTGTTGAATGTTGTCACTAGTGTACCAGCGTACCTTTCTGGTGCTGACTTTGAAAGCTTCTGACATATTTCGGGTGTACTCCTTACTTTCTCTGGATCATGGTCCCGATCGTCAGGATCAAAGGTGGGATCATACAGCATTTCCGCCACAGCTGTTTCTCTCAAATACTGGATGCCTTCCTCAATAGTTTTCCATCTTTTCACTTTAGGTGCCAGGTCACTCTTGTAGGGATATCTTTCCCTCACAGCTACTAGCATTCGTTGCCAGAGGCTGGCGATTCCATCCATATACCTGCTGATTCCTCTGTCGACAGCCGGATCTCGGGGAATGTTTCCTACTTGGCGAGCTTCATTACTATCAAGGGACACACTGTTGGCCCCGTTGTCCCAACACCGAAGCAACCAAGTGACAATACTCTCATCCGGACGTTGAACAAACTCCTTTCTTGAGCCTTGGATCTCAGACATTTTCACGGGCCGACGAAACGTCGTAACTTTAACTTTCTCTTCACCTTCATCATCACTTTCTTCTCCATGTCTCTCACTTTTCTTTGTTGCCTTTCTCGATGGTGGTGGGGTTGTGGCCACCCCCTCACCTATATCTTCCTCTTCTTTCGGCACCTCTTCTTTGCGTTCTAGGCGCGAGGACACACGTTTCCATTTCTTGCCTTCCACAGGGACAACTGACTTTGATACTGGTGCTTCCTTTGGCTGGTCAGGTGTGACCGGGAGGTTTTCCTCTTTGGTTTGGGCCTCAGTTTGGACACTCTCTCTCTTCAGAATAGTATATAAACCTCGGTAAGCATAAGCCAAGCCCCAGATAAGCTGTTCCACCTCAGATCTTTCTGAGCCGCAACACCGTTTACTCAGATACAGGCCTAGCTCCTCAGGATCCTGCAATTGTTCAGGAGAAAAATCCCATGACACCGGGTGTCCCCATCCTTCTAATTTCTTTCCTAAAACTCTCCACTCTCCCTGTCATTCAACATTCTCTGTTTCTGGGAGAAGCTTCCTGCACATGATGTAAAGTGCTACTACATGCAGGAGGACTAATATCCCAAATATTAACACCATCCCTAAGCTGTGATCTTGAAAATTCATAAAAAACTGAGAGGGGAACCTGGATACCCATTCAAACATCACATGGTTCGTTAACATGCTATCGTTTGTTCCATTAGCTGGGGTGCCCTGGGATCTGGCAGGTGCCTCTATCACTCCTTTAATTTATCATAGAGGGACCAGACCCAATGGAACAGAATGGCAAACTTAACCAAGTTCCAGTACGTTTTGAGCATTAAGAGGGAAAAAGCGGTGAAGTACAATCCCTGTAAGGGCAGTTTTAACAGAAACAGAAAAGACATCTTTTTATTATTATTTTTTTTTTCTTGTACTAAAACAATCTGGCAGTACCCAAAAGAAGTTTACAGATATCCCAAAACAACTGGCAGTATGCCCGGACTTTAAGGTCGTGTTTTGCTGTACAGCACTTGCAGTACAGATAAGCTTGTTAACAACAGACAGAGATGTACTCTAAAAGTTTGTCTCTGCCTGGCTAAGGCAGCTGGTCGTGCCCCATGTTGGGCGCCAAAAATGTCAGGGGTTTGTGAGCCGGTTCGGCCCGGCCCCGCCACAACCGAGGAAGGAGACCCACAGGCCCACACCCCGGACAAGGGGAAGGGGGAAAGGGAAAAAGGGAGATAAGCCCCAAAACAAAATAGCGGCAACGATCTGAGGGGGAAAAGCTAATTTACTAAATAAGACATCAGGAAGTAAATAACACAATATAATGCAATACAATTTGGAATTAAGCCCAATGAATCAAACAAAACGAGTAAGAGAGAGAGAGGGAGAGAGAGAGAGAGAGAGAGTGCCCGATAAACTGAAGGCCTTACGCTAACGCTGAAGGCGGATGGCAGCGAGCACCCACTCCTAAGTGATCCTAGAGGAAAGAGAGAACGCCCCGTGACCGCAGAGTTTTTATCTGTTCCCTCTGAGCGGAAAACACATGAAAAAATACAAAGCATTGCCAAGTCCTCTGGGGAATGTAGTTTTCTCCCTGACTCCCAATGCACCACATGATGCCATGATGTGGAATACCAGTACCAAAAAATCATAAAACCATGACACTTCCTTACTGTCTTTCTTGTAGATGGGAGTCACATCGGCAAGCCTCCAATCTTGTGGGACCTCTCCAGATGACCAGGAATGCTGATAGATAGCAGAAAGCGGCTTGGCAATCACCTCTGCCAGCTCCCTCAGCACCCTTGGGTGGATCCCATCTGTTCCCATGGACTCGCGGCAGTTCAGATGGAGGAGCAGGTCTCTGACTGTCTCTGCTAGGATCACAGGGGGTGTATGATGCGCTTCGTCCCAGACTTCCAGGTCAGGGCGAAAAGTATCCTGAGTTAACTGATCTGTCTCTTGAAGACAGACGTGAAGAAGGCATTGAGAACCTCAGCCTTTTCCTTATCCTCTGTGGTTCCATTCCCTGCCACATCAAGTAAAGGAGAGAAATTCTCCTTAGTTCTTTTACTGTTAATATATTTGTAAAAGGATTTTTTGCTCTGCTTTACTGCAGTAGCCAGTCTAAGTTGGAGCTGGGCTTTTGCATTTCTAATTTCCTGCCTGTATTGGAGGGAAGCAGAGGCTTGCTTTAAATGTGGAGTAAGGAAGGAAAGGATGGAGAAGGATCTTGTGAACTGAGGTGGGAAGTGGGTATTTAGTCATTGGAAAGCCATTTTGAACTTTTACTACCTGAACGCTGTACATTTTTGGTTAGTCTTCCTTAACTTTCTGTTGGACTTCTTGTTTTTCAATCAGGTGCATCCGTTCTGTGGAGCAGTAGGATACGTGGTTGGGGCGCAGACAGACCGGACTGTACAGGAGCATCTGATAGAAAAACACATGCTGCTCCCTAATCCAGTATGGGACTGCAGAATTCGGCAGGCAACAAAAGTCAGACCGTACATTTTGTGTATTCAACTAAAGTAAAAGTGCTGAATGTTTGTTGTTATTCCATTTTTTTTTCCCTGTGGAATGAAGTGAACTTGGCTGTGCTGAACTTTTATAAAGCAATGGTTGATCTGGCAGTAGAAGTGTTGAAGGAGACCTAGACAATTGAGACTGGTTTAAATCCAGTTGAAGAACTTGACAGAACATGCTTTAAACACGTGAAAGTGACCGTTTTTGTATTAGAAGATAAATGGCGTTTTCATTGACTGAATGGAGTTAGCTCAGTTCTTTTCCACAGAATGTTGATGTTCTGAAGGATCCTGAAGCCGTTACGCAGCTTGGTAGCATTCTGAAAAGCAGCGTAAGGGCATGGAAAGCAGCTGGCCGCCCCTTTGTGATTCAGCTGGGAAGAATTGATTTAGATATGCTGAATGTGTCCAAGTGCCCAAGTGAAAACATGTCTGCAGCTCTTGAGGCTGACGGTAAGAAATTCCACGTCCTTCCTAACAGCGGGATGGGCAGTGCACGTGATCAGGTTGTGAATTTGCTGGGCTTATCTCATTGCGTTTCTGTTGGTGGTGGTGGTTTTTGTTGTTTCTTTGTGTGTGCGTTTGGGCAAGAGAATGCCTGAAAATGTGCTTGCTTAGGTTCTTGTTGTTGTTAGCCAGATGTTTTGTTCAAAGAAACTCTGATTCCGGAAGGAGGAAAGCTCTTCAAGTGTGAGTTTAGGAAGGGTACCGGAGACTGCTGACTAATAGCAGTCTTGTGGAGACACAGTTGTAAGTTCTGACTGAATCGCTTTAGATAAGAAAAGACCCTAGGACGTTGGCAGAGTTTTGGTTTGGTGATATCCTACTACTGAAACAGCTTTATTACAGAAGTGTAACTTCAGTGAAGGCGCCTCAGATTTGTCACAAACTAGACTGGTAATCACTGAGGAAGAATTAGGAGCTACCTGAGTTACCTAACCACTGTTACCTGGAAAAAATGGGTCTGTGATATCGAAGTAGAATGTGCTGCTGGAGCATCCCTTGACGAATGAAGTGACTCGGTTATTGGAGCTGTGTTCTGACAGACTTTCTTACCCATGCAATTAATACATCTTGACGTAGCTTCCCAGAACTTAATGCATTCTTTTGATTCTGCAGCTCTAATTGCCAGAAGGTGCTTAAAACAAAAGTAAAACACAACGAGAGAAATAGGAAGCAGTTGCTAGGACTTGTAGTGGTGACATTTTACTCGAGCAACAGCTATTGAGATGGCACTCGGCTCAGAGTGTGTTCTCACAGTTGTTATCTCTGATGGCAGCAGGAGCAGTTCTGCCTTTGTTTCCCTGGCTGCAGTCTGGTGAGGTTTTCCTTGGATGTACTGTTATGAGTGTGTGGCTGTGCACTCAGTTAGGGCAAGTTCTACTGACGAGACTTACATGGACTTGGACGTGAGAAAATGAAGAATTGGGCTCCTTGTAGTAAAGACAAGTTGGAACAATTATGCTTGTGACAAAATCAGGAGCGTGCTTTAGAACACTGTATAGGTTGGTTCTTGTCATCACACAGTGAGAGCCAGAGGTAAGCATGATCCTGAGAGCTGAAGGAACATTCCCTTCCTTGAAAAAGAAGCTGCAGCATTGTTTCTGAGTTGTGCTGGCAGAGTGTGCTGTCAGCAGTAGCAGTGGAATACTAAATTGCAACTTGGATCCATGGAGCTGAAGTAATGGGAAAATGGTTTTAATCTGCATAATATGAATGAGAGATCTTCCTTCTTTGTCATTTGGGTATAAAAATGAAATATTCTAAATCTTCTGGAACAAGTTGAAGGGAATCTGTTTGTTGACACGTCTTAACCCAGATTCAGTGCAGCTTTGCTACCTTTCAGGCGAAGTGGAAACCAAGCAGCCCTTGGTTAGAAGGATGAGGACTGTAAAAAGGGAAAGTTTAGAACTGATTTCTGGCTGGGTGAGCAGGTCCAACGATCCTCAGATGGTAAGTAAATATGGCATCCAAAGAGTTGATACGACACATTCAGGAGGAACTCTGCTCTTTTGCTGCAGTGCAGTTAACACTGTTCTGTTCACAAGAACTGGCTTCAGAACTGCAATATCTGCAGGAAGGATGATAAGCTGTGATCATACAGGGGTAGGCCTGAGCTGTGTTTTGAGTGCTTCAGGTAGTGTCAGCTGAGAGCAGTCCTAAGGGGAAGCAGGAAGGTGTAAGAGAGCCCTCAGGCAAGCACTGCTGGATGAACACAGTGTGTGGGAAGCATGTGGACGTGTAAGTTCATTTTTAGCTTCTTTCTGAACTGCTGTGTGAGGCTTTGTTGGGTAACTGCACTGCTCTAACCATGTCTTGCTCTTGATGTAGGTTGCTGAAAACTTTGTTCCTCCCTTGATGGGTGCCGCTCTCATTGACTACCAGAGAAATGTTCCAGCTGCTAGAGAGCCTGCAGTACTGGGTGCTGTGGCTGTGGCTGTAAACAAGCTGGGTGGGCACATCGCTGCTGAAATACCTCCGATCTTTGATGCTGTTTTTGAGTGCACGTTAAATATGATCAAGAAGGTATTTCTATGTAAATTTTGGATAACAGAAAAAAAATAAATAAAAGGGATTTTATATTCAGGATATTGCAAGAAAGGGGGCAGGGCGTGTTATGCTATGTAGTTTACATAGCATTATTCTGTTGTATGGAAATGAAGGTGAGGTTCATGAGCTGTGGCTGTCTGGGTGAATGTCTTGATCTCACTGACTTAATTTCTTGATCCAGTTCTGGAATTAAATTCGGAGTTGTTTTTCTGTTCCAGGACCTTGGGATGTCGTGGTCCTGGAAGCTGAAGTATACTTCAAGTATATTCATACGTACTTTGAATAGAAGTATTGATTAGTTCTTGAAGTATTTCTTTCCTGATTTCCGTAGCTGCTAGAGTTTCTGTGTTACGGTTTACAACAGGTACTTGCACAATAGATGGGTGCCGTTTTGCAGCAGTGTGAATCAGAAAGTGTATCCCTGTAGTGGCTGGGTGCTTAACTGCTGAGGCCGTCTGTCCTGTGCCTGTGGAGCAAGTGGTAATTAATATTGTGCACTGACAAAATGTGGTTCACCCTGCTGACACTGTGTAAGTCCAGCAAATGGTCTTCTCAATCTATGGTGGTGAAAGTATGGGGAAAAATGTTGCTGGGAATCTGGGAACTGCATGCTTTGTTTTGTTTTTAGATTTCTTTAAAGCTGAGATCTACATGATAAGCCAGATTTTCTCTCCCAGATTTTCACAGTGAAAAGGCTGTATGGATTCAGGCCTTTTTTGCGACTGGTTAGGGTTAGGGTTTAGGCTAGGGTTCGGGTCAGGTTCAGAGTCAGGGTTAGGGTTAGGGTTAGGTTTTGGTGTAGATTTCGGTTTAGGGTAAGGGTTAGGGATAATTTGAGTGTTAGCGTCAGGGACAGAAGTAGGTGAACTGTTCATGTTAGGAGTAGCATTAGGGTTAAGTTTAGGGTTAGATTTAGGATTCGATTTGTATGTAGGGTTACGGGTAGGGTTAGTTTGAGTGTCAGGGTGAGGTAAGGGGTAGGCCTCGGGTTTGGCTTTGTGTTAAGTAAAGGTTTAGGAATAGTTCTAGGGTTAGTGTTTGGATTAGGATTTGGTTTAATATTAGGAACATGTTTTGGGATAGATTTTAGGTGAGGATTGTGGTGATCTGATGCTTTTGGTTAGGTTTAGGGTTGGGCTTCCACTTGGGTTTTGTGGTAGGGTCTGAGTTTGGGTTAGGGTTAGGGTAGAGTTAGAATTAGGATTTGGGAAATGCTTCGAGTTCTGTTTAGGGTAAGGATTAGTGTTAGATTTAGGGTTTGAGTTAGGGTTAGGATTATGGTTAGGGCTAGGGTTCTGCTAGGTTTTGGGTTAGGGTTACGGGTAAGTTGATTTTAGTACTAGGGTAAGGTTATGTTTAGGGTTAGGTTTACGATTAGGGAAAGATTTAGTTTTACAGTGTTAGGGTAAGTTTAGGTTATGGAATAGGGTTAGGTGTAAGGTTGGGTTTAGTAATAGGGTTAGGTTTAGATTCTGGGTTAGGGTTAGAGATAGGGAAAGGGTTTGGGATTCTTTTAGGTTTCGGATTAGATTTAGGATTAGGGTTAGGGAAAAAGTTTTTCTCAGTTTTATGGTTGTGTTTAGAGCTAGGATTAGGTTGAGTGTTCATGTTAGCATTAGGGGAAGTTTTAAGTTTAGGTTTAGGTTTAGGATGCGATCTGTGTTTAGGGTTAGGGGCAGGGTCATTTTGAGTGTAAGGGTCACATTAGGGTTAGGCCTTTGGTTAGGGTTAAGGTTAGGAATAGGATTAGGTTTCAGGTTAGTGTTAGGGTTAGGCCTGGGATTGCTGTTAGGGTTAGGTTAAGGTAAGTATTGTGGTTAGGGTTAGGTATAGGAAAAGGGTTTTGGGGATAGGGATAGTGTATAGGTAAGGGTTAGAATTAGATTTAGGATTAGGCTTAGGGATAGGATTTGTTTTAGTTTTAAGGTTGGATACAGCATTAGAACTAGGTTGAGTGTCAGTGTTAGGATTAGGGTTTGGGTTACTGTTGAGAATAGGAATAGGGATAGGTTTAGGGTTATGCTTAGGGTTCAGGCTAGGTACAGGGTTAGGGTTAGGTTTAAGGTGAGTGTTAGGCTTAGGGTAAGGATTGTGGTAAAAATGAGTTCTCTACTTGTTAATCAAACCGACTCGAGACAGATGTATCAGTGTTTTTCGGCATTTTTTTTTGTTGGTTTTTTGTTTTTTTTTTTTTTTTTTTTTTTGAGAACTATGTAGTTTGTAGAAGTCTTAAAATAGATATATCGATGTTTTGTCTAAAAACTTTACAGTTTGTGCAAGTTGGAGCCACAGCGCTTAGTTCTAACACCTGGACAATGAACAACAGATATCAGTGACCTTCTGAGAAACTGCAAAAGAAAAAGAAGTGAAAATCTCCTCTTGAGCGCGCGTGATCGGAGCTGAGGAAAATTCTGGCCTTCATCATCTCTATCACCAGGGGGCAGAGAACGACCCCCAGATAACAGCCAGCGCAGCCCAGGAAGAGAAAGATAAGACATGAATGCAGAGATAAGGGACAATGAAAAGAGGGGTTGGGGGTACCTGTGGTGGTTGTTGAGTACCTGTGGTGCAGAGGAGACTCCCAGCCGCCCAGCGCTGTTCCGCTCATTTATTGCTTGCTCAATAAATTCCTTACTGTTGGCAACAGTTGGTGCGTATCGTTCTCTTCACACCTCTAACAATTTGGTGCCGTGACTCGGATCCAGGCGACTCTGCTGTGGAATTCCCACTCCAGGGGAGCACCCCATCTTTGGACGGCCCCTGGTCTGGGTAACTTCTGTGCAGAGACCTGTAGCTCCGAACTCTAGGTACAGCTCGCAGGTAAAGCTACCGGACATACCACTAGAAAGCCCCCTAGGTTTAATGTTAAAACATTGGGGTGATTCTCCCTCTAGATGAGGAAAGAGTGAGGTGAAGATGGTACATGATTGTATGGAGGTATGGGGAGGAAAGCAGAGAAGGGCAGATCAGCTGTTCTGGCCAGTATTTGGGTCCTTTGAGGACCGGATCTGCCAGGCTCTAAACGCTTATGCAAATGAAAAACAGCCTTTGAATCTGGAAGATGGTGAGTATGCAAATGATGGGTAGAATCTGATATTGGAACCTTTCTGTTCCCCCTCATTAAAAAAAGGAATACAACAGAGGAGGACATTATACACTATCCCCCCGCCTTACGCTCCCCCCGAACAGAATCCAGCGGCTCTGCCGGAGCAAGCTGAATCTGACTTGGGAGACGAACCTGAATGTGAACCCCTAGACTTCCCTAGGAGAAGGATCACTAGAAGGCAATCTAGGCAAGAGAGGGGTCAAAGAAGAACCATTCTCCCTTTAAGGGAAATATCCGTAGCTACCGGAGGATCAAATCCAGGAGCTGGCTATGTTTCAGTTCCCTTCAACTCAGGAGATACATAAGGGAATTTAAGGAGATGGGGAATTTGCTGGAGGATCCTTGAGGGGTCTCCGAGAGGCTAGATCAATCTTCAGGTTTTTAAACAGGCCTTTAAACCTGGGATGAAACACAGGCAATTTTGGGCATACTATTTAGAGCAGAAGAAAGGGATATGATCAGGAGGGCAGGTACGTGAATCTGGGATCAGCAACACCCGGCTGGCCCAGGAGCAGATCTAAAGTGGCCCTTACAGCGGCCCAATTGGGATAATCAGAGCCAGGAACATGATACTCACATGGCAGATTTGCAAGTTATTATTATTCAAGGGATTAGAGAATCTGTTTCTTGGGGACAGAATATCAATAAGGCTTTTAGCAAGCAACGGAAAAAAAGATGAAACTCCTACTGAGTGGTTAGAGAGACCATGCAGAAATGTACAGTTCTATTCAGGATTAGATCCTGCTACCCCGTGGGGCGAGCTCTCCTGAAAACGCAGTTTGAAGCTAGGTCCTGGACAGATATTGGAAGGAAACTAGAGAAGCTGGAGGACTGGCAGGAGAGAGGATTAGACAAATTGCTGAGAGAGGCTCAGAAAGTATACGTAAGGAGAGAGGAGGAGACTCAGAAGAGGCAAGCTGGAAGTCTGATAGCCGCGGTAAGAGAAGGACAGAAGGGGGCGTTCCAGGCAAGGAGAAGAGGGAATATTCCTCGGGCAGACAATGCGCTTCAACCCAAGCGGAACAGACCCAGAGATATGAGGACAGTAGAATGCTTCTACTGTCAGAAAAAGGGACACATGAAGAAAGACTGTAGAAACAGAATCTGGGACGAGAAAATGTTTCAGGAGGACTGAGGGGGTCAGGGGCTCTACGTGCTGGGGACCCGGGAAAGAAAAGAGCCCTTGATAAAATTGAAATTGGGTTCTCAGCGTCAGGAAATGGAATTTTTGGTAGAGTCTGGGGCAGAAAGATCGACTGTTCAATATTTACCTGGAGGATGTTCTTTATCCTCGGAAAAGCTACAAGTAATTGGAGCAAAAGGGGAACCTTTTATGGTACCTGTTGTAAAGCAGGTAGAAATAGAATCACCTAGCACCTATGAAACTGAGTCTTTTTTATTGGTACCTGAAGCAGAATAGAATTTGCTAAGGAGAGATTTAATTGTGGAGTTAGGAATAAATTTGGAAGTAAAAGATAGAGAATTAACTGTTCAGCAACGTACTCTAACGATAGAAGATGAGGCCAGAATTAACCCAGAAGTTTGGTATAGTCCAGAATCAGTAGGGAAGTTAGACATAGAACCCTTTGAAGTGATTCTAAAGGACTCAGGCATTCCAGTTAGGATGAAACAATATCCCATTTCACAGGAAGGTAAATCAGGGCTACAACCTGAAATGGAGAGGTTAATATCTAAAGGGCTATTAGTGCCCTGTATGTCTCCCTAGAATACTCCTATACTCCCTGTAAAAAAAATCTTATGGCACATACAGATTGGTCCACGACTCAAGGGAAATTAAGGAGAGAACAATTCCCCGCTTCCCAGTAGTGGCAAACCCCTATACCCTGCTCGGTCAATTGAAGCCAGAATCTCAGTAGGATAGTGTAATTGATTTAAAGGATGCTTTTTGGACCTGCCCCCTGACGGCAGAATGCAGAGACTACTTTGTCTTCGAGTGGGAAGATCCAAACACCCATAAAAAACAACAGCTCAGAGGGACAGCGCTCCCACAGGGATTCACAGAATCCCCTAACTTGTTTGGGCGAGCCCTTGAGCAAGTACTAAAAACTGATGAACCAAACCCACAGGTAACCTTAGTGCAATGCGTAGATGACTTACTATTAGCTGGACCAGGCGAGGAGACGGTTAGACAGGAGAGCATTAAACTATTGAATTTCTTTGGTTCAAAGGGGTTCCAAGTTTCAAAGGCAAAATGCCAATTTACAGAAGAGGAAGTGAAATATTTGGGACATTGGTTAAGCAAGGGAAATAAGACATTAGATCCAGAACGGGCAAATGGGATTTGATCTTTAAAAGCCCCAAGAAGCAAGAGGCAGGTGAGGCAGATGTTAGGGCTGCTAGGATGCTGTCAACAATGGATTGAGAATGATAGCAGTAAGGTAAAGCTTTTATAGCAGAAACTAGTACAAGATGGCTGAAGAAAGTGGAGCCAGGAGGATGAGCAAAGATTAGAAGACTTCAAGGTAGATCTTGTTCATGCACCAGCGTTAAGCTTACCTGATCTAAAAAGCCCATTTTACCTTTTTGTAAATACAGACGAAGGGATCGCTTTAGGAGTAGTGACCCAGGAATGGGCCGAGAAGAAGAAGCCAGCGGGATACTTTTCAAAACTCTTGGATCCTGTTAGCCGTGGGTGGCCTACCTGTCTACGAGTAATAGTTGCTGTAGCTCTGTTAGTAGAAGAAGCAGGGAAGATGACTTTCGGGGGTGAATTACAAGTGTATACTCCACATGACAATAAGGGGCAGAGAAGTGGATTACAGACGCTAGACTATTGAAATAGGAAGGAATCCTAATCCATTCTCCTCAATTAGAAATAGAAACTACAAGTTTGCAAAATCCTGCTCAATTTTTCTATGGGGAACCAGATGAAGATTTAAGCCATGATTGCATTCAGTGTATAGAGTATCAGGCTAAAAGAGGGGAGGACTTAGAAGAGGAGAAGTTATTAGAAGGGGGAAAATTATTTGTAGATGGCTCCTCCCGGGTGGTAGAAGGGAAAGGAAAATCAGGGTATGCTCTAATAAACGGGAAAACATTTCCAGTAATTGAATTGGGACCATTGGACAGAACGTGGTCAGCTCAGGCTGTGAAATTATATGCAGTCCTTAGAGCCCTTCAGATGTTGAAAGGAAACATTGGGACTATCTCTACAGATTCTAGGTATGCGTATGGGGTAGTCCATACCTTGGGAAAAAGATGGGAGGAAAGAGGACTGGTATACTCACCCGGGAAAGGGTTAATTCACCAGTCGTTAATAAGACAAACTCTGAGGGCAAGAAGAGAACCAGAGAAAACCGCAGTAGTACATGTAAAGGCACCAGAGGGCGATGTCGGCTCAAATAAGGGGAACTAATTTTGCTGATGAAGAAGCGAAAAGAGCGGCCTTATTGATCCTAAAGGAATCCAGGCTGAGAGTCCCCGAAAAGAAACAAATGAGGCCAAAAGCTTTCCTAGACAAGAAAGAAAGGCTCCGACCAATGGAGGTTGAGGAAAAGGAGGGAAAATGGTTATTACCTGATGGAAGAGAGGTAATCCCTAAAGCTTGGAGAAGATGAGGAGAATTTCATAAGCAGACTCATTGCGGGGTTCAGGCCTTGGTGGACCAATTCACAATTAAATAGATGTGTATAGGCATTTCTAGCATAGCCAAAGGAATTGTAGATCATTGTATGATTTGTAGGAAAGGAAATAAACAACAACTGAGGGAAAAAATACAGGGAGGAAGGGAATGGGCTGTCAGACCTTTTGCTCATATGCTGATAGACTTCACAGATCTCCCCAAGGTTGGAAGATAGAAATACTTCTTAGGAAGAATCGCCCATTGAACACATTTTCTGGAGGCCTACCCCACTGCTAGGGCAACAGCCCAGACAGTAATCAAGACATTGTTTGAACATATTATCCCCAGATATGGGAACATGGAAGTTGCAGATTCACTTTGTATCAAAGGCAGCGTAAGAGGCTTTAGCTCCAGCGGGGACCAAATGGGAATATCACATCCATGGCACCCACAGTGCTCTGGAAATGTAGAAAGGCCAAATGGGGAACTTCCAAAGCGGCTTACTAAATGAATGATTGAAACCAAGATGTCTTGGATGAAGTGTTTGCCCCTGGCACTACTTAATTGAAGAACACAACCAAGAAGAGAGACTGGAATATCACCTTTTGAAATGGGATATGGAATGCTATATGATTTAGAACTCCCATCGGAACATCCCAAGGTAGAAGAAAACTGACTCCAGGAATATTGAATTGAAATGAATAAGAGAAGGAATGAATGAAGAATGGAAGGACTGGTGGTCCAACGGCCTCCGCTAGATATGGCAATACATCGAATCAGTCCAGGAGACAAGGTTTAAATTAAAACGTGGAAAGAGTCATCTCTAACTCCCCGCTGGGAAGGACCTTTTCTTGTTTTATTAACAACAGAAACAGCGATCCGGACAGCTGAGCGCGGATGGATCCATGCAAGCCAAGTGAAAGGACCAATCCGTGACACAGGGCCCCAGTGGGAGGTGTCCAAGACTTTGGACGATCTACAAACCACTCTAAGAAAAATGTAAAACTGTTTTTTTTTGTTGTTGTTGTTGTTTTTTTGGTTTTTTTTTTTTTTTTTTAAGAGACGAGATAACTCAGTCATTTCATTGTATGCTTTGTATGTATATTGTATATGTATTGTGCATTGTATACGATGAAGATTGGTGAACTCACTCTTCCTATGAATTCCATTTAGGATTTCACTTGTGTTTCGAATAAGGGGAAGGATGCATTTGAGTGTAAGTGTCAGGTTAGGGTTGTGGTAATCTGACGCTTTGGGTTAGGTTTAGGGTTTGTTTTAGGTTTAGGTTAGGGTTAGTTTTTTGTGTAGCTGAAGGTTTAGTGCAAGGGCTAGGGTTCTCTTTAGTTTTAGGTTCAGAGAAGGCTTAGGGTTAAGGTTAGGATTAGGGTTAGGGTTAGGATTAAAATTAGAGTTAGGTTTAGGTTTAGGGTTAGGTTTTGGATTATGGTTAGGGTTAGGTTTTGGTGTAGACGATGGTTTAGAGTATGGGGTAGAGCTCTCTTTAGTTTTAGGATCAGAGAAGGGTTACGCCCTGCTTGGGTACATAATAGAGTAAGAGGGAGGGTTAGGATTTGATTTAGGGTTGGTTTCGGGTCTTGGTTAGTTTGAGTGTTAGACTGAAAGAAGGGGTAGGCCTTGGGTTCGGTTCTGGCTTAGTGTTAGGTTAGGAATAGGTTTGGTATTTGGATTGGGTTTGGGGTTAGAACTAGGGATAGGTTAGGTGAGGTCTGTGGTAATCTGATGCTTAGCTCTAGGTTTAGGGTTGGGCTTTGAGTTGGGGTTGGTTTTAGGGTCAGATTTCGATTCAAGGCAGACTTAGAGTTACAATTAGGCTAATGGTTAGGGTTTGATATACGGTTAGAGTAAGGTTTAGGTTTACTTTAAGTTTCATGTTTAGAAAATGGTAAGCATTGATTTTGGTGTGGTGTTTGCGTTGGGTTTAGGAATTGGAATAGGGTATGAGGACCATCACATAGCTAGGGTAAGTCTTAGTGTTAGGGTTGGGGTTAGAGTTAGGTGAGGGTTGTGGTAATCTGAAGCTATGTGTCAGGTTTAGGTTTGGGCATGAACTTGGGGTTGGTGTTTAAAGTAGGAGTTTTTGCTTGGGTTCCGCTTCTGCTAGGGATAGGTTTCTGTTTAGGGAAAGGGTTGGTATTAGGGTAAATGTTAGGTTTCCGGTTAGGGTTCAGAATAGAATGAGGGGCAAGGTAAGGCTTTGTGCTTGGGTTAGGGTTTGGGTTTTGGTTAGGATTAGGGTAAGTGTTTGGGTTAGGGTTAGGATAAGAATTAGTGTTAGGTTTAGTGTCAGGGGTGGGTTTTGGTGTTGATTTAGTTTTATGGTAAGGAGTAGTGAAAATTGGAGACTTTGGGTCAGGGTAGGGTTCAGCATTGCGTTAGAGATATGGAAAGGGTTTGGGATTCTTTGAGGTTTCAGATTAGATTTAGGATTAGGGTTAGGGAGAAAGTGTTTCTCAATTTGGTGATTCTATTTAGGGATAGGATTAGGTTGAGTGTTGATGTTAGCATGAAGTTTAGGTTTAGGGTTAGGTTTAGGTTTAGGATTCGATCTGTATGTAGGGATTGAGGCAGGGTTATCTGGTGTGTAAGGGTGAGAGTAGGGTGAGGTTTAGCTTTAGCGTATGTGTTAGTGTTAGGGTAAGGTTTAAGTGTAGTGTTTGGTTTAGGTTGAGGTTTCGATTGGTGTTCGGGGTTAGGGGTAGGGTTAGTTTGAGCATCAAGTTCAGAGTAGGATTAGGCTTTGGAATACCATGAGGATGACGGTTCTGTTTAGAATTAGGTTTCAGGTTAATAATAGGGACAGAAGTGGGCTTAGGGTTTGGGTAGGGTTCCCGTTCTATTTCGGATTAGGGTAAGGTGAATTTTCACGGTTGGTGTTTGTTTCAAGTTTTGGGTTAGGGTTAGATATAGTGTTTCGTTTAGGGGTAGGGATAGTTCGATCCTTAGGCTGAAATGGTAGGCCTTGGGTTTCATTTTGTTATTCTTTTGGGTTTGGAATTGGAAAAGGGTTTGTGTTTGGATTGGGATGTGGGTAAGAATTAGTGTTCGGGTTGGGGTTAGAGTTAGGTGAGCCTTGTGGTAATCTGATGCTTTGTGTTAGGTTTAGACTTGGGTTTAAAGTTGGGGTTGGTGCGTCAGGGGTTTGTGAGCTGGCTCGGCCCGGTCCCGCAACAACCGAGGAAGGAGACCCACAGGCCCACACCCCGGACAGGGGGAAGGGGGAAAGGGAAAAAAGGGAGATAAGCCCCAAAACAAAACAGCAGCAACGATCTGAGGGGGAAAAGCTAATTTACTAAATAAGACATCAGGAAGTAAATAACACAATATAATGCAATACAATTTGGAATTAAGCCCAATAATCAAACAAAACGAGTAAGAGAGAGAGAGAGAGAGAGAGAGAGAGAGAGAGTGAGTGCCCGATAAACCGAAGGCCTTACGCTAACGCTGAAGGCGGACGGCAGCGAGCACCCACTCCTAAGTGATCCTAGAGGAAAGAGAGAGAACGTCCCGTGACTGCAGAGGGTTTTTATCTGTTCCCTCTGAGCGGAAAACACATGAAAAAATACAAAGCATTGCAAAGTCCTCTGGGGAATGTAGTTCTCCCTGACTCCCAATGCACCACATGATGCCATGATGTGGAATACCAGTACCAAAAAATCATAAAACCACAACATTCCACCCCTTATTCCACATCACTATATCATGCTTGATACATACAGTGATTAACATGCATTAGAACAATGATTAACGTGCATTAGATACACGCACACAATATATATATAAATATATTCATAGAATTACTAAGGGCGGTCTCCAGACATCAAATTCCCTTGTGGTATATATTGAACATCCCATTCTTCTGCATCACCCACCAGGTAGACCCAGGTCCCTGAGCAAAGACAGTTCCACGGAGAGGTTTGCCCTTTCCAGAAGCTGGAAGTACCCAAACTGCTTTGCCCAACATGTTCTTTACATGTACTACAGGGACCTTATCTCCCTCTACAGTAGGCAGAGAGCTGGATTGGGCAGGACCATTGCGATTGATGGATCCTCGGGTGTTGACCAACCAGGTGGCTTCTGACAAATTTTTCTCCCAGTGCTTAAATGTTCCACCACCCATTGCTTTCAACATTGTTTTTAACAATCCATTGTACCTTTCAATTTTACCAGAAGCTGGTGCCTGATAGGGGATATGATAAATCCACTCAATGCCATGATCTTTGGCCCAAGTATCTACAAGAGAATTTTTAAAATGACTTCCATTATCAGACTCAATTCTTTCTGGAGTACCATGTCGCCACAGGACTTGTTTCTCCAGACCTAGAATGGTGTTTCGGGTGGTAGCAAGGGGTACTGCGTATGTTTCAAGCCACCCAGTTGTCGCTTCCACGATGGTGAGCACATAATGCTTACCACTGCGAGATCGTGGCAAGGTGATATAATCTACCTGCCACGCCTCCCCATATTTATATTTTTGCCATCGCCCTTCCTCCCAAAGAGGTTTCATCCTCTTGGCTTGTTTAATTGCGGCACATGTATCACAGTCATGGATCACCTCTGCGATGGCATCCATAGTTAAGTCCACCCCTCGGTCTCTAGCCCACTTCTATGTTGCATCTCTTCCTTGATGGCCCGAGGTCTCATGGGCCCACCGAGCTAGAAATAATTCACTCTTATGTTGCCAGTCCAAGTCTACTTGAGTCACCTTAACTTTGGCATCACGATCTACTTGGTGGTTGTTTTGTTGTTCTTCAGTTGCCCGGCTCTTAGGAACATGAGCATCTGCATGGCGCACCTTTACAACCATGTTCTTTACTCGGGCAGCAATATCTTTCCACAGTTCAGCAGCGCAAATAGGTTTACCCTTCCATTGCCAACCATTTTGTTCCCACTGCTGTAACCACCCCCATATAGCATTTGCCACCATCCATGAGTCAGTATAAAGATAAAGCACTGGCCACCTCTCACGTTCAGCAATATTTAAGGCTAATTGGACAGCCTTTACCTCTGCAAATTCACTTGATTCTCCTTCTCCTTCAGTGGCCTCTGCAACTTGTTGCATGGGACTCCACACAGCAGATTTCCATTTGCGGTGCTTTCCCACAAAGCGACACGATCCATCTGTGAACAGGGCGTATCTCTTTTCATCTTCTGTTAGTTCATTATATGGTGGGGCTTCTTTAGCACGTGACACCTCCTCTGCGGTTGTTGTTCCAAACTTTTTACCTTCAGGCCAGTCCATGATCACCTCCAGGATTCCTGGACGGTTGGGGTTCCCCATCCGAGCTCGCTGTGTAATCAGCACAATCCACTTACTCCAAGTGGCATCAGTAGCATGATGGGTAGAGGGAACTGTTCCTTTAAACATCCAGTTCAGCACTGGCAGTCGAGGTGCCAGAAGGAGCTGCGTTTCGGTACCGATTACTTTGGAAGCAGCTCGAACCCCCTCATATGCGGCTAAGATCTCCTTCTCAGTTGGAGTGTAGCGCTCCTCAGACCCCCTGTATGCTCGACTCCAGAATCCAAGGGGTCGGCCTCGGGTCTCTCCAAAAGCTCTTTGCCACAAACTCCAAGTGGGACCTTCCTTTCCAGCAGCAGTGTAGAGGATGTTCTTTACATCCTGTCCCGTCCGCACTGGCCCCAGGGCCACGGCACAGGCTATCTCCTGCTTCATTTGCTCAAAAGCCTGCTGCTGCTCAGGGCCCCACACAAAATCATTCTTCTTCCGGGTCACCTGATAAAGGGGGCTCACAATGAGGCTGTAGTTTGGAACATGCAGTCTCCAAAATCCCACTACACCCAGAAAAGCTTGGGTCTCTGTCTTATTGGTGGGTGGAGACATGGCAGTAATTTTGTCAATCACATCTGTTGGGATGTGACGACGTCCATCTTGCCACTTTATGCCTAGGAACTGAATTTCCTGTGCAGGCCCTTTTACTTTGCTTCGCTTAATAGACAAGCCAGCTTGCAGGAGGATCTGTATTATTGTCTGTCCTTTCTTAAAAACTTCCTCTGCTGTATTGCCCCATACAACAATATCATCGATGTACTGCAGATGCTCAGGAGCAGCACCCTGTTCCAATGCAGTTTGGATCAACCCATGGCAAATGGTTGGGCTGTGCTTCCACCCCTGGGGCAAACGGTTCCAGGTGTACTGAACGCCTCTCCAGGTGAAGGCAAACTGTGGCCTGCATTCTGTGGCCAAGGGAATTGAAAAGAAGGCGTTAGCAATGTCAATCGTGGCATACCACTTGGCTGCTTTTGACTCCAGTTCATACTGGAGTTGAAGCATGTCCGGCACAGCAGCACTCAGTGGAGGTGTGACTTCATTCAGGCCACGGTAATCTACCGTCAACCTCCATTCTCCATTGGCTTTACGCACTGGCCATATGGGGCTGTTAAACGGGGAGTGAGTTTTGCTGATCACTCCCTGGCTCTCTAGCTGACGAATCAAGATTATGAATGGGGAGCAAGGAATCCCTGTTGGTGTGGTACTGCTGTCTGTGCACCGTTTTTGTAGCAATTGGTACCTGTTGCTCCTCCACTTGTAGCAACCCCACAACAGATGGATCTTCTGACAGGCCAGGTAAAACAGATAGTTGCTTAATGCTATCTGTGTCCACAGTAGCTATTCCAAAAGCCCATCGATACCCCTTGGGATCCTTAAAGTGCCCCCTTCTGAGATAGTCTATACCAAGTATGCATGGGGCCCCCTGTCCGGTCACTATAGGATGCTTCTGCCAGTCTTTACCCGTGAGGCTTATTTCTGCCTCCAGCACAGACAATTCCTGAAAGCCCCCTGTCACTCCAGAGAGATGAATCAATTCTGCCCCTTTATAACTTGAAGGCATTAGAGTACATTGTGCACCAGTATCCACCAGTGCCTCCTATTTCTGTGGGTTTGATGTGCCAGGCCACCGAAACCACACAGTCCAATACACTCGGAGGGCAGGGCCCCTCTATTCATTACCTGTAGTGACAGGAACAACTTCGCTGGTAGTTGGTCTGTGTTGTAATTCTCTCACCCGTACTCGCAGTGCAGGGGTGGGTTTTTGATGCCATTCCTTCATATCTTCTCCATTTGCACGTAAGTAACTCCACAAAGCTGCGCGCGACATGAAGTTAGTAAAGTTAGTGTCGTCATTTGCTCGAGCAGGACGGCGTTTGCTTCTGATAGTTGCGACCGATTCAACCCTATCAATCAGTTGGGATAATTTTCCCAATATATCTACCATTTGTCCTTCTAACTTTGATATGGCTGAAATGGACGCATATGGCGGTGGATATTTTTTCGAAGTTTTGAAGTGTAAGAATTAGTTCAAAAACTGGGGGTTTTCTGTCTTGGTCCTCGTATCTGTTGAACGTTGTCACTAGTGTACCGGCGTACCTTTCTGGTGCTGACTTTGAAAGCTTCTGACATATTTCGGGTGTACTCCTTACTTTCTCTGGATCATGGTCCCGATCGTCAGGATCAAAGGTGGGATCATACAGCATTTCCACCACAGCTGTTTCTCTCAAATACTGGATGCCTTCCTCAATAGTTTTCCATCTTTTCACTTTAGGTGCCAGGTCACTCTTGTAGGGATATCTTTCCCTCACAGCTACTAGCATTCGTTGCCAGAGGCTGGCGATTCCATCCATATACCTGCTGATTCCTCTGTCGACAGCCGGATCTCGGGGAATGTTTCCTACTTGGCGAGCTTCATTACTATCAAGGGACACACTGTTGGCCCGGTTGTCCCAACACCGAAGCAACCAAGTGACAATACTCTCATCTGGACATCGAACAAACTCCTTTCTTGAGCCTTGGATCTCAGACATTTTCATGGGCCAACAAAACGTCCTAACTTTAACTTTCTCTTCACCTTCATCATCACTTTCTTCTCCATGTCTCTCACTTTTCTTTGTTGCCTTTCTCGATGGTGGTGGGGTTGTGGCCACCCCCTCACCTATATCTTCCTCTTCTTTCGGCAACTCTTCTTTGCGTTCTAGGCGTGAGGACACAAGTTTCCATTTCTTGCCTTCCACAGGGACAACTGACTTTGATACTGGTGCTTCCTTTGGCTGGTCAAGTGTGACCGGGAGGTTTTCCTCTTTGGTTTGGGCCTCAGTTTGGACACTCTCTCTCTTCATAATAGTATATAAATCTCGGTAAGCATAAGCCAAGCCCCAAATAAGCTGTTCCACCTCAGATCTTTCTGAGCCGCAACACCGTTTACTCAGATACAGGCCTAGCTCCTCAGGATCCTGCAATTGTTCAGGAGAAAAATCCCATGACACCAGGTGTCCCCATCCTTCTAATTTCTTTCCTAAAACTCTCTACTCTCCCTGCCATTCAACATTCTCTGTTTCTGGGAGACGCTTCCTGCACATGATGTAAAGTGCTACTACATGCAGGAGGACTAATATCCCAATTATTAACACCATCCCTAAGCTGTGATCTTGAAAATTCATAAAAAACTGAGAGGGGAACCTGGATACCCATTCAAACATCACATGGTTCGTTAACATGCTATCGTTTGTTCCATTAGCTGGGGTGCCCTGGTATCTGGCAGGTGCCTCTATCATTGCTTTTAATTTATCATATAGGGACCAGACCCAATGGAACAGAATGGCAAACTTAACCAAGTTCCAGTACGTTTTGAGCATTAAGAGGGAAAAAGCGGTGAAGTACAATCCCTGTAAGGGCAGTTTTAACAGAAACAGAAAAGACATTTTTATTATTATAATTTTTTTCTTGTACTAAAACAATCTGGCAGTACCCAAAAGAAGTTTACAGATATCCCAAAACAACTGGCAGTATGCCCGGACTTTAAGGTCGTGTTTTGCTGTACAGCACTTGCAGTACAGATAAGCTTGTTAACAACAGACAGAGATTCACTCTAAAAGTTTGTCTCTGCCCGACTAGCTCAGTCGGTAGAGCATGACACTCTTAATCTCAGGGTCGTGGGTTCGAGCCCCACATTGGGCGCCAAAAAATGTCAGGGGTTTGTGAGCTGGCTCGGCCCGGCCCCGCAACAACCG
This sequence comes from Callipepla californica brunnescens, assembly GCA_023055505.1. Taxonomy (NCBI): domain Eukaryota; kingdom Metazoa; phylum Chordata; class Aves; order Galliformes; family Odontophoridae; genus Callipepla; species Callipepla californica. The sequence continues at coordinate 96,461 of JALIRH010000013.1, forward strand.
AGGAAGGAGACCCACAGGCCCACACCCCGGACAGGGGGAAGGGGGAAAGGGAAAAAAGGGAGATAAGCCCCAAAACAAAATAGCGGCAACGATCTGAGGGGGAAAAGCTAATTTACTAAATAAGACATCAGGAAGTAAATAACACAATATAATGCAATACAATTTGGAATTAAGCCCAATAATCAAACAAAACGAGTAAGAGAGAGAGAGGGAGAGAGAGAGAGAGAGAGAGAGAGAGAGAGAGAGAGAGAGAGAGCCCGATAAACCGAAGGCCTTACGCTAACGCTGAAGGCGGACGGCAGCGAGCACCCACTCCTAAGTGATCCTAGAGGAAAGAGAGAGAACGTCCCGTGACTGCAGAGGGTTTTTATCTGTTCCCTCTGAGCGGAAAACACGTGAAAAAATACAAAGCATTGCCAAGTCCTCTGGGGAATGTAGTTCTCCCTGACTCCCAATGCACCACATGATGCCATGATGTGGAATACCAGTACCAAAAAAATCATAAAACCACGACATGGTGTTAGGGTGAGAGTTGGTGTTTGGGATAGTTTTCAATTTCTGTTTAGATTTATGGCTGTTATTAGGTTGTGTTCTGGTGCTAGGATTAGTTTCAGGGTTAGGATTAGGTTTTGGTTTAGGATTCAATTTGTGTTAGTGTTAGGCATAGAGTTAGTTGGAGTCACGGTAAGGTTAGGCCTTGGGTTAGGGTTAAGGTTAGGAGTAGGATTAGGTTTGAAATTCAGTTTTGGGTTAGTGTTAGAGGGCAGGGATTCTTGATAGGGTTAGGGTTAGGTTAGGTTAAGGGTTGAAGTTAGGGTTAGGTCTAGGAAGATGGTTCTTGTTATGGCTAGGGCAAATGCAAGGGTTAGGTTTAGGATTAGATTTCCGGTCAGGTTTAGGTGCAGGTATGTTTGAAGTGAGAGAAGGGCTAGGCCTAGGGTTTGAATTTGGGTTAAGGTGATGTGAAATCATAGGAATCGGGTTGGTGTTTGGATTTTTCAGGTTAGGGTTTGGTACAGGTTTAGGTGGAAGGTACGGTTTAGTACTAGGGTTAGGAAGAGGGTTTCGTTTCGGGTTGGTGTAAGTGTTGGTGTAACAAGAACAGCGTTGGGGTTAGTGTTAGGTTTTTGTGTAGTTTTAGGTTTAGGATTAGGGGTAGGGTTAATTTGTGGAATCAGAGAGGTCCGTGTGTATGGAAAGGAAAAGAGGAGAGACAGTGCTTCAAGGCGGTAAGAAAAAGGCCATCAAGAAGGTGAGAGAAAAAGTAGGAAAACGTAGACGCAGATGAAGGAATGATGCAGACATACTTTACATTCAGTAGCAGAGCAGAAAGAGAACAGAAAGTTCCCCGCCAATAACATCGGGATCCAGCACGTGTTTTCTGAACTCATCAGGAACGGAGTGACTTTCACATGTTAAACAGTGCCTACTTGGAATAGGATCGCTGACGGCTGATTAGAGAAGCCGCTATTCAATGCATGGCAGCCGGCTGATTCGCATCTTTCTTCAGCGGCAAAAGCAGCAGTAGCCGCGATTGCTGCGATTGAAGGAAGGTTAATGTTAAATTATGCTATCTCTGAAGAGATTTTATTAGAGACGCTGACAATTCAAAGGTATTTATTTCATATTATCTATTTATTGTTTATGGATGTGGCCTTGTAATTAAAATCTCTGGCTAGTCTCTTGTCTATACCCTTTGCCCATTTTCTTCCTTTCAATGACCTTCTGCAATCTATTCAGACTAGGTATCAGGTGGGCCATGATATTAAGTGAGTTATTTCCACTGAAAGAACTGCTATCACAATTTTATTGTTCATTTAATTACCATGAAATTAAATGAATTACCATGCTTGTACCTCTATATTGCTAAAAAAATATGTACACCTCAGTATGTAATAAAATACTGCAAAATTTCCAGTCTTACTGAAATGTGCCTGAATTTAAAATTTTTAATAGGAATGCAAAAATATTACACATATGCTAAGCAAAATTTGAAATACATTCACTCTTTATAGAAATTTCTCTGGCAGGTATGATTTGATAATAACTGCACACAGATTTCTAAGAATTCTTTAGTTGAGCAACAGTAATTATAAATAAGCAAAAAAAAAAAAAAAAACAACTGGTAAACAAGCATGTATAGGTTGTATTTCTCACCTTCAGTAGTTCACATCACTGTTATGTTCAGCTACCAATATGATATCATTATATTAAATATATTTCAATTATCATGAATTGTATATTTATTTATTGACTTGCTTATTATGCGGAGAAGTCCATACTCCCAAGAACCATATTTTTTTTTTTCAAAAATAAGCAGCTCTTATTTATTTATTTATTTATTTATTTATTTATTAATGCCAAATTACTAACTGGCAATACACAAAGTAATGGCTACTTTTGTGACTGCTGAAAGCCTTTTGGAAGCTACTGTTGCTCTTAAGTATCCAGTTTGAAGAGCAAGCACTTGGTTTAGAATAGCTGCTTTATTAAGAATGGAACTTGCATAGTGGAAAAGACTTAAATTAAAAGACCTTAAAAACATAATTCCTAAGGTCTAGGTAGAACCAGACTTAAATATTCTTTATAAAGGAGCTCTCATTTCGCAGCTTGTTTAAGCACTCCTTTGCATAGCTGCTAGAGACAGTAAGATTGAGGGTCTTCCTAAACTAGGTATAACAGCAATATAATGCAATGTTGTTTACCGCAGATTTAAAATTCTTGGCCCCAGGGAAATCACTGAGAATGGAACCAGTTGTTTCAAAGTGAACAGAATTTTATCCTTGTTGCCTTTGTTGTCCTTTCTTTCTGTTCCCATTAAGCAGACTGAGTTAACAGTAAGGGGCAGGTTATGTGAGAAGAGACACTGAGGCTGCTGGCACTGTTAGTCTGAGTAAGCACTACAGTACTGGAGGGCAGAAGTCTCTCTGCTACAAATAGCAAACATAGTATTCCAGTTGAACTTCCTGACCAGCCCCAGGCTATATTCCAGGAACAGTACTACTTTCTCAGTGTGAGAACTCTGTGACCCTCATACAGCAAAATCCTTCCATGAGGGAAGGATGCATGTAGTTTTACTCTCAGAAGCACTGCAATCTTAATTTCTTTGAATTTAGAATTGGCATCAGGTGGAAAAAAAAAATGATAGGAAGAACATGGATAGTGAGCTTTGCTTCAGTCTGTACCTTTTCAGAATAAGGAGTGCATGCAGATGTTATGAGTGTTTGTGATGGCTGTTGTCTATAATTGTGAAGGAATCTCTTGGCAGGCAGAGAATACTTTCACAATAGAGAAGATCCATCCTTCGCTGTTATGTTCATTGTTGGCAGCTCCTGGAATGCTGCATGTGTGTTTTTGTGTAATAAAAGACCTTTTTTGAAGACTTATTTCAGTTCTTCACAGTGACTCAAAATGATCTGATTTGACTTAATCTCTGTCACAGTTTTATGATTTTTGGCATTGGTATTCCACATCATAACATCATGTAGTGCATTAAGAGTTAAAGAGTTAATACTCCAGCTCCATGGATTATTGATAATTCCGGGTATACCTGTCTCAGAAGAAAAGAACTACATTCCCTAGAGGACTTTGTGATGTTTTGCACTTTACGTGTTTCCGTTCAGAGAGAAAAAGATAAAAACTCTTTGTTGTCATGGGACACTCTCTTTCCTTTGGGATCGACTCAGCAGTGGGTGCTCGCTGCTGTCTCACCTTCAGCGTTAGCGTAAGGCCTTCGGTTTATCAGACATTCTCTTGCTCATTTTATTTGATTTATTAGCTTCAATTCCAATTATATTGTATTATATTGTGTTATTTTGCTTTCCGATATCTTATTTAGTAGATTAGCTTTCCTCCTCAGATCGTTGCCGCTGTTTTGTTTCTAGGCCCATCTCCCTTTTCCCTTTTCCCTTTCCTCCTTCCCCTTTTCTGGGGCGTGGGTCTGCAGGTCCCCTGCACCAATTGTCACGGAACCGGGCAGAACCAGCTCGGTAAACCGTTGACAACCTCACAGATCTTTAGATTTAAATTTGTCTGAATACCGCTTTGATCTCATGCTTCATTGCTCTACCTTTGCTGATAAAGTGAATGTGCTTGGTCACTGAGTTTCATGTTATATAGTACTGAGTTATAAAGCTCTTCTTAAAGGGAATACCTTTGTTACATAAGCTGTTAGAAAAAGTGTGGACAATGTCTTCTCATTATAAGGAGCATAATGAATAATACATTTTTTTTCTAAAGAGAATTATGAAGTTATTGTCAACAAGGCAATTATCTTAACAGTGGTATTTACAGTTTAAAAGAAAATATTCATTTACTTGGATTTGGAGACAACTGAAAGGCATAGGAAGGTGATTGCCCCTCTCTGCTCTGCTCTTATGAGGTCTCATCTGGAGTACAAGGCTGTAGGGTAACCTGATTGCAGCCTTCCAGTAGCTAAAGGGAGCCTGTAAACAGGAGGGGAGTAAACTCTTTGAAAGGGTGGGAAACAGCAGGACTAGAGGAAATGTTTTAATTTGAGGGAAAGAAGATTTAGGTTGGATGTCAGGGGGAAGTTCTTTATGATGAGAGTGGTGAGCTGCTGGAATGGGCTGTCTGGAGAGGTTATGGATGCCCCATCCCAAGAGGTGTTCAAGGCTAGATTGGATGGGGCCCCGGGCAGCCTGGTCTAGTACTAAATGGGGAGGTTGATGGCCCTTCCTGCGACAGGGGGGTTGGAGATTCATGATCCTTGAGATCCCTTCCAACCTGGGCCATTCTATGATTGTGTGTGATTCTGTAACTCTGATGTATTAAATGCCAGAATTTTAAAGGTGCATACCCATCTTCTATTAATCTCAGCATTAATAGCAATGTGTGTTTTATTTTCCAAATGCATGCACATGTATTATAAACAGATGATTTGATATTCTCACCTTGTCGTAAAATAGGCACAATTCACTAGTCCAGTCTGTTATTTCATCCTGTCCAAAGTAGCTTTTAAATGGGAAATGTTTTAATGTACTTTGAGAAATACCATGGTTTAGATAGGCTGGACTCCTATAAAGAAAAATCAAATAATAATGTTATTATATACCATTTATACATTTATGTAGCATCAGTTACTAGCTTGCCTCTTGGATACATGAAATTTCTGTTTTCTAAATCTGTCAATAACAGATTAGCATATGGTAAATTATATTTGGAAATGTAATTAGTATTTTTTAAGGTTTGACATTTTCCACCTTCTACTGTTTAAACTGATTTTTATATAAAGCAATTAAAGACATCTTTTTTCCACTAATGGAATTATATTTAACTTCTGTTGTGTTAATGCATGTTATATAAAGAAGAGAGAAAGTACTCGAGTTTCACTTTCTTTCCCCCAAGGTCATTGTCATTGAATGGGTGGTAATTTTCCAGAACAAATATACTAATTGTTAGCCCTCTTAAAAAGTAGACAGTCAAGACTTCAAATATAAATATTTCTTTCAACATGATTACTATTAAGACTGAGAAATTATCTTCCTTTGTTAAACAACATCTGGAGATGTCCCAGAAGACTGGAGGCTTGCTGACGTGACTCCCATCTACAAGAAAGACCATAAGGAACATCCATGGAGCTACAGCCCTGTCAGCCTGACCTCAGTATCAGGGAAAGTTATGGAGCAGATGATCATGAGAGAAATCACAAGGCATGTGCATGGCAACCAAGGGATTAGGCCCAGTCAGCACGGGTTCACGAAAGGCAGGTCCTCCTTGTCCATCCTCATCTCCTATGACTGGGTGACCAGACTGGTAGATGAAGAAAAGGCTGTTGATGTAGTCTACCTAGACTTCAGCAAAGCCTTTGACTTGGTCTCCCACAGTACTCTCCTGAGGAAACTGGCAGCCCATGGCCTGGACAGGTATACCCTCCTTTGGGTAAAGAACTGGCTTGAGGGCTGTGCCCAGCAGGTAGTGGTTAATAGTGCTAAGTCCAGCTGGCATCCCATTAAAAGTGGTGTCCCCCGTGGGTTAGTACTGAGACCCATCTTGTTTAATATCTTTATTGATGACCTGGTTGAGGGATTGACTGTACCCCCAGTAAATGTGCAGGTGACACTAAGTTGGGAGGATGTACTGATCTGTCTGAGGGTAGGGAGGCCCTTCAGAGGGATCTGGATAGACTAGATAGCTGGGCTGAGGTCAATGGGGTGAGGTTCAGTAAGGCCAAGTACCACGTCCTACATTTTGGCCGCAATAACCCCATGCAATGCTACAGGCTTGGGGCAGAATGGCTTGAAGACTGTATAGAGGAAAAGGACCTGGGGGTGTTGGTTGATGCTCAACTGAACATGAGCAGGCAGTGTGCCCAGGTGGCCAAGAAGGCCAATGGCATTCTGGCTTGCATTAGAAATAGTGTGGCCAGCAGGAGCAGGGAGGTGATCATCCGCCTGTACTTGGCTCTGGTGTGGCTTCACCTCGAGTGCTATGTTCAGTTTTGATTCCCTCACTACAAGAAAGTCGTTGAGGCCCTGGAATGTGTTCAGAGAAGGGCAACAAAACTGGTGAGGGATCTGGAGCACAAGTCTTACGAGGAGTGGCTGAAAGAGCTGGGATTGTTTAGTCTAGAGAAGAGGAGTCTCAGTGGAGACCTCATCACAGTTACAGCTTCCTCAAGGGAGGTTGAGGTGATGGTTGGCCTCTTCACCCAGATAACTAATGACAGGACAAGAGACAATGGCCACAAGTTGTGCCAGGGAAGATTTGGATTGGGTATGAGGAAAAACTTTTTCTCTGAAAGAGTGGTCAGATGCTGGAATGGCCTGCCTAGGGAAATGGTGGAGTCACCATCCCTAGAGCTGTTCACGAAGCATCTGGATGAGGTGCTAAGGGATATAATTTTGTGTCTTAGTGGGTAGGGATGGTGACAGAAGGATGGTTAGGCTAGATTAACTTGTAGGTCCTTTCCAACCTAGTTTTTCTATGTTTCTATGCTTACAATATGTTAATAATTAATATGGAAAATGTTACTTAAAACTGTTAGTATTAACATTATGCTTTCTTAGCGAATATTGTTACATGTAGGTCCTTTCCAACCTTATGAATCTATATTGCTAGTATTTTCCATGCATTTAATGTGAACAGTGGCAGACATGCTTCTTAAATAAATATAAATCTACAAAGTGAAGAGGTTTTGAAAGTACCTTTTGAAAGAGTTAGTACTTTCACTAGACATCCAGCTGTTTGTTAGTGCTACCAAACATATTCAAAATTTATACACGGCTTTTCATGTGCTAAATGATACCTGTTAGTTAACTGTAAAAAAAAAAAAAAAAAAAAACATAAAGGGCATCAGATGTACTTTGCAGTTAGAGCCACATAAACCAAACAACAAGGTGCATTTTCTACCTTTTTTACTAAGGAAAAATAATGCAATAGAATGATGCTCTTTTACATCTCTCGCACATTCAGAATACTATGAGTGTAGCTAAAGAATAGAATTTGAGTCACAGCTGCATAAAAAAAAAGTTTTTGTTTAACTAAAAGAACATATTTTAGAATTTGCTTAATTAAAAAAAACTCCACTGACATTCTAACTGTGTCTATATCTCACTCTATCTGACAGATAATACAGGAGTATTTTTCCCAGTATTACTCTGTATTAAATCATTCTAAACTTTTACTTAAAAGGAAAACACAAAAAAAGGAAAAAGTCCTAAACTTCATCATCTCCATTAGCCATTAAGCAGGACTGAATCAGCTAGAAGAGTATCCTGAGCTACTTTCAATCCTGAATTATTATATGATTCTATGATGATATATGGCTGTTTTTATGGGAAAATATGTCTAAGTTTTTAATTGCCCAATTGTTTTCAATATGTTACTTTGGAGTAGTGCATGAATATACATATTTTTGAGTACCTTATGAGTGCCATGAATTTTAGAAAAGTTTGAGCGGCAGTGAGATCAACTTTTGAAGAGATGAGGTCACTGTGAAAATCTCATCTCTCCCTTCACATCATCTGAAAAGGAATTCAGCTACACAGTTTAAGAACACTAATTAGCTATTTAGCATATCAGAATTTTTATTTTTTTATTTTTTTTTAAGTTCCATTCTCATAGTTTTTTTGTTATCCCAGAATTTACAGAATAGCAATTTCTATCACACTGGGGTTGTTTCAGAGATGTACTCTCAATTGGATTGTGTCTTATTTACAGTAATAATTATTTGCAAGGTGTGTCATCAGAAACTTTTCTTGATGTTTGTCATGCTCCAATATAAAGGATGGAGACGAGGTTCTTTATATGTATGTGTATACCCAATGGTGAGATTAAGACACAGTGGGTCAAATGTTAGCCCACCCAGTTTATTACAATAACTAGTTGCTTAGGGATATGGGGAAGGAAAGGTGAGCAATAGAAAAGGAATGAAAAGCAAGGAGACCTGGCAGAAAGCAAAAGAGATATAATCACCACTGTGGATCCAACGAGGTTTGTAGTCTCAGGAACTCGTCTGGTCACCACGGGGGATGGGAGAAAGGCCAAGAGGCAAGCAGGCCTCAGGGTCTGTCTTCAGGAGTTCTCCTCAGAGATTTTTTTCTCTGGGAGTTCTTCTACTTGAATTCTTCTCTTCCCCTCAAATCCTTGGTTCAGTGAAGGCATTTTATCCCCATTTCTCAGGTGTTTTTTCCTTTTCTCTTGGTTTGTGTGACATGTCTTGCCTAACAGATAAGCCAGCAGCGGATGCTGCCTTCATTGCCATGCAGGAGCATTGTTGTCTTTTTGTGGTGGTCAGCTTCTCCAAGCCGTAACCCCCGGAAAAATCTATTTGCCCCTACTTCTGCTTATCTTTACAACCATAAGCAGAGACAGTGAGGTGCCATAACACCGACCTGGATAACCGGCAGTTATCAGTCAGAGTCTTGTCACCAGAAAAGGCCTTACGAAGCAAGCTTTGAGACAAAAGAAAGTAAAAAACAGTTTCTGTCTTTCACAATGTTACAGTGCTATTATATGTTCTGATAACAGGGAATCATAGAATCATAGGGGTTGGAAGGGACCTCAAGAGATCATCAAGTCCAACACCCCTGTTAAAGCACCAGGTTGCACAGCTACCTAGCTGTGCCTAGGTACCTAGTCCAGGTGGGTCTTGAATATCTCCAGAGATATCTGCCAGTCATCCAGTTCTCAACCCACTTCACTGTCCACTTGTCTATCCCACACTTCCTTACATTTGTTATAAGGATGTCATGGGAGACAGTATCAAATGCCTTGCTGAAATCAAGGCAGACTACATCCATTGCCCTCCTCCCATCCACCCAGCTAGTGACAACATCATAGAAGGCCACCAGGTTGGTTTAGCATGACCTCCCCTTGGTGAACCCATGCTGGCTACTCCTGATGACCTCCTTTCTTCCAGTTGCCTGAAGATGGCATCCAGCACAAGCTGTTCCATCACCTTTGCAGGGACAGAGGTGAGGCCTTTAGAAGGCTTTGTGGTTTAATATTGCACTTACTTATTTTAAAATATCTGCAGACAAGAGAGTAGTAGGGTGATATAAGGTAAATACCCTGAATAAATAATACCCGAACAGTATAATGAAAATGGACAGTATATTTTTGGACAGATTATCCAGATGGTATAAAGACACCCGATAAATTAGGAAGGGTTCACTTGTCACCGAAGGTCAAGCCTCACCTGGAACTCCACACAGGAGGGATCCCCAACAAGAGATCCTTCCCCAGTGGTGTTCAGCCCTTCAATGGGGTCTGGGAGAGTGACTTGGTGCTCACCTCTGGTGATCAGTCAGTGGTTCAGGCTGTGATTCAACAGTTCCCATACAACGGAGAGATAGTCAGAAAAAAATACTGGATTATTTTCTTCTTAATAGTGCCAGTGCCTCAAGTATGTTGGTAGATCTTTTTTTTTCCTAGCCTTCTACTCGGTCATGGAGAAAGACAGAATGTTGTTTTCTTTTTATGTGATTATGTCACCTTTGAGTCTCAGTTTATTTACAGAAGGCTAGAATATAATTGATAAACTTCACTTTAGGAATAATGTATCTATCTCTATGCCATTGGGATTTAATCTGGAAAAAATATCTATATTGTTAAGGTCCCAGACCTCATCTCATCTACTATCAGAACATAAATATCAGTCCTAGTAATCATAAAGGCTGGATGCTATTTTCTGCCTTGAGATGAGGCTAAACATATCGTGCTGGAACCCATGTGGAACCAGTCCCTGTGGAAACACAGGCATATCCACGACCCCATGTTATCATTGTTATGGGACCTTCCCAATGCCCTGCGGCCATATTCCGAATGTTAACCGTTGGCTGTTTTTTGAGCATTGGGGAGGCCCCAAAATGACGGTCCACACGAGTTGTATCTCTATGATCATGATTCAGAAAATTCAACACAAGCAAAGCCTTACATAATCTTTCCTGTGGTGTATCCCCCGTATTCCCCCTTTTTTGTTTATTAGGAATGGATTTCAATGTTTGATGAGCATGCTCAATGATAGCTTGCCTGGTGGGAGAATGAGGAATGCCTGTAATATGTCTAACACCCCATTCTTGGAGGAAAGTTTGAGTGGCCTTAGAAGTGTACGCAGGTCCATTATCTGTTTTTATAGTATGTGGAATCACCATAGCATCATAAGCAGATAACCAATGTTTATGGGCATCGCGACTGCGTTCACCTGTATGTGCTGTGGCAAATATGTATGAAGAATGAGTATCTATTGTTACATGGACAAATTTTAGATGGCCAAATTCAGGAACATGAGTGACATCTGTCTGCCACAGCTGAAGAAGCTCTGTGCCACGGGGATTTGACCCAATTTGAGGGAAAGGGGCAATTGCCTGGCAGTCTGGGCATGTTAGAAGAATGTTCTGGGCTTGATCTGCTGTCAGTTGGAATTGTTTTTGTAAAGCTCTCTTATTCTGATGAAAAAACTGATGGGAGAGATGCGCTTGCTGGAACAATTGAGGTGTAGCCAAGGTGACTGTGGCTTGATCAGCCTTACAGTTGCCCTCAGCTAAAGGACCAGGCAATGTAGTGTGTGATCGAATATGCATAATAAAATAAGGGAGAGTACGGTGAGAAACATAATGTAAAACTCGCTTGAGCTGTGCAAACAAAGCAGGGTTGTTAACTTCCTTAAGAAAAGATCCTTCAATCCGCTGAACGATACCTGTAACATACAAAGAATCAGTTATTATATTAAGCTTTTGATTTGAAAAAAATTGAAAAGCCCAAGCTACCTCAGCGAGTTCTACAACTTGAGGTGATCCATTCACAACATGTACATCTGACTGCCATTGTGTAGCAGTCGCACGCCAGAGCAACACTGCCCGGTGTGTCTTGCCAGAGCCATCTGTAAATACAGTAACAGTGTTCGGTATTGGAACATGTGAAAGTAAAATATTAGTAGAAAGGGGCAGATCACTCAAATTATGCAGTAACTGATGTTTGGGGGGATGGGTGGAGATCTGTCTGGTATAGCCTGACACAGCAGTTTGTAAAATGAGTGACTGTGTGAGCAACCAATCTAAATCTTTTTTAGTAGCAGGTATCTAGATGCAATCAGGGTCAAGAGCTCATAAGATCTGTAAACAATGACGACCTCGCTGTATTAGCATTGCAAACATCTCCACTCATGATGCAATGGTTTTTGAAAAGGTATGTGGCAAGAATATCCATTCCAGGATAATGAGAGGATCTTTTCTTGAGGTATCCCATTGACATAACAAGCTATATGGCTGATAGAAATATTACAAGAGCTACTGGTAGTGATAAAAAAACACGATGGCTATATTGATGTTGCAGTGATGTCATTACTGAATCTAAGCATTGTAACGCTTGTGGTGTTAACTGTCTCTTAGAGGTTAAACCCGGATCTCCTTTGAGTAGCTGGAACAGAGGGTGCAGCTCTTGAGTAGTAACACCCAAAAGCGGTTGTAACCAGTTAATGGTTCCTAACAATTTTTGCAGATAATTCAATGTCTGTACATGAGGTATTATTTTGAGGATTTGTGACTGAATGGTATGAGATGTAATTTTCCATCCTAAATATTTCCATGGAGAACTAAGTTGCACTCTTTCTTCTGCTATTTGTAAACCAACAGATTGAACTGCCTGCCTTACGAGCATTAAAGTGTCCTTTAGGGTCTCTTCTCGTTCTGCTGCTACTAATATATTGTCCATGTAATGATAAATAAGGATGTGAGGTCTGGCTTTTCGTACTGGTTGTAATGCATTTGCTACAGTCAGTTGACATATTGTTGGACTATTAAGCATTCCTTGTGGTAACACAGTCCAATGATACCGCTGAGCAGGGCTCTGGTGGTTGATGGAGGGCACTGAGAAAGCAAATCGTGGTACGTCTTTTGGATGAAGCAAAATGGTAAAAAAACAGTCTTTTAAATCAATGACTTCTATAGGCCAATTCAATGGTAACATAGAAGGTGAGGGGAGACCAGGCTGCAATGCCCCCATGGGCTCAATTACTGCATCGACAGCGTGCAGGTCCTGTAGAAGCCTCCATTTTCCACTCTTGAGGATAACAAACACTGGAGTATTCCAAGGGCTGGTGGTAGGCACTATGTGACCAGCAGCCAGCTGTTCTTGAACTAGCAGATGTAAATGCAGCAACTTTTCTTTTGTTAAGGGCCACTGATCTACCCAGATTGGTTGTTCTGTTTTCCAAAGTAGGGGTATAGGTTGCTGCCAATCAGTGGCCCTTATTGAAAATTTGTCTGCAAAATCATGGCCCATTGACTTAAGAGATCACGACCCCACAGAGTATAGGGAACTGGCAAGATGTAAGGAGCAGTGTGAGCAATGCGACCATCAGGCCCTTCAAAAGATAAAATTTGGGCATTTTGTTTGGGCTGCTGTAAGCCCCCAACTCCTACAATAGCAGAATTAGGGTATTTTAGTGGCCATTCAAAGGGCCATTCACTTGACTTAATGATGGTAACATCAGCTCCAGTATCCACTAGGCCTAATAACTGCCTGTCATTCACTAAACATGATAATAATGGTTTCTCTTGTGATACTTGTGTAGTCCATAGCACAGCAGGCTTGTCCACGCTTCCAAATCCACCAATTCAATCCCCAATACCAGGTTTAGCCATAGAATGAAAAGGGACTAATTGTGCTATTTTTTGACCTTTGGGAATAAAGCAGGGGGGTGAGGGTGTCCATGCCATTATCTTAATTTTCCCAGTGTGGTCAGCATCTATAACTCCTGGTAAAACAAAAAGTCCCATCCGTGTAACAGAAGAACATCCTATCAGAAGGGCACTGTGCCCGTCCCCGAGGGGGCCCATTACTCCTGGGATAAGAGTCACATCGGTATCAGTCAGCATCACTGACTGGGCGGTGGCCAAAACCACTCCTGTGCTGCCGGCAGTGGCTGGTCTGAGTGAGCTAGCCAGGCAGCGGCTGGCCGATTTGGGACCGTATTTACTGTCATAGCACGTGGCCTCGCACTCTTCTTCCCGTTTCCTGGCAGATTGCAGGGCCGTGCAGCAACAGAGAGTTTAGATCGGCAGTCTCTCGCCCAGTGCAGCCCCTTCCCACACCGGGGACAGGGACATGTTGGAACAGCACAAGCATTTTTATCTGCTTGTTTAGGCTTTTTACAGTCCCTTTGTACATGACCAGGTTCCCCACAGTTGTAACACTTTATTTTTTGAGCTCTCCCTTGTGAAAGACAGAAACTGTTTTTCCCTTCTTTTGTCTCAAAGCTTGCTTCGTAAGGCCTTTTCTGGTGACAAGACTCTGACTGATAACTGCCGGTTACCCAGATGGGTGTTATGGTGCCTCATTGTCTCTGCTTATGGTTGTAAAGATAAGCAGAAATAGGTGCAAATAGTCTTTTCCGGGGGGTACGGCTTGGAGAAGCTGACCACCACAGAAAGACAATGCTCCTGCATGGCAAGGAAGGCAACATCCGCTGCTGGCTTATCTGTTAGGCCAGACATGTCACACAAACCAAGAGAAAAGGAAAAAACACCTGAGAAATGGGAGATAAAAAGACCTTCACCGAACCAAGGATTTTGGAGAAGAACTCCCAGAGAGAAAATCTTTGAGGAGAACTCCCGAAGACGGACCCTGAGGCCTGCTTGCTGCCATCTCCCATCCCCCGCGGTGACCAGACGAGTTCCTGTGACTACTAACCTCGTTGGACCCACGGTGGTGATTATATCTCTCTTGCTTTCTATCAAGACTCCTTGCTTTTTATCCCTTTTCTATCGCTCACCTTCCCTTCCCCATATCCCTAAGCAACTAGTAATTGTAATAAACTGGTTGGGCTAACATTTGACCCGTTGTGTCTTAATCTCGCCATCGGGTATACACATAATCAAAGAACCTCGTCTCCCTCCTTTATATTGGAGCGTGACATTTTTAATGGCGTAGTCGGCAGGATACCCGACAGCGAGAGTGTTGCCCTTCCAAACGTAATCTGAGTGGTTTTCCTTGTGTGTACCTCCTGGAGCTGCGGCGCCTCTCCAGGAAGATAGCTTCTAGAAACTTTTGTGTGTATACCACCTGGGCACGCACGTATGTGCCTCCTCAGGAAGACATCTCTGCACTTGGTGTTTTTAGAAATTTGAACCTTTTTGTGTGCACCTCTTAGAGAAGTGATTGAAACAGTATTTGCATTTGCTTAATAGGTGCTTTGTACCTCCCTGGGTGGGGGAAGCGAGGCATTAATTGAGCTGTTGAGTATTTCCCTCAGTATAGACTTTTTCTGGGTACTGAGAAATGTGCGACAGTGTAACCACAATGAAAGGTGAAGATGTATTATTTGACCTCTTAGAAAGATATGGTGCCAGACCCTCCTTTACAGGGGTAGACTGGGCACGGCAAAACTGGCATAACCTGCAGAGTGTCTCAGACCGTATTAATGTCCTGCAGAAAAACGCCCGTACCCGAGCTGGAAAAGGAAAGGCATTTATTTGTGCAGTATTGGGTTCGGCTCTGGTTGCAGCCATAGAATTCCGTGACCAGCAGCTTAAAGCAGAAAGCCAAGCTTTACAAGCGCTGCAAGAATCAGTTAAAGTAAGTCAGGAATTGATAAAAGCTCTGCAAAATCAAATTGTAAACCTAGAAGAGCAATTAGAAAGAGAAAAACATAATTCTGATTTGTTGCAAATGGTTTTAAGGGAAGTGTTAATGGGTAAGGATGCTAGTGATAGTAGTGCATCTCAAGAGAAAACTTATCCAAGGGAGGAATTGCAAAGTTTGAAGGCAAATATTGACAAATTAGGAGCTCCTCCAGCTCAGTTGCGTCCTTTAATAAAAACTGAGTATTCATATGATAATGGCGAGGATTTAGATCCTCAAATGAACATTAAAGAAACCCCTTTCTCTGCTACTGAGCTAGCAAAACTGAAAAGAGATTTTAGTCGTTCTCCAAAAGAATCAGAAACGGAGTATGTATGGAGAGTTAGTCTCAGTGGTGGAGACCAAATACTGTTAACTGAGAAGGAAGCTGAAGGTTATTGGGGACCAGGAGTATTTTTAACTACTGGCAACAATCGTGCTCCTTGGTCCCTCACACAGAGAGCTGCCTATTGGGCAGGTGGTCTTAACCCTCTAGAAAGGGGAGACCCCCTTGCTATTACTGGGACAGTTGATCAACTAGTAGAAAGCGTTCAAAAGGCTGCTTGTCTACAAATGATGTATGATAGAAAGCTGCAGCCACATCATGAATCACCTATGATGATGCCTGTTGACCCTGAGAGGATGTCTCCTTTAATTAGGGGGCTTCCTGAATCATTAAAGCCTATAGGTATACAGCTACAAGGAAAAATACAGGCTATGCCTCAAGGAGAAAGAATTCAGGCAGCGTTAGAAGGAGCAGCAACCCCTAACCACTTGCAGTCAGGGTATAAAGCATGGACGTGGGGGGAGGTTGCCCAAGAATTAATTAACTATGGGAGAAAATATGGACCAGTGACTTCTCTCTCTAGTAAAATGGAAACAAGGGGAATGAGGCGCACAGTGGCTAGTTCGACCCTTCCTCTATCCTATCTAGAGCACAATGGATCTAATAGGGTCTCATTTTCAGTGAAACCTAGTGGTCGAAATATAGATCATAAACGTAATAGTCTTTGGGCGCTGGGCTGTCAGGAGGGTATTCCACGAGGATTAATGGATGGATTATCTACAGACAGGTTAGAGAAGCTAGTTAATGGATGGCCAAAACAAAAACCTGAAAGAAGTGACATTTCACTTCCAAGTGCCCCTCCTTTGGAATCCGCACAGGCACTAGGAGAGCAGGGAAACTAATGCCTTCGCCCCTTTCAAGTGAGCGGGGGGGTGAAGGGTGGATGCACATTAGAAAGCTCACAACTAAAGGAAACGATCTGTTAATCACATGCATTGTTGAACCTAAACTGGTTCCACTGACATTTCTGGTAGATACAGGAGCACAGATCTCTGCTATTAAAACAGAGGATGCTGACCGTGCTGGTGTGACACTTTCTCGTAGGAAAATGTTTGTAGCAGATGCCTTGGGGGGTGTGCACTCTCAGGCCATGGCAACAGTGAGATTGCGATTGCCTGGAGAGGAAGTAGCGCAAGAAATCTCCATGGTTGTGGGGAAATATCCCCTTAATTTGTTAGGATTAGATATTTTGAAGGGTAGAAACTGGACAGATGACCAGGGAGGGAGTTGGGTGTTTGGCACTCCCACTCTAAACATTCGTCTCCTGCAAATAGCACCTCGGCTTCCCCCCTCCCATCTGACCTCTGTGAAACCTTATCCTTTACCCTTGGGGGCACGTAGTGGTATTGGCCCAGTGCTGGCAGAATTAAAGGAGCAGGGAGTTGTGATATCCACTCACTCCCCGTTTAACTCTCCAGTGTGGCCTGTTAGAAAACCGAATGGCAAATGGAGGCTGACTGTTGATTACCGCAAGCTAAATGCTAACACTGGACCGTTAACTGCAGCTGTACCTAACATTTCTGAATTGATAGCAGCTATCCAAGAGCAAGCTCATCCTATTATGGCCACTATTGATGTTAAGGACATGTTCTTTATGGTCCCCCTGCATCCTGATGACCAACTCCGTTTTGCTTTTACATGGGAGGGGCAGCAGTATACTTTCACCCGTCTCCCCCAGGGGTATAAACACTCTCCGACTTTGGCTCACCATGCACTGGCACAGGAGCTTGAACAGATACCCCTGGAAGAAGGAGTTAAGATTTATCAATACATCGATGATATCCTCATAGGAGGAGACCAGTTGATAGCAGTAAAAACAATGCATGATAGAATAATAAAGCATTTAGAAGGACTGGGTTTGACTATTCCTCCAGATAAAATTCAGTCTCCGGCTGCTGAAGTAAAATTCTTGGGTATCTGGTGGAAGGGTGGTATGGCCTGCATTCCGCAGGATACCCTCTCAGCCTTAGATCAACTTAAAATGCCAGAGAATAAAAAAGAATTACAGCATGTTCTTGGACTTCTAGTATTTTGGAGAAAACATATCCCTGACTTTTCTATTATTGCCCGTTCGCTGTATGACTTGCTGCGGAAGGGAGCGTCATGGGAATGGACTTCAGTTCAGGAAGAAGCTTTGCAGCTTCTGATTTTTGAAGCTATCACCCACCAGTCCTTAGGTCCTATCCACCCCTCTGATCCTGTACAAATAGAATGGGGATTTGCTCACTCAGGATTGTCTATACATCTCTGGCAAAAGGGTCCAGAAGGTCCTGTGAGACCTATTGGATTCTATTCCCGCAGCTTTAAGGATGCAGAGAAGCGATACTCTCAGCTGGAAAAGGGTCTGTTTGTTGTCAGCCTAGCTTTGCGAAAAGCTGAGAGGACTATTCGACAGCAGCCTATAATACTGAGGGGCCCATTTAAGATTATCAAGTCTGTAATATCTGGCACCCCTCCTCCTGATGGGGTGGCACAGCGTGCTTCTGTCCGAAAGTGGTATGCACAGATTGAACACTATTGTAATATCTTTACAGTCACAGAAGGAGCTCCAAAAACACTCGCTATCCAGGATGATATTCTTTCGACCTCTGATACTGATCTTCCCTCTGTTATCCAGATTGCCCCCCCCTACTCAGATGAGTTGCAGAATGTTTGGTTTACAGATGCCTCTGCCAAACGTGAAGGAAAAGTATGGAAATATCGTGCTGTAGCCTTACAGATAGGGACTAATTTCACTATTATCACTGAAGGGGAAGGTAGTGCTCAGGTTGGGGAGCTGATAGCAGTATGGAGCGTATTCCAGCATGAATCACAGTCCACTGTTCGTGTGCATATTTACACTGATTCATATGCTGTCTTCAAAGGTTGTACAGAATGGCTTCCTTTCTGGGAGCAAAATGGTTGGGAAGTTAATCGTGTCCCAGTCTGGCAGAAAGACAAGTGTCAGGAGATTTTTGCTATTGCCAAAACAGGACAATTTTCAGTTGCATGGGTTGCATCCCACCAAGAAGATGGGGACCCTGCAAGTCAGTGGAACAATAAAGCAGATGAATTAGCCAGGATTGCTCCGTTACGACAGGGAGAACCAGGAAGTGATAACTGGGAAAGACTTATTGAATGGTTACATGTAAAAAGAGGGCATAGTGGTGCTCTTGATCTGTACCGTGAAGCTCAAGCTCGTGGCTGGCCTGTTACCAGGGAACAATGCCGCACTTGCATTTCTGCCTGTGAACTATGCTGCACTCGTTTGGATAGACACCCCTTACAAGATATTCCTCTCCATTTAAGAGAAGGAAAACATATGTGGGAGACATGGCAAATTGATTATATTGGCCCCTTCCGAAAATCTGAAAACAAACAGTATGTGTTAGTAGGGGTGGAGATAGTCTCTGGACTTTTACAAGCAGAATCCTTCCCTCGAGCAACAGGGGAGAATACTGTAAAGGCTTTAAAGAAATGGTTTAGCATTCTGCCGAAACCCAGTTCCATTCAGTCAGACAACGGCTCCCATTTCACTGCAGGGGTAGTGCAAGAATGGGCCAGAGAGGAAGGCATTTGCTGGATCTTTCACACTCCCTATTACCCCCAGGCTAATGGCATTGTGGAACGATCCAATGGACTCCTTAAGAAATTTCTGAAACCAGAAAAACCGAATTGGACTACTCGCACTTCTGACACAGTCAGAAGAGTTAATGATCGCTGGGGGGTTAATGGCTGTCCTTGATTTAACGCCTTCTGTCCCAAGGCCCCACCACTTCTGCCCATTACTCTTGAGCCAGATGCAGATAAGCAAGGGCCTCTTATCTTCCTGGCCAGCCTGTGTTAGTTGATTTGCCTAATGTGGGGACAGTTCCCCTAACCCTAACAGAACCCCTTAACAAATATGCTTGGAAAGCTAAGGATGCCCGGGAAAAGGAATATAAAATTAACACTCGCTGGATTATTCCCTCATTTTAACCATATTAACAAGGCCCTGTAGGGCAAGCTGATGTCTTGTTTTATTTTTCAGAGGACCTCCGAGGGACCTTGACTGAACACAGAAAGAATAGCTGAATTTAATTATTGATGTTTTGGTGATTACCATTGCAACATTTGAACAAAATGTCATTTTGTTTATTTTTGTGTGTAGTATGTATTGTAGCTCCTATAACAATCAGCTATCCTCCCCAAAACTTTGGGGATGGGTGGGGTGTTTTAAAGAACTCTTTTCTCCAGCTGGCTGAGTGAGTAGCAAATGTTTATAACCTCACTAACTGTTGGGTCTGTGGAGGACCCATGGGACTTGAAACTTGGCCTTGGGTTTCAACTCCTATTGCCCCTAAGTGGCTGGCAAGCAACTACAGCACAGTCAACCAGACTACCCACTGGGAAGTTAAGGATACATCTCCATGGCCAATCCAGTATCCCTCCATGGGAATTTATTGTCTGAATCGTACTCAGCCAGGTGGAATCTATGTTGGGACAAGCAACTGCACTTGGGTTTATCGTAAAATGGCTTATGAAATGGGAACCCGATTGGCTAGTCGTATCTTATATCAGTGGGGATGGTACAATCAGTCAGGGAGGGGACAAGGGTTCACTCACTTTTGGTCTTCCACCAACAACACCCTGTTTGCTGAAGCTGGTGGTATGAAATGCACCTGGAGACCTGATGCTGGAGCTTGGAGGTGTAAGTGGTGCAGCAATGAGAGTGATACTGGTCATGGCTGGAATTGTAATGTGGCAGGACATCCTTTTGGACCCCTCAACACCACATACTTTCAAGCGAAGGAACATGTAAATAAACTGGCAGATGAATGGGATGGGCCGTTTGAAAGTGGAGCAGTAGCACTAAAAGGACATTATTGGATTTGTGCCCATCATGCATACAAACAACTACCAGCAAATTGGACTGGGGTATGTTATGTGGGGGTAATCCGTCCACTATTTTTTCTGCTCCCAGGGGATGAAGGTAATGAACTAGGTATCAAAGTATATGATGATCTCAAACGACAACGAAGGTCTATTGACACTTCCTTAACAAGTAGTAGTGGCCAGACTTGGGGTAAAGATGAATGGCCTCCTCAGCGAATAATTAAACACTATGGGCCAGCTACCTGGAATCCCAATGAAGTGATTAACGGTGCTCGAGAACCCATCTATAACCTTAACCGTATTATTAGATTACAAGCAGTCCTTGAAATCATTACTAATGAAACGGCTTATGCCCTCGACCTCCTTGCAGATCAAGCCACACAGATGCGAACTGCAATACTCCAACACCGCATGGTTCTCGATTACTTACTAGACGAAGAAGGGGGTGTTTGTGGCAAACTGAATGACTCTAATTGTTGTCTAAAGATTGATGATAATGGAAAAGTTGTTAAACAAATTGCCCAGGGTATACGGAAAATAGCCCATGTTCCTGTCCAAACCTGGAAAGGCCTAGACTCTGATCTTTTTCCCTGGCTTCCGGGTGGCCCATGGGTGAAACGTATTCTATTTTATCTATTGTGTGTTGTTGCAACTCTTCTGTTTATTCCCTGTATGATTCCGTGTTTTATTCAACTTATTCAACGTGTTGTATCTTCAATGCACATTGTAACTGCTTCAACTGACGATGGGCAAATCCAAGAGATTAGAGCAACATTTGTAACCAAGCCCAAGAAATCCTTTATAACAATTGTATAACTTTTAACTCCCCCTTACCACCTACTCCTCTTTTCCCTTATGCTTGTTTGTTTTTTTGTTCTTTTTTTTCCTCCTTTTCTCACCACCGTGGATGAATGTTTACAGATCAGTTTCAAGCAATCTTAGAGCCACCGGGTGGTGTGAAAGACAGAAACTGTTTTTCCCTTCTTTTGTCTCAAAGCTTGCTTCGTAAGGCCTTTTCTGGTGACAAGACTCTGACTGATAACTGCCGGTTACCCAGATGGGTGTTATGGTGCCTCATTGTCTCTGCTTATGGTTGTAAAGATAAGCAGAAATAGGTGCAAATAGTCTTTTCCGGGGGGTACGGCTTGGAGAAGCTGACCACCACAGAAAGACAATGCTCCTGCATGGCAAGGAAGGCAACATCCGCTGCTGGCTTATCTGTTAGGCCAGACATGTCACACAAACCAAGAGAAAAGGAAAAAACACCTGAGAAATGGGAGATAAAAAGACCTTCACCGAACCAAGGATTTTGGAGAAGAACTCCCAGAGAGAAAATCTTTGAGGAGAACTCCTGAAGACGGACCCTGAGGCCTGCTTGCTGCCATCTCCCATCCCCCGCGGTGACCAGACGAGTTCCTGTGACTACGAACCTCGTTGGACCCACGGTGGTGATTATATCTCTCTTGCTTTCTATCAAGACTCCTTGCTTTTTATCCCTTTTCTATCACTCACCTTCCCTTCCCCATATCCCTAAGCAACTAGTAATTGTAATAAACTGGTTGGGCTAACATTTGACCCGTTGTGTCTTAATCTCGCCATCGGGTATACACATAATCAAAGAACCTCGTCTCCCTCCTTTATATTGGAGCGTGACATCCCTGTACCAAGCTGGGCTGCCAGGGTGTTTGCTAGTGAAGCCATTTTATAGCTTTCTGTTCCTACATCTTGACAGGCTTTAATCATGTCAGTAATGGATGGATCTGCATTCTTTAAGGATTGTAGGACCTTTCTACAACCTGCATTTGTGTTTTCTATTGCTAATTGCTTAAGCAAAGCCTCCCGGGCAGCTTCATTTTCTACTTGTCTCTCTAGCGTATTTTGTAAACAGTCAAGAAATTTAATGTAGGGCTCGGCAGCCTCCTGTCTAATTGATATAAATGATGTGCTAGATGAATTAGTGTCGGGTATCCGATGGATAGCATGCAACACCAAAGTCTTAACTTGTTCAAAGCATTGCCTGTCTATCTGTGCCTGGGCCTGAGGTATTGCCCGGACCCCCTCCCCCATGAGTTCCTCTATGCCAATGTGATTGAAGTTATTCAAATTATTCATAGCCTGGATAGTAGCCAGTTCCCGATACTTAGTCATAAACACGGTGTATTGCATGGGAGACAGGACTGTTCGTAACAAAATTTTCCAGTCGTGAGGGGTCATAACATAACTGTCACCGATTGCAGCCAAAAGATGGTATGTAAAGGGAGACTGAATTCCATAATCTCTCACTGACTTCCTTAGCTCCTTCACTGCCTCATAAGGCAGGGATTCCCACTGGGGGGGCTGATTTGCATGATACAACACAGGAAAGGCTTACAACATATCAGCATCACCCCGTAATATTGCTTCTTTTCTGCACTGCTCTAAAGCACCATAGCACACTGTAGAAAAAATTTTCTTTCCCGCTCCCTCCAAATTATCATAAGGAGGGAAAATGTTCAATTTGTCTTCCGGGTCTACTGAACCAGAATCTGAAAGATCCACTGGTTCTGGTTTGTCCTCATTTTAAGCAAGTTACACACAGGCTGCAGAGCCGCAGTAGTAGGTGATGCAGCTGGGGCAGACGGCGGCAGGGGCGCGGTGACCGTCGGGGGCAAAGCGGAGGGCAGGAGAGTGGGGGGGGGCTGCGGTTTCTATTCTCCCTGGTCGGGGGGGCGTCGGAGCCATGGATCAGGTCCAGGTAGGGGCCGCTTCCCGAATTGGGGGCAGAGGCGAGCGTGGGAGGGAGGGCGATAGGGAATAGCCGGAATAACTTCTTCCCTGTCGAATTTGTTTAAGCCCTTCCATTATTTGGCGCCAAGCAGGTAGAAGTTCGGCAGCTGTTCTGTCTTTAGTAATAGAAGCCTCCCAGAGTTTTGTGCCAATTTTGTCCCAGGGTTCTCCATCAAGAGAGAACCCAGTTTTTGGAAATTCAGGGACATTTTTGCTTATCCATTTAAGAAAAGTAGCTAGTTCTGAATTAGATACAGGCTGATCCTGGAACTTTAAAACTATCCATAATACTTCAAGATTTACTTGTTGCTCCTTCGTTAGTGAACTCCCCGTGGTTCCTGACTGCTCACTTTCGGTCCTGCAGAATGGTGCGGGCACGCGCGAAACAATCTCTCTGAAGTTCAGTCGGGAGACGCTGCCAGACCGGGCTTGCTCAGCTGCAACTTGATTTGCTCCACATTGGGCGCCATTTGCAGCGTCTCGGGCACGGACTCAGATGTGAACGATCCAAATCATTTATTACAGATTTTAACATCCCTTATATACTTTCACAAGTTCTCTGTAACTTTCCCACCCGCCTTTACATATCAACAATATAACTTCCCAAAACAGTCCTTAACTGTGCATACAGGCAATTATCCAATCAGGGCTGTGAGTCTCCCCAAGCCATGCACTCTTCCTCCAATTAGGGTCTGCTACCATGCAGCTTACTTGAACTTGTTTTCCTCTTCTGGAAGTGTCCTTGGTTCTCAGCCTTCCTTTCTCATGCTGTTTATTCTGTTCCACAGCTGCAGCTCTAAATATACTTTTTGTATTCCCACACCAAGGTGCAAGTAGGCTACACCACCGTGGTCCTACCTGTACCTTCCAAGGACATCTTATTCTAATGGTGCCTGGTTTTAGGTTCTCGGGGCAGGGAGCAGAAGATTGTTCTCACAGCCGGTCTGAGGTCTTACCTCATTATCGGAACTCCTAAATTGGATCCTAAGCAGGAAGGCCCATGTTGTTTGTAACATTTTCAAGGCACTGGGTCTGCCATCTCTAGGTCTTTCATTCAGGTCTCGCGGGGTTTCATGGAGTCTCTTTGTTCACCCCTGCAGAAACTGAGTCTGTCTTCAGGGCAGCCTTGAGAATACCATTATAATGCTCAATAAGGCCTGCCCCCGTTGGATTGTATGGCAGGTGGAATCGCCACTCGATGTTGTTCTCTTCTGCCCAGCGTTGTATCGTTGCACCCGTGAAGTGATTCCCTTGGTAGCTCTCAGTGACTTGTGGTGTCCCGTAGGCAGCCAGCAATCTTGTGAGCGCCTTGCCTGGTTGGCTTTTGGTACTGGATAGGCCTGTTCACTCATGGTGTCGACACAGGTTGGGGCATACCTCGCCTCCTCAGATCGAGGGAGGGGCCCAATATAATCAACCTGCCATCGCTGTAGAGGATTGTGTCCTCTAGCAAGATGGGCTGTTGTTTCAGGCAACGACCTTCGTCTCATTTTGGAGCAGGCATCACAGTCTCGGCATGCTTGAGCTACATCTGATAATTGTACAGGCAGTCCCCATGCTTCAGCAGCTGCCCACACGGTCTTCTGTCCAGCATGCCACAGCATTTGATGTAACCAGTAAGTGATGTTCTCAGATGGTGAGTTCTCAACCCATCTAAATCAGGCCAGTGTGTGGGCTTCATCATTTCCTGGTGACTGTAGTGGTTCGTGATCAGAATCATGGTAGTTCATGTTTGATTGTATTCCATATGTCTAGCCACATATCTTTGCCTCAGATCGGTCGGGAGCAGATAGTCCAGTCCTGGGTGCCCACTGTGATCCAAAGAGAGAGCCCCCAGTACACAGCCCAACTATCTGTGCAAATATTCAGGATACCGTCACCAGGTTCTTTGGTTATAACCATTCACATGGCCCACAGCTCTGCCCACTGGCTAATCTGACCATCCCCCTCTTCAAACCATATTGTGTCTGTGGCAGGATGGTATGCTACCTCTCTCCACTTAATTGGGTTGCCCTTGCTGAACCCATACGTGTACCAGGCATCTTCAGGAATGGGATATTTTCCTTCCTGGATGGGACTCTTCTGTGGCAGAGCAACCAAGGTTTGTTTTGGTGCATCACTGTGATACGTCATCGGGCCTAGAATCTTCTGAAGCTCTTCTTTTAACAGTGAGGAAGACAGACTGCTCCTCTGACTGAGATAGGCGACCCATCGTGCCACCGTCTGTGCCTGGGTCACCCCTGTCTTAGGGAGGTGGGTCAGATATCTTACCCACCCCTGAATTGGCAGAGTGGTATTAACTATGACTTTGACCATCTGGGTTATTGGCTCTACCGCTTGCAATGCAGTATAGGCAGCCAATAGCTGTTTTTCAATCATACTATATCTTTCTTCTGCTCCATGCCAGACCTGAGACCAAAATCCAATGGGGGTCCAAACAGAACTCTGACGTTGCCACAGGCCCCAGCCAAAGCCATCCTGAGTAACATGAACACCCAATTCAGATGGGAGGGTAGGATCGAATACACCCAGGAGGCCCTAAGGGAACTAGTGTTCCTTGTCACTCCATGAATTTTGTAAGATTGAGATCTTTTACCACAGGTGGCTCAGGCATTGTAGCCCGAGACACCTGTGGAGGCTTTTTCCTCCTATTTGGTACTATAAGAATCAGCTAAACTCCAGGTTGTAGTAGGTGCTTTTTGTATTATTTGTTCTCATGGTTATCTGGCAGTACTCTGAAATTTTTGATCATCTCTCAGCTGTTTCCATAACTGTAATAAAATATGGTTGAGCTGCCCATTGATTTTAGCAAATGCAACCCCAGCTGTATAAGATCATTGAACATGATCTTCCAAGACGCCCGTATGGGACCTAATTGGTGTGTCCGTTGGGCAGACTCCTGGGTTCTAATTGGGAAGGCCTCAGTTTCCTCCACCGTGCAGATATTGAGCCTAGTTCTCATGTGCTCCGTTTCCCCCAGGTCTGCTACCAACTGAGCTGCTTGTTGGACAATGGCCTCTGAAGCTACTAAAAGATTTAGTATGGAGACCAATGTCCCATAAAGATAAGAAGGGGCCTGCTGCAATGTTAGGTCTTGCATACCTGCCGTAAATTTTTCTGTGTCTGGATTTTCAAAATGCATCAGAATACATGGTCTCCCTCTTACCCAATTCTTGAATGTACGTGTGGAGGTCCTCCACAGAGGACCATAAACCAGTATGAAGACGTACCTCTGTTTTATTGGGCCAACATAGACTCAGGAAGTTTCCAGTGACTTCAGACTAAATCTGATTGCTAGTGTAATTTGCTACTGAACGCATTTTTAAATAAAAATGCATTGGACAGACAACAGATAAGAATGAAGATGAAGAATGGAAAAATGAACATATAGACTGACTGTTATGGTACTCAGCTGGGATTTGCTAGAGGCAAGCACAAGAAATAACTTTTTTACAGCACCATAACTTAAACATGAGTCAACAATAGAAACTCAGGCCAAACTGCCTCATAGCTTTATGGTCAGGCCATAACTGTGGTTCACATGAAATCCAATTATCAGTCACTGCTTCAAGCCAGGCAGGATATTAATTTAAAAGCATATTGTCACAATCATAGTGAACACAGTAGAGATGTACCATTCTTTTTTTCCAGACCTTACTGTCTGAGTAAACATCCACCAAGTGCACCCCAGAAAAAGCAGATAGCTCCCACAGAAGAAATTAGTTCAAAAAGTGAATTCTGTGGATCACTACCATTAAACCATAGCTATTTTCTCAGTGTCAGTATTTCTCTTCTTCTTTCCAACAGTGTGTGTGTATGTGCAGGCATGTTGTAGAAAAGATTGGAGTGGAAGCCAGTACTATAATTACCATTCTGTTCAGTGCTGTACTGCTTGTTTTCCCAATTCATTACAGTGGATGTAGGCCTGCTGATGTAATAAATGGGTAGAAAAGGTTAAATCCTGTTTGCCATATGGGAGAAATTTTAGATAGGAGGAAGCTACAGCCCCTTTGGAAAAAATCTGATTCATGCAAGAAAAGGGGGGAGGAGGGAGAGAGGAGAAAAAGGGTGCTGTTTTTCTTTAACAAAAGACACTAGAAGCACAATCAGTAGATTCTGTATTCACTGTAATTACATTGTTTTGAGCACATGACTGTTGGAAAAAAAGTTGTCTGGAAGCAGCTCATACTTGCTTTCCCAGATCAACTGTAGTCGACTATTTCATGCTAGCAATTTTAACCTTTAAAAAACCTGAAAATTTTACTTCACAGTTTTAATAGGAAGCAGTTAAACAAGAGATGTTGAAAGCATGGGAATTTATAGTTTTCTGGCAAATAAATTTGGATGTAATTCTTTATGGTCTGTTGTTAAATATCTGACATTTCGACATGTTGTATTATGCAGCTCCTCCTGGGGTTCTGGGACTTAGGTGCTAAACTCAAATATCACTTAAGTCCCAGAACCCCCTACAGTTTTGACTTACTGATTTAGTTCCTTTTGTGCAGAGGACGGAAAGGCATGAGATCACTAACACTCAGCAACACAGAAGTATCACTCAAATTTTGAGAATAAAAGAATAAGTCAAGTGCCAGGATTATTTCCTTTATAGTACTGAAATGGTGCCTTTGTCTTACTAAACTTATTTTCACTTAAACTATGATATTTTTCACATAAAATTTATCTGTTTAACCCTCATTAAACCAGCATGGATTAGAATGCTAACACAGAAAGGAAAGTCAGACTGCTCTCATAGCAAAATCCAAAAGTAGTGCTGAACTGAAATGCAAAGAACTAATCTGCTGTTGAAAAGTAAGGCACAGCAAATATCATCTTATAAAAAATAAATGACTAAAATTCAGCAATAAAAAATAAACCTAGAAAATAGCAGTAAAATCAGTGATAAATATAACCACCAGGGGAAGGAGAAGGAATGTAAACAAGAAACAACAGAAAACTTTAGACTCAGTGCAGCTGCAGGCTGAAGTGACTAAGGAACATAGAAGAGATGGAGTAGTTGCATCCCTCAGTGGTAGGTGACTTAACAATTATATGAGTGGATACCGCTAGCTTTGTGGGATATGACATTTAGTTGTCACTGAAGGAAAACTGCCATTTAATTAAACGTGAGAAGAACAACAACAACAAAAAAAAAAGATGGTTCAGAAGTTATGGGAAGCAAGGCTGCATCTTTTTTACTATTCACAGGATTGTGTTTAGCCAATGTAACAGGATGCATATAGTTATTTCTGCTGCTCTGAGCCCTGCTCACTCCCTGGCTTCAGCCCAGACAGTGCCAAGTGCAGTTCAGTGTCTGGTTGTTGTGAACAATGAGTGCAGGACTGAGTCTGTGCCAGGCCACTCGGTGAGGAAGGGCTGCTAATGATGTGGGGCAGGAGGTAGCTGCATGGGAACCTCTGCTGGGCCAACGTTGGATGCACCAAGTTCAGGCATAGACTAGACATTTTCATGCTGGTAAATGCAGGTAAAACCAACAGCTGTAATTGAGCACTTCAGATTCCATATTTTATTGCTATATATATATGTTGCCTGTCAGATATTTCTGATAGTTCTCCAATCATTATGGAGCAGTACTAGAAGCTACCAGACATGATATTATTTCAATAATCTATTCTGCTGATACTATTAAACTTTCAGTAACAGTTTGCCTAAAAAAAGACTAATTCCTAAAAGAAACGAAAATGGGAAAAAATCCATATAGAACATATATTTTCTGTATAATTTTAAATTACAGAATCATAGAATCACCAAGGCTAGAAAAGACCTCCAAGATCATCTAGTCCAACTGTAATATTCTGTTATTCATAAAATCTAAATGATTAGTGATATTGATTGAGCCAAGACATTTCATTTTAAATTAATCCCAGCAATAAGTAGGCTTATGCACTTTTATCATAATACTATTAATCCTTAAATAGAATTTAGATCTATTTAAGTTTTTCCCTTATAATCTAATAGGATTCAATTTCTTTTAATGCATCTGTAACATATAGTTCCATTAAACATTGCAGAACTTAGCTTTAAGGAAAATGGTACAGCACTTCATGGAAAACATGCCTTATAATTACTCAGGCTAAAAAAGAGGGGAAGAATTACAGTACCTATTGGGAGAAATATAACAAAATAGTGTTTGACACTTTGTTAATCTAAGTGAAGTAAGACATTTTGACACAGCTATGTTCTCAGAATATCTTAAATAAACAAAATATTACTCTTTTAGTTATTTCCACTGGACAATGAATACCTTTCTTGAGGGTTTTGGTTCCTTCAAAAATTGAATTTTATGTCAGAAAATCACAGTGATAGAAGATTCCCAAATTATTTTACTGCTCATATGACCTGTCAACTGTTCCTAGAACTGCTTCATAACTTTCTTAAACTTTCATGAAATTTGTTCTTTCATTGTAAAAAGAATATATTTGAATGCTCCTCCTATTCTGGTGGACAGGATGACCAACAAAGAGAAGTATTATCTTGTCACTCCAAATGCAGTTAAATTTCTGTTTATTTTCACCCTTTCATAATTTTTCAGTTATTCAGTGATGAATTCATTTTGATTGGCTTAACACAAGTTGAATTTACCTGAACGTCAGCTGTATATGCCAGATAACATTTTAATGCATCTGCCTTCATTGTGAAGTGAATGCTGTGGAATCTGTCCATTATATATTCAAGCATCCTTAACATTAACCACCTGGAATACTGTATTCAGCTCTGAGGACACCAA
Source organism: Callipepla californica brunnescens (assembly GCA_023055505.1). Classification (NCBI taxonomy): domain Eukaryota; kingdom Metazoa; phylum Chordata; class Aves; order Galliformes; family Odontophoridae; genus Callipepla; species Callipepla californica. The sequence continues at coordinate 126,256 of JALIRH010000013.1, forward strand.
CATAAGATAGACACAGATCTGCTATAGGGGATCCAGAAGAGGGTCACAAAGCTCAACTGAGGATAGGAGGAGATATTTTGTGAAGAGAGGCTGAGAGGTGAGGTTGTTTAGTTCAGAGAAGGGAAATATCCAAGAGATTTTAGCAACCTTCCAGTACTTACAGAAAGGATGGGAGGGACTCTATATAGTAGAGTGATAGGACAGAAAGTAATGGTATTAAATTAAAAGAGGGAATATTTAGATACATATTAGGAAGAAAGTCTTCACTCTGAGACTCGTGAAGTCCTACTATGGCACTTGAAAAAATAAAGATGAGGTGATTGGAGGTAACCAACATGGATTCACCAAGGATAAATCATGCTTGACTAACTTCTTTGTTATACAAGAAAGTATATTCAGAACAGAAGCTGTGGAACAAGATAAACAACATGAGAAAGGAAGACTGAGAACTAAGGACACTCTAGAAGAAAAGGAAAACAAGTCCAAGTAAGCTGTATGATGGCAGATTCCAATTGGAGGAAGAGTGTGTGGCTTGCAACAGCTCATGACCCTGATTGGATAAGCACCTGTATGCACAATTAAGGGCTGTTTTGGGGAATATTTTGTTGGCATGTAAAGGCAGGGGGGAAAGTTACAAGAGAAAACTTGTGGAAGTATGTAAGGGATGTTAAAACCTGTAAAAAACAATTTGTATCATCCACATCTGAGTCTGTGCCTCAGATGCTGTACCTCTTGGCCTTTTATGATGGAGTTACAGCATCAGTGGGTTCAGGAAGAGCAGCTGAAATCATCTATCCAGACTTGTGCAAAGCTTTTGACGTTGTCTCACATGACATTCCAGTTGACACGTTAAATAAAAATGGATTTGATGGATGGACGACTCACTGGATAAGGAACTTGCTGGAAAGTGACACTCCTAGAGTTACAGTCAATGTCGAAGAGGACACCAGTGATGAGTTGCGTTCCTCAGAGATCTGTGCTGAGTCTGGTGCGATTTAATGTTTTTGTAGATGACACAGACAGCAGGATCAAATGCACGCAGAAAGTTTGCAAATGACACTGAACTGAGTGGTGCAGTTCATAGAATCATAGAATCATAGAATCATAGAATCATAGAATCATAGAATCACAGAATCACAGAATCACAGAATCACAGAATCGTAGGGGTTGGAAGGGACCTCAAGAGATCATCAAGTCCAAGACCCCTGCCAAAGCAGGTTCCCTACACCAGGTCACACAGGTAGGCCTCCAGGCGGGTCTTGAATATCTCCAGAGGAGATTCCACAACCCCCCTGAGCAGCCTGTTCCAGTCCTCCGTCACCCTCACTGTTAAGAACTTCTTGCGCACATTCATGCAGAACCTCCTGTGCTGCAGCTTCTGTCCATTTCTCCTTGTCCTGTTTCCACACACTTCTGAAAAGAGTCTGGCCTCACCACTTTGTCCCACACACCTCAGATATTTATAAACCTGGATCAGGTCCCCTCTCAGTCTTCTTTTCTCAGGGCTGAAGAGACCCAGTTCACTTAGCCTTTCTTCATAGGGGAGATCCTCCAGGCCCTTCACCATCTTTGCGGCCCTCTGCTGGACTCTTTCTAAGAGATCCCTGTCTTTTTTGTACTAGGGAGCCCAGAACTGGACACAGTACTCCAGATGAGGCCTCACTAGGGCAGAGTAGAGGGGGAGGATCACCTTCCTTGACCTGCTGGCCACGCTCTTTTTAATGCATTCCAGAATGCCATTGGTCCTCTTGGCCACGAGAGCACACTGCTGGCTCATGGTCAACCTGCTGTCCTCCAGGACACCCAGGTCCCTCTCTACAGAGCTCCTCTCCAGCAGGTCATCCCCCAGCCTCTACTGGTTGAGGCAATTATTCCTCCCTAGGTGCAAGACTCTACACTTGCTTTTGTTAAACCTCATCTGGTTTCTTACTGCCCGGCTTCCCATCCTGTCCAGGTCTTGCTGAATGGCAGCACAGCCTTCAGGTGTGTCATCCAATCCTCCCAACTTCGTATGATCAGCAAACATGTTGAGAGTGGCCACTATCCCTTCATTAAGGTTATTGATGAAGATGTTGAACAAGACCAGATCCAGCACAGACCCCCTGGGGGACATCGCTGCTTACAGGACTCCAACCAGACTCTGTGCCACCAATGACAACCCTCTGCACTCTGCCAGTCAGCCAGTTCTCAACCCACTTCACTGCCTACTCATCTATCCCACGCTTCCTCAGCTTTGTTATGAGGATGTCATGGGAGACAGTATCAAATGCCTTGCTGAAATCAAGGCAGACTACATCCACTGCCCTCCCCCCATCCACCCAGCCTGTGACAACATCATAGAAGGCCTCCAGGTTGGTTGAGCAGGACCTCCCCTTGGTGAACCCATGCTGGCTACTCCTGATGACCTCCTTTTCTTCCAATTGTCTGGAGATGGCATCCAGCATGAGCTGTTCCATCACCTTTCCAAGGGCAGAGGTGAGGCTGACTGGCCTATAATTACCAGGATCTTCCTTGCCCTTTTTGAAGACCGGAGTGACATTGGCTATCCTCCAGTCTTCAGGCACCTCCCCCATTCTCCAAGACCTCTCAAATATGATAGAGAGAGGCTCAGCTATCACCTCTGCCAGCTCCCTCAGCACCCATGGATGCACCCCATTGGGTCCCATGGATTTATGAACATTAGCATTGCCTAGGTGCTCATGGACCACCTCTTCCCTGACTAAAGGAAAGTCTCCCATTCCCCAGACCCTCTCACTAACCGCCAGGGTCTGGGATTCCTGAGGGAGAGCTTTTTCACTAAAGACAGAAACAAAGAAAGCGTTCAGTATCTCTGCCTTTTCAGCATCCCCCATTACCAGAACACCCCCCTCACCTAGTAGGGAGCCCACATTCTCCCTAATCTTCCTTTTACTGTTAACATACTTAAAAAAAAACTTTTTTATTATCCTTTATCACTTTTGCCAGATTCAATTCCAGATGTGCTTTAGCCTTCCTCGTTGCATCCTTGCAGGCCCTGACACCCTTTCTATATTCTTCCCAAGTGGTCAGACCCTTTTTCCACATTTCATAGACCTTCTTCTTCCCTTTGAGTTCACGTATGTGCTCCTTGCTCATCCATGCAGGTTTTCTGCCACTCCTTCCCTATTTCTTGCTCACAGGGATGCACTGATCCTGAGCTTAGAAGAGCTGTTTAAATGCTGACCAGCTCTCACAGGCCCCCTTACCTTCTAACACCCTAGCCCACCCTAGCTCCAAGTAAGTCCTGAAGGAGATCAAAGTTGGATCTCCTAAAATCCAGGGTAGAAATCCTACTGTTTGCTTTGCTCCTTCCACTCAGGATCTTGAACTCCACCATCTCGTGATCACTGCAAACCAAGCTGCCCCCAACCTTTACTTCCTTAACAAGTCCTTCCTTGTTAGTGAGAATAAGGTCCAGTAACACCCCTCCCCGCATTGGTTCCTCCACCACCTGCATTAAAAAGGTTGTCTTCAACACACTGCAAGAAATGTGTGGACTGTGTGTGCTTGGCCAAGTTGCTTATCCAGCAAATATCTGGATAATTGAAGTCCCCCATAAGCACCTCTGCCTGGGAACCTGACACTACTTCTAATTGCTTATGGAAGGCCTCATGAACCTCCTCTTCCTCATCAGGGGACCTGTAGTACACACCCACAATAGTGTCACCCGTACCAGCCTGCCCCTTGATTCTCACCCACAAGCTCTCCACTGCTACATCACTCTCCCCCAGGTGGAGTTCCATACATTCTAACTGCTCTCTCACTTAAAGAGCAACTCCACCACCTTGCCAGCTGATCTTTCCTAAAAATCAACATGGCAACATTCCTGTCATGAGAGCTGTCTCACCACATCTCTGTTATCACAATGAGATCATGGCCTTGCGACCACACGCAGATCTCCAAATCTTCCTGTTTATTTCCCATGCTGCACGCATTAGTGTACAGACACTTAAGGGAAGCAGCATCCCCCCGCCTCTCACCATGTCTAGGAACTCCACCCTCTTCACCCATCAAGCTCTGTTTTGTTGTTCAACAAAGTCAAGTACAAGGTCCTGCACCTGTGACAGGGCAACTCCAAGAACAGCTACAGAGTGGACTGAGAATGGCTTAAAAGGAGTCCTGAAGAGAAGGATTTGGGGGTGTCAGTTGATGAATGACTCAGCATGAACTGGCAACATGTGCTTGCAGCCCAGAAGGCCAACCATATCCTGGGTTATATCAAGAGAAGTATGACCAGCAGGTCGAGGGAGGTGATTCTGCCCCTCTATTCTGCTCCTGTGAGACACCACCTGGAGTACGGCATGGTCATGCATGTACTGCAGTACTGCATGTACTTCTGGAGTCCACCAACATAAGAAGGACACTGAGCTGTTGGAGAAGGTCCAGAGAAGAACCATGAAGATGATCAGGGGACTGGAGCACCTCCCCTGTAAAGACAGGCTCTTCCTCCTGATTCTGGGGGGACCTTATAGAAGCCTTCCAGGACCTGAAGGAGCTTACAGTACAGCTGGGGAAGGACTTTTTATAAGAGTGACAGGACAAGGAGAAGAGGGTAGATTTAGATTAGATATTAGGAAGAATATCCTAATCCTTCTCTCCCATTTGTTTGATTTATTATATGCAACTCCTTTTTATATAATTATCTTACATTCTTTTACCATCTGTACTGAATGTGTTATCATTCCTTATTTTGGTCATTTTTGGTTTTCTTCTCCCTGAAAAGCAGATGGGAGGGCGAAAGGTACCTGCTACAGACTACTTGGGTGATATTTGGTTACATACACTACCTACTTCCTTGGGTGCTAACCATTTATTTCTTACAGAACAGGCAGTGGTTGAAATAACAAAAAATGTAGAACTCAAAAACAAACAAACAAAAAAACATGCTCTTTACATCTGTTATCTCAAGATGGGTGAAATACCTTAAATTCTATGAACAGACTTGCATACAATCTTTTGAGTCAGTTTATAATTCTTTGGACAGAACCTTCCTTACTCGATGTAACTATTCCGGATTAGGGAGATGCAACCATGTCAAAGATGATAAAGGACATGGAACACCTCCCTTCTGAGGAAAGGCTTAGAGACTTGGGTCTGTTTAGCCTTGAAAAAAAGAAGACTCAGAGGGGATCTGAACCACATCTGTAAATCTAAGGAACGAGAGGCAAAGGGATGAGGCTGGGCTCTTCTCAGCAGTGTGTGGCGATAGAACAAGAGGAAATGACCACAAAATGATGCATGGGAAGTTCCACACAAATGTTCTCGGGAACTTATTCACAGTGAGGGTGATGGAACACTGGCACAGGCTGCCCAGAGAGGTTGTGGAGTCTCCTCTGGAGACATTCAAGACCCGCCTGGACACCTACCTGTGCAACCTGGTCTAGGGAGTTTGCCTTGGCAGGGGTTTGGACTAGATGATCTCTAGAGGTCCCTTCCAATCCCTACAATTCTGTGATTCTGTGTTCAGCCCTACCTTTAGGGCTTTTAGATTCTTCTGTGGTTTCTATCCACATATCTACTTATCTATCCACGTATATCTATCTTTCAATGCCTTTAAAAAAAAAACGCCTTCTAAATGCGTTCTTGATTGGATAGGCATTTCCTTTCCTCTGTTGTTCCTGAAGTGGCAAAAAAGCCATTCTCTCTCTGTAGGCATTTTTTATTTTGTAATGCACATTGATGCATTCAAAGCATAGCTGATCATTTTTTAATTTTACACAATTATTTCTCAAACAGTAACTTGCTGCAAAGTCCCAAGAAGCAGGTAAAAACACTCTGAGCTTCTGTCAGACTGGCAAAGGAATAATTTAATAATCTTCTTCTGCAAAACTGCTTTCAGGTAGGATTTTCCTGAAAGCATTTTCTGAGCTGATTAAGATTACTTCTCGGTTGCTAATACAGCATGGTAAGGTTCAGGAAGCATAAAGCCTCTAAATATTTCTCTGGTTTCTAAAAGTAACCTTTTTTACCTATAATGTACCAAATTAATATATTTTTTAAATGGAACCCTATTTAAAGCAGTAACTCAACAAAAAGTTTTTTTCTTTTTTTTTTTTTGTGACTTCTATTTCCCACCTGTATCTGCACACTGCTATAAATAAGAAGCAATTTGTAGATGTAAAATCTTGTTTTGTATTGCTTTCAATGTACTGTTGAATTTTTTAATGTGTAACATATATTCTCCTAGTTACACCGGTTCACAGTCCTTTCTTTGATACTCCTTTAACTGTGAAGTGCAATTGTGTTGTATTCCCTTGCAATCTTCAAGTGTAAAACATCTTTATTGACACCTTTATCTTTATTAGTGTGATAGAAACCTGTCTTTGGTAACCAATAAATTTTGGAGTTGAAATGTGTCTGCTTTAATATTCAGTGTAATAAGTTGAGCTTTGATGTTAGAGCTCCTGAGATTTTACTCAGCTAGGTGTTTGTAGACATCCCTGAATGGCCTCTGAGGAATTGATTATAATATTAGTATGCATTAGAAGAAGTGTAAATTTAGATGCAAGATCTAAATTTAGGTACAGCTGTAAAATAATGGTATACCATTGGGTAACGCACTGGATCTACTTTTTGATCAGAAGGCTATAAATTATATACATACATTACTAAAATCTGACAATTTTTTATATATATATATATATATATATATATATTTACTATTCATGCATTAGTAAGAGTGTAGGTGTGAAGAGTCATTTGAATGTTCTATGTAGTTAGAGTCCTTGCTACTACTTCCACTGGTATTTCTTTTTTCTTTCACATCTACTCATCTGAAATTCAGCTGTATGATCCTTCATTGTCCGGCACTCATTCAGTAATAAGTTAAATTGCAGATACAGTTACCTATCAAGAAACTTAATCAGAGAAATTCAAAGGAACATGAACCACTTTGTCAGAATGGTGAATATGACAGTATCTTAGATTTCATTATTCAAGAAAAGCATGTGAGTTAGACTGCACTGTGATCTTCCAAGAAGTCCAAGCCCTGTGTAAAGAATCCCTCCAACAGCCTTTTCCAAAACTATTGGTGAAATCATTAGATAAAATTTGCCAACAATCAAGGAAAATTTCAACCGTGGCAAGATTTGAGTCCTTGGTGCAATAGCATTAATCCTCCCCGTGCAAACTCCCTGAATGCAGCTCTTAATAGGGATGAATAGGGGTGGAGTGACTATTATAAGACCTCCATCATCAGTCCTGAGTATCATCAACCTTCTTTCTCTGCATTATTTGCAGTTCTTCTTAAATCCCATCCTCACTTCTCCAGCATTCTAAAGCTGTTATTTTTCATTGTACAGGCAATGTGCACTCTCTGAGTTGACCTGAGTGTAGTAGTAAGGTGTAGCGGAATTGCCTAGTCACAGCCGGAACCAGTGAATGAGCATCTGAGTAACCAGAGCAGAGGAGTCCAGGTCCAACCGTCCTCTCGCTCTCACCCTCTTGGTGATGCTTCTGGCAGTGCTTCTGGGAGCACAGAAATGCTCAGAGCCTGCCCAGGTTGCCACCCCCCCCTCCCTGGCTCCCTTCCTTCCGGTGCACAGTGTTCGAACGAGAGGCGGCTGCGTTCCTTAGCCTAAACGGTCGCCCGGAGGGGTGAGTTCATTCCCCTTATCTCTGACATCTCCTCCTGTAGCGCCTCTACCTCAAATAAAGGCTCTGTCACCGCCTTTGCTTGCTTTACACTTGGTGAGCCAGGCAGCCTCATACCTTTTAAAAACATTCACTATGACCTTTCTAAGTAACATCGTGGGATGGTTTGCACTGGAAAAGACCACCCCCTTAAATGACCTTTTGCCCAGGCACATCCTGGGATTCCTAGGGCCCCCATACCATGGGATTGCTGCTATTACTGAAAAATGGGGCCCCCTGCGAGACAGAGGAAACATCCATGAATCCCTGTCCCGACTAGCTGACTATTTTCTCTCTCTGACTAAAAACATACTGACTACTCAGGAGCGGCAATTAGCTGCATCTATGGTGGCATGGCCACTGCTGATGGCCTTGAAACAGATGAACACATCTGAAGGGGGTCTGCTTGATGAAAATCAACTCTTGAGTGACCGTATTGAAGAACTAGAAAAACAACTTGCAGTTTTGACAGGAAAAATACCTAAACCAGTCACTCCATTATGGAAGGTCCGGAATCTCTTTCTAGAAGTTACCGGGGACCCTGTAGAAGACAACCCACATAACCTGGTTTCTGAAGATGAAGGCACTAAAAGGTCGGATCTTGAATTTCCACTTGTGCTAGATCCCTTTGAGATCCGACCAGTTGTAACTCAAAAACCAAAAATAACACAGAAGAGACCAGTGGGGCTGCACCCTGATCAGTGGCCCCCTGCCCACAGCACTTTACATGTAACAGCTCGCCCATATACAGCAGCAGAATTGATGGATCTAGTACAATGGTTTAGACAAAAACAGAGTGAGCGTACCAGCATGGCCTCTCTGCTCATGGGACATGGGGGCAGAAGGTGTTATGGTAAATGGGCCAGAAATTTCAAAACTGGCATCCATTTCCAGTCACCCTGCCCTCAGACAGAGGCTATATGCCACTGTCCAACATAATGATGAAAATCATTCATTAATCAAATGATTAACAGCTGCGTGCCGTATAACATGGCCAAACAAAACTGATATTCCATTAAATATAGGTCTATGGTCTTCTATGGAAGATCAGCAAAATTATATTCGGGAACTGGGTATGAGAGAGGCAATCTACGAAGAAGATTTTGATGCCCAGACCTGATTACATTCTCAACAGGAATGAGAGATCTTATCCTGCAGCAAGCTCCACCTCATCAGTATGGTACTTTGGTATCCATACTGAACCCCCTAGTGGCCTCAGAGGCCATCATACAACAGGCTGCCCAATTGGTGGCAGATCTGGGGGAGACAGAGCGCCTGTGGGATAGGTGCAATATCTGAATGGTGGTGGTAGGGTCGGAGATCCATCCACCACCATGATCTAGGAGACCAGCCTCTAAGGTAATCCAATCTGAACCCATTATGGTATCAAGGAAACATGTTTAATGACCTGATATGAGCAGAAGTTCAATTTGAAAAGATTGATGGACAGCCTAATCAGGTACTACTACAACTATGGAAACAGTTGCCCAATAATCAAAATTCCAATCCTCCCCCAAAAGGGAAGGAATTCAACTCATCAAACAGATTCCACAAGACACATGGTATCTAGAAGACTTTACGGTGCCATTGAAAAAACATAAACCTCCTCAGGAACCCTGGGCTGCCATGGTCAAGCCATCAGAGGAAAAGACTATTGGATTGCAGAGCTGATGGCATGACAGAGGAGCCAGAATTCCCCAGGACTAGGGCCTCTAGAGGAGACCAGAGACCCTATGTTGAATTAACCATATACTGATCGAGAAAAAATGTACAATGAGTCATGGCGCTGGTAGATACTGGAGCAGAAACATCAATCATATGTGGTGACTCAAGTAAATTCCTGGGCATGTAGGCTATGATAGGTGGGTTCGGGGGGCAGTTGATCCCCGTAACCCAAATGTGGTTGAAACTGGGGGTTGGGCATCTTCCACTCCAGGAGTACAAGGTGTCTATTGCCCCTGTTCCAGAGTATGTATTGGGGATAGACATCTTGTGGGGTCTGACTCTCCAGACCACTGTGGGAGAGTTCAGACTAAGGGAAAGATGTATTAGTATCCAGGCAGTGCAGGCAATTTTAAGGGGCCATACAAAAAACTGAGCCTATTTGTTAGCCACAACCACATCAGTTCACAAATACAAAACAATATAGACTCCCGAGTGGGCAAGAAGAAATTACCAAGACTGTGTAGGAGTTGGAGAGAGCAGGGATTATTAGACCTGCACACAGCCCATACAGCTCCCCCCATACGGCCAGTCAGGAAGTCAGATGGTACATGGCGAATGACAGTAAACTACAGAGAACTAAATAAAGTCACTCTGCTGATACATGCAGCCTCCCCACTTAGGATAGAAATCACAAGCAAAGACATCTCACTTCAGCCACAAGTTGGCACCATGAATAATCTTCTGCTTTCTGCCCCTGATGACCTAGAGCCTGGGAAACACAAGGTAAAATGGCCTTGGAAGGTGCAAGTAGGACCAAAATGGTGTGGTCTCCTTGAACCTTGGGGGAGATCGTTAGAGGTTGGGGGATCAGTAAACCCTCCTGTGGCTGGTGCATGGCCAGCAGAGGTAGTAGTTGACACTCCGATTTTCATTGCAAAGGGAACATTAATCATATCCTTATGGCAAACTAGAACTCCCCCCTTGGTACCTGATATAGTGATCCAACCACAGATATCAGGCCAAAGGGTATGGTATCAAAGGCCAGGACATGCCCTAGTGCAGGCAGAGGTATTGACTCAGGATCGAAATACAGTCTGTATCCTACAATGGAGGGCAGACATACCTCTCCTCATACCTGTTAAACATCTGTATTACTCCCCTTGAGGTTATCAAGTTGACAGGAGAGCCGACAGGAGCAACATCACTCCAGCACGCTCCAGTGTCCATGAGGAAACATCTTGACATCCGGTGGTGTACTGTTGAATTTTCGGGAACTGGCGAGTGTGAACCTAACTGCTACTGGTCCTTAAAGAAGATATGCTTCCAGAAGGAACATGAAGTACTGGCCCAAAAGAACCACAGAAAGGGACTGCAAATAATGGCCTTCAGTGCCTTACACTCTACAATGCAGCAGGTATTTTATATGCATCACAATGTACTTTGTATTTTGAGCCATCGAAGCAGCAGGAGATCATGCCCATTCTGCTTAGTTGCTGGTTCATGCTGTAAAGGGGTGGAGTGCAATGGATTGCCTGGTCACACAGTGAACCAGTGAATGAGCATCTGAGTAACTGGAGTGGAGAAGCCCAGTCCACCCAACCTCTCGCTTTCTCCCTCTCAGTGGTGCTTCTGGGGGTGCTTCCAGGAGCACAGATACACTCAGAGTCTCTGCAGGTTGCCCCCCACCTCCCTGGCTCCCTTCCTTCCGGTGCGCCAATGTTTGAATGAGAGGTGGCTGCATTCCTTATCCTAAATGGTTGCCAGAAGGGGTGAGTTCATTCCCATTATCTCTAGTATCTCTTTCTATAGCACGTATACCTCAAATAAAGGCTCTGTCACCACTGTTGTTTGCTTTACATAAGGGTACAAAAGTTTGTCTTGAGAAGACACTGTCCCTCACAATTTTCCTAATCTCTGTTTCAAAACCAGAATAAGAGTGAATTTCATTGACTGAATTTCAAAACCAGAATAAGAATAGTTCTTTTCTCATTCTGTCCATTGGCTTTTTGTTAATCTTGACTCCATCTATCCCTGCTCCACACGGGCTTCCTCCTACAAGATACAGTCCTTCCCCAGGTGACTCTGTCTTGGGGTCCCCATGGGCTGCAGCTCTTCAAGCAAGAGTCCAATATGAATACATACTACGGGGTCCATCCTTCAGGAGTGCACTGCTTCAGCACGGGTCTCTTATGGGCAGCTCCTCCAGTCCTCCTGATGCACTGCTGGCTTTTCTGTGGGTAGTATGTGGAGATCTGCTCCATGTGGTGCCCGTGGTCTTCAAGAGGACAGCCTACTCTACTATGGATCTCTCCTGGGTGACAGGGAGCTTTTGCCCTCTGCCTGGAGCACCTCTTGCCCACTTTTGGCACCGATCTCAGGGGCTGCAAGACTGTTGCAGCTTATTCATTTTTTTCTCTTTCTCCCAGAGATGCCAACAGCATTATTCATAGCTCAACTCTGGCAGCAGTGGGTTCTTGTTGGAGCCAACTGGAGCTGGTTCCTATCTGACATGGGCTCTGCTCAAAGAAGCTGCCCCTGCAGCTTCCCTGCTACTAAAACCTTGTGATGTACACCTAAGTGCACTGCATAGATTGTAGACCTCTAAGTTACACTGTAATATATTTCATTCTACAAATATAATCACTTCTTCAGTGTCAATAGAAGAGAATGACTGATTGTTAAGGCATTAATGATTGAGTTTGACATGGAGGGAATATGTGCAAATAAAGGATTTTATTAGATTCATTCTTTTTTTTAAAGTGACTGGCAGTGCAGTTTTATGATATAATAGGGTTGATTTTCAATCCTGTTTTGAGACTAATGTTATAAAAGGCTAAAATTTAAAATCATCATCCTAGAGAATTATAAACTGGAGTAATATATTTAAATTTGACAGAAATTAGTTTAACTGCCTCAGTGTCATAGGTAGAATCTGGACCCATAATTATTCAGAAGTCTTTCTCAAAGAAAGTTGCTGCGATGATGAAACCACTGAATGAGTCTCAAACTCGAAGAGAATCTGGCTTTAAATACCACATCTCTTCTTTCTGTCATTTGTGAGATGTAAAGGCCAATACTTCCCTTGGTGTCATTTTAATTCTGTAATTCACAATGCCAACCACCAGCTGCAAGCATGCAAATTGTGTCAGAATGAGAATAGCTGCTATCCTGCCTGTAGTTGCAGAGCTGGTGATATATACCCTCAAAAGCATGTGTCTAGGCACTGCGACCATACATCAGGAAGGTGCAGATGCTTCAGAGAAAGTGACAGTGAGTAAAGAATCAAATATACAGAAAATTATACATAACACTGTGAGGGGCAAAAGGTACAAATGATGTCAGAGGAGACACAAACCAACAAAACTAGATCTTGCTCCTGGAACCTTCATCCCACACGTGTCAACAGTTTACAGGCTGGTTTGGCCCAGTTCTGTGACAATTGGTGCAGGGGACCCACAGACTCATGCCCCGGGAAAAGGAAGATGGGCCAGAAACAAAACAGTGGCAACAATCTGAGGAGGAAAGCTAATTTACTAAATAAGATTTCAGAAAGCAAAGTAACTCAATATAATACAATTTTATTGGAATTAAAGCTAATAAATCAAATAAAATGAGCAAGAGAGAGTGTCCAATAAACCAAAGGCGTTACTGTAAGTGATGAAGGCAAGATGGCAGCGAGCACCTGCTGCTGAGTTGATCCCAAAGGAAAGAGCTATTTCCCATGACACGCAAACAGTTTTTGTCTTTCCCTCTGAGAGGAAAGATGTAAAAATACAAAGCAAAGCAAAGTCCTCTGGGAACGTAGTTCTCTTCTGAGACAAGTATACCCATAACTATTGGTGATCCACGGAGCTGGAGCATTAACTCTTTAATTCTCAATGCACTACATGATGTTATGATGTGGAATACCAATACCAAAAATCATGAAAGCATGCTAACATGCCATAAATTATTATTTAATCAATGAAAACTGCTATAACAGAATAGCAGTAGGTATATGATACTGAAATTACTGAAGAGTGAATGTGAAAAGCTTCTGTTGCCAATGATCCTCATAAAAAATACAAAAAAAACCCACTATGTAATGATATACATTTCTTTGTCCAGGAACAACAAAAACAGACCCGCTCGGAAAATGTGGAAAAAGATGATGTTTCTTCTCGTTCAGTAGTTGCCTTGGCATAAAACTTGCTGTGGTACTGTTGTCAAGACATTTCAGGAGATTGTAGATGTGCTTTCCTTTCTTCAAATGCAAGAAAATCCAGGGCTGCATACCTTAATTGGAGAGATTGTCAGAACATGAACAGTCATAAACTAAGTCAGCTGTTGATTCATCCTGTCTCTAACAGGCAGTTACTCAAGGTGAGGGCTAGGTTGGCTGGCTGAAAAGCCTCTAAACAAAAGTGGATGATACAATTAGCAGGGGAACAAAATTCTTCCTGTTTCATTTATTCTGGACACATTCAAATCTGGGATGTCTGACCCCGTTTTATGCCTTCCCTTTTCTTGTTTATTTTCACAGATTGAAATATGGAAACTGATACAGAATTATTTTCAGTACCAATTGAACTGAATTTTGGACAGCCATGGTGAAACCCTTTCTTGATCACAGTCTGCAGTCACAGGGCATCTTCACTGTCATTCCTAAAGAAGCTTGCCAGTACTGTTTATGTGGCTGATGATCTTTGGCCTTCATACTCTAGAACTCACCAGAACCTATTTCAGAGGAAATGAACTACTCTTGTCATATTTACTGGAAGCCATGTGAGGATCAAGTAGCATGACTTTTTAAAGGTCAGTGGAGAGCACTCTCTATTTCAGACATGATACGTTACAAGCATATTTTTAATGGTTTGTATTTTCAAATGCTACTTTAGTTGTAAATGACAGAAATCAGACAATCTCTTTAAAGTAGGAAACTTTTTTGCCTGACTTTGCAATCCAAAAAGAAAACTCCAGATTACTTTTATTTTTATTTTTTTATTTTTTTCCTGTTGTATACAAGTTCTAATTTACATAGCAGTTACATGGCTTACAGCCACGTCAATCAAGCTTTAGTTTAAACATTACTTGCTTACATCCTATGTCTATACAGGCATATGCACCCACACTTGCAATGAAATGAATAGCTGACAGAAGAACAAAGTATGTTATCTGTTCCTTACACAAACTTGAGCAATAATGAATACAATTACAAAAGGAAAACCAGTAGATTTGACAGGTTTTGAGTTTTTTTTCTTCGTTTGTTGTTGTTTTTTTTTGTCTCTGGGTATGAATTAATACACTGCAGTATGTATTGAGAGGGAACTAAATGTTCTTAACAAAAAAAAAAAAAAAAAAAAAGCAACAAGAGGTTTGTAAGAAACATCTTTAAACGTTCATGTTCTGTTCCCTGAAAAAAGGTTTGTGACTCTAAAGGTGCACCTCAAAGTTCTTCAATATTTTTCTTGCATCATTTGTTCTAAGAAAGTATATTACCACTTCTCTGTAAACCGTGTGCCATTTCTAGTCTCATGGGCATCAGCTTTTGAAACAATCCTACTAAATTATCTGGACATTTGGCCATTTGCAGATGTATTTTGAAAGCACATATTAGCAGTAATGTGCTTGCGAGAAGTACTCTGAAGCTATTTCCAACTCTTTCAGAAGAACAGGGGAAAGACTGTACTGGGTAAGACTGGTTGTGTGAGCTGTCTATTTGGTACAGCCACATGGACGGGCAGCATGACCTTAATCAATTCCCTATAATCCAACATTTTCTCCATGTTCCATCCGCCATATGGGGGAATTGTATGGACTGTGTGCAGGTCTTATAATGCCTACTTTTTCTAGCTCCTGCACCGCCCTTGGGGAATGTAGTTCTTCTCTTCATAGACAAGTATACCCATAACTATTGGTGATCCACAGAGCTGGAGCATTAACTCTTTAATTCTCAATGCACTACATGATGTTATAGTGTGGAATACCAATACCAAAAATCATAAAACCATGACAATGGGCAAATAAATATACAAGAACGTGAGGGAATCTAGAAGAGTCTGAGATCTCTTAGCTTTTCTCTTATGGTTTTAATTTTCTCCTTTATTCCTAGATCAAAAAGTTTTTTTGGTTTATCCATTTTTTTGTGTTAGATGAATTGTAGCTATGGATTCTTGCAGGCTTCGCTATGATTTCTTGTTCCTACCTCTGGATGGTGACAGACACATTCTGCTAGGTGCGAAGAACTGGACCACATGTGTTAATTTCATACATTTGTACAGTTGTAAGATTTATGTTTACTTTTCTGTAAGCCCTATCAAATGTTGCTCTTTTGTTTTGAAGTTTACTTTTTTTTTTTTTCCTGCCTGATAAACCAATTCTAGCAGCCAAACATAGATTGCTATGGTTTTAGATATAAAATTCTACAGAAGTGATAGATAATGTCCATGTAGCCAAGCTAATCTTTTACTTTGTAATTCTTTGTAATCCTATCCCTAAAACCTACTTTTCCAAATGGATTGACTGTACAGTGTTACTGCCTTGTCCTTTAGTAGGATCCCATTTAGAGTTCTTAGCTCTGTTTCTGCACGTGTCCCTTCTTTATGCCAGAGTAGATTAGCTCTACTTGCTGCTATGTAAATCCAATTGTTTACCACATGGATAATTCTTATTCCTTGTAAAAGCCCAAGACATCAGAGGGGAAGAATATCACACGCCAAATAACTGCCTACTGGAATCTATCTTTTCTTTTGGAGGGAGCAGGTAATGTGCAGCTGCCAGGCCCACAGATAATTTTCACTTCAACAGTCACATAAATATGCTCATGACACAACCACCTCCTGAATTCCATTCTCTTATGTTGGCTCTTTTTTGAGTTTCAGCTATCTAAATTGTAGATAGGATGAGAAGACCAAGCAAGAGGCTAAGCAGTAGCAAAGCAGTCTGAGCCAACATATTACATGCCGTTCTAAAAACAAATATAAAAATACACACACAGAACAAAAAAACCCCAACCACTAGAAAAAATAAAATAAAATTCACAAGCCTAAACCAGGCAACCAACAAAAACAAAAACGAAGAGCAAACACTTAAGGTAATATTTTAACAGACATCTGGACTCAAAATGGTTAAGCCAGCACTAAACCATGTGAGGGAATGAAAGAAGTAACACAGGGATATTATAAATCTTTTACAGAAAAGAATTACATGTCCTCATTTTTTAGTGTAGGTGCTTAGTATTTTTCTAAACTGCTGTAAAATAAAATAAAGTAAACTTCTATCAAAGGGACAATAAAATTCATTGTATCAAAGTTCATTGATATTTTAGGAAGAATTGCCACAAAAGAAGTATGGGATGACTGGTGGATTGGATTTGTTAATAAAAAGCCATGTGAGAATGCCATGAGGACTAGAAACCTGGTCCAACTATTCTTTTCCTAGTACAACAACAAGAAGGAAGGCAGTCTTTTAAACAGGAGTATCCTTCTTACCTTTTCTGCATCTGTGCAATTTATAAATATTCAGCTGCAATGTATCTGGGAAAATAGTGTTTTTTATGTGCCAGAACCACATATACAGTTATAATGATCAAAGTGAGAGCTTCTGGCTGCCAGACCTCTGGGACATGGCGATCCTCACCAATTTGGTCTCAAGGAAATTAGACTGTACACAGCAGTGTTTGATGCTTTTTTTGCTTCCTTTCTGAAGCTTTGTATTGATGGTTTTAAGCTCTTTCCTATTGTGAACATTGTTTTTCATGGTGTATTATAGGATTTCCACATAGAATTTGGAGGCAACAATTCTAATTGACAGTCAAGCTTATTAGTGGGAAACACTGACATTAAGGAGATCCAGTATTTAATATAAAAATATTTGTGGCATAGCATATCAATTGAACAACATCTCTAAGATCTTCAATGTGTACTTCTGCCCCCTGAAGCTCTCTTGAATGGCAGGATGGTCACTGTTCACTATTTTAGAGAAGAACCCCAGTGAGTGACATTCAGAATCTGTGTTTTATAGTCAACAGAGTTTACTTATACACTCACAAACTTTATATTATTATTATTAGCATTCGCTAGTAATCGGCCACCCTGTAAAGTGTCCCAGGTTATGATTCATAACGAGAAAATAAGTTACAGAGTGGAAAAGGTGATTGGAAAAATAAAAGGCTGTGGAGAGAATATTAATTTTGAAGACGTAAATTCTGGAAAAGCACAGTGAAAGAGCAATTACGGATCGTTGTTCCCCTCCCACAGGCATAACAAATAAGAAAAAAAACACCCTAGCAAATAAGTAATAGAGAACTTATTTTGTCGTTTTTTTTAATTTTTATTTTTATCACAAGATATTCCATAAATAGAAACTCATTGAAGCTCAAAACAGCCTTCCTTTTGCAGATCTATATTCTATACATTTCTATTTTTCTTCTGGCTTAAAATCTAGTTCATTGGAATAGATTCCTTGAAGAGGAAATGAGTGCTGTATTTCCCTTCCTCCCAGATCAGTTATTATGGTTGTTGTTTTAATTTCTTTTTGATGTAAACTCTTTATACAATATTTCTAAACTTTTCAATGAGTAGATTTGCAAATACTGAAATGAAGTATCTGAAGACTCCACTAATGGGGCCCATTCATCAATGATAAAAAGCATTGGATGAATAGCTTTACAAACTGAAGTCTTCTAGCTACACTCCAGATGCCTTCTAGGCTTTTTTTTTTCCTTGATTTTTTTTAATTCTGTATTTTGTATACAAAAATTACAGTTTGATTTAACTTGATTTTGTTACCATTCCATAAGTCTTTTTGTCCCTCACCTTGAGTTTTAGTTTTCTCTATTCTAAACTTAAAAAAAAAAAAAAAAAGCACTTATTTAACCATCATCTCTTCAGAGATTTGGAGAACAAATTGCCTTGGAAACCAGAGGTTTAGGTAGGGATGATGGATTTATGTTATTTGACAGCAAAGATATCTAATTATATAGTGACAGACAGAGTTCTGATTAAATCTAGGTATATGATTGATTAAATTTTAATTTTATAAGAATACATCAATGATCAAATATCATATTTTCTGTAGATTTTTGTAGATTTTCATATGTTCATTATTTCACAGACTCAAATGTTAAAAATCTGAAGGGTTGCAAAATTTTTTTAAAAATTAACAGAAAATGACATATTGAAATTGAAAACCAGCCCTGAATTTTGCCTGGGACATGTTTAAATTGGGTTATAAAATATTGCATATTCTGTCTCTCAGAGATAAAGCTGTTGGTGCATATACTGGGTTATTCAAGAATTATTTATTTGAAGTACTTGTGTTGTCTAAAAGGATAATGTAACTGCTTTATTATACAGCATAGGCACAATCATTGTTATCAAGTGTGTTTAGAAATTCAACTGTTATTTTCTGTCCTCTTAGTCAGTGCTTTGTGGAGGATCTGTAAGACTTTCCAGGCTGAACATACTGAGGTAGATCTGTGCTGCATCTAAGTCCATTTTCTCTCCTGCAAAGTCAGAGCTCTCCTTGTGACAGCTGCTGTGAGAAGAACAATATGAGCTGGCTTTCTTCTGTAAAGATGTGATTCCTTCATGATGTCCAGGGAAAGAACCAATAGGACTGATAAATTAGAAACCTAAGCTGGGATCCTTGGAAAGTGAAGAGTAAAAATGCTTGCTGCTAATTTACAAGGGATGAGTGTGCTAAAAAAATGGGCAGCTCCTAAGCAAGGTTTGTTTTTTACATCTCCAATGTTCAGTTTGACTTCATCTAATTTGACCAAGCCCTAAGTCCTTTTTAAAGGAATAAATGTGACTGAAGTGCAGTTTGTGCCCAAGTTTGATAGTGACGGCATTTTAAAATTTTCCACCACATTGTATTGATATTAAATTTTATCGGCCTTTCCAAAGCACACTTTCTCATAGAAGGAGCAATTACCAAACATATTTGGGCAGTGATCATGAATTTATGCTCTCAACATGCAATTTAATTGCCAGTACTGAGAATTATACAAAGAGTTAAATGTTTGATAAAGTTTTAATGTAACATATAACCTACGGTCCTCATCTGGATATGCTTTTGCTGTTTCTTTCTATTCTTCATCATCATTGTTGTAGAATTACTTGAGTTGGAAGAGACATTTAAAGGCCATCTAGTCCAACTACTCTGCAATGAACAGGGATACCTACAGCTCCATTAGGTTCTCAGAGACTGGTCTAGCCTAGCCTTGAGTGTCTCCAAGGACTGGGCATCCACTGCCTCTCTGGGCAACCTGTGCCAGTTCCTCACTGCCCTTATTGTAAAAAAACATTTTTCTTATATCCAGTCTGAATCTACCCTCTTTTAGTTAGAAACCATTTACCTTTGTCTTATCACAAAAGACTCTGATAAAGAGTCCATCCCCTTCATTCCTGTGATACTGACACTGATACTGATACTGGCACTATGATACTGACAGGCCTGAGAAGGTCTTCCCTGAGCCTTCTCTTCTCCAGGATGAACAATCCCAGCTCTCAGCCTGTCCTCGCAGGAAAGTGTTCTGTCCCTTGCACTACTTTTGTGGCCCTCCTCTGGACACTCTCCAACAGCTCCATGTCTTTTCTGTACTGAGCACTTCCCATCTGGACATAGAGGTGAAGTCTCACAGCACAGAGCAGATGGGCAGATCCCCTCCCTTGCCCTGCTGGCCACACTTCTTTTGATGCACTCAACATCTGGTTGACTTTCTGGGCTGTGAGGGCACATTGCTGACTCACATCCAGCTTCCCATCCACCATTACCCCCAGGTCCTTTTTTGCAGGGCAAAATTCTTTCATCCTCCCAACTTGTATTGGTAGTGGGGGTTGCGCAACCCAGGAGCCAGAACCTGCACTTAGGATTGTTGAACCCCATGAGGTTCACCTGGGCCCACTGCCCAGCCTGTCTGGGTCTCTCTGGATGGCATCCTGTCTCTCAGACTTGTTGTCTGCACATCACATCTGCAAATTTGTTGGGGGTACACTCAACCTCACAGTCCCTGTCATTTATGAAAATAGTAAGTATAAAATGCACTTACACCATCTCTCTTCCACTAGTTATGTCTTCATGTGTGTGTGGTTGAGTTTACTAATTTTTTTTTTGTTTGATAACTTTTGCTTCAACAGGCTACCATTAATGTTGCATGTTTTGATTAACATGAATATTTTGTACAAGGAGAATATCTTGGAAAGAAGAAATATCTCAGACTTCAAGGTAACATGCCATAATAGAAGCCCATATTCAGATTCAGCTTTCAGACTATCCTACTTGCCTGATTACTGTGAGCACACTATGCACTGGGAAATGAAAGATTTTTCACAAAATTGGAAATGTTAAACTTGGCAGGCTCTTGCTTATGATTCTCAACTAATACTAGATAGCAGAAGAATTATTTGAGGCCAATATCTAGAAAGTATAATATGTGGTGCCAAAGCTGACACATGAACTTCTTCTTCTGTGTGAAAAAAATATAACAATAAAAATTAGTGAAGAAATACAATGTTATTATTACAGCTTCAGTAAGCTTTCTCACTTTCACTCAAGTCAGGCTATTTCTAAGGAGATCTCCCTGTACGTAGTTGTATCTCTGATGCATTACAACCCTTTAAAAGAAAATAAAATTATATGACAAAAATGATATTATGCAAAATTAAAAGGCTAATAAAAATTAGGCAAGATATGTACTTGATATACCCAGTTGATCTTAGGTGGTATGGACCTTACATCAGTAGAAAAGCCTACTCAAGCATTATATGTAAGTATTAATAGGATTTTGGGTTTAAACCAGCAATTGACAATGTATTTTATTTTATCTTATTAACATTTCCACATCTGAGAAGGGAACACTTTTTTAGCTTAGCAATAGGGGCTTGCATTTTCTTTTTTACATTCTCAGCTACAGACAATAACCTCCTAATGTTAGTTGGGAGTTTAGGGTGTTTTTTGACTTGAAATGAGGACTGATCCAAAAGGAATGCCTCCTATTTTATGATGTTAATGCACAACATCAAAGACAGATGTTGGTGTTATGGCAGTAGAGGTTGAACATTCCAGCCAATATTCCATTACATTTTGTTCTTGTGCAACAGGTGGCAGCAGAAGGGCAGTTTGAGAAAATGGTGTCTGACATGGAAGTGCATGTGAAGAAAACGTGTCACTGAATTCCTCTATGTGGAAAAGATGGCACCCACTGACATTCACCAACGCTTGCTGAATGTTTGTGGAGATCAAACAGTGGATGACAGCACAGTGAGGAGCATGCAGTGCGTTTCAGCAGTAGTAACATTGACAGTGGGGCACCCCTGCTGGTGCAGATTTTGACAACAGCATGCAGGCTTTTGCCTGAAAGAGACATTAATTGTGATGAACACAGGTTCTGAGGGAGATTTGGGAAAAAGTGATTGGTGGTGAGTGTTTGCAGTTTCTTTCCTGAAAACACTAAAAAAAATTGCTAAAGTATATGTGCCTCAATTATTAACAAAATATTAATTTCAATAATAATCAAAATATTAACAATTCTCTTCTTGTAAAATTATTCAGTGGAATTACTTTATGTTCTCTTTAGAATGAGGTATGTCTGCCTGGCTCCAGTGTTGCTAGCTACAGAGAGTTTTGGAAGGCAATAATCACTGTGTCTCAGTCCCATATTTGCCAAATTAGGTTAAAATTATCTGTTTCACAAGAATATGCTCAGATACATTGTGAGGAACACATTACAGATGAGATAAGCAAGGACAAAATATAAGATGCACAAAAACTTTCAAAAAAGAAGGAAAAAATACCTAGACTTAGCAGTAACACTGATTAAAAATAAACAAAAACAAACAAAAAATCATAACAACAACAACAAAAAAAATAGTTTCCATAAACTTTCAGATTCTCTCAGGAAGATTACCGAAATGTTTTCCTCTAGAGTTTCTTATGTGACAACATCAATAACAAATCAAATTCACTTTTCCATGAAGTTTTTGTAAGTTAAAGCTATAACTTTATCTCCTCATATCTAATGAATAGAGAATGTACCAGTCTTCTCTAATTCTTTAGGTTTTATAGAGAGAGTAATTAATATTTAGAGCAACTGGGGGTTATGTAATATTTCTGAGATTCTGTGAAATAATGCAGTAAGTACTCTTGAGCATGTTTTAAAATACAGGTATTTTTTTTCCGCAAGTATTTTGTTCTCAGCCAATACAGATTTAGATGTTTGTCTTGGGGATTGTAATCTGTATACTGTTTATTCTGGGGAGAAGTCTTAGAACAGCTTATTTCTTGTAAATATTCAAAAGTAAGTGGTAGACCAAAACATGCCTATCATCTGTTTGCATTTTACAAAGTCAGTCTTCCTAATTTACTACAGATCATACAACTTTTTCCACTTTTTTTCACCCTCAGAAAGTAGTTAGATTTTCAATAGAGCATCTCATGCTTCGCAGCACTGACAGATAGATGCAGCTTCAGTTTAAGTGAAAGATGCGTAGGCATGGTTAGCTACATGAATGTGAAATCAAGTCGTAAACACTGGTTCTGTAATCTGGGCTCATGTTCTGATAGTTCTTATCTTTATGTATCTCATTCCTCTCCATTCCCAGTGTATTATTATTCTGGAGTAGATAGTACAGTGCTTGTCTGTGGCCAAAACTATACAAGTATTTAGGTATAAAAAGTGAGAATAGATGTAATTAAAAAAGTGTGTTAGTAATTAGAAAAATTATTTTAATGAATTTGATAAAAATTTCCTGATAATTTTGGCCAACATCACTTATATGAGACTTCCTTGTGTGCTTTTGTACTACTTCTCTGTAGACATTACCTCTGGCCTTACTATGTGTTAGTATGATGAGTATGTTGTGGATGTGGAATGCAAGAATATGGCATGTGTATTAAGAATCAATATGATGTACCATAGTTTCTCCATTAATAAACATTAAGTACTTGAGTCTGAGTGCACACAGACTCTTTTTGCCCAGTGCCATGCTGCAGACTCTGCTTTGGGCAGTCTCTATTGCACTACAGGCTTGGCACTTTCAGAATAAAGCAGCCTGAACTTTCCACAAATTTCAGAGAACTTTCCAGATCTCTCTATTGGACCAGATATTTTTAAAAGTCAATAGTTTTCTTTTTACATAATTCTGTTGCTCCCAGTGCAATAAATTAAAGCAACTGAAATATTCTGTTTTATCTTCACATTTTAATCTGAGTAGAAAATAAACATCCAGGCACTATTCTGTGTCAATGGCTCTTTGAAGAAAGAGAGAAACAGGCACCTTTTTTCCTGTTCTGCAGTAGATCCCCAAGTAATTTGCCCAGGTCATTTTATACAGTCAGCATAGCTTTCTGGCAATGTTCCTTTTTCCCAGGGCAGGGGACACAATAACTCATTACTACTGTAGGGCTCCTCATTAGCTATTTAGACAAGTTGCTGTCTGACTCCCTGATTAATTCACATAGCTTCCTCACAAACTCTTACTTGATAAAGTGGCAGAGTTCTGGCTTGACAGGTTCCCACTCTCTAGTAAAATAATCATGTGCCTTCTGTAGTGTGCACACTGCTGGAAAACTTTCTGGGTCTGGACAAGCCGCTTGAAGAGTGACTTGGCTGCAAGACAAAGTCATGCTGGCTGAACCTTGTGGTGGTTTCACTCTGACTGACTGCCAGACTCCACCAGAGTTATTCTCTCACTCCTCCCTCTCAAAGGAAGGCAGGGATAAAATATAATGAAAAAGATCTTAAGGGTTGAGATAAGAGCAAGAAGACTGCTCACTAATTGCTGTCATAGGTAAAACAGATTCAATGTAGGGAGAGTAATGAAATTTATTCCCTGTAACAAACAGGTTCATCCCGCAGCTCCAGTTCTGCTTACCAAAAGTGGCCCACTGAGCGCTCGCATTCTGAAGCAGTGAGAACTGAAAGCAGACTAAAAACACTTTTCCACTCTAACACATCAACCCCACAAGGGAACAGGAAATGTGGGCTGTGGTCACTCCTTGACACTTCATTTCTGCTGCTTCTTCATGGTCATTATCTGTGCCTACTCCAAGCGAGTCCCTCACAAAGGATGTCATCCTTCCCAAACTGATTCTGTGTGGACTTCCCATGGGCTGCAGCTCACCAAGTACTGCTCCAACATGGCTCTGCACCATGGGGCCCAACGTATGGGAGCTCACTGCTCCAGAATGGCGCTCACAGGCTGCAGCTTCTCCTGATGCACCACAGGCTCCTCTCTACAGGTAGTAGCTCCACCAAAGGATGGAGGCTACCTTCTAAAAGACCTCCATGGGCTGCATTTCCCTCCAAACCACATGTATATGCTGCACCATGGGTTTCTCCTACACATGGAGATTTGCTCCATGTGGTCCCCATGGCCTGCACAGGAGGACTACCTGCTCCACTATGAGCCTCTCCTGGTCTGCAGGTGATTCTGATCTCTGCCTGGAACTCCTCCTGCTCTCCTTTGGCACTGAAATTGGTGTCTGCAGGGCTGCATCTCTCATATTTCTCACTTCTTTCTTCCAATTTACATAGTGTTTTTTCCTTTTCTTAAATCTGTTCTCCCAAAGGCACAACCAGTATCACCCATGGCTCAGCTCTGACCTTTTGGATCAGGGGTCCCTTTTGGAGCTTGTTCTGAACTGAAATGGAATAGCTTCTGGGCTCTGCTCACAGAGGCCACCCCATAGACCTCTCACTAGCAAAACCTTGCTATGGAATCCCAGAACATCTATGATATCTCCTGTGAAATTCTTGCCACAGATAGCATATTGACAATCTTTTCTACGTGCTTCTGTTTTACTGGGCAGCAAAAATACTTGTTTAAAGGCAAATACAAATTATTTCAAACTGAAACAGAAAATAAACAACTGTGGTCTGACAGACCATCTCAATTCCTGTATCGATGTGCACATCTGCACACATTACCATATCATACCGCACAAATGCCACCTTCTTGGAGCAGACATTTGTTTCTGTCTCTCAGTTTTGTCACCCTGGGATATTCCAGTGACTGTATCACATTATGTTCAACTGCTAGCCCATGTTATCCTTCCTCTTTCCCTCTTGTTCTAGACTATGTATTTTCATCTTTTGCCTATTTGTCAGTTGTTGTCTCAGAAATACAATGGAATTTTATGTTCTGTATCAGCAGCCATTTCCCTCATGACCAATTTTTCTTTTTCATGATAATGTGTGAAAAGGGGATACATATAAAAGAACTAATTGGTAACTTTTAATTGAGTCTCAGGAGACCCACGATCTGTGGTTGGATTAAAAAAAGCATTTTGTCTCCTGAATTTAACAATATTTAAACTTTCAGAGCATCTTAGGGCAGAGCATAGAAAGATTCCTGTAGGTAGAACAGGGTCATTTTTACAAGGGTTGGACAAGATGACCTCCAGAGGTCTCTTCCAACATCAACTATTTTGTACCTTCTCTGCATCTCAATAATAGATCTAAGTATGTCATATCTTACTACTGTAGTAATTGCGACAAAATTGCCTTTGCTGTTTCATGCATGTAGCAATTATGTATGAGAGCTTGAAAGGATTAACTTATTCTGAAGGAACCTTTTCACATAAATATTTGTGGTACAAAGTCCTGCTTTTACTCCTGTTTTACAGAAGAGGTAACATGAGGGAATGGTTTTTAGCTTGGAAAAACCTTTCTAGAAGGAAAGTATTTAGCAGTATCTTTCAGATACTTTCAGATAGTTGGTCCAGGTAGCCAAGAAGGCCAAGGCATCCTGGCTTGCATCAGAAACAGTGTTGCCATCAGGAAAAGGGAAGTGATTGTCCCCCTGTACTCAGCTCTGGTGAGGCCACACCTCGAGTGCTCTGTCCAGTTTTGGGCCCCTCACTGCAAGAAAGACACTGAGGTCCTGGAGTATGTTCAAAGAAGGGCAGTCAAGCTGGTGAGGGACTAGAGGGAGTGGCTTCAAGTTGCACCAGGGGAGATTCAGGCTGGATGTTAGGAAATATTACTACTCAAAGAGTGGTCAAGCACTGGAATAGGCTGCCCAGGGAGGTGGTAGTCACCAGCCCTGAAGGTGTTCAAGGTATTTTTGGACACTGTGTTGAGGGACATGTTTTAGTGAGAGCTATTAGTGATTGGTGAATGGTTGGACTGGATGATCTTACAGGTCTTTTCCAACCTTGGTGATTCTGTGATACTGTGATTCAATAGCTGTGAACAGCAGTTAGGAACTTGAGAGCCGTTTTCTTACAACTAGTTGAATTTTTTTCTATCCTCGATGTTTGGAGGGATCAGGTCTCCAGTTTTCTGATCATCTGTACTTGGTAGAAAAAAAAATTACCTTAAATAACTTCTAGTTACATAAAGCATAACAAATAGACTCAGCAACACACTACAATTCAAGGTAGCGTCGCATTATTTATGGTTAGAAAGTACAGTTATGTTCTTTATGGACTCTTCTGCTCAGTTGCTCATCCAAAACATTATGGAACAATCTTTTGGAACTGTATTTCAAAAATACTTTGGCCAAAATTGAATAAAATATGTAATTATTTCATTTGAGGTGTTTTTTTTTTGTTTTGTTTTGTTTTTTTTTTTAACTCAATTTGTAATTAAAAAAATCATTTTCTAATTGAAGGAGTTCTAAAATTAAAGGTTGATATGCTCAATTTATAACATACTATCAGCAAGTGATTGCAATTTTCTGATGGCAGTCTATACTTGCCTATAACTGCTTAAGGCATATTTTGGTAAAATAAGACAGTATGATAAATGGGTATTTAACACTTTTCCAAATTGTGTATTTCTCTTCCATGTAGTTACTGTGGGAAGCATATTAGATGATATTTAATAATATGAACTAGTCGAAAGATTTCTGTTCATTCATACCTTTACTCTATTATGCCACTTCCTACATTTTAACAATCTCCCTGATGACAAATGAGGAAACATCTGTAGTGTCAGAATAAAAAAGGAAGCCAATGTAAAACAATAGAGGTTTTTGTTTTGTACGATTTATACTTCATTTACAAGAAATGTAGGCTAGAGAGCAAGGGGGTGGGATTACAATTGCTTACTCTGCAGGCTTCTACTATCTGAAGCCTATAGAGAGTCAGCTTTGAAATATAGTGTAAAGAAAAATAAAAACACAGCCAACTATGTAGGATTATTTATATATTCTCTTTATAGTTATCAACATTCTCCTGAGCTCTGATTCTGAACAGATTTTTGTTTGGATTTACTTTTATGCTTTGTTTTGCTGCCTTGAGTTACTGTTCTGATTTCAGCACTTCAGGTACATCTCAACAACCTCAGGTCTTTCTGAACAGAAACTAGCTGGATATTTCTTTCCAAAGGCTTTGAACGAGGTCATAGAATATCTTGGGTATTGTAGCAAGCTCTGCAGAACATTCATATTTCACTTATATTGCATATCAAAGTGGCTGTATCCAGAGGTAATGTTACACGTTTTATATTACCAAGGAGAACATATTAGGTAAATATGTATTTTAATATATAGAAACATAGAATCATAGAATATTCCAAGTTATATTTTACTATATACTATCTAATATCTACTATACTGTATTTTTTTTAGAAGAAGAAGAAGAAGGACATGTCAATGAAATGCATACTGAAGTTCACAGGATCACAGGATCACAGAACTGTAGAGGTTGGAAGAGATATCTAGAGATCACCTAGTCCAACCCGCCCCATCAAAGCAGGCTTCCTAGACCAGGTTGCACAGGTAGGTGTCCAGTTGGGTCTTGAATATCTAACAACCACTCTGGGCAGCCTGTTCCACTGCTCCATCACCCTCACTGTGAAGAAGTTCCCATACACATTTGTACAGAACTTCCTATGCATCATTTTGTGGTAATTTCCCCTTGTCCTATTGCCACACGCTGCAGAGAAGAGTTCAGCCTCATCCCTTTGCCTCCCACTCCTTAGATATTTACAGATGTGAGTCTTCTTTTCTCAGGGATGAACAGATCCAGGTCTCTAAGCCACTCCTCATTAGGGAGGTGTTCCATGTCCTTTCTCATATTTGTGGACCTCCACTGGACTCTTTCCAGGAGATCCCTGTCTTTTTGCACCAGAGAGCCCAGAACTGGACACAGTACTCCAGGTGAGGCCTCACCAGGGCAGAGTAGAGGGGGAGGATCACCTCCCTTGACCTGCTGGCCACACTCTTTTTAATGCACCCCAGGATGTCATTGGCCTTCTTTGCCACCAGGTCACACTGCTGGCTCATGGCCAACCTGTCATCCACCAGGACACCCAGGTCCCTCTCTGCAGAGCTCCTATCCAACAGGTCACCCTTCACCTGTTTTTTTTTTGTTGTTGTTGTTGTTTTTCTGCTCAACTCTCCAGCCTGTCCAGGTCTCAGTGAACGGCAGCACAGCCTTCTGGCATGTCAGCCATTTCTCCCAGCTTCGTATCATCAGCAAACTTACTGAGGGTGGCCTCTATCACCTCATAAAGGTCATTGATGAAGATGTTGAACAGGACCAGACCCAGAACCAGCCCCTGAGGAACACTGCTAAGTACAGGCCTCCAACTGAAAACTGAACTCTGCACCACTGATCACAACCCTCTGAGCTCTGCCAGTCATCCAGTTCTCAACCCACCTCACCCATCCATTCCATGCTTCCTCAGCTTTGTTATAAGGAAGCTGTGGGAGAAAGTGTAAAATGGCTTGTTGAAATCAAGGTAGACCACATCCACTTCTCTCCTCCCATTCACTCAGTCAGTAGTGACATCGCAGAAGGCTACCAGGTAGGTAGACCACATCCACTGCTCTCCTCCCATTCACCCAGCCAGTAGTGACTTCACAGAAGGCTACCAGGTTAATCGAGCATGACCTCCCCCTGGTGAACCCATGTTGACTACTCATTATAACTCTCTTCTCATAACTGCCTGGAGATGGCACCCAGAACAAACTGTTCCATCAGCTTTCCAGGGATGGAGGTGAGGCTGACTGGCCTTTAGTAAACCATTTCCTTCCGACACTTTTATGAGGGTATCTCCCTGGCACCCCTCCCTCTGTCCCACCACAGAATTACTTGGACAGTCAGTCTCCTGCTCACACTCTCCAATGGTTGTCCATCTCTCCACCTCCTCTCTGAGGTCTACCACCAGGCTGAGTAGTTCATCCACCTGCTCACACTTTGAGCAGGTGAAATCCTGGCCACCCACCCCCTGCAGCAGCAGGCTCAGGCAGTTCCTGCAGCCAGTGGCCTGAACCACCACCTCTCTAGGCAGGCCCTTCATCTGGGTCACCACAGTCTTCTCGTGGCAAGCCTGCTGTCTGGTGGAGACTATGGTTAATCTAGAGATATGCTTCAAGAAGAAGATGGAGATGTTTGCAGGGAACTGAGTTTCTGTGAGAACTTCTCACTGCAGATTTACCTATGCTCCTATGTGACTTCCTTAGAAAATGGCTGTAGTTTCTTAGTTTTAACACTATGTTAATCTGTAAAGGGCCTGAAAAGAGTCAAGAATCTAGTAAAATAATGGAGCACATATATAAAGCAAGCAAAGGTGGTGACAGAGCTTTTATTTGAGGTAGAGGCACTACAGAAAGAGATGTTACAGATAAGGGGGAATGAACTCACCCCTCCCGGTGACCGTTTAGGCTGAGGAATGCAGCTGCCTCTCGTTCGAGCCAGAGAGGGGGGGGGCAACCCGCGCAGGCTCTGAGTGGATCTGTGCTCCCGGAAGCACCTCCGGAAGCACCACCGAGAGGGAGAGAGTGAGAGGTCGGGTGGACCTGGGCTCCTCCGCTCCAGTCACTCAGATGCTCATTCACTGGTTCAGGCTGTGACCAGGCAATCCCACTACACTCCACGCCTTCACAGCATGAACCAGCAACTGAGCAGGTTGGGCATAATCTCCTGCTGTTCCGATGGCTCAAAATACCAAGTACATCCCGACGCATGTACAATACCTGCCGCAATATAGAATGTTAAGGCACTGAAGGTCATTATTTTTAGTCCCTTCTTGTGGTTTTCTTGGGCCAGTGCTTGATGTTCCTTCTGGAGTCATATCTTCTTTAAGGACGAGTAGGTTCACACTCGACAGTTGCCGAAATTTCAGCAGTCCACCACCGGATGTCATGATGTTTCCTCATGGTCACTGGAGCATGCTGGAGTGGTGTTGCTCCTGCCGGCTGTCCTGTGAACTTCATAACCTCAAGGGGAGTAATACAGATGTTTAACAGGTACAAGGAGGGGTAAGTCTGCCCTCCATGGTAAGATACAGGCTGTATTTCGGTCTTCAGTCAATACCTCTGCCTGTACTGGAACATGGCCTGGCCTTTGATACCATACCCTTTGGCCTGATATCTGTGGTTGGATCACTACATCAGGTACCAAGGGGGGAGTTCTAATTTGCCATAAGGACATGATTAATGTTCCCTTTGCAATGAAAATCGGAGTGTCAACTACAACCTCTGTTGGCCATGCACCGACCACAGGAGGGTTTACTGATCCCCCAACCTCTAACAGTCTCCCCCAAGGTTCAAGGAGACCACACCATTTTGGTCCTACTTGCACCTTCCAAGGCCATTTTACCTTGTGTTTCCCAGGCTCTAGGTCATCAGGGGCAGGGAGCAGAAGATTATTCATGGTGCCAACTTGTGGCTTAAGTGAGGTGTCTTTGCTAGAGATTTGTATCCTAAGTGGAGAGGCCCAAGTTGTCTGCAACATTCTTAAAGCGCTGGGTCTACCATCCCTCGGTCTCTCATTCAAGTCCCGCAGGGTTGCATAAAGCCTCTTGGTCCACCCCTGCAAGGACTGTGAATCTGCCTTCAGAGCAGCCTTCAGGATTCCATTATACCTTTCTATTAAGCCTGCTCCCGTTGGATTATAGGGCAGGTGAAACCGCCATTCAATGTTGTTTTCTTCAGCCCACTTTTGTACAGTTGTACCTGTGAAATGTGTACCTTGGTCACTCTCTATGACCTCAGGAGTCCCATATGATGCCATCAACTTAGTTAGAGCTTTAATGGTATAGGCTTGGTTTGCCTTCGCTACAGGATAGGCTTGCATCAATCCACTTGCTGTGTCAACACAGGTTAGGGCATATCTGGCCCCCTCAGATCGAGGAAGGGGACCTATGTAATCAATCTGCCATCGTTGTAAAGGGTTGTGTCCTCTGGCAAGATGGGCCGTTGTTTCTGGCAGAGGTCTTGGTCTCATTTGTGAGCAAGCGTCACAGTCCTGACATGCCTGGACAATATCCAGTAACTGTATGGGCAGCCCCCATGCTTTAGCTGCTGCCCACATGGTTTTCTGTCCTGCATGCCGTAATTTCCGATGCAACCAATGGGCAGTATCTTTGGCTGATGTATTTCCTAGCCATCGAACTCGAGCCAGAGTGTCAGCTTCATCATTACCTGGTGACTGCAAGGGTTGATGTCCAGAAACGTGGTATGCTTGTACAGTCCTGTGCCTAACCACGTTCCATATATCAACCCACATATCTTTGCCCCAGATAGGTTGAGCATGGATTGCCCAGTCCTGAGTGGCCCACTGTGCTATCCAGAGCGTGAGACCTCGGTAGACTGCCCAGCTATCCGTGCAGACATTCAATGCGCCATCGCCTGGTTCTTGAGTTATCACCATCCACACAGCTCGTAGCTCAGCCCACTGGCTACTTTGTCCATCCCCTTCGTCGAACCATATTGTTTCAGTTGAGGGTTGGTATGCGACAGCTCGATACCTACTTGGGTTCCCTCTGCTGGATCCATCTGTGTACCAGGCATCTTCTGGAATAGTGTATTTCCCCTCCTGTACAGGACTCTTCTCTGGACGAGTGACAATTATTTCCTCAGGTGTTTCACTGTGATATGTTACTGGGCCATGTATCTTCTACAGTTCTTCCTTCAGTGGAGATGATGACAGGCGGCTTCTCTGACTGAGGTAGGCAACCCAGCGTGCCACTGTTTGTGATTGGGCCACCCCTGTCTTAGGGATGTGGGTTAGATCTTTTACCCACCCCTGAATTGGCAAAGTTGTTTTAACAATAACTTCTGCAGTTTGAGTTATCGGTTCTACCGCCTGCAGTGCAGAATAGGTAGCCAATAACTGCTTTTCAACCATGCTGTATCTTTCTTCTGCTCCATGCCAAACTTGTGACCAGAACCCAATGGGGGTCCGAACAGAACTCTGGCGCTGCCACAGACCCCAGCCAAACCCTTCTTGAGTTACATGCACATCTAGTTCGGCTGGAAGGGTTGGATCGAATACACCCAGTGCCTGGGCCTGTTTAACAGCTATTTTTGCCTGCTGGAAGGCATCTTGCTCCATTTTACCCCAATCCCATACTTGGCCTTTTTTTGTTAATCGATAGAGAGGTTTTAGGAGTTGTGCTAAGTGGGGTATAAAGGATCGCCAGTATCCTAATATACCCAAGAACTCCTGCAACTGTTTTGGTGTTGTGGGAACGGGGAACGCTTGAATCTTATCTATGATTGCGCTGGGTAAGACCTTAGTCTTACCTGACTAGATAACGCCCAGGAATTTAACTGATAACCCCAGTCCTTGTACTTTCTGTGGGTTTATAGCCCATCCTTTTTCCTGTAAATAAGTGGTTAATGATGGTAATGCCTTCTCTAATGCCTCAATTGAGTTGGATGTCAGCATCAGATCATCAATGTAATGGTACATTTTGACAGTAGATGGTTTATTCCAATTTGCCAAGTCACGTGCTATCAGGTTATGGCAGAATGTAGGTGAATGCACGTATCCCTGAGGTAGGACTTGAAAAGTCCACTGCCTGCCGTCCCATGTAAATGCAAACTGGTCTTGAGATTCCTCAGCAATTGGAATGCTAAAAAATGCATTTGCTAAATCCAAAACACAATGATATGTTTCTATTTCTCTACTTAACGTATACATGAGGGAGGCAATGTTGGGTACGGCTGCGTGTATCGGTGGAGTGACTTTATTTAGTTCTCTGTAGTCTACCGTCATTCGCCATGTAGCATCTGACTTCCTGACTGGCCATATGGGGGAGTTGTATGGGCTGTGTGCAGGTCTAATAATCCCTACTCTCTCCAACTCCTGCACAGTCTTGGTAATTTCTTCTTGCCCACCAGGGAGTCTGTATTGTTTCGTATTTGTTATCCGGCGGGGTTGTGGCAAACAAATAGGCTCAATTTTTGCATGGCCCCTTAAAATTGCCTGCACTGCCTGGATACTAATACATCTTTCCCTTAGTCTGAACTCTCCCACAGTGGTCTGGAGAGTCAGACCCCACAAGATGTCTATCCCCAATATGTACTCTGGAACTGGGGCAATAGATACCTTGTACTCCCGAGGTGGAAGACACCCAACCCCCAGTTTCAACCACGTTTGGGTTACGGGGATCATCTGCCCCCCGAACCCACCTATCATAGCCTTAGTGCCCAGGAATTTATTTGGGTCCCCATATATGATGGATGTTTCTGCCCCAGTATCTACCAGCGCCATCACTCGTTGTACATTCTTTCTTGACCAATGAATAGTTAATTCAATATAGGATCTCCGGTCTCCTGTAGAGACCCTAGTCCTGGGGAATTTTGGCTCCCCTGTCATGCCATCAGCTCTGCAATCCCCAAGTCTTTTTCCTCTGACAGCTTGACTCTGGATGCCCGGGCCGCCTGAGGAGGTTTACGTCTTTTCAATGGCACCATGAAATCTTCCAGATTCCATGTGTCTTGTGGAATGTGTTCTATAAATCGAATTCCTTCCCTTCTGGGAGAGGACTGGAATCTTTGATCATTGGGCAACTGTTTCCATAGTTGTAGTAATACCTGATTAGGCTGCCCATCAATCTTTTCAAATCAAACTCCTGCTCTCAGCAGGTCATTAAACATCTGTGTTCTCGATACCCTGATGGGTCCGGATTGGATTACCTTAGAGGCTGGTCTCCTAGGTAGTGGTGGTGGATGGATCTCTGAACTTTCCACCACCATTCGGACATTGCACCTAGCGCGCAGGCGCTCTGTCTCCCCCAGATCTGCCACCAATTGGGCAGCCTGTTGTATGATGGCCTCTGAGGCCACTAGGGGGTTCAGTATGGATACCAAAGTACCATACTGATGAGATGGAGCTTGCTGCAGGATAAGGTCTCTCATTCCTGCTGAGAATTTCATCAGGTCTGGGCTCTCAAAATCTTCCTCATAGATTGCCTCTCTCATACCCAGTTCCCGAATATAATTTTGCAGGTCTTCCATAGAAGACCATAGACCTGTATTTAAAGGGATGTCAGTTTTGTTTGGCCATGTTATACGGCACGCAGCTGTTAACCATTTAATTAAAGAATGTTTTTCATCATTATGTTGGACGGTGGCATATAGCCTCTGTCTGAGGGCAGGGTGACTGGAAATGGATGCCAGTTTTGAAATTTCTGGCCCATTTACCATAACACCTTCTGCCCCCATGTCCCATAAGCGGAGCAGCCATGCTGGTACACTCTCTCTCGGTTTTTGGCTAAACCGCTGTAATAGATCCATCAGTTCAGCTGCTGTATATGGGCGAGCTGTTACATGTAAAGTGCTATGGGCAGGGGGCCATTGGTCAGGGGGTAGCCCCACTGGTCTATCCTGTATTTTTTTTTTTTGTTTTTTGGTTTACAACTGGTCGAATCTCAAAGGGATCTAGCACAAGTGGAAATTCAAGATCCGACCTTTTAGTGCCTTCATCTTCAGAAACCAGATTATGCAGGTTGTCTTCTACAGGGTCCCCGGTGACTTCTAGGGAGATATTCCGGACCTTCTGTATGGGAGTGACCAGTTTTGGTGTTTTTCCTGTCAAAATTGCAATTTGTCTTTCTAATTCTTCGATACGGTCACGCAAGAGTTGATTTTCATCAAGCAGATCCCCTTCAGATGTGTTCATCTGGTTTAAGGCTATCAGCAGCGGCCATGCCACCGTAGATGCAGCTAATTGCCGCTCCCGAGTAGTCAGTACGTTTTTAGTCAGAGAGAGAAAATAGTCAGCTAGTCGGGACAGGGATTCAAGGAGGTTTCCTCTGTCTCGCAGGGGGCCCCATTTTTCAATAATAGCAGCAACCCCGTGGTATGGGGATCCTAGAAATCCCGGGATATGACTGGGCAAAAGGTCATTTAAGGGGGTGGTCTTTTCCCGTGAAAACCACCCCACGATGTTACTTAGAAGGGTCATAGTGAATGTTTTTAAAAGGTATGAGGCTGCCTGGCTCGCCAAGTGTAAAGCAAGCAAAGGCGGTGACAGAGCTTTTATTTGAGGTAGAGGCGCTACAGAAAGAGATGTTACAGATAAGGGGGAATGAACTCACCCCTCCCGGCGACCGTTTAGGCTGAGGATTGCAGCCGCCTCTCGTTCAAACGCTGGCGCGCCGGAAGGAAGAGAGCCAGAGAGAGGGGGGGCAACCCACGCCGGCTCCGAGCGGATCTGTGCTCCCGGAAGCACCTCCGGAAGCACCACCGAGAGGGAGAGAGCGAGAGGTCCGGTGGACCTGGGCTCCTCCGCTCTGGTCACTCAGATGCTCATTCACTGGTTCAGGCTGTGACCAGGCAATCCCACTACAACATAAAAATTAAGATCAAGATATTGAACTCACCTGAAGATCTATGGTAAGAAAGCAGGAAGAGTGAATTTAATCTTTCAATTTATGCTAGTGTTCGGTTTCTGCCTTCAGTACTTTCTGATGAGAGTGCCAATTTTTTGCATATGGATTTGTTTCATTTTCAGGTTCTAACCTGAAGCTGCATTCAGCTGCATGGTTGTATTCTTTATTTAGCTCTCCCGTTCACTTATGAGATATGATATTGAGCATTATTTGTCTAGAACCAAAGTAGGTCAGCCACAGTTTGAGAATCACTGGCTAGAAAGTTGGCTCTGGTCATATTATTTACTCCAGAAACTCAATTAAATGATACATGGATAATCCAGTATAAAAAATTCAGACTGGAACCCAAGTTTGAAAAACATTAATTCAATACATTTTTTTTAAGCTAGAATGATAGTAAATATCACAAAAATGTTATACTGAAATGTCACCTGATTGTTCATTACCATCACCATTTTGTATCATTTTGTGTTGATTTTCTTATCTCAGTATTAATGCAGACACCATTCCTTTTTAACAGTGAGGCAAGAGAAAAAAGGTGAGAGAAGCAAAACAAGCAAAATCATGTTCACTGCACAGGTCGGAGTAGAAGAAGAACCAAAACAGTTTAAAAGGGAATTTTAGAAGGAAAAGTCTGACCTTTATTTTATGGACATGCCTTTTTATCCTAAAGAAGGCAGAACAGTGGCTGGTGGTAGGAGGAAGACCTAAGTGTCAGAGAGTTTACATATGATTTTTTACATTTATTTTCCTGTTCATTGTAAATTTTTTTCTTCTTTCTGTTTTGAAGTGTAGAACTCATTTCATTCTATCATTCTGCATTTTGTCCAGTGAAACAGAATTGGATTTACTAAGTATTTTTCAAATAACTTACTGCTTAAGCACAGAGGTACTCTATGAAGGAAACTTGGATATAGTAAGGCATTAAACAATTGCAGATAATTTGGAGAGGCAAATGAAAACACAAGAGAATCTAGCTGTGTCATGCTTCAATAGTTAAACTCTATTTCTCGTCGTGAAGTTAATTGTTTAAGACTAAGTTGCATGTATTTGTTTCTTTTAAGAATAAACAGGTGTTCTTACGAATTAAAATTAATGAAGTGCACAAAAAATGCATATATATGCCCATTTTGTGTGCATTGTACAAAGGAATGTGAATGTGTGTTCATTTATCAAGCAAGTCAAAGCAATGTGCATCACAAGTATTTTATTTTATTATTATTATTATTTTTTTTTTTTTGCAGTACCAGGAGCCGGAAATCTGAATTAGAAAGATTTGAAAATATTTCAAACACCAAAATATTTCAGCTTTGTGTCTCTGCACTTTTTCCAGCTTACTTTTGAAATATAAAGAGCAGGACAATTTACTTCAACAGTGTATTTGAGATAAGAACAGGAATTCATTATAAATCAGAGATGACTGCTGTGATCCCTTCTCTCTATATCCACCTGTCTGTTCTTTCCTTATACTAGCCTCATAAACCCTGCTATGGCATGAAGTTGGTGTTTTTGTCTGTGATTAGAGCTGTTGTTGTGATACTGTATACACAGTAAAATATTTTGCCTATTAGAAGTAAAGAACATGCTTTTCCTTCTATCCAGCTGCCAGCAGTCAACTCCCAAAATCCGTGAAAGCAAAGACATTTCTGGAGTATCCTTTGCTACTCAAGTGATTATTAAAAAACAGACAAAACCAGATAGACAGCACTAATACTCCTGAGAGAGAAACCAAAATGTAAATTCAGCTGAATGAATAGATATCAAAACTTAAGGTAATGACTTAGGAGGGTAGACATCCTCCCTCAAGCTACCTATATGCAAGAGTGTAAGTAAAGGAAGTTCTCAGGAGTTTGTGCAATTCAGAGGGTATTAGGACTCCTGTGAACACAGAAGAAAGAAACTGAATTAAAATGGTAATATTAAATATCAAGGTACTAAATGAAAGAAAGAACTGACATGACCAACCCAACAAAATATTTATTCTGAAGGAAGCCTATGGGCCCATATGGGCACTACATCTCAAGGGACTTATGAATTTTCCTGCAATGTTTTAGCTGAATTGGTTGCATAGTTTTTTGACTGTGTGCTCCATGGGAATGCCATCTGAAGAGTTGGTGGGTAGGATCAAGAAAAAGGTAAAAATCTGTATTTAAAATACAGTTAAATGACTTGAATTGTTCAGAAGTTGTGGAGATGGAAAATAAAACAATAGCCATGCTTAACATTTGATTAATAAACTGGCCTTTTTTTTTTTTTTTTCTTCTGGATTTAGCAGTGTCTACTTTGCTTCCAGGGATCTGTAATAATCTGTTCTGAAACACGTGTAGCTCATACTAGAATTCATACTAAAAACTAACAGTTTTTACAGTTATATGGTTTGCTTGTTTAAAATTATCTGGATTATTTGACTCCTATAGATTTTGATGAAATATCAGTAACGTGTAGTGAAATTCAAACTTACTGTTTAGTCCTTTAATTCTATTTTTAACTTATCTGGCCCATAGATTTTTGTTAGTTTCACTGAAGGTGGATCAACTTAACTTTTAGTTATTAAAATTCAGCATAGCTATGAAATTTCCAAGTGTACTTTGGCAACGTAAGGCAAGCATTATAGTGAAACTATTTTGGGTGATTTTCAATTCTGTCAGCAGAAAGTAATATATATACCTGATCTACTGTGCTCCACTACATACCTATGAGAGCAGACACATTCTCAACAATTTGCTGGTAGGTGGTAAAATTTAATATTGCATCTGAGAGGACCTGAGTGCTCCAGAAAATTAAATACTAAATTTGTATGTGAATCAATACTTAAAATATCACTTTCATCGGTATTAAGTATTAAATAAAGTGACCAAGGAAACAATGGCCAAAGGAAAATATGTACTTGAGGTTAGGACCTGTACTGCACATTCTGTATCTAAAATGTATAGCGCACTTAAATCAGACTTAAAGTTCACTTAAGGGATATCACAGAACAGCTTAATAGCATGAACTCTCAGTTTCCAGTAGGCTTCCTGCAGCAGACATCCATGGCTATGAATATCAATATCATTCAAGTGTGCTTTCTGATGTATTATCTAGTAGGGTACAGACAGAGCTCTGCAGAGCATGAATCATTTCTGATGCAATGAGCTCCAGGAACGTGAAGAATTGTTGTGAAAGACAATTGTTTCATGTCTCAAAGATTGCTTTCTGAGGCATTTTTTGTGAT
The DNA here is from genome assembly GCA_023055505.1 of Callipepla californica brunnescens. Taxonomy (NCBI): domain Eukaryota; kingdom Metazoa; phylum Chordata; class Aves; order Galliformes; family Odontophoridae; genus Callipepla; species Callipepla californica. The sequence continues at coordinate 165,342 of JALIRH010000013.1, forward strand.
AAGACTCTGGTTTATCTAGGAGGGGAGTGGTGAGTGTCACAAAGCAACACTTTGTAGACAGCTTTACATTTGAAAGCACTTCTGTTGTGGTTTTGTGGTTTTGATGGCGGTATTCCACATTAGAACATTAAGGCCGTTAAGGAGTTAATGCTGTGGGAGCAGGGGAGGGGCAGAGCTCCACACCAGACGGCGAGGCCCGCGCTTTTTTGTGGCGCGGTCGGGGCTGCTGTGAGGAGTTCAGCACGTGTACAGTAGGCTCCCAGACTTCTGGTTTGGAAATTTTGTCTCTCTCTCTCAATTGTTCAATTTTATTAGATTTAGTAAAGTTACCGTTCCTTCTCAGATCATGCCGTTGTGTTTTTCTTTACAGACCCTTTATTCCCTCTGTTTTCCCCTCCCCCCGGAGCGTGCGGCTCTGCTGAGGCCGCCGCACGGCCACTGAGGGGCAGTTTTTTTCCCTTCCCTTTCTCTTTCCCTTCTCGGTTCCCCCTTGGGTTACTGTCACGGATAACACTGTGACACATTATTGGTGGAGGATGCGGGCAGGGCAGTATTTGTACTCCACTGTAAAAGTGGTGCTGAGTGGACTAACTGTTTTCATGTACCTTAGAGCATGTTGGCGTCTTTTTAAGCTCCTCATGTTCAGCACCGGAGTCATATATGCATACAGCTGCTTTAGTGTGCTGATGGGGTTACCCCCCTCCTGCCTAAACGCCCTGGTTAATATGACAGATTATAAGGCATTTGGATTGGTTTCCAGGTACTCTTTTCAGATTTTTACCTATGTTCAAGATGTCAGCCTGGCAATTGTGTTATCTGTTTTTCTGAATGTACTCCTTGCAACAGTAATTTATATCCTGTGTAGGAAGCCTTCCTCAGAACCAGAGAGTGTTGAATGGCAGGGAAGGTGGGAAAAATTAGGAAAGAAATTAGAAGCGTGGGGACCCCCGGTGCAATGTGATTTTGATCTTGAGCACCTGCGGGATCCTGAGAAATTCAGTGAGTGTTTAGGTCAGGAGTCATGTGACTCAGGGAGATCTGAGAAGGAACGGATTGTTTGGGGCTTGGCTTGTGCTTATCGAGCTATAATTGATATTCTTGAGAGAAATGGTTTCCAAACCGAGGTTCAGAGCAAAAATGAAAACCTTGAGGTTAAACCTGACCAGTCACAGGAAGCACCGGCATCCGTGTCGGTTGCCCCTGTGGAAGGTCAGAAATGGAAACGAGTGTCCTCGCGGCTAGAACGGAAAGAAGAAGAAGCAGAGAAAAAAAAGGAAGATCCAGGTGAGGGGCCCTCTTCAGCACCAACACCACCACCACCACCTAAAAAGGCCACTGAGGAAGGTGAGAGACATGGAGACGACAGAGATGAGAAAGAAGAGGAAGATCCAGGTGAGGGGCCCTCCTCAGCACCACCACCACCACCACCTCCTAGAAAGGCCACTAAGAAAAGTGTGAGACATGGAGAGGACAGTGATAATGAAGAAATCACCATTACTACTATTCGTTGGCCCCTAAAGATGACTGAAATCCAGGGTTCAAGAAAGGAGTTTGTATGGCGCTCAGATGAACCTATCGTCACCTGGTTGCTGCGGTGTTGGGACAACGGTGCCAGCAGCGTGTCCCTTGATGGCAACGAAGCCCGCCAACTGGGAAGCATTGCTTGAGACCCAGCTATCGACAGAGGGATTAGTAGATGTCTGAGTGGAGTTGCTACCCTCTGGGAACGAGTACTAGTAGCTGTAAAGGAGAGATTTCCTTACAAAGACGATTTGGAGCCTAAGGTGGAAAGATGGAATACTGTGGAGAAGGGCGTCCAATTTTTGAGAGAAATGGCTGTAGTAGAGATGCTGTACGATCCTACTTTTGTCCCTAACAATCCACACCAGGACCGCGATCCTGAGAAAGCATGGTGTAAAGCTGATGTATATCGGAAGCTCTCAAAAACAGCACCAGAAAGGTACGCAAGTACACTGGTAGCAACATTCAATATACTCGAGGGCCGAAACAGAAGACTCCCATTTCATGAAGTGGTTACTACACTTCAAAACTTTGAACAACAACTTCCACCATCACACGTTTCCATTGCAGCTGTATCATCGGTAGCAGGAGAAGTCAGTGACATAAAGAAGATACTGAAAATGATACTGGAGGAATTGTCCCTACTGATGAACCGGGATGGACCTGTGTCAGTATCAGAAACACCGGATGAAGATGGGGATGATCCAAAGAATCTGATGGAGAAACTGATCAAACTGATAAAAGCTTCAGCCATCAAAGGCAACCGCCTCTCTGCTCGAGCAAATGACAGCAGTAACTTCATGTCGCGTGTGTCCATGTGGAGCTTCTTATGAGAGAATGGAGAGGACATGAAGAAGTGGCATAAAAAACCCACCCCTACACTACGAGCACGTGTGAGAGAATTACAGCAGAGATCAAGCTGCTAAAATTGAAGTGTCTCAAATAGACTTGAACTGGCAGAACAGAGGAGAGTTATTTTTAGCTCGGTGGGCCCATGAGACCTCAGGCCATCAAGGAAGGGATGCGACCTACAAGTGGGCTAGAGACCGAGGGGTGGACTTAACTATGGATGCCATTGCACAGGTTACCCATGACTGTGATACATGCACCATAATTAAACAGGCCAAGAGGATGAAACCTCTCTGGCAGGAAGGGAGATGGCAGAAGTATAAATATGGGGAGGCGTGGCAGGTTGATTATATCACCTTGCCGCGATCTCGCAACGGTAAGCGTTATGTGCTCACCATGGTGGAGGCGACCACTGGGTGGCGGGACATTTAAGCATTGGGAGAAAAATCTGTCAGAAGCCACCTGGTTGGTCAACACTAGGGGATCAGTGAACAGAGATGGTCCTACACAATCCAGCTCCCTACAGACCATAGAGGGAGATAAGGTCCCTGTAGTACATGTGAAGAGCATGTTGGGAAAAGCAGTGTGGGTCCTTCCAGCCTCTGGAAAGGGCAAACCCCTCCGAGGAACAGTTTTTGCACAGGGACCTGGGTGCACCTGGTGGGTAATGGATAAAAATGGGGATGTCCAGTGTGTACCACAAGGGAATCTGATGCTGGGGGAGTGCAGTCTGTGATTCCATGTGTATATATATATATGTATAGATATGTTTGCATGTAATCTGTGTTATTACTGTTCTTGGTTCTATATAGATACATGTTAAGCATGATGTGATGATGTGGAATAAGGGGTGGAATGTTGTGGTTTTGTGGTTTTGATGGTGGTATTCCACATCAGAACATCATGCAGGCCGTTAAGGAGTTAATGCTGTGGGAGCAGGGGAGGGGCGGAGCTCCGCACCAGACGGCGAGGCCCGCGCTTTTTGTGGCTCGGTCGGGGCTGCTGTGAGGAGTTCAGCACGTGTACAGTAGGCTCCCAGACTTCTGGTTTGGAAATTTTGTCTCTCTCTCTCAATTGTTCAATTTTATTAGATTTAGTAAAGTTACCGTTCCTTCTCAGATCGTGCCGTTGTGTTTTTCTTTACAGACCCTTTATTCCCTCTGTTTTCCCCTCCCCCCGGAGCGTGAGGCTCTGCTGAGGCCGCCGCGCGGCCACTGAGGGGCAGTTTTTTTCCCTTCCCTTTCTCTTTCCCTTCTCGGTTCCCCCTTGGGTTACTGTCACGGATAACACCGTGACAACTTCTTTGGAGGAGTTTGCTTTTGAGAGTGCTCAGGAGTGATTACTGGCAGAAGATCTACCTTAATTAAGGAAATAGAGGAAGAGAAAAAAGAAGCCACCATCATCAACCTCCAGCGACCAATTGCTACTGGAGATCAGCATCTGAACTATGACCCTTGGTGACTCTCTCTCGCTTTCTACAAAGACTCCCTGCTTTATTTATTTATTTTTAGTTTTATATCTCTTTTCTACTGCCCATCTTCCCTTCCCCATCTCCTTAAGCAACTAGAATTTGTAATAAACTGGTCAGGCTAACATTTGACCTGTTTTGTCTTAATCTCGCTATAGGGTATATATATATTAAAAAGAACCTCTTCTCCCTCCTACAAATTGGAGTGAGACATTTTTAAATCCACCCAGTCACGTAAAGGTTGCTTGAAATTGATGCATAAGTGATTATTCCTTCTGTTGAGGAAGAAAAAAACGTTAGCACAAGGGAAAGGAGGGGTGGGGGGTAAGGGAGAGTTAAATGTTACACAATTGCTACAAAGGATTTCTTGGTCTTGGTTACAAATGATGCACTGATCTATTGGATTTGTCCATCATCAGTTGAAGTGGTTGCAAAGTACATAGGGGATACAACACATTGTATAAGCTGAATAAAACACAGGATCATGCAACGAATAAACAGAAGAGTTGCAACAACACACAGTAGATAAAATAGAATACGTTTCACCCATAGGCCACCTGTGAGACAGGAAAAAAGATCAAAGTCCAGGCCTTTCCAAGTTTGGACGGGAACATGGGCAATTTTCCATATACCCTGGGCAATTTGTTAACAACTTGGCCATTATCATCAATCTTTAGACAATAATTAAAGTCATGCAATTTACCACAAACAATCTATTCCTTATCAAACTATCAGGCACTCACTGGTTTTGCAATGCCATTATCAGTATTTGTTGCACTTGCGATTTTAATTCTCAGGAAGCATACCTAGTCCAATTTGACAATACCTGGACCTGCCATGTAATGTTTTCAAAGATGATTTGGCATTTTGCCAGGACCATAGATGGCGTGAATATGTTTTCTAATAGGGTGAGTGAAGGCATAACTACACTGCACTGCAACACTGCATGTTGCTTCAAGGTTAAATATGAATAGAATTGTCAATTTGAGCATCTCAAAAGCAACTGAAATGCTGAGATATATATATACTGGTTTGGCAAGTTCAAGTACTGTTACAGTCTATAGAACTTTCACAGGACAGTGTGTGCAGGATACCCCATCATATAAATCATAAGAGGGGTAATCTCAGAAACATACATATCTCCTATCAAAACTTAGACAATTTCCAACAGACATGTTTTGCATGGATCTCCTGGACTGGTATTAAAATAAACATCTCTCTGACACTGAAAAACATCAGTAACATCATGTTGCAAAGGGCTTTATAATGGATTTATTTTTGTGACAACATCTGACAGATATTAGATGGTCCCTTGGTTCATTTCCCATTTATTAGGAAGTTGGGAACACCATAGCAGAGTTACATGCAAATCATAATCAGTTTAACAAAAAGGGGTGGAAGAAGGGGTCAAAAGGAAGGGTATCACTATGCAGGGAGTAGCCAGTAAGCCAGCAAAACCTGTGAAAGCTCTGAACCCAAGTGTGAAGTTTAACAGCTCTAAAGACAACTCCCACATCCACAACAACCTGAAACACGATACTATGCAACCAAAATACATAACATAATCAAGAGGTACATTCAGCACTCTAGTGTGATCAGATCTTTGTCACAAAAAACAAATGGTTGAAGTCAGCTCTCTGCCTTCCTGCATTCAGTCGAGGACCTATGGGGGTCATCTGTAAAATAAAACAAGATACTTCAGTACACCCAGCGCTCTTTGCTTACTGCTTTTCACCTTTTGCTTGTAAAAAATCGTCCAAAATCTCCAATTGGACTCTGAGCATTTATGACACTCTGTCTTTGATTCTTATGAAGAACAGACAAATATCTTTTCAATTTTGCTAGTTCTGCAGCAGAAAAGAGACTTTCCTTAACATTCATCTGAGGGTCTAGATCCTCACTGTTTTCAAATGTATATTTAGTTTTTATCAAAGGATGCAGTTGAGCTCAGGAGGCCTCTAATTTGTCTAGCCTTGCCTTTATTCCTTCTAGAGGATAGATTTTTTCTTGAGGCAAACTACAGATAACAATGCCACTGGTATCCTTACACATTAACTACTCCTTCAGAGCCTCTAGTAAGAGTCTGTTTCTGGAGTGTCTAGACCAATTCCTGAAGTAATTCTATAGTTTGTTGTCTGTTTTAAGCTGCTGATCTCAGAATACTATATGGCTACAACCAGAGCAGAACCCAATACTGCACCAATAAATGACTTTCCTTCTAATGCTTGGGTATGAGCATTCTTTTGCAGATCACTAGTATGCTCTAAAACACTCTGCAAGCTATGCCAGTTCTGTCCTGCCCAGTCCACCCCTGTTAATGAGGACTGAGCACCATGCTTTTCTAAGAGGTTAAAAAAACACATCTTCACTTTTCATTGTGACTACACTGTCACTCATTTCTCAATATGTAAAAAGATATACATGGGAAGGCCTATATCAAAGGAAATGCTAATGTGTAAATTGCTCCTCACTTCACTGCAAGGCCACACAGAAAAACTTCAAACTCCACACCTAAGCTAGAAGGCACCCTTAAGCTTCAAAATGTTCAGTGATCTTCATAGGGACAAACACATGTATTAAACAAATGGAAATAACTCAAAATTACTTAATAGGTCCCCGAGAGGTATGCACATAAAAAGTTCCAAACATGCAACTAAGTTTCAGTATGTGGAGTGATCTTCCTGGAGAGGTGTTCACATTTAAGTTATCAAAAGTATTATTCCTTGTGACTCCAGGAGGTGCACACAGAAAGGGTTTAAACAATATATGTTTCATTTTGTGGAGTGGTATTCATGGAGAGGTACTGTCAACGGTTTACCGGGCTGGATTGGCCCGGTTCCGTGACGATTGGTGCAGGGGACCCACGGACCCACGCCCCAGGAAAGGGGAAGGGAAAAAGGGAAAAGGGAAAAGGGAGATGGGCCTAGAAACAAAACAGCGGCAACGATCTGAGGAGGAAAGCTAATTTACTAAATAAGATATCAGAAAGCAAAATAACACAATATAATACAATATAATTGGAATTGAGGCTAATGAAATCAAAATAAAATGAGCAAGAGAGAGTGTCCAATAAATCGAAGGCCTTACGCTAACGCTGAAGGCAATACGGCAGCGAGCACCCACTGCTGAGTCAATCCCGAAGGAAAAAGAGAGTGTCCCGTGACCGCTGAGGGGTTTTATCTGTTCCCTCTGAGCGGAAAACACGTAAAAATACAAAGCATCGCAAAGTCCTCTGGGGAATGTAGTTCTTCTTCTCTTCTGAGGCAGGTATACCTGGAATTATCAATGATCTATGGAGCTGGAGTATTAGCTCTTTAACTCTTAATGCAATACATGATGTTATGATGTGGAATACCAGTACCAAAAATCATAAAACCATGACAAGGTACGCACATTAAAATAAAAAAATATCACTCCTCACAACTCCAAGAGGTGCACACGGCAAAATGTTTCAAATTCCAAAAGCTCAAGTTCACATAAAAAGTTCCAAAAACACAGTTCACTTCCAAAATGTGGGGCGATCTTTCTGGTGAGGTGCTCATATCTAAATTATCAAAAATATTGCTCTGGGCAACTCCAGAAGGTACACACATCAACCATGCCTGGAAGAACAACACTCTCGCTGTTGGGTATCCTGTCTGTGACACCATTTAAAAAACAACCAACCAAACAAACAAAACAAACAAACAAACAACCAATCAACAAGTCTTCATAGAAAGCAAGAAAGAGAGAGTCACCAAGTGTAGGGTGAATAACCCAAAATAATAGTATTCACAGAAAATAGTGAGGAATATGGTATATTTTGCTTGGCTTATCTGTACGGTAAGCAGTCAACCAGAAAATAAACATTTTGTAGATGGTCAAGGTTTGCCACTAACACCACAGGGGTGGTGTGCAGTTTTTTTTCTCCTTACTTCTACTGGATACTTCTGTTCATAAAGCTATTAAAAAATAGGTGCATGTCTAGTATAGCTATTTTTACCAGCTCATCTGCTTTTCTTTTTAAAAGGTGAATTTTTTAAATAACTGAGTGGGGGTTTGGGAACTTGACTCTTCTGGTTTTGAGGAATTTGACTCTCCTGGTTTAATTTATGGTCACCTGCTCCCTGATTATCCCAAAGAATAAACTTTGAAGGAACTATTTTATATCAGATCCAATTACTTTTATGCAACTCAGTTTAATGATGAGAATAACACTTTACTAATTTTGGTACCTTGCTACAGTACTTTAGGAAGAAAAAGTAGAATGCCTCTATTTCTGTTTATTCACTTAACCTTAGTTTAAGGAAGCACTTCTGCAGGACAGTGTGCAAGGCCATGTTCAACATTAGCTTTGTTCTTGAAATTGTCCTGATACCAGAGCCTTCCAACAGAAGAGGCTTCTGCTTCTTTTTAGACATTGCAAGGAGTGAAAGTTTCTGCACTTTCATCTTATTTAATTCAAGCTAGAGTCAAGATTGTGAGTTCAAATATTTATTTATTTATTTAAAGACCAAAGAATGTTCAATATGCCTAAAAAAAAAAAAAAAAAACCAACAACAAAAAAAAACTGTTATGATTTCTTTAACATCTGTTCCCACTGACATGATGGCAGGGTTTTTGTACTGCATGCTGTACGAGAGCCCATCAGTGATTCAGGACGACTATATGTTGCCTAACTTTCATCCAAAAAAGTGCAATTATAATTGGTAATTATTTTACCTGAAAGATACTATGGAAGGTGGTTTAATTCAATCTATTCATATAGCAGTTAAAATAATGAAATATGAGGGAAATTTTATTTGCCAATTTTGGTTAAATTTGGTTAATTATAATTGATTTAGTGCTAATTGTGTAAGTCTCCTGCAAAAAGCTAACTGAAAAACAGATTTCATAGAATTCATTGATGCACTCTTTCTTTCTCATTGCACATACTATACTTTAAATCTAGACACCGATTATTATAACTGTGTCATTTCATCAATTTCAGTGATGTGATGTGACAGGACAAGGGACAATGGGCAAAACCTGCAACATGTAAAGTTTCATACCAACATGAGAAAGAATTTTATTGTGAGAGTGGCAAAGCACTGGAACAGGCTGCTGAGAGAGATTGCTTTAATAAGGAAGCTGCTTTAGCAGGGGCTTGGCTTGATGATCCTCAGAGGTCCCTTCCAACCCCTACAATATTCTGTGATTCTGCAAAACACTGTCTTATGTCTACACATATCCCTCCATCCCCATCTGTCAAAACTGGCCAAGTAACTGGGACAATTAAGGTGCTTCTGAAATATAATTATCCTTTATAATTTTTTTATATGTTTAAGAAAAAAACTGGCTCACAAAAACAAGCTCCCTATGATAAAATGCGAAAGAGAATACCGGAAATGAACAAATCTTTACTGTACTTAAAATGTCCCTAAAATAATTTAAGCCCTAACTCTTCCTAATCCATCAGTAACTTTACACCAGAAAACAACACTTTAAGCATGCATAACCAAATAAATGAGAGACATCTTCGTTCAAAAAAATGTTAGGTACATTAGGATTCTGGTAATGATTCCCTGTTGCTGGTATGTGTAAGGTACCTGTTTTCCCATGTTCCACTCACTTATTATTCAACTAGTTAAGAACATAGATGGTTGTCCATGCCCCCTCATAGCTCTTCTATGACTGAGCAATCATATTCTCATTTTCATGGTGGAAGAAATCATTTAGAAAACAGCGTAGCTTTCCCTTATTACTTGGGCAGTTCATGAAGGATCATCTGGGTGCTTACCTCCACCCCCACATAACTGCTAGATCAGCATCACTCACAAGGTCATGCAGCCAGGAACATGAAAATCACTTCTGAGTATTTCTATCTAATTACAAATGACAAAATGGAAATAAAAAAATTAACTTAATTCTGGGAAGAAAACTGACATTACTAGCATTATTGCTTTGGTTGAATAAAAAGCTGGTTGCAAAATATTTTTTAACACTGGAGCACGAACATAGCACTGCATTGGACCCAGACTTCAAAGTACAAATACAAGATTAAGTACTTAGTATTTCCCTCAGACAATCAAGGTTCACCATTTACTTCAGTTTCCAAAGAATGCATACTTACAATAATAAAATATGAATCAACAATAGAGGAATAGGTGCATTCACGAGAAAAAATTTTATACCACATTGCACCCTTACGCAAGAGCATACTCTTCATCTCCAAACCTAAACAGTGTGATACTGCAGATACACTTGCTTAAACAATTGCAGTACTGAGGAAAAAAAGAGTAGCAATTGCTTTGAATTCTTCTCCATTCCGCCCAGAAATGCTTCTTATGTGTTGCAATGGCTACTGAATCACTGAATTCCCTGACATGAAATAAAATCCTATTAAAAAAATAAATAAACAGGCCTTTAGAAAAAGTCCTCTCTTAAAGGGCACAGATTGGAAGGTATCAGTAAAATAGAAATCACACCGAGGAGACTATTAATTGCAGTCTCTACTGATATAATCTTCCTTCTATGAGGGCTGCTCATATCCTCACTCCTGCCTGCCAATTGGCAGCTGCATTTCCTTTCACTTTTATTTGCAGCTTGTACAGTCAAGGGGCAACAAGTAAATAAGAAACAAACAGAAAATACAATAAAGAAAAAAAAAAAAGGGAAATATATTATTTTCTATCTTCTGTAATTCATCAGAAAACAAGTTTTCAGGATGTGGAATGTACATAGGTGGTGACTAGGAGTTTCAAGGCCAAAAGTACCATGAAGTTGAGTATGACTTCTTGGCACCTTGAGTGCTTGAGGGCTCATAGAGATGGAAAGAGCTAATTTGGGTCTCATTTTTTTTTTTTTTTTGCCAAATGACTCTGGATCTACTCATGTAGGAGGAATAAGGCACAAAAATGACAGTATAATGGGCGAATGTGAAAACTGGGTGAATGTGAACATAATTCTAAGACACCTTGTCCTTAACCTGACAAAAGACTGTTTTTCTCCTTTTCGCTTGAAGCTCACTCAGCAGATCCAGGCACGGCTGAGAAAGGAGTAAAAGAAGCAGCCACTATTAGCTCTTCTTGCCTATTAGAAGATCATGTATGACAGTTTGGAAAGTGGACTTGAAGGGCCTCAGAGATCATGAAGGTCTGGATAAAAAGAAGCGAAAGTGATTTCTGATGCAATAAATATCACGTCCAGCAGTAGCACTCATGGAAATCCATAGCATCCTTTCCTCCCTCTCTCTTTTTTCTGTTATCTTGTCCTCCAATTACAGTAACAAGAAAAATATAGAACTATTTAATATAATTCTTATATATGAGCTATTTACAGATAAAATATCAAAGTATTTGAAATTGTTTCAAGCTTACGTTATCAGATGAAATCCCAATTTTAGCCCTTTATTCTCAAGTTTGGCAAAATATACAAAAACATTTGGTGACAAAAAAAAACAAAACAGAAATTAGCTCTTTTCATTTATTTTCAGTTTTATTTCCCTTTGCATATCTGCTCTATCTGCTCTGTCTCTCTTCTGATTTATCTGTACAAGATGGCTGGGGGCAAGACAGGGAAAGATATGCATTCTAAGGGATTCTTTTCAAAGAGTTTTAATGAAAATTTCAGTTACAGAAAAAAGTTCAGATTTTAAGTGATCTTTCAAGAATGCCTAAATATCCAGACTTCCAACCAAACTTCTGAATATATGTTAGTAACACAGTAGTCATATATACTGGTGGTACCCTAATCTATTGTTTTGCTAAATGCCTAAATCTCTGACCAATTCAGTACAACACTGTTGAAATATTTTCTCTTTGTTTAGACCTTTAGATATTTAAAATACTGAGGTATTTTTGAGTGGCAGGAGTGAAAAATATAAAGAAAATTTCCTCATTGTTATATAACTGGAATTGAAAGCATTTCCTTAGAACTATCTTGATAATTATCTTCAGCAATTGCAAAGCTGTTAGGTACTTACTGTATTATTTAAAAACCTGGGTCATCTTTCTGTAATTTTAATCAGTGTGTTTTTCACTATGTTACAGTTTTCACAGTCTAATTATCAAATTGCCAGTGCTACAAAGTACAGAAGATAGCGCACTGTATTGTCTGAGTGCTATAGAAATACATAATAAAAAAGTTGTGCACTAACATAAAATCATAGATAAATAGAATCATTAAAGTTGGAAAAGGTTTCCAAGATCACCAAGTCCAGCTGCCCAATTATTGCACCATTCACACTAAGCCATGTCTTTCCATGCCACATCTCCACAATCCTTGAATATTTCAATGACCACAAACAATGTAATTCAGGTTCCTACTCTGTCTTAATTTTGTCTGCAAAAGTACTGAGAAACGTGGTTTAGCTGTGCATGTCCTTGTTCATTGCAGCACAGTTGGACTAGATGACCTTTGAAGGTCACTTCCAACTCTCAGGATTCTGTGATTCTACGATTCTAAGTTTATTTTTGATTATGTGATACATCTGAAGATAAACTAATAAGAGACTTGTGGGTATGTGTACAATTACTTTATCTCTAGCTTTACAGGAAGCTCAGTTCTGAAATGTCAGTCATATGCTAAATAAAATGTACTCCACCAGACTGTAGCTAATGGTATTTGTTTGTTATTTTATGTTTTGTTGTTGTGGGTGCTGCTGTGATTTTTTCCCTACAGATTTAGCCATAGTGGGAAACCTGGGCTAACTTTCAGGATATCTGTAACCATGATCTTAGTAATTACTGGGAACATCAACTGATTCTATTGTTTACATATAGAGTATTATATATGTAACAGATTTCTATATTGATGAATAATAAAACTACCATTTTCAATGCGCATAAAAATGCTACATAATTTCTTGAATTCTACTTGGAAAAAAGTCTTTGCAGCTGAAATTAGAATTTTTCTTCACTTCTGCTAGTCAGGCTTGAACAGTCTGTGAAATTAGAGTCTATCTGAGCTTCTAGAAAAAGAATTATCTAGGTGTTGTATATACTTTAAGTGTCATGGACTTCTATAACTAGCATGGTGCAAAGCATATACATTCGTCTTTGAAAAATTGAAGAAGCAAAGACAATATCAAACAAATGTATAACAATCAATACAGTACTATTTCAGCAGAAACTGCTGGAAACTACCTCCCATATAGGACTACATTCACTTGGTATTTTTGAGTTCAGATTGATTCCAAATAACTGCCTAGTCTAGACTTTCCATTCTTTCGTGATTGATAGTCCTTGTAACATGGGCAAAAACATCCTGACCATTCCTCTGGAATATGAATAAGGTAACAGGTTGTGTCTTCGTCTGTATGAGCTGGTTTGAAAACTAATAAAGGAAGTGTCTATAAGGCAGAGGTATCTTTCAGGAGTTTTGAAGATCTTCAGCAGATCTGGGGAGCATGTGATACCACCATAGTCACTGAAAAGGCCTACACAGTCTTTAAATGTGCTCTATGTATCCTGATCTTACTGGAATGGCAATTTATATATTAACAGTCTCTTTCCTCTTTTCCCCTACTTGTATGATAACTGTACAAAGCATTGAAAAGTCTGCAAGTGAAATTATTTTGTGAAACCATCTCAAACAGAATGTAGTCACAGGGTGAAATACTTCACAAGAGAAAAATTGGTCATGCACTATCACTTTCTAACACACAAAATGTTTTACTCAGAGTTTATATTCTTTTTTTTTTCTCTGTCCTTATTACTGAAGAATATCTTTTGACAGTGTTTTCTGAGTGAATCTGAACCCAATTCAACATTGCTGTTATTCTATATAATGATTCACAGTAATATAGAGAATATATATAATGTTCCATTTTGAAATTCATAGCTTTCTGTTCCTACTTTGGTAGCCATGTACAGGACAAGTGAAGCAGTCACCAAGAGAAGCTCTTCTGCAGTAACACAGAAGGAATGTTTTGCTGTAGTCTGATCTTCACTCCTAGATGGACCTACATCTACCTACCTAAACTTGATACAATCTCCAGATGTCTTAATTCCCTCTTATTAAAAAGAGCATGCTACCTCCTATTTTTGATGAGCAATGTTCTGCTAATGTTAACAGAACAGAACAGTCCAGTTGGAAGGGATCTACAAAGTTATGTAACTACTTCAGGGATAAGCGGAAGTTAAAACATGTTATTGACAGCATTATCCAAAGGCTTCTTAAACACTTTCAGTCATGATGCATCAACTACCTCTCTAGGAAACCTGTCCTATTGTTTGACCACCTTCAAGGCAAATAAATGTTTCCTAACATCCAGTCTGTCCATCCAGTGGCACAGCTCTGTGTCATTCCAACACATCTGTCACTGGTTACCGAGACCAGCACATCTCTTTCACATTCCCTTCCTCAGAAAGTTTCAGAGAGCAGTGAGGTAACTTCTAGGCCTTCTTCTCTCCAGACTGAACAACCCAAGTGTCCTTAGCCTTTCCTCATAGGACATGCCTTCCAGTCTCTCACCAGATTTACTATCCCACTCTGGACAAGTACTCTAACATCCTTTATATATTTTGGAGTCCAGACTTCACAGAATCACATAATTGTGGGGGCTGGAAGGAACCTCTGGATATCATCTAGTCCAACCCTCTTGCCAAAGCAGGCTCCTTAGACCAGGTTGCACAGGTAGGCTTCCAGGTGGGTCTTAAATATCTCCAGAGAAGGAGACTCCACGACCTCTCTGGGCAGCCTGTTCCAGTGCTCTGTCACCTTTACTGTGAAGAAGTTCTTAGGCACATTTGTGCAGAACTTCTGTGCTTCAGTTTGTGGCCATTTCCCCTTGATCTACCACCATGCTACACTGAGAAGAATCCAGCCTCATCCCTTTGCCTCTTGCTCCTTAGATATTTATAGACATGGATCAGATCCCCTCTGAGTCTTTCTTTCTCAAGGCTCAGCCTTTCCTCATAAGAGGTGCTCAGGCCCTTTATCATCTTTGTGGCCCTCCACTGGACTTTTCCCTGTCATTTTTGTACTGGGGAGCCCAGAACTGGACACAGTATTCCAGGTGAGAGGCCTCACCAGGGCAGCATAGAGGGGGAAGGTCACCTCCCTCGATCTGCTGGCCAGGTTCTTTTTAATGCACCCCAGGCTGCCACTGTCCTTCTTGGCCACCAGGGCACATTCCTGGCTCAAATTCTCACAAGATGCACAGAGTATTCAAAGCAAGGCTGCAGTGATACTACAGATAGTGGTAGAAACATCCTAGTGATAGAACTGACTATGCTGTGTTTAATGTATTGTTCTCATGGCTGCCAGGGCACTCTGCTGACTTACGTTGAGCTTGCTGTCAATCAGCTCTCCCAGATTCCTTTCTTCAGGGCTGCTCTCCTAGTCTGCCGAACCTAGCATGTGCCTTTATTTAACTTCCTTGCACTGACTGTCTAATTTTTCATGGCATCTAGATTCCCCTTCAAGGCCTCTCATCACTCCAGAGAATCAACAGCACCCTGCAGGTGAGTTTCATTAGCAAACTTGTTAAGGAAAATTTCAATTTCTGCATTCAGATTTTTGATAAAATTTTAAACAGGACTGACCCTAGAGTTGAGCTTTGGGAAATACCATCAATGACTGGCTGCCTGCCAAACACAGTTCCATTCTCCACAAAACTTTGAGCTCTACCATCAAGCCAGTATTTCATTCAGCATAGCATGAACCTGTTTATCTCACAGTTGGACAATTTGTCCAGAAGGATGCTGTGAAGAAAAATACCAAAGCCTTTCTAAAATCCAGAAAGATTATGTTCACCGTCTTTATTTCATCCACTAAGTGGATGATCTTATCATAGAAGGAAATAAAACAACTAAGGCCCACATTGGCTGTGTTTGATAATTGCTTTTTTAGTTGACTGTCATTCAATATCTATTGAATAAAACTTGCTCTCACATAGTCAGTGAAGCTCATGTCAGAGTGCTGCCACAGGTGACTGAGGTTTTCTGAAATGTCTCCTTTTATGGATGCCATTTTTGAAGGCAGGCAGCTCTGGCTGCTGCTTACTATAATATACTATATATACTCCAGGGCAGACCCCTACAGAGTCTTTGGAGACAGTGGCAACTACTGTGGTCACTGTTGTTCCTTTCAGTCCTGGGACTGTAACCCCATTATATCATTGTTATGTTTAACAGAAAATAGGTGCATGTTAAAAAAAGTAAAGTTTCAACAAAGGCATGGCTAATTACTCACTGAGGTCATCAGGACGGATTTACTAAATAATTTAGTGATGATTAGTGCTTCCTCTCTTCCTCTGCCTTCCTGTTCTGTGATCAGTTCAGCTTTCCTGCCCACATCACATCATAGTCCCTCAAATCTAATCACTTTCACTGTCTCCATCATAGCTACATCCTTACACAGACAGTTGTTAGAATGATAGTATCATAGGACACCTTAGGTTGGAGGGGACCTTAAAGATCATCTAATCCTTACCCCATACCATGGTCAGAGTTGTCGAATACTAGAACAGATTATCTAGTATCCAAATCCAAACTGGTCTTGAGCACTTCCATGGATGGGGCACCCACAGCTCTGGGCAACCTGTTTCAGCACCTCATCACCCTCACCAGAGCCCCACCCTTTCTTCATAATATCTAACCTAAAACTCCCCACTTCTGGTTTAAAGCCATCTTCCTTGGTCCTATCAGTAACAGACCACATAAAAAGTTCTCATCCTGCTTTAAGTTCCTATTGAGTACTGGAAAGTGACAATGAGGTCTCCTTAGAGCCTTCCTTTCTCCAAGGAAAACAAGCCCAGCTCTCTCAACCTTTCTTTATAGGGATGAAGAGGTGGTCCAGCCCTCTGAGCATCTTCATGGCCATTCTCTGGAACTGCTCAATCCTCGAGATCAACTGCTTTGGAATTGGCACAGCTGGAGCTGCAGTGGCAGATTTTGAGGTACGGGGGGGGTTTCGGGAGGTTCCTGTCTCAGGGGAACCGAGGAGAGCAGATAGTCTCTTCAGCTCTTGGCAGCTCTCTCGCGAGAGGTTGACGTGGCATAGGTGTTGCCAGGGAAACGGCTCCCTTGCCCACACCCTCAGCTCTGAAAAGGCCTCAGAGAGGGCAGCAACACGTCGCTGCCAACCAGGCTTAGGGAGGAGCGATCTTTGTGTGAGTACCACCCCCATTACTGTGCTGCAGTTAGGTGTGGGACCTCGTGTGGCAGGGTGTAGGATTGCTATCTCTCCTTCTTGTGAATCCATCCTATTTATTGCCAGTCTCTGTGTTTGCAGTGTTGTGTTCTACTTTTATTTTTATTTTTATTTTTATTTTTATTTTTATTTTTATTCATTATTTTATTTTATTTTATTTTATTATTATCATTCATATGTACATATATTTTATTCTTATTTAGTTATTTATTATTATTTTTTATTTTTGTGCCATGGTCTCTACTAGACAGAGGGCTTGCCTTAAAAAGGCTGTGGCAACCCAGACAGAAGGTCTGTCTAGAAATGTGGCTACACAGGTCTCTGGTTGCAGTGAGTGCCAGAGCCTCCTGCTGCTGGAGGAGGGTGATAAACAGTTCTCCTGTGTGAGGTGTGAGCAGGTGGAAGATCTGCTTAGCATGGTGACAGAGTTGAAAGAGGAGGTTGAGAGACTGAGGGCCATCAGGGACTGTGAGTGGGAGACTGACTGGTGGAGTAGCTCCCTCAAGTGTATCTGAGGGATGGGGAGGGCTGGCAGAGAGTCCCTGCTCAGTACCGTAGGCAATCTCCCCCTCTGCCTATCTCGTGTCCCCAAGTCCGTCTAAGCAATAGGTTTGCAGCGTTGGACGTTGAAGTGGGGAGGTGCGGGAAGATTTCCCCAGGAGGTCACCAATGGCAAGGCAGTCGACTCCACGCATTGAGACTGCCGCTGCCAAGAAAGAAAGAAAGGTGATCATATCGGGTGGCTCCCTTCTCAAGGGAACTGAAGGCCCCATTTGCAGACTGGACCCAAGTGTAGGGAAGTGTGCTGTCTCCCTGGGGCCCAGGTCAGGGACATAACTAGAAGACTCCCGAATTTAATATACCCCACTGACTACTATCCGTTACTCATAGTTCAATCAGACAGTAATGAAATAACTCAGAGAAGCCTGCGAACTATGAAAAGAGATTTCAGGGGTTTAGGACGATTAGTTCAAGGGGTGGGAGCACAAGTGGTGTTTGCTTCCATACCTTCTGGGGCAGTGAAGGACATGGAATGGACTAGGAAAACAGAGGTGATGAATAATTGGCTGAGAGGCTGGTGTAGAGACAGACAGTTTGGGTTTTTTGACCATGGGGCAGTTTACTCGGCTCCTGGCCTGTTATCTGTTGATAGAATGTACCTGTCTCAAAGGGGGAAACAAATCCTAGCACAGGAGCTAGCTGGACTCATCGAGAGAGCTTTAAACTATCTGTGATGGGGGAAGGGGATAAAACAGGGCTCATCAGTAAAGAGCCCAGGGGGGCTGTGCTGGAGCAAGGGGTGAGGCAGATGTCTCAACTGAAGTGCATCTACACCAATGCACGCAGCATGGGCAACAAACAAGAGGAGTTTGAAGTCATTGTGAGGCAGGCTATGACCTTGTTGCTGTTACAGAAACATGGTGGGACCCCTCCCACGTCTGGAGTACTGGGATTGATGGCTACAAGCTCTTCAGGAGGGATAGATGGGGAAGAAAGGGTGGTGGCATAGCTCTCTATATCAAAGAGTGTCTTGATGTTGAAGAGCTTGAGGTTGGAAATGAAAAAGTAGAGTGTCTATGGATAAGGACCAGGGGGATGGTCTGTAGGGGTGACACCGTGGTGGGGGTCTGTTATAGACCGCCTAGTCAGGATGAAGAGATAGATGAGGTGTTCTACAGGCAACTAGTAGATGTTGCACGATGGCCAGCACTTGTTCTCATGGAGGACTTCAACTTCCCTGATATATGCTGGAAATATAGAACTGCACAGAGGAAACAGTCCATGAGATTTCTGGAGTGTGTGGAAGACAGTTTCCTGACACAGCTGGTGCAAGAACCTACCAGGGGAGGCGCCCTGCTAGACCTGCTCTTCACTAACAGAGAAGGACTAGTAGGAGATGTGAAGGTTGGGGATTGTCTTGGCCAGAGTGACCATGAAGTTGCAGAGTTTGCTATTCTTGGTGACTAGCAAAACTGCTACCTTGGACTTCCAAAGGGCAGACTTTGACCTGTTCAGGATGCTTGTTGCAAGGGTCCCTTGGGACTCGCTCCTGAGGGGTAAAGGTGTCCAGGAAGCCTGGATGCTCCTCAAGATGGAAATCTTAAAGGCACAGGAGCAGGCTGTCCCTGAGTCCCGTAAGTCAAGCCGGAGGGGAAGAAGACCAGCGTGGATGAACAGGGAATTTTTGTTGAGACTCTGGGAGAAAAAGTGAGTCCATGTCCTCTGGAAGATGGGACAGGCTCCTTGGGGAGACTACTGAGAACTCGACAAGATTTGCAGGCAGGAAGTTAGAAATGCAAAAGCTCAGCTTGAACTTAGACTGGCTACTGCAGTAAAGGAGAGCAAAAATCCTTTTACAAATATATTAACAGTAAAAGAAGAACTAAGGAGAATTTCTCTCCTTTACTTGATGCGGCAGGGAATGGAACCACAGAGGATAAGGAAAAGGCTGAGGTTCTCAATGCCTTCTTCACATTTGTCTTTAATAGACTGAATTAAATTCAAAGACTTACATTGATTTTCTTGAAAGAGAAAAACTAGGTGAACAAAGTTTACAGTCTTGCTATATAACCACAACGGTTTATTCACAGAATGCAGTGTTCCAATGCACTTTTTTCATAAAGTCATTGATAGTGCACCCAGGCTGTGTGTGCTTTTATGTGGTTAGAAAAATACTGGTAAAGCTTACCAGATTTTAGTGTGATCTAAGGTATTTCATGTTATAAAATGAAAGTGGCTATGCACTGATTTTGGGAAATAAATTGGCAACTGGACAAAGGCAGCTGATGGTGGTGGTAGTGAAGAGATAGGGTCTCCAGCTTGATACAAGCATGAAGCCCTTTTATTCTGGAAGCTGTTACAAACTATTGCTGTCTATTACAATCCATTACATTCTCTTACAATCTGTCTCTATCCTTTAACAATCACAATCATAATTTTCAGCAATTTCTCTGACAATACACAAGGTTAAGCTTATATACCTTTTTCAGCTATAGCTACACAACAGAATCCATGCAAGGAGGCTACAATGTTTAATAAGCCACTAAGTAACATTGTGATTAAGTGACATTGTCTTATCAATGTTTTGTTCTAAACCAACCAGGTATGTATGGTACAAAACACTCCTTATCCCGCTTTCTGTTGCCAAGGTTTGTGGCCTACAGTGGCTAATACATCTCTGTCAGTTGTTACAAGCTGAGCAGAACTTCTAGTCCTGGTCTCTAACTGTATCTCCACAGGCAGCATGTTTTTTTTACAGTGAATTATTGCAAACCTGATTTTTCAATTATTTCCTGGAAAATCAACATAACAGATCAAATAAGGCAAGATCAAGTAAAAAGAATTTTTTTACTTTCTCTCTGTCTGTCTACTGGTCCTTAATGACCAGGAAGGGATGTTTCCTGAGAAGGAAATATATACTATTTATACAGCTGTATTCTACTGTCTCACCTCTGCTTCACCTTTGTGTAAAGGTGAAATCCTCACTCAAGGAAGAGCACAGTCACTTCATGGCCATGGCTTCTATTATCTTCTTGCCTGAAGAACATAGATCTATTTAACTGAGAAATAGTTTGTCCCCAACCTTGATTACCGTGTGTTAGGCATTACTCACAAATGCTCAATTTGGAGCCAATACTTCTTAAAAAAGAGAAGACAAAAAGTTGAATGCACCACCTCAACTTTAAAAGTGGAAAAAAATGTTTCTTAGGGAACCTCAAAATAAGAAAACAGAAAACATATATTTGAAAACTGATGATGTGTCTTTGAAGAGAATGTGAGACGTTTTTGAAGAGCTAGTTGAATGTGCAATTTCCCATTATGCAACTCCTTGCAAGTAAAGATTTTTCTTCCACTGTCTGGACTCAATAAGAAATCTTATTGTGTTTATGTAGACACACATATATATGTTCACACATTATGGAGATGTCAGAAGTGATGCCACAATTAAAGTCTGTTGGTTCAAATGTATATAGTTAATACAGTATCACAACCTTTGTTCTTCAGTGACTGAATCTTATACCCAACTTTGAATATCTAACAGTTTAGAAAACAATTCTGACTGTATTTTTTGGTAAATATCTTGTTGCCTTGAAGAAGAAATCTTTGCCTTCTCTTGCTTTTTCTGCATTTATAGAAAGGACTAAACATATCAGAATGTTTGTGTTGATTTCTCATTTTAGATATTTGTAGGAGGTATGTGATCCTTTTTACAGCCAAAGGTAACTGTAGGATGTGTACACAAAAAAAATTCAATGCTTTGTGCTTCAGGGTTTCTTCTGGATATCGTACTGTTTTGCAAAGAGGCATGCATGAGTGTCTGTGTGGATAGCAGCCAGCTCACTTGGGCAAGTGAGGCAGCAGATGTTTTTGTACACCCTGAAGAACACCTGGGTTTGATCTTGACTGTAGATTAAAGAAGTAGAGCTAAGCTGGCAGCTGAATAAAGTTTTATACTGTAAACAGAAAAAAAGGCCTTACTTGATTCTTTATGTGCTCAGGAGAGCAAGATTTTGTACACTGCTAGCAATAAATAGAAATGTAACTGTTCCACTGTTTTTTTCCTCTCATCCACAATATTCTGAAATACACTGAATAGTCATTCCTCTGTTTGGATCAAAATAGATACTATGCCCTCTGGGTATTCTCTACATAAAATAACACTTAGTCCTCTTGCCTTCCTGTTGACATTATACCAATATTCTAAGTAATATCTTGAACATAGACAAAATCTGCCTTTTTAAATGTGAACAGATGTAGAGTCTATTTTTCAGAACTTTTATTTTACCTCATTTCAGACCAGTGTTTTAGACCAGGACTTAAGATCAACAGGAAGGAGAATGTATATTAGTACTTGTAATGACTGAAAACTGAAAAATAGGAATGGTTTTGTATGAAATTCATGAAATTTTGCAGATGGAAGGTTAAGTAGGAGTGGCTTTTAGAAACCTGCAATGAAAGTGTACTGATATTTGCACGGAGTCTGCAGCTAAGATAGATTGCACTGTTTGGAGGAGAACTTAAACATGAATTCTTCCCCGCCTTCCCTCCAGCATGTCAGCCAGGCTTTTCCAAGAACAAAAATGACGATGGACATATCCAGAACTCCAAATTCTTTATAATTTTCATTCTGATATTTTTCAAGCGTGATAATATATATTCTTTAAAATTGTTTAAAGGCCAGATGATTTTGTTTCAGTTTGTTCTGTAGAAAAGCAACTTACTATGTACAATAAATTTTCATTCCTTCAATAGCTCAGTTACAGATTGTTTTTACTGTCCTTCAGCTAGAATACTGAGAGCATTTTAACGGGTGAAATACAAATTAAATAGGTGTCAGCAGTTTGCAGGCCGGTTTGACCCAGTACCGTGACAATTGAGGCAGGGGTACTCACAGGTCCATACCCCGGGGAAGGGAGAAAGGGAAAAAGGGAAAAGGGAGATAGGCCTAGGAACAAAAAAGAGGCAACGACCTGAGGAGGAAAGCTAATTTACTAAATAAGATATCAGAAAGCAAAATAACACAGTATAATACAATATAATTGGAATTGAGGTTAATGAATCAAATAAAATGAGCGAGAGAGTGTCTGATAAACTAAAGGCCTTATGCTAAATGCTGAAGGGGGACAATGGCTGCAACAAACACCCACTGCTGAGCTCGATCCCAAAGGGAAGAGAGACGGTCCCGTGACTGCTGACAGTTTTTATCTTTCCCTCTGAGCGGAAACACGTAAAAATGTGAAGCATCGCAAAGTCCTCTGGGGAATGTAGTTCTTCCTCTCTTCTGAGACAGGTATACCCAGAACTACCGATGATCCACGGAGCTGGAGCGTTAACTCTTTAACTCCCTATACACTACATGATGTTATGATGTAGAATATCAACAATATAATAAAAATCATAAAACCATGACAACAGGTAAGAGTATAATAAAAGAATACAGTTATCCTCTGCTACATCACACAGGGCTGTTAACAACTGTAAACATTAATCTGCACTGAGTTGTGGGAGAAAATCTGAGAGACAAAATCGTTTGGAAGACGGCATTTTCACCCAAGTGCCTTTGCTATGTTTCAGAATTTCTGTACCTATTTTCATCCAATCCTAGCTGCTGCTGCTTAGTTTCTGTTCTCCAGATGGAACTCCAATAGAAGTCTACAGACAAACAAGATTAGCCGATTTAGAGAATGCCTAGAACACATATAGTCTGCGAGAGGCATGCCTCTCCACAGACATAGGAATTTTTTGATGAAAAATGGATTTTTAACTACCAAACTTCAGCAAATCAATTCCTTCTCTGCTACCAATCATGCAAAGAGTTCTCAGGATACTCAGGTGTCAAAGTTATTAAATGCAGTTGAAATGCTTGTGGAGAAAAGAGACTAGTTAGCAGATTTGTTGCCAAATCAGACACTTCTTGATTAAATATGAGAACAGTAAGTCAACATTTCCTTCCTCCAATAGGAATTCTGTCTTGACTGGTCAATGTTAGATGAAAAGTGTGCCCAGGGGCACTGAGTTATACTTTAATAACTGGTGTTTTTTGAAATTCCATTTACACAGGAGGTGTGATACCACAAGAACTTGTCCATTACCTTAGCCCTCTAAGGTAATGGAAAAGCTTGGAAAGCAGATGAGCTGCGATTACTGCTAGAGGATATGGCTTCTCTTAGTGTTTTCTTCAGAGGAGAATGTTTAAGTTGCCTGCACGTGGTTTGGTACAATCTGCTGGGGGGTAGCAGTTGTATAAACACGTTTTCCTTTCTATCTTACCAAAAAGGATCCATCTCTATCAGAGCTGCATACAAAAAGTAAGATTAGTCAGAAGGAAGGATTATGAATTTTTTGTATGATAGATCGAGATATCTGCTCAGAATATGTATCTGTATATAGTCTTTGTTTCTAGTAAAACTATGCTTGCCTTACTGTGAAAGGAAACACCTTTTTTGTGTTTCCTTCAAACACAAAAAACACATTATACCACTAGATAAATTTATGAAATATATGCTACTTAACCTTTGAGGCCAGGCACTGTGTTAGGATTCCAGAATTACAGGACCACAGTGTGGAGCAGAGGGTTAGGTTCCCATCCTTCACCCTGTTGGGCATGCTTCTTCAGATGCAGCCCAGGATCTGGTTGGCTTTCTGGGCTGTAAGGGTACAGTGTTGGCTCATGTCCAGTTCCCATACACTACTATCTCTAAAGATGCTGTTTGAGATCAAGCCACTATAATAATAAAAATGTATTTGCATTCAAAATTAATTCAATATTCCAATGAAGCTTGAGGTAGAAATGCACTTTCATTACTGTGCTCATCTTCTCTTCTGAGGTTGAGAAAAAGCAAAGAGAGAGAGAAACAAATGGGAGAAGAGGTTTCAGCATAGCAGATCAACATAAAATTTCAGAAACTGAGAAGAGATGCTGCTTCTTCTTGCTTGATTTCTCCAGTGTTCAGGGAAAGTGATCTACGTCCTCTTAAAAAATCGAAGGTCTTCTTCAATGAGCCACCAGGCTTCATCACATATTTCTTCTCCTAAGCAAATGAGCATTTAAAATCATAGAATAATAGAATCATAGGAGTTGGAAGGGACCTCAGGAGATCATTAAATCCAACTCCCCTGCCAAAGCAGGTTCCTTACACCAGGTAGGGAACATCCTTAACATAAGGCTGAATGCTCAGGTGTCTTAGCTTCAGCAGGATTGGAATTGCTTTCTTCAGAGTGTCTGGTATGATGCTATGTTTTGGTCCAAGCAGAAAAACAATGCTGATAGCACATCAATGTTTGTATTATTGGTAAGCAGTGTTGTATAGAGGCAAGGCCATTCCAGTTTCCCAACCCATACTAACAAAGGACTGGGAGGGGGCAGAATCAGGATAGCTGACTTAAATTGACCAAAGGGATATCCCATGCCATATGGACATAATGTAGAAGGAGAGTTCTTGAAGGGGGTGGGAGACTATCTCTCTCTCTTCCACTGCTTGTGGGACTAGCTGGGCATAAGCCAGTGGTGAGCAATTGCTTGAGAATCCCTTGTTATATACATTCATATATATATATATATATATATATGTATTTGTCATTAATATTTTCTTTTGCTCTACCTTATGAGTACTACTTTTTATTTCTTATTTATTTTCTTCTTTTTTTTCCTTTTGATTCCCTATGCTATCTCACCAGGAAGGTGGGAGGGAGTGGGAGTGAATGACTGTATGGTGCTAAGCCACCTGTTGTGATAAACCACATCAGGTCAAAGGAATCGTTGCTTCCAAGTTCTCTTGTCATCTAAGTGCCATCACTGAGACAGAGGCCTCTAAAGGATCCTGGCAGCAGGAGACCACCCAAACACTGTTTGGAGAAGTAAACTGACAGAAATTAGGATAATAATCTCATTTTCTTTTCTGAGATGAAGACTTCCACCCTGACCTCTTGGCTGCTTGGAATAATTTCAGCATTACACATTCATTTACCCTCAAGTGATAGAAGGTGCCTTAACTGGAATGTTTCCACCCAAGGAAATGAAATGCAAGCAGACTGAGGTTGTGCATGAAAGCCATGCATCAGAAACAATGCATCTACAAGCAGTCCTCTCCCCTGGGAATTAAATATCCCTTCTCCCATACTTTTTTCACAGAACTAAATGCTGCAGAGCAGTGTCAGTGTGTCACATCAATGAGCTATAGCCAAGTGCGCAACACACACTAGGCTGATCTCATACAGGGCTGAGGAATTGTTCTTGCCACAGCCAGCTGTAAGGAAATGATACAACAGATAATAAGACTAGGACTGAGGAAAAATTACCCTTCAGGAAATAAATATGAGACTACTTTTTGAAACCAAGCCTTCTTTCCTCACCAAACTGAATATGTGTAGAAGCTCAAAGAGAACAGTTTCCAAAATTACAATTTCTTTTTCTGGTTTATTAGATAATTACTGAACACTTGTACATTTGTACGCATCTGTACTTTCATGTAGGTTTTTGTCTGTCTTAAAGAATCTGAATAAATGACAACCATGGACAATGGAATATAAAACTGACATCTTCATATAGATCCCTTTCCTTGGTATCAACAAAACCAGAGACTTTATAGTGGATGAGTTGTCTCCTGCTCAGTGTTCACTAGAAATCATCCTGGTAATTATTCCATTATCTCATCTGAAAGCTAAGTAAGGCTGGATCAAGTCCAATGCTCATACTCTGTGACTTGCCTATAGTACTGGCAAGATGCATCTAAATCAGCAATTTTGTGGGTATTTCCCTGCTTAGTGATGACATCAAATCTAAGGAATTTGTGAAAATAGAATAAAAAAGTCACTCAGCCAGTACCAGAACAGAATGCTGCTGAAAAGCTGCTTCCCTGTTCCCAGAGCGATGAAACTGATTTATTCAGGTCCATACAGGAGTTGCTTAACAGTTTAAGCATATACAGTACAGCCTCAGATATTCTGCTTCAACCTTCTTGTTAAGAAAATGCAAACAATCAACATTAGTCTGTTAATCCACAGTTTGAAGAGGTCTCAGGTTCTGAAACCACCCACCTCTCCTTTGGTCTGTTTCTGCTAAGCATATAATGATGTTTTGAAGTTGAAAGTCAGATTCTCCTTCTCCTAGGACTGCTCTTGATTTTGGTAAATACTGATGCAAACTGAAAGCTGTTACCTGTGTCAAGAGAAAGAGTGTTTATTTTAAAGCACATAATACTTCTGACAGAAGTATAATAGGAGTTCAGCAATAAATGAGCTTACAAATAATTAAATGCAGTACACTATATGAACATATCACTACATAAATTATGGTTGAGGTTTTTTTTTTTTCCTGATATATTCTCATCAGTTGTTACAAAATAGGTATTCACTAGGGTTTAATACAAATCATAATGGTTGTAGAATATATCACACAGGGTGAAATCCATCATTAGTAACTAATGTAAAAAAGCTAAATAGAAATATGATTAGTTCCGCTGTTAGGTGTAATTTATTAGGGTACAATTTCCTCATTTGTGTTTTTTCTTTATTTTTATTTAGGCATTCTAAAAATAGGTAACATAAAATTTGAACATATCTCATTTTTAATAGGATATTTAATAGCATTTTTCAGTAGTTGCTTTTTGATTGCATTTTAGATCATTAACATTAAACCTGGAATGCAATGGAATAGTCAGGGCACACCCTGGAACAGTAAAATTTGTGAGACCAGAATGGAGGAGTCCAGATCTACCAATTCTCTCTCCCTCTCAGTGAGGTGTACCACCTCCACCTCCACCCCCCCTCCCCCACCTCCTCCGTCACCACGTCCACCACCACCACCACTTAATACCGGGTTATGGTCCTCTTTGGAGGACCTCCAAACATACATTTGAGAACTGGGTCTGAGGGAGACCATGTATTCAGATGCATTTGAAAGACTTGATACAGAAAAATTTACAGCAGGTATGCGAGACCTGATACTGCAGCACGCCACATCTCATCTTTATCATTCTCTCATCATTGGTCTCCAAACTGAATTGTACAGGGGCATGCCCTGGCCACCTGTACCAAACCTTTTGGCCTGATGTCTGTAGCAGCACAACTATATCAGGCACCAAAAGGGGTGTCCTGATCTGCCACAGAGACATGATAGGGGCCCCTTTAGCAATAAACACTGGAGTGTTTACCACAATATCAGCAGGCCATGTACCAATTACTGGAGGGACTACTGAACCCCCCACCTCCAGTAATATCCCCACGGTGCAAGTACGCCACACCATTGTGGTCCTACCTGCACCTTCCAAAAACATCTTATTCTAATGGTGCCTGGTTTTAGGTTCTCAGGGGCAGGGAGCAGAAGATTGCTCCCACGGCCAGTCTGAGGTCTTACCTCATTATTGGAACTCCTAAATTGGATCCTAAGCAGGGAGGCCCATGTTGTTTGCAACATTTTCAAGGCACTGTGTCTGCCATCTCTAGGTCTTTCATTCAGGTCTCGCGGGGTTTCATGGAGTCTCTTTGTTCACCCCTGCAGAAACTGAGTCTGTCTTCAGGGCAGCCTTGAGAATACCATTATAATGCTCAATAAGGCCTGCCCCCGTTGGATTGTATGGCAGGTGGAATCGCCACTTGATGTTGTTCTCTTCTGCCCAGCATTGTATCACTGCACCCGTGAAATGAGTCCCTTGGTCGCTCTCAATGACTTGTGGTGTCCCGTAGGCAGCCATCAATCTTGTGAGCGCCTTGACGGTATGTGCCTGGTTGGCTTTTGGTACTGGATAGGCCTGCATTAGCCCACTTGTGGTGTCAACACAGGTTAGGGCATATCTCGCCCCCTCAGATCGAGGGAGGGGCCCAATATAATCAACCTGCCATCGCTGTAGAGGATTGTGTCCTCTAGCAAGATGGGCTGTTGTTTCAGGTAACGACCTCGGTCTCATTTTGGAGCAGGCATCACAGTCTTGGCATGCTTGAGCTACGTCTGACAATTGTACGGGCAGTCCCCACGCTTCAGCAGCTGCCCACACAGTCTTCTGTCCAGCATGCCGCAGCTTTTGATGTAACCAGTAGGCGATGTTCGAAGATGGTGAGTTCTCAACCCACCTAAATCAGGCCAGTGTGTCGGCTTCATCATTTCCTGGTGACTGTAGGGGTCGGTGGCCAGAAACATGGTAGACACATACAGTTCTGTGTTTGACTGTATTCCATATGTCTAACCACATATCTTTGCCCCAGATTGGTCAGGAGTGGATAGTCCAGTCCTGGGTAGCCTACTGTGCGATCCAAAGAGTGAGCCCCCGGTACACAGCCCAATTATCTGTGCAAATATTCAGGACACCATCACCAGGTTCTTTGGTTATAACCATCCACATGGCCCGCAGCTCTGCCCACAGGCTGCTTTGACAATCCCCCTCTTCAAACCATATTGTGTCTGTGGCAGGATGGTATGCTACCTCTCTCCACTTAATTGGGTTGCCCTTGCTGGACCCATCTGTGTACCAGGCATCTTCAGGAATGGGATATTTTCCTTCCTGGATGGGACTCTTCTCTAGCAGAGCAACCAAGGTTTGTTTAGGTGCATCACTGTGATACATCACCAGGCCTAGAATCTTTTGGAGTTCTTCTTTCAACGATGAGGAAGACAGACTGCTCCTCTGACTGAGATAGGCGACCCGTCGTGCCACCGTCTGTGCCTGGGCCACCCCTGTCTTAGGAAGGTGGGTCAGATCTCTTACCCACCCCTGAATTGGCAGAGTGGTCTTAACTCTGATTTCGGCCGCCTGGGTTATTGGCTCTACTGCTTGAAACGCGGTGTAGGCAGCCAATAGCTGTTTTTCAATCATACTATATCTTTCTTCTGCTCCATGCCAGACCTGAGACCAAAATCCAATGGGGGTCCAAACAGAACTCTGACATTGCCACAGGCCCCAGCCAAAGCCATCCTGAGTAACATGAACATCCAATTCAGCTGGGAGGGTAGGAGCAAATATACCCAATGCCTGGGCTTGTTTCACCGCCTGTTTTGCCTGCTGGAAAGCATCCTGTTCTGTTCTCCCCCAATCCCATGATTGGCCCTTTTTTGTGAGTCTATACAAAGGTCTCAGCAGCTGCGCCAAATGAGGCATAAAGGAATGCCAGTATCCCAATATGCATAGAAATTCCTGCAGCTGCTTTGGTGTTGTAGGGAATGCCTGAATCTTATCAGCTATGGCACTGGGTAGCACTTTGGTCTTTCTTGACCAGACTACCCCCAGAAATTTTACAGATAGGCCTGGACCTTGCACCTTTTGAGTACTCATAGCCCATCCTCTTTCACCTAGGTAGGTAGTTAATGAATCTGCCACCACTCCTACCGCCTCCAGTGAGTCAGATGTTAACAGGAGATCATCAACGTAGTGGTATGGGTTTACGTTATTAGGTTTCCTCCAATTAGCTAGGTCATACACCACCAGGTTATGGACAGTATGTTGGTGAATGCATGTACCCCTGTGGCAGGACCTGAAAGGTCCACTGCCTGATTCCCCATGTGAATGCAAATTGATCTTGGGATTCCTCAGCTATCAGAATACTAAAAAACACATTTGTTAAATCCAGAACGCAATTGCAGGTCTTTATTTCCCTACTGAGTGTGTCCATTAGGGAAGCAATATTGGGTACAGCTGCATGGACAGGCGGCATGACCTTATTCAATTCCCTATAATCCACCATCATTCTCCATGTTCCATCCAATTTCCGCACTCTGCTAAAGTCTGAACTCTCCCAGAGTTGTCTGGAGAGCCAGACCCCATAAAATGTCTATGCCCAAGATGTATTCTGGGACTGGGGCAATCGACACTTTATACTCCCAGGGTGGGAGACACCCAACTCCCAATTTCAACCATTTTTGGGTGACTGGAATAGTCTGTCTACCAAACCCACCAATCATCACTCTATTGCCCTGAAACTTTGATGGAACTCCATATATAATCAATGTT
Organism: Callipepla californica brunnescens; assembly: GCA_023055505.1. Lineage (NCBI taxonomy): Eukaryota > Metazoa > Chordata > Aves > Galliformes > Odontophoridae > Callipepla > Callipepla californica. The sequence goes on from JALIRH010000013.1 coordinate 195,735, forward strand.
TCTGCACCAGTGTTCACTAGAGCCATCATCTTTTGAACATCTGTTTCTGACCAAAATATTGCTAATTCTACATAAGGTCTCTGGTCCCATCTGGAGGCCCTAAGGGGACCAATGTCCTTCATTACTCCATGAATTTTGCCAGATCCAGGTCTTTTACCACAGGTGGCTCAGGCACTGTAGCCCACGACACCTGTGGATGTCTTTTCCTTCTGTTTGGTATTATGAAATCTGCTAAATTCCAAGTCGTTGTAGGTGCTTCCTCTACTATTTGTACTCCGAATTTTCTGGGAGAACTCTGAAAATTTTTTATCATTCCTTAGCTGTTTCCAAAGCTGTACCAATTGGGCTACCCATCAATTTTAGCAAAGGCATCCCTGGCCCGTATAAGATCATTAAACATGGTCTTTTGAGATACCTGTATGGGGCCTGATCAGGGTATCTGAGGGGCAGGCTTCTTGGTTTTAATTGGGTAGGCCTCAGCTTTCTCCACCATGCGGACATTGCGCCTAGTTCTTATGCACTCTGTCTGCCACCAACTGGGCTGCCCGTTGGACAATGGCCTCTGAAGCCACCAAGGGTAGAGACCAATGTCCCATAAAGATGAGAAGGGGAAAAATTTATGCATACCTACTGTAAATTTTTCCGGAACAGGTCTTTCAAATGCATCTGAATATGTGGCCTCCCTCATACCCAGTTCTCAAGTGTATGTTTGGAGGTCCTCCACAGAGGACCATAAACCGGTACTGAGTGGTATGTCAGACTTGTTAGGGCATGTTAGGCGGCATGCTGCCATCAACCAATCCATAATAGAATGATTCTCATTAGTATAGTGGATAGTGGCATATAATCTTTTCCTCAGGGCCGGGTGTATAGTTAGCATCTTTATGCTAACTTCAATCTCTCTGTCCCACTGACTTAATACACTTTTGGCTCCTACATCCCATAACCTTAGGTGTCACGATGGTATGCTTTTTCTTGGTTTTTGATAGAACCATTGTACTGGGTCCATCAACTCATTTGATGTATACGGGCAAGCTGTCACATGCAAGCTTGTTTCAGCAGGGGGACATTGGTCAGGAAGCACCCCCGCTGGTCTATCTTGCATTTTCTTTGTTCTATGAGTTATGATTGGTCAGATCTCACTTGGATCCTCCATAGATGGAGCTTCAAGATCCAATACAGAAATCTTGTTTTCTGAGGTATCCAGATCAGCTACCTCAGGGACCTGGGTGTCCTCAACTGAAATATTACATACTTACCTTGTTGGGAAATTTCGTCCAGGCTTTTTGGTTACTAATGTGCCCAATTGTTGTTCTAGTTTTTTGATACGATCTCTTAACAATTCGTTTGCAGATTCTATATTCGTATTTGTTATTTCTAATTTATGTAATGCCATTATTAGAGGCCAAGCCACAGCAGGAGTAGCTAGCTGACACTCCTTTTCAATGCGTATATCCTTATCTAGACCCTGAAAGTAGTCTGTTAGATGGGCTGGAGATAGAGAGACACTCCCTGTAACCCTCGTGGCCCCCATTTTTCAATAACAGTGGCTAAACCATATTACGGCTACATAAGTCCTGGAATTTGACCAGGGATTGTTTGGTTTAGGGGAGTAACATTCTCTCCCCCGCCCCATTTGAAAATGTTCCAAATGAAGGACATATTTAATTATTGTCTATATATGTCTATCTATATATATTTGTCTATGTATATTCTTTTAAGCCTGCCTGGCTTGCTAATTGTAGGGCAAATAACCCCCAAGAATGGTACACAAGAAAAGTAGTGCAGAGGATAGCATATTTTTGGTAGGCTTATATAGATAGTACATAGACAACTGGTAAGTAAAGAGTGGCTCATGTTTTGGATAGCTGAGGCTTGCTGATGACTCCACTAAGAGGGATCTCCAACAAGAGATCCTTCCCCAGTGCTGGTCAGCCCTTAAATGGGGTCTGGGAGAGGTGGAGCCAGGCTCCACCCCTTCCAGTCACACAGGTACATTACCTTCACCTGTGCCCCTGTGGCTGACTCAGTGCTCACCTCAGGTGATCAATCAGTGGTTCAGGCCATGATTCAACAGATCCCGTACACATGTTAACGTTACTGGTGCAATGAGAGGCTTAGGGCAGACATTCTCCAGACTTCTGTGCTTCAGGTCTCCTGGTTTCTAGGAAATTACTGGCTTACCTATATGTAACTGCAGAATCTTGGTGGAATCTCCTGGGTTCCAGATGAGTGGCATCTTAAAAAAAAGCCATTGGGAATGGTGAAAACAGAGAGCAAATGCTCCTTTTCTTCCTACAGACATTTGGCGAAATACAAAGACAAAAAGAAGGATAGATATAGATGTGTATATGTGTCTTATATCTGAACTACAAGATGGTTGCCACTGGCATTGCTGACTGGTATAAAAAACCCTGTTTCAGGCCATGCTGAGCCTTTACAATAACTTTCAGTCTGATTTTGGATTCAGAAGGTAATTTCAAGTATTCATTGAAAGAGACTGTACTGGTAATATGGTATAAGATGCATGTGAAAGAAAATTTCCAAGGTTATACAAAAAGGGGAGTGTAAAAAAAAAAAAAGCCATTTCTACCATTCAAGTTAAGAATGAGTCTCTTCCAAAGACTGAAACTAGATAAATAGATGTCACTTACTGATTCCTGGAGGTAGCAAATTTGCCTTTTAAAATAGCACCACGTGCAAGCACATCAGAAAAGTAACAACCAGGAAAACAAAAATTCATTTGTTTTGTCTTGGTTTTTGCAGGCTTTCCTGATCCAGCAAAGTACTGACAGAATTGCAGACTGTGATACTAGAGCTAGAAAGAGGAAGGAGGTTGGACAGAACAGATAATAGTGTGGCAGAAGTAAACACACTCTGATTGCTTTGCTCTTTCCCAGTGTTATGCAGAGCCTGACGGCAGCAAGAGGTAGGCACTACATACCCTTGCCTATGGAATGAGTGAGACTGGACACATCCAGCAATCTGGGCAGGACAGCTAAACCCTGGGATCTCATGCACCAGCATCTGTGCTTTATCCTCACAGCTGCTTGACTGTGCATGTCAAATTTAGCTGAAGTTCCTGTGTGGGAAGTCATTGTTAAAACATTTTCATCCTGGACCTCTGATTTGCCTGCTTTGACATGGAAAACTACAAAGGCTGAGCTTACAAATGTCAGTCTGCCTAACTTGTCAAAGCAACTCCACTTTGAGCTCAAATCTCAGCAGCTGGTAGATTTTTGTTAGTTAAAAAAAAAAAAAAAAAACCCAAAAACTTTATTTTCTCCATCTGAAACATTGCACACAGGAAACATTGCACACAGATCTTGCCTTGAAGTTTATCCCTGGGAAGAAGTTAATCTTATTGAAATCTCCCACTAGGGCACCAACTTTCCTCATCAAATGTTCTTTATGTTTTTCTCCCCCTATAAATTACTGGAGAATATAATTCAGAACAAAAATTAATAACAGCAAACCTGGAACACACTGTTGACAAACTGATCCAGTTTTTTGTAATGATTCTTGTGTCTGACTTACCATTGTGCTTGATTACCATCCAGTCATTTATGCAGCCTGTGCTGCTTGCATGGCTGAGAAATCTTGTATTTGTTTAGAGAAGCAGAGTTGGAAGAAAAAAATCTCTTGGTCAAATTCATAGAGGAAAAGACTTAGTAGGAAAACTAAGAACTGAATTAGAACTCTAATTAGAACAAAACCAGAACTCTAGGATTTTAAGTATATATTCTGTCTGCAGTTTGGTACAACTGATAATTGTTGATTGCCTAAAACTTTGTTATTTGGAGTGTGAGTAGTAGATTGTGTTTTTGCAGTGGAAATTTCCAGTATTTCTCTATGTAGCATGGGTAAGTTGCCGAACACAGTAAAGTTGAGATTGGGGCATTCTGACCTAGATAAAATTGGCATGACACTAGGGAAAAGTAACTAGATAGGGTAGGGGAAAGTGTGGTACAGGACAGCACTAGTGAATAATTATGGAAGGTATTGTCCTCCTACCATTGTAAAAAGGTACAGAACATACCTGAATATGGGGGGGATTGGTAACAGACGTTGCATGGAAACATAATGTAGTGATCTGAAGATTGTGAGCCTGAGATGCTCAGTCAATGAGTGCCAGGACAGGTTTGCCTGGGTATATAATGGAATGGATTTTACTGACAAGTTGAGCAGTTTCTCCCATGTCAGTAGGGGGTGTGTGCCCATTATTGCAAAATGAATAAAATTGCTGCTATCACTGAGATCTTTGCCTAACACAAAATTCTTGACTTAGAGTAGTTCTAACAGGAATAACATGGAGAAATGACTAGACTGCTTTGCAACAAGGAGACTGACTCACCTGCGGGCATGCTCATGTTCTTGTTACGTTTGCTTTTCATGACTGTGCCAGGTCAAAATAGGAAGACATGAATATTACTGTAGAATACAGCTCAGGGAGGTACAAACAGAGAATTACACAGGTGTTTGTATATATCTATACAAGGTGGGGAGTGGCGAGCATCTCATAAAAGACTGAAATTTGTGAGCTAATTTCTGAGGATTTCATTGACTTTTTATTTGTTGCTGTTATGAAGAAGCAATCAAAACAGCTAATGCTTTTAGAGGGTATAGCTCATTTGTGTTGCAGTCATGTCAACCAGACTATAATGAAGAATGACGTTTGGGTCAGAGCAGAAGAGCTGTTACTGCATTAATTGTTCATCCATATGGATTTTCTTTGAATAAATTCCATTTTAGTGTCTATTTGACACATCTATTTCGATTTTACATGTCTGTCCAGAAGACTGCAAGTGTTGATGATACCTAAGATGACATTTTATAAACAAAAACACCCATGTTAAGGAGAAGTTATGTGTTAAGAGAGTGACAGCAGAGTGACACCAATTAGTTAAAGGTTATGAAGAGCTACTTTGTAATGGACATGTATTTTAATAGAGTTACTTGTTATCTTTTAAAAACTGGGTACATTGTTTGATTACTCAGATCATAAAGTCTTTTACTAGGAATAAATTAGGATTTCTGTTTGAATCACAGCATGTCTAAGAAAACATATCCCACCATTATTATTATTATATTGTACTAAAGCCCTTAAGAAATCCAAGAAAGGCTGCTAATAATACTGTCATGGTTTTATGATTTTTGGTACTGGTATTCCACATCATAACATCATGTATTGCATTAAGAGTTAAAGAGCTAATACTCCAGCTCCATAGATCATTGATAATTCCAGGTATACCTGCCTCAGAAGAGAAGAACTACATTCCCCAGAGGACTTTGCGATGCTTTGTATTTTTACGTGTTTTCCGCTCAGAGGGAACAGATAAAAACCCTCAGCGGTCACGGGACACTCTCTTTCCTTCGGGATCGTCTCAGCAGTGGGTGCTCGCTGCCGTATCGCCTTCAGCGTTAGCGTAAGGCCTTCGGTTTATCGGACACTCTCTCTCTTGCTCATTTTATTAGATTCATTAGCCTCAATTCCAATTATATTGTATTATATTCTGTTATTTTGCTTTCTGATATCTTATTTAGTAAATTAGCTTTCCTCCTCAGATCGTTGCCGCTGTTTTGTTTCTAGGCCCATCTCCCTTTTCCCTTTTCCCTTTTTCCCTTCCCCTTTCCTGGGGCGTGGGTCCGTGGGTCCCCCGCACCAATCGTCACGGAACCGTGACATGCTCTTTCCTTTTGTCTCTCCCTCTTTAGATACATGGAAGAAAGATCAGATTGGAGACCATCTGCAGTTCTCTCACAGCAACTGCAGCTGAGAATTTGTGTACTTGAGATAAGCAAGATTCAGCTGAAAGGATACCTCATCTGTAATACCATCAAATGATGAAAGGTAATGGCTCTAGATTTTACTGTCTTTTGAAACTCTTGTTTTTCAACCTTTTGAAGGAAAGGCTTCACATATTTATGTTCCCACTGGCACTTGAACTGTAAAGACTGTAGAAAAATACTGCACTACTTTTGTGAGATTTAAATTCACTATGATGCCACCAAGAACATTCATGCAAGACTAGGACCAGAGATAAAACTGAGAAAAAGACACCTGCTGAGTAGTGATTGTATAGAGCTCCAAGACTCCAGCGTTGTCACGCTCCAATATAGAGGAGGGAGATGAGGTTCTTTAAGATTATGTGTACACCCAGCGTGAGATTAAGAAGCAACGGTTCAAATGTTGGTCCGACCAGTTTATTACCAATATTGGTCAGGGATAATAGGGAAGGGGGAGGCGGACACTGTTAAGGGTGATGGGGAAGGGAAGGCGAGCAATAGGAAAGATAGGAAAGAAGCAAGGGTTTGTACAATGCAGGGATAGTCACCAGCCAGGATCCTAGGAGCAGTCCGGTTGCAAGCGGCTCCGATGGTCCGAGGCCGAAGAGCAGGGCTGGCAGAAGCGGGGAGAACAGCAGCAGCAGCGGGCAGCCTTGAGCAGCAAGCAGTTGTCCGGAGAAGCAGTGAGGGGTCAGCACCAGGTCCGCACCGGAGGAGCAGCAAGGGAGGCAACCCCGAGAGGGGCAGCAGCAAACAGTGATCAGCTTGTGAGGTCTCTCCTAAGAGAAGGCCTCTCCAGGCAGCAGCAGTGATCAGCTCGGGTAGCCCCTCCGAAGAGAAACTCCGACTTCGTGGCTGCAGGACCCCTCCATTTATCCTCCAGATTCCTCCAGTCTACGTGACAAATCCCATGCTGCAAGCGTCTCCTGAGATGGCTATCTCCCCACGGAGATGAGTACCAAACAAAAGAGTGTTCAGCGGCCATTGAGCTGCCATTGAGCTGCAGCTTATCTCTTTCATTCTGCCAGGAAATGCCCATCTGCTTGTCTCTTAGACAAAGGATTTCACAACCCTTGCCCAGGACTTGCTTGGACATGTTTATCAGCAAACTTTGAGTCAGTGCATATTAAAATAGTCTCTTACAAGCGTACACAGTAGTTGGTATCTTACATTGGATCATAAGTTATTTCAATCACTTTCACTCAGTCCCCTGTGCAGCCTTACAATTAACAGGTAGGTTATTATCTCTCTCAAAAAACTCATCCAAGGTAATGTGAAGAGACACTATTACCTATTAGATTGAATAGATACATTAGGGAAAATCAGACACATCTCAAAGCTGCTATTCTGGTCTTGAATGACACCACTGATAATGTAGGGTCATGAATACGCATGTGTTTCCACCGGGACTAGCCCTATATGGGCTCCAGCGTGATACATTTGGCCTCATCTCAAGGCAGAAAATAGCATCCAGCCCTCATAATAACTGGGACTGTGTGTTTCTTCCTTATTGTTTTGTAAATTGTTATATTATAAATAACTTACGCATGCCATAGTGAGTGATTAAAAACAGCTGGATTACCCACTAGATGGTTGCCATGGTTTTATAGTTTTTGCCATTGGTATTCCACATCATAACATCCTGTAGTGCATTAAAAGTTAAAGAGTTAATACTCCAACTCCATGGATCATTGATAGTTCTGGGTATACCTGTCTCAGAAGAGAGAAGAACTACATTCCCCAGAGGACTGTGCACTGCTTTGCATTTTTATGTGTATTTACTCAGAGGGAAAGATAAAAACTGACTGTGGTCACGGGACTCGTTCTCTTCCTCTTGGGATCGACTCAGCAGTGGGTGCTCACTGCTGTCTTGCCTTCAGCATTTAGCATAAGGCCTTCTATTTATTGGACACTCTCTCTTGCTCATTTTATTTCATTTATTAGCTTCAATTCCAATTATATTGTATTATATTGTGTTATTTTGCTTTCTGAAATCTTATTTAGTAAATTAGCTTTCCTCCTCAGATCGTTGCCTCTGTTTTGTTTCCAGGCCCATCTCCCTTTTCCCTCTTCCCCTTTCCTGGGGTGTGGGCCGAACCTGCCCAGTAAACCGTTGGTATATTAGTAACAACACTGGTCATGGTATGACAAAAATGGGTGATTTTCCTGTGTTACCAATGTAGCCTTAAGAATTAGAATTAATAGGTATTATTTAGGTTGTTATTAGCTATTATTTAGGTTGTTGTGTGCTGCTTTTTCTATTTTTAGTGGTAGATTAAATATAAAAATGAACAGGATTTGATGTTTCCACTGTTGGAATCTATGGAAATAATCTTTTTAGTTTAGTTTCATCCTTGCATCATTGGTTATAATGTCATTAACGTATCAATTAGCCTTTTCTTAGTTTGTCGAGACAAAACCTGGAAAGGAACCCCAGGCAAAGGGATGACACTGTACTGTATAATGATTCACTCTCTTTCACCCACTATCAGAATTTTAAAAATATGACTATGCATCACTTGAGACAAAAGCACACACTAGCTTACTTCAACATATGATTCTGTAGGGCAAATAACCCCTGCAAAGACTGAGAGTCTGTCTTCAGGGCAGCCTTGAGAATGCCATTATAACGCTCAATAAGGCCTGCCCCCATTGGATTGTATGGCAGGTGGAATCGCCACTCGATACTGTTCTCTTCTGCCCAGCATTGTATCACTGCACCCGTGAAATGAGTCCCTTGGTCGCTCTCAATGACTTGTGGTGTCCCGTAGGCAGCCATCAATCTTGTGAGCACCTTGATGGTATATGCCTGGTTGGCTTTTGGTACTGGATAGGCCTGCATTAGCCCACTTGTGGTGTCAACACAGGTTAGGGCATATCTCGCCCCCTCAGATCGAGGGAGGGGCCCAATATAATCAACCTGCCATCACTGTAGAGGATTCTGTCCTCTAGCAAGATGGGCTGTTGTTTCAGGTAACGACCTCGGTCTCATTTTGGAGCAGGCATCACAGTCTTGGCATGCTTGAGCTACGTCCGATAATTGTACAGGCAGTCCCCACGCTTCAGCAGCTGCCCACACAGTCTTCTGTCCAGCATGCCCCAGCTTATGATGTAACCAGTAGGTTATGTTCGAAGATGGTGAGTTCTCAACCCACCTAAATCAGGCCAGTGTGTCGGCTTCATCATTTCCTGGTGACTGTAGGGGTCGGTGGCCAGAAACATGGTAGACACGTACAGTTCTGTGTTTGACTGTATTCCATATGTCTAACCACATATCTTTGCCCCAGATTGGTCAGGAGTGGATAGTCCAGTCCTGGGTAGCCCACTGTGCGATCCAAAGAGTGAGCCCCCGGTACACAGCCCAACTATCTGTGCAAATATTCAGGACACCATCACCAGGTTCTTTGGTTATAACCATCCACACGGCCCGCAGCTCTGCCCACTGGCTGCTTTGACAATCCCCCTCTTCAAACCATATTGTGTCTGTGGCAGGATGGTATGCTACTTCTCTCCACTTAATTGGGTTGCCCTTGCTGGACCCATCTGTGTACCAGGCATCTTCAGGAATGGGATATTTTCCTTCCTGGATGGGACTCTTCTCTAGCAGAGCAACCAAGGTTTGTTTAGGTGCATCACTGTGATACGTCACCAGGTCTAGAATCTTCTGAAGCTCTTCTTTTAACAGTGAGGAAGACAGACTGCTCCTCTGACTGAGATAGGCGACCCATCGTGCCACCGTCTGTGCTTGGGCCACCCCTGTCTTAGGAAGGTGGGTCAGATCTCTTACCCACTCCTGAATTGGCAGAGTGGTCTTAACTCTGATTTCGGCCGCCTGGGTTATTGGCTCTACTGCTTGAAACGCGGTGTAGGCAGCCAATAGCTGCTTTTCAATCATACTATATCTTTCTTCTGCTCCATGCCAGACCTGAGACCAAAATTCAATGGGGGTTCAAACAGAACTCTGACGTTGCCACAGGCCCCAGCCAAAGCCATCCTGAGTAACATGAACATTCAATTCAGCTGGGAGGGTAGTATCGAACGTACCCAGTGGCTGGGCTTGTTTCACCGCCTGTTTTGCTTGTTCTGTTTGCTTGTTCTGTTCTCCCCCAATCCCATGATTGGCCCTTTTTTGTGAATCTATACAAAGGTCTCAGCAGCTACACCAAATGAGCTATAAAGGAACGCCACTATCCCAATATACCTACAAATTCCTGCAGCTGCTTTGGTGTTGTAGGGACTGGAAATGCCTGAACCTTATCTATAATGGCACTGGGTAGCACTTTGGTCTTTCCTGACCAGACTACCCCCAGAAATTTTACAGACAGGCCTGGACCTTGCACCTTTTGAGGATTGATAGCCCATCCTCTTTCACCTAGGTAGGAGGTTAATGAATCTGCTGCCTCTCCTACTGCTTCCAGTGAGTCGGATGTTAACAGGAGATCATCAATGTAGTGATATAGGTTGACGTTATTATTAGGTTTCTTCCAATTAGCTAGGTCACGCGCCACCAAGTTATGACAGTATGTTGGTGAATGCACGTACCCCTGTGGCAGGACCTGAAAGGTCCACTGCCTGATTCCCCATGTGAATGCAAATTGATCTTGGGATTCCTCAGCTATCAGAATACTAAAAAACGCATTTGTTAAATCCAAGACACAATGGCAGGTCTTGATTTCCCTACTAAGTGTGTCCATTAGGGAAGCAATATTGGGCACGGCTGCATGGATGGGCGGCGTGACCTTATTTAATTCCCTATAATCCACTGTCATTCTCCATGTTTCATCCAACTTCTGCACTGGCCATATGGGGGAATTATATGGACTATGTGCAGGTCTTATAATACCTACTTTTTCTAGTTCCTGCACCATTTTTTATATTTCTTCCTGCCCCTCCCCCCCCCGGGAGTCTATACTGTCTTTCATTAGTAGTCTGGTGTGGTTTCGGCAAACAAATGGGCTCATGTTTCCCATGGCCCCTCAATACTGTCTGTATTGCCCGGACACTAATGTACCTCTGTCAAAGTCTGAACTTTCCCACAGTTGTCTGGAGAGCCAGACCCCATAAAATGTCTATGCCCAAGATGTATTCTGGAATTGGGGCAATCGACACTTTATACTCCCAGGGGGGGAAGACGCCTAACTCCCAATTTCAACAATGTTTGGGTGACTAGAATGGTCTGTCCCCCAAACCCACCAATCATCACTCTACTGCCCTTAAACTTTGTTGGGTCTCCATATATAATTGATGCTTCTGCACCAGTGTCTGCTAGAGCCATCACCTTTTGAATATTCTTCTCCGACCAAAATATCTCTAATTCTACATAGGGCCTCTGATCCCATCTGGAGGCCCTAAGGGGACCAAAGTCCTTCGTTACTCCATGAAGTTTGCTAAATCTAAGTCTTTTACCGCAGGTGGTTCAGGCACTGTAGCCCGTGACACCTGTGGATGTTTCTTTCTTCTATTTGGGACTACAAAGTCGACTAAATTCCAGGTTGTTGTTGGTGCCGCCTATATTATTCGTACTCCCGATTTTCTGGGAGCACTCTGAAATTTTTGATGATTTCTAAGTTGTTTCCAGAGCTGTAACAACACATGGTTGGGTTGCCCATCGATTTTTGCAAAGGCAACCCTGGCCCACATAAGATCATTAAACATAGTCTTCCGGGATACCCATATGGGGCCCGATCGGGATATTCGTGGGACAGGCTTCCTAGTTTTATTCGGGAATGCCTCAGCTTCTTCTACCATACAGACATTGCGCATAGTTCTTATGCGCTCTGTTTCCCCAAGGTCTGCCACCAACTGGGCTGCCTGTTGGACGATAGCCTCCGAAGCCACTAAAGGGTTTAGTATGGAGACCAAAGTCCCATAAAGGTGAGAGGGGGCTTGCTGTAATATTAGGTCTCACATGCCTGCCGTAAATTTTTCTGTATCAGGGCTTTCAAAGTTTTCTGAATACATAGCCTCTCTCATACCCAGTTCCCGGATGTATGTTTGGAGGTCCTCCACAGAGGACCATAAATCGGTATTGAGTGGAATGTCAGATTTGTTAGGCCATGTTATGCAGCATGCTGCCATCAACCAATCTATAATAGAATGATTCTCATTAGTATAGTGGATGGCAGTATATAATCTTTGCCTCAGGGCTGGGTGTATAGTTATAGATGCTAGTTTTGACATTTCTGTCCCACTAACTAATACGCTTTCAGCTCCTGCATCCCATAACCTCTGGAGCCATGATGGTACGCTTTCCCTTGGTTTTTGATGGAACCGTTGTACTAGGTCCATCAACTCATTTGCTGTATACGGGCAAGCTGTCACATGCAAGCATGTTTCAGCAGGAGGCCATTGGTCAGAAGGCATTCCTGCTGGTCTATCTTGCACTTTTTTTGTTTTTTGAGTTATGATTGGTCGGATCTCAAACAGATCCTCTATAGATGGAGCTTCGAGATCCAATTCAGAAAACTTGTTTTCTGAAACACCCAGGTTTGCTACTTCAGGGACCTGGGTGTCCTCCACTGATATGGTACGTATTTGTCTTGTTGGCACATCTAGTCCAGGTTTTTTTGCTAATGTGCCCAACTGTTGCTCCAATTTCTCAATTTGATCTCTTAACAATTGATTTTCAGATTCTATATTTGTATTTGTTACTTCCATTTTATGTAAAGCCACTATTAGAGGCCAAGCCACGGCAGAAGCAGCTAGCCAACGTTCTTTTGTAACTAGTATGTTCTTATCTAGACCTTGAACATAATCTGTCAGCCGGGCTGGAGAAGGAGAAACACTGCCTGTAACCCACAGGGGTCCCCATTTTTCAATAACGGTGGCAAGACCATAATAGGATGACCCCATAAATCCTGGAATTTGACCAGGAATTGTTTGGTCTAGGGGAGTAACGTTCTCCCCCCTGCCCCATTTGAAAATGTTCCAAATGAAAGACATGGTTAATTATTGTGTGTATATACATACACACACACACACACACACATATACATACTTTTTTTTTTTTTTTAAGCCTGCCTGGCTCGCCAATTGTAGGGCAAATAACCCCCAAGAAGAGGACTCAAGGAAATAGTGCGAAAGGTGGTATATTTTGGTAGGCTTAAGTAGATGGTATACAAACAAATAGTAAAAAGAGAGTGGCTCACTTTGATGATAGTCGAGGCTCTCTGATAACTCCACCAGGGAGGGATCTCCAACAAAAGATCCTCCACCCCTTCCGATCACACTCACTTGTGCCCCTGCGGCTGACTCAGTGCTCGCCTCAGGTGATCAATCAGTGGTTCAGGCTGTGATTCAACAGTTCCCATACAGATTCTAACAGAGAATGCTTGAAAATTGCCCAGCAGATACTTTTGTTCACTGATTCTTTCAATTGAAACCTATGTCATGGACCTAAAGACCCCTGACAGAAGAATGATCTTGGGAAGGAACAAAGTATTCTGATAGTTTTAAGGATATTTGTGGCTGTAAGCATTTTTTAGAGAGAGGTGACCTTGGTAGTTTCTTCTGTTTTGCAAGCAGGTGTTCCACTTGGGCTCTGTATCACGCACTGGCCATGTGGATGCAGTGTACAAATGGGAGAAACTCTGCAGATCCTGAGAAGAGTAAAAGCAGGAGAGAATCTGTGATGAGTGAGAGAGGAAAAGTGCACCTTGAAGCAGGGGATGCCCTGCTGGCACTGCCTATCGCATCCACCACCAGCATGTTCCTTCTTTCTCTCCTCTCTGTCAACTTGACATTTCTCAAGGGTCAACAGCTAATAGTGCGCTTGCTTAGGGAGTTTCTGCTTCGTGCTTACACATCTAAAATGGATGTCTGTGTGTGTGTGAGTGTATATTGACTAAAACTCTTAACTCTCTGTGTTGCTCTGAATGCATAGTTTGCTTGCCTTTGTTCCTGAGACATCTTGTCTCCCAGATCCAAATATACCATGAAACAGCACCACCCATCCAGGTTGCAGTAACAAAGGGATTGGGACTGGTTGGACAAATGGTTCTTGGGATGGGGTCTCAACGGATGGCTTCGCAACACCTTAAAAATGACAAGGCTCTAAAGAAAATATTCATAGTGCAACATAAAGGGGGAGATGTGGGTAATGGCAAGAGTGTGAGCCAGAAAGAACTGGTAGCTAAGCAGGAATTTGATGACAAGCCTTGGATGCAGGCTGTGTAAAGATAAGCTGACAAGGTTGAGATAACCACATCTGAGGAATGAAAAGAAACAGGACACTGTAACAGAAGGTGATAGGGAACTGCTCATTTAGACAACTAAGAGTTCTTTGCATTGTTATGATGTTTAACCTTGAGGAATGTAACCTTAGCCCAATCAGATCTTAACACACGTTGCCTTTCTTTGTATATAAGCTTTGAGTTGTTGCTTAATAAACGAACATTTAGCTTGCATCAAGCTGGGTTCCCGTCCCTTCATTGCAGCAATTTTATATACTTCACTGCACTTTATCTCCCGTAGAAGCAGAAGTAACCAATACTAGAGATGAAACACTATATGTGTATTAATTGTACAAAAATACTTCCACATTCATATTATTAAACAGGTTTTTCTAACCTCTATTTCTATGTATGCAATTTGGAGGATATGCATATGTGTGAAGTGAGCTATTATTAACACTTCAGCTGTGTCTGTGTTGTTACTGCAGGCTACCAGCTTTGCTGAAGTAATAATTTATTCATGTCAGAGGATGGAAAATAGGATCTTCAAAGCACTATTCAGAATTACTTAGTAAGTTGATTGTGTTGTGTGTTTTTTTGTTTGTTTGTTTTGTTGTTGCTGTTTTGCTTTGTTGTTTTGTTTTTGTTTTTGTTTTTGTTTTTGTTTTTGTTTTTTTCCCGCTAAGAGACTGCACATCATACCTGGATATCATCTCATAAATACCACACAGCGAGTACTTATGAGACAGATAATGGAGGATGGCTAGCATAAACAAAAACCATAGACATTAGGAGTAAGGAAATACTAACTGTGATAACAGATGGATTTTCCAGAATAAAGAGTTTATTGGGAATGCTGTAGATTTGCTCCACAAAACAGTTCTTCAAAATATTGGTGATGCTTGCCATTCTGAAATCCCACAGAAGAAAGGGATTGGAGTATCTCTCCTATGAGTAGAAGCTGAGAAGATCTGGGACTGTTAAGCCTGCAGATCAGGATGCTTAGTGGGAATCTTATCAAAGTGAACAAATACCTGACAGGCAGATACAAAGAAGACAGAGCCATGCTATTTTTCAGTGCAGTCCAGTGACAGGACATGCACAAACTAGAACACAGGATGATCTCTCTAAATATCAGGAAGCACTTTATTGTGTGGGTGATAGAGCACTGGCATTGGTTGCCCAGCGTTTCTATAGTCTGCCCCTCAGAGATCTTCAAACTACACCTGGAAGTGATTCTGGGCAACCAGTTCTGCATGTTCCTGCTTGAGCTGCGGTTGGGTCAGAGGTCTCTGCCAGCTTCAACCATTCTGTGATTCTGTGATCACAAGACTGAGTAAGATCAGAGACAGGTAGAATTTGGATTTTCCCTTGTGTCTTTATCAGAGACAACACTTAACTTTCACAGAGGTATTGCATACTTAAGTAATGTAATACTGGATGGAATGAAAAGACCTTGTATGAGAGACTGTGTGAGAGTAAAGTGTTAAATCACTAATGTGTAGTTTATGCTTTCAGTTTCTGATGATAAATGCATGCATGTATGCGTTTTTCACTAAACAGAATAATTATTTCTGAGGTAAAAGTAAACAGCTGTTAGAGAATTTATATATGAATGGTACATAACAGATGCATTGAAGAATTTTCTTAAGTATTTAATTTCCTTCTTAAATGTCACTACTAGAGAACACTGGCAAGCCATAACACATATAATCCATCTTTTGCTAAGTTACACAGGGCCACAGAATACAGGTTATGTATACTAAACAAAATACTCTCAGTGAAAGATATATAATTCTAAAATGGTTTTGTTTGCACAAACTGATGGGAAGATTTCCAGTAAAGCAAAAAGTATGTCATGGTAATATTGATTTTCATATAGTCACATCTATAAATATGGGCTTTACAGAGTCAATAGCATCTTGATTTAGGCTCTAACCCAACCCAAAAGTCTCATTCGTGTATATCCACTTATTATTGATTTGTCTGGCATAGTGTGGGCTGGTAGGATTTTTTTACAGAAACACTTTTCTGCTCTCAAATTTTGGCTAGCTCTTCCAAAAGAATATCTAATACAGCCAGAAAGAGGAATTATATTCCTTACAAGTAAGCAATTGACAATCATAATACAGATGTCAGTAGTTTCCAACAGGACCTTAGAGTACTTCTTCATTCAAAAACGCTAAGGCAATCAACAAACAACAATTAATGAGTCAGAAAATATGAACAACCCTTTGTTTTCTATAAGGTAAAATAATAACTTTGTAAAGCTGTGCTGTTTTTAGGGAACAAAAGGCCTTGTAACTATCACCAAGACATCAGCTCTTTGCTATTTTACTATAACTTATTTTTTCTTCTCTTCCTCTACTTGACATTTAAATGCCTTCAATTTTTGACATCAGGAGCACATACCTGCAAAACATCTCACCAGTTGAGAGCTGAAAGATACTATTTTTATCATTTCTAGACAGCAGATTCACCTAATCATTACCTTCTTCATCCTTTCATGGGAAGGAAGACAAGATGAATAAGCAGAGAGAGACAGCACAGCTCATTTAATAAGCCTTAACAATTTTCCTTTGATTAAATTTGTACTGGAAAACTGAAACATTTGGGTAGGAGTTGATGAATGGTAGAGGGAATCAAGAATGGAAATAAAGGCATGGTTAGATGAGACTAAACAGGCCATATGGTTTTCAATAAAAGTAGCTTTTAGGAACTAGGAAAATACATATGTCATTGGACAGGGTGCAAATGCATGCAGGAGGGAAGGGAAGGGCAAGTTTGCCTGGGAAATAAATCCATTTAGGTCATTGTAGCTCAGTATGGCCATCATCCAGGAAAGCATTGCAGCATCTGTTTGATTTTAATATGTGACTCGCTCTTTTGAAATCTGAACTCTGCTCACTTGTCAAGTTCAGAGTGAAGTGATTTCATTGTATCTAGGCTAGCATCCCCTTTTGAATGACACGAGCCCACTTCAAAACCAAAAGCCAGATAACTCAAAGATCAGAATCACTTTGGACTGGGTATCTTTGCACTGTTGTAAATGTAACCATTGGGAGCTAGTGGATTAGGAATGGTCATGCAGCCAGAAGGAGTGTGTCATCAACATGGAAAAGTTTTCATTTCTAGAAAACTCAGATGACATTTCATGTGAGGGAGTACAGGAAAAACAGATTTAAGTTGGCCAAAATTCTAGTGTATTTGGAACATGTGTTTGTGTGTTAGCTGTTAGTTGTGACTGCTTGCACACTTCAGGGACACAGCAGGGACAGGCTGGTTCTGGGTGGCCACGGTGCCTGGTACCTAAGCAGTAGGCAGAGCAGCTCCTCCTGTCATCTGGGGCACAAGCAGGCTCTTCCAGGTGTCTCTGTGAAGACAACTGATCCTGCATTCATTAGCTGCCAATAACTAGTTTTTTCAGTTGATCTTTCTATCCTCATTCTGGAGCAGACTGAAATACTGTTTTGGTTTTTCAGAAAATAAACAAAGAAAAGATAGATATACAACCTTGTCATTGTGACAAAGTACCATAATATTTATTTCCTGCAGAAATGGGAATACTGAAGATTCACAGTTCTTGAACAATAGAAGTAAATTCCTAATTCTCAAGGTTTCACAGAAAAGCATGATTCTTGCAATGTCACCAGAAATATCATTTGGACTTTTTGAATTTTTGCTTACTCCTGATCTTGCTGATCTTGCTCTGAGAGGATGCAAAAATAACTCACACAAGCAATTTTCAGAATGGGGATCTGCAATGTCTGAGGCACGGACTCAGATGTGGATGATCCAAATTGTTTATTTCAGGTTCTAACATCCCTTATGTGCATTCACAAGTTTTCTCTTTTAACTTTCCCACCCACCTTTACATGTCAACAAAACATTCCTCAAACACTCCTCACCCATGCATGCAGGTGCTTATCCAATCAGGGTCATGAGTGGTTCCAAGCCATGCGCTCTTCCTTCAATCAGGGTTATCGTCATGTGCATAGCTTACTTAAGTTTGTTTTTCTTTTATTCTGGAGAGTCTTTGGTTCTCAGCCTTCCTTTCTCATGCTTTTTATCTTGCTCCACAGATTCTGCTCTGAACATCTTTTCTTGTATTCACACAGGGACCTGTTGATCTGATATAACACAGACTTGCTTTTTCTCCCATTTTTACTCTCAAACTCTGCAGGACGAGGTGGCTGACAATTATTCAGGGTTGCCAATTAACCTACTTAGCAGGTCACATAGGTAACTGGCATAGATTGTGTCAAACCTCATTACTGAGATAATAATTCAACCATTCAACATACTTGCTTAAAACCAGATAATCTGAAGAATAAGTAAAACAGGAAAATAAAATAAATGCTTAGATGTTGTATTTAAAAATGTGATAAAACTGTCTGTTGTGAAAATGCAAAGCATACTGTTGACTAGTAGAAATCCAGTAAAAGCCAGAGAAGGCTGGGGTTGGTGGTTCTTTTCAATCATATTATACAGCATGAGTGTCAAAAAATACTGCATGTTGCCTTGGTTTTAGGAATTAAAAACAGTTCAGAAGCAGCTCGAACCCCCTCGTATGCGGCTAAGATCTCCTTTTCAGTTGGAGTGTAGCGCTCCTCAGACCCCCTGTATGCTCGACTCCAGAAACCAAGGGGTCAGCCTCGGGTCTCTCCAGAAGCTCTTTGCCACAAATTCCAAGTGGGATCTTCCTTTCCAGCAGCAGTGTAGAGGGTGTTCTTTACATCCTGTCCCGTCTGCACTGGCCCCAGGGCCACGGCACGGGCTATCTCCTGCTTAATTTGCTCAAAAGCCTGCTGCTGCTCAGGGCCCCATACAAAATCATTCTTCTTCCGCGTCACCCGAAAGAGAGGGCTCACAATGAGACTGTAGTTTGGAACATGCATTCTCCAAAAGCCCACTGCACCCAGAAAAGCTTGGGTCTCTGTCTTACTAGTGGGCAGAGACATAGCAATAATTTTGTCAATCACATCTGTTGGGATGTGACGACGTCCATCTTGCCACTTTATTCCTAGGAATTGAATTTTCTGTGCAGGCCCTTTTACTTTGCTTCATTTAATAGCGAAGCCAGCTTGCAGGAGGATCTGAATTATTCTCTCTCCTTTCTCGAAAACTTCCCCTGCTGTATTGCCCCACACAATGATGTCATCAATGTATTGTAAGTGCTCAGGAGCACCGCCCTGTTGCAATGCAGTTTGGATCAACCCATGGCAAATGGTTGGGCTATGCTTCCACCCCTGGGGCAAACGATTCCAGGTGTACTGAATGCCTCTCCAGGTGAAGGCAAACTGTGGCCTGCATTCTGTGGCCAAGGGAATTGAAAAGAAGGCGTTTGCAATGTCAATCATGGCATACCACTTGGCTGCTTTTGACTCCAGTTCATACTGGAGTTGAAGCATGTCCGGCACAGCAGCACTCAGTGGGGGTGTGACTTCATTCAGGCCACGGTAATCTACCGTCAGCCTCCATTCTCCACTGGCTTTACGCACTGGCCATATGGGGCTATTAAACGGGGAGTGAGTTTTGCTGATCACTCCCTGGCTCTCTAGCTGACGAATCAGGTTATGAATGGGGAGCAAGGAATCCCTATTAGTGCGGTACTGCCGTCTGTGCACTGTTTTTTTAGCAATTGGTACCTGTTGCTCCTCCACTTGTAGTAACCCTACAACGGACGGATCTTCTGACAGGCCAGGCAAAGCAGACAGCTGCTTAATATTATCTGCATCCACAGCAGCTATTCCAAAAGCCCATCGATACCCTTTGGGATCCTTAAAATATCCCCTTTTGAGGTAATCAATACCAAGTATGCATGGGGCCCCCTGTCCGGTCACTATAGGATGCTTCTGCCAGTCTTTACCCGTGAGGCTTATTTCTGCCTCCAGCACAGACAATTCCTGAAAGCCCCCAGTCACTCCAGAGATATGAATCAATTCTGCCCCTTTATAACTTGAAGGCATTAGAGTACATTGTGCACCAGTATCCACCAGTGCCTCATATTTCTGTGGGTTTGATGTGCCAGGCCACCGAATCCACACAGTCCAATACACTCTATTATCCCTCTCCCTCCTCTGGCTGAGGGCAGGGCCCCTCTATTCATTCTTTAACTCTTAATGCAATACATGATGTTATGATGTGGAATACCAGTACCAAAAAATCATAAAACCATGACAGCATATAAAGATGACAAGACCATGTATATTATCCATCCACATCTAGAAATAAATGTAATGTAAAAAAATGCAGTTGTCATTAATGGAATGTTTCAGAGCAGAAGTGTTTGTGTTTGTCTACTTTCTGATCTGTGTGGAACAACCCTCCACCTCCTCTCATACATATCCCAGGCTTGTCCACTTGCCTGGCCTTAGAGCAAAGCCAAAGGAATGTCAATAAAGTCACTGAATGGAAAATAATATTGCTTAGATTGAAGGACAGGTGGGAAGGAAGAAAAATTATCGTGACTGTCAGAGTCGCTGAGACAGTGTAAAAGTTGTGCTTTCCGTGCACAGTAATGCACTACATTTTAAAGTGTCTATGTAAGTAGGAGGGATAAGGAGTAGAATCTTTCTGGAAAAAAAAAAAACATTTTCTGGGCAGATTCTTTACCTTTCATTGGAACAATAACATCCATAAAAATGTGTTTGAGTGTGAAACAGACATCCAGTTTGGATTCAAGAGGAGGAACAACAATTGCAAAACTTTATTATAGAATGATTTAAATCACAGAAAAAAATACCATGACACATATGACAGTACCCAGCTCCTCCCACATGTAGGGTTTGTGAGGAGCCCCACAGAACAGACAAAAATACATTAAAGACAAAGGAAAAGACCTCAGTGTAGTTTACTGCCTACAAGAAGAAGAAAGTGACTAAAGAAGCTGTTGCTCTTCTGGGTAGTAGATCGTTCAGTTTACACATATCACATAGGTCTTATGGCCAAGAATTACAGCTTAGCATGGGCAGTTCTAAGACTTGTAATTTATACACTCAATAGGAAATGTAGAAAAAAGGAAAAAAACCCACTACCATAGCAGCTCGTGATAGACCTGCAAAACAATAACAGCCAACATGGAAGGATAGCAAGCATGTCAGGAATGAATGCTGACCTCAGCTAGCTTTGCTGGGACGCAAGAATGCATGCTGAAGCTGCTAGATGTGTCCCAGACTACTCATGTTGTTAAATTTATTATTTTGAATCATAAGTTGCCTTCTTACTGAAACAGCACACATCATATTAGAAAGACTGAGCATACTGCACAGTTCTGGAATAGCATGCATCTTTAAAATGTCTATTCTAGCATCTGACTATAGAATATAAATGCTGTAGTTGTCAATGACTGATTTGAATTAAAAAAAGAAAAGAAAAGAATAAAGTGAAGCAGCATTATTCATGGATGCTACATCCAAGTATACGATTGACAGATAACAGGAACAGCTTGCAGAAAAACAAAAACATTTTTTGCCTAATTAGTACAAAACATAACACTGATGAGTTAAGCTTTCTCATTAAAACTCTTTGTGATAAAAAAGCAACAATCATAAAGATAAGTACAGTTGTTTTTTTGCTTGTTTGCTTTTAACATAAAGCAAAAGCTCAAAGAGAGCAGACAAAATCCATGTAAAGATCTTCCAAAAGGTGTCAGATCATGTAAATGAAGTTAGTCTTTGCTAGAAGAGGCTAGGCTCCAACTGCCTTTGGTTCCTTCCTTCTGTGGGCAGAAGCCCCACAGCTCCCATTATACTTCTTTAATTCTTGTGGGGATTTCCAGTGTTTTCAGATCACTGGTACATATTCATATATTATGTACTAAACTTACAAATGGATCATCAAATTACAGACTATATGTCACGCTCCAATATAAAGGAGGGAGACGAGGTTCTCTGATTATACGTATACCCAGTGTGAGATTAAGAAGCAATGTTTCAAATGTTAGTCCGACCAGTTTATTACAAATATTGACCAGGGAGATGGGGAAGGCAGCCTTGAGCAGCAAACAGTTGTCCTGGAGAAGCGGCACCGGGTCAGCACAGGGAAGCGGCGCGGGGTCAGCCCAGGAACAGCGTCAGTCAGCACTGGAGTAGCAGCGAGGGGTCAACCCCGGGAGGGGCAGCAGCTAACAGTGATCAGCTCGTGAGGTCTCTCCCAAAGAGAAAGCTTCTCCAAGAGAAAGCCACTGCAGAGAAAGCCAACTTTCGTGGCTGCAGGACCCCTCTATTTATCTTCCAGATTTCTCCAGTCTGTGTGACAAACCCCTCCTGCTAGTGTGTCAGGCAAATATCACCTGAGATGGCTATCTCCCCCTGGAGATGAGTTCCACAAAAGAGTGTTCTCTGGTCATTGAGCTGCAGCTTATCTCTCTTGTGCCATCTGCTTGTCCCTTAGACAAAGGATTTTGCAACCCTTTCCAGGGACTTGCTTGGACTTATTTGGACTTGTTTGGACTTGTTCATCAGCAAACTTGAGGCAATGGTATAAAAAAATAGTAATCTCTTACACTATAGCCACAATAAAGTGATAGTAAATTAAGAAACTCCATTAGAATAGGAATATTTAACTATCTGGCCATCTAGATTGATCCAATTTTATAAATATTTCAATAAGGGCATATCTAGAGCACTGTCATAGATGTGAGTGCACATTTCTATGTGCTTTGGAAGTTAGCTGGAAGCAGTAACACAGCCTAGGTAGCGTGGTTCCCATCTTGTGAAGTCAGGATATATTCTAGGGGAGGTTCAAGTTTGGATGGAGATGAGACCAAGATAAAGCTACAATAAGTGTATAAATTTCTATTTATCTGAAGTACCATTGCAGAGACTGAACATATGCTAAGTGCATCTTCAGCAAAGATGAGTGACAGCTGTTTTGAGTGATTTCTGGAAATAGAACCAGTTAAAAAATTTTTGCTTCCCTGTCATTTATTAGGTTTTCCATTTTTAAGAAACATGTTTTCCACTGATTCTTTTATAACTCTGACTCTTGTAACTCTGTCCGCAATTGCCAAAAAGAGTAACCCCATTATATTGTTGCCAAAGCACACTTTTACAACTCTTCGTTTTAAAATGGTGATTTTCAGTTACACTATTACGTCTTTCATTGACAACAGTCACCTTTGTATTTGTTTTACAAATTTAAGTACCAGCTGATATGGTAACACAGTATAATGGTGTTTTGGACACATCTGGACCAGATAAAATTTTATTCATCCATTAGCATTCAGGCTTGTCTACTTCTGTGCTAATCTGTTTCATTCTCTCCTTAGTCACGCTGTCACTGACTTAGTACCTGTTCCCATATATAGGCGATGCTTAATTGCTAGCATTGCGTCTGTGCTATAATTGTGTCTGGAGGCACAGGAGCTGCTGCCACATGGCCTCTTTGTCCCAGTTCCCTCAGTTTTCATGCAGGCCTCCTTACAAAGAGCTTTCTATTGGGGAAGCCTAGTTACAACCCACTAGAACCCACAGTGAGAATATGGCTAAATACCAGGCTGGGAGAACAAATAGTAGGCTGTGTCTTCTTCCCCACCTTGACCTCATCTTGACTGCTCTCCGGACAGCAGAGTGGTTTTAAAACACTGCAAGCTGCAAAGAGCTCCAACAGCTCTACTGCACTCCCTGAGCAAGCATTTTATCACTAGGGTGCACTATTTTTCATTATTATATTGTAATTACAGCACACAAACTCTCTTCAAGCACTGGTGAGAAGAGCTGTTTGAAAAGTGGGTCTAGAACAAAAAATTGGTCCCATATAACATCCAAAGCAGAAGGGTTTGCTGGCTTCTTGCATCCATGTTGAGCTTTTCTGACTTCGGAAGCGATAAGCCTTTTGGTTTAGGACTGCAGAATATGGAAGATTTTTTTAGCCTCTGCAGCTTTCCCACTGCTCAGAGAAGAAAGCCTTTATCTTTCAGAAAATGAATTAAAAAACTGCCAGGGATTCATTGCAAAAGGACACTTTACTATTTTAGGTAACTCCCAAGATTCAGAAGTATAAGAGTCTGCAATAAAATGTGAAACATTTAAAATGTAATGCAGTGATTAACCATGGGATTTCCATAATAAACATCATTTAGTATATGTGCAAATAAAATAAATGCAATACTGAAGCAAATAAATGACCTCTGACACAAAAAATGGCTTGTGTTTCATATTACTTTACTTAACTGCCTTCTTCCCCCAATAAACAGAAGCTTTATTGACAAAATGTATTCTGGTAATCTAGTCTGCAGCCTTGAAGAATGTGCAGCTCTGGGAAAAACTGAATTATAGCTTCTATTTGTAAGATGAGGAATGGCATCTAATAAGTTAATGAAGTGGAAGTTGATTAGCTGTAAAAGAGATGGAATGCATTGTTTATCAATCTTCTTTTCAATTCAAACACGTTCAGGTAGGTAAGTGCACAAACCTTATGAATTTGTTCCCTTATTAATATAAATATGCTCTAAATCATGCACTAGAATCTTGAGAAGCTACAAAACTATACCCCAACTTATAATTTAATGTGTATGAGATGAGTGAATATTGGAGGCTCTGAAATTGCCATTTCTAGTCAAATATTTGACAGCAAAAAAATTCACTTGAACTTGTGTCATCTGAGGTTATAGACTTGTCTCCCTGTCGAGCCTGTATTCATCAAATTGGTGAAGGGAAATAAATGCATATCATCATGATTATAGTATTTTTCAATTGCTGTTTATTGTTCTGTAGATACTTCTTCAATACAAAAGGATGATAACAAGAAATGTGTAGATGTAGAGAAACAACCCTAACGTAAAAAGTAAGCATCAAGTCCCTGCCTGAAAAGTTTCCTCCTCTGTGCCAAAATAGGGATTTACCTCAGCTAAGTCACCACATGAACCTGTTCATTTTTCACATTTGAATGATTTGCTTCCAAGTATTTGGATCATGATATGCATGTTGGATTATGCAGCATACTGTCAATAAAAAAGTGGTCTAAAATGTGTTGTAAAGGGATCTCTAGAGATCACGTAGTCCAACCCCCCTGCCAAAGCAGCTCCCTTGACTAGGTTGCACAGGTAGGCATCCAGGCAGGTCTTAAACGTATCCAGAGAAGGAGACTCCACCACCTCTCTGTGCAGCCTGTTCCAGTGCTCTGTTACTCTTACTGTGAAGAAGTTCCCACACACATTTGTGTGGAACTTCCTATGCATCAGTTTGTGGCCATTTCCCCTTGTCCTGTTGCCACACACTGCTGAGAAGAGTCCAGCCTCTTTCCTTGCATCCTACTCCTTAGATATTTATAGGCATGGATCAGATCTCCTCTGAGTCTTCTTTTCTCAAGGATGAACAAATCCAGGTCTCTAAGCCTTTCCTCATAAGGGAGGTGTTCCACATCCTTTATCATCTTTGTGACCCTCCGCTGTACTCTTTCCAGGAGATTCCTGTCTTTTTTGCACCAGAGAGCCCAGAACTGGACACAGTACTCCAGGTGAGGCCTCACCAGGGCAGAGTAGAGGGGGAGGATCACCTCCCTTGACCTGCTGGCCATGCTCTTCTGAATGCACCCCAGGATGCCATTGGTCTTCTTTGCCACCAGGTCACACTGCTGGCTCACGGCCAACCTGTCATTCACTAGGACACCCAGGTTCCTCTCCTCAGAGCTCCTCTCCAGCAAGTCATCCCCCAACCTGTAATAGCGCATGCGGTTATTCCTCCCTAGGTACAAGACTCTGCACTTGTTTTTGTTAAACCTCATCTGTTTTTTCTCTTTCTAACTCTCCAGCCTGTCCAGGTCTTGCTGAATGGCATCACAGTCATCCAGTGTGTCAACCATTTCTCCCAGTTTTGTATCAACAGCAAACTTCTCAGGGGTGGACTCTATCCACTCATCAAGGTCACTGGTGAAGATGTTGAACAGGACCGGACCCAGCACCGACCCCTGAGGAACACCGCTAAGTACAAAGCTCCAGCTGGACTCTGCACACCAGTCACAACACCCTAAGCTCTTCCAGTCAACCAGTTCTGCACCCACTTCACCATCCACCCACCTATTCCACAATTTCTCGGCTTTGTTATAAGGCTGTTGTGGGAGACAGTGTAAAACACCTTGCTGACCAGTGCCCTTGCTATACAGGGACACCTCCTTCTGCAGCAGGTTGCTCACAGCCCCATCCAGCCTGGCCTTGAATGCTTCCAAGGAAGGGGCATTCACAACCTCCGTGGACATGCTGTTCCAGTGTCTCACCACTCTCACAGTAATGAATTTCTTCCTAATACCTAGTCTAAATCTACCCTCTTCCAGTTTAAAGCCATTTCCCCTCCCCGTTGCTACATACCTTTATAAAATGTCCCTCCCCAGATTTCCTCTAGGCCCCTTCAGGAATTGGAACATCACTGTAAGGTCCCCCAAACCCATCTCCAGGCTGTATATCCCCAGCTCTCAAGCCTATCCTCAGAGGGGAGGTGTTCCAGACTGATATGTTGTAACAAATCTGTTATACAAACAAATCTGATTTTCTGTTATAAAAAGACTACTATGGTATAACTTCACAGTCACACAGATCTTGAAGCCTGCTGAAATTATTCTTGACTTTTTAAAACAGAAAGTACAGTTCTAGATATTGTATCTAAAGCTATATTTTGCATGCTTCATTTTGGTTGTCTGAATTCTTTTTATACAATTCACACAGACTCAATGCGCGTATCAAGTAGGTCAGGTTCTTCTGGCTAGCAGAAGTAAGCAATACTATTTGCATGGCAAAAGCAAGTACTATCTAAAACTCTATTTTTATTAATGTGGACTAAGCAGTGAATAAATCCAATTTGTGCATTGAGAGGCATTTTATACATGCAAAAATACAATAATGAAAAAAATAACCCTGAAAGATTATCTGAAGTATGTAGTCTGGAAAAGTAATTCAGAATAGATGAGTCATAGAAGAAATTATTCTGATCTTTTTGTTTTGTTTTGTTTTTAATTTATTCTTGCTGCTTTAATTTATTATTACTTATTCATTTGATAGATGGCATTTAATTTTGGAATGAGAGCTTCAGATGAGTGCTTGGTGGACATTTTTTTCTGGGGCAGAAAGCCAGTGTGCCACAGCCGTGTCCTACATATGCCCTTCAAGCATATGAAAGTGGCCTGCTGCTGTCCCTGAGGTATGTTTTGCACAGGAAGCTTAAAGCCTAAGCCTGCATCTTGCTCACCAGAGCAAGGGGAAAATGGCTTTACCAATCTCTTTTCTCTTCAGCAAGAAAACTAAATGGCTGGATTACTGGCCCTCCCACTGTGCTCAGCACAAATTCTTTAAAATCCCATTCTAGAGGGCTTCTGAGACATAATGTAAATTAATGAAGAAAACAAATGCATTGATTAGGTCACATATTCAATACAGGCATAGTAGTATCCCTGTTATCTGACTGAGTGGAATGGCTGTGACTGGGCTTCAAACAGCTAAATAAGTAAGATATCTGCTGTTAGGCTGTCCGTTTAAAAAAACAATATGACAAAAAAAGGCCTATTCACAGCAATCTACTAGAAGAACAAATTACTGCAGGCTCTCCTTGATTTATTTTTATTTCTGGAAAAAGATAATTAAAGCAAACAGATAAATCTGTTACAGGCTAAAATTAAAATTACCTGAGAATATATACAGGACATGAAATATTAGGGCTGATAGTACAGCCCCAATTTTTATTTCTACTTTTACCTACATATACATATTGAATTTCTTGCTCTCTGCTTTTAACTGCACCTATGTCTTATGTATTTATCTAGGGCTCAGGTTCTATTTGCTGCACTATGTTTGTAAAAAAATAGTATCAGCCAAGACAGAGAAGCATCATAACAATTCCCGCAATGTGTTGAAGACAACCTTCTGATGCAGGTGGTGGAGGAACCCACGAGGAACGGGGTGTTACTGGTCCTTGCTCTTACTAACAAGGATGGGCTTGTTAGGGAAGTGAAGGCTGGGGGCAGATTGGGATAGAGTGATCATGAGATGGTGGAGTTCAAGATCTTGAGTGGAAGAAACAAACAAAAAGTAGGGTTGCTACCCTGGACTTCACAAGAACTAACTTAGTTCTCTTCCCGGACCTTCCTGTAGCTATCATGTGGGCTAGGGTTTTTGAAGGTAAGGTGGCCTCTGAGAGCTGGTCAGCATTTAAACAGCGCTTTTTCCAAGCTCAGGATCAGTGCATCACTGTGAGTGAAAAATTAGGGATGGGTGGCAGGAGACCTGTGTGGATGAGCAAGAAGCTCATGAATAAACTCAAAGGGAAGAGAAAGGTCCATGAAAAGTGGAAAATGGGTCTGACCCATGGTTCTGACATGGGGAATAATATTGGAATGTTGCCAAGGGCTTACCAAAGCCAACCTAGAACTGGGTCTGGCAAAGGAGATAAAGGATAAGAAGAAAGGTTTTTTTAAGTATGTTAACAGTCAAAGAAAGACTAGAGAAAATGTGGGTCCTCTACTAAATGAGGGGATTGTTCTGGTAATGAGGGATGCAGAGAAGGAAGAGATACTGAATGCCTTCTTTGCTTCTGTCTTCACTGTGGGAACTCCCACTTAGGACTCCTGGACTGTGGGGGTAAGGGTCTGGGGTACAGAACACTCCCCTTTGGTGAGGGAGGAGATGATCTGAGATTATCTAGGCAGCATCAGCGTACGTAAATCCATGGGCCCTGATGTTACGCATCCATGTACGCTGAGGGATCAAAGGTGACTGCTGAGCTGATCCCCATTATCTTTTACAGGTCTTGGAGAATGGGAGAGGTGCCTGAACACTGGAGGATGGCCAGTGTCACTGCTGTCTTCAGAAAGGACAAGACGAAAGATCTGGGTAACTAAAGGCCAGTCAGCCTCACCTCCATCCCTGGAAAGTTGATGGAACAGTTTGTTCTGGATGCCGTCTTGAGGCAGTTAGAAGAGAAGAGAATTATAATGAGTAGTCAGCATGGGTTCACTAGGGGGAGGTTGTGCTCAACCAGTCTGGTGGCCTTCTATGATGTCATTACTGTCTGGGTGGATGGGGGGAGAGCAGTGTATGTAGACTACCTTGATTTCAGCAAGGCATTTGATACTGTCTCCCACAGCATCTTTATAACAAAGTTGAGGAAGGGTGGAATTGTGGAATAGATGAGTGGACAATGACTTTTACCATGATACCCTGACTAATACTTAACCTCTGGTGAAAAAAAAAAAAAAGAGAAAAAGAAAAATCAAACAACTATTACACTTTTTTACACTTTTGTGCTCTTTAATGCTTTGTCTGAAAACCAGATATTCTGCAGCAACAAATTCAGCCTTGTAATGGCATGGGACACTAGCTTCATTTCCTGAAAAAAGTTCATTCTTCCCAGGAGCTTTTTTCCAAAAACTTTCTTAGGGTATGAAATAATTGGCTATTAAACAGGGTGTTCTTGACTCAAACAATGTTGCAGAAAGCATGCAAGACTTGTCTGAATTATCGGAAGAGACAGAAGAGTTGATACATACTGATTGAGCCCAGCCTCAATTGAGCAAAAGCTTCCATGTGTCATTTACACAGGTTTACTGCGGCTTTCTTGATTTGGCTGGTTGAGACTTGGAGGGTTTTACTTTCATTTGCAATAGGAAAAGACCTGAGGAAAAGAAACAGAAGGGCACAGCTTCTTCCCTTGTCACATTTTTTTCCTACCTGTTAGCCCTGCAAACAGTGGGCAGTGAGAAAGAAAGGCTGTCTGCTCCATAGCTTATTGCTGGTGTAGAGGACAGCCAGTCTCATCTCAAGACAAAAGAGAAATTATGAAAAATTTGTCTGCACAGTAAGAAAAAAATGCAAAAATAGTTCTCATCACCAATTCTGTGTAAGTGATGGTTTCCTGTTTTTCTCTGTAAACGTGATCACCTCCAAGCTACCAAACCCTCTGCAAGTCCCTTGTGGCTGCCTTCAGCCCTGTGCACTGACAGACAGTGCATCAGGTCAAGCTGCTGTGCAGGCTCCAAATGCCACACAAGGAGGGTTGAGGATACTGGCATGGACAGAGCTAGCTCCCATGGCCTGGAAGGGTGAAAACAACTTGCTAGTAAGCAGCATGGAGTGATAAAGACTGAGGCTGCTACTAATGAGTACTATGAGTACTATGAGTACTAGGTCATGGTTTTATTAAATTCCGTACACTTGGTACACCTGTAAAACAAAACTCCAAAAATGCAGTTCAGCTCACATAGCCCTCTAAGTGCAGGAAATTGTAATCAAGGTGCTGAGGCAAACATCTCAGAGCAGTCAGTGAGATCTCTACCTCTCTATATCAAGTTCCTTGTTAGGACTGGAAAGCACTGTGCAAGTAGAAGAGTTTTTATGGAGCTGGTAGGGCAGCAACACTGGTCACTGGGCAGGATGCAGAGCCTTAGTGCCCAGTCACATTGGTTTGTAACAAGTCTCAATAGGTGCCTGTACACTTACATGCATCGTGGGGATAAAAGAGAGGAATTAGAAGTCCTGGGCAGGGTCACAGTCTCGTTGCAATCATAACAATGTGGCGCACTAGTTCTGTGAGGCAAAAAAGTCAGCTCTGGGAAGTCTGCCAGGATGGGTCCAGCTCTTCTGGAAGGATGGGCTGGGATGAGAAACCCTTGATATAGGTGAGCAGCTGGGGTGCATGAAGCCATCATATAATGAACCAGCTTATGGGTTAGCATTAGAGGACAGCCCAAGGTGGGTTGCATTGGGGTGGGTGTCTGTGACAGAATGCCTAGTCAGGGAGAAGTAGATGAGGCAGACAGCTGAAAGAAGTCTGATGCTTGCAGACCATCAAGGGCCATGGAACTAAGCTAAACCTAGTGTTGTTAATGAAGTAGCAGAACACAAGAACACCATTAAATGCTCCTGGTAGATCTCATTTTGGATCTATCCATCTTTTGGCTCCCATCTTCTGTGTAAGCAAGCTGCTGCCTTTCAAAGGATGGTCTGCACTTCCTGTATAACACAGACCTCAGAAGTTCCCAAGAGAGCTTCTTCGTCATCTTACATCATGACAGAGTATCTTGCAGCAGAAAGCAATGGTTTCTCTCCACTCTGGCCTTATCCTGCTGACCAGCTTGGTGTCATGAATGTGTAACACATGCAAACAGGACAAACTGTTTGCAACCTCCAGGAAATCATTTCTTTTTCTACAAGCAAAAAGAAAGCTACATCTGTAGGAGGTATGTGTGCATGCACCTGCTTTAAATAGTACTGAGTAGAAAGAAAAGGGACTGGAAAAAAATGACGGCAGAAAGATTTCTGAGACATACATATTTTAGCATTTCACATGATTCCTAAGTTTCTAGCCTTATTGAGTGAGGGAGGCCTTCAAGAGGGAGATAAGTGTTAATTAGCTGTGAGAGATTTTCATGGTGATGTGCTAATTCCCTCCAGATCTCTGGAAAGATTTGAAAGCATCAATTAGGAAATCTTGTAGTATGTTGGAGGGGCATGGGAACATTTCTGGAGAAACAGAGGGAGGAATTTTATCTTATCATAGCATCACTAAGATTGGGAAAAAAATATTAAGATCGTCTAGTCCAATCATTAACCCATCATCACCATACCCACCAAACCATGTACTTCAGTGCCAGATCTCCACATTTCTTGAACACTTTCAGAGTCACTGACTCTACTACATCCTTGGGGAGCCTGTTCCAGTACCTCATAATTCTTTCTGAGAATAATTTTTTCCCAATATCTAAATTGAACCTCCCTTGGTGTCACTTCAGGCCATTACCTCCCGTCATTTTGCTGAGAAAGGAAGCCGAACTCCACCTTATTACAACCTCCTTTCAGATAGTTGTAGAGAGCAATAAGGTCTCCCATGAGTCTCTTCTCCAGACTGATTCATCACAGTGAGGACCTAAAAGTGAACAGAATACTTGAAGTTCTGCTTAAGGAAATAGCTAGCTAGGATGCAGTTTAGCTCCAGGAGTCTTGCTTCCTCAGCTCTTTACAGCCTCTAACTTGAAACAGAAATTACATTCTTTAATATTCTTTAAAGTAGATGGCAAACTGTTCAGATTCAGCTCAGGATCTTTTCTCTCTACACATTTACACACAGCTACATACCACCAATGCTCTGCTTATTTGTTTTCAGTAACTCTTAATTGTATTATGAATTCTCTCACACAACATATTTGTCTTCATGGATCTAACTTTTGATATTGTTTATTAACTCCAATCAGCACTAAGGCAGACACAGTCCATCCAATTAGCATGTGGCAGCCCTAGAAGCTCAGGACACAGCACCTCTGTTTCTTTGTCTTTCAGGAGCCTTGACCTCAACAGACACACCTGGTGAACCTAGCTGTGGTACTCTGGTTGCCTACCTCAGCTCATCCGCTTGGATGGCACCTTGCCTGTTAACAATGCAATATGCCACATTCAAGAGATGACAGAAAAGGAAAGGTTTATATGTGTAACTTGCTAAACTGTTAAAATAGCTTTCTTCTGACACTGAGCAATTAAACAAAGCATCCTAACCTTCTCTTTGTATGGGTGACTCATTATCAAGCAGTTTCTTGTATGGAATCCAAACACCTTATTTTCCAACATCTGCAAAAACAAGTATATTTTTCAAAGCAGAATGTTTTGTTTTTCCTCTTTGGAGGTTGTTTTAATATTGACAATATCAAGGAATCGCTCTTTCACTTCCTAGTTATAGTTAAAGCAATGACCATCTTCTGTGTTTTCCTATGCCTAGAGCAAACTATTGTCAAGGCGATGATACCACCAGTAGTAACACATTAAATGTCAAATTGGACTGGCAGTCTGTTTTGCTGAATTTCAAAGTCATGGGAAGAAACCATGACTCAGCTTCTGTTGAAAGCCACTAGTTAGATGTGAATGTATCCACCTCGCTGCTCTGTACCCCCAGGTAATCTGTTTGCATCAGTTTTTGTCATGTGATGCCCATTTGCTTTGGCATGGCCATCAAACTTATGCAAGGAAGGAGAATTCTAACCCTTGAGAGTGCTGAATGAGTTGGCTGAAATGCATAAACATTCAACATGTTGCTGGATGCTGAGGATATATAAAATGAAGTAGGGTTGAAATTATCTATGGAAAGAAATCTTAGGTGATGTCAGGTTTGAAATGATTTAGTGTGAGTGAAACATTGCAGCAGAACCATGTATTTGACACTGTCTGCAAACTCTAACTACTTAGCACTTGCCTCTACTAAAGATCCAAAGCAAAGATGATCACAACTCAGTATAAGAAACTGAAATCTTACTCAGAAATGCCTTTCAGTCTTCCTCTTTGGCACACCAAATCTGTGCCTACTACAATGAAAGAGCAAAACTACTGGCTGTAGCAAAGGTCAAGATAATTTCTGAAACTGAGTGAGTGCATGTCATTCATTCATAATTTCAAGTCAGCCATTAGCTCCAAAACTTAAAGGTGACCATGCAAATGTAGCACCACAATATCTAGGAAAAATGCAAGAACTTGTGTTGCTATATAAGCTCTTGATCACTTGTGTTTGCTCAGCTGGGGATGACCACATCACAGTTTCCATAGTCTTGAGCAGGACAACACATGAGGCTTATGGCTCAAGACCGGGTTACAGTGCCACTAGGGCCAGAAACAGTTTTTATAGTCCCTGGTTTTCAACAGTTCAACATGTACATAGGATAGAGAAATGTGGCTGCCCTTCTGTAAAGCTGCGGAGACTCCCAGTCTGCTCCAAGAAACAAAGCTAAGTGCAGCATGCAGAAGCTCATAAACAACACAGAGATGCCAGTTCACCTCAGCACTTTAAGTTAGAAAGCTCAAGTATGTGAGAATGTAAACTCCCTACAGCAGAAGTCACAGCTGAAATCTTGACACCATGAAAACACGGGGGGATTGGTCAAATACTGATGTTTATGTCAGCATTTGATGTTTTTTTTTTTTTTTTTTTTAATTGTGTTTTGAGCAATGACAACTCTAGGAGCTACTTTATATGCTATCTTAATTTTAAGGCTTCCCTGCAGCCTGGAATTCTTTATTCCTAGAGTTTCTCCCCAGAATACAAATGCAACCACCATTCTTGTTAGGTTCCAATTGTTCGATCAATTTTTGTTCATGCCACTTTGAGTCTTACATCAGACTTCAGAGTCGTTATTTGTAACTTTCTGGTGCCCTTAAAAAAAATGCTGTGGGGTAGTTTTCAGATGAATGACTGCTGTCCAGAAAGAGCAAAGTTTCTGCTTAATGTGGGAAAGACTGCAGCAAAGAAGGAAATATTTCCTGCTGCAGCAGAAAAAGAATAAGTCTTCATTTGTGAAGTCCACATTTACTCAGTCTTGCGTTTTTTATAACATGAAAACTCATATCTTCCTAAAAGTTACATCAGCTTTCCTGTTTTTTGTTGCTGTTCCTACTTACTACACCCCCTTTTCAGAGATAGGTACATCAACTTTCCTGTTCTTTGTTTTTGATAAATGACTTGTCTTTTCAGCATAATTTCTTTTGTTTCAGCAAAAAGCAGCTTCTTGGCCTGCATTGTACTGAGCAAGCCTTATCCTCACGAGCCAAGTGAAGCTAGCTTCACTTGTGATACCAGAATACCAGAAGCCACCACCTCAGTCCCACAGCCTTATTCACACTTAGGTAACTTTACACAGTGAAGTAATCACACTGATCATCTGCATAAAAAAGTATCTTGACAAAGTCCTGCATAAACAAGTGAATGCCTGTTCTGAAAACATTTTTCTATTGGAGAGCTATCATAATCATTACCATTGCATATTGCAGGAGCCTGCAAAAAAGACAAATGCTCAAGAACTGTTTTTCCTCCCTGCTTCTGACAGGAAGAAAAACATTCAAATCACAACTTTTCAGTTTTGAGACAAATTCTGATGGGGATTTTTCTGATAAATAACAACAAATGGAGCCAGGCTGCAAGTGTTCTAGGTGGGGCAGTTCTCAGTCAGTTATTTACACAGTAGAAGCAGGAAACAAAAACCTTTAATGTGTACTCTTCTTCATCAAATCTGGTTCAAATTATTTGAGAAGGGATGGGAATGTGACTGACAGCCAGACTTACGCACATACTGCATATGTACATAGAGGATAATTACATTTCTATTAGAAACCACCTCAGTGCTCAATTTTGTTCAGTTGGCAACTGCCCACAAGCATCACATGGAATGAACTTAATGGAAAGAATTTTGGGGGACACATGAGTGTCTGAAAAATATTCAGGTTTTGCTGCTCACCGTGGAGCAAGCACAGAAATATGTGACCTTTGTGCATAATTACAACTCGATGACATGGTTTTCATTTTGAATGTGGAATACAAAATATCTACTGTGAACTGCTCAGAAAAAAATTCTAAGGCCATGATTATTAATAGAAATTATTTGGTGAGTAATTTCAATTAAATAAATTCAAGGAAACAAGAAAAATAGGCTAAATCAAAAGAATGAATTACATATAGTATATCATATCATATCATATCATATCATATCATAGAATGGCCTGGGTTGAGAAGGACCACAATGATCATCTAGTTTCAACTCGCTGGCTACATGCAGGGTCAACAGCCACTAGAGCAGGCTGCCCAGAGCAACATCCAGCCTGGTTTTGAACGCCTCCAGGGATGGGGCATCCACAACCTCCTTGGGCAACCTGTTGCAGTGTGTTGCCACCCTCTGTGTGAAAAACTTCCACCTAATATCTAACCTAAACCTCCTTTGTCTCAGTGTAAGACCATTCCCCTTGTCCTATCTCTGTCCACCCTCATAAACAGCCATTCCCCCTCCTGTTTATATGCTCCCTTCAAGTACTAGAAGGCTGCAATGAGGTCTCCCTGGAGCATTCTCTAATGTGAACAATCCCAGTTCCCTTAACCTTTTTTCACAGGAGAGGTGCTCTAGCCCCCTGATCATCTTAGTGGCCCTCCTCTGGACCCGCTCCAAGAGCTCCACGTCCTTTCTGTACTGGGGCCCCCAGGCCCGGATGCAGTACTCCAGATGGGACCTCACAAGAGCTGAGCAGAGGGGGACAATCACCTCCCTCTCCCTGCTGGCCACCCCTTTTTTTAACGCAGCCCGGAACACAGTTGGCCTTCTGGGCTGCAAGCATGCACTGTCGTCTCATGTCCAGCTTCTCGCCCACCAGGACCCCCAAATCCTTCTCCACAGGGCAGCTCTGAAAGAGATCTTCCCACAATTTGTATAAATACCTGGGATTGCTCCGACCCAAGTGCAGAACCCTGCACTTGGCCCTATTGAACCTCATTAGGTTTTCATGGGCCCACTTCTCCAGCCTGTTCAGGTCCCTCTGGATGGCTACCCTTTCTTCCAATGTATTGACTGCATCACTCAGCTTGGTGTCACCCACAAACTTGCTGAGGGTGTACTCAATGCCACTGTCTATGTTGTTGAAGATGTTGAAGAGCACCGGTCCCAAGACTGACTCCTGAGGGACGCCCCTTGTGACTGGCCTCCACGCTGACACAGAACCATTGATCACAACTCTTTGGCTGTGTCCAGCCAGCTGATTCTTAATCCATCAAATAGTCCACAACTCTCCAATTTAGAGAGAAGGAGTAAAGAGGGACCATGTCAAAGGCCTTGCAGAAGTCCAGGCAGATGACATCCATTGCCCTTCTCCCATCCACTCCATCATAGAAGGCCACCAGATTGGTCAGGCAAGATCTGCCCTTGGTGAAGCCATGCTGGCTGTCTCAAACCACCTCTTGATCTTGTATGTGCCTTAACATAGCTTCTAGAAGGATCTCTTCCAGGACCTTCCCAGGCACAGAGCTGAGGCTCACCAGCCTGTAGTTCCTCAGGTCTTCCTTTCTCCCTTTTTTAAAAATGGGAGTAATGTTTCCCTTTTTCCAGTCATGGGGACTTCACCAAAAAGCCATGATTTTTCAAATATGATGGAGAACAGCTCAGCAGCCACAATAACCATCTCTTTCAGAATCCTAGGATGGACATCATCTAACCCCATGGACTTATACATGTTCAGTTTCACGAGGACATCTTGGACTTGTTCCAGAAAGCACTCCCCACACCCTCACCTAGCGGCTCATGGTCCTGGCAGACACAGGAAGCCTCACCCATGAAGGCTGAGGCAAAGTACTCATTGAGTACCTCAGCTTTTTCTATGTCTGAGGAAGCCAGCTCCCTGTTACCTTTCATCAGAGGGGGAACACTCTCCTTTTCCTGTCTCTTCCTGCCTACGTACCTGTAGAACCCCTTCTTGTTATCTTTCACATCCCTCGACAAGTTCAGCTCCATATGCACTCTGGCCTTCCTAATCCTTTCTCTACACGTATGGACAATAGCCCTGTATTCCTCCCAGGATACACAACCCTGCTCCCACCTTTTCCTTTAGCATAAGCTGCACGTCCCTGCACAGCCACAGCAGTCGCCTGCCTCCCCTGCTCGACTTCTTCTGCTGGGGGATGGAGAGCCATTGTGCTCCCAGAAGGTTGTCCTTAAACAGCTGCCAGCTTTGTTCTGTGCCCATGCCTCTAAGGATAGTTTCCCAGGGGATCCCACTCAGCAGTTCCTTAAGCAGCTGAAAGTATGCCCTCCTGAAGCACAGGGTTCTAGCTCTGCTTTTTGCCAGGCCCACATTTTTCAAGATCACAAACTCCACCAAGGCATAGTCACTAAAGCCCAGGCTACCTCCAATCTTAACCTCTCTAATGCTCTCCTCTGCATTAGTGAGCAACATGTCCAGTAAGGCTTCAGCTTGGTTTGGTCCATCTATTACCTGGACCAGGAAGTTGTCCTTGACAGACTTCAGGAATCTCCTGGATTGTCTGCCACCCGCTGTGCCATTATCCCAGCAGATATCTGGGTGGTTGAAATCCCCCACGAGGACAAGAACCCATGACTGTGACACCTCCTGCAGCTGAAGCAAGAAGGCCTCATCAACAAGCTCCCCCTGATCAGGGACCTGTAGCAGACCCCAACCACCAGATGCCTGTTACTGGACTGATCCTTGATTTTTACTCAAGCTCTTGACCTGATCATGGCTGCTCCTCAGACACAGCTCTTCACAATCTATCCACTTCCTAACATAGAGGGAAACTCTGCCACCCCTCCTACCCTGTCTATCCCTTCTGAAAAGACTGTAGTCCTCCCTCAGGGTATTTCAATCATGAGATGCATCCCACCACGTTTCCATGACAGCAATTAGGTCATACTTGCCCAATTGCACCACAGTTTCTAGCTCCTCCTGTTTATTTCCCATGCTGTGTGCATTGGTGCATAGAGGCACTTTAGCTTAGCTATTGGCCTTGTTGCCTTCTCAGAGGAGCCTTCCCTAGTACCTCCAGGACCCATCTGGGGTTTTCCCTTACCACCTCCCAAGGTGATAGAGTTCCTATATGCTTCTCTGTCACCTAGCACACCCCCCTCCCCCATCATATCTAGTTTAAAGCCCTGCTAACCTGCCCAGCCAGCTTGTTCCCAAGAATATTTGTGGCCCTTCTAGTTGGTTGGCTCCCATCCTCTATTAGCCTTCCCCCTTTCTCAAGGCTGTGTCCCAAGCAATAGTACCAAAAGCCCTGAGTGTCACACCATTCACAAAGCCATTCATTAAGTGTGTCCACCCTCCTCCTTCTGTGAAGATCCCAGTCACCAACTGAGAGGACAGAGAACACAACTTGCGCTCCTGATCCCTTCAGAAGTTTTCCCAGAGCCCTGAAGTCCCTTTTGAGCACCCGAGAACTTCTTTTGCTTATGTCTTCATTTCCAGTGTGGAAAACCAGTAATGGATAATAATCAGAGGGCTTAACCAGATGAGTGATGTTCCTAGCAACATCTCCCACATGGGCACCAGGCAGGCAACACAACTCACTGTGGGACAGATCTAGATTCAGGCCCTTGGTTCCCCTCAGAAGGGAGTCCCCTATGACAACAGCCCTTCTTTTTTTCCTGACTGACACTGTAGCAAAATGGGGAGCAGACTGAGTAGCGTTGGGCAACCTCTCTTGAAAGAATGGACTTGTCACCAACATCCACATTCCTCAATCTGTTCAGCTCCAGAGCCTCACACCTGTTATGTAAAGGGTACCTGGGAAGGTGGGACAGGCTGAGGGACAGCCCACTTGTTGCCCCAAAAAGGGACTTGCCTCCATCCCTCGCTGTCTTTGATGCCACTTCTTCCCACCTAACTGTGACACAGCAGATTACCCCCCTCTTCTTGAGAAGCATCTCCATCACACCCTTCCTGTAGAGATGGCACTGCATGTCTCCATCAATCAATCCCTTTCCCACAACCCCATATGCTCCTCAGCCTTTCTACTTCCTCCTTTAGCTCTACCACCAGGTTGAGCAGATCATCCAACTGCTCACACTGCACACAGGTTGTAACTTGAATAATCCATCTGAAGAAACTCTTCCTCCCACCTTGCAGAATGCCAGCTAAAGGTTTAGGGCACTGGAGTCCCATTTAAG
The DNA here is from genome assembly GCA_023055505.1 of Callipepla californica brunnescens. Lineage (NCBI taxonomy): Eukaryota > Metazoa > Chordata > Aves > Galliformes > Odontophoridae > Callipepla > Callipepla californica. The sequence goes on from JALIRH010000013.1 coordinate 235,091, forward strand.
CCCTGTTCTGAGGTTTTAACTGGAGGCTTTTATGATGATGCACTCTAGGCTGGCCCTCTGCTCAGGTCTGAATTTCACCCATTGTTCCCACTCCTCCCATATCAAATACATCATTAGCACAAGTAGGATTTGGATTCTTTCAACTGTACTGCCATACAAATCATGATATGGAGACATTTTGTTATGCTTTTTTTACTACTAATAAATAAAGGGAAGAAACTTCTCACATTAACTCATCAACTTGCAAAAGTGAATATTCAGCATACTCATACATAAACTGAATTATGCAAAGTGAGCACAATTACTAAGGCATATGCATTCAGTAAGACAAGAAGACTTGACAATTTCAATAAGACACTCCGAATGACTAAAAGGACTTGTGTTTGCTTTGTGTTTGCATGATGGGATATTTCCAGTTAGAAACATCCAAGGAATGTAACATAGAAATCTCAGACCTCTTTTGTTTTCTGCTTCTGATGCTCAGCAATGTCAGCACAGAACATTCATCTTCAGGGAGAGTCATCTCAATGTCCCACTTAGAGAAGAAGAGCACACTGACATGATGAAACAAAGCACTTCTAAAAATATTTAGCCTACTCAACTAAACAGATTTAAGTGCATGCTTTTAAGTTAAACATTTACACAAGGATCTGATCCAAAGTCCACTGAAGTCAGCAGGAGTCCTTCCACTCACACCAAAGGGTTTTGGCTCAAACATACTACTCTGCTGAATAGCAATGGAAGCAGCCATAAATATCAACAGTCTCACAGTTCTTTGCTGGGACCCATGTTAAAAGATGTGTGTACAAGGGAAGTGACACTTTTCTATACAAGAATGAAAAAATAGTTGGATAAGCCAAAATAAAATGCAGTGTTAACTACATAGAGGTGAGTGGGTCTGTATCTCAGGTGGACAGGCTACAATGGGGTGCTTTACAGCAGACAGATTATATATTATATTTCCCGTTGAAACTGACACTAAAGCTCACAAAAATATGCATCCAATTTTTAAGGAAGTCAGGATTCCACATTAATTAGACAAAACATCAGAAAACTGGTAGTTCTACTGCTGTGTTTTGCACAGCCAGTGTAAATTTCTGTTGTGCTGACACAAAATGGATTACCCCAAGACACGCTGAAATAAATCATGGTGAAATCAATCTGCTAAATAAATAAATAAATAAATCCCGAAATTATATAATGGGTCTCAATATTGTATATCCTTAGCTAGGATTTGAGTCCTTGCAGGAACAGCAATGGAAGGAAGAATTATGCAGCGTGAAGATTTCAAGTCACAGTTCATTAAATTCTTTTATTTGTACAGTCATAGTCATGAAGTATCAGTAAATAATATCCTGAAGTAACTCATAACTCTCCAGATGCTTGAATGGGTGGGGGAAATTGAGCTAAAAATGCAACCAGAAATGAAGGAACATCATTACAGATAACTTCAAAGGCCATTACTGACTGTCAGCAAAATGCAAGTCAGCAGCCACCACATTTAAATAAGCCCCCATCACTCTGCATTGCCCTTCTGCCCATGAACTGAAGTGTCCCCCTGTTCTCCTTCCATGGAGGCTTTGCCAAAAGCATTCCTCTCCTTTGCCAGTCTCGGAAATACATTGCACCAACTTGTTGCTGAGCAGCACCGGTGAGCAGGGATGGCTGCAAGGGCCACAGAGGGCAGAGGTCTCTAGCTGCTTGCTCCTTGGCCTTCATACTCACACTCCTCCTCTTGCCCATCCCTTGCCCAAATGAAGGTAGTGAAAGCCAGGCTGTCGTTTTGCTCTCTCCTCCAAGCTTTCCAGTGTTGCTAGATGACCTAAAACCTTGGATTACAAGTAACAATTATTTTGAAAGTTTCTCTCTGCTAAATCTGGAAACTGTTTATTTCCTTAAGTGAGGCACAAAAATACCCCATTTATAGTACGGGAAAGATTATGAAAATGTAGATACTCATGGAGAATGTCTCTAGCTACAAACAGGCTTACATGTACATACAAAGGCATACAGGGAAATAGCCCCTCACTTTCAGCAAGGAAGTGAGAATTCTTGCTGAATAACAATGAAAATTATCTCAGAACCCCGAGTTGACATGGAAAACGCATCTCATATTGGATCACAAGTTGTAGATCACTAAATACCTAAACCTAAAAATTCCACCACATTAGTCACCAAGTTTTGTTCACAAAAATCAGTCTGGTTAACTATCTATATTACATGTGTAAATGCCTCCTTACACATTACCAGTATCTGAGTCTTTACACATCTTTACAAAAAGAGAGACTGATAAACTGATAGAAATATGTGAAAGTGTTTAACATCCATCTGCAGATACAATGTGGAGAAAGAAAAAGACTGTCACACTTCCAGGCTTACCCTGCTCCTTGATATTTACTCTCACAGAAGGACAACAGCATGATGCTTGCTAGGCATTAGAAGCAATGACCTGTGACAAATTTTATCTGCTTATGCTTGCATGACATGGTCTGGTATCCTTTTTCCTGCCAGAAGATGGATGAGTTAGTGGCTCTAGCACCATGCAGGAATCAAAAGTTGTGCTGGTGTATATAACAGCACAAGACCAACACAGCCTATCTGAAGCTGGTTCAGGCTGGTATCAAGTATTTCATTTACACCTGTACTAAGGCAGTCTGTAAGTGGCCCCCTGGGGATTAGGATAATCAAGTGTTCTTCATCAAGTACACAGGGATGTTAGCAATGATAAACACATCAAATTGAAGGAAGCCAGAGATAGAGAAGAAGAGAAGGCAACGATTTTTAAAAGTGGGAGATGAAAGCTCATGGAACAATTTATCAGATTTTCATCACAGGAAATGGCTAAAATATGCCTTGCTGTGCTATAGGTTTTTAGGGTTCTTAATTTGTTTTATTTGTTCATTTGTTTCCTATTAAGTATTATCTAATTTAAACAGGAATTAATTCCAACTTAGCTTATGGAGTGTTAATGAAAGATCATTAAACACAGTGGTTCCTTATAATCTGTGAATCTGTAAGTTTATAGATCTCTTTATACCTTTGCCCCAAAAGGAGAATGACGAAATACAGCAAAGTAATTGGGAAAAAGAAATTTTCCCAATGCATACAAACCAGGTGCAGGACCATGTTTTATTGGTAGGTCTTAAAACTAGGTATGAAGGGGGAAGGAGGCAAAATGAGGCCCACTGGGGCTGAGGGGGTAGTTTGAGGCTCAAAACAGAGCTTGATGGGTGAAGAGGGTGGAGTTCAAAGGCATGGAGAGGGGTGGGGGGATGCTGCTTCCCTTAAGTGTCTGTACACTAACGCACACAGCATGGGAAATAAACAGGAAGAGTTGGAGATCTGTGTGAGGTCGCAAGGCCATGATCTCATTGTGATCACAGAGACGTGGTGGGTCAGCTCTCATGACTGGAATGTTGTCATGGAGGGCTGTGTGCTTTTTAGGAAAGATCGGCTGGCAAGGCAAGGTGGTGGAGTTGCTCTTTATGTGCAAGAACAGTCAGAATGTATGGAACTCCACCTGGGGGAGAGTGACGTAGCAGTGGAGAGCTTGTGGGTGAGAATCAAGGGGCAGGTTGGTAAGAGTGACACTATTGTGGGTGTGTACTACAGGCCCCCTGATGAGGAAGAGGAGGTTGATGAGGCCTTCCATGAGCAATTAGAAATAGCATCACGTTCACAGGCAGAGGTGCTTATGGGGGACTTCAATTATCCAGATATTTGCTGGATGAGCAACATGGCCAAGCACACACAGTCCACACATTTCTTGCAGTGTGTTGAAGACAACTTTCTGATGCAGGTGGTGGAGGAACCAATGCGGGGAGGGGTGTTACTGGACCTTATTCTTACTAACGAGGAAGGACTTGTTAAGGAAGTAAAGGTTGGGGGCAGCTTGGTTTGCAGTGATCACGAGATGGTGGAGTTCAAGATCCTGAGTGGAAGGAGCAAAGCAAACAGTAGGATTTCTACCCTGGATTTTAGGAGATCCAACTTTGATCTCCTTCAGGACTTACTTGGAGCTAGGGTGGGCTAGGGTGTTAGAAGGTAAGGGGGCCTGTGAGAGCTGGTCAGCATTTAAACAGCTCTTCTAAGCTCAGGATCAGTGCATCCCTGTGAACAAGAAATCAGGAAAGGGTGGCAGGAAACCTGCGTGGATGAGCAAGGAGCTCATGCGCAAACTCAAAGGGAAGAAGAAGGTCTGTGAAATGTGGAAAAAGGGTCTGACCACTTGAGAAGAATACAGAAATGTTGTCAGGACCTGCAGTGATGTGACAAGGAAGGCTAAAGCACATCTGGAATTGAATCTGGCAAAAGTGATAAAGGATAATAAAAAAGGCTTTTTTAAGTATGTTAACAGTAAAAGGAAGAGTAGGGAGAATGTGGGTCTCCCTACTAAGTGAAGGGGGTGTTCTGGTAATGGGAAATGCTGAGAAGGCAGAGATACTGAATGGCTTCTTTGTTTCTGTCTTTAGTGAAAAAGCTCTCCCTCAGGAATCCCAGACCCTGGCGGTTAGTGAGAGGGTCTGGGGAATGGGAGACTTTCCTTTAGTCAGGGAAGAGGTGGTCCATGAGCACCTAGGCAATGCTAATGTTCATAAATCCATGGGACCCAATGGGGTGCATCCATGGGTGCTGAGGGAGCTAGCAGAGGTGATTGCTGAATCTCTCTCTATCATCTTTTACAGGTCTTGGAGAATGGGGGAGATGCCTGAAAGACTGGAGGATAGCCAATGTCACTCCGGTCTTTAAAAAGGGCAAGAAGGAAGATCCTGGTAATTATAGGCCAGTCAGCCTCACCTCTGCCCTTGGAAAGGTGATGGAACAGCTCATGCTGGATGCCATCTCCAGACAATTGGAAGAAAAGGAGGTCATCAGGAGTAGCCAGCATGGGTTCACCAAGGGAAGGTCCTGCTCAACCAACCTGGTGGCCTTCTATGATGTTGTAACTGGCTGGGTGGATGGGGGGAGGGCTGTGGATGTAGTCTACCTTGATTTCAGCAAGGTATTTCATACTGTCTCCTATGACATCCTCATAACAAAGCTAAGGAAGTGTGGGATAGATGAGTAGACAGTGAAGTGGGTTGAGAACTGGCTGACTGGCAGAGTGCAGAGGGTTGTCATTGGTGGTGCAGAGTCTGGTTGGAGTCCTGTAAGCAAAAGTATCCCCCAGGGGAGTGTGCTGGGTCCAGTCTTGTTCAACATCTTCACCAATGACCTTGATGAGGGATAGTGGCCACCCTCAGCAAGACTGCCGATGATATGAAGTTGGGAGGTTTGGTTGACATGCCTGAAGGCTGTGCTGCCATTCAGCAAGACCTGGACAGGATGGAGAGCTGGGCAGTAAGAAACCGGATGAGTTTTAACAAAAGCAAGTATAGAGTCTTGCACCTAGGGAGGAATAATTGCATGATCCAGTACAGGCTGGGGAATGACCTGCTGGAGAGGAGCTCTGCAGGGAGGGACCTGGGTGTCCTGGTGGACGACAGGTTGACCATGAGCCAGCAGTGTGACCTGGTTGCCAAGAAGGCCAATGGCATTCTGGGGTGCATTAAAAAGTGTCGCCAGCAGGTCAAGGGAGGTGATCCTTCCCCTCTACTCTGCCCTGGTGAGGCCTCATCTGGAGTACTGTGTCCAGTTCTGGGCTCCCTAGTACAAAAAAGACAGGGATCTCTTAGAAAGAGTCCAGCAGAGGGCCACAAAGATGGTGAAGGGCCTGGAGGATCTCCCCTATGAAGAAAGGCTAAGAGAACTGGGTCTCTTTAGCCTTGAGAAAAGAAGACTGAGAGGGGACCTGATCCAGGTTTATAAATATCTGAGGTGTGTGGGACAAAGTGGTGAGGCCAGACTCTTTTCAGAAGTGTGTGGAAACAGGACAAGGGGAAATGGACAGAAGCTGCAGCACAGGAGGTTCTGCATGAATGTGTGCAAGAACTTCTTAACGGTGAGGGTGACGGAGCACTGGAACAGGCTGCCCAGGGGGGTTGTGGAATCTCCTTCTCTGGAGATATTCAAGACCCGCCTGGAGGCCTACCTGTGTGACCTGGTGTAGGGAACCTGCTTTGGCAGGGGGGTTGGACTTGATCTCTAGAGGTCCCTTCCAACCCCTATGATTCTGTGATTCTGTTTTCCCAAAGTCTCCCACAGCCAAAGGCTCCCAGGCAGCCACTGCCTGAAAACATTCCTGCACCCAATGCATCAAGAAAGACAGGTGGGGAAGAAAGCTGTTCTGCTTTGTACTGTGTGTTTTTAATTGAAGGGTTTTTAAAATACTTCAGGCATGCCGAGAAATCACGATTTATTTCTAAATAAAAAGCTGTAGCTGTTTTCCTTTTTTAAATCCCCTTTTCTCCTCCTAACAACAGTGGCTGTTATATGGATATATATGCAATGTAATGGAATCCATATCACCACTGTGTATTATTACTGTTGCAATCCCTTAACACACTGTTCCTTACATCCCACACCACACTGGCAATTACTGCTGAGGCATGCCATTTGTACACTTTCCCTTCCCAGGCAGCTTCAGCAGTTAACACAAATGCTTTTCCCATGTACTATAAAACACAGACAAGTGTGACAGCATATGTGGCCGCATGAGCCATGGGGGAAATGACCCCTTCCCTACCAAAAATCTTCATGGCGCCAAACCTCACAGCTACATACGTGGGAGATGAGAAGGAAATGCAGAAGACTTGCTTACGCCTTCTGTTTTTGGCGTGTGTTGCAGCAAGCCTGGAGCACTGGTCATGCTGCGCATGGCTGTCTGGGGGTGATGCAGGGAAGGCAGGTTACAGAAACATGTATGTGCCTTTGCTGCGTGCCTGCATGGGCAAGCACATGTCTGAGCATTCTTCCTTCAATAAAACAAATCCAACCTGGGCTCAGTTTTCCCTTCTCCCCTTAGACTCGTGCCCCTTCTCTGGGCTCCAAAGACCTGAAAGTAAGATGAAGAATGTTCTAAAATTTGTCCAATTTTACTTCATCTTTTTACAATATATTCTAATGCTTAAAGAGAAATTAAACATAAAAAAAAGAAAAAAATATCTTGCAGCAAAATAATCTGGCTGCTGTTGTACTAGTTCTGCAAAACTCCAGATCTGACACAGTGATCTTACCTGATCTTAGCCAATTTTGCTCCTGAATTCAGCTGAACAAGTGGGGCTTGAAAGGAGCAGCCCTTGCCTGCATCTCAGAATCTCAATCTTGGTGAGCTTGGTGCAGCACCACCTCAACATCATGCTCCAGAGCAGGATTCTCCTGTTTTTTTCCCCCACAACTTCTCTGCATTTTAAGTAGGGAAGCTTTAGCAGCTTCAATCCCAAACAACTTTAGTACTTCCCTGCTCAGCAGCACATAAAAAGGCATATGCGCTGGCTGCTGTGGGGTGCTACAGCCTTTCCTGATTTCAGGCACCCCATAAAAATAGGCAATACATTCTTGACACTCCTAAAATGTGGGCTCTGATACTTAATGGTTAAAGACTAATACAAAATGACAGCACCAATCTCGCCAAGCCCAGCAGTCTTTTGGCAGCAAACCTCTATAATCTAGAGACTAAGTGCTTCTAACTCCCTATAAAAATCCTGTAATAATGCATCCTGCCATATTAGCACTTTAAAAAATTTATTGTGGATTTTCTTTTTGTTCTCCCAGTGTGCCCCCCAAATGTTATGTTTTTGAGAGAGATTAAGAGCAGCAATACAGCAAACATGTATCTGTGCCCTGGGCACAGTGCTGAAGTAAAGCCACAATAACCCACATCCGGGATTTTGTTATTTCAAAATGCAGCCAAATAATATCCCAGAACATCGCGATTTGGCAGTGGGACGGCTGCGGGCAGTGGGAATAGTCACGCTCACGCTGCTCGGCACTCGGATGAGCTTCCCAGAGCGCGGAGCCGGCCGAATCAAGGAAGGCGCTGAACCTCTCCGGTTAACAGCGAGCGGCCCCGTGGAAAGCAGCGCTCGGGGTGGGAGCTGTGCGGCAGGGAGAGAACGGCCGGCAGATCCGGGTTTTGCAGCACCCCTGCTACAAGAGCCGGATTGTGCGCGTATACGGCTCGCCGGCTGGCGAGTGCCGAGGATCTGGCTGGCATACTATTTTGAAAGCAAAGATTTAGAGATACGGGGCCAAAACTCCGGCCGCAGGTACCTCCTCACGCTGCCGTGCTCCGCGTTATTAAGGCTGCCGAAGAGCTCCCGCGGCGTCGGCGGAAGCGTAACCGCCTGCGAGAGCAGCTGGGGGTGTGAGAAACAGCGGAGGGATGTGGGGGCAGAGAGAAACGTGTCCCCGCCGCCCCCGGCGTGACGTCAGAGCCGCTCTGTGCGGAGCAGTCGGCAAAAGATCCGCGCCGCGCCGTGCTCTGCGCACAGCCGCCCGCGCTCCCGCAGTGGCGCTGCTGCTGCTCATCGCCCGCTGCACGGCCCAAATTCCAGCCCCGCCGAGGCCGGGACAGCACCGCGCGGCACACAGCCTCGCCTCGCCGGGCTCCTCCTGAGGTGGGCGGCGGGCGATGCCTCTTCCTGCTAGGTGCCTGGCTCCCGGGGCGCAGCGGCGGCGCTCGGCGGCGGCCCCTGCCCCTGCTGCCCTCTCGGGCACTCCGAAAGCAGGTAGGAGCCAGGGAGCGAAGCGGCTCCGGAGCGGGGGAAGGTTCGGGGAGGGATCGAGGGGGGGACTGGGGGGGTTGGCTTGGTTCCGGGGCTCTCTGCTGGTGCTGGGATGGAGGCAGGGAGGGCTATCGATGGTTTGTTCTCCTTCTTTCCTTTATACTCCCCTCCCCCCCCCCCCCCCCCCCCCCATCCCCCGGGTTAAAATAACGATGAGGGAATGGAATTGTGGAGCGGGGTTGCCCGGTGCCGCGGCAATAGGGATGGATCCGCTGTGCTGGTGGTGGCCGCGGGGCGGGCAGCGCTGACATCCTGGCGTTGGGTGACCCCTGCGGCGGGGCTTTCCGAGAACGGCTCCGTAGGCAAAAGTGGGCTGAGGGAGGAAGAATTTCAGGTGAATTTTGCAAGTCGTTGCCTTGCTTCCTCCTTAAAACCTGCTTTGCCCTCCCCTTGCAGCCTCCGCTCCTGACCGTTTTCATTGGGGGTTTCTTTCTCTCCTTACCTTCCTCAAAAATTTTGACTGTAGGTACTGAAGCAGGGATCGACGGCGCTTAAAGATGCTGAAGGGTGTTTGGTTGCTCAGTTTGTTAACAGTGGCTGGGATCTTGCAGATAGAGAGTCGCAAACCTGCCAAAGACATTTGCAGTAAGAGCCGCTGCCCTTGTGAGGAGAAGGAGAACGTGCTAAACATTAATTGTGAAAACAAAGGATTTACAACTGTCAGCCTCCTCCTGCCACCACCGTCCAAGATCTACCAGCTCTTCCTCAATGGGAATGCACTGACCCGCCTGTTCCCCAATGAGTTTGTCAACTACTCCAATGCTGTAACCCTCCACTTGGGCAACAACGACATGCATGAGATTCACACAGGAGCCTTCAGTGGCCTCCGCACCCTCAAGAGGTTGCACCTCAATAACAACAAGCTGGAAGTGCTGAAGGAGGATACATTCCTGGGCTTGGAGAGCCTGGAGTACCTGCAGGCTGATTACAACTACATCAGTGCCATTGAGGCAGGTGCCTTCAACAAGCTGAACAAGCTCAAAGTGTTGATTCTCAATGACAACCTCCTGTTGTCCCTTCCTAGCAATGTCTTCCGCTTTGTGCTCCTCACCCACCTGGACCTGCGGGGGAACCGGCTGAAGATGATGCCTTTTGCTGGTGTGCTGGAGCACATTGGAGGCATCATGGAAATCCAGCTGGAAGAAAACCCGTGGAACTGCACTTGTGACTTGCTGCCACTTAGGGCCTGGCTGGACACAATCACTGTGTTTGTGGGTGAGATAGTCTGTGAAACCCCTTTCAGGCTACATGGGAAAGATGTGTCTCAGCTTACCAGGCAAGATCTCTGCCCCAGGAAAAGCTCCAGTGATTCAAACCAGAGGGAAAAACACCTTGTCCTCTCAGACCCACATGTCTCAAAGTTATTGCCCACAGCCAACTCTGCCATCAATCCCACCAGAGCCCCAAAAGCCAGCCGTGCCCCCAAAACCAGGAATCGTCCCACACCCCGTGTCACTGTGTCAAAAGACAGACAAATATTTGGACCTATCATGGTTTACCAGACAAAGTCTCCTGTGCCCATCACCTGCCCATCTGGCTGCATCTGTACATCACAGAGCTCAGACAATGGCTTAAATGTGAACTGCCAAGAAAAAAAGATAAATAATATCTCTGAACTCCACCCTAAGCCAACCACTCCAAAGAAGCTTTACCTTACCAGTAACTATCTGCAAGTCATTTATAGAACTGATCTGGTAGAGTACAGCTCTCTGGATTTGTTACATCTAGGGAACAACAGAATTGCAGCGATACAAGAAGGTGCCTTTACAAACCTCACAAGTTTACGCAGACTTTATCTTAATGGCAACTACCTTGAGATTCTCTACCCTTCTATGTTTTATGGGCTGCAGAGCCTGCAATATCTTTACCTAGAGTACAATGTCATTAAGGAGATCCTGCCGCATACTTTTGATGCTCTTAGTAATCTTCATCTCTTATTCCTCAACAACAACCTGCTCAGATCCCTGCCTGACAATATCTTTGGTGGCACTTCCCTCACCAGACTGAACCTAAGAAACAACCATTTCTCACACCTGCCTGTGAGAGGAGTCTTAGACCGGCTGTCAGCTCTAATTCAAATTGACCTCCAGGAGAACCCCTGGGACTGCACGTGTGACATTCTGGGGCTGAGGAACTGGATAGAACAGGTCACTGACCAGAACAGCCAGCAGTCAAATCCCCCTGTTGTAATCAATGAAGTCATATGTGAGTCTCCCACCAAACACTTTGGGGAGCATTTGAAATTCCTGAGCAAAGAAGCCATCTGCCCAGAGAACCCCAGTTTGTCAGATTTAGCTCTCCTGCCCATGAATCAAAACACAGATACACCCCACCTCCTTGGTATCTCGCCCAGCTCCTATCCGGAAATACACACAGAAGTTCCACTATCTGTCTTAATTTTAGGCTTGCTGGTTGTGTTTATTTTGTCAGTATGTTTTGGGGCAGGCCTGTTTGTCTTTGTCCTCAAGCGCCGGAAGGGGGTGCAAAGCATGCCCAGCAGTGCGAACAACTTAGATATCAGTTCATTTCAGCTGCAGTATGGGTCTTATAATACTGAGACCCATGATAAAGCCGAAGGACATGTTTATAACTACATTACCCCTCCTGTTGGACAGATGTGCCAAAACCCAATCTACATGCAAAAGGAAGGGGATCCAGTTGCCTATTACAGGAATCTCAATGAGTTTAGCTATAGCAGTCTTGACCACAAAAAAGAAGATCCCACCAGTCTTGCATTTACGATCAGTGCAGCTGAATTACTGGAAAAGCAGTCCTCACCACAGGAACCAGAGCTGCTCTATCAAAATATTGCAGAAAGGGTCAGGGAACTCCCCACTGGAGGATTAGTTCATTATAACTTTTGTACCTTACCCAAAAGGCAGTTTGCCCCTTCATATGAATCAAGACGCCAAAACCAGGACAGGATAAATAAAACTGTTTTGTATGGAACTCCCAGGAAATATTTTGCAGAACAGTCTAAACCAGAGCATCCTTTACTCCAAGGAAAGCTACAAACAGAACCAGACTACCTCGAAGTTCTGGAAAAACAAACTGCAATCAGTCAGTTGTGAGGGAGGCATTGGGAGAAGAGGAAAGATTTTTAAATGAGCTCAGCATCACATTCAATTGATTCTCAACTCACTGCTGATGTCATCTGTTGCATTCCAAACATTTTCACCTTTTAAATAAGGGAGTGAGAGACAGAAATTGAACCCCTACAGCATAATAGGGACATGGTGTTGCTTTTGCAATATTCCCTTTAAGTTATTTCTATCTCTCTCTCCTTTTGACCTTTGTATAGGAACTGTCACTGCAAATATATTTCAGATCTTGCATAATTCTTTTTGATTGGGAGGAAATGAGGAAGAGACTCTTTTTTTTTTTTTTTTTTTTCTGTGATTTTATTTCTTTTCATAGTGTAAACTTAATGTGGTACATAGAAGATCTCCAAAGATCTTTTTCCTGGACTCTTGACTTTCTTTTGTAAATAAGAATATACAGTACTGATGTTTCAATTACCAAGTTCAGCCACTGGGCGTCACTTTTTTGTGTTAAAGTGCCTTTGCACTTTAAAGACATTATTACTTTATTGTTGCTCTTAGCTTTGATAAATTAAATCTATTGTGTTGTATTTTTGAAATTAAAAAAATAATAATAATTGTAAAATAGACCTATATGTCAGGTGCTTTAAATCAAAAGTTTCGATCTGTAGGAAAGCTACCCTTCTTTAGATGAATCTAGTTCTAGAAACATAAGGACTGAACTGTAATTTATTGAGGTGATTGTTTTTTTTCCCCTCAGGGTTTGTTTAAAGCAACTCACAGAAATCGACTAAGGATTTAACAATGGACTAGAGGTTATCAAATGCCTCAGCTGGGAGTAACAGTTCATTAATAAAAGACGTTTAACACAACATCATAGTGAACTGAACAGTTAATGCCCTTCTTAATCTGTATTACAGTTCTAAAACAATAATGTTCAGTGGTTCAAGATTATTTTAGTATTTAGGAGAGCATTACTCACAAAATTTATGCATTAAATTGGGTATTTTTATATATTTTATGAGTTTATAAATTTTGACTGAAACTAAAATGCTCTTCTGGTGCAAGATATAACTATTTATTTATTTATTCTATTTTTTTTAGCAGGAACACCAGCAGAGGTCATCCCATGCCTCATTAATATGGGCAAATTAACCAACACCAATAGTAAAATATCAGTAAAATACGAACCTAGTAGTAGAGTTCAGTTACATGCATCATACTAACTTTCAGTAGTCTGAAGAGTGTCAAGTTTTCTGTTTCTAAAACAAAAGTAATACTGTGGTAATTCTAATCTCCTAGGAAACTTTTAAGTCCATTATCTTAAATTTTATAAAATGTTTTAAGTTAACTGCATTTACTTGGCATTAGTTTTCTTAGGGCCATTAGTATACATATGCAGTATGTCTTCTCCTTCCCCATTAACTCAGGCCTGTTTTACTTCAAGGTTTACCTTATCACCTTCAGTGGAGAATTTTCCTTCCTGGAGAATATTGAACCCATTTATATTAACAAGTCAAACTTTATTGTACCTTATTAGCTTCTAAATAATTTTTAGATGCAAACAGTATTGTGTGATTTAAACAAACATCCCTTATTTTCAACAAAACCAGTTTTGTTTTGTCTATTGTAAATCCTTATGCAACAGGGATGGTGATCTGCATATAAATTAGGCCAGGCTTTTCAATTCCTTATTAAAGCAATTGATGGAGTCTGAAAGAAGTGCACTGTTTCCTTTTCATAAATAGGTTACTGCACATAATAATCCTTTATTATCATGCAGAGATTGAAGTGGCCTTTGCTGACTGAATTTTAGAGCTTACTGTAGTTAGTAATACAGTATGTGCAGCTTGAGAAATGTTCAGTGATAGCATTTGATCTATAAATGACTACAATCAATGTTGTTCTAATCAAGACTTTGCCAAAAGGAAGTCACTTTATATTTAAGAGCTAAAGAGGCTTTCCATATGTATTGCCAGATATCTGTGTCATTCAGCAAACTGTCTTCTAATGATTGATGTGACATCTGAGTACATAACTATGCTAACATGTCTATTCTTTATGTTCCAAGCCCATAGCATCTATGGCTGTCCATTAGGTCAGGTTTAAAACTGAAGTGCCACAATGAAGTACTGAAGAAACAGTCTTCTAAATGATCTCACTTCAATAAGAAGGTGAAATGATATCACATTAGCTGAATTCGGAACATTTTGACTAAAATAGCATCCATCTTTTGAGAGAGATATTTGCCTAAGATTTTCCAGTTGTGTCTGTCCTTGTTATGGCTCCATCCCCTGAGTGCCTGAAAGCATTTATTGCTTAGAAAAGTATAAGAATGATTTTAAAGTATTTTACACTATTAACTCTTTTCATGTGTGACTTTAGTATTGCCTGAAAAACAAGTTGTGCCATATCTGGCACTATAGCAGCAAGTATATTATAATCTACTGCTCTCTAGTAAACCAGAACCAGTAACTGGCGATGTTTTTTGCTCAGAAAAACTTTTTTGTTTGTTTGTTTGTTTTCTACAAAAATAAACTTTCAGTTTTATAGTATTTGCAAACAACAGACAGAGGTAATTGATACTTTTAGTAATTTTGTTGATTCTGTTTACCTGTTTGAGCCTCAGACTATTTTGCTTAGCAATATTTTACACAGATTGCAGTTGCTTTACATTGCCTTAGCTTTTCTAGTGGAATTTACGTAGTGACTTGATTTTGTTTTGGATCACCAGTACCAACTTAAAAATAATTATAGCTGTAGATATATTGTGTTTGCTTTTGTATTCTTCAACTGATATCTGTGAAACAGTTGTCTTCAGAAGGTGTATAGGTGACAAAAGTTTTTTTTTTCACATATGTTTAAAGAGATTTGTTTAATGGAGAAAGTGTCTTGGCAGCTTCTGCATAGAAGGGTTCTACATTTCTTTGTCTGTGTGGCCCTGGAAGCTGCTGCTTGTTATGGGAATGCTGTTTGCCTGAGTAGTAACTCGATAATGAGTCAGACAAGTTTATTTCATAGCTTGAAGATTTAAGCTGTGAAAATTATGTAACCTGTTTTTGTTGTTGTTGTTGTTTGTTTGTTTGTTTTACCCTAGGAAAATAGGACACAAGTTTTTTCTTCCTACCTTTTCACTTGTGAGAGTACATATACATTTACAGAAACTATGATAGTGCAGACTGAAACACTATGAAAACTATACAGTTATCTTGAGAGCAAATAAGGGACACTATGCATCCAATGCACGAATAAACTTTTAGAAGGACATCATTCTATGTAAGTGTGAAGTAAAGCTTGACAAAGTATCATCTTAGAAACTGGATTTCAGTAAGAGACTTCAGTGGTAAAATGGGGACATGCTAACCTTACACTACCAGTACTCAAACTACCCTGTGCTTCCTCATCAGACATGTCTCCTAGGACATTCATGTGGTTTTTGCCAGTAGTAGAGCGTACCTGGAGGATGGTGTATTAATTGCCTTTTTCTTCTGACAAAGCAGGTGCTACTTTTTTTTCTAACCTGGTTTCTTCTGTCTTGGGTGAAACCAAATGCCCCTTGGTAGGCTTTTTCTTTCAGTCTCCCTTTCCCATCAAATTTAATCTGTTCACATTCCAGCTCAAGCCCTCCCTCATCTCTGATTTCTGCGCTTCACAAGTCCTCAATGTTTACTACACCAATCTTTCACTGTCCATCTTGGAGCTTTCCTTTTCTTCCTCGCCTAGTTCTAGAGGAACTATTTCAGTGTTGAAGGGAATTAAAGTCCCTGCTCCATTGGGAGCTCTGACCTTAGGTCCTCCCATAGTTATTAAAATTCAGAACTAAAAGTAGTTGTTTCAGGATCTCTTCAGTCAGTATAAAACAGGCTATTCAAAGGTGACTTATTCCCTCCCAAAATATATGGCACGAACTGAGCTTCAAATGCACCTGTTTTTTAACTGCAGATGTCTAGGGGTTACATGTTGAGCATTAGTTAGATAGCTAATAATTTCTTCACAGCATCAGTCAGTGAGCTTGATTATTTTCTAGCACTTCTGTGTATGTACTCTACTGATTAAGACATTTTCATACTTTCTGTGAAAGAAACATTCCCAGTGCAGTTTGGTCGGTGCCCTGCTTCAGTCAAAGGCATTGGCTTCTTGTAATGATAGGCAGTCATGTCATATGGTTTATCTGGTATTCTTCTTCGGGAGGCAAAGGGATAAGGCTGGACTCTTCTCAGGAGTGTGTAGCAATAGAACAAGGGAAAAAAGTCACAAACTGAAGCATAGGAAGTTACACATAAATGTGTGTGGGAACTTCTTCAGTGAGGGTGACGGAGCACTGGCACAGGCTGCCCAGAGAAGTTGTGTCTCCTTCTCTGGAGATGTTCAAGACCCGCCTGGATGCCTACCTGTGCAACCTGGTCTAGGGAGCTGCTTTGGCAGGGGGGTTGGACTAGATGATCCCTAGAGGTCCCTTCCAACCCCTGCAATTCTGTGATTCTATGATTTTGCTTCCCATCTTCTGTTGAGTTTATAAAATGAAAATCTAACTTTAGAGAAGTTAGAAGTTGTAATTAGTGGTGTCAGTGTAAGGGTACTGGCAGGTTAAATTGCCCAAATATAAGTCTTCTTGTGTACGAATACAAATGCCATAGTTTTAAACTGCTCATGAGTGAAACAAGATGCTGGAAATATTAATGAAACTGTTTAGGCTCTTGCAGGCTAAACACTGATACAGTTTGTGATTTTTCATATTAGCAGTATATGTCACTCAACAGAGACGAGAAAAAAAACTATTTCCCAGAGCTCCCTCCCAAAAAAATTGTTCAACTCCCAAACCAGCAGATAAATTAACTTATGCAGATGATGTGAAATTTCTTGTATTTTTCCCTTCAGTTTTTCAAAGTGTTTTGTAGAAGAAGTATAAAAGTTATTCTTTTATATGAAGATCATTAAGTCTGTTATTGATCTCATAGCTTTTCTGGGCAGAAGGCCGATCGTTTTAACTGAGGTTCTTAATCCAAGCTAATGGGGGAGATGGTTAATGGGAAGTTTCTGTTGTTTTTGTTCTTGTAAGGTTGGCTGGATTTTCTGAAGCTGTAGATTAACATGTTTATGAATAGGTCATTTGGAATGAAAGACACGTAGGAGCTGCAATTGGAGATCCAATTGTTTGGAAGACTAAATAGATTAAAGAGTATGATTGAAATCTGAAAAAACAAGGCATTATAAAATTAGTTTTCTTTCTGAAATCATAAACATGGAGGACGCCTATACGACTACGGCAGCAGTTTTTCTTACTTAGTATTTAAGATTTAAAGGAGTTAAATTAGAGGCCAGATGCATCTCCATTATCTTCAAGAATGTTCTGGTAGCTAAAGCATTTTCAGTTTGGTTCTCATCTCTGATTGTTTGCCTATCCCTGCATGCATCTAATTATTACTGTTAATGCACTATGCTTGAAAAAGTGATCAGTGGGAAGCCTAGAAGAGTACAGATATTTGCAGTATTTCCAAATCTGTTTAATGTGTATTTTTAAAAATATGTTGGATGAACAGTTTGTCTAATTAATGCCATAGTCTTTTAACTTCTAGGGACCTTTGTAAATTCTAATATTTCAGCAAATTATTCAGATCAGTATATGTGGTTGGTTACAAAACAATAGCAACACATAACCATACTGCGATTTTAGAAAGGCAGCTGGCATTACCCATTAGAAATTCAGAAAATTTATGTTGGTATTTACAGCATAACAGCAATTACACCAACAGTGTGTGTGTGCAGTATGACATTCGGATTCTGTATGGTGACAAAACAAGTATAGATTTGTGTCTTAGCAGCACAGATTTCTTGTATCTTCTTTTTGCATTGCTCCCTCCTGAGAGCCAGAAGTGTTAGGCGCCAATTATCTTCTGTGTGGGAGGCAATACAGATATTTTAAGAATGCTGTCTGCATTGGAAAAAGCACTGCTAATGTATATAGACCTGTTGCAGTTATCTAGAGAAAATAGCTATTTCCATACAAAAGCTTAGAAAATAATTCCCCTGAAATCACTGATAATAGATCAGTCTATTTTAAGACATCTTGATTTTTGTTCTGAGAGGCAGACGCTTTGGAGTTGAAGCAGATTTTTCCCATGTTACAAACTTTTTTTATTTCTCCAGGTATTTTTTACTGACTTCAATCCATGCCAGTCACTTACTTGAACAGCTAAAATTGATAGAAAAAAAATTGAGAACTGTGAAAATGCAGTGACTATGTAAATTCTCTTTAATCACAAAAGAGCAATGTAATAAAAAATGAAGATTGTCACAGGCTTTTAAAGTTTTTCGACTACAAAGTGAGCAATTTTGGTGTAAATGAAGAGTACCATTGTTCACTTTGCACCTGAGTGGCCTCAGGTGGTTTCCCCCCAGGTCTGCAAGAATCTCACCTAACACAGGCAGTCACTTCAGCAGGAGTGGGAAAAGAGAAAGACAACCTCTTTTGTCTTCTAGCATAAGATGCCATCTAGGAGTCTTCCAGCCTGCATCATTCACATAAATCTGGTCAGCATTATTTCCAGTTTGTGCTTGAGTCACTAGCATCACATTCTTAGTAGTTTGAATATGGTGAGAAGTTGGTGAAAAACCCACTTTTGCGGCCAACATCTTAAATGCAATCACCTCCCATTCTCTTGAGAGAGAGTAAAGTTTTGTTTGGAAGATCAAGTTTATATGTCTGCTAAATTTTACAACTAGAGTATTCCTTACTGTATTCTTGCAGAGTAGGAATGTGGCATATATTCCACTAAGTCTTGTTTTTTGTTGTCTTCTTTCACAAGTAGCCAAGTTCCTCAGTACCGGGGTGGTTGGGATTGAACCACTCAATAGTTTCAGAAGCTGAGAGATCCACTCTAGTGAGCAAATCCTTGCTAAACTTCACTGCTCTCATCACATATGCTGTGCTCTGCTGAGCTGATGCTTCTCTTCAGATGTATTCTGGCTTGAAACACATACACATCAATAAATTTCTATGGAAAACCTTAAAACAGTTAAAATAGAAAAAAAGAGTGGGGATGATAGGTCAGGAAAAGCCTGTCAGATTTTCTGTGCTTTTTCCAAGGGTTTCAGAGGGGCTTTTTACAAATACTAGGGAAACAAAAGGAAATCTAACATACATCTGCGTAAATTCTATGTCTGTGCCAGAAGGAGTTATGAGGGGGAGACAGACTATCATTTTCTTAACTATCATGATAATTAAATGAAACTACCAGAAAGATGAGAACTTCAGCACTGATATTTTTAACAGTTTGATGCAAGTGTGTATTTGTTGTGGAATCCTGGAGGGAAATAGCCATTATCAGATATGCTGGGCAGACAGCTCTCTTGGATAGTTGAGAAATCAAAGCCTAAAAGTTACACAAGATTGATACAACTCAGGCATGTGCACGGCACATGTGAAAAGACAATAATAACAGGGGAAATGTGTAATGCTGCAATTCTCACTTTAATTGGAAGTGTAGTTTCCAGTTTTATTTCTGAGACCTTATTTACTATCACATGTAATTCATAAACTACTTAGCAGAACTGAGTGCATAATTCTTAATTATTAATGTGTCCTTTTTTTCCATAACACAGTGTTTACAAATTTGTTTGCTGGTGTCTTATGTTTCCTCGGCTTCCTGTTGTCCTCTGAATTATTTTGTGGGAATATTCCTAGCTGTAGAGTGTTAATGGGCGATTCATAGTGGATGCCTAAAACTGAACTACCAAGGACTTTGTTCATATTATTGTATTAATTTCTGCTACATAGGGAGGCAGTGATCCTAATTAAGAGATCAGTGGTTGGGAATTTAGAAAATGATGTTTGATGTTCACTGTTAAGTTCTGTCAGTGACCTTGAACAGTGCCTGCCTGTGGACCCAGGGTTTAATGATTGGGATGATGTTTCTTGTCTTAGTCTAGTGAGATGTACTGAAGAAAATAAGTGTAATTGTTTTTCAAAACCAATGGTTACAGCCTTGTAGCTTTATCATACAGCGATAGTCTACTGCTTCTTTCCTCAGCATCTGTTACACTAATTTTGTGATTTCAGATTTTGTTTAGTTTTCTGTTTTTACAAAAAAGAAACATTACAAAAATTATTTTGTACAGGGAAGAATATTCACATCATATGAAAAGAGATGACGTGTGAAATGAAATGGCAAAAAAATTATAGTTTGTTTTTATACTTGCAAATATGCACAGAATACCATCTCCTAAATTTTAATGTGTTGAATCACATTATTTATTTTTCTACTCACTGGAATTCTTTCCAGTAGTTCTTAGCATACCATGTATTTTTCACTTTTTTTCTACATGACATCAGTTTGACTATTGCAGACAATTTTTTCATGCTGGCAAGTGAGCCAATAGAGGCTCTGAGTGGGAGACAGCTTTTGAAATAAGAACCTGGCACTCTGGGGAAAGACTCATTCAACTTTCATTTCTGTCTCTTCTCTGTTATATATCATCTCTTTTTTTGTACTCTCTAGTTATATTTAACTACTGTCTTACCCACTGAATATATAGTATGTGGGAATATTTTCCATATTAAACCCAGCTACAAGACTGTAAAATCCAATTATTTGTATTGGGTTCTCCAGTAGGAAAGACCACCATTTTTCAGTCATCTATAACATAGGTAGACTTGTCATCCCTAGCAGTATGAGGGTGCTTCTACACATCAGGGAGTTGATCTGTGAATCTAGGACAAAATGCTACTAGAATCTGTGACATTATATTCATTTAATGCAATTAAGCTATAATTTCATCTCCATCTTTCAATTGGCTTTTGATTAATCTATTGAATTCATTCACTGGCTAGTTTTGTTATTCAGATACATGATTAGATTTTGAGTGCATCCAAGTGTCAGCGGTTTGCGGGCTGGTTTGACCCAGTACCGTGACAATTGAGGCAGGGGACCCATGGGCCCACGTTCCAGGGAAGAGGAAGGGGGAAAGGGAAAAACGGAGAAGGGAGATGGGCCTAGGAACAAAACAGCAGCAACGATCTGAGGAGGAAAGCTAAATAAGATATCAGAAAGCAAAATAACACAATATAATACAATATAATTGGAATTGAAGCTAATAAATAAAATGAGCAAGAGAGTGTCCAATAAACCAAAGGCCTTACGCTAACACTGAAGGCGAGACAGCAGCAAGCACCCACTGCTGAGTCAATCCCAAAGGGAAAAGCATGTCCCATGACTGCAGACAGTTTTTATCTTTCCCTCTGAGCAGAAAACATGTAAAAATGCAAAGCATTGCACAGTCCTCTGGGGAATGTAGTTCTTCTCTTCTGAGACAGACATATCCGTAACTATCAATGGTCCACACAGCTAGAACATTAACTCTTTAACTCCAAATGCACTACATGATGTTATGATGTGGAATATCAATAATATAACAAAAATCATAAAACCGTGACACTGAATTTTAGCCTAGTAAAAACAATGCTGTCACTTCTGTTGCTTATTATTAAAATATAATATTGTTCCCATCTTATAGATAAATTACATGACAAATTTATTTTGCCTGTGCATGGTAATACCACACTCTTCTTTATACTTCTAGATAATTTGCCACTGTTTATAGACCGTTTGTATAAAAAATAGGGCACACTGTACTACCCAAACTATTTCTGCCCTTTCAGGTGTCCTGCAAACTGCTGTGGGCCAGTAGTATATCAGAAGCAGTAGTTAGAATTGTCCTTCAGAGACTTATTCTCTGAAAGTTCTGGGAAAAATCTGGATCACGATTGCAAACATTCTGCGACCCTTTTTTATTATGCTCATCTTAGATATTTTAAATGTTAACTTTGCTATCCTAAGAATAATTTGTATTATTTAAGTTAGTTCCCTAGCTGCTATAGAGAGTGTAATGTTAAATCCCTGAAAAGGTTTATAGAAGCTGACGATGCAGCCACTGTTTTGTAGACCTCTAAAACTAAGCAGTCAACATTTATATTGCTAGCAAATAAGCAATACAGGCAGTGCAGTAGGTTCTTCACTTTATTTTAATCTTTTTATAAGGAATACAACTTGCTGCCATTTGGGGATTTTAGTCCTTTCTAAAAAAGATGAGAGGTCTTTCTAAGTTCACACATAGTTCTTTTGGGTATTTAAATGAATAATTTCTACAATAAATCTAGTTGTTATATTTAGGTATTTACTTCTTTAAATACATACTTAGTAATACAAAATAATGAGATAGATTAGCATATCTATGCATTTTCCATTTGGTATTTCTTATTCTGAAAGATCAGAAGAGCTTAACAACTCTAACAAATCCGTTATGTCATCCTCAAAGTTTAGATGTGAGTCTATAATCAATAGCAGCTGCACTTGCAACAGTAAATGCACATTCCAAAAAAGAAAAATCTTGTTATATAGTTTCGGGACAGGCACAAAGTCACAGTCAGAAAGTCATGTTTTCCCAAGGATAGCCACAACTGTTTCTTCTTCTTTATGAACAATAAATTGTCTTCACATAAAATATATAACCTTATTATCATGTAAATATTTATGTCATTAGAATCAGTTTTGCTCTTTTCACAGTAGATAAGCTTCCTATATTATAACAGATAACAAAAAAATTTACTTTGTGAAGATGTTCTTCTATTGTTTTATTTATCCCCTGCCTTTTTTTTTTTTTTTTTTAAGTGAAAAGCTTGTAATTACTCAGTCTTAATCAGACTGCTGAGAAAGAACAAAAGAACTAAAGTCATATTTCCCAAATCTTGGTAATCTGATTATTTTAATTCAATTCTTACTCTTCTTTTTTACTTCTTTAAATAACGGAATGTGCTAGGGGAAAAGACTCAGCTCAGTGTGGAATGATACAAGCACAAGTCAGGAATAATTGAAAGAAGTTTTGATCACCCTTTGAAATCCTAGATTAAGCGGTTTTACTAATGCTCAAAGAAATTCACTGAAACTTTTTGATTTATTGCACAATAGGTAGAAAGCTTATTTCCTTCTTCACGCTCTTACCCTGCCAAAAGATATTTATTCTGTAAGCAGGACTGACATGAGAAGTCTGAAGTTGTCCACTTTTATCCCTTTGACCTGCATTCTCTTGGGAAAATGAGTACCACAAGGAGAGCAGTGTTAATCCTCTGTGTTTAGCTTCGAGAAAACGCTTCACTGAAACATGAAGATTCTGAGCAAAATCAGCAAAACTTTGCAAGACTTGCCAGCTTCTTGAGTCTTCTGGCTAATGTATCCAGAATACTTGCCATTGTATGAGATTCCAATTTAATAATCCCAGTAACAGTTGCTTCCAAAGTAATACAATGTGAATGTGAAAAGAACGTGGGCTTTACCATTAGCTGAAGGACCAGTTTAGTAATGTAGAGTGCAATGCTGATTGCAGAGACTGTTCTGTATCTGCTTAATTTTGTTTATGAATTGAATTAGTTGAATTGATAAACTGAATTTTGTTGCCAGCAGGCTTAACAGTCTGGCTGGGTAAGGGCCAGGCTGCTTCTGGGAAGGGATGTAGGGGACTGAAGTAGGAAAGCAACAGACACAGAAACACAGCGCTGAAGCAAAGTTTGTGGCCATCGGGAATGCGAACACTGTACTTCTAGGAGGGGCCCTCACTCACATGTAGAGTAAGTCCGCAACTGCTGTTGCAGACCAATCTAACTTTAAAGATAGAAACTGGCATCCCAGATTAGAGTCCATTGAGTGGTATCTGTTGCTGCTCTGCTTGTGACAACAAGCTGCCACTAGATAAAATCATTGGTTCCCAGTAGTTTCCAAAGGTTATTTTTTCATCATTGCTCATCCTGATTTGGAGTTCTTTCAAATTTACCCACTGAAATCTGCCATGTTGTTCACATACAAAACATGGGAAGCAAAATCTGGCACCACTTTTTTTTTTTTTTTTTTAAGGGATCTAACTGTCTAAACAAATGAGATTCCTCCTTTGCTGCTACATTTGAAGATACTGTTGAAGTTACTGGTAGGACTAAAGGGGGAAAGCCATACTGGATGAACACACATTATTCTGAATACAATTTGAACCCCTGGGGAGGAAAATACTTTTGTCAATGCCCTATTATTAGCTCAGTATTGTTTCCTATAGGGTAGTAAACATTAAGGACCACTTCTTTACATAACGCAGTCCTCCTATTATAGTAGGCAAATAGGTAGTATTCCACTAGGTTATGTTTCCTCTTCTATAAACAGAATCAACAGAATCATATTCATAAATAAATGTACTTTAAAAATGAGAAACAATAAAATACAGGGAATGTCACATAATTTTTTCATTTATAGACTGAAATAGTTTAGATCTGTCACAAATATATGAATGAGACCAAACTAAACAGGAAACTTGGAATGATGGGACACCCTGAGGACCTCAAAATTCACAGAACAGATGATTCCTGTCTTCTTTATGAACGGAATTTGAGTCCAAGTGCTTTCTAATAGGACAGATGACACAAGGAACACAGGTCTGTGACTGCCCTTGGAATAAAGTTGGTCAAACAGCACCATTAATTTTTAAGCAAAGCTACTCCTTGAAATCAGTGGTTACATTTTTTAAAATATTGTGCATTGATCTTCAGTATAAATGTCCAGTAACCACATATATAAAATAGGGCACTACTGTACTCTCTAGTCCAGTACAGCAACAGATTTAGACTCCAGTGATATTAGGAGAGTGTCCTTTGGCAGATGAACTATAAACATTATTGCTTCCACAGACAGCCCTTGTAATAGGGCTTCTTTTGCTGCTTCATTTTGTCATTTATGTGGAATTCATGTAATTTAACTGTACCTACTGAAGAATGATGTGTCTTGTCTACTTCAATCATCTGTGTTCTTTTTACATTTAACAGGAGAAATCAGCCCTGCCACAAGTTGATTATCTCACCCACATCAGCAAATTGTCATTGTGTAGGGAAAATAACCCCCAAGAAGAGCACTCAAGGAAATAGTGCAAAAGGATGGTATATTTTGGTAGGCTTAAGTAGATGGTATACAAACAAATAGTAAAAAGAGAGTGTCTCACCTTGATGATGGTCGAGGCTCACTGATAACTCCACCAGGGAGGGATCTCCAACAAGAGATCCTTCCCTGGAGGTGGTCAGCCCTTAAATGGGGTCTTGGGAGAGGTGGAGTCAAACTCCACTCCTTCCAATCACACTCACTTGTGCCCCTGTGGCTGACTCAGTGCTTGCCTCAGGTGATCAATCAGTGGTTCAGGCCGTGATTCAACAGTTCCCATACACATTGTCTGCATGCCACTTACTTCTTCGGGAGTTAAACTTTTCTTTGAGTGAAATTAAAAGCTAAAAGTCCTGATGAAACATCCAAAATAGTTTTTACTTTATATTTTCAAGTTTCTTGTAGAAACATGTGAATTGTCTGTGCTTCAAGAGTAAGGTGAAGCTCTTGTCAGGAGAAGAATCAAGGGAGAGAAGAAACAACTGTTCTCTTATATAAAATAATTCTTACGAATAGGGCACCTATTCAATGCTATGCATTCCTCCATACCTTTTTTCTTCATGACCCAACCACAAATTTAGGGCTTGCCGAGCGCATAATCTCCTCTAGCCTGGCCTCGTCTGGAAGACACCTGGTTCATATAATGCTGTACCACGTTCTTGGTGCCTATGCCCATATTTATCCCATTATATCATTTTTTTTAGCAAAAAAGATCTAGAAATCTTTGAGTGGCAATCTTATACTTCTCACACAGACTTACACATCTCGTGTATTCAACTTGATAAAAGAGATAGGAGACATAGAAAGTCATTTGGAAGATGCCTTGAACTTACTACCATGAGGGTCCAGGAGATGTTTTTGTACTGAACAGTGAGCAAGCAAGCAATTTTGCTGAATGCTGCAAATCGTATTGATAACTCTACAGTAGCTGCACGCATGTGAATTGAGTAAAGTGTGTAAAATGTTTCTACTTAACCAACCATTGTTTTATATCTGTCATACCAATTTTTGCTTATGGACTGACCTCATTTTGCCATTACTGAGATAAATCACTCTTTTTGTATGTCCTCGTCTAAATTAAAGTGCTTGGGAAGAAAAAGTAGCATTTTTCAAAGGCTTACTGGTGTCTAAATATTGAGCTGAACCAAGTGCTACTTATTGGATAGCCAGTCATAAAATAAATACAAAGTATTTTAAAGCAATTTGTGCTCCTTTGTTTCTCGAGCTCTGAGCAGTTGTGGAAGACATTCCCAAATGCCCACTTTACTCTAGCAGTGCAAATGTGGATCTGTTGAAAACAGTGCTCATATTTTATCACAAACCATGCATGCACAGAGAAGCAGTACTTCAGGTATTCAGAGATACTGGGAAGGGAAAGACAACCTCTAATTTCATAGAGTTCTCTGTCACAGGATGAAACCCAAGTCTTTCAGCTGTAACCCTTCCGAGAGGCTTGTGTCAGGAAAAGTGAATCTGCAGTCATACAAGTTTGTACTGTGTGACTTCTAGTCATTTTGTAGGAGTCAAAGAGAGATAAGTGATCAATTAGTTGACGATGCTGAGAATATCCCCAAAATTGCCTTTCCTCCATGCACCTCTTGTTAGCCATACTGACAAAATGTGTAATACAATACATAAAACAAAGACTTTCATGACTTTTTAACGGCTTACTCATGGATTTCTCACCACTAATCTTTGTTTGGAAAGCCATGGATATTACTTCTACAATCATTTGTTTTTATTACTTGCTCACTATAATGAGAAAAATATATAATTTTTACTCTTCTGTTTTGTACATAGGAGACAGAATGACAATGCAGGCCACACTCTTGCTTTAGGTAAGCTCTTCTTTGTCTCCCAGTTTATACATGCACATACTTCTCTACTTTGTAAAATATCATCAATAACTACCTTTCTTACACATATATGTTGACTTCACAGAAAGAACATATTCACATACCAATTGATCAAATAGGGCAGTTCATCCAGTCAGGAGTTGCATAATAATGGGCTTTTCCAAAACTGTAAGGAAGGTAATGATTTTCCCAGGGAAATTTAAACAAAACAAAACAAAAATAAGTAAATTTGGTAAATACACGAAAATGCACATCATTCATTTCCTTCTATGCCAAGTTTAAAACTGAGAAATTAAGTAAATGGAGTAGTTATTTAACAGTCATATGGATGAGTCATTCTAATAGCAGTTTGACGCCCTTCTTTGCAAAATGCCTTGTGTGTTTTCTCAATTCATTAGATTCCATTGTCTAGTATTTGCTGTTCTGAAAGTCCCAGATAGAAAATGCTACTGAAGCGTTATGTATTTTTGTTGTTGTTCATTGTTATTTGGTACCCTTCACTTTCCACCATAAGACGTGCTAAATACAAAAGAAAATTTGGGCTGAGCAAACAACGCTTCTAAAAATATCAAACGTTTATCTACTTTTTTGTCTGTCTTCCTTATTGAGAAAGGATGAAATGCACCCATCAAAGACAAAAGCCATTTGCACCCTTCTAATGCTATCCTGTATCACTGGAGTCCATATAATTTCAGTAGTAGCAGGATTAAAGACTTTACTGGAACAGTAGTGATGTATTATAGGAAGCTTTTAAAGGCATACTGAGTTTGTGGCTGAAAAGAGAATTAAAACTATGCAGCATGTGGCAAACCAGTGCTTTCTGGTAATGAGTCCTTCCCATAGAAGACTGCTCAGTAATGTTCAACCTGGGAATAACTCTGCCTTGTCTCTCCTTTCTATGAACGGCTTCACAATGAAATTGTATCACAACTACAAAAAGTAGAACAGTTAATGAGTATCTTAGATGTGACACCTTGGAGCAACAGACCTTTCTCTGCAGCTCCATAAATGTCCACTGCTAATGCTCAGTTCAGGAACTTAAAGACAGTTGAATTTATGACTTCTTCCTAAGAAGCTCTGTGAGCCATAATAAGTAAATACACAACAGTTTAAAGAGGTAGACATACATTTCCTACATTTCCAAAGTAAAAAAAAAAATTAATAAGAGCTTAATTCAACAGCAATATAAAATGGAAAATGTGCTGATGTGTGAGTGGAATATTGCAGGTTGGAAACACATAGCTGCCAGAGATTCCACTTGACTGCACTTAATTACACAAACTGGAATGGCAGCTCTCAGTTCCTCTGTACTTCTACGTGCTTGCAAAGGGAGAAATAATTTTTTCTCTCTTTTGTTATGGGAGAGATGTTGAAAAAGAGCTTGCTTACAAAAAACAAGTGAATCTCCTTCATAACTTGTTGCTATTAAATATTTCTGTCTACCATTATCCCATAAGGTGACTAAGAGCACACGTATCTCTACAGTAAAAGGAACTGGTCAAAAGACATATGGTTATTTCTCTATAGCAGGGACTGTATTGCATAATGAAGGTTGACTGATTTTTTTAATGAATTGGAAACAGAAGTACCTCAAGTTATGTTGGGCTAGTCAGGCATGAGTATTTGCATGGTTGTGGCACAAATTTGTATCTTGTATCTGTACTTGAGGATAGTATACAAACGCACTGACAGACTTTACTGTGGCCAAATGGATGAAGTTTTCCATTCCTCAGGGCCATTTAGTTATTTCCTACTTATTTCAAAGCTTTTCTCCCAAGTTTTCCATTACGCTAAAAGCTTTAAAAAGTACTTTCAAGCCAATGCAACATAATCAGTGTTAAACAAGATGATTAAGATATATACTACCTACATACCTTTGAGATAATTATCTCTGACTTCAACATAATTAGTTCTATGTTTTGTTTTGTTTTGTTTTTGTTTGTTTGTTTTTGTTTTTCCAGGTATACGCTATATTTGAAAATGTGAGCAAATTTAGTAGGAGTGCTGTGGTTGATCAAATTATATACGGTCAGTGTCACCCTCCAAAAGAGAAAAGAACAGAAATAGCTTAAAGACAAGATCAGGAGATTTTCTCAGGGAGACTCTCTAGAGATCAGATGTATAATTCAGATTGCTAATCATATGCAGCAAAAATCTTTGCCTATGACTGACTGCACTCAGTGTCATGCACCAGCCTGGTGCCTTGCATAGAGCAAACTATGTTTTATGGCTGTTTCACAGGACCCACATCCTCTGTAAACCTCTTACCTGTAGTAAGTGAATTAAGTTTCACATTCGGCTCCTGCCTCCTTTAAAGATATGAAAGTTTATGATTGTCCATACTCTGAAGGCCGTCTTCAGCCTGTCTGAGCACCTGTACTCTGATTTCAATGGATTCTGGATCTGAAAGCTGTCTTTAAGCCACTTAGCTCAAAAGGGAAATTGAAAATGCAGAGCTGAATTACTGCTGAGAAAAGACTCTCTAATGTCACATCTCACGCTCAGCACATGACTATACAAAATCAGGAATGGATGTAAGTGCTGCAGTGGCTGTATCCTAAAATGGGTTGGAGAGGTTGGCTTATGGCAATATGACTCTTTTTATATCTGTTTCCCAATAAGATAAATTTGAATCTAATTTGGTTCTTTTAATTAAGAACCTAATTGTTGTGATATATTTGATTAGACCTATTCTACATCCTTAAACAGCCAACAGTTATTTCCAGACAAAAGTTGATAACTGTTTTTCAGGTTATCAGAATGGCAGTGTTGGGTTGTCTTAGTCTAAAGACACGCAGAAAGCAATGTAACCCAGAGAATATGCCTGGGGCAGGCAGACCACATATCAAACCAAAAGTTTGTCTACTTTTTTCCACGTATATAAACTGTATAAAAAACATTTTTTTTTCTTACAAAACCTTTATCTTTACCTGTCCACGGAAGGAAAATATATTGCCATTAATATATATGATTGTAAAGAAGCTGGGTAATTTAAGTTTCCTTTCATTGGCTATTTCATTATAATTACAACATCAAGAACTGCTATACACAAAAGTAAGCTTTGTGAAACATAAGAGGAAAATCAGACTTATTGGTTGTATTTCAAGGGTATTTTAAGAATCAAGTAGGTCTGATCAGATGTCAAGAACCAATTTGTTAATGTGAGACTTGCCATTCATAGTCTCTAAAAGTCAAGGAGAACTTAGTTTCTATTTCATAATTCCTGATCATATCAGTTAGCTTCATGCTGTTAGATTAACTCACATGCTGAACTTTTCAGAGACAGAGCATAGGAAATGATAAGGGAGAAAGAAGTCAAAAAAAGCCTAAAAGGAAGGCAAAATAAATAAGAATAAAATAAATTAAGAATTGCTTGGATTTAAACAAAGAAACAAACAAAAAGTGGGGGTGCAAATGCTGTGGAGAATGCTAAAAGATGGAAGTGAGATATTCCTAATTAAGAAGACAAGAAAATAAAAATTTACCAACAGAGACAAAGAGGCAGCAAAGCACTGAGTAATACAGTCTGCCTACTTAAGGGGAGAAGAGAAACACCATTTATTTTGCCCTCAGATCTAAGTAATAATTTCTATTTCATCTAAGTGTTTTGTCTATGCCATTCAGGGACACTGAAGTGATTGCATTGTACTGAGGCCAACAGAATACATTTCTGTTACTCATGTTCTATTTTGTTTAGTACTAATTATTCAGTATGCTTTTTAAAAAAATAATAGAAAATTTCATTATTGTTCATATATTTCATTTAAAAGCAAACTGCAAACTTTCTGTAATTCAAACGTATTCTTTACTTTCTCTTTTATATTTATACAATTTTTCTGTAGTCTGTGAGACATCTCATGCCCAGAAATTTGTTCTTCCAAAAGAGCCTCATGTCTAAATACTATTCTATGTATGTGAAGTTTTCAACTAGTAC
Organism: Callipepla californica brunnescens; assembly: GCA_023055505.1. Taxonomy (NCBI): domain Eukaryota; kingdom Metazoa; phylum Chordata; class Aves; order Galliformes; family Odontophoridae; genus Callipepla; species Callipepla californica. Next base: position 265,553 of record JALIRH010000013.1, read on the forward strand.
AGGAAAAGGTCAAGAGAAAAAGAATGTTACACTGGCTTGTTCTCATGGCTCATTTAATCTTATACTCTCATAACTTTCTCTAATAAAAGCCAGCACAACTTTTTTTCAATTTGTGATATAATTTCTCCTCTCTGTTAAACAATTTCTTTCTGGTTTAAGCATGGAAACAAAGTATACAGTTTGTTTAATTATTCAAATCTAATTTTGGACATTCTTGTAATTTTTACAATTGACCAAGTTCTACATGTTACTTTATTTTTATTTATTAATTTATTTGTTTGTATGAATATTTTGGAATTTTTTGCAAATGAAGTTGTGAGATTTGTTCAAATTACACATTGCTGTGGGAAGATTTTCCAGTCAGGTCTAATTATAATATTTTATGAGTTATTCCCCATACTTTTTCTTTATACTTCTTATACTTAGTTTTCTGACCACAGTTGAAGTCTTCATTAAGCTGCCTATAAAAACTTGCAAGTCTCTTTCCTGAACTGAATAATTAATTCCAAATCCTTTCCACTTTTGTGTTTTGTTTTTTTTTTCATGTTTTAATGTTTCACATTTATTGCTGGTGAGTTTTGTTTGCTGTCATGATCCTCATGAAGCTCATCCATTGGTCCACAGTTCTGAATAAGACCTCAGGGTGACCAAGTCTAGGAGCACTTCACCAAATAGCTGATGTTCAAACCAGAAAAACTTTCAAGAACATCCTTCTATTCTCATACATCATAAATCAGTCTTCCCTAGTGGTGACTAACCCATACATCTCAGTCGACAAGTTTTTCTGCCTTACTGATTACCATCTTCTTCAGGAATTATTTAATATATTAAGTAACATTGCATCTTATACAGAAAGTTAAATTATTTTTGTTGTATTTTACTTGTCAGGAAGAAATTCTTCTGGTCTCTTATCATATGGAGATCCATGTTCAGTGTATATGTAATCTGGAAACCACATTATCAAAAATTAACTCTATGAAAGTCAAGGAAATTCTGTTCTACAGTTTTATATACTTTTTTTTTTTTTTTTTTGAATCTCATAAAATATTAACAATGATTATAATGAACTTATGATTTTTTTTCCCACACTAAGAATATAATACTATTGAAAGTAAATTTAGAATAAGACATTATGAGATGCACAGAAACTAAGCATGGGACCACTTAAATACTTTCAGAAATAGAAAATAGTGTTTAAGGATTCACTTAAAAAGGATAGATTTGTACTAACTCTCTAGTGGTTTAAATTGACATGCCCCTTTTTAGGAAAAAAATAATTTGATTTCTAGAATTTAAAGAGAGAATCTTATATTCAGATATGAGCTTTAATAACTTAGGACCCTTTTAGCAGTCATGACCTGAAGCTAGAATAGCAGAATAGGGCATCTTCTACAGAAGAATTGATACTTCTTCAAAACTTCTTCGTCAATATTTTTTCATTCTTGAAATCTTGTTCACTTGAATTATACCTGTAAGATATCCAAGCACTTTAGTGCATGCATAGAAACAAACAGAGACTCAATTCATCCACACACTTTATGCCATAGATATATCTATTTCCTGACAGCATTGCAGAAATGGTTAGTCCTGATCCTTAGAACTTCTGAAATTTCTTGCTATATGGAGAAAATTGCATACGTCGTAGGGAATCTCAGCCATATTAAATCAAACATGACAATGGTAATGAAACGTTTCTGTAAATTGAGTTAAAATTTGATGAGAAGTCTAAACACCATCATAGTATTTCAGCATTCTAGTATCTGACTAAACATGAATATGGAGACTAGTATTCTGCCTACGGTTTCTGGCAACATCTCCCACAGATGAGATGGTAAAATGTTAATCAATAGAAAGGTAAGATTTCCTTTCACCATATTTTACAACCTAGGAAATCAGATGGATTTAATTTACAGAGATATCAATGATTTATAGTGTTTGAAGAAAACTAATTATCAGGTTAATTATCTTAAAAGTAAAAAATGCATTTGTAAATGTATGTAGGGAATCTGTTAATCCAGATGTCTACAGGAAATGAAAATCCTTCTCTAGGAAAAATTCTTAGGTTTGTGTATTAATCAGCTATACAGGTATTAGATGACTAAATAAAAATACAGGGAGACCATTTACAAATAATTCATGATTGCCTACTGTTTACAGCGTTATTGAGTTCATGAGATGCAAATAGTTAGCAGAGATCTGGGAATATTAAAAAAAAATCTTTTTTTTTTAACATTAAACCATACTTTCCATACTTTTCCAGGGCAAGATGATTGTGCCTAATCCTTTCATTAGAAGCCTTCTACATCCCTCAGTTCAGAGCCATGCTTGAGAAGGCTACCCACAAAGGTACTGTGCAGAGTTATTAATAGCAGCACAACCAGGTGTTGCAAAACTGACTAGTAATTTACACCTGAACATAAATTTTTAAGATTTTAAGAATGACCATACACAGTGTGCAGTTAAAAATGCCCTTCTTCGTCTATGAACTCAATGTAGTTATAACTCTGGCCCATACACAGTCCTAGGAAAACGCACAATAGCGGCTGTTGCAGATAAAGAAATTCATACACAGGCTGTAATTAACTTTTACAAAGAGAACAACTTAAATAAGCTTTGTTCAGGTTTTCATAGTGCTGATTTATGGCACATTCATAAAATGAAATGTCTTTGCTGAGAAACTGAACTGTGGATGACAAAGACTCTACCTGTATATCTTGTTTTGTTGAGGTGTAAGTCTCCTGAATCTGCAAAATTCAAAGTGATGGATAGGAACAGTGCAGACACAAACTGACTTCACGAAAATTAAGCCATCCTTATGAGGCAAGTGACCATTCATAGTTTATTCTTTTTCTTATTTGCTGTTAATAGTTTGTCACTATCCAATAGGAAGCCTCAATTATTTTATAAGGCTGAGAAACACCGAAATGCTCTGCTTACCACCTTGATTATACCAAGGCGCAGAATCACTTTCAAATATGTACTACTGACTTTGATTTAAAAGAACTGTAAGTACAGGGTAATGAGTGACTAAAACGGCAATTTTTTGCCCTAGATTTTGAGCTACTTAGTGTTTCTGCTTCACATAGACAAAGCTTTCCTCTTCTAGTAACACTGAACCTTCACATATCTCACAGCTTCTGTTCTACTGTGCTAATTATAATGCTAATTGCAAATGTAAATATTGGTAGGTGGGATAAAAGACACTGTTCTGTTTTTGTAGCTAGAAAACTATTTTGAATAATTAAATTAAATCACACAAGATCACTAAAAGAGAAAAGGAATGGTGCAAATGAGAAATCAGGCCAAAGCCAGTTTTACTGCTAATCCACAGAAAATTGTTGATAAACATTCAACTCTGGCTCTCATTTAAAAGAAACCTGTAAGAAACATGTACCACTAAAAACTGGTATGCTTCTGTGGTGAGATCCTCTGAAGAGATGACAGAACTCCTTCATGAAATATAAACCATTATAAGCAGTCGCCAAATGCTTCCATCCAGTCACAGTCAGTTAGTTAATAGCTACGTTACTCAGTTATTTTACTTTTATACTAGCTGTTATGTGAAAAAATAGTGAAGTTAAAGCACATAAGCTGTTGCTAGTTCAGAAAACCTCAGCCTCACGACTAGTTGACATTAGCTATTTGATTATTTCAAATCTGGAAAACACAGCAAGGATATTCCTATCCACTGTTACTGACACAAACTGAGCCATTTTATTAAACAGAACTGAAAAAAATTGAGAGAAATAATATTCCTTTATAACTTCCCAAGTCTCCTCCAGGTTACAAGCATTACAGGGTGAATATATGAAATGGTCTCTTTTATCAGAAGAAAGATCACTACCTCCTTGTATCTTTTTGCTTAAGCAGACAAGAACAGATGGATTATGAGAGCAGATCAAGAGTTCTGTGCTACTTCCTTAGGATATTCTCTCAATCTCCCCAAATTTGTATCTTACAGCTTTCCAAAACCACAAATACAGAAAGATGTTCACTTCCAGAATTCAGTCTGGTAAGAAATCCAGGGCAAAAAATACCTTTGTGAAAATTGCATAAGTCAGGCTGGAAAGATAACTGAACATGCTGGGGGAGCTGACATGTGGCAGAATGCTCTGATGTTTACACTAAAGAAATGTTAATACCACTCACCATTCCTACTAATTGCACTGCCTGAAGTATGTAAAACAACTATATTACAGCTCCGGTGCAGAAGGCCAAAGGTGTATTTTCCCATCAGCATTATTACTTTTTCTTGTGTGACCTCTCTGTCATCATTCATCCAGTTATCACTGAATCGATATGAATGCCTATAGAAAAATACCCTGCTGATGAGTTTTTCATTTCCACAGCTTAGTTTTTCTTTTGTTAATTAGACCATGAAAAAGAAACAGAAATGTCAGAAAGAATCCGTTGAAAATCCTATGTCATACTTTAGAGCTTTCAATTTCATACCATCCATAAGGAATCCAATTTCTGTTCACATTATTGTCTCCAGAAACAAGGATCAGCTCCTCTTGATGGTGTCATCTGGACTCAGTGTTGTCTGAACATTCACACTAGTGAATTGTAACTTTTTTTTTCTCCTATGCTTACAGAGATGATTTTACAGAGAGCTGTGTTATTTACATTTGCTTTCTAAGTGAAAGGTTCACGTTTCCTCTCCACGTGGTTGTAGAATATTTAAACAGGTGAAGAATCCAAGTCTTAGTGTAATTCTACTTACAAACCAAATTTGAAATCAATATTAGAGGGTGTTTGGATTGCCAGTGTCACGCTCCAATACAAAGGAGGGAGACAAGGTTCTTTGATTATGTGTATACCCGATGGCGAGATTAAGACACAACGGGTCAAATGTTAGCCCAACCAGCTTATTACAATTACTAGTTGCTTAGGGATATGGGGAAGGGAAGGTGAGCGATAGGAAAGGGATAAAAAGCAAGGAGTCTTGATAGAAAGCAAGAGAGATATAATCACCACCGTGGATCCAGCGAAGTTCGTAGTCTCGAGAACTCGTCTGGTCACCGCGGGGGATGGGAGATGACAGCAAGCAGGCCTCAGGGTCCGTCTGCAGAGTTTCCCCCCTCAGGGAATTCTTCGTTTCCTCTTCGGGAGTTCTCCATCAAAGATTTTTTCTTTGGGAGTTCTTCTCCAAAGTTGCTAGTTTAGTGAAGGCCTTTTATCCTCCATTTCTCAGGTTTTTTTCTTTTTTTTCTCTGCCAGTGTGACATACCTGGCCCAACAGATAAGCCAGCAGGGAGTGGTACCTTCATTGCCATGCACAAGCATTATCGCCTTTTGCAGTGATCAGCTTCTCCAAGCCGAACCCCGAAAAAGACAGGCTTGGCCCCACTTCTGCTTATCTTTACAACAATAAGCAGAGGCACTGTGGCACGGTGACACCCACCCAGATAACCTGCAGTTCTCACTTAGAGTCTTATCACCAGAAAGGCCTCACGAAGCAAGCTTTGAGACAATTAATAAAAGAAAACAGTTTCTGTCTTTCACACCACCCGGTGGCTCAAAGATTGCTTGAAACTGATGCGCAAACATTCGTCCATGGTGGTGAGGGGAAGGAAAGAAAAAAAAAGAAGCAGTAGGGAAAAAGGGGGTGGGGGAGTAAGGGGGAGTTAAACGTTATACAATTGCTATAAAGGATTTCTTGGGCTTAGTTACAATTGTTGCTCTGATCTGTTGGACTTGTCCATGATCAGTTGAATAAGTTGAATAAAACATGGAATCATGCAAGGAATAAACAAAAGAGTTGCAACAACACACAATAGATAAAATAGAATATGTTTCACCCATGGGCCACCCGGAGACCAGGGAAAAGATCAGAGTCTAGGCCTTTCCAAGTTTGAACAGGAACATGGACAATTTTCCGTATACCCTGGGCAATTTGTTTAACAACTTTACCATTCATCGCTCTTTAGACAACAATTAGAGTCATTCAGTTTGCCACAAACAACCTATTCATTAACAACTAACCAAGCACTAACTGGTTTTGCAATGCCATTATCAGTACTTGTTGCATTTGTGATTTTAATTCTCAGAAAGCATGTAATCTAGTACAATTCAACAATACGTGGATTTGCCATGACTATAGATGAAACAAACATGTTTTCTAATAGGCTGAGCGAAGGCATAACTTCACCACACAGCAACACTGCATGTTGCTTCATAGTTAAGTATGAACAGAATTGTCATTTAAGCATCTCAAAAGCAATTGAAATGCTGAGAGAGATATATACTAGTTTGGCAAGTTCAAGTATTGTTATAGTCTATAGAACTTTCATGGGATAGTGTGTTTAGGATATCCCATAATATAAAACATTAGAGAAACATACACAGAAACATACACTTAACAAAACATAGACACTTTCCAACAACCATGTTTTGGATGGAACTCCTGGACTGGTGTTAAAATAAACATCTCTCTGACACTAAAAAGCATCAACAACATAATGGGTTTCTTTTTTCTGACAAATATTAGATGTGTCCCTTGGTTAATTTCCAGACCTTTTTTTTTTACAAAGTTGGAAACACCATAGCAGAGTAACATGCAAATCATAACCAGTGTGATAAAAAGGGGTAGAAGAAGGGATCAAAAGGAATGGCGTTACTGTGCAGGGAGTAGCCAGTAAGCCAGCAAAACCTGTGAAAACTCAAACCCAAGCGTGAAGTTTAACAGACCTAAAGACAACACCCACACCCACAACCTGAAACATGATACTATGCAACCAAAATACAGTGCATTCAGCGTTCTAGTATGATCAATTCTTTAACATTTGTCCCAAAACACAAATGATTAAAGTCAGCTGTATTCAGTCGAGGTCCAACGGGGGTCTTCTGTAAGACAAAACGAGACATTGGCTTGCCCTTTTGGGGCTTGTTAATATGGTTAAAATGAGGGAATAATCCAGTGAGTGGTACTTTGGTATTCTTTTTCTGAGGCATGTTTAGCCTTCTAAGGGTATTTAACAGGTCGTTTCCTTTTGCTGTAAGTTTTCTAATGTACATCCACCCTCCTCCCCCCCACTCACTTGAGAGGGGCGAGGGAATCAGTTTTCCTGCAGTCCTAGTGCCCGTGCTGATTCCAAAGTTGGGGGCACTCGGAGGTGGAGTATCACTTCTTTCAGGCTTTTGTTTTGGCCATCCATTAACTAACTCCTCTAACTTGTCTGTAGATAATCCATCCATTAATTCTCGTGGAATACCCTTCTGTCGTCCCAGCATCCAAAAACTATTACGTTTATGATTTATATTTCTCCCACTTGGTTTCACTGAAAATGAGACCCTTTTAGATCCGTTTTTCTCCCGGTTAGATAGGGGAGGGGTCAAATTGGCCACTGCACGCCTTACTCCCTTTGTCTCAATTTTACTGGAGGGAGAAATCACCGGTCCATATTTTCTCCCATAGTTAATTAATTCTTGGGCAACCTCCCCCCATGTCCATGCTTTGTACCCTGGCTGCAAGTGATTAGGGGTTGCTGCTCCTTCTAACGCTGCCTGAATTCTTTCTCCCTTAGGCATAGCCTGTATTCTTCCTTGTAGTTGTATGCCTATAGGTTTTAATGATTCAGGAAGCCCCCTGATTAGAGGGGTCATCCTCTCAGGATCAACAGAAGTCATCATAGGTGATTCATGATGTGTCTGCAGCTTTCTATCATACATCATTTGCAGACAAGCAGCCTTTTGAACGCTTTCTACTAATTGATCAACTGTCCCAGTAATAGCAAGGGGGTCTCCCCTTTCTAGAGGGTTAAGACCACCTGCCCAATAGGCAGCTCTCTGTGTGAGGGACCAAGGAGCACGATTATTACCAGTAGTTAAAAATACTCCTGGTCCCCAATAACCTTCAGCTTCCTTTTCAGTTAACAGTATTTGGTCTCCACCACTGAGACTAACTCTCCATACAAACTCGGTTTCTGATTCTTTTGGAGAACGGCTAAAATCTCTTTTCAGTTTTGCTAGTTCAGTGGCTGAAAAGGGAATTTCCTTAACATTCATTTGAGGGTCTAGATCCTCACCTTTATCAAAAGTATATTCAGTTTTTATCAAAGGACGTATTGGAGCTGGAGAGGCCTCTAATTTGTCTAGCCTTGCCTTTATTCCTTCCAGTCCTTCTAGAGGATAGATTTTTTCTTGAGGCAAACTATTGGTAACAGTGTCACTGGTATCCTTACAGTTACCCTTCAGAGCCTCTAGTAAGAGGGCTGAATTATGTTTTTCATTTTCTAATTGCCTTTTGAGTTCCTCTGTCTGTTTCTGTAGAGTTTTAACCAACTCCTGCAGTGACTCTATAGTTTGGTTCTCTGCTTTAAGCTGCTGGTCACGGAATTCAATGGCTGCAACCAGAGCCGAACCCAGTACTGCACAAATAAATGCCTTTCCTTTTCCAGCTCGGGTACGAGCATTTTTCTGCAGAACACTAATACGGTCTGAAACACTCTGCAGATTATGCCAGTTTTGCCGTGCCCAGTCCACCCCTGTTAACGAGGGCCTGGCACCGTGCTTTTCTAAAAGTTCAAATAACACATCTTCACCTTTCATTGTGACTACACTGTCGCTCATTTCTCAATATGCAGAAAAATCTACACGGAGAAAGAGAGAGGGTAAAGTATCCAAAAAGTTCGAGCCAAACAAATGCAAATACTCAGACCACTCCTCTGTTTACTGAGAGGAGTGTGCAAAAGACAAAGAGGATCAAAGGAAATGCTAATACGTAAATCACTTCTCACTTCTCTGTGAAGCCACACAGAGAAAAAAACTTCAAACCTCACGACTAAGCTAGGAGGTACCCTTACGTTTCGAAAATGCACAATAGACACCCACCCAGATAACCTGCAGTTCTCACTTAGAGTCTTATCACCAGAAAGGCCTCACGAAGCAAGCTTTGAGACAATTAATAAAAGAAAACAGTTTCTGTCTTTCACAGCCAGCTCAAACAGATATTGCAACATGCAAATATTGCAATTTATCCAAAACGGGGCAAAACAACAAAAGAACCTCCAGCTTTATGCTAATGATCAGGACCAGTCTCTTCACTCTTTGTACACGTTTGGACTTTGGCTTACATATAATTGCCAACATTTCAAGAAATACAGTAAATTTTCCTTGCTTCTCCTAATATGTCTTGAGCCATCTAGTTATGCATACAGTGTACCATTGGAAAAACTTATTTATATTCTATGTTATTATAGTTATAACTAGTTTATTCAATATTCATGTTAATATTATTAACATAGAAAGCATTATTCACAGAAGGGACCATAATTTGAATGAGAAGAGAATGTGTTATTTATACTGCATCAGAGGCTTGATAATAAAGGATAACCTTTGTTCTACACTTAGAAAAACAATTTCAGAAGACTGTTTACATGAAGTAAAAATTGAAAGGAACAGGTCATTTTATTTTTGGCTCAGATTTGTTTTTAATGCTCAGTATTTTCTTTGATATCATAATAGATCATTCTTTAATGCTTTCTGTGCTGAACTTTTTTTTTCTAGAAAACTGATTTCCATCCTTTACCTTTTGTACGTCTATTTGACTTACCTCTGTTTCTATTTTGTTTATTTATTTCAGCTTATTTAGAAACACTGTCTGTTGTTCGTAAGTGCTGTAATTCAGATTTAAATTAATTTTTGGTAGTCTTATAGATAGATGAATTTTAAATATGATGTACCTTCTCCAGTATAATATGATACAGCCACATATTTGTAGGACACAAAAAGACTGTGGGTAAAAACACAGTCAGTATACATAACTTCCAGAAAATATGAGGGTTGATACCTGTATGGGAACTGTTGAATCACGGCCTGAACCACTGATGGATTACCTGAGGCAAGCCCTGAGTCAGCTGCAGGGGCACAACTGAGTTTGATTGGAAGGAGTGGAGTTTGACTCCACCTCTCCCAAGACCCCATTTAAGGGCTGACCACCAGCAGGGAAGGATCTCTTGTTGGAGATCCCTCCCTGGTGGAGTTATTGGTGAGCCTCAACCATCATCAAGGTGAGCCAATCTCTTTTGCTATTTATTTGTACACCATCTACTTAAACCCTACCAAAAATATACCACCTTTTGCATTATTTCCTTGAAGTGCTTTCCTTGGGGTTATTTGCCCTACAATTGGTGAGCCAGGCAGGCTTAAAAAAAAAAATATATATATATATTTCTATATATATATATATATATATATATATACACACACACACATACACATATATATATACACACACACACATACACACACACACATACACACACACACACACACACACACACATAGATTCATAGATTCATAGATACATTAGGTTGGAAAGGACCTACAAGATCATCTAGTCCAACCTTCCTCACACCACCATCCCTACCCACCAAGCTACTAAATCAAATCCCTCAGCACCTCATCTAAACGCTTCTTGAACAGTGCTAGGGACGGTGCCTCAACCACCTCCCTAGGCAGGCCATTCCAGTGCCGGACCACTCTCTCAGAGAAAAAATTTTTCCTCAAGTCTAATCTAAATCTTCCCCGGCACAACTTGTGGCCATTCCCTCTCGTCCTGTCGTTAGGTACCTGGGAGAAGAGGCCGACCCCCTCCTTACCACAGCCTCCCTTCAGGAAGTGGTAGAGTGCAATGAGGTCTCCTCTGAGCCTCCTTTTCCCCAAACTAAACAATCCCAGCTCCTTCAGCCGCTCCTCATAAGACCTGTGCTCCAGACCCCTCACCAGTTTTGTTGCCCTTCTCTGAACACGCTCCAGCGCCTCGATGTCTCTCTTGTAGTGAGGGGCCCAAAACTGAACGCAGTACTCGAGGTGCGGCCGCACCAGAGCTGAGTACAGGGGGATGATCACCTCCCTGCTCCTGCTGGCCACACTATTCCTAATACAGGCCAGGATGCCATTGGCCTTCTTGGCCACCTGGGCACACTGCCGGCTCATGCTGAGCCGAGTATCAACCAACACCCCCACGTCCTTTTCCTCTATACACTCCTCAAGCCATTCTGCCCCAAGCCTATAGCATTGCATGGGGTTATTGTGGCCAAAGTGCAGGACCCGGCACTTGGCCTTATTGAACCTCATCCCATTGACCTCAGCCCAACTGTCTAGCCTATCCAGATCCCGCTGAAGGGCCTCCCTACCCTCAGGCAGATCAACACATCCTCCCAACTTGGTGTCATCCGCAAACTTACTGAGGGTACACTCAATCCCCTCATCCAGGTCATCAATAAAGATATTAAACAAGACGGGCCCCAATACCGACCCTTGGGGGACACCACTCGTGACAGGACGCCAGCTGGACTTGACTCCATTAACCACTACCCGCTGGGCACGGCCCTCAAGCCAATTCTCAACCCAGAGAAGAGTGAACCTGTCCACACCATGGGCTGCCAGCTTCTGCAGGAGAATACTGTGGGAGACCGTGTCAAAGGCTTTGCTGAAGTCCAGGTAGACTACATCAACAGCCTTTCCCTCATCTACCAGTCTGGTCACCCAGTCGTAGAAGGAGATGAGGTTGGACAAGCACGACCTGCCCTTTGTGAACCCGTGCTGGCTGGGTCTGATCCCCTGATTGCCATGCACGTGCCGTGTGATCTCCCTCAAGATCAATTGCTCCATAACTTTCCCTGATACCGAGGTCAGGCTGACAGGCCTGTAGTTCCCCGGATCTTCCTTACGGCCTTTCTTGTAGATGGGAGTCACATCGGCAAGCCTCCAATCTTGCGGGACCTCTCCAGATGACCAGGAATGCTGATAGATGGCAGAAAGCGGCTTGGCAATCACCTCTGCCAGCTCCCTCAGCACCCTTGGGTGGATCCCATCTGGCCCCATGGACTTGTGGCAGTTCAGATGGAGGAGCAGGTCTCTGACTGTCTCTGCTGGGATCACAGGGGGTGTATGATGCACTTCGTCCCAGACTTCCAGGTCAGGGCGAGGAGTATCCTGGGGATAACTGGTCTGTCTGTTAAAGACAGACGTGAAGAAGGCATTGAGAACCTCAGCCTTTTCCTTATCCTCTGTGGTTACATTCCCTGCCGCATCAAGTAAAGGAGGGAAATTCTCCTTAGTTCTTCTTTTACTGTTAATATATTTATAAAAGGATTTTTTGTTCTCCTTTACTGCAGTAGCCAGTCTAAGTTCAAGCTGGGCTTTTGCATTTCTAACTTCCTGCCTGCAAATCTTGGCAAGTTCCCTGTAGTCTCCCCAAGTAGCCTGTCCCATCTTCCAGAGGACATAGACTCTCTTTTTCTCCCGGAGTCTCAACAAAAGATCTCGGTTCATCCACACTGGTCTTTTTCCCCTCCGGCTTGACTTACGGTACTCAGGGACAGCCTGCTCCTGTGCCTTTAAGATTTCCGTCTTGAGGAGGGCCCAGGCTTCCTGGACCCCTTTACCCCACAGGAGCGAGTCCCAAGGGACCCTTGCAACAAGCGTCCTGAACAGGTCAAAGTCTGCCCTCCGGAAGTCCAAGGCAGCAGTTTTGCTAGTCACCCTCTTGATGTCACCAAGAATAGCAAACTCTACCATTTCATGGTCACTCTGGCCAAGACGATCCCCAACCTTCACATCTCCTACTAGTCCATCTCTGTTAGTGAAGAGCAGGTCTAGCAGGGCACTTCCCCTGGTAGGTTCCTGCACCAGCTGTGTCAGGAAGCTATCTTCCACACACTCCAGAAATCTCATGGACTGCTTCCTCTGCGCGGTATTATATTTCCAGCATATATCAGGGAAGTTGAAGTCCCCCATGAGAACTAGTGCTGGCCATCGTGCAACATCTACTAGTTGCTTGTAGAACACCTCATCTATCTCCTCATCTTGGCTAGGCGGTCTATAACAGAGCCCCACCACGATGTCACTCCTACAGACCATCCCCCTGATCCTTACCCACAGACACTCCACTTGGTCGTTTCCAACCTCAAGCTCTTCAACATCAAGACACTCTTTGATATAGAGAGCTATGCCACCACCCTTTCTTCCCCGCCTATCCCTTCTGAAGAGCTTGTAGCCATCCATCCCAGTACTCCAGTCATGGGAGGGGTCCCACCATGTTTCCGTAATAGCAACAAGGTCGTAGTTTGCCTGCCTTACAATGGTTTCAAGCTCTTCTTGTTTATTGCCCATGCTGCGTGCGTTGGTGTATATGCACTTCAGCTGGGACACTTGCCTCACCCTTTGTTCCAGCACAGCCCCCCTGGGCTCTTCACTGGGGAGCCCTGTTATATCCCCTACCCCCATCACAGCTAGTTTAAAGCTCTCTCAATTAGTCCAGCTAGCTCCTGGGCTAGAATTCGTTTCCCCCTTTGGGACAGGTGTATTCCATCAGTGGATAACAGGCCAGGAGCTGAGTAAACTGCCCCGTGGTCAAAAAACCCAAAGTGTCTGTCTCTACACCAGCCTCTAAGCCAATTATTCATCACTTGTGTTTTCCTAGCCCATTCCGTGTCCTTCGCTGCCCCAGAAGGTATGGAAGCAAATACCACTTGTGCTCCCACACCTTGAACTAATCGTCCTAGACCCCTGAAATCTCTTTTCATAGTTCTTAGGCTTCTTTGAGTTACTTCACTGCTATCTGCTTGAACTATGAGCAACGGATAGTAGTCATTGGGGTGAATCAGATCTGGGAGTCTTCTAGTTATGTCTCTAACCCGGGCCCCAGGGAGACAGCACACTTCCCTATGGCACGGGTCTGGTCTGCAAATGGGGCCCTCAGTACCCCTGAGAAGGGAGCCACCCACCACGATCACCTTTCTTTCCTTCTTGGCAGCTGCAGTCTCAATGCATGGAGTCGACTGCCTTGCCATTGGTGACTTCTTGGGAGAATCTTCCCGCTCCTCCCCCCTTATTTCTCCTTCAACATCCAACACCGCAAACCTATTGTTTAGAGGGACTTGAGGAGACGATGTAGGCAGAGGGGGAGATCGCCTACAGTACCGAGCTGGGACTCTCTGCCAGCCCTCCCCATCCCTCAGATACCCCCCCTCAACCTGACAGGACACACACACATACACACACACACACACACACACACACACACACACACACACACACACACACACATACACACACACATACACACACACATACACACACACATACACACACACATACACACACACACACACACACACACACACACACACATACACACACACACACACACACACACACATACACACACACACACACACACACACACACACACAATAACTAACCATGTCTCCCATTTGAAACTTTTTCAAATGGGGCAAGGGGGAGAATGTTACTCCCTTAGATCAAACAATTCCTGGTCAAATTCCAGGATTTATGGGGCTATCCTATTATGGTCTTGCCACCGTTATTGAAAAATGGGGACCCCTGCGGGTTACAGGCAGTGTTTCTCCTTCTCCAGCCCGGCTGGTGGATTATTTTCAACGTCTGGATAAGGACATACTAGTTACAAAAGAACGTCAGCTAGCTGCTTCTGCAGTGGCTTGGCCTCTAATAATGGCTTTACTTAAAATGGAAGTAACAAATACAAACATAGAATTTGAAAGTTAATTGTTAAGAGATCAAATTGAGAAATTGGAGCAACAGTTGAGCACATTAGTAGCAAAAAAGCCTGGACTAGCTGTGCCAACAAGACAAATACGCACAGTTTCAGTGGAGGACAACCAGGTCCCTGAAATAGCAAACCTGGATGTTTCAGAAGTCAAGATTTCTAAATTGGATCTCGAAGCTCCATCTATGGAGGATCCATTTGAGATCCGACCAATCATAACTCATAAAACAAAGAAAATGCAAGATAGACCAGCGGGGGTGCCTCCTGACCAATGGCCCCCTGCTGAAATATGCTTGCATGTGACAGCTCGCCCGTATACGGCAAGTGAGTTGATGGACCTAGTACAACGGTTCCATCAAAAACCAAGGGAAAGCGTACCATCATGGCTCCAGAGGTTATGGGATGCAGGAGCTGAAAGCGTATTAGTTAGTGGGACAGAAATGTCAAAACTAGCATCTATAACTATACACCCAGCCCTGAGGCAAAGATTATATGCTGCCATCCACTATACTAATGAGAATCATTCTATTATAGATTGGTTGATGGCAGCATGCCGCCTAGCATGGCGTAACAAATCTGACATTCCACTCAATACCGGTTTATGGTCCTCTGTGGAGGACCTCCAAACATACATCCGGGAACTGGGTATGAGAGAGGCCATGTACTCAGAAAACTTTGAAAGCCCTGATACAGAAAAATTTACGGCAGGTATGTGAGACCTAATACTACAGCAAGCCCCCTCTCACCTTTATGGGACTTTGGTCTCCATACTAAACCCCTTAGTGGCTTTGGAGGCTGTCGTCCAACAGGCAGCCCAGTTGGTGGCAGACCTTGGGGAAACGGAGTGCATAAGAACTATACGCAGTGTCCGTATGGTAGAAGAAGCTGAGGCATTCCCGATTAAAACTAGGAAGCCTGTCCCACGGATACCCTGATCGGGCCCCATACAAGTATCCCGGAAGACCATGTTCAATGTGGGCTGGGGTTGCCTTTGCAAAAATCGATGGGCAACCCAACCATGTGTTGTTACAGCTCTGGAAACAACTTAGAAATCATCAAAAATTTCAGAGTGCTCCCAGAAAATCGGGAGTACGAATAATACAGGCGGCACCAACAACAACCTGGAATTTGGTTGACTTTGTAGTCCCAAATAGAAGAAAGAAACATCCACAGGTGTCACGGGCTACAGTGCCTGAACCACCTGCGGTAAAAGACTTAGATTTAGCAAACTTCATGGAGTAACGAAGGACTTTGGTCCCCTTAGGGCCTCCAGATGTGACCGGAGGCCCTATGTAGAATTAGAGATATTTTGGTCGGAGAAGAATATTCAAAAGGTGATGGCTCCAGTAGATCCTGGTGTGGAAACATCAATTATATATGGAGACCCAACAAAATTTAAGGGCAATAGAGTGATGATTGGTGGGTTTGGGGGAAAAACCATTCCGGTCACCCAAACATGGTTGAAATTAGGAGTTGGGCATCTCCCCCCCTGGGAGTATAAAGTGTCGATTGCCCCAACCCCAGTATACATCATGGGCATAGACATTTTATGGGGTCTGGCTCTCCAGACAACTGTGGGAGAGTTCAGACTTCGACAGAGGTACATTGGTGTCCGGGCAATACAGACAGTATTGAGGGGCCATGGGAAACATGAGCCCATTTGTTTGCCGAAACCACACCGGATTACTAATGAAAGACAGTATAGACTCCCGGGGGGGGGGGGGGGGAGGGGCAGGAAGAAATATAAAAAATGGTGCAGGAACTAGAAAAAGTAGGTATTATAAGACCTGCATGTAGTCCATGTAATTCCCCCATATGGCCAGTGCGGAAGTCGGATGGAACATGGAGAATGACAGTGGATTATAGGGAATTAAATAAGGTCACGCCGCCCATCCATGCAGCCGTGCCCAATATTGCTTCCCTAATGGACACACTTAGTAGGGAAATCAAGACCTACCATTGTGTCTTGAATTTGGCAAATGCGTTTTTTAGTATTCTGATAGCTGAGGAATCCCAAGATCAATTTGCATTCACATGGGGAATCAGGCAGTGGACCTTTCAGGTCCTGCCACAGGGGTGCGTGCATTCAACATACTGTCATAACTTGGTGGCGCGTGACCTAGCTAATTGGAGGAAACCTAATAATAACGTCAACCTATACCACTACACTGATGATCTCCTGTTAACATCCGACTCACTAGAAAGCAGTAGGAGAGGCGTCAGATTCATTAACTGCCTACCTAGGTGAAAGAGGATGGGCTATCAATCCTCAAAAGGTGCAAGGTCCAGGCCTGTCTGTAAGATTTCTGGCCGTAGTCTGGTCAGGAAAGACCAAAGTGCTACCCAGTGCCATCGTAGATAAGGTTCAGGCATTTCCAGTCCCTACAACAGCAAAGCAGCTGCAGGAATTTGTAGGTATATTGGGATACTGGCGTTCCTTTCTACCTCATTTGGCGCAGCTGCTGAGACCTTTGTATAGACTCACAAAAAAGGGCCAATCATGGGATTGGGGGAGAACAGAACAGGATGCTTTCCAGCAAGCAAAACAGGCGGTGAAACAAGCCCAGGCATTGGGTATATTTGCTCCTACCCTCCCAGCTGAATTGGATGTTCATGTTACTCAGGATGGCTTTGGCTGGGGCCTGTGGCAACGTCAGAGTTCTGTTCAGACCCCCATTGGATTTTGGTCTCAGGTCTGGCATGGAGCAGAAGAAAGATATAGTATGATTGAAAAACAGCTATTGGCTGCCTATACTGCATTGCAAGCGGTAGAGCCAATAACCCAGACGGCTGAAGTCATAGTTAAGACCAATCTGCCAATTCAGGGGTGGGTAAGAGATCTGACCCACCTTCCTAAGACAGGGGTGGCCCAGGCACAGACGGTGGGAGTTCTCTGTCTTCCTCACCGTTGAAAGAAGAACTCCAAAAGATTCTAGGCCTGGTGACGTATCACAGTGATGCACCAAAACAAACCTTGGTTGCTCTGCCAGAGAAGAGTCCCATCCAGGAAGGAAAATATCCCATTCCTGAATATGCCTGGTACATGGATGGGTCCAGCAAGGGCAACCCAAGTAAGTGGAGAGCAGTAGCATACCATCTTGCTACAGATACGATACGGTTTGAAGAGGGGGATGGTCAAAGCAGCCAGTGGGCAGAGCAGTGGGCTGTGTGGATGGTTATAATCAAAGAACCTGGTGACGGTATCCTGAACAGATAGTTGGGCTGTGTACCAGGGGCTCATTCTTTGGATCGTGCAGTGGGCTACCCAGGACTGGACTATCCACTCCCGACCGATCTGGGGCAAAGATATGTAGTTAGACATATGGAATACAGTCAAACACAGAACTGTATGTGTCTACCATGTTTCTGGTCACCGAACCCTACAGTCACCAGGAAATGATGAAGCCGACACACTGGCCCGAGTTAGATGGGTTGAGAACTCACCATCTGAGAACATCGCCTACTGGTTACATCAAAAGCTGCGGCATGCTGGACAGAAGACCGTGTGGGCAGCTGCTGAAGCATGGGGACTGCCCATACAATTATCAGACGTAGCTCAAGCATGCCGAGACTGTGATGCCTGCTCCAGAATGAGACCGAGGTCGTTGCCTGAAACAACAGCTCATCTTGCTAGAGGACACAATCCTTTACAGTGATGGCAGGTTGATTGTATTGGGCCCCTCCCTAGATCTGAGGGGGCGAGATATGCACTGAGATATACTCTCAGTCTCTGCAGGGGTGGACGAAGAGACTCCACGAAACCCTGCGAGACCTGAATGAAAGACCTAGAGATGGCAGACCCAGTGCCTTGAAAATGTTGCAAACAACATGGGCCTCCCCACTTAGGATCCAAAATACAGGTACATTTATTGAGGTAAGACCTCAGACCGGCCGTGTGAACAATCTTCTGCTCCCTGCCCCTGAGAACCTAAGACCAGGCACCAATAAAATAAGATGTCCTTGGAAGGTGCAGGTAGGACCATGATGGTGTGGCCTACTTGCACCTTGGGGGAGATTGTTGGAGGTGGGAGGTTCGGTAGTACCTCCGGTAATTGGTACATGGCCTACTGTTATTGTGGTCAACACTCCAGTCTTTATTCCTAAAGGAACCCCTATCATGTCTCTGTGGCAGATCAGGACACCCCCTTTAGTGCCTGATCTAATTGTGCAGCCACAGACATCGGGCCAAAAAATTTGGTACAGGCGGCCAGGGCATGCCCCTGTACAAGCTGAAGTGTTGACCCAAGACAGGAATACGGCCTGTATCTTACCCTGGAGAGCGGACCTCCCCCTCCTGATACCTTTGAAACATCTATATTACTCCCCGTGAGGCTATGAGTCACCAGAGGGAACCAAATGATGCTGCAGAGTTCCAGAGTTGCTATAAGATCATGTGCAACATCCGGTGATGGTCTACCTGGGACTGATGAAGAGTAGGATGGACCTGCACAACATGACCGTGTGCTTCCAGTAGACAGCACCGAGCACTGGTCCAAGGAAGAACACGAGCCATACGCTGATCATCACTCATCCCAGATTACATCGATACACATTGCGATGGGTTATTATGTAAAGCGTTGGGATATATTGGGTCTCTGTATTAAGGAGGGCTCAACCTATAGTTACTTGATCAGTGGTTCATGTTGTGAAGGGGTGGAGTGTATGGGAACTGTTGAATCACAGCCTGAACCACTGATTGATCACCTGAGGCAAGCCCTGAGTCAGCTGCAGGGGCACAACTGAGTGTGATTGGAAGGGGTGGAGTTTGACTCCACCTCTCCCAAGACCCCATTTAAGGGCTGACCACCAGGGGGGAAGGATCTCTTGTTGGAGATCCCTCCCTGGTGGAGTTCTTGGCGGGCCTCAACCATCATCAAGTTGAGCCAATCTCTTTTGCTATTTATTTGTATACCATCTACTTAAAGCCTACCAAAAATATACCACCTTTCGCACTATTTCCTTGAGTGCTTTCCTTGGGGTTATTTGCCCTACAATACCTTCTAATCTTGCTGTTGCTTTTTTTTTCTTCTTAAAAATGTCTTGTTTTGAAGCATTTCTTGTATAGTCACCTTAGGTCTGCTCAGAAGTGTATCTGTTTCCCTAGGCTGTATACGTTCATACTATTCTGTCAATGTCTTATCTTTATGGCTCCATGTACACTGTAATTGTTCTCCTCTGGAACAATAGTTCAGTTACTTTTCTTTTTTCAAGGAGCATAATGTTTTTTGGCTTAATAATCTTACAAGTGTATTCTGGCAGGGAAATGGTTACTAGGAGGCTAAATCCAATTACAGTGGGCTGACAAATGCAAGTTGCATCTGTGGATGACTGAAGGAAGTAGGAATTAGGGTGAATGTTGTGATTTAACCAGGTAGGTGGCTCATCAACACACAGTCATTTGCTCACTTCCTCATTCCCAGTGGGATGGAGGAGAGAACTGTGTTGAGATAAAGCTATTTACAAAGATAGAGAAAAGGAAAAGGCGTAGTTATGACTGTATTTATAACTATATGTGAATTATATATCTATATGTGAATAGATAAACTAAGTGATATACAAGCAATGGCTCCCCACCACCTGACTGATCTGATCAAGGCCCATCTGGTCAAGCAAGCAGGAGAAGAGAGAGAGAGACACACACCCATCCTGTTCAAAACTCATTCCTCATGATGTCATATGGTACAGAATATCCCTTTGTCCATTTTAAGTCAGCTGCCCTAATTCTGTTCACTCCGAGCTCCTTGAGCCCTTTGATGAGAATGGACTTGGCTCTGTAGAACACTGCTTAGCAGCAGCTGTAAACATTGGTATGTTATCAACATTGTTTTCCTCTTAGAACCAAATATAGCATCGTCTCAGACACTCTGAAGAAAACAATTGCATACCAACTGAAACAAAGACAGCGTATTAGCAAAGAAGCAACAACACAGTAGATACTTTGTAAAAAATATAATCTGTTATGTATAATTAATATTGGCATTATAAATATTTCCTTGTAGCAGGCAGATTTAAATGGAAGTTATTCTGATTCCTTTTATTTGAAGTGTGATTAAATAATATTTAAGTATCACTTTCTTTCCAACAACACTTTCTTAGCCACACTAATAAAGCAAATTTTCTGTTTCTTGAATTGATTGTTTCAAGGGGAAATCATACTACACTACTTAGCTAGTCACTTAGTAAGAGAAAGAACGCAAGATAAAGATCTGATGCTATGAGCTTTTCTTGGTGAAAATTTAGTGTCCAGTAATAGAACCAGGAAAGCTCAGGATGAGTTTTTTCTACTGCTACCTATGTATTCTTCTGGCTACAAAGGACATCCCATGAGGAAGATAAAACAAAAATAGTGAACAAAATAAAACCGATGCTCTTTCCATCTGAATGTTCTTTTTGAAGTAAAGAAAACAAACTCATTTGAGCACAGTCACATTTCTCTTCCTGAAAATAGTTCAGTCATTTTAACAGTACCTTTGCCTGGCTGCAGGGAAAATAGAAGAAAACACAGAGTTCTGCATATCTCTTGAGTTAATTTTATACTGGATTCACCAGCGTAGTGTGAACACAAATAGAAGTGGCTAATGATTGACAATGTGCATAAAAATTAAAATGCAGATGGTTGAGACATAGAAATAAAAAAAGTTAAAAAAAAATCCTGTGTTTCAAATCACTGAGCCAACATGGGTTCTGTGAGTTTGGACTAAAATTAATTGAAAATTATCCTCATATGAAAAAAACAAAACACAACAACAACAAAAAAGCAACTTTTTGAAAATGAGAATTGTGCTTCTACTAGAATCCATGCCACCTGCTTCTCCTGACAAGAATTATTCTAAAAGTGAAGGGCCTTGTGGATAGTTAGTAACTCTGAAATATATGGAAATGTAAGTATAAACCATGTTATACTTTTTGTTGATTACATTGAAAGGAAATAAAAAGTAAAGGATGACTTTCCCCTTTTATTTGAAAACACAGTCTGTTTTGACTCACCTGTTGGGAACAGTGATCAGTAAATGCTAAAAAAGTACTTGGTATCAGTAATTCAGCATTTGCATTTGGTCTTCTTCCAGCTGATTCTGAATAAGATCATTTGTACCGAACAAAATCTCAAGGACTGGAAGATATTCAGACTCTGCAGACAAAGTCACATTGGCTGAATTATAGATATGATTTATACCATAATGAAAAAGTAATATATCTGTTTCACCTTTATGAAATAGATTAATAAAATGCAGGTTTTAAACGACTGTTTAGTACTCTCCTCTAAAATGTGCATTAAGAGAATTAGAATACACATGAATAGAATGCAAATATCATGTTAACTGTGGTGTCAGACAGCCTATCACCTAAATTCTTAACAGCACCTGAGGAATGGACAGTAGCGAGGGCAACCCACCCTTTGAGAGGGAGTCCAAGTTAACTGAATAAGATCTTTCCCTCATGAACCCATGTTGCCTGTGAGCAACGATCACATCGTCTTTCAGGTGTTTTTCAGTAACTCCCAGCATAATTTTTTTCTTAATTTTAGCAGGCACAGGAGTGAGACTGATAGGCTTGTAATTAAGGGTCTTCTCCATTACTCTTGAAAATTGGAACAATGTTTTCCAACTTTCAGTCAAGCAAGAATTCTTCAGATTCCCAAGACCTACCTCTAGGTAGACTACATCACTAGATCATAGAAGGAGATCAGGTTGATCGAGCAGGACCTGCCCTTCATGAACCCATGCCAGCTAGGTGTGATCCCCTGGTTGTCCTGCACATGCCGCATGATCTTCTTAAAGACTAACTGCTCCATAGCCTTCCCTGGCACCGAGGTCAGATTGACAGGCCTGTAATTCCCCAGATCCTCCTTACAACCCTTCTTGTAGATGGAAATCACAGTGTCAAACCTCCAGTCTTCTGGGACCTCACCAGTTAACCACGAGCACTGATTACAGAGAGAGGCACAGCTATCACCTCCACCAGTTCCCTCAGCAGGTGAATTTTATCCAGCCCCGTGGACTTGTGCTAGTTGGAACAAGAGGTCTCTTGACTGTTTCCTCCTGAACTGAGGGGTTTTATTCTGCTCCCCAACCAAGACTTCCAGGTCAGAGTGGAGTACCCTGAGGATAACTGGTCTGAATTTTAAAGATAGACATAAAGAAGGCATTCAGAACCTCTGCCTTTTCCTTATCCTCAGTGGTCATGTTCCCAGCCTCATCCAGTAAAGAATGGAGATTCTCCTTGGTCCTCCTCTTACAGTTGATATATTTGTAAAAGAGTTTCTTGCTCCTTTTTACCCCAGCAGACAGGTTGAGTTCAAGCTGGGCTTTTGCCTTTCTGATTTTCTGTCTGCAATTCATAACAACTATGCAAGTAACAAAAACATAAAACAAGTGGGATATTTGACCTTGATTTTGTGAAACTATTGCATCAGTCTTGTTCAACAGTGAGGTCTCAAGGTGCTCATCAGAGATTTTTGATGAAGTTTTACCCTTCCTCTGCTTCATTCTTGACAACTGTTAAAATATATGTGTACTGCCAAACAATGACTACAGAATGGTTGTGAAGCAAAGGATATTTTTCTCTGGCAAGAAGAGTCTGTTAAAGAGATGCGATCAGACTTTTGAGTTGAAGATCTGATTGCAACTCCATACATTCCACTTGAAAATTTGCAGATAATGTATTTACATCAGACGAAGATCATGTTGCTAACATAAATTGATGATTTTTTTGACAGTCCTGAAACCTATTCTCAAACTACTTAATCAGAACAGTGGGAGGGCTGGATTGCCAGCCGTGCCAAGTCACACGCAGCCTACAGGCTGGACATACCTGACATACATAGTTCCTAAATGACTTTGGCATTTTTTAATGACAAGTATAAAATGAAAAAGAATAAATAAAAGTTTTTTTTTCGTAGCATAACTTCACCTATAATCACAGACATAGTTTGGTTCAGAAACTACAATAACTAAGGGAGAATGACTCACGCTGTTTATAAGTTCCAGTTCTTTTAATTCTTTGCCTACTTTGCAGTATTTGTTAGTTGCTTTGCCTTATATAAGAAATATATCAACAGTAATAACATAGAAACTTGAAGTTGAGGCAAAAAGGTAGATTTCTCAGATCTTTTAGACTTGTTGTGTAGTGAAAGCTAGTCTTTAATTTGTTGGCTTGAGTATCATTAGTGTAGATTAATCATAACAGTTTGGTGCTATTTTGAATGCTCATATACACAGGAAGCAGAAGCAGTATGAGGAAATCGGGATTCTGCCATAATTGTTTTATTAGTATAGGAACATTTACTTCACAGTGAAACAGAAATGGGAAAGGCTTGTAAAGAAGTCATCATCACAATCAGATATTTTAAAAGCTCTTTTAAAACGCTTGAAATTAGTTGTGTAGAATTTTATAACTTATTCTGTGAGCATCTCTCACTTGTGTGAGAGTGTGAAAAGTAGCACAAAGGTAACACAAAAAATCTGTTTAAATCTGGAAGTATATACTTAGTGGATGGCTAAGCATATGCATGCTAGTTATTTAATCACTGCTTGTTATAGTCATAGATAGATTGATATAGATTACATGAATTGCATTTACAAAAATCTTTAAGAATCTAGTGATATTTATAAATTTATATTTTGAGAATTTTTGCAGTGTCAGCTTCCCATGGGAATCAAGCAGAACAGCTTGAATTAGTTGTAACTTTAAAAACACAGAAAATCTCACAGAATTCTAAGCAAGAACTATCATTACATACAGGCATGTTCCTGTTCATGATAACAAGGAGAAACAACTGTTAGTACACTGGCACATCTGGTACACTGGCTCTGCCACCAGAGCTGCTTCTGCTGTAACTTAAGTCTTATAGTCTTCAGGTAAAAAAACTTTTCTCCTTATTTTTTACAGCTTGAAACATTCTACCATGTTTTGATGTTTTCATGTAATACTTCCAGTCAGAGATCTGAAAATCTAGGGAAAAAAAAAAAAAAAAAAAGTAGTTAGCTAAGTAATCAGGTGACATTTAACATCAGAGTATCATAACTACTGTACAAAATTGAGGTCTGGGCACTGAAAACTTTTGAAGTCTTTTATATAAATTTTACCAACACAGTTAATATACGTTCTGGAAAAGATTAATTCTTCAGTCATTTTTACTTCAGAGAAGTCAAGTTTTAATATTTTATTTTCAGTGGCTTCATGTGTCTGCCAGACAAAATCCCAGATCTTAAGATAAAATGTTGTTGAAATATTTGTTTTATTTACACGTCTCAATGTCAGAATCATCATGGAATCATCAACACTGGAAAAGACCTCTAAGATCACCTAGTCCAACTGTACACTAATTACCAATATTTCCCACTAAACTATGTCCCTCAGTACAACATGTAAACATTTCTTGAATACCGCCTGGTGACTCCACCACCTCCCTGGACTGCCCATTCCAGCACCTGGCCACTCTCTCAGAGAAGTATTTCATTACTTCCAAAACGAATCTCCCCTGGTACAACCAGAGGCCAATACATGTCATCCTATCACTAGTTAGGTGGGAAAAGAGGCCAACTCCACCTCACCACAACCTCCTTTCAAGGAGTTGTAGAGAGCAATAACACCCCCCTTTAGCCACTTCTTCTCCAGACTGAGCAATCCCAGCTCCATACAAAGGCTTGTGCTCCTGGCCCCTCACCAGCTTCATTGCCTTTCTCAAATTAGGGCTGCAATTCTCAATTAGGGTAAGCTTTACTTTTTTTCCAGTGTTTCTGTGCAACTCTGTAAACCTTGATCTGGTTGATTGGAAATGTTTCATTAATCTGTCAGTTGAACACTGCACTATTTTTCAAGTTTGCAGTGAATTGGAAACAAGGAGAGCTTTCTGAACATCACACATCAAAATCAAGACTCATTTTGGCTCCAGTTGCTTATTTAAAAATTAGCAATTAATCACATGAAGTTGAAGGGAAACAGCTCCAGATTTATGTCATACTGCTGTGATGTGAAGTGATTCATTACTCTGCTGTAGACCCTGAACTGACAAAGCTGAGAAAGCAGGACTTGGATTTTGCTCTGACTTTCCACACTGTTCTCGTTAGAATGTGGAGACTATAAAAACCATCAAAATGTGGTTACAGTATCAAAAACATGGAAAAAAAAAGAGGAATATTAGAGGATAATGAATACTTAGGAGAGATAAGATTTCTTTATGATAATTCCAACTAGCTGCTATTCTCATAAGATTCAGCAATAAATGAAGAAGAAAGCCTAACCTATGTATTGTGCAGATACCTCTTGGGAGAAGAAACAAAAGTCTCTTTGATCATTTGAAAGTAGACAAAGCAGTCAAATATATTAATATAGCTATAATCCTATACTGGCAGGTCAAGATAACCTCCACATCATCTCCATGTAACACCAATAATCTGTTAGAATACTGAAGAAATTTCTCTAAGTACCTGGAGCAGATTGTTTTGCTGGTGTTCAGCTGAGACAAACTATTTCTAAATTTATGAAATACAATGGAGAAGACTAACCTTCAGAGTCCTGTAGAGGCTTCTTGTTGGATTTAGTCATGTCATATTGGTGCTTTTACTATCTGTATAAAGGATAGAGAGTGTAACAAAGGAGACAGCCTGGGAAGAGAGAAAAAATAAAAAGGTCATGGAACAAAGTTGTGGATCTTGTTTGAAAAGTGTACTACATTATTTTAAAAATAAGAAGAATGAATTACATATATTTCCTGGTATGAAGCCCTGCAATAGACATGAATTTAATAAAAGTAAGAAATACTCAGGGTTCTTTCTAATAAAATTGAAGTACTTATTTCATTCAGCATATGTCCTTGAATTTGTTAGGTGCTAATCCATCATATAACATATGTGCTACGCACTCTGATAGTAACAGAATGTTCTTTATAACCCTAATATGTCTAGCCTCTATGTACACAAATCAAATTCTATGTTTTCTTCTATTGAACAGTCACAGAGGATTTCAAGCAAACTGTCACATATCTTAAAATCCAGTTAATTATTACTACTGAATTAGTAATTTCTGCTCCTCCTGTTTTTTGTTTGTTTGTTTGTTTGCTTTTTGTTGTTGTTGTTGTTGTTGTTTTTTTGGTTTTTTTTTTGTGAGAGGGGCTACAAACTTCTATTTTGGTACTATGTGGTTTCTATGTGCATGACTCTTGTCTGTAATGTACACTCTTACATTGTACTAAGGATGTGCCTCTCTACCCTGTGCTGCATTATGCCACTGCTAATTTATTCTATAGTTGTCAGAATAAATCATGTCCCTGATGGCAGTTCAATAATGTGTTCCCATGAAAGTTATTATAAAGCCAATAGAAAACAGAAGAATGATTCCTGTTAACTTCAGCAGTCCCTAGTTCTGCCAGGTTTACTTGTTTTTTAAATAGAAAAAAAAGAATGACTGCAACACACTTCCTCAGTAGTTACTTTTAAAGGTTGTATCTATATGTTTATGAAGTTTGGAAAAAAATGCATAGCATAAAACTATTTGTTGATGTGAGTTATGTATATGGAACACTAGAAGCATGGGTGAAAAAAACACTAGAAAGCCACTAAAACACTTGAAGCCACTACCCACTTGGGTAGTGGCAGCCAATAGTTTAATTTATCCAAAATAATGGAATAGTCACTCTCCCCTCTATTACTTTAACTGGCATTAGGTCTAGACAATGCCACACCAAAGAGCAGCAGTTAATACCAGAGGAAGCTGACACAAACCTGGAGGAATTTCCTCTTTCCTACACCTGACAGATTGTTCATTTGCAAATGAAGACCTTGAGCCAAAATACTAAGCCTGCATACTACTGCTTAGAAGAATAATTATAATGACAATATCTATTGATATTATGTATGTGACTTATGTGATTTTTTGTTGAATAATTTAATATGTTCAAAATTAATATTCACAGACTAGTCTCCAAAATTAAATCACATTTCATGATGCTCAAATTATATTAATCTTTGTGGGTTTTAATATCGGTTGCTTCTCAGAAAACCATGTATATATATTTTTTCCAATTAGAACAAATGGAAAAGAGATTGTAATGAATGACCTGTTGGTCAGGCTTGGCATTACAGGTAAGCTAGTTCCTTTTTGTCTATACTACAAAGGAAAAAAAAAAAGCAAACATGACAGTATCTATGTATAAAAACTTCAATAAAAAGGCTAAATATATATTTTAATAACTTCAGACCTTCAAAGGGAAAGATCAGTGAATTGTAGTAGCTGTGTGTTATGAACTTCGCAATCCAGAGAAAGCATTCTACAAACTATAATTTGACATTTCCAAATAAGCAGGAAGAAGTGTTCTTGTTGTATACATAAAACAAGTCAGGGATGCCTATTACAATATTATGCCAGTCCTTCCAGTGCTGCTAGAGACTTTTAACTATTTAGAAAAAAAAATCTCATTCATAAGCCAATACCTGAGTGTTTTATCACCACTTTACCTCAAATAGTAATGCTTACTCTGATTTGCGTCTTGCAATTTTATTTTATTTTTTATAAGGACAGATTCTTCAGAATCTGATATGAGAAATTACAGAAATACATTCTAGCATCTACAAGATGTTTTACTACATGTTGTCAACATGTAGTTTTTTTAAACAACTCAATTTAATTAAAATATGCTGAGATCAACTGAAATACATAGGTGACTGAAATAAGGATAAAAAGCCTTCCTCTTCAATGAAAATATGTTTTCCTAATAGGCTAATCTATTTAGTGATGCTTCTAGAGGAAAATAATTCTATGAATTGCTTTGACAAATCAGCCCTTGTTCTATTCATTTGAGTCTTCCATGTGTCATTATTGTTTAAAGATCATATACCATTGTTCTGTACTTTTAGTAGCATAAGGACCTTTACAAATCAAGAGTTCACTTCCTATTTTTTCATAATAGATTTTTCCGGTAAGATTAGAACTACAGGTAGGAGAGAAGTCTGCCAATGACTGTAACTCAGAGTTTTACTTTCATGCATTTCTGAGTTGATGTATTATTGACAAAAAAATAAAAATAAAAATAGTTTGTACACTTTCTCCAGTACTTTTCCTGGAAGCAAGATTTTTTCATTCAGAGGAAATGACAAGAAAACAAATCTTCCTCGAAGTATCACCAAATTCACACTAAATATGTTTATGACAACTATGCTGAGATATTTATTATTGTGGTTATAGGTTTAGAGATCAAAAATGTCTTTTGAAAACACAGAGTATAAAAAGGTAGATTATTATATAGTTTCAATGGTTAAAAGAAAAAAGAGTAACCGTCAGAGTAACTTGGCAGAAAGAGTCTTGAAAATGCTGAGTCCCTTTTACATTTTAATGACTTAGAGGCTAGGCAAAGGAATCAACACCTTTGTCTTCCCATTGTTTAAGCCTGCTTTTCTTCCTCATCTACCTGGGCACAAAGTCTGAGTATATTCAGACACAGATTTGCAGCCAGATTACAAGGAAAAACCTTTTTGAGGGCAGGGAGGCCTATTTGGCACTAGACAGCTGTTTTAGCAACTGTATGTTCAATCAGGAGTCTATACAATCCTTCTCAAAGTTACCAAGATCTTCTTCTCAGATTTTAACTTCTACAGTATTAATATGAAAAAAACCCATACATAAGTTTTGTCCTATTTTTTTTACACCATTTCCAATATTAATTTAGTGAATATGAAGAACTCAAAAATATAAAATGCTGGCTAATGACCATTATTACCCTGAAGGAAAGAGCTCACCAGCTAGGTAATGGCTTAAAAATACCAAATCCAAAAATAAACAGTGAACACTTCCCATATTTCATGCTTTTTTGGTGAACTGATTTACACTTCTAGAAAGGAAATAAAGGAATCTTATGTAAAAATCTGAAGTTTAATTTTCTTCTGACCCCAGGGAGAAACACTAAATACTTTTGAATTCTGTTGTGAGATTTTCATTTCTAGTATTTTATGCTTCAGGAATAACTCAAAACAGATATCTGAACATCTAGAAAGCTACATTTAAAGTATTTCTTCACAACAAATATTATTGCATATTTGCAAAAACTATGTTTAGAAAACGTTTCAAAGTCTAGAATTGTTCTGTATATGACCCTAGAAACCTAACATACAGAGACTATTCTTTGGAAAGCTTATGTGTTTGTTTCATGTATGTCTTTTTTTGTTTGTTTGTTTGTTTTAACTATTTGAAAGAATTTTATTAAATTTCGGAAATTAAAAATTAAAGCAGTTAACACAGTGTGTGTTAATGGACAGTCACTCAGTACTCATTTTACATCCAAGTACCTATTTCTAAATGAGTCCCTTGCTTGTATAAGAAATATATTCTGAATGGTCATATTCCTTACTCATAATTTTACATATTATTGAGAATAAATATATGTATTATTTCTGTACCAAGTACATAATCGCTTTCTCTAACTATACCTATTCCTACTGTCCAGCCCATTCAGATCTTGCCCAGATCTTATCATTCTTAGTACTGGGACTACAGGGCCGATCCAAAGCTAAAATGACCATATTTCATTTTTCTAAAGTTTAACTCAACTTCAGCCCTGTGGGAGTCTG
This sequence comes from Callipepla californica brunnescens, assembly GCA_023055505.1. Taxonomy (NCBI): domain Eukaryota; kingdom Metazoa; phylum Chordata; class Aves; order Galliformes; family Odontophoridae; genus Callipepla; species Callipepla californica. The sequence goes on from JALIRH010000013.1 coordinate 295,649, forward strand.
AGATGCTGCTGCTCCCATAACAAGCTAAGGCTGTGCCTTGTGTTATCAAGCAGAACTAAACAGTACAAAGCGATCCTACACAAAAATGCCCCAAAGCTGAGTGTGAGAGGTTGTTTTTTTTTTGTTTTTTTTTTGTTTTTTGTCAAGTTAATACAGACTACATATGGGAAAAGGTTTTTAATAAACATAAGGTGCAGAAAGCACTGAAATGAATTCAAAGTAGAAGTCAAAATTCAGAGTATAACAATTAACTAAGCTATCCTAACCAGAGATGACCATATCCTATTACTCTGTGAGACCCACTTAGATAAGGGAAGGCAGGACCTAAGCACATAACAAAGCTGTGGAAAGTGTTTTCCTTTGTGGCCTCACTACCTCTCCTCAACACTGAATCCCAGCAGAACTGTACACAAACATGATTCGGGTCTCCTTTCTTTATCTCCTAACAGAGATAGCAACTGGTAGGAAACTGAAGGTTCTCAAGATACTCCATTGCCAGTATGAGAAAAACGATGACAAACTAGGACTTTAATTCTCCAACTCCAGGTAATTGAAATGATCTTGTGTCCAACACCAGAACAAAAATATTGCAGCACCAGATGCAAGAAGAAAGCCTAACGAAAGGATGCAAGAGACCGCACCCACCCCTCAGAAATTGAAATAACACATTTACATTGCACTACATTAACATAGTCTTCTACTTCCAACCCAGTAGTCCATGTTTACACACCACTAGAAAGGCACTTCTTCCAGGTCAGACCACACCAGTATTATCCACAGTTTAAATGCTTAAATACTTGTTTGTTGCGGTTCTTACGTTTGCAAAATACTGTTCTCCATTGACTCCTAATGTGACAGAATTATAGCACTCTAGTCCTATAGAACCTGCTTAGCAACCTCTCTAGACAACAAAGGAATCTCTTTGTTTCACTGAAGATGTTTTGCTCTCAGTTTCAGAGATGACTTTTCTCACATTCAGTTTAATGAGCTAGTTATAAACTCAGATTTGTGTTGCATTTATTGTTCAAATGCACACATTTTGGATGGAACATGTGAGGCTTCCAGATAAAGAGCTTCTATCTTGGAATGCCAAAATTGCAAATTTTCTCATGACAAATATCAGTCTTTTAAATGTGAAGAGATCTTATTTAATATGCTTAGAGTTAACTACAACTGCCACCAATAAAAATTACAACTGCAGTCCACTTCGTGTGCCAGAAATTGCATCCGCATCGATGAGCAATGTCAATACGAGAATACAATGAGGGTGATGATAAGCAACAAGCAAAGGCAGCTTTGGCATCTTAAAGCAAAGAGAATTCAATCCCAGTTCCAATGTGTATGAGATCACAAGTGTCCAGTAAAGAAAACAGTAAAAGAATGTGGAAGAGAATAAATGCTGGTGAAAGACAGAAACAGTTTTCCTTTCTTTTGCCTCAAAGCTTGCTTCATAAGGCCTTTTCTGGTGACAAGATTCTGACTGATAACTGCCAGTTATCCAGATGGGTGTTATGGTGCCTTACTGTCTCTGCTTATGGTTATAAAGATGAGCAGAAATAGGGGCTAATAGTCTTTTCTGGGGGGTATGGCTTTGAGAAGCTGACCACCACAAAAAGACAATGCTCCTGCATGGCAAGTGAGGCAACATCCTCTTCTGGCCTATCTGTTTGCGCCAGACATGTCACACAAACAAAGAGAAAAAACACCTGAGAAATGGGGATAAAATGCCTTCACTGAACCCCCGCGGTGACCAAATGAGTTCCTGAGACTACAAACCTCGTTGGACCCACGGTGGTGATTATATCTCTCTTGCTTTCTATCAAGACTCCTTGCTTTTTATCCCTTTTCTATCGCTCACCTTCCCTCACCCATTTCCCTAAGCAACTAGTAATTGTAATAAACTGACTGGGCTAACATTTGACCCGTTGTGTCTTAATCTCACGCCAGGTATACACATAATCAAAGAACGTCATCTCCCTCCTTTATTGGAGCGTGACATTTTTTTAATGGCATAGTCGGCAGGATACCCGACAGTGGGAGTGTTGCCCCTCCAGGTAAAGTTGATGTGTGTACCTTCTGGAGTTGCCTGGAGTGATATTTTTGATAATTTAGATGTGAGTGCCTCTCCAGAAAGAATCACTCCGCATATTGAGTTTTAAGTTTGAAATTTGAACCTCTTTCCTTGTGTGTACCTCCTGGAGCTGTGGCGTCTCTCCAGGAAGATAGCTTCTAGAAACTTTTACGTGTATAACTCCTGGGTACGCGCGTATGTGCCTCTCCAGGAAGAATCACTCCGCATATTGAAACTTAACTGTGTCTTTGGAACTGTTTACGTGTGTGCCTCTCGGGAACCTATTAAGTGATTTTGGGACCCGTGAAGATTATTGTGCATTTTCACAACTTGAGGGTACCTCCTAACTTAGGTGTAGGGTTGGAAGTTTTTTTTTTTTTTTTTTTCTTTTCTCTGTGTGGCTTCACAGAGAAGTGAGAAGTGATTTACGTATTAGCATTTCCTTTGATCTTCTTTGACTTTTTGCATGCTCCTCTCAGTAAACAGAGGAGTTATCTGAGTATTTGCATTTGTTTGACTCGAACTTTTGGATACTGTACCCTCTCTCTCTCTCCGTGTAGATCTTTCTGCATATTGAGAAATGAGCGATAGTGTAGTCACAATGAAAGGTGAAGATGTGTTATTTGAACTTTTAGGAAAGCACGGTGCCAGACACTCGTTAACAGGGGTAGACTGGGCACGGCAGAACTGGCATAACCTGCAGAGTGTTTCAGACTGTATTAGTGTTCTGCAGAAAAATGCTCGTACCCGAGCTGGAAAAGGAAAGGTAATTATTTGTGCAGTACTGGGTTCGGTTCTGGTTGCAGCTATAGAATTCCATGACCAGCAGCATAAAGCAGAGAACCAACCTTTACAAGTGCTGTAAGAATCAGTTAAAGTAAGTCAGGAATTGATAAAGCTCTGCAAAATCAAATTGTAAACCTAGAGGAGCAATTAGAAAGAGAAAAGCATAATTCTGATCTGTTGCAAATGGTTTTAAGGGAAGTGTTAATGGGTAAGGATGCTAGTGATACTAGTGCAACTCAAGAGAAAACTTATCCAGGGGAGGAATTGCAAGGTTTAAAGGCACATATTGACAAATTAGAAGCTCCTCCAGCTCAGTTGCGTCCTTTAATAAAAACCGAGTATTCATACAATAATGGTGAGGATTTAGATCCTCAAATGAACATTAAAGAAACCTCTTTCTCTGCTACTGAGCTAGCAAAACTGAAAAGAGATCTTAGTCGTTCTCCAAAAGAATCAGAAACGGAGTATGTATGGAGAGTTAGTCTCAGTGGTGGAGACCAAATACTGTTAACTGAAAAGGAAGCCGAAGGTTATTGGGGACCAGGAGTATTTTTAACTACTGGTAACAATCATGTTCCCTGATCCCTTACACAGAGAGCTGCCTATTGGGCAGGTGGTCTTAACCCTCAAGAAAGGGGAGACCCTCTTGCCATTACTGGGACTGTTGATCAATTAGTAGAAAGTGTTCAAAAGGCTGCTTGTCTGCAAATGATGTATGATAGAAAGCTACAGCCACATCATGAATCACCTGTGATGATGCCTTTTGATCCTGAGAGGATGACTCCTTTAATTAGGGGGCTTCCTGAATCATTAAAACCTATAGGCATACAACCACAAGGAAAAATACAGGCTATGCCTTAGGGAGAAAGAATTCAGGCAGCGTTAGAAGGAACTGCAACCCCTAACCACTTGCAGTCAGGGTACAAAGCATGGACATGGGGGGAGGTTGCCCAAGAATTAATTAACTATGGGAGAAAATATGGACTGGTGACTTCTTCCAACAGTAAAATTGAGACAAGAGGAATGAGGCGTGCAGTGGCCAATTGGACCCGTCCTCTATCTAATTAGGAGAACAACAGATTCAAAAGAGTCTCATTTTCAGTAAAACCAAGTGGGCGAAATATAAATCATAAACGTAATAGTTTTTGGATGCTGGGCCGACAGAAGGGTGTTCCATGAGAGCTAATGGATGGATTATCTACAGACAAGTTAGAGGAGTTAGTTAATGGATGGCCAAAACAAAAGCCTGAAAGTAGTGACACTCCACCTCCGAGTGCCCGCAGCTTTGGAATCAGCATGGGCACTAGGACTGCAGGAAAACTGATTCCCTTGCCCCTCTCAAGTGAGTGGGGAGGAGGAGGGTGGATGTACAGCAAAAGGAAACAACCTGTTAAATACACTTAGGAGGCTAAGGATGACTGGGAAAAGGAATACAAAAGTACCACTCACTGGATTATTCCCTTATTTTAACCATATTAACAAGCCCCAAAAGGGCAAGCCGATGTCTTGTTTTGTCTTACAGAAGACCCCCGTTAGACCTCAACTGAATACAGCTGACTTTAATAATTTGTGTTTTGGGACAAATATTGAAGATCTGATCATACTAGAATGCTGAATACACTGTGTATTTTGATTGCATAGTATCATGTTTCAGGTTGTGGGTGTGGGTGTTGTCTTTAGGTCTGTTAAACTTCACACTTGGGTTTGAGTTTTCACAGGTTTTGCTGGCTTACTGGCTACTCTCTGCACAGTAATACCATTCCTTTTGATCCCTTCTTCTACCTCTTTTTATCAAACTGGTTATGATTTGCATGCAACTCCGTTATGGTGTTTTCAACATCCTAAAAAAAAAATATTTGGAAATTAACCAAGGGACCCATCTAATGTCTGTCAGATGTGGTAACAAAAAGAAACCCATTGTGTTATTGATGCTTTTTAGCGTCAGAGATGTTTATTGTAACACCAGTTCAGGAGTTCCATCCAAAACATGGTTGTTGTCTCTGTTTTTTAAGTAAAGTGTGTGTTTCTGTGTATGTTTCTCTAATGTTTTATATTATGGGATATCCTAAACACACGATCTTGTGAAAGTTCTATAGATTATAACAATACTTGAACTTGCCAAACTAGTATATATCTCTCTCAGCATTTCAATTGCTTTTGAGATGCTCAAATGACAATTCTGATCATACTTAACTATGAAGCAACATGCAGTGTTGCTGTGTGGTGAAGTTGTACCTTCACTCAGCCTGTTAGAAAACATGTTTGTTCCATCTGTAGTCCTGGCAAAACACCAAATGATCTTTGAAAATATTACATGGCAAATCCACGTATTGTTGAATTGGACTAGATATGCTTTCTGAGAATTGAAGTTGCAAGTGCAGTAAGTGCTGGTGGTGGCATTGAGAAGCCAGCTGGTGCTTGGTGTGTTGTTAAGGAATAGGTTGTTTGTGACAAATTGAATGACTGCAATTGTTGTCTAAAAATTGATGATAATGGCAAAGTTGTTAAACAAATTGTCCATGTTCCTGTCCAAACCTGGAAAAACCTAGACGCTGATCTTTTTTTTTCCCTGGCCTCCGGGTGGCCCATGGGTGAAATATATTCTATTTTATCTATTGTGTTGTTGTAACCTTTTTGTTTATTCCTTGCATGATTCCGTGTTTTATTCAACTCATTCAACCTGTTGTATCTTCAATGCATATTGTAACTGCTTCAACTGAGGATGGGCAAATCCAAGAGATCAGAGCAACATTTGTAACCAAGTCCAAGAAATCCTTTATAACAATTGTATAACTTTTAACTCCCCCTAACCTCCCACCCCTCTTTTCCCTTATGCTTGTTTTTGTTTTTTCCTCCTTTCCTCACCACCATGGATGAATGTTTGCAGAACAGTTTCAAGCAATCTTTGAGCCACTGGGTGGTGTGAAAGACAAACTGTTTTCCTTTCTTTTGTCTCAAAGCTTCATAAGGCCTTTTCTGGTGACAAGATTCTGACTGATAACTGCCAGATGGGTGTTATGGTGCCTCATTATGTCTGCTTATGGTTGTAAAGATAAGCAGAAATAGGGGCTAATAGTCTTTTCTGGGGGGTACGGCTCTGAGAAGCTGACCACCACAAAAAGACAATGCTCCTGCATGGCAAGTGAGGCAACATCCTCTTCTGGCCTATCTGTTGCGCCAGACGTGTCACACAAACAAAGAGAAAAGGAAAAAAACACCTGAGAAATGGGGATAAAATGCCTTCACTGAACCAAGGATTGGAGAATAACTCCCAAAGAAAAAAATCTTTGAGAACTCCCGAAGATGGGCCCTGAGGCCTGCTTGCTGCCATCTCCCATCCCCCGCGGTGACCAGATGAGTTCCTGAGACTACGAACCTCGTTGGACCCACAGTGGTGATTATATCTCTCTTGCTTTCTATCAAGACTCCTTGCTTTTTATCCCTTTTCTATCGCTCACCTTCCCTCACCCATTTCCCTAAGCAACTAGTAATTGTAATAAACTGGCTGGGCTAACATTTGACCCATTGTGTCTTAATCTCACGCCGGGTATACACATAATCAAAGAACCTCATCTTCCTCCTTTATTGGAGCATGACAATGCTTTCAGTTACTGAAAACTGGACTACTAGTATAGGAAAGAAAGCAAGGGTGGAATTTCACACTTGTGCCATAAAATACAGGTAGATAGATCAATAGTAAAGAGAGGAAAAAAAAAAAGAAAACAAATAAAAACCCACATGCAACAAACACACCTCACTAATGGGAAATTCTTTCTAACACACAGTTTTCTAGTATTGCTGACTTTTCTAACTACCCACTTTATTGCCTGTGCATATAAACTATTGTCTTCTTAACTGTAATGTGACAGGCAGTACAAAATAACTCCCATTAGTGACATTATTTTACTGATAAACATAAAGGATTCTATACTTGTCAAGATCATACCCTTATTAAAAGATGACAAAAATACACTATCACCTTGATGGCAAAATAACTGCAACAATTCAAGAGACAATGCTAGCACAACTACAACACTAAAGAAGACAAAACATAACCCTCATCTGAGTCCAGAATGGGTGTATAGATCAGTCCTGATACTCTAAAGCTCACAAACACAAGAATTTGGCTGACGTAGAATGCACCAAGCACATAAAGTTCATATAACTGAGTCGTGTAACAACAGAAGGATTAAGAATGTCCATGTTATTTGGAGAGACCTGTGTAGAGCAGACATTTCCAGTAATTGGCTGAACTGGACCAGCTGTGTCATGGCAGCAGCTCTGTCCGGCTGAGCAGCCTGAGCTGTCTCTGGGACACAAGGAGGGCACAGTGCAGTGATGCCAATTAATATGGCACTATGCTTAACTTGCAAGAAAATCGTGTCAATTTTAAAAAATTAGGTTAGGAATTAGGCTGGATGATGCAGAAAAATTCTGGAAGTACATTTTGCAAGATCTAAGTTGCAAATGGTAAACGTTCTATATGATTGTCACATAGGGTAGCAGACAATACTAAGCCAAGGAGTTGCTTCCTAAATCAGTTTATGATCAGTTTTCTACCTGTGTAGAAACTTTGAACAGTACACAGGTTGTAAAACTGTCTATGGATATTTATTTGTGTAAGGGTTATCGCAGCTATTTGGAAATAGCCAGTATTATAGAATAGGAGGATCCACATTCTTTGCTATTAAACCATCCCCTTCACCACAAGACTGCAGTTGCATTATAATTGGGTGATGTGTTGTTACGCTTTGACAGTGTACAATTATATACATGAATCCTTGCAAACAATAGTCATAAATTAAATCACTGTATAGGTTGCTATAAATTACTGTCTGTTTAAAGAAGTTTAATGATGAGAGAATGACAGTCAGTTTTTTGGGACAATTCCAATTCCTGAAAAAATCTTGACACAAGAGAAAATGTCACTCTTTTTCAATGTTTATATAATCTTTGTAAAATCTGTCACTCTTCCATACTGAGAAATCACTCTGAAGCCCTCAGTGTTTCCATAGCAAAGGCCATTCTTTCCCCCCCAATTCATGACGAAGGGAGTCTGTGCAATAGCATAGAGGAAAAACATGGACAGAACACTTAAAAAAAAAACTATTTTGTTATATTACATGTATTACAGGTCTTCCTGAGCTGTGCAGAAGTCTCATCAAGAGTGTAAAAATCCACCTTAATTCCTTCAGTTATCCTCAGTTACAGGGATTCTGAAAAGGGGTAATCTTTCCTTATGACACTGAAAGTTTTGTGAGCTGTAAGAGTGGCTAGTTGCAGAGGAAGACACTTTTTCTCACATAGACATTTTAAAGGATGGATTGTGTCCACTTACAGCTTTGGTTATGAGAAAATCAGGACAGATAGTAATTACAAAGATAAAAAGACTACTACACTAAAATAATGATTAAAAAATCTCTCCTTGTAAGAGTTTAAGTCAGACATGTCCAATCCACAGCCCATGACTACATGTTGGCACAAACCCACCACTCACAAAAATCAAACACTGGTTTGTAATGGGCGCTGTCTGAAGTGAAACCAGACTGTGGGGAGTGTGCAGTACAGCACTGACTCTTCCTCTCATGCCTTCTGCACACACACAGTTGCATGAAAACCCATGTGCAATTCACATAGCATGTACTTGTGTCACTTGTTGATTAATATTTCCACATAACTAAAGTTGTCTCAAAAGAAAACAGAACCTCAAAAAATAAAAACTGTCAATGAAAGGAGAGTGTTCAATTAAAAATAGAAAGAAGAATAGGAAATAGTGTCATTTTTCAAAGATTTGTGTTTGAAAAGATATCATATGCAGAAACACGCTGCCAAATTCGATGCGTATCAAGGGATGTTTTGTAAAGACAATATAACAGACCTGGAAAAAATGTCACCTCAATAAACTATTTTCAAAATTTTAAAACTCAAATAGGCTCTGTTATAGAATTTAGTTAGTTAGTTCCACGGTAGCAAACCATTTCCCAGTGATGAGTTTGTTAAGCAATGTATGGAAAACACAATGCCCTGGTACAAAACAGGATTTTTCTAAAATCAGTTTGTCTCACTAGACTGTAGCCATACAAACTGAAGAAATATGAAAACCTACTGACAAAAATTTGGAGAGTAAAGCTGCTAAGTTCAAATTTTATGCTTTGTTGATAGACAAAAGTACTGCTGCTACAGATATGGCACTACTTGCCATTTTCAGTAGAAGCACTGACAATGAATATAATGTCAATGAAGAATGGCTCCTTTGATGCTATCAAAAGACACAACTAAATCTCTTACTTGTGTAAAACAGTAGAAGAAACACTGAAGTGATTTTCTTTAACACTGTTAACAAATCTGATATAGTTACTGATGGTGATGGTTGGTAAAAAGAGTGACTTGAGAATTAATAGAAGATGATCCAACTTTAACTCATGTTTGATGTGAAATATCACTGCAACAGACATCAAGAAAATATATGTGGAAATGCTTTAAAATGGATAATATCATGCAAATCATTGTCAAAGCTGTGAATTTCATAAAGTCCAATGGACTGGATCATCACCAATTCTACGAATGCCTTCAAATTATGAATGATGATTATGGGTCATTTATGTTTTTTAAGGAAGGTAGCTAAGTCAGGGTAAGATGCTATAAAGATCTTATCATTTGCAAAGTGAAATCAAGTCATTTATTAAATCAAAAGCACTCGTTCCAGAATATGAAGATTACAGATGGTTCACAGATTCATCATTTTTGGTTGATTTAACTGCTAAATGATTTAAATATATGTAAATCACCCCATTTGTGCAATATTTATACATGTGAATAGCTGTTTTCAAGAATGAAACACACGAAGAGTAAAATTTCATCGAAAATCTAACATGGTGAGAACTCACTAAGAATTACAACCATTTACATTGAACCAGACTAATGCACTAGTCTCACAAAAACAAAATCAAATATCATGGCAACAGGACCAGCACAACGAGATCTTACAAAGAAAGAAAAAAATGGAAGGCTTACGCACCTCTGAGAATTAAGACTCACAGGGAAAAACTCCACAAAGGAGGGATCTCCATCAAGAGATCCATCCTCAATGGCAGCACACCCGGTCCACCCCTTCCTGGTTGCACAGGTGAACTGCCTTCACCTGTGCTCCCAGGTCTGACTGTATCTTCCCTTGAGGTGCACAGTCAGAGGTTCAGGCTATGACTCAGCAGTTGCCCTACAGGTACTTCTTTTCATTAACTGTATTACATATTTAGTATGTGGCCCAAGAGAATTCCTCTTTACTCAGTGTAACCCAAGCACGCCACAACGTTGGGCATCCAGGGGCTAGGCATTGGGAAGACATACTTGAAGCTGCCTAGTACTGTCTGTATACCACGATTGTACACTGTAATATTGCCTATCCTAAAAGAATTCACAAATGCAGTTGAGATGATAATCTAAGAATTCCAATGTAACAAACAGAAGGTCTGTAAAACAGGAAAAATAATTCTAATACGAATGTGAATTAATACTTCTGATGTGGATGAGAAGATTACAATGAAATGGTTACCCAAGTTATCATTTCTGTTATCTACTTTTGACTTTGATAGTCCATGTAACAGCTGGCCTTCAGACCTTGCATATAACAAACTTTTGCCAAAATAATCCATTAAGGGAAGAGCTAGCTTGAGTGAGGAGATAATAGCTCTTCCTTTTTAAGCAGTGTGCACATGGGGACACAAAACATGCAGTATCTATTACAGATGTTGCAGGAATATCATTCCCCTCTCTGAGTTTAGAAGACGTGACATATTGTAATACGGACAAACTTCTGCCTCTGGATGTAAATATTTTACAGTATCTATTTAGAAATACCATTTAGAAAATCAGTCTTGATGTGGACTAAAAAAGGTCTTCGAATAAACAATTTAGTCTTGCTTGCTACTTGTGGTTTCTCTTCTGTAAAATTTGCAACATGCTTTCAGGTAATCACAGAACATTTGAGCTTGGAAAGATCTTTGGAGGTCATTCCATCCAAACCCACTGCTCAACAGGGTTACTTACTGTGAGTTGCTCAAAAATATATTGAGTTGAGTTTTTAACATCCCCAAGGAGGAAGGCTCCACAGCCTCTCTGGACAACTTCTTTCAGTGTTCTATCACCATATCAGTAAAAGAACATTTTGTGATATTTAGGCAGAAGCTATTTTGTTTGAGTTTGTTCTCACTGCCTCCTGTATTGTCACTGGGCACTACTTAACAAGCAGGACTATTTTCTTTACAGCCTCCCCTCAGATAGCTGTACAGAATTATCAGCCTCCCCCCTTTTCTTCTCTAGGCTAAGAAGTACCAGGTCTCTTAGCATTTTGCCATGAGAGATGCTTCAGCCCTTATCAACTTGTTGACCCTCTACTGGACAATCTCCAATACCTCCATATCATTTGGGCAATGGAGAGAATTCAGAACTGGTTGTAGTACTCAAGCGCTCATTGAAGAAGATAAGCCTTTTGAAATTTAACTCTCATCTACTGAATTCTAGAATTTTTCTACTTAAAATGCATTTAAGAAGCTCATAGTGGAAAGCTATTAATTTTATGTCAACTAATTGTAAGAAATTTCTAATGTAATTGGTTATTTGTTTTAAGAGCTGCTGCATGATTTAAACAGACAGTGCAAGGTATTCATATCACTCGGAGGTTTTAGGAATCTGAATAGTTGACCAATTGCTGTAATTACTAGCTGAGTTTGTGGGCATCATTATTGACATGAACTTATGTTTTCTTTTTCTGCCAGCAATAAATTGTCACTTTTCTAAAACTGCTCTGGATTTTCAATTACTGAATTTTTATTGTTGTTATAATCATTCTTGTTGTTCATTTTTTTTTTTCCACCTTATATTTCCCAGTGTAAGAAAAAGTCCTAGATCTTGGATGATGACAACACATGCAAATTGCATTTGTTGTAAAGTTTTCTTTGTAAGATATTGTGTAAGATGGAACGGTCTTGTCCAGTTCACACTGATTTGGCATTACCCACTGACGTTGGTCATTCGCTGTTTTAAGGAAACGGTATTCTTACAGTTGTCAAAGGATTGCAGATGGAGTGGAAAAGTAGCTCAATAAATATACACGTGTATGTATATACATATGTGTATATAAATATATGGATCTTTCTATATGAATGTTTTTGTATATAAATACAAAAATTGTAAATGAGTTTGAACAGGTTCAATTTACATTATGTGACCTTCACTTACTTGGCACATTTGGGTCACGACTGTGACAGAATCCAGTAATTTATCAGTTTTTAACATGAAAAAATGAATTGTCTAGGAGCTGACCCTTTTAAACACTAAAATGAACAAATCCACTTTTCAAGCTATGCTAAGCACTGTCTCAAAGGAAAGTTGTGTATATCAAAGAGCTGAAATCCAAGACATAAGTTAGTCAAAACAGTGTGCTGAGTGCCCTACACACAACAAATAATGTCTTTTTACTAGCTGGTATTGATTTTGCATTTATTAGTATGTATCCAAGAAAACTGCAGCACAATTACATATTTTGCTTGCTCTGGTTTGGTCACCCAGAGCTTTGGTATCTCTGTCAGTAAGGATTAAATGATGCTGCTTCTTCCTAAGGTACAATTTTTCAGTGCAACATGGAGTGCATGAAGGCTGGCCATTTGTGCAAAAATGCACTGACTATTGTGCTTCCTCTCCTTTGTCACTTCCTCATGCTTCTCACCAGCTACTAGCACATCATCTGAGTGGCCCTTAGCCTCAAGAATTACACTCGTATCTTCATCACTCTATTAAACCCATTATCTAGAATGGACTTCAGGAGCTAAACTCTTTTCATAATATAAAGGGTCTGTCAGGTTACGTTGATGTGACACAGGTATGGAAATAATGTGGAAACAAAATTCCATGTTTGGAAAAGTTCTGGGTATTGGAGAGCACCTTGCAAAATCGAGGCTTTCTGTGCTACCTTATGATACATAAGTCAAATAAAAACTTGTACTCCTCTAAAAGCCAATGAATGTGAGAGGTGGATCTATCAAATACTCCTTTTTTATGCCACATACACATAAGGGTCGAATTTTATGTCTTCTGTGAATCCCTAAATTTTCATGAATACTCAAAGCAGGAACACAGCAATACTGACTATTAATAACTATGTCAGAGCATATAAATATCTCTCTGCTTAGGAAGCTGACAGCTGAACAAAAAAAGGGCTGCTTAAGGGCCCATTGTTCTTATGCTGAAGAAATATGAACAAAAGCTGAAAAGCTCTTGAAAAAAAAAAACACCCAAATTCATAAAAACTTAATAATAACAGATAGTAGCTTGGAGTTTTGCTCATTCAGATATGATTTCAGATTCACCACTGCATAAATGCCACATTTAACTTCTAAAGAGTCAAACTGGCTATATTTCTAGGTTAGAGAGTGTCAGATCTAATACTCAGATCTATCTATTAATACATGCTTTCAGAAGAGCACCCTCATCTCAGCACTTGGCCTTAATTTAAGTCATGGTTGCTGTTTACATATCCCACGTACTTCACATTTTGTCCCCTTGTCATACAGAACATGATTCAGATATTCACAAACTTGACTGAAAGCACAAAATCAAAATTGTTCCGCACTTAAAGGAATGAAATAAAATGCTGTCTGCCCATCTATTTCATCCAAATATGAAACAATAGAGGTTTAGACAAGTGTCTACTTCAGCCATACATTTTGTCTCTTTTCATACTGTTATCTATTGTTTTCTTCACAGGGATCAATGAGAGAAACACAGCTATCCTTGAATTCCAAGTGTCTCATTCTTAATCTAGAGCTCCCACTTTGATTATGAGATCATAAAGAGACAGGCACCTTTTATTGCAGTCATCATTAGCACTTCACCAAAAGGTAAACATCTATCTTAAATTCAGGAAACATTTGCACAAAACCTTTCAACTATGATGACAGCAGTTTTGTCACTCATGAATGAACTGTGCCTTCTAGTAGACTACTCTAAAGTAGGTATACCTTCCAACAGATACTATAGAATAACTTATTTCTGCAGTTGAACATTTCTCTTCTGTTTATTACAGGATTTCCTTCATCGTTTATCCCTCCAGCCCACAAGAAATCAGAGTTAAGAAATAGAGTTAAAAATAAAAGGAAAAGTGAAATCATCAGGCAAAGATGAAGGTCACTAATCAGGAATTCCCTTATAATGTGAAAAAAAATTCAAGCTCAATTACAGTTCGCCTGTCCACATTCAGCAGGAAGGTTCAATTAGCAAACAGTAAATGCAGAGACCAGGTTGAGAAGTATTGTGAAAATGTGATAACTCTTGTCCTCGCACAATGTGATCATATTCTTAGGAACAGTTTATGTGAAGTTTTTAATTAACGCATTATTTAGAACTATCATTCCACAGTCCATCTATTCCAATAACTACCTTTACTAGAAAATAAATTAGTTATGTAATCTGAAATTTCTCATTTATATTTGACTCCCATGACCCATTTAGGGTCACAATATTACCCTCATTAGAATCTATTTTCACCACTGATGATGCAGTCTAAAGGTAAGTAAGACTGTAATTATGCTCCATATTCAAGTAACTCATGTCAGAAATAATTAATGCAGGTGATGCTGCTTTTGTTCTTGTGCTGATATGCAAACAAGAATATCTGTAATGCACAAATTCAGGTAGCCAGCTTAAGAGACCAGTCACCACGGGCTGTATCAAAGGAGAGTATTTTTTTTTTTGGAAAGCAGTTCAGAGTAGACTAACTTAGCAGCACTGAATTAATCTCTGATGAGTCCTTGTTGACTATATAGGTTTATGCAGGCAAAAGAAACCATGGAACTACCTTTGTGTATTGCTGATTTTTTTTCTCGGAATTGAAATTAAAGAGATTGATGTGAAATTACCCTGGCAATCCTGCCCATAGCTGGGTGGCAGGAAATAGATGATCCTCTAGGACCCTTGCAACCTAAGCCATTCTATGATTTCACAATATCAATATTTTCCCTGGAGACAGGTGTATCTGTCACCCAACAATCTCAGTATCTACAAAGAGCAGGCACTTACTGCATCAACATCTGTCATCAGATTCTGTACTCAAATTAGGGTCTTCAAATCAAAAGTAAAATACAACTGTAAATTAAACAGTAGTTAATCACATCAGTCTGTTAAAAATCACAGGAAGTCTTCATACTTCTCTTGAACAGAAACATTTGTTGAAACGTTGTTTGGTCATACAACAAAGTGACATCATAATAGGCAGAGGTGCTCTTTGGAACCCTCAGCTGCGATGCTTAGGGCTGTTGAGAATGCCAGTAATGAAAACATCAAATTGATTTGTTGCTATCATTCAAGTGCACTCACTGTCCCACCACTTGGGATCACTCCTTCCCCTAGACTGTTGTACATTTAGCTGATTATAAATCAAAGCGAGAGAACTTATAAATACACAACCTGTCCTAACCTGTTAAAGGGCTGCTCCAAGAGTAATGCCTCCGATGTTGTGATGCTGGTCCACAACATCAGAAATAGATGTTGGTGGTACGGCAATTGAGGCTGTACCTTTCTGACACTATCCTATTGCATTTTGTAGCCATGCCACGTGTAGTGCAGAGGGACAGCCTGACAGAATGATATCTGACGTGGAAGTGAATATGAAGAAAAGGAATGACATTTAATTTCTCCACAAGGAAAAAATGGCACATATGCATGATGCATTCTGAACACTTATGGAGACAATTAAGATATGGAAAATTGAGAGTTGGCCATAATCTAGCTTCCACAACACTGATTTTTTTTTCAAGAAATTTCAACAAATAGAAATATTCACTACTTTCTTGTTGTGTTAGAGATATTGCAAGCTGTCAATGAACAGACAGGACTGCTCTGTTTGGGAGATGAGTTATTTTCTCTTTCACAGTCTGAAGTCCAAGCCAAGACCACGACTTACCTTATTTCTCTTCTAATCTCTCACCATTACATGCAGCTTATTCCCAGTCTGGTAATATCTGTCCTAATGAGCAGTGGAGCTCTGACTCCTGCTGTTCATAGCACCAATCATCACACCTAGGGATAAAGTGATGAAAATCATGGTCAACTTCTCTACTCTACCGTTTCTACTTTCCCTACATAAATGTTCTTGTGATCACTACAGCAGCAAGAAATTTAAGGAGAGCAAAATTACAGATCTTAAAAATGGCAGTTCTGCATTGAACCGTGAAGTCATGCTTGCAAAATATCAAGTTGAAATCTTAAAAAAAAAGTTATGAGTATTGAATTTTTGATGTTTTTTTCAAAAGGTTATAACGTTCTTTAAGAAGTTCAGTTTCACTGTTTCGCGATAAGACATATTAAAAAAATGATTATATACATATAACAAACAATAAGAGCTGAATTCAGTACAGAGATGAGACGGAGCACAGTAGGAATGCCAGATTCACTTTCACATCCCTTCCTCCATTCTCAATGCAAACTGGGTATATGGTCCTTCCATAAGTTTTCCATCAACCAGTTTAAAGCTGTATCAAGAACTCTTAGGGTTTTAATTCTTAAATACCAAAAAACACTGAATCTGCAGAACTTACGGAAGATGATTAAATCCCATTTATCCTCATAGCCAGATTCTAAAATCTACTTCAGCAGACTCAGAATATTTTTGTTGGCCCAAGAAATTACTCTTTTTACACCAGGTCATCCTGCCCATGAGAGAGGAAGAATGAATGGATGAATATAAATTTACACAAGTCTCAAGATATTGAAGCAGAATATAGAAAAATTCTAAATTAAAACTGTTCCAGCTGTAAATTTATATTTGTGACATGAGAAGTAATCAAAAAATGGCTATGAGACTAGATTATTCTGCATAAAAACTAATACTGCCTCAGATCAACATTAATCATTTCATTTTTACCTTATGATATTTTAACCCATATTTAAATAGCCATCTGAAAAAAAATTCTAACCTTTTAATTGCAAGAAATTAAAACACTGTTCATTAAAACACCTATGGAAAGGACAGTAAATTTAATTTTCAAGGTATGGCTGTAAAGGTGGTGACAGGGCCTTTATTTGAGGTAAAGGCGCTACAGAAAGAGATATTACAGATAAGGGGAATGAACTCACCCCTCCCAGCAACCATTTTGGATAAGGAATGCACTCGCCTCTTGTATGAACACTGGAGCACCAGAAGGAAGGGAGCCAGGGAGGGTGGGGTCAACCCGCACAGGCTCTGAGCATATCTGTGCTCCTGGAAGCACAGCTGGAAGCATCACCGACAGGGAGAGCGAGAGGACAGTGGACCTGGGCTCCTCCGCTCCGGTTGCTCAGATGCTCATTCACTGGTTCAGGCTGTGACCAGGATATTCCACTACAATGGCATATGGGGGTCAGTCATCTTTTGTCAAGCTAATTAGTTTATGAAGTCTGTATCTCTGTCCCAATAGCTTATGGTTACAAAAATAAAATAAAACGAAACTACAACTCACAATACTGAAGCTCGTAATACTTTACCAGAGCCAACAACAGCTTCCCTAACTAGTCATTAGCAAATCAACAGTATTACTTCATTGTCTCTATTTTTGGGGATTATTTTAAAGAATTTACCTATAAAAAAAGCATAAAAGAAAATGGAAAGGAACACACATTTCCCAGTGTCTAACAACAATCTTTAAAAAACTAGATCAGATCTTGGTAGATTAGTGGACAATTTGAAATCACATCTCAGGCCCACATGAGGTTTGCCCAGAAGGAACTAGAGGCAGAACTGTTGCTAGAAAAAAACAAAACAAAACAAAAAAACAAAACAAAACAAAACAAAACAAAACAAAAACAAAAAAAAAAACAAAAAAAAACCCCACAACATTCTCAAGAGAGAGATCTGCTTTTCCGTAGACTATTTGAATATAAAGAGTTAAATAGTCATTTATTTCTCTGATTGAAGTTTCCTGAGCATTTTGAGTATAAGCACCAGAAAATAAAACTAAACAGAGGTCTTGCACAGCATTCAATTGAATTGCAGGCACTTCAATATGTATTTGTTTGTCTTTGTTGATCTGTGTCTTCAGATACAATTAATATTTGTAGTGAAATTCCTGCAGCCATTGGGTTTCCACTGTTACAATATAGGAATTATTTCCTTTGTCGATAAATAATGATAGTGGTTTCTAGACAAAAATATAGCTGTATAGCTGTAGTGTGTGCTGCTGTCTTAGATATGGTTTAACCCAACAAATGTTAAACCACATGCTCAGTACTCACCTTCCCCCACTTCCCAGTGGGATTGGGGAGAAAATTAGGAAAGTGGAAATCATAGTAAATAGTTTTAACTCAACCTATGATATAGAATAGGAAAAAGATCATAGTTATGTCTGTATATGTATATAAAAATACTTGTGTATATATGAATGTACATTAATTATGCACAAGCAGTTTCTCACCACCCCTGAATTGATACCCAGCTAGCCCCTTGAACAGAAGGAGAGAGATGCACTCCTATCACCTCCAAGCTCCTTCCTCTTGATGTCATGTGGTACAGAATATCCCTTCAGCCAGTTTAAACCAGGTGCCCTAATTCTGTTCACTCCCAGTCCCTTGGGCCCTTTGCTGAGAACAGGCTCAGCTCCGTACAACACAGCAGCTATAAACATTGGTGTGTTACCAACACCGCTTTTCTCCTAGAACAATAGCATAGCATGATACCAGGCAATGAAGAAAACAATTCCTTTCCAGCTGAAACTAAGATCACTGCCAAAAGCAAAAAGAAGTTAAACAGCAACGTGTTCCAGCTGTGACAATATTAGCATTCCCAACACCATGTCTGCTTGACATGTCAAAAATGTCCTAAGTACTGATAAAGAAATATCCTCACCTGTAAGATTTTTTTTTTTTACACATTTTCCTGTGATTACATTTTGCTGTGAGTCTTAATGCATATTCATCTATCATAAAAATGTAGGTATATGCATTATATCTTTCAAAGCTATACTTTCTATTACAAATCATAACACTTGGCAACTCCTTTTACTAAAGGCATAATACATCTACACTGTTGTAATTCTAGCTATACTTATCTTTGAAAAGGACTAGATAAATATGACTGCTATCAGACTATTATTTAGACTTTCCTCTGTGTGAAAGTTTAAGTTACCAAATTCTAAGAAACACAAATAATTATTTCAAACAATTAGAAAAAGAGAAACAAACAAAAAGATCTGCAACATAATATGATCCAGTAATTGTCCTAACCTACACTACCAGTTAATGAGGTTTGACTTCATTGATATTTTGAAAAATGAGGACCTGATTTCATAGCTGGGAGCTGTGAGAACAAACACCTACAGTTTTCAGAGGGCTTAGTTAAATGAGTATATAGAGATGCAGTCTACAGTATTCTTACTAAACAGGCAAGTTCTAATTTAAATGATAAGAGGAATTAAGAATTAGTTATAAAAGATTCAAAATTTTTACTGTAAGTTACCTTCCAACTTTAGCTTCTTTTCTCATGAATACTAATGTAAATTAATGTTGACTTAAATCTCAAACATTATTACAAAGGTTCTTTTAGCAGAAATCTTGTGCATCTGTTCTGATACTCTTTTACACATCTTGATGTGGCATTAGTATTTTCAGACTGAACACTTGTCTCACTCTGGTTTCTTCATGGTGCTCTGGTGCTTGAAAGTGGCTGGTGACTTACTACTCACAGCACACTTCAAGGCAACCCTTTCTGGAAGGAGGGGAGTTGATAAGATGGATTCCTAAGCACTCAAATCTCTGATAACACATAAAAGCATAGAACACATTCACTTTCTATAAGCAATTATTTTAATGGCATCTTTTTCTCTTCCATATGAAGTAAATTTAACGCAGACTTCATCATTTGATGGAAGGAAGCAACTGATGATTAAAATAATGGAATAAGAAGCGCTGATATATTGATCTGCATAGAGCTTTATTCCTCTTTCTTTTAACCAGCTACTTTACTGTCCCTGTATTAGACAATTCATTTAAAATAACTTTTTATAGTCTTTGAATTCTGTTTACTGTATCATAATTTCTCTTATCAAAGTAGTTTTGTCTAATACCATTTTAAGTTTCTTTGAAATAATATCAGACATAACTCCAGGCAGTAATAATTGCAGAATGGATGAGTTGCATCTTTTTTTTTTTTTCGACATACTTTTCTTTAGCATGTGCAGAAGGATAGAAGCCATTAATTTGAATGTTCTTATTTTCTTTTATTTACCATACAAATTAATTTTTAATTAGATTGTAATAAGTTCAAAAAAATTTCAATTCCAGTTAACAGCACCCAACATAAAAGAATGAATGGTACAGTAGGTAATTTTAACCTCCATCATTTGTCATTAGAAATAGTGGGAGGAAAATTCTACGGCAATTCTTTATACTGAGAGCATTTTCTGCTATATCCTAAAATAAAATATGAACACAGATTGTTCAAGACAGGCAAAATTACTTTGGAAAGGAATTCTGAAAGATAAAAACAAAAAGAAACAACAACCCATTACTTTAATTAGCTTTGTCTTGAACTGATCTTAAGTGTATATGGAGTGTTGATTAAAACTCCTCTGTTAGTGGTCTGGTGTGACTTGCTGAAAGAGGAAGTTTCAACCTGAGTTCTTAATTCTCCACAACAGAGTTGAAAATTATGTCTGCAGTGAAATAACATGGCTCAGCTGCTCACAAGGTTAGCCCAGGCAATTTTTCTCACTGGAAACCTTGGCCCAAAATCTGCATGCTTTAAGAAGTTTGAAAAACTAAGCTTTTATTTGTAACCAAAGTGTTAGGCACTGATATCAAATCCACAGACTAAGGAGACAATTTTTTGTTTGAATGCTAAGAGTATGAGAGGTCTGCTTTTTTTGTTGTTTATATATACTAATGCCTTCCAAAATATTACTAAACAGGAAAATAATATCATTACAGTATATTGTGTCACAGTAATGACGCTAGTAAACATTGGAAGATGATAAGCAAAGAAAAAACCATACAACTTATTACTAACTTAAGCCTCAGATTATATTCTCTTTGTAAGTCTTACTAAATGTATTACTTTCAAGATGCCTACTTAGTGGAAATTTAATCTTCAAAAGTTTTGAATTACTAGTTTTTCCACTAACTCCTATTTTTTCCTTAATGAATCTCCCTAAAACTTCCTCAAAAGTATGCAATTGCCTTGAACATTCAAATGTGATGAAATAAATGATGCCAGAGCTATTTCAAATCACTTATACATAGAACTCATTAATTTAAAAGTAAATTCCTGGATTAATTTTTTAATAAAGGAAGGATTTTCAACTTCATTAGCAATATGTACACTTAAATAAAAACAAGATTCTATCTGTGTATTCTTTAATATGCTTTTATGACATACCCAGATTATTCATTTTAAATGCAAATAGAAATTGATTCCCATTGAGTGATGATTAGTAGACATACACCAGCTTAAAACATCCAGTATGATTACAAGCTTAGGGACATAATGATGGGAAAGTGGGCAAACATTCAGGCAGAATTCTTTTCCTTCCTCCTCATTCTTTCTATAGAAAATATTGGAGAGTAATCTGTCCAATGAATTGCAACATCCCTGTACCAGTCTTTCTTAAATATATGATGAAATGAGTAAGGACAGGGACAGAACAAAACACCTATGAGCTGATAAAAAGGAGGCTCAAATAAGAGGCTCATTAGTACCTCTTTTGTAGATCGTTGGACCCAGCACAAGCTACAGTTACTGAAGACCCACTTTTTAGGTAGGGACAATTGTTCAATTCAAAATTGATTTCATTATGTTTCCAGTATAAAGAAGCCATTCATACACAGATAAAAACCAGTCACAATAATTCTTAACTTTTGGGAGAGGATTATATGAAAAAGCAGCAGCTTTCTGAAAGTAAACAAAAGTGAGTAGCTGACAGTATAAAAATGCTTATCCACGATGGGGATATTATTAAAAGACACTTATACACATACTGTGAGCTTCATATAAAAATTTCCAGGATTGTTTTAAAGTTATGGGAAAAAAAGATGTTGCTTTTATACTGCAGAAGAAGAAAAAACTTGAGCTTACACAAAGCTCTAGTTACAGCTATTTTTTTCTGTTTTAATGACAGGAAAATATTAATCAGCAATTGCTAAAAGAGCAAAAAGCCAAGATAAAACAGGTTTCTCAGACTCAGTGTGCTGTCTACACACAAAACTGAAAGAAAATAAAAGAAAAAAAGAACAAAGAACCTGCTAAAAACACTTCAGGATCCATAGATTCCTGAACTGGAAAAATTATGCTGATGCCACAGAAGTGTGTTATATCAAGCAGAACATTTCATTGGGCATGATATGTGCAGACCTATTCTTTGATCCTGCCCATTTCTATGCCCTCTGATCACCTCATGGTTAGCTGTGAAATGCAGTTCATACTTGGTACTATATATTAAAAGACACCAAGGACTTAAAGATTATTAACATACGATCACTTTTAAAATGCCCTACATCATGGTTGCCCAAACTTCTGGCTTTTTTGGGCTGCATTAAATCAAGAAGAATTGACTTGGGCCACATACAAAATATGTAATATAGCTAATGTACATAAGTAACAAAACTTCTATTATTTTACTACAATTTGTATTAAATCATTAAAAATGAGAGCAACAGAAACATAAAACTTGTGGCATATTTGACCTTTTTGTGAAACTAATGCATCAGTCTTGTTCAATGGAAGTGACTGTAATTCTTAGTGAGTTCTCAAGGTATTCATCAGAAATTTTTCAAGAAATCTTACTCTTCCTGAACTTCATTCTTGAAAATAGTTGTTTACAAATGTATGTATTGCCAAAAATAGTGACTTGAATAAGACATGACCGTGAAGTGAAGGCTATTTTTCTCTGATAAGAGAGGTCTTATAAAAATCTGGTAAAGTGACGAGTTAAAATTTGAGTTGAATATCTGATTGCAGCTCTTTACATTCCATTTGAAAATTCACTGAAAGAAATATTTATAATAACTGATAATTCAGTTGCATTTATTTGAAAAATATGTTTTTACTGGAAATCTTGACACCTGTGCTCACATTCCTTTATTGAGAGACCTGCTTTTTGCTGTTCATAGAACTGTGAATGTGCCAATGTAACATAATGCACATAATTATTTGCCATAATTTGAGTTAGTCCTTGGTCCCTGGTTTCAGCTCTAACAGTGCTAATTGCACATCAGTGTTTGGTTGCTGTGAGACCTGAGTGCATACCAAGGGCTGGGCTGGGCTACTCAGTGGCAAACAACTGCTGTCATGATGGGCCCAATCAGGGACTGGGCCACAATATGGTCTGTACTGGGCCATGGGTTGGACATGCTGGCCCTAAATCTTCCCTGCAGATGGATACCATATCCGTGGATCCACTAGATGCCTTCTTTTCTTAAGCATCTTCAAACATTACTAAATTTCAACACAGCTCTTAACAAATACTTCAGAAAATCAGCTCATAAACCCTTTTAGTCTTTTTTTTTTTGTTTAACTTTATTTCTTCTGAACTGTGAATAGGCCTATTCAAATGCACACATTTAGTAAAAATGAATGTGTATTTTCTTTATGTATTGTAATCAGCTAAATGCAAGCAGAGTTTCCATGCAGCTCAACATTTTTTTTTTTTTTAAGCGAACAGTCATCTAATCAAGTAATGGCTACAGCATGAACATATTCATTAAGAAATATTTGTAGAAAAAACTGTATCTAGTCCTCATAGATATGTGATTACATGGTGATGAAATCTAATTTGTTGCATTATTCACCAGAGAGAAGTCCTGTTACTTTTGGCAGGTTTCTCAGCATGCAAACAAACAAATAATGCCTACACTGTCCATCATGGAATTTGCTGTTCTTTTTTTACTACATTAGTCTATACTTCTTAGCTGTTCTGGGGCAGTGGTTCAAACAAAGAAAGAGGAAGTTATCAGAAGGAGGAAAGTAGGAGTCTTAAAAAGCAAATTATTTTTAATTTATGAAGGCTTCTGTTATCGCATATCTTATAATAGTAACTATACTGAATCAACTACAGTCCCAAAAGTAATAACAGTCTCCGAGATAATAACATCTCCCTGAGGATACACATTGCAAAGATTTACTAAGACTTCGTCAGAACACATGAAAGATACGAAGACCTCAGTGTACCTTGCTGAGATTGATATATTTCCTTAAATACTTGTGCTGAGGAAGACATAGGAAATCTAAGTTTTATCAGTATGTATACGTATATAATATAGATTATTGACTAAGTCATAAAACATTGTGCTAGCCCCCAGCAATATGTACTTAAACAATTTATAGTTAAACTATTTACAGTAGCCATTGTTTGGTTACTATAATTTTAGCAAAATGCCCCCAGCTTGTTATATGAAGAAAGGCAGCTTTAGTTGTAATATATATAAGTTATATTGCAGCAGCAGCTTGTCTCCTCCAATAAAATATTGACATGAACACTGGAAATAAGATGGCACATTGTACAGGTATTCACACTGTACGGATGACTTTAAGAAAGGCCATATGAGACAGCATTTCAGGGCAAAGACAAGACAGAAGATTTAACATACAGAAGGATTTCATGGGAGGAAATGGCGCAATAATAATAATTCAGATGTCAGTGGGACAAGCTGGATTTAAAAACACGGTAGACAAGTCAACAGGAAAATAAGTTTTCTTAGTGTTTCACTTCAATTAACATGAGTGGGGAATCTTGATAGAAAAGAAGAGAAATATAATCACCACTGTAGGGTGAATAGCCCAGAATAATAGTACCCACAAAAAATAGGTGGACGGCGTATTTTTGGATGGCTTATCCAGATGATATAAAGACAACCAGTAAATTAGGAAAGGCTCACCTGTCATTAACAGTCAAGGCTTTCCCAGAACTCCACAGAGACGGGATCTCCAACAAGAGATTCTTCTCCAGTGGTGGTCAGCCCTTAAATGGGGTCTGGGAGAGGTGGAGCCAGACTCCACCCCTTCTGGTCACACAGGTGAATTACCTTCACCTGTGCTCCTGCGGCTGACTTAGTGCTCACCTCAGGTGACCAATCAGTGGTTCAGGCCAAGACTTGACAGTTCCCATACAACCACCATAGGTCCAGTGAGGTCTGTAGTAGGTCCATTGATCTCAGGAACTTGTATGGTCACCGCAGGGAATGGGAGAAAGCCAGGAAGCTTTGCAGCAAGCAGGCCTCAAGAGGTTCTTCCAAAGAGGCTTTCCCCTCAGGGAATTCTCCATCAAAGGTTTTTTTTATTCTTTGGGAGTTCTTCTCCAAAGTCTTTAGTTTAGTGAAGGCGTTTTATCCCTCATTTCTCTGCTTTTTTTTTCTTTTCACTCTGTTGGTGTGACATACCTGGCCCAACAAATAAGCCAGCAGGGAGTGATGCCTTTGTTGACTTACACAAGCACTATCATTTTTTGCAGTGATCAGCTTCTCCAAGCCGTACCCCAAAGAAGACTGCTTGCCCCTACTTCTGTTTATCTTTACTACCATAAGCAGAGGCACTGTGGCATGGTGACACACACTTAGATAATTTACAGTTGTCAGTTAGAGTCTTCATCACCAGCAAGGCTTCGTGAAGCAAACTTTGAGAGAAAGAAAAATAGTCTTTGTCTTTCACATTTATCTCTGCTGCTTGTGGAACAGTATGGTAGCTGTTACATTTTTCTCCTTCATTTTCCTTACGAATGAGTATTTTTCATAAAGTATCTATTAAAATGAATAAATCAGAGGGCATATCTAAAAAGTCCACTAGCACTTCAAAGATCAGACCTGCTTAGCAATGTGCACATACTCTCCAGATATAAGCCATAGGCTAATATCAGGGAAAACTATCTGACAGCTCGTTGAGGGTACCTGTGTAGCAACAACAGAGAAGTGAAATAATTAAACAATATGAGTTCTGAAGAAAACTTTCACCTTAATCAATATAGAATCTACTCAGATCACTTTTTTTTTCCTCAGCAAGATAAGAATGGGATTTTTTTTAAAAAAACAAACGCAAAAAATACATAGTCTACTTATGAAAACCACTTGATAATAGCTTTTGCTGGCTACGATGACGATGCTATCTCTTATATTAATTTTGACAAGTTCAGCTTAATTGTTTTCAGTACTCTGTCACTAGAACTGTTCATTTTAAGTAGGTACATCAATTGGAAGTGGCATTAGTAAGTTAGTTAAAGGTTAGTTGTTCAAGTAGCTTGACATACAGAAAATAAGTCTCTGATTTCATGAAAGAAGAAAGTCACCTTCTAAATAATATCACAGTACAGCTACACTCATCTCATATTTCAATCAACAGGACTTTGATGGCTGAATGTGTAACTTCATATTCTTCCTGTAAATCTTAATTGTATCATCATTACAATCTTTTTTTTTCCTCATTTTTTTCTCTAGATATCTACACATTGTATGAATTGCTTCCTTGTTTACAGACTCAGTTTCTGTTTCATTGACTCTCATGCCTCCTTTTCTTGTTTTGAAAAGATACAATGTAATAAAAACAAAAAACTACACCAGAATGACTGCATCTGATATTTGCAATAAATATATCATACTTGATTTGAAATCATTAAGAAACACAATTCAGCACAAAATGTGATACCTCTGGATGTGTTAAATTGGCATTTAATTTTAACTTACCAAGTCTGTTATTTTATCAAATTTAACAGAATTCAACTATGACAGAAGCACACCTGGGAGCCTGATGAAGATGTATTTACTGTAATTCAAACCCAGTATACTTACTGTCATGTTAACTTCCTTTGCTTCTTAACAGCCAAATCTGACTGTCCATAGCATTTCCAATATCAGTTCACTAAGAACACATTTGTGCATTGGGTAATTTGAAGCCACACAGTGATTGGTTATGTGCATACACCACTTGTACTTGACTTAAAGGACCACTAAATACTGGTCTTGAGAACCAGACATATCTCAGAGAAAATAACACAGTAAACTCTAAAAATTCTGATAATAAAACTTATTCCATTTGATTAGTCAGTAGAAAGTGCTTTCTAAATTTCAAACATGTTTTCATTAAAAAATAAATTATTTAAGAAACTGGTGTTTTTTCAAGACTAATATGTTTTTGACAGGTTTTGCATTTTATGACGTTCCTTTGTTTAAAAAAAAAAAATGTTTCCCAAATATTGAAGGATTAATTTCACTCTGACATACTCTGATTTGGATATAAAACACTGAGATTTTACTTTGAAAATTGTTTCATGAGCTGTTGTTTTTTTTTTAATATTATAAAGGAGGAAGACAAGGATCTTTATAAGTATATGCATACCCAATGGCGATGCAGCAAGTCAAATGTTAGCCCAACCAGTTTATTAAAAATACCAGTTGCTTAGGGATATGGGGAAGGGAATGTGGGCAATAGAAAAGAGATGAAAAGCGAGGAGACTCGGCAGAAAGCAAGAGTGAGAGAGATAGAGAGAGAAAGATCACCATCGTGGATCCAGCAAGATCCATAACTCAGAAACTTGTCTGGTCACTGAGGGGGATTGGAGAAAGCCGGGAAGCTTCACAGCTAGCAGGCACCGTGGGGGAGGTTCTTCCAAAGACGTTTTCCCCTCAGGGAAGTCTCTTCTTCAAAGTCTTTCGTTTAGTGGTGCTGAGAAAAACAACTGAGCAACTCAACACACCAATGAGTTATGTCAAGCAGCTATTCCCCCCATTACAGTGCTAGGGATCGCTCCACCAAACATGCACACCAAAGAGAGAAACAAATACATACTTAAAGGTATAGCGCATGCATATTCATCACGTTCCAACCTCTGGTTATCAAAGGGATTAAACCTAAGGGTCAATTTTGCTGTAAATTTTCAAACTTTGAAGGGGGAGAGTTCCTCACCATTCCTGTGAGTGCTTTGTTTAAGAGAGACATCTGTTTGGTTATCTTGCTGGGACAACAAGATGTCTGTCCTGCTTTCTTATTGACAGGTTTAGCTGTCTCCACATTCTTGTATTAGTTTGATTTATACCCACCCCCATTTCTAAGTTTTGTTCTCTGTTTGTGTAACATATGTGGCTGTAGGGCAAATAACCCCCAAGAAAAGCACCCAAAAGAAATAGTGCAGAAGGTAGTATATTTTAGATAGGCTTAAATAGATGCTATACAAACAACTAGTAAGAAGAGTGGCACACCTTTGAAGATGGTTGAGGCTTGCCAATAACTCCACTAGCAAGGGATCTCCAACAAGAGATCCTACCTTGGTGGTGATCAGCCCTTAAATGGGGTCAGGAAGAGGTCGAGCCAGACTCCACCCCTTCCAATCCCACAGGTACATTACCTTCACCTGTGCCCCTGCAGCTGACTCAGTGCTCGCCTCAGGTGATCAATCAGTGGTTCAGATCGTGATTCAACAGTTCCCATACACTCCACCCCTTCACGACGTGAACCACTGATTAAGTAAATATAGGGTGAGCCCTCCTTAATACAGAGACCCAATATATCGTGACGTTTTACATAATAACCCGTCGCGATGCATACTGATGTAATCTGGGATGAGTGATGATCAGCGTATGGCTTGTGTTCTTCCTTGGACCAGTGCTCAGTGGTGTCTACTGGAAGCATGCGGTCATGTTGTGCAGGTCCATCCTACTCTTCATCAGTCCTGGGTAGGCCATCACCGGATATTGCACATGATCTTATAGCAACTCTGGAACTCTGCAGCATCATTTGGTTCCCTCTGGTGACTCAGAGCCTCATGGGGAGTAATATAGATGTTTCAAAGGTACCAGGAGGGGGAGGTCCGCTCTCCAGGGTAAGATACAGGCCGTATTCCTGTCTTGGGTCAACACTTCAGCTTGTACAGGGGCATGTCCTGGCCACCTGTACCGAACTTTTCGGCCCGATGTCTGTGGCTGCATGATTAGATCAGGCACCAAAGGGGGTGTCCTGATCTGCCACAGAGACATGATAGGGGTTCCTTTAGGAATAAAGACTGGAGTGTTGACCACAATATCAGTAGGCCATGTACCAATTACTGGAGGGACTACTGAGCCCCCCACCTCCAATAATCTCCCCCAAGGTGCAAGTAGGCCTCACTATCGTGGTCCTACCTGCACCTTCCAAGGCCATCTTATTTTATTGGTGCCTGGTCTTAGGTTCTCAGGGGCAGGGAGCAGAAGATTGTTCTCACGGCCAGTCTGAGGTCTTACCTCATTATCTGTACCTGTAATTTGGATCCTAAGTGGGGAGGCCCTTGTTGTTTGCAACATTTTCAAGGCACTGGGTCTGCCATCTCTAGGTCTTTCATTCAGGTCTCGCAGGGTTTCGTGGAGTCTCTTCGTCCACCCCTGCAGAGACTGAGAGTCTGTCTTCAGGGCAGCCTTGAGAATACCATTATAACGCTCAATAAGGCCTGCCCCCGTTGGATTGTATGGCAGGTGGAATCGCCACTCAATATTGTTCTCTTCTGCCCAGTATTGTATCACTGCACCCGTGAAATGAATCCCTTGGTCGCTCTCAATGACTTGTGGTGTCCCATAGGCAGCCATCAATCCTGTGAGTGCCTTGATGGTATATGCCTGGTTGGCTTTTGGTACTGGATAGGCCTGCATTAGCCCACTTGTGGTGTCAACACAGGTTAGGGCATATCTCGCCCACTCAGATCGAGGGAGGGGCCCAATATAATCAACCTGCCATCGCTGTAGAGGATTGTGTCCTCTAGCAAGATGGGCTGTTGTTTCAGGCAACGACCTCGGTCTCATTCTGGAGCAGGCATCACAGTCTTGGCATGCTTGAGCTACGTCCGATAATTGTACGGGCAGTTCCCATGCTTTGGCAGCTGCCCACATGGTCTTCTGTCCAGCATGCCGCAGCTTTCGATGTAACCAGTAGGCGATGTTCGAAGATGGTGAGTTCGCAACCCATCTAATTCGGGCCAGTGTGTCGGCTTCATCATTTCCTGGTGACTGTAGGGGTTGGTGACCAGAAACATGGTAGACACATACAGTTCTGTGTTTGACTGTATTCCATATGTCTAACCACATATCTTTGCCCCAGATCGGTCAGGAGTGGATAGTCCAGTCCTGGGTAGCCCACTGTGCGATCCAAAGAGTGAGCCCCCGGTACACAGCCCAACTATCTGTGCAGATATTCAGGATACCGTCACCAGGTTCTTTGATTATAACCATCCACACGGCCCGCTGCTCTGCCCACTGGCTGCTTTGACCATTCCCCTCTTCAAACCATATCGTATATGTAGCGGGATGGTATGCTACTGCTCTCCACTTACTTGGGTTGCCTTTGCTGGACCCATCCATGTACCAGGCATATTCAGGAATGGGATATTTTCCTTCCTGGACAGGACTCTCCTGTGGCAGAGCAACCAAGGTTTGTTTTGGTGCATCACTGTGATACATCACTGGGTCTAGATGTTGCGGTGACCCCACGAGGATGAACCTCGGCCGCATCAGAACGATCTTCTTAAGATGCCGATGCAAAGACTCAGAGAGGCATCAATACAATTATGCAGCTGAGCCAACTTTATTGCGCAGGTTCAAAATATCTGGCGCATGTCAAAATATCTGGACTCCACTAGAAGAGAGATAAAATAGATTTAACTGTCCTCTTGTGGTTAAACTGAAGATAGAATATATATATATATAGGGATAAAATATTGAGAATACGTGATCTATGAAGCAAAGTTTCTGGAGGCTCCTGAACATGGCTGATGATGCAGATAGTTATATTACTCCTTGTTCTGTGTACCATCATGGTACCACTGGGAAATATGTGATTGAGGATCAGGGAAAAATATGCTGTTCACAGTTTGATATGTGTTAGTATTTTCATGCATTCTTCTCATATAACTAGAGTCATCCTACCTCATTTGCTTCCCATTTAGAAGTCATTATATAAGCACTGTTTTTGTTTGTTTGTTTGTTTCTTTTGGGGTGGGGTTAGGGGGGAAAGTTGTCCTGTATGAATATGTAACACGTTTGGTTATCACAATCTTTTGCATCATTGAAAGCTTTTCATTAGGAGTTTCACTGAAGTCAGCATTTTAGAGTCATCAAATTTTATTTACTTTTTTGTCACAAAAATACACACTATGTAGAATCTGTTACAGTAGTGGGATAACACACAGAGTCTCCTATTGTTGGAGAAAGAACATCAAGTTCAGCAGGAGTAGACTCCCAGTGTAAAACAGGTATCAAGAGTGGCATAACAGTTCTCCACACCTAGAATCTTTTGGAGTTCTTCTTTCAACGGTGAGGGAGACAGACTACTCCTCTGGCTGAGACAGGCGACCCACCATGCTACCGTCTGTGCCTGGGCCACCCCTGTCTTAGGAAGGTGGGTCAGATCTCTTACCCACCCCTGAATTGGCAGAGTGGTCTTAACTACGACTTCGACCGCCTGGGTTATTGGCTCTACGCTTGTAACGCGGTGTAGGCAGCCAATAGCTGTTTTTCAATCATACTATATCTTTCTTCTGCTCCATGCCAGACCTGAGACCAAAATTCAATGGGGGTCTGGCTAGGGCCTGTGGCAGCATCAAAACCATCCTGAGTAACATGAACATCAAATTCAGCTGGGAGGGTAGGAGCAAATATACCCAATGCCTGGGCTTGTTTCACCGCCTGTTTTGCTTGCTGGAAAGCATCCTGTTCTGTTCTCCCCCAATCCCATGATTGGCCCTTTTTTGTGAGTCTATACAAAGGTCTCAGCAGCTGCGCCAAATGAGGTATAAAGGAACGCCAGTATCCCAATATACCTACAAATTCCTGCAGCTGCTTTGCTGTTGTAGGGACTGGAAATGCCTGAACCTTATCTACGATGGCACTGGGTAGCACTTTGGTCTTTCCTGACCAGACTACGGCCAGAAATCTTACAGACAGGCCTGGACCTTGCACCTTTTGAGGATTGATAGCCCATCCTCTTTCACCTAGGTAGGCAGTTAATGAATCTGCTTCCAGTGAGTCGGATGTTAACAGGAGAACATCAAGACAGTGGTATATATTTACATTATTAGGTTTCCTCCAATTAGCTAGGTCACGCGCTACCAAGTTATGACAGTATGTTGGTGAATGCACGTACCCCTGTGGCAGGACCTGAAAGGTCCACTGCCTGATTCCCCATGTGAATGCAAATTGATCTTGGGATTCCTCAGCTATCAGAATACTAAAAAACGCATTTGCCAAATTCAAGACACAATGGTAGGTCTTGATTTCCCTACTAAGTGTGTCCATTAGGGAAGCAATATTGGGCACGGCTGCATGGATGGGCGGCGTGACCTTATTTAATTCCCTATAATCTAATGTCATTCTCCATGTTCCATCCGACTTCTGCACTGGCCATATGGGGGAATTATATGGACTACATGCAGGTCTTATAATACCTACTTTTTCTAGTTCCTGCACCGTTTTTGATATTTCTTCCTGCCCCATCCCCCCCCCCCCCCCCCCCCGGGAGTCTATACTGTCTTTCATTAGTAATCCGGTGTGGTTTCGGCAAACAAATGGGCTCATGTTTCCCATGGCCCCTCAATACTGTCTGTATTGCCCGGACACCAATGTACCTCTGTCGAAGTCTGAACTCTCCCACAGTTGTCTGGAGAGCCAGACCCCATAAAATATCTATGCCCAAGGTGTATACTGGGGTTGGGCAATCAACACCTTATACTCCCAGGGGGGGAGACGCCCAACTCCCAATGTTTGGGTGACCAGAATGGTTTGTCCCCCAAACCCACCAATCATCACTCAACTACCCTTAAATTTTGTTGGGTCTCCATATATAATTGATGTTTCCACACCAGGATCTACTAGAGCCATCACCTTTTGAATATTCTTCTCCGACCAAAATATCTCTAATTCTACATAGGGCCTCCGGTCACATCTGGAGGCCCTAAGGGGACCAAAGTCCTTCGTTACTCCATGAAGTTTGCTAAATCTAAGTCTTTTACCGCAGGTGGTTCAGGGCTTTCAAAGTTTTCTGAATACATATCCTCTCACATACCCAGTTACCAGATGTATGTTTGGAGGTCCTCCACAGAGGACCATAAACTGGTATTGGGTGTAATATCAGATTTGTTAGGCCATGTTATACAGCATGCTGCCATCAACCAATCTATAATAGAATGATTGTCATTAGTATAGTGGATGGCAGCATATAATCTTTGCCTCAGGGCTGGGTGTATAGTTATAGATGCTAGTTTTGACATCTCCGTCCCACTAACTTTACATAAGATGGAAGTAATAAATACAAACCAATCATAACTCAGAAAACAAAAAAAGTGCAAGATAGACCAGCGGGGGTGCCTCCTGACCAATGGCCCCCTGCTGAAACATGCTTGCATGTGACAGCTCGCCCGTATACGGCAAATGAGTTGATGGACCTAGTGCAACGGTTCCATCAAAAACCAAGAGAAAGCATACCATCATGGCTCCAGAGGTTATGGGATGCAGGAGCTGAAAGCATGTTAGTCAGTGGGACAGAGATGTCAAAATTAGCATCTATAACTATACACCCAGCCCTGAGGCAAAGATTATATGCCGCCATCCATTACACTAATGAAAATCATTCTATTGTAGATTGGTTGATGGCAGCATGCCGCCTAGCATGGCCTAACAAATCTGATATTCCACTTAATACCGGTTTATGGTCCTCTGTGGAGGACCTCCAAACATACATCCGGGAACTGGGTATGAGAGAGGCCATGTACTCAGAAAACTTTGAAAGCCCGGATACAGAAAAATTTACAGCAGGTATGTGAGAGCTAATACTACAGCAAACCCCCTCTCACCTTTATGGGACTTTGGTTTCCATACTAAACCCCTTAGTGGCTTTGGAGGCTATCGTCCAACAGGCAGCCCAGTTGGTGGCAGACCTTGGGGAAACGGAGCGCATAAGAACTAGGCGCAACATCCATATAATAGAAGAAGCTGAGGCATTCCCGATTAAAACTAGGAAGCCTGTCCCACGGATACCCCGGTCGGGCCCCATACGGGTATCCCGGAAGTCTATGTTTAATGATCTTATACAGGCCGGGGTTGCCTTTGCTAAAATCGATGGGCAACCCAACCATGTGTTGTTACAGCTCTGGAAACAACTGAGAAATGATCAGAAATTTCAGAGTACTCCCAGAAAATCGGGAGTACGAATAATACAGGCAGCACCAACAACAACTTGGAATTTGGCTGACTTTATAGTCCCAAATAGAAGGAAGAAACATCCACAAGTGTCACAAGCTACAGTGCCTGAACCACCTGTGGTAAAAGACTTAGACCTAGCGAACTTCATGGAGTAACGAAGGACTTTGGTCCCCTTAGGGCCTCCAGATGTGACCGGAGGCCCTATGTAGAATTAGAGATATTTTGGACAGATAGGAATATTCAAAAGGTGATGGCTCTAGTAGACACTGGTGCGGAAGCATCAATTATATATGGAGACCCAACAAAATTTAAGGGCAATAGAGTGATGATTGGTGGGTTTGGGGGACAGACCATTCCGGTCACCCAAACATGGCTGAAATTGGGGGTTGGGCGTCTCCCACCCCGGGAGTATAAAGTGTCGATTGCCCCAATTCCAGAATACATCTTGGGCATAGACATTTTATGGGGTCTGTCTCTCCAGACAACTGTGGGAGAGTTCAGACCTCGACAGAGGTACATTAGTGTCTGGGCAATACAGACAGTGTTGAGGGGCCATGGGAAACATGAGCCCATTTGTTTGCCGAAACAACGCCGGATTACTAATGTAAGACAGTATAGACTCCCGGGGGGGCAGGAAGAAATATCAAAAATGGTGCAGGAACTAGAAAAAGTAGGTATTATAAGACCTGCATGTAGTCCATATAATTCCCCCATATGGCCAGTGCGGAAGTCGGATGGAACATGGAGAATGACAGTGGATTATAGGGAATTAAATAAGGTCATGCCGCCCATCCATGTGGCCGTACCCAATATTGCTTCCCTAATGGACACACTTAGTAGAGAAATCAAGACCTACCATTGTGTCCTGGATTTGGCAAATGCATTTTTTAGTATTCCGATTGCCAAAGAATCGCAAGATCAATTTGCATTTACATGGGGAGGCAGGCAGTGGACCTTTCAGGTCCTGCCACAGGGGTACGTGCATTCAACAACATACTGTCATAACTTGGTGGCGCGTGAGCTAGCTAATTGGAGGAAACCTAATAATAACGTCAACCTATATCACTACATTGATGATCTCCTGTTAACATCCGACTCACTGGAAGCAGTAGGAGAGGCGTCAGATTCATTAACTGCCTACCTAGGTGAAAGAGGATGGGCTATCAATCCTCAAAAGGTGCAAGGTCCAGGCCTGTCTGTAAAATTTCTGGCCGTAGTCTGGTCAGGAAAGACCAAAGTGCTACCCAGTGCCATCATAGATAAGGTTCAGGCATTACCAGTCCCTACAACAGCAAAGCAGCTGCAGGAATTTCTAGGTATACTGGGATACTGGCGTTCCTTTATACCTCATTTGGCGCAGCTGCTGAGACCTTTGTATAGACTCACAAAAAAGGGCCAATCATGGGATTGGGGGAGAACAGAACAGGATGCTTTCCAGCAGGCAAAACAGGCGGTGAAACAAGCCCAGGCATTGGGTATATTCGATCCTACCCTCCCAGCTGAATTGGATGTTCGCGTTACTCAGGATGGCTTTGGCTGGGGCCTGTGGCAACGTCAGAGTTCTGTTCGGACTCCCATTGGATTTTGGTCTCAGGTCTGGCATGGAGCAGAAGAAAGATATAGTATGATTGAAAAACAGCTATTGGCTGCCTATACTGCATTGCAAGCGGTAGAGCCAATAACCCAGACGGCTGAAGTCGTAGTTAAGACCAATCTGCCAATTCAGGGGTGGGTAAGAGATCTGACCCACCTTCCTAAGACAGGGGTGGCCCAGGCACAGACAGTGGCACGATGGGTCGCCTATCTCAGCCAGAGGAGTTCTCTGTCTTCCTCACCATTGAAAGAAGAACTCCCAAAGATTCTAGGCCCAGTGACGTATCACAGTGATGCACCAAAACAAGCCTTGGTTGCTCCGCCAGAGAAGAGTCCCGTCCAGGAAGGAAAATATCCCATTCCTGAATATGCCTGGTGCACAGATGGGTCCAGCAAGGGCAACCCAAGTAAGTGGAGAGCAGTAGCATACCATCCTGCCACAGACACAATATGGTTTGAAGAGGGGGATGGTCGAAGCAGCCAGTAGGCAGAGCTGCGGGCCGTGTGGATGGTTATAATCAAAGAACCTGGTGACGGTATCCTGAATATCTGCACAGATAGTTGGGCTGTGTACCGGGGGCTCACTCTTTGGATCGCACAGTGGGCTACCCAGGACTGGACTATCCACTCCTGACCGATCTGGGGCAAAGATATGTGGTTAGACATATGGAATACAGTTAAACACAGAACTGTACGTGTCTACCATGTTTCTGGTCACCAACCCCTACAGTCACCAGGAAATGATGAAGCCAACACACTGGCCCGAGTTAGATGGGTTGAGAACTCACCATCTGAGAACATTGCCTACTGGTTACATCGAAAGTTGCGGCGTGCTGGACAGAAGACCATGTGGGCAGCTGCCAAAGCATGGGGACTGCCCGTACAATTATCGGACGTAGCTCAAGCATGCAGAGACTGTGATGCCTGCTCCAGAATGAGACCGAGGTCGTTGCCTGAAACTACAGCCCATCTTGCTAGAGGACACAATCCTCTACAGCGATGGCAGGTTGATTATATTGGGCCCCTCCCTTGATCTGAGTGGGCGAGATATGCCCTAACCTGTGTTGACACCACAAGTGGGCTAATGCAGGCCTATCCAGTACCAAAAGCCAACCAGGCATATACTATCAAGGCGCTCACAAGATTGATGGCTGCCTATGGGACACCACAAGTCATTGAGAGTGACCAAGGGACTCATTTCACGGGTGCAATGATACAACGCTGGGCAGAAGAGAACAACATCAAGTGGCGATTC
The DNA here is from genome assembly GCA_023055505.1 of Callipepla californica brunnescens. Taxonomy (NCBI): domain Eukaryota; kingdom Metazoa; phylum Chordata; class Aves; order Galliformes; family Odontophoridae; genus Callipepla; species Callipepla californica. The sequence goes on from JALIRH010000013.1 coordinate 332,509, forward strand.
CACCTGCCATACAATCCAACGGGGGCAGGCCTTATTGAGCGTTATAATGGTATTCTCAAGGCTGCCCTGAAGACAGACTCTCAGTCTCTGCAGGGGTGGACGAAGAGACTCCACGAAACCCTTGGAGATCTGAATGAAAGACCTAGAGATGGCAGACCCAGTGCCTTGAAAATGTTGCAAACAACAAGGGCCTCCCCACTTAGGATCCAAATTACAGGTACAGATAATGAGGTAAGACCTCAGACTGGCCGTGAGAACAATCTTCTGCTCCCTGCCCCTGAGAACCTAAAACCAGGCACCAATAAAATAAGATGGCCTTGGAAGGTGCAGGTAGGACCATGATGGTGTGGTCTACTTGCAACTTGGGGGAGATTGTTGGAGGTGGGAGGTTCGGTAGTCCCTCCGGTAATTGGTACATGGCCTACTGATATTGTGGTCAACACTCCAGTCTTTATTCCTAAAGGAACCCCTATCATGTCTCTGTGGCAGATCAGGACACCCCCTTTGGTGCCTGATCTAATCATGCAGCCACAGACATCGGGCCGAAAAGTTCGGTACAGGCGGCCAGGGCATGCCCCTGTACAAGCTGAAGTGTTGACCCAAGACAGGAATACGGCCTGTATCTTACCCTGGAGAGCGGACCTCCCCCTCCTGGTACCTTTGAAACATCTATATTACTCCCCGTGAGTCTATGAGTCACCAGAGGGAACCAAATGATGCTGCAGAGTTCCAGAGTTGCTATAAGATCATGTGCAACATCCGGTGATGGTCTACCTGGGACTGATGAAGAGTAGGATGGACCTGCACAACATGACCGCGTGCTTCCAGTAGGCACCACCAAGCACTGGCCCAAGGAAGAACACAAGCCATACGCTGATCATCACTCATCCCAGACTACACCGATACACATCGCGACGGGTTATTATGTAAAACGTCACGATATATTGGGTCTCTGTATTAAGGAGGGCTCACCCTATATTTACTTAATCAGTGGTTCATGTTGTGAAGGGGTGGAGTGTATGGGAACTGTTGAATCACAGCCTGAACCACTGATTGATCACCTGAGGCAAGCCCTGAGTCAGCTGCAGGGGCACACCTGAGTGTGATTGGAAGGGGTGGAGTTTGACTCCACCTCTCCCAAGACCCCATTTAAGGGCTGACCACCAGCAGGGAAGGATCTCTTGTTGGAGATCCCTCCCTGGTGGAGTTATCGGCGAGCCTCAACCATCATCAAGGTGAGCCAATCTCTTTTGCTATTTATTTGTATACCATCTACTTAAAGCCTACCAAAAATATATCATCCTTTCGCACTAACTTTCTTGAAGTGCTTTCCTTGGGGTTATTTGCCCTACGTATGATAAGAAGGAGTCGATTGTTTTGTTTTGGTTTGGTTTGATTTTCTTCTGCTCAGAGACTTCCGAGATTCAGATACGTATCTGTGAATAATAGCAACATCACTATTATTCTCAATTTATCACTGAGGAGCTGAAGTATGAAAACAGTCAAGGATACAGATAAAAGGATATTTAAATTCCACAGGAGGAACTCATTTCAGTTTAGTGACAGAAAAGGCATGCATTTCTCGTGGCTGGATGCTAATCTGATCATGAATTTTGCCTTTTCTTCAGTTTCTTATTACTGGAAGCTTGGAACAAATTGATCCATAACTACTATGGAAGCATCTTTGTGAATGATACCACTCTCACTTTAAGATTTTTCCTCAGTAAAGACAGTTGGATTTCTGATGTCAGGTGAATTTAATGTCCACATTCCCCATGGAATGAATATACAGAAAGAAAGAAAGTCACTCCAAGTATCATCAAATAAAAGAAATGCACAAATACACAAATCAGCAGAATAAACTGTTTGCAAACTAGAATGGTGAGTTGCTGCAAAAATAGCAGAGTACTTATCCTTAGCAATTACAGAATTTCTAAGAAAAAAATAGTCAGGAAATGTATAGCATTTGTTATCAACCAGTCAGTACAACCATTTTTAATGCTTCTATTTTAGCTTGTTTCAATAAACCTCTTTACCAGCTCACAATTTCATAGCTCTGCTACCAATTAAACATAATAGTACCCATAGGAACTTGTCATTTTTTTTTTCATTGTTTACAGCATTTTTTTTCTGGTTCTGAATATCCAGTCTAATAGTTGAAAATTTACCTTCTACTATCATGCTTTGGCTTTGAATTTACCCAATAAATTTCCCATAAAGTCTCTTTTGCAAACAGCGTGAGCTGGAATTGCCATCTCATGGTCATTTTATCAGTACTTCCATGCTATTATTTGGGAATAATGTAACAGCTGCTTTGTCATTGACTTCAGTGATATTGGAAAAGTCCATATTTGTTTTCATGAAATCACTCATCACGAAACAAATTGTCATAGCTTTATATAATAGGAGAGCTGCTCACCTGAGAAGAGTCGAGGGCTCTCACGTGTTCTTTCTCAAGATCCAATCCCCACACCAGCTGCTGCTGTATTCAGTGGGCAGTGTGGGCTGCACTCACACTCTGACTGCCTCCACCCAAGGTGGTCAGAATAGCTTTCTTCACCTATTGGTTCGCTTTTAGCCACCCATGAGTTTGGTCAAGGTCACACCTGAGATTAAGGGTGCAATGAGGTGTCAGCTCTGCCCCTGATGAGTCAGGAGCCTGCCCATATGCTGCCAGCTGCTAGCCCAGGCTCAGCACTACTGCTGGCTGTTGCTGGCTCCAAAAAAGTCTAAAATGATCTTTTTTGGTTCCTTATTTTTCACTTCGGATCCCTTGCCTAGTGCAGTTTTACCTGCTTGAAGCTCGTCTCTGTAGCAAATATGGATTCATGAAGGGCAGGTCCTGCTTGGCCAACCTGATCTCCTTCTACGATCCAGCGACCCATCTGGTGGATAGCAGAAAGACTGTTGATGTGGGCTACCTAGACTTCAGCAAAGCCTTTGACACTGTCTCCCACGGGATTCTCCTGCAGAAGCTGGCGGACCGTGGCTTGAATGAGTACACTCTTGGCTGTGTAAGGAGCTGGCTGGAGGGCCGGGCTCAGAGAGTGGTAGTGAATGGTGTTAAATCCAGCTGGCAACTGGTCACGAGTGGTGTCCCCCAGGGGTCGGTGCTGGGACCTGTCCTCTTCAATATCTTTATTGATGACCTGGATGAGGGCATTGAGTGCACCCTCAGTAAGTTTGCAGATGACGCCAAATTGGCGGGGAGTTTGGATCTGCCTGGGGATAGTGAGGCCCTACAGAGGGACCTGGACAGGCTGGAGAGCTGGGCTGAAACCAGTGGGATGAGGTTTAACAAGGCCAAATGCTGCATCCTGCACTTTGGCTACAACAACCCCAGGCAACGTTACAGGCTTGGGGTGGAGTGGCTGGAGGACTGTATTGAGGAAACGGACCTGGGGGTATTGACTGATGCTCAGCTGAACATGAGCCAACAGTGTTCCAAGAAGGCCAACAGCATCCAGGCTTGCATCGGGAATGGTGTTGCCAGCAGGAGTAGAGAGGTGATTGTCCCCCTGTACTCAGCACTGGTGAGGCCGCACCTCGAGTACTGTGTCCAGTTTTGGGCCCCTCACTGCAGGAAAGACATTGAGGCCCTGGAATGTGTTCAAAGAAGGGCAACAAAGCTGGTGAGGGGTCTGGAACACAGGCCATAGGAGGAGAGGCTGAAGGAGCTAGGAATGTTCAGCCTGGAGAAGAGGAGGCTCAGGGGAGACCTTATTGCCCTCTATAACTTCCTGAAGGGAGGTTGTAGTGAGCTGGGTGCTGGCCTCTTCTCTCGTGTAATTACTGAGAGGACTAGAGGGAATGGTTTCAAGCTGTGCCAAGGGAGATTCAGGTTAGAAATTAGGAAATATTACTTCTCAGAAAGGGTGGTCAGGCACTGGAATGAACTGCCCAGGGAGGTTGTGGAGTCGTCGACCCTGGGGGTGTTCAAGGAACAACTGGATGTTGTGTTGAGGGACATGGTTTAGTGGAAGCTATGGGTGATACGTGAATGGTTGGACTGGTTGATCTTGTAGGTCTTTTCCAACCTTGGTGATTCTATGATTCCATGATAATACTGTCTTCTTGATTTGGATGATAACTTTTCAGAGTATATTAGATATTAGAATTTTATTACATTTTTATACAGAACTTCTACTGAAATTTATTCCAGTTGAGAACTACTGTTCTGTGCTACTTAGTGCATAAGTTGACACTATCATTTTTCACTGTCATTATTGTCTTTCATTATTGTAAATCATTTTTTCTTTAAAATTAGCTTGTGAATAAGGAGGAGGGTGAGTGCAATAATTTCTGTGCTTAGTACTGTCTGTTTTAGGTGCTTCATCACTGCTAATGTATTTGAGCATCATTTCTATTGCACTGTTATCTAAACTACCAACAAGAGCAACAACAGTTATCCAAAAAGTGGTATTTTGTGGACGACTGGCTTAGGGAAGGACGTTGTGTGTGCTTATAATCGGAGCATTGCGAACAAAACAGCATGTTCGGATCCCAGGATTTGAGAAGTGGTGCACCGTTGACCGGGCAACGATGAGGGAGTAAGTTTGCATGGAACCAGGTGGCCCTGGTATGTGTGGGAAAAGAGCAACTAATTGGACACTGCTTATCTCGCAAGGATAGAGCAAGAACCACTGCTTAGCAATTACTCTAAAAATAGCATGTGTTCAGGGGTATAAAAGTATTGCAACCTGCGCAATAAAGTTGGCTCAGCTGCATAATTGTATTGATGTCTCTCTGAGTCCTTGCATCGGCATCTTAAGAAGATCGTTCTGATGCGGCCGAGGTTCATCCTCATGGAGTCACCGCAACAGTATTTTACCTCCAAGAAGAGCAGAACTACATAGCAGGAGAACAGGGTGACACCAAACAGAGAAAGAATATTGTGGAGGGCATAGTTGAAACCTGGCTTGCAGAGAAAGGTCATGGGGACCAGCTGGAGCAGCTCAAGCAAAAACATGATGAGGCACCGTCCAATTACAGACAAAGGCAAGATAACCTTGCTGCAAAGAGAAGGAGGTAGGAGTAAAGATTTAAGAAAGCAGTGACCAATGAAACTTCTGCTTAACCGCAAGAATGTATAATAAAAACTTCTGCTCATTTATGTCACTAACCTATTAGGAGCTCGGATTTTGCAATATGTATGAACTTCATTACCACTACTATAAATGTACGCAGCTTTCTGATTAAAGTTGAGACCTATTGATCTAACTGGTTTTGTGTTTGTCTCCCCCCGACTCCGTCGAAGTTCCGACAATTTTCTGTTGAGCTCCGACAGAGTATCTCCTTTTTTTTTTTTTATTAATTATTTTCAGTGATTAAAAGGTGTTAAGGGAAATGTCTTAAGTTGCTTGTTGAAACACCAAGTTCTTTATAGCAATATGATATTACTTGTAAAATTCCTTTCACTAGTGACTTATTCTACAATATTCATGAGATTTTCTCATATCTATCTATAGAAAGGAATGCATGAATTTCAAGCATGTGAGGAAAGACAATCACTTCAATTTAATTTTTAAATAGTTTGCTACCTAAAGACAGAAAACAAAGAAAGAGAGATGTCTTTTTTTTTCCTCATGATGTACATTAGGGATCTTGGTAAAAAGAACCGTCTCTTTTACAGTGTGAAAGATCACTGGACTAGGCAAAGACTTTTGACAGACAAAAAATTTTTCTATGTTCAAAATATCTACTTAGATTTTCACAGTTATTGTCACAGACTTAACCAGATTTAATGGAATTGACCTTTCTGAAACAATGATTGAAACCACTTGAAAAATACTTTCCCTTCTGCATTTTCTTTTTACTTATGTCCACACACGCAGCATGGAAACTGGAAATTGCTTGTTTGATTCCACTGCAACTTCTGGACATAAGCACACACGGAGCTTGTCAGGGCACCCAATCTAGTGCGCAGTCAGCAGCAAGATAAACATAGCAAAAAGAATGGGAAATACCGGCTGTTCTTTTATGTGTAAAAAAACCCTACTAGACATGCTGTGATGAATCTATGATTTGCCTGTTATGCCACTCTTGATACCTGTTTTACACTGGGAGTCTACTCCTGCTGAACTTGATGTTCTTTCTCCAACAATAGGAGACTCTGTGTGTTATCCCACTACTGTAACAGATTCTACATAGTGTGTATTTTTGTGACAAAAAAGTAAATAAAATTTGATGACGCTAAATAAAATTTGATGACTCTAAAATGCTGACTTCAGTGAAACTCCTAATGAAAAGCTTTCAATGATGCAAAAGATTGTGATAACCAAACGTGTTACATATTCATACAGGACAACTTTCCCCCCTAACCCCACCCCAAAAGAAACAAACAAAAATAGTGCTTATATAATGACTTCTAAATGGGAAGCAAATGAGGTAGGATGACTCTAGTTACATGGGAAGAATGCATGAAAATACTAACACATATCAAACTGTGAACAGCATATTTTTCCCTGATCCTCAATCACATATTTCCCAGTGGTACCATGATGGTACACAGAAGAAGGAGTGATATAACTATCTGCATCATCAGCCATGTTCAGGAGCCTCCAGAAACTTTGCTTCACAGATCACGTATTCTCAATATTTTATCCCTATATATATATATATATATTCTATCTTCAGTTTAACCACAAGAGGACAGTTAAATCTATTTTATCTCTCTTCTAGTGGAGTCCAGATATTTTGACATTTTTTCACTGAATTGTTTTGACCTCCTTCTCAGCACTGATACATCTCCAAAGGTTTGCAAGTCAGAGTAAGAGTTTTCATTTGGTATTGTACCGACATATACCAAGAAGCAGTCCTTTTTACATATCTGGTTCAGAGTTTATAATGCAGTAATCTATTGATTCAGATCTACTCACTTCTAACACCTCTAAGGGTGTTCTAGGTCTGTATGTGTAGTATCTCTATTGGTAAAGGCTGATTGCAGTGTACCAGATACTTTCACTGACACGTATTTCCTATATCAGTTAAAAATAATCATTTCTGTAAGGTTGCCATTCTGCTCACAGAAGCAGCAAATCGTGTGTCTCTTAGTAATCTAAATAAGCAAGATATATATATATAAATGAGAAAAAGAAAAAAAGACAAGGATGGGGATTTTTTCTTAGGTCATTCAACACTCAGAGGCAGGAACAGGACCAGTGTCTCCTGAATAGCTCTTGAACTCTCTACACGTTTGCAGGGTGAGTAGCTCTTGTAATTCTTGATAGAGAGAGCAGTTCTGTAATGCCTCTGAAGTTTTGCAGATGATCTGAGGAAAGGAGAATGAGCTATACACAGGCTGCTGACTCATATCACAGCAAACTAGTAAGATCAAGTAGACTGATTAAAATTACCACCCAATAAGTAGCAAAAAATTTAATATGGGGTTCCTATCAATGAAAAAAAGATATTAAAAACAAAGATTCCTGACAAACTACGAGATGCTGCTGAATGTAAAAGCAATTTTATGTTTATCTGCTGTTAATAGCAGCTTAGAAAGACCTTCAACATTCTTCACTAAGCCACAGAAGAGAACACAGCTATATCAGTAACATCAAGAATTAGAAAATAAAATCATAAAGTTTTGGTTCTGACAGAAGAAAATATCAACTAAAAATATGTCAGATTCTTTCCAATGTATAACAATTCAATTACTTGGCAACCTCACAATCAACTCTTTCCTCATCTGTATTTGTAGGTTTAATCACAAAGTCAAGTTGCATGTCCTTCACTGCTCTGAAGAGACTTCAAACACTCCTTAATCCACATTAGTACGCTACACACATAGACACAAGGAGATTGGTGAAATTAAACCTCCCTGTCTTTTAATATGTAGAGCATAGCAAAGAATTGAGAAATAAGTGAAAAGCAAAAGAAATATGAACACCTGAGGAGAGAATCTTTGACAAGACAAAAAAGTCATTGAGGACCAAACCTCTTCAGTGTGCCAGTATGAGGAGTCAACTGCATAAAGTAAACTATTCCTTCCTCCAGCCTTATAATCAGCAACATGTCAAACAGCAACAAGAAAGGATTTCCTCAACTCCATCTTCACTTACAGCCCATAGATATCTTCTCTGACAGTTTGAAAAAAAGGTAGCAAAAATTGAAGTGAAAGATGTAAAGAAGACAGAGGCAGATGTTACCTCAGGGATCAGACTGTGAACATTTGTTTTGCCTGCCCTTCTACAGGATGTGCTGGCAACATCAAAAGAAGCTGTAAGTTTTATGTTTCGGTTTTCCTAGGAGTTCTGAGGACATTCTTTATTTTCTGCTGTGAGACTGAACCATGCTACATGTCTCCACTGATCTGCATCACCATGAGGACTACAAGTTAAATGTGAACAGAGAAGAACTCAAAAGTAATTATTCCAAACACAAATTTCAGTTGGTTTCCTACCACATAACTTCTCTGTGGTGAGCAGTAACATTTCATATTTTCTTTTATTTGAATCAGTGCAGAAAATGAGCATTATGCCATTCTTAAGACTGTTGTGTTGAATTCAAATAATTAAATGGTTCATAGCAGTTGAACTCCAGGCAGACAACAATTTTAAGAATCAATACACCTTCAGCACTGCATCAAAGCTTTAAGGTTTGACCAAGTACTGACATAGAGCTTAAAATAAAAAAAAAAAAACATAATCCTTACTGGATAAATGTATGCAGAAAAATGTTCAAAGCATTATAGCAACTCTAAAAAACACTGTACTCCGCAAACAAATTAGTCCACACTTAGCCACTGTGTGATGCAATTTGCAAAATTCCTGAGACCAGCAGACCCTTGTGACTTAAATATATGTAAGTAATTCAAACCTGTTTTATCAGAAAGTGAAATAATATAAAAACTTCTCTCAATAAATGTTTGTATGCTTGTTTATTTAGCTTACTTGTTGTGCCAGTGACTCAGCTGAGTTTCCTTACTTTTTTGGATGATCACAAAATCTAGCAAGTCAGAGCCTGCATGAGTATCACTATGGTTCTTTTTATGAAAGTTCTCATATTTGCTCAGCTTTGTTGCTTAGACATTTTCTACCACTGTACCAGACTTGCCTTCTTCTCTACATTCCCTCTTGCCAACAGGGAATGTCATAAGTTAAAGCAATGAGTTTCTTCCTTTCCTACAGAAATCGAATGTGTCATCTTTACAGTGCTCTCAGTCTCCATAAGCCAAAAGACTGACAATCTTCACATCTTTTTTCAAACTGAGTATGTTCTGCTCATATCATTGAATCTGTGGTAGGTAGAAAATATATGACTAATGAAAATTCTGCAGTTTTTAGAGATGACAAAAATTAATGTGGATATTAAACAAAGAGGCTATGAGCTTTCACAGAGAGAAAGCCTCCCGTTAACTTTTTTAATGCCTTTGACTAAGCATTTCAAACTGTCTACTCTCTACAGGAGTTTCTGTGGATTTAACACCAATAAAAACAACTTTTTAGACTGAGTTTTTGAAAACCTTACTGTAAATGTATTTTGAGATTTGGGGGATACTTTTCTTTGTAACAAAATAGCTTAACTTGTATTTAGGAAATTCATCTTACAAATTATTTGATATTACTCAAATATGTCATTATCCTCTAAATATATAACTATTAATCCAGATGACGAAAACGGATATCCATTTGAGTGGAGTTATACATTTTTTTTAATACTCTCTATCTGCCTTTTCCTTTTATAAGCCCTATTTAAATGATCTGTGAGAGGTTGCATTTTTAAAGGTCCTACCTTGTCACTCACTAAAACCTTTTCAGCACAGCTCTGCCCAAGGGTACTAAGCTACATGACATCGGGCACAAAAATCTTATACTCACCTCTTGAAAGACAGATAAAATAGTCTTGGACAAATCTCTAGCTGATTTAAAAGTGCCAAGCACCATTATTAAAAAGAAAGTTATCTCTCTTCCTTTTGTACTTTACCCACAGCTGGAGTCACAAAACAGAAATGTATTTTGAACTTTCCTGTTCCTTAAACCAGGCGCTAAAAGCACAGCTAGGGCACTGTGATAAGGCACTATACTATTCCACAAGGTGACTTAATGATTTTAAAGTTACATCTCAAATCATCAACTTGCATACAATCTAAGCTATCAACCTGACCTACATTATGTTGACAATCCATTACCTTCTGTTCCATAATTAAACCCTTTTTAGAACAAAATTTAAGAATTTAGAGCAGCACACACAACAACCAAGCTCTGAAGCTTAATCTTGTCTAAAATCAGATACGTTTTTGTCAGAGAAGGTTGTAAATTTTGTGCTACTTTTCACTTGCCATAACATATTTACTGCTCATTTTCTACAGTCTTTCCTTGGGATCAGCAAATCCTTGTGTTTCTAATAACACAATCTAGTTTTCAAAAGTAGCTTCATAATGTTTAAATTTTAGCTTGCATGAAGATGGAACAAGTACCTAATATACAAGTTTTTACAAATTCCTTGTTCATATCAGTACTATAGTGAAATTCAGGAATTAAGCATAGGTTAGCGGGTAGATCATTTTAGAGACCTGGTCTGCTGAATGGCTCTACGATAAATTCTGCTTTTAACTGTATAAGCTTCTTCAGTTTTTTCCGTTTTTAGGTTTAAACTGACATAATAATATTGTATGTGAAGAATTTTCCCATACTAATTTTAATTTTTTTGAACTGAGGACTCTTCATATTGTTACCAATACAGACTCTAGAACCAATCATCTACCTAAATCTCTGCATGTTTGGCTAGTTTCTGTGGATGAGAAGGCAGTATTGAGAATGATGGAGTATAATCTCAGTAATTCAGTAAAAAATACATAAAACTTGTGTGAAAAATTAATTGGAACAGGTGTATGGGAAGAGAGTTAAACCATCTTTCATAAGTGTTGCTTAAAAATACTAAAATAATGAATTTTGATGAAGCTCAACATCAAGCAGATCAAGGAGATGTGGCAAAAGGCATCGCAGTCTCAGTAACCATAGGTCTGGATGCCAGCAGCCAGGTTGTGAGTAACGGCCTGATATCCCCTGGAGGTCAGAACTGAAACACTCAAGATCTTCAGTGAATGTGAGGTGTTTCTGTGTAAATGTCAGCTACACTATGGCACTTCTCAAGCTTTTAGAGCTGAGAAGTTTTTCACATGCATACAGCCACTGAGATCTTTCTCAGATTTCTAGCTCCAAGCACTTAATAATCAGTGAGAATTTATACCTTTTTTGTTTTCTCCTCTTATCAGCTTTAAAGAATTGTCTATACCTTTTGGAAGTGTAAGATATCCTATTAATTGGGAATTAAATATGTCTAACCTGAACTACAGGATCATGGCTAAATGATGGTGGACTGGTTGCATTCATGCACTGGTGCTTTGAGGATACATCTAACATTCAGCAAAGGGTGAGAAAGCATGTAAAAGAGATTGTTTTGGCAGAAACAGAGTCAAGAAGGAGATCAGGTTCTGAGCAAGTATTTCATGCGCACAGTTCTTCTGTGTACTTACAACTGTGCTCAGATTTCTGTTGCTACACTGTGCCTTTCATAAAGAAGTATATTTCAAGGAATTTGCTAAGGACTCTGCAAGGTCAGAACAGAGCATGAGCATGAATCTAATTTATTTAGTGCTGACAGGATCAAAAGCTTGAGAAAAAGATATTTTATTCTTCATTTCTAGATTCTGTTTCTTGAGCTCAAATTAGAATAAATAATTTCTGTTACCTACATATCAACAACAAACTCTAGATTTGCTGTAGTAAGCAAATTCTGGACTGGAAATGCTTCCATTACAGAACATTCTACCAGTCTCAGACTTTTTTCCATACACAGTTTAGTGCCAAGTATACTCACACTAATACTCAGATCACATCAGAAAAGTACAGAAATGAATCTTTCAAGTACAAAATCAATAGGCTGTATTGATGGGCTGAGGTCAAATGTACGAGCTTCAAGACCAAGTGCTGGGTCCAGCACTTTGGGTGTAACAACCCCATTCATTACCACAGGTAGAGTGGGTGGAAGACTGTATGGAGGAAAGGGTTCTGAGGGATTAGTCAACAACTGGCTGAATATGAGCCAGCAATGTGCTCATCAGTGATGCTCAATGGCATCCTGGCTTGTACCTGAAACAGTGTGGTCAATAGGAGCAGGAGGTTGTTGTCTTGCTGCTCTCAGTCCTGCTGAGGCTGCACCTGGAGTGCTGTGTTGAATGCTCGGCCCCTTGTGACAGAAAAGTAATAGAGTCCCTGGAGTGTGTCCAGAGAAGGGCAACAAAGCCGAGAAGGGTCTAGAGTACAAATCTTACAGGGAGTGGCTGAAGGAACTGGGATGCATCAGTCTGAAGAAAAGGCTCAAGGGAGTGTTCTTCGTTCTCTACAAATACCTGAAGAAAGGTTGTGGGGCTCAGCCTGTTCTCCCAGACAACAGCAATAGAATGAGAGACAACAGCCTCAAGCTGTGACAGAGAAGATTCAGAATGGGAATAATTTCTTCTCAGAAAGAGTGGTGAGAACTTAAACTGGCCAAAGGAATATTCCACACCATATGTCATTAAGCGGAAGGGGGTGAAAGTTCATCTCTCTCTCTCTTCTGCTGTCTGAGGGGCTAGCTAGGCATTAGTTGGGGGGTGGTGAGCAATTGCTTGTGTGTATATGTATATACATATAAATATATATATAGTCATAACATATATAAATACATAGTCATAACTATTTTCCTTTTCTCTATCTTTGTAAATAGTTATATCTCGACCCCTAAGTTCTACTTTTTTTTTTCTGATTCTGATTCCATTTGAAATTTCTTGGATAATGTGTCTATGTTGACTGAAATTGGAGTTGCGTATTTGTGACAAATTGATAATTTTTCCAGAAACCGTGCAGCCCCTTCTCAAATTTCTTTATCAAAATGGAAAAAATGGCTGCACAATTTTTGCTGTTCACGTGACTGTTTTAAGTCAGTACATCAGAACGCGTACAATTATTTCCCAAAACTTGAGTTAGCCCCACACTTCTCTCTCCCTGTGCTCTGGTTTCAGCTCAGATAGTGCCAATTACACACCAGCGTTTAATGCTGAGCAATGTATGCACTTGGGACTGGGCTGGGCTGCTTGGTGAGGAAGAGCTGCTGCCACATAGTCAATGAGCAGGGGGCAGCCACAGTACAGGCAGTGGTAGTCCACATGTGGCCTTCAGGCCATGGGTTGGACATGGTTGACTAGATGATGTAATAGGTCTTTTCCAACCTTAATGATCTGATGCTTCTATGATTATATCATTTTTTAACCCCTTTAATCAAATAAGTCTTAGTTTCATCTGATTGTGAGTTTTCAATTCACCCTGAAATCAAAACAGTCAAGGAAAGCTAATCCTCAAGCACTACAACAAGAAGTTATAATTACTTTATATTAAGAGAACCTAGATTACCTTCTCGTTACATGGGTAAAATATTAATGGTTATTCTCCAAGAATGCGAAACTTAACACAGAAACAGACACAAAGCTCAAACCTAGGTAAGAAGCACATACTGCACAGAATTTATGACTATTACTCCAATAAAGCTTTAATGTTTAAACTTCATTGATGGAGAAATGCCAGTGTAATGGCAAATTTCAAATTTTATTTCTCCCAGGAGGCACTTTGCTGTAAACCTGTCTTAACAGATTCTACGTGCTCTGTGATGGCTGCATTATGACAGCAATAGTGTGGAGAAAGAAGTAATGTAGAATGCAGGCTCTTAAGCTGTATGATCAGCAGTTTTTAAAATTTTCTTCCTTATATTGAGAGCATTTATTTTCTTGATGAAAGAAATAGCACTCTGTCACGGTGTTATCTGTGACAGGGACACAAGGAACGTGGATGGGAGGAGAACATGAATGTGGAGGAGGGGTACAGAGACAACAGATGGGTCCAAAAACAAAAAACAACAACAAAAAAAAAAAAACAGCAGCGACTTGAAGAGGAATGGTAACTTTAATACATCTAACAAAATCCAACAATTGGGAGAGACAAAAGTTTCCAGACCAAATCTGAGAGCCCCGGTTAGTAAAACTGCAGGGGAAGCACACATGCTGTATCTCCGAGGCAGCTGCAAGAGCTCAGAGCTCCGCACCTCTTCTGCTCCTGATGGAGAGTATCTGCACCCAGATGGGAGGATGCTGAAACCCAGGCTGATCTCCAAGGAAAACATGTACCCATCCAGGCCTGCAGCTGCACAGTGTCTGAGCCTTTCACTGTCATTGTGTGGCAGTGGTGAGAACATCTGCATGGGGTGCTAGAAGGTGAATGGTCTTCTCAGCCTGGTGGTGAGGTTATGTGATGAAATGGAGAGCCTAAGAAGGGTCAGATGACCCTTCTTAAAATGAGAAGGAACAGAGGAACCACAGGATTAACCACAGGAGAAATCACAAGTTCCAGTGCAGCCTGCATCCCTTCACTGTCAGGCTGAAGGCAAGAACTCAAAGGACAGAATGGTTGGAGGCAAGTCTGAGCTCAGGGCTGCAAGTAAAACCTCTCCTTGCTCACTCCATGCCCCCTTTCCTGTACAACAGGAAAGACTCTCAATGTGGAATATCCATCTGAAGGTGATAATAGCCTATTTGCACTAGAGGAACTAAAATAAAAAACAAGAAAAGCCTTCCCCAAGAATCAAGGCTACATCCTCAAGTAAGAACAGAGGCATTAGTTGTAGTCAACTCCTCCCTGCAGGAAACTGAACACTCAGTATGCCAGGCAGATCCTCTTCTTAGACAAGTTCGCTGTCTTCCTGGGACTCAGATGAAGGACATCACTAGGAAACTTCCCAGCCTGGAACAGCCAACTGACCATTATGTAGGACTGTTTTTCCACATGGGGGCTGAAACACAGCAGTTACACATCATTCAAGGACCATCAAGGAGGAGTTGAAAGCCAGGAGACAGTGCAGGAAAGACTGGATTTTTCATCTGCAAAAAGTGCCTTGTCTTTTCATGCATTCCATCTCAACCTTCAGCAATTTTGTCATTGCTGGAGGTGGTACCAGAGGAGATTCCTCACGCTTGATGTGACGTGCGGTGAATTTTCACAAGCAGCTTCATCACAGTTCAGAGCCTCCTTAAATGTTTCTGTACACAGTCTTTCTGAACTTGGCTTTTTTACTAATATTTGGCATATTAACATGATTACCTTGGTACTGATCCTGGTTAATCATTCATGGTAGAAAATAAAAATAAAAGAAAAACATTTTGTTTCTGGTTTATTTTATTTTATTTTTATTTTTAATATAAGAGATTTAGAAAGTCAATAATTAAGAGGAAAAACAAAGAGAAAATTCTTAGAGATTAAATCCAGTCACAAACAGTGAAACATTACAAAACAATTCAGAAGGGTAGGAATTGCTAAACACAGGCTAACATCCGGGAAAATCAGAACTTTAAGTCATTGTCCTTAAGATAACTCATAATGTCTGGAAATCATAGCTATTTCTGAAGGGTTAGCCATCCTGTTTCTGACCTCCTCCAGCATGCTATCTTCCCTTGCAGTGTCTTCTGAGATTCTTGGTACTTACAACTTCCATCACTTTGGACTTCACTATCCTCATCAAAGACTGAACTCAGGAAGAGGAAAAAGTCATTCCATGGTTGTAACCCAAGTGCATAAAACAGGCAGTCCAAGTCATAGGATTGCTATGTAACATGAGACAAATATGCTGAAAACAGAATCTAAATTTACTGTCTTCCTGAAGAAAAGATCAGCATGCTGCTGCACTGGTCTACAAGGAGACCAAAAACTCCATTCTTTCTCAGATAATTCTTCTTAAGTCTGGCTCCATGATGAACTGTGAATTACTTTGTCCATTCCTAGAAAGCATATAATATTCTAGCGTGTGCCAACCAAAAGTCTGGATGGTTCACATTGTGGTTATCTCACATTTCTTTGCTCATAGAAATATACCCACAGATAATCAAGAGAGCTTTTAGCAGTGAGGTACCAAGAGTGTTAATCCCTCGCACAAATCAGTTCATTGTAAAATGAATCTGAATTACTCATACTTAGGAAGTTCTACCTGACGATGCTTCTGAGGTGATGTCTTTGCAGTGCTGAAGCCATCAAACACTAAGTCCTAGATGACTGAGTGTGTTTAGGCACCTATGTCCTGTAGAATTTCACAGTCTCTTAAGTTAAGCACAGAAAAAGTCAGGATGATTTGAGAGAACCCTAACCCTGAATACCACCTTATCCTGTATAATAGTAGCCTACTAACAAAAGATCCTTCTAAGACAGACACATGAAAGGATTTGAAATTTATAGTGCTCCTTGTTGATTGTTGGGTTTATTCTGAACACACTTACTTGAATAGATTTCCTAAGTGGCGAAATATGCAGAGGAATGCCCAGTCTGTGAATCCTCCTTTGAATCTTTGTTTGAGGCAAGTGCTAAGCTGTCAAAATCTAAGATTCCTACAGTTAACACTATAGCTGACATGTAAGTGCCTAGAAGGTCACACAGGTAGCTAGGCTCTATACATATACTACTTAGATGAAAAGAAAAGGACTTTTGCCCATCATGATACCTAAATGGTCTAATCATTCCTTATTATTGGCAAATTCCTTGAAATACACTTCATATATATGTGTGACCTTCATTTCACTCTCCTGCTGTAGAAAATTCTTCCTAGTTTCAAAGATAATTTCCATCCAAATTTTTTACGTCAATTTATCTTACGTCATCAGTGTTTGAGGTTACTGTGTTCTCACCCTTAATATTTACAGCATTAAACTTATTTGGTTTAATTTTCATTGTATGAAATATAAATGCTGCAGCCGCAAATAGAAGAAATCTAAGGTCAACAGAGAAACAGGCTTTGCAACAATGTATTTACGTCTGTACAAAACATATGAAATGAAGTGGCTCACATAAACATAGTTAGTTTATTTCAGCAGCCTATCTTAATTAACACTTCAGAAATGAAGATAAGGCTGAAGGAGCCTGTCTTGTTCATCCTGGAGAAGAGAAGGCTTCAGGGAGACCTCATTATGGACCTCCAGTATTTAAACAGAGATTATTAACAGGAGGGAAATTGACTTCTTACGTGAGCAGATAGTGGTAGGACAGGCAGAATGATTTTAAACTAATGGAACGGAGGTTTAGATTTTCACTGAGAGACTGGTGATGTCCTGGAACAGGTTGCCTGTCCAGAGAGGCTGTGGATGACATGAAGGTGTTTAAGGCCAGGTTGGATGTGGCCCTGGGCAATCAGACCACTTGATGTAGCAAGTGGCAACCCTGCAATTAGCAAGGATGTTGAAACTTGATGATCCTTGGATCTAAGCCACTCCATGATTCTAAGTGCATTATATAGTATGCATACTCAGCAGGTCTAGGTCTTGAAACTTTCTAGATACCCTCAGTATTTGCAGACACTCCAGAAAAAGTATTTACTGTGAGATTTCTCTGTTATTTTGGCTGTGTGAATACCTTCAAAAACTCAGAGAAAATGTTCCCCTATATTCAATATTGACATGTCCTCCTATAGAGTGGATAGACCTTAAAAGTAGTACTTGTGTTGAAGTATATAAAAAACTCACAGAGAAATTTCATTCCTTTATTTGCGCAATATGGTCAATGATGAATATGCTAAAGCATAATAGCTACATCACAAGAGGAAGAACACTTCTGCACTGGAGTGTAAAATTAACGTGTAAAAAACTCTATTAATATAGAGGACTTAATTTTTGTTCTCTTTACTAGCTCTTGTTGTTGCTCCTAGTTTTAATTATCAGTAGAAAATACAACACTCATAAAAACAGAAGTGCTCACAGCACTTGCAACTGTCAGTTGCAAGATCTAGGTCTGGATTCTAGACAGTTCCTCACTTAACAAACCATTTAACTCCAGCAAGCAAGCACTCCAGTTACACTGCACCATAATGTGTTAATCTAACCACTGCTGTGACTTAATTGGCTCAGAAAATTGCTTGAGGAGTTTGGGACTGTAATTAAAACTCAGAAAGTCTTCAAAAACAGCCTTTGTTTGAGAAGGGGTATGGCTTTTTATCATTTTTAGGAAACGAAACCCTCTTTCAGCTAAAACTCTTGGACCTAATTAGAGATTAATTAAAGTTACTTGCTGATGCTTAGTCGAATTACCGCTCAGTAGACATATTTTAAGTGACAGGTATAAAATTTACTCTTTTCTATCTCTCCCTTTTGCCTCTGTTTCCAGAAAACAGAACTTTCTCAATTCAATGTAAATCATAATAATCGTCTGTTTTTTCTCTCAGCTTCAGAATTTGTAGATTTCCACTGCAATTCGGCTTAAGGTTATAAAATTCATTTTAAAAAATGACAATCCTCTCCCATCATTTTGAAATTCAACATCTTCTGACCCTGCTGTTGGACATAGCAATTGCTAAACACTGGGAATATCAAGCTACACTTATGGAGCTTAAAACCCATATAACAGTATCTTACGTACCAGCTATAGACAAGATGGAGAGGTCCACTTCCATCTATACATCCAAACAAACAACACATTTTCATAAGTGCTTAGGCTGTATGCTAATCATGGCCAGCACGTGCAGATTTTCACACAGAATGCCTTGCTTTTCAAGGCACCCATAAGTAATGGCACAATAGGTCAACCACATTCTCAGTAAAATTTAATAAATCATACATTGAGTGCTACACTTCACAATTTATCTCAGTTAGAAAATCCTTAGCATTATTACATTTAATTTCAGTTATCTTGGGATACTCTAGGACTCTGCACTAAAAATAAATGTTTTTTCTTCACTTAAGTATATGTTAAGTGTTTTTCTCCTCTCCTGTTTCAGGTATGTATTCCCTTGTTAACTTAGATCATTTATTGACATTTTTAGGACTTTTCAGGTTGACAAGCTTTAAAGCTGTTTATGCTTTACAGTGTCAGGGATGGATTTCCTATATTAGATGGTAAAAACCTATGTCTTTGCATGGTTTTTGTTTGATAGATTCATTGGTTAGTTGGTTTACTTTATTTCACTATTTGGGTTTTAGTTTGCTTTATTTTCTAAAGAAAAGCCATTCAGTCTTCCAGTTTACACCCTGACAATAGATTCACCTTCTAAACAGTGAGTTCCTACATATTCACCTGAAAATACGTGAAATATAAATAGTGAAGTAAGCTTTCTTGATGAGAACAGAATAGTTTCTTGCTACCCACTCTATTACAATTATACTTTAAATTTAAACACGTCTCTTGAAAGGTTTCCAGCTCCAATTGGTAACATCTCCGTAATATTCTGAAAGGATAACCAGGACGTACTAAACTGCCAAAACTGATGCAGATGGATCATTTAGTGCAATGATCACAGTGTTCTTTGTTATAATGTATGATAAGGAAGTATCATTAACTAAAAGATATCTTATTTTCCTTGTTTGTAACTTTTGTAAAAGTCATTTTTTCATAGTGAAATTTGGATACATTATTTTGAAATTCATTACTGTAAAAGTAGTACAATTGTTGGATGGATACATAATTTTAACTTGTATACATCTCTGGTGTCACAAAGAACATTGTTAATTCTTTCTGAACTCATCCTAAGGATCTAGGACTGTAAGTTTGAAAGTGAACTATACCAACTATGAAAAAAATGTATAAGTCTCACGCTACTAAAATTAATAATCTGAAAAAATTCTAAGTTTAGAGAAAGACAGTAAACCACATTTACACTCTCTGTGTATGAGGCTAGCTGCAGTGATGATAAAACAAGTTTACATCAGCTGTGGATATGATAATTTAACTTTAGAATGCTGCAGTGTACATGCAGTGCAACATTTCATACAAACATTTAAGTCAGAGGTTGTTGTAGGGTAATCCCTACAATGACCGTAGCCGGTAATCCTTGCTAAAAAGCTTTCTTTTCTGCCACCACATACAGTCCAGGAGACCAAAAGTTGAAATGTACCAAGAAACAAGCATTGCACAAAGGTGGGGAGTTCTTTGTAGAACTAGACTGTAGATGAATTTTGAGTTTTTAGAGAGACTTTAACTTGCACGTAAAAGTGAGCCACAGTGTATAATGGAAATAACTGCTCTCCTAACTTCACCCAATTCAGCAGTTTAATGTTCGTTTACAATTTGAGTTGCTTCTATTCTGCAGTTAAACTAATTTATACATATCTAAATAACAAATGTCATGTATATTCTATTCCATGGAGTAGTTAATATCAGAAAAGAGTAGATTAGGAGAGAGAACAGAAAGAGGGAAAAAAAAACGTCATCAGCAACTTTGTATCATCTCATTATACTGATGTTTTAGATTAAGCTGTCAATAATCTACCCATAATTTCAAAGTTCTTTAGAAGTATCATATATGGAAGTATCAAGCTTTTGTATAACCATTATTTTACCATTATGTCGCCTAGCAATCATAGTTATGAGCCATGCTGAAACAGTAATAATCACAGTGCAGACAGGAAAGAAATACCCAGTTTCTTTTCCAGAATCCTAGTATCTAAGCAGCAGTCAAGGCTGGGAAAGAGACAGTGGAGTAAGGTGGACATTGTTTGACAGCAGAACAACATAACCCATCAGCAGCCTAATTTGTCAAGACGCAAATGAGTTATTAAGGAGATAGTGAAGTGATTGAATAGATATTTCTGGTGAGTTCTTCTTGTACTATGCTCACTCAACAATCTAGAAGATAAATGCTGAGAACCAGCTTCTGATGTCAAATAGAATATTACTTATCGTACCTAATGAGAGCATTCCAAGGTACCAGAGGCAACTTACAGTCTTTTCGTGCATAATAAGGAAATCATAGAATCATAGAATGGCTTAGGTTGGGTCATCAAGGATCATCAAGTTCCAGTCCCTTTTGCCACATGCAGGGTTGCCAACTGCTACATCCAGTGCTAGACCAAAATGCCCAGGGTCCCATCCAATCTAGCCTTAAACACCTTTATGGATGGGTCATCCACAGCCTCTCTGGGCAACCTGTTCCAGCTCCTCACTACTCTCTCAATAAAAAGCTTCACCTTGACAACTATTCTAAATCTCTCTTCCTTTTGTTTAAAACTATTCCCCATTATCCCATTGCTATTTCTCCATGTAAAAAAGGAGATTTCCGTTGTGTTTATAAACTTTCTTTAAATATTGAAAATAAAGTTCCCACAAACTCTTTGCATTCACCTTGTATATTTTAAATAATAGAATTAAATTGGATGGGACTTTAAAGATTACCTGATTTCAAACCCCTTGCTTTGGGCAGGGTTGCCATCCACTTGACCAGGCTGCCTATGGCTTCCAACACAACTCTGAGTGCCACCAGGGGTGGAGCATCCACAACTTCTCTTTAAAATAAGAATCTGTTCTGTCCCAAGCTGAATTTTACATCTCACTAATTACCATCTGTAGAAAATAGATTTTCTTCTAATAGGAGAACTATTCAACAGAATCCTTACAACGGAATTTATGTGATTACTATGAACATTGAAGAATATTCCTGCAAGTGGCTACATATTAAGGATAGATGAAGTCTGTCATGTCAGTGATCCACCATGAAAAGGAACCTGTATGTCTTCTGTTTGTTCTAAGTTTGATCCAGTTTTTTTTATAGATGATTCATGGTTTTATGATATTTGGTACTGGTATTCCACGTCATAACATTATGTAGTGCATTAAGAGTTAAAGAGCTAACACTCCAGCCCCATGGATCATTGATAATTCCAGGTATACCTGTCTCAGAAGAGAAGAAGAACTACATTCCCCAGAGGACTTTGCAATGCTTTGTATTTTTATGTGCTTTCCGCTCAGAGGGAACAGATAAAAACTCTCTGAGGTCACGGGACACTCTCTTTCCTTCAGGATTGACTCGGTAGTGGGTGCTCACTGCCGTTTTGCCTTCAGCGTTAGCGTAAGGCCTTTGGTTTATCAGACACTCTCTCTTGCTCATTTTATTTCATTCATTAGCCTCAATTCCAATTATATTGTATTATATTCTGTTATTTTGCTTTCTGATATCTTATTTAGTAAATTAGCTTTCCTCCTCAGATCATTGCCGCTGTTTTGTTTCTAGGCCCATCTCCCTTTTCCCTTTTTCCCTTTTCCCTTCCCCTTTCCTGGGGCATGGGTCCGTGGGTCCCCCACACCAATTGTCACGGAACCGGGCCGATCCAGCCCGGTAAACCGTTTGACAAAGAAGTACTTCCAGTTGTGAATTAACACTTTGTATTAGCATTACTGCCTGTGTTTCTCTTTAGAAGAAAAGTGGTTGGCAACTCAGTTAATGTGTTATTTATTCTCTAGCCTGTGCTACTCTTATTTCTCCATCTCACCATAGTTATAGATGGAAGTATGAGTTAGGGCTTGGAAACTACAGAGAACTTAAAAAACTACCAAAAAAAATCTTGGTTACATTTCTCCTGAAAAAAGTAACTTTCCTATTTTATGTACAGCATAAATTCATGGAATTTTGTAATGATAAGGTTTATCATTCAAAGTCTACATCAATTTGTTGCTTTTTTGTAAATTCGTGTTTTGTTATTTTTGTGGTTAGTTTATTTTTTCAATCCTTTTTTCACCCCCAAAACTACAGACTTTTTGTCTTAACAACTAATTAGTCATATAGAACACAATGTGAGCACGCAGAATTTAGTTTTATTTATACTTATATTTAAATTTAATTTTATTTGTAAGGGTATATTTTGCAATTTTGTACCAAAGTTATGTTATATTGAGTTTTCCAACAACAACAAGAATGTGTTGTGAGTTTGCCAACCAGAATCTGCAATGATAAGTGAAGGGGAGGGAAAAAATTCTGGAAGACTTTTGTTCTTGCAAGGAAAAATGATTATGTTATCACAGAATCAAAGAATCATCAAGATTGGAAAAGACCACTATGGTCATCCAGTCCAATCTTAGACCCATCCCCATTATGCCCACTAGACTATGTCCCCAAGTGCATCTTCACAGTTTATGAATACTTCCAGGAACAGTGACTCCCCTGAGGAGCCTGCTCTAATATGTTACTTCTCTTTCTGAGAAGAGTTTTTTTCCCAATATCCACCAATCTGAACCTTCCCTGTTGTACCTCTTAAGGCATTAGAATTTAACAAGCAATACCAGCTCAGTCTGAGAATAAGACTGGAAATGGTGCTTTGTGCTATGACTTTTCAATAAGAAAAAATGCCTTAAACATGCAATAGTCTTTTTCAGTCACAAAACACATGGTATTCTGGTAATATTGGATGAGTTGATGAGAGAGAATCATTCTGAGGATATCTACTGTGTAGTCAAAACAAATCACAAAGGATACTAACAACTCTCAATCCTGCGGGGGGAAAAAAAAGTCTAATTTAAATTTTTTTTTCCAGGTTTTTTCAATTTGTTGTGAATTCTGTGCTGCTGTAGTGAGACTGAGAATATGCCTGAGCTTGATTTAATCACACCATTGTGAGGGGTTTGGCTTTTAGTGCTGTTTTCCCTATTTTTCTGTGTTGTATTATTAAATAATAGAGCTCTTGAGAATCTGAATTAACTACAAAACAGGGCATCCATCCCTGTTGCAGAGAATTCATTCAAATCAGTGTGACAGTGATGTTACTTGGTGATGTTTCACAAAATTTGTTAAACAAATTGTGTACAATTGGATGTTTTTTGATAATTTAATTTTAAATGAAATGCAGTTCCCCATAATATTGATTTTCTTATCTGTTGTTCCTGTCAAACTCTGCTACTAAGACTTTAGCTTTCTATGCTATGCTAAAAATTACATTTACTTGGTTATTAACTTCTTAGTTACTGAATTAAATAAATGCTTATCTGTTTATTGGATAAACAAGATTATACTGTCTCCATTGGCCTAAATTCATAATGGAGATAAGCACTGATTTTTAAGGTTTTTAATGTGTTGTGTTATCATCTGAAAAAAGCATCTAACTAACTAATGTATGCTTCTATGTATTTCTTGGATAAAAATATGTGAGAATCAGTTGATCATTTGTGTTTAAAACTAAGAACTAGAAAAGACAGGTTTAAAAAGTAACTTAATAGATTTTCCACATTAAAACGATTAAAAACAAAATAAAATAACAAAAAGAAGTCTACCTTTGCATGCTACCTGCTTGTCAGTATTTTAACTGGTTTCCACCGGAGTTCAGACCAGCTCAGGTGTGTTTTAAAAAATAGAACCAAGAAACAGCGAGCATTGAAATGGCAAGATGGCAATTTCTAAATGTGTATTTTTCAAAAAGGATGAAACTCAGTTCAGGTTTACTCCAACTAATCAATTCAGATACAATACTCTTTTGTAAAATGGGGTTACAATGATGATGTTGCAACTGATGTTCTATCAGTACAATGTGATGTTCTGTCACTTCTGGATTATCTAGTCCTATGTGTGATTTTTTTTTATTTTCCCTTTTTTGTTGTTACTGACCTCCTGTCTCATACAGTGGCATAAGAATCAGTCCAACTCGAAGTAGTTTGTTGTGAAACAGAAAACAAGCTTCACGCATAGAAAGAGAGGAGGTGCAGGAAAGTTGCATCGATTACAAAAACTGTTTTCTGTTCCATTCTCATAAATCTTGGGCATGTTATTAATTCCTCAGTAAATTAAACAGGCCTTCTCAAAAGCAAGTAAAATCTTCCCTTTAATCTAAAGACTGACACGTTGTCTATGCAAAACCAGCAGAAATCAACATCTACCATTTAAAGGAAGCTATGAGGCTTAAGATCTACATTTTTACAAATGAGAGGGCTTTTTTCTCTTAAATTCAATAAATAAATCAACACAGTGTCATCTTCAACAAATTCTTGTCTTTTGTATGAAATACCATTAAGTGACAAAGGCATTTACTTCAGAATAGTCGTTACATTTAAATTCACAGGAAATCACTGAAGATAATCAAGACAAACTTAGATTCTCTTAGCATATTTGTCACATTGACACATTTTAATGAGTACTCTAGAGGAAATATACATGATGCTGCTGACATTTAAAGATGAAAAGATAATGACATGTTGATGTATTAATTCCTAAAATCCCTTCATTTATTCCTAGAGTAGGATCACATTATTTCTGGTAAACTCTCATCTGCCTATCGTTTGAGGACAGAACTCCAGTGTCATCAACCAACCAACTAACTTCACGAGAACTTGATCAGTTAAGAAAATACTTCTATTATTTAAATGCTGACTTTGTGATAACAGAGTAACAGTGTTCCTTCAGATTAACATTCTGATTAAACATTAATGACATGAACTCAGAGAGTAACAGGACTTGCTTGCTTGCTTGTATTTGTAATCAGTATCTTCCACAGAATAATCTTCAAAAACATAAATTTTATCTTTCATGTCCACTAGGATAAATAATAATTAAGTGTTGTAGAAACAATGGTTGTTAATAAGTAACAAGTATGGCTAAGCGTTATGCTCATAGACAATAGATAGTTTATAAGAAAGTAGAAGAGAAGAGACTGTGTCGGTATAAGATTGGTGAATTGTGTATGAGCCGATACACCGTGTTGGTATGGGATTGGTGGACTGTGTATGAGCTGACACTAAGGGCTGTAGCCATGGACGCTACCTAGAGTATATAAGGAGGAGTATCGGACAATAAAGGGGGGAACTTTTACCACACCATATTGGTGCAATTTCTTTATGTCAGGATGATCCCAACATTGAGCCATTCCCCAAACGACAACAATTAAGATACTTCACAGAAATCAGTTGCCAGTGTTACAGAACTTATTTAAGAAAGGTAAACTTATTTTCTGTCAGATCAGTTTTGTAACAGTTTTTCTGATTTTTGCTTGATAAAAATATGAACATGACCACTGAAAACTTTTTGTTTCCATCTCACTTAGTAATTAATAGACTCATAAAAATGACAAAAACAGTTAAAACTGCGTCAACAAAGATCCTGTAGAGATGAACTCATCCTCTGAGAAAATAAGTAGTCAAAGTTTTGATAATTTTCTTATAATGTTTCTGAAGAGGTATCTTAAGTGTACTTACTTCTTAAGTGTACTCACTTCATAGACTCAGAACAGAATGCTTCATTACCTTTGCTATCATTCTGTTTGCAGCTATGGTAATATAAGCTTGTATTTTCATATTGTATTATTAACACAGTATTTAAGGCAAATTAATTCATTAATGACAGGTGCAAAAATGACAGATCTCATTTTTGAAGCAAACATTTTCAAACAAAGTCTGGAGTATAATAAAATATTATTATGAACATTAGTTTAATTCTGTAACAGTAGAAATGAATTCAGTGGAAAAAAAAACATTATGCATTTCCCCTAGACAAAATAAATGGCATACTGGAGTCCAACTTCAGAGGAGGTCCATTTAATTACAAATTCTTCCTCAATTTTATCAAGGTACTGAAATGACCAGAAGTGAAATATTTATGCTGTGCATACCTCAGAAGTGACAGAGTTCTTTTTTTCCATAGGAAAACTCAGTTACTCTGAGGAGAAAGGGTAATTAAAGTTTTCTTCCATCAAAATGCTACATTGATCCTGTTCTATAATGGATGTAATATACGTATTCATTAGATACAAAATATGCTTGCTCATTTAACAAAACATAATTTTGTCAATTTTTCATAGGTTAAACATACAGTCTACAAATTTAGATGCAATATGTAGCTCCTACATTAACCCAGATTTAACTCCTCTGTCCTGTTTTTTCTTTCTTTTTTTTTTTTTTTTTTTGTAAAGGTAGGTTCCAGGTTACAATATTAAGCTGCATAATCATAGCTGTTATAAATCTAAAATCAATCAGTCTCCAGGTTTACAGAGATACAAAGAAAACTATAAAAAAATGAACTAAGTGGAAGTGGTACTTATTTACAGTAAAGCAAAAGTTAAAAAAAAATTGAATTGAAATATTCAAAACATTTTTTAAACTGAAATAATCTAATCTGGAAAATCAGACTTTTTTTTTTTTTTTGTTTTTGTTTTAAAAAAGGAATTAAGAACATCAAAAATATATAAAGTGTTTTTTTTGATGAGTTAAACAATCTCAGTTGTGGGACAACCCTTTTTGCTTGTTTGTTGCAGAAGAAAATCCCGATAGAAGCGGTTCATATTTTTCATTCCAAGTGACTGAAAGTCATTTTGTCTTACTTCTCGTAAGTCTTACTTCTTGTCTTACTTCTTGTCTTACTTACTTCTTGTCTTACTTCTTCTTCTTCATATTCAGGAAAAATGAAGCAAAATAAAACACCCTTTTCACACAGTTATTCATTATATGATCCACTTTGAAGATCTATCTACATGTTAATTTGCAAGAAAAAAAACTTTGAAAAAGCAGATTTTTAGTAATTAGTATTTAAAAAAAATAAAAATCTGTGTCTGAGACCTACTGAAGGCCCTTGGGACAGTTCTGGTCAGTCATAGAGGCCAGTATATCCCATAGGAGTTATCTAATACTGGAATTTAAAGTAGAGAACAAAATCTTCAGGCTGGTTTTTAACAAGATAAGCATTTTTCAACTAACTGTAGAAAGTCAAAGTCAAACAATTTTCGTTACATTCTCTTTTCTGTCAGTGTCTGGAAAGGAGAAATACATGTGAATGTAAAATGCATGTAAAACGCAACTGGAAGCCTTCTTCTGATCTTCATAAATGCACTATGATGAAGTGTCAGGCTTGAAGAATCCTACTATGATGTACATTGTAAAAAGACTATCAGTGAAATATTAGGAAAAGATTAGAGGCAACATTACTGTAACAAAATGGAATAAAATTGTTCTTACAGATTTGAAAAACACATTTTCTATCTCTGTCTGCAGTATCTTCTCATACCCTACCAATCACCACCTCTCATACATATAACATTATCCTCCCCATATAGTAGAATGACAGATGAAGAACTTCATAATAAAGTATTCCATAATATTTGAGGGGGTTAACAGACTAAAACTTTGAGAGAAATATCTGTGTTTTTGGAAGAACTGAGAAGTAAAACAAGACTTCTTACTTAAATAATCCCACTGAGAACAATGTTACACTTCCTCAGTATCAACATTAGAATCTCTCTGTTCATCCCTTTCATTCATTTTGTTCTAAAAGATGTTCTTTTGATATCTTGAATCTTATGTAAGGAAGACCAATCAGTTCATGTAAATAAAGCCACCTCTGTAGCATTACCACTCACCATTCAGCCTGACCTCAGAAATACTCTTCAGTTTCAATTTCAAGAGAGCTATAACCAACCCAGCAAAAGGCACCAATTAAGAGTGAAAGTGACTGGGAGACTTAAGATGACATGAAAGTGTCAGCGTTACTGACAATTAAACAAAGTGAGGAATTAGCAGGTAATGGATATATGGCTACCTTAACGGTTAAGAATCTTCCTTCTCTCCTTTCCACCCTTGATCCATGCTGCTGCAAATGATGTGAAATATTTGCTTTGAGACTCATTTTTCCCTAGACCAGATTAGTTGATCTCCCTTAGGTTCTTTAAGCAGATTTTAATCTTCCTGTGCCCACGGTAGCAGCTGTACAAACATTTCATTAATGTAAGAACAGTGGTAAGTATGTGCCATTTAAATGAGGGGTGTGTGTGGAGGGAATGTTGTCTATCCTTATGATGACCTGTGAGCAGCAGGTGCTGGGAATGAATAAAAACTTTTCAAACCCTCTCCTGATGTCCATGTAGATCCTTATTCTCTTAGAGATTAAACAAAGTTTTGGATTGAAGATTTCTACACCTACCCAGTGTCAGGGGGCACAGATTTTTTTTCTGGGAAAAAAAAAAAAAAAAAGAAGTATTTACAATGTTTTATATTCCAGTTTTCATCTACATAGAAGTCAGGCTATGGCATGTAGCATCTATTAACTCTTCTACATTCTGTCAACATGGTGAAGTTCTTTTAGAAGAAGTGTGAGTCACTTTTCTTCTTGAGGTGATGTAGTTCTGAGACAAACCTCAGTTGCTTTCCATAGTATTCTCTTGGTACTTCCCATCACTGTACCTGTCATTACTGAGAACTTACTGAGTCAGACTCAGTAAATGATTATTGCAGATCTATTATATTTTTATGAAGAAGGGAACCAAGAGAATTTATATTTTTCATATTTAATTATTGACTTAGTATGAAATTAAAAGTATACTTAGCCAAACTTAGAAATAATCACATGACAAGGTCAACTTTGTCTGCTGCTCATGTTGTCACTACTCTTCTAAAGCATTAAGACAAAAATCTGAATTGGAAGACTGGCGCCCTTTCGATTTTCTCAAAGTCTTTTTTTTTTCCATATACAAATATGAACACATTTGCAATATGAATATATGTATATTTATCTATATATCTATGTGTATATTCATACAAATAGATATGTTGTTATACATATGTACATATAAATAGTTCTTTCTTTCATCAGCTGCCACTGCTGAAGCATATGTCTGGCTATGAAAGCAGACAAATGCTTTTTGAAGTAGACATTACCTTTTATTTCCACAGTATGCTGGCAGGATGTGATAGTAAGGTTTAAGAAACTGGTCCTATTCTTGCTAAGATCCAGCTGGCTGGGAGGATGATGTGGGGCACTGCAGATGTGATATGTTGCTGGTTTCTGAAACAAAGAGAAAAAAATGGATATTTTTGTATGGATATCTGAAATATTTGTCTATTCCATGCTCATCACTCAGTTAATTAGGCTTATTCTTCTCAAGATATATCTTCACAGCTTTTTTCGAGTTAAAATATAGAAACACAGAAACACTAGGTTGGAAAGGACCTACAAGATCATCTAGCCCAACCATCCTCCTATCACCATCCCTACTCACTAAGATACTAAATCATATCCCTTTGCCTCTCTGATGCTTGTGCTCCAACATCCAGGACCTTGGTAGTTTCTTCAAAATTCAGAAGGTTAAATTTGGTCCCAGAAGTCAGCACACTGTTCTCATTGCCTTCTCTATACCACTTAGCCTGTGCACAACACCATTGCAAATAGTATGTGTTTGAGAGAAGGAAATTGAAGATTATATTGAGTCTTCCAGATAACCTGTGTCATATTTAATGCTACAAATAGCCCAGCATCAGAAGAGTAGATTTTCTGAAAGAAGCATTAGAACATAAAATTATATGTACCTGAACCTAGTCTATAAGCAAATCTCTCCAAATCAGTATTACACTTAGTTAATGAGTGGTCCATATGATTACTGTGTGGATCAGATGTCTGCAGACTGATCTACTAAGGCATGTCAAGAGCATATTTTTCCAGAAAGCATATTTTTTCCACATCATCATTGTGTCATAAGCCAACAGTGTTACTCTCCTGTGAATAGCCTGGAATCAATCCAAGCCTTGGTGGATGGCTAGGACTTTTTTTTTTTTAATATCCTAGACCATCTGGTGTTCACCTCAGTCTCACCACTTAGTGAAAAATCACATGGGCCAGTGGAAGCAGCAAGGCATGTCAAGAGCCATCAACTTGGAAGGTAAGTGTGAAGACTGAGGACTACTCTGCTTTAAGTCACAGATACATTAGTCTGATTATCCATAGCCACTGTGTTTCTGCAGGCAAGCAACAACATGAACAAAAATATGAGGCATCAAGATCTTCCACTGTGTGGGAATTCCTGCTCAGTACAGTTCACCAGCCCTTAAGTTCTCATACATTGTCTCCAAGTTTGCAGCACTGTAACTGAAATCAGCATCAGGCACTATCACAACTGATCCTTGTTAACAGTGATCAGTTCATGTGCATGAACCATTACTGTTTGAACAAAACAGACAGGATCTATACCAAAGAACTGAAACAGTCTTAGCTGTACAATATATACTATATAGCTGTACTATCCCCTCAAAAGAGGGAGAAAAGATGTTAATGAAAATTAGATGGTGGGTTACACATATGTATTCATTTATCAGAGATTTCAAATGTGATAACAAAGTGTAAGTCACTGGCATTTTCCCAAGAGTCTACAGAAAGTTCATAGTCTCAAATTACTGCAATATTTGGCTAAAAAAATGGAGAAGTGATCTCTACCTAAAGTTTTGTTCCCTTTTATATTAACCTTTCACTCTTCCTGAAAGGGGATAAGCATGGGCTTTCAGGATTGGCACTGCTGTATTTATTTTATTTTTGTTTAGTTCACAGAAAATGCTCACAGGCAGGAGCAGTGAGGGTTTCTGTGGCCTCTTTGCTGCCAGTAAAAAAAAAGTCTCTGCAGTCAGCACCAGATCGAGTTGACACAAAGTGCTGTCTTCTGAGAAAATTTGCTGTTCACTTGAAAACAAATTACAACTTAAAATGTCCTGCACAGTGAGCAGAGAATGAATGTGTTCAGGATGTCGGAAGCATATAGAGATCAGAGAAAATTTTCAACTCTACCTACCTTTTAGAGAAATTTATAGAATAAACAGGGTTATGAAGTTCCTTCTATTTATACAGCACAGAAATTCCCTTTCTTCCATCTCACCCATCTGATTTGTTTGTTTGTTTGTTTCTTTGTTTCCCTCACCCAGAGTATATTGCATAGATAAAAAAAGGATAAAACTTGAATTTTCTTTCTCCTGAACAAACATGATGGAGAGCATCCAGAGGGCCACAGAATTGACCCAAGTGATGGAACACCTCCCTGTAAGAACAGACTGTGAGAGCTGGGGCTGTGCAGCATGAAGAAGACAATGTTCCAGGGAGACGTGAGACTGACCTGTCAGTATACAAAGAGAAGGTACAAGAAAGAAGAGGATAAACTCTTTAGAGTGGTCTGTGGTGACTGGACAAAGGGAAATGGTTTAAAACTTAAAGAGGGTGGATTTAGGTTGGATGTAAAGAAAAAGTCTTTTACAGCGATGGTTGTGAGGCACTGACACAGGTTGCCCAGTGATGTGGTGGATGCACCATCCCTGGAGACTTTCAAGGCTAGGCTGGATCAGGCTCTGAGCAACCCAATCTAGCTGTGGAGGTCCTTGTTCAGTTCAGGGGAATTGGACTAGCTGACCTTTTAAAGGTTCCTTCCATCTCTAAGGATTCTATGATTTTAAGAGAAAGTGGAGCTCAAGTTTTAACTGAACATGCAGTAAAGCAAAACATGACTCAGAAGCAGATTCTGTAGGATGAGCAGAAGAGAATCTGTTTTTAATGTCTGTTTTTGATTTTTGAAGATACAGGGGCAGTGTCTGTTAGGGGTTTTGAATTGTTTTAGTTGTTTCTATTTAAAAACTCTTTAATAACACAGAAAAGAAACCATCCTAGGAATTAAAAGACCAAAATCTCAAAACTTTCCCCTTCTCACTGAAGTGCTAGAGTTGCATATACTCCTTGAGAAGCATCTTCTCTGCAGCAGGGTTGTACTGTAAAAGGAGACATGGAAGTTGAATTCAAGTAGGTAACTGTGCAAAAACTTTCCATTTTCAGTGAGTTCACCAGTCTATGTGGAAGTAACACAACTCTGCTCTTCTGTTGGCCATTCTTGAAGGAAAGCAGTTGTATTTTCTGCAAGACAAAAAATTCTAGAAACTCTCATTCTGCATTGCCTGAAAGACTGGGGACAGAAGTAGAAGATACCTCCCCTCCCTCCTTTATTTTTTTTCTGCACCTTAATGAGCTTCAGGGGTATTCTCATGATAACCACTCAGTCAACCTTGAGACAGCTCTAGCTTTCAACATCTAGACAGAGCGATGAAGAAATGAGTGCATCATGAAAATGAGGGGAGACTTGGAGGTCCTCCCAGCAATTCCATGTAGAAAGTTAATTCAAATAGCAGTTTAGCAGCCTGTATTCATATCCTTCCCATTGCTCTATGTAATACAATAGAACCTTGAAAAATCATGATCCAATACTGCTGGAGATAGGATGAGAAGACAAAGAGCAAGAATATGCTAAAAGGAACTTCAGAAACACAGCTGTATTCAAAGATTCACATAAAATTTTAAGCAATATTTCAAATTGATGATGTGCAAGTCACTGCAATATTTGTCTACTGATATGTCCCAGCCATTCAGTGCCCTTGTGGAATATGCATTCTGCTGGAATGAGAACTATTACAGAAAACAGTGCATAAACAATGAAAAAACTCAAAGGCACTGGATGTACAGCCTGGACAGGAGAAAAGAAAAACAGGAGCCTTGAAGCAGCAGAACTAAAGCTTTGAATTAGCCGTAAAGACTGCAATAAAACAAAATCTGAAAGCAATTTTTTAAGGGAACACAGAAGCAGTAACATTTTTCTAGAAGTAATTATACAGAAACCTACTTTGATCTCCCTATTTCTTGGCATGGATATTCATAAAAAAAAAATTCAGTTCATTTCTTTGCAATTATTGAGACACTGTATGATTCAGGTAGAACAGAACTTGTAGAGGAATGAAAGACTGTTTATTTAAAGTTCAGATATATTCTGATCAGTGAAAACTTCTATCATGCCCTTCCTTTTAATCACTTCCCCTACTAAATCTTTCCTCATTGTTTATGTTTTCTTATTCACTTGCAAGGCCACTGATATCACTCTGTGGTGTAAAGACAAAAACTTCTGAAATGTTTGTTTCAACCTGTTTATTTACTTAAACTTTTTGCAAATTAACGTTTGAATAACCACCTGATTTTCTATAAAATGAACTTCTCAGAGCATCCATGATAAACTAACTGATGAAGTCTACACAATTTATCTTCCTCCAACTAAGGACTGTCAGCTGTTCAGTTTTTGAGTTTTTCTATAACTAACCAAGTTTTACGTTGACTGTGTAATTACAAGGAAAGTTAGTCCTATATGTAAATCTTCTAGGATATTTCTCAGTGGAAACTCAAAGCATAAAGTCTAGATACTGGACCATGATTTAGTTAGCAATATCTTTATAATGCCAAATATGTCACAACAGGCAGAGTCACAAAACCTATGGCTTATTGAGTCTGTAAATTAGATTGATTGTTCCTCAGTCCTCATTAAAGGAAATGCCAACACACTGGGCAGGCACAAAGTAGAATGGGGATTCATGTGCACTATATTTCACAGCTTCCAGACTTAATGACTGAGTTTAATACCTTCACACTGAGAATGGTGGCCCAAATTCATGATTTCAACAGAAGTGAGGACAATGATGAATTTATTTTAGTGATTACGGTTGTTTCTTATGTGACTGAAAATGTTTTACAAGAGATATTGCACACAAATAAAGCATGTATGATTTAAAAATAGATTTTATTGTCACTTGTCACTATTTTACTGGATAGTGACTCCTCCACTGTACATTTCCTGTTTAAAATCCAGTTAGGAGCATGGCACTTGACACCTTCTTTAGAGAACTGAAGAGCAGCTGTTTTTCTTTCCAAACTTAGTCAAAGAAGACAGATGTAATGAGTCTGTGTTTTATGGTAGCAGACAATAAGTATGTGGATATCTGATATTTAATTACTATATCTTATAGAGGATGCACAAACATTCCTTCTTTGTTCTTTAGAAGCTTCCCTAATCGGCCACTCATAAAGCTGCCACTGTATATTTCCTTTACTATCTTTGTTAGCATACATTATGCCCTTCTCTTCCCAGTTTTATCTGACTTTATCCACCTTGTACATAGAATAGAAAAGACGGTCTCTAACACAGGATAGATCCAGACAGTGTATTTACTTTTCAATGCAGTCAAAAGAACCTTTTCATCTGAGAGTTGCCTGGCATTTTCAGTAGTTGAGGCTCAGTCCACCATCTGCAGGGCATTAGTCCAAATGCAAAAGTCACAGTTCCTTGTCATCACTGCAATGTGCCACCAGGTACAATTAATAAATAATAGAAGAGTCAGTATTTGTGGGAGAGAGACCGTAAGTTTTTCTCAGAAACTCCGGGTTAGTTCCAAACACTGTAAAGGAAGTCTTGCAGGTATTAGCCAACATGGAGACAACAGCAAAGAATCCAGCTAGGTGTTGTTCTGTTCCCTTGACTGCTGTGTTAGTCATTGATATGGCAAATCAGTTTACATCTTTATAAACATTGCAATTTGGTTGCAATTCATGAAATCAGTCTGTTGTCAGAAGGTTGCTGGGATAGAGCCTGGGCTGCTGTATCTTCCTCCCAAACGTACCATACAGGACATAATAGTCCAGCAGATCCCTCTCTCACTTGACTTGAGGTCTCCAGCCCTTTTCCCAATTTCTGTTCCATAAAATTATCTGTAGCTGTACATATATGCAGAAAGAGAAAGCCTTTGACCCACGAGTTTACTACCTAAACAGGAATGAAAGACAAGAAGTAAGAGCTACTTTTAGAAAGAAGGGCCTAAAGGCAAGTTTCAGAGCCTCAGGCAATGAATGAGGAGTATCAGGCTAAGACTGATGACAGTGCAGATCAGCCAGTTTTTTACTGTCTGCGTGGCACCTCAGCATTTTGAATTTGGCTAAATCCTCTATGTAGGAATTCTATATCATCCATTGCTAACTTATCAGTGATGTAGTGGGATTGCCTGGTCACAGCCTGAACCAGTGAATGAGCATCTGAGTGAGCGGAGCAGAGGAGCCCAGGTCCACCCGCCCTCTAGCTCCCGCCCTCTCGCTCCCGCCCTCTCGGTGGTGCTTCCAGTGGTGCTTCCGGGAGCACAGATCCGCTCAGAGCCTGCGCGGGTTGCCCCCATCCTCCCTGACTCTCTTCCTTCCGGCGCGCAGTGTTCGAATGGGAGGCGGCGGTGTTCCTTAGCCTAAGCGGTCGCCGGGAGGGGTGAGTTCATCCCCCTTTATCTCTGACATCTCTTTCTGTAGCACCTCCACCTTAAATAAAAGCTCTGTCACTGCCTTTGCTTGCTTTACAAGTGACGTAAAAATCCAGCCCAGTTTTAAAAGGATAATTGGCATTTCCATTGTTTTCTCAAAACTCTTTTGCATTGTAATCAACATAAAGGATGTTGATAAGGTCTTAAGAAGTTACTGTAATTTGTCCCAGGTAAATAACTAAGCTTCTCCACCATCGTCAGTATTTGGAAATTTAGGTCTGTAAAAAAATCATTTGTTATGTTATCTTATCTTACCATGGAAAAAATCAAACAGCAATTAATTTTCTATTAGTTTATATCTTTTTTTTTTTTCTCTCTCAGTATAGAACTAAAATACCTCAACTCAAATTGCTGAAGTGCCACACAGCAACAAAAGAAATCTCAACAAGACTGAAATTATTTTTTCTTATTGAAGCATTCCAAATGCCTCAGTGCTTCCTCCTAACCAGGTGTACTTCAAAAATGTGCTCTCCATTTGGTAAGTAAATACGGATATGGAAGAGAATTAGGCAGGGTGGAGTTGCAGAGATAATATTACCTTGCTGGATGTAAGATGCTTGAGATATTGGATGACAAAACATTACAGTTTTTTTATTATTATTTTACATCCTTGTATTCCTAAATAGCTCATATCTTATGTTTGTCGCCTCATATGTCGGATTCATAAAACTGTATCATAGAAAAATTTATTTCCTTGATGTACTTATTACCATGAAGGTAAAATTGTGTTTTACCTTGAAATTACTCTCTGTTCAACTCAGTTTAGACAAAAGTCTCAAACACAGTAAAGACTGAATTCAGAAGCTTGGCAAGTAACTGTGCTAGTAGTACGTATGTGCATGCTTTGAGTGGTTGGCAAACACAAAGTAATGCAAATCATTAGTTGCTTCTGATAAGCCTAACTGCACTGCTGTCAAAAGGCATAATGATTGTTTCAAATAACCTGGATGACTGCATTATTTCTTCATCGAAATAAGTGGCATAAACTTTTGGCTGCAAACTGAAAATAGAGTTTTGTATCAGTCTACAATTAAATAAGGCTAAAATAATAATGTTCTCTTGCAATTCATGTAAACAAAGCAGAATTTTGAGTCTGAAATTATCAACTGTAGTGTCATCAAGTGCGATAAGTCAGTCACATAATTCAGATATGGCTGTCTGTTCTTAATTTGAATCATTATCTCATTGTGCTTGTTAGGATCTTCCTATACATAAACTGACTTTTAATCTTTTCTGTAACAGTCATTCCCACCAACTCTTTGTGTTGGCTTCTGATTTTTTTTTTCTTTGTTTGCCCTTTTCGTGTTGTTGTTTAAAATCATTATCTGATATAATTGTCTTGAAATAGTGAAATAAAAAAGAACATTATTTATCTTACAAATACCCCTAACTGCAAGCAAAAGTTCTGTTGACTGCAAATATCGCACTGAGGAGAAGAGAAAGTGAGAAAAAAAAAATAAAATGAGAATTAATTCAATAATAGAAATGAATGAAGCTGGGAAGTTATCTATAGAAGCATCTTCCTGTAAGGGCATATATTGTTTTGAGGGCATTCTTAGTTTTAGTTTCAGTTCTTCAAATTGATTTTTTTCCTGTTCTCAGACATGGCTGTTTTTGTTCTTTTGTTTTTTGTTTTTTTGTACTGAGACATCATTCCATTAGTTTCGTTCTGTAACTTACTTATTCCTTAAAGGCACACATGAGAAGAGAATGTGCAGTGGTGTGATAAGATTCTGCTACTATGCTGGGAAGTTACAAATAAGGCCAACATGACATCAGAATAAAAACAAAGCAAAATAAAACAGTTCACTTTCCAAATTTTCTGGCAGCTCTGCTGTGTATTTACTAATTAAACCCACTGTAAAATTTGTTCATGTTCCTATGAGACTTTAACAAGCATAAGCACTGTCATGTGTAACATACGCAAGGGAAGAAACATCGCTAAAAACATAATCTTCTGTATGTAGTAAGTCATTTACATATACCTTTCTCTTTCATTGGGTACAGTGTAATAGAAACTTGGCAAGTTTGAGATTAAGTTTTTAATAATAAATTGGCTAATTCTTTTTTACACTTTAAAGCTTTATAATTTTTTAGATGGATTGAAGGGGAATGAAAAACAGGCTGAAGGAACTGTGCTTATTCAGCCTGGCAAAGAGAAGACTATGAGGAGACCTCATTGTGGCCTCCCAGTATTTAAGGGGAGTTTATAATCATGAGGGAGATCAACTTATTGAATGGGTATACTGTCACAGGAGAAGGAGGAATGTTTCAAACCAAAGGAAGGGAGATTTAGAATAGATATCAAGGGAAGTTCTGTACTGTGAGAGTGGTGATGTGATGGAACATGTTTCCTACAGAGGCTGTTGACTCCAGACAGGAGTTTAAGGCTGGGTTGGATGGATCCTAGGCAACCTGATCCAGTACTTATCTAGCAGCTGGCAACCCTGTCTTTGGAAGGGAGATGGAAATTGATGATCCTGGGGTCCCTTCGAACCCAAGCGATTCTTATTCTATGATTCCATGAACTCGTTAAGAAAATAACAGTAATAATAATGTAATACTCTGAAATGTGATTGACTGCTATTTGAGACAACCTCTAGTGATTTTTGTTTTTTTGTTTACTGAGCTTATATATGGATCTAGAAAGAGTGAAGTCTCTTAAGACTACAAGCAAGCATTAATTCCCCCTCCTGCAGGTCAGTTGAAGCCATCTTCAAGAAGGTGAAAATTTGGACAAATATTCCAGATTTTGCTGCAGTTTTCTTCTCCAGCCTGCCATTGAAACGGTGTGGACATGAAAACTGTATCTGTGGAGAAAAACTTCAGTGTACTTTAATAAAGCCAGATGGAAATGTTGTGTCTGGCTCCCAAGCTGGAAAACTAAAACATCTGCTGAAGCATCTCCTGGGAGGTGGACTACCTACATTCCCTCCTCCCTTGTGTTTGTTCAGTGTTGTAATTCAGATCTCCCTCCTCTGAGGTTTCCCACAGGACTGATTGTTACTATTTTGTCTAATCATCCTTTTTAAAGCAGATACTGGAACATGTAAATGACCACTTTGAAACAGTGTTCTATCTTAGTCAGTAGGAGTTAATTCTTTGTACTCTTGGCACAGAGTTGTGTATTAAAAGACTAGTAGTTGTGGACCGGAAGTTGATGTTTCAGAAGAACAATGTCTTGAAGTTGTCTTTTTTTTTTTAGAGTGACAGAACTTCTTACAACAAGGAGGAAGGTTTCTCATGCTCTCTACTTACATGTTGGAGAGACTACAATGAGTACTTGAGATATAAACAACTAAGAGCAAGCTAAGATAGTGAACCTTAACTCCATTCCTCTGTTAATCATATACATCAAATATGAGAAATCATGCATAAAAAGAGACTGCAAATTTCCCAGCAAGAGGATATAATGGATAGTGAAATAAGAGTAAAATTATCTGAAACATAACACTGAAATCTAGTACAAACACTGAGGTCTGTTCAGGACAGTTTAAAACCCTTCCTCACATGCACACAGTGTGCTCAGATTTTTCCATGATATTCTGTGTTATTGCAGGTACTCAGTCATACTCAGATGTTTTAACCTTCCACCTGCAGCTACTTTACCTCCTCACCTATTTCACTGTTCTTGTTTGAGTGACTTCTTTACAACCCAGAAGAGTGATTTCTAAGCTGCTGCCATCAGAAATTCATTTTTTTTTAAATTACACTTCAGAAAGCTCAGTGCTGCACTGAATTTTTATCAGTCTCACCATCTGAAGCCCTGTGGTCATATTTTTAATGCACTTTTCCCTCATTATCATGGTGAGATTCAGTACTTGGACCTGGCAGATTCCTTTTATATCTGATACCTTCTTTGAAATAGTACATGATCAGACTTATTTTCCTTTTTTGTTCCCACAGGAAAACATAATTGTATGGCAACCTTTAGTTGCGATTAAAAAGCCATAGAAATCAAGCACAGAAGCAACATGCCTTTTCTAAAAGAAATACAGCCGAATTTGCAAATAAGTCCTTCAAACTCAGTGAGTGGCTGCAAATTTTGCTTTGTAGTAGTGATTAAATCAGCCAGTTCTACTTTGCTGCTGTCATCCTGAGCAGCCAGGATATGCTGATGTAGTGCTATTTGTTATTCCAAACTCTTTAACATGGTAATACAATATATTCTACTGTCAACAGTTTACAGGCTGGTTCGGCCCGGTTCCATGACGATTGGTGCATGGGACCCACGGACCCATGCCCCAGGAAAGGGGAAGGGGGAAAGGGAAAAGGGAAAATGGAGATAGGCCTAAAAACAAAACAGTGGCAACAATCTGAGGAGGAAAGCTAATTTACTAAATAAGATACTGTAAAACAAAATAACACAATGTAATACAATACAATATAATTGGAATTAAAGCTAATAAATCAAATAAAACGAGCAAGAGAGAGTGTCCGATAAACCAAAGGCCTTACACTAATGCTGAAGGCGAGACGGCAGTGAGCACCCACTGCTGAGTCGATCCCAAAGGAAAGAGAGTGTCCCGTGACCGCAGAGAGTTTTTATCTTTCCCCCTGAGTGGAAAAACATAAAAATACAAAGCAACACAAAGTCCTCTGGGGAACGTCGTTCCTCTCTTCTGAGATAGGTATACCTAAGCTGGAGCATTAACACTTTAACTCTTAATGCACTACACGAGATTATGGTGTGGAATACCAGTATCAAAAATCATAAAACCACGACATCTACCTATCTGACTGTCACTGTGTACCTTTTCAATAATGATTCAATGAAAGGAAATGATCAGTTTTGCAGCATGTTATTCTCATCTGGGATAGGTAAAACATGAACAAAGACAACTGAAGAACGTGCGGTCAAAAAATATTGCATAACCTGAATGAGTTTAACCATTCTAGTATAGAAGTCCCAGGCAAATGTGTATTTTAGACCTAACATGGCAATCTTGGTATTGTTTGGATGTTAGAACAGAAGAAAACATGGAAACTAATTTCTCATAGTGAGGCACTGATTGAGTTTTAAAATCTGATTTTCAGTATGAATGAAAAAATAATCTGCATTTCTGCTTCTAAGAAGTCTTCCAGGCTTACAATAGAGTCAATTTAAAAATGAAAGTATTTGGTTTAGGTGATAAAAGAGTAGTTTATTTTCTTGGAAGAAAGTATTTTAAAGGCATTAGTACATGTGATAGTTTCTGTACAAACATTCCTTATCTTTAGAAGTCCAAAAACCAAATAAAGTATATGCATGTGCCTGTTTACCAAAACATCGGAGGTTTTACAAACATAGATGGAGTGGTATATTGCTCTGTGTCATGACTCAGGTGTTTCAGAGAACATTTACAACTGCTGTTTAATGAATATGCAAAATGTCCTCACAGGCCTGCTATAGACCCTGGATTTTCAAAGTCATATTCTGAAGGAATTTGGGCTCACACCACAGAACAGATACAATGTTAGTTACAGATACACTGTAATGTTAGTAAAGAGAGAGCATAAGCAGTGACTGTGTGTATAATCTTGCATCTTCCACTCAGAGGAAAAGATAAAACTACACACAAATCCCAAGACTTTTCTTTTGCTGGTCATCTCAGCAGTGGAGGTTCCCTAGCCATCTTGCCTTCAGCTTTAGAGTAATGCCTTTGGTGTTGGACGCTCTCTCTCTCACTTCATTTGATTTATTAACTTCAGTTTCAGTTATATTGTATTACATTGTATTATTTTGCATTCTGATATCTTATTTAGTAAATTAGTTTTCCTCCCCAGATCATTGCCACTGTTCTGTTTTTGGGCCCATCTCCCTACCCTTTCCCCTTCTTCCCTTTCCCCCTTCCCCTTTCCAGGGCCATACGTCCATGGATCCCCTGCCCCATTAGTCACAGAACCAGGCCAAACTGGCCCATAAACCATTTACACTATGCTTTTTGTAAATGCCAGGACCACAGGATAAAGAAGTAGAAAATGAATGAAAAAGAATCCCTACAATATTTTTAATAATCAATTGTATTAGTACCACATTGCTTTTTTAATAGCAAGATTACAACAATACCAACACTGCAGCAAATTTATCAATGCAGAGCAAAAGAAAGAAATCGAAAAGGAATAGGAGAAATACGGCATATGTGATTAATGTACTGTTACTACTTAGAAATCAATTTTCTTGGGAAACTTTTAAAAGACTCTATTCAAGAAGCATATTCTTCATAAAACAAGTCATCTAGCTTTCTTTTCAGTTGGGGAAACGAAAGAGGAAAACAGGGAAAGTTCACTGTTTAGTAAAGTCTGAGATAACATGTGAGACAACTTCCCTCCTCAGCAGCAAACAGGATATGACACAACCTTCTAACACTTAAGCAGACCACAGATAACTTAGGGTAAGGCACAAATTACATTCAGTGATAACACTAGCAGCACTAACAGCAAAAGCATCCTTTATGACCTCTGATCCTATATCTGCTTTCTCTGACATTTATAATTGCCCTTGCCCATAAGCAAATTGTTTTCCTTGAGACCATCTTCCAAGCATGTCACACCTTTCTCTCTCAGGGCTGCAGCCCAGCTAGAATTGGACCATAACTGAGGAAGTGTGCACAAATCCCTGATAGCTAAATATATCTGCCTACAGCTCTCAGTCTCCATCAACCAATGGACAGATTATAGTTTGCAGATATAAATCAAGAATTTTTGCAAGCCATCAGCAATGAAATTATGTCTTAGGAAGAAAGAGGGAAAGTAAGACAGAAGAGATAGCTGTAATTTGAAAGAAGTTGCAGAGGATGATAAATATGCAACCAGACTTTTTTAGAAATAAAAGAACATAAAATGGAAGGTCCTCATCTTAGAAAACTGACATGATTTACTCAGCAATGAATTTTAAATGGAACAGAAAAAGAGTTCACATTGCAGAAGTACAAGCTACAATATAACCCAATAATGTATCACAGGTGTTTGATTTTTTTTTTTTTTTCATCTCAAACACAGTATTTTTGGTTTTCAATTTCAGTGAAGACAGTGATGTGTTACTACAATTGTAACTCCATATTACACAAATTGTGTGGTAGTATGCGATAAAGACTTTTTTTCTTCTTTTGTGTATGTGGAACTCCTTGCCCGATTATTTGTCTCAAAATGACAGTACGTCAAGTTTCTACGGTATTATCTATGCTTCAAAATCCTCTGGTACAAGGGATCTTTATGCTCTTTAGAATCTTGTGCTTGGTTTATAGATATGGTGAAAATGCATGACTGAAAAATCCTGTCAGAGATTTATAATCTATTACTTGTCTGCTGAGGCGCATCTCAGTGGCAGAAATAGGGCATCTGATGCCCTTCAGCTACTCTAAGATACACAGTGCTCCTGCTTGAACATATCCATAAGCCTCAGACTTCCTGAAATTAAAGAGCAGGCAGAAATAATATGGAGTCTACCTATTCTGTCTTGTCTAATGCTGTAGTAGAGAATTTATTTGACTTCATTTCTCTGTGGACAACAAGCCAATAGTATAAATCAGTCTGCTTTTGTTGATAATGATGTACACACACCTACAGTCCCCACAGTGAAGACTGAAAATGCAGCTTTTAGGATTTGATGCCTTCCTGATGTGCAATTTGGGCTTTATGAAGATCTTTTCTACCAAAATGAACAAAAAGAGCTTACCTGAACCAAAATTAAGACTTCACCATGTTTATACATTTCCTAAGACAGTGTGATTTTGTCAGATTTGATTAGGTTGGGAAGTAAATGAAAATTGCTTCCAAACTAGAAGTTCTTTCTTTAAACGATTATAGTAGTATTATTACCTCATTTGAAGTTTCACTATGCATGTAATTAACTACAGTGTCAAAATACTTCAGACACAAACTAAAATATTTCAAACACATACATTGAGCTTGACTAAGGATTGATCCTGTGATAGCATTAGGAAAAGTATTTATATTTAAATTCAGATGCTCATATAACTATAAGACTGAACTTCAGTCAAATGCTACTGGAGACATTCAAATTTCTTTAAGTTTTCTCAAATGCATGCTATGAAAATCAAAGGCATGTGATTAAGAGCAACAATTAAACAGCAGCTTTTATGTATATATTGTAAACATTTATATCACAGATCATAAAAAAATTTGACCTGTTAAAGACTATAAAGTAAGCATAATGGATATGCAAAGAATATATCATTCCTTTCAAAAGAAGAAAATGTTTTAATAAATCAGTGAGGAAAGGGACTCCTTGATATAGGGAATCAACAATGGGGTGCATCAGTATGAAATTATTCCTTAAAATTAGTTTTCTTTAAATTTAGTTCCTTAATCTTTCATAAATAAATTCTATTTTTATCAAATGTGTATGTTATTTGCAACTATTAAAAAAATAATTAAATATTGATAGGACACTATTCTGTTCAGTTTACACACTCTGTATTATACAGTTTCTGCTTCTTTCAGTATTTCATGGAAGCATATTTAAACAGAGGCACAATGAAGGGTAGGTAGTGAAGAAGAATACGTTTGTCTGAAACTTCATAAAAACACCACACAAAAATCTTTTAATCAAATAGAGGCCCCGTGATGGCTGTGTTTTCTGTAGAAATACCCCCCTTTCAGGCTTTTTTCTCTTCCAAACCTAGTGGGGAACATGAGTTATCTTTGTTTTTAGAACTTCACTGTAAGTATAACTTT
This sequence comes from Callipepla californica brunnescens, assembly GCA_023055505.1. NCBI lineage: Eukaryota > Metazoa > Chordata > Aves > Galliformes > Odontophoridae > Callipepla > Callipepla californica. The sequence continues at coordinate 376,839 of JALIRH010000013.1, forward strand.
TCACCTAAAATACCTCAGAGATCTCACTGAAATTTGTATTCACAAGCTGAATATTGCTGTGAGGAGATGCTATTGGCTCTTTTGTGACTCGTGTTGAAGTGAAATAAAACAAAAAACTAGAATATTCATACATTTTCCTAGGGACCAGTGTTTATAGAAATAGTAGAGTATTTTGTCTTGTGTTGTATTAAGAGGTCAAAATCTCAGTGGTTAGAAGAATTAGTGGGGAAGTCAACCATCTTCAGATTTAAATGAACTACAATGAAAAATAAATACAAAAACAAAGGTAGGGTATGGACTAGACATTAATAAGACAGTAGATGAGAGAACAAACACTTTCATCCTTTCTCTTTCCTTTTCTTGCCTACCGTTTCCAAGGGGATGACTAGAATTTCATCAATATGAGATCTGCATACCTACAAATTAGATCTCTATGCCAGCTATGGAAGTCCCCATTACTGGCAGAGGATTCTCACTGGAATATGAACAACTGCTGTTGAATATGCAAAAGTCAAAAAATACAAAAATTCCAAAAGCAGGCTATTACCACTTTTTGCTCAGCAGTTAAACAACAAAAGCAAAATCTGATCAGTGCTTTGTTTCCAAAAAAAGTGTCTGAGTATGTATAAGGAAGTGATTTTTTAAGCAAGGGGAATGTGTTTTTGTTTCAATTTTTTTTTTTTCCAGAACATTATTGCACAGATTGTTTTGTCTAATTCATGCTTGCTGGCTGAGGTTGACAAATTCCTTTCTGCAGTCATCCTTCAGCAGTATGTTTATTGCATATAGATGAATGTAGAGGTCAGTGGTTAGAGGGATAAATGAAATGAACTTGAGCTGTTTCTAATACTGTCAACTATCACAGTAGAGAATGTTTCTAGCTTCCTGTAATTATCCAAGAGCTTTAGCCCACATTAACCCTCCCTTCCCCAGTTGAAAAAAAAAAAAAAAGCAAGAGAAAGAAAATCTAACAAAGAATAATACAAACTAGAAACAAAGTAAGCTAAGTGGATTACCTATAAAAAAAGTGAATATTTTACATTTTTAATTCCTTTCATTTTTTCACTCTTGTGATTTTTGTGGGAAGAAAAGAGGTATTGAAGAAACGTGGAAATTTTTTTGTTTTTTTTCAATCATGAATTTGGACATGATGGGCCACCGTTGTTCCAGATATCTGTGGTTGCAAGCAGAACACATGCCCATGTGTGCTATAAATTTCAGAAGGAAGACACGGAATTTTTATAGTAAAAGATTCTGAAGGAGCTTATTCTACTCAATCTCAAAATTGGAAATGTGCAAGTTGGAAATAGCAATGCTGTCTTCAGGCATCTGACCTGAAATCCAGAGAGCCTAATTACAAATGCTTGGCATTGTTCCAAAGACATTCTTACTTTTCAGGACATTAATTTAGTAAAAATTATGCTATATACTTGCAAGGAGATAAGAACTCTCATGCAGCTTGTTCATTATAAGGCTACCTGACATATATTAGATATGATTATATTATATGTGATCATATATGATTATATGATAACATATATGATTACTGCATGATTTGGAGTTTCAGAGGCATAAACAAATTACATAATGAGAACAAGTATAGCTTTCTCCTAACAGAGAGGCCTAATTTTCTAGAGCAAAAGAAGGAATATAACAGTCCTGCCCTTTTGCTCTGCACTGGTGAAATATCACCTGGAGTACTGTGGAGTCCTCAGTACTGAAGAGATAAGGACCTGCTGTAGTATATCCAGAGGAGGGTCCTATGAGGACAGGCTTAGAGAGCTGGGGCTGTGCAGCCTGGAGAAGGGAGGCTCTTGGGAGACATTGAGGGGGGCATTTCACTATCTACAGGGGCTGTAAGAGGAGGAGAGGAGAGACTCTGTAACAGGGTCAGTGGTCTTAGAGCAAGGGGAGACTTAGACTGGACTTGAGAAAGTTTTTTATTATGAGGGTAATGAGGCACTGGATCAGGATGCCCAAAGAGGTGGTGGATGTCTTGTTTTTGCAGGCATTAAATGTCTGGCTAGATGGGGTTCTGATAGTGCTGTAGAAATCCCTGTTGGGATCCCAGTTGGATCAGGTGACCTTTAAGCGTCCCTTTCAACTCAAACAATTCTACCATATTTTGACATGAGAAAAGGAGAGCATCTCCATCATACCACAAATAAAGCATCAACTCTCACATCAAAGAGTTTCTAGAAAAACAGTGAATGATTACCTTTCTCAGAAATAGTGATAAAATAAATTATAAAGAGTTTGTCAGTCAGAAAGACATGTTTCCAAAGTGCTTAAATTCTAACATTTTTCTTTCTTAGAAATAAACAGGCAATCAAGCAAACAAAACAAAACAAACTACAGTATTCGACCTAGTCTAAAAGGTAGTTTTTAATCCTGCTCTTTCTCAGTTGTCAGCAGTAATAAAAAAAGCATTATATACATTTTTAATCTCACAATTCCTCTATAGTGTAAAGAATCAAGACCCAGGCAAAACAGTTCCTATAAAAGTAGATCCCAGAGAATCTTTCTGGCAGTGTGCACAGAGCAGGTTATTGCAAAATTATATAGCCAAATGGGAATTTTTCCACACATGGAAAAGGGTAATTAAGCTGGATTTCTTGAAAAGAAGCATGAATGACACATCTGGTAATGATGAAAGGTCACAGGATAGATGATAGATTTAAAAGGGCATGGAGTTGAAATGTAAATTAATTTAAAGGAATCTTGGTGATTTAAAAAGAGCTGCTATTCAGTGTCAGGACAAAAAGACAAACAGCTTTAACAGTGGCCAGTGAGGCATGTCCAAGGAAGAGCAATGTCAAGGACAGCATGTCTTTGATGTGTGGTCATGATTACCATATATCTGAGCAGCTGATGAAACTTCAGGGTAAAAGAAGCTGGGCAAGAGTATACCTTCCTAAAGGTTAGAATAGTCATGTAAAATTCTCCACAGCATTTTTTTTTTTTCTATCCTTCAGAATTACAAACTTAACAAAAATACGACTCACAGGTGAGAAAACTCTAGAGTTACCTGATATGTTATATTGTGTTTATAACATATTTCACAACACTCATAATGAGGACCCCGTAGAGAAATGGATATTACTAACTCCCTGTGGAGGAGAACATTATTTCCCAGTGTGTTAATTAGCCACTATGTCTGCAAATGGGAACAGCTGAACACAAGTCCTTTCAGTTGACCAAATGCTTAAGTTTACATAGGCAAGTGAAATGGTTGGGATTACATCTTTGTATTTAAAGACACGCATCATAATTTTCCAATTGAAGGACTGTCATTTATGGTTTCATATTTTTTTAATTTGTTTTGTAGCATTCAAACGAATATTGCATATCAGAGCTAGGGTATAAATAGAACATGTTAGTTTTTCACAAGTAGGCACCCTCACTGACTAGGCAAAGCACTCTGAATTCCATTTCCTCAGATCTACAACACTGAAAAAATAAAAATAATCCAAACAGTGCAGTTAGCTCTCAAAAAGGCATACGGAAGAATTCATCTTAGTACATTCTGATATATCAATAGCACTGAAAACCAAATCTTCTTGATGCATTCAAGAGGATGGCTGTGATGTAGAATAATTTATTTTTTCAAAATAAACAAATCTCCTTTCAGCTTTATTTTTAGTTAGTCATCTTCTCTGGATTACAAAGGATGTAACTTCCAGCAACCAGAGATATAAAATTAGATTAAATTTTTGCCTCCCTTGTTTAGTAAATACACAGTTCTGAGGTCTTAATATAGTGTGTTGCTGTGATGTCATTAGTTTATTCAGCACAAAAAAGTGCACAACATGTCAGATAAAGAGACCACCTCAACAATTTTCAAAAAGTTCAAGGGTTCAAAGAATTCAAGAAGATATTTGTTAACAGGAAGATTCTTAACTCATTGAAAGAGTGCAACTAAAGTTAACACTTTTTATGTGGTATGTCATGGTTTTATGATTTTTGTTATTGGTATTCTATGTCATAACATCATGTAGTGCACTGGGAGTTAAAGAGCTAATACTTCAGTTCCATGAATCATGTATCAGTAATATCATATTGATAATATTTCTAATATCTGTTTAAGAAATATCTCTTTATTCATTGCTAATGTGCCAGCAGAAACAAGACTTCTACTGACTACTGATGATCCCTGAAAATGAAAAGGTAGTTTGAAAGCACACTGATTTCCAACCCTAATTCTATTATTTTTTCTTGATCTAGGTTTCTGATAAGGCCAAAGATTCTATCTATAACTAGCAAGATCTACTCTTTTCTTTTTTAATAGATCTGGACTTTCTGTAAATCCTGGATTTCTTCTGATGTTTTCCTTTGCTGATATTTTCTTATCTTTTACAGTGATAAGTAAGGAAAAAAAAAATGCAAACATACAGTATTCACAGAAGAGGATGCCGATGTGATCATACACGAGCAAAAAATAAACCACATTTTCATTTCTTCACTTGGTAAACTCAGAGTGAATCCCTGAGTTTTCTCGCTTTGCTGTGTGAAATACATTGCCCTCCATGAGATTTAAGTCACTCTGACAAGAGAATTTAATTATACTGTAGTTTCATTTTTCCACATTTTTCATGTGTTCAGAACAAATTATTTCATTCTCATTATCTCCTCTTTAACTTTTCTATGTTATGTCAGTGGTGAGCCTGCATTTGGTGCTGGCCAATTTTTCCCTGCAATCATCCTGAGATCTTGCTTCCCTCGTCTGCTCCTTCAAAATAGCATTTTATTTTATTTATTTTTTAATGAGCAAATGATAGAGAGAAGAAGGTGAAAACATAATAGAAAGAAGTATTTGTATTGCCTAAGCTGCCAGTACCATTAATTTTAAGGTTAGATGCCCAATTTAATCTCTGGAAAGATAAAAGCTCCTGTCTACAAGGGCAAAGAGAAGAAGAATCAGTCTGTGCTTGGAAAGAGTAAGACTGGACTGAAATTCTGTTCAAATGAAGTACATTGATTTCTCAATTTAAAATTGTCTACAGATTTTGAAAATTTTCTTCCTTTTCCATTTTTGTTTTCCAAACGGTGAATAAAAGTGTTAGGTGGAAACCTTTAGTCCTAGCTCTTTACCAAATGCAGTGGCATTCAGAACAGCTTTCTGGATAAATATCTGTTATTTGGCAGTTCTATTGAGAGGACGAGGTCCAAAACAAGGCCAAAGTTTACTGGTTGCGTAGTAATAGTTTTCAAGTTTCCTGAAAGGATTATGCTTAAAACTGTAAAATGCATTTCATAATAAATTAACATGCTAACGAACAAGTATCTTAGCCATTAGGCTATTGTAGTTCTTACACAGACGTAACTATTGAGAAAGTAAACTGTGAGATAGTAAAACATCAAATAATACAGAGAAAATGTAAACTGTACTTCCCTAGTATAGTGCTTTACCCATGGGACATTTAGAATAAACGTATCACTGCATAACATCACAAAAAGAAAGTTATTAGATATGTGAATATCTGATTTTGAAACGCAAATGGATCGATGAGAACAGTATTGAGATTTAAATTTCACCTAGTCACACTAAGTAATTTTTAGTCTGTAATTAACATGCATGAGCAAATACATGTAGAATTAGAAAAATAAGTTGTGCTATTTCACTCACAGGAACATACAGTTGGGAATCAAAACATATGAAGGTATAAGTTTTACTGCAGATATCTTTAAAGATTAAATAATAGAAAATTAATGTAACAGAAGTCCAAACAAAAGAGAATTGTGCTCCACAAAGTCTACCCTTGAATTTTATGTGTGATAACAGCTTTCTTCCAGATCATTCTGAAAAGCTTTTCCACCAAAAGAGCTTTCAAAAGAGCTGTTTCACTGACAGTCAGATACCTTGGAATCCAGAGAACTGTAGATCTTCCTAATTTTGATCACATCAAAAGTATCTCTAAACCACTTCTCACCATTCTGTAATAAATAACGAAAACTCACTTGCCATTTGAAGTGGCTTCCTAAGTGGGAAACACTGAGATACAACACTGCTGAGTGTCATCAACAGAAATACAGGCAAAAATCAATTTTCTTATTCTCCTAATGAATGCACAAGTTTCAAAAGCAGTCATTTAATTCTAACTAATAAAATCCACTGGTACCTGTATGGAGTTCTTTAAAACATCCTAAGCTGAGAAATCAAGTGCTGCACACTGATTGTGTCAACACCAAATTTTTTTTTAGAGATCACATCACCTTTTAAACAAGAAGCCTCAGAGGCTGAAGGGCGTAGAGTTCAATGTGGGCAACACATCTTCCCAAATGCCAGGATTTGCTGTTAAAATACATGAAAAAAACTAGCAGTGAGGTAGTAAGATAGATCTGCACAAACTTCAGTCACAGCTGAGCTTCATGAGTACAGCCACAGATGTGGTTGTGACTTCTGCACTCTGGGCATTACAGAATCATAGAATCTGAGAATGGCTTGGGTTGGAGGGGTCCCCAAGGATCATCAGGTTTTAATCCCTCCACCACAGACAGGGTTGCCAGTTGCTAGATAAATAGTAAATTAGGTTGCCTAGGACCCCATCCAACTTGGCCTTAAACTTCTCCAGGGACAGGCTGTCCACAGTCTCTCTGGGCAACCTGTTCCAGCACCTTACCATTCTCCCAGTAAAAAACTTCCCCCTGACATCTATTCTAAATCTCCCCCCCTTTAATTTAAAACCATTCCCCCTTGTCCTATTATTATCTACTTGCAAAGAAAGTTGATTCCCTTCATGTTCATCAAGTTCCTTTAAATACTGAAAGGCCACAATGAGGTCTCCCTGAAGACTTCTCTTTTTCGGGCTGAACAAGCCCAGTTTCTTCAGCTCATCTTCATAGCAGAGATGCTCCAGTCCTCGGATCATATTCAAAGCCCTCCTCTGGGCTCTATCCAAAAGCTCTCAAACTTTCCTATGTTGGAGGTCCCAGACTTGGATGAAGTACTCCATCTGGTGCCTCACAAGGGCATAACAGAGGGGGACAATCACCTTTTCCCAGCTGCCAGCCCTCTTTTGATGGAACCTAGAATAGCATTGGCCTTCTGGTCTGAAAGCACGCACTGCTGGCTCATGCTAAGTTTTTCATCATCCAGACCCCTAATTTCTTCTCAGCAGGACTACTCTCAAGGATTTCTTCTCCCAGTTTATATACTTATCTGGGATTGCCTTGATCCAAGTGCAAAACCTTCTGTTTGCTTTATTGACTCATTAGGTTCACAAGGGCCCACCTTTCCAGTTTATCAAGGTGACTCTGGATGGCATCCCTTCCTTCTGCTGTATCAACCACACTGTTCAGCTTGGTGACATTAGCAAACTTTCTGAGGGTTCACTCAATTCATTCATCTATGTCACTGATAAAGGCTTTAAAGAGTATTGGTCCCAAGATGGACCAATGGGGGATACTCATCACCAGCCTCCACCTGGACATATAGCCATTGACCACAACCATCTGGCTGCAATCTTCCAACCAATTCCTTATCCACCAAATAGTCCACTCTCCAAATCCATATATCTCCAATTTAGAGATATGGATGTGGTGGGGACCACATCAAAGGCCTTGCAGAAATCCAGGGAGATGACATCAGTTGCCTTCCTTTTATCCACCGATGACATTACTGTGTCATAGAAAGCCTCTAGATTAGTAAAGCACAACCTTCACTTTGTGAAGCCATGCTACCTGTGTCAGATCACTTGCTGATTCAGATTTGTCTTTTTTTGCAGCTGTAAAAAGGCAGAATACAAAAACAAGACTAAGTCATAAAAGGTAAAATATGCAGGACTGGAGGCAGGCAGAAACTATTTGTTTAAGGAATAAAAATTCATGTATATTCTGTGGCATTTTCTAGAAGAAGCACTCATAATTATTAATCGTCTTTGTTTGTCTTAATGAACTGAACATTTTTAGGCATGGGACTAAGAAAATCAAGTCAGCCAGAAATGACAGCTTTATTCAAAGTGATGAAACACCATGGAGAATGTCCCTTTACAAAGCACATTAGCATCAGAAAAAAAAAATCAAAGATACGCAAATTGTTTTTAAGATCATTACTTAGTTCAGGATACAAGGATCTTTAGAAGATGAAAATGATTCTCATTAAAGTATTATTACCTATTTTCATCTTAAATTTGAAATAAGGTTATAAAAGTCAGTCCCATAAATCCAGTGTGAGAGAAAGATCATAAACACCTATTCCTTAATAGATTTATGTATACACTTTGGATTTCCTCCCTGAAAGAATGACAGTGGATATGTACAGGTTCATAGTTGTGCCTGACATGGGGGTGCACAGTAAAGAGTAAGAAACATCATCCTTTTAGATGAAATGCAAACAGACAGTTAGCCAGGCTTAACCTCTTGGAAAACCATTACGCTTCATTTTAAAGTAGAGCTATGGTATAAATTTGCAGTGATATTTAAAGGTTTATTTAAACTTCCAGTATCCAGTGATCTCATGGAAAGCAGAGAAGACAAACAGAGCACAGACACTTTGGAGGTAGAAGCCAGAATGACATTACAAGCCAAAGTGACAAACATCATTCCTCAGTGCAGGACAATTCCTTGCAAAGTAAATCAGAATAATGTGTTTAACTGCTTACTGTAATAAGTAAATAAATACACAAATGAAAAAATAAATAAATGCATTTAATACCAACAAAGATAAACATTTCATATCTAATCACAACTGAGCATGCAGACGGCCACCAGAACTGGGATCAGAATCCACGTCAGGGTCCCCCTAGCTCCTTCATAATCTGCAGGTCGTTCTAAACAACCCTGTTTATAACTGTAGCTGCCTTCCTAGCAGAGGAGTTTAGATTCTGCTAGTTTCCCTGACAACTATTAGTAATGCAAACAAAATACAATGCAGAAAAAATGTTTTACCCAATCCTATAGTCAAGAATTGCACCAATCTTCCTCTCTTATCAAAGGTAATTGCACAATAATTTTTTTCCTCCCATTTAAAGACTATCTGGAATAGCAGATAAAAACCCTACCACAGTAATGTCATTTTCACAAGTCTTCAGTATAACCATGTCACTCTTTCTGGAGTTGAACAAAATGAACCCTTTAAACTGCAGATTAGTTCTGTAGAGTTTCTGTAGGGATAAAAGCAAGAAGGTTAAGCAAAATGCAGGCAATTCTTCCTGCTCTGTTCTATACCTTTTTCAAAACATGCCCTTCTCCTGTTCTGTAGCGTATTCACACAGCAAGAGTGGTTTGCATAAACCACGCTCCAAAAAAGATGATTCAGCATAATAATACAGGACTGAAATGAGAAAGGCGGGCTTGAAGTAGTCGTTTATCTCTGTTTATTCTTCCTCTTTATTATTTTAACACCAACTGATTTTAGTTTCTGCAGAAATGTCACATTGATTCCTTTTCTGCAGTACTGGTCACAGCCTCCCTTTTCAGCTTACACATATTCACCCTCTCAGCATGAATGTCATATCCAGAAGGGTGACTTTGAGTTATAAAATCCATGTCAGTTTATCTTGTTTGGCAGAGTCATCATTTATATGGACCAGTAATACTTGGTCACATTGCAAAGCTTTCACCAGAACTCAGAAATGAGTGAACAGAGAATGACCTTGAAATGTACAAGGGAAACAATATGTGGCAATCCCAGATGTGAAAAGCAGGGAAAATCCCTAACATCTGCAAAATAAATTGTCAGACTTCAGCTGAGGTGAAAAGGAAAGAGTTATAGGTAACAGAGTAAGCAAGGATTAAGTAAGTCTGTAGCAAAAAATGGAATTTCAGCCCTTTGTTCAGCCCTTTGTTGACTAATCTGGAAATACCAGCATTTCCAAAAGACTACATTTATGGCAAGAAAAAAGGAGTAGGATGTGAAAACTTAGTGTAATTTTTAGTGGGGTACTAAGATATCAGTAACATACAGTTCAGTAGGATCTTATGTGAATTATTTACAATTATTATATATGTTTCAGCTATAATTATCGATTTAGACATCAATATTCCTTCTATCACTCCAAAAATATGTTTAGATTTTTGCAGAATGCATAAACCGTTCTCTAATCAAGTTGCTATTATAGAAAATACAGGCTTTCATGCCAAAGCCAAATGAATACTCTAACTTATTTAAAACCCTGCATCTTCATGCACAGGTTTTCTGTCTGTGCAAGCTCATCTCATTAATGTAATTTTATTTCCATACTGATTGAGTCAAGCCAGATGCAGTCAGCAATAGGGTCAGCAACACATCTACTCTTTCCAGACACTTCTAGTGAGTCAGATGCATTAAGGTTAGAATATTTATAGTATTTTTAATGAAATGGACCAAGAAAAATTTTGTTGCTTAGTGATATAGCTAAGAAAATCAAGTTTTCGAAAGGTAAATCCTGAAAGAGCAGAATCAGAAATGGGAAGAAACAGAATGTACCGAAGTAACTTAATGCATACCAAATAACAATCAAATTCTGCGAGCACGTGTGACAGTTGTTCTGTCTCCGCTTTTAATGTCATGTATCTTCAGTGCACTGCAGAGATGCTTGAGTCATTTGCAAACAAGCAAGCCTTGAAACTCAGTCCAGAATAAATATGGTAGTGAGGTGCTAACTTGCACAGCCAGCACAAAAACACTGCTTCCAGGTGCTGGTGTCATTGTAAGCCGCTCTTCCGTGTCATGTAAGATTGCCAGCTTACTCATTGATAGGTTAGATTCTTAATGCAGGGTTAAACCACACAATTAGAGCCTATGTTACATGGAAATGCTTAAGTGGCGTTGCACTATTTTTTTCAAAAAAAAAAAAAAAAAGGAAAAATTGTGTACTTCTTGGCACCATACATTTTGAAATTGTAATGATTATTACAATAAAAAACAAATTCTGATTATAAATTTCATTATATGACACAGACCAGAAATTACAGGATATGTATAAAATATCTCTCTATATAACTGTATTTGAAAGGGCATACTTTCTGTTTTTGATCTGTTGGAAGATACTGTTATGAAGAATGTAAAGCAGTTTCTGTTAATATTTGAACAGTGTATGGATTCTATGTTTCTTGTGCTGCCTAACTCAAAATCTGTTCTACTTGGGTTACAGTTCTGTAAGCTTACATGTGCCTGGGAAGACAGACAGAAAAGTCAGGGCTGGAAACACAATGTGTTTCCCTCTTCACACATCAGACACTGAAGCAAATGAAAGTTAGACAAGATGCCCAAAGGTGAGTAAACAGATATATAAATAGGAACTGAAATGTGGGTAAATGCTCACCCTTAATATTGCTGGAAGATGACTTATTTATATTCCTTGTCTTTAGTCTTACTAGACTTTTTGCTCTTGTTCTCTTAAAACAAAAACAAAAAACAAACAAAAAAATAAGGCTTCACTTAAAATTGCAGGTTTTATTTTTCATTAAGTTACACAGGTCTACTGGTAGATTCAGTGTTCCTTGTGACATTTTATAGTTGTTTCTATCACTCAGAAACAGTAATGTTCCTTTTCTAATTATCACAGCATAGACCATGAACATATTCCTCTATAAATATTTATAACAACCAGGAAATTCATTCAGAAAAAGAATAAAAGGAAAACACACATTATTAAATAGGCGTTTAATAGTATTAAATGGTATTTAATAGGGAAGAAACACATGAATAAAAACGATGTTCTCATCGATCAAGTTTTTTCAGAGATTATGCTGCATACAGTACACAGATCTAAAAAAATTCAGATTATGTACCAAGTTTGATGCTTGATCTTTTCCAAGGTGAAATATAAACATACCTAGAAAATTTACCAGGCAGATTCAATGCTAGACATCTACATCCCTAGTGTCAAAAGTAGTTACATTTAGCTATAGTCTCGTCTTCATTGCTGTTAAAAATCAAAAGGTCTCTCTCAGCTCAACTTGGATTTTTTCTGAGGATTTCTAGTTCGGAAGACTAATATATGCTTACAGCATACGAGTACTGTATCAAGTAGTTGTGATGTTCAAGATGCAATCAGCACAGCAGAACATACATCTTTATAGATGTCAAATATGTCTCATATCTTCCGGCCTATTCACACTTCTGTAGAAAGATATGTTCTCCTCTCTCATCATAAATTAATACACACAGGTTCAGTAACAAATAAGACAACCAGTATGAAACTTAATTAGAGTGACTAGTGTTAAGAATAAATGAGAGATAATGGAAGTCACTAAAGTTGACTGAGCAGTGTTGCAGAGGTTTAGTGACAGAAAAAGGATAATTTCCTACAAAGAGCATAAAATAGCAATCTTTATGTCATTATCAATTCTGAATCTATTTATGTTCTCATTAATTTTTTATTAGAGTAATTCCTGATAGTTTTACTCACTAAAAGAAAGTATTGGTGCCAGGGATTTCCCTGAACCAGATGCAGGACCTTGTACGTGGTCTTGTTGGATTCCATGAGGTTAACATAAAGCCCCCTCTCAAGCTCATGTAGGTCCCACTGGATGGCATCCCTTGCCTCTAGTGTGTCAATTGCACCACTCAGCTTGGTATCTGAAAACTAGCTGAGGATGCACTTGATTCCACTGTCCACATCACTTACAAAGATGCTAAATAGCACCAGTCTCAGCATCGATCCCTGAGGAATGTCACTTGTCACTGGCCTCCACTTGGATGTTGAGCCATTGACCACAACTCTCTGAGTGCAACCATACATCCAATTCCTTATCCAGCAATTGGCCCACCCATCAAATTCATTTTTCTCCAGTTTGGCAGCCAGGATGCCATGCAGAGCTGTGTCAAATGGTTTGAGTAAGTCCAGGTGTATGACATTTTCCTTTATCCATTTATGCTGTAACTTCATCATAAGATATGCAGGTGGCTCAAATGGTAGTGTCTTCCAATAGTTTCCATGGACACTGCAACAGAGACAATGAGCATAATATTGCTTGAGAAAGCAAATTCTCAGCTACAAAACACACTTTTTCAACATAGTCTCCACACTTAGCTATGCAATTTCACCACTGACAAATGAGAACCTATATGCTACACTTGTCAAAATCTGCACCAGCAGAGGTGCCCCACTGTTTTCACCACTGCTGAAATGCACTAGCCACTCCCTTATTGTGCTTACACCCATTACCTCATTGTGCTCACATCCGCTGTCTCCATAAATATTCAGTAGCCATTTTCTGCATGGAGGAATTTAATTCCATCCCATTTCTTCATACACTCTTCCATGTCAGACGTCATTCTGTCAGGGTGTCCCTCTGCTGCCATCTGTCACACAGCAACAAAATGTAACAGAATATTGTTGTGAACGTTCAGCCTCTACTGCCATCTCACCACCATCTACCTCTGATATTGTAGGCAGACATAATAAAATAAGAGGCATTGCTTTCAGAGCAGCCCACCTAGCTCATCACAAAGAGGAAGCTGAAGCTCTCACATGTGGAAGAAAAGGGTTGCAGATCTCTCAAACAGCAAGTATGCCAAAGATTTGAGATATGCACTGGGAAGGGTTTGCAGAGCCATGAAAGAAGAGAAATAAAGTTCTCTCTGTCCAATTTTATAAAAGGAGGAAGAAAGAAAAGTTATATTCCTTGCTTTTTGTCCTGAATTCTTACATACTTAGATTTTGTTTAATACTGAAGATCCATTTGTAAATAGTTTTTAACAAAGCTAATAAATTATGAATTTGTTTGAAGCTCTCAAATAATCAGCCATTAATTGTTCACTAGCAATTACAGAGTTCAACTGGCAAGCAGCCTAATAAAATCCAAGCTAATGATTATAGCTATGAAACTTTCTGGTAGTATGTTTACTAAATTTTCAGAATACTTTGGTCAGTATTTTTAGAAAAAAATACTTTAACAATTATTTGCATTATGTTCAAGCCGTAATTTAAGAATTTGGACAACAATGAGTACTTTCTTTTTAATATGTTGCAAGATGGGGAACTAGTAATAAACAAACAAACAAAAAAAAAAGAATAAATAAAGTAAGACGTAAACCTCCTTTTAATTTATTTATTATTGTAAAAAAACTTCTTTTCTTCCAGTTAGACAACATTTCCTGTGTCCTATCAAACCAGACCATGCTAAAGAATCTGTCCCCTTCCATCTTACAGATGCCCTTTAGATACCGAAAGGCCACCCTCATGTCTGCTTTTGGATACCATAACAAAGCAGCTCTTCTGCGATTGTGATTACTTACAGAATTCCCAGTTCTCTCAATAAAGGTGTTTGCTACACCATCCCTACTGGATGTTATTACAGTAGCCACAACAAATTTTTCTGGTTTACTCTTGCATGTGGCTACATTATATCTGTATTTATGGATATAAATTTCATTAGGTAGCAAGAAACCAGTTTGCTATTGGAAGAAAACAAACAATAAAAAACAAAAAACAAAACAAAACAAAAAAAACATATTTGTTCATCCTATGAATCTTCTAAGATATGGAAGTGGAGCACTGAGTAGCTCACAGGATCTGAATTTCCAGATGAATAACTGTACTTCTGATCATGGGATTTCTTCTTTGCCTTTGATGATGATTTTGGATCTCCTCCTATAAGGCTATATATTCTTCTATGCTGGGTGGGCAGCAGTTCCTTTATGTCGCTAATAAACTACTTTGAAGTCTACCAGCTACGCAAATATAATGATTCCAACACTTCTTGCAATGCCTTACAAGAGCAAAGACCTATTTTGAAACGGAGATACACTTCTTTTAAGGATGGTTTACGTTACTGAGTCCATTGTACTCTGATCATTGTTTGGGCTTTATAGATTACCTGTATAAATGTTACCCAATATATAAAGATATATGAATAACATAAACTCACCCCATACTATCTTTTACAATGTTACATTTTTATTCTTATGCGTTGCAGGAAAATGAACAGCTTTTGGCTTTGGTTATTTTCTGATAAACTAAAAGTCACTGAAAAGAAAAGTACTGGAGCAAAACACTGCTTTGACAGAATTAGCACTGTCTCTGACAATACTTAATCCTCAAAGATTAAAAGGGAGATGAGAACTTTACTCAGAAAAAGCAGTCATGAAAGCCTGTTACACTGTAACACTGGTCTTACTGGGAGGTGAAACGTTAAATTTGATTTCAAATTCCAAAAAAAACACTATATAGCCTATCTAAAACTTGTTCATCTCTTTGTTACACAACATAGTGCCAACTGTCTAAAGCCTGGAAGTCAAAGTCACTGTTCTACATTTTCTACAGCAGTTTGACAGTTGAGCACTTTTTTTCCAATACAATCTTCAACATCAGCAGAAGTTTAGATAAGACTAGACAGGGATCAAACAGCTGTGAAAAGGTCACCTAGTGGTCTATAATTTTCGGACATACCTTTCTGTATTTTCAGATCAGAAGGAATAATGTAGACCATAGACAGAAAATGAATGAAAGCCAGCGAATATCCCTGATGAACAGAATACCTCATCCTACTTCCTTCCCCATTCATGTGAAAAAACTGAAGTTTCTTTTTACATTGCATGTTTTAGTATTATACAAAAAATCCTTCCAGAAGTTGCATGATCACACAAAAATTTTGCCTTCTGAACTTATTAGTTTTATTTTCTTTGGTACTCATGTCCTCTTCTTTTTATACAAATCTTCCAGTACTGACAGTCTTCAGTAAATTCTTCCTGGGGAAACCTTTCTCGGTGACTTAATTTGGTAAAGGTCTCATACTGCATTTATATTACCAGCAATCAAATATCAGAACTTATTTTCAAGGCCTTAAAAGTGCTCTGTGTGAACTTTCCAAGAACAACACAGCTCTTCCTGGCATGTCATGCATAAATTACTCCATCAAAGAGCTGGTGTTTATTCTGAGCTCTTTGAAATTCTAATCACTTATACGCACCTCCACAGGCCAGTCTGCACTCTGAAAATTGGATTACTTACAATTGGGCTATTCATACCATAAGGCTATAGACTGTGACTTGTCACGCATTTACAAGCCTCTGTACATCAACCATTTCTAATTGATATTTTTCTTCATTTTTTTTCTTAATGTAAGCTTCATATCAACTAGTTACATCGCACCACAAGTATTTTTTTCCTTTTAATTGGCTGTGAAAAACATGCACATGTAACATCATGTTAGTCTTTCTAAATATCACTCAAAAGAATGCTTGCAGTATTTTCTTGTTTGGTATTCTGGATAGATAAGTTGAGAAGGTGCTGTTATATTTGAACTAAGGCAGAATGTAGTCAGCTTAATTAATTTATTCCAAATGAAAGTTCATCTTACATTATTAAAATGTAAAATGAAGTGATTGCCACTAACACAAACTCAGTCTATGAGGTTTCTGTGAGACCTAGTAGGGGACATATTAAGAGTTTTTGATAGCCAAGTTCCCATAGACTGGTGTAGGAGGAATGATTTGGTAATCAACAGGTTTACAGATAATCACTCCGGCCTTGAATGTTTTAAGACAGTGCTTTTGTACTTGTACAGGTATAAAGTGATAATTTGTGATTAAAGTTTTAGCAGTTCTGCTTGTGTATGCATAATTATTCCCTACAGTTAGAAACAAATCACCATGGTTTTTATCTACATATAATGCATACCAATAGTAGTACTTCCACACACCAGGTATGAAAATCCAAGTCCTTATAAATTTAATGAAATAAATTAAAAAGAATATATATAATAAAGTTTCCTGAAAGAAAAGAAGAGAAAGAAAAGAAAAGAAAAGAAAAGAAAAGAAAAGAAAAGAAAAGAAAAGAAAAGAAAAGAAAAGAAAAGAAAAGAAAAGAAAAGAAAAGAAAAGAAAAGAAAAGAAAAGAAAAGAAAAGAAAAGAAAAGAAAAGAAGGGAAAAGAGAAAAGAAAAAAGAAAAAAGAAGAAAGAGAAAAAGAAGAAAGAGAAAAAGGAAAAAAAGAAAAAGAAAAAGAAAAAGAAAAAGAAAAAGAAAAAGAAAAAGAAAAAGAAAAAGAAAAAGAAAAAGAAAAAGAAAAAGAAAAAGAAAAAGAAAAAGAAAAAGAAAAAGAAGAATATCTCTGGATCTCTTAAAGTACATCCAGTAGACTGTTCCAGATATCATTTAAAGGAATAAAACATGTTCTGCAGACATTAGTAGAAAGGAAATGAGTGCCTTGGTTACTGATTCCCACTGAAGTAAATTTTCAGGGGAGATTATGATCTAGCAGAAGTGAGAAAGACTTGAGAATACTACACATTTCTGTCTTTTCAGTGTATTCTGGGGTATCATCAGTGGTTCATCAGGTATATTGGAAGTTTCATTAACTTTCATCTCCATGTTGTGGTTTGCATAATTAGAACAGAAATGGTATACTATAGAGGATAGCAGAACAATCACAAGTTTGATGATTCAATTCACAGTGGTTTCTTAAGCATCTTCTAATCTAAAATAATGAAGGGTAAAAAATATTTAGATTATTGTATTATATCCTTTCAAATTAAAAGTTAAGGATAATTATCCTTCAGAATACTATATTTCTTGCCTTCACAAATATGCATCAGTGAGATGCATGACAGTGCGAATTATGACAGACCAATAAGTATATCAGTCTACATTAAGGAAAATAGTAAATGTGCTGGCAGGAAGCCCAGTGAATTTAAACGTTTTTCAGCACTTGTGTCATGTAATGTATACAATCAAATTTGGAAATAATGACTGAGAACCCTTCTCTTTATATTATTGTTAGTAATAAGTATTTCACTTATATATTATACTTCTGCTATCACGTACTATCAAACAGTGCTGTGATACAGCTGCTGTGATTGAGTTCCTGTTGCTACTGAACAAACTGCCAATCTCACATGCTATCAATGTTTGTGCTACTTACAACTTACATATTTGCACAAATTCCATGAACATAATTTCTTAGATTCAGTCAATAATTCAGGAAAAAAAAGTGAAATACTTGTGGTTAATAAATCCCAGATAATCTTCAGAGGGGATCCTCATGAAAGCTCGTGTACATTAATCAGTCAGAAAACCAAACCTTATCATTACTGTAAAGTATATTATCTAAATGTAACTGAGAAATAAGATTTAGGTTTTTTGTTTGTTTGTTTGTTTGTTGCATTTTTTTATTCCTCTTATTTTCTATTTGACTTCAATAGAATTGTGGAAATATTCATGATTGGAGGATCTAATTTAAAGTTAAGTAGATAGACTTATATCTTTTTAATTGAAAAGGTATGCAACATAACCAGGAACTAGTGGAAACATTTTGATAGGGTGGTATAATAAAGGAGATCTTTAGCAGTTGAATGCTAGGGCATGTTATAGGACACTATATAGAAAGTGGCTCACTTTACACAGGATGCATGTCTTCATCCCTGTGATTGATGTAGTGCCAAAAATGTGAATAAAAAGCTGCTGCTTTTGTTGTTTGGATCAGGCAACTTATCTGAGTGTATGGGAACTGTTGAATCACGGCCTGAACCACTGATTGATCACCTGAAGCAAGCACTGAGTCAGCCACAAGGGCACAGGTAAAGGTAATGTACCTGTGTGATTGGAAGGGGTGGAGTCTGGCTCCACATCTCCCTGACCCCATTTAAGGGTTGACCACCACCAGGGAAGGATCCCTTGTTGGAGATCCCTTGCTAGTGGAGTTATTGGCAAGCCTCAACTATCTTCAAAGGTGTGCCACTCTCTTCTTACTAGTTGTCTGTATACCATCTACTTAAGCCTATCTAAAATATACCATATTTGGCACTATTTCTTTTGGGAAGAAACAAACAAGCAAACTAGGAAACTACTTTCTTTGGCCTATTGTGAAAACTTAATGAGTATATAACTCTGATTATGGGAGCTATCTTTCATCTTTTGCTGTCTTACAACATAAGACAAATCTTCCTGACTAAATTTCCATTTATTTTTGTCAAAATATCTGTAAGTCTATAATCTTATGGTATGTCACAAAAGAGGCTACCTTACACTAATTATATGTTTAGTCATATATATATTTACGTAGTAGAATGGAGTATAATCATCTGTACTCTCAGTGAGAGAGTGTCTTTTCCACTGTGGATGTTTGGATGTTCATTTATTTCATAGTATGCTTCATATGGGCAATAAGAAGGGCTGCACTTCATTTTCCACCCTCCAGCTTTGCTATCAAAAACAGATATGAAGCTTTAACAACTACAGACACCCATGACAACCATGACCAAAATCTGCAAGGAGAGATAACACCAAGAGCCTGCAGTGTGAACTGTAAAACAAAACAGTGAATGTTTGTAGCTACTCCGTGTTAAAAGACACTGAGGCTTCCCTCTGCCAGACTAATAAGGAGTCTCAAGAATTCTGCTGTCTCCCAGGGGTCAAAATCTGGGACACTGTTGTGAGGTTGCTGAGTAGGATTTCAGCTCTGGACTTTCTTACCCCTTCAAGAACCTACTTGGATGTATTCCATGGGTTAGAGCATTGGAAATAAAGGGGGGCCAAAAGACCTGGTTGATACTCAAGCACCACTTCTTCCAAGATCAAGATATGTACATATCTAAGAGCAAGAAATAAGGCAAAGGTGGCAGGATCCCTGCATGGATGAGCAAGGAGCGCATGGAAAAAACTCAAATAGAGGAATAAAATGGAGGAAAAGTGGTCTAGCCACTTGGGAGGAATATAGGAATGTTGTCAGGACATGTAGGGATGGGCTAAGACTCATTTGCAATTAAATCTGGGGAGGTAAGTCAAAGACAACATGAAAGGCTTCTTTAAGTCTGTCAGTAGCAAAAGGAAGACTAGGGAAGATGTGGGCCTACGGCTGAATGAAGTGGGTACCATGGTAATGGAGGGCACCAAGAAGGCAGAGTTACTGAATGCTTTCTTTGCAGTGCTTTCTTTGCTTCAGTGTTTACTGCTAAGACTGCTCCTCAGGAATCCCAGACCCTGGAGGTAAGAGAGTCTGGAGAAAGGAAGACTCCTTGATTAAAGAAGATCTGATCAGAGATAGTCTAGGTCTGGAGATCGATGAATGCACACAACTTTGTGGGCCCCGATGGGATGCACCCAGGAGTGCTGAGGGAGCTGGCAGAAGTGATTGCTGACCTGCACTCCATCATCTTTGGAATGTTGTGCTGAACAGGAGAAGCCAATGTCACTTCTGTCTTTAAAAAGGGCAAGAAAATGAACAGTGAGGTGGATTGAGAACTAGCTAGCTGGAAGAAGGAAGCGTTGTGATAAATGGCACTGTCTACTTGGAGACCTCTTGCTATCAGTGTTTTCTGAGAGTTGGCAACAGATTAGGTCTTGTTCAATGTCTTTATCAGTGGCTTGGATGAAGGGATAGAATGTATTCTCAGCAAGTCTGCTGATGATACAAAGATGGAAGGAGTGGCTCACAGTGGAATGCTGTACTACTGTCCAGGGAGACCTAGATATACAGTTGAGTTGGGCGGAGTAGAAGCTGATGAGCCTCAAGAAGAACAAGTATAGAGTAGGGGATAACCTTCTGGAAAGAAACGCCAAAGAGAAGGACTTGAGTGTCCTGGCAGACTACAGATTGGCCACAAGTCAGTACTGTGCCCTCATGGCCAAGGTCAATGTTATCATTAGCACACCTTGGTCAGGCCACATTTTGAGGTTTTTTTTCTGGTCTTTTCAGTTCAAGAAAGACAGGGATCTTCTAGGGACAGTCTAGCAGAGGGCCACAAAGATGACTGAGGCCTGGAGCATCTCCTTTATGAGGAAAGGCTAAGAGACAGGTGTCTGTTCAGCCTGCAGAAGAGAAGACTGAGGAGGGACCCTGTCAATGCTCATGAATATTTAGTGGACAAGAATCAAGTGAATGGGGCCAGGCTCTTTTCAATGGTGACAAAACAAGGAGCAATGGGCACAAACTGAAACACAGGAAGTTCCCTATGAACATGAAGTTAAAAAAATTCTTTGAGAGTAACAGAGCACTAGAACAGGCTGCCCGGAGAAGTTGTCAAGTTTTTTCTGTGGAGATATTCAAAACCCACCTAGATATTTTCCTGTGCAATCTACTGTAGAGAATCGGCTAAAGGGAGTTGGACTGTATGGTCTCCAGAGCTCCCTTTGAATGTCTACCATTCTGTGATAACTCATTCTTTTGTATGATTTAAATCTATGCTTCAAAAGGTTATTTTAATGCAGTGGAACCATAAGGGGCCAGCAACCACTGTTCCTTGGAACAGTCTAAAAATACTCCAAATTTATTTTTTACTTCAAAATTAAATTATTACAATAAAATTTCTGAATAAATAATATTATTTTCCAATCAATCGGTTCTTTACAGAATAAGAATTAAGATAAGTTCTCTGCTCTCTGCTGCTGCTCAAGTTTAATCCAAAGTGATCCATACAAACAGAGCTGCAACTGAAGATTATATATAGTTGGCTTCTGATGAGGAAAACAGAATAATATCTTCAGCAACAAAACTGCATCATACATATAATTAGAAATTAAGATATGTAGAATGTTAGAATGAACTCACAATAAGGGTGTCATTCTTCACAGAGACACAGGTAACTGTGTTTCTAATGAGGCTACAGAAATCATCTGAGTAACTGGCAAACTATCAGATCCACTGTTGCTCCAAAATCCCACTTGTGTTCCCATGCTTTGTATAAATTCACAAGAAAAAGAAAACCTTGATTGTAGTAGTCAATTTTTTCCATCAGTTCTTCAAGACCACATATCTTTGCATTATACGCACATCATTCAGATATCATTTAAATCTTAATTATAAGCAAAACTGAAATAATACGTGGCTTATTGTAACTCAGTACTATAACTTAGGACTAACTAAGCTAAAGCACTAATTCTATAACATCTTTGCTTAAACATCAATGTCATAGACAGACAATCTCTTAGTACAACTCCCCATGTTCATTCTGAATTTGTTAACTACTTTCAGTTCATGAAAACAAAAGAGGAGAATTCTTTCCTGGTTGGGCAGGAGAATTGCTGTAGAGTTTGTTCAGATGAACTGAAGAAGAAAGACAATTCATATAGAGAAGATCTAATATTATTTTATCTCTAGTCTCAGAAGCCAATATGTACAAATGGGCACACTTCAGTGTGTACTTGACAAACTAAATATTAGTTATAAACTGCTCTTCTTTCCAATGAAACAATTTGAACTTATAGAGGTATACATTGTACATATATTTACACACAGATACATATACAGTATAGGCTGGAGCTTTTTGAATATACTTAGGGATTTTCCTGCAGTAGTTGTTTCATGGAAATATTATCTTCAATAGCACCTCTTCATCATGATGTGTGGGAGATACCATTCCTTTTCCACTCAAAGCTTTCCTATTGAAACAATCTCTTTGCCTTTTTCTACCTTAGGTGCTACGCTTTTCCATCACTGCCACCCCTCTGGCTGGAGCAATAGCTACCAGCAGAGTTGAGATCCAGCTATCCCCTCTTGGAGCAACTTGCTTTCCTTGTTCACTTTCTGCACTGCCTCTGACTTGCAGCAGTACTTTTGGGCTGAGATTTACGTAGGTAATAAACATTGCTCACTTGAATTCCTACTACAGTATTCTGGAGAGTAAACCAATGGTTGTCTCTAGCTATCTTTAATAGACAATGTGGATCTCAGACTGCATTCACTCCCCACCAAAAGCATTTTGAATAGAAACTTTAAGCAAATAGCCAAAATTGAGGCAACCCCATAAATTCTTACTTTAGAAGGTTGGTTAGAAATCTCTGCTGTCTTGTTTCAACTGGAATTGAACTGTTTTCTTCAGTGTCTGGTATGATGCTGTGTTCTCTCTGACAGGAATTAGGACAGATGACTTAAACTGGCCAAAGGAGTATTCCATACAAAATGACTTCATGTGAAGTGAATTTTGGATTGGGTGGAAGTTCATTTCCCTCTCATTTGCTTCTTCGAGGCTAGCTGGGCACCAGTTGGGTGAGCAATTGCTTGTGCACCCCTTGCTATATACATTCATATATATATGTATGTATATATACACACACACACACATACATACATACATACATACATATATATATATATACACAGTCAAAACTATTATAATTTTTCTTTTCTTTCTTTGTAAATAGTTTTACCTCAACCCACAAGTTCTACTTTTTTTTTCCTAGTCTTTCCTGATCCCACTGGGCAGAGGGGTGGAATGAGCAAACGACTGTGTGGTGCTGAGCCACCATCTGGGTTAAACTACATCTGCCCACTCTGTTCTTTACGTAACTCCCAAAAGAATTTTAAAAGAAGTCTTTACCAATAATAGAAGAAACTCAGCTTGCTGAAGTAGAAGATCCAACTTCCCTACCCTCCTTGTCTCCTCAAAACTGATAAGAATATTAATTTTCAGGAGTTTTACAACTAGCTTTCTGGAGGAAAAATGAGGTAATGATAGCTAGCAGTCCACTTCCTGCAATGGCCAGCACTTACAGTTTACACTGATTAGGAGTTAAAAATAGCTTAGCCAGTCAGTTACACAATATTACATTGCTGACTATCTTCATAAACCTACGAAGAAATCAGTTCATGCCCTGAAGCATTAAGATTCATATCCTTTGTGAATTTGAATCTTGATAGAATATTGATAAATGGTATTTTTTTTTCTTTTTGATATCTGCATATCAGCTCAAGAAAGAGCCACTACTACAGAATTTGGTCACATTGTACATTCTTAATAACACCCTCCATTTGCAGAGGAAAAAAAAAAACCATCTTATTCACAGTGTTTAGAATCCATTAAATGTAAAAAAATAAAAAAATAAAAAAATAACCAGTTTATGTTTTACAACTGTCTCACTCCAATTTATAGGAGGAAGAAGAGGCTCTTTTCAATATAAATACACCCAATGGTGAGATTAAGACACAATGGATCACATGTTAGCCCAACCACTTTATTACAAATCCTAGTCGCTTAGGGATATGGGGAAGGGAAGATGAGCGATAGAAAAGAGATAAAAAAGCAATGAGTCTTGGTAGAAAGCGAGAGAGAGAGAATCACCACTGTGGATCCAGCAAGGTTCGTAGCAGGTTCATTGATCTCAGGAACTTGTATGGTCACTGTGAGGAATGGGAGAAAGCCAGGAAGCTTCGCAGCAAGCAGGCCTCAGGAGGTTCCTCCAAAGTGGTTTTCCCCTTAGGGAATTCTCTGTCAAAGGTTTTTATTTCTTTGGGAGTTCTTCTCCAAAGTCCTTAGTTTAGTGAAGGCCTTTTATCCCCCATTTCTCAGTTGTTTTTATTCTCTCTGTTAGTGTGACATATCTGGCCGGACATATGAGCCAGCAGGGAGTGGTGTCTTCATTGCCATGCACAAGCATTGTCGTCTTTTGCAGTGATCAGCTTCTCCAGGCCAAACCCTGAAAAAGACTGGCTTGTCTCTGCTTCTGCTTATCTTTAAAACAACAAGCGGAAGCACTGTGGCATGATGACACCCACTTAGATAATCTGCAGTTGTCAGTTAGAGTCTTATCACGAAGCAAGCTTTGAGACAAATAAAAAAAGAACAGTTTTTGTCTTTCACATCAACATAATCCATAATCAGCAGTTATTTTCCCTGGTATCTTGAATTAGAGAAAACTAATTTTTAGTCTTTCATGAGTTCAATGGATAAACAAGGAAAAGCTGAAATATTTCAAAATCCTAACCCACACATCTACTATATATTCTTCATTAACTGCTGGACTGTGAAGGAGCAAAATAAAGTCTTTTCCAGTGTAATACAACAGGAGCTCATGAAAGTTTATGTGTTCTGCAGTATTCAGACATAAGAAAACTATCACCACACAAGATGCAGTATGAACTGTTGTTTTCCAAAGCGAGTAGAAATTTTGCTGACTTCAGTCACAGCCATATTATTTTTTTCATTAGTCAAGTCTTGTTTGTTCATTTTAACTAAGAGACTATAATGTTTTATACTCAACATAAACCCAGAAAAATAATTGTTCTATAAGATAATTGTTTCTACAATAAAAATGACATAAGCAGTCTCTTTGAAATGACAGTCTTTGCTTCAAAAACTATGGTCTAGGATATAGACTGGAAGCAAGTGCTGTCTGAGATGGGGATGGCGGGAGAAATGGGAGACAACAGGACAAATTGTATTTGTCAGAAAAATGGGAGCCTCAACTTGTATTAGACTAATTAATAACAGCACATAAGGAAGGCACAAAAGGCAGAGAAGTATGGACTGACTGGGAATACTGTTGTAGTATGGGAGAGCTATCAGTCCCAGATTACTCAGGGAGTTTGAAGTGGTGGTATACTTGAAGAATTTGCTTAATCTTGTCAATTTAAGATATATTTTCATTGATGTCTCAATTCACATGTCTACAAACAGTAAAGTCCAGCTTTTTACTTTCACAAATAGAATGCTTGTGGGCATTTATTTCCCTTTTGCACCTATTCTATTTCACAGGTAGGTGCACACAGCAAAATCTGAGCTGGGCTGTAGATCTGTCTTTCCCTGACATCCCCAAATCAATTTGAATTTGTAAGTACTCTACATAACTGGAAAAGCACCAGTCATAGGCTGTCTGTCCATTCACAGAAATGTTCAAAAACACTAACTGGAACGAGTGGAATGCCAGTTCTGTACTCCTGTATGAATTTTTAATCATAAAGCATTAGATACAAAAGTGTTACAATAGCAGCTAATAGTGTAGTGCAAGCAGTAAGCAGATAAATAGATGCTCCATTGAGAGTACTTGCTCAGCTTGACCTGAGCCTCCTACAGAAAAATTCTGATCTCTTGCTTTGAGCACAACAGTGCTCAGCTACACATTACCCATCAGCATCCCCCATAAGCAGAGAGAAAGTATGAAGATCTACAAGTAATGTCAGTGGATTCTCGCAGTCCTTCAGTTATATGTCTCTCATTCCTTGGCTGTATTCTGCCTAAGTAGTAGTATGACAGCAAATATTCATTGAAAAAATTCTGTTGATTGAGCAGTCCTTTACACCAGCTCTTTTAGGATCAGACCTGTTTCCTGTCAGACATCAAGAAAAGAGGAGTCTATTATGAAGCAAAGCCCATAACCAAGCTGCTATGAAAGAAACTTGTATCTTCTGTTAACACATTCAGAAACTCAGGGTCAATTCACGTTGCTGTCTTGGCTTACATGCTTAGTAGTGCAGCTTTCCTGCTCTTGCCAGAAAAAAGTTGGTAAGCAAATCCCAAACTGTGGCTCGGTTGTAGCTGAATATATTCAACCATTCCATTCAGTGCAAAGGCAAAAGATGGGCACAAAAAATAACAGTACCAGAAAGAGCTGAGCAACCAAATACAGAAAACTCTGCAGAATGCAACTTGAAGCACTTTGATATATGTGACAGGAACTTCATTATAGATTTTGAAATCGGTATTTATCAGCTTTGTGTAACTACAAGCAGTTATGCCAGTTGGGAATCTGCTCCACTGCAGTTGTAATTGCCAAGTCAGAATCTGTTATACATTAAGGTTGTTTTGAAGTACTTTTAACATACCATTCTCTTTACGATGCATGATTTTCATTACTCTGAGACTATGATTTCAACATATGTTAATGGGAATAGGCTGCTACTTATTATGTTCAAAGCAGTGTCTCATGCAGCACATCACTGTGACAGGCAGTTACGTCCCACCAGGTAATTAAATATTAATACAAGTATTTGTTTAAGAACTACTCCCAGTATAAGTTATAATTATTTTACTACATAAATATAAGTAACACAAGCAATTACAGTTGCTACTCTAAAAAAAATGACAATAAAACATCAATAAAATGATATTGCTTTAATAAAGCTGAACAGCTACCAATTTCTTGCTCAGGGTGTAAAGCCAGTAGATGATTCCAGGCCTCATGTGGGAATGGAAGCAAGGACAAAAAAGGAACTCCGAGAAGAATACCAGGGAAACTGATACCCAAAGGAGAATTAAGAAACTCCAACAGTCTGTATTATTCTAAAATGCACCTCACTTGCACACAAAACACTCAAGTGCATGAACAAAATAGAGTCATCAAGGGAGTTAGCAGTGGTATCGGGCAGCCTGCCAGGTCACAGAATGAGGATGCAGAGGGGCAAAGCCAAACTCTTCTCTGGAGAGCTGATGATGAGGAGCCCTGAGTGCGGGTGCTGCTAGAAGTTGGCTTGAGGCTCAAAATCCATTTAAACGCCAAATCTATCAGTTGAGTTTGAAACATTTTGCACTTAAACAGTCAAGAAGTACAAGCTGGAAACAAGTTAAGAACCAGATCCCTCCTTGTTCAGTGCCCACTCTAAGCTAAGAAGATCATAAAACAGACTTAGCACACATAGCATGTTGACAAGGGAATACACCTAGAAGGGAGGAGAGATCAACTTCTGGACTAAAAGCAAAAGAATTTATGAACACTTCCAGAGGTCAGATTTCCCATATTTTAACCCACGTTCTATGGTAGAATAAAGAAGAAATTATCATTGATTCAAATGGGCCTAAGTGGAAGAAAAATGGGTACAGGTAGCTGATCAAAGGTCCTTTACATTTTTTTTTTTTGTTAATGAGAAGTAGATTTATGAAAGAAATTAACACTAACAATGAAATTTTCCTTTCTTTGAAATCTCTAAAAATAAATAAATGAATAATTCATGTTGTTCAATCAAAATTACTTATGGATTTTTTTGTTCAAACTCATTTGCAAAACAGCTAAAGAATACATTATCAAGACCCCCATGACATGCAGAAAACATCCATTGCTTAGTCATAATTTTCTTCTTGTAGCAGCACAAACAAACATACATACATTTCTGAAGTTTCCAACAAAATAACTGTCCTTTTAAACTTCTTTGGTTAGAAGGTAATTTGTTGAATCACAGCCTTTAATATGAGCAGATGTTCTCCTTTCTAGAAGGAAGTAATATGGATACAGAGGAATAAGGTTTTCGTACATAGGTCTGGCTTCTCTTCAGTGTTTCCATGCCAGAGTACTCTTGCAAAGGCTGTGCTGTAGTGATTGAGAAAGGAAAAATGACAGGCATCTTGTCTTTGTTGATGCTACAGAATAGGATTTTGTAATAGGAACAGCTGAACTTTTTTCTTCTTGTTTGCCAAAAACAATGACTATAGGCTGAGTTCCTATGAAACAGCCATCTTATTCACGAGAAGGAGCTACATGGCACCTATGAAGCAGTAGAAGCTATTCTTTCTGAACATCTGAATGTCTATCTGAACATCTTTACCTTTTTTTACATGTAAAAGCAAAACAAAATGAAATGAAATGAAGTCAAATGCTTCCCTGCAGTTACTGTAGTTACATACAGCCTTATTTCTCAGCAGTACATATTCTTTACAAGTACTGTCCAACTGATTGCACTTCTGGAGAAGACAGGTTCTCTGCTATGCTACAGTAATGATGCAAAACAACTGTTTACACCTACAGAGCAGATGACTGCATGCCTGAAACTGTATGCAGAATGATTTAACCACTTTGGAAAAAGTGAAGAAATGTTATGAGAATGTTTAGGCATGCTTACATGAGGCATCTCAAGTAGTTACCTGGAATGATAATCAGAGCATGTCCTGGATTTCAAGAGATTGGTCTTACCCTATTTATGAAGGTTATTATTACCACTAAATGAATTGCCATTAGTAAGGCTATCATTAACAAAGTGTGATGGTGGAGACAAACCCTCCCAGTTTAAACTGCTCATTTTTATTTACCATAAGATGAACAAACTAACTAGTGCTGCTTTTCACTTAGAAAAAGTTTGATGCATTTTAGCTAATGTACACTCTTAACATGGCTCATCTTCCTTGAATTGCTCCCATGTGGACGCATGAATCAACACTTCACTGTTCCACTCTCTCCCTCGGGAGTAGAGAGGAAATAAATGATACTGAAACATCATCCAAGGAAGGCCAATCCTGATGGGACTTCAGTAGCACTTGATAGTGCTCATCTGTCTTGGATTAGGAACTTTTACCTTACCAAAAGGCAGGTTATAAAATTACCTGGGAAATCTGACTCATCTTTCAGTATCTTTGGCCAGTACTTGTCTTTGAAAAACTCACAATCCCCCCCCCTTCCCCCCCCCAGCAAACTAATGGGGGCGATGCACTACTCCGAGCTCAAATTCATCCAGTGATGAAAGCTCCTTTAATATTTCTTTAGTTTCTCTTTATACTGCTGCTGAAATGTCACATAATCATGCTGTCATTGTTGAAAATCAAGCTTATTTTAGGAAATACAGAATACAGGCAGATACTAGCTTCCCACTGCTGCACATTCTACTTGTTTTCTGCTCTCCTTTATAAAAGCATTATCCTATAAAGGATAAAATCTGTAGTGATGCCGTAATTACTAGCTTGATACAGTGATGTGGTGTGTATACCCTCTACTTACACTGTGACATAGAAGATAATTATATACTTTGCTCTGATGAGTTTCTACTAGACAGTCTAATCCCAGGAGTCAAGAAAATGCAGCTTTCATTTTTATTTATTTATTTATTTTTCATGTAGGTGCATAGATATTATGGCATCTTTCTTATTTAGTTTCCACATTAACTAAAAGTAAGGCTTATATTTTTTTCCTTCTCTACAATGAAACCAGGCGTTTTAAATCAAGTTTGTAGCATTTCAAAAACATCTTTCTGCAAATATTTTTTGAGCGCATCCATTTTTATAGTCACCTTGGACAAATAATGCCAAGACAAATGTTTTTACTACTTTGAATAAATTAAAAATGAATTATTTAGGAGAGCTCAGAAAAAAAAATTGATTAATTTTGACTTAGCTGATTTGTGAGCAGATAAATCAAGTGACAACAGCTTGAAGCCATAAGCGACCATCTGATCTAAATGGTACTAGAGGAATATGCAAGAAAAATGTTGGCAAAAGTGGCAAAATAAAAGGCAGACAGTGGCACTTTAAGGCAAAAACTTCCTTAACATGAAAACCTCTATTTGTGACTCAATGCTGTGAGCGTTTAAAACCAACACTGGGAAGAAGCAATTACATCTGTGCAGGACAGAAGTTAATCGCTTAGGCCTATTTCCCCAAAAAAGCACATTTGTATTGAAAATAAAATTCACCCTTCTCTGATGCATGAAGGGAATAATGAAAACATTTGAAATACGAACTTGTGGGCAGCACTTCAATGCCTTTACAAAAAAATAACTTCACCCCAATGACCTGGTGTATCTGGTAGCCATTTGTCTGAAGTGGGATTCATCAACCTAGGCAAAGTCTTATGAAACTTATAAAGAATTCCTTATTCAGCAGAGATGAATACAAGACTGAAAGAAGTGATTTCTTCTTTTCCTTGAGACAATTTTTATAGGAATACTTAGAGATTTAATTCTGTTCAGTGATGAAAAAATAAGAAATTTTGTGTATTTATTTTTTTAATTTTAAAAATAAATAAACAAAAGCTTCCATTAAAAACTACAAAGGATATTGAAGTGGAAACTTTTTTTTTAGAGTTCCTCAGAATAAAGTTAAAATACAAGCTGTTCCCCAAGATTAAATAACTTTTCAAGTATGCATGCCAGTTGCCTACAGAAGTACAGAAATTAGAATGTGGACAGCAGCAATAAAAACAGCATTGTTGTTTAAATCAGCCTTTTACAGGTGTCATAAATGCTCACAGTGCAATCGGACTTTTTGAAATATTTTATTACAATCAAAAGGTGAAAAGCAATAAGCAAGCAGCGCTGGGTGTGCCGGGAAGTCTCCGCTCCACCAACGACACACACCGAGAAGATGGTTCCCTCTTCTTTTATACAGTGTCTTATTTAAAATTTCTTGAAGTCCCCTCCTCCTCTTGGTCAATCATTTTATTCTTCTATGCTTGTGTGGCCAGTCGCTAGGGGGGTTGCACATTCCTTCAGGTGGCCTTTGGGATGAAGGCTGTTTGTCTTCCTTAATGCCCTCTGATTCATCCATCTGTGTATTCCAGGCCAGTCTTGCAAGGTCTGTGTTTGAAATGCTTATCTCTGCCACCCTTTGGTTTGAGGAATGCACCTTCTGTTGCAGCGTTAGTGTTTGAGATGCAGATAGAGTTCTGTTCCTAGTTTATCCTTTCATGCCTTATAAGGAAATTCTATTCCTCTAGTCAATTTTATCTACTGATTGGAATTAAAGGTATTGTATCAGTATCTTTGACTCTGTGTCCTTTGACACGAATCACATTCACATGTTTTACAACAGGCAACTCACTATCAGAGATGAGACAACATGAAAAATGTTTTCATATTTATTTTTTATGTTTTCTTCACTGGATGTTAACACTCAAACCTTAGGTCACTGCTGTCACGTTCCAAAATATAGGAGGAAGACGAGGTTCTTTGATTATGTGCATACCCAGCATGAGATTAAGACACAATGAGTCAAATGTTAGCCCAACCAGTTTATTACAATTACTTGTTACTTAGGGATATGGGGAAGGGAAGGTGAGCGATAGAGATAAAAAACAAGGAGACTTGGCAGAAAGCAAGAGAGAGAGAGATCACCATCGTGGATCCAGCGAGATCTGTAGTCCATTGATCTCAGGAACTCATCTGGTCACCGTGGGGGATGGGAGAAAGCCGGGAAGTTTCGCAGCAAGCAGGCACCGTGCAGGGGGGGTGTTCTTCCAAAGAGGTTTTTTCCTCAGGAAAGTCTCTTCTTCAAAGTCTTTGGTTTAGTGGTGCTGAGAAAACCAACTGAGCAACTCAACACACCAATGAGTAATGTCAAGCAGCTATTCCCCCCGTTACAGTGCTGGGTACACGGGAAATCGCTCCACCAAACATGCACACCAAAGAGAGAAATGAATACATATTTAAAGTATAGCACATGCATATTCATCACGTTACAAACTCTGGTTACCGAGGGGATTAAACCTAAGGGTCATTTTTTCTGAAAATTTTCAAACCTTGAAGGGGGAGAGCTCCTCACCATTCCTGTGGGTGTTCTGTTTTAGCTGCCTCCATGTTCTGGCATTAGTTTGATTTATGCCCACCCCCATTTCTAAGTTTTGTTCTCTGTGTAACACATCTAGCTCAACAGATAAATCAGCAGGGAGTAGCACCTTTGGTGCCACGTACAAGTATTATCGTCCTTTGCGGTGATCAGCTTCTCCAAGCTGTACCCCAAAAAAGACTGCTTGCCCCTATTTCTGCTTACCTTTACAACCATAAACAGAGACACTGAGGCACTGTGACAACCATCTAGATAATTTGCAGTTGTCAATTAGAGTCTTATAGCCAGAAAGGCCACGTGAAGCAAGCTTTGAGACAATAAAAGTAAAATCAGTTTCTGTTCTTCACAAATGCTGAATGCAGAACTTCAATATTTAAGGTTGCAAAATGGTGACCTTCTCATAATCAATAGTATGGTAAAAATAATCCAGACTTGTAGGGCCTCTCTTGAAAGTTTTCATCTCTCCTTTCACAGTAGGGGAAAAAATATAAATATGATCCTTTTAAATGGATGGTACTAAATGAGAGAAATGAAGCTTGACATTTAAATATGTTTGTCAGACACAAACAACACATTTAAAAAATCCTGAACTTTAAGCTCTGAGAATTAGCTGTGCTTTAAAAGCATTCAGAGAAACAACGAGCCAGTATATAATCTGTCTGTTGAGTCACTGAATGTTGATTCAGTCTGAATGCAGTCATGGCACTGTACTGAGGTACCAGTTGGGAATGAGTGGGAGGTCATTAACATACAGAAGAAATAAGCATCCTGGTGCATCGCATCATCTGTTTCACAGTGTCATAATTTTCCTACAGGAACTGTAGTTAATGAATAACTTTTAGAGGAGCTTAGCAACAATCAGCAGTCACCCCCTGCCTACAAAGAGAACAGCAAATTGGTTTTAAATCGCTTAGCATAGGCAGTGAAATCCGTTACATGCTGTCAGGATGTTCAAGTCATTTTGCTAATTAGATGAGACAGGTTGAGTGACGAAGAGAGCAGCACATTTCTCAGTGATTAGAAGTAATGAGTCCATTGATCACTTCAGGGAAGCTGGATCCTCAGCTATTCTCTGATTAGGTACTCCTTAGTTTGCCAAGTCACTCGTCTCTTCATTTAGTCATTCAGTTATATTTTAGGTCTGTAGTTTTATTTTTATTTATTGTTGTTGTTGGTTTTTCTAATCTATGTTTGACTGAAACAGAAGAGCTTGTTGTGACAGCTGGGGCAGACATCACATGTGCTAATCCACACCTGAGAACTAGAAATACCTACCTGTGTTTTATAGGTCAGTCAACTTAGAGTACAGAATGTCAGCAGTGAACTTGTCTGTTTGATCAGCAATGTAAGCTATGCTCTCTGCAATCAAACAGCTAGCTTTGATTTGACAGAATCCAACCAAACTTTATCCTGGAAAAAAGTAATGTCTTTGAGTAGAGTGACTCTTTCATGCTGTGATTTATTAAGTAATTAAAAGTATGATCTGCCTTTTTAAATATGTCATGAGATATGGTAACTTCCCATTATACCAGAATAAATTAAGAAAATATCTCCAGAGCTTTTGAAATGGATTAGAGCTGCAGGACAATACGTTACACATCTCAGAAATAGAAGTTTTCTGTCCTCAAATATCACTGCAAAGAAAGATGAGTCAGATGAGCCTGCAAAAGCTCTAATAGCTCTTATCATAAATACTGTCACTGTTTCCATACTCCATCAACAACTCACTTTGCTAGATCAATAGGTTCCAGCTTGAATGAATGGAGAAAACAAGATTCCCCCTTGGTTGAGGAATATCTGGTCAGAGATCGTCTAGGAAAAATCAATGCACACAAAAACATGGTCCCCAGCAGGATTCACTCAGGAGCGTGAAGGGATCTGGGAGAACCATCTGACATACCTAGTAACCTTCTGTGATGTAGTGACCAGATAGGTAGAAGAGAAGAGAGCAGTGGATGTTGTCTACCTTGACTACAGTAAAGCTTTTGACACTGTCTCCTGTAACTTCCACGTGGGTAAGCTTAGGAAATGTAGCATAAATCAGTGGACAGTGAGGTGGATTGAGAACTGACTGATCAGCAGAGATTAGAGTCCTAGTTTGAGACCTCTTGCTAGCAGTGTTTCTAGGGATCAGTACCAAGTCAGGTCTTGTTCAACATCTGCATCAGTGAGAGAAAAGGCATCCTCAGCAAGTTGATGATACAATGCTGGGTGGAGGGGCTGTGTGAATGTCATAAATGCTCACAGTCCAATCGGAGTTTTTAAAATATTTAATTACAATCAAAAGGTGAAAAGCAATAAGCAAGCAGCGCTGGGTGTGCCGGGGAGTCTCCGCTCCACCGACGACACACACCGAGAAGATGGTTCCCTCTTCTTTTATACAGTGTCTTATTTAAAATTTCTTGAAGTCCCCTCCTCCTCTTGGTCAATCATTTTATTCTTCTATGCTTGTGTGGCCAGTCGCTAGGGGGGTTGCACATTCCTTCAGGTGGCCTTTGGGATGAAGGCTGTTTGTCTTCCTTAATGCCCTCTGATTCATCCATCTGTGTATTCCAGGCCAGTCTTGCAAGGTCTGTGTTTGAAATGCTTATCTCTGCCACCCTTTGGTTTGAGGAATGCACCTTCTGTTGCAGGGTTAGTGTTTGAGATGCAGATAGAGTTCTGTTCCTAGTTTATCCTTTCATGCCTTATAAGGAAATTCTATTCCTTTAGTCAATTTTATCTACTGATTGGAATTAAAGGTATTGTATCAGTATCTTTGACTCTGTGTCCTTTGACACGAATCACATTCACATGTTTTACAATCCCCCATTTCCTTTTTGATCCCATCAGTGATTGGTGTCTTGTATTCTAAAGTCAATACTGCTTTCCTAGCAGCTAGTAAAAATGGAGCTGCTTTGTTTTTTACAATCATTAATTTGTGGGTCTTTCCAGCCATGGCTTTTTCTAGATTAATTGGCATTGCAGAAATCTGCATGCCTTGCATCACTCAATGTATTATTCGAATAAGGCATGGAATCATACAGGGTAAGAATATTAGTCCAATCATCCCGCACAATATTATGAAACACAGTCATTTTCACCATGCATCCCCAAGTAATTGATTCTACCAATCATCTTTTAGAATTGAGTTCCACCTCTGAACTGAAACACAGGCAATTCTTTTCTTTTGTCTACCCCAATAGTACATGTGCCTTTCCAGTCCTTTGGCAATCGGTTATATGCTCATTTAACACAGATCCAAAATAGTCTGTCAGGAGACCTCCAATCTGAGGCATTCCTTCCCAGCTCTTCCCAAAATTCTTTTCCTTGGGGAGAGACAGGTCACCAATATCCCGGTCCCTCCATGGAGTTTGTGGTTAATACCATTTTGCAGGGGGTAGCTTCTAAACATCATTTGAACTGTTTTCCTTCTCTAGATATACAGATTTGTCCAATAACCTTGTAACTAAGCATCCATCCTTCAGGTCTTATTTTGGTTGACCTATGAGTATGATTCCAATTTAACAATTGCCATGGTTCTAATTCCTCCCCCCTCCAGAGCCATTGTTCTGTCATTTGAGATCCTAACAAACAGGTTGGCTCCCTTGGTAAATCCAGATTCTCCTAGGATTTTTTTCTCACCTCATCATAGAGAGGTGACTTTGTTTCCCTGTATCCTGTTTTCCTGTATCCTTTGCCTGACCTGCAACTGCTTGGTAACATTTTTTTACTAGCTCTTCCTCGTATTAATCCTGGACTCCGCTGCTATCAGAATATCCCCACATTCCTGATTTGGAAAAACAGATATTCTCCTCTCTTTTGGACAAACACAGCCATTTTATGGATCCACCTTTTCCTTTGTTAGCTGTCAACCAGAGGTTATGCCCAGCAACTATACAAGTCTCTAGTGAACCCTTGTCATAACAGGCCACATTTATGTGGGTATGGAACAATAGCGCCCATTCTGTAGTTCGACAGTATTTAACGTATTGGTAGCACTTTGAGCATGGGTTTGCAGTCCCACTGTCGGGGTAGCTCAGTATGGTCAGGAGAATTATTATGCCCCACTGTTTTCTCATCCCTCTGCCTCCTCCGCCTACCGGGTTGCATCCGGCAGCGGAGTAAACTGTCTTCTCGGCAGCAAGGATAGTCTTCAGGGGCTCCATACGAGCAGTTACATCCTGCGCACCCCTGCCCAAGATTTCCCAGTTTGGACTCTCACTGGTCGAATGCTACAGGGCAACCAGTTTTGTTGTTGGTACTCTACTGTTATATTTTCTGCTCCCTTACCTAGCTGCCCCTTGACCCTGTGAACGAATAGCTTTTAACCCTATCGGGAGTCTGAATTTCAGAGTTGTTGTCCCCCCCCCCTTTTTTTTTTTTTTTAACTTTGGTATAAGATGTCCTACCCTCAAAAGCTCATTGCAAAGCCCCCCTTTTGCAGACACCCCTCCTGCAATGGTATCACCACTTCTCCTTACAATAACAACATATATAAATCATACAAAAAGGTAGCATCCACACTGAGTTCTTTGCATGAGCATTATCGTTGTATTCGTATTTTCAGTTCTCCTGGAGATGATGCAACTTTCCAGTCCTTAGTATCGATGGGACCTTTTACACAGGAGACTTGAGTCCAGGCTCCCTCCGCAGTATGCACCACCATCTCTGTAGTTAAGGTAACAAGAAAAGGTCCCTCCCAACATAGGGTTAAGGAAGTTTCTTTCCAGGTTTTTTATTAACACTCTATCTCCTGGCTTCAGATATTAAGGGGATTACATTATGTCACCAGCAAATCTACCTCCTTATCCTCACTGACTTCCCCACGGATTGCAAACAGCAATTTCAGTTATCTTCTCTGGGCTTTCCATTGTGTTGTCAACAACCACCCTGCCCACCATTGTGTTGTCCTTATCTTCATGGGATCTCCCCCGTACTGAGATGCAAACAGCAGCTCTCTTCAGCAGTACCTGCATTTCTATGGTCCCTGAGTTTCTTCCTAAAGATACCTGTTTGCTCAAACTATGATGCCCAGTTTAGATTCAATCCAATTCAATTCCTTGATTTAATTCCATATAGCATCTCATAGGGGAATATCCCGTGTTCCGAATTGGGCATACTCCAAGCCATCTTAGTTTCTAACATCAACTTTGTTAACTGTGCCTTCAAGGTACCATTCATCCTCTCTTACAATTTGGGAGGTAAAATGGTTTCCTTGAGAGGAATCGATTACTCCTATAAAACCATATCTAGGGATAATGTCTTCCAAGAGATGTTTGTCCACTGTTTGAGCAGTGGCCCTACTTGTACTATTACTAGCAAATCCCTATACCTTCCTGCCTTTGGTAATTCAGTAAAATCCATCTGTTCTCATTCAAAAGTTCTGCGTGCCAATGGTCTCCCTCCTGAAAGTGTTTGTCATAGATTTCATTTGTTAACCTTTTTGGCAAATTAAGTAATCCCTAGTTTCTTCCTTTGCTATTTCAAATATCCCTATATACCCACAAAATTTCAAGAAATGATCTGCCAATGCCCTAGTTCCCCAGTGGGTTCTCTGGTGCATTTGCTGCACAATTCTTTGGGCAAAGTTCTTGGGTAATAATTCCCTGCCATCAGGCAAAATCCACTTATTATCAGTCCATTTTACTCCTAATTTCTCAAAGCTCTCTCTTTCTATTTGAGAACAGATTTTTGGTGTTTCCTTTTTGTCATCTTGGGTTCTTATTTCCTCTCTCTTAGAGAGTATAAAAGTGCTGCCCTTTTTGCCTCCTCATCTGCCCGATTAACTCAGTTTTTATTAAAGGACACAACTGAGCTGGGGAGGCTTCTAATTTGTCTAACCTTACTTTTATTCCTTCCAGTCCTTCTAGAGGATAGATTTTTTTCTTCTTGAAGCACTCTATGTATAACTGTCACTGTTATCCTTACAGTAACCCTTCAGAGCCTCTAGTAAGAGTTTTTCATTTTCTAATTGACTTTTGAGCTCATCTGTCTATTTCTGCAGTTTTAACCAATTCCTGAAGTGACTCTGTAGTTTGGCTTTCCAATTTCAACTGCTAGTCACAGAATTCTATGGCTGCAACCAAAGCCAAATCCAATAATGCACAAATAGAGACCTTCCCATTTTCCAGCTCGGGTACGACCGTTTTTCTACGGGATACTGTCTGAAACACTCTGCAATTATGCCAGTTTTGCCGTGCCCAGTCTACCTCTGTTAACGAGGGTCTGGCACCATGCCTTTCTAATAGGTCAAATAACACATCTCACCTTTCATTATGACTACACTGTCGCTCATTTCTCACTACCCAGAAAAGGTTTACACTGAGGGGATGGAGGTACTTAAAAGGCTCAATTAACACCTCACCACCCCACCACCCAGGAAGGCACAACACACCTATTAAGCAAATGTAAATACCGTTCCAATCACTCCTCCCTCTTGCTGAGGGGAGCACACAAAAAGACAAAAGCTAAAAACAACACTTTCATAAGCTACAGTAAATAAACTTCTTGGAGAGCTACACAGTTCCTCATTTCCCCAAGCTTATGGGTGGAATTCCCAATTTTCCTGTGGTTCCTTACGAATGTCACACCTGGGGATTGATTCCTTCCTCATCTTTTTGCATGAGAACACATAGTCTTGAAACTCTCTCTCCTTCATTTATGGCAAGGTTTATTCCTAATGCCACTATTAAATCCCTCCCCAGTAAGTGATGTTCTACCTCGGGGACCACTCAAAAATTCCCTAAACAAATTTTAGTTTCAGCTTCAGTCGTCACATTTTTTTATTTTTATTTTTTTACAATTGGGACCCGAAAAGGGCTCACCTTTTGCCCTGACTACTAGGCTTTTATCCTTGCTTATTATACACCCTTTAGGTAGTTTCTGTATTATGGACCTTTCAACTCCTGTATCTATTAGGAAGATAGTTTCTTCCGCCTGGGAACCTACTTTTAACCTTATCAAGGGCTTTTTAGTTGGTCTCGACCCCAGGATGTATAGCCCCTGACATCCCTATTCTTTAAACACCTCCTCATCCTGTCATGGTTTTTTTATTATTATTATTTATTTATTTATTTAAGACAATTTCATTTCATGTGTCCTTTCTTCCCACAATAATAACATTCTATTCCTTCTTCAGATCCCTTTCGAGGAGAATCTCCAATGCTCTTATTAGTATTCCTAAGACTTTCTCTTTTAGGAATTTCCTCCTTTTTCGCTTCTTACAGCCATGACAAATATTCAGGCCTTTGCTTTTTGTTTCTCCTCATCCCACCTTACATATACTTTCTGTGTTTCTCTCAGTAACTCAGCTAGTCCCCGTTTCCTGCCAGTCTTCTAACTTTTCCAATTTCCTTCTAATGTCCGTCCAAGACCTGACCACAAACTGGGTTTTTCTTTAACCCTTTTGCCCACAATTCATACTCTCAATTACACTTTCATATGCCATTAACAATTGCACTTCTATATACTACCTCGTCCCATTTCCCTTCTCGCCTAAGAAACAATGTTAGTTGTAAGATGATCTTACAGCTTTAAGTCCCATTTAGGGGCTACGGACACCTTTCCTCTATTGGTCCGCCCTCCTCATTTAAAAGATAAAAACTCCCATTCTTTACACCTATAACATACATATACACAAAAGACAAGTGGTGTACACACAAAGAGAAGAACAATGACGGTTGTTATCACTCGCTTTGTCCGTCTCCGGCCGTTTCCCTCGCGGGAGGACGGAACCGCGGATCGGGACTCCGCACTCGCTTCGCAGCGATGCTGCGTCTCACATACCCAGCACAGCGCACTCATTCACAACTCACAAACATCGGCCAATACAGCTGATCAGGTTTTACTTGTTTTCCACCCCACACTTCCATGCAGTAATGGACCATAGCTTTTTTCCTTTGTTTTCCCTTTCTGAGATGGCCAATTTCCTCAATATTTTATCATTAACCGCAGGGAACTGTCCAGGGTTTTTTTAAGTAATTTGTTCCCTTTCTTATCTCTGGGGCCTCTCCGTGGGTCCCTCCTGGAGTCAGCAGATTTTGACTTTCTCTGTCCCATGTCATTTACCCCAGGGGACTGTCCGGGGGTATTTCAAGTAATTTGCTCCCTTCCTTATTCTTGGGACCTCTCTGTGGGTCCCTGGGGCCTCTCTGTGGGTCCCTCCTGGGGTCATTTCTCTCCCCCATTTCCTTATTCCGGGGTTCCTTTCTTTTTCTCTCTCCCCCTTATTTTAGGTGATTTGTTCCCGTTTCTGGGCCTCTCTGTGGGTCCCTGGGAATTTCCAACCACCCCCTTAAGGGACTTTTTTCAAACCAAACTCTCCACCCCGGAACTCGTCCTCCCAACCAAGCGGTACTCACAGTCCGGTGTGCTCGCCTGGATCTTCGTGCACAAGAATTACGGGATATTAACTGCAGTTTTTCCAAGGGAGCTCTTTTCCTTGCTTACTGCTTTTCAAGTTCGTGTGGTACGAAAGGTCGAGCAAGGATCCTTTTCTCCCGAGGCTACCAAAAAGGTAGGGTGCCTCCCCGGGAGTCAGGATGTCTCACCCGAATCCAGTCGTATCACGTCGGGGTCACCAATTTGTCATAAATGCTCACAGTCCAATCGGAGTTTTTAAAATATTTAATTACAATCAAAAGGTGAAAAGCAATAAGCAAGCAGCGCTGGGTGTGCCGGGGAGTCTCCGCTCCACCAACGACACACACCGAGAAGATGGTTCCCTCTTCTTTTATACAGTGTCTTATTTAAAATTTCTTGAAGTCCCCTCCTCCTCTTGGTCAATCATTTTATTCTTCTATGCTTGTGTGGCCAGTCGCTAGGGGGGTTGCACATTCCTTCAGGTGGCCTTTGGGATGAAGGCTGTTTGTCTTCCTTAATGCCCTCTGATTCATCCATCTGTGTATTCCAGGCCAGTCTTGCAAGGTCTGTGTTTGAAATGCTTATCTCTGCCACCCTTTGGTTTGAGGAATGCACCTTCTGTTGCAGGGTTAGTGTTTGAGATGCAGATAGAGTTCTGTTCCTAGTTTATCCTTTCATGCCTTATAAGGAAATTCTATTCCTTTAGTCAATTTTATCTACTGATTGGAATTAAAGGTATTGTATCAGTATCTTTGACTCTGTGTCCTTTGACACGAATCACATTCACATGTTTTACAATCCCCCATTTCCTTTTTGATCCCATCAGTGATTCGTGTCTTGTATTCTAAAGTCAATACTGCTTTCCTAGCAGCTAGTAAAAATGGAGCTGCTTTGTTTTTTACAATCATTAATTTGTGGGTCTTTCCAGCCATGGCTTTTTCTAGATTAATTGGCATTGCAGAAATCTGCATGCCTTGCATCACTCAATGTATTATTCGAATAAGGCATGGAATCATACAGGGTAAGAATATTAGTCCAATCATCCCGCACAATATTATGAAACACAGTCATTTTCACCATGCATCCCCAAGTAATTGATTCTACCAATCATCTTTTAGAATTGAGTTCCACCTCTGAACTGAAACACAGGCAATTCTTTTCTTTTGTCTACCCCAATAGTACATGTGCCTTTCCAGTCCTTTGGCAATCGGTTATATGCTCATTTAACACAGATCCAAAATAGTCTGTCAGGAGACCTCCAATCTGAGGCATTCCTTCCCAGCTCTTCCCAAAATTCTTTTCCTTGGGGAGAGACAGGTCACCAATATCCCGGTCCCTCCATGGAGTTTGTGGTTAATACCATTTTGCAGGGGGTAGCTTCTAAACATCATTTGAACTGTTTTCCTTCTCTAGATATACAGATTTGTCCAATAACCTTGTAACTAAGCATCCATCCTTCAGGTCTTATTTTGGTTGACCTATGAGTATGATTCCAATTTAACAATTGCCATGGTTCTAATTCCTCCCCCCTCCAGAGCCATTGTTCTGTCATTTGAGATCCTAACAAACAGGTTGGCTCCCTTGGTAAATCCAGATTCTCCTAGGATTTTTTTCTCACCTCATCATAGAGAGGTGACTTTGTTTCCCTGTATCCTGTTTTCCTGTATCCTTTGCCTGACCTGCAACTGCTTGGTAACATTTTTTTACTAGCTCTTCCTCGTATTAATCCTGGACTCCGCTGCTATCAGAATATCCCCACATTCCTGATTTGGAAAAACAGATATTCTCCTCTCTTTTGGACAAACACAGCCATTTTATGGATCCACCTTTTCCTTTGTTAGCTGTCAACCAGAGGTTATGCCCAGCAACTATACAAGTCTCTAGTGAACCCTTGTCATAACAGGCCACATTTATGTGGGTATGGAACAATAGCGCCCATTCTGTAGTTCGACAGTATTTAACGTATTGGTAGCACTTTGAGCATGGGTTTGCAGTCCCACTGTCGGGGTAGCTCAGTATGGTCAGGAGAATTATT
The DNA here is from genome assembly GCA_023055505.1 of Callipepla californica brunnescens. Taxonomy (NCBI): domain Eukaryota; kingdom Metazoa; phylum Chordata; class Aves; order Galliformes; family Odontophoridae; genus Callipepla; species Callipepla californica. Next base: position 419,055 of record JALIRH010000013.1, read on the forward strand.
ATGCCCCACTGTTTTCTCATCCCTCTGCCTCCTCCGCCTACCGGGTTGCATCCGGCAGCGGAGTAAACTGTCTTCTCGGCAGCAAGGATAGTCTTCAGGGGCTCCATACGAGCAGTTACATCCTGCGCACCCCTGCCCAAGATTTCCCAGTTTGGACTCTCACTGGTCGAATGCTACAGGGCAACCAGTTTTGTTGTTGGTACTCTACTGTTATATTTTCTGCTCCCTTACCTAGCTGCCCCTTGACCCTGTGAACGAATAGCTTTTAACCCTATCGGGAGTCTGAATTTCAGAGTTGTTGTCCCCCCCCCCTTTTTTTTTTTTTTTAACTTTGGTATAAGATGTCCTACCCTCAAAAGCTCATTGCAAAGCCCCCCTTTTGCAGACACCCCTCCTGCAATGGTATCACCACTTCTCCTTACAATAACAACATATATAAATCATACAAAAAGGTAGCATCCACACTGAGTTCTTTGCATGAGCATTATCGTTGTATTCGTATTTTCAGTTCTCCTGGAGATGATGCAACTTTCCAGTCCTTAGTATCGATGGGACCTTTTACACAGGAGACTTGAGTCCAGGCTCCCTCCGCAGTATGCACCACCATCTCTGTAGTTAAGGTAACAAGAAAAGGTCCCTCCCAACATAGGGTTAAGGAAGTTTCTTTCCAGGTTTTTTATTAACACTCTATCTCCTGGCTTCAGATATTAAGGGGATTACATTATGTCACCAGCAAATCTACCTCCTTATCCTCACTGACTTCCCCACGGATTGCAAACAGCAATTTCAGTTATCTTCTCTGGGCTTTCCATTGTGTTGTCAACAACCACCCTGCCCACCATTGTGTTGTCCTTATCTTCATGGGATCTCCCCCGTACTGAGATGCAAACAGCAGCTCTCTTCAGCAGTACCTGCATTTCTATGGTCCCTGAGTTTCTTCCTAAAGATACCTGTTTGCTCAAACTATGATGCCCAGTTTAGATTCAATCCAATTCAATTCCTTGATTTAATTCCATATAGCATCTCATAGGGGAATATCCCGTGTTCCGAATTGGGCATACTCCAAGCCATCTTAGTTTCTAACATCAACTTTGTTAACTGTGCCTTCAAGGTACCATTCATCCTCTCTTACAATTTGGGAGGTAAAATGGTTTCCTTGAGAGGAATCGATTACTCCTATAAAACCATATCTAGGGATAATGTCTTCCAAGAGATGTTTGTCCACTGTTTGAGCAGTGGCCCTACTTGTACTATTACTAGCAAATCCCTATACCTTCCTGCCTTTGGTAATTCAGTAAAATCCATCTGTTCTCATTCAAAAGTTCTGCGTGCCAATGGTCTCCCTCCTGAAAGTGTTTGTCATAGATTTCATTTGTTAACCTTTTTGGCAAATTAAGTAATCCCTAGTTTCTTCCTTTGCTATTTCAAATATCCCTATATACCCACAAAATTTCAAGAAATGATCTGCCAATGCCCTAGTTCCCCAGTGGGTTCTCTGGTGCATTTGCTGCACAATTCTTTGGGCAAAGTTCTTGGGTAATAATTCCCTGCCATCAGGCAAAATCCACTTATTATCAGTCCATTTTACTCCTAATTTCTCAAAGCTCTCTCTTTCTATTTGAGAACAGATTTTTGGTGTTTCCTTTTTGTCATCTTGGGTTCTTATTTCCTCTCTCTTAGAGAGTATAAAAGTGCTGCCCTTTTTGCCTCCTCATCTGCCCGATTAACTCAGTTTTTATTAAAGGACACAACTGAGCTGGGGAGGCTTCTAATTTGTCTAACCTTACTTTTATTCCTTCCAGTCCTTCTAGAGGATAGATTTTTTTCTTCTTGAAGCACTCTATGTATAACTGTCACTGTTATCCTTACAGTAACCCTTCAGAGCCTCTAGTAAGAGTTTTTCATTTTCTAATTGACTTTTGAGCTCATCTGTCTATTTCTGCAGTTTTAACCAATTCCTGAAGTGACTCTGTAGTTTGGCTTTCCAATTTCAACTGCTAGTCACAGAATTCTATGGCTGCAACCAAAGCCAAATCCAATAATGCACAAATAGAGACCTTCCCATTTTCCAGCTCGGGTACGACCGTTTTTCTACGGGATACTGTCTGAAACACTCTGCAATTATGCCAGTTTTGCCGTGCCCAGTCTACCTCTGTTAACGAGGGTCTGGCACCATGCCTTTCTAATAGGTCAAATAACACATCTCACCTTTCATTATGACTACACTGTCGCTCATTTCTCACTACCCAGAAAAGGTTTACACTGAGGGGATGGAGGTACTTAAAAGGCTCAATTAACACCTCACCACCCCACCACCCAGGAAGGCACAACACACCTATTAAGCAAATGTAAATACCGTTCCAATCACTCCTCCCTCTTGCTGAGGGGAGCACACAAAAAGACAAAAGCTAAAAACAACACTTTCATAAGCTACAGTAAATAAACTTCTTGGAGAGCTACACAGTTCCTCATTTCCCCAAGCTTATGGGTGGAATTCCCAATTTTCCTGTGGTTCCTTACGAATGTCACACCTGGGGATTGATTCCTTCCTCATCTTTTTGCATGAGAACACATAGTCTTGAAACTCTCTCTCCTTCATTTATGGCAAGGTTTATTCCTAATGCCACTATTAAATCCCTCCCCAGTAAGTGATGTTCTACCTCGGGGACCACTCAAAAATTCCCTAAACAAATTTTAGTTTCAGCTTCAGTCGTCACATTTTTTTATTTTTATTTTTTTACAATTGGGACCCGAAAAGGGCTCACCTTTTGCCCTGACTACTAGGCTTTTATCCTTGCTTATTATACACCCTTTAGGTAGTTTCTGTATTATGGACCTTTCAACTCCTGTATCTATTAGGAAGATAGTTTCTTCCGCCTGGGAACCTACTTTTAACCTTATCAAGGGCTTTTTAGTTGGTCTCGACCCCAGGATGTATAGCCCCTGACATCCCTATTCTTTAAACACCTCCTCATCCTGTCATGGTTTTTTTATTATTATTATTTATTTATTTATTTAAGACAATTTCATTTCATGTGTCCTTTCTTCCCACAATAATAACATTCTATTCCTTCTTCAGATCCCTTTCGAGGAGAATCTCCAATGCTCTTATTAGTATTCCTAAGACTTTCTCTTTTAGGAATTTCCTCCTTTTTCGCTTCTTACAGCCATGACAAATATTCAGGCCTTTGCTTTTTGTTTCTCCTCATCCCACCTTACATATACTTTCTGTGTTTCTCTCAGTAACTCAGCTAGTCCCCGTTTCCTGCCAGTCTTCTAACTTTTCCAATTTCCTTCTAATGTCCGTCCAAGACCTGACCACAAACTGGGTTTTTCTTTAACCCTTTTGCCCACAATTCATACTCTCAATTACACTTTCATATGCCATTAACAATTGCACTTCTATATACTACCTCGTCCCATTTCCCTTCTCGCCTAAGAAACAATGTTAGTTGTAAGATGATCTTACAGCTTTAAGTCCCATTTAGGGGCTACGGACACCTTTCCTCTATTGGTCCGCCCTCCTCATTTAAAAGATAAAAACTCCCATTCTTTACACCTATAACATACATATACACAAAAGACAAGTGGTGTACACACAAAGAGAAGAACAATGACGGTTGTTATCACTCGCTTTGTCCGTCTCCGGCCGTTTCCCTCGCGGGAGGACGGAACCGCGGATCGGGACTCCGCACTCGCTTCGCAGCGATGCTGCGTCTCACATACCCAGCACAGCGCACTCATTCACAACTCACAAACATCGGCCAATACAGCTGATCAGGTTTTACTTGTTTTCCACCCCACACTTCCATGCAGTAATGGACCATAGCTTTTTTCCTTTGTTTTCCCTTTCTGAGATGGCCAATTTCCTCAATATTTTATCATTAACCGCAGGGAACTGTCCAGGGTTTTTTTAAGTAATTTGTTCCCTTTCTTATCTCTGGGGCCTCTCCGTGGGTCCCTCCTGGAGTCAGCAGATTTTGACTTTCTCTGTCCCATGTCATTTACCCCAGGGGACTGTCCGGGGGTATTTCAAGTAATTTGCTCCCTTCCTTATTCTTGGGACCTCTCTGTGGGTCCCTGGGGCCTCTCTGTGGGTCCCTCCTGGGGTCATTTCTCTCCCCCATTTCCTTATTCCGGGGTTCCTTTCTTTTTCTCTCTCCCCCTTATTTTAGGTGATTTGTTCCCGTTTCTGGGCCTCTCTGTGGGTCCCTGGGAATTTCCAACCACCCCCTTAAGGGACTTTTTTCAAACCAAACTCTCCACCCCGGAACTCGTCCTCCCAACCAAGCGGTACTCACAGTCCGGTGTGCTCGCCTGGATCTTCGTGCACAAGAATTACGGGATATTAACTGCAGTTTTTCCAAGGGAGCTCTTTTCCTTGCTTACTGCTTTTCAAGTTCGTGTGGTACGAAAGGTCGAGCAAGGATCCTTTTCTCCCGAGGCTACCAAAAAGGTAGGGTGCCTCCCCGGGAGTCAGGATGTCTCACCCGAATCCAGTCGTATCACGTCGGGGTCACCAATTTGTCATAAATGCTCACAGTCCAATCGGAGTTTTTAAAATATTTAATTACAATCAAAAGGTGAAAAGCAATAAGCAAGCAGCGCTGGGTGTGCCGGGGAGTCTCCGCTCCACCAACGACACACACCGAGAAGATGGTTCCCTCTTCTTTTATACAGTGTCTTATTTAAAATTTCTTGAAGTCCCCTCCTCCTCTTGGTCAATCATTTTATTCTTCTATGCTTGTGTGGCCAGTCGCTAGGGGGGTTGCACATTCCTTCAGGTGGCCTTTGGGATGAAGGCTGTTTGTCTTCCTTAATGCCCTCTGATTCATCCATCTGTGTATTCCAGGCCAGTCTTGCAAGGTCTGTGTTTGAAATGCTTATCTCTGCCACCCTTTGGTTTGAGGAATGCACCTTCTGTTGCAGGGTTAGTGTTTGAGATGCAGATAGAGTTCTGTTCCTAGTTTATCCTTTCATGCCTTATAAGGAAATTCTATTCCTTTAGTCAATTTTATCTACTGATTGGAATTAAAGGTATTGTATCAGTATCTTTGACTCTGTGTCCTTTGACACGAATCACATTCACATGTTTTACAGTGAAAGACAACTGTTTTTTCTCATGGCTCAGAACTTGCTTTCTAAGGCATTTTTTTGTGATAAGACTTATATCGGACTTATCTCAGAGGAAGTGGTGGATGTCGTAACCTGGTACCACTTTGTGGATAGTTTTACATTTGAAAGGGTTTCTTTGGAGTTGTTTGCCTTCAAAAGGAAATGCTCAGGAGTGTTTCTGGCAGAAGATCTGGACTGTGGCCAAATAACTGGTACAGAAGACTGGGAGGTGATCCGAATGTGTACTGTGAAGGCAAGACAATTTGGGCATCTCCCTGCTCCCTCTTATCTGCTGTCAAGGCCTGGAAGATGGGAATAAAGGAGTTCCTGCTGAGATCTAAAAGCCAGGAGCTGCCTCTCCAAAAAGAGATGACCACCTTAGACTTATAAATAAGTTATATCTTCATTAAGAATTTAGAGAGAAACAAAAAAGAGGAAAAAAAGAGTGTGGAGAAAAAAGAAGTCATCAGCAGCAACCAAACAACACAATGTCCATCAATCTATCACTACTGGAGTTCAGCAGCTAAACTACAGACCTTGCTCAACCCACGGTGGTGACTCACTCTGTCTCTCTTGCTTTCTACAAAGACCCCTTGCTTTTTATTTCTTATCTCTTTTCTATTGCCCATCTTCCCTTCCTAAGCAACAAGGATTTGTACTAAAATGGTTGGGCTAACGTTTGACCCATTGTGTCTTAATCTTACCGTCGGGTATATATATATTAAAAAGATCCTCTTCTCCTTCCTATAAATTGGGCTGACATGGTTGGAGTACACTCCAACTGAAAAAGAGGTCTCAGCTACATATGAAGGGGTTAGGGCTGCTTCCGAAGTAATCAGTAATGAAACACAGCTCATTTCAGCACCTCAGATACCAGTACTGAACTGGATATTTAAAGGAAATGTTCCCTCCACCCATCATGCCACTGATGCCACTTGGAGTAAGTGGATTGCACTGATGACACAGCAAGCTTGGATGGGGAACCTCTGTCACCCAGGAATCCTAGAGGTGATCATGGTCAAGGAGAATCAAGCCAATTTTCAGAGGTAAAGGCTGTCCAGCTGGCCTTAGATGTTGCTGAACGGGAGAGGTGGCCAGTGCTTTATCTTTACACTGACTCATGGATGGTGGCAAATGCTTTATGGGGGTGGTTACAGCAGTGGGAACAAAATGACTGGCAATGGTACTGACTGGTAAACCTATTTGGGCTGCTGAACTGTGGAAAGACATTGCTGCCTGAATAAAGAATACAGTTGTAAAGGTGCATCTTGTAGATGCTCATGTGACCAAAAGTTGGGCTACTGAAGTACAACAAAATAACCATCAGGTAGATCAAGATGACAAAATTTATGTGGCTCAAGTAGACTTGGACTGGCAACACAAGGGTGAATTATTTCTAGCTTGGTGGGCCCATGAGACCTTGGGCCATCAAGGAAGAGATGCAACATATAAGTGGGCTAGCAACCAAGGGGTGGACTTAACTAGGGACACTATCACACAGGTTATTCATGACTGTGATACATGTACCACAATTAAACAAGCCAAGAGGATGAAACCTCTCTGGGGGGAAGGGTGATGTCAAAAGTGTAAATATGGGGAGGCATGGCAAGTTGACTATAAGCAGTCCAGAAACTATTAATACTGTTGAAGAGAGAAACCTGTTTGACACAATCAGCAGGAAACTCATGTGAGCGCATTAACTTCTCACTGCATTAGAGAGATTCATAAAATTGGGGTGTGAACCCCTACAGTTCTGTGATTCTGTGATCTTCCCCATCTACTCTGCCCTGGTGAGGCCAAATCTCAAGTATTGTGTCCAGTTCTGGTCTCCTCAGTTCATAAATGACAGGGATACTCTAGACAGAGTCCAATGGAAGGACACAAAGATTATGGACCTGGAGCATCTCCAGCATGAGGAAAGGCTGAGAAAACTGGGACTTTTCATCCTGGACAAGAGAAGACTGAGAGGTGATCTTACCTTTGTTTGTATATATCTGAAGTGCAAAAGTCAGTTTGGTGGGGCTGAGCTATTTTCAGTGGTGTGCAGTAACAGGACAAGGGGCAATGGGCGAAAACTGTAACACAAGAAGTTCCATACAAATATCAGGAAGAACATTTTACTGTGAGATGGTAGAGCGCTGGATCAGGCTGCCCCAAGAGGTTGTGGAATCTCCTTCTATGGAGATATTCAAGATCCACATGGATGCTTTCTATAAAATCTACTTTAAGGAACAAGCTCTGGCAAAACATTTGGACTGGGGAGTCTCCAGAGGTCCCTTTCAACTGCTGAGATTTTTTGAATCTTTGTATTCTCACAAACCATAGTGTCTTGTTATCAGCAAAACCTAAATGGAAGTCTATCTTGCTCTCTTATGCAAGATCGTGACCTCATATCTGCTAAGAATAGCAAAAATCCACCACAAGACAACAGCTAAGAAACCAGTATGAAGCTTAAAAAATATAATAGGACTCTTCCAACATGCCGAATGTTCTTTTAAATATCAAAGTTGACACATAATTACACATCTTGGATATTCTCTTACCTACTGTAAAAATAAAAATGCAAATCTACAGTCAGCTATTAAATGAAGGCTCAGCAATCTTCACCAGACTTGAGAGGATTTAGATTTACATCAGAATAATCAAATCCTAGTATTTTGTTCAGTCTGCTCTTGAGGTATTTTGGAATTGTGACTTATCCCACAGACCAAGCAAAAGCCTGATTCTATCAAGCTATCTTTGGCCACCAAAGTATTTGAAGCTTTCTGAGTTACTCTTTTCTCACCACTATCTGTTGCAACAACAGTGTATCTGGTATATCTTTCAAATAAGGGAACTATAATGAAAAACAAGAGGAAGGCGGTAACATGACCTTGAAAATCTATTGTTTTTTACCATTTTATTTTGCAGTATGTGTTAAAGTTATGTGCTTTACACACTGAAAGAGGTAAAAACCAAACAGGCTAGGTCATTTAGAAAAAATCAATGATACATATTTAGCCTGAAAACAACTAATCCATACAACTCTCTTAATCCAAAAATATACTGTAACAAATTGATTGACCATTTTTAAGGTAGGTGGTAGTATATTAACAGAATGGATGTGGCAAGTTCACTGGAAACAATTCACTTAACTTCCATAAGTGCTACCATTGCCAGACCATCACTTAGTATGACAAGCACTTATAGCTATGTGATGCATTTAAATGGATTAGGAAAATATACAGAGTGAAGTAATCAATTTTCAGAGGCAGAAAAGTATTCACTGCAGACAGCATAGAAAAAAGCCAGCACTGTTATTCTTTAGCTATGTGTGGAGATACAGTTAGAGAGCAGGACTGGAAGTACTGCTCAGCTTGTAACAACCGATATAGATGTATAAACTATAGTGAGACGCAAGCCTTGGCAAGAGAAAGTGGGATCCTGAAGAAGAAATGCAAGAGATAAGAGAGCGCTTGGTATGATGTGCTTAGTATGCTGTTCTGTGTGGAATCATGCAAATACTGTACATACCTGTTTTGTTTTGAACTAGGATCTGATTAATGTTACTTAGTTATGATTAAATAATATAGCCTAGTTGCACAAATATTATTGGTGTGCTATTTTTAGCTATAGCTGAAAAGGTATATAAAACTAAGCTGTGTGTATCAATTAAATGGCTTCATGCTTTCATCAAGCTGGGAACCCCATCTCTTTATTACCACAGCCATCAACTAAATGTATGCAAAAGTATTTAGAACCTATCAAAAGGTCTATAACAAGGTTACGGTACTGAGGTTATTCTGATACAGCAAAGGGCCACAGAGATGATCAGGGCCTGGGGCACGTCTCTCATGAGGAAAGGCTGAGAGACCTTGGACTGTTCAGCCTGCAGAAGATGGAGAGGGGACCCATCAATGCATATAAATATTTAAAGGGTGAGAGTTAAGTGGATGGGGTCAGGCTCTTTTCAGCGGTGTCCAGAGACACACAGGGCCATGGGCCCAAACTGGAATATAGGAAATTTCACATGAACATGAAAATAAGCTTCTTTACTTTGGGAGTGGCAGAACCTGGAAAAGGCTGTCCAGAGAAGTTGTGGTGCCTTCTTCTCTGGAGATATTCAACCTACCTGGATGCTTCATTGTGAAACCTACTGTAGGTAGCCTGCTTTTAGCAGGGGGTTGGACTGGGAGACCTCCAAAGTTCCCTTCCAACAGCTATGATTATGTGATTCTGTGATTATTTAGAAGCCCACATGAGGACATCAAAATACAAAACTGCATTAGTTAGCTGTCTTCTTCATGAAGATTCCTCAACTCCACTCAGATCATTTCAAGTCTCTGGAGTTTTAATTCTGCAAAAGCATCAGTAGCATCTACATCCTGTTTTTCCTACCCACTGATAGTATATATATATCATTGCTATTAAAAACACAGGTCTTTTCATTATGTTATCCTCAAATAACTTACTGACACAAAGGGCATTAAATTGAAATTGCTGCAAAAGAAAATATATCTAACTTGCCTCTTTTTTTACTGCTTCAGAGTAAAAGAGATCCAGTCCTGTGAGTACAGCTGAAGAAAGTGCAGTTCTTCTCTGCATAAAGGGCTGGTAATGGAATCTGGTGGAAAGTTGATTAGTGGTGTTGAATTGAAATTATCTGAAGTTTGCTAGATTGTTTAAACACAGAAAGGATGAAATACAAATGTTGTTTTGGCATTTTAATAGAAGTCACATCCAAACTAGCTCATTAAATGCAAGCTGTGAAATTTAAATTTGAACTTTACCTCACTAGAGAGAAAGATAGTAAGAAAGAAAGCTGTGATAACTAGATGTGCTTTATTTTTATTTTTCAGCTCTCTCAGATGAGATCCAATTATTCCTTTGTGAATTCTTTTCTTCCAAAAATCTTGGCAGTGGAACTTCTCTTAATTTTAGATATAAGGGTGAAATTAGGCGTGCAACTCCATTACTATTAACAATGTAATGAAGAATAATGAGAAATAAGAACATTAATATTTTTTCCAAGATAACAGATCATTCTTAATGCCTTAATTTCCTATACCTGGCAATATAAATGTACTTGGAGTTCATGAGGAGAAAAAGGACAAAATTTGAAACAAAAATATTCCATACTACCATTCTATCTTGTCAACAACTAAAATAAGCAAGAATTAAATCTTTGGTGAAACTCAGTGGTATTCTTATTTTTACTTGACTTGGGGAAGCCTTCAACTGATGACTACTGATTTAATTATTTCAAATATCTACACAAGAACATGTTTTTATACAGATCTGTAATATCAAAAAATATGCAAAAATATAAAATTCATTTTGGTTGTGGCTAAAATAAAAGCTGATCAAAAATCAGATGAAGAATATGAACATTTTTCTACTGACTCTAGGAGGTTTTGGATGGTGTCCACTTGAAGACTGTATACTGAGGAAGATTTCTATACTAACCACAATGTTTTTATTGTATTTTATTTTATTTTATTTTATTTGCCGAAGGAAAATATAACTACTTCTTATAATGATAGTTATGATACAGTTATGAGAGCAAGATATCTGATCTTTAGCTACGGAGTAGGAAGGAAAGCTATATTTTCTTCATTAAAAACAGACAAACAAACACACACTAAACAAGCAAACAAACAAAAAAAAACCACAAAGCACAAACCCATAATGTACAATGTCAAACAACTACAACAACAAATAAACATGTAAACAAAAACATGACCTAATAACATATTTACTATTATTATTAAATCAGAACAGGGGAAGATATTTTGCCTGTAATTGCATTTTGGCTTATGTATTCACTAAATTTCCTGTTGCATAAAGCATTAATTTATAGCAGCTGCTATGAACAACAAGTTGACAACCTAATAAGACAGCTGACAAAATATTTTATTAGGTTTGTCTTCTAATTGAGATCACCAATCTTTCAACAAAATTAAAGAAATAACCTTCAGGCTAATACTTAAGGTGATTTTGGATGAACTCCAAAACTGACACACATAAATATTTAGGAAAATGGAATTATAGGAGATGATATCCAGATTAGGCCAGAACACAGGTTGAATTGAGCTTCAGTCACAGTGATCTGCAGAGGAGTTTTCAAAACCTGTATAAAGCCTATATAATAGAACTGTACGTATGCAGGTATTTGCCCTTTCATACAAATTTGTTGAAGTCTGGCTTATAGGTGGAAATATGGGGACTTCTAACAGTTTTGAAACATGTTCTCCTTTAGATAATCTCAATCTGTATGACTGTACAATTCTGTTCTTGCTCTTCCTATCACTTTATTGAACAGTGCCAAGTGCTTGGCTTCAGTAGTTGGAAGCTACTTGTGTAATGCTTATATAGAAAGCACAGGAGACTCATACTTCAGGTTGTCATGCTCCAATATAAAGGAGGAAGACGAGGTTCTTTGATTATGTATAAACCCAATGGCGAGATTAAGACACAATGGGTCAAATGTTAGCCCAACCAGTTTATTGCAAATTCTAGTTGCTTAGGGACATGGGGAAGGGAGGAAAGGTGATAGAAAAGAGATAAGAAATAAAAAGCAACCAGTCTTGGTAGAAAGTAAGAGAGAGAATCACCACCGTGGATCCAGCGAGGTTCATAGTAGGTCCAATGATCTCCGGAACTTGTCTTGTCAAGTCTTGTCTGACAGCTCATATTTTGCTGGCTATCAGCTAACACCCTCAGATCTTTTTTCTCCATGCAACTTGTCAGCCACTCTGCCCCAAGCCTGTTAGCAATGCATGGGGTTTTCATAACTGAAATGCAGGATTCAGCACTTAATCTCATTAGAGCTCATCCCATTGGCCTCAGACCAGTGATCCAGCCTATCCAGATCCCTCTATAGGGCCTTCCCATCTTCAGTCAGATTGACACTACCTCTGAACTTGTTGCCATCTGCGAGCATGTTGAGGATGCACTTAATCCCCTCATCTAGTTCATCAGTAAAGATATTAAACATGGCTGGCCCCAGAACTGACCCATAGGGAGCAACCCTAATGACTGGTCAACATCTAGATTTTAACTCCATTCACCACCACCCCCTGGACTCAAAAGGAGGGCAGTTGGTCTTTTTTTATTTTTATTTTTATTTTTTTGCAATATTGAAATCTATTCTCAAATTACTTAATCAAAATGGAAAGCATGACTACATATTTTTGCTGTTCTCAGGGCTGTGTTCAGCCAGCATACCAAAATACATACAATTATTTGCCATAACTTGAGTCACCTTTTCCCTGCACCCTGCCCCTGCCCTGGTTTCAGCCCAGACCATGCCTACCTATCTCACTCCAATGATAGGACGAAGAGAAGGTTCTTTAATGTATGTGTACCCGATGGCAAGATTAAAACACAACGGGTCAAATGTCAGCCCAACCAGTTTATTACAAATTGTAGTTGCTTAGGGATATGGGGAAGGGAAAACAGATGATAGAAAAGAGATAATTTAATTTTCAAACACAGGCCATCTAATCTATTTTCTTATCTTAACTTGACAACAAATTTTGTGGCCTCCACATTTTGTTCTTGAGCTTGCATTTATACAAGCCTTCTATCCTTCAGTTTATATCAGCTCAAGTTGTTCTCACAATATTATCATGACTCAAAAGAGCAACAGGACTGTATAAGTCTGTTACCTGTGTTCATGCATGAAATATTCTACCAGTCTCTATAAAATTCATCTCATGTTTACAAGGTGGTTACAAAAACAATAAAAAGATCAACACAAAAGGTATATTTTCTATCAGTTCGTGTGTTATCTATCAACGCTATCTGATTTTTTTGTATATGCACCTAATCAGCACCAGCCGGTTTAATGAAGTTTATGCTGTACTTCAGTAACTATGAATTAAGAATCGAAAGATATATCTGCACTCAAAATCTAAGTATAGTTAATTAAACCAACATATGTGAATTTGAAGTGAATTAACTAAATTAAATCCTGTTGTGTCTACTGATAAAAATGAAGACCTGTTTGATTCATTTAAGGTTAATTCACTTGTGAAGTGATAGATTACACAATTTTCTAACAAACTAATTAACTGAACAGATATTCTACACCCCTTCTTTACATGAGACCTAATTCATTGTGCTTTATCTGCAGTGGTTTCTCACTAACTTGAGCAAATAACTTTGGTCAGAAAAGAATGATGAATATTGTTTCCATTGTCTTTATAGCAAACTATATTCTTCTGTGTGCAAATGTAGACAAAATCCACTTTAATCTTCTCATAGCAAATGTAAGAAGGATTCAAGATACATTATGCAACTTGGGTATCCTTTCTGGCAACAAGCTTCAGTGTCTCTATGCTTAACTTTTTTGTTTTCTTTTTCTAGATCCATAGTGAGATTTTGGAAAGGGTGTTTCAAAACTGTTGGCCTAATTAAATGGAATTCAGTGACGGGTGCCTTCCTTATAGGCAGGGGCAGATGCAATACTCTCAGAAAGCAGGAGAACAGGGGAACAGACTGCAGGCTATAGCCATTTCATGATTCCCAGACATATATTGCCCCTTCCTGGCTATATCAGGTCAACGACAGGCAAATATGCTTGTACTGAGCCATGTGAACTAAGAGAGACAGCAGGTGGATGAAAAACTACAGCTATTAGAAAGCACCCACTTTCTAGGCTGCTGTGGTGTTGAACTAACAGCTTTTCTCAGCTTTGATCACTCACAAAGCCAGCACAAGACAATGGCTCACAGCTATACCTGGCAGGTACAGTTGAGAACTGAAACTACGGAATTATGATGGTTGATTTGCAGAACTACAATAGAGCAGAAGGACAGAGACAACGGGGAAAGTAACAAATATATTACCCTCATTAAATTAATTAGTGTGCAATGCATGAAGCAAACTGAACCTGATAAAAAAATCTCATCTTTTTACTGCATTAATATTTTGAAAGGTCTCTATTGTTTATGATGAGGTAGCCTTATGGTCACCAGTCATAATAAGAGATGTGTTGCACTGGGACTGTAAACTCACACTACAAAAAGATTGTCCTTGTTCTAGATTATTTAAGAAATGCAATGAGAATTTAACTAGGTTGGGGAAATCGATAATTTCCTTTAAATTATACATACACACACACACAGACACACACATATGTATACATATATACGTATACATGCATATATATATTTACATATATACACACAAATAGATAGGAGTGATCTATACTGAAGTTTTCATTGACTTGACAGTAGCTTTCAGGTCATGATGAAAAAAAAGACAGTTTCAAGACCTCACAGAAATCCTCTGATCTCCAAAAAATTGTGAGATTAATTTAAAATGTCTCATGAAATAGATAACCTGAATGTTTTTTAGTACTCTGACAAGAACTGTTAGGGGTTTGTCTTTTTTTCAGATCTGCTATTCAAGAATGCAAAGAGTCAAACCATCATTTAGAAGGCTCCTCAGTATATGTAAGTTAAGGGGGAGATAACATGTTATGGATACGGAATTGTTTTACAAGACGCAGGCAAGTATGAACTACTTTATTTAACAGAATCAATTGAAGCACACAAAAGTTGAGTGACACATATCTCAGATATAATGATGCCAGAGACAAGAATGAATCAGTCACATTTGACAACCCGTTATATCTGGTTCAGATAAACTCCTGTCATCTCTTTGTATTTACACAACAAACTGGGACCAATAGAAAACTACCAGGGTACCTGGGATGCTTTGTGCTATGCCCTATTCCTGTAGGGTAGCTTTTGTAGTTACTGCTTGTTTTGTGCTAAGCTTTGACATTTACAAGATAAGTCAAGCTGCCAAAAGAAGAATAAAAATGTAGGCATGTGGTAAACTTAATGATAATAAAAAACAACAAAACTCCCCCCCCCCCCTCCCCCAACACAAAACCAAATAAGGGAAATGGGGAAGACTAGCTGCTCAACTAGCTGCTATTTCAGTACTTCCAGATCTGCTGTTTCCCTGGAATTTAGATGGATGATACATTACCAATATTTACCTGGCAAGTGTTAATATTTTTCTTTAAGGTCTATATTGATCAAGGATATTACTGACACAGAATATATATATATATATTTTTCAATGCAAATTATGAATTTGCTGGTAAACCTGCCTGTGTCAAAGATAAAGAAATAGGCAAGTTACGCATAAATCTTTTCAGGTCCTTTACACACACACACACACACACGCGCGCGCGCGCACGCACGCACACACATATAAAAATATATAATATTTATATATATATATATATAAATATAAGACACTAAAACAACCTTTGTAGTATGAGCTATTCTTCCATTTTCTCTAATTGAAAGTTAGATGCATTTTCTCAGCCAGCAGAGAATTTTCATAGTCAGTAAGTATGTTCCTGGTTTTTCTTATAAAAGCAGAAATATTTCTCTGAGGCTTCCCAAGTAGAAGACTCAGTTCAGACTCAGATGCAATCTTCTTGAGAGGTTTGGCCTACTCAGATTAAATTCTGTAATCACACACTTGTGTGAAATGATTACTTCTGCTCCTCCTTTTTCCAGAGCTATCTAAAATTATATTTTACTTTTAGAAATGACAAGAGCAGGAAATTTTGTTTCATAAGGGAAGATACTTGGCTAGATATTTGAGCACAGGAAGTAATCTTACTATTTTACTTAGCAATGATTTTCCCATCTGTCAGTTTGTATGACATGACCTACTCCATTATACTGAATATTTAAGATAATCCATTAACAAAATCTATGTGCAATCAAGTCACATATTTATACACATACATTCATGCATACTACACTCGATAAATACTTAGTAATTAATCTACTTTCAGTGGGCCATCTCATATCATAACCTTTACAAATCAGGGGATCCTGGACCTATTTTCAAATCCCAGGCTACTTATGGTGTGTAATTTAGTGATTTGCTCATAACAATAGGAACTACAATTATGGATAGATCAGGGAACAGCTCCTATGCTGTGCATAGTTTTTAACTATGAGTACTGCTCTTTGTAGGCTATTCCTCAAGTTCTCAGTTTAAAAGTAACCCGTATCTTTTACCATGTGACACAACTGAATAACCAGGATATCTGTATCCTGTCAGGTTAGTTGCTGGCACTGAGTCTCTTCCAAGCTAGATCCAAGATCATTAGTGAAAAGATGGGTATTTTTTCATCCAAGATAGGTAAACTTTTCAAAGAAAAAGATGGCACAGTGAAATAAAAACTTCTGCAGAAATGATTAATATTTTCATACATTGGTCTTCTTCAGCTGATGATTCCTTTTCCAGTTGTGTATGTATTCCAGATTTTAAACCCAATGCAATGCAAACAGACTGGTACATACATTCAGAGAAGATAATGACAATGCTGTTGAATTGAACGGCAGAGACAGGTTAGTTCCATTATTAGAGTATGTTTGAAAGCAGACATTTAGTGTACTAGAATAGTAGTGTCTGTGGTTTATGGGTTGGTTCAGCCCAGTTTCATGACAATTGGAGTGTTGGACCCATGCCCCAGGGAAGGGGAAAGGGGAAAGGGGAAAAGGGAGATGGGCCTAGAAACAAAACAGCAGCAACGATCTGAGGAGGAAAGCTGATTTACTAAATAAGATATCAGAAAGCAAAATAACACAATATAATACAATATAACTGGGATTGAAGCTAATAAATCAAATCAAATGAGCAAGAGATAGTGTCTGATAAAATTGAAGGCCATACGCTAAATACTGAAGGTGAGACAGGTAGTGAGCACCCACTGCTGGGTCGATCCCCCAAGGGAACGAGAGTATCTCGTGACACGCTTTTTTTATCCTTCCCTCTGAGAGGAAAAATATAAAACTACAAATCAATGCTAAGTCGCCTGGTGTACATAGATAGGTATACTCAGAACTATGAATGACCCACGGAGGTGAAGCATTATCTCTTTTACTCCCAATGCACTACATGATGTTATGATGTGGATTAACAATAACAAAAAACATAAAACCATGTCAAGTAGTAAAATGCAATACATTACAACTTCGGCATTGTAATATTCAAACCATTTCCAGTTCCAGTATAGTACTAAAACTCTCTTCAGGAAGAATGCTTACATGAAATCATTTTAAATAATAGTTGCTGAGCTGTTGCATTCTGATCAGAGACAGAAAACTTCCAAAGCTCTGAACCTGTGTAAGATAAGATGGGAGGGAAATTATGTTTCTGTTCATTTATGTTTTCTTCAAACAAAATGGAGCTTCTTTCCCAGCATGATTTGGTGGAAACTTAATCTTTCTTGATTTGATTACTGCTTTGATTTCACTACAGGTGGTATTATATGTGGGGTTTGCTGCTCTGAAATAGCTTAACTAGCAAATAATCAGAGTTCACGGAAAAGTACTGAAGTTACCATGTTGATAATAGAAAAGTACTGAGAGCGTGGGACAACATCTGGATGCACCGCTAGAAGATTTATGAGGACATCTTGATGCTGATAACCAACAAAGAAGGGACTGAATCGCAGATGTGGCTGTTCACCAAACAGGATATGTGCTCCTGTATAAGCATCCTGTAAACACTGATATGTACTCAATATTTTATCCAGTATCTGTCATAATAATAATGAGTTACTATAATTTGATAATAGTTAATACTATATAAAGAGACGAGTCTTGAATTAAAATCGGACGATTGCAGCATTCATATTCAGTGTATTGCCGTCTCATTTCTTCACTGCCTACATTTGGTGACCCTAGCATATAATGGCTTGAAAAGTCTACGAGACTGAGTGGCGAAGGGCGCTGCTGAGGACCTTCGAGAGTCCTGAAATTGGCCAAAAAGGGGTGAGCAGCTTGCTATTCAATATGGGAACTACTGTATCAGTAGAGGCTTGTGCCATTCTACATCTTATTATGGCTATGGCACAGAATCATGATGTTTCTCTGAAAGAGAAGGAGGTTGCCGAGCTCCTTTTATGGAAAGGGCAGCAAAGTATTTTTTCAGCAGCAGATGATGTGCTTGACCAGGAAGCATGGCATGCCTTAGAAAAAGAACTGTGGGACTTGGTGAAAAAGGGAAACAGAGAGACTATGGCTCTGAGCCAAATTTGGCAGCAAATTGATAATATAATGGAGAATACTTGCAGGGAATCTGAAATCATAAGAGCTGCTGAGAGTGCTGGGGCGAGCGTTACCTAAAAGAGAGGAAAGGCAAAACAAACCTTTCGAGTTATCACCTCCTCCAATGCTGATTGCCCTGCCTATTGATGCCCGGCAATTGTTTGAAACTGTGCCTTCTGCTCCGCTATTAGAGGAAGATGAGGGAGATGAGGAATTACAGATGGACGTTTCTGCCAGCTATTTACCTTTGCCACCTGATAATCTCCCCGAGGAAATGAGAGAATATACTGAGGAACTGAGGAGAGAAGGAGAGGATCTTAGAAGGGAGAGCAACGATTTACAATGGGAAAGTGAATGGATAAGAAAAAAATTACATTTATCTCAACAAGTGAGAACAGCTTTGTCAAAACAAACTTCAGTGATCAGAGACCTTTATAATAAGCAGACAACACAAGGTTGACCAGAAGGCGCTGCTGTGTCCACTGCCTCGCAGACTCAGGATCCGGGGCAGCATTGGCAGGGTATAATTTGTGACTTGATAGTAGAAGGGGAGTTCTGGGGGATGTTATGAGCTTTTCCTGTAGAGGCTTATCCTGTTCACACATAATAATGATCAGGGTCACAATGTATGGGAATGGTGAAATTTTGATTGGAAATTGTTAAGGGAATTGCAAAAATCAGTAATGGAATATGGGTTGACTAATTCATATGTACAAAACTTAGTTGACGTTATTTTCTCACAGAATGTGTTAATACCATTTGATATAGACAGTTTTGTTTCTTTGATTTTGACACCTATGCAGAAATTGGTTTTTAAGGATGATTGGAAGCATCGCATGGAGATTGTGCTTGTGCATAATATTGAATTACGAGATGAGGACCCTTTGTGTACAGCTACAATTGAAATGATGCTAGGGCAGGGAGCATCTGTAAATCCACATGCACAAGCTCGTTTAAATGCATGTATTTTGCAGCAAAGTCAAGGGTTGGCTGCTGCCGCTTTAAAATCATTACAAATGGCAGGAATATTGACCATGGAATGGCAGGTTTAGTACAGATGATAGAAGCTTGTAATAGGGCGGACCTTTTAATTGAGCAGAACAAGGCAGTCTGATATGCAAAGGTGCACACTCATGCATCAGCAAATGCACTCTGACCCATGATGGGGAAACCAAGTACATGGCAAAGACTGGAAGTATGTTTTTTGTGTGGAGCAAAAGGACGTTTTAGGAACAATTGTCTGAAAAACAAAAATGTTACAGGGACTGGTAAAGGAATGACTAGGATAAGTCCTCAATGTCAGAAAGCTGGGCACTTGGCAGAAAATTGCCGATCCAAATTTCACAGAAACGGACAAGCGTTAAAGCCACAGGGAACTTTGTTAAGGGTCCAATCAACCCAGTTTTTCGTGGACCCCCAACAATCTGGGTGCCTGGGTTATCTCAGAGGAGCCACCAAAGGCAGCACAGGAGTAGATATTTCTGTGGCCAGTGATGTCCTTTTGGACAATGACCAAGTGCAGGTGGTGGATCCAATGTAATAGGACCTATAGGATATGGACTTAGTGCTTTAATCATAGGTCAGTCTTCTGTTTCTTGGCAAGGAATTTTTGTATTGCCTGGGTTAATTGATGCAGATTATACTGGGATTATTAAAATAATGGTAAAAGCCTTTCTTCCACTGATTACCATAAAACAAGGCACAAAAATAGCTCAACTAATTCAGTTTTTTAGCCAAGTTCCAGAAGTGAACAATTTAGAGCGAGGCACTGGAGCATTTGGCTTGGCAAACAACCCTCAAGCCTTTTTCACGATTCCTGTAACTGATCGCAAACTAACCCGATGGGTTGAATTTGAAGGTCCTGATCAATTCCAATTCAGCCAGGCAGCCTTACTAGGGGGCTGATGTTAGTATTATTCCCAAGCACATTTGGCCCTCTATTTGGCCTTTAGAGAATATTAAGATACAAGGAATCGGTATGAAACAAGATATGCGTATCAGCAGGGATGCTATCTCTGTTATTGATCAACAGGATCCACATTTAGTAGCTCGTGTTCCACCATATATCATGAAAACTACCATCCTTTTATTAGGAAGGGATTGCCTGTCACAATGAGGATTCACTTTAAGCAGCCTTCCTTTTTTGTAGCGGCCACTAATGGTGGACAGTTAACCATCATGTGTTCGATTAACTTGGTTAACTTTGGCACCAATGTGGGTCAATCAGTGGCCACTATCTCAAGAAAAACTGTCGCATTTGCACAGTTTATTATCAGAGCAATTATAGTTAGGACATCTAGCAATTTCCTTTAGCCCATGAAATACCCTGGTGTGTGTAATTCCAAAGAAATCAGGCAAATGGCATTTATTACCGGATTTGAGGGCAGTGAATAATGTCACGCAAACTATGGGAGCCCTACAACCTGGTATCCCTACTCCTACTATGATTCCTGAAAACTGGCAAATCTTGGTCATTGATTTAAAAGATTGCTTCTTCACAATACCTCTACATCCTGCAGATAAAGAAAAGTTTGCATTCTCTGGGCCAACTATAAATTAGGAGGAACCTAATAAGAGGTACCAGTGGACTGTACTACCACAGGGAATGAAAAAATCACCTACTATTTGTCAATTTTATGTAGCCTGGGCTGTACAGCCTTTAAGACAATTTTCTTCTTGTTACATTTATCATTATATGGATGATACTTTGTGTGCCACACCAACATTGCCAGACGATATTGTTTCTGTCTTTTCAAAAGCATTGGAAAAAGCAGGATTGAAAATTGCCCAGGACAAAATTCAAATACAACCCAGCTATAAATATCTGGGTTTGACTATCACAGATTCTGTAGCACGACCTCAAAAATTACATATTTCAATGCAATTACATACTCTGCATGATGTACAATAGCTGTTAGGTGACTTGCAATGGATGAGACCTTATTGTGGAATTTCTAATGAAGATATAGCGCCGCTGTTGAATTTGCTTAAAGGAGGAGGGGGAGCTGAGGCCCCTTGATCTCTTATACAAAAACATGAACAAGCATTACAAAAAAATGAAACAAAAATAGAACATGCATATGCAGGTCGTTGCATGCAGCAGCAATCTTAAATACTGATCAGTATTTGTCCTTAGTTATTTTCCAGTTGGCCCCTGAAAGAATTGACCCTTTGAATGTAATCGAATGGGTATTTCCATCAATTTCTTATAAAACCACTTTGGTAACTAGGATTGATGCAATAGCATCACTGATCATGAAGGCGAGAAATTGCTTATATGAGATCTCCGGAGAAGAGTTTGATGTGATATACTTACCATACACTGAGTCAGAAATTGTACAGCTATTACAACATTCAACATCTTTTGTGCTAGTGGTTGCTTCCTTTTCAGGAATATTAACCTGTCGTTATCCTAAGCAATGCTTATTTTCAACTAACCTCTCTTTAGAAAAAGAATTATTTTTACAGAAGCAGCCGGTGGTCAGGAAGACTGCCTTCACGGATGCCAGCCCATGAACACAGAAAGCAGGATTTGTTCAGTGTGAGGATGGACAATGAAAATCACATATTGTAATTACTAATGGGTCAGCACAAACATTGGAATTGCAGGCTGTTTTATCGGTGTTTCAACAATTTGTGACAGAAACCATTAATATTATATGTGACTCTTTATATGTAGTAGGAATAGTACAGCCTTCTTAAAGGAAGTCCAAAATAAGCAATTATGGCAGTTATTTCTTCAACTATGGCACATTTTGAATAATAGATGGCATGTCTGTTTTATTGTGCATATTAGAAGTCATTTAAATTTTAATGAAGGTCTGTTTGAAGGAAATCAACGGGTTGACAAATTGGTCCCCCATGTTACCTTTCTCCCAGATACTTATAAACAAGCATTGTTATCCCATGAATTTTTCCATCAATTGGTACTTGGGCCTTGGCACGACAATTTGGAATATCTGTCAACAAGGCCAGAAATATTATTGCTGCATATCCAAATTGTGCCCCTTTTCCTGCCACTTTAGGAATGGCAGTAAACCCAAGAGGGCTGGGACCCTTAGAAATATGGCTGACAGATATTACTGTTGTATCTTCCTCTAAAAATGTGCAACAAGTACATGTAACAATTGATACATTCTCACAAATGATTTGGGCAACCGCTCTTGTGAAGTCTAATGCTGCTGCAGTTCAGCGTCATTGGTTAAAATGTTTTGCAGTAATGGGTATACCAAAGGTGATAAAGATAGACAGCAGTCCAGGATATATTGCCGCTCCTACTCAATAATTCTTACAAAATTGGGGAATTAAACATGTTACAGGTGTGCCAGGAAACTCTACTGGACAGGCAATTATCAAAAGAACACACCACACTCTGAAACAACAGCTTACAAAGCTGTCAGAAAAAGGTATTCCCCTTGAAACGCAGTTAATGAAGGCTTTGTATGTATTAAATTGGTAGAATGTTAAGGAAGGACAAGAGAAACCTACTGCCTATTGTCGTATTGAAAGTCAAAAATCAAGTGATGTAAATAAAATAAAACCACCTGTATTATGGTTTGATGTAAGAGACAATGTATGGAAAGGTCCGGTAGATTTGCTAACCTGGGGAAGGGGATATGCTTGTATTTTGACAGATTCAGGCCCTCGACGGATTCCAACAAAATGGATCCGACCTTACAAAGGTCCCTCTTCTACTGAATGATGATACTTTATGTTGTTGGAAATTCTTCCCTCAACAGACAACATATACCTGTAGAAATAGCGGAATCTCACAATATGGCTAATATGTGGGTACAATGGGCTAATCGCTCAGGTATACAAGATTTTTGTCTTTCATTACATCAGGTAGGAAATCCATTTAAAATCTGTTTAGTTGGGACTCCAATTGTAAACCTATCAGACTTTAGAGATTGCGTAAGTTTCCCAGGACTCTTAAATGAGTCTATTATTAGTCAAACTGCTTCCTCATATTCATGGGGAACCATCTCCACCATGATCGCACTTCTCATAAAAAACCTAAAGAAGTCTATACTTCCCCCTCAGGAGCTAAATTTGTTAGGATCCCAAGGATCACCTGGTTGCGTTCGCTTTAGTGTGCAATCTTTGAAAGAAGGGGAAAAGATAGAAACTCTTGTTTCCCCTGGAGATGTGAGATATCAAAACAACACGTATTGCAATGATTCAATCATTGAGGTTAGGTTATATGAGAAGGCTCATGGGAGGCCTTATTATGGCCTTCCAGTACTTGAAGGGAGTGTATAAACTGGAGAGGGAATGACTGTTTACATGGGTTGATAGTGATGGGACAAGGGGGAATGGTTTTAAATTAAGACATGGGAGATTTAGGTTAGATGTTAGGAGGGATTTTCTCACTCAGAGGGTGGTGATGCACTTGAACTAGTCGTACAGAGAAGTTGTGGAGATGCCTCATCCCTGGAGGTGTACAAGGCAAAGCTGGATATGGCTCTGGGCAGACTGGTCTGGTGCTTGGTGACTCTGCCCATGGCAGTAGGGTTGAAACTAGACATCTTTGAGGAATTTTTCAACCCAGGCCATTCTATGATTCTATGACTGATATATCTCTGAACTGTAATATAAATTGATTTCTGTCATCCACCTGCAACTTCTTCTTTTCATTTGCTAACATAGCTTGTCAGTTGAGACAGATATTGCTAAATTTCTCAAATCACACAGCTACAGCTTTGAAACTCAAAATTCATTTTCTCCTACAATTAGAATTTCAATTGTACATTAACAAACTTTCTGAGTTTAAAATCACAGCCATGACCATGTAGAAAACAGGACAATGGGAGGTTATACTCCAAGAGAAACAGTACTTAAAATGCCATCTTGCACTGGACAAATGTCTGGCCAGGGAGCACCTGAGAACATTTCCCTCAGAAAAATATCTGTTTCTATCCTAAGGACACTTGCTGTGCCTGTTGTGTAAAGAGAGTAAATGGCATAGGCAATTTTTGGTAAAATAAGAACGAGTAATGGAGACTTTTATTTTATTGTAGATTAAAGTCCCCAGGTGCCCTGCAACTCCGTGACTGCATAGTAATGGTGTGGTGGGATGAATAATGAAACCTATATGGCAGAAGTAGTTCTGTCTAATTTTATTTCAGTGCAGTTTGTATTTTCCAAGATATACTTTATATCAGGTTAGAAAAAGATACTTTTATTGGTTTCTTAATTTCAGTTTTACCTTAATACTACTTACATTAAATCTAGTATGCATTTTTATACAAAGCTAACCTTTATCTATACTTACGTATACATATATTATGACAAGACTAGAGATATTGCTTTCTGTTACCTTTGTGATAGATTATTAGACTTACGTGACTTACACTGATATTTTTCAGAAGACAAAGCAATTGTTCAGCCTTTTGTTAGCTGTCTGCATTGCTGTTTTATGTACTGGTTTACAGGTGATAGAATTACGCTACAACTCCAGCATCATATTAATTGTACCTGATCAAATTTGTTAGCAAGTGGAAATATTTCATTCAATCTGCATTAATATAAATCATCTCCAGGGATATCCAGATAGTGCACATGGGGAAATTTTCCTGTATATATTTGCAGTTACTTAGTTTTTCCAGGTATATTTATTTGATTTATTGTTTTCCAATTAAGCTTACACTTCTTCTTTATCATTAACTGACATCATCAGCCCTCAAACCCACATTCTCTTCCTTAAAAAGAAAAAAAGACCAGAAAAGACTGAGCACTTTCAGGCAATACAACCCTTTCTTTTATCCCTTTTCAGGATTATGTTATCACACACTTTGCATCTTCTTCCTAGCTGAGCTTTACAAGAGCTACATCGGAATGTCACGGTTTTATGATTTTTGTTATATGTATTCCACATCATAATATCATGTAGTGCACTGGGAGTTAAAGAATTAATGCTCCAGCTCCAGATGAGAAGAACTACAAAGCCCAAAAGACCATTCACTGTTCTGTTTCTGTTTTTTATTCATAGGGAAAGATAAAAACTGTTTGCATGTCATGAGAAGCCCCATTTTCCCTTTCTGCTCATCTTTGTAGTGCATGCTCCCTCGCTGTCTTGTCTTCAGCATTAGATCAAGGCCTTCAGTTTTTGGACACTCTCATTTTATTTGATTTATTAGCCTCAATTCCAATTATATTGTATTATTTGTGTTATATTGTGTTATTTTGCATTCTAATACCTTATTTAGTAAATGAACTTTTCCTCCTCATATTGTTGCCACTATTTTGTTTTTAGGCCCCTCTCCCTACCTTTTCCCCTTCCCCAGGGTGTGGGTCAGTGGGTCCCCTTGCCCCATTAGTCATGGAACATGTCTGAACCAGACTGGAAATTGTTGATGCAGAGAATGTCAAATTAAAGGATTAGTGCTGTTCTTCCTTCACAGAGTTGACAAAAAATGTGAGTAATAGAAGCTGCTGCTAATGTCTCCATGTGAAAGCACCAAAGATAAGCTGTGCCTGAAACAGATGTGCAGAGAGATACTCTTCCCTTGTTCGCGTGCTTGAAAAATATTAATGAATTTACTTTACTTTAAAACAGAAAAAAGTTGATTGCTTTTAGTCTGGTAGCAAATGGTAAAATAGTGCACTTTCTGCACTATGTAAAACACCTGGCAGTATCCCCTTGTAGAGCTATAAAAGAGACCTGCTTGTACTACTGAGAAAGGAAGCAATTTACTGAAAATAGGTGATTTACCACTTGAGAAGAAAAAGTCCTCTGCACTCTCCTTGGAAAATTCTACAATCTCTCTAAGGAAAGGTAAGGACATTCTTTGCCTTGTGTTACTCATTAAGCAAATTGCAAACACAGTGATTCATTTGCTGAAATTTAGAATAGCTAAACTAAATCTCACAGCTCTGTGAGAGTATGCTGTTTCTGACTGTAATTAACACTAGATAATTGAAAGAAAGATAAGAAAGCCCCAGGTGACAGCAAAAGGGATGAAATTTTAGTGCCCTGTCCATAAAGAAGAGTCTTCTCCAGACCAGTGGCAAGAGGTTTTTTTAAAACAGTTAGTGACAGATCTTGATACAAATAACTTCCAGATGGAGAAACACTTTTGTTATTGTTTTTTAAGTTTCAGTGGTATACAAAGAGTTATTTAAAATAATTTATTTCCCAGAGATGGCTTCTAAGCTCCATCTGCTTCTCTTGAAGCGTGGCTTCTTTCCAACGGGCACAGCCCCAGTGAATTCAGAACAAAAAGGGGGGAGGTCTGCACAGACATCTTTCTCTTCTCTCCTGCCTCTACTACAAACCAAGTGGTGCAGGTGGACCCACAAGGTGGAACTGCAGCCAAGGAAAATCAATTTTTTTTCCCTTTTGGCTCAAACTAGTTTTCAGTGTTAGTGCAAGGTCTTCAGTTTTCAGACTCTCTCTCTCCCATTTTATTTGATATATTAGCTTTAATTCCAATTATATTGTATTATATTGTGTTATTTTGCATTCCAATATCTTATTTAGTAAATTAACTTTTCCTCTGTTGCTGCTGTTTTTGGTTTTTTTTTTTTTTTTAGGCCCATTTCCCTTTTCCTTTTTCCCTTTTCCACTTCCACTTTCCTGGGGCATAGGTCTGTGGGTTCCCCTGCCCCAGTCATCACAGAACTGGGCCCTTAAACCGTTGACATTTTTGGTGAAGGATGAGGGCAGAGGCTCTTTTGTCCAGGTAAAGACATACTTTTCAAACATTATCTCTCTCTGCCCTTGGAGAGCTTCATTAGGAAGCTTATCTGTACTGCAGATGCTGCACTGAAAATGCAGCCTTGAAGTCTGGACAGACTGCCAATTTTTCTAAGATATTTGTAAACTATTCGGGTGCTGTAAAGGTGAAAAAAAAAACACCCAAAAACCAAAAACCTTTCTCTTTTAAAACTGCTCTTAAGGGGATTGCATTTCATCATTTTTCCTCTTTTAATGCTCAGAACGTACTGGGACTTAATTCAGTTTGCCAGTTTGATCTATGAAGCTATAGGTATATATGATATATTAAAAACTCTGTTGGAAATACCTGGTATCTGCCTACAATGTGGCATACAGCTCCAGAAGGAGAAACTCCAGAAGGAGTTGCTAATTTTACAGAACTTGTGATTTTTAAACAGTCTCCCAGTCTCTCCCTTGAATCATTTATGAGTTTTTTGAATTCTCATCCAATGATCATAATGATCATGGTGTCAGTCTTCCTGAATGTACTCTTCATCATTTTACACAGTATCTGTATTTATAAAATTTGAAGGAAGCCTTCCTCAAAGCCAGAGAATATTTACTGGCAGGAAGTTTGGAGGGACTTTGGGGAGACTTTGGAGAAATGGGCATCACTGTTGTCATGGAACTTTTCTCCTGAACACCTGCAAGACCCTGAGAACCTAAGCAGATCTTTGAGACAGGGATGTTGCGGCTCAGACAGATGGAGGAGGCCCAAATAATCTGTGATCTGGATTGTGCTTATCGGACCTTATTCAGTACTCTATGTGAAAAGCACAGAGTCTCTGAAATAGAGTGAGAGAGTCTCCAAGCCGAAAGGGAAAGTCTCCGGACCAAAAGGGAGAGTCTCCAAACTGAAAGGGAGGGTCTCCAGGAGAGAGTACAAAATGAGCAAGAGAGAGTCTCCAAGATGAGAGGGAATGTACCAATTACTACAAAAGGGTGCACAGACAACAGTACCATACTAATAGGAATTCCTTGCTTTCCATTCATAATTTAATTCTTCAACTAGAGAGCCAAGGAGTGATCAGCAAAACTCACTCCAGTGCATAAAGCCAGAGGAGAATGGAGGCTGATGGCAGATAACAGTGGCATGAATGAAGTCACATCTCCACTGAGTGCTGCTGTGCCGGACATGTTAGAACTCCGGTATGAACTGAAGTCAAAAGCAGCCAAGTGGTATGCCATCACTGACATTGCTAATGTAATTCTGCATTTATCTGCCATTAATATGAAATATTATTTAGAGTAATGGTGATGAGCAGTGGTGTCTGCTTCCCTTACGAACAACTGTAAACAATCTCTTTTCAGAAAGCTTATAAAAAGCAGAAGCAAAAAGGAAAGTAATAGGATACATAATTCAGTACCAACATATCACATGCGATAGGATGTCCTTTTTCCCCTCTTTAATAAATAATGAAAAGAATGAATGAATAAGTAAATAAATAAATAAATAAATAGAAACAGAATAAGAAAATTCGGTGTAATAGACAAACTAACGGATGCAATTGTGTCTAGACCTTTGGAACATATTTTATATAGCTTGTCACAAAAACTTATTGTATAATATAAATCCCAGGTTTATCTTGAATGCAGTATAGATAATGGACATAAACAGTAAGTAAATAACAACAGTCCAGAAAGCTGGTAAGGGATACCAAATGAGGAACAATACCATGGTATGTTACAAAAATCAATTTGGACATGTATATGTTCATTAGATACATTACATTACATACATTAGATACAAGAGGTAACTGACACTTTGCTTTTAACTTGCTTATAGACTAATCTGAGACTTACCTTTTCAGGAGTATCTGAAAGAAAAGGATTTGGTCAGTAAAGAAATAAGGATGAGAAATGTAATTAGATTCAGGTTGAGAAAAGGCAATATCCAAGTCAAGGGAAGATTCTGCTTCTGAGATCATTCTCCTTACCTGGTTCAGTTTCTCAGACAATTCAACCTGCTTTTATTACTAGAAAGATCCAAGTTTCTCACTGTCATATCTAAATAAATGACTATATTTTTTTACTAAAATATCATTTGTTTACATTGCTGTGGCTCCTTAGAGGCAAAATATTATTTTGCATGAGTGAAAGGAGAATCAAAGCACATACACACACACACATTTTGTACCATCAAACACTGGTGTTTGTTACATCTATCTCAATCAGTACTACAAAGGCAGAGCAAAAGGAGGCATCAAATCTTGAACATAAAAACATCTGTTGTTATGACTTTCTATTCCTATTTCTATAGACCACTCATTTGACCTATAACTTTAAGATACGTGGGGAACTTAAAAACACTTCTTCTTGGGGTACATTCACATAATGTGAATGTAAAATTACATATTATGTATCGATGTCAGAGATATAAAATTGAATTAAATGCTGAGAAATTTTATATTGGTGATGGCACAAGCTATATTTAATTATATGATTAATTGATTTATACTTAAGTAAATAGCAGGGTAGAAAATTTTCTATTTCATACACAGTGAAAGTGGTGTGGTTGCATGGGTGTCTTGAGAACACACTAATAGTTTTTAAGGAATCCTGACTGCAAGACTGAGAGAAAGATACAGCCTTTGAAAATATTAAGTTCCAAATAATATCAGGAAAAAATCCTTGTGAGCATATATTGTGCATGCTTCAGATTTTAAAAAAGAAAATGAAAAGGAGGAAAGAGGGAAAAGGAGAACAGGAAAAAAGGGAGATGAGGAGAGGGGAACCGGGAAATGGGGGAGGGGAAGAAGGGAAAGTAAAGAGGAAGGGAAAGGGGGAAGGGAAGAGAAGGGAAGAAGGAAAAGAAAAAAGAAAAAAAGAGAAAAAACGGAAGAGAAAAAAAAGTGAAAAGTGGGAAAATAAAAGCAGAAAAAAAGGGGAAAGAAAAAGAAAAGGGCAAAACAAAACAAAACAGAAAGACTTTCAGTATTTTCAAAGTATTTGTTCTGAGAAAATCTAACCAGGAAACACAAGGGTGCAATGAACCAGGCCCCAGTTCAACTGCTCACAGAAGTGCTTATTACCTACTTAAAGTGTTCCGGCTGTGCATGCCATGCAATTCATGTTTCAATGTCTTTGTGAGAAAAGGTAATACAAAAATGAAGGCATACCAACTATTTGAACTTCTCTATGGGACTCTAAAACACATTTAAACATAATCTGATGTATGAATTAGCAGGTTTTTAATTTACTTTTGTAAAGTAATAGTCTATATATTTTCCTTCCATTAGTTTGCTAGCCTGTGTAGTGTTTAGAATGTGGGTATGCAATCCTATGGCTCACCTAAGCTGCACTGAATGAAGAGGAATTGTCCTGGGCTCCACATATGTAGGCCGCTCCAAAAGTAATGCCTCCTGTTTATTTCCATGGGAACAACAGCTATAATGAGCACAGTAGTACTGTTTGGTACAGCAAATTCTCAGCCACAGAAACCTATTTTTCAACATAGTAATCACCATTAGCTTTCTATTTTTCTCAGCGATGAACAGCAGCCTGCATGCCATACTTTTATAAACCTGCACCAGCAGAGGTGACTCACTATCACCACTGCTGAAACACACCACCCACTGCCTCACTGTACTCACATCCACTGTTTGGTCTCTATAAATGTTCACAAGTGTCAATGAATGTTAATGGGTGCCATTTTTTCTGCACGGAGAAATTCAGTGACACACCTTTTCTTCATTCGCACATCCGGAATGATAACCCCTTTCCCATCCCAAAAGACAGTGCACATCACCCACTGAGGGACTGCGTCTTGAACTTTCTCTTTGATGGGGAACTCATGTCACCATTCCTTTGACTGCCATTTTCACTCCAATTCAATTCCACCCCTTTGCTTCATCCATACTTCCATGTCAGATGCCATACTGACAGAATGCCTCTCTGCTATCACATGGCAACAAAATGTCCTACTCATGGGAAGATTCCAACTCTACTATCATACAGCCAACATCTGCCTCTGATGTTGTGGGTCAATACCATAAAACAGGAAGCATTACTTTTGGAGCAGCCCCCATAAAATATATAATACAATTAATGCATACAAGTAACAAAATGTTTTCAGTATTTTTTTTATTGACCCATAGAAAGAAGATCAAACAAACTGTAAAACTAGTGGGATATAGTGACCTTGTTTTTGTGAAACTAACGCATCAGTCTGGTTCAATGGCAGTGGACAATTCTTAGTGAGGTCTTGATGTATTAGCCAAAGATTTTTGATGCAGTGCACTGATGTTGTTGGGCCTCATGCATCCTGGAGGTTGCAGGTTGAATCCACCTGGTTCAAAGTAATGACAGATGAATTTTAACTGTTTGCAATAATAAATATATCAATGTTGCATGGTTTCATTTATTTTTAAATGTCTGTTTCCACTAGCTTCCAGATTTATCTCCATTGAAAAACAAGAAAATGATGATTGTTACTTTCTAAGGCTTTCTTGTGATGTTTTTACTTAATAAAGAATATCCCTAAATTCTCTCATTTAGAACAAGGTAAACAGCTGGTCCAACATTCTGTTCCTACTAGGGCAATATACTCAACAGAAATCATTGAATTTTTTGAGCAGTTTACTGGTTGAAATGGTGAATCAGCTTTCTTAGACATTTTTGTTTTTTGTAATGTAGTCTTGTTAGTATTCTCAGAATCACAGAATCATGGGGGTTAGAAGGGACCTCTGGAGATCACCCAGTTCAAGTCCCCTGCAAAAGCATGTTCTCAGTTGATTAAGTAGTGATTACGACTGTATGAAAATAGTGAAAATTTAATGTCAAAGCAAAACATTAAAGTAGAGATGAACTAATTTGCATTCATAAATTCTACAGACTTATTTATTTAATATGCTGAAAAGAGATCTCTTTATTTGTTACAGAGTAGAAGAACATCAGCATTTCTCACCAACATTAAAATATTCCTTGGAAAGCCCAACCAACTACAACTGGGATGTAGAATTTTGTGAGATAAACAGACTTTCATTTATTCTGTAAAGTGAGCAATAATCAGATTCCCAGCCCTGGTAATTCCAGTTTATTTGTAAGCTGGAATTGTACCGTGAAAGTTTTTACCTTAACTTCGAAACTTCAGAAAGCTTATGTGTAACATAGCTTCTAGGGGAAAGACAAAGTTGTTTTACTTATTTGAGCCTTTTTCCCCACTTACAGATCGAAAATATTTATAAACAGTTGTATCAGAACTCTCCAACAAGATTTCATTTTATTCTAGCTATTTCTAGTCTTGGGGTGATGCTGTTAAACAATAAAGCAAATTTTTACATTTGCCTCATCATAATCCAGGCATAACCTGTATGAAACTGTGCAAACAATGACCTACTTTACGTATCACCATCAAATTCTACAAGAAACTAGAACACAGGTAATACTGCCATTTATCAGGGATGAAACAGCCTACTAAAATATATAAGAAAAACAGCTAGATAATTGTGAAGTTCATAGTTCTTCTAGTTGTCTTTTATTATTATTATTATTCTTTATTTTTAATCCTTCTTCTCTCTCTCTTTTTTTTTTTTTTTTTTTCAAAATTATTGTTGTGGGAAAAGATAGCACTGTTTTTCACACACAGACCAAAGCTACATCTTGCCATTAGCTTTTTCAAATAAAAGCAAACAACAGCAGACTGAACTGAATGGACTGAAAGCTACTGAACTTTATGTTGGGAGGATTCAGTTCCAGCAAACTTCCTTCAGACTGAAGAACAATGGAACCCCCCTCCTGGATAAGAACTTTAATTTTATACACTTGGAAACAAAACTACCAGATTTGTGCTCTCTTTTTTTATTACTTCTTCTTTTCTTTTTCAAGATATTAAATACAGTTTTCTCAACCACTGAATTAATCAAAAAACTCACAAATCACATGATTTTTGCCATCTTTAACTGTCTGATAAACAGAATCCAAACTAACAGCACAATCTTCTGTCACTATTCTTATTAAAAGCAGACTTTGATAGACAACAGCTGCCTTCCACATAGATACTTCTATGCATGCTGGACACTGATGACCAGACAAATATACATCAAGATCAGAAGCACATTGAAGACACACCTAAAAGCATTAGTTCAGAATTAGCACAGAATTATATACAGCTCTTCCAGTTGTGGCATCTCAGTATCATAGTACTGCAGTACTATGGGGCTGAACCATGATGGGTTGTTTAATTTGTCCAGAGAAGGACAAAAAGGCCGTGAAGGATCTGTAATACAGGTCTTATGAGAAATGGCTGAGGGAATTGGGATTGTTCAGTCTGGAGAAGGGGACATCCTACTGCTCTCTGCAACTCCCCAAAAGGAGTTTGTAGTGAGGTGGGAGTTGGCCTCTGCTCCCAGGTAACAGTAATGGACTCAAGTTGTGCCAGAAGAGGTTCTGATTTGATATTAGGATAAATTTCTTCTCAGAAAGATTGGTGAGGTATTAGCACAGGCTGACCAGGAAGATGATGGAGTCATCACCCCTGGAGGTGTTTAAGAAAAGGGTAGACATGGCAGCTGGGGGCATGGTTTAATAGCCATGGTGGTGATGAGCTGACAGTTTGACTAGACAAGCTTAGTGATCATTTCAAACCTTAAAGATTTTATGAATCAATGATTCTATTAGATAAATACCTAAAATGGACACTATATGCACTGCTGAATCTTAGGTTTGGATTGCACTCACCATGAGGTACGTGAAGTACAAGAAATGCAGCATGCTATGCCTTGTAACAAAGAGAAGGAAAGCAATGGTTCAGGCATTATGTAGTGTCATACCTAGTCAGACAGAATACTTCAGATAGTATAACTCATCTCTGTAGTGTGTGGTGATTGGGGTGACAAGGGGAAATGGCCACAAACTGATGCATAAGAAGTTCCACACAAATGCATGTGGGAACCTCTTTACAGTGAAGGTGATGGAGCACTGGCACAGGCTGCACAGAGAGGTGGTGGAGTTTCCTTCTCTGGAGACCTTCAAGACTCACCTGGACACCTACCTGTGGTCTCTGGAGCTCCTTTACCAGGGGAGTTGGACTAGATGATCTCTAGGGGTCCCTTCTAGCTTCTACAGTTCTATGATTCTGTGATTAATGTATTCAGAAAGAATTTTATCTCAGTTCCATTCACTGCTCACATTAAGAAAGTCAGATCACAGACAGAAGTTCAGAATTCACAGACAGAATTCCAATTCTGGAACTGTAACTAACAGTTCTTATGAAAGCTGTTGTTGTAATCTTTAGCAATGTTAAAATATTGATCTTAAAATTGCATTTTACTGCTGGAAGTGAAAATTAGGAAAGGAAATGATACCATTTGAGTTATCATTGCGTTTGAGGTTAGTGCTGATTCATCCATCAGAAGATTTGGCCACTGATTGAAGTAGTATACCAGACAATGTATAAAGGATGCAAACAGGACATACAGGGAATAAAAGCTGGAAGAACGCCAAGAAACTCTTTAGGCAACAGAGTATACTATCATTGACACTTGTAACTGTTTTGACACAGATACTGTGCAGAAAGTTGAGATGTTCTTTATATAATTAATACCTAATGAATGACAGTTAAAGAGCAGCTAACTTGAAAGGCAAGCATCGACAGCCGAACAACATTTGCTTTATATAAATTATATCAGTGATGGACTGAGGAAAATGAAACACAGCCAGGCTGAAAATTTTTGATCCATGCAAAATCTTAACATCTCTAGCAATAAATCCATTAGGTTATATGACTGGATAGCAGCAATGAAGAGATCATACCAGTGGTTTGTAAATATCCTTCCCTCAGAGCATAGTCACTATCAGCATTTCTTGGAAAGAACAGCATGTCCAAATGCTTTTTACTGCCCCTGTCAGCAGCCAGGTCCTACAGAGATTTGGCATGAGACCTTAGCAGGTTTTGTCCTTCTGCAGAAGTGACGGACAGATTTCGGCAGTGTGACTCTTGTATTTTATCCCAGAACTTGCTCAATGTATTTTTTTCGTAAACACATAAAATTTCTGTCTCTCGGAAGGAAGGAAGGAAGGAAGGAAGGAAGGAAGGAAGGAAGGAAGGAAGGAAGGAAGGAAGGAAGGAAGGAAGGAAGGAAGGAAGGAAGGAAGGAAGGAAGGAAGGAAGGAAGGAAGGAAGGAAGGAAGGAAGGAAGGAAGGAAGGAAGGAAGGAAGGAAGGAAGGAAGGAAGGAAGGAAGCCATAGAACAGCTCTGAAAACAAAATATTCTGATGCCAAGTTTGAGTTCTGATTATCAGTCAGGATAACTGATAATGTTGTGGCTTCCAGAGGTAACCCCAGACTTCTCATGTAGACAGGTGAGGAGAACTGCCAAGTGCAGCTCTGTGTTTTAAGGTAATGTTGTAGTTACTTTGAAAAATCAGGCTGTAAGATCAGTTCTTACAGCATTTAACTGCTTATGCAGTTAAAGTAAGGGCAAACTGGAAGGGACAGTAACCTCAAATCTGCTCCTATGTAATATGTTCTTTTTTTAGGACGGTGTCGTGGTTTTATGATTTTTTGGTACTGGTATTCCACATCATGGCATCATGTGGTGCATTGGGAGTCAGGGAGAACTACATTCCCCAGAGGACTTTGCAATGCTTTGTATTTTTTCACGTGTTTTCCGCTCAGAGGGAACAGATAAAAACCCTCTGCAGTCACGGGACGTTCTCTCTCTTTCCTCTAGGATCACTTAGGAGTGGGTGCTCGCTGCCGTCCGCCTTCAGCGTTAGCGTAAGGCCTTCGGTTTATCGGGCACTCACTCTCTCTCTCACTCTCTCTCTCTCTCTCTCTCTTACTCGTTTTGTTTGATTATTGGGCTTAATTCCAAATTGTATTGCATTATATTGTGTTATTTACTTCCTGATGTCTTATTTAGTAAATTAGCTTTTCCCCCTCAGATCGTTGCCGCTGTTTTGTTTTGGGGCTTATCTCCCTTTTTTCCCTTTCCCCCTTCCCCCTGTCCGGGGTGTGGGCCTGTGGGTCTCCTTCCTCGGTTGTTGCGGGGCCGGGCCGAGCCAGCTCACAAACCCCTGACAGACGGTGGGCTAAAGATGTGTACCCAGGTAATTAGCACTTGCAGCGGGATGGAAGGAGCCAGGTGGGAAGACAGAGAATTGGATCATCTGTTGCAGCAACCTCCAGGATGCTGTAACCTCTGCCACTAGCAGCTTTCACTGGCTCGTTTACAGCACACTCTTCACTGGCAGCTCCAGTGGAATAAAAGTCTTCACGGTTGCTGCCCACTTGAGAGGCTGGTGTAGATCAGACAGTGATGTAATTTCACATCCTAACTGGTGGTGCAATAACTTTCACAAACATCTCAGTCTGGCTGAATGGCTAAGGCCTGCACCAGGAAAAAAGGGTGCAGTTCCTTGCTTTAGGGGGTACTTTTCCTTCAGACTGCTCCAACCTTTTTACTGCAAACTCCCTGGAGCCTTTAAATAGTAATAGTCTGCCTATGTGACAGTCCTGGAGGAATATGAAGGATGAAAAGTTGAACTGGAAAACAAAATCTTGAGAAAAACACATATCATTATAACTGTTATTCAAGACTACCTAAATAGAATAAGGAAACTATTTCAAGGGTTTTATCCAAACCACTTCTTCAAAGCCTAGCAATATGTGCTGCCTGAGTTTAATAATCCTTTGAACATTTACTTTTGTTTGCAACCTCAGAGCTCCTTCTCCAGAAATACCCAAGATGCTAAGGAGATCCTTCCTAAACCAACAACAAATGGGCTACTTTGGTAGACCACTTCTGAATAAAAGCGTCGTACAACTTCAGAAGTGCAGGGTAAAATATTACACAGGAAGAACTTCTGAATAGCAGTGTCTATGCACTTCATAGGCTGGGTATGTGTAACAAATGCATCTCTATCTGAATAATACAGCAGCTGCACTAAGGTGAAAAAGACACAGTATGTACATATAGGATGCTGCACAGTCAGTTACAACAGCAGTCTTCTGTGGCTAATTAATATGACAATGTGCAAACTCAGTCATTACTTGTCAGTATTAACTCAGACACTTCTACACATATATAATGATAAAAATGTGGATCTCAACATTGACGTAAATGCACAACACTAATTATTATGTCACCTTCTGCTTCATCTTTCTTTCTATATGTGAACATGGATTAGTTAATTGTTACTTTATTTATTATTCACATAGCAATAATGTCCCAAGACAAAAATCCAGACACTTTTCTGGTAGAATAGATAGTATTTATGAATGAGTCCCTTTGCAGATAATTATTTTACAGGCATTTGTATAGCATTGAAAATGTTGCCTAAAGACAACTGAGAATAGTTTGGGATCTCAGTTGCTTAACCCACTGCCTGCTATGTTTTCCAGTAATATGTCATTCTTCTCTGTACTTACCACTTGCCAATCATTATATGTTCTCTCATTTAATGAATATAATTCTAATCTTGGAGTACAGATCATCTTTCAGTTGTTTATGTAGTCTAGCACTTTCTGACCATGACTATGGCACCTCAAGACTGCACGAAATAACAAAATCAAGGCCAAACACACTATAACCACAGAGAGCATACAGATGAATATTTAATACCTTCACCCACAGTTAAATTCAAAGTTGAAGGTAGTCTATGTATACTTGTACATTATGTTACAGAACTTTAAAGTGACAAGGTCATCTACATTTCTAGAGGAGAACATTAATTATATTTGCATGAGAGCCACTGCTTAGCATATAAACCAAGAGTTGTGATGACAGTACAATACAGCTGCAAAAGAGCTGGTGAATAAAACTTAGGCAGAAAACAGCATTGTATGATAGATGTTAGAGTAATTACTAGCTGTTTTCAGCAATCAAAATCACGCAAAACATATCGTTTCTGGGTTAGGCATGCTTAAAAAAAGTTGGAAAAATATCAGACTTGGACATGGTAAGATACAGGTCTAATCTATCCATCCAGGTTTGGTCTGACAAATAGAAACTCTGGTAACAAAAGACAAAGGGATATTTATAAATTTATTAAATTAAACCATGTTTATTTTTTTGAGCTGTTTGAAAGAAAGCATCATGCCTATTTTGATGTCCAAGTGTCGAAACATACTGACACTTTCATTTTGACTAGTTTAAGCCTTTCAAACATCAAATTTACACTATGTTGTATAAAAAATAATTCCTTTTTCATTCTTTCCCTTTCATAACAATTTCAGTTTCACAACCTAATTAAAATCAATTTTCCAAGTTTTGTAATATCCTTCAATTTAGTATTTTCATGGGAAACTTCTCGAGATGTAAGCTCACTTCCATGTTTGTTTGCTCACATGGGGATACAGGCTGTGTAAGTGTCATGGTTTTATGATTTTTGGCATTGGTATTCTACATTATAACATCATGTGGTGCATTAAGAGTTAAAGAGTTAATACTCCAGCTCCATGGACCATTGATAATTCTGGGTATACCTGTCTCAGAAGAGAAGAAGAACTACATTCCCCAGAGGGCTGTGCAATGCTTTCCCTTTTTACGTATTTCCGGTCAGAGGGAAAGATAAAAACTGCCTGTGGTCATGGAACACTCTCTTTCCTTTGGGATCGATTCAGCAGTGGGTGCTCGCTACCGTCTCGCCTTCAGCATTAGCGTAAGGCCTTTGGTTTATCGGACACTCTCTCTTGTTCATTTTATTTGATTTATTCGCTTCAATTCCAATTATATTGAATTATATTGTGTTATTTTGCTTTCTGATATCTTATTTAGTAAATTAGCTTTTCCTCCTCAGATCATTGCCTCTGTTTTATTTCTAGGCCCATCTCCATTTTTCCTTTCCCTTTCCCTCTTCCCCTTTTCTGGGGCGTGGGTCTGCGGGTCCTTCACACCAATTGTCCCCAAACTGGGCTGAACCAGCCTGATAAACCTCTGACAGTAAGACAAGTTCAGGATGTGGACTTTGAACTTTTTATTTGTTCACATTGTTGGAGAACCTGAAAAGTCTGACACTAAGGAAAATATCTACTGAAAGCTGGATATTGCTAGCTCTCAGCACAGCAAGAGATTTCACTGCAAATACCATTTAAAAGAACCATAAATCAATCAGGAGAACAAAAAATAGTACCTGTATTTTTACTTTTTCAGAATATTTACAATGTAACTTCAGATATATTAAGCATCTACTTATGAAAAATATTTTTTAAAGCAAATGTCCAGTGTATACAGGGGAGGAAGTGTGTATAGAAGCCTTTGAGACATTATTTAAGGATTTTAAAATAAAAGGAGAATTACTTTTAGAATACAAGATAATTTCCTGAGGGAACTTAAAAAAGAGCACATGCAGGTTAAATACTTTTGACAATATTTTTACCATGCTTTGAGTACATATAGCTAACCATCTAATGAGGTGCCTTTCTAGTATGAAGTGTAGGGCACTAAAGTCGTTGATAAAAGTCATGATTCTCTTTTTTGAATGTCTATGGATCAAAGAGGAGGTGTGACATAACTACATAACAGGTTTGTTCTGTAATGGTAATATGGCTATTTCCCTG
Organism: Callipepla californica brunnescens; assembly: GCA_023055505.1. Classification (NCBI taxonomy): domain Eukaryota; kingdom Metazoa; phylum Chordata; class Aves; order Galliformes; family Odontophoridae; genus Callipepla; species Callipepla californica. The sequence goes on from JALIRH010000013.1 coordinate 458,467, forward strand.
CTTTTCCCTTCCAAAGTACTTGTCATTCTGCTCACACATCATTTGTGACAGTAATTTACTTGCCTGCTAGCAGATAAAGAGCTTTCTGTTATGTACTATATTTAATAAAACCATCTATCTCTGCCTGTTAAGCTTAAATAGGTGTGCCTTAGAACCTCAAGCTGATAGCTGTTCAACACCTCACACTCATTTGAAACCAAAGCTGACAACATACAAAAAGTGCAGATAAGGCTACCAGCACATAAATGACTCAAACTACGCCAATAAGTGAGTCCATGTCATGCAAATTTCATTCTTAAACTGGCATCCCACCACATAGGCTAGAATTTCTCATCTTCTTCAACTGGCATATCCTTTTTGAAAATAAGTTAACACACTACATCCTAGTCACATTGACTGTGGAAGCATATATATCTGTATGAATAATCTACTACAAGCTATGTGTTCTGAATGTTACTTGAAAACTCTGTACAGATCCACTCTAATTAAAAAGTTCCTATAATACTTAGAGAAGTCATTACTTTGTTTTTCTTCACTCTCACACAGAACATCCAATACTTTTTATAGGTAAAATATGAAAAAGGTCACTTCAGATGATAACAGGCAGTTCAACATTTTTACTGAATGCACTAATCGCTTGGTTACATGGGCATCTTCCTATCTTCGCTTTTAAGCTGAAAACACTATTTCCTTTTCACATCAAAAAAAAGTTTCTGAAGGTGTCTCAAGGGTCAAGAAAGTCCATTTCCTACCAAAACATTTTCTCAATTGGCTTGGAAAGTAAATATCAATCTATTAACTGGGAAAAAAACAACAACAACATAGTAGAGCATGCAGCTTTCGCTGTGAGTAACATGAACATAATGAATAGTGATGCTGCTCTTTACTCTTCTTCATCTATTTTCTCTACCTAGGTTCCAGGTAGGCTGCTGTTTCTCTGTGAATTTGGAAAGGCAAGATTAAATCAAGGCCAAATTCAGTTGTTATCTTTGAAAGTTGCCCAAGATAGAAGAGTGTTTTCTTAAAATGATCTCTGACATGGGATTCTCATGCCAGCTGCACAAGTTGTTCTGTCCTGGTGGTTGTTGATGGCTATATTATAATGTACATATTATAATATATATATATTATAGAGCTATAAGCTATAAGCTATTAAAAGCTAACACACTCATTTTCAAAACTGTGTTTATAAATCAGGCTTCCATGGCAGCTGCACCAGACATTTTTCTGTGCTAATTGCAATGTACTTAAGGGAAAGATAAGGAAGAGACAAAAGTATATGTTTTTTTGCAGTGCAGATCTGTTCTTGGATCATCCATTCTCTAACCCTCACTGATGACCAGCAGCACCATTAATTGAAAAGAAGCACCAATATTTTGTTTGTTGACAGCTGGGCTTTATCTACTTTTGTTGTACTTGTATTTGAAAAGCAGAAACAACTAGAAAATTTTGGAAATAAAGGAGGATTTTTATCAAATAAGTCATAAGAAACAAACTTTTCACAAAGACATGTCAGTTCTGATGAAGTTTTTCTGTTCTATTTTTTTTCCTATTACTAAATAAGTTAAAACAATGAGACAATAATAATAGTAATAATAATAATAATAATAATTAATAATAATAATATCCACACAAAAAACCTCAAATGTAAAATACAGTTGTCACTGGACCAATTACCTGGGAAAAAAGAAACCCAGATTCAACCCTTTGCTTGGTTAGAGATTTTAAGTTCCTTACCCAGCTTTTCTTCTATTTTAAGGCTTAGCTTTTCCACTCTGCTGCCATGAAAAATGTTACGACGTTCTCCGTTCCTTCTCACTTCAGAATGGAAATATCAACACACTGTGGACTGGAAGAGCATCATGTCATCTAGTTTATGGACAGATAGCTCCAACATATTTCAGGAAGCTGATTAATAATAGATCCAGTTGGTGCCAGAACGCATTCCTCTTACAGAGTAATTAGGCCGTAATATTGACAATTTATAGTCAACTCTGTGTCACAGAGTTCAGGCCCTCCTTTTCAGACTTGTTCTGCCTGGAAAACTATAAAAAAAACCCAACATCTACATGACCAGCTGTCACGCTCCAGTATAAAGGAGAGAGACATTGTTCTTTGATCATGTGTATACCCAATGGCGAGATTAAGACACAACGGGTAAAATGTTAGGCCAACCAATTTATTACAAATACTAGTTGCTTAGGGATATGGGGGAGGGAAGGTGAGCGATAGAAAAGAGATAAAAAGCAAGGAGTCCTGGTAGAAAGGAAGAGAGATATAATCACCACCGTGGGTCCAGCGAGGTTCATAGTAGGTTCGTTGATCTCAGGAACTCTCTGATCACTGTGGGTGCTGGGAGAAAGCCAGGAAGCTTTGCAGCAAGCGGTCTGAAGAGTTTCTCCGGTCAGGGAATTCTCCGTCAAAGGTCTTTTTCTCTTCGTGAGTTCTCCATCAAAGATGTTTTCTTAGGGCGTTCTTCTCCCAGAGTCATTAGTTTAGTGAAGGCCTTTTATCCCCCAGTTCTCAGGTTTTTTTTCTTTTCTCTCTGACATACCTGTCCCAACAGGTAAGCTAGCAGGGAGTGGTACCTTCACTGCCATGCACAAGTATTATCGTCTTTTGCAGTGATCAGCTTCTCCAAACCAAACCCTGAAAAAGACTGGCTTGTCCCTGCTTCTGCTTATCTTTACAACTGTAAGCAGAAGAGACACTGAGGCATGGTGACACCCACCTAGACAACCTGCAGTTCTCACTTAGGGTCTTATCACCAGAAAGGCCTCATGAAGAAAGCTTTGAGACAAAAAAAAAAAAAAGGAAAACAGTTTCTGCCTTTCACACCAGAACATTTGTTTCTCACCTTCCTGAATCTTATTTCTTTTTAAACCTAACATCCTCAATGGAAATAGTTTGAAGCTGTTTAATATTCTGTAGAATTCCAGCTTATCTCACCTCTTTGTTCAAAGCCTGCATAAGGAGGCATTAGAAGATTTTGCAAGAAGGCAAATTCAACATGGGAAACTGAGGATTGTGCTTTTTCCCTTGAACTGGAGGCTTTTGCTCTAAGCATAAGATTCCTGGATACTATTGAATGAAGAAGTGGTATAGAAAGTGTCTTTTTTAAATTTTTGTCTGCAGATTGCCAAGAGATTATTTGCTGTACCTTCTATAACCGTCAGTATAATTGTGATCCTGAGGTAAAGCCCACATATGTGGATCTGACTGCACCTAACTTGTCTGGAAACTGAGGTAACATCAGCTATCCTGTTTCAAGCAGTGCATTTAAGCACAAGCACACATCTATCTGGTCTATTACAATTGGCCACCTCACTCTTCCTGAGGTGACTCCTATGTTCAAGTAGAAACATTCTACACTTTCTGCATTTTGAGGTGTAGAATCATGATTAAGGTTATGAGAAGAAAGAAGTTAATATCAGTTTTCTCCTTGGCCAGACATTTTTATTCGAAGGTTTTTTGTTGTTGTTTGCTTGTTTTCAGAATATTTCATTCAAAGGCCATAAGAGTTTTATAGACTATTTTTTTTACTTGTACATCTAAATAAATAAATTACTGTAATCTCATTCATCAATTAACTGCCCTTAAATGATTTGTAGCTGTATGAAAAATGCATACCTTCCCACACCAGAGCTTCAGAGCCTGCTGGCAGCTGGCTATAAAAGAGAGCTGCTTCTGTGCACTGCAGAATGCTACAGATGTTGAACTGATGTCCAAAATGATAAACAAAATGACTAAATATAGCAGCATGACTTACTCAGCCACATTCCAATCTCAACAACAGTTATAAGACAAACAATTACAAGTGTTCATCTACACTTAACCAGATAAATCTCTTACCACAGAATGAACATTTTACTTGTTTGAGAATTTGGTGCATTACAAACTAAGTCACTTAGCCTCTTAGAGGATAAGTTTCTAAATTAAGGTTTCTTTGTGCTATGGAGCAGAACTGTATTTTAGTTTGCTCAAATATCAAAGTGTCGTGGTTTTATGATTTTTGTAATTTGTATTCCACATCATAACATCATGTAGTGCATTGGGAGTAAGAGTTAATACTCCACCTCCATGGATCATTGATAGTTCTGGATATAACAGTCTCAGAAGAGAAGAACTATGTACCCCAGGCTACATAGCTTGATGGGCTTTTGGAATAGCTGTAGTAGACACAGATGACATTAAGCAGCTGTCTGTTTTGCCTGGGCTGTCAGAAGAACTGTGTGTTGTGGGGTTGCTACGAGTGGAGGAGCAACAGGTACCAATTGCTTCAAAAATGGTGCTCTAACAGGGATTCTTTGCTCCCCATTCAAAACTTGATTCATCAGCTAGAGAGACAGAGTGTGATCAGCAAAACTCAATCATCTTTTAACAGCCCCATATGGCCGCTGCATAAAGCCAGTAGAGAACGGAGGCTGACGGTATACCGTGGTCTGAGTGAAGTCACACCCCCGCTGAGTGCTGCTGTGCCAGATACGCTACAACTCCAGTATTGCTAATGCCTTCTTTTCAATTCTTCTGGCCACAGAATGCAGGTCACAGTTTGCTTTCACCTGGAGGGGCATTCAGTACGCCTGGAACCATTTGCCGCAGGAGTGGAAGCACAGCTGAATCAATTGCCACAGGTTGATCAAAACTGCATTAGAATAGGGGAGTACTCCCAAGCACTTATAATACATTGATGATATCACTGTGTGGGGCAATACAGCAGGGGAAGTTTTCAAGAAAGGAGAGAGAATAATCCAGATCCTCCTGCGAGCTGGCTTTGCTATTCTTGAGCCTGCACAGGAAATCTAGTTTCTAGGTATAAAGTGGCAAGATGGATGTCATCACATCCTAACAGATGTGATTACCAAAATCACTGCCATGTCTCCACCCACTAGTAAGAAAGAGACCCAAGCTTTTTTGTGCGTAGTGGGCTTTTGGAGGATGTATATTCCGAACTACAACCTCATTGTGAGCCCCCTTTATCAGCTGACATGGAAGAAAAGTGATTTTATATGGGGCCCTGAGGAGCAGCAGACTTTTGAGCAAATTAAGCAGGAGATAGCCCGTGCCACGGCCCTGGGGCCATTATGGATGGGACAGGATGTGAAGAACATTCTCTACACTGCTGCTGGAAAGGAAGGTCGCACTTGGAGACTGTGGCAAAGAGCTTCTGGAGAGACCGAAAGCTGACCCCTTGGATTCTGGAGTCAGGCGTACAGGGGGTCTGAAGAGTGCTACACTCCAACTGAGAAGGAGATCTTAGCCATATATGAAGGGGATAGGGCTGCTTCCAAAGTAATCAGTACTGAAACGCAGCTCTTTCTGGTACCTTGATTGCCAGTGCTGAACTGGATGTTCAAAGGAAAGATTCCCCCTACCCATCATGCTACTGATGCCACTTAGAGTCAGTGGATTGCGCTGATTACACAGCGAGCTCAGATGGGGAACCTCAGTCATCCAGGAATCCTAGAGGTGATCATGGACTGAAAGTAAAAAGTTTGGAATATCACCAGCAGGTCAGATATCACATGCTAAAGAAGCACCACCATAAAATGAATTACCAGAAAAAGAAAATAAATTTGCTCTCTTCACAGATGGATCATGTTGTTTTGTGGGAAAGCATTGCAGATGGAAATCTGCTTTGTGGAGCTCCACGTGATGAGTTGTAGAGGCCACTGAAGGAGAAGGAGAATCAAGCCAATTTGCAGAGGTAAAGGCTGTCCAGCTGGCCTTAAACATGGCTGAATGAGAGAGGTGGCTGGTGCTTTATTTTATATTGACTCATGGATGGTGGCAAATGCTTTATAGGGGTGGTTCCAGCAAAAGGAACAAAATAACTGGCAACGAAGGGGTAAACCTATTTGGGCTGCTGAACTGTGGAAAGATGTTGCTGTCCTAATAAAGAATATGTGCCATATAGATGCTCATGTGGCCAAAAGCTGAGCTACTGAAGAACAACAAAACAATCATCAGGTAGATCAAGCTGCTAAAGTTAAGGTGGCTCAAGTAGACACAAGGGTGAATTCTAGCTCAGTGGGCACATAAGAGCTTGGGCCATCAAGGAAGAGATGCAACATATAAGTGGGCTAGAGACCTAGGGGTGGACTTAACTACGGATGCTATTGCACAAGTTATCCATGAATGTGATACATGCGCTACAAGAAACAAGTCCTGTGGCAACATGGCACTCCAGAAAGAATTGAGTCAGATAATGGGACTCATATCAAAAATTCTCTTGCAAATACTTGAGCTAAAGATCATGGCACTGAATGGATTTATCATATCCCCTTATCATGCACCAGCTTCTGGTAAAATTGAAAGGTACAACGGGTTGTTATAAACAATGTTGAAAGCAATGGGTGGCAGAACATTTAATCACTGGGAAAAGCAGAAGCATGTGGCAGAAGCCACCTGGTTGGTCAACACTCGAGGATCCATCAACCACAATGATCCTGCCCAATCCAGCTCTCTACCTACTGTAGAGAGAGATAAGGTCCCTGTAGTACATGTAAACAGCATGTTGGAAAAAGCAGTTTTGGTCCTTCCAGATTCTGGGAAGTGCAAACCTCGCCATGGAACTGTTTTTCCTCAGGGACCTGGGTCTACCTGGTGGGTAATGCAGAAGAATGGGGATGTTCAATGTGTACCACAAGGGAATTTGATGTTGGGGTAGTGCAGTCAGTAATTCCATGTATATATGTATATATGTTGTGTGTGCGTGTATTTAATGCATGTTAATAGTTTTTCCTCTATATATATTAAGCATGATGCAGTGACGTGGAATAAGGGGTGGATGTCATGGTTTTATGGTTTTTGTTACTGGTATTCCACATCATAACATCATGTAGTGCATTAAGAGTTAAAGAATTAATGCTCCAGCTCCAAGGATTATCGATAGTTCTGGGTATACCTGTGTCGTGGTTTTGTGGTTTTGATGCCGGTATTCCACATCAGAACATCATGCAGGCAGTGAAGGAGTTAATGCTGTGGGAGCAGCAGAGGGGCGGAGCTTGGCACCGGACGCCAGGCCCAGGCTGCTCTAGGTGCGCTCTCTGGGCTGCCATGAAAAATTCAGCACGTGTAACGTGTAACGTAAGCTCCCAGTTTCTTGTTTGGAAATTTTGTCTCTCTCTCTCAATTGTTCAATTTTATTAGATTTAGTAAAGTTACCATTCCTTCTCAGATCATGCCGTTGTTTTTTTACAGACCCATCTATTTCCTCTGTTACCCCTCCCCCCGGAGCACATGGCTCTGCTGGGGCGCCGTGTGGCCACTGAAGGTGCAGTTTTTTTTCCCGTCTCTTTCTCTTTCCCTTCTCGGTTCCCCTTGGGTTACTGTCACGGATAACACCGTGACAACCTGTCTCAGATGGAAAGAAGACCTACATTCCCCAGGGGACTTTGTGTTGCTTTGTATTTTTACATTTTTTTCCACTCAGAGGGAAAGATAAAAACTGTGTGTCACGAGACACTCTATTTCCTTTGGGATTGACCCAGCAGCGGGTGTTCACTAGCCATCTCACCTTCAGAGTTTAGCATAAGGCCTTCGGTTTATCAGACACCTTCTCTTGTTCATTTTATTTGGTTTATTAGCTTCAATTCCAATCATATTGTATTATGTTATTTTGCATTTCGTTATCTTATTTAGTAAATTAGCTTTCCTCCTCAGATCATTGCCACTAGTTTGTTTTTAGGCCCACCCCCCTTTTCCCTTATTCGTTTCCTCCTTTCCCAGGGTGTGGGTCTGTGGGTCCCCCACCCCAATTGTCATGGAACTGAGCTGAACTAGCCTGTAAACTGTTGACACAAAGACAAAATCTTTCCTCTGAAATTCATTCTCATGCAGTTTGAACACTAAATGGAAGGTGCTTAATCTGCTGCTCTCACAGAAGATTTCGCATATTCTAGAATCATTTATTCATGTTCCAAGTCTCCCAGTTAAGAACAGGGGATTTGGAAATTGAAAACTGATGGTACAAATCATAATTCTTTGAATTAATTAAATAAACTGATACTTGCATCATCTTGGAAATGTCAACAAGTTAACACACATAACAGCTCAATAAGGTAGAGGTAATTGTATCATCCCAAAATAAATCAGGATAAAAACAATACAAAGAGGATAAAAAAAAATAAGAAACCAGCAATGTAAGCCAGTATTGCTATATTGCTAATAAGTTATGAGTAAGAATGGATGAACTCCCACACGAGTGTTACCAAATCACTTACATTCTAGTGTTTCAACATTATCCCTCAAAATGTTTTCACTGAGTCAGTGTCTTTGTACCAAGCAGATAAGGATGATATGCTGAACTCCTTATAACAAGTAGATAAGGGAAATTCTGCAAAGTCCTTGTATCAAATAGATAAGGGAGCTGTGGAAGCAAGCGTAATGCAGTCAAAGTTAGAAGTCAACAGAGCATGCGTGAAGGCCAAATTCAACCAGTGGACACTGTGAGGACCACTACCACAAAAAGAATGGCATATACAAGGTAGCAGAACCCTATGTTAGTGATTTTTGGGAAAGCATTGAATGTGTATGTACTACCTGGGAAAACCTTGGCATGTTTATCACAAGTAATGCATAAAAGCTGAATATCTGTTATGCAAGGCACACATGATCAGATGGAAGGCTTCCTTCATGCTTCCAGCACCAAGAATAAAGAACGCCTGCTTTCTAACAGTCCAGACTGTCTTAGAGTGTTTCCACATTGACTCATTTATGGTAGCAATAAGAAGATAGTCTCTAACAGGCAACACATTCATACAGCCAAGAAAACAATAACAAAATCCATGAAAGTCTGAACTTAAATCTGAAATTGTGTATAGAATATTTACCTCACCAAGGCAGAAATTTGTGAAATTGCTGTTGTAATCGCATTTAGGGTCTTTTTAAACTGTCCTGAAACTGATCTAGTTATTACTTGTTTTTGAACCAGTAGTCACAATGAACTCACTACCACCAGCTGATTTCCCACATTAAGATGTCATAAACAACAGAAGTATTGCCAGGCATTTTTATCTAACCTAAGTGATGGTAGACAAAAAAATCCAAATATTTATCTTCTTCATGGGAACAACTGCTTATAAAATACTTTAACTTTGAAAAAGGGACTTGAGTGTAGGATCATGTTTCAAAAAAATAATTCTATGTGTTATCCTTAATGTATTTTTTTTTTGTATATTAAAACATATTCAAGGCAAGTTTTTAACATTTTTATATTGCAGTACTCAATATTACTGTATAACTTTTAGAATGCTCAGTTTGTCTTTCCTCTATTATCCACAATTTGGACCTTCAGAAGTTATGTGACTAAAGTAGAAAAAAATGTCAAAAAGTAGAAAAAAAGTCAACAGCTTGTAGTAGTACCGAAAGCCCATAAAAATTATTTTAGAGGTGGAAGAAAAAGTACTGCATTGTTAAGTTTAGCAATTGTCTTCTATCAGCTTGATATTTAATAGTGTTTCCTACAAAAACAAATAAACAAAAAAATCCACTTAGACTGGGTCGACTTCTGACTTTTTAATTGCATCACTCCTTTGTATTGTATGTATCAACATACAATAGCTGTGGACTACAGACACAGGAAGACCCAGCAGTTTAGGAAGGGTGTAACTACATTCAAATACCTGACTCAGCAGGTACAAACTGAATCGTTAAGCTATTATTTAAAGTCCATATGAAAGACCAAAGTACCAGTAAAAGAGAGAAAGTTTTCAAGGCTAAAGGAGCTAACAAAGATTTCTGGTGCTTCTCTCAGTCCTATGCTATTAAGGGTTTAGAGAATTTGTGCACTCTTTTACAACAATCGAGACATCAGAGAAAAGTATTGCAGAAAGCAATGGGATTTGGTTGGTGTTGCTATGAATATAATTTAAGTAGGAGTACACCAAAAACTGACTGCTAAAGTGCTTCCCCATGGGCCCTGATGTTTTCTGTAATAAGATTTAAATTCTGGTGATTAAGCACTTCTAGACAACTCATAGCTTGCCACTAATGTTTAGAACAAAATCTTCAAAGAATGAGCTTCAACCAAATTGCCGATATTAAAAATACTAAAACTCATTTACAACACAAGTTTTGTTTTCAGATTTGCCATTAAAGTAGTTGTTTATTTCAAAAGAAACAAATCAGGAATCAACAAAGGCTGCACTGAAATATGCCCTTGCTCTGTTTTTGAAAGATTTAGCAGCAGGAAGGTAGGCTTCCTAAAAGACAGTGCAAGTACTGTGGTAGCCCAAAAATGTGAAGTGCTTTGAGTTTCAGCTTGAGCAAACATGCCTCTTTAATATTTTTGTTTATTTATTCTTTTTCAATGATTTCCCAAGATATAATGTTACAACCAAACTTCAGTGATTCTTTCTGAAATCCTCTGAAAAAAGTTGTAAACACATGAAAGGTCATAAATCAGGACTGACACATATTTCTGGTTCCCAGCCCTTAGTATTCACTCTAATTATGTAGAGAGATCAAATATTGCAAATGCAATAAAACATAAATCTAATATTCTATAAAAACTTAAAGTCCTACTGTGCTAAAGTGAGTTCTGCCATATACCACAACTGAAGTATAGGAGTCTTCACTCAGTGGAAGTGACAGAAGAAGAGCATTACTTAGTTAAAGATACGACAGTTTTCCTATGGCAGTTTAACTATACTGTAAGTTTGACAAGTTGTCTTGTAAAATAATGTCACTGAATATTTAATAGGCATTCCCTTAAGTACTTGATCAGCTTCATCTTTTCATATAATAAAAAAAAAGATGAACTTTGAATGTAGGTTGTCCTGTAGGCTTACTTTTGTTGAACAGGGTGACAAGGAGGAGGGAGAAAGAAATAATTCTGTAAAAAATGCTAATGCACTGAATTCTGTTTTAAGCATAACTTCTGTAAAAAGAAACCACTGAGCACCAATTTGTATTTAGTACAAGTATTAAGATTCAAAATCACATTGATAATGTCAATACACTTTTACATTGCTATGTGTCTTTAACATGTAAACCTTCAATGTCAAATTATGTTTTTGTCATTTGTCTTCCCTCCTGGGTAAGCAAAAAGATACATATGGCACTTGCCATTCTGACCAGTGGTAAATCTTCTTCAGTGAATGAGTATCAGGACCCCAACTGTTGTCTCTGAATGTGATTTTCTCCCCAAGTGCACAACTGTATTCTCTAAAGCCAAACTGCAAACATCTTAATATAAAAATAGCCATACCAACAATGAGGAGACAGTGCTGCACTTGCTGAGAAAGAAAAAAAACACCAAGCACACACACACACACACACACACACACACACAGGAAAAAAAAAACAACAAACGTACAAATCACACCAACAGATGTCATGAGAGCTTTATCTCATTTCAGCTAGGTATGCAGTCACAACAATGCACAACATGGTTACAGTCCATAAACTTACAGGGACAATGACAGGGACAGACATAAAGAGAAAGTAAAAGAATGGAGAAAAGACACTGCAGGGTTTTTTAGCCCCAGTTGCATGGGCTTGGCTTGATTCTTTAAACTCTAGTTGCCTCTTGCTGACAGTGGCATGGGGACACTGCAAGATCAACAGTGTGTGAGAATTATAATGAAGCTAAAGCCACTCACTTTTACGTTACTACCACATATTCAGCAATCAACATGCTGGAGAAGTTTGTTTGTAAAAAATTAAAAAACTTCATCAAACATTTTACTGAAGGCTATGAATGTCATGACTTTACAATGAAAACAACCAGGGAATAAAAGATAAAAACCAAAATATGGAATAAGTTTTATTTGTAATTAATTCACACACCTCCTCCATCCAATTATGTATGTGTGAGAGTTGCATTAAGCCTACAGTGTTCTTACCCAGGGAGGCAGCCTTTCTCTTAAGGTGGTAGGTAGGACAGTTCACTATTGAAATTTGAGAGAACCTGCTCTATTTTAGATATAAACGTACTGAATATCTATGTCAAACAAAATCAAGAAGACGTATACAAGTCACTCCGCTTCATACATTTCATTATTTGTTTAAAACACTGGAAGTAATTTCAGGTAGAAATGCATATGAAAAAAATGCAATATTATAATTACTTAAAAAAGACTCAGATCTATCACTTGAAAGAAATAAATTATCACTGTAAACTTGAGAATGAGTTCCTAATATTAGCCTTTCCTGCAGAGATTGAATCTAAGAAAAATATACTAAAAAGCCTCAATCCCAGAATAAAAAATAAGAAATCACATCACATAAACTAATAGCATAGTTTCCATTCTTTTATCTTGAATAATGGAAAATAACGTGTTTTGTAAGTGACAATTAAAGGTTCAGCAATATCTTTTTATGTTATGGGACTTCTGCGAACTTATCATCTCAGGAAAATACAGGAAAATATTTCTAAGGACATTAGAAGGCATTGTGGCAAATCCTAGAATCTCTACATATTGAGTCAGGCACAACATAAAGGTTTGAAGAGCCATGCTTTTGTAAAATCATGGATCCGAACTGAAAAGTAAGTAAGAGGCAAGTACACTGAAGGAGACAGAAAAGAAACTGGCCCAAACCAGTCTTTTTTTTTTTTTTTTCTTTCTCATTTTAAAGCAAAATAAAACAATTGGAATGATAGATGCATGATCTGTTGCTGGAAGCAGCAGCACCTGTGCAAGCTGAGGTGGGTTAAACCGGTCTGCCTGGCTACCACATCTGAGTGCATGAATAGAAGCAATCTCCTAGGATCAAATCATTTCCAATAATATATTCTGTTCCATAATTTTCAAACAGTGTGATACTGGAGCTTGGGCCAACAAACCAATGCAGTCACAGCATGGTCTTAGCTGCTGGCACTGCAGCAAAAAGAAACAGTAGTGACACAGTGACATTGTGAGCAGCACTATCTGTACAGATCTACTTTGTACAGTTGCTCTGCTTACCCACTGCTTTAGAATATCAGCAGGCCTGCAAGCCACACTGCAGATTAAAAAAGTCACCTAGGTTGCAAGATTGCAACATGATTTTTCACTACAATGAAATCTTTGTAGGAACTAGATGGTAACTAAAAGTTTGCAGTCTGAAGTAAAATTACTTATCTCAATTTTTTTTCATGCAAAACTCTATAATAACTGTCTGAGGGAGGGGTAGATGATGTTTGCAAACTGAACATTGTCATCACACATTATAAAAGCATAAATATTACACAAATTCTTGAAAGAGTAGGAATTTTATTTTCTCCTTCATTCTCTGCCTACAGTTTTTTTACTCAATAACTTTGTAGCTATCTTTGACTTGGACCACAGATAAGATGGATTTGAACTAAATGGTCTTCTTCATGATATATGAATTTAATGCTCCTTAGCAATGCACACAGTAATTCTGATGCTAGGCATGGGAGATTGCTTCTGATTGATGCACTCAGATATGGCCAGGCAGACCAGTGTAACCCACCACAGTCTGCACAGGTGCTGCTGCTTCCAGCAGCAGATCATGCTGTTCACTCATTTTTGCATGGTAAACCTTTTACAAATATTTTCTTTTCTTCGTGCGTGAGTGGGGGATGGAGGGGGGGACAGAGGGGGTTAAATTGATATACTACAACAGTGAAAAACACAAACAGTACTTCCCACAAATCCTAATATAAAACAAGAAAAACAAATCTTGTCAGAAACATTCCCAGCTCCTGTCAGTTCCCTTAAACTTCAGAATTCAGTTTATAGTTCTTAAAGAAAAAGGTGTCTTATAGTCTCTAATTTTTAATGTTGATGGATTTACTGATTGGCTAGAGGTTACCGTCTAGCCAGTGTCATTTTCAGTGCTTCGTGTTTCTGGATTCTTACCCTTCAGTGTTAAGACAACACAGAGTTAAACAAAATAAAACAAAACAAAACAAAGCAAAACAAAACAAAACAGAAAAACTCCTTGCCATTCACAGTGGCACTGTAGGGATAGAATCCAGCAAAGGATGGTTAAGAAAAATATACTCAGTTTTGTTGGTCGGTCCACAGACTGCCAGAGATGATATTCAAGTCACTCACCCAAAGGTATGCTTCATCCTTTCCTAAGATATTTCAGCCTCAAGATATCAAAATGAAGAGCTTACAAAAGACTGAAATCAAAAGTTTCAACTTCCCAGAGAAAAAATCCCATTTTTCCAAGTAAATAACATGAATTTTACCACAGGTTTTGCTACTCGTTTAATTAAGCTGAATTTTGTTTTTTGTTTTTTGTGTTGTTTTTTTTTTTTGCCATATATATTTAAGAGAATAGGTAAACATTAATTTGTATCAGGATCACAGGAGTTCTTCCTCTAAGAAGAAAAAAACAGATTTTGTATTTAATTGTAGGCCTATTTGTGTCATGAGGGAGACGGAGAAATTGACTCTGCTTGTAAGACATCATCCGGTGCTGTTTTTTGTGATTAAAGGCATTCTAAGAGAAAGGGAAAAGATACTGTGCAGATATACTGAAAAGCAGTACTGGATGCTGCTCTTGGACTCATTTGCTGTAGGCTAATGCTTCTGTATGTTCTGTACATAACCTTTTGTAAAACAAAATCTAGTCTTTTCACACAGACCAAATCAAGCAAGGTGACAGATATGCTTTTGGCTATATATTTATGAATTAAGTGGATGACTTCATGGATGACTACTACTACATGGATGACTGTAATAAGCGCATAAGAATAAAAATAGTTCTCTTACATATATTCATATCTAATTCTTGGTTTTGAAATCCTGGAGAAAAAATATGAGTTATCATCTCTACTTCCTCCAGTTAAATAGATGTGACTCAGTAACAAATACCAAAATTAACAGCTCTGGATTAGCCCAAAGACATGAATCAAATCAGTGGTAACACCACAAGTAAAAAATTACAAAACATACAGAGAAAATATTTCATTCTCACCAACAAACTGTGCCTTAAAACAGTGAAGTGATTCAGAAGGACTTTTCTTAATGGTAGCACCTCAACAGAAATTTAAAAAAGCAAGATGTCCAAACAGATTATTGTAAATCTTATAAAAGTCATTTGATTTCCCTTCTTTGATGTATAACTACACACAGGAATGTAAAAAGGTTTAAATAATGGTATTTCAAATAATTCTAACTAATAAGTAAGACTGCTGAAAGGACTCGATTTGAGCCTAGGTGGCTCCTTCTCAGTCCTATTCTGAGTTACTTAGTTTTTCACTAATTCCTAGTTAGACCTTTCACTTGTGAGCAAGTTTCAATTTTTAATTCTTTCATATACTTTAAGATCAGTTAAGGTATATAGACTCCTACAACTAGTGTTACATAGACTGTACCATACAGCGAACTGTAACACAAAACAAAGCATTTTCTTCAAGAGTTGATGATAAGCTAAAAATAAGGTGGTTTTTTTTGTTTGTTTTATAAACATGCTATCTTGACAAAGATCCAATTCTGACATGTTGGAATACTTGTAAACACATAGATAGCTAACATTTATGTACATAGTAGGGTAACAATAGATATCTCTAGCTTTGCAACCAAATTCTGAAGTCTCAAGTGGTAACTTCACAAAGTAGATGTTAAACTGTCAAAATATTTTGGAAGATTTCATTACATCATTAGTAGATCCTCTTTTAACTAGGAAATTACTACAGAGTATACTTAAAATTATATGACTACAACAAGCAACAAGCTGTTTAATGAGTAGCAAAACTAATGAAAATGAGTTTCATTAAACTTCATAGCTCATGACCAGACTCTTCTAAGTATAACAGATTCTAGGGCTGAATTTGTCCTTTCTTACATCAGTAGCTGTCTCTCTTGACATTTTGGAGTGTATGTGAATCTGTGAACCCATGGGCTAATATCTTCCCTCTACTAATTCATCTATATCTGTCAGTTTTGTAGGATAGTTTTGAAACTCTTGGCAAGCTGGGCTGTAATTTGTTGACGTGTAAAAAGAAAAGGTAAAGGCATAAGTTCACAAACAGGACTACAGATTTCTGAAGGGGTTTTGATATAACACCCCTCTGAGTCCAAATTCCCCAAGAAAACTAGCTACTCACTGTCAGTTAATTTTTTGGTATAAATGTGTATGGGAACTTTTTCACAGTGCAGGTGACAGAGCACTGGAACAGGCTGATCAGAGTGGTGGTTTTCTTCTCTGGAGATGTTCAAGACCTGCCTGGATGCCTACCTGTGCTAGGGAGCCCGCTTTGGCAGGGGGTTTGGACTTGATCATCTCTAGAGGTCTCTTCCAACCCCTACAATTCTGTGATTCTGTGATCTGATTCCCAGTACGTAAGACTTTCTGACTGCCTGATGACATAAAATACATTACTGAAACATCTAATTATTGCAACAATGAGCCCTGTTGCTTCACCACTTTGCACACTATTTACGTTCATTTACTGGAAGCAAGACCTGCCAGATACTGTGTGAAATACACCAGTATCAAGATAACTGGGCTTTGGTTGAAGCTGTATTTTCCCCACACTTGAGCCTCAGATAGCACAATTACATAGGCTTTATGAAGATGACTTTCAGATGTGAATGTGCATCAGGGAGTTGATATAGATGTAAGATTTTTTTTTTTTTTTTACCTATTGAAAATGTTCCTTCTCTTAGAGACTAACGTGGAAGTTAAATTTTGATTCCTGAACCTATAGAGGAGGATAAGAGAAATTTTTGTTCTTCAAAGCACTCTGTAAGTTGGCTGTGGATTTCTATAAATATTTTAGCAAAGTAGTGATGCTTCTTGTCCTTTTCTCTTTTTTGTAAGAACTTACTCAGATTAGTTACACACCCCGTGGAAGCCTAATTCATTCGTGTGTGTGTTTAGTCAATGTTGCAGTGATAAAAAAAACAAGTAACTTTAGTTTCTTTTAAGACTACATCTGAAGAAGTATTTCCTGGTATATTACCATGGAAGGAAGGAGTGCCCATTAAGAACAGTTTAAGGTTACCTTTGCAATCTCATCAATATTATGCATTTCCTACTTGAAGATGAAGAAACATTGCCATAGGCTCTAATTTTTTTACATGAATTTGTCTTTGAAAATAGCTTTGATTTAGAAGCCAGAAAATATCCATAGTTTTGAAGTAGTGTGTCATAAGTTGAGTGTCTTCCATTACATGATAGGGGGGATAAACCCTTTGATTCTCCCACGTCTCCCCCGGCAGGAAGCCAGTGGAGAAGTGAGAAGGAGGAGCTTGATCAAGATAAACCAATTTACTAGAAATGGTAAAGGAAACAGGGGTAATACAATATAAAATATATATATTTATGTGTATATTTATACAATATTTATGTGTATATTTATACATTATATAAAATGGAATACCTGTGGGAAACTATGACATAGTGGTCTCTTCAAAGAAGAGAGAAAAAACTGAACATGCCTTGTACAAATCTTCCTTAACAAACTGACAAATCACTGCTGTTCAAGTGTGATTTCATGCTGAAGTCACAAAAAGATTTCAATTCCACTTTTGCTAAAGTTTTCAGTAAAGACAGCAAATTTCTTCAATCAATTTTATTGATTTTTGAACTTACATTATCTGTATGAAATTCCATCACAGTTTGGTACTTAGCTATGTTTTTATATTGTTATTTTATGTGATTTTTCATTTTGGTACTAGCTCTTTCACTGCTTTTATAGGCACAGCGACCTGCAGAAGGACTGTGTCTTTCAACTGACTATCTCACACTTTACAAAGCTGGCTCTGGACATTCTTCCCTTTCCTTTTTTACTATTCCATTACTTTAAAATTTTACTGCTATTTTGCCCATATTAGCAGTAACAGAGTGCAGGCAGTTGACTAGGAAGATGTGCAAGCTCTTTTTCTTACTTTTTTTCAGTCTGTATTATCTGATAACAAATTGAGACTCAAAGGAAGGGTTGACCAGTCCACGTTGTTTGAAACAATGACAAACTAAAGAAAGTGTTTAGAAAAGAGAGTAAAGAAAGATGCATTCATATCTTCCCCCATACCCTCCCTCCCCCAGTAAAACAACCTCTCCTTGCTATTCTAAAACCCTTACAGGTCATATTTTTTTATCGTTGTTGTTACAATAAAAAATTTATATTGCTTCAAAAACAGTTTAAAAAATCTATTTTAGCATTTCAAAGAAATTAAAGTATATAAAATTTAAAGGGTGGATATCATTTTACCAACAGATTAAAAAAAATATTAAAAAAAATATTAAAAAAAATATTAAAGTGCATTTTTAAGGGTTTTAATAATAAAGAATGATGTGGTGTTTAATGACTTTTTATTTTACAACGCATTAGTTATAGGCTAGACTAAATTCCTGTAAAATCTTTGTGTCCCTTATTTATGAAAAATAAAAGTTACTCAGCCTTTCATCTTTACATTGAAAATCTGCTGTCACTGAACATGCCTGGCACAGTTATTTATCTGTGTTCTTATGCCAGTCCGATCAGTAACTTTGTGCAAGTGGTACAAGATTTTAAATTGGATTTTCTGTTCAACCAAAAGCCAGAGGACTGAGAGTAAGGGTCTGAAATCATAATAATCTGTGTTTGCCAAGCAATTAAAAGCCTAAGACTAAAACCATGATGAAACTTCTCTCCAGTAATCAATTGGTCAGATACCACAGCCAAAATCACAACCTGATTAAAGGCAATTGTCATTTGCTATTAGCTGTAACATCAGGATCTGGCTTCTCCCAAAGAGCTGTTTTATTCTTCTTTGCCTGGACCCAGCTTGAAGTCCAAGAGAGAGAAAATAGCCACAAACCACAAAAGATGTGTGATATATACAGAGAATAAGGCCAGCATAACTTTCAGTTATTGTCTGTTAGTATTCTAAGCCCAAGTGCCACATGATATGTGCTTCAAACATTAGCCATACATTTATAAACTTAGCAAAAACAAAAATAAATAAAAAAAACACCAAACAACAACCAAAAAAATTTCACTCCAGCACTTCTATCTTACATTACAAATAGCAGAATTTCTGTCCTTATAAAAAATACCAATTCTCCATCCCTTGAATAGACAACATCAGTCAAAAATGGAAAATAAAGGCATATAAGAGGCACAGAACAAAAACAACACAGAATTCACTACTTTTGATGCTTATAATTTACTTCAGTGTGCTCGACTGTTTTCACTTCAACAGACTGATTCCAAAGAGTAAAGCAAAGACACCGTAGTTGTGTCCCACCAATAACTATATAAATAGCACCATAAATCTGACTATAGAAGACAAACAGCTTTCCTACAATGATCACTGTAGTGAAAGTTACTATGCTGGCATAGTTTACAAAATATATTATAAAAACAAAAGGCACAGTACCCTTTTCTGTTTCCAAAATCTTGAACGTTACTTTCTACCACAACTTCCCTGGTCTCAACAAGCTATAAATGTAAAGTTTACACTATGTAGATTAGATTTTATTCGGGGGCAATTTGTTTTATGTATTTGTAATATTTTGCTGAATCTTGAAACAAAATAATGTCACTATTCCCATTTTCAGCTGTGCAGTTACATAGGTTACATACTTGCAGATTTCTAGTACAAACAGGGTTGTAATGGAACAGTCCTACAGAGCTCTGATCCTGACTGCAATGATACCATAATCACTAATGACACATGCAAGAAGATCATTTTACATAGCAACCCACCAGAACCACTATCTTACACACAGCAGGACTGGAAATACTCTGTAAACAAAGTTTATGTTTTTCATGATTTCATATACAAGCCAGGAGTTTGTCTGTATGAGGAAGGTTAGCTTGTTGCAAGAAGGAAAATGAATTTATGGTTTACCAAATCTGGGGCCAGCTCTAGACTACTCAGTGGGGTAGACAAAATTGATTTTTGTTGCCTAAGAAGCTGAGCCTAGGGCTCAGTTTCTATGAGTACGGTAAAAGATAAGAGGTTAGAGAACAACTACAAAAGTGAGATTTTCTGTTCTTACCATTGAAAGTTGAGGATGTGGAAAGTACAAAGCAAATGAATCTGTTTTTACTACTGCTCATAGCAGGCATACCCAACCCACTATTTGGCCCAGCCTGTCCTGTGGCCTGGCCCCAGCTCCATGCCAGCAATGGTGGCAGTTATTCCCTGTGCAGCAGCCTGGCCTGGCCCCTGCCCTGTACCCATTGCTCACTGTGGAAGACAAAAACCATTCTTTTTTTGTCTCAAAGCTTGCTTCGTGAGGCCTTTCTGGTGATAAGACTGATAACTGCAAATAATTTAGGAGGTGTCATTGTGCCACAGTGCCTCTGCTTATCGTTGTAAAGTAGGGACAAGCAGACTTTTTTGGGGTACAGCTTGGTGAAGCTGATCACTGCAAAAGATGATAGTGCTTGTGCATGGCAACGAAAGCACCACTCCCTACTGGCTTATCTGTCTGGCCAGATATGTCACATATATTGCACATATTTTTCTTCAGAAAAGAAAAAAACTGAGAAATGGGGGATAAAAGGCATTTACTAAACTAAGGACTTTTGAGAACTCACAAAGAAAAAATACCTTTGATGGAGAATTCCCTGAGAGGAAAACCTCTTTGGAAAAACCTCCTGAGGCCTGCTTGCTGCGAAGCTTCCCAGCTTTCTCCCATCTGCCGCAGTGATCATACAAGTTCCTGAGATCAACCGACTTACTACAAACCTCACTGGCTCCATGGTGGTGATTCTCTCTCTCTTGCTTTCTACCAAGACTCCTTGCTTTTTTATCTCTTTTCTATTGCTCAAGGGTTTAGATTATCTTAGTGTTCTTTCCAACCTTAATGACTCTACAATTCTATGTTTCCATGAGGGACTTCAGCTTGCCAGACATTAACAGGAAGCACCACATCTGATATAAACAAGTCCAGGAGATTGATGAAACATGCTGATGGCATCTTGGTACAGGTTTTTAGAGAATTGACAAGGAATGGTGCCCTACTAGATAGGTTGCTTGTGAACAGAGAAGGTGTCGTGGGTGAAATGTTAATTCATCTTGGTCATAGTGATCATCAAGAAGTCAAATTTAAAGTCTTTGGTGATGGAAGGAAAACTGCCACCAAAAACTAAACCCAGAACATGGGAAGAACTCCTGATTAGCTGTCTCTCTCTACGCTGCACAGGTGCATCCTCACCTGGAGAATTTATTGTATGCTGCTTTGGGCACCACAGTAAAAACAATACATAAAACTATGAGAGTGTCCAGAGGAGGGCTACAAAGATGATGAAGGGTCTAAAGGGAGAGACATATGAGGAGCAGATGAAGTCTCTTGGTTTGTTCAGCCTATAGATGAGGAATCTGAAGGAAGGCCTCATGGCAGCCTACGGCTTTCTCATGAGGTGAAGCAGAGGGGCAGGCATTGATGTCCTCTCACTGGTAACCAATGATAGAATCAAATAGACTGGCATAAAGCTGCTCAGGGGAGGTTCAGGTTGGATATCTGGAAAAGATTCTTCACCAAGAAGAACTAAGGCACTAAAACAGCCTCCTCAGGAAAGTGATCATGGCAATGAGCTTGCCTGAGTTCAAGAAGTGTCTGGATTTTTGTGTTGTCATATGTGAAGTCAGGAATTGGACTCAGCGATACTTCTTGGTCCCTTCCAACTAGAGATACAATTCTGTGATTCTGTGACCCCATTTTCAATCAACATATATTCACAACCTTAAAATTCTCAAGTGAAATATATAGAATTTCAATCAGGTATTAAATTAAAAAAAAATGATCACATCTCTTTACTGCATTGTAATAAGATCTCTCTTAACCAGAGAAAAATATCCCTCACTTCACAATTACATGTGATTCACTTAATCACTTTCTGGAAGTATGTACATTTGTGAAAAACTGTTTTCAAGGATGAAGAAGAGTTAAATTTCATCAAAGATCACTGACAAGCATGTTTAGAGCTCAGGAAGAATTGCAACCACTTTCATAGAATCAAACTGATGTATTAGTTTCACAAAAATGAAGTAAAAAAATTAGGCAGATACGTGTTTTTATTGCTTTTCTTTAAAGTTTAAAAAAAATAAATATATATAAAAAAGAATTATTCTGTTAGAGTTATATACATTAACTGTATTAGATAGTTTATAGGTCTCCCAAGACAATTCATCTGCACTCATTGCGGTCCAGGTGAGCCAATAGCTTGTGTGTACTACACACAGTCATATACTGGTGAATCTGCATTGTTTGTATCTGGATGGTCACACTGTTTTAGATTGCTGCATTACATAAAGAAATGGTTTTGATTTTATCTCAAACATTTAGTATCAGCCTCTGATACAGCATCCTTGGGACTACCTGTGTGAAAGACAAAAACTGTTCTTTTTTATTTGGGGGATAAAAGGCCTTCACTAAACTAAGGATTTTGGAGAAGAACTCCCAAAGCAAAAATCTTTGATGGAGAAGAAATCCCAAAGAATAAAAAAAACATTCAATGGAGAATTCTCTGAGAGGAAAACCTCTTTGGAAGAACCCCCAGGCCTGCTTGCTGTGAAGCTTCCTGGCTTTCTCCCATCTCCCATGGTGACCAGACAAGTTCCTGAGATCAACCGACCTACTACAAACCTCACTGGATCCACAGTGGTGATTCTCTCTCTCTCGCTTTCTACCAAGACTCCTTGCTTTTCATCTTTCCTATCACTCATCTTCCCTTCCCCATATCCCTAAGCAACTAGGATTTGTAATAAACTTGTTGGGCTAACGTGTCATCCGTTGTGTTTTAATCTCATGCTGGGTATACACATAATCAAAAAACCACATCTCTGTCCTTTATATTGGAGTGTGACAACCTGATAGCCTTCCTTGACCTAGGTTTAGCTATCAACGTTCTGAATTCGCCAAAACTGAAGATCTCTTTGGCTCACATGAGATCTACCATGAACACTGTTATTTCTCAGAAGTATTTGCTTAGATATCTATTGAACTCTCTGTAGTTGATAGATTGAATTTGGGTAAGTTCATTTTTGCTAGTCCAGAGCAATCAAAATTGTTTTAATCCATACCTTGTGGTCCTTTCAAATGAATTACTACAAACCATCATGTCTTTATTTCTTACAGGTATGTACTATAGGGCCAAGAAGCTGAGTTTATGTAATACCTATTTCGTGCTAGTACATGGGCTTCATTCATGTCTGAATTGAAACCTCTTGCAGGTTCAGCCAGTTTTACAACTTAAATTCTTATAGTTTTGTTCAGTGCATCTTACCTGATCATCCATGTATCTGCTCCTTTTCAAATTTTCCTGTGACCAACGTTATGTTCTCTACAAAAGACCACTCACTAAACCTGAAAATATTTCTATAGTTAATATGGAAATATACATCAGCTGAAGGTCACAAATATTAGAAATAAAATAGGAAGTGTCTGCAAGCTTTTCATAAATTTACGTAGCAACAAAGGTTCATTCTGCAGACATTTTAATCAGCAAGATTTTCAGACAAAAAGCAATTCAATAGCACAGAACATCCAAATAATAGACTATTTACTATCAAGCAAAGAAACAAAACAAAATGGGTACTTGGAGTTCAAGAACATAACCACTATGTGCCTTTATAT
Source organism: Callipepla californica brunnescens (assembly GCA_023055505.1). Classification (NCBI taxonomy): domain Eukaryota; kingdom Metazoa; phylum Chordata; class Aves; order Galliformes; family Odontophoridae; genus Callipepla; species Callipepla californica. The sequence continues at coordinate 481,948 of JALIRH010000013.1, forward strand.
CCTAAGAAGGAGGAAGTCTTTCAAAAGAGCTCTATTTTTTTCATTTCTCCATTGTAGTTAAATCTTGCTGTGTCACTCTGGGATGAAAATAAGTATAGAATGATAAATAAATAGATAGATTCTTCATTTGTAAATTATACTTCAATTTAAATTAAATTCATTATTTAAGATATTTGATATCCTTATCAAATTCATGCAAATAAATCCTATGCTGTAGACAGGCTGCAGCCAAATTTCTTAAACATTTTGGTATGCAGTTTCTTTCTAGAAAAGTAAGATGAATCATCTACTGTTATTTCATACTCGGTTGATTAGGACTTGAATCTAGTTTGTGATGTTAATGTTTTTCATGTCTCAAAAATCATCCATTTTTGATTATGATATATTTGATATATGATTTTCTAATTCTTTTTAGATTTCAAATATAAACAAGCTTTCACTTCAGCTGAACACAATGTGGATTTTCTTTGATTAAGAGAACTCTAAAAACTTTAGCAGTTTTCTGTCTGACATTTTCCCTTTACATAAGCAGGAAAACACAGCTACCTTTCCAAACCAAAGCATTTTCTATTTTTCTATTCTTGTTTTCTTGTTTTCCTATGCAATGAGGGAGGAAGAAAGAAATGGAAAAAAATATACACTTTTTTTTTCCCATCTGTAAAGGACCGCTATATGCAGATGATAAACTTTTTCTGAAAATGAAAGAGCAGGTAAAAATAATCCCATCCAAACTAAGAAAAGACATGAACAAAGAGTAGAAAGAGTATAGAACTAGGCAAGGGATGTTAAAAACAAGAAGGGATTCTACAGGTACATAGGTCAAAAGGGACAGTCCAAAGAGAGCATACCTCCCTGCTAAATGAGAAAGGAGAACAGCCTACAACAAGTATGGAGAAGGCTGAGGTACTCAATGAGTTCTTTGCCTCCGCCTTCACTGGTAGACAGGATTCACACATCCCTGAACCTGAATCTCTAGGTGGGAACTGGGGGAGCAAACTCCCTTCCACTGTAAGTGTCGAGGAAGTCCAATACTGACTTGTCAGTCTGAATGTGTACAAGTCAACATGGCTGGATGACATGCATCCCAGAGTCCTAAGAAAGCTGGCTGATGTGGGTACTGAGCTGCTCTCCATCATATTTGAAAAGTCCTGGTTCTCAGGTAAAGTACTCAGGGACTGGAAAAAGGGAAACATCACTGTCATTTACAAGAAAGGGTAGGAAGGAAAACCCAGGGTGTATGGCTCTGTCCACTGAAAAAAGGAATGGATTCCTAAATCACAAATCTGGTTTAAACTCAACCCAAAACAGACACTTGGATAAAGTCTATATGTTTAACAGGGAGACTTAATTCAGTATTTCTAGTTGTTATTCCTTCAACTCTATGCAATAAATAATGTCAGTACAATGGGTTTTATACAACTTGCAATTTTGGTTCTTAGGACAATTTGATATTAGTTACTTTGTTCTTAATTTATAGCTTTTAAATAATTCAATTTTATAAATTATAAAACTGCTTCAATGAAGGGGAAAAATATGAAAAAAAAAAGATTTGACTAATTCTAATTAACTTTGAATGAGCTTACCTAGCAAAGACATTATCTTAAACCACTAGTTAGTCTGAGGGCAACAAAATGCAACTTTCTGCGAAACCAAAAGTGAATACCATCACAGCATGGAGAAAATATATATTAAAACCTGAGTATTCTATTAGGTTATATGTTGACATTTCTCTCTGAGTGTACATTTAACAAATTAGTGTTTCAATGCACATCAATACAAAATTATCCCTTTAAAAGTTTATTAAATTTGCATTTAAACAACTTTCTAAGACAAACCTAAGCATTATCAGTATTGCAGAATTAATTACGATTTATCTGACCGACTTAAACACTGATATATTTCATTCTTATTAAGTAATGAAGAGAATAGTAAATTCTTTCTGAATACATTAGGCTTTAGTGATAGTTTGCTCTTTTCTTTAACGTAACCACAAATCCTGCCAAAGAATAACCCATATTACTCTCCTCTTTTCTCCTGTTTTATTTCTTCTCTGTCCCTCCCAGTAATTAAAGCTAAAAATTTTAAAAATTGCATGGGATCTAATAGAACATATTAACTGTCATAGGTAATTTCATTTATCAAACAGATGGATTATAACCAGTAAGGTTAAACAATATAGATAATATAACCAATAAACAATAATTATATAACCATTAAACATATAAACAACAAAGATCAACAGTATGTTTAAAAGACATTACTTTTGAAACACATTAGTAATAATTCCTGTACATTCTTAAATATTAAGTGTATTTCGGTCCACAATTAAATGCATTCCTTCAAAGTTACTTATTAAAATTAGAATTGCTTGATATGTCCATGATGACACAAGTACTGCTGCCATCCAAAAAAAAAATGTTTTTCACACTGTCATATAAATAATATTTCAAATGAGTTATTTTACAAAGAAGTTACAGATACTCCTTTTGTGGAAAATCTTACCACTTATATTTACAGATTTTCTTCTGAAGCCTCTGAGTGCCTTGATTCTTTTTAACTCAGTCATTTTTAGAAATGAACTATTAGAGAAAAGTTTCATAGTTTTCAATTTGAGTTTATATAACATTCACATACATTATTAGGGATAAATATGCCCTTTTGAAAAAGCACGTGTTGATTTTTTCCCTCTCTTTCTTCCTCTTCCTCCAAAATGCAGCAACTTTGTAATTTAAAGTGCCATTCAATTAGCCAGAAACATGTTTTTTACCTTTTTTTAAAGTGCTTTAAAAACACCCTTTGCTTTCATACATACAAACTTTTTCAAATTAATAGTGTCTATTTATTTTATAACATCAGCATATAAAAAACTTGTCAACACAGAAGCTGAAATGGCTGTTATGCAATGAAATGAATTTTTATTCAACTATCATTAAGTTGTCAAATAGCTCCATTAATATTCTTACATCTTTTCATAGTGCACAGAAACTTATATTTTGAGAAACATGGATAAAATTGATGCATCTTAATTTCTCAGAAACATACAGAAATAATCTTTAAACAGTGAAGGAATTAGTGAAAAACTGATACTCAGAATCTGAAAAATAGGTTTAAAACTGAAGTTTTCTACATGGAAATGGAGGTCATATATACAGCAGCTCAGTCTTAACAAGAGTGACAAAGAAACTAGATGATCAAAACCTGTATTTTTTAATTCAGATCCTTAGTTCCTTCAGTGTGGGTGATATTACATTACACTTGAAAGGCTCAGTCACGGTATTAAAAAACAAGAAAAAAAAAGCATTCTGTTGACCTGATCATGGCTAATTAGATCATCAGTAGTGAAAAGAGATAAAAATATACTAACAGTACTGATGTGCACTATAAGAAATAAAACTAGGAATATTTATTTTGAAAAGTTAGTCATCACTAATGGAGGTAAAGATTTTCTCCCTCACATGTCACATTTCAGCTAATGAAATCTGGGAAGTGTAATGTAATATTATGCCAAGGATTAATTCATTACACTATTTTTAGGATTTGAATCAAACAATCCTAGATTGTCATGACAAAAATACTGGATACCACAGCTGACACCATGGCTTTTGGCAATTTAGTGGATAGTTAGATTAAAGAAAAATGAAATTGACTTCAGTCTGGAATATAAAGGCACCAAAAAAAGTGTTATATATGTGTGGGAATGGAAGAAAGACTATTCAGAACAGAAGCTGTTGGAGCAAGATAAACAGCAAGGCTGAGAACCAAGGACACATCCAGAAGGAGTAAACCAAGGTCAAGTAAACTGTGTGATGGCCGTGCGGTGATTAACTTGATTGGAGTAAGAGCTCATGGCTTGGAACGACTCATGACCCTGATTGGATAAGTACATGCATACACATTTTAGGAGTGTTTGTGGAATGCTTTGATGACATGTACAGGCAGGTGGAAAAGTTACAAGAGAAATCTTGTGAATTTATATAAGGGATGTTAGTTAGAACCTGTAATAAATTCTTTGGATTGTTCACATCTCAGCCCGTGCCTCAGATGCTGCATAAATGGACTGCAGTTTATTTAAAGAAACACTCCCAATTTTGATGCTTTCAAATAAAAGAGACTGAATATTCTTTCACAGACCTTCCGTCTCACTTGGTGAGAATCAATTAACTAACTGTGAAGAAAACTGACAACTGATTTTCTTCAATTACTTTTCAAATTAAACAAACTAAGAACAATTTTTCCATTAGAAAAATTTTCCATTGATTAGACAACACAAGCATTCTCTACCCTATTACCAGCTTTTCTGCCCTCCTCTGTAGGCTTTCAAGTACCTTAACATCCTTTTTATAATGTGGAGCCCAGAACTCAGCACATTAATCAAGGACAGGATGCACCAACCCTAAATAAAGTGAGAGAATCACCTTCTGTGATCAGACGACTATTAAAAATTAAACTACTTCAGAATAAAATACAGAACCATTTCCAATTTTTCTTCAGCTTCTTAGAAAGTTCTATTCACTAAAGAAATTACAAGGCATTACATCCATGAAATTGTCCTGAATAAACCTACTGTATAGTTTGAAACATGTAGTTCTTTTGCATAACCAATGAAGAAACAAGAACATCCCATGACAGAACTCATGATTCTGTAAGTGATATTCAGTATTATGTTGACTGAAGTCAACTTGAAGTTGACTTTAAAAGCACAGCCTTGGGGAACAAGCATAACAGCATCAATATTACTATACAAAAGATGTGAAAATTGTCCTCATTCAAATCCTAAACGCTATTTAATTTTACAACTTCTCAATCAAGCGACTGTACAAATCTCCTTCATATTATAATTGAAGCTATTCCTTTACTTCTGGCATATTTTGTTACATGACAACAGTAGGGTATAAGAAATAGGCATATCTATAGAATTTAGAAAGCACACGATTTGATTTGCATTTGTCTCTCACTATTTCGGTTGCTTCTGTCTCTGCAAAACTCTAAGAAGGATATGTTTTGATTTTATTTCAATAGTGAATATTGTATATTGCTTTAAAAAAACCTAGAATTTAGGTGACAATCCTCTAAACTTCTAGCATTGAGAAGAATTAAGATTGTGTTTTTTGTTTGTTTCACTTCATATAAAATATCAAACCTTGCCATCTTTTTAATCCTTCCTTTGCAAGAAAAGAATTTCAGTGATACAAATCCTTATTACTAAAAAACTAAGATTTTTTAAATACTTACTGAAACAAAATACTGGAGAGATGGATTGATTCACTTGTAGCCCATGGTGACCAGCAGAGAGAATTCCACTATTTCAGGAGCAGATACGTAGTCTATTTTTGTCAAACTAAATAAAGCATTAGTTGCAAATCTTTCAAATCCATATTCCTGCTTTTTAAAGACATTTAGAGTACATAAGAAAATAAAAAAGCATAAAAGTTCACATTAGGGATAGAGGGAATAGAAATAGAGGTTCCCATTACATTTTACTATGATTGTATAGATGCTGAGCAAAGAGAAAACTCTTACTACACCACCTGAATATTTTCTTGATAGAGTCAACCATAGTTACACATAAAATTAAGGCAGAAAAGTAAGAGTAAAATATTCCAAAGACACCCCCTTCAGAAGGGTAGGAGAGAATGTCCCATTCTTTACAAGTACTGAAGAGCTTCTGTCCTTAAAAACATTTTTTAAAACAAAATTTAATAACCAAATTATCCAATATATCTGAAGAACAACTTAAGGCTGGCACTTGTCCTTCAGCAAAAACAACCCCATTTCTTCATATTTCTGATGGCTCCAAAGAAACCTAGTATTCCACCAAATCTCATCAGCAGTTTTTTGTTGATTTCCATATAGTTTTTCCACTGTTTTCTAAAGCCACTAACTCCTTTAGAGAGAAATTAAACAATATGAGAATAAGCTATGGAAGTTCAGAGTGACAGAAAAGAGAGGAGCAGAAGAAGAGGAATTCAAAGTTTACTCTTGTAATGAAAATATATTTCTTGATCTCAGACCTTTTATCACTTCTGGAGTAGAAAATAAGAGGGAAGACTACTTTCAGGAAACAGATACAATATTTTGCTATCATATTTAAGTACATATATTACACATGGCACTGACAGACAAATGCACTTCCAATTTGAGGAGGTGAATCATCAGAAACATTTAGGGTTAAACCCTGTATTTCAAGTCAGTGATTGAGTATGGATTTCTCTACTAGTGCTAAATCAGGTCTTGTGGCACTGTGGGACTCAGGCAGAGAATTTAAGCATTGATTAGAGATTCTGCGCTCTGCTTCCCAATACATTTTTGTGGGTTTTTGAACAGCTGTGTAAGATGTACTATTTCAAGACAGAAGAAGAATATCCCTCAAGGAATTTGAAATCAAAGTGTGTGGATATCACTAGAAGTAGAAGGAAGTGGAAAATTTTGAGAATGCAATCTGGAATTTTTTGACAAAGATCATACCAAATTTAATATGTGAAGAGGTTTCTGTAAGAGAAATAATATTTCCTTTCTACCAGGTCAGGAGTTTTATCACTGATAATAACATCTGTTGCATACATAACAATTTTTCATTCCTTCTATTGTTCACCCTGCAAAAAATGAGGAAAGTAAACGCATGGACTGTTTTAAGAACTGTAGTTTGGATGAAATATTGTATATTTTATTTTTTACAATATCTGGAAAAATTGCATAATTTCTCCAGACTTTTTCATGATATCAACATATTTCTACTTACACAAAGTATGTACAAGTTACTTCAAATTTTACTTTTGTGAATACCTAATTATGATGATTTAAGACATTAATTTTGACCTTTGGAAATGTACAGTTTACACAGAAAAATAATTAATTGTATCCTTTTGGAGTTGTCTCAAATACAGACTTTGTAATTTTTGTTTAGTCTACATCTCTAGTTTCACTAATGCCTAGATGTAATAAAGTTCTCCTTGTTAGTAGCTTTGAAAGCACCTAGAATTGCAAAAATGATCTGGGTCAATGAGAGTTGTAGAAAAAACAGGGCAAACCAGAGACACCAACTGACACAAATTGCTTTTAATGCTGTACAAAAGGTGATTTCCAGACTTTAACAAGAAAAATAGGGACTTCTCCAGATCCTTCAAGCACTCCCATGGTTATTATCATATTTACAAAATTAACTTGTAAAAGATTCCTCTAGTAAAATTAAAATGCTTATTGTGTGCAGCAGAGAGGTCTATTAGGCACACTGATAAAATGTAAGACCTCACTTCTGTTACACTGAATTATTATTCAGTAGTGCTGATAGCTTTCCATGACCGAAGATTATCTACAGCAAGGTATTTGCAAGCATTTCAAATCCAGTAGCATTCTCACAGTTAATGGTCAGGTTCACTTCATCTCACTCATGAAGTACATGAAGTATGGGTAGATAGATATAACCTGCACAACACATGAAGTTAATGTAATTGTTAGTAGGAGGTAGATCTCTGAAGCAAACATAGATGATGTATTAACTGTTGCTTATGATATAAGCAAATTGTATAAATAGAGGTGTGTGTAATCCAGACACAAGCATTATCAACTCCTGCTTACAAAAGTTAGGTAATTTTTCTACCATCTTGCTCATTGGGAAGGATAAGTGTCAGAAGACTACAAGTCTACTTTCCCACTGTCCAGACTGTAAATACATTATGCACACAGCTAGAAGTTGAACAATAAAATCAATATAATTATTTACTGAAACGTTTTTGTTAAAAGATATCAGTCTTTTCCACCAAGTTTTCACTGAACTGTCTTCGCCAACATCATCCCTCTTGTTTTAGTCCTGGAATTACATCTTTTGAAAGTGAGGAAATTGAGTATTCTCCTCTCAGATCTTCCCATCTTTCTCAAACAGCCAGATTGAATGTGCACAGCTGTAGAAGATTGTAGATGCTCTCTTCCCTTTTTAGGCTCATAACTATGCAAGGGAAGATCACAGACCAGGTCCTCCTGAAAGCTATGCTTAAGTACATGGAAGAGAAGGAGCAGGTCTAGCATTAGTGGACAGGGGAAGGACCTTCGTGGACAGGGGAAGGACCTCTGATGTTATGCCTGGTCTACAGTAAGGCTTTTGACACGGTCCCCCATAACATCCTTCTTTCCAAATTGAAAAGATGTGGATTAGATGAGTGGACTCTTCAATGGACAAGGAACTCATTGTGAGATCATAGACAGAAAGTGGTGGCCGATGACTCAATGTCTAGATTGAGAACAGTGACAAGAGTTGTCCCTCAGGGGTCAGAACTGGGATCGACATTCTTTAATATTAATCTTCATAGATGACATTGATGGTGTGATCAACTGTACCCTCAGTAATTCTGCAGATGATACCAAGCTGTGTTGTGTGGTCAGCACACCTTAGGGACAGGATGACATACAGTGAGACCTGAGAGTCTTGGGCAGTTGCCTGGATCGTGGCAACTACTATCAGTACAAGCTGGGGGATGTAAAGTTAGAGCACAGCTCTGTCAGAAAAGACTTGGTGGTACACGTGGATGGAAAGCTGGACATGAGCCAGCAATGTGCCATCACAGCTTTGAAAGGCAACCATATCCTGGGCTGCAACAAGAGCAGCATGGCCAGCAGGGTGAGGGAGAAGATCTGTCCCTCTGCTCTGTGCTGAGACCTCACCCGGGGTACTGCCTCCAGATGTAGAGTCCTCAGTACAGTAGAGACATGGACCTGTTGAAGTGCACCCAAGAGAGGGCCACAAAAAAAAAAATGATTCAAGGGATGAAACACCTCTCCTACAAGGACAGATTGAGAGAGCTGGGGCTGTTCCGCCTGGAGAAGGGAAAGGTCCAGGGAGATCTGAGAGTGGGCTTTCAGTATCTAGAGGGAGGCTATAGAAAAAAGAGATTAGACTCTTGAGCAGGGTCTGTTGTGATAGAACAAGAGAAATTGTGTTAGGCTAAAAGAGAGCAGAATTCAGAGCTGCCCTCTGCTCCTTATGAAAAGCTGCAGGCACCATGAGGGCTCCCCTCAGCCTGCTCTGCTCTGGGCTGAGCGAACCCAGGGACCTCAGATGATTTTCACACTTTGTGCCCTCCAGATATTTCACAACCTTTGTAGCCTTCCTTTGGAGGGTTTTTAGTAGTTTTATATTCTTCCTATATTGTAACACCTTCACCCAGTGCTGGAGGTGAGGCCACAAAAGAGCAAAGTAGGACAATCCCTTTCCTTGCCCTGCTGGCAGTGTTGGGCCTAGTACACCCCAGGGTACATGTTGGCTCTTGTGGCTGCCAGGGGACACTGCTGACTCTCATTAATCTTTCCCTCAACCAAGTCAGTTTCAGTTTCACCATTGTGTGAAACCAAAGTCCGTTTTAAAGGGCAAACTGAAATTATGCAGAAACTCCCTAAAATTTTAGTATGTTTTTAGTATATATCTTGAATTACAAAAACAGCCCCCCGCTTCAGTAATCAATTCATCACAAACCCTGCTGAAACATCTAAAAATCTCTGGACCTACTCAGGGATACTGAGAAGAGGAGGAAAACCCATCTCATAACTATGTTGCTGAGAGGCTGGTTTTGTTTGTTCGATTGATTCTGGGCTTTTTTGGCACCTTCCCTGATGGCTGCAGATGGGTCTCACCTGTCCCAAAAGAAGAAATGAATCCTAGCTCAGGAGCTGTCAGGACTCTTATAGAGGGCTTTAAACTTGATACAAAGGGGAAAAGGGGTGGAAAAAAGGGGGAAAGTGGATAAAACCAAGCCTGCTAAAGACGAACCTGGGGGAATGATGATAGGACTGGGAGTGAGGTGAATGGTTCAGATGAAGTGCAGCTACACCAATGCACACTGCATGAGCAACAAACATGAGGAGCTAGCTAGAAGCCATCATGCAAGAGGCAGACTATGACTTAGTTGCCACTACTGCAATATGGTGGGATTGCACCCATGACTGGAGAACTGCAATGGATGGCAATAAGCTCTTCAGAAGGGATAGTCAAGGAAGGAGGAGCAGTGGTGTGGCTCTCATTGTTAGAGATTGTTTTGATGCTGTTAAGCTTTGGGCTGGGAATAGTAAGGTTGAATCTCTATCGGTAAGGACAAGGGGGAGGACCAACAAAGCTGACATTCTGGTGGTGGTCTGTTATAGATCACCTAACCAGCATGAAGAGATGGATGAGGCATTCTACAAGCAGCTGGCAAAAGTTGTGTGATCACCTGCCCTTGTTCTCATGAAGGACTTCAATTTCCCTGATATATAAGGGACATACAATACAATGTAGAAGAAGCAGTCTAGGAGGTTTCTAGAGTGTGTGGAAGATAGCTTCCTGACACAAGTAGTAAAAGCCTGCTAGGGGAAGTGCCCCCTAGACCTGCTGTTCACAAACAGAGAAGGTCTGGTTGGATATGTGGACGGGGAGCTGTCTTGGACATTGTGACCACTAAATGGTAGAGTTCTCTATTCCTGGTGAAGTCAAGAAGGGGGTAGCAAAACTGCTACCTTTGACTTCCAGAGGGTAGACTTTGCAGGACTCTGGTGGGGAGGACCCCTTGGGATTCAGACTTGAAGGGTAAAGGGGTCCAGGAAGTCTGGTTGCTCCTCAAGAAGGAAGTCTTAAAGGCACAGGAACAGGCTGTCTCCCTGTGCCATAAGATGAGCCTGCAGGGAAGAAGATCAGTGTGGGTGAACAGGAAACTATTTCTGAGACTCCAGGAGAAAAAGGAAGTTAATCTCCTATGGAAGAAGGGAAGGACAACTCAGGCAGAGTACCTGAGGAGAGTACAAAGAAACTGTTAGCATATGCAGGGAGAAAATTTGAAAGACAAAAGCCCATCTTGAATTCTACCTTGCCACTCTTGTAAAAGAGAAAAAAAAAATTACAGATATATTAACAGTAAGAGGAGGGTTAAGGAGAATCTCCATCCTTTACTGGATGCAGCATACTGAGGATAATGAAAAGTCTGAGGTTTTCAATGCCTTCTTTACCTCCATCTTTAAAAGTCAGATCAATTATCCTCGAGGTATTCTACCCTCTAACCTGAAAGTCTGGGATAGGGAATAGAATAAACCCCTCACAATTAATGTGGAAACAGCTAGAGACCTACTGTTTCACTTGGATTGTAACCAGTCCATGAAGCTGGATGGGATCCACCCAAGGGAACCAGTGGAGGTGACTGCCAAGCCTCCTCCCACCATCTGTAAGTGTTTCTGCTCAATCAAAGATCCTCTAAGAGGATTGGAGGTTTGCCAGTTTGACTCATATCTACAAAAAGGATCGTAAGGAGGATCTGGTGAACTACAGGCCTGTCAACCTGACCTTGGTACCCAGTAAGGTTATGGAACAGATAACCTCTAGTTAGATCATACAGCATGTTAAGACAGCCTAGGATTAAGCAAAGCCAGAGTGGGTTCCTGAAAGGCAGATCCTGCTTGGCAACCTGATATCCCTGAACAATTGAGTGACCTATCTGACTGATGAAGGAAAAGCTGTTGATGTAATTTACCTAGACTTCACTGAAGTTTTTGACAGTGTCACCCACAGAATTCTCCTAGAAAAGCTGGCAGCCCTTAGCTTGGGCAAGTACACTCTTTGCTCTGTTAACAGCTGGCTGGAGGGCTGGGCTCCAAGAGTGGTGGTGAATGGCGGTACATCCAGATGGCAACCAGTCAAAAGTGTTGTTCTCCAGAGGTCAGTATTGGAGCCTGTCCAGTTTAATATCTTTATTAGTGAACTGAGTGAGGTGACTGAGTGCACCCTCAGTAAGTTTTAAGATGACATCAAGTTGGGAGGGAGTGTCAGTCTGCCTGGGGGTAGAAAGGCCCTACAGAAGAATCTGGACAGTCTGGATTGCTGGGCTGAGACCAGTAGAATGAAGTTCAATGAGACTAAGTGCTGGTTACTTTTGGCTGTAACAACTCCAGGCTTGGGGCAGAGTGGTTGGAAGACTGTGTGGAAGAAATGGACCTGGGTGTGCTGACTGACACTCAGCTAAACACAAGCCCAGGTAGTGAGACTAGGTAGCTAAGAAGGCCAATGACATCCTGGCTTGCATCAGAAATAGTGCTGCTAGCAGGAGGAGATCATCCCTTGGTACTCAGCTCTGCTGAGACTGCATCTCAACTACTATGTTCAGCTTTTGTCCCTTCACTATAAGACATTAAGGCCATGGACTGTTTCCAGAGAAGGACAACAAATCTGGTGAGGGGCCTGTAGCATGGTTCTTATCAGGAATGACTGATGGAGCTGAGATCATCTAGTCTGAAGGAGGCTCAGGGGAAACCTTTTAGCTCTCTACATCCTTCTGAAAGGAGGCCGGGACAAGGCAGAAACCAGCCTCTTCTTTGAGGTAACTAGTGAGAGTACTAGGGGGGATGGTCTCACATATTGCACCAGGTTCAGTTTAGATATTAGGAAAAAATCGATCCTCTGAAAGAGTGATCAGGTGCTGGAATGGGCTGCCCAAGGAAGGGAATGAGTCACTATTCCTGTAGGCATTCAAGAAACATTTAGGCATTGCACAAAGGAACATGCTTTAATAGGGAAATGGTGGCTGGATGAGGTGATCTTGGAGGTCTTTTCCAACATTGGTTATTCCATATTCTGTGATTTAATTTATATTCTGACAGTGTGGTAACTCCTGTAATTTTTCTAATCTGATTAAATGAATGCAGTTGGTGTATACATATGACAAAGGAAGACGATGACAGTGCCTTCAAATGGAATACAGGCACTACCGAGCAATTGGGGGTAATGAAAAAAAAATTGACTCACCTTTTCTAATAACCAGTGATAGCTTGAGAGGAGCACAATCTCTACCCATAGATAGAGCTGCTAACCCTTCAGTGAGGGCGAGGAGGGGTAACTACGATGTTAAATGTCTGGTTTTGTTGTTCTTCTTACTTTTAAATATTGATATAAATTAAAAAATAAAAAGCCATATTGCTGGTTTTCTTACTTTCACCTGTATTAGATTTTTATTTATCAAGTCAGAGAATTGGATTTAATTAAAAATAACTTTACAGAAAAAGAAAAAAAAGTGTTGGGGCTTCTCTTCAGATCACATATGTTAAGTAGTAAAAAGCATTACTAGATTATCATAAATAAAATGTGGTAGTGGTTCCAAAGTAGTTCCTCCTACTTTTATGTTGGTCTAAGACATCAGAGGTCAAGGTAGTGGCAGTAATGGGTAAACCTTCCCCCCAAGATTCCCTCGCATTTTGTTACTGTGTGACAGATGACAACAGAGGGGCAGTCTGACAAAATGCCATCTAACATGGAAGTGCATACAAAGAAAACGGGTGTTACATAATTCCCCCATGTGGAAAAAATGGCACACATCGACATTCATTGTCTTTTGCTGAACATTTTTTGAGACCAAATGGTGTATGTGAGCACAGTGAGGGTTGGGTGGTGTATTTCAGCAGTTGTGAAAGCAGCAGTGGTTGCCTTAGCAGATATTTACAAGGGCAACATGAAGGCTCTTGTTCTTTGCTGGCAAAAGCGAACAAACAAACAAAAAGCTCAGCTAATAGTGGTGATTGTGTTGAAAAATAGTATTTTGTACCTGACAGCTTCCTATATCAAATAGTGTTATTGTGCTCTTTAAATTTGCCATAGTTTCTATAGAAAAAATTAGGTATTACTATTGGAGTGACCTATTTACATCTTTTAAAAAATAGTGACTCTTAAAAAGTCTCATAGGAATCAAACACCAAGATAATGCAAGACTCAGCTGGGGTTTTCACCCTTCTGTTGTAGAAAGATTTTCAAGCTCTTGACAAAGAATTTCTATTTTGGTAACACAGGAACAGAGGAAATGGGATGTGTAAGTAGGCATGATATGTTCTATAGAAGTCAGGAAACTTGGAGAAAGAAATTATTCCAGATTTTTTACTGAAATTTGTGTATTTTCTGGAAAAATTTGCCTCCTCTTTTAACAGCCAGAAAAGTGGTCATTCATTCAGGTTTTTTTTTTCAGCTTGCATCATAAAGCTCTCCTCTACTTGTCTGTCATCTTAAATTAATGACATTTTTCTACTGCCATTTCCCTTCAAATCTTCCCTGTACTTACACCTATATATCTCCTACATTAATGTCTCCATGATAAGATTGAAAAGTCTGAAAATCTCTGTCTTTTTTTCTAACTGCCAGCTCCCTCCCTGTAGCCTTCCAATTGAGTGCACAACAAAGCTCTTCAGGTGGAACAGTAAGTCTGGATCACTAGGCAATGATAGCCACTTCTGTCATCTCCAAGAAAGCTACTCTTTCCAAACAGCAAAGAAGCAAGCAAATTCAAAATCTCAGCATACCAATTTAGGAAAACACTTCACCCTTTAATTTTCTCCTGCTGAAATTTCTGTACTATGGGCTTAAAATATGTATTTGTAGTTATTTTAAGCACTTCCTTTCAAATCTGACCTTACTATTTCAACAGATAAGGAATTATAAGTTACAATAAGTTGAGGTGACAAGAATGCAGTCTTGTTTTCTCGCATGTATCTATCCTAAGCCAAAGGAAATTACTTTCAGTGTTTTCAGTTTGATATGAAATCTTGATGAAACAGTATTACCAAAACTGTCGGTAATAGGATAGGATACAGTTATAAATTCTGCACATTGGACTAGGTTTTAAGGCTTTATCCATTTCATTTTTGAATACATGTGTTTTGCATACAATGAAAAAGAAGAAAGCAATTTAAGCTAATCATATATCTTTAGTCTCTGAGAGTTTTTACAAAACAGAAAAGTAGTGGCAAAGATCAATTATGCCATTTTTCCTGCTTCTCTCAAGCACATTACACCAGTTTTATCAGCTATTCAGTGAACTAAAGAATGTAGATAAATGGTGCACTGCTGTCTGCAGTGAACGTACAGAAAAGACTTCTTGTTCTAAGGTAATTCTTTACATACTGTAACTGCGTGCAGTAATGTAATAGCTTATTACATAACTGTAATATGAAGTTTTGTAATAACAGATGTGTAAGTTAGACAGCAAAAATGGAAGGAATAATTTCCTACACAATGGATGTTATAGCATTTGCAGTAGCATACAGTCAAAGAAAAACATTTTAAAATAACTTCAATGCCATAGCAACATAGAAAACATTGTCATAAGCAAAATGTTTCTTTGATGGGAAAATTTTTGAGAGTTCAGTGTCAATATTAACCTGTTGAAATACTTAACAAGGCATACAAAAGAGTCATACATTTTTTCCTGATAGCTAGAAATGGGATCACTGACTTCTCTAGTAGTTTAGAAAGTGGTTCTATCCTCCACTTATGAACATAAAAATCAGATAAGAAATTCAGAAAGATACAAATTCTCTAATCTTCCAAGGTCTGTAATTGCCTAGCAAGTTTGCACTTGGGCTCTTTCAAACCAATTCCCAGCACTTCAAAATACTGATAAAAACTGTAATATCAGTGAAGAGTTTGAGCATATGATGAAGTATTTTCTTATCTAGCAAAAGACTTACGTACAGGCTTATTTTAGTTCTCTGACTGATGCACTTAGATAAATCTGATCTTCCAGTATTTTAGCCAACAGATTTTATTGAAGGAACATGAGATAGACTAAATACTGATATAAAAATTAACATTTTGAGTTTAAGTTCCACAATAGTAGCTTTCTGTTTACTCTTCACAATTCTTCAGAAACCTAGAAGGTTTGTGCCTGGAGAGAGAAAATACCTACCATATCAATATAGTCATTGGAATCCATACAATTTTGTGTTTTTAAATAGAACATACTGATTTATTTATCATCAAGTTAACTTTATATCCTGATGTCAAAAGAACAGCAGTTGCAGTATTTAACATTTCCTAAAATTGAGAAGTTTTACAAGGAAATATATCTATTGAATTTCACTTGAAATAAATTTTATTCACAATGTAAATTGCTGCAAAGTAACCGAGGCAGATTAAAAAAAAAAGTAGTCTATCAACTCAAAGTATTAATTCCTATCATTCAAAATGTGAAATAGATTGACAGTGCAAGAATGGATGAAAAAAGACTCATTAATCATATATGTCAATATATTTTTGGCATTACACTTAATTAACAAAGTGAGATTAATTAGTGTTTTATCTTAAAATAGATTCAGAGAATGCTAAAGCAAAACATTTTTTCTGAAAGAAAGGGAAGGGAAGGGAAGGGAAGGGAAGGGAAGGGAAGGGAAGGGAAGGGAAGGGAAGGGAAGGGAAGGGAAGGGAAGGGAAGGGAAGGGAAGGGAAGGGAAGGGAAGGGAAGGGAAGGGAAGGGAAGGGAAGGGAAGGGAAGGGAAGGGAAGGGAAGGGAAGGGAAGGGAAGGGAAGGGAAGGGAAGGGAAGGGGAGGGGAGGGGAGGGGAGGGGAGGGGAGGGGAGGGGAGGGGAGGGGAGGGGAGGGGAGGGGAGGGGAGGGGAGGGAAGGGGGGGGAAGGGGAGGGGGGGGAAGGGGAGGGGGGGGAAGGGGGGGGAAGGGGAGGGGGGGGAAGGAGGAGGAAGTTAGCAAGATCATGTGAAAAAGCCATGCATGAAAAGTGAAAGAAACAAAAGCATACTGAAGTTTTTTCTCCCAGGTAGCAATCTGAAGACTGAGTTTAGATCAATAACCTGAACCCAATATTGCTGGAGAAATGGAAGAGGAGGCCTTATTAGTTAGTCCAGAAACAGAAAGCTGATGTCTAAATCCAAATATCTCTTTCATAATAATGTATCAGCTATAAAGTCTTCCTTGCTCATGACTTCAGATTTGGTTAATTAGCTGACAGAATTCATAAATGGATTTGGCCAGACACTTTATATGCTTGAATTCTACTGTCAAGTTCCCAAGAACTAAACACCACTGTTTATGTGGTTGGTCAATAAAAAACAGGAAATTAAGTGTGACTCATTTCCAAAAAGATTGTGTAGTTTGAGCTCTTCTCTGCTTTGATGGTTTATGACAAAATATTTTAATTCAAGTAAAGTACATTTATAATTACATTGGAAATTGTTTTGCCAGTGGCCACAAACACATCCAGATCAAAACAGTACAATATTTAAAATGTTAGCAGTGGAGAAAAACAGTTGGGGTGAAATATTTCCCTCCAAGCTGAGCTGTTAGTAAAATTGCTTTCCTAAGTATTCTGTCCCCTTTCTATACTTAGATCTTATATCTTAGATTCTGAATGAAATCTTAACAGAAGTAATAAGGCAACCACTGAGATTTTGTATTTATATCTCTCCCTGTCCTCACTACAAGCTGCTTGACAAATTATGTCTCTCCCTGTCCTCACTACAAGCTGCTTGACAAATTGCAAGATTTTAGAGTGGTTTTATTTCTTTCTTACATTTGATCTCATATCCTTAAAATTGCACACAGTTGAATTTAGAAATGTAGTAATAGCAATCTGAATTTAGAAAAGTAGCAATGGTAACCTAAGTAGAAATTCAAAAATATGCATGGGGCTACAAATATGGAACAAGAGATGTTCCTCATTCTCCTATGAGGACAGTCTGAAAGAGCTGGAGCTATTCAGCCTGGAGAAGAGAATTCAATATCTAAATGGGATCTACAAGGAAGAAGGAGACAGACAGGATCTGTGACAGAACAAGGGGAAGTGACTCCATGCTTAAAGAGGGTAGATTAAGGTCAGACATAAGGAGCAAGACTTTTACAGTGAGAGTGGTGAGCAACTGGAACAGGTTGCCCAGAGATGTGGCAGATGCGTCGTCCCTGGAGAATTTCGAGGCAAGACTGGATCAGGATCTGGGCAACCTAATCTAACTGTGGATGTCAATAAAAGGTTTGGGCTGGAAGGGAACTTTAAGATCATCTAGTACCAACCCCCTGATATAGGCAGGTGCACATCCCCCTAGACCAGGACGCTCACAGTCCCATCCAGCCTGGCCTTGAAAGCTTCCTGGGAGGGGGCATTCGCAGCCTCACTGGACATCCTGTTTCAGTGCCACCACCCTCACAGTGAGGAATTTATTCCTAATATCTAGTCTAAAATGACCCTCTTCCAGTTTAAAGCCGTTTGTGCTTGTCCAGTCACTGCATGCCCTTATAAAAAGTCCGTCCTCAGCTTTCTTGTAAGTCCTGGAAGGCTGCTATAAGGTCCCCCAGAGCCTTCTCTTCTCCAGGTTGAAGAGCCTCAGCTCACTCAGCTAGTCTGTGTAGGGGAGGTGCTCCAGTCCTTTGATCATCTTCATGGCCCTCCTCTGAATCTGCTCCAACAGCTTGATGTCTTTCTTGTGTTGGGAGTCCCAGAACTGGATGTAGTACTCCAGGAGGGGTCTCACAAGGGCAGAGTGGAAGGGCAGAATCACCTCTCTAGACCAGTTGATCATACTTCTCTTGATGCAATGCAGAATATGGTTGGCCTTCTGGGCTATAAGCACACATTGGTTGTCATATTGAAACTTTCATCAATCGACACCCCAAAATCCCTTTCCTCAAGCCATCCTCCATGCAACATGAATCTGTGGTTGGGATTGCCCTGACCCAGGTGCTGGACCTTGTACTTATGTCCTTTTCAGGAAATCACCTTATTCATTAGTACATTTTTTTTATTATTGTGTTAAACTTAATTTAAGTTACCTACCCAGAATTAGATTCTCACTAAATGAAGTTCTATGTAGCACTGATTTCATCCTGATTTAAAGTAAACATATTTTCCAAGGTTACTCTTATTTTACTGTTATCTTTTTCAGATAAATAAATATTTCTACAGATTTAAGAACATGAAATAGGTCAGGAAAGATCAAAAATTCTAAGAATAAGGAGTAAAATAGAGGTTTCCTATTTTTGGAACTCCACTTTAACCATTCTAAGTACTAGTTGCTCAACATATGTGTTGATGTAACCAAAACTGAACCAAACATATAGATTTTATCATCTACCAACCATGATACATCAGAGAGATGATAGGTAAATGACATCTTACAGTGTCAGATAGCGGCTGCCATCTCATCCCACTTGAAAGCCAGGAGGATTTACTTCAGTCTTGAGATAGAAAAGGAGAAGTGACATAGGAGGACATTTAGCATTGTCTCACTCTAATTTATAGGAGGGAGAAGAGGTTCTTTTTAACATATGTATACACAATAGCAAGATTAAGACTACTTTGGAACCACTACCACATTTTATTTATGATAATCTAGTAATGCTTTTTACTACTTAACATGTGTGATCTGAAGAGAAGCCCCAACACTTTTTTTTCTTTTTTTGTAAAGCTATTTTTAATTAAATCCAATTCTCTGACTTGATAAATAAAAATCTAATACAGGTGAAAGTAAGAAAACCAGCAATATTGCTTTTTATTTTTTTTATTTATATCAATATTTAAAAGGAAGAAGAACAACAAAACCAGACATTTAACATTGTAATTACTGATATACTTTATTATATTCAATGTTAAATCTATGTAAAAGCATTTTTTATTAATTTATCACTTTGGAATCAAAGAAGTCATACTTAATTGGCTTTCATACAACAGTCATTTTAAGCTGAAGATAAAATGACATCAGTCATGATTAGTTAGTATCCTACTTGTTGTCTCTCCAATTTATAAGAGGGAGAAAAGGTTCTTTTTAATGTATGTGTACTCAACAGTGAAATTAAGACACAACGGGTCAAATGTTAACACAACCAGTTTATTAAAAATTCAAGTTGCTTAGGGATGTGGGGAAGGGAAGATGGGCATTAGGAAAGAGATAAGAAATAAAAAGCAAGCAGTCTTGGTAGAAAGCGAGAGAGAATCACCACTGTGGTTCCAGCGAGTTTTGTAATTCAGGTGCTGATTTCCAGTAGCAATGGGCCAATGGAGCTTGTGTTGTATGGTTGACGATGACAGCTTCCTTTTCCTTTCTTCTCTCCTTTTTCCCTTGTTTATTCATTTATTTTCTAAATACTTAACAAAGGTACAAACTTATTTATAGATCCAAAGAGGTTGAGTCGGCTCTTTTTGGAGAGGCAGCTCCTGGCTTTTGGATCTCCACAGGAACTCCTTTGTTCTCATTTTCCAGGCCTTGCCAGCAAAATAAAGGAGAGCAAGGAAATGTCAAATTGTGTCTCGCCTTCACAGCATGCAATGGTATCATCCCCCAATCTCCTGTACCAGTTATCCAGTCATAGGCCAGATCTTCTACCAGTAAACACTCTCTTTTGAAGGCAAAAACCTCCAAAGAATTGCTTTCAGATGTAAAAGTGTCCACAAAGTATTGCTGTGTGACACCTACCACTCGCCTCTGAAATAAGCCAGAGTCTTATCGCAAAAAATGCCTCAGAACGCAACCTTTGAGACATGCAAACAACTGTTGTCTTTCAGCATCAACTGGGTCAACCAACTCTAAGTTAATAGCAGGAGTGTCTAGAAGCTGTAATGGCAAATGTCATCTCATTAAGAATTTGAATGAGAGTCAAAGCGCTAATTTGCTTCTCTGTGCAAGTTTCCTGCTCATCAAGCCTTTTGTTTGATTTACATTTTTGATAAGTAGACACTATCTGTCAAGAATCTCCTTACAGGAAAAGCAAGCAAGGGTAATATCTGGGCAATTCTGTCTAATAAAGTCATGTCATAAAAGTTTAATGATGTGAAAGCTCATTTTGATATACCAGCTAATAGCAAATTATGAGCTGCTAAACATATTCAAGATAGTGAATTGCAAGTGCTCTGAATAGTGTCAAGCTGTACACCTATTACGCAGCCATAGTTGACAGATCCAGAACAGAAAATGCAGAATGCTTTGGATAATAGAAACTGTGCAAATATCACATAAATTCCCCCCCATAATTAGGAGGTTTGAATAAAAAATATTCAAAATATTCTCATTACATCTTGTGTTTCTTCCAAATTATCATAGAATTTAATCATATGTTGATATATTTCATATATAGTGTTCCAGTATCCATTGTAATAAACACAAGCTCAGGCTGGCTCATGTATATCTCTAATAATAATAACTTTCTACTGTAAGATAAACAGAAATACCCCTACTGTTTTTCATGAAGGAAAAAGGCAGAGGGTGGCATGGGAAAGTAGTTTAAGAAACAGTTACTTTGCATATTGAGAGAGGTTCCCTGAAGTATTACTAAAGGAGGAAGATATCTGTAAGATCTTAAGATCTTTTGATCTCAGGACAGATAAAAGATGTTGACAACTTTTTCAGTAGTTATGTCTCATGGAAACAGGATCTGCACATCAGATGAACCAGCTGTAAGTTTAACCAATGCACGTGCCCAGTGTAGAACAATTAAAAAAAAAAAAAGGGAAAAAAAGAAAAAAAGGAAGGCCAACATAATTGATTGCCAGACAAATAAATTTTAGGCACCCAACTACCCTAGCATTAACTCAGAGTTCAAATTGTTTCATCCAGATACACATTATGAGATTCTTGATGGTCAGTTTACTGTTCAAAAAGTCATCTGTGTCAGCTAGCTAGAAATGCTCAATCTTCTTTCTGTAACTCATCTTCTGAGGGCTTCGTAGTTGTTATTACGTTCGTGGGAACTCCTGAATACCCTAGTCATCAATTCCAGGCTTTAGTCACATATTTATAAAATACTTAACTATTTTGAAAGAAGCTGAGGAATTCCCTCTTTGAGGAAAAGCCTTTAATCAATAAACTAAGGACATACTTTCTCATTCAGTGCTAACAATAACTTCATTATTTTAAGAAATGAAAAAGCTTGAAAAGAAGGTTTTAAAGACTCCATCTGCAGAACCATTCCAGCTTAGGGGCTAGGGAATCATCTTCTTTTGTTGATTTACACCTTACGCTGTTTGCCTCCTCAGTTTGACTTTGAGCTGGAAGGGTACTGAAGAATGGATAGCATATAACAATAGATGTATCACAGAATTAGATAGATAGTGAAAACCAGCAAAGACCTGGTTTTAGATAGGAGGGCAGTGCACCCAACTGAACACTTGTCTAATCATGGAACTAGTCACTATGTCTGGCCATGGGGCTAAAATCTAAAGCAAATTGAACTTCCTTTTGATCAGTTGTCTCCACTACACTGAAGACAGTCTGGCTGCAGCTGACGGCCAGGCTCAACTACTGGGTCTATACTCTCACTGACATATAAAAGGAACCTTGTGGTTAGGGTCTACTGCAGGCCACAAGTGGAGCCTGTTGAAGCCTTGGAACAGGTTGCCCAGAGAGGTGATGGATGCCCCATATCAGGAGACACTCAAGGTCAGGCTGGACGAGGCGCTGAGTAACCTAATCTAGCCACAGATGTCCTTGTTCATTACAAGAGAGTCGGACTAGATTACAGTTGATGGTCACTTCCAACTCAAAAAATTCTATGAACCTGAACCACACTGGTATTTATGTCCTTGTCCCACCTTTATGTACTGAATGCACACACATTCAGCATGGCTGGATTTTTTAAAGAGATTAGGGTTGCTATAGATATTTATTATTGCCTCTGCTCAGTGTTCTCAAATGACTCCTGAGTTAACAGCATAAACATCTTCATAGTTAATCAAATTATAGGAACTTTTAAGTACAATTTAAGGGATTCTGAAGTGCAACACTCCGAGTGATCTGAAGTCAAAGTATGCCTTCACTGAAAATAAAGGAAGTTGAGAGAACTCTCAAAGGTAGGTTTCTTCAAGTTACTAAATGAATCTAAAGCCAGTCAAAGTGAATTCCATGTCTATTGTCCCTGTAATGCATTCATTTGGGAAGGAGATGAGCTAAAGGAAAGCTGAAATGTGTATTTATTTCATTAAATTTAATGGTTGTGTTAATTCCTACTTATCGGGCTTCATTTTTTTTTGAGATAATTTGTTTACTCCTCAAAAAAAAAAAACACACAAAAAACAAACAAACAAAAAAAAAACAAGCAAAAAAATCAAAACCAAAAAGCCTACTTCAAAAACTGTTGATTTAGGGCTTGAATTGGATTATTCTCCAAATCTTATTTTAAATGTCTGCTAGCATCTTTCCAGTTCAACAGGTATAAATAAAACTCATTGTAGGATTACATAAACTTAGAATTCAACCCTGCACTTGGTAATTAAGTATCTTCCCTTATGAGGTGCACATAATTGTTTAGAAAATATATCAACACCACAAAATTTGTCATAATATAATTTACTATTAAAAATCTGTAATTTAACTTAAAGGAGGGAAACAAATTCAGTATTGTATAGTTTGTTTCATTTAAAAAGCTCGAATTCAGGTGAACATTCTCAGATGAAAATTCAAAAGAAAATTTTATTTTTAAACAAAACATCCCACTCATCCAATTCTTGCTTTATTTTTCTAGTTTATAAGTGACATCTCTTCTTTAGTAAGGATAAGTGAAGCCTAGGAACCTCCTGCGTACAGACTTCATGGTCACCACCTAGGGATTGCTGATAGCCTATAACCATGGTCTTTTGAAAGGAGAAAAAGATATTAATTTTAGGAAACCATCTGCTTTTCTATGATAAACCTGGTTTTCTCCATGGAGTTAAGATTAGAAATTTAACTCTGGTAAATTAGTTTATAAATACAACAACAGTAAATGATACAAAGGTTGCAATTCCTTTGAGTTTTATTATATTGTTCCTCATTAAAATTTTAGGGTTTTTTCTGTTAAGCAAAAGGAAATAGGAAATTAAATCTGTTTCCAAATATGAATGTCTCCCAGGACCTCTGGAAGTAGATTTGTTAACATTTGCATATAATTTTGAGTAATATATACAAAATAAAAACTTTAACTTCTTTAAAGTCCATGTTTTTCTACACTTAAATGAAGCATATTTTAAAGGAAAATTTCTACTCACAGAAAAAGATAATTCAAAGTATCAAGAAGAAAAACACCAAGCAGTAATTATGACATCCTCCGAAGCCTGATCAAACCAGCAATTGGCTAGTTGTGGAAATACTTCTTTCAAATTGAACATACAATCCTGTGCATGTATTACATTTTCTGTAAACAAACATAAACAAATAAATAAAAACTGACTTGGCAGAAACCTTTAATGGTGAGGAACAGCGGGAAGGTAAGAACTTGTTGCACAGGCTTTTGTTAATCCAAACAGTTCTACAAATTCCAGCTAAATATGTCTCTAGAGCTGAGGATAGGTTGTTTACACATTCTGTGTTCAATATTTACAGTGTCAGTGACACATATGCACTGTGTTATTCTCTGTCAGTGCTGCAAGAGCTAGATACCTCAAATATTTGAGGACATTAATTGAACCATCTATGTCCTTCAGATGGCTCTGAGCACTCTTGTTTGGAAAACTTCTGAGCACAGAAAATAAGCCATACCTAGAAAACTTCAAAATAATCAATGTAATGTTTCCACATTTTAGTTATTTATTTTTTAATCATCTCCAAATGTAAGTAACTGTCTGAATTAGACAAATTTTTGTTTGTTTGTTTTTGGTATCTGCAAGGATATCTCCCCTGCATTAGGAAGCACTGAACAAGGGCTTCTTTAAATATTTGCTATGTTCCTTTTCTTTTAGACAGCTACATGGTATGACAAGGACCATTTCATTCTATGTGTAGTTCAACTGTTGGTTTAAGTCTTTGATGGTCAATTTCAGAGGGATTAGAGTATTTGGAAAAACAATCATTTCCAGTTTGCATCCATTTGCATCCATCTGGTTCATGAGGCTTCAGGTCATTTTAAGAAGCTACCTCTTCAGTCAGATGTAATTCAACAAGATTATTTCTCAGCTAGAAAATAGAGAAATTAGGTGTCTGAATCAAATTCTAATGGGAAATTATACTTTACTTATTCAATGTCCCTTTGCTTGTGCACTTCATCCTGCAGAAACTACAATATTCCCCCTCCTGGATTATCTGTTGTGCTGCTAATCAGTTATTTAACATCTTAGAAACACCTAAACCTCAGCAGAAAATACTTAGCAAAAAGAATCACACAAGTCGCAGGACCACCTGCACTTCGCAGTGTCTTTGCTACTTATTAATGCCTATGATTTGTTATGCCCTAAGAAACTGAAAGGCATTCTTATCTAAGGATAATCTCTGATATTTTTCACTGTTCTAAGGTTGTGTTTCTGTTCTCCTTTTAACAACTTGGTATAGTTTCTGCTATAAAATTGACTTAATTGCTATTCTTACTTGTGACCTAGATGCAAATTTAGTGTCATGATTACTTTTCCCTTCATAAATATATATGGAAAGAACACAAATACATGACTGTTTGAAATCCTTTATTTTCAAAGGCAGCAGTTTCCATCTGCATTGAAAAAACTTCTTCTGTGTGTATTTTCAAGGCATAAAAGGTCCAATTCATCTTATATATTTTTCTTCATTATTTGAGTATACTCTTCCTTCTTAGACAGTTTAATTTCTGACATTTTCTTTCCCACATCATTGTTCAGTTCTGCATTGAAAAGATGTGCATGGATAACGTACCTTGACATTAACCTCTGATGGACAATTTATTAAACATGCTATCTAAGAGGGTTTGCTATAAAGCAATAACATATTAAGCCCGTTCACACATACGTACTGAAAAAAATTAGTTCAGAAGCACTCCTCTCCAGTTACACTACTCAAGAGAGACACAACCAACAATGTCATTTTAGATCTTCTTTTGATTTCACCTAAATTAGGATTCAGTAATATTTTATAAAATATTAACTAGGTTCCTTTATAAGCAAAATAAACAAAACATCTGTTGTGCCCCTTGAAATCCTGAATATTTTACAGATTTTAGGATGATACTCAAATTATGCCTCATTAACCATAACTCCTTTACTGAAATGAGGTTTATACGGAAATTGGATTTGTGTTGCTGAAATGTGTTTGAACTCATGATAATCTAAAGTAACTCAGTGTCAGTACAACCAGATCACAAGTATATACAGGAGAAATTAAGCAATGCTGGCAAAGTAAAATAAATCTAAAACTAAACTTTATAGAGCTGGCTATTAATTTCATGTTTAAGCTTTCAATAGGGATCATATTCCAAATAAAATGTAATCTTCTCATTCATCAAGTGTAGTATAACCACAATGTCAATCCTTTAGTTTAAAAAAAACACCCATATTCTAGCACCCTTTTCTGTTCTGGCAACAGCATCAATGAAAACTACTGTGTGACAGAACGGATATAACATTTTAGTGACAAAACTATTGCAGGTGATTGGAGAAGTAGATGTTGAACTTGTGGTCTTCCCACACACAGTTACTTGCAAATACACACAAAAATATTGTATAATCTCCAGTGCTGCACTGAAACTTTTTAAAAATTCTGTGTTGTAGTTAACCTGGTATGCAGCCCTTCACTCACTACCCTCATCTCCCAGTGGGATGGGGGAGAGAATCAGACAAGAAAAAAGGTAAAACTCATAGGTTGAGATAAAAACTAAGTCAGAAAAGGAAGAGAGATATAACAGTAATGATAGTTGTAATGTGAACAAATGATACACAAAGCAATTGTTCATCCCTTGCTCTCCCATGCCCAGCAGTCCCTGAGCACCAGCAGCTCACTCCAGCCAACTACCCTCAGTATTACAGTTATCTCATATGATGCCATATGCATGGAATATCCCCTCAGCCAGTTTAGGTCAGCTGTCCTGGTTCTGTTCCCTCCCAGCTCCTTGTAGTCCCCCCAGCCCCCTTGCCAGCAGGATAGTATGACAAGCAGAGAAACTGAAACATCCTTGACACAGTAGAGCAAGCACTGCTCAGCAGCAACTAAAACATCAATGTATTATCAAGACTGCTTTTCTCCTGGATCCAAAACATTTTCTCCTAGAGCCAGATGCTATGCTGAAATTCAACTCTGTCCCAGAAGAAGCCAAGTCATTCCTTTATAACAATATTGCTACTCTTAGAATAGTATTTATTAGAAAGAGAACAGATGGTTCTAGGAATTACTTCAAATAAATGTATTGTCAGGTGACCAATCCATATGAATTCTCTTTCTTAAACTACGGCTTACTAGTTTCTAAAATGAAGGTTAGTGGCTATTCAGCAATTTCCACTATCAATCTCTGATAATTTACATAAAGTACAGTTTCATTTTGTTTTGTGATCCAATCAAAGATAATGCTTACTTGAATATTGACAGAAATGCCATTCTTGGAAATACATAAGTTATGATCTAGAAACAAGACGCTTCTTCAGATATGGTTTTTCATAACTAACTGAAATACTACTTATAACTAGTTGGCTGTAATGTATTATTGCAAAGTCATCTCAAAATGAGAATTGAAAGGGGCACTGCATTACAAAAATTTGTAAGTTTTGCTTTTTTTCTTTGTTGAACAATACATCTGATGTTACCGTGGTAACTAGATCATCAGAGCACAATGTTGCTTATCTCCTTTCTTCTTTTTTTTTTTCTTTTTTAACAGCTTATATGAGTATGTTATACAAAGATGGAGATGCACTTCAAAAAACCCTTACATATAGCCCAGAAGAGAAAGCTGTAAGACACCTGAGAATCTTATGAGATGCAAAATGGACAATAAGGATATTCACAGGTCACTGTAAAGTCTCTCAGATGATTTTTATTTGAACAGCACAATCCACGAAGCCAAACTAGTTCACAGTTGATTAGAGATTTTGTTGCTAGAGCAATTTATTTTCAAGCTTGTCAAAGGTGGTGCATCACAAATATCTATCATATATTCTGAAATTTTAAATCGTCATTCACAGGTCACATTACAGGATACAAAAGGATCTTCAGAGTGTCAAACTAAATAAATCCTCCTTCTGACTCATCCTTGATTTATGGTATCTAGTGCCATGATTCTCAATGTTTCAATGCCACATGTGGGGCCACAATTTTGACAATTCTAATAATAAAGTATTATGAAAAATTTGGTGAGGACATGCCATAAGTTTCTTCGTAGTGCCATCTGAGAAGTGTATCAAAAAGGTGTAATACCTTTTTAAGGTAATACATAAGAGTGATAATAATAAGAGTGATCAAACGCTAGAATGGCCTGCCTAGGGAAGTGATGGGTTCACCATCCCTAGAGCTGTTCAAGAAGTGTCTAGATGATGTGCTAAGGGATATAATTTAGTAGCTTAGTGGGTAGGGATGGTGATAGGAGGATGGTCGGGCTAGATTATCTTGTAGGTCCTTTCCAACCTAGTGTTTCTATGTTTCTCAACAGTTCCAAGACTAGGCAAAACCACAGAGGATCAGGAGGCTGTGGAGATACTCAGAGGTTGGAGTACTTCTCCAAAGTAAGAAAGACTGAGGGAGCAGGGATTGCTCCACCTGGAGAAATGAAGGTTCCAAAGAGACCTAATTGCAGCCTTTCAGTATTGGAAGGGAGCTTACAAGTAGGAGAAAGACCAATTTTTCACAAGATTTAATCATGAGTGAACAAGGAGGAATGGTTTTAAACTGAAAGGAGGGTGATTTATGTTAGATGCAGGAAGAAATTCCACACTCACTGCTGCCCAGAGCTGTAGATGTTCCATCCCTGGAGGTACTCAAGACCAGACTGGATGGGGCCCTGGTTAGGCTGAGATGGTGTATGGCAACCAGCCCATGGCAGAAGGGGTTGGAACTAGATAGTCCCTAAGATCCCTTCCAAACTCAGCCATTCTATGATTTCATTTTATTTTTGAGTACAAATACACATTCTCCTCTGTACCAACAACTTTAGTTCCATTTTCTATATCAGCTGACCTTTCTGCCACTGCTTCTCTGCATACTTTATCCTGTTTTCACTGATGTTCAGTCTTGCACTTTCATGTCTTTAGTGTAATTTATCTGATATTCTTCAAAATCCATTTTGAACAGATGGCATCCCTGTATGAACGTTCATTCAATCTGCCATTATCATGTCTGCTTAGTACTGAACAAATTGTTTTGCTCTCAAAGTTTTTATTTGACATTGGTAACCGCATTAATTTTGTTGCCAAAATTTTGTAATATACATTGGTATTGTCTTGTATCAAATGCTTTTTCAATATTGTTAATAGTTCTGCATTTCAGGGATTATACATACCCCTTGATCTTTAGTCTGTCAGTCAGGATTTCTTATTGCTGTATGCTACATACAGTAAGGACAAAAAGAGGATGGACTGAGAAATCACATAATTCAGTTCACTGGTTTACCATCACAACCAACACAAGAAGCCTCCTAAAGGCATGACTTTCAGGAATCAGACGGCTGAACCAGTCATTCCACAGAAGTTCATGGTAAATGCAGCGTGTTGCCACTGCAGTCACATCATGAATATAACAATCAGCCCTATTAAGCTCAGCCCTAAGACCCTACTGTAAACTACTTCCAAGTGTCAGGAAAAAAAGACAGAACTAAATAAACTGCTTGAAATGTTATTGTAAAGATCCTTGAGTACAATTGCATCTTTAAAGTTGGTAATGAAACCATTATCATGCTATTCAATAAGTACACAATAATCTCACGACTTAATTACTGGTCTCTCTCTGCTTCCTTCCTTTACTGAAGGTAAAGATTACCTTAAGTTACAGAACAGTTCTCACACAAGAAAAAGCTAAACAGCTTAAACAGTGAGGTCTGAAAGTTGGTCCAGCCATGATTATTTAAGTTTTCAGATAATACTGAGATATAATGAAAGAAATATACAACTAAATATGGTAGACAGAGAGGTCTAGCTACTGACAGAGGAGTCCTCTGAAACTTTCAAAATAAATCCATCCTTGTTACTTCTAATGACAGAAAATTAAGTAAGTTTTGGGTCAAAATCTAAGTTTAAGAATAGTAGTTATAATTGTCTAATTTTTTATAACACGGGTTTAAGAAACAATCATCTTCTTTACATGCATAAGAACTGTATAGCAACAAGAAACCAAATAAAAGGCAGACATTTAACATATTCTGATCTTTTCCCAGGCAGAAATCCAAAGTACCCACAAAAGTAAGTAGAAGCTGGCAACTGTACATGCCAACATCTAGTGTCTGTAAAGAAAAACGTTGCGACTAACAAGTTTCTTGAGTTTCCATACAGAAATGCACAAGCTAAGGAAACTAACACTTTAAGGAATCAAAAAAAAATCTATTTATTTCAAAAGACAGCTGGAGTAAAGAAAATATCAGTAGATAAAGTTGATCCAAGTCTGTGAAAAAGCTCTGCAAACAAGAGAATCTGAATAAACCAGTGAAAATGAAATAATTTTTATAAGCATACCATGGTCATATGGTGTTTCTAAACAGCAGGACTATAAATTCCTTATAGCTATTGGAAGCTGAGTATTGGGTTCTACTAGACATGATATTTCTAAAAGCTTTTAGGTTTCATGAACTATAGCGGAAATTTACAGATTTGTAAATTCAGATGTCCCAGTGGTTCCTGTAACTTTGCACTCTGGAATCTCACAAGCTCTGCTACCTCTGCATTTAGCCTAATTACTTAATATTGATGAGGACATTTTCCAGAAGAGTATTCAGGCATGTCTTGAAGAATCCCATTCAATCTTTGCTAGTTGGTTGTAAATGTTTATCAGCCTAACAGATAACTAAAGAAGTCAAGTTGTTCATTTCAATGTGCCTCTCCATTAAGCACTGAAAAGTCTTTTTAAACTAAGCATGTTTTTATAATTTGTTGTGCACCATAATTGAGGCGCATTTCTGTTCTCTTTCATGAGCCTAAGAAACTGAGATCTCAAAATCTCATGACAATTTCTTATATTCCAAAAATTTTTGCTCTTTTCTTTGCTCACCTGTCAATTTAATTCAAATGAGAATTAAACATGTAGAAATACTAAAACTTTGTACCCACTTGCTTTTATTTCCCCTTTCCATGTTTACCTGCATAAGAATTGCTGCAAATTACTTTTCTCCCATCATCTGAGAGTTTATTAATCCATAACAAATTTATTGAATACCACAGCCATGAAATGCTTTGCAGATGCACCAGTTATAAGAATAATCTATTTGATACCATGGAATTCTATTGTATTTTTATATCCTTGCTGTAGATCTAAGAAATCCTGAACAGTGTCTGCCTTGTATATATTGGATATCACAACCCACATACTTAGTAAGCATTGTTTCTGTATTTAATCAATTTTTAACGAAAATAAGAATACAAGTCTTAATACGAAGTACTTCAGAAATTCACCAGAAACATTACTAATAACTAATCTTCCCTAAACACCACTGCATACTAAAAATAAATTGGTTTGCACATATTGAACTCTTCTTATGTGATGCTTCACTCATTCTTAACCATCTTAAAGATTTCTTAATTATTTATTTTTAAAAAACTGACATTTACAAACTTGTGTTTGTCATACTTATATAATCCTTTTTAGAAAGTCCATTTTTAAAACATGACTTGTGTTCATAAAGTTTCCCAGTGTCTGACAGGTGGGAAGACAGCATATAAGTAAAAATTGCAGTAAAAATTGGTCTGGCTCCACCTCTCCCAGACCCCTTTTAAGGGCTGACCACCACCAGGGAAGGATCTCTTTTTGCAGATCCCTCCCTAGTGGAGTTATCGGCAAGCCTCAACTATCTTCAAAGGTGAGCCACTCTCTTCTTACTGATTGTCTGTATACCATCTACTTGAGCCTTCCAAAAATATACCATCTTTGGCACTATTTCTTTTGGGTGCTATTCTTGGGGGTTATTTGCCCTACAAGTGATTAATACTCCCATCTTAACAGTCACTAGGAAAGAAATTTGTGAATTTTATTAAGATTATAGCTTTGCAGGATCTAGTTTGTTGAGACTCATATAAAGACTCATTTAAGCAGAAACATTAGGACATACTACTGACTCATTTTATATCAAATATTCCTCCTGTAAGAAATTTTTTCACATAATTACTTCGAATAAATGAGATTTTAATAGTCGATGAACCTGCTTCCTTTAATCTGCTCTTGAAACAATGAATACTCGTGGAAAAATAGCTTGTGATTTATCAGACTAAAAAATAACTTGACAACGAAACAGTTGTTATTAAACATATATATAATATATATAATATAGAATGCATTAAAAATATTTTACCTAACTAATCCCTATACATAATTTAGACCACCCTTTTAATGTTAGGTTTATCTAACAGTTAGATCTCAAATTGAAAATTCATTTCTCAGATTGTTATATGAACAACAATTATTGTAAGATCAAATTCTCATCTTAATAAGCTTTTGTTTCCAATTTTCTCTGGATTAAAACAGATCTAATGTGAACAACAATCAGATGCACACTTAAAAGAAAGGACCACTGAATTTAATGGCATTATCATAGTCTGCTACATCTAAGCTTGTGGTCCTGTTTACTTGAACAAGGGAAATCTTGAACGAGTCTTGTAACACCAATATATGAAGTAAACTCTCTTCAGAGTCTACTTATCTGTGCTAACAGTTACTCTTAGAGAAAAAGTTAAAAGGAGTTAGTTTGAAAAATTAGTTAATGGCATAAAATAAAAAGACAAACAAAAACATTTCATTCTCTTTCTCAAAAGATAAGATTGTACTTATTTCTCACCAACTTACAGGCTTTTAATATCATCATCAAGATGACTTCAGATTTTCCATTACCTTCAAGCAGACAACCAATAAATGTTTCCTTCTGCCCACATTTATTATTTGGAATGATGAATGGAATATATAAATAGTGTGTACATCTACATCTACATCTACATCTACATCTACATCTACATATACATATACATATACATATACATATAAGAACTATATATAGTACTAATACAGAAGCTAATCTATTTTACATGATTGCACCTTATCCTCAGCAAGCTCAAAGCATGCAATCACTATGAGACTCGTAATAATGACACCTTTTTTAAGCCCTAGGGGAAAACAAAACAAAGCCACCAACATCATTTCAAACTGCTGTTTTACCCGGTTGCAGCAATAGTTTTAAAATAAGAAAAAAATATATTGTCAGATCGTTAAGTAAAGGAAACTTATAGTACAGACAGCATACTATATAAACTGCAAACTAAATGACTAGAGTTGTTTTTCCTAGTTGTAGCCTTGATCTCTTCCATCTGTTTCCTTTTTTTTTTTTAAGTATACTTCATTAGTTATTATCTATCTCCTACCTATTTGAGTCCAAATAGGAAGAAGGCCAAATCATGCACTGATAGTTAATATATTTTTATGTTGTATATTGGTTAATTTAAAGACATCTCAGCATGAAACATGCTACACAAATCTATGCTGGTCCAGCAGGTGATAAAGATCAAAAATGAAAAAAATCAAAGAGGATACGAAACAGTTGCAGGCCCTATTATCTCAACTCACTTACGATGTGAAAGTTGAGATTCTATCAGTTTCATTAGATGTATTCTTCCTCAGTGCAAAGAGCTTTGAAGTGAAAACTCCCTTGATGTATAGCCGTAGAAAAAAATAAGGTTTTTAGATAAAAAAAAAAAAAATCTTCCCTTCCAATGATTTTAGTTGCATATTTTCATTAAAAAAAAAGTGTAAAAAATTATCATAATTTATTATGTATGCTTGCTTCTAAGTGACAAAATGTGATCATCAGTTGTCCCTGTTCACAAAGACCCACAGGAGACACTTAGCAGGCAACAATTCTTAATCATGGGAATAATTTATTCTAAACAGAATGAAGTAAAGCTTTTCAAAAAAAATCTACAAAAAAGTCATGATATACTTTTGTATTTTTCCCATTAATTTTACATAAGACATTGCACATCTGAAATTCACTAACAGTTAAATTAATGGGATGAGTTTGATAGGATTGTACCTCTTAGAGGAATGATGATATCTGATGACCCTCACGATCTGTTCCTATGGAGGAAGCATACAAGTTTGAACACTTTATTTACCACACAAATTTAAGAAACCTCCTCTACTGAATCAGTTCTTCCTGCAGGAGAAAGTTTCTTCTCTGGAGGACTCACTAACAGTAGGACCCGCTTTCTACAATTTATACTAGATATCACTCATTATTCATTCACCTGGGGAAGAAGATCTGAGCTCTTATAATTTTGTATAGAAGATGTTTAAAGTCATAGACTCTGGGGCATGCTCCATGGTGTACAGGGAACAGAGCAGGGATAAAAGGAGGAGCAGAGTTACTCCTCAGCACAGAAATAGCCATAGAGATGACAGAGCTGCTGACCTAATAATTGTGGAAAGGAAAGTTAGTATGACTGTCCAGGCAGTAGGTAATAGGGGCAGCGCTGCATTTTGCTGAGAGCCAGCTTGACTGCATGATTAGCTGTTCAAAGAGGAAACAGCTTATAACAGCTTATTCTTCATTGACAGCAAATGTTAAAGAGTATAATGATGGTCCATTCTTTGTACTTACCATGATAACAGAGTTCTGTGCTGCTTCAGAATGGTTTATAAAATTCTTGAGTAATCTTAACAATTTCCATGTTTCTCAGTTACTCCTCTGTATATGAAAGCCACTCTGAAAGCAGTGTGTTCTTTGTTATGATGTTGGCCTTTGACATCAGAGGCAGATGCTGAAAGGATGGCAGTAGAGGTTAAACTTTCCCACCAAGATTCCACTCCATTTTGTTACCAAGAGATGGATGGAGCAGAGGGGCAGTCTAATAAAATAGCATCTGACATAAAAGTGCATATGAAGCAAAGGTATGGTATTGAATTATTCCATGTGGAAGAAATGGCGCTTATGGGCATTTGTTGACACTTGCTGAACTTTTATGGAGCCCAGTGTATGTGAGTGCAGTGAAGGGTGGGTGGTGCATGTCAGCAGTGGCAACAGTGACATGAAAGACAAGCCAAGATCTGGACAAACATGCTTGATTGTCCATGAAAAGAAAAGCATCTTGATCATTTGTCTGTGTGAATTGGCAGAGCAAGACGAGAGAAACTTTATATAGAGATGAATACAAGCTTTGATGAATTGAAAATGATGGTTGGCAACATGAGAAAATCACAAAGTTTGTTCCAACTGGTTCCCATGAATGATCATGCAGAAACATGGTATGCAAGTCTGTGAGCATCTATTGAACCAATATGAGGCTGGAAGTCAAAACAGAGTCCATGGGGTGGTGACGTGAATTCTGTATTGAAGGAAGTGTTTGAGATGCAGCCCTCAGTGAGCAAGGTGATCTGCACTGTCTTTTAGTTTTCCTAGACCGTGGACAAAACATCCACTCCAACTGTTACATCACAACACTGAATTAACTGAGGGCTAGAACTTTCAGTGTCAGGCCAGAGGAGGAGAAAATATTTCTCTTGCAACACAAGAACACCAGGCCCTATATCAGTTTGGAGATCATGGAGCACATTGGAAATCTTGGCTGGACTGTCCTACCATACCTACCATTTAGTCTGGATTTGTCACTTTCTGACTTGGGACGATGAATGACTGCCTGTGTGGACAACATCATAGAAACAATGCTGTAAAACAGTGGTTCTCCTCTGCTTGTACAGATCTTGAAAAAAAAAAAGTGCAGTTAATGGTGGTGACTGTTAAAAACAGTCTTTTGTAGCTGAGAATTTTGTCTATCAAAGTGTTATTGTGCTTTTTGTATCTGTTGTAGTTTCTATGGAAATAATTGGGAGGCATTATTTTCAGAGCAAGCTACATACAATAATGCTTTATTGGCATGTGAAACGTTTTTGGAAACAATAAATAAGTTTTTAATGTTTCATGGTAGAGCAGGAAAAGTAATACAGGTCAAAATAATTCCACACACAGTAATTAAAGTGATTTTTATTTTTTTTTTTTTTATGTTCCTAGAACTCTGCTTAGAAAACTGCTGTATGTACAAGAAAATCAAACCCAGATAAATGCCAGACAAAATTTCATTTTCTTGAATCCCTCTTCATAAGTACAGGGTGATTATTTCTAGGGAGACTTAGTTTTAATCTGCAGGTAAAACTGGAAAGTCTTCTCCCATTTCCATCTCAGTAAGTATCTCTTATTACTCTTCAGTATTCTGAGTCTTACCTTCTTTCCCAATGCCTAAATTTACAATTTTCTTTCAGTATCAGTTAATTTATAACATATGAATGTAAAAAAAAATCCTTATTTTTTCATCTGTTACATTTCCGATGACTTATATTCTTTTTTTTTTTCTTTTTAAAACTATCAGAACCTTTCTTCTTTCTTGTTTTATAGCAGCCATTTTCTATTACCTGAGAAAGAAAACAAAGTATTATGAATGTAAGCAAATAAATCAACACTATTGGAGGTCAGAACACAAAGGTTTTTTACTGCTCAGGTCAGTTGATTTTGTGAATACATGAAATTAACTGCTATAAATTAAAAATATCTGAGCACAAAATCTTATTACTGAGATTGCACATAACATTTAAGCAAATAGTGTCAAACCAAACTGGTGATCTTTTTGCCTCATTATTTTTCCTTTTATTTTATTTACTGCTCTTTTTATTTCTTAAACATCAGACATTTCTACAAGCAGTCACAGAGATCCTGCTGACAATAACAAAACGTAGAAAAACAAGCCTCAGTAATAGTTACCGTATGGTAGAGAATATTTAGAATGGATCTTATTATTTAAACACACTTCTGCACTTCCCATTTTGAACAAAGATTTTAAAAAGCATATACCACATCAGTCTAAATACTTATATATTAAGATACTGTTAATTCTATACTTAGTTAAATGCCGTGGCCCTACACTGAAAAATACCTAGCCCCAGTCATTTTTCAAGCTTCACTAGACATCACTGTCTCAACAAAGTCCCATGACAAAGTCTGATCACGCAGACAGAAAATATGATTCAGTTTTCATCCAGACACACACTACATATCTCAATGAAGGGATTCATCTGTTCTTCTAGAGTTATAACCAACAAGTGTGCAGAATATTAGCATCTCTGAATTGGGCAGCAACACTTACAGCATCAGTCTCTCAGTCTCTTTGCCTTTGGTATTCACAGTTGCCGCTAACATTCAGATGAATGTAAAACCATACTATTTATATACTGTGCTGACCAAGATATGTCACAAGCCATTAAGCTTTTTTCACTGCTGAACCTTCAAACTGTCAACTAACTCTCCAAAATAATGCAGAGCTCCATTTATTTGGGAACTGAGTTGGGGAAAGGAGTGTGGGAGAACAACCATCAAGATCTGTATAGGGCTTAAAGTAGGAAAACACTAAACAATAGTGATTTGCATCATGGAAGTTTAAACCTGAACACAATTCTTTACATCTCCAAGGCTTTAGTTATACCAGAGACACTGTTCTGTCTTATTTCTAGCAGATAATTTCCAACTCATTTTGCTTATCTTCTTCTATTTGCACCAGTCTCCTCAATGTACAGTTAAACACAGATGGCAAGGTTCCAGCCTCAGATGTGAAATTGAGATATAATATAAATAAATCTTCCAATACCCCAAAGAGAGCTGTGAAAAAACGTTTTTATTGTGAGTGCTACTTTGTGTACTGAGTTTGAAAAGCAATGCTACTCTAACTAAGGATGCAGGAAAGTATAACATTACTGTACTTTGAAGCAGCGTGTCTTTCCACATCTGATTCACCTCTGTTTAGTCTTACTGACACCAAACCCAAATTGCTTGCCAGCACTAAGAATTATGATTCATATAATTAAACTCATGTTTAACTTATTTCAGTTTTTTGTTGCAAGTTCATTTGATTTCAAAAGAATGGCTGTCTCCAAAGTCAACCAAAAATATCATTATACAGTCTAAATATATAAAACTTTGATGAGAAAAGTTATTTGACTGTTAAGGACAAAGCTATAATGAAACATTTTCCTCTGGGCACACCAAATCCCTTCATTAAAAAAAGTATTATAGTAATTAATTAATTAAACAAATAAACAAAAAACCTCAACTTACATTGTGTTATGTATTAGGCTCTTAATAACAGTTCCCTCTACAATCCTGCAGCTAATAAAATTTCCATCATTTTTTATTGCTATATTGTTTAGAAACAAATTTACAAATAAGGACAAAATGTGCTTACATTAAGGACTTTGTATTTATCATACACAATGAAGAGAACAGACAACTAGCTTATTCCTTAAATTGCATATTAGTTAGCAAAGACAGGAAATCAGTAGACAACAAAATTAGCTTGCAGTCCACTACAGAAAAAAAAATTCAGATAATTTTGATGAAGCTTTATTGTTTCAGTTTTGAAAACATGTCTGAGGCTACTTATAACAAAACTATGTATCAAGTTATAAAATCAAATGGCATTCCTCCTCTCGCCAACACAGATTTCATTCCTTTCTTTGGAAGGAAGGAAGTCTGGGATTCTGTTTAAGAGGGCTGAGCAGTAACTTGAACAAATGAAGAAATATCATTGAAAAAATCATATCCTGGGACGGAAGGTTGTGTAAGAACCACCAACAATTGTCAAGTATGGGTGCAGACCACAAGAAACAACCTGCAGTACTTGTACTGAAGATAATTTGCCAAGTGTAGTATACTGGCTTGTATATGGCTAAACAGTTGGAATATGTAAAAACTGAGAACTTGGAGTATGATTGTACGACCCCCCCTCCTGAGTCTCAAAATTCAAGGTACATATGCATATAACCTGAATACAGTGTAGATTCTATACTTATTTCAAGAAAAGAGAAACAGTCAGTTCAGAATTCCCATCATGCAGCACTTACCCACAATCTACTCCACAGACAGTCATGATCTCATGACAGTTTTATTTGTACTTGTGGTTAATACTGTCAGTCTTAGAAAGTGCATAAGAGTTACACGACTACTAATTCATTCTTCCCATTTTATTGGATCACTGGTCTGATGCTGATACGAAGATACCAGAGATACAAAGAGCATGAGAGCAACAATATCTAGCCAACTGAAGACATTTAGAATATTTGGTGGCAATATACCAGCTCCAAAGTGACTGAAGGTCTGGCATCTCTTCAGTTGTCACATAAATTGTTATATTAATTATAGTGTTTGGGCTTCTTTCCTGAGCCTAATGGGACTTTTTTCCTCTATAGCTAATGAATCTCATCTGTTACAGGATTAACTTTTCATATCTTAATACTACAGGCAATACAGTCATGGAGAAGCTGTCGCTTAAGAGAGGGAATACAAAAAGGATCATTTCCAGAGGTAAACATCATAATGAACTCTGGTTCTGCAAGTATTACAGAGAATGTCCCCATGAACTGAGAACCACAGGTGTTCTCTTTTTTGTATGCATCATTTCAGCTTATGTTATTGCTAAATTTGCTAATTAAAATCAGTCCTCAACAAAATTAAGGAAGTAAAAAGACTGTGGCCTGTAGTGTTTCATGAATCAAATAAGATATCTTACTGAACAGTTCACACTTTATTCCAGTTTCCTCAGTCTTGACCTGTTAAAGCAAATCTGGTATCAGTGTCATTCTGGAGTCAAACCTGAAATGATCCTAAGACAGTGGCATGATGGTCTATCCAATACACCTTTTTCCACTGAGAATTAAACTTACTTCTCAGACTCAAGAGTACAAAAAGAATTTGAAGTTTATTTGCTTGATGCTACTATCAGTAATCTATCTTCAGTCTGAGAGTTACTAAAACAGAAAAATATGAGGCTTCCTGAGAGGCCAGTCTAAGTAACCAGTGTAAGTTAAACTTTTATAGTAGGAATAAGGGATAGGGCTTAGGCAGACTGGTTAAAACATAGCAAATCAGAACTTAGAGGCATAAACATTAAAGAATCAAGGTAAGAATGCAGCTAAACACTCCACTGCAGTAAAATGTTTCCAGAATCATTCATAGTTTCTGTACCTACTCTGACCTACACAGAGGACACAGATGGTCAATAAACAACTTCAATCAGAAAGAAACCTTCCATTTTACAGATTAGGCAATAGAAAAGAGTGACTTAGAAGATAAATTACATATTCTTTTAGTTTAAAAAAAGAACACTTTGGAACATTACATTCAGAAATATTTTTCTTATCCTTAACATCAAGTGAAATGCATTATATGTCTTCCCTTTATAATTGGAAGGCACCCGAAACACTTTGAAGTTCATCAGCCTAATGAGGAAGTTCATATAGCTCAGGCAACTACTGAATACTGAGCAGCTCTTGAAAAGGAGAGTCATTTATAAATCTAGAGGGACAAATACAAATTCACTTACTAGTTTTACTGCTGAAATGACTCGCTAGACTCCAAGCACAAGATTGAAATATAACGTGGAAAGAATGTTATAACCTTGTTTTGATTTATTGCAGCAATGAATATGCAGCAAGAGCAAAGCTACATCTTTTGTCAAAGTTTTGTACTGGCATCATCAGATGTGTGCAATTACTGCACAGCCTGAATGCTATAAAGATTTCAACACTCCTGAATAAAAGAGTGCACCTTTAAAACAATCATTAAAAATAAAAAATAGAAAAAGAAGCAAAAAAAAACCAAACAACAAAAAACAGAATGAAAAATCAACCAAACTTACTGTACTACATTTCTACAGTTCTATAGAGATTTTGTTTTCTACTGAATGCATAGGCTTAAATACAGTACCATAACTAAAAAACAATAG
The DNA here is from genome assembly GCA_023055505.1 of Callipepla californica brunnescens. Lineage (NCBI taxonomy): Eukaryota > Metazoa > Chordata > Aves > Galliformes > Odontophoridae > Callipepla > Callipepla californica. Next base: position 522,294 of record JALIRH010000013.1, read on the forward strand.
TAAAAACATAGTTATATATTCATAGTAAAATAAACTACATGTAATATCCATACCTGAGAAGCATTTTTGATAACTTTTGAATAAGTTACTCCATCAAAGTGATCATAATTTTCTAACCAGAAAGTACAAGAAATATTTCCTTATACTGTAGTACCTAGTAAATATAGGAATGTGGATCACATGAGATAAATATACTTCCACACTGCATACCTTCAATGAAATTGTTGCCTGCATATCCTCCAATTCATACATCTTTGGTGCTTTGTTTTCCTGTACTTTTAATTGTACAGTAGCAGAAATTCTTAAGAAAAAATAATTTGGAAGAAGCAGACCTCTAAGAGGGAAGCAATTTGCACTGGAAATGTCTGCTTTTCCTTCAGTGTAAATGGAAGTATAATTATGTAAGTTATATGCCATATTGCTCCATTATCTGTGCCAACATAGAGCCTTTCTGTTCCTGATGGAAGGAGGTACCCTACTCGGTCCAGGCTGTGCCACCTGGAAAGTTTGAAGTTGCCCAGTAGTTGCAAATATAAATATAAAGAACTGTAATGAAAAATGAAAAGGAATGAAATGAAAGGAATAGATACATACAGAATATAATGTGATAAAGAACTAAGATGATGCTTAAGCAGCATTAATAAGACACGGTGTAGCCAACTCAATGCACACAGACTATTGCATTCAGGAACATTTCTGGTGATGTGGTTAGATCAAGCATATGTGTGAATACAAAGACATATAAACATATATATATTTGTGAACTTACACTGAAACTAAACTTAATGTAAATTTAGCCAATTCTGTAGTTTTACAGTAAAAAAGTCAGCATAATACAGTAAAGGCCTGCCTGAGTTTAAGCGACAGTGAGAAGGAACAGAATTTTCCCTTTTTTTCAGACGTACGTAGATTTTGTTATGAAGTGGTAGATTGCCTGTAACTCCCCAGGAGAACTTTGAGACAATGAAATATTACATTTATTGTAACTACCACTCGAAGTACAGCTCAAGAAGTGTCAAGCATATGTGCTTCTTGTCACAACATTTTAAACTATCCAGATGGATGAATGGAATGGAACAGATAATCAAAGAAACTCACTCCTGTCATCTAGAAGATAAAGTGTGTCAGACTATGCATAAAAACTGCTGAAAAATAAGCTTTTAAAAAAAAATGTTTAATATTTTCTTAGTGACTTCAACTTATCTCCTTGATCTTGTATGATTACTCTTAATATTGGAATAATGCATTTCTTATAATTTATTATCTTTGAGTGACATCATATTTAATTATAAATTGCTTATATATTTCTTTTGTAATCAAATTCTTATTTTTATAGATGAGTGAAAATATTTATTTTCTTAGAAGACAAAATGATACTGACAGTAATGGTTCTTGACAGAGGCTGTCTTGAGGCATGACTCACTCAACCAAGATTGACTTTCTTCAATACCTTCACTTGCCTGTCCTTCAAGTCACAGAACTTCATACCTGTTGTGCAAGGGCACCTGGGGAGATGAGGTAGATGAGGAGTGCCACTCCTAAAAGGAACCTGTTTCCATTCCTCCTTGTCTCCCACATCCTCTCCTTCTGCCTTGTTGCAAGAGTGTAGGGGATCCACTGCTACTTGTAATGTTCCCTGGTGTCTCTCTTGCAGGGATGTGATGTCATGGAGGAGCTCCACCTGCCGATTTCTTTTCTTTTTCACACTCCTTGAGTCTTCTTAATCTTTCTGACTCTTCCTTTAGCTGTGCCACCAGGCAGAGCAGATTGTCCACCTGCTCACAATACACACAGGAGGTATCCCCTACTATTCTTCAGTACCTGTGCCAGGCTCAGGCACTCTCTGCAGCCAGAGACCTGGACAGCTGTATTTTCGCATTCTAGATTGCTACAGCCTTAGCAACAGCTTTCAGAGGAGAGGAGAACATGGCTTCCCCACTGAGAATGTGAACAGTGTGAGGTGGCCTGGTTACTTCAATGGGGAGGAGTAGTGCACCTTCCCTGCTCACCCTGCCTGCACAAAAAGCCAGGCAAACTGTCATGCCATGCGCAACAGCTGCACCACACTGTTTGCCTGTCCAGGTCACTGCACTCCCTAGGGACTGCCTTTGTATTCACTGAAGTTTGGCCACTGTCACTCCTTGCACCACCCACACCATGTCTGAACTGTGGCAGATATGACTCTCTGCAAAAGGTTCCTCAGTGCAAGCCTCAGCTCTGAAGATGTTCTGCTCAATTCGCTGCCTGAAGAGTAATCTCAGTTCTGAATTACAAAGAACTAGTAAATTGATGGGTGTTTTTAGACTAAGGTGTATGTGGCCAACTCCCTTACTTCCCTGGGTTTGATTTACTCTGTTTCATGTAAACTAAAATTAAAAACCTGAAACTATGAAGAAAAGTTTGTAAGACTTCAGCATAGTGCATACAAGACCAAGGATAAATATCTGCATTTAAAAAATCTATTGCCTTCTGAATGCCTCAATTAAAAAAAAAAAAAAGATACTGAAAACTAAGACTGAGTCTGCTGAGCACTTAACCATCAGCAACATAATCCATCAGAGAGACTTTGTAGTATGACAACATGGTTACTTATTCTTGTTATACATTTATTTTGGTTAAGATATATCAAGCTTCTTCATTAGTTTTTCTTTATGGAGAGTATTACGAGGCTTATATTTTAAAGTCTGTTCTCAGCTGGTACCCAAAGGGACAAAGGGAACAGTTCTTGTAGTGAAGTCCAGCAGACTGATATGGCAACAACTGTGAGTCCATAGCAGTTCTGGTGTGCAGTTAATTAATACTTAGGTCCATATCTTTCAACCATGAACTTCTGTAGTTGAATGTTGATCTTTGTATAGCTGTGAGAATCTATGGCAATGCAAAGGAAGCCCGCATAATAATTCCATGCTTGAAAAGCAAAGCTATACTGCATGCACTCTTGGGACTATTCAATAACTTCAGATTTAGAAATAGAAAATTGTGTAATTTGTGTGGAAAGTAAAAGCTACTATGCAGGCTAAGCCCAAGTACTCAACAAGCTCAACCTTCTGTCACTGGTGCCAGGGAACAAATTTCTTTCTCAATGGACAGTTTTGCTAATTTACTGCAGGAAGAAAAGTCTTCAGTAATTTACAAGAAGATACATAACATGACATCAAGGAGAAAAAAAAAGCAATTATAAAAGCACTATTGTAGTATACATTTCCAATGTCATGAGATGATAAATACAAAATAAATACAAAATAAACTGTAAATGCATTGAAGTATTCTCTTTGAGAGGACCAATACACTTTGGTGTTGCAACCAACTGCATGAGATCCGCCGAAATAATGGAGATTGAGCAAAGACAGAATCGAAAATCAGGTTATGTATGGCTGGCATTCACTTATTTCTGCTTCTAAGGGCATTCTTGTTACATGAAGTCATAAATGAGAGCTGAATTTTTTTGAGTATCATTGTCTATGAATCTTCAAAGCAGAACACAAATTTATTCAGAATTAGAATCTAATATCATTTTCAAATTTGTCCCATTCTTGGTATCATTATCCTCTTTGTAGTGCAAGATAAAAACTACGTTAGTAGCTGTGTCTTGAAGAAGTGCTTAACTTTCCAAAATTAAAAACTGTTGACAGAGATGACATTGGGGAAAAGTCAACCAATGCCTTCAAAAAAAATCTGAGAGTCTGATGATCAGAATTGTGCCATCAGCCAGAAAAACTGCTACAGAACAGAAAATATACTTCTGCCATATCAAATTGCTGTTTTTTTTCCCTTACTTCATTTCTTTATATGCTTCTGCTTTTTAAAGAAATATTGCATTTCCTGTGAGTCAAATGGGATTAAGAATACATCAAAAGTCTATTTTGATTGCTTTATGATTATAATTTTCTTCTAAGTCTGCACTGTTCACACATCTATTGGAATAATTATCCAGTAACACTGAGTTAAATGCCAAGAAATTTGTATTCAGGAATGCTGGTATTAGGCAATATCTGGTATAGTAAAGCCACTTAAAACAATGGATGTGATACATTAGGCATAACTGATTCTACAGTTATTCCCTTTATTCCATATACACTGAGACTGATGAATTCTGTTCTTAATAGCCAGGAAGGTTGTGTGGTCACCTCCAAAGTTACCCAGCCATTCGCGGTATCTTTATATCTTTCTGTATCATGGAAAACCTGACAGATCCAATGGATGTTATACGCTTTTATCATGGAGTATGGTTTTTAAATTTGATTTGTGATTTTTGTCATTATGATGGGAATATTTTTACCTCATCTTCATAGGTGCAATCCACCTGTAAATATAATTTTAGGGATCCATTGTAGTAACCAAGATTATCTTAAAAGTTTCTTTCTTATAAAGTTGTTTGCTGTATTCTTTCTCTCAATGTGATAAATCAAGCAAGCCAAATTCTGGTTTTACCCAATGTACAATAATCAGCAACTGTTAATAGCAGGGATTTCACAGTAGATTCAAATCTAACACACCTTTCCACTCCCTCATTCCCACCAGATTAATGTATGCAAAACACCAGTTTAAGTAACTATTTTTAATTATTGTCAGTCACACTCAAGCATATACAAGCTTTGTTCCAAACAATGAAGGATCAAAAACTTGTTTCTTTCTAAAACGAGTAAAAGATAGAATACATACAAGTAATAAAGTATAGTTACAACTGAAGTTCATTTTTTTCAATATTTTCCTAAGTTAGATTGATGGTGATACTATTTTTTCCCACATATTTGGAAGCTTACATTTTCAAAGCAAGTTTAATGTTCAAAGATGCTAGCATCTGAAACAAAGTGGAAAAGTGAATAATATCATCATCAAGCCTTTTGCGAATGGACTACAACCAAGGAAAATAAACAGAGACTTTCTAGTTCTTAGTATTGACACATATATGATTACAATCTATAGAAGTAATACTTAGCTGTAGACATTAATTTCATTCAAACATAATTCATTGATCAATTATACCATACAAATCCAAGATGCAATTTCAGAAGGAACAAAATGAAAGGCATAAGAAAGCCCAGCTACTGGCCACTTGTTTCTAATGTCTCTGAAGGTCTGGAATCCCAAAAAATGCTGCTTGAAATAGAATGCTCCTGTGATTAAGGAATATTTATTTATTCACTTATGTAGCTACATGCACCACTTAGAAACTTGTATTCCTATTATGCATCCAAATACATTCAACAACTACTTCAGCAGAAAAGGCATTACACAACAAACTGCTTAGAAGACACACTGTTATAGACCTCAAGGCTTTTCAAGCTTATAAGACAAATTAGGACCACAGATGAAGGAAAACAGTAAAAACACCTTATTTTATGAAAAGCTATACCAAAGAATCATATTCACTTCAGGCAGCTGGTAGATGCAGGTGTTAATGTATGTGGGAAGAGAATGTATTAAAGTATTCTGTTCAATATACTATGCTGATGCAGTGGCTGGAGGATTTGAGACTGCAAATGGCAGAGACAAAATTGAATAGATTTTCTCAGGTAGATTACATATTCTGTATTAACAACAAATATGTGGAAAATACTAGTATGAACAGTTGACATAAGGGCGTAAAATAATAGATTCGTGAACTGCATGTTAGCTTCCAAGTAAATGAAATGGCAACAAAATATTAATAGAGTGGAGCAGAAGTTTTCCAGTCTCCAGCTCTCATGATAAGGAATGATATCACTTGGAAGGAAAGAAAGAAGACACATTTCTCTGCTTTTTAAAAAGGTGTTGTAATTTAAATAATGAAAGTCTATTAAATAATCAGATTAGTCATTTTCTGTGAAGATATAGTTAGAGAGCAGGACTGGAAGTACTGCTCAGCTTGTAACAACCGATATAGGTGTTTAAGCTATAGTAGGCTGCAAGCCTCAGCAAGAGGAAGTGGGATCCTGAAGAAGGAATGCAAGAGATAAGAGAGTGCTTGGTATGATGTGCTTAGCATGCTGTTCTGTGGAGAATCATGCAAATATTGTACATGCCTGGTTTGTTTTGAAAAAGGTGTTGATCAAGTAATGTTACTTATCTATGATTAAATAATATAGCCTGGTTACACAAATATTATTGGTGTGCTATTTTTAGCTATAGCTGAAAAGGTATATAAGCTCAGCTGTGTGTATCAATAAATGGCTTCATGCTTTCATCAAGCTGGGGACGCCATCTCTTTATTATCATCGCCATCCACTTTCTAAAAATGAAGTAGACTAGACCACATTAGAAGACAAGGAAATGTGTTTCTCTTCAGTGCTTCTATGTTTCATTTGCAGACAAGGTTCATCAAAGTGGTTTTTTCCAACATTAGTTTGAGATTTACTTAATAATGAAGGATATTCTTGGCCTGTTCATTTTGTAATTATAACTCATTGTAGCTGAAAAAAATGAAAATTAAAGATTTTCACCACCTATTTTTGTGTCCTAGAAGAGCTTTCCACACAGATTTTGTGGTTCCCTATTCCATGGCAGCTGCATCTTAAAGTTAAGAAACAATATTAAGCTTCCTTGCTTAAAGACTGTATGCTGTTCTTTTGTTTTGACTGTTGAAGATGAAGTAATCTTTCTCCTTATAGAGACATTTCCATCCTATTTTGGATACACAACCTATTAAGGGCCCACGATTTTCTCTCCAGTGTATCTTTAAACAATTATTTCCCAAACTGCATATATTGGTACTTTCTGTAACAGCTCTCTATTGCCTTTAGTAGGTTCACATCGTTCTCATGCACATAACAATATGTGCTAGATAGGCTCATCTCATTCTGTGTTGCTTCCACAGGTCCCACACTACCATGTCCTGTTTTATATAGTTAAATGGCCCAAGAAGTATGCAAATGCAGGTTTCTTGGCCTTGGATATTCAGAATACTATTATTAATAGTGTACAGTTCTGACTTACAATACAGTAAAGAAAATGAACTCTATCTTACACAGTTGTTCTGCCGAACAACTCTCAACAACATTTCAACTTCAACACTTTCAGTACATGATGGTTAATGTTATTGATTTTGTGAGTAATGTACAAATTAAAAAAAAATAATAATCCTAGTGCAGGAAAACTGCTGAAATTGTGTCTAACACCATGTAATACTTCAGCATACATTTGTCATATCTTGCATATCTTGTTTGTAGTACTGATAATATTTCAGGAAATACTACCAAACACATTGTCCTGGTTTGTGCTGAAACAGAGTTAATTTATTCTTATAATAACTGTTGCAATCTGTGTTTTGGATTCTGGGTGAAAAAATGTTGATAAAATTCTGATGTTTCAGTTGTTACAGAGCAACATTCACACTTGAGTCAAGGTAACTACTGCAAGTAGTACCTTTTAGCATTATATACTTTCAAAAATCAATTTGCTGCATAACAGGTTATTCTAGAATTTAAGTCATACTTTCTCAGTCAAGGAATCTTAAGGTTCTGCAAAGAAGGAGTTCTAGAAACATACAACATCCTGAGAGCTACATGAAACCCTAAAATGAGGATCACAAAGATACAAAGATCTCTGAAAATGACATAAAAAAATAATAATGATTTGTAACAGCTAAAGAGCTACTTGCTTCCAAAATGGAAGTAAGTAATTGTAATGTGTAATTATGGAATAATTAAATATTGAACAACAGAATGAGTGATGAGATTAAAAGCATTATTTTTCAGAGCTTTGAGGTTGATCTTAGGCAACATGGCTGCTTTTATTGTGCACTTTCAGTCAAACCTTCTGGCATATAATACCAAAGAAATGAAAAACAGAAATTGGAAACATAGACTCATAGAATCACAGAACTGCTCAGGTTGGAATAGACCTTCAAGATCATCAAGTCCAACTGAAACCAAACCATATTAATCTAAGTCTAACAACCCACCATTCATGTTCCTGAGCAGCACATCCAGCTCTTTTTTAAACATATTCAGGGATGGTGACTCAATCACCTCCCTGGGGAGCCTGTTCTAGTGCTTAACAACCCTTTATGCAAAAAAGTGTTTCCTGATATCCAAGCTAAACCTCCCTGGTGCAACTTGAGGTTATTTCCCCTTGTCCTGTGTAAGAGACTATTTGAATGCCATTGACTCAAAGTTTGCTGATGAACATGTCCTGGGGCAACGAAAGAGAGATAAGCGGCAGCTCAATGGCCGCTGAACACTCTTTTGTTTGGTACTCAACTCCATAGGGAGATAGCCATCTCAGGAGACACTGGCAGCGATGGCCGCTGAACACTCTTTTGTTTGGTACTCATCTCTGGGGAGATAACCATCTCAGGAGACGCTTGCAGCACGGGATTTGTCACATAGACTGGAGGAATCTGGAAGATAAAACAGGGGTCCTGCAGCCACGAAGATGAAGCGATTTTCTCTGCGAGGGAATTTCTCGAAGCTGTAGTTTCTCTTCGGAGGGACTACCCGAGCTGATCACTGCTGCTGCCTGGAGAGGCCCTCTCTTTGGAGAGACCTCCCAAGCTGATCACTGTTCTGCTGCTGCCCCTCTCGGGGTTGCCTCCCTCGCTGCTTCTCCTGTGCGGACTCGGTGCCGCTTCTCCGGGACAACTGCTTGCTGCTCAAGGCTGCCCGCTGCTGCTGCTGTTCTCCCCGCTTCTGCCAGCCCTGCTCTTCGGCCTCGGACCGCCGGAGCCGTTTGCAACCGGACCACCCCTAGAATCCTGGCTGGTGACTTTCCCTGCGTTGTACAAATCCTTGCTTCTTTCCTATCTTTCCTATCGCTCGCCTTCCCTTCCCCATCACCCTCAACAGTGTCCGCCTTCCCCTTCCCCATGTCTCAGGTCAATATTGGTAATAAACTGGTCGGACGAACATTTGAACCGTTGCTTCTTAATCTCACGCTGGGTATACACATAATCTTAAAGAACCTCGTCTCCCTCCTCTATATTGGAGCATGACATCCTGTTACCTATGGCCAGTGCAAAAGGACCAACCCTATACTCACTGCAATCACCTTTCAGGTATTTGAAGAGAAAAATAACATTAGTAATTCAATTATCAGAAAATCCCAATTGCTGAATCTCGTATCTCAGATGGGACACACAAATACTCAGGCACTCAGAATAGCCAGGGAGACTGGTAATCTCGTATTCTAAGTTTATTTCCATATTAGATTTATCAGACCTACAGAATGATGGTTACACTCATGTACTGTGTGCTGTGGTTTTATGGTTACATTTTTATTTTTTTTTCATTGATGCCGAGAAATCCGACATAGTAACTTGACACACCAATGCAATATGTCAAGCAGGTATTCCCTTTATTACAGCGCTGGGTGCATGGGGGATCTCTCCACCAAACATGCACACCAAAGAGAGAAACGAGTACATATTTAAAGGTATAGCACATACATATTCATCACATTCCAAACTGGTTGTTGAGGGGATTAAACCTAAGGGTCTGTTTTGTTGTAAATTTTCAAACCCTGAAGGGGGAGAGCTCCTCACCATTAAGAATGGCATCTGTTTGATTATCTTGTTGGGACGCCAGGATGTCTGTCCTGCTTTCTTATCTGTTTGTGTAACACATCTGGCCCAACAGATAAATCATCAGGGAGTAGCACCTTTGTATCTGGATGATTTACAGTTGTCTTTACTGTAGAGAAGCTGTTCTCATGATTCATTATCATCTAAAAGCTACTATTCCTGTGTAATCTCTTATTCCCTTTAAATCATATGCCATTTTTGACACACTGCATGTCTACTATTTTATTTGGTTGCATTTAATTTGTAGACTCATCCCCAATGAATTATCTACACTAACATGTAAGAGAGATGCAGACCTGGTGCAATCTAGACTCAAATGAGCAGTCACTAGGGCAACAGCATTTTCTTACATCCCTCGCTGTAGCAGTTTTTCTGGAATGAATTTATGCAGCATAATTTATCGGATTCATAAGTATTTATATCTGCTCATTATCCACAGAAGTCTACTTCCTGCTTTTAATACAGAAAATAAGGGTGAGTGAAAGAGAGGCACTGATGAATATGAAAATTATTCATTTTGGTTTTTTCTTTAAGATGGTATCAAATGAGAAAGGAGAGACATGAAAGAGACTATGTTCAAGACATAAAAAACAATATATCATGTTTTACAAGACCTGTACGCTAAATATTTTAATTCCATTCATATCTGTGAACTTTGATTATGAACAAGAATACTAATTTGTAAGTTACTAGAAGATGTAATTAATGATTTTTGAACATTTAATTGAATACATGAAATTTCAGACTATTCTGTATATATTCATGTAGAATTATTCTTTGAGCAGTAGTCTATGAGCTGATATTTGTCTGCTGCTCTTAATTACACTATATCTTATCTACACTATGTCATCATTTTGACAGTTCTTGAAGCAGCTCAGACACTAATTCATCCACTCTCTTAGGCACTCAGTTGACTACTTGCTACTCATTTGCTTTCATTCAGATGTAAATATTATTTTTGACAATGATTTCCATGATGGTGATTTTATAGCTAATGTCATTTTCTCACTTTCTGTTCATTACTTTTGTCACAAATCTCATTAAATTTTTAGTATTCAAGTTTTTAATTATTTTCAATATTACTTAACATCAATCCTTCTAATTCAGGTCATTGCAGTGCTGCTCTCTGCTGTCTGCTGTCCAAATTCACATGAAACTAATGGTATTAATGTTAAGGTCTGCATCAGTCATGGACTCATTTATATTTTTTTCATATTTAATTTCACTTTGTTAAAATAGTAGATTCTAGTCTTATCTGTGAAAAAAAACTCATGCAATTTTAAATATATTTAATACAAGATTTTGCCTAACAGTTGCTCTTGCATCTGAATTGCATGTGGACTAGCTCATGTTTCCTTTATCTCCTTTTTAAGCCCCAGTTTCTCATTCCTTATTTACATTACAAGCTCCCAGATTCAAGAATACTTCACCGCAGCGTCTCAGGCACAGACTCAGATGTGAACAATCCAAATCATTTATCACAGGCTTGAACACCCCTGATACACTTTCACAAGTTTTCTCTTGTATCTTTCCCACCCACCTTTACATATAAACAGTATAACTTCCCAAAACAGTCCTTAACCGTGCATACAGGTGTTCACACAATCAGGGTCATGAGTCATTCCAAGCCACGCACTCCAATTGGGGTCTGCCATCACACAGCTTACTTGAACTTGTTTTCTTTTTCTTCTGAAGTGTCCTTGGTTCTCAACACTCCAATCTCATGCCGTTTATCCTGTTCCACAGCTGCAGCTCTAAATATACTTTCTTGTATTCCCACACTTTACAATATGTAAGGAAAATAGAACTAGTTCCAAATTTCCAAATAACATCCTACAAGTGATCTCTATGTAGGCTAACTTTAAATAAGTTAAGAGAGGACAGTTTTTGCATATTTTCCATCCTGACAAGGCAATTTTTGTCTCCTGACAAGGAGATTTTTCTCTTGGATAAATAATAGACCTGATTACATCAGCAGAAGAGCTTTAAATGCAGGAAATGCCTAGACAGCTCCATTATTTAATTACAGAAAATCCAAAATGCTACATCAACTCTTGCATGATTTATTAAATTGACCATCTGAAGTGTGGTCAGTGGAAATAAATGCAGTTGGCAGCCAGTCATGAATGGTGGCCCCCAGTGGGGACACTCCTATTCAACATCTTTATCAATGATCTTGATGAGGGGATTGAATGCACCCTCAGTAAGCTTGCAATGACACCAAATTGGGAGGGAGTGTTGATCTGCCAGAGGGTAGAAAGGCACTACAGAGGGACCTGGGCAGGCTGGATCAATGGGCCAAAGTAAATTGTATGAGTTTCAATAGGTACAAGTATCAGGTCCTGCATTTGGTCACAACAACCCCAGGCAACATACAGGCTTGAAGAGGAGTGACTGGAAAGCTGCATGATGGAAAGGGACATTGGGGTACTGATGGAGAGTCAGCTGAAAATGAGCCAGCACTGTGCTCAGGTGGCCAAGAAGGCCAATGGCATCCTGGCTTGTAATAGGAATGGTGTGGTGAGCAGCAATAGGGAAGTAATCCTGCCCCTGTACTCGGCATTGGTGATATTGTGGTTTTGTGGTTTTGATGCCGGTATTCCACATCAGAGCATCATGCAGGCAGTTAAGGAGTGAATGCTGTGGGGAGCAGCAGAGGGTTGGAGCTCCACACTGGATGCTAGGCCCCGCTCGGCTCTCGGCGCGTGCTCTCGGCTGCCATGGAAATTCAGCACGTGTGCTTCCCCTGCAGTTCCTCCCTAATGTAAGCTCCCAGTTTTTCTGGTTTGGAAACTTTGTCTCTCTCTCTCTCAATTGTTCAATTTTATTAGATTTAGTAAAGTTACCATTCCTTCTCAGATCATGCCGTTGTTTTTTTACAGACCCATCTATTTCCTCTGTTTCCCCCTGCCCCCGGAGCACATGGCTCTGCTGGGGTGGCTGCGTGGCCACTGATGGTGCAGGTTTTTTTTCTTCCCTTTCTCTCTCCCTTCTTGGTTTCCCTTGGGTTACTGTCACGGATAACACCGTGACAAGTGAGGCCCCACTTCTAGTACTGCTTTCAGTTTTGGGCACCTCAATACAGAAATGACATTGAGGTGCTGGAGCTGGTGCAAATAAGGGCAAAAAGGCTTGTGAAGGACCTGGAGAACATGCTCTATGAGTAATGACTGAAGGAACTGGGGCTGTTTAGTCTGGGGAAGAGGAGGTTGAGGGAAGACCTTACTGCTCTCTTCAAATACCTGAAAGGTGATTGCAGTGAGTATGGGATTGGTCTCTTCTCACTGGTGACAGGACAGGGGAAAATGGCCTCAAACTGCACCAGGGGAGGATTAGGTTGGACATCAGAATCACAGAATAAGGGTCGGAAGAGACCTCTAGAGTTCATCTAAGTCCAATATCCCTGCCAAAGCAGGCTCCCTAGACTAGGTTGTACAGGTGGGTCTTGAACATCTCCAGAGAAGAAGACTCCACAACCTCTCAGGGCATCCTGTTTCAGTGCTCCATCACCCACACTGTGAAGAAGTTATCACACACATTTGTGTGGAACTTCCTATGCATCAGTTTGTGGCCATTTCCCCTCGTCCTATCACCACACACTGCTGAGTAGAGTCCAGTTTCATCCCTTTGCCTCCCACTCCTTAGATTTTTATAAACATGGATCAGATCCCTTCTGAGTCTTCTTTTCCCAACGCTGAACAGATATGGGTCTCTCAGCCTTCCCTCATAAGGGAGATGCCCTTTATCATTTTTGTAGCCCTCCACTGGACTCCTTCCAGGAGATCTTTTTTTGTACTGGGGGGCCCAGAACTGGACACAGTACTCCAGATGAGGCCTCACCAGGGCAGAGTAGAGGGAGAGGATCACCTCCCTCGACCTGCTGGTCACACTCCTTTGAATGCACCCCAGGATCCCATTGGCGTTCTTGGCCACCAGGGCACACTGCTGGCTAATGGCCAACCTATCATCCACCAGCACAACAATGTCCCTCTCCTCAGAGTTCCTCTCCAGCAGGTTATCCCCCAACCTGTATTGGTGCATGTGGTTATTCCTCCCTAGGTGCAAGACTCTGTCTACACTTGCCCTTGTTAAACCTTTCTGCCCAACTCTCCAGACTGTCCAGGTCTCACTGAATGGCAGCACAGCCCTCTGGTGTGTCAGCCATTCCTCACAGATTTGTATCATTGGTGTACTAACAGAGGGTGGACACTATCCTCTCATCAAGGTAGTCGTTTAAGATACTGAACAAGACCAGTCCCAGCTCCGACCCCTTGAGAACACTGCTGGTCACAGGTCTCCAATCAGACTCTGCACTGCTGATCACTACCCTCTGAGCCAGTTCTCAACCCACCTCATGGTCCACTCATCTATCCCACACTTTCTCAGCTTTATTATCAGGATGTAATGGGGGACAGTATCAAAAGCCTTGCAGAAGTCAAGATAGACCATATCCACTGCTTTCCTCCCATATACCCAGCTGGAGATGCCATCACAGGATGCTAAGAGGTTGGTCAAGCAGAATAATATTATATCAGATTTATTATGTGAAATTACAGGAGAGAAATAATCTGCATTTTAAATATGTTAAATATTCACTCTCTGCAAACACTGAGTACCTAATTACTGTTAGAAATGAGTGCATACATGCCTTTGACTAAGCCAGTGAGAGGAAAAGTACCATGATAAAACTAAATGGAATCTGGAGTTTAAGGTTACAAACTGTCAGGAATTACTATGGCTACCTGTCTCTGATGGCGCTGAATTTTTAAAAATAGATCTATTTCAGGCATTCTGCCTTCACATCTAATTAAAATATGGCAAGTACGGTATGTCTTTATTACACACACCAAGCTACTCAGATGCAAAAACTCTTTGTAACATAAAGCGTGACTTGAAGTAAAATCCCTGAATTTTACAACAAACAAAAAGCACATTGGATTTGCTTACCTTCATCACTCACTTTCATTGCACAATCCAGAGATGTAGAAGTAAAATAAAATGGAACAGCTTATTTGCTCTTCAGCATCAGCTTGTTCTAACACTTAGTCACTATCAGACTTGAGATGTCCATTTCTTTTAAAAAGCCTTCAATCTCTCCAGATACAATCACCTGCAACATAAGAAAATGTGTGGACTGATGGGGAAAGAAATATCTGTTTTTCTGATGAAAAGGTGTGAACATTAGGTAGTATTAAAGCACAGACAATTTGCAGAGAAACTATACACTCACTCAGATAATTTCAATGAATATGTATACATTAGTTTTCTTATTTTCCTCAAGGGAAAACCTTACATCAAGGCAAAGCTTTGGCCTGCTGGAGAAACTGTTTGTTCAGAAACAGTTTTTCATAGTAATATTTCTTTCTGCAAGAAAGAATTTTTTAGTTAATTATTTTCCAAATAAGGTAAAGAAAAAAAATCACACACAAATCATATCTCAAATCAATTCTTCTATTGTGCTTTAAATCAGCTAGTGATTAAAAAAAAGCCACCACATAAAAACTATTTTCTAGGGCAGTTATCTTATATAATTTATGCACAAAACCATGCGTACAAGATAATCAGAACTGTCTGAATCTTACAGTAACACCACCCAATTGCAGTTCTCACATACTCCGCAACAACTCCAAGGCTGTTCTAATGTATCATGGAACCATAGAATGGTTTGTGTAAAAAGGATCTTTCAAATCATCAAGTTCCAACCCCCCTGCTACAAGCAGGGACACACTAGGCCAGGTTGCTCACAGCCCCAGCTAGGCCTTGAATGCTTCCAGAGAGGTGTCATCCATTGCCTATATCAACAACCAGTTCCAGTGTCTTACCAGCCTCACAGTAGAGCATTTCTTCCTAATATCCAGTCTACCCTTAAAAAAAAAAAAGCCTTTAAAAAACCTTTAAAGCCATTTCTTCTTGTCCTGTTCCTATATGCCATTATAGAAAGTCTCTCCCCAGCTTTCCTGTAGGCCCCCCTTCACGTACTGGAAGGTTGCTATTATGTCCACCGAAAGTCTTCTCCTCTGCAGATGAAAAGCCCCAGCTCTGTCAGCCTGTCCTCATAGGGAAGGTGCTCCAGCCTTCTGATCATGGCCCTCCTCTGGACCCGCTCCAACAGCTCAGTGGAGCTCTAGAACTGAATGCAATACTTCAGGTGAGGTCTCACAAGGAAAGAGTACAGGGGCAGAATCACCTCCCTCAACCTGCTGGCCACACGTCTCTTGATGCAACCCAGGATACGGTTGGCCTTCTGGGATGTAACTGCACACTGCTGACTCATGTTGAGTCTTTCATCACCTGACACCCTCAATTCCTCCTTCTCAGGGCTGCCATATAACCCCCATTGACTTTTTATTCCTTTACATCTCTGCTGAAGATACTTCACATTTCAACTTCTATGACATACTGCAGAATAGATGAATATTTGCTCACTAATAAGTTGAATACATTCTATTGCTCACCATTACAAGAAAGATTTAAGAACAGTTCACAGTATGTTCTTGAGTTGCATCTCCCTTGTTCTTTCCAGGTCCAGGCCTGACTCCTAGAATTCTCCATTTTCTGTTGTATTTATTCATTAAAGATTTCCCAATGCATGCATTATAGAAAATGTTCTACTACTTAAAGTTATTTTTGTTAAAAACTAGTAAGAAAAAATACTGGATTTAAAAATAAAATACAAAAAACAGACAATGAAATATCAAATAAAGCATTTTTTTTCTAAGTTCATAAAATGAGTTTGTGTATTAGCAACAAAGCAGATGCTAGTATGACAAAACTTATATGTAACAGATGATTTTGAAACCTAAGATAGTTTGACTATAAGTTAAATGTAACATATGTGTTAAATATAACTATATCAAAATACTTATGATTCCATTATATTCCATCATATTCCATCAAATATGAGATATCTCCTAAACTATATATATTATGAGAGTTGGTTAATTTTTCCCTTTGGATTAGACAGAACTAATATGCTTTCAAGCTCCCATAGAAAACACAGGCTTAATTTAATTTGTTTGCTCTAAAGAAAATAAAACTCCTGTATTGGAAAAAAAAAAAAAGTTCTGAATTTTTACCTAGGGCCTTTGCTCACAATTGCTGGTAGATTTGATAGTAATTACATAGGACACACGATGGTGTCAGGTTGGATTAGTTTTAATAAGATGCAGCATTAACGAAGAAGTTCTGTTAATGGCAACTCTTTGTACTTTGATTATATAATACCAAGTTTTAATATCTATGAGCTTGAAATTAGGGTCAAGTTAACCCCATACTTAATGTGTTATATAATTGTGTTATATCAGGTGTGATTTCACCCTTCCACATAAAGCAGTTATTCATATATTAACATTTGCACATTCTCCCTAGCTCTAGCTCTCCTCCCAACTTTTTGAGTGATTAAGTATTTCAAGAAAAAAATAAGACTGAATTTTCTTACTGCAAGTATTTCTTCTCACTTTCAGTGAAATTACTGAAGACAAGGAACTATAGCATTTCAACTACTGCAGATGTCATAATACCCTGCAAAATCTGCTCACAAGCTTATCCATCTGTTTTGAAAATGCTAAAAACTCCATGCTCTGTTCTTGAGAAAATATTCTAACAAATTAAGTCATTTTGAATTTCATTTTGCATTGAATGTAAAAATCTACAGTTTAGATTAAGTTACAGAAAAAATAAAATAAATTAAAATTTGAAGTTTACAGTACAACAGACAGCAATTATAATTTACTAGAAACTCCAAATTGTACCATTTTGTTTTCAGCACTGTATAGAACTTCCCATTTTATTTCTTGGAAATCCTAAATACATGAATTAATTACTCAGAAGAAGAAATAGTTTATGTACTATTTCAACCTAGAGCACAGCTTTTCTATTGTTCAGATTTGGTGTTCACACTAAAAATAGAGAGAACCAGCTTCACAGACAACAAGAATATGCATAATATGCTAAAATATACTAATGTACTAAAAATCCATCTGGCATGGAATCCTAAGGTAGTAGTAAATAACAGTAGATTCAGAGTAAATAGTTAGATAGTTCCTGACAGTCACCTCTGCTTCACTCCCTCCTACACATGTTCTACATTTGAGGGCAAAGAAAGACTAGATATAGCTCCATATGTACACATAATTCTGATCCAATCTTCTTACAATACTTTTTAAAATCTAATAATTGGTACAACTATGAATACTGAAAAAGAGACAGATGATCTAACCCTAAATGAAGTGCTTCATCAGCGATGAAGGAAAACAATTTAAATTAAATACATCTAATACAACGTGATGTGGCCAATCAACTATAACTCAAATATATTGTGTACAGCAAGACAACAGATACAGACAAATAATATACAAGATAACTTGTGATCAAGGATCAAGAACTTGTAGCTTCAAGATCTGCAAAATCTCAATCTGCAAAAGAAACCCAAGCCTCAAACATTTACAACACAATTTTAGGTAAAACAAAAGGAAAGGATCTTGCTCATATCACATAGCAAGATAGGGGCAAAGAGCTTCTAAGACTTAAATCTTAGCAGATCTGTGATGGAAATCCTAAGTCACATCCTGAAAGAGTGACCGAGTATCTGGTAGGAAGGCAAGACCAAACCAGGGGACTTCAAGTGCATGCAACATACCTGAGTGAATCACCCTTTCCCAGACCTCATTTAAGAGTTGGCAGTGGAGGTAAGGGCATCTCCTGTTGGAGATCCCTGCCTACTTGAGGCCTTCTAAAGGTAAGCAGCTCCTCTCCTTCATTTCTGTGGCTGCTGCATTTGGGCTCATTCTCATTTGCTGCAGCTAATGATTTTGCCACCCTGCTATTATTACAATAATTTCCATCCCATTATAGCATTACATATATTTAAAGTATTTTATTAATTTATTACAAGTCTAAGAGGGTACTTTTAGCAGATACTGCATGTACAAGAACAGCTCCAAGAGTAATGTCTCCTACTGAATTATGTTGACCCACAAATTTAGAGGCAGATGTTGCAGTAGCAGTTGACTCTTCCCACCAATATTCTGTTCCATTTTGTTGCTATACTAGAAATGGCAGCAAAGGAGCAATGTGATGGAGTGATGTCTGACATAGAAATTGGGATTGAATTCAGATTTGTCAGGACCTACTGATACAAGGATGAAGGTGATGGTTTCCTCAATTATATCATTACCAGTGATGAGATGTGGTATCATCACTATGAGCTAGAGTCAAGACAGTGGTCCATGAGTAGCAACATCTGAAATCTCCATTGGAGAAAATTTTCAAGATACAGCCACCAACAGGTAAGGTGATATGCATTTTCTTTTGGTTTCCTGGACCATCAACTCTTACTGCAACATCACAACACTGAATAAGCTGAAGGCTCAAATTTCCAGAGTCAGGCCAGAGAAGATATACCTTTCTCTTGTAACTTGATAATTACAGGACTCATACATTTTGTAGACTGTGAAGCACATTGCTGGTCTTGGCTGGACTGTCCTACAACACCTGCCTTATAGTCTGGATTTGGCATCTTCTGACTTCTGTCTGCCTGGCCAGTGAAACATGGTCTCCACAGGCAACACTTTTCTAACAATGATGCAATGATAGTGGTTGTGAAACTGTGAATCGCCTCCATTGGTGCTGATTTTGATGAACACAGGGTGTAGGTCCTTGTTCCTCACTTGCGAAAATGTAGCATTGAAATTTGTGGTGACTATGTTGAAAAACAGCATTTTGAAGCAGAGAATTTACTCTACCAAATAGTGTTACTGTGTCCTTTGTACCTTATGTAGTTAGCATGTGTATGGGAACTGTTGAATCACGGCCTGAACCACTGATTGATCACCTGAGGCAAGCCCTGAGTCAGCTGCAGGGGCACAAGTGACTGTGATTGGAAGGGGTGGAGTTTGACTCCACCTCTCCCAAGACCCCATTTAAGGGCTGACCACCAGCAGGGAAGGATCTCTTGTTGGAGATCCCTCCCTGGTGGAGTTATCAGTGAGCCTCAACCATCATCAAGGTGAGCCACTCTCTTTTTACTGTTTGTTTGTATATCATCTACTTAAGCCTACCAAAATATACCACCTTTCACACTATTTCCTTTGAGTGCTTTTCTTGGGGTTATTTGCCCTACAGCATAGAAATAAATACTTGATGGAGTCAGGAGTGAGAACAGCAAAACTGCTGTCTTCCAGAGGATGGACTTTGAATTGTTCAGAAGACTAGTAGGGGGGCTCTCCTGTAAACAAAGGCAGTGACAGAGCTTTTATTTGAGATACAGGCGCTATAGAGCAAGATACTAGAGGAAATAGGAATTAACTCACTCCTCCCAGCAACTGTTTGGGTTAAGGAATGCAGCTGCCTCTCGTTTGAACTCTGGTACACTGGAAGGAAGAGTTCAAGGAGGGGGGGAGGGGGGAGAAGGGTCAACTCATGCATGCTCTGAGCATATATGTGCCCTGGAAGCACAGCCAGAAGCACCACCGAGAAGGAGAGAGAGAGAGGATGGGTGGATCTGGGCTCCTTCACTTGTGTCACTCAGGTGCTCATTTACTGGTTCAGGCAGTGACCATTGCACCTGGGACTCAGTCTTAGAGACTGAAGGGGTCCAAGATGGCTAGTCGCTCTTCAAGAAGGAAATCATAAAGGTGCAAGAGCGGGTTGTCCCCCTGAGCCACAAAATGAGCCAGCGGCAAAAAAGACCAGCATGGATGAATTGGGAGCCATTCTTGCAGCTCCAGGAGAAAAAGAGATTCTACTTTCTCTGGAAGAAGGGACAGGCAACTCAGAAAGAATACAGAGAAATTGTTATGATGTGCAGAGAGAAAATCAGAAAGGCAAAAGCCCAGCTTGAACTCCACCTGGACACTGGGGTAAAAAGGAACAAGAAACTCTTACAAATATATCAACTGTAAGAGGAGGACTAAGGAGAATCTCCATTCTTTACTGGATGAGGCTGGGAACATGACCACTGAGGATAATGAAAAGACAGATGTTCCAAATGTCTTCTTTACATCTGTCTTTAAAAGTCAGACCAGTTATCCTCAGGGTACTCCACTCTCTGACCTTGAAGTATCAGTTGGGGAGCAGAATAAACACCCCACAATTCAGGAGGACACAGTCAGACCTACTACTCCAACTGGACTCCCATAAGTCCATGAGGTTGGATGAGATTTACCTGAGAGTGCTGAGGGAACTGGCAGAGGTGATAGCTGAGCTGCTTTCCATCGTCTGTCAGTGCTTCTTGTTGGCTGGTGTGGTCCCAGAAATCTGGAGGCTTGCCAGTGAGAGTCCTATCCACAAGAAGAGTTGTAAGGAGGATCTGGGGAACTACAGGCCTGTCAGTCTGACCTCTGTGCCAGGAAGGATTATGAAACAGATTGTCTTGAGGGAAATCACTCAGCATGTGCAGGGCAACCAGGGGATTAGGCCTAGCCAGCATGGGTTCATGAAGGGCAGGTCCTGCTTGACCAACCTGACCTTCTATGATCTATTGACCCATCTGGTGGATGAGGGAAAGGCTGTGTGAAAGACAGAAACTGTTTTCTTTTATTTATTGTCTCAAAGCTTGCTTTGTGAGGCCTTTTCTGGTGACAAGACTCTGACTGATAACTGCCGGTTACCCAGATGGGTGTTATGGTGCCTCATCGTCTCTGCTTATGGTTGTAAAGATAAGCAGAAATAAGGGCAAATAGTCTTTTCCGGGAGAGGGGTGGGGTGGGGTGTGGTACGGCTTGGAGAAGCTGACCACCACAAAAAGACAATGCTCCTGCATGGCAAGGAAGGCAACATCCGCTGCTGGCTTATCTTTTGGACTAGACATGTCACACAAACAAAGAGAAAAGAAAAAAACACCTGAGAAATGGGGATAAAAGGCCTTCACTGAACCAAGGATTTTGGAGGAGAAGAATTCCTGGAGAAGAACTCCCAAAGAAAAAAATCTTTGAGGACAACTCCCAAAGATGGACCCTGAGGCCTGCTTGCTGCTATCTCCCATTCCCCATGGTGACCAGACAAGTTCCTGAGACTACAAACCTTGTTGGATCCACAGTGGTGATTATATCTCTTTTGCTTTCTGCCAAGATTCCTTGCTTTTCATCCCTTTTCTATCGCTCACCTTCCCTTCCCCATATCACTAAGCAACTAGTAATTGTAATAAACTGGTTGGGCTAACACTTGACCCGTTGTGTCTTAATCTCACCATTGGGTATACACATAATCAAAGAACCTCGTCTCCCTCCTTTATATTGGAGCGTGACAGGCTGTTGATGTAGTCTACCTAGACTTCAACAAAGTCTTTGACACTGTCACCCACAGTACTTTCCTCCAGAAGCTTGGACAGGTACGCTCTTGGCTGGTAAGGAGATGGATGGAGGGCTGGGTCCAGAGAGTGGTGGTGAAAGGAGCTAAATTCAGCTGGCAGCAGGTCATGAGTGGTGTTTCCCAGGGGTCTGTACTGTGGCCTGTCCTCTTTAAAATCTTTATTGATGAAATGGATGAGGGCATTGACTGCATCCTCAGTAAGTTTGCAGATGACACCAAGTTGGCTGGAAGTGTAGATCTGATTGGGAGTAGCAAGGCCCTACAGAGTGATCTGGACAGGCTGAAGCCAATGGAATGAGGTTTAACAAGAACATGTGCTGGATCCTGCACTTTGGCCACAACAACCCCAGGTAATGCTACAGGCTTGGGGCAGAGTGACTGTGAAGATGAAATGGACCTGGGGGTACTGATTGATGCTTGGCTGGACATGAGCCAGCAGTGTGCCCAGGTGGCCAAGAAGGCCAATGGCATCCTGGCTTGCGTCAGAAACAGTGCTACCAGCAGGAGCAAAGAAGTAATTGTCCCCCTGTACTCAGCACTAGTGAGGCCACACCTCGAGTACTGTGTCCAGTTTTCAGCCTCTCACTGCAAGAAAGACACTAAGGCACTGGAGCGTGTTCAAAGAAGGGCAACAAAGCTGGTGAGGGTACTGGAGCACTGGCCATATGAAGAGAGACTGAAGAAGTTTGGATTGTTCAGTCTGGAGGTGGGTCAGGGGAGACCTTACTGTTCTTTACAGCTACATGAAGGGAGGTTGTAGTGAGCTGAAGATTGGCCTCTTGTCTCATGAAACTAGTGACAGGACTATAAGGAAAGGCTTCAAGCTGTGCCAGGGGAGGTTCAGGCTATACGTTAGGAAATACTACTCCTCTGAATGAGTGATCAAGAACTGGAATGGACTGCCCAGGGAGGTGGTGGAGTCACCAACCCTGGAGTTGTTCAAGCAATGTTTGGATGTTGTGTTGAGGGACATGGTTTAGTGAGAACTACTGGTGATGGTGTGAAAGACAAAAACTATTCCTTTTTTTCTTTTTTGTCTCAAAGCTTGCTTCATGAGGCCTTTCTGGCGATAAGACTCTAACTGACAACTGCAAATTATTAAGGGGGTGTCATGGTGCCTCAGTGTCTCTCTTTACAGTAATAAAGATAAGCAGAAGCAGAGACAAGCCTGCTTTTTTTTCAGGGTTCGACTTGGAGAAGCTGGTCACTGCAAAGGACGATAATGCTTGTGTATGGCAACAAAGTTACCACTCCTTGCTGGCTTATCTGTTGGGCCAGGTATGTCACACTAACAGAGAGAAAAGAAAAAAAAAAAACTGAGAAATGGGGGATAAAAGACCTTCACTAAACTAATGACACTGGAGAAGAACTCCCAAAGAAAAAATCTTTGACGGAGGACTCCTGAAGAGAAAAAAACTTTGACAGAGAATTCCCTGAGGGGAGAAGCTCTTCAGACTGCTTGCTGCGAAGCTTCTTGTCTTTTTCCCAGCACTCACAGTAATCAGAGAGATCCTGAGATCAATGGACCTACTACAAACTTTGCTGGACCCACGGCGGTGATTACATCTCTCTTCCTTTCTACTAGGACTCCTTGCTTTTTATCTCTTTTCTATCGCTCACCTTCCATCCCCCATATCCCTAGGCAACTAGTATTTGTAATAAATTGGTTGGGCTAACATTTTACCCATTGTTTCTTAATCTCGCCATTGGGTATATATATAATCAAAGAACCATGTTTCTCTCCTTTATACTGAGGAGTGACATTTTTATTGTTGTAGTCGACAGGATAACCGCCATGACTCGTCTCTCTCCTTTATATTGGTGTGTGACAGACGAGTGGATGGTTGGACTGGATGATCCTGTGGGTCTTTTCCAACCCTGGTGATCCTATGATTCTATGAAATAGGAGGCTTTACTTTCAAAGCAGCCTACAAATATGTGAGCAGCTATGAAATGTAATTACTGAACAGGATATCTTGTGATACTTCTGTTGTAACAAATTGATCTAATTCTGTTCATTCTTTTGTGATGACTACAAACTTAGAAAGTTTACCTACAAATCTGATTGGCACCTGGGTTACTTTGACTTCTTCAAACATCCACTTGGAGGTATCCAATGGTTTAGAGCACTGGAAGGTAATTTTAATCTAATAATGAGTACAGTTATAAATACTGAAAAAGAAAAACAAGGAACTTCTAAAGAGAGTCCAGCAGAGGGCCATAAAGATGATGGGGAGGCCTGGACCGTATCCCTTATCAGAGAGGTTGAGAGACCTGGGAATACTCAGCCTGAAGAAGAGAAGGCTGAGGGGGGATCTCATGAATGCTTATAAATACCTAATGAGCAGAAGTCAATAGGATGGGGCCAGGCTCTTTTCAGCAGTGCCCAGCAACAGAACAAGGTCGATGGGCACAAACTGGAACGTAGGAAGTTCTGTACAAACATGAGGAAAAACTTATCTGCTCTGAGGGTGACAAAACATTGAAATAGGCTGCCCAGAGAGTATGTGGAATGTCTTTTTCTGGAGGTATTCAAAACTCACCTGAATACTTTCTTGTGTATCCTACTCTATGGAGATCTAGTCCAACTGTTCTGTTAAAGAAGATTCCAGAGCGTTCTTCCACTCCTTATGACTCTGGGAAACTGATTCTTAAAAGATTTCACCTGAGATACCTTTATAGTAACTAGTCTTCAAAATGGCTTAGGTTATGGACGTCCTACATGGTGCTATAGTGTGCCATATAGTATATTAGTACTTCTGGAGAATGGGTTCATATATCAGATCACTTACAGGCAGGAATGGAAATCAGTTCCCTAAGTCCCAGGGTAACATCCATATGTAGATTGCATAACTACTAGAACAGCAAGGAAGTTGTAAAAAGCTAAATAACCTTAGAGAGGACAGGACTGGCAACATTTTGTAGATAAAGATGAAAAAGGGGATCTACATGTGATTTGAATCAACTAGCTAAGCCTAGTAATTTATTTTATTATTATTTTTTTTAATCCCCAAAAAAGCAATATGGAACACATTTCCCATGTTTGCTGCCAATTTCCAAACAGAATACTGTGGCAGAAAGATATTTTCCCACAAACACACCATTACAAAAGAATATTAGATAAGCCTCCATCCCCTACTCAGGATTATGAAAAGGAGTACAAACACATGGCTGGTACAGCTGGTTCACACACCTAGTGCTATTCTTCAGCTTCGATAGATTCTCATCCAGACTTTCAAATCTCCTCTCTCCTGACTTTTCAGGAAAACCTATTCAGGAGGTGATTATGTGTGCTGTGAGATGTCTAAACTTCTCTTCCTTTATTTTTGCAAGTTTCTACAGTCATCGTCAAGTACGTTCCTTGAATTGGATTTCTTAGAACAGCAGTCCAAATAAATTATCATTTTCAAAAATGTTTAGCTGACACCCCTTTTCTTACTGAAAGTAACAGAATACACTGCACAGCTCAAAAAAAATGAGCATCTTTCTACCATAATCAGATAAAAATCCTCTCTGCTTTATATTTAATCCCTTGTAATGTTCATGTATTAGAAGAGTTCCAAATATCATAGATAACTCTCCAATTGTCTTCACCCAATATACTCATGATGTCAAAGTCTGCATGCAAACAAAAGTATATCTAACACCAAACTCTTCCAAAGACATGAGTTCTCCTAAGTTTCAGAAATTATTTATTACCCAGGTACTAATTTAGGCATCTGAAACGGGGAATTTTGCACTGACATTTTAGTTAACATCCACTTAACATCCACTTTAGTAGAAATTCCTGTATATTAACAATTACAACAAGTTTTAAAGTTCCACGGTTGTCAGATTTACTGTCAGCACTTTGAGGAAGTCATGTGATTAGATCTATTTTTAGCAATGCAGTGCAGTTACAAAAGCACAAGCATAAGAATGAAAGAAATTAAAATTAGGTGTTTTTTTAACTGAACAAAACTATTGCAAAAAATTAACAGTCATCTTGGACTAATATAACAATTTATATTTTACTCCATTTTGTCTATAAAACTACAGGTTATTCTATTAGGTCTTTTTTCAGTTTTATTTCTGCCCTAGAGCTTGAGTAATACAGAATTTCCCAGAAATCATAAATATGCATTTCCAAGCTAGTATGGGATTTAGACCTGAAGGACATTCCCACACTGTGGCTAGGAATAGAAGTAGCATAATTCTGCTTTTTTAATTATTATTTATTTATTTTTGTACAATGTCTTTCTACTGACACAAAGCTGAAAGAACTGAGGCAAGGTAGAGATATAGATCTGTAGGGACAGGAACCAAATGCAATAGCTTAAAAGGACACTCAAATCTTATGTCAAATATGAAAGACTACAAAAACTATGATAGTTTAAACCTTCTTTCTTATAGGTCCTGTCAACAGTCCATATTCCTTCTTTAAGCAGATTTTTTCAGTTCTGTTCCCTGCAGGTTGCAATTAAGAAAGACAATACTTGATATAGGCTGCTAACAAGTACCACTTGAACACTGCTTTCTTGACAATAAATCTTTAAGAGATGATATGGGACCTACTAAAGCATGCTAACATAAAATTAAAATCAAAATGACATGTTGGCAAGACAATTATAGATTTTTTCCGAGTGTTTAAAATGCATGCAACTTTTACAGACACTGTGAATTTAAATGTCGCATTAGCTTCAATTTTTTATATATGAATTTTCAGGACATTAATAGCTTTTTGGATGACTTGGAACCAGTATTCATCATTGGTAGGACTCTGATAGCATTATTATGATACTCGTGAAGTACTCTTTGAAGCTCCATAAATTCTCAAGGTTCCTTTAAATTCTAATGTTTCTGTACTCTGAAAATATATTGTTGTTTCCAAAAATTGATTTAGGGTTATATTTCACATATAATGTTGTATTGCAATAATGTGCTGTGGCATGCTGACAAATCATGGAATTCGAGTTCTAAGCCTTCTGAACTTTTAGCCCTGAATATTCTTGTAATTTCTGACTTTCAAATGGAAGTGACAACCTTCAAATTTGCAAGCATTCATTTTGTCAGTATCCACTGCCTATGTGGAGACAGATGTGAACACAGTAACACCGTGTCAGCAGAAATTTCTAAATAGTTAAATCAGCAACCCTCCCAAAATGAGTTAAATGGCATTTCCTGATGTCTTCTCCTCAAACCAGGAAATAATCTCAGTAAATCCAGCCTCTAGAAGAACTACTTGTCAGGGTAAGATTCTTCAACCAGCTGATATAATTCTGGATGATAGAATTAAATGGAAATGTCATAGTGAATATTTTTTAAAGTGTTTGGCTGCCTGTCACGCCAAGAGTAAAGTAAACAAAGGTGGTGACAGAGCCTTTATTTGAGATACCGGCACTATAGAACAAGATATAGAGGAAAGGGAAATGAACTTACCCCTCCCGGCGACCGTTTAGGTTAAGGAACACAGCCACCGCTCGTTCGAAAGCAAGCATGTCAGAAGGAAGAGAGCCAGGGATGGGGAGGGGGCAACCCACGCAGGCTCTGAGTGTTTCTGTGCTCCCGGAAGCACCACCAAGAGGGAGAGAGAAAGAGGAAGGTATTCCTTGAGAATTAATGGATGGATCATCTACAGACAAGTTAGAGGAGTTAGTTAATAGGTGGCCGCAACAAAAGCCTGAAAGTAGTTACACTCCACTTCTGAGTGCCCCCAACTTTGGAATCAGCACGGGCACTAGGACTGCGGGAAAACTAATGCCTTTGTCCCTCTCGAGTTGGGGGGAGGAGGGTGGATGTACATTAGAAAACTTACAACAAAAGGACATGACCTGTTAAATACACTTAGAAAGCTAAGGATACTTGGGAAAAGGAATATAAAAGTACCACTCACTGGATTATTCCCTCATTTTTAACCATATTAACAAGCCCCAAAAAGGCAGGCCTGTGTCTTGTTTTGTTTTACAGAAGACCCCCGTTGGACCTACACTGACCACAGAAAGGCAGACAGCTGATTTTAATCATTTGTGTTTTGGGACAAATATTGAAGATTTGATCATACTAGAACGCTGAATATACCTCTTGGTCACACTTTGTATTTTGGTTGCATAGTATCATGTTTCAGGTTGTTGTGGGTGTGGGTGTGGTCTTTAGGTTTGTTAAACTTCAACTTGGGTTTGAGTTTTCACAGGCTTTGCTGGCTTACTGGCTACTCCCTGCACAGTAATACCATTCCTTTTGATCCCTTCTTCTGCCTCTTTTTATCAAACTGATTATGATTTGCATGTAACTCCACTATATTGTTTCCAACTTCCTAATAAATTTGGAAATTAACCAAGGGACCCATTTAATATCTGTCAGATGTGGTCACAAAAAGAAACCCATTATGTTATTGATGCTTTTTAGTGTCAGAGAGATGTTTATTGTAACACCAGTCCAGGAGTTCCACCCAAAACATGGTTGTTGGAAAGTGTCTATGTTTTTTAAGTAAAGTGTATGTTTCTGTGTATGTTTCTCTAATGTTTTATATTATGGGATATCCTAAACACTCTATCCTGTGAAAGATCTATAGACTATAACAATATTTGAACTTGCCAAACTAGTATAAATATCTCTCAGCATTTCAATCGCTTTTGAGATGCTCAGATGACAATTTTGTTCATATTTAACCTTGAAGTAAATGCAGTGTTGCTGTGTGGTGAAGTTATACCTTCACTCAGACTATTAGAAAACATATTTGTTCCATCTATGGTCCTGGCAAAACACCAAATGATGTTTGAAAACATTACATGGAAAATCCCCGTATTGTTGAATTGGACTAGATATGCTTTCTGAGAATTGAAGTTGCAAGTGCAGCAAGTGCTGGTGGTGACATTGTGGAGCCAGTTGGTGCTTGGTGTGTTGTTGAGGAGTGGGTTGTTTGTGTCAAGTTGAATGGCTCTGGTTGTTTTCTGAAGATTGATGGTAATGGTGTGGTTGTTGGGCAGGTTGGCCAGGGTGTGCAGAGAGTGGCCCATGTTCTCGTCCGGGCTTGGAAGGGCCTAGAATTTTATCTTTTGTCCTGTCCTCCAGGTGGCTCATGGGTGAAATGTATTCTGTTTTATCTATTGTAAGTTGTTGCAACTCTTCTGTTTATTCTTTACATGATTACCTGTTTTACTCAACTTATTCAACATGTTGCATGGGTGAAACGTATTCTATTTTATCTATTGTGTGTTGCTGCAACCCTTCTGTTTATTCCTTACACGATTCCCTGTTTAATTCAACTTATTCAACGTGTTGTATCTTTGACGCACTTTGTAACTGCTCCAACTGATGATGGAAAAATCCAACAGATTTGTAACTAAGTCCAAGAAATCTGTTAGAGAAATTGTGTAACTTTTAACTCCCCCTTACCTTCCCCCCCCCTTTTCCCTTATGCTTGATTTTTGTTTAATCCCCTTGGTAACCAGATTTTGGAATGTGATGAATGTGCATGTGCTATACCTTTAAATATGTATTCATTTCTCTCTTTGGTGTGCATGTTTTTGGTGGACCCCCATGTACCCAGTGCTGTAACGGGGGGTAATAGCTGCTTGACAGTACTCATTGGTGTGTTGAGTTGCTCGGTTGGTTTTCTCAGCACCACTAAACCAAAGACTTTGAAGAAGAGACTTTCCTGAGGGAAAAACCTCTTTGGAAGAACACCCCCTGCACGGTGCCTGCTTGCTGCAAAACTTCCTGGCTTTCTCCTATCCCCCACGGTGACCAGACGAGTTCCTGAGGTCAATGGACTATGGACCTTGCTGGATCCACAGTGGTGATGCTCTCTCTCTCTCTCTCTTGATTTCTGCCAAGTCTCCTTGCTTTTCATCTCTTTTCTATTATCCACCTTCCCTTCCCCATATCCGTAAGTAACAAGTAATTGTAATAAACTGGTTGGGCTAACATTTGACACACTGTGTCTTACTCTCACCATTGGGTATATACATACATATAAAGAACCTCGTCTCCCTCCTTTATATTGGAATGTGACAAAGGGTTTTATGGAGGATCAAGGGAACTAAAGGTCCATCAGCCTCATCTCTGTGTCAGGTGAGTTTATGGTACAGACAATCTTGAGTGAGATCACACAGCATCCCCGTGTGGGGACAACTGGGGGACCACGCACAGCCAGCATGGGTTCATAGAAAGCAGGTCCTGATGACCAACCTGATCTCCTATGATCAAATGACCTACCTCGTGTGGGTCTACTTAGACTCAAAGGCTTTGCTGAAGTTTATCTGCCACAGTATTCTCCTGAAGAAACTGGTAGCCCATGGCTTGGACAGGTATACTCTTGGCTGGGTGAGGAACTGGATGGAGGGCCAGCCCCAAAGGGTGATGGCAAATGGTGTTAAATCACCCTCGTTAACGGTCACAAGTGGTGTTCCACAGGGGCTGGTACTGGGACATGTCCTGTTTTATATCTTTATCAATGACCCGGATGAGGGGATTGAGTGCACCCTCAGTAAGTTTGCAGATGACACTGAAGTTGGAGGATGTGTCAATCTGCCTGGGGGTAGGAAGGCCCTACAAAGGGATCTGGATAGGCAGGATCTCTGGGCTGAGATCAATGGGGTGAAGTTCAACAACACCAAGTACTGGGTCCTGTACTTTGTCCAAAACAATCTCAGGCAATGCTACCGGCTTATGGTACAGTATCTAGAAAATCATATCAAGAAACAGACCTGAAGGTGTTGAGCTACACTCAGCCAGTGGTGTGCCCAGGTAGCCAAGAAGGCTAATACCATTCTAGCTTGTATAAGAAACAGCAGGAGCAGGGAAATGATTGTCCCCCTGTACTAAGCACTGGTGAGGCTGCATCTCAAGTATTGTGTTCAGTGTTGGACACCTCACTACAGAAAATACATTGAGGCCCTGGAGCATGTCCAGAGAAAAGCAACAAAGCTGGGAAGGAGTCTGGAACACAGGTGTTACGAGGGGTGGGATTGTTTTGTCTGGAGATGAGAAGGCTCAGAGGGGCTTCCTAGCTCTCTACAACTACCAGAAGACAGGTTATGGTGAGGTGGAGGTTAGCTTCTTCTCTTGGGTAACTAGTGATAGGACTAGAGGGAATGGCCTCAAGTTGTGCCAGGGAAGGTTCAGGTTGTATGTTAGGAAGTACTTCTCCAAAAGAGTGGTCATGCGATGGGATGGGCTGCCCAGGGTGGTGGGTGAATCACAATCCCTGGAGATGTTCAAGAAATATTTAGATGTTATACTGAGGGACACAGTTTAGTGGGGAAATATTGGTGCTGGCTGGGTGGTTGCTCTAGATGATCTTGGAGGTCTTTTCCAATCTTCGTGATTCTATGATTTATTCTTCTATTTATATGTAAACCAACATTTCCCTGATAAAATTAATTCTCACAAGAGAAGTGTGAATTATATTTTGTATAACTTAGTTTTACATAGGAAGGAGGATGTTGGTACTTTTTCATAATATGCTAGCCTGATTTTTTTTTTAATTGGTGTTAATTTCATCAGAAAAATATGTATGACATCAGTAACTAGAGAGTACAAAGGAAAGAGTCAGAAAAGTGAGGAGAAAATCTCCACCCTCACCATCGTCACTTAGGTCTGTCTATATATAAAAAGCTTAGGAACATTAAATGAAGTCAAAAGCAGCCTCAGAAATGATTTGGGGCCTACTATCTCTCTGTAGTTCAAAGAACTAGATTGACTTGAAAACACTTATAGCTATCTTCACTCTTATCTAAACATTTGCTTAGACATGTGTATTTGTACATTATATTCTTCAATTGGTTTGTATTCTTATTATTTTCTTTTAAGATAACCAGTTCCTGATGCACAGCAATTATTCTAATATCTTCAGGTGTAAGTGTCATAATGGTTGAAGTTGAAACTGTTTTAAAAGTTACACTGAGAACAATTTTACATTAATATCCATTTAAACTATGCACAGTCAAATCATACTAATTCTGAAACTCAAAATTAATGTGTTACTTTTCATAACGGTTTTGACATCCTGCTCTCCTTTGTTTCTTTGGAACTTCATGTACATTTCTGAAGACAAATGAGAAGATGACATTCAAAGATGATGTAAGGGACTTTATTCTCAAGCATACATTCACATTTGGTGCTAGATCACAGCCGTCATGGAAGGTGGGCTGAAAGACTAACGTTTCCCACAGAGCTGGAACAGTGGTGTCTAACAGTAATGATCTCGTATATATCATGACACAAGATGGGTGGGGTGGAAATATAATTTCCCATTCTTTTCTTGGCAAGACAAAATAAAGTAGTTAGCAAACAATATTGATTAAAAAAATAAAAAGCATCACCATTTAAATCCAATGCTAGTAAGGACTTTTTCAAGCAGTCTAGAAATATGTGTTAAATAGAGCCTGCAAGAGTCACATAAAACATTCAGCTGAATGTCAAGTCATGTCCTGACAAAACCAAAAGAGAGCTGAAGATCTGCTTTCCTCTACATTCTTTCTTCAAATACATTGTCAGCTTTTGATCAAGTTTCAGAATACAAAAAGGAATCTATCAATACAACAGAAAAAAAATTGACTGTTTCAAACACAAGCAACAGGCTTCTCGTCTGTTCCTAATGGGTAGAATTGCCCAACTGCTGCTTATTAACCTTGCAAACTCCTTTGTCTTTTAATCTGTTGCATCTATTTTTCCCTATCTTACACTGAACCCAAAAGCTAGAACCAATAAATGATTTAGGTCTTAGATTTTATGTAATATTTATTATTTTAATCCCCCAGTACCAAAAGACAGAGCACAAATTCCGGAGTCAGGTGCCCATTAAAGTCCAGGAAAGCATCAGCAGAATGTGAGGTCAGACAGATAGTCCCTTCAGAGTTAGTCACCCAAAGCATGCATATGAACAAATCTAAATAATAAGAGAAATGTGTTTTAGGATTGTGTGTATGGACATTTCACTCACCACTACAGTCTTTCAGACCAGAGGTAATCTCTTTTACAGCATTATCAAGAGGTCTGAGCAGAACCCATGCTCTGCCTGAGGAGACAATGCTCAAGCACCACTCTAGCTGTTCTCACTGTTCATGATCCTCACTGTCATTAGCCAGCTGGCCTCAGCAGGCGGAGCAAACTAGCTTGCAGTTGCGGTAGCATGAATACCTTTTCTTAAGGCCAAAGATCTGCAGAGAAACTCATTCTTTGCAGTTATCAAAGTAAAGGAAGGCTTAGCCACCTGTGTGTGCTTAGAATTAAATCATGGAATAGCCCACATACCACAATAGAAACTGAGAGACATGCAGTGTTTTTTTCAACCTGAAACTTTTCTAAACTTTCACCCCCCCTTTGGAGAAGTGCCAGCAACCTATCAATCACCCAGAAGCTGAGTAGCATCATTCCCAAACTTTCCTCCTGAAATGGATGTCAGATCCTGTATACCAGGTGCAGGAAGTTGTGAGCAAGTAGTCTTAATTTACTGCTTCTACTCCCAGAGCTGAGTTTCCATCTTAAATTCCACTGGATTTCACACAAAAATCTAGAAGCCTGAGGTTGCCATCTCCTAGATAATAAATACAAGTGTTAATCCTGCTGTTCTTGAATATTTTTATTCCAGCATCTTTGTGCCATGATGGAATTTATTTCCAGAATTCATATTTTATTAGATTTGTAGATACTACCTTATCAATACATGTCAGGAGGGAAGCCCACGTGATTAAAGTACTCTGAAGAGAAAAATAGTAAAAACAATTATGAAGCACTTCTCCAGCAAATAAATAACATGTAAAAAACATGAACAATCTGATAGAAAAAAAGAACATTATCTTACCTAATATCCACACATCTGTGCACAGCAACGGTGCTTGGGTTGAAAAAAAATGGTGCTTTGAAGCTGAGAATTTGGTATGTCAAACAGTATTACTATGGTCTTTGTATCTGTTGTGGCTTCCAGTGAAATAAATATGAGGTACTACCTTAGGAGCAACCCAAGTAATTCCCTTTGTAAGGAAAACAAATCTGGTGTTCCCTAAGATAAAGCTTAACTGTACAAAAATAGAACAGAATTGTTTAGTTAGAAGGGACCTACAAAGATCATCAAGTTCAGCTGTCTGACAACTCCAGGGCTGCCAAAGTTAAAGCATGTTATAGACATTATACAAAGGGACAGGTTTCAACTGCCTCTCTAGGAAGCTTGTTTCAGTATTTGACCACTCTCACAGCAAATAAATCTTTCCTAATATTCGGTCTGACCCTCCACTGGCACAGCTCAGTGCCATTCCAACACATCATGCCACTGGTTATCAAGGGGAAGCACCTCACTCTCCAATTCCTCTACTTAAGAACTTGCAAAGATCAGTGAGGTCACTGCTTGGCTGCCTTCTCTCTATAACAGACAACCCAAGTGTCCCTAGCCTCTCCTCATGGGACATGTCTTCCAGCCTCTGACCAGATTTGCTTTTTGTATTGTGGACACCAGAACTGCATGCAATATCCAAAGGGAGGTTGCACCATTGTTAATTATATGGGAGAATCACCTTTTTTGTCCAGTTGGCTATGCTGCATTTAGTGCATCCCGAAGTGTGAAAAATAGTTAATGAGTGTTTACAAGGATACAATCAAGATCTCCAGTGAATTTCAAATCAGCATATTCAGAGCATAATGTATACATTATTTATATATATTTCCTTCATACATATCAAGATCCACATAGTCAAACTAAAAGTTGTTATCCAGTCATATGCCGCACTATGGAAGTGGTATGTAATGCTACATTTGCTATAGTACAAAAGAAGTAATGGCAGAAATTGTTGTAGAGCAACTTTCCTTTCAATCTTTTTTCACACGTCCTATAATTTCTTTTAAAAACTTGTGTTCACAACTGAGTTTGAAAAAACAAATGCTGAGGCAGTTATTCCCATTTTCTTTTGGATTGTTTTCAATTATATTTTAATGTACATATTTAGCAGCCCAGTTTATACTAACAGGCTTTATTATCTTACTATGGTAACCTTTATGGGATATAGTAGAGGAAAGAGAATTATCAGCCTGAGGACTTCTATTCAGTCAGTCAGTGGTGAGTGCAATGCTGACACCCTGTTGCTTAGCTCATTTTCTACTGTGTTGTCTGTACAACTACCATGTTGAGGGCAAGAGCATGAATTAATCAAGAGAAAATTAGTTGTATTTTGTTCTCTGGCCTAGCGTATCAATGTTCAAAAAAAGCTAGGTTTTTCTCACTTGTAACACCTCCAAAATTACCCAACAAATGCTTTGCATGGGTGTAATTACTGAAACAGGTAATCTGCATAGGATAGAAGCAGTTGTATATGCTCACAGTGTTGTCTCTTAGTCTTGTCTTTCCTTCCAAATAATACTAACAAGACAACTTTATTTGATTAGAAGATGATTTCTTGTAAAATGCTCCCAGAAATACAGAGGGTTTGGGTAAATAGATACCTTGTTTTTATTTTGCTTAATTTCTAACTCTATTGTAAGATAGATATTACTTATCAAGTTGAAAGGATTCTCTGGCAGTCCAGGCCCATGTTATTCAGCATTGTTGCTATGTTACAGCCATGTCCCCTGTGAAGTCCATGAACATGTGTTGCACCTCACCCTCTTCTATTTTCAGGAAGATAGTTTAGTTCACCTTCTTCCAGTAGTGTCACGTTTGAAAACAATCACTGTCAACCATGTTGACATCCCTATTATGCAGAATTTTAAGTTACTGGCTCACAATACTGCTAATAGCTACAAACAGCATTTCAGAAAGAAAGTATATCAATTTTGAACATACATTATTTCAAATAATTGAGTTATGGTTCCAAGCAGCTTCATCACAAGCAAGTGGCCAAAAAATAATTAAAAAAAAAATCACTACATTTTCATTAAATCTAAGAAGTATTATTTATATTGATAGTGAAAACCTGACGGATGTTTTAATGAAGTACAAGTTTCTATTTCTCTGATCAGCAGAAAATCTGTAATTTCATGAACTTATTCTAAATATTAGAAATCATATTGTAA
Organism: Callipepla californica brunnescens; assembly: GCA_023055505.1. Taxonomy (NCBI): domain Eukaryota; kingdom Metazoa; phylum Chordata; class Aves; order Galliformes; family Odontophoridae; genus Callipepla; species Callipepla californica. The sequence continues at coordinate 558,085 of JALIRH010000013.1, forward strand.
GCACCTAAAATCAATTCACTCTTCTGCTGAAAACTTCACATTTAATTCAACTATATTTTTTGACAGTCTAAACTAAATTTAATCGTTTAGATCACTTCTTCAATGTCCTTTCAAGGACATGTTGAATTGCTTTAATTTTATTGCTTTATTTTCCTTTTTCAAACACATATTAACAACCAGATACTTGAAATTCCTTCACTTCATAATTTATCAATAGAAGATCAGACAGTCCAGTTTTTAGGATGGTGACCATTATATGTATATGTGTGTGTTTGGTTGGTTGCTTTTTCTTTCCACTTGGGCAAGAGAAATGACTAAAAGACCTTTTGAGTGAATTGGTATATTTCCATTAAAATTAGAATATCAGCAAAGGGAAATCATTTGTGCAGTGACAATTTTGTTGAAGTCTACAGACAAATGGGCCTCTTATTTTAATATACTGAAGGATAGTATAGAACATTGTTGAAGGAGAAATTGTCTGCATGCTGTGGAGTTTTTTGTGACTTTTTTACTTAGATTACCTGCTGCAGTCCTCATTCAGAATATTGGTCTATGTAGATCCAAATAGATCAGTATTTAGAAATAAATACTATTTGCCTGGAGGTTGAGTCAGAACTACACAAAACCATAAACAGAAGATTTTGAGAGTGGCCTTGTGGCAGCTTTGATCATTTATCAGCTCTACAGTAATCCCACTGGGGTTATGCCTGCATAGAAGAGTGGAATACAATATATTTTAAGAAATTGTTGAATTATTCCTGCAGAATTCACAAGTGACAAACCCTTGTTTGTCAGCCTTCTATTGGCACTGACTGCCTGTGCTGAGCAGAACGTTTAAAGGCGCATCATGCAACTGATGCTACATGGACTAAGTAGGTCACATTGATCACAAAACAGTCTTTCTCAGCAGGAAATCTCAGTTGTCCAGGAACCTTGTTACATGAACTTTAGTGATATGGATTGAGAACTGGCTGACTGGTAGAGCACAGAGGGTTGTCATGAAAGTTGCAGAGTCAAGTTGAAGGACTGTGACTAGTAGTGTTCCCCAGGGGTTGGTGTTCTGTCCAGTCTTGTTCAGCATCTTCATCAACATGAATGAAGTGATGGAATCCACTCTCAGCAAGTTTGCTTATGATGCGAAACTGAGAGGAGTGACTGACACACATGAAAGCTGTGCTGCCATTCAACAAGACTTTGACAGACTGCTTTGTTGGGCAGAGAACAACCTGATGAGTTTCAACAAGAACAACTGTAGATTCCTGCTAATGCGGAAGAATAACTGCACGCACCAGTACAGATTGAGAGCAGACCTGCTGGAAATGAGTTCTGAGGAGAACTCAGTTGACCTGGTGGCCAACAGGTTAACCATGAGCCAGCAGTGTGTCATTGAGACCAAACAGGTTAATGGTATCATAGGACAAACGTATGTCAAGCAGATTGAGAGAGGTGATCCTCCCCATCTACTCTGCCCTTGTGAGGCCATATTTGAAATATTGTACAGTTCTGGGCTCCTCAGTTCAAAATGACAGAGATCTTCTAGAGAGAGTCCAGTGGAAGGCAACAGAGACAATTAGGGGCCTGGAGCATCTCCCATACCAGGAAAGGCTGAGAAACCTGAGACTGTTCAGTCTGGAGAAGTCTGAGGGGTGATCTCATCATCGCTGTTTGTAAATATTCAATGAGTGGGGATCAAGTGGATGGGTCCAGACTATTCTCAGTGTTGTGCAGAGACAGAATGAGAGGAAGTTGCAAAAATTGGAACACATGAATTTCTATGTGAACTTGTGGAAGAACGTTTTTATTGTGAGGATGATAGAGTACTGGAACAGACTCCTCAGAGAGGTTTTGGCGCCTCCCTCTCTGAAGTTATTCAATGCCTGTCTGGGCAATTTCTGTGTGACCTACTGTAAGGAACCTTTTAGCAGGGGTCTTGGATCTCCTGAGAATCCTTCCAACCCCTACAATTCTGTGATTCTGTGAGCCAAAGCTCCACAAAACCAAACCATTCTTATATAGAACCAAATGATAGATGTAGGAGGCAGACAGACTTGACAGTGTTAGGTAATGTTTGGACTTAATGCTACTGGGGGGTCTTTTCCACTGTAAATGATTCTATGACCCTATGAAATGGAAAAAAGAGAGCAAACTAGCACACAGGTTGTAAAGGTAATGTAGCCTGTTTATCTCCTTTTGAAAGACTGCTGTCTCTGGAGTGCCAAAGATTATCTCTAATGTTTGATTAATAGTTCTTTTTGAGACAGCATGATCACACTGTTGTCACTTATGGGCAGCTGACAAGAATTTTCATCAAAGAACTATTTAAAAAAGCACTGCATCTCTTTCTATTTTGAAAAACATGACCTTTGATGACAAGCAACTGAAACTGAATTTGTCAACCTGACTTCAGAACTGAACAAAGGAGATATTTATAACAAATCACAATGCTAGACAAGCTATACAGTGTATCATTACCAAAAGGAAAACTTGTACTGTTCAAATGCTGTGAACTTTATAAAAAGAGTGCTGAGCTTTCCAAACAGTCTTGTGTGTTTTCCTGACAGCTGGTATGTGGAAAGATCAGAAGCTATAGGTGTAAACAAAATAAGATTTGTTAGAAATGATATTCCAGGAAAACTACCTCTGCAGAAGGTATACTAGCAGCTTACCTTGCAGTTTCTGTTTTTAATATAAATCTTGCTGAGTCTGCATGAATTCATTAAAACCTACATTACAGAATAATGATTTATTCCTCATCAAGCATTCTCCATAGCTTTCCAAATTAAGCATCACCTTTCAAGTGTAAAAATAAAACTGTCATGAAACATATTCTCTTTTACTTTTTAGCTGTTTGGGAAACTTCTGTGGACCCAAACTTGGTCTTATGCCCTTTAATTCAATAGTTCTGCTTTTCGTCATTGGAGTTCCACAATTCAGTGTTTCTGTGGTGAGTCTTTACAGATAGAGGTAACTAAGAGTAGAGAAGCAGACACAAAAATGGAGAAGTAGCAGACCAGTCCCAGGGATAGAATGTGATTACAGGAATCAGTAACAGAGGAAAGCACAGTAGTAACAGAAGAAAGCAATGATGATATCCAGTTTGTAATGTTCTAAGAAATGTCTTGATAAACAGTAAGCTTTATGCTTTATATCCAGTAAACAGGATTTCATAGGTTTCCTGGAGTTATCAGTGGCAGGTTTTAGATCTCAGGAGAATGTAAATCCATGTAGATGGCTTTGATGATTCTTTTGATCAAAAAATAGCAGCATATCTGTTTTAACTAAATATCTAGAGAGCTACTTCAGCCTGAGCTCACAAACTGCAGTGGGACAAGAATAATTAAGCCATCCTCACATATTTTCAGTTCTGCTCTAACTCCTGTAACAGTACCTTGCTTCATTACTTTGGAAAGACACTACTTGTACCTCCACAATTTTCATAGCTGGTATAAAACAAATTTTCTTTCGTTAAAACATTGCTTCCTTAATATCAGCAGGTAAACAAATACTTTGTAAGTATTTCCATCACATCACTGTGAATCCCACATGATCTTTCACCACAATGTTCTGTATTTTCTTACACTTTTAGACTTCTAGTTCTATTGAGGAAAACAAAACAAAATAAAATGCACAAGTTTCCATTGGAAGGAATTGAAAACATTAATCACCTACAAATAAGAATTCCTTATTACCAAAAATGCCAGAATAGTCTGTTTATCAAGCACTGTCTAAATGCTTACTCTTTGTGTTCAGATTAGGACAAAGGCAGCTGATAGTCACTGGCAAGTCAGCTAGGAAAATAACTTATAATACTGAATGCAACAGAACTGTTAATCTTGTACATGACACTGTTAACCTTAAGGTCTGCTGATTAACTCACATTTTTAAAAAGACACTCTGTTGCTAGTTTAACTCTGAGTTTTTAAATTTTCAATCTGCTTTTCTTAAATCTTTATTAATATTCAATTTAACAATGCTGATTAAAACTTCATTTTAGCACATGAGATTTCAAATGCATTTTATTATCAATATTATCAGTAGTATATAGTATTCTGTCTGTATCTCTTATGCAAACCAAATCAATACATTATATTAAAAATTTGGCGGTAATATAACCATAAAACTCACACAAAAAATCATTTAATTTTACAAGTTAATACCAAATAATATAATTTTCCTAATAATCTTAATTTACTGCATTGAAAATGAAATACTGAGACTGCAATATGGATTCTGATCTACTCTTATTTGATACTGGTAAAATTATTCTGTGATGAAAATACATTGTTGGCAAATTAAAATAAAATTTCTCAAGTACTAACTGGATACATGGAATTAGAAGACGAGAATAATAATCTAAAGGTGAATGAGCAAAAGATGTTTATACTTTGATTTTATTTCTCGCTGTTCTATGCTGTTATTAATTGGCAATAAATAAATCTTCTACAAGCTCCATATGTTTAGCATTTGACAGCAAATGGTGAGCAGTGTCCTCATCTCAACCCAGAAATTTCATTGTTTTTTATTCTATTATTTTAACACCCAGTTCTGTGGAGCAGGGAAAGTGATAGAGTGGCTGTGTAGTGCTTGGCTACCTACAAGCATTAAACCACAGTGCCCATCAGCTCTTGTATCCCCTAAACCACATTTCCCACATACCATACAATCTGACAGACATCAGTCTCAGCACAAGATGAATGCAGAGATGCTGAAGCCATAGCTGAAGTATTTTAAGAGTCTTGTCTCTGGAAGACTGTGCAGAACCCATCTAAACAAAGTCAGTGTTATAGAGGTACAAAATACTGAGCTATGCCGACACTTTACAGAAAGATTTTGAAGTTTGCACATGGTCCAGTGAATTTATAAAACAGTCAGATCACTCCATCTTGTTATGTACATGATCCCAAACTAAGCCCAGCTTAAAAAAATTCCACACCTCAGAATGAAGGTTTAAAAAACAGGCCCTTATCTATAGAAGTTTGACTACTGCCTCCACCTCTTCTGGTTGCCCAGAGACTAGGGAGTAAGTTTAAGAGAGAACTAATGTACATTGATGATAGAGAATAGTCAATTCATCCATATTATTATATTAAGAGCTACAAAGTACCCTAGTGTATCCTTCTTTGAGGCACATATTAGACATTATGTTTTTAAGTAGGAGCACATATTCTAAAATAAGTTTTAAAAAATGATGCATGCTGATTCAATACTAAAATTCAGGTTTATTCTGAATAAAATGTAAATTTATGTAAGAAATACACAAGTTACTTATCCCAGCTCAGTTCCCTGTTGACTAGTAAGAAAATCTCACATATCCTTTAGCTGGCAAACATTTAGCATAATTTCTGAAACTAAGAATCTATCTTTGTGATGTTCTTCAAGAAAATATAAACAGATAATGTAAAATTGGATTTATATAATAATTTTTTAACAATTGGATTTATAATAATTTTATATAATTAGATTTTTGACAGCTAATTTATGAGATAATAAGCTCTTCCCACAGCAGTATCAGTGAAGCTCTAAAATTGGTAGTGGATTTCATATTTGCAGTGCTTTAATGATGTCAAAAGTATCATTCAAATGACTTGCTAAAGCAGCACAAGAATCTTGGGACTGACTCAAGATAACTGATTACATTTGTGGATCAATATTCAGTGTTTAAAAATCACTAAGTATTAAGGTAAATATTATATATAAGGTAAGTATTTCTTTCACAATAGATAAAATTGAATTTTGTCCCTTAAACCTACTTCCCTTGAATCAAATGGATGAAACTAATTCCGAAGTGACATGACATTTACCATAAAACAAATCATCATTACTACAAAGAGAGAGAATAAATAATAATAATAAAAGCAATTTTACAGGAAAAATTGATTATCCTTAGCCCTTTAAGAGGCACTAATAAGTCCCCAGTAAACATAGAAAAGAAAAAATGCATTAAAAAAAGAAAAAGAAAAAAAAAAGAAAAGGGAAAAAGAAAAAAAAAATGCATTTAAAAAAAAAGAAAAACAAAAAGAAAAAAAAAGATACACAGTGTAATAAATTCAGTGATAGCTCATGATCATTATAAAGGCTTCTTGATAAGCTTTCATAATATCAAAGCTCTTCAAACTGTTGAGCTCAAACTTATGGAGGAAGAAGAGCCATAACAAACAAGAAAAAGGCAAAGTACTTTAGTTTTTAAAGCTCACTGCACTGCATACAAAACTGAAAATTCATTAAATATGTTTCCATGCAAGATTCACTCTCTTAAGAGCTCTGTCAAAACTTTTCCATGGTCTAATAATTGGAACAGCTCCTCTCCCCCCCAGTATTAACCTCTCCTTCTGCTTCTTCCCCTTTTTTCCACCGGGTAAGTGCATGTGGATTACAAACTTGAAAAAAAAAACATTCCCTCCAGTTTGCATACTTCAACATGAATGTGGAAGATATGCAGAATATGGAGGTCTTTGGAGGTCTTGTTGTTTCTGTTGTTCTTTTCCTGATCTATTTACTTACTTAAATATAGCACTTAAATTTTTCTTCAGGCTGCAAATTTAAAACCTTTTACTGACAACTTTCTTAGCACTCCTGCTAGTAATCTACTACTAATTTATTAGTTCTTCTGTACAAACAATCATTGCATTAGTTTTCTTTCTGCTTCTCTAAATGCCCAATTTTCTATTTATAACCTACACATTTACCCAGAAATTGAGCATCTCTAGTCTAAATGACTGATAGGACATGTCCTTTTTTTTTTTTTTTCCTAGTTTTGAATATTACTGTCATTTGGATAACACAGTAATTCAACTCTCAGCACAGTTTGTTGGCTGTCATTTGTTTTAGAATGTAGTGGAACATCTACAAAGTCCTTCTTTGGGGTAAAATGTCCTTTGCTCTGTTGTGTGTTTCTGATAATTCTGTTCTCAGTTCCAAATCTTGCTTTAATTTATTCCAAATCTTGTTCTTCACTTGTCTATAACTTTGCTTCCTGCTTTCACATTGAACTAACATCCAGTTATTATTTCCTTTACCCAGTATTGTGGTAAATACTCTTCCTGCCTTTAAAGATCAAAAAATAAAAAAATAAAAATTCTATATCCTCTTAAAATCTAACATTTCTAGAAATCCTAACAATTTATATTAGAATAGTAATTATATCATTGCAGAAAGCAGGAACTTCACTTTTATGCTTATATCTCGCAGTAATTTTCAATCCAATACTAAATTTACATATTTTTTCCGCTACATGTAAAAAAAAAAACAACAAAAAAACAATAACAACAACAAAAAAAAACCAACAAAGTTGGCTACTGTTCTGTGCACATCCACTCATATGATTCCTGTTTAATTTATTTCTATGTACCACTGTCTTCCCCTCACACATCTCATTGGCTTTTCAGTTTATTACCTGGCACAGGTCAAAACGTATCCCGTCATCCCTTCTGAAGTACTTGTATTTTTCTCAGTCATCCTTTTTCCTCTAGCTTAGCTCTGTAGCGAATCTATTAAATATTAAAAACCATCATCAGAGTCAAAGACAGAGAATCATAGAATGACTTTGGTTGGAAGGGACCTCAAGAATCATCAATTTTCAACTTCGCTGCCATAATCAGGGCTGCTAGCCACTAGATCAAGTGCTAGATCAGATTGCCTAGGGCCCCATCTAACTTGGCATTAACATCTCCAGGGACAAGGCACCTACAGTCCTTCTGGGCAACCTGTTCCAGCACCTCACCAATCTCTCAGTAAAGAAATTCTCCCTGACATATAATCTAAATCTTCCTTCCTTTAGTTTAAAACCATTCTCCCTTATCCTATAACTGTCTACCCATGTAAAAAGTTCTTTTCCTTCATGTATACAAGCTATATTTAAATATTGGAAGGCCACAGTGTGTTCTCCCCCATAGCCTTCTCTTTCCAGGCCGAACAAGACCAGTTCCTTCAGCCTATCTCCGCAAGTAGACAAGCTCTGTTCCCTGGATCATCTTAATGCCCTCCTCTGGACCTGCTCCACATCTTTCATGTACTTGGATCCCCAGGCTTGGACACAGTACTCCAACTGGGGCCTCACAAAGACAGAGTAGAGAGAAAACAGTCCCCTCCCTTGCCCTGCTGCCACCCCTCTGTTGATGCAGCTCAGGATACTGTTGCCTTTCTAGGCTGCATGTGCACATTGCTGGCTGATTTTCAGTTTTTCAACTACCAGAATGCCTGTCTGTCTCAGCAGGGTTGCTGTCACGCTCCAATATAAAGAAGGGAGATGAGGTTCTTAAGATTATGTGTATACCCAGCATGAGATTAAGAAACAACGGTTCAAATGTTCGTCCGACCAGTTTATTACCAATATTGGCCAGGGAGATGGGGAAGGGGAAGGCGGACACTGTTAAGGGTGATGGGGAAGGGAAAGCGAGCGATGGGAAAGATAGGAAAGAAGCAAAGGGTTAGTACAATGCAGGGAAAGTCACCAGCCAGGATCCTAGGGGTGGTCCGGTTGCAAGCGGATCTGACGGTCCAAGGCCGAAGAGCAGGGCTGGCAGAAGCAGGGAGAACAGCAGCAGCAGCGGGCAGCCTTGAGCAGCAAGCAGTTGGGCAGCCCTGAGCAGCAAGCAGTTGTCCAGAGAAGCGGGACCAGCTCAGCACAGGAGAAGTGGTGCGGGGTCATCCCAGGAACAGCAACAGCCAACACCGGAGAAGCAGCAAGGGAGTCAACCCCAAGAGGGGCAGCAGTGAACAGTGATCAGCTCGTGAGGTCTCTCCTAAGAGAAGGCCTCTCCAGGTAGCAGCAGTGATCAGCTCGGGAAGTCTCTCCAAAGAGAAACCCCCATACAGAGAAAATCCCCCCTTCGTGGCTGCAGGACCCCTATATTTATCTTCCAGATTCCTCCAGTCTACATGACAAATCCCGTGCTAGTGTGCCAGGCAAGCACCTCCTGAGATGGCTATCTCCCCACGGAGATGAGTACCAAACAAAAGTGTTCAGCGGCCATTGAGCTGCAGCTTATCACTCTTTTGTTCCCCCAAGACATGCCCATCTGCTTGTCCCTTAGACAAAGGATTTCACAGCCTTGCCCAGGACTAGCTTGGACATGTTCGGACATGTTCATCAGCAAACTTTGAGGCAATGGTATAATAATAGTCTCTTACAGTTGCTCTCAAAGGTTTCTTCTTCGAGTTTATATAGGTGTCTGGGATTACCTTGACCAAAGTGGAAAACCTTGCACTTTGCCTTGTTGAACCACATCAGGCTCACAATGGTTCAGTCCTTGAGTTTATCAAGGTCCCTCTAGGTGGCATCCTTTCCTTTTGCTGCATCAGCTCAAGTTGGTGTTATCAGCAAATTTAGTGTATTAAAAACAAAACAAAACAAAAAACTAAATTTTACTTCTGCAAACTTAAAAATGCACCTGTTATGACAAAAAGCTATTACCGGTACAAACTTTGTGTTTTCCAAGGTTTTTATCATATCATTATAATAAAAGCTTTCAAACTTGCAATAAAATTTAGCTTAAGTGAGTGTTATTGGCCACTTGATTCTATCTCATTGTTTTTGCTTCAAAATATTTGCAGTAATATCTTCATACTAAAAAAGAAAAAGAAGCTACCTAGAAAAGGGCACAAAGACTCCAATTAAACTGATGTCATTTCCCCTCTTTTTAAAGCCATTTTTTTTTTCTCTCAAAAAAAGCATTAGGAATATTTCTTTCTCTGATGTACATTTTCATGATGAAATGCTAAGCAAAGACCTAGATTTTATATTGATGAACTTATATAAGATGTACTTCATATCCACATCAGAGTAATACAACCTTTGATTAAAGACATTCCATAAATTTGAGGATTAATCTTTATCATACTTCCATTATACTCTTTGAAAGTGCCTTTAGTGATATTTGCTGCTCTTAAAAGTATGAAAGCAGAGGATGAAAATTGGACCAATTCCCATTATTTGCTGGTAAGAAAAACAGTATGCGTCAACGGTTTAATGTTTAAACTTCATGATAATAATGGGAACCTCTTCAAGGTTTTCTGCAAACTCTTATGTGGTGTATTCTCAGAAGTAGTAAGAAAATCTACACAAGTGCAACAGAAGTATAAAATATGTTATTTATCTAGAAAGTAGATTGTGCTTCCACTGGTAAATCTGTGCCAGATTCCAGCTGTGCTTTGTGTATAGAATTTATCCTTCACCCTTTACTCCTGAACTTCCAAATGGCCCAGAGGAGTGAGAATATGTGAAGGATCATTAGTTAAGTACAGCTGAGCTGCTGCTAGGGTTAGCTAATGAGATTTATCCTTTAATGCTTCAGAAATGAGAAGAGAGAGACAGACTGTCCTGGGCTTGTGCACTCATTATTTTTCATTGCTCATTTATCAGAGATGTAACATCTGGAATTATATTTGCTTGAAAAGGTTGAAGAGACAAAGTAAAAGGATTATACCCAGTTAATTTATATTTTTCCTCATGTTATACAAAATATTGCTGATCAGAAAATGAAGAAACTATTAGCATCCATCTCGTGATGTTTTAAATTTTCAAATGTAGATGACGATAAGACTGTCTGCAGAAAGCTGTAGTATTGAAAAGAAGAAATTCTCCAGATTCAAAACAGAGTAAGCGAAAACCTTTGTGAAAACGAGAAAGGCCCAAGAAGAGGCAAAACAACATCCATCCTTCATATCAAGCCAAATCCAAAGACATAAGACACCATTAGAAACAGCACGATTTGAAGGAAAAGTCAGTGGCATGGAGGCACTCAAGGCAGTTAACTACTTTTCCTAATGTTTATATGAAGCTATCACTTTCATTTTAGAATAGGTAATGAATTCATGGTCTCAACACATGACAGATATTATTTTGGTTCAGGCTTCAAAGCCTGGTTTTCACATATATGCTGAGACCTCTCTTACCTTAGTAAAAAAATTCAAGATTTGATATTTAGAAAATCCTGGCAGAAATAAGATAATAAAAATGCAAAGACAACTCCTAAGATATGTCTATTTGAGTTGAGACTTGATCATAGACTTGATCAAAAACTTTCTGTAAAACTTTGCATGTTCAAGAGTTTGCAGCAGTGACTAATTCTCCTCAGGGAATTCTAGTGCTAGACCACAATTAAGCATTTTCATATGCTTAGGAAACAGAATGTCTCTCAGTCTATTCATTAAGCACTTCATCTTTCCTATTGCAAATACTTTAAATATAAAAGAGTAGAGCTTTAGGCTATGCAGTTCCATCCTGTTTGATATCTCTTGATAATAGATACCAGATTGATATCACTATAATAATTTCTTACACCATAACATTGGGCTGTTTGGGCATAATGCCACATTGAAATGAATACCATTTGGCGAGTGCAACCAAGCTGCTGTATGGTTCTCTTGTTTATAAATATTGCTTTACCAGACTTTTTGGACTAATTTCTTCAAACAGAAGAGTAAGAAAGACTGTATACAAAAACATCTAAGCCAGCTAAGCTATGTAGTTCTGTTCATTTGAATCCTCAGAAGTGTCAAGAAGGAATGTGATCACACAGAACTTACCTAAAAGCACATACAGATACTGACTGACAATGAAATATGACAATAAAAAGTATTATATGAGACATTTTACAATTTACTTTGAATATGTGAAGCTTTGTATGGTTCAGGGCTAGCAATTAATACAGAAACGGTGGGGAAGCATACCATATGCTCAGCTTCTATTCTTCATCATGTAACTTAATTAGGTAGTACAAGACTTCACCTTCACCTAGCCCTCAGATGTACACATAAGAGTGAAGTGACCATCATATCTTCAAAATCATGTTTCCTGATTTCCTCTTCATCATTCAAGCCAAACTGATAATCTAACAGTCTTGTTATTGGCTTCAAAAGGAGATAGTAATCTTCTACTAGGAAGCACAAGTGATACTCCAAAATATCGGTCTGATTCAGTTTAGGTCAAAATAGCAAAAAAGGAAAGGACAAGGTCCAATATCATTCTCATAAATAAGCTTGTCATCAGGACTGATTCTATGTGATAAAAACATCAGTCTGAAAAAAAAACAATGGGAACACAAACTAGAGCTGATTAATTTCACGGTACCCAAATATATTAGATATTATAAATAATGACTACATGCAGAAGAAATTTAATTCAGCTTTGATGTTCTGATAGTGTTACTCAATATAAATAGGGAATTTGAACTTAAAATGGAAACTAAGAAAGGAAAGATATATTAATTCCATTGACCATTACAATCTCTGTAAGATAGTACTTTATGACAGTAGTTGAGTTGTTGAGTCCTCGTATAAACAAGAAAATCTGAGTTACTTATTAATTCACTTAGCACATAGAAAACAACTATTTTCGAGACAGTATGCTTCTTTGGTACAGTGTCTGCTGTAAAGTTAAGATTTCATAAACACAAAATTTTCATTGTGGTTTGTTCTTTTGTTTGTGTTTTTTTTAGTGTGGTATTTACACAACAGCTGTTTGTGAAAACTAATCAAGTCCACTCTCATCATTTTCTACCTTAGAGAGACAAAACTTTCCTCCTCATAAGAAAAAAACTAGTCATAATTCTTGCCCATCTCTATTTAAATTCTACTTTAGGCTCATTTTTCAATAAAAGTGATTCCCAGGAAAATAATTACTACTTAGGGCTTATGTCATTAACATGCATTTCAAGAAAAATACATGCAAATGATAATTCCTGCGGCTACATTTATATTTTCATGGGTAGATACCATGCTACCCTTGAATAGTTTACAAAATGTATGGAGAAGCCTCCTGCAATAAGCACAAAGACAGATCAAAGAGCTTGGAAACAAACAAACAAAACAAAACAAAAAGACAGTATTCAGAAATGAAAAGAAAACATTGCCATTTTATTTATTGAAATTTTAGATTACTCCGTGGAAAGGGGATTATATCTATCTTGCATTTCTTGCAAGTTGCCAAACTGAAATGAAAATCAATGTGTTTCAGCTAATAACTACTCATTCTTTTTTGCGAAATAAGGTCTCTCAAAACTGACATTTCTTTAAAGTGCTTTTTTGCTAAACAAAGCTCATGGCTGCCACAATATCTCTTTCCATGTGACAAAGAATATTATTCAAATGGACACAAATTAATGTCATTGCCTTGACAGAGTATGAAATGAGAACAGGACATGACATTGCCAGTGATACACCAACTTTCCACTGCAAAAATAAGCAGCAAGTAACACACAGGGGCCACATGAGGCAATGCTGCAAAAGCACAGTGCAAACACACTACCTTCCACACAACTCAGCAGCATTCACATTGCATTGATTCACTGTTTTTACATGACCTTGAATGCTTATGGTACTGCAAATCAAAACTTAGCTTCAGTTTCAGGGAAATGTACAGAGGCAAAATAAGTAAAATAAAAGAGACAAAAAATATTCATATCAACCAACAGCTTTAACCAAGCTCTAACTAACTAATAGAAGGTGTTTTAGAACACCTATAAAGATAACCTTTGTGTACATATTGACTGGACTTTAACAGACTATACCTGCACATTTCCAAGTTCCAAATGCAGGCTTTCACCAGCTTCTTAAGCAGGAGGTTTTCATAAACACCTATGTTATAGGTGTGAAGAACGTATCGTATTGACACCGATCGTTGTCAATAGTAAGGAATTTATTGAGTAAGCAATAAATGAGCAAAACAGCACTGGGTGGCCGGTAGTCTCCGCTCCACCAAAGGCGCGCACCGGGGGCCTCCCAACCCCTCTTTTTCTTGTCTCTTATCTCTATATTCGTGTTTATCTTTTCTTCCTGGGCTGCGCCGGCTGGTGTTTGGGAGTCATCCTCTGTCTCCTTGCAGAGAAAAGATGAATACTGCAGTCCTCTTCAGCTCTAATCACGCATGCTTAAAGGAAGATTTCCACTTATTTTTCTTTTTCAGTTCCTTAGAAGGTCACTACTATCTGTTGTTCATTGTGCAGGTGTTAGAACAAGACACTGTGGCTCCAATTTACAAAAACATTTATATGTCTATTTTTAAGACTTCTACAGACTACATAGTTCTAAGAGAAGGAAAAGAAAAACACATGGAAAAGTACTGACACATCTGTCTTGAGACGGTTTGATTAAGAGGTATAGAAAGTACAGAACTCAGTTTCTATCTCAATCCCCCCTTTTCTTTTTTATCATCTTGTTCATCAAACCGTATCACTGCATCTTGAACTAAAACATGACCTTTCCCTTTTAATTGTTTCAGTCAGTGTTTCATTGCTGCAATTATCTTATTCAGTATATAGAGACTAGAAGCCAGCATTAAGATTAGTAGGACTTAGTGAAGAAAACCATTTATCTATTTTCTAACTGGGGGGTTGTTGTCCATTCTCACCATTGTTGTCTTTGACAATAATATTGTTACTATTGTTGGTGTACTCATTTTCCAAACTGAATGCCTTCAAGTTATTTCCTCAAGTTATTTCTTAACCCCGCCCCCCTTTCTCTCTCTCTCTCTCTTTTTTTTTTTTTTTCCAATGCCAATCTAAATTAATACAGTGAGCACTTTCAGTATTGTTTCGTGAGGAGATTAGGAGTCAAAGGTCAAGGTGATTTCACCTCGGAGGTGAAATCCCCACCGTTGTTCGACTCTGCCTCCCTCGCCTACTCTTTTGCTTAGAGCAGCGGGGTGCATGATCTTCTCGGCAGCAGTCGTATTCTTCGGGGGAACCTCCTATCCTTGCCTTGTAAGTCTCCCCCATCTCTATCTGTAGTTCCTTTTTGGATTTTTGAAAGCATCCTTTTGATTGCTCACAGAACTATCTCCCAATTATCTTAAAAGGTATTCATAGGAAAAGTGAGTTCACCAGTGTTCATTATATACAATGCACAATACATATACAATATACATATAAAGCATATAATGGAATAACTGAGCTATCTTGTCTGTTAAAGGAAAAACAACAGTTTTACGTTTTTTCTTAAAGTAATTTTTAGATTGTCTGAAGTCTTGGACACCTCCCACTGGGGTACTGTATCATGGATTGGTCCTTTCACTCGGCTTGCATAGGTCCATCCACGCTCAGCTGTCCAGATCGCTGTTTCTGTTGTTAATAAAACAAGAAAAGGTTCCTCCCATCGAGGAGTTAGATACAACACTTTCCATGTTTTAATTAAACCTTTGTCTCCTAGACTGATTTTGTGTATTGCCATATCTAGTGGGGGGAGGTGTTGTACCACCAGTCCTTTCTTTCTTAATTCATTCCTTCTCTAAGTCCTCCCGTATTTTAGCCTTATACTACAATCATGGGTTAAATCTTCATCCGGTTCCCCATATAAAAATTGAGCAGGATTTTGCAAACTTGCAGTTTCTATTTCTTTATTCATATTTCAATAGTCTAGCATCTGTAATCCACTTATCTGCTTTTTGTTGTAGTACTCCCCTTATGTTATGTGGAGTATACACCTCTAATTCACCCCCGAAAGTAATCTTCCCTGCTTCTTCTACTAACAGAGCTACAGAGACTATTGCTTGTAAACAGACAGGCCGTGAATCATAAGAACAGCTTTTCTACAGTAAAGACAAATGTAAATTATCCAGATACGAAGATGCTACTCCCTATTAATTTACCTGTTGGTCCGGATGTGTTGGATGGTCTCAAATCAAACTAATAAGCTTGTTGATAAGAAAACAGGATCAATATCCTGTTGTCCCAACAGATGTCTCTCTTCAGGAATTATGAGGAGCTCTCCCCCTTCAAGGTTTGAAAACTGACCCTTAGGTTAGATACCCTCTATAACCAGAATTTGGAATGTGATGAGTGTTTTGAAGAGCATCCTACTGATTTCTTTTTCCTGGCCCATTCCTGGGTCAGTACTCCTAAAGCGATCCCTTCGTCTGTATTTACAAAAAGGTAAAATGGGCTTTTTAGATCAGGTAAGCTTAACGCTGGTGCATGAACAAGATCTACCTTGAAGTCTTCTAATCTTTGCTCATCCTCCTGGCTCCACTTTATTCAGCCATCTTGTACTAGTTTCTGCTATAAAAGCTTTACCTTACTGCTATCATTCTCAATCCATTGTCGACAGCATCCTAGCAGCCCTAACATCTGCCTCACCTGCCTCTTGCTTCTTGGGGCTTTTAAAGATCAAATCCCATTTGCCCGTTCTGGATCTAATGTCTTATTTCCCTTTCTTAACCAATGTCACAAATATTTCACTTCCTCTTCTGTAAATTGTAATTTTACCTTTGAAACTTTCAATCCTTTTGAACCTAAGAAATGTATTAATTTAATGCTCCCCTGTCTAACTGTTTCCTTGTCTGTTCCAGCTAATAGTAAATCATCTACATATTGTACTAAGGTTACCTGTGGGTTTGATTGATCAGTTTTTAGTACTTGCTCAAGGTCTTGTCCAAACAAGTTAGGGGATTCTGTGAATCCCTGTGGGAGCACTATCCATCTAAGTTGTTGCTTTCTGTGGGTGTTCGGATCTTCCCATTTGAAGGCAAAGTAGTCTCTGCATTCTGCTTTCAGGGGGCAGGTCAAAAAAACATCCTTTCAATCAATTACACTGTACCACTTAGATTCTGGGTTTAATTGACTGAGCAGGGCATAGGGGTTTACCACTACTGGGAAACGGGTAATTGTTCTCTTATTAATTTCCCTTAAGTTGTAGAACAATCTGTATGTGTCATCAGAACTCAGTTTCTGTCACACCTACATGGAAATCTATATTTTTATATTTCTGAGCTGTAGCCATGAGATTTCATTCCTTACATTTCCAACTTTGAAAGTAGTCTGTCACTTAAACTGCTATTTAATTTATCAAAGATCTCCAGTCTTCAGTGGATAATTAGTTCCTCATTTGTATAGTTATGGAAGGCACTTATTCCTTTCATTCTATAGTGTTTATTTCAAAAGAAATAAAAATAAAGAAAAAAAAAAAACTCATCAGGATGCATTGATACAAAAACTGAAGAGGATTGAAACATACATAAATAATAATTTCCTGCTGCTTTTATTCTTATTTCACATATTCATTAAGAATTGCATTTCTTACCATACTAGAAAAGCTAGGGAACTGAACATCAGAGACATTTTCAGAAACATACTGAACAGTTATCTCCTGAAAGATAACACTGCTGACACTGCCTTTCTTTTTAAGATTCAGAGATCTGAAATTTTCTTCCTAAGGATTACCAGAAATGAGTAAAAGGAACAGTGCCAGGCAAAATCAGCAGATGTAAGAAAGGAGATTGTGCATCAGAGTTGGAACTGAAGATCGAGAAATCTCTACTTCTTTATACTTTGTATGTACATGATAGAAGGATAGATTTCTTTTTCTCAGATTGTTTCAAAGATGCCGTGAAGAAACTGTACAGTTTGGTGAATGTTTTGTATTGCCATTCAATAAAACACTTGAACCTACTGTAGCAGATTTCATTGGTTTGTTTAGCTCTTATATTTAGTATATGAAGACTTAATATCTTGATAATGAACCGTTGCTCTTTTCGTTCCATAAAGACTTAACTCTTTGAGAGGCTTGAATATTTGAAGAATTTTACTTCTGGTTTCTTTCACTCACAGCTAGAGGTGTTTATTAGACCAAAGAGTCTGAGCACTTCAGCTGATGAACTAATACATTACACCACATAACAGTTTTGCAGTTTCAGACTAAAAAAAACATGAGAAAAAAAGATAAATGAAATGTACGGTCAGAGATACAACTGCGATTATTTCATGTTACTTCTTTAATAATCTTTGATCAAAGAAAAGGAAGAACAAAGGTGAAAATTCTCTAAAGTAAGGAGATTCTTCTTTTTTAAAAAGTAAGTAAAATACACATTATTTGCTGTAACTTATTTTCTCTGCTCCTCTTTTGACCATGATTCCTTGGGCTTTTTTCAGAGTGAAAAATAATCACAGTCCTACAGAAAACATAATCTACACGATATTTTGACATTTAATTTATAGCTGTTGAAATTCTCAATGGGCATAATTAAAAATAGAGTAAGAATTTCATTAAAGTGAATAAGCAGTAAACATTTCTGTATTAACATTTGCAGAAATAAAATACTAACTGTAAGGATATAGCCAGTCTTTAGAAGGACCAAATAGAAAATATCCTCAAACAAATGTTTCTATGTTTCTAAATCAGAAAAATAAATCTTTATCAGAGATGTTTGAAGGTATTACTTGGAACATGTGAAAGTGAATTAGTTTAATCTGGTCACTGGACTAAAATGACAAAATTTTTCCTATTTGTTTGCCATAAGAAAGTAAATGAATTACTTAAAAACTGACTTCCTGGGAAAAAAACAGCGCTGATGTTAGTAAGAGAATATATATTAGATTATAAGTGCTTGCTGAGATAAGGTAGAGTTGTATTTCATCAGTTAAGAAGATCACGTAGAAGCTCTATGACCTTCACAAAACGATACGCATTAAGAACTCAGCCTACGTTTGCATTCCTCTATTGAAGTTGCCATTTTGTATATGGAGTATGGATATTGAGATCTGACCTAAGAATGAATACTGAAATCAAAGTTTAACAAAAGGTGAATCTCCAACCAAAATTATTTTTTGAGTCAGTAATAGGCCTGTTCTGTTGTGATAAATTATGTTTATCTGAGTGGCTATTTTCTGGTAATATCTTCAATCTTTAACAATTTGAGTCTTCCTCCAGTTATAACATTCGAAAATGAAGTACGCAATCAAAATAAAATTTGACCAGCATATTAAAACACTGAAAATCTTAACGACAGGGAATTAAAAGTGCAATTCATTTGGTTAAATTAAACAGCAAATTGAAGTGTGTAGCTATAATTTTTAATACCCTACATCCCTGGAGGAAATGAAGACCAGATTGGATGGGGATGGGGCCCTGGGCAGCCTGATCTGGTGGGTGGTAATCACCTTGTGGCAGGGTTTTGGAGCAACATTATCTTTAAGTTCCCTTCCAATCCAAGCCATTCTATGATTTTATGATTCTATGGCTTTATGAAATAAGAACACAAATAAAAATAAAAATTAAAATTAAAAATAAAATAAAATAAACATAAATAAAAAAAATCCATTGGTCTGACTTGCACTCATTATTTCTGTGCTCAGATATTCTACATATTTTTTTTATTTATGTCAAATACATTTTAAAATTGCTTTTTCACCCTTGATAATGTGAATAAAATGATCTTATGATGTATCGACATTTTGTTAAACCCAGATTCAGTACAGTAATTGATGATACTGAATAGTAATGAGTCAATTTCCATGAAACATTTTGTATAATTCCAAGAAGAATTATTTATATTTCATTTAAGCTATGTCAGTTTTTTTTCCTATAGATTCTCTCTACCAGGTATGATGCATAAGCAGAAGCAATTGTTGACAGTGTCATTTTCTTATCCATATGGGAATCCATTGTGTTGAATAACTCGCTATTGAAAATAATAATAAGTAAAAAAAAAAAAAAAACAGATACTTAAGAGGGGGTTTTCTTTTTAAAGAAGATGCAACAAGCTACCAATGCACTGCAATAACTCTATAAGTATACTTATTATTTATTTTTTAAAACATATCTATAATTCCTGCTCTCATGTCTCCTTAATCTTATGCTTCTATATTTACTATTTTACATTTCTTCAATTTCCATGCTGCTGCTTCAAAAGAAAAAACTGAAATGAAATTAAATCTTAATAATTGAATATGTCTTTTGTGCACAGACTATCCATGCTACAAATTATCACTCACTTTAACATGATTCACCTACTCCTAAATTGTTTCCTTTACATCTGTGAAATATGGATTTTACAGAACCATTGGAAATCCACACAGATGGAGGTGTTGCACTCTTATAGCTTATGTTTCACATAGTCAACATTCATAGAAACAGAATGTCCCACATTGGAAGGGGCAATTTAGCAAGGGAATCCACGAATGATGGCCATTATTGCTCAAGAATTAATTCTTAAAGGCTCAGGAGTGGGCTGGGAGCTCTCACTATGACTCCAGGAAAAAAAACAACAACACAGAGATTGCCATCATTTGAAGAAGGGACAGGCAATTCAGGAAGAGCACAAGGATATCACTAAGGTATACAGAGGGCAAAGAACTTAATCTGTTCACTATTGTTAAAGATAATAAAATTAAAAAATGAAAATAAAAAAATAAAAAATATGTATGATGTTCTCAGCTAATGTCTGATGAACCTCCCGTAAGAACAGGGACAGTTGATCCAGATGTCTCTCTGTTCCTTAAAGAGTAAATCACTGGTTTCATCATCCTAGATAGGTGATCTATAGTACATTGCAACCAGGACATCCCCTTGCATTGATTGTCCTTTAGAGAGGCTCTCAACTCTGTCGTCACCAACTGACAGCTAAATATAATTTAGCCTCTCTATGGAACATCTGTACTGAGCACTGTGAATACAGGCTGGAGAAGAGTAAGGACTTATGTGTCCCATCTTGTAGTTAGCAAAAGCAAAATCAGTACATTTGAGCCTGCATATCGTTTATGAGATGAGAAAATGAATTCTTTCTCCACTGCTGAAAGTCAGCTGGCAATATAAGCCTCAAAAATGTTGTAAAATATAGATGTGTAAAAAGCAATTGAGTGACTTAATAAATATCTACTTATTTTTACACTATGAGATCTAATGTTTATTTATCATTTTATTATCATTTTAATCTTGGTATGTCACCTATGACATGAAAAGTATCCCTGAACATGTCACTTGTTTGTCTGGAAATTCACATTTTCCACAAAAACAAGCTACAAGCAGGTCTAGAGTCTCATACAAAGCTTGGATAAACCCACTGTTGAATCAGATCACTTCATTTCCTGCAGCATCTGCTAGCAGTACTACATGGAATGCTTGTCCCAACGACGAGCCCTTTCCAAACAAAGAAATTCACTGTGATTTCAGTCACAAGGGTTTTAATTTCATTAGCAATTCTTGATTACTGTACAGTTCTTCATTCTGCATAGATCAAAATGCAGATGGTGTCATAGATAAAGAAATAGATAAATACTTTCATAAGGGTCAATAAGGAAAGCATGTCTCTTCCAAGTTTTCAATAGCAAAAGTTGTCAGATGCTCCACAGTATTTTCACAGAGATTAACTCAACTTTACAGTTTTCTTCCCATTAATGTGATAAATACGCTCCATACAGTAAATATCACCAATAAGCATATAATTCAGTTGTACTCAGTGAATACTTGAGGAAAGCAAAATTAAAAAAAAAAGCAAAAAAAAAAAGCCAGTGTTCTTTTTTTCTTTTATATTCATTGGGATATATCCATTTCCCTCATCTGAACTTAAACACCTGCAACACATCAGTATGCCTGCGAGCAGTTGGGGAACCTTCTATTTCTTTCACACTTCTGAAATAAAACTTGTGTTGTACTGCAGGAGCTTTTATCCCTCCTCCCACAGGACATGAAGTCTGATTGCTTACAAAATGACAAACGCTTTGAGATTTTGAGTGTATTTGAAAGGAATTAATTTGCAGTATTTTAATCTCAGAATCTGTGTATCATGGAAGATGGATAAAGAAAAGAAGTTATACAGAAAGAGACTGTTGATGCTAGTTATGAAAAAAAAGATCTTAAAAATAAGTTAGGGCTTAATTTGCATTAGAGAAGAATTATTAACATGAAAAAGACCTTGTTCGATCACATTCTTCAACTTTCACATAACTTATGGAACTATACAGGCTTGCCCAGTGCAGAGTAACAAATTATTTAACATTTGAGGACCCAACTGCAGCAAATTTTCAACAGTTTCTATTAAATATCTTTTTTTTTACATCTACTAAAATGAGAAACAGATACAAGTACATTTTTGAAACATCTGCACAGAAAAGTATTTGGAAATAATCAGAGATAAGGTATCAGACTCATCAAACTCATGCAGTGTTCCACTTACTACAGAAAAAATCTTGTTCATTTTGGATCAGTTTCCCATACCATCTTTTTGACTCACCAGCACCGAAAATAATTTACTGAGTACAGTCCTGCATTTAGCTAGAAAGAACATCACTGCAGGACCAACAGTTTGCACCTCACTGATAGGCTTCCTCTAGTATGTCTTCTTATTAGCTGCCATTTTGGAGTTCTAAGGTAGCAAGAACTATCATGAATTAGCTATATTCTTTTTTTCTACATGAATCAATAAATGAATAATTCCAGAGTACAGAGCACCAAATTTAATTCTCCTCAAGGTGATCCAGTGTCATCCTTGTCTCAAGCAAAACTGACACTGCTTTGAAATGTATACTTAAATGAAAAACGCTAGAGCACAAGCATTTTTTCCTTCTTCTCAAGCAATTCTTTTTCTTTTAAGTGTCAGTTATATTTGACAGAAACATTTTCCACATTTAAAACACTTTCTATTTCTGAGTACTATTCCTTGTTCAAAACACCTTCCAATCAAAACAACTGCCGTGTTAAATTTCTGAATGTTCAGAGGAGAATATTCTAATGCTTCTCATCTGAAACCTATTCTCCATAGGCCATACACTAACAGAAAAATGGATCATTCATCTGAGAGTACTGAGGGAGCTGGAAGAGATGATTGCTAAGCCACCTTCCATCATTCATCAGCAGACCTGGTCAACTAGGAGGTACTAGATGACTGGAAACTTGCTAATGTTGTAACCATCTATAAGAAGGGTCAGAAGGAGGATGTGGGGAAATAGAGGCTTGTCAGCCTGACCTCACTATGGGGAAAGTCACAGAGCAGACTGCCTTCACTGCAATCATGTGGCATGTGCAGGACAACCAAGAAATCAGGACTTCATGAGAGGCAGGTCCTTTTCACCAATCCAACCTCCTCCTGAGATCAAATGATCTGCCTAGTTTAAGAGGGAAAGGCTGTGGATATTATCTACCTAGACTTTAGTAAAGCTTTTGACTATATCTGCTGCAGTATTCTCCTGGAAAAGCAGGCAGCATGAGGCTTGTACAGGCATGATCTTTGCCAGTTAAAAAAGTGTCTGAAGGGTCAGGCCCAGAGAGTGGTGGTGAGTGAAGTAAAATCCAGCTGGCTGCAGGTCACAAGTGATGCTCCCCAGTGCCTGTTATTTGGGCCAGTCTTGTTTAGCACCTTCACTGATGATCTTGACAAGGAGAAAGAGTGCATTCTCTGAAAATTTGCAGATGACACAAAGGTGGGAAGCTTGGGGCAGATTAGCTGGAAGAAGAATCTGGAAGAAATGAACATGGGGGTGTTGGTCAACAGTTGACTGAACATGAATCAGGGGGATGGTCTGTAGGGGTGACATCATGGTGGGGGTATGTTATAGACCGCCTAGTCAGGATGAAGAGATAGATGAGGTGTTCTGCAGGCAACTAGTAGATGTTGCATGATGGCCAGCACTTATTCTCATGGGAGACTTCAACTTCCCTGATATATGCTGGAAATACAATACTGCACAGAGGAAGCAGTCCATGAGATTTCTGGAGTGTGTGGAAGATAGCTTCCTGACACAGCTGGTGCAAGAACCTACCAGGGGAGGTGACCTGCTAGACCTGCTCTTCACTAACAGAGAAGGACTAGTAGGAGATGTGAAGCCTGGGGACTGTCTTGGCCAGAGTGACCATGAAATGGTAGAGTTTGCTATTCTTGGTGATGTCAAGAGGGTGACAGGCAAAAATGCTACCTTGGACTTCCAGAGGGCAGACTTTGACCTGTTCAGGATGCTTGTTGCAAGGGTCCCTTGGGACTCGCTCCTGAGGGGTAAAGGTGTCCAGGAAGCCTGGATGCTCCTCAAGATGGAAATCTTAAAGGCACAGGAGCAGGCTGTCCCTGAGTCCCGTAAGTTGAGCTGGAGGGGAAGAAGACCAGCGTGGATGAACCGGGAGCTTTTGTTGAGGCTTCGGGAAAAAAAGAGAGTCTATGTCCTCCGTAAGATGGGACAGGCTACTTGGGGAGACTACAGAGAACATGCCAAGATTTGCAGGCAGGAAGTTAGAAATGCAAAAGCCCAGCTTGAACTTAGACTGGCTACTGCAGTAAAGGAGAGCAAAAAATCCTTTTGCAAATTTATTAGCAGTAAAAGAAGAAATAAGGAGAATTTATCTTCTTTACTTGATGCGGCAAGGAATGTAACCATGGAGGATAAGGAAAGGGCTGAGGTTCTCAATGCCTTCTTCACGTCTGTCTTTAATAGAAAGATCAGTTAACCTCAGGATACTTTTTGCCCTGACCTGGAAGTCTGGGATGAAGTGCATAATATACCCCCTGTGATCCTAGCAGAGACAGAGACCTGCTCCTCCATCTGAACTGCCGCGAGTCCATGGGACCAGATGGGATCCACCCAAGGGTGCTGAAGGAGCTGGCAGAGGTGATTGCCAAGCCGCTTTCTACCATCTGTCAGCATTCTTGGTCATCTGGAGAGGTCCCACAAGATTGGAGGCTTGCCGATGTGACTCCCATCTACAAGAAAGGCCGTAAGGAAGATCCAGGGAACTACAGGCCTGTCAGCCTGACCTCGATATCAGGGAAAGTTATGGAGCAGTTGATCTTGAGGGAGATCACATGGCACGTGCATGGCAACCAGGGGATCAGACCCAGCCAGCACGGGTTCACAAAGGGCAGGTCGTGCTTGCCCAACCTCGTCTCCTTGTATGACTGGGTGACCAGACTGGTAGATGAGGGAAAGGCTGTTGATGTAGTCTACCTGGACTTCAGCAAAGCCTTTGACACAGTCTCCCACAGTATTCTCCTGGGGAAACTGGAAGCCCGTGGTGTGGACAGGTTCACTCTTCTCTGGGTTGAGAATTGGCTAGAGGACCGTGCCCAGTGGGTAGTGGTTAATGGAGTTAAGTTGAGCTGGCATCCCATTACAAGTGGTGTCCCCCAGGGGTCAGTATTGGGGCCCATCTTGTTTAATATCTTTATTGATGACCTAGATGAGGGGATCAAGTGTACCCTCAGTAAGTTTGCAGATGACACCAAGTTGGGAGGACGTGTCAATCTGCCTGAGGGTAGGGAGGCCCTTCAGAGGGATCTGGAGAGGCTGAATAGCTGGGCTGAGGTCAATGGGATGAGGTTCAATAAGGCCAAGTGCTGGGTGCTGCACTTTGGCCACAATAACCCCATGCAATGCTATAGGCTTGGGGCAGAATGGCTTGAAGACTGTACAGAGGAAAAGGACCTGGGGGCATTGGTTGATGCCCGGCTCAACATGAACCAGCAGTGTGCCCAGGTGGCCAAGAAGGCCAATGGCATCCTGGCCTGTATTAGAAATAGTGTAGCCAGCAGGAGCAGGGAGGTGATCATCCCCCTGTACTCAGCTCTGGTGTGGCCGCACCTCAAGTACTGTGTTCAGTTTTGGGCCCCTCACTACAAGAAAGACATCGAGACCCTGGAGCGTGTTCAGAGAAGGGCAACAAAACTGGTGAGGGGTCTGGAGCACAAGTCTTACGAGGAGCGGCTGAAGGAGCTGGGATTGTTTAGTCTGGAGAAAAGGAGGCTCAGAGGAGACCTCATCGCACTCTACCACTTCCTGAAGGGAGGCTGTGGTGAGGAGGTAGTCGGCCTCTTCTCCCAGATAACTAATGACAGGACGAGAGAGAATGGCCACAAGTTGCGCCGGAGAAGATTTAGATTAGATTTGAGGAAAATATTTTTCTCTGAAAGAGTGGTCAGACACTGGTTGAGGCACCATCCCTAGCGCTGTTCAAGAAGTGTTTAGATGAGGTGCTAAGGGATTTGATTTAGTAGCTTAGTGGGTAGGAATGGTGGTAGGAGGATGGTTGGACTAGATGATCTTGTAGGTCCTTTCCAGCTAATGTATCTATGAATCTATGAATCCATGAAACTTGTTGCGCAAGATGTGACTCCAAAAGAGCCTTAATCTCACTCAAGATATATATGCATATATATAAATACATTGCAATTCATCTCACCTCCAATAAGTGGAGCAAGACAAAAACACATTGATGTTTACAGTTGCCTTTTGAGCAGCTTTGTACTGAGCCAAGGCCATTCTTAATGAAGGGCCCAAGGAGCTGGGAGAGAACAAATTTGGGACAGTTGACTTAAACTGGCCAAAAGGGTATTCCGTACTTCCCTACCATATCATGTGGAAGGAGTTCTGAAGTAAGTGGGAGTATATATCACTCTCTTCTGTTGCTAGTTGGGCTAGCTGGGCATCAGTAGGGAGTGATAAGCAATTACTTGTACATCACTTGTTGTACACATTTGTACACACATATATATATGTATATAGCTGTAACTCTTTTCCTTTTATCTATCTTGGGAAATGATTTTATCTCAACCCACGTACTTTGTTGGGAATTTTTTATTCTCTCCCCAGGCCTACTGGTAAGGGGTGGAGTGAGTGAACAACTGTGTAGTGCTGAGCCACCTGCCAGGTAAAATCACAACACTTTGAAATTCAAGTACTTAGTTATTAAGTATCTGTCTTAGAGCTAAATACAGAAAGAAATTATTATCTTTATTCATTTCCTAAGGCATACAAAGCTCCAGGAAAAAGCAGTTATAAACAGCCAACAAAATCTTGTAGTAACATGCAAATATAGGAAATAATATAGTTCTGCTTTTTTTTTTTTTTTTTTTCTTGGGATAAGGAATACTAGCCAGAGTCAAAACAAAAGACTACCGTTCATTTGCTACCTACAATAAAGAATCCATCTATGGATAGGGCAACCAACACTCTTTTAGAGAACCTGATCAGGCTTAGTAGGAAAGGAGGTGATGAACATCATCAAGGCATTTGATACTGTCTCCCATGACATCCTTATAACAAAGCTAAGGAAGTGTGGGATAGACAACTGAAGTAAGTTGAGAACTGGCTTACTGGCAGAGTGCAGAGGGTTGTCACTGATGGTGTAGAGTTCAGTTGGAGGCCTGTAACCAGTGGTGTCCCCTAGAGGTCCATGCTGGGTCCAGTCTTTTTCAACATCTTCATCAATGACCTTGATGAGGGGATAGCCTAAACAATCCCAGTTTCCTCAGCTGCTCCTCATTAGACTTGTGCTCCGTATCTTTAACAGCTTTTCTGCTCTTCTCTGGACATGCTGCAGGGCTTCAGTGTATTCCTTGTAGCGAGGGGCCCAAAACTGAACACAGTACTTGAGGTGTGACCTCACCAGAGCTGAGTACAGGAGGACAACCACCTCCCTGAAGCACTAATTCTGATACAAGTCAGGATGCCATTGACCTTCTTGGCTACCTGGACACACTGCTGGCTCATGCTTTGCTGAGTGTCAACCAACATTCCCAGATCCATTTCTTCTGTAGAGTCTTCCAGCCACTCTGCCTCAAGCCTGTAGCAGTTGCCTGAGATTGTTTTGGCTTAAGTGCAGGATCCAGTACTTGGTCTTGTTGAATTTCATCCCATTAGACTCAGCCCAGCAATCCCATCCATCCAGATACCTCTACAGGGTCTTCCTACCCCCATGCAGATTGACACTTTCTACCAGGTTGGTGTTGGGAAGAAGTGTCATGCTTCCTGCAGAACCATTATGTATATAGTGGATAAACTAATCACAGGAAGTAGATCTTGATTCCTATCTTTTCTAAAAGACAAAATTGCGGAGAGTTCTGAATGCATGTAACTACTCTCTGCTGAAATTCTGCAGAGAGACATTCCTCCACTTAAGAAACTTGAAATCACTGCAGCTAGAACATATCTACTCAGCTTTCAATTGTTTCAATTGACACACTGTGTCTCTTCAGCCTGCAGGGAACTCTAGGGGGACCTTAGAGTGGCTATCCAGTACCTGAAGGAGGCTCACAGGAAAGCTGGGGAGAGACTTTCTATAAGGGCAGGTAGCGACAGGATGAGTGGAAATGACTTTAAACTGGAAGAGCATAGATGTAGACTTGATATTAGGACATAATTATTTACTGTGAGGGTGGTGAGACACTGGAACGGGTTGCCCAGAGAGGTTGTGGATGCCCTCTCCTTGGAAGCATTAAACACCAGGCTGCATGAAGCTGTAAGCAACCTGCTCTAGTGGGAGAAGTCCCTACCTATAGCAGGGGCATTGGAACTAGATGACCTTAATGGTATCTTCCAGCCCAAACCATTCTATTATTCTATGATTCTGTAAGAACATCATACAGTTCCTATGGTTTTGACAATGCCAATACTCAGCTTATTTCTTTGAAGTGGTCTTAAATTTCATGATAGCATTGGAATTAGTTGAATTTGATTTGAACAGCAGCATCTCTTCCAGCATCAGTGCTTTCTCTTTTGCTTACACGTGAATGGAAAGCGAAGACTTTCTGCTCTCTACAGAGTAGGAGCAGCAGTAAATTAGACAGAAGTTAACAAATATTCATGGTAGAAAGCTGTAAGGCAGGCCACGGCACAACTGCCCAAATAAAGCATTCCCATCACTCGTGTCAACACTAGGCACTGAATTAATTTTCTTATCTTAAAGAGAAAAAACTTCTTCCTGATCACAGAAAAAAGATACATGAGCACAGCAAACTCACTTATGAAGCTTGGGGTTTACTTGTCATCAAGAAGTGGGAACACCCTGTACTCACTGGATGTTTTCTTCTCCTGTAATATAGTGAACCTAGGATATCCTTAAGTTGAACAGAAATAAGTAAATTATACCAATTTGGTGTCTCTGATTAGTATTAGCAATTTACCTGCTTGAAACAGAAACCACTTCACTGCTAACAATGCTACTAGCCGTAGAATAGATCCCATCTCCTGTGTGATTTTTAGTTTTTAGTTTGGGTTAAATGTTATTTTATATTTATAGTTTATTTTTATTTTTAGTTTTAATTATGATTTTTTTTTCATTCTCACTCCTAAGCATATGAAGTTCTAAAATAAAACAAACTACCTTCCTACAGCTTTTTTTTTTTTCCTTAATACTCACATTTATCTGATTTTTAAGCTTTGCAGTCAACAGTAAAAACTGGAGACTGCAGATGTATCTGTCTGGATTTTGTCCAGATAAGAAATCCTCATTCTAAGTCCTCTATAATCATTACTTTTGACATTTTGAGCCTTGGACTGACCCACTAAGTGAGCTTGCATAGCAAGACAGCTTAATTACAAGTATTAGACTAAGCATACTTACATAAGTATCTAATTATAGCTCACAACAACACTCAGCAGGCATAGCCATCTATGATTGAGTGTATCTGTTGTTGCAGCTATAGTGAAGAAACAGTGGTGCAACAATTGTTTGGAGTGCAGTAATGCAGTATCTTGACACTTTAAATACAAATATACAAGGCAGTCTGCCATCGTGCTCTAAATCCTCCCACACATCTATGTGAAAACTTTTCTTTAAGCCAATTACAGATGACACTAGAAAAAATCACTTGCCTATATGGAAGCAAAACAAAATGGTTGTTCTTCCACGTTTCTTTTCAAAATATTGATCATAGTTATTTTCATTCTAGGATAAACTAACAACATTTCTGCAACTAAAAGATAAAATAACATTTAAGCATGTCTCAGAAGAGTAGGAGTCAATTAGAGTAAGAAAAAACAAATGCATGTTTAAGATATATTTAGAAAGCTCTGTAATAACGTACTGTGTTTGGTGAGAAGCATTAAAACTCTATTAGTCACTTCTGTGGAACTCTACCAGTGTCAGATACAGTACCAGCTGCAATTACCCGAGGATCTTAATGTTCAGCTACTGAGGACAACCACAGTATACAATACCCCAGGACCCAAATAACATTAGCATACATACTCCCATGTTATCTGTGAATAAATCCGATATATTTCAAATAAAAAAAAAAAGGATTTCTACCCATACGACATTATTTTCTCCCATAAAGTATAGTGCTCTATGCTCTACAGTGCCAAACAAATTAACTATTCATTTTATTACTCATCCAAAATATTTTGGTATGCAGTTTCCTATATTTTTCTCTTCTGTATTTTGAGTTTGAGTAAAACGCACTATTTTAGATTTTTCTGGCATCTGCAGGAAGTCAAATGATAAATTTTAATCTCATAATACATCATCATTATCATGTCTAGAGATTTGAAGAGTGGAACTGACATTTTTGGTCTGAAAATAAGAAATAGTAATATTACCATTTCTATTGAGGGGAACTGCTTTTAAACTCCTTTGGTTTAAAGCATAATCAGAAATTAATAAAGAAAAAAGAGGAAACAACTAAAGAAATGTTTTTAGTAAAACTTCAAAACAATCTCTAATCAGAAAAAGAAGTAAAATTCCTACTTCAGTTTCTGTAAATATTTAAATAAGTCTGATTTCTTTCTTGTTGTGCTAGTTATTGAATGAGGTTTGATGCCTTACATGAAGCTTACATGTGCTGGCAATATGGTGACAGCCTGTTTTATTGAAGGATAGAGCATATCTCCATACATTTGTTGGATGCAAGAAACATTACTCCCAACCTCCCTCTGTAAACGTCTGTAAACACCTCTGTGGAGAGCACAGCATCACTTAAAGATGCTGCCCAGGTCTTAGATGAAACTGAAACCACCAGGCTAGAGTGTGTTCACTCTAGTGTGTTCACATGGATTGTGAACACAATCATAAATTACCATTAAATTAGGTAAATGCAACTATGAGCACAAATGTATTTATTTTAAAATTTTTGTTTGTGAACAAAAAAAAAAAAAAATTCTAACACGTGCAGATTTAGTTACCTAATAACATCATGAATAAATTTACAATCTTTTCCATCTTTTCCCAATATGAAAGTCACTGCAACAGTAATCTAATCTAATGTTTAAAGCATTTTATAAGCATCCATTGCTATATCATCTGTGAAAGAAAGAAAAACTAAAACTTTTGATTAAGGCACACAAAGTGTGTTGTGGTATGAGATGTAACCATAGAAACTGCCTGAACTCTAAACTAATTGCATGCTGCATGATTGCATGATATTCACAGTCTGCTGGAATAAGACTCCACTAAATTCAGTAATTTTGCATGGAAAATTCATATGGTGACATGAAGCTCTCAAAAATGATCAGATTGAGCAGGGTTTTGAAAACTGAAGGTATATTTTTTAGATTTAAGAATGTGATATTTAGAAGACCATAAAAATAACAGTAGATCTCTTGCTCGTAATCAATTAAAAGTTGTGGTCTCCTGAGTGTTTTGCTGCCTGATATCCAGTTTCTAAAGCAACCGATGCCAGCTGCACACAAAATCCCAGATGTATGCTGGGTTTCTGATCTTTCAAAACCCTTCTCTTACAAAAACACACCCACAGAAATATTCCTTCTTTTAATTAGGAGCTTATTTGCTCTAATGGTCTGCATTTCAATCTCAGGCAAGTAACAAATAAAGCTTCAGTCAAACTTCAAGTACTGAGCTGCAAGAAAAATGACCTTTTTGCTCTGATGCACAGGAGTACCTCTACAGCTCGGTAGAAAATTAGATTTCCTCACCAAAAATTTCAAATATAAACTATTAGATATATTATTTTAGGGATGTAAGGTAACATGGCAAATCAACAGCACAGTTCACATAATGATTTTTTTAATGTGTAGTTTTGATGTGAAAAGCCCATCTCCCTCACAAACTTGGATTCACAAAGCAGAGGGCTACACTCTTACAAGACTATCTTTCAGTGCTAACAAGTTGCCTCAAATGGCAAGCTTATACTTACCGTGAGGAAGTTATAAAGTTTATTTACATTTGTACACCAGCATAAGGTGGTGAACAATTTCCCCTGCCACGAATGTCATTCCTTTAATTGTTTACAAATTTCTCCTGTGTAGGAAATCATTGCCACCCTATTTTTACTAAGAAGTATCACACCAATTTCTAAAGCATTTCAGAATAACTAGAAGCAAAATCTATATTAGACTGCCTCCAAATCCCTTTTTTTATTTTGCACAAAATGTAGAGCACAGACATTGGGATAAGTTCTCATCTTGAGATTATACTGATGGGAAGACATAAACCCTTAAATTCGCCAGAGACTTAGCACAGCTTCTTACAAAGGCAATATAAATCTTATGCTCATACCAGGCTTCCAGTTTATCATTTTTCTTATCACCATAGCATTTAAAATAGGAAATAGGAATTATTATGCTCACTCGATGCCAGTCATGCCTGTCAAGAATTTGCCTTTATAAAAAAATGATGGAGATCAAATGAAATGCCAAGAGTAGGACTGGATTAGGCAGTGGCATATTCTTATATGCTTGTGGCATTTTAAAGGTTGATGGGAAAAAGATAACTAAATCTTAAAGCTGAACACTAGTGAACACACACCTGGAGTACCCTAAAGCAGAAGAGATAGTTCTTTATCTTTCCCTTTGAATGGAAAACGGAAACACAAAATCATCAGGAGTATGTAGTTCCTTTTCTCTTCTGAGACAGGTACACCAGAACTATTGACAAAACCACAGAACTGGAGTATTAACTCTTCAAGTTCCAGTGCACTACGTGATGTTACAATGTGGAATACCAATAACAAAATATAATAACAAAAATAATAATTATAATAAATAAATAACAAACCATGTCAAAGACTCAAGTTATCCAACTTTCCAGTGCCTTTAACTTTCTTAATATGTGTGTGTTAGTTTCCTCTGCAAGCCAGGCATTTCAGGAAGATGTCATACATCTCAAAGTTTTTCAGTGTGAAACAGAACAGCATCTGACCCAGAATTGAAAGCATTTGCCCAACTACACAGTTTTAAATTATTTTACAGTTTTTGCCAGAGATCATTTTGTGGCCTGTTCTGGGCTTCCTCAGTACAAAAAAGTCCAGATCTCCTCGAAAGAGTTCAGCGGAGTGGCTACAATGATGGATAAAGGTCATGAACACCTCCCTTCTGAGAGAGGCAGAGAGACCTGGGTCTGTTCAGCCTTGAGGAAGAAGACTCAGAGGGGATCTGATCCACGCTGATCCCTAAACTACCACTTCCTTCTTCCTTCTTCCTTCCTTAACCTTCCGACTTCACACTTCCTTCCTTCCTTCCTTCCTTCCTTCCTTCCTTCCTTCCCTTTCGCTTCCCTTCCTTCCTTCCTTCCTTCATCCTTCCTTCCTTCCTTCCTTCCTTCCTTCCTTCCTTCCTTCCTTACTTCCTTCCTTCCTTCCTTCCTTCCTTCCTTCCTTCCTCCTTCCTTCCTTCCTTCCTTCCTTCCTTCCTTCCTTTCCTTCCTCTTCCTTCCTTCCTTCCTTCCTTCCTTCCTTCCTTCCTTCCTTCCTTCCTTCCTTCCTTCCTCCTTCCTTCCTTCCTTCCTTCCTTCCTTCCTTCCTTCCTTCCTTCCTTCCTTCTTCCTTCCTTCCTTCCTTCCTTCCTTCCTTCCTTCCTTCCTTCCTTCCTTCCTTCCTTCCTTCCTTCCTTCCTTCCTTCCTTCCTTCCTTCCTTCTTCCTTCCTTCCTTCCTTCCTTCCTTCCTTCCTTCCTTCCTTCCTTCCTTCCTTCCTTCCTTCCTTCCTTCCTTCCTTCCTTCCTTCCTTCCTTCCTTCCTCCTTCCTTCCTTCCTTCCTTCCTTCCTTCCTTCCTTCCTTCCTTCCTTCCTTCCTTCCTTCCTCTTCCTTCCTTCCTTCCTTCCTTCCTTCCTTCCTTCCTTCCTTCCTTCCTTCCTTCCTCCTTCCTTTCCTTCCTTCCTTCCTTCTCCTTCCTTCCTTCCTTCCTTCCTTCCTTCCTTCCTTCCTTCCTTCCTTCCTTCCTTCCTTCCTTCCTTCCTTCCTTCCTTCCTTCCTTCCTCCTCCTCCTTCCTTCCTTCCTTCCTCCTTCCTTCCTTCCTTCCTTCCTTCCTCCTTCCTTCCTTCCTCCTTCCTTCCTTCCTCCCTTCCTCCTTCCTCCCTTCCTCCTTCTCCCTTCCTCCCTTCCTCCCTTCCTCCTCCTCCCTTCCTCCTTCCTCCCTTCCTCCCTTCCTCCCTTCCTCCCTTCCTCCCTTCCTCCCTTCCTCCCTTCCTCCCTCCCTCCCTCCCTCCCTTCCTCCCTTCCTCCCTCCCTCCCTCCCTTCCTCCCTTCCTCCCTTCCTCCCTTCCTCCCTTCCTCCCTTCCTCCCTTCCTCCCTTCCTCCCTTCCTCCCTTCCTCCCTTCCTCCCTTCCTCCCTTCCTCCCTTCCTCCCTTCCTCCCTTCCTCCCTTCCTCCCTTCCTCCCTCCTCCCTCCCTCCTCCCTCCCTCCCTCCCTCCCTCCCTTCCTCCCTTCCTCCCTTCCTCCCTTCCTCCCTTCTCCCTCCCCTTCCTCCCTTCCTTCCTTCCTCCCTTCCTTCCTTCCTCCCTTCCTTCCTTCCTTCCTTCCTTCCTTCCTTCCTTCCCTTTTTTAATTTTGATCAAAAAATCAAAGAGCATCCCACTGAGTAGCATCCTTGACTAAGCTATCACTTCTAGGTCAGTATTTCAATTTGGAAATAGTATTTTGGCAATGCAAATGTATTTTTCATTTCAGTGAAAAAGTCACACTTCATTCACAGCCATAATTAATCTGTGCTGCAAAGGGACAAATTCAGAAATTCAAAATGAAACAGGAGAATAGGAAATAGATCTAACAGTTAGAGTAACATCTGATGTTATACTCAAGTTGCAAGATCAGAGGAAAATAAATTCTCACAGAAGTGAAGTAAAAGGTCTGTGTCTCTCTTCCTCAACACCCCTTGAAAGTGAAATACATTAGGGGAAAAGAAGAAAAAAATGAAGTGAAAATATAAATGCTATTAATATGTTAACCAATAAATAATAAGGTAAGTGTATTCATGAGTTACAGAGGCAAGTTCTGTTCCGCTCGTCTGCCCTCATACTGAAAACCGCTGAAATCCTATTTTGGCCAGCCTTAAAATTCAGGGAGTGGGTGTCTTACTGTAACTATCACTTTTCCATCTTCCTCTTCCACATGAATGATGATTTTCTAGTCCACTTGCCATTTTATCTGACAGAGAATCTGCAGGCAAGACTGTACTAACCCCAACTGGTGTGAGGTAAGCAGGATTAGTAGGAGGAACAAAACCCAGTAGCCTTCTGCAATGTGGAACCAGGCGAAGTATAACCTCTACAGAGACACTGTCAACCTGAGCTTCTTCTCTGGATACATTTCCTCCACATAATGTTCTTTACCAACAGTCATGATCAGCGAAATATCTAAATCAGTTTTTGAGGCTTTTTAGTGTACTTGTTCATTACTCTTGTTTTTCTCAGGAGTAGATTTTTTAGTCTATCCCCATTTAAGCTTTTTGAGAGTTACATTTCCGCATTTAATGATTTGATAGTAATAAAGGAAACATATATGATACAAGTTTGTCAAATATTCATCATCTTTTTTTAACCAAATCTGAAACTACAAGCTTGAAATATTCTGTATGATAATACCCTATTAAATAACATTTTATACTTATTCCCTAGAAACCATGCATTAGACTTAATTACCACACTTCCTCATTATCATTTATTCTATCCTAAAGACTGATTTTGCAGTCCACAGGGAAAATCTTTTCCTGATAACTAGTTCTCCTTGGTTGTAGTCCAAGAGAAACGACAAACTTCACCTTGTTTCAGCTGCCTCTTGCTAACAGTTTAAGCCAACAGAGGTTGCATGAATAATCTTTTTAAACAGGCACAGGTTTTTTCCCCTGAGGTTGCACCATTATTTGTCCAATCACTTGTCTTTTTACTCCGCTCTGATCAGTGTGGCCTAGAGAACAAATAGCCAGCTTTACTTCCCTCCCTCTGGGAAGGTTAGATTTTGGTAGGATGCAGCATACCAGCAAAACTAAGTCTCAAAAAAATATCCATTGCTTCCAATATTATATAGGAAGATATTTAGGGAACTGTGTTAATAATTCACACAACTGCAAGGTGTTTCGATTCATTTTTCTGTTTTTAGAAATGCTCAATAAATTTAGAAATGCTCAGTTTAAATCACAGGATCACAGAATTGTAGGAGTTGGAAGGGACCTCTAGAGATCAAGTCCAGCCCCCTGCCAAATTATCTCCCTAAACCAGGGTGCACAGGTAGGTGTCCAGGTGGGTCTTCAGTGTCTCCAGAGGAGACTCCACCACTCTCTGTACAGCCTGTGCCAGTGCTCTGTCACCATCACTGTGAAGAAGTTCCCATGCACATTTGTGCAGGACTTCCTATGCCTCAGTTTGTGGCTATTTCCCTTTGTCCTATCACCACACACTGCTGAGAAGAGTCCAATCTCATCTCTTTGCCTCCTGCTCCTTAGATATTTATAGGCGTGGATCAGATCCCCTCTGAGTCTTCTTTCCTCAAGGCTGAACAGACCAGGTCTCTCAGCCTCTCCTCAGAAGGGAGGTGTTCCATGTCCTTTATCATCTTTGTAGCCCTCTGCTGAACTCTTTCGAGGAGATCCTGGACTTTTTTGTACTGAGGAGCCCAGAACAGGCCACAAATGATCTCTGGCGAAAACTGTAAAATAATTAAAACTCAGATTAGAAGACAAGATGAGCAAAATTTTTATAATTCTTAGCTCCTCAAACAATCTAAGATCTAGGTGCCATCATAAGAAATTACAGATTCATATTCCTGCTGTTCCCTGTCTCCCAGGATTACACATATTAGAAATGCTTTGGGAAAAAAAGCAAACAAACGAAACACCAATGAAAATGAAACATAGTAGTCCTGACACTAGTAAAAAATTTTTTAATTTTCATGAACAATTAACATATGCATTCTTCAGTTAAAGCATCTATAGGAAATATAAATATACAAAACAGAACTGCATACATATAACTGAAGATCAAGAGACAGTAACACTGGCTCTTAGAAATAGAGTCAGAAAGTAATGTACTCCTTAGGGGAAATAAATTTCTTTTCCTAACTGGTGAACTTCATTCTTTCTTCACTTCTGAGCAATTCCCAACCTGAAACCATCAGAAAATAGGATAGTTTAATGATGCCTTTAGAAGCAAATCTCAGTTTATTTTGCTTGAAAACCACAAGCACTGATCTCCTGGGGAGAGGAAAGAAACCATCTATCAGAGGCAATCAAAGCAGAGATTAGTGCACAAGTTCAAAGAAGGCTTTGATGTTGGATTTTAAAGTTTTTATTCTTGTGTTATTTCAAAAATTACATTTTAATGCACAGATATCTGACATTATTTCACTAATCTTTTTCAGCTTAAAAAATTTGAAAAAAAAAATTTTTGTTTTTATAAGTATCTATTACTATTAACATAGTTTTCTAAACACCCATAATTCCATACAATTAACAACTTAAATAATTTCTCAAATTACAATAGACATTAAATGAATGTTTTCAACACCTTAACTTTTGAACAGTGTGATTCTTCCCCTCCTTTTTTCACAATCCATTGTTCTGTCTGAAAATTTTATATCTTCAAAGCAGTCATAGTGTCTGATCTCATTAGCTTTTTAAACACTGTAGGCATTTCCAAGTGAATTCAAAAGTAATATTACAACAATGCCAGTGCAGTTGGAAACCAACCTGCTGAAGCAAATAATTTACTTATATTTAGACTTTATTTTATTACTGAAATATTTAGTCATTAAACTAATCTCTAACTCCTTCATGCCCCCCACTCCCTCAACCCCTAACAGTCTACAGCATGCTGCAAAAGTGTTCATTTTAACACTTAGCATGACTGATTATAAATAGTATAAAAATACCTTCATTCTTGGTCTGGAGAAACATCACTTAAAGCAGGAGGAACTGCAGAATCACAAAATTGTAGGGGTTGGAAGACACCTCTGGACATCATCTATTTCAAAATCCTTCCAAAACAGTTTACCTACAGCAGGTTGCACAGAAAAGCATCCAGGTAGGTCCTGAATATCTCCAGAGAAGGAGACTCCACAATTTCTCTAGAGAGTTTGTTCCGAGGCTCAGTCATTCTTCCAGTGAAGAAGTTTTTCCTGATGTTCATATGGATCTTCTGTGTTCCAGCTTGTGATCATTGCACCCTGTTATGTTGCTGGGTACTGCTGAAAAGAGCCTGACCCAGTCTACTTTATATCCATCCTGTAGAAATTTAGAAGCACTGATAATATCCCCCCTCAGTCTTTTCTTACCCAGGCTGAACACTCCCATGTTTTTCAGCTCCTCTCCATAAAAGATATGCTCCAGGCCCCCAGTCATCTTTGTGGCCCTCCACTTGACTCTTTCTAGAAGTTCTCTGTTTTTTCAGGAAAAAGGGAGTCCAGAACTGAATGCGGCCCAGATGTGGCCCCATCTGGGCCAAGGAGGGGAGAGTAGAGAAGAGGGATCACTTCCCTCAACCTGCAGGCTATACTGTTTTTATTGCACCCCAGTGTACCTTAGGCCTTCTTGACCTTGAGGGCACACTGCTGGCTCATGGCCAACTTGTCCATCAGGGTATCCAGCTCCTTCTCTGAAGAGTTACTTTCCAGCAGGACATTCCCTAACCAGTGGTGGTATATGCAGTCATTCCTACTCAGGTGTAGGACCCTACACTTGCTTTTGTTGGAACTCATCAACTACCTCTCCACCCAACTCTCAGTCTGTCCAGTTTTTGGAGTGTGGCCAGAGGAGGGCCACAAAAATGACCACATGGGTGGAGCACCTCAAATACCTCTCCTACAAGGAGAAGATGAAAGAGCTGGGGCTACGTAGCCTGTAGAAGAGAAGACTTCAAGGTGATAATACAGTGGCCAGTCAGTATCTAAAAGGGAGCTACAGAGAAGAAGGGGACAGGCTCTTTAGCAGAATCTGTTGTGACAGAACAAGGGAAAATGGTTTCAAACTAAAACATGGGAGATCTAGATTGGATATAAGCAAAAAGTCTTTTACAGTGAGGGTGGTGAGGTACCAGCACAGGATGCCCAGAGAGGTGGAGGATTCCCCATCCCTGGAGATGTTCAAGGTCAGGCTGGAGCAGGCTCTGAGCAACCTGATATATGGGTGTACCTGTTCTTTGCAGGGGAGTTGGTCCCTTGCAATTTTAAGGATTCTATGATATTCCGTTTCTTTGATTCTTGTTGACCAGAAGCACAGTCATTTGGTATGTCAGCCGTTCCTTCCACCTTGGTATCAACATCTACCCACTTGATCATATCATAGAAGGGTATCAGATTGGTCAAGCATGATTTCCCTTTGGTGAATCCACTCTACTACTAAGAACCTTTTCCTTCATTTTCTTGGAGATGACTGCTTCATCACCTTTCGAGGAATGGAAGTGAAACTGACAGGCCTGAAATTGCCATGTTCTTTCTTGCCTGTTTTGAAGATTAGAGTGACATTGGCTTTCCTGCATACCTTAGGCATCTCTTCTGTTCTCCATGATCTTTTAAAGATGATAGAGAGTGGCTTGGCAATCACTACTGCCAGCTCCCTCACTTGTAGGTGAATTCCATCAGAGCCCATAGATCTGTATGCGTTGAGTTTGTCCAGATTATCTCTGCCCAGATCCTACTCTATCAAGCAGAAGTCTTCCTTTCTTCAGACTCTGACACTGGTAGAACCAGAATGTTTTATCACTGGAACACTGCTTAATCATGAATATGCAAGTTGATTTGTCCTTACACAAACCTTCTGACAAAAATGACCAAAGATAATATACAGTACTTTTTAGGACTACCCTATGCTATTGTAGATTATTTAGTTACTAGTAAGCACAAGTGTATATATATAATGTGTATAATATATATATATTTATATAGGTATACTAAGGGAAAAAAAAATCAATGAGGAGCTTGCAAAAGGATACTACTACTTCTCATTATTTAAGCAGTACTGAAAGTATGGTACCAAAGACAGTTGCAGCTGGCTTCCATACAATGAAGTATATAGAAGTATGCATTTCTGTGGTACACGGGTTATTCAGCGGTAAAGACCAAATCATCCCTTTGGTAGTCAACAGATTAAGAGTAAAATGTTCACTAATGAGCCTTGAAACTAAGCTGAAATCAAGAAACTATCCTGAATTTGGAATGGCAAGTAATTTGTCAAAACAAAGGTTATCAATCTGTGAATATATTTGTACTGTTTTGCATTTGCTTAGCTTCCACTTAAACCAACTATCCCTAATGAAACAAACCTCCAGAAATGCTAAATGGAATGAGTCATGAGTCAAATTCCAACTGATATATCATGGGTAACAGAGGGAGTGTTGCAATGCAAGCAG
Organism: Callipepla californica brunnescens; assembly: GCA_023055505.1. NCBI lineage: Eukaryota > Metazoa > Chordata > Aves > Galliformes > Odontophoridae > Callipepla > Callipepla californica. Next base: position 598,065 of record JALIRH010000013.1, read on the forward strand.
TTCAGTGTTTAGAACAAAAAGTGCATTTATAGAATTCATCAGCAGGTTGTCTCACAAAAAAATTGTGTTACTTAATAAAGAAATTTAAAAGACAGCCTCGACTGTGCAACTCTGAAGTATATGCAAGTTCAGTCTTCAAAGGGAATAGCCTCATCCATGGAAAAAAATACTTCCCAACATCAAAGTAAATAAGCATGAGGAAACCAATTAACCAGTATCTCAGAGGAGAAATATAAATAGTTAGACAAAATGGTCAACAAGATTTATCCCTATACTTTTATATCAGGTTGCCTAAAATCAATAAGGTTTAGAATAGTAATTCTAAATACCCTAAAAGAATCTTTAATTATTATTTAATTTACATAATTCCTTAAATACATATGTTCCTTGTGTTTGCTGGCTAGAGTACCTAAATTATCACTGATAATTAGATAAACTATAGATGTTGACAAATGTTTTTTTTTAGAGGATGTATCTGCTTCTCTATCTCCCTGTCTCCAAGTGTTTTCAGTATGCCCATCTGCAGCATTGTGATGGAGCAAAGCACTGCTGCACTTAAAATGTTATGGACAGCCCTGGAAATGACAAGTTATCATGGTAACTACATAATTCAGGAAGACTTTCTAAAAGAATGCCTTTCTCCAAAACAAGACACTCTGAGCAGTCGCTGTCACACTAGAACCTGAAAGCAAATTTTTGTTCAGATCAATGGAAAATATATTGAACAGAACCTTTGGATTCCTATTCAGTGAAAATAGTGTTCCTTGATTAAAAGATCTGTAGTGAAAATAATAAATAAAGCCAGTTGACTGAGAGCTGCAAATAGTTTTCAAATTGTAATAGTTTAAAAAGACAAAGATGGTGAAAAGAAAGAATCTGTTATTTTTTCAAATTCCAGTCTTTTCCTACTTTTACATTTCTACATTTCCTCTATTATGTACTTCACTTCTTTTTAATTCTTAACAAAAATGTAAAAAGTGACAAAGTAAGATGTAATCCATTGTTACCAATAGCTTAATTATCAACTTTTCTAAGCAGAAAAAAAAATATCTTCTGGCTCTTTGGACAAGCTTTTTAATTGCTAACTAAGTATTGTCTATAAAAACCAATAGTCGTATGGGTTTGTTTTTGTCTTATGCATAAATAAGCCCTATTGATTGTGAAGATTATTGTTAAAATGCCACAGGGAGTAGCGTGCGCTATGAGACACTATTTAATTATATGATCACAAACTGCTTTGCTTAGAGAAATTATCTTACTTCCAGGTTGAAAGTCTACCTTTCACAGGACTTAATGGGGCATATATTCTTCATCTGCTACCTTTTTTCCCTTACAAAGTACACCTGTGATATGGTGCATAGAGTTTTTCATTGTTTAATAGCCTAATACATTTATTCTAACCTCATCTGCAGAAACTCATGAGCTATTGTCAGAAGATTTCTATAACAACTCAGGTTGAGCCAAACCTCTAGCACGGAGTTAAAGTAAGCTGGCAAATATAAACATGCCTGTTAAAGAGAACTATGAAACAATTTTGATAATGGTTGCTAGCAGTACCTGGAATGTTAAGAGGCACAAGTGAAAACCATTGCCCTTTTCTCACTTATTTAATAGTCCATTTTCTCTTTTGAATGTACTATAGTAGAACACCAAAATGAAGTAGTACAATCTAAATGACAGTGAGTTAATGATAGTCACTGAATACAGCTTGCAGTTTTATGAAGGATTTGGCATGTGAACTAGTGGGAAACTTGACTATGAAGACAAGACATTTCTCATCAGGTCTCATGTAAGTTGCTAAAAAAATTGATCTTTTTAAATAAAACATAAACAAATTAATCTGTAGTTCATACATGTAAATGTGTACTACTGTCAAATGAAAAATCCCTTTCAAAGCAGTTTTGCTTCTGAGTTTAAAAACAAGCTATGCCTGTAAATCTTTACACAAAACATAGCAAAGTCCTAAAAACACAGCAAAATTTTGTCTCATATGCAGTTATTTCTTCAGCCACTTAGAATCCAAAGGCTCCAGCTAATATGAACTATTTCATCCAATAAATATTGTAGAGAGGCTGGGCCAGATTGCATAACAAGAAAGTGGTCCACTCCTATAGAAGGCATGTCAACCATGGTGTATAATTCTGTCTCTAAAGAAACAAATTAATAGAGGAATTTTGTTTTCCCCCCAACTTAATATAAGAGTGGAAATCTTACAATTTACAGCTTACTGCCATTTTCCGATTTCAATTTTAGCTTTCCCATAACACCAAAAATGCTTTGTCTGAATATCAGAAATTTTGGTAAAACCAGAATATGCAAAGGAAATGTTTATTCAAACAGAAGTGTTTGCAGTCCAAAGCTGATTAAGTTATACACTGAATATATACAAGAATTGAATATACAAGAATATATACACATATATTATACATATATATATATTTACAATATATAATTATACATTATACATATACATCCATTTAAGTTATACGCTGAAACTCTTAAGTCAAATTACACAACTGGTTTGCATTTCATTCATTCTAGTCCAAGAAACAATTGCTATCATCAGATTTTTGACTAATTGTCTAAGGACATAAAGCTTGTGCAGTCATGAATTCTGCCTTTCTAAGTGCAAATTTTGTTGAAGTCTATGGATTAAGGCCTAAGAAAAGGATGCTCTGTTAGTTCTCCCACTGATAGAGCTCTTTAAAACCATTTAAAAAGATACTTGTTGCCAATACATTATGCATTTCAAAAACAGTACATAGGGACAAGCTATTCCCAAGGCACCAAAGTGAAAATTGAAAAATATTCAGTGGACAAAAACATCCTTTTCAGAGTCAGAGTTCTTGAGTTCTATAATGTAAGTAACACTTAAAAGTATCTTGCATTTCCCTTCTTGAACAGAAGCAGGAGAGTTATGTAGAAGAATGAAAAATGAAAGACAGGCAATAAGTCATATCATGACTTTAATACTAGAAAGCACAGAGTATAGAATTAAAACTCAAGCTAAAGGACTTTTAAAGTACTATCTTTCTAAGAAGAAAATATTCCACCTCAGACTTGATTTCCACCAAAAAAGAGAAATGAATGTGCGCCCGTAGAAGAAGTCAGCATTTTGTTAAAACCAAGACAGGGAGATCAAAGCACTCATTCTTGAAAGCACTCACACAGCACATTAAATGTGAGAGCTTTGAATTATGATTCTCAATGGCCTGGTTTCTGAACCAGGACATCCTCAGTAACAAGTGAAGACTCCCGTGCTTCACCATTACTTTTCAGGAAATAGAGCCTCAATGGAACATAAAAAGATAATGATTTGTTGGTCTATAACAACAACAACAACAAAAGAGTATAAAATATATCACAATTGCTTTGTTTTTTAATATGTAAAGAAATATGTAAAGCATTTTATTGTATTTGTTGTTATATTATATTTGGTGTGTACTGTTTAATTTAAAGGGAGGTGTACAATTCTTGTTTTCTTTTCAAATGTCAGTGCCATGTAAAAGTTTCAACTTCTCAGTGCATATTAAAGTTTGTTCCACACAAATATGTTTTCCAGTCAGTTGAGGTTAGATGTTAAAATCCTTCACAGACTTTTCCTATTTTTCTGTGTAGGTATAACTTCCAGTTACTTCTATGTAAATTATAACTCAGAGGTCAGAACATTCAGAACTACCCACTCCTTCCAACCTCTGCCAGTAGAACAATGATCCTTTCAACCCTTCTGTCTGAGAAGAAAAAGGACTTAGAGACACTTTCCACAAATCTTTTCTTTCCCTCTATAAGGGAGGTGTTTAATGAAATTGTGGCTAACGTCAACTGTGTTCACTTTATTCTGGGTCCAAAGATGCCACTCAGCTGCAAAAATGACAGGCCTTAAAACTGATTTAACAAAGCCTGGAAAATTCCTTCTTTCACTATGCATCTCTGTTATCAAAACTATAAACATTCTCTTAAGTGTTCAGTTTGATGCAGAATTCTAAGTCTCAGAGATGAAATACTACCCTGACAAAATTAGAAATAAAAAAAAAATTTATAACTTCATATCACGCTCCAATATAAAGGAGGGAGACGAGGTTCTTTGATTATGTGTATATCTGATGGCGAGATTAAGACACAACGGGTCAAATGTTAGCCCAACCAGTTTATTACAATTACTAGCTGCTTAGGGATATGGGGAAGGGAAGGTGAGCGATAGAAAAGGGATTAAAAGCAAGGAGTCTTGATAGAAAGCAAGAGAGATATAATCACCACCATGGGTCCAGAGAGGTTCGTAGTAGGTTCGTTGATCTCAGGAACTCTCTGGTCACCGCAGGGGATGGGAGAAAGTCAGGAAGCTTCACAGCAAGCAGGCCTTGGGGTCCGTCTGAAGAGTTTTGCCCCCTCAGGGAATTCTCTGTTTGCTCTTTGGGATTTCTCCATCAAAGATGTTTTCTCTGGGAGTTCTTCTCCTGGAATTCTCTTCTCTTAAAAAATGACATGTCTAGCCCAAAAGATAAACCAGCAGAGGATGTTGCCTTCCTTGCCATGCAGGAGCATTGTCTTTTTGTGGTGGTCAGCTTCTCCAAGCCGTACCCCCGGAAAAGACTATTTGCCCCTATTTCTTTACAACCATAAGCAGAGACAATGAGGCACCATAACACCCATCTGGATAACCGGCAGTTATCAGTCAGAGTCTTGTCACCAGAAAAGGCCTCACAAAGCAAGCTTTGAGACAATAAATAAAAGAAAACAGTTTCTGTCTTTCACACTTCAACTGGTATATACTGATTTTAATGTTCTTTTCCTTCAATGTTTTAAAATCCATTCTGATTCCACAAAGCGCTTAGCCCCACTGACTCCTAAATGGCCTGTCCTTAGCAACTCACTAACTGTGTTAAGGTGACAAGCTCTTTTAAAGACAGTTTCTATTTGGTGCATATAGCATGCAATATGTAACAAATAGCCCACTCCTCTTTCATATAAAATTAACAACCAACAATTTCTTATTGATAGGAAGTAAGTCATTGCTTAGACCTATTGCATATCAGTGGCCGCACTCCATTGTCATTTCTTTGCTGCTTATCTGCCTGTGATACAAGTGAACACAGTAGGAATGTAAAGACTAGTCGTAAGCTTGACCTTTTCTGCAAACCTCTGCCAACATACTTCTTATAGAGGATGAGTTTAGAGGAGGCAGGAGAAGAGAGGCATGCAAGTAAACAATCCCATGGCTGCTAATACCTGTACAGTGAAAATCCTGAATACAGACACTGCTTCACCAGAAGCCTTTGAGTTCACTTTCACCTTCAGAGGAGGAGATGCCACTTCTAAACAGAAGTCTTTCTGCCAATATCCTGTGCTTCTAGAGTACAATTACTTCAGAGCTGTCAGTATGCCTCTGGCAATACCTTTCCTTATTCTACAGCTGAAAATAGTACCTGCAAGCACATGCTGAGTTCACCTTCTAAAAAAAGGTTTCTTGATCTCCCAGATTGTCAGTAAGAATGTGTGCTATGTTATCTAATCTTTATATGAGGTTATATTTCTGTTTCTTGTATTTCATTCAGCCAGGACTGCACTCAGTGCTGAATCACAACGATTTTCTCCCATATGAAATCTTCTTTTAGGGAGGAAAAAATCCCAGGTGTGGTTGATATTCAGAACACTTTTTTCGCTTGAAGGAAATTTCATAAATCCAGAATAGATTATTTGGTCTTTACCATTATCAATAAAACTGTTATATCGTTCGCTACTAACACTACACTATTTCCTTCTCATACCCATCTCTGCAAAGGGAGTTAACTAAATTCTGTGTTGATATAAGTGCTTGCAATTCCAGAACAAATGACACTGATGGAACTGGTAATTAACACTATGTTCACATTAAAGTAGACGCACATCAGACTAAACAAGCACCGCTCTATTCCTCTTATATTATGCTTGATAATATTGTATCCTGGTTTCTCAATCCTCACAAGAGGGGAAAAACAACCATTTAGGAAACATGAGCAAATCAAAACTATTCTAAGTGGTACAAACAAATAACACACTGATGAATTTTTACCTCATTTCTTTTTGTATTTCAATCATGTCTTGACAACCTCATGAAACTCCAAAAAAAGCATGTGCTTTTCTCATTTGCCTTTAATGATGGCACACAGCTTTGACTCTCAGAACATCTGGAAATCGAATTTGCATAAACCAAATGATACAACGGAAAGAACAATGTGCAGATAGTGGCCCAAGGACCAAAGGCCAAGAGTACATGGGCAACTTCCTTCCCTTCTTACCTATTCTGGCAATTTTCCTTAAAGTCTCTCATGTGTCATTAATAGACAATCAAAGGAAAGATCAGACATCAGAAAAAACAAAAAGGTGTTTTATTTCAGTGGAAAAAGATGCAGCTGCCATTCAGTCAATTCTTCAAAGGCTTCTGTATGGAACCACAGAACCATCTCCTGATGGAAGGGAGATGTTAAGTATGCATTGCACACCATAATTTACACAAAACAACACCAAAATGTTGAAAGTTCTGTCTTTCAGGATTCTATAATATGCACATATTTTGCTCTTGCAGCATGGCACAGTGGGGCAGATTTAATCGCGCCAGTTCTGTACTGACCCAGGGTCAACACCACTGCACACACACAGGAAGCACGCATTGTTAGAGGAATACCTTTTTAGAAATGTAATTTTACTCCTTCCCTTTTAATTTACCCACAGTAGATACCAGATACAAATACAACAAAATATTGTGTGTGTTTAAAAACAAAAGTTTTCGTCTCTCATTTTTACTGTTTACTAATTGTTTCAACCCCAAAGATGCTGCCAATTATTCACATTCTGTAAGAAGCCTCAGGACATCTTTGCAGCACTGTGACAGTAACATCTGATGTGCTGCTGTGCTTTCCTGAAGATCTGTAATGGCAGAATTGATTATCGGCATGTTCTCCTTCGCCACTTGATTTTTGTGAAAAACTTACTGATAGCTCTCTGAAGTGGAATGGGCTAAAGAGAAAGATGAAGTAACATCCAGTTATTTCCAAGAGATCTTAATTTTTCCTGTTCCTGATTTTCTCCTCAAGCAGTTTGCTTTGCCTTACTACCAACACTGTAGCATCCCTCCCAAAGACAAACACATTACTTTGTATAAGAGGTATGACATAAGACTCTTTCCCAAAGGATTCTGAAACATTTGGCAACAAATTCAGCTTCAGAAACATCATTTTTATAAGTGAGAACCAGATCTTGAACCTCAGAATGCAAACCTCTTTAGAAAAGCAATTTAAAAATGAAAGTGATTTGACTGGAGTGTGGCATATGACAGTTATTTTCCACTGGCCAGTAACATAGAAATTCATTGAAGTAAAAGGACTCTTTCATTTTTTACTTAATTCTTTTCCATTTAGAAGTAGTTCTAAGTCCATACAGAAGGTACAGGATTCACATAAATTTCATGCTGCTCAACTCTCTGGCCTTTTCACTAGAGTATGAAGTATATTTATTTATCTTGTAGAAATACAAACAGAATCAGCAAAATTACAATTTATGCCTGTCAATGGTTTATGGGCTGGTTCTGCCCAGTTCCGTGACAACCGGGGCAGGGGACCCGCAGACCCATGCCCCGGGAAAGGGGAAGGGGAAAAGGGAAAAAGGAAAAGGGAGATGGGCCTAGAAACAAAACAGTGGCAACGATCTGAGGAGGAAAGCTGATTTACTAAATAAGATACAGGAATGCAAAATAACAATGCTGTATAATTTGAATCAAAGCTAAATCAAATAAACTGAGCAAGAGTATGTCCAATAAAACCAAAGGCCTTACGCTAAACACTGAACATGAGCACAGATAGTGAGCACCTACTGCTGGGACAATACCAAAGGGAAGAGAGTGTCTCATGACACACAGTTTTTATCTTTCCCTGTGAGTGGAAAACGTAAAAATTCAAAGCAATGCAAAGTCCTCTAAGGAACATAGTTCTTCCTCTCTTCTGAGACAGGTATACCCAGAATTATCAATGATCCATGGAGCTGGAACATTAACTCTTTAACTCCCAGTGCATTACATGATGTTATGATGTGGAATACCAATAACAAAAATCATAGAACCATGACAGTGCCCCAAACAAGCAGGCCTAAAAAGCACTCACAAATACAAAGGAAGTTCTTATAACACATGCAGACGTATGTTCCCAATTTACAGCTATGGCAAAGGATTAAACAGTTGAATGAACGTTGGGCCATTCAATGTACCTACTCAGAATTTGGATTAAAGAAATCTTGGCTCATAGGACTACATTTAGTACTTTCAACGATAATCCAATAAATACTTGCCAACCCATGTGAAACTAAATCTGTTTGTTCTCAAAATACTTCCCTGGCTCAGGGTAACAGTTTATTCACTGATACATGCTTGGGCTAATTGGAAGTGTTGTTCTGAGTGCGCCTAGTTTGATATTGAGGTTTGTTTTAAAGTTTAAGCACATGGATAATACTTATGAGGAAAAATGCCATGAGAAACTCAGATCAAGCAAGTTGTAATTAAAAAAAGCACCTCTGCAGAGGGTGCTCTACACTGGAAGCTAATCCCTCTATTGCTGCTTCCCTTCTCCTCCCAAAAAATTGATGATAATCTTTACTTTTGCATAATAGAGTAGCACCATAGGTAAATCTTATAGTCTTTAACACCTGCAGAATCTAACAGTATACATCTAAACAGTGTGAAATAAGAAGATAGATACATTTTTATCATACTTCACATTGGGAGGAGATAAAATGGAATCAGTGAATTCATTTGAGCATGGTATAATACCCTATTTGTAAGTAAACTTCACTCAAATTACCATCCATTGTGAACTTATGTCTCTAAGAAGTTCTGCCATTGTTTATGTCATAATATTCAGGTTTCTCTCACATGTAATATAAGGAAAAGTAAGGCACCTGGAAAGGCCCTTGCATAAAAAAACAGTTCTTGCTTATTTGCTGAAACAAATTTTTGAACTAGCACAAATAGGCTGTTGTCTACCAATAAAAAGTCAGTTAAAACAGGAATAAAAACACATTTACTCTTTTTTTCCCGTTGTTTTAGCCCCAGAAGCATGCTCTAACAACAGCTTTTAAATGAAGCCAGAAGAAAGATTATATATCATGCTCTAACCATACCTGACTGAAGTCTAAATAAGCTACAGATAACTATGGAGACAAAACTCCAACTCCTGCACATCCCAGTCACAGAATCACAAAATCCCTTGGGTTGGAAGGAACCTTGTGCCACAGGCAGGGTTGCCAGCCGCTTCAAGAACTAGATAAGATCCAGTAACTCATCACTGTCTTATAAGAAGCTTTCCCCGGCATCTAATCTAAATCTCCCTTCCCTTAGTTGAAAATCATTCCCCCTAGTCCTATCACTATCTCCCTTTGTAAGAAGTTGATTATCCTCATGTTTTTAAACTCCCTTTAAATACTGGTAGACCACAACAAGATCACCCTATAGACTTCTCTTTTCCAGGTTGAACAAGCCCATTTCCTTCAGCCTGTTTTTATAGGTCAGATGCTCCAATCTACTGTTTACAAGAGAATCTGACCTGCTGCAACAACTGAGATTAAAATCACGAGAGTCTTCAACACTTCAAAAATTCACACATCTAATTCACAGGAAGGAAGTCTTATAAACTATAGTGTATTAAATTAAACCCTCCTAACTCCAAACAACTTTTGGCCTATGGTTGATTCAAAATAAATGCTCTTGCCTAAAAACAAAAGAAAATTAACTATATTTATTGCTGTATCCCTTTAGTTCTCAACAGCTATGAATTTTCCAGTCAATTTTTTGGACAGAAAAGCTTTGAAAAGAACAAATTCTAAGCAAATGAAAGCATATCTCAAGTTAAAAAAAAAATAAAAATGGTACGCAGTTAAGAATTCAAACTAGGGCCCTCCTAAAACATATCAGTATTTTTGCTTACGTATGTGGGCTGAAATTAAGCAATTCACCTTCAGCTTCCAAATACTGAATACTTGCAATGAACCATTATGAACAATTGTAATTTACCAGAAGAAAGAGCAGGCCACTTCTGCTGATATAAATTCCACCATGCCCTATTAGAATGGTGTACAACTTGTAAATAGATGTGTAAATATGTGCAGTATGCTTGATTCAGTTTGACCTGGTATTCCTTGGACATTTGGGGACCTATCTTAACTGCTCTTCCCTACTACTGCATTCCCAGTCCTATTCTGGAATATAAATAAAACAAAATAAAATATGTCCATCATAAAAAGTGTCCACATCAATAGCAGTCGCATTCATATATGCTGTCTAACCCATATAAGCTAGTCAGATGTTATAAAGCAAACAAAGGCAATATCAAAGCCTTTATTTGAGATACAGGTGCTATAGAGCAAGATATCAAAGAAAGAGGGTTTAACTCACCCCTCCCAGAAACAGTTTGGAAAATGGTGAGCTCAGGAATGCAGCCTTCTCTAATTTAAACTCGGGTGTGCTGAAAAGGGTAAGGGGGGCCAAACAGCTCAGGCTTTGAGTGCATATGTGCTCCTGGAAACACAGGCAGAAGCACCACCGAGACGGGGAGTGAGCATGGGTGCTCCCCTGCTCCGATCAATCAGGTGCTCTTACTGATTCGGGCTGTGACCTGGTAATTCCATTGCAGATGTGCATCAAATGGATTTGTTATGCTTTTAGAAATACCAATCTTGATATTGAATCAATCACAGATTTCAATCTGCAATTTGGCTACACATAATTTGACACAAATATCAGTTCCAAAGGACTCTGATGTGCCACCTCTTCATGTACATTCACTAACACATACAACACTGCAAAAGATTCAGGCCAAACTGCTCAGAAGATCAACAGTTTCAAAGTCCACATTATCTAATTTGGCTTTAAATAAGTGCATTTGGTATTTATCATGGAGGAAAATACAGTACACATTCAAATTGATCCCTAGTAGAACATTAGGATTGTCTGGGTATGCAGTCCCTCATGACTACATCCACATACTATCCACAAAATAGTAGATTCAAATACGTTTATCAACATATTTGCAATATTATAGTTACCAGAGGACCAGTTTTAATGGAAGCATCTGTAAGTTTCAGCTGTAAATGCAAAAACTTTGTTTTGCCAAATAGACCTTTCCTATCACATAAATGATGCAGAGTAAATATTGATGTGGTCACAAAAGCTATGCAATACATTTAATATGCAAAAAGTTTGATTTTGCATTCTATTTCATCTTTGTTTAAAAACATGACTCAATATAATGTACTTGAAAGCTTTTCATGTTATAATGTCCTCTCATCAAATAAACTCTGCTAACTGATGTCTCAAGCCTCCACACCCAAGAGCTGAATGCACTGGGTTTATTTAAAATTAAAAATTATAACACCAGTTTTCTAGACCTCATGCTTTTGCTCCTGGATAGGAAACAGGAGTTTAGACTCATTAGTTAAGGATATCTATCAAGCAGAAACTTTCCAGTTTTTGACTACTTGACAATTTATATAATTGTATCTCAAATGAGCTCCAGACTAATAGACTAATAGACTAATCTCTCTATTTGAAATGAAAAAAACACTTTTTATTAAATTAAAAAGTAATTCAACACTCTCCAAGGATGAGGATTATGAACGACTATGTTGTTGTGCAAGTTTGTCATCTTAACTTCTCCTCAGCATTTGCTGTTTCTTTTAGGAAATAATGGACCAGCTGTGCTCTTTTCAACTTAAAAATGCATTGATTACTTCCTCTTCTTTGGCTAATATGCCTATTTTAGGTGCTATTGCTGAAGTGTTCAAACTGCTGAGTGACTAGGAGTTTCTACCGGACTTTGGAGTATTCTGCCAAATTTCATATAGATGTATTGAACCTATGCCAGTATCATGAATTTGGTGGTGACAGAGTTAATTTTCTTCATAGAGACTTGTATAATGTCATGTTTTAGTTTTTGCAGAACAGTGCTTGCACATAGCCAAGGACTTTCAGCTACATGTGCTGCCCTACCAGCAAGGGGCTAGGAGGGGGCAGAACCAGGACAGCTCAACCAGACCAGCTAGAGGAGTGTCCATATGGCATCATGCTGGGGTAAAGAAGGACAGTGGAACATCCATGGTGATGGTGCTTATTTTCCCAAGGAACCATTACACATGATGTTCCCTGCTTTCCTGGAAGTGGCTGAACATCTGCCTGCCCATGGGAAGTATGAATGGATTCCTTATTGCACTTTACTTGCATGTGTGGCTTTTGCTTTACCTACCAAGCTGTCTTTACATAAGTCTGTGAGCTCTTGCACTTTCACCTTTCCAATTCTGTCCCTCATTCCACTTTTGGAGAGTGAATGATTGGCTGCATGGTTAAACCACTAAAGCTAGGTTTAGCAAAACTGTGCTCCACTGCTTCTTTAATCTACAACCCCTTTGCACAGAATAACTTACTAACCTAGTTAATCAGCTTCAGCATTTCAAGTTTCCCTGTAACATTTACAGTTCATAATGTTATTAATCTTCAGCAGCATGCAGGCTTAATTGCATATAGAAAATATAAGATGGAAGATTGATCTGTTCATAATTTCAAGGGCAGCATTATCACCTTTTTTTTTTCTTCAGTGGGTCAGAACATAATATTATAAGCTTTATTTGATTGTGGATAAATTTTAAAAAATAATTGGTATTGTAGATTCTACCTATGTCAGCTATGGAGTAATGTAGATGTTCAGGCAAATTCAGTCCTTGAACAGACTAGAGCCGGTAAAGGCTCTAGGAAATCTACGAAAGCTAAGAGCTTTCCTACTCGGTTCTTCCTAGCTGACAAGAAGCAATACTACAAATGATATTTGAAAAAGTGAAATCAGTAATCAGATCCCTTCCAAACTGAAAATCAGCTCAAGGCCCTAAAAAATAAATAATAAAATAAAATAAAATAAAATAAAATAAAATAAAATAAAATAAAATCTGTAGCAGAAACAGAGGAGAAGGCACAGAGATGTAGGTACTGGATTACATTTAAATTGGGCGAAGACAGAGAGCCCTCCAAAGCAGTGTGCTGGAACTACAAAGACACTGCTCTTCTGATATTACAAGGGATTCAGAACCTTCGTGGTATCACTTAGCTCATCTGTGGCTTGTAACTTTGCACTGTCCAGAAAAGCTTATACAAGAAAGCAGTCTACCAAGAAAGAATGAGGTACTGAGCAGAGCATTAGGCTTTAATACAACTGAAACAGAGATCAAGAGCAGCTTGAGATGGCATACATACAAACTCATTCCATATTCTTATGCAAACTGAGCTGATTGTGGTGCAGGATGTAATCCCCAAGTATTGTTTCTACCGAATTTAAAAGAGCTCTCCTCTGCTTCCTTTAAGGGAAAACAAACTCATTCCCACATCTGAGCCTCTTTCTATTGCTTGCAAAGTTCAATGAATCCACCTAAACCTAATTCACTTTTAAATTCAATATTAATCTTGCCCTGTCTTTTCCTAGTGTTTACCGAATTGTATCAAATATATAAAACTATAATATAAATTTTTCCTTATCTGACAATGAAACTCAGAGTTCACTGAAACAAGTGAAAGCATATCTTACTCACTTTGGCTGAGGCCATTATTTCAAAACTGCAGAGTAGAATTCTGTCAGAAATTATTCTCATTCAGCTCTGAGAAAAACAAAAGGACAATATGGCTTTGTACCTACATGTAAAATATTTATATTGGGTATTTAAATATTTATACATTTGAAACTTTAAAATATTTATATCTCTATTCAAGCAGTTCATATATTGGAGAGTAAACTCATGTAATGGAAATTTATTATATATTAAATATTTAAGTTAATATTTTATAAAATTTACTGTACATTCAGTAAGAACAAAACTAGCAAGGGATGGGGAACTCTCAAGAGACTACTTTTGCATTTTCTGCATGAAACAAGCATCACTTATCTCTGCACTGCTTTTAACAGATTTTATACTCCTGATAAGTGAGACTGTTAAGACATCATGCAACTAAACATCAAGGGATAATTTATACTTGAGCAGAATTCCACCTAAGTCGGTGGAATTAATGACAAATCAAGTTGATCCTACAGTCCCTAAGCCAGCACATTGCAGAAGGAATTGAAAAAGGCCAAGCATTTTGCAGATCAGTAGTGAAACTTCTGAACTACTTCTGACTCCTGTGGCCACACTATAGGTTTTCTAACATCCCGTTGAAAAAATAAAGCTAAGTACTTCCTTTCTCCTGCAGACTGAACTGAACCTCTCAACATGACAAAAATTCTTACTGCATGCATATAGCAGACTTGAAAAAGGTCTTCTCACATAGCTTTGGAAGGTTTATACATTTTCTCAGCCCATTACTAAACTCCAGTTTTAATCACTAGTGACTAGAACATAACTTGACCATATATCAAATTTTAAGCAGTCACAGGCTGTCTTCAGGGAAAAAGTGATGTGAATTAAGAACAATAAGACAAAGCAACATCCTGAAGGTCTTTTGATGACTGTTCCCTGAGCTCTGGGACATACATAAATAAGTTCAGGATCTCTAAAGTAATCTCAAAAATTTATTGATGGCATAATCACTATCCAAATGATAGTTTTCAAGCAGTAACTTGTAAGAAATTAGTACCAAAAGGATACTTCAGTACCATTACAGTGTTCATTTATATTTTTGACAAGGTGATATATTGGCAGTAAGTTTATACCAAAAAGGCTGTATGAGTCAAAAGGTCCATATGGCAATGAAATTTCTTTGGAGATATTAAATTTCTTCATCAACATAATAATAATAATAGTAGTAGTAGTGGTGGTAGTAGTAGTAGTAGTAATCATAATAAAGTTATAACCTTCAAGCATTCAGCTTTATTAATCTCATAACATGCAATTAAGTTGATATTCAGCAATTCTGACTGTTCTGAAACAAGTTTTAATCTTACCATCAAAAATCAGCCAGCAAGTCTCCTTGCTCAGTTTTTGAACAAGTGACCTTATTTTGTAGCATTCTAATAAAATAATTTCCCACTGGAAAGTGGGTTCTTCAAGAACAAGAAATAGTTCTGCCCGATAATAAACATGCCAAAGATAACAGCTGACTGGGAGATGTGCATTGTAGTAAAAATAGTTCATTGCCATATTATTAAGAAGCATTCAAAATGTAAGTCTCTGCTTTGAGAGAGACCAATGTGTGCTGTAATTAGTAGTAAAGGAATGCAAAACTATTCATTTACTGTGAAGAAAAAAAAGAACAAACAGGAGAGAGGAATGATTACTGCAAAAAATCCAGCCCAACTATGCCCGCAATGCTTATTAAAAAAGAGCTTCCTTAATGAAATCATGAATACAGATGAAATAATGCTTCACAAAAATGCTATCCAATTCATTTCTCAAGCAATCTGTTCACTGAAAAAATCAATTGTATTTTGAATGCTATTTTTGCACCAAGAATATCATTAAGGAATTAGGAGACTGTGCAGAGAGCTTGATAAAGAAGTCTTAAAAGTTTCACATATTCATGTATTTTATTTGGACATGCACACAGAAAAGCACTTGGAAGTATCTTACCTATACCCTTAAAGCAAGGGTCATGCCATGCTTCTGCTATTTCCAGTTTCCCCTCGGTAAGGTGAAAGTTTTCAAGTGATAAAATACTAGCGCAGGACACACTGAATAGTAGATTATAATGCATTTTTGAAGTTCATTTTAAAATCTTATTTCAGCATAGCTTGGAAAGGTTCAACTGAAGTGAAGCAAACTGATATTCACTTGCCACCTACGTTAGATTTTCATCCAAAATAGCTGTGCTTAATATAACTGATTCTCTTTCACCCCCAATAGAAAGCAGCATCTCAGTGCTGAGTACCAGTTATCAGTAAAATATCATCTTGCAATGGAAGCAATGGAAGCAAAAAGAAATCTCCACCTATGTAACAAAAGTCAGAAGCTTCTTAACCTTGGTACTTAATGAAAGAAGTAAAAATACCTCTCTCTGAGCATGGACAAATTAAAAAGAAATCTAATCCTAGCAATAGTCATCTACTGATTGGAAGAACTAATATACATGTGTACTGCTGATCAACTGAATCTTGAAAACTACTTGAGTAATCTTCCTGAACACTGATCTGGGAATAAACGCCAACAGGAAAACAAATCTTCCTTATCTCCACGCAACCAGAAAATGACATTGCTGAGAACTGGTGACACTTGCTGATATCATCTCACTTTTCTGTGTTTTCTCTACTTCTCTTTGCCTGTGTCGGAATAATTAAGCAGCATTTTGAAGCGTATCAAGCCTGTGAAAGAACAGCATCTTGTACCAAACTCAGGACTTCTGCATGAACAGTGGCCGTACCTGACCTGCTACAGTCATGAAAACCTTGTCAGACACATTCACAGTCGAGGTGGCTGTGGTCACTCTTCCTGTCCCCACTAGTTTGGATCACATCCAAGCAATGACCTGACAACCCTCATTTGTATGAGCAATATTCAGTTTTTCACAAAATGCTGAGCAGCTCTAGAGCGGGTCTCCAATATAATAGAAATTGATCCTTGAAATTTTAAATCTGTATAAACAGCACTTCCATTTCATCTTCCATGTCTGTTTACATAAGAATCATACAACATTAGCCAGCTTAGCGGAAGTCACTGACTCCACAGTCCTCAGCTCTGCCTGTCCTTACCCTCAGCACACCTGTCTGGTGATATTCAGGTGGGCTAGTTTCTCCTTGTATGACTAGTAGCCCAGAAGTGTGTGAAAGACAGAAACTGTTTTCTTTTATTAATTGTCTCAAAGCTTGCTTTGTCAGGCCTTTCTGGTGATAAGACCCTAAGTGAGAACTGCAGGTTATCTCTGGGTGGGTGTCATGGTGCCACAGTGCCTCTGCTTATTGTTGTAAAGATAAACAGAAGTGGGGCCAAGCCTGTCTTTTTCGGGGTTCGGCTTGGAGAAGCTGATCACTGCAAAAGGCAATAATGCTTGTGCATGGCAATGCAGGTACCACTCCCTGCTGGCTTATCTGTTGGGCCAGGTATGTCACACTGACAAAAAAAAAAAAAAAAAGAAAAAAACCTGAGAAATGGGGGATAAAAGGCCTTCACTAAACTAGCGACTTTGGAGAAGAACTCCCAAAGAAAAAATCTTTGACGGAGAACTCCCGAAGAGGAAACGGAGAACTCCCTGAGGGGGGGAAACTCTGCAGACGGACCCTGAGGCCTGCTTGCTGTCATCTCCCATCCCCCGCGGTGACCAGACGAGTTCCCCAGACTACGAACCTCGCTGGATCCACGGTGGTGATTATATCTCTCTTGCTTTCTATCAAGATTCCTTGCTTTTTATCCCTTTTCTATCGCTCACCTTCCCTTCCCCATATCCCTAAGCAACTAGTAATTGTAATAAACTGGTTGGGCTAACATTTGACCCGTTGTGTCTTAATCTCGCCATCGGGTATACACATAATCAGAGAACCTCGTCTCCCTCCTTTATATTGGAGCGTGACAATGTGAAGTTCACATTCCAAATAATTCACAGGCAACAAGACAATGAACGTGTGGGAAAGATTGAGAAGAGAATGTGAAAACCTGGACTCTGCTTATGCTGCACAACAAGAATGGTGCATACGTCTTCTTCACAGGAAATACTACTAAACTTCTAGATAAAGCAACCTACAAGCCCTTCCCAGTTTCATCTGTGTCAGTCCCTGTGTTCACCTTCTTCACATCCTTGCAAGATGGGCATAACAGTAACTGCGCATCACGCAGCTGTTGGCTCAACAATAGCTGCAATGCTTTTACTCACCACACACCAACTGCAGTAATACAACTAACCAACTACTCTCCAACCAAAGCTCTGCCAACACCACAAGGCCTCACCAGCCAGGAGACAGTGAATATCCTTGGGGTTTGTCTTAGGAAGATACTTCTCTGGGAAAGGTTTGCTTGGTCTGAGAAACAAAGTGTTTAAAATTATAACGATTCTTAGATTCTACAAAAGATTAAGTATATATGTTTTTACCACAGTTCCTTGCCTGCTTATATTTATCTATGTGAGCTGCACAGTGTGCCACAACAGACTCAAAAAACGATGTCATTTGTTTCTCAGGTCATCAGTGGTGCTCAGTCAGTTCTTCCACTGATGTTATTGACTTTTCTGAAGTGGAAGACTAGTACTATAAAGAGTTTCACACCTTTTCTCTTTATTAAACAAAAGAAACATGGAAGACACATGTACTCATAAAAATGCCTACAATATTTTCTTACTATCTCATCAACTCTTAAAATTGCAAGAGAGTCCTCTCAAACGCAGATTTTTCTTGCAGCTTAATATTGCGCACAATTTAGTTTCTTATCACAATCAATCTTTGATTGATACACTAAATTCACACTATTTACAAAGTGATTCAGTTCTGATTAATGGGAAGGTAGATTAAATGATATAAACCAAAATATTTTACAAAGTGCTTGAAATCTATGAGTCACTTAGCTTTTATAGTCAGCCTGGTCACAGAAGCAGGTGACCTTGTCCTTTTTACACCCCAAGAAATGTAAGCGGTACTTCTTAACATTTTTTCTCTTTAATCTCCAAACTCAGAGTCCTGCCATTCCAGTTTTTAATGGTTTTGTTTGCCAGTTACAGCAGAGAGATTACAATGAGTGATGTATGTGTTCAAGATCAATACACCTGTAAAGAGACGGAATTCATATTGATCTTCAGTCATGCAGCACTTACACCTTAGTTGTCATAACCCTCTCTCTATAAACGAAATCACTGCTTCTGAATGCTGAATTGCTTGACTAACTGCTCTGCTGTATTCCTACATTCTGTTTTTAGATTTCTAGAATGATATGCAACCTTCACTGCCAAGCTTAAAAAAACATTCCTTGGCTTCCATGGTGTTCCACAGCAGCAAAGCAGAATTTTATTGTTGCCCAAAAGATCCAACCAGGTTCATTAGCCGTTCTGAAATGGTGTACACAGCTGTACACAGGCATTAACAGGCCTTAAATCCTGGAATCCAGCAACAACTCTAAAGAGTCCACAGGCAGAGGCAGATATTTACAGTTTGTTTACATTTTGGGTCTATTATGTTATGTTCAACAGGTTTTATTGATTTTTTTTTCTCAGCTCATTGGTACACCAGTTAAGTATCAGTTCTACTTTGCTTAGTATAAAATCTTAGAATCATGAAATTACTTGGGATGAAAGGTATCTTAAATACCACCTAGTTCCAACCCCCTGCTGTGTGCTGGCTGCACCCCCAGCCCAGGCTGCCCAGAGCCCAGCCAGCCCAGCCTTGAGCACCTCCAGGGATGAGCACCCAGAGCTCTGGGCAGCACTGCCAGGGCCTCACCACCCTCTGAGTAAAGAACTTACCCCTTACCTCCAATCTATTCTCCCTTTTTAATTTAAAATTGTTCCCCCTTGCCCTGTCACTATCTGCCTATATAAAACATACTCTCATTCCCATTTATAAGGTCCCCATAAGTACTTGAAGAATGTATCAGAAGTGCCTCCAGTACATCTTTGCCTAATAAAACATAGACATTCTAACACCTCCTACTTTCCCTTGTTTCCTTGCCATGGCTATATAAACTCAAAATTCTTCATACTATCATTTTCATTTAAAAATCACAAAAGAGCTGACTGCTCATGAAAAGCTATGGCAAAAAAAACCTATGGCAAACTATGGCAAACTATGACATTAACTGAACCAAAAGGTTCTCAAAAAAAAAATAAAAATAAAAAATCCACCACGACAATAACAGCACTCACACATAAGCACAAGACAAGCAAAAACTTCAGCTTCAGGTGTGCAGATAATAGCTAATAGTGTAATTTAAATTCCAGAACTGCTGTTTATACTGTTTCACAGCTATATTTTGGAGGCACAAGGCACCATCAAGTGTACTCTCAATGTGGCGTGTGACATAACGAGTATCAGGAATTGCACATAAACTCGACATTGTATATCCAAAAAGGCATCACCACAATATTTCCAAAATAAAGTTTTCAATGTTCTGATGATTTGCATTTATTCTGGTTGTAAACAGATCTCCCACTCTTGTCCCATGAACATTTTTTTTTTTCTTTTTTAATCAAAGCTTCCAAAGAAAGGCATTCACATTATTGCAGCAAAGCTTCCCTAGTCCTGCTGGGTATGTGATGAGGAGCTGGAGAAGCCCACCAAAACAGACCGAGCTTTGTGCAGTGTATAATTGCAGATGTCCATGATGGATGAGCATAGATGATTCATAGAATCATAGAATCATAGTGGTTGGAAGGGACCAACCCCCCTGCCAAAGCAGGTTCCCTACACCAGGTCTCACAGGTAGGCATCCAGGCGGGTCTTGAATATCTCCAGAGAAGGAGATTCCACAACCCCCCTGGGGTTCACTTAGCCTTTCTTCATAGGGGAGATCCTCCAGGCCCTTCACCATCTTTGTGGCCCTCTGCTGGACTCTTTCCAAAAAACCCCTTCTTTTCTATACTGGGGAGCCCAGAAATGGACACAATTCAAGAAGCACAGCCCACCAAGATGATGTGTCTTGAAAGCAGCAGTACCCAGAGGGGCCAAGAGGAATCTCAACAATCAAACAAACAAAAAGCCCTGCACAATTTTTAAGTTAGCATTTACAATCTGTTAGTCACACTCCCACCTACAATGCCTAATGTAATCCAAAGACTTGATCCAATCCACTGTGCAGGATTCAGACCAGCAGTTTAAATCTGAGCATCTAATGTCCCAACTCCATGAGCCCTAATCAGTTTTTTTTGACACTGCTTCTGAACTCGAAGTAAGTAGTGGAATTTGAAATAAATAAAAGACCACTGAAAAAGCACTTGAACTTTGAAAGTATCTACTTTCATTCTGTTCCTGAACTGGATGAGATTCTAAAGCACAGATCTCATGGGACGGGAAAGGCCTGGGAGGTAACTAATTTCTACTATTGATAGCATATAATCTAACACTCTGATGTATTAGAATACCATATTAGAGCACTATTTTTAGCTAAGTCAAATATGAATGCTGAAACAAGTGTATTACCTTATTTGTTTTGTCTTGTTTGCAGAAAGACTTTTGAAAGTTTCTCTCTCGGCAAGGATTCAGTGTTCCTCCTACATAAGTACATCTGCAGTCATACCTCCTAACAGAGCTGACGTATCTTCTTACACTGATAGCTTTATTTCCAATCATTCTGATTTTCAAAGACTTTCAGGAGCTTGTAAAACTGACCCATAATTAGATTATTTTGCTACAGATCAGATGCAGGCTTTCAGCTTGCATTAATGAATGTTTCTACATATTTGCTTATGGTAAAGACACTTTCAAAATATCGTTTTCTTACAGAAATATTAACTCTTTGCTATCTTCAGGAAAAAATATTGATCTTTTCCTTAACTTAGAAGCAACTGTGACCCTTTGTATGCAAATAACCCACAACAACATGTTATTAATCTCAAAACAAATATGCAGAATGTAGAACATATAGATAAGATAGAAATAGAATCAAATCATGCAGATTCTGCCACCTGTCTGGGCATATCTCAGAGGCTGAGACGCAGCAACGCAGGTCTGTCAACAAGAAATAATGGTTCTGTGAAGGAAATGAAACTAAAATCACCTTTCCAGCCTGGCAAAAGCCTAGAAATCGTACCTTTCAAAGTCAGTGCCTCCTGCTGTTTTATATTTACTCTGTAAATATCAAAGAGATCTTTAAGAACACACAAGTTCCCCTTCACCATTTACATGAGTTTTTAAAATTAAAACAAACAAGCAAACAAACAAACAAACAAAAACAGAAAAAAAAAATCATTCTACCCAAGAGACATTTAAGACTACACAGGTTTATTTAGTTAGTTATTTACTTTTGCTTTTATTTTATTTTATTTCATTTTATTTCATTTTATTTTCTTAAAGCTAGTGCATTACTCTGAACAACAACTTCATTGTCACCATGCCTGCAGCACTGAGTCATGCATCAGAGACTTCTTCACACACTGGAACACAAGGATGTAACATGCAGAGACTGTGTCCAGCCCTGAAACACGGCAAAGACCGCGAACAACAGCCTGACAACACCTCCAACCAAACCTCCAACCTCCACCTTCACCAATGTGTCACTAGGAAGGTGCACCATAAGGACAATGAGTAAGACTTGAGTTCTCACCTTCATGAATACTCAGGAGCAGTGAGCCTACATCCCATGGCACCAGGTTTTGGCATAACGAGCCAAAGTTATTAAGCACTCATTTCTACCTACTTCTACTTCACCCACATATAGGTCAAAAATATATGTTTTTTTTTTCTTTAAACCAACTTTTCCCTTGCCTGTGCAGGCAATTGCTAAGAAAATTCTGATATTTATTAGTTCCATTTTAGAAAAAAACTAATTTTGACAATCCAGAAAGAACATTTTCATAGTTTAGAAATTTTCATCTGGTTTACAGTAGGAAATAATGTACTGCTCTCTTTTCAGAGAGAGAAGCTAAATATAAAATGTGTCTGTTGTGTGGTATAATAGAGGTTGATCTACCTTCTCAGCAGAGATTCAAATATATGTGGCATTTGTATATGAGTATCTTCAATGATAATTAAGTACCTTATGTGTTTCTACATATTATACTGTGCTGTTAATGTATTCAAACCACCATTAATCTACAATGGTAAAAATTTAAAAAGATTTAATAGAATAGGCTGTGAAATAGGCATCCAAGAACACTTCTGTGGAAGTTAGGGAAATGAATTAGACAAAAAAATGTTTTCCCATACTTGATTAACTTGCGATTTCATGTACAGAGAGAATTCAGACACTACAGGAGAAACACATCTACTATATTCAGAGTAAACAAGATATTGAAAATGTAATTGTATCAAAAAGTAGCTGTGTTGTAAGAATCTGCAAATCTGCACTGGCAGAATTAAGAGCAGCTGAATCATTTCTCTAAGTGCTCTATGACAGTGTTTTATTCGCTACACTGTTGGAGGAACTATTCCCCTGTCTGCCAAAGGGTTTAACACAGGACACCCTCACAAAATTCATTCCTACCCAGGAAAGGGTTTGTGGTTAGTCTTGTATCTCTTTGCATAATGCAGCCAGCGGTTTCTTCATATAGGATTGGATCTTTCCTTAATCTAAGTACTAAAACTCCTGCCTGGATCATGTGCTTTTATTGTTTGACTGCAGACACAATTCACTAACAATAAAGCAATCTGCTGTGAATGTGGCAGAAAAGGCATGCAAGCAAAGGTATCAAATACAGCCTAGCACCTTCAGTTCCCAATGTGGTCAAGAATTCTAAGCTTTAACTGGGGCATATATTTTATTTCAGATGCTACTACCGAATAAGAGAGTTTGGTATGAAAAATCTCTAACTTAACAGTTAATTTCCATTTAGTCTTAGAATGGATTTCTAGCAAATTTTCAAATTTCAGTTCAGATTTTACATCTTAAGAAGAAAGGATTCCTTAATTTCCTGGCTTCTTGTTTAATTTCTAGTGTGAGTGACAAAAAGAATGACTGAGATTAAGCAATGTTCTTCCCGGTTTATTACTTAGAGATGAGTGACATAAATCAAGATTCTTATCCTGTATACCAGAATGCAAAAAATATATTACCTTACCAATTTCAGTGCATACTTCAGCTATCTGCCAAACAGGAGCAAGAAAAGATGGTCCTACTGACCTCAGACTTAAGTTACAGTATGTCTTTTTATTGCACTACAGCAGCTAAAGAAAATACATATTGCTAAAATAGCCTTTGGAAAAACATCTTAGCATATGGAGCTTGTTTGGCATAGGCTTGACTAAACATCCACTGCAAAAAGTGCCTATGGCAGGAGTACACAGTGTTCCAGTTAAGCCAGTCTTTTGAGTAGCAAATCTGACTGAACAGTGAGAAGTCCAACTATTGTCCCAGGGATGAGGAAAGAACTGACCTTCTCCCTGTTCCATTTCCTGCATCAAGAACAAGAACAAGAACAAGAAAAGGATAAGAAGGAAACAAAGCCTTTGTACTTCTCACATGAAATACAGTTAATTGCCCAGCAGACCCATAGCTTGCAGCCCCATTATCTGCTTTCCCACTCAGCTTCTGCCCACCTGCTGCTGTTTCACTGATGGTCTCTGAGACGTCCTTCATCATGGAAAGGAAAACATAGCAGTGAGGGGGCTAAGCTGGGAGAGCCACTGAGCAAAAACCTAGCCAGAGGGAGAGAACAACAGAGGTAAAAAAAACATTTGATTTAGATTCCTATGTGAGGAGGACCCGACAGTGTTGAAAGTAGCTGCAGAATCAGAGAGTGATTAGAAGAGGGAAATGGGCTTCAATTTCATCTCAGTGAGCTAACTAAAGGGAAGTGCAATAAAGCATTACTCTGCAGGCAAGGCAAGCCTGGTTTCCACGCACCCTGTTCACTGCAACAGGCTGATTTGTCACAACCTTTTCAAATGTCACAGCATCACCTGATGCCACAGTCCCACAGCACTGAAAGCAGCAGCAGGACAAGGTCAGCCAGGCTGTATTGCTGACACCTCACAGATCATGGGAGCAGGGGAACCGAGTGGGGAAGTGAGGAGGCTGTTTGTGATGCTGTGCAGGAAATGCAGCTTTCATCCTTCAGCACAGTGCCGCTCACCACTGACTGCATCCCTAGTGTAGCCACCCAGCAGCCTGAGCCACACACTGTCTTGGTGTTAGCAACAGTAACATCACACAAAGAAAGAAGGATAGCCCACAGACTATTTGCCTTGAGTTTTTAAGGTTAATTGATGCAACTGAGGGGAAAAAAAAACCCAACAAAATAAAACAACTACAGACACTGAAAGGAGAGGCAACAGCACCTGGCTGGTCCCCCACCTGAGGGAAACCAAGCTGGGCAGGTCCAGCAGGTGAGGCAGCCCCTTCCACTGTTTCCTGCAGCAAGCATGTGGCAAAGCATAGGATGCTGGGCTGTGGACCTCTGAAAGGAGGAAGGCCCGGAAGGGCCAGTGAAAAGACTGCTGGCACCTGGGCAGATTGGCCCATGAGGAGCAGCAGCCATCCAATGGGGGATCAGAAAGCTTGAAGGAGAAATCCAGTGCCAACTACAAGTTCAAGACATCTCCAGATACACACTGGTAGACAGATTCAAATGCAGCTCATTGTGCCATGGAATGCAGGTCATGGTTTTGTAGGTCTGGGTTTTAAAACAGTCTTGTCAAATCCTAGGAAAAATTAAGTAAACATCAGAAGTGTAAAAGCAAAGACAAGTTGAAGGCCCCACTGAGGCAACCTGGCCACAGAGGCAGTTATCTGCATAAAGTCTAAGATACATTTTATGCCAACAATAAAACCATTTGTTACATAAAATCATTTTCTTTTCTCTTTAAACAGAGCTGGGGAAGGGATGCTTAAAATATAACTCAAATGGCTTAAAACATAGATCATACTTCCTGTGCTCATTACTGGAATTATATATTTCATGTCTGGGTGTACAGTACAATAAATGGAATTTTTTCCTACTTCCTACAAAACAACATTTGCTTATTCAATTGCCTTTTAGCAATGGGTATAATCATAATCCCAAGTGACATATGCAGTGATAGCAACTGACTACTTACTCTCTCTGCAGCACTTTATTTCCAGAGATGCTGTGTTTAATTAGCTCTGCAGTAGTCAGAGGAACAAACAGGTCACCTCTATGTCAAATCTCTGATAGTCATCTTCCTCACCACCGCCCCCATCCCTTTAATTTATTTTACTGTTTTGCTTTTGTTTTGCATGCTATAAGTAAGGTCATTAGTGTCAGATAGCATTTTCTGTGTGATGCTCCTCAATAGCTGCAGTCTGGAGAAGGGAACAAGATAAACTGTGAATTCAGCTCCAGTGCACATACTCTTTATAACAGAGTGAAAAACGGCATACAAATTCTATATTCAAAATGTATTTCACTAGAATTTTCTGAATAGATCATGTCTTAACAATTGTAAAACACTGAGAGTTAAGAATGAGGATGAATTTTATTTCTGTTTGGATTCTAAAATCTGCAGGGTTAACCAAAGCTGCCTTTTCCTCTACCAGCTAACCTTCCTTCTCTTTTTGGAGACCGACATTGCTTTTTCCATGCTCTGTGAGCATCCGTCACTGGACTAGCAGTTACTGTAGTGACAAAAGACTATACCAAAATCTTTAAAATAGACTTGTGACACTGAGTCACAGGGAAGCATATAGACGAGGCTATTACATGCCGAATACTGTTTGTTGATACTTCAGCAGAAACAGCATGCAGGCAGGAAGGGGATGCATTTCCAAATTTAAACAAATTTAAGCATCAACTGCTCTTAGTAACCATTGATGGCAAGGCCCAAGAGAGTCAGGTTCAGTCTGGAAGTTGGCCAGGGCCATAGTTACTTGCTGGGGTTTCTACCAGCCGATTTTCCAATATAGACAACATTCCTTTTGGTAGTTCTCTTGTATGCTGAGGACCTACTTATTTCAAAACCAGTTGTTCCTCTTGGACGAAATATTTTATAATGTTTGAGGTCATTTCAATTTAACACTGCCTTTTTCAATTTCAGTGTTACTTGATCATCATTGTAGATCATGACTGACATATCCCACATTACAGCTTCATCTCACTAACTCTGTATTGTGTAAAGTGAGATTGATGAATATTTATAAAAACATTTGATATATGCGTGAAAATATTTTTATTACTTTTTCAAGTGTATTTCTAGGTTTGGAAGTCCTGGAAATGAACAGCTAGTCTCAGGTGCACTTACAGACAGATCTTTGCAGCATCTTAGGCACTGAGTCAGGTGTGAACAGTCCAAATAGTTTATTACAGATTCTAACATCCCTTATATACATTCACAGGTTTTCTCTTGCAACGTTCCCATTTCAACAAGACAT
Source organism: Callipepla californica brunnescens (assembly GCA_023055505.1). Lineage (NCBI taxonomy): Eukaryota > Metazoa > Chordata > Aves > Galliformes > Odontophoridae > Callipepla > Callipepla californica. The sequence continues at coordinate 624,948 of JALIRH010000013.1, forward strand.
TCTACAAACACTCCTTAACTGTGCATGCAGGTGCTTATCCAGTCATGAGTCATTCCCAGCCACGCATTTTTCCTCCAATCATGGTCATCATCATGCAGCAATCATGCAGCTTACATAATTTTCTTTTTCTTCTTCTGGAGTTGTCCTTCATTCTCAGCCTTGCTTTCTCATGCAATCTATCTTGCTCTACAGGTTCTGCTCTGTAGTAGTCTTTCTTGTATTCCCACAGATCTCCACTGATCTCAAGGCAGTCTCACTTATCAATGCTGGCTGATTTATATCTATTTGAACAGTAACCACATAAGCCACAGCAAATGTGAACTACTCCTGCAGTGCCCAATATGCCTCTTTTAGTAGGTTCTCTCTGAAACTTTTATTAAAAACATTGAGCAAATATTCCCTCTCAGATGTTTATATGAACCTTCTTTACACTGATCAGTAAACATTCTCCTACAAAATCTCCTGGACTTAGGCTTTTACTTTTTCCATCAAGAAAGGAGAGTCTTTCTGGTCTTTCTGCCTTGTATTAATTTATCATTTCAGTCTTTCTTGCCCAGCTCTCTGAAGCTGCATTCGCTTTATTCTCATCAAACTCATTAATGTCAGTATTGTTCACTCTAAAACAGAAGTTATTTATCTTCATTGTATGGCAATAAGAACAATCATACATCTTCCTGTGAAGGTTGTATCTTGAAATGTAGCTAGGGTGCTTCTTCCCTGAAATAGAGTTAATGCATAGTATAAAAGTAGATAAAAGCTGTATTGGGCTGCTGGTGCGCATATTGTGATAAGTACACAAGGGTTCTGGGTTCTTCCAACACACTGACATTTATATTTAAGATAAATTAAAGCCCCAGAAACTTGGGGACTTCTCCATGATTCAGAAAATATGAGAAAATAGAAGTCAAGGAGTTCTTAAAAGGAATTAATTTAGATAATGAGTACTTTGTGCAATATCGGTCTTAAAAGAAATACACAGTGATGTCTTTGAATGATTATGGTTGCTTTTTTCAAGTCTATCAAGATCATGTAGGCTTATGTGAGACATACATAAAGTGAACTGGCAAGTATAAGAAAATGTCCTTTGTGATGATCCACAATAGGTATAAATCGTTCCAGCTCAGGCTCAGATAGCCTTAATGCAGGTAAAACTCTAGAAATACATTCTTAGAGTTCTGGTGGTTTTTGCTTTGTTAAGAAAAAGGACAGACATTGCGCATAGTCAGTTGTGTTTAACTATGCCAGGAAAGAAAATGTGAAACATCATCACTTTGAGTGTTTCAGCATTAGCCAGAAAAAATGATAAAGTTCTTATAGCCACTTCAGAGGTTTGGTGAATTGGTCCAGGTGGTAGTAGAGCTGTAACTTTACACTAAAGTCAATAGACAAGCCAGTTATTTTAAAATTATTTACAGAAATAGTGTCAGAAGATTCACTTTATACAGTCAATGAAGTAAAGATGTACACCTCTAAAAAGAACATCAAAAATGGAGTCTCAGGGAGTGTAAGAGCCATGAACAATTTATTTTAGAATATCAGCTGTTCTCAGTGGCAATTGTGCCACTGACTACCAAGCAGAGAGAGGCCAAAATAGACTATCACACAGAGAGATACCTTACCAAACTTTTTTAATGCCATCAGAAGTGGTGGCATGTATGAACATAAAATGCATATTATTTATAAGCTTGGGTTGTAAACAGTTGGGTTCAAACAATTTCAGCAATTGTTTAATGCTTTTCAGGTTGAAGCTCCATCTACAATCAGAAACACTATTCAGCACTTGAATCTTGCTGTTCCTAACATTTCAGAGTAGCTGTTCTGCACTTTGTGTGCTTAGCCTTCTAGTCTGCAAATGATTCACAATTGGCAGACTCATTTATAACAACTATAACAACTCAATAAAACCGTCATTCTTCTCAGATTCCCCAAGTGAGTAGGTTTAAAGTAAAACAAGATAAATTTATGTATTTTCATTGAAATCATACAATTATAGATTCGTTTGAGTTGGAAGGGACCTTTAAAGGCTATCTAGTCCAACTCCTCTGCAATGAGCAGGGACATCTACACCTCCATCAGGTGCTCAGAGCCTTAAATGTCTTCAGGGGCAAGGCATCCACCACCTCCCTGGGCTGCCTGCTTCACCACCCTTATTGTAAAAACTTTTTTTTATCATCTCCAATCTAAATCTCCCCTCTTTTAGTTTGAAACCATTTCACCTTGTCCTATCACAACAGACCCTGCTAAAGAATCCATCCCCTTTCTTCTTAGAAGCCCCTCTAGATACTGCTAGGCATGGCCACTCTCAGCTCTCCCCACAGCCTTCCCATGCTGCAGAGATGCATCTCTCAGCCTGTCCTTGCATGGAGGTTTTCCATCCCTCACATCATTTTTATGACCCTCCTCTGGACATGATCCAACAGCTCTGTGCCTCTTCTGTGCTAAGCACTCTCCATCTGGATGCAACACTCCACGTGAGGTCTCACACCACAGAGCAGAGGGGCAGATCCATTCCATTGCCCTGCTAGCTGTGCTGCTTTGGATGCACCCAGGATTTGATTGGCTTTCTGGGCTGCAAGGGCACAGTGCTGGCTCATGTTTAGCTGCCATCCTCCAGTGCCCCCAGGTGCTTTTCAACAGGGCTGTGCTCCATCCTTGTTACTGATTAAGATGTTATAGAGCACTGGTCCCTGAGGGACAACACTTGTCACTGATTTGCATGTAGACACTGAGCCATTGACCACTACTATGTGTATATATATATATATATATATATATGTGTGTGTGTGTGTGTGTGTGTGTGTGTGTGTACTTCTACATTTCAGGTACAAGGTATGTTCTGTGTAAAGGACAACAGCATACAGGAACAGTCATTTGCAGTGGTTTGTCACTGGCAGCTCTCTTCAGATGACTAATAGAGTACAGCAGCTACAGTGTCAAGCCCAGAAGTCAGTGCTTTCCTTCTAGCTGTTACAAACTGATTTGCAAGCACTGTCTCCATCGCACCTACCTTATTCCCCTGAGCAGTGTGGCAAAGTCTTATCTACAGAGACAACTCATTGGGCAGACACTCCAAAAATAGTTAGGGATAGAGGGCTTTCTCCCTGTGATCCAGATAGTGAAAATATCAAATACATAGGAGCAGTGGTGTGGGAAGAAAATGAGCATGTTTTGGTCAGTAATTAACAGAGGGCTAACATTAAATCCAGTCAAGATCTGAATGGCCCCTGCTCTCATATTAATATGAAATTGTTTGATTTACTACTTAACTTAACCTAGAAAGGCACTTTTCTTGTAGTCTAAGGTTCTGTCAATTACCCCTGATTGTTCAACCACAAAACTGGCTTTAAATTACACTTTATTGAAGTGCCAGTGATCTAGTTCAGGAAGGAAGAAAAGTGTTGACATAGTAAAGCACTACATGATACGTAACTGTCTTTAGGGTACAGGAGTAGAAATTGACAGAGATGAAGAAAAGAGCTATCTGCCAAGCACTCCTTCTCTGCTAGAAAATGAGGTCAGGGCTTCTTTTATTGCATATATATATAGTGCCTCACATAAAAGGCACTGGTCTGAGGTTAGGACTCTCAGTAGGGCTGAAATTAATGTATTTCATATAACATCGCTTATAATCAGAGACAAAAGATAATAATGACTTCATAAAATCATCTCCTACAGTCAGAGATGTTCCAAATACAGCTCCAGCTGAGATTCAGATTAGAGGGATGAGCAGTGCACCTCCTTTCACAGACTGTTGTAGACTGAAGACACTGTGATCACACAGCCTAACTTAAAAAACAGAGTATGCCTACTCCTCATTTCCACGTCAACAGAATTTAACTGAAATAATGTTTTTTTCCAGTGACTGACCTCAGCATATCTGAGTGGAAACAAAAACCAGCCTTGATGCCCACAATGCTATATTACAAGAAACAGAAAATAGAAATGTGTTAGTCCTTGAGTATGTGTACTAATTTTGTATTTTATCAAATGGAAAACAGAAGTAAGGAGTCTTGAAAAAAATATGATTCATGCTTTGAATTTTTCCTTTTTTAGACTGACTCACTGCAGTTTACTTGAATAAAAAAAGTTAAACAAAGCTTAATGAGACAAGGATCACAGCTGAGATTTTATGAAAAAAGTTAAAAAACATAACCAAAAGTGATTAATGCCATTACTTACTTGTAATGTCATTACTGAATTGTATAGATGATATTAAGAACTGTAAGAATTGTATAGATATATATTAAGAACTCAGTCTAAAATTTATTCAGCAACAAGTTTTTGTGCTCACACTGAAGGCACATTAATGTTAATGGATTGATGCACTCAGCAGTTTTCTTCTCTTACCAAGGTAAATAGCTGGAGAAAGCATCACTATCATAACTAAATATTCACATGTACAAGAAAAAACTTACAGTTTTTTTTTTTTTCATTTTAATCTGTTGCAACTTTTCATTAATTCTGTTTAGCAACATATCAGAGTTTATTTAAATAATATGTATATTAAATGGAGTTATATTTTAAATATAAAGATAATATAAAGATAATGAGTGAAATATTACAGTGAAAATTAGTAAAATTAACATTACCATTAGTTCCTAGGAAGTTCCACATCAATATGCAAAGGAACTTCACAGTGAGGGTGGCAAAGCACTGGAAAAGGCTCTCAAGCCTAGGGGGGTTGTGGATTCTCCAATTCTGGAGATATTTAAGACCAACCTGGACACCCACCAGTGCAGCCTGCTGTTTGGGGCTTACTTTGCAAGGAGGTTGGACCTCTGGAGATCCCTTCCAATCCAATTCAATTCAATTCTGTGACTCTGTGAGTTGTTCCATAAATAGAAAATATTGTGTTGTATTCTATAATGCGACAGAATGCTGAGCTATCGTGTTCTGCATTATTAAAATGAATGCAAAAGAAGTCCTTTGCATAGAACAAAATTATCACTGAACACAACCAGAGTAAGTCTGCAACATCCTCAGCTATGTTGAGAAGGTTGGCATGTAATTTACACAGAAACCTTATCAGGGACATGCTAGCCCTTTGGTACATGGCAATAGATGTGAATCGGAGGCACTGCTGATGATGGAAGTAGAAAATAGCCCAGAGCATGCTTCTTATGCCCAGGGACATGGGAATACTGTTTCAGGTATCAAACTGAGTCCATTATAAAATTTCACTTACAAATCTCCAGTAGCGCAGTGGAATTTTGTTCTGCGTATTTCTTTTCTCAAGCAGCAAAAGAGAAGTTTGGTAAAAACAGTCTCTGACACAACTGATATTTCACAAGACTGTTCACATAAAGAGCTTTGTATTTTTATTGGCTCAACAAACAAAAGATTTCCTTTGAGTTTTCTGGGAGCTCTTGGTTATCAGTCCTAAGCTGAGTTAAATTAGAAATGATCGGGAGCTGCTACCATCTGTTGAGTGTGTGGTGAATTATGCTACATGAGTTAATGTATTTTAGCAGACAGATGGATAGAAACGTGTAGGCCTTAGTCATTCAGCAACCTTGGTACTGACCTAAATAGAGAGATGAGGAACATGGAAGGCACTGAATCGAATTTTTCTACTCCATGGCTAACTCCCCTGAGTTGTGCTTTTTGGACTTTTCAAGGACTTTCCTACCACTGTTTACTCTGTCATATATATTGTGTGGTTAAGGAAAGTATTGTTCTTTCTAGGTGCTGTCAATTTGTCTCCTACCTCTTGCTCTGACATAAATTAGAAAATAAATTTTAAAAAAATCACCAAAACAAAATGAAACGAAAAACATTTCTGTTCATGCCTTCAGGTGTAAAAGTCCACACAATATATTTTTCATGGATTGAGTGTCACAGCAGTTAAATAATGATGATGTGAAAGAACACTGCCGTATCAGCAGCAATTTAACTCTCTCTTCTCCTTTCCTTTGACCCAGCACTGCTTTCCAGGTCTAAGGTTACTGATTGTCAGTGATTAAAACAGGGTGCCCTTGTGGCCAGGGTATCCTGGGGTGCATTAAAAAGAGTGTGACCAGCAGGTCAAGGGAATTGATCCTCCACCTCTACACTGCACTTGTGAGACCTCACCTAGAATGCTGTGTCCAGTTTTGGGCTCCCCAGTTCAAAAAAGACACAGAGCTCCTAAAGAGAGCCCAGTAGATGGTGGCAAGGATTGTTAAGGGTCTGTAGCATCTTCCAATTCGAGGAAAGGCTGAGAGACCTGGGGCTGCTCAGCCTGGAAAAAACAAGGCTGAGAGGGGATACCATCACTGTTTATAAACATATAAAGTGCAGCAGACAAGTCAGTGAGAGAGGACTTTTTGGTGGTGAGCAATAGGGGCAATGAAAAGAAACTGGAACACAGGAAGTTCCATACTAACAAAAGGAAGAACTTTACTACTGTTAGTGACAGAGCACTGGAACAGAATGCCCAGAGTGGCAGTGGAGTCTTCATTTCTGGAGAAAATGACCCACCTGGATGCCTGTCTGTGTGATATACCTGTAGGGAATCTGCTTTAGCAGGAGGTTGCACTCAATGATTTCCAGAGGTCATTTCCAACCCCTCACACTTCTGTGATACTAACAGGTGCTTTCATTAAAAAGATCGAAGCCCACTGGAAAAAACTCGCCTTGTGCTATGGGGAATACAGGGGGGTTTTGTGCTGACTCTCCCTGCAAAGGCAGATTGCACTACTGCAGAGTACTTGCTGAGGACCAAATCCATCCTTGTAGGAACCTGTTACACCACAACAGGAGTATGTCTTTGTTTCTGCTCCAAAAACAGTGCACAGCCTGAGAAAGGTTAATTATGTACTTCATTCATATCCTTCATTCATAAGAGCATTTGGGGGTTGTAACTAGATGATCTTTAAGGTCCCTTCCAACCTTAGCCCATTCTACTAATACTTAAATGCTTCAGCACTATGCATAAAACTTGGACATAATTTCATTAGCTCTATGCAGAATTTTCTGAGAAAGAAAGAAGATGTGGCACAAACCTGATGTGCCATACTTCATACTTCGGAACTGGAGCTATAAAACCCTTAATATATTTAAAGAAAATATGTCTCACAGTCATTTTGAGATGTATATGTCTTACTGAGTCACTCGTGTACAACAGAAGTAATGCACAAAACTTGTCTATCTGTTCAGTAAGCTAATACAAAATCATCTGCAGATTTTAAAATTGACAGAAGACCCTGGGATAGTGGTATTAAAGTCCATCTGAAATTTTTTTTGCATTCTGGGAGGTGCGTAACAGAAAACAGAACATTACAGTGAACATCAGTCGATTAGGGTGCAGAAGTTGGTTAACAGCTTTATAAGACAGTTTTATAGTGAATATAATTTTGACTCTGGTGGGACTCAAACTTTTTACACTTTTTGAGAAAGTACAGCACTACATAGCACTCATGCAGGTGACAGATGAGAGAAAAAATATCCCATCATGGTGCTCAGAGCTCACAAACCAGGCTCTTCTCATCTTAAAGCTGAAACAAAAGCACAGATTTTCTATGCTCTTTAAAAGTTTTAGTCCATAAAGCTCAAGGCAGATTCCACTCAGAGTAATTATGTTCTGCCTACAGTAATTATGTTCCCTTTGCAGTTTCACATGGAACTAATGTCCACCCACTTACTACACTGAACTGTTTTACTGCTGTGTGATAGCTGTGAGTGGCTGAAGAGTTGCTAGAATGGGAGAGGTAACTCTGGGGAGAGAGGCAGCTGCCAACTGCCACAGAGCCTGTACTGCAGCAGGTCAGATTTTTGAAGGAATGATCTTAGCCTTAGTTTGAGAAAATTCAGTTTACCATTATCTCACTAAGTGCTATGACATCTCACTGAATCAAAAATTACACTAAATATAAGGAGGTCCACAGTTAGTTAATGGTTAAATGAAGCAGCAGAATGTTGTTGCACTGAGCAGTAAGATTATAGTACTAAATATATAAAGAGTTTGCAAGTACACCAAAAGGACAGCCCCTTCTCTGTTTTTAATGTGTGTTTCTATTTTCATTAAAGGCTTAGGCCAGCAGCCATTCAAGTTAATGGATTCTTTTTCCATGGGTTTCAGCAGTTATCAGATCAACTGTACTGTCATTCTGCCTTGTGAATTTAGCATAGCCTGAAAAAGGCTCAGGTGAGAAAGACATCAGCATGGAATTCAGAATATTCATTAAACATAGGCCATAGGAAATTCCTAAGATTCTGCTTTGACAGTGAAAACTGAATGACAGAAAAGTCAGTTAATAGAACTGCGTGTGCATGAGAAGTATACCCTGTACTATAGCAGACTGAGGTCTCAAACTGAGGTCTCTGACACATATGCAAGTCATTGCAGAGGAACGACTGTGCCACCGAAGTGAGCTCCAAAGCATCAACAGCCCATTTAAGGCAGTTCTTCGCTTCTCTCATTTTCCTACTTTTAAACTTAGACAAGTAAATCACCAATTGCCTATCTCCTCTTTCCTACTTCAGATCTTACTTCTTTCCAAGGCTGTTAAAATTCAGAGCAAATGAGATGCTCATCTATCTGGACATGGGACTTCAGTATGGGCTGGTGGGCTGTGATGCCAAAATCCTTTTAAATTATGTGCTGCTCTGGGCAGGCAGGGAGGTGATCTGTTTTTCTACTTTAAATGTTTTTAAATGATGGGTTTTGTCTGCAATTGCTAATAGCATAGGATGAACAAAAGCTTCCTCATTTCTGAACTCTGCCTCTCTGGACAGTAGCTTGAATCTCTAGGACAAGATACATTGTCCATAAACTGAAGGGCACTAAACACTATCAGCTAATCAAATTTGGAGACAGAATATACACATATTGCTGATAAACACTGCAAATATAATCTCCATTTAAGTCTTTTTACAGCTTTCAATATCTGTTATTTTCATTGACATTTCTTCTTCCCACGCTGTATGTTTCACAACTAAATGCCTGAGTAGGTTATTAATATAGAAGTATAAGGAATGTATTTAAAGGCTAACTGTAAGAGGGTGCTGATAGGAAGGAAAGCTATTCTGTGTTTTAAATCTGCTTATTAGTCAATAAAATAAGATGTTATGATTTTCCTTACCTTAAACCATTAGTCTATCCATTTCAATGTTAATTTCAGACCTCAGCCATTTTTTTTTTTCATATGAAGTGCTTCCAGGAAAATTCCTGACCTCTGTGAGCACCTGGAAATCAACTGTTGGCTCCAGCATGGATGGGATTTCCAGTTTGGTCTCTGGATTATTTGTTTTGCAGTCACTAACGGGATAAACATCCTACACTGTACACATTGATTGTGTTTGTAATCCGTATTCTTAGAAGAGACATAAAGTCAATTAAAAAAAATTCCTGTTTGTGAAAAAGGAGCTAAGCATACAATTCAAATCAACATCATCTCATCAGAAGATAGTTTCTGCTGGTTATGTACATTCAGGGAATACCACCAAGGCAAACTTTTTTCTGTCTCAACTTTTTTGATTGGTCCTTTAAATTCAATAATGTCCAGAGAAAGGACTCCCTTAAGGCAGCTTTTTTGCAGCTATTCCTGCTTCTCCACTTCTTCTAGCAGATAGGACATTTCTTCCAGTAGACAGCTGTTAACGGTTTACCGGGCTGGATCGGCCCGGTTCCGTGACGATCGGTGCGGGGGACCCACGGACCCACGCCCCAGAAAAGGGGAAAGGAAAAGGGAAAAAGGGAAAAGGGAGATGGGCCTAGAAACAAAACAGCGGCAACGATCTGAGGAGGAAAACTAATTTACTAAATAAGATATCAGAAAGCAAAATAACACAATATAATACAATATAATTGGAATTAAGGCTAATGAATCAAATAAAATGAGCAAGAGAGAGTGTCCGATAAACCAAAGGCCTTACACTAGCGCTGAAGGCGATACGGCAGCGAGCACCCACTGCTGAGTCGATCCCGAAGGAAAAGAGAGTGTCCCGTGACCGCTGAGGGTTTTTATCTGTTCCCTCTGAGCGGAAAACACGTAAAAATACAAAGCAAAGTCCTCTGGGGAATGTAGTGCTTCTTCTCTTCTGAGACAGGTATACCTGGAATTATCAATGATCTATGGAGCTGGAGTATTAGCTCTTTAACTCTTAATGAAATACATGATGTTATGATGTGGAATACCAGTACCAAAAATCATAAAACCATGACATTCCACCCCTTATTCCACATCTTTACATCATGCTTGATACATACAAAAGAACAATGATTAACATGCATTAGATATACACACACACAACATATATATACAAGTATATACATGGAATTACTGACTGCACTCCCCCAACATCAAATTCCCTTGTGGTACACACTGAACATCCCCATACTTCTGCATCACCCACCAAGTGGACCCAGGTCCCTGAGCAAAGACAGTTCCACGGAGAGGTTTGCCCTTTCCAGAAGCTGGAAGGACCCATACCGCTTTTCCCAACATGTTCTTTACATGTACTACAGGGACCTTATCTCCCTCTACTGTAGGTAGGGAGCTGGATTGGGCAGGACCATCACGATTGATGGATCCTCGAGTGTTGACCAACCAGGTGGCTTCTGCCAAATGCTTCTCCCAATGCTTGAATGTTCCGCCACCCATTGCTTTCAAAATGGTTTTTTGCAACCCATTGTATCTTTCAATCTTACCAGAAGCTGGTGCGTGATATGATAAATCCATTCAATGCCATGATCTTTGGCCCAATTACTTACAAGAGAATTTTTGAAATGAGTCCCATTATCTGACTCAATTCTTTCTGGAGTGCCATGTCGCCATAGGACTTGCTTCTCGAGACCTAGAATGGTGTTTCGGGCGGTAGCATGGGGTACTGCATATGTTTCAAGCCACCCAGTGGTTGCTTCCACCATGGTGAGCACATAACGCTTACCATTGCGAGTTCGTGGCAAGGTGATATAATCTACCTGCCACGCCTCCCCATATTTATACTTTTGCCATCGCCCTTCCCCCCAAAGAGGTTTCATCCTCTTGGCTTGTTTAATTGTGGCGCAAGTATCACAGTCATGGATAACCTGTGCAATAGCGTCCATAGTTAAGTCCACCCCTCGGTCTCAAGCCCATTTATATGTTGCATCTCTTCCTTGATGGCCCGAGGTCTCATGGGCCCATCGAGCTAAAAATAATTCACTTTTATGTTGCCAGTCCAGGTCTACTTGAGCCATCTTAACTTTGGCAGCTCTATCTACCTGACGGTTATTCTGTTGTTCTTCAGTTGCTCGGCTTTTAGGAACATGAGCATCTACATGGCACACCTTTACAACCATATTCTTTACTCGGGCAGCAATATTTTTCCACAGTTCAGCGGCCCAAATAGGTTTACCCCTCCGTTGCCAGCCATTTTGTTCCCATTGCTGTAACCACCCCCATAAGGCATCCATGAGTCAGTATAAACCATCCATGAGTCAGTATAAAGATAAAGCACTGGCCACCTCTCACGTTCAGCAATATCTAAGGCCAGCTGGACAGCCTTTACCTCTGCAAATTGGCTTGATTCTCCTTTTCCTTCAGTGGCCTCTGCAACTTGTCGTGTGGGACTCCACACTGCAGATTTCCATCTGCAGTGCTTACCCACAATCCGACACGATCCATCTGTGAACAGGGCATATCTCTTCTCATTGTCTGATAGTTCATTATATGGTGGGGCCTCTTTAGCACGTGATACCTCCTCTGCTGGTGTTGTTCCAAACTTTTTACCTTCAGGCCAGTCCATGATCACTTCTAAGATTCCCGGATGACTGAGGTTCCCCATCCGAGCTCGCTGTGTAATCAGCGCAATCCACTTACTCCAAGTGGCATCAGTAGGATGATGGGTGGAGGGAACCTTTCCTTTGAACATCCAGTTCAGCACTGGCAGTCGAGGTGCCAGAAGGAGCTGCGCTTCAGTACCGATTACTTCGGAAGCAGCTCGAACCCCCTCGTACGTGGCTAAGATCTCCTTCTCAGTTGGAGTGTAGCGCTCCTCAGACCCCCTGTATGCTCGACTCCAGAAAACCAAGGGGTCGGCCTCGGGTCTCTCCAGAAGCTCTTTGCCACAAACTCCAAGTGGGACCTTCCTTTCCAGCAGCAGTGTAGAGGATGTTCTTTACATCCTGTCCCGTCCGCACTGGCCCCAGGGCCATGGCACGGGCTATCTCCTGCTTAATTTGCTCAAAAGCCTGCTGCTGCTCAGGGCCCCATACAAAATCATTCTTCTTCCGCGTCATCCGAAAGAGAGGGCTCACAATGAAACTGTAGTTTGGAACATGCATTCTCCAAAAGCCCACTACACCCAGAAAAGCTTGGGTCTCTGTCTTACTAGTGGGTGGAGACATAGCAATAATTTTGTCAATCACATCTGTTGGGATGTGACGACGTCCATCTTGCCACTTTATTCCTAGGAATTGAATTTCCTGTGCAGGCCCTTTCACTTTGCTTCGCTTAATAGCAAAGCCAGCTCGCAGAAGGATCTGAATTATTCTCTCTCCTTTCTCGAAAACTTCCCCTGCTGTATTGCCCCACACAATGATGTCATCAATGTATTGTAAGTGCTCAGGAGCACCGCCCTGTTGCAATGCAGTTTGGATCAACCCACGGCAAATGGTTGGGCTGTGCTTCCACCCCTGGGGCAAACGGTTCCAGGTGTACTGAACTCCCCTCCAGGTGAAAGCAAACTGCGGCCTGCATTTTGTGGCCAAGGGAATTGAAAAGAAGGCATTGGCAATGTCAATGGTGGCATACCAATTGGCTGCTTTTGACTCCAGTTTGTACTGGAGTTGAAGCATGTCCGGCACAGCAGCACTCAGTGGGGGTGTAACCTCATTCAGGCCACGGTAATCTACCATCAGCCTCCATTCTCCACTGGCTTTACGCACCGGCCATATGGGGCTGTTAAACGGGGAGTGAGTCATGGTCAACTCTTGTGAACGCCCAGTCACCCCAGAAGTATAGATTAATTCTGTCCCTTGGTGACTTGAGGGCATTAGAGTGCATTGTGCACCAGTGTCCACCAGTGCCTTATATTTTTGTGGTTCTGATGTGCCAGGCCACTGAACCCACGCAGTCCAATGCACTCTATTATCCCTTTCCCCCACCTGGCTGGGGGGCAGGGGCTATTGTGGCTGGTAGGTACCTCGCTCAGTGCTGAAGGAGTACCGTTCAGACAGGAGGACATCTCGCTCGGATTGGAGGGCATCTTTCTCGAACTGGAGGGCGTCCATGTTGGTCTGGAGAGCTTCTTGTTGAGACTGGAAGGTGTCTCTCTCGATCTGGAGGGCGTCTCTCTCTGTCTGGAGGGTCTGATTGTCAGCTAAAAGACTGTCTTTCTCAATTTGGAAACTGTCCCTTTTGGCTCGGAGACTCTCTCGCTCTATTTCAGAAACTCTGTGCCTCTCTGGGATAGTATTGAATAAGGTCCGATTGGCATAAGCCAGACCCCAAATAATTTGGGCCTCCTCAGATCTGTCTGAGCCACAACATCCCTGTCTCAAATATCTGCTCAAGTTCTCAGGATCTTGCAGGTGCTCAGGGAAAAGGTCCCGGTACGTTTTGAGCATTAAAAGGGAAAAAACAATAAAATGCAGCCCCTTTAAGAGCAGTTTAAAAAGAGAGAACATTTTTTTCCTTCTTTACTAAAACAAGCTAGCAGCACCCAAAAAAGTTTACAAAGATCCCAGAACAACTGCAGTACGCCCAGACTTCAAGGTCGTGTTATGCCGTACAGTACCTGCAGTACAGATAAGCTTGCTAGCAAGAGACAGAGATTCACTCTAAAAGTATGTCTCTGCCCGGCTAAGGCAGCTCGTTGTGTCCTGCCGCGGTCGCCAAAAATGTCAACGGTTTACCGGGCTGGATCGGCCCGGTTCCGTGACGATCGGTGCGGGGGACCCACGGACCCACGCCCCAGAAAAGGGGAAAGGAAAAGGGAAAAAGGGAAAAGGGAGATGGGCCTAGAAACAAAACAGCGGCAACGATCTGAGGAGGAAAACTAATTTACTAAATAAGATATCAGAAAGCAAAATAACACAATATAATACAATATAATTGGAATTAAGGCTAATGAATCAAATAAAATGAGCAAGAGAGAGTGTCCGATAAACCAAAGACCTTACACTAGCGCTGAAGGCGATACGGCAGCGAGCACCCACTGCTGAGTCGATCCCGAAGGAAAAGAGAGTGTCCCGTGACCGCTGAGGGTTTTTATCTGTTCCCTCTGAGCGGAAAACACGTAAAAATACAAAGCAAAGTCCTCTGGGGAATGTAGTGCTTCTTCTCTTCTGAGACAGGTATACCTGGAATTATCAATGATCTATGGAGCTGGAGTATTAGCTCTTTAACTCTTAATGCAATACATGATGTTATGATGTGGAATACCAGTACCAAAAATCATAAAACCATGACAACAGCCTTCCTTCTTCTTCCTATGAGAATGTTAATATTTTACCAGAAGTGTCCTTCCGCACAGATGTATATTAAAGTACTTAAAATAAGCCTGATGCTTTAATTTATAAGACAAAAATAATTTTTTGTTTAATGTATTAAAGTTGTGACACTTTACTCAAATTTTTATTATAAGAAATTTTTCCAAATTAAAGACCCTCTGCTCTGATAACAGAACAAACAAGATCTAACCTCTGAAGCAAACATCTTAAATAACAGATTTTGTTTTGTACGTTTTCCCAAAGTGTTAACTCTTTGGTTCAATCATTGGACCTACATGTTTTTCACATTATTTAAGTTGTTTCCCAGCTCTGGGGATGCTACGGCATGCAGGACTTCAGGAGAGCTGACTTCTTTCTCTTCTGGGTCCTTCCTGGTTGCAAGAGACCTGTGTGGATGAGGAAGGAGCTCATGCATAAACTCAAAGTGAAATGTCCATGAAATGTGGAAAAAGGGTCTGACCACTTGGGAAGAATATAAGAATGTTGTTAGGACCTGCAGGGATGCAACAAGAAAGGCCAAAGCCAACCTGGAATTGGATCCGGCAAATGAGATAAAGGATAAGAAGAAAGGCTTTTTAAGTATGTCAACTGTCAAAGAAAGACTAGGGAAAATGTGGATCCCCTACTAAATAAGGGGGGTGTTCTGGTAACAGGGGATGCAGAGAAGGCATACTGAACACCTTCTTTGTTTCTCTTTTCAATGTGGGAACACCCTCTCAGGACTCCTGGCCTGTGGGGGTAAGTGAGAGGATCTGTGGAATGGAAGGCTCCCCTTTGGTGATGGAGGAGATGGTCCAAGAGTGTCTACGCAGCATCAATGTACATAAATCCATGGGCCCCATTGGGATGAATAAACATGTACTGAGCAAGTTGGCAGAGGTGGTTACTGAACCACTCTCTATCATCTTTGAAAGGTCTTGGAGAATGGGAGAAATGCCTGAAGACTGGAGGATCCATCAATGTCACTGCAGTCTTCAATATGGGCAAGAAGAAGGATCCAGGGAACTACAGGCCAGTTAGCCTCACCTCTGTTCTGCATAAATGTGCCTAAGAATTTCTTCACAGTAAGGGTGATGGAGAACTGGAACAGGTTGCCCAGAGAGGCTGTGGCATCTTTTTCCCTGGAGACATTCAAGACCCTCCTGGACATCTACCTGTGCAACATGGCCTAGGGAGCCTACTTTGGGAGCAGGGTTGGACTAGATGATCTCTAGAGGTTGCTTCCATCATCTACAATTCTGTGATTCTGTGACTTGCAGTAAAACTGTCTTTGAGCAGCAGATTTTTGAAGAGTCATAAGTTAGTTTTATTTTTTGTTTGGTTGGTTTTAGTTGATGTAGTGCTTATTCACCACAGGTTTACAGCAAGAAGCAGCTGCAGCTCAGATCACAAAAGATCAAAAAATCTCATGATACTCTACCCTTTCCTCAGAGGGCTGAGGATTGCCAGAGGGTAGTTGATTTGGGCAAAGTGCTTCTCTGGGGCAAGCTGGGCCCTCACCTTCCCACAGAGATAAACATGGAATTCAAGTAAGAGGCACAGAAAAGAGAGATTTGCCTCACTTCCACACCAGCTTGAGCATTTTGATACTACTTCATGGTTCCACAGCAAACAGTATCCTGTTCCTAGATATATTTGGCCACATTCCCACTATTTTTACTTACATCTCTCCAGAATCGTCCATTTATGACAACAGGAGTTTAGGGCCAAATTCTACTGAGCAATTGCATAAAAGATTGGGGTACTTCAAGCGTTTTCTGTAAGACCTGGTGCATGACTCAGCACAGCATTAAGCAGCTGACATCTGCTTCTTCTACTACCTTCTCTCTCCTTAGGGATTAAAGCAGTCACTACCAGTAGGAAGTGTTTTATCCTTAACAGCATCAGCAACGTAAGAAATACATTAAGCCTATATCAAGTACTTACAAATTGGAGATTGTAACATAATCTTTAGAGTTACAAACATGAGTTATTCTCTGCAGCTATGGAGCTACAAAACAATCTTTAAAAATAAGTGCATAAATATTAACAGTTCAAACACAACCCTGTAATTCCAAATGCTAAGGCTTGGAGTACATCAAATTTTATGAGCTTCATGACAAAAATGCAAGACTGGCAGCCCTGAAATTGTGGCAGCCCATTAAATGGAAACATTTTTTAATCAGGTATCTGGCATTGTTAAATATCTAGTCCCAGCAACATCCCACAGAAATCAAAGGGACTGCCCAGCCATGGTAGCGTGCCTGCATAGATCTCATTAGCTGTGCATGGTAACACTAAGGAAATAGGCTAAATTAGCTGGCTTGGACAGAGGCTGTGCCAGCACCACCACTGGAGGGACCAGCCAGCATATGTCAGACGAAGACAATATTGGTCACTGAGCCACAAGGCCAGCTGCTCTACCTACATTCAGCACATCACGCATTTCACAGGGATTAACAGCCCCAGATTACTAGATTAGCTGTTTATGGGTATGTGCTCACTAAATTGCAGCTCAGATAAACTGCTGCTAACGTTTGGCATCCCAGCTTGTGCATTTTTGCAATAAATAAATAAAAGTATTTATCAGACAATTTAAAATCAAAAATAGAATCTACAGAAATTGAGGATCTGATGAAAAATTCAGAGAAAGCTAAGAGATCAGACTAAAAGTAATCGTGTTTTAGTAACAAATACTGTTCTCATGAATGTTTGTAAATCTCCTGAGCACTTATTTCAAAAACGCCTTTTTTCTCTCTTTCACAAAAGAGAAATGCAAGGCTTGAAACTGTGCGCGCACATGGCAACAGCAGAGCAGTGGCTCAGCCAGAGCGGATTGCTGAGACTGGGGAGCTGTGCCGGGGCAGCCCAGCCACGTGCCGGCTCAGAGATGTCTGCAGACAGCTCATGTGAGCAGCCAGCTTTTCAGCCTCTGACCACAAATGCCCGCGTTGCCTGGTGATGGATTCCCGGTGCAGTCAGTGCTCTGTGTTGTGCTCTCTGCTCGAACCCTTGTTTTAAACCCTTCAACAGTATGGCATTGCTCAGTGCTGAAGGTGACAATTTTACCTGAATTAGACCCTTACAGAGACACAGAAGAGGGGTAAAATTGTACTGTGTGTGAGTTCACGTTGTTAGTGGTCGCTTGGGGATTAAGGATCTCCTCCTCTAGACAGTTTGTTCTGTAAGATATTTTTTCCTGAGGTTTCCCTGACACGCCTGGCAATGGCAATCTCTGGAGTCACTAGACCTTCAAGTATGATTTAATATGACAATTCTGCTATTTCTATCCGATATAACATGGTACAAAACGTGAAATCTGTGCAGCTAGCTCTCCTCTGGTCATTCATTCTTACTAATGGATCCTGGGGATAATGAATGCTTTACTTCCTAGTAGATAAATGTACTTTGGCAATGCCTCTCACTAAGAAAACCCAATTTTAACCAGGCAAGAGATTAAAAAGAACTAGAGAAATGCTGTGACAGATGGTATTGCTCATGCTGCCTTATCATTTGGGCATGTTCGGTTTAATGTTTCTTTCATTCTCCTGATTCAGAACAGAAAATCCAATTAAATTAAGCATGATGTAACATTTCTGACATTTCTTTTTCTTAGTTTGTTCCTTCTTTTGCTGATAAAACAAGTGTGAATTTAAAGCCTGGTTTAGGTGAGCAATTGGAGGTCAGAGAAGCAATGCACTACAAGCAGAAATAATGAAGGTTTTTCTGCCACACTGTGAACTACTGCAGTGGGGAAAGCATGAGGCTCTGAGTTTTTCATCCTTTTACCTCTTGAGGAAACGCAATGAACTGTGTTAAATTTGTGTTGATTTTTCTCAGAAAATATGACTATGATTTCCCAGGGAAGAAGAGCTGCACAACGGAATCTACATCATATTTTTCTATTTCCCTTCCTACTTTGGTGATCTTTAGTCTGCCTCTTTTCAAAGTGCAGAAGAGATGGCAGCACATTCCCACATTTCTCATAAAGAAAGCACAGAGAAGGACAAAAAGGGATGGACAGATGGACAAAAAGGGATACCCAAATAAACTTTCAGTAGACATACTTTGACCAAATCTGTTGTGGTATTCTAGCAGATGCAAGGTCTTAATTGCTTCTCTTGACCCCTAAATATTCCCTTTTCCCTATCTTGATTCCAACTCAATTGTAGCTTTCTTTTGGAAGAAGGCTGTATCATATAACTCCACAGCAGCCTGACCCACAGACACATGTCCATTGCACAGGACTGAGGCTACTCCAAGAGAAGCACTATGCAGGTTGGAAGAACACAGTAGCCACATCTGCTCTGCCTCTAGGCACTTGCTCAGCTGAGAGCCATGGGTCAACAACTCAAGCCAGATGATTGCTCTTCAGAAGAGTACATTCTCTCTTGTTTATACCAGATCAATTCCTATTTCAGGCTGTTCTATCTATTCTAGGGCTGTACCTGAGTCATCCTCTAGCAGTGCTTGTCTCTGTCTAAAATACCTCAATTTTATACTATTTTTGAGATCCATAATCACAATCTGGATAAACAGAGTCAATCTGGCTGAAGTTTATAAAAAAAATGCCCCTGTTCTTACTGCATGAGGTAAATGTTACTTCCTCTTTTTGCGTAGAGACTTAATGCTTTTGCCACCTAGTGCCTTAATGCAGCTATGCGGAAATTATTTCTGTGCTGAAAAGGAAATTTCTCCATGATACCCACTCTAGTTTTGTAAAGCTATTGCTTCCCATCTGCACCTTTTTCAGATGGAGATGGTAAGAAAAATCTATTCACAGAACAGCAAGGATCTGTAATTAGTGTCACTCCTGAGAGGCCCATGAACTGGCAATGCAACACTTCTCACTTACATTTGGGTTCTCCAGGATCAGCCTGAGGAAACAGGCAATTAAAGGCTCTACGACCCAGCTGCAGTGTTCATTGTGCTACGATGAGAAATTCACCCCAAGGCATCAGCTGCAATTTCCAGCGAAGTTTGCTGCTGTAAAGTAACATCTGAAGGCACTCTAGTCATTTCAGACGTTTTTAAACATTTTGTCTCTCCCACTCTCAGAGGAGTCTGTCACTCGAAGAAGAGAAAAAAATATTCAATAAATCATCTCCTCAGGAAGGAAATACTCTTATGTCTATAACTGCAGCTTTGCTCCCTAAACGTATCCACCTACCTTTTAAAGAAAATAGAAATCAGCATGACTGAGTCTTTTTTGGTTGCTATTAAAAACAAAAGCAACCAAGGGGTTGGTAAATAAAAGAAAGCACAATTCAAACTATACTGTAAATAGGTTATCTTCACCTATTCTGCTCTTGCTAAGTACATTTATGTAAGTACTCCTTGATAGACACCTCAGCACACCTCAGAGAATTCCTTTCTTACAGCTTGCAAAAGCTAACAGAGAAAGAGGGAAGCTAAACTTAAAAAGCAATTCAGTTAAGTGTTTTCTTTCACTACTGCTTTTGGAGCAATTCTTTATTCTCCAGACTTCCAAGACAATTGTATGACATCTCAATTCAGCAGATTGTTTCATCAGTTAAAAGGAAAACAAAGGGCCACCTTCAGAAATATAAAGACACATGGTCCCTCTCATACAATATAAAATTATTTCACGTGGGTGTGAGCCACTTTCACATCTTTATTTATTTTTAATAGAGTTTTTCTCCTGAATGCTTTTGAAGAAAAAGATAATATTTTTAAAATTACTTGCATTTAAGTTTGCTTGTGTTTTTGTCTGTTTCTTGCATGGATGCCTTCCCCGCTGGCTTCTGTAGGGTGGGAGGCTGGTGATTTGTTACAATGTCCACAAAGAGAGATTGATATATGAGTAGAGTCATAAAAGAAGACTCAAGTGCAAAAGATGGTGGTGATGTGGGATATCTCATAAAAGACTAGGGAAATGAGAATTTCTGTCCTCCTGAAATGAAAGTGCAAAGTGACCTGCCATGAAGCAGAGAGGGCTGCTCCCCTCTGCTCCTGCAGACCTCCTGCATTTCTCTGTCTATAATGGCAGAGCTGTGGCCAGAGGAGTTTCTGCCACTTGGTCCTGCACGTGAATTTGCAATGAATGACACATCAAAGAGAATCCCCAGCAGGGCTGCATAGCTGGAACCACTGCTGACAGGCTGGCTGCTGGCTGCACCCAGGGGAAATCTCTGGGGCTGTGCTGCAGTCGGCACCCCAGATGCAGAGGATGACAGCCAGCAAATTTGTAATAGCCCCTTATCTCCCAGGGCTTTTCAGTTTGCTACAGAATTGACAACAGCAGTAAACATTTTTTCTATTTATGTGTTCTTTCCTTATCTTCTTCAGTAGTTCTTGATTCAGAAGCAATGATAGTGCTACAGATATTCCAACAAGTCACGTTAATTATTACCTTTCTGGGATATGTGGATTTAAGGAACAGCTGAGATTCATTCAGAAGATCATATCTTCTCCTGAATAAAAGCTTCTTTTTGAGAGTGTGTTTTATGCAAACAGAATTAATCAGCTTGGTGCTGCTCTTATGGTCATGGGCAGCTAAACTCCTGCATCGTGCCCATGCAAGGTGCAGAAGCTTTGCTTATGAAAGGATAGTAAATGCAAGCATGTGACCAGAACTTCTTTAGAGAAACAAATATTAAACAGTGAATCAGCAACAATGCCTCCCTCAAACTGTACATTCCATCAACCGTTATTTTCTCCAAGCCAAGAAATTATTATTTTCTTTTACTGAGGGTAGTTTTTTTAATTTTAATTTTTAATTTTAATTGTTGCTGTTAGGAGACCACTATACCTTTCAACCATATCTCCTAATTGCTATCAGTGATGTTACCCCCCCAGCACGCAAGGAACTAGCTCTAGAATTCTAAAACAGTCAGGTATGGGGGACTGGGAGGAGAGAGTATTTTCATTGAAAATCCAGTCAGGAACATATCCCTGCTTCCTTCTAACAGAACTTTCCTTTATAGTTCTGAGATGCTTTGAAACAAACAGTTTCATTATTAAGGATACTTAGTGTACTGCACACCTCTACAACACTTGTCAAAGCCAACAGCTTCTATTGCTAATTTACTCAAAATAAGTTGGCTTTCACATGTGTATGGGAACTGCTGAATCATGGCCTGAACACGGATGGATCACCTGAGGCAAACACTGACTCAGCTGCAGGAGCACAGGTGAAGGCAATGCACCTGTGTGACCAGAAGGGGTGGAGTCTGGTTCCACCTCTCCCAGACCCCATTTAAGGGCTGACCACCACTGGGAAAGGGTCTCTTGTTGGAGATCCCTCCCATGTGGAGTTGTGATAGGTGAGCCCTTCCTAACTTACCAGTCTTTATACCATCTGGGTAAGCCATACAAAAATACACTGTTCATCTTTATTATGTTGTGTGGGTACTGTTCTTTCAGGGTATTCACTCTAAAGTGTATCTGGGTAATTGTTTCTTTGAACAGAGTTCTTAGAAGCAGGTGTCAGATTCTTGATGAATCTTATTTTTTACTCTAGGCTGTGAAATCTAGTTAGATATTGAATCTGACTCCTCTCACAGCAACTGAAGTCAGAACACCCTGTTTTAGCTCCTGTTTGTGCATGTGACCTGCTTCACAAAACTGCTACTTGAAACTAGAAGCTAGGAACTGCTTTACATGTGCACTCCCTGGCATACTTTTCTTTCTCTAAGATGGACTCTACAAGTAACCATAACTGAAAGAAAGAAAGCAATGATTAAGTTTGCTACCAATACTCAGAAGTCAGGATGAAAGATTCTCTTTTAAGTGGAGAAAACTAGGCATTGTTTTCCATCTAATTGCTTATCACTATTAGAACTCATCAATGGTTTACGGGCTGGTTCAGCCTGGATCTGTGACAATTGGGGTGGGGAGACCCACAGACCCACATCCTGGTAAAAAGGGAGATGGCCCTGAAAATGAAACAGCAGCAATGATCTGAGGAGGTAAGCTTGTTTACTAAATAAGTTATTGGATTGCAAAATAACCCAATATATAATTGGAATTTAAGATAATAAATCAAGTAGACTAAGAGAGAGAGGATGTATGAAAACCAAAGGCCTTATGCTAAACTCTGAAGGTGAGACAGCTAGCAAGCACATGCTGCTGGTTTGATCTGAAAGGAGGGAGCCTGTGTCTCTGTGAAGTACAGAAACTGTTTTTACTTTTGTTGTCTCAAAGCTTGCTTCACATGGCCTTTCTGGCTGTAAGACTCTAATTGACAACTGCAAATCATCTAGATGGTTGTTGCAGTGCCTCAGTGTCTCTGTTTATGGTTGTAAAGGTAAGCAGAAATAGGGGCAAGCAGTCTTTTTTGGGGTATGGCTTGGAGAAGCTGATCACCGCAAAGGATGATAATATTTGTACGTGGCACCAAAGGTGCTAGTCCCTGCTGATTTATCTACTGAGCCAGATGTGTTACACAAGCAGAGATCAAAACTTAGAAATGGGGGTGGACATAAATCAATCTAATGCCAGAACATGGAGGCAGCTAAAACAAAACACCCACAGGAATGGTGAGGAGCTCTCCCCCTTCAAGGTTTGAAAATTTTCAGAAAAAATGACCCTTAGGTTTAATCCCCTCGGTAACCAGAGTTTGGAATGTGATGAATATGCATGCGCTGTATCTTTAAGTATGTATTCATTTCTCTCTTTGGTGTGCATGTTTGGTGGAGCGATTCCCCATGTACCCAGCACTGTAACGGGGGGAATAGCTGCTTGACATTACTCATTGGTGTGTTGAGTTGCTCAGTTGGTTTTCTCAGCACCACTAAACCAAAGACTTTGAAGAAGAGACTTTCCTGAGGGAAAAACCTCTTTGGAAGAACACCCCCTGCACGGTGCCTGCTTGCTGCAAAACTACCCGGTTTTCTCCCATCCCCCGCAGTGACCAGACAAGTTCTTGATATCAATGGACTCCAGACCTCGCTGGATCCACGGCGGTGATCTCTCTCTCTCTTGCTTTCTGCCAAGTCTCCTTGCTTTTTATCTCTTTCCTATCACCTACCTTCCCTTCCCCATATCCGTAAGTAACAAGTAATTGTAATAAACTGGTTGGGCTAACATTTGACCCGCTGTGTCTTACTCTTGCCATCAGGTATGCACATATGTATAAAGAACCTCGTCTCCCTCCTTTATACTGGAGCGTGACAGTCTCATGACACACTAACAGTTTGGTTTTTTTTACCCTCTGAATTGAAAATGTAAAAATGCAAAGCAATGTGTAGTCCTCTGGGGTACGTAGTTCTTTTTCTTTTCTGAGGCAGATGTACCCAGAACTATCAATAATCCATGGAGCTGGAGCTTTAACTCCCAATGCACTACATGATGTTATGATGTGGAATATCAAGAACAAAAATCATAAAACCATGACAGAACTAGAACTCTGTTTTCATGGTGGAGATTGCAGTGTGTCTGTAGCTATATGTATGCTTAACCACCATAGCTGCAAGGGTGAACTATGTTGCTCATGATTCTTTAAAGGCTCCAGATACCCAGCAGTTGTACAGACCTAGATTCATGGCTGTTGATTTAGGTATACTTCATGGATAGCCATGGCACGGTTGTATGGCAGCCTCCCTAGGTAAAACATGGCTTCTGATTCTGTTGCAGCATAACAACAAGATCTACAAGTGGAGACAAATCTGTTAACTCCAGTTCCCACATCTCAGGAAGTTTTACTCATCCAATATAAATTGGGATAATATGGGAGAGAAAAGCAAGGGTTAAATATACATAGTTAATCTAAATGATTACCTAGGAAAAAGGTTTGGTGCAGAGTGGCTGGCAACCTGAGTAGCAGAAAAGGATCTGGGTTTAAACATGAGCCAGAATCATGACTATGTGTTCAAGAAGGCTAATGGCATCCTGTCTTGTATCCGTAATAGTACAGTTAGAAGGAGCAGGGAAGTAATTGTTCTCTCATGCTCAGTGCAGAGAGCATGAGAGTGTGCCTGGGGAAGAAAATGAAGCTGGTGAAGGGTCTGGAGCACAAATCATGGGGAGGGGCTAAGGGAGCTGGGATGGGTCAGTCTGGAGAAGAGGAGGCTTGGAGGAAGCATCATTGCTCTCTACGGCTCCCTGAAATGAGGTTGTGGTGAGGTGGGTGTTGGCCTCTGCTGCCAGGTAACAATGACAGAATGAGGGGGAATGGCCTCAAGTCGCACCAGTGGAAATTCAGGTTGGGTATTTGGACAAATTTCTTATCAGAAAGAGTGATGAGGTAATGGAATGGGCTGCCCAGGGAAGTGGTGGAGACACCTTCCCTGGAGGTATTCAAGAAAAGTGGAGACGTGGTACTTGGGCACACAGTTTAGTGGGCATGGTAGTGATGAGTTGATGGCTGATCTTAGATGATCTTAGCGGTCTCTTCCAACCTTAGTTATTCTATGACTCTATGAATGTACTTTCCAAAGAAATAACAGAGGCCATGTTATTTGGGCATGGATTGCTCTGTTGCCCTTTGAAACAGGCATGCCCAACTTGGACATGCTTGTTTCAGGCAAGCAGCCAGTAACAGCTAGTAACTCACCCTGTCTCCTCACTGCTGCTCCATCACAGAAGCAGCTCTTCCCCGCTGACTGGCCTGGCCCCAGATCCTCACTCATCAATCAGCGAAAAAACCCAAAACATTACACCAAAATAATCCCTCTTTACTCGGGCAAGCCAAAAGGTTGGACAGCTATTCTTTAAAAGAATAAGGTTGGAACCAGCTTTCTGCTAGAGTCTTTATGCTTATTCGTGAGTGCAAGTTTTGGTGGGAAATACTGTGCATTGAAATTCTTGTATGATGATCTAACCCTTTGCTGTGCCACAACAGTTAAAACATCAGAGTGCAGAGGGAAATAAGTACATAATGATGGTAATATAGGTATTTCTTATCTCATTCTTTGTTTTCAGATTAATAGTAAACAGAAGACCACTGTTAACTCATTTGGCATTTTGGCCTCACAAACAAAATATTTTACTTGTCAAAATGTTTCTACATTCTGTTTTGAGTCCAGTCTTTCTTTTTACTGTGTTCAGCTTTCTGTGATGAGTCTGTCCTTTTTAGAACAGTGTGCAACTAGCAATTTTAATGTATAAAAAGCACTTCATCTAACTTACCCTTTGAACTAATGAAAGATTTGTTCTTTTGTCTAGGAACATTTTTAAAAGCTTCTGTGCATGTCTAAATGTTTCCAGCATCTTAGTATTTTGGTCTTATGTAACAATTTTAATTGGAGTAGATTTCATGTTTGATTTTAAAATTACGGTTTTGGGAGATAGTAATGTTGACATTGCCATTTCATTAGTCAGCCTAATGTCTCAAAAATAATGAGTATCCTTGCTTTGAGTGTCCTCAAACCGAGTAGATATGTTAGCCAGATTTAACAGAACTAAACAATGAAAAAAAGATGAACATAAATACAGAATAAGGAATGCTATTAAACTCAGACTACACTGATATACTCCTCCTGGTATTTCAAAAGTCAACTCAATTTGTTTTAGTTCCTACTTCCCAAAGTAAATGACAACAAAAGATACTAGCTGATTGATTCCTCTTAACAAGTAAATGTGTTAATTATCTAGAGTGTTTAAATATCATCTTGCAAGTCTAAGACTTTTATTCAACATATGTTTAACTCATATTACTTCATAGTTTAAAGAGAACTGATGTGAGTTAGACAACCCACAGACAGACAAGGTGAGGAAAGAGGAATATTTCATTCTTGCCTACTCTGCATAGAACAACAGCAACAGCAACAACAAAAAAACATTAAACTTTTCAAGATTTATGTTGAACATGTTCAATATTAAGGATATTAGGAACTGAATTAGACTCTAGGGTTGTGGCCTGGCCACCATTTCAGGTTTTTAAGAACAGACCCACACAGCATCTAGAACCAGAAAACTCATGCAGAAATTTTGCCTCTATGGTACTGAAAGCATAAATAAGAATGTGAAATATTAAGAAAGGATTGAAGAGAAATCGATTATACAAAGTCCATTTGACTAAAAACCACATGTGATTTTGGAAAGAGTAACAAATGCTTTGAGAACTCTCTGGTCCTGAAGGAATATATTTTTGCGTGCTTGCAAATATCCAGTTAGTCTCCAACCACATATTTTACGCTGATATTTCATTCCCACTAAATAAGGCTTTAAGAGTAGCTTTCAAGAAACACCGTGGTTAAATACAAAGCTTTTAAACAAGGAGCAAAAGAGTTTTTGGGACGTATGATTGAGTCTTTCCTACTCAGACGCTATACTTACCAACAGACTTAGTCACTTCTCAAAATCTACCATACTTCTAATTTCAAAAGGTTCTAGACAATTCCTGTTCCAGAGCTTTTTGGAACTTCCTCTTACTGAAACATTTGCAAAACTTTTGCCAGAATAGCATTTATAATATTATTCACCTTTCAATAATGTATCTTAAATCTTTCTCTTTGCATCTAGATGGAAAATAATTACTTCCTTACACATTTATCTTCTGTGTTTATTCTTTTGATGGGAAAGTAACAGCACCAGCTGGCATTTGAAGGAGTCCTGTCATTCAGATTTTCAGGTAAATTACTTCTGGATGGCTTTGGAGGTTTTTTTATTATTATTATTATTCCATTGGTTGTTTTTTCTTTCTTTCTTTTATTTCTTTTTGCAAAGTAGATTCTCTCTTGTACTGTTTTTGAATATTTTGGTGGCAGTTTTAATAATAATTTTCACTAATACATGCTTTTTGCCTCATTTTTCTTGAAAGAAATGCCCATGCTGATGCAAGTGTTTAGGGGATAGAAACTGTCACTTCATTAATGTCCCTACAGTTTAGGATATCAAACTAAACACCTGAGCTGGTTGACTAAAAGTCCATGGACATCTCAGACAGTGAAACAACGGATTTGTGCATCTGACAGTACTTTTGAATGATTTTTCTCCACCAGCTTTGGACTGAAAGAAAAAAGCTCTCAAAATATTTCAAAATGGAGCAATAAGAAGTTCATTCATGATGAATGATGGCAGAATTTGTGTTTGTCAGAATGGCTGTCAGGAAGGTGACAACAATTTCATTATAGTCAAAAATTTCTTTCCTCATCTGGAGCAATGTACGTGAAACCCAAAGTCAGCAAGAAAAGTGCCATGTGGAGGTCCCAATAAAAGAATTGATTAGATGGAGATTGCTAAGACAAAAAGAAATAAAAAGAATACAGAAAAATAGACCCTTGGCTTTTGCAGTTCATATTTTGATCTTTATCAGACAATTGCTAATGGGTAATCATTTCTGATGTTAAATGACTATTTGCAAAAATGTTTCTCTATATACTAACTTGGACAAGGAAACAGTCTTAGCTAATGTTCACTGACTCAGATTTGAGTCACTGAATAATGCCTAAACATCCTTCAGAACAACCTTCTTTGTACTGAAACCCAGTTCACCACATACCCCAACACATCTCATTAAAAACACTGAGTTTCTACATTCACAATGTATTACCATGAATTCCTGTTGGATGTTTCATGAAGTAAGAAAACGGGAACTCTCTGCTCCTATCTGGGAATATTATGATGAGGGAACATGCTCTTTTTTCCACTCAGTATAAAACTGTCAGCCTGAGCTAGCTATCACTGTAGACAGTGCGCTAGATATTGGCACAGCTCACATCAAGGGAAGAGAATGCATTTTTGTGGAAGGGTTATTGCTGACAACACAAGAAGAATAAATTAGAGTCAGGAATAAAAAAAGACATTAAGGCCCCCATGGCACCATCTTATAAGAATTTAATACTTTGAAATACTTCACTTTCTATTGTATCTACGTGCCATTTATAATATAGACATGGCAATACCCAGAAAATAAATAAGGTGTAATTTTCATGCTAATTGTGTTGGATGTATCCATACTTTTTTGTCATGTTTATTTTATATTGTGTCTTTTTAAAAAAGACAATAATATTGAAACATACCTTGTTTTAGCATTGTGTTGCCTTCTTCATTCCTTTTGTTTTGCATAATAATAATAATAATCCAAATGGACAATTCATCCTGTCTTCTCACTTTAATCCCCAAGTGACAGTTATTTCTTCCTCAGGGTTTCTTTTCTATACTTGCTCATCTAAATGAGCAGATTTCCTGAGCAAGGACAGGAAATAAAAATAGAAGGTCTAATATTGTTTCACTTGTAATTGTGCAAAGCAGAAGCAATATAAATGAAGTTAAGGAATTCAGCAATTTTACAGTGGTGTATGTGACATTAAAGGCTTGGATCAATTGGTGGCATTCACACAATGTCATGTGATGTGGATCAATCTTTTTTTCATTGCAGCTTTGTATTTCAAATTAAATTATAGATTAAATCCTCCAACCAGTTCTTGAGTTAGGATACAGTTTGAGCCATTTTAATAATATTTTGTAAAGGGACCCAAGTTGAAATCACTGTAATTTATTTATCAGTGTTCTTTAATATTTCAGGTAGTTCAGCTGATCACTTTTATTTATGTATGTGAGGATTTATTAAATATGCCTATCACCCTGTTGGGTGAGTCTACAAAACTGACATCAGAAGGCTTAACTGATGTTACTCGCTACCAAATCTTCTTCCCCAGTCTGTCCCAGCGTTCCTTTGCTGTCACGACATTCAGATGCTGTCAGGGATCAGGGAAAGCAAATTCCTCTAGAGCTCTTGTAAGTTCTCACTCAGGACTCAGAAGTCTAACAACTCTTGAATTATTTCCCTCAAATGATCTACATAGCAGCAGAGAACAGGAGGATAGGGAACTCGGTACTCTAGCTGAAACTATATATATGATTTTGGGCCTAACAGCTTAAGAAAAGCACTGGGAATTGAGACCACATCCACAATTATACTGAAAAAAGCACTGCGTGCCAGACAGAAACCTCATTTATATCCTGCCTATATCTAAGATAGCTTTATCTCATGAAGCACAAGAATAATTTAAGAGTTTATGCCAGTATATTTGCTGTTTATCCCACACTTTTTTTTTTTCCTCAAAAAATGGTATCAAATCTGAAATTAATTTCCTCTTTTAGACTGACTGGGACAACATCTTCTCTAGTAGCTGCAAGTTTTGCTACTCTTTTCCTAACTTGATTCTTTAGGGAAGTGCTGAAAATCAGCAGTCATACACATTACACTAATTAGACTAGACTAAAATTACACTCCCGGAACTATTACTGAGCCAAAGTTTGATGCAAATTTCTATATCTGTTTTTCATATGTCCTATCTCACCACTATGCCAATTTTCACATCTGTTCATGTTAAGATAGGAACACTGTTAACATATCTTTCCATTATTCTGAAAATACCCTAAGCCACAGCAGAACTAGAGCAAGGCACGATGAGGATCCATAACACAGTGTCAAAGGTTCAGATGAGCAAGGTCCAACGAACATAGCCCCTGACACATCCCATATTATACTTATCCTTGAGTTTCATAGCAGTCTGAAATAGACGAGACAGCTGTAAGGGATGTTACTGGGACTTGCTCGTCTAACCAGTGAGCTACAAACAGATGTGTGTGAAATAAGAACCGCTGCCACTAACACATCTCACACGCCCGACAGTGGGCAAAGTGACTCAACCGGACAAGAAGAGGAAATTGTGTGTGACATGTCCTTCACTTCAATGAGTATCATGTCACTTCTGACCAAACTTTTTACTTGAATCATCAAATTCTATTTGACAGGGCATACATGTGATTTCTGGGGTGATGGAAATCTACTTATACATATATACCCACCAAGTAAAATGAAAATAGCGACTGCGGCATAAAAACAGATTCCTGTGCTTAAATGTGTTAATAAAATCCCTTATCAAGAATTTAGGATTATTTTTTTAATTACACTGTGAACTATAATTTCTTATAAATACTGTCTGCAACCATCAACAACCATATTCTAGAGGAGTAATTGTCAACTGTCAGCTTTTGTTCTTGCAAATCATTTGCCTGCTTTCAGCAGCATTATTTCTGATTCTACACAGATATGAATGCATGAAATAATGAGAAACTGTGAGAAGGAAGGAGATGCCAAACTATGCTGATGTATGGGTGTGACAACACAAGATTTGGAAGCTACATTAGTCAGGTGCTTCTGAATAGCAGTTGTTGCTAATGTACCTGATTCCATCATCCTGGCTTTGTTTTCAATCTCAGGATTGCAAATCAGAGAAGAAATGGACATTTTGTGGTAATGAAAAAAATCACTAAGCTCATAGATCACAGAATCACAGAATCGTAGAAGTTGGAAGGGACCTCAAGAGATCATTGAGTCCAACCCCCCTGCCAAAGCAGGTTCCCTACACCAGGTCACACAGGTAGGCATCCAGGCAGGTCTTGAATAGCTCCAGAGAAGGAGATTCCACAACCCCCCGGGCAGCCTGTGCCAGTGCTCTGTCACACTCACCGTAAAGAAGTTCTTGCGCACATTTGTGCGGGACCTCCTATGCTGCAGTTTCTGGACGTTTCCCCTTGTCCTGTCTCCACACACTGATGAAAAGAGTCTGGCCTCACCACTTTGTCTCCCACACCTCAGATATTTATAAACCTGGATCAGGTCCCCTCTCAGTCTTCTTTTCTCAAGGCTAAGGAGACCCAGTTCTCTTAGCCTTTCTTCATAGGGGAGATCCTCCAGGCCCTTCACCATCTTTGTGGCCCTCCGCTGGACTCTTTCCAAGAGATCTCTGTCTGTTTTATACTGGGGAGCCCAGAACTGGACACAGTACTCCAGATGAGGCCTCACCAGGGCAGAGTAGAGGGGGAGGATCACCTCCCTTGAGCTGCTGGCCACGCTCTTTTTAATGCATCCCAGAATGCCATTGGCCCTCTTGGCCACAAGGGCACACTGCTGGCTCATGGTCAACCTGTCGTCCACCAGGACACCCAGGTCCCTCTCTACAGAGCTCCTCTCCAGCAGGTCATCCCCCAGCCTCTACTGGTTCATGCAATTATTCCTCCCTAGGTGCAAGACTCTACACTTGCTTTTGTTAAAACTCATCTGGTTTCTTACTGCCCGGCTCAACAGCCTGTCCAGGTCTTGCTGAATGGCAGCACAACCTTCAGGTGAGTCAGCCAATCCTCCCAACTTCGTATAATCAGCAGTCTTGCTGAGGGTGGCCACTATCCCCTCATCAAGGTAATTGATGAAGATGTTGAACAAGACTGGACCCAGCACAGACCCCTGGGGAAACCGCTGGTTACAGGACTCCAACCGGACTCTGCACCGCCAACGATGACCCTCTGCACTCTGCCAGTCAGCCAGTTCTCAACCCACTTCACTGTCTACTCATCTATCCCACGCTTCCTCAGCTTTGTTATAAGGATGTCATGGGAGACAGTATCAAATGCCTTGCTGAAATCAAGGCAGACTACATCCACTGCCCTCCCCCCATCCCCCCAGCCTGTGACAATGTCATAGAAGGCCACCGGGTTGGTTGAGCATGACCTCCCCTTGGTGAACCCATGCTGGCTACTCCTGATAACCTCCTTGTCTTCCAATTGTCTGGAGATGGCATCCATCACAAGCTGTTCCATCACCTTTCCAAGGGCAGAGGTGAGGCTGACTGGCCTATATTTACCAAGATCTTCCTTCTTGCCCTTTTTGAAGACCGGAGTGACATTGGCTATCCTCCAGACTTCAGGCACCTCTCCCATTCTCCATAACCTCTCAAAGATGATAGAGAGCGGTTCAGCAGTCACCTCCGCCAGCTCCCTCAGCACCCATGGATGCACCCCATCACATCCCATGGATTTATGAACATTAGCATTGCCTAGGTGCTCATGGACCACCTCTTCCCTGACTAAAGGAAAGTCTCCCATTCCCCAGACCCTCTCACTAACTGCCAGGGTCTGGGATTCCTAAGGGAGAGCTTTTTCACTAAAGACAGAAACAAAGAAGGTGTTCAGTATCTCCGCCTTCTCAGCATCTCCCGTAACCAGAACACCCCCCTCACTTAGCAATGGGACCCACATTCTCCCTAGTCTTCCTTTTACTGTTAACATACTTAAAAAAGCCTTTTTTATTATCCTTTATCACTTTTTCCAGATTCAATTCCAGATGTGCTTTAGCCTTCCTTGTTGCATCCCTACAGGCCCTGACAACCTTTCTATATTCTTCCCAAGTGGTCAGACCCTTTTTCCACATTTCACAGACCTTCCTCTTCCCTTTGAGTTTGTGCATGAGCTCCTTGCTCATCCACGCAGGTTTCCTGCCACCCTTTCCCGACTTCTTGCTCACAGGGATGCACTGATCCTGAGCTTGGAAGAAGAGCTGTTTAAATGCTGACCAGCTCTCACAGGCCCCCTTACCTTCTAACACCCAAGCCCACGGGATAGCTCCAAGTAGGTCCCAGAAGAGATTAAAGTTGGCTCTCCTAAAATCCAGGGTAGAAATCCTACTGTTTGCTTTGCTCCTTCCACTCAGGATCTTGAACTCCACCATCTCGTGATCACTACAACCCAAGATGCCCCCAACCTTTACTTTCTTAACAAATCCTTCCTTGTTAGTGAGAATAAGGTCCAGTAGCACCCCTCCCTCCGTTGGTTCCTCCATCAGAAAGTTGTCTTCAACACATTGCAAGAAATGTCTGGACCGTGCGTGCTTGGCCGTGTTGCTCAAACAGCAAATATCTGGATAATTGAAGTCCCCCATAAGCACCAGCTCCTGGGAACATGACGCTACTTCCAATTGCTTATGGAAGGCCTCATCAACCTCCTTCTCCTGATCAGGGGGCCTGTAGTACACAACAACAGTGTCACCCTTACCAGCCTGCCCCTTGATTCTCACCCACAAGCTCTCCACTGCTACATCACTCTCCCCCAGGTAGAGTTCCACACATTCTAACTGCTCTCTCAAATAAAAAGCAACTCTACCACCTTGCCTTGCCAGCTGATCTTTCCTAAAAAGCACACAGCCCTCCATGACAACATTCCAGGCATGAGAGCTGTCCCACCATGTCTCCATGATCACAATGAGATCATGGCCTTGAGACTGCACGCAGATCTCCAATTCTTCCTGTTTATTTCCTATGCTACGTGCATTAGTGTACAGACACTTAAGGGAAGCAGCATCCCCCCACCTCTCACCATGCCTTTCAACTCCACCCTCTTCACCCATCAAACTCTGTTTTGAGCCTCAAACTAAGCCCTCAGCCCCAGCGGCCCTCATTTTGTCCCCTTCCCCCTTCACACCTAGTTTAAAGAACTGTCAGTAAGCCCCGTCAGTTCCTCAGCTAGAATCCTCCTACCCCTCGGAGACAGGCTGCTTCCATCTGCAGCCATCATGCCAGATGCCAAGTAAATTGCCCCCTGGTAAAAAAAAAAAAAAAAATCCTATGTTTGCATCAACTCTTAAGCCATTTATTTAAGAGATGTGCTTTTTGGATCCTCCCAGTATCCTTCCCTGCCACAGAAGGTATAGAAGAAAAAAAGAAAAAATCACCTGCACACCTGTTCCTTCAACTACCCGCCCCAGTCCCCTGAAGTCATCCTTTATAGTCTTCAGGCTTTTCTCAGCAACTTCATCACTGCTAGCCTGAACTATCAATAGCGGGTAGTAATCAGAAGGGTGGATCAGTCTGGGAAGTCTCCTAGAAATGTCCCTGACCCATGCCCCAGGGAGGCAGCACACCTCCCTGCAGATAGGGTCAGGCCAACACATAGGGCCTTCCGTTCCTCTCAGCAGGGAGTCGCCTATGACAACCACCTTCTGTCCTTCTGGGTGGAGGAAGTCTTGAGGCGTGGGGTCAACTGCTTCACCCGAGGCAACCTCACAGGTGGGTCTCCCTCCACACCCACACTCACCTCTCCCTTGAGTTCCAGGACCTCAGACCTATTGCACAGAGGCACCTGGGGAGCTGAGGATGGTCGGGACGCGGGATGCCCACTTTGCCGAGTCGGTATCCGTTTCCATTCATCCTTCTCTCTCAAATTGCCTTGCTCTGCTTGGCAACAACAGGGCAGGGACTCCACCACTGTGTGGTGAATATCACCTTGCCCTTCAGGGAGAGGGTTACAGTGCTTTTGCCACAGCCTCACCCCCCACCAGCTCTTCACTAGTATTCCTAGGGGTAGGAGAGGACAGGGGGCTTACTGCAGTAGGAACACATTCTGCCTGCCGATTCCCCTCTATCACCTGTTTGCAAGGTGACAGAGGGCAACATGCTCTGTGTGGAGCCTCTGTTGCCTGCCTGGATCTCGGGGCCCATAGGGACTGGCACCACCAATCAATCTCCCTCTCGCAATCCTTTATGGTCCTCAGCCTCTCCTCCTTCAGGCAGACCACAAGGCTGAGTAAGTCATATACCTGGTCACACCTTACACAAGCGCTGCCTCCATCGCCTGGCACTGCAAAGGCCAGGCTCTGGCACTCATCACAGCCAGTGACCTGTACACTAGCGTGCTGTTTTGGGACCTCAGTCTGGGTCTCCACACTCTTCTTGGCTGCAGCCTTCCTCATATGTGTGCAGGGGATCTCTGGGTCTCCACATTTTTCCTGGCAGTAGCCTTCCGCTGGGGGACAGTCATGGCAAACCAGTAGACCCAGTAACACTAGCACAAATTAGAATAGCCTTAACAAGGGTGAGACTGCCCAGCCCCACCCTGCTACTGGTAGTGCTGGCTCTGCCCTCACCCCGTTACCAGGTCACTGACAGGTGCCCCTTGTACCTGTCACTCGCTTCACAGTGACACTCGCTTCACAGAGCTGCCAGGGTGTTCTGATGCCTTGGGAATCCCTGGATGAGAGAAAGAGAGCAAATCCCCTGTGCACCCCACAGTCAGCCGCCTTGGCTCTGGCTGGGGCAGCTCCAAAGCAGCAAACCTCAGCGATCAAAGATATCTGTAATTAGTTCGTAACTTTCTTTCATACTGCAATTTCTTCAGGTACACAAATGGTCTAAATGCCATGAGCATAGTCATGACTGTGTGAATGAGAATGAGTGGCCTGTGTAACCACAAATATATATATATAGATGACACCATCCTCCTTCCAGTTCTGACTCTGTAAGACTGTGATAATGCATACAGCACTGCAAAATGGATTGACAACCAGTGAGTGATACTGAAAGTTCAGCATACCAGAATGTAGTAGCGCTGTGTATTGCCCCATTCAGATCACATCTACCATATTGTTAGTTGATTTATAAGAAATTCACTTGTGAGCATCTCAGAGTGTTAAAAAACTTATACTGGGACACTGATGAAGATATTGAACAAGATCAGACTTGGTACCAACCTCTGGGGAGCATTGCTAGATACAGGCCTCTAACTGACTCTGTGACAGTCAGCAAGTTCTCAGTCTACCTCTTGCTCCACTCAGATGTCCCACAATTTCTAAGCTTCATTACTAGGATGTCAAAAGCTTTGCTGAAGTCAAGGTACACAACATCCACCATTCTCCCTTCATCTATACAGCCAGAATGACATAGTTCGTAAAGTACATGCTCAAAAGAAAGTTGAAAAACAACCACCCACCTCCCTCTTGCTCACTTACAGATATATCTATATCAGATACCTATGAAGCCTCTAATAGTTTTTTTTTGTTGTTTTTTTTTTTTTTACTGATGCTTTGAACTATCAGATAATACCAAAGTATATGCAGTAGACAGTAAAGCAGATTTACAGTGCTAGCAGAAATTATTAATGGCAACACTGGCACTCTGCATGCAGGCAGCTAGCCAATGGATACCAAAAATTACGGGTTGTTGTTGTTAAATTAATCATACTAGAAGGTTAATAAGGGTTTGCTTCTGGTACTCAGTTCTGCAAGTCCCGTTGCAGTTGATGAGAATTGGGGCTTAAGCTGAAGTATTAGAATGGGATGGGTATCGGCTGCAGTTACGCTGTGACTTTTTTTCAGTGACACTGAAAAAAAAACAACGTTGCTCTACCAGCATTTTCAGAGGCTGAATTAAGTTTCCTCAGTTTCCATGCTCTTCTCCTCTGTTGTCTGCACCTGGCTGCAGTTACGGCACTATTTCCCTAGCCAAGTATTCCCCATGCTACACAACTGCTCTTTGCTTTTATTTTTATTTTTTTCTGTTACACAGTCACAGTATATAAACTCCATCTTAAAGGAGCTATACAGCTCCAGTACAGACAACTAAGTTGTATGGGCTAACCCTACTGCTGGCTGCTAGGATCTCTGGTACTGATGACTCCTAAATCAGACAGCTTTTGTGGCCACTTGCAAAAAAATACCAGTGAAAATAGAAAGAACATACTTTTCAGTCAGAAGGTACAAGATCCCAGAAACTCTGTATCATTTCCAAATCACCAGGTGTCACTGTTTCAGAACAATTTTTTGAAGGTTTTCTGATTCGTGGAGAACTGAAAATATCAGCATTGCAATCTGACACCAAATCAAACCCTGAAAATTTAAATAACCAATGAATTGGAAATCAAACCCATCGGATAGTTTTTCACTTTTAACTTACTCAGTGACAAAATTTGGACCTGCAAATAATGGGAAGTGGTGCCTTATGGACTTATGCTTTATCATATAGTTGATTTCAGCTTCTTAGACATTGACATCAATATTTATTTCAAACCATTTTCACACAATGGGAGCATTAATGGCTGCTTCTCTTATGTTGGTTCTTTGGTGCCTAATAATTATCAAAGTGCAGACTTTCTGGGGGCAATTCTGAGAACTATCTTCTCTGTTCATCTTTCTACTTCCACAAAACCTGAAGTAATATGATTATCTGGGTGACATGTATCCCTCTGCGAAGTTCATCTGAAATTTGCTGATGATTTAAAAATATTACTGGGAAGTAGGAAAAAAACGCAGATAGATACACAGATGGCCCAGTCACTTCAGTCTTCTTTTTGAAAACAAGTTTTACAACTGGTGACATGCCAGGCTGATGCCAACCAGTTCACTGTTGAGATGGGTCTAAGTGCTTGAAGCATGATAATGTATTCCTCTAAACTTTTGCAAGTGGAATCAATGTTCCACAGCACTTTCCCAATTAGGAAAGTAGTCTGTGAAATATGTTAAGAACATATGCCCTTTGAATTCAACTTAGCTTTTAAAAAGTGAGTCTAGAAAAATAAGGGTAAATACAGTGAGAAGTGCAGAACAGGTACCATTTGCCAATTGGAAACAGCACAAAGGGCCATCAGCCTATGTCCCTCTGCCTGGGACACTACTTCTTGCAGTGAAAAGAGCAGCTATCTACATCTATCAACATCTGAAGAACATACTAAACTACAAAATAGCCGAGGTATTGTATAATTATTTTTCTCCCCAGTTATCACTGGCTGTGAACAGCTGTCATATAGCTATTTAAACACTCTCAAGTAACAGAGTAGAAATTACTCCTACACAGAAATAACTGCAAGTTGATAAATGACTATCTTTCTTAGTTAGCAAGGAAAAGTTAACAAAAACTTCTCACAAGTCTATTGGTTTTGGATGGGATGGAGTTACTTTTCTTTATAGCAGCTAGTGTGGTGCTAAGTTTTGGATCTGTGTTGATAACACTCTGACATATTAGCAATTGCTGAACAGCATCAAGACCTCTGTTTCTCACGCTGTCCTGACAGCCAGTAGCATGGGGGTACACAAGAAACTGGGAGGGGTCACAGCCAGGACTGCTGAACCTAGATGAACAGAGATATTCCATACCACATGGCACTGTGCTCTGCCATAAAATCCAGGGAAAAGAAGAGTGAAGGGGAGAATGCTTGCAGTTATGGTGTTTGTTTACCCAAGTAACAATTACATGTGATGAAGCACGACTTTCCTGAAAACGTCTAAATGTTGGTCTGCCAATAGAAAGTGGCGAATGAATTACTTATCTTGCTTTCACTATATTAACCATTTGTCCATTTACCTTGCTGAACTGACTCGACAGTGCTCTTTCATCTCTCTTAGCAACAACTGTTCATTTATACTGCAAAAAAATAAATGAAAGATGGAATATGTAAACAAAGTGTGTCTTACATGTCAAACATGTAAGAAGGTGAATTGTTTCATTTAATTCCTGCTATGCATTAAGCCAGTTCTATGGAATATTCTTAAACCATGCCTCAAAATACATTTCAAAAAGTCACAGCAGATACTTTGTGTATTTCACTTTTATAAATGAAGGTATCCCACAATATTAATAAATGAGTCTACTTAATTAAATACACCTAGAGATGCCTTTAGGACAGATGAGTAAAAAAGGTTACCCAGCTTCCAATTGATTGCCCAGCAGTCAGTACTGCTAATTAGACAAAGACAAAGCAAATTAAGAAAGCAACACACATGCTCTGATAAAAAAAAAAGAAGGTCTCAATGAAAACTATTTTATACAAATGGGCATCATGCCACGCTGGGGTACCAAATCCTACTGAGTATTCTGAACATGAAACTGCAGTTATCATTGTAATTTCTTTCATTTCTTTCTTTCTTTATTTTTAATGAGCCTTCCTCTAGGAATTCTGCATCAAGCATGACTTCAACCCTTTAGGTAACAAAGTGCAGAATTTAGCTGGTAAGCCTCAGAGATGTTCTGTGCAGTCTGCTGTTACTTGCAAGTTGGATAGTGGAATGTGAGGCAACTCAGAGAATGACAGAGTCCTGTACTTGTGAGAAGTCATGGTCTCAGTAACTTGAGCAAAAAGAGTTGGGCTTTTCTCTCCTGTCATTGAGACACGCGAATGTTCTGCCTTCTATAAAGCAGAGCTGGGGCATTTCCTGAACAACAGGGAACCTGCCTTCTCCTGGCTTTGTTGAGCTATATTCTTTCCTTCTTGGGCTCCTTGTTTGACTAAAAAGAATGGAGATTTTCATTTAACGTATCAACTCATGTTGAAGACACTCCTGGGTGTAAGGACCTGCCTGCAGGGTCAGATAGACCCTCTCCCTGAAGAGTACCTGAAGTAGAGGCTTCTTACTGAATGAACACAAATGCAAATGAAAGGAAGTCAGAATCACTGGCTGCACATAAAGTTCGGCCAATGAGCTCTACTGCAGCTCTAAGTAGATATGGAAGCTAAATGCAGTTTCTTCCATACACTTCTTCCCCCAGTACTTCTTATTACCTGAGACCGGGGGAGGGCTACAAATATGATAAAGGGCATGGAGCACATCTCTTATGAGGAAAGGCTGAGAGACCTGGGGCTGTTCAGCCTTGAAAAAAGAAGACTCAGAGTGGAGCTGATCCATGTCTATAAATATCTAAGGAGCGGGAGGCAAAGAGATGAGGACGGACTCTTCTCAGCAGTGTGTGGACACAGGATTAGGGGAAATGGCCACAAACTGAAGCATAGGAAGTTCTGCACAAATGTGTGTGGGAACTTCTTCACAATGCAGTAATGGAGCACTGGCACAGACTGCACAGAGAGGTGGTGGAGTCTCCTATGGAGATGTTCAAGACCCACCTGGACACCTACCTGTGCAACCTGGGCAAGGGAGCTGCTTTGGCGGGGAGGGTTGGACTCAATCATCTCTAGAGGTCCCTTCCAACCCCTACAATTCTGTGATTCTGTGATTCTAGTATCACTCCAGCTGTTGTGAAATTCTGGAGTGATACACCCAGCTTTCTGTTCAGTTAGCACTGGGAACTCCGCAGGTGGAGCAGGGCATTTAAGATAAAGAGGGACAGTGTTAAAAGCTACAGAGTCTGGGGATCCAGTACACAGGAAAATACCAAAGTAAAATGTTGCAGAAGCCAGACTGGAAACTGTTCTAGTAGACTTGATTCTAGATCCTTTTCTGTTCTCCAGGCAGCCATCCTTGCCTTGTTTCTAGGATGTGTTCAATTCATACTCATTTATCATTTGTGTTTTCTGTTTTTTATCCAATCATAAATACATCCCAAATGGGACAGCAAATTCTCAGATTGCACTTTGCTGCAGAAATAGAAGCTAGAAGTGAAATTTTGCTGCAATGTCCCCAGCCTCACAGCCTCACAGCAGAGCGAGAGAACAAAGTCCTCAGCAATTCCATATCCTTTCTGTCAGCAGTCTGGGGATGCACTGAAGCATATCTCTTGTTATAATAGTTAAACAGTTTCAAGTTAATTTTTGCATAGAGGCCTTCTTTATAATTTTTACCTCCCTTTTATTTTTACTTGCCAAAATGACTGTGATGCTGTTACCAAGAGCCCACAGTGTTCCCTAAGGGCAGGAACAAATACATACAGCTGCAGCCATTTTATGCTAGGTAAATGGTCCATTGTTTACACTAGAGATTTTTTAACTCTCACTAACAACAGCCAAAAATGTTCATTAAAAAAAAAAAAAGAAAAGAAAAGCACTGGAGAGCCTGTCATTTTCTACCAAATCTTTGCATGGAAAAGTAGATTGTGTTTATATCAGTTTTCCCAGTTGTCTCAATTACCTGAAAACACTCCCTAGTTTAAATGCTACAAGACAATGTAGGAGGGAAATAATCAGGGAAACCTGCAAA
This sequence comes from Callipepla californica brunnescens, assembly GCA_023055505.1. Taxonomy (NCBI): domain Eukaryota; kingdom Metazoa; phylum Chordata; class Aves; order Galliformes; family Odontophoridae; genus Callipepla; species Callipepla californica. Next base: position 665,723 of record JALIRH010000013.1, read on the forward strand.
ATCTGAAATTAAGAAATCTTACTATAACTTACAGACAGCTAGCCCAGCCCCATGCTTGATCCTAGAGAAAGAACATCTTGGTACTGCAGGTGTTCATAGTGGTTACTTTATCAGGGCTTTATCACAGCCCTGAAAGCACTAATTTCAGGAGGTCAGATGAAAATACTGTAGCCAAGGCCACACTTCTATTGTAGAAGACTCCACAATCTTGTTTTCACACACCAAAAAATTGTAAGGAGTCATGCATTGGCTTATGACTTGAATTATGTGATAGGGTGGCCCACAATCATGAGCAACTGGATTTGATGACCAAACCAGCCTTTTCTACAATCTTTGCTTATACTTCCTTGCTCAGCCATTTAGCCCATGCACTGTTTGGTCTGAATTCCAAGGAATTTCTCCATATACTCAGTTTACATGAGAAGCTGTATATACTGAACAAAAGGCTCATTAAACATTGGAACTTCCTGGCCTTTTCTTTGCCTTCAGCCTTTCCCTTTGATAGTTAAATGTGCTGCTTTACTTAAGAAAACCAAAATGCCCTGGCAGAAGGGTGGCATAATGCAAGTACATGCTCTGAATGCAGAGATCCAAGTGCAACTCTGGCAGTGCATCTACTCCCTCTCAGGACCTCTTGCCATGGGCATGTCTGCAGGCTCATCAGGACAGACCTAACATGCATAGCAAGCACAGTACAACGGTGCAAAAATTATCTATTGAGAGAAATAACTTAAGACATTCTCTGCTCAACTGGATTGTGAGTCTTACAAATCAGGGAAAACAACCTATGTTATCCTGGTCTTTCCTCTTTCAGCTTCTTTCTGTGTCCCTTAAACCTGATTACATATGTTAGTCAACACAGAGGTCTCCCATACTCTGTTTTAGACTCATTTCTTGGCTGAAGTGAATGAAAGTAAAGCAAAGCTCAGTATGTATGTGTAATGGTTTTGTGGTTTTTGTTATGTTGTTGATATTCCACCAGTTGGTGCATTGGAGGTATAGTGGTGAGCACAGCTGCCTTCCAAGCAGTTGACCTGAGTTCAATTCCCAGCCAACACACCAACTCCCAATACACTGCATGATGTCATGATGTGGAATATCAACAACACAACAAAAACCACAAAACCATGACAATATGTCTGAAGGAATGTGAAGGTTGATTTCAAACTTGAAGCTAAATTACAAGAATAAAATGACAAAGTAACATCTTGTGTTCAATCTGGTTTAGAATGGAGCTCCTGCCTATCTTCTTTAGTGCTTCCAAATGAAGAAATTCTGCATTATACATGGGGAATTTATGGCTGTGCACATACACCCACACACATAATATTTCAATCAATACTAAAAGCTTATTACTACTAAAACAGTTATCAGAAGATATTCAGACCAGCATCAAGCAAAACTTTGTTTTGACACTTTATCAGCACCTTTTCACGCTGTGCTTAACAAAATATTTTCAAACAAGCTTTGCAGTAGTTGCAACAGGACTGAAAATATTAAAATGTGATTAAAGAACTTTGGATTCTAATCATTTACCATCACTTATTAATGCACAATTCTTTACCTGTTGTATTTTAGAAATGATTCCTTGATGCTGTTAAAGCACCTTTGTAAATTTAATGGAGCCACCATGAGTTATTGAGCTTGAACAATATAATGTTTTTCATAAGGACAGCATCTAGTTGGTACTTTAATAACTTAAAACACAATGACGAACATGAAGCTGAACTTCATGTGACCTCTTCAGAAAACAGTGCTTTCATACAGTTCAAACTGTCCAAGATGGGTCAGTTTTACCAATCTTTCTTGCAAGAGCAAAGTAGGTCTAATTGCTGTGTCAGAACATTCTATGTTAATGTTGGGAAGTTTGGCTATCAGTGTTCTGTTGCAACTTTTTGACACATCCACTAATTTTGCATTGTGGTAAATATGCTCTTTAACACTAACACTGAAGGAGTATAATCTCTGCTTTTCAAGGTTCGTGTTCTGGGTGAGATCTACAATCTGGCACTTTTCTGCACATCATAGGCAGCTGCATAGAAGATTCAGTCACAGATAGGAGAAGACTTAGAGATACTGCTTGGATCAGGCAGGCATTGAGTGGCATCATCAGAACCAGCACAGCCAGCAGAATAATCACAGCTCCCAGCTGGCTCTGTCCTGCCAAGCAGTCTTCTATAGGCTGGTCCTGGCATTTCCAAGAGAGGAATTTGCCATCTTCTTCCCCATCTGCCTGCACAATTTTACCAGAACTCAGAATCCAGCTGCACAAGGCTTCCTGTGTGAACTAAATAGTATTGTCTCTGGAACTACTGTAAAAAGGGAATAAATGAAATTTCCAGTGCTAGTTTCATTTAAACGTCTCCTAAAATGTAAACCTTTTAGTGAAACCACAGATATAGCTGTAGCATGTCTTTTCACCTGTTCTCAACAACTGTCAAAATCCCTAGAGAGCTAGGGATGCTTCCTGGTTTGAGACGTGGTTGTGAGCTATCTCACTGTGGTTTACAGGTTATCATGTTAAGCAGCAACATGTCAGTGTTCTGGTTAGAGCTCTGTAATCACCATATCTGGTTAGAAAAAAATGGAACCTTCATCTTTTCCTCTTCCTTTTTATAACCTCTGTCTCTCTGTTTCTTTTTATTAGTAGTACATGACATCAAGATTTTATTCTTGTGGATTAAAAAAAAAAATGTTCTCATTAGAAAACCTGCATACACTTCCTTTTGGGTCACACTGTTCAGAAAATTATTTCTAATTTTTCAGCCAAGTCACCAAACTAAATAGAATTATTCACAGACCACATAAGTACCTCACTGATGTGCTGGAAGACTTGATTAAATAGTACTTGTGAAGCAACCTGAGAAATACAGAAAAACTGAGTAAAATGCATTTATAGCCACTTCTTTCTCTATATTCCGCTTCATTTCTATGGAATGTCTGACCTGTCACTTCCCTGGCACTAAACTACACACTGAAGAATATTAAGGCAGCTGTCTCCTTGGCCTTCCTTGTAGCTCACTGTAGTTATTAAGGTTGATGCAATGCAAAAAGGGCAACACAAAAATAAAACAAAATTCTATTGTAAATTGTCTTAAAATGTCACGAATTCAAGAACAATTTGTACTTCTGCTTTTTCACCTTGAAAGCTGAAACCCCAGATCCTTGCATATGGAAACTCTGTCTATGTAAGCTCAGTTTTTATTCTGAGCTAGCAATCTAGCACACTTTCCTAAAGGTCTCTGAATACTAGCCAGGGCCACTGCCTATTAGTGCATGTGGTCATAATCATGTTATTACTTCAGATGGCATCAGAACATGGGTTTTAATAGCCATTGGCATTCCAGGAGTTTACCATACATATAAATATAATTGTTATCTCGCAGTGATTACTTTTGGTAGATGTCTCTATGCATTATTTCTCCATGCTGCATCCACTCTCTAAACATGTTCCACTGCATCTTCTTACTGTTTTATCTCTCTCCATTTCCAAAATTCACTTGGCTGCCTTCTACTTGCAACCCTTGCTATTTACTTTTCCACTCAGCTGTCAGTTACCTCTGCAATTATCAAATGGACAAAGCTTTAAAGATTCTATTGAGCATCTGTCTGGATGTTTTGATTCCCCTCCAAACCACTCACTTTGTTGCTACAAAGAAATAGAGAAAACAGTTATTTAACCTCTTGCTTCTATGGATTTAGATGAATTCAACTGAATATTTACTCCTTTTCCACACTTGATGTCATTACCTGTCTCAACATTTGAAGAACAGTTTAAAATATTCAACTGAACAACAACTGAAGAAACAGGTACTCATGCCATGAGTTGTCTTTCTGGTTACAGAGCTTGGTGGGCTGGCAAAGCAGAGTCTGCTGGCGTGCCCCAAGCATTATGTCAGTTCAGTACAGCACTTTCCAAAGTAGATAATAAAACTCTGCCATGGCCTCCAGGGCACTTACACACTTAAATGGCCCTGCATTTCTTGGTGTAAGACTTTTTACACATGCTGTGAAAGATAGTCAATCATAAGAAATTCCTCAGATTGTCAGTTCCTAACTTCACAGTACACATAAAGTGCTGTACAATGCCAACTTATCACTGAAAGTTTTCAAAAACTTTGTCCTAAGAATACAGAGTTGAGCATGTGGTTCCACCTCCGAAGTGAAACATCAGTGTTCCAGGTTAAGCTGACAACAGCCTGCTGACCTGGAACTGGGAAACAACCAACAAATGTATTTCATTTCCTGCCTTATCATGATCACTTTAAAATAGTTTCTGCTTAGTCATTGGCTTGGATAACAGAAATCAAAGGTTTTGAAGATAATTTGAGAGCCACTAGGAATTTTGTAAGATTGTGCAGAAGCAAATCAAAGAGGGAACATCAGTTTTAGTAAATTTCATAAATGGAAATAAAATTCCTCCAAAAAACTTTCAGATAAAATCATTAGTATTAAAAATGCTCATCCGTATTTGGGGGCAACAACTGTAACGTGTCGGTAACATGGCTTCCAGAGATGACACTCAGATGCCTCATCAATGAAGCCTTCCAAGTGTTGAGATTATTCTTGCCCACAGAGACAAGTGTCAGCCCAATCGTATTTCCTTAGCATAGCAATGAAGTTAGAGTGTATGACACTTCCACATGTGTGAAAAGTGCACAACTGAAAAACTGCAGAGATGTAGCATTTCCCGACACTGCATACCTGTGTGTTCTGCCCTGGGGAACAACTAGTGAATGCAACCTGACACAGACACAACACTGTTTTGTCACTACATCTAAACTTTAAAAGCAATTTTATTTACATCCTGCCTCTAGAGTCAAAAGAATCTGTAAAGGTAAAACAGGTGCTATTTAGAACTTTCTGCTGCTGCTGCCACTCCATTTTCACAGGGAATGGATGCTATTCTGCAGTGTTACCACAATGCACCATGATTGTCATTGTGACATTTGAGAATTTTCCATTGCGATACTCAGCCATTTAGTGTCAGTTCTTTCTAGTGGGCTGGCTATCAGGACACAGACCAGCTGGCATGGTAACTGTCATCAGTAGAAGTATTCAGTCGAACTGAGAAAAAAAAAAGAGCTTCTTCAGAAAGCTCATTTGATTGTCTTCCAAATAAGCAAGTCGATTTGGCACACTCCACTTCTTCTACCCTTCCAGAATGACAAAAGAACAGCTTCTGATGCTTCACTAGGATCCCACAGTTGAAGAAAAGTCTTTTCCATGTTCAAGTGATCAACCCGTGTGTTGCTTTTCAAAGGCGTGGTGGCCCTTCTCAGGAATGGCACAGCAGCCAACCCCAGGCTGCTCAGTCCATCTGCTCGCATATGCCAATGTGGTGGATGGCAAATGGTATTTATTGGCGGGCTACACAGTACTTTTATAACCTAAGGTTACAACCTTGTCTCCTCCTACTTACACCACAAACTCAGGCTATTGGCTGAGAGGTGGCCCTATCTTCCCAGACAGCACGATATCTTCCGTCCACCAAACCCCTGACTGCAACACCCTTGACATAAAGAGTCCTTCCAAGGAGTGTTTGGAAAGCTGATGGCTTTCTGTGTTTGTTTGTTTGTTTGTTTGTTTGTTTGTTTGTTTGTTTTCAGAAGCACTGGAACCTTCATAGAATCATAGAATTATAAGACTGCTCTGGTTGGAAAAGATCTTCAAGATCATCGAGTCTAACTGCAACCTATCCATACTACCCAAACTCTAACAACTCATCTCTCTAAATCATGTCCCTGATCACCAGATCCAAACAATTTTTAAACACATTTAGGGATGGCTACTCAACCACATCCTTGGGGAGTCTATTCCAGTGCTTAACAACCCTTTCTGTAAAGAAGTTTTTCCATATACCCAACCTGAACCTCCCTTGTGTATTTCCCCTGCCACCAGTGAGTGGAGACCAATCCCCCTCTCACTGCAATGACCTATCAGGTATTTGAAGAGAGCAATAAGGTCTCCCTTCATCCTCCTCTTCTGCAGACTAAATAGCCCCAGCTCCTTCAGTCACTCTTCACAGGACATATTCTCCAGGCCCTTCACAAGTTTTCTTGCCCTCTTTTGGACCTGCTCCAGTACCTCAGTGTACCTTCTGTAATGAGGTGTCCAAAATTGGACACAGTACTCAAGGTGGGGCCTCACCAGTGTTGAGTACAGGGGGAGGATTGCTTCCCTACTGCTGCTCACCACACCATTACTGATACAGGCCAGGATGCCAGTGGCCTTCTTGGCCACCTAGGCACACTGCTGGCTCATACCCTGTAGGGTTGCCTAATATTGTTGTGACCAAAATGAAGTACCCGACCCTTGGTCCTATTGAAACTCACATTGAAAACTCATTCATGAAGGCAATTAGTTTCAGATTCTTTAGTGAGATTATATTAGACATTGTGTGGTGATCTATGCAGAACTGCTTGAAGAAGAAGTGCAAGGAAGAAGATCCCTAAAAAGTTTTGAAATTCAGAGCATGGAAAATTTCGCTCCTTACATTCATCTCTATGGTCTCAAAAGGAAAGGCTGGGATTTTCCAAGGTCCGGTTCATTTGAAAGCTAGAAACTGCTCTAGAAGAAACAACAGCTGGGGATGTGTGCTGGATCTGCTTCACGTAAGCTAACACTCAGAATGTTCTAGAGGAGCAGATTCAAGTTGAAATGAAATAAGCTTTTTTGTTGTTGAGGAGAATGGTAGTAAATGTTCTGACTGCCCTTTGTTTGTTTATATGTTCACAGTCAGCAATTTTTAGGTAGAATTTAAGTAGATTAAATGCTGGTAGATTGTTTATTTCATAGAATCATAGAATTCAATGTAGTTTGCAACAAAGTAATGCCTCCTATTTTTTTCCAGGGAAACTACAACAGAAATAAAGAGCACAATAACACTATTTGATAGAGAAAATTCTCAGCTACATAGCACTGTTTTTCAACAGAGTCACCACCACCAGCTATGCATTTTCTTCAGTGATGGACAAGGTCCTGCATTCCATGTTCATAAACATCTGTATCACTGGAATTGACCACTGTTGCTGGTGCTGAAATGCACCATCTGCCTCTCACTGTGCTCACATCCACTGCTTGGTATCCATAAACATTCAGCAAGAGTCAATGAATGTCAGTGGGTGCCATTTTTTCTGAGTGGAAGAATTCAGTTCCACTCCTTCACTTCCTACACACTGCCATGTCAGACACCATTTTGTCATAGTGCCCCTCTGTTGCCATCTGCCAAAATGTAATGGAATCTCAGTGGGAAGGTTCAGCCTCTACAGCCATACAGTCAACAGCCTCTGATGTTGTGGGCCAACAGCATAAAATAGAAGCATTACTTCTGAAGCAGCCCTCGTAAAATGGTGTGGATTCGAAGGGTTATCAGTTCCAACCCCTGGCCTTCTGCAGGCTTCTCTATCACTAGATCAGGTTGCCCAGGGCCACATCCAGTTTGGCCTTGAACACCTCCAGGATGAGGAGGAGCTGTGGAGACCAGCTTCAAGGCAGGTAAGACTGCACTGGGCAAGGGATCCAAAACAAACAAAAAAAAGCGGACCACAAAGCTCTTTTTAGGGTTTTTTTTTTTTTGAAGCCAGCAAGGTGCTGTGCCTGTGTCAAGGCTAGCAGCTTGAGGGTGGGCTGCTGAGCTAGCAGCGGTGGAGCTGGCACTGCCCACTCTGATCTCTTGACCTTGATCCTTGACTGCTAGGCAATAAACAGCCCCGGGGAGGGGGTAAACAGCACAACAGGTGAGAAGCGACCTTGATCGCCGAGGATCACTGCTTCGGAGCTGTCCCAGACAGAACTGCAGCGACTGATGGCGAGGTTCAGGGGGGATTTGGTCACTTCCCTCATGCAGAGATCCCCGAGACAGCAGAGCGGCCGCAGCTTTCGGCTGGGCAGCTCTCGCAAGAGCTGCTGACACAGCGTGGGCGCTGCCAGGGCAACGCTCTGCATGAACGCCCCATGCCTAGAAAAAGCCACCACAGACAGAGAGGAGGAGTCGGGGTGTGAGAGTTACGTAGGCTGTTTTAACGGGGAGAAGCTGTAAGCCACGCATTCAAGGGACTCCGCAACGAGGATGGTTGTTATCACTGTCAAGGGAGTGATCGGAGCCAGCACCACCGGCAGCAGGGAGGGGCTGATCCGTCACACCCCATGAAGGCTGTCCTGCAGTGTTAGGGAGCCTGCTGGTTTGCCACGGCTGCACCTCGGCGGAAGGCTACTGTCACAAAAACTGTGGAGATCTAGACACAGGTCCCGTGTTCATGTAGACAGAAGACTGCAGCCAAGGAGAAGTCCCGTGCATGTATGAAAGGATGGCTGATGCTAAGACAAGTGTGGAGACTCAGACTGAGGTCCCAACACAAGATGCTAGTACACAGCTCACTGGCTGTGATGAGTGCCAGAGCCTGCTATTTGCAGTGACAGACAATAGAAGAAGCACTTGAACAGAATGTGGACAGCTAAATAACTTACTCAGCCTTGAGGTCGACCTGAAGGAGGAGGTAGAGAGGCTGAGGATCATGAAGGAATGTGAGAGGGAGATTGACTGGTGATGCCAGTCCCTATCAGCCCTGAGGTCTTGGCATATAGCTGAGGCTCCATGTGGAGCACGTCACCCCCTGCTGCCTTGCAAACAGGTGGTAGAGGGGAACCAGAAGGCAGATGGTGCTGCAGTGAACCCCCTGTCCTCTCCTCCCCCTAGTAACAATTTGACAGAAGAGGATACTCAGACTTGGAAACTGATCTAAGCCTGTTGCTGAAACATCTTGTAGAATCATGCCAACTGGTCTGACTAATAAATGTTCAGGCTGAGAAACAGCTTTTATTCCACACAGTCAGGAATGTTGCACAATGAGCCAAAAGAACCCTCTTTTCTTCACCTATAGTACCATCCAAACTGCTAGATGGAGGCAGAGACCTGGATCTATCATAGCAAGAGTGATACAAAAATATGGTCTTAGTATGCTTAATATTCTTAACAAGGATGGAGAAAGGGATGTAAACTGCTCATTGTCTCTGATACACACCCCTTAACCAAATTTCTCCACAGAAGGAAATGTTGCTTGAGAATGTAGAGCAGTTGAAATAAGGTTTCTGTTTACATGGTTTCTGTCAATGAAATCTGTCACAGAAGAGAAGCAAGATTTGGAGATCTAAATGCTAAAGTGTAAAATATTTCTCACCCTATGCAGGCACTCCACAAAAAAAGAATGATTGTATTTTCTTCTGTGAAAGATGAGATGGTGGATTTAGAAAAATAACAAAAGGAATGAAATAAGTAAATAATAAAAGTCCAATATAAATGTTTTGCATACAGGTAATGATAAGCATCTAAGTTTTTTTGGTGGTACAGATTTTCTCCAGACTGTTTAAGAAACACACTAAATGCAGAGCTTTGTGTCTATATCATTGTCTAGGAAAAGCACAAGATATTGTTTTAGGAAAAATTATGATTGGAAAAAAACTTTGATCACTGAGGCTTGTGATAATTGATATATAAAGAAAAAGTGATGTAGTTTCCCCAGACTTTATCTAATTTACTTCAGAAGTGAACATAGCCAAGGAATGTTTCTCATTTCAAGAAAAAAAAAAAGGTATGTTTAACTTACAGTAGGGTTTCTTGAGAAGATTGTGATATTATTTCTTTCACAGAAATTCTCCAGTGCTTCAGTCATCTTGTATGTGACTCTGTATGTGTCTTGTATGTGATCACTCTTCTGTTTTTCTGGAGCAAGATCAGTAATCACCTATTTAGACTTCGTATTAGTCATTTGTGTTCATTGTTCTTTTCAGGACATCTCTTTTTCCTACTTCCACAACTACCCTGAGTTCTGCTATGCAAAATATTGTTTTTCCCTTTTGTCAGGAGTATCATTAGGACCAAGAATGAAACATCAGAGCTATCCAGTGGTATGGGTTCCCCTATCTTTCATTCTTGTTCTAACAAATAATTATTGTTTCCTATGCTATTTAGCAGCTGCTCTGTAGTAGAAGTAGCTTCTCTGTACTGTTCTTTCAGCAGACCTTGCTCTCATGTTTTGGCTGGTCCCTGACTGAGTTCCAGGTACACCACTGCATCAGGAACTACTTTTATTTATACAAGCTGATTTAGCTGTTTGTGGTTAGAGGAAGGAGAGATTACATGAAAATGTGGAGAAATCCTGAAATAATGATTTCTGTTGATGAGAGCATATACAAAAAAGGATTTATGGTATTGTCATCTAAAATCCAGGAGGAAAACCCTAAATCCAGTGTGTTGTTCATTCCTCACCATATGTACTGGGCAACTTGGCAAACAAGCACACATACTCAGAGTTCAGGTTCACCATTCAGACAGTCAGTACATAATTACACAGTACCTTTGCATACATATTCATTCTTTTCCAAGAACTCATTAATATATGCTAATGTTCCTCTGGGCCTGCTAAGGCAGCATCTACACTTTATCCCAATTTTCCATCAGCTTAATCACTGAGACTTTTGGTAGACCTTTAGCAGTTTTTTCCCAATTTGGCAAATTTCCATTGCTCGTTAGGCCATAATGAGCAACTTCCAAAACAATATATGTGCAAATCCAAGGAAAATGTTCTTCCACCTGGTAAAATGCAAAGTAGTCTATTATGACTCCACTGCTTCTTGTGAAACAGAATTAAGAGAAAACAAGGATGTTAACACACCAAGTAAAGTTGAAATGGAAAGTTTTAGAATTAGCACTCACCGATTTCTTTTGCTAAACTAATATCCTTGAAGTCCTTAAACTGATCCACACTGATAAACAAACCAGCCTATATCTGTACTAATATACAGACTTGAACGTGGGGTAAAACAATATATATAGTCTGATGCCTCTTAGTAAAGATACATTTTGTTCACATTTGCAAACTATTTGTCATTCCTATTGTTTGGTTGTTTTTTTTAAATACACTTTTAAGAAATCAGCTAATGCACAGTAAAAGTAACAAACTTTGTCCAGTATCTAGGTCTTGCAGAGCACTTAACAAAATAAGAATGTTTTCTCCCATTCAAATACATTGAAGAGAGCTGCAACAAGTACCGAAAATCAAGGAAATTTGAAGTCTGAGGGGGCATGCACTTAGAAGGCATCAGGTAATACCTCCTTAAATACAAACCGCTTTTCAACCTAAATATTGCAACTCTGACTGAATGTTCAAATTGCCTCTTATCTGTAGGGAAAAGAGCAAATACAGTTTGTACTGTGCTGACTATCTGGGCTTCTGCACAGAACGTTAACAATTGCAGGGCTCTCGGGGGGGGGGGACTTGCTTTGCTGCCTCTATCAATTCACAAGTAAAGCTGTGAAACTCAGACTTCCTCTGGATACACCAGGCTACATCCCACTTCAGGTAATTGTCCCACATATCCCTCAAACACTTCAAGTCCTTGCCCTAACCAAGGCTCATCCACGTAAGTCTTGTTTAGTAATTATTTTCCAGGTTCGCTCCAGGACAATTATGATTGCCTGTTCTTCTCACATAGCTGCTACTCAGCTTACTCCGTAACAGCTTTCAAAATTAAGCATCAAAATGCCATCTAAGCCCTTAAGCCAAAATTGGGCAGTGTTGGGCAGCCACACCTGTGGGTTGGGATCACTCCTCTGACAGAAAGGTCTCTTCAAACCAAGTTGGCTAACGTGATTATTTTATTTTCATCCCAATCGGTATTTTATTGTACAATCACTCACTGTGCACAGAATCATTGTAGTTGTGTTTGTTGAGAAATATAACACCTTTTTTTAAGTTTGTTGGTTGGTTGTCTGTTTTCATTAAATATGAAGTGGAAGTCTAAGTATATGTACACATCTCCCAGCAGTATATTTCTGGTTAGGAAACTAATAAGACTTTTCAGTATATGCTAATAACTACATATACTACAAATGATAAAATCATAGTCTACAGATATTCTATTTAGCACATCTGTTTTATTAATCTATATTCAAAACTCAATGGTATCAGCTATATGGATTCTGATTTTTTTCTTCACAAACAGTACATTTATTGAAATTGAACAACATGCTTTCAGGTTTGTGACAGTTCATTTTGCTCTCAGCAATACTATCTGGCCCTATAAATGACCTCACCTCCAGCAAAAGGTTGGACTTACGTGACTTACAAAGATCCTTCCCAACTTGCATTACTTTATGATACAATGACACTAGGTCTTGGGGGCTTTAATTTATTTATGGATTTCAGTTAAACTCAGTAAACAATTCTGCCTGAAAAACAGAATGAAGTATTTTACAGTCTGTTAATATCACAATTAGTTTGAAACAATAGTTTCAAAATGGTGTATTTGAAAAAGTTAAATTGCTCCAATTATATTTCCCAAATGAAATCTTTCATTACTGTAATGGTTTTATGATTTTTTGTTATCGGTATCCCACATCGCAACATCATGTAGTGCACTGGGAGTTAAAGAGTTAATGTTCCAGTTCCATGGACTGCCGAATTTCCAAGTACCTGGCTCTCAGAAAAGAAGAACTACGTACCCCAGAGGACTTTGAGTTCCCGTTTTCCATGCAGAGGGAAAGATGAAACTGCATGCAAGTCCTGTAGACTTCCTCTTTTGCTGCTTATCTCAGCAGAGGAGGTTCCCTAGCTGTCTTGCCTTGCGTTCAATGCAACCAGCAAATGTAAAATGAGTGACAGTTATAGAAAACTCTATATAACCCTGTAGTCTCACTCTAACTGCAAAACCTGCTTTCAGCTTTGAGCATGAGTATATATCCATGACTGGCATATAAGTGAAGAAAGATAAATAAATGTTGCCATTGATGTCTGTTAGTTTGTAGCACACTTGGCATCCTTTTATTAATGGAAGTAAAACCTGGAAGGTATACAAATATTCTTGATTTTTAGTGCTTTGATGTTGTGAATTGTCACAAAAATTGAAATAATAGCTTACTACAAAACAAAAAAAAGAAAAAAAAAAGAAAAAACAGTGGAAAAAAAAATTCAATTAATGTTCTAGACAGTTACCATCAAAGCTAGTGTTTGGACCTCTACCTTGTGAAGCAAGACAGTGCTCAGAAAAGCAGGTATAAATGTTTAGTAATATTTTAGAAATTTCTTTATAATTCATATTATTTATAATTCATAATTCTTTATAATTCTTTATAATTCATATAATTTAGAAAAATTGTTTCTTGAAGAATGTATTTTCTCTCTTTCACCCAAAGAAGTATTTCACCTACATCCAGATTTTGTGTTTGTTTGAAGATTTCTTTGGCAGAAGAGAAACTCAGTTGTAGATTAACTCTTCAGATCCTTTGAGAAATAAGGGATCAGAGTATACCGTAAGGATGAGGGGAAGCAAAAGAAATCTCAAGTTACGTCACTGTATTATTCTGATAAACCAGGGCCTTTCAGTGTAACGCAAAACAATTTATTTCAAGTGGAATAGCACCCCCATGCGGTTCAATTTTGAACAGATAGAATTTAAAATTGGGGGTGGGGAGACAAAATACACAGAAACAGCTACTTGCTTCTGGAATGTATTGATATAAAAAACAATTTGTTGTGAGTTATAGTAGCCTTGGGACAGAGTAGTGATGTTTGCAAATAAGGAAAAAACAATGCAACGATTTAGGGTGCTCTCTCCACAGATCAGATTCAGTACCTGTTGTATTGAATATAAGGATTCGTGCTATTTAACAAAACGCCTTTCTGAATTCTAAGGGTGTCTGAGTACCATAGGATGATAGTATTAGGGAGGGAATTAGGAAGGAGTTCTTCCCAATAGTAACCCAGCTCTTCACTGAGAGGCAATGTAAACAAGCTTGAAATTATTACCTTTACCTTTCTGTCCTTGGAGGAGACTAAAACCCAGCAGAAATATCAAGGTGATATGCAACTTGCATGCCAAAATCATGGACATAAAGCCTGGACAAATTACTTTACCCAAGAACCCACTACAGCCCTATCACTTTGGAAAATACAGGTGGATTTTGTTTCACGTGGTGGGATAGACCCTCTTTAAACTTACACTTCTGAATACACTTTTATTTTCTGCCTTTCAGGACATGCTCAGAGATTTTGGGGCCATTTAGTTCTTGAAACATCTCTGAATTACAGTTCAGTAGGAAAACTGTATTCAGATTTTTATCTCTTATCTATGTACAGAAAAAAAAAATCAAAATATATCACTTGACACGAGCACAAGAGAAAAGCTGCTGATCCATCCAGTTATTTTTAAACTCCATCTTCATGAACAAAATATCTAACACACTTCTTAACATGTTACACCACTCATTGATTTCAAACATACAGCATAACTCAGCAACAAGACCAGCTTTATCATGCTACCTGCTATGTTGTATTACTCTGGTATCTGATACCTGCAGTAATTGATGTCTGTTCTACATAAAACCTGCTTTTTTTTTTTTGTTTGTTTGTTTGTTTTTGTTTTTGTTTTTTAACTAGATGCAGCTTCAACTGCAATGTAAGAAATTGAGATAATTTTGGAAGGATTAATTAGCATTCTTATTGCACATGTATTTTGCTACCTACCATATACAAGCTGAGGAGCACTAACTTCTCACATAGCTCTAATTTGATTCCACATAAACAGGAAGCTCTGCATCTCTAATACAGGGTAAAAGTTTTCACAGCTACATGATAAAGTGTAAATGAGTTCTAGGCCACAATTTCCAGTATTTTTCCAGGGTTCTCTGGAAGAAATGCTCTATTACTTTCAAAAGGGCTACAGTTTTGGACTACTCAAATTAGCATGCCTGTACTGTAATCTTTGAAAAGCCACTAAAGATTATATGAAGTTGGAATTTGAGGTGCTGAGAGCACCTTAAAACTTGGCCTCCACAGGCTTCAGACTTCACTTCAGTATCGGTTACCGTCTTTAAGACACAGGCATTAATCTGTACGTGTCCCTCAACGCATGTGCATCAATTCTGAAAACACTGAATACTGCATTAGCAAATGATGACATCTACGTGGAAATGATGACTTCACTGGCACAGGCTGCCCAGAGAGGTGGTGGAGTCTCCTCTGGAGACATTCAGGACCCGCTTGGACGCCTACCTGTGCAACCTGGTCTAGGGAGCTGCTTTGGCAGGGGGTTGGACTTAATGCTCTGGAGGTCCCTTCCAACCCCTGCAATTCTGTTAAATCAGTAATGTGGACTGTAGTTTATTTTCTGATTAAATAACCTGCCTCTTCTGAATTATTTCCACAGATACCATACCTCTCAAAGCCTATTGCATGCCTTGCTCTGTGAAATACCTTATGTTCTAGAACTGCAAGGGATGATAAATGTATTTTCTATCATCTGCCTCCTTTGGCAGATCTTTTTTTTCTCTCCACCCCCTCCCATTTTCTATTTAATTTAATGGTCTTACTCAGACTCAGAAGTACTTTCAAGTTACGACATAAATTTGATTAATGTCAAAAGCAGATAGTTTATATTTAAACTTTATACTTTTTCTCTAAAACTATTTTGCCTACCCATAATGCTAATGATCTGAAGCAACAGCAGACCTACTACTATGTACATGTACCATGTCAACAAAGTGAGCTCTCACCCTTGGCTCTTTGGAAAGCAGTAAACAAACCTCAATGAAAAACTACCAGAAAAGACAGTGCACAACACCTGTTTGTACTCATCTGTCCAGAGGTCATTTTTCAGATCACTCTTTTTTTTCTCTTTTGTTAACTGTTTACGGGCTGGTTCGGTCTGGTTCCATGACAACTGGGGCAGGGGACTCACAGACCCACACCCAGGGAAGGTTAAAGGGAAAAGGGAGATGAGCCTGAAAACAAAACAGCGGCAATGATCTGAGGAGGAAAGCTAATTTACTAAATAAGATATCAGAAAGCAAAATAACACAATATAATATAATATAATTGGAATTGAAGGTAATAAATCAAATAAAATGAGAAAGAGAGTGTGTCTGAGAACCAAAGGCCTTATGCTAAATGCTGAAGGTGAGATGGCTAGGGAGCACCCACTGCTGGGTCGATCCAAAAGGAAGGAGCCTGTATCTCATGACACACAAACAGTTTTTATCTTTCCCTCTGAATGGAAAACGGAAAAATGCAAAGCAATGCGAAGTCCCCTGAGATACATAGTTCTTCTCTTCTAAGACAGGTAAACCCAGAACTATCAACGATCCACGGAGCTAGAGCATTAACTTTTTAACTCCCAGTGCAATACATGATGACATCTTTTTAAGTAATTACTTGCATAGAGCTCATAATCAATCAGTTCAGTTCTTTTCACCTGATATGACGCAAACAAGAAAAAAAACAAACAAAACAATAAACAAACACAAATAATTAGAGATTGAAGAGGGAATTACAGCTTTGATGCCAAGTTTTCCTCTATATAATCATTGCAAGCCAACAGCAAAAAACAGTCAAGACCTTTTCCTCCTTATCACTATAGCAGTGCAGCAGGTGGCACAAAGATCCTGACTAGACAAGACGCAGGACCTACTGGTGGTTTGCTCAGGGCATCTTTCACAAGAAGATGCTGACCTTTCTTATAAAGAAAGGTTGTGAACAGAAAGCACTATGTGAATTACTGTGTGCCAAGTAGATGGCAATGTTACATTTGGGAGAAATGGCACAGCTGAGAGACCAGTGCTTCAACAACTGTACGGTTAGTTCCAGAAAGGGCTGTTTCTGCTGGAATGGCAGTCAAAAAGCCAGGTATAACTGACTGAAAAAAGACCAAAGGGAGTACAGACATGAGGCAAAAATTCATTTTTAATTGTCCGGAAGGTATACTTGACCCAGGCAGGCTGTACAGCTAAACTGCATGGATCCCAGCTGGAAAGTGCAATCACTAATCATGATGAATTCAACTAGGAAGTGTCTCTCTCCTTCTTGAAGAAGGGTTAGAACAAAAAGACACATTTTCAAGGAAATGGCTAAGTAGTAAATAGCTAAATAGTTTAATCAAATCCTATGGGTAGATCAGTCAAGAAATACTGCAAATTTCTGTTTTCAGTATGGCTTCAAAGGTTCTACTTGGAGTTTTGATTATGATTTTAGTATTAAGAATAAATAAACTTCGAGGGAATTTCTTGTTCTCTTACATTCTGATAATACTCATCATTTTCTAAGCTGCTCTCTCTATCATACTCTCAGAAAACCAAGTTGCTGTCTTGTGAAATAAGACAGATTTTAGTTACCAGGAAAACTAAGGGATCATTACCTATGATATGGACAGCTTGGATCAATGGGTTGAGACCAATTGAATGAGCTTCAACAAGACCAAGTGTGGGATCCTGCTTTTCAGACACAACTACATTCAATGCCACAGGCTTGGGCAGAGTGGTTGGAAAGCTGTGTGTCATAAAAGGGTCTGGGGACATTGGATGACACCTGGCTAAACACGAGATAAATAAGTGCCCAGGTGCCTGAGGCAGCCAACCTCACCCTGGCTTGTATTGGAAACAGTGCTGCCAGCAGGAGTAGGATTGTCCTCCTGTACTCAGCTCTGGTGAAAACACATCTCGAGTACTGCGTTCAATATTGGGCTCTTCACTACAAGAAAGACATTTAGGCCCTGGAGCACATCCAGACAAGAGCAACAGAGCTGTGAGGTGTCTGGAGCACAGTCCTACGGGGAGTGGCTGAAGGAACTGGAATGGTTCAGTCTGAAGAAATCTAAGGGGAGATCTTGCTGTCTACAATGACCTGAAAGGAGGTTGTAGCAAGTTGGAAGGTCATCTTCAGCTCCCAGGTAACTAGTGATAGGATAAGTGGTAATGAAACATGGAGATGGGGTACTGAGGGACATGATTTAGAGGACATCGTGGAGATGGGTTGATGGTTGGACGAGATGATCTTAGTGGTCTTTTCCAACCTCAGTGATTCCACAACTCATGTAATATTTTTCCAACACATTCTCCTGTCTACTCTGAAGGAATATGAATCATGAGAACAGCCTTTCACACAACTTGAACAGATACAAGCTGAAGGAGAGGAGGCTTGTGTAAATGTAAGCTCAAAAATAAAATGCTGAGACTGCGGAACTTATTGTCAAGTGAAGAAAGTAGAATAAATGTCCTGTTGTTGAAGATAATTAGCAAAACAGACACCTCAGCTCAACATAAAATCAGTGGGAACCAGTTCAGGCTGCTCCCCCCTTATAAGGTTGGAAATTCACAGCAGGAATTAGCCTTAATCTTACAACCACCAGAGACCCCAACCACATAATCTCAGGAGGATGGGACAATATGATAACTGTTTCTTGGAATTTTGGCCTGCTTTCTTAGAATGTAATGAATGTGTATATGCTATGCCTTTAAATATGTTGTTTTTTCTCTTCGGTATGCATGTTTGGTAGAGTGATCCCCCATACACCCAGCACTGTAATAAAGGAAATACCTGCTTGACATATCTCACTGGCATATCAAGTTACTTCGTCAGTTTTCTTGGCTTCAAACTGTAGCAGAATAAAACCTTGAGGTGGGCTCAGCCAGATCAAAGAATACTATCCATAAAAACAAATGAGTTTCAAATGTGAATGAAGTCTGTAAATTGAAATCTCAAGTAAACTCAGTATTCTCAGAAGTACCTGCAATGTAATACAAGGGTAAAAAAGAAAGGATGATTGATTTTTTAAACAGCAAAGTCTAAAAATGAGTAGTCTAAAAAAAATGTTGGTTTTTTTTTATTTCGTAAATGCTGAATCTTAGCAGTATAAGCTGACTACAACAATTCTATTAATATAACCATTCTTATTAGCACATTTTTTACCACAGCAAACAAGATGTTATTGTTTCTGATGTCTAACATTTATTGAATAATATTTTCAACAAGATAATTCAAAACACATTTCCTCTTGTTGCTATTTTATTATATTTCCTACAGATAATGATGAAAAACTGTCCCACTTATTGTTATTACTATAGCCTCTGGTTCAGGAGCAAAACTCTACTGAAAAGAAAAATTCTGTTTTATCTCTCTTAGTTCTAAGAGGGACAAAACCTTCCCATGTTCAACTTCTGTTTTATAAAGGCTCCCGGTAGAAAATGGCCAATTAATCTGACTTTTCAAAAAACCTCCAAGTGTCAACCACGCACAGACTATTAAAAGGGACAAAATGCCTTCACGTCTGCTTCTGAAAAAATTGTAATTGCTTTGTTTCATGTGAATGAAAGATTAGGAAGCTCATGCCATATTCTAGGGAAAAAGAGAAGTAAATAGAATAAACACTTGTTAATGACAGCCTTTCACACCATGATAAAAAAAGCAGTGTTTTCACACCATGGTTTATCTGAAACTATGACGTGACAGGGAAAAAAAAAAAAAAAGGGGAACTAACAAAAGCTGTTCTGTTATGATACTGACCAAAAAGATTTATACCTGTTATCCAAGTTGACAACACTTTTCTTTTTATCTTTGCACAAGACTAGATGGTCAAGAAAGTTATTCTAAGAGACAGCAAACCACTATAACAATATAGATTTCCCAGAAAATCATTTTATAATCTTATGCAGTAACTGGAGAATTTAATAAGAGTATCTATTATTTTCTCATTAAGACTCTTACTAATATCAGGAGAAAAGCTTCATGTTTTGACAGACACACTGTTATATTTATTAAGCTTCTATAAAATCTTAATGGTGATTCATCTGACATAGATCAAGTAAAGTAAAATTTTCAGGGATCTTATTTTTATTAACATATATGTTGCTAACAATAGCAAGTGAAGAATACCATATTAATTTCCTTCAATCTGAATAGATTCAGATTCTAAAAAGAAACTGGAAAACCAACCGACTAAACAAACAAAAAAATCCACGGGATTGTGGTTTGAGCATTTTCCTACATGTTTTCTCAAGACTGTTTCTAGTTTCCTTTGAAACCACTGTTAAATTTTCCTTCATATCTTGGAAGCCAAATTAGATCATTAATGGAGTCTTGAATGGCTTGTGCAACCTGTGCTTCAATCTCTGAGGGAGAGAAGAAATACCTTTTACTGGTGGACAGATCAAGAAAGATGCTAGTCCCCTCACTGTAAGCCTAGTTTCAGCTGAAAACAGACCTGAAAAATACATCAGTTGTAGGTTCTTATTCTTTCTAATGCCCTAAATCGTTTTCTTTTGAATATAAAAGTTTACATCTTTCCAGATTTCTTGCTCTCTGTTCTGATGAACAGTTTGTTATTCACAGGGGCACATACAGCCTCTCACTCACTTTCTTCTAATTAAATAGTATCTCTGAATGACTTGTTTTAATCTCACTCTCTGCTTTCACTCTTCTCAGCATGC
The DNA here is from genome assembly GCA_023055505.1 of Callipepla californica brunnescens. Lineage (NCBI taxonomy): Eukaryota > Metazoa > Chordata > Aves > Galliformes > Odontophoridae > Callipepla > Callipepla californica. The sequence goes on from JALIRH010000013.1 coordinate 685,977, forward strand.
CTCTTGGCTTTTGCAGTTCAGTTTCACAGTCAATACACTGTTGGCTCATAAAGCCACATGCTCGCTAGTAACAATTCTCTTCATATCCAGGTTTATACACTTTCCCGCTTCAATAACATCTCCTCCTTAGCCTTAGATCCTCAATGTATCATCCAGAGCAGCAGTTCTCAACATTTTCTTAGCTTGTCTTCTCAACAATAGCCGTATTATCATTTTGATAATAAAGTGTTTCCCCTGCACTTTTGCCCAGAGACTGATTTATTTATTTTTGGTCCATTCAGTAACAAAAAGTTGAGAAACTACCTGATGAGCAATAGTGCTTCATTCATGTCCTCTCCTCAAGCAACCACGCTCTTGCTTTTCTTCCTCTAGAAACCCACTAGGCTTTTTTCTTTTTTTTTCACAGTCAAAGGGCCTAGAGCCATTGTCTAACTTCCTCCCACCCCCCTTCTTTTCCATCAGCAACACAACTAAACCATTGGCAGCCTTTATAGTTTACTAAGAAAGCATTTCCTTTCATGTGAATTGGTACAGTAATTTGTGTTTATACCATTTGGAAGTTGCTTTGCATAAAGCTGCAAGACTACTTCATTGAGACAAATCCCATTAGGGTTTCAGGTGCCTATCATAATGTCACGTAAGAACAATTAGTCTCTTGTGATTCTAACTTATATACTTGCCTTACTGGGAAATGTTAGGCAGCAATTTCAGAGACATTTTCCTTCTATCCTGATATGTGTTTTCTCAGTAACTGATTAACTCTCTCCTCTGCTGTTATCCCTCTACGCTCATGTTTTGACATACCAGGCATTCCTGTAAAATCTGCATCACAGAATCTGTGTCCACACTGTAGATTCTCTGCAGTACGGTTTCCAACCCAGAGATCTGCTGGCACATGATTTTTCACAGGGCACTAAATTTTCTCAGACTTATTTTCTACAGATGTGGCATTTTAATATTTAATGGCAAATGGCTGCAAGTGGTGGTGTTGTATCAAATAACACAAAAATGCTTGAATTACAGAATTACTTCAACATTACAGAATTGTAGACTAGCTTAAATGAGAAGGCATATCTGGAGGTTATGCAATGCAACTCCATTTGTAGCTGAGCAACTGAGATCCTACAGACTCCAGTGGCAGGTGGCAGACCTCACTGAAACCAACTGCATGCAACTTCTTCAGCAGAACACTTGAGCAAAATGAATCTTATCACAAGACCTCAATAAATGTGGGGTTGTTTGGTCTGTGATAAAGTGAGAAAAAAGCTCGTGATTCCTAGGGATGACTTTCTGCATGTCACCGACCCAAGGTGGCACTTTGCATGCAGTCTAGGCAGCGCTAATTAGGCTGCACTTTCAGGCAAGTAATAGAAAAATAGTAATTGGTGCAGAGGCACAACATCTCTACAATAATATCCATGCCTGTTAATCACAGAAATCCTTTCCATACTTAAATATTTCTTCCACCAACTCCCAGACTGAGCTGTGTCATCATTCCAAGACATTTAGAGAGCACTTAAAATAAATTTAGACTTCTTTTTCCCCATCTCTTCTGAAAATTGTTATGAGTACAAAGAGAAAAATGATGCACTGACACTTCATTAAAATGCAAATCAATAATCATGTCTGGCATCAAATATGAGTTCTGCCTAATCTTCTATAAAGGCGTGAATAGCTAAACTAACTTAATACAGAAGTAGATGTTTTGACAGTGGTATTACAGAATCATAGAATCATAAAATGATCATTTCATATTAAAAGCAGAAGATGTATAAAGCAGGGAGAACAACACATTTTGGTAAAACGTTAATCACAATCTAAAAGACAGAAAAGTCATCTACTTAAGTCTCATGATTTATTTGTTTTGTTATTGTTATAGAGTTGAAGGGGAAATAATTTATCATTACTTAAACAAAAGAAACTTCTATTTCTAAAGAGCAGTTCTGTTCTATACATTTGAATATGACAGTTTTAGAGAGAAAAGAAAATATCTTTAAATAAGTACAAAGTTGTCATAGAATCATAGAATTATTTGGTGTCATGGTTTTATGATTTTTGGCATTGGTATTCCACATCATAACATCATGTAGTGCATTAAGAGTTAAAGAGTTAATGCTCCAGCTCTGTGGATCATCAATGGTTACAGATATGCCTGTCTCAGAAGAGAAGAACTACATTCCCCAGAGCACTGTGCGATGCTTTGCATTTTTACTTGTTTCCACTCAGAGGAAAAAGATAAAAACTGCCTGCGGTCACGGGACGTGCTCTTTCCTTTGGGATCATCTCAGCAGTGGGTGCTCGCTGCTGTCTCACCTTCAGCATTAGCATAAGGCCTTTGATTTATTGGACACACTCTCTTGCTCATTTTATTTATTACCTTCAATTCCAGTTATATTATATTATATTGTGTTATTTTGCTTTCTGATATCTTATTTAGTAAATCAGCTTTCCTCCTCAGATCATTGCCGCTGTTTTGTTTCTAGGCCCATCTCCCTTTTCCCTTTTCCCTTTCCCCCTTCCCCTTTCCTGGGGCGTGGGTCTGTGGGTCCCCCGCACCAATTGTCGAGGAACCAGGCCAAACCAGCCTGTAAACTGTTGACATTTGGGTTGGAAGGGACCTTTAAGATCATCTAGTTCCAATCTGCCTGCTATAGGCAGGGGCACTTCCTTCTAGAGCAGTTTGCTCACAGCCCCATCCAGCCTAGCCTTGAATGCCTCCAGGGAGGGAGCATCCACAACCTCTCTGGGCAACCTGTTCCAGTGTCTCACCACCCGTCACTACCTGCCCTTAGAAGAAGTTTCTCCCAGCTTTCCTGTAGGCCCCCTTCAAGTACTGGAAAGCCACTATAAGGTCCCCTGGAGTCTTCTCTTCTGTAAGCTGAAGTGCCCCAGATCCCTCAGCCTGTCCTCATAGGTGTGGTGCTACAGCCCTCTGATCATCTTCATGGCCCTCCTTTGGATCCGCACCAACATTTCAACATCGTTCTTAAAATCACAGAATCATAGAATTGCACAGATTGGAAAACACCTTCAAGACCAACAGCAACCTAACCATTCTACCCTATCTCTAACAACCCACTGCTAAAGCATGTCCCTGAGCACCACATCCGAACATTTTTTAAACACATTCAGGGATGGTCACTCAACCACCTCCTTGGGGAGCCTATTCCAGTGCTTAACAACCCTTTCTGTAAGAAAGTTTTTTTTTTTTTTTACATCCAACCTAAACCTCCCCTGGTGCAACTTTAAGCCATTTCTCCTTGTCCTGTCACCAGTGAGAGGAGACCAACTCCATACTCACTGCAATCACCTTTCAGGTATTTGAAGAGGGTAATATGGTCTCCCCTCAGCCTTCTCTTCCTTAGACTAAACATTCCCAGCTCCTTCAGCTTCTCCACATACGGCACATTCTCCAGGCCCTTCACAAGCCTTGCTGCCCTTCTTTGAACCTGCTCCAGCACCTCAGTGTACCTTCTGTAATGAGGTGCCCAGAATTGAACACAGTATTCAAGGTGGGGCCTCACCAGTGCTGAGTACAGGAGGAGGATTGTTTCCCTAGTGCTGCTCACCACGCCATTCCTGATACAGGCCAGGTAGCCAGTGGCCTTCTTGGCCACCTGGGCACACTGCTGGCTCATATACAGTTGACTCTCCATTAGTACACCATGGTCCCTTTCCATCAGGCAGCTTTTCCAGTCACTCCTTTCCAAGGCTGGGGTTGTTGTGTCCAAAATGCAGGACCCAACACTTGGCCCTACTGAAACTCATACAGTTTACCTTGTCCCATCGATCCAGCCTGTCCAGGTCCCTCTGTAGTACCTTCTACCCTCCAGCAGATTAACACTCCCTCCCAACTTGGTGTCAATTGCAAACTTACTTATGGTGCACTCAATCCCCTCATCAAGATCATTGATAAAGATAATGAATAGGAGTGGCTCCAGTACCAAGCCCTGTGGGACACCAATCGTGACTGGCTGCCAAACAGATTTAACTCCATTGATCAGATCTCCTTGGGCCTGGCCATCCAGCCAGTGTTTCACCCAGCCGAGCATATGCCCATCCAAACCATGGGCAGCCAGCTTCTCCATGAAAATGTTGTGGGGGACAGTGTCAAAGGCTTTACTGAAGTCCAGGTAGAGCACATCAACAGCCTTACCTTCATCCACTAAGTGGGTCACCTTGTCATAAAATGAAATCAGGGTTCTCAAACAGGATCTATCATTCATGAACCCATGCTAACTGGGCCTGATTCCCTGGTTGACCTTTAATTGATCTATGATGGCTCCTGAAATTAACCACTCCACAACCTTCCCTGGCACCAAGGTGAGACTGATAGCTCTGTAGCTAGGTCTTGTCTTGGGAGACCCAGAACTAGACACAGTGCTCCAGGTGGGGTCTTATGAGGGCAGAGCAGAAGGGAAGAATCACCTCTTTTGATGTGTTGGTCATACTTCTCTTGATGCAACCCAGGATATGGTTGGTCATCTGGGCTGCAAGTGCACAGTGCCAGTTCATGCTGAATTTTTCATCAACTGAAACCCCTAAAGCTTTCTACTCAGGGCTGCTTCCAAGCCATTCTATGTCCAACCTGTATCTACACTTGGGATTGTCCCAACCCAGGTGCAGGACCCTGCACTTGGCCTTACTGAACTTCAAAACGTTGGCATGGGCCAACCACTCAAGCCTGTCCACGTCTCTCTGGATGGCAACCCTTCCCTCAAGCTTGTCAACTGCATCACTCAGTTTGGTGTCATCTGCAAACTCACTGAGGTGCACTCAATCCCACTGTCCCCATGCTGCCTACAAAGATGTTAAGTAACACTGGTACCAGCATTAATCGCCGAGGAAGACCACTTGTTACTGATCTCCATTTGGACAATGAGCTGTTGACTGCAACTCTCTGAGTGCAAACATCCAGCCAATTCCTTATCCAGTGAGTGGTCCATCCATCAAATACAGCACCTAAGTCTATCCTGTAGAATGAGAACACTTAGATGCCTTTTCATTATAATCTAAGAGAGCACAACCTCACTCTCAACTTTCAGCACGTATGATTTTCTTTGAAAGCATGTGAAAACGAATAAGAACTCTGAGCTGAAAGGGAGAGGACCATTAGAGCAGAGTATATATAAGCTAGTTCAAGAGTTCATAAGGGAACTTGAGGATTCAGTGCATGAATTATGTGTTTCATAGCCTTCTCCTGAGTGGATGAAATTAACAGAAAAACAATGCAGATGGTAGTCTACAGGACAGTTGTAGAAATTAAACTTAATTAAATATAAAACTTAATTAAACAAACATGAATATTCTGAATTTTCATCACCACATGGTCACACTTCAAGACAAATTGTTGTTGGGGGGCCTCTTGTGGTAAGACTTAATTACTGCACTTTAATTCTTGGCGTTTACAAAATCTTTGAATTACGTGTCTTCAAACATTATTTTCTGGAGCTTGTGAAGTTACAGAAAAGCAAGTTAATATCAGGAGGAGCAAAACTACTGCCTTGGACTTCTGGAGCGTGGACTTCAAACTATTCAGTACCCTAATAGTGAGGTTCCCTAGGGATTCAGTCCTGAAAGGTAAAAGGATCCAGGAAGGCTAGTCACTTCTCAAGAAGGAAGTCTTAAAGGCACAGGAACAGGCTGTAACCCTGTGCCAAAAGATGAGCCTGCAGAGAAGGAGACCAGCGTGGCTGAACAGGGAAATATTTTTAAAGCTCCAGCAGAAAAAGAGAATCCACCTCCTATGGAAGATGGGACAGGCAACACAGGGACAGTACAAAGAAGTTACACAGAGAAAATTAGAAAGGAAAATAAATACCCACCTTGATCACAAGTTGGCCACTATAATAAAAAGGAACAAGATACTCTTTATATTAGCAGTAAGATGAGGACCAAGGAGAATCTCTATCCTTTACTGAATGCATCAGGGAATGGAAGCACTGAGCATAAGGAAAAGTCTGAGTTTCTCAATGCCTTCTTTATGTCTGTCTTTATAAGTCAGACCAGTTATTCTAGGAGTACTCTACCCCCTGAACTCAAAAGTCTCAGATGGGGAGCAGAATAAATCCCCCATGATTCAGGTGCTCATATCCAATCTATATCTTCCCTGGTGCAATTTATGGCCATTGCCTCTTGTCCTGTCATCAGTTATGTGGGAGAAGGGGCCAAACCCTCCCTCACCACAGCCTCCCTTGAGGAAGCTGTAGACTGTGATGATGCATCCCCTCTGAGCCTCCTCTTCTCCAGACTAAACAATCCCAACTCCTTCAGCTGCTCTTCATAAGACTTGTGCTCCAGACCCCTCACCAGTTTTATTGCCCTTCTCTGAACACGTTCCAGGGCCTCAATGTCTTTCTTGTAGTGAGGGGCCCAAAAGTGAACACAGTACTCGAGGTGCGGCCGCACCAGAGCTGAGTACAGGGGGATGACCACCTCCCTGCTCCTGCTGGCCACACTATTTCTAATGCAAGCCAGAATGCCATTGGCCTTCTTGGCCACCTGGGCACACTGCCGGCTCATGCTCAGCTGAGTATCAACCAACACCCCCAGGTCCTTTTCCTCTGTACAGTCTTCAAGCCATTCTGCCCCAAGCCTGTACCATTGCATGGGTTATGGTGACCTGGCACTTGGCCTCATTAAACCTCATCCCATTGACCTCAGCCCAGCTATCCAGTCTATCCAGATCCCTCTGAAGGGCCTCCCTACCCTCAGGCACATCAACACATCCTCCTAGCTTGGTGTCATCTACAAATTTACTGAGGGTACACTCAAGCCCCTTGTCTAGGTCATCAAAGATATTAAACAAGATGGGCTCCAATACCAGCCCCTGAGGGGACACCATAGATTCTATGAATCTATGAAGCTTCAGTTGTGGGATTTATTTGCCACTCTTAGTAATAGTCTAAAATTGTTGATTTACAGAGATAACTATAATACACTTTGACTAGAAAAACATGACTAAATGAGGTTGATTAATTTTAATTACTGGTTGGAAGAAAAGCTCCCTTTCTTTGTTTCCATGCACCTTTATGAGGGAGAGGAAACAACAACAAAACAAAACAAAACAAAACAAAAAAAAAGGAAAAAAAAGAGTAACCAATCAAAAACTGTGGAACTGTGTATGTGTTTTACATATCTAAATTGTAGATGAAGTGTGGTTCAGTTGAACCAGTATCAGACAGGTCACCTGAGGAGCATTAACTCCATCTGTTTTTGGGAGAGGTTATGAGGTTATAAATTCAGAACTTCAGATGGGAGTAAGGTGTTGAACTTGTTAAACATGCAAAAATAAGAAAATTGTGTGGCTAACAATAAACATCAGAGATTCTAACAAAATTATTGATAGATGCAAGAGATTTATAATGGATATGCATTTAATTAAACATACGAGACAAAATTACTGTGTCTGCAAGTGGAGACAGTATAAATAGCACACATACATGAAATTACATCAGAAGTGATAGAAGCCATTAAACTGATCTTCAAAACTGTGCAATAGTCTTTTGCTCGCCAAAACATTTGGCTACAACTATAAAATGAAAATACAAGTCTGAAATGTTTGGTTTAACCAACTTAACTCAGAATCCTATATTAAAGTAATTCAAAATTCTATTTATCTCAAAAACATGGAAATTCTTTTTTTTTTTTTTTTCTCACTATCAAGTAAGGCTTCAGAAGCAAGATATCCACATTGTGTCTACTGGGCTTAAAAGAAAATACAGAAGGCTGAGTATAACTTATGTGACATGCTGAAAACCACTGTGCAGGGGAAAATAAGTCATTAAGGACAGGCTCCTGTCTGAAATGATGCTTGTATACAATCAGTAGATAAGAATTTGAAAGTTTAAATTAAAATCTCTGTGAATCTTGGAAACACTGAAGTGCAAAACAATTGTCTAAATAAGAATTGGATAAAACTGCATTAAGAGACTTTAACAGTTATGAGATAAACATCTTTTAAAAGGAATGTTTCTTTGTTGTGCCTGACCAAGCCTCAAGTCAGTTCTTTCCGTTGTTCTTACCCTAGTGCCTACATGAATGGTTTTTCAGAAATCTAGAACCACCTCTTAATGATGGAAAGCCTCTGCTTGTTGCTGTCATTCTGGAAGGCAGATGTTGATGCCTACATTTTAAATGTTCAACTTCTTCAGAACCAAAGCTACCATTTCTGGGAAGACAGACAATGAACTGGTACAGCTAAGAGAAAAGTCCTTGGGAAACAATATTAGTTAAACTAGCATTGAAGATAAAAAGGTAGAGGACTCTGATTGGCTCTGAGACACCTTTGTTTCTTGCACTTCAACATTCCTAAGGAGGACAAGGTACAAGGAAACATTTTTCTTACATTCTCTACAAATGTTTAACAAAGCGTCTGAGTAAATTCATTATGAATGAAAGCCAAAGTTCTTTTGATTTTTTTTATGAAGAAAACATATTCCAAATGCAGCGTGTCTGAAATACCTTCCAGATTAGCAGATCAGTCTGCAATCACAAAGCAGCATAGCTTTGAAAAAGAAGGACTGAGGAATTGAAGGACCAAACACAAGACTCAGAGTAGAAGAATTAAGATTTTTGGGGACTATGAAAGAATTCTGTGGGGATGGAGAGGAGAAAGTATTTTGTTCAAATCATAATCCTACAGTCTGCCTAATGATATTGAACACCACAGTTACATATAAGAAATCAGGTCTACAATTTGAACGAAACATTTTATTTTCATTCTAAGTCTTTTAGTATTTAGATCTCTACCGAGATCAATTTTTACAGTGTCACTGTGTTTCAGAAAGACACATTTAAAAGGATCTGGTTTAAGGCTATATAAAAACTAGTTTGTTAGTGAACATCACATTTCAGAAGGGAGAGATGATTCAGTCTGAAGACAGTTCGAAGTACAATAGCAGAAACAGTAAGCGAATTGAAAAATATGAAAAAATGTTAGGAGTCAATGAGCAGAAAAATTACAGTAGGTTCTCAAAATATGTAAATTGGTATAAGTAGACAAGGATAAGAACATTTACTATTCAAGACAAAATAGAAAATGTTGAATTCAAGTACTGCAGAGAAAAATGTAAGACCTGGGCAAGATCATACACTACAGCAGTTTTTAGCTTAGAGGAAGCTGTGAAATCGTCACCAGAATGCAGCTAAATTAGACATCCTGAGATTCTTTCTGCTTAGAGATAATCTACCTGCATAGCAGCACCCTATTTTGTTACAAAGGAAATAATTAGAATAAATAACGAATGCCAGAAAGTTCAGTTAATTTTGTTTCTGCCCTGGTGAGGCCTCACCTGGAGTATCATATCCAGTTCTGGGCTTCCCCATACAAAAAAGACCGGGATCTCCTGGAAAGAGTCCAGCAGAGGGCTACAAGGATGATAAAAGGCATGCAACACCTCTTAAGAGAAAAAGCTGAGAGACCTGGGGCTGTTCAGCCTTGAAAAAAGAAGACTCAGAGAGGAGCTGATCCACATCTGTAAATATCTAAGGAGTGGGAGGCAAAGGGTCGAGGCTGGACTCTTCTCAGCAGTGTGTGGTTATAGGATGCAGTGAAATGGCCACAAACTGAAGCATAGGAAGTTCTGCACAAATGTGTGTGGGAACTTCTTCATAGTGCAGTGATGGAGCACTGGCACAGACTGCACAGAGAGGTGGTGGAGTCTCCTCTGGAGACGTTCAAGACCCACCTGGACACCCACCTGTGCAACCTGGGCAAGGGAGCTGCTTTGGCAGGGGGGGTTGGACTCAATCATCTCTAGAGGTCCCTTCCAACCCCTACAATTCTGTGATTCTGTGGTTTAGAACAGTAGAATTCTCTCCAGTAGAATTACTCTGAATAGAGTTTAAATAAAAAACTATTCCTAACATGACAAAAGTGACAATAGGTCTATGTTACCTTCTTTTACAAAGGTAGGGACACTATGATATTTTACCTCCCTTGTATTTTATTTCATATACAAACACCGCATCTTTGCTCCTCCTCTTTCATCTTCTCTGGTTCTCCTGGACGCTCTTCCAACATCAGGCAATTCAGTAGGAGGACAGTCTGCTGAATGAACAACACAGGTTGAACAGTAAGTCATTAGACTGAATTGACCCTTCATTGTACTGAAGAATTTGCTGATATATGAATCATAGAATCACCAATGTTGGAAAAGGCTTCTAAGACCAACCTGTCCAACCATCCGTACATCACCAATATATCCCACTAAGCCATGTCTCTCAGTACAGCATCTAATGTTTCTGAACACCTTAAAGGGCAAGGACACCACCAGGTCCCTGTGTATTCCATTTCAGCACATGACCACTCTTTCAGAGAAGTATTTCCTCAAGTCCAAAGTGAATCACCCCAGGAGCAACTTGAGGCCATTCCCTCTAATCCTCACTAGTTACACAGGAAAAGAGGCCCATCTCCACCACATCACAACCTCCCTGTGTGGTGGCTGTAGAGAGATGTAATGTTTCCTTTGAGCCTCTTTTTCTCCAGAATCAACAATCTCAGTTCCCTCAGCCTCTCCTCCTTGTGCTCCAGACCCCTCACCAGCTTTGCTGCCCTTCTCTGGACATGCTCCAGGGCCTCAATGTCTTTCTTGTACTGAGGGGCCCAAAAGTGAACACAGCACTTAGGGTGCAGCTTCACCAGTGCTGAGTACAGAATGACAATCACTTCTCTGCTTCTGTTGGCCGCACGATTTCTGATACAAGCCAGGATTCCATTGGCCATCTTGGCAACTTGGGCACACTGCTGCCTCATGTTCAGTTGAGCATCAACCTGTAATCCCAGGTCCATTTCTTCCATCCAGTCTTCCTGGCACTTTCATAGATTCATAGATTCATAGATACATTAGGTTGAAAAGGACCTACAAGATCATCTAGCCCAACCATCCTCCTACCACCATCCCTACCACTAAGCTACTAAATCAAATCCCTTAACACCTCATCTAAATGCTTCTTGAACAGAGCTATGGACGGTGCCTCAACCACCTCCCTAGGCAGGCCATTCCAGTGCCTGACCACTCTTTCAGAGAAAAAATTTTTCCTCAAATCTAGTCTAAATCTTCACCGGTATAACTTGTGGCCATTCCCTCTCGTCCTGTCATCAGTTATCTGGGAGAAGAGGCAGACCCCCTCCTTACCACAGCCTCCCTTCAGGAAGTGGTAGAGTGCGATGAGGTCTCCTCTGAGCCTCCTTTTCTCCAGACTAAACAATCCCAGCTTCCTCAGCCGCTCCTTGTAAGACTTGTGCTCCAGACCCCTCACCAGTTTTGTTGCCCTTCTCTGAACACGTTCCAGGGCCTTGATGTCTCTCTTGTAGTGAGGGGCCCAAAACTGAACACAGTACTCGAGGTGCGGCCGCACCAGAGCTGAGTACAGGGGGATGATCACCTCCCTGCTCCTGCTGGCCACACTATTTCTAATACAGGCCAGGATGCCATTGGCCTTCTTGGCCACCTGGGCACACTGCTGGTTCATGTTGAGCCGGGCATCAACCAACGCCCCCAGGTCCTTTTCCTCTGTACAGTCTTCAAGCCATTCTGCCCCAAGCCTATAGCATTGCATGGGGTTATTGTGGCCAAAGTGCAGCACCCAGCACTTGGCTTTATTGAACCTCATCCCATTGACCTCAGCCCAGCCGTTCAGCCTATCCAGATCCCGCTGAAGGGCCTCCCTACCCTCAGGCACATCGACACATCCTCCCAACTTGGTGTCAACTACAAATTTACTGAGGGTACACTCGATCCCCTCATCTTGGACATCATCAAAGATATTAAACAAGATGGGCCCCAATACCAACCCTTGGGGGACATCACTCGTAACGGGACGCCAGCTGGACTTAACTCCATTAACCACTACCCACTGGGCACGGTCCTCTAGCCAATTCTCAACCCAAAGAAGAGTGAACCTGTCCACACCACAGGCTTCCAGTTTCCCCAGGAGAATACCGTGGGAGACTGTGTCAAAGGCTTTGCTGAAGTCCAGGTAGACTACATCAACAGCCTTTCCCTCATCTACCAGTCTGGTCACCCAGTCATACAAGGAGACGAGGTTGGACAAGCACGACCTGCCCTTTGTGAACCCGTGCTGGCTGGGTCTGATCCCCTGGTTGCCATGCACGTGCCGTGTGATCTCTCTCAAGATCAATTGCTCCATAACTTTCCCTGATACCGAGGTCAGGCTGACAGGCCTGTAGTTCCCTGGATCTTCCTTACGGCCTTTCTTGTAGATGGGAGACACATCGGCAAGCCTCCAATCTTGTGGGACCTCTCCAGACGACCAGGAATGCTGACAGATGGTAGAAAGCCGCTTGGCAATCACCTCTGCCAGCTCCCTCAGCACCCCTGGGTGGATCCCATCTGGTCCCATGGACTTGTTGCAGTTCAGATGGAGGAGCAGGTCTCTGACTGTCTCTGCTAGGATCACAGGGGGTGTATTATGCACTTCATCCCAGACTTCCAGGTCAGCGTGAAAAGTATCCTGAAGATAACTGATCTTTCTATTAAAGACAGATGTGAAGAAGGCATTGAGAACCTCAGCCTTTTCCTTATCCTCTGTGGTTACATTCCCTGCCGCGTCAAGTAAAGTAGGGAAATTCTCCTTAGTTCTTCTTTTACTGTCAATATATTTGTAAAAGGATTTTTTGCTCTTCTTTACTGCAGTAGCCAGTCTAAGTTCAAGCTGCACTTTTGCATTTCTAACTTCTAACTTTGCCCAAGCCTGTAGTTTTGCCTTGCTTTGTTGTGACCAAAGAGCACAATTCAGCACTTGGTCTTCTTGAACTTCATTCCACTGGTCTCAGTCCACCAATTCAGCCTATCCTGATTGCTCTGTAGGACCTTCCTACCCCAAGTCAGATCAGCACTTCCTGCCAACTTGGTGTCACCTGCAAACTTTCTCAGTGCTGTAATCCAGGTCATCAATTAAGATGTTAAACAGGACAGGCCCCAGTACTCACCCCTGGGGAACACCATTCATGATCTGGATTAACTCCATTAAACCACACTCAGGACCCAGCTATCCAGACAGTTCTTTATCCAGCAGGGTATATTATCTGCCCAATCCATGGGCTGCCATCTTCTCCACAGGAGTACTGTGGGAGACAGTGTCAAAGGCTTTGCTGAACTCCAGGTTGACTATGTCAGCAGCCTTACCCTTGTCCACCAGGTGGGTCACTGAATCACAGAAGATCAGGTTGGTAAAGCAGAACCTCTGTGCTGTGAACCTATGCTGGCTAGGCCTGATCTCTGGTTGTCCCATACATGCCCTGTGATCTCCCTTCAGATGATCTGCTCCAAAATGTTACCGGGCACCAAGGTCAGTCTGACAGGCTTGTAGTTCCCCATCTCCTCCTTAGGACCTTCCTTGTAGATGGGAGTCACACTGGCAAGCCTCTAGTCCTCTGGGACCTCTGTGGGTAACCAGGAACACTGACAGATGGTGGAAAGCAGCTTAGCTGTTACCACCACCAGCTCACTCAGCACCCTCTGGTGGATCTCATCTGGCACCATGGACTAGTGGCAGTCCAGGTGGAGTAGCAGGTTTCTGTTTCCACCTGAATCATGGGGGATTTATTCTGCTCCCCATCCGAGACTTCAAGATCAGGGGGTAGAGTACTCCTAGTATAATTGGTCTGACTTTTAAAGACAGACATAAAGAAGGCACTGAGAACCTCAGCCTTTGACTGGACTTGCCTTGCCCCAGACTTGCCTTATCTTCTGTGGTTACATTCCCTGATGCATTCAGTAATGGATAGAGATTCTCCTTAGCTCTCCTTGTATTGCTAATATGTTTTTAAAAACATTTTTTCTTCTCTTCTAACGTAAAAAACAAGAGATTACATTGTAGACACAGATGGAAAGAGTTTTGAAAATTCATGATAGGGTACAGGACATAATTCCATGGCTCACATAATGAGAGCACCGCACACGCATAATTGTATTATACTGCCATGGCTGTATAATACAATTATGATTTCTGAAGTTAACAGTGTATCCATTTTGTCTTCTCTTATTCTCTGGAGTTAGTAGAAAAACACAGTGTAAGATCATTCTGATGCTTGCTCAGCTCTGATGACAGGCTGCACGAGCAGCTTCTATTCCATTACAGTCCCAGCTGCAAATGCTTTGCCACAGCCACACTTCTTGACAGTGACCACCAGCACGTGCTGCAGTGAACCTCGTGCATGCTGCTCCAGAACGCCTACAGCACTTTTAAAAAGAGTTTGAATTCACACACTAAAAGTGACCATACACTTAAGCTTTTAGATACAGCTAAAATAACAGCAGATGTAGCACGGTAAAGTTTATTCTTTTTCCATACACAAAGCTGGCTGAGCGATGCTCATGAGGACACAGAGGACCAACACGCGGGCTCCCCAGACCTTCTGAGTTGCTGAGTACGCCTCTCATGATGTGTACAGGCCACAGCCGTCAGACCATCAGTCAGTGCAAAGATCATCAAGAACCACCGCATAATTCTCCCATCTTCGTACCGGCGCGACAGCGCCTCCCACAGCACAGCCTAAGCATCGCAGGCCCCGCCCCGCGCTCCCCGGGCCCTCAGCGCGGCCCCCTCTCGCGAGGCCGCCTCAAGGAAACGCCCATCCCGTTCTGCCCTTCTCTGATTCGTCAGAACGCCACAGGCAGATCGCAACGTGATTGGCCAGCGGGGCAGTCACTCAGGGGCATGGCGGCAGGCTGGCGTCGGCAGGGCTGGGTTGCCGTTTGACGCCACCGTTGCGGATGCGCGCGAGTGCGCGTTCTCGGGAGGGGGGCGGGGCGGCGCGCGACCCGGCCGTTAAGCGGTCGGCGTGCGGCGCGTGCTGGTTCGGGCCGGTTCTCCGCCCCGCCGCGGCCCTTCACGTGACGCGATTCAGTGCGTACTGGCGAAGCGGGCGCCCTCTCGCAGCCCCTCGCGCGCCGCCCGGCGGTGACCGTTTCGCTTTCATTTCCCGGAGGCGGCGGCGGCGGCGGCGGCGACGCGGAGCGGAGCACTGAGGCCGCAGTCCCACCCCCACCCCCCGCCGCACCCCGCCCCGCCCCGCGCGCGCGCGGCCCCACCCCCGCGGGCTCGCGGTGAACTGAGATTCCCCTTCCCCTCCCCCGCCTGGCACACGCACACCACACACATATCTCTGCCTCCTCTTCCTCCTCTTCTAGCTGTGGGAGAGAGAGGGAGAGAGAAAAGGAAGGGAGGAGGCGCCGGGCCTGGGCCTCCCGCACCGCGCCACCGCGCACAACATGGAGGAACTGGTGGTGGAGGTGCGCGGCTCCAACGGGGCCTTCTACAAGGTATCGGGCGTTCGGGCTGGGCCGGGCCGGGCCGGGCCTCAGGGGAGGGAGCGGGGCCTGGAACGGGAGGAGGAGGCGACGGCGGCGGCGGCTCCTCCTCCCCGCGCGGAGGGAGAGCGGGGCCCCGGGGCAGGAGGGAGGGGTGGAGGCCGCGGCGGGGCCATCGCCGTGCCCGGGTGGCGGGAGCTGCGCCGCCGGGAGATGCGGGCCCGGGGCCGGGGGCTGTGCGGGCCGGGCACGGAGGGAAGGCCATGGCGGCGGAGGAGGCCTCGAGCCTTCGCCCATTGTGGGAAGGGGAGGCCCCGGCGCTGTTGGGGCGGGGAAGGAGGGTTCAGGCCTTGTCTCGGCGCCGGAGCGAGGATCGGGGTCGAGAATGGGGCATTGTTAAATCCTCAGCTTTTGTCGCTACTTAAGCAAAGTCTCGCTGTCCAGGTTCCCAGGAGAGCTGCACTGCTGATGCACGGCGTTCAAGGCGGGGGAGGAGAGGGGTGCTTGTTCCAAGCACGTTTGCGTTGAAAGCTGTTGTCAGTTATTTTTCTTAATAGTACGGCCGGGGACGCTGCACATTAAAGAGTGTTGACCAAAAATGTTCGCTGAGCTCCTAAATATATTCAGTCATCAATTGTGCCTTTTACTGAAACTACCGAACAGCGTTCCACGTTTGTTTCCAAGCCTAAGTGCTCAATAAAGTCTTCACTGATTCTTTGATACGCATCCTAAGGACTTAATATTTCTGTTAATACTGGGTAGTACCGGTGTGGGTTTGCTTGTGTTAGGATGCATTAATCAGTGTATTATTAGGGTGTGAGTTGTGATTCTACCCTGTTCACCGAAAACCTAAGTTTGAGCACAGTGAGTTTGGGCCTACTATCATTGGCACATATACTAGTTTCAGACATACCAGAAGCACTCCTCAGTCGTTTTCTGCAAGTTTTACTGTCCTTTGAATGTCGTGGTACTTTAAAATTTGGGCGTTGTTATTGTGAAGCATCAAATATTTATGTTAGTAAGGAAAGAACAGGTAGAATTTCACGCTCTGATGTTAGTGTGGTAGGGCAGACTGGTATCCAAATGATACTGGTCCAACACCTTTAAGCTGAGTTTTTTTTTTCCATGAAGGCAACTTAAAAACTTATTTCTGAAATACATTTGTTAATCCTCATTCTGGAGAACTTTAAGAAAAAGAAAAAATGAAAGTATGGATGAAGTCTAAAAGTTTGGTACAAGGATGTATGCTGAGGGTTTGCAGCGCTGAAGTCGAAGTATTGGATCTGCATATCACTTCCTGGAATTAAGCTGTTTAGTGCTTTGAAAAATCAGCTTTAAGGTTTTTAAAAATACAGGAGTTGCATAGGAAAAAACACAGACGTAAATATGTTAGTTAAGAGAGTAGCTCTAATGAGTCTTTCATCAAATTATATGACAATATTTACACAATAGTGCAAAGTAAATGATACATTGTACATTCTTTAATAACCAATATTAAAAAAAAAAAACAGAGACTATAAAGCAACTGTAACACATAGTTCTGACATCATTATGTTCTTTTTCCTTTTCCTCCATAACATATGCGCACTTCTGATTGTAGTGAAGGTAATAATTACAGATGGGCATATACTCGCAGAAATTTATTCTTTATGTGTAGTTCAGTGTACCTAAGTTATGACACAGGCTTTGCCTCCAAATTGTGTATTATGTTTGCCTTTTATCTTTAAAATTCCTTTATTTGAATTTCTAACTTTTTTTTCCTCCCCTTCATAATCTCTAAGGATCAGTTAGAAGGGATTGGTTGAATTATCTAAGAAAACTTAAATGGGACCTGTAGTTTTTTACACTTCACCTGTATTGTCTTTCTAGATGAAGCATTACGCTTAAGTTAAATGGAGCAAAAAATTCCTTTTTTTTTTTTTTAACTAAAAAAAATAATCTTATGAAGTAATACTTAATGTAGATCAGCAATTTTTTTCCAGCGTGAGTTGGCTGAGTTTTATTTACAAATCTTCCATGTGTCGTAATGTTTGAGTGTTATACTTCTATTAAGTAGTTTATCTGAATGTTTTCTTTCTTTTGAGTTTTACGCTTGTGTTGCAGATCTAGAATTTGATTATAAAATGAAGTGACTGATCCAGCACTACAAGAAGCGTGGTGATGTGAAGTGTGGACATAATTGCAAGATTTAGTTTATTTGTTTGTTTAGAAAGTTTTTTAAGCAGTCTCTTTAGAAATGTTTTACAACAATAGCACAAAACATATCTAAAGCAAAACTTTTTATTTCAGTCACATCGCTTACTGATTCTTAACAGTGGTTTTTTTTGTCTTGAAATCATTCTCTTTATCCTCATTATTATATGTATATGTTTTGGCAAAAGAATATACTGCTATGAAGATATAGAGGGAAGGAACATGAGGCTGCTGGAGTCACGAAGTGATACAAATAGGTACCTCAGTGCCCCTTGAGGCTTTCATAGACTCTGTAAAGACCGTATGAATTCAGGTCTGTAAACATGTTCTGGTTTTGAGTGTTCCCAGCAGCATCTTGATCTTGAGAGTAAAAAACTGGTGCCTAATTGTGACTCTCAGTAGAGACAAGGTAACAAAGTAGGCTTTTTCTCTGCTTGTGTTGCCTGTGGGACTTGATCCAGAATGCGTGCTGAGATGTGCCTTATGGGGTTCTGTTCCACACATAACATAGGGTGATGATTTTGGTACCTCAGCAGGTGTAGTATGCAGTCAGAACCTGGAAGATTTTAATTCCGGTTTCATACTGGTCACGTGCATTGTTCCACAAGAGTTCTGGAATGCATCATTTTGCTATCTAGATACAAATTCTTTCACCAAGTAATGATTTAATTATGTTAAGAATGCTTCATAATTTCATGAACTTTTTCTCCTTTTCCATATGAATTATTCCATGAAAAGTGCAGTATAGTTGATAAGCATGATTTAGGAATAATTGGTAATTTAGTGCCTAAAAATGCTTAGTCATGACTTAATATATTGCTTGGCTCAGAATCCCTGGGAATAAAAGGTTAAATACCCTTACTTACTTTTAAGGCTATTCAAACAGCCAGGGCTGTGTATCTTAAGGAGAGGGAACTGCCCTTTAGCAGCTTGTGGGTTAAGTAGCTGACCTGTGAAGGTGTGAACTGTTAGAATGCATCATTGCACAACTTGTTGGGTCGTGTATGTATAGTAAATGAAGGTTTTCATGTTCTTATTCTCGGAGGATTAATAGTCTTGTCTAATCTTTACAGAGATAGCTTATTATTTCATTCAAACAGGGGATGTGGTGAATGTCTTTCTAGCATGGGAATGTTTTTTTTCTTCTCAGTTTGGGAGTAATTATCTCCTGTAATCTCTGCTGGAGATAGAAAACATCCTATTGGAGACAGCATACCCTTAGCAAGCATCTTCATTCTTTTTGCACACTCACAGACCTTCTGAAGATGATAGTCGGTACTATTTTTTCTGATTCAGTTTTCATTTCTGTGACTTTCCTTTTTTTCCTGGTCTGCTTTTTTGTATGGTATGCCATTTTTCAGATTTGATTAGCCATTCCTTATGACTCCTTCCTTGCAACAGGTATAAAATGTTACAGTACTGTTAGGCAGATACAGATGTTAGTTTATATAAATGAAACAGTTTTTTCATCTTTGAGAGCATAATTTTGCCTATTTTCACTTCTTAGACTTATCCTTCGTTATTAAAATGGTAGACTGTGTTTCCATCTGATTTAAGGGGTAGGAAGTACAGCAGCAGCTGAAACACTGAATGGCAGCTCTGTTCCTTCAAAGTGTCTATCTGTCTACCATTTAGCGCGTAAATAATATGCATACTGGTGTCTCTGGTAATTGTTATTTTCTGTTTAGTAATTAGTGAAACTTAGACCATATCTTTATTGTTCACCTCTTCTTAGAATGAGAATGTTTGTATGTATGAGAAAGACCACGATATGTCACTGTTAGATTGTCATCTTTTTTTTTTTTTTTTTTTTTAATCTGAACTGTGGAGGAAAATGTTAATGGTTAATATGACTGAAAGTCAAATCTGGTGTAGGAAATGCGCCAGAACTTGATTTTTCATATCAGAGAAGAACAAGCAGACTATCAGTGTGAAACTTGATTCTATTTATAGAAATAAAAGCAAAACTTGCAGTGGTTTGAATTTCTTCTTATGTATGCTAATTTGATATCGCTGCAGTTAGTGATATCATAGCTGCTGTTGTCACATTGCCATATTTCCTTACTTTAGTTCCATCTAGTTTCATTGTGTTCTTAGTGCTTCTTGTGTGTGTGTTCATATTTGTTGTAGCCATTTTTGTTCTGTCTCTTCTTGGGTGTGTTTCAGGTCCATGTATATGCACCGTTAGGTTTGAACTTCCATGCCCAATTTGGACTTATTTCCAGAAGGACTGGGGCCTGCTTATTGTGCTTTCATTAGCACTTTGTGTGAAATCAGTACCTATCCTCTGCCTTCAGTGACATCCGGGACTGGCTTGTCCTGTGTACTGTGATTTGACTTGCGATGGCAATGATCTGTTGCTTCTTTTTAACATTACACATAGTTTTCTGTGGTATGCATAGTACAAAATATAGTTGTGTTAAGCATTAGCTTTAGTTTTCCAAGTGCTTCAATGATTAAGTTTTTTTGTTTTGTTTTTTACAGCTTCTTGCAAAACATTACAGTTTGTACTTAGGTACAGGTGCCTAAGTGTACGTACTTAGTGCTTAAATTTTACTTAATACAGGTCTGATACAGGTATCAGGTTTTGTTTTGTTTTTTTGCATTGTCACTAGATTGGAACTGCAGAACAAGGCAAACCAGCTTTCTGTTATTAGGTAGAATTAAGGAACTGTATGTTTAGGCTAGATTTTGTCTGCTTAGCTGTTTTGTAAGCATAAAATTCTTTATAGAAGTAGGCTGAAGTGTTGTATATGTTGTATATTTGAAATGAGGTATTTTGGTAGGAGTTTAATTTCCAGCCTTGCTGATTCTACAAATATTAAAGGGCAAAATAGTAACATCAATGTTTTTGGGTCGGGCTGGAATGAAAAAACAGATATTCTGTTTGTCTCTGTGGTTGTATACTCTGAAGTCAGCGATGCTAACTTGTTGTGATGCTGAAGTCAGTGATGCTGACTGACGCTACTGTTTGTAGTCAAAAATTTCCTTATGCAAGAGTGCATGGATTTTTGGGTTGAGACCAAAGCAGTGTTGAAGACCTCTTTAAGAGGAGTTTGATAGTTGTCAGAAAGTGATAAAACACTATAATACCTAACATGTAAAACTTTGCACGGTTTTGAGATCATCTTCAGTCTAATGAAGCTCACCTTTCTTTTACTGTGTGATAGACAGTAACTTACAAAAGCTCTACATCTACTGTACTAGCTCTTCAGTCTTTAAACTAGGACATGATGTTAAATTGAAAATAAAGATTGCCCATAGTTACATATTCTTTTAATGAGCTATTTGCTATACGTTTTTCCAGATTTTTTGAAAGTGGTAGAATGTTTAAAGTTGTTAAGTTAATTTTCAGCTTGGTAACTTACATTTGTGTCACTAGTTTGTTTATTGATGTTAAATTGCAGAATGAGTACCACTAGTTGCTTATTATGTTGCTGTAGTCAGGAGCTTCTACTCAAGGTAATTTGGATGTTAGGAGCTGTGTCAATGGTTTACTGAGCTGGATCGGCCCGGTTCCGTGACAGCTGGTGCGGGGGACCCACGGACCCACGCCTCAGGAAAGGAGAAGGAGCAGAGGGAAAAGGGAGATGGGCCTAGAAACAAAACAGCGGCAACGATCTAAGGAGGAAAGCTAATTTACTAAATAAGATACCAGAAAGCAAAATAACACGGTATAATACAATAGAATTGGAATTTAGGCTAATAAATCAAATAAAATGAGCAAGAGAGAGTGTCCGATAAACCAAAGGCCTTACGCTAATGCTGAAGGCGAGACGGCAGCAAGCACCCACTGCTGAGTCGATCCCAAAGGAAAGAGCATGTCCTGTGACCACAGACAGTTTTTATCTTTTCCCTCTGAGCAGAAATATGTGAAAATGCAAAACATCGCTAAGCCCTCTGGGGAATGTAGTTCTTCTCTTCTGAGGCAGGTATACCCGGAATTATCAATGATCCGTTTAGCTGGAGTATTAACTCTTTAACTCTTAATGCACTACAGGGTGTTATGATGTGGAATACCAATGCCAAAAATCATAAAACCATGACAGAGCTGCAAGGTCTGAATATGAGATTAGTCTTGTTTTGTTTTTTTTTTTTTGTTGTTTGTTTGTTTGTTTGTTTTAATATTACACTCATGTATTTCTCTGTCATTACCCATGCTTTTCAACAGAATGATATTTTGAGAATGTTCTGGTGTTTTCATGCCTAAAGGGGGGGTGACTTCTCCAGAAGGATATTTCATCTTTCTTTAGCAGAAATAAATTTTGCTGTTTTGTGAATGTGTTAACCAAGTATCTGCAAGTTACTTCTCAGATCGTTGCATTGTTACTCCTAATTTTTTTTCTCAAGGCTATTCTTGTTCTTGGTAGTGTTTCTATTGGTTTTCCTTTGTAAAATAACTTCTACGTTTGTATACTCAAAAGTTACTGATTATACTCAGTCCCATCTTTTCTGTGGTGCGAAGGAGTCATAACAAATACTTGGCAGTGATTGCGGTGTTATTTCAGGTGTTAAAGCTATCAGTTTCTGTTCTGTCTGTAAGAATAGATGATTTCAGAGCTGCGCAGGGCAAACATTTTGGACAAGATGTGGAAAGAACCTTTGAAGGTGATATGAATAGTGTTGCGAATTGTGATAGGACTACCATGGTATCTGTGAAATGCATTTAGTTCTGAAATTTTCTTACAGAAGAGGCAGCAATATGAAACAGTATGTAAATGTTCAACTGGGAGTTCTTTTGCTGTTTTATGTAAATAGTATTTTTGTTCTACTGTCAACATGATGCAGCGATATGGTTCTAGTTCTACTTTGTTTTGTATCATTAAAAACATACAAATCATGTTTGCCACTCCCTTGGAAAGAATATCTTGGAGTTTCAGAGTAAGTAAATACCTGAATACTATTAGAACTTGATTTAAATCTTTAGTGCTTTTTGGAAGAACATCTTTTGGAGGATAGCAATAAACTTTTCAGGAACTTCATTTGTACAGTATTATGAGAGATGAGCAAGATAAAATGCAATCTTTTTCAATTGTCTTTGACTTTGCTTTGACTTCTATTCAAGGTGGCCTTGTTTTCAGATTATTAACTAGCATTCTACTTCTTTATTGTACTGAATGTCTCTAAGTAATGACCATTGTGCATATGTGCTGTTTACTTTCATTATAGTCAGCTGTTGGAGCTCCATATTGGTCACCAGATACTGCTCCTTTAATCCTGTAAGATACTGCTGCGATTTAGCAGATGCTTGAGAATACTTCATGAAAGAAGTGCTGGTGAAATTTTTTTAACCTCTTAGGTGTCATACCTAAGAGAAACTCTTAACACTCTTTAAGATGTGATTTTTTTTTTTCTCTTAGAACTTTGAAAAGTGAGGAGAATGAAATGTAAGTTGTAATTAATGAACTGTAGCACAAGAAAGTTACCAGTAAGTTATTTTCAGTTTACTGAGAATGTGTTCATCTGCTGGGGTGCTCCTCCACTGATAGAATTAAGTTCTGTAATCTCTCTCGCTCTTGGACTTTCATCCACCTTTGCTTTGCAAGGGCATGAAAAACATGAACAAATGCTAGTGAAATACTCAGCCTGTTGCTAGTGCCTTTCTATTTTGGCAGTTTTTGAAGATATTTTTAAAAAGAAACAAGCTAAAGACAATTTTCAACCCTCATTGCTGTGCACCCTCTGTTTGAGGTTATGAAAAGTATTTTCCTTAGTGAATCTCGAAGTATTTTAATAGAGTATCATCTTGGTGTTTGATGGATGGGGAAGTTTGGGCATAAAGCTGAGAATTGATCGAAGGTCATTGAGTTCAGTAGTGTACATGGGGGGAAAAAGCACCCTCGAGGCTTAGACTTAATTCTGTACTCTGCTCCGTAGTTGTGTGGGAGACTTGGCATAACTACTATTCACTGCCCAGAAGAAAACAAGGAAGGCTGTGGGGCATTTCATTTAAGTTTGTATGCTAAGGAAGCTGACTGTGAATGAAAATAGTACTAGAATGAATGAACGTGATTTTTGGTTGTTCAGTATTCAGACTTACCCTGAGGTAAAATACGTGAGATTTTTTTTTTAAGGAGTAGTACTGTTTAATTTCTGCACTGTAGTTTTCTCGTTGGAAAGTATAAATTGATAGTTATAACTGAAGTCTGTGAGATATGAAATCTAATATATTAATTAATGATTGTTGTTTGTTACTGACCTTTTCCATTATTTCAAAAGAGAAGAAGGGCTTTCTGTATGGATTGGGCATTCTGTCTGTCTGCACACTGTCAGTCATGAGTTCAGGGGGTTATCAGCTTACAGGGTGTGTTTTACATAAGAGCAAAATGGAAAAGATTGACTCAAAAACGTATTTACATACCAAATTCTATTGATATTTGAGGTGTGCTTTTTAAAACTATCTGTTGACATACCGTAAGTCTACCTTCATTTTCTTCACAGGCATTTGTAAAGGATGTACATGAAGATTCCATAACAGTTGCATTTGAAAACAAGTAAGTATATTGCTGTTATAAGTACAAATACAGAATTAAGAGAGTTTCTATTTTCAATTTGATAAACCTAAATATAACATAGGATGATACAGAGTGGCATCCTTAAGATACTGTACACTTCTGGTGGCATGTTTAAGGATTAAGAGGTTAACTTCTATGTACATTTTGTCTGTGCTTTCAATTGTTTAAATATTTTAAAGTATGAAACTAGAAGAAGGTGAATGTTCTTGAAAATGTGTTATTGGACTTGCATAATAGCAACCAGTGTTTGAGTAAGCAGTGGAACCATGACTGCTTCTATCTCACATGAATATTACCCATTACATGATTACAACATTTGTTTTATAGATAGTAATAAATGCCAGTTCCCCATGTTGTACCACTAAAATATGGTAAAAAAAAATAAATGCATTACCTAAGATTTTGTTCCCTTCAGGAGGGAAAACCAAGGTGATATATATATATATATATATATATACACATATATATATGTATGTGTGTATGTATTTTTTTCCTGGTATATCTTTGTTATGGAATCATGAGTACTTTTAGAAATTGTTTTACAGTTATTTTTGAAAAAAAATCTGCTCAATATATTAATTTTATTAATTCTTAAAGAATCTTAAAATTCAAATTGAATTTAGATATAATCTGGGTTACTTCTTTATAAGCTATAGATAAAAAGACTGATTTTTGAAGTAAGAGTTCAGAAGTTGTATATTTTTTTTAAACTGCATTTTGCTGGGAATAGAACCTGTAGCTATAAATAATAATT
Source organism: Callipepla californica brunnescens (assembly GCA_023055505.1). NCBI lineage: Eukaryota > Metazoa > Chordata > Aves > Galliformes > Odontophoridae > Callipepla > Callipepla californica. The sequence goes on from JALIRH010000013.1 coordinate 710,717, forward strand.
AAAAAAAAAAAGGAAGATTTCAAAGCAGTACGGTTAGAAGCAGGGTTTCAATATATGTGCACAAAAGCTCTGCAAAAATGAAAGATGTGAAATGAGTGGATTTCCAGTGCAATTCTGACTTTTCTTTCTTAAAAATAAGGTGAAAGTGTTTAGGTCATTCGTTGTATTTTCATTTGTAGCTGGCAACCAGAGAGACAAATACCATTCCACGATGTGAGGTTTCCGCCACCTGCAGGCTATAATAAAGACATAAATGAAAGTGATGAAGTAGAGGTATGTATGCTCTGTTAACAAAACTTGTTAAGAGAAGTGAGAGAATTTCTGGTGAAAATGTTGGCCAAACCAGTACAAGGTTTGTCTCAACATTATATGTTGTCAGTCTTTTGATTCCAAATAGTATGTAGAAAATGATGTCAAATATGTTATCAGAAGATATTTCTGACAGTATGACAGCATTATATGCACACCAATTTACAAATGTGATCAGATTTTCTTTGATTAGGGATCCTTTCTTCGTCAGAACACAAATAATTGGAAATAGCCTGGATAGCCTGGACTGTAATTCTTTATCTACATTTAGACTTCATTTTAACTTTCTACAGGTGTTTAATTATGTCTGTTTTTTAGCAAAACTTATACAGAATGTAAATTTTCTTATTCAGCTTTATGTATGTAAGTTGCTCCAAAGGTAATGGCATCTTATATTTTCATGGATACTACAACAGATATAAGGAGCACAATAGCACTATTCTCAGCTGCAAAACAGTTTTTCAACACTGTTAACCATCGTTAGCTGTTTATTTTTGCCAGCAGTGAACAAAGGCCAAGCTCGTAAAAATCTGCATGAGTGAATGTCATCTGATAAATGTCAATGGGTGACATTTTTTCTTCACAGAGAAGTTCAGTTCTATTCCTTCGCTTCATTTGAACTTCCATGTCAGGCACCATTCCACAAGACTACTTCTGCTGCCGCCTGTCACACGGTGACAAAATCTAACAGAATATTGGCAGGAAGGGTAAACTGTCATATGACCAGCATGCATCTTTGACATCATAAAATAGCAGCCCATTGTATCCATTCATGCAAAATACAGTTACTATAAAGGCATATCTGTAAATATCTATGTATAGGTAGAAGGAGCCTGGATTTAGTATGACTGAATCTTCAACATTTTATAAAGCAGTAATATTTTCTAATTCTTATTAAAAAGTGAGAGCTTTGCTTAAATAGTATGCAAAAAGAAAACAAAAACCTTTTTATTTTGATTTGAGAAATAAGAAAATGTAAAAAAAGAAAAATAATGTAGTTATAACAAATATATGTACTGAGGTAGTAGAGTTGCGTCCTCATGTCTTCCCTCCACTGTTTAGATCTGAATACAGTAAAAAGCTTTGTATAACAGAATACAGAAGGCTGAATTTTCTTTTTTCTGGACTGTATGCAAGATTGAAACAACTATTGCTGGTAGAATCTTACATACGCAGTTTTATATCCTATTTATGTTTGCAATAGTTATTTCAGCTATTACATGCATGCTATTTAGTTCTTAGATTGGAGACTGTTAAGTACTGGTGTGTTTTGCTGGTCTTCACATCTGTTGCAGAGCTGGTGGTAATACTAATCTGTATCAGCTTTTGGGCTACAACTATATAATGTGTGTATTTTGTTCAGGTTTATTCCAGGGCAAATGAAAAAGAACCCTGCTGCTGGTGGTTGGCTAAAGTGAGAATGATAAAGGGTGAGGTAGGAATGTGCATATAATATATACTTATTTACAGTTTTTTGTGTTGCTCTCAATTATATTGATGTGCAGTGGCTTTATATTTCTCTCCAGTTCCAAATAATTTCTTAAGTAGGATGGTTGCAGTTACCATTAACTTCAATCCAAAAAGTTTGAATTTAATTTTTGATTTAACAAGAGCACCTCTAACTTGATAATATAGTACTTACTCTTGTCATAAAATGTGTCTTGGGTGATTTTATTATTTTTATATCAGTTTTACGTAATAGAATATGCAGCCTGTGATGCTACATACAACGAAATTGTCACAATTGAGCGTCTGCGATCTGTGAACCCTAACAAACCTGCAACAAAAGATACTTTCCATAAAATCAAACTGGAAGTACCGGAGGATTTAAGGCAAATGTAAGTGCAAGCATTTCTTTATAAATTGTTTCAAAACATGGGTAACTTCTTGAGCTTGAGGAAAGGAGGAGTAAGAATGCTTTTTATAGCTTAAAAGTAACTTTTAAAATATTTATTTAAAAATACAGGAGGTACAAATGTGAACATGGTCATAGTTCAAAAATATAAAAGATCTTTGAAATGTAATTTAGTTCTGCCTTTTTAAGGCTTGTGTGCAGGACAGATACAAGAATTTTATTCATTACAATTTGTATTCTGACAGCTGTTATGGTTAAATGAATGAATCCATTCCCTGTCATCTTTGTTGATAGATGGTAAATGTTCATTATTTTATTGTTAGAGAATTTGACAGTATGTCAATGTTGGTATTTAATGACAATAAAAAAAAATACTGCAGGGCATAAGATTTTCTGATGATGGCTCTGCAGGTAGTTATACAATGATTAAAACTTCCCATAGTACAGTGCAGAAACAGCTGGCTTTCTCCTAGAACTCTGACATATCTTTTCTTGTAAGTATTCTGAAATCTGGATTAATATGATTCCCCTCTTTTAGCTGCAGAACTAGCTATTTCTTGAGATATTTGTTATTGCCCAATATGAAATAAGTTATAAATTCAGATTTGTCTTGTAGTTGTAGAAGTTAGTGTTATAGTAGACAAGTTCACTAAGTAGTAAGTAGATGGTAGAAGTCTGGAGAAGCAAAATACTGTGCAAGATGAGCATGAAGATATGATAATGCTGCAGTAGTTACAATGAAGTCGTATGTCACACTGGTGCATAGTGTTTTTGAAATTTTAGAGTTGCTGAATGTAACGATTTTAGCTTTTTTAATGTGAAGCTTAAAAACTTACAAAAAGAAATAAAAGCAAAACAAGTACAATAGATCTGTCAAAAAGGGAGGACTTGGATATGGATAGACGGGTTTAAGATTCTTCGAAATTAAGAAAGGAATCGTTTACACTGTGAGCTATAAATGAAGCGGTTTATTTTAACTTCGTAGTATTTTGTTTTTAGGTGTGCCAAAGAGTCTGCACATAAGGACTTCAAAAAGGCAGTTGGAGCTTTTTCTGTAATATATGATTCTGAAAACCATCAGCTTATTATTTTAGTAAGTATGAACAACTAACCATGCCAAATGCAATAGTGTTTGAAAATTTCATATGTAATACATTGTTTTCTTTATTAATAATTTAGTCAATCAATGATGTAACAACAAAGCGGGCAAATATGCTGATTGATATGCACTTTCGAAGTCTACGTACCAAGTTATCCCTGATCTTGAGAAATGAAGAAGCTAGCAAACAACTGGAGGTATGGACTTTTTTTTTCTCTCTGAAGTAATTTTGGGTTTAAAAATAATTCCCAAATACTTGATAGCTGATAGGACTTAAATGGGAGGTGAAAGCAATTATTATTTACTGATGCAGTAGATAATAAGTTTATAGTTACGAGGCCTGTTCTTGCAAATACTCATTTTCGTACGATTTCCACATTTCATACCCAGTCTTTTCTATTTTTCTATCACACAGGATTTTGTGCTACTAAATAAGAATATATATATTTCCAAACTATGAAATAAATGTGCATGTGTAAATGCACATACTTCATGGTATGAACCATTAAATAATCAGTCAATAATAGTGCCATATTTGATAGCTTTGATTTACTGTTTTCGAAAGCAGGCGGAGTAAGTGTGGCTTGATACTGAGCTAGACTAGAACAGGATCTTGCAGAAGAAACATAGTATAAGTGGAATCAAAGACAGGCAGCCTGGGAGGAGTATAGGAATGCTGCTGCCCTGTGTAGGGGTGGGTTCAGGAAGGCCAACTGGATCTGGACTTTGGGGTGTAAAGTTGAATAAGAAAACTTCTATAGGTACATCACCTGGAAAAAGAAAGCCCAAAGCAGTCTACTCTTCCTGGTGAGCAACATAGGCAGGCTAGTAACAATAAACAGGGTGCGTGCTGAGTTATTCAACAACTTTTTGGCCTCCGTCTTCATTAGTGACTGCTCTACGCACAACCCTTGAGTGGACAGTCCAAACGTTGTGAACAAAGGCAAGGGGAAGGTCTTGTACTGTTAGTGGGGGCTGCCATGACCCAGGTACAAGCTGGGGGATGTAAGGATAAAGCACAACCCTGCTGAAAAGGACCTGGGAGTAGTGGTGGATGGCAGCTGGATGTGAGCCATCACTGTGCCCTTGCAGCCCAGAAAGCCAACCAGATCCTGGGTGCATCCAAAGCAGCACAGCCAGCAGGGTGAGGGCAGGCATCTGCCCCTACGCTCTGTGCTGTGAGACCTCACCTGGAGTGCTGCATCCAGATGGGGAGTCTTGAGTCCAGGAGAGACACAGAGCTGTTGGGAGTGTGTCCAGAGGGAATCCACAAAAATGATCCCAGGGATGGAACATCTCCCTGAAAGCGCATGCTGAAGGATCTGGTTCTGTTCAGCCTGGAGAAGAGAAGACTCCGGGGAATCCTGAGAGCAGCCTGTTGGAATCTAAAGAGGGCCCATGAGAAGGGAAAGGCAGACTGTTGAGGGTATGTTTTAGTAGAGCAAGAGGAAATGGTTTCAAACTGAAAGAGGGAAGATTAAGATTGGATATAAGGAAAAGGCTTTTTATAATAAGAGTGGTGAGGTGATGGAAGAGGTTGTCCAGGGAGGTGGTGGAATCCCCATCAGGCTCTGAGCACCTGATGTAGCTGTAGATAGCCTTGTTAAATGCAGAAGAGTTGGACTAGATGGCCTTTAAAGGTCCCTTCCAACTCAAAAGATTCTATGATTCTATGAAAACGAGAGGTGGATCTGTAGGAAGGGGTTAGACTGTTGTCAATATGTACAAAGGGACTGGTTTGCCTCTTTCTTAGAGCAGATAAAACTTTTTATTTCTGTAACTGGAGAGTGGGTGTTGACTGGCAAGTAGTTTGACTCATACTCCTCCATGCTGAGGTGGAGGGAGAGAGGAAGGAGTAAGCTAGGAAATTAGAGAATCTTTACAAGTAGCCTATCGTACTTTTTCTCTGTCTACAATTCAGAAAAAAAAATAGTAGCATTTCCAAAATCTTCTTATTTTGATTCATCATCAGGAACCAGAAGGGTGGTAAAACTTTGAACAACAGTTTTTACGTGGATATATGCTACCCCTGTAATTTTTGAGCCAGATTTTATTATTCCCACCCTGTTCCCCAGAAAGGATTAGATCTACTGTGGTTTTAGCTTGAAGTGGAACATGGTGTGAAGTTCAAACCTTGTATCCAGTAGGTGCACTCACAGCTGCTTATAGGAAGTGCCTGTTTCTGTTACTCCTGTTAGTCTCTTGATTTCTGTATTTGAGAGCTGTAATCCAAGACAGTTTAGGCCATAATTTTCTCAAGACCAAGAAGGGATCAGTTTCTTACCGATTTTCCTTTTGAGCACTCCCACTGTAGTTCTTCAGTAATCCATTTTTGTTGTCTTCCAGAACTGACAGTCGTGTGGGTAATTTAACTCACGAAATGTGAAGTATTATTTCAGAGGTGGGAAGAACAACAGCCTTTTCAGAGCTCATTCTCTTTGTGTCCCCACAAATGCATGCAGCAGAAACTGCTGTCATTAATTCCCATCATTAATTCCCATCCCTAACTAATCTGGGATTCTTGCTCTTGTTCTAAGCCTGAATCTTTTTCTGCTGTGAAAGGCTGAAGGGTTTTGTTTGATTGTGGTTAGAAAGCTGTTGTTCTACCTGAGCCAAACGTAAGTGAAGGTTATTGTGAGATAAATATATTTGATTATAATGGCTTATACTTTTCATGTTTACACTAAGATCTACAAAGACAGTTTCATTCATACTCAAAAACTTCAGATAGTAAAAAAAAATTGTATTCATAATATGTTGAAAAGCTACTGGCACACAAATATTTTTGCACATATCCATGTGCAGTGCAGTTATTTAGTGAATCCCGTTGACTTTACTGCAACATTATTAATGGTTCATTGTTTTGATGTAACAAACTCTTTCTGCGCCATAGACTTTTGAATGTCTGGTACTGTTTCTTCTATAGCTCGAAGTAGGAAAGGTAAAACTGCTATGATGACTAACTAGCTTCTCTTTCCCTTTTCCTCTGTTGTGTTTTTTACCTTCTTTCATTTTTGCATATTACCTTCTTGCATGGCCTTTGTTCTTAAACATGAGTTTTAGAGCATAAAGTACAATAACCAAACAAATTAGTTTTTGTTTACTTCCTTTACCAATGAGGCGTGGCTTAATTATTTTGAGATTTTAAAAATCCCAAACTTAGAAATCTACTTTCATATTCTGCTTTGTATTTTATTATCTCTGAATGCAATTGTATCTAAGTATTAATATACTCCTTGTGTATCTGTTTCTCATTAATCTATTCAAAGAAAATAGTTAGGTTTTGCAGTATTTTGATTCAGTACATCTTGTAATATGTAGTTTCTGGAGAAGCTAATGATATTTTAGTACACACTATATAGAATTAGCCAAAGACACTCTGTGATCACGTAGCTTTATCTTTTCTTCATGTTGTAGCTAGTTGTGTTAACAACTGATTGACTTTGTCATCCTATTCTGTTCTCATTTGGTGGTCTTTAACACATAAACTAGTAAAACAGCTTTTGGATTTTCTGCTGGAATGTAAATGTGCAGGCATTCAAAATAATACTTTCCAAATTGCTTTTGATGTAGTTAAAGAAATGCTTGGTAGAGATCCCTGGGTATTTCATGACATTTGGATATTTTGGCACTATTTATTGTAGCCAGTTCTCACTTATAGTGATTTACCACAAGGTATTTGTTCATCAATGGTTTTAACTTGGTCAGGAAACAGTAGCAGGACAGAGGAGAGAGAGCTTCCTCAAGAGCTTTCCTTGATGGTTTTGTTTCTGGTTTTTTTTTTTTTTTTTTTTTTTTTTTTTTTTTTTTTTTTTAACCTCTGTAGAGTTTCATCTTGCAGAGGTTAAACAGCTGTTAATTACCCAGAAAGTTTTCAAGTGTGGCTTTGTGTATCTTCACCACTTCAACCAATGCAGGAAAATTATACATATAGAATTCTATCTTAATTTTGTAAAGGTAATAGAACCTTTTTTTCTTGCAGAACATTATTTTCAGTTTACTTAATACTTTCCACCTGTGACGATATCTTCCGGTACTTGAAAGGAGTGCGTAAAGAAGTTGGAGAATGACTGCTTATGTAGGTTGATAGTGGTAGCACAAGGGGGAATGGTGTTAAACTAAGACGGGAGATTTAGGTTAGATGTTAGGAGGAAATTTTTCACTCAGAGGTTGGTGGTGCACTGGAACAGGTTGCCCAGAGAGGCGGTGGATGTCCCATCACTGTAGGCATTCAAGGCAAGGCTGTATGTGGCTCTGGGCAACCTGGTGTAGTGGCTGGCGATCCTGCCCACAGCAGGATGCTGACACTAGATGATCTTTGAGGTCCTTTTCACCCAGGCCATCGTGTGATTCTGTGATCTTCCCTAGATGCATTAAGTCGTAGTTACTTTCACGTTATGCTCGGATGTTTGTGGGTAGCGTGTGTGTTTTTACTTGCTATGGCAAATAGACTTCTTATGTGCTTTATATTTTCTCTGTCGATCTAAGTACTGTAACTTTATCTGAATGTGTGGCACTTAATTCATAGATTCATAGATACATTAGGTTGGAAAGGACCTACAAGATCATCTAGTCCAACCATCCTCACCTCCTCAAACAATCTGTGTAATCATTTTCTGATTTGTCTCCATATGCTTGTTAACCAAACTCAGTGATATCCTGGTTTCATATAACATCCTAGAAGATCTGTTTTTTGGAAGAATGAAGAAGTTGTAGGAAAAATTTATCAGTCATTGTCATAGTGTTCATAAGCAAATGATTTTTATAGGGTTTTTTTTTGTTTGTTTGTTTCAGGAAATGTCCATTTAACAGCTTTCCCATTCATTTGACAGGTTGTAAACTTTGTGCAGTTCAGCATTTACCAAGTTGGTGTTTTTGTTTTGTTTTATTTTGGTTTTTTTTGCACCCATAAGTTCTCATCATGCTAGTAATCTGAGGCACTTGGTATTGACAGAGGTTGATCTTAACAACACAGGATTTTATGATGTTGCCAGAGTCTATCTTTCCTGCGTGTCAGAGTATTTTCCATGCCATCCATCTCCACAGTATGCTGCAAGATAGTTCTCAAAAGTTTCACTCAGCTACCCATTCTTCATGCTTGCTTTGTGGTGGATGCTACAGTAGTACAATTACAAAAACATTGAAACTGCTTTATGTATACTTCTATAAGTTGAAGCTTGATGATGTGGTTTTCTTGGAAGCTCGGGGCTGCTTCAAAAAGTTGTTTAATGTGGTCACTAGTGTTATCTTTAACCTGTTCCTTTTTTGATTTTTTTTTTTCCTGTAAATTTCTGTCTAGAAAGCAGTGTTCTTTCCAAAGCTGTTTTTAGTTACTTTTATTCTTGGTATCTTCTTTCATATAGGAAACTTTCATTAAGATTCTGTAAGCCATTTTGTATGGCTTAGTTGTGCTATAGCAGTTTCAGGAAAAGGTGATAGGAGTTGTGGAACAATTGCCACGTGTTTAATTTGAGGTTACCTGAGCCTCAAACACCTGATTGAGAGTTCATTTAGTAGCTTAGTAACTGCTGTCCCTATGCTGTAATGGGACTTCGGCTACTGTGAATCTGTAGCTCACAGATTAATGGGTAGAATTGCAATTCCTGGGTAAGTATTTTTATGTGTTCTCTGAATCCAAGCAATGTATTGGAGTTTCACCTTAATTTTGTTGCTTTCTGTAGACGCCAGTTTCTTTTTTTTTTTTTTATGCACAGTAGATATCTATCTATTGAGTGTTATTTGTTTATCTCTGACTACAAGTTTTAGTTGAGCAACTGTTGTTTCCCACTATCTTGAAATGGTGCAGTTTTCTACACAGGTTGTAGGATTTCCCTTAATCACTGGAAATATCTGGATTCTTTTCAGAGTTCTAGACAACTTGCATCACGATTTCATGAACAGTTTGTTGTACGTGAAGACTTGATGGGGTTGGCTATTGGCACTCACGGTGCTAATATTCAGCAAGCCAGAAAAGTCCCTGGAGTGACTGCCATTGATCTCGATGAAGATACCTGCACATTCCATATTTACGGAGAGGTAAGATCCCTTCTCTAACATTTTAAATAATAAAAAGACAGAAACATAAACGCTGTGGTGTAATCCATCTCAGCAGTGTGTGGTGATAGGACAAAGGGAAATGGCCACAAACTGATGCATGGGAAGTACTGCACAAATGTGCATGGGAGCTTCTTCACAGTAAGGGTCACAGAGCATTGGTCAGGCTGCCCAGAGAGGTGGTGGAGTTTCCTTTTCTGGAGACATTCAAGACCCACCTGGACACCCACCTGTGCAACCTTTAGCGGAGGGCTGAACTTGATCTCTAGAGGTCCCTTCCAACCCCTACAGTTCTGTTGCTTCTGTGATCTCATTTCTTTTCTATACCATATGTGTTTTAGGATCAAGATGCAGTGAAAAAGGCAAGAAGCTACCTTGAATTTGCTGAAGATGTCATACAAGTTCCAAGAAATTTAGTAGGTATGTTAGTCCTAGAGGCTGATGTTAAAGAAAGATGTCTTCTGAGGTTTTTAATTTTACAACAGAGGCAGGGGTAAGAAAATAAATTGAAAAAGTTATTTGTGATAAAAGCCTTGGAGTTTGAGGTGTTTTTTTTTTTTGTTTGTTTGTTTTCCTCTTCCCCACCCCCCTCAGTTCTGTATAGAATTTTTCAGTCCTTTGTAAGGAATTATTTGCAGTTCACAGATGCCTTAATACAGGGTAGAATAGTTCCTAGATTGAGCCAAAGAATTTAATGACGTCCTTTCAAAGATGCTGAGATGTTTTTTCAGTTATGCAACAGATAAGTCATTATTGTACTGTCTTGTATTTTTTTCCTGTACTTTTAATTCTGAGATATTGTTTGTTTAGAAGCATCACTGTAGGATAAACTGAAGACCTGGTTAAGGCATGTGAAAGTCGGGAAAACTCTCTGAAGATAATATATTGACTTTGATTATCAAATACCTTGAGAGTCCACGGAAGTGCATGCAGCCCTCAATATGTGAGGCATATGTGGGAGTTTTTTTATTGAGTTTCCTTGGTAGAAAGAAGGAGAACTTCAGCTCATCTTATACGAAGCAGTTTATGCAAGCTTCTGTTGAGACAGTGTAAAATTCTGCAATGGGACAACTTTTAAAATTATTCAACTCTCTTGTTGTTCTCAAAACAGTAGCTTTGGGGTAGGTTCTTCACCTGCTCCCTCTTGTTACCACTAGGGGGCAAATGAAATGATAGGCTGCTATTGTTATTTTAACTTAAAATTTATTTTAGTGTTCCTGTTTTCTGTTTAGAACACTGTGTTTACTTGTGGTTTTTTTTTGTTTTTTTTTTGTTTGTTTGTTTGTTTTTTTTTTTTTTTTCAGCTTTCTACTTTTAGTTTGCTTCTTGGCCTAGATTCCTTAAAATATATAATTGGTCCATCACATCTCTTATCCAAAATAATGCTTGTTCATTTGCTAATTTCTAGTGATTTGCCAGAAAATGAAAGTAAAAGGTTACTGACTTTATAATCGAAACTATGTTACTGAAGTGCTTACATTTTCCTTAATCTAAAATAAAAACTCAGCATCATTTTTTACTACTTAAAAACATTCAAACTGAACTAAAAAATGTTTCTGTCTTTTTAAAGGTTTCATAGAAATCAGTAACCTGAAATGTAGGTTACAAAATGGACTGTATGTATAAATTTCATGGATGTTGCTGAATTCTACTTGTTTTTACATTATTTATTTTTTTTTATAATTCATTGTTCATTTTTGTGTTGTAGTTTACTTGACTTTTTTTAGCTTGCTACCAAGGCTTTTTTGTTTTGTTTATTAGGAAGCTGTTATGCCAAAGCTGTGTAATGGAGTAAGTTATGCAAAAGAAGCTTTTGACTGTCAGAACAACCTTTGTTGTCAAGGAAGACTCTAAGGAAGACCTCAGTAGTCATTTTTTGTCATGTTTTCTACAGAGATGTAGGGTATAAAATTTCATAGTTTAAAAAAAAAAAAAATGAAATACAGAAATGAAAATTCAGTTTAGCTTTGAATAAAAGAAACAGTGTCCTATGTGATTGAGTGAAAGGTTTCATTTGTTCTCCAGGGACAAATTCTATCAGCAAAACAGTAGCTGTCATGCACTCAATAGCCTCTGCCTTTAACACTTTTCACACAACATCACTGAAGTAATGTGTATGTTTTTCAGCAATCATAAGATACTGTGCTCCTGTTAAATGCGTTGTGGAGTATTACGCTATTTTTTGAAGTTCTCTCTCTGTTACTAAATGGTTTTCATTAATTAGAGTTTAATAATACTCGGGTTTTAGGGGAAATACACTGAAAATTGAGTGTTTTATGTTCTTTTTGTAGGGAAAGTAATAGGAAAAAATGGAAAATTGATTCAGGAGATAGTGGACAAATCTGGTGTTGTAAGAGTGAGAATTGAGGCTGAAAATGATAAAAATATTCCGCAAGAAGAGGTATGTTTTCATTAAATGTGATTTCTTTGTGTTACCTGATGGTTGTATTCTGACCAGTGATAAAATGGAAGAAGGAATCTATCTTCATAATGGTAAGATGAAGTTCTGATTATATTGTGGTGGTTGTTTCTTTATCCTGAGGTCTAAGTGTAGCAGGAAAGAGTTGGTCCTTGTAAATTCATACATTCTCTTAAAATATGACAAAAAAAATTAGTCATCCAAGATGTAGACACAAATATTGCAGGCTTGTTTTTTTTTTTTTGTTTTGTTTTGTTTTGGTTTTTTTTAGAAGAACAGTAGTTTGCTTTTAAATCTGAATACAGTATTGAGTTATTTTTTCTGAAGACCAAAGTGTTAAAATCTTGAGCATAAATTTTGGGGGCAGTTTCCTAACTTACATAATTTTATGACATGATTTCCAGATTTAGCTTTTTTTTTTTTTTAATAGGTTTTGTTTTAGTAGTATATATTACGTTTCTCTCTCAATTCCTTATACCCATAAGTTGCTTAGAATTCACTTATGAAACTAGGTGGAGGACTCCACTTTTGCTTCAAAGTTGGAAATAAGGTTCAATAAATAAGCACTTTGAAGTTTTCTTTTTCTTACAGTATATTCATTGCAAATATGTAAAATCTAATAAGAGTCAGTTGCCCATCTAAAAAAAATAAATAAAAGGCTTGTCACTGTCACTTTCAGGGAGCTTCAGCAAGCTGTGCATGTATTTATTGTTTTGCTTTTTAAGACTTTAATCCCTTTTGCTTTTATTTGAAGGAGTGTGGGTGAGAAAAGCAAATCTCCTTTTTAAATGCTGTTGTTGAGCACGTGCTTGTATGGTGTAAATTAGTGTGTGCTAAGTGGTCATGATGAGATAGCCTAGTGATTATTTATTAAATTATAGATTGGTTCAGTTAGGATAATAAAGCTTTGTCTGCACTGGCATAGGTTTCAGCTTACTGAGTCTTCACAAGGCTTAGTTTGACTTGCAGCTCAGAGTGAACTGTAACACAGTCCACAGTACTACTTTGGTGAGACTGCAACTCAAGTAGTTTAAATCTTGCTCATCATGTTTGTGTGGGCAGTAGTTAAAACTTTTGATTTGGTACATGGACCTATTTTAATTGAGTCGAGTTTTGCATCTGCTGAAGTTTAGCTGTGCTTGGTCCCTTTTAAGAGATTTCTTAGATCACTTAATCACCTATGTTGATCTTCAGGTATTTTTTCTGCAGAGGTCATAATTCCAGACATTACAGCTTCAATTTTAGCACTATATTTTGTAGATATCTAATGAACCCCTTAATATACTTGAAAGGTAACAGACGTATAAGTTAGCAATTGCTAGTTATAATTACTGACTTGTTTGCCTTTTATCAATTGAGAAAACCTTAAGAAAGATAAGTTCAGGGTTAACTGTTTTAAAAGCTAGAAGTCTTCTTTGCTGACCTGCAGCATAAAAGTAGCTATGTGAGAGCAAATGTGATCAACAAAGGTGATACTATGTTATGAAAAAAGGGAAGAAATCTGAAGTGTTTTAATATTTCATCTGGTCAGGAAAAATAAATGTGGACATTGATGTCTAAGTTTTTCCTAAGCAAGATTAGCTTTTAGCACTAATGGAACTTAGTCCATGTAATCTAGTCAGCATAAAATTTAAATATGCTGTTCTTATTTTTGAATTTATGCTTATCCATATTGTAAAAATTGTTTTCTATTTATAAAAACGTTAGGTTCTCTTTGGTACTTCATCAGTAACCATATTAGTAATCAGTAACCATAGGATTAATGTTAACTGTGCTACTGTGTTTTAGGGAATGGTACCGTTTGTATTTGTGGGAACCAAGGATAGCATCACTAATGCAACTGTTCTTCTGGATTATCATCTTAATTATTTAAAGGTGAGGATAAAGCTGCTTCTCTGCCACTATAATTTTTCTAACAATACTTAAGGTGTAACAGGAGGATGATGAACAAAATCTATTCAGGCCCCAAAGGCTTTTGAAAAATTGGTATTATATCCAGTCAGTCTAAAAAGGCTTATTGTAAAAGCCACAATGGTTATTCAGTCTTGGTTTTTTGTCTTTTTTTTTTTTGTGTGTGTGAAAGAATCAACTATCAGAAGGGTCAAGTTAAAAAAAAAAAAAAAAAGTAGTTTTTTTAGAATGCACAATACAGTGGAATAAGAAACAGCAGAAAAATTAATAAAAAAGTAGATGTTTTACATACAAGGAAGAGATAAAATCCCATTTCTGTAAGTATTGAAGAGGCTTGCCAGTATCCTAATTGGAATAGATGACCTTCAGAGATGCCTTTCAAGCTTGGCTGTTCTCTTGTGGAGGTGAAATGCTTTCAGCTTTAATAAATAGATTTCTCACTTTAAAAAAAGAAAAAAAAAGTTACTTCCTGCTGTTGGTATTAACTAGGAAACTTCTCAGACTGTGACAGAAGTGCTTTCTAAATGTATTCCTGTCAGTAGCTCCTGTTTGTGTCTCTTCTAGTAGTTATATCTGTTCAGAAATTCTATGTGCAGACTGTTTTCCTGTGTCTGAGTTACAGGACTTCACACTCCATGCTTTAATGCTTCCTTACTCCTCATTATAGTCAGGCAGAATTTAACGATAGTGTAGGCATTTATATGTAACAATGCTATTACATCATAATTGTTTAATTTTCGTATTTATTATATGAAAGTATAAGAAGCTTGTGTTAAAATCACAACAAGTTTATACCATGCCATTGGTGGGAGAATGGAGAGTGAATGGAGATCACTTTACTCAAAAGTAAATTCAGTTTACTCAAATGTAAATTTTCCTGTTTATTTAACATCATTTTCGTAGAGGAGCTACAGCTAACTGTACTTCAGTATAAATTTTTTCTCCTGAAAATAGTCAATAGGGATGCTTTTTCTTATGGTTTTCAAATGAATTTGACAACTGTGCAACAGTGAGAATTGTGTGGTAGCATACTGCTCTATGTGTTAGTTTTTGTTTTTTGTTGTGTAAACAGAGTATTAAAGTATTAAATTATCAGCAGAAACACTTTTTCCCCTGATAAATGCGTTTTTATCATCACATATGGTTACATCTGATGTGTTATGCTTGTGTTTGAACAGGAAGTGGACCAGCTACGTTTGGAAAGATTGCAAATTGATGAGCAGCTTCGACAGATTGGAGCTACTTCTAGGCCACCACCAAATCGTACAGACAAAGAAAAAGGATATATGACTGATGATGGTCCAGGACTTGGAAGAGGTAGTCGACCTTACAGAAACAGAGGGCATAGCAGACGTGGTCCAGGCTATGCTTCGGGTAGGTAACTAGAAATGTGCTTACAGTTTTAATTGCAGCCAATTATATATTGCTTTGGTCTATGATTTCTTGAATCCTGTTCAAGTAATTAATACTTGAAGATTGGCTATTACAGGGATTTGGAAATGCAAGTGTTCAAACAAAAATTCAATTCATATTAAGTAATAAAATTTGAAGACTATTTAGAGCTTTATGCTGTAGAAAATATTCTGATGTAAAATGTACTGCTAATGTAATCTAAAATGTTCTTTCATGTAGCTTCTGTCTCTTAGAGCACATATATGTATAAATTACCTAGGGCAAAGGTTGTTATTTTATCTGTATTTTAAACAGTTCTTACTAAGGCTTTTGTTTTCCTTTTTCCATCTAAGAAGCTATTTTTGTATAAATAGAAAGAACTGCATGCAATATACTTTGTTTTTTCTATTTACAAAAAAAATGCATACCTCGTTATGTTGAATTTGTGTTTTTGTTTTTGTTTTTTTTTACTAGAAAAGCTTAGTCAAGAAAATAGGGTTGTTCTTTTAAACCTTGTTATTAATAAATAATTTTGAGGCTCATACTTCTTCAGAGCTGTGTATAACCTCCATATCGAGAATAAAGGCCAGCTGATACTTGTCCTGAGTGAATGGCCTGTGTGAGCTTGGTAAGACAGTTCTGGAGTGCATTCAGTGTAATAGAAGACCAGTGTTTTTCTTCTGAAGCCCTTTTGTGATTTTTTTTTTTATTTTTTTTTTAATGTAAGAGCTTACCTGTCTAACAGGTTTTAAAGGGAAATAAAAATTGGGATAAAGAATGATATTTTATCAGCGAAGGTGATCTATTAGTTACAAAAATTATGGAATGGGCAATATTTTTAATCCGATACATTGCTAGCCTTTTTTTCCTTTTTAATGAGGGAATGTTGAGTGTGAGCTGATACAGGACAACTTAAATTCAGGAATTTGGTTTCTGTTAAATCTGACCAGACTTACTACATTTGCAAAGCAGACCCTGTAATGGGTAAGACTTAAAACCAAGTAACTATGGATGTGTGCACACAATTGAAACTGAAGTGTATTTCTAACTTACTGAAAACACCTGTATTCGCTTTTTGAAGAAGTACATTTGTGTTAGAGATTGGGAAAGAATTCCAAAATTGTTGAAAATTAAAATTTTCAAGTGCAGGTGCGTATTCTTCATTCTGTTGTCATACTGAGCTACACTGGCACACTTCAGATTTTTTTTATCATTTTGATAGGAACTAATTCTGAAGCATCAAATGCTTCTGAAACAGAATCTGATCACAGAGATGAACTTAGCGATTGGTCATTAGCCCAAGCAGAAGAGGAACGCGACAACTACCTTCGCAGAGGAGATGGGCGAAGGCGTGGAGGTGGTGCAAGAGGGCAAGGAGGGAGGGGTCGTGGAGGATTCAAAGGTAAATCTAGACTTAATTTTTGAGAAGGTCATCGTTGTCATCCTTAAGGAAAGTTCTCTCAGCCTCTTGTTTCATGTAATGTATTTCAACCTCCTATCCTTCCCAGAAGCCCTTTTCTGAATTCTATCCACTTTGTCAGTCTCTGTAAACTGAACTCTTTGTGTACTGAATGTTGAGCAGAGGGGAAATCCCTTCTTCTGACCTGCTGGCTACGTGTAGTAACACAACTCATTATTCAGTTAGCTGTCACTGTTTTGTAACAGCATGATTATGTCTATTCAAGTTGTTGTCCAGCGGACATCCTTTCCGTGAAGCTGCTGTATAGGCAGTCTGTCTACAAACATGCTGTTAGGCAGAGTTACTCTGAAGCTGTGGGACTTCAAAGTCGTCTTTAACATTAATGAGTTTCCTGTCAGCCAGTTCCTTCAGCATGTTGAGGTGTCCTTCTGATTGGCAGCCCTAACCTCCAACTACATAAGCTACTGCCCAGAGTTTGATGTCATCTGAAGACTTGCTGAGAAGGCATTCCGAGGTCCGTTCATGCACTGTGCAACGAATTCCTTCCCTGCATAAGTTAGTTGTGATTACATTTCATGTAGTTTGCTCTCTGAACATGCATCTTGACTCAAGCTTGTGGATTATGTCATCACTTACAGAGGTCAAGATATCAAATTCTATTTTGGGAATATGGATGATAAGAATGCGTGATATTCTAGTAGATCATTCCATGTATATTGCCATCTTCTGTATTTGATTTCCATGCAATAGGGTTATATAAGTTTGTAGTTCACATGTTCAATTGAAAGGACCAGACAAAAGTTAAGTGGAAGAACTCATTGGAGTTTAATGTTTTCATTACTAATGTGATTTTTTTCATTAAATATATTTAATTATTCTGTAACTTACTTCTTGAAATGCTTTTTCAAGTTACGAATATTGCTTAATTTAACAAGATTTTTTCAAAAAAAAAAAAAAAAAAGTAATGCAGTATTTAGAATGGCATTACAGAAACTGTGAATAGACGCAGTCAACTTTAATAAGATTTAACATTCCTCTCCTTTGGCTGATCATTTTGTAGGACATCGTCAGTTGCCCTCAGGAGATAGTCTTTCTTTTAACTATGCTGTGGTTTTGTCTACTTCTACTAAGATTTTCTGTGTTGATTCTTCGTAGTTTAAGAACTGTTGCTATCTTATCCGAGGGTATTTTTTAATGTTCTTTAGGATGGAAACTTTGAAGTAATCACCTGTTAGGCTCTTGAGTTTTGTTAAAAAATTCTACATCCTTATTGAAAAATGTAGTGAATTCTTTTTGCAGGAAATGACGAGCAGTCACGAACAGATAACCGTCAGCGTAATTCAAGAGATGCAAAAGGAAGAACAGCAGATGGATCTCTTCTGGTAATTTTTATCTTCTTAGAACTATGCACTGTTTAAAATTCCATGAGCATTATATACTAACATTAGATTCTTCAGAACAGCAGCTGACACAATAGCCTTGTGGTTCCTTGTTTCCTAATTGAGTTTACAAGAACAGCAGTGTTCTGTATCATTTTGTAGCATATGTGCTACTTGATACATCAAGTAAAGATACAACTGCCTAGTGTGGAAGCTGCAGGTCTTTGTTTTGTCGTCAGTTTCTGAAAGTGACACTGTTTGATTTTTAGCTCAGCCTGATCACAGGTTATCTGATTGTTTAGAGCTTATTTCCTGACCTTATTTTTACCTTGGATTAGAACTCTGCGCATGAATTCTGAGGTTTTATTAGACAGCTTTATTGTATTCTTCATAATTATTAGCCTATAAGTCTTCATTTTTTCTTTGTTGAGACATTATCTACTCTTGTTTTTATCTTTTCAACACAAGCTGTGTAACTGAGGAAAAAGAATACTTAATGCTTTAAGTAAAAAGGTACGTGTATTGCAGCCATAATCTCCAGAGAAGTTAAGTAAATGAAGAGACAGTTAAAGTCATATATTGAAAATATTTTGTAGATTTTTATAAAGGTACTGGTTCAGTTTTTCAGATACGTTTCATTGGGCTGAGTTGTTTAAACTGATATTTATTTTGTGTATATACTTGAAGTTTCCCTAAATGGAAACTCTTCTCGCTTCATGTGCTAACTTGCTGACCTTCAACCATTTCTTACTGCATAGGATGAGTTGGACAGGGAGGAAAAAATGAGTAGCTGCCACCTTCTGCATGGTGTTACCGTGTTACCGCTAGTCATTTTTCTGAAGGGATTGAGATGATTCTTTTTTGGTTAATCAGCAATTAACTTTATAGTTAATTAGCTGTTACTTAAAGTAGGTAAAGGATATTGAAGTAGATGAAGGCAAATGTTGATTTTGGAAAAAGAAACTAAGAAACTGTGATTTTTTTTTTTTGTTGTTGTTTTTGTTTCAGTGAGGTTTTAGATGAAATACAATATAATATATAGATAGTACTGAAATGCACTTGAAACCTGATGAATCAAGTCAAAAATTTCTTGTATATCAAGAAACAAGCTGGAAGTAACACTAAGGGAGAACCTCCTACAAGTAAAAAACTTGTAGTGCTTGTTTAAATGTTTATAAAATGTGTCTATTTGTAACAGGCATGTAAGTCTTTTTGGTGGATTAAGTGACTTTTTTCAGGTTCAGAAAGTGTGTGGGTGAATTACTTTTTATTGTTGATGCAATTTCATGGCTATTCTAGGATCACTTTTTCAAAATGCTTCTTTACAACTAGGAACTTGAATTATTAAAAGTGAGATGATATTTCAAAGTTACAAGTGTAAGTTCTTCAACTTCCTTGTGCACATTAACTTTTTCTTTTCCCCTCTCAAGGGGGTGTGAGTGCAGGGAACACCTTTCAAAGGCTTGGTAGTGTACGATGTGAGGACTTTTTCATCTGTAGGTGGCTTTTTTTTGTGATTGTGTTTCAAAGAACGTGGCGTTTTTCAAACAGAAACACAATCGTATGGTGCCTGTTTCTGCTAGTTATCTTTATTAAAGCCTTAAAGATCTGGCACTATTTTTCTTCTGATTTTAATAAAAAGCACTCCTGCCTGGCTGCAAAGGCAGCAAATACATAAGGGGTAGATAAAAGGAGGAGAATGCTTTATATAACTTTGACTTGTTCCAGATCAGAATTGACTGCAATAATGAAAGGATTGTTCACACTAAAACATTACAGAATACCTCCAGTGAAGGCAGCCGGCTGCGCACGGGTAAAGAACGTAATCAGAAGAAAGAAAAAGCGGACAGCGCAGATGGTCAACAGCCGCTGGTGAATGGAGTACCCTAAACTGCATAAGTCTGAAGTCATATTTCCTATACTGTTTCTGTAATTCCTATTTCACGTTAGAGAAACTTGTTAGGCCAAAGACAAATAGTAGGCAAGATGGCGCAGGGCATGAAATGAACATATGTTCTCTGTTAGCCTTTTTTTTAACATCAACAGTATGCAGTTGTTTTCAGAATAAAAAGTTCTTGAAATATTTGCATAAAAAAATATCTGAATTTCCGAAAATTGCTTTCAAGTACATAGTGCACTTCAAACAATTAAAGAATCTTCTGTTTGTTTTAAAAATACTGAGCTGTGCATTGGTAAACTTTTTGTTCAGTTGTACCATTTTAACGCACTGGGTCAAAATCACTGCTCAATTTCAATTTTCAGAATAAATAGTGTTTGCAGTAATCAAATTGGCTTCTGTTTTCAATCTAACTTACAAGTTCTTCATGAAATGCTATGTCGTTTTATGTCCTGTGTCAGTTCACATTCTGGTCCACCTTTTTCAGTATTTTAGTGGACCCTGAAATATGTGTGATGTAACAATTGTCATTTTCATTAGCAAAAAAGTTGTATGATCTGTGCCTTTTTTATATCTTGGCAGGTAGGAATACTATATTTGGATGCAGAATTCAGGGAAGCTGAGTTGGTAACACTAAATGTAAAATATATGTAGCAATCCTTGTCAGGTGTTAGTACTTTATAGACAAGTGCATGCTTTCCATAATTTTTTCTTTATGTAAACATTGGGTTATGCAGTTATAAGAATAGGAAATTTATTTTGCACTGAAGATTTGGCAAATAGTGTTACTGAAAAAGGGGTTGTAACTTTTTCTTTGTAGGCAGTATAGATTTTTTTAAAAAAATTAAATTTAAAAAAAACCTTTCCATTGTGGAAGACTTAGGGGGAAAAAAAAAAAAAAGAGAAAAAGAAACAACAAAAAAAACAACTCATTGTTACTAAGGGAACAAATGTAACCTGTTCACTACTAGCAATGTGTGCCTGCTGTTTGGCCAGATGACCAGTTTAAAGCGCTAATGTTTTTCATCGTCCCAAAAAGTTCTGAATTGTTATTTTATTTTGGGGACTATCTCAGGAGAGGTAGAAAAAAATCACCATCCTGGAAAGTTCTGGTGTAGTAACTGGAGATGCTGTGGGTAGAACAAATCCTTCATATTTTGAGGTACAAGGTCTGAATTACCAGCTCATTAGAATGAGATGCAGAATTTGATCCAAAGTACAGTCATACACTAGGGAAGGGTAGGAAGTAGTGGGAGAAGCTGTGCTTTCTTTTATTTTTCATCATGCGTTAAGCTTAATGGGCGCAGCTGTATAAGGACCTCCATTTTATTCAGTTTTTTTATTCAAATTACTCCAGAATGAGAGCCACTGATTATGTACAGAATTGTACAGACTTGACCTTGCCTCTGGTGTATTTTGTGACTTTTGTTTCTTTGCTTCCTACATTCACTGTTTTCCTTGCATACAGGTGAGAATACTAAAAATGGCAACAAACTGCACATGATTTAACAAATATAAAAATGTCTTAAAAAGTATTGCCAAACATTAATGTTGATTTCTAGTTATTTATTTTGGGAATGTATAGTATTTGAAAACAGAAATTGGTACCTTGCACACATCATCTGTAAGCTGTTTGGTTTAAAATACTGTAGATAATTAACCAAGGTAGATTGACCTTGTAATGTAACTGCTCTTGGGCAATATTCTCTGTACATATTAGCTACAACAGATTGGATTTTATGTTGACATTTGTTTGGTTATAGTGCAATATATTTTGTATGCAAGCAGTTTCAATAAAGTTTGATCTTCCTCTGCTAACTGATGTTGATGCAATCCTTATAAATGATTGCTTTAAAATCTCAAGGCAAGTAGAGAAAATATTTCTGTTTAGACCTTAACTGTAGCCTTTGTTACTTCCACATTCTAGAAAAATTCTGAAGTATTAACAGTTTTCAAAAATATGGCACATAATGCTCAAGAAAATGATCTCATTTTGAAATGGTACAAAACCTGTTGAGTTGTCACACTATATGCACTATATCTCTTAACATTTAGTGGTGGAGTTTACTAAGGTGTTAACTAGGTTAAATGTGAAGTTAAACTACAGTCTTGACTAATCAGTCATGTTCCATTTTCAAGTGCATTTTTGGAATTATGACCTTTCAGCATTTGTGTACTTAACATGTATCCCTTTCAATTCAAATTCTAGTGTTTTTAAATGTTATTAAATTTAAACAGATTAAACTGTGAATCTAAATGTTTAGTTTTATTTTGAAAAATCATGTGATGTTGGGGAAAAAAAAACCAATAACTTGAAAGTGCTACATATGTCTGATGCTTGAGTTCAGGTCTGTCGTAATGGTAACTTATAAAGTATGGTCTAATGAATTAAAATTATTTTAAAAATAAAGTTCTTTAAAAACAGTGAGAGGTATTTGTGAATGATGCCAAAGTTTAAATTCAATAGGGTTAAGCTGAAAGCCTTATAAATTAGCAGATGTTTATGGAAGTAGGAAGTCTCTGCTTACTTTCTGTATTGAATGCATTTTTGTTAATACTGGTGGGTAGTTAAGAATCCTAGAATTTGCTTAAAATACTGTCAGGAATTAAAATCTTAGAAGGTGATCTTTTCTATCTAGCTTGCTTGAAAGAAAAATCATCTGAGGATGAGCATTTGTGAGTTCAAGAAGCACATCAATTAACTTGAGTACAGAAACTTTTAAAATGATCTGTTTATAGATTGGCTTTTTCTGCCATTTTGTGTCACTAAAATAAAATGGCTTTTGCTTGTCCATTTCAACAAGCCAAAAACAAGCACAGTATTGCAGGTAAATTGAGCAGACTGTGTTCTTTGTAGGAACAGTTACTGTGAAAAGTAACTTATTTTCCTGAGCTGCAGCACATCTTCTCTTTATAACACATTGAATATTAAAAGAGAAGATTAAATAGTTTCCAGTGTACTTGGTGTATTCCTCAGGTGCTTCAGGAACCCTGATGTATGGTTCTGGTAAGTGGTGTGTTCTGTATTAAACTGCAAGAAAAAAAGGTGAGTCTCAGAGTTTATTAATTCTGTATACTGTTAAAGTACCTTGAAACTGTAGCAGCTGTAATAGTAGAGAAGTGTGTGTGTGTTGATGCTGATTCTGTGACTTAATGTAGTTTTTACAGTAGGATGTGGTGAGTTTATAATCAAGTTGAACTTAATGGTAACTTATGTTTTCATCTTTAAAGATGCTAGTCAGGGAGTCTTCTCCAGCTGTGTTTCAGTTATATTATATTACAATAGCTAGAAGAAATACAGTATCTGAATGTATAAGGTATCTATGCTATGAAAATTGCTGCTAGTTAAGTGTTCTGAAGAGAGTCCACTTTGGTCTACAGGATTGTGCTTTCATGAGTTTCACTGAAATTAAGTCAGCTTTCACCTGACATTTTTATTTACTGTAGGAAGGGATATGTTCACTGCAATAGCTTTCGACCCTCTGAAAGTATGAGTTTTTCACAGCAGCCTGTGGATCTTATGCCCATAACAAGGAATGCATCTTCCTATTCCTAACAGTCTTTTTCAGGTGTACATCGTGTCTGTCGTTTCCACTTGCATGATACACAGATCACTGATCTTGAGCAATTCCTGATGGGGATAAATAATATTAAATGAAGTGTGAACTAGTTGCTACTGTTTTTTCTGTTGTTGGAAGCCTATTTTAAAGAAATCATTAAAGTAATTTCTGAGTGCCCTATGAAACTGGATCATTTAAAGGAAAAAGCAACAATTATAGCTGAGTTCTTTAATTGTTTACTGGAGGGTTCAGTAAGACAAGATTATTTCTCGTATTTTTGCTCTGAATAAAAGAAATTGATTTCCAATTAAAAAAAAAGTAAATGAAACTAGCATTTCATGGATGTACTCTCTAAATAATGAGGAACTCATGTATTTTAGAAATTGCATAGTATAGTGGAGGTTTGTTTGGAGTTGTATGGGGTATTAGATGGCTTTTTTTTTTTTTTTTTTTTTTGGTGGACTTAGTCTATACTAAAACATCAGATTAATAAAATCAGTTATCTGTTTTGAAGAGTGTATTTTAATGGCCTGAAGTATCCATTACGTGGTCTGCTTATGTGTCTAATAGGTGGTATTCCTGTATTGTAGTAATGGCACAAACATGTTCTGAACTTAGTGAATTAAAAGACTTAAAGTCTTTTAGCAGTTGGCTCTTTGGGAGACTGGCTTTTTCAAACTACATGGGCAGCTTTTTCTTTTCTGGTCTGTCAGAGATTAGGTTCAGTTCCACCTCTGTACTGTTCATTCTGAGCTACGTCATAGGTAACAAAAGGTCCATTGTGATGTTTATTCTGTTTGGAGTTGCCATGCACGGGATAGACGTGATCTGGCTGAGCAGAAGAAAACAGAAGGAAAGTATGTCTGGGAGAAACTATAATGGGTGTCTTGAAAATGTGATTATTCTCTTTGTTTTTTAATATATACATATATGTAACTCTTAAGTGCTAGCCATAAAGTTTCTCCTTGGGATGGTGAATGTGTTTGAATGTACCTTTGCTGTAGAGCAACATACAAACCGCAAGAAAGCTTTCCTCATCTAGCAACAGGAGCACAGATAACAGATGCTTCAAAGGAGTGTGCCTGTGTAAAACAATATATTCTATGTACAGCACTTCAAGTTCTGTTCCCTTTCTAACACTAACCAAATCCCTAGTTTAAGCTGCCTTAATACGCGTGACAAGAATTGGAAAAGGCCTTTTAGAGTATTAGAACAGGAGCAGCAGGCAGTGAAGTTACAGCATCTGGCAGAGCAATTTTCAGGATGTGGATGGAGGTGTAAAACCCAAAGTAGTTATTGTTAAATTAATATGAATAACTTGAAGATTTCAGGAGTATTTTTATTCATAATTTTACCACTTTTTAAAAATGTTTTTCTTCCAAAGCATTTCATAGTCTCCAGTGTTGTAGTCTCCAGTGTTGAGAACTTAGTAAGCTAAAATAGAATTCTGTTGTAAGCTTCCAACAATTTTGAATTCTTCAGTCTTCATTCTGTTCACTAAATACAAATTAGAATACTTAGCTGTAAGTGATTTCTCAAGGTGTTATTATCTAGCTCTGAGATACTTTTAAAGAGAGATTTCCACTCCCCCATCTCAGTTTAATGAACTGCCTCCCTTATAAGCTCCCTAAAATGACTAATTTCTTCGAAATTACTTCTTGTTGCCAAAAGGTGTTTTACTGAGTTTAGCCTCCTTAGTTGGCAGAGGATAAGAGACGTTCTATTCCGCAGCAGTCTGTCATGTTTGTTGTAATCCATAAATACAGAGTTAAAAGATCAGAAGATTCTATGCATATCCACATATCTTATTGCTGTTTGTTTTATTCCAGTAATGCTTCAAGAAAGAATTGGCACTCATCTTGCATGGAATTATGTCATATTGATACTGCTTCATAGCATCAATTCAAGTGAGTTTGCAAGGTGAAAAGCAATTTCATAGAAGCAAGTAATTTGCCTATAAGGTTACACTCTTGTCTTGGCAGTGATTGGAAAATAATTGAAAAACATGAAAAAGTTAGTTACTCTAGATGGGATTGGTCAGAATCCTGTCACTTAAATACAGCAAATGTTTTTTCACCAACTCTCTTTTTGTCTGTGAGAAATATGTGCTCGTTTCATCCTTGGTATTGCATTTAACTTGCTTTATTTAATTTGTTCATTTATTTATTTATTTGTTTATTTTTCCCCACTATGTTTTCCAATTGTTCCTGTAACCTGTTGAGCTTTGATACTTGCTTACTGCAGCAGGTGACTCAAAATAGTTAATGATTTTTGTTGAGCTGATAACCTGCATTCACACAAAGCTAAGTGTGGTCATGTGAAATGTGTATAAAACATCAGCTGACACATTAAGCTCACCATTGATCCTTCATGCCTTGATATCTGAGACATTTCCTTGGTGCAAAGCTGTTGATTTGCTGCAAAACTCATTGTAAAATACTTATGTGATACCTAGATGAGTAAGCCATTTTGTTAAAAAAAAATTAGCAAAAACATTTTTAATAGATGTTCATGTATGATTGCTGATACAGGTACAAATGCGATTCTTAAGTATTTGATCTGATTTATGTTGATTGGCAGTGCACATTATATGGTTTGTCTCTTTAAACTCTCCCATGAGAGAGTAGTAAGTAGGACAGTCATGGTCATCTTTCCAGGTGTTACTTATCAAACTGCCAGATGCCTCAATGCATGAACATCTTAAGAAATAATTACAGGATGTTTCAAATTTTCTGTTTGAAACCTGAATTCCTTTTGTCTTGATACTCAAGGCATGTGGAGAAACTATGATATATCTGCTGATGTGAACTTTGTTGGTCAGTTTCTTGTTGCACATTTGTGTGAGTCCCTTACTTTGATATGAATTCAGTTGTGCCTGTAATGCTTATTTTTTGCAAGGCACTGGAAATACAAATTGTGCCCCAAGACAAATGCTGCATTTATGTACTTACAACTAATGGTACTCCTCATTTGAGAATAACCCCCCCCCCCCCCCCCCCAATAATTAAATAAATAAATAATAACCCTGAAGTTATTGAATAGCTTAGGTTTTGGTTAGGCCATGATCTCAGTTAGAGGCGCTATAAAACCGTGAAATGCCGTTCAGTAAACTCTGTCACTGAAAGCTCTTAAGTTCTGATGATGTAAGTTTTCCCTGTAGAGGAAAAGAAGTCAAGTAAATTAGGAATTCTGAGTTTCTTCTACACTGTAAAATAGTTGATTTGCAGTGGAGTCCCACTATGATTTGTACTTCTGCTTTGATAAAATGAGGTAGAGAGAGAGAGAAAGACAACAAAGCTTACTGATAATACTTCTTCAAAGCAGTAGATTTGTGAGGTGATTAAGAAGTCTTGAAATCTTATGATGAGCTGGGAACCACTGAGGTAGGAGAAGGCAGCAGAGAAACTAGATGAAAATACTTCCAAGTGATTAAGGAGTTATTGTCCAGGAAGGTGACAGGATCAGCTGCCCAGTTGAAGTGCCTCTACAGCAACACGTTCAGCTTGGGAAACAAACAGGGAGCCACCATGCTACTGGAAAACCATAGTTTGCCATCACTGAATCCCGGTAGGATAATTCCCGTGTCTGGAGTGTGGCTATCAATGTCTACAAGCTGTTCAGGAGGGACAGGTAAGAAACGGGGGAGGAGGCATTACCCTCTGCGTCAAGGGAAAAATGGAGTGTGAGGAGTTGTCCATGAAAAATGGCCGTGAGCAAGTTAAAAGCCTATGGGTGAATATTAGTGACTGAGGCAACAGAGGGAGGCCTTGTGGTGGCAGTTTACTACAGGATGCCTCATGGAGCAGAGCCCCACCAGCCAGGAGGTGCTGCAGTCACAGGCTCTTGTCCTGCTGGGGGACAGCTGCACGTGATGTTGTGGATGGAAAACAACTACACTTGTAGGAGAGAAGCCAGACTATATTTATTATACTGTCTATACAGTATAGTGATTTAATGAATTTTAACAAGATTTGAGATGGTTGGATGCACTGGATTGTTTACTGCATAGAGCAGGGTTAAAAATGCACATACATGAAGCCCTCTCACTGAGTCACAAGGTTCTGTGTTGACTCCCTTTCTAAAGTCCTTGAACCACAGAGATTTAGAACCTCAGTGCAGCTGAATCCACTCCCAGTCCCAGACTAGGTCAGCAATTTATGTTTAAGTGCTTTGTATGTGTACAGGCAATCTAAGATACAATCTTTGTGAAGCTAACAAAGCTTACAATCAATCTAAGATGTGATCTTAGGCTAGCAGAGCCTAAAACAATTGGTTACTTACTAAGGGTCTGTATCCTTAGTCAAGGTGTAAAGGATCTCTGAACAGGTGTAACCTCAAGGTGTTCCTGCTCCAGCAGAGATCCAATTGTGCAGCCCACAGCCATGCAGCTCAAAGGGTCTCTTCTCACTGTTTATGGGGGTAAGGTGCTTGACTCATAGGTCGCTTTTTAGGCGTGTGCTCAATTGGACCTCAGCTGTTGAACCTGGGGTCTGCTATCAGTTCTTTCAGCCTCTGAGACAGATTGATGGTTGTTTATCTGTTTTAGCTGGAGCGTTATCAGTACTGCTGTTCATTTTCTTCCTGTGCAGGGTCTTGTGAGCAAAGTCAGGCCAAAGAATGGAACTGAGGGAAGAAGATGGAGCAGGGAAGGGGTGAGGAGGGGGCACACACTGTCACAGGCGACCACACAGTGATGGGGTTTATGCTCCTCAAGAGACAGACAAAATCAGGATGTTACACTTTAGGAATGCCAATTTCTAGCCATAAGAGCTCGCTGGGGATTTATCATCAAGGTCAAGGCAGCAGAGCAGAGCTGGCAGATGAGGAAATTTTCCTTAGGGCATAAGAGCTCTCCATCCTCAAGTGTAGGAATTCAGGGAAGAAAGGCAGGAGGCCAGCATGGCTAAATTTGAGTCCTGCTGATCAAACTGGATTGAAAGAAGAATATGTTCGCTTAGTGGAAGCAGGGACAGGTACGCTGGAAAGAGTATAGGGGTGTAGCTGAACTGTGCAGGGGTGTGGTCAGAAAGGCCAAAGTCCGACTGGAGGTGAACTTGTCGAAGGGTGCAAAGAAGAATAAGAAAAGCTTCTGTAGGTACATCAACTGGAAAAGTCATAATGAGCAGTACAGGCAGGCTAGCAACAACACACAAAGGCTGAGGTATTCAATAACTTTTTGTCTCAGCCTTTGCTATTAAATGCTCTTCACACAACGTGTTTTGAAAGGTGGGGACTGGTGTAGCAATGTTCCTCCCACTATAAGAGAAGATCAGGTTCACAACCACCTGAGGAACCTGAATATCCATGAGTCTATGGACCTTGGTGAGATGCATCCCACAGTCCTGAAAGAGCTGGCTGACATAGTTGCAAAGCCATTGATATTTGATTGAGTCATGACAATCGTGAAGTTCTTGGTTACTGGAAAAAAGTCCATGTCATACCCATTTTTAAGAAGTAGAAAGGATGATTTGGGGCACTACCAACCTGTTATCCTCACTTCAGTGCTGGGGAAGATCATGGAGCAAATCTTCCTAGAAGCTATGCTGAGGCACGTGGGGATGGCTTCTTCAAGGGTGCGTCCTGCCACACCAAACTTTTGGCCTTCTATGATGGTGTAACAGTGTCAGTAGGCAAGGGAAGAACCCTTAATGTCATCTATCTGAACTTCAGTGAGGCCTTTGACACAGTTCCCCACAACATCCTTCTCTCTAAATTGGAAATATATGGGTCAAACACGTGGGCTGTTTGATGGATGAGGAATTATTTGTGAGACCATAGCCAGAGGGTGGTGGTCAGTGGTTCAGTGTCTAGATAGAGATCAGTGACAAGTGGTGTCCCTAAGGAATCAGTTCTGGGACCAGCTGTCTTTACGATCTTTGTTGATTATTGTGAGATCAAGAGCACCCTCAGCAAGTTTGTGAATTACTCCAAGCTGTGTGGTGCTGTCAACATGCCTGAGGAATGGGATGCTATCCAGAGAGACCCAGAGAACATGAGCAGTGGCCTAGGAGACCCTCATGAGGTTCTACAAAGCCAAGTGCAAAGTCTGGCCCCTGGGTCATGACAACACCTGTTACCAGGACAAGCTGGGGGATGTAAGGACAGCCCTACCCAAAAAGACCTGGGGGTACTGGTGGATGGCAAGTGGACATGAGCTAGCACTGTGCTCTTACAGCCCAGAAAGCCAACTGGGTTCTGGGTGCATCCAAAGCAGCCCTGTGCTGTGAGGCCTCACTTGGAATGCTGTGTCCAGATGCAGAGTGCTCAGCACAGGAGAGACACAGAGCTGTTGGAGCACATCCAGAGGAGGGACACAAAAATGATCTGAGGGATGGAGCACTTCCCTGTGAGGATAGGCTGACAGCTGGGGGCTGTGCAGCATGGAGAAGGGAAAGCTGTGGGGAGAGCTGAGAGTGGCCTGGTAGTGTCTAAATGGGAGCTACAGTAAAGAAGGGGACAGACTCTTAAGCAGGGTCTGTGGTGATAGGATGGGGAAAATTGTTTCAGACTAAAATGGGATATTCAGTTTGAATATAAGGAAAAAGTATCTTACAGTAAAGGTGGTGAAACGCTGGCATAGGTTGCCCAGAGAGGTGGTGCTTGCCTCATCCCAGAGACACTGGACGTGGGGTCAGGCTGGATGGGGGTTTGAGCCCCTGATGGAGTGAGCTGAAGGCGTCCCTCTGTTCATTGCAGGGGTTCAGGCCAAACAGCCTTTAAATGTCCCTTCCAACTCAAATAATTATGTGTCAAGGCGTAGAACAGCTCATTACTAGTTTTTGAAAGTACTCCAATATCTGTATTCATGAGTTATTTGCTCCTTCCTATGCATCTGCCACTGTCTGTATTTTTTTTTCTTCCAAACACTGCAGTAGTTTCAAGTTTGATTGTATCCAATAAAGGTGCCATCTATGACATGTTTGTTTGTTTCTATGCATTTGTTTTTTTTTTGTACTTTTGAGTTCTTTTGAGTTTTAATCTTGATCTAAAGACCGGAAGGTCTGCTTGCAAACGTAAGACAAATACAGCTATAAAATAGAATTTTCACATAACCTGCACATTTTATGTGAACAGTACTCCTTTTTCTCTCTTCAGTTTCCTCATGAATTGACTCCCTTGTTTAAATTTCACAGCTTTAATTCTTTATTCATTGTGGTTCATGAAGCAGTTTGAAGTAATATAATTGAATGCAACAGAGACATCTATGCTTAACCTTACTAGACATCAGCAGTCATAATTCATAATGACTATAAATACCATCATAATGAAAAATAATCAGAATAAAAATGTCATTCCATTTAATTAATTATGGATATTTTGATGGTAATGAGCTAATCATTATGAGCTTTCAGGTTTTACTTCACCAACTCATCATACTTTGGAAAAAAATGAAGTGTCAGCCAGCAAACTTATCACGAAACTGAAAGACACATCTGAAGCTCTTTTAAACTTCTTCAGGCCATTGAGTAAGTGCCAGTTCATCACCACAGCACTGTTTCTTTCCTCAGTTCCACCTTACTTCCAGTACAGACTCTCACTCCTTAAGTGTTGGCACTCAGTGTATTTAAAACACTCAGTCTAATACTGTAAAATTCATTACTCATCAAAAAGTTATTGTTACACGCACTGTTTGAACCATCACAAACTTGCATCGATTGCATTATTTCTGTCTTATAAAGCTATTCATCATCAATTATGTGACCTAGAAACAGGGGACGATTTGATGTAGATCTCACCTTCCCAAACTTTCTTGCGTCCAATTTGAATTAAATTTTCTAGTCTCCTTGTGTAAGCATGAGAAGAAATAGATTCTGCACATCCTAGGCAGGAGAGGGACTTTGCTTAATAGAAGTTACTTGCCCTTGTACTACCTAAGGGGTAGTTCATAGCCATTAGCTTAGGCTGAATAGCTCACCTTGTGAACTGCTGAAATTAATTGATGAGACCTGCATTCATTTTAGAAAACTATTGAGAATGAAATCAAAATAGAATGTATTTGCTAATATCAGTAAGTAAGATAAAATCCATGAAATATGGAAAGTGCATGGCATGTACAAAATTATCAAACCTGATTCCAGAAATGTTTCATTGACAAATAGGAGGTAAATATCACTCGTCACTTAATACATAACTGCTTAGGAGCAGCAATGAAGGTATTGATGATAGCCCTAAATAAACAATGAGGTCTTGTGAAGTGCCTGACTTCACATTTAGTATAACTGGATTTGACTACCAATAATGAGTGTGATAAAAGTGAAACTGACATTGCAGCCAATCTTGGGAGTGGCAGAACCAAATTAAGTTTTGCAGCTTCTGTGGAAGTGTCACATGAGAGATGTAATATCAAGCTTTATATGATTTAAATCACGGGCTATATGTCAGGTATCTACAGTTTATAAACAATTTATACGTACAGCGCTTCCTACAGAAGATCTTACGATTTTCCACAAATCTATTATTAAATAGCAAATTGTAAGTATAATATGTTGTGTTCATTAACTGACTGGATATCTTAGGTTTTTGCTCATATCAGCTGCTTGTAGGATCATGCAATTATGCTGAATGCAGAGATGGTTTGTTGCAATACACTGTATACTGAACCCTTCAGAAAAATCTAAGATATTTGAATGTTTACATTTGTTTGAATTGTTTTTTGTTTTTTGTTCTTAATTGGAAACAGCACAGTCAGAAAACTTAGTGTCTTTCTGCTTTAGAAATGTAAATGATACATATATATATTTTAATCAGTTTTTTAAATGTTTCTTACTGAAATAAAGCCGATTATTTAAGATCTTGTATGACATGATTGTAGCTTTTTTCTTGGCTTTAAAATAAAGACTAATTAATTTTTTTGAAAGAATTCTGTGTGAAAGTCAAGGACGCTGATTTTAAGCAGAATTCGTCAAAGCATATTGTGCTTTTACACCATGGCATGAAAATAATAACCTCTCCTTATCTAAGTATTGTTTCTAGAACAGAAATCTTACATTTTACTTCTTTTTTTAAAGCTTGCCGACACAAGGAAAAACAGTCCTTAGTCCCTTGTCACATAGGAGGGAGCATTAATGCAACAGAGTGCTTGGAAAATAGATGTTGTCCTTCCAAAGGCAGCTATGAACTGAAATGTTATATCCCATTTAAAGACAGTGAGTATTCTTTTGTAAATTGTTGCCAAGTACTTTTCCTAGTCAGAAAATGTGATTTTTGTTTGTTTCCTCCTCTAGTTTTTTGCATTTATATGCATTTCTGCATATAAATACAGAAAAGAATTCCTTGATAAATAATTGTTTGGGTGGCTTGTCAAACTCAGCACAAGCAAAGAATGTATGATGAAATACAAACAAAAGTAGGTACGTTGGTTAACACAAAGAGGCTTTTCTTGTGGAAATGGAACAAGGATGAATTTAATACAAAGGAAGTGAATCTGTTAAAGTGCTATAAAGAAAAGTTGAAGAAATTGTGTGTGTTTGTTGAGAAGGAGGCTAAATGGCTGTTAAATAGCCATAGAAATTGGTTTGATGGGAGGTTACTAAGATGAGGTACCCAAACTCTTTGGTAGGACCAGACAATATGACAATGGGGAATTGCTATTCATTCATGATTGAGAAATCCAGCTTGGATATTAGGAAACTAAACTTTAGTAGGACAGTGGTGAACTTCATGAACAAGTCATGAGAAAATATGGGGTCACCCTTATTGATAGTTTTAAGGCATGGCCTAAGACACAGGTTACTTTACCTAACGGCTATAATAATATTGCTTCAGGCAGAAGGTTGGGCTAAGGAATGAGCAGAAATCCCTTACAACCAAAATTCTGATAACTGTCTTTGTATGTTCTACCTTTAACATAATGAACATAATGTTTTACCTTTTGAACGTAGACTTGGTGTGGATGATATTTTTTTCCTCTTATGAGAGAATTCAGCAATCTTATTTTATATCACATCTTTGCACAGAACTGTATGGTAAACTCAGCTTCACTGAAAGGGAATATCTTAATTTTTATCATATTTTCCCCTGTTTGCATAACATTTATAAACTATTGTTGCTTTTCAATGGGAATTTCCTTCAAGAAAATGAAAGATGTACAAAGTTGGAGGCTCTTTTTAAACTCAGTCAGTGAGTTTGTAACAGTCCCATTGAGATCATATAATCCCATTGCTCCCTGCTCAAGCAGGTTTCCTAGGACTGTATTTAGTCAAGTTTTGAATATATGTCCAAGGTTAGAGACAGCAGAACCCCTCTGGGCAAAACATTTCTGCCTGTAACGTTAGAATCCTAACAGAAATATATATATGTATGGAATTGTGCTCAGATTGTGCTTTCTATTTTAATTTGTCTTCTGTCTCTTGTCCTGACAGGAGGCACATACCATGTAGTTACCTGTTAAGAACAACGTCAAAATATTAGAGTGATCTTTGAGGACTTATCATACATCTGAATAGGAACAAAGCTAAATGTTACCTTGATTTTTCCAACATATTATTTCCTTTTATACAGTATTTTTATTCACTGACAGTTAAGCAGGAACACTTCTCTGACAGATACAATCTTCCCAAATAAGTTAGTATGTTAGTACACGTTAGTAAAAAAGCAACCAGAACATAGAATTTAATGGTTTTGGTATTCTTGATAGAATTCAACATACACTGATTTCAGAGATTATACTCAGTTTCCTGGAGCTGACTTAGTACACCTGAGATACTCAAGAAAATACTTGTGAGCTAACAGGAATTAACTTCTTTGCTTGATGTACTTGCTCAGAAG
This sequence comes from Callipepla californica brunnescens, assembly GCA_023055505.1. NCBI lineage: Eukaryota > Metazoa > Chordata > Aves > Galliformes > Odontophoridae > Callipepla > Callipepla californica. Next base: position 744,779 of record JALIRH010000013.1, read on the forward strand.
CAAGCAGATGTCAAAACCAAAGCGGAAAATTTTCCTGTAGTTGAGCAACAACATGTCCCAGTCATAGCTATTATTGATAGTAAAAAAGGTACCATTGAGTGTGAGGCCACCAGACTTTGTTAGGAGCATAATCAAGTATCTTAAGAGTATTATTCCCCAGTTGTGCTTCCTTATTACATATAGAAGACACGTAACTGTAGTGAGAAGAAAAGCTACACAATGAAAACTGTAGATATTTTCTACTTAGTTAGGACATATACTCAGGAACTTATTAAAATTAGATATATTTATTAAACTGTGACTACTTGATTCCTTTTATGGTTTGGAAGTAAATTTCAAGGATGGACTATTTTATCTAATTATTTGTTTATACATTAACTACCTACTTGAATGCTCCAAGTTATACAACACATGTTCAAAGGAAATATCAACATTTACTGCCTGGGAGCACATGCTGTTTGCCTTTTAGCAATTGTTGACAAAATAGAAGCACTTCACAGACATTACACTCATGACATTTGCATTTCTGTTTTATGGTCATGGGCTGCACACTTGAATGGTTCTTATCTCAGAGTTTTGTCTTTGACCTCAGTAGGAATAAAATGAAGCTTGTAGAATATGCTGCAAAAGTTTTGAACTGGAATAAATAAATAGCATTCATTTTTGTGATTTCATCTTCATTTTTAGGAAGCTCTGTAGGACTATATATACATCTATGTAAGACTTGTTTGATAAAGGACTCAAATTTTTCACTGTTGGGGTTACTCAAATAGTTATTTCTGAAATGAACTGAAACATTTCTGAAACACATGGAAATATTTGAACTCCAGTGGTCAAATTTGACTTGATCTTTCTCATCTGAGTGCATTTTAGGACCTGCTTTTTTCCCTTTATGTTGCTGACTGAAATACAGGCATGTCTGTCTTCAACACTAATCTTTGTCATCTGTATCTCAATATATATCTTGGATTTATTTGTAACTATTGCAAACTTCTATTGGTTCTACAGATCTGCAACTGACATTTCGACTATTTTTGCTTGGTGCGGTAGGATTTTTAATTTTGGGATGTCTCCCATTATGTTGCTGTGCCTGCTTGCAGAGGAGGTAAGCTAAGCATTAGTACACTAACAAATAGATTTACAATATATTGCTATTAAATGTCGAAGCTATGGACAGCAGACATATTTAAAGCCAGCATGCAGAGAATAGACTGGATAGACTGGGAGAAAAGGAGCTGAGAAAGTCATATGCCACCATGAAAAATAAATCCTTCTATTCTGGAGCTACATAGTCGATTTGATTTCAAGAAAAAAAAAAAAAAAAAAAGTGTGTTAATACTCTAGCTGTCTTTCTAAATACGTAGTTATAAAGAATTGGTCTTAATCCTACTTCCCTTACCTATTAAGGGGCATGTAGAACATATGGGCAGATTAGCTGCAGGTTAGCAGAGAAATCTCCACATAAAGGCCTGAGTGGAACTTGAGCAGTAGTGACTGAATTTGAGTTTAGCTCTGCGAGAAGTGGATGCTGTCCTGGGCAGATTTGCTGACGAATGGAAGAGCAGACTTCTTTTCCCTCAATTCTACCACATTCTTCCCATCATCACCACCACCTTCTTTCCATCTCTCCTTCCCACCGCAGGTCAGACCTGCTTTCATATCATATCCATATATGTTAGAACAACTTAGTTCATCTCCTCTTCAGCAGGAAGGGGAAACAACAACTGCCAGCTGGGACCAAAAATGTAGTAAAGGAAGACTCTAAGAACAAACAAATCTTTGCAGGATGATGCTACACACAGACCATCCTGTTCTATCCAGAATAAGATTTTAGGACACAGTGGCCTCAGTGCATGGGAAACCAAGAACAGCAGTTAAAAAAAAAAAAAAAAAAAAGATTCGAGGAAAAGTTTTTCTCACTTTATAAGTTTAGACAGAAACAAATGTGAATTTTTTTGCCACTTGCTTTCTCTCTAAGCCATGGGAAAAAGGGAGAAAAAATTGCTCTCTTACCATTACTTCAAGTTATTTCTACAAGAGTGATATTGCTTTTGAGAAGTAATTGACTGCTACATAGGAAATGACAAGTGCAAGTGGGAATTAATTATCTGAAATATAGGGAAGAAATAAATGAGAAAAGGCAAGTTGAAAGGAGCAAGAAGTAGAAACGAGTTTCTGTAGGGGATAAACATAGATTATTCAGTAAGATGGAAGAATGAACTAGTAGGTCTTAGCAGAGTAAAAGAGAAGGAGAAGGAGTATACTTCAGACAAAAGTAAATAAATTATTTTAGAGCTTCTAATGTATAATAATGTATATATATATTGTTTTGGGGTTCTTTTTTGATTGTGTCTCTTTTTAGTGTGTTTGTCCCATTGAATGTATAGAACACAATTCAGCCCATGTTTGCTTTACAAGCAGTTTAGTCTCTGACATTGCAAAGAGTTTTGGCACGAGTATGCATTCTTATGATAATAGGGAAAATGTAAGCTCTACAGTACTGAAATCATTAAACTAAGATGGAGGATATTAACACAATTATGCTTTATTTTTCTAAGGAGTTGGTTCACAGAGACAATTAATACTAAAGTTTAGTTAATGTAACATAATTTTCTTTCTGTAGATTTTTTTTTCTGAAGTGTTAATTTTTTCCTTTACTAAGACGTTAATAGACTCTGTGGGATTATATACATGCATGTACGCACACATAGACTTTACTAATGTGACTGCTTAGCAGATGGCTATTTGCTATAGTGTGCCACATTTACACAAAACCTGCTGTGAATATCTCCACATTACATCTTATCCTATGCTCAACAGCTGATTTTCAGCACACGGATAGCTACACTGAGTCATCAGTGACTTGGAAAACAGGAGGCAAAGAATTAATATGAATGTATCATACATTTTCTGTAAAACGAATTAATATGTGTTTGTTTTGAGATAATTCACATTAATGTTTAAATGATCTTTTTTGTGGGTGTCCTTTATTTTTTTCATAGTCAATATAAAAACAACTAGAGATATTGCTGTTCTGCTATGACTTTTTTATTGTTGGTTGGGTGTTTTTTGTTTTGTTTTGTTTTGTTTTTCATGTGGTGATTAAGCAGATGCTAAATGGTTTTAATTTCCAACATCACATATTGAGTTCTAGGAAAAAGCAATCCTAAACTTATTAACTTTCATCAGATTTTGCTACTTTTAGAAAGTGTTGCTAGAGGATATGGCTTCAAAAAGCATTCCTTTAAAAATCCTGGAATCTTCTATTTGATTGGAAATCCTTTTGTTTTCATTATCAGTTCTGTATAGTCACCGTTGAGAGGCTCCCAAGCTCAGTACCAAAACTGTGCTGCAATGGATGTGCACAGAAGTAAAACACTGTTCTCTAGATCAACCAAAAAATAAGAGGGCTTTCACTGATGAAATTTGGTATAATTTTTTTATTCAATTATACGTCTTGTAGAGTGAATTCTGAAGTTTCCCATAGGAACCTGCATTTATTTATTTATTGAAAGAGAGAGACCCCAAACTTGGGTATCTCTCCACAGAAGTCTTTTGCGGGCATTTATGCTGTGGCTGTTTCCCTGCATGACCAGGCTGAGGGAGCCTATGTATAGGAGCATAGAATTCCTGTAAAATTTACAATGAAAGCAACTAATTTTCTTTCAAAGATTGAGTTATAGCTGTCAAGTTACATTGCTCAAGTTATTCTGAATACTCCTCCACAGCACTAGTAAGTTCTGAAATCAGTGAGGCTGCGTTACCATTTCTCACTGATGACCTGTGCATTTTGCCTTCTTCCAATGGTATTTTTTTAGACAGGAAACAGTATTTAAATAAGTTGATGCTACGCACTCCCTGGCAGTTCCTCTTGTGCGTTATCAGCATAGTGTCTCTTTTCTTGAGACATTGTCAACGTTTTACCGGGCTGGATCGGCCCGGTTCCGTGACGATTGGTGCGGGGGACCCACGGACCCACACCCCAGGAAAGGGCAAGGAAAAAGGGAAAAGGGAGATGGGCCTAGAAACAAAACAGCGGCAACGATCTGAGGAGGAAAGCTAATTTACTAAATAAGATATTAGAAAGCAAAATAACACAATATAATACAATGTAATTGGAATTGAGGCTAATGAATCAAATAAAATGAGCAAGAGAGAGTGTCTGATAAACCGAAGGCCTTACGCTAACGCTGAAGGCGATACGGCAGCGAGCACCCACTGCTGAGTCGATCCCGAAGGAAAGAGAGTGTCCCGTGACCGCTGAGGGTTTTTATCTGTTCCCTCTGAGCGGAAAACACGTAAAAATATAAAGCATCGCAAAGTCCTCTGGGGAATGTAGTGCTTCTTCTCTTCTGAGACAGGTATACCTGGAATTATCAATGATCTATGGAGCTGGAGTATTAGCTCTTTAACTCTTAATGCAATACATGATGTTATGATGTGGAATACCAGTACCAAAAAATCATAAAACCATGACAGACATTCTCTGATTTTTTTGTAATCCCTGTTACTGTGTTATTCTGTCTTCTTTCTCTCCTTTTTTACCAGTGTCTTCTTTTCACTAATAGCCACAAGCCATGATGGGCAGAGTAAGACTCTAATGAGGAAGAAAACAGAGGTGCCTTTACCAATGCTGTATTTGAATAATGTTTTGTAGATTTTAAATATTAGTTAAGTCTCAGTTTCCTTCTGCTGAATTCTTAGCACAGTTGTAGGAAGCAGGCCTTTGATTTCAGTTGACAAGTTACTGGGTATTTTCTGGTAATGGCTGCAGTTTGATGAATCAGCAGGTCAACCGTGAAATTGTTGAAGAAAATGTAAGAGTTGGGAAAACTTAATAAAGTGCTTTGTCAGTCTGTGTTCTGTTGCTGAAATCTTACGGTCCCTGAAATCAGTAGTATCTGACTTTTTCTTCTCTGGAGCTAGGCTTTTGCAGGTAAAACTTGTGTGATCTGTTATTAATTCCTTCCATTGTTTTATTCTGTTGCAGTCAATGTGTCAATCCTTTACAAAGAGCAAACAAAAAAATAAAGCAAATTGTGCAGAACAAAAGAACAAGTAGTGAAGAAATGTATAGCTTGTTACCGACTTGACTTAAGGATTGTGAGGATCATAAATACAAGAGAAAGGTAAACTAAATTTAGAACGTTCCTTTGTTCTTTCAGCTTAGTATTATCTTACTGTTGATTCTATATAGAGCAGCACACCTATACAAATGCTGAATTCCTGTTGGCTTCCCAGTCCAGTAGATTTTGTCACAAAAGCACTTTTCATCACAAATCATCTTCAGTTTCTGCTGTGGAACAAGTAATGAACCCAACAGAATTTGATTCCTGACTTGGGATACTAAATGAGAGCAGTGCAAGTCCTGGTGAGGTCCCAGTACTGCTGTACAGAGCTGTAGGTGCCCATCCCTGACAGTGTCCAAGGCCAGGCTGGATGGGCACCGTGCAGCCTGAGCTTGAGGGTTGGACAGCCCATGGCAGAGATGGGGCCGGAGGGACTGTAAAGCCCCTTCCAACCCAAACCATTCAGTGTTTCAGTGAATATTACAGTGCTAGGCTTAAGTCCTCTGCCATTTTTGTGTTCTTTATCCCACATGTGAATTGTGTTACATAGAACAGCAGACGAAAAAAACGGTTTTTTTGCTGCTTGCAGGAAACAAGGAGCCATTTCTAAGCACTGAGAAATTTTTTCTATGGAAAGTGATGTTTAATACTGTCATTTTCACACAGCCTCAAATCCTAACATTCTTCCTAAATGCTGAAATGCACATAATCTGTGAATTAAATGCTACTTACTGTACCAAACTTCAGTATGCAGAAGTTGACAATGACTTAATAAATAAATACATCAGTGAGGTTATTAGACAGTAAGAAAATATTTCAGTGAAAGTATTGATTTATCAAATTTGCGAAGATGTCCCATAAGATAGTTATACTGACCTGTAGGTTTTCTTTTTATTTATTTATTTATTTTTGTTTGTATTGTTTTGTTTTGTTTTTTCTTCTCTTTTGGTATAGAGGACCATCCATGTAATACCGAAGAGCTCAAGCAGGAGAAGGACACTAGGATTATGCTCTAACCATGAGTATGCTCTAGAGAATGAGGTTATTTGTTTTAGCATCAAAGTAATAAATTGTTGTCAACTCTTGATAATGCTACCACAGAACTTCCTTCGATCTCTAGGGATCCTGTCTCCCAAGGCAGGACCTCAAAATGTAATTTCTTTCAGTCAGAGAATAACACAGGGCTGAACAACTAGCCCATAAACCATTGTCAGCATGTAATAGTTTTGAACAGCAGAGTACAAAGTAAAAATGAGCACTTAAAGAAAAAAAAAAAAGTCAGTAGAAATCAACTTCCTGAAAATAGTGCAACTACTGACTTTTTTTCCTCATGTCTGTGAAATACATGTAGTAGAGTTTCCAAGAACAGTGGTAAGTGAAGCTTTACTCTTAACCTGGAAAATAAAGACTGTTGTTGATACTTTGAAATTGTGCACTCATGGGGTTACTTAGTTCATAGATTGTTCTTAGTGTTGCCAGTTCAAAAAAACCCGTCACTTAAAACCCAACTGTAGTAGAGGTGAACTACGCTATGGACAGTCTCATGAAATTGACAGAAAATTGAGCCATTTTCAAACACTAGCATATGCAGAAGTTTTAAATCCTGATATTACAACCAGTGACAGTAACACTGTATTAGAAATGGCTGGAATATAATTTTGTAAGAAAAAGAATTACAGTTATTCTACGATTACAATTACAATTTTTGTTGTCAAGCAGCAGAACGATTTAGGCAAAATAGGGTTCAGTTTGCCTTCCAAATCTGATCTGTTTGCTGCTTCTTGATATTATTTTTGTGAATTTTGAAGTATGTCTATAAATATTTAGACAAAGATAGAAAGAGTTTCCTGCTTCTTGGATTTAGGGGCTCTGTTGTAGGTGAAATGTGCACGAAAAAAACACATACATCCTCATGGCTGATGGTAATCATGAGAGGGAGCTATGCTGCAGAGAAAGTTTGACTTGGTGCTTCATGATTTTGATTTGAAGGGTGATAAATTCCTTTGTTAACATGACATTGACAGCACAATTGCTTTTGATGTCACATAACATTCTGACAAATGGACATACACTGATAAAACAACTGTATTTAACTGAAAACATTCAATGCATCTGCAGCAAGTGTATCCTGCAGCATCAGAATAAAATGAGCAGAGACAAAATATATGCCCTAAAAGAGTAAAATATGAGATGGAAAAGACTGGACAATGCTTATATTACCCCTGCTGGAGCAATACTTAATAGCACCATGTGTGGAATTGGGTCCTGGCCCTTTCCTATGTGGCAGTTTCATTGTAAAGATGCTCTCAAAAGATCAAAAGGCTTTTGGTTAGAGAAGACAAAGTCTTTGATTTAAAATTGTAATTTCTACACCAGTTTAACAATTAATTGAATTGGCAGCTGTTCAGCACAGGTATTGCAGAAACAACTGCTATTTCTGCCTAAAATGTAATATATTTTGTTGTTATGGAGGGGTCAGGAGTTTAAGGTCACTTCACAAATGCTCATTTACAGGCTAACCATACTGACATCATCACATATATGTGGATGTTTTGATCACTTGCTTGCTTCCACCCATAAGCATTCAGAGAATTTAAAATTTCTGTACGATCACTTTGATAATGACTGTATTATCTCTGTTTTGTACTCCTGTGCTCCAGTGTATGACAGAATAATTTCAACATGGAGTTGACCCAGATCCACCTGTAACACATCTTTTCCCAGCAGCTGTTTTTTGTGTATCAAGCTGCATGTTGCTGAACCAAGCTTGGCTTTCCTTTGTCCTTTCTATTTCTCCAAAGAACTGGATTCAGGCCCAAGTCAGCTAGAAGTCACAAGTGTTCTTAGAAGGCTCCCACTGCCTTTGTGGTTGGCGAAAGAAACAACTCGCTGCTGAGTACCGTTTCCAAATCTGCCAGAGCGCTGCCCTCCATCTCGAGGGAGATGCCTTCCGCACTAAAGTCTACGGCCACAAGATGGTGCTGCAGGAAAACATTTTTCCCTCAGTGGTTTTGGTTTCTGGAGATTATCGATTTCTCCTTTTTACGGCGTGGTTCATCAAGTCACAAGAAGGCAGATCGCATTCAATAGAGCAATGGTCATTCTGTAAAAAAAGACAACATAATACAGCATATGATGATAAGGCTTTAGAAGACTCGCAAGATACACAAACTGTTGCCTGTGGCTTCCTGTTCTCTCTTCTATTGAAAGAAACAAAAGACCTCCTTATCTTCCCAAAGATTAAATAAATAAAAAGCTTAACAACCGGACTCACTGCACAGTAGCTGTGTCCAAGAGTGGATGCCATAGGGAAAGGAGGTATGAGAATGCCTTAGCTCTTCTAGTGCACCGCCCAGAGGCCTGCACCATGTCTGTTGACAAAATCATGCTGCAATTCTGATACTTCTCACCATCTGATCTTCAAAAATGTTTCAAAGTCATGAGAACTGAACTTTAAAGGCTATGGCGTGAATGTTGTAACGAGAGAACAGATTTGAACTGCAAAGCTTAAAAATCAAAAAGCACATACAATCCTGAATTTCGGCAAAATCTTTGTGCAAAGGCAAATTGTTTCATGTTTCTAGGGCTAGAGGTTAAATTCTGAGACCTATTTTACTTATCTGAAATTTATTCAATGCAAGGCAGATGCTATAACTACATTTCATTGCTCATAATTTTTTTCCAGTTCTATGTAAGGAGTACGGTATTCTGAACTTTTGCAGGCCTAGGCTTCAATTGCACACCAAAAATAAAGTGCAGAGGTCTCCCTGGAAAGTGTTTCATGTTCTCCTGTAAGGTCCCAGTGAAGTGAGTGGCTACACAGAACTCCCTTTTATTTCTGATATTTCTACTCTCATTTTTTGTTTTCACAAAACACTGGAAAATTAAAAAATGCTTTCATCCAGATCGAAGTTCAAAAACTGTCCACAGCTGTGCTATTATAGCCTTCCAAGTTTCACTGCACTTCCTCTATGTCCTTTCTCAAAAGTCATGGTTTCTACTGCACTGCTTCCTTGCAGAAACTGCTATCCTACATGTATCTTCCATCTATGTTGTTAAATTTTTGAGCCTGTGTGTTCTGTTCTGTGTAACAAGTTAGTGTAATAGAGCTCTGCTGCTATCTCTCACAAAGCAGCAAAAAGTAACAGAATAGTGGCAGAAAGGTTCAACTTCTGCTCCCATCCCACCAGCATCTGCCCCTGATGTTGTGAGCCAACATAGTAAAATAAAGGTGCTACTTTTGGAGCAGCCCTCATTCCTAGTATGGACATTATTAGTTGGGCTGAAGTGAAATTGTTCAAATAATTTTCCTTTAGAAAAGTTTTCTGAAGCATCTGTTTAGCACTGCACTCTTGCCTAAGTTCTATCTGGGATACTTACAGACACTCAAAGCTTTTACCATTTTCTAATTTAAGGCACTTGATCTAAATGTGGCAAGGAGGAACTAGACCAGTCAAAAGAGCAAATACCATCCTGTGCTTATTACATAGCTAGGAAGAGAAGTATTTGCATACTTTTCCCATTAGGAGAGCCTGACTCTTAAGGAGAACACTAGTTAAGAAGAGCAATACTGAAAGCCAGTGTCTTCAATAAAATATGGCCTTTGAACTGCAGAAATAAAGCATATTAAGGAATTGCAATTAATTCTATGATTCATCCTTACACATCTTTTTCAAGCAATGGCAGGAAAAATCTAATTTCCATTCCTAAGATCGAGTGCTCTATGCATTGTCAGCTGATGTTTCAGGTTTTCAAGTTGTATTTCACAGATGCCAAACTGATAGCTTTAGAGAATGACAAAGCTCAACTTCAGGAGAGGGAGCTCTTATCAAAGATGGTCTGTATGAACAACTGTCAAAAACAAGGAAACCTGGGAGCCTGGAGAAATGCTGTTATCAGGCTGGTGCTGACCAGTCATCTTGATAATACAGTTGGATAAGCATAGAAATAATAAACAGTGAATAAGCGTAGAAAATGACTGTTTTGGGTCCCTCATTTGCAACAGTCCTCGAATGCTATAAAGTCACTTTGGCTAAACTGTGAAATATCTGAGCTGGAGACACATCAACTAAAGATCAGTAGTACCTTTAGAAAGGAAGAGAAGAAAGATCATATAGAAATAACTGTTTAAAATGATGTAGAACATTTCATCAGATTGCACCAGAATCTCATTCCTGTTATTCTTTTAAAATCTTTTTTTGTTACTGTGGTCACATATAAAAGTCTGTCACATCAAGTGTTTTGAACATTTATCATCTTTTTTTTATCAATAGTTTCACTAAAAACAAAAGCAGCATAGCTGCAATTAATCACAGCTCTTCAACACAAGTAGCTAGGAAGAAAAAGGTTAACAGCACGTTCTGTTTTACTGGTTAAAGATGCTACTACAGCGGTGTTTGCTCAAATGGTTGTTTTACACATGCAGTGGCGTCATCCAGTTTAATTCCTGCTGTGTTTCTTTGCCAACAACTGCTAGTGAACATTTGCCCACCTTCCCTGCTGCTGAGCAGTATCAGGATTAGATGCAGGGAAGCGAGCAGGCTTACAACTTCATCTGTTGGCACCACAGGAATGAAGGAGCAGAACAGCATGGAAGTAGTGAAAACTTTCAAAATCATCAGTTTTAAGGTCTTGCCTCAAAATGGCTATTTCCTGGCTGGGGGGAAGGGTATCTTCCCCTAGCTGTGCCCTCCCACATCCCCTAAAAAAAGGTGGGAGTGAATGAGAGGGTCTGGAGGGACAGTAAGAAAATTTTTCTCAAATAAAACGATGATGGACATTTTTTATTTGTCTGATCTATCAGGAAGATGTCAGCAAAACTGTGCTGGGAAGTAGGTTTTTAGATAGGAGTACCTGTCAGGAAAATCCTGGTCCTATCTGGCTCTGCTGGGAATAAAAAATTAAGCGTCTTTAATATATCTTATAGTAGAAGATGGTGGATAGCTCACAGCAACAGGCCTTTTCCTCCGCTCACCAAAGGAAGCCACTTTTCCCTGAGTACTTAGTCTCTTTGAATGACACAATTACAGAGAACTGTATTTTCGGGAAAAAGTGGTAGAGACAGAGAGCTGTGTTTTCTGGGCATTTGTAATAGCGTTTGCCTGCACTTAAGAATACCTGAAATTTACTTTCTGGACTCCATGCATTTCTTAAATACGAAGATACACCACTGTAAGTGACTTCGTAAAATCACTTGTCTATACATGTATTACAACTGAAAAAAAAAAAAAAAAGCCAAAGGGCCACAATGCAGGAAAAGGAAATGGTGGCTGTGTTCCTCCCATTGAGTTACTGGGATGTAAACTGTATGCTTGTTGTAGCCAAACATGTTGCTATAATGGATGATGCCCTTGTCTTTAGCAGAGCTTTCTCAGAGGCATTCAAGGCCAGGCTGGATGGGACTTTGAGCAACCTGGTCCTCTGAGAGGTGTCCCTGCCTATAGCAGGGGGTTGGAGCTAGATGATCTTGAAGATCCCTTCCAACCCAAACCATTCTATGGTTCTAAGATATAGTTCACTGTCAGTAGTTAATTGAGCAAGGAAGGGGGAATAGCAAGCAGCCACTGCAGCCTTTTAACTTTAAAGATAACCTTACTGGCTCCTTATAGTTTTTTAAACTAGATGAGTACTGAGTTAAACAAAATAATAGTCTGCCTCCCATCCTCTCTTTTCTTGTTGTTTGTCATTTCTAAACATATGTCAAGTATCTCCATCTCTAAATTTGGTTCTCCTCTGATCCATCAGCAATGCCTGTTCATAGTTACATTAATACTCCACCTCCATGCTCAGACAATGCTCAGCTATGACACCAAGCAATCAGCTTGGATTGTTCATTGGCATCTAAGAAGTAATCAAGATTTGTTCAGATGGAGATGGATTTGGGCAAACTAGTCTGACAGCTCCAAAGCAGCCATTGTGGTCTGTAGTAGCAGTAGTCTCAAGGCCATTTCATGCATTAGACCCACTCTAATTGAGCTGTCTATCTATCACATACCATATACTCTCAAGAATGAAAAGGTATGTCCAAAGGAATTATACAGAAACAAGTTCATTTCTCCTTTACTTCAGCATTTTTTTTCTTTAATCAATTGTTTTTCTACTTGATTACACTGTTAATAAGAAGCACACAGGCAATACTGAATGACAGAATTTGTGAAGCCTACACAGAATACTGAGGTAAGTTGAATATCTCATCTGTAGCTCATTATGACAGGTAATAGTGGTTACAGAATGAGGCTCATATAGACACTATGCTTAGGAACAGCAACAAGGGTCATAAGAAGTATCTGAATTTTCCTTGATCTTCGCATGCATCTTTACCATCCAGAGGAGTGTTTACAGTGCTGTGATCTCCAAGTGGGCTGATGTTCAGATCCTAGTACTAGCTTGGTGAGTAGAATAGCTAACTACAGTAACACTTACCTACTACAGTTGTCTTGCTGATTCAACACTACTTGTGCTTTTGGAGTTCAGCTAGTGCTACCCAAAGCAACAGTCCTTAGGGCCTCCAAACTTTTTATATTGTGCACTTCTGTCAGTAAAAATGCTGTGTTTTGCCAATACGAACTAGTTTAAAGAGAGTTTGCTTGTGTTTTCCAATGAATTGGAACAGCTCTTGCTTCAGCCTGAAGGCAACTGGCAGGCATCGTACAGCCCTCTAATCTGTGTCTTTCACTTCCTTACCTAGCAGCTAACTGTCTATTAATGTGTGAACTAGCTTGTCTGATCTGACTTGCTGCATCTCCTAGAAAGCCTTCTCTTAGCTGTTGCTTTTCTAAACTCAATTACTGCATATAAATAAACATAATCAAGTTCTTAAGGGACCAATATTTTATGATGTCACAGGAAAGAGTGAAGAGGTCAAACTGTACTCATAGCCTAGGCTCCTAAAATGGCAGAAAGCCACCAAGATATGTTTAACCATATTATAGAATCATGTTTTCCAGTACTGTGAAGGGGACAAATCTGCCAATCTGGCTGAGATTAACCTCAGAGGAAGGAATAATCCTTTATTTATTCAGACAACCAACTGAAAAATATTTTGCCTCTTTACACATTTGACTGTCTTCTTATAGATGCTGTGGATCTATGGAGGTTGGTGTAAGCAAACTTAATGCTTTACTCTGAGTTTGTGATGATAACTTCCTCCTTCAATGTCTGTTATATTGAAAGTGTACAGTGGATTTTTGGAGGACAGGACATTACATGCCAGCTCCATAAAAATGCCAGAATTGAATTAAGACTATGAAACATAATGGAAGTTTTTGATAACGCTTTAAATTCTAAAATGCTCATTGCATACTTCATTTTACATTCTTTTGAATGTAAAAATATGGTTGATCCAGGTGAAGCAGATGAACCTGATGATTAGGACACTGAGCCTGAGTGAAAGGAATTTAGAGAACAAGACATGAGATAAGAAACAGCCTGGCATGTACAGAGCTTATGAGGACAGCAAGTAACATAAGATGATGGTCAGGGTAAGCGGTACAACATAAACTGATCTAGGGATGTGACAACAATGTGATCTTATGTATCTCCTAAAATTTGGTGTCTCCTTTCCTAGAGCTGTAGGAGTAGGTGAAGAGTGGAGAAAGAAGATCTTTTTTCTGCTTGATTATTAGTCTGGGAGATAAAGGAGAGTAAACTGGTGTAGCCAAACACTTCCCAGTCTCCTTAGCATTGTGTGGTTTGTGGCGCAGATAATTACTTGCCTTATACCTTCATAGCTTTGCATAAAGGGAAGGGCAGCTTGGTTAGTGTTACTTGGTTTGTGTGATTGGCCTCCTTGACAGAGCAAGTAACAGGAAAAAACTAACCCTTGATGGGAAGAGTTAGGTAGCCTCTCTTGATGCAAGCTGTGGCCAGAAAAGAGGTATACCAGGAAACACTCAGGATGGATTATTGTTGTGTTGATTCTTGTGTTGAGTAGTTCTTGGGAAGAAAGATTTCTTGGTTCACCTGCATGGCAAGGTGGAGTGTTACAGCTATGTTGAAGAGGACTCCTGTGGATAAAAAGGGCACATTGGTTGCATGTCTAGAGAACTAAGAGCAAATCTGAGGATGCCTGGGCTCCTGCTCTTGATTCCCTTGTATGAGGTTGTGAGCTCCATAGCATAACACAAACTGGTTTGTGAGAGTGATAATCAGGGTTTAGGAAACTACTTTGTTCTTGTCTGTAATTTAGGATTACTTATCATTTCTACAAATGACCTTCCAAGGTACCTGATATTTTCTGGATTGTGATATGTAGCTTGGAATTTAAAATTGGTTGAGGGAAAATCTGAGATATTTTGGGTAAAGAAGCTTTTGCTCATAATCTGAGCAAAAAATAGCATAGTCACGTCCATTCTCCTGTGACCTCTATGTATTGGTTTGCACATGTGTTTGTGCTGTTAGCCTTTGCAATTTGTCTCTTTGTTTAAATAGAATATTATTTATTATATATGTCTATATTTAAAGCGTGTGAATGACTACACCAGTATCATCCTGAATTATTTAACTACAATAACGTATGTAATTCATTTAGCAGGAAGAGAGCTTTGTAAATACTGTTTTCGTGTATAATTCCATGAGGGAGGTGTGGAAAATGTAGATCATCAGAGCTGTTGCAATTGGGGTTTGGCTCTATATCCAAAACATGTAAGAATTTACTCTGATGATGTAAGCCTCTTGCAAAATATTCATTCACAAGTTCAAGAAAAAAAAATAATAACAGCAACAAATCATTTGTAGAAGAAATAAGTTATGAAGGAATCAAATTTCGTACAAGAAACCTTGGAAAACAAGATCACAAATAACAAAACATACTGTTTAGAACCCAGATGGTTGCATAAAGTAAATAGCTGTTTCCTCAGCGGAAACATAGGCAATTTGGCTGTGTAAAGCTCCAATTCCAGCAGAGATCCTTGAAACAGATGTTGATATTGCTTGTGCATGGAAATTCTAGTAAAAAACAAGATGTTCAGGTAACATGAATGTAAGGACTGACAACCTCAGATATCTTTGTAGGCAACATACTCTTAAGACAAAAATGTGATCATTATAAAGCCTGGAAAACAAGCATCATATGCTATGATAAGCTAACGCGTCTGGGTAGGGTATTTGAGAATTTTCAGTAATTTTCTTCCATGTGAAACAGATAGGCCAGTGGAGTATTTCAAGACCAAAAATAAATGTAAGTTGAATCTAAATACAGGTAGGGATATGTAGATATATGTATAGTAGCTAAAAAATTATAATGTCTTTTCCTGCATAGAGAAGAAAGAAGAAATTAATTATAATAGTTCTTCATATCATGCTAACTTAAAAATTGTCCTATATTAATGTTTTTGGTTTTTATTTTCACTAATATGTTTATGTTACCATTTCTTATATATCTGATCAGGCATGTCCTTAGATTGTTAAATTCTTGACTCAAGCTGATCCTGAGAAATGTGAATTCTGGAAGTATGTTTTCTGGAGGAAATGATAAAAGTTTTTCAGTGGAACATGTTTTCTCTGTATAGTAAGTAGAAAAAGCAGTAGATTTGCAAAAAAACCCTGGCCTTCCAGTTCTTCAAAAGCTCTCATTGCTTGCATTTAGTAAATGCGGTACAACAATTTCCTGACTGACAGCAGCAAAGCTCTTTTGTAATATTTTGCTGTCTGATCCTCTTGATTCCTCCTTCATGAAGACCCAGAATACAGAACCTGTGCAACAGATTAGTTTGTTCTTGAGCAGCTAATGGAAATACTGCTCCAGCATATACAAGATCAGGTTGCAAAGTTCATTCACACTTTGAAGCAGTAATGAGTTGTGGGGCTTAGAACATCTACATCTACAATCTTAACATGGTGACACAAATACTGTTGGCAATAAGGGTGACTGCCACTGACTCATTTTTGGATGAGTTGTCTGAAGACCACAGTGTGGTGAAGAAGCCTGATAATAGCTTTTCTCCTTTTTCCTCTTTGAAAATACATGCAGGAGGATAGCATCTGTGCCATGGGCTTTACAAAAGTCAGTGGTCTAAGTACATGCCTAGATTATGAGAGATTTAGTTTCTTGCTCAGCCTGGGAGAGGATTCAGCTTCCTGTAGGACATTCTGAACCATGAGTATTCTGGGAAATCTATCATCTGCACAGATCGGTTCTCAATTTGATGAGAAAACACAGGAATTCATTGCAGTAGGTTCAGCATTCATGCAAATATTATTAAAACATAGCCTGCTCCAGAGTGTAGTCAATGAGAATTTAGTGTTCTTGGAAACAAACAAAACAACAAAAAAAAAAAACAGTAGCTCAGTAAGTTCATTGTCATGAATGTCCAAGGCTGTCTGTTGTTTTCCCAAGCTTAGGTTTTATCTCAAGAGGCCCCAGAGACAAGACAAATGCAAAGCACTTCATAGTTCTATGGGTAAGACAGGAGATTCCTCACCTCCTCTCCAAATTGAGAGTCATCTATCTATACGTGAAAAAACAGTAGAAGTCCAATTTGCATTTTATAAGTTGTTCAAAGCAGCAGATTTGTTATCTGGTTGTGTCAAGGTACCCTAGTAATCTCACACATTAGATTAATTTCATTCCTCAAAGGGAAAAAAAGAGAAAATATTCTGCTAGTAGGTCTTCAGGTACCAAGGCTCTTTTAACCATTAATCTAAACAGAGAGCCTTACTGACATTGCAAGGGCTTTGATAAAATGTATGGTAGAGAGCTACTGTTATATCTGCTGGAGAGTGTTGAAACAGCTGGATTTGAAACTATATCCTCAAATGTTTGCGCTGAGTAGTCTCTCCTCTCCTCTGATTACATAGTAGCCCTATACTTTCGATAAAACAGATTCTCAGTTCTCTCCCTATCTTACCATTCTGATGCCTGGTCATCTTGTTGCTCGGTTCAGTGGCAACAACTGAGTTCTGAAGCGTGCAGAGCTGAAAGCCTCTGTCTTCCAAGGCTTAGTTAGAATGAAGGAATGGGAAGACAGCATCGTAATTCGGAACCCTAAAACATTCACTTGCCTATTCTCTCTACTACATTTTCTCTGTCTGTGATAACAGACATGTGCTTGTCTTTTAGCTAAGGATACCAGTTTCCTGCACTTTGCATAAAATATATATTTTCTAAGAAAGCACCAAAAGTGTTTCCCAAGAAATAGCTTTATTAATGCTAAATTACAGTGCCTTTGCTGTTATTGCTCCTCTAACTCACCTAAGTCAGCTGAGTCAACAAGCTAAACACCACACATCCCAGGATTAATTTCTTCAATTTTGACATGTCTGGATTGTAGCTTTACATTTCTTAACTCAGCTGTCAGCAGGCTCTAAATGTGGTGGTACTATCAGAACACATAGATTAGGGCTTAGTATCGCAAGGAGATATTTTGTATGAATCTGAGAAATCCCCTTTTTAGATTCCTTCTGCATTTACAGTAATAATGGACTGGGTTTGCCACTCTTAGTAATTAATGTCTAGTGCTAAAACTACAAGAAACAAACACTGCTTTGCTGATTTGCCCTCTCTGAAGAATCTCTTTGATACAGAAGAAAAAAATCTGAAACAAAAAAAAAGTCTGAATTCTTTTCGTTTCAGAGAAGACTCCTGTGGTGCCTTCTGCAATTTGGACACCTGTTCATCTGACCAATGCCACAATAAAATCAGACTCAAATTGCTTTATTCAGTAAAGATAAGTAGATAAAATCACAGAAAATGAAGTCAGAGTAGAGTAAATTCTTGCTCTACTCACAGCTGTTAGCTTAATGGAATTGCCTTTCTCATGGAAAGCACAGCTGCTCCAGCCCTGCCCGCAGCATGCATGTGTGCCTGAGATGGAAGGGGTTATGGAGCTGCAGCAAGGTTCATCTTGAGCCTCCAAGGTGGCTGTCAGAGGAGGCCTTCATTAAAATGTGAGTATAGAAGAAAAGTATTTTGATCAAACCATGCCTGGCTACCGTTTGGTTGTAAGGTCGTCTGAGAATGCACTTTGCAAATTGCGCAGTATATACTTGCTGATGGACCACTTTCTTTCAGACAGTAGTGGGTCTTGTGCAACATGTGTTTTCTGCCCCTAGTAACATCAATGCACTTCCTTTTTACAAGTGGGCATGTGTCCTCTAGAGCTGGCAGACCTTTGCAAACCAGACTGTTGGCCTGGCTGCACAAGTGTCACTGGCACCTTGCCTTTGCAGATCATAGGGTCCACATCTTTGCAGGTTTGATTAGTTCTTTATAGGTATGCATAATTGGAGATGGATTCAATTCTGATTTGTGAGTGTGATCAGTAGTTACACATACAGGGCTACTTTTTCTATGTTTCTTCCCCTTCAGCTACACTGCTCATATTATAGAACTCCTCCTTTAGCTTATGCCACAAATACAATAGGACACAGTGCCTTACTTTGCCATTTCCAAGTGAGAATAACGAGCCCCTTTATCTTGCAGGAAAACTGTGAAAATAAGTCAAATAATGCACTGCAAATGGACTGATATTGAACTGACAAACATAAAGAAATAATGTGGTTTAGAAGTTGGTCTGAATAATATGTAAAAAATAAGGCTCTAGACTGGTAATGAACAGTGACAGAAGGAAAAATTATTGAATCGTTGCTCATTTAGTAAACGTGATTCCTGCTGTGCACTGGATGAAACTGGACCCGTGGGGAAAATGGAAAGACTATGATAATTTTTACAAAAAGAAGAATGACTTATGGTCACAGAAACAAGCTTACATTTACTATTTCCTAACTTTTGAGTGATGCGTGACTACCAAAAGATATTTCAGAAAAATTGTGTAGGGATATTTTATTAAAGTGATTGAAAACCTTTTGAAAAGATAATGGAATATGTAACAATTCTGTTCAGGAGCATTGACCTAACACCTACTAGTACTGAAAGTATTGAATTGCCTGAAGTCATTTCAACTAAGAGAAGCTACCAAGGCAGTATGCTATCATCTTCTGTGTGGGGAAATGTGAGCCTTCTCATGAGAAAATGGAGCTCCTAACCTGGCAGAAGAGGGAGCCTATGGTGGAAGTTATTGTAGTCAGGTGGGTGGCTGGTGGTATCCCTATCCTGGAGTAAAGACATAAAGACAGCCCACCTTTGATTAAAAAATTGGTCTGTGAAGAACAGGATGGATAATAAGTTGTTAAATGGCAACAGATTTCCATAGGTTCAATATGAAGTGACTTTCTCATAGATTTCAAGCGTTTTTCCAAGATTTTTTTATTTTTTTATTTTTATTTTTTAGATGAATTTATTATGTTCAAAAAGCAGTTTCTAGAAGTTACTGACACAGATAATATACCTGTATTCCCTTATTGCATTCTTGGAAAAGGCAGAAATATTTTGAAAGAAAATCTCTGAAATACACACTTCAAAAGCTTCAAAACCAAATAGTTAGAATTTAAGAACTTCTAAAAAATTGAAAGCAGGATTTTCTAATGAGAAACATCAAGGAATATTAACAGTATTTGCTATTTCTAGCTATAGCTATGTTTATAATAATACATGATAGTATTTTTAAGGTAGAGAGCTGTAAACCCGAAGTAAGTCAATTGTATGTAGTCATATTTTACATTTTAATGGAATTAATTAATGAGTCTGGCATGCTTTTGAAAATGCTTTTATTTATTCTTAGATTAAAAAGTAAAAGTTGTTAGTACAAAATAAAATTTCTGAGTTATACTTCTGGAGTGCATAAAACAGATCAATGCTGATACAAACTGGGAAATTACTGTTTACATTGCATACTATTTTAGCAGTATTCGTTGTGGATTTACATCATGATTAGTTTGTTGTGTTTCTCCTATAGTGAGCTTGACTTGAAACAGGAAACTCCCCTGGATTTAACTGTTGCACCTGATTGCATTTATCTTTTTTAAACTTTCAGACACAAGCTCTAAGGCTTCTATGTGTGTCTATTTCTATGAGAAGGTAGGAAAAAAAATCTGCTTCTCTATCTGATATATCGAATGACTTCAGCTTTGCTCTGTTTTCTACAAGGCGACCTTTGCATTTGTTGAACAGTATTTTGATTATAAAACACTGCACTGGCCAGCTGTGAATTTTGTGTATATACCTTAAATTGCATTTTTATTTTGCAGACTACTATATATGAGATCTTTAGCAGGTTATTTATTTATTTATTAAGTCAGGTTCTGTACTTAGTATTTACCTCCTACTTAATAAGTATTTCATCAAAACTCTAAGTAAATACTGTGAGTGTTTGCATAGGGCCAAGTGGAGTGTGTGGCAGGCTGTTTCCTTACCTGAAGCTGCATTTGTGGAATAACAGGGCTCCAGATGGAGAATGTAGTTCCACCTTTGAATAAATGCATGATTCTGATAATTGTCTGTCTTGCCTTGAGGGATGAAATTCTCTTCATGCCAGAGGGTTTATGTTTTTTTTCATTAATACAGCATCCTTGAGCTGATCCAAAAATCCTGCCATCTTTCAAGATTTTCATTGAGATAGCAAAGAATTCAGATGTCTTGTGTTGTCATGGAGTCATCCATGACAACACTTCTGCAGGTTGCCCTCTCCCAGCCAGTGCAGGGCTGTCCTCAGGCTGTAGCTTCCATAATTCTGCATATTGTTCTTTCTTGTATCCCTTAAAATTGAATAAACTAAACTAAACTAAACTAAACTAAAATAAAATAAAATAAAATAAAATAGGAGGATAATTGAACAGTATATTTACCCATCATAGAGTATTTGGATCTACCTCCAAGTAGCTGAAACTGACACAAACAAAACAATAGCTTGTTGCTTATAAATAGCCCTTTTTGCTTTGTTCAGTCCGTGAAGGTGCAGCCTTCCTCACTGTTGCTTTACCTCAATTGAGGAGCTGGGTTGCAATTAGGGAGGAAGATTTTCCTTCTAAAAATACAGGATCCAGAGCATCTTGTTGGCTATGCAGAACAGATGGGAAGCATACCACTCTGCCCTCCTCAGCAGGTTATAATCTGGCGGTTTGGGTAGGAGATTTAATGTGGATATGAATAAATAATAGAGAGAAGGGAAAGACATATTTGCTCAAAACAGAGTGTACAGAATGCTGTACCCTGCTGATAAATCAGTCCAAAAATACTTTGAGACTCATTTTTCAACTTCTTTGACAGAACCTGGTGTCCCAGTTTGAAGGGCAGTCTGTGGATTTCACTCCCATTATCCATTCCTTTCCTAGCAATGTTACATCTCCCATTTTTTCTAATAAAGCATTCTTTTTCTTTTAAGGAAAATAAATCAGCAATTTAGAAACGTTGACCAGAAACAACCCACCAAAGCAGAGTCCAGACCTCTGAGTGACAGCACTAGCATGCAAGTTCTATAAATACTTGGTGTCACCCCATGCACATCTTCCTTAGATTTTGCATTTATTTCTCCTACGTTATACACCATCATGGGTAGCAAAATATGGAAAAGAGGAGACAGAGCAGAGATTAGGGGCTGGAAACATTTTCACAGCAGTATCTTGTCAGCTTTCCAGCACACTCTGACTTATCGAGATCCAAACACTCACAGCTGGTGCATATTGTAATGCCAAATGACTGACATGGCTGAAATTGGAATTCACAGTCCCTCGATGCACTGTACTAGCACATTTAGTCAGCGTATTGCTTTTGTGTGACTCTTTTAAAGTTAAGTTACATTTCAATGAGTGAATTTTTATGGAGGCTCTGTGAACTCGCATGGAAGAGTGTATGGTTTGGTGTGCCAAGTGGCTGTATATCTGATTAAAACTAGAGGTAAAGCAACATGAAAAGCCCTGCTAATTTACTGCCCTAAAATTGTTAATTAGAGAAGTGCCAAGCAGTCTGGAAAGAGCTCCAGTTCTTCCAAAAGCAGAACAGTGCCAACTCCAAGGCAGAGGAAAGAAGAAATATTTGTCAACTCTATCCAATAGCTGGTCACATAGTAATTGGGAGGTAAATTCTTCAACCTGACTTGTTTCTCTGATTGTTGGAAAAATGCCTGGTTTTGTGATTTGTCTTTTGTGTGTGTGTGTGTGTGTGTTTAATTTTTTACTTTTCCATCAGTTTATTCTTTTTTGTTCATATTGTGATGGCTTGCTGTGTTACTTAATGCCTAGCTGCATATTCTACATTGTCGTGTTTCCTAAACAGCTCAGTATATAATGGCTAGAAATATGAAGGCTGTTTTCCTTTTAAAAAGTGCAATTCAATTATGCAGACCTTGCCTTGATTTTGATTCTCTGAATGCCTCTAAGAGTACCAGTGCAGTGAAAGTGTCCACCCAGTGAGGCATTCTGTGGCACAGACTGTCAGCATTAGGTTCACCTCTGGGATCATTCTTCTAATGATAGCACTGGAAAAGATGTGTTGCACAATGCTGTGGTATTTGGGGATAGGCTCTCATAACTTAAGGTTGTCCCAAATGCTGTTTAAATTGTTGAAATTGTTCTAGAGTCATGGAGCAACTCAGATTTAGTTCATTAAAATTCCTACTAAACTGTGAAATGAATTGAAGCCAGTTCAATTAAATGAGGAAAGATCTCATGAGAGATGCTTTTGAACTCTCCAGACCTACAAAAGTTTTGTTGTTTTCATGTGATCCACATGTTTGCAAAAAATTGTCTCTGTGGATTAATTTGACACAGAGGAGAGCAACAAATCAGTCAGTATTTTTATCATGACCTTAATTTTATGGGATTTTATGCCACACCTGCTTTCTTTACTTTTTCTTTTTGTTAAGTCCTATATTTTTGTTTTCTTCGATGACAGAATTACAGATTTAAGGATGAACAAAACAATATAGAGTATATTGACCAGTCTTTAAAAGTGGTTAATTAAATATCTTAGCAAAGACAGTCTGTGGAAAATGGGAACAAAACAGTACATAATTTCCATATCTGTGCAGTTATTGAAGAACATGTGGAAAACAAAATGAGCCACAGATGGGATAAGATTTTAAATAGACCAGCAGAGGTATCCAGGCCAACATTGTCACATACCATATTGGACAGAGTGAATAACCTCCACCAGCAACTTCTTTGCCCCTTGTAAATCTGTTCCAGGGTTGAAAGAGATTTTTCAAAAAGTAATGGGAAGATATGGTCAAGTACTAATGTAAGAAGTAAGGAGAGGCCAAAGCACTTGGCTCAGAAAAGTAGTAGCTCATTTTTTCTTGGAGGCCGCTCTGAGATAAATGGAAATCACACTTGTGGTCATTTGTACAGGTTCTATGTCAAGAGCTCTAGTCTCAGTAGCTAGTGAGGTTCAAAGCTAGGACTTTAGCAAGACCCTGTCTGACTATAATATGGAAGGAAAACAAAATCATTTTTCCCCAAGGTTCAGCACATATATGCCTCCCAGTGCCCTTAAGAGCAGATTCATTATTGCCTTCATTTGGCAGAAGTAGATCATGAACAGTGGATTTTACAAATGGACTATGTATATGTGTTACATGGATAAGAATAATGCTAGTACTCCAATATGTGGTACATTACAGGCTGAAAGTGGCTGTTTTCCAGAATTGTGGAACAATTCATCAATTTACAAAATGATGAGAAGAAATTCATTACTTATTTTTACACAGAATCTGTAATTAAAAAAAAAATAAATCAAGTTTAAGAACAACAAGCTTGAAGCACTTCACAAAGGTATCTCAGGCTGTTAGGAAAAAGAGAAATAGCACAGGTACCAAATTGTCCTTGTTGTCCACTTGCAGACAAAATATTTAGTTCTTGCAAGTAAGACTTTTTTGTTCAAAGCACCAGGCCTCTTCCAAACAATCTGAGACAGTGGCATGTTTTGGTACTAAATTCACTGGGAGCAGGGATAGGGCTATGATGGATCAGTATCAAGTGAAATCATATTTTGATGTAAGTATTTTCATTGATTCTTCTCTTCAAATTCATGTTGTCTTCTTAGAGTACTCTTTCCTGTGCAGATTTCAAGACAGGATACATGACAAATAGTGTTCTTCACATGTCTCTGGTATTGCATATATTTAATGAGTTTGAGCATAATTTATCTCCAGTAGAGAGCACTCTGAGATTAGAATTAATATTGGGAGTTCCATGAGGAAATTATGGTTTAGCCATAAATGCAATGCACACTGCAGGATTAAACAGATAATTTTTAAGCAGGCAATGTACACACTTGTAAAAGTAGCTTATTTTTACCATTTGATTTTTTAAAGACCAAATATTTGAATCTTATGGATAGAGTGTTCTTTAGTTTAACCTTTAGAAGTATGACTACTAGATGTCATATTTCTGTCTTTCTGTCCTTGCATTGTATATTAATGGAACTATTGTAAACTGTATTTTCAGTGTATGGCTTTTCCCTTTTTTTCCAAACTTGAAAATTATTTGATGAAGTGAATAATACTAAGCAGTACAGCCCTGTTGCTTTCATTCCAGTCTACTTTAATTATTTTTATTTATTTTCATATTACAGCGCAAAGCCTGTTTTTCATCAGTAACTGTTTCATTCATACTATTGAAAGACATAAGAAATATAAAATATTACCATAATCAATAAACTTAAGTACAGACTTTCAATCCTGCTCTGTTTAGAGTCCATTAATCTATGTACTAAATCATGTCATCATTGCAATTCTTTCCTTCTTGCAGTTTTTTAATTTTCCTTACAATGTGTTCTAATTACACTAATCTTTTTGTACTTGAAGGGGCTTGCTTTCAAATGCTCTTTTGGTATTTTGCTTCACCCTATAATGTAATGGTGGTTTTAAAATTCTACCCAGTCATTCATAAGCTGAAGGGCTCTAATTTCATATGACCCAGCAATGGATGAGATGATTAAGGATAAATCTCCAACACCTTTAACTCCAGAATTTATTTTTTTCTGGAGGTAAGAGCAGATTACCTATCCATGTAAGAGGTTTTTATGAAGTGCAGTAAGCCTCATTGTGTGGAGCTCCATCCAGAGAGATTTTATTTTACTCAGGCTCTTCTGACTGAACCTCATTTTCTGTGCATTTCTCTTTGTAGTTGTGTAGCTGGACATCCATACAGTTTCCTGTGCCAGGATGCTTTCACCCAGGTGGGCAAGAACACTATTGCTCTCTGAGATGAAGCTGTGCATAACAATCCACAGGAAACCTGCCTCTTCACTGTATGGAGAAAAAAGATCAAATGAAACTAAAGCACAGTTGAGATCAACTTCCATATGCTTAATGCAGTTTTGAAACATCATTTACGTTTGAAACATCGTTTACGTGCATAGGTGAGAGTTTTATATATATATGATCAGGTAGTTCAGGCGAAAGAAAACATGTAGGAACAGAGCTGAACCAACAGTGTAGGCATCTCAAGAGAGAGAAAGATGAAAGACTGTAGGTGTGTACTGTATATATTCATTAGTGTATGAACAAATAAGTGTGTGACCTATACCTTTGAATGTCTAATTCAAATTAACTCCTTTCATCACTGAAGAGTCTTTTAAAAACCTATCCAACAATGACCAACTTCATTTCAACTTCACTAGTCATTGACACACTGATGCAGGTCTACAGGAATCTTTCCTTCTGATAATGACATCATTAGAATAGAATCATTTAGTTCTAAATGTTGCAGAATGCGTGCCTGGTGTGCCAAGCACCAGTGCAGCACTCTGGTGGGGTAAAGGGAGATCTAGGTGTCTAATTTACATGTTTGTTGAAATGCTAAATTTAAGCATGTCAAAATGAGAAATTAATTTGCGCTGTTGTTGTAGAACACCAATACCCCAGTTAGAAAAATAACATAGATAAGAGCCATATTGAACTGTACTTCCTGAATTTTTTAATTTTTATGGTTCTTCTTGGGAAGAACAATGTGAAAGCTGCATAATTTTAATGGGACAAGGAAGAGAAGTACTAGGGAAGCACTGTTCAAGTGAACCAAAACATTAATGTTAGGGGAAATAACAAGGCTTTACTTTCAGGCCGATAGTTTGCACTTTGAAACAAAATTTGTAGTTCAGTTCTAACACTGTTTTGTAATTTGTTCTCATTCAGCAAAGATGAACCATGCTTGATTCTTATTTATTTATTGTCTATATGTTAAATTGATATATATGTAAATATAAACTTAAGATAGAAACAACTTTTTTTGCCTTGCTGCCAAAAGTACTGGTGAGACAGAGATACTAAGAAAAAAGATTTTACACATTTTATGTCAGTAGCCCTGCAGTAATGAATAATGTGCTTATTAACCTTCAACTAGAAACTGCTTTTTATCACAGTTTTAACTTTTCTTACAGCATTTCCTAGATTATTCTGTAAGGAAATTTATTTAAATATTTTTAGATATACGTTTTTAAATAAATATTTTTTTTAAAACAACAACAACGAAAACTATACAGTGTATTAAATAGATAATTGTCAATTGCTTTTGATTCCAGACTTCTTGTTTATTTATTAGTAGGGTTTCCTATTTGAATAATATAAATAACCAAGGCAGAGACACAGCTTGCAAGAACCTATCTGGGTCTTTATCACTGAACAGAAGCTGTCACTTCATGGGTGCGGTTCACTTGCTTCTTTCATGTATTTCTTGCCCTAGCGTCAGCCAAGCCTCATCCCATGAGAACTTGTGGCTGCTGTTTTTCTCAGAGCTCCCTTATCTCAGGTTCCAGGGTTGTCTTTTTTTAGCTCTCTTGTTGTGTTGCAATCTCTCAATGGACTCCCTGAACTGCAGTGCAATACAGCGGCTGAGAGGCATTGTTTAACTCTGTATCTTGGCTCAGATATTTTTCACCTCTATGGTTTTGTGAGGGAATTGATAATTAAAGATGAGAGGCTTGTGACTGTAGCATAATGTAAGAATACTTCAAAATCAGAAAGCTTACACTGCAGTACTCGAGAGGAAATGAAAGTTCAAGGATGTCCGCATTATTAATCACTTGTATTGTTTCTCTCTGTGATAAAATAATCTGTATTTGGTTTGACTCTGCATGAATACTTACATTTAAAAAAAATCAGTGTATTCTTTTACCAGTTTCCTCTTAATGGCATTGCTGTTCTCTAGACACCTATAGAAATCTCACTTGATGAAAAAAGATTTCTATCTAAATTTGCCAACGCTAGAATAAGAATACCTGTTGCCTAAATTTGATGCGTAATCTTTAGATTATAAATTCTTGGAGATAGAGATTGCCTTTTATTCTGTGCTAGTAGGATACCTAAAGCAATAGTGTCATTGTAATTGACTGTAGGAGAATGGGTATTGAAACCTAGTATTTCTACAGCTACAGTACTCAAAATGTGTTTTGAAAGATGATATATAAAGGCTCTATTGCAATCTGTATTTGGTAAACAATATAAAAATAAAAAATATGACACTTTCTTTGTCTCTCTTGTGCCCACAGTCAAGAAAACATAAAGCTCTAGACTTACAGAAACCAATATTAGAAAATACTCAGCTGCAAGATATAATACGTAGTAACTTAATTTTACCTTTTCAAATGTGCTTGTTGAGTCTTAAGGCTGTATAATATTTCCTCACTTATAAAATAACATAAAATATGTCAATTTAAATTAATTTTAAATATAGAATACGAATTGTGTATCCTTATCCAAGGTTAATGGTAAGAACTGCAGTTCAAAGCATTTGGTAAAAGAAACTGAGCTTTGGAGATGTGGTAGTCGACTTGGTTCTGAAGTGTACACTAGGAGACAAATACTGCACCTACAGGCTAAACTCAGCTAACTCTTCTGCTGATCTCTCTCCATTGGTATCAGCCTCTCATTCACAGATAACTAACATAAAAGCTTGGAGAAAAGGAGGAGGGGGAAGCAGATTACCAAGTTGCTTCCATGGTAAAAGCTGATTTTACCTGTGTATCCCCCTGAGTAGTGCAAGCAGAAGCACTGTCTAACTTGAAAGATTACATCACAGCTGAGCTGAAGATCAGCTGCTACATGCAGCATGGAGAAAATCCAGGAAGAAACACATACCGAGTTTACTACGGCTTTTCCCTCACCCTCCCTTATGTGGTATCTGTCCTTGCTAATGATGGCCAACCTCTTTCATGGCTGATCTACTTGACCCTAGAGATTTTGACCTTCATGTTTCTCTAACCTGAGCTCATCAATTAGCATTACAGTAAGTTTTTCTGCTTTGTGAGACATTATTTTTGTTAACTAACCTTTTGTGTATAGCCTTTCCCCCCTTTTCTGGCCATATAGACTTTTCCCTCTGCATGACTTCTCCTTCCTTCCTAAAGAGCTCTCCGTAACAATGAATAGAAAAAGTAAGCCACAGCTTCTTTTCCCTTCCCATTCACTGGAAATCACAAGAGATTTTATGCAGTGGCCTTGTGTCATGGTTTTACGAGTTTTGTTATTGGTATTCCATATCATAACATGTATATTGGGAGTTAAAGAGTTAATGCTCCAGCTTCATGGATCATCAATAGTTCTGGGTATACCTGTCTCAGAAGAGAAGAACTCAATGGAAAAGTAAAGCCAAACACCTTTGGATAAGTATGCACTCCTGAAAATGACCATAATTTACTCAAGACTCTTACACTGATACTGATAGGACTAACATTTTAAGATAAGATTGTAGGAAAGAAACCTGTAATTTTTTTTTTTTTTTTCCTAAAGTAGAAAAAAAAAACTACAACAACAAACCAACCAACCCAACAACTTGTTTCTTTCCCTAATGCTTCTGTGGGAAGAGGAAGCCCCAGGCATCTGACTGTAAGTTCTCAGTCACTCAGAGACCTACAGAGCATAATATGAAACAATCACACCTCCATGGGGTAGCTTTTGGGAGACACTTGAGCATATACAGGTGAACTGATTTCTTGGCTTTTTTATTTTCTCTTCTCTGAATTCCTGTCTGGGTCAAAACTTTATCTGCTTCCCCACATCTATTTATTTATTAATTTATTTATTATTTCACCTCCTTTTTTTGCCTTTTTTCACTTCACAGGTACATCATTCCTCACTCCAGGCCAAGTTGAGAAAGGAAGTCTATTTCAAGGTTTCAGTGGTTTGCAGGCTATTTTGGCCTCGTTCCATGACGATTTGGGTGGGGGACCCAAGGATCCATGCCCCAGGAAAGGGGAAGGGGGAAAGGGAAAAGGGAAAATGGAGATGGGCCTAGAAACAAAACAGTGGCAATGATCTGAGGAGGAAAGCTGATTTACCAAATAATGTTTCAGAGTGCAAAATAACACAATAGAATACAATTGGAATTGAAGCTCAGAAATCAAATAAAATGAGAGGAGAAAGTGTCCCATAAAACCGAAGGCCTTACGCTAAATGCTGAAGGCAAGACAACAGTGAGCACCCGTTGCTGTGTTGATCTGAAAGGAAAGAGAGAGTGTCTCATGACACACAAGCAGTTTCTATCTTTCCCTCTGAGCGGAAAATGTAAAAATATGAAGGAACACTAAGTCCCCTGGAGTACTTGTTCTTCTTTTCTGTGACAGGTATACCTGGAACATGATCCATGGAGCTGGAGCATTAACTCTTTAACTCTTAATGCACTACATAACGTTATGATGTGGAATACCAATAACAAAAATCATAAAACCATGATATTCCACCCCTTATTCCACATCACTACATCATGCTTAATATACAGATAGGAACAATGATTAGTATGCATTAAATACATACAAACACAACATGTATACATATATAAATGGAATTACTGACTGCACTCCCCCAGCATCAAATTCCCTTGTGGTACTTGCTGAACACCCCCATTCTTCTCCACCAAGTGGATCCAGGTCCCTGAGCAAAAACAGTTCCACGAAGAAGTTTGTCCTTTCCAGAAGCTGGGAAGACCTAAATTGCTTTCTCCAACATGCTATTTACATGTACTAGAGGGACCTTATCTCTCTCTACAGTAGGTAGAGAGCTGGATTGTGCAGGATCACCTCATCCTCGAGTGCTGACTAACCAGGTGGCTTCTGCCAAATGTTTCTCTCAACGCTTAAATGTTCCACCACCCATTGCTTTCAACATGGTTTTTAACAACCCATTGTATCTTTTAATTTTACCAGAAGCTGGTGTGTGATAGGGAATATGATAAATCCATTCAATGTCATGATCTTTGGCCCAAGTATTTACAAGAGAATTTTTTAAATGGGTCCCATCATCTGACTCAGTTCTCTCTGGAGTGCCATGTTGCCATAGGACTTGTTTCTTGAAACCTAAGATGGTGTTTCGGGAGGTAGCATGGTGTACTGCATATGTTTTAAGCCACCCAGTGGTTGCCTCCACCATGGTAAGCACATAGTGCTTATCACTGAGAGTTCATGACAAGGTGATATAATCAACCTGCCACGCCTCCCCATATTTATACTTTTGCCATTGCCCTTCCCTCCAAAGTGGTTTCATCCTCTTGGCCTTCTGAGCTAGAAATAATTCACCCTTGTGTTGCCAGTCCAAGTCTACTTGAGCCACCTTAACTTTGGCAGCTCGATCTACCTGATGGTTGTTTTGTTGCTCTTCAGTAGCCCGACTCTTGGTCACAAGAGCATCTACATGGCGCACCTTTACAACCGTATTCTTTATTCGGGCAGCAATGTCTTTCCACATCTCAGCAGCCCAAATAGGTTTGCCTCTATGTTGCCAGTCATTTTGTTCCCACAGATGCAACCACCCCCATAACTCATTTGGCACCATCCATGGGTCAGTATAAAGATAAAGCACTGGCCACCTCTCTTGTTCTGCCACATTTAAGGCCAGCTGGACAGCACTGTCCTGTTCCAATGCAATTTGGATCAACCCATGGCAAATGTTTGGGCTGTGTTTTCACTCCTGGGGCAAATGGTTCCAGGTGTACTGAATGCCCCTCCAGGTAAAAGCAAACTGTGGCCTACATTCTGTGGCCAAAGGAATTGAAAAGAAGGCATTAGCAATGTCAGTGGTAGCATACCATTTGGCTGCTGAAAAGAAGGCATTAGCAATGTCAGTGGTAGCATACCATTTGGCTGCTTTTGATTCAAGTTCATACTGGAGTTGAAGCATGTCCCGCACAGCAGCACTCAGTGGGGGTGTGACTTCATTCAGGCCACGGTAATCTACCATCAGCCTCCATTCTCCACTGGCTTTACTCAGTGGCCATATGGGGCTGTTAAAAGGTGAGTGAGTTTTGCTGATCACTCCCTGGCTCTCTAGCTGACGAATCAAGTCATGAATGGGGAACAAAGAATCCCTGTTAGTGCGGTACTGCCGTCTGTGCACAGTTTTTGTAGCAATTGGTACCTGTTGCTCCTCCACTCGTAGCAACCCCACAACACACAGATCTTCTGACAGCCTAGGCAAAACAGACAGCTGCTTAATGTTTGTATCTACAGCAGCTATTCCAAAAGCCCATAAATACCCCTAGGGATCCTTAAAATACCCCCTTCTGAGGTAATCAATACCCAGTATACATGGAGCCCCTGGGCCAGTCACAATAGGATGTTTTTGCCAGTCTTTACCAGTGAGGCTTATTTCAGCCTCCAACACGGTCAACTCTTGGGAACCCCCAGTCACCCCAGAAATATAGATTAATTCTGTTCCTTGGTGACTCAAGGGCATTAGAGTGCACTTTGCACCAGTGTCCTCCAGTGCCACATGTTTCTGTGGTTCTGGTGTGTCAGGCCATCGAATCCACACTGTCCAATATAGTCTATTGCCCCTTTCCTCAGCGTGGCTGGGGGCAGGGCCCCTCTGTTTGTTACCTCCATAGTCCTTATGGCTATTGCTGAGTCCTGCAGTCACTGGAGCAGTCATCTTTTTGGAGTTCACCCTGGTGGTTGATCTATCTTGTAACTCTTTTATCTGTGCTTGAAGTGCAGGAGTGGGTTTTTTATGTCACTTCATATCTTCTCCAAGGTCGCGTAGGTAGCACCACAAGGCAATACATGATGTAGTCAGAATAAAGCCTGGTGGACAGTTTGTCCATTATATTGCTCTCCATTCTATCCAGTCTTTCAGTTACTTTTGCAATGGTTGAAACACAAGCTCATAGTGGGGTTAAATGTAACTCAATGTCTTGAAGTTTATTAATCAGTTCATTTATAAGGGGTCTTCTTTCCCTTCTGCCATACAATGCTGCTAATGTACTGGCATACCTTTCTGGTGAAGTCCTTGTGAATATACGCCACATATTTGGTGTACACCTGACTCTCTCAGGATTGTGCTCTTGGTCTGGTTCATCATGAACGAATGCAGAGTCACGTAACATTTCCACCACAGCATATTCTCTCAAATAATGGATGCCCTTTTCCATAGCAGATCATTTCTTTTTCTCGAGCATCAGATCATCTCTGAAAGGATATTTTTCTTTCATGGCTATCAGCATCCGCTTCCAGATAGCAAAGGGTCTATTGTGGCATGTACTAATGCCTCTGTCAATGGTAGAGTCCCTGGCAGTGCTACCCAGTTGGTGAGCTTCGTTATCATCTAGCCACACACTGTTGGCCCAACTGTCCCAGCAGCATAGTAACCAGGTGACAATAGGTTCATCTGCATGGCATGTAAAGTCTTTTTTCAAACCTCGAATTTCATTAATGTCATTCACAATATAATTGGAATTGAAGCTCAGAAATCAAATAAAATGAGAGGAGAGAGTGTCCAATAAACTGAAGGCCTTACGCTAAACACTGAAGGTGAGACAGCAGTGAGCACCCGCAGCTGGGTTAATCCAAAAGGAAAGAGAGTGTCTCATGACACACAAGCAGTTTCTATCTTTCCCTCTGAGCAGAAAACGTAAAAATACAAACAAACGCGAATTCCCCTGGAGTATGTAGTTGTTCTGCTTTTCTGAGGCAGGTATACCTGGAACTACTGATGATCCATGGAGCTGGAGCATTAACTCTTTAACTCTTAATGCACTACATAATATTATGATGTGGAATACCAATAACAAAAGTCATAAAACCATGACAGGATGCTTAAAACATAAGTAACCTCAAGGAATATGCAGTGTATGTTGTGATTTTGGCTTCACTTTCCTACCTTATTTGCTTGTTAATTCTACCCTCTAAATTGTACTATTTAAAAACATGTTTAATATTTGCCTAAATGTTATGGTAATAAGTACATTATACACTGACAGAGAGTGTCAAGTATTAGCATAAAATTTGGGTAGCTTACTATGTCTTTATGGCACTAAAAAGTAATTCCCCTCATATAGGTGAGGGCAATACTGAATAAAATGACTTACTGAAGTATACACACATGTCTAGCAGAATTATCTTGTGAGCTTGCTGCACAGTAAGTTCATCATTCTGCCATAAAGAACAGTTAAATACAGTCTTTTCTATTTCTCACAATGCCATTTGAATTTTTTTGGTTTTGTGTATTTGGGCTCTTCATTTCTACAAGAAAATGTTTAGCTGGATGTGTGAAAGCTTTCCTCTGCTTTTGCACAAACAGTTGCATTCTGAAAGCAAGCAAGCATGGAAGGAAAGAAAGAATAGTCTTTTTTCTAGTAAAACTTTTTTGAGGTAAAACTGCAGAGGTGCAGAGGTGCCCTAAAAAAATGTAGGCAAAATGATGTACTTTTAATTCCTCCTCCTTACCCCTGCTGTTCTTAACCTGACAGGCAGCCTCCCCATACTTTTTTAATTAGTTTAGTCAGGATTCTTCATTCATTTATTTGCAAGTTCTAGCTCTTTTATGTTAGAACTGTGGCTGAACCTTGTTAAGCTGATGTTGGAGGTGGCTCCCTGTAGATAAGCCAATGTATGGCTACACTCATCTTTTATTTGCAAGGCTGAGACCAGCATCCTCTGTTTAAACACATGCAGGACAAAAACTCCGATTATCTTCCTGAAGCTAAAGATGTTCCCATACCTGTTAACTCTTGAAGATTTTATTAAAATTATTTAAACTGTTTCCTTCTGAAATTGGAGGAATGTTCTTGTTGGTCAGGAGTCACTCTCTTCTAACTAAAGCTTGCATTTCTTTGAAGATGTTTCTTTCTGTGTGCTCTGGACAGAACATTTAGAATAATATATAAGTGTTCTTCAAGGTTTCATGAAAAATACAATTGGATACAATTATTTCTGACTCATAAAAAACCATGAATGCCTTCCTTGTTGATTCACTGTATTTCTTGCAGCTTTATATCCAAATGTCACCGCACCTTAAGTTCAAAAGTGTAGGGATTTTTCCATCATATTCTCTTAATCCTTTCTGGATTTGTTCAGCAAGTATTTTCCTCCTGCAGGTTTCCTGATATTGCCAGAAATGTTTGTCCTTCAGTCCAACACATTTCCATCAGTCATGCTAATTCAAATCTCTTATGTAGGATCCAAACAAAATAATTTTTGCTCTTTCCATTCTAACTGATCTAGTCTCATGATGATACTTGCCTGAAACTGGTGGTGAGCAGACCTTTCAGCATTTTACAGAGATTAATGAATTTGTCTTCTCAGTGTCCACCAGAGGCAGGAAAGCTTTGTGCAGAAAAGGAGACTGGGAATCCAGGGAGATTAATGGATTTGGTGAAGATTACAAGGGAAGTAGTGGCACAGAGGTCATGAGCTTTCTTATCTCCCACTCCTGTCCTCACATCAGGAGCCTTCTTGCTGTTTCTATTACTACTAGGAGGCTTTTTTATTTAATGCTGAATACAGCCTATTAGGCTTCTTACTATGAAAATAAAAAGCTATGTATTCCCTGAGAAATCAATAATTTTAAGTAATAACAAATGCAGAACACAAGGAGATACTTCTATATTTACGGATGTTCAGGGTGAGAAGATACAGGCAAGGGTTTCTTTTGCACTAAGTTCATCTAGCAAGTTGACTCATAATAGACAAAATATCAAGGACATAGACAGTGCCAAGAGCTGCCTATGTGGAGACTACTTATTTACCAGTTCCTTGTTTGCTATTGTATACATTAGACCAAATGTCCCTGTTAAGTAGAACACCTCCACTATGACAATTTTGGTAGCTGTTAAGGATAAGACCAAATTCCACATGTCCCTGAGCTACTGGAAATTCAGACGTTTCTCTCCATTCAAGTGTGTGATGTTTGTTCCAGGCAGATGTTCAAGTAAATTGGAAAAGACTCCTACAGTAAAATGGAGAAGCAAACCAGATATTATTCATACATCACTGAGCATACTTCACTCACACTGATTTGAAAGTGTTCTTGCCTGGAAAGGGACCTTATGTTTCCTCAGTTTTCAGCTACCAATGTATTAAATACAATTTAGTACCCTATATAGAAAAATAATGTGTGGTTGAAACTTATCTCTGATTGCAATCTGCTCTGACATGTCAGTACATCTTATGGGCCTCTTTATTAGAACATTTTTTCTTTTTGAGGGCTGAGACAACTTAGGAACATTCCTTTGCATTAAGGAAAGTGAAATAATTTACTTCATGGTGACCTTTTCAAATACATCCAATTAATTAAATTTATTTCAATTTATTCTGTATTTAAATGAAGGATTTCATATTCTAACTTCAAGGCAAAACTATGTTGAATAAGACTTTTTGAAAACTGTAATCACTGTAATTTGAGTTGGGTTGCTTTTTTTTTTTTTCCCCTTTCAATTTTACACACCATATGTTCCTTAGGTCTAATTTTTAATATTTTTTTGATTGTGTTTTCATTTTGTTTTGTTTTGTTTTCCCAGGACATTTAAGAAATTCTTAATATTGGGTGGCAAGTTTCCATGAAATACTCTGGGTCATCCTGGCAAAGACAAAAAAAACTGAAGACTCCATTGAATTTAATTACAGAATTCACAAATGTAAAAGTTCAGTTCCTCGTTGTCAACTGAACAATCAAAAAGAGGTGAAATTTCTCACTGCATAAACATAATGACCTAAGTGATATTTGCTCTTTAGACTCAACAAGTGATTCCTTTAGCAGTGGCAATATCTCTAGTGAGATGCAACAAACTTAAGTATACTTTATGTCATAGTAAATATTGTCTGATCATGTAGATATGAGTGTAGCTGTTCTCATTTGAGCATAGTGTGAAGTAAGTTTCTCTGCTTTGTCTACCTAATCAAGATTTATCTAAAACACATGAAGACTATGCTTGGAAACAGTTCCTTCAGTTCCTATGCCAGAGGCAGCTTTTCTGATGCTAGAGGCCACTTCCGATGTTGTTCATATGTCAACAGTTTATGGGCTGGTTCAGCCCAGTTCCATGACAAATGGGGTGGGGGGACCCATGGACGCATGCCCTGGGAAAGGGAAAGGGAAAAAGGGAAAAGTGCTGGGAAATGGGCCTAAAAACAAAACAGCAGTAACAATCTGAAGAGGAAAGCTAATTTACTAAATAAGATACCAGAATGCAAAATAACACACTAGGTTTTTCAGACCTAGTGAAATTACTTCTTTATTTTTTTTAGAAAAATATACTTTAAAATCTTTTCAGAATTTGAAGATATTTGAGGAAAAAAACAGCACACAAACATACTGTGAAACTGATCTAAACAGTTTCTGTCAAAAAACATTTATTATATGTTTTGTATGTTATTTATTTTCAAGTATCAGAAGACCATCTGGTGTAATCAGAAACTTAGCAGTAGGAAGTTCCAAGCTGGATCTTCTCTTGCACTATGAAATAGCTCTAGCTCCCCTTCTGATCAGAGTGCACTGATCTGGTAAGTGCTTATAGTCACAAAATAACTCCACAATACTTTGGAACATGAACTTAACATCTTAAGCTAAAGTGAACATTCAGAAGAATATAATTTCTATATGTAATGCATAACTGAGTCTTTCAATCCAAGAAGTAAAAATTGAATGTTGGTAAATTCATTTTTTATATTTCTCTGCCAACCTGAGAGTATAGTATCAATACATTTATCTTGCATGATGCTGTGACAGTGACGGAAGGGTTATGCAATGTCCTCCTTGTCAAGCAGTGATGCTTGAGGATTTAAACACCTCCATTTCACCTTAATCTTAGGTAATATTGCCCAGTTAGCTTAAGTACACCATCTGTGATCACAGAGCATCTGAATCAAATGAATGATGAGTGTGTTTATTCAGCTATGATTCTGTCCCGAGCTTTTGTAATTTTGTTTACTGTTATGCTTATTTGTAAAAATGGGAAAATCAATAGAGTATTGGGGAGCGTAGTGAAAGGAAAAGAAAAGAAAAGAAAACAAAACATTCAAAGGAGTACGATAAATTTACGTTAGGATAAAAAACTCCACAGACAAAAAAAAATAGATAAAAGAGTGATGATAAACACTAAAGACAAAATCTGAATCACTCATTGATTCATCATGTCTTTTCTACCGTATTTCTAGAAACAAACAAAGAAGATAAAAGGAAGAGGTAATCTTGGTAGCTTAATGAGAATTTTACAGTCAGCAGAAGGATCCAACTTTTGTGGTCTGAACACAGCATTCTGCTCCAAAATTATGTATTTAATAATTACCCAAAGGGTTTTGTGGATTCATCTATGCATTACATTAGCTTGTCTGTCTTGTGAAACTTCATAACCTGTAGCCTGAGCTTACTTCACCATCTTTGTGTTTTGGTTTATGCCTTATATCTTTCAGAAATGAAATAAAATGTTAATGTCATAGAAACTCCTTTATATCCTTCTCATATTATCTAGGTGTAACGATTATTATAATGAAATAGAATATCAACACAAAGTCTTCCGATTTTCACGAAAATATAGAACTACTTTGTCATCTAGAAAACCATACTTCTCAAGAAGACAAACAGTATATATTTGAATACCTATATTTATATATAGTATATATTTGAATTTGAATTAACATTCCTTTTTACTTAAGTGGAGTACATGGTCTTCAAAATATATACAATCCTTGACCCAAAGAACTTTGGATCATAGAACAATGTAAGATTTCAAGATATATACAGCAGTGTTAACTGACAAAGATCTGCTGGTATTTGTTTGCAATGGAGAGCTGCAAAGTTACAACTTTTGCTTATGAACAAACCAAGAAATGAAAGAATTTTCCTGGCTGGTGCAGGTCGGACTTTCAAACATGAAAAATACTGACAGTACTTGACTGAAGTCCTCTATAGTGTAAATCTTTTCATAGCTCTTCTATTGCTGTTCTACTGGTTTCAGTCTCTTGCAGTGCACTGCCTTTTTCCCAGGAACTCATGGAGTGACTCTTGAAAAATAGATGGGCACTTCTGAGTGACAGTAGTAAGAAGAAATGCCTACTGCTGTAGTTCTATGTAATATGCTGCCACACTGGCTTCATAGTGGACTGGTACCTTCTTACAGGTCCTGACCCAAACAGAAGTTAGAGAAAAATGTGATCTTTCTCTAGAATGGATACTGATTTACATGGATGGTAACACTGAGCAAACCTCTTAGTCTTGCAAGGGTTTCTTGCCTCTTTTTTCCTTTTCCTTTTCCTTTTCCTTTTCCTTTTCCTTTTCCTTTTCCTTTTCCTTTTCCTTTTCCTTTTCCTTTTCCTTTTCCTTTTCCTTTTCCTTTTCCTCTTCTTTCTAATAGCATATTCTTTTTCTTATTTTCTATGTTTGGCTTTTATATAATAAACTGTTTCTGTTTTGGGATCTGGGTCTAAAAGACTGCTTACTTTCCTTGCTTATCCACCCTGATTCTACAGCTGAACCACAGCTCTTACTTTCCATGAGATTTAAATTGGATTTTTATTCAACAGCCAAATAATTCAGAGGGTTTCTTTAGTCTCTGCTACTTCAGCATATAAGTGCAAAAGAATTGTCAGTATCACTCACTCTCATTGAAAAAACAACCTGTTGTAACTTTGCACATAATTTGAAGGCTTCTTTTGTTCCCCAAAATTAGTTTACGTTTAGCCTATATTAGTTATTCCCCCAGACACTATGTCCCAGACAGGCTGGTATTCAAGAGTCCTTGCAAATACAGAAGAATAACACCAAAGACTGTCTACAAAGACCTCATTGTAAGACTAAAAGGATTTCCTGTGAATAAGAGCTACACATGGACTTAACACTGCTGGGAGCAAGAACATGCAAGGAGAAACCAACTACACAGTGAAGCCAAGACATTACTGCTTTTTAATGATTTCTTTGTAGATAGGTGGAAGAGGTCTTTTCCCAAGGAGCTCATGATAATACAGCATAGCCAAGAACACAAGGGAGAATGTTGTATGGAAGCTAAAAAGGGAGCCTTGAAGGAAAAGAGGAAGCTCTGAGCTTTCTCTCTTTCTGTTCTTTTCTACTCATTTAGATGAGGTGTGAAGGTAACTGATAGGCAATGCACACTGCTTCTTCTGCAAAAAGGGACTGTAGCAAGATATAATGATTTCTTAGTCCTACAATAAGGTGACAGTTCAAAGGGTTAGCAGAACACAAAGTAACATCACTCTCAAGGTAAATGCCACAGGACTGTTCACTAGAGCACAGACAGTGAGTGCCTGTAAGGAATATTTAGTATTGATTTCCAGAACTTCTTGGAAAGCAATATTTTGCACAAATATTTTAAATTAAATAATAATTTTCACAAATGGACTTAAAGGAAAACTGGTGGAAACATAGGATTAGGTATGGATTTTCTTAAGTTAAACTTAAGAATACATTTCTACTGGGAAAATAAAAGCAATTTATCTATTTTTTTCTTCTCATCTTAATGACCTCCTACCTTTAATTGCTTTAAATAATCTCACGTTTGTATCAGTAAAATTTCTTATTATTTTCATAGGTCAGTGCAAAACAGGAACAATTTCAGCACGAAAATCCATGAAGGATAGAAGATTTTGGAGTTAGTCTTTCTCATATTACATATTACTATGTTTATGCAATTTTGAAAGGAATTAATCCTCAGCTAAATGCATCTCAGACTGCAGAGGAAAACTGACGCCTATTCTGTAGTAATTTTAATGTGAAATAAAAATTAGAGTTGATTTGATTTTGACCAGCTTTCCTTGCTGATCCATAGGATCATCACCTAAATTTTAACTCTAAAATGTGTTTGGCTAATACTAGCTCTGGTGTTAGATATTTAAAAATTTGTGCAGTGTAGGTAGCTTAGTATGAGCTATTTGCTCCAGGCTTCACTTCATAAGTTGGTGAGGAATTTTCTGTGATACTTAGAAAGGAAAAGATACTCTGGGGATACCTACCTCTACTCTGTTAGATTAAAACTAGAGCCATCAGGCCTTTTCATAGCTTTTTGTCCTCTTCTGCTTTATCTTATTAAAGACCTATCATGTTTTGTTTTCTCTAAAGCCTCAGTGACAAATCTTGCAGCTGTTAGATCAAACTGATTGCATGCTGAATCACACTGATGTAATCTTGTTCTTTCTCTTTCTTTGACATTTTCACCTGTCCTCTCCATGCATTCAGCCCCTCATTTTGATAAGAAAAAACCAAAAGCTACTCATACACGTATCACAGTGACCTTGGAGTATCAGTTGGCAAGAAACTACCTCACTTTGCATTCTAAGCCATAATTGGTGTCAGTCAATATCCATGAGATATACATGAGAAGTAGTTATACACCAGAAGTTCAGAGAGTTCCTTAGGCTTGAGAGCATGATAGGATAGGTAGATGTCCACTAACTGAAATTTATGTAGATAAGTACCTAACAGGATACATGACCTCACCACATAGTTGCCAGGTACAATGTCAGATCATAGTTTTTTTCAAACTGTAATAGTAGTTTTGGTAACCATGCAGAGACAGATGGCATTTTGTTGGCTTTCCAAAGCAGACGAATAATTTGCTGAGCTGTAGATAGTGTAATGAGAAGCCAAGTAAGTTGAAGATGAGGTAAAACCAAAGCATCTGTCAGTCCTTGAATGCCAACTTCTAGATGCCACAGACGAGCTAATATTTCTACACAAAAAAAGTAGTGACTGTTAGAGATTTGGGTAAAAAATATGGCATTTGATAACAATGCCACAACAGATGTCATTGAGTCCATCTTTGACTTTTAGTATTTCTCTGTGCAATTTTGGAAGAGATGCTTTCTCTGCACAGCTTGTATGGAGTATGTTCATTATAAAACTTTATTTTTCAGGAAACAATGAGATGGAAAATTCATAGCTAACCTGATATTGTCCTTCTTTATCAGGCTTCCTTAGTGGTTAGAGTGGATGAGTTTATTCTTTGATTTCTTTTCAATTATTTTTATATGAGGGAAGAGTCTATAGGTACAACTATATACTGTATATAATATATAAATCTTAAGAAGATTCCCTATTAAAATATAATGGAAGATTTTAGGTTACTCACACTATCCAATATTACATTTTCCAACATGTTTCATAGAAAATGTGTAATTATATCTTCTCTATTCAAAGAAATCCTTCTCTTCGTACTAATCCCATTCTTTCTCATCTTCTTTGATGAGGGAGAACAATGTTTCAAAAGTTTCCCTTTAAGAGCAAAGCTTGTGAAAGAAGCCCATTGAGTACTATAGCCTATTTGACTTTTTCTCCTTGGTAATAGATGCAGCAATTTAATAAAAAGCATCTTCTATCTAGGTCAAAATTATTTAAGGCATGCATGCTTCACTTTATATATATATATATATAATTAAATACTTACTAGGATGTGGTGGGCTTTGCACAGTCTGCATTGTGTGTTGAGAGTATGAGAGGAACAGTGGGAGTGGGTGAAGGGAAGCACTTACTGCTCGAAGATGTCAACCTGACCAAATCTAAACATAAAAACCTCAGCAGCAGATCCATGAAATAGTGAGGGAGAGACTGAAGAGTGAACAACAGCACTTGGGAGAGTGTAAAGAACAGAAGAAGGCTTCCCTGGGCACTGGAACCTCCCACAGCAAACCTGTGTGTGGCTGTGTATGAGCTGCAAACAGTATTTGCAGCAGGAATCTGAGACTGAATAGCTGCTTACTTTTATTACATTCCTGCTGCTTTTTATTTGTTGATTCTGAGCAGTGCTGCAAGTTAGATTGCTGGGTGCAGGAGTGGGGAGAATTAAGGTGTAGCATGGTGCTCAGCAGATTGTGTTGCTCCAAGGATGCATCACTGTTCAGTTCTTACCAAAGCCTGTCAATAAGATTTAACTATAGCTAGAAGTTCAATTTGAGACAAAAATGGCATCAAGTAAACTGGACAGAAGTGGAATCAGAGGGGAAAAAGGAGAAACTGCTGGTAAAAGCAACATACAGCATTGCTTGATAGATTCTTTTTGCTACATATAACCCCAGGGCAAGGAAGAGTGAAAACCTGTGATTTTATTATAAAATGATTTCACCGTGGATTAGCAGATGCTCTCAGGCAAGGGAGTACTCTTCAACCTTGCCAATTCTTCAAAACACTTTCATTTGCCAACCACCATTACCTCTGCCTTATCCATACTGAATTGAAGTCTAACCTGCTATCATCCAGCACCTGATTTTTGCCAATATCATAAGAGCAGACATTTTTCACCCAGTGGATTTAATTCACTGATTTTCTATCTATTTCATAATATTCAAAAGGGTGCATAAAACACATGGTTAGAGATCAACATTAACAAATTTTATATGACTATCATTGAGATTAAATTGATTGCCCCAATGGAGGTCTGCTATTTTCAAAATGCCACTGTGTCTCTGGTTTTACAGTGTGTTTTGCAGACTGTTTATGAATTGTCTTCCTTACTTATTCTGTTTTCATTGTATTTTTTTCTCCTCAAGCATGAAATGTAAGTTCATGTTATTAGGTATTTAAATCAAGCCTCCTTATGGACTGTGTTCAGAAGTAAGTCTTTATCCACAGGATGTTTACTTAAGTGCAAGAGTGGAATAAATACTTCTGAGACAGACAGAAAGAAAAACAGCCACTTAACTTTTTACTACTTCACCTGCAGAGGAAAATCTGTCTCACTCAGTGTCCTTTGCTTTGATGAAAGTTCATTCATTCAATACAGTAGCTACAACAAGTTTGTACATCCAGATAATGTGCACAAAAATCATCATTTGATAAATGTGCTGTTGATGAAGTCTTTGGATGATATTTTTGGATACAGTTTAGGGCTCTTTATAAGGAGCAGTTTTAAGTGTTCGTATATGGCTAGAAATCACAGACACTTATAACATTTGTCTTTGCAATACCAAAATTGAAGTTAAATAGGAAGGTGAGTAGGGGTGCTGACAGCAGTCTAGGGGAAGAAATGATACTGTATATCAAGCTGCAACACACATAGATTCCCAAGCTGTTTAAGAACTTCTTCCAGAATATTTAACTTGAATATTCATAGAATCATGTTAGCTTTGACACTATCTCCTTGTCTATTTGTGTGAGTTTGTGTGTGTATGTGTGTGTGTGTGTGTTTTCATTGGTCAGCAGGCCATTTTAAGCGAGAGACTTAAAAATCTATTATAAATTTTGTAAGTTTTGGATCCAGTAGCAAAGATGAAGGCTATGCCATGGCAAAATGCCTTGGAAACTGATTTTTTCTTGAGTTATTAACATTGGAGGTCAGTTCTAAAAAGAACAAACTAAGACATAAAGGTATCAGAATTAGATTATCATGCTGTAAATAAGTGGTAGCAATTGGATTTTAATTTGCTAGAATTTTTGTATCCAAAATACAGGTTTAAAATTTGCAAGTGTAATTAATTTAAAAATATTTTCAAGAAGACAAGAAGATGAGCACAGAAATATCATACTTTAAATTTCATATCATTAAAGGTAATCCAAGAAGTTAATGTAATTTTCTTCTGATTCACTTTCCTTAAGTACTGTTTTGCTTTAATACTGAGCATAATAGATGACTACGCTTTTGGTTATATCACAGATTTCTTTTGTTAGAATGATGTTCCGATGACTCACTTGTGCTGCGCCAGCTCGCAGTAGATTTAATCTTTTTTTCTCAAACTCTATTATTTTTCTGCATATTTTGTGTGCTGTGGTTTCCACTGACCCTTGTTTGCTATTAATACATTTTATTAGTGCCACTTAGAATAAATCTGTTAGGTTTAGAATAAAGACGTTAATGATGTTTTCAACCTTAACACATTAAAAAGCATGCAAATCACTGTGCATGCAGTCAATCTCTGCAATTTGTGAGTTTGGTGCAATGTTTTATTAGGATACAATATATAAACAATTTTGTCATCCAGGATGAATTATTTCTTTTCAGCTGGTATCTTTCAGTCAGAGGAGCATCCTTTGCACCAAGGACTAGGAAAAAAAGAAACAAATAATGTTGTGGGCTCCAGTGATCTCTATTTCTGAAGAAATTTGCTTCTAGCGAAGCAATCACTGGTGAGAGAAAAAAAAAAAAAAGAGTAAATTCTATCTCACTTACTCTCTCTCTTCATGTATTCATGTAGCTGATCAGCAGAATCAGAGGTCTGGGCCCATATCTTACACCACTCTGCTTAGCTCAGTGAAGTTATTTCCAGTTGATATGAATGCATATATTCCATAACAATTCTGTCCGTAGATTTAGAGGTTAAAAATAAAAAGAGATCTGATTTTATTAAAAAAATATTTAAATATATAAAAACAAACAAACATACATACATACAAACAGAAACCATAAACAGTACATCTTCCCAACAAAATAAGATCTAACTCACGTCAGGTGTCTTGTTTTCTCTGTGAACTATGCTTCTTTCATTGGCACTAGAGGGTGGTATCGTTAGATGTGACAGCTGATGTGTTAAAGTCTTAAGAACCAAAGGAAAACATTAGGATATTCCAAAGTACTGGACCTAACTGTCACCTCTTGTAAATTAACATCAGCCAAATTAATTTTGTTGAGTGATATCTGATCCATAAGTTTATCTTCTACCAATTAGGAATCTTCTGATTATGAATTTTTCCATTTCCTGGCATAGCTCATGGATTACATATCAATTGTATTTACCTGGGAATCAGGTTAAATTCTGGTATCTCTATCAACTTATTGATACTTCCTTCTTAGGTTTGTGCTAGGTGGACTGTCTT
Source organism: Callipepla californica brunnescens (assembly GCA_023055505.1). Classification (NCBI taxonomy): domain Eukaryota; kingdom Metazoa; phylum Chordata; class Aves; order Galliformes; family Odontophoridae; genus Callipepla; species Callipepla californica. The sequence continues at coordinate 789,636 of JALIRH010000013.1, forward strand.
TGTCACTCTCCTTTCCCTCATCTCCCATCCTGACTTCATAGAGCCATAATTTCCCAAACACAGAGGATAATTTTTAGATTTTCAGAGATTTTTAGGGCCTAAGAAATGTGTGAATGTGCCCTTCATATTCATCACTTATTCCAGAAATGCACTCTCATGGCAGGGTCAACAGACTCCTGTGCTGCAGAGGAAAGCATTGCTAGCATCTGAAAGGCAATCTTCCCACTTACTCACCTCTGCAGAAGCTACATTTGTGTGTCCTATTATGAGCTCCCCTGTGTAAGAAGGATAGAAACTGTGTAAGACAGAAAGGACAGAAAGGAGAATATAGCAAAGGGCTATTAAGATGATACAGGGTTTGGAGCATCTACCATAGGAGGGGAGACAGAGAGAGCTGGGACTGCTCAGCTTGGAGATACAGGAGGATCAGGAGGATCAGGAGTTCTTGTTAGTATGCATAAATACCTGACAGATGGAGCCAGGATCTTTTCAGGGATGATCATTAACAAAACAATGGGCAATGTGTACAAATTAAAATAATAAACTAAAATTTCAGTCAAAAATAAGAATTTCTTTTGTGTGTGTGTGTGTATATGGAGTCTCCATCCTTGGAGATATAAAAATCTGACTGTACATGGCCCTGGGCAGTCTTCTGCAGCTCATCTTGCCCTGAGCAGGGGATTAGACTGCCCAGTCTCTGGATGTGTCTTCCCTTCTCAGCCCTCCTGTAATGATATCCCAGCCCCTACTATTCTAAGTATGTTGCAAATGCAATACTAGATACGTGGCATCCTATCTGCTTTTGTGCCCATCTGCTAGAATGGCTTTATGCCCACTCAGAAGGTGCAATGCCAGTTTCAACAAGGCACAGGTGCCAACCAAACATAGATTTAGAAAGATACCCCGCAGAAGATTCTCCTGGTAGTAAGTAATGCCAAATTAGGCCCACATGCTTCATTACGAGGGATCACATCTGTCGATGCTTGTGAGCACTGTACCATCAATTACAGCCTTTATCCTTTCTTTCTTTTTCCTGAAAGCTTTACTGAATAGAAAGTAAAATTTATGAGCCAATCAAGGGCCTTGAGAAAATCTCAGCTTGTCCCTAGTGATCTCTGTCTTGCAGTTCCAACTTTCAAACTGCTTGTGTTTATATCCCTCTGTTAGAAATACTTCAGTGTACACTAGAATTGTAATTTGAGGCTATAAGAGAAAGTTCATGTGCAATTCATTTTATACCTCTTAGAACATGAAGCACTTTTTGCACATGAAACATTTTTTGCACCAGTACCTTCATTTAGTAGAAGAAAATACACTACTTGTTTGCTACCTTATCTGTCCTCAAGTTTCACTTAGGCAATTAAGAGATCATAAAGCTCAAACTGCTGGTCACCATGCTACCTGTTTCACATGGTCTATTTCTGTGTGTGAAATGAAAACAGACTCAGCTCACACTATGAGAAGAACAGATGACCCAGAAGGTGCTATTAAATCCTCTTACCTCAAAAAACTGAGCACTGTGTAGTGTAAGACTGGTGTCAAAGTGCTCAGTGCTGCCAAGCTTTCGTGGGGGCAATTATCTGATTCTGTGGTAGCCTATAGGAAATTTGTCCTTTATGTCACATAAGCCAATCTGGAAGCTTGCTATGCCAGAAAGACATTTCCCTAGTCTCCTTATTGTTGGCCCTGAGTTGCTTGTCCTCTTCTTATTGGATTTCCTTCAGGTTTTCCCTAAAGGTTGTGATTTAACACAATGCAGTTCTGCATAAATAATTCAACTAATCTTACAGTGTGGGTGAAAAACGCAATGCAATGAAAGAAAAAAAAATCTTGAAAAGAGCAGTCTAGATAATATGTTTCATTATTTTCCTTAAGGAATAGTTAGAGGGAAGAACACGCTGCTTTGTACCTGCCTACACCTCATATTTACCCTGATAGGAGTTGGCTTGCTTTAAGTGGCCGTCAGCTTAATTTGAGTTATGCCAACCATAAAAGCACAAGTCCAGACAAAGCCCCATGTTCTGTCAGCGTGCTTCCTAGCTCAGCCAAGAAAGATAGTGTTGCCTCCTGTCTGCCTAGGCAGCTCCTACCAGCAGCAAGAGGGGACAGTTGGAGGTCCAGACACTGAGAACCAAGTGCTGTCATGATTTTCTAACTGTGCCTCATGATACTTTAGCTGATAGGTGAACCAGCTGTGGTTCAGGTGACATAATTTTGGTGGTGTTTATTTCACATTTGCATCATTAAGAGAACATGTTTTAAAATGTTGGTGAGTTCTATAGACTGAATTTTATTCTCATAATGATACATATATTGATATCCAAATAGACTGTTATTTATGCACCATTAAGCATCCTGCTCACAGCCTTTTGCCACATCTTTCCATCCAAACCTGGAGAACATCCACTGTCATGTGGCTCGCTTATTTATTCTTTCAGAGTTAAAACAATAAAAATAGCACAGCAGGGTCTTGTCCATAAACAATGGAAACATTGCTATAAATTCAGTACTATTTCTGTTTTTATTATGTGATCGCTTCTTTGTTGTTAATCACTTGCCCTACTTAATTCATTCATTATACTCAAAAGCTTTGAGATTAAACCCCCAGGCAAGATAGCTTCATATGAATCCTTTCTTTTTTATCTGTTCCAAGTTAGATTAAGTCTAGGTTCTGTTTAATGAGGTGCCACTTGCTGGCTTTTCATGCAGAAAGATTTCCTCATACTCAGCGGTATGTATATACCATATAAATTATAAAATATTTTACTTTTTTTTCTGAATTTCTAACTAATAAGTCCTGCAGAAAACACTATTATTACAATTTTCCTGGGATATGAGTGGTTTCCTTCTGATTTGATTTAATTTTCTTTGAAATTAATCTAATCTTGCTGTTTATTTTTTATACATATATATATATATTTTTTAATTTATGTCATTTCATAAAAATCTTGTTACCAGTGGTAGTGAGAAAACTTCTTTTTTGTCTTTGCCTTCTTCTCAGGAAGTCAGCTGTCGGAATTTCTCCACCTTCCAGAATATTTTTAATTATTTGTCCATACATCCCATGGATACTATTTTTGCACTTAGAGCCTCGTAGAGCCAATGTGAATTTGGTATGGGAAGATTTATGGTCAACTGTCAACAAATAGCTAAGGGAGTGTGATAGGTCTCTTGTTCCACAGGCTAGTTGATGAAGCAATTCTGTGATGATGCTGACCATAGTCTCCACGATGGTCTGAGGATGAAATACCCCTGTATCTTGTGTTTGCTGCCCTTCTGTTGGGCTCCTTTTCAGCCTCCGTCCAACAGTTAACAAATCTGTTCTATACTGGCAAATTCCTGATGCTAGTGGGGCTTCCTCTAAATTCATAGATCTGTTTGTACTGTTTCAACTTTAATTAGTGACTGCATGCTGGACTTATATCTATGGTCTTGGCTTCTGCAAATTCTCTACAATTCTAGAAAAAGTTTAGTTGAAAATGCCATGCACAGCCCTGTCATCCCCATCTGTATATTCAGACATACTACAGATGGCATTTTTCTTTACGCTAATCATGATGGTTAGTATATACAAGGACAGTCTGGCTATGCTGCCAAATCTCACCTTTCTGGAAACAGAGGATATACATGTTCTGCAAATGTTTTTTCTTTAAGATAAGGACAGCAAAAGTGGAGTTCAGCTATCTTTGTAAAAGCCTACTACACTGAAGTGATTGGTTATTTTAGCCACAAAACAGCAGCTTCATTCTGCTGAAAGTGATCAGAAAGTCTTTGCTGTGAAAAGCCCTCTCTGAAGACTTTTTATTTTTAATCCTTCCTTCGAGAATTTGAGACTGAACTCCTTACAAAAATCAGAGGCAGAAATGTTGTCCAGGAATGCAACGATATCCAGGAATGCAATGATTTCCAGGAAGGACCATCTTCCATGGTCTTTGGAGAGATCTTGGCCTTATGAAATTCACCTGCTGAATTTAGGAGTTTTGTTACCTCAACCTGGAATAAAGCTGCTCTGAAGAGGTCATTCAAGTTATGGTAATTAAGTTCAAATAAAAATTATTTATGCAGAATTAGTTGTACTGAATTAAGCCTATTAAGGAAATGTTCTTGTGGAATTTCTGAATGTTACTGAATTTATTGGGAAGATATATGGTTGTCTTTAACCTGGCTTTCTGGTGATTCTTGAGCAGTTCAATTGTACTAATTTAATCAGCCATACAGGGTCTTTTACTTTAGGCCCTTTTTCAGTATTTGTTTGCTCTTAGTTATTATGAGATTTTTGCAAGACATTTTATGAACAACTTTATGGAATTGGAAACAATGATTTATTGGTGTGCTTCCTGGATTCTTTTGTCTTGACATTCTCCTTGATGCAGCCTTTGATTATTTCAACTTAAGAACAGTTAGGAGCCTAATATTAAGGAATTATTATACTGCAAAAATAACAAATGAACTAGCAGAATTTCAGCTGTGATCCAGATTAGTTCTGCAAATAAGTCATTATTATTGTTACTAGCATTATTACCAACATTCAAATTTAGAATCAACATCATATAAAATGTGAAGAATATGGTAGAACAAGCAGATTGCTCAAAATTTATAATTGAATAAACTTACTTTTCCGCAATACTCATAGATGAAATCAAGAGACAGCAAAACTTACGAATGCAAGTACTTGTGCATAAATATCATTGCCAGTAAGTGATCAACATTTCTCTACTTTGTGAATCACTAAAAAAATTCCATGTTTTAAGTCCTTTGAAAACTTAAAAATAAAAAAACGTATTAACTGGTTATTTTCCTTTCTTCCAATCTCCATTGCCAGTTGAACCCCCTGTAAGATATCCGGAGCTGAAACTGAAATAACAAAAAGAGCTGCAGTGCTTTCAGTTCAAGCGATTGGTGGTGTTTCACAGTAGGCCTGCCCCCCCACAGCCAGCTTTAGAGAAGAGATCGGTTGCTTTCCAACAGCATAGTGTGATGTTATCAAATATTTTGAACTGTAATCTTGCTATTACTATTAATGTTGCATTAAAAGATTATTTAATGAAGGAGATCATGCAGAGAACAAGCAATATAATGGCTCTGAGGAGCTTGCCTCCCACATACCTGGAAAACCTCCCTACTGCTACAGAGGGAGGAAGAACAGCTAGTGCCAGTTCTAAACAACAGGTTTCACACTGTATCTGTTAAGACCTGTTGCTTTTGGCAACAAAGTCTGACTCAAAGGCATGAATTTAAATTTTGAAAAGTGGTACTGGGTGATTAAAGACAACACAGAATATTCTAGTTTCTGCTGTGCATTGTTTAGTATTCAAAGATAGTTTTGGAGGTGTTGGCTGTCTGAGCATTCCTTTCTGCCATGTGTTATTAAACCTTGCTATGCTTTTTGGGGGCCTGAACATGTACTGAATAATAATAATAAAAAAAAAGCACATGTAATTAAGAAACAAATGCAGTTCCGTTGGTGTAAAAGTTATTGGAATAACAGAAGAACAATGGCTTTTGTTCTGCTTTAGAACTGAAAGATGTGAGGGCTGCTCTTAAAGTAAAGCTTCTATTTTATAATGTTGGCCCATGACATTAGAAGCTGTTGTGGATTTTATGGCAGTAGAGGCTGAATCTTCCCACCAAGATTCCATTACATTTTTTTGCCAAGTGACAGATGGTAGCAGAGGAGCATTCTGACAAAACTGCATCTGACATGGAAGTGTGTATGAAGCAACAGCGTGGAACTGAATTCCTCCATGCCGAAAAAATGGTACCCTAATGGTACCCACTGACATTCATTGACAGTTGCTGAACGTTTATTGAGACCAAACAGTGGATGTGAGCACGGTGAGGGGTAGATGGTGCATTTCAGCAGTGGTGACTGCAACATAAAAGACAAACCACATTCCAGACTGCCACACACAGCTGTCACACTATGAAATGAAGAGCATGTTGACCAGCCCATCTGAGCAAATCAACTAATGGTGGTGACTGTTGAAAAATAGCATTCTGTAGCTGATAATTATCTCTATCAAGTAGTGTTGCTGTTTCTGTGTCTGATTTGTATCTGTTGCAGTTTTCATGGAAATGAATTAGAGGTATTACTTTCAGAGCAACCTATGTGCTCCACATTGTAAATTATGTGTCTGTTGCTGTATTAGGACTGTAGTACAGCACATCTCATTTTGGTAGCTACAATGATGACTGTCTGACATTTCCTTAAATCCTTGTTCGTGTACCTGTTTTTCTCTTCGCAACACACTGAAAAATGAGTAAAACGTGATGATATCAATGCATGGCTAAATCCAGACAACCCAGTAGCTGCACAGAGAGTTTACAGATTGAAGATCTTTTCAGAAATTTGTCCACATTAAAGAACATGTTAAACATGAACTGATGTATGAATTACAAGAAACAAACAACAAAAACAACAAACAAACAAAGACAAACAAACAAAAAAATCAAAAAACAAGAATTACAAAATGTTTTGGTGGAATCACAGCTATGATGATCTTCTGAAGGTACAGGCAGGACAAGCTGTGTAAGAAGAGATTTTTCATTTATCTTTTAACATTGTAAAACTGGGCAAGTGTTTTATGCAAAGTCTTCCTTATATCAAGCTTAGCGTACTGAAGGAAAATTCTCCACACTATTCCATTCATCATTCAAAAGGAAGTTAAAAGCACAACAGTATTTTTTTAGCTTAGCTATATTATTACAGAGGACTTAGAACAATGTTGCAGGGTTTAACTCTAAACTGAAGAACATCAACAGAATGTAAAAATGTGAAGCCTTTTATATGTCAGTATACCACTCTCTAAAGTCTGATCAGACAACTGCAAAATGGTGCCACAACACTGGAGTCAGAGTCTGCCTAGTTTTGGAAACCCATCCTTTTGTGTTTTACATCAGTCGGTTGTTGTGTCATTAGTTTCTGGAATTTCTCTGTCTTTTCAGCTGTAGGTTGTTCTGCCCTGACTTTGGCTATTCTTGTGTCATGGAATTTGGGCACAGAATATTTCAGTCTATATACAAGAATGGCAAGTGTTGCTGGTGAGCACTCAGCCCATACAAAAGAAATGCAACCAGTCAGTAAAAAAATAATCTCCTTCAACTCAGTTTTTCACAGCATTATTTCCATTTGTGTTCTTTTTTGTTTGTTCATTTGTTTTAATCTTGCATTCTGCATACTGTGAGTAAAAGCAAGCTCTTTCTACAATGTTTATTACTAAGCAAAAGAAAATCCTACATCTGAGAAGATCCAGTTGTTATACATGACCATGAAATAATACACTTTGATATCAATTTCTGTACATGTTTATGGTTCAGAGTTTCCATCCAATTCATTAAACAGCTGTCTGCTTTCCTCTCAACTTTATTTGTGTTTGCATTTACAAACCATAGGTAATTAGAATAGGTACACAAATACCTTATAATATTTTCAAATACATAGAATCAGGTATTTGAAACAAAGGCCTTTTAGGTTATATTAATCAAAGAAAAAAATGTTACCTGTGAAATTTTATATGATAAGCACAAGTATCAGGTAGAATATTATTCTTACTATGCTATTCTTGGTTTCTTAATCATAGTAGGAATGCATTATTTTACAGGAAGAATGCAATACTTTATCTGATGCCTGATGTGTTTTTTTTGGTGTAAATATTACTATGTTTAACCTCACAATGTCTTTTGGGGAAAATCGGACTAATTCAAGCAACTTTTAAATATGAGGAAATGACATATTCAATTTTCAGCTCATAATTCAGCCACCCAAGTAACTGAGAAGACAACCTGCATCTTCCTTTACAAAATTTTCAAAGCATTTATATTCCAGTGGGTATTGCAATCTTCAAAAATGGTCTTAAATTCATATGCACATGAGAGAGTTTTCCTGAGAAACGAAACATTAGGCATAACTGATAAGGTGTGTGGAAACTTGACTGTGGATTTAGATATGTGAAAAACTATAACCCAGTTCATTTTTGACTATTCTATTCTATTGCATGTGTTTGTTGTTAAAACACTGCAATGTAAGTGTTGTCTGCTCTTTTTTATCCTTTTGCTTTCATATATTTTAAAAAGTGGACCTAAAAAAATAAGTGGAAGACAGCACATACATTAGAAAAAAAATCAGAGAAGTAGGGGAAAAGAAGATCACAGGAGAAATCCACAGAAGAACAGTAGTATTCATAATCAGTTTTCCTATTCTCTTACCGAACTTTAAGTAATTACGAGTAAAAGAGTTTGTTCTGGTAGGTGCTATTGAACTTACCCAACAACAGCCTTTTAAACACAGTCATGTTTCTTTTCCTTATGAGCTTCGTAAGTTAAACATTTGAATTTACAGAACTACAACTAGTTTTATGTGTTCATGACAGTTCAGTATTTGTTTCGTCATCTCAGCTATTAGGAAGATTTGTGCTTTTACTGTCTACTAGGAATTCAGCTTCCAGACACTGATGTATTTTGTTTTCTTTATAATCATCACCCAAACACTTAAATGCATTTACAAATTAAGATTGAATGCTTTCGCTAGTATCATATTATTTCTAATGAGTCTTCCTACTCTTTGAAATGCCACTCAATTTTTCTTTACTGTAACCATTATATAAAGCTATACAAAATAAATAAATGAGAAGACTATTTATAACATGCAAACCTTGACACATTTATCAGTTAGGTTTCAACAACCTTTTTGTTGGTAATGAAACACTCATCTCTGCTTCCTTTATACTGTGATGCTCTCTCTCATGACAGAATTTCATGAAGTTTCTTTTAACTCTGTTGATGATGTTCCTGGGAATCTCTGTTAACTAGTGAATGTTGCATATATAATTAACACAATTAACTTGTTAAAAATATTGCCTACAGAAGCTGTAGTGGTATATTTATGAATTAGTAACTAAGTTCAATATTTAGGCAAAAGTAGTAAAAGTCTTAATGCTAGTTATTACAACTGAGTGTCATCTGTTAAGAACACCACTTTCTCCTTGAATCATGTGTGATGTACACAGCATTTTTCCAAGAATGTTCAATAGAAATCCTGTTTCATACAGAGGTATCTCTCTTCTAAATTTAAAAGAAGCAAAAATTAACATTTATTCCATTCCTAAAATATGCTATTCATATTAATTAATCAATTGTATTAAAATTTAAGGGAAAATATGCTATTAATTAATGTAGGTGCAAAATTAGCCAAATTTTCAGCTTGAAAACTGAACCTCTAATCATCACTGACTATACAATTCTTGAATGATTACAGTTTGCATAAAGTAGTAATGACCAAGGAAGAGTTTCACATTCTGTTGGTGTTTTAATCACTTTTTTTTCTTCCTTTCAATTCTTCTTCATTTTTACCTGTGATCTGGCTACAATTTCTGTTTTTTACAGAGGTTGTATTTTCAGATTTTAGTCTCAAGAGTTATGGAGTTGAGATGCATAGTTTCCAGCCGGTACTGACAAACACAGCTAGGAAGTAAGTTTCCTGAAGTTCACTGCCATGTCTTTATGTCAGAAAGAAGTATTTTTACATTGTATCAGTCCAGGAATGCTGTCTGAGGAATCTGATATTTGTGCATGATGCACATTTAATGAATGCTGCTCTCACTTCTACATTAAGCTCCCATACAATAATTGCAATTATGCTTCGGTCAACAAGACAGTAAGCAGTGAGATGGAATGGAGTAGGAAAGTTTTTTTTGAATTAACAGCTATTTAAGTTTATATACTGTCACTTTAGCCTCCTTTCCTTATGTATGTAAGATTCAAGTAGCTAAGATAACATGAATGGAATAGAAACCTTTGCTATTCTATCACCTGCTTTTAGATTATTCTGGAATTTCGAGAGAGGATTCTTTTGCAAACAGCTAAAATTTATTCAGCAATTGTCATTAAAACTAATGACTGTAAATTGATTTAATTCAGTAAACGTATCTGACTAGACTCAGACTGATCATACCACAGCATAATTCTACAGCAACGCTATTCATTCATGTTCTGAGGATTTTGTACCCATGTGGCAGAGTAAGAAATCAGAGACAACCTTATTCTTCTTGACTTAATATGTCATTTGCCATTCGAAAAAAAAGAAAAAAGAATAAAAAAAGAATGAGAATCTGGAGAATCACTGGCTGTACATGTGAGTAAGTTTGCAAATGTGCATATTTAAACTGAAAACTATACGTTTCATTTCTTATGACTTCTGGAATTGTTGACACTTATAAGTGGAATTTATTGTAAACTTTTTATTTTGGTGCAGTCAGTAAACGTGCTTGTTTTGTGAACGAGTGGAAGGCTGCTAGAGTCAGGTACCACCTCTGCACTGGTTATGTCTTCCACTGGCATGCCCTGTGCAGCTCATGTTTTCTGTAGATTCTTGCATCCTTTCCTGACCACCTTCAGAATTTGCATGAAGGAATATGGACCTGAGTGGTATCCAGCTGGGGTCCTCTTCTAAACAGAATTCCAATATGAAGCATTTCATTTTCCTGATGAAGTGAGTAAAACTTTGCTTGAGAGAAGTTATTTATAGTATCCACCTACAATTGTGTTATGTCCTCTTCTCAGAAGTCCTAGAAAAAAAAAAAAATGTGGGCTTGATTTACAATCAACAAAATAGCAATGCTTTCTTAAATATTAAATTAAATAAAAACAGGGGGGTCAATTTTTGTTCCTTTTAACTTCATAAATTAAAGCATGTAAGCAGAGTGCTCCATGTTCTGTGGGAAGGGACAGCTATACCTGGGATGCAGGTCGCAATCAAAACTTATTTATTCTTTGTAAATATTGACCAGCTCATTTGCTGGTGTTTAACTCATTGCCTCTTCCATTGAGGCCCACAATGCATTTATGCTTTCTGATCTACTTTGTTATCCCTATCATAAGATATGCTTCTGCAATTACAATCTTCTTTTTTTGTCTGTTTTGTCGCTCACTTGTAAGATTTCTTCTGTGCTTCTCCTACTATTTCTTCATCACTTCAATAGCTTAAGCTGCATTTAATTGTAACCTAGGTAGCTTTCATTCCCCTTGCATACATTAAAGAGTAAATTCTGAATGACCAGACATAACTAGTACTTATCATAGTAAATAGCATATTCATCTCTTCTATAGTTAGACAATTTTATACTGTGCAATGTTTCTGCTTTCTGAAATGTCAACACTTAAACTGTGTCATGATTTTCCCACGAGGAGAAGTTGAAAAGGCTTTTCCTGAAACACAACTTGGAAATGTAACCTGCACATTATATTTAAACCATTTTTTATAGCACTCAAAAATTGGATGAACACGTACAATACTCACACAGTAGAGACAGTGTGCTTTTTTCATTTTTCCCTCCAGGAACCGGTCCTGGTTTTAATGAGTTTCTTCAGTTTTGAATTTGATTTTTTTTAAAGTTTCATGCCAGTTTTGTGAAATCGTTTCTCTATTATTAGACTTCATAACTGCAGAAATTGTTGCTTTCAGTTATCTCTCTGAGATGACATACATCACTTTAAAAACTCATGCACTATACATATCACTTCCTAACGCTGAACTGAATGGCACCAAAGCTATCCCAAAGTTTAATAGTTTCTTGGATCATGGCTTTGCAGAGGAAAGCTTTGTAGAATGATGGAGTACCATTTTAGGAAGAATTTTATGAACTTGGAGAAACGGGGAAATGAATAATCATATTTAGTTTGAAATGTGTTCTATGCATTCATTTCAGTTCTGAAAAGAACCATACAACAGTGTGCCTGCAGGTTAGGCACTGTGCATAGCAGCGGTGTCCTAAGAAGCATCCGTTCATTCTCAATGCAGTATTTCATAAATCTGAAACTACTAGAAAGATTTTTGAAAAACTCCACTAGGAGGAAAAAAAATGAATTAATTAAAATTCACAAATTGGGTTAAAAATATAAATTGATTAATTTCTGCCAGCTTCTAATGAGGCTACTAGAAGGAGTGGCACCAGACTCCATGTGTGGCCTCTAATGTTCCTTGGGGAGGTTTGGAGAGGAGAAGAGGACAAAAGGTGATCTCAGCCTCTCCTAGGCAAGACCAGTGGGGAATTCCTTCAGAAACACCAGTGGATGTCAGATAATGATGACTAAGGATTTCACTACAGAACTTTCCATCATAATCTGGGTCTTCTATTTTTTTTTTTCTGTGTAACGAAGTATTGAAGGCACACACCATCTGATACATTTTGTTAGAGATCTACGGAGTCAAGCCACCGTGTTACTTTTCAATAACACTGAGAAGCAAGAGGAATAAACCTGTCTCCTCTGTGGTCGTCACAGAACTTCAATTAAATTAATGATTAGCAACCAATTGCTGTGCATACACAAATACCATTTAGTTTGGACTGATCAGTCAGTTTGTTGGTTTGGGCTCCAATTTGTTTTAGGAAGTGTTTGTTAGACAATGTAGAACTGTTATTTCATAAATCTGTATCTGAAGTGGTTACTTTTCTGTGTTTGAAAATGAGTATTACGTTGTTTTACATGGAGGCAAAAAGTGAAAAACCTCTGCTTTTATGATGTGTAAGTTTCAAAAGCATGATTCAATGTTTATGAAGGCTAATTTTTACCTAATTTTGGTAGACTTTTGGAGATCTACCAAGGATAAGAGTGTTTGTACTTATTAACTATGTTCTAATATACACAGCCTACAAACCTGCAGGGTCCTATCCACATGGTCAGTCACTGAAGAACAATGGCAGCATCACCTGGGAGTGCAGCTTTTTGTAGGCTTTGAACTACAAGAGGGAAGATTTAGATTAGATATTAGGAAAAAACATTTCACTCAGAGGGCCATGGGGCCCTGGCAATGCTGCCCAGAGCTGTGGGTCACATCCCTGGAGGTGTCCAAGGCTGAGGTGAGTGGGCCCTGGGCAGCCTGAGCTGAGGGGAACAGACAGTCCACAGCAGGGGGCTGAGGCTGGGTGGGCTTTAAGTTCCCATCCAACCTAAGCCATCCCATGATTCTATGATAATGACTTTTGCCTGTTTGTCCATTTTGGACAGGAAGCGATTATAGCTGGTGAATAATATATGGCATTGTGTGTGTGTTTTTACTGTGTTTATACTTACTGAAGGAGATTTCCTCTCAGCATGCTTCCTTTCACTGAAGGAAGAACAGTCATACATGCAGTTAGTCCTTGCAAGTTTAATCATTTAATGTCCAAGCAACCACTGCAGTTTAGCACTTACTCATTTTGTCTGGATTTATCTCTACTCTCCATTGTGCTGGTAGCTGAATACCTCTACTTGTGCAGTCATGTTTCATTAACTGGAATTCAAACCAACACTGTTCATGGCTTTAATGGAGAATCCAGTACTGAAAACTCAGAGGTCCATAATCTTTTGGGTGACTTGGTGCTGGCACTAATCAGAGCAAGGAAAAAGAGCTTCATGCAGGAATTTGTGGGAGCTATTGTCTAGCCACAGAGTTAGAAGGAGGATTATATGCCCAAGAAGTAGGAAGTATGGGTGTTGTTTCCAGAAATGCTAATTCCTACTGGAAGTGTAAGTTATTTTTACTTTTGAGAGTCTGTCTTCCATGTGAAATCCATGTAGTAGTTGAACCTGAATTAGATTGCCTTGGGCTGACACCCAATAACCATCACTGGATAGCTCATAAGCATCCATGAGTGGCATGTATAGAAAAGATTGTAATGACACATGGTATGTTGTCTTGCGCCCTTCGAAATTTCACTGTGCCCTTGTTAAGTCACAGACTCACAGAATCACAGAACTGTAGGGGTTGGAAGGGACCTCTAGAGATCATTGAGTCCACCCCATTGCCAAAGCAGCACCCTAGACCAGGTTGCTCAGGTAGGCATCCAGGCAGGTCTTGAATGTTAACAGAGAAGGAGATTCCACCACCTCCCTTGGCAGCCTGTTCCAGTGCTCCATCACTGCACTGTGAAGTCAGTGGAAACTTGAGAAAACTTTCACATTCATAGGAATAGTATATCCTCCATCTCACACTTAAAAAAAAGGGATGTTATTTGAGAAAAGGTTTGCGCTGTATTAATTTTTGTTGTTAAATTTTCTACTCACCTATTAATGTCAAAAGCCATCTTAGAAATATGATACTGAATCAAAACAAGAACCCTGTCACTTTCTGTACACCCTCAAGCCCTTTCAGGAGGCATGTTATCCATTCGTGTGTGTAGTACATACTGTGACAGAACCAAGTCTGTAGAGTCCAGGACCTATCACCTGCCAAACGTGTATGGATGCCTAAACACCTTTGAAAAGGTGATCTGAATTGCTGTGTGCAAAATGCATGAGCCAGGCCTGCATTGGGAAGAGCTGAGCCAGAAGGTCAGAGACCTGAGAGAGAGAAAGAGAGAGAAGGTAGAAACCTGGGCCTGATTGTGTTTTCAGTGTCATACTTTGCAAAATTTCTGTGGCAAATGCCTAAAGGAGCTTGATAGTAACAGCCCATTTAAAGTATGCTGTATTTGAAGCAATTGAGTTAATATTTGAGACTGACAATTGGAAAAGTAGGTTGGCACAATTATATTAAGATATCTCAGAATGCCATGTGCTTGCAAGACTGAATTTCAAACTGTTAATTTAAATTAATAAAGATTCAAGAGTTTATAATTTGTTTATTTATTGAAATAAAATGCAATCCATGTTTCTAACTAATTGAAAAGTATACTTGTGATAGAGAAAATATTTAATTTCAGCAGGCAAGATACCAGACTTCCAAATAAAGATGATGAATTGCAAATTCTCAATCTTAATCCCTGTAGGCTGACAGTTACCCCTTTAAAAGCAGCATTTGAGTGATATACTATAGCTGGTAATAGCACACAGCTGCAGAGTAGGAAATCCCATTGCTATCTTGCAAAGCTTTTATTTTGTCTCCTTCATTTATTTTTCAAAATGAAATTTTCCTTTTTTAGAATAAAGAACTTTTCACCATAGCACGTGGGCTTGACCTCTAACAAACAATGGGCTGGCTGTTTGTTAGCCATTTGTAAAAATTCCTGGAGATCAGTTCACCTCTTATTTCACTTACACATTTGTGATTTTGCAACCTCTTCCCCTTCAAAGCGTAAAAACACATTTCTGTTATGTATCCTAGTATTCAACATGCAAGATCAAATGCAGAGAGGCCTTTTCTGTCTTTAATGCATAAAGCGTGTGTCCAACAACAGCAACAAAATCAGTGCCAGAAGTCCAGAGGGAAGCAGTAATTTGTGTCTGCACATTATTCTGTGTCTATGCACATATTAACCCCAGTATACAGTAAATTTTGTTACCATGGTAGCCCTCATATGGAAAGTTATATGCTAGTAGTGTATCTCTAACAAACACCAATGGGGAATACACATGTTCTGGCAAATGCAGAAGGGTGCGTTATTTATTTATTTATTTATTTATTCATTCATTCATTCATTCATTTTCTGGGGGGAATCAAAGCACTGTAAGTATAGAAAAACCAGGCAGAAAGGAAGAAGCAACTCAGAGTTTGCTCCAAATGTAAGGGTGGGGGGAATCCCCAGAAGAACTCCCTCTCTCCCTTTCCCATGCACCAGCATCACCATGACTCTCGAGGGCAAGAATGCTGTAGCCTTTAATCAGACAAAACTACCACTAAAATTCTGTCCTATGGTTTTCAGTCTGTGTCCTTTTCATTGAGGTTTTTATGGGGCACTTTGCTTACATTTGCTTTTGTGTCCATTTCTGAAAGTGAACTTCTTCCTTTTTGATAAAGCCAGCTGGTCAAGGGTTAGCTGTTATCAGTGATGCTTGCAGTTCCTCAACAGTGCATGTTATTATATTCTGTGTTATATTTATAGTTGTATATACAACTTTGCCAAACTTCAGCTTCACAGCTGACATTTTGAAATAGATGCTATTTGCCTCTTTTTTTTTTTTTTTGCTTAAACAGAAAGTGCTCAACCATTCAGAGAAGTCATACTAAAGTTCATACTGTTCTTCATTTTTTAACACTTTGAATATCACCTGTTGGCTTGAATTTTAGTCTTAACATTTGCAATACAGAAATGACAGCATCAAGCAAAGATTAAGTACAATAGAGGTATGTATTATCAGTGTTGTATCATGCAAAACCCAACACTGAGTAGAGTAGATGTAGAGTGGATGCACTACAGGAGAGTCATCACTGGTGCAGAAAGAAGGAGAAAATTAAAAAGACCAGACAGATGCTCCCAAGAGCTACAGGCTTCTTGTATTGGCTCAAGTTTAAGTTAAAAGCACTGCTCCTGTCAGCTGGTGTACTACATACTAATGTTAGCACCACTACAAACCGGTTGACGTTTATTGCTACAATTTCTTATGCACTGGCAAGAGAATTAACAAGATTGATGCATTAGGATCTTAGATCTCAGTCAAATTAGGTGACTAAGAGAGTGATGAAAAAAAACGCGTGTTCTTTGAAGGAGCACAACTCCATCAGAAACTTGTTACATCCTAACATCAGGCCATTTGATGAGCTGCTGATTTAACAGCACACTTGGCAGGCAGTAGTTACATTGATAGAAGGGACTACTTAATCAGTCCTTTAAAGATATTATGTTCCAAGTGATTTAAACGAATATTGTGCCTTAGTAAGTGTGCCATAAGTATGAGTATGTTCTCCATAAAGTGAATGCAAAAATGAGGATGCAAGTGTCATTTACACTGTTAGATTCTTTAATTGGGCATACACTAAAAAAAGAAAAAAAAAAAAAAGAAAGAAAAGCCTATAAAAAAAAAAGAAACAAATACTAAAATTTTAAAATTTATACTTCCTGGAAAGAAGTAGTAATTAGAGGATAAGACGAGGGAAATAAAATACCAGCTATCTTGCTCTAAGGATTTGCAGTGTAGAGAAAAATGGAGAATAATGAAGTGGTGAAAAATACAGTAGAGGAGATTTTTGAAGATGGAAGAGTAAGGAAAGTGCTTGATTTCTTCTACCTGCCTTCTGTGACTTGGAGGATTTCCCTTGTAATCATGAGTGTATCGAGAAATGCTGATTGCCTTTTGGAACTTGTCTTGCAGAATAGAACAAGGAACCTCTTGGATTCCGCACCAAAGAAGAACAAACTGACTTGGTATGGAGGGGTTGTTAATGCTTGGGGATCTGATACTGTGTACAGTATCTGATAGATATCAGTGGAAAAATCAACATGGGATTCACTATCTTCAATCTCACATGCAATATTCTAAATAACACAAAGTAAAAAAGTGAGGGGGCAGAATTAGTGTATTTGAAATACCTGATGTTGAAGGATGACTGAGGTAGAGGGTGTTTCATGCCAACTGTCTATTCCAAGTTCAGAATTACCATGTCTTTTATATGATATTTGCCTTTAGATCTAGGCTGGTGATGGTACCCTGTATCTTACCTGCCTCAGCTTACAAGAGTCTGCAGATTACATCTCTCCCTTGCTCTAGACTCGACATGCCAGATGCTCTACTTAAAATCTGCAACATTTTGCAGTTAGGCAGAGGAGCTGGAAGTTAGCCACCATTGGACTGTTCATTTCTTCCCAGTAAGATCCAGTTCACTGCTGAGGCTGTGCAGTACAGGCAGCAGGGCCAGATGCAGTGGACAGCTGTAGTATAGCAGACACCCAGGTTGACAGCATGAAGCTTTTCCCAAGCACTGAATTCATTAACTTTTGAAAATGGACAGAACTTTAAGGTCCACCATAGCAAGCACAAAAATAAATGAGTGGAAATAAAAACAGGTTTTGCTTAGGGCATGGGGGATATTCATTTTGTTGAGGAGAAAATGAGGCAAGGCAGAGTCATTAGGAGGGCTCCTTACAAAAGCAGGAGTTGCTTGAGAAATTACAGTGCCATTGACTAGAATACATCGAATACAAAAGGGAGATATAATAAGAGGAAAGCAGTTATGCACCTAAGCCCTGAAATGTAGCATTACATTCATCCTGAGAGGTAATCATTCCTTTCATTACTAAGCTGTAAGATCACTCAGTCCTAGCATGGTAGAAATCCAGGAGCTCAATACATCAGTCAGATAGCTTTTCATAACCCTCTGCTTCTGCAGCTCACCTGGAGTTCAAGTAGAACACCCAAATAGTAGCACTGAGTCATCCAGTAAATCCTACAGTTCCTAGCAAACTTTGTATGTAGTGACTCACAGACATCCTTAATTTAAATAAATTTTCTTTTCATTACTGCTTTTCTGAGTCCTTTGAAAGTGCAATGGTTCTTTCTCAGAAACCAGGCTGTTGGTACTGGCAATTTTGGCTCCAAAACAGAAATTCTATGGACAAACAGTAAATGGAGTATCACAGATTTCTATCTTCTTTTAAGTCATCACTGGTGACTGAAGGTTCCCCTAAATTACTATAGTTATATTTTGTTTGTGTGTATGATCTATATTACTTAACTGAACTACATTTGTGAAACTCATATAACAGAAATGGCAGGTATCACTCTGCCAGAGCAGTGATAAAAGTAGCAAGAGGAAAATGCTATGAGAGAAGAGATATTACATACTGCTTACACTAGACACTGGCAGCAGCATAGAAATCCCAAGCACAGAATGACTCTCTCACCACCATGCTTATGTACAGCTACTAATGACTTTACCATACTTACTCATCAACATCATGTCTTGTTCAGTGCCATAGAAACCATTCAGATTGTTCCTAGAATTTCCTTAGAAATCCAAGACATGATATACTGTCTTGAAGTTTAGGTCCTGCACTCAATCTATGCAGCAGCTGGAGAAATAGGGGAGTAAATGTTTGAGTTATTTACCACAAAGTTTGACAAAATGCAGAACCTTCTGACACTCTTAAGGGATAAAAATATATGACAACCCATGTAAAAAAAGACAGTATTGGAGAATGAAATAGTAAGTCATATGTTTCATTGAAGGATTCAAAGTAAAACATGACAGAAAGAAAACTGCCTAGAGTTAGCGGAGGGCTTCTCCTATAAGATTCTCAAAAATGTTTTGAACCATCCTGGTAACCTTAAATTCTTAAATCCCTGCACCTCAGGTCCATAGACTAAACCCTATCCATTTTTGCGTCCCGTCTTAGCTCCCTTACTGTCCGAGAGCACAGTCCAGAGAGCAGATAGTTTATGTTTAATGAATGGAAGGGTTGGAGAATTCATTCCAACTCTGTGTATATAGTCCCACTGCTCCATTATTGTCACTACTTATTATAAAAAATATGAAGGCTGATTTCCCTACACTAAAGCCTAATTTCTGTGTTTTCAACAATGTCTCTTTCCTAATGCAGACTGTTCTTCCTTACTAACAGATCATGGGTCAATCACCCTTTGACCTTCCCTGGCACTAGAGTTCCTGGAGTCTCCAGTTGCAGGGTGGGTTCTGGAGTCTTGGTAACTGCAAAAATGTTTCTGGATCGTTTCCAGGTTGTCAACAAGCTCCTTAGATCTGTAGATTGAATACTTATGACTTAATGCTGTGTCAGAGGGCAATTTACTAATTTCCTACTTCATGTCAAATTCTCAGGGAAGCATTAATGAACATCCTGGCTGTATCTGCCCATATCTGCTGGAATGTACACAAGTATGGTTCTGTTTCCTAGTCACCAGAATATATAGTTATAATCTGTATTACTGACTGAGCAGAGATGGACACCAGCATTCTCCTATGTGAAAATGTGTTTTTTTGTTTTGTTTTGGTTTGGTTTTTTTTTGTGTGTGTGTAACTCACTTGCTTCTGAGCACTCTACACTTGGCTTGGGTGCGTGACTCAGACCTTAACTGAACAAGCTGGAGAACCCCAGAGCACACAAGGCACTAACTTGCTGTGATGTTTGGGAGGGCAGCACTTCTTGACAGGCAAGTTAAATACCCACAGACTTTAAAAATGCAAATTCAGATATCTATAGACTTCATCTAGGCTTTATATGGGACATTTTAGGAATTATGCTCTTGTACAGAAACGCCTGAATTCCCATGTTCCTCTTCAGGCTTATTAGTCCCTCTGTGGATTTAAGCCTGGGAAAATAAAAGGCAGGATTCAAGAATCACCAGGCTGAACTTAATAATAAATCTCTAAGCATGCAACACTGACTTTGGTTTGTGGCCCAGCCAAAATTGAAGTCAAATAAGAAAAGAATATACATGTCTTCAGGGACTGCAAATAAGCAAATTGGTGCTGAACAAGAAAAGAGCAATAGAACATGAAGCTGAAAGAGGAGAGAAACCTTGGACTTTAAGAAATTGCCTATTCTCTCAAAAGCATTGCCAAAATCTTTCAACAAGTGTAAGCTATTAAAATACATGCAATCAAAGGTGTTCTATATGGCTTGGTGGAAATCTTGAAATCACAGTTTCTGTGCTTGATGAACACTTAGTTAGAAATTGCCATATAGCATTAAAATCTTTCACACCTGGATTTCATATATATTTCTTTATACAGCTGCTTTCCACCGAAGTGGCTAATGAGGTAAAAACTTGGAGCCACTTTCCAGATTAGTTACATACATCACATGGAAGAGAGGTTCCTATTTTGATGGAAACAGTGGGCCACAGTCACAAGTTCACAGAAAATGTTCACCTATCATTTCAAATAAAACAGTTACAGTCCAACTGCAAAAGCCCACTTGAACTTTCTACCTGAAGTGGAAACTGCTATCCAACATGTAATTGTGCCCACCCCACACATTTGACATTTTCTGGGTCTATGTTAATAACCTGATTTCACATAACAGATAAGGAATGACTTTCCTGCCAATCCCTACCCTCCTTACACTTCTTAATCTAGTGAGATATAAATAATTATGGTAACGATAATAGTAATTATGTATTTACCAACCTGCAAACTTCTAGTCTCTACACTGATATTCTAGCTCACCCTGAACAGTACTTTAAGCTACAAATGAACTTGAATGAGGGTAATTGTTTAGAAAGAGATTACTCAGACTGTAAACCATGTGGGACAGCCACTGTCTCTATTCTGTGTTTGCATAACACTTAGACACACCAAGGTCCAAGTCTCCTCTGGGAGATCACCATCTGCGCTGATATAAACTAACTAATCTCTGAGGCTTAATGCCATCAGCACTATAGAATCTGTTTTCTCTCTTGATTTCTCTTCTACCATTTATTCAAAGATCTTAGGAGCAATGAGAGCACAACAAGCGTATGCGGTTATACAGAATAGTTCTTTTTATTTTGTTTTGTTTAAAGAAGGGAGGTCGTGTTGACACAAAGTGGGAATCATCTTTAGCGCTATATTTTCCATCCTCACCCTTTGTCTTCTCCTGAAAGAATGTAAGATAATTGTGCAACTTGTCGCCACAATGACTGGTGATCTATTAGTCTCAAGAAATTTCTCAGATCAGAGAAATATGAGAGAAATAATTTCATAGCTAACTTCTAAAATTCAAGCAGGAGTGTCAAAGATGTTTGAGGGAAAGTAAATAAAGAAATAAACTGCTAGCTGTTTTAGTGACTGGAGAATAATTTAAAATCTATTGGGTTTTGCAATAGTTGTCATACGTATTTCAGTGACTGATAGAGTAACCCCTTATGAGAAAGACTTTTTTTTTTTTTTTTTTGTATTGACAAAAATGCCACATTTTATTTCATGTAACTGATGAAGAGAAACCAGATTATTGGAGGCATTGTCTTCTTTCAGTGTCTGGGGTACTCTTACGTGCAATAATCAGGTTTTTGTTCTGTAACTCTTCTATTGTGGTCTTAGATTCATGCCACAGCACATTTTGAAATTCAAATTCATACCGGTTTCATTGTTGTCCATATAAGTTCGAGTTCTGGCAACAGGCACATGTTCTAGGAAGGTGTGGAACTAAATTGCTGTGCATGCTGAGAAAGAAGGGAAGAGGTGATTCCTTATACTCAGTATGAATCTATCCAAGGAGGGAACAAAAATACTTTTCTGTGATTTAGTTGAACACTGAACCAGTAGAATTAAAATTGTAGAATCATAGAATCAACAAGGTTGAAAAAGACCTCCAAGACCATCCAGTCCACCTTCCACCAATATTACCTACTAAACCATGTCCCTCAGTACGACATTTAAATATTTCTTGAACACCTCCATGGTTGGAGACTCCCTGGAGTCAGATACTTCAGATCTCAGATACTGTTTTTTGTAACTGATCTCATGATAAAATAATGTAAACAAGTTTATGTATATATGCAGTCCAGTTAATTTTATTGAATAATGTGAGAAAATCACAACCTGTTTACATACACTCTATCAACAGGAAGTAAAGTACACTAAATCATCTAAATTATTCTCTGTGAGCTGCATAATCTTTTCCCATAGTTATTTGTCACCCCAAGACCCTCTATGTATATGTAAACCAAAGCACATGTTCATAAATGTAAATAACTACAACAATATGTGCTGTTCCATTGTGGAGAAGTAGAGTGCTGCCCATTTACACTGTGAACTTATTTAATCTATGGTTGATGCTGATTTGGAGAGATGAAGATAATTACCACCAGCTATCCACGTGACTATTTTAGCCAAAGAATGTTGTGGGGAGTACAGTTCCTTTTTAACAAAGAAAATCTGCTTTTTTCTGCCCTTGTGTTTTGTAAGTCTTGCTCCTCAGAACTCCTTCCCCCTCCCAGGTGGGTTTTGAGGCTATTATAGGACACAACAGGAGGAAAAAAGGTTTCAAGATTTCTTTACTATGAAAGATCTGCCCTACAGCCTGCTCCCTTTTCAAGAGGGAGACAAGTGGTAGAAATGAAGAAACATCCCAGTTGTTGCTTGTGGCTCCTGACATCTGTCCGAGTGGCTGCAAGGGCATACAGAGACTGCGTATGCAACTTCTTCACAAACAATTTTCAAAATATTTCAAAGCTGGAGCAATGTCCATTTCTTCAAAGTCACCATTGCTAGATTTTTTGCATTAAAGTAGAGTTAAGGACTAAATCTTATGACAAAACAAACAAACAAACAAAAAAGAACAAGAAAAAGTTTTGGAGCACAATCTCTGCCATTCTTTTCCGTCCCTCTGTTTGCTTCTTGTCAGTAAATACATAAACTCCTCTCAAATACAGGTTCTTCCTTTTCCCTCTTTATTTTCCTGCATGTTTTCCATATTGACAGGGAATCCTACAACGGTGATCTACAAAGCTGTTGAACTCCTTGCCTTGCCTTGATTTACAGATCATGCAGCTAGGCAGACTGTATATTATAATAGCCACCTGGAGAAATACAACCACTTCCAACAAGTTTCAAGCTTTAAATAAAATATGGCAGATATCTGGGCAAACAAGTGCCATCATGCCATCAAGAACGAAAATAAAAAATAACTTCCATTCAGCTCAGGAACATGGATTGTCTTTTGTACAAGCAGGTTAATTGACTTCTGTGTATCTTACAAGGACATGAGAAATCTTCATGTTAGATATTTTACTCTGACATGGGTTCACATACTCCACAGCAGCACCTGCTTACTTTTCTGAAGTGTTGTACTGACAGTGTAAGAAAACATCTCTTTTCAAAAACACCTTGGAAGATTTCAAGTGGTGCGATAAAACAAATGTGTGATAGGAATTAGAAATCATACAGGAAGTACTCAACTGTGGGTGTTTAAAATCTCATAAAACTATATACAGTATTATTATGAAATATCTGAGCCACTTTCAGATGTTTTTTTTTTAAAAACAATAACAACAACAACAAAAATATTTTGCATTCCTCATGATATTCACGTAACAAATAAGTGGGAGCAGGAGCAGCAGGTCCTGTTCACAGCTCAGGAAACGCTAGTTGCAGCCCCATCTCACATTAGTAGATGATGGCAATTGCATTTTACAAGCAATTAGAGGAACTTCTGGAGTTTCCACATGCACTCTGAGATTTGGCAGCATGGCAGAATTGGAGAGATTTTAATGTTAGTACTGAAAGATTGTAAAATCATGCCTTGCGATGTAGAAAATGAAACTTCTTCCAAAGCTGCATTAATATGCTCATTTTAATAAACTTCATTAAACCAGCCATATAATCTGTGCAAACTTAGTCTGCTTCTCAATTACATGGAAACGGAGTATGCTCTGACTAGTGAGGAGCCAGTGGCCATTACCGACTGTGTCAAGCCACGGAGGTTTAACTATTACAGATGTCTCATTTTATAACTGTTTGAAGCTATAGGTGAAGAATCTGCATGAGGAATGTTGAATGTGGCTGTGGGTTGACCAGAAACCTGGGGATGCAGAGCCAATGGACTGTGGGACAGGCTGGCAAATTGCAGCAGCAGACATCTGGATCTGCATTGCCCTGGCTTGTGGAACATTGCTTTTAAAGAGAAGGATGCAAGTAGATGTTTCCCTGCTTGTCAAAAACAAAGATGTGAGATCCCACTCTATGGGAGCAGAACAGGAAACTTGCTTCTTAGCTTTCCTTCCCATAGGAGGTAACCTGTACCTGTATATGTTGCCACTTATATTCTTCCAGTCCAAAAATCAACATCCTTCTCTCATTATGATTCGGACAGGGATAGAGTGGTGTCTGCGTGGTGCATCATGAGCAGGAGAATCGTGGATCTATTTGTGCCACAGAAGACTGTATGATACAGATACATTCCATAAAGAGCTTTCTTTCATTTCACATACTTGAGAGATGCTGCTGTATACAATACACAATGTGTTGGAAATATATGCAGTTTTAGGAAATATCTGGTCTCAGAAATTCCTGTCAAACTTTCCCCTTTTTCCTATGACTGGTGATCACAGGGAAATTTGTGGGACTAACATAAGCTTAGTGTATTAAAAAGGAAAAGAATGGGTTGAAAAAAATATTAAATTAGCTCAAATTAGCTTTATTTTCTGTTTTCAGTTAGTTTCAATGATGAAAATGTAACTTTTCATCTCATTTCAGAGATTTGTTTAAAACTTGTGACATGCAAAACATTGCACTGAAAGATCAAGCACTTTCTGGTGTGCTGCCCTCCTGTTCCCATTGGTGAGGAAAACAATACTTATGTCATCACTTGATGGACTTTTGCTTATCTTTATTCAAACTCTATTGTGAACATATTGCATATATTTTAATCACTAGCCAAAGACATGTTCAGACTGTCCGTGAAAACTCCATATCATATCTAGACCATGGTATGAAAGAACCTCCCTATGAAGGATCATTATTTCTGTACTGCATATGGTCTCTCATTATATTATTAAAAAAAAAAAAAAAAAAGAAGGTGTAAATATGCAAATGTGTGAAAGAGAACTTGTGTTGAGGTTATGTAAATAAACTTGCTATGCCTGTTTTGCCTGGGTATAGCATGATCAGTTCAAGACAGATTTACTTCCTGAGAAAAGGTCATGGCTTACAGAAAGTCTGTAAGTGATGGTGTTTAAAAGCCATCTGCAAAAGCCTATGTATAATTTAATAGTGTGTTGTTAATTGTAACTTTACCATTAGGACAGTGGCAGCAAAACTGACTTTGGAAATACCACAATATTACCAGGGCAGAGGAACCATGTACTGTATGGACAGAACCACTTCCAAATGCTTTTGTAACCAGGTTCCTGTACATGGCTCTGGGCATGAAGGAGACCTAGGAAGTCTGGGGGAAATGCAAGGAACAGAAAGACTGAGAGAAAGGAGAGTGTAAAGGGCTTTTCAGGTAGGATGGCAGAAGTGAGAAAGCACCAAATGTTCCTTAAAGCATTACAGGGTCAGAGCTGGGACTGACACAAACTGTTGTATGAAATGGGGAAACTGTAACTAGTTCCTCCTGTTCCCCTGGCCTTCCTCAGGCTGAACAGATCTTGTTCAGAAAAGATTCTAGTTGAATGCAGCGATTACCTGGTAATTAAATGGCGCTGTTGCATATGGTAGATTTCCAAAGCAGATTTGTCTTGGATTCACATCAGCCTGTATGTGAAGAAGGTGAACGAAATACAGCCTTAAAACTTACGTCCATTCTTTTCTGTTTGTTTTCTGCAATATAAAGCCAGTGCAAAATTAAACTATACAGTCAAATTATCAGCCACTTGGCAGTGGTTCAGGCAAGAAATATTTTTAAAACAAATTATAATATAAGCATGAAACACCTCGGAGCAGTTGTATTCAAGGAAAAGCAATAGTTGTAAAGCTAATAGTAGTTGTGCGAGAGACAAAATAGCATGTATAGCTAAGAGTTTAGTGTGAGTAAACTCTTTGGAAGCTGATATGTTAGATAAAGTGGTAAAGCAGCCATAATAATATATTAAGAACCACCATAAAGTTCTTTCTCTATATGTAATTTTTCCAGCACTCTGAAATGATTTTTCTTTTTTTAGCAGAACCACCTGCATAGGTTAGACTGCAGACTGAGACATGTTAAGATTCAGGATAGCAATTATATCTGAACACAGAATGTAAATTTTCTCAAGGCAATAAGATGTTCAAAGGCTGGCCTCAACCTGCCATTACAGCATTTTGAGCAGTTTGTAATTTCTGCTTTCATATTGAAGAAAGTAATATTTACTTTAAGAATTCATATTACATTTCCTTTTGTATGCTTTTTCACTGTATAAGCAGTCCATTTCTTCTCCTTTTTTTCTGTTTATTTAACATTTGTGTTTATGGTTCTTCTGTCAGCCTTAAATACACTGTCACATCATTGTTGAAACTTTTTTTTTTTTTTTTTTTTTTCCATCTCTGAGAGAATCTGTGTGGGGGCAGTGTAGGTTCAGGAGATTTTAAATACTTCTTGGTGGGGTCTGAACCAGTGTTTGGGAACTTCTGTTGCAATCTGCCTCAAATGAAATGTTTTCCCTGAGGCCAGAAGCCTTTTAATAACAGGTCAGTTCTAAAGATGAGTCACTGGTGTTGAGAAAAAGCTGACCAAAGAACAGTTAAGCTGTACTGCTGATGCAAAATTGCATAGGGAGTGATGACAATTTGAGTTAAGAAATGAAGAACATTTCTTCAATTCAATCATATTTCCTAAAAGAAACACCAAAACTAAAAGTATTTTGCTGTTTCTACCCAAAACAAAGTAGATATTTTGCTACTGAATAAAACCTCTCCTTTTTCTGCATTCTCCATTGCAGTTACAGTTTCCTAATCAATACAGTCCACACTCAGAAATTGTATCATTTCTTCAGGTGCTGGCTGTAGCTACTTTGTTCCTTATCATCTGTGGATCACAATCCCTCTACAAAGAGACAAAAACACTAGTGCAAGCTATGGAGCGCAATCTTTCAGCTTCCTCTCTCCTGACGTGCAGAATTTATGATGGCCTGCTTTTTTGTACTCTCATGAGATAGGATGCAGAACATGGGTAGGTTTTCAGAGTATTCTGCAAAGCCCACTGCAATGGTCCCCATACCACCAGGTGCCTGATGATGACTTATGTCAGCTGCAACAAAGGAGTCTGAGGACAGGAAAGGCCCAAGCTCTGCAACCCAATGACAAAAAAAAAAGCTGTCAAAATTCCAAAATCAATTAAAATACATCCTGTTTATATTCAAATTATTCACTTGGATTGCAATGGCAAGTCAATTGATTCTGATTCCTTTTGACTCAACTATTTTTTAAAAAATCCTGAATACTTTTCTTCAGGGCCATAAAAGCTTAGATATCCATCAAAGAACACTTACACAGCTGTGGTAGGAGAAGAGGATTCCAGAAGAACTTCCCCAACCATCCAGAGGGGTGGATGGAAGAGGGTGGGATGCTGGTAGTAAAAAGAAAGTGAGTTTGAGTCATAGTCATCCCTCTGTCAGAGAAATTATGGTTTCTGTGAAGATTTAGGGAGATTAACTAAACTCTCAGTCTTGTGAACTTTATTTTCAGACTATTTCTTGCTAGTCTATTTTTGCTTGAAGAGTGAATCTGTACAATTAATTGTGGTGCAATATTTTTTGTTGCTCTATTTTCATGAGCGCAGCTTAAAAAATCTAGCCCTATAATAAATAACAGCTCAGTAAGCTTTGAGCTCCCTGTCAGTGAATCTCTTTTACTGTCATCTGATTCATTTCTGAGACTCCAGTTTCTCACTGTGGCTTATTATTATGTTATAGTTCTGAAACATGATGTAGGTAATTGCACTGGTCCCTTAGCTAACTATAAATTCATTTTAGTTTGTTAATAATAATGAAATTGCCATAGATGCCTAACAATATTTTTTCTTCAGAAATAAACATTTAAGTATAGTTTTGCAGAAAGTAATCCTGGGCTACCCTGTGGCAACAATTATAATTAAAATATAACTGATAATATAATTGAAACTGATTCCTTTTTATTAGCTTGGATCCCTTCCATAGCCATCCTCCTCTTTTTGAATAACTCAGCCTTTGTGCTGCAGGAACATTTATGTATATGTAGCCATGGGCTAAAGAATACATGTCCATTTCAGTCCACAGGTAAGGAAAACACTTGATTGTAACAACAATAATTGAAAAATTCTGGTTTGTGTGTAATTAGATGGCTTCATCATCCTGCTAGAAATGCTGGGCCACTGCTTGAGAAAACAACAACAAAACAAAACAAAAAAAAAGAATAAAAAAAAAGCAACAAAATAACCACACAAAAAAATTGAAGAGCAGTACTCACGTCTCTGTTCCACCAGATCAATCTAACCATGTACTCCCAGAGTCACACTCTCCTTTTGTTAATGGGTACTTTTTTTTCTCATAGGTCTAGAGATAACTTTGAGAGTTCTTCTTGTCCATTACTCCATAAAAATGGCAGAAAGCACGAGCCTCTTGGTTTTCTTCACGTCTTCTCCAAGAATATTTTTATGATATAGGATGGCACCATAGGGGTGACTTGGGACATCTTCTGCAAGGGAACCAGAGATGGACAGACACCTGCTGTGAACACCCCAGAAAGGAAGAGAGAAACACAAATAAGTTAACTTCTTAGAAGACTGAGGCACTGCTGGCAGTGGGATGCTTTCCTGGTGAAGGCTGGGTGGATGTTACATTCTCTCTCAACTGTAGTCACTGTATGTCAGAAAAAGCATGCAAGGTTTAGATATAAGGGCCTGAAATATCTGTTTGACATGTATAGTTCACCAAAAGCCATCCATAAGTTTAAGAGACAAAGGTAGCTGGTATTCCTTTCCACAATTTGAATAAGCTCAAAAGCTGTGAAAGAGCACGGTGTAAAGAAAGTAACTGATTATTTAATTTACATGGTTTGCAATCAAGTTGGTTTTATCTGGTAGTAGAAACATAAAGCAGCTCTAAATATTGCCAGAAATGCACAGAAGAAATAAAATAAATTTGACAGAATAATTACAGCTTCCTTTTATGATTCCATCAATGGTATTTAATAGTACATGAACATAGGTTTTTACAAAAGGATTTATGAAAATCCCAAATTGTATTGAAATTCACTGGACTGAGAAGAAAGATCAAATTGCTCATGTTTTGACTGGTTTATAGTGAATACACATGGATTTCTATTTTAGTGCACTGCATACAAAGCATGACATTCAATTAAACATTGGTTAGTGATTTCTTCATTTAGTGACAAACAGGTAAACAACAAAATTGGAACTTAAGAAAAGGACTCTGGAATAAATTTCGTTTCAGGTTGAAAGCTAATGAATTGAAATGTCAAGTCAATCATTTAAAAATTAGAATTCAATACTTTGATATCATTTAATCATTTTTATCATTATTTTGCTACACAGAGTGAGCAAAGGGTAAAAATACACAACTAGAAGTATATTTTGACTAATGTGAATATTGGAATGAATGGTTTAGATGCATGTCACCTGGAATACATTAGCAACTTTCACAATGATTATTTTTCTTGCTTTCAAGGAAATTAAATAATCAACTAGCCAAGAAAGTTCTAAAATAAGCAATTGACCTTTCACAGGATAGAAGGATTGATTATTCTATAGCCTTCATTTCACTGTACTAAATACACATCAAAGGAGTCATTTAGAGGTGTCTAAAGGTTAGCTCACCAATTTCCAGCCCCAGCCCACAAGGCTCTGAGAATATTATGATCTCTCTAAACTTTTATAAAATGAACCATGGTTGATTAAGAATCAAGCCTTAATCACCTTTTGACAGGGGATGCTATATAGCACAGTTGTCTATGTTGAGGCTGGACAGGAAGAACATCAGGAGCACCCAAGTCCTTTTTACTTCAGAAACATAAATTTTAACATTTTACAGCTATGCTTTGAGGTACAGTACACTGAACTGTTACAAGGGTCATGCTCTTGCTTATTTACTCATTACTATCTTCCAAATAGGACAGGTGACTAATGGAGGAATTAAAGGGCTAGCTAATATTCAGAATGAGAGCTGGGAGAACCACCAGCAAGCGGAATGACTACTGCGTGGTGATAGTTTCCTGATGTTATACTCAGTAAGGACTGAAGCTATACTTTTAGAGGACATGGGTATCACTTAAGCTTGTCTGTGCTTTGTCAAAAGTGTGGGGAGAATATACTTTTGGTAGATGCCTGAAGAAGAATAGGTCAGCCACAGTGGGATTTGCTTGCTTTGTGGTCAACATGGAGGACCTTCAAAGAATCTAGAGGAAGTTCTGTAAGGAGCTGATTGCTCAGTTAAGCTTTTTCCCTATTATGGCTCTCTGTGTCCAACATTATTTAGAAAAGATGCACCAGAGAATCAGGAATATAAAAACCATGCTTCAATTTTGTTGTTTACTTTTCCTACGGAAAAGAAAATTAGATTGTTTTTTAAGCAACATGATTTCTGACTACAGTACTAGTCAGAAATACTAATCTATCAGATACTACTCCACACGGCAGCCTTCAGACCAAGACTGTCTCCAATGCCCCAGCAGAAGATTAAATACAGTGCTACAAACCCACACTGACCAGAAGCCCAAGAAACTGCCTATATTCATCTTACTAAGATCAGTTTTTGGTAATCTGCATGTGTTCTGCAGCTGCCTGTGGTGTGTGACAGAATAGAGTCTGCATCCAGGAACGACAGAAATCACAGATTGAATAGACCCCAGCCCCACAAAACTGCTCTCCATTTTATAATGAATCACAATATTCAGTTCACCCTTCAAGTTAATCTGGTATAGAAGTTACATTTGCTTTCCCTCTTAGAACAGCTTGTCACTGACAGTAGTATAGATTATGTTGCTGCCTAAAGGAGAAATGCCTGTTGAAAATCTGAGCCACAACTTTAAAGGTTATTTTGAAGGAAAAATGACTTAATTATAAGGCTAGAAAATTAATTAATAATTTTCTGGAATAATTAATATGCTTGGTATTTACACTTAGGAAAGTGATTCCAGCACACAAAGTAAGGCATTAAATTGAAATTAGCTATACTTATTTCAGCTACTAATATAGTCGCCCTCCACACCATGTCTTGTGGGACCTCTCCAACATCTGTTTGAAAAAATGAAACCAAATCAGCCCACAGTTTCTGCATGATCTAATTGTAAATCTCCAGTAACTTCTTGGGTTTTATCCAAAACAACATGAGTTCCAATTTTTCCAGTTTTTCCTTATGCCGGTAAGTTAACCACCCATGTTATTACTGGGAAACATGACCCCGTGTTATGTTCCCTCACTGAGGCCTTTAAGTCAATAATCCCAGCAGTGCCTCAGCTTTTTTAGAAGTCCTATTCTTTCAACAGGCTTTACTTTCGACACAGTGCCAAATATTACAGCAAGCTTTTAGAGGTGCCAGAGTTACAATAATTAATGCTAAGAGAGTTTTAGAAAGGATTTAAGTGCTCATACCTCAGGGTTTTAAACATTTTCCCACTCTCAGAGATTAAGATGAACCTATCAAGGGAGTAGATTATTCCTTTTTATTTTCCAAAACCAAGATTTCTTATGCATTTATCCAAGGCATATTGTTCTGGCTCTCAACAGAGACAGGAAACAGGACTAGATGGCCACTAGATCTGATGTAGTCTGGTAGGTCACGTGCTAGGAATAAAAGAGGAAAGGATTGCTATATCTTTTGATTCTTGTTTTGCACACTAGCACAGAAATGGTCACAGCAGCTGCTTCCACAGAAGGTAAATGGGGTAAAGCAAGACTGTACCACATGATCGGAATTTCCAAAATGAAACTTTCAGTTTCATTTCAAAGTGTTCAGAACAGCACTTCTGAAGTTCCATTTTAACAACAAGCATTGTGTGTTTAAACTGTTTCACTATTAAGACAGCTACCAAAAGTAATCCCATGAGAAAACAAAGCCTCGTTGGATTTTACACCAGTCAAGATTCTGCACAGGTTTATTTGTGAGGCATTTTTTCTGAAACCACAAGGCCTACAAGTGTAGGAGTCAGGAATTTGCTGCCCTCGGAAACACTGTTAGTGTATGTTTCGTGTATGTACTTCTGCCCTGTGTCTGTTCCTACAAGTATCTTTTCTCCAGCGCAGGTCCTGGTGAGGGTGCAGCCCCTCACACAGTTTGGTGACAAAGCACATCTGCTCACCATGCTGGCCCCAAGCAGCGACCAGTGTGCTCCCTCTGTCATGGGCCAAGAGGGGCTGATCTCTTTGGAAGACTTTCATTTTATTAGAGGGTGAGCTCTAATAGTTTGTCAGCATTGAGAACAAGGTTGTGACCCTCTAACAAAATTTTGGCTGAAAAATGAAATTTCCTCTCCATACAGGAAACCATAAGGGAGAGTATTTCTATAATACTTCCATTCAAATAAATCCAGGTATTCCAGTAATTCTATGGTCTCCAGTAAAAATATCAAATAAAACTGTCATAAGCTTTTCTCCCAGACGCTTTGATACTACCTCTTTTCCCTGCTTACTTATGTAGCCCAGCCTGAAATGATAATGTACACCCGGGTGGTTCAGGCTCCATGGCTTGCCTAGTAAATGAGGTCAGAGTGACTCTGTCTGCTAATATCTTCATAACTCTGGCCACTCAGTGAGAGCAGTTGGGATGTGATGCAATGAAAGCTCGTAACAATGTAATTTATTAGCTGCTTGCTAAGGCATAGAAAAGGTGCACTTGGTAAAGAACATACACCAGTCACAACAGTGTAACTGTCTAATAGAATGTGCTGTTGTAAAGGTTTACTGCAAAGGAAGATAAAAGACAAAGATTAATAAAATGCAAAAATGCTCACTTGTATGCCTTCTGTTTTAAGAGAAAGCAGGTCTGATGAGCCAGCGCATGGAAGGTGAGTATTCCTGTGGCTGACTTAGTACTAAACCTCAAATCTGACTGTTTCTGCTTCCTTCAGATCTGTCGAAACTTATCTTCACCCATGCCAAGGTCTTCCATTATCACCTTTTGGTTGAGCTGTTTTTCGATACAGAGGCATTTAAATGGCAGCTGGTCACTTATTTTGATTTGTCTCTACAGCAGATTGCTCTGCTCGTCCACTGCCTGAACAAGGAAGAGCTGTGAGAGAGGCAGAGCACTGGAAAAGTGAGATGGTGAGGAGGTGGTAGAGTCTCCTTCTCTGGAGATATTCAAGACCCACCTGAATGCCTACCTGTGCAACCTACTGTAGGGAACTGCTTTAGCAGGGAGTTGGTCTGACGACCTCTTGAGGTCCCTTCCAACTCCAACAAGTCTATGATTCTATGGTTCTGTGACTTTCACCCTTTTATACATAGATCACAACCTCAGCATGGCACCACAGTCTGAAGCCTCCCAAACACTTTAAATGAATCAGATGTGAAACACTAACACGAGCAATAAATCTCAAAGACAGCTCAGTGATAGCATGTGCTACATTAGCTGTGACCAACAGTAACTTAAAAAATTAAAATTAGTTATGAATAGTAGATTTCTCACACTGTCAGTCCATATCATTTATTTTACATAGTTTACTATATTACTTTATCTTATAAACAGCTCAGTAGCCAAAGATACAAAAGAAAAAAAAAAACACACATATTTTCTATATATATAAATAAAAATAGAAATGGATTGAAGGATTGAATATTTAAGCATTTACAGGGGACCGAACACATTCCTGGTAGAAGCAACTGAGACTTATCTATTCTGAGCAGTTCCCATCATCTTCAATAGACCTCCCTCAGGGATAAGCTCCACCCAACCTGTTTTTTAACTCTTTTCTGAATGAGACTCTATTAAAATTAGAGTACCTTGACCTCCACTGGCAAGAAACAAAAGTCCAGCGTATTTTTCTTACTAATTGGCACATCCATAATGACTTTCATTTCAATGCACACTCTTGGAAATATGAATTGACGAGTAGCAAGGTTCATTGATTAGAGCTTGTGTACAGGCACCTTTCCTCTTAGTACAGTTTTTGCAGATAATCACTCAGCAGGAGCCAGCAGCTATTTATCAGAGAAATCCAGAAATGTATGGGTGAACATTTATGTATGGGGAATCCTGCCACATACTTGAGCATTAATTTTACATACAGGAAGAGAGATTTCCCTTTTGATGATGATAGTTCCTGTAACAAAGATATTGAATGATCTGAACACTTTATACTATTTATTATTACCAAATGGGCAGGAGAAATTGAGTGACCTTCTGGGTTAATAAGAATTTTGAGCAATGATTTCATTGAGATATAATTCAGTGTTCAGGAGGCATAAGTCTCATATCTTAATTAGTAATGTATAGATATTTAAAAATAACATTTGAGTATTAAATCTATTATCACAATAAGACACTTAAGTGTGTGAACTAGTGTGAATTAATTCTCAACTACTGGTATGGATGTCTTTTAGCCCTTTGGCCCCATACTTGACAATATGCTAGGCTTGAATTAATGCGCAGTAATTCACAGCTTGTCATGTCTTATTGTCAACGTATATCCTTGAAGTGCCTTCACCAAAACATAGGCTGGCTTCACACTTTCTCACGGAGGAGTGTCTTCAGCTGCTCTCCATTGCTGTGACCTCCAAGAAAGGCTTTGCACTTCTCATCACCATCAGCTGTTGTCCACTGTTTAGGGGCATATTGCTACTACCTTTGGAACATTTGTGTGTGACACATAAACAAACATGTTCCTGTAACAGTACAAAGTACACTCAGTGTCATTGTTTCCAAATGGATATGCTGATTGGAAAACCACAGATCTATTCACACTTCACTATAGCTTGAGAGTAATGGTGAGTATTGTACTGCATCAGTATGGTACTGAGAAATATCAGAACTCACATACACTGGAAAATGAGATTTCTCCTCCATTCTTGCCTGTCAGAAATAATACTGAATAAACTACCCAAGGCAGACAGTGACTCATCCACCTCAGGAATTGCTCAAGAGAACTTTGCTTTGGTGTGTGGGAAAAAAAACTTCTCTTGTAATGCTGTTGTAGACTGCATCATCTTGATTTATCCTCATTGTGGAAGTACAAACATTGTTTGTTGCATCTAGCTGGACGGTGGCCTCACCATAACCTGCTTAGTTTTTGCTTATTCATTTGTTACGTCAGTTGACTTGCTTTTCAGATGCATTTGATCCCATTTGGCACTCCCCATTTGGAGTTTGATGTGGGAATTTCAGAGCTGTTATAGCACCCCAAGAATGGAAAGAGCCCCAGTTTTGAAGTGAACCCTCAGAAGGATAGATGAAGAGATGAGAAAATTTGAGAAGTCAAAATAAATAAATAAAACAACTCTTGTTAAGAGAGGAGCTTGATAGGTGTGGTGATAAATCTGAATAAATAAAGGAGAGTTGCTGCAAGACATGGGGGTAGCAGTTTTGCTGAGCTATGTTGGAAGAAAGCCCTGACTGTGTGCCAAAGTAAGACAGCAGCTGTGAAACACTGGGTGTGGATGCTCTGCAGTAATCTGCTTTAACCCTGTACATAATCATATAATGTAGTGTCCAGCCCATGTTCAGTAGGCAGTAAAACACATTAAGTATGTGCCACACAGGCACAAAATATGCATAACCTGTTTCTTTCTTTCTTCAGTAATTCATATAAAGACAGATTCTTCTGTCTGTATCAGAAACCATGAAGAGGTGAGTCAGGTCTTGGCACGCTCATACAGCTCTTGCCAGACCATGCCACAGGGCTGTATTCTTTTCTGTTGTCACCCCAGAGTTCTTCTTGCTGCTTCCTCTGCGTGAATTGACAAAGCAACCTTCCAGTGTCAGAATGAAGATGGCTAGAAAGTTGTAAAATACAGTGGAATTTATTAAGCTGCGAATTTGTCAGTAATATGTGTTTCCCCAGAAAAATCTAGAGTATCTCAGTAAAATTACTCAAACAGAAGGGTATTTCTGGGGCTGTCAGCTCTACTTTTTTCAGTTGTTAAGGTCTTTTTTTGTAGATCCCCAAATTAATTAATCAGCGCCTTAATATGCATGACTTCTTTCTTTCCTTAAGGTCTGAGTATTATATATATTATAATTGAATATATTATAAATCTGACACATTGTGTGTAGACACAATCTACACTTGCTGCAGATGTCACCTCTTCAGAAAACAAGTGTGTTTTATTAACAAAATTAGCTCTGTGTTTAGGAAGATGGTATCAGGCATTTGGGTTGGAAAATGCTGTCAACACATTTGTTTTGAGGTACCCCTCTGCCAATACAGCTCACATAAACAAAAGCCGATGAGTAACTATATACATTATGCCTGAATACATACAGGAGTTCAATATTTCTATTTACTAGGAAAAGTAATGGAATCAGTCTGATCTGAGAAGGCTTCTGCATGTAATTTGAGGAAATCTATGTTAAATTTAATAGGTCATGTATCTGTCTCAAGTGGAGATTACAGTATCTGGTTTAAAGTGATATACAGTATCAGCCTTATTATGTAGCTTTTATTTTTAGCCAGGAATGGATTTAACAGTTGACACTCCTATTTAAGTATGAAATACATCAAGTTTATTGCCCAAGCCAGCCTGCTGGCTGCACAAGACGTGCTAGTTTACAAACAACCTTGGGACTTCCATTCGTCAGGTTGTTTGGGGCAGCATGAAGTGGCAGGCTGGGGGCATAAAGTCGTCACGATTCTGCAGCAACCTGGGCTGATCTATGAAGCAGCATTGTTGGTGAGGCTGTAAAGATGATTGGAGGACGGGTTGATCACTGCACTGGGAAAAGTTATGGAGCAGAACTGGGCAGAAGGAATCCAGAGTGAACAATAGTTCATGCTTGAATGCTCTGAAAAAGTTTATCACGTGCTCTGCTTTACGCTTGATAAGTGGCTAATACAGCCAGGTAGTGGGATGAACAGAACTGGTCTGGGGAAAGGAGAAAAAAGAAACAGGCAATAACAAAATAACACAAGTAAAAAAATTCTGAAAGCTGAAGGGGAACATATAAGGGATCACAATGTACAGTGAGGCAATGTGAGAGCTTCTACATAACACTATTACTGGTTGCAACATCTTAATGATTTGGATATAGCAAGAGACTCCAAGATTATCGTATTTCCTGTGATGACTGGCTGCTCCCTTGATCCTTCCTTGCCTGTACCTGCCTGTTCTTCAATACATCCATTGCTGTGGCTGGTTTCCAGTTAGAAATCAATAGCAGGAAACTGAGTGTCGGTACAGTTTCTAGCTTAATGATGTGATTCTCATTTTGCTTGTGTAATAAGAGTGGCAAAACGGAGGTATGTCATAAAGAGCTTATCTGTATTCTAATTAACTCAACTTTTGCTTCTGGCCTGGTCTGTAGATTTTCTTGGCACAGGAATGAATCCTCTCAGGTGCAGAGAAATGAAAGTGTAATATCTAGTCATCATAATTGCACCAGTGAAAGCTGCTATATAAACAGAATTATTCTGCTAAAATTGCACTTTTCCTAGGAACCTTGTTTTACTTTTGCAAGTGGCTTTGCTAAAGTGATACTAAACTTTCTTGTATAGCCTGGCTACACAAAGACTGCCATGCCAGAATTGAGAAATATTAACATGCCTATACAAGCAAAAATCTTCAACAGCAAATATAGCTCTGGTCAGTGAAATAAAGTTTAGGATTTTTTTTCCCCTTTGTTTTACTTCATTTATATCAAGCAGTTAAATCAATATCTCATGACGAGAAGTACATCTATAAATATTTCAATAAATTCATCTTCATGTGCAAGTTTTGCTCCTGAAAATGATGCTGTAACAGAGTCATCACATGGTTTCATGTCAATTACTGAACAAATCTTCGTTTAGAATTAAAAGATAACATTTCTAATTGGCAGCTGTAATAAGCCTATAGCTGTACTCTGGCAGCCCAGCCAGGGTCACCCTTCCTCACCCATCCTTATCAGATGAAATCTGCCCTGCATTACCCTGGATTCTCACACAGTGAGAACAGATAGAAACATAATTTTGACTTTCATGCTGCAGAAATCCATTTGTACAAAAGGAAAGAAACCTAGTTTAAGTGACGGACGCAGGATGAGCTGGTTTTGCTTCTCTGGTCTTGTAGAGCTTATTTATTCACTCACATATTCACTCAGGTAATGCCACAGATTCTTTGAGGTTACCACAGACAAGGAAGACAGGCAGTGTTCTGACAACATTAATAATGAAAATATTAATGAAATTAATAATGAAAATAACTACAATAATCTTTTCTTTGTCTTCCTTCACTCCTGAAGGTTATGGGCCTAATCTTAACTTCAGTTTCCCAGTGAGCTTCACCTCCCAAAGAACAGCAACTGGGTTATTTCTGCAGGTAAGGTGGTAGGCGGACACTGCCAAGTAGATGATGTTCAGGAAAGTTTATCTGGCTCCCCTCAGGTCCTATAAGTTCAGTAATAATATTTTTGTAATTAATCCAAAATGTCACTTGTCAAATAACACAAGACCTTTCTAGTAACTACACACAATTACATTAGAACATTAAATCATCCCATTTATACATAATTTTAATGTAAAAATAAAATTAAACTAAAAAACAGTAGCATATTATATGAAAAGAGAAATTTAAGGCAATTCCAGCAATATCTTCACTAAAAGTATAAAAGAATGTATGGACTCATTTTCTGAATATAGAAAGGACTAACTAGAGTGTTTATACCTGCAGCTGCTGAACTAAGCACTCTTTCTGACACCAAGGGTTTGCTTTTCCTAAT
This sequence comes from Callipepla californica brunnescens, assembly GCA_023055505.1. Classification (NCBI taxonomy): domain Eukaryota; kingdom Metazoa; phylum Chordata; class Aves; order Galliformes; family Odontophoridae; genus Callipepla; species Callipepla californica. The sequence goes on from JALIRH010000013.1 coordinate 828,528, forward strand.
AGTTATTAGATCTGAAGTCTCATGTACAAGAAAATAATCAAGGCTCTGTTCTGTGCTGGTCTTATCACTTTAAATTACACTTCCTACCTGCTCTTGAAATAGCACCAACATAACTCTATTGGCTTTGATATTTTAATATATAATCACCTTCATAGATGAAGGGCTTGAAGAGTTTGTTGAAAAAAATATGTACAAAAATATTCACTACCCTTTCATAAATGTTGTTATTATTTATAATCAAATATATTCACTGTCAGAATGCTTCACTGTAACAAGAAGCTGAGAAGAGGCAGTGCCACTACCAGCATTGCCACTTTTCTGGAAGGTTATGTCCTGCATGTATGTTCAGAGAAATTTTTTACTGAGATCCCAGAAAGTGAAGAAAATGATCAGGCACTACAAAACTGCTAGGGCTACACACACATCCTGCCCACAAGGCAGCCCTAGTGGCCTGTGTGTATGCACACAGGATGTGGGTAGCAAAGAAACACATTCAGGATGTACACAGTTGTTTCACATCAGCAATATTTCCTCACAAGACGATTATCGGGTGACAGAGCTCTCCAGTGCAACACAACTCAGCATCGGAGCAAGGTGGGGAATGGGCTTCATAGATAGCTCACAATCCTTTGCATCATATTTTTGCATCCTGCTGGGTTAATGCCTTTTTGCAGCTGTAAAAATAATATATGCACAAGAGGTTGTTCTTAAGATTTGATGAAAAATAAACACAATATTGGCATTTTTGTACACCAGCCAGCCTCTGACTTCAAACAATTTTGTGCTAATATCCCTCTCAGAGAATGTGCTTCAGAACACATTCAGAGACTTCATCTTTATTTCTCATGCAAGCTCTTTTTGTTCTGCATTGCGTGTTTTAAATAAGATGGTTTGGAACTTACTGATGGTGTGCTTCTGTCTGTGTTTTATCATCCTAAGGTTTCTAAATGCATACACTTTGTATTTATAACATAGAGAACTCTAATAAACTTGTGTTATCATCTTTTTTTTTTTCATCTTGACATAAATCAGAAGCCAAACAAAAGGAAGAAAGGTTTTCTCTGTGTTTAACCAGGTTGATTCTCATTGCTGGATGTTCTCCATGACTTTATTTAAAAGCTTCCCTCCAGATTCGTTAAACTGCCTTTGACAGGCAGAGGCTTAATAGACAGTGCGCACACACATATGTATATATGTATTCGTTTGAATTTGTGCTCTTTCCTTCTGGTCTCTGGCAATTGTGATTTGTGTCTGGGAGGATGAGCTGTCTGAAAAATAATAAATCAGAGGTCATGAGATGAAAACCATCATTCATGTTTATCTAGAAAGAAATTAAGTAAACCAAGTTCAGGTTTATAAATGGAAGAAAATTACCCTGGAGTCTCCACACACTGGATCAGAACTGGCTTGATACATTTAATTATATTGCAGGTTCCTTCCCTTCCAAAGAAAATTACTATACTTCTACTGGATCCACCCAGGGAGGTGAAAAGGAGGTTATCAAGCAGCCTAGAAATGCTGTGGCAGCTCCTTATATGTTCTAAACCAGAGAGAGCTCTAGTGCTAGGGATGGCCTCTTATACCAACAGATTAAAGCCCAGCTGGCTACTGACCATCCCAATCTGCTGACTGAATGCCTCAGTACTTCAGAGGCATGGGTGGGAGAGAAGTGCCTTTTGAAGAGATTAAGGGAGGAAAGATGGTCAGGCAGCCAGCAATGTGAAGAGCTGCTGATTATACAAAATGTGTCTTCAGAGCAAGGGTGTGCTAGTAAGTCGTCTGCTTACTCTGCTGGGTCTGGTTTGCTGCTGGATTTGCAATCTGTCTGCAGGTGCAGCTGTTGGTATGCTGAGAATGCTGCATACCAGGATGTATGCAAAAGAGGTGACTCAATACCTCTCTGATCATGATCATACAAGCAGTTTGGGGGTTTAGTCTTGATAGTGAGCTGAGTATTACTTTATCTCCTACTAAACTGCATAATTCACAGCAGAGTATTTTTTTTTATTTTTTTTTTTTTGTGAGCCTTTCTAGATAGCTCATTAGTAGCTCTGTTAAAAGAGAAAAATGCCTTCCATCCCACACAGCTACTCTCCTTCTTACAGATTGCTTCAGGCCTTTGCACTTCTCCACAGAGTCTCAAGTCCACTTCAAGGGTGATATTTTTGTAATACTCAACAATCCATCTCAGATGTATGCAGAAAACCATCTTTGATTTGGATTTCCCTGTAAGAGATTTAACTAGGCCCCCAGCTGGAAACAGACTTTGAGAGGAGTCCGAAGTGGTTTTTGAGTTCAGCCACACAGATGGGAAAGCTGCATCTGAAGACAGAGACATGTGTGAAGGAGACCCACCTGCAGCCACAAGGCCTCTGTGGTGAGCTGGTCACAGCCTGTGTGCACATGAGCTGCTGCTGAGCACTTGGGAGCTCTATGGGCTCTCCCTCTCCAACTGCTGAGGATTTAGCCTTGCTTCAGTGAAAGCTTGGTTGAAGTACAAATGTGAGTTAATACATTTTCTTTAGAGTAGATTTTTGAACAGTTCCCTGGGGCGAAGTCTAGATTTGAGTTATTTTTGAGATAGATTCCTAGATATCTTTTTCTGGGGGTATATTCAAATCATATAATCATAGTATCATAGAATAGTTTGGATTGGAAGGGACTTTTATGATCATCTAGTTCCAACCCCCCTGTTATAGGCAGGGACACCTCCCTCTAGACCAGGTTGCTCTAAGACCCTTTCAGCCTGGCCTTGAAATCGTAACCTTAAGTGCTACCTAAAGGTGATTTCAGTCCTTTTTTAGAGATGTTTCTGGGAGTGTTTCAGAAGGAGAACATGGCTTCTGAGGTACAGGCTAGGAGAGGAAGGAGTAAGACAGGCACACATTCATCAGACTGCCCACATTGCCCACTCCTTCAAGCTGACACTGTCTTTAGGCTGTGAATGTCCAAGATGATAAATAGCAATTGGTAGTTACTTTTAAAGTATTTACCAGCAGCCAGTCCATATAGTGCTCAGCAGGAATTACAGGATGTTTGGTTATGTGCCAGACTGTTTCTTGCTGTGGTAGTTGCCTGTTAGTTCTGTCACCAAAACAATAGGGGTTCATAATTTTACCTCAGAAAATGCAGATCCAAACTCTTCTGGCTGCAGAGGAGGTGAATAGTAGTGTACAGTTCAGAACCATCAGTTTCCAAAAACTTCAGCTATCTCAGGGACATTCTCAAAACCCTCTCCATCACTAACTAGAAGCTGTCTGGAACTCAGGGCTTCGTTCTTAGCAGCTCCAAGGGTTGCCTTTGGATTCAGCTGGAGGATGCAATAGAAAGAGCCTGGATCATGTGCTGGGTGAGGCTGTATAGGAAACTGGTCAGGATCGCCAGGTTAGCTACATGACTGTAAGAGTGTGAACAAGGAAATTCAACAGGGATGCTTATGTTAGGTAATGAGCAGTATAATCAGAATTCTTGGCCTACAGAATAGCTCATTATTATTGTTGACAATCCATTATACTGATAGCACTGGAGTAGTGGTACTTTAGAAAATAATTTACAAATTCACCTAGAAATATGTGAATCGATTTGCCTCTACTAACCAAGTGAAGTAAAGTCTATTCCTATGGAAACAAGCAGCAGCAAAGAAGGTCCTCACACTGTATAGTGGGGCAATGAATAAAACAACAAAGTGCTAACCAGTAGATTACACTGTCAATGTACTAGATAGCAGGTTGCTTGGGAAAGAGAAATGAGAGCACTCTGCTTGAGCAGGACACTCCAAGGTACAGTGTTGGCAATGCGGTCCTAAGAACAGGCTAGATCTTAGCCTGGTACCTCTTGCTTTCTTGGTGGGACCTTCTTTTATCTGAATGATACTCAGCTACTGAGAATCAAAGAGTTTGGAAAGCAATACTTGCAAGTGACCCAATGCCAGGAAGAATAGAAACAGATTGTTCTGAGAAATGGGTTCCTACCTCCTGTCTCCTTTAAAGAGCTGACTCCTGTTTTGCTTTTTTTCAGAGGAATGTTTAGGTATGATTATTTAAAAATAAAAACATGAATGTAATTAATTACATAGATGTTATATGTAAGTTTCAAGTTCTGCTCAACTTGCTCTTTCAACAAGCCCCTCAAACTTTGTCCTTACAGCAAACTCTGTGAAGACGTCTCTAAAATGCTCCACTGGTTTTGGAGGTTTTTTCTTCTGAACATTACCATTTTCTCTACTACGGATTGTGACAGTTATGATGTGTTCTTCCCTCACTAACAAACGATACTTTCACTTTCAAATTCTTTATTAAATTGTACACTGTACATCCTTTATGAGGCACTGTGTTAGTATTCAGAAAAAAAAAATTGGCAGCGGAAAGTCTGCTATAGTTGTGTGACAAAACTCAGATTGGAAGGAAATAGCTCATAAAAGCATGAATTAAACATCTAATTAAAAGTGTTAAGTCTCATTTTAATTTTGTTTGAAACACCAAAGGCAGAAAAGCAGCTGCGTGTTTGAAGAATGCAGTGTGACAGGATCCAGTTGGGTACAAACCAAGAACTGATACCAGAGCTCAAGGAAACATTTATGTATGGAAATGTGGATTTCTAGAATCCTTGAAGAGATGATTTATCAAAGACTAGATGTTTATAATATCTGCCTGCTAAATGGTTTCTGGAAGGTGGGATTGGCAGAATGACATCCTCTTTCCTAATTTGTGCTGAGCAAATATATTTAATTAGCTTCATTTTTTTAATTGGCAGATGATACATTGCTTTGTGCCACACTTCCAGGTTTGGACTAATGGGTTCACAGGGGTCTGACATAAATGGACTCATATTTTTAAGTGATGACTTTGAAGATGTGCAGTTGCCTCAGCTAATGGTTGCAGTGTCTCACAAGCAGTAGTTCAAAGAAGCTAAAAAATTATTTGGCTCTTTTTTCAGTTACAATTACAATTCTAAGACAGAAATATATAAATATATATATATATATACACACACATACATACAAAAATAATAAAAAAAACAACAAATCCCTGTAATTTTAGAATAGTACTTCTTTCTCTTCCATATTACATATCTACTTAAAAAAGAACATACAGTATGACCTAGGAGTGTTATCTATTGTTCAATAATGTAACTGGACAGCCTAATATTTGCTCTATGAATATGAAAATTGAATTGGAACAGTAAATTGCTTGGGCCATTTCATGTGATTATGAGAAAAAAAGCTTCTTGCAATTATAATTGTAATTCAAAATGTATTTTAAAATATTAAAAAGTTATCTCCACTTGCAAAAACTAAATCTAGCCAGAAATAAATGTATTGTACTTGTATTTCTCCCTGTGGGCCATATTCTGTCAGATGATAGGCAGAAAAGTCATGTTCAGAGAGATCAGTGGTGGAACTCCGTGAAATGCAATGCTCTCCTTGCTTCAGCCCCAAATGGGGCAAAAAGCCTGGAGTCTGGGATGCTTCATTGAATTGCAAGTCTAGACTTGGATCTGCTCTCTAAAGTGGCTTTACACTGGAGCAACTGGAACGGAGCTCCTGTCTTGCACCAGTTGATAAGAATTAACAAAGGGGCTTTTGAAATTGAAGTACTTTCATTTTGAAGCCTGTCTTGATGTTGGCATGGCTGCTTTACAAAGCTTCCTCCTGAAATAACCAATACTCTTAAGGAAGCAACACCAGCAAAGGACTGTGGATGGCTTTGTAGAGTGCCAAAGCACAGATGCAGCAGTATTTGTGGACAGTGCTGTAATTTGTGTGGCCTTTTTGTGTAGTAGGAATTTTTTATTATTATTTGAAAGCACATTCTGCTGTTTCTATTTTTTATGAGACTAAAGAAACTTGTCACTAAAATGCTGGACAGGTTGCTAGGAACATCTGGAAGGAGAAGTTTTGAAGAACACATGTGCATGTTTCGTTCTTGTGTTGAAAATCTTTAAGGTTTGGGGGCTTTTTCCTCTCTGAAAAATTTATGGGGTCTGATTAAATGCACAAGTTGTGACAAAGTTACCACAGTAGCTCTAGATACTTTTTATTCTAGGTTTTCAGGCACTGAAACCTAACGGGAAAGGCTCCTGGGTTTATGCCTCCCACCTCTGAAGAGCACAGAACCACATAGTGGAACAGTTTTGCCCCACTTCCTCCCTCTTCTGGAGATAGCATTGCAGCTGCCTATGGCTGAAGGTTCCTGTGTATGTCTTGGGGAATCAAGCAGAGCACTACATGAATTTCAATAAGCATGCCTCCCTCTCCATCCACAGTCCCTCATACCTTTCTCAGTTTTGTGTCTAGATGGAACAATTAACGTGTGTGGGCTGCGCAAAGCCATGGGCAGCTAGAATATGGGTGCAATTTAGCACTGCAGATGCGAAACTTGCTGACAGGCATGTCAGACACAGAATAAGATCCAGTTCTTTTGCTATAAAGTTCCTTGGCATTAATTTAAGTAGGTAGAATATATACACTAAAATGCATTTTATGCTATCATGGACTACTCTTTATAAGTACTCTGAACAACTCAAGATCCATAAAGTGTGCATCATGGTGTAGCTAGGAACAATCAAGAGTGCCCTAGATTAAGAGAGAAAAGAGGATTGTGTTCTAGGAAATATCAATTAAATATTTAGGCAAAAAACAAAGTAATTTTGTCTCTCTGATTTCAACAGGTAGCAAATGAAAATACATTTTAGGGGACTTTATAGAACATCTAATTCCTCATTCACTGCCCCCCAAAAATCTGTAATTATTCATAAACACAAGAGCAATAAGAAGTGGTACTCATTTGTTCAATATGTAATTTGCAGAACAGTGATATAAAATAAGAACTTTAGAGGAGCTGGAAATACAAAGCGTTGAAGCACAGTGATTATGTTAATTTGCAGAGGGCATATGTGTACAACTGTAATAACTGAACACTGGACAGGAGGGGGCAGAGTTTGGGTAATTCCACTCACCACCACTTTCTGGGCCCAGACCTCCAGACCATTTTTAAATCAATGGGGTACACCCTTCCAAGCCATGATCTGCCAGCTTCTGCTGGAGAATACAGTAGGAGAGGCCTTACTAAAGTCTAGGTAGATTATATGCACAGCCTGGTAACAGAAGGAGATCAGGTTGGTCAAGCAGGACCCACCTTTCATGAACTCATTCTGGCTAGGCTTGATCCCCTGGTTGTCCTGCACATGCTGTGTGATCATACTCAATCTGCTCCATGATCTTCCCCATACTGAGGTCAGGCTGACAGGTCTGTAGTTCCCCAGATCCTCATTTCAACCATTCTTGTAGATAGTCATCGTACTGGCAAGTCTCCAGTCCTCTGGAACCTCTTCAATTGCTCAGGAATGATGACAGCTGGCGGAAAGCAGCTCGGCTATTTACCTTCACCAGCTTCCTCCGGGCTCTTGGGTGGATCCCATCTAGCCCCATGGACTTACGACAGTCCAGGTGGAGTATCAGGTCACTACCTGTTTCCTCTTGAATTGTGGGGGGTTTATTCTGTTCCTCATCTTTGTCTTCCAGCTCAGGGGGCTGAGTACCCTGAGGATAACTGGTCTGACTATTAAAGACAGAAGTAAAGAAGGCATAGAGAACCTCAGTCTTTTCCTCATCCTTGGTGGTAATGTTCATTGTTGTATCCAATAAAAGATAGAGATTCTCCTTGGTCCTCCTTGTGCTGTTAGTATTTTTGTAAAAACACTTTTATTTTCTTTAAAAATTGTGGCCAGATTAAATTCTTACTGGGCTTTTGCCTAATTTTTCCTCTGTGTGTCTTAGCAACATCCCTGTACTCTTCTTGAATTGCCTGTCTCTTCTTCCAAAGACAGAAGTACAAGAAAAAGCTCCTAGTTCAGCCACACTGACCTTACTCCTTGCTAGCTCATCTTACAGCACAGGATGACAGCCCATGCCTGTGCCTTAACATTTCCTTCTTGAGTAATGTCTGGCCTTCCTGAATGCCCTTGCCCTTCAAGACTGAAATTCCCTTCCCACACACAATACGCATTAAGTTTTGTAACTAATGCAGTAAAAGTTGATCAAACCAGCTGTTGCTGGGGAACCAATGCTTGTCTTGCACAGGCTTCAAGCACTTGTTTCAGACCAGCTTTGGCCAGGCCAGGCTGTACAACCGGGCTCACGCTGCAAGGCTTCTCAAGAGAATGCAAATGGACATCCCTTTTGTTGAATCTGAACTGATATGTGGCATGGTCTGAAGCAGAGTCAGTTCAAAAGAGGTGTCCTGATCTAAGCTACTTACATACACCCCCATCCTTGGAGCAAGCAGCATACAGCTGGTGCTTTTGTGCCCCAGTGAGGCTGTTTGGGCCTTTGATAAAGTTGATCCTAAAGCCTATTGCAAGCAGCTGATAAGAACTTTTTACACATACAGCTTTTTAGGTAGTACTTATTTTTTGCAGAGTGATCATAAGTTGCTTCCTCCCCTCCCACCCTCAACACAGGTAAAGGGCTGAACAGAATGAGATTCCTGCAACAGTTCTTAAAACTCTGATGGCTAGGGATGGTTTGATCTTGACTGAGTTTGCCTGTATGCTTTTTAATGAAAACTGGTGACCCCAGAAAGCCTGTCTTTCTTCCATACCCCATTAAAAGAAACAAAAAAAGGCAGTGACATGTCCTAGTTATTATTTACCACATGGTTGTCAACATAAGTGATTTCAGCCAAGGCTGCTTCAACTTCTTGTGCATCTGTACCTTTGTGTTTCCTCTTGATTTTTACCCAGAGGAAACTGCTTGTAAATTGGATGGTATTTTTCAATGGAGTATTAGTTTGTTAAGAGTTGTGTACGACAACAGAATTATACATATATTTTTTAAGTCCCATTTGTGATTAAGAAGAACAGGAGCAAACTGAAATATACCAGCAATGGTTAGCATCACGGTATATTCACTGCTCAGGAAATAACCAGATCATTACAGTGCTCTCCAGGCATTTTATATCACTTCAGAAAAGGATGGCACAGAAAGCTCTGTACGACTTGGCACTCGTTTTATGTAAATGAGTATAACTGAGGATTGTCGCTATTAATATATTTTTAATTGAGAATACATTGAGTAGGCAAGAAGAAAGATGTTTACTCCATAAAAACATCACTAGCAGTCTGCTCACCACAGAGCATCAACCAGGGAACACAGGGTTTTGTAATTTAGGGTTTTTTTAATTATTATTTTTTAAATGAGCCACATAAATCAGGGCAATAAATGCAGAAGTTTCTGTTGCATTGCCCTGTCCAGGTTGTCCAAAAATAAATAGCACGGGTGCTGGCCTAGCATAGAGGGTGAAGGTGCACAGAAACACTTCCCAGTACTACATGGAATCATAGAATGGTTTGGTTTGGAAGGGATCTTCAAGATCATCTAGTTTCAATCCCCCTGCTATAGGCAGGGACACCTCCTTCCAGAGCCAGTTGCTCACAGTCCTGTCCAGCCTGGCCTTGAATGCTTCCAGGGAGGGTTCCTCTCTGGGTAACCTGTTCCTGTGTCTCACCACCCTCACAGCAAAGAATCTCTTCCTATTATCTAGTCTAAATCTACCCTCTTTCAGCTTAATGCCATTTTCCCTCATCCTGTTCCTACACACCCTTAAAAAATTCCGTACCCAGCTATTCTGTAGGCTTCCCTCAGGGACTGGAAGGTCCCCTTGGAGTCTTCTTCAGGCTGAAGAACCCCATCTCCCCAAGCCTAGTAGGGGAGGTGCTTCAGCCCTCTGATCATTTTCATGGCCCTCCACTGGACTTGTCTTTGTCATACTCTTCTAGTTTCTGTTTCCTACCTTGTGCTAGCTTCTTGCTTTCCTCAATATAAATAGTCAAACATACTTTAAATGATGTATGGAGAGCAACAACTTAATTTAAGCCTGATCTAGACAAACCTAAGCCAAACCCTGCTCACAGTTCCACCAGAGAAAACACCAGTGTCACATGGCTGTGCTGACAAGATGCTCCATCACACAGCTAACAAACCCCATGGAGCACTGCTGAGTCACCCTGTGCCTGGGGAGCATCAGCACACAGCTAGCCCCGGCTGCCTTGGTCAGCCCTGGCTCCTCTATTTTGCACGGTTGGGCGGTGTATGTGTGCTTGGCATCTGCAGATAAATCAGGAAGGATTTTTCTCTAATCATCCTACTTAGGGAGCTTTCTCAATCAGTTTATACTTAAATATCTTATATACTGAATGTTGACATCAATAAGCAGGAGAGGCAAATCTTGATAACTGCCTATTATCAACATGTCATAAGTGTTGCCTATCAGGAAAGAAGATATTACTTGCTAGAAGAATAAAACTTACTTTAAAACAATAGGTTACTGTGGCTTCTTTGGTTTGCAGTAGTAAGAGTTTTATAAGATCATATTTTCCATTTGGGAAGAAGGAGTTGTGTTTTCTCTGATAGATTTTCTCTCAAATTTAAGACTTGGAAATGGCCCCTCCTCTTCATTTGCTTGAACAGTATGAAAAAAAAAAAAATTATAATTTTAATAATCCTGGCTAAGTTTTGCAAGTGAGGAGGAGAGGTGTAGATTTTGTATTAGGATTTAAGGATCAGGTAAGGAGGGAGCAAATTGCTAGTGACAGATGTCAGTACCATGTGCATCTGAAAGTATATCTAAGAAGCTAGTGAAACAAACATTCACCATGAGTACTTTAAAAATCAGGCTCCAATTGTGGAAAAAAAGTATGAATGTTCACAGCAGATTTTTCAAACTTCAAGGACACAACTGTGACAGTTTTATTCTAGTGAAAATTGTACAAGGCAAGTAAAAAACAAGTTTTTCTGTTTTTCTTTACTCTGTTCATTCCCAAAACCTCTCACAATACTGCTAGCGCCACCATAAGTTGGTGTGGTTCCCTGAACAGGTGAACTTGTGTCAATGGTTTATGGGCTGGTTCAGCCCAGTTCTTTGATGACTGGAGCACCCACATCCCGGGAAGGGGAAGGGGGAAAGGGAAAAACGAAAAAAGGGAAAAGGGAGATGGGCCTAAAAACAAAACCGTGGCAATGATCTGAGGAGGAAAGCTTATTTACTAAATAAGATATTGTAATGCAAAATAACAAAATATAATTGGAATTGAAGCTAATAAATCAAATAAAATGAGAGAGAGAGAGTGTCTGATAAAAGCAAAGGCCTTACACTAAACACTGTAGGTGATATGGCAGTGAGCACCCACTGCTTGGTCAATCTGAAAGGGAAGAGCCCGTGTCTCGTGACACGCAAATGGTTTTTATCTTTCCCTCTGAGTGGAAAATGGAAAAATGCAAAGCAACGCACAGTCCTCTGGGGCATGTACTCCTTCTTCTCTTCTGAGATAGGTATACCTGGAACTATTGATGATCCACGGAGCTGGAGCATTGACTCTTTGACTCCCAAATGCTCTACACAATGTAATGATGTGGAACTCCAATAACAAAAATCATAAAACCATGACAACTTGCAATCCAGATAAGATAGCAGCAAAATACATAGAACAGAACAGAACTGGTCCTGCAGTTCTGCAGAGGTAAAGCTACCTATAAAGCATGCACTGGGGTGCTGTGCATGTGGAGTTTCCTTTAACACAAAATGCTTCCACTTCTGGAGTAGCTCTGTCTGGGAAACCTCTGCCTTTCCACAAGATACAAGTGCAATATGTAGGCCTGTATAATTCTTGAACTGAGAGTGTTTTTCCAAAGGATATGTTCTGCCTTCCATCATTATTGGCATGAGTGATGCTAGGAGTACTGAACTGGCTGCAAAGGGGGACAGGGCAGAGTAATTCACACAAAGGTCCCTTCCAACCCAAACCATTCTACAATCTGCGATAAAACTGAAAACAAATGCTTTGCTCTGAACCACATGGCCCAAAATGGGAATGGTCTGAGACAGTGGTACTTAAAGGAAACTGAAGTGAGACTTGAAGGAAATAAAGAACTAGCGATTCAATGAAGCACAATCAAGAGAAGAGTCTTGCAACAATGTAAAAAAGAATTTCAAAACTGTCACAATATTTTACCTGAGAAAAGCTCTACTAACACAAGAAAAAAAAAAAATCCTGGGTTTGTTAATTAGATTTTAAACAGTGTGTGCATTTGTGTGTGTATGTGTGTGTGTGTGTATGTGGCAGGGGAATGACAATTTAATTTGAAAGGGCACAAAGGGAAAAATGAGGAAAGCATGTTTTCCATTCTGGGACTGCTCTGTACCCACAGCCAAAGATGTAGTCTCAGTTATTTTCTGCCTGAGTGCTGGAGCTGTTAATTTTATCCAACACTATGTGACCATCCAGTACAAGAATTCATTCACCAGAGATTCAATCCTTTGGGCCCATTCTTGCACATGAACTGAATTTTAGCACTACTCTCAGTTGGTCAGATGGTTCTGGATAAGGATAAGCCACTTAGAACTGAAATAGATGCAAAGCAGGATGCAGTGGAATAAAGCAGCCTTGTAAATTGCTTTTCTTTCTCACAATCTGGAAAACATTACCTGGGTTTGTTTTTCATATATGTACCTATTAACTAATTTTAAAAATTAATCATTTCCTGAAGCATTAAAATGGTAATGTTAACAAGAAGAACACATGAAACAACATAGCAGTGCTTTTCTGAATAATTAAATGAACTTGACATGTGTGTATGCCTTATGACAGATATAGCCAGGCATGATGTTATGAAAACAATAAGCTGGTTTGCTTTTTGCCACAGAATCTTCATCTTGAGCTGTACAGCATCCTAAAAGTACAGAAGAGTTGTGAAAACTATGTGTTTCATACTGGGAAATTAGAGCCTGTGGCTTTATGTTGCCAACAGTCCTGTCAGTATATGCATGTCCCAGAAGTAAAGAATTAAGTCAAGAAGCAAGATACTTGAAAAGTCAATCAAAATTAATTAGGAAATTGTAAATCAATCGATAATACACCAAAAAGTCATACTATGATCTCAGTTACTCGTTTAAGCATAAACAAGATAATCAGGCACATTTCCTGTCTAGAAATAAGATCATTACCAATTAACTTAGGACTTAATTAACTCTCTAAGGTACTGAACTTTAGATGCATCATACACTGTCTTTACATTATTACTAGTTATTGCAGTGACTCTAGTACATTCTTGATTTATTATTATTATAATATAACTATTACATTTACACTTACGATGCTAATAAAAAACAGGGCCTTCAATATTACATTAAAGTTAAAGCCAGAAAAAAGACAGGCATTAAATAAAAGCAAACTTAGACAGTATGGGTTTATATTTGAAACCCACCAGCCCAGCTTCTCTTCTTTGCTGGGAAGCATCAGCACAATAGTTTATACTTCTGGAGGTATAAATTTTCTGTTGCCCAGCTATAATTGCTCTCTATTTCTGGATGGGAGCTATTGGATTTGCCAGCCTTTTGGTAGCTTAGAGAAATCATGATGTAGCACAGTAATGTAAATTCTACCTTCCTTTGAAGATCCTTGCTGTTTATTCCATCTACAACATAGCTTGGGACAGCCTTGATTTTTTTTTTTTTTTTTGGTACTGAGACATCTCAGCAATTTCCTTCTTCTGCCACATCAGTGACCCACTTTTCATTTTTGCTTCTCTATCTTTTTTTAATAACTGCAAGCTGCTCTTTTCCAAGACTGAGAAGAATTTGGTCTGTGTTTGCTAGGAATAAACAGTCCAGTGGAACAAGTTTTCTGTCTTGCACAACAGAGGAGTAATGAGAGAAAAGTTGGATAAGCAAAGACATTTAAAGCTGTTCCTTTGCTCAAAGTGGATGTTAGCTGTTCAGCAGTATATGATAAATGCCTCCAGAACACTGAGTGTCTGGAAATAAACCTACACTATAAGTAATATGCAAGTGTAGCTGTCGCCTTGCAAGCTGGCAACAACAACACCAGCACGCATCTTCTGTAAATGGGCATTTTGTCTTTTTTATAACTCTAACAAAGTCACTACAGAAGTACTTCAATCTTTTATTTCAGAAATAATGTCATCTTGTCTATATGTCAAATCCTTTTTGGGTGGCTTTATGTGCTCTTTCCACAAGGAAGGAAAAAATGATCACATCTATATGTTTGCCTTTGCTGCAGGTTTAGCTGGCACGTAGGCACTGGCTTCTTTTATCATTTTGTGACGGAGCAGGACTAATGGGGATACGAAAGGCAATGTGCCCTTTGTTACTGATTACATTTACAGCAATAGTGGGCTAACAGCTATATTTTGTTCTGTGAAAGAATCACTTCAGTCTTAAGAGAAGCTCCTGCCTCCCAGGGATATTTTCCTGTGGTTCTGAAGATTTTTTCATTTGTTTGTTTGCTATGTCCAAACTCCGGAATTAAAATAATCTGATATCTACTTCAAATCTGTCAACCTAGACACAGGGAGATCTGGGATTTTCAGGGTTTTGGAAAAAAAAAACAAGCCCACAGAGAACCCTTTGATAGAACTGACCTCACATCTTCACCACGTGCGAAGACCAGGAGTTTTCTTTACCATGAAGTACTCCAGCACTTGTTTTATGACAGACTTGCTAATGGTATATGCATGCATGCGGTGGTATTATCCTGAGCTCAACTGAAGTTCCTGTATCTCTCCACCCACTGGTAATAGACTGGCGCTGCAGTTAATGTCTCCAACTCCTCAGCATCTCTAACAAATGCTATACGTATTCAGTACTTTCCATACACTTTTGTCCTTAAATAATGTCTAGATTGGTCACATAAGTTTAACACTTCACCTAAGTCTAAGAATAGCCCTCTTGCAATAAAATATATGTCTATCCAGAGAAGTTATGTGTCAGAATCTGCCAAATTAACGGTTAGCTATTGTTTCTAAAAGGCTAAAGAAATAAAAAATGAGATGCTTTTGTTCTGGAGTAAACACTCCATCCTGGGAGTGTACTTTCTGAATGTGAGCCAGGAACAGCTCCCTGGAACAATGTCCTGTGAGGGCTCACCCTTTTCTGTCTTGTGGGACAGACTTATTTCAAAATATGAAGTACTTAAAAATCTAATGCTGCCTACAGAGATGTGCTTGATAACTCACTGTCAGTTTTTTTTCTTCAAATTGCTTTTAGAGTTTAACTGTGTCACTATTAAATACTGTTTGATAAAGCTCTCAGGTTTATCCAAATACATTTGTTGAACATGTTTTCTACAGAAGTCTTTTTGCCACTTCTTACTATGAGAAGACCAAGCACTGAAAAATGCCCTTCTCTCATGTGCAGTCCTAACTGTAATTACAGTCATGTGATCATAGCACAAAAGGATCACTTTTGGTACACCTGTCTGGCCTGCTAGGTGTGCATGTGCTGCTAACAGAGACCTGGCTGAGAAGAGGGGGCTGGGGGTGCTCAGGCCATCTCCCAGCCCTTGGGCCCTGGTGGAGGGAACTAGAGGGACAGGAACATGAAGTGACACAGGAAACTGAAAATGATGCAGAACTCATTTTTTTAGTATAATAACTCTTTCTCTGGTGTCCTTCTTCAAAGCCCTTCTCCTCTGCCTCACCATTATTTGTTTCTCAGAGTAAAACTCATTCTAACTCTGAGCTAAACACAACCATTGCTAATGTCAAGGGTCACATTAACATCTGGCCTTGCTCTGTGTGGCAAAGCTGATGCTTTGCCTTCACTTGACTCTGAAGCTAGATTGACCAGGGATGCAGTTTCTGTGACAAGTATCTCTGAGTTGGTTTGTTAATGGCTTCCCATGTGTGGGGAGAAAATAATGTTATTGCTATTGCTGGCTAGTGCAGAAGTACAAATATCTTCAGACTCGTTAAAAATTGAGTTATGCCTGGACATTTCCTAGTTATGTGCTTGCTCACAGTCACGCAAAGAGCCTTATTCAGAGATGGAATAGGGCACATCCAATCTGCCTCCCTTTCCTGTGATTTAAAGGACACTCCTAATCATGACTTTATTATGTATGCTGCACACTGCTTGTATCTCTGAAAGGAGCTTGACTGAGAGTACTGACATTTCTTAATGATATTTTGATCATTTTCCTGGAAATTATATTGTTAGGAAATGTACCATGAGGAATACAGGAAGGAATGGAGAATTTTACATTCAGGCAGACATAGATGAATAAATTTTGCCACAGTCTGGGGTAAATTTGCTCAAGATATTTCAGAGACGAGCATGGGATATTAGGGGACACATCTGAAACTTCTTCAGAATTGATATGGCCTTTGGGTTTGACCCTTGAATACTTAACCTCTTTTTATGTGACTGTTGTCAAACTGCCTTTTTAGACTTCAGCTCTTCATGTTCTCATATCCCCTACAAGCTATGTTTTTTACTCTTGCTCAGGAGCAATTACTGTGCTGGGTACAACAGTACAGTTTTAGGAGACAAACCTCCCCACACTGTGTGAGGAAGGACGTGGCCTGTGATGGGAGGTCAAATTGCTGGTAATTAATAGCATTTTCATTGTGTTCAGGTATCTCTTTGGGTAGCTGGTAGCATAGACAGGAGGGATTAAACTTGTGTGAGATAAAATATGGTGGAGAAGTAAAGAAAGTGGAGGAAAAATATGAGATGTGTGACACATCACAATGGTGTGAGTATCTTGGCAGTTCATGAATGGAGCAGCAAATCCCAGATACTACAGCAGTGTTAATTCTGCAGGTGGTGATACTGACTCCCACGTTCAGCCTGTTCGCACCAGAGGATCTATCACCAGTAATTGTCACAGGGAGAGAACATCAATGGAGGTGGGAAGGGAGCCTGCAGCAGCATTGGGAGGTTTACTTTATTTTTTTCCATAATGTTCGGTGGCACTGTGGATGGACCAGAGTTTGGGGGTCCATTCATGGGTTTATCACTTCCTTTACCCAATAGTCTTGAATCTGGGTGCAAAGGGACTTCTCATGTGAGACAAACCGCTCTGACAGAAATGAATGCAAATCGGAGGGCAACAGCTGGGTGGTTCCTTTATCAGTAGCACACACTGGAGGCTAGTGAAAATACAAGCCTATCTGAAATAAATCAAGATAATCTCTTTCAAAACCTTCTTCAGTATCACCCCGAGACTGAGTTATTATTGTTAACTTAATAAAATGGTCTTTTGTTTTCATGGCACGATAGACTGCACAGGATTTTTGCTGCATCCTCCATGGCCTTGACTGGCCAAGTCTTCACAGCTTCCAGCACTCAAGAAAGCAGTTTAAACCTAGATCAAACATGTCTACCATGCTGCTCCATTTCTTATTACAATATAAGTTAGTGCAATTTGAAATGGTTTGCTTTATCCAATTGATTCCTCAATCCAGCAGAAACCATTTAATCTTTGACATGATGTTCTACTTCCAGACAATTTTGTAGAACTGTTCAGGTTTGGTGATCCTATGGAAGTTGTGTATACTTTCTGGCATTTAAATCAGCCATTTTGTATTTTTCAGTCTATGAGTGAACACTAAATTTCCCAATTTCTTCCATGAGTGTATTTTGCAGAGATCTGTTCTGAACAGTAGCAAAAAGCTACAGACAACTGCAAATCTAAGGATCAACTGGAAATACAAAACACACCTTTCAAATGGCTAACGTAAGAGTATCACGTGTGCAATTGCTCTATCCTTAGTTAATGTATCTACTGACATTTCAAAATAGTATTTTTGCCCTTCTGCTTATTGAAGATCCCTTGTGCTTTAAAATTCTTCAATCAGTCAGACTGCGTACTCATAAATTTAAGCTATCTAAAAATGAACGTTGCCCCTCTGTATTTTTCCTCTAAAATCTTTGAAGATTTTAAGTGCATGTAAAATAGAGCACATCTTTGAAGATTTTAGACACATGTAAAATAGTGTTTAGCAGAATATGTACAGTTATTGGTGACTAGAGCCAAGCAATCAATCTTAGAATCATCCCTGGAGTGCACTAGCATTTCCTTGCACATGGGTGCTTTCAGAAAGCAAGTAAATTACCTGTTTAGAGAGACTGAGTTGGTGTACTAACCTGCAAACTATAATTTAAAGAGTCAAAAGCCTTTTTCTCTCCACTCCCCAATACAGAAATCAACAACTCCAGTAGCATAATGTTTTTTTGTACTGCTGCTCTCTCTTCAGTAAAATACACTTTATTACTATTTGGAGGCTTTATCCCTTTATGACAACCAGTATCAAGAGTAACATTACACCAATAACTTGGTTTGCTAAGTATTAATACAAGAGAAATTACACTAAGAACACTGTGAATTTAATTGCAATTCATACCTTAATATTTTGATGCAGCTGTAAAAATGTAGAATGAGAAACATTACAATTCTATTAGATACTAATAAATTGTGCTGTGGAGGAGGATATGAGCTGTACTTCTCATAATGAAGTACATTCAACTTCCCATCTCTGTTTTGATCTTGCATGTGTGTGATTTCATAGGAAGGTTGAGCAAGGGTGCTACAGGACAAGTCAAAATGGAGTGCAGGGTTATATAGTTTGATTTCCAATAATCAGAAACAAAGTAAAACTAATGTAAACCATCTTGCTCATTAAATGATTATGTCATACAATTTTCTTTATGCAAAATATGAGATTCTTTAGAATGAGTTCCACCACAATTTAATTTTTTCTTCTGTAGGCTTTCCAGTTGTGAACATATCTAATAAAATGGTATTCTGAGAAATGTTCGAAGGCTCATCCCTTTTCATTTTTACCTAGTAGAAATGATATTAAATGTCCATGCATTTCTTTGCTATTTTTATCCATAAATGAAGGATGTGTGGGGGCAGCAATTTTTTCATGGAGCCAAATCTTGCTGGTCTCCTCCATTAACAATGCTGTAGTTTTTTGGCCAATCAACTGATGAATGTCCCAGAGCAGTAGCTTAAACACGCAATATTTGAAGCTGTTGCATAATAGCCCTCACAGAGAGAAAGCCGTCTGCAGTGTGTGTAGCACACATAGTTACATGTGTGAAATGTTTGAGTTTTTGACCATTATGTGGCATTTAAAATACTCACTTTTGGTCTGTGTGTGCATGACGATAACTAGCTATGCCCCAGTAACCGATTTGTTTTTAATCAGCACTGTGTTGAACAGCTTGCTTAGATCTGTTGCTGCAAGCCACTAGTTCTCATGTTCAATAATAAGAGTTGTAAGAGACAGGATCTACGCTTCTCGTGCTGGACACTAGATTGCTACAAAAGTTGTGATCTTAAGTCAAAGTTCTTGCAATTAAGTGAGTGGCTGAAGACGGTAGACTACCTTCACGGATCCCTAACTTCCACATCTCACATGTTTTCAAGGGTGTTCAAAACATAAATACTGTGTGCTTTCTTGATATCAGCAACAACTGAAAGTTTAGTTGTGTGTTCTAACATACAGACCAAAATGCATAGACTTATGTGGCTTGGGACAAATTACCCAGCAGGCTCTGTTACAGTAGCTGGGAAGCAGAAATAACAATCTCTCTCTCCACCCCAAGTCTATTCTGATTAAATAAAGATGTTACTCAAGTCTGTTTTTTGCCTAGATTGTTCTAAAAAAAAGTGGGGGGCTGACCCCACTTCTAGGACACTGACACTGAGGGATACTGTCTGTTGGAGCAATGCTTTCTTTATCAACAACAAGGACAATGTCAGCCACAAAATATTTTGGTACGGAGGCTTTGGTATCACTGCTGTCACTGATACAAATCTTCGTGGAAAGAGATGATAAAGTCTCAGTTCACTCCCTCGGGGAAGGCAGAAGAGCACAGCTTGAATAAGTAGTAATCTGTTGGCCATCTACATATAGCTGACACTGAAAAGTGTTGAAATGCATTTTTTTTTTAAATATGTATGAATCATCACATGTGGGTAGAGGATGATGCAGGCCTGTTAACTTGTGCTCTTTTATGGAACAGATACACACAGAGACTCACAATATTAATATATAGCTTTTCTTACAAGGCTTGATTCTCAGAGGTCTGTGTACTTTTCCAGTGTTCTCTGTGAAATTTTGGGTGAGAGTGAAAACAATTTAAGTGCACAGATGTTTGCACACCACATCTCAGACCAGGCAATCTCACTAGAAAGTTATGTGCTTTTGTAATTCCTAGTTTTCAGTGTCTCACCATCCCCCCTTCTATTATTATGGACTTCCTGGTTTGTATTTTTTTATTGTTATCTCCTTCTCTGTCTTCTGCCTGAGATCTAACTCTGAGCGCAGCTGACTGCACATTTCTCTCTTTCCCAAATGTAAACTCATACATGTGTCTTGAATGAGCCGCTTATCCAGGGATCTTCTCAATTAAGATGTTCACAGAGTCATTAAACTAACTAATGGTGGAAACTTCAGTAGAAATAATGCTGTAATGAGACAAGCTTTCATCATCTCACTGAGGAAAACATATTTCACTTGATTCAGATAAATTATATGCCCCTACACATTATGATCAATATTTTAGCAAGACATAGCATTTAACTATGTCATTTTTGAGTAATGAATAATCACATTCAGTATATGAAACATGAGTAATGACAGATAGCATTGGACTGGGGCATATTTTACTTCTCAAAATGATGTTTAAATTTTTACAAAAATGTATAAAGGATTCAATGACTCAAACTTGTTCCTTCTTCTTATAGATATTTATCATTTAATATGGTGATCGCACTAAAGTGCAGGCTAACATGACTAACTCAAATAAAGCATACAAGCATTTTGATCAAGAAAAGTGAACTCAGTTGTCATAAACAGTACATGATAAAATCAGAATTCAGAAAGTGAAGGGCAGAGCAGATCACTAAATTGATCTGTATGTTGTATAATGACAAGAGTACGGCTACTTCATAGCTTTGCGATTCTATAAAACGGGAGAGGTGTAAAGTACTTTTATCAGAAAGGCCGTCTAAACTTATTATTTTTAAATAACATGAAGAAAACAACAGCAATTGTCATGACCTAGGTGGGCTTTGTTTTATTTACTTTACTTGCCTCTGCTTAATGTATCACATTTCTTTTGTATACAGCCTTGCCAATGGCTTTTGCCCAGATTTTAAAATCTTTATGCTTAAAATTACATTTTTAAATGCTCAAGCCATGACTAAAGGAGCTGTTTTAATTTTCCTCTAAAAACGCCTACTTAAGAAAATCTTCTTCAAAGTCCTGTTGAATGAACTATCAGTAAATGTATGCAGGTCTTAGAAAGATCAGAAAGCATTTGTCACTGTAATCCAAAAAAAAATCTCTCTATGCATAGGTAACTAATTTTTCTCAGTCAAGTAATCAGTCACTTGATTACATTGATCTGTGGTTGACTCTCTTCTGCCTACATCTGATCTGCCATCAAGTTTTAAAGTTGAAGCTGGGGTGACAGATCTTGTTCTATGTTTTCAATACCCTTAGGCTGTAGTTGGCTGTTCTGCTTTTGACTAATTTCTTTTTTCATTATGTCTATCAGATGTCTAAAACTTATTTAGGAACTTGACCACTGACATAGCTATTTCTACTTGTAGGTGGGTTTAATGGTGCAATATTGTAATTCTACCTCTAAAAAAAATAAAAATATGGCATTTATGAGTATTCCATATTTCTATTTCAAGAAAATGATGCGTCACTGGCCTCAATTGTAATTTCTGGGCTATTAAAATTAGGAGTGTGAACAACGGTCTCTGAGCAGTTGAGTCAACTCTCCCATCAAGCAGTTTCTTATGGAGTTTTCCACTGATATCTGTAACAAACACTGTTTAATTTTTAGGTGCCTAAAAACAACAAAGAGGTTTCTATTTCTAACGGGGTGTTGGGGGAAGAGCTGTTGGGGGGGTGAGGTTCAGGTGTCCCCTCAGTGTAGCTCACTGTATAGTTTCCTTTTGGTGTTTGGTTATTTTAGTATAGTCCAGATACGTTTCTAATGTTTCTGCCATTTTACGGAAGAATAATGTCAAGAAGATCAGCTATAATCTTCTCATCATATTAACATAAATGCTATTCTGCTGGTAAACATCTTGCCAAGTGCTACTTTTTCACTCAGAAAGTGAAATTCTACTCCCTGTCAATATCAGTGTTTTTCTTACTGATGAGGCATCTAATAATCTATGCTATATAATAGAGACATTTACATTAATACCCTCCCAAGGATGATTGCTGACTCTTTTAGGACTAGTTTTCTACAATGATAGAAAGACATTCTAAAATGTTTTTTCATAAATTAGATCATTGAAATTAGTTCACTATGTAAGTCACAGTAGCAAATTTTTCACTTGGCAGCTCTTCATCGTATAGCTTGAATTAATTCTGGTTTAAGAATCCTGTTCAGTTATTCCTTTTTTTATTCCCTGCAGAACTTTACTTCCAGTAGATGTGATGACATCAAACAGTGGTATAGTATCATTTGTTGCCATCTAGATTTTCCAGATATGGAGATGATTTCACAAGGTGCAGAATGTAATAAATCAACCAGATAAGAGACAAGGCAAAAAAAGAAAGAAAGTGGGAGTGGAACAGCAGCCCAGGCCCAAGAATTGAAGTAAGCAGAAGTTATAAAACTCTCTTCTGGAAATGGATTTTTAAGAGTGTAAGTCATTTAACCACTTTCCAAGATTGTACTCTGTAGTGCCTCCATGCTAGAGCCATACAAACACAGTAAAATACAGTCCATGCCCCAGTGAGTTTAATAGCCCTCTCAGTTTCTTCCTGTTGATGGTGTTTTGCTCCTGCCCTATCCTCTTGTGTAGGATGAAGGCCTCTGTCTCCTGATTCTTTTAGCAGACCTCCAGTTAGCAAGAGGAGTGAACCCTCTAGACCTTGCCGTCAACACTACAATCCTCTCAAAGCTCACCTGGCAGGTTTCCCAGAAAAGCAAGACATGGTCATTTAAGCTAGTTGCCAGGAAAAAGGCTGAATAATGCTCATTCTAGCTATTTGTTTGGGATACTGGTTCTCACTTTATGAAATAAACATGCCAGACATTCTTCTCTTGAATGAAAAGAAATTGCTGTAATGGTCTTGCACAGTGCTCAGCAGAACCTTTCCAAGGCTTCTCAACAGCCTTTGATAAACCATCTCAGACGCAAGTAAAGCATCAGTTTCTACTGGTCTTCCAGGGCTCATATAGAGGCTGAGGTTTCCTTCTTGCCATCCTGTAGCCGGCAACAACTATCAGTTTCTCAAGTTAAAAGCAGCTTTTGTTTCCTGTAGAAAACTGGTTTCTTGTTTCTTGTGAGTGCAGGACAGGACACCCAAATCCACAGCCTTGAGTGCACCGCTCTGTGTTTTTTAAATGGAAGTGTGGGCTGGCATTGTAAAGGCATATTCTATGCCATAACATTTTTACACCATAGCAAACTAGAATGTAAGAACTTTATATAAGCTATCCATTAATGGTCTGTGAGCCTGGAGGACTAGTTTTGTCTGCCTATGGAAAGCAGACACTTCTGTTTTTCTAGACAGGAAGTTAGGAAGAAGTACTGAGAGTCAGTTCAGGCTACCTCCCCCAGGTACCAGAAAAACAGTGCTGAAATGCTATAAAATTGATAAAACTTGTGAAGGACTCCAGATGTCTTCAGATGGGTATGCATTTGTAAAAACACACTGATACTGCAATTTAGCTGACATAATTTTATCAATGCTTTGTACTACGAAGAAACATTCTTTCGGTATTCATCAACATCAAATACAACAGAGCCATCTTATCGGAAAAACAGAAGAAAGAGGGGAAAGGAAGAGGAACTAGAGACCAAATTTTCTTGCCTAATATTCCACCTCCATGATAATGCTATCTCCCATATATTATCCTTCTCATTTCCCTCATAAAAAGGAAAGCTTTGCACAGTCTTATATTTCTGTGACGTGTTTTCGTGAATATCATCATAAAAATCACTGAAGACAAAACAATATTTCAGCAGCTTATATATAGACATATACATAGGCATCATTGCTGTGAAGTGCGTCTGTCTTTTGAAAGCAGCACGGCAGAAAGAAGGGAACTTGATTTGAAAAGTCCTTTTACCATGTCTTTGCATTTCAATTCTCTGGCTGTGTTTGTGTTCCAAAGTGTTGGTTTGGTAGTTTCGTTTTATCCTGTGTTTTAGCTTTGGTTTCACTCATAGGGAACATATGGTCACAGAATCAGTTAAAAAACTACTACAGGAATTGTTTCTGAGCACCAGGCTAGGAGATAGCAAGAGCCACAACAGGGTTGTAAGCAATAGTTTGGTTAAAGAAAGGGACTGCAGCAGATGGTGTGCTGTTTAGTTGCCTGTTTCAGCCCATTGTTTACATTCTGCTGTTAGGCACCGAATAAAATGGTATTCCTTAAATCTTTGGAGAAGATAGATGGCTGCTTTAAAAACTGCACAGCAGAGTATAGGTACAAAAGTACTTAAAGAAAAGTGAGAGAGAAGGGAAGAAAGGATTCAGTTGTGATGATCTCAATCAAATATCTATTTGAGAGGCCAATTGCTTTGTTTGGTTGATTTGAATTTTCTCCCTCATAAAGCCTTTGCACTTCTGGCAACTGGTACTGTCCAGATTATTAGTTCTTCCACCTTCTCTCTTGCTTTTCAGAATTGAGTTGCACCTGTTTTTCAACAGATTTTTTTGGTTACTGATTTCTGAAAAGTGACATTTTCATAGCTTTTGAGTACACCATGCCTTGACTAGTTTTGAAAGTTTAGACTATTCTAAGTGCTTTAAGAGTTGTCTGTCTGGTGTGCAGAACGCCAGTAATGAACAGGAATATCATCATCATTGCCTTTCTCCCCCCTTTATTCTTTTCTGAGAGTGGCAAATTATCATGGTGAAGCTGTGCCTCCATCAGGCAGGGTCACCCAGTGCCAGCATCTAAGCACTGCAGTACTGAAGGGTTTATTCAGCAGGACATGAAAATACTACTCCTACTCGCAGTGAGCAAATGTTATCAATGTATTTTCAGAAGTGATTATTGTATTAAATTATTCTTCTTTCATAAAATAAGAGTAGCAATGATAATAAGAGAATAGCTCTGCGCAGTTAAATAAATCACTCAGGCAGCACAGAACTGATAATTACAATTAAAGTGGCAGACAAATATATATTACCAACATATGTGTTCTTGAAACTGAGTAACAGCATGCTTTCAGTATCTAAAATTCTTGTGTGCTTCCAAATGGGAAATCTAGCCATAGCAGCTGTACATGTGTACATGATGGGCTCTTACTTTATACATGCACATCTCAATTGTGACTGTTTTTCTACCGTAGCAGGATACTACAAATTTATTCATCCACGCCAAGAGCCTGTTCTCATCAACTAGAGCGAAGCGTTCTTGTGCTACCTTTAAGTAGATGCTAATGATAACTTAATTTTGGATGCATTAGTGTAATCTGTGTGCTTTATCTAACATGTTTTAAGTTTGTTCTATATACATATTTAGTGCAGTATGAATGAGACACAGAAAAATCAATCATTGCTTCACAGAGAAATATGAACTCTGTTAGCTTCATTTTCCACACTGTGAAAATGACTTGACCTTCCTTTCCTCAGAAATCCAAATATCGCCAATCTGTATTCAACAGCATAGCTGGGCACAAATTTTCCATTAACATTTTCTGGATAGAAAACTGTGATTTCATTTTTGTTGCTTTGTGAAAAATAGGTTTTCATTAGATCAAATGGAGTGTTTTGAGCAGAAAAGATTTGCATGCTGTATCACAAGGGTTCAGTTCATCTACCTCTCACTTTTGGCCATGAACAGATGGTCAGAGTCCCCCTTCACCCACCGAGGCCACAGTTCTGCTACTCCTTCTGCAGGAGCGAGGACATCAGGGCATTATGTGGTGGTTGTGGCCCAGACACAGCGCTGTCTTTGCAGTACAGCACTGACCAGGCACATGTGCACAGCATGTGCTACAAAGCCTTGGGTAAGGAGATGAGCCTGGGATGTAGGTCTGCAAGAAAAAGGATGAGGCTGGGGTGCCCCTTCCCTGCTTCAAAATTGATACCCAAAGCCTGGCAGCTTTGGTGCAGCTTGGCATCTCTCCTGGTTGGAGGGTCCTCTCAGCCTCATGCTTTGCACTGTGGCCAAAGTGGCGGCAGCAATTGAGAGGCTCTTGTACTCTGCTAGAAGAGAACTCCTGCAGGCCCTCTCTCCATAGAACCTCAAATGGGGGCGGCTCTAAAAGCTGCTTGCACCCCCTGCAGCACAGCAAATGCACAGCCCCAGTGTGCTCTCCTACGAAATACTGAGCTCGGCAGTGTATGCCAAGGTTGTGTGAGGCCAAGCATGGCCTTGGGCAGCTCAGTGTGCTGCCTCACAAGGAGCTGGGGCCAGGGGCTCCTCTGCTTGCCTCGTGGCAGCAGACACCATGCCCAGCCCCAGCGTGGCCCTGGCCTTGGCTCACCCAGAGTCTGCAGCAGCAGCATTCAGGTGTATCCTTGGGTTCTTTGAAATCTGGCTGCCAAAGCTGATTTGTGCACAAATTGCCTCATGCATCTGTGGGTGCAGGGTGTCCAGGAGCATCAGGTGCCCAAAACATACCTTCTGAGGAGAGGGATTATCTCTGACAGTGTCTATCATGGGAAGGGCAGATCCACTTGCTCCCACTGGATTTTCCACCTTTATCTTTTGCTGCAGTGAACTCTGAAAGCCTTGTTATGTTTTGTACAGATTTTGATATTTTCTGAAAAATTTGAGGGGTTACTTTCATGATTTCTATGTTCCTTATAACTTCTATGATTCATTAAGCAAAGGCTTCGATATCCGAGAACTGTGTTTGTCCTGTCCTGTAACAGCAATGCAATGCACAGGCGTGTTCAGCGCAGGGGGATGGGGCACTCTGCAAGCAAGGTGCAGAGCACTGCTGGCTTCTGCGGCCCCATGAGACACGTGCAAGCAGTTATTTAGCTCTGCTTTGCAGTGAAGCTAGAGATGCTGAAGATAGGGAAGTTACCAAATGTAAGTGATGAGGTGGCAGAGCGGGTTTTTACTTTTGGTAAGCAGTACCTTTTGGTGAGGCATTGGCACAGGTTGCCCTACCCTTTGAGACACCCAAGGTCAGGCTAAACCAGGCACTGAGCACCTGATGGAGCTGTGGGTGACCCTGCTCATTGCAGGGGAGCCGGACCAGATAGCCTGTAAAGTTTCCTTCCGACTCAAACGATTCTATGATTCTATTTTTATTAATAATAATGTTTTTTTTTTTTTTTTTTTTTTTTAATTCTCTGGAGAAAATTTTGCAGTTGTGGCAGGGCTGGCCACAAGGCTTGATTTTCAAACAGGGCTTTAAAAAACAATAAGAATGGCAAAACTTGAGCCTGTTTGGGGAAAACACAGATAGGTGGCAGAAAGGAAATGTCTGCATCAGGGACAGGAGTGGGGCTGGGCATCACTGGGTGCCAGCAGGCTGCTGGTGTCATGGCCTCATCTGAGCTCCCCCCTCCCCTCCGAGGCCTGTGGGTGCAAATGGACATCCTGCAGTGAAGTCCAAGTTCACATTAGGAAGTCTCCATCATGACTGATTTCCACTGTTCCAGAGCTTTTCCTCAGCAATATTCTTCAACCCAATACAGCATTGGGCAATGCCTTAGGAAGGCAAAAATCTTGTGCTGCACTTAGCTGCTCTGCCACTGAACTGGTTGACCTCTTTGGGTTTGTCTCCTAGCACTCAGAAAGCCCCTGGTGTGTGGGAGATGCCTGGGATGGGCCGGTCCATTGGTCAGAATGAGCAGAGAATCTATCTCATCTTCACAGTACCAGTAGCAGTGCAGTTGTTTGCTCTGGGCAGATATGCATTTGGAATCTCAGGAAATGGAGAAAAGTAGATACGGAAAATGGTGAGATATTGGCTACTGCTTAGAAAGCAGTGAGATGCAAAAGCGCATGAGCAGGATTAAAGGGTCTGGGAAGAAATGGTTTGGGGAACGGAGGAGCTGCTTTCTCCATCTCTCGCGCTGAGGGCAGACGGGGACCCCGGGGGTGCACCTGGTGCCGGCAGGACCGCACCATCTCTGCTGCTGTGCAGACAGAGGCGAAGGCCCCGCAGCTGTCGGAGCAGCCACCCCTCGCGGCCTCGCCCGGGCCTTGCTTCGCTCAGCCGCCGCGCCTCTCCCCTCTGAGGCCGGCCCTGAGCCCAGTCGGGGCCGCGTCACCCCAGGGCACTTCTCGTGCAAGCGGGACCACTCCGGTTTGTTCGAAGAAGTTGGCTTTGCCAGTTAAACCAGAGGTGCCCATTTCATATTTTTCCTTCCTTCTCCCTCCTCCAAGCCTCGCTAAGACACTCAGGAATTAGCCCGAGGCATGAACCAGCGCTGCTCGCCCGCACCCTCGCTTTTCCTCCTTTTCCTCCAAACTTCCCCGTGCAATCCCGGCCGGGGGCTGCAAGCCTCCGCCAGATCCCGGCGCTGCAGCCTCGGCGGCTCCATGCCGCGGCTTCAGGCCGCCCCGGCTCCTCCCCTCGCGGTGTGAGAGAGAGAGCGTGTGTGTGTGTGTGTGTGTGTGTGTGTGTGTGCGTGCGCCAGGGCCGCCGCCGCCGCCGTGCCCGCCTCTCCCAGCCAGGCAGCAGCCGCGCCGCGCTGCTGGCGGCGGCCGGAGCGGGCGGCGGCGGCGGCGCACCGCGAGCCCCGGGCGGCTCCGCGCTGCTCCGCGGCGGCCGCCGCTGCCCGTGCCGGCCGGGCTGCCCGTGGCGCCCTGCCTCGGCTCGGCGCGGGGCGGGGACACCACTTCTCCGAGTCTCCCCACCGGATCGTTATGGACCTATTCGACTTTTTCAGGGACTGGGACTTAGAGCAGCAGTGGTAGGTGCTTTTGATTATCTGTTTTTTATTTATTTTTTATTTTTATTTTTTTGGCTTTGGTTTTGCGGTTCACTCTCGACCCCCTCACCCCCGCAAGCGCCCCTTACCTCTCCACACCCTCTCCTCCTAACAGCTGCTCTTCCTCTTCTCCCTGCTCGTTCCCCCGGTGCCTTCGCCTTTGTTGAGGGAAGAAGGGACCGCTGTACGCCGCGGAGTAGCCGGCTCCGCGCTGCCGGCTGCGGCTGGCGGATCGGGCCGCTCTGCGCGGCTGCGGAGGCAAAGTTGGCCGGAGGGGGGAGAGGCGGGGGGCGCTGACATGTGCGGGGTGCCGGCTGCCGGCGGCGGCGGCGGAGCGAACCCCCGCCCCGAGCAGGGACGCGGTGCGGGGAGGCGATGGCTTTTCCTGGGGTTCGCGGTTCCGTTCACGTTGTGTTTACTGCTGTCAGTGACAGTGTTCCTTTCGTGGGGGGAAACGCAACTGTAGTTTTGCTGTGATGCGCGGTTGAACTGTAGCTCTGCGCAGCGCGGGGCTTTCTCTCTGATTTATCTGGTTCCCCGTTCAGGAGAAAGGATTATTGAAATTAGTTTCGGAAGTGGGAAGGTCGGGGTCTTTTTCCTTCTCTTCTCTCTCTTTCCTTTCTTTCTTTCCTCTTTCTCTCTCTTCTTCTCTCCTTTCCTTTCTTTTCTTTCTTTTCTTTCTTTCTTATCTTTCTTCTTTCTTCTTTCTTTCTTTCTTTCTTTCTTCTTTCTTTCTTTCTTTCTTCTTCTTTCTTTCTTTCTTTCTTTCTTTCTTCTTCTCTTCTTTCTCTTCTTTCTCTTCTTTCTCTTCTTTCTCTTCTTTCTTTCTCTTCTTTCTTTCTCTTCTTTCTTTCTCTTCTTTCTTTCTCTTCTTTCTTTCTCTTCTTTCTTTCTCTTCTTTCTTTCTCTTCTTTCTTTCTCTTCTTTCTTTCTCTTCTTTCTTTCTCTTCTTTTTTCCTCTTCTTTTTTCCTCTTCTTTTTTCCTCTTCTTTTTTCCTCTTCTTTTTTCTCTTCTTCACTCTTCCTTTATTTCTTTTTTTCTTATTTTTTCCTCGGAGCAGGAGTCAGGGCTGCGTTGCTCTGTCAGTGAGCGCACCTCTGCATCTGTTACAGCACAGAGTAAACTTGTTACTGAAGTGAATGTTGCGGAATTTCTGATGGGGGGACGACTAACTCGAAAAGTTGCTGTTTGGGTCGGTATTTAGGCAGTTGGGTTGTTTTTTTAGCCAGCTTTCCCAGCTGGATAATGAGTTTACGATTATTCCTTACTGGTCCTTTCTTTTCATTTTAGCAAATACAGCGATCATTTTTTTAACTATGCACGGTTAAATTCAAAGGTTGGTTACTGCTTTGTGAAGTGCTTTTGAACGGCGTGCAGTTAGTCAGGAAAGCAAGGAAAATACGGCATTCTGTGACCCTTCGCACAGATTTTGTGTGTATGCGTGTGCATTTGGACCTCATGTTTTGCAGAGGATTTACTTTACTTTGTTGATAATATGATAATACGAAAGTGTCACGTATTCAGTAAATAACCATCATTTTGTCAAGCACAGTGTAGCTACTATGGTTGCAAATCCAAGATAATAAGAACCAAATACCTATCACGTTCTGTTTTACAGCAGTTTGGAGTAAATCCTCAGAACCATAAATTACGCTGTATCATTATTAATCTGGAAGCAAGCGCTTTGGATACTAAGCAAGTTTTATCAGCACTGAATAAACCATCTTATTGCATCTGTTTTAACCACGCTGTTGTTATTTAAAAGCAATAGTCATGATAAAATTAATGCTCAATTAAATATTATGCCTATGCCATGATCTTTACTCTGCTCCACTGATTTATTTTGCAGACAACTGATAACTACTATATAACTACTCAAATAATAGTTGCATACAATTTGCTTAATTTATAGTGTGGCTAACGTCATTAATTTAATAGAAGCTGTTACAACCCAATATGTGGGTGTAGTTCAAATACTGAGCACATTATAGGTATTGAGATTTAGTGTTTGCTTAATAACTTGCTTTCATTTGACTGTGGCTTTATGTGGATTTAGAGTAGTGCACAGAAAGAAGGGAACTCCCGTGCCTCTGTTTTTGTGTAGAATATTAACGTTTCAACACTCATTCCATGAATAAAATTTCCTTGGTTTCTTACAATAAATTTGTATGTGAGAGTATGTATTTTTAGGGTTTTTGAGGCAACAACACGTTTTACTTTATGTCTGTTGCAAAGTGTTTTGATATCTACACCAACTCTGTAAGGCATGGAAATTCATGCACGGTTGGATTACTATTGCAGAGATCAAGTTGGATTTAGCCTTTAATAATCTAATTAGTATATGCATGTGTACATGTATATAGTATATGGGTACATAATCTACATGGATATGAAAACATTACAAGTATTTTATTGTACATGTAAAGATTTCTCTCAGGAAAGTCATTTCATTCTTAAGGATAGATGAATTTAGCTCATTTATACATTAATATTTGTTAATATATGTAATATATGTGTGCAGGTATCATCTCTACACACCCAGAAATAGGCATTCTTGCCCATCAGAATTGATTTATTTTTGTCTGTATTCAGTGTGGTTTGGTTACTGTATACTGTTTACAAGTAAGTACATTTAGCATCATGTGTGAATTTGTACTTTCTATTTTGCAACGGTCTTTGGTGCTTTTGTCTTCTAGCTGGCCTTTGTAAAGGGCGTTTTATAAACGTTTATAAGGCAGTTAAAGCCCCTCATTTGCGCTGCTTGCCAGTGCAAAGCTTGTGCTAACCTGTGCTGCAATCACCAGGCAGGAAAGCTCAGGCCTACAGAGTGGGGGAGTCCGTATGCATTATCCACGTACAAGTACAACACAAACATAGTGAGCCTGAGAAACTTGCATGACAAAAATTTATAGTTTGACTACAGCATTTTTATCTGATGAAAAGGTTTAAAGATAATACTGCCCGTGCATGTGAGGAAGTATCTCCCCAGAAGTTTTGGGGTGATGGGAAGAGCATCATTAGTTTATTTTTCTTTCCACCAGAGGTACTTTTCTGTCTGTTCTTATTGCACATTTTGTCAGGAACTGTCAAATTTGCAGCGTGCACTGCACCTGGTGTTCAGGATGGGTAGTGGGAGCTTTGTCTTGTCAGGAACTGCAGAATCAGGCCCTTACTTTCCCGCAGTAGGTGAAATCACAACAGTGCAGGAATGAGGGGTTTTGTTGGCCATCAAGAATGTTTTAAATTTTACACTGTATAATGTATAAAATAAGGCCACAATTATCCCACTCAATCTAATGGATGTTTTGTCAGACTTGAAACGCAGCAAAAAAAAAAAAAGAAAAGAAAAGAAAAAGAAAAATACACAACCCAGAACAATTTAAGTTAATCTAAATTCTGGGCTAGGTGAAAAGGCCATACCTAAAGTCTGCTGAGATCCCTGGATGAACAGGAAATGTTCACCTAGGCTTGCATTTAATATGAACCATTCTATGAGGGGGAATGGAAGGGAGATGGATATAATGAAAAGCTTGAATGCCTTTGTGCACCAAGGGGACCACTTGCTGTTAAAAATCAGATTTCATCTTTTAAATCTCTTTCCATGCTTGTCTGTGGTAACCAAGTAAATGAAGTCTTGAAGTGTCCTGGGACCATGTGGCTAGGTCTGAACCTGTTTACGGAGTAAGGAGATGCCATTAATCAGCAGCTGGGAAGCAACAAACCCCAACAAAAACCCAGCCAACCCAGGATATAGGGCTCCTTGGTAACACAAAGGTAGAGAGACGTGTGGTGTTTCATTTATCATTGTTGGTATTAATGCTTTTTTAGCCCTACAGTCTTTGAAAAGTGGGAGCAGAGAAAATACTTAGCAGCGAAGTACACGTTGAGGTATGTAAAATAAAAGCTGGTGAAAGAAAATAAAACCAGCAGGTGGTACAGTCGTTGTAACTGTGGTTGGGGTAGTGAAGACTTAATACCACAGAGAAACAAGCCTCTTGTCTTTTCTTTTCATACTGTGCATTGCAAGTAGCCTCATTACAGCGAAACCAGCAAACTGCCAGTTATACAGGAAGAGGCTTAAACTCACTAAACTGTTATATAAATAGAAAGTTCAAAGGTCTGTTTGTGGCTGACAAAGCTGAGAACAGGCCATGTGTGGGCCAGGTTCCCCTCCTGTATGAATGCAGGAACATTCTGCGTTCCCCAGCAGTGTGCACTTCCAAAGCATCCCTCAACCTGGAGGGGGTGATCCTACTCTGCTACCAAAGGTGAACAGTTTCAGAACTAGCCTTGGGTATCCCCTCCATCTACCTTCCCTTTTTGCCTTGGGCCTCTGCAGAGGACCTTCTCAGTTACTGTTCCTTCACCAGGGTCTGTGCTAGCTTGATAAATGGAGAGCGTGAGTGTGTAAGCAGTGTTGTGCTTCTGAAGGGAATGTGTGAAATACAGTAGATAGGCCCTTTGGGAGTTAGATTGATTTTCTTTTCTCCTTATTTTCTTTTTGGGGGTGGTGAGAGTGTTAGTTCAAGAAGTTGCATTTTGAATTGACTTCAGTAAGATATTTTTCTCCTCTCCCTTTCTTCTACTGAAAAAATATTACAGCTGAATTGTTGTTACTTCTTAGATTTGTATTATAGACATCTCAAGTAATCATTTGAAAAAGTTTCATTTTCAATTTGCTTTGAAAGTGTAAATGGATGGATTGTGTGGCTGCTGGTGGGTAGGTGAAGGGGATTAAATTCTTCCCTGGCTGATATTGAACTCCGTGGAGTGTAAATCTTAAAAGAATTTGGCCATTTGCAGACATTAAGCTGCCATCTATCCTGTGAGGCAAAATTACAATCAGTTTAACAGCATTTGAATTGTTTTTCTAATGATTCATTCAAGAATTTAATGACTTTTAAAATATACAAATTGGGATGGAGAGTAGATACTTCAGATACTGCTCAGCTATTCCAAAGCCAGGAAAGGACTTCAGAGAATTCAAGTACTTTTTATATGAATGCCAATTATATTGCTTGGGATTTTGTTTTTGAGTAAAGATGATGGTGCGATGCAAGTCCTTCAGCGAAGCAGAATTATTCCTTTTTGTGCATCTGAGAAGACTGTCACTGCAACCTAGAAGTTAACTAAATAATTTAAAGGGCAAATGTGACATTCTGTAATGCGTAAATTTACATATACTAGAAGATCTCTGAAAAACAGGGTGAATACTTCTAGTCTTCTGTATCTCTTAGGAACAGCAACAATATGCTTCAGCTTCTTGGAATGAGTGTTCTGATGTTGTCTGTGTTATGAGGCCCAATTTCTCTTTCTGTCTGAGTCAGGAATAAAATTCCTATCATGTGTGATTGGACAAATATGGCTCCAAGACTGGGTCTTTATATAGCAGAGTCCGTAGGCACCTATATAATTTTAAACACACAAGCAAACGTATTGAAAGAATACTGATTTCAAGTTAAGTCTTACTGAATTGAGTTCTTGATCTCTCCCCAAACATTTAGTGTTTTACTAATGATTAAACCCTAGTTCTTCCTGTACTCAGTCATGCAAATCTAAGGTATACATCAATTTGTCTGAACTCTATCAGCAGTTTTACACCAGTGCACAGATGATTGAGAAAGAATGCAAATATTAAAGTCCGTTGAAAAATAAATAAATAAATAAATATCTATATTGAGAAGAGCTGTAGGAAATAATTTACACATTGAACCCTGGAAGAATGTGGAAACAGCATCTAAACAGGCAGAGCCCGCTCTGTATTTCCCCAGTGCCTTTAATGCGGTTTCTTTGTGTGGAGGACTTGAAGGATTGGGCTCTTGGATACTCATTAAATGTATATAATCAATAAATACCATAAAGTATCTATGTGTTCCTCCAGTATGGATTTGAGCTGTAGCCAGTGTCAGTGGAGGTGCTCCTAATTGACTTCCGATGGTCCTGGGCTTGGCCCTGTTGTGGTAGAAAGGGAGACTTTCAGAAATGTACTGCAGCTGTCTGCTGACCAAGATCAACAGGGCAATTTGCACATCCATAGTACCAGACGTGAACAATTCCACTGTGTCTAATTTTGAACCATTCTAATTAATATTTACTACTTTCCTTTTTAAAAGAAAGTGAAGAGAAATTGAAAAGAAACTTTTGGATGCTCTTAACAGTAACAGAATTTTATAAAACCGTCAAACATCTGTTGACATTGAGATCTGATTCTGCCCTAATTCTTGGTTTGCAATGCCATGAATAGTTTTTAAAGACTTGGAAAAGAAGACTGTATATATAGGAATATATCAAGTTATTATAACCTTCTGGACTATTCTTCATATAGTAGTCAGGAAGTCACAACACTGACTGGGGAAGACAGGTGTTTTACCCTTTTGTTGTTACTGAATATTGTATATTTGTGCTTTGTAATCAAAACATTTTAATTGTTATAGTAGCTTTGGCTTTGATCAGAGATGTTGGAAGGCATTTTACTTCTGATGAATGGAAAACTGTAGAGATTAAAAAAAAAAAAAAAAAAAAAGGAAAAATGGAAACATATGTATCAGTAAGATTTTAAGCTCCATTTTGATTACCTTCCAGTGATGTAGTTATTTGGCCAAAGAGTGTGTGATGTTCAGTGAACATTTTGGGAAAGGAGGTTTAGATATTCTTTTTAAAAAACTCTGTACCAGAGCCCAGCCTTGCAAAAACTTGGAAACAATTGCAAGTTACTTTTTTATTTCAGTGATAAGCACAATGGATTTGCAGGGTTGGGCTTGTAGTACTGAAAAAATAGTGTGGAACTAGAGAGCTGCAGTCAAGGAATAAACAAAAACCTCCTGCAGTTAACTTCCCAGATATTACAAGCTGTTTTATCATGAAGAGGCTGTTTTTCAACTCCTACATAGAAGATCCGCACCATAAATTATTACGACTGTTAAACAGAGGTCCAGTTAGTAGTCTCTTCTGTAAAACTTTGTACCAGGTTTTAATGACATTTTATGTATGTGTTCAAATCAAGACCCCAACCTGATTGAATTTTTTTTGAGTACTTGTTGAATTTCTCTTCTGTACGTTACCTGAACAGTTAATTTACTGGACTATTTACTGGTGAGCATGGGTGAATCCTCATTCCAGGTCGCCTGAGGTGCTGTAGTTTAAGGAAAGTTGGAGATGATGCCATAACTAGAAGCTGATTTTTACTGCAGGGGACACAGAAAATGGGAGAATGCCGTTTACTATGTGCAGTGTTTGTTTGGTGAGGAGCTGTAGTCAGCAATTCAAATGGATTCCTTACTCAGATGATGCATGGTGCTCACAGTTATAGTAAGACGTGAATAGCCTACTCGTAATGATATGTTTTGGTAGGGGTTGGATGTGAACAACTAGTGAAGATGAAAATGAAGTTGAGTGATTTTTAACTTGGTGCTCTGTTGTTCCTTTGACAAGTATTATAATCACTATTTCACTATTTTTGTGCTGCTGTGGGTGTACATGGTGTGGAATAAGTAAATTCTGTAGCTCAACATCGCTGGCAGCGCCTAGGGCTCAAACCTGCTAACATCTTACTACTGAGACTAGTCTTTTTCCTTATGGCACTCTGTACAGACTGTTGCCAGGATTCAACTATAGTTTAAAAGTTTTCTTTCTGGTCATTCAATTTTAAACTCATATGGTAGGCAATGGTGTCTGCATCCTATAGAGGGACAGGTCAGCACGAAGTAAAAATGAATCAGTACTTGGTGGCTTGTAATCTGTGCTAAGAAGACATTAAAATGAAATGTTTCTAATTTAAAATATTTTTAGCTGTAAGGGTAGCAGTCCATTATGTAGCTCTAGTAATTCTTCTTTCACTTCTTTCTGTATTAGTGATTTAGGTCCAAATTTCACTTGCGAGGAAAAAATCAATACCACTGTCTTGAAAAATCGCATACAAAATTTTGCAAAGCTTTAAATATAAAGTAAGGAAGCACAGATTCTTAGGGTTGCCAGTTCACACTTATTTTAGTCTCATGTAATGAGAGAAATTGAGATCGAACAGTAATAACAGTGTTTAGATGAGTCTGTTTCTGTGCTGCTGGCACTTGTGTTTGAGAATGTAGTATCAAAGGTTTTGAAAAATGTATGCCTGTTGGTTATGAACCTCTGTTTGCATAGAGGCCAGTGTGAGAAATTATTTCAGGGTGTTTAGTTTCAGTGGGTTGCATACTTTTTAAGTTCCTGTCCCAAATTCTCAGGTGAGATGCCCATGGTTTGGGTGGCCAGTTTACATATGAAGACGCTGGGCTTTTTGTTGCTTAATGTGGGGATAGTTTTTCATCTTTTTTTTCCTGTAGAACAACGGAATGACATTCCTTCTGGTGTTTTCTATGAAGAATAATGATGAGGAATTATCTTCTCTGTTTAAAAGTGTTTAAAAACTCATTAGTTAGAGTCCCTGAAAGAATTCTGATACAAGTCAGCGAGTGTGGTGAAGCTGATTGTAAGGGGAAGCAAAGTGGGCCCTGTGGCTGGTGGTCAGCAGAGAGGAAAAGCTGTAAAGAGGAAAAGCTGTAAAGAATACTGTGCGTATGCTATGGTAAGCATTTTCATAGTTCTCTTCTGTGGGAAAGGACAATGGATTTGGAGCTTATATTTACTCAAAAAAGCAGCCCTTTGATTTTCATGGCTTTATGCTTCGTTGCACATTGGAAGGCCAATTTGTCTTCACCAAGCCTTTGAAGAGGGATAGGTGGATTGAGGCAGTGACCAGTGGCTGAGGGTAGTGGATGCTTGGAGAAGGAGATGCACTGCAGTTCTTTTGGTAACACTTGGCAGAGTTATTGTTATCCTTTTTAAGACTGCTAAATGGAGGTGAGTATGTATTTAGGGCTGGAACATGGATTCTCTTAGCAGCTCTGTCACTAGCTGCTTTGCTGCCTTGGCAAAATCTGTCAAAATGAGGTAGTGATATTTTCGTATTTCAGAAATTGTTTTGGTTTGTTGTTGTTCAAACGGAAAGCAGGAGAGGGAGACCAGATGTATTTACTTTTATCTAGAGTGTCTGTCAACTTTTTTCATCTTCTCGGGGATCAAATGAGAACTGTTTTTGCAATTTTCTGTACTTTTAACCTTGCTCTAGCTACACTGTCCTTCATAAGCTTGCATTGTTTTGCCTTGTACCTGCAAGAAGAGCAAATGATGTCAGTGTAGGTTGTCTGTGGCATAGCTTATGCTATAAGATTCTGTTCTGGATGTAACTTTTGTGCCGATGATATCAGACATGCTTAGAAAAATAGGCTGAGATTTCTGTCCACAGACCTTTCATGCGATGTTGATTTATGTCTCTATACTTTACTTACTATTGTAAGGGAAGAGACGAATGAAAGAGTAACATCTCAGAGTTTTACTGATAGACTGAGGCATTTTACAAAGAAATTGGTGTTGTTACCCCTTTTTATACACAGGGAAATGGGAGCTGTGAGAGGCAAAAAGGCTTGCTAAAGGACTCTGCATTGGTCAAGATGCTGTCAGTTGGGTTCCAGTTCGCTGCTTGCCCACTCCAGTGGGTCTATTTTAGTATTCCACAGGGGTGTGATAAGGTTAAGTCCCTTAATGTTTATGAATGTTCATGGTGATAGAGCAAGACAGGAACCTAGGTAGATGTATTAGTAGGGGAAAGGCAAGCCCATAAAGAGAGACAAGAGGATTTGGATAGAGCATATCTGCAAGAAAAGAGAACCAAAGCAGATAAAGTATTTTGAAAAGCTAAGAATGTGCTGTATATGTACAGCGTGTATATTTGTTACAATTTATCCTGCTCTGAACTGGACAGTGAGAGCCATGGACATTCTGGAGTCAGAATGGCATTGTTACTCCAGAAGACTTATTTTTCTCTGGGTCTTATAGCAAAGAACTGTATATGGAACTGTAGCTTAAGTAAACATCAAGACGCGAACACTTGACTGACTAGGACGTCTACACTTTTTCAGAAAGCATTGATGCACTTTGAGCCAACTGCCTTTGTTTCTAGGAGACTGATACTTTGCTGGTTAACCCTGGGCATGAGTTTTCTTCACAGATGTCATTAAACTGAACATATTTTCTATTTATACCACTTGGGGATACAAATTATGGTGTTGTGTTTAGCAAGCACTAGGAAGAGTACATCTTTGTGATGTTTAAAAAAAAATGAGAGAGGCAAGATTTTATTCACCACAGATTGTTCAAAGGTCCTTTCTTTCAAGGTTCAAGGGAAAATAGACTGTAAAAACAATTTACAATCATTATTTTTGCTCCAGACAACCAGAAGTTATTTGTACATATGGATTTTAATAGATTATTTGTGGACTTTGATTCTGAATTAAGGGCTTTTCAAGAATGTCGATGAAATTATGCATATACTTTTAAGGCAATTTTGGGAAATTAATAGTAGCATATATACTTAGAATTATTGTATTAATGGCTTTAGCAGTTGCCTGTGGACCAGCAAAACTGCACTAGAGGGCTGAGCTGAAGGCCACTGGTGGAAGCTTTTCATTTATTTACAAAACTCTAAAACATACATGACCAGAGATTCCTTTGCTTTCTCACTCAGATTTCTGGAGAAGATGAGAAGATACTCTACTGTGTGATAGAGCTCCAAAAGCATTATGCAGTCTGTGACAATACCATTGTTGCTGTCTTTCCTTCTCTCTTTAAACAGGCCTTCGCTGAACTGACTGTTTTTTAATGTACACATAAGGGGATCATAGATAAGGGACCATAATAATTATAAAGGTTTTTAGTATTTGTGTAGGAAAACACTTGTTTACTCTTTTACAACCATCCAGTCCTGTCTGCAGAACATTGAGCATGTTTGGATTGTAGGCCATGACTAGGTGTTTTCCTTGTCAGGATAATAAATATTATGCTTTTCTGCCATTTCATTCTGCCTAGTTCCTTCCCTGTTAGTTAAGACAAGCTGTTGTGTGAGAGTTCTGCCTGGCTGTAGACTACTCATGAATCTTGCAGTACATGAGAAGCAGAATCTAACAAATATGACTAGAAACAACACAAAATACATAGACATAATACAGAAGTTGTATGTTTAAAAACACATTAGAACTCCACAAATAATCTGA
Source organism: Callipepla californica brunnescens (assembly GCA_023055505.1). Classification (NCBI taxonomy): domain Eukaryota; kingdom Metazoa; phylum Chordata; class Aves; order Galliformes; family Odontophoridae; genus Callipepla; species Callipepla californica. The sequence goes on from JALIRH010000013.1 coordinate 868,312, forward strand.
TATCTAAACCAATTTTTTTCCTCCTGTATACCCATAACCAAGAATGTCTGTTAGCTGCATTTTAACCAGATCAGTTATTTTAGGCTTCGTGATGATTTTCACTTGTGTAAACTCAGTCTGCCTGCAAGTTCAACTTCAATGATAAAAGGTCTCATCAAAAAAATGGAGGCGGGCTCGTATGTTTGGTTAAGATTAAATGTCTTTCTAACTGATTATAAGCCAGTGTCAATATATGCTCTAATGTCTTTGGAAATAAAGGGAACATAAATGATACAGTTCCATTGTATCAGGTCTTTTGTAAACAATTAATGTTGAGGTGGATGTCTGAAGCAAGGATGAGAGAATTGATAAACCTGTTCCGAAGGGCTCAAAAAGTTGCAGTAGATTAGGAGCAAATGATGACAGCCAAGCCAGCATTACCTCAGCTGATTAATTTATAAGGAAACTGGTCAATGATTTTAACCAACAGCTATGCATAGTAGAATCCTAATGGGATCTGTCTGTTAAGATTACATAAAGTAGAACGTTTGATTTATTTCATAGCTTTCCAAAGCTCCGCTTTAACTTCATACAGATAATGCATTAGTCACACTGGATAAAATGGTGTGTTGAATAAAGTTGTGATTTTGTCCTCCTCTTATAATCTGATTTTATAAAAGATTGTATCTATTTTAGTAGTTTGTTCATATCATAAAAGAGATTGTCGGCTGAATGAAATCTTTGCATCTGCCACTTTCTATCTCATTAGAAAAGACAGTAATATAAAGTTCCTCATTTCCTTCCACTCTGTTTTATCCCCTAGTGTGTCTGAGTGTGTATTTCTTTTGTACATGTTTGTATATGATAATGTCGGCATGTTTTCAAAGTTGTTCTTAAGATTGTATCAGCTTTCATTTTAGGGAGCATTGCAAGGGCTTATAAACATTGTGACAAAACATACACGATCGGTAACAAATAGGAGGGCAAGGGGTGACTCTCTAAAAGCTGAAAATGATGATACTAGTGGCATGACCACGTATGTACACACTGGTAGATTCAGCAAGATTCAGTTCATGCACAATAAATGAGCATGCCCATGTCAGTGGACGCAAGTGCATCTTTAGTGTTGACTTAGGGCTGAATTAAAAAGATATAAAGGTTGGGGATTCCTTTGTCATTCGGATGTCATAATGCTAGTGTTTAAAAAACAAACCTTCTAATTTGTGTGCATTGATTCTTTATTAAACTATTTTTTTATTACAAAATTATGAATTTCGTTTGTTTTTTTTTTTCTCAAACGTTATTGTCAGAATATAGTTTACTGCTGGTACATTTTATTCCTTTCATTTAAGTATGCGTCTTTGACAGGATGCTGATGTTACAACTGAGCGTTGGCTTTATGTAGAACTTTAAAGTGTGGGAAAATTATCTTTGTGGATGTTTTCTTCTTAGTGTTTGATGTTCCTGCCATTTTCACTCAATTCTGTAAAGTAGTTAGGGCTAGGTTTGGAACATGAGGTTCTCTGGGTTTTTGATGCTGAGCAGAGAGGTAGTATCTAATGATTTTATTGACTTTTTAGTCCAAAATGCAGATTCTGAAGGTGTCACTTCTCCCTTCTGTGGACTTTCTGGAGCATGAACATCTTTGTTCACATTTTCAGTTGCTGATGCCCGCAGCAGTTGTACTGGCTCTGGCTTTTCAGGCTTGGCTCCTTTTCCCACGTACTTCCAGTTGATGGGAGTGCTTTGCTCTCAGATGTGTGCGCAGTCAGCCTCACCTCTGTATGCCCCACTTGCAAGCTCTGGGCACAGAGGCCATGGGAGCAACTGCAACCCAGGGAGATGTGTGCCAGGCTCCTCCTGGGATTGCTACAGCACTGACACAGGATTACATACACTCGACTCCTGGTGAAGTCTTGGGCCAGTGTCTGGTCCTGAGCATGCTTTATGAATAAGACTTTAAAAATCCTATGGGGTACATCAGCCTGCTTTGTTTCAGGAGGAATTGGCAGTGGGTGGCCCTCTGCTCCCAGCTGCCTGCTCACAGGCACCGCTGCCCTCCCTGACAGCCACCCAGGCACAGCTGAGTCATTTTCTTGGTTAAACTTTGTTCATGACCGAAATTGAGAAAAAAACCTTTACTCATCATGAAAGTGGTTTTGGTCTTGAGTACATTCCTATGAGACAGAATGCTCCTAGAAAGGACAGAAATGCTTGCTGAAGAGGAGATGCATCCTACTTCTAGGTTTGGAGGCCAAATGTAAGGAGTATGAATGGGTTTGCTTGCGGAGGGCGAATAGTTTACCTTTGGTATTACTGAATGAACAGTGCCCTCTTTCTCAGCTAAATTTAAGTATCCTCAGCGGCAGGCTCACCTACGCCCATCAAACTGCTCTAACACCTCTGGCCAGCTTTACAAATGGGCACTTGTGTGACAGTGGCACAGCTGTGCCGCATGGCTGCTCTAGTGCCTGGGGGGCTGGCAGCATGGACATCCTGGGGCTCCCTGTGGTCTGATTGGTGCCAGAGGTCAGCCTGGGACTGTACATGTTGGGAACTGCACCCGGCACTGCTGGCATCCTGTCTGTGCACGACCAGTTGGAAATGGAATCATTTGTCAGCCTCATCTACGGAGCAGCGTATGCTCAGGAGTGCTGGGTACTTATGGTTCCGGTTGCTGCTCAAAATCCTGAGTGGGTGCTGGAACCACTGTTTTGTAGTATGCTGTGGAACTGGTTTAACCATCCAGTGGGTAGTTAACAGCCCTGCGAGATGGTGGTGGTGTTAAGATATGGCGTAAGTATTTAAGTATGAAAGAGCAGTGCCACAGTTTGTTTTCTGTGAGCAGTACTGACAGTATCTGAATAAGCAGACAACAGCCTTTCGTGGGAGATGTTTGCTGTGTTTTACTTGGCAGCTGTTTGTCTTAATAGGAATTCTTCAATAATATTTATTGTATTTTGTGCTAGTACGGGGGAGAGCCAAAGCAAAATCTGAGCAGTTTCACTTGCTTTACTCATCGTGAACAATAAGAAAATATTGCTGTATTAATTACTGTTGTGCTTTATTGGCAAAAATGAAGAGATCCTATAATATGAAATTGCTAATATAAGAAAGGCTTTGATTTTCTCATTAGCACAGGATATTTTGCATCTGTTCTGGTTCATGAGTGCATTGTTGGCACTTAAATAATAATAATGACTCAGTAATGAATAAGAATAACAGCAACAAATAGGCATGTGAGTGTGCAGGCAGTCAGGCACCCTCCGGTGTTTATCAGTAGGTTGATTTTGGAGGTCTTACAAAATGAGCTGTTCCCGTATGCCCATTTGGATTTTCTTAGATCATTGCACAGTCTTTCATTTCTCTGCTGGCATGGCTGGGTTATATGAAAGCGCTTTTTTCATTGTGTGTCAGGAGTAAAGTGCTAAAATTCTCACTTGAAATGGAAAAAACATGTAAGTCTCCGTTTTTCCCCTCTCTTCTATTTTTTCTCGTTTCTCCCTCTCTCTCTCTCTCTCTCTCTCTCTCTCTCTCTCTCTCTCTTTTTTTTTTTTTTTTTTTTTTTTTTTGTGAATAAAGTCTTAAGTATCTCATTGCTTAGAATTCATGAAGGAATCAGAGCTCTGGATTGTTCTGCTAATCTTTCCAGTATATTTTTAAAAATGTAGTCTGAAAACACCTTCACTATAATTCAACCCCGTTTATAGCAATTTTTCCCTGCTTCTGTAGCTTCCATTACAAAAACAGTTGTCTTAAACTAATGTTAGCAGTCTGTCTTGAACATTGAAATGCCTAGGCATCTAAAATTCTGATTTGATTCCTGGTTTCTAACAGTGTTTCGCCTTTTGAAATCACCTGCCTATGTAATATTCTATGCAGTAGAATTTACGGATTTAATTTTATTCCAGCTCTTACCTGATGCTGGATTGATAACGGTGATAAGCAAAGGACAGCAGAATGCTCCCTTTGCTAAACCAATGGCTAATTTTATCAAAGAATGGTAATTTTAGCCTTATTATCAAAGTAATTTAGACTAATCCTTTGGCTTCATAATTTCAAGTTTGAGATAAGGAAAACGTTCAAACGGGAAAAAATCAGCACATGTGCTCTGAGTTATTTAAAAAACAGCAATAACACAATTGTACATTGTAAATTACATCCTAATGATTCTGCAACTCAAGAAAATGATGAAATAAGTGTGTGTGTGAGTGTGTGTAAACAATTACCTGAAATTTGTCTATTCTTCTTGAAACGATTAAAGTCTGGACTTGAGCACATCATATGTGTGAAGGATCAGAACTGTACCTACCATTTAACTCCATTAAAATACCTACTTAAAAAGAAAAAAGAAAAAACAAAACTCCAAAAGTGTCCTTACTGACTGATTGCTCCAAGTGGCACTTCATTTAAGAAGCTGGCATGTGCTAATGTGCTAGTCACAGTAACTGTGCAATGTAAAGTAAAATAGGATTTCTTTTTTCCTTATTGACTGCAGATTAACTTTTGGTTCAACAGCTCTTAACTATAATGGCATGAACCTTACAAGGCATGCATGGTTAAAATAAAACAACAAGAAGGGAAATGAAAAAAAGAAAAACAAAACACAAAAACAGAAACCAAAACCTACCGAACAAATAAACAAATACAATAAAACTCATCCTTTCCCTCTAACTAAAACAGTTTAGCCATAGATAAGGCACACAAAATTGGTAATGCAAGTAGTTTATCAGCACATGACCCATAAAGTAAAGTAAAGTACTTGAAGTGATCTGTGAATGGAAGCAACCCTAAGTCTGCTTCTTGTCACAGTAATTTGTCTGACTTAAGGGCAAATAAGTGGGTCTCCTTGGCAGTACAAGTAGATCACCAGGTAAGATCAGATAGGAGTCTCTAGTGGTAACAACAGAACTACAGCAAAGCTCTTCTTTTGATGCTCTTTCTGCTGCTGTTGATGCTGAAGTTAATAAGTGTGGTAATTATCATGAACTTGATAGGACTTATATTAATTGACTGAAATAAATGTAAATTCTGGTTAAATAGAGAATAGTTTAATGGACTTGACAGGTGCTAGTTTTCTTATCTGTTCTGTTCAGCATAAAGGCATGCTTTAAAATGAAATAATTATCTGTATTTTAACCTTAAGATTTTTGTGAGAAATTAGTATGTTCACATTTAACTCCTAAAATATAAAAGCATCTTCTACCCTTCTCCCCTGTCCTGTGATACTTTATGCAAGTCTAATTGGTTCATATGGCTTTTGTACTACAGTAAAATCCCTATGTAGTCATTCATCACATACTTGCATGGCACAGAGTAGTATGGCCTAACTCGTTCAGTCTCCAGATGCTGTTAAAGTAGTAAATGTTGGATAATAAATAACAACAACAAGCAATCTGATGGCTATGGTCTAGATATGGAGTTCCAGTTGGAGGGGACTCTGGGCTCTTGGATAGATCATCTCTCTCCATATCATTTAGCACAGTTGCTAAATTACTAAGTTTTTTTACTGTGGGATGTGTTTATTCTTAGAGGTGTTCTAGGGCATGCCTAAGATTTGTGAAGGTACTCTGAAATATCTTTCAGATATCTTTCACGTGTCCATGCAAAAGGAGAGCATGTTAATATTGATGTTCCTTCACTTGTGTGCTGCTTTTCCTGAGTTACAGCAAGAGTTAAGACGCAGAATATTACAAATGTAGACATAGAGAAAACTAAACATGATACCTCTGAAGGTAAATGTCACGTTTTTTGGAAATGTTGGAGTATTTATAGAATGTTTCATGTTTTCCATAATTAGGCATTGCTGTTAATGCACGTGACCTCCTGTTTTAATTGTCAAGAGAGCTGTCATACAGTAGTATGTGCTATGTCAGCTATGTTTTAATACTTTTCAAAATGTTTGAATTCTTTTCCTTCTCTTGCCACCCAGAAAACATAATATTCATGTATAAGGCTGAAAAACCAGTGTCCTTTGTTCACTTTGGCTGACTGAGATAATACTCTGTGCTCCCATTTGGCTGCTTCCAGAAAGCAAGGAGGCATCTTGATGTGTTCTGGACTTGGTGCCCTCTGTAATCTGAATCACTGAGTTCACCTTTGTATCCATTCCCACTGTGTAATACTCTCCTTCCAACCCCCCCCCCCCCCCCCCCTCCCCCCCCCCCAAAATGGTCTTCCCCAACCCAGCAAAAGACAAATCTGTCACATGGATTGTGCAGTTTCAAGTTTGTAACCTCACTGTGAATGGGACTGGGATGGTACATTAAAGCTGTTCTGGTTTACATGGAATAAAAATAGTCCTGTGCTTTCTGCCCTGTGCGTGCCATCTGCTCCAGTGAGAAGAGGAAGCCTCGGTTACTTATAATGGACGTGAAACTAGCCGAATTGCGCTCAAATGCACAGGTGCAAAAAACTCCATTTTGAAACACATGAGCTAATAAATTGTCAGTTGGGAAATCAGAATGGGCTCATTTGTAGGGTGAGGGTGGTCAGTGTGTGGTAATTACCACATGTCACACTTTAGTTTGGATTACAAGATCGTTGTATGCATTTACTTCAGGCAGTGCTTTATTGAAGCTGTCCTGCATTATATCTACAGAGGTGCTGGTGGCTTTATTTGTTTTGTTTTGTTTTTTAATGTGAAATTCTCAATCACTTCCTGCCTGAAGAGCATTCTGCCGGGCTGTTTGTAGTTTTTAGTTTTGTATTCACTAACTTACTGTTTGTTCTAGAGCAGCAGCGATTGGGAGTTAAACTGTAAGTGCACATTTGGCTCTTTAAAAAGACATTTAGTGTACAATTACTGCTGTTTACCATCTTATAATTCTTGTTTGTTGAGGCTTAGTTTGGCTTAGGAAGAAGGGTATCTGTAATCTTTGAGGGCTGCAACTCCCTGTCCTAGTTTTCACAAAAGAGAAAGTAATTATAGATATTGAGATAGATACAGAGATAATGCAGAGCTGTATGCTGTGATGTTTTAGTGATCAGTGTAAAATAAACACAGGCAAAGAGAAGTTGAGGTAGAAGATGTCATGTGCGGCTCCAGTTTCAGTCAATAATATTTAATATGGTGTTCAGATCAGATCTGGGAGTCCTGAGATTTGCTGTCTTGTTGTTACACGGGAGCACAAACACTGGATTTAAGTAAGAGACCAAATTTGTATTTCATTTTGTAGGCTGTGATATCTGCTGTGAAAATGTAAGCTGAGATTATGGGTTGATTTTACTTAGAGCTCGGGCTGAAAAAGACCGTTGTGTGAAAACAAAATGTAACAAGTAACCGAGATGAAAAACATAAGAGAGGTAGTTACAAGGCAGGATTATCTAAGATAAAGTACCTTCTTTTAATTCTATTTAGAGAGTCACTGTAATAGGAAGACGGCTCCACTGTGCTTCTTTAAACGGAATATGTTTGAATTTTAGGCTCATCAGCTGAAGGAGTTAGGTTAAAAGCCGCGGGAATGCTTACTTTTCTATTTGTAACAAATGTTTTCAGACTACAGACTCCATGCAGAAACAAAACTGTTTGAGGGATACATTTTAACAGAAAGCATTTGAGAACATGCTCCTATAATTCCACGAGGATCCTGAGCTGTGAACGTGTATTTTGAGTGCCATGTTAACTTTCGTACTGAGAATGTAAATGTCTAATCCTTTCCTTCCTGGTAGGAGTCACATACTGCTCTTAACTATATTTTATTTTTAATGTAATTTTAATGAAAGGTGGATCTACCATTAAAAGTAATTGTTTGTTTCTTCTGTTATTGCTAAGCATTTCAGTAGTGTTAGGTGTTTGGAGTTTTTGGTTTTTTTTTTTTTTTTAATTTTTAATGTTTTTTTTTTTTCTTTTTTCTTTTGTGTAACATATTCTGCATGTGAATTTTGATCTTGTATTTAATCTTACAATTGAAATCTGTGACACCACCTTTGGGCTTTATCTGTAGCCTTTTAAAATCAACCCTGTTTTTAACAGGCAGTAATAGCCCCTGGATTGAGACCAAAGAGCTTTAGAGTACTTAGGTGTTACAAAGGCAGAATGTGGGGAGGGGGTGGTGGAGGATCAAATCCACCCTCCCATTTAAAAGGTGGAGATAAAGCCTGATATAGTATCCCACCTCTTCTTGATAAGGCTGCTCTGTCTGTGTAAATGCTGTTCCTCCTCACTATGGTGAACTTCACCCACTGACATTAAATCCTGCAAGCCTATTCTGTGATTTCAAGGCATGTCAAGGGATTTAGCTGTACAAGCTTTTTCTTGTATTTGAAATGCATCTTTTTGATAGTAGTAGGAAGCATGGATCAAAATGTGTGATTCATCCTCTTTTTACACCCTTAAAATCTTGTAACTGAGCTAATTAATATAGTTAATTTGTTCAGACCACTAACTAGTAGGAAAAAAAGCCACCCACAAGAAGAAATCCTAAAGCCTATCTATGGGTTTTGATTTCATATGAATCACAATCTTCTTTTTAAAGGCTGAATTTTTATGTGGGAAAATATACTTTAGCTAAAGTGTAAAATTTCAGCAATTTTATGTCAGTGCTGTTGGAAAATTTTAAATTTAGAGATCATTTTTACCATTGGAAGAGAAACACTGTTTTGCTTTAAGATATAAATCTGAGTGCCTCTTAATAAACACTAACATTACTGTGTTTTCTTTCTTTTTTTTTATCTTTCATAAAAGGTTCTTTTTAGTGCAATGCACATTTGGTTAAATCCTGCAATACCTTAATTCCTTTCATGCCAGTGCATCCCAAGGCACTTTACAGTCTGTAAAGTTAACATTAGAAATGCAGCACATAAAATTCCTTAAGACAATCCTTTTTAAAATGCTGAATAAAACATCTAAACTGTTAAGTTTGGATTAAATGGCCCAGCAGTTGGTGCTTGTTTTCCTTTTGTGGAAAACATGTTTGAAACAAATGACTCAAATGAATAAAAGCTCTGTAAATAATATAACTTCAAATGATATTTGTGAAGGCTGAAATCTTCCATTCTGCAGGAGGAAGTCTAGACATGCACAAAGTTCAGCCCTGTTAATTAAGAGAGAGCAATACGCTGCAGTGAGTCAGAGAAATTTTATAATCCAAATGCTTCTAAAAGGGACTCTTGTCAACCTCCAGATCTTATTTGTTTTATAATCACTGGGTAAGGAGACTTGCTGGCTGAGGAGATGCATGTCTTTCTCTTTCACGATTGAATGTGGTCCAGCCTGGTAGCAACCAAAAGCCGTTACCATCTGATAACTGTCAGGTTATGCAAAATAATTGTGCTCTCCAAATAGTTCTCAGTGTCAATGTCACAAAAGCCATTGCCATGCTTGGTGCTTATTTTTGCCCTCACTGGCAGCCCCAGAGAGGAGGCCGAAGTTTGACTGTTATTTCCCCTTTCAGTGATTGCAGTGGTCCTGCTGAGAGTATGTGTGTCTGGGCTGTGGTTAAACGGTGTGTACTCTGTTCTCTGTGGGGCTGCCAGCCTGGCATCTTTTATAAGGATGATTTTTATCTTTAAGAAAACAAGATCCTTCATCGTCTTTTTACGCCACCTCTAGATCCAGAGCTAGCAGATTTTTTGTATTGATGCAGTTAAAAAAAAAAAAAAGAGCAACAACAACAACAAAAAACAACAAACCCACCAAGAAATCCAACAAAACAGCAGAGTGAAACAAAAGCTGTGGCAGTTATGAGTTTGTTTCGCAGGACGAGGCCAGAAAGAATTTGTGCTTTTAATTTTATTTTTTTCTTTGTAATTTAAGATGTATAAAACCTAAGTTGAAAAATAGCAACAAGAAAAACATCCAGCTAATAGCAATGGAATATATGAGGAAAAAAAAAATCAACAACCCAGGATTATGCAGCCTCAGAACAAGCCAACAGATGTTCAGGGCGGGTTAGAAAAACAACATGATCAACGGTATGAAAGCTGCAGCAGATCTAAACAAAACCCCAAAATAGATGCAGTTCTAGAATATGCTTGAAAAAGAGAAAAATCGTTATGGGCTTTCCTCAAGCATAGCCACTGGTGTCTGATAAAAAACAAGATTGAAACTTCTCAAAAAGGAAATTTATACAGAGATGAGTTTGCAAATTCGTTGTTAGAGACTATTCATGCGCTTCTACAAGTGGGTAAATTGGTAACAGGATGAAGGTAGGTAGTCTGTTCCTCACCTGGGAAAGGTGCCTGAAGTAAGACCTAATTTCATACCCTTTATTGCAGTGGCACTTTCTTAGGAGTCCAGATTGTATTTGTATTACTTAAAGTAGTTTTGTTTGTTTGTTTGTTTCAATGGAGAAATTAAGCTGAAAGTCCCCACAGATGTGAAGTGGTGCGAAGTCACCTCACACCTTCGCTTCAGCAGCATCCCTTTCCTTCAGAAGAAGGATGGCAGAGAGAGCAGAGCAGTGCATGGTGCTGCCCCTTGCCATGGGTAATGCCTTAGGTTGGGGCCCATGCTCAGCTTGTTGGTTTGGGTAGACCAAAAGGCAGGCCATTTCCACAGGGCTGGTCTTACTCTCTGATGTCCGTACCAGCACTGGAGGCAGGAGTGAACCCCGTGTGATGCATTTGATGGTCTGAGGCCTGTTCCCTCCTGCTTCAAATTGTTGTTTGCTTGGTGTGGCACTTAGTGGACCAGATGCCTGTACCATGGGTGGGCCAATGTCTGAAGCAATGTGAAGCCCCTTCAAAAAAAGGGGGAATGCCTCACCTCAGCAAAGTTCTGCTGGCCAGGGCAGCCGTGCACAGACCGACATGCCTGATGGGGACTAGTGGGTGCAGGGATCAAGGTGACTGTAGCCCCTGCACAATAGCCATGGGATAGGCTAGGAGTGAATGTGGAGGCCGATCCGCCTTTTTGCATAGGAACCTTTTTTATTGGGCTGCCACCTGCTCCCCACCCCAAAGGGATATTGCAACTGCTAGAACCAGAAAGGCCTCTTGTGTGACTAAAAGGCGCCATTTTAAAAAGATGTTTTAGGTTTGCACTGAATAGGCTAAGTTACTGTTCATTTTAAGAAGGTAGAATATCAATCTTATGTTTTGTTGGTACTCTTGGAGTAATGCCAGAGTGAGATCCTGATGTAGTGTTGGGGCAAGACACAGTGCCAAGGATGGTGCCTGTCATTAGTTCTCAGCAAGATGCCGGCTGCTGGCGCCTGGGCTCCCACCTGCCTTCCCTGGGCTCTGAGAGCGCTAATTAATGAATCGTCACCCATTTGCATAAGTCATGCGAATTAGCAGCTGCTGCCAGGTGGGTCTGGTGGGGCTGTACTTAAAACTTGATGTTGGAACGACAAAGACTTTATTCACTGAAATCAATTGTTCTGTTGTGGAGCATTTGGAAAACAATTGATAGTGGTGCTTGGTTGTTGGTGACACTGGTGCACTCTGTTAGGATTTATTTAACAATATATTCTTTGTTGAAGAAATCAGGTTGTAAGGTCAGTGAGCTTGATTCTCACTGTGTATGGCTTGAACCAGCAGCATGTGGACTGCTTAGCTGTTGGGGGATGTTTGTGGAGACATTAAAGTGATTATGTATTCTATTAGAGATACTGTCTTTCATCAGGTTTGGGGACCTGTGAAATTAGTGCTGAATTGTACAGAATCATGACCATGCTCAGTAGTTGCTGTCACTGCTTGGTGTTCAGCATTACCTTGTTTTGCAACCCTTTGCCACCAATGGCTCCCCACTCCAGTCAGCACCTTCCTGCAGCACACTGAGCAGAGTGTAGCTCTTGACATATGTTACAAGAAGGAATCCAGCTCCAGCTTTTCAGATGAAAAGGTTAAAGACTTTGACACAAGATAATTATAAAAGGAAAATGAATCTTCTCTTGGATCAAAAATTATTGTGTAAAAGAGTGTGTAAATTATGGCGTGAAAGTTAAGTAATGGCTTTTATACTGAAATATGGAATTACTATGATGAAGGAGATGGTGTCAGACTGTGGTAATTTATTTCATTTTGGTTTCTCAGATCTGCAATGAATTTAGGAAATTCAAATTTATAGCAAATGGATCTTTGTAAGAATTTCTCTGAGAGAATGAGGATACTTTATGAACCTCCATTGGGGTCAGATTGATGCCATTACTCTAGTGAGAACTTCCAGTTAAAAAGTTCCCACATATGATTTGTTCCACTGGCTTCTATAAATGGATTTTGCAAACTTGTTAAATGTTATTTCCATTTTCTCATTTAACTTGCATCACTGCTCTTCAGTATTTGAACAGCAAAGTGGTGACAAGTATAATGCATGATTTTCCTAATAAATCATAGAACCTTTCAAGTAATGTTTACTTCTTTCTCTCTCTCTCTCTTCCTCTCTTTCTCTGAGTAAGGCTTACATAGTAGTACTCTGTTGTAATAACAAAAATTACAAAAAGCCTGATTTTTTCTTTAGAAATATAGTTCCTAAAAGAGCAGCTGTATTTTTGTGAGCTTCAGTCAGGTTAACTACAAGGACTCAATTTTATTCCCAGTAGAGGATGGCTATGGATTGGTCATAAGCATAATTCACCTTTGAGTTGCAGCACTTCACACAGAAAAGTATTGTTGATGCTACAGAGCATATAGTCTAGCTTGCAGTAAATCAAAACTCAGGGTGTAGAGTCTTTCTGTGTGTGTTTAAAGAAAGAAATGAGCAGGGTTATATATCTGCTATATCTAAACTGTGCTCTTTTGTAAACAGAGCAGCTATTTTTGAACCTCTAGCAGGATGTTTCTGGTGAAAGGATAATGCAGATGAATCTTGCTTGCACGCAGGCACATGCATGCATTTATCACTCGGTGAAGGAACTGTGTGTATCATTCATTTAATTAGCAATTCTTTTGTGGTGTTAGTATCATTTCCTAGCAAAATTGGCTAAAAGAATTGTTTCAAACACAGGATGTTTTGAACTGGCGTAATTGCTTGCTCAACAGCCAATAACTTTGGGGATTGTTTTCTATTTGAATTCTACACGCAAATTGGGATATCGTTCCATTTGTTTAAAAAAGATTAAGCCAATAGGAGAAAAAAGGATCTTTACCCATTTTCACTGAGCAGTGAAGTTTGAATATACAGCTTGCAATTGAGACTATTTTTTTCCAAAGCCTTTGAGGGCCATTTCTCAGTCTAGTGTAAACAATTTATTGTTGAAGTCCTAGAATATTTGCATTTTAATTAAAGACAATTTTAATTAAATACAAAACTTTAATCAGAAAAGCAGAGTTTAGGCAGATAATGTACTTGCATGCTAAGCAAGCTTACTCTGAGGGGACCTGTACTCTGTTCAACTCCTTGGTGTGGTGGTTAAAACAGGAGTGTAGTAAATTGCCTACCTTACCTACAAATAGTCATCTTCCTCTTGCCTCTTCTACCTCGCAGTAACATATTCTTTCTGTGGGCAACTAAATGAGTAAAGGGGTGATGCTGAAGTCGTAGAGCGGTGTTGAGCAGAAAAAAAAGTTAAATTTGAACTCATAAGGATGCCTGTAAAAGCAAGTGTTAAAATTACCATTCCATTTTTAAAAATGTTATATTTCGGTGATATATTCAAATCTGCAAATGTACTGGAAAAATAAAAAAATGAAAAATCATGCCCCAGAACAAAACCTGTCAGTGCTCTAGTGGGCTCATATCTAATAGAAAGTTAGTGCATGCTGTAGTGTCTTCAAGTACATCTGGGGTCAAATGTATTTGTGGAGCCTTCTGCATTCATTCTGATGGAATTTTGCTTAGGCTGAGGCTGTATTACGTGGACATGGAGAATAGTACTTTCCACAGTGAGCAATGAACAAGTCATCAAAGAAATGCAATGGTAGCCCAACTCTGATGGGTTTCCATCTTTGTTCATTCTAAGAGTTGATACTTATAAAGTTTTAGTACCCTAAGGTTGACAAGAAGTAGGTGATTTCATGTGCCTCTTCCATCTCTCTGTTGAAATTCATTTAATTTGTAGTAAAATGGCACATAAGAACCAAAGTAATTAACAGCCTCAACAGCCATAATATGAAAAAAGGATATTTCGTGTTTACTCATAGCTAGATATTTTGAAAGCAGTGTTTCTCATTAAGGCCTCATTGTTGCCAAACTACTCATAGAAACTTAGAATGCAGGTGTCACTCAAGATCTTTTTAAAGCTGAGACTTCAGCTGTGATTTAGTATAATATCAGTATTACGCTTTAATTCAAAAGGGATACATAGCTTACATACAAAAATATTTCATCTTAGGCCTGAGGTTACTTACAGTAATGGCATAGTTAATATAGTAGTTAATATATTACCTTTGCTAACAGGAAAAGTACTGCATATAAATACTTTTAGTCAATAATGTATTTTTTAAAAGGTTTCTCAGTGGGATCAGATTTATGTTGTCAGAAGAATTTATTCATCTGACAAGTGCAGATGCCCGGCACTTCATGTACTCTGAGATTTACGAAAGCAGTTTTTTTTCTTGGATGTCATTTGCACGTGGTTCTGGTAGGTAATGTAGAGAACTAGAGAATCAGCCCAGGAAATCATTTCTGCCAAATCCTACCTCAGATTGGTATGATCCATTAACCCTCTGTCTGTCCATGTCTGTAGCAGCTATTGGTAGCAGTAGATGCTTGGATCACAAAGGAGCAGAACACTGGAGTTGGGATCTGAGGTATGGATCTATGAAGGGAGTTTTGCCTGAAGCATTGGAGATTTTCCTTGTATATGAAGTGGGTCATCTTCCCCGCCTGCATTACTTGTGTACTGCTGCCAGCTGCGGTTTAACTAGGTAGAAATTGGAGCTTGCTCCTTTAGTTTCCATAGATAAAAAAATAGAGGATAACAGTACTTGTGCAGTAGATTTTGCCAAGCATGCATGTTTCAACCACTGTTGTTAGAGCCCACATGTTGTTTGTTGTACAAAATACATACATAATGAGAAAAATATGCTTAAACATATTCATTTTGCATAGAGAAGCCAAACTATATAATGAGTAAAAAGAACAATGCTGCTTGCCTTCAATTTAAAACTAATGATCAAAAATAATTGAAATTCAACCCCTTTGAAAATTAAAACCTTTTAAAGTGCTTGAAAAGACATCATTTCAATTCATTTTTATTGTTCTAGGATCAGTTTGTGAAGTTGTTGCATCAGTCTTCATACCTTTCAATGGAGCTGTATTCAATTGTGCTGAATCTGTTCCAAAAATTTTAATTGGCTCAATGGAATCTCTTCTCCCAAGACAGAGGTAGCTAAAGCCAAGGAGTTTTTTAGCTGCTTAATTAGCCTGGTCTGTGAAATGATTTGGTATATGGGATGTCAGATGTCAGGAAGAACTTGACATGCCAGTGCTGACTTTAAGGTAATCCATCAATTTTATCAAATGAAGAGCTGAGTACTTTTGGTGGTGATGGTTTGTGTTTGTTTCTGTTGCTCTGGCTTCCCTTTTTTTTTTTTTTTTTTTTTCCTTTTTTTTTTTTTTAATCAATAGGTGTAAAGTAAGGCTATTTTCCCCCTTTATTTTATGTCCTTTCCAAGTCACTCTAATCTAATCACCATAAAATTTGCCATACAGTTAAATAGCAATGCATGATTATACCTGATGACACGCTTCTTTTTTAAAAGAAAAAGCATTTAATACTAGGATTCTGTATTGATTGTGCTGCTAATTCTGCCTCATAGCATAGGCAGCAGGCAGGTAGCTGAATTGTATTTAACGGCTTTATTGTGATGTGACTAAGATGGATGTGACATGGTCCTCTATTATTCGTTTGAGAATGTGGACACTAATGAAGCCATTAGCTGAGCTAAGGCAAGTGAAGAAAATAGGGAAATTACCATTATTCTGAAGCCATTAAGTTGTAATCTGCCACTTTCTCTCCTTACTCAAAAAGGCATCTTCTTTTTAAGGCCTCCCTGACTATCCTTTAAAGATTCATTAATTCATTAACTTTCCAAAGGGGATGGAGGAAACACAACTGAAATTTTAATCAGCTTGATGTGTCATATTATTAACATTTTGAGTGTATCTGTATTCACTGTTGCACCACATCAGGTTAAGGTTAAATAAACTACATTACAGCAAATAATGTTCTGTTTCATACCGTAAAACATAAAATGTTGAAGGCAGAAATTGGTTTCATGGTTAAATTAAATTACGATACAGAGCTTGTATTATAAATTATATTATTCAAATGTATGTTCTTTGGAGGAAATGCAGCACTGCATCCATGTTATTAACATTAATATTTTCACAATATATCTGATCAGTCTGTAGTGTGTGAACAGATATAGGAAGCACTACAAAACGTTTTATAAATTGCCACTTTTACTATATATTCATGATCAATGCCTTTATGTTATCTTTTGTAAAGTAACAGACTTCTTTTAATGTCTCTCTTCTAATGGATTGTGCAGACATTATGTACAATTACAGTTGCAAAATTCTCTTTGTTTTTGCTTTCATCTAGATACCACAGAGCGCTATTTTTATCTATCTCTACTTTCTTATGTAAATATTTCCTTTCACCTCAGTTATACTTTGTCCTGGAGTACAGCAAGCAGCTTTTGTCCTGTACAGTTGTAACTGATGGAGATACAGCTGTGACAAAGTGGGTGACTGCTCTTCCTGAACTATTAAAATAACCTGTGTACAGAGGATGATCTCAAACCTGTGTGTTGGAGCACTGACCTTGATTTCTTCCCTTATGGTCATGACATTACCTGCAATGTTGGTTGTTTTTTGGAGAGGACAGGGAGTAAGGGTTTGTTTTATATATATATATATATGTAAGATCAGTCTTAATAATGCCTCAATTAAAAGAAGCCTTGGGTGCAAATACTTTCTAGAAGGTGTATGTTTTGTTTGACATCGCTTGATAATGTTTCAGGGACTGCCCATGCACAAAAGTATGGTGGAAAAAATGGAGTGGACCCAATAAGTACAGGGGGGGATTGCTGGCCTGCTGTCTGGAGGTGTAAGATGAGGTATGGTGATGGCCAAATGTGCTGCTGCTTCTGTAAACATAAAGTTACACTCCAGATTCATCAGACTACTTTCTCTACTTCCTACAATGTTTTTCTTTGCAAGTGCTTTCCACTTCATTTTAGACAGTTCTGCCCTTGTGTGCATCACAAAACTCTTAAGCAGCCTTATAACAAAGACTGTATAGCTTGATATTAGTATTTATGCTAGGCAGGCAAGCCTGGTATAAATCTAAGCCGTTTTTCTCTCTTTTTTTTTTTCTTTTCCTTTTCCTAGCTGTGATAGTGTCAGTTTGATATATCACCTTTCATGTTGTGTTTGTACTTGAGGTCAGGAAACTTCTGAGTTGTGTGTATCATCAGCATTGTAAATACAGAGTAGCCTTTGGCACCTTAGTGTGATGCCTTGCAGTGGATTTGTCAAAACAGACCAAAATCCCCTCTTTTGTTTTCCCCTGGAGTCAATTACACTCAGGATGAAGCGGTTAGTGACACCATGGATAGTAGTTGAAACATTACAGGTTAACCTGCTTATCAGAAGTGCTGGCATCGGTACTTTCTAGTATCACTGGTTGGCTTAACTGATCTATTGAGTGCTTCTGCAGGACTTACAGCATTCACTAACGATTCATAGACTTTTAGCTTTGAAAAAATACTCAAATAAATGAACTTGTTTTGCTGTGTCTCTCAAGGCAGAACCTTTCCCCTTTTGCCTGTGAACATCCCCTTTAATCAAAGATGTGGAACAGTGGTTGTGCCTTCCAGCCTTCCCCTCCATGCCCTGCTGTGTGGATGGAGAAGTGCACCAGCCCTGATAGCTCTGGGGAAGGCGCTGACCCATTGCTGTTGCATGCATGTTATGCATTTATCTAGGATGCTTTCCATGACCAAGTCTATAGTGTGTGCTTGGAAAAGTTCTCTGCCAAATGGAAAACTGATATGTAGCTGTGCAGGTGCATATAATTTGTATGGATTATATACATGCTCTGAAAGTAATGCCTCCTATTTATTTCCATGGAAATAACAACAGATACGAAGAGCACAATAACACAGTTTCATACAGCAAATTCTGAGCTACAGTAAATTCATTTTTTTTTTTTCCCAACGTAGTGTATTTTTACCAGTGATGAAGAAGAGTCTGCTCACTGTGCTCGTAAACATCAGCGCCAGAGGAGGTGACCATTTTCACCATCACCACTGCTGAAACACAGCACACACCCCTCACTTTGCTCACATCAACTGTTTGGTCTTCATTAATGTTCAGCAAATGAACGTTTAGTGAATGTCAGTGGGTGCAATTTGTTCTGCATGGAATTCTGTTCTACCTCCTTGTTCAGTACTCACTTCCAGGTTAGATCGCATTCTGTCAGACTGCCCCTCTGCTGCCGTCTGCCGCACAGCAAGAAAATGTAATGGGATATTCATCCCCTACTGCCATTCCACCAACATCTGTCTCTGATATTGAGGGCCAATTTAATAAAAGATGAGGCATTACTTTTGGAGCAGCCCTCATATATATTGTACATATATTGCAATGTGAGTACAGTATACTTGTGTGTTCTTAAGATGTTTCTCCACAGCATCCCACAGAGAGATGTTGTGGTTGCTGCTGGTGCCTTCAAGCATTCAGAAGATGGGTGTGTAAGTGTTGGCTCTTGCTAGGTTCAGTACAGATGTGGTGTATTGTTTTAACAGAAACTGGTCTTCTGCAGTTTGAATTTCAAAATTTCCTTTCCTATGCCTAAGAATATGTGAATTTATAATATGGAATGATCTAAATAGACCTATTCCTGTACAATGCCGTCGCCATTGTGCAGGAAAAGTTTGTTTTGACTTCCTTCTTGTATAGGTCAGCTCATTAATTTTGTTGCAGCTGCAGTAATATAGTAAATGTGGCTCAGGTATTACTGTACTGCTGTTGCACGCCAGATACAAACTGCCTTTTGTAAGTAATTTCAGTATGTAGAATTAGATTTTAGCTATGTTCTGAAAATAAAAAGGAATTCATAATTCAAGGGAGAAAAATAACTGCATGCCTCAGAAGGAGCATAATTCAAACCGTGCATTGCATATTCTGATGATGACATCAGTAGCTATTCATTCCCTATCAGTAGATTAAGAAACTACCATTGCTTTGGGATAGGGTTTCCACATCTGTCTGCTGACAGTGTTTGGGCCACAGTCACATCCACTGTGATGTTCTTTGGTGGAAACGGAGCTTGTTTCCCATCTCCTTTCACTGGCTGGAGATTAGTATGATATATTTGGCTGAGCACGGTTAAAGGTCCAGACATGCTGGCCAACAACCAAAACATGCTCTGTACTTAATACTGCCTCAAATTTCTTATAAATTGTCTGTGATTATTCCAGTCACAAATAACATGGGGAGGCTGTGAGATCTAACCATATGACATAGAGTCTGAGTTCTTTTGTAAATAAAGCCAGTCCTCAGGAGTGAACATGAGTAATGGTTGATTCTGAAAAATGAGGAATAGGATTGTGTTTTGAAGCTGGGTGAAAAAAATCACATGTTGTAATTTATTTATTTACCTCCATTACTCTGCACTTCTCTAAGCACTGAAGCACAACCAGAACATAAGATCTTATTGCAGATCTGCAAAGGCTCATACAATGGGGACTCCTCTTAGTTATTGCTATCAGCAGCAATGGATGTAATAAACATAAACCTCTCATGACAATCTCATACATCCCTCAGTCTGTAACTTCCCTTGCGACCTGAAAAATTGATGTACTTTTCAGTGGGTCTGTGAGGTTATCAGCAAACTCTGGGTCTGCAGACTTAAGGAAAAGATCAGGTTTCAGCGTCCCATGTTCTTCCTGGAAACCATGCTATCATCAGGATCTTCTGTGTTTTCTGTAGAGGTCTCCAGTCATAATTTTTGCCATCTTCCATATGAGGAGACTTCCCAGTAGGTGGGATCTGAACTAGCAGGAGTGTGAGGAGCTAAACCTGGTGTCTGAAGGCCTTACCTCAATGCTAGCCCACAGCTCGTGCAGACATGGGAGCACCAGTGGAACATGTAAAGTGGGGCAGAAACAGGCAGCCATGAGAGTGTGTGCCATTAATTGTATTTTGAGGTGAAAAAAGACAAAGCACAGATTAATCTGCAAAATCCCAGTTCTGGCTCTCAGATTTCAGGTTATTCCTGAAATCCTCATGAGATTTCAGCCCCAACTTTCCTCAAGCAGTGCATGACGTCACTGTTTCTGAATCTTCTTCAGTGTCCCTCAATGAAAAAGACATTCTGGGAGTTGCTTCTATTCACCCCCACTATGTGTTTAGGCAGGGATCTTTCTGCTGAGGTGTGTCACTTGACTATAATGAACTTATGAAATTTATTCCATGCAAGCTTGGTTTGAGAAACAAATATATGTGAATAAACAATGTGTGTGATTCAGTTCTCCCTCTCGTGGTCAGAGGAAGTCCTTATCTCAACCTTCAAATCTGGATGAACTAGATATTTCTGTTTGTTTGAAGCAACCTGTGTCTGTTGGAAGATTCCCATGTATGTAATACGGCCAAGATTTAGTGTGGAAGTTACTGATAGTTCCTGAGATGCATATATTGACTTCTTGCCATCCTGTGCATGGACAGATGGAGGATTTGAACCGAACTGCGACATTCCACAGAACTGTATTAACCTTACACGTGCACACCTCCCCTAAGTGTCTCTAATTTGTCTCTTGTTAAGTGTTAAAGTACTTCTGAAACATAGCTGTTTATCATCCTTCTGGCACTCCTATTGACTCCGGTGGGCGATACAGTGTAAGCTGTGTTGCTTTTAAAGATGCTGCAGTGCTGTTGACTGTGATAGCAGCACTCTTCTAAATAAGGAGAGTAAGATTTGCCTCTCTGTCTCTTATAAATCCCTCTGTTTGGTAACAGAAGTCTTGAGGATTTTGTTCAGTAATGTTTAAGTCTCCCCAGAAGCAACTTAAAGAAAAATTGCACAAATGTGCAGGATTAAGCATTCCAAAATCAATTTTTAATTATTGTTTAATTGATTTCAGATATAAGAAGAAAAAAAAAAAGGAAAGAAGAAAAAGAAGAAAATTCAGATACTCTTTACATAGGGAATAACAGCTGTTTTCTGTCAGAGTGGATATTACAACAGTACCAAAATTCTCTCGTGGACAAAACCACTGCAAACCAATATGCCTTTTGTTCAGTTTTATTGCCGAGGAGCAGAAGTTTATTACTTTTTCTGTTTTATTTTTCGAATCTTTTCTATTGTATTGTTTTTAGTTTAACAGCTGCTAGCACATAACCATGAGAAATTTCATCCACTGGTGTGAGAAAATAATTGCCACTGTTCTTAAAACTCCTATTAAATTCTGGAGCAATAAGTTTAATTGCTTATTATGTATTTCTAAGTAGCTAGTTTCCTCTAAGAATTGGCTAAAGATTTTGCTCACATAGATCTTGATTCCAGGATTGTCCCTTAGCAGGAGAATATTGATTTGCTTTTGTTTAACCCCTGTGGAGAGCACCTTATCTCAAAGGCTGGGCTTTGTCACGATGAAAGTCGACAGAATTCAGATGTAGTCAGGTGAAGTCTGTCATGGTCAGTAAAAATGCTGAAGAATAACAGTAATAAAATGTGATATTCATCTTGTATTTGTTGTTGTTGTAAATCAAAGAAAGGAATTAATAATGCAGAGATTTGGGGGAATTTAAGGTTATTGAAATAATTCATACTAATTGTCTCATCTGCTTAGTATGTCATTTGTCTTCTATGAGTATCAATGCCTACGTGCATTTAATCAAAAATAATTAATACCCAAACAAATTATAATGAGAGAGAGAGAGTCTGCAATAACAGAAACGTCAGGAGATGCTTGACAACATTCACTCACAGTAGTTAAGACAAAAGAGAATGTTACATACATTTGAAATTATTTTATCAGAAAAAATATATGAGGAACTGAATATGAAATATTATGGATCTTATGCAAATAAATATTATTACTTTATTAGCATGTGCATTGTGGCAGGGCAGGGATCAGGCATCTGTGTTACAACATAGACATCATGCAATCTTAGTGCAGATGTCTTAGACACAGACAGCTCAAGCTATGGATGTGAAGTGCAGCAGCTGCCTCGCTGATGTAAGCAGAGAGATAGGTGCCTTTGAAGAGTGATTCAGCAGCTCTCAGTGCTGACTAATCACTAGATTTAGCCACTAGCAAATGTAAGATCCACAGTGATGTCTGAGCTCCTGCCTTTTAGGGCTGGCTTTAGACTCTGACTCAGGATTGTATCTGCTCAGTAATGAGCTGGAGCCTACAGCCCTTTTCTGATGTGAGATGGGTGAGCCCATCACGTTTTCTTAGAAGTAGTGAAGCCCTCAGCAAAAGGTTTTTGCTTTAATCATACTTTGTGGCTTTTCTGCAATAACCTGATGACAGAGAGATCATGGCTTTGGGGCCACTGGTGCCCTAAGGGGGCAGAGCCTGAACACTGGCCTGGGAGACGGTATCCTGGAGAAACTGGCCTCCATCACCTGCCTTAAGATGAGCTACAATGCTACCGAAAATGCAGCACCAGAAGTAAGTCTGATCCTGTAGCCTTGTGGCCTGGGATTCACCTGGAGGGGATTTGGGTTTTTGGTCTGAAGGTGTTTGTTTTCTAGCATGTGGATATTGTATAAAATAACTGAGATCTCCTGGTCTTGGCTGATAGATGTGAGCTGCTGCTGTGACATGGGAGCGTGCATGTTGCCTGTGAGGCTCAGCAGGACCTGTGCAACTGTGACTTCCATGTCCCAGTGGATTGCTTTACGTCTTTAGTTATTTCTCAGTGTCATTTGTTGCTTTTGTTTTCAGCAGATCTTTCACACTGCTGAAGAAAAAGACATAAAAAATGTGAAGGCAGATTAAGTAGATGTGGAGGCAGTAGCTAAAAACCTGTCTCTGACTCCCAGAACGCGCTGCACATTCATTCATGGTATACTTGGGACATGGGCGCATTGGGGGCTAGCTGGTACCATTAGCAGTGGGATAAGGCCTGCCACACTACTGGACTTCTTTGTCTCTTAAAGCAGTAGTTTCACCTTAGTCATAGAAGATAGTTCACCCTTGGTAAACTCTTTTCTGAATGTTTTAGACTGTGGACGTTCTTTGTCAGTGGCTTCCTGGAGGTCTCAGATTTAGAGGGTCATCTCACCAAGGGAGAAATTGGGCTCCACAAGTGCCTTCTGTGGATATTATTGGTTAGCCTATGAGAGGCATGCCTACAGTTTGTGTAACAGAGTTGGTGTAGTTTGACTGTTCCTGTTGTATAGCCATAGCCTGATGTGCTATTGCTGCCCAGCAGGGGCAATGGTGGCAGTTATTGGCACCTTTTGTATGTTGTCATCTGAGCCTAGAGTAGTTTGAATTTTCAAAGGTGAGAGCTGGAGACGTTGCAAAAAGCAAAAGGGATAACGAGCCTTGGATATTTGTTAAACATCCATAAAGTACATACAGCCTGAACACTATGACTTGTATATGAATTCATTTTTAAATCTGACATATGCAGGCTGCCAGGACAAATGCTCTCTTGCCCTCCAGTCTTATGCTAGCTATGCATTTGTCCTGTCTGCCTTGTGCTGATAGTAGCTTTTAGGATGTCATGTTGTGAATCAGATCAAACAAATGATCCTGCTGAAAGTCATCTCTTTTTTTTGAGGGGAGTAAAAGGCACAAAGTGGGGGGGAATTACTTTGCAGCTAAATTAATTTCCTGGTCTGTTGCCTGTGCAGTTGCATGAATGCCACTACCAACACAAGGAGGGGAACAGAATTACTGCTAATTTAGAGTGTTTGTGAACCCCCATCCTTAGATGAAAGAATAAGTAACATTACTTTGTTAATACTTCTTTGCTCTCAGTTTTGACAAACAACTGGCCTAGGCCATATGACTGTAATCATTATTCACTCTTCAAATGTACTGTAGTCATCAGGCATGTTTTGTGGCTTCTCTGAGTATATATATATGTGTATGTGTGTTGTGGCATTCTTTGCTTGCTAGATAAAATACAGTTATTAGTGGAAAAACATAACTCAACTTTGCACCACAGTAGCCTTGACATGAATGATTATGCTACATCTGCTTGTTGTATTTAAACACATGTTCTTCTAAAGATGTTTTATCTAATTTGCAGAGTGTTGCAACTCTGTTTTCAAAGGGCAAAGACGGTGAAAGGTCTGCACTGGCCCAGTGGCCCTGACTTCTAAACGCATCATCAAATTTTATTGTGCATTTTTTTATCATTTTACATTACTGTAGTGTACCAATTACATGTTAATATGACTATTATAGAAATTTTGTT
Source organism: Callipepla californica brunnescens (assembly GCA_023055505.1). NCBI lineage: Eukaryota > Metazoa > Chordata > Aves > Galliformes > Odontophoridae > Callipepla > Callipepla californica. Next base: position 892,571 of record JALIRH010000013.1, read on the forward strand.
GGAGAATTCAAATTCATCTTTAATCACATACCTGCATATCAAAAGTAAAGAATGAGTAATTCTGGTGTATATATACATAAATATAGAAAATTCTGTAATCATAATCACAGTAGTTTGATCATAAAGTTCATGAGGCAGACTATTGCTTCAAGTTCTCTTCATGTTGAAGAGAAGTCAATATATTCTGTATAAATGTGTATCTATTATAAATTACCAGCTTCACGTAGTTATAGTGAAATATTTAAACTCAATTTGTTCCTGTTTTTTTGTTTGTTTGTTTGTTTGTTTAGTTTATTAAGGCAGTACTGCTTCAGTGGATATGAGAGGTAGTAGAGAAAATCTGTTTATTCGTATGCATTTTAGGTTTCCAGACAGGATACAATTTTTTTTTCTTCCCTTGTAGTATGTATTTCAAAATATTAATTCCCAAAGAACATAATAACTTTGTAAATGCAGGTAGTGCTGTATGCATAAGATTCTATTGCTTTCCTTTTTAAAGCCTTTTACACAGAATTCACGCAGCTTACGTGTATCTCTTTGCATAAATACCAATAATGCTTTAATTTATGGGTATTTGCTGCTGGGCTTTGTTTAAATGAGTTCCATCCAAAAGGAATCAGAGCCTTCTATTCTTGTAGAAATGAGTAAACCACATGAGGTGAATTTTCCTACAACCCATTTCAAACCTGGAGTTTTCAGGGTATAATTTAGATATTGCATTGGTGGTTTATGACCATATAAAGTGTAGGTGTGTGGGTAGGAGGTTAGACAGATGTACTTGTAAATGGCTAGAAGCAAGGAGGCTGAGTACGGTCTCCAGCAGTGCATATTTCAGCTCACAGTTTCATATCTCTATCCTGAGGCATTAGATGTTACTAATTCTCCAAAAGCCAAAAAAATTGTTTTACAGAAGAAAACTCTGATTTGATTAAGATATTGCTTTGAGACCTAGCGTTCCTTTAGCAAATCTTCTTACGACTGGAAATGTACATGATTGGAAGTAAACTGCATGTTATCTGAGAAAGGGAGAGAGAGAGCATCTCGTGATTTGGAATGATCCTGCAGAAGCAGCATTTAGTGTAATGACAGTACACTTAGATTAATTATAGAGCTGCTTACAGGCGCCACTATGTACTTATTGTTGTGTCAGCACTTCTGCTGTTAACCCCGTGCTGCAAAAGTTTATAATTTGTGTGTTAAAATGAATAAACCTTATGGTTTAAGTTCAGGTTTTGTGATGTTTGCATCCAACCAGCTTTTAGTTGGGGCCCGAATGTTATTTTTGTTTTTTCAGCTGTTTCAAGTGTACAGCTATGAAATAATCACATCTATTTAATTTTGTGTATGCTTGCTGCTTTGCCCATGCTTTTGGGAAAATTTAGTTTGGGTAAATGCCTAAGGTGCACTTGTGATCATTTCAGATGGTCTGAAATAAGGCCCTGAGATATCTAACCTTTAAAACCAGAGTGGTGGGAATATGCAGCTGCCTCTATCCTTTCTACTCTATACATGAGTTTAAATCAAATTTTGCTTAGTATGTATTTATATGATTAGCTGCAATGGTTCTGAAGGATTGTTAAGGCTTGAAATAAGCCTTGAACATGTCTTAAAGGCTCTTTACACAGAGAATTGGAAATACTCTCAGGAAGCTATTATAATTAGTCATGTAAACACTACAGAGCGGTTTTTAATGTAAACATTTAAAATATACTGTAGTCATTGAAGTGACAGTGAAATTAAGGAACTTTTTGACTAAGTCAGCAGAATGCTGTTTATCCTCATTTTACCATTGATGATACAGTCATAAATGCTGAGCAAATAAACTTTCTTGTACCTAGAGCACCTCATCCAGCAAATGCAGGAGTCTGAGCAGATTTTTCTGGCAGTTCTTATTTCTTATCCTCTCTTCTTTCTTGTTTCTGCTCTCAGATTGTATTTTACTTTTTCCGAGTAGTGTTGGCAAGTGGCTCTTATCAAGAACAAATGATGCCATAAATCAGGACCAAAATCAATGATGCTGTGGGACTGTAAGAGCTGGATGCGGTTATGTGGGCCCGAGCATTCTACCTGCTTCTGAAGCCAAGAATTAGGATGGTGGCTGCTGTTCCAACACTTGTCTTCCCACTTACTGGCAAATAGATGTACACAGCTGTTTTGTCTGTGTCTTACAGTGTAGATATCCATATTAAACTCCTGTTTTAATATCATTCTTCTCATAATTCAAGCAATAAAAAATGCATGAAAAAGAAAACAAACCCAAAAACATTTGTATTTAAGTCAATAATTTTGAGTAGAGTTGCTGAGAAATTCAGAAGACACTTAATCCCTCCACCCCGAATGCTACTAGAGTAGAATTTAGATTCTGCAGGACTGGCTGAAGTGCCTGTGTGTAACAAGGTCCTTCATGTCCTGACTGGCACTGCACTGCAGTTACTGCTCTTCCCAGTGATATGTGGTGGCACAACCAAGGAGTGTGTTATGCACACATGTGCACACGTGTTATACCAAGTATAAAATGAGAGGGCTGATATGAGTGCCTCCTGGACATGTCTTTCATTACTTGTTACAATTCTCTCTTCTAATATAATTTGGAGGAACCAAGCACAGGCTGTATGCATGGTTTTATTAGGGTACTTTGCCTCGGGCCCTTAACTCCTTTAGCTGGTCATTACCTGTCCAGTAAAGACCTCTAAACGGGTCATTAATGCTTAAGTAATAAACTGTTTCACAAGACTATCTAGTGCAGAACCTCTTCTATCATTTTTACAGTTACTGTTTTATAGAGAAATCAATGACCAACAACTGGATATTCTTGTTTAGCTACAAAATCCAGTAATGGCAGCCACAGCACATATGCAGTGGTTCCATTCAGCTGTTCTCAGGAGAGCTGGAGATGGTCACACACAAGTAGGATCTCGAGTTATACATGGGGTAAACTGGGAATAAGGGGAAGAATGAAGGTGTGTTCTGTTGCCAGCAACAAGGAATATATGCTTGTTAGGTGGTTTCTCTTATAGTTACATCATTTCATCAAGGTGCCTTTCTTCCCCCACCCGCACTAGGAGCCGGTAGCACTCAGATGAGTCCAATATCAGCAGGGAGATTTACTACGTTCAGAGAGCTTTTCCAAGCTAACAATTTGGGAACAGTGCAGGTCTTATACTCTTCAATATGTGCTGACTTTCTGTTTAGAATATATTAAATGCTTTCCTGATATGACAATGAAAGTTAGCATTTTTTTCTCCTTGTTCTCAGTATGAAAATTTCAAGACCCTGTTTGACCAGCATATCCCTTAGAATAGGTTTCTGCACATGGAACTGTATGGAATTCTTTCTCCCTTGAAAGATAGAGAGGATGCGTAGTGGGTACCATACAATTTTTTGGTAGATCACCAGGCAATCAATATTTCGGTCCTTGTTAATATCGGTGCATCACTGATTGCCTACTGAGCACTGAAATAAGCAATTCAGTCACTAACATCTTTCTTCATGTTATCCTTTGAGCAGTGTCGGTCTGAGCTGGGAGGAGTTGTTTGCTTTTGTAGTAATGCTTAAATGTTCCAAAATGAAATGAAATTTGATGCTGAAGATGGTTCTTTGCAAACACGGAATATTTTTCTGCAATAAAATGAAACAAAATTTCTGCAAATTAATGACTCCAAGTGTGATTATTGCTTGTGGAGCAAATACTTGGTAATTATTTTTCTTGTATTAACTTCTATTAGCTATGGGAGAGGGAATCTCTAGCAATGTAAAGCAATTAATATTAAACAGCTGTTTCTATGATGAGGCTAACTGGTTTGGTAAAAAATAAAACTTAGGTATGTGTCTTGGTTTGGTTCTCCAACATGGAGCTGGAGGGCTTTCATCTGGAGCTGCTACCTCAAATTTAACAAGGCGAAAGTAAGATTACAAAATATGAGGAAAACTACTCTTTGCATTTAAGGAAAAAAACACACAGTGCGTGTGTTTTCTTTTCATTCTTATATTAGGGAATAGATATATTTTTGACTAAGTCTTATCCAGAGCCACCATGAGCTTTCAGGTGACTTATTTTATGCACTTTATTGCACTACATCCTAACAGATGATGTAGAAGTCACATTACACATAGCGGTATAAGAGTTGTATGCTGGCTCAGAGTTTACCTGGGGATGAGTTTGGTACAGAGTTGGTTTGTTTACTACTCTCATGATATTCATAGCACCTACAGGAGGATTTTAATTTCTATGAAACAGAAATGCACGAAAAGAAAAATAAATTGGAAAACAAAGAACACTTTACAAGTTGCAGCTCCTTGATTGCCTCATTGTCATCTTCTCTGACAGACTATGAATGTGTGGTAAATAGCAGAAACGAATGGATGCTTGTACCGAATGCTTATTTCATATTTACAGGACAGAAGCTGGCTGGCCTGGTTGCCACTTCACTGCGTTAATGACATCAGGATTGAATTTGGTCCCATCTGCAATTGCCTAATATAGCCAAACTCTATTCTGCAGAGTTCGCCTCACTACCTACAGTAAATGATTTGTTGTATGCATGAATATTAAGCTTTCAAAGTCAACATGTGAGAATAAATATGACATGACTGTAAAAGAAAGTTATTTATGTGCACTGAAAAGGAGTGACCATTATTGTTTTGATAAGTGTTATGTTGCATCATTACAGTGTGAAAAATGATTATTTCTTCTTTTTCCTCTGATAGGAGGGAGCATTAGACCCCAAATAATATTTGTTTGCATTACAGTTTTGGTTTCTGGCTAGCATAGCCTTTGTTTGTCTTTTTGACATAAAGATTTTCTCCTCAATTTTTTTTGTTCTGTTTTCTTTTTTTCAGTCAAGCCTCTGTTAGAGAATTTTTTTCCTGGCTCAACAGCTCCTGGGTGTTTTTTTTTTGTTTTGTTTTGTTTTTTGTCCAACTGAGTGCAAGTATGTTTGCCTAGTGATTGCAACAAGGCAGATACAATATTTACAGGCCTCGACAATTCCTGTGCAAATGCAGTCTCCAGAGAAGGGCACAATAACAAAGCAAGCGAACATCAGTTCCATAAAGCATAAGGAGCTGCATGCACTAGGGTGGTGACGTGCAATGTGGATGGGAACCCTGGAGTTTTAGTAATTTATGGGGATGCTGGGGAGATGGATTTCGTTTAAATACAGTAACTGAAGAAATATTTCCAAGTTAAAAAGTCAACTAGTGGTTAAGTAAATATCCTCTTGACCCCTTTTAACTCTTGTGATATACAGTTGTTTAAAACTATTTACTTTGAAATGCTTGAGCCATAAAATGGCCCAGGAGAGATGAGCTGACCACAGATAGTTAATACACAAGACTGTGTTACTTTAATTTAAACCTCATGCCCATTAAAAAAAAAAAAAATCCAATCTATTCTTTAATTGGATAAATGAGATTATGAATAGAAAACTGTGGAGTCTTAAAAATAAATAAATAACTTGGTTTCATACAGTGTTGCAAAAAGCATTAGGGGAAAAATTTAGAGAAGAACAGAGATTCTTTCTTGTTTCTATAGAAACCAGTAGTGATCAGGAGGGGAGAGGATTTCTTTCGAGTGTTCATTTTAGTGAGGCTAGCTCAGCAGCTCAGTGCAGTGGAGGGCTTGTGTGAAAAACCAACCCTCTTGTGGCTCGGGAAGTGCCCGTGCCCCTCCGGTAGCAGCTGGAACAAAGTGACACATTGCCGAGTGCTGAACGGCTCCTCTTGCTGTCCGTGGGCACGCTGCTACACAACGCGGCTTCGGTTGGTGTTTGGGAAGTGAGAAAAGGCAAAATAATTGGAAAATACTAACAGAGAAGTGTGCTGCTTGTGTCAAAATTAACTATGCTAATTGCTGTGAAGCAATAATCTGCTTTGGTTTTATCGTGACAGAGTCGTGGCCACTGAGATCCTGCCTGTCAAAACAATTAGAGCCAGGATTCAGCGACTTGGCTTTTCGATCATGGTCTTCTTCCTGGTGTTCTGTGTGATATGTATCCCCTCCACATTAGAATCTCAGTTATGTTCCGTTTTCCCAATATCACTTACGCGTTGCCATAAAGACTGGGTCAGGTGAGCATTTGAAATTAAAATTCCAAAATAAATCTGAGTATTAATCAATACTGTACCTTTAAAATAATTGCGGGATTCCTCTAAATGAAGTTCAGGTCAAACACAGTGTCAAAAATAATGCTGCTTCAAATTGCTGCAACCTGTCAGACCCAAGAACTGACTGAGGAATATCTAGTAACTGGCAAAGACACCTCTGTTTGACATTTACTTTTGCATGTAAACAATAGAGCACTATATATTGGCATCTGAATGTATTAGCTGGTGGCAATCCAAACCCTGGTATGAATTTAGATGGTATCCCTTTCTGTTTAGAAATACATAGTCTTGATAACAAGGGAACATTTACTGCAATCTTGCTCTGCAGTTGTCAGAGCAGAATGAATCATTTTGAAACATAAACCTCCTCAGATCTCAGAAATATCAAGAAAAACATAAAACATAAGGGAAAAGGATTATAAAATACAAATAAAAAAGGTTCTTAACATATTTAGAGGCCTGTGGGTTGTAAACACTGTAGATTATCATTAATGAAACACTCTGCCAAGTATACAAACCACAGTTCAGTAGCAGCTGTTAAGCAAGCATTGTTCAAAGCTGGATAATCCCTTAAACATTATACACTGTGGCTCGGTACCTCTTCCTATTAGTAATCAGATAATTGCCTTGTATTTTCTCCTGCCTATTTTTTCTTAAAAAAAATCAGTTTCATTCCACCTTGTGTCAAAAGGCTTTATCTTATAGTAATCACTTAGGCAAAAATATTCTGCAGAGGTTAATAGGCTGAGCTGCAGTCTCCGTTATTTTCTGAAAATTTGGTGTAATACAATTCAGCCCAGTCCTGTTACTTTGGATTTACTATGGCAAAACAGAAATGAATCCCACTGTACAAACAAGATTCGTGAATTGTACTGTGACATTTTTTTCAAATAAAGTGAGCTCTTCTAAAAATTTTGGAACTAACTGAAATAAATACTTTCTGCAGTTGTTTTTTAAAAATAACTTTACTGTTAAATGTTGGGAGGAGGAGAATGTGGAGAACTTGCTGTTCCATTTGTCCAACAGTTCAGGCCCTGAAGGAAGGTTTTCCAGGAAACGGTATGCAAGTATCTCGCAGGAGAAAAAAACTGGAAATGCTGGCAACTATGTATATATATTTTCCTGCATCAAAATTTCCTCAAGTCATAACAACACAGAAATAGTGAGCCATAGCCCTGGTCGTTGCGTGTTCCCTTGAGCTCCATTGGCTATTATGGTTGAACCGAGAGAGTAGCTTATCTTGCACTTCTGGAATTTCTCATAACCCTACAACAAAGCACTATTGATTTTTTTCTAAGGCGGTCAGGAGGGGAGGAGGGATTGCAGAAGGTCGTATGGAAATGTGTTGTTTGGTTAAACAGCTGCACCAAATAATAATGAGTCTAGAACCTGACACTAATTTTGTAACCCCTGAATTAGGCAGCTGCTATTTCCTCCTAATTAGCACACCTTGTCCCTGCATTAAAGTGTTTAGCTTAACAATACTTATTAGCATGGACCATTCAATTTAAAGCCACCACACTTTTTGGTGGGCATTGGCTCCACAAGCTGATGGCATCAACTCTTAAGTTCAAGATCTGGTTCCAGTCCTAAAAATCAGAGCAGATGGGGAACTAATTCAGAGAGCAGGAAACATGATTCATCCTAAAACCTACAAGGTTTCAGGGGCTGTTTCTATCTCAGTACATAAAATTGCTTTTCATCATACGGCATAAGCAGCGGTTTGAGAGAGGGTGTTCCTATCCCCACTCCGGACCATGCACAATTGGTATTTTCTAGCTAAAAGATCACTGTACATATGTAAGAGGAAATGGCTTTATTTATTTATTTAGCAAATGGCAACATTTTGCTTTCAGTGGACTCTAACTCTTTCTGTGCATTGTAGAACTGATATTATTAAATGCCAGTCAGCAGGAAAAATAAGAAAAAGGACCTAAGAAAGAAATGTATTTGTCCCCCATTTTCCAGAAAATAAATTACCAATGAAGCAGGGACTGTCTTTAGGCAAGGCTTCAAGAGGCAGATTAGACAGCAAAACTATTTCCTTGTTTTAGTGAAAAACAGTTTTCACTGAAGTCAGGAATTCAGGAGTATTTCTAAAGAAAATAGTCTTACAGCAGAAGTGCAAATTGAGCAGCACTGTGAATAGATCAGCTAACTCACTGATCCTCCTAGCTAAGTAATGCCAATTAAAGAGACGTCCATAACCAACCAAGTACAAAAGTATTGATCTCAATTGCCACAATGAAGATGTGCGTGAAACAGTATTATTTTCTGAAGCACAAGTAAAAGATTGGGTGGAAGTGTTCCTCAGTTGTTTTGCTGCAAGCAACCCCATTCTGTGCAAAGTTCTTACCACTGAATTTGTGCTAGCATATGCATTAATTTCTAGCACTCAGTTCTAGAATATTCTGTGGAAAAGAGCCCTGCAAAAATTCTCAATATTGAACAATTTTTCTAATATTAAAACATAAACGTGCATTTCCAACATTTTTTTCCAATGTAAGAAGCTGCGAACGCGCCACTCTCTGTTTCCTGTTTGGATACAGTCAATTTGGGGTTTCTGGAGTGATTGTTGGCTTCAGCTGAAAGCCTTTAAAGATGATTAAAGCTGTGAAAACTCTTGCATTCTCTTGGCAGTTACCCGTTTGCCTGGAATGCAGAATGCAGCGGAGACTGCACACTTCTGTCTCCGAAGTGCTGCTACCCACAAATCCGTGACTCACCTCGGGTTTACAGTGCATCAGTGATGTGTGGTGGTCTGGAGAGTTTGCAGTCAGCTTGTGGGTACAGCAGCTCTAATCTTAGTACTGCCAGACATTAATTTCTGTTTTATCGGTAGAGATAATACTGGCCAAGCTACAGAAGTTGCCCTGTGGTCTCTTGCTCTCACTGGAACTTGTAAGAGCACATTAGTTACAGGTAGCCTGTCAGGTCGCACAGATGGACAGTCTGCAGATGTGTCAATCTTTAGATACTTAATGTGAATATTGAGCAGATTTTCAGAGAATCTTCAAAGCAGTCTAGTAGAGTGAAGACTTCAGTGGTCATTTCAATTCCCAGCCCTTGCCCATTTCTCTTCATATAACCAAGCTTTGGGATAAAATGTTTATGGGAAGTCTGAAACACAGCTGACCTGGTAGATAGGCACAGTGAGATCCTGAGTCTTCTCTTATACTTTAAAAGAAAACAAACTCCAACTGTTCACAGTTCCCCATGAGTGGAATCCAGGAATGCCTTCAGATGAGGGAAGACTCACAGCTTCAACTAGAAATCAGTCAGCTGATATTTGTAACTTGGGAGGTCTCTTTTGGATTAAAGGGCAGAAAATCTTTGTCTCGTTAGGTAAGCCACAGAAAATACACAAAAACAAATAGTCATTTAATCTGGGTGGAAGAAATGCTTTGGAATTTAAATGGAAGAGATTCATGATGAAATTAAGTGGCTGTTTTAGAAAGGAATGATTATTTGAAAAAAAGAGAACACACATACACCCATTAAAAAAAAAAAAAAAGGAAACCCTCAAAAGAAAAACCTACTGAAAGAAATAAATCTAAAATGAAATGGGAAGAGAAAAGTAGTGCATTCCTACTAATCCCTCCGTTCCTTCTGTGTTTAATTTTGTAAAGCAGTCATAAACCTTGCTAAACAATCAAAAAATTAAATGTTGCAGTATAATTTATGGTGGTTACAGGATAAATGAGAGTGCACTCTAATTAGTAAATTGCATGTTTATTTTATTTGCTTAACATGTAATTTAGATTGGATAAATGCGCTTTGACTGGCTATGGCACCTTGGTATCCTCATTTGGTATAATTTTTAATCATATTGTTTTGGAATTTTATTGCAACATTATACAGTTGATATAACAGTGTGCAATTAGGTATGCTCAGTTCACACCTTGCTCTTGAGGAAATTACTTTTTATCTGTATTTGGATGGAGCACTTTGTATGGCAAGTGAGACCTTGGGAGTAATAAAGAATGCACATTGTGGGCGCTAGAGCTGCAATCTGAATAGTAAATAATAATAGTAATGATAGCACCCTGTTAGGGAAACGTTTGGGAGGAAGAGGAAAAAACACCCTTAGAGTAGGCAACTGGAAATTATTATTCAGTGCAATGTTAACAGTTTTACAGCAATGTCTTGACATTCCAGCTAAACTGAGGGAAGATGAGGAGGCTTGTTCTAAGAGCTGTGCATAGCCAGATGGGGAGAGTTTTTCCACCCAGCGCAAGTTAGGAGAGGAGGCAGGTGTTGAGAAAGGGCAAGTAGGTGATGTGGGACGTGGCAGATTCTCAAACAAAACTACTGTCCCAGTCCTTGGTTTTGTTCCTGCACTGCTATTACACTCTTATCCACATCAGGATGCAGAGCAGCTAGTAACATGCAATAAGATTGTTGTCGGGGCTTCATAAAAAGATAGTGCACTGGGGGAGGCAGGCATGGGTGCAGAGCATGTTCCAGTAATTCTGAGACCTAAAAAATATTAATGCATTGTTTGGTTTGTTTATGGTTGTGTATCTGATGATACATAAGGGACCATCCATTTGGGATCTGCTCATTGTGTTTTGACTCCAATGGGCTTTGATTCTGGAGCTCTGATTTCCCTGTTGTTCATTTTGGTATTGTTAGGTGATGACAGGACTAAAAGAAGGCAGTGTCTGCACAGTGTAGAAGTTCAGATTTACTTCACCATCCGCATTTAAATCCCCACTTTACATAAAAGGATGGCAGCATACTCAGATACTGTATAGATGTTAGTGGAGATAATAGGACTAGAACTTTGGGATTAGGAAAAAAAATATATATATATTAAAAAAAAAAAAACAGAAAAATATTCCCTAAAGCTGTAGAAATTAATAGAGAATGTTAATTTTGCAGATGAGGCATGCAAGGCTTACAGACCATTTAATTAAGATCTAGAATATATATCAGCAGTGGAATTTTATATAGTAGTTTGACTGTCATTTTCTCTTTCGTTCTGTGGAGTTTTTCCATAAGAGATGCCCAAATATTACACGTATGCCAATCAGAGATCCCGAGTGACTCTATGTCAGAAAGATTGATGCTGGGCCAGATTATGCTTTCAGTCACACAGATATAAATCTGGGGTAACTCTGTTTTCTTGCTCCCACTGAGGGCAGAATCTGTCCCGCTTTCCTTTCCTCTTTGTGTTTGAGTAATGGGCCCTGTAATGCACCCACGTGGCACTGATCATTTGGCTGTGGCAGGACTTTGGTAGGTATTGCTTAAACACTGCCATTCCTGACTTTTTCACAGCTGATGTGAGAAATTTGGCTTAATGTAAGTTTCACAATTTGAAACAATGCCCTTTAAGAAGACATAGGCAGTGAATCCTAACTTCATGCAAGCTGGTTAACTTTGTTTAAAATAGGATCATATCTGGATGACAAACATAGACTAGAATCAAAACAGTTTTTTGAATACTGTGGAAAAATAGAAGAAAAAAGCAGAGGAGAATTTTTCTGTTTTTTTTTTTTATTATTATTATGATTATTATTATTCACTGATGCATTAGAGAGTTTAAATAATATTTATGAGACCTATCAAGTAGGTGTCATAGTGATGTAAGAAAATATCTGTGGTATGTAGAACCAGTGATGCAGCCCTTATAAATATCTGTATCGCTCTATAAAGGCAGACAGTGCTTCCCAGCATTCCTTATGGAACGCAGGGAGAATGGCATGGACCTCTTGAATAATTAATATGGCTTTCAGAACAGTAGTCATGGAAACCCAGGCAGTGTCACATGTATGGATTTTAGGAATTAGGCATGTTTCAAATTGCACATTTAACCAAAAAAGAGCATGTAGTAAGCCCTAAAGATCAGAAGCATTTTCTCAGTGAATCTAGTTTGCACTGATGAGCACACATATCACGTATTTTTGGATACAAATAATATTTGGATGCCTAAAAATTTACATGGTAGCTATCTGAAGGGCCATTAGAGGCACTAACTGCCCTGAGTCATCTCTTAGATGTCTTATTCCTCTTTTTTCTTTCCTGTACCCCAGTCCCCTGAAGATACTAGGATGTAGGTTTTAAATTGTATAGCCAATTGCTATTCACTTAAAAGATCACAGCTTTACCACTAAGTTGTGAGGCTCTTTCTATTAGTTCAGTTGTGTGGCTTTTTATCTGCTCAAAAAATGTCTCTTTGAGATCAATATTGTCATTACCTTGGGTGTGTATGTGGAAGAAGTCAACCAGGCAGCAGTGAAAAGCTATCATCCAGTCCTCAATAATATTGTACGTGGAAGGAATAAAAATACACGGAAGTTATTTATAGACCATAAAACCCCTGGTTTCATAAACCATTTTATACTATTATTTGTCCAAGTCTACAGAGTCTCTCCTGAGTTCAAGGCACACTCAAAAGCCTCTGTTCTTTATTTCTGGCTGTTTGAATGGGGAAATTAATTAGAAATACGCTTAGCAATTTATGGACATGAAAAAGCCATTTGGCCTGGTAAGTCTGCTTTCTTTTACCTTTTTTAATACTTTGTTTTGTCACTCTCAATCTACTCTCTACTAATAAAAATATCAGTCTGTTTCATACACTCATTGAGACGTCGTGGCAGTAATATTACTTGGCAGCATAATATGGCATATTCATTACTCTCTAAGCGAAATGATTTTTCTGTACATTTTGTGATCCAGATTCCTCAATTAGATGCACACTTGTGGCTTTCATTGAAGTTGATGAGTATTTTATATCTGTCCCTGATAGCAGGTACTGGCTTATTCTTTCCAAATGTAAAACAGTGCCTATAGTTTGTTTTGCTTTTCTTTGTCTTTAACTGCTAATGAACAGGTTCTACCTTATCTTTGTGCTGTATTTAAAATGTTCCTAATGTGAAATGAAATACTTCTGTTCAATCATTTCAAACTGATTTCTTTCGTAGCAAGTATAAATTCAGTCACATTGGCCTGTCTGGCCAAATCTTCTCAAGAACCTTGAACCACATTGGGTACTTAATGTTGCACCCTCTCTGCAGTAACACTAACTTACCTGTGTGGTGCTTAAACTGGACAGAATTCCAGCAATGAAGTAGTTATTACAGAAATAATCTAGCTTCTTATGATTTGTATTCCAGCCTTTTGTTGATGCATCTCTGTGTCCTTGTTGCTTTTTCTTTTACTGCTACCATGCCACACACGGAATGAATGGTTTCAGAGATTTTTTTGCACTAAGCTCTAAATACCTTTCCAGTCATTCTGCGCATTGTTTGGCCATTCCTTTTCAGGTGAATTTCCTCCCGCCTGGCTTATTACACTTCAGCATTCCCAGTTAGGTCATTTATCTGTAGACTTTGTATGTTAGTGATGGAAGCAGCCATAACACTCACAGAACCAACTCAGAAAGATGTGTAAATATCTACTGCCTATTGGAAGTGTCTCATAATTACCTGAGAACCTTCAAAACCCTGGAAAACCCATGCAGTTGCTAATCTTCTCAGGTGTAGTATTTTCTGGGAAGAGTCTGCAGGGAGTTAATTAAAATGCTGCATGTCCTTCACACTTTTTAGCGATTAGAGAAGTTAAAGGGGGACAAGGAATTGGTCCAGGACTGTAAATGCATGCTAGACAGTTTACTGATGAATCAAACTGTCATTCCCACAAAAACAGTTGGGGTCACATAGGAATTATAACCAATCCAAGAGCTTACTTTAATTGCATGTTTGTGTCTTCATTTTCTCCTGCCTTTCAGGTAGGGCTTCAGTGTATTAGTAGAAAAAGCCTTCCTCATGCCCATGTGAACCTATGTATTCATGGTACCAGTGCTGTCTTAAACCCATTACTACTCAGGCTGTTACATTTCCCTTGAAGTTAGAACTTTTACTCTGTTCCCTATGCAATAATTGAATTTGTTTCTTAACTCCCAAACACTGCTTTCTTTCTAGTTTTCACTTACAAATACAGGTGCCAGTTTCGCCTATCATTCAACACAATAAGAGTTTTTATGATTACTTTATCACAGTGTCACTTTATCATGGACGTGTTATTATGAATGGATCATTCCTTACTTTGAATCATAAAGGCTTGTTACATAGTTACTGGTGTTTGTAGAAGGTAAAAGACAGCCAAGTTCGACTCTACCTATACTCACAGATGTAGAATACTTGCAGAATATTACAGGCTGTTGGTATCTGTTGTGTTGGTCTTCTGCTTTACCTTTGTATGTTTGCATAGCACTAGCCTTCTGCTTTTTAGTGCTCTAATAAAACAAAGCCATCTGAAGTCATCTTAATGACTTCTGCAAAAATCCAGCTGTCTCCTGGTTTTGGTGCAGAAAGTTATTTAGCTGTTACTTAGCTTCCTTCTTGCAGAAATACATTTATATACATATACACACAGACACACGCAATTTTATAGTTTCAAACAATTGATGGTTCTGTCATACCTGCAAGTAATCTGCAGTACCATCATTGCTGTGACCTTTCAGGCCACTGAATGTAAATCACATTCTTACCCTCTGGTGGTCTCTGTGGCAAATGAAAATTACTCAGAGATTGTGTTCAAACAGTGCCTGTCAAGTCAGCTGACAGTGCAAGAAGCATACCATCATTCTGGTCACAGCAGAATATTTCCAAAGGTACACCAACTGCAGTGTTCTGCAATGCAGTCTGTGGTTAGTTGAGGTACTGTGTTAGCTGTCACATGCGTGCTCATAACCATTGTGTTTTTCCTGACTTCTACGCCCCGTTGATGGAAATCCCCATTCTTACTTCTTCAGTCATCAAATCTCTCTGAAAACATTATTGACTTTGTGGATTTGGACTTTTCAGAAAGATGTCTTACAGTAACATCATTCCAGGGAATTGGTGGAAGATCATTCTCACACTGTACTCTGCCAAAATGTGTCTCCTTCTTTACAGAAAGATTTCAAAGTCCAGGCACGTGCTTTGGCACCTGGAAACTTCAAGTAGGGTATAACGTCAGGCCCCTGGGAAGAACACAGTGCAAACAGAAGCAAGCTCAGAGTAGCGGGTAGTTGTGGAAATTCTCCTCATGGGCTACTAAAATCATCATTTCCTGGTGTGATCCAATGCAAGGACTTGTGCACGTTTGCTTCTCTCCTGAAGAATTTTGATCACAACTTTGATTCCTTTTTTAAAAAACAAAAAACTAACAAACAAAATAAAAAAAAAAACAACTTTAATTCATTTCATTCATTCTCAGGATCAGTAATTAGGATTTCTACAGAAATCAGTAGTCAGATGAATGAGTAGCACTGTTTTTATTTCATCCTCTGTTGCTTCTCACGCAACTGTAACAGCTCAGTCATATCTCACTTTTGTTAGATATTTCAACTTTATAATTTGTCACTTTTCACCAAAAGATCAAACAAAGGGGGGAAGCACTTGTATGACATCTGGAGCCTTAGTTCTCAGAGCATGCACATTCAGCACATGCACTTGAACAGCAGTTCTTACAATGGCATTCACCATGTCAGGCTTTGTTCTGGATTTGTTCACCTCTCAGACATCCAATGGAGAAATCTGGAGTCCATCTCTTTTCTCTTTCCATGAAATTCTGCATATAACTGGCTGCAGGAATATCAAAACACATTTATTTCTGATTTAGCAAAAGAAAAAAATGTTTATTTGGATATTTTGGTGTTTGCAGTTTGCCTTCATCATCTGCACAGTATTGTTTAAAGTGGGCTGATACAAAGCTGGACTAAAGAGGCTCAAAGCAGATCTGATGAATGCGTTGTCAGTAGCAAGGGAGGTGTGAATGCTGCTATGGGCTTTGGGTCTTGTTTCCATACGCTCAGAGTAGAGATTAGGTGAGCCCCTGTACGTCTTAGAGCAAAAGAAACTGAAACTGTGGATCTTTGCCATTAATCTTACATGGTACATGGCCAGTTTAGAAGTTAAACAGGTTGGTATTAGCAGTATGGAAGACTGAAAATGCTCTTGTCGTACCTATCCCAGCAGGGCTCTTGGTACAATGACAAGATGATCATCTTGACAGACTGGGAACTTTCTTTTTTAAACACACACAAAAAATAGAGAGGGGAGGTTCAAAAGATTGTGAGGGAGAAGAAAAGACACAAAAAAGCTTAACTCTCCTGATGTGGCTTCTTTAATTTGCTGTCAGTGATGCCACCGATGTTAATTCTGGCAGGGTTAATTATGAGAAATTAAAAAGCTGCTCAGAACAGACTGTACCCTTCGTACTCCAATAAAGAGGCAGTTCTGGCGTGAGAAAATTTCTTCATTAATATACATCCCCAAAGGGCTACCGCATGCAGCTTTCTGAATATGAATCATAAACTCCCGGGGACCCTGCAGGAAGCAAGGGAGATAGGATTCAGAGATTGACTCTGTTACTTTTACTGCTTCAGGAGAATGACGTTCAGGCTGGCAGGAAATCACCATGCCAGTGACATTTGGAAAGAAGAATTTATTAATTTGCATGATGGCATGTTACGAGCTTTGAAATATGGTTTTAAATATGTTATGTACAGAGACTGTTGTATCAGTGTTCTGAACGTCAGTCTGTAATGCATACAGCTGTTAACATGGAATGTAGCATAAGCATTGTAATTGTTTACCATTTAGTATTTTTGCAAAAATGGCTTTAGGGCATGCATTTATTTCTCAGGAAATTTCACTGGCTTCTTGCAAACTTGACTCGGTAATGCTCTTAACCTAATACGTTCTACTAAATGGCAGCCTGGTTACACAGGATACATTGCAGAAAGTAAACAGAGAGGGATAGCACATACAAATTGTGCAGCTCTAAAATATAAGCTGAAAAAAAAAAAAAAGAAAAAAAAAAAAAAGAATATGTCCCAGAACAATAATCTATAATTTATATTAGTATAACTTGGCATAGCCACATTACCAAGCAAGTATAAGTTCAAATGAAGCCAGAAAAAAAAAAAAAAAATAAAAAAAAAATTATATGCCTCAGTGGCATTAAATTTCAGCAGAAATAAAGCCCTGTTGTTTCAAAATAAAATAAAATAAAAAAGAACAATAATTTGCTCAGAGCACTTATAGTGTAACTGTGATGTTGACAGGGTGTTCCAAAATGCTGCTGCAATTCTGAAGACCTGGGAAAGGCATTATGATCTGTAAGTCATTACCGTTAAAAAACAAAAACAAAAACAAAAACAGTTCAACAAAAAGTTAACTTACAGCACAGAGGTCTGAAAGGGAACCAGAGAATTAATTTTCATAAGTAAACATATCTTTTTTGTCCTCTAAACCACCAGTATACCGTGTGTAGCCTTTCATTCAAGAATCTCAACAGGCTTCACAAACATTAATTAATTAACCTTAATAGCAGCTATGGTCCATGGATATTATTTTAAAACGCATTGAAAATGGTCATTCAGAGGACTGATAAAAATCAATTGAGGTGGACCTCTACGGAAATGAAACAGATTATTTATAGCAGTTGAGAGTACTTGAGGACAACCTCTTAGGAGAAGATGTTACTTAAGCAGATTGCTTTTTCAGTCAGGTTACGTGGTGAATTAGTGTTGCCTTACCAGTGTAACTTTGTGTTGGGGCAGTTCAGACTTGTGGGGAACCTGCGTCTGCAATTGATGGTTAGCATGCTGGGATCTCTCTTTTGGCGTCTCTTTCGGTATCGAGCTGACTCTGCCTATTGACAGCCTTTTGTTTTTCCAGTTTCTTTGTTAATTTGGAATTAGAGGCACAGGTAAACAGAGGATCACAGGACCACCACAGTCACAAACCCAGTGTGATGTAGTACCTTTGTGGCTGAGGATCAAAACAACTCTATTTCCATGCCATTTTCTTTGTTCTAATGCTGGAATCCCACTTTCCACCTATACAGCTAAACATCTGCTATCAAAACTAGGAGAGAGATTAGGTATGTGCTGTAAAAATGGCATTTCCTTTGCCACTGAAAAATAACTTTAACATTTACAGGAATAAAGACCTCCTTTGTTGTTGTTGTTGTTGTTGTTTTTTTCTAATCCCTGTCTCCAATTTCACCTTAGATGTGTGTGTCCCTCCCAAGCCCTGAATCCCTGCTGTCACCAGCTGTGCATTTGTTGGCAGAAAGCCACTTATCAATGTTAAGGATGAACTTTGAGGCTCATTGAATCATTCATTGTAATCCTCATGTAACAAACATAACATTTCAGCAAGATTTCTAATTACCTTTTTTTCATAATGCCCTGCTACTGTTGGAATGGCTCTGGTGGCACACACAGAAAAAAACATGAGGCTGTAAATCTATTGAATGGAACAACTGTAGGAAAGAAAAAACGTAGAAGGGGAGAAGCTCATTTTTATAATTAGTGTAATACATCAACAAGCTACGGAGCCTGAAATGGAAGAAGTTATTAGAAATGGAAATTTGACTAAAAGGGAAAGTTCATCTGGAAGTATCTTCTTCCTCACTTCCCTTCCTAGACCTTACTCTCCAGAGCAGCCCTTCTGACAGTTCCTCGCTATGCTATTCTCACAGCCTGACTTTGCAACCCAATACAAAGGTTTGTACCCTTCTGCAAAGCGACTGCTTTAAAATATTCATATGGTAAAGATGAATGCTGTTCCCAAAAGGCTCCAAACTGCTGATTCCAAAACTTGAAGGTGAGTAAAGCAGCAGATCAGAGCCGGACTGGCTTGTGCAGCCATCTTCATTACGTTCCATTTAGATCGGTATTGCTTGATTAAAACTCAGGGCACCCAGTAGTTCCCAGCATTGAAAGAAGGAATGTACAAGTCTTAGGGGCATGTTGAGGAACGTCAAAATTCTGAGATGAGATAAGCCTTATTCAAGATCCTTTGATTTCTAGCAGTCTTTTCCAGACATCAGTGTATTATTTCGGCAAAGATCATGAAAACTGCTCTGTTTCCAACTGGATTTTTCATCTAAAATGCAGCTCACTTGCAACTTGTTACTGTCTAAAGAGAATGCTAACACTGCCACATTTCCTCATTAGCTTTGCATAAGACAGACTCCTGTGTCACAGCTGATGGAGCCTTTATGAGCCTTTTAGCCAAATGACTGATGTTTCCCTCGTTATGTCAGATCTGAGGGCACTGCTGGCATCTTTCTTTATTCGCTGTCTAACACCATCAATCGAGCAGCTGCCATGCACCCATGATCAGGCTGATTATTAAAATGTGCTCAGGAGGCTGCCGACACCAATTTTCTTTCATCTGAAGAGGCCAATATACACTGGCTCAAGCCGACAGTTATGTACATGGGATATTTAGTGCAGGAGCCAGCAGGTAAGACTGAAGCTGATTCCTTACAATCTGTATCCAGTCCATTGGAATTACCATTCAGATGTTAAAGGAACAACAGTGATGTTTTTTTTTTAAATGCCTTTTTTAAAATGTGGCATATTTCCTCTAAAGCACTCCTTACTCTTATACTCAGGTGTCCCTGGTGATGAGAAGTCACAGTCAGTGAAGAGCTCATTAAGCTCGAGTCCTGCTAAAAACAGACCCGCGTGTGACTGCTCACCCCTGACGTTTATAATACCACTTTTGCTCTATTGTTTCTTCACTCACCCATACGTCAGTCTCTCTTAATGGGAGACAGCCTCTGTTTTCCTCACTCTAATAGCAAGAACCAGTGTGGTTCAGAACCAGGGGCCAACCCAACCAGTCGGAGATTGATCAGGAGCTCTGACTTAGCCAGAGCTTCCCTGCCAGGCACTCTGCTGTGCAGCTAGGAACTCTTCAGCCACTCTCCTCTCTGAGGTCTCTAATCTTGATTTCTTCTTCTCCCAATAGTAAGTTCAAACCATTATTTCTGTTGCACTGGCCATTTCAAAATTGAAGGATGAACTGTGAATGTTTGTTGTTTTCTGTTTGTTTGTTTCTTTTTATTCAAGAGGTGTATGTTCTTTTCTAAGGAATATTTTAAGTTCAGCGGTTATCAAAGATAGTTTTGTTTTAGTACAATTGCTTGGTTGTGTATGAGTAAAAGATATGCATAAATCCATCTCATAGAGGTTTATGTATAGAATCATGTATACATTTCAAGCATAGCATTAGAGAGGGGGAGGGGAAGAGCCACCTATGTGCCTGAGCAAAGGATGCTGCAGAGAAAGAGGGGCTCTTGCAAAACGTGCTACTCCTTGGAGTGGGGATCCCTGCTGACCCGTCATTGCACTCTTAGTTCTGCTAATTAGCTGCACAACACTGCAGAGCATTCAACTCCTATTGCCTGTCTCAATTCACACTCAAGAAGTTATTTCTCGTGAAGAAGGGTCCTCAGGGACAGGGAGCGGAAGCAAGAGTGAATGAATGACAAGTGCTGGGAGCAAAGCCCCACTTCCTTTGCACTGCGTTTTGTTCCTGAGGTACTCGGAGGACGTGGTGGGAGATCTGGTGTAGGACATGTCACAGGGAAGACAATCCCAAAAAGAAGAATGCTGATGTTCTCACACTTCCAAACAGCAGGCAGCATTGCCTTGATGAGAGGAGCTTTGTGTGGTAGTGGGTGTGTGTATGCATGTATGCGCACCGAAAGTTTGTGGAACAAAGTCCTTATTCTGTGAACACTATAGAGTCAACGTGACATCTAATAGAATGATATTCTGTGATGTTAAGTGAAGACATTTTTCATGGCCCACCTGCTAGTGTAACTAATTAACAGCCGCTCTCATTAATTACATTGATCAGGATCATAAAATAATTTAAAGTTGCTGAACATGATCAACAGGAGTAAAGTGGTTTCACTTTAATCCCTTAATGATTTTTTCATGATTAATCTAAATACATGCAGCTATTTGATCCATTTTTTTTTTTTTTAATTCATGGGACTGCAACTCAGGGCAATTACAGCAGGCACAAAGTTGATGCGAAGAGAACCACATTTCATCCAGCAGGTAATGAAGCAGTAAGGCATGATAGGAGAGGGTGTGTGTTATGAGAAAATCACCTCCGGAGGAGGGGTTGTGCGATTTCGTTTTGTTTTATCAAGAAAAAGTACACATGAGGACCTCTGCTCCCCCAGAAGCTTGGTTGTCTTCCTATAACCACACACCCTGCTGTTGCCTTTTGCTATCAGGAAATTCTTCAAGATTTTATAGAAAACTGAATTAAGGGGGAAAACCTCTTACCACAGTCATAGCTGTGCAGCCACCAGCTTCTCTCACTGATTCCGTGGATGTTGTATAGAACTGCTTTTGACCATATGCAACTCTCTTTTGATGAGCAAACAGACATGGTCTTCCTTCCCAGTAGCTTTACACAGCTGCTAAACCACGAGCTCAGGTTGCTGACGTGGACCTGATGGTAAACGGTGGTCCTTCAGGTATAAAGCTTCCATCTTTGTACATGTACCAGATAATATATGAATCCTGAAAAGTGCTCACAGTGATGTTTGTCATAATTTATTGTACTGTTATTACTTCTCTTTACCTCAAATTACTGAAACATAAACAGTGTTTTTCATGGTCACAGAATTGGAATGGTTTATATCCAGTCTGAGATAGCAACATCTCTGTACATGATAATTCTGTACATGGTAATTCATAGATGCCACAGGTATACATATTCTAAAAAAGGATGACATTGTTTCTGGTGCTTAGTTACGTGTGACTGTCAGCCACCCAGTCTCAGATACCTCCCCGAGACTGACAGAGAGCCTCTGTACTTGTGAAACATGCTTGGTATCTGCAAGCTTCCCCTGTACCTGACACAGGTTTGACAGTCTGCTCCTTTGTTCCCTGGGAGCAGAGCTGGGAAGAGCACATGGCAGGACCACCAGGTGATGCTCCTTGGGGCCGTGCTGCCCTTGGCCTGCTGTGCCTTCACTGGGAGTGCAAAGCAAGGAGAAAGCAGCTGTGTTGGATGGCACTGCTGCTGGTTCTGAGCGATGAGAAATTCAGTCATTTGTTCCTGTGAAAACTGTACCATACAAATATTTTGTACTTAAGGCTTGGAGATTTTTTCCTGATTTGGTGGCTTTTGGTTGGACTTACTGTGGCTTACCCAGCAACAGAAATACAGTGATGTAGTCTGTCATGATAATGCTTTCTGTGTGGTCATAAAGATCCACAGAATTTAACCTAGTTTTGGACGAAATAACTAGATTTAGATCAATCACAGTCATTTTGTAGAAGAGAGAGAATATTAACTCGGTCTTGAAATGTGATTAATTCCAATTTGCTGTTTTCAAAGATAAGCGATGCTCACAATCCTGTTAATTAAAAAAATCTGAGTTTTCCATTTTACTTCATGCACCGTTTTTCAGTGAAATAAGTTTGTCTTTTTCCTTCTTATTATTAATGCTTGGCTCAACATACCACAGGCTTCCTGAAGGAAAAGTAGTGTGTACTTGTTGTGACCCTGTGAAATGAAGATGAATGGTCTCATGCAAGATACATTATGGGCTTTATGACATGCATAAATATATAGCAGGTTGTATCCCTTCCATAAAAATGTTCTTAGGTTTCCAATATTGTGTTTTAATGCAGTTTTGTTAACAGGATGACAAATTGCAAAAATATGTATGTATTGAAATAGGGTCCCAGATTTCTGTGCCATTCATTCAACTGTCGGCAATTGCTGCTTCTCAAGCTACAGTCTTACTTTGACCTTGCTAAATATTCATCTCATGTCTATTCCACTGCTTGATTAAGCAGTAAGTGTAGCTGTATTGGGCATGAATTTGACCACCACGTGGAAACACTTTTTTGGTCAATGTTAGGGTGAGCAAGACCTTATTAAAATCTAAACAAGCACAGGACATAGATTTGCGTGATTTAGAAACTCTGCTTTCTTATGAGAACTACTGACTTCACATCTTATCTTCAACATGCAGCAACTGTCAGGCCTGTGTTACGTGTTAAGAGGAAGTGTGTGTTATTAACGTACTGTAAGTGGCCTAGCTAAGAATACTAAATGACCACTAAGCTAAAACAGCAAAAAAGGGGAGGGGAAATGAAATGTCACTTTATAATAGGCTTTATTCTTTTTGTTGAGAGCATTTGGATTTTACATCTTCTTATGCTGCTAGGTTCAGCTACTAATAAAAACAATGATGTACTGTGCTGTGAGTGTATATGGTGTGTGTACATGCAGAGTGTTTTCTGTTTGCTCCCCATTGCTCAGTCATTACATCTAATGCACTGTGAATGCCACTGCAGCTAACAAGCTGCTCTGTGCTCAAACATGAGTCACCATTAATTGATAGTCTGCAGGTCACATCCTGAATGTGCAAAAAGTTTTGTGCATAGAGTCCTTTGCAGCATTCAGCTGAGTCTTGTCATTTGACATCAGCTCAGGGTCTGATCCTGTATCTTAGTTGAAAAATAAATGTTAAAACAAACTGTGATTTTAAAATTAGATTGTCTAATTATTGTAGTTATTCGAGAAGGTGCAATAATGTTTGTACCTGTAAATACACAGGTGTTTTGATCTTTTGAAGTAAGCAGCAGTCACAGTTGATGAATGTCTTGGCTGGAATTTAGCAACACAATGAACCACTGTATAGATATCCCACATGGTATCAATTGAAGCTCCATTTAAGACCTAATCATTGGCCCATACAAGCAGAGGAAAGCTTGGCTAGACAGATGGAAAAAGCTGCTTTAAGAAGGGATCAGAAAAGGCATTGCTACTCGGCTGGCCTAAATCCACTAATCTGATGTTATTATTAGCGATAAGGAGCAGCGACCAGGATAAAATCTCATTCTCTGCAAATGTCATTTAAATAGGACTCTGATATTTTCCAGTCAAGTAGACAGGCTTTAGTCAAATAGTGAGCACTTTATTTGTAAATGCAGGAGGAAAAGAAAAGCTTTAGTTCAGCAAGTTCTTAAGATGTCAGCTTACTGGTATTGATTAATCGTTCAGCAGTGGCAGCTGCTTCTTTATTAAAAGCGTAGCTCTCCATACAAAAGATATCAGACGTAGGAAATGTTTGTTGACAATTTACCTTTTCTCACAATGTGGCAAGCACTCAATCTGTTACACATTCTCCAGCTTTCTGTCTCTACAACTGAGATAATACCCTGAACAGAGATTATTAGTTGTTAGGGTTGTGTAGATTGTGTAGATTGTGGCAGCTGGACCCCACTGGAAATGTTGCTCTGTGCTGACCCACTCACCGCTTCTGGGATAGGAGTTCATTAACAGAGAGCTGGTGCTCCTTAGGAAAAACCTCAGTATGGATGTGCTTGGCATATGACAAAAACATGGCCTGAGGATGGCTGAGGAAAGAATCATAGAATCATAGAATTATAGGGGTTGGAAGGGACCTCAAGAGATCATCGAGCCCAACCCCCCTGCCAAAGCAGGTTCCCTACACCAGGTCGCACATGTAGGCGTCCAGGCAGGTCTTGAATATCTCCCGAGAAGGAGATTCCACAACTCCCCTGGGCAGCCTGTGCCAGTGCTCCGTCACCCTCACCGTAAAGAAATTCTTGCGCACATTCGTGCAGAACCTCCTGTGCTGCAGTTTCTGGCTGTTCCATGTCCTGTCTCCACACACTGATGAAAAGAGTCTGGCCTCACCACTTTGCCCTCCACACCTCAGATATTTATAAACCTGGATCAGGTCCCCTCTCAGTCTTCTTTTCTCAAGGCTAAAGAGACCCAGTTCACTTCATAGGGGAGATCCTCCAGGCCCTTCACCATCTTTGTGGCCCTCTGCTGGACTCTTTCCAAGAGATCCCTGTCTTTTTTGTACTGAGGAGCCCAGAACTGGACACAGTACTCCAGATGAGGCCTCACCAAGGCAGAGTAGAGGGGGAGGATCACCTCCCTTGACCTGCTGGCCATGCAATTTTTAATGCACCCCAGAATGCCATTGGCCCTCTTGGCCACAAGAGCACACTGCTGGCTCATGGCCAACTTGTCGTCCACCAGGACACCCAGGTCCCTCCCTGCAGAGCTCCTCTCCAGCAGGTCATCCCCCAGCCTGTACTGGATCATGCAATTATTCCTCCCTAGGTGCAAGACTCTACACTTGCTTTTGTTAAATTTCATCCAGTTTCTGACTGTCCAGCTCTCCATCCTGTCCAAGTCTTGCTGAATGGCAGCACAGCCTTCAGTCGTGTCAGCCAATCCTCCCAACTTCGTATAATCAGCAAACTTGCTGAGGGTGGCCACTATCCCCTCATCAAGGTCATTGGTGAAGATGCTGAACAAGACCGGACCCAGCACAGACCCTTGGGGGACACCTCTGGCTACAGGCCTCTTACTCTGCACTGCCAATGACAACCCTCTGCACTCTGCCAGTCAGCCAGTTCTCAACCCACTTCACTGTCCACTCATCTATCTCACACTTCCTCAACTTTGTTATAAGGATGTCATGGGAGACAGTATCAAATGCCGTGCTGAAAACAAGGTAGACTACATCCACCGCCCTCCCCTCATCCCCCCAGCCAGTGACAACATCATAGAAGGCCACCAGGTTGGTCGAGCATGACCTCCCCTTGGTGAACCCATGCTGTCTACTCCTGATAACCTCCTTTTCTTCCAATTGTCTGGAGATGGCATCCAGCTCAAGCTGTTCCATCATCTTTCCAGGGCCAGATTTCACCCAATGAAGCCTACAACCTAAGATGTATCATTATTAGTTAACTGTTTTTGAAAGTTTTAAGGCTTTTAATTCCATCCACTGCTGAATTAGATGGTTGCTCTCGTGATTTGTCACACCACACAGATGCCCAGGAATGTGCCTGAGCACAGGGCTGACCTGGCTCTGTACAGGAAGATGTACCAAGATGGGTATTTTCTTTAATCTCTTTTGATGCATTGCTCCTTTACGCTTAGGACACAGCTCTCCTTGCTGGTATTTGAAGCTGTGATCATGTGCTCTCCCCCGATGGAAAAAGACAGGCAATTAGCCAGAGTCCAGGCTAAAAAATGAATCACTTTTGGAGTCCTTCTTTGCTGTTCAGTACAGGGGAAGCCTGTGCGCTCCATATAGACTGTATTCATCTAATTTCTTGGGTCAGTAGAGCTATTAAAGTTGAATCCCACTAATAGTGGGGCAGTGAAAACAAACACTGCCCAATGTACTAGGAGCACAAGCCAGGCTTATCTTTTGCCTGTACCTCCTTTTCCTGCAAAGTGCAAAGCTGAGAATACAGAATGTTGCTTTTCCAAGGGATTAGAAGGGATCTTAAGCCACATCGTCATATGTAATATCTTTTCTTATACTTGAATAAACTTAATAACTAAATATTATTCTGAAAATTTGAATAAGTTTGACTATACACCATCTTTGACCTAATTTCCTGTTTCTTTTTTGGCTTCCTTTTCAATCTTGTCTATCCTGCGTTGTTACTCAGAAGTAAAAGTTTGTCTCATACCCTAAGTTTGTCTGGATTCATCTTTCATGGAGGCAGGGAAACTGCAATAGATCTAAAGCCTTCAGTAAAATATAACTATAGGAAGAAAAGAAAAATAATTCTTTTAAATCCCTACAATTACAGAACAGTTAGCAGTTGCTTATTTTTTTGAATGTCAGATAGATAACTCATGCTAGTGCATGCTTGATGAATGTGTCCAGCAGAGCCAGTAACACTAAGTGGACTTGAAACTATTTGGTATCTGGGGTATGGCTGAATAAGTCAATTAAGAACTTATTCCAATCATCACTTTTATATTCTAGACCTTGGATGTGTCCTGGTTTCAGCTGGGAGAGTTGATTTTCTTCATTGTGTCTGGTATGATGCAATGTTTTGGCTCAAGGAGAAGTGCAATGCTGATAATGCACCAATGGTTTAGTCAACATCAAGCTGACTTCTAGTAGATACTATTTATATGAGCTTACTCTTTGAAATACTAATGAGAAGTTTCCAAGAGCTTCTATTCAGATGAAAACTCAAATTCATTTTGAGCTCATGGAGTGTTTACCTGTGAATAATTGCCATTAACTGTTCAGCAGTACAGGGTATTTGTTGTTATTCCCTAATTCTATAACTGCAATTTTTCATAAAGGTTCTGGTAGTATTTATACTTTCAAGGTTTCAGAAAACAAAATGTTGTGTCAAATGCTTATGCAGACCGTTGTTACTAAGACTGTGATAACTGTCTCAAATGCCTGTAGGTATAGTTTGGGTTTTAGGTGTTCTGAAGTAGTTATTTATGGAGTCATCTAGCTGTAAATTCACTCATTGACCTTTGTTCCTCCTGTCTAACTATTTATCTTGAAGAACCCAATTGGGGTGATCCATTGTGGTAATGTTTGTTACTGTGCTCCATGAAGCGTTGCTTTTCATTTAAAAATTGAGACTCGTTTTTAAATAGCATTTGGAGAAATGGGATGTTTCTACATTACTAATTCCATTCACTTACTAACCTGGTATTATAGTGTCCAGTAGGTGATTGTACTCTGTATTTTTATATACAGTACAAGGTTTATATTTTTAAAAGCAAATGGCTTTTAATTGAAATGTCAATGAAATGTTGGGTATTGATATTAAACTACACTGAATAAGTAGTTCACTAATGTTGAATTTCTTTATTTCCTATAGCAACCATTTGAAAAGCATATATAGATTCTTGGAAGTCAGGTTCTATATAACTTGTATTAGATACATGTCCACAGCTGGAGCATAACTAAACTTCATATTTGGCTTGCAAATGTTGCTGTTTTCGCAGCTACTTTGATCTGAAGCTGTTATGAGGGCACCTCCAGAAAGTAATGCCTACTGTTTATTCTGTTAGCTCACAATGTTCCAAGCAGATGTTGGTGGGATGGCAGTACAGGCTGAACATTCCCACCAGTATCCCGTTGCATTTTCTTGCTGTGTGACAGATGGCAGCAGAGGGGCAGTCTGACAGAATAGCATCTGACATGGAAGTGCATATGGAGCAAAGGTGTGGAAGAGAATTCCACCACGTGGAAACAGTGGCACCCACTGACATTCATTGATACTTAATGAACATAGATGGAGAGCAGTGGATGTGAGAACGGTGAGGGGTAGGTGGTGAGTTTCAGCAGTAGTGATGGTGACAGTGGGTGACCTCACATGGATTTCTGTGAGCACAAGCTAAACGCTCTTGTTCATCACTACTGGTGACTATGTTGAAAAGGATAGAAAATTCTCAGCTAAAAAACACTACCTCAAATAGTGTTATTGTACTCTTTGCATCTCTTTTAGTTTCCATGGAAATAAATAGGAGGCATTACTTTTATAATGACCTACACATTTGATCTCTGTAGTGGACATAGAATATATCTGATGGTAGTGGGGCAGGCTGACCCAAGAGAGTAGGAGTGCTTTTTTTTTCATTTGACATTTGCCTTTGCCCACCAGGGTAAAGCTCCAGGCTCCCCAGATGAAAATCGTATTTTACTTAGCATCATGCTGTTTGTGGAGTCCTGCAAACAAGTGAAGGAGCCAAACAATAATAAGAACAGAAAAACACTCCACACTCATCTTCCTCTCAACAAAGGACAAGCAACTAAAACAACGCCTGACACCCACCCCCTTTCTAACTAATACAAAATGCCAGTTAGAGAAGGCATATTTAGTTTAAATTCCCACCTGTAAGTCATGATGGGTTAAAAGGTTTAATTGTGCATCATAGGAAAGCCAGTAGGATTTGAGGGCATTGAGTTGTATTTGAATAGCATAATATAGGAAATGAACTGGTTGTTCAATAGGGACAATTGTATTTTGGCTCAAGTTCTAGTCTCTGGTATATTGTGAAAGACAGAAACTGTTTTCCTTTCTTTTGTCTCAAAGCTTGCTTCGTAAGGCCTTTTCTGGTGACAAGACTCTAACTGATAACTGCTGGTTACCCAGATGGGTGTTATGGTGCCTCATTGTCTCTGCTTATGGTTGTAGAGATAAGCAGAAGTAGGGGGCAAATAATCTTTTCTGGGGAGTACGGCTTGGAGAAGCTGACCACCGCAAAAAGACAATGCTCCTGCATGGCAAGGAAGGCAACATCCTCTGCTGGCCTATCTGTTGTGCCAGACATGTCTCAAAGAGAAAAGGAAAAAACACCTGAGAAATGGGAATAAAAGGCCTTCACTGAACCAAGGATTTTAGAAGAGAAGAATTGGAGGAGAACTCCCTAAGAAAAAAAATCTTTGAGGAGAACTCCCGAAGATGGACCCTG
Source organism: Callipepla californica brunnescens (assembly GCA_023055505.1). Taxonomy (NCBI): domain Eukaryota; kingdom Metazoa; phylum Chordata; class Aves; order Galliformes; family Odontophoridae; genus Callipepla; species Callipepla californica. Next base: position 921,742 of record JALIRH010000013.1, read on the forward strand.
AGGCCTGCTTGTTGCAAAGCTTCCCAGCTTTCTCCCATCCCCCATGGAGACCAAAGAGTTCCTGAGATCAACGAACCTACTACGAACCTCTTTGGACCCATGGTGGTGATTATATCTCTCTTGCTTTCTATCAAGACTCCTTGCTTTTTATCCCTTTTCTATCGCTCACCTTCCCTTCCCCATATCCCTAAGCAACTAGTATTTGTAATAAACTAGTTGGGCTAACATTTGACCCGTTGTGTCCTAATCTCGCCATCGGGTATACACATAATCAAAGAACCTCGTCTCCCTCCTTTATATTGAAGCGTGACATATATGTAGAAGCCCTGTGTTACTTGCAGCACTTGCCCACATGCAAGAATGGGGAACATTGGCCTGTTATTTTACTGAGAGTTAAGAGTACCAGCTCAATTCTGTTTCACAAATTTCACTCGTAATAGAGAACAATAGTTTAAATTGGGTAGAAGAGTCACTTCTGACCCCAAATATCTTTTTTAAAATGCTCACTATTTTAAATATTGAAATAGTAAAATAGAGGAGAGGAGGAGGGAAATGGAAACAATAAAAAAATTATCCATCTTTTTTATATGGCACCTCAAATGCTATGCGTGAGCTTACACTTAGTAACTGTGTGGAGTCAAGAATTATTAATGTTTGGGTAATCTTCCCTTTAATTAAGGGATTGTGTTTAAATGAAATGGCGTGAGGACCATGCCGTAGCAGGTTGGACAGAAGCTAGCAAATAGCTTCTGCCAGTAATGAATGACAGTCTAATGGGAAGTGCTCCACAGTGTCCACTGGCAAATGATTGCAGGCTTGGGCTGGTGGGAGAGCACAGAAGGATCCTTTGCAATCCCAGCCAATGGGCTTTAAAGACATAATATTATTTTCTAAAACATGCCTAAAGCATGAAATGGTTTTGGTGTTAACTCCCAAGGACCACAGGAATGCAAATTGAGAGAGACATATTTATAAAATAAAAATAGGTACTGGCCTGAAGTTGTCTGTCAGAGTAGAAATGAATTTTAAATTACATATGCCTGAGGCTTTACCTTCCTTGCCATGGGCAAGGCAGATCCTCGAGCCATGGCACTGTATGCACAACTATGCTACTAACAAAACACTGCTTTGGGAATAACTGAACCTATACATTTTGTAAATCATTTCCTTCTGCTGAAAAAAATATTACCAGATGATTATTTTTTTTTTCTTTAGCTCTCCTCCCTGCATTTTCACTCTGTCATGCTCAAGTTAATGCAGAGTTAAACAGAGGCTGAACTTCCACTCTGGCTGAAAGCAGTGCTCTGCTAATGCCATCTATGAATCTGAAGCTATGAGCCAGATTAATGGAAATGAGATGTTCCACTTTTCCACAAGCCCTAAAAGTGATTCCCTGCCTGGCAGGGTGAGCACAGAGGAGACTTGCTTTCTGCTAGTGTAATTATAAAATCTAACCAGACTGGCAGCACTTGAAAAATCAGCTTCCAGAATCAGCAGAATGAAAATATCAGCCCAATCTTGCACATCCTGTATTTATTATTATTATTATTTGAGCTTTGTAGTTAAGCTTGTATTTTGTTGAGGAGGATTAAAAAGGGTTTTCATATGCTGATTACAATTTTTTTTTAATTAATAGTCAGGTATGGAAACATGTAAGCAGGAAGAGAAAGACAACTGAAGTATCTCTTTTGTTCACATGCTGTGCAATGCCCAGTAAGCTGTATCCTTGCTTAATTGGGAAGATGCTGCGGCTGCAGAGTAGAACTGTTGGCTGGAATGGGTAAAGGCAAGCTCAGGCCTTCTTTGTGCTTCTTTTGCCTCTGCTTCTTACAAATGTCAAATGTCCTTTGGAGTGGTGATACCAAATGATGAAAAGGACAATGGAGAGATAGGCATTTGTAAAAATTTAGTAAAATAAAGAGGTTAGAGATTTGATTCATAGGTCCTGAAAGCAAGTAAAATAAAAAATAAAATTAAAAATAAAAAAAAAAATAAAAAAAGGTCTGCGTCCATGAATGTATGCTGAGCAGAAATGAAACATTTGGATTTTGCCTCTTTTTCTATTTGTGCCTTTAGGGGGCTGTAGTAGGTGGAATACATAATGTATTGACAGAAGATATATATTCCACTTGTGAGTAAAGCTCTGAATCCTCTTGGCTTCACTGTTTCTGAATCATCATGTCTTTCCTCAGTGGAGAGATAAATACGGTATTCAGTTCAACCCATTTAGCCCATTATTCATTTATATAAAGCAGGACCAATTAAGACATTCTTTTGTGTATTTGAACATTCTACATATGGAGCAAAAGGGAGTTAAAAATATCTGTTGCAGCAAATGTGACAGGATGCTCCATGAATACTGAGTACATTACTCCTACAGCTCCTCTGAACAGCAAACTCATATTCTAAACTGTTGAAATACACCATTAGACACTCGTGTAGTTTTTCTGATGTATGAGATTCAGAGTCACCTGCATGCTGCTTTCCATCGCCGCTAGTTCCTGCTTTGCAGCCAAGTGTGTGTAGGCACAGCTCTTTGCATACGGAGAGAGGCAGAAGTGACCGAGCAGCTTCTGAGGCAGATGTTCATTTTCTAGAAGGTATCTAGGAGTTATTGGTGTTAGGTAGCACTGGTGTATCAGTATGAATTATTTTACTGGTACTGCTTCTTTTTTTCCAAACATGTGTTTTGTTTTTTTTCCTCAATCTCTGAGAGTTTGAGAAAAGAATGAAGTTAAATAATAATAATAAAAAAAAAAGATCCAAAACAACCAAGAATCTTGCTATTGCTATTGCAGGCTTAAGGAAATAAGCCAAAATATACAATTCCAATTCCAACAACGTTTCAGAGTGGTAAAAGTCTCTGTTGGCTTAAGTGTTTCTTGGCACAAAATGCTGATTATATATGTCTCAAGGAGACAATCAGCATGTTCATATAAAAGACTCAATCCCTAAAACACAATAACATGTGGTTGCCACTAAAGATTTGCTGTTGAAATAGATAAGAAAAATTACTCTGGATTACAATGTGGGGCCTTACACTGAAAAGCTTTGTTTTGCATTAAAAGTGAGTTTGTGGCGTTGTGAAGTGATGAAATGGTATGCAGCATAATGCGGTTTGAATGGAAAGAAAATACAGTAAGATATGAACTGGTTTGATGGTATTTTTTCCCAGCAGCTGAGGGATTTTTAACTATTGCACTGCTGCCTGAACCATGTCCCTTTCTGGGGAAGATCTGGAGGAGTGCAGAGCTTTTTTCAAGGCCCCTGTGCTGGCTCTGTGGTTGGTGCAGGAGGGGCAGCTGCTGCTTTTGCAGAAGGGACTGCCAGGGAGGAGACAGAAAAGCAACCTGGATCAGTAGGAAGGTGAATTATGCTTGTCTTGTTGGCTAGCATAAGAGGAATTGTTTCAGGTGCATTGCTTCTTCTTTTATTGCCGTTTGTGGTTTTCTCCTTTTTTTACCTAAGATTCTTTCAAACCTCTGTTTCACAGCTTCAGACTCCAGGGTCTCTCTGTTGACAAGTGTGACAATTTCAGTGTCTGTGCTTGAAACTGGTTGTGCAGTATGGTCCTGTTCCTGAGGTGAGGGTGGTGGGGCCAGCAGAAGCCATTGGTGACTTTCCCACAAGTGACTCTGCACATCACGTGAGGAGTACAGCACTGCTTGGCTGGGGAAGGCTTTGCTTCATCAGTTTATCAGGACCTACGCCAAACCACTCTGTCCCACCATGCTGTAGAGTATCTTAGTGACCTCCAGGACCCAGTTAAGGGCTGCAAATGGCAGTGCATGCACTGGTTTTCCAGTTGGGTTGTTAAAACAGTTATAATTGTGTTGTTGGAAACTGATGCTGTGTAAACTGGTTTGAATTTGGCTTCAGCTTCCAAGCAGTGGATCTTGTTATGCCTTTTTCTGCTAGATTAAATACCCATCTGCTCTCAGAAATCTCATCCCTGTGTAAGTACTCCCGGTGTGTGATCAGGTTGCCTCTTAACCTTCTCCTTTATGAACTAAATAGAATGAGCTGTAGTCTTTCCTTGTAAGGTAAGTTTCTCCAGGCTCTCTAATTTCTCTTGTAACTCTTGTCTGAATCCCTTCCAAGTGTTAGTGGAGGTAGGGAATAAAGCAGCTAAGCAGGGGAGGTCCACTTCTGTTTGATCGAGCAGTTTTGTAGCAGGAAGCATTCACTGCTATTGAGAAGGCTGAGAAGAACATCATGGTGAGGAAGAGAAACAACACAGTGTGTTTCATCTAGCAAAATGGGGGGCACTTCCAGCCTTTGTCAGGCATTTTTCTTCTATGAAGACCTCTCCGTTCAGTCACTAGTGGAAATTCAGATTAAATGCATAATTTCTTCTCTGCCTTATCTTGCTGTCATATACAATTCCCAACATGTCCCAGAGTTTGCCTGCTTGGGTAATGTCTCTGGTCATCCCTAGTGCCTGGGGTAAAGTTTCTCTGTGTCCTTTGTAGAATGCCATAATAGATATCACAATGAGCGCAAATGAGTTCCAATAAAAGCACCGTGGTGATTGCATGATTTTAACTGTTCTAAGAAATATTTTAAAATAAAATGTATTAGCGTGTTCTACTTTAAGTATATATAATGGACCTGATGCACCAATCTGCTGCTTTGTATCACAGCAATGCAAAGCATCCATATGCACAGCTTAGCAGAATTATTAACGTGTTTTTTTTGGCCAACTTCATGGCACAAGGCAATTGTAGTGTATCATTTGATGTAACAATAAAAAAATGAGCTAAGTGGGAATGTCTGCCTCCCTCTTTCCATTTCTCATTTCCTAAATAACAGCATAGCTACCTGTGGGCAGATGTGATTATATACTTATGATGTACAATTGTTTTATTGTAGTGAGATGCCATTTAGTATTAGCAACTAATGTGCAGAATTGAAGTTCTCAGTGAGGTCTTCATATTGATTGTATTGCCAGTTGTTTGCTGAGTGTTTGGGACTCAATAGAAATACCTAGTATATAAAATCTGCTTTAATAATGCTTACATCTAGGTGTAGTAAATTGTTGGAATGAAGCCTGAATTACTGAAGAATCGGAACAACTAATCCCTGATAAAATTGGACTGCTTTAGAAAGTTTGAGAGAGTTCTTTGTCCTTCAGGTTATATGACCTGAAAATAAAACTATACAATAGGATTTAATAAAACACAGGCTACCCTTTATGAGAGCTCTCTGAAGGCTTTTCAAGAAGTAAATAGTTACCATTTCCAGAGGTAATGTACTTCATTTGCTTTACGAAGAAGCAGCTTTGGTATTAAGAGAAACTCCTGTGCTAGGATTGGGATTTAAACTCCTGAAGAGTGTTCCATCTTGTTCCCTAACAGACCACCAGCTTGTCTGAGGTCAGCTGTATTACCGAGCATTGAACCAGCTGTAGTGGTTTCAGTATTATTTCTCTTTTTTCTTTCTTCAAATGTTTTTATTTTACTTCACATGGCTCCGGTAACAACTTGGAGATGCTATGTGCTGTGACTGCAGAGTAGCTGGTGATGGCTGTATTCAGTTTCCCATAACAAAAAAAATAAAATCCTACATGCATTAGTAACGCAATTCTCTAAGCAGTTCTGCATTTTAAGCGCAATCTTATTTTTGTTGCAAAAATGAAACAGTACATGGTTTTCATTCCCTAGGATAATTCTCAGAACAGATTTTCTCAAGGGAACAGCAGCAGTGCATGGGTGCTTTGAGAGTGAACTTTGTTTTTTCCATCTCTTAATAATGATTTAGTGGAAATATCTGTGTAAAGAAAGGACCTTTTTTTTTTCTCTCTATATATACATGCATAAATATACATATATGTGCGTTGTATGAATAAAAATATTTGTGCGTTACGTTACAAATTTTGATGTGATTTTGATGAATTCTTTCTGCTTCTTAGTAAAGTAAAGGCATCATTTGTAAGCAGTGAGGCCAGATTTAGTGCTCTGAGGTCAGCAGGGAGCTTCCAGTTCATTTAGAAGGGTTTCGTTCTGGTGTGTGGGGGGGAAGGTTGCTCCACAAGAGCACTGAGCTGTACTCAGGATAGAAAGAACAGAAACTGTGTGCTGGCATGAGGCACTTCCCTTTAGGCACCTGAGAGAGTTGATGACCCAGTGGAACTAGAAACAAATATATTCTTGCTGTTCTTGCAATTTCAATTTCCATATTCTGTGATAAAATTATAGTCCATTAAACACATTCTTTCACTTGTGAACCACTTTTCCTCTCCTTGCTTTAAAATGCTGCAACAGTTTCAACACAAAAGGTGCCTATTTGCCTCCTGGGTTTCTCAAGCACTTACATGTACGATTTTTACATGATATGTTTCTTTTAAACTTTACCCACTAGTAGCTCACATGGTGAAAAGTGTAAGCTGGGGGCATTTAAGAAACTGGTGCAGTACAGACACATCTACACGTACACACCTGCTCTGAAATCTGGCCCAGTATAGCAAGAACAAAAGCAGAACAGCAAAGATGTCCTCTTTGATGCTCAGCAGCAGAGCCTCCTGCTGTCTATTGGAGTTTGGAACACCGTGTAAACATTACCACTTTTTGCCTCCTTTTTGGCACTAAGAAATGCCATCATCATCTTGATGTATACAGTTATTCTATTTGGTATAGCAGGCAACCTCCAATTTGAGGCAGGAATATGGCTGCTTTTTGTTAGAGATGTAGTGATCTCATTTATATGCAAACATAAGACAGAGACTGGAATTTCAGCAGGTACCATTCCTCCTTGGGCTTGTTTAATTGGGTTTGCTGTATGCAGTGAAACTCGCAGGTAATTACATTCAGTATTCATGGCAGATGCAAGTTTTCTCAAGTAGAAACAAAAACTGTTTGACTTCAGCCTATCCTGGACAAGAGAAACATAAGAAAACTTCCTTCTAGACAGTGAGTGAAGGATTACAGCTTGGCCTGCCTTTTGTTAGGTGGCTATCAGTTACATGGCTGACAATAGGAATGCTGCAATATTTCATGTTTCATGCTACTGCACAAATAATAATAGTATTTCTATTCCTCACAAAATATGATTATTACTGAACTTATGATGACTGTTCTATTTTCCAGGTCTTTTCCCTGGAAAGCTCTTTTTGCTGTCATAGGTCTCTGCATGCTTCCCCACAGTCCTGCTGCTCTCCAATAGTGTTCTGTCAGTGATTGCTGGACTAGCAGGATGATTTGCTTTCCTGGCATGTTTTGCTTGTCCATAGGGACAGGCTGCTCAAAAGAAAAGAGACCTAACCTGGTGCATCAAGATGCAGAAACTAGTAACTATCATTAGTTCTGAGTTCGAACCTCCAGGCGCTGAACTGCACGGTCTTCAGGAATAGTAAGATTGATGTGTCTGTTGCTAGTCTAACATGCCAGCCTAGCCTGCTTCCAGACTGAGTTGTAGCGTTATTATCCTGCAGTGACAGATATGTGCAGTGATGGTGATCTTTGACCTGCATAAAATAAGTCAAAGGAACAAAGCGAAACTTCAAAGAACATGAACATGCCCAACACCCTCAAGATTATGAGAACAATATACTGTTAGCTTCAGTACTGCAGACATTTAATTATTTCATCAGTACCTTAGCACGTTCTTGTAATTAGAAATCAGTCTTTAATTTTAGAACTAGATTTCTTCTCTCTTCTGTCCTTTTCTTAGAAATCAATACTGTATTTTTATTCCGTTTACCATTTTGCATATAGTGTACTCTGATTTAGAGGAGAAAGATATATTGCACATGTAACTTGTAAAGGGTACTTACTGTCCTTTTGTTGTTTTTGTTTTGGAAAGAACAAGTCATCTGAGCCAGCTGCAGTAAAATTTTCCCAATTCAGGCTAATGATCAGGAGAGTGCTTGCAAGTTCTAGAATTTTCTGATGCAGGGAGCCAGGAAACAGCAATAAAACCCAGAACAAAGGCATCCTATGATGTACTTTGTTCATTTATTTCATACCATAAGGATAGTTTTGTTTTAATTATTTATGATAATAAACTTATGAGTGAAGGCATTCTGCTGTATTTTGTAATGATAATGAAACTTGAGTGAGTGAGGGCCTCTCCACAGCATCCTAATATTAAACGTGTTTTGTACACAAAATAAGGAGTCGGTCATACACATTTAGTGTCTTTCCTCTATTTCAGCAAGGGCTGAAAGCTTGTTTTCTCCTTGTATCCTGCAGCTTATGTCCCTTTCCTTCATGATAAAACAAGTCCCTAGTGCTGTTTCACATATCAGAAGTTCACACAGTGGAAAAGAAATTCTTAATTAAAGCACATTATCCTTCAACTCTTCATGTCTGAGAGCTCATAGGAAGCATCTTGAAGACCTTCCCAAACATTTTCTGTAAGCTATCAAAAGTAAGCTATCATTTTCTGTAAGCTATCAAAAGTTTTTCCCATTGCCTGCCTTTATTGTTGTATTACATGGGAAAAAAAGGTGAAGTTAGAAATACAGTAATGTAGGCTGCTCCAAAAGTAATATCTCCTTTTTATTTCCATGGAAACTACAAGAAATGCAACAATTACAATAAAACCATCTGATAGAGAAAAGTATCAGCTACAAAACACAGATTTTCAACATCATCTCCACCACTAGTGATGTATTTTCAGCAGTGATGAACAAAGCCTGCATGCCACATTTGTAACCATCTTCATGGCCATCTGGAACATGGCTTTTCTTTCACAGCTTTATTACCACTGCTGAAAAGTGCCACACACCCCTCTCAGTGCTCAATCCCACTGTTATGTATCCAGTAGTGTTGAGCAAGCTTCCATGTATGTTAATAGGTGCCATTGTTTCCATATAGAGGAATTCAGTTCCTCCCTTTGCTTCATACACACCCCCACATCAGATGGCATTCTGTCAGGCTGCACCTCTGCTGCCTTCTGTCACATGGCAGCAAAAGGTAACAGAAGAGTGGTGGGAAGGTTCAGTTTATACTGTCATCCCACCATCATCTCCCTCTGCAGTTGTGGGCCAACATAATAAAAAAGGAGGCATTACTTTCAGAGCAACCTTCATAAAAAAAGGCCTTTGCATTCTCCTGTAAGGTCTTTATGTGCAGGTTATGACATCTGCGACTCAGGTTGTACAGGAATCCATTTTTAGTGGTGTTTTTTTTTTTTCTCTTGCTAGTGATCTATTTAAGCAAAAGCTATTGAAGCAAAAGGCATTTCCTGGGGAATTAATGATCAGATGGGAGGAGTTGATAACCCATAGTACAAGTGAGGGCCATTTTTCCCAGCCCATTATTAATCTCATGAAAATATTCCGTACAGAGGTCACTGATTTACTGATTTATTTATTTGTGTTTTTTTTTTAAGTTAAGAAGGATAAAGTACAGTAACATTTGCTGTATTTATAACAGCACTCAGATACTATGCTTATATTAAATCTATTTTAACTCAGTGGATTGATAGGATGAGATACTGCATGGTACTTAACAGCTTGATAAATATTAACGTATAGAGCATTTATCAAGAATTAATGCTTCTCTACTAGCCAGTTGGAGCACTTAAACATTAGTTAGTATTTTATTCATTTGATAATTATTGGCTTCCTGGGAGCTAAAATTGAAGTCCTTGCTGGTGGTAATGTCATTCAAGCTTGGAAAGAGCAAACACTATAAACTGATGGTAACATTCAGTGTCAGCTTTAGCCTTATGACATGGTACATGGTGGGTGTCTTTGCTGGTATTGCAAAGAAGGTGCTGTGATAGTAGTAGCTCCATACTGTGACAAAGGGAGGTTAGTGGCATTGTGGGAGGTGAGGAGACCAAGCTGGGGCTGTGGGAAACAGCCCCAATGCTGTCCCCAATCCCTCGTGCGGCCAGGAGTATCCCCCATGCCTCAGTTTCTCAATTTGTAATGCTTCTTGATAACAGCAATTAGCAACTTAACTAGTCTTTGTGCATTGTTCTGAAATAATTAATAGCTGTCTGGAAATCCTCTGTTCCCTGTCATTGCTATCAAATTTGTAAATATTAGCAATGGAAAAAGTGAACCGCAGGCTCTCATTGCTGGGCAGTCCCATTGTCTTCCTTTTTCCTACTTCTGGCAGTATTGTGAGATATGGTCTTGAAAAATGGTAAATCTTCTAGATCTGGCTGCAAAATCCTATTTAGATTAATGTTTTGATGTGCTGTAATCCAGTGAATTAACAGGAAGATTTTTAATAAGTAAGCAAACTACATTTTATGCAAGAAACTATTTAGAACCTGAGCAGAACCAGGGAGTCTTGTTGGTGCTGTTCATTCAGGTATATTTACCATTGGTGAGCTGACCTGGCAGAAGCCCATGAGACCTTACTGTTCGCATTGACAGACCTGTTTTCTGCAAGGGCAGGATGAAGTACAGAGGGCACAGGGTTATTTCTGTCCGGGTAGTAGAACCTCGCCAGTCAGAAGAAGGGAATCCAAGCAGCTGCTTCTGAATATATATTTACAGAACATATTCCTCCTGGTGTTAATTTGGTTCGATACCTGCCAGGAGAACATAAAACTGTAGTTCTACCTCTTGACTGCTGCTAAATGTCTTTCATAGCTGGCCCACAATTGTGAAGAGATCTGCATGTCCATGACCAGATGACCTCCATGGAGCTGAGGTCATGAATTAAAATATTTAAAACATCAAAATAAGTAAATGTGGATGTGAACTGTGGTTTTGCATGTGCGCTGACCAAGCTGAGTTACTGCTGCACAAGTTGATCCCAGGCCCAGGGGTTGCCTGGGGACACCTGCCATGACCATCCTGCAGGCACTGCCCACAGCGATGAGCTGCCTTCAGGAGCAGGCTGACCCTGCCTGTGAGCTCTCTTTTCTTGGCTCTTTGTTTTACTTAATGCTTTGTTTTGCCTCATCCTAGAGCTTTGGAAGGCTGTGCTTTCAGTGGGTATGTGAGGACCTACAAGGACTGAGGAGGCAGATGTGTCTGCCATGGCTGCAGGCTGTCTCCTTGGACCCATAGGAAGATGTGATGTGAGGGATCTCTGAAGTCAGCTGGGTAGGATGTCGGCTTGAGCAGATGTTGCATTGATTCTAGAGCCATAGTTATTCTTTAGTTGTTTGAAAATGACATTTAAAGAATGTCAGTAGATAATACTGAAATATGTGTTGGCTTTTTTTTTTATATTTTTTGGCTGGAGGAGCTATTCTGCTGTGGGTTGTTTTTTTTTGTTGTTGTTTGTTTGTTTGTTTAGTGTTGTTTGTTCATTTAAGTTACATACATTAAGTTAGTGTGAGAAGAATAATCCATATTCTAAAAATCGGAGAATCCTTCTTAGACTGACAGTAATGTACACATTTTTTAGGCTTTCAGTGTAGCAAAGCAAGACTTTCAAGTGGAAAATTGTTAATTTACTATAATGAATTGAAACGTGAAAAAACAAATATTTAGTTAATTGCCTCATAAATCTGTCTGTTACTATCAGTGGAATTAAATTGATAAACAGTTCTTTAAAATTAATTTCCACATGGCAGTGTGCAGATTTTATTTTATTCAAACCCCATTAGGTATTTGTATGAAAGAAAACATAAATTTGCATTTCTGTCACATTAAAGAGAGTGTGTGACAAAACACGCATTTCCTTCCGTGGATACTGAGGCTTTAATATGTTTGGCATAATGAGGAGAGATAGATGCTGGTTATTTTCAAAGGCAATACCAACTGAAAAGTGGAAGCACATCAGACTTCTATGATTGTATCGTGTCACTGTACTGTCAGTACAGCTGAACACCTTTTGCTTTTGGGGTCAGGATATGGTGGACACACTTGAAAGTCACATAAGGTTTTGGTCTGTCGCCAGTGCTGTGAAAGTATTTTGAAAGGCTGAGGGAGAGCCTGCTCTTTCTACGGGGAATGGTGATCTTCTCTCTGGTGCCTGACAGAGTGGGAGGTCTTGGATAGAGGAGTTGGTGATGTTGCTGGGGCTGAATTGCCTACTCCAGCATGGCTTTTCCAGGCTCAGGACTGCCACAGTAGGAACTGTAGGCCCTTGGTATGAAAGGAGTTGGCAAGCTGAGTGCTGTTGTACTTTAATCACCTAATGACACTATGCCCTGTGCAGTATCAGTTTTTCAAAGTAAGTGGGGCACTACACGAAATTAAATCATTTGATACACTTCAGTGAATGTAATAAGAACATCCTTACTGACCTCTCACAGTGACATTCATCGGGAGAAAACTTGTCTCTCTATGCATGACCCAGTGTTCTGGAAACTCACATAAAGATAATTATTTCTTCCTGTACAGTGTTCTTGGGTATTCTCAAAATTCAAGCTGATGGTTGTCATCTCGGAATTTAGTAGTGGACAAATGGTTGTAAGTTACAGCTGATCTTACGCTGAAGTCTAACGCCTTGGAGTCAGTACTCCTCAGTTTAATTCCCACAGCTGTCTCTTGCTTCTTGAATGACCTTGAACTTTCATTCCCTCTGTTGTTTTGCCTGAAATCAGTAGTTACTCCTTCCCACAGGCATAGTCAGACATGACTTGTACTGATTTGTGAAGAGCTTTGAGATCCTCTAAAGAAGTCAGCTAGAGTGAAAAAATATTAGTTGCAACAATGACCTATAAAACTTCAGAGGAAGAAGGTTGCAAAGACATTTTCATTTAGCTTTAATAATACTTTAATAATCAAAAGAAGAAATGTAATGTTAAATATTTAAACAAAATTGCATTCACTTTCTACGCATGTTAAGTGAGTATTAAAGCAGAATGGAAGCTAGTTTACATATTTTTACACTAGACTGCTTTAATATTAAATATTGAAATATGCTGGAGTTGGCCAGCATCCAATGAACATAACTTTTTAATATTTGCAAGTTACAGAGTATATTTCTATTAGACAAATTATGATAAGGAATTTCAAGAAGATGCACTTTTATTAGTTATCTTTATGATAATGAAAATAATAATTTTTATTTGCTGATTGATAGAAAGAACAGAAATACTTATAAAGGGTTTCTAGTGTAAATAACTGGATGCAGTAATCCATGTATCTAGCCTTGAAAGGTCATAGTACAGTTACTATCATGTCATCCGTGTCTGAGATTCTCTGGAGACTGAAGAGAACTAGAACTTCCTGTTCATCTGCCTTAAAAAAATTTAGGTACCCAAAAATACACATGTAAATTCTCTTTTCGCATATCCGATAAAATGCAAACAACTTTGTTAAATCAAATTTTCAGACGTATGTGAATGGTGAACTTTGTTTAAGATAAAAGCTTCCGATGAGCTGTGAAACTCCTTGCCACAGGAAATTCTGTTTGAGTGTGTTAAGGATGTGACTACAAAGATATAGGCTTCTTAGTACTTTAGCTATGTGTGACAAAAATTTCTCAAGACACTTTTGTAGTAATCTGGGGAACACTCTGCTCTGTTCCTAGGGCCTTTGCTGAGCATTGTTGTTGTCCATTGATGGAGAAGGGATTGCTAGTTGGCAGACCTTAGTCTTTCATCTAGGAATTGAGCCTTAGAAGGCCATGTTTTCTTCATTGTGATATTTCTTTCATTCGTGAAATCAGTTATATGTGAGATTTCAAATGCATTCAAAGCTTAATTGGGAGAACAGGTATAATACCTGATTGCCTTTGGAAACTGTAGTATTTAGATAATCATGTGTGTCACACGCACCTTAAATATTCAAATGATTTCAGACACAAGGTTGTAGTTTTGATAAGGCTAAATAAGATAACAGAAGAACATAAATTATTTTACAGTATTTGAAGTGGTTGCTTTTAGCTTTCAAATCCCAGGGCAAATTTCAAACTTGCATATTTAATTTTTTTGCCACGGGATAAAAAATTTGAGTTAGAATGTAGAATACAGCAGAGAAGTTAGTTTGTACTCAAAAGTTGCTGTGTTGCTTAGAACTGGAAGTGTTATGAGACTTGGCCTGTTTGTCAGTATCACAAAGCTAGGTCCCATCCAACTATCATCGAAATCACTGGGAAAATTGCTAGTAACATCAGCTGAAGCTGAACTGTGCCCTTAGAGAGATTGCAACCCTCTGCACTGCTGATGAACTTTGTACTGCTTTGATTAAATTATTTTTTCATAGTTTATACTTGGTTTATAAATGAGGAATAAACATTGCATTTGTGCTGAAGATATGAGAATATCTATTAAATATTACCCCGCTAGAAGCCAAAGTCCATTCACCTGTTCACTCAGTTTCTACTTAGGAAAAATACCAAGAAAATATTCTATTCTAATCTATGTGTAACAAGTACCTTTCTGCTGTGAGTCTTTCTAAAGTCTAATTGAAGAAAACCCAGGATTTAGAGTTTGAAGTGTTCTAGGTTCTTTCCAAACTGATCACCATTAAGTCTCAGAAAGCCACAAATTTGTTGTATCTCCTCCATTTTGCTTAGTACTCAAGATATGTTTTATGATGGCATCAAAAAGAAGATGCATGTTTACTTGAATTTGTAATGAGCATCTCTTCCTTTCCAGTAGACATTACTACAATAAATGGAAGCAATTATATAGGGTTTCAACTGAGAGAACAGTGATTTATTAGGAGATAATTTCTCTAGCCAGAATCCTAAATAACAATAAATTAAGTTGTGTTAGACTTACAGCAGTACTTGGCTGTGTATTGGGGTCTCTGAGTCAGTCTGCGTGTGTATGCAGTATACACCAAGACCTATGTGCACTTCTCTCCTTCAATCTAAAATTGATGAATGAAAACCATCCTACTGAATTTTTAATTTTCCTGTGGTCCTATTCTTCAGCACAAGTTAAGTTTAAAAACATGTGGTTAAAGAGCTGCATAACATGTGTAAATTCTCAGGGGAGCAGAGGGGACTGTTAGTAAATGAGTGCATTTATTAGAGCTGTAGGAGTAGCTCGGAAGTACTTCTATGATAAAATACTCAAGCAGTTGAGTTTGCTGATTCATCTGTCTCCAAAAGGATGTGTTAATCAGTGATTGTTTTGTAACATTTTTGAAAACGATGGAATTAAGTTAGCTGTCTATCACTCATTCTTGCCAATATTTCAAGGAAGTGTTTGGAAAATGCAGAAACTCGAGTTTTAAGGACGCATGCTACAGGTGTCTAAAAAGTTTTAAGCGGCAATATTCAAGTTATAAAACCAAATGAAGTAAAAATAAAAGCAGAGTTCCGAGGTGGACGTAAGAATGCAGCCTGCATACACTGAATAGTAATAAATTAAATCTATTTCCATTTATTTAAATATATTTCATTATTTTTTTCTGTGTGTGGTGCATTTATGAACAGAAGAAACTTAGATGAATATTTTCAAGCACATTTTTGATTACTAATTTGAGATATCCAGACAAAGGAAAAACTGACTGTAATGAGCACTGTTAGAAGACATTTAATTGCTTTAAATTATTGTTATTCCTTGGGAGTAATTCATGTACATATATAATCTTTATAACAGTACCATGCAGCATTTGCTGTTGATGTGTATAAAAAATAATGCACAGCATGCAACTAAACACAATCTGTATTTGTCAGTAACAGATTAATATGTAAAATGCTCGTGCTGGTGAGTGTGAGAAGCATGATAGCAGCTAGAAAGCTATATTCTGAAGTGTTTTGGGATTATACTGTGTACTTTGGCAGAGGCCTAATGGTTTCACTGCCATCAGTGAATTTTGAAGAAATTTCTAATCCCAAAAAAGATGAGCAAAATCTGAAAAAAGAGTGTGTAAAAAGACTGCCTTATTCTGTTAAGCTCAGAAAGGCAATGAAATTCAGAATTTGGGTGGAAACACCCTACCCATCTCCCCAGTAGTTATCAGAGTCTCCTTACAGTCACAGTACATTACCCATCTAATAGAGCTTCTTAATCCAGATCCAGTGTCCTGAGTGTAATTCATCCGGTGGCAAAAATGCTCATAAATTTCACCTTTATGTGAGTTTGCTACAGTTTATTAGCAGTTCAGTGTAAATCATAACTAAACTACTGGATTCCAGGTGTTTCTGGAAAATTTATATCAGTGCATGAGCGTGCATTCATTTATTAAAGCAAACAAAATATGATGACAAAAGCAACAAAAAAACCCTGCCATGTTATCTTACTATTTTATTTAAATATTGAGCGCTTACTCATAGAAAAATAATATGTTGTAAATCTATTTAATGTGGTTGGTGTACTAATGATCCCTTTGTCTTTTAATGTCCTTTTGGAGTTGTGCTTATACTATAACTGTTTTTTCTCTTCTCTTTCCTTTTTCCTTCAGTTTTGCTTTTGTTTCCTTTACAACAAATCTAAACTGACAAGAGAACTGTAACAGGACTCCAAAACATACCTTGAACATAGATTGTTAACCAAATTACAATCAGTGATGTCGTTTGCACATGTTGCCTTTCAAAGCATTATCATGTTCATTTAATTTGCTTTTTAAATATCCATAACAGTGTCCCTGAGCATTTTAATAAAACAGAAACAGTTAATTATTGCCAAATAAGAATATCCACACACAGTGGTCTGCTGCTTGCTTGTTAATGTGTCTGACAGCGCTTCTCTCTGAACAGAAAATTGTGTAAATTGCCACTTACTATCATTTTAAATAAATAAACCTTATCTTGACTCTGTTTCTCTTTTTCTTTCCCACCCCTCTGCAATACTGTTCAACAGTCCTACTTTCAGTGGGACCATTTCTATTATAGAGTGATTGAACTCTGATTTACACATCAATTACCCAACTTCATGGAGATTTTCATGCTCCCCTAGCTGACATCAATGAAGCATAACTGCGTAAGCGCTTTATTTCATCCCAGTTTTTGATAACAGACTGATAACTAATCATATAAAAAGACAATGTGCAATGATACAGGAAACAATAAATGCTCCCCCTTGAAACCTCATCTACTCTTCATACACTTACTATTCAGGAAGTTATCTCTGCCATCCATTCCCCCAAATTGTTCCTTCCAAATTCATGTTTAGGAAAGGTTTGGGACTGCATAATGCCAAAAGGAAGAGAAATTGAGTGAAAATAGCATTTTCTAGATACTTAGGGGGAAAATATCTAAAGGGAATGAAGAATGTGACAAATACAAGACAAACCCTCAGCCTCCTAGCTTAAATTTCCATAAATTGCCTTGGGGTCTCTTGGGTGTTATTTTGTTCAGAGGCTTTAATCTTCTGTACTCTATCAGCTAGGCTATGGGAATGGCATTGTTTTTAATGCAAATCGTTAAGAGATTTAGCTCATGTGGATAGATAACCACTGACCAGCTCAAGTGTTTCTCTACATAACTGTTGAACATCAAAGACAGAATATTCTGTATTTTAAAATGAATCATTTATCTCAAAGTACAATGATAGATACATTCAGTGTTAAATACTTTCAGTAACTATTCATGCTACGAAGAAGAACACAACATTAAAGTAAATGTTAAATACAGGAGAGAGAGAAATGTAAAGCTATTCTATCATGGTCTGATTGGTCCCTGTTAAGCAGTAAAATTTACCGGGACAAAGATACAGGAGCAATGGTGCTGAACAGATGAAGAAGAATTTTGCTATTTTATGTGTGGTACTGCTTATCATTAAGTGAAACAGAAACTTCAGATGGGTAGCGAAGATATATTAAATTAACTGTATTTTTTTTAAAGATCAGGTTTTCAAATTCCCCACATTTACTAAACATGTTTTAAGAATTGTAATGAAATTTAAGACCTCAGGCTGATTTTTTCATTTGGAGTAAGCGTAATGAAATATCAGGGTATGTACTGGGAGAATTTGCATATGCCAAGGAAGCTTGTTCTCCTTCCTCCCTACAATACTGTGGTAGCTTGGCTTTATATGAAATCAGTGGAGTAAAACTGAGATAAATCTGAAGTACTACATAGGTGAATTGCTACAGTAATGTATTTGCTAGAAGCAGGCTTTCACCTTGTTTGGTTTTCTGTTGAAGCTGCCTTTTGCCTTATATTTTTACTCACATTGAAATATAATTTTCCTTGTGTGGAAAAGCAGTCAAGGGTGTAGTTTTGGCACAGGATTATTCTCATTGGAGAATAACTGGATTTTTCACGTACACCAACTATATTCACAATTGATATTTGACTGGGACGCTGAGTACCTTGCTCAGGCATATGAAGGTTCAAGGAGTTCCAGTTTCTGATGTTACTTCACCAATTTCCAGAGCACTTGTGGTGGTGCAACAGATCTGTGCCAGAGTCAAAACTGTGAAGAAATAACCTTGGGAAGGGACTTTCAGTTCTTACATTTGTATCAGTTTTGATCCAGTGCATCTTAGTTTAGAAACTTTTCAATTCCTGTTTCCACCAGTGACCGGTGTAGAGGTTGTTTCCACCGATTTCTGTTTGAGAGCTTCTTTCATCATTAGTTTAACCCGATACTTTGAGACAGAGGTGAAAGAAACTCTGAGAGGAGAAGACTTGATTAGATCAGCATGATCAGTGAATTCAGACATTTCTTTAAACATAGAAAACAGTGTCTGCTTCCTCCCCAACTTGTGTAGAGATGCTATTTTTCTTCAATGTTGAGCACTTATTCTCTGGCATGTAGTCTGTCACTACTATAAAGCCTCTCTGCTCCCGCTTCTTTGTTGATCCTTTCCCCATTGCACTTTTGTTGTTCTGACTGAATCAACAGAATGATGTTCTGTTCTCATTCATGATGTTTTCTGCAACATTAGGTATTTGATCATTCTCTTCTGCTTTTTCTTCCTGACACCATGACTACTCCTTCAAACTTGTCTGGTCTGACTTCTTTCTTCCGCCCTGTCTCCACTATCAGGCTCATCTGCCTTTCCTAGTCTTCTGTGCTTCGAGAGACTACTTCTTCAGTTACCATGTATGTAAAGATAAACCCAAAATGCTAGAACTTCAGCTCTTCATCTGAGTTTTTGAGCCTTCCCTTTACTTCTTCCTTCTAAGCTTGCTCTCTTCTGAAATCTGTCCTAAACAATTTTTATTTTGCACTGTATCCGATTACTTTCACCACAGATGATTGCGCCGTCCTTCGCAATGCCCACGTTTTTCTACTGCTTCTAGTTCTCATTTTGTAGACTGTGCATGTCTGATTTCCATCTCTTCAAATCAGATCCATGTTTTCAGCTTCCAGCCCAGCACCCAGGTGTACGCTTGCTGTCCTTTGTCCTGCCTGCAGCTCCTGGTCTGTCTGTCAGCTGCTCTCCAGCCACGCTCAGTGGCACGCAGCCTGCCCTGCCGGCCCCGCGGGTTCAGCCATGCCGAGCACCTGCCCTGTCACAGTGCATCACCTCACCACTGTCCCTGAGGACATTTGCAGCTGAGAAATGAATGTTTCCTGGTCTAATAGTAAAGGATTAAGTATCAAAAACAGTTACTCAAAATGTGTTTGCAGCTTGTCTTGATGTTAAACCGGACCAAAACAGCAAAGCAGGTATTGTTACTATTTTTTCTGTTCTACACAGCACACTCGTAGTTTTTAGACCAATGGTCTCATGTACTCTGTTGCATTTCTACTGCTCACCGTTCCTGCTCTTCTCAGATTTATGTACAAACCTCCCTGTTCTAATTCAATTATTAATCTAATAAGTGGTAAAAAAAACAATAAAGCTCATGTACTTAAATGGACTTGTTACCTAATAGCTGCATCTAGGGAACTGTCCTTCTCATATACAATGGGTACTATGGCCTCCAGCTGTTTTTTTTTTTTTTTTGTTTTGTTTTCTAAATCTCTTTCTAAAATGTGAATGAAACTCTATTTGTGATTTCCTGCTCTCCTGGCATTAAAAGTGTCATGAAGTATTTCTCATACAGAAGAGACAGAATGAACTCTGGTGTTCCTCAGAGTGACTGTAGTTTTCATTGACACCTTCACCACTAATCACATATCTGTATTTCACAGAACATTAGTTAGGCTTTATATTAAACACAAGTCTCAGAGATTGTGTTGTGACCGCATTAAGAGTTTCTGTAGAACATCCTGCTGTGTTCTCAGTGTACTGAGACATTAAGATATAATCAGTATTACTCTTTGGATCCTAAAGAACCCAAAGTTGTTATCCTAATCTGTGTATGATCTTATCTTATGTAACTTTCCGTGTCCACAGTCAGTGCCATGTCAAGTAACTGTGTGAGTGAAGAGTTCAAAAAGCAGCTTTCATTTATTTTTTTTTCTTTGTTATTATTCTCACAGGACAGTATGTTAGAAAGATTAGGATTGATTTGGAGATGGCAGTTCACTTAGAGCTTTCCTTATGTGCAAAATGGATTGGTAGTCTGCAGGCATCTTTGGGGGGCAGGAGCTGGACCTTTGTGCTTGTGTATGGGGTGCATGGACAATACATTTTTCAGAATCAGAGAATCACAGAATTGTAGGGGTTGGAAGGGATCTCTAGAGATCATCTAGTCCAACACCCCTGCCAAAGCAGCTCCCTAGACCAGGTTGCTCAGATTGGTGTCCAGGTGAATCTTGAATACCTCCAGAGAAGGAGACTCCACGACCTCTCTGAGCAGCCTGTGCCAGCGCACTGGGATGATGTGCAGTGGAAGAGAACTACCTAAGTATGTTGTGTTTGGAAAAAATAATGTGCTTTTTTAAAAAAAAAAAGAAAAAAAAGAAAAAAAAAAACTTTTTCTATTAAATTTGTAAATACTGTTTTACTTTAAAAGACATAAAGTTAAACTGATTGTGCCATTTTGAGTTACTGCTTTGTTCATTATTTTTGAATTAACTGCTTTGCAATGTGTAAATTGTCTTAAAACCTCTGCTGCTTTTTCTCCATTAAGATGTAGTGTAGCACTTCCAATTGCTAAATGCTTCACATGCTTGAGACCTGAGCCAACTTTTATATAAAATGCTGGAACCTCTCATGAAAGATGAGATCTCCTCTTCTGTGCTGAAATATGTGATCTGTGTTCTATAGTCAGATCCCATTCGTTTTGTTTGGGTGCAGGATTTCACCCTGAAACTTTGGGCAAAGGTTGCCATTGTGAGACTGTAAAATGCAACCCTTAATTTTCATGAATTCTTTTTGAAGCAGTGGTGCCTGGATTGTGACTGTTCCTGTAAGAAAAAGTTACTCATGCGGGATATAAAATCCTACTTGCATTAAATCCACTCAGTTGACTAGACTGAGTATTCTGAAGCTGAAATCAGGCTCAGAGTTTGTTAACTTGATCTTGTTGCATGAGTCATTCCTTCTACAGGTGAGGTTGCCAAGAAGTCACTGGGAAGGTCTCTCATGAGAGGTGTGAATAAAATGTTTTCCTGTTGCTCCTGGACTCGGTTGTGGTTCTGGGCTAAACCAGCCTGCTACTTCTGAGCAGTAACAGGGAGAGGAATCAGCCTTGTCTTCATTCTTATGTTCCAATTTTAGAAACAGTTTGTACTCATTCTCCGTAGTTTTAGTCTTGAAATGGAGACTAGATGGGAAGAAAGACTCATGTCCCCTCTCTTTACCTTGTGGTGAACAGACAGCTTGTAGTTCGCAGCACTGTGGTAGCAGCATATGATTGTTAACTACAGCAATTTCTCTCCCTCAGATAACTAGAAATTTGTGCTATTAGCTATTGCAAAAAAATACCAATAATGCTTATAAGAATCTTCCGAAGCTTGCTCTTGGTGAATGAATGTGAGCTAGTGATGTCAGTACGTCAAGTGGTATTATAAATAAATAAAATCTGGTATTTTCCAGAATGTAAAAGAAAAATATGGATATAAATCTTTCAGCTCAGCCTGTGTAGGTGGCTTTTTCTTCTGTTTTTGAGCCATGCTCAAGTAATCCAAACTTGACTGATCCTGAGTTGCTTATACCAATTATTAATTCATATTTTGATTTAAAGATAGCACTGAAACATTCGTCTGTCTTTTTTCTTTTCCATCCTGTACAAAAACAGTGTAAGGGATACAGAGAGTCATCAAGAAACAGACACATACTTTCCTGTGCTCTCTGCAGGGCTCACAGGTTCAAACACAACCTGCCTGAATCATAAGAACTTTAATTGAGTAGATAAAGAGGTCCTCATAATTATAAACTGCAGTAGGTATAACAAGAGGCTAAATACATAGCTGTGGTTTTAATTAGCTGGTGCTTCAAATTAGTAATTGTGGTTTCACTCAGAAATCAGTGACTTTATACACTGTTAAAGCCTCATCACTGTGCAGTTCATTCCTCATTATATCTCTCGGTGTGAAGCTTTCAATACAACATCATGCTGAGCTAAAAAGGCAAAAGTTGTAGATATTTGGTTATCTTCCAAGTGCAGTGTAGCTGTATAGAGATTTAATTTGTTCTCACCAGAGATATGAGAATTAACTGTTCTTTGTTACATATGTGATATGTCCATTTGTATGTATGCATCTGTGCATACTGCATGGGCATGGATGTGTGTATGTGCATGTGCAGAATCTACTGGGAAAATATTGCTTAGTGCAGATGACATCAGTGCATATACCAAATATGCTATTCAAACTGTGGACTGGAATTTGGTAGCTAATCAACTGACACAAACTAGAGCCAAAAGCCTCATAACAAATCAAATAGGAGTTGAAATCAGAGAAGTGTCCCTTAATGCTTGTCACATGAGGGATTGTCAGAGCAAGTTGAAGCATGCATCTCTTCTTTTCCTCTTTCCTTCCCTCCCCCTCTTCAGATTTTCAATTATATCTTCCTCTGAGTATCAAGAGAGAGCTTGCAAATCCAGGAGACCAAAGTGCTTCAGTGCTCCTTGGGAGAAGTGAATGTGATCTCTCAGCTCATGGTCTATGTCTGGCAGGTGCACAAACTAAGCTGACATGCAAATAATTGCCACTAGCCATTGCAACACCAAGCCAATAGATCTTTTTCTGTTTGCTTGTTTGTAAAGTTATCTGTCACTAGAATCAAATATCCTACAGTCTCTTCTGGGACTTTACTACAGAAACACATTTTCAAAAAACCCTTGACACCCATAATGAAGCCATACAAAAATTTTGACAAATACACGGGACAAAATTAGGTTGTCTAAGTCACACAGGGCTTGCTGGAGCACTGGGATGGATATAGACAGGTTTCACACAGTTAAATGAACTTAAGGCATTTCTGTGCATCCTTGGTTTCACATTTGCTCCCTTTGCACAGATACGTTCTCTGTAGATGCATGTGCATGCATCACATCCAAATTTGTTTTATTCTTTAACACTGTGTTCTGTTAATTTGAAAAGAACATTCTGTCTTTCTCATTTTGAAAGTTTACTGACTGGTTTCTATTATCCAATTTCTTATAGTATCCTGACTTCAAATTTACATTTAGGAAAATGATGCAGTGTCTTTTTTGTTCTTTCAGAATTATCCTCAGGAGTTGCATAGCTTCTGATGTTTCGCTGTTCTTACTGATGGTAATGAACATGTAACTACATTATGGGAAAAATAATGTAGTGTCTTTTTTGTCTTTCTCTTCTTCAGTCACTATGAGCAAGACCGGAATGCACTTAAACGGAAGGAATGGGAGAGAAGAAACCAAGAAGTCCAGCAAGATGAAGACCTCTTTGCTTCAGGTTTTAATCTCTTTGGGGAGCCCTACAAGGTAAACTGCATTGTTGTTTTACATTTTTAGAATGCCTTTTACCTGCATTCGTTTTGAAAATATAAATAAAACTTCACATCAAACCAAGAGAAATAAGTGTGACATCTGTGTTGGTACTTACACTCTTGAGTAGACCGATGTTCCAAATCAGCATATGGCAGAAGAGCAAACTGTCTGCTCCACCCAGAATTGTATGCTAGTATTAGCAAAATCAGGAATTTTGCTTAAATTACAATTAAAGATGTCTTCCTTTAAACATGCACCAAAGTTCAATAATAGATGTATGTGTTGTTGGTATCTCTAACAGTGGGGTCAGAACTGCAGAAATAACACTGAGTCCTTTTAGTTTTAAAAAGAAAATATACCTGAAATGTTAAAACTGATGGACTTCTTTATAAATATTGAGACCATGAGCTCTCTTTTGCCATCATAACTATCCAAAGAAGTCTTTTGGGAGAGTGTCTGAAGCCTTGGGGACCATAACAAGGGTGGGACAAAAGGGGACTTTTGGCAAGTCTTATTCTCTCTAAGGAGCTGTGCTGCCTGAGATTTTCATCACCAAGGGATGTCCCCCTTTATGATTTCTGCTGCTTTGATTTTCAGTAAGAAGTTCCCTGAAGAATTCATCAGAATGTAAATTTCCATATCTCTTTCTCCTCCCAGTCAGTGGCATCCATTGAAAGGCCACCACTTCATCTTTCCATTTCACATTGTTAACAGCTGTAGAGAGGATGAGGGCTCTTTGAAAATCACCAGAAAAGGTGGAGAAAAGACTGGTTTTAATATCAAATGGTGTCTAATAATTATAGCTTGGTAGACTGATTCAGACAGATAAGTATTGTGTAGTGGGAGAGTTTGTGTTTTGTTGTTGTTATAAAAATTTAATCAATGCACTATTTTTTACCTGGACCACATTTTAGCACCTTAATTTAGAAGAAAGAATATCTTATTTGCAAACAATTGTGTTGATACTTCCTGCAAATCCAGTGCAGTCAAATTCTACAATGGATTTTTTTCCTCATCAAGCCCAATGACCAAGTGAGAATTTTGCTGGAATTTCTGTGGATAGAGAATTATGTAAATCAGTGCTCAATTTTGAGTAAAGAACTGGAAACATTTACCCCAATATTTATTTACTTTATGACAATAGTTACAATATCTAATTTTACATATTTTAAGTATGCATGTGTTTTCACTGAGCATATACAGAACATACAATATATGTGGTCAAAAACTGAGAAAAAATGAAAAAAAAATAATGTCCTGGTAATTTTCTGGAGATAATTTGCTATTGTGGAACTGAACAAAGCATACTGTATGCTAAAAAGCTATCATAATGATAATTTGAGAAATATATAAATTAAGAGGGAATTGAATACTTAAATAGTTATGTTTCTTAAATTTTAAAAATAAGGAGAACTAAAGGAGAACTAGGTCCTGCCTTCATGTTACAGTATGGAAAAAGGACAAAGTAATAAAACTGGTGTTTCTTTTCTAAATCCTACATTGCTAAGAACCTGCTACACTACAGTTTCGTAGGAACAAATCAAGAGTTGAATCTGACTCATAAGTGAATAAGTAATTTGTATTCTTAAGCAACTGCAAAACTCAATTGAGAGTTTTATTCATGTTTATTCTAGAATAAAATAAAGCAGTCATGAGATGAGGATGAATGTGCTTCACGTTCAGTTTAAAGCCCTTTTCCATTTTGAAATGAACAGATGTTTCCGTGTGGATGAAATTCAAGGCCTTGCACACACAAGTTGCACCCTCAGAATTATAGGAGTTGGAAGGGACCTCTGATGATCATCAAGTCCAACGCCTTCATAAAACAGGTTTCTTACAGCACAGAAAAGTGTCCAGGCGGGTTTGAATATTGCCAGAGAAGGAGAGTCCCCCTTCTCTCTGGGAAGCCTGTTCCAGCGCTGTGTTATCCTCATGGTGCAGAAGTTCTTCCTCATGTTTCTGTGGAGCTTTCTGTGTTGCAGCTTTTGCCCATTGCCCCTTGTCCTGTCATTGCACAGTACTGAAAAGAACCTATTCCCATCCATTTGACTCCCAATTCAGATATTTATAAACAGTGATGAGATCTTTTCTCAGTCTTCTCTTCTCCATGCTGAACAGCCCTGGGTCTCTCAGCCTTCCCTCATATGGGAGATGCTCCTGGCTCCTCCTTGTGACCCTCTGCTGGACTCTGTCTAGAAGATCCCTGTCTTTTTTGAACTGAGGAGACTAGAACTGGACACAGTATTCTATACATGGCCTCACTAGGACAGAATAGAAGGGGGAAATCATCTCTATCACCCTCTTAGCCATGTTCTTTT
This sequence comes from Callipepla californica brunnescens, assembly GCA_023055505.1. Classification (NCBI taxonomy): domain Eukaryota; kingdom Metazoa; phylum Chordata; class Aves; order Galliformes; family Odontophoridae; genus Callipepla; species Callipepla californica. The sequence continues at coordinate 947,576 of JALIRH010000013.1, forward strand.
TCATGTACATCAAAGTACTATTGGTCTTCTTGGCCACAGGGGCACACTGTTGGCTCATGGCCAACCTGTTGTCCAGCAGGACCCCTAAGTTCTTCTCTGTAGAGCTCCTTTCTAGCTCATCCCCCAACTGTTGCACACAGTTGTTCTTCCCCAGGTTCAGGACCCTACACTTGCTCCTTTTGAATTGCGTGAGATTCCTCTCCACCCAACTTTCAGCCTGTCCCGGTCTTGTGAATGGCAGTATGGCCTTCTGGTGAGTCAGTCACTCCTCACAGCTTTGTATAATCACCAAACTTGTTGAGGGTGAACTCTATCCCTTCATCCAGGATGTTGATGAAGAAATTGAGCAAGACCAGTCTCAGTACCAATTCCTGGGGAGCACTGCTAGTTATAGGCACCAATCAGACTCCACACTGATTATCATGATCCTATGGGCTCTGCCAGTCACCCAGTTCTCTATCCACCTCACTGTTTGCTCATCTATTTGACACTTTCTAAGCTTCATTACAAGCGTGTTGTGGAAAAGAGTATGAAAAGCCTTGCAGAAGTCAAGGTACACAACATCCAATGCTTTCCCCTCATCCAGCTGATAATGATGTCATAGAAGTCTACCACATTGGTCAATCATGATCTCCCCTTGGTGAATCCATGTTGATTACTCCTGATACTCCTACTTTTCTTCTATTTGCTTGGAAGTGACAATCTCATCTTACTATTCCTTGTGTATAACAAGATATATCACTCAAATGTGTCCTTCCAGTGTATCTGTGTCCATCTACCACCTTTTCACTCTAGCTGTTGGTGAATCTGTCTTTTGTCCCTCTATCTGTCAAAGAAAACACAGATATCTTTGTTGTTTTGAACGACTCATGTCTGCATTTATTCTGTGTAGTATACATGAAAAGAAATATATTTTTCTTTAAAAATTCAAAAATGGATTGCACAGACTTACTAGAAGTAAAAAAGAAATTAATAATAATAATTTGAAATTCCACTGTCTTGTGGAAAAAAACACCTTCAACAATCCAGTGATAACCAGCATTATTTTGGGAAAGTTGGACAGTGAGGGCTGTGAACCCACTAATGTGTTTTAGAGCATGTGAGTTGTGGATCTTGCCTTCAAAAGCTGATTCAACTCACTCATGCTTAATTTGTGAGAGAAGTTGAATGTTTACTTGTGAGTTTCTAATATCTATTAATGTTTTGACGCAGTAAAGTATTTCAGAGATAAATATTTTAGAGAAAACAGTATGAGTGGATAATGTTTTCCTTCTGTTGCTTTTTTGCTTTTTATTTTTTCAAAGGAATATCCTCAGAAGAGTCCATCTTGAGAAACAGAATTTAATGGGCAGCATTTCCATTGGTAGTGTTTGGTGAATGATGAATCATTTATTATCTTTTTTGGGGGTAAAACTCTCCACACTATTCAGGCTTAGCAGATGTCAAAACATCTCAACTTCTGATCTACAGCGGCTAGTTTAACTGAGACATGAGAAAGTGAAAGAATTATGAAACCTCAGGTTTCTTAAAAATTGTCACAAAACCCTTGCAAATTGGGCCTATAAGCTTGAGCCCATTAGTTCTTTTCTTTGTAAAACTATACTGCAATAGCTAGCTAGCAAATTAGTCTTCCAATGGGATTCTATTACAGATCATTTTTGAATGCAGTAGAGGCAAATGTATGAAGGTGTACATTTCCTAAATTAATAACAGCATAGAGTGAGGAGAAAAGCTGCTAGCCACAAGTCATAAGCCAGACATGTAATTTATGCCTTGGAATACTCAGAAAATGCATTTCCTTGATAGCAGCAAAATTGTGATTCAACATGCTGTTCAGGGGCTCCTTTGAGAAATCAGCCAATTACATAGAATATGAAGGTAGAAATTGGCCCTAGTCTGGAAGTAACAAAAAACAACCAGAAATTATGACCAAATTTTGTGTTCATCTCACTGGTATCCAGGCTTGTCAAGAATTCTCTGTTTCTCATGAGAGCCCTGATTTGTTGAGGAAAAAAAAACCACAAAAAAACAAACAAAAAAACTCCACCATGTTAATGTTACTCTGTATTCCTTAAATGCAGGTAGTACACTTCACTATCCAACAGTGAGCTTAGGCAGGTTACGTAATGTGCCTGAACTATGTTAGTAATAGGTATTCTAATTTTATTTCACTGTAAGCCAGATTGCTGCTTACATTCACTATGTGCTCTTGCTTTGCAGTCTGGTCCAAGAAACACTGGAAGAAGTAACAATTCTTTCTGGTGTCTTCCGTAGTTATTGGATTTGAGCTTTAGTGCATGTAAAATACGCTAAGGATGTTTAAATTCCTTATTTTCACACTTTTCAAGAAATAAATATTTTCATTAATGTTCTCAGAAAATGAGTACAAATAATAGTAATACATTTTATATGGGGTCTTCTATCCCCAGTATTTAGACATTTGACATAAAGTACTGTTAATATTAAATAAAATTATATTTATAATCAAAACTTTTAAAGGAAAATAACTGTAGATAATCAGTTACTTTCTACTCAGAGATGATTGCAAAGCTCTATTTTCAAATTAAAATATCGATTCCCTGTGTGAGCTCTGAGACAAGAGCCATTTAATGTGCTGTAACATTGAAGAGTTACAGTGATAATATGTTTTCAGTACTCTTTCTTCTTCCCCCCTCCTTCACCCCTTCCCTTTTCCATTTTACTTTCTGTACAATAAGCTAAATGCACCCCGGAAGTCTAGCTGAACTAAAGATGAAGTCTAGGGGGTAAGATTTTCTCCTTACCTGTTTGTTTCCCTTGTGCCTCCCCATAAGGAGTTAAAGAGCTTGGTGGGGAAGAAGGAAACAGAGCAAGTATGTAAGTGTTTAGACTTCACATCGTAATACCTGCTGGGCCTTTAAGCACAATGGAATCTCCTTGTTTTAAATTTGGGGGTTGAACAGAGAGAGCCTGGTTTTGGCTGCTGCCCAAATGGCTTATTGTGCAACTCAGTTGAAGGAGACTGCTCGTATACAAAGAGCTTATTCTTGGCCTAGCAAAAAATATAATTTTTGCCACTAAAATGACCAACCTAGGGACTTTAGTGAATAAAAGTGATTCGTGGTTCTTCAGAACTGGGGTTATTAACTGTGTCAGTGAGGAGCACTGGTGAAATGTATATAGATGAGAACAACACTGAACAGTTAATTTTTAAAGCACTGCCTCAGTGCAGTGGTAATACATGTTACAATCCCTGAGAACAAGCAAAAGAAAATTTGCATTTATTATCTTCTTTTTCAACGTTTTTTTATGGCATGTGCTGTATGTACTAAGAGAAAAATCTTTCTGCAGTATTCTTCTCATCTCCTGACTAGTTCAACAGTGGGTAATATAAGCAGACATTTCAGGAGGAATCCGTGCGTGGATATTTTTCATCACTCAGACTTCAGCATAATACTTGAGGAAGATAGGATCAGCAGCATGGTAGGATCTCTGCTCAAGCAATTAAGTGGGACTCTAACCAACCGCAAGCTCTTTATGACCTCTTATTAAGGCCTCTTTGGACTGTGTCATTATTTGCTGTATTGAATAGAAAACCAAGTGTAAATAAAAGCATAGTTAGCTATATCCTGAAGTTCCGTTTTACACTACTTACATATACTGCAGTGACATAATTTAATTCCAAACTGTAGAAGTTAACCATATGCTTGAGCTATACTTTTTCTCTGCTTTTATCCTGTAAGCCTTGTAAAGTAATAAGCATAGGGAATAGGATGTTTTAGTTCTCTACTGGTCATTTCAACAGAACATAAAGGTTAGTAAGAAGACTGGTACATTGGCTCTCTGTGGAAAGAAGAAATTAGCTGCATAGTAATTATAGAATCCAGCATATTTGTCCTACTTTTTACAAGTATAAATGAAAAAAAAATAAATAAATAAAAGCATTTTATGCTTTAGAAAGGAAAGTATAATAGTGGTAAGACACAGACGAGTCAGTATTTATTTAACAATTACTGGAATTCAGAAAAAAAACCCAAAACAAGTACAACTCACAGATACAACCAAATCATAGACAGTGGGAAGAATCTTTATACTTAAGAATGTCTCTGTTTATATTCTATATATAAAAAAAAAGTTATGAATTATCTCTTATTTGAAGCTGTTATAACATTTCAGTTGTTAGAAGCTTTTTATTTTCTGGACTCAGATGTTAGGTATCTTGGGTCAAACTGAACCTTCTGTGAAAAAGTAATTGGCATTACACTGGAAGAGTTTTCCCGTATGCCTGTTACAGACTACCTGGCTTCTATTTATGGCAGAACTATGGGTCAATTGGGTGATATTGCAATATCATATTTAAATAAAATGTATGATAGCAATTCAAATGCTGAGTAGTTAGTAATTGCACATTTGTGTGTTTTGCAAGGTATGAAACGTGCAAGACCAGCTTCTCTGGCATAAAACCAGCCTGTTTTTCTCAGAACATCTATAAACTGAAATAATTTAAACATTTCTGAGAGCAAATTTAAGAAAATGAGAAGCAGTATACAAGTGTTACTCATGCAAGCTTGTTTCAAGAGAACACAGTTATTGATAGATTCTTCTTACATAACATATGTAAAATGTAATTGAAATTAAATTAAATGTCAGCATGACACCATTAAATAGCTAACATTTGCCATCTTCTAAGACAACTATTCCAAGCAATAACTTCCTAATTAGGAATTTACTCACTCTTTTCCTTCATTATTTATTTATTTATTTATTTATTTATTTATTTTTATATTCTAGACAAATAAAGGTGATGCTCTTGCAAACCGTGTCCAGAACACACTGGGAAACTATGATGAGATGAAGGATCTGCTAACTAATCATTCCAATCAGAGCCACCTTGTAGGAATCCCAAAGAATTCTGTCCCACAGACGCCCATCGACAAAAATGAACAGAACTTTTTCCCAGAACAAAGAAACAGGATGATCCCATCTCATCAGATCAGTGGCCACTCATCAACATCAATGCCTCCACCTTCTTCATTGTCATCTAATTCTGCTTTGCTGCACAATCACCAGAGCAGCAGGAAGTCGAGGACAGACTGGTCACGCAGTGGTCACAACTCTAGTGGGGCCCAGCCAAGCCAATCCAGTAGTCAGCAGAGTCGGACAAAGCATAGCTCTTCTCATGACCAGCCACAAGGCAGGTACGAAGACCTCTATAATTGTCAAAGTGAACAGCATAAAAGTGGAGGAACTGAGGAAGCAAATTCTATGGCAGCATCTTCACACTCAAGACGACATACTCATTCAAAGACAGCATCTGGAGAACATACTTACAAAGAAAACAGTCATTCAAAGTCACCCACCGAGCTTGAGTTTGTAGGTCATGGTCCTGGATCTCCACTTCCTTCCACATCTTTGTTATCTGCAAACAATGGTCTTTCGAGCCAGAATTTTCCACCAGGACTTCATTGTAAAAGTAGCATGGTCCAGCAAAAGCCTACAGCATACGTTAGGCCGATGGATGGTCAGGACCAGGTACCCAATGACTCACCTGAATTGAAGCCTCCCATAGAAATTGAGAGTGGATATGGAAATCAGTCCTTTGGAACACTGTTGGAAGGAAAAGTGAACACACCTAGTTCAAAGAATAAAGTACCAAAGCTTAATATTCCTCCTGTTGGTGAAGTAAGTTGTTTTAAACATCTTTTCTCTAGTACTGTTTGAGTGTTTTATGCACTGGATATTTGTCTTTGGAAATATGCAGTTCCATTTCCTGGAACTGTGTTCTAAAGCATTCCTTTTTTTCTTTTTTATTTTTTTGAATATGCATGACTAACTTTACTTCTGGCAAAGTTTGTTGTGGTAGTCCCAGTTAGCTGAAGTTCTAAAATCACAGATTGGAATGTTAACTTTATTTGTTTCCAATTAATATACAAAAATAGATCCCTGTTGAGTCCAGTACTGAAATATCAACTGGAATTCTGAATAGAGAACTCTGATATCTTAGTTCATGCACCGTTTTTACTACTTTGTTTATTCAGGTAGGAGATGGTTTGGTATAAATATCGCCTTTTTTAGATCTTTAATGAAAAAATGGCAGTGTCCACATTTCATTACTACTGAACAGTCCTATTGGGAAGGAGTTTATCTGTGGAGTTTGCTGAATTCCCATTGCATTTAATGGAATTAATGTGGCTTAAGTTCTCAGTAATGCTTACGAAAATGTGTCCCATTAAAGCTTTTATGCATGTTGAAGACCTCTTAATATTGGGATTCAATCCAGGTCTCTACTACCAACAGTTTAAGCTGTTGAATTTTGTATTGCTGGTCAGTACAATATTCCTGTGAGGAACATTTTAATCAGTTCATATTCATGTCTACTCCAAGCACAGATGCATAATGAAGATACAAATTGAACTATTTACCGTCTGCATATTTTTTCTCTTATTCTGAGTTTCTCTAAAGCAGTAACTATTGCAAGGTAGGTTTATGGTGCATGTAGGAACAGAATTGAAATGCTGCTCTTTCATAGTTTTTTGTTTTCTGCAAAATGCTTCCCTGCTTGGTAATATTTTTATAGTGGGAATGAGGAGTGATGCATTCTTAAGTCACTTTATTGCAAAAGGTCAGCTTTTTCTATTGAAATAATTGTTTCAAGCCAATAATTTGTTTGACTATTTAAAAACTCAATGTTATTTGTTAACATTCCAGGCAGCAACAAAGACTGATGTGTTTTGCAGTAGAGCTTGGAATAATTTTCTGGGAACTGCATCTGAGAACAGTAAAAGGCCTATTTATATCAAGTGGAAGCTGAGGGTTGCTTGCAGATGGTGTTTTATTAGAAAATATATTTGTTAATAAACGTAGCTTTGTACAAGATTACTTTACAGATGTTTCTGTTTATTTTTACCTTAGGTTAAAAATCTGCTGATGTAGATAGTCGTTGTAGTTCATAGAGTGTTGTGATTTGTCGCTAGCATTGTTTGGCAAGTAAATAATTGCGTGCAAAGGAAATAATGATGTTGCAAAAGCAAATACATTTATTCACTTTTGCCATCTATTAGCACTGTGAGTCAATAGACACTTTCAAGTGCGGCGTTAATATGGAGTATTTTTGGGAATAGAATGTGACTTTTCCAACTTGTATCAGCTATTATAGTACACTTTTTTCTTTTTCATTAATGTTCTACTGAAATCCTGGCACCGTTGAAATCAGCTGAGTTGATACCAATGCTTTTTAGGCTCAGGATTTCACCAGCAGTCTTACTGTGAAGCTCTAAGAATCTCTGGTGTGAATTGTTTTTGTAACACTTTTCCTCAGAGAGATGAAAAATGAAATTGTAAGATTATTGTTACAGATGCTTTAGTGTGTATATCCTGTATAGTGAAAGGTACAGGTGTGTAATTAATTTCATTTATGATCAAATAATTGATAAGATATAGGCATCTTAGAAATCAGTGCAGATAATAATCTTAAGTTATTCTCTGTTTTCAAAATGTGTCACAAAATTTGCAAAGGGAAAGAAAACCCAAAGCTGTTTTCATGTGAAGTATAATGGATCTTTCATAGGCAAATATCTTCCTGAGTCTGGAGTGATGGCTTTCTATTTATTTATTTATTTAGTCTATGTCAGGATTGTGAACTTCAGCCCTCTGTGTTTTTCCACAGATGTGTATTCTGAATTTGATTTACCCCGCATTTGGCAATAAAACTCCTTGCAATCTAACGTTATAGATAACTTGTTTATTTTAAGCTTAATCAGAACTGACAGTGCACACCTATGAAACCCATAACCTTTTCAGAATGACTGGAGCAAGTGGCTCTGTTGTAATCTTTACACAATTGATAACGGAGGCTTATGATCCTTTGGTGGTGCTTATCAGTTTATGAACCCTCCCTAGCCACCTCCAGCTGTAGTGATCTGTTTGAAACAATTCTGCTTCTGCTCCATGGGTTTCCATCCTAACAGTGTTCCAGATGGTGGTGGTGATCTTCACAGGAGAGTTTCCTTTGGGTGGTATTTCTCACTTTTTCTGTAGCTCTCCTGTATCTGTGACCACTCTTTGAGTTGTCAAGTCTGCACACTGAGGTTGCAAACCAAACTTTTTCAATAATTTTCTCAAAATTTTGCGTGTTCAAAAAAGGAGTTCTGTGGAGAAATAAAAGTCCTTGGTGATGGCCCTACAGTAATGATACCTATTAATATCTGTAATGGGTAGGAAAGAAAAAAAACGTTTCTGATATCTTAAGGAGGGGGTTAAGTAACCAAATATTTGAAGAAGCAAATTTAAAAGATGAGTTCAGAGTGATGTGGAAATATGGTCTCATTTATCACGGCTTAATGGAATAGGATGTTGAGGGCCCTGGAAGCATTCTACCATATGTAAGGAAGTGATCAATTTTGTAACATAATTTGTGTCACTAGAGGTTTTGCTCCAAGAAACTTTGTTCATTCACTGGGCCAGTTCTGCCCTTGGATATATCCATCCATCTTTCAGCTCCTCTGGAATGGATGCAGTTGTTAATGCCTCACTGCTGCCATGTTTCCACGATACAGTGGATTGTGGCTTAGTGATCTCTGAGCTTGTAAAGATTCCTGGTGTGTTCTCACAGACTTAACAAACTTGGTCAGGATGAAGTGGCAGCAGCACTTATGCACCCAGCCATAAACATTATTTCATGTTCCTTTCTTATTATTCTATACATTGTATGCATATCAGTGTTACTTCTGATCTTGCATGCAATTTTTGGTAAATTATAACAATCCTGGGTAATCCACAAAAAGTTTTCATATTATGCAGAATTCTAACCACTGTATGGTGGAAGACTATAACTTATCAGTCAAGGCGAATTGCATAGCTAAATCCTACACACTTTTCTTCAAAAAGAGAGAGGTTAGGGACCATGCTAACTGTTGGTGATTTCTCTGCTATGTTAAAATCCAGAATCTTGATACATATGCGTATGTTTCAACCTCTAGGAATCCAGTGCTTACAAATTATTTCAAATCAACTAACTCAGTAGGAGACATCTGAAGGGAAAGCCTGTACTTTTCAGCTTGGGCTCAAATACTAATTACTGGGAGTATCAAGTAAAGAGTCTATGGGAGCAGCAGAAGATGTGTTCCTGGAAAATTTTGTGCATGGTTCTCCAGAATAATGCATAGATTTCCAGTAAATGTTTAGGGACAGGAAATCGAGGGCAATTGAGAGAACGTTTGATTCTCTAGGCAGAGTTTTTAAATCTTGCTGAGCAATTGGCTTCACATTCGTTCAAAGTAGCAAATGCTGGTATACCAAATGTTCCCAAAAATACAAAGCCAGGAACAAATGCAAAAGTCCTTCATCTGTGTCACCACCCACTTACATAATGAAAAATGAAGAACCTCTGTTTTCACTTTACTTCTAGGAAAATGTTTTGACAGGCTTAGTATACTGCAAAGTGATAAGCTTCAGTTACATGTTTCAAATCATTCTGTTATCGCTGCGTGTATTGATTAGCTTAGTACTTTCTGGGCTGGCTGTAAAAAAAGACTGCTCTCTCTGCATTAAAGAGCATGAAAAATTGACAGGTAGATAACCATATTGATTGAGCCTAAATACTGAATGCAAGGGACCCATATATTCCTTATAAAACTCTTTATCGGTATCAGAGCCAATTTAATATCTTTTTTTTCTTTTTTTTTTTTTTTTCTTTTTTTTAGTTAAATGGAAAGTAGATGTCTTTAATTAACCGTCCCCACAGCCTTCTGATATACATGCTACTCTGGTTGTCAACTGCAGTGAATTACCATGGTTGTGGGCAAATTGCTTCTTTCAAATATAAGCTTTATCCATTCCCTAGTCTGAGCTCTGAAGAACGGACTGAATCAAGCATTAAGCTGAAATCCCTTTGCTTGGTTCATATTTCAAAAGTCTGAGGCCAAAAACAAACCCAAAGAGCAGTATTTCTTGCAGTATTACAGGTTAAGGACATATGTTTTTCATTTGTAAATACTGTGAGAAGTACTGTTCTTGTGATACTTCTAATGAAGACCATATGACACCACTCGACTGAAGACCTCTTATTGTGGCCTTTTGAAGGCTACTGTCAGATCATTTGGACAATTGCTGGGAAATCTATTTTGCAGGAATAGTGAGAGGACAGCTTGTTAATTTTGTATCAAATATAAAACAATAATTATGCATATTTAGGGCCTGATTTTTAACCTTTGTGACCAATGGGATCTTTGCACTTTATCTCAGAACCTTCAGAATAGGGCTCATAAAATTAGGTATGGTTAAAAGAACTCACTGTGTACATCTGGTTCAGGGAAGGAAAGGTTATGAAATTGTTTGTTTTTTTTTAACCTTTCTGATATTCCCCAGTACCAATGCAGCTGTTTATAAGTGACTTATTATCGGTCCAATTTAAGTGTAAGAAAAACTAGTATTAGAACAATTTGATATGAAATCTTATGAAATAAAATGACCTTAAAGACTTCACTGAGAGCAGCAGTAAAATTGGTTTTGCTTGAGCAAAGATGAGGAGGTGTCATGTAATGACTTGTAGGGTGCATTCAAAGCTCTGCTAATAGGTTTGGTGTGTCACTTTGTTGGTACTTTTCAAACTCACAGCCAGTTTAATTTATTGTGTTTCCTAACAGAAGACAGAAATCTTTAAACAATAAATCCTCCTTCTCCTTTGTGTGGTCCTCAGTATTTTGATGTATCTGACTGAAAAAAAAAATGTATTCTGATATTAACTTTCCACCCTTAGAAGAGTATTTCTCAGACTTTGAATTTATAAAGCTTGAAGTAAGTATGTATCACTGTGATTGTATTTCCATAACTAAAGCTACATCTTTTTTCTACTTAATCACATTAATTTACAGAAACCATATCAAACCATACAGAGATATCATTAAGTCTTATGATAACGTCTTTACATGAACTGTCAGTGCACTTTCTGAATAGTGACCCAAAGTTCATCCATCTGCATTGCAAATACATGATACTCTGTGTAGTTATCCACTAACAAAGTGTTCTTCTAGGACCAGTCCATCAGGTGTAACAAAGTTGGAGACTTTGCACGTATTTGTTAATATTTCCGTGCAACACGATGTGCTTTTGTAACTATACTGTCTCTGCAGACTGTAAAACAAAGAATGTTCATGTAACAAAAGGGATTTGAGTTTTTAGATGTATGTTTTTACTCAGGCTGTGATTAGCCCACAGTGAAACAGCGCATGCTTTTATGGCAAACAGGATTGGCACATTTTTGTGTATCAGCGTTTGGCTTTCTGTGCTAGAATGAATGGCCATCTGTGAAGTTTACCATGAGCTAAGTTAAATATTATTTTATCTGACTCAAACCTTTAAAGTAACACACAGCTAGTGGAAAGAACCTGCGTACATATTCATTGCTCTTTCCAATCATAACTTTTAGAGTTTTGTTTTTTTTTCTTTCAAAAATTCTTCCATTTCTTTGTGGAGAGCATAGGAGTTTAGGTATTAAGTGGTCCGAGAATATAGAAGTCACTTTTTCTGTTGTTTAATTTAAAGTTCTGACAAGACAGTCTGCTGCTGTCATGAATCATCACTGGGACTGAACATGTGGCATCTCTGGATGCCTTGAACAAGGGCATGGGCTCTTGCTAACAGCTACAGTTTCTCCCAGGACTACTCACAAAGTGAATATGATGAAAACAATACATCCGGTGAATACATGTTAAATAAATAAAAAGAGTCATAAAGGAAATACAGGAAAATCAGTGGGCACAAATACAGTCTGAGACGAATCTCTAATGCTGATGAAAATGGTAGTCAAGTAGAAAATTGGACTTTGCTTCATCTGGTAAGCCTTGATTAGTAAGAAACAACTGGAATGCTCTCGTTCAAATGCCAGGAATCTAGGCAACCAAATGGTGCAGAAAGTGTGATTAGATTTTATAGAGGTAATAGGAAACCAAACAGAAACCAGTGTTTCAGATGATGTGGCATAGCATCTGAGACTGACATAGCTACTGAAAGATAATGGAGGAGGAATAGCACCATATATTGTTGAGCGGAGTGACAGTTTACAAAGAATACTGCAAAAAGTAAGAAGAAGACTAGAGAAAGAGGAGGAAAAACATGTTACTGTACAACAGAGATGTGATAGACTTGGAGGAACTATAAGCATGATCCTAATATACAGTGAGCCTTTGCTTCATCTTCAGAAGGAAGTAGAGATGGATGGTGAAAACAAGGAACATGCAAACTGGACTCACCATGGGGGGATGATAAACTACAGCTCTGTGGTGGCTTTCTGGTGGGAATCCTAAGAGTAAAAGTGCTTAACTGCTCTTAAGTTCATCAGAGTACATCTTGTGAAAAGCTCTGTGCAGTATGCAAGCAATTAGCTCGTGATCCAGAAGGCAGCGGCCTCCTTCTCTGTTCTTCTACTTTTACATACATAAGATACCGAAATGCATACCTCTGGATATTTTGTATGCTAAGTCCATTGACATGCAGAACTATACTAGACTTGAAACCATTAAAACAATACCATATGAACCGAGTTTATAGCATACCTTCCAAGTGTGAAAATCAGAGTACGGCCATATACGAGCATTTCTGGCTTTATGGCCAGAATCACCGCACTATAAGCTGCTTGTCTCTGATTCAAGTATGGAAAAACATTTAGGAATTGCAGGTGAAAACATCATATGGGAATACTTTAATTAAAATAAAAAAAAAAAAAAGAGTGAAAGAAAGTTGAGCGTATAACTTGGCAGCTTTCCATGAACTGCAGATATGGGTTAAAGTTATTTAATTGGCAAGCAACTGTTAGTGTATTAGCAATATTGGGGAAAAAAAAAAAAAAAGATTTTTTATTTTGGCTTGTGCAGCAAAGAAATTCCTCCCACATAAATATGTTCATTTTACTTTCTGGGAAGTAAAGAAAGGAAATTGTAGCTGCAGTCTGTTATTTAATCTTCCTGAAATTAGCATTTGGTGCCCAGGAAGATTGAAAGATTTAATGCCAATGCCTTCCTCAAAAGAAAGAAATGACATACCACATATGTTTTAGCACTGGTTAGACTGTTAAATGGAATTAATCAAAATCCATGTTAAAATATTTCCATGTGTTAATTAGTGATGGTTTAGAACACTAAAATGTGTATTGGCTTGGGAATAAATTAGTGAAGAAATATCAGATCGAGTTTGTGAGCCTTTAATTGCAACATAATACAGTGTGTTTTAGAAAGGTAGATGTAAATACACTCCTATGAAATACTATGGCACTGTGCATTTAAAAATTGTGAAGTAAAACCAGATTTTCATAATGGCAGAGTGATGCCATTTCCCATTTTAAAAGAAACATGAAGTCATTCCCTCATTTAATAAAGCAAGAGAAAACAGTTCAAAAATGCTGAGTTTCATCTCATGCCAAAGGAAGTTTTAAAATTTCCCCTTTGAAAATCCCAACAATGTAGCATGTACCAGCAATAGGTCTCCTGTTGCAAGTAGGCAGAATTCACTTTTGTCTTTATTGCTGCTGGTCAGTGCAAAGTTTTGTTGTTGTTGTTGTTGTTGTTTTTTTCCATTCCCTCACATTATGTCTTGAGAGCAGCAGAAATGGCGTAAAGTTTGGTTAAGTATGGAAATGAGGCCAGACAAATGTGTATGTTCGTTCTCATAAATTAGCACACATAAGGCAAGCAGTGCTGACTGTGGCAGCACTGTCGATCTCCTATCTATCACTGTCCATCTCCCGGTGGGCCCACTTCCCTGCTAGGACAACCCAGTGGATCTGGCCCAGGGGCAGGAACTTTCTCTGTGTTCTTGTGGCAGCAGGAAGGAGGAAGCAGCCTCTCTGTTCTTTTAAAACGCAATAAGCAAGAACAGATTCCGTGAGGTTTCCTGAAGTTTCATCTCCTGCGGTCATGGTGGTGGAAATGATTTTGTGCACATCCAGTGCAAGGAGCGTGAGAAGCAGGCAAATAATGATTTTGTCTCTAGTTGCTGGTCAAGTGTCCATTTGTAAAATAACAGAGAGTGCAAAGAAAAGATTTTGAGAGCAGAGGGAGGAAGAAAGAAGAAAACACATATTCAGTCATTTTCCAGGCTGGTGGATCGGTTTTTGTTTGGATTTGCAAAGATCTCTGAGAGGAGTTTGTCACCATAGGTGTAAACCTCAGACCCCATTAATACTGCTCATTAATGCTGCCAGTCTAAACATATTTCAGTTAACGCATGCTGCTTTCCGTTGCACGCTTCCTTGGAATCCTTTCCCATTGTCGTATCCCCAGATGTGTAAACTCGCTGGGTTGTATTTCACCGAGCTGCAAGCTGTGACACTTAAATCCACAAGCAAAGCTGGCAATTAGTTCTGCCATTTGTAAACATCCAGGCACCTGTTTACTTTTGCCTGTATCTTAAACGTAAATGTTGAAATAATAGTTTCTTAAATAATTAAATTAGTTCGTAAGGCACTTACACTTTATAAGTGCAGGCAACCATAAAGACCCTCAAGTTGCTTGCTAGACTCAGGGTTTGGATTTTATTTGTTTGAGCTTGTGCTGACTGAAGGCTGTATGTCCTCGGCAGCAGCCTGCGTCTGTGGGGTTTCATCTTTTTTGTTGCTGAAAAAAATCATAACTTCCATGGAATCAGAATCTAAAAACATCTGAAAAAAATGTGTAATTTCTACTTCCATACGCTACTGATGCTTGACGTGAACCTCACCTCATAGTCAGGAGTAGCTTCCTCATACAGCTTCCTTGCAAAGTAAAGCAGCACTGTTTATTTTGCACTGGGAAGAAAGAGGGATCCATAAAATCTTTCCACCAACAAGGGCGGTTACATATTGAGATGAAATATGGAACAACGTTAACTAGGGAAATATTAGAAAGTAATCTAAATTCAAAGCAGTGATCCTAGCAAATATATCATTTGCTGCACAATACCACGATCACAAAGGTCAGTGGTTAACGTGGTGTTGTGGTATGGTCCGCATGCTGCAGTGTCATGGACCACAAATGTTTTGCAGACCCCAGTCTGGGAATTGGGAATGTAGGGCTTTGCCAGTGTTTCTGAAACCAAACTGCTGATGTTTTCTACAAAGTTTTGTGGAGTCATAAAAAGCCAATGAGGGGGTGTGCACTGTCTGTGCCAGTGGCAAACGTTCACTGTCATAACTTATTTCCCCTTCCAACAGGTAGTTACTAACTGTGCAGAGTGCAAGGGAGGTAGGGCTGCATTTGAAAAATTTCAGCCTGTGTATACAAGAAAATATATTTAAATCCTGGAAAATCTGTACTTGTAACTGCTATTGCTCCTTCCCTTCAGTGCAGAGATAAATCAGCTCTTGCCAGTTCCTTGAAACATTAAGTACCTGATTTGCTGTACTCTAGATATACAAAGTAAAGCAGGCTGAGGAGTAGACCTTTCTCTAAGGGATGTAGAGGTGGTCGTAAAACACAGACAGATTAAATCTGTCTTGCCCTTTTATGTTGTAATTGCTGTGTGAGAGATTCCACATGAGAACTAAGGTTTTCTGATTGTATATAGAGAAAGCAAAATGGGGCCATAAATGATTGGTCTGAATAAGACTTGGGGCTATTAGCAAGGTGGGATGTAACAGGGATGTGAAGAATTACTGCTCTTCACAGGAGAAGAAAAATTAAAATTTGTAAATGCAGTTTTTGTAAACACATTTTATTAAGATGTAACTGCACCTGCATTTCATTAGGAAAATTGTTTGCTACAGTTTTTAATATATTTTGATGTATTGAAGATATTGGATGTACTTTGATAATATTGTGGGTGGGATTTTTCTTGTTTTTATCAGTGTTTTACATCCTGGAAGTCCATAATCCCAAACTTCAGACTCTTGAGAGATGGCCTTCTTACTCATACTTCTTATTCCATCTTTTCAGAACCATTATGTTAGTTGTAATGGAGACTTCAGATAAGCAAACAGATTTTACATAACCAGGAATGTCATCTCACTATTGACTGCTCAGTTACAAGAGCCAGGAGCTAGCAACTCAAAAAAAAAGGAGTTGCATTTCTAGCCTAGGACCAACCTCTGTACATCTCAACATCAATAACCGATCATTCTGCGGAGTGGTCTCTTTTCTTTAGTTTGGAACTGAAAGGAGAGAAGCTCTGCAGGGATGCCTAGAACACGCTCAGAAATCATGCTAGGCACACAGCCCTTTCTCTCACCTCTTGTCCCCTACAGATCTCTGCAGATCAGCTATTGTGCCATGCCTCTTACAGATGAGCATACAGCTTAATGCTCTGGCACTGAGACTGGTGTCCCAGAACAAATTGCACAGACATTGAAAATATTATAGAAAGGGTAAATGAGCATGGACAACCTCTATCACTTGCCTGCAAGAAGTGAAAGAGAATGAAAAAAATCCTGCTTCTCCTCACTACTGGCTGTATCTCCACAGGGACAGCTGAAGTCTGGAGAAGAGAACCAGCCTGTAAGGGATGGCATTAGCTTCTGTAAGTTAGACGCATTAAAAGGGAGTTGATTTTTACAGTCTAGCATGGGAGTTTTTCCATAAAAAAATCTTCATGTTCTTTCAGTAGTGGGAGCCCAGAACAATTCTCTACAACTCTTGGCTGCTCCAGCCATTTCAATTCTGGGGTGAGGCACACGTCAGGTCACTGCAGGACAGAAGAGAACAGAGGCATGAGCAGGGAGAGGGACTGAGGGATTTCCCCTTTCATTAAATGCAATAAATATGTTTGTTCAAGAACAAATAGCTGGAATAAGAAGATGAGCAGCTCTGATGCTGAAGAAAAGGCTATTTGTTTCAAACACATAAGAAATACCGTTCCCAGACAAACTTGTAAGGATTGTCCTTTAACGAGGCCAAGTTTACTTGGGATCCTGACTCTGTGTGAGCTAACATGGGGCCCTGTATGATGAGTAATGATGTGACTGCAGTGAGTTGGATTTTAAACTATTGAAATAGAATACAGCACTTTACTGTAAGCTGCCCTTGGACTTTGGTACTGTCAGAAATCCTTATTGAGTGGGATTTCCAGGTTTAAAGTCAATAGCCGAAGGCGGAGAGAAAAGATGCTATCTCTGTGGCATGCCCTTAATAAAAAGTTTGCTTGAACATAACTCCCTTATGATAGCAAACCTGTGTACAATGGAGGGAGTATTTGCTTGGCTCTCTCCAGGATTATCTGTGGTATTTTGTTGTAATGGTAGGGAAGGGAGAGAAAGAGAGGTCCTGAGAAAGACCAACCCTGCAGCACTGAAGTGTGGTGAGTGTACTTCTGTAGGTGTTCCAAGCACACAGGCAGCATGGGGCAGCTGGTGCAGGAAGGGAAACTGAATTGCTTCCGCCACCACTTGAAGCCTGGCCTGTAGGCAGCCAGTAAAACGTGAGGCTGTGGCAGAGGGCTTGAAGAAAGCCTAAACCATGCTGAGGGTGTGCTACCCACCTCTCCCTCTCCCTGGAGGCTAAAGCCTCTGCCAGGGCTTCTTCAGAATGAGACCATTTCATGGTGGAGTTCTTGCAGATCTCTTTCTGTGGGTTTGAGTTCTTCAAAGTACTGGAAGTAAAGCTGCCTACTGCACTGTGCTTGAGCTTTTGCAGGCTATATAGATGATGTTCTGGCTGTGGTGTACATTTGTTTTCTCTCTGTGCACCTTCATAAATACAGGCATAAAATAATGTGTCTGCAGTACGTAGGCAGTAATAGGGCCCTTTAGATCTGTGTACTCACTTGCAGTAACAGAGGCCAAAGAGACTTTTCTTGGCATAGTACTATCATTTCACAATAGATCATGAGTGAGAAAAGTAAAAAGGAATTACATATTTTTTTGCCTCCACTCCTGTGACATAAAGCCACATGGAGGTTTTTACCACATCTGGTTTCTGATTTTGGCCCTGAATACAGACAAGTATCGCAAGCCCTAACAACTGTCATTTCTAGTTCTCCCTCCAAAAGTGAGACACAAGGGAGTTGGTTTTCAGCTGAATGCTCTCTGTTCTGCTCAGTGCCTGAATTTACTGGCATTGCTTTATTGTCTCTTGCTGAATGGGCTCATACAATTACTTCTTAAATTTCTCTTTGTTCCCACTGCTACTCTCACACTTGGTTCCTCTCAAGTAGAAGCAGAACCAGCTATGCCCACAGTGTTGGTATCGCAGAGCTCCAAGCACTTTTTCTCTCAGCCATGAGAAGCACTGTGAGGGGAAGAAAGGGTTTGGAAGCTGGAGAACATCCACCCAGCAACATTAGAGGCAGGACAGAGTCTTGCCCTGTAGGTTTTTGAGATAGAGGCCATATCCCAAAGGCAGTGGAGGCAGTTCAGGCAGGCAGAGAAGGAAGAAAAATGGTTAGATTGCTGCCCATGGAGCCAGTTACTGAGAGACTGGAGGAGAGACAGGGATACACTGCAGCCAGCAGGTGGAAGAACAAAAAGATGAACATGTCAGTGCATACTTTAGTGGGCATGATAGAAAGATAAGGGTGTGAAAGAAGAAAAAGTTCAAGGAAATAGCAGGGCAGCTATTCACCAAGGCTTAAGATGCTGAAGTCTGGCTGCCCAGGAGGAGGAGCAGGAGTGCCCAGCTGGTCACAGGGGAAACCTGGGGGATGTTGTTCTGACCAAATTCCCAACTGCCTTATCTCTTTTTGTTACTAGTCTGCACCATTCACAGGGGGAAGCACTGAGAGCAATAACGGGCTAGATAGATACAGTGATACATCCACTTTGAGATGCCTGCACAACTCCATTTGTCCCTTGCATGCCATCAGATGCACACTGCAAGTAGCTGTGGTTGTGGTAGCAGCACATCTTGTACTCCTGTCACAGCAGTGCTGGAACATTCCAGCAGCTGCTTGGTACCTGAGAAGCAATCAGTTATCTTCTGTTAGGAAAATCTGAGTTTGCAAGCTGCTCTTAAACCTTAAGATGATTATAGTACACACGTGTATAATGTGTTACTGAAGCTTATATGTTGGTTTGTGCACATGAGAGAGGGTATTCAATTGTGTTCTCCCACCGTTCTTCATGTATTTTCATGGTGGTGATAGCTGGACTTTGCATACTGATTGTTGTAATTCCACGTTCTTGTAGCAAAGCCTCACCTTGGATTCAGTGTCCTGTGGTCAAAGAACATGGCAGATATTTTGGAATGTAGGCTTTCTTTCATGAGTGATTGCTTTCTCTCTGCCCTAAGGGGAAGAAAATAAACCACAGGACTGCATTTGACACAGCTCTGTGTTTGACCTAATAAGCTCCACTGAGAGCTCCAGTCTGGGTTTACACTTCTTTTTCCAGCTTGAAGCCCAAGCAGAGAGAACTCAGGTCTGCCCACGATAGACAGCACTAACTCTCTTTGAAAGAGTTCCCAATGTTCTGAGGCCTAGATAGTTATGGCAAAGGTTTGAATGTGTCCATAGAAACATATACCATACAGGGTGTGTATTCAAGCCGCTAGAAAATAAGGCAAAATGTGCACACAGCTCTATTGCTATTGCCCTTGGAAAAAGAATAGTTGAGAGATCACGTTTGGCTTTTTCATTCTTCTGTGGGTTTTTTGTTTGTTTGTTTGTTTAAACAAAAAGCCAGCACTGGCATTTCTAGTGTGGCTGTTATGCAAGTATCCTTGAGGATTACCTTTGACACTGGGCTCTTAAAGTTGCAGCATCTTGCGTAGCATGCTCGCACAACTGCTGTGCTTCATCACTAGCAGGGTTAGAGGCACGGCGCTGAGCTGCAGTCACTACTGCTGACATTGTCTGCAGCATTCTGGGGAGGCATTCTGAACTATTCCAAAGGATGGAAAATGCAGCAAAGGAGGCTGCTGGGAAAAGGAGTATGCAAACAGACAGTATTCCACCACACATCACACAGTTTTGCATATTTAGCTTTCAGTGATGGAGATAGAACAATTATGTCAAAATTAGGAATCCTCACATTTGAAGATGTTTTTTTGTTTTGTTGGTTTTTTGTTTTGTTGGTTTTTTTTTTTTTTTGTATTTTTTGTTTTTAACCAGAAAGGACAAATCAGTGCATGTTCTCCATGAAGATCAATTTGGGTTTTGATTAAGTCAGTATACTTTTTATGTTCAGCTTCAGTTCAGGTTTTGATCCCTTATAATTAAGATCAGTAGATTAAAAATTTTCACTTTTTTTTTTTTTGTTTTGTTTTAATCTGCCCGTACATCCATACCTTCTACATAGCATGCCCACCTGTAAAATCTAGGAAGGACCCTACTCTTCTGCAGACACTTTAAGGACCAAATTCCAAACCCACCCTTTACAGAAATCTTCTCAACTTCAGTAGTGTTTGGATCAAAGCCTATAAAAATAATATCTGAGCAAATTTTGAAATTACTGCATACAGATGATGAATGCATTATTGACAGGCTGGACTCAGTGTTTGTGATGTCCTCTTACGCAGCACTTCACCACAACTTGCACTGAAACAAGCTCCTGGGAAAGTAAATGGAGAACCTTGCAAATCGCTATCGCTCTTTCAGTATTCATACATAATAAACCCAGCTTCTGTAAATAACTCATTTTATCTGTCAAACATTGTAGGAGCATATGCCACATTAACTGTCACCAGGGTCGTAAATAAACTATGTGTCTATCTACACATTGCTTATGTCTTGGGGGAAGTGAGCAAGTACATGGGAAGAACAGTAAGAAGCCCATTTTAATTGTAAAATAAAATATTTGAGTTGCTGTCACTAATTATTTTAAACACATCTGAACTTAAAAACAGTTCATAATTCAATGGAAGATACAAAGAGGCAATATTCAAACAATTGAGTTGATGATGCATCCAGGATGTATGTCTTAAATGCGTTTCTATTACCACTTGCTCAAGTACAACTCTGGGCAAATTTTGATTGCTTTTTCCTTTGTTCTTTAAAAAAAAAAAAAATACTCCCTCCCCTCCCAACACACACACAAGCACATACACAAAAGAAACAAATGAACATGCAAACACAGAAAACCTAACTGCAGAGAGTTTGGAGCCATGGCAGTATTTGTTACTGATGCTCTAATGAAGCCTGAATTTACCCTAACTCCAACAGAATCAATGGTGGTTTCTTTACGAAACCATATAGACGTCATATTTGGGTTTAGATTTGCAGATCCTGACTATGGTCTTATGTGTATCAAGAAACCAGTCATAAACTGATATCTGTGTAACACTGTCCCAATGGACTCTTTCTAATAGTTCGTGTGCATGATTTCTGCTAAACGGTCGGTGCTATATCACTGTTTTAGGTTATCTTCAGGCATAGTAGAAGACTTATAATGAAATATCAAGATATCCAGGTGCCTACCCTGGACTGCCTTGATTATCTTTGTTGCTGAGATTTATTCTATGTACTTTTTTTTCCCTTTAGGTAAGATTTTCACTTAATAGACCAACTTCTGATCTGTCTTACTTAGAATAATTTGTTTCTTGATGTAAGCTTGAAAGCCAACAAATCCAAAGCAGATTTCTTACAGCCCCTTCTATTGCTGTTGCAATTTAGGTAGAAAGAAATGTTCACTTACTAGCCAGATACAAATAGAGCTTAATTAATTAAAAAAATTAAAAAATTAAGCTAAATGCTGTCTGAGCCAAAGTCCAATTAGAACTTATATTGTTATGCAATATTATCATTATTAATCAAAGAATTATTATGATTTAGTGCCTGCACTAACCACTAATACTGCTTTAAAGGAAAACAAAGACCTTTAAAAATTCTGTTGATTGACTAAAACACACCTTTTATATGGATGGCCTTTTACCTAAGGTAGTGAGCCAGAATATTAAGACATTTGTGCTAGTAATGTAATAGCTAATGATGATGAAATTCAGT
The DNA here is from genome assembly GCA_023055505.1 of Callipepla californica brunnescens. NCBI lineage: Eukaryota > Metazoa > Chordata > Aves > Galliformes > Odontophoridae > Callipepla > Callipepla californica. The sequence continues at coordinate 969,392 of JALIRH010000013.1, forward strand.
CTTTAGATATTTGCATAGTATTCTTGGTAACTCAGGAACTTTTGCTTAAACACCCAAATATCACAATAAAAGTCTGAGGCACATCTTGGGGTAATTAAGTCTTTATCTGTCTTTAATCTGTGTCTTTATTTTTGCTTGGCGTGCGTGTAGTCAGAATCCAACACATGCATCCATTTTATTTTCCTCTGACGTTGCTAAATAACTGATAAGTTGTTTTCTGCCACCCACAACATTTTAAATGGCTTGCTAGAAAGCATATTCTGTCTATGTGGAGCTCTTGGTGCTGAATTTAAGTAGCACAGCTCCAAAAAGAATTCCAGTGTGCAGACACTTCTTGTTAACAGCCCTTTCATAGGTGCTTAAGTTCAAATTAACTGTTCTAAAACCCAAATTAGAGTCAAATCTGGTGTGAGCCTATTTGCTCTGCACAACAGTCACAGGCAATGAAAAGTGTTCTGCTAGATTACTGTTTAAATCAGATCACTATAGCTACCTCAGTGGGAAAGTATTGCAGAATAACAATAGCCAGCAGCTAAATGTAATTTAATTATTAGGTTTACACGTTGGTTAGCTTTTGCATTGCTTGAAAAGAAACATTTTCAGCCAGGTGCATGAAGTCTGGCCAGTGTTAGAAATCATTATGAAAAACTGGAGGAATAATAGACCGGTGATCTAATACACATTTAAATTAGGCAAGGTCTGATTGCTAAACGCTGAACTCTAGCAAAGAGTGGTGAGTTCATTTCCATCAAGGGCTGACATTTTGTCCTTTTTGTATATTGTGTTGTTAGTGGTACAATGTAAACAGCAATATGATGATGAAAAGCCTGGAGACTGGGGCTTTGAAAATAAACGTGCTTTATGGTTGAAATATCTGTTATTCCACACAGCATCTTTTCTGGTTGAAATGCATGGTAAATTTGAGATCCTCCATTTAATATTAAGAAAGCAAAGGAGAAGATAAATAATATGTCACTCCAGCTTTATCTTTCATCTTTCTGTTCGACTTTCTCGTAGCTGAAGGAGGCTTCAGATTGGTGAATGTTAGGTAGTGTAGCATTGCTTTAGTTCTGCACCTTTTCCCTGCAAGTTCCTTCTCTTGTATTGTAACAGCAAAAATCCAAATCACCCCTCCATTTGATATGATTGCTCGATAGGGTGTGATGACACATTCATATTATGCTAGGAGCACAATTTAACTCTCCATTTTTTTAAACTGTTTGCACAAGTGCTTGAAATACATGCATTATAAAGTAGGGTCATTAAAGCTGTAGTTGAATTGGCATTTCAGTAATAAACCCTTTGTAAAGGGCTAGATGTTAATGCAAATCTTTGATCATTGTAAATATGAATCAGTCATCAGCAATATGGAGTGACTTCAGTAAATGGACACTGGAAAACCTGCTTGCTGAATACTATGACTGTCAATCTCCTCATATCCCACCACCAAACTCCTCTCATAAATGGTTCGGTCAAGGTGGTGAAAGTCCAGTAGTTCCAATTGGTTGTTTGGGGGAGGAGCATTACTCATGGCCCAGGTGGCACAGAAGGACGGGATTTGCAGAGTCTGCATCCTCTTTGTTTGAGGAAAGAAGGTTGAAATGGGCTGCTGTCTTCTGAATGTGGCCTCAGTAGATATTTCATTCAGGAACCAAAGAACATTGCTTTTGACTCTGTGGCATCATTGGATCCTACTCCCTGCCTTTACTCGACTGAAATCTATTGTGATAAATACGAGTGTCCCTCAGTAAAGCAGCCCTGTGTGCTCAGTTTTTGATAAATGTTTTTCATACTGTTTTAAGAATAGAAGTGTCTACACTGCATGTAGAGAACTGAAGAAAAATATTTTTTTGCTTGAGCTTCTTGTCTCATTCTTTTCTTGCTCTCCCTTTATAAGGAAGTTTCTTCAGCTGTGCTTCTCTAAGGGATGAAAGGCATCCCTGCAGTGAAGCAAGAGCATCTCCTGTTGAAAACAGGAGGCTAAATCCTGACCTCAGGTTGGATTTGAAGCAAGTTAGTGGACACCTGTGGAATCCTTCCTGTTCTCTCTGACAACAGAACCTCATGTATAGTCCCATATGTGTTTCTCACCTCTTCTTCCCTAGCAAGGTGATGGAAAGAACAGTTGCCTTCCTGCAAAATATGCTTTTTCTTGGACGAAAATTTAATCCACTTAGTGTGTTGGGCTAAAATACCACGTAGGGTGCTGTCCCAGATATAGAGAATCTTTATGAATGACAGTGAACAAGACCCATTTCCTAAAGTATGTCCATTCATGAATGAAATGGTGGAATTTAGTATTTTTAGTCAGTCTGTGATGTATAGAAATTTAAAGTATACAGTTTTTGTGATTATAAGGCCACTGAAACATATACCCACTATGTGGATACTCAGTAAAAAGTACAAATAGCTTTTCTCAATTTCAATTCAGTTTGTTTAAATTTCGAAAAGTGTTGGATGACTTTCTGAATGCTTGTTCACTCAATAGACACATAAAAGTCATATCTGCTTGCATGGTCTATTTACTTTTTAGGTCAGATTTGACACATGTATGTGTTATTTCAGGAGTGTAATCACACAACTTGTTCCCCGTTTCAGGGAATTTTTAGACTCAGGTTTTTATGAGTTTAACTAAATGCCTAAAAGTTGCATTTGCTATGGGAAATAAATAAATAAATAAATTGGTGGATATTACGCCTTTGATTAAACAGTGTGAGCCAGAGGGATAGTTCTTCATTGTGTTTCTGTCTGGAAGGTCACATCTTCCAAATGTTTGAGCCAGCTCTCATGTCTTAAAAGTTAAGAGGCTGAAATTGCTAAAGTCGTTCTAATATGGAGATATGCCTGACCTCTGAGGTACTTGCCGTTTGTAAGTCACTATTATGAAACCTGTTGTTTAAATGGAGTCATTTGTCATGCTGAAAAAGAACAGAGCAGTTCCAAAGTATACAATAATGTAGTATATACCATACTGTAGTAGGTATATGTAAAATCCATAGGTGTTCTTGATGAATAACAATGCACTCTGACAGTTAAGACTCAACACAGAAAAATTAGGTCACAGCAGCTTGCTTGCTCTTTACACTGTCATGGTTGATTGGTTATTCTCATCACCCTTTGTTTAAAATCATTTCAGAATTAATTGGCGTTCATTAACGCAAGTCTTTGTAGCAGAATTGCAGAAACAGTCATTAATGTAGCTAATAAACATAAAAAAGAAAAAAGGATCCTATTACCAGGTCCCTACAGGCCGTTAACTAACATTTTGAATAAGAATACATAAACATAAATTAAACATTTTTACAAACTGCTAAGAATGTGGGAATATAGCATGGAGGTCTGTAGTAATGCTTTGAACCAATTTGTTACATTATGTAAAATTTTTAAGGTTTCTGCCATAAAGATAGTGGTCCTGATTAGATTAGATCTTTTGCTGCAGTCTTTCAAGTTACTTAAGAGGAGTCTCTGCCAACAACTGCAGGTGTGGTTCTTCTACTACTAAGCTATGACAGAGGTAGCTCTGATCCTTCTCTTCCAACTCACCTCAAGTTCAGTGAGTACTGAGGAATGTAGACGTTCAGATTCCTTTGATGGTCTGTTGAGAACAAAAGGAACAGAAGTCTGGGACCTGGGTCATGGCAGCCCCCACTATCAATACAAGCTGGGGGGTGTAAGGATGGAGCACAGCCACGCAGAAAGGGCCTGAGAATACTGGAGGATGGCATCTGGGCCTTGCAGCCCGGAAAGTCAACCGGGTCCTGGGTACATCCAAAGCAGCGCAGCCAGCAGGACAAGGGAGGGGATCTGCTCCTCTGCTCTGAGCTGTGAGACCTCACCAGGAGCACTGCGTCCAGATGGGGAGTGCTCAGCACAGGAGAGACACGGAGCTGTTGGAGCGTGTCCAGAGGAGGGCCACAAAAATGGTCCAAGTGATGGAACAGCTCCGTGCGAGGACAGGATGAGAGCAGGGGTCGTGCAGTACGGAGAAGGGAAGGCTGTGGGGAGAGCTGAGGGCCACCTTTCGATATCTAAAGGGGGTGCTGTAGGAAAGAAGGGGACAGACTTCAGTAGGGTCTACTGCGACAGGATAAGGGAAAATGATTTGAAACCAGAAGAAGGGAGGTTTAGATTGGATATAAGGAAAGAGTTTCTTACAGTAAGGCTGGTGAGGCATTGGCACAGGTTGCCTAGACGGGGTGGATGCTCCATCTGGGGAGACACTCAAGGTCAGGGTGGATGGGCTCTGAGCACCTGATGGAGCTGTAGACATCCCTTTTCATTGCAGGGGGTTTGGACTGAATGGCCTTTAAAGGTCCCTTTCAACTCAAATGATTTTATGATTCTTTGAACTTAGAAGCCAGAAGTTTTGGTTGAGAGCCAAGCAGCAGACTCAGACCAGTGCAGATATCATCTGTTTTGTTTGTGTGGGAGAAGATTGGTCACCGACTTGGTCTGGGTTTTGGTTTTCACATTAGATTAAGTTGGAGCAACTTAGTAGAATGTGCTCTTAAATTTGTTGCATATTAATTGCTGGATTTCTGTTGTTTGATCTGTTGTCCTCATTTGATGGAATATGCAATTTAGAAGGCACTACTGTATCTCTTAAATACCATCCCCTGACAATTTTTTCTAGTGGAACTCCCAAAGCTACAGGTGGTTAACAGTAGAGTAGAAGCTACAAAAGAAACACCGCTGGCGCATGTAGCAGTAGTGGGAGGGTGGTGATGTGGTTGATGTGCATTGTGGGCCTCGTAGTGTGCTTCTACCTGACACCGTGCAGACTGTGAGGGGATGCAGAAGGTCCTCTTGCACGAGGCTGAGGTTTGAGCTGGTTGAGAAATAGACTCATTTCTGTGCTCACGGGTAACTGTTACCCAAAATAGAAGAGATGGTGCCTGTCTGCCTACTTCTACATGGAAGGGAGCTGTGGATTTTCAGAGGGTGATAAAAGCAATTGCAGCGCTGGGCATGCAGCAGAAGGCCCCAGTGTGAGCTCTGGCTGGCTTTTCAGGAGCTCCTTCCAGCCGCATGGATAGCACTGCCTGTCCGTCTGGAAGCAGCAGAGCCAGGAGAGCCAGCCAAGCTGCAATGCTCCATGCCCTCTGGCACCTGCTGAGGGCTGGCACTGTCCCTCACGGGCACCATGCTGACCCCAGGAGCCCATATGACACCTGGAATCTCAGTCTGCCGGCTTGATGAGGTGCCTGAGCAGCCAAGTGAGCATGGCTTGGGAACAAGTGAATGGAAATGCCCTATTATTTATTCTGAAGTGTTGTAGACATCAAAATGGAGTCCTAGAGAAGGGCAATTGGGAAATGTGTCACTTACTATTTAATTTTCTAATAACTTTAGTAGAGTTTTCTGAATACAAAGGTTAATTTGCACACGATCCACCTATTGTACTTAGCTGGTATATTTTGAAAGCGCTCTAATATCTTAACACTGTTGATGGATGCACTTTGAACTTTGGGTAAACACAGAGTTTCCGTGCAAATGCAGTCTTGGCATACACTGTAAGTTAAAGAAACATTTTAAATAGGAAATCAACTAGACAAATACATTGCTTTGTACGACTGACTTGATACACAGGATCTACATACACTCTGACATATGCGGAGAAACATGAATGGGCACACAATTTCAAGGAATTCCTTCCCTAAGAAGGATACAATGGCAAATGAACAAAGAAATGTATTTACCCCTACAATTAAAATATAATAACAGAAAGACAAAAAATTATTTTAGTCTAACTTTTGTTTATTGACTAGAACATATAAATGGCTTCAGGCACTACTAAACAATAAAAAAAGGTGGCTCACTATTGGGTCTTTTATCCACTTTAATTTATTTTGATGCTGCATGCAGTTTCTGAATATCTTTTGTGGGTTGTAATAAAATAGCCGCAGTGCAATTTTGCATGTATGTCAAGCGGTGCGTGACCTGATATGCAAATTTAATACCAAGGTGCCAAAACTGAATTCATAATGTTTCACATCTACAGAGCTGTTTAAGGCAGTTTAGAAATCAATGAATATGTAATATGAAGGTGATAAGACCAAATAAAAACCCTATTTATCTACTATGAAAAGTATTTATACACAGAATATTTAGCACAAGCAGAAAATGGACAGAGTTTCCAATTATATGGTTTGCATAAACAAATGTTGAACCATGTGCTTAGAATAGATAATAACATAGCTAGTTCTTTTGCATTGTACTTTAAACTTCAGAAATGTTTACAGATGTCTCTCTCTTAGTGTATATATAAAATGAAACACTAAGCTGAAGCAGCTTTTGAAGAAAACCTCTTTGAGGTCTCTTATTTATTTTTAATTTACAGTATATGGGGTGCTTCATTATAGGTTTCTGTTACCAGTTTTCAGGTTATTAAAGATCAGTGAAATAAGATACACTTTTGTGAAGTCTTGTAGTTTATGGTGAAATAAAGGACATAAATTTAACTGGTAATAAATAGGAATCAAATGTTTTCCATCTGCTTACCTTTAGAAGTAGCAGAGATCTAATTTTGGAAGCATTCTGGCTTTTGAAATCTTTTTCTGAATCGATGAACTGATTATTTCTATTCTTTTCTCCAAAAAGTTAATTTAATCAAGTTTCGGGAGTTTACCAAATCGTACAGGTGAATTAAATTGAACTTTCGCTCAGCTTACTTCTTTGCAGAGATGGACTGCGAATCCAACTCATGATTGATGGCAATCAACCCCAGCTATATTACACTGAAAATATATGCCACGTTCCCATGGTGGAAGAGAGGGTATGCTTGTTTGATCGGCTGGCTGTGTTGTTTTAGAGCACTCAGCCAGTCAGCACAGAGAGATGTTTCTATCTGCTGGCTTGAAATAAGTTGCTACAGTAATAGACACACGTGCTGAGCAACCAAGAAAAATGAAGGGGTGCATGTTTTGAAAAAATGTCCACCATGCCATATGGGTGCCACTGATATTTGGAAGAGATTTTGCATCACTTTCCAAGAGGCCGAGGTCCATCCTAGAAGTGAGATCACTAGACTTCTTGTGTAAAAAACAAGAAAGACAGAAGAGAATGCTTTATCTTTTTTTTCTTTTTTTTTTCTTTAGCCTGACTCTTGGGTGCGGTTTTCTGCTGTTGGTCAACAGCCTGTTGACTTTATGTCTTGAACCTCATGTCAGGTTTAAACTTCACAGTACATTTCAACACCTTGTTTCTCTGGTCAGCTAAAGATGAGCAGAACTGGGAGATAGATGATAATGAAGAAAATCTTGTTTTTTGTCTGTTGTGTAGGTACTGCCTTTTGAAATTGATGCCTCCCTCAAAGAAATGAGTGATGGGGTCATTTTTTGTTCGTGCAGATGGGATTGCTTGCATTTCTTCAACAAGTGCTAAAACCATTCCTTTTTATGAAGTTTTCTTTGGCTCACGCCACTTTTTATTATGAGGAGATTGTATGTGAAAAAAAAAAAAAGGAACCAGCATACTTTGAGTGTTGCTCTTTGCTGGGCCTCAATTATGTGCAAAAACCTCTGTTTAGTTTTCTGTACCATTTAGGCTGCATTAGCTATCCTTTCATGAGGGGATGGTGCCACGCTCTGTGGAGGGGAGCATATTGGTGTTTCCCTTGCCTAGAGGTATTCCCTAAGAGATTTAATTTAAGGGTCTTGGAAATGGTAAGATCCTTGAGGTTTCCCTCATAAAATACTCTTGGCATCATCCTTCCACAAACCTTTCCAATCCTAAAAGAAATCTGCAGTAAAGGATTGTATTTGGAAAACCCTGGAACAGTGCTGCAAAGAAATTTACCTTCCTCTTCTTCTCGGGCACATTGCTCTTGTAGGAACAGTGCCATTGTATTCCCCTTTGGTTGTTCAAACATAGCCACTGAGGGGACTGAGAAGCCAAAACCAAGAGGTGATATACTAAATGAAATAACTGGAATGTATGTTGTTTAGTAAATACATGAATTGGAATATATTGTTGTTTTCCAAATAGAAATGACATTCTCAGAAAGAAATATTTGTAGTTCTTGTCTTTTTATTATTATTATTATTTATTTTGGTAACATCATACCGGTTATACATTTATCTTTAAAATAAATCAACATAATCAAGATATATTTTACATCCTAGGAATTTTTGTTTAGACCTTAGCTGTATTTTTTACTTTTTCTCATTTACCGACCATTTTATTTTCTTTTTAAATCAGAACAATGTTTTTAATAAGTAGTTTGGGTTACTTTCCTCCAGAATCCTCATTTCCTTCATCAGGCTATTTCAAGGAGTGTGGATGAGAATGATGGGAAGAGTTGGTCATACTGGAGGAGGTGATTGGGGCAGGTGAAGCCACCTTTTCTTGTTCAAATTCTGGTTTCCCACTAGAGTCTCTGGTCTATAAAAGAGGCCTCTGGAGTTTGAACAGCTTGTTTCTGAATTCAACTTCAAGGTTAGATGGAAGCTTCATCCTCACACCAGAATGAAGTGGTTTTGCATTGAACTTATCTACTTAACTTTTCTTTATGCAAACCTGAGAGCAGGTGTGTTTTGTGCAGCTTTGGATTTTTTATAAATTTTGGACAAGTAGCTGAAATACAACATGTGTGACTGGTAAGTGCCTCTGAAAACAAATGGGATGTCTCAGTCTGTCAGTGAAAACTAGTACCTTACTGTCTGACACTAGGCCTCCCTTGGGCATTCTTCTTGTGCAGAAAGGTGTAACATACCTTCATACTAATGCTGACATAAAGACTTCATCTGATGCTTCAAGAAAGCCTATGCACAGAAAATATGTTTCTGTGAAGTTTATTTAGTCATCTGGGATTGCTGTTTGCTTCACTATTCAGCTATTATCTAAATTAAGAATAAGGGAGACTACTTTCCTGTGGAAAATATTCCTGAAATTGGAGCATTTTTTGTTAGAGACTTGCATTAGTGACAGTTTTCTGCTTTGGAGAATACCTATACAGGAGAACTATAGTAATAAAGAAAACATTCCGTTCATCATACTCAATTTTCTTGGCAGCTTACATGTCTTTATTTGTGATTTTTCTGTCCCTGTCTTTTAATCAGTGACATGCTGTGAAATCTGCCATTTTTGCCATGACCAATCCATGAAATTTGTCATTGCTGTTTTTGTGATTTGCATGGGGCTTGCTTTTTTGATTAGCAAGCAGAGTTCACGAGTGCATGCTTTATTTGCATGAAACACTGCTCTCCAAAAAACACATGGCCTCTCAGTCTGGCCCCCAAATTGGATTTTAACTCAAGGATTGATATTTCTGATATTAATTGATAGTTATCTCAAGTATGTTCCCTTCCAAAAGGATATTTGGTTAGGTGACAAGATGCTGTTAGGTGAACTTACCCTCCATTCTTGGGTTCATGACCTTAGCTTTGCAGCCTTCTCATTGTCACTCAGGTCGGTATAGGTGGTTAAGCTACCAAAAAGACTTCTGCAGAAAAAGTAGTTAGAAGCTCTAAGCATGTGTCATGCAGCAAAGCAGATTACTGTAACAGGCTCGGTTAAGGCTTGTAGCCCCAATTTGAAGGACACTGAAGCACTGTCTTACGAGCACTTTGGCTCAACATAACATAGTATGTTTACTTTAACAATGAGCTGACATTTTGGCAATTATTAAAAAAAAAAAAGCAGTTTGGCTATATTTTAAGTGTGCAGACAGAATGAATTCATTTGCTCTTACTGGAAGAATACTTATCATAATGAATTCATGTGGTATCCATGTGCTTGTCACGTGTTCTTTTTTACACACATCCCTCTGTAATCCCATTTCAATGCCACTTTAATTTAGCATTAGTTAATAGACTCCACATAAATGTTGCTCTTTTTTTTTTTTATCTCCAAATAAATTTCTGGTATTTAAAACTGCTAAGCTGGAGAGGAAAGCACTGTGTATTAATAGCAGCACTTTCAAAAATTAACAGAATTATTCTTCCTTTTTGTCTGTTGATTCCCTTTTACTACTTTGCAAATTAATAAAAAAAAAATAGGAGGCTGGAGATTAGTCATAAAAAATTAAATGCAGTATTTAAACATTCAGCTTACCTACGTGTGATAGTCATCAATAACTTTTGACTAGCATGGAAAATGGATGGATCCCTATCAGTCAACAGGAACAAGGGTGATCAGACCCACCAGTTCAGCGGAGGAAAGCTGCTTGTATAAGGAGCCCTCCTCCACAAGGAGGGCTAGCTACAATTGACCTAAGAAACTTCTTTCTTGAATTAGAACCATTAACTGACCAAATAATGCAAATTTATTCTGGAGGCACCTTCTTACTCTCAAGCTGGAAAAACTAAGGCAGCTGGTAGAAATATCTCCTGGTGTGTGGAATCTGCAGTGTTTCATGGAAGTTAAGCTATTTGACTCACTTGTAGTCTAGGTTTCACTGACAGACTGAAGATCTGGAGTATTTGAGTTTTTCCATGAACTTCACTGGGCTGTGACTTAGGATGGATGGGTCCACAGTGTGGTGTGAGATAGCCTGACAAAAGATGAAATAGAAAGCACCCATTATGATAGAAAAAGAAAATACTCCAATGAATAAATTGGCTCCAGTTGTTTATTATTTATTATTTATTATCCCGTAAAAAGGGTTTATCCAGTAAGACTGGAGCTAAATTTTCATAGGGCGTTTTAAACAAAAGTGGCTTCACGTCAAATTTATTCTGGAAAGGTCAACATTAGTTTACATCAAAGGTTTGGGTTGTTGAGAAACAATAACATAAGGTCATAATTTCAGCTTGTTTGAAGAGCTGCAATGAACTGCTTGCCAGAAATTCAATCTCTGGTAAACAGGCCCCTCTAGGCTCGCTTGCAAAAGCTTGCAAATGCGCTGACGCTTTTTGCCCATTAGGTTCAGGATGACAAGCAACCCTGAAAGCTGCCAGTGCTTATATACAGAATTTGGTTCTGGTTTCTTTTCTTTTACTTTTGTTTATTTTTAATCTTAATAATGAAGTCACCTGGAGAAAATACGATGGAAGGCAGAAAGAAGGGGAGTAGGTAAGAGGAAAGGTCACAATGTTCAGACCCCAGCTTATACTAGTTTTATAAGCGCGTGGTGCAACTGAAAGTTGCAATAAAATTGTTGATCCTAAGGGTCCTTTTAAAAAAGATATTATAAACTCCAAGCTGGAGCCCCTTTACATCATGTTGAGAATGGATCAGAACTGAAGGCTTCCCATTGTAAGGGGGACAGGAAGCCTTTGCTTAGCTGAGGGAGGGCACTTAGCCAGGCCAGTGTCACTTTCACAAGGCAGGACGCTAACAACTTGGTCTCTTCCAAAGACTGCCCAGGGTTGGCTGCTGCCAACCTTTCCTATTCCTCTGGTCAAGTCCCAGAAGTCACCAAAAGGTTAGTTGGAGACCGCTGAAATGCTAAAAATCCTTTGATTAACAAACACTGCAGCTCTCTGTGGGTCTTTAGGAATCCATGTGTTCTTGCACAGTTATTAGAATAATGTAATTTCTTACGCTTTCACACACAAGGAGACTATATCTTATCATAAGTGTAGGAGCCCAATGAGTAACATACAAAAGGTTGTTTAATTCCATACAGTTTAAGAACCTCCTTTAAAAAAAGCAAGAACAGTAGAGTCATGATGCTGTCATTGACTTTGAATGAACTTTGTGAGCTTCATTTATTGGGGTGGAATATCAGGCCTATGGGGGCTGTTGAAGCCATAGCATCCCTTAGGATCAAGTGACAGATCTTATATTGTGAGTATCCAGTAATTATCCAAATCCCTTGCGTACTGTTACTTACAGTTCTGATTTTTACTCCAACATTGCTAGTGGTACTAATTTTTAAGTTACTTTGCAGACTTCTTTTCATTCTTATATTCATTGCCCCTCAGTGATGTGCTAATTAGAGCAGCCAAATGCCACAAATGAGTCTGTGTTTGCGATTTTTCAAGGACTGGTGTCTAATCTTTTTCTCCACCATTATAAAGATGTCATGAGGTAATGTTTAAAGTTATGCTGTGGGAAACCAAACAGGGAGAGAGAGAAAGAGATAAAGCAGTCAAGGGTGGCTGATTTAACTTTTCTGAATGCAGTTGTGCTAATGCACTCTGGGCTGGAATAGCTGCTGTGCATGGGGTGCTTCACAACCTTGCACTTTCATTTGCAGCACTGTTTCTCTCTTAGTAGAGAAAGAGAAATACTTTAACACTCAAAAACATTTGAGCCTGGAAAAAGGCAGCACTGTGCTAAGGGCTATTCTTCAGAATAAGCAATAAGCAAAGTCTGCTGTTCGTCTGCCAAAAACCAAGATCCACCAAAGAAGATGCTAGTCCATGAACAGGGAAAAGCCAAAAGAAAAGACATAGATTCAGTCTCCCTTCACCTAAAATACTTCCCATAATAAAGAAAAAATCATGTGTTTGTGTTTGCAAGTACTCCGAAGAAGAAAGAACTTCTTTGCGAGCCCAGTAACGGTGTTCTGAAGTAGCAAACACAGTAGGGCAGATCTGACACACAACAATACCATGCGACTTGGGAAGGCACAGCGTGAGGAAGTCCTCTATGTGGAGTTGCATTTGGATTTTTACAGTGTTTATTCATCCCACCAGATTTTGGACACTGAAACTGTAAGTCCAAGATTAGGTTCTCTGAAACCAATTGAGAGGAGTATGTAAAAAGATCTCACCTGCCTAGCCATTCTAGCTTGAAACTATGCTTCACTTGACCTAGCCTTTAACTTTCCAAGAAGAGTTTAAAGTTTCAGGGGAACTCATGGGAAGAGGCATCTTTTTCCAACACATGCAGTTACCTGCTCTGCATGAAGAGGGATACAAGAATCTGACTAGAACTAATGCTTTGTTAATGGGCTTTGTGTGTGCTTTGTATACATAGCAAGTTTTCAGTTTTTAGCAGAGAGATGATCTGATGTCTTTATGCACCATGCAGGTTTCTTTTATGACCATTACATTTAACACATATGGAGGCATACCTTAAACGCATTTTCCCCATGCTAGACTGTCATACCTAATGCACAACAGAGGCAGAAGTAAAAAATATTTTCTTATGAGCTCGGAAACTGAGGACAATTATTCTGAACAATGTCATCCTGCTTTTGTTGAATATAATGGCAGTAACTGCTCTCTTCAGCATTTCAGGATTGAAGACTCCCCTCTCCACTGCCCTTTTTAGTGTATTCCTTGATTCTTTATAAAAGGGTGCAAAATCTCTTCTGTAACACTATTTGACTAGATCTATGATGATGTATGCCAGAACATGTCAAAATAATTGTGTGGTAACTATTCTGGGTTAAGAAGAATCATATTTAATGTTACTAATTTTCACATTATTTCACCCATAAAAATCTTTCTAGCAGCAAAAGTTTTATTGCACTGTATTTCAGAGTCTCTAATTTATTCATGGGATAAATGTTTCATATAATGAATTTTCTAGTAAATGTATTCTGAAATTCATGCGGGAGCAGGACCACTGTAAAGCTGCACACAATTGCATTAAAAGAGATAGATTTCCCCCTCTGGAAAGTTTGGAGGGCAAATCCTGTAGCTTACAGCCTTTATAGCCCTGCTTTCCTCTTTTATTAAGCTTTTGCAGAGCTTAAACAGCTTTATTGCAAAAATGCTACTACTACATAATATGCAAGTTAAATTTTGAGTTGTTTTATATGTGCAATTCTTTGCTTTAACAGAATATTAAGCCCAGTATTTTTCTTGATCATGACTTAACCTTATTTTTAGTGTTTAGACGAAAGTGTTTTTGTTCCTGCTTGATACTTTGGCAATCACAGATAGGGAGCAAGAGGTGTAGAAAACTCATTTTCTTTTTGCTAGAATAAGGCACTCAGTTATAGACATGTATTGTGTTTGAAGAAGAGGCACAGAAGAACACAGGAAAGCACTGATTCTGTCTTCTGCAAATGTGTTTTGCTGAAAATGACACCTAGATGAGGTAATAAATATGTACTGAGCAGCACATGGATCAGAAAAGCATAACCATACACAGTGTAGCCTTAGGTTTCTTCCTGTCTTAGTGGAAAGTCATTCGGCTGTAAACTTTCTCTTGCTGCATACTCCAGGTAACAAAATGTCTTGATCAAAACCTCACGTTCTACAGCAGAGAAGTGAGCAACAGATGTTCCTGAAGAGAATAAGCCTCTCAGGTGTTACTGAAAGGGCAGTTCTAACTTTGTTGTACTGTGTTGGTGAAAAAAATTGTGGGTAAAAGCGGTCTTGAGTAACCAAATTATATCACAGGACACCTAGCCTCAAGCCAGGTAACATCCAGGGACAAACTCATTGCCAATCTAATCAGTTCTTGACAACTAGCAGCAAAGCAGATAAGCCGTACTGCCCATGCCATATAAAATATACACAGTGGTCAACACTGACAGAAGTGCAAGCTCTCTTCATGTGAGTAACATCCACATACTTCCAACTCCGAGTATGAGAAAGGACTGAAATGGCACTATTTTTTAATACAGTATATTTAATAGTGATTAAAAACAGTAACAAAAACAGTGAGGGCTTGGATGTTAAACTGGAGATAACAGCGATACTAGTTGTGTACCTAGATGTCTGCAGTCTAGTGTTCCTAATTAGTAAGGCAGTACTGCGCTGGAATCCTCAGTACAGTCAGGACAATCACTTGTCTAAAATCAGAGAAAAGAGCCAGCCTTTGTGGTGAGTGGAGTGGACATCCTTAATCTGAACAGTCTTGCAGTGTCATTTCTTTAAGGCTGCTTCTTAAATAAATGAGGTAACCTAACCCCTTTCCAGATTTCTGTTTTAATATTCTTTTCAGGGCATGGGGATTTTAGGATGTGAATCTCTGAGTGACCAGATGCATAGAAGCAGGTATTAAATTGCTACAATCTAATTGATATATGCTGCCATCAGTTTTGACCCAGGTAATAGCACAGCTAAAACAATTTCAAGTGGATCGAAACATCCCTGGAGTACTTACTTCAGTGATATAAAAATCTTCAAGCAATGTGTCTTAAGTCCTGTAAATCATGTTAGACTTAATGAAACCTCCTGCAAGAGTATTCCATATCTATGATGCATTCAGCTGCAGTCCGATGTTTTTTTGTATATAGTTTTAAGAATTACGTAAACTTTTGATGAAGTGCTATAGTTGATAGGTTTGAAAAATAAAGATTGCTTTATAATGGTTCATTTTTGTGGCCATCCTAATAATTGCAAAGGAAGCTCCTGAGACTGTATTTCAACATCATATTTTGATTTTCTTTTGACAGAGGAATTTTTCCTCGGTGGAAACTATGAAACAAGAGTTGCATCTGTTGTATACACAATATCTTTTTCAACTGGCTTGATACAATTGAGTCAGATGGACTTCTTAAGAGTGTTGTTCCAGGACCTAAAATTTATCTACCTTACATTTATCAGTGAGCTATAAATGTTATCCTTTGGAAGGGAAGTTACTAGATAATAACAAGAAAGAATGACAGGTGAGACTGCAGTCACATACATATACATTTCTCCCTCCATATGCACACATAAATCCTTTTGACATTAATGAGAATAACATGCATGTAGTGAAAAGACTGTAATAAAAGTTGCTCAGTGTAAAGCACTTAAAACATCACATCAGACCTCTGTTTTCAAATATTTTCTTATCATTGTTACTGTGCTTAATAGATACAAAGGTCTTCATCACTTTTAAATTAGGGCTGTGTTAGGATTTTCCTAATTTATTCTTCCTTAGTTTTTTTATTGGTAGCTTACTGCTGGAAAAGAAACACATTCTTCTATGTCATTACAGGATATACGCAAAGTAAATGGATTCAGCAACTCCAAGGAACACTGTTTTATCCCAAGCAATTTCATATGCTTGTTTTGGGAAGGAGTGGATCATGCTAAAAGACCCTAAAAAAACCCAGAGTCTCACAGAAAACATTCAACAATTTTAAAGTTCAGGTTGGACTTCCTCAGAGATATACAGACCAATAATCATTTTGGAAACTGTTGTTTGTAGTGCCAAAAGTCTTAGCCTGCATTTACCAATGTCTTATCAAAACAAATGTTGATACTGACAAGCACTCAAGAAAAAAACTAGGGAAAAAAAAAAAAAAAAAGAGAGAAAAGAATGGTACTTCCTCAGAAAAGGGACTGGCGTAGTTATCATGACATTTAAAAAGTAGTAAGGTCTTATGTGCTCTTATTTGCTTTCTGGCTTCTAAACCAATAAACGTGGCATTCTGAAGCTGTATTCAGTGACTCTGTGAGCTAAAAAGCATCTAAATAAATGAAAACCATGTTTTTCATGTGAATAAATGGTATGGTAGCTTAGGCTTTAAGAGGAGCACCAAATGTCTCAGAACTCTATGTAAATCTGGTGACATAGCACTGCATCTTCAAAGTAGTTGGATTTATTCTAATGCTTGATAGGCAAAGGTGCATCCCTTAAAATAAAATTAAAAAAGGTCAGTGCTATCTGAAAGCTGCAAGGATCCTTATTCCTATAGTGTATCTGACAGCAAACAGATACTGCTTCGTTCCATAAATAAGTTGCTGTTATTTCAAAAAGGGTCTTAGAATGCATTTTTTTTTTTTCCATAATTACTTTAATCTTAGTGGATACACTGTTGCTTTAATGTGTTACCCAAAAGGTGGAGTACACTGGCTGTTCTGAAGGGAACTGGCACATACCTACAGAGCAGACTCTGGAGGGGCTGGGCTGGAAAGAAGCTGCCATTTAATGAAAACAAACATTTCAAATATAAAGCTTCCCAGTCCTATAAATCCTTAGGCTCACGAAACCAGAGCTCATACTTCCTACTTCAGTCTCACTGAATTGTGTCTTCTTAAACCATTTAGATTTAATCATTAAATTTGTAGTCCACAGAACTCTGACTTCTGTCAGAAGTTTTCCTCTTGAGCTCTGCTCACATGCTTTAATGCTGCAGCACTGGCTTTGCCTCATTGAATCTAGAAGGCTCAGGAGACGGCAGCTGAAGCATCAGAGCCCTATGTACTGGTAATGCAAGAGGGGATGTGCAGCAGACAGCTACCTACAAGGTCAGCGAGGCTGTGTGAAATGCCTGGCGGAACCAACCAGCCCGTGCTGCATGCAGGGGTTCTTCCTCTGCGTAGGTTCTGTTGTCATATTGTCATCATTACTGCTACTAATTGAGTTGGTAAATTATTACAAGCCTTGAGCCATGAGGCTTGAGGGAATCAGGGATATCAAAGAGAGAAAAGGTCAGTTTGCTTTTCCCCTGTTGGTGGAGAACTGTACGTTTCAGGTTTCTCTGTCCCCCTCTGCTCTGTGGCTGCAGTGTCCAACATGGGCTCTGCCCCTCGGGGCCCAGCCCTGCAGCATTGGCTGAGCAGAGGGCTCTGTGTGCAGCAGTGCTGGCTGGGCATCGCAGGGAGATAGCACTCCTCTTCTGCCAGGTGTCTGAGCCCAGCTGCAAAGCCCATAATGAGACAGCCTGGTTTTGGAATCAGAAGTGTAACTTGTTTTAATGGTATGTGAAAATGCTTAGAAAAAGATGGGTTGAGAACAATCCACATGCATTTCCATCTCACCATAGAGCTCATTATCCCCTTGGAGCAATCCAGGCTGGCCTAATTACTCTAGTCACCTTCTGTGTATGTAAAATTCAATAAAGAAATCTGATTCCCCTGAGCAGTTCCCACTCTCCATAGGGAAAGCCTCCTCCTAAGCAGCACTGTGCTGTGTTCCTGGCCGTGCTGGGTGAAACATGCCAGCTATATTTGTTAGAGGTAGCACCCACTGGTTCTCAGCACGTGGGCACACTACACTGCCCTGGCTCACCTTGAGCATTTTCATTTCTTCTGTGCTTGTGGTCTGTGTTGACATCACCTACCTCTCCTTGAATTGACATGCTGTAAAAATTGGACTTGTAGAGTTGGGTCAACTTATAGTATTCTTCACTTTTTGCTCAAGTTTATATCCATAATAATTAGTCTAAGGTTATCAGTGAGATTTTCTGGATAAATTCCACCTTTCTTAGATCTTTGTCAACTCCATTGTTAGCTGAGGTTGCTCTTCTCTCTTTTCTAGACAGAGGCAGATGTACTCATTCGTTAATAATGGCAATTTTCCAATTCTTCAGTCACTCCCTTTGCAGAGCTGCTGCCCATCTGCAGAACACGCTACTGCCTGAGCCCCAGGTGGGCTGACAAGTGGGCATGCATTGGGCAAGGTGCTGTGCTGCACTGCAGGGCTAACCGGAGTCTCACTGCTTGTAGATGTGAAAAATGGACTGAACATGGTGGTGTGGAGGCCATTGTGGTAATGCTGTGCTCTCTTCCCTTGCTTGGGACGTCTTGTAGAATAAAATCAGCCACTGAAAGAGCATATCCTTCCTGAGATCCATTCCAAAGGAAGCCTGTCACACTTGGACACTGTAAACACTGACCTCTTTATCCCAACCCTCCCAGTACACCCCCCCGCATCTCTGCCCTTTTCTCTGCTTACAATATCCATTTTTATCTTTCCTGTTACTTCACTCCCACCGCACTGTATTAATCATCTGGCCACTATCACATTACACTTAATAAATGAACAAGATCTAATACAAAAAATCCCTCTAAACCAGATGACTTTATACTCTTTCATGCTTAACTCTTTATTTTGTCCTACAGATGTGTTGCAAACACTCGCAAGTGTTCTATAGAGAATGAAATGCTTTTAATAAGAGTAGTTTAAAATGTATGTAATTTCTACAACGTACTTTAAATGCCACTGCCCTTTTCTGTTTAGAGGAATATTGTACAACCTGTCTTTTCTGCAAAAGGAAAGAAATCTGCTATTTTTGTATTAAAAAAAATGGACAAGCCTCACTTGCATTAACATGTGACTCTCTCCAAGGCTGAGATATGGGAGGTACTGGCCCATGTTCTCAGGGAAGCCCACTCCTGGACAAGACCCACTAGTGATGGCCACAGTATTCTCTGCTAACTGAATTACCCTGTTTTCAGGGTGGAAACAAACTCAGTTCTGCTGGGTGCTGCAGGCCTCTGCCTGAACCTCCTTTAGTGCTGACTGACTCAGATTTCTCATGTGTGATTTTTTAACCTTGCACAAATTCAATTTTAGTTCTGGTATTTCTTGGCCCTGCAGAGCTCTCCTGCCCAGATGAGGCTGCCATTGTCGAAGCTGAACCCTGGGCCTTGATGATCAATCTGCTGCCCCATTCCTCCTGCAGGACCTCTCAGTCAGGCTCTGCAATCCCTTTCCATCTGTTTTCTCTCCATGATATCCTAGTTCATGTGTGCTCCTGTAGCTTATGGTCTGTGAGCACTCTGCTTTCTAGCTTATCTCTCTTTGAGTGGCTCCAGGTCAGTCAGACATCCCTGCAAGAGGTCTGAAATAGATGTACAGAGAAGTCCCCAACTATCTCCAAGTATCAATCAGTCATACACAGGCAGGCTCTGTAGGCAGTGACATCTCTTGTGCTATGTGGGAAATTGTCATCTTCTCATTAACTGCCAAGGAGAGGGAAGTAATAGGGTTGGTTATCTGAATGGAATTTCGAAAGATTATATAGGCGAAAAACAACAACACTTAATCTTCTTTATTTACTCACAGAAGAATCTTTACTTTCCTTATCAAGAAAGAAGACAGACATTTATGTAAGACACGATAATTTCCACCGTCTTAAGTTTGTCTGCCTTAAGTTCTTATGCATAGCTTTGATTTTCTAACACGGACGTGAATTTTTACGTCCCAATGGTAATTTGTTCAACCAAAAGCATTCTACGTTAAGTTTCTAAATTGAAATAGTAATGACCCTTGTATGACTGTGTGAGATTAAGCTCTGTGCTTTCAATGCTTCAGAGGCTTAAAAACACTGGTAAGTAAGTATAGTGTTAGGTGATTAAGAGAAAGAGGTTAAACTTTGCATCTGGTGTGGATACCATAAAGCTTTCCTGGAAAATGTAAACCAAATTACCCGAGTACTGGAAAATTGCATTGGAAAATAATAGCAGTTTAATTTAGTTTTATCACGCAGACTGACAGCTGGAGGAGATTCGGTCTGTTGCTGAACCCCCACATCAACAAGTTGTGTCTCTTCACACACACAGGGCTGGGAGAAGCTGCTTATTTTAAGACCAGTAAACTGCCACTGCTGTGAATTTCTAATCCTTTCATTAAGTCTTGCTCTCTATGATTGCTAGCTGTGTTTACTTTCCTTTCTTTTAATTCACTATCTCCTAAATTATAAAAATTGAAAACATATTAGGACGAAAGAGAGGAATGGAAAAAGCTAAGCAGACAATCACCTTGTAAACATCTTGTGATGGTGATGGCTATTAAACAGGAACATTCAGTACCAACTGAGGCACAGGCGAGCTTATCCAAGCAAATCAATGCAAGTTAATCTTTCAGTGTCAGCTGGCTGAGTTTTGGACTAGTGATGAATGCCTTGACTAGAAAGATGAAATGCTGGAATGCCAGGCACTGCTCTGACAGCTACAGATGGTGCCAATTACTGCCAGTAGAGCCTGTCCTGCTGTGAGCCCAAGATGTCTGATTTGTGGTCACAGAAAAATGAAAAAGAGGTTTCCCAGCTGGGCCTGTCACCTGTCCTATATTGCTCTGTAGCAAAAATGGTATTCGTGTTCTAAAATCAAATTTCTTTGTATACTTATGCTAATGATCCCGCCATGCTAATTACCAGACATATGCCTTGGAAAGATGCAGACACTATTAGAAAATAGAATTTTCCTTTCCCTTGATTAAAATAAACTTCAGAAATTATACAAAAGTTGAAATAAAATGCCGCATTGAAATAAAGAGGGGGGAGGTGAACGGAGGAGAAACAAGTAATTCAATAGCGCAGGCAGCCATTCTGTGCTTAATTTTTCTCCATGCAGTTGAAAGGGATTTACAGGCTGTAAATCAGAACAGAATCTAGCCCACGTTCTCCAGTCTTACCATACCGACTTTGAATGTTAATATAAGCCTTTATTTTTCCTTTGTACATTTGAGCCTTTTTGTGTTTGTTTTTCATGTGCCATCTTATTCCATCACTACCCAAGCTATACAAATTGTCATTTATTGCACTTTCATGTTATTTCCTGCCTCTGTGATATTTAAAAGGATTAGTCTAGACATCTGTGATCTGTAATTGGCTTTTTCCATGAAAGGGGATCAGCTGTAAGAACTTAAGCAACCCAGACTTATTTTACTTGTGATACTTGAAAGCCTTCTGGACAGAGCACCTTTGCTGCAATGATTTAGCACCAGGTTACTTGGCGTGCAAACGTAGCTTCAGCCAGCCCCTTGCCATTGAATCTGCTGTGATTTTATCCACCTGAAAATAGCCCATGTGTTTTAATGAAAATATGTTTTGAAGTAACTGGTTCCAGGTTTGTCTTCCTTCAGCTTTGTGCTATGAAAGGGGACTCGACAGAATACACAAACTTTGAAATACATTTCCCTCCTGCTTTTATTTATATATTAAATTAGCAATAATGTGGTAATTGTCCTTATCGAAGCGTGAAATACAAATCTGCCTCTTTTTCCCCTGTCCTCAGATCTCATTTACCACCATTTGCCTAATTCTTAGGAGCTAGCAGTTAGAGGCTTGGGGGACAAATGACTTGTTTTTTATTAGACTCAACCTTTACTAATGAAGCTGTTGTTTCCTCAACTTCAAACAAAAATATTTCAGCAAATTTTAAAATCCATTTAACAATAGTGATAAATCAGTAGACAAATTATAAAATTACAGCAGCAGTAGAGTGGTGTGGGCCAAAGTACCTTTAGATCCTGGCTTGAATCACAGTGTGTTTGGTACTTTCAGATAAGCGCTCAGTCGCCAGTTGTAGTTCTTCCACATAACATGGGGGAACTGGCCACACGGTTTCCCAGTAGCCATCAGATATAAGCATTCAAGGATGTAATTCTTTTTTGTCTGGGAATGAAGTGATGAAGCTAAAATGAGAGAGGGGAAGAAATCATGACTTAATTAATTGTTATCTCACTACCTTTTGTAAACTGAAGGGGAAAGCTGAAGCAACCAGAAAGTTTGGGAGGAATTTCAGTGTATTCATAAAATCCCATAGCTTTCATGTGTCTATTTTCTTAGAGTACCATCAGGTTTAAGTATTTATTTAGTTACTTTTTTCTTTTTCCCCCATTTCGAGTTCTGTAACAGTTAAAGCCAAGGAGAGAGGCTTTGCTGCTAAGGTCTCAGCTTCTCATGCAGCCTGGCCTTGTAGTACACATCAATGAAATCATCTGATTTTAACGGTTCTTCTATTCTGTGTAGCTGGTCTATATTTAAAGACTTCATCATTAATATAAATGTAAAGAAAGTTTGCTGGACCAGTAGTGGGAAGAATCATATGATGAAAAGCCACTGTCCAAGCACATAAGATCTGTAGACTCATTCTTAGGTGCAACTGTGTATTTTCTGGATTTTACAACACGAAATAAAATCTTCTCTTAAGCACTATTTTCATCAGCAAAGCAAAGGTGGATGAACAGAGGAGCTTAATCCTGTCACTCCTCCATGTGCAAAAGCCGTGCTCTTTTGCTCTCTTGGCAGGGAGCAGGCTGGCAGCGAGCCCAACATGGCCTGTGGGGCCTGTCTGCGGGCGCTATGGGCTGGGGGCTCCTATTTGTTACTGGGTTTTCTTTTCCCTTCTCCTAATTATTTAACTGTTCAACCCAAACATCTAGGCTTCACTGCCAAGGGTCTCAGCTTCTCCTAGAGAAATATTTTGGTTGTCTTCTGAACCACTTTTTCATTTCCTGACTGCTGAGAGAAGGAGGATAAAACGAATGAAAGCCACAGTGGTGGGCCCCCGAGAACAGCGTTTTTGGGGGCAGATACACTGTTTTGTGTAACATTAAACCTGGGGAGATACTTAACCACTTTGCCTCAGTTCAGCATGTCTAATACTTGGCACAAACCGGTGTATTCGTGTTTCATTCAGCTTGGCTAACAGCCAGTATAGAGACTCTATTTTCATTTTTGAATTTCACTTGGCAGATCCTTAAAAGTCACTGGAGAACTTTGCCTGGGTAATAAAAAGCAACTTTTTTATTGAAAGCTAATTATTTTCTCAGCTCTATGTGCCAGCTGTTTAAAAATGTTGTGGTCACGTTAGTGCATACTTTAATTACAGAGTTCTAGAAAAATGCAGATCCTATTGTGAAATGTCCCTCACAGCAGTTAATAAGCCACTTTGTTTGTGACCACATATAAACCCCTTAAAATACAGAGATAAAGTTTTTGGATATAGTTATATTATAACACTAAATGCACAAATACCAGTGTAAGGCAGATTCTGTCTGCCTCTGTCTGTTCAGGGTGAAAGACTGTGAAATTAAGGCTAAAAGA
The DNA here is from genome assembly GCA_023055505.1 of Callipepla californica brunnescens. Classification (NCBI taxonomy): domain Eukaryota; kingdom Metazoa; phylum Chordata; class Aves; order Galliformes; family Odontophoridae; genus Callipepla; species Callipepla californica. The sequence continues at coordinate 992,727 of JALIRH010000013.1, forward strand.
CCAAACCTAAGAATCACAGAATCAAGGAATCATAGAGGCTGGAAGGGACCTCAAGAGATCATCGAGTCCAGTCCCCACTTAATGAAGCTTTAAGAAATGCTCAGGACCTTCCCAATCACAAGGAGTAGAGGACTAGAGGTTCCTTTGAAATTTCATCTGTTCCTAAGGAAAATCCTATCAGGTAATCCCATGAATCCTTGTGAACCAAAATACTTCTGAAGGTCAAGTGTGAAAAGCCTCCCAGCATGCAGCTAGCCTGGGGCATGTGGCCCTGCACAGCAGCACACTCCCAGGTGCCAAAAACCAATTTCTTGGCAGTTGTGCTTGAGTTGGATGGGGTTTATATCTCAGGAAAAAGAATAGGGACAAGAGCAAGGTGATCAACAGGGAGGATAAGCACTATGTGAACCAAAGCAGGTGGTCTTGTCCCCTTTGTGGCCCTCCTGTGAAGCCAGCCCCACAAGGCTAATAGCAGGAGCAGGCTCCCTCTGTGCAGCTGCAGCTTCCAGCTCTCCTTCCTTCCCTCTTCCTGCATGGCCACAGGGGAAGCATTTCTTCCAGCTCGCAGTGTCGCATGGGACTTCATCTTTCACAGTGCCAGTGTTTGCAGAGCATTTGGCCTGCCAGATGCTGCTTCAAATTAAGGAAGGGTCTGAGCCAAAATCTTGGGTTCAAATACCTTCAAACTTTGGGAAAGTTTGCATCCCAATTTTATGGCTTTACTCTATCCCTGCTTCATTTCAGTCTTACCTAGTTACAGTTTTTATATTCTTCTGCAATGAGAAACTGAAGAAAAAAAAAGAAAAAAAAAAAAAGTAATAGGAACAGAGTGGGTGGATATTCCATGGGAGAACAGTAAAACTTTGGCTGGAGGCATGCTCCCTTTCCTTGGTCAATTTATTGAACACATAAAAAGGATTATTCAGTGGACAAGAGCAGGCCAGCATCCCTACCATTTTTACACTCTGTTTCTGGTCATACCTTTTTTATAAAAATAAAGTACCTTCTGCCCATTATATTTGATTCTTTCCCGTAAAAACTAATGTGTTGCATATACATAAATGGATTTTTATGTAAGCATATAAACACTATGGGAAAATGACAAAACATATGGAAAGTAATAAAATCATTTAAAGGTATTTCTGGATATGTGATACCAGAAAAGCACGATTCTTCTCCAAACCTCTTTTGATTAGTCTCTTTGAGTTTGTTTAGATTATATGTGACATCATTTTTCCTCTTTGTTCTGAAATAGGCTGAATATCCATTCCACTTGTATTTCAGCATTTTGAGTTTAACATCATAGTGGTGGAAATCCTGCTACCCCTGCAAAGTGAGTGGTACAATATTGGCTCATATTACGTTGTATCCAAGTTGTTTCATGAGAGGCAACTGTAGCTGTTACAAGTAGCTGTCCTAGAAATAAACAGTACAAAATGAAAATGACGTAATTCTGAACATGTGAATTTCCAAATGATTTATTTGACGACTGAATGTGTAAGAACGATGCAGCTAAGGATGTCTAAAAAAACTGAAAAGCCCAAACTAGAATACATATTATGATACCATGCAATCTGATATTTTCTCCTAGGATATGGTGAAAAGCAAGGAGAAAAACCAGTTTAAGGTGAAGAGGGAAGAAACAAAAAGTACATTTTAATGAGACATTTACAAATTGTTCTGCACAGGGATAGGCACATTATGCTAGCACTTTGTCACTGTAAATATTGCAGATGTCGTTCCTCTGCCTTTGTCCTGGAGCATTATTAGAACAAAATATACAAACATGCAGCCAAATGTTTTTGTGCTGCTATTAATGCCTTTGACTCATTCAGGCTTAAGCAGGGAGTATAAAGCTGCTCCACAATCAAGTTGTTGTTCAGGCATGAGACTAATTGCTGTAATGATAAATTCCGTGCACACACCAGCACAGTCAGCCCCGGATAGCTGCCAGTGGGTTTTGCCTTCAAGACAGCACCTCACCCAGCCGTGCTGCAGGAGCAGGCAGAGGGCTGCCACAGGCATGGTGCATATGTGGTGGGGGATGAGAGCAGGCCAAGGCCCTTCTTGCTGGGGAATAGGTTGTGTGAGTGGACATCTCTGCATCTTCAGCACCTACCACTGCATAGCCCAGCTTGGTGCTTTACACACCCTATGTCTGTGCCTCTTATCATTCATTTCATGGTCCTTCCTGAGTTTTAAGGGAAGGGGGAAGAATCCTTTGGAGAGCAACACGAAGATTTTGTTGTATTTCTTCCTCTCAGATGCTGATGGTGTCTGTGAGAGCTAGCAGAAGTGTTCCTGAATGTCTTTATCTTCCCCTTTGAGTTTTTCCAGAAAGCTCACTTGTTTGCCTACATGATGTATTTAAAAAATGCAATTGAGCAAAGAGTTCATATTTTCTTAAGATCTGGTCATTCTTAATGAATTACTAATGTTTAATATTTTTGTCTGACAGTATTTGTTTTTGGAAAACTGCCATCCTCTGCATGTATCAATGTGTATGTATGTGCTCCCTACCACCAGTGAATATCATTAATGTTTCAAAACTGAGGCTTTCAGTCTCAAAAGCATAAATAAATGTTTTAATTTGACAGTATGACTGGCAAAATACTAACTTTGGGGGGAACAGATCCTTACCCTACTTGAGTGGAAACAAGAGTGCAAATAAGAAGCAAAGCCTTTTCAGAGTTTCCTGAAGGAGTAAATATCAGATTGAAGCCCATGTTTAGAAAACATCCACATCCATTGTAACAATGCTTTGGTTATAGTAGCAATTTCTAGTAGTATAATTTGATATAAATGCTCATGGTACAGTTACATATTAGGAAAGAAAACTAAAATGAGAAATGGTCTGTGAGAATCACTGGCTTCTTTTATTGCCAATGGTATGGCGTGCCCATAAAAAAGAAATGCCTATTCCATTTAAGGTACAATAGGCTATAGTAAGAAGGCTGAGTAAGTGAAAACAGGGAAAAATACAAATTTTATGAATAAGATTTGGCAGACTACTTTCAGAAGTCAAGTTAATAGTAAAAGATCTATCTGTGCTAATGTGACTGCTTTATATTTTTGTCACGCCTTTGTAGCATCGAAGATCATTAAGAACTGTCTCCAGGGAAAGGGACCTGTGTCTAAAATCAGTTTGGGCCCATTATCTTCTGTAAGAGGCTGCCTGTACCCCAGGCATCCTGAATCCTCTGTTTACTAGGGGAAGGAGCACATTATGTAATGGATATTAATACAGTGGGACCCCACATTTCTAGAGCTCATTAATCTGAATAACTTGGAGAGCTGAACGTCAATCTGTTACTACCTCTGCTGCGCCTGCTGTTCCTCCTGCTGCATGTGTTTTTTTGTGTGTTTCGTGCCCTCACTTCAGTTATTCTTTCTCCTGTTTTGTCTGGTTCTGGAATACTCATTCACCATGAAAAAACCTTTAGTATGCAACTTAAAGGATGCGTACTGGCACAAACAGGCGCCAGGGGATGAACTTCAGTGGTCTGAATGATGGCAGAATCCCCAGATTTTGCTGTTAATGAGGTTCCTCTGCTGCTGCTGTGTGCACTGCACAGAGGAAGGGCTGCATCCGGTAAAGGCACACGCCTTCTTGATCCACCCAGACAACAATCTTGTTCAGGCACTGAAAGTGGAGTTTCCAGCAGTCAAGCTCTTTATGTTCCTTTGCAGGAAGTTATCCTTAAAGACATTATTTTTAAAATACCTTTACATACTCTGAGCTGTTTTTCTAAACAGAATGGTAAAGTTGAAATAATGCAGCGCATGTATATATTTTCTGATCAAAAGTAAAACACGATTGTGGGATGCTAACATAAATGTAAAATCAACTTTCTTAAAGCATTATTTTGAAAACATGACATTGCATCTAAGGCATTTTACTTCCCTCAGAATGCAGTTTAGGCTTTCAAAAAGCAAACACTAAAGATCAAGATAGAACTTTCTGATTATCCTTTAAAAGGTTGTGATTTTCACACAGCTATGGATGTCTTCTGCTTTTCTTATGAGAATGAAAGCACACTGTGAATTACCGAGTAAAATGCTTATTAGTCCCTTGTTCATAATCAAAATCTATCAGAATTGGCACAGCGTTACAGAATCAATGTTTTAAAACATAAGCTTTGAAAAACTTGTTTTTTAGCAATCTAAATATATTTCTACTTTATGCACCTCTTAATAGTTTTTAATAGCTGTGGAAATAGTGCTTTAAATGGCATGATGTCTGTAAAACTGCAGCTTACATCATATGACACGTTATGCAAAGGCGTAGATAACGCTGAATGTGTGGGCTTTATAACAGCTATACAAATACCTACAAATGTTACCACTGGAGATCACAGAAATTATATGTGTAAGCATTAGGTAGATGTTATCTGCGGTCCAAAAACTACTCTAAATCTGGTTAAGTTGTTATTCACTAGCAGTACTCCTATATTTATCTGGTACAGAGATCTCTTCTGAAGTCATCTGTGCGTATGTCTGTGCTTTCTCTTGTAATTTGATGACTGCATCTCCATAGACATAGCTCTGGAAAGTCTTCATTGTCCTTCTGACAGGTGCTGAAAAACTGTGGGATTAGTAAAGCTTCAGTAAATTAAAGTGTTGGCAATGTTGCTAAATTCAGATCGCCTTCCAGTAAGAAGAAATTGTAAAACTAAGAAGGATGATTGTAGACTATTTAAATGCTAGGATATACCTTCTTATGATCATATTTCTATGATTTCTCATCCAAACGACACTGATAAGATCAAAATGAATATAAACAGATAGAGGTGTCTGTGTGCTAGGTAGACAGTCATGTTCCTATCCTTGTGTGCTTTTTAATATTTTAATTAAACTAGTAGAAGTACAGGGGACTGTTCAGCTAAGTTAGGAGGTACAGTCCAGCAACGGTTTGTGCTGTGGTTTGTCAGTACCCAAACTGCCATGGCCAAATGCCACCCAGCTTTTGGACTCCCAATGTTGTGGAAGAACAAGCAACATAAAAAAACATTTGAATTTCAGTAAGAGCTTAGTGCTTTTTGCTCCTACCCTATACATGCCTATAATGAACATGAAATCCAATCTTTAATATTCAGTTTTCTGATCTGATTTCTGCCCCAAGAAACAGGGCTCAGTAACTTCTATTTCTTAGCTTTCCATTCAAGTCTAAATAAAAACTGATCACTTTGGACTTAGTCCATGCTACTGGCCTCATGTCCATCTGCTCATATACCCTTTCCCAGCATGGCCACCTCCCTGTGACAGTTTTCCTCCTTGGTATACTAGCTGTCACACTGAAGAGAGATCATTTTTCCTCCTGAGCTACCTTACATATGTGGGACACAGCCTACTTGCCCCCTTCATTTACTGAACATGATCTTTCCTTTAAAACCATCTTCGTTTTCTTTTTGTTTGCAAGCGCTTCTCTTTTTCTCCCTCTTTCTCTAATGTACCTGTGAGTCTATGTCTTCTGAATGCTATATAAAATAAATTGTGTTGTGTAGCAATGTTGTAAAGAGAGCTGCTGCTTGAATGAGGTGCTTTCCGAGGAGTAACAATATTGGTTGAGCAGATGTTATTCCATTCTAAATGATGGAAACCATTTGGTGTCCTTCAAAATCATCATGAGGGCAGTAGACAGGAATAAAAAAGATTCAGCAGAGACGTAACAGCTGGAGAATTCCTTCCCCCTCCCTCCACACCATGAACTGTAGCTATTGCAGATGTTTCAAAATGGCCGAGGTGCTGTTCAGGAGGAAAGCTCTGCAGCTTTCTGCACCATGTGAAGCCTTGCAACTGGCTCCTGCACCCCACTGAGCTATTCAGTAGAAAGCTCAGCTGGGTCATGGAGTTCCTGCCAAGGGGCCAGAGGGCAATTCCTGTAGAGAGCATCAAAATTGGGGCAGGAAACTCTACTCCCTGCACTCCTCTCAGTCTAATGCAAAATGTCCCACAATGGGCAGTTTTGTTTTTATTAGACAGAAATTCTCTGTGCCAGGAGATCATCGGTTAGGTAATTTAGCAGGTATGGTTACACTTCGTTTACTAAGCTTATTAAAGACAAAAAAAGAAAAAGGGTTGTTCCTTGCCATGGATCAGAGGAAATGCAATTTGCATTATTTTTACTTTAAGAACCTCTTAAAATATTTAAGACTGCAGAGCTATTTGCAGCTTTCTACCATCCAGATACTAGCATGCTTTCCTGAACAGGTATTTATGAAATCTGGAGCCGTTAGACTTTTTTTTTCTTAAGATGTGCTCCAAGGCTCCGTGGTTGTGTCTAGCTCTGTCTGATGGAGAGGGATCAGAAAGCACTATAAAATAAAAGGACTAGTAGCCAGAGGACTCTCATCAGGGCTCTCATAAGAATGGTTGGATATGGTCACCCTTGGTGTTCATGCACCAGCTGAATTTGCAGATATTAACTTGGTTGCATGAAATTAGCAATGTATTTGCAAACGAACTTCATACCTAATGCATTTTCTCCAGGAGCTTGACGTATGTATGCATAAGAAAGTCATAACAGAAACTTGTGAAACCATTTATTGTACGAGGACACTTTTGGTCTCCACAGTTTTCTGAAGAATCTCTTCAAGCTGCAGTGAAGTGCATAAAATTTAGCGAAGTCTTTTATGTTACAGGACAGTATTGAAATAAAGGTACATTTGCGCACCCCTAGCTGCATGATTACAAAATATTCTCTCAATTAAGAAAAGGTTGAGTAGCTGTAATGTAAGAAATATCAATCCATAGGAGACAGCATCAGGAGAAATAGCTGCTTTATTAGCAAAAGTTTGATGATAGTACAGCCACTCAAGTAGAATATTCATCTACTTCAGATCTATTCTTAATTAATTCCTGAATACTTGACAGGCTTTTTCATTTAAAATTCCGTTTTCCCCCTTTGAATATCCATCCTTGTTTATGCATTGGTACTTAGTTTTCTTACAGCACAGCCTAACCTTTCTTTTCAAGCCTTTTTTTCTTTTATGAATGAATACTTTATATCATCAAACTCTCACACAAAAGTGCCAGTGTGGTTTGAAAGTAGAATAAGAAACTGATGTTTCTTTGTAGTTAAGAGCAATATTTCTGCCCCAGTGTGCTTCATTGGATCAGCCAGAGGGTTGTGGTCATTTTCATACCAAGGAAAAAAACAAAAACAAACTGGACAAAAGCGTTCATTTTACAAAGCCCATCTTCAGATAGCATTTGAGATCTTCCAGGTGACGGTGGAAGAGACAGTTTAGGTAAAATCACTAATCCTATTTTTTTATTTTTTTTTTTCTGATGAACAAAGCAATTAGAGATATTTTTGTTTTGTTTTCTGAAGACAGAGGTTAAACATTGCCAGACCCCCTGGAAACCCTGACGGAATGTAGCTATTTTGTGTTGTCTTTGGTAGCACGCATTTGGTATCAACCATCTGACCAGTGCATACATTGTGCCGGGGTATTGTACATGCCCTACCAGACCAGGATGTGTTGGGAGGGGCAACTGGGTTTCTGTTCAAGATCAGGGAATAGCAACCCAGCCCTCACAATTTCCAAAAGCTGTGAAACAACCTTTTAGACTCCAGAGTCATTTGGAACAAAGAAAGTTCCTCTCCTCTGAAATAATGGAGAACCTAAGCTGAATGTGTTTCCAAAATACCTTTTGCTTTCTGCTTCTATTCCCACATAGTACATGAGTAGCTTCCTGTGTTCCCAGGGTGATCTGTCCTTCTCTGTAAATTGAGAGATCCCAGCCTTAGTAAGTGGGCAACCAGGGAAGCATTGATGCTGCCAAGACATGACTCTGATTGAGTGGTTAAGTTAGGAAGAAAGTTCCCTTGGCTTCCAAAGATCAATAGTAACACGTATGGGTGTTTGTGTGGTGTGAATTAGAGCTGCTAATTCAACTCTGGTCAAGGTAGCTCTCTGGAGGGACCTCTCTCTTCCTATGACATAAGGCAAATGGAGAAGACCAGCTATGGAACAGGGTACCAACTTGTGGTCTTAAGAAATCCTTTGAACCAGCACTCGCATACAGTACTGTTATTCCAGTGTTAAGCTTACAGCCAAGCACACGGCTCCTTACTCTTTTAATAGAGCTGCATACTCACAAAGAGGGTGGAGTTGCCCTTTAGAGGGGAAATGATAAGCAGTCCATATCTGTACATAACTGCTGTGTCATCAGGATTTTTTAGAAGTCATTGTTCCTTGTTGTGTGTCAACTTCAACTGTAAATCAGCATGACTTTAGTAACAGAGTTCTGGATTAAAACCCTCATGCTTGTTTCAGAAAGAATATGCTTCACTCAGATCCTAAAAGGTGGCTTCCTGATTTTCTGATTTGTTCTTCCAAACACAGGGAAATTTCCCTTACAATTTTTACCAAGTCTCCCAGCTTGTTGTTTATGGCTTTTGCTGTCATTTTCATTAACAGCAAATTGTTCAATATGATGCTAAACTGAGCTATATTAGATCAGCTAGAAATCTTTGTAGGGTCTCAAAGCACATACATTACATATTCAAAACAGGACCTAATGTTTCAGAGATTCATATTCTACTATAATTATATGGTTCAATGCAAGTGATTATATCTCTTCTTCAGTATCGGACTGAAAAGTTTTGGTTTGCTGGCTTCCTCATAATTTACTGCAGAGGCATAATAGGCCAGTCTTGCGGAAAAAAAGATGATAAATGACGCTGGCAAGGATTCATAGATTTATTAAATTTCTATCAAACAGTGCAACAAAAAAAAATCTGCTTAAGTTAGAAATGGGCTCAAATTTTTTAATCAAAATTCATGAGTCCTGATGCTTGGTTCAGTAGGTCCAAGGAAGGCTTGAATTGAGGACTGATTAAAGAAAATAAAAGGCTTATTTGAAGTAATTTTTCAATGACGGCTTTTAATTGGATGTTAAATCAAATTCTTATCTGCTTTTCTGCAGATAGCACATTATATAAAATACAGTTAGTGGCACTACCACTGTAACTGATACACTGAATAACAATTGACTTCTTACTTTACACCAAGAGGATAGAAGGACTGCAGTTGTCAACCTGTCAGAAATTAAGTATGTAAATTAATGTTTAAGTATATGAGTATGAATATGATTTACAAGAGGCTCTGAGTGCTGTCAGTAAAAAAACCTGATTTCTTCTCCCTCCAAGGTTGACAATTACTCACTGACCTTTACAAATTTGAGCTATATTTTTTCCTTTTGTCCTTTTTGTTATTTTTTTACTGGTACGATGTTCCAGAGTTTCAATAATGCTGAAATAATCTGAAGTAAACTGTCATGTACAAAACATCTTGCTAATACTTATTATATTTCATGGGTATAAGGCAATTCATTACTAGAGATAATAGACTTATTATTTAGTTCGATGGCTATGCTATCTGTGAAATTTGTTGCTTGCTTTCTTTGTAGACTGATTTGTAGGATAGCACTATTTATGATGGGAATGTATTTTTAATTGACCATCCATTAATTTTGTAATATTTACTGTTGAGAATAACGTCTGATTTCTCGGGCTTTGGAAAAAAACAAGAAAGCAAAACAACAACAAAAAAAACCCTACTAGAATAACCAGGGCCCAAAAAGAAAAGTAAAATGTGCTGTGGAATGTATGCAGTGAGAAGTGTGGGAGAAAGAGAAAAACCTGCAAGTTTACGCTTCAGTGCTACACTTTCTTTCTCTTATATAGGAGAAAAGCATATGTGTGGGTTTTCTCTGCTGGAGTTTGCATCGTTCACAGTATAATCACTGTGTTGAACATTATGATTATTTGTACCACTGGAATTTGCATCTAGTTCTTATGTAATCCCTTGCCTATTTCTTCACAGAAGTGTTCCCATAGGAAATAAAACTTCGTATTAGGAGATCCTCCATGAGATTTGATTTTAAATTCACAGAAATTCTGCAACTCTCCATCATAAAACAGGTCAGAAGCTTCTCTGAACAATTAAACCATACAAGGTATGACAACATTTTTCCACAGAGGCAGTATCACACACAAGGTGGTGTATATGAATTGCGGGATTCCCAGGCCCAGGGCAGAAAACCAGGCAATCCTTGTGATTTCCTTGTAGTTTTTCATGTTCTCCTATCTGAGATACACAGCACATTCAAATCCCTAACTTCTGTAGCTGGGACAAGAGCACTGAGAAAGAAAGGAAAGCTCACTGTAATATTATCGCATGCTAAAATGAGTTTAAGCAATTGCAGCTTCTCTCACTGTCTTGTAAAACGAACCCCCTGAGCGGAGACAAACCATCTTCAAAAGATTCTGAAATTTGGTTCGGATAATCGCCAAGAAGTTCAGCTTTTTGAAAGCTTTGAAGTCCCTAGTTGATCGTGCCCCAGAGCACATGGAGATTCAGTGGCTTGTGGGCTTCTGTAGGTGCCTGATATATTGTAGCACGTGGTGGTGTGCTGGCAATAATCTAGTGCTACTGACTTGTAGGCACTCTGGGGTCCTTCTTTCAGCGTCACCTGTGAGATGTGAATCCAGTTTCTTGCCCTCCAAGATGACCATGCAACTTTTGGCTGCACCAGCCTTTCTCTGACCAGTCCAGAGGAAGGTGCTGAAGGAGTGGGTAGTGAGCTCATCTGCCAATGCCGGCACTGCTCACTTCTGGGTTTGGAGTCCTCTATTCTGTTCGTTGCTCATCCACCAGTGCCACACTGAACCAGGGTCTTTGCTGCTTCCTAGAGAAAAAGGTTTGTTGTGACTGTAATTTGCATTAGATATTAAATTCTTTTCTTACACGTCTCGTTTCATACAAATCTCCACTTTAATGCTTGCATTCTCTGATTAGGAAGTGTAAACATTATTTTTAAAGCAAATTCTTTTCATTTTACTACTCCAGTGGTGTCAGCATCTTATTGCATGATATGTGGATGCCCTATTTCATTTTCTATAGATGAAATTTGGGCTCCCAGTAACACTTCTGGTTGGTGTCCCCTGTTCAACTTTATATTCTGGGATGTTTCTCAACTGCTGCAAATGAAGCTGTGCCTCTTTAAACTGTACAGAAGTTTGATGCTTTGGCAGGAGGAGGCTTAAGTTCGCATAATCAGAAGGGGAACTTGGTCATTATCTCTGTAAAATAGCATAGATGGAAATCTACTTTTTGGAGGGAGGTAAATGATTATCAGAGAAGAATCCTTCAGGGCACAAAGGTGCATGCAATTTTTCACTTAATCTTCATAGTAGCAAAATGCATCTTTTTGCTAAATCTGTGTTGTGTGGTAAATACACCAACAAACACCACCAACAGCTGATGGGGAATTTTTCTTCTAACAGCCTGGAAGAAAAAAAGCATGTTGCTCAACCAGATATGGTTCTAATTATAACGTTTGCATTATACTGTTTTAATTGTCTTCCTAAATGCAGTTTCTGACATCCTGCCAAGAACTTCTCAATGATTTCTTCATTCAGTGGAGGACTTTTAGTCATCTATTACGTTTCTTAAGGCCATAATTTTCAACAGAGTTAAAATCTACTTTTTCTTCTTTGCCTTGTGCTACAGTTAATATCATTCATCTGAAGAACAACTGTTCTGTCACCCATTTGCCTGTGAATCACAGTCTCTTGGTTTTTTTTTTTTGTTTATTTATTTATTTACTTATTTATTTTTAATTAATCCGTAAAAGGTAGAGATGGAGCAGTTCAGCATATGAGCAACTCATCTTGCTTGGCTTAGCTCAGGGAGGTGGTCACGTAGCTTTTTGCTCCTGGGATAATAAGGATTTAACAAATAGGAAATTCACTAAATTCATTCATTTCCACAGTTTTTATACAATGAATTTTTAATAATACTTTGTTGTACGCAGAAGTCATGGCAGATATTCTTTGCTTCTTGTTTTACAGAGAGAGCTGCCTTAGGGTGATGCTATTTTAAATTCTTCAGGAGAAACTATGAGTAGTAACTATTTTGATTGTTGTCTTAGCTCTTTGGGTGCTTTGTAGTTCACATTTTTGATAGAGTTACACACTATGGAATAAATTTTAAGCATGTTTATAAATTTTCAGGAAAGGCTGCTGCTGCAAATAAGAATGAATTTTAAAGGCAACTCAGTAGTTCCACACAAGAAGGCAATTCTACAGAATTAGGAAGAGTCATTTAAGGTCATTCGGGAGCAAAGAATTTTTCTCAGTCCCAAACAGGTGGTTTTGTGTTTGTTTATTGTTTGTTTTTTCTCTTTTTTCCCTTCAAATTATATTTAGGGAGTAAAGGCAACATGTCAAAATGATTCCCATTACATTCATATTAGTACTGAGTCCTTCTCTTGACCAGAAGTGCCTGCTGTTGAATTATAGCATTCCAGGGGACCCTTTAGAAAACTGGACTTAACTGGTCATACTGAACAACTGATATACTTGCTGTTAAGTTTCTATTTGTGTCTTCAAATAAAGCATTTTCAAAATGAAGAGATACATGGTAGACCCTTCTCCAGTCAAACACTTGACATGAATGCTTAACTGGGGTATTTAAGCTGTTGAAATGAACTCAAGCAAATTATATTTTTATAAAAGTCTGCAAGTACTGGGAAATCATGGTCCTACCATAGAAATCACTCAAAGCCTTTGTTTAAATACTTTCATGAATCAAAACTGTTTCTGAAGAATGTACAACAGATAAACCCCAACAAATGGTAATGGCCCTTCTGATTATGCAAGAACTCAGGCAGTCAGGTCTGTGGAAGAAGGTAGTAAGTGTCCTGAAGTTGCTCCTGCTGTTCAGTTTTTAATAATGTTTATAATGCTTCAGAGATATTTCAGCTTAAAATGTGCAGTATAAATTTATGGCAGATGTTTTTACTAATGTGTTTCTTTTAATCGTCAGTTCAGTTGCTTTATTGCATGCTCTCCAGGAAAGCACATGCAGCCAATATTCATCTGCAAATGGATGCAGTCCAATGCATTTCAATAAAAGTATCACTTAAAAGAAATATTTGGAAAGCATAGAATCATAGCATCATTAAGACATGTAGGTGAAAAACTTACAGTGCACATCTTTTTGGTCTCTCCAATCCACAGAACAGAATTGTCAGCTGTAAATCTGAGTGTTTTTAAAAAGATTAGCTTAAGCAAAATTAGGAGGAGAATGTACCTATTATTCCTGGAATCACACTGCCATTGCTTTTATGCAAAGTTTATAGTAAAAAAAATAATCTATTGTTGTTTGATAACTGAAGTACTACTGCAATGATGTTCCAGTGTGTTTGCCTTCAGACACACATCCAGCTGTATTATTTCAGCAATGAACAATTAACTGGAGTTTGATCACTGAAATTCATTAATTGTAGCCTAATTTGCCACTAGTGAAAGCTGCCAGAGATCTGTTAGATCAGCATTATGATCTGTTAGATCAGTATTAGCAGATTATCTTTTGTTGTTAAAGCTTTTTTCCTTTGAAGTATCTGTATCCTTTGTCCATAGTTAATTATGATATTAAATTGTGGAGGAATGTTTCCATTTTCTCAAATGTCCTAATCTGAGCCTTTGGTCTGACACATCAGATTAGCTGAGACTTAAACCAATGACCTCCTGGCTCTGGATAATGTCTTGTTGGTTGCTATACAAAACATCAGGGCTGTCCCTGTTCAGGTTACACTAAATCACAAGCTGATGAGAGGTGACGGGTTCTGCAGCAGCTCTGAATCACGTGTTGTTTGATTTCTGCCTTTTTGGGCCAAATTCCTCCCAATAAAAGGTACAAAAGGTCAAGCCCTGTCCAGAAACACTGTGCTGAGATCATAGCAATGTTCTTGTAGTGTATTTTCATTTGGGCAAGTCAAACAGTGAAATTCTTCTAAATTCAAAAAATATATATAAAATCGAAAAGCTGTTTATAACAACACTAATCCAAACACAATGCTTCACTGCACATCCCATCCCTCATTTATAAATAATGGAGTAAAATGATAAGATGTTAGACAGAAACACTTTTAGACTGAGTTTTTATCTGAGCCATGGAACAAACAGAAAATTCAATAAATATGTTCTGAAGACAGTGTCTGGTCAGAAGTGCTTGTGTGCCAGCTTGCAGCCTTGATGCACTCTGAAGTCAGTGTCTAAGACAGCACTTGGCACAGATTGAGTTGAGAGTCTAAATGTCATGAGTGGTAAGTGTCTAAATCTTGATCCCTCAAGTCATTAGGTTGTTTGCTTGAGCAGTTGCTCCCTGAGGTGGTCAGAAATGTCAGGAGAAAACTGTTCAAAGAGATCTTGCACCACTGAGCTCTTGGATACTCTTGTTGAGTCTTGACTGTCACCGTAAAGCTGCCATAAGCATTTTTTAAACTTTTTTAGTGTTCAAAAAAAAATTTTTTTTAGCTTTCTAAATAATTCTAGAAAGTTTATATTTTAAAAATAGTGTACAACCATTTGTTGATGAGTCTTCCAGTAGATAGACATGTGGAGCTGTACCCATAGAGAGAGGAGTGAAGGAAGGTCTGGGAGGAGACAGAAGCAGAGAGGATGATCTAGGAGGAGATGGATAGAAAACCACATCATTCATAGGAAGTGACTGCAAGCAAGGTTGGACAGGGTGGTCCTTGCAGTATCTGAATCATGCTAAGCATATTCACTTGCTAGGCCCAGCAGAGCTGTGTCAGAAGACACGGACTGTGTCCTGCATCCCATTTTGGTTAAAGCAGGGAGCAGCCTATGGCCTTGAAGTTTTCATTGTGGTGTTGAACCTGCAAAACCCCCAATTCAAATAGTAGTCAATGCCTATAAGCGTCCACTTAAAGCCTGGATATGCACTGCAGAGCTACCTGCCCAATACTTGTACCTTAACCTCTTCCCAGCATGTCTCCAGCATGTAGATATGCTCAGTGGCAGAAGTCCTTCCAGACTATCCTCAAATCCTTGGCTTCTAGATAGGAAAATATCCCATGTTAGGCAGAGATAAAATTGTCTTTCTCTCTGTTTGATCTCCAATTCTGCCTACAGGGTATCATTCTGTATTTTCAGTGTGCTCAGGTTCTAAGCCCATAAAGGTCATGTTTCCTTAGGAGTAAAGGGAACAATAAGGGCAACAAGTTTTATTTCATTTCATGAAAGTTAACATACTTTAATATTCAAGTAATAATTACAGTAATCCGTAAATTAGTCAGCTAAAATATTAGTTCATTTGTCACAGTCCTAGTGTACAGCTGAAATCCTGTAGTTACCTTTTTAAATACCACAGAATTTCTTCATTGTTGTGATAAAATACAGATGTGGATTAGAACGAAACTTGCATGGTTAGCAGAAATAGAATATATAATTAGAACAAAGAGGGCTTAAATCAAATTAATCTTTATCTGACAGGAACAGTTACATTTACATCACTGAGTGCAAAGTCATAGCCAAAATTGAAATTAGAAACAGATAATTATGATAAGAGAGGACACTTATGCTGACTTTTCTCATTCATAATTGGAAAGCACACAAAGTGCACTGCTTGTTATAATTAGAATTAGTGTTAAAAATATGCCACTTTTGATGAACGCTAGTTTGTTGCAATAAAAAGTTGCCTAAATACTTGTCTGTTAGAAACACTAGTTGGCTTTGATTAGAAGACCTTCAAGAGAGTAGATGATTGAATAACTTTTCTAAAACAATAGTAAGAGAAACAGATTCAGTAACCTTTTTGCACAGTATGTTCCAGATCCTGGTATGAGTAGGCTTTTGATGGAGGCCCTAAGTCCATGCATTTACTGTCATTTAAAAACTATTACTGTGCTTTAAGAATGGCTCACCAGTCACTGAGGAAAGCATTTACTGCTTTGGATCTGGTCTTGAGAAGAGGGAGCTTCATTTTTGTCAGTTTGAACCTGTAAATTCAAGGTGCCCAGCACCTGGGAGGATTGTGCCCTTCTAATACCCACACAGCTAGCTTTTCAGTACATGTATCTTGACAGCATATAACAAACTTGACCCCTTTCATGAGGAGGAAGATGCTCATTTAGCTTGCTGGGAGACCTAGAAAAGCAAATATGTTTTATTGGGTTACTACGAAGAACCTGGTTTGAAACCATGGAGCGTATCAATATCAGGACAAGGTCAACACTGAAAATTTTAATTCCTTGATTCTCAGCTATGTCCTCACTCCTTTCATGCGTGTTTGCAAAACTGGGAGCTAAATTCTCAGTCACTGCAAATCCATTGTGACTCATTTGACTTTGTCAGATTGTACCAGTTTACTATGCAGCTGAGGATCAGATCCTGTGTGTATACAACACTATGGATACATACACATTTATGGTGTTTGGAAACAGCACTATAATTGCCCCCAGCTGTGCAAAATCCAGATGTTTAGATATGTAGATTTCAGAAGTGGTGTAGCTGGAGCTCTAATGGTGTTTGTCTGCTTAACGCTTCCTTGGCATAAGGGTGTCTGTTTCCATAACATTAAGAATTATGGGAAGAGCTGGGATATAAGTTCAGACTTATGGTGGATTCTCACAGACTTTGAGCACTTCCTCCTTTGGCTTTCACTTACAACATTTATTAATGAAACAGATCCAGAGAGTCTCTGGGAATTCAGCAACACGATAGTTTAGCATGCTGTCAGAAAGTAGCTAGTCTGATGGCTCTATTGTACTGGGATGTGACTTTTAGTAACATGTAGGATTAGGAAAGTGATTCATGTATTGTGCACTGTTGAAAAGAAGAGTAATTTGAGGTAGCAGAAAGGATTTTCAATGCCAAAACAATAATGATAATTCATCCTGTGGTAAGGAATTGTTATGACACGCTTTCTATTATTAATCTGGTTAGAGGGTCTAGGTTAAATGACTGCAGTCGATTAAAAGATATATAGATAGAAAAGCTTTATGTATTTATTACCTGCTTAAAGAAAAATAAACTTATCTGAGAAAATTACAACATAGAAGAATGAGCAACTGTGATTTAACAAGCTGCCTTTACATGAACATCTGGAAGTATTATGATGATTACTATTATTTTACATAAAAACAAAATACTTGCAAATCTCAATGTGCAGTGAGGGTTTGTTTGTTTGTTTGTTTGTTTGTTTTGTTTTTGTTTTTGTTTTTTTTGTTAGCTGTAACAAAAATAACCAGGGTGGTTAAAATAAAGTTAAACCGTAGCAGTTCTTTAGGTCCTTTGCTGCCAAAACTGCTGTAAATTAGTGCTTTGTCTCCTGGGAAGTGTCCCACTTAAATCTTGGAGTGCCAAAGCACTTGGTGCAGTTTGCACAACATAGTCCCTGCGAGATAAATATGAGCTGCCATAATTTCGACAAAAGCATCACAATGAGGAATTTCGTTCAGTTGATGCCTTAGGGTGGTTGTTCATTGAGGTCAACCCAAAGTATACTCAGTGCTTTTAGTTCACTTGAAGTCTGGCTTCTGCCAGGCCACAGTGAAGCATAGTCCTGGTGTTCGCCTTCTGCATAAGACCAAAATCTGCTCTCACATAGAAGCTCATTTGGCCAAAGCCTTGTAAAGGTAATGTATAGAATCCTAGTGTCATAGAATCAAAGGGACTGGAAGCAACTTCTGGAGACTGTCATGTCCAACCTCTCAGCTAAAGCAGTTCACTATAGCAGGTCACACAGGAAAGAATTCCAGACATGTCTTGAATATCTCTGGGGAAAGAGAATCCACCACCTCTCTGGGCAGCCTGTTCCAGTGCTCCATCACTCTCACTGTAAAGAAGTTCTTTTGCTTTTTGGTATGAAACTTCTGGTGTTACTGTTTTTGCCCATTGCCCCTTGTCTTATTCCTCTTTGAGGTAATGCCCATTTTCTTTTGCTGCCTTCCCAGAGCCTAAGTCTGTATCTAGGTACACTCATGTATGATACTAATCAATAAATTTTTGGTGCCTTTTATTGTTATAGAACTGACAGGAGTTTAATCATAAGGCTTAGTGCAAGCAACTCTGCAGTATAAAGTACAGGATAGACCAGTGCATACAATGCCATGCTCCTTAAAAGTCATTTTGTGATCCGCTAAAACACAAGCCTTAATTAAGATGATATCTGAAATATATATATTGTTATGGCAACAAAAGAGTTCATTGGTCAGAATGGTCTATCAGGTACCTACTTTTTCTTAAAGCAGATCTCATAAGTTTGTAGGCTTTTGAAATTAACCTTGCTGGGAATCCATATTGTAAGTTGTTCTGTAAGGAACTGAGGAAGGTAAGACAAATTTAAATGAAACACTGCTGTAATAAATATGAATGTTAAACCAGTGCACCTTTCTCTTTATTCCTGTACTCATCTGCATTGCACTGCGCAGTAAGTTATAGTGAACATATCTCTTTCCAGTCTGAAAACAAGACGAATACCAGCTAGCTTAATTTAATATCCAATGAATGTCCCTTAAGGAAAAATTATATGAATCTTTGTTACAGTATTTCACAAATCAAATTAGCAACTCAACATTAATAGATTTTGACTGACACATCTGATTTTAGCAATGTCTCTGTGGACTTTAGCTCTTCCTCATTAAATGAATTATAAAATTCCACCTCTTGATCAGAAGTGTCTCTTCTGTCTTTTTTCAGTGGAAAAAATCTTTAGCTGATATAAACCAGCGCAACTCCATTGAAGCCAGTGCAGATACTCCCATTTACATCTGCCTCAGTAGTTGAATGTTCATAAAATTTTACTGGACAGAGATTGCCAGTAGCACAAGCTAATTTCTTGGGATTAAAGTTTATAATTTACAAGAGGAATTATGGGAAAACAGAGGTGGTTTTTTGTAGAATTATAGAATCACCAAGGTTGGAAAAGACCTCTAGTATTATCCAGTCCAACCATCCACCTGCCACCAATATTTCCCACTAAACCATGTATCTTAGTACAACATCTAAACATTTCTTGATCACATCCAGGTACAGTGACTCCATCACTTGCCTGGGCAATCCTTCTCCCACTGCTCTTGCTGGTTCTCATGATGGAGATGACAGTATCTCATGCAAAGATGGGTGTTCCACACCAACAAAGAGACAGTGACACTTTTGAAAGAATTCATCCAATAGAAGACTAGCATGCTCTCAGAAAGTACAAGGGATTTTTTACTGTAAGACATACCTAACATGTTTGGACAGGAGAGGGCCAGCATTTTGGCAGAGAATGACAAGGAACCACATTCCACCCAGCACTCAGAGCATTCACCTGTGGTGTGAATGGCAAAGCTTCATGCTCCTGCTCTGCTGAAGTCAGCTTAGAGGCTTGAACCTCAGGCTGTCACATACCATGTCAGTACTGTAAGCACCATGGTGGCCTTGCTTATTCTGCTGTAGGACTGTCTTTGCTGAGTGTGTTGGGATTGCTTATCTCAGTGTAGGAGAATTAAATGTCGGCAGGAGCTGGAAATTTCAAATCAATTGCCTGGCATATAGGAGACTGTTCTAGCATCACTGACTGCTCTGGTGCGAGTGTGAAAAAGGAACTCTCAGTTCTGTCCCGCAAAAATATTTAATTCCTAACTTCTCTAGAAAGGCAGTTCAAAACTACCCTGACAAAGGAAGAAAGTCAGAAGAACTGATAGCAATCATGGTTCCTTTCAGCAAAGCGAGTCTTGTTTAGACGCTGCCTACTGGTTTGTGGAACTACAGCCTGAAAGCAGTGAATCTTCTAAAGAGAAAAGATGACATAGGTAGGAAGAGAATCAATACCTAATTTCTTCCCTGGAATTGCTTAAGAAAAAGAAGGAGCACAGAGAATAGTATTGCTATCATAATAACTACTTTAAGCGTGTTTTTCTTAAAAACCATGTATGCAGATATAGTAACATATAAAAAGCCAAACAATAGAACGTGGATTTGCTAAGCCCTCATTTATTGGGCTTATGTGCTACTCAAACTGTGTTTCCTTAAAGAAAATGATATTTTTTCTTTTGATTTAGTTAGTGTTTGGCCAACATTCTCTCCCCTGCGATGATTATGAAGGTGACTTACTCCCTCCGGAATAATGTCTTATATGACACCTGATGGGTCTTACAAATTAAGGTAGATAAGTGGGCAATTTATCTCCACAGATATCTCTACAGAATCATTTTCCTTTACCAACCAATACTTTAAATTTCTCCTGCACTAGGTGGGAGGCTTCTCAATTTCTTTTGCTGTGAGCAACGTACCGCTTAACCCAAAACAAATGTATCTGATAGATGGGACTAATTCTCCAAAAAGGAGCTGTGCCTCACACCTGCTGCAGGTTCGTGGCCAGCCTTCCTTGACAGAGCTGGTGCGAACTCAGATACAACAAAGAGATTGGAACATCTCTGTACCTCCTTTAATGATTGTTATTTTTAGAACAGGTAAAAGCCAGCTATGCAGCATGAAGGATACAAAGGAGTATGGAGTGGGTGTGATAAGAATAAAAATATAATAACTCTGAAGGAGGTTGAGAGTTTCTTGCGTGTGTCACCTGAGAAGTTTCCTGGCCCGTAGTGAAAGCACTTATAAACATACATAATTCACAAATTGTATGTTCTTTCCCTGATGGATAGCTCAATCAGCCCGTTTTTTGTTGGTTGCTTTTATATATATATATATATATATATATATATACACATACATATATATATATAAAATATAAATACATTTGTAAATGAGAAGTTTTGGTCCTGATTCTCTACCTAGAATTTTACACCATTAACTCTGGTGACTTCGTCTGACCTTCTTCTGGTTTGTTTTTGTGTTGCTTAGATGGCAGAACATTTCTCTGCCACCTTCAAGAGTGAGACCCTTCACCGTGTCATCTGGCCTCACTCTGTCAGTGCAAATGGAGTTAGGTTCATTGACCCAGCAGCTCCATACATCAGAAATGCAGCTGCTTTGCAAATTAATACTCTTCTGTTTTTGGGACTCTTGTGAAGCTGTTTACAGTGTTTCCATCTCTGTTCTGCACATCCGTAGTAATGTAATATTTCTGTTTAAAAGTTAGCAAGATTTGTTGCACACGCAGTTCTTTGGATTGCCAGGGAGGAGCTCTGGTGACTTCCATTTTATTTCTTCTGAATAGATATAGAAAGCAGAATCAACCCATCGTAACCCAAAGGGAACACCACATTCTGAGACATCTTGACTGCACCTGTTTATTCTAGCGTGTAAAGTAAAGCAGGGTATTTGTCAACCTGCTTGTTACAGCGAGTGCAAATGAGGAAAAATGTAAGTAAAACTTGTTAAACAAAGTCCTTCAAATATTAGAGGTGATTGCTGAGAAGGAAGTTGTTTAAATAATTAAAAATAAATCAGATGGAATTTAGTCACAGCTAACCGAAGTTGCATGTGTTTGTTTTTTTTTTATTTTTCTATTTTATTTTTTTTATTTCTTTTTATGACTTTGGGTTAGTGTCAGAAAATTTTACAAAGCAAGAATTTAGGACAAATTCAAGTTGTTTATTATTTTCATCAAGAACTGAGCTGGGTCTTCAGCTGAATCAATGAATCCAATGCAGATTTACCCTACTTAAGATAGACTACACTATGTATGATGACAGAAAGGCATTTCAAGAAGTCCAGTGAAACACCAGAGTTATCATGCTCTTTGTAGATTTTCTTTCTGTTGCATATTTTCTTACCTATTTTGCTGCTCCACCACTCATACCTGGTGTATTCTGCATTATTATGGCTTTTGTGTATGTGTTGCCTGCATGTGTGTGTGGCGTGTGCATGGAAAGTAAGATGGTCATACTGCAGGTACTAAAAGGATAGATTTCCTGTTTATTGGAAAAAGACACCTGCAGAATTCATGCTAGACTGGCCATTGCCATGAGCCTGTTGGCCCTACAAATGTGCTTTTTGACCCATAATAGGTTACAGCTTGATTTAATAGGTCACATTTCACTGCCTTTATGGACACCTTTACATCTTCTTTTCAGGGTAATTATCTTTACACACATCTGATGCAGCAATGTAATTGACTCCCACTTTTGTATGGCGATAGGTTAATGAACCAAACTGATAATTTTTTTAAAGAGAATAAATCACTTGTGTATTGTTTTTGAAATGATAGTGAGGCTATATGTTCAGCATGCTGCTTGTGCTACAGAGAGAACGCTTTGAAGAGAGACAGCCTCTATCTGAGACTTTATGCAGCAGCTCACAGAAACATCCTGGCTGCTTCTCATGTCTCCTATAGGCCAGATCCTGTAGGGGCAATCTATATCCAGACTGGTTCTTGCCTACAAAGTGGATGGGAAAAAAATGCTAAAAGTTAGGAATTCGTCTTAAAAAAACAAGAACAAAAACAAAAAAACCCACAATACTCCTGAAGAGAATAGTATGTTCCTTTTATTCCAAAGTCAACATTTTTCCCCAAAATACACACTGATGTGATGTGAGTCATTTTTCACTTCCCTGTACAGCCAAGTGTACTTAGATAGCAGCTCACCATTTTTGATTCTGTTTTGTTTTCATACAACTAGAAAGGATTCTTTGATTAATAGTGGTCACCTGGCATTGATTCTAGCTATTTTAAAAATCTCTTTGAACAGTGGAAGCATTAGAGCTGGAAAAACCAAGTTTGCAGTTGCCTTTAGGTCTTTTCGGAACTTTAATGGACACTGCACAATGTGATTATGCTTTTTTTTTTTTTTTTTCCTATGCTCTTAAAAATAAAGGAAATCCTACTTGTTTTTCTGAGTGGGGAAGAATGTATTTATAGACAGAGACAAAAAGCATGCTTTCATATCAAATCTTAAAATCTTACCTTCCTGATTTCTGAGATTGGGCTATGGTCCCAAAGACTGGGGGATGACTGCATATGCTTAATTTTAACCTGTAGAATTTCCCTGTGGAGTTTGATGTGTATATTACTGCTCTTCCTTTCCAGCTTAAGGCTCAGTCCTGTGTCAGCCTTAGGCCACAACTTGTGCAGATTTGGTCTGTTTGTCTTTTCTGCAGAATTATTTGTGTTTATTAAATAGTACCTCGAGAGGTTTCTGCCTCTGAGTATATTTGGAGTTCCGATTTTTCACAGAGGTGCTGAAGAGAGGGACTTTGAAGCTAGGAACATGGTTTTACAACTTTTGCTCACATGAATAGGCCTATTAATTTTAGACTACCTGTGTGAACTCATGAGAGTAAGGAGCCTGCTGAGGGCCCTAATTAGTTAATGTGTGAGTGCACAGAATGTGCTCCAGATGCCCCTTCTTGTTATTATGCAGAACATGTTTCTCTGTTTTTATAAGGATGTGACTTCCGCTTTACTCTCCCTGATTTTCTTTATTGTCGATTAATTAATATTTGATATGTGAATTGTACAGAGCGTCAGAGCTTGTCTGGTCCTTGGATCATTTTGTGTCAGAAGCAAGATGCAAGAGTCATAAACTTCTGGACCTACACAGCAGAGGATGTGTGCATTAAGTGGGGATGCAACCAGGTTTCCTGGCAATATGTAGTATCTGAATAGCCCAAGAATGTTGAGGTTCCCAGAGGATGAAAATGAATGGAGTCACAAATGCCTTGTTTACACTTCTCCCAGCGCTGATTGAAGTGCAGCTAAAAATGTGGGCGCCAGTGTGTTCAATGTGCTAAACAGCTCCTTCTTAAACCATACTTATAACTAAGCCACCAGATTTTCACTAACTCCTGTTAGGAAAC
This sequence comes from Callipepla californica brunnescens, assembly GCA_023055505.1. Classification (NCBI taxonomy): domain Eukaryota; kingdom Metazoa; phylum Chordata; class Aves; order Galliformes; family Odontophoridae; genus Callipepla; species Callipepla californica. Next base: position 1,016,293 of record JALIRH010000013.1, read on the forward strand.
AGGTCTTATGCAATTGAAGGAACTTCAGTGTGTCTTCTAATCCATCCAGATAATTTCAGCTGGATTTGGGGAGGGATGGTGACACTGATTTGTGAAAGCAAGCAGTCAGCTGTGAAAACATCTAGGAAGGCTCTGGTCAGAGAAAGGGACGTAGTGTGAGCCCACCTCTCATCAGATATTAAAGGATCTAGTCACAGAAGAGGGAACAGACAGATGGACACACGCAGAGCTTTTGTACTTGGTATTTGAGAAGTAAAACTTGTAAAATAGTCTTCAGAAAAAGTGTCTGAATAAAAATTCAAGCAATGCAGTCTTCCTGCATCCATTGGTTCATTTTAAAATGCAGCTCCCTGAGCAAGCACAGCAGAGAGCCAGCAACTTTGGGTTCAAGAACTGACTTGTGTTCCATGAGGCTGGGCATATCTATAAGTGTTTGCAGGATCAGGATCCAAGCTGTTGCACGGAATTTGGCCTGGCTTTCTGCTCCCCTGTTGGATCTTACCTATTGTTTTCAAACACCACCACAATCGGTGTGTTTTACTATGGCTGTGATGTTATCCTGAAAGGCAACTGGGAATTAACACACTGTATTTCATTATTTCATGACTTTTATATATTCATATTTAGACTGAGCAGTGCTAAAAAGAATATTTTATTTCATTATGCAATTTTTAGTGAGCTTATTATCAGTAATATGTTTAGCATAAAATTTATTAGTGACATGCCCTTTAATTTAGCCTGTCTAATTGGTGCTAATTTAGTTAGATTGCATTAAATTACACCCTTTTATGTAGCTATGTGTGGGTCAAGAAATCCATTCCAACAGGTTAGGTAATTATTCATGCAGCTGAACAGTAAAAATGGCATTAAGGTAGATGAAAAATGCAATCAAGTTCCAAAATAATAGTTTTTCTGGATATGATTATCAAGGAAATGGAGTTTCTGTTATAAATGCTCTTCCTTTGAAGACTCACAGGGTTCATCTTCCATCTAAACTCACATCCTCAGTCTCAACAACAAAGACAAAAGATGTGAATTAAGATCATTACTCTTACGTGAGGGGGAATTATTAAGAATGATTTTTATTTCAGCCTTCATTCCTTCTTTATCATGCTCAGCACAAAGATAACAGTGAAATATATGTTGTCCCTTCTTTTATCTGAGTTTCTGCTTTCTGCTCCATTAGAATTACTTCGGTCAGATGGTTGAAGTGGAAAGTAATTGATTTGATCTCAGCAGTGTACAAAGAAGCAATCTGAGCCTGGCAAAACAAAACAAAAAATCTGACCTGTAAGAGCCATCGATCTCTAACAGTAAGGGTTACAAGGTAGGGCTCCTGGGCGCAGGGCTGCAGCTGGTGTAAATTGCCGTGGCTCTTCATGAGCTGTTTGAAGTCTCTAGAAGTTTTGCCAGTAGAGGTGTAGAGTTGTCAAACCTGGAATGTGTTTCCCTAATTTGCTAGGAGAACTCCTGGTCTTCTGTGGTCCCTGAGTGTCTTTCTACCTCATCATCACTGAGTGCCAGCAAGTGCTGTGCTCCCCGGCCCTTGGAGCTCCCTCTGTCCTGACTCTCGTGCTGGGAATCCAGTTGTGTGCTCGGCAAATGTCATCAGTATTTGCAGATGTTTTAATGCATGGTTTCTGTGCCTCAGGACACGCCTTCAGTTTTCCATGCTGTCCGTAGCAATGGGTAGGAAAAAAAGACAGTGAGGCTTTCTCTTGATGAATATGGGTATCAGTCCTAGTGTATAGATGGCATGCTCTCAAAGCCATGGCAAATCAATAATTAGCCCTCCCCTACCTTTTTTTTTTTTTTTTCCCACCCAGAGAATATAAGACATATATAAAACTTTGACAGGTTTTGAGCATGTTTCTAGAGGTGGCCCTTGCAATGTAATGGTTTGCTGACCTGATTCTGTGGTTGTTTGCTGAAGTTATGTTGTGGTGTTGTCATGGTTGCTGAAGGAGTTGTGTTGTTAAACTCCGCTTCTCAGTTGTACTGTCATCTTCTTGTTCTTGTTCTAGTTTTACTGTAGACTGAGACATCCCTGAGGATGAACTTCTCGAATATATAGTCATGCTTGTGTTGTTTTCACATATATATCTCACTCCAGAGATAACCCAAAACCTTTAAAATGTAGTGATAACCTCAGATTAGCCACATCCTCAGAAAGCATTCGCACAACCAGAGGCAGTGGGAACCAGACAAGAAGGAGAAGTCGGTAGGATCTTGGTCACAGGGAGCCACTGGGGAGGAAGAACAGGGTCATCAGGTGGTTTTTCACCATTACCAACATGCATGTCACCAATGCAGCTCAGCTGCATGTTACTGGGATTTTGCAGGTAACCAGCAGTACAGATGCAGAAATACAACCATTGTTCATTCAGCTCCTAGCCTGTCCCATACTTTAAGTGATTCCATTTTTCCCCTGCAGCACCAGTGAGAAAATTGACTTGGAGAAGCAGTACTTAGCATACAGTACATAGCAATTTTCTCTTCCAACTAAGTGCTAATCCGTGGAGAATCTGCTTAAAAAATAGAGAGCCGGTTTTACCAAATATCAAGGTGAAGTTCTTAACACAAATAACTGAGCATTGAGAACAAAGCTAAATTCCTGTTAGGTCTGATCCAGGAAACTTTTTAGTTCCTTGAAAAGGCTCTTTAGGAACTGCTAGAACAATTGTAGTGGAGTTAACCTCAGAAGGTTCAAGAAGAGCCCCTTTTGGGAAGCAGTTCTCTGGTCTGAGTTGATACCTGTTTGACATTCAGAAGGATGTGAGATCAACTTTGCCTAACAATCCATCAGTGAAACTGGCAGAAAAGAGAGCAGCAGCAGCTCAATTGTGAGCATCAGATTCTTCAATATGTTTTGGGTAAATAAATGTAAAAAAGAATAAGTGGAAATCTTCCTCTGGTAGGAAAATACATCATTGATCCTGTAATTAGAACCAACATTATTCAGTTGTGATATAAAGTATTTATTTCGCTGTGCATGAAATAAATACTTGTTTCTTCTTGGGAGCTGTACCCAGAAGCAGGAAATACAGACTGGAAGGGGTACAGCCACTGCCTGAGACAAGTTTCTTAATTTGTTTAGCAGCTCTGTTGATGATCCTTAGTGGGACCTGGAGATGGCAGGCTGGGTAAGCATGCTGGGCCAGCTGGGTCATGGCACTGTTCTGGGTGTTAAGGAAGCTGCAGCTCAGCAGTATACAGGGGAGCCTGAGCAGCAGAGCAGAAATGCAGTACAGCTGCACTAGAAATTAGTCTGCTCAGGCACTGCCATGGTCCTCTTACCATGCAAGCAGTGAAAATAGACAGTCTGTCCCAGAAATGAAACGTAATAGTCTGCACGTGTTTTGAAAGCCTCAAGGAGAAGACTGGATTTTTTAGAAGATGTGTTTATGTATTGGTTTTCAAATTACAACAATAAACATTCTACTCACTCTGGTGCTGAGCATCCTTCCAGCTATTTATACATTCCCAAATTAAATGCATGGTTCTGACCACTGTCATCAGGAGAAAATGACCAACTCCAGCAGCAAAGCCAAGTGTGCAGCCAGGTTGATGGGGAAGACTGTAAGTGACTTGCAGCATCCCGCTGTGTAACTTCCTAGGATGCAACTGAGAGGAGGGAGGAAGGATCTCTGTCTGCCTGCAGTCTGGTAAACCTCCCTGATTCCTGCTCACTTCCAAATATTTAGAAGCACCACCAGGATGTTACATGTCAGTTATCTGTATTATAAAATGATGCAGGTAAATTTTGAGTTCTTATGCTGAAGTAACTGAAATTCCTCTGTAGTTTTCCTTGTATCCTGCCAAGGGCCAGTGCATGGGCTGATCACCGCTCAGGAGAAGTGGTGGTACTTCATAAGTGGGGCTATGACATGAGGCTGTGCTTTGGATGCTTCTCCTGCAGACATCTAGGCCATCAGTAGTGTCCTTCATCCCTCTTGGCATGTTAGACTTGTGGCTTTGGCTTTCTTATTTTCAATCCTAAGCTCTCACGAGGAAATCTCTGTGGCTTTCTGTACGCATGTAAGCAGGATACTAGTGTAAGGTATTGTGAAGAAGGTTTGTGCTCTTGTTGTGGTGTGTCCTGGAGGCACGATGCCAGTCACAGAGTGCCACCTCCAGACTCCAGCAGAAAGCCTGCAGCAGAGCAAGGAGCTGACCGTAGCTTTTCCAAGAGGTCCACAACAAATGCCACAACCATTTCAGCATTAGGACAGATTTTGGACAAAGGGGCAAGCTGTCCTAAATTGGTTGTCGTTGCTTGCAGGTAGCCAGCACCAATGCTGGCACTTGCTCATTGTTTTGAGGGCTGCTAGGTGAAGCACTGCTGGGGGATGTGAGCCAGTACTTCGTATGGTAATATTTAGAAAGAGATGAGAAGAACCTGCTTTTCATCTAGTCTCATTCTTCCCTGCCAGCCTGCGCTTTTTTTCAGCTCAGGAGACTGAAATCTTCTGTTCTGTTGTAAAAAGAAGTCACTCTGTGAGCAGAGGAGCTAATGAATCCTGCCTTGTAACATCTCTTTCTCATGCGGATCCTCTGATATCGTACAAAGGGTAAGCTTTATTAGCTTTCCCTGTAATGGGACAGCAGTGGGGCCCCAATCCTGTCCCCCACTGCCTTCTTTTCAAACTCCGAAGAGTTTCCTTATCTTTTGACCTTGATGCTGGACAGCAGGGGCGAGCTGAACACCCTTTTGTATGAGAGCACAAACATTATTCTAGACTCCTATGACTGCCGACTGCTGGTGTTTCATTTCAGTCGGGAGCTGGGCTAAAAATAAGACAAATAAATCCCCTGAAATTAAAAAGAAGCATCAATGTTTAAATGACTTCATCAGATAAACTGGAGAAGTATCTAAAAAATTTGAAATAAGAGTTATACTGGCTAAGCTGCAGTCCACCCACTCACAGCAACAGGAGTTGATACTTCAATATTAGAGAGTGGGATGTTGTTCCCCAAACTCCATTTTCTGTCTGTCAGCATAAACACAGACAGCCCCATCACGTGGTTTCTGGCTTCTGTTCTTTAGTCCATGAATCAGTTCTTATTTATTTATTTATTTATGGTAGAATTGGTGGGGTGGGAGAGGAACAGTTTGTCCATGCGACTAACAGGAGGGAAGCAAGTGGAGTGGCTGAAATCTACATTGGATTCAAGCATCAGATTTTCCCTGTCAGTTTATGTCACAAGCACAACCATACTTTAAATTCATCTGCTTGGGTAACACCTAAAAGCTGTCACTGCAGCAATGCAATTATGATAGTGCATCAATTGCTGTAAATCACAAAGCAATAGATAGGGTGTAGTTGTCATGTTCTTTGTGGTTAAAATATGTAGAATCTCTAATCGCTACCAGAAGAGAGGTTGTCATTGATAAAGGGAATCTAGAGCTGAAGAGCGGTATTGATTGTGCTGCAGAATTTACAAACTGTTTCTCCATTTTTCCACATTTTGAGCAGCCTTTCAAGACCTTGAAAGGCTTCACCTTTCCCTGGGGCTGGGGCAATAAATCCATAGGTTAATGTTTGCCTTGCTCAGGTTCTCCAGGGTAAGGGTCTTTGGATGATGATACTTTTCTAGCAGTTTCTTGTAGAAGTCATGCTATGTGGTAGCTCAAATTCAGAAATGGAACACTGTATTTCCTTCTTGGAGGTAGTAATAGCCATTCCTGGACACAATCTTGTATTACACTGGTGATGGGGATCTCACTCCCCTGGCTGTGCTGCATCCAGAGCATCTCCACTGTGGCTTTAAGCATCTTCTGAAACTTGTTTGCAAATGATGTGACTTCCCGACCTATATCTTTCTCCAAGAAAATGACAGTGCTTATCATCTGCATTCATCATCCAAAAAAAAAATTATAATTGATGGCCAAAATTCATAAATTATTTACATGCAAACTTTGGAACTGTAGGCAAAAATTAGTATTAAATGACTGTGTATGATGAAAGTGGAGGATAGGGGTAGGCTGTAAGGACATTTGGTTGTTTTTCCTGCAATTGGTTGGTTGGTTGTTTTTTCCCTCAAGAATCTCTACGGATCAACATGCAGAGAAATTATGTTATTTTTATTAATATGTAGCATATGGCTTGAAAGCTTTTCTGTGTTTAGAGCTCTCACATAAATTCACATAGTTCCTTGTATTTGTTTGCTTGCATATAGATGTGTATATGTACACATTCTCTGTATGTGTATGTGTTTAAACTAATATTCTTTGTATAGAAATGCTATACCCTCATGCTGCGGTTTCTCTGGTTTTCACCACCCTCTTCTTTATGCTTGGGTGGTCATATTCTGAAATTTCCCCAGGACCAGTTCTTCAAGCAGTCACGTTTCTCATCACATCTGAAGGATTTTGTGCCTCGCATGGTAATTAGGTCCTCTTTGTTTCATCTGCTGAACTGCTCTCTGCTACTTCCCGAGGCACGCTCGCGACTGGAGGCTATTGCTGAAATGTTAGAGCAGTGGAGATTCTCTAGGAGTAAACAGCTTCACGTCAACTTGCCTTTTTTTGTTTTGGTTTTTTTTTTTTTTTGTTTTTTGTTTTCCTGATGCTGATTTACATCCTGTTTAGACCTTGTGCAATTACATTTATCCTTGTTGCTTACTTAGAGTGATGCCATTTATTAGGATAAATTACTATTGCATCATGTGGCTGATGGGTATGTATGGCAATCGTCTGTGTATAATGTCACAAACACATGTGACATTATACACAAAAATATACAGATAGCTATTTATCTACCTCAGACTTTAAAATGCCAATGGCTTTGCTCAGAGTGCAACTTGCTGTCAAGCTTTATAGACTTTAAGCTATGATGGCTTAAAGGAAAACTCAGGTTGCTCTTTCTCCCAGTATCATGCCCAGCACCACTTCAGTTGGTTTTGAGCCTCCCTTCCAGCTGGTGAGTTATGGAGGAGAATCAAGCCCTAAGTTTTTCACCTTTGTTATTTGGAGCTGTCTGTCTCCTGCAGCCAAGCATGTCAGAATCCCTGCAGGTAGGGCAGGGCAGCACCAGGCACAGCTTTACCCCGTCTCATCAAGAACACCCAAGGTGATGTCTGGTGGGTGTGTGCTGGCCTGGAGTGCTCGTGCATATACGTGGAAGCGTAAGTCTATAAATGCACAGACATCAGAAAGGGAGAACTGTAAATTCTGGTGCTGGAAAGTAAATTCTTGTCAGCATGTGGAATGCCTACTGGTGGTTCATCTGTATTTTTTTCCTATTGTAATTAATAACGCTGTGATTACTCAGATCATAATGATTGCAAATCCCTGTAAGTGGTATCCAGATGGAGGTTTACACGGCATTTTTTCCTTATTGTGTGTTCTGCAAACATATTAAGAAAGTCTCTAAGATAATATTACAAAACATCAAGTAAAATCCTATCTCCTGAAGGGCTGATGAGATCATATGTGTATGGCTCTGTGTTATCTTGCCTTGACACATGGAATTAAATCTTGGACTAGCCTCACCTAGGAAGACATCATTTTGCCAGCGTTTTCTCTCTCCTGGCCATTTCTGATGTGACAGCTTTTTCCTTTCAGCCAATTAAAGCGTAGCTGTTCTGCAGACAAACCAATGGGAAAATCGGGCAGTTTGTTCATTGCTGAGAGTCTCTTCATTTCATTTTGTTGAACTTACCAGTCACACGCAAACAGACATTTGTGTCAGAAAAACCAACCCCTTAACTCTGCAACAGTGCTGCAATTTTAATTAACCAGGATGCATGTGGAAGGGAAGCTGTATTTTGGATGACCTGTTGCAAAATCCGTGGGTGTCTATAATTCAACCATACAGGTGAGCAGCCTGAGACACATCAGTTTTGCAGCAGAAGTTCAAATTTAGCAGCTCTGTTGCTTCTGCTAGTATATACTTTTAAATTTTGTTGAGTTTTTAAAATTCTGCAAAACTGTGAGATTGCAAGCAGGCACTTCAAGGGTTTTCCAGATATTTTTTTTTAATAACTTCTGTGTTGTTCCCTTCTATACCTCCTACCATTGTTTTATTTTGTCTTCTTAATGAAAGTGTTTTCCAGGTTGGAATCTGTAAGAGAGAGATGCATTTTTGTCACAGTGAAGTTTTTAAAATCTGCACAAAATGAACAATTTCAATTCTTCAGCTTTCTGAAAAGTTTTTTAAGTGATGTTTTAAGTCCAAATCAAAGCAATCCCCCTTCCTCCCTCCAATTCAAAACTATCATTAGACAGCAAATTACTTATTGTCTAGCTTGACAAGAGCGGTTGGCTCTCAGTCTTGCATGCAGATCCCCAAGCCACTGTCTCATGGCAAATTTATTGCCCATCTGTTTCCATTTCTACACTGCAAGTTCATTCTGGCTCAGAAGCAGCAGTGCACAGTTGTGGATTTTCTGATCCATATTTATTTCTCCTAACTTTCAGTCCTTAAGTGAGATACCCCGTTTAAGCAGAGTGATGACCTTGGTTTCTTTGTGTAGTCAGTGCAGAAGTGGGTTCATCCAGAAGGTGACTCTACACATATAAGGTCTCAATTAAACACCTAAAAAATAACTTCTCTAAGATCAAACTGCTATATGCTTTAAGCAGTTCCTCTAAATGAAGTCTCATTGGCTTACAGAGACATGCTGATAATGGGCTCATTGCCTTGTTAGATCAGCCAGTGACTGATGCCAGGAGGTCCTTGGGGCTTAAGTAACAAGACAGCCTTGTATTTCTGGGGACATCATTGCATTTCAAGGTTGTGATGTGAGACATGAGACTGAAAAGCCATCCCCAAGCTGCATTTATTCCCCTGAAATGCTCTCTGTGTAAGACCTGACTTCAGTTATAAAATAGAAATAACAGAAAAAAAGGTCAAACCATTTATTGAGGACTGACATTTACAGCAGTCAGGAATCTCCAGCTGTATACAGCTTTCTCTGTATATGTCACTCCTGTATCACACCATCCTGCTGAGGATCTCCAGACCACTGTTTTCCAGCTATAGCTAGTAAGATAGATGTCTAGTTAGGAATTACTTCTTCTATTTATACAGATGCACAAACAAAGAAACACAGAAGTTAATTATCTCGCTCAAAGATGCTGTACACCTCTACAGCAAAGTGACATTGTAGGTTCCCAAATTCCTCTGTCTCAGCAGTTGCAAAATTCTGCTACTTTGCACTTTATTCAGTGTAGTCAGAATGTTTATCACAATTTGTAATAATGTTGCTTGAATTTTTGTTTCCTGTGAAAGCCGAACATTAAAGGTCTTGTGTCCTTGATCCCAGCCTATGTAGTGGGACTTGTGCAAGCGTAAGTGGATCAAGGAGTGCATCAAGCTGTGGATTGAAGATAATAGGCCAAGCAGGAATCTGAAGAGTGAATGTTTGCCCATCCTGTATCTATACTTGGATGCAAACAGATCTACCTCAGAAGGCCTCATGCTGTGTGTGCGATGGTGCTAGTGCCAGTCCACATCCAGAGATCTTCTTTGGCATTCAGATATTAGCAGAAAGAAAGGGAAAGAGAAGTGTGCACGCACACTGTTACATGTGTGCACATACACACATAGAATGAGCATGAGCAGAGGCTGGTAACTTATTTCAGAGTTGAAAACAGCAATGTGATTAGAGGTGCTGAAGCACTAAGTACAAGAACACCCTCTCCAAGGGTACAGAAGGCTGCTGAGTGTCACTGTCAATGTCCCTTAGGTATCGTGCAATTCTGGTACTTGTCTCAGATGCCCTTCTGTGAGATTTGCATTGCCTCAGAGTCAGTCTGTGTTCTCCTTGCCTGAGCAGACTGACTTTGAGAGCTGAGCCTTGAGATCACAGCATCACAAGGAGACCCCGCAGGCAGACAGCTAATGCAGTCTTCTGGCCAAAACCTGCGGCAGGACATGGCCACGGGACGACTCCAGTCCCATTGGCATTGAGAAGAACTGTCTATCCCTGTTCCCTCATGTCAGGCTTCATCTTTGTTTCACATTGCTGTTTTCTTCCAATTGCTCATACACTGCTGCAGCTTTCTTTTTCTGTGCTTTGAATTAAGATGTTAATATCCTGTTGTCAGAGATTTAAGGAACCTCATGCAGATATAGACAGAATTGAATTTATAGAGCGAGTACAATAGCAGTCTTGCAAAAACATAATAATAAACCTTGCTTAAAAGATAGTGGATCTCATGCTTCCTCTTCCCCCGTTCTGTTCCTGAAAAGGAAACTTTTTAGCATCTGGAAAAGACACCCAGAATTGCCTAGTCAGACAATGGAGAAAAAAAAGTTTAGATTTTAATGAAACATGTCCTCTAAGTTAACTTAAATGCATGTTTAGATAGCTTTTGAGATTAGTCTAAGAATAATAAACTGTTATTTATAGGGAACTTCCTGGCCAAAGAGCTCTGAGCAGCTCCAGAATACCAGAACAAAGGATTTATAGCCCTCTGATTACTTAAAACAGTGATATTATTTTCAGATTCAAAAGTCTTTTTTCCTTTATGACAACCTGTTTGTGAAGAAGAAAAGCTGCCTAATGGTCCTTTCAGATTCTGGAGTTACTCTTGATAGTTTAATGTGCGTGGGTCACCTGATTTAGCTTAGGTTGGGAGCTTTTATAGATCCACATTATGTTTTCTGTGCAGATTTGTTTTTCTGCTTTTGTCATCAGTCAGAATAAATGGAAGGATGGGAAGTGCCCTGGCTGCTGGAGGGAATTTCCCCGAGGTTTCCCCAGTTTCCTAGTAGATCAGTGTCTTTTCTAGTTTTGTTTCTGATCGGATTCGGCAGCAGGTCAACATCCGTAGGTAAAGGAAGGCTTCCTGGAGTGAGCAGCAGTCACAGAAGGTAAATTAATGGAAGCTGGCATCTGCTGATCTCTTTGACAATAAGGAATTTTGCTGCCAACATTTAGAAACCATTGGAAATGGTCTCCATTGGAAATCAGATTTCGACTTTCTGCCCTGGGCTGCCAAAAGTATTTCAGCATAAAATGCTAAAGTAAGTTGAACTTTGAATTATAATTTCAATGACTGTCTAGTGAAATGGATTAATGCTCTGGCACTGCACCTTTGAGGCTTTGGCTCGAATCTTGCAGGATAAAAATCTGTCTGCTTTGACAGTTGAAAAGGTCAGAAGTGAAATAATGTCAGGTGGTCTTAGCCCAATTCAGTGTTTCGATTAAGAAGTGAATGTATAAGTTGTTGATGCGGGATATCATATCGGATCTTTTACAAAAATATAAATCATTTTTATTTATGTTTTATCAGAAAAATTAAATGCAGACTGCTGCATTCTTGAGAGGTGGAGCTTAGGTCGGACTTCAGGAACTCTGGATTTCGAAGAGAAGAAAATGGGGTTTACAATATATTGTATCTTAAGCTCTAAAGCTTGTATCCATCATGAAATTGATTCCTTGATATTTGACCACATCAAGCATAGTTCTCGCTCAGATATTCTTTAAAGTTTAATTTGGGAATTTTTATTAGCTGAGAGTACATGAAAAGAACATGGTTTTCTCACTGTTCAGGCAAGTGCATTTCATTTTTGAAACTGTTGTGATTCAGTTCCTAAATTTATTCAATGGGATTGTACTTAAAAACAAAAATGAAAACAACACAATAATATATATTTGCATAATGCATTTTGTCTCTTATTTTTATACATATATAATTTTATATAATATATAAACATAAATTAGTTTTCCAGACATCCCTGAGGAAAGGTCATAGTGACAAATATTTCTAGCAATGAGAACGGCAATTTCTGTAGGGAAAAGGAGAGAAAGAAAGGATTTGTGGTGGTGTGCCTCAGAGGAGGGAACGATAGCTAGCAGAAATGCAGAGCACCTTCTCTGGCTTTAGATTGTCCCTGTTCCACCTCTCACAAGCTCTCCTCACGTGTCAGGAGGTGGCCTTGGCACCACTCGCTGGAATTAGGTTGCCGGTTTTGCTTGCTTATTTTGATAAAAAACACACATACAAGATAGTTCAAATTGGAAATCAGCTGTCCTGGTATGCTACATAAATATTAGCTGGTAATCTATTGCAGACGATTGAATTTGTGAGCACTTCTGTCTTTTTCAATGGTGGTTGGCATCTGGTCTATTTAATTCACTGTTCCTTCTGCTTGTACACATATGTGGTATGGTGTGTAGGTTTTTTCAAGTTGTGTTTCCATCTTAAGGCAAATAAACCCCATTCTCCATGTGATCATGATACAATGCAAGAGCTGATGCAACTGTACATGTGTTGTAAAGATTAACTGGCACTCAGGCCCCATAAGGCATGGTGCACCATGCATTATCCTCTAATTTATGTTCAGTTTACAATGCTGATCAGTTCACGTAGTGAACATGGACTGAAAATAGTGCATTTCTGAAGTACAGAATGTGTACTTTTTAGTAAGGTGATCATCCCAATAACAAAACCTTAGAGGAGCGTCAGAGATTCAGATACACCGTAATTGTGGCCAGCAGTAGCATGGTCTTGCCTTTCACTGCTAACTGAGACCTATGAAATGGAGCCCAGGGGAGCACTGAAACCACAGAATTATATTCTACTTGTTCTATAGATTTTTTTCTGATGAAAAAAAAAACACAAAAAAACACATAACATCAGTCTTCCCACAGTTAAGAGAACTGGAGTTTCGCTCAGTGCAAAAAAAGGAACTTGGAATGAGGTACTTGGTTGTGCTGCATTTTGTTCCGCTGATGGCTGGTGGGTGCCAGGCTGGTGAGGAAGGCAGGGAGGCCAAGAGCTGTGAGCATGAACCATTATTTATAACAGAACAAAGTGGTAATTTTGCAACTATCACAGCTCAAATGTGGGACCATTTCCCTAGTAATAAAACTATTACTCTGTAACTGTTTACTTATCAGGAGGCCATTATGTGATTGATGACCTGAAAATGGAGGTTATCTTTCAATTCATTTGAAATGCAAACTGACGATAAAATCTATAGTTATTGCAGAATATTTTTAAGCAAAATCGGGCACCTACGTTGACCTCCTATTTACATTTCTTTGAGAAGAAAAATCACATAAAAGCTATCAAGAAACACATTTCACAGCAGGCAAATTAATTGGTTTTACTGTATTTGAATGGAGGGTTTGTCAAATAAAACATGCCATGACAGTTAATAGTGTCATTTAGAGGCAGAAAATTATTGGCTTATTTGTTATTGGATAAAAGGAAGGCAAACACTTTGTATTAGGAAGTTTTAATGTGTTTAAAATCCTCATTAGGGATTTATGGACATTCTTGCTTAGCATAGCGCCTCATTAATTTGAGGCTAAACAGTTACTTCTGTGTTTCAATTCCAATTTTTTTCTCCCTTTTCTTTAATTAGATCTCACATTAGAGTTTGGTCTCTACACCACTGGAGATGTAGAATTAATTAATGTGATTTATAAATCTAATGGAAGTGAGTTATTCTTAGATATCTTTTCAATTCAGCGAGCAGTTTAGCTGCACATAACAGAAGCGCACGCAGATCTAAGAGATTTGAGGAGCTCAGGAAAAGTGTGTGACTTCTGTATTGAATACATTTAGCAACATCCCTTGGCATTAGTAGATCAAAGGATTTTAATTAGAAATGTAACTAAAACGGAGGTCATAAAGATCCCATTCAAAATCAGATTTTCTTTGTTCTAAGTTCTATACTGTCCAAAAAGCGTTGTTTTACTTCTTCATGTGATAATCAGGACATTCAATGGCAATTGGGATAATAATGAGCATAAGATCTGGCTCTTAGTGTAGTCTGAGTTTGGATCAGATCCCAATAAACTATTACTCAGTAATTGTGCTATTTTGTTGGTATTCATAATAGGAAAATGGCTTTTACTTCTCGTAGGAACTTTGTTTGATTGAAGTTTATGTAGGAACTACATTTGTGCGGAATACATATGCTAAAATGCATGCTGTTATTTCAAATTGAAGATATTTCAAAATGCGTTCATTTTGTTTTTCCCTGGGCCAAACTGTGTCCTGCCCTTTCAGTTTTGGCCTTCTGTTCAGCAAAGCCAGTCTGAGGATGCCATTTGCAAGCTGTGCTTGTGGTGGAGGGACAAATGAAAATTAACAATTTGAAGACGAGCTTTGAGCAATTAACTTGAGTCCTAGGACTGGCCTTGCAGCCTTGCAAACTGCTATACAAATTAAACCCAGGAGTAAATTTTTCCATGAGGATGTCCATATCTGCTTAAAAAAATGAAGTAGAACAGCTAAGCAGCGCAGTTGCTTGCTGTGTTCTTGCATCCATAGTAAAGATATTGTCGAATGTAAACAGATGCTTAAAAATGCTACCCTTTCAAAGCACAAAAGAGATGCTACAGTCTGGATTCATGAGGTCAAATAATGCTTCAGGCTACACTGATGCAACTGCACTGACATCGGTGGACTTGCATTGTCACAAATGCCACAGCCTGACCTGACAGCTTTGCTACTATTTTAGCAGAAAGTTATGCAACTGCTGCCTGATTCTGCATGTTCTCTTGCTGGCATGTTCTGGGAATAGACACTAAATGACACTATCGTAAAATAGATTTAAAGGAGATCCAGTTCCAAGTTGTATTAAATTTAGATGGTTGTGTCTGTAGAGTAGAAGGAGTTTTGAATGATTTTGAAGAGGTTACTCCAAAGGTTACTCTGAGAATGAACACAGCTTCTCATTTACCTTACTATATCTGAGAGCAAATAGATTCGGAAGCCAAACTCACTTCACACTCCTTTTGTACTTGTGCTGCCTCACTGTCTTCACAGGAGTTGGATTTCATTCACACTGGTACAAGTAAGAAAAGAAGCAGGCACTTGATTTTTACTTCTGCACCACATACCTCACCACATCAGGGGGTTGCACAGTCTGCTAGATGGGCTTTCATGTTTAAAGTGGACAAAAGCACATTAGCATTTTAGGTCAGTGTGGTTTTTATCATCACTGTAATGGAGGGAAGCAAAGTAACTGCTCCCAGTATAAGACACATGAAGGAATTTACTCATGTTACTTAAGTAAATGAGTACTTGCAGTTATTGGATGGTAGAAGGAGATGGGGGGAAGAGAAACAGGCAGATGGAAGAAAAAAGAAAATAATACGTTCCAAACTCAATCGCTCTCTATCAATATTAAATGGGACATAACAGCCTCTATGTAAGCAATGTCAGTGTTTTTGAGTAGTTACTCTGGTATTATAATCATGGAGAGCTGCTACAGCACTATGTTCAGAATATTCCACAAGTAAAATGTGCAGCCTTTCCTACATTAAGAAAACTCCTGGACACTCAAAAGTGAGAGATTGCTTTATCAGGCTTCTCTCTCTAATAGTGTTTGGCAACTTGCTGCATGAAAATAATGGAGAACCATTGAGTTTGAATTGAACATCAACATGCTGTGCTTTCATGGAAATTATTTTATGCTGATCAATATTGAAATGGTATTTTTAAAAGAAAACATCAAAGAAATGAAAAAAAAAAAGTAAAAAAAAAAAAAAAAAGAAAAAAATGGGCAATGAGAAGAAAAAGACAAAATTTTCACGTTGAGGTCAGCCCAGTCTGGAGGGTACCATGGGAGAACTGAATGCTGGAGAAAAAACATTGTCCTTGCAGTTGCACTGACTGGGAGGTTGTTGTAAGCTGAGTTAATTGTAGGAAAGCCAAAATATAATGCCTTCCAGATTTTGGGTTAGCACCTAAGTGACCCGCTTTGGTGTAAGAACACTGTTTTGACAGAAATGACTGGAGAAGGGTATGTTGAAGACATTAGCTTTCATATATAGAACTATAGCTACCTGTTGTGAGTAGTTTGGAATTCTCAACTTGAGACTGCTAGGGAAGTTTACTGAAGTCAGTGGGAGTCCGATTCAGTCACATTTCGGACCACAATAGTAAGTCATTTTTCCTAGCATATGTGCTTTACTCAAGGGAGAAGGCAAATACTTCTTCATCCTATGCTTGAAAAGCAGCACTGACTTCAGGCCAGGCTGTCTTAGCTTAATAAATGAATTAGCCTGATCTGCTCCTTAAAACTTTCTCTTGTTTCCAGATTCTCCAGTAAATGTCTGTTTGATACAAACCCTTCATAGTGCAGTGTTTGCATTTAGGGGGAACAGAGGAGAAGTTCTGTTTTTTGTTTTAGGAA
This sequence comes from Callipepla californica brunnescens, assembly GCA_023055505.1. Classification (NCBI taxonomy): domain Eukaryota; kingdom Metazoa; phylum Chordata; class Aves; order Galliformes; family Odontophoridae; genus Callipepla; species Callipepla californica. Next base: position 1,032,402 of record JALIRH010000013.1, read on the forward strand.
ATAGTTTTCTTTCTCTCTTCTTCTTTCTTACAGATACAAAGAATATGTTCTCACAGACGTTCTAGTGAGGAAAATAGGAGATATTTTGAGGGTTGAAATAATAAGAAATGTCTTCTCATGATATTTTGGTTCCAAGGTGGTGGAAGTACTGAAAGAGAACAGTGAATATACGTTATTTGGGACCCACAAATGGCTCCCTTGAGAATGAATAACCCTGTCAAAAACACACACATATATCTGAATACCAAGGAAGCAATTGTTTTTCTTAATACCACCATGTCTGACTTCATTCAGTTTCCTGCATCTGATAGGTCTTGGACTCATCTGGATATTATGACTGGCAATGATAGATCACAGCGGAGACCCACCGGTAACCTATCCACGAGCCAAACATGCAGTATTGATGTGCGTTGGTAACAACATAATGAATATCAAATACGCCTGAAAAAAAACAAATACCAGTTAGACTGTGATATTCATTCCTTGCTCTTTTGCTGCTCCCACTCTTCCCTATTTGCACTAAAGTTAATAAAGAAGATTCTTCCAGATAGCAAGATTAGCTTAATGTCTATTTCAGAAGTCTTTAATATGAATGACCCTATTGGGAAAAATATTAATAAAACACGAAACAGACAAAAACATGAAATATAAAACAACCCAAAGAAATTAGAACAGTGGTCTCTGTGCAGTGGTATGAAGATAAATTCAAGTAAATGTGAAACAGTCTTTCTCAGAAAGAATAATGTATAGACAGATTACAGCTGAGGGACAGGCAGACATTGAACAGGCTTAAATCCAGACGAGATGTAGAAGATGTCTGAAGAGGGAAAATGGACCCTGAACATATAAGGAGATACTGATGGAAGAAAAGGTGATGTTGGAAAGGAGTGGCTGTGTACTCCTTTCAAATGCAGACAGTGTATTGCATCTTTGTAGACTACTGCTGAGAAAATTGCAAGAACAGAATCATAGGTTAATTTGTGCTAGAAGGACCTTTGAAGGCCATCTAGTACAACTTCCTGTTCAGAGCTGGTCTGGTTATTGCAGCTTGTTCAGGGGCTTGTCCTAATGAATCATGAGCTTCTCTAAGTATGGAAGTACTCCCGCATCTTTGGTGCCTGCTCCAATATCTGACCACACTCAATGGTGGAAATTGTTTTATCAATAATTAGTTGCTATTTCCCAATTTCTGAAATGTCTCTACTGCCTCTCATCTAACCCCTGAAGCTCTGGGAAACAGACTTTCTCATGAGGTAGATGCAGGTAGCAGTAAGATCTCCTTTTCTCTTGTCTTCTTCCAACTGCCTGAGCCTCTCTTCATATGCCCCAGCCATGTAGGAGGCCTTCAGCTGGACCTTGCTGCAGTACACCAATGTGTTTTGCATTCTGGGATGCCAAAAGTCAAGCACAGCACTCTGGTTGGAGTACTGAGTAGAAAGTCCATGCACATGTACATTCTTGCTGTTACAGCCCAGTATGTCACTGGTTGTCTTTGTGTTGGACATACTATTGAATCCTGTTCAGTTGGCCACCAAGACCCCTCACATCCTTGCTTGCAAACTATCTTTCTAGGTTGTTGCTCAGACTGAGCTGCTGTGTTGGGTTATTCTATCCCAAGTCCAGAAATTTACTGGTGTTTGAACTTTGTGAAATTCTTGAACAAAATCCAAATGCTAATTCAAATTCAGTTTGGAATCCACAAATGCTACCGCAACAGGAAAATATAGCCTCAACATTGTGTTTCAGACGTGGTTTAACCCCAGCTGATCTTTTTCATGTTAACCAAGCCTGGCTACACTAAACAATCATGTATTTTAGTCTATCCTTCTGGCAGGCAAGAAGAGTTCTGACCACTGTGTGCTAAACTTGTCTTGTGGAGCTCACTGCAACTGGATGGTGTGTGTTAAAGCAATGAGAAGGAAAGGAGAGAGACTCATGGAGAGAAATTCTTTTACAGCTGTTCAGCATGTTGACCCATGTACAACCATGACTAGCTAAGACTGTTCTGTGAACCGCAGCTTGCTTGAATCTGGAGGGAGTTAACTGTTGGAATGATTTAGGAGACTGTAATACTGTCTGTTCTTATGGTCTGTGAACTGGGTGGGTCCCTGGTGAGATCTAGCATCACCGGTCATAATATTCTGATGGTCTAAGACCTAAGTCAGGAAAGATTTTTCCACCATATCTGGAAACCCTGCTGTTCTGATCACTGCCTGATCCATTTTCTACATGCATTAATCAAAAAAAAAAAAAAAAAAAAAAAAAAAAAAAAAAAAAAGATGTGCTCTCTGTTCGTAAGAAACCTGCCAGGAGCTGAAGGCATTTGTAGGATGAGGCTTCTGCTGACAGACTTGGTTTTGCTGCTTCTGGTTTTCTAAGTGTTTCCCTCTTATCTCTGTGTAGTGCACAGTAGAAATGATCAATCAAGGCTCATGCACAGGATCCTTTCTTGCTAGCAAGTGAAAAATCAATTTGTGTTTGAAGAAGTAAACCGTAGTATGAGCTTCATCTTCCCAGAGTCAAAATGGCTCTCTTGATAAAGGAGATGACAATGAAAGTAGAGCTCTTGATGTATAAACGCATAGGTGCTCCTATGCAAGAGATGAGAGTGGTTTTCTGCAGTTGTTTAACATGCCACCTTTATCTTTCCAATTAAAAAAAGATAGGAAGAATTGGTTACTTACTGAATGCCAGCTGTGCACCAGTGGAGCCAGAAGAATTGCTCACAGTTTATTCAGATGACAGTATAGGCAGTCATTTTTGTCAAAGCCATTTATTCACTGTGCATTTCTGCTTCCCAGCACTAGATTTGGATTTTCAGTTTTCTGATAAGTCTTTTGGAAGATTTTGTTGCTTACCTTTTAAGACATGCCTGCTGTCTGGTGTAAAATACAAAGAAACGAGGCTGTATGTGATTTTTCTGTGGCCACAAAAACAAAATCTGATCTAATTCAGGTTATAAATTGTCCAGGAGCTAAGAGTGTGCAAGGAACTGTTGAAGGAATAAATGGAAGGTTAGATCAACATGACTCATCAGACAGTGTAGCCACTAACCCCATGCCATTTGATCTGCATGACATTGGGCTACTATTCCCTCACTCTGATATTTCTGTCCGCCTTCCCTCTCTTTAAAGTTTAGCACTGAGCCATACAAGCCATACATTAAACCTTTGGTTCCACATCATTTAAGTTCTGTTCTTTCTCTTATGAGACTGAAATGTGAAGAGTCTTATAATACAAGCTGGGAGATTTTGACCATCTGACCTTTAGTTTGTATTCTTTCTTTCTTTTTTTTTTCCTTAAGCCTGGAAGCAATATCTGAAAGTAAACATGAAGCATTTTGATGCAAAAGAGGTTTGCCAGATTAAAATGAAATTGAAAGATAAGTTCAGTGTAGCATGTAGCTGTTGTGAAATCTTTTTGTTTTGATTGAAGTTATATTTCCTCAGGACTCAGATCTTCGGCTTATGTAATATTAACTGTTCTTCAGCCCAGAGCTCACGCTGGCTAAGAGCAGCTCATGTTGTGAAATGTAACTGCTCAGTCATACAGACGCAAAATTCCTGGAATCTGTCTTTTTTGGCTGGTTTAGACCAAGCTGCTCACAAAGGAAAGGAAGAACCAAAGGTGTGCACAAGTGAAAGCTGTGGTCCTCCAGTTTAAAATCACAGCTACTAGCTGTGTTTCACTCTACCCTGATCCACCTGTGCTTGGATTGCATGGTGGGCCATGGGGGCCTACTTGCACTTTTATTCTGAATGCAAGCATTTGTGGAGAATTAACGTGAAGTTTTTGATTCCTACTTTGAAAGGTTGGAAGGTTGTTTTTTCCTTCTTTTCTTCTTCTTTTTTTTTTTTCCCAGAGTACTGTAAGTCTCCAATTAATCTGTGCCTTTCAAGTTCCCTAGAATGTGCAACTGTAGCATGAATTTAGAGAAATGGTCTCATTTCTTGAGAAATCCATTAATAGTAATGTACTGAAAGACTCTTACATTGATCTTCTCTCTGATAGTCATGTTGTAATAATTATTCTTTTAATGTTTGCATCAATCTAAATGTTTTCCTCTTTGTGCTAGCTCATTCTTGGATCTCTGTATATGACAATCACAGCACTTTGACATCTTGCATTACTTTAATACCAGTGATTCAAAACAAAGCTGTGCCAAAGGGAACAAAAGTTCTGTCAAGCCATTAAAATCTTCTCTGCCATTAACACAATTAAATTGATGAATGAACATTTAAAGTTATTACTAAGTGCTGCCAGCAGAAGCTAGTTGTGATTGTATAATATATAGTGCGCTTTATTGTAGCAGAGTAGTATGTTTATTATTATCATCATCATTTATTCTGAAGTAACATAAACAGGGCTGTGAGTTAAGAGAGCACTGTGAAGCAAGTAAGTCTGCCTTGTGTTAATAGCCCAGGGCACAGTTATGACATTTCTAGACAGAGGAATACCATAGTGTCCAAGCTAACCATTGAGAGTTTTTTTGGTTGGTGTGTAGACTGCAAGCTTATTAGGGGAGTACTTGCTTTGTTTTCTCATATTCCAACATTCTACTTCTTCAGAGAGCAAAAATCAGGAGTGCATTAGACATTTTGTCCTCCTACTGTCCTACTTCACATTGAAGAAATACTTTTTTGATCGTCTGAGTCAGATTGTATTTACAGTTAACTGTATTCCTCTCTGAACTGGAAGCTAAATATGAGGTATGGAAAACACAGATTAGCAAAGAGCTTAAATATACTAAGAGGAAAAAAGAAGTGGTTTAAGCACAATTTAATTGAGGAGATTGAGGAAAGGTCAATTAAGTTCTGGAATATCAAGTACTATAGTAAGAAGGTAGAATCCATGCAGCAAATGGTCACAATCCACCAGATGCTTTCAGCCTAGATATCTTGGGCAGAATTGGAGTAGAAATTGAGAACAAAAGATTTTTACTGGTTGAGAGTTTTTAAATGACATTATGGAAAACGATAATCCCCAGTTGCTGTCATAGATAAAATCAGTAAGACTACTTCAATGTGGTCATTTTCTCTTCAATACATCTTTACCAAGGTACTGCTGAACTGTTGGGAATGCAGGTTACAGTGGTGAATAAGCCAAAAGAATGGAACATCTTGCGTATTGGGAAAGGTAGTGAAAGTAGAACATATGGCATTTGAGAGAAGGCAAGTACAGTTTTACATATCTGTGCCTGGTGTGAGAAGGTAAGTAGGTAGCGGGAAGAGGTCTACAGACAGGCTAAGGTAACAGCAAAAACCGAATTTTAACTAATAATCACAATTTTAAACACTATATTTTATTAAGTGAAGGAATTGGAGACCCACTTCCCTGCAGTTTTGAGCTAGACTAACTACAGTACTAGAATATAAAGTATGCTACATTAATAGGAAGTGAACATGGTGACCTGTTTAATCTTCCCGGTCTTTGACTTTTGTCACTGTATGGATTTATTCTTGAAGTTTTGTGCAGGTTGAAGTCTAGGAGGAAAGCCGTGGTCACGCTTCAGTCAAGCTCTGCAGTAGATTTAGATGGCACAGATGAATCTTAGTCATGAATGTCCCTTACCAAACTAGTCATCAGGAGGTAGAAAAGTCTCACGGAGTTGTTATGGCATGAAGTATGTAATCTGTTTTTGGTACTTCCTTGAGTATTGGCTGTGCTGTTCTACTGCCATAATAAGAATCCATTGTAAGTGCCTGCAAGTATTGTAAAATTGTTTTACATATAGATCATGACTGTCTGCTGTTTATGTTGTTGTTCACAATATTTAGAGCTTCTGTGCCATTTAATAGTGCTGGCATGAGGGACTGTGGAAAATATTACAACAAACATTTAAACAAGTATATTCAGCTGGAAGGCATTAAAAGCACCATTCTGTATCTGCATAGGTATGGTTTTATGCATTGGTATATATATATATAGCTCTCCCAGGGGAAAGGTATCTGTCAATCCTCAAGAGGTGGATTCCTGTGTGCTCTTCAATCTTGACATAATACTTTACCTGAAATGGGCTAGTGGCAAGAAAATTATCCCCAACCCTTATAGTCCAGACAGTATTTTACTAGTATATTACTACAGTTTATGTGCAAGTTTTAATAGCCACCTTGGTTTTTAGTGTATAAAAATGTAAAATAAGATAGTTGATGATAACAGCTTTCTCGTAAGTGTTGCCACCTCTGTCTTTTGGTGCTGAGTGCTGCAAGTTAAACCAAACCTTGTGTTTTCTGTAAGGGCTACTGCTAGGAGTATCAGTGGGATCTTCAATTACAGACGTTTTCAGGCAATTCTACTGCCAGTTCTCAACTGTGAGGAAATCAGAGTACTTTATTGCTCCAACCGTGTCATTCCTAGCACAAAGCAGTGCAAAACAAACAAAAAAACCAACAAATTGTGATAAAATGAGTCCTACTGATGACTTCTGTTGATCTGAACTGGAAAACTTGGTAGGCAGTAAGCATAGATGCAGCAGTCTTCAAACAGAGGCAGTTGTTTGTTAGCTGTTCACCTGTATAGCTAGTCACTGAACTTTGCATCTAGTGCCTGACTAAACATTTCTTTTTTTCTTCAAACCTAGGCTACCCTTCCAAATGACTCCAGCTGTGTGGAAGAAATACTGCGTGTGAGTAATACACTTTGTTTTTGCCATATTCTTTTTCTTGCAATTGTAGTGTTTTTATTTCATCTTTCACGGAGAAGGGCTGTCTTTAACGTCATAGTTAAATAGTAAGTTATTAGTGGGTTTGTATCAAAGAGACATAGTCTGGTAAGCTCAGGGTGTTCTTTACTGGCTAAGTTCATTTCTAATATTCTTTCTTCCAGTACATCTGCAACTTGACTTGGTCAGGCATTACATCCTTTCCTGTTAATTTGTTTTAAGTTCTCAGGCTCTGTAAGTCTCTCCAGAATCCATTTCTCTCCCACCCTAGGGCAGCGTTCCCTTAATTCTCACACAGTGGCCTACAATCTTACTTCTTACCTCAAACTGCAGTTTCCCAGCACTCATGGTTTTGTTGAAAATGTACAGACATTTTCTTTGTTAGGAGTTCTGGTTAAATATTGAAAAAATATGGAAAATGTAAGTATAGAAAATGAAAACAGTTACTCCAAACTGAGCAACTAAGATCATGTAACAAGAAAAAAAACGCATGGGAAATGTGTTGGATATGCTTAAATCTGCCTTACTGTAACTGTAAGGTGGGCTTTTCCTCAGGCATTCCAAAGTCGGGGTCCCCTGTTGACTGTGAGATTTCTCTGGGACTAGTGGTTTTGCAACCCACCAGTTTCTGCCTGGAATTTTGGGTTTTGTCCTCACGGTTTAAGTTTCTTATCTCTCAGAGCTGCCTCTGTGGGATCCCCGGCCCACCTGCTGGTTTCAGTGTAGAGAGGATAAATTTCAGTGGAAATTTGTGCTGACCTTGTCTTTTTCAATTGGAGCAACTGGTGTAAATTCATCCAGACCCAAAGTCAAGAGTGATAGTTGTGTCAACTTTGCTTGAAAAGACATAAACTTGTTCATTAAATGAAACAGTCTTTGCGGAATTCAGTGAAACTGTTTGAGTGAAAACCTGTTCCTGTTTCTCAAACACACACTATCTTGGGATGATGCTGATGTTCTTATGGGTTGTCAGTGTTCCTGCATGGGTTAAATCAGCAGGCAAACATGCACATGCAGACCTGCTGTCATGGTTTTATGATTTTTGGTACTGGTATTCCACATCATGACATCATGTATTGCATTGAGAGTTGAAGAGCTAATACTCCAGCTCCATAGATCATTGATAATTCCAGGTATACCTGCCTCAGAAGAGAAGAAGAACTACATTCCCCAGAGGACTTTGCGATGCTTTGTATTTTTATGTGTTTTCCGCTCAGAGGGAACAGATAAAAACCCTCAGCGGTCACGGGACACTCTTTTTTTCCTTCGGGATCGACTCAGCAGTGGGTGCTCGCTGCCATATCGTATCGCCTTCAGCGTTAGCGTAAGGCCTTTGGTTTATCGGACACTCTCTCTTGCTCATTTTATTTGATTCATTAGCCTCAATTCCAATTATATTGTATTATATTCTGTTATTTTGCTTTCTGATATCTTATTTAGTAAATTAGCTTTCCTCCTCAGATCGTTGCCGCTGTTTTGTTTCTAGGCCCATCTCCCTTTTCCCTTTTCCCTTTTTCCTTGCCCTTTCCTGGGGCGTGGGTCCGTGGGTCCCCCGCACCAATCGTCGCGGAACCGGGCCGATTCAGCCCGGTAAACCGTTGACACCTGCATTCACAGAGGAGTGTGTGTCAGGATGTGCACCTAGCAGCAATGAATGCTAGGAAATAAATACAATTTATTTTCAGTGTTCAAAGTGAGCAGCAGTTTGTTACTTATAAGATATAAGGAAGCAAAACCAAAGAAGATGTTGAAATGCAGTGTTCTGATTACTTGATACAGTTAAGATATTTCTTCCCCTGTTTACATTATTTGATTAGGTGCATTACTGTTGTTGGAATAATTGACTTATCAGGTGGGGAAAGCAGTTGTTTTCAGTCAACAGCATCTAAAAGAAATGTGATGTAGCAAATGCCAGGGATCAGTCATTCAGTTGACAGATTTTATGTGGGAAAAGTGCATATAAATCATAAGAAGTAGGAATGTTTGTCTTTTTTTCTAATCAAGAGGAGATGATCCTGTTTTTACCCCATGACTGTAATTTGAGTCAACAAACAGCTCCAGAATTTCACAGGCTCCATTCTGAAAACCGCTGGGACTAGGGCAAGTTTTCCGAACTCCTTCAGTGGATTTGGATCAACTGCGAAGTTCTTGAGTGTGTGAAAGCCTGAGATCACAAATCTGCTCCTGGAGCTGCCCATCAAAGGCTGAGCAAGCCCCCAGTCCCTGTTTGCCTTCAATTGCAGTGTTTTAGGCTTTTGACTTGTTTGGTGTTGAAGCACATGTGGAACGGAAGTATCTGAGTTTTGTCAGTGACTTTGTTCTTGTGAAATTTATGATGCAGAATAAGCTGGTGGGAAAGGTGTTTTGGCAGCATGCAGAGTATCATATTCTACTTGATAGGCAACAGTGAAAAAAGAAGTAAGAAAAGGTGATGCCCATCTGTGGTTAAAATCTAGTTTTTGGGCTCCCTGTGGGAGTCCTGTGTCAGGAGATTCAGTCAGAAAGGAAAACCCTTGGTTGCAGCAGTAATTTGTGCTTTGAAAACCTGGATTAAGTTTCCAGCTCCAACAGATATTTTCTGGCTTACTGGGGCCATTGACTCAGGCTCTGAAGAGCCTTTGGGAATGTGGATCTTAGCTCTCTGGTGACAGCTTCTGCAGCTAAAAAAACATGGATATTAACATTTCTGTCTCTGTCAGGGATGCTGCAGAAATAACACAAGAACGGTTACAGAGCACTGATGTCCCAAAGGTAGATAGGTGGGAGTGTAACAGTGTGCATTCTTGACAACAGAAACAGAAACAGAGTTCAGCCCAAAATATCTGGCTGTATCATGCATTCACGTATGCAGCTTTTAATCCTAAGTGACACCACTGTACTCTGTGTCACTCCTGTAGCTGCTTAGCAAATGCTTGGATTGGCAATTTTTGCTCCCAGCCATGACTGCTGCAGAGCTGCGCACCCCAAAGTGCCCCCTCGCCTGCCAGCTGCTTTGAGGGCATCTCCTACTTGAAGTTGGGTTTTTTTCTTCTTTCGAGTCGGGAACTTAAGTGTCTTAGTTTCCCCTCAGAAAGGCCTATCAGTTTTTTCAGAGGTTTTTGCTATGCTTTACAAGGAAGAAGGACTTAAGCTAAGAATTGTAACCTCAGATTTTACCAAGCTCTTTTTTCAAGCCGAACTTGATTAATGTTTATTGTAATTGTATAGGTTTGCAATTTCTTATCTCTGTCTTTTTTTTCCTTTTTTAAACTAAAAATCAAAACAAACAAACAAACATAGAGTGATAAATTGAGTTTATGGACCAAACTTTTCAACGGAGTGAGGGGAAAGGTCTTGAGCGCACTCACAAAATTTCAGTGATTCAGATTTCCTGAAACACTTACCCATTTGGATCATCTCATGCAAATGCTCCAAGGACTGTTTGTGATCATCAAAGATTGATGGCAGCCTGGACTCCTGTTCCTTTTGTTTTTCTAACCATGTTATCTGAGAAAGTTGTTAAAAAATTAAATTAAATAATAAAATAAAATCCCTGTTGTACACCTAAGGCCAAGCTATAAATGTAGTGCTGGAGATCTGCATTTAGCACAGGTTGTTAATACCAAATTGAAACATAAAAGTGAATGGTTGTTGGTATACTTTCTTCTGTTCCAAAATTCAACTATTTTTTTAAACCAACATGTTGGCTTTGAGCATGTGGATAATGTGGAAAATAGGCAATCAACAGTATGTGCGTGTAATTCACAACTTATTAATATGGATTTAAATTAAGTTGTCACTTGCTATACGCAGCCACTGAAAAATGAATTCATTGAAATGTTGTGATACAAAGTGCAGATGGGGAAAGAGAACTGACATTTTAAACCAATACTCTAAAGCTGTTAGTTGTGCCACATCTATCAGTGCTTTATGCCAGCGCGCCTTGCTGTCACTGCATATCATTTGAAGGCATTGTGCTGATCCAAACCTAGGGCTGTGAGTAGTGAGTGAATTTGCAGGACCCCTTTTGCGCCTACAGAGAGCATAGAAGGGACTGCCTTTAGCGTGGGTTTGCCTGTGGAAAAGAGGAGAGACACATACAGCATCTCACAAGAAAGAAAGGAAGCTATTTAAGTAAAATTTACTGAGGACTTGTGTGAATTGAAATTTTGGGCAAGGTGTTTAGCCAGTTGTTTAGACATAATCCTGCAGAGGTGAGTCTTGGGTCTATATATGTGAAGCTGTCAGGTACATGCTGCTCACCATGTAGGCAGGCACTTCTCTCTGTCCCCCTCAGAGGAACAGAAGAATTCTTGTACATCTGTATTCACTGTAGTGCAGCATTAAAGAATTTCAACTTCTGATGCTATGTGGATATCTGTGATATTATTTAAAAACGTTCTAGTCTGAAAGCAAAACTAATCCTAAATGTAATTTAGATTATAATTAGTATAAAAATGACTGGAGTTAAATGAGCAAAGTCTGTAATTTGTATGATCTTCTATTCTTCTGATGACTAGCTCACATCTAATGACACTGGAGAATATGTAAATTGATCAGCAGATGAAAATGCCCTTGATTGCGTAAATTACGTGTAGTGTTACCTTCCTCATGCCAATTGAAAGCACTAATGGATTTAATATGTATCATCCATAGCTGAGGTGAGCTGTTCACGAAGCAAAATTGGACTGTAACAGATACAGCCCATTATTTGCCCCCTCAGTAACTGTTTACTCTTCTAAAATACAAACCAACATTGAAGTATGTTACTAAACATAATTACATTAATTGTAATTTGAAAAATACAGGTATGCAGTCCGATGTGGTTACAAACACACTTAGCAGCTGACAAGCAGTTTGAATATTTTCAAGTGGAATCTGGGGACTTGCTGAGGAGGACATGATGTGAATTTAAAATGATTATCCAGACGTCATTGGACAAGTGAATAACGAGCTGACTGGCCTAGTAAATCATGTGAACCTGTCAAATGTGGGAACACATTGGGGAGGAGATGATGTCAAGTAACAGTAACTTAGCAACCTGGCATTTAGCTGTCCAGAGAATGAGTAAGAGTAGCCACTTTTAAATAGCTGAGTAAATAAATGAATCCCTATATGTCTTAGGTGTGCTATAAAAATAGCCCAGCACCGTATGTTTTCTGTCAAGCTGCTTCTTTCTCTAGGATAAGGTGATTTATTCTTTCTGTTGAAATGAAAAAATGAATTGAAAAGTTAACCCATGTGTAAATGTGTATCTGCAGCCTTTGTCCCTTGTTTGGCATGGAGCCCTTGGAAGTGTGTAAGGAATGGGTAATAGCCTGCTTTGAAAAGGCAGCACATTGTGGCCTTTTTCCTTTAGACCTTGCTTATTCACATGAAGATTTGGATAGATAAAAACTGTACCTTTCCTAGCAATATCCAAGTCCTTGCATTTTCAGCTTTTTAACAGCATTTCCTGAATGGAGGCAGAGTCAGTTTCTGCTTGCACACCAAAATAAATCAGGGGGTAATTCTGCTGACCTCTGATCTCATTTGAGTTCATAGAACTCTTCATCCTCCCACACTGCTCTGAACTGGCAGCAACTCCACTTACATTGCTGCTGTTGTTATAATATAAAAAGTAGTTACTCCTGCATTACTTCAGATATGTGTAAGAGCAGCTACCAGTCCTTTACTCTGATAGCTCTCTAGATGTAGTTTTACTCCAGGAAAATGGAAACACTGAATCGTTCCTTAAGAGCAGCTCTCTCCTGGCTCAGCAGGTCATCAGCTCATTTCTCAGCTCAGTATTAGCAGAATTCATCAACAATTCCAGGAAGGTCAGATGAAGTCTCTTCCCAGCATTTTTTTTTTGTCCATTTTACAGCCTTATACATGCATACACATTGAGGTCAATAATTTGAGTCATTTCAAGACATCTTGGCATGGTCTTGGAAGACCAAAAGGCTCTATGGGAGCTAGAAGCCTTAGTTCTTCTCAGTCAAGAGCAGACTCTTTGCATCCTTTGCTCACCCTTGGCCACCGAAAGTTGTACCTGAACAAAGCAGGACAGAATTTGTTTTTGGCTATTCCCTGTTACAGTGACAACATGATGGTCACCCACGAGAAAGACACCTCAAGAGCAGTATTCTAAAGTAGTGAATATATTAAACTGAGGTAAATTTGGAACCCTCAAACTTCAAGCTGGATGGGTAAAAGTTGGCATTAGTCAGCGCTCAAATATTTTGCATCTTTGGTGGTTTTGTGGGCCATAGTTGTACCACTGATAAGGCACAGGTTAGGCATGAGCGGAGTTCATTTGTGATGTAGATACATGTTAGAAATGAGCTTTGTACTACCAGGTCAATGCAAAGTAGAATTCATGTTGTTGGGGGAGGTACTGGAGAGAAAAAGTTGACTATCTGATCTGACAAATGCATGTCAGTGTGCAGTGTTTCTGTATTTGGAAGGTGATATTTTCTACTTGTGTGATCTAGGGATAAATGGCTCTTCAAAATATAAGGTAGCAACAGATTAAACCTTTATCAGGACAGGCAAGCAAGGTCTGATTCCAGCCAGAAAAAAAAAAAAAAAGGTTTTATTTTCATAATAGTATTAAATAAATTAATTAGAAAAGAAATTCAAAATTTAAAATCTGATCATTATATGGATCTATTGCAGCTTGTCTACATTTTAATAATAACAACAAAAAAAATTAAAAAAAAGTTATTCAGGAAAGGAGGAGACTGCAGTGCATTGGTTCCAAACTCAGTATTCAGTTTCATTCTTACCTACTTAAAGATAATATTTTAACATAATTTTTGTAGTGCCAAATTGCTGATTTTAGTATTATCATATAGTTCTGCTATCATTGTTTGATTTTCCATTGCCACTGAAATTAATCTAAAATGAACCGATGTCATGAATATTTGGCCATGCATTGTTGGTCCCAGAGAGAATGAAAGTGCTCCCATCTCCTCTACTAAATGAAAGTATGTTAATTCTCATCTGTTTTCCATGCTCTCTAGCATGTCTTTTGCACAAAAACCAACCCAATCACTTCTACATATTCTTCCTTTTCAGTAGACACTTCAGAAATGATCCAGTATATATGGCCATGTGTTACAAGCTTGGCATGTTCACTCTGACTCAGTACACTGTTGTGATGACAATATGAAAAACAGCTTTAAAAAAGACAGTTAAAAAACCAGAAAATTATCAAAGCATGGTCATTGTTTTGAGGCAAAAATGGTAGTAAGTTTCATGATTTCTGCAGATCGGGAGCACACTCTCTGGCACTTAAAGATTTTGGTAAAAATGTGGGGAAAAAAAGTTGATGAGGTCATGTTGTTTCGTTGAAAGTATAATTAAACTGCAGTGCCATAAGATTTCTACTCCAGATTTGTGTACTCACAACATCTGACTACCTGTCCCTTTTTGTCATTTTAAGTAAAGAGTAACTCCTTTATCTTTGAGTGAGAAGGCTAGAGAAAACAGGGATGTGGATTTCTGACAAAGTTTGACTTTTTGTATGCTCCCATGATCAAAAAAGAACAAAACTGTTGAATTTACTGGAAAAAGTTAAGTACTTCTAAGCTATTTTAAAGTTCTGCTCTGTCAGTACTGGGTATCCTTCCTCAAATACCTCGTGGACTGCATTACGTTCTGAAAAACATCTTTAGAAACTTCAGAGCCTACTCTGTGCCTGTCCTGGAGTACTGCTCCCAATTCCAAAATGACTGGTAACAACAAATACTGGCACACCATCTGGTGAGGTCAAGCAGAAAAACAACCCGAAGCTAGTATGCTCCTCTTACATATCTTATTGTGAAAGTATTAAGCACAAAAATCAAGTTCTCTTTTGAAATATAGGTAGTAGAATATTCCCCTGCTCTCAGATTAATCATTTCTGTTATTTCATCTCATCCTGTCAAAATGAAACATGGTTAAATATGGGCATTGAGTGTTTAAACTGCTAGCAGTGTTACCTTTCATTTAAGTAGATTAATAATGCGTACCCTACATAACAAATTGCTTTAGGCACAGAATGAAGACATTGAAAACATATTAAAATTGAGTTAGGCTTTCTGAAACGAGTGCATGCTTTAGAAACAATTTTGGTTTGAAGTGACAAAGCCTATAGTTGTCTTTTGTGAGCCCTTTATCTCATTTGCCTGAGGTAAATTGTATTGCAGTTTTAAAATCTTGGGTGGGAAGCTTCCCATAAGTCAGCACTACTGAAGAAGCTGATGGGGCCCGAGGAGCCTAAATTGGACATTTGTGGTTAGCCAAGAGAAACAGAGCTACAATAAACTAGACAGACTTACAGCATCCAAGGGAAGATAGGGTTGGAAGATGTGACTAAATGAATCTTCAGAAGGAGTTTCAGTTTCTGTTTGAAATACTCTGAAGGTATCACTGGCCATGACAATTGAAACATTACAATAATATATGGTTGATAGTTAAAAATATATGTATAAGGAAAGATCTTGAACTAGAGAAAGGAAAAAAAAATGACCAAAGAGGGTTGGTATGCGTGAGAATACTGAGTTTTACTGTTTTAACTATACCTGTCATGTTGCAACCTTTGATGTTTCACTGCTCTTGTTGTTTAAGAAGGAAGGTGAAGAAAAGAGGACAAAGAAGATGTTTGGAGTAGACTTGGACTTAAAACATTGAATCTCATTGCTGATCTTAGAATCGTAGAATGGCTTAGGTTGGAAGGGACCTTAAAGATCATCGAGGTCCAACGCCTTGCAGTGGACAGGGTTGCCAGCCACTAAATAAGGCTGCCCAGGGGCCCATCCAGCATGGCCTTGAATACCTCCAGAGATGGGACATGCACAATTTCCGTGTACAGCTTGTGCCAGTGCCTCACCACTCTTGGAGTAAAGAATTTCGGCCTAACATGTAACCTAAATCTTCCCTCTTTTGGACTACAATCATTTCCCCTTTCCTACCACTAGCAGACTGTGTAAAAAGTTGATCCCCCTTTCCTGTTTTTACACTCCCTTCAAGTACTGGAAGGTCGCTATTAAGTCTCCCCAGAGCCTTCTCTTCTCCAAGCTAAAGAAGCCCAACTCCTTCAGCCTTTCTTCATAGGAGAGATGCTTCAGCCCTCTAAGCACCTTCATGGTACTTCTCTCCACATCCTTCTTTATGCTGGGGCCCCAGGCCTGGATGCAGAGCTCCAAATGGGGCCTTGAAAGGGCAGAGCAGAGGGAGACAATCACCTCCCTCTTCCTGCTGGCCTTCTTAATGTACTTCAGTCTAAACTGAACACAAGATGCTCCCAATCCTTTTCATTTAAGATTACAGACACTGCCTGAGGTATTGATCAAAAAGGTTGCCTTTGGAGTGATCCCCTGTACAAGCAGGTGGTCTGTTCCAGTAAAGGAGTGATATGGCAGCAGTTAGCCTTGCCAGCCTCCATGGGTTTGCAGAAGCTGTCTAACATGGAACGGCTGTCCTGCAAGCATCATCTGTCTTAGTCCAAGTTGTTCCATACTCTGTTGGGAGACAAATTTCGAAAGTCATTTTCTGGGGGGTGGGAGTAAATTATTTCTTTCATATATTTCTTTTATATTAAGATTTTCATACAGCATAGTGAGCAGTGTGCTTTCTGATGATGCCTTCCTTAATACACATGGAGCTTGTTTAAGCTGGCAAAATATAGACTACGTTATTTTACTCCTGCCATTAAGTGATACTGATATGGTCCATTTTCCTGTCTCTTGGAACATCCACTGAGTAAATGTTTGACTATGTACACTCAGATAAAACATCATACCTTTAATCTTTCTGCATAACATTGAGATGCTTCTTCGCTCCATAGTCTTTTCTTTCATGAAACAGGGAAGGAGAATCTCACCCACACTGCCACAGCACTGCAAAGTTAAATTAGATCCTAGCAAAATGTATTGAGGACTTCGGTTGGAATTACAGTGTTATAACTGTGCAAAAGTCAGGCTCAAACAGATATTTAAAATTATACTGCATACTGTGGTTTATCCATTTCTATAGAAATCTCTAATGTTTCTTTAAACAAATTGTGTCATTGAATGTAATGTTCTGAGAAATTTTATGAACTTCCTATCTACTTGAGACACACATTTCAAATTGTGTTTTATATTGAATTTTTAAGTCCCTTTCAGTTTCTTGATACAGTACATAGTGTTTAATAAGCATATGAGAAGAATGTCCATTATGGATGGAAGATACTTTTGAGCATTTTCAAATTGTCACATTTAAATTGTCACATTTGTTTAATTAGCCTGTAGATCCTGCCACATTGATTTATGTCAGCTGGGTAACAATTTCTTTGGATAGCTAGAATATCTGACCAGAATGAAATTTATTTATTTATTTATTTTTCCGGGGAATTTCTCACATTTCTTTTTTATTTATAAGCAGTCATCCAGGCACCCAGACTTGCAAAAGTCAGCGGAAGAAAATGTCAGCATGCAGAATTAGAAAGGAAGAATATTTTAATAGTTCCTGGAGTTTAGGTGTTTGTTGACCGCTGTTCAGATGGAGGCAAGAGATACAAACAGACTACAGAGAGGAATGTGAAGCTCTGAGCTAAGTGCCCAGGTTTAGGTTTGTTCAACATTCTGTGCAGACTCTTCATTCCACTTGCTGCATTGCTGTAATTCTTAGCAGGCTCTGGGGACGAGTTCACTATAAACCCTGTTTTCAACAATTGAAAGCTCTTTTTCAAAGATTTTCTCTATTCCAAAGTTTCTGTGCAATGTCTAAGTAAATATATTTTTTAGTTGTTGTTGAGGGAGAACTATAAATAAGACAGACTAGTGTTTTGCAGGGTAAAACAGGAACAACGTGGGCATATATGCACTTAGCAGACATATCTGATGCTAATGGGAAAAAAGGGCCAGGTTAGTGTTCTTTAGATTTGCTGTTGTCTCAGCGGATAATTTAAGGCATGGACCAAATTTCATCTCTGGAGTCAAACTGAAAAACACTGGGTATTGTCTCTTGTGAGGAAATCTTTGAGACCTTATGATGGAATTTATTGTACAAGCACTGAGTGTTAAAGGCTCCTTTAGGCACTTTAGTCCTTGAATTTCTTTGTCTTGAGTATATCCTGTTAAAGAATATGTTATTTGCATCCCACATCCCAAGGTACAGCAGCCTTTAAAAGTATTCTGCTGAGACTCAGAAAAAAAATAAATAAATAAAATAAAATTGTATTTGCTCTGTAGGGGAACATTCCCAGTAGTCCGAGGGTTTCTTTTTTTTCCTTTTTTTTTTTTTTTTTTTTTTTTGTTAATTTAGCCATTTAATCGCTTCTCACTTATTCCAACATTTTATCATTTCAAACCTCATGAGTCCTTCATCTATTCAGTAAGAGGCGTGAGCTGCCAGTTTATCTGGAAAAAGGAGTGTTTTCCTGATGAAATAAAAAGTGGTGCTGAGATTTTATTTTATTTTTTCTTTTTGAAGACCAACCCCTTGTTGTTCCTGAGTTCAGAAAACAAAAGAAGAGAACACAGCTTCAACACTAAGCCATTCACTGGAGGTTACTTTCCATGAAAATATTTATCACCCTTCTTTTTCTCAGCAATTGAGATATTGTTGCTTTTAAAAGAAGTTGTCCTGATCTCCTCATTACCATTTTGCTTAACATGATAAGTGTAAACTACAAGAAAGCTATCATGTTTGAAAGGGTATGGGAACCCTTAGGAATCTTATACTCACTGATTGTGCTCTTTGAAAAGGCTTAGACTGGGAATTTCACTAAATGTATCATTCTGTCTCCTTTTGGAGCAGCATTGTCATCTTATAATGTCTTTCACTTAAGACACAAGTTACCCTTCACAAAGAATGCTGTGTTACTACATCTAGCCTTTGCATCTCTTCAGCAAAGTGAGATCAACAGCTCCTTTCGGTAATTGCTTGAACATGATATATATGGCACGCTGTACTGAAAATGGAAAAAAAAAAAGGAATTTTTTGGCAGATTTATTCCAGTTTGACTTGTATGATAGCTGATAGTTGTCACTGTTCGACACCAGCTAGAGTTGCAAATAGCAGTGCTGCTTAGAGCTGACTAGCAACTGTTGGCCTACTGGGTGGTCCTTTCTTGGGATTGCTCCAAGTTTGTTCCACATTGCTCATATGACCCCTAATAAACTATTACTAGTGAACAACTTGTTATTTCTTTTTAGCCAGCTAACAGCAATAAAGACAAAGCATGTCATCATCTGGTAATACAAATATATAATTTTTAAGTGCTGGAGCACCAAACTTAGTGCTATTTAGTGCTGCAGCTTTTGCATCCTTTTCACTGGCATTCCTGTGGGAGGGAAAAAAAAAGACATACTTCAGAAGCAGGAAGGTTATGGACTTTGCCATTTTTCATTCCCATTAACAGAATTTCATCTCAGTGTAGTTTGCTATTGTGTGGTTTAAAAACAATGTAGACATGGAAAGCATCCCTCAGTGAGGATATGTTCATCTGGTGTATAGCCCAAACACAGTGATTTTGAATGTCAGGACCACTCTGTGTGGGACCTGGCGTCCTCAGATGTCACACATTTTAGCAGCGGTTCTTAGTGGTTAGTTCTTCCAACCTCAGACTCATAGGCTTTGTAAGAAAGAATGAGCTGGGAAATGGGGAATCAAATGCAAGCATGCCACAGTGGGACTCTGTCTAACAGAAATACTCTGGAGCTGCCATACCTTAAAGGAGATTAAAAAAAATCACGCTTTTTTGGCTTCAGTTTTCTTTGCTCCTGGAGCTGGCTTGTTTGTGTAAGGCTGACATGACAGCAAAGTTTATGTTGTATCAAAGGTTTTGCTGTATCATCTTCTAAAACATACATATATTTTTTATTCACCAGTTGGCCTAGCAGGAGTGGATCAAAGGGCAGTGTTGGCGTGATTTATAGGACATGCAGATGCAAGATCAGATCTGCATCAAGGCTCAAGTGAGGAAAGGGAAATCAAGACTGAAATGTATGTTATTTTCCAAAGACTGAAATTACTATGATAAATGCCGGGTCTTGCGGTAAGCTTTCAGGTGGCTGCTTAGGTCTTTCTGAAGGAGAAAGGAATTAAAGGGTTGAGTGAGAGGTACAGCAGGGACTCCCCCTCTCTAACAGACTGGAACCCATAGTTTATTCTTGGCAAGCATGGTGAGCTTTTAACCTTACAAGTGCCAAATTTGTTGGCTTCAGATTGTGCTTTTCTGGACATACAGGGCTTGCTGAATGCCCATCAAGCTGACCGTGCTATCCACCCAGTACTGTCCACTACGAAGTTCCAGCACTGTCCTTGGTACGGCATAAGACAAAGAATGAGTGAATCCTTGCCCCCAGAGCATTCAGTCTCTGATGTAAGCACCAGGAAAGTAATTGTACACTGTAGGGGGAAATGCATTCTTTGTGTAGTAGGGGAGAAATAAGTCTACAACTGAGGCATGTGGTGGGCTGATAAGGAAAAAATCACAGAGATGAAGAAAAAGAAATGGTGAAAAAGGACATGTTCTGTATGGATGGTTTTTAGCTTTTCTAGGCATGCACTCTTTCCGCTTCAAACACTGACCGCTGTTTTAGGAACATTCTAGTTCAGGTATGGATGAATCATGTTAGAGGGAAACACCCTATGCTACCATGGCATATCCCCACCCAGGAAGACTCATGATGCAGTACTGCTGGTGTGGCAGCATAAAAGAGATCTGGCAGAGTCTTGATTTTGAAGGCAAAAAAAAAAAAAAAAAGGCAGCTTTTGTAAAAGATTTCAATGTGCATTGTACAGCAGTGTGTGGTAGATTCATTTCTTTGTATTAGATGAGTAACAACTTGCAGTCCAAATTTAATGAACGCAAATCATGCTTTATGCAAAAGAATTCCGCCTTAAACTCAGATGAGTTGCCTATCCTGGTTTCTTAATTTCCCTCTATACTATATTTCAACTTATTTATATCCCTGTTTGAATGCTAAAGCTGATGTCTTCTGGCACAAGTTGATACTTTTGAATTCTGGGAGATTTTTAGCTTGAGTTTTATCATATTGTCAGAATGTGGTCTATAAACTGGCTACATGGGTCTATAATGCAGTACTCAGCATAAGAGGTTTCTGTGCTAACCTACAGCAAAATGTTTAACAGTTTACACATTTAATTTTGCCTGATACTGAATTTGAAGATGCTATTTTTTTACTAGGTTTGTGTAAGCAGATTCAGAAATTAAATGCTTTTAGTGATAAATTACATGGATAAGGTCTTGTCTTTTGACTATATAATTCACCAATGCTATTTGTATGAAGAAAAAAAGGAAAAAAAAAACAACCCTGATTTTATCTGGCAACATAAAGGAGATGGTGTAATGTGTCACATAAATGTGTGCAGTTGTGTGCCTCAGGGTAGGTGCAGTCTTTGTTTTGTAACTGTAAATTATAGTTTTTCTCTCCTCTTGGTGCGAACCCTAAGTTTGAGAGAAGAAAACAGGCAATTCGAGACATGCTTTCTTGCTTGTGAAGTTCGAGATGGATGGAACAAATTACCAGATTCCCTTAAACAAGTGCCAGCAGTGAATAGTTTCAAAACACAGTTGCTTATTTACTTGGAGAAATGTTGCCAACGTTTTTTAAATTGCAAAGATGAAATCGTATGTTGGTACTAGGAACTTTTTAAAGAATTAACTTTTTATTACTTATTGTGTCTTTGTTTATATTATATTGCTGTACTGCCAGGACATTATGTTGTATTTAACAGCTCAGTACACTCTTCCTATCTCTTGGGACCCTCATGAAAATTAGATGTGCCATTCCTGGATATGGTTTCAAGTATCATTTTTAATAAATAAAATCAAAGGGACATGGCTGTGCATCTCAGTGTGGATGAGAAGCTCCCAAGAACAGGAGGTGTTGTGTTCGCCATGATGTCTGCATTAAGACACTGATACTGTGTATTGGGCAACAGCATCATTAGTTTGGTCACAAAGAATGATGGAAGAAAGATACCTGCCTTTATGGAAGTGGGCTTAGTGTACATGACCTCAGGTACCTGAATATTTATGGGGAGTGTGATTAACTTTTCATAGAATCATAGAGTGGCTTGGGTTGGAAGGGGCACCAAGGACTATCAAATTCCAGCCCCATGCCACATGCAGGGCCAACAACCTCCAGATCTGGCAATAGCCCAGGTTGCCCATCCAAGCTGATTTTGAACACCTCCTGGGATGGAATATCCTCAGCCGCTTTGGGCAGCCTGTTCTAGCACCTCACTACTCTCTCTGTGGGGCTCTGTACTTAGTGTTAATTCAGTATCTAGTTCTGGATGCCCTACATGGCCCAGGATCTCACACATTCCACTGTGTGAATTCCACAGAAGTCTTAACTCTGTCTCACCATATAAAACTTCTTATGGAAGCTCTCCTTTGGGCCTCTTGCAAGGTTCTGCTTCATTATTTACAGTGCATGATTCTACATTGCCAATTATGTTCTGTGAACGCTCAGTGTTTCTTCTGCCCTTTACTCATGCAAATTATCTAAGCCTGACAAGAGTTGAGCTACAGCTCCGACAGATGTCTTGTTTGATTGCCATCCACCATAATGGTGTTTCTGTAGTAGGACACTTAGGGAGTTGTGCTGCATGTTCCTGAAAATGCCAGGAGTATGTTAAAAGGTGCTCAAGAATACAAAACCTGCTTGGAATTGTATTGAAGGACTACTCTGGGCAGTGTGAGCCAAATTCAGGGTCGTTTTTGGCCATGCAATCTTCCTGGGATGTGTTCTGAAGAAAACTACCTTGGAGAGATGCATCCAACCAGTTTCAGAGAGGAGACCATGCATGTTCTTGCATACACATGGCGTCGGGGGCCCTGTACCCTGCAGAGAGCTAAGACATTTGGTAATGTTGACACACTGTCATATAGATAGTGGTTACTTTCAGGGTTGTGTCAGACTTGCTGAATTGGAAGTCTAGTGAGGGGTTCATGTAGCGTAGGTTCATTACTCTCCCCTGAAACTGCCTGTTGAGCTGAGATACCTTCTCACTGTAATGGAGCATTGTTTTAGTTCACATATACAATATTGGTTAGAGCAATAAGCATATCAATCATGATTTGCTATTTTTTTATTGTCTTCTAAATGCTCTAAACAAAGATGATGAGTGTTATTAGTTATGAAAACTGCAGTGTGAGGAAAATATATTGAAAAATGTGAAGTATACAGGAGGCAGAAAGTGCTAGGAAGCTCAACAGAAAATGCCTGTATTGCTATCAGTTTCTTTTTGTAAACAGTTCCCAAATGTTTGCAAAGGAGGAAAGGGAAATATTTACCATAAGGTTTTTAGTCAACCCCCAAGCAGTTTCTATGTTCATTTTCACTACATATCATTTCTGTCTGTCCTTCCCCTCCTTATTAATATGGAAAGGAGTAGCTGTTTACCATGGGAAGCAATGGAATGCATCTTGCTCACCAGCTGAGCAAAGGGAATTATTTGTTGTCATGGAGAAAACCCACAAGGTGAACACTGTGTTTTTAGATTACGGTCAGGGAAATGGCTGCTTTTGGAAGAATAAACTCTAGTTCTGTAATAAGAAGCTCATGCGTGCATGCACTGTATTTCCAAATGGCTTTCTAGTAATTTTTGGTGCAGTAGCAAGATAGATTTTAGTACGACAAAAACATCATTGCAGATGAAAAAATGTGCTGGACACTTGCCATTGGTAATAAGTTTGCTACAACATTAACATGAGTAAAAAGTTTCCTGCAGTAATACTCATACCAGGGGAGCTTTCTTTCTCTTGGAGGCCATTGGCAATCACTGAAATATTTATTTATTTATTTTCCCTATGGGGAAAAGTATCTGGAATCCCTTTGATGCTGAGAAGTATTCTAAATGCTGAGAAATGATCGAGTCCATATCTATGATCTTATCTGTCATGGCCCTGCCAATATTGTCCTAATGTCCTAAATCCCTTCCTAATAAAGCCTTTGGCTCAGTATAAACCATGTCAGTTATCTGTCAGGCTATTCCCAAGTGTTCGTGTAAATTTCGCTTTCCATCATAGGGAATATATATGCAAAACAACTCATTGTTTTATCGCCTCTCTGTTCCACTAGACTTTAGTGTCATTTGCTATTATTTCTATATGTATATATGTATGTTCATTCTTTCCTTAGTCTTTTCCCCAAAATTAAAGAGTTAACATAGGTTTTAGCTCTGTAGGCATCACACACATAAAATGTGTCCGCCCCTCATGGACTACTGACTCCGTAGCACACAGAGTTTGATCAGATTTTTATCAGTGCACAAGTTAGGAAGATACTGTGAAACAAAACACACTTTTTATTAATTTGCATTGACAAATAATTCATAAAACATTCATAGATCATTAATGAAGGCCTTAATAAATGGTAAATCACTTGGTTATCTTTATTCCATCAAGACAATAGGTGCCAGCTGTAACATTAAGTTTGTAATAACCTTGGAACATCTATTCATCATATATTAATTTTTTCCAAACTCAACTTTAAAATACTGTGTAACCAAAAATTGGAGTAAGTTTACAGCAGCAGAGTTAGCTAAAATCTGAAAGGACTAAGGGCAGCTGACATAGAAAATACCTGAAATAAGGTATATTTAGCCACAACAATTTGTACAGGGTTGTTCTTCCTCCTTCTACCTGTTCCTCCATCTAATCTCTAATAGGCAGAGATTCAGTGTTGAAACTGCCTTTGTAAACCCCAGTGCTAAGGAAGAGAAAACCACTGGGATTGTTTCTTTCTTCTGTGTTTTTGTGGATTTGCTATCCACAAGAGGTAGTAGGGGTAGCCAAGAGAGATCTATCAAGCAAAGGAATAGCACTGTTGGGCTGGGTGGGATCTGAGGAATCCCATCATCTTCTACACATCCCTGTCCAAGTGCAGGAATCAATTCTACCCAAGCCATTCCTGACTGATGTGTGCAAATTTGTTCTTAAATGCGCTCTTCCAAAGATGGAGACTGTGTTGCTGCATGAAGGACCTTTTTCAGTGTTGCACAGTCCTCACTTACTGATAGAAAGCTTTTGTGTGCTTGTGTGTCTTTCTGACTGCATTTTAAGTTCATATGTACCATAAAACTGAAGAAAAGATTCTTCCTTCCTTTTGCAAAAGCCCTTTCTGTAATTGTAGACTGTTCTTATGTCTCCCCTTGATTCTCCCAAGGGAAGTAGCTTGAGTCTAATATCTTGGGAGACCTCAAATTAAATCAAGCTAAGCATTTTAAAGTGCACTGTAGGAAAGAAGTTGCTTCAGGATGGACATGGGGTACATGATCTAGCTGTTTGTTGTTGTTGTTGTTGTTGTTTGTTTATTTGTTTGTTTGTTTAGTTTTTGTGAGTTTTTTTTCATAATGGCTTCCTAGAGTGAAAACACAGCATTTTCATTTGAGCAAGAAGGTAATGATGGAAAAATGAAACACAGAGAAAGGAAATAAATCTGGAAGGTGGCTATTAATTTTAGTGACTAGTTTTGTAAAGCTATATACCATCTGCTTCATATTCCCTCTGCTCAGTTCCTTAGAAACAGGCAGGTTTCAGTCCTCCCCTACTCCTTCCTATTAAACCCCGATTTGGACCTGTACCTCTGCTGCCCTTAAGAAGTTTGCTCATAGTAGCTGTATTTTCAGGGACTTGGTAGAGCTCTTCTGCATGTATACTTCTTAGTTACTTTCCTGAGGGCTTTTCTAACTGAAAAAAGCAGACGGAACTGAAAAGAAGAGCGTGCCTAGCTCTAATAAATAAAACACATGGATTCAATTAAAATAATGTTTAAATAGTTTTCAGAAAGGAGGATGCTTGATGTTACTACATCAGAGGACCACAGTGACCTTTAAGCCAACAAACTTTGCAGGTTTACTTTCTCATTTAATCTCCACGTCTGTAAAAAAATACATGCTTCCACAGCAGTCATCTGCCCACTCCAATACTTAACATGACGTTGGAATTACTTTATGTTCAAACCATGTGAAAATGAATCCTAACGTGATTTTGTGGGATTACTCAGTTTCCATTAAATTCCTCTTTAAAGCATTTTGTATGCTCAGTTGTGTTATTGTTAACTTCCAGGAATTTCTAAATAATTCCACATTTGGATTGATCAAAATTTTTTGCTTTTTTAACTTTTCCTGGGGAAAAAACATTATATATATGAATATAATTATCTTTCTCTTTTTCCAGGTGTTTACAAATGAAGATGGTTATATATACATTTTAACCAATACATCAACCCCTCTAAGGTTGCTTAGAGAGGCTGTGGGTGCCCTCAGCCTGAAGGTACTCAAGGCCAGCCTGGATGGGGCTGTGAACAACCTGCTCTAGTGGGTGGTGTCCCTGACTATTGCAGGGGGTTGAACCTAGGTGATCTTAGAAGTCCCTTCCAATACAAACCATTGTATAACTCTATGGTATACCACACACACGCTACAATTAAGTGATTCCTTTCTGTTATAATGTATTAAAAGATAGATATATCAGAATTCACAAATAAAACAAAATAGAGCTTATCAAGTACTTAAAGCCAAGGGACCTCCAAAAGAAATCAGGGCATTGCAAAGAATTCTGAAATCATGTGGACTGCTAAACAAATGACATGCTTTCTTCTAGGGCCCCAGTTCTCCAAAGTAATGTGCATGTGCTTCAGGAACAAAGTAGGAGAGTTAAGCAGCCAGTCACATCTCTACAGAGTGTGGGGTGGAAGTTTTAACCCTTCCCTGAAGCCAGCGCTGTGCCATTTCTGTATGTCATTCTGTAGTTCAGTGGTGCTATGTGTGAGCATAACGTGCAGTTGTGTTGGGTGGGGGCATAGCACTGCAGCCAGTGTGCTGTGTGGTCAACAGTGCTATAGCTGTGGTTATATTTCTGCAAGTATCTGTATGCTCATTGTTTTCATGTGTGTAATGTTTCTTTCCTAGCTGAGCTTTAAACGCTTGTGTTGTTTTCTATGTATGATCCTATCCAGAATTTTCTATCTAGTAACGGACATGAAACACTTCTTTCATAGCTGGCTCGTACCATCAGCAATACACCTTGGTGCCCACAAGGTCACTTAGTGAATATGTGAATTAGATAGCTGTAACCTCACCAGATCTGTCTTTTGCCTCAGTGGGGTCAGTCTCTCTTACTTTGTATTTGAATTTCCTCAAATAATGTCAGAATCATTTTTATCTTTTCCCATGGTTTTATATTTGGTTATCCCCTAACAGGGAGATGAGTAGATTTGTTTACAGTTCAGCTCACTGAGTTGGTTCTCAGTAGATGCTAGATGCATTTCAACAGTAAGTATTCAAAAATTTTTGCTGGTGTCACCTTCCTATGAATCCCAGGCTCTCTATCCTTTTTTATTATTCTTGGGCAGGAAGAGACTGAGGTCAAGCCAATAATTGCAACTCTAGAAAATGCTTAATTTCTG
Organism: Callipepla californica brunnescens; assembly: GCA_023055505.1. Taxonomy (NCBI): domain Eukaryota; kingdom Metazoa; phylum Chordata; class Aves; order Galliformes; family Odontophoridae; genus Callipepla; species Callipepla californica. The sequence goes on from JALIRH010000013.1 coordinate 1,059,441, forward strand.
CCTTCAGTCAGACTGCCTGCCTGTCCCTCTTTTAATTATGTGATATAGTCTCTGTTTCACCATTTTGCTATGAGATTTGCCACAAAGCAGCGTCTGTGGCATAGACTTTGGCAGAGACATACAAGATTTGGGTTATATCACCTCACTGAATAGCTCACTGAGTGCTTAAATTTTTCTCCGCTTACTACTATGTATAAGTCAGATATTCTGTACAGCACTGAGCTGCTGCAGACTCACTTACCAGGAGGGATGAACCATTTATGAGCTGTCCCATTCCTCCTCCTTGCCTCAGTTTGGTCTTTGGTCAATGAAAACAAGCCCTAGACATCTGCACCGTCCTCTGTCCTTGGGTCATTTGCCCAAGCAATCACCAAAGATTTACTGCAGCAGCAGCAACACTAAGAACGGAAATCTGATGGGCTTCAATAAAAAAAATAGTACCTTGCAGAGGTGTGGGAGAAGGTTACATGCTTTCTTGCTCGACTGGGGTCTGTGACATGTAGTTTTTACTTTCCTTTTCCTTACCTATGACATGGGATTTTTGAGGGACAACCTGAGACACAAAACTTTCTGTCTGTGTTTTCAGTGAAATATACATTAGAATCTAGCTGTAGAGCTGTCCACATGCAACTACTATGCTACACTTTGAAAACAGCTATTTTTAACAGAATTATTTGCATTATGCATTATTTTCACTTGTGGACCATTTTCACCAGTGGTCATCATACCAGCAGAAATTTGTGTGCTCAGAAATTCTATTCTGAATTTCCTGAACTTGACTAGTGTGAAATAGCAGCTGGGAAGTTCATCTTACTGCAGTCAGGATCATAGCCATTGCGTGCAAGAGTTCCTAAATCAAACTCACTTTTACTCACTTTTTTATGCTTTTTGGGGGGCTGGACTCGATGATCTCTAGAGCTCCCTTCCAACCCCTACAATTCTGTGATTCTGTCATTCAAGAAAGAGTCAGCTCTGAGATGGTAGGCAGCAAAAATAATCAAGACAAACAGAACTTCGCCAGAGACAAGTATTACTGCCTGTCCGAGTATTTATCAAATTAAAAACAAAAATAAGAGAGGATGGAGCAGCATCTGTCATAAAGCATACCCATGACAAGGGCATTTATAAGATTGACCTAAAACAAAATGTTTGCCATTTCTTTATGCAATCAGTTTTTCCCCTCTCTTGAACTTAAGCCCCTTTGCAGTCCCACCGAGCTCAGTGGGGTGATGGCTCTGAGCCTCCATGTGAGGAAGCCTGGTGTGCACTTTCACTTCTCTTTGTATCTCATATCCAAAGGCACCTAGGTGCTTTCTTTGAAGACAGTCTGAACACGCGTGTATACAAATGATAAATCAAGACACTGGTACAAAAAAAAGAATATGTTGCTTAGATGATCTGTTTTGCAGGTGTTCACCAGAGATTTGAGCTTCCTAGTAAAGGACACACTTCCTGTGTAACTCCATACAAGTCACCTAATCTCTCAGTGCCTCATTTTAAAATGAAATTGATAGCGCTCTGATACAGTGACACTGTATATCACTGTAAGTGGATGTTGCTAGAGTTGTGAGAAGATGCTTTGGTACTTAAAACGCTGTCCCTTTGCTCTTCTATGGGCATTCAGGCTGCAAGCTCACTTATAAATTTTCTAGAACTTCCTCTGGTTAATTTTGCCACTACCCAATACACAGCCTTGCATTTTGCCACTATGCAATCCTCTATGGGGTTGAATCTAATGCAGTCCAGGAGAGACCTTCTTCCTGTTTGGGCTTTGCAGGTAAAAACTTCTATGCTTATGATGAGCTTAACAGGCTGACCAGGAACGTGGAAGCGGATGCCAACTGAGGATTAAACACGTGGTCAAAATTGTAATGAGTGAAACCTGTCCTCACCCTCTTCTCCAGGAAGTACTGCCTCATGGACAGCTATGGTGTTCAGCAACCACATAAAGGGGGTGCTGATACTTCCTAAGCAATTGTATCCTTCAGGCTCTAGGGAGAATAAATGATCAATTTTCCCCTCTCTTCTTTTCTTACGTGAATTTGTTTTCAAAAACTTGTTTTTTTCTTCTGTAGGAGATGACCCATTCCTGGCCTCCTCCTCTTACTGCTATTCACACTCCTGGCAAGGCTGAGCAGACCAAGTTTTCTGTCCCAAGCAAGGTACAAGTAGTTTATAACCAGTGACCTGATTAACATTCTGTTCTGTTGTGTGTTCTTCGTTGGAGAGCTTATTTTTGTAATTTGTTATTTTTGTAATTTTTAAATTTCCAAGCCTTTTTTAGTTGGACATTCTCAATTAGAGAATGTTATGAGTAGGACTGTATATTTAAAGCCACAGAAGTTAGCAAAGTGAGTTTTATCTGTCATTACAATAGCTTTCCTACATCCAATACACTGTCTTTTGTTTTTCTCTGTGAACACAGTGGCTGTATCTTTGCGATTGATGCACAGTGAAGTTTAGGCTGCATGGACAAATTATAGCGAAATTATGCTTCTGCTTGTACACAGTGCTGTGGCATCTGTCTAATGCATGCTCTGAGGGCAAATGGTTGCAAAACACATTACCTAGTATTGGCCTTGTTAGAAGCATGCACTCAACATTTGCCATGTCCAAAGCACTGGCCTGGAGACCACCTGCAGTTCACCTCACATGCAGTGAACTGGTAAATTGTATGATTTTAACATGACTTCAGCCCAAATTGCCTTCTAGCTGTGATTCTGGTAGAACAGTAAGAGATCAATCTTGCACTCAGAGAAATCTCAGCCAGTGATAACATTTGTTGGGACATGGGCACCTGTGAGCTGATGCTGGGGGAAGAGGGGAATTTCCCCTGGCAGGGAATGTAACATACATAGTAACATGGAGCTACATACATTGTAAAGGAAGCACCTTGGAAAATGTCTCTTAGAGCTGGACTGGTACTGCATGACACTGTGGTTCATGCAATCATGTCCTCCTTTAGAAGCTGGAATGTAATTTTGCTTTTACTGACTTTATTTGGCATATAGTCACCTGCCTGAAATGTAGCCACCATACTTAATTGGAAATCGAATGAAATTAGCAGTATCTGTGGCTCCTTAAAAATAACAAAGCCAGTGCCCAGAATTTCTTATTCTGATAGAATGTGATTGTTACTCCTCCAGCACTGCCAATGTCAGTGCAGTTAACTGCTGCAGCAATAAACACCATAAATCATAATCATACAAGAATAGAATCCTCACTGTAAATCTGGTTAAATTCACTTGAACCTAATTAGATGAAAGTAGATTCCTACCTATGTGAATACGTGCATAAGTGAGAGTGGAGTGTTGTTGTTTGTTTGGTTTTTTTTTGCCTGCAGGAAGCTGTATTTTTTAATTTACACTCTGCCTTAATTTAGTGTTCAGTTTCTGATGGGTCATTTGGATGCGAGTCCTGCAGACTGCTGCTGTCTCCACTGAGAGCAGAAGAAGCATAAGTTCAGAAAAGCTGAAATTTTATTTTGCTATTATTTGCTTTGAACTTTTAATATCCACAGTTGTTATTTTCCAGAGAGTTTAAATGTTTATGATAAAATTCTAGACCATATCACTTGAATAAAAAAGTTCAGTTATTTGAGCTAGCAGTTTAGGAAATAAGAAAGCACAAAATGTTTCTGAGTTAGCTAGTTTTACCTTAAAAAAAAAAAAAAAAGAATTTCTTTCACAAACATCACACAAAATCAATTGTAGCTAGCCAAATTATTAATATTAGACACACCGTGGCTAGGTTCTGCAGCCACATAAACCAGAGACAGGCACTATTAGAAGTTCTCAATTTAACCAAAAAAATAAGTATCCTCATGAGAAATACATACAAAAAACGTGATTACAAAAATGGAACTTATCAGAACAATTTATCCCGTTGACATTCAAATTTAAAGTGCCATGTTTACTCTTAGGGCACAATTCACTTCACAAGGGACTGACTGACAGCACAGTACAATATTAGGAACTAATAATGCCCTAAGAGGAAGTGCAGTGAGGGCTTTAATGACTTTAACATCCTGCAGAACTAACACTTCCAGCAAAGTAGTGCTTGGCTGTAAGGCGACGTTGTAAATAACACCTCAATTTGAAATGATCAGATTCTGCTTGGAAGGAAAGCTGATTACAATCACTGTGGACTGTGGAGCCTAAATTAAAACTAAGCAAGAAACCACTGTGACATGAAAGTAGCATACACATTGTGAGCCAACAAAAATCCCTGCATTAGCATGCTCAGGGTTACAAGCCAGATTCATCTCCAGTGTAGAGTTGCATTTCCATTGATTTCACTGGATACGAACCAGTGTCCATCAGGTGAAGAAATGCTTATTGCATCTCTACCAAACTCTGTCTCACAGCCCAGATAAAACTGCTGTGCCTATCAATAAAAGATTACTGTATTTTCAAGGGACATGATCATAAATGAAAAGCAGTGCTGTTGAATTTACTGTATTTAAATGTTATGTCATAGATGCATTGCACATGTGTATGTCCATGGTCAAGCCTGGGAAAGATTGGGGAGGTGGAGATTTACAGCAGCTGAGGACAAGCTGTTGCCTGATGTACAAAATTGTCCTGAACTAGTGCTCTGTCTCCATGTTTAATTTAAAAAACTGACGTCACTGGTTTTGCTCCATGATCTGTTCTCTGTACCATCTCCTTCCTTACATGTGTAATACCAGTGTCCTTAATCTAGCAAGCTAAGATACATTGTACCTTCTTCATCTCATGTAACTAATGCTGACATTTTGTGTGTTCTTCTTTGTAGGACTCCCAACATCTGACCTCAGGATACAATGTACAAAGTAGGTCTTTATCATCCTGGTCCTAAAGAGTCAGGGTTAGGTCGTTGTTTTTTGTTCTTTGGTTTTTGTTGGTGATGGTGGTGGTTTTTGTTTTTTGTTTTTCCTGTTTAACATCATTAAATCAAAGGCTAAAAAAATGATTTCTGTGGTGCTAAAGCAGATCAGTTCCATTTTTTTTTACATGTTATGCATTGTGGCATGTTGTGAAACCGAGTATAATTAGATGGGCTGACAGCTTTGGGTGCATTTTAATTCTACAGTAATCTTTTGACATTTGAAAATGTGTTTCCTTTGTTTGCAGAGTGGAGTGATCCAGCGGGGAAAGTTGCAACTAAGTCAGTGCCACAAAAGTCGTAAGTATTATTATTTCCAGCTTTGCATCTTCTTTTAAATTTATCACAGAGAATGAGCTTATTTCTGCAAAGATAACTAAAATCTAGCTCCACTCATAATCTTGTCCTGGTATTCAGGTGTTCTCAGTAGTCCTTAAAAATTAGCCATAAACCAGTTTTATGTTTTCAGTGCTTATTACTGTTTCTTCTTTTTAAGCACTGGCTAACAGAGCTATGTATGAAAGATGAGTTTATTAAGCAGAAATAATGCTGATTTTAGTTGTACAGCTTGCCAGAATTAAATCACTTTTATGTTTCTCTCATCAGACTCTAAGCCTCTTACAATAGAATATGCAACCCAATGAACAGATGATGCATGAATTTTAATGTTTATACTATGAGGAAGAAGTTAAACGTAATACAGAACGATACTACTGACTGGTGTTGAAAAGTGGGTCTTGGGCTTCATACGCATTGAAACTGCTGAAAGTCACAGATGATCTATAAATATGACAGTGGAAAATTGTAGAGGAGCTAGTTCTCCACTGTGCTGAACCATTTTTCTTTGGTGCTTTCCTGATTTAAGACACTGTGCTGAGGCTGAACTGTTTCCTTACTTTCACTTCAGGATCTCAAAATAATTTGCAAATGGGAATTAAATACTTACTTTGATAAGAAGTTTGTTCTTTTGACACTTTTTCAATTATTTCAGTTTATTTTATTTTTCTGTTCAAGTGTTTTAAGCTACCAAATGCAGAACCATACCTGCTTAGCTGAAGTTTTTTTAAATACGTGTTCATTTAAAATGACTTCAAAATGATTCTAGTGGTTCCGCTTTAACCTACAAAGGACACAATTTTGGCTAAATTTGTATAGGGGAGGAAAACTCAGTGAAAAGATAATTACATCATTTAAAAAATATATTTTTAATATGTTAATTTTAATGCAATTTTGTGTACAGGAAATAACTTGCTGGAATTCAGACATCTGTTTGCAACTACATACAAGATGTGGGACTAGACCACTGGTGTGCAGTTCAGTGATACATTTACTAATCCCTGCAGGTCCAGTGCCTTGCTCCTAAAGTCGTGGAAGCACTCACTCAAATAAAGTTAGTTCTCCTCATAAATCTTTGCAAAGGAACTGGGGAGAAATGCTGATGATAAATACATTACTTTGAGCAAGTAGCATTTGTTCATCAAACTTAGTATCAAATTAGTGCTTCCCCTTTGCTATTTTGATTTCCTTGACAGTTGATTTCTGACTTTTTAAAAGAATCTACTGAACTAGACCCTCTGTTCTTCGTAGCAGAATGGTTGCATTCATTCTTCAGAACATCTGAGTGGTCCAAACCTAACATCAAGCACATTCTGTGGTAAAAAATACAAAAAAAAAAAAAAAAAAAAAAAAAACATAGAAAAAATATTATCACATCTTAAAATGATTCTTCTCCTAAAGAAAGTGTATTTGGACTCCACTGTGAAAAATATTTTAGTGAGCATACTATAAAATACAGTATTTCAATAGTTTGTAACCAACAGTAATAGACTTGTCAATCATGGTTTATAGTTATAAGCTGAATTTCAAAAGAACAGTACTTCAGAGCTCAGTGGTATATAGTGCATTTAATGGGACCAAAGCTCTCTATAGGAAGCCTGATATAAAACTCGAAGACACTGAGTACATTTTATGAACCAGTTGCTCTCTGTTCTGCTGCTTGATCTAAAGTTCCAGTACTATCAATCAGATTTCTGCTGCAATGAACTGCCTTCTTATGGTAGGTGATAGATTTTACACATGAGAGATCAGAGCTGCAATAAAGCTACTTTTATTTTTAGCTTCCAAATGAAGATCAGCTAACCCATTACTATCACTTTTTCTCTTTTACTGCAGAAAAATTGTTAAGGCAGCTTCCAAGAATTTCCACAGGGCTTTGTAAGGTTAGAAGGCAGTACACTGTGAGACTTGGTATTACGGGGCCAATTTGTTGCTTTAGATCTGTGTGTACAATCACCACCATGTTCAACAGGAATTATTGTATAGCAGGACATAGTGGGGCATAATGAAATTAAAACAGAAAATGGGGCAGACAGACATAATGGAATCAAGTAGCTAGAGCTGGATATTTGTATCCAAATAAACACTGATACACTGAAAATATCTGCAATAATTGTGTATTTTAATAATTCAGTATTTATCAGAATACAGTTGTGTTAGAAAGGATGTAATCTTTTAAACACTGGATAGTGTCAGGGATACTGGAGTGTTTAAATAAAATTTCAGTCCAACTCATTCCCAGTAACACTTTTTGTTACACTGCAAGCCACACCGCATGATCTTACTGAGATCAAAACTGTATCCCCCACCAAATCTTCATGTAATTTTAATTGTCAATGGAAGACTGAGTTGAGTTGTTTGACTCCAAGAAGAGAAGGCTCTGGGAGACAGTATTTCAGCCTTCAAATACAGGTATGTGGGCTTACAAGAAAGAAGTAGAGAGAATCTTCACCAGAGTATCTAGTGATAGGACAAAGAGTAAAACTAGAAAGGTTTAGAGTTAGATTAGATGTAAGGAAGAAATTCTTTACTATGAGGGTGCAACCAGCAGTGGAATGGGGTGCCTGAAAGTGCTCAAAGTCAGGTTGGATGGGACCTTGAGCAACTTTGATTTACTGGAAGACGTCCCTGCCACTGGCAAGAAATTTGGAATTAAACGATCTTTAGAGATCCCTTTCAGCTTGTAACATTCTATCTTTCTATGATTTCAGCTTGATCAAAGCTGGCTGGATTTGTATTTTCTCACTCATACTCTGTGTTAGAGACCTTTCTAACCTGGACATTCTTCTAGATATTTTCCCTTTTTTTTTTTTTTTTTAAGCTTACATGCAATTTGATTTAAACTTAAGTCATATTTTCCATTTTCAGTGACAGTCTTATATATTCCATTGGTTTCATTAGAAGTTTGTAGGAATTGATACTAATATGCTTGCCTTCACTGTATCACTGTTATACCATGACTATGTATTGAGACATATGTGCAGAATGAAGATGCTTTGCCTCCATGATGCTGTATTCTGCTCCAGCAGCCAAGCTGCCTGTATCTCATTACAGAATTTGTTTGTAGAAGCACTGGCATTACAGAAGATCAGACCAAAGGGCTGATGTTGAAATTGTGTCTAAGTTCTGCACGTATACAGTACAAGAATGATCATTAAAATAATTTCTCTAACCTCAGGTCCTAATTTCTACACAAAGGTCTTAAAAATGAAATTTTGAACAACTAGTGCATGCATGGGTATGTGTATACCACGGTGGCTTTTTAGAGCTGAAACTAGGCTATGTACAACTCTGCCACTTGGCTTCGTCCTTTGGTTTTTTTTTGTTTTTTTTTTCTCCTTTTCTTTTTCTTTTGTTGTTGTTGTTACTTTATTTCAAATTCTCTAAAAAGTTCCATATCGAGCTGTGCAGTCAGTTTTCAGCTAGTCTACTTTGATTAGTTTGTTAAAAAGTATAGTAAGTAGGAATAGAAAAGGTGCAACCAATTGCACTGGGAAGGATTTTCTGTCAGCTGCCATGCATTCAAGAGTATATACTCAGCTCATGACTTAGGTTTCTGTTATATAATAACCAGTGCAAGTATGTCATCCTCAAACATTCAGTTCTTTTGTTCGGTTTGGTTGTTAGTACTTGGCCTCTGTCCAGTTGGAAACTACCCAGAACTTTTTTAATCAAGCACATCCTGTGTTTTGAAATCATACTGCAGACTAGTCTTAGTTTCCATAAAAGCCCAGCTGAAAAGAAGAGCGTAATCATAATGGTATTCTTCCCTTGTCATAAAATGACTTCCTATACTTACTGCATTAATACAGTACTAAAAGGCCCTTCTCATGGGCTAGGTGATCTGCCGGAAGCCATTAAAAATGTAGAGCAACAACCTTCTTGCATGAAACAAAAACATCTTATTTTATCTATATACAATTTTTGCGTTCCATTGTACTTAATGATACATAACCTGTGTGGGAGCTAGAGGGCAGCTAAATACTTTGGGTTCAAAAATCAAAACAAGCAGCTAAAACCTTTTATGTGAAATTTCAAGAATTTCTTATAGGTTACACACCACTGGCTTCAAGCAGGCCAAGATTTCAGTTCACGGCTCTAAAAACATTTCAGTAAATACTAGCACTTTTCTAATCCTATGGGTTATCACAGTACTAGATGGAAAACTGTTTTAAAATGGCAGTGTGCTCCCTGACATCTAACTACATCTCCTAAGTATCTAATGGCTTTTTGGAAGTTCTCCCCAGTCAGGGGCTGCCACATGGGAGCATGCAAACCAAAATTTGTCAGCATGCTCAAGCTATGAATTAAAGGTAATACACAGTTTGAAACAAATCAGGTCCTTATGAAGAGTAATCAGATATCAAGAGGATTTTACACCAAGGATTATATATTGGATAATGCTACAACTAGTGTTGTTATTCAGAACATTCATTCACCAGAAGGGCTGGTGAATTTTTAACCTTGAAAGGATTCAATTTTAAAAACCTGGGATGCATTCAGTATTGATGCATGATTTCCAGTTCAGTTGCATAAACCAAGAAATATTCGTCTCCATCTGAATTAGGAAGAATATCTATATATTACATATACATGTAAATTTGTATCTGCATTCCAGTCACAAACCAGTCCAGATGTAATATGCTCATGAAGATGAAATGTCAGTATTTCTAATTACAGTTGTTAATCAATGATATTAAAACACAAGAGCATCAATTGATCCCACCAGTGGTGATAGCCTGTTTTCTTTTATAGTGTACATTCGTTTTCACTTAGCAAGTGTGGCAAGCTTTAATCACTAGACTAAGTACTGCCTGTTTGTAAGAAGTGGGAAGTTCCAAGGATATTCCCTCTGGGTAAACTGGGAAAGTCATGAATACAAGGGACTTACGCTGCCATGTACAAATTATGATAAGTGAAACAACACTGGCATGTAATTGGAGCTCCATTAGTCTTTAGAGAGCTGCAGTGCACCATATTAAAGGGACAAATAGAAAATGAAAATAGAAAATCTGTCTGGTAAGATATCATTCATCTTTCATATTTTGTTTTGTTTTATTAGTTAGAGGTTTCCTTTGCATCCTCTTGCTCTGATAAGTTCTGAGGAGTTACCACCTGGGATTTAGAACAGTGATAATCAGTCATGATTATATTGTTTTATTCCTCAGTGCCGCAGGCTTCTCCTATTGAGCACAGTACTAAGTAATCAGGACTAAAACATGCAAACACTTCCTTCGTCCAGTTGCTTTTAGAAACAAACTCACAAAACATTTCAGCTGTTAAGTATTTTAAAATTCAGTGCCAATTAAAAGCTCTGTATCCATGAAGATAAGCCCATATTCAAAATAATTTTTAAATTAGTCTTCTAATTTGTTTTCATTATTCAGCTGGCTTCTGTACAGTTTAACCTTCCTGTCAAAATAAAGTTATTTCCTAATACATTCTTTTCCATGATCTCATTCTCCTGACATGTTTATAAATCAGTTTAAAAAACTGTATGAACAGAACTAAATTAATTCTCTTAAATTTTGCTGATCAATATTGAATAATTTTTCTTGACTATCGCAGGCATAATTATTGTCCTTCTAAGAATGCCTGAAGCAACTTAAGCAACTTCAATCTTACCAGCTTCAATGACTGCAAATAAGCATCAAAGCATTTGAATTTCATTTGATACTACATAAACTCTCATGAAATGAACCTTTTTTGCCCTGAACAGTGAAATACTTTGTTCACAAGTACGATGCATCACAGCTAAATACATGCTATCACTAAAATGTGACCACCAAAGTGTCAGTATTAATAGAGACAGGTAAATTACACACGTTAACATGTTTGGGTTCAGGATGTATTTCCCTGTCTGCTATGTATCTCTTACCATTTTGGAAAAGAGTAAGACTGTAAATCTGCCACAGGTTCCCTGTATTTAAAAAGCTTTTCCACAAGCAGCAGTATATATTGTGCTGTCATGGCTTAAGTCTGAAAGTGACCTCTCAATTTACATTTTTGTGAAATGGAATCACTTCCTAACTTCAGTGCAACTTCAAACTTCAAGCATTTTTTAAAATGGAACCATTTTCAAAACCAAACGTACTTGGTAAATCTGAAAGTGTAAATCAGAATAGAGCAGAGAAGGCCACGAGAGCCAGCACCTTCACACTTACTGATGACATCCGTATAAACTAACTTGTTCCTTGCTCTGTTTTCACCATAATTTGGACCTCACCCTACTGCCTCTTAACACTGACCTGTTAGCAAATTTCAGCTTCAGAACTCAGTCATTTACCTCACATGCGGTTTCCTCCTGATGCTCCCTCCTCTAGTCGCTTTCATTCTTATTTTCATGTCTTACTAGTTGTTTGGACATGAGTTGCCTGAGGTAAGCTGAGAAAATTGTCACCAAGATTTGTCTTCACCAAGCAGCAAAATAGTTGTAATTGGAAATGGGTGATAAGCTTGAAAGAAGAATGGATTTAGCAAGGAAGCTTGGCATTCATAATACCAGAATGGTCATGAAACTCCCAATCTGTGTCCTAAGGATCCTAGGTAAGGCTAACAGGCACTTCTAGTATCACAACTTAATCCTTTGCATCTTTCCTCTGAATCTCTCTGACAACCCCAATAATCCACTACATTTTTCTCAGCTTTATCCTCTCCATCAAGATGAACTTATATTGCCACCATTATCCTTTGGGCTAAGGGCTCAGCAGGGCTCCAAACCCTATCAGTTTTCTGTCCAGAGGGTTTCTTTTTTATGAAGTGAAGTTCTCGTAACACCCCACAGGGCTAGGCCATGTTCACTGCATTGTCCTGTCTCAGATGGCCTTTGGAGTTAAAGATTCAGAATGTCTTTACCTTTAGGGGTCTTCCCAAAAAAAAACAGGAAAGTTTTCTCCACTAATGTGCTAATTACTATTCTGAGTTCCAGGAGGAGGAGCCACTTGCTTTGCTCATGCCTGTGCAATTTAGTAAAGTGCATTTTGAGAATTTGCTATTGCTGTAACCATAGGTTCCTCAAGATTGGATGTAGCCCTAGAGCAGGAGGGAGGTATGTGTAGGCTTACCCCAGCAGGTGCAAACTGATTATTTAACTAAAACTTGTGTTACAAAAAGCACAGGGTCGAGGGGAGTGCAGAGGCAAATAGAAAGTTGTTTCCTAATTCCCATGAGGCTGTTGTGTTTGTTTGGTTTTTTGTTTGTTTGTTTTTGTTTTTTACCCTTCAAGATAAAAATACAAATTTATATATATATATATATATGTATATATGTATATATATAGAAAAAATTCTGCAGGTAGTTTAGGTTTCAGGGAATTGTCTCATATTGAAAAGTCTTGTTTAGTCAAAATACGTCAAAAAAGATCTTCCCAGGTTTTGAACGAAAGATGTTGACTCATCTACCTTATATCAACAAGAAAGGTTTCAGTGTAGCTGTCAGGCTCAGCTCAGTCTGTAAAAGTAGTAAATATCACCAGTAATGAGGGGATTGCTTTCATAACTGCTTATTGCCATATACTCCATATAAGTATTTCCTTTTTTTTGACCACATGTATTTTACTGCATTTTGAGGACCTATATGTCTTTTCTGCAGAGAGAGAGGAATGTAAATCAGTGTTGCCCATTTTTGATTTAACATGAATTTCAATAGTTCCAGACAAATTGGAAAGCCTATACAAATCATATAGTTTCAAGTCTGGCTGTGTGCTAGACTGGAATTTTTGGTTAGGTCAGACCTTTATCTCAGCTTCTTTTTGTGGTTCTTTATGGGGAGATTGAAGAGGAACTGAAACTGGTGACCTGTCTTGACCTTTAGCACTGGATTAAAATTCCAACTTGCTACCATGGCAACAGGCCTTGAAAATTAGATCCTGACAGAAGCAGGGAGAAACTTAAAACTGCAACTGCGGCACTGAACTGAAGAGAGGTTGCTTACGACTGTCAGTGACAGGCTCTTAATTGAAATAATCTGCTTTTCTCTGTACTTAAAAAAAAAAAAAAATACAAGGAAGAGAGAACAGAAAATGGCATCTTGATGGTTTTAGGCAAACATATGCTGCAGTGCAGAGTAGAACACATCCTGATGCATCCAGCCCAACCAGGCTCTGGTATTAAGAGGTGGCTGTAAATGAACCTGCATGAAGAGAAGGGACCTAGACATGCACTCATATTGGTCTAAACCACCCAGACCAGGCCACTAGCAGGAGCCAGAGAGTGGTCACTGTTAAATTACAGGTTGACTTTCTGCTTCTTTTCTTTAACCAGCCATCAGAGAGCAAAGTAAACGTCATAGTGTTGTGTCTGACACCCAGGATCCTTGCAATTATCTACTCTGAAAATGGGAAGGAATAAACATAAGCTAGACAGTGATAGTTCAGATCAAAGGTAATTAAAGTTACTCATTTTTCAATCCATTCAATGCAACAGTCAGACAGAGATGATAATGCAAGTTCTTCGCTGCTGAAGGAGGTTATTTTCCTTCTCATACAGAGCAAAACATGAAGAGAGACGGTGCTGCGGGTCATGTAATGGATTTCCTGCTCCTTCCCATTTGATCCAGGAATCCTTCTTATCCCCAAATCCAGTAAACATGAAGACCATATTGTAGTGACTTCCCATGTTAACTGTGGCTTTCTCAAAACACATGAGGGTCCTGAGGATACTCTGAGAGCCCCATTTCCATTATCCCCTTCTTGTGGTGAGGATGGGCAATAATGACCACCTCATCATCAAGGGGACTCCTAACAGCTTCTTTTTCTAAAGTCCCTGTAGGGATTGTTACCTTCTTTATTAAAAATAATAATAATTAATAATTAAAATGGGTAGATTTTACATTCTATGTAAAGGAGATTTCTTTATGGATAAATAGATAGTGCTGAATTGGATTAGATGCACTGTACAGCTAGATAACCGTAGAATCAGATTGGGATGTAGATACTGTGAAATGAAACTCAATGAAAATTTAACAGCTGCAGGTATATGGCATTAAATTTTTTAAAGAATTGCTTTTGACAAAGCTTCGTGTTTGCAGTCAGTGCAAAATCCTAAGACCGTGTTTGGAGTCTGATTTCCAGTAAAGGATGTGCATGGAAAAATACTTCCTTTGGTTTTCTTTACGCCATATGGCTAATGTATTTGATTTGTTACCTGTTGGTGAATTGTATGATTATAGACGATCACAATCACAAAGTTTTGGATAATGTATTTTGTATCATTCACCTCATGGCTTAGAGATAATGGTTATCACTAATACTGCCCATTATCGAGAGCAGGTAACCATTAGGTAAGTGCAGGTTGTGTTGAAATAACACATTATAATCTCATCTTAAAAAAAACACCAATTTCTGGAATAGGCTGTTGACATAATACTCAGCAGAAAGTGGATGAGTAGATGAACCATTTTCTAACAAAGGGAACTAAAATCCACTTAACATTTCTCAGAGTTATGTGCTTCAGTAATGTCAGGCAGTTAAAAATAGAGGCCTTGAAATTTCAAGTGTCAAATTAGTTCCTAGAGCAAGTTAGTTAAATCTGAGGAGTTACAGTCAGAGAGGAGTTTGGCCCATCCCAGCATACACCTGCCACTGTTACCATTTCCAATAAAAGCACCACTAATTCTGCCTTTAATTACCGTCAGACTGTAATATGGAGCCCGGGAGTATCTGGCAATAAACTTGTGTTTTGCCAGGAGGAAAGGTAAAAAGACATTTAAATAGGTTTTTAAAATAAGCATGAAATCTCTGAAGATGTACTGTTGTAGTGTATGCTGTATATCAAAATACATAAGCATCTAGTTGTAACAATGGCTTTGTAAACACATTACTGAGCAAACTATGAAAAGTAATCCACTGAGGAGCTATTTACTTAACTCATAAGCACTAAGTTAAAAGACCAGTGCCATAAAGTAGATACGTGCAGTTAAAAAATACTTTCCTGATTTTGTGAGGGAATTTTATTTTAAGCCCAATGGATAGTTCCTTTTTATTTTCGAGGCTTATATTTTTATGCTTGGAAATATCTTTATTTAAGGAAAATGCCAGTCCTCCTTGAAAAATACATTAATAATTCATTAATATGTGAACAAGGGGCAAACAGTGCTTGAAGGTGGGATGAAAATGCCCGCATGGGCAGGACAGCTGTTGTGTCATGCAGTCCTACCACGGCTATCCGCTAGCTTTTTGTGGTATTACAATATTGCATTGAGTAATGAGAAAAGCCTTCAGCTGTCATTGCTTTCAGCAGCCTCCAGGCATGGCCTGAGGGGCAGTTGGAGCCCACCTCCCAGGGCATGCAGAGCCTCCTGACTCCCAAGCCCCCATGGAGGCTTGGTGAGCTTTCATCCGCTGCAGGGCAGCCCTATTGCATCAGGACTGCAGGCTCCTTACCCAGCTGCACACGTACTTCAGTTTTACGGCCATTTGGAAGGCCAGATAATACTGGTACATCTGTCTGCCAACTGTGCATGTCACTTGTCTTTATGTCCCCACCTCAAGTCAGGTCAGAGCAGAATGCTGTAAATGACGAGGTCGTGAGATGACCCACCCCACGGTATGGATCGGTCAGATCTCATGTTGACATCTTGCCTAATGCCTGGCTGAGGATCTTTCCCATATACTGTATTCAGTGTCAAGAAGGGAAAGGAGAACACAGCCAGAATGTGATCTGAACTCTGGGCTGATGGGCTTTTTTGCACTTACCGTGTCTTCTTTCAAGTGTGAACAGCGATGTTACTGGTGACTACAAGAGTTCACTCAGATAATATGCAGCTCTCTTTCAGAGGGATTTTAGTCAGGAAACTGCATAACTTGAGTAAGTGAAAATGTTAAGTGAACTATATGCAAACTGGATATGGAATTAGTCTTCCATAGCTAAAAGTCAGTAAAATACATACATTGCCAATTGCCTTCTTTTTTTTTTTTTTTTTTTTTTGTATTTGTCTTTAAACTGTGCAGACATGCAAATACTGAGCTAAACATCCAGTATTACATTTCTTCCTCAAAATACAGAGCTATTTTCTTTAGCTGGTGTGGCATACTATTATTATTATTATTATTATTAGTGGATTAAAAAAAAATTGCAGAATTTATATAGGTTTGATCTTGGTCTACATGGTATGTGGCTCAGATGGATTAATATCAGTGAGAGACCAATCATTGACTTTCTTTGCTTTGTCTTAATCTGTAGAAGTAGCAGCTATTTAGGGGACTAGTGAAAACGTGTGTGGATGAAATCTTGGCTGTGACTGGTCATGGTGCTGCTGTTAGAATTAATCAGAGATTGAGACTGTAGTGATCTGAAGAATGACTGAAGAATGATCACTGTGTCTGGTTTGCGAAGATTTTATGGGACTTTTTATTAGTATAACAACATGGCACTTCAGTGTTGCTGTTTTTTTTAAAGACCAAAGGCTTTAATAAGCAGTTCTTTCCTGTGTAGGAACTTTTTAAAAAGTCCATTCTGATAGGTACCATTTCTTCATGTGTTGTCTACAGAACATGCACTATGCATCATATTAAAGAAAGAATAAAGCAAACATAATGAATCTATTAAATCGTAATGGCTCCCAGTCGTGACAAATTTGCAGATTAAAGCTCATCGAATACACATTTAAATGATAGATGATAATGGCTTGGAAAGAACCATTATGATCTATTTCATCAATAATTCACAATTTTTTTGCCTTGTAACTACAGCAAGGATGAACATAATAGATAGAGCCTGATGTAAAAAATATTTTGTTTGTGACAGAGAATCAGAGAAAATAATTTCTCAAATTAACAAATTTAAGTGGTTGTTACTGTTTGTTTATACTGTTTGTCCATGACAGATTTTTCCCCTAATTAATATTAATCATTTACAGCACCAACGTATGCTCAGAAAAAAAGAGTGGCTAATCTTAGTATCCCTTGAACTTCAGTTGATTTTACTATGTTTTAGAAAGAGTTACTTGAAAATTAGATCCTGACAGAAGCAGGGAGAAACTTAAAACTGCAACTGCGGCACTGAACTGAAGAGAGGTTGCTTACAACTGTGGAAGGGACCTTAAAGAATATCTAGTCCTGCCACCCCAGCTCAGGCTGCCCAGAGTCCACCCAGCACAGCCTTGGGCACCTCCAGAGATGGACACCCACAGCTCTGGGCAGCAGTGCCAGGGCCTCACCACCGGCTCGGTGAAGAATTTCCTTCTAATATCTTCTGTCTTTTAGTTTAATACCATTCCCCCTTGTCCTAGCACTCTGGCTGTATCAAAAGTTGGTCTCCGTCCTGTTTATAAGCTCACTTTAAGTACTGGAAGGTCTCAGTGAGGTCTCCCGGGAGCTTTCTCTTCTCCAGGCAGAGCAAGCACAGGTCTCTCAGCCTGTCTAAGAGGTGCTGTAGCCCTCTGTTTTATTATCAAAAATTTGAAGTTGTACTGAAAGAAATATCTTCAGCTGAAAAAGAGGGGTGAAAGTAGACCTATCCCTTCTGTTGTTTTCCTAGAAGATGATACTAATGGAAAACAAACAAAAAAACAAAAAAAAAACTATGTCATGTTTTTTTTTTTTTTTTTTTTTTTTTTTTTGTTTGTTTGTTTGTTTGCTTTTCATTTCTGTGATCCTCGAGGGATTTAGATTATATGCCATGGAAGTCTGACAGAAATTCTGACTGGAAAGTCGCAGTTAATCTAAAGCTAAAATTTTTCAAATTAATCACATGTTTTCATCTGCAATATTCAAACGTCAAATCTGTTGCAAATATTAACTGTGGTGGATCCATTTGCCTTCCCATGTTTCTGGGAAAATTGAATGATTTAACATTTATGTACTATTCCACTGCATTTAATCACACTAAGTCATCTCAGCTAGTAGTGTAATTTATCTGAAGGACACGGAAGTCCATTTTAAGAACCACGTTTACCAAGTACTTCTGAGCATTTTCTGTTTTCTGGTAAGGTACCATTGCCACTTTCTTCTGGGCAGCCATTTAGCAATAAACAAGACAGTTGGTGTGTCATCTGAGAAATAAAGAGTAAGGTCTTCTTCTAGGGCCTAGATAGTCCTTTTCACAGCACCCATGGTTTAGGTAGTTCTCTCCAAAAACAATTCCTTATTATTTTGATTTTTGATTTATAGCACGTGACTCCCATGCTTCACTGGAAGGTAAGCACTTCAAGAGGCTTTTATCTTATGCGTTTGGTATCTGTAGTAAGTCAGTACTGATAGCATCCCTTACTACATAACGTTTTGAATTACAGAAGAGCGAATGGTGGGCTTTGAACTTTCAATGCACACTTTATGTAAGTTCTCAAGTAAAACATAAGCTTGCATTGAATTTTGTAGCCCTTCTCCTGAAGACTCCACATCCAGCTACTCCTAATGCCTGTGCCAGGAGGCACAGGGCTGTGCCAGGAGCTGCTGGGTCTGAAGTGACATTCACAAGTTCCTGCAAGGATGGGAGTTGTGAGGACAGCTGTGGTGTCACCTAGTATTAGATCTCCCAGAACCAGTGCTGAGGAGCCAGTGCTTCCACTCAAACCATGACAGCATCAGGTAGAAACCCTGTGGGATTGCCACAGGGCATAATTCTTGCCACCACCAAAGGGCCAAGAGATGTGACAGCTCCTGCACTGGCATCAGTTTGTTTATCATAAGCCACAAATTACTTTACACACACCATTATACAGTGGAGACATGGCCTTAATTCTTCAGAAGAGTGGAAACACGCTTGCACACGACGAGTGCAGAGTTGGGCTGTGTGTTTTGATAACCTGGTCACTCCTTGTGTGGCCTGCTTCAGTCTCCCAAATCCCTGTGCAGTCATGTGAGGTACTGTTATGGCCAGGCTCATGACTTCAAAACTTGTCATTAAATATTCCTCTCAGCAAAGTTTGGTTTGTAGGTATTCTTCAAGAGAGGGTCAGTCCTGAGTGTTAAAAATCAACTCTATTTTTAAACTTTCTTCCATAACAAGATTTTCTCAAATGACTTGCTGCAGTAAATGGGTCTTTTTAAATTTAAAAAGTTCAGTTCTGGGTTCAGAGGTAGCCCTCAGGCAATGTGGTGGCAGATCCTTGTACATATTACGGAGTGATTATTGACAGAGTTTAACTTTATTGACCCCGCTCACGTAATTCCTAACAAATTTTCTAAATGTGCTCTCTAAAATCCTTACAGAGCATTGCAGACTTCGGGTAATTCCAGAGCTGCGTCTGAGATTACTGCTTTATTACCTTCCACCTTTCCATTCCCTTTCCCAGGCTGACTGGTCCTCTGACATTTCTTTTTTAATATATTCTTATCAGAATATGTGTGTTTGTCCTTCCTATATCTTTCCACCTAGCATTTATCCAGGGCATCTGATCTATTCTGTTGATTCAGGCACTTTCCTTCTCCGGCTGTAACCCATCTCAGCAATGTACTTGCTTATGCAGAAAAAATGTACTTCTTTTCAGCAATGCAATAGCTTTGCCAATGAGTTCAGTGAAAACAGATGACTTGTTTATTCCTCTATTGATGACTGAGAATGTTCTGAAAATCAGTAAACTTTCTAACTATTTGACTTTCCCTGTGCAGACTTGCATCTCTTTTCTCAACATTTGTCATGACTTTGGGTTTCTTGCTGGATGACCGAGTTGACTCATTTTCCCCTCTCTGTTGAGCTTGCACAATAGAGGGGTAAAAGCCATACTTGAACTGGTAGAGAAAAACAAAATATTTAATTCCTTCACAAGATTCTGGTGTTGATTGCTTATATCTCCTTCCTGTATAAATTCAGTAAATTTTGAGCTTCAGTGTTTTATTATTAGACACCACTGAGGTTGTTAACTGCAGATAAATTCTTTGGATTTTAAAGAAACTTTTGTAAATTTTCACAGAATCAAAACTGAAAGGAAATATCACTTTAAGAAGAAAGGTTGAGTACTTTGGGAGTCTTCATGAACCTTTTTCATTTTTTCCCTTTACGATAGAAAGACTGAAAGTAAGAAAATAAAAACAAAAGTAAATAATAGGGTACGTTTGCAGTGTCTGGAAAGAAAACTCATTAAAGCAAATTTGAGTAAAATTGAGAAAAAAAAAGAAGAGCTTTTGTAGAAATAACTGGTCAGAAAACTTCTCTTCCCAGACAGATGTCAATGAAAAACTGTAGAATAGTGTTTCAGTACATTGATTTTTTTTCTCTCCATTCATGGACATATTGCATACATATGTTTATTTGTCTACATCATATTCATATCCCAGTAAAAGACCTTGTAACAATGCCTACTTATGTTCACAAAGTTTAACTTAAACTGGAAATTTTCCTTTCAAGGAATTCTCCTGGAATTATCTTTTGGGTGACTATATCACACAAAACAACTTTTTTTAGAAAGAGATCAGGGAAAAACACATCTTCCCATTGCTTTATGTTAAAATCCCACTGTTGCATCATTGGCTTTAAATGCTGTAAGCCTCGAGAAATCACTGATTAATGACACAACTTTTCCCTAATTAGTTCCAAGCAGGAGACATGGATGTTTCCAGGGAAATTTTTTGTGTTGTGGCCTTACGTCCAGTTGAACACAGGAGTGCTGAATGTGTGACTGTTGCCTGTGTAATATATTCTCACATGCATAATTGTGAGTCAGAATATATGTCGAGAATAAAGCAGGGGAAATGGGTAAAGAAAACTAAATAAAAACAGCTTGACTCTGTCTTTCAGCATCAGCTCTGTTCCTGTTTCTATTGCAGCTTCTGAGTGGGGCTATGGAATGGAGACTGAGAATTGAATTACAAAGTTGGTTGGTAACAGCAATTTGTGCAAAACATAGCTCTCACTTTCTGACCCACCGAGTACCTGACCTGGCAACCTTACTCACACTCCTAGCAGATGTGTTTGTCCAGGTGTGCAGCTTGTATGTGCAATGCTTTAAATAATGATAGGTGCTGATCATTCTTCTTGCAGTACTAAAGAGAGAAGTGTAAGTGTACACTGATGAGCATGATGCACAGTAGATGAAGAAAAACAGAATAAGGTGGGAGAGATAAATTTGTTGTTAAGACACTGAAGTAGAGCTTGGGGGAATTTGATTGTAATTCCAACTTCCTGTATGACCTTTTGAAAACTATGCCTGGGTTCTCAGTCTGTAAATACCAATTGTGGTTTTTTTCCTATTCCCTATCTTTTCAGTTTAGCAAGGACTCCTTTGTGCTACATCTTTGTGCTCACCTAACACAGGAGGCAGGGAACCTTCTCTCTGGGTGCAGTAGCATGTGTGTGAGGTGACGTGAAGGTGTGGATAGAGGTAGGGAGGAATGAAATGTGAAGCCATGGAATGGGAATCCATGTAATTGCTTCAGAACTTACAGAATTTAACATAGGATGCTAGTGATAAACCTGATGAAAAAATGACTAAGACTGTAATTTCTGCGAAACTCCCTAATATAAGAGGCTTCTGTAAAAAATCTGTTAGTTTAATCTCTGGCAAACTCTAATAGGGCTTTTCACATAAGCTGTTTATTAGCATGCATTTGAGATGAGTGCATTACCCATGAGTAGTGAACTCACAAGTGAGTTATGCGGGTAATCCCAAACAAGTGCCAGTAAAACTTTTATAACACATAGCATCATCATGGAATTTGTTTAGGCGACATATTTTACAGGAGGGAAAAACTATGTTAGTCACATATTAGAAGGTTTATGATTTTTTTCATTTTTTTTTTTTTTTATTTGACTGGTCTAGTTTTCACATCACTCTCCCTCTAAAGCCAGGCCAAGTGAACACCCGCCATCCTAGAAGGAAGAGAAAATTACAGCAAACACATTTTTGTAATCTCCTTGAAAATAAAACAAGGAGCAGATTCTAATCTCTTTACTCATACCAATACCACCTTACTCCCTAAATAGCCCCACGGATTTCTTTGGGACCATTTGTCAAGTGAAGTGTTATTTGACATGTGCAGCAAAACTCAGAATTGGCTCAATATAAACTAGCTTTTCCCATTTAAGCCCTCTGAAGCTTGCTGTCTTCAGTGGTTAGAAACGCATTTATTTTGTTTTTAATCCCATCAAAAACAAGCATTCTCATGCTGGTCAGAGGGCTGAAATAAGCCCTCTATTACCAGACATGGGCGATGTGAAGCCAAATCCTCATAGTTTTTGAAAGGCAAGATAAAGAACAGCCCTCCTAACAGGGTTGCTGGCCGAGTGAGCTTGCTTCTTCCCTGTCCATTGGATAGGTTGGTTTGGGGCACCAGAGATGGAGCAGTTGGGGCCCCTTCCACTTCCAACCACTGGAACCAGCAACAGTACAATGCCTACCTTTAACCCCTGGTAGAGCAGATATATAAAGTCTGTTATAGTGGTGTAAAATCTTTCTCACTATCACTTCATTGTATTGGTTACTATGTCCCAGATTGATAGCTCTTTCTCCTGAGAGCACTTATTTCACCTTACAGATTTGTATCTTATATCCTTCATAATATAAACTGTACATCATAAGAGCGAATTATTATATAGCTTTCTTTTCATTATTTTTTCATCGCTGCTGTGTTAATTCAGTTGTCAAGATCGTAGATCCTGTACTGGTAGGCAACAGTAGCACTCAACTCAGTGAGAGCAGGATCAGTCCAGAAATGTCCTGGGCTTGTTCCTTTGTCTTGCTTAAAATGACTGCAACTGTGTTCTGATGGCTAATCAAGGATTGCTGCTTACAGCTCCACGCATAACCTAGCGATCTCCACATTAACCTCCTCCTTTCATTTCCTTGGTAATGTTGAATAGGAAACAGTTATTGAACTGCATTTATGTTCATAGAAACCGTTTGATTAATTGACTGTGCTTTGAACTCTTGTGACCTGATGCTGAAATATAGCTCAGACAAAAGTGGCAGAAGCCCCACGACAGGATGAGGCTATTAAAGAGCACCAGTAAGCTGTCCGTGGTCAGCCTGCATTCACGTTCGTGTTTATCCTTGTGGAACTTGGTAAAAGTAAAGACAGATGTCCAGCTTATCTCATGGAGTGAATATCAATAATCATATGTACTGATGCTGCTCACTGCAAGTCGAGCCTACTCCTGCTGTCACTATGTCTTTATGTGTCCACAGGGAGAAAACCTGGAAGGCAGGGGAAAAAATGTAAGTATTGCCAGAAATCCCTGTAGGCTATCTGAGAAGGAGTGGATGTGCAAAGCATTTCTTTCTGCATAAACATTTAGAAATCAAGCTCTCATAAGTCAGGGATCCACCAAATGTGGTGTGAAGAGCCAGATGAAGCCTGCCTTCTGGCATGCCATCATTTGCTGATTGATCTGGAATGCAGAAGGGCCCTTTTTATTTTTATTTTAAAAATTGAACCACATCTTAATACAAATCAGGTGAAAAATAAATTGAAAAATAGCAAGCCCGAGATTACAGATGTGCCAGCTTCATATTGTTCAGTTTAGCTGAGGTCATAGTCAAACCCATCAAGTTCACATCATTTAGTGTATGGCCACTGAGGTAATATTCAAACAAAAGAAAAGCAGTCAGAATGCAGATACGCTCCTACTTTGCCAGCTGGCCTCATTCAGCTATACAAAGCACACTGGCTTCAGCTACACAAGGAACTCTAAATCAGTAAGGAACACGGGTTTGTGAAGGATATTCTGTTCCAAACAGCCCATTCATGCTCCAGCTCTCTGACTTCAAATCAGTCATAAAAAGGAAATACCTCTCCTGATATTCAGTTGCATATTATGAAATTTAAAATCTAAGAGCTATGCTAATGATGATACAGTTCATTTAGACAGAGAAATTTTTCAGTGGAGGACATTTGTATTCTGCTCAGTGGCTTAGAAAAAGCTTGAATTTCCTAGAAAGCCTACAAGTAGAATTACTGGCAGCCGTTCCTGTTTCATACTGGTGGTGTTGCCATGCTGGTTTCCCTGCACACAGGTATAGATTTATGTAGATTAATTTGGTATAGTACAGTCAATTGCCACTATGATATATATTTTAGAATTACTTCCTAGCACAGCCTAATGGCTGAAATCAAATAAAACATAAAAGCAGATTTATAAAGATTGCTGTATAAATCAGATAAAGCTTTATGTTACCTAGCATTGGTAATGGAAGCTTTTCCTGCAAATAGTATAGAAGTTATTCATGTAATATTTTCATTACTTCTGTGAGAGGAAAGCAACAAAAAAGAAGAAAAGAAATAAACAAGTCTATCGGGCTTAGCCGCCATTAAACATCATTAACTATAATTTTGCCTGACAAGTTCTCTCATCTGATGATGGGTGGAATGGTGGAAAAGGAGACTGAACAATTGCATAAACCCAAATGAAATATGCCCTTGTATTCTAAGTGTGCACAGTTCAGTCAGTTAAAAGAGAGCAATTTATTATGCTTTAGCAGCTAGAGCTTAATCTGGTTTTAAATAGATCTTTTTTTCTTTTAACTTCTTGCCGAGATTTTGCTAGTTGGAGAAGATGCATGATGCAGCGTTCCACAATAGCTCTCGCTCACACCAGTTTGCTTTGAGATAACTTTATTAGTGCACTGACGATGCAAATAACTCACAGGAACCGTAGATAGGCCTTTAAACAACAGCTAATGTATTCAGGGGTGTTGAAACAAGTTGATAAAGGAGTAATGAGGGCGAAAAAAGGAATACAGAGCAGAGAGCTGGGAGGTGGTGTAATGGGCCCAGCACCTCCTGGGCCCTGAGTGGGTGGCAGGGGGCATCCCCATTCTGTCAGCCTTCCTGGGATGATGCACCTTGCAGGCTGCCCATCAGTTTTCACACCGGGCACTTCTAATATCAAACTGCTGTAGGAAGCAGTATGAAACACTTTGGCCTCCTATTGTCAAAATGAGTGGAATGTTTAGCAGGGTAGCCTCACATCTTGAAGGCAGAACTATCATCTGCCTGTATTCAAAGTGTGCGGTGTGATTCCTCCAGGTGGTGAACATTTCACCTCTCACTGGTGGAATATTTTGACTGTAGTTATTTTGTCTGATATTAGCCTGCAGTTTTCCACTTATTCATTAGATCCCTCACCCTTGTTGTTTTTCACTGGTAATTCTGTAATTATACCAACTGTGATAACCACTTTCTTACCTCTTGAAGAAATATATCTCTGTGCCTTTGCATGTCAAAGGAAATAAGCATCTAACTGAGTGTTTGCACCATGGATTGATTCAAGCAGATGCAGAACTTGTGGGTTTTTACATCAGATCCCACGGAAATAGAAGAAGGAAACTTTTCCAAAAAAAATGATACGTATGTGAGTGCAAGCAGTTGAGATAGAGCAACACCAAATTCTTGTAACTGTGCCCAGCTGGCACAGGCTGCACTGACATAACACTGGACCCTCTCACCCTTGGGTTACCTGTTCAAATTCAAAGCAGATTTGTAGCTACCAGAGGTCATTACATTCTCAGAGCCATTCAGTGCCCTGTGTGAAATTTATTGAAGATCTCAGTCTGAGTCTAATGGACATGTGTCCAAATCCAGTAACTATAATTTTAATTGGCACTCCTGTTGATAGAGACAACATGGAGGCTAAGGGTTGAACGGATATACAGATGGAATTCAGTCTCCTTGTTCAGGCCTGGGTTCAAAACCACTAGAGCAGAGTGTGGGATGTTTGTGTAAATTCTGTATGATAGGAATGTTTTTGAAGTGAGAAAGGACTGAAAATTTCAAATGCATTTGTGAAGCCTAAAGTCTCCCAGAAAACCTTAATTTAATTGCCAGCGGTGTTCACTCAGCTGCCTGAAACTTTGAGGTGTCTTATATAAAAAAATAAGGAAAAATATGTTCCAATTAGAAGTCACAGAATACCAGGAAAATTAGTTAAGGGACTGTATGTACTGTGAATTCATATGAATCAATGACTGTTTAAACAGAACCAGATCTACTGGTCTTACAAATATATTTTCCTAGAAGAAATGTTCTGTTTCCTAACAGAAAAGAAAAAGAATAGTCTCCCCTCACACACACACCCCAAAACAGAAAGAAGGAACGTGTCCCTGACCAATTGCCTGAAGCAGCTCTGTGACCATGAGCGTGCATTGTCTTCAGAGAATGCATATTGCTAAAACTCCTTGAAGGAATGAGTTTTAATTTGGTTTACAGAAAGCTTTAGGGGATATGGTTCTCTACAAATTAGACCACAGGAGCTATAAAATGAAGGATGTCCTCCCTAATTAGAAACAGTGGAGAGGCCTGGTGTTCTTCCTAGTTATAGCCTCACGGGTGCCCTCTCACATCTAAACTGGGCAGATGTTTCTCTAGTAACTGTTGTCTAGCTATTTCCTAGAATTTGTCTCTTGTCCAATTTTCTGTCTGCAGTTCTGAACACACCTTCCATTGCTGTGGTGGTAAAACCCTCACCAAAGTTTTGGGTGACAGCTGCAAAACAAAAATGTGTATGTTTCTTGGCAATCTGCCATCACTAACAGGGCAGCTTCTTTGTTTTAAATATTAGAAAATGGTGTTCAAGCTCAGGTGAATGTGACAGTCAGTTTAGCTGGGTTCCTTTCGCAGCATGCAGCTGTACTCGTTTCCTCATTCCTCTTCTTTTGAAGTTAATGAGAGCTCTAAGGAGAGGAATATAGATAGACTGAAATAAATTATGCCTTATGGTAATCAAATTCCATTTTCCAGACACATTTTTTAACAAGAAAGCATTCATCAAACTGGGATCCAGGACTCTGGACAAGAAAATAATACAGTTATTTAAATATAGCTAGGAAAAAAAAAATGGTGCCTACAAATCTAATAGTGGGATGTCTACATCTTGTCATTTGTTCCAAATTATAAAACCAAATGTAAGCATAAATGCACAAGGACACTAAGCATAAATGCACAGCAGAGAAGAGTCAGCTACAGCTATATTTTCAAACTGCCTGTGTGTTGAGAACTGAGTGTGAGCATGAGCTGAGAACTATTCTGAGTTCAGGCAGTTGTAATTTGATATTTTTAATTGTCAGTAAGAGAACACATCCAGGCTCTTAAATTATCCCCTTTTTTTCATGTAGACTTGTATGGAATAGGACTGAAGATTGGTCCAGTGGAAGCTTTCGTTTGATTGTGACTGTTTCCACTAGGAGTTGTAAGACAATTTGAGAACAATTACTAGGTAAACAAAACAGAGAAAAAAGCCAAATGTCACTCCAGAATATAAGTAAAAATGGAAATTTAAAACGAATTAAAGTATTTATTTAGCTGCCCAGCACAAGGTATTACTGATGAACAAGGGCTGTGTTTTTAAATGCGTCTGCTCTTTAGACTTCACCAAAATGTATAACAGAGTGCGTCTCATGCCCGCCTTATTTTCGTGTAGTGTTTCATCCTCCGCTTTGTGGGGGAACTTGATGCCAAGAGAACTCACTAGAGACTGAGTGACAGATCAGGCTGTTGTCCCACATTCCCTTTCTACTAAATCACAGTTTTCTTTAGATGGAAGGTGGCTATTGTGAAGCTGTCAAACTGAGGAAAGTTAAATGGGCTGAAGTGAAGGCTCGTGTTAACAATAGCAGCTATCTCTGTCAAATGAAAGCTCAGCAGACAGTTACAAGGCAATTCGGCACTGATGGGTGGTCGATTAAAAACAACAAAAGGCAAGATGAATGAAAGGGGAAAATCCCTATTACTTTGTGGTAGGAGCAAGGGGAAAACCAAAAATAAAATAAAAAGCCCACCTCAGTCAACCCTGTAGCAATTGGAGCGGGCTTGTAGTTAGCATGACCTTCATAATCTCAGGTATGGCTCAATAAAACTGACAAGATTATTTTCTCTTCAAGCAGTGCTGAAGTATTTTCATTGGCAGAAGTCTGGAAAAGTAAAATAAATGCAGAATTCGACGCAACTGAAGAATTCTTGCATCTGATAACAGCTGGAACATAGAGCCACCAGGAAAAATAACTAGGTTTTATGCTAAAGAATTTATGACTTGATCTTTCTTTTGACAGCATCATACCGGAGGTTTTGAAAGTTACACTACAGACAACCAGAAGAGGAATAGAGAGAAATTATCTCTGAGCTCAAGGGAGCGCCAATTTTAATTGGATTTGAAATATAACTTTTGTGTTTCATTAGGAAATTAAAGGTAGTGTTGCATCGTGGTGGTTACCCAACTGTCTAAACTGTTTGTGTCAGCTATGTTTGTTGATTAATAGCTCTTCCACCAAATGCAAGGTGTATCATGCAGTATTCTCTTTGTGGGACTCACCCTTCTTCCAGTGAGCTACGATAAGAAATTGAAGGGACTTGCACATCTGACATAAGCTTAACTTACGCACTTGTTCCTCAGGCACAGTCACTAAGACTGAGAGATTAAACACAAAATATTTAAAGTAAGATGAGAAAGTAAAAAATTAACGATGTGGGAAAAAAAAAGAGATACATAAACCTGATGGGAGATCAAGTTTTGAAATCCTAGTGAAATTTGATAGGAGGCAACACCTACATCCACTTAGATCCTGTGGAGTTTCTATTGCTTTCCTTACAGTATAAATGCAAGGAAGAATTCCATGAAATTCAAAAAGCCAAGGAAAACAAACATGTTCTTACACAGCATGGAATTAGGACTCAGGTTGTTGCCAATAGCAGAATCAGGATTCAAAATGATTCCGAAAAGAGATAGTAATAAAAAATTTGGGAGACATGCTCCACAAGGATAAAGAACCAGTGTCTCTTTCCAGTTTTATTAGGAAAACTAATTCAGTGATTACAGATTGTTGCATTGAACCATCTCCTATAAACAAGATGTAGACCTAGATGTATGACAGACTGGATCCAGTCTGACAATTTTGACATGTTATAGTATGATTTGTCCCTGTAATGTCATGATGTCATTACACTTTGTCAATGAAATTAAGTTTAGACTGCATTGCCTCTAAGTTTTAGCCTAGAAGAAAAGGTTTAGTATCTATTTATCAATTTTATGTAGTAATATTCTTGCTTAATTGTCTTCAAATAACATCAAGATTGTAGTGTCATAGAATGATAGAATGGTTTGATTGGAAGGAACCACCAAGATCTTCCAGTTCCAATTCCCCTGCAGTAGGCGGGCATCTCCCACTAGACAAGGTTGCTCACACACGGATTCAGCCTGGCCTTGAATGCCTCCAGGGAGAGGGCATCATGGACAGAAACCAAGTGCCAGGTATAAATGTACCAAAAAAAAAAAAAAAAAAAAAAAAGGCAAAACAATCAGTATTCTGGAGTTTTCTTTCCTGTAATGTTTTTATCACTGAAAACCATGTTATGATTTTAAAGGTTTTTTCTTGTGGTAGTTGTGCATTTCACCTGATAACTAAATTAATTTGGAAGTATGGAAACAATATTAACCAGCCTCCCAGAGAATCAACCAGAACATATATTTTAAAGGCTTTGCAATAAAGTGATGGCTTTGTGATGAAAAGGTTCAAGCTTTTTGTTGGGAGGTCATCTTTCTCCTGGTTTTGGAAATGGCAACATGTCATGTTGTCACTAGAATCAATACTATTATTTAGATATAAACAGTGGTGGTGGATATCCTTACACTATCCTTTTAAACCAATAACTGAATATTCGGTTCTTGGTTCTTTCCAGCTTCATTCTTCTAACACTGGAAAAATCTCCTCAAGCACAAATTGAGTGGGTAGCTCAAAAGTAACATAGGTTTCCTAGGAAATGTGAAAAAGCAGAGTGTATTTGTATGCATGGAGTGTGTGAATGTGGGGAAGTGATAGGTTTTCCAGAGTAGTGCTATTTGCAGCAGTACTGAAAAAAATAAAGAGCTCTGTAGATTTCAGACCAAAGTGCAATTTAACCGCATGGCATAATTTATAGGGAAAACAAACATGCAGTAAGAGCTAACAATGAAGTTTTGGTAAGTGTATCTTAATAACAGAAATATGTCTTTAAAAATGTATGTGATAAGTCACATATGGTAGTAGGAATATGTACAGCTTTCAGCCGTTATGACAATGGAAACTACAAACTTTATTTTGCATAGCTGAAGAACATTAAAATTCTCTTCGACATTTGAGAGCTACAAAAGCAACTGCACTAAAAGCTAGACAAGCTTGAGGTATACCAGGGCTGCTCCAAAAGTAATGCCTCCTATGTTATGACGTTGGCCCACAATGTCAGAGGCGGATGTTGGTGATATGGCAGTAGAGTTCTGAACCTTCCCACCAATCTTTGTTGCCTTGTGACAGACAGTAGCAGAGGGGCAGTCTGACAAATTGGTACCTAACACAGAAGTGCATATGAAACAAAGGGGTGCAAGTGAATTCCTCCATGAGAAAGAAACAAAACCCACTGACATTCATCAACACTTGCTGAATGCTGATGGAGACCAAACAGTGAATGTGAGCACAGCGAGCAATGGGTAGTGCATATCAGCAGTAACAACAGAGATGTGAAACACAAGCCACATTTCAAATATCCATACTGATGTTTATGAGTGAAACTTGCACTCTTGTTCATTGCTGGTGAAAATGAATCCCTCATGATGCTTCCTATATTGAAAAATAGTGTTTTGTAGCCAGAGTTTTCTCTATCAAATACTGTCATTTTGATCCTTGTAGCTATTCTAGTTTCTGTGCAAATAAACAGAAGGCATTATTTTTGGAGCAAGCCACATATATCAGAAACTTGTTTAGCATGCACAGAAAGCACTGTAAAATTATTTCAGTGCCATAATTCAAATACTGGGGAAAATTCTCCTGTATCACAGCCAGAGCAAGATTGGGTTTGCAGCCAAGTACATCAACATAAATGTTCAACTGTCTGGGGAAATACAAGTCGTACACTGTTACTTAGGGGAAAATGTGCACAGACATGGTGGAGCCCCTTGTGAAACAATCCTCATTTTGTTAAACAATGGGATCAAATTTTCAATCAGATTATCAAGCAAACTGCATTCTCCAAGCTTGCCAAGCAAAGAGGAAATATCAGCAAGACTGATATATTTTTACAGAATTAATGATGTATGAAACCTGGAAGTGGAAACATACATTTTCGTTTTATCCTCTATTTTTTCTTCTTGCTCTAAAAGTGAAAGGAAATGCTTGAAAGTATTCACAGTTATTCATATCTGTTTATCTTAGAGTGATTATCAGAGCAAACAGTGTCAGGCATTGTGTTTGAATCTGAGCCTGAAAAATAGTGCTTGCAGGAGCAAGGATTAGTTGCATGAGACAGTGTGTTCGGAACTGTGCCTGGTACTTGATTTCTATCATGCATATTCAGTGCCTTATAAATCATCCAGATTCTGAAGTAATTTCCTTTTTTTATTATTTTCTCTCATATTAATTTTGGAACATGCTAGACTTAATCCATTTTTACATTTTTAGTTTGATCCATGGGATGTTCATTTAAGGATAGAATTGAGCTGTCTTTACAAAGTTTGTTTTGAATCTATGGGATAGGTGTTGTGGATTGTGAATGTGGGATTTTCCAGCTTCAGTGGAATTGGTTTTCAAAACTGATCAGGAATTCAGTGCAATGAAAATGAAACTCATCTTCCTTGAGATCATCTTATCCTTGCTTTCTGTGGGGATTTCTTTGCTGATTGATCAGCCCTGAACAACCTTGTGTACCAGGCAGAGTCCAGCAGTAATCTTTATAAAGGTGTAATACCTTTGCAGCACTGAAAACCTCAGTCATTTCTGTCATGCAGTCATAATAACCCTTGCTCAACTTCCCCATGCC
Organism: Callipepla californica brunnescens; assembly: GCA_023055505.1. NCBI lineage: Eukaryota > Metazoa > Chordata > Aves > Galliformes > Odontophoridae > Callipepla > Callipepla californica. Next base: position 1,091,293 of record JALIRH010000013.1, read on the forward strand.
CAACCCCTGCTCTTCATTTGCCGTGTACTACCAGTATGCCAGTACCATTCTTGGAATCCTGCTTCGGTAACACACCTCCCTGAAAATCTCTCTTTAAGTGCTAAGCTTAAGGCATTCTTAATAAATCTGCCACGTGACAAACTTCACTTTGTTCCATATGAACAAACGCTATTTCCAAAACTAAATGTCCCATTCTCTGTTGCTTAACTCATCACTGAAAACCGTGCAGTTTTGCCTTTTCAGTTGCTGCCTCTGGAAGAGTTCCCATTACAAGGCTTTATTAAACAACTTGAGCCTTCCTTTGAACAACCAAAGAAATACTTTACAGTTTTATGAAGTTGTTGTTCACTTGCAATGAAATGATGTAGCCAAGCCCCTTTGTTGCATTACAGTACACTCAAGTCCAGCAATTCATTCATGAGGAAAAATTGACCCCAGGAATTCAAAAACCCCTCAACCTGAGATCTGTGTCAGAGTCTTTGTTGCCATTCTTCCACTCGTGTAATTAGTTAGGGTCCACTCACACAGTTCAGGGTGTATTTAAAATACAAGCACATTGTTCACAGTGCAGCTATTTTAGAGTGGCTATTGTTGTGAAAAAAGCTGGCAGGCTTTGCCTTCAACTTACTCTTTGCCAAATTCTCTGTGCTTTCCGTGAAGGGATGAGTATATGAGCAGTGCCTGAGCTTTTGAGGATTTCTTGGGTTCCTTTTAGGAGTTTGCTAGCTTCCTTGCATCAGTAAACACTGTAATTTGAGTGAATGTTTTTCAGTGGTCTTTAAAAAAACAAGAGCTTCTAATAGGAGAAAATGTACTTTGTGTTAGGAAGAAGAGATAATATATCTTCTCCTTTCCTATCACTTCAATTCTTTCTCCAAAACAACACTGGCACAGGTATGCATCCTACAATAGCACGGTGATTTTTATTTTTATTTTACTTTATCTTTTTTGTTTTCTTCTTCCGAATCTATCACATCTGCCTTCTCTCTTTTCCACTTGAACACCACCGTTTTTAATGGAGTTTCTGTCTACACTTACTTTTTTTTGTCCCTACCTGCTTAACCAAGGGACAAACCTAATGGCATCCATGTTTGGTCTGAAAAAATCTGACAGGCCCAATACTTAACAGAAAAATAGTTTCCCCATTCAGTATGTGTTGAAGGTACTAAAACTGAGCAAAAAATTCCCATGTTGGATTAAAATGCAGTGAACCTACAGCAGATGTTATGTCTGAGCTGAGAACCAGTAACTAATCCGTGGCCTTTTGCAGATCTATGTTTGGTTTCAGGGCACTGGCATGTATTGTCTATGAACACTGTTCAAAGAGCTCGTCAAGAAAAGGAGACTACAGAGGGAAATAGCTCTCATGTTAATTGTTGTCAAGAGGCTGTTGCGTCTTGTTATGGCTAAGAGCATTTGAAGTAGGGAAACAGAATCTAAACTGGTGAGAAATTATCCTCTGTTGAACTCTTTATTTACTTGTCACCCTGTACTTAGAATCCAAGGTCCAAGCAGGTGCGTCTCATTTGGATTTCAGGTCCACTCGTGTATCTGAGGGGTGGATGAAGTGGACTAATCTTGTGGAGGAAGACTGCAAAGCTGCTCCTATCCTCCTGAGGTCCTGCTGCAGGACTGTCCCAGGCAGTGAGAAAGAGGCAGAAGTCTCCTTGTGCATGTTGTGCTGCATATTGATGGTGTAGGACACCCATGGACCTCAGTGGCTACGGCAAATAAGCTGTGGGACAGGCTGCTGCTGTCCCCAGCACCAGTTTGAGTGGAAGACCTGTGGATATTACTGGTGCTCAGAGGTTGGAACAGACTGGAGCTGCTGGTGAGCAGCTTTGCAGCCATGCCACGTAACGTGCACTGAATGAATTTCTCTTCCTCACTGTCCATCTGCACAGCTCCTCCCAGTCTTAGCACCAATGCTGGAGAGGGACAGAGTTCATCTCAGTCCATGGTGCCCCTGTAAATAGCATTGGGGGCTCCATGTCATTCTTATCTCTAACACTTTCTCCATGACACTGAACTTCACAGTCAGCATTTTGGAATTAGAAGCAAATGCTTCAAATGGCAGAAATGATTTTACGTATTTAAGTAGGGGTCAGAGCTGCAAAAAAATGCATCAGTATGAAGGCTTTAGTGAACACAAAAGCTGCTTTCAGTCCAGACCAGGTTACTGAAGCTTAAGATTTCCAGGCACAACTCATTTCTAATCTGCATAAACAACAAGGCTTTTCTCTTCAGTTGCAAGATTAGTCAATGTAAGGGGAAAACAGTGCAGAGGAAGATTTGTGGATGTCATGTTGGCACTGACAGCTCATCAAGCATCTCCTTGAAGGACTCTCCTTGCTACCAGAGTGAAAATAGAATAAAAATATAAAAGTGTGCAAGCAATGAGTGAATGTAATGTCCTTCCATATGCACTGTAGAACATTAGATAGATGAACCAGTCTCATGTCATTTGTTCCCTGTTGAACAACTCTTTTTAATATATTTTCTGGCATGATTTTTTAAAAGTGTTAAAGTTACCTTTGCAAGTTGCTGTGGAATTATCAGTCATTGTCTAACTGTGTACTAACTTCCCAAAACCTCTGTGTGTAAATATGCCAATCCTACTCCCACTCTATTGGATGCTCAACATGGGGGCAAGTTTGGACCTCAGTAAGGATGTGAGTCAGAAAATTATTGGATATGATACAGTATTATTTGCACTAAAAATAGATCTGTATATGCTTGTAACAAAAAGATAAAATTTGGTAGCATGTTTCTCCCTCCTCACATAGTTCTTGTCTCAGCTTTAATGAAAAACAAAATGCCTGTCAAGAGAGAGGTCGTTATGGTGCTATTTGAACCAACTTAATATTTTACTTTCCTTGAAGAGCTTTTTGTACATAGAGATTAATGGATGGCTAGATAAAGAAATTCTTCCACTGAAAGAATTCAGTTTGCTTAATCCTTTTGAAATTAAGAGATGATATGAAGAGGTGAGTAATGAAGTGTATGCTCTGATTGTGTGGCACCTAATAGATAACCACAGGGGTTACTTTTCTCTCACAAGCTGTAATTATATTAATTACTGATACAGTGCCAGAAACACTAAAAGGCAAACTGAGTGTGACAACACAAAATGGAGTGTTTCTTAGCAAGACATCTCTCTCCATCAGCTGGACCAGGGGGAGGCTGACCATGTCATGAGGCTAATGTGTGCTTCTCCTGCGGGAGGGAGGATACCAGACCTCTATCACTCATAGGCTTTTTTGCTGTGATGACTGTGATGACATACAATATGACTTCAGTTCTATCTAAAGGGAGGCAACTTCAGGTCAGAGGCTGAAGATCTGATCTGTTCTCCAAGCAAATTAATTCTAATTGTGCCTCTGAAGATACTCAAATGAGTAGAAGTTACTATTTGAGAAAGAGCTCACCAGAATGAGTGTGTCATTGACCAGAATGTAACGAAGGAAAGCACTGCATGAGGAGAAAGAAAAATTATGAAACTGTATTTAAGTATGTATAAAATTGCTGGACAAGTGGCCCTTAATATTAGAGTAAATGGTGCTTATAAATTCCATTTAATCTTCTGAGATTTTCTTTTACTGTAACTCTTACACTGTCTCAGAGGACATATTTTAAAGATGGCTTGCACATTTCAGCAGTGGAATGGATATCAGGTTTCAAGATTTATAGATAGGATGGGATGTTTTAAAACAAAAGCTGTTCTTTTTTCTTTTGGTATTACTCTACCTTTTTCTTTTTCCCCCCCAGGTTCTTTGTCCACTGTTATAAACTCCTTGAGGGAAATCTATCATTAAATGCTCTCACACACATAGACCCCATTTCTCCCCCTTGATAAATGATAAAATTTTGCTCCAGTGTGTGCAACACATTCTTGAAATACATCTGAATTCCATTATCCAGTTTGTCATGTGCATAATACCTTTTGAGTTAGCACTCTCAGAGAAGTCTTATATGCTACAGAGAAGTGTACTAGGAAAATGGAAAAACAGGTTCAGTATATGGCACAGGATAAAGGAGCATAGATTGTGTTGAACTAGTAGCCTTATTTCCATGAATGCTCAGGGGGAGAAAAAGTTGCATCTCAGTGGCTCGTCACTATTTCCATGGACAGGCATTTTCTCCACATTCCTTGCTCAAGTTGGTAAAGCACTACTTTTTTTCACTGTTCTAGATATAAGTCTTACTATGTATCAGAAGTGAAATTTTCTATAACAGGATGTGTATTGTTTTAGGAACAGAATAACTAGTTGTGGCACATCTCTAATCCGAATCACACAAACCTTCGTATTAAAGCTTCCATTTGTATCAAAAGGAGGTTAAAGCAAGAAGGAACTTCTTTCCTTGGAAAGCCCCAGTGTCATCTGTATGCTCTCTTAGCACTGCTTCTCCTGATCAGTGCTTTGCTGTGTCTTTTGTGTCACTAGGCTTAATTTCATCCTTACCTTTTCTCTATAGCCAGATTGAAGTAGTACCGCCTACTGCCTGCAGTGACTGAGGCACAGACTCAGATGTGGATGATTCAAATCATTTATTACAAGTTCTAACATCCCTTATGTATATTCACAAGTTTTCTCTTTTAACTTTCCATGTCAGCAAAATGCTCCACAAACACTCCTTACCCGTGCATGCAGGCACTTATCGAGTCAGAGTCATGAGTGGATCCAGGCCACGCATTCTTCCTCCAATCAGGGTCATCTTCACATGACCATCACTCAGCTTACTTGACTGTTTTCCTTTTCTTCTGGAGTGTCCTTGGTTCTCAGCCTTCCTTTCTCATGCTTATCTTGCTCCACAGCTTCCACTCTGAATATACTTTCTTTTATTCCTACAACCACCAGTGGTTTACTCAGTGAGGCAGCAAGAACTGAAAAGAAGATTTTAGAAACTATTTTGAAAAGCAAGACTCTCATACTTTTATTAATGTATTCCCATTACCCATTCCCAAACCCATCAGAAAAGGAAAGGCATGTGTTTCTATCTGTCACCTTTGACTGTCCTTGCAGAAGCAATGTTCGTTTTTGTTGTAATACAGCCCAGATGTGAGATCTATTTTGTACAAATGTGGTTTGACATGATCAAGTTAGTTTTCTGGGCAGCTCAGGATTAGGGAATTACACAGTATTCCCTTTGCTGTCGGCTTGCAACACCCTCTGCCTTTCCCTTCCATTCCCACAAGACTTTTTTACATGTGAATGGAGCTCCAGCACAGTGGTAAAGTGATCAGAGTGCCAATTAGAAGTGCAGAACCTGGATTCTATTTAGAAAGCATGTTAAGCACCTCCTTCTTGATGCTGTCACATGAAACCTACAACATCTTATTATATACAGCTTACTGCCAGCACAGCCCTACACATCCTGAGAAGGAAGAACTGCATAGCGTTCTTGGAAGGTTGCTGGCAATCCAGACTTGATTCACTTGTAGAAAGCATTTAAATGAGATACACATTAAATCAAATAAAGAATGTTGAACTGTAAAGCTACTCCCTCAGGAAGTCCTAATGCTCTGTAAAAATACCGGAAATTATGGTGTACTGCGATGTGGCTTACAGTGACTTTTCAGGGAGGAGATTTCACATCTCATAATCAAGTTCTGTCTTGGTAACTAAAGGATCCCAAACATCAGATCTGGTGTGCACTAAACACACGCGCTGTTTCTGTGTGTGTGCAGCCGAGCTTGGTGGCACCCCAGCAAGTTACATCCCCAGACCCCAGGGATGATTTTAGGGTTCTGCTACTGTAGTTCCTGTATTGATGTCTGGAAAAGGCCATTTCAGAGATTCAGGTGTCTCTTCAAGACCAGCGTCACCTTGTTCTGCAGCTTTGGCCTCCCTCTGTTCACGGCTTCTTTGAGCAGTTCAAACAGGTGCCTTGACTTAGATTTCAGCTGCTGTAAACCATTTGGAGTGGCAGGAGGGACTGTGTGATTATTCATCTTGAACATGGAGAAAAAAAATGTATAAAACAGTTTTTCCTGCTGAGAAACAGAAGCCACATTGATATGTGCATTATCTTTTAATATTGCTTATCGATGGACACAGAGAGGTTTCTTATTAATAAAAAAATTATATTTTTGAATAATATATATGTGTACAAAGTGGGAAGGTATTTTAACTCGTTGGACCTAAATCATATACACTGATCTTAAAAAGCTCATTTTAATTTCTGAATCATATATATTCTGAATCTTCATATTCTGATGTACAGTGCAAACTGAAGGCTCCTAAAAATAATATTTTGTTGTTACAGTCTCTACTAAGGCTCTGATGGACATCATACAAATAAAGCTGTCATTCGGACATTTGTCCAGTTAATTTTGTAAGAGCAGTCTGCTTTGAGAGCCTACTCATCCCTGGAGGAAGAGGGTATCACAGTCACTCAGTGAGACTGCCCCTACTTCCACCACAGATAAATGTGTTGCTTTCTCACAGTGTTTCTGCGTTGCAGGAATTTCAAACTATAAACTTATGAAAATTGTGGATTATAATAAATATGCTGACACAACTTTGTCTGTTAGAGCAAATGGCATTGCTTTAATAATGAAATCAAAAATCCTACTTAATCCCACTCTTCCCCTTAAGTGGTGTTTTGCATTAGCTGTGGATGAAAAGACAAACAAGTACATGTATATTCAATAATAATGTCAACTGGGTCAGAGAAGAATAGGAAATAAAATGAATTCATAACACCTCTGGAAATAGCTTTTTGATACAGGCATTTTTCTCTTTGATTTGCCCTCATTGAGGCCATTCATTGTGACTTTAATATATCCACTGAATTGGCCCTTATTAATAGCCGGCCTAATCTTAATAACAAATGTACACTGTAATCTCCATTCTGGGTGTCTTCTGAGGTCAACAGGTATGTAGAACAGAATAGATAATGTGTGTATTTATGAGGATGTTTCACTGATGAGCACCTAATTTCATGTTCAAAACTGACAGATAATGTTTGAGAGAACTATTGATGCAGGGCTCTTCTGTATTTTAAGCTGAACTGGGTTACCTCTATAGCTAGGATGGTGAAATATTCACCTTGGGTTATGGCTGCTGGCGATCTTGAAAAGGTGTTATTAGGCTTTGAGTGTCATCAGATGCTATTTGCTTATAAATGAGAGTTAGTAGAAACATTAAACAATACAAGATACTAGGACCCACGCCTTCAGAATATTAAGCACAGTTTAAAATTGTGGAAGACCATCTACTCCTCTGCTCTCTGTAAAATGTTGCATCTTTTATCCAACACCCTCTGGGAGCAGGTTATTTGAACTTTTTTGAATCCTACTTTCATTTGAACATACTATGTATTTTTAATTTATCCCCCCACTTCTCTCCCTACCATAATATATTTATTGTTGATACTCTACTCAGTTTCTCCTTAATTATTCCATCTGCCTGAAGAATGTGATGCATTTTAGAAGCTGTGTGGTTTAGTTGTTTAACCTTTGAGTTTTGTAATTGAATGAGATGACATATTCTTTGTTTAGCAAAACTGGCTAAGAAGAATTATACACTCCAAGTGATAAGCTTGGAACTGCTAAAGAAATACCAAAAACCAATTTTTTTTCCTCTCTCCAGTCGCCTAAACATCCATTAGTCTCTTGAAGGGAACTCATAAATCCTGCAAATTTAGTTTATCTGAAACCAACTCTAACAGTTGTCCTTCCTACTAATCATGTTTTATATCCATTTTATATTTTTCAATATTCAATAAACATGTCTTGTGCTTACTGTACTTCTTAGAAAGTGTCTGCAGAGTAGGCTGTATAAGGACAGTTATTAATCACCCATTTCAGATGACTGTTTGACTAGTTTACTAAGTGTACTCATTTATCTTTTTTATGGTTTTGTTTTTTTTTATTTTGTCCTTTCCATTTATCTAGTGTGGAGCTTCCTTTGTTCTTTTTGGGTTATTTCTACCAGAATATGTCAAAAAATGAATTTAACGTGTAACAAATGAAAAAAATAATACCTGGAAAGAGGAAAAAAGCCAAACAAGCCCTTTTGGCTTCATTGATGAAAAGATCCTCTGCATTATGTCCTGTTAGATCTGCATTAAAAAAAAAAAATAATAGAGTACATTATCTAGCAGTGATGCTTTAAAGCAGTAGATAATTTACACACTGAAGTGAAATGTAGATCTAAAAGTTAGAGTGTAGGACTGAATTGGAGTTAAGAGTCAGGATGGTATAGCCCTATATTAAGATGTTCTCCATTTCCTGGTGGTATTGTCCTTTTGGTGTGTAATGAGACTTGCAGATAACTATCTGGGGCTGTGGACTGAGCGAGGCACAGCAGTTTGCTGAGTGTGGCACTGCGAGTAATGACACTGGCCAAATAAATGAATGTGTCTGCTAGATAAACAACATCAAAAGTTCCTGTTCATCACCAAAATCCATGCCTCTGAAGATTAATATTTCCTGAAGAATTCTTACTTTTAAAAGATTCCTTATCCACGCTACAGTCTTACTTTTATGGGTTCACATATTACAGGGAGGCATCTGCCATTTATCAAGAGGTTAATGACTAGTAGTTATGTGTCCAGATACTTTCTAACCACCGAGCAGCCTGACAACAGAGGTCACAGAAAGACAGATGACTTACAAACCAGTTTAAAGATCAACTTGCACTTTCTCTTTTTAAGGGCGCTGACAAGACTTCCAACTTATATTTTCCCATTGGGATTATTGTCCCCTCTTTAAAATTCCATATACCACGAGGTAGTCCTCAAACAACAACAAAAAAATGGAACATCCATTGATTGCTATAGTTATTTAAAGGCTAACAATAAGAAAAAATGATAGACTTCAGTCTCCATCAAAGCAGAAGAGAAGTGGAAACTGCAATTTGTCATTCTCCTGCAATGAATAAAGCAGATCAGAGTGGGGAAAAGGAGGCTTGGCAATTTCAGCAAGTGTCACAGCAGATCTGGGTGATGTCCTGACTGATTCATTAGTATGTCATCCTGCAATAAAAGAGGTGAGGTGCTGGAACAGGCTGACCAGAGAGGCTTTGGATGCTCTGTCCCTGGAGGTGTTCAAGACCAGCTTGGATGGGGCCCGAGGCGACCTGGGCCAGCAACAGATCTGGAGGTTGGCAGACCTGCCTGTGGTGGGGGGTTGGAGCTTGATGATCCTTGGGGTCCCTTCCAACCCAACCATTTTATGTTCCTGTGGTTCTATGAAGTGTGCCCAGGGGAACATCAGCCCTGAGAAGTACCACCAGATAAAAGTGTAAGTGTGTGGCAAGCAGTACAGAAGAGTATTTGGCCACTGTTTAACATGTCTTCCTAGGTAGACAGGCCTTGAAGAAGAGACTTTTTCTGCAAAGTTGAAACAGCAAATGACGACTTTTTACCCTATTTTTTGTGTTTTGAGATATGGAAATTTTGCATTAAAAAAAGAAAGAAGTTGTATAAGACAAGTGTTAGTACAACAGTATGCATTATTCACCTCTTTCTTCTGTCAAAGGAAAGGAAGGAGGCTTTCGGACTGCCTGACCTGTTGGGAGTTTTCTTCCCCTTTAACCAAGAGCAGGGAGCAGTAACATGAGATACAGGGAAAAAAAAAATGATATTAACAACTGGGAGAACACATCAATCCTGAGAAAAACTTCTACCCTTTTTGTTCCCTGTTCTGCATTCTCAGGTGAGGTGGGATCAGTACAGGATTCAGAAAGGATCAGTAATACCCTGGATCCAGAATGAAACATGATGCATGTTTTTGTCTCCTTTTAACAGTTTCAGAACTGAGTTTCCCTTTCACCTTCTGCTATAGAAATATGCACTGGTTTATATGGACTACTCACTATGATATGGTCTGCAAAAAAGAGGACATGAAGGTGAACTTGACTGCCAAGCTTCATAATGGATGAATCTGAAAGTCATTTGTTCTTACCTAGCATCTCACAGAATAACATACATATTTAGAGTATTCATCAGTTTCCCTAGCATGGGTCTAATTCTCCTGTTGAACTGAAAAGGGAGTTCATCCCATTTTCAGCAACTTTAATTCATTAAATGTAATTCTGTCTCTTGGGTTGTTTTTATTTTCAGGATGCTTGAGGATGATCTGAAACTCAGCAGTGATGAAGATGACAATGAACAGGTAAAATACATCTCAGTGACATATAAAAATGTTGTTTTATTGTTGTGTTTTTGTTTTTGTTTTGTCACTTGAATGTGTCTGCATGACCATTTACTATGCTTGCATCAAAAGCATTTTGAGGTGCTGCAGAATTCATCATGTTAAGTTTTACCTGCACTTTAAACCATTTCTGAATCTTTTACAGAATTAACTGTTAAATAGATTAAACTAAACCAAAACAATGAATGCTAGCCTTGGAATAAGAGAGCACTCATGTCATCATCTGGGAATAGCTAATGTGGGCTGAGTTCCTATGCACTGTACCAAATTAACTGTGGAACAATCTCCACTTGTTTCACACTCCGTTTCTGAAATTGATGACCTGTATAGAAGTGGGTGCAAAATGACCGCATCAGACCACTAACATGACTGTAGAGTTGTTTTGCACTTTGCAATTCATCTGTAGGTTTCACCCATGAATTTTGAGTCTTTATGTTCTGTTTTAGTAAGTGAGAAGAGGGTTGGGGAGCCATTGTCAGTAATTTGTGAGAAGTAAAATCTTCAGTGTGTAGATTTAAGTCAATACTGAAACTCTCTCAAACTACTTGGAACGTTAATGAAACATTTTCAGAAAACTGTCTGATATAATTCTCTGTTCTTCCCTCTCTATAAATATTTATGAGTAATGCTGAGAACTAAGGCTGGTGAAATTCATGTTCTCAACATTCTTATTAGAAACATTGAGACTTTGGGTTAAATTCATTCTTTATGTTAATTTTTACATAGATCACTCTCAAAATAATACCTCTTATTTATTTCCATGGTAAGTACAGTAGATACAAAGAGCACAGTAACACTGTTTGATAGAACAAATTCTCAGCTACAAAACATTATTTTTCAATGTAGTCACCACTATTAGCAAAGCATTTTTACCAGAGATGAATGAGAGCTTACAAGCCATCTTCACAAGCATCTGCACAAGCAAAGGAGTCCCACTCTTACCAACACTGCTGTTAAAATGCACCACCCAGCTCTCCCTGTGCTCAGGTCCACTGTTTGGCCTCCATAACTTTCAGCAAGCATCGATGAGTGCCAATGGCTGCCCTTGGTTTCTGCATGGAGGAATTCAGTGTCACACCTTTACTTCATTTGCATTTCTATGTCTGACACCACTTCTTCAGACTACCCCTCTGCTGCCGTCTATCACACAGTGACAAAATGGAACAGCATTGGCACGAATGGTCATTCTCTACTACCACACTGCCAGCATCCCCTTCTGACATTGTGGACTAACATAATAAAATAGAAGGCATTATTTTTGGAGTTGCCCTAGTATAGACTGAAATGTAGAAACATCTGCAGTAACAAGGAAAGTAATGCTATAGTAGCCTATTATGATCTGTTCAGCAGGGAAGTGTTAAATATAAGTGGATCTTTCTTTCTTATTCACTTCAAAACCACCTAAATGCTCTCCTTCAACCCACCTAATCCATCCTTTAGGACAGATGTGTCCAACCCACTGCTCGCAGGCTGCATGCAGCCCTGGACAACCAGTAATGTGGCAAGGTCACACACTTTTAGCATTACTATGTGATTTGTAGTGATATTTTTCATGAGTTGATCACATGTAGCCTGAGTGTGGACTGCATAGGAGACAACGGAACACAGGGGAAGGGAGGGTGCAGAGCAGTGCCAACTCTACCTCTCATGCCTGCCACGTGCACTTGATCAAATCAAAACCCATGTGTGTCACATGTGACATGCATTTGTACCACTTAGCAAGTAAAACTCAGTTGTTTTCGATAATGGTATTTCAAGAAGAGTTTGTCTTTGTGGAGACAAACAGTTTTTGCTATTAAGCCAACATGTAGATTTTCTTATTTAATTATTAATATAATTATTAATGTTGGACATGTGTTATTTTGTAAGTTAATAATTTAACATGTTCATTAGTTTCAGAAAAACAAGGTCAAATATCCCACTAGCTTTATGTTGTCCTCATTTTTAGTATACACATTTTAATAAAAAAATACAAAAAAATTAAAGAAATTTTGTTATTTCTATACCTTAACTATATCACATTTTATATGCAGCCCAAGACACTCTTCAATCAGTGCAGCTCAGGCCAGCCAAAAGTTTGGACATGCACACTTTACAGTCATACCATATTTGATCCCTTAGTTGTACAAGTCAGTGCTGTTAGCACCAAGTGGCATTTTCATCTGAAGGCCAAGAATCAAAAGGCTGTATTGATGCAACACACTATTGTGCAAGTGTGTTGGCTTGCCCAAATATTCCCATAGGTTGACATCTAGGTTGTAATGTGCAAAATTTAGAAGCGGTAAGATCTTCTCAGGCAGAATTCAGTTTTGTTTTCCTACAATAGTAATTTTCCATTGATTTCAATAGACTTACAATTTACGCAGTTTACACTTACTTGGTGTCATCTCTGATGTCAGCCCCGTGCAGGAAGTCCACATTTTGTCTCCACCACATAACATAGTATTGGCAGCTCTTAAAGCACTGCTGCTGTCAAGGTACGTCCCTTACCCAAAGGCAGAGTTATGCTGGGAAGCAGTGTTGCCTTGATCACAGGTCAGAGGCTGCAGTTAATGTGTGAAGGTGTGCCCAAGTTGTAGGAAGCCCCACACTGCAGCAAAACTTCAGAAGACTTTCCAGCAATATGTTTGGCAGTGTATGCTGAGGACGAGAGAGCCATAATAAGGAGCATTCATATCTATTCTCAAAATTTTATAGTACATAGAAAATGCTGTGTCCCTTTAGACAGCATGAGTTTCATGTCACTCTGAGTGATTAGTGTTGATTAATATCTCCTTAGATCTCCCAAATATCTTCTAAAGAGGCAGATTATGGTAGCTGTATTTAGAGATTAAAAACATGAATGGATCCAATCATGTAAAAAATAAATGAACTGTCTGGACAGTAAGCACACAGGTCATATTTCTTCAGTTTCCCACACTTCACAAGAATCCTTCACCATTTAAGTACCCCATAAATGAGCGGATATGTTGCTTTTATGTGCATTGCAAATATAGAATGTAAGCGATGTTATACACATTATGGAAAAGAATCCTTGGGTTTTTAGGTTTCCTGGAAATGTGACTGTATGCGTCTGTCCTTTACATTCTTGTCATGCTGCATCCCAGAGTGAGGTCTTGCAAAGCTGAGCAGCATGGCTCTGCTGCATCACTCAAGCGTTATATTGGCAGTACCTTCACACTTCAGCAGCTGCTGCCATCTCTCTTTAAAGGAAAGAGAGGGGACTGGGTGTGGAAAAAAAGATTGACCTAGCACATTGTTCAGGCACATAAGCAATTGCAATTTTTGTCTGCAAAATATTATTTACAAAAAATATGCAGAACATCCATTCATGAGGGACAGATTAAGGTGATTACAACATACAAATTATAGAATGCTGAATTTTCAGCAGTGGGGTTATAAGAACATTTTTTTATTAACATAGAGATTTTTCGTGCAAATGACTATTATAGTTTATCTGTACATACATGTGCATTCTGACAGGGAAAGAAAAGATTAAAATTAAAACTCAAAATCATTGTAACACTTTATGCAGTAATGCTATAAATTCTCATTGCAATCTTTCTGATTTTTTCTGCTGTAGGCCAATGTGAAACTTGTAAAACACAAGTTTGTTGCCACAGTTTGTTGTCTTTAATAGTATTTCCAAGGAAGCTGAAATTCCTTGAGAATTTCAGTCATTAGGAAACCCCAGGACTCAGGCTTGTATTTGTTCTTTGAAAATTGCTTGAGACCCTTCAATACTTACACGGCAGGGGCAGTAGTGGCAGTGATCCATAAATGCACCTAAATACTAACTCTCAGTGGATGTCTGAGGCATGTGGAGAGGGTTTGATCTAGCAGCCTGTCTTTTGAGACTTCCAGTAGTCCATTTGTCATGTTTCAAGACTGTTAGAATCTCATCTGCAACAAACGAATCTCTTATTTCCTATTCTTTCACTCCTGTGAATGAGCACACATTTCAGATCTGTATTACATGTATTTGGGGGCCCACTAACCTCATACTTTTTGAGTTGTTAAACAGCTCCTTCCTCTTCTTCCCAGTGCTAAGGAGAAACCCAACACATTGCAAGGAAAGTTTGTGGTTTTCCTCTCCTTTTAGACCCCATTACTACATGCTCTGGCAGCTATGAGCTTGGAGTAGAAGTTGTTGGTCTGTGACATGCAGGAGGTCCAATGAGATGATCTTTTAGGGTCCCTTCTGACTTCAGATCTGTAAACTTTTGGACTGTATTGATCATAGCTATAGATCACGAAGGAAGCTACAAGTTACCCAACATCCAGTCATCACTATTCTTGGAGAGACCGCAGTTATCGCCTATCTCTAATGCATGTAAACACATCCTACCACATCCTCAGCATAGACACTTTATTTCTGGCCACATGACATGCTTTATCTCTTAGACAAAATGCTGATTCTTATGCCTTTCATTGCTGGTGATTTGGTATTAAAGACACACAGAAAACAACAGGTTAGTTCTGGAATCAATTTTCATTTACAGCTGAGAAGCAGTTATTGATGCTGTGCTCACAGTTCAATAAAAGATCTAAAGATATAGACCTTGTGTTTCTTTTTCAATATAAGCAGCATAATCAGTCAAAAATGTTTTTACAAAGAAAATTGTATTGACAGCTTTATTAAAATTGCTGTCTTTAAAATTTTAAGATATCAACAATTTGACCTACACAGATGGTTTTTAATATGCATACTGACCAACTCAATGGATTTTTATGTCACATATTTATAATATCAGGTATTGTAAATGTTTAATGTATTATCTGAGAAGCATTGCTACTTTTAAGTATTGCCTGAGTTTTAAACTCTACTGAGAGGAACATTGTGTTCATGCTGTATTCAGAGATCCTCTTGTACAGTATTTTTAGGTTGCCCACAACAGATAGTGTCAGGGCAGGTGACACACAGGTTCATAGTAAAACCATTAGGTGACAAGGTATTTCAGAGATGCTGCTACTGATGTTCTTCTCTAAGAACAGTGCTTTTCAGGTGACTTTATTACTCTGTTAAAAAACTAACTCAGAAATTAGAAAGAGTAGTGATTCTTTTCAATTAGTAGCTCGGTTCAGCTAAAAGAGCTTGGAGAAAACATGGATTTATGTTTTTGTTCCTTAAAGCACCTCTGTATAACTCAAATTTGCTTTGAGCTCAAAGACATCTAAATGTGTTGTGTTGTGTCTGGATACAGTATTATAAGTAGCTGTAATGTACCCAGTTTTCTTTAGCCAGCTCTTTCTTCCTCTGCCTAAGGAATAGTCCTGTTAACCCCTGAAATGCATTCTTAATTGAAAGCACGTTGCTAGTGATCTGTGTGCATTTTAATTAAAGAAACTTTGATACTGACTGCATTGTTTTCATGTAAATAGCAGTTCTGGCAAATGAATGAGATGTTTTTGTTTTCTTTTTTTTTTTTTTTCATCCCTTAATGATTGCCAGCTTATTTGAACTCTTCTGATAACCAACTACAGAGACATTGTTGTGATAATACAAACATGAGACATATACATAATCCATGGCCTTGATCTGTCTTCTGTATTTTACACAAATATTATTATTTTTTTACTAGGTTACTACTAGGTAATTACCTATAATAAGTTTGACTTTGTAGCTCAGTCTAAAAGGTGATCAGCTGAGCTTTGAATTGTTATAATGCATACTGAACTCTCAAAGCCTGTATTCAATTTATTATTTTTTTTAATCTGTGATATGCAACGATGCAGTATGCTTTTGTCTTGAAACACGTTTTAAAGCGATATGGCTACCATTTTCATTGTAACAATAGATATCTTTTCCTGTTATCATTTATCCCATTTTTTTAGCTGGGTCCTGTACAAGCTGTTTACTCCCCAAGGTTTCGCTGCATTTCCATTTACTTTGTTATCAGCAGAAAGGCTGAAGAACAGCTCTTCAGTAATGACATCAATACTGCACACTGTGAGAGAGGTCATCTTGTCAAAGCTATAGAAAAATCAGATGGATTAGGATGAAACTAGGTGCAAAATAACTTTGATAGAGTCTTTAATGTAAACAGTTTATCTGTCATTGGGTTTCATCTAAATCCCAGAGTGATGCAGCATCGGTTGTAGCCACAGCAGTGTGTTTTGATAAAGAGCCTACTTTACAGTGTTTAAGATCTATAGTCATGTTTTATAATTGTAAGGAAATGTTTTCATTGAGCCATTAATGAAAACAGAAGCTATTAGGATAATGCAGTCATTCTTCTCAGTCTATAACCATGAAAAATCCTTTCATGAAGATATGCCTTGTCTTGCTATCTCAGTCCCCTTTAATTGATACTCAGATTATTTTATTCTGCACAACACTAGTAGAACAGCCATGTATCATCAGCCATGTAGAATGAATTCTCCAGCCTCTGTTGGTGTTTGGAAATAAGGGATCTTATGTCTGACGTGTCTAAGATACTAATTCACATAGCGGTGACATAGATTCCTATCATTGTTTGTTCATTATCAGTAAAAGCTTTCTGTAGCCACTGTGAGATCTGCAGTGAACTTGCTGCAGTTATGAGTAGTAAACATGGCACAACACTAAATACATGGTGCTGTCAAAGGCTTTTCACTTTTTCAGACTCATGGAATCTCCTGTAACTATTTCTGCACATATTGTTACTGTGGAGGTCACTGAGAAAAGGGATTAATGCAGCCCTCAGAAGGAATGGTTGCTGTAGACTGTACAAGTCTATAGATCAACAAGATGTTTGCCCCTGCGGATTGTAGCCATGGCCTTACCTCAGCTCTAAGGTGACAGCCACAACAGTACTGGAGGAGCCCCATCCCTCCCACTGAACTGCCTTTTCCATGAGTTGTTTGGTATGCACTGGCATCTCAATGGCTCAAAAACTTTCTACCACAGTAGAGAAAATAACGCAGGAAAGGAAAATACTGGAAGGTGAGAAGCTGAGGCAAAGGCTAGGGCTTTCCTTTGTTGGAAAGATGGATAAACACAGCTGCAAGAATTCCTCTCCTCACATTCCCACAAGTAAGCAGACCCCTCAGCACACTCTTAAGCATTTGCGTTTCTTGGGTTTTGTTTTTCATGCTACCGGTCTGAAGCAGCCAAACTGTCAGCCGTGCCACTAGAAATCATTCACCTCGAGGAGAATCTTTAAACACAGGCCTGGTTCCTCTATCACTAATTAAATAGAGGTGGAAAGGCTATTTGCTCCTGAGCATAGCCATAAGGCCTATACGTTGGAGAACTGCCAGCTTTTGGGGCACGGGAGGGAGGAGGGAGATAAATCTTTCAGTCCTCAGGATGGATCACACACTCTGTGTGTGCATGCATGCCTGCACGCATATGTTTTTATAAAGAAGGCTGTAGGATAAGCATGAACAAAAATACATTTCCACACGTCCTTTGGCATACATATGCCACTTATGCAAAAGCCTTGTATTGTTTTGGCAGCAAGCAAAGGCAGCAGCGGCTGAGATAATTGATTGACACCAATATTGTTGTTGTTAAAAGAAAAGCCAGACTTGACCATACTGTCCTATAAAAATAAATCTGAGTTCTGTGGTATCTGTGGGCCATCTCGGTGCTCAACACTTACTAAGCCAACCACACAGGAAACATTTATCTTCCTTTTCTCCACAAAAGGAGAGTGTCATTTTTATCATGCATGCCTTGTAAAGCGTTTTGGTTAAGAAATTGTTTGGCTTTCCTATACCGGCCATCTGCAGCATTACTGTTATGTAGCAGCCCAGGTAACTGTGTGCGTGAACTTCAAAATCTGAATTCTTAGGTTTTCACACTGGTGTTTGCTTAAGACTGAGGGGCTGCAAATGTCTTGACAGAGGGACTCATAGGTGGCCAGAATAAGCATAGGAGTAGGTGATGAAAAGGTCATGATAAATCCAGTAATTAGCTTGTCAGACAGAATAAGGGAAGAGGAACTGAAAGTTGATCTCCCCTGGAGGAGTTCCAGGAGGAGAACGATAATGAGAACTAAACACCCTAATTTTTCTTACGATGAATGCATCTGCCACTGCAAGGTTTGTTGGGGCTGGAGGTGCTTCACTTTGTACCACCAGGATGAATCTTCCAGGAACAGGCCTCCTACTTATGTGTAGGAGTAGGCTCGGAGCACCGTGTGACACTGCAGACTTGGGCCAAGTTCTCTCCCATAGAACACGTGCTTTACAAAGCTACCACTTTTCATGTGTAATTTTCAGAGCTGTGCTACTTGGCAAAGACATCTGAGCAATATGGTAAATCAGACCAATGGCAGCAAAGAGTTATTTCATGTGTGTTTACTTCTATTGTCTATTCGATTTAATATTCAGGGCAAATTTAATGTTCAGTATAAATTAAAATCCTTGAAGTCTTTAGTCTTGTGTAGGAAGAAAACAGGCAGTATGAACAAATGAACAATAGCAATATCAAAACACACCTTTCCAGCACCACTAGTGCTGATTGTCTTTGACTCTGCCTTTTTCCTTCTCAAATCTAGGAAACTCTTCATTCATTAAGAGTAGGAAAGAAATTAAGGATAGATTGGAATCCTGGAGGAATGAGATAAAGGACTTTGCCACTATAAAGAATTTAAGGCCATAAACTCTAAAGGAATTGAGGTAGGAGGGCCTGTTTCAGAGGCATTTGCCTAACCTTTCCATTTTGGCACAGAAAGTTATAACCCACATGAAAGTTGTGAAAGTAGCAATTAGATGATGCACACCAAAAGTACACTTCATTGTAAGACTTCAAAACATCAGCTGTTATTCAGATAAGTCTCAGAGATGGAGATAGATACAAAGAATTGTACTCAGTCAGTTAGAACTGGACAACCGAGGAACCACCAACTGTGGAGATAGTCTGCACCTGCACAATGAAGTACCAGGACATTATTTGAATTTTGTTTTTTCCTCCTTTTTTCTTTAGGAAATTTTTGAGAAGGCTTTCATTGTTCTACTTCTCTTGTAAATTTTTCTTGACCTTTTTCTCTGTTTCCTTTTCCTTCTTAAGTTGTTTTACCATGTGATTAGAAACACAGGTATGGAGTAAGCCCAGCAAATGATGGATTTTTTGTTTTATTAGCCATTGAACATTAATATTGAACCAAACACGCACTTCAGGAGAAATTATCATTAAGTAAGAAGACAATACTACATTTTATTCCTCGATAAATATTTTATATTTTCAGAGTAGGATTAATCATCTGCTAAGCTTAGGTTTTTGTTTTTTTATTTACTAAGAAATTTTGTTTATAACTAGAATTTCAATCCAGATTTTTTTTTGTTTTGTTTTTTCTTAAAGATGAACTTCCCAGAGTCATAGAATTGTATAATGGTTGAGGTTGGAGGTGACCACTTGGGATTGTCTAGATCAACCTCCCTGCTTCAGGCAAGATTACCTAGAGCACAATGCTCAGTATCACATCCAGGTGGCTTTTTAATATCTCCAGAGAAGGAAACTCTACTGCCTCTCTGAGCAACCTGTTCCAGTGCTCCAGTCTCATGTATAGACAGAACTTTCTGTGTTTGAGTTTGAGCCCATGGCATCCTGTCCCATTGGCAGGCACCACAGAAAGCAGCCTGGCCTCATCCGGTTGATCCCGTTCCTTAAGATATTTGTACACATTAGTAAGGTCCCCGCTCAGTCTTCTCCAGGCTAAACAGTATGAGAATGTTGTGGGAGACAGTATTGAAAGCCAGATAGATGATATCCACTTGTCTCCCCACATCTACCCATCCAGTCATTCTGTTTTAGAAGGCTATCAGATTGGTTAAGCATGATTTCCCCCAAATGAAATCATGCTAACTGCCCCTAATCACCTTCCTTATCCTCCACATGCTTAAAGGTGGCCTCAAGGATGAGCTATTTCATCACCTTTCCGGTGATAGAGGTGAATCTGGCAGGTCTATAGTTTCCTGGATCCTTGTTTTTTTCCCTTTTTGAAGATTGAAGTGTCAGTGGTTTTATTCCAGTCCTCAGGCACCATTCCTGTTCGGCATGACAGATGATGTCTCCATCAGGGCCAGTGTGATCTAGCACTTGTCAATGCCTCCCATCACTGCCAATGGACTAGTGGCAGTTAAGTTTGCCCAAATAATTTCTAACCCAACCTTCTTCCAGCAAGGGAAACTCTTCCTTTTTCTGTTAGCTACCCCCAGTCTCCAACCAGTCCTGTTTATTATGGTTTTTCCAACTTGGTTGAGATAGAACAATTGTTATGAAAAATCAAGCCTCTCTCTAGTAAGGAGTTCTGTTCTCTACCACAGAACTCAACAATGACCCAATTGATATTGGTAGACCATGTAAAAGTAGTGGATTTCATGAGATGTTCTGAGAGATGATTCACATTTGCAAAGGAACCTGAAAATGCTTTGGAATACAGTCCTACAGAAACTGAATTAATAGAATTTGTAATGTCATATTGTACTTCATTTGTTGGATGGAATTGTCAAAGTTTGTACAATTAGCAACTTGTTTCAAAAACATTTTTGGAAACGTAAATATTGTTTCAAGTTTCTACCATCAAGATTCTGTGATTCTGAAGTCCAGACTTTTATTAATATGGAATTGTCTGTCAAGGATGGGAATTGGTCACATTTTTAATTATACACTTATCTTAGTTTCCACTACTGGCATAATGTAAACAGATTTTGGGAAAAATACTGACAGGAGTCCAAATATATCTGCAATATATCTACTCAGCAATTAAAAGCAGCTCACTTACATCAGAGATGCAGTTAACTCCTAACCCAGAGACAGACTGTTTTAGACTTGCTCTCTTAAACCCTTTTTCATTTTACCCAACCTCTGCTGTGCCAGCTGAAATTATATTTCCTACTGCTAAAATTTTACCCTAAGTATTCTTGAATATCTCTGGTAAAGCCAGAAAGATTACTATATTGCTGAAAGCAATGAAGAGAAGTTCTCTGTAGTTCAGACACAACAACAACGAACAGTTCTGATTTGTAGATATAATATGCATAGTGACTTGTTACTTCAAAAAATGAATCTCAGATGAATCATCCCGTGCATTTGGCTTTTGAAGGAAAGGTATTCATTTTCTAAAAATATGATGAGGAAAGTATCTTCATCATTATGTTTGGTCCTAGATATGATAATATTGGGCTTTTTGTCCTCAAGGTGTTGTTGACCTAGACCATCACGCACAGAATCTCAAATATGAGGTTGCTAACTTCATGTCAGAGGCAATTAGCAAGAAAGAAATACAGTCTCCTCTGTTGACATTAGGGGACAAGTAGAGGAAAGTGTAACCAGTGAAGTAAAGAAAAAGAAAAAAAAAAAGAAAAAAGAAAAGAGGAACAGGTCACACATTTCTGCTTACATCAATATGTATTAGTACTTCAGTTCTCATGTTCAGACTTTCTGTTTCCCAGTGGAATTCTAGATGGTTAGTTTGTTGCAAGCACAGGAAGTCATAGATAGAAGTAAACATATCATTACAGAATCAGAGCACAATACAGAGCAGTCAGCAATTAGAGTTTTCTGATTCATTGCTTAGGATCACAGATAAAGTATTCTGTATAAATAAGTATAACTTCCAAGACTGGACTGTTGAGCTGAGTCCACAAAGTGTCTCTTCTTTACCCTCTGGAAAGAAGAACAGAATGGTGGATTAAAATTTGTGTTGAGTTGCTTAGCTATTCATCCAGGAAAGCAGAGCTGGTTAGAAACCAGGAGGTAAAGGCGAATTAGATTTGCAGCAGCTCTGGAAAAAAAAGTTAAAGCATGGAGGCCTGTCTCCTTCTGCCGTCATGTTCAATGGCTTCACGTGCCATCTGTCTGAGTCCAAGAGACTCCTCAGGGCTCAGCAATTGCCTTCTTAGGTGGCTATCAGTGTTTCTGAATCAAGAGTGAGGAGATATTCTTAAAAATTACATCCAGTTATTGTAAATCTTCACTTCCTTTAAATCAAATACATCACTATGAAAATACTGGGTTTTCAACTGTGCAATAGAAAATGTTAGTTTTAATCAGAGAGAAGATATGTTCCCCTTAAACTTTTCTGAAAATCTCATTTGATTTCTACAGTTCCAGTTCTCCTACATTGATATTTTTGAGCTGGCTGGCCTCTTGTTACTTTATTCTCCTCAGGCCTTTATCGTGTAGGAAACATGTACTGACTGGAGCACATTTCCTGGTGTTTTCATTTCCAAAGTCAGTCTGGTGGCTGATACTCATGAAAAAAAAGTGTCATTTTTCACCTACTGTGATCCTTGTGCACAACCTAGAAGCAGCCAGTGCTTGTTCCTGTGTGAGCTCTTTTGTGTCATAGATAAATATCTGCTAATGAAATAAGTTTGTGGGTATATTCACGCTGCACAAATAAAGCGCTGATGGTTCTTGAACAACTCGTGCCAAATTCGGGACTAATGCAACATATGAAGTAGAACTATGAATTACAAGTCTTTCATGGTTATAAAAGTTATAGAAGAACATCTCCAGGCAAAGACTCTCTGATGAATGATCTTCTGTATCTTACTGCTTTTTATGTATCCTTCAAAATCTTTTTTTCTTATTCACTACTAGAGTCAGCCGTTGAAATAAGGTCTTAAAGAGCAGGGGTACAATTATGAAAAGTCCATAATTGTGAAAAAAAGTCAGATAGAAATTACAAATTAAAGTGGAATGATTGTCTAGTTCATTCTGGCTTCCATTTTCTAATCATCCTAAATTATTTTAATGCACATTTTCAAGCTCAAAATTAGAAAAAGTCCCATAATGTAATTCTCTTAACACCTATTGAATGTTACATTAAACCAGTCCAATTTCATTCCACTCTTTTGCAGCATCTTCTCCTTCTCAGGGTACATGTATCATGATTTAAGGACATCCTACCTACTCTATTTCTAGATAGTACTTTTAATACATAAAGTTTAGGAAACAATATGGAGATAAAACCAGTTTCTTACTTGTAAAGGCCTAGGAATATAAGATAGAAAATAACTCTTAAAACATATTTGTCTTTGAAATATCTTAAATTAATAATCAAAAGCTTGCATCAAGTCTAAAACAAATCAAGCTCAGTCATGAAGATGAGAAACAGGAATTATTAGCTGAGTAACAAGGCTGATGGAGTCTCAATGAGATCATTTTGTTCAAAGATTAAAGGCGATGAACACTGAAATAGTTGAGGAGGATGGCTATGAACACATCTGACAAGAACTGCTAAATTCAGTAATGATCAAAAGTTAATTATCAAAGCAGAGAGAACTACTCACCACAGACAATTTGAGTCAATAGCTGAGCAGCCCAGCAAAAAAGTAATTTGGGAGAAGTATTTTCCTATAATGAAGTTATATAAAAGTCATACATTTCAAAGAAACCTGCCTAAAACAAGATTGCATTCTTCCTGATCAGAGAAATATAATTAGCTGTAATTGACAGACCTGCTGCACACCACATATTTTCAAACAATATGCTTCTGCATCAAAGCTTGATGTGTAGAGTTACTCAATGTCACTTTGATTTTGCCTTTCTTTATTTTCTGCCACTGGGCATGCTCATGATATGGCAACAAATACGCTTTGAAAAATGAATGAGCAGCACCTACAAGATAAATAAAAGCAGAAGGCATTCTGCATTTCTTTTTCAGATAGAACCTTGCCGTACTCTGTGCTGTATTTAACACCACCATGTTCCCACCCAGAGGCAAACTGCATCATTTGAAATAGGAAGTGACCAGTTGCTTTATCATCCAAAATTGAACTGGGCTAGTATGTAGATTAACCTGAGAACTTGCAATATTTTTCTAAAACTTGGTATGAGTGAACATATGTGTGAAGAAAAGTCTCCTCACAGTGTACCTTTTCATAAGAGGTAGGAAAGTGCCTTCTCCCAGTAACACAGGGGAAAAAAGGAAAAATTTTCCGTGTAAAAATTTGCAATGTGTGCCAGAATGTACCTCCATAATTCCTTGTTCCCGAAGCTGCCACGTTTTAGATAAAACATCAACATTGCTAAGTAGTCAAAAATCAAATGCCCAGTTTAGATTCGGCTCTTTAATATTCCATGAGTTTAACATTGCCAGTTTTCACTCTCTGAAATATCTTCATCTTCTTTAATCTTTCATGCAAACAGTTTAGATCATACCATCACACACATGCACTCCTGAATATATTCTGCTTCACTTTGTATTAGAATTGACTGCATTATTATTAACTTCTGATCTTAGACACTCTTTGCTCTTCTGTTTTATTTTCCATAACTGTATTTTGATACCCATTTTTTGTAGCGACTTTTGAATAATTTAGATGGTAAAAAGCCTGCCTGAGATTTAGATGCTTGTTTCACATGCCTGAATTCAGAATTTCTTATAGTCCAGATATTTGGTATCTGAACCAAGTAAAAGTCTCACTGCACAGTCAAAAAATCTGCCACAGTGAAAGGCTCTTCATAAGCTACAAAAATAATTTTAGTTCCTCGCAGGATGATACTGAAACTTGACATCTAATGGGAGGTTTGGGGAACTGAAATGAAGTATTCAGTAGTATTTTAATCAATTTTAAATGAAGCAGTTACATGTTGTTGCATGTCGTTTATTACGTGGAAATATTTCTTAATAACATGCTATTTGACTTTGTGAATGTATGTGACAGCTAAAAAAATGGAAATTTTGGAAATTTTCAATAGGAGGAGGCACAACTCACGCTATTTCACTAACAAGGCAAGAACTCTGTTTTATTCATAGGCTTCTTTGAGAAACCATAATTGGTTTTGGTGCATAATATGTTTTTGTGAAATTTAACCTTCAGCTTTTCCTAGTTTTAAGTGCTTTATTTAGTATCTGTACTGCACAATTAAAATAGTTCTTTCCTATCATGCCTTCATCGATTTATCCTTTAAATGGAAAAAATGCATCATTCTTCACATGCTGGGAGCCAACCCAGAGTATCGTTGTTGTCCCTTGTCAGCTGTCACAAGCCTTAATTCTTTCTCTGAAATTAGGAGTTATTTTTAGGGATTTCCACAGATTTAAACATGGATTTTATCTTCAAAGTGATTGGAGGCAAAAGAGCCAAAATAGCAAGCATTCTGAAAAACTAGTCCTACTGTAGAGCCCAAAGCAGAACTAAATCTGGCAAAATTTGGAACCCAGTTGTGCAGATCCCAGAGGTTTCATGTTAGTGTCAGTTTTCATAAAGGATTTAATTCCTCAAGGGCTTATGTGGCCATTTTTCAGGACTGCTAATATTAGCAGTTCCTGTGTGGAAGCCATTTTTTTTCCCCATCACTAAGCATATCAGAGGTTAAAGTTCCTCACCAAAATCCTTCTGTCCAATTTTGGTAGGCTTTACAAAAATATCTCCAAAAGTAATTAAGCAGTGAAACTTTCCATTGTGTAGTAAGTTTATGGATCAGTTGTCTTAATTCTGCCTTTCACCACAACGCTTATAATCTCACTAATCATCTGACTGCTTTCCACATTTAAATCTATTATAGTCTGGTTCTGTGAATGCTACAAGGAATTTCCTGAAATGATGAAAAACGCTAGTTTATCTGAAGGTGATGTCTCAAACTCTCCTGCATTAAAATGTGTGGGATTCTCCTGAAAAGGCATACTGAAGAAAGGGAAAAACATAATTGGATGAAAGGAGAAAAACGGGACCAGGTAAAGGTCTGGTAACGGTTTTCTGCCTAGTCATCCTGTTCACCCTCTTGGTGCTTGGCCTGCATCAGTTGCATTGCTAGGGAACTGATAAAATTGACTGTGCCCTTCCCAGTCATGGCCTATATTAAGAGCCTGACCCAGAACCAACTTGGTGGATTACTGGGAAATGCATGGCTTGATTATTTGAATCAAAGTGGTGCCACACTGAAACAGGGTCACAAAATGTCACCCACAGGTATGGTTCTGTGCTTCTAGGCTTGAATAAAGAAGCACAACTAACTACTGTAGGACCCAGGGGAGGCTTTCCTTCCTCTTTCATGAGTCCAGCCTACCACAGCTTATCGGACTAACCTCATTTAGCAGAAGCAGAACGCACTGTTGCGATTAAGTAACAATATCAGTAGAGATCAGATGCTAGCAGAGTATAAAACACCACAGGGACCACTATTGAGTGGGATCCCTTCTCAGCTGGACTGAGACCAGCAAATGTCAGGTCAAATTATGCTCTCTAACAATATCTATAAATCTCCCTTTTTGCCAGGGGATATTGGTTATGGCCCTCTCTCAAGGAATTCGGTCTAATACCATGCCCTGGGGGAATCAGCAGACTACATGACTTGGCAATTTATGGAAAACTGAAAGAACACATCCCACTCACACCCCTTTCCCTTTTTGCATGTTAATTGTTGTATGCTTTACCAAGACCGTTTGCTTGTTCGCGTATGTTTGGAATTGCTATCTGTTGAGTATTTGTCAACTGAGATTGTAATTGCTTAAGGACATTAAATAAATTTATAGTTTACCACCTGACTTGTGGTCAGTGAAGTGTGTTAACTAAACTCTGAGAGACACTGCTGACAAACGTCAGGGAACGGTACACGACAAAACATTATTTACCGATTCTTAAAAATTGAGAGGAGATGCAAGGTTGGTTCAGATTGCATAATTATGCTACAGAAACATTAAAAAATAAACTAAAATCTTCCACTAAGATCTCTAGCCACTTAACCAGTGTGATAGACTGGCACGGCTCTGCCATCGGTGCTCCTAGCTGTGTTGCTTAGCAACATTTTAATTCAAGAAAAATCGAAGGAGATGAAATCCCCATGGAGAGGGAAACAGAAATAAGAGGGCCGTTGACAGATGATCTGAGTTGTTTCTTCTAATATACTGTGAAGATCACTGGCTCTTTTCATGAATGATAAATGGACTGTACACAGATCAATGGGTTCAGCAATAAACTGGAACCAGGCTCCATGTCTGAGGTGGTGCAGGCTGAGAGGCCCAAAGATTTACTCATTTAGATGATTTGAGTGTGTTTTCTCTAAGGTTTCACAAGAGGAAATTGATCTGAACATTTGGTCATCCCTTGACCTGTCAGTTGTTGGCAAATAAAAAATGTTTTGGAAACTGAGTCTTTTCTTCCCTTTAATTTTTCCTGTTGTTGTTCCTTGTTCTGGATATGGGCAGATAGGTTGTGACAGAGAAGGCCAGATTTAGAGTGGGAAGTGAAGTAATGAATGATTCCTCAACACTGATAGCCATTAAAAACAAATGAGCCACACTCATATCACAAACTTGGGCCGAAGTGTTTAAAGTCTGTAGCAGTATTTCCCTGAAAAGGGCCAGCTACTGAAGACATATTCCCATTGCCCTGGCCGTGGCCAACTGCTAGAGCGTGCACTTCTGAAGAGCATCCAGTAGTTAGTGCTTGGGTGCAGGTTGGTTGTGCTTAGGTGTGTTGTGTAATTGCTTGTCTCCCCCACCCCTCTTCTATTTACAGGCTGCTGAAAAGACAAAACTGAGAAACATTCCTGTAAAGTAAGTTACTCTTTTATCTATCAGAGAATGTAACTTGAATAAACTCATTGTGTACAGTCGCTAAAATGACTAGGACAGTAAGAAGGGCAGTAGAAGAGATAATGGAATTCAAGTTGACCCTAATAATAGCTATAAAAAGGTCAGTATTGTTGAGGAAAGCTTTTGATTTCTCATGTGTCTCTAATGATTGCACTACCCAAGATTCATCCAGTTCCCATAAATTAACGTGTTGTCTATGAATAGCTGCCAAATAATATCACAATCATACTCAGTACATAGTGCTCCTAGCCTTGGGGAGGTTTGTACATGCTAAAAAGATTATGATTTTTAATTGCAATCCTTGAGAAGGTCTGACAGGAGGGAAGTAACTAGGAATGTGCCAAATGATTTCTAGACACATGGGAATATTTTGCACCTGTGTATCAAGGCTTTGCCATCCTGTTGATTAAGAGCTCTCTTACTCAGTATGTGTGTCTTTCTCACACCACACACAGACGTATGTTTCTGCTCTTTACAGTTGGGCTTATGAAGTATGAGCAAGCTACCAGGGAGCAATTTCCAGGGCATTTTATGAGAAGTTCTTAAATCTTAGGGCACTAGCAGCAACAGTCAACCATATATCACTGAATTAAGAAAGTTGCTTTATAGATGTCCTAGCTCTTTGAGAAAAGGCATTTTCAGTTAAAGCTACCAGCATCAGTGATTTTCTTTAAATAATGAATACTTCAGTCTTAATGGGCTTTTCTGTACTAATAAAACATGTATTTTTAGCTTCAGAAGGTGATCATTGCAGTTTAACTAAATCGCAGTAACTGTATATTCCTGTTACAGACTGAGTAAATGTTCTTGTTTTCATAGCGGTTTGCTTCTCATGCAGGTTTTGGACTAGAGTGGTTTAGTATTTGTAAGAACATGCACTGGCAGAACTCACAAATCATTGTATTTTAGCACATAGCAAAAGAGTACAGTTCTACCTCTCACTGGGTTTCCATCATGCATACCTTATAAAGTGAACACAAAATGTGTATGAACATTCCTTGGAGTGATTAGACAAGATGCAAGATAGTCATAAATCACGTTATGTTTCATTTAATCTGATAAAAATTAGAAATAGGATCCAGTGGGGACTTGATAGCACATGAAACTTTTAATATGACAAGGGAGCTTTCTTGCCTGTAGGGTTAGTTCAAATTCAATGCAAGCTGAATTAAAGTCATTGATACCTGGTGGTTGTTTAATAGAAAGTATGAAATGAGCTGTGATTTCAGTTCATCTTCTAGAGAATTCAGGAGCTGTAAGGTGATGAGAGTCCAGGGGCACAACTCCAAAACAGGCATTTTTCATTAATCCTCATTTTTAATATTTTGGGTCAAACTCTCAGGAATGGCTCAACTAAATTGAGTTTTCCCATGTGTGACGGAGCTGTTGAGCTTTGCAGTCATTAAACAGCATATGTGTGTGACACTGATGCCCAATTACTCTGTAAAAAAGATTTGGGAATGCAGAAGTGGGGGATTTAGGTTAAATAATTATTTTACGGGACCTGAATAAGAGTAACATTTTGGATGGAAGAAGGCCAGATGGACAGTCTCACTCCTTCCACCTACATGTGCATATTTCACCCTGTCATTTTCCCCCAACAGGTTCTTTTAACTTCCCTCTAACTGTATTCATGGTTGCAGCTTCAATTAGTACCCTAGGGAGTCCATTATACATATTAATTACAGTCTGTATAATGAGCAGCTGATAAATCTGCCACATGTTTCAGTGAAATGTAACTATTTAAGTTACCTGAATGCAATTATGATTTTATGCTAAAATATTATCTCTTAGGGCAAAAGTAAAAATATTATCTCTAAAATAGCAGTCATAGACATAGATTACATTTACATAGGTTGCTCTGAAAGTCATAGAATCACAGAATCATAGAATGGCTTGAGTTGGAAGAGACCTCTAAGATAACCCAGTTCCAACCCAACTATGGGCTGGCTTCCCCCACGGGAGCAGGGCCCAATCCATCCCAGCCTTGAACACCTGCAAGGATGTGGCACCCACAGCTTCTCTGGGCAGCAGTGACAGGACCTCACCAACCTCTCAGTGAAAAATTTTCCCCTGGCAACTAACCTAAATCTTCCCTCTTCTAGTTTAAAACCATTTGCCCTTGCCCTGTCACTACCTACCAGTGTAAATAGTTGATTTCCCTCCTGATTATAAGCTCCTTTTAAGGCTACAATGAGATCTCCCCTGAGCCTTCTCTTTTCCAGGCAAAACCAGCTTACCTCCCTTGGTCTTTCTTTGTAGGAGAGGTGCTCCAGCCCTCTGAGCATCCACATAGTTCCTCTGGACTTGTTCTTGCCTGAGCTGAGGGTCCCAGACCTGCACCCAGTGCTCCGGATGGGGCCTCACGAGGACAGAGTTGAGCGGGACAATTACCTAATCACTTCCCTCTCCATGTTGTCCACCCCTCTGTTGATACAGCCCAAATAATGTCGGCCTTCCAGGCTACAAGCGTGCACTGCTGGCTTATGTCCAGTTTTTTGTCCACCAGGACACCCAAGCTTTTTTCCCAGGACTGCTCCCAAAGAGTTCTCCCTGTCTTTACTCATACCTGGAATTGCCCCAACCCAAGTGCAACACCTTGCACTTGGCCTTGTTGAACCTCATTAGGTTCACACGTGCCCACTTTTTGAGCCTGTCCAGGTTCCTCTGGATGCCTTTCTTCTGTCCTATCAACTGCACCACTCAGCTTGGTGTTATCAGCAAACTTGCTGAGGGTGCACTCAATTCCATTATCTGTGACACAGATAAAGATATTAAAGAGCACCAGTACAAAGATAGATCCCTGGGGACACCGTGCATCACCGTGCTCTGCCTGGGCATAGTAGCTCTTGATCACAACCCTCTTGCTGCAACCATCCAACCAGTTCCTTATCCACCTTACAATATACCATTAAAACATGTATCACTTACCTACCTGAATGTAATGCATCCTGATTATTTCCATGGAAACTACAACAGATTCAAAGAGTACAATAACACTATTTGATATAGAAAATTCTCAACTACAAAACACAATTTTGTCAACACAGTCACCACCATTAGCTGTGTACTTTAGACAGTGATGAACAAGAACCTGCAGGCCAAGCTTGTAAACATCTTTGTAAGTGGAGTTGTTGCCTCTCCTGAAACACACCATTGACCTCTCACTGTGCTCACATCCACTGTTCACTCTGTCAATATTCAGCAAGTGTCAGTGAATGCCAGTGGGTGTCATTTTTTTCTTCCTGGAGGAATTCAGTGACACACCTTTGCTTCTTACACAGTTCCATGTCAGATACCATTTTGTCAAACTGCCCCTTTGTTACCATCTGTCACACAGAAACAAAATGTAAAGGAATATTGCTGGATAGGGTTCAGCCTCCACTGCCATCCCACCAATATCCATCTCTGATATCATGAGCTAGCATCCTAACATAGGAAATATTACTCTCAGAGCAGGCCTCTCAAGCAGCACAGCCTCACTAAGTATACCTTAAGCTAGACTAGCTTTTAGCACTGTTGTTTTTGTAGCTCTCAAATGTCAAAGAGAATTTTGCTTGAATTTTAATGTTCTTCAGCTATGCAAAATAAAGTTGGTAGTTTCCATTGTCATAAGGGTTGAAAGCTGTACAGATTCCTTCTACCATATGTGACTTATCACATACATTTTTCAAAAAACATTTCTTTTATTAAGACATATGTGATAGTACACTTCTGCAAATGTGAATTGCTTTTGGCTAAAAGCCGTGCACTAATAAGTTGAGTTGAATCTAACTGCATTTGACATCTGTTACAATATATATATTAAAAAATATATAAAATATTCTCTGTTGTCATTAGCATTAAAAACTTCCTTGTTTTTATGTTGTGCTGACATAGTTGATGTTTCCCAAACCTGAAATCAGAAATCATTCCCTTTTAAAGACTGTTGTTTCCATAATATCCCTCGTTCAGTCTTAACTGCCCCACTGTTTAGCTTGCTAGTTAAAGAACACGACTAAGATTATTTTAGAAATAGTCTATTTACTTTTGGTTGCTTGGTTATTAGAATCACAGAACCATAGAATGTCTTGAGTTGGAAGGGGCCAAAAGGATCATTGAGTCCAGTGCCTGGCTCCGCACAGGACCACCAAAAATCCAAACCTTATCTCTGACAGCTTTATCCAAATTCTTGAATTCCAGCAACTTGGGGCTGTGATCCTGTAGAGCCTAGCCTGTTCCATGCCCAACCACTCCCTCGTGAAGAACTTTTTCCTAACACCCAGCCCAAAACTCATTTGGCACAGCTCCGTACACTTCCCTTGGGTCGTTTTGCTGTCACATAAGAGCAGAGATCTGGGGTCACGAAGATGCTCAGAGGGCTGGAGCACCTGTCCTATGAACAGGCTGAGGTAGATTGGCTTGTTCATCCTGGAGAAAAGATGGTAACAGGGATACCTCACTGCAGCCTTCCTGTACTTAAAGGAAATTTATAAGCAGGAGGGAAATCAACTTTTTACATGAGTAGACAATGATAGAACAAGGGGAAATAGTTTCAGACTGAAAAAGTGGAGATTTAGGTTGGTTGCCAGGGGGAAATTTTTCATTGAGAAGGAAGTGAGGCCTTGGCACTGCTGCCAGAGCTGTGGGTGGCCATCCCTGGAGGTGTTCAAGGTTGGGCCGTATGGGCCCTGGGCCCTGACCTGGTGCCTGATTTAGTGATTGACAGCCCTACCCATGGCAGAGGGTTGGAACTGGGTGATCTTAGAGTTGTCTTCAAGCCCAAGCTGTTCAATGATTCTGTGCCAGTCCTGCCACTCCATTCCCCTGTGAGGAGCTGTAGGCTGCCATGGGGCCTCTCCTCAGCCTCCTCTTCTCTGAACTGAACAAACCATGAGAGCTCAGCTGCTCCTCGTACATATTCCCCTCTAATGTTGCGGGTTTTAAGTATAAGTTTACTCTTACTATTTCCATTGAATCCTTCCATCACTTAAGAATTCAGGAGGGGGAGAAAAAACAAGGAAGTTTTCTTTCTTCAGTTCAGTTAGGCAGTTATGCAGCTGATTTCCTATTATCCAAGATTTTGTAGGTACTTAGAATCAGTTAATCTAGTTCATATCAGTTATATGAACTTCCTGAAGGTCAGAGTAATGCAGGTGGCATCTGATTCCTTAAGAAGGCATGATCTCTATTCCACGTTGTTTATAGCTCTGCACGAAGACACAACACATGCAGAGAAATTCATTTTTATGTACTAGTAGCCTCATCTAACATACTACTAGTATAAAGAAGTAGCTGAGATGTCTCTGCCTGCTAAACTGACCTTTTTGGTGAAAATAATGCAGTTACCAAATACTAATGCATTTACCAAAACCATAAGACCTTCTTCTGTCCATCTGTGGCATCAAAGTCACCCAATAACTGCACATTCTATTCACTTCAGCTTATTTTATACTCCTCTTTCCCTGTCGTAAAAGGAGCACTTGCTGTCCATCACAGATTTTATCTGTGTTTATATTGACAGACAGTAGCAGGGAAGGGATTTCTTGTATGCAAAGTGCTAGATACTTTCTTCCTTGCTAGTCCTTATCATGCTGTTCCCATCCCTGAGTCGGAAAGAGATAACATGACTTAACCAAGTTTACCCTGTGGACACTTTCTGATTTCTAAAGAGCTGTTACATGAGAAATTGTTTTCAATTGAGACATATCCAGAGGAAATAATCTATTATATACCCTGTGATTTGGATTCTCATTAAAATTCAATAGCAGCTTTGTTCTGAAAAAACAGCTGATGATCATAGTTCCCAGGCTTTTTTCCAAACTTGGTTGGCAATGGGAGTCCACAACAGCATAGTGCCTAGAGGCATCATATTTGTGTTGAGTTGGACCAAATCACTTGTGTTGGCTTAGTGGGTCAAGCTGCAGGATCCCATCAGATCTGAGCACAGTCAGGGTTAAGCCTTGCTTTCAAGTACAAATGTACTTTGCTTG
Source organism: Callipepla californica brunnescens (assembly GCA_023055505.1). NCBI lineage: Eukaryota > Metazoa > Chordata > Aves > Galliformes > Odontophoridae > Callipepla > Callipepla californica. The sequence continues at coordinate 1,124,904 of JALIRH010000013.1, forward strand.
GCTGCCTGTATATTAATATAATCTGAAGGTCTGCTAGCCTGGTGCTTAATCTCTGCCAGTAGCAGAATGTGGGGAAAGGACAGAAATTAGAGAGGTATCCTCCAAAGCAGAAGATTCTCCCATTTTCCTGCACACAACTGTTTGCACTTCCATGACCACACATCCTGTGTTTAGAAGTTAGAAATACACTTATCCTCCTTGCAAAATCTCTCCTGAAATCTGTTTATACTTTCTGTCCCCTCAACATCCAGTGGCACTGAACACTGTAGTGCTTGAAAAAATACTGTATTTTGTTTGTCTTAAGCCCTGTTTGTCATATGTTCACAGGAATCCAAGCAAGTAGTTATGTTATGCAAAAGAACAAAAGTTTACTTGCTATTTCTAACTCATGATACAACTTATCTCTTCTGTATAGACCAAGGAGTCCTCCTACTCAAAAGCCACTATTAATGCTGTTTTCCCTCTAAGAGTGTGAGTCCACCAGTGAGCTAATTGCAACCAAAGGGAAATCTCTGCAATTGGGAAAGGAAGCCAGTCAGGCAGAGGCAGTGGTTAGGAAGATAACTGGTTTCTTTTTATTCTTTTCCATACTGGAGAGAATAGTTCTTTGTACGGTGCTGCACTTGTGACTGAGGACTGGATATAGCCTGACTCAAAAGCCTCAGATTGCAGTCCTTTATGAAAATGGCCAGAGGGACTCCTAAGGGAAGTGCAGGCAGTTGAAAAAATGATTTGGTGAAAACCCTGGTTTCATCTATCACAGCAGAATTGAACAATTTTTTAAGAGAGAAATATTTTAAATTGAAAACGAATATTTTTAAGAGCAGCTCTTGTACTCCACGAACTCCTGTGGAACTGTGAGAATATTCAAATAGACTCCTTGCTTCAGGAAAGAAAACACTGGCTTCCTCAAATGTCATTTTTCTTCTCTTCTGTTTACAGAACTTTAAAATCTTCAATAGAAAGCATCGCCATTTCCCCCCAAACACCTGCATGTGTTTAAATTCGATGTAGAGTTAATGACCTCCAGATTCATGTTTTGGGATTATAGCTTGTGTTAAAATATCACTGCTTTTTATATTTTCAAAATATATTTGTTTTCCATCACTGACAAGACCAGCCACAAGTTTGTTTACCAGGAAGACTTGCGGTGTTTATTGTCTTTTCCTGCCATAAAACATACCTTCTCCTCAGAAGGGCATCAGAGTTGACTTGATACAGTTTTGTGTCCCAACAATTGTTGGAATTGCAATCTATTAGCTTTACGTGATATCTTGACGTTGATTATCTTGACTTGATATTTTGATGTTTCTATTGACTTCTCATTTACAAAGCACAGTGATATTTTTCATAGTCCTTTTATCCTTGATTATAAATGGAATAGGAGTGATTATTTTTACTGTTTGCATTTTAAAAAATATCTTTATTTTACCAGCTGGAGTGTCACCTTGTTTTTCCCTTCCTGGTGTAGACCTGCATGGAAGGTCTAAGGTCTAAGCAAGTCATGCAGAGCCAGAGGATTTTCTTATTGACTCAATAAGCAGGAGGGAAAGCAGGTCAGACTGTGAGGGTCAGTTAATATACGCTGTAATTGCGGTAACCATAAACAGATCTGCTTCTGTTTTCAGAAGTGCAGGCCACTGGACTAGGTCTGAAGGTTTGTTTTTACCACTCTGATCAGGTACTTTGAACCAACAGAAAAGGTGGTACACCACTGGTACTCATGCTCAGCAATTTCTGCTGTAGGGTATCTCCTGTATTAAATACACACACACACACACACACACATATATATATATATAGAGAGAGAGAGAGAGAGAAATAGAATTATATAGTATATGCACATAAGTATGTTTATATATATTTACATGCATATCTACATAGGCATATTTATGTAGGCATATTCATGTATGAGTAGATGAATCTAAGGAACGTTTGCTAAAGAACTTGAAATCAAATCACATTCAAATAAATAAAAAGCTGAAACTCACTATAAATCTCATTTTCAGTAAAACTCCCAGGCAATTTATGCACCATCACCTGTTAGTCTCTGCTTCTAAACCTTCCTTAGTCTATTTGTGTCTAACTACTAAATCAGCCAGCACCAATTCAATTAGTTCTAAAAATCCTTTACAACACAGGGCCTAAACTGCCTGCTCACATTCATTTCCCAAAGAAATCCATTCATATTTATGTTTTAATACTTTAAGTCTAGCATGTGAAAGCACGCAAATCCCCAGCAGAAATCCAGGAAAAAGCCTGCTTACAGGCAATTATAGACAGTGTTCTTTAGTCCCTGATCCATCTAGTCTGCCCACTTTGGCACCCATGCAGTTGCAGAGTTTGATCTATGGGATCCATTTATTGCACCAGCAATCAAGTCCTTCAGAGAAGTGACCAAACGCAAAACACCACTGTTTCTGGAAACTGGCCTATGTGGTTGCACCTGTAAAGGCACACTGCGCTCCCAGCAGGGTTGAGGCCTGAAGTATCACTACGAAAACCAGACGCATCAGTTTCCAGAGAGTTTTATTTAGGGAGCTACGTTTTCTCAGCAGAATGTGAACTCTAGAAATGTTGCGAGGGATTATTTTACTCTTACAAGTTAAAGGTTAGTGTTGAAAATGGATTATAAAACTGCTGCTTTTAAACTGTTTGCAAAGAAACGCACATATTAAATCCTTTTTGATGATATCACACTAATCCCTAAATACTGATTTTTATGTAAATTTTGACTCTTGCAAAGCTCTGACAATTCAGCTATACCCATGTGGCTTTATCAGAGCTCAATTGCTCCTTTAGATCTTTTTTTCCTTTTCTGCAGTACCTTTTGCTTTATTCCAAAGTCATCACAGTGGCTGGAAGATATAGTGCTTTGGACATAAAATAATAACTCTGTTTAATATTTTACCTTTATTTTCTGAATTTGTCCCTCTGACACATCTTGTTAGATATATTGTTATCAGTCCAAAGGATAACCACAGTAGGGCTATTTTTATTTCTAAGGAAATGATGCATGGTAACTACTGGCAGGGCCCAAAACAGTAAATCAGTCCTGTTCCAACCACAGAATGTATTAAAAGTCTGTAGCCTGTGGTAATAAGTTATAATTCACTTAACTAGCAGTTTGTTTGAAGTTAAAACTGTGCAAATGAGAGTCACATTGGTTAAGTCCTGAAATATAGAATAGTTTGTGCTTGTTAAGGTTTTGGGCTACCCACCACAACAGGAGAGAGAGCACAGTGTATTTTTGTAAGGAAATGTTTCCAACTTGACTGAATAATTTATAGTAGATGGTTAAATTAAATTACCACATATCCTGTGTACCACACAACATTTGCTTATAAGACAGTGAGATGAACACCGAGTGCTCATTCATCTAATCTCTTACAACTATGAGCACACACCATCAATACCAAGCACTGCTGAATCCAGCCACATGGACCAGCTGCAGCTCCTGAGCCAGGCTCATTACTAAGGAACCACCACATGACTTGGAACCGCTATAGAAAACTTTACTGTGCACTATTTTTATTCACTGAAAGTACATATTCCACTTGATTATTTGTGTACAATTCACCACAGCTATTGCAGCTGGGCAAAAATGTGTATTTTCGTTATAACTGGATCACTTTTGTTACTTTTCAAAACTACATTTTCTCACCTTTGTTGTGACAAAGGTTTGTCAAGATTAAATTTAGGTCAAGTTTCAGAGGTTGTAAAAACAAAATGAAGTGAAAGTTTGAACCAAATGGAAGTTCTTTTTTTCCTCATTTCTTCCTTCCTTCAGAAATTAGCTGAGGTCAATATTTTTTCCAATCTCAGCATGTATTTGTTGTGGATCAAAGGAGGATGTGAGTTCTCCCCTTTCTCCTACTATGCTGTTGATCATTTTAGGTTTTGTATTTGTCTTCCTCGTTATTAACTTTAAATCACTTAGCATTTATTCAAACAATTATTCTAAGCATTTGCCTTGGGCATCGTAGTAAGTAACAGCTGTTTTCTAACTACCTGTGATCTTTTAAAAATTAATGCTTTAAAAATATGTTTCTGAGCAAGGATATTGCAACTGAGCAACAGATACAAGCAAAGTTGAAGAAAACACCTGATCCCAGCATAAATGGGAATATTTTGCCTGCTGGTTTCAATACTGAATCCTGCACAGGAACCAGCCAGATAACACATACTCCTGAATTTCACTGCTATGCCACTTTTGTCTCTCTAGAGGAAAAATACTGGGAGCAAGTACTTACAGGAGTATCTAATTTACTTAGAGCCTAGCACAGTATAGATGCTCTCCAGATAAAGATTCCTGCCTTTGAGAGCCTTCTAATAGGCATTGTAAAGCTGCCTGGCACTGTGACTTGACTGAGAGTATCATAAGCTTCTTAGACATTTGAATCCCTCTTTCTGCTTTCTTGCTCTATTGGCAGCTCTCCTAATTTTATGTCAGAGTGAGAGGGGAGAATGAAGTTTCCTCGGTCCTTCTGGCTTGTGGCCTCTTGGTAACAAATCTAGGTCTTTCCTAAAGTAATGCCTCCCATTTATTTCTGTGGAAATTACAACACATGCAAAGAATACAATAACACTATTTGCTAGAGCAAATTCTCAGCTACAAAACATTACTTTTCAACATAGTCACCACCATTAGTGATGCATTTTCAGCACTGATGAATAATATACCACACTCATAAACATTTGCACCATCAGAGGTGACCACTGTTGCTGTCGCCCCTGCTGAAATGCACCACCCACCCCTCCCTGTGCTCATAGCTACCATTTGGTCTCCATAAATATTCAGTAAGACTCAGCGAATACCAATGGGTGCTATTACATTCACGTGGAGGAATTCAGTGACACCTTCATTTCATTTGCACTTCCATGTCAGATGGCATTCTGTCAGATTGCCCCTCTGCTGCCATCTGTCACATGAGAACAAAACCAGAATATTGGTGGGAGAATACTGGGTTTACAGCCATCTCACCAACATGCACCTCTGATGTTGTAGGTCAGCATCATAACAGAGGAGGCATTACTTTTGGAGCAGCACTCCCGGTAGGTTTCCTCTGCCTTGTGCGGTCACTGAGATAGGACAGAATAAGGGTGGTACCCTTTGCTATCAAAGTATCCTCCTTGTTATCATTGCTCTGATATATCCATCAAAAAGAACCTCCCACATAGTAGTCCTTTAATTTGGTGGTAAAATATTTGATAAAAAGAAAAACAGCTATCTTTCAAACGTGCTTTTGGTTGTGTGTTTTTTTTGTGTTTTTTTTTTTTTTAAATAGAAGTGAAAAGAAAATCTGCTAGCTGTGAGAAACAGAAAAAAAAATCCAGTCATTTAGGATCGATGAATACAAAAGAAAGGAAATAACACTGCTACAAGGTTAATTTTGCCTAGTACAACATTTCCTAGTATTGAATTGCCTGATATACTCCCTCAGGGGTTGCTCCTGCACTTGCAATAATCGAGGCTGATTTTATTGGAAAATCACCTCTGGATGAGATACATACTCTGGAGAGAACTTTTCATGGGTACAAATAGGTTTTTGGTGCCAGTGCCATGTTGCCCAGGCCAGCACAGTTATAGTTCCCAATCTGTCTGTGCATTCAAGCAGCAAATTCATTAGCAACCCTTCTGGTGGGATAGAAAAATAGACATATTAGGGAAATTCACTTTGAATTGTTTTCAGGATTTGTTGGATAACAGTTCAGTAATCAAATTGCGCCTCCTAACAAGAGCATTTAATATTTTTATTAATAGTGGCAGAAAGGCTGCAGATATTCCTTTAAGTGCAGAACATTTTACTGTAACACTATGTGACTTGCAAAGATCATGGATGAAAGAAAAGATTAGCGTAGTTGGAGTGGGGGTGCCTGTAATGTCTGAGCTGATTTTTGTTTTGTGTCATGCGGCGAGTTGCTCTGAGTCGTGTAACTCTCACGTTACAGATGTAATGTGTGTTCAGTATCAGCTCATCCATCAGCCCTTGCCATCTTGCTGGCTCTTTAATTGTAGATGTGGTCTGTATCTCAGCAGTGATGCTTTCTCTCTATGGATGTATGTTCAGATATACACAGTGGCTTCCGGGCCTTGTCAAGTGGAAACCGAGCATATTGTAAACAAAGCGCATTCTGCCTCCAGCCAGGAGAAGGGATGTGTGGGGCACCCCCACACCAGGGCCCTCTGCTGACCTTGCAGTGCCTTTGTGTAGGGGTTGGAGGAGTGCTGGGAAAAGGCTGATTCAGAGAGACAGGTGAGTGAGGAAGAAAAATCAAGGAGATTGGCACAAGGATGGTGAAAAAAAAAATCTTCCTAAAGAAAGCTGGAAAAATATTTACACTCAGGACCAACATCAAGCCTTTATAATCAGGCTCCTATAGCCACAGCCTGACAGTGGTGTGGGAAGGAAGTCCTGAACACAGCTTGCAACCTCAGGGCTGTGTAGAAGCCAAAGGTCTACTGGGCAAAAAAGAAGATGCATGGAATTTATTGCACTGAGCTCCAAGAACTGATGGCGTTAAAAATTAGGATTGTAAAATATAAACTCTATACTCTGTTTCCTAATTTGTGTTGCCTTGATTGTCACACAGTGAAGAGGAGAGCCGTCCTTGATATCAATCATAGTAAGCTATTGAGACACAGGAATAAGTGGCATATGGCTTAGCACTTTTGGGTCTAGCAATCAAGTAGCAACCCTCTGCAGTACAGCTGTAGTTCAGTTCCCAGTGGGCTTTACTTGGATGATTAGATATATTGAGTTCCTTGTGTCATTCAAAGACAGCAGAATTTCCTACGAGTTGATGTTAGCTTCCTCTCACTTCATTTCAATTTTCCATAACCAGTGTCATCATATGTAATAGTTTCTTCATAATGGAACTTCATGTCAAATCAGATTTGTTTTTAAAATGAAAGACCATGGTGAAAAGTCTTTTTAAACACTGATCTCTGGGAAAAACCTTACCACAGTGAAAATTTATAGGAATTATCTATTAATTTCCCCTAAAGACACTTAGGTGTCCAATCCCACAATCAGTAAGGCATAGTCAGAAAAAGAAGCTTTTGGAGATGGAATTAGCATTCTTTACAGGCCTTATCTTGGCTGCTTGCTGGAGCCATTGCTGTGCTAAGTAAATAGAAAATATTTGTTCACTCATATTTGAAACCAAAACTGTGATACTTAAAGCCAAGTTCTGTGCAAGTGGAATTACATACATCTGAACTTCAGACACTAATTTATCCCTGTGTATTTCTAAACAGCATCTGTTAAATACTAACATGCTTTGTGGACACAAAGCTTCTCCTTTCCTGGTGCTTACCTTCTCTTCTGCTGTCCCCACCTGTTCAGGCAGACTGGGAGGCCGAGTGCTGTGCCCATTGGAGGACACAGGTACGGGCTGCATTGGAGTTCAGGGTGTAGAGAGAGGATGGGAGAAACTCAGAAAATAAATGCTGCCAGTCCAGAACACATAGCACGATGAGCGTAAGCCTGCACTCCTGTACTACTGTCAGAAGTCAGCTAGCTCTGATAGGAAACCTCTGGAGAAATCTGGTACATTGGAGAACCTTTTACCCATGCCACTGCTTGAAGCACTATTCTTCCCAAAGGTCTGAGATCTCATTTCACTCTTTGGTTCACCTTCTCCGTGAAGTTTCCATGTGGAGAGACTCCTGGTTCACTGGAGTTCCTGAGGTTCACCTGCCAGCTTCCCATGTGTCATCTCCCACCATTATGGCTGAGGCACACAACATGACAGCACACGCACCATTTTTAAGTAGCAAATTCAGTGTCACACATTCATGATGAGACACTCACTGTAATTCACAATTAGCCTTAACATGCTGTAAGGAGAGTGACTGCACACGAATGTGTCACAGCTTTGCAAGCCCAACATTTACAAGCTACAAAGGCGGTATGTCTCTCTGTATCACGTATCCAGGACTGCCCTTCCCACAGTTTTATTTCTTGGCAGTTACCTACAGTTTTATGAAACAATTTTTTGTTAATGTGACAAAGTCACTTCAATTACACAGTCATTATAAGTTTTGCCAAGGTTGACTATGGATCGTTTTGTGTTCATTAGAGCACAAAATTAGAATTTTCATTGCAGCAACTGTAAACAGTATTGGCTCAAAGGAGTCATGCTTTTTCTCCCCCATAAAATCTCGGATAAGCTATAATTGACAAATTCCATGGTTTTTGACAGATTTTATTTTTTTTAACTGCCTTCCAGGTTAGTGGTGTTTTTTTTTTTTTTCTTCTTTCTAGACCTTGATATATTTATTTTGGTCTAGAGACTGAATAACTGGTTCCCTTCAAAATGATGACATTGCCACACTCTGCATGAACAAGCAGGTGCAGTCAGTGTCTTTCTAAGGCTGAATAAATTATTGCTTCAACGTCATCAACATTTTTTCTTGGTTCTTGTCACTTCAGCTGTAGATGGTCTTCAGGAAATAACTCTGATTCAGAAACTACTTCATCATCTGCTCAAGTCCCACTGAGCCCCATTAAGCTTTCACTTAAGTAATTTCAGAGTCTATTACTTAAGTAATAATCAAAGTTTCTATTTAATATGCTATTGACTTGATGAATATATATAATTGAGTCTGCTTTTCATGCTGATATAAATATAAAGGAATTGCATCAAAACCAATCATTTCATCTATGCAAACATAAAGCAGATAGGAAATAAATCCAGCAGAGGTTTTCAGTAAAGTCCAGGCTTTCAAAAGCTGTCTGGAACAGATAAAGAATTGGACTAGCTCTTGTTGTCTGTTTAGAAAAATAAATAAGATCCAGAAAAGCATCTTAGAGAGAAGGAGATTACATTTTTCGTTTAATTTCTGTAGTCATTTCTTTTAGGTTAATTTAACCTTTTCATTGCTGAGTTAGCTCACTAGAACCTATAGTGTACTAATTGGTGGGAGATTGCTTAGTAGAAAACATAAGTAAAATGTATAATCTGCTAGTTGTTCAGGCTCAAGATGAACCCACGCTGCCCTACCTACTTAGGTTTAGGCAGTCTGAGCAACTCTTCACTTGTGCTTCACTTGGAGGAACTCATAGGCTTTGATTTTAACCTAATGTGTACTTACAAGCAAGGAGAGGAACAGAGACTATTAAGAAAGCAGCAAAGAATTTCAACAGACAACTCTGTCAGAGCTTGCACAGCAGCAATCTTCTGCATTGTTTCCACAAATCTGCAGCACGTGGGCTTCTCCTGGCATGTGGCATGCTCACGTCTTGCCAGCGGAATGCCCCGTCCTTAGCAATTTTTTTTTAGACATAATACGCCATGATAATGTCATCCGGGATAAGATCTGTCAGAAAATTGCCCCATCAGGCTTTATAATCTTATTCCTCTTAGCAAAACTCGGAGCTATGGTGAATGGGGACAGCAGACATACAGCAAAGGCATATCTCTTCCTCTTAAAAGAAATGTGTTTAACAAGATTATGAACTATTTGTTTTCCAAATTAACACCCCATGAGCACGTGAAGAAGCCATCCAAATGGCAGATAAAGTATTAGATGCCTATAGTTAAACTTTCATAGATTAAATAGACTATTGAGTTAAGTAGGTGGTAACAGCCACAATAATAAATTTTATAGAAATCTGTGTAAGCTGAATAGTATGAGAGCTCATTGAAATGTGTTCCTCTTATTAAAACTGTGAAATATGTGTGTTGTTGAATGCATATGTGTGCATGCAGGCATGCAAATTACTAAGTGGAAAGATTAGCAAATTATGAATTGTGCAAGTCTTACTGTATGTAGGATAAATTTTTCCTTTAAAGTACATATAAAGGTTTGATGCTGCAATTTTCTACTCAACCCTGTAATTTTACACTAGCTGGCATAAATTAGCGAGCTAAAAGTCTAAATCTATCTGTCTGAAATGCTTCTCAAAAGAAATAACAAGATGAACACACTTGGTGTGCACTTTTCTGCCCATACGTAAGTTAAATTTAATTTGGGGAAAGGAAAGAGAAATCCTTCAACTTCTACTGTTTATCTGTGTTGTTTGTACTCTGGAGTTCTCTGAATAAATTTTCTTTCAACTTCAAGGACTTTGAGTCTATAAGAAACTGGCAGTGCCAAGTGCTCCTTCTCTACCGAACGTGATCATTTTTGAATCCAGACAGTGGCTTACTTGCATTAATGTGCTCAGTGGTCTGGTGTGAATCAGTAAAATGATGAGGCGCAGTGAAGGGGGAAGGCGGGCCTTCCGCATTTATTTATTCTGGATAAACGGTGCCCATTAATCTATCACGAAAATATGGAATTAGCAGGGAAGAAACCACAGTTGCAAATTTGGCAGTTGCCAGCATGCACAGATGGTCTTTCAGTGTTTTAAGGTTTTCCAGTCTTTTGATATTGATACCAGCACTGTAAAGTTGCTCATGTATTGCTAATGTTTGTCTAGAATATCCGTAGAAAAATAATAGTGAATATTTTGGATTGTTCACTCTCCTCCTAGCATATTTGCATAATGTTCTTTACTCTTAAAGGTAAAATTCTGTGCTCTTTGTTTGTTTTTTTTTTTAAGCCTAATTAGTCTGATTTCCTAAAATAAGAAAGTCTTCATTTATCCAACAAAGGCATTAGGATTACAGAGGCTCTTATATGGGAGGTATTGAACAAAGTTTGAAGGTTGGTGGTCACAGTGGGTTTGCAAGTGTTACAAGTTGAACTGTTCATAGTAATGCAAAGTTCTGAAAACTAGGATGTTGAGCCCCTCCTTGATCCTGTATGGAGGGCTTTTTTCAGTGTATTTTGCTACACAGACAAGTTTTTGCCCATTGTTAGTCTCTGTAGCTTCACTGATACTGGGAATCTGACCTTGGCAGTGTCTCCATTCGTAGGAGCTCAAGGCATGAAGTTAAGGGGGAAGAATAATGTCAACTGCTTCATTTGCTTTGGGAGTGTTTGGTTAAGTCTTTAAAGACCTTGTCAAAACACTTCAGAAGATAATCACGTAATAATTCATGTTAACTTTCCTTTGAGTTTGCTCCCCACTTATCCAGAGCGTGAATGTTAATGACAGTGTTGTGAAATGCACCTTCTGAAGTGCTGTAGTTGTGTATACAACCCACATGTGTACAGGGCAAAGGCATCTTCAGCTACAAACAGCCCAAGGTACTTTGTATTAATAATCTGTAAACACTGTGGGGGAAAGAAAAAAACAAACAAACAACAACAAATACAGACAGAAAGGTACTTATCTCAGCACACAGAAAATTTTAATGTGGTGAAAGAAAAAGATCTGGGAGGCAAAAGTAAGGTGAAAGTTTTAGTTGTGTGACAGAACCAGTTTGCACCACTGTCTCTACAGCATCCAGCTGTGTAGGTCTTATTTCCATAGATTTGTCTGAAGATACGCAGATGGTGAGACAGATGATCAGAGAGACAGACAGACAGACAAATGAGTAGGCGCATCTAGATACCAGTATGCCATGGGAATTATTTGCTAATTTAACAAGCATATTGACTGTTAATACATAATATAAAATATCTAGATATTGTATAACCACTGTGACAGTAGTTAGGCTTTAGTCTTGATGGATATTTTTTTCCAGACCTGTAATAAAAATGTAATGCAATAATGAAGATGATTTGGGCAATTTATGCTATCTGTAATGTATAGCTTACCAGAATGGATCAACTCTTTAAAACCTTGAAATGGCTGCACACATTGCAGGACTCTTTATGTGAGTCTGAAGATCCCGGAGGGTATGAACTTTTTCAGCTTTTTTTGCACATATGTGAAGCTTCAATTTAGCAAGACAGAACTGCACACACACAGACAAACAAACAAACAAAAACCTCACAGCAATCCATTTTCAAAATCCCTGAGCATCAATTAAAAAAGCTCTACAGCTCTGATTGTCCATTTGCTATGAATTTCTTCAAATACTGCCTGCTGTCAGCGTTCCTGCAGCAATGTCAGTTCTTTTGTTTTATATGCTTCTATTTTGGCATGAAGATTGTATTAAGGAAAATCCCGAATTTCATTCTAGTCTACCTGACATTTAAAAGAGTAGTGCATACCATACACCGCAGACAGATACAGATTCAAAAGAAAACAAAACAAAAAAATGGAAGTGTCTGTAAGTAGATAGAAAGAAGTCTGACATCAAGGTAGACTTTGAAATGAGCGTGCAAAACTTGTTTTGTATGCAAAAGCTCACCCTGGTCAGCAGTAACTAGCATTATCTTCCTTTATTCTAGATATTTCGAGAGGAACTTCTTCCTTTGTTTAATACCAATAACCAATTAATCTGGACTTTATTTGTCAGTCACACAGAATTGTATCATCACTTATGCACACAGTCCAAAATTCATCCACACATTTCAGAATTAAAGTCACATGTCTAGTATGTGCAGGGGATTGTTCAGGACACATACTCTAGCACATTAATTTACATTTCTCTTTTGAAAGTACACATTCTGTTTCCATTTTTACCATATAATTGTGTTACAGTCAAATGATGTTTTAATCTTGGTAACAGAGTAAAGGATTGTCTGTTCCTTTCGTCCTGTGCCATCCGCTGCAGTGAATTTCTCGGTTCCTCTTTCTAATTTGCCCAGATATAGGCATACAGAGACCTAACTACAGCCTAAATTCCTAAAACTACCAGGTCCTTACTGTCTTTCTTTCCTGCCTTCCTACATGAGTTCATTAGCATTAGGGGAGCACTGCAAAGCTGTGTTCACTTGGACGTATGTACAATGCTGCTCAAATGTACGTCATTCATTTCTCTCCTTATTCTTTTGTGATCAAAATGTGCTGGACCTCAGCTCCCAGGCTCTGGCAGGGTGTTTCTTTGGTCTTTGTGTGTTCCTTACTGCAGATGTGATTGCCTGACCATTTTATTCTGCTTCAGCTGAGTTACCTGGGCACATCTCTTAATTTCATGCCATTTGTCAAAGTAAAGATATAGTCAGAGGTTGTGATTTGGCTCTATAAATATTAAGTGTCATTTTCTTCATAAAATATTTCTAACTCATTTTAATGCTGTAACTCCATCTAAGGTGATTTTCCTTTGGCCCTACAGTCATTGTACAATGATCAGACTTTTAAAGAAAAATGATTATTTCCATCAACAAAGCCCAAAGACATTAGTTTTGTTGTCACTTTTGTAGTATGCCCAGGAGAAAATCTATCCTCTGTCAACCTCATAAGTGAGAACTCAAGGAACAATTTCACGTGTATTTTTCCATTTCAGTTCCCAAGCGCCTTTGTCTATTTGCTCTGACCTTACGTTGGAAAGTTACAAGTTATGAGCATTCATCTTCTCCGTACTTTTCTGTGACTGCAATTCAGCCTAATGGAAACATTCCACTACAATTAGAAATGGAGCCCATATAGCACCCTGCACTCAAAAATTTAGTTTGGAACACTAACCTACTTTAAAAAGGCAAGCCCCATCAAGAAGATGGGGTTATTGAAAGTCCTGAATCTGTTCTTCATAAGCTTTACACTTTGTTCATATAGTAGACTGCATCTTAAGTATAAACCTATCATCAGGTTTAGCAAATCAATACCATAAGAGTGTGAAATGGTCCCCAGAAATCTCCAGAATGCCATTTCACAGTAAAAGCAATTGAAAGAGGAGCTGCTGTGGAATATCTTATGAGATAGCCATTTAGATCACAAAAGGATCATAAAAGTCAGAAGCAGTTTGTTTGAAGCAAGGTTCATAATATAACCATACAGAGCTCTCTGGGAAGAAAGAGGAAAATTGCAAACCAATTTGTGGTTACGGCTTTTTCAGTCAATTCTACAGGGATTTAAAACTTGTGAAAGGTGAAACTTCTGCCATCTTACATTGCTCAACTAGAAAGAGATAGCTACAATAGTAGTAGCTAAACAAACACCAATAATTGAAAGCCAGTACAGGCTTTATTATCTTCAAACCAATTAGTGCTTCTTTAGTTTGTTTACTATTGAGCAAAGTACTATCAGACAGTGACATTTGTTGGTAATCTGAGCATCTTTTGAGATTTGCCTTACTATATTCTCATAGTATTTGTCAGTGAAGTTTTGATACTTTGCTTTCCATTAAGGCACTAATGAAAGCATTAAAATGAATGTTTCTATAAGCAAATACCACTTGAGTATGCCAAACATTCTGAATCACAGAACTCCATGTTTCTTAAAAGGCTGCCCTGTCACAGTGCAGGACAATGGCAGCAGAACATTCTGGATGAAGTGATATGTCACAAAGCAAAAAAAATACCCCAAACTTGGTCATGCCTGTTCAACTCTACAAGTGTCTGGTACATGACCCTGGAATTAATATTTGCTCTTCATAAGAGCTGGCAGATACCCTGGCTAACTACAAGTCCTTGAGTGAGATTTAAATGAATCCCTCTAATCACTGGAAACTGGATTAGGTTGCAGTTGCAAGTCCTTCAATTTTTTAATTTTTTAATTTTTTTAATTTCTGTGATTCATGGCTGATTACAAGTTAATATGGAGCCACTCTACCTTCAGCCTTTCTTGCTTCCTTTAGAAAAAAAAAATCTAAACAATAAAAAAAGTTACTTCTTTTTCTTCTGCTAACATTTCTCTTTGAAGAAAGGCACTGCTTTAATAAAGATGTAGGAAATGAAATTTCTGCTATGTTACACTGAATCAGATTACTTTGGACAAATGAAAAGTAATACTGCCTCCTTTAATACCATTAGTAGAATTGATATTGCAGAGTTCCTTTTAGACCGCAGTGCACCAACGATTAGAGGCCTGATGTAGTTTACCCTTTGATGGCACCCATGTGCTACGGTGCTGGGAAATGCCTCAGTGGTGAGTTATGGGCACAGGAGGTGGAGGGTGACCGTGCCACAGTGCAGAGCCAGGGCTGGGGGAGAGCTAAGCATACAGAAAGGACCTGAGCCCAGGAAAGGGATGCTCTCATAGTGCTGTTTGTGGGCTGGGACACAGCATCTGACTCTGCATGAAGGCTCTACGAAGCACCTCTCCACAGCCAGGAGATGAGGCAGGATTACTCAATTTTAGGGTCAGGTCCTAATTGCAGTGTCTTTATCTTGTGGTAGCCCTAAAGATTTCTCAGCTGTACAATGGAGTGAAAACATGTAGGCTGTGCTTTTGTGGCAGCATGGTGGGGTTCTGCTGCCTACCTCTGTGCGGCACTGACATCATGCAGTCACAGCTGCTGCTGTCCTGGGACTCCTCAGGTCCCAGGCATGAAGCAGGGCTCTGAATCAAACTCACGTCAAGTTGTGCTCTTGATTTCCTAAGCTAGCACTGTTCACTCTTCAGCAGTTGAAGTCCTGTGCTGCAGAGTGCTAAATGAGCGCTTGGCATTAGGCATTATTTATGTACAGTGATGAACAATGCATTTCACTCATGTCATCATTTACTGCACATATTGGGAAAGTTATTGGGCTCTTTGGGCGATTTCTTTTCCAGGAAGTGAGCGTGGCATTTTTCTTTTTATCTTGCATAACCTTTAATTTATCACCCACTGTCTGCTTTCTGGATCACTGTTGTTTTGTTTTGTTTTGTTTCGTTTCCAGTTTTGTACATATTTTTGTGTCTAAAACAATGTGAAAAGATGCACATTAAAACATCTGTTCTAATCCATTTATTAGAGAGGGACAATTACAAATAATACTACACCAGTTAATTAGTAACCTTATTCACTGTATAAAAACAAATCATGCTAAGCCAGTTTCTCTTCCTTTGCATGATTTGCACCATTTTTATCATCTTATACAACTGACACTACTGAAATAAATTTCTCATCAGGGCTTAGAAAGACAAAAGCAAATTATCTTTTGCTCCACATGAGCATTAATGAGCAGGAGGCTGGAGTGCACCATCTCCACCACTTATTGCAGTGTCCCTTGTTGCAGACTGCAAAGGAGGAAATCTTAATTACTAAATGGCACTAGAAATCTTTTGGCCTTGTTTATGAGTAGCCAGAGTACTCTTGTAGCACTGAGCCATTGATCTCGCTTAGCCAGATTAGGAAAAGGGTGTTGCTGCAGTCAATGGGCTGGCTGGGCCACCCAGCATGTAGGCGAAGATCACTGCATTTAATAACAAAAGCAAATGCACCTGACAGCTTAAAACCTGAAAGCAAAGGGACACAGATGCCATGGATAGTCATGTCATATAACAGATGCAATGCACTCTCCTCAGTGTAGGACTGTAGTGTGAAACAGCCTTTCTCCATTTACGTTGTGTGATCAGCACCATTTAGTATCACTGACGGCTTTGTCCCACGAACCCAAACCTCTTCTGGCATATCTCTATTGATTTCTTTGGAGGTACCCAGCAGAGAATTTGGCTACAAAGCACTGCAGAAAAAGAGAAAGCTGTCAAGATGAGAAGGGCTCAGTGCTGAAGCCTTCAGGTATATGAGGCATACAGAGAAGATAGACAGCTTGTTGCTTTGGCTAAGCAAGCTAATTTTCGAGATGAAAGATTATTTTTTTTAATCCTACTTATTAAGTAGAATGTAAGTAAAAGCTTGTCTTACATAGCTAAGCTTATCGTAGCCTTAAACTCTCTAAGTAGAGACAGGCTCTGTTCTGAGTCACCCTCATGCAAACCCAAGACGATTCAACTTCTGTGAAGGAAATGTTTATCACATTAAGAAAACTAAAATCCATTTCTTCCTAGCTCCCTGTTAGGACTTGTAGTCAGAATAGATTTTATTACCAGCATTTGCTTTATAAAACACTACTAGCAATGAGAAACAGGACTAAGGGAACGCTTGCTAGTGTTCAGGCACCTCAGAATCATAGAATTGCTCAGGTTGGAAATATTGTCAAGATCATCATGTTCAACCACAACCTAAACATATTACCTTAACTCTAACAACCCACAGCTAAATCATGTCCATGAGCACCACATCCAAGCAGGTTTTAAACACAGGGGTGATGATTCAACCACCTCCATGGGGTGTGTACTCCAGTGCTTCACAACCAGGAATGTTAGGGAGCTCCTGTCTTAAATCTGAGAGCACTTTCATTAAAACCGAACAGAAAGAATGAAGAAGTGTATGATGTTTCCCTGTAAAGTTGTAGAAGTTTGGTTTACTGTTTTGTAACTCACAGCAGTAGCAACTTGGAAGTGTGGCTTAGGACCAGCTCCAGCTCTCAGTCAAGCTAATGTGAGCTGGATCAGTTCCTCCAAGACTTGCAGTTGTGGTTAAGTTCTGTGTGGAAACAAGTGACTGTGATTGAACACATACCTACATGCATCGCATGTCCCAGACAGCTACCAAGGGGCCTTCACACATCTCACTTTGCAAAATGCAAAACCAGCATATAAAAAACTCTAAAATGTGAAGTAAATATAACTGATATAGAAATGCCTGTCTGGGTTGTGAGCAGGCTGAAACCGCTCTTTTCTGAGGTGCAAACAGTTTGGTGCAATGGGGGGCTGATACAGATGATGATGTGGCTGCTTCAGCGTCTGGTACACAAACAGGCAGCGTGTTTGGAATGTAAGGAACGTCCTCAAGGTAGTACAGTGTTGGCATTTATAGGATCAATTCCCCCTATGCAGTGGGAAGTGATGTGTGAAAACGTGGATTGGTATGGGTTATGTGTGGAGGAGATGTGCAGGCACTTGTGAACAAGATATAAATAGATGGCACTGGTTGCATTCCACCGCAGCAGCATTGTGTTTCCAGGAAATTGGAGAAACTTCTCTGGTAGAATCTAGCACAGTGATCTAAAAACAAGATATTTAAGTAAGAATCCTAATCTTTGCTGATTGCTTTTTCGTCACCAAAATCTCTGTGGTACCATTCACACAATTCAGAACTTTCTGGCTCAGTTGCCAAGATTTAGCATCTTAAAAATCCTTATAGAAACAAGAAGCACTGAAGTTTTTGCTTTGGATTCAGTTAATTGTTGTGGGCAATGCACATAGTATAACATATTCTACTGAAGACTTCATACACAGAATAATCATACTAGATGTTCATGTATCCATGTAATATATGTATCCTAGATAGCATGCAAGTATTCAGAAAAAAATCACTCATAATTACATCAGCAAAAAACCTAGATGTAGGGAAGGGGCTGAGAACTCTAAGCAGATTCTCTTTTGTCCTTTTGTGAATGTGAAATAACACAGTCGTTGGTCATGCAGAAGAATGAGGAAATTTCAAGTGTAGTCTGAAAAATTGGCCAATTTTATACAGAAAGTAAACTGAAACATAGGAATTCAGCCATATAAAGTGTTTTTTCATAACTATCTCAAATCACATCAAATATTTTGACAGTCTTGAAAGCAACATACTTTTATTAAATTGATTGAAAGTTTCCACTGGCGTTGCGTTGCACTTTACAAGACTCATCCCTCATAGACAGGATGCAGACAACTTAAAGCTCACAGTGGAGACTGTACTTTGAGCTCAACTTATTATGTAAAATATCTTAATTCAACTTAATAAAACAAAATATTTCATTGTGGAGGATAGTAACTCAAAATATTTTATTTGAATTTTCCAAACAAAAATGGGTTGCTTTGGAGGGGAGTTTGAAATTGTCTTGCAGACAGCAATGCCACTTTTAATGAGAATGTTTTTTTGTTAGATTGTCCCAGGGTTTGATTTTTCAAAGCTCTGCTTTGCATTCTGTAGAAGAGCTAATTAGGGTTGCACTTCTCAAGTTCCACTTTAGGAAAGATATGTGGTGCAGTTTTTTCATCACCACTGGAGCAGAAGATTCTTCACATAAATTAAAGTAGGTTGCAGTACCCTTACTGAACTGCTGGCCGGGTCCAGACCGTGGGCCTCTGCAGGACTGTGCAAAAAGTGGTACCCTTAGGAGTTTTCGTTTTGCTGGCAGCAGAGGGGTGAAGACTACTACAGATACTCAGCTGCTGTTCAACAAAGGCAGCTGGAGCCACTGGGTCTGAATAAAGAGGATTTTGTTCAAGCCCATTGGGCCCAAGGTGATTACTGAACACCACAATCAGGGTTTTTTACTTTTTTTTTATTATTATTTTAAGTTTGATTGCCCTCATCTGAGACTGGAAGGCAGAGAAAGAGCTGTGACACTACAGATCCCTGTGATCTATCTCCCTTTGCCATGTAATCAGAAGAGCTCTGCAATTGAATATTTCACAATAATCACTGCATTTTCAATAGGGATGATATAAAAGCAAATATCAAGGCCTCTGGCTGACAAAAGCAGAATACAGAGGGAAAATATGAAAATAGCAACTTACTTCAGCAATAAAGAGAGTATATTTTAGTCTGCAGTTTTTCTTTTTGTTAAATCATGACTTTCTAGTAAATGACATCCCAGAAGATATTTATCAAAGCAGGAAAGCACTAGAAAGGAGCACCCTGCATTCACTTTAATATTTCTCCTTTTCTTCTGACATTTTCTTGCCTAGAGATCTAATTCCATTAAATATGTACATTTTTGACTGGAAGACTTCTTCATGTATCTTTCAGATGAATCTTAAAAGTACATAAGGTCTGTAGGGCAGGTTTTTTTAAGTGCAAATGAGGTGCACAGTAGAATATTGTCTATGAGGCTTTTCAAATTATTTATATTCCTGCAGTACTTTACCTTTCTCTTTCTGTGGCAATGATAAGGAAGTAGTAAGACTCCAGCGCACCTTCTGTGGAACACAGTCAAACAAAATTAGTCATATTTAATATCTGACACACAGGAACTCACTTTGGCTGATGTCCATTTATATTGGATTTATTGGATGTTATCATGTCCATAACTTTCTCTGATCCACACAGAGCATTAAAACCTGTTAGACCCATGGTTTTCAGTGTTAGAGCCCTGTAATGCTCTTATGGATGGATATAAATTAATGCTCCCTCATTAAGCCTACTTTTCAGTACATGTGAATCCACTGTAGTAATACTGACAGCTAAATGCTCTGTTGGCCCTCAGCCATGCCCACTTGTGCTATTCTCCTCCACCCTTCTTCTGAAGCTGTGTAGGGCTGACCTGTATCAGTGTTTGAATAGATACACTCTCCAGGTCACTTGGGTGTTGCAGAGAGTGATGTGGAGGCTAATTAAGTATCCCTTCTCCCCACACCAGCTTTGAAACAATGACCTTATGTTGTGCCACTGTGCTGTAAGAGGTGCTGCTTCAGATATGGTGTAAAACAAATGTTTCATCCATTTGCATTTGAAGTCATTAATTATTCCATTGCTTTCTCATAAGAATTTGAGTTAAGAATGTTAATCCTGGTGACCAAGCTAAATTGCTACTTGAATAATTATAATCTGCCTAAATGTCTGCCTGTACTGCTGCTACTGTCAACCTCTTCACATTATGTCTGAACATCTCAGGCCATATTTCACTTTCTTTGGTTGAATAACTTATTCCACAGTTGCGCACCAGCCATGGCTGAACTGAAGAGACATACAGAGCTATAATGACATCAAGATCAGGAGAGTGAGAGTGAGACTTCTCTTTCTCCAGTTGTGTAGAGAAGACACTTAGTAAATTAAGCTACTACAGAGGAGAAGAGGGTCTCCAGCAGAAGTAATGAATGACAAAATGGTCTATTACATCTCTGTAGGAGATTTGAGAGCTAAGCCATTCCAAAGCTTTTTGTGGGCCAAATGTTTACACTTCCCCTAGTATTACCTAGCTATAATACCTCCCAAAATTCATGTGGTCCAGAGCTCTATGAAAGTCAAGCACTGTGAATAGGAGATTTTCTTTATGTCTCACTGCCAGTTCAACCCTCTTTAGAAGTCTGTAGTCTTATATAGATATGATCCTCTCCAGTGACGGTCAGTTTATAATATGGGAACCAAGCAGCCCAGTGAGATCCCAAGCTCTCTTGCAAGTCTTTTTTTATCTCAAACTTAGGAAAGTGTCTACCTTCTTTAATTGTTGGTTTTTTGCATTATTTCCGCTTTCTGAGTCATAATTTGGCTTTCAAATGGCACTAAAGTCTGCAGTTGTAACTGCACACAACATTTAAAAACGGTTAATTCAAATAATGTCATCTAACTTTGCTGCACATTTTGAGGAATTGTAGTGCAGACGTTGAATTTTATCCAAATCTTTTACCTCTCAAGGAGTTCTTGTGCCTGCTGAATGCTGCAAAGTGCTGTCTGATATCATCTTCCATCAGTTTGATATTTTCTCAGAAGTGTTGAACTGTGGCAGCTTTCATTGCACTGCAGTCATTGTCAGGAGAAAAAATTGCATTTCAGTTTAACACTGAGACGGCAAGAACTTCACCTCCTTGTTTCCTTCCTTTGGGCTGCCTGGCTGCTGCTCTCCACATGCACACTCCAACCCCAGATGTTTTGATAGCATCTCTGCTGATAACTGATAAATACATCAGCAAATACAAGTATAAGGTAAATAATCACCATCAGCAGAAATACATAGTCAAGACAGCATGTTTTGAAATACACAGAGGTGAGAGTCTGTGATCCCTTGAAGACCCAGGACCCACATGCATATTTGCCATATGGCTGCAGACACCTGTGGGGTGCAGTAGGAAGACTTGTCAGCAATTTTTCATTTGCATTCACATAGCAGGATGCAAGGTGCATGCATCTCTTCTTGTTTTACATGGAAAATATCTGAAGACAATGGGTGAATCATTAGCAAGACAAATACATGGCCATGCCCCCAAAGAGAGAATAAATGTTGGTTCTTGGGAAATAAATGAAATTATATTTTATGCCTAGCTGTCTACCACAAAAAACTGGTTTATAAAGGGAACAAAACTAAGTCTGAGCAGTTCCTGCTTTTCTCACCAGGTGTTCCCTGCCTGAATCTCATCAAGCCTAAAAGAACTTCTCTACAGCTTCTTGTCCCAGTATTTTAGATAATTGTTATGTCCTTGTTTCTTTTGTTCATATTTCAACCATTAATAGCAGTCTGAGGGAGAAGAGTGGGGAAATATGTTGCTCCTGCAAAATCATTGTAGGAAGAATAGCCAGAACATAAATGATATTGTTTTGGCTTCAAAAGGGTAAGCAGGTGTCTTAGGAGTCCCAGAAGAGCAATGTGCAAGCTTGTACAAACAACCTCCAAATCATGCCTGTTTGTTATTCACACAAACAGAGCTGAAACTATTTGAATTCTACAGTTCCCAGAATTCAGATGGTGTACAATGGCCCATAATGAACAGCACCTGTGCTTACCTCAATTACTACACTGAGCTGAACAACAGCAAGAAGGGCTTTCAAGAATATTTTTTCAATAATAGATTTAGTTATGTCTTTCATAATTGGATTCAAAAGCTCAAAATTTCATTTTGCAACTTGTTCATGAAATTTGTATGAAAATTTCTGGCATTTATTCAAAAGAAATGCTCTATGAACAAGAAATTGCAAAAGAGCCAACTGCTGGTAACTAAGCAGCCAAATTATAGTCCGAGCACTTGGCAAATACACCGTCTTTTTTATTATTTCAGTAATTGAATTTCTGTTAAAGCGTGGAGCATAATTTAACATCAGGAATTTATTTATAATACAATAGTGTTTCGGTAATAAATGCATTATTATTGTCACTTTTAATGGAGTCTTATGTATTCCCTCAGAGACTTTGTGGCAGACTCTGAGACAACCACTGCATCACTGTTGTTTGTAGACAATTGAATTAATTGAAGACAGGGTCATTAACTCGACCTGAATACCTCTGATTGCTTCTGTAAATAAGGTTAGAGATCAAATGGCTAATCTTTGTTGTCATTATAGATTCTTTTTACATTTTCACACTGCCTTGTATATTAAGATCATTTTGCTAAGCAGCTTTCCAGGCTGTCGTGTTTACAGCATTGTCTTGCATGGCACACAACCATAATTGTATCAGACTTACATTTCATTTCCCATATCTACATAAAACATGATACTGGAGAGAGACCTATTCGGGATTGCAGCACATAAAAACCATTGGACCAACAAATTAATAAACCAAAAATGAATAAACTGTAGCATTAAAAAATAATCAAATCACAAAACAAAAGTTGGTTTTGTTTGCTTTTGTTTGAAAATTTCAACCTGCAAGACTTGCCAGGGATAATAAAGTGAGTCGGTTACTCAGTTGGGAACATGACCCACAAGTCCAGCTCTGTGTATACCAGCCTGTGAGTCAACTGCTATCTGGGCTCTTGGAATGGATTTCCTTGGAAAATGACCAGCAGGCTGTCACTGAAGCACAGATAGAACACAGATATTTTTCAAGGGGAAAAAAAAAAAAAAAAGGCTGTGAGCACACTGTTCCATTTTTCAACAAATCTAATAAAGAATGTAGCCTAAGAGGTCTAGGAAGGCATGTGTCATGAACAAGAGGCACCCTAAACTTGAGAATGAGGTCAGGTTCACACTGAACTCAGGGATACCAGCTTGTCATCACTCCCATATTCCAACACATACTAAAAAAAAAAAAAATGAAAAGAAAACATTACTTTCTTAGAAACAGTCTTGTAAGTAGAAGAAAACAGCTGACAGTGTATTATAATGTGCCTAGAATTTGCATGTATTTCTTTCATTCTAAATTTATATTCAAGATGGGCTGAAACCCAAACCCCAGATATGCAGTGTGAGTTATCCAAACTCTGGAGCCAAGTGTGGGTTCCTGAGCCCATCTGTAACCTGGACGATAAGTGATGTTTCATGAATTCAGATTCAAAAATAACAGCCTCTCTACTTCCAAACTAGCAAGTACGGATTTCAGCTCAAAAACTGTGCCCATGTCAAACTCCCATTGACAGTCTGTTGGTGCAGGAATCCAGCCCAACTTGAGCGTGGTAGGAGGAACATGCTGCCACACCATTTATTTTCACAGCAGACTCTGCATAACTCACTCAAAAGAACATTTTGGGGATTTGTTGTTGTTGTTGTTGTTGTTGTTTAGAATGCAAAGGAGCAAAGAAAGCATTGGTTAAGGTAATAAATTGTTCCAGAGTTTTGAAGGCTTTGTCCTGGCCACGCAGGTTCTGCTCTGCAAAAACAGGCTCATCAGCCAAGCAGTGTTATAACTGAGTAGTTTCCAGCTCAGCATTGAAGTTCAGTGTGAGCCTTTCAGGCCTGGGCCGTATTTGTGTCTCTCCCTGATCATTTGCAGGGGTTGCAAGCACCGATGGATCTCGTCTCAGAAACCTGCTGCAGAAGCAATCAGTCCTGCTCAGCCTGTATTACCATTTGTTCTCCCTCCTTCTGTGGAGTGTGGCATTTTGTAATTAACAAAACTGTATTGTCTATGATATCCCAAATACTGAAGGTAAAATTAGAGAGGGGTGCATTTTTCTGTTTTTGTTGTTGTTAAATTCTAAAAGAAATAAGCCAATACTTCTCCACTCCCCTGCTGGTAGAATGATACCTCGTTCCTCATTTTGTTGTTAATGAGCAAGAGAGCTTCAGGTCTCATATAACAGGCAATTAGCCACTGTGTTACATCAGGCATTAGGAGACTGACTGCCTAGGCAGATGTGTGAAGAATACTTTTGCACCTTACTAAAGGAATGATTATCAAGTTGCAAACAGTAAGAAGTTCAGGAGAAATCGACCTTTATTTACCCCTGTACCCATGAGGGCCTTGGGTTTTCCTGATCTTTGCTTGTCAGGACCTCGAGCAGGTTACTAATACAATAACCCGTCATCAGTCTGAGGAAAAATAGATGGTGATGCTGAAAAATCAATTCACTGTTAATTCGGGAACATGCATCCAGAATGAAAGTATCTTACTTGGAAAGTTTTCAGTGAGAAATAATTTAACCAGTCCTACAGGTCTAGATCATTTTGTACATATTGTAAATATAAATAAGGTGCAGTGGTTGTTCACAGACCATTCCAGGTCAGATAGTAACTGGCTCTGCCCGCATCGCTGTTTCTCTCGGACTGAATTAAGAGAGCGGGTAGTATTACAAAGGGATAAAGTACTGAAGTAGCACTTCTGGAAGGCATCCAGCACTACAACTGTTATTTTGGTGGTCCCGATTAGTCCTTTCTGTTTAAATCAAAACTGGCTCCAAACTTGGCTTCAGCAGGCACACAGCCAGTGCAGTCCTTTTCTTTGCAGGGCTTTGACCTGACTCTCATACAGCACCATTCTGAAGGTGCAGAGCACCAGCAGCTCTTCCTGGAAGAAATGGCATCTTCATGCCCACAAAATCCCAGCAAAAGGATCTTGCCTTTATTTTGATATTGATGAGAAAGGTTGAAAGGCAAGATTTTCAACCAGATATGGTTAAAGAATTAAAAAGTCTCTGTTCTCTTTGGCCGTCATTCCAAATAAAAAGCATACAGAATGCATTTTAAAATAGCTGAGCCTTTTGTCTTAAAGGGTTTCATGTAGAAGATTTAAGATGTCAGGATTGAACATGACACTGATGGCATTAGGCAAAGTATGAGAGTAGATACTTGTAGTAACTGTCATTCCTTTCTGACTGTTTATTAATGGTCTTTCGTGATTTATAGAGAATGTTGTGAAGAATCTGCAAGTCCATTTATCACTCCAAGAAGCACCTTTTCTTCTTAATGCTTATGTATGTCATAATTAGCTGCGGGTGCTGCTGAAAGATTTAGGTCTATTCTAACATAAGATCCTCCAAGATGGTATTTAACCCTAAATAGATTCAATTCTTTATATTTTGTTTTGTTTTGTTTAAAAATAAATAAATCAGTGTATTATGTAGCTGGCAAAATAAGGCTGAAAACCAGGAAGTTCATATTTCCACTCAGACAGAAGGCTTTCACCTAAAATACAAGGAGGACACCTGTATTTCAACATTCATCTCTATCAACATCCTCCTAGAAAATTTTCTGTTCAAAAAACAAGCAGTATGCATTTTTATAATCATTACGTGCTTTGATGGTGCACCATAAATTCATCGTGTATATTTAGGAATACTTACTACAAAAGTATTTCAGCATAATTGCTCTCTATTAATAACAATGATTCCTTTTTATGGGAGTAGCACTGAAGCTGTCTGCTTGTGGATTTTGTTAATGCCTGTTATCCTACAGCTCAGCTCTTATGAAATATGCTTGGAGTCTCATAATGCTATCTCTATTAATAACATCGGGAAAGGAGCACCAAGCATTTGTTTTGCCCATGAAAACCCAGGGAGATACAGAATTTAATTTGTTTTTTGGAGTCACAGGGCTATCTTTCCAACAGAGCAGTAGCCATCTCAGCAGCAATGGATTTGTTCATGCCTTACTCATCTGAGTACAAGCCAAACTACAGCCCTAGCACCAGTCCTGTTGTTTCATACTTTGTACAGTATATAAGGCATACAGATTGCTATGAGTCTGTGGGCAATTGAAGCTCATTTGATTAAATATTGCCCACTCTGTTTTGATTGGGCTCAGTTTTTATCTCTGCCATTTTATCTATCCATCTATCTATCCATCCATCCATCTATCCATCTATCTACTTATTTATTTATGCGTTTCTTGCTTCCCTCGTGTTCCTGAAAATAGTTATATTGAGCCCTTTCAAAACAGAGATGTCTTTAACTAGCTGAACCAGGCTGCTCCCCCTTCACCAGCTTGTAGGAGCTTATGCCCCCAGTTCATCCTCTTTGCTCTGCTCTGCAGGTGGTTATGCCGCTACACTGCTCCCAAGGGATTCTCCCGGAGAGCAAATTCCCAGGCAGTTCCCTGAGTTGACCTCATGCCACTCATTCATTGCACACAGGTGTGAGTGACTGTGTGTGCTGTAAAGCTGTGGAAAATCAAGATATGCTTTTTGGCACCATTTCAAGCTCAGAGGTGTTGTCTTACATGTGGAAAGGAAAAAAATCCTTCTTTCTCATGTTTTCTGACTGCTTGGTTGCTCAGTATAGTAAAATGAGCTTTCCTCTCAAATAGCAGATGCAACTAGAGACACTGGGGACTTCATGCAGATCTATCTGCACCAGTACATTTTTGTGGCATAGCTCCCAGTTACTGTTCCCACTGGCCCCTGTAGGCTGAATTCCGACTTCAGATAGAACTGAACTAGAACCGAGTCATGTGGTTAATTTACAATGTCATTTTTTCCAAGTTTCTGCCATGCATGAATGAGAAAAAAGACAATACTTTGCTTTAAGAGGTTCACTCTGGACACTTTTAATCGTGACCACACTTGGACTTTCTGCTGAAATAAGTAGAGCAGTAAGTGCAAGTAAGTGACTCACTTAAGTATAAATGTATGCTAACTTCAAACTAAAGATCAGTATCCATTAACTTTCAGAGGAGATTCACAAAGTGTGCTAAAAGATGTAGTTTTCTACATTTTCCTTATAGAAAATAAGAAAGTTTTCATGTACATCAGTAATTCAGAAACTATATATTTCTGTGGAAACTACAGCAGATACTAAGAGCACAAGAAAACTTTTTGATAAACTCCCAGCTACAGGAGACTGTTTTTCAGCACAGTCATTACCTCTGCATTAGCTTTGCATTCTCACCTGCGATGAGCAGGAGCCTGCACGCTGTGCTTGTGAGCATCTGCACCAGTGAGGGTGACTGCTGTTGCTGTCACCACTCCTGAAATGCTCCAGCTAGCTCTCACTGTGCTCACATCAACTGTTTGGTCTCCATCAATGTTCAGTAAACATTGATGAGTGCCAATGGGTGCCATTTTTTACTGCACGGAGGAATTCAGTGACACACTTTTGCTCCAGGTGCACTTCCATGTCAGACACTATTCTGTCAGACTGCTCCACTGCTGCCATCTTTCACACAACAAAATGTAACAGGATAGTGGTGGGAAGGTTCAGTCTCTACAGCCATCCCACCAACATCCCCCTCTGACCTCATGGGCCAACCTTGTGACACAGGTGGCATTACATTCAGAGCAGCCCTTGTATCAATACTCATCTAGCTGGGTTCAGTGAGGCAGTACTGATATAATAAAATGGTCCCATTTACATCAAATGAGGCCCTTTGGAGCCTCACAGCAAGACAGAGCATTCTTGTTGTTCTGCATGCCAAACGAACAGTAGCACATCATGGCACAGTGCAATAATACTCTGACACATGAATCCATTCACTAAAATAGTGTACATCAAAAAGTCCGCATACATCACATCCTCTGAATAATATCATGCTGACAAGATTGTTTCCAATCTCTGAGGTGAGTAAGGTGACGCTTGCACAAATCATGGATACAATATTGCTTTTAATATGCAAAACCCCCTTCCCTTCCATGTCAAGTGTGTATAAGAATGCTGTGAAATTGAAAGGAGAGCAATTACCATACCAATAGTTCAGAAAGTTTTTTATGTGTACCATCAGGAATGTGCCATTAAGATTCCTCCTCATCTGCTGATTGTTCTTCGTCATTTCGCAGGCAGTTTGATATGCTACACCTGTTCTTCGTGGCAGGTGTGGTGAGGAGAAAGAACTTACTGTAACCCAGGAAGAAAAGCAGGAAAAGGGTCACCATAAAACACTAGAAACAGTGCCGTGGTTAAAGTCACATTGCTGAAGTATATACACAGTTCCACCTAGGATTTGTGGCTAATGTAATTCTTTATTGGAAGGCTTTGACCTTGTTACAGATTCTTGGCAGCTTTTCCCCACTCTATTCATTACTAATGCAAGCTGTCAATCACTTTAGTTCTGCTTTGACATAGATTGTGGCTCATAGGAGTTAGTTCTGTCATTCTTTTTATTTCTTTCATCTTTACTATCCTTTTTTATGGTCTTTAAAGCTGGAAGTATGAAAGGGTTATATGTGTACAGGAAAAAGTCTGTTTCAGTAACTCTATCAACCTTGTTATAAACAGTCTTTGATTAAAACAGTTACTTTTGAACACAGTAAAATGAGAATGTGGTTTTCTACATACAACATCTTGTAAATTACCCTCCCCCTCAAAATAAATCAGAACTCCAGTTTGCATTACAGTGCTCAGATTGATACCACCAGATCAGCTGCCTCATCCCAAATCATGGATTGTTGGGGTTTTTGCTCTCCGTGTGTTTTGACGTGAGGGAGCCATCATAAGTAATATCTTACTATGCTTGCTAGTGTTAGCTGAAGTAACAATTTCCACACCTTCTTTCATTTCATTGACCTGGGTGGTGATTAATATTTCATAAGGACTTGATACAGGTTTTTTCAGGTCCTATGTCAGCCTGGTCTTTGAAAGTTTAGATTTGAGTCCTACCAGCCTGATGATAAATAATTGAACGCTAACCAATGGAGGGGTGGTGAACAACTCATTCAGAGTGATCCTTTTCTTTAAAGAGCAATCTAATAGCAGTCATATATAAGTTTGAAGATACAGATATGAACAATTTGTTATAAAGAAATGACAGCTCCCTTTCAAATCAAAAGAGAATATTACTTCCTGAAAATGGTGTAAGAAAAGAAAAGAAATAAAACTTTGTTATTAAACAGCTATGGTATTAAATTCTGACACTAAATATTAATCTATGAGGTGCTGTTTTATTACTGTCTTTTAGAATAATGAAGCAGACTTTTTTGAACATTTGCTGGGAATTCAGCTAGCCCAGTAACTCCTAGTAATGCCCCTCGGGTTCATTGTGTTTTTCTGTAGGAATGGGCTTTGGAGGAGAGATTGGGCCAGCTTCTGAAAAGATGCAGCCAGTCTGACCCTTCCTGTCTTCTCTCAGAACACAGAGTAGTGAGTGGGAGAGCAGTATATCTCCCTGGGAGTGAGTGCCACAGTCTGCTCTGCTGGATGATGGAGTCTGCGTGGAGCTGGATGCCCACTTCCTAGTGCCCTGTGCAATCTGTCTTGGTTCTGAAGAGTATAGGCTCTTAAAATAGACAAGTCAGACTGAGGACGGACAAACATAGTGCCACTTATCAGCAGGAACTGATGTACAGAAATACATCTCAGACATGGTAAAATTCATGCTAATTCCAGTCCAGTACCTTAACTGGAAGATTAACAAGCCTGTTCAGTCCGTAGTCCCTTTTCCAGTGTAGACCTTCCCTTTTATAGATATCATTGGTCACATTTTCCCTAAAAATAGGCCAGAGGAGTAAAGCAACCTTTGTAGAGTACTGATTTCTGGTACAAATACATTGCTAGCGTTGATACACTGTTTACTTGCTGCTCAGTTTCCATCGAATTTTCCCACTGCCCAGAGGTGCTCTGCTTTCTCAAAGTTTACATTTTGATTTTTGGGTAAAGCAAAAGAACAAGCAACCAATTCATCATTATCCTAAAAAGTAAAGGTTGGAATGAATAAATCTATTGCTGGATGGCACCATCGATTTGCCAAATCCACTTCACAGCAATTAGCATGACTACAACTAATTGGCGAAAAGTTCAGGGAAATATCTAAGGATTTGTTGGGCATTTTTATTCCTAGATGAGTTTTACTGCAGTAGTCTGAATTTTTTTTTACAACTTTTTTTACATACTTATTTACAGGGTAAATTGTTTATTATTTTTCCTATTGGAGGTTAATGAGCTTTAGTATTTCAAATTATTTTTATTCTAACTACCATGTCTAATCTCAAAAGCCATTTATTACATCATTACAGTAAATGATGTGTAGAAAATAAAGTAATAATAGTCTTGATGAGAACTGTAACAAAGTGTGAGGTGCATGTTGGGTCATCACTTCCCTAGGCAGCTTAGTAATCCAGACACATACTAATGCTAGATCTTTCACTGGCTCTGGAAAAAGATTTCTTAAGTGAAAACCAAACAACCAAACAAAAAGTAAGTAAATAAAACCAGAAAAGCTGAAGGCAGATCAAACTATAGCTGTCCACCACAGTGAGTGACACACTATGAACCATCAGCAGCTGGCTCCACTGCCTGCTCTTGACAGATGACACACACCTGCAAGTCTCAGCTGCTCTGTATGTAGTCCAAGTTTGATCTCAGAAGTACTGAAAACTACTGCCAGGTACCAGTGATGCTGGTGTTTGTCCCCTCCTTCAAGACATTTTTCATCTCACGCTTTGTGCCCACACTATGTGCCATCACGCTGCCAGGGGAAATGCCATGCACCGCAGAAGCAGAAGAAGGGAAATAGGTGGAAGTGCTGTAGATGAGCTTCCTTCCAAATTGCTTTCAGATATGTAAGTCTTTTCTGTCTGCTTCATTACCTGATAGCAGGGAGGCAACCCAAAATGCTTAGCAGCCTCCAGGCAGCTAGAGATGTTATCACGATGAGCTTTGCAAAGGATGGATGTTTGGTTGTCCTCCCACCTACAGCAGGTGTCACTCCAGCAGCTTCCATTTCCATGGCACAGGAAAAGTGACTTTGGAGAGGGGTAAGCAGACACTGACCAAGCTGGTCTGAGGAGTGAAGACTCAGCCTCCTTGCTGAGTTACACATGTATTTTTTCTCCTGAGGAGGACTGTTGACGAGGGTAGAGCATCTCTTACTGCCTTGAAGGATTCAACTCAAGTGCTGAGCACAGGGATTGGAAAACGTGGACCACAAAATGCAAAAAAAGAACAAAACTGATGTTACTATTATTGCAGAGGGGCTGTACACAGAGTTTGTGAGGCCTGCACTGAGTATGAGGAGGATCATAATACCTCTAATGTTTGCTTTGTCTGTTTGGATTGCAAGCTCTTTGGCCCAAGGACTGTGTCTCATCACATATTTACATAGCTCCCAGCACAGCAGGTTGCTGGTCTCAGTAGGGGTCTCCAATCTCAAGTGATAATAATGAACTGGCTTTCTTCTAAGTGTTATTTACTCAAACAATACTGTGTTTCATTGTGCAGCATTGTTTTTACTTTATTTTTTTTTTCAGTTCAAATTAAATAAAAACATTGTCCACTCAAACACCAAGGAACAATATGAGTGCTCACCTCCTGCTGGGAAATAAAAATACAAGAGTTTCAAATACCAGTGTTTCCTGCCCCCTTTAGTCACTCTGAGGACCTGTGTTGGATGATAAAATGCTTTAAATCCATTTTAAACCTTGTCCACGCTGGCATTCCTTGTCTGGATCTTAGCAACACAACAAAGCTTGCTTTGAAAGTCTTTTACAGAGGGAACCTTGAGTTCACGTAGTTGGTACTTCTGTGAAGAAGACCAGTTTATTTGTATAACAGCTGCTTGAATGCACATTTGCAGAATCTGTCAGATCATCTTTTAAAGCAAGTGATGTAGTAACTTTAAAGCTGAGGAGGTGTTTTGGAAGGGTGCAAAGGAAGCTGCTGTTCCGAACTAAAAAATTAAACAAATAAACAACAACTAAACAGAATTCTCTCTACTAAATTCATTTTCTTCTTGTAAGCAAGGATGTATTTTTTTCTATGCATTTGTATGTGAAATATCTGTTTATTTTCTTCTGTTCTGCTGAACAGCATTATTAGAAGCTGATTGTGCATGTAGCTGTATGCAAGAGCTTTCTGTCTTCAGTGTTGTGAGATGCTAGGAAAGGCACTTGGAGTCTCATCTGGTTGCTTTGCGATGCATACAAACAGTGTTACTCCCAAGTCAAACTACATGATGGAAAGTGAATGCTTCTGCTTTAAAAATGTTGATCAACAATGATGTCTTCAGCATGAAGCCGCCTGATGTAGCCAAGGCATAATTTCATTATCCCAGATGAAAGACAAATATGACCTCATTTTGCTTTGTATGAAAAACATTATTTTGAGTCTGTCTGGTTCCTGCAAGCTTGCCGAGCTATGTTACTCAGTAATCCTTGGCATATGATAACATTTTCTGGCACTAGTATGCAGAAAAAGAGAAAATAAGGCATCTATTCCCATGATTTTTGTCTTGCCCTTTGAGCTCTTTGTCAGACAGCGCAATCTGCTGCAGTATGACTCCTGGTGTTTTCTGTAAGCTCATTCCAGCTACAGTGTCAATTCTCTTTCAGAGTGCTAAAAGATGTAGGTTGTAATTAAAGGCTGGAAAGGTCTGTGCCTTAGCTGCTGGGGTACTGCCCTTTGCTTCTTTGATCCGTTCTAAGTGGTGATATTCTTTAAATCAGTGATCTTAATGAGAGCAAATTTGCAAGCACTGACAACAGAGGATTTTTTTAGGCACGTCTGCACAACTAGACATGAGGAGACCCACATATATGCATGTGTATGGAGAAGTTGCATTGCAAAATTACTCCCAGACAAGGTGATTTGTCACCATGAGAGACTGGTGCAGGTTTATGCGCCCTGCTACAAATCCCTGCAGGTGGCTGGAACAAAATTTGTTTGGCATATTGTTTTAAGGTTGGTGTTCCATTCTGGTATTTTAGAAGTGAAGCATATTCCTATCAGTTTGGAAGACCTTGAATATTTTTTTTCCTGTTATTTTTACTCCTTCTTGCAGACAGTTGTCATAAAATAGGAAAACTCAGTTTTCATCTCCTTTCAGTGTTTTCAAAATAGAAAATCTAAGACCAAAATTACAAGATAGATAATGAAAGTCAAACTCCCCCCCACTCAGTTTTACTCCACTGTTCTGTTTACTGGGAAAAACAAACAAACAAAAAAACACACCAAGTAAAAACCTTACTTCCCACATTTTCTCATCTCATGCTTCATTGAATGGGAGGGTTAAATAAATTTCTAAAAATTGAAATAAAATATACATTTTAAGGCTTTAAAAAGTAATAGTGTTTAATTATACAAAATACTCTTGAAAATGCCAATGTTCCTCAGTTTTACCTGTTACTTCCCATTGCAATTTGGCTACTAGATCTTCAGAGTCAGTTGGGCGAAGAGCCTCTAAAAGAAGAAAAAAATAGTATATGCACTTAATGAGCAACAAAGTTAGTGATCTGTTGCAATTACCCAAGTGAGTAATTTTGTTTCATTAATGCACCCTGAAGCACCAAGCTGTTTTTGTCAATGGGCACTGCAGGGCCCTTGCAATGCTCAAAGAGACTGTTATGTTACCAACCACGGTGTAAGGGATCGCTTTACCAGCAAGGAGAGAGAGAGAGAAAGTAGCTTAGCTTAAGAAGAAAATTAAAGACCATATATTATTGTCACGGAATCCAATGGCAATACTTCAGAAGACTGTAGTGGAGCAGGATCAAACATCAGTTCTTTCTGGCTTTTCCAGCTCCCATTTTCTTGCTTACAATGTTATTTAAGAGGGCATCTTGATGCACATAGCATCTCAGCTTGAAAGGTGAAGGAGCGCGTGTGCCTGGCTTATGTGAATCCTTTTCAGAGAACAGTAGAAAAGTAGATAGAAATGAGGGGAAAGAAGTGTTATAACTTAAGGGCTTCTCTGGATCACTCAATATGGGAAACACACAGCAGATGATATATTAAAGTGAGATATTGAGTATCCATAAGAATACTAGCAAATGGTGTCAATTTTCAACAGTTTGCCTTGCCAGCTTCACAAATTTAAAATCAATCATCAAAAAGTCTCTGTATAGATCAGCTGAAGAGACATAAAACCTTATGGTTATCATTCTGGCAAAATGAAATAAAATAAAAAAAAAATTAAAGGTGAGTATAGAAAGACTCAGTCTGAAAGATTTCTGTAGCTCTAAAAACTGGGATCATCCAGTCTCTAAGCATAGAAATAAATGCTGAGGAAAAACAATGAGACACAGAGCCCTGCTAATAAATAAATCTTGGAGGACAGTTGAACACACAGAAAAATAGATTTTACAGAGACTTACTTTCGGCATGAAGACCATTTTCTCACTGCATTATCATAAAGCAATCCTTCTTCTGTGAGGAAAAAAAAAAAAAAACAGCTATAAATAAAAAATTCTCGGGCACTCTCTGGAGAGTTGTCAAAAGTACGTAGTTTTTATACACCACGGTGCAAAAGTATTCATTAAAATTAATTTTTAAAATGCTCTGTCCAATATTAGTTGCCTGCTGTCCTTTCCTTGATCATAAATTATAAATGAACCAGCAAAAAATGTGGAAAGCATGGTTTCATTAATGAATTATTTAAATGTGATTGTTAGTTTTTGCAATTATGGGGCTAATAGGCTCAAGTTTGTGACTGAAGTGATTCTCGCTTGAGGGTGATGATGATGATCATGATGTCATTAACACCACTATCAGTGTGCCAGGTGGAGTGTAAAGCCAGCTGTCTCCTTGGTCCCTACATGGAAACATGGTTGCTGGAGCATCCATTGGGTCTGCGCTGAGAGAGTGGGAGCTGATGCTGAAGACAGTTGGTGTGAGCGGGGTTCTTTGGGTGCCTCCCTCAACACAAGACTTTAAAATCTGGTCAACAAACAGTGTACTAACCAGGGGGGATCTTCTCTCCACAGCGGCTTGCCAGTGCCAGTGGCACATGCAGCTGGCATAGCCCATTCCAGTGGTGGCTCCGGGAGCTCCAGCGAGTCTGAAAGCAGCTCTGAGTCTGACTCCGACAGTGAGAGCAGCTCCAGTGACAGTGAGTGCAACGAGGAGTCACGCAGTGCCACACCAGAGGTATGGCCATGCTCGCAGCACCTTCCTGGCAGGGGCTCAGAGGGAAGAAAATGTCAGACCTCCATGTGGTTTGATGCAGTTGACTTTTTTTTTTCCCTTTACAGTTTTACTCGTATGACCCACATACTCATTCTAGCTTTTGGAAGAATCCTGCTGGCCTACATTTGAATTGCTTTAAAGAAATATTTAGATTTCTGCCAGTAGCTAGAGAAGATTTTATTGACACAGTATTCAGCTGGGGCTAAGGAAAGGCAACGTGACAAAACTGTATCTTCAGGGACCAGCTAAACTTTTTAGTTGTATTAAATTTCTCCAGGGCCACATTGTAAACCAGATAAGGAAGCCTAATTAACCATAAATACTCCATAAATGCTCCCATAAAACTAGCAGTCACCACTAGTTGACTGAAATAAAAAGGTGCATTAAAAACATCCTCACTTAAAGGAATAAGCTTTGCTTCTAACTGAGACTTGTTCCCTGTTGTTCTTTCCACCACAGCCTGAACCCCCCTCAACAAATAAATGGCAGCTGGATAAGTGGCTAAATAAAGTGAACCCCCACAACAAGACCATCATCAGCAATCAAAATGAGCCTCATAGTGAGACCAGCTCCCAGCCGCAGAGCAGCCAGCAGACCGAAGGGCAAAACAAAGGGAAGCTCAACAACAGCCTGCCCCCAGCCGATTCCAAAGACCGGGCAATCCTCAGTCCCATCCGAGAGAAAGCCAAACCACGGGTTGCCCAGAAAACCCCAGAGGCAAAAAGCTCCAAGCAGAAGTCACCAGCTCATAATGAGCCAACTGCACAAAGGACTACTGGGAAAAAGCAACCCAAAAAGGTAGAAAGGACTTCCAGTGTAGAAGAGTATAACTGGCCCAAACCAAATAATACCAGCAACACTCCCAAAGAAAAAGACACACAGGAACCCCCTGAGCAGCCAAAGGTTCGAACTAAAGCAGCAGTTGGCAAGACTGCCCCAAGGAAAGAACCTCGAACAAGCACAGGTCTTACTTCAGAGAAGAAAAAGTACAGAGGCCCCAGCAAAATTGTCCCCAAGTCCCGGGAATTCATTGAAACTGATTCATCTACTTCTGACTCAAATACAGATCAGGAGGAGAGCCTGCAGGCTAAGATATTGCCAGCTTGCAGTGGACCGGCCAATGGCGTCAAAGTGAAGGACTCTGGCAGTAACATTCTCAGCGTAAGTAGCTTAACTAGCAATGGCAGCAACACATCCATCGACCAGACCAGCAATGACTTGGAGGAGCAGCTCTTTTCTCCTATCCCAATTGTACAAAATGAACTTCTGTCTCCTCTGAGAGAATATGAAGAACTCAAATCTCTTTGGGTGAAAATAGACCTTAGTTTACTCTCTAGGATACCTGGACAAGAGCCTTTTGAGACAACATCTGTGAAAACTGAACCAAGAGAGGCAAATGTGAAACACAGACGGCCCTCTCGAGAGTCCCCTACCCCTGCTGCTGAAAAAACATCCACAAAATCCAAGAGGAAACACAAGGTAACTAATTTTCATCATTCAGAAGAAAACACTATTTCTGTGTATCCGTCAGGTCAGGATTGCTCCTCACTGACCTGCAGCAATTTGTAATGTACCCATACATTACAAATTAGTGTATGAAATTAATAAAAAAGAAAATGAACACCAGCTGTCAAAATCAATGAACAAAGTTGGTTGGTGTTTTTTGTTGTTGCTTTTTTTTGTGTGTGTTTGCTCTTTGCACACTCATTTGCAATGTTCTGCAATCTGCAGAAGGACTCCTCATGACAAATGCTAAGGGTTCATCCATATTCAGAAAATATGACTTCTGTTTGGAAGGCAAGGTTTTATTGTCATCAGAATTAACGTGTTTTCACCACTTGCTTAAACAGGCATAACTTCATTAAAGTCTATGAAATGGTGCTTGCTATGCTGCTGGTGAATTTAGTTTTTGTATCGTTTTGTTACACAAATGAATGTGATTCACAGACATGTCATTTGCTTAACTAGCTGCTCTGTGTATGCAGCTACCTGGAAAAACAAATATGTTTTGACTTAAGGCATTATGTTTTATCATGTGTTTATGTTATTTATGCCCAAGGGTATCCTATCTTGTAGGATATGACAGTGTTCTTCAAACTAAATGTGTTCTCAGAAAAGAAACTGGAATTTTATATCATAAATGAATTTTTGTAGCGGGGTTTTTTGTTTTGTTTTGTTTTGTTTTCCAGCTAAAATGTTTGTGCTCTGGTCTCCTTGTGAGAAGTTATCATCACATATGTATTTTGATACCCCAAATTTTATAGATCATTATGAATGTGACTTCAGCTGTCTGTTCTAGCGGACATCTGAACAGCGCTGAAATACTGAGTTTAAGCAGTCCAGTGATACAAGAGAGTTGATATGTGAAAAACACAGACAATGCCAGGCAGACAGGGTCTGCACCCTGCCTACATGTGTCACTGCACTGGCTCCTTCCCTGTTGAATTAAGTGGAAATAATCACATGAGGAAACTCAGTAGGTTTTTATTGTGTACATATTCTAGCTGCACACTAAAAGCAGAGAGGTAAGAGGGAAGGAGAAAAGAATAAAGAAGAAAGGGATGTGTGAATGTCAGTGTTTATATGTATATTGAATAGGGCATACATTAATTAAACAGAAAGAAAATAATTCTTGCTAGGTCACAGTGGAGTGTCAGTAAGATGGCTAAAACAAGAGTGTGGCACTGGCAACTAAACTGAGAGCTGCCAGGGAAAAAAAATAAAATGAAAACTCAGAATTTCATTAGTTGCAATTGTGAATCATAAAGGAACATTGTGAGGTATCTCATTTTGGGATTGCACAAACACAAGCTACACTCTGAAACAGCCTGTTCAGCTTCTTAATGATTCTTCAGCAATAAACCCAAGAGGAAACAAACATATTACAATGGCATTAACATTTAAAACAGAGTAGGAAGAGCCAGATTTGGATTCTGAATCATGCTATTAAAAGATTTGTTTTGGCCATCTACTAGCAGGCTTGAAGAACGCTATGAAGGTTCCAGTGATAGAGCAGTAATCAGCTTTGCTTGTATCGTCCCAGTTCAGGCACAGGAGTCACGCACCACGGAAT
The DNA here is from genome assembly GCA_023055505.1 of Callipepla californica brunnescens. Lineage (NCBI taxonomy): Eukaryota > Metazoa > Chordata > Aves > Galliformes > Odontophoridae > Callipepla > Callipepla californica. The sequence goes on from JALIRH010000013.1 coordinate 1,163,316, forward strand.
CTTTCAAAGCAAATTTTATACCAGCTATCTCTGTTAATGACTGCCTCCTTAGAGATCAGTCCTGTAGTCTTTCAGTCCTGTGAGAAATACTTAACTCAAGGATGTTTACCCTTGAACTTTCATTAAGTAAATGAATGAAAGCTACATACTTGAGTAAGATTTGGAGCTATCAAGTCAGTCCATCTGAATTAGTAATTAAATTTCAGTGCAGTGAAGAAGATAACTATGGCATATGAGATATTTTGCTTCCTGACTGCCTGGCTATGTCACTGGTCATGTAACTTGTCATGTGTTTGGAGCATGTTTAGCCCTGATTTCAGGGCTTCCTAGACTTCTAAGGCTTCTCTTAGACCAGCGTTTCAAGCAATGCTACAGTAAAGAAAATACTCTGAGATTCCTGAGCAACTTGTAATGGCATGTGAATCTGGGCATAGATGCTTGACCTTTCAAGTTCTACGTTTTTTGTTAAAACAGTCAGAAAACCTGGAAACCTTTGTTGAAACCAAGAAGCAGCGCCTGGAGGACCCTTCAGCTTCATGCTTGCTCCCACCTTGTATCTCTCCAATACCGAATCACAGATTAACCAGCACTAAAGAGTAAGTTCTTTTTCTCTCATAACAACTCAAGAAGGATTTCACAGTATTATTCAACAAACATCTTTGCTGTAGAGACAAATGAGAAAGCATGGGTGGCTTCACTGTTCCCATCTCACAGAAGGAGGGTCCATATTGTTTTGGATGAGGTTCAGTCAGTGTTCTGATGGGCCACGGGAAATTAAGAGTCCCACCACAGTCCAGAGTTACTCTTCTTTCATCATATTGCATTCTTTAAACGTTCTTTCTCACCTCCATCGTCCTTCACCACAGTGCAGCCAGAGTGAGCTCTTTTTGATTGACCAGAAAATATTTTTTTAATTCTTTTCTTAAGAGATAATTCTCAGATTTCTTGAATGACTTTGCCATTCATTTCAGAGGCTCTTTAACTGTGTATACAGAAATATCAGAGGTGAAACCCTAAATGATTCAGACGCATGCATTGTGTTTCAGCAGTCATAATCCAGTGATTTGTGCCTTTCAGTGTCTTTGAGAGATGGCTGAAATGTTTCATCAAACAGGCACCATGTAAATAATGATTCTGCTTATAATAATCAGAAGATTAACATTCTAAAAATAACCAAAGGACCCAATTCCCTTCTGTCATCAATTTTGTGCTTTTTTTTTCTTTTGAGATGAGGCATTGCTTTCTGCTTCACAGTAGGACAAGCAAAGAATCAAATGAACAATGTGCTTCTGAAAACAATATGATTATTTTTGTATCTAAATTTAGATATAGTTCAAAAATCATTTGTGTGACAGTACACAGATTTTAAAACCCATAAAGAAGGTTGAGCATTATTTTGTTTGTACTGCTATAATTACAGATGAACTTCAGTCCTTGAACTAACCCCTCATTGTACGTCTGAGTTGGAGTCTGGAAAAGGCAGATGATTTGAAAGTAACAGTGTGATATGTTGCACATTTGATAAACATCATGATGGGTGTTGCCTAACTGTCATTAGTAGAACTACACTGAGTAGAGATATATTGCAGAGAGAATAAGGATTATCCACCCCCAACACCTCCACAATCCATTAACAAAACCTTTCTAATCTTGTCCCCAGCAAGCCCAAAGGATCCACCCCCAACCTGATGTTTCTTAATTTGAGCTTGTTTTCCAGGTCATTAATTTAATTCCTCAGAGCTTTCTAGCCTTTGGTATTCTCTGTAAAAATATAATTCTGTCCATCAGAATTATATGCTACCTTTTCCTCTCCTCTGCCCAAGTTTTGAAACAAAATGCTCTGACTTCAACTGCAGAGATCTGCATCACATGACATTTATTATTAGTGTCTTTTGAGTTCATTTAAAACAAATGCAATATTATTTGATAATTCAAGTCTCCAACTCCCTCTGATGTGCTTCTGAATATATATCAACATATTTCCCAGAAGATTAGGGAGCTAACTGAAGGGAGAAAGGAGAAGCTAAAACTAAAAGCTGTTCAAAGGCATGGGAGAAAGAAACACTTCAGCAGTGAAAGGCTGAAAGAAAGCCTTTACTGTTTAAACCTTCCTTGCTCCCAAAGGTCCTACATTTTCATTCAGAGCTCTCTAAAAAGGGATTTTGAGAAATAAGGATGATTCGGCTAGAGCAGACGATGGTGTTCATCCATGAAGGTATAATGTCTCATGGTGGATTCTCTCTCTTGGGAAGAGCTGTAGGTCTCTATGGTTAGAATGTGGTCCATGTGCCAACAAACCAAGTACCCCAAGAAAAACTTCAGAGACTCTCACTGAATTCTTTTATAGATGCAGGAATGTTTCGAAGGATCATGAACTCTGGAGTAAAATATGGAGGCGTTCAGAAAGGAATCTGTGGAAGATAGGCACACCTGTGGTGGTGTAGCTCCCACTAGCTGACTATCTGTGGTTTAGGTATTTAAATACCTTTCTCTCAGAATCTGTTCCGAAATCTGTGGGCTCAGTAAAACAACAAGGATGCACAATTAATTTTTAAAGGGTTGCATGTCTAATATGGAAAATTACACGCCTAATTTCTACCAATTCCTATGACTACAAGTACAGTTTTAGTGTAGAAATTTCAGATGGTCGGTTATGAACTTAAAAGCCATTTGCACAACTGGATAACTGTGGGGATACAAGAAAGAATATTTAGAGCAGAATCTGTGGAGCAAGATAAGCAGCAGATAACCATTTTGTTTTATGTAGCTGTTGTACAAGCAACTAGTTATTTCTTGTTCCTTATCTCACACAGTCTGGGGGTTCCTGCTTTTTCATAAATCTGATGTGACACTCAAATTATAATTGTTCAAACCATCATCAAGGTATTTTCCTTATTTCTAATATTTCAAAGCATATGAAGGAATAAAGGATACTATTTTGTACCCAAGTAATTCATAGTAATTACTTGAAACTCTGTTGTGAGGCTGGGTTTTTGTCAGATCAGTTGCTCACTTTGCAGCAAAGGATTGCTTATGTATTTACTTGATTGCCAGAGCAATTTCAATTTAAGCATGAATTCTGTGTGCTGCTGAATACAGTTTATGTCTGAATACTGGATTGGTAGGTCCAATCCAGACAAAGTACTATCTATCTGACAACATTTGGCAGTTTATAATAACACAGAGAGTTATGTGCTGATGCAAACTGTGAGTCTGAATATCAGACTAGAATCATACTGGGGAAGCATGCCCGCCATGTAGCAGGCATGCTAGACGGACGTCTGGAGCAAACATTTCAGGCTGATTTTCAAGATTTCCTGTTCACTTCTGTTTGACCTTTAGTTAAAGATGCACCTGTACTTGGCAACATATATTAGCTGATCCCTTGGGTAGTCACAACGGCATTTGTTGCAGTTCATTCATGGCAGAGGCAGCCTTCTACATCTATGACAATGACTTCAGCTTCATTCAATTGCTGCCATATGGTCCAAGCTAATGCGGGAGTGACCTTTCCCTGCTTACCCCCTGCAGAAAATCAGATACACCGTCAATGTGCAGCATTTCATTGTGGACAAGGAGAGTAGAGGCAAAGGAAAGCCAAGTGATTGGCACAGACAATGGCTTTTGTCTCACTAATAAGCCAGAGCTACCACTGCATACCACAACGAGTAGTTAAAGAAAGGATAAAGAAAAGCAGATTGAATTGTTAGAGAAGATGGAAATTCTCTCTCCTTCACACACTGACCTCTTGTTGCCTGCTTGCTTGTTTTCTGCCCTAAAAGAAATCAAGCTGAAAAAAAAGCAGACGAGAGTCCTCTTGTTCCTTGATAATTGGCCTTCTCTGACACAAAGATTAAACCCTGCAGCCAGAAGACCATCAGTTCTAATGGTGTTTTTTTCCTTGCACTTTTATTGTGTATCTCCCTAGATTTTAAATATAGTTTAGCTAACAAACGCGTCAACCAATTAAATCTTTGAGTCTTGGTAATCATTGCAATAAATTCATTCAGAATTAGTGAGTACTGTAATCACAGACTAGTTTCTTATCCCATGAACAGCCCAAAGCAAAGTGATGATCTGGTTAACTGCTGGTAACAACCTATTTCACTGAGGTTTTTGTTAATGTAAATGTTTTGTTGTAAATCTGAGGGAGGAAACATTGCTAAACAACCAGTGTAATTCCTGTGAATCCTGTAAATGTACAGGATTAAATGGGCAACTGGGAAAAAGAAAAAAATATAGCCATTAATTATTGTTGTTGAGTTTTGGGTTTTTGACATGCAGAAAAAATATATACTAAAGAGCCCTTTCAGTTGTAGTTATATCTGCTCGCCACAGAATGACTTCTGTATCTTGCTTTCCTCCATCTTGAGCTTGAATACAAAACTGAAGTGAACAAAGTTTTAAGTAGTACCTAAAAGGGAGGTCAGATGTCTGAATATAATCTATCTTCTAGAATACATACTTAGAATCATAGAGTTTCCAACCATTTGAGTTGGAAGGGACCGCTAAAGTACATATAGTCCAACTCCCCTGCAACAGGGATATCTATACCATTACCAAGGTGCCCAGAGCCCCGTTGTTTAGAGAAGATACTTCTACTGAGGTATTTGCAGCCTATTTCTTTTTTCTTTTTTTCTTTTTTTCTTTTTTTTTCTTGTACTACTCTCTTAATCCCTCCATTCCCTTCTAACATTTGAGAAATGTATCTTCACTTGCTGTGTATGTGTTTAAATTTCCCCATGCAACACCCCATGCAAGTGCCAGGAAAGGCCTGGAAGCAGGGAAAGATGTATTGAGAAACTTCGCTAGTGGTTTCTACAGTGGCTTTAGCCAATGGCTCACCTTCCTTTTTCCTCAGGGACTTTTGAGGTAGATCTGTCAGGCTCAGTTGCTGTTCCCTTCACAAACCTTTACCAAAGTGAAAGAGAGCTCCACTCTCCTCTTTGTGCAGGGTAATTAGAACCACATTGCTCTATGCTCCCAACCATATAGTCTGAATAGCGTGCTCAGGGTTGCCCACTGGCTTGAGAGGTAGAGAATTTTGATTCTACTCCTGAGTATTTCATTAGTTGCGTCTGCTTTACCTCTGTACAATTCCATAACACATGTATGCTTTCTTGGAGCAGCATTTGCTTTATTTTGGAATATTTTCCTCTGGAAAAAGTTCAGAGTATTGTTTTACTGTAGCAATGGTGACTTGTCTGAGTTCCAAAATACCCTTTGGTGGTAAGAAAGCTAGCAGCTGGGGCTTTGAGTGAGAACTTTTTGGAGAACATTTATGGGACCACATGTGCATAAAATCAGTCTTCTCAAAGAACTGCCCTTCTCCTCTGATCTGATCCCTTTGATCTTCAGGCCCATGTGTTTTCCAAGCAGGAGAGCATCCATACCTGCCCTGCTGCAAGGCAATATGAATTGTCTGCTGATTTTATTTCTCCAGTCTGAAGATCTTTAATTAATTAGAGAATTTCTAATAAGTTATTTTTAACTCTGCTTCAGTTGAACTACAACAGTTTTGAGTAGAAGAACTGTAATACCTGAAACATAGGGGTTTTGTTTGCTGTCACTCTGTTATGAAAACAAAAAGGCTGAAATATTTTTGTACTATCAAAGGCCAAAATAGGGGAATGACCAAAGCAGGTATTAGGTACTGATGCTGTTGGTGAAGATGAGAAAGAGTCTAGACTGCACATCGAATGAGGAGTAGGGAAATATGGGTTGATTCTTCTCTTTCTCTAGTTACTATAAAGGAAAGTAAATCTATAATTCCTGACAGTGACTGAAAGTAACTAGGAATGAAACATAAATTCTTGTTGACTTAATTTGTTATTGAAATTTTAGTCAATAATCATGAAAAGTGAGCGATTGTGTACTGCACTATTAGATGTCAAACAAAAGATTAAAATTCAGGTTATCTTCATTGACTGAATCAGAGCGGTACCTAAAACAAAAATCTATGAGTAGATTAGTATGTTGAACAGTCGGCATGGTGCTGTGCTTTTTTTTTTTTTTTCTTGATGGATTTGAGGGGAGAAAGGTCTAGCATGTTTTTTTGTTTTGTTTTGTTTTGTTTTTACTGTGTATCACAGCTGCCATTTGTAGCCAGCTAACAATTTCTGTAGATAAAACAGACAATAGATTATCATATTACTTGAGCTTTCATGTCAAAACCACATTCATTTTCTGAATCACGTTCAATTCATCAACCAATATTTGCTCAAGGGCTTTTGCCAGCAACAATGTATCATTTTAATATAGTGTTGAACATTGGTTTTATTCTAGAGGTCAAATAATTATTATCTTGTTATTGTTATGGTTATCATTTTGTAGTTGTTGTAAATTATGATTTTTTGTTCACATGGCATGTGCTATTATGTGTTTTTGCAGAGGTTGCTTATATGAGCCCTAATCTTTAAAAGATGCTTAATGTTAAATACATAAATAGCTATACTTGGTGTCGAGTGTACTAACCCTGTGCATAAAAGTTTTCAGCACTTTGCTGAGTCAGAACCTCTATGACCTCTCAAATGAAGACTGACTCAAATTAGCATTTAAAGTGGATGCAATTTATACTAATGCACTGCAAGTTGTCCTCCAAAGCAGGAGGTTTCTGCAGACATTGAAATGACAGAGATAGCTCTTCTATTTTCAATGCCTGTTCTCCTTTTGACTTTGCTCCTAGGACATGGGGGATTGCAGCACACATTTAAGGGCAGAGCTGGCTTTTCATTAAATAAAATCTAGAGCTTTGTGCTATGGAGGAGAAAGCACAGTTCTTGAAATGCAACTGATTCATATCTGTGTCTCAGGAGCAGCAGTAACTCAGTGAAGAAGATGGCAAAGAAACGAGAAGAGAAGCTCTTTCCTCCCCCATTATCCCCCCTCTTGGATGAGCCTGTGCACCGGCGGCACAGCAGTGACAACAGCTCCTTCAGCCAAGAGACCAACATCACGAACATCTCTCAGACCAGCAGCTCTTCTTCTTCAGTTTCTAAACACAGAAAGAATGAAAATAAATCCTCTTCTAACCCCAAAGGAATTTGTGTAAGTAACGGATCTCAGTTGCTGGAAGTGAACAAGATAAAATAAACTTAGCTTTATTCTGGGTTTTTGTTATTTTTTCTTGTTTTTTTGTTGTTGTTGTTGTTTGTTTGTTTGCTTCTAGTATCAGTTTTTAAATCCTTACATAGCTCCACCCTAGTGCAGGAAGGAGTGTATTCATGCAGAGTTGTCCATAAGTGACTCTTGTAATTTCCATTTTTAGGTCAGCATTAGGCATCTACTTCTCATAGTGTATCACTTCCTGCAACACACTGAGCTTCTGAGGGCAACCTTTGCACCCACTGACTGCCTGTTGTCATTTTCCCAACTCTGTAAATAAAACACAGTTTTCAAACAAAGCATCAAGAATGCTGTTATCTTTTACGTGAATAATTACTACAAATTCTGAAGCAAACTTACTTGAAATATTCTGGACTAAAATGAACAGACAGTAAAAATCTAACTTGTCCATAGCACACTAAAAACTGAAATGTCTTCTCTCAGGTTTGCAGGCTCCCAGTTTCTAGAATCAAGGTGTATTTGCAGGTCATCTACATAAAAGTTGTACTGAGCTTCTAGACATCATGCAAATAGTCTTTCTTTCTTCCAGTGAAAACACCGTTCTGTTAGGACCAGCTCCCACTAAACATTTTCACATAGACAATACTTTCTTGTCTTCCACCAGATTTAGATGATTTCTTACTGAATGTATACAAAAAAGAAACAAAACTAGAAGCTGCATAATAAAATTCACTTAAGAAAGAAGTAGAATCTGACATCAATTGGTCATCTACTTTTACAGAAAAGAGGGAAATCTGTTTTCTGCCCTATTTTAGAAGTTAATTCTCCCACTAGAATTTCAAACCTATTTCTTAGTGTTAAAAAAACAGGAAGAGAATTCTACCTCAGAAAAGGATGTGTAGCCCCTTTTTTCACAGTTCAATGCCTTATGAGAGGTTCTTGCCATGCACTGAAATACCAGAACTCAGAAACTGCATTGGAACATAGGTGACAAATCACTTCACCTTATTTATTCAGCCCTGTTGCTTTCTGATATCGTTGTGTCACTTCAAGCTGCGAGAGTGATACACACACCTTCAAGAGAAATCAATGCCAAAATGAATTGCGTATGTCAGCAAATAAACTATGCTATGTAAAGAGCAGCACCACTTCCTCTCAATCCTAGCACTTCCAGTCTGTTGTTTTCCTTGCTTTATCTATTATCTTGATCCTCAAAGTATTTTTCTTTCAAATATTTTTGTATTTTAAAATATGCTAGAATTCTTTTATCAGTACTTTGGTTCATCTATAATTTAGTTTATCTCATTGAAAGTTGCAATTGCCTGATTTAAATACTCTTGTTAGGCTTTATTTTCAATCAGTGCAAAGTCACGACTCCCAACTTCTGCTTTCTATTCTTCTCTCTGTTCTGTATAATAGGGATGAGGAAACTGTTCCTTGCTGAAATCTGAGCAGAATTCTCATCCACCTTGCAGTAATCTACTAATCCTGTAGAAAAACAGTTACATTAGCATGATCCACTTCAAATTGAGTATCCTTCCATCCCTTCAGCCGAACGTGGCTTTAGCGAGTGTCTTGTCAGGAGCACTGTGTTATCCAGGCTGATTTTCACCTTGTAGCATAGGGAAGTGCATTCAGGTGAGAAATCAGTGCTGGAGTCATAATGCCTAATTAATTTAATGGGATCAACATTATAAAGAATAGAAGATGATTCACAAGGTTTCCTGGATGTTGTCGGGTATATGTGCATGTATCTCAGCTTTTTTTATGCATCTGTATGTTTTGAATTTTGAAGAAATAATAGCAGTCCTTTTGTCTAGGAGGAAGAAGCCCACAGTGCACCAACAACCAACACTCTTCTTGATACCAGCCATCTAGAAACAGATATCTGGTCTACAATGCCAACTCTTTCCAATGGGAATTCTGAGCCCAGAAGACCTAAAATCACATTTGATGATGTGTGAGTACTACTAGATCTCTTTGTGCCAGTTGCATATTAAGTACTTGGGATTTCTGTAAAATAGAGCTCCCAGTGCAGGAAAGTATCTTTAATTATAATGCATATTATACATACATATATGGAATTGGGCACATGTGTGGATGGTGCTGCACAATGGCACATACAGTTTTAATCATTACAAATGAACTGTTATCACTGATTAATGAAGTCTCTGCTGATAAATGTTTTCAGATCGTGAATGTTGGCTCACAGTCTAATTTTTTTTTAATCAGTTTAAAGTATTTTTCCTTTTTCCTCTGTTCAGCAGACATTAACAGCTCCTCTGGGTGGCCAGTTACCATAGATAGTTATTTTGCATTCTGGTCACTCATCAAATCTTTTCATATGGCAATTTCAGATTAATATCAGGATAAGACTGAAAGAGATAAGTGGGTATATATATACAGATTGTTCTTGGAAGCAGTCAGCAATTCTCTCAAACAATGTTTGTCCAACTGTATGAAAACAAAGACTTGAAATAATTGATTTTGTCTCTTTAGGCTTCACAATGCAGATTATTATATGCAAGAAGCTAAGAAACTAAAGCATAAAGCAGATGCATTGGTAAGTTTTCAAGGCTTTTTTGTCCCTTTCCACTATGGAGATGGGTATTACAAAAAATTTGAATTCTTAATCTTGCCTAAAGCCTCAGAAAACAATCCCTGCAATGGTCTAAAACATGCTTCAGACTCTGTAAGCACACTGCCCACAACAAGCCAAAGACTGAGCATCTTTCCTGGGCTTTAACACATCATTCACCTCAAAATAAACTTCTTACAATAGTTGGTTTCTCTTCTGGGGAGAAGCGACAATCGTGCTGTGGGAAGGATGTAATGTAATATCATAGAAGATTATGTGTTTTTGAAATTTGCAAGTATAAAACTTGCTTCGAGCCCAAAACAAAAGTATTGAAATACAACATAACAGAAAGACAAAAAAGGCAAATGGCATTATCATTTGGCAAAACTATAAACTTCAACTCCAGTTGTTTTAAATTTACAGGAATTGATTTTTAAATAGTGTGTTTATTTTTATTGCATGTTATTAGGCTGGTAAATAAAGACTGAACACAATTATTTTACCAAAAATCTTGCAATGAGGTAGTTCAATTCTGGGAAAGTTTTTTCTCTTATTTTGCCTCAGATTTAATTGCACTGAAACTGACCTCCATTTGCAGAGCGTTTTGATTTTGATAGAACTACCTAATCTAATAGATGGTAATTCTGATAGATTACATCTATAGTTTGTACAGTCCAATGTTTTGCTAACTCTGAAGTGCTTTTAGCAGTCACAGAATCACAGAATTGTAGGGGTTGGAAGGGACCTCTAGTGAACATGTAGTCCAACCCCCCTGCCAAAGCAGCTCCTCAGGTTGCACAGGTAGGTGTCCAGGTGGGTCTTGAACATCTCTTGAGAAGGAGACTCCACCACCTCTCTGTGCAGCCTGTGCCAGTGCTCTGAAAACTGCACTGTGAAGAAGTTCTTACTCGCATTTGTGCAGAACTTCTGTGCTCCAGTTTGTGGCCACTTCCCCTTGTCCTGTCATTGCACTGCTGAGAAGAGTCTGGCCTTCTGCACCTTATATGTTTGTAGACAATGGATCAGATCCCCTCTGAGTCATTTGTTTGTAGTAAGATCTTTGCTCCTCTATTCCACGTAGAGCGCAGAACAGCAGTTCATTTATGCAAGCTAAGTGGAACTTGTTTCATCTTTTTTTTAATCTAAGATATTTAAAATGGAGTGTGGCCATTCATTTAATCCCTCCATTTCTTTTTCAGTTGTAATTTGGGTAATCATTCACCTCTCACTGATAATTTGGGTGGTTTTCTGTGTGCATATGGTGCCATTCTACATCAGAGATTTTTGTACCTGGAAATAAGTACTTGTCAAAAAACAAAACTGTTAAACGCTATGTTTTAAAAATAACAAAATGCCACTGCTCTCTCTCTGCCGTTGATGAGATGAAAGAGTGAAGGAGAGCTGATGTGCCAAGCTGCCTGCTTCAGCTCTCCCTTTCAGCTCAAGGCAGCATGTTTTCTGTGGGTCTTGGGTGTGGGCTTTTGACATCCCACCACAGTTATCACCAAGGAGGCAGCGGTCCCTCCCAAGGTGGGCACCAAGGTGGTGTGCACCAAGGACTGCGGCCTGGCCTGGAGCTGTCTTCATCAATGTGCTGGAGCTTCACTCAGGAAGGCTGGCAGAAGTGGCCTGGCAGCACCTCCCTCAGCTGGCTGACCTTTAGAAAAGTCATACATGGCTCCAGCACAGGGCTGCCTGCTCCATGCTAGCAAATATTTACAGGATCAGGCTCCTGATGATCTCAAAGTGCTACGTCAATCCGTTTCCCTCCAGAGCCTTATTCGCTCCGAAAGTGTTGACCTGTCTTCCATCCTCTTACCTTTGACTATGCCTTGTGGAATTAGTGGTGTTTCTCAAGCATAACTAAGAGGAACAGGCAGAGCACGTCATGTTGCTACCCGCGGGCAGGCCTCTCCTGTCACATGCATTTTGACACCCCGAGTGCTCCTATGGGAATGTGGGGCCAACCGCTACGATACAACTTGTTGGCAGACATAAAACTCACAATCTGCTTTTGCTTTCTGCTATGTAGGTCTCAGCCTTTCCCTCTCCACTCAAATTATCTCCATGTAACACACTTGCCATGAAAACCTGTAGTGTGAGTTGTCCTACGGAAACAATTGCTTCTGGTTACTTGGTGCTGACATGACAGAGAACACACAGAAATGAAAGATGTATTGCAGTGGTCAGAAAGATAACGCATGTGGCCTCTGAATATGTCAGCAAATGTAAATGAGATGTATGGCAGTGCTGTGTCTGAACTTGTGTGGCACAGAGATCTCTGGTGAAGGACAAAGCATTTTGGATCATGGGAGCAACCCCTTGAAAACCTTTCCATGTCTGGCACAGCATTAAGGAATCAGCTTATTTGGACATGTTGCAGTGTCCACTAACTGTACCATATGGAAGAGATCTTGGAGACCTCACTCTGTTCCTGGCTGTGCTATGATGAGCTGGAGCAATTCCACTTACTCCACTGGAGTCAGTGTGGAGCAAAGTGCAGGAGGGAATCCCATTTCTGTCTCAAACTGTGTGTAAATACTCAATCTGCTCACAGCCAACATCCTTATTTTGTACTACGTGTGTTTTCTTTGGAAGAGCTGAAGCAAGGAAGTCGCAATATATGCTGAGGAGTAGACAGCAGAGTACAGGGAAAACACACAAAAATATTTCCCCTTTTGTAATCATTCAAGTAATCTCTATCAGATGTACAAAGGCTTTGAATGTAATCAGTGTGCAAGTGCAGCACTTGAAATTAAAACCTTCCATGAATGCAGAGGGAAGTACTTAAAAGGAGTAGCCACAAAGCCGGAGATGCTATTACCTTGAACCAATATTAGATGTTCTGCTCAATATGCTGGTAGGATAAGCTTCCGCTTCATGAATGAGAAACATAAGCAAATGCATCAAAATATTTTGATAAAGACATCCAAATAAATTTTTAAACGACAAAGTATATTGAATCTCTTATGTCAGATGCCACATTAGTAGAATTCTTACATCCAGCTATCAAAAATGGAAAATGTTAAATACTATTATAAAATACTTACTATAAAAATGTCATATATAATATTCATTACACATAAAAAAGAAATCAGTATGTCTAAGTCAGTTTAATCACAACCATTATGAGAGCTAAAACCTTTCACAATAAAATCCTAGTAAAATAAAATATTTAGTAGTGCTATATTTTCTCCTTTTTCTTTCTTCCTCTCTTTCAATCACCACATAAATGATGAGGGCTTTTTTTTTTTCCCGTCAACAGTCACCACGAATTGTGACAACTGACAAGTGGCCCCGAGCTGTTGCTTAACCCTTGCATAGTGGCATACAAACTTAGTTCATATATTGAAGAGCAATATGGATTTGCACATCACCACTGTAAATCCATGGATGTCAATTGGCTTTCCTCTGTGCAGTGCCTGGCCATGTATCACTGGAAAAGATTGGTATAAACATAGACCTGGCTTCAGTTTCTTTATGCGTTCACCCCTAACTTGTGGCAGTGCTTTGCTTTCATCCTAATGCTGGTGTTGCTTTGTATTACGACCTGTCTGCCTCGGAACTAAAGCTGAAGGGTTTTCTTGATGATGTCATTCCCATTTCAGCTGGAGAAGTTTGGCAAAGCAGTGAATTATGCTGATGCTGCCCTGTCCTTCATCGAGTGTGGGAACGCTATGGAGCGAGATCCATTAGAAGCTAAATCTCCATATACCATGTACTCAGAGACTGTGGAACTCATCAGGTTAATGTCCTTTCTGTGATCATTTTCATAAGCTCATTTCAGTCATAATTAGAACCTGCTATGTTTTAAAAAATATCATTTCAACGTATTAATGATTTGTCCAAAGCATCTTCATCTCAGAAGTCATCATAATTAGTTCTTGCCATTTTATTAATGTCATGGAAAATTTATAATTGATGGACACTGCTTTTATAAATTATCCCCTTTAGAGGTTATAATGTGAGTGTTATAATTTGCAATATTCATAAAATTAAAATTGAAATGTAGTGGGTGGAAGTAAAGTATAGTAATTTCACTGTTTGGCAATGACACTTGTCTTTTAAAAGGTGTAGTTTTATAATTCAGAACACTAAAAGGAGTCTATCAGGATTTCTATTACAAACCTTGTTTTTAGAGGTTTATAACTTGGTTGTTAAAAAAAAAAAAAACTTGGCATTTAAAATCGTAGCAAAAGGTGAAGCTTTTTGCTTGTGTTGCATTAAAAAATATACTTTTTAATGATAAAGAAATGCGATCCAGATGAATTCATTTTAATACAGTTTTGTAGACTTCCAGGCTAGAATATAGATGAGACAGCTTTTACTTACTAATAAAATGCCCAAAGCAGTGTTTGAAAATCTGCTACTGTTACCTGTATCTGTTTTGTAACATGTTCTTCACAGAAATGATGGTCTCCTGAGTAACTAAGGTTTTCTTTGCTTTACCCATGCAAATTATCAAAGTGAAATCAAGTAGGATTAGATTTACCTGTAAGTAGAACAGCAGGATTTCTCTTCTTCACTGTGAAGCACCTTTGCTTTCCCCAGTGTATGCTGGGAATTTCATCATTAATGTGATTACTGACAGTATACACAAGAGGTAGAGAAGAAGGCAAATCAGGCCTCTAAATGTTTGCTTTTTAATAGAACAAAGGTGGTTTTTTAGCACTCGGGATTTCAATATGCCAGATTAGCTATTAAAGGTGGTCAAAAATAATGCGTGTTTTACATTTTGAATAAGTAGGTATTTACATTTTAAAATGTATGAAATTTTAAGAAGCTCTTCCTCTCAGGTAAATAATATGCCTATTCAATAATTTAAAATGCTGTTACATTCTATACTTCTTAAAGAGAGGAAGAATGTCAGAGATTCAACAAAAAATGATGTTCACTCAATGTTTAGGATTCAAGTTAAACCCTCAGGAGGAGTGGGATTAAGAAAATCTGCTTCCCCATGCTGGAGCTTCTCCTGCTAACAGCAGATAGTTCAGTGCCTTGTGCGCTGAACTACACAATAACAACTCTACAGCAGGGCAAACTCACTTTAAAGAAGTGAGTAGTTCTTCACAGGTCACCACATTTATGTACGTTTTTTGAGGAAACCACACAGCACAATTGAAAATCTTGTCCCTCAACCCAGCAGTCTGTCTATTCAGAAGTGGGTATGGATTCAAAAGCCACAACATGTGCATGACAGCTCCAGAAGCAGCTCACAAATGGGTAATACCTGCAGTTACCCTCCCTTCTGGATTGCTTTTTAAACCACTTCTGACTGTAGAGGAATCTCTAGGAGAGAGCACCTCTTATTACAGGTGACCTCCAGTTTCTACATAGCTCGTCAGGTGAGATGAACTTCACCACCTACCATCAGAAATGGAGCTTTGTTCACAAATTCGTGTATGCAGCATCTTGTCTGCAGGTGTTAAAATGATTTGACCACTTAATTGGCATCAGTGGACAGACATGGAAAAAAGGTGATTGCCCAGCTGAGCAGCAGGGTTGTTCCAGTTCAGTAATCTCTAGGGACAGATAACACAGCTCTTGTGGGCTACAGTGGATGCTGAATGCTCAAGGGAAGCATGCAGCAGTGCACACGCACATTTGTAATGTGGATCATAACATTAACATAGATTTTTACTGTGATTTATGAAACAAAAGATGTTTCACACTTTCACTCTTCCCTTTCTTGGAGACCCATTTTTTTTCCTTTTTGCATTATCTGTGTCTGACCTGAGTATCTGCATCAGATGTCTATTTGTCAAAGCAAGCAGAGCATCAGAGAGATTGGGAATATCAGAGGTGTGATATTCAAGGGTTAATGGTAATGCTAAAATCCCTGATGTAATACTGAAAATCCCAACCACTCTGTGTTTGCCTAGACTCATTCAGTATGACTAGAACAACAAAAAACAGGAGATAGGACATGGAGAAAGCACATCAAGTGTTGTGCTACAACTGCAGCTTGGTGGCTGATAATAGGGGTGGTGGGAGGAAGGCAGGGTGAGAGCAGCACTGCCTGCCTGCACTCCATTACCTCCTTGTAAATGAGAACTCATCAAGATTGCCTGGATGTCTTAAAACTTTCTTACGCAACGCTGAACCCTATTACTTATTCTAACACAAGTACCTGTGAAATTGCATTAGGGCTCAGAACAATGAATTTATGTGATGAATTGATTTTCAAGAGACTAAATGCATGGCATGGAGTGTGCTCAGTTAAAGCAAAAAAAAAAAAAAAATGGGGTGGGAGAGGAACCAGATCTCAGTCCTTCATTGTCCAAATGTTGGACAACAGCATTAAATAGAAAAAGGAGACAATGTATACAAGACTTGTAAATTAATGGACTGAAGAACTGCTAGTGTGACCTTTTCTGTATTTAACACCATTTTCCATATAAAGTACATAGAAAAAAAATATATATATAATGTATATTAAAAACTTCGAAGTAGCACTTATGAAGGGAATTTTGAAGGCATAATTCAAGCCCATAATGTTATACGTAAAATCTTTTTCCGTATTACTTTACTCTCAGTACATAGAGGGACAAGACCTTATGCTTCTGTCCAACACTCATCGCAGGTGTTTGCAGGACTCAGCATCAGAAATATGCCCAACAACAGTTCACCTTGTTGGCCTTGAAAGTGGGTTGATTGTAAGTGGTGCATCCTGTTCAATTTTGCATCATCTTACCATTATGGAACGATATCATCACTGGCTGTTGAGGTTGGGAAGGATACCTTTGTGCATCTGTCATTTTTCAGTGTGTTGATAGTATTTCTCAAAACATCTGAATAGAGTTTCTTCTCTCCTTACCTTTCTCACAAGGTATGCAATGAGGCTCAAGAATTTCACAGGCTCTTCTGCCACAGAAGGCGACAAGAAACTAGCAGTTTTATGGTAAGTCCCACTGTGACAATGAGAAGCAGCTAAAATCTTAAGGAGGACTTTAAAAGTACTGAATTACTTAAGCAGCTTACAGAAGATCATTATTCTTGTTTTCCATTAAACTATTAAAGGATAACTAATGGATTTCTTCAGCAGCTGACTAAACATTTATTCTTCTAATTTATATTCTTATCAAGATCAGATTTTAATGCTTTTGACCTTTTTTTTTTCCTTCCATTTGCTTATGTTTCAAAATCCAACCTTAGAATAGAAATTGCAAAATATGGACCAGCTTTTGTAATTTTTTTTTCTTCTACCTTCAGTTTATAAGTTTCATTAAGCAATGGAATTAACATAATCCTTTCCTAATTACCACAGCTACCGATGCTTATCACTTCTCTACTTGAGAATGTTTAAACTAAAGAAGGACCATGCTATGAAGTACTCCAGATCTCTGATGGAATATTTTAAGGTAATCTTTATTCTGTTTAATTTATTGATATGAAATGAAATTCATACTGGTACTGACAGCTCTCACAGCATAACTGGATGACTTAAAAGTCCCCTGTTTAACCTCTCCCCTGGGAAATGTAGGAAGGATGGCTGCAGGGGAGTGGGGACAGAAGTGATCTGAGGGATCTTTGTCTTAGTCACTTGATTCAAAAGACCATACTCAATAACTGTACTGAAATAATGTAATTCTCAACTCTGTGTAATGTTTATGCAAGATTTTGTAAAGGAAGCAGATTGTTTCAAGTCTTCAACATGGAAGTGATTATGTGCTGACCTCCCAGGGAGCCATATTAAAGCAGGTCTTTAAGCTTTACTTAGTTAAATGTAGATTTTAAATTCAGGTAGATACACTGAACCTCATTGCAGACTCTCAGATTGTTTTTTTGGACTCTTTAGCTGTGTTCATCTATCTCCAGCATAAGCCTCCTTGCTGTCTTACAACTCAGCCTCAATAAGAGCTGCCTTTAGCACTCTCCATATGTTTCTGAGAAACTTCAGATAGCCATATCTACATCTTGAATGTTTTCCTTTGTTTTGTAAGAGTGGAGAGCAAATGACTGTTACGACTTAGTGATGTTTTCCTTTACTTTGTCAGTTGCTGTTTATCCGACATAAGAACAAGTTCTCACTTTCTCTAAATTATGAAACAAAATCTTTCTTCAGTTCTCCCAAGGTTCTGATATATACATATTTCCCTAGTTAACACCGTTTTAAGCATGCATTTATTCTTGTACTAGGTTACTACATACTACTCTGTTATTGTCTAGTTGTGCTGCTATGGCAGCCCATACGTCTTTTTGGTTTTTATCAGCTTTGACGCATTAGTACGGCAAACTGCTAAACCTTTCACTTCAACTTTAATATTTTCATGTAAATGGTCATGAAATGGAGGTTCTGCTGTAAAACTCCATCATGAACTTGCTATGAACCGCCATTCAGCCCCGACTTGACTGTTGTTCTATGTGTGATACCTAGACACTGGACTGTGTCTGTGTATCTCAGTAATTCAGTAACAGTACTTCTGACTTTCTACCTAGATGGTCGATGTCCTTAAGTCATTGAGGTCTCTTGTGTTGTCTTCAGCGAGTTTTCAATCAAGAGCCTGTGCAGCAAATAACATTTGAACTAGACGTGTTGATAGCCTCAGCATTTTCATGAAGTGCATTCCTTTCACTTCAGATTTTATCCAGGATAGATATAGGTCATCTCTTCAAAAGAAAAAAAAAAAAGATTATTAGACTTCATCAGCAAACAGCAATGATTTATTGAAAACAACAGGGAAGGGGGGTGGGGGAACATGGAAGGGGGATATGATTCTCTTTTCCCTTAAAATCACTTTACATTCTCTAGCTGTGCAAAGTAAAGAGCATATGTACAATGAGGAACATATTTCTTCTCCCAGCATAAGACCAAAAGAGGAAGAAAATTAAAAAAATAATTCAAAAAATGACCCAAAAGTTGTTTTCTAGCTTTCTAATTCAGCTGATGTTACTGGATGTATGTTATGGGCCACTGCAACTTGTTTGTTAGAAATAGGTTTTGAGTGTATACAGATTATATATTCAGGATCTTTTTGTAGTGAAGGCGTACAGGGAGAAAAGATGAGAATGGGAGCTATTAAATACATATTAGTTTTGTGCTGCTGCACAATATTCTCTGTGTTCACTAGCAAGAACTTTTAATAAAATTAAATGGCTTAACTGTTTTCATAGAATTGTTATTCAAAGTTTTGCACAATTTAATGGTGAAAAACAGCCCAGAGCTTACAGCAGAACTGGAGATTAATATTTTGATAGAATTGTTTTTCCTGTTTTTCCTCACAACTGCCACTTTGTTCAAATTGAAACCATTTGTGGACAGAGCTGGTTCTGATTAATTTCCAGTTAGAAGTTTCAAAATAACCTTTCGATCACAAAAAAGTTTTGTAATTCAGAAACAACTTGGATTAAAACACAGTCAAAGCATAAATGTATAAAATTGAGATAAAATTTTGTAAAATCAGCAAAAGTGACATCATTTCATTTATTTCACCTATGAATTTCAGGATTATGTTTAACTTTTTTGAAAATATGTTGTGAGTAGTCCTTGGTAAAAATATTTCAAATATCCTAATTGTCAAATAGATGCCTCTCATCAAGGTTTAATCTTGAGATACTTGCTCCAGATACTGTCAGAAACAATCCCCAAATGACAGACACTAATCTCAGAGCTGCTTCTTCATCTCTGAAGATTTTCCAGGGTAGTTTAGGATCTGCCTCCTTGCATACATGCTGGTGGCAAAAACTACATGAGCTCTGTAGCGAACGTTCCAGTTCGTGTTCACGTCTTTAATGAAACACAGTGTTGTGCTACACAGCCAGCACTGTCGTGTTTGGGCAGAGATTTCTGTTTTGGTCAATACTGTTTGGCAAGTTCAGCTATAATTTAGAAGTCGAGGATAGGACATTACTCCCAGAGTCAGTTGCATGTTCCTGAGCTCCTCTGAATCTCTGTGCCCCACATGGAACAGAGTGATTATAGGAATCAGATGAATCTTTTAACAACCGTGGTAATACTTCGCAGAGAATTTGTGAAATTTGTCTGAATTTTCACTGCATGCTGACCTCTTTGTAAGGGACCTCAGATCAATTGTCTTCAGAGAGCACATGTAGATGGTTTCTGCTATTATATTAGTCCTTTTATGGGAATTAAGAAAGACACTATCCAGTCTGAGTAAGACTGGAAAAAATCTGGGCTTTGTTGTTGCTCAGCAGTCTTTGTAGAGAGTTGTACAAGATGTTGTACAGATGTGAGAGGCAAACTGAATAAGCAGGTAAGGAAAGTCCATTCATGGAAATAAAATATATGAGAACAAGAGCATTCAAGCAGTTCCTTATTTAGAAGTTGTATTTCTAGTTCTCCTACTATCTGAATCCCAAGACGACTTCCCTAGTAACCTGGGGGAACTGCATTTTGGTAAGGCACCAATGAGAATTCATTTTGTTTCTGATCAGAAGATTGCAGGTCTCCCAAAAGACAAGAAGTCACTTGCACTCTGAAGAGTTTACTTTATAGAATAAGTTTAAATGGTAATTAAACCAATTCTGTGTAAACCACCTTTGTTCTTGCTGGGGCTTTATTGCATTCATTCTTTCATCAAGTGACGTTAAAGCTACTGGCTGGAACCTACCAGTCATCCCCCAGATGCTTGATTATGAGACGGATGTGCAGGGCTGCTGCTCTGCTACATGCACTGCAGCTCATGCAGCTAAACCAGGCAGCATTGAACCTTTAGTCAATGATATTCATGTACTTCATCCTACTTGCATCTCTTTTATTTACATTTTGGTTTTGTTCTTACAGAACTCTTCAAAAGCCTCACAGGCCCCCTCACCTTGGGGTGGCAATGGAAAGTGAGTATTTTCTTTCTATCCAGGAATGAGTGTTTCCAAGATGGGGGGAGGGGAATGCTTGGGTGCCTTTAACGGCAAAGACTAGGCCATGACACAGTGTTTTGGAAGCTGCAAATGTGTTTCAAATATCCAGCAGACTACAGAATTGGTCAATATATCTGCCTTTGGCTTGTGCAGATGAAAAGTTCTCACTGTACTTAATTAATTGCCCATGTGAGTAGTCCAAGGTGAGTGGGAAGGAAGAGCTGAAACCCACCTTCCTCTTTGTTCCTTGTAAGTCTAAAAGCAGCCATGCTGGGTCTGTGCTGAATTCTTTAACAGTTTGCTTCTCCAGCCAAATGAAGGCCATAAAAATATCTGTTAATTAGCTAGCAAGAACCATGCCATTTCAGGAAGCCAAAGTAAAGTTAACCTTCATTGCAATGATTTTTCAATGATTCGTTCAGTAATGAAAGACCAATGAATTTTTCATTGATATATGGTAAGTGCAGTTTAATAAAACTGGAGGCGTAATAGCGGTGAAAATGTGAGGGCACTTAGTCAACCAATTATCAGAGGCTCTATGCTAACATCCTCACCTGAAATGTGAAACCTGAAACCAGAGTAATGCAGTTACAGTCTGCTGTTCAATGAACGTGTGTTGCCACTGCAACCTTGCCTGTAGCTTGCGACAACTATTGCCATCTGGCACCCACTTCTACTGCTCCTTTCTTACGGTCACACATACAGATAAAACAGAGGAGTATTTGACCTTTCATTCCTTCTTTGTTTGAGTAAGCTGAATGGTAGGTGAAAATTATTTTTGTTAATGGGCTCTTCCTGGTGATTCATGAGAAGAAATGACTGTTAGGCACTCCTGAGCAACCGTATAAGTAAAAAAATAATACAACTTTAGAGGAGCTCACAGAGAATTGAAATTTGTATACAATCTTGTTCAGAATCAGTGCAAAACCAGAAATTCCATCATTTTGCTTGAAGGAATATACTGTTTTAAGTATTTTGAAGTATCTTAGGGTGTGGTTCTGGGCCTGATGCTGCCACTGGAAGCATGCCATCTGCCTGCCTTCCCCAGAGCTGCTGGCTTTACAGTTTCTTCTTGTTCTTCTGCACTTTTCTACCAGATGAGAAGAGAAGCCACATACCACATAGGAGTGACCAAACACCGCCAGGATGTGGCTCCACTGGAGGCAGATCAGTGGTCTGGTTCAAGGGGAGGAGACAGCAGGATATTCTTAAATCATTTTTTGAACAAATCAAAACTTATGTATTGCCATGAAGTGTTGTCAGGTTCAGGATTTCAAACTAGCAGAAATCTCAGCTTGGCTTACTGGAATTTCTGGCCATTTTTCTTTGAAGGGATTGTGAACCTCTATGAAATTGGCCTGACTTCCAGGCTGGCAATGAAACAAGTTTTCCCTGGTTTCATTACAGAAATGTTTCCCACCTCTAGCGACACAAAGCACAAAATAGAGAGATTTAATAGACTCACCACAGTAATAATGGCTGTGCACAACAGGGTAAATCCAATGAAAAGTGTACTTTATTTGGCAGAACTGCGTCAGCTCGTTGTAAGTGGCTCTAACAAAATACTCCCAGTCCCCTCAGATTCTTATGATTTTTAACTGCTCCCAGACCTAATTGAGTATAGTTCAGTTCTTCTGTGCATTAAAGACGCTGTGGCATGTCAGGTAACCAGGATGCTTTGAGACTTAAAAATAAAGCATTTGTGCCGTAGGACATGCTTAAACCATAACACATAAGCTGTGTAAAAAGCTGCTGGCTGCTGAATTAACTTGTTCTCTAGCTCTGGAAAAAGGATGTATCACATCCTGAGAAGTCTGACGTTGAGCACTGGGAATAGAAAGGCACTGCAGGAAAATCTGCAGCAAGAGCTGTCACTACAAATGCCTGTTAGCCCAGCACTGCACCTGCAGGGTATCAGCACGGCAGGTCTGTTCCTGGACTTCATGGTTAGGATCATTGCTGGTGACTTGTAAAACCAAGAGGAGCCTTTCTACCCTGGGATTTGGATCAGGCCCATAGCAACTCTGAGTGAGCTGTATGTTGTTGTACATTGATGGTTGAAGCTCTAGAGAGGGGTTATAACATCCCCACACAGAGTGTTTGGAGGTCTTTGTTTGCTGAAGCCAGTTTTGTGAGAGAATAGCTGTGTGTGAGCATTTGGCCCTGCACAACTCTAAACATGAGCTTGCTGTGCCAGCCTCCACGCTGCCTGCAGCCAGTGGGTGATTCCTAATCACTGGTGTTGGAATTAAAGAAAAATCTACACTAGAACATTAGTACTGCTCTAAGTAGGTAACTTAAAACACTGCTCTGTGTAAACTTGCACAGATGAACTGTAGGCAATTAGAACCAAATCTCCATAGCCAGTCTTAAAGAATCCTATAGGGGTATTCATAATCCTGCAGTACCCTCAGCTCCTAGCACAGCTCTGCAGGGTGCTTTTAAGACTCACACTTTACTTATTGTGGTGACTGCGTTTGGAGCAAACTGTCATTGTGGTTTCCACAAAATGCTTTAATAATAAGCCAATATTGCTTTCCAACTGCCACAGCAGCTTCTGGCAGCAGGTAGAAAAATCATTGCAGCTTTAAGATATTTCTTTCACTGAAAGACTGATCTACTTTTAGGATAGATATGTGTATGGGTTTTTTTTTGTTTGTTTGTTTCTTTGTTTTTTAAATAAAATGTTCATTTGTAGGGAGAATTATATCCTTTCTTTTTAATTTTCAATCAGTCTAGTTTATAAGCTCTCCTTTCTCATAAAATCAGGGGATACTATTGCACATTCTCATCTCACTGGGGTGAGGAGTTGTTTTTTCAAGTGCATTTAGGATGGCATTATGCACAAAGGGAACTCACTCTCCCTTTCTCTCTTGCAGGAGCACAGAAACACCGTCGCCCATGTCCCTGAGTCCATCCCCTGTTGGTTCTGCTGGAGGCAGCGCGGGCACCGCTGGTTCCTCCTCAGCAGGGACCATCACCATCCCTCAGCGCATCCACCACATGGCTGCCAGCCATGTCAACATCACCAATAACGTCCTGCGGAGCTATGAGCACTGGGACATGGCTGACAAGCTGACTAAGGAGAATAAAGGTGCCATGCATGCTTCTTTCCTTATCTGCTCTGGCTTACCTGCTTTAGCTTGCTTTCTGTTCTTGTAGGTCTTATTCAGAGTAGGACCCAAAACCACCACATCTAAGAACACAATCGTGACAGCTTGAGCAAACAGACCTAATCTGCTTGCTGGTCACTGTAGCCAAGGCATATCTTCTCTTGTCAAGCACAGAGGGGAGATGTGTAATGAGATGAATCTGGGGTTGTCAGAGCAGCTGGCAAATAATTTAGCAAACATGAGCCCCAAGTGATGTGAGCTTTTGAGTCTGCAAATTTGTTCACAGTTTCAGCTTCTCATAGAGCACTGAGGTTATATCCAGACTGCTCTGTCAGCTGGTTTAAGACTGTTATGTATATAGACGTGACCAAAGAAACATCTATGACAGGAGTAAGACCCAGAAGTAAAGGCTATTAGATATTACAGTGATGGTTGGGACAGTAAGCAAAAAGCAGATGTTATATTTATGAAGGGTTTCTGGGTAGGGCATGACTACTAAAAAACACAATCTTAGCTCTCCTATTATGGATTGCAAATCCACTTGCTTAATTCTAACATCTAAATGTGAGTCTATAGTACAGTTATTTCAAAAGAGTTTTGCCGAGCAGCTTGAGAGTAGGTTATGTTGAGTATAGTGGAGTTGCAGAGGTGTAACTAAAGGACAGATTTGGCCTATTGTTGTCCATCTGTGAGCTGCCCCAGCCACGGCCTTACAAAAATCATATACAAAGCTTTTTTTGACATCGGAGGTGCACAGCCTAACTGGGAAATATTCTCATCATGAATTGGCTCATTCTCTTAAATTATACCAGGATTTCAGATGGCTGACTTCCCCTGACAAACGAGCTTGCTGTATGCAGTTTGATCTTAGTCCCATTAATGTCAGTGGCAAATATCCACTGAATCAGAGAAACCATGCTTGAAATTCATAGGTTTTCATACGTTTTTATGTCTGAATGGTAGGTTGTAATGATGTATCCCTGGGTGAAGATAGAAGTTCTGTCCAGTCCTCCCCACTGCTTCTTGCTTTTGTTCTCATTGGTTAATCTGGTAATATTCTGGATTTTTTCCATATTTGCATCCATTTTCACAAAGTATGAAAGTGATTCCCTGTCAAATGTACTGCAGAATATTACAGTGGGAATGCAGAAGGATGCTCTGATAGGAGAAAGATGGTGATAGTCTTGTAATTAGCCCTGTGTGTTGTGAAGTTGTTAAATGTTCTGCTTGGTATTGAATCAAAATAGCTCAGGCATTCAGCCAACAGACAGAAAATGTACCCAGACACTGCTGTTATCAGTACTAGAGCTGGATGAGAAAAAACCTGCTGACTTTTTCTGCTTTTCTCCCCTAACACTCTTCTTTGTTCTCCTTTTGATTTACTGTCAGATAAGCCCAATTCTGCAAAGCTGTATAGAAGTAATCTTTATTCAGATGAACAGTCCCTTGACTTTAGTGGGACTGGATGCATAAATAAGAGATTCTCACATGGACAAGATATCTAGGGTTGTGCCCTGTTCCTTCATATCTTGTTTCACAACTTGCAGCCTTGTTACAGTGAATGGAAAGTTCATGTTACTTCAAATTTCATTTAAGTGTTATAATCCATTGGAGAGAGATCAGAGTTTCATATGTGCTATAGCGTGTCTGCCTTTACATTTTATCTGAAAAGATATCTCATTTCTAATTACATACTAGATTTAAAGTTGCATACTTAAACACAATTAAACTGCAATTTGAAAAATGCATACTGCAATAAAAATATATGAGAACTGCTGTGATAGGCATATCTGTCACATGATGGATTTCATTTGGAGAAGGTTGTATCTAAGACATTATTAAATGAAAAATATTATAGAATTTGATGAGCTCTACCTGTAATGATATTTAGTACTTGTCACCTGCATCTCTCACAACATTCATATCTTGCTGGCTGAGACAGGACTCACCCGTTATCGCATTGCTATACATAATCCACCTTATCCAGTAGGACCGGCTGTTGCTGTGTACAATCTCTGGTTCACTGGCCTGGGGACTTAGTGTTCAACACATCTCATGAAAGCAAACAGGACAGGTGCAAACCTCAGACTCTGCCTTGATGCCCAAGTAAAGAACAAATCTCTGGGTTTCTGATCTAGAGCTGTTTAGTCAGTCAGTTCCTCTTAAAAAAAAAAACGATTTCTTTTTTGGAAGCAAGAGTGGTCTGTCCCCACTCAGTCTCCTCCAAAAAAAAAAAAAAAAAAAGAGGGGGAAACGAGGGAGGGGTGGGAGGGAAAGGGAGAGGGGAGAAAAAAACACTTTTAAACGGAAAATGAATTTTCTGTCAAAAAACAGATCTAGTCACATTTTTTCTTTTTCTGTGTTCTTTTTCTTTTTTTCTTTTTTTCTTTTTTTCTTTTTTTTTGTTTTTCGTGGTCAGCTCTCATTGTTTCTGTTGTCTTCTGAATCACAGGGATTGTCTTGCCCAAGGACATGTCCCTGATGAGCTAACATAGTTGGAATAAAAATGTGGCCCCATCTTTGTAACATCTAATAGCCTTTACTTCTGGGTCTTACTGCTGTCATAGATGTTTCTTTAGTCATGTTCATGCAGACACAAGAGATCTCTGCCACATTATAGGAGCTTTGAAGCCTCCCCATGTGCATGGCTGTCAGCTTAGGTTTTGTGTTCCTCTAAGTATGCCACACTCCAAGTTTGGACTTGACTCATGTCCAGCTGGCTCAGAGCAGGAGACAGAAGCCTTTCTTGTCATCTTGACAAAAGATGTGCCATTAAAATAAAAAAGCATAGCAAGAGGAAGAGCAGCAGAACTATGACCTGCCAAGACAATCTGGTTTGAAAAGAAAAGCGGGAACAATCTGCCGTGTACCCCTGGTTGAATTTCCCCATGTCCACAGAGCTTAGAATGTGTGGGAAAATAGATGGCATTTGTCATGAAACCTGTATCTGCAGGCAAAATGACAGACTTCCCCAAGCCAGCCCATGTTCTGGTTCATGGTGGGTCACCGAGACAGTTCTTCACCATTCAAACCCTCAAATTCTCAGCTTACTTTACCAAATGAAATATTCCTTTAAAGCTTCCAAAAATAGGAGCACTTTTTGTCTTCAGTAGAAAGCAATCAGCTCTGCAGTGATGAAGGCCTGTTCTTTCACATGAGTTTAATAACTGGCTTCAGTGCTTGTAGCTTTTTTTGAGAAATATTTTCAAATTGTTAAACCAAAATTAAGCTTTAAGGTGAATTCTCATTGTTTAAAATTATTTATTTGAGCCTAGAATGAGGTAACTAGAATGCAAGCAAGACAGTAAGTTTTTTCACTCCTAATGTTATTGATTTCACACCAGAGGAGAGGAATAAAAGACAGAGGAAGGAAGATGAAGAGCAACTGCTAGCTGCAGCATCTTAACTCAACTGCTGATAGCTCTAAGCTTTCATTATATGCTTGCCTCCAGCCAAATCACTTTTTGCTGTGATAGTACTGTAGCTTTCACGCTGACCAGGGTCAGGCTGTCAATACTTGGATAGAAAACCTCAAAGCAGCACTCACTTGCTGAAGAAAATATTGATAATGGTTTTCTACCTGGCATCTGCACTCCAGACCAGCAGCCAATATAGCGTTAGCTGGCTGTGTGCCTCAGACTGGATTTTAGATAGGGTGAGAACGCAAGGTCTGAGCCATTGTTGTGATTGTTGGTTGTTATCTGACTCTGAAAGGCCTTTAACTGAGGCTAGGCACCCACTCTTGTAAATATAGAGTAAATGTTGCATGTTTGGGAATGCCTGTGCCCCAGTGAGCAAAATTCTGTAAGACAATAGAGGTCACAATTCAATTCTCCATTGAAAGCAGTTAGAAAGTATCTGTTGACCATAATAGGATTAACTTTTCACCCAGAGAATATCCAGCACATGGTATACTTTGTTCTCTCAACCTATGTGTTCTTTCTATGTGTGGCTCTCTGTTGGATGATTTCCTGCTAACCCTTCTCAGCAACAAATCCCCAGGGCCTTACCCATCTCCTTTTACCCCTTTGAGGCTCCTATCACCTAGTTGCTGTTTTTCTTCCCTGTTTCCCCTCTCCTCTTCCTCCCCCCTTTCTACTCCAAACATGTCCTCTGGAGCCTGAAGCTGTGACAGAATGAGCAAGTGGCCAAAACTGGTCCAATGGGAGAAGCAGAAATGGAAGGCTAGGAGAAAGAGCAAGAAGGATTTTTAAGATGCAGACTCATTCTTCATGCCTGGGATAAAGTGCGGCATGGAAAAGGCAGTGCCACAGTTCATTGTGTTCATAGTTCATTCATCACACAGTCAGCAAGCCTAGGCTAAACTGAAAGTGAAGATCACTGTAGCAAGTAGTCATACCATGTTGGGGTTTGTTCCAGCATGGAGTGTCTAATTTGACCTGTTTATGTGTTTTGTTGCCTTTGTTTAGCTCTTTCCTACTGCCCACATGCTTATGTGCAAAAAGACATAGGAACGGACAAAGTGCACTGCTGCTACTGCGTGTGAAATCATGGTAATCCCTGGATTTCTGTACCAATGCCCGAAACAATGACTTCTGTTTTCTCTGTATTGCAGAATTCTTTGTAGACCTGGACTCAGTGATGGGACCCTTAACACAACACAGCAGTATGACCAATCTGGTTCGTTACGTTCGCCAAGGACTCCACTGGCTCCGCATTGAGGCTCATTTGTTGTAGTGACTGCTGCCCTGCTCATAACATCCCCATTCTTCTACCTCTACCAGCGCACAGACGATCACTGGTGGAACTCCACTCATTTCTGGAAATTTATTCATGTAACTTCATTTTTATTGCCTTTTTTAATATCCTATCTATTGGAAGTAGAAGTCATCATAAATGGAACATATGACTCAAGAGCAGTATGTGTTGTACCATCTAATCATTTTTGACAATTTTCTATGCCTTTTGTCTTCTGGATCCTGCCATCCTTATGTGCTTTATGGAACGGTACATTCCCTGCAGTATTGTTTTAAGTCCATGCTGCCTTCAAGTGAAAACAAAAAAGCACTTTGAGAAGATATGGATTCCTGAGAAATAGTACAAAGCGTCTTAAATATGTGAGGGTATATATAAGAAGTCCCTTCTGAAATAAATTAGTAGAATTTATAGCTATTCCGTCAACATCATCTTCTGAACCTGTACCAAGCTTTTCACCACTTAGTTCTGGCATCATTCCATTACACAGTACATTGCTAAGATTTCATACTTCCAATAGGCTTTATCTCCGGAAGAAAATGTTGAATATCTTACAGGTACATAATGTAAGATCACCAAAGGTGTTAAGAGGTAAAGGTTGAAGGAATGCCTCATTAAAGAAAGATGACACACTATGCAATGAGGTTTTGATATTCCATTCTACCTGTTTATTGTTGGCTTAATAATTTCAGTAGGCAGCACAATTTATTGCAATTTTTTGGCAATTTCAAAATATTAGCTTTCATAGTCTCATCTGCCATTCCTATTCTAAATCTGTGAGTTTTCTTTCAGTTTTACTGTTAGTCTCAAACGAATACTTTATCCAACATTTTTCTTTGCAGAACCATCTCTTCTTGTGTAGTGATGACTCAGTGAAAGCAGATTTTAATGGGAACGCTACATTCTAAGCATTGATATTGTATGTAAAACTCCATTAATGAAGTGTATGCAGATTCTTCATGAAACTCTCTAGAAGTTTAACTAACCAACTGCTGTTGAAACAATGTAATTCCACATGACATCAATTTACACCTGTTTTGTTCATTTCAGAGCATTAGGAACAAATGGTATTACTTACCTTGCTATCATGAAAACAATGATAAATTAAATAAAATCAATGAATTTACCCAAAAGCAATATAACATTTGTTTAATAATGGCCATGAATACTTCAGTCAGATTACCTATTTTCCAAGCTCTGCATCTATTTACCCATGCTGTCATGTTTTGGACCATTTTTCTAATGCGTGAATAATAATGAGGCAATTCAGATAGAATTTCAAAGCAATTGTGAATAAATTACACCATTTCACATTTGCTCTTTCCTCTTCCTTTTTTTTCTCTTGTTATAAACTGCACTGCTCTTCTGGTGCCGCTGCAAGAAGCGCCGGTGCATGAAACAAAACAAAATGAATTTATATCAATAATTCACAAGATTTTAAATGGCCTCATCTTATTCTTGATATAATGCCTGCATACCTTACTGAACTGTAAATTCCATTTCTGTAAACAGAAAATGCTCATAGCAATGTAAATATTATTCTGTCTCATCTCATTGAAATAATACAATATGTGTTTAAATGCCATCCAGATATTAGTTAATTGCAATTACCTTCTGCTATATAATCCCGTACATCCTTTAATCTGGTGAGTTATTGGATTCTACTCACTGGGTTGCGACCAGATAAATAGGACAAATTTACATTTAAAAGGTTCAGACTGTTACGGTTTTTAGAGCAGGCCTTGGATATTTGCAATAAGAGCTGTTTAAGGACTCTGCCCAGTGCACATTTGAGACAGACATTACTGTAGCTGTTGTGTATTAGTTGCCTGTAATGCTACCTTTTCTTAAAAATCAATAATTGCTTTTTTTTTTTCCACAAGACTGTATTGTAAACGTAGTCAAGGTGTGTCATTAGAGAAATCATCCAGTTTAGAGTTATTTGTCTGCAAAGGACATGGGCAGAACGTGCACATTCTGTCTTATCTGCACATTCCTGTTCCCAGAGTGGTCAATACCTGTTATCTGTTCTTGGAAGGTTTCAGTAACATGGCTGAAACATGAATCCAACAGTATTTGTCACGCTGA
Organism: Callipepla californica brunnescens; assembly: GCA_023055505.1. Classification (NCBI taxonomy): domain Eukaryota; kingdom Metazoa; phylum Chordata; class Aves; order Galliformes; family Odontophoridae; genus Callipepla; species Callipepla californica. Next base: position 1,193,694 of record JALIRH010000013.1, read on the forward strand.
TTCTGGCCCCAGCAGCTAATGAATAAAACCACAACAGTGGAAACAATTCAGAAATGTAGAATAAAAGTGTTGCTTTTCTTAAAAAAAAAAAAACACTTCCAGTATTTTATTTTTTTAACAGATGTAGCAGAGTCGAGCTGATTTTATCACAAGCCAGAATTTTCTATTCCCTTTGCAAGATCTTGCTGATGGGATTCAGCCTAATTGAGTGCATTGTCATCCCCTGTTCAGCATAGACTGAAACCCTAGACTGCCATGAATTTACGAAGGCCATGGCTTAAAACACAATTTGAAATACAATCTTTAGGCACAAGACTGTTCAAAGTGTTAGCTGCAGTCACTCAGTGAAGACAGCGAGTTATCTTTCACCTGTTGCTCGCAGTAAACAGACTCCTATCTCTAAATGTACCCCATGTACAATCTTTTGCTTAAACAGCTTAAGGAATTATCCCAGCTGATTTTGCTTCCTGTGACAAAGTTTGAAATGTATGCTGAATCAATGGCATGATTATATTAAGTCCAGCAGTCAAGCCTAGGATCACAAGCCAACTTACTATTTAGCAGTCTTGTTTCAAAAGCAGCTTAGAAACAAATTAAATATGGAGAGTGAATTACCTTCTTATCCCTAGGGATGATGCTTCTTTTGGGTTAGTTATTAAGGATTATTGCACTTTTACAAGCACCGTATTCATCTCATTTCAAATGCCAACATGTCATTTCTGTGGAATCATTTTACCCCTTGAAATATTATTTTCAGCAGAGTTAATCAAACAAGGTTGTTTATTTGTTGCAATCCACAGGGAAGCTGTGTGTGTTGGGCATTTGCTGTGTCCGGTCTTAACACTGCCCACTTCAGGCATTCAAAGTGATGAGCCGAGAACCAAAAATCATAAGATTGACTCAAATCACAGCTTTAAAAAAAAATGGTTGCTGTTTGTACATTGCCTTATGGATAACGAGATTTGACGCTGATTTCAGTACCCTTTTTCAGGCATTTTTCAATCATGCTGAGGGCCAGAAATGACATATTTGTTTTTAATAGTGAGAAACAGAGACACTGATGTAATCCCTTGATTACTGCAGCTGGACTGTAAGAAGGAAACCAAGCTTCATAAAAAATGGCCAGAGCTGACAAGAATGTCATTTGTGTCCCATGCTTCAGGAGATTTGCACAATATCCATAGCTCAGCAGTGAAAGGAGCATGCAAGTGAAGGGCTAACTGCAGGCATTTCAGAACTCCATCAGTACACAATCTGATGGCAGCAAAGTCATAAGTGCTCAAGCGAGACATTTACATAGCACTTAACCTCTATGTTGAGAGCTGCAGCAGGTCTTAACTGAAGGATTTGACAGTGTGCAGGCACAGCGTCCTGCTTGGACTGCAGTGACTATCTCTAGCCATGTGATGATGTCTATTGAGAAACCACGGTCCAGGAGAGCGGGGCTTGAAGGGAAGGCCTGAGCTGTATCCTGTATGGGTCATCTTCCTCAACCATGTCCATGGTCCCTGAATTCAGCCATGCTTCATGGGCTCCTTTGGAAGGACAAAGCACACTTTCCGCTATAGAAAATTATCAGCATAATCAGTTCATGATAGATAGCTGGGTTTGGCCCAGTATTTGTTCTATTTTATTTTATTTTATTTTATTGTCATTCTGATTTAGCTTAGTGCCTTTGTGCTGACAGTGTTGATTGCAGCCTTTCCAGCTTGCTTCTCTCAGCTTCATTTCATGCCTTCTTATATGATCTTTGAATTATTAAAGTAGCCTCTTAATTAATGTATTGTCTCATTTGTAGATGGTCTCCTTTGACAGATAAGGAGAGATCTGTTGATTTCCGTGGCATTCATTTTGTAAAGAATAAGGGTCAAGATCTTCATTCCTCCTAAAGAAGCAAAATCTGAGAAATTGGAGTCTGGACCTTAATTTCTATGCACTGATTTTATGATGTTCTTCCATTGCAATCATTTCGATCCACTGTTAAGTTTTTAGGTTCTTTGAAACTGAAGCTTGCATAGTATTTTTATCAGAACTCAATGATGTCTAAATCCAATGATTAGTTTTGTGAGTGCAGTTTAAAATATTGGGAAAACGACATGGCCAGTCAAGGATTCTGATTTAGGTATGATCAGGCTTCTTTGTTCTGAGCTCAGGAGAAACTGCTACACACTGTACTGAAATGTGCATATGTATGAGTGTGTGCACATATCTGTGGATTTGGATGTGGATTTGCAACAAAGTTCTGCGTTCATTACTTCATAACTCAGAAAAATGATGCAAGAGCCTTAAAAAGGAAAGATCCTTATGGGTGCAGAGTGCTGGTAGGATTGTTAATGTGTTCATCTGTAGATTTTGTATAGTCCTGTTAGCATCTGTTGTCTTCTTGCAAGCAATGGAGGTATGACAGAAAGTAGCAGTTCTGTCTTGGTTCCTGAGGTCAGTGTCTGTTCTGAAGGCATTGTCAGCTTAACTCATCTGCAACAGGCCAGTGTCTTGAACTTTTAAGAGAGGAAAAATATTTCACAGTTCACCAAAGAGGATTAATTTGCCGTTCTGCAAATATGTATATAAGTGTCAGTACATGGCAAGCCTGCAAAGCAAGGTATCAACACAAAGGGCCTTTGCCTCACACAGCATCTCCTCAAGCTCAGCAGCATACATTGGGAGTGAGGCAGCGGGGACAAAGATGAGAAGCCAGTCCACTGTTCTTATGACATCTTCCAGCTTTACGTATTGTTTCATAAATGCAAATCAAATAATTTATGTTAATGTTGAGAGGGCTCAGTTTCTTGAATACTTCTGTGCTTCCGTGTTAGAATCACAGCAAAGCATGCAGACATTCTGTATTACGTAATGATTTATAGAGTAAAATACATTTCACTAGATACAATATATCACTTGGTATTTCGTAGCCTATATGTAAAGACTAAAAGCCCAGATAGGCTATCCTTCACCATGAAACCTCCCTGCTAGTGAACAGGGAATGTTTCTGCCTGAATTACAGACCACCCGTCATCTCTACAATACTGTGTTCCAACCTGCCTCATGGTTTTGGTAGCTTTACTTTCACTATCCTGTTAAAAAAATATTTTGTCTGATTTTGTTGTCTTCCTTGATCAGTGATTCTGATCATCTCATGCCAGCTTAACCCATGCTGGTAGCTGTTGAAGTCAGAAGAGACTGAGTTTGGATCTCATACAGCCAGTGGGATCCCATGGTTCTGTGGATAGGACTGAAAGCAAATTCAGATGCAGATGAGTTACTGTATAACACTGATGTCAGATGAGAATCAAACTTGGCCGTGTCTGGAGGTACTGGAACAAAAACTACGGGAAGATAAGCTGTCTCAGAATCACAGGGTATGCAGCAACATCTCAGGCAATTCACTGATACTGTAGTTTTAGCAGGTAATAGAAAAGACGTGAAAAGTGGTTTAAAGGATCTGGGGCAAGTCTGTGTGAGCTGGCACTGTCAATTCAACCCATGCATGCTTCTGTGAAAAGAGGATTCATTACTGTTGATATGTCCTGCAAGATAAGCTATGCCATGGTATCATACAAAGTCTGAATATGATGCTATCCCGTCTAGTTCCTTAATCTTCATCAGACAGCCACCACATGTCACAGAGAGACAGTGCTTGTCACTGCCCTGGAGTCCCCATAGAATTAAACCATTTTCCTTTGCCACTTGAGGACTGAGGACTGAGTGTGGGGAGCCCACAGTCAGCTTGAGTAGGGCTGTGCCGCGCTCAGTGCCCTACAGAGAGGCCACAGGAACGGCCTTACCTGCTGCAAGCTAGAGCACAGCATGGTGCCTTGGGCACTCAGGTTGGCTGCTCGGGGGCATCAGATGATGGCTGTGCACTGTGTGATCCCACAAGCCCTGCCCACTGACTTGGTGTGCAGGAGGCATGGTGGCACTGGTGCCATGCCCAACAGGACAGTGGGACCCCAGCCCCACTGCCTGGGTATCACCAAGCTGTGCCTCTGCCTTGCTTTTTGTCCTCTTGGTCCTGGTCCTCTGTGGCTGCAGAAGAGATTTGTATCTGAGCACTTCCTTTTACTTGCTCCATGTGTAGAAACAGCATTCAAGTTGGCAGAAGTGGTACATGTAGTATCATATAACTATGGCAATATTTACTGTGAGCTAGCTTGCAATTCATACTGTAGTGTCCAAAGGCGTGCTTGTGCTTTGAGGGCCATAGCTGAGCCCCATTGATGCCGTGGTATAAGCCGTGTAAGCAGATGATGCAGTTGTTTGAGACTTGCTTTCTTTCATTTTCACCAAGTTTCCCTCTATGCAAGCACTGTAACCACTCTGTTAGATATGAATTTACGCAGTTGTATGAGTATCACCCCGTTGTAATTCCATTGAGATTCATCAAGTAGAGATATTCCTAATTTCTTCTTGGCAATTTCCTTCTCTGGGTTAGAAGGAAAGTCAAATTCCAAAGGGAATTTCATTGTTTTAATGGATAACGGTAACTAAAAGGGACCAAACTTTGAGCTAAGTAAATGTAAAGGAGCTTGTCTCCATTTGTGGAATTAATTGGACCAAATTCTGCTGTTGTATGGCAATCATACAAGTCTTATTGAGCTTTGAGCACTGTTAATTGAAGGAGAAGCTGGCTGTAAAAATGGTGTAACATTACCAGAGTTAAGGTTATTGGGCCAGAACGTCAATTGCATTAAATCAATTAGTTCAATGGAATTACGCACATTCATGTTCTGGCTGAGCTCTCATCCCACTGAAATTCTTTGGACTGGTGCTAGAATAGCTGCAAGTACACTCCCTCTTCATCCAGACCTTATGCTGACACAGCCCTTGCTCAGGGAAAGCACCTGTGACTTCTGTGACAGATAATGCAGAATCATGAACTTGAAGAAGCTTTGACCCGCTGGCAGGAGGCATTTACCCTTGAAATTATGACTGAATTACATAGGGGATAACAACAAAAATGCTTTATTTATGACACTGGTAGTGTACAAGTTCATCAACTGGTGCAAATTGGTATAGGAATAGTGATTTCAGTGGAGTTAATCCAATATGCACACACTGATGAGCAAACCCTTTAACCCCAGACTAATTTTTGCCAATATGTCTCAATGCAGATAAACTCCCAAAGCTTTTATCATCATGCCTTTTTACTGATCATGCCAATGAAATGATTAATGTACCATAATCCTTGCCTGGAAGAAAATACTGTACTTTGCAAAGCTATGCAGTACAGAGCACATCATAAAACTGCTTTAGACCACACAGTCTGGAAAAGCTTATCAGAAACGAGACTAACGGGGAAGCTCTTTATCTGATGCCGATTACACTTTCCCTCTGAACTTCCACCACCAAGGTTTTTACATACAGAGTGAACCATAGCTGGATGTTTCTGATGACTGTGGGCCAAAGCTTCAGCTGATGTGCCTGTGAGTAGCTCCATAGATGTCAGTGCTGATTTACACCAGCTGAAAAACTAGTCCTCTCCCTTTTCACACTGTGCTGTGTGCTCTAATGCAGCTTTATAAATACATACTGAAGCTTAGCGTGTGTTGAATTGTTCTGATTGAACACCAGATAATCCCAGCTAAGAGACTCGAAGGGTAATTTCTGCATGCCATCTAGGCTTGCATATGTTTTTGTTTTTCTTTAACTCAAAGTATGTTGCAATTTAATTACCCCTGAGTTTAAATATTTACTGGTCTCAGAATTAGCTTGCATTAAAAAAATGGCAGATAAATTCAGATGTGTCATAAATGCTCTCGGTCTAGAGACAAAATCTGTTACATTCATTCAAAGGCATTGCAGCAGGCTCAAGTGTGTTTTCTAAGCCAAATGGATTTTGTACATGCAAAAGTGATGGCAAATATTTTTCTAGCCTCAATTCTGTTGTTCTTCCCCTGAGCATCTTAATCAACAGGTTGCTGCACTGAAATCCACAGGAGTAACTGTGTGAATTAGTGCTCAGCCCTCACACTGCAGAATCAGGCACACTGAATTTATCAGATGGATGCAATCAGGAGTTTAATTTTAGCCATATGCATCATTTGAGGACACTTAAAATTATGTACATTTTATCCAAGCTGACAGTCCTTGTAATTCCATTAAATATTGCATTATTTATTCCTGACTGTATTTTTGACGTCTCTGGCTTGCATAGCTTCTACTGAATCTTAAAAGCTGTTTCTTTAAAACCCACATTCAAAAGGCCTAGGGCATATCATCACGAAGTATGAAAACAAGCCAAAAGATCTGGTTCTTTTGCTTTGACTTTGAGCTCTCTGGTTTGCATTTGATCTTTGACTGTAGCACTCCCAGTATTTTTCAAATGGCCCAATTCCGTTTGTTTTCTGAGAAAAAAAGAGAGCAAACTGCAAGTAAAATTCAGGAAAAGTAATGCTGGCTAACTCAGTGGGTGTTTGCCCTTGCTAGTGGTGTTCTTCACCTGGCCACCTTCTGAGCAGCACAGTAAGTGCGTCCACTTGCCTGGCATTATTAGCTGTTGTGGCAAGTACTATTTTTGGGGGCTTTTTTTCCTTTTTTTTTTTTTTCTTTTGTGTGTGTGTTTGTATGTGTATAACTAACCAAAATATCAGGAAAATGAATAAATACTTTCTTCTGGTTCCTGGAAACAGAGCAATGTGATGACCCTGCAGTCTTCCAACAGAAGTCAGATTTAATTTCTGCATTGCAGTTCAACTAAATTGTCTATTGGAATTAGATCGCAGTTTACTAAACGGCCCTTTACCTTCCATTCTTGCTTTTTTATTTACTATTGAAGTAGCCTTCTTTTTTTCCTTGTGTATGCAAATATCATAATCACTGCGACTCCACAAGGTGTCTTTGTTCTGAACAAGCATGTTATTCTTGTAAAGTTTTAAGTATAAGTTAAGATGTTTTGTACAGACCAAGGTAACTGTTAAAATGTCAAGCAATTACTGAAATGTTGTATAGTTACAAAAGTTTGATTTCTTTTGCTTTATATGTATAAAATTGTATCTTGCCTGTTTTGCTTTGTATTTCCAATGTGTTGCACAATTACGCATTTTGTTTACATTTGTTTTCAGAAAAAGAAAAAAAGAAATAACAGTAATACTTTATGTACAAACATTTTAAATGTACTTCTGTTGTTTTTAAACACAATGTCCCTGTATAAATAATATTGGTTGAACTGGTACATTTGTGTCTCTCATAGAGGGATTAATTATACTGCCAGTGCATTGAATTATTTAAAAACAAAACAAAAAAAAGTAAAATAAAATTTTTATGAAAATGTAACCCATTTTATCACTATAAATTATTCTGTCTTCTGCTATTTTCTCCTTCTCCTCTCAGGACAGAATAAGTACGGTACAGTAAGTACTGTTTGTGGGAGAGATGGCATAGGCTTTAATTTTTAATCAATGAGTTTCTGTCATTACAGAGTCCTGAGATGACTTGATGTTAGAAAATAATGATGTGATGCTGATAACAGCTGGGAGGAATGGCACAAGAGATGTTTTACCCTACCCTACAGGGCCTCAGCTGCAAGACAAAAGTCTCAGTTCTGTCTTTCCCAAACCCGACTTGGAGAGCAAAGGAGATGGACTCCAGAGGCTGGTTTTTTTGGTTTCTTGCTGACAAGCAGCTTCAGCGTGACTAAAGTGGTGTGATTCAGCACACTGACCCCCTGCACAGGGGTGTGTTTCGCCTCAAGGGCTTTGCGGGATGACAGAACAAGAAACACCAGGTTTTGTAGCATCATTTCAGAAATAGCTCTAAGAGCCTGTGCCAAGAATACCAGCTCAAAAGAGATGTAAAAAGCTCTTGAGAGATGCTAAGCATGAGCTGGGGTGCTGCCTCCCTCTTTGGCACTGTTGGGGGCAAATATGGACCCAAACCTCAGACAGCATTGCAGAAGGATTCCTTGAGACACACTGATAGGTCATGGGATTTGAGGCATCTTTCTGTGAGGCCCTGCTTAACACAGGGTGGTCGCTGCTCTGCACTGTTCTCATTGCACAAAGCAGCTCAGAGCTGTCGAGGCTGACTGCTCCACACCACACATGTTTGAATGGTTACCTGCAAGGTACTGCCCAGAGCAACAGCCCTTCTCTAAGCAAGGGGTCACTTCAGAAGAAAATCTGGTATTTAGAATCAATGCCGTACTACCTGTGCCAACAACATTCAAGGAGACAGAAAACATCCCCTCAGCGCCTCAGGGACAGCCATCTTTTGGGGCAGCAGGAGACAGGGCAGGTCAGCTGCTGCACGTGCCCTCAGCATCCCCTGGGTGTGCCCAGAAACCAGTTGGAAGTGTGACTTCAGCCAGGCAGTGCACCGCCTTCCCTGCGTGTGGAGCCCTGTAATCAGTCACCAAGTGCTCTGTGATCCCAGCGATGAATGATGAATGGTTCTTCAGATACCTGCGCTGCTTTGTTAGTGCTACTGCACAACTCAGGGAAAAAAAAGAAAAGAAAATGATTCATTACCACTCCCTGGGAGTTCTACAGCAGCAAAAGCTGCCAGGCTGCTGGCTGGAGGGCAGAGGAATGTCCCCTCCGAGCACAGCAGTGATAGGATGGTGAATGTGGGTGTTTGGATGCTCACACGCATCCCTAACAATGCACATACTCAGGCAGAGTGCCAAGCTGCCCTCCTCCCACACAGGAGATGTCCTCCCACCTACCATGGTGGCAGCAGGGCAAGGTGTTGGGGGCAGCAGTGCCATCTCAGGACAGACCACAGCAGCTCTGCTCAGCCAGCAGGTGATTTAACTACTGCATCATGAATCTTGCCGATGACAAGATACTGTTCAAGACCAAGGGATGTGTTCTTGCCAGAAAGAGCAACATAGAAGTTATGAAGACTCATTTATACCCAAGAAGTTCAGCTGGAGCTTCCCACAGCCCAGAGTGCTCAGGAGCAAGAAGCACAGCCTAAATCCTGACCCTCTTCAGAGGGCTGAGACCCTCCTCAGCCCTTCCTCTATGGTCCAGAAGGGAAGTGAAGCTGTGTCAGCTCCACATGACACAGAGGAATGTCACAACCAGCTGCATTTCAAAGCAAGTTCTGATATCCTTTTATCCTTTTGATTAACAAGAGCACACGTGCACAGGGATTTTCCGTGTTTTCCCCCATACTGTGTCCACACAGTTGGAAGGTCTCTATTATAGCTAATGTAAATGTAGTTGGCACAAGAGTAACACGTGAAGATAATGTTAAACAGAAGTTTGTGGTCACAGGAGTTTGTGAGAAAGTCCCAGTTTGTATTTTGTAGTTAAGAATGTAGACTGTCTTTCAGGAAATGAGAATGTCCTCCTCTCTTCTGGGACCCTGCACATCTGTGAGCCCATGAAGAAAGCCAAAGGTAAAAGGTGAACTCATTGGTCAGGCCTCAGGAACTGGCCTGCAGAAGGAAAGACCCTGCCTGACAGCTCTGCACTTCTTCCTAGGCCAAGAATGTCTGGGTAATGACATTTAGGGTCAGATTTCCTTTAAGGTAGGTGCCGTTCAACTGGAAAACTAACTCTGACATGGCTCTCAGCTGTTTTCTGGTTGTATTTCTGGCCAATTGTTGCTATGAATTCTCAAACACAGGTGTGGGCACAGCCTCTGGACACGGAGTACATCTGTTGGACTCTGGATTTTGCCACTGCTGGCTTGCAGCTGTCTGAAGATGTGACTGCTGGTACCTGCAGGAACACATGAAGATGTGCCACAGAGCTGGCATTTTGAAAGGAGCATTTGAGTGGAAAAGTAAAACAGTGAATCCTTCCCACCATCACCATTTGCCCCCCACTTTTCAGACAGCCCCAGGAGGATGGGGCTCAGACAGGACCTGTTGGCTGGGGGTTGCTGTGAGGCACACGTGCAGGATGCTGCTGGGCATGGGGAGCACCAAGGCCTCGCTCTGCTCTGCAGCCTCATAGAACTGTAGCAAGCAGCAAATTCTGCAGCATGTTTTTCTTCTCTTTTATTTTTTTTTTCCTGGCAACTCTACATTCACTGCCTATCAAGCAGGAACTAAATAAAAAGGCTGTTATTGTGCTTCGAGCCATCAATTTGAGAGCAATCACCTATGTGTTTGGGATGTGCTGGCAGCGAATTATCTGCAATGAGAAGCTGCTTGCCAATCAGAGTTGCAAAAGCCTGTCGGTGTTGGCTGCACCTGGAAGAGGCAGCTCACTCAGCTAAGCATGGCAGTCAGATCCCCAGTGCCCTCTGCGGTCTGGTAGTGGAGGAGTCAGGAGCAGCCTCCTGCCCAGGGCACTTCCAGAGGCCCAGAACTGCACAGCCCCAAACATGTGCTGTCCCATACAGCTGGGACACAAAGCAGAAGATTTGCCGTGAAAGAACAAAATAATCTGCAAAACTGTCACTAGGACAGGGGGAACAACATGCACTGAAAACTCTGCCGTTGGTGTTTGGAGTGTGAGCCACAGTGATCTCAAGAAATGCATCCGTTTATTAATCAGGTCATCTGCATACACCCATCTGTCTTCTGGAGAGAGCCTAATTCTAAGTTATTTCCCACTGACTTACCAAGTCAAACACCAAGGTAAATGTAGAGAGCTTCAGGCCTTCAGATTTGCTACGCCAGCCTGGAAGACAATGCGAAGCATATATGATTTTGCTGTTAAACCCAGCACCACATGCAATGAACACTGCACTCTGCAGGCACATGGGAATGTCACCTCCACATCTTACAAAGGCATTTCAATCTCAGTCATCTCTGAATCAATCAATGAAAATATCACGTCTATTTTCATAATGGAGCACCAAAGCTCCTACTGCCTGGCATGGGGACTTCTGCACACTGCCAGCCCATGGCTCAGACCCCAGTTGCTGAGGTCACCTCCACCGCTGCTACCATCACCCAAAGTCACTGTTAGCCTCTGATTCCAGGAGGGTAATTCATTACCCTGAAGAGACCATCTTCTCGCCCATCTATCTACATCTCAGTGCTACACTGTTTATGTTAGCATAATCATTTCTCATGGAGAATGTCAATAAAAGCTGGAGACAAAAGCGCACCGATACCACCACCAACAAAAAGCCCAACTGCTAAATAATTCCTAGAATGAGTTGTCAGAAACCTTTTATTTACTGTTTCCGCGCATTTCATTTGTTCCTGGCAGCAGGCCAACCTCTCTGACAGTTAAGATTTATTGATTTAATTGCCTAGGGTAACCATGCAATAAAATCATCTCAAAGATAAATTTTCATGGCACTGCGCAGCATTGAAGCAATTTTTCAAGTGCTATGGCTATATTTCTGCAGGTTACAGGTGCAAAATTTGCTTAAAGCAGAAATGTCTCATTACTGTAACCCCAGTGCATCAGTGTGGTCCCTTCTGTGGAACTCCTTTTTTTCTGTTTCTAGGGACATGCCAACATTGCTGTTTTGTTTTATTTTAAGGAGGACAGCACATGTCTCTCAGAAAATAAGTGATATTTTCTTAATTGGTTCATATATTCAATGTCTTCAGTTTAATTAGTAGTGGGCTTAGAGGCTATTTACAGTGTTACATGGAAGCATTCATCTCCAGCTGTGTGACACTTGCAATGCAGAGGTCTCACATTGTGACATCATCATTTATTGAATCTTTAGATCTTTTTATTTACACCGTTAAAGGGCTCATTACAGTTCAGAACAAAGAATAAATGAAAATCTCTAATTCCCAGGTTAAAGGCAACATTTCTAAAGTCAGAGATAGCATAAACTTTAGCACTGGGGCATGTTTTCTTATCTCCTCTGATTTACTTTGGAGTGAGGATGCTGCCCGATTGCATCATGGTGTGTAACGCCCATTGCTCTGGCAGCCCTGAAGCTTCCCCTGCCAGACATGAGTGCTTTGTTTCCCCTCCTGTCCTGCAGAGGGAAGGTGTCCACAGCCAGCTCCGAGGAGCCACCAGCTGCTGCCCATCCCAAGGCCACAGTCACTGCAGTGGGTGTAAGCCCCACCAGTGACGAGTCCCATATCATGGGTACTAACAAATAAACATGGAAACAAAGCAGAAATTCTGCTCCTAGCAGGCTTTCCCCTACACTGATCTCATTCTGCAGCTCCTCCTTTCTCTTGTCACTGGAAGGTATGGCCTCAATGCCTGGCCCATGGCATCTCCCTGTGCACTTACCTCTGTTCTGCAGTCCTCCACACTGCTCAGCCTCAATTCCATGACTCTGATCACTCATTTGCAAAGGACTCCCTTTCTGCAAAGGGTGCAAGGACTCTGCAGCCACCTGAGGCACAACACAGGGTGGGAGCACAGCCTGGAGCAGACCCCAGCCCACCACATTGTGAGGCTCTGCTGCCTGCAGGGACAGTGGGACACACTGCTGAGCACATCAGCTCCCGCTGTGTTAGAGCTGGGCTGTGTACAGAAGCTGCCCAGGCAGCCAGTTACAAAAACATAAATACTCCCCATATAGAGAACATTCATACACTACCTATTAAAGCTGCGTTTAATTTACAAGTGAGACAGATACAACATTTATTCGTTATTTTGGGTTTGGTCCAAGTGAAGCAGCGTGTGAGTTGTGTAGATGTGTTTGTAGATGTGTGAGGGAAAATGTACTCCCTGTTTTCATAGCCACATAGTTTGATATGGGTAGATTAGGGTGCATGTTATACTTGTTAACCCATGAATGAATCAGAAGAAGAGTTTTGAAAAACAGACTCATATAAATTCAAATTATTACTAATAAACTGGCTGAATGATTTATGTTTTTTCTGGTGGGAAAGAGAGCTCAAACTTGCAGACAGACTCTGCTGACAGATTGTGAGTCTCACATTGCAAGCAGTGACTTTAAAGCCGAGGACCTTTACACTTGCAAGTTAACCTCTTTGACCTCTACCCCTCTGACTTGAGCCTTTCATTAGGTGAAATACTGTGGCAGGTTGGATACATTAAAAAGAGTATTAGTGAGAAGAGAGGCAGCTGAATCAATAGTGTCAGTAAAGGTAGACCTATTTATAGAGAAACAATGTCAGCATATGATAAACCTGTGAGTAAATTGGCTGAAAGCCCAGAGCTTTGTACTGGTTTGGAGAGCTTGATGGGATCTGAGCAACAACAAGAACACTTGGTAATACCTGGGCTCAAAAATGTCAGCCATGCCCAATGGGGATCTGAAAAAAAATCAAAAATGTGCCCTGAGGTGGGAAATAAAGGAGAGAAAGAAGGAAGGGAGAAAAGAAAGGAGAAAGGGAAGGAGAGATGTAGTTTGGAAGGGAGGGAGGAAGGAGGAAAGAGAGAAGGAGGGAGGGAGGGAGGAAGAGGCATATTTTTTTCAAGTGCTAAGGGAAATGCCAAGCCCTGTCAAGGCTGGATGGCACTAATGAAAGTTGAGGTCCATGTCTGCTCTCTCTTTAACATGGTGTTGAGCTGGCTGTGAGCCATGAAGACCTCCCATTCTGAAGTCACACATAAACCTCAAGGCAACTAAAGTCAATTGCCACCTCCAAACTCAAGAAAAAAAGCTGTCCACGTATTCAGAAAAAATACTCCATGTATATTAACTAAATGTACAAGTCCCTCCATTTATCATCAAAAGAATAAACTTCAGAGAGTCTGATTTACCCTAACCAGTCTGACATAGGAGATTGACTACCTTTAATGTAAGAGAACACACAAAGGGATCAGAACACACTCTTGAGCCTATACGAGTAACTAACAGCTGGGTAGAAGTAACATCTTGTTTCTTTTCATCAACTCTACTTAAAGTTAAGTGTTAGCTTTATTAGGGAAAAGCTGATGTTATAGACTTGAGTCTTACGGGAGCCAGACCTGCCACGAAGGGTCATGTTCTAAAACATGCTCCTGCTAATTCCAGTCAGTTAGAAATATATTAATAGTATTCCAGTTTCAGGTGAATATTTAAATAATTCTAGTTCTAAAGCAGAATGATTTTTTATTCCCTAGTTGTCAAAATTCCCCTTTTCTGCACCCTTAAATATCCAAGTTTGAGGCAACTCCGCTAGTCCTTCCCAGAACACTCAGCTTCACTTTATGATATTAGCCTGAGTTACAAAGTGTCCTTTGTTTCCTTCTTGTTTTCTTAGGTTCTGTGGCTGCTGTAGTGAAGTAGGATGCACTAGATGATGGGGGTGACTACATTTCTTCTTAACTAACTCTTTCGTTTATTTTTTTTCCTTTAAAATTCACTGCTGCTGTTGCCAAGCTTACGAGGCAGGAACATAAGATTGCCTGAAACATGATAACCTTGTGTTTGTGTAGGGAGTTCAGAGGAGCTTTCAATAAGATAAATACCCATTCAGAAATGCCCCCAGTGAGATCAAGCCTCTGCACTGAGCTGTGGAAAAGATGTGTAGAGCCAGATGTGTAAGATTTAAACCTGTGGGCAAAGTACACTGCATGTTCCCCTTAACCAAATACAAGGCAGGGAGCCCCAGGAGTAGGCCTGTATCAGAGCACACGATCCCCTTGAGAGCAACCAAAAATCATCAGTACTGAGTCCTACCATGGGATTTTAGTTGTCTCCATTTGAAATAAGCAGTGAGGTAAGACAATAGTGAAAGTGTAGCATGGCCTGTGAGTAGAGGGCCTCATGAGTGCTGGTGTCCGAGAGCCACATTCTGAACCATGCCTGTGATGTGCTAGCTCTGTTGCAGTTGCCCTAGTGTTAACCATCCTGATCACAGAGTGAGTGCGTGTTAGATGCCCTGAACACAAGTTAAAGAAAAAGGGAAAGTGTTATCAATCATGTTAAGACCCCCACTGGTACATACCGTGTTCACATAGACAGAGTGAATACCTTTAAAATGCTCATTTATAATGAATCAGAACTACAAGCTGTTTCAAAACTCCTTCATTTTATTAACGTTGAGAAGATGTCCTTTGTTATAAACTCTTCTAGAAATGATTCAGATGAATTAGCTCAGGAAAATCTTGCTGAGTTGGAAAGCACTGAATCGGAAGCAGTGCTGTCAGTGAATAATGAAAGTAAACCATCATTCTGAAGTATGACTAATGGTGACACGGCCTGTCTAGAAGAACAAATAACCAAAAAATGTACTACTTGGCCCCAAAACTGAGCTGAACATTTTTTGAAATCACTTCACTGCTATATGAAGGCTATTAACAAAACAGGAAACCCTGCCAATTTGTGAACTAGAAGTCCAATGGGGGAAAATTTCACTTGTCCAAAGGAGAGATAGATGATTCACTTTGTAGAAGAGTGGAACTTATTACTCTTAGAGGCAATATTAATAGATCCATCCAAAATCATCCATGGAACAGATCTATCGGCAGTGCCAAAAATCCTTAGCTGTAAAATGTGCTGAGAAACTTGAATCTGCAACATAGAATGCTGCAGTGAAGTGATTACATTTTGTGGCACCTAAAATGCTTTTATCAAAGGATGACTTGACAAGACACTGAGATAGCTAAATGCTTACGACTGAATGTCAGTCAAAAACTTACATGTATTATTCAAAGAGCAGACTGAGCCTCAGCTTGGCAAAGGGAAAAATGCTAAACTAAGTCTTATGGAGAGAGTGTTTAGGGATAAGTGGAGGTATCTTTAGCAATCCAAGTAGGTTCATTCAGCTTCTTTATTTAGAAGCATCAGGAGTGGCTTCACTAGCACAGGGACCTAATTTGATCCATAGTTTCTCATTGAGGAGTCTAGGGGTAAATAAGTGCATTGATGTGCTGCTGCTCCAGGATCCAGAAGTTCTCAGCTCAGTGTTGGTAGCCCTGTAGCTAAAAACTCTCACTGTAAACACGTAGTAAAAGTAATAGCTGCCACCACAAAATGTGTTTTCTTTCCAATGGAAAAGCATAGATGAGTTGGAATCTACTTTTAGTACAGTGACTCACCTCATGAATGATCCACACTGAAGAGGCTTCTCTGCATCACTAGGAAGGTCACCCCTGAATGTACATTTTAAAGCCCTAACACAGACCAAGTGCACCACAGCTCACCCATTCAACATCACAGCACATGTCCTCATGTCAGTCCTCAGCTTCCCTGGGATGACCAGGAAAAGGACAGCACACATTTGCAAAGGTCTCCCAAGGCCTAGTGAAGCAACCTGGTAGTCAAGAATGATATTCAACAGCATGCACACCCTCTCAGGATTGGGACTTGCAGGTGAAACCACCACTGATTTTTTTTTTCCATCATCAGAGCTTTACAAAAGTCATGAGCCTCATCTGGAAAAAATCAGAACAGTCAACCTTCAGCCTGAAGTGCAGCTTGAGCCCTCTACAACAGATGAACAAACCAAAGTGAGACAATTAATATAGATTTATGCTTTTATGCATATGCACATATATGTTTTCTAATGGTGCCGCTGTCCTACCAGCTGCAGGCTAACAAGTCAGTCCAAGACTGACCTTTATAAAATTCCCAGTCATCCCACTGGCACTGTTTTCTGCAGAGCTCTCAGAGCATCTGACAAACACTCTGTAAGTTATTAATCTTACCGTGGAAGTGATCAAAGAAGTGGTGAAATGATAAGCAAAAGGAAAGGTAAGGAATCAATAGCACTGCTGAGCTCAGACCTGGGAGTACCGCACTGCTGGTCACGTAAAGAGAAGGAGAACACACTTCCCTCTCTGCAGCATAGCTGAGATAATGAACATTGCCTGAGAGAAGCTCAGGGTCAAATTATTGCACTGTTAAAAGCAGGAGTGAAAGTAAGGTAAACAAAACCTTATGCTTGATCTGCCATCTCCCTGCAACTGTCTAATTGCCTTCTATGCCCAAAGGCTTTGCAAAGCAAGAGAGCAAAACTGAAGAGAAGTGCCTTGAAGATGTTAAATATACATGTGAAGGGAAAAAAAAAAAAAAAAAGAAAAAGAAAAAGAAAAAAAAAGTTTTCCTATAGGTTACATGTATCAATTAAACTTTTCAATGAGGAGACCTCCCTTGCGCTCTCAGTATCAGCACTCAATTACACACCACTGTGTTTACTCCTTTACTTAATATGAATGAGCAGTTACCACAGCAATTATTACATTTTATGATGTACATAAAGTTTCTGATACACTTAAAAGATAGGGTCAGTGTTCAACCTTAGCTCAGCATTTAGCAAGCTTCCCTTCCTGGATGTTTTGATTACTTAGGAAAGCCATAACCTCTACACCATAATGAAGGACTGGAAAGTTATAGGGTAATTTGTAGGAGAAGAGTGTGTATGAGGATATATGCACTATTATAAAGCTCAATAAATAATCACTTGAAATCACTGGCATTTAGCACTCTCTTGGGAGGAGCTTTCCCAGCCAGCTCCTGATCCCTCATACACTGAGTAATTCCAGATTAAACCCACGACTCTGTGAAAGCATACGTGACATCAGAGACCCACTGTGTATTTCCAAAATGCATGTTACTTAGCTCCAGACAGCAGCAAGGGGGGTCATACATGGCTAAAACTGCAGGGCTTCAGCTCCTGCATTCCCAGTGTGGCTCAGAAGGAAAGTGGTGCAGAGCACAAATGGCTGCAGCTGTGGGAATGATGTAAGATGTCTTCTACTTTCGTTTTATTGAGGGAGCCCGTACAATTCAAAATCCAGCTGTGCATGTTGGTTCAGTCTGCCTATTAAACAGGCTGCATTTTCTCATGCCTATGATTGATATGGTTTCAGGCACATCTGTGTACTCACTCAACCCCCTTCCCTCCATCCTCTCCATCACAAGCCACTGTGTAGACATGAAAAGTGGGAATTTGTCTTTTGTATGTGAGAGCACAAAAGGTTTCTTGATTTCCACTGGAGGACAATAGGTGGTAGTTTACTTTGATTCCTTAATGCTAATTTTACCTTGGCTTTACCCAAGGAAAACACAGATGTCCAGCACTGGGGTAATCAGCCCCTTTCCTTTCTTCACCTTTGGGGCATAGGAAAGTCTGGCTTGGTATAAAGCCTGGGCATATTTTTCAATAGATAATCTATGGCTTTAGTAAAAATGCACATTAAAGCATTTCAAGCCCACATTTCAGTAAACATTCTCCAGAATTTTAGCTATTTATCAAATATGAATGCACATTTCAGGATGAGGATCTCATTTCCCCCTGGTGTTTTTGTTCCAAAAATAATTGGAAGTGACAATAAAGAGAAAGATGATGTTTCAACTTTGTGTTTAAAATAAATATAAGGCTGTCATCAGAGCCGAGCTGTCTTGTGAAGATCCCTCTCGTAGGAGTCAACAGGCAGCTCGACTGATAGAGAATCGTGTTCCATTATTGATTAGCTTTTAAGTTCTTGTTACATATTAGATTAGGATCACTGTATGCATAGGGAATGAATAGCCCAATTACAGTCCAAAAAGCTCATCTCAAAGTGGTTTGAATTTTGATAAAGAATTTTAAGGAAATTACAGGGTTTATTAAGAAAGCCTTTAAGGCAGATATTTACATATTTATTGCACAGCTTCTCATAGTGGGGAGGGCAAAATCACCTTCCATTATTGCATGCAAGGCCGGTTTTAGCTCCCTCCCAGTTATGTTTTTAAAAGTGTGGGAGTTAGAGGTTGCTGTTCAGGCAGCTCAGCAGCACACAGCCACTCAGCACTGCTCAGAGAGATGGGGAACAGCCAGAAGGGTAAAAGTGTGAGAACACATGAGTTGAGATAAGGAGATTTTAATGAGAGAAAGGACATAAGTAAACAATAAATAAATAAATGGCATCTCAAGTAGTGCCCAATGCAATCTCTCACCACTAGCTGACTGCAGACTCCCAGCAACAGCAACCTCTCTGACCAGTTGCTCCAGTCTTATTGCTGAGCACTGCAGCATAAGGCATAGGATGTTCTGTTTGCCAGACTGCATCTGCTGTCCTGATTCTGTTCCCTCCCAGCTCCTTGTGCCTCCCAGCTCTTTGGTGGCAGGGCAGCGCAAAGAGCTAAAACTTCCTTGACTCAGTGTAAGCACTGAGGTGCATAAAGGTGGTCTTGGCACAGGCAGCCAAAGCCAGGCCAGCACTCATCCCCTGCACAAACAGCATTTCAACACCAGCTTTAGAGAGCCTCAGGCTCTGTCCCCAATGATGGTGGCCACTATAAACTCCCCAGGGATGGTCTGGAGGCAACCCAGGGAACAGGAGAGCCCAACTCCAGCTCACTTTCTTTTAATATCATGCTGTGCTGATCATTAGGAAGCATGCATGCACAACAGAGTGCTATTAATTCTGCTCCTGAAAGGGGATGTTCACCTGAAATGGGCCCCTCACTACTTTGGTCCTATTGGCTGAGGGTGGCCCTGTCCTCTAACATGAGCCTTTCAAAGGAAATCTCACCCCCGATCCCAAATTAGCCATAAGATACCTTTGCTGGGAATGGATAAGCACATGGTCTCATTTAAATGCCTGCTGATGAGAAATACAATGCACACAAAGCAAGAAGGGCCAGCAGCATCTCTGTTGGTGTTTCTGACATTGGGTACTTCATTGCCACCAAGTCACACCCCATGTCACTGAGAACAGTACAGGCCACCTCTATGGAGGGTGCTCCGCTGCTGTAAGATGAAAGAATGAAGAATATTTGCACACATAGCCAGAAGCAAACCCTGGGATATTTGCAGCATTAGCTGATGAGATAAAAACTTAGAGCCAAACTAATGTTGACAATTCACACTGAGGCCGTTGGAAAGGTCCTGGAGTTTGCAGGAAGAGGGTGCACCCTGGAGGGTGCAGAAGTCTTGTTGCAATGCATGGGACCACGAGGTCACCTGCTGGGGCCCAATGGCCATCCAGCATGTGGACAGACACCCATCGCAGGGTTTCATGGGGAGCACAGGCCTCTTTCTGGCTTCTGATTGAGAATCCTTAATTGAGATCCTGAGCCACCATTCAAGGTCTGAGCTCCAGCATGGCTGGAAAGTGATGAGAAATGATTTCCTAGTCTATGCATGAAAACTGAAAAGCATTCTTATTCTTAAATCAAGGTAAAAAGTCAACATTCAAAAAATTTCAGAGCAGAAAACTGCAAAGGGAGGAGGTTGAATAAGTGTCGTTAAAATATTTTAAATTAAAACCAAAATAAAACATTTTTTTTAATTATCCAAAACATCACAGCATTTAAATATGCAATTTAAACCTTGGAGGGGGGGCACGGAGAGCTGAAATTCAAACCTCAGCTCTCAGCTGTCACTCGTGATGACACCAGCAATATCACATTTTACAGTTTTCATCCCATATAAACCTGACTATTCCTGTGTAGAAAAGAACAGCTTTTTCTGCAGAGAATTTCTAGACTTCAGCACAGTGGAACAGTTTTACATTTGCTTTTCCCTCAAATTTGCTTAATTAATCATTCCCCTTCGTAGGTTAACCTCCCTGATGCGGCTGGTGTTGACCACATCTCCAGCAAAGCATGGAAAAGGTCACCAGAAAGAAATTTCCAAGGCCTTAGAGGGACTCTGTGGGCAAATGGTTATCACGACCCAATGCCATAAAATTGTGATTAGAGATAAATGGGACAGCCAGGTGGGAGACTTGCACTTGCCAATGAAAAACTGCAGTCAAAACGTTTCGTAAGAGCTTCAGTCCCACTGACTCACTCTTCTTGGAAAGCAATAAATGAAATACTCCATAGAGAAAAGTCCTGCTCACGGAGACGTACAGCACTGAAAAACTCATAGTACTCCTATAAGTCTGCTGCATACAAAGCCCAAGTTTCCTCATTTTTGCATGTTTGCAAGCAGTTTAAGCACCAGGTGGCTTTAATTCAAGTAATAATTTGTGTATTATTGGAGAATTATGTCCAAGTTTTCCTGCATGCAGGAAAGTTCCCAGGCCACTGTGTGCTCCAGGAGCTGCTCCGTAACTTTGTGAGTGTCCCTGGGGTCTGGGGTCCAAATAAGCCTTTATTTAGCCTACAGTGAGGATGACTTCTGTTAGGAAATACACATTTTACAGGTGCACAGATATAGCTGACAAACACACAATGGATGTGCTGAGCTCTCATTAGAGCACTGTTCCTTTGACAGTCTGAATGGTCTGTCATCTACATTAAATCACTTTCTTTAGTTAACCACACACACAATTCTTACCTAAGTGGGTAGTTACTAAGGAGGTAGTGCTTATTTTGTTTCTAATTGTGCCATTTCTAGCTCTGCGCTCTCTTTAAAATTAAGAAAGAAAATCACTGCTGTTATTACTATTGCCACCATATAATTATAAATGTTTCTTTGTTTTCTTTTACCTCAATAAAACAGCAGAAATTACGAATCTTCATCCATTCCTCTAAGGGGCTATGGAGAAATACTGCTTTCAAGAATAAAAATGAAGATTTTACCAAACTATATAAAACAAATTCTCAAGGCATTTTTGAGATGCATTCTCACATATTGCTGAAACTACACACAATGTGTGAAAATTTGCTTAACAAATGTGACAAGATGGTTACTTAAGGGACTGAAACAGAAGGAATAAAATATATATTAGACAACTCGTCTCTCATTAATTATTATTCTGAATGAGAAATAATGCCAGGAGCAAGAATGGTGCCAGAAGAAGAGATGTGGAAATATATTATCATGTATTTAAAACCCTTTAAAAGGTATAATAATAATTAGGAAATTATTGCACTGAAAGTCCTTTTGGCTGTGCAACCACCTGTTCACACTTTCATTAATCATTTGCTTGCTTCTTCCTCAAAGTTGGCATGCAAAGATCACTAAAGGAAAAGCTACCTGAGTAGAAAGGTGACAGAACACGTGCTGTGCCGGAAAAAAAATGATTCTATAAAATTCTCAGTTTTACTAAAGTGCCAGTTAATGTGCGCTTGTTGTCATACACATATTCATCTCCCAAAATCTGCTGTTACTTGCTCTTGAGCATTGCACAGTCCCCTCTGCTCAGCCCGCAGCACAGGTGGCAGTGTAGAGGTGTCCTGCCTGGCTGCTGGAGATGCTGCTGCAGCACTGCAGCCATTTGTGCACACCATGCTCCAAAGCTACAGAAAGCAAATTCACGAGCATTCCTCATCATTCTCTCCATTAGGCTTTGAGACATTCATGCTTTATCTATCCTGAAAGAGGGAAACATTTTTCTGTGGACCTCTGTCCTGCTCATTGCTGCAGTCATATCTTTTTATTGGGTTTCCTCAAAGAATTTGTCATGGCCTTCAATGGAATCACTATCTCCTACAAGCAGTAAAGTTGCTTAAATGCAAAATTCCATGTTCATTTTCCTGATTACTCTCCCTTTCTGCTTCTTTTCTCTACTCCCTGTCTTGAATTTCTCTCCCAGCTTTTCCTGAGTGTCTGATCTGTGAAACATTTTAGAGGGCTCTTCTTGTCCATGTGTTCTCCACCAAGGAGATTCTGAACTTAAGTCCAAGTTGCCACAGTGTGTTCATCTTCACCACACTCTGCCACACAGCCTAGCCTGTGCTCACACAAGATATAGTTAAGTGGGCTCAGTATGGACAGAAATAGGTAGCAGAAGGAAACCTGCCCTGTGGTGGCACTCCTAGCTCAGCAAACATCTTCTGCTATTCCTTATCCTCTAGAAAACAAGTCAATTTCCTGGCATCTCTTTCCATGATTAAGTGCAGCCCTGCCAGGTGGGGCAGGTAAGCTGGAGGGTGAAAAAAGACAGAAAAGGAGACAAAATACTTTGCACAAGGTCCTCTGCACCATAAAAGGCAGGAAGGATGCTGGTTTGTTGTGACATTGCATGGTCCAATAGTGAGAAAACCTGTGTCTTCGCTTTGCACTTGGCAGTCACGCTGACAAGAATCAACAGCAGAGGTCTCCCCACGGGTGCCATGTGACCCCGTGGCAGTGGGGCTTCATTGCATCTGCCTCCCATGCTGTACGAGTTCAGCAGTTATTAAAAGCAAAATCCATTCAAAATCATTTTCAGAGAGAAACTAAGGCCCTTTCTGGTGATATTATTTCTAAGTCGTGTTTTATTCTACCATTAATTTGCTTTTGGAATGCATGAGAGCTCCTTGCACCCAAGGCAGGTGATAATGGTCTATTAAAAGACATCATCTTTGTTTCCTAATGCTCTATCAAAGATTCATTGATGAAAATAGCCATCTGACTCTTCTCATCAGCTTTAAGGAATTCCATAAAAGAATGAAATATGCTTTCCTTATAATTACTTTTGTCTAAGATTTATGATGAAGTGAGTAACGGACAAACCAGGCACTTGCTGAACAGGACTCAGATGTAAGATGGGTCTTTGTGAACAAGGAAAGAAGCACCTAATAATAAATGCATTCCTTGGGAGAAATTTGAAAGTGTTTGTGAGTGACACAAGTTACCACATACACCTGGCAACACTCACTGATGGTGAAAACACAGCTCCAGTGCCTTGCTCTAGTGCTAAGTTTGGAGACCAGTCACCTGAACAGCTCAAGGTGAGGACTAGGCCAACATTTAGAAGATGTCCTGGGCATGACCACACAGCTGAATAAGCATAAACATGTTTTATGCCACCTGTACGGATGGTGTTGCATGTGTAACGAATGCGAAGTACTTGTGGGAAAAAAAAAAATACTGCCTGAATGCCTGGCAAAACTTTCCCTATTTCTGCCAACAGTAAAGGTAACGACAATGGGAATGGGTTGTGTGATTCGTGTTGTGGGATAATTGCATGCCATTTGCCAGCTATTAATCTGGTTTAAACAGGCAGAGATGCACTGCTCATTGCTGTATCTCTTTACCAGTCTGTCAGTAATATGACCCTTCGAGTTTCTGGCTCCAAGATTACCTAAAGCACAGAATTGACACTACGGAAATTCTTTATCTATTTTTAAGCCTGCTATTAGCTTTTTGTGTAACCTTCAAGCCATTTAAATTTTTGTCCTTGCCTTTTCAATCTCCAAAACAGGAATAACGATTCCTTGCCCAATTTAACTGCACTTTAAAAAGGCAATCAGATACTACAGATGTAAGTGCCACTTAAGTACTTGTAAACATGCCTGTGTCACTCTGTATGTTAAGGCAATCACCACGGTCTCACTAAATGAAAACAAATTATTCAGTCATATGCACCAAGAGTCTACAGTTATTACTGTATGCCCACTTCTCAGGTTGCTCTACCTCTACATGTCCACCTATGTGTCTCTTCTAAACAAGCATGAATGAAGCCAGGCACACGAAAGTCAAGCAATGCCACCATGAAGGTTGGCAAGACAGAGGACAGACCCTGAAGTAGAGGATTTAGACGTTTTCAAAATCTTTGGTGTGATGCCTGACATGAGTTGTTCATTGTTCATTCTTCATACATGCTGAGCTAGTCAAGATTCTTGCCCAGTCTATGGGCATACATCACGCTGTATTACTTCTTATCAGTGTTGACCTGCCCGCAACCAAGCTCTCTCTCCACCTCCTTGGGGCCTCTTCTCATTCTTCTAAACCAGCCAGTCAGCATGTCCCTTTTCCTACCTTCCAAACTCCAGTAGATTCCTCTCCTCAGGGCTGGCATTTGTCCCATCTACACCCTGGAGAAAGCAGAGGACAGGTTTCTGTGCCAAGCATGAAAGTCAACCTACACTGGGCAGTAGTTCATCTTTCCCGAAGTGCCAGCATAGTATCAGGGATATCCCAGCACTGCACCATAGTGAAAAGGAGGCTGGGGTTGTGAGCTGCTCCGTGCTAAATGTGAATGGTGTGTGGTAGCTTTCTGATCTGCCAAAATCTGAGTCTAAGCAAACCCACATACTCTCTTTACACACAGACATATTTTAAAACTCCTGGCACTCCTGGATTTGGCTATTATTTTCACGCAGAAAGGTCAACAACCAACAAAATTCTACACCTAATCTAGTCAGAGCCAGAAGTGAGAGCAGAATACAAGAGGGGATGTGTCATCCATTTGAGTAAAAGGCAGTAGTGCAGAAATACTTTTAATACCCTAGCTATTCACTCAGCTTCTCCTCTTTTTCTAGCTAATTACATCAAGAAGTCTTTATGGAAATTGTTGCCAAATGTTTAAAACAAGAGCAGTTCAACCATTATTTCAGTCCCAGGTTACTATGGTAAATTGTACATGCTCATTTTGTGCATTAATTTGTGAACGTTTGACATATCAGTGATTAATTAATATTAATTGCAGAAATCACTTCAGGCTTGCTTTCTGCTAGAAATCACACACAATCCTAGCTCTAATCACTCGGCACATAAA
Organism: Callipepla californica brunnescens; assembly: GCA_023055505.1. Taxonomy (NCBI): domain Eukaryota; kingdom Metazoa; phylum Chordata; class Aves; order Galliformes; family Odontophoridae; genus Callipepla; species Callipepla californica. The sequence continues at coordinate 1,218,779 of JALIRH010000013.1, forward strand.
AATCTTTAATTGATAACCTAGGTTTAATATCCATCAGGAACGGATTCTGTAGGAGGAATATAGCAATGTTCCTTGTAATCGTCCTAGAGGAGATAGAAAGCTTGTTCTACCAAAATCAAAGAGGATTAGGCATCAGAAGCCTGATAGTAAAGTAGCAATTATGGAAGGTTTTGGTTTTTTTTTAATTCCGTGCACCTGCTTCATCAAAATAATAGGCATCTTTTAGCAAAATAGCCTGAAACTCAGTTCACTGACTTTCAATTATCTGACGCTGGGAAATGCATCTAGAGAGACACGAAAAAAAAAAAAAAAAAGGTGATACACACAGAGAAATAAAGAGAAGGGAGAAATTAGAATGAGGAAAAATAGGAAGGTCTGTGTAAGTGGGAGCCACAACTACCCTGAGCCTTGGGCTCATTATAAAAATGGGAAACATTTTTCTGAGTTAGGATTGTGACATCAGTCCCCACCTTTGACTACAGAGAACATCTTACACCAGAGATAGATTTGTAACATTGCTTTTAAGGGCAAATTTAGGCAACAGCCCTTAATGCAAGCACGGTAAGCTCAGAGTAGCTTTTCACAGATGTTTCAGGCTGTACAGCTCAAAGCAAAAGTAACTATCTTCAAAAACCACTTCCACAGGTAGCCTTGCTACAGAGGAATAGGAAAGACTCCATAGTTTTGTTTCAAAAGATGTCTAAAATTAGAGTGGAGCCAAGCTTTCCTGAAGCAGTGAGAAAGAGAGCCCAAATACAGTCTTGGTTTCACTTGAGGGACTACACCAAGTGAAACACAGTGGTGCTTGAGAGACAAGCACAAAGCAGACCATTGGACCCAGACTGGCAAAGCTTGCCTGGGGGTCTGTACGATTCTTTGTCAAGCTCCATGGTTGGTGCTGTTTTTTTTTAATAAATCCCAATCTCACCTGAAAACACTGAATCACAGAACAGTGTCCCTCAATCATTTCATGATCTACTGTCCTGGAACCTCCACAGATAAAGAAAAGCAGAGCTCTTAGCAGAGAAAAGCTGTACTGCCAACCTCACCAACAGGTAGAATTCTTTTTTCAGACTCAGAGTAAAACCAAGGGCAACACTTTTTAATTCCTCTTTTGGTTAGCTTTACATCCTTGTTGCATTGCCATGCCCTTTCACACACATTTAATTCCCTGCTCTACTGCATACAACCACCCCTACTTCTTACTAGCTTACAAATTATCCCTTCCTTTGAGCTGCACAGGATTGCTCCCTTCCCATAGTTTTTCTTCTGTGCCACTGTTTGAGCAATGATCTCCTTGTGGGACACCCAAGGAGCACCAAATATGGTTGGTACAGGCCAACTCTTCAGTAAGAATCTTAGCCACTTCCCAGCTTCTGTAGGTGTAGAAGAATTCCTTTGAAATTAAGTAGAACTTCTTGAGTGAATTCCAAACGAACCTTTGTAACATTGTCGTTAGTTTTCAATACATCTCTTATTTTACCTCATTATAACTATTGGTAATAAATGGTAGTATCTTGATTGTAATTAAATAGAAATTAAATTATTATTTCCTAATGAACTACAGCAAAGTAATCACTATTTCAAAATACATTAGCTGCTGTTCTATTAGGAATACAGGCAACTCATTTTTAATGAATTGTTACAAATTATTATGAATATAAATCCTAAGCCTACAGAATAGACTTACATCAGTAGCTGTGCCTGGTAGATGTCAGCCAGATTTGCAGTGAGTAGATCTACCCAGGGAACCTGGGATTTGCAAGATGCCAATGCCAAAAGAGGAAACACCAAATTATGACATTTCAATGATAAACTTTTTAAAATATTTTTGTTTTCAACGGGTTGCGATTAATTTTTTAAAATTATAGAAAAATATGCTTTTGGGAATGTCGTCAGACGAGGAGGACAAAAAAGCACCAACAGCAATAATACATGAGACGAGAGCATTTTTATGCTTTTGTTTTGTGCATGATTATAATGAAAGTGCTTTGTAGTGCATTTCAGGGTGGTAGTTTATTTATTTTTCCATTTATTTCTACTTTTTTTTCAAATCTCCATATATATATATTAAAAATATGTATAAATGAGATTCCACTTCCAGGACTAGTCTAAATTAAATTAAATTAAGCCTGCTTAAAAGCACATGGGGTTTTTTTGTGTTACCATTGATGATGTAACAGACACTTGGCATTAGAACGTGCAAGTCACGAGGCATGCTTGTAACAGGAGCATCAACTATCTAATAGATTTATCAACATTCACTTGAACCACTGGAAACAGCTGTCTTTTTTTCACCTTGAAACCTCCAAACCAGAGCTGGCAGCACACGTCCCTCAGGCCTCCCCTCAGATGTACACCTGGCACTTCTGCCAGCGGTGACCACCAAATTCTCTGGGCTTTCAAAGGCTCTAGATGCTACTTGGGAGTGACTGGGGATTCTTTCCCAGGCAGGCTCCTCATTTCTGCCCATCATCATTACCTCAATTCTCTTGATTTCTAAAGGACAAGGGTGGGCAGCTGGCCACCGCCAACATGAGCTGCCACCCCTTGGTCACAGTGCAAGCATTCCTCATGGATCACAAGACCCGTTCCAGCATGGTTTTACAGGCCCTTGAATGTTTTCATTTCTCCATTTCTTCTCTATCTTTTTATGCTGCAGGGTCAGCATCCGACTGTTATTTACAATCCAACTGGATTTCCAGAGGAAATCCTGCATTAGACTGAGGACGGGATCCCTGGGAGCTGCAGTCCCACATGCAAGCTGTGGAGCAGAGTGGCTGCAGGAGAGGGCAGCACTCCTTCAGCACACTTGGTGTACCCAAATGTGCACCTCAGACACTGAACAGGGCAAGCAAACTCACTTTTTCAATTTTGTTACCTAATCAAAACTCTAAAGCATCCTAGTGTCAGAGAGTGTTCACATATCATCCACTTTCCATATCCAGTGCTGACAAAACAATAAGGCAGGAATAACACAAGTCGTGAGAAAACTAGTCTGTCTCATAAATCTTCACAGGAAAGTGGCTGCTGTTTTATGTTATTGCAGTGCATTGTTTCCAATGAAGTGATTACTGTTAGATGCATTTTTAAATTGCTTTTGGTATTTTTAAAAATACATGACTTTGAGAGAGATAGAAATGAGATTGAGTGGCACTAGACAGTGCCTACGATATGATTAACTTCTTCCCAGACCAGCTCCTTCTGAAATTAAAGTTACCCATGCAGCTTTTGCCAACTTTCACCTGTCTGAAGAGGGCTCATTGTTGTCTGTGATATATAATGTCATTATCCAACACCCTACCCAAACCCTGCTCTTGCTTCAAAAAATGCAAGGCCAGCTTCTTCTCCAAGATGTTTGACTATAAGCCCCTAATGTTATTTTAAAGCGTGAATGTGCATGTGTAGGTACTTGAGTCGTGTAGCACAGAGCCTCAAGTTGCATCCCCCTGTGACAGTTGTGGTTTCTGTCCACAAAGGTGAGAATCAGCTCTGGCAGGTTAACTGAAGGCACGCTGGAACAGAAAAAGGCTGAGCTAGATTTACTCAACTCCAAATCCATGTTAACCTTTTCCAGGTGAGATGAAGTTCATTTGGAAGACATCCAAAGCAATAAATATCAAGTGAGAGGTTTTCTCAGGGCTTTACAAGTCATTAAAACTCCAGGTAGTTTCTGGCTATCAAGGGCTTCACTTATGGGCTTCCACACTCACACAGACCTTTTCCTGGATATTGTTTTATCACTTCCAGCAGCTAATGAAGCCTGCGGGCAGCCCAGTGCCCACCTACAAGCTCCCTGTGCTTGCTGTGTGCTGCACAGACTGGGCTCTGCAGGGTTAAATTTACTCAGACACGGGAGACACAATAAGAGGCAAAAGGAAAATGAATTAGAGGAAAATCAACAGGCAGCAAAGGAAAAACTAAATTACATTTCATGTACACACATGCAGTCCTTTGGCTGCTGGGGCAGAAAATGTAGCCAAAACCGTGCCGTTTTTATTCTAAGCAGTGTATCAATCCATTGATTAATTTTACACTTTGTTTGTTATGAACCTGGGCTGAGGCCATGAATACTGCTATGAAAAGAAGAATATAGCCAAAAAGGAACTCTTAAAAAGTTGGCAGCCGTTTCAAGGCAATGTGTCTGGCCAGCAGGAAGGGGATGGCTCCTCCAGGGAAACGTATGAAGCTGTAAAATCATTTGTGGACCTGCCTGCTCAGTTTATAAGGTGTGACTTAAAGTCAAGTTTCTTGCACAGATTTGTGACTTGTAAATCAAATGATAAAAGTAGCCTAAAGTATCATTTTTCCAAAAGGGCATTACAAGATTGGTTAAGAATGACTGTATTTCCTCACTAATACCATTAAGTTCAGAATTGTTTCCATCCATTACTGAGCTGAAGGAGGGCTTACTGTAAAGTGTTACATGGTGCATGGTTCAGACGGTCAGCTTTATGGTACAGGAAGCAGAAATAAAATCGAATAAAGGAATACAGTAAAATACCACGGACCAATTTCAACTTTGGTGTAATCAGCAGAAATTAATGTCATTACGCTCACCCACACCAAGGCAGTGACATGTCTTGGGCATGAGGCAGCAAACCTCATCTCTCCCTGCTGCTTCCCAGGGGAAGCTGAGGAAAGCAAAAGCAGGCTGCCATCCCATAGTTTCCCAGTTGCCTGCTATCTGTTGGGAATGATTTGGGAAATACCCCAGAGATCTCTCAAAGATAAGACGTGTGACTTCAAATATTTGAGGTCTGTGCAAGATCTCAAGAAAACGAGGCAGAAGGAGGCAAGAATTCTGAGATATATCTCATTCCTCACCCAGAGTGCATTGCTTAGTGTGGGATAGGACCGTGAGTTTCCATTTACAGGAGGATCAGAAATCCCCATTACTGCTTATCCTGTTTGCATCAGGCAAGAGATAACAGGAATCATTCTCTCTGACAAGGAAATCCTAAGTAGTTGCTAACATAATCCTCAAAGATGGTCTTGTGAAGGCTGCTGGATCATCCAACATTCAGCTTGTTGTGACAACAACAACACTATGGGCATAACAGGGGTTCAAAAATCTCTGGGCAGAATAAATTCTCATTAACTAATTGCTAATTAATCACAGATATTTAATGGCCTGCCCCTTGCCCAAGTTGTATGGATAAGGTTTTGTTTGAACCACACTTCATGCAGCAGTGCTTGAGGATCAACAGAGTTACACTATGTGCTACAAAAAGTGATGCTTCTTATGAAAGGCCTCTACTGAAATAACTTTTGAGTTAATATTTGAAAATAACTTTGAAATGAGGACTCGCACAGATTTGTTTTCTTATTGCAGCAATTAGTTTCATGAGCAGTGACTGGCTGCAGCACCTTCTGCCATGTCTGACACATTAAATAAATTATTCATTCTTAGTTCATTAGTCAGAAATACAGTCTGCAGTATCTGCTGAGCAAATAGCAGCAAAGCCACAGATCATCTGAAATAGAAAAATGGAGTCAGACATTCCCATATAAACAGAAAAAAAAAGTATGGGGCAAGGTACATGAGATGTTCTTCCCACCATGTGGCTCTGTCAGAAGACTGTCCCCTGCCCTTTTTCCTTTTTAATGACCAGAATACAGCTGTCTTCTTCCCACCAAGTTGAACTGCCTTAGTGAAAACTCCTATTGCCTCTGGTGGGAATATCCTCAGTATTGGTCACTTTTTAATGAAAGCGCAATGTCACAGCCTCAAGAAACAGCTCATTATTTTAACTGCCAGTCCACCTCTCTATTGCAAGCAAGATTTTTGCAAGGAGTGTATTTATCAGACTTCACATGGGCAGGCAGCCCCTTCGTGGGAAGGTGGAAGTTGAGGCAATGCAATGGAATGAGTGGGATCCAGGTTATGTGTGGGACAGATTTTACAAAGACAGATGCCTGTGATTAAAATTCTAAATACATATTCAAGCATCAAAATAGGTGACATGATTTTCTAGGAGTGCAAAGCAGGAATGGCAGTGAGGACACACTGTATGTGTACATGTGACAACTGTGTGCACAGCCCCAGCAGAGTTGCCACCATGAAGCAGGCTTGGATAACTTACTCCTTCTCCTTGTTCAATCAGACATCTCAGACAGAATTAAAAGGCTTTGCCACTACAGAGCATTCTTCCTGATCACATGCTCAGAAATGACACAAGTCTGCTGTGCAAAAAAACATGTTGTTTAAAGAAGAAGAAAAAAGAAGAGGAGAAATCTAATAAATATCCCATTATTTCCAGTGTATATTATGCAAAATTTGACATGAAATCTTTATATCACATAAATGTGAAGGTCACTTATTTGTTCATTAAATTCTCCTCAGTCTACATCATTATGCTCATAGTTTTTCTTATACTTAATGTAGTAAGGGGCTGCCAAATTCATTAGACATCAGCTGATAAATGGATTTGAACTCACAATCTGTTAAAAATCACAGAGGCACATTAGAGCAATATTTCCATGGCTTAGAGACCGTATACATTTAAATCTTCCCAGAGAGCATTTTGAGCATTTTTGATCCAGTGCAGCAGACTCAACACATAATTCAAGTCTGCTTGCTGTAAAAATTTACAGGCTGGGATCTTAGTATCACCAGTCATAAATCAAAGCTGCACACTTAAAAATGTGGTGGTGGCAACACTGTTGGATAGGATGTAAACATCTTATCAAACTCATTGTCATGCAGCACTTGCACTGGAATAGTAAACAGAGCTTGTTAAATATTGCATTTATTTTCTCTCCTCTGATGGAGTTTGTACATATAGCATATAATGCTGGGTCATGTCCAGATGGGGAAAGTCTGCAGATGGGGAAGAGCTTCTGAAAGCTGTCCTGGATTCTCACCCCAGTGCCGTGGCTCCAAATGCACTTTCATATGAATGGGGGACAGAAGAGAATATGAAGCATGTTTATGTCACTGTTTATGTTTCACTTACTTATTGCTCTTTACTGTAATCTCCCCCAACTGATGATAAAATGCTTATAAAGCATTGGGCTGATAATTTGCAGACTCTCCCACTGCTCTGTTTGTTATAAAGCTGCTCATGTCTCCAGAAGAGTCTTTCTTCCTTTTGAATTTATGAGCCTAATGAACCACTGTTATTCTCCATCACAGAAGCCTGTGATGCTGTGACATTATAGCAGGAAGATTTGAAAACTTATGAGAAAGCACTTGAAACAAACTGCTGCTCTTAATAAGTGCCTCTTGTCTTCAGTGTGGTCTGAGGAAGATCTGAGTGAGCTAATGAATGAACAGAACAAACTGAGTCCTGCACGAACCCTACAAATTCCCCTGCTGAATAAGCAGTGCTAGTGAGACAAATCCTCTGCTGGTTGAACTGCATTTATCAGAGCCAGGACGCTGACATTCAGCTCTGTGGAAGGCCCACTCAGCATACAGGGAGCCTGAGTATTTGGAGCTACTTAGAGTTTCCAGATCACAGTTGTTGGATGTATGAGACTAAATACAATCAAACTGTCATTAAAATTAAACTCTGCCTTAGTAGAACCTCTTCCACTGGAGCACCTCTGGCTGACTCTAGATTCCCTCAAACATCTTTTCTGAAGCAAGCCTCATCACAAAACTCACATCACTTCAGACCAAGTAAAGAGTGGTGGGGGAAAGGGAGCAGTTCCCAAAGCCTGAACGCAAGTTGCTGGTCACCTTGTTATTTCCACAAGGGAGCACATTTATGCCTGCCATGAAGAGAGAGGCAATGCCTTGGCTAGGATGGCCCCAGGCTATTTAGGAAGTTATATATCATATCCAACACCTTCAGCCCCACCTGGAGACTATTAAAAAGCCCGTGTAAAGCCTGGAGCACAAGGCCCATTGGCCTTCATTCAGATGCCCTCAGCCAAAAGTGCACCCTGTTCAGAGCCCATTTGTGCTGGCTGTCACTGTCAAAGAGGCAGGCCTCAGACCCAAAAGTTGACTTCAGCCAGACTGTGCGGGGAGCTGGACATAAGTGAATTGCCCAGTGTGAAGCAATAAGTCAACAGCAGTGCTAGACGTAGAACCTGGGCGTCCTGGCTAGGAGCACAAGAGAGACACCGGCATGCTCTGGCAAGGTGTCTGCTGCCTTTGGCTGTTGTGCTGGATTCCCAGGGACAAGTGGGCTGAGCCAGGTGAGCCATGCTGCCTGTCAGGGCAGAACTTGAGATGATGCCAGTCCCTTCCCACCCTAAATGTCCCTGCCTGTGGAGCCAGCTGGCTCCCTGCAGGTTCCAATCAGAGTGTCAGACAGCATGTACAAGAAATACACATGTAGGCAGCTTACTGGTAGCAGAACCTAGACATGAGCTACTGTGATAGCCTTGACATACCCTCTCTAGCCAGGGGATACTAGAGCTGGCCCAAAGTTACATTCGCAGGTGTCCAGTCCTGACAAAATAATGAGACCTCTCCCCCGACATGATGCTCAATCATGCTGTCAACTCTGCATATTATTCATAAAATCTCTGCTGTCTTCAGTTAATCTATAATCATCAGATCTTTCATCAGGGCACACATATCTCAGCAACCGTGCTCATTACAAAACCACTGTGGCATAATAGGAAACAATTCCTTTTCCTATCATTTTGTGAGACTGGGAAGTCGGTGCAATAAAGGTCGTTTAGCCAACAAAGTGTTAGTGGAAGATGTACGGCAACATGCCAATCAGTGCTTTGAAAAGCTCAACCAAGGTGACTCTGTTTGTTAAAAACTGTTCAAAAGCCTCAATTACAATCAGTTAAAAGCAATAAGCATGCAAATTATTTTAAAACAAACTTTAATTAATTTCAGCATATGTTTCACTTAGACTGATTAGTCAAATCTGATTTTCTGAAAAGAAACAATAAACATCTGCTAATGATGATTTACATATTCCTGCTCGCGAGGCCTGCAGTGTGCTCTGTGGTGGTGCAGGCTCTGCTCAGCACACGGAAGAGACTTAGTGCTGTGCCAGCTGCCCCAGCCTGCAGCCATCAGGTACAGAGCGTGACAAAATAATTCGTTGCTTAAGTGGCTAGAATTGCTTTAAAAGAACATGATGGCTGTTGGTATGAACAATTGTACCAGTAATCACTTTCCTTTTCATTAGACACCCTTTGGATAAGAAACAGGTGAGTAAAGCTAAAGACTGGACCCACAGGTCTCCTAGCTGAGGTTCTCCACAACCTGACCTCAGTACAACTCTGTCCTCTCAGATGCCAAGCGAGAAGTTACTTTGCTGACTGAATTCAGAATAGCAAGAAGGGATTAACAAATTGTACAGACCACACTTCCCTCTAAAAACAGTGGAAAAAAATCATCATTTCTACAAACTCTTGGCTTAGACAACACAGCTGCCTATTCTTCGTTCGCTATGGAGGGAGACAGGAAGTGATAATCCTGAGTAGTCAGGAGGATAAATCCCTCTTCACACCCGAGACTCCTCTGTGAGAGGCCTGAAGGCAGTCCCCTCATACCTCTGGGGCTGTAGCTCACTGAAATGTAAATATTTAAAATTCCATACCATTTTATAATCACAAGGCTGACAATGGAATAGTTGTAATATCCTTACAATGCCAAATCCAGATTAACACAATAATAGTGGCTCCCAAGCAGTTCATTTGCACTCATACCCAATATGTAGTAATCCTGGAGAAATGAAAGAAAGGAAAAAAGAAGTCCTGCCAACATATACTTCACAATGAGTTGCAGGATGTTGTATTCCAAGAGTTATTTCAGTTGTAGAAACCACGTGGTTCCATTGCTTGGCATGAAGAGAGGATAAAGAGAGTATGGACAGTGACAGGTGCTGCTTTAACTATTTTGAAGATATGCATCAGGAATAGTTCATAAAAGTGCTTCCAAAGTAGTTCTTACACCCACTGGGCTTGGCAGTCCTTGCTCTTAAAAAACACAAACTTGGCACAGTCATCTCCTAAATCTTTTAAACTAGCTTAATCCTCCCAGTAACAAAACGTGCATTCAGCTAGATGGGGGCATTTATTTGAAACACACTTATTTACAAGTAAGTAAAACATGAAATTAGCTGGTCCCAGAAGGCAACTTTGTACTTCCCAAGTCTTCTTCTTTCATAAATCAACCCATTCAAGAGGGTGCCACATTTGTTTTTCCCATTCTCACATTCTGCCTGAACAATCATTCCTCATTTTATGCCAAAGATGATCCTCTGGAGAGATCTCTGCATGATTCTGTGATTTCTAGCTCCTGGGGGACCAAAAAACGTGTGTGTGCTGGCAGTCACCAGGAGGTTTGCAAAATCTGGAGTTCTGGGAATGTTTACAGGAGGTTCCTGTACCAAACAATGTTTCTGCTGTGTCTGTATCCAATGCGAGCAATAACAGTAGGATTACCACTTCTCTGCTGATTCCCCCTCCTCAGAGAGCAAGCCAGTGAACGGGATATAGGACTGCACTGTATACATGCTCCTTTTGTACCCCAAATGCTGTGGAATGGACAATTGCACACATCACACCCACTGTGGCCAGCTACTTTTAACACTATATTTTTAACACTTTCTGGGCATACTTATTCTGCAGAAAGCTTTTGCATCTCCTCCATGGGAAGAGAGAGGAATCTTAATTCTTAAGATTCCCTCCCTCAGTCTTCTGTCCAATTTGGGGAAACAATGGATTTTCTGGAGTTCCTCAGTGGCATACTTACTACTGTGTCCTTGCTCCATTATACTGCTTCTGCATAACAAAGTGTACAGTGGCCATGCATCACCAAAATATGATGCTTTCAGCTTTAGGATTCAAAATTATTATTGAAACTTCTCCCTGTGGAATTTCTCCCCAAAACTTCACTATCTCAGCAGAGACTGCTGCTTCATGACTGCAGAGACATAACATTCCTTGGACAAAGGGAACACCAGTGCTAATGGAGACCAAGGCCCACAGCTCATAGCTGAAACAACATCACTAAGCCAGCCAGACCCTGAGCAACCACACAACTTCTCCATTCTTCATCTGAAACCAGGAGATAATTCCAGTTAGCTTCTACCAGAACAAGATGCCACTTGTGAGGTCAAAACAGTTCGTGCACAGTGAGCTGAAGATCAGAATTTTCATTTCATTCATTCATTCTGGCTTTTTTTTTTTCTTTTAATAATACAGCACATAAAAATGGCATGAAGAAAAAGAGCGCTTTTCTTACCTGCCCAGGAGAATGAAATATTCATAAATACACTTTCATTTTCCTTTTTATACCAAGTTGTCTCCTGACATTGATTATTTCAGCCCCAGGACTACCGAAGAGTTTTCCTTTTTTTTTTTTTTTCTGTAACTTTGAAAGACTTTCGGGTACTAGATGTGAAAGAGCACAAAGATCAGCATCAGGCTTGAGAATGCAATAAAGCCCACAAAAGTAAGAAAGACTACTTCCACAGAATTTTTGAGAAAAAGAGCAGCAGCTCTTCATTCATTTCTGTATCCTCTTTGAGGTCTGGAATAAAGATTTACTGAGAAAATGAGTTACATGTGAACATACCAGATGATGAGTCAGAAAACTGTGGGCAAGAATTCAGCAAACCTCAGTTTTTCTAATGCTCATATGTTTCTAAAACAAGATCATAGGCTCAGGAGAAAATGGGCATGCTGGAGATGTGGCTTTTGTCAGTCAGCAAACTGGGTACATGTATGAGATGGAGGTGACCTCTCAACAGATTCTACTGTCTCCTAAAGGCAGTGGTCCCCAAATTTTGTTGGCTTGGGAACAACAGTGAACATAAACCATTCTGCCAGAACCTCAGACATTACTCATCCTGTCTGCATCAGCCTGAAATGTTAAATTCCCAGTTGACACAAGCAACACTAGAGGGTCTCAAAGGCAACACAAGAGCCTTCTGTTGTGAGAGATGGGGTCTTTTCTGACAGGTATTAAATAACATCCCCTAGCTCTTCTGGAAGAAGTGAGAGAGGAGAACAGAATAAAATATACAACGTGATAGCAAAGCTCTTTGTCTTTGAAAGCAAAATTCCCATCCTGTGCAAAGAATATGAAGGAAACAGATGTTCCCATGTGGAGTTTAATGGCTAGATTGTTAAAGGGATAACATAATTTCTCCTCTCTTTATGTGCCTTGCTCAGGCTGGTACTGCAAATCTTCCTCCTTCTGAATGAACGGTTCTTGATTCAGGACCAGATTCTGACAAGTATGAAGGAAAACGAGCAGAAATATCCTCATGATTCCTTCTCCATAGGTATCCTGTATTAGAAGCTGCAAAAGTAGTCCGCATGCCCATGGAAACATGAATGCTTCCATGCCTCTGTAGGCTTCTGGAAGAAGAAATATCCTTTGTAGGAATTTCCTATATAAGAATAAAACAGAGATAAATGGATATTTGATCAGTCTCTCTTTTAGTATTGTGACACTGTACGTGGGTGTGCCTGGGTGTTCACTACATCACTTCAGTTACAAACACCAGTTAAGTGATTGAGTTTCCAGTGAACCAAACTTGAGGTGCCTGGCTGCAGAGAGGGTTTCAGTTGGGCTACACGAGTCAAGACTACAACTTACTCTGCTAGGCCTGAAAATGAGAGGTGCACTAAACCCTCTGTGCTGTGCCGTTTTCCTCACTTATCTGTGGGGCATTAATGGACAGATTTTGGTCTCCAGAATTTCAGAACTGAGAATTTACCACAGGGAATACATTCCTTCTCTTGTTTTTCACTTCAAGTTTTGAGCAATTGCATGGGGTACTTTTCAGGTCAGTTCCTTTACTCTCAAATTAACCCTGATTTCTATCTACAAATAAAAGCAGAGAACATCAAATACATTGTTGGGAAAGTCAGTAGTTAAGAAGCACCTACGTGACTACATTATGTCCATGAGAGCTCCTAGAAAAAAAGGTCACTGTGTATTTATCTGGCTGCACACTCCATAGGAACTGTGCTCTATAAGAAGTGCTTTTAGCAACAGTTAACATTTTCAAGACAATATGTCAGCTAACGCTAACCTTTGAGAGTAGGGTTCAAAGAAAGGTTAAGGCAAGTTAACTTAAATAGCTTTGAGAAATAAAGAGAAGTGTTTGAGGTAATTAATACTTGAGAGGAAATAATGTTAAGGAGAAGACAGACTTATTTGACGTTGGCCAAGTGCAATGTACTACAAGAAGTAATAGCATTAAATTAAAGAAAGGCAAGTTTAGATTAGATAACAAGAAAAAACTTTCCAACGGGAACAGTAATTCAGCAGTGTAGCTCTCTGAAGAAAGAAGCTATGCACATGTTATCTACAGACACATTCCAGCCGACACCAGCTAGCTAGTTACCAGGGAAAATACCTGGGATAAACCTCAGGGGATCCCGGTGCTTTGACTCTGCAATCTATAAAGACCATTCCAAAACCAACATCTATGATCCTGTGATTAACACACACATCACCTATTAATCTTGTGTGTTTCAATGGCTACCGCTTCCCATTTACAGCATACCCACCTGACAGAGATGGATGGTGGATTATAGAACCATAATGCAGCCCTACAATAGATTATTGGTTTGATCCTCCCCTTAGCCAGGCATCATGTCTCACCTCATATATGTTATTCCCTATACAGTACATTTCCAAAGGCCAACTCCCAACTATAGAAAAGCCAGATGCAAGAACCAACTTGGAAAAGCTAAATATGTGTTACAGGTATTCATTCAGCAGCATGCTTAGCCGACCACAGTTTGCGAACATGCTAAAATTTTTCAAACTGAAAATGACTGGGTCTTCTAACAACATGACATCAGCTCTTATTTTATGAGTTTGTTTGCCATGATCTTTATAGTTTGAAGAATTAGAATTTCCTTCCTCGATCATACAATTTCCCTTTTTTTTCTTCAGTCCACAGTATGATTTGTTAACCTCTTCTTTATTTAAAAGGGCAGTTCCTGAACTGAATTTCAGAAAAGATTTGATGACTTCTGTCAGGGAAGAGGAAATACAAGATGATACATTGTCTGAAGGAGGAAACAGCATAGGATCTCATCTATCATACAATATACCACATAATTAGCAGAAGTATTGTTTCACTCTGATTAAAACCATATTCCAGAAGAATTGTTTGTCTGCTGTACATGTCTCTAAACTCAGGTGCTCCCTCAAGAAAAGAACTTCTCAGAAAAATATGGGGAAGCTGAAGACATCCCACAGGAAACTAGTAACTGAGTCCAAAAGTAAAACGGTTGTGGTCAGTGAGGGTGTCAGTGTGACAAAGCACTGCAGAATAAGGTCCAGATCTACAGTGATATTCATGCACTTAAACCACCGATTAAATCTGAGAGATGATGATCCACGCAGGGCTAGAAAGACACATTCAGAAACAGAGATGTGAAACCAGGGTTCCTGGGATTTCTCACCAGTTTCAGCATTGACTTCCCACAAGATTGTGTGCCTAACAACAATTCAGTGCAAAGGTGACATCTATTCATCACACAGACTCACAGAAAGTTGCCAAATGCAATGTCAAAAATAATTCTCTGTAAAGTATTTATTACTCAGTCTTCTTACCTCTCTGCTTACCAGATCCAGTTTTGATTTCTGCCACTGAAAGATTTAAGTAATATTTCTAGCTATATTAGTCAGGCCAAAAGATTAGTGGTAGAAAATCATCCAGGGTTCAACAGCAGCATTTAATCTTATAGCTACAGTAGAAGATTCTCCCATTCCTCCTCCCAGCAGGTTAATTTATGAAGGTTTATATATTTATATCAGGTCATAGTGATGGTGGGCTGCAGTACTATAAAAAAGAGAACAGAAAGAGGAACTTTAAGGAAAAAGAAAGAGAAAACCTCCGAATTCTGAAAGCCCTTGGCTAGATCCAGGTCTAGATTAATAGAATTCAGTTTAAAAAAAAAACAAAAAAACTAACTTGCATAAAGATGAGTAAAAAGTAAGTTTTGTTTCTACAATGAAGCTCGTAGGCCACAGCTACTGGCCAAGAATACCTTAATATGGCACCTCATCATCAGCCTCTGCCAAAGGAATTGTTGCCTTTACAATTTTTATTGCCTAAGAACAGGTGTCACATTCAGCCCTGAAGCTGTGCCTCAGTGCTGTCATTTGCTGCAGTGCACTTCACATGCTCCAGTTTGTCTGCAGAGAAACTAGAAACCTTCACACGAAAAGGAAAGTCAGGTCCCTGATGGCACCACGTTCCTGTGCCATGTACAGACATGCTCTCTGTTCTGCCCAGGGAATCAGAAATAGCTCCTAAAGCACAAGACTTTCTGTAAGTTAAATTACATCTTCTTTGAGGCAAAAGATCTGCAGAGAATAGTAGCAAATATGGTTATCTTCAAAGGCCATATGACCATACATTTGCCAAAAGTTTAATAGACCTAAGTTGGCTAAGGAGCATGAGCTGGATATTTGAAGATGCTTCAGTTCATCAAAGGAATCAGCTATTTAGAACAGCTGTCCAACAGGGCCATAAAAGCAAACCCACTTTAAGGTGGAGCTTAATAAATGAATTTGAGAAATTGCAGGAGTGGTTTATCTGCAACAAGATCTTATTTAGGGAATTACAGTGTTCTTGTAAGTCAATGGCTTGCTTCCTGGTGTAAGTCTCACTGATTTCTAGCAATATTACAACGTGATCTGTTATTTCTAAAAGTGACGCCACATTCCAAGCTAAAGGTTACAGGTAACACAGTCTTCCAGAGTACAATCTGTTGAGACTTTGCCTGTGGGGTTGGGTTCCTTCAGCTGTCACTCCATCATCTATCTCAGATATTAACAACGCATACTACGCAGAGGCAGCAGCCAAACAAGCCTTCAATGATGATGTTTCAGATTTCTCCAAGACCCATCCCATCACCCACAGCCCATACACAGCAAGCCCACAGCAGCCCTCATTTCTCCAGCCACCTGCCCCGTGGGTTCCTATACCCACACCCCTCATCTGCCCTATGGCTGAAGCCAATGAGACACTTTCTCCATGACTGAATGAGGCACTGGTTTCCTTCCACAAGGAGCTGCTTGCAGGAAGATGGAGATCCAAATCCACCCACTGCCTTTGGTCCCTCCCTGGACACCAGAGGCATTTCCAATCAGAATGAGTTTCTACAAGCCTTTTATGAATGCTGTGTGTTTCTTGGGTGACTGAAATTACTCAGTTTCTAGCTCGCTGTCTCACAATTCATGGGAGCTTATTATTAATGGCCCAGTAAAACAATATACAGCCTGTTGTATCTTAATCCAATAGTCAGTAATGACCAACTTAGAGAGATCATTTTAGACCTATGGGTTTTCTAAGGCCTTTTGAAGGTAATGGCAGTAAAATATGCATATGTTAACGTTACTTGTGGAAGGCAGAATATAGTGGCAGTATAAGCTGTAATACAGAGCTGTGTAATAAAAATTGAAAATTCTTTTCCCTAAGTGTAAATATAAAATACCTCTGGGGGACATATCCAAAGGAAGAGTGTTTCAATAACACATAGTTAAAATTATATTTTTCAAAGCTATCCAAGTATAGGCTAATAAATAAGCCGTAAAATAAAGCAACATTTTACAAGGAAGACTCATACAGTATCTCAAGCTTTTTGCCACTCTTAAAATCATTATTTAATATGGACATTTTTAGTCACAAAATTTCAAGAGTTTATTCAATATCTTTTATGTGCTTTACAAGGTTATTAGAGAATTTATTTTCTCTTTCCCTTACAGATTGGAAGGTGGGCAGTGATATATGAGCTTTCACATTTTATTTATTCACCAAACTGTTCCAGATGTGATCCCATCATTTATCCACTGACACATCAAACCTGCTGCGTGACCTTTACAGTGACCTCTTTACAACATTTGCTTTCATGCTCTTAAAGTTATAGCAGCTTACCAGTGCTTGCTTCAGTGGGAAGACAAGAGAACTGATGTGGGGGGAGGGGGCCATAATTTAAAAATAATAAAAATTTAATTCATCTCCTACAATATGAAAACTAAGTCCAGGTGGTAAACTAGCCAATGGAGTTATATTCTCAAAAATGTTTCAATCATATTTTACTCTGTGCAGTATTTCACTTCATGAAGTTGGAATGTACTGGATTTGAACTGGCTGGATTTAGCAGGCACTAAGTCTTTCTCCGTTTTTGTGATTTTTCACAGCAATAGGCATTCTTGGGGTTGATATGACTTTCACTACTGCACATCACCAAATAGTATGAGGGTCCATGGGCAGTTTTCCTTCTTGAAGAAAAAAAAAAACTATTCATGGCAAAATTTGCTTTAACTAAAAAAAAGAAATCTGCACCATTATGACCTTAGCATTATGCAAGAAAACAAAACAAAACAAAACAAAACAAAACAAAACAAAACAAAACAAAAACACAAGAAAAAATTCTTGGCAGCATGTTTTGGGGAGTCAGTGAGCAGGAGAAATTATTTCAGATATAGACCAACCCTCCCAGTCAGCTCCCAGAGCCCAGAGCTGGACAGATGAGAGCTTCCAAGCCAAGACTGGTGAACTTTCCTTAGTACTTTTTTGTCACCACTGTGGTTCACGCAGTATTTACAACCCAAGAGGTAGTAGGGAGTATCAAGAAGAAAGTACAAGCACACATTAGTGTGTACATCCGCATATGCACAAACACACAGGATGAATCCACAACAGTTATAGCCAAAGGATGAAGAGATGAGAAGAAGCTGAGAGAACTGGGACTATTTAGTTTGGAGCAGAGGAGGCTCGGGGGAGACCAGAAGAGAGTTTGTGGCAAGGTGGAGGTCAGCCTCTGCTCCTGTGTAACTAGTGATAGGATAAGAGGGAATGGCCTCCAGTTGCACCAGGAGAGATTCAGAATGCATGTAAGGAAAATTTTCTTCTCCCAAAGAGTGGTCAGGTGTTGGAACAGGCTGCCCAGGGGGTGATTGAGTCACCAACCCTGGAGATGTTCAAGAACTATGTTGATGTGTACTGAGAAAAATGGTTCAGTGGGAAATATTGGTGGTTGGTGGATGCTGGGATTGGATGATCTTGGGAGATCTTTTCTGACCTTGGTGATTCTATAATTTTTATGATGGCATGACGATGCTACACACCACCTAAATACCAGCTTCCCCAGCCCACACTGCAAGCTCACTTAGAAAAATTCCCATCATTTTAAACAGAATTGTTCAGATAATGCTTAAGTAAGAAGTAAAGCCTGGAAAAGGCTTATGTGAGAACTTCTGGATGGCCTCTTGGTATCCATGTCCTCCACTCTCTGCTCTGCGTGCACCCACTGCAGAAGCATTTTGCAAGGATATCCAAATTTTAGATATTTATTAAAGCAAAATTTGAATTGCAAAACACTGAAGAACCCCCAACTTTTTCCCCATTCACTTCTCACTTCCCTCCCTGCTCTGACGCCCACTGCTTCAAACACAGTGTGGCTGAATGGACTTTCTCTGGCCTTCTGTAGCTGTGTGGCTTGAGGAGGCACTCACTAACCCTGAACACCATGGAGCTGATTGGGTCACAGCCCAGAACCGGCTCAGGCCCAGGCAGCAGTCCCTGTGCCCAAAATGCAGACCCATCACACAGAGGAAGTGATCTCTGCAACTGTCTTCCAGCTGCATATACCTATGGTTAACCCAAATATTGACCTCTGTTTCAGTGACTTTTAACACAGACACAAGGGCTGGGCTGAAGCCGAGCCTCTAAGGTTTATGCCCAAAGTAGAAAATCAGAATCATTCCTGCCACAATTCCCGCCCCCCCCCCCCCCCCCCCATCTCAATGTTCTGAAACAATTTTCAGTGGGTAGTGCAGTTTTGGGTTGGTTTGTTTGTTGTTAGTTAGGTGGCTTTTTCATTTCTTTTTTTTTTTTTTTCTTTTTTTTTGGGGGGGGGGAATAAGGAGATTTCAGAGTCAGATTTTAAACAGCCTATCTTTTTAATATTAGTTTATCAAAAATGGAAAAATGGCATCAAAGAAATCATGGTTGTTTCTTTAGGAGTAAATCAAAGTACAAAGATAAAGTGGTAGAAAAACAATGCATTAACCTAGTGTGCTTTGAAAACAGATACAAAACAGTACAAATACCTGATCTGTAGATGCCAGAAGGAGAATATTAACAAGATAGCTATGAGTACAGCTTCCAGGTTAAGCATCACAGAAAGATTACAGTAACAACACCACCACCAAGTGATTAATTCTAAGGGAAAAAAAAATAAGGAAGGCACAGACCTGTTTTGATCACTTTTCTAGTTCACAGATTCACATTTCAGCTGGATTCACACTTTGAATAAATGGAACTGAGATTTGAACCTTTTCAACTACCCCCCACAAATCAGATCTGAGTGAGCTCCCCAGCCCACTTGCTGTTACTAATCCCTGCTGGCAAAGGAAAGGCAACAGTGGGCTTCTGAAAGGCGCAGATTTGCAGAGTCTGGGGCGTGAGCTGGCGGGAGGTTCAGGCTCCTCATGTCTGTAATTGGAAAGGACATGAAGTAATGAAGTAATTTCCCCATCCCTGTTCCCCATGTTTATCAGAGGCTTGTCTGCTGTGGAGGAAGGGTGAGAGGGTAATCTGAGCCTCCACAGAAAACCTGCTTTTTCTCCAAAGTTATTTGGATTTCCATGAGCGCTGGCAGAACTTTGGAAGGAGTCCAGGCAAGTGAAGGAATTTGGCTGCTCTGAAAATATCATACAGGAACTTTAAAAATTGAACTGATTTATGCCCTGTAATGTTTTCAATACTGTATAAATTAAGTTTGAGTTCCTAGACTGGATTTTAAGAAGAAATTTTATACGTTATGAGCCATGAAAGAACTAGAGAAAAAAATCTTATTGTCTGATAATTCCACCTCTCCTTTAAGACGTGCTAGACTTTGCATATATAATGTGTTCAAAGGAATAATATGGAAAATGCATTACTTTGTAGCTTCAAAGGATGTTCCAGAATACCTTGAGGTCCTGACAGCTATTTGGAGTTTGCTAATATCTTACAGCACTGTGAAATAGATTAGCGATAGGAACTTTTGGTGTTCTGTTCACCACCGACTAGCAGTAGAGCTGGACTCCAGCGCACAGTAGGCTTCGAAAGTACAACATCTAGGAAGTGTAACCTCACTGCAGAGAGAAAATTGTCTCCTACAGAGCACTGCTTAAAACCACCTTTGTTCTTTCATGCGCAGATGGCTACACTCGGCATTCTTCTTCTAGCCACAGTCCAATGCTCTCGGCAGTGGCTCCACGGCACAGTCTCAGGAAGTCCTCTAGTGTCAGTAAGCAGCCATGTGCTTTGTGAGGCTTTATGATAAACTGTGAGGTTTTCAAAGGAGCCACAATTTGCACTTCTAACAAACATAAATACATTTATCCACGGTGCCTTGTCCTCATTCAGAGGAAGATGCAGCTGTAAATAGTGACATACATTTTCCTCTTTTAATCATCCACGGACACAGCCTCAGCTGGTAATCTAAAGGTTGAGTTGCAGCCGAGCTCTGATTTGATTAATCACCAGCCTCCTCTGAGGTTTGAGGCTTGTTTCTGGTTCAGAGGTCAGCATGTACAAAGGCCGTTCCCAGTGAGCCAGCTGCCCTGTGCCGACACACAGCATGTCCCCCAGCCAAGAGCAGCAGCACCGGCACTGGCTGCAATCTGCCCACACTTCGGCCTGAGGAGGAGCATCAGGAGGTGGCCAACAAGTAGCTGCCATGCAGAGACACGAAGGATAGAAACTTAGGAGGATATCACTTACTTCTACATTAAAATCAGAACATTAGCAGAAACCGACATAGTGGCCAGAGAAGTGAAATAATAAAATTAATGCTATGCTGGCTGCCAAACTGCTCTCTGAGAGTCTAGGAGAGCGATGCAAGTGCAGAGCAGCTCAGTGGGCAGACTGGATATACCACATCCTTCGTTGTTTAGTCTGGAGAAGAGGAGGCTCAGGGGAGACCTCATTGCACTCTACAACTTCCTGAAGGGAGGTTGTGATGAGGAGAGGTTTGGCCTCTTCTTCCAGGCAACAAACAGGACCTGAGGAAATGGCCACAAGTTGTACCAAAGGAGGTTTAGATTGGCCATAAGGAAAAACTTCTTCTCTCAGAGAGTGGTCAGGCACTGGGATGGCCTGAACAGGGAGGTGGGGGAGTTGCCATCCCTGGCAGTGTTCAAGAGGCGTCTGGATGAGGAGCTGCGAGATATGGTTGAGCAGCTTGTGGTAGCAATGGTAACGCATGGATGGTTGGACTGGATGATCTTGTAGGTCCTTTCCAACTTTGTGATTCTATGATTCGTGAGAAGACACAGACCTTCTACATGTGGGTACACAGCAGGACTGTAGCTGGGGTTTGGCAGGAGGGAGCACAATCTGATGTTCCTAACTGTTGCACAGCTGTTATTCTCCCATCTCTAAATCTTGAGTTATCTTTTCAAAGAGCTCTACATTTTCTGGCAGCAATATTCAGCCTGTGACTGCTTGGAACCAGCATCAACACCAGTTACCTGATTGTGTGCAAGCATCCATTTGCATGTGCAAATGAGATGGCTATGATGCCTCATCTTTGGTAGAAATAATTGTGCATGGACAAATTCAAATAAAAAGCAAAAGAATAATGTAAGTGTTATGCTCTTCCAGAGGCTTGTTTCCCTCTCTCTATACTTTACGCCACCCATAGATAAAGTTAAATGGTTCTCTGAATCGGTATCCTTCTTTACTTTTGTGACACTGACATCTTCAACCCCTCTAGAACTGATGGAACAGGCAATAACCCCACCCATCAACCATGCCTTTTCAATAAGAATGCATCTTCCTCTTTTTCCAAAATGAAGTTTTCTGCCTTCTCCATGCCCCAGATCCCAGCATGCCTAAGGTATGAACAAGAACCAACACCAGACCAGTACTACCTTTCACCAGACCAGTACATACACTTTCACAGGTGTTGACCTGTGAAACTGGAGCAGAAACAAAGCCAAAGCTGTTCTTAGTTCTGTTGAGAAATCTAGAAATTTAACCCAATGGGAATGCAAAGGGCATTTTCAGTGAAACCCAGCAGAGTGAAGAAAGTTCCAGATGTACAGTGCAATTAGATTTACATTTTTAGTTATATTTTCCACTGTGAGTTTTTTTCTCTGTTATGGGATTCTGCAGGCTTTAAAGAAGTATCCCTGAATCTGAGCACACAGAAGAAGTCTTAGGATATTGCTTGAAAAAAGTACACCAAGAGGAAATTGTGCAATCAATTCCATGAGAATGCCTCCCTCAGCAATAAACACTGCCTGTGCCAAATAAATGGGTGATGTGCGTCATAAATTTCCTTTTCCTGTCAGAGCAGCCACAAGAAATGGATGAAGTTATGCACATTTGTATAAAAATAAAAACGTGCTATTTGCTCTGCAGAGCGCTGCCGACACTGCAGAGCACCGCGCAGCCGAAGGCACAGCCCTCTCACACAAAGGAAAATACATCCAGTTTATCTCACAGTCACATTTACACCAGTTCCAGCCTCACTCGTCACAAACAAGGAAGGAAAGCCTTAAATTTTGCATTCAACTTAAGCCTCTATCGAAGACATGTTGTCTTTAAATAGGAGGTCTTTACCACTTGCTGGAAATCAGACCTAGCACACAGCTGTGGCAGCACAGCTCAAGCCTGACAGTCCAAACCATGCGCTGCTGGTCTGGAAAGTGAGGATCTTTCATGCTTCCCTCTAGGCAGTATTTTTCCCTCTGACTGCACTTACATAGTGAGAAACTTGCTTGCACTGATATCAAAATGGTATAACCCATCGCCATCATGCACCAAGCTTAGCTCTTCATCTGGCATAGGTAAGCACAGGCAGAACTTCCTGTTTCTCCCACAAAGCCAACCCCAGCTGAGAACACAGGCTGTGGTAATAACAAAATTTTGGACTACTTTATTCTCTTTATTCTTTCTTGTGCTCCATTATTCTGTCCTCTATCTGAAGAGAAATGTTACCTGCCACCACCTGACCCCAAGCCCCTCTATGCCTTTACAGAGCTCCAAAGACCAGCTCTGCCCAGGTGCACAGTGGCACTAAGTGGTATCACCTTCCTCCTGTCCCTCAAGAAACATTTCATCTTCAACAGCTGCTTCCATAGTATTCCTGCCTCAACTGGGAAAAAGAGAGAGCTGTCAGCACTGATATATCAGAAATACAATTCAGGCAGATGTCTTTATTTTTCCCCCTTAGACTGATCTCATTTTCTAGAGTATTATTCTTTCTCCTCCTAGGTCAAACAACATCTGTTGTACAAAAAAGAAAGCAAGATAATTTATGTTGTCAAGTCCACATCTTTCCATTTGTATTTTGCCTTCCTAGGAATTGCCCTGCTCTGTCCCCTGATCCTTAGTGAATTGCAGAGTCCATAGTCAGATCTTAGCATGACTTCAGCATCCCTAATTGCTGCACAAGCCTTTATTTGATCCTGCTCTACGGCAAGATTTGGAAGCTACATCAGCAATACCCCAAGAGGAGGGCAGTTGTGCAACTCTGACCACAGCACCCTGCTCCCACCTCACTGCACCCTGCCAGCACAGCGGGCAGCACTGGCACTCCCTGTTGTTGTTGATGTCTGGGGCCTGCTACGGCCACGGAAGGAGCCACTGATGGCTGCCTTTAACAGTCAGCATAGACACAGCTGTAATTTGTCAGAAACTATGTAAGGATATAACGTTTGCAACTGTAAACTGGCATAATGCAGTAATGTGTGCTGCCAGATGCAGCAGTGGGCATCCAGCCATGGGTCAGCTGCAGGACTCACGGTAGTGAGGGCATTTCATCCCATTAGAATTCACAAACAGTGACCCAAACCCAGCCAGGAAAGAAAAATTAAGTTCCTAGATTCAAACCTGATCTAGTTCAGCAAGAGCAAAGCTCATGGAGGGCTCTGCAGTTCTGGCTCTGGCCTTTGAGCATGAGAACTGCTGGCTGAGCTCAACACCTTTGTTTTGCTCTTCTTCTTTCCCAAAAATAGAACCTGAAGAAAAAGGAAATAAAAGTAAAACATCCCAGCCCTCGGAGGCACAAGATTAAATCAATAGCTGTACATCCCTTTGATCCTATTTCATACACTGAAATGCCAGTCTCTCCCCTTCCATGTCTAAAGCAGCCAAGAGACACAGTGAGTGGGGGGAAACAGAAAGATAGCAGTGGTTGCCCAGATTTGTTCCTCACGAGCAAAGACATCATTCTCATGTTGGTCACTTTCAAGAGCAATTGGTTCAGCTGTCAGAGGACAGATCCACACAGGAGTCAAGAAAAAAAGCCTTCTCTCACCTGGAAGGACAAGTGAGTACCTCAGGAAGCCAGAGATGTCTCTGATGAATCCCTGCTGTTTATATCATGACTTATACCTGATCTTTGGTGCTTTCTTTCCTCCTCTGCTACAACTTCACCTTTTAAAGTGACGATGAGGATTAAAGCTGTAGTAGTTTCCACTGCATTTTTCACTTAATAAATACATAAATAAATCACTTGACTTTTCCATAAGGTTTTCTCAAAGAAAATGACAATTTACAAACATAAAATCTTTGTCGGTACTTCTGAAGGTTAAAAAAAAAAAAAAGGCAATCTCCATATGTTCACATTTGCTCTTTTAGGTAAGGAAACTTGTTTGCTGTTATATGACTTAACTGTTAGGATATGATGGATTTCTGCAACAGACATTTTCTGCCTGAACGTGATATGATGAGCACAAAAAAGACACAAGGTGTGCAACCATGTGCGGAACTGATTCTCATTCTGATCTGAACCTTCAGTATATTTCTAAGGAGCAGAAAAACGTTTATTGCTGATCATAAGAGCAGGAACTTTGCCAGCGCACAGACTAACATCCTCCCTGTTCGTTCATATTTTCTGCTGAGAATGGAGTCTTAGAGGAGCACAGGGACAATGCTCCAATCCCCCTTCCTTAAAGATGCAGCTTAAGCAGGAGCACATTGCATTGTGCATCTTCACTTCCAGAGACAATGTGAAGGACCCTGCAGAAAACATGGCAGAAGTTGCTCCCCACCCCTACTTTGCCATTGCAGAGACAGACTAAGATACATCCCGTGGGTAAGGCTGTGGCAAGCGTTCCATCTCAGTGCACTGGAGGTGTCTAAGCAAGAGGATGGGCATGGCTCCAGTGCTGCTGTCTGACCCACCTGGTGGCTTATACTCAGACAGGTAAAGTCTTGCAGTACTTCAGTTGAGAAACAATCCAAAGGCCAAATATCTAGACAAATGAAAACACTACCTCTTTCACCTGGATTCTCTTCTTCAAACCTGCAGGGGAACCCCAAAAATCACAGGGATGTTTTGGAAGGAGGCTGTAGATTTGCCACTGAAGCCCAAAATTACAGTGCTCCAGGTCTAGGAAAAAATAAAAAAAAAAAAACAAAACCTGCTGAGAATTGTGAAAGAGATTTTGTATAATGGATTGAATAGTTGGTGGTTCCAGTCTAGTCAGAGAGCCTCACAAGAAGGGCCTTACTTTGCAGCATTAAGTATTTCTGTTCCCAAAGGGCAGTAGGGTACAGTGAATCGTGCCACAGTTTTTACAGTTAGCTGAACATTTCTTTTCAATCTCTGAAGAGATTGGGGTTTGTCTGAATTGTGAATGATGGCTCATGTCCAGCTCTGTGTGCGACATACTCCTCTAGTGACAAAGTTCACACACTGAGCCTCAGTCAAGAATCCACACATAGCCTGAATATTGCTGGCACCCACAGAGTGTAATTAAGATCATATGAGACTCAGCATTTCTTTCTCTTGCCCAGCTATATCCGACAAAAGGGCCAAATGATTCTCCTTGCTCTGAAAATTTTAGTCATATCTTATCACTTGGCTTCCACTTACTTTACATGCCTTCATTTCAAGCTTTAATTTCTATGTAAACATTTCTTCACATGCTCTGCAGCAAATGTTGCCATGGCACTTTCCAACATGAGCATTTCCCACAAGAAAGAAAGGCAATGTTTTCAAAAGCATTGAAGTGTTAAAAGCACAAGTTCCTGGTCAAAACCTCACCCAGCATGAGTGGTTCCATGAGCAGGGAGGATGGAGGAGCAGCACAACATGGACACAAACCTCAGTGATGCCAAGAGATTATCTTGGCAAGTCAGTCTACATATCTGAATTTAAAGGGATAAATCACTGGCTTGGCAAGTTGAAATAGCAAGGATAATTCCACAGATTTTATAGCAGCAGCCAATTCTTCCCCAGTGGGTTTAAAAGGCAAGAATAAGAAGAACTAGTTTTCTTTATTGGACAGATACTTTGTCATTTTGCGCATCACTCTGTGGATTGTTTTATCAGCTAATAAATAGGAAAAAAAATCACTGTTTTTGTTAAATTTTTATTGCCATCTTTTAAGCTGCTCTGTTCATTGTGACTTATGACCAACAGATTAAGGTCCATACCAACCTGAAAGGATCAGTATTCCTCCAGCAGTCAGGGTTGGTTAAAAGATAGGAGCAGAAGAAATGAGTATTATGACAGTTTGTCAAGTGCTTTTCTTACCTGGCACAACTGCACTGTGTTGACTGCCTCTGGGCATTGATTGACAAGCTTACCATAATCCTAGGGAAAGCAAAAGTAAGATTGTCTCTTGTACAGCTCAAATGAAATCAGCTGTCCTCTATAGCTGGGTAAATTCTGAGCAACTTGCTGAACTTGCTCTGAGTTTACACCAGTGAAAACAAAGGAAGATTTTTGGTACAGAATTCTTGTGATTAGAAACAGCTGTACAATTGTGAACTCTTCTGAGCATGGAGGAAAGCCACATGTAAGAGTTCTGATGGTCAGTTTGTGTATTTTCCATGCCCTGCCTTCAGTTTGATTGTTGGCTTTCCCCTCTTCCACAGCAACAACTTCAATTTCTTTTCATGCACAGCAATGGGCAAAAAAAGTGTTGTACTCCTGCACAGTCCATAAAACTTGCACTATTTCAAGTACCTTCAACATTCAGAACCTTGAATGATGAGAGATGAGAAATCATCTCATTTCCCAGGTAGGGGTGGAGAAGGAGCACTTTGTTAAGGAAAGACAAAGCAACCCAGTCTGACAGTAGAAGAGAGGGAATGAAAGGGGGAAAATTGAAAGAGAAAGGAAAGGTGGAGGGAAGAGAGCAGGAGAAAGGCAGAGAAATACCCGGGAGAGAGATACCACTGACTTCAAAATTCCTAACCTCTGTTACAATGTAAACGGAAAGTCTTTGTGCTCCTCAGATTTCCTCTTCAGATGATGAATGGATGGGGTGGGCAGAAGCCTGCCGAGGACAGACCCGGTGCTCCTGCCTTTGTTCACATGCAGGAGTCCGCAGGGCTGCTCTTTGCAGCCTCACACTACAGCACACAGTGGCACAGTGGTCAACACTGCTGACAATACTCCAGGTGAGATCTAATACTTTTAGCAATAAGAGACATGGGGTCGCTTTTGTTTTGTACCCTGTCCCTCTCCTAGAGCAGCCCTGCCTCTCACCTGCCCTTTTACTACAGCTGTGATCTAGGCAGACACGTTCAATGATTTTTGCAAAAGAATCTGACCTCCACAAATCCCCTTCTTAATCCCTCTGCTGAGTGCTTGCTCTGTTTAGCACACATTCCCTGCTCTGATTCCCTGCTTGCTGATTAACTATTTTACACTTGTCCACACTGAACTCCATTTTGCCATTTGTCAGCATTGCCACTGAAGAGATCTCAGCCCAGGTGAATCCGTTCAGGCCTTGCCTGGTTCTGGGGTTCCTTATCTGGAGTAACTTCTCAGATTTACCTTCTCCTTTACACCACACTGCAGAAGGACAGGCTCACTTTTTTCATGACTAAATAATAAAAACACTGACTTCTCTGAAACACGCGACAGCTCAGTGATGCCACGGCCCAGGGACACCACTGCCTGCAGACATGTGGCAAGAATTGCTCCCACCCAGCACTATTGTGGAAAAGCTCCTGACTGTGCAAGCCAGGCAGTCGGGAGGGGTGGTAGCTAGGATGCCTTGATGCTGGTGATGCCAAATCTGGGCTGCCTTAGTGACATGAGCGCGCTGGGGCACCTTTGTCTCATCTGGATCGTGCATTACAGAGGTCCTGAAACAGTCCCAAGAACAGCCTTCTGCCAGCTGGAAAAGTTTTTATCTGTGCTTATTGTCTCATACCTGCCCTTGAGCTGGTTTTGATCCAATAGCCCCTATTACCTCCTCTTCCTTTACCTTTTGCCTTAGCTATTAATCTCTGATGTGGAACTTTGTGAAACGCTCTTTGAAACTCTAAGCGCACTGCTGAATTTCCCTTATCTAGCCTGGCAGTAATATCTTCAAAGAGCTCCAGGAGGTTAGTTAAGTATGACCTCCTCTAGCTTCAAGCTCAGCTTCCCAGCAAGCCCTTCACTTCATCGCTAGAGATGAGAGAAAGAGGACAGGGAACTCTGGGACAAAGAGGCACATCACAGTTACAGTAAAATCAGCAGCAGGCACAGCATTGATCCCACTGCCCAGCACATCTTCAAATTACACTGGTGACACCACACTCTCTGGCTGTGCGTTCCATTTTTCAAGGACCCGATGCAAACCCTGTCTCACAGGCAAGCTGCCACTACCCTCACCAAGGGATTTCTGAAATAAAGCTGAGGACCTAACCACTCATCATGTTCCTTTGGATCACCCTCCCCCTCAACAAACCCTATTAATGACTGTCCAGCATGCATGGAGTCATTTTAGACTTAACGTTACAGCAAAATATTTCACAGTGAAGTGGGACAATCATTAGAACACACCATGAAGAGAGGTTTTTCTATTCCTTGGAGGTGCCTGGAACCTCACTGGTCCAAGTGAGTAGTGCTGCCTAACTTCAAAGTTGGCCCTGCTTTAGGCAGGAGTGTGGACCACTTGTTTCCACAGTATGTTAGGATAAGGCTTATTTGTGGTTTTTTAATTCCCTTTGGACCAAGCTCCATCCTCCAGATACTAATTAGCACGTGCAGGAGCCTGAATCTAACTTCTACCTTCCAGAACCTCAGCTGGGACTATGCATGGCTCTGTGAGTTCCCTCCCTTCTGCATCAGCCCGAGCAGCATTTAAAGGGTTCATAGAAATAACCTTTAAATGTTGCTCGGGCTGATGCAGAAGGGAGGGAACTCACAGGTAGGGAATGAAGTGAGTCCAAATTTTAATTCCACCTCCACTTGCAATGTGCAGATTTTCCCCTTGCACTGTGCTTTCTGTTCCCCCACAGAGCACCTCTGCTATGTTTCCATTCTCACATCATCTCTTGCTGGTTTCTCATTTACATCATAATACCTGAGTTGCTGTTTACACTGAGCTGCACAAAGGTATGTTTTACGTCTGATTGGGATGTGATCATTAACATCACACCGCTGGCCCCAGGGAGTTTCATGACTGGATTCAGATCCATCTGCCCTGTGTTCCCAATAGGGATTCCCCCTTCAGGCCTGAATATTTTGGCAGGAGACAATTCAAAATGTGCTAAGCACTACATGTCAGGCAGGATGTGTTACCTTAAATGATGATCTATTATACGGATGTGCCTGTTTTGTATTTTATCTCTTTAATGAGTGGCCTCTTCATAAGTTGTGGTGCAGTCTGTGCTCCACCAGAATAAAACTGCTTGCCGCCTCTAGTGAGGTGAACACCCTTAGCATTCTAAATTTATAGCTAAACTTCCCCAAAATGAATAAAACAAGGACACATCTCATTCTTTACAGATGATACTGGGTTAGTAGATTTCAGTGCATTCTCCTATGGGTTTGCATCTCAGAAGTACATGTGATGTTTCCTCCACCAGTGTCTGCATAGCCTGTCTGGAAACCAAAATAAAGGCAGTCTGCTCTGAGTGTTCCTGTGGGGAATGACACAAACCAAGCATTTCCAGTGTGCCAACAGCAAACTGTCACAGGGCAAGGAGACAGCAGACAGCTACTTCACTAAGTAGCAAACTTCTACTTGGCAATCCAGTTGGAAATAGGAGCTACAAATAAAAGAATGAGGAAGGCAAACGTATTCTCCTCATAGGAAGTGCTGCGGAGTTTCTGTCACTTTAAGGGCCAGTTTCAGCAGAAGACAGAGCAGCCTTTGATTCTCTTCAGATGTTTTTACACCTTGGGCTTACTGCAGCTGCCCTTGTACTCCTTTCCATTATGTCTATCCGCCATTTGTTCAATTACTCTAAATCAAATCCCTCAGTGGTGAGAGTTTAAGGAGTATCTGCAGATGGACAAAAATGAGCAGTTTTTTACCTTCAAGCATGAGAACAGAACTTAGCTCATTGTCTGCCTTCTACTCTTCTGTGTCCATGGAGGCAAGAGACACCTTAATCTTCACTGGTCTCTCCATCTTTGAGGACAGTAACTCACTTCCAATGCTTGGCACAGATGAGGTTCAAAGTTGCAGTCTGAAAGTGGCTGAGTTCTCTGAAGAAAATATGAATAAGAGAGAAGAAAAGAAAGAAAGAGAAAAAAAAATTACTAGCAGAATATTAAGTACGACAGAGCTTGTCCTAAACAATACCAATCTCTGTTGGCTTCTCAGAAGTTGTAGAGCATACACATGCAAACAGAAGTGCCCTCAGGAGACATGCAGAACACAAACTGGGCCCCAAGGCTGGCTGTGGGCTGTGTCCTTTCATCTCTAACGCACAGCTAGGGCTGACCTTTAACGAGGAAAACAAAAAAAAAGGGAGGTGGCTGCTACTGAGTCACACAGAGGAGGAAAAAATAAGGTGTGAGATATTACGGGGAAGAAAGGAAAACATTTAGAAAATCCTGGGAGGCAGAGTATTTTAAGAATGCTTCTGGATGGGTCAGACACACTAGGAGCACAGATTTTGCAGAACTGGCTGCTGCAGTGTGGGTTCATTACTGGGTATCCTTACGTTTTCTTAGGATAGATGCGTGAAGTCTGAGATTTCAAAATCCATGAGAGCATTTGGAAATCTTGGTTTCTTACATGTTTCTGCACTGCTCTGACAGCTGTGGACTGTTGAACTTCCTCAGTACTGAGTGTTGCCACAAGAATTAGGACAGGTGTCTTTCTGGGGCAGATATGGCACACTCAGACCCCACAAGTTGGCAGGAAATCATAGAATCATAGAATGGCTTGGGTGGAAGAGATCTCAAAGCCCACCTAGCCCTACTTCTGCTGCAGGCTGGATGTTCCCTATCCCCCCCCAGCTCAGGCCACACAGGGCCCACCCAGCCTGGCCCTGGGCAGCTCCAGGGATGGGCACCCACAGCTCTGGGCAGCAGTGTCAGGGCCTCAGTGACCTCTGAGCAAATAATTTTCCTCTAATATCTAACCTAATTTTCCCCTCTTTTAGTTCAGAAACATTCCCTGTTGTCCTAGTACTATCTGTCCATGTGAAAAGTCTCACTCCCTCTCCTGTTTATAAGCTCCCATTAAGTTCTGGAAGTTACACAGTGAAGTCTCCCTGTACCTTTCTCTTCTACAGGCTGAACAAGACCAGCTCGCTCAATCTTTCTTTGTAGGAGATGAGCATCTTTTGTGACCTCCTCCGGACCTGCTCCAACAGATCCAATGGGAAACTCTGTGTAATCAAACCAGCTTAAAACAGGCTGTGGTGCAGCCAGCAACAAGTGTGATATCACACTGTCCAACATAGGTTGTACAATCATCATCACCAATTTACTCGCTTTCTCAGATGAGTTTTCAAAGAGTGGTGGTCTCTGTCCATTTTTCACTACAACACTCACCATACTTTGAGTAGGTGACCAGCAGCTAGTTCAGCTACTCTTGCATATACTCATGTCTGTAGGAGTAAAAGAGAAGGCCCTGCTGACCTACTGGCACATGTACCATCCACTTTGCACAAGTACATGGGGCTCCAGCATCCGTGCCCTTGCCAACAAGCCCAAAACTGCCTTCATATGGAGTGATGGAGGAGAGTCCAGTGTCTGTGCCTGTGGCAGCCCATCAGAAGAGTCATGTGGATGAAAGTGGAGAAAAAAATCACTGCAAATTAATCAAGCCACCACCAGCAGAGGCAGGTGCAATGGCTGTACAAGGAAAACAAATAAATCAACCAATGGTTAAAAATAGCCCTTTTGATTACTGCCTTCAGTCTTCGTCTAAAGACAGCATAACGACTTAACGTTCTCTTTGGAGCTAACCCTTTCCAATATTTTACTGCTGCTGCCCTTAGAGTTAGTCAATATTCACAGAAGATAAGAAGGTAGATTGATTAGAGGTAAGAGATACCTGTGCTGAACACGCTTGCTTTTGCACAGCCCAAGGTACTGCCCACAGGGCTCACTGGGAGGCCCCCAGTCCCTGCATATGTGGTCAGAGTACCACCCAGGGATCCCAGTGGTCAGCCAGCCAGTTACAAACTACCAGTTCTCATTGTACAACCGACCTCTTAGTCTCCATTTGTATCGCTAACCAGGTTTCACAATAGGAAATCCAGTATTTCTCATGTCTACCTTGCTTCAAACTACTCTTTCAGAAAAGCTTTATTGTCTCTGAGTTGGCTGTCATTCCTAGTAGTCCCTGACAATGCTCAGGTTCCAATAGTATTTAAAAAAATTTTAAATAATGATAATAATAATAAGATAAAAAGGAGGAATACCAGTAATATGTTTATTAGCTTCCAACAGTTTTACATTTATCTTAAAACACTATCATATCACCACAAGAAAAATCACCTTGAGTTACAATTTTTAGCAGATTCTCAACTAAGTTGTCCAGCCTAAGCAGAAAAGCTAAGCCTAGCTTTCAAGAACCAGACTGATACCACAACCCGATCCCAAAATGCTCATGGTGTTCATTAGTTCACTGCTGCCATCTGTTTACCTTAGCTACCCATACATGACCAGCATGAGAAGCTCTGAACAAGGGGATGTGGAATGAGGCCACGCAGCCCCACCACCCCTGCAGCATGTGCTGGGGAGCTGGCATGAGCACTGCTCACAGGGCCCAACACTTCAAATAAACAGCCCCAATTACTCCCTGGCTATGACAGGATGCAGTTAGGAGCATTATAATTGTGAATGTTCCCATTGCCTACATAAATGTCTAATCCTTTCTGGAACCCGTCTAAGTTTGTGGCCTCAATTAAATCTTGAGGCAGTAAATGTGACAGGTTAATCATAGGACTTGTTTCTGGAAGCCCAAGTGTCTCCAGTAAATTTTAATTGTGGCACCTTCTCACTTCAGTATCTTCTTGTGGAAGGGTAAACAGAAGCACCTAGTGTCTGCTTTCACACTATCCATTACTTCAATACACTCTGTTATACTTCCTTTACTAATTATCTTTTATATTAGCTGGCCCAGGCTTTTTAGTCTCTCCTCATATGAAAATTGTTCCTTGAATTCAGCTTGTGAATAATAAGGTCCCGCTCAATAAGTGAAGCGCCCATTGTTCCGTCTCAGGAAGTCTTACTAGAGCCAGGGTTCAAAGCAGAGCTCTTCAGCCGTGCCTTCCTGAACATTTGCACTGTCAGGCCCTGTGCCTCCCATATGGTCAGCTCAGATGTGCAGTTTCTTCTGTTCCTGCATTTATCTGAGCAATATAATCACCATTAAACTGTTACCCAAAATCATATAAATTCATATTGTATAAACTCAAAAATCTTGTAAAGTATAATGAAAGGTCAGCTCCTCCTCCTGTTTAAAATGTAAGCACTGACTCAGCTTCTTGCTTGCAGTTTTTGTTTGGTTGCTCCAATCATTCATTTGCAACTCACTGTTGACAAAGGGCATGCAATTTATAAATCTATGTCAGCTATATACAGAAAGATTTTCCAGCAATGATGCACATGAATAGGTAGCTCCCATGCGGTCTGATTCATTTAGACTCATTTTTTCAGACATTTGACCTCCCAGCATTTTCCCAGGAATGTCATTTGTCCAAGTACCACCACCATCAACAGCAGGAAGTTCCTACCTGAGGACCACATGCTTCTGCCGTAGTGCTTCTCCAAATCCAGGAGGCTCAGACAACAGATCAGAGCTCTCCTGAGCCAGCAGGAAGGAGGTCCTCAGCCTTCAATGGGAAGCCCTGAAAGGTGGTAGTTCATCTGAAATGTCTACTGTTGAAATAAAGGCAGGAAAGGAAGGATTTGGAAACATGGCTCAAATCTTCAGTGTGACTTTAAAATTACTGAGCAAGAGACACGGGTTGAGATTTTCAGAAACTATGACACAAAAGCATAAAAATTCAGCTTAAAATGGAACATGGCTTTGACCTTTCATGTTTTCCAAGGGGGATTTTGTCACCTAGTGGGCCACGCCTTGCCCTCAAATTCATTCTCATAAGCCTTCAGCAGCTATTATATTTTGTATAGTTAAGAGATAGGCCATTCAGCTTGTGAAGGCAGTGACTGATGCACAGGCAGGCATCATCATCTTCCCATTTCTGGAGACAAATGACTCAGGAGACCTGCAGAAAGGCAACCCCACAGGGCTTTGCCAAGTTGCCTGAGTTTCTTGCAGCAGCCTTCCAGTGCCTGACTCAGTTGCAATGAGATGATCTATTATCTTCCTCAAAATCACATAACTGCTCCATCAGAGAAGGCTGAAGCACAGTGATGAAGGATCTCAACTCACAGTACATTTTCTCTAATGGAGGCCTGCCTGCTGGATGTGGCGTACTGTGGGTCACATGGAGGCCTGAAATGTTGGAATGTCACTATCAAAGAGCATGGGATTCAATAGAAAGAACTGGCCAATAGTTAGAAACGCATCCACAGGTTTGTGAAAGGCTAGTTCAGACTCATGATACCATAAATGTAGTTTGTGTAACATTGGAGAAGTCTTTAAACTCCAGTAACTCATGTACTTAATGGTGCAGTTAAGCAACACCTGAGATTAGTAAATGTATCAAGATAATCATTAGAAAAGAAACAAACAAAAAATTCTATCTTCTTTATGACTGTATTCTCCAATGATTAAAAGGAGAATAAACTTCTTCCCACCTCCCAGGACACCTGTGAAAAGAAACTCACTGAAAACTGCACTGTGGCAATGGAAATTATTTTGATTCTTCACAGTTTCCTTCACAGATGGACATTCAAAAAGCATTTTTGAGGGGAAAAAGATTGTATTTACCATTATATTTCTGTTAAAATACAGATCAACACTATTATTTTAAGATATGTTTCAGAGTGGGATTGCTTCTCCATCTCTGCTAATAATTCCCCATTGTGAACAAGAAGAGTATCATTTTCCTTACACCTTAAGGGAACAAACAATTTTCCCATTTCCTATGACATTAATATACTTTAAATGGCTCTAAATTATGCACACATAAGAAATGAAAGATTCCCATCACTTCAATCTACATAAAAATTTCAGTAGCTGCATTTACCTTATTGTGATTCACTGATTTTAAAATTGCAGGAATGCCTCCACTGATCTTTTGAATTAAAATCCGATACATCTTCTGGTTTAAAGCACTAAGTTAGCCCTTCGAGGTGAGCAAGTTAATACCATATAAATCCGAATTCAATCTAATACAGAACTTCTCGCACAGGTTTGAAGAAACTATTCTGTGAACTTTGTTTTGCACCTGTACATACCTCGCCTTCCTAGATATATCAGTGGGAGTCCAGAAGATAAGATGTACTGACCCCAAGTGACTTTTGAAGAACTCCTCATCTGGATTCAGGACATTTCTTGAGACAGTATGAGTGGCACCCACTCCCTGCGTGTATCAGATGAGCTAATCTCTAGCAGGACTTTTGATTCAGAATCACATCAGGCAACAAATTGCATTGCGGCACTCTAGGAGCAGGGGTACCTGAATGAGCGATGGAGGGTACATTGAATGAAGCCATCAAACAGCTGCAAAGGAGAAAGCAGCAGCTGTAATGAAATTGAGGGCTACACAATTTCCTCTTAAAATCACTCATGTTACAGTCTGAAGTCCTTTCCCTTTGTTGGGATTAGTCCCACAGTTAGAGGCCAATCTCGTGTTACTGTTTGTGACAATAGATATCTTACGACAGTCTACAAGCCACTGTTATCATGTTTCTACCTCTGACAGTTGTGTGTATCCTAACAGTGTGACACCAACCATTATTAATCAGATGATCAGTAGCTGGAACAAACAGAATGACTCATTCTAGGGTTTTTCTGCAAACAAGACCATACTGGAGAAGAGGAGGTGAGGCAGCATGTGTACAACTGCAACAGTGGGGACATTGTCTCACCACCCAGTCTCAAACCCACGGTTTCCAAACCACCCCTGCTTGCAGCCTCCACCCTGTAGAGTAAGAAGGAATAACACAGGCATACGCCATTTGCACTCAGTGCCTGAAGACTGCGCTTCTGCACTAGATCTGTGTCCTTTAATAAAAGGTCATTCATCAAGTGCAGTGTCAGAACACTGCCAAGCTAATGGCGCAACACATCCTGAATGTACCCAGGAAACAAACTTCCCGCCAACTGAAGGGAAGAGCATGTTCCACTTTGTAGGGGAAAAACAAGAGAGAGAGACAGATGTCATCTCAACAAATACATTCAGAAGGTACAGCTTCTGTAGAAGAACAATGCATTTGTAGTCCAATTACAACAGAACGGAAAAGAGGCTGATAAGCTAAATAGCCTTAACTCACTCCCCAAGTTCCAAGCAGTGATGTGCTCACTGGTTTAACTTTCCACCAAGATTACAGCTGTGTGACACTGGAGCCTATGAATTTAGATAGCTCATTGGTTGTAGGAGACTAAACACGTACCAGTATCAAGTGTGTTTTCAGATCCTTCAAACACGAGGAGAATTCAGGTAGAGAGTATCGTGTGCTGCTGCCTCCTGGAGTCTCTGACACAACTCTGAATTTCTATTACAGCTTTCATACATAACTTTCAGACTTCATTAATTCTGGTGGAATTATGATTCGTCTTTCACTTTTTTAAGGTTATGTGTGACAAAAAAATTATGCTTTCAATTTGTAAAACCAAATACCTACGTGGGACCTGTCGCCACCAACAGAAGCTCCAAACAATCACACTGATGGGGTTAATTGGCATTTTAAAATAAATCACTGCCTCCAGATTGATTTATTTCCCCCTCCTCTCTTTACACAACATTACTGCTTTCTCTATAATTATTCAATGCTAAGTTCATGGATCTGAAGCAGACGACTGCAGACTTAGGAAATGGTGTTTGATTTGTTGCCATGGAAACATCTTGCTGTAGATGTACTCTAATCCCATGACAACTCTGTCTCTTAAGAACCATTTTTTCTGACATAATAAAAATCTGATCAAGGTCAGATTTAATAACAATCTCAGTTCCCAGACTTTATTTCGTAAAGGTTTAGTGCAGTTGTTTTTTTTTTTTTTTTTTCCAAAGGGATTCTCTGGAAACTTTGTTTGTTTTCTTAGCTGCATTGAAATTCATTCCCTAAAATACATAAACCTGGTGTGGTGTCATGTTAATTTACAGTGCATCTTCTGTTATTGTCTAATTGCATCATTAAAAGAAAGTTACTTATAATTGTTTATGTTGTCTTGACAGATGTTAACATTTTACATAACATTGTTCCCGCTAATACATACGTTTGGGATATCAATAATGCTTATCATTTCCTAACAACTGGTGTTTACATAGCAGCAAATGCCAGCACAGTTTAACTTTCATTTTGTACTGCAATGTTTTTCTGAGCTAGTTATCTCAGGAATATTCAAACCAAGAAGGCTTGAGACGAGTGCCAATACTCTATGTGTTACACCATAGAATAAAACCACATATGAACAGAAGGGTCGTGTTAACATTAAAAACGTGACTTAGCCATGAGGAACTTGAAATGTGCTCAGGTATGAGCTTTGGGAACTTTTTTCCCTCCTTGGCACAACTGTATTAGTCCTTTGGCTGTTGGGTTTCCACCAAGGGCTTTCAAACGGCAACAGCTCCATAGTAAAAGCCTTGGCTAGCATAATTCATCTACTTTCTTAAGGCTGGACTTTCAAAAGTCAGCGCTGATAGACACACTGGAGATTTCAGAAATGTCTTTTCATCTGTTCTCATCCAGTCTCTGAACAACTGAGTCCTCAGGAACTTTCACTTCCAAAGCAGTGCCATGCCTCCATAAAATGCTCAGTCTTTAGATGAAATCCTGGCTGCACTGGCCTCGGTGGCCAATCTGCCACCCACTCTACCTGGATTTTGTTACCTTTGCTTTTTAATAGGGAGTGGGAAAGAAACTGTAGTTAAATTTACTGTGTTGACTTTTCCATCTGTGCTACTTTTCTAGCATTGCTTTATAGCTCCTAGAGAGAAGGAAAGATAATTATCATGTTCAATGCATCCTTGGGTAGATATCAAAAAAATCACAGCCTATAAACACCACCCATTCCATTGGTTATGAAAGAATTGCGACTTTTTCTGAGGCAGGTCTCAGATCTTCAGTCATAGAAGCATTTCCTTCAAATCATATTTGAGACAGTTAGGAGAACATCTGATTGAAACACACTCTTCATAAAACAAGAACTTTCTTTCCTACTGTGAACAGGCTGAGAGAGCTGGGGTTGTTTGGGCAAGAGAAGGGAAGGCTCCAGGGAGATCTGTGAGTGGACATTCAGTATGTAATGGGAGAACAGAAGAAAGGGGGGAACAGATTCTTTATCAGGGTCTGTTGTGATATGACAAGGAGAAATGGTTTCAAACTAGAACAGGGGAAATTTAGACTGGAGGTAAGAAAGAAGTCCTTTATAATGAGGGCGGTGAAGCCCCAGTACAGGTTGCCCAGGGAGGTGGTGGTGTCCCATCACTGGAGATGCCGAAGGTCAGGCTAGATGGACTCTGAACTGTCTCTTCTCAGAGCAGGGAGTTGGACTAGATGGCTTTTAAAGATCGCTTCCGACTCAAATAATTCTATACTTAGTCTCAAGCTTATCAATGGCTCTACCAACAAAACTATCTGCGGCTTTTCATTGTCAACATGCAATTAACTCACTCTGCATAAGTGAATAGTGTCCTTGAACTGCTTAATACATTGCATCATAATTTGTGACATCACAGCTACCAGTATTTCTTCTCACTCTGTCAAGCACAGCCTTACACTACTGGCAGATCTTTGGGCTATGACTTCATAACCATCCAACTCCAGAGTATTTGGTCTGCTCTGGATATTGTCACATTCTTTGCCACTGCCATTCACCAAGCCGTATTACAATAGTGTTTTGGATCCACTCACAGGCCATGTGGGTTGTGCCAGACACCCAATAAAATAGAGAACAGGAAGTCCTCATCTCAAAGGGATGGGTAATGGTCTCTACCTAGTGTGATCTGTTGGTCTCTGGTAGTCAAAATCCATCACTGAAATACAGCAGTTTTCGGGACTGCTGTTAAAACATAAGGAATTTGTTCTGTAGATGCTTATATTGTATGTAATACTATTACCAAATTGTATGAAAACACAGAAACTGTCATTTAAAATAAGAATAGGGACAAATTTTACTAAGTTCCTCAAAACAACAGCTTTTCTATAATAACTTTCAACCATGACACCACAGGCAGAGTATAACCCCTCCTTATAGTCCAGAAAAAAACAGAGCTACATCTGTTCTTTGACATTACAGGTGATAAAGCACCACTTTGATGGCACAGCTGAGATCAGAGCACGTGCTAAGTACCACATAGACACACACTAAGATACAGCATCTGCCCTGCAGAGCTTTCATTTTAAGTACCGCAAGACAGAGCAAAAAAGGAATTATTCATATTCCTGTGCTCCAGGTCAGGAAGCTGAACCCTGGGCTTTAAGTACAAGTTTGCTCTCCCTTTGGCATTATCAGCATAAACAAGGATAATTGGCAGTATTAGTGTGAGGAAATAAGAAAAGCCAGAACAGTTTCAGTGAAGATTCTGTCATGACATGCAAATTATTTCAAGCATATACACATGGTTCATCAGAAAGTGCTGATGTTACCACTGTAGAACTTTGGGATATTGATCACATACCCTGCGCCCTATCTGCTGGATGTAATAAACATGATACATCTGCACATACCAAAAGGTGGTTTCTGCTTTGGAAAGCAAAGGGTCCCATGAGAATGCTGCTGCAAGATCCACGTGCCAGTAAATACAGCATCATCGTGCTGTCAGTCTTTCAGCATTCAATTGCCTGGTGAAAATGCAATATAACAGAAAAGGCCACCCCTCAGGACAAGTAAGTCAGGCACTACAGCAAAGAGAACAGCAAATCCCATCCACCCAGGCTGCCCTGCCCTCCCCTTCAGTGAAGTCAGATGAAGTATTTGAGCTCTTCTCCATGCTTACCTTCAAGAAAGACATCTTTTAGGGCTTATCACAGCAGGCGGACTAGTACCACACAATAGCTAACTGATACACAAACACAGAAAAAAAGGATGCCATCAAAACTAAAGAGCTCAGAATTTGTTCCTACATTTAAGATGATCAATGTCTATTTTTCTTTGTTTCCTTACTCCAAGCAGACTGCCTGATCTGCTCTGCGCAACACTGGACCTTGATCACTGCCTACTAAGGGTAAGTTACTGGAGGGAGCACCAACTCCAAGTATTGGCTGTTTGTGTATCATTTCCTCTTATAAGGAATGTCAGCCCCCAGCTACTTCTACTCAATCACTTTCTATTGAAAAGTAAAAACAACCTCAAAAAAAAAAAAAAAAAAAAAGAAAGAAAGAAAGAAAAAAAGAAAAAAAGAAAAAAAGAAAATCCCCATTGTTTTTCATTTTGTTTTGGTGTTTTGTTTTCGCTTGTTTGGACGGGGTGGAGGGGTGAATTCTGTATTTCTGAGCCCATATGTGTAGTATCAGTAAAAGCAAAGTTGCCTTGACAACTGTAGTCTTCTGTACATAGTAATTTCCTTTGCAGAGAGAAAGGCTGCCTTAATTCCTTATTTTTCCTCTGTCTACACCAAACTGCCCTTGCTCTCCTCACAGGTAAATTGCTCTCACGCACACACTGTGCGTGTACCTCAATGTGTACCCAGGGCACAGACCAATCTTGTTGACTGAGTCTGGAGTTTTAATAGATGTCATTTGACTTTTAAAAGCGTTTTGTATGAAAATTTTCAGATCTAATTGACAGATATTCGATTTCAAAGTCCTGCTCTCCTCTTCATAAATCGCTAATAGTATTTCATCCGAAGCAGAGCTAACCTAATAAACAGATGAAACTTTGTTGCCATTTCAGCTGCTCGCTGCTCTGGGCTGTATATAATTGCTCTCTCCGTTTTACAGTTCTCCTGCTTCAGATTAAACTTTTTCAGGATGTCGCAACGCCAAAACACGCATCCTAACAGGAAATCAGCATCAAAGGTAACGGGCTCGCACACACACACACATCTTCGATGCTTTGAAACCAGAGGAAGAGAAACAACTCTTTAATTTACAACAGCTATTGCAGAGGACCGGAGGAGGGGGAAGGAACGACCACAAGCGGTGATGCGGTGCGGAGCATCCCGCAGCCCGCGCCCCGCAGCCGGCACAGCGCGGGCTCCGCACGCCCCCTAGCGGCCGTCAGCGCTCGGTGCGGGAGCGGCACCCTTGCGGCTGCGGGAGAGCAGCGACCCGGCGTGGGATGTCCGAGCAGCCGGCGCTCAAAGGGAGCCTGAAAACCAAACGGAAAGTGAGGGGAATTGCTTTCAGGGGTGTCGGCGCATTAACTAGTTCTCTGCGCCAAAAATTCCTTCGTGCTTCCGGGAAAGAATGGGAAATTTTCACGGAGAGAATGTGTTTTCCGGCTTTGCTGAAAATGAGTGTCATGGGTTGCTTTTAAATAGCTCTAGTAATGACAAAAGGCGGCACCCGCATGCTGCCGTGCTCACCTTTGGGGCAACCAAAATGTATATTCACAAAGAAGTGTTGTGGTGATACGTACTGAAGTTGGGCAACCCCGTCCACCCAACAAACCTCTCCAAAGGACAAACCACAACCTGAAAATGGCAAATGTTGCACGCAGCCCTTGGTCTGGTGCTGCATTAGGATGCCAGGTGCACCCCCAGATTAAAAATGCATACAGGGTCCAGAACAGATGGCCTCAGAGCAGGCTGGTCAGGGAGGTGGTGGCATGTATGGTTCAAAGGAATTTTCCCACATTGGCCACCTACAGTCCGGTTGGGTCCCTGCTGGGTCTCCACATGCCATTGGAAGAAGACAGTGCAGCATAGGTGAGGAGTGGAGCCAAAGAAGATCCTAGAATCAAAGAATCATGGAATGGTTTGGGTTGGAAGGGACCCTTAAGATCATCTAGTTCCAACTGCTCTGCTATAGGTATGGTCCTCTCCCTCTACAGCAGGTTGCTTACACCCCATCCAGCCTGGCCTTGAACATCCCCTGAGGGAGAGGGGTGGGAATCAACAACCACTCTGTTCCAGTGTCCCACTGCTCTCACAGGAAAGAATTTCGTTATATCCAGACTAAATCTACCCTTTACCAATATAAAACCATTTCCCCTCCTCCTGTCACTACCTGCCCCCATAAAAAGTCCTTCCCCATCTTTTCAGTGGGTCTCCTTCAGGTACTGGAAGGACACTATAAGGTCCTTCCAGATGAGTGCATGTCTGCATGCACGCATGCACAAATAGGCAAGAGGATACAAAAGTTGAGCAACATTAAAGTATGATTAAAAGACTCACCAAAAGACTGTAAAATGTTCTGATTAAATATTGTTGGGGCACAGCAAAATATTTTGTTGCCATCGGAAAGAAAAATTTGGACAAGAAGCAGAAATGTATGGCACTTCTCTCCACACTATGAAACATGTCATGGGCAAATGTTCTCATTTTTTTCCATTTATAAATGTGTGGATGGTTTTTTTGCCTTGAAATTGTTTATATTTGTAAACACAGAAGCATACATCTACCTTGATAATCCTTTAAACACAATTCAGCATGCCTGAAATACAGACTGATCCCTTCTGAACTGGTTGATGATACAGAACATTTTTTCTTACCAAGAACAGAGTCCTGTTTGTGGTACATTCTCCTACCAAAGAACAGGGTGATCTTTCTGACCTGACAGAGCTTTGGATCTTCTATGCTGTGTACCCCACTACAAGACACTGGTCCCTCTGAGCATCAGCTTCCCTCGCTGCAAAATGGTACAGTGTTGCTCTGCCTTGAACAAGCAACTCTGTGGTCTGCAGATGAAGTAAACCAGACAATAATTGCCATCAATCACAGCAGAATCCAAGAAACTAACAGCAAAATGTGGCTCATCTCCCAGATTAGTATTTGGATAACACGCACAGAAACAAATAGTGTGACAAGAGAAACCTGTTTTCATAGAAACCACACATAATTACAAGGATATTCATTAAAATGTTTGGAGAATAAAGGAGGATAAAGATGAGTGGACACATATCTAACTTATTCTATAGAGCTGCATTTGTTCGTAGAGCCCCTGCTCCTCCTACTCAGAGGAATCTTTGATAATTCACATGTGAAATTAAAGGCATCTTATTTATTCAGTTATTTATTATTCTCTGTAAAATGAGTTAGGAATTTGTCCCTGTGAATAATGTTAGCCATAATAGTTAATTTACTCCTATTCATTGGCAGTAATAAAAATGTACAAGGGGATGCAGAAACATTATTATTTCTTGCTTGAAGTGCAATTTCATGTGGTGAGAAAAACATGCTAATATGCTGCAAAGTGCTACAGGAATTTAGTTCTCAAAGGAATGGCAGTATTAAATGTATTCTGACAAGAAGGGGCTTTGGAAGGGAAACATTTATCTTCATAAAGTCATTAAATTTACTGAGCAGCACCGCATTCTTACTGCAATCTGCTCACTCCATTAAAGGCAGAGCTGTGGAACGGTCTCTGCTGTATTAGGAACATCTACGTTGCTGAAAATTGTAATAATGGGGAGAAAGAAGGCTCAAGGATGGGGAAATATTATCTCCTTCTTTAAAGAACCCTCTGCACAAAAGGAAACTTGGAAATCGCCTCTCAGAAAAAGAGCAAGTTTCGCTGCCTACCTCTGGAAAGAAATATGTTACAGAGGAACTTTGGAAGATAAGACTTTAAAACAATGAGATGAGGACTGACATGTGAGGGATGCTCACGGTATTGAGTTTACACGTTTCTGTTCGTCCTATAACTACCAGATCATGTTCAGGCTTATGGTGATAGAACAAAATTGGAGCAAGTAGAGAACTCTTCAAATTGGAGCTGCTGGTCTCAGTGCCATTTCCTGCACAGCTGCTAACTTTATTTCTCTTGCTCCTTGATAGCTATGTGGGTGTACAGTACAAAGAGAAACCTACTGTGGTGCCTTGGTGACACAATGGGTGAAGCTTACTGTGCCAGTTCAGACAACCCAACGGAAGGGCCTGGATCAAAGTCACACCGCCATAACCTACTGCATATTTAAAGAGGGAAATGGTTCCAGCAGCAGCAGGAGAGTTCCTCCAGTGGAAGAAAATGAGGTAGAGCCATTTGCATGGGGAACTTATTGTACTAACTCCAAAGAGAAACTTCGTCCTAAAGTCAGTCATGCCTTTGACAATGCACAGCATGCACCAGACACAGGACAAGCACTGTGCTTTTCCAACCCAATTGTAACCTCCTTCAGAACTGGAACGCGCAAGTTGTTCTTCCCTAATACCATCACAACTTCTGTAATGATTTCTGAAACACTTGCCAGAGAAGTGCCTGAGTGTTCTTAGATTACAGCAAACATCAAAAAGAGACAGCTAATTAATGACTAGCCTAACAGGACAGTATCACTGCAAAAAATAGTTCTGAGCAACAGCCAGAGCCACCAGCATCATCTCTAATGTTGGCTTTTTGTAGCACAGAGCTCCAGAGCTCCAGAGCTCTCCAGGAACCTGTCTGAGAAACATAGCAGAAGAAAACAGCAACATTAACAACCATATTGTCTTACCCTGCTAACCACAAAACGATACGGCATGCAGGAACTCCCTCATGGAGCAGCTGCTTGAGCAGCAGGACCTGCACCTCACCCTCGGCAGGATTCTGCCTGTCTGA
The DNA here is from genome assembly GCA_023055505.1 of Callipepla californica brunnescens. Classification (NCBI taxonomy): domain Eukaryota; kingdom Metazoa; phylum Chordata; class Aves; order Galliformes; family Odontophoridae; genus Callipepla; species Callipepla californica. The sequence goes on from JALIRH010000013.1 coordinate 1,263,656, forward strand.
AACAAAGAGCAATGCTCTTCTCTCCCCTGCTCACTGCCACGGGGTCTATCCCACCTCTTCTAGCTGATTTTGATATTTTCACATCCTCAGAGATCTCAATAGCTCACAAATAGGTAGGTACGTTGGGTAGTGTAGCCCGCAGAACAATGGTACAATCATGACAATTTCTAAGACGTAGCCAGTTGCAACCTTGCTGTAAAAGAGAAATAAAAAAATCTACATCAGGAAACCACAGACTTCCCTAATGGGTTACAGTGCATAATTGAGTATAAAATATAGTTATTGCTTGAACTACAGTTAAACTGAGATTTCCAGCTTCCCAAGTAAATGCTCTGCTACTGCTGCTAAGCCATGGTAATAATTTCTAATTGTGTGGGTTTTAAGTGAAAACAGTAAGAAATGCTGTTCGATTGGTTACCGTAAACTATTCCTTCCAATGCTACCAGGTCAGCAGAACAAGCCCTGGAAATCAGATGTCTTTTACTAAACACTAGCAGGAGCTGGAAACTAATGAAGCAATGCTGCAGTCGCATCACTCCCATTACACAATTAGAGAGACAGCACTGGACACCATGAAATTGTCACACACCTTGCTAATGAACCATGTTTTACACACATTTAATTAATTAATTATGGCTGAAGTCATTCACTGCTAGCCAGCAACTGCTTTATTATACACAAATCTGACCACCTTACAAATACCACACTGGAGTGCTAATGAGCTATTAAGTGGGACTTGCATGTTACCAGCAATTTTGTGGGAAATCAAGTAATAAGAGATCAAATATCAAATAGAGGAGCTTTTAATCGGAGTGAGATAATTAATTGCACCTCCTGTCTCACAGCCTTCTTAGTACTTTACAAGAAAATTGAAAAAAGAAAAAGAAAAAAAAAAAAAGAAAGCTTTCTCATCAAGTTAATATGATCTTATTGACAAAAACTTTTAAAATCATGAGCGCCATTTAGCATGTATGACAGCAGTTATTATTTACATAGTGCTTCTCCTTGGGATTTCAAAGTACCCCAGAGACATCATTCAAACACCAGGGAAAGACAGTCACTGATCCCTGTGAGCTGAAGCAACAAGTGAGGGAGGAAATAAGTGATATTTCTCACATTCTGTGAGTCGTCTGCTGCTAATCCCTGTGGCTGGCACATATCTGAAGGCAATCCTCCACTTCTGTGGTACTGATGGAAGATTAAATTTTCTTGTGAATTTCTACCAAAACTTTTCATGGTAATTTTCCATATGATGTCCGTTTTCTCCAGAGGACAGGCTAGGCCTAGGATGGTACAGGTTTGAAGTTGGTAGGACAGCTAAAAAATTGTCAATTCCAGGTCAGTTTTGTAGCCTAAATAACACTCCTCTACAATAAGACTTCAGTTTTTATATGCGTATGTGCAAGTGTATTATAAATCCCTGGGGCTTTCATAGAACTTTTTGTCTACAGTTTTGGCTCAAGGTAGCTTAGCCATGACTTCCTTATCTCCCATAAAGAGTCTGAAGTAACTTGATGAAAGCATACTTCATTTCTCCCTGGATCAAGAATTACTTGTTCACTACACTTAAGTCTCATTTTTTTTTAGTTCACTGGCTGATACCATCATCCCTGTTATCCAATTATTTTCTTTCCCCTTACAACTTCTTGTCTTTCAGTATTCTACAGCCGATCATTAGTTAATTCCTGTTGACTTTTATTATTTGTACTCTCCCTAATTGGTTTTTCACATTCCTATTTCCTTTTTGTTCCATTTCCATTTTTATTTTCCTACACTCTAACTTCCTTCGTCCAATTTATTTTCCCCCTATATAAACTATGATTTTTATTGTTGTTGAATGCAGCCTGCAGGCTAAAAATTATAGTCAGCCCAAAACCAAGTTACTGTAGTGCTTCAGTTTTTCACAGATTCATTTCAGAAAAGAGGTTCTATTTGGTTAGATTTCCTTTTCTGTATTTCTAGCCACTGAAGAAGCTGCACATACAATAAATATTTAATAAGAAATCCCCTCCAGCTAAATTCAGGCCCCACAGCATCTCATTACCATGTCTCAGAATAGCATCCTCATTGTCACTTGTTTAATTATGCTAGAAAGAGTTGAATTGTGTGGCTGTTGGGATCAGAAAGTGATTAAATTCACTTGGCAAGACATTGGATATCTCATTATGATACCCATTTAGCACCTCTAATTGAGTCCATTTAAAATATATATATATTTCTTAGATCACTGCAATCCTGACTTTGGATCTTTCCAACACTGTAAATATTTCCTTAACTTCTCCCTTTTCTGATAGAAATTTCTGCCACAAAAAGAATCCTGTAAAGATCAAAAGCAATTTGATGTACTGGTGCACCACTAATCTTTTGGAATCACTGTCACTCTTCTGAGCAAAAGGAACTGAAACTCTCTCAAGTAGACACTAAATCTCTCTTTTCTACAGACTGACACTAGCTGAGTATGTTGCCCTCTATAAATGGCCATAAACAACAGCTTGCTCCCAGCAATCCCCATGACCATAGCTCTCCAGCAGCTTGAGAGCTTGTTTCCTCGTGTCAGGTGGGAAGCATCAGCAAGCTCAAGGTGAAGATGAGGATGCTGGTGGGGAGGAGGAGGTTTCTGCTTTAAGTGTTACTACTTTGCAGAAATTAACTTCTGTAAAGTAAAGCAGCAGAAGAGCTAGGTATCATTTCAATCACAATTAAGAGCTCAAAAGAAGACTCAAGTGATGTACAAGTGCCAGATATCTGCACAGGGGGCTAATTTCATCCCAAGATGTCAGATGACAGAGTGCACTCAATTAAAGTCAACATATTTACAGTTAACCAGCATAGATATAGTTCTTATACTAGTATTGGGAAAGTATCTTAAGCTCTCACAGCAATGGCTACACACAGTCAGAAATAGACAGAGAGTTCACACACTCATTTATAGGAAACTGTCCGAAAACAGTCTCATAGAGACAGACCTTGAACAAATTCTGGGCAATGACTGTGCTAACTGAGTCCCATTCCAGTACAGAAACACTGATGAAAGTCTCTTCCTCACAACGAGTGATAAATAACAACATATATCCTCAGAAATAAACCGTCTTTAAAGAAGAAAATATTTTGAACAGCAGGATTAATGACAGAGTAAGGACACTGCTCCTTACAAACATCCTTAGGAGTCTTTACAACCAACCACCAAAGCTACACCTTTGTTTCATGGAGATGTCAAAAGGAAGGAAGGTATTTTAAGAAGCCCTCGAGAAATTTTGTGGCAAGTCTTACAGAAATAAAAAATAGGAAATCTTGAATTAACTCAGCGTCAAACACGGTATATGCACAACAATTTATTATATACCTAAAAACAAAGATGGAAAAAAGTTATATGCCTTTGCCAAAGCCTCCACAAAAGGGCAGTAGCACCAAGAAACAGCCCTCTATCAACCCCCTTGTCCATGCAGACAGAGGTTCTGACTGAGCATCGAATCAACACATTCAGTTTGCTCCAACACCTGGCAACACTACAGTGGCCAACTAACCTCTCCTATAGATTCTCATCTATAGCAAAGGTATTCCATTCTCCAAAATCCGATCACCTCTTTATTTCTTATTCCCTCTAACAAAGCCTCTTTTTTTTTTTTTTTTTTTTTTTTTTTCCCATAATCTCCCATGCACATTCCTCTTCTTGAAAAGAAATAAAGAAGTTTTAGGGTTTCCTTTCTGGTGTAAGCTAACCACCAAGTGAGCCAATACCTGCCTAACCACAGCTGAGGATTTGGCCCCTTGCTTTTAGTACAATGATTGCCACAGAAATAGTTTATCCCTAAAATTGGCACAGTGATATTCTAGAGCTATCTTCAGCTACTCAAAAGCCCAGATTTTGGAGACTGGTGGTCTTACTTCACTTTTGAACTACTGTACGAATATTTGCTGGCATAAGCATCTCTTCTACAGATTCTTTAAAGTTTATAAATGTAAACAACAACAACAAAAAAAAGGAATGGCAGAGAAAAACTTAAAGCCTCAAGGCCACCATCAGCCCTAGGATTTGTGGTTCTCCTGAGTGTGTTTTTTTAGTGTGTCTGTTCAAGCTGGCGCAGGAGATTGACTTCTAAGGTTGATGGTATTGATCTAATTCACAGCCCTATACTCATTTATCATGATTCTTTAATCAATAGTGTAGCTACTTAAGATACCAGGAGTTTGGGTCCTTATTTATCTAGATGACATTTTGATAGCACCTATATCCTCAGGGGCTCTTGTCTTTCAGGTCAGCACTTCATTTCACCTCATCTTTCCTCAAGGTGTGTGAGCAAAGAGAAGACATTAATGTCACTTGCTCCAGTATTTTTTTGGTGTGGCAACACTGTGTTTCTGACTCCTCAGTGGGTTTCCTGATCACCTACACATACAGATCAGGTGCTGAGCTGGTGACAGCTGATATCCTTTCAGCATAGCCACTCTGGTTTTTAGGGCTCTCCTTTGCAATCTATTTTGTCTGCGTGCCATCAAAGTAGATTCATAGTCTCACCCACTAAAGTGTTACCACATGCTTCCCGCCCCAATGAAGTCTTCCTACCCCATAAAAATGCTTACTCAACCCCACCGTTAGTTAAAATCTCTTCTCACAGCACTAGAAGATTGGGGATTATCTACATCGAGGTCAGTCAGGTTACAGAGACTGGTATGATCATGCTGCATCCATTCTCCATGGAACTTCATGAATTTCAATTCAGTTGCTTCAGGAAAATAATGTCTTGTATTGCTCCAGAAAGGAGAGCAAATGTAGTCGATTCCCATCCATAGATTACTCTTAAACCCACCACAATTCTTTGTCAATAAAATTTAACCCCGCATTCAGGTCTTCACATTCACTTCAATCTTTAAAGTATCAAGGAGAGAAGTGGTCCTTGAACTGGGATTCTATAGGGAGGGATGAATTTCACCAGTCTATTTAGCAGAATTCATAGCTTCCCAATCAATATAACTACAGCTGCTCCCTGACATGCAGAGAAATGTCATCCTTAAGAAGGACTGCAGCATCTTGTATCTCAAAGGCAGAATAAGTAATTCAGGGTGACAGATGCTTTCATAGATGTTTTTGCATTGTGGAACTTACATAGCACGTACATAAATGTATCTACCACACATGCAGGAAAGACTTTATTTACACATTTCCTTCTTGTCATATTTAATTCACACGCACAGTCTGCTGTGTTCCAACTTGGCCAAATCCTCATTCACCTAACTGTATCTTCCCTCAGCACTGCAACATCCTGAGGGCACACAACTGAGAGAAGAAGGAAAGCCTATTAAGCGATGAGGATGCAGTGTTTATAAAAATTAAAATGTGCGCTGGGTATTTGGGAAAGAATGAAAAAAGAATTTCAAGAGCTGCATTGAAGTGAGCTGAATAATTTTAAAATATTAAATCAAGGCCTTAATTACTATGTCTCTAATCTCACGCAGTCACACTTCACTTTGAGGCAATTTCTGATTAAATAATAATACTTTAAGGCAAATAACAACACTTGGCACTTTTATAGTGCCTTTTGCCTAATTAGTTTGGGATTAGTTCCTTCGCATTGGGTATGGGGCTTTGAAGATATAAAGTGCTAAGTAGCGTTATGACCTGAGGATCTCAAAGCATTTTACCCATACGTGTTAATTAAGTCTCAGAGCACTCCTATGAGGTAGGTAAGTATTTTTGTATTTCTTTGTATTCAGCAGGCCCAAGCAGAAGGTGTGCTGGGCAGTGTTTTCAAGCTTGCAGACAAGTTCTGCAGGCGCTCATGGGCACAAGATGCCTTGATGAGCTGGGCTCTCATTGCTCCTCAGCTAGAGAGCATCCATACAAGCACCTCGCTTTCAACTGCAAGGCACTCGTAGCTGTAAGCTCCACATGCTGGGTGGGTGTGCTCACAACAGCTGGGAAATCAGATTATTCCTTAGAAAAAAAGTACTAGTTCATTCCAGCCTGTAGGGAGCCCAGTTGGATGGTTATCCCTCATTGTTATGGTCAAAGCTTCGCAGACATGAGGAGTGAAATTGAACCATTGCAACAAATCAAATCCAGGGATTTACCTGGTGGAGTCAGGCAAAGTCACAGTCATGTTTCAGGCTGTATGGCCCTCAGATTTTCTTCAGAAACATGAGATGCCCCCTTCTGTTAGTTTCTTAAAACCAGCACATCTCAAGGGCTGCCTAGGCATCACAGGCTGTTAGCAAAGCAAAGAAAGGAAACTTCTTCCTTTTTAGTTCATCCATTATGAAAACAGAAGCCAGAAATAAGGAGTTACAGAATCTTCTTTCTATATATAATTAATATTGTACCTGAAGCAGTCACCTGCAGAAGAAAGGAGGTATGAAAGGATTTCAACTGACTTTGATAATTAAGGGTATTTAGTGTCCTTTAAACAAAGTTTAAAAAGGAGGAAATCCACAATCTGCTTGAATGTTCTTAGTTCAACAATGTCTTTGAGTCGACAGCTAATAATTAATTAACAATGAATGCTGTCTTTCAGCCTGTCACCGTGATTGACACTATCATCTTCTGAAAAGCGAAAGATTTGTTAACGTGGCAGACTACAGTCTGGGAAACGTTAAAGCTTCACAATTCCCACTGCTTTCAGCTAAATGCTTGACGTGACAGGTTAGCTCGCTCGAAAAGAAAGGCGAAGAGAACAGCAGCATCCTCTGCTGGTGGAAGCGCGGATTCCCCTCCTAGCAGTGATTTTGCTACAGATAAATAGGAGAAAAGAAGGATCAAGTGACCTGAATGGCTCAGAAAATCTGGGAGCTGCAATTTGCTGGGGGAGGGACAGTGGCCTGGGAAGCATTACACTGCGCTTCTGCCCAGTGATGATCGCCTTCCCAGGTTTCAGTTCACAGGAGGCTGTGAGCTGAGAAGGGAGCTGGGCAGATGCTGGCTGGGGGACTGCTGCAAGAACCCTTGCCCCTGCTGTGTTCGCTCAGCTCAGCACTGCGACTCAAGCTTTCCTTTGGCATCTTCATCAAAAAAGTACAAAGCAGCTGTCCAAGACAGTCACTGGGAGCTCATTTTTGGTTACGCACATTTGTTGTTGATTTTTTTTAATCCTGTTTTTAAAGGCACTGCCAAAAACTACGAAGTGTGTTCTAACTTAAAATAACTGACCTAATGAAGCTAATCAAGCAGCAGAGAAATATTCCATTCTAGTAAACAGTGAGTCCTTTCTCATCTCCACAATATTGCTACTGTCTACCACAGATTCAGTTTCTCATCAGCCTTCCTTTCTGGCTGTCGGCTCTTTTACCTTAACTCTTAATGATGGCAATGTCTCTGCTGGCAAGCTACTGGCATTCATGGCTGCCACTTCCTCAAAGCCCACACAGCCCCAGCCCCTGCCATGGGCTGGCTGCCACCCCAGCTCAGACTGCCCAGGGCCCACCCAGCACAGCCTTGGGCACCTCCAGGGATGGGCACCCACAGCTCTGGGCAGCACTGCCAGGGCCTCACCACCCTCTGAGTAAATAATTTCTTCCTAACATCTAACTTACATTTTCCCTCTTTACTTTAAAGTCAATCCCCTTTGTCCCGTCATTATCAGAACATGAAAAAGTCAGTTCCCCTTCTGCAAATATTCAAGTATCGGAAGGCTGCAGTGAAATCTCCCTGGATCCTTCTCCTTTCCAGATAGAAGAAGCCCAGCTCCCTCAGGCTTGCTTCACAGGAGAGGTGCTCCAACACTCTGAGCATCTTCATGGCCCTCCCCAGACCCACTCCAACAGCCCCACATCCTTCTTGTGCTGGGGGCCCCAGGCCAGGATGCAGTACTCCAGATGGGGCCTCAAAAGGGCAGAGCAGATGGGGACCGACCCCTCCCTGCCCACTGCCAGCCCTCTGCTGATGCAGACCAGGACTGTCCAGGCAGTGAGCACACAACACAGGCTCATGTCCAGCTTTTTGTCCACCAAGATCCCCAAAATCTCTGCAGGGCTTCTCTCAAGGAGTTCTCCCAGTTTCTACACATATCTGGGGTTGCCCCAACCCATGATGAATCTCATTAAGTTCACATGTGCCCACTTTTCAAGCCTGTCCAGGTCTCTTTGCATGGAATCCCTTCGTTCTATTATATCAGCTGCACTTAGTGCAGTGCTTAGTGTCATCAGTAACGTTTTGAGAGTATCCTTGATCCCAGTGTCTGCATCACTGAGAGAGACATCGGGGAGCAACTGTTCCCAAGACAGATCCCTGGGGGGTATCACTTGTGAATGACCTCCACCTGGACATAGAGCCATTGTCCACAACCCTCTGGATACAACCATCCAACCAGTTCTTTATCCACTGAATAGTACACCTTTCAAATCCATCTCTCTCCAATGCAGGACCATGTCAAAGGCCTTGAAGAAGTCCATCAGTTTGCCCCTCCTTTGTCTACAAATCCTATCTCTCTATCCCAGAAGTCCACCAGATTAGTTTGGCATGATCTTCCCTTAGTGAAACTATGATGGCTGTCTTGGATCACCTGGTCATCCCTGAAGTATCATAATATTTTCCACACTGCTTGCTTCTCCACCTGTTCATCCATTTCTTTTCATTCTCCCTTTCACCAATTTTGTCTGTGTAACATTTTTTCTTCTGCTTTTCCACACAGGCTCTGTGCCATCCTCCTGTCATATCAACATTCTATTCTTCTCTCTGGCCTTCCTAATGCAATCCTTCCACAGTACCATTCTCTCCCAAATGATTCTGCAAACACCTTCTTTTCCTAGCTTATCCCCCCTGATCATGTGTTGCCATTTTGCCCTTTTTCTTTGGGCGCTCCCTTCTATTATTTATGGATTGTTTGCTTTGAGTTTCAAGGCTGTTCATGATTTACTGACACACTCCATTTCCCCTCATCTGCTCCCAAGATGTCAGTTCTTGTCTCCAATCAGCCCTTGGCACCAAACTTCTACATTTGCTGCTTTTAAAAAAACAGGTCTTTATTTCCCTCCTCTCATTCTGACCCCCACATCATGGAACAACCTCATTCATTCAGTTTTTCTAAATTATCCTTTCTAATACTGCCTACAAAGAAACTGACACCAAAAGGCTGTTTTTGTTCAGATCCTACCACCTGAAATACTACTTCCTTATATTACTTACACTGCTGTCTACTGGGAATGGTCAAAATCCCTAAACTGATCTTCTGGTTGCTACAGAAATATAAGTTCTAAATAACAAATAGAACTTGTATGTAAAGTACACAAAATTCACACCACTTGTTCTTAGCAGAGAAAGCTGCAGAGAACACCTGCAAATAAGCCAGCAGTCCCACGCACATGGGAGGATTACATGCCAATATTGATGACAGAAGATGCTCAAGCTCTCTGCACTAGTTTACCAGCTCAGGCACCAACCTCCCTCAGGTGTGTTCTCTATTTCAAAAGAAGAAGTGCAGGGAGAGAAGGGGGAGAGTATTACAAGACAACCTCAGTAATACATCATTTCTCTGAAGATGGAACTCAGGGAACATAGTATTACATATGGAAAAAGCTCTGCAAGTCAACAGATGCACAAGATCACAGCAACCTGACTTCTGCAAGACTCCTGCAAGCACAGTCTGCTTAGTTAAAGGCTTTAATTAACAACTTTGCAAAGGACAATGAGATTACAACAATTATTCACTGCAGGCACCCTGCTTTTTCCTCCTCCAGTCTCCAGCACTTGCTTCAGCCTGCATTTCAGATAAATATTTTATTCTGTGTGGGTAGAAGGTTCATTATGCAAGTGACAAAAAGAAATCATCAATTGCCATATGCACAGATCCTGGTATACCTGGTTAATGTAGTCATAATATGTCACTGCAAAACATCTTGTCAGGATTTTGTAATTAGAAAAGCTATTGCAATAATAAAGGCAATGCATTTAATGGAGACAAGTATGATGTGTAAGATGATCTTTCAAAGCAAAGACCAATACTACAAGAGCAAAGCCTCGATAACCTTAACCTACATACTTCAGTACCCTTCAGTGCTCCTTGGCCCAATAAAGTGCCCTTTTCTGCTCTATAATAGTGCCATTCAGATAAGTAACACTGACCAATCTACAGGGCTGCAACATTTTTCAAAGGACAAAAAGCATTTCTTTCCCATTGAGTCAGCAGGATGTCTATTTTCTGGTAACAAAGAGTTTTCTGAACTGCTGAGAGATTTGTCAAAACAGAATCACAAATGATACAATAAACAGCCAGAGTGGAGAAATTATTATTAGGCATTAAAAGAGAAATCTGTAAGTTTACAAGAGTAGGACTGTGTACTCGACTTGTTAAATTCTCTGTAAATGAGAAATCAAACATGAAGGGCAAACATTTAATCTAAAGCAAATTCAGTCATTTTAATCACAGCCACTCACACTTCATCGTTCACAGCAAAGGGCAACTAGCAGGGCATGGACACGCGTCTGCTTAGTGCTCTGCATTGTGCTGTGGTTATTTAAATAGGACTTATCAAACCACCAGAAGGACTGTTATATTGATGAAGTGCCAGCTCCCTCTTTTGCAATTGAGCCCATAGCAAAGGCAGGCACTGGTCAGACCTCAGTGGTTCCCAGGGCAGGACAATACATTTCTTCTTCCAAAGGCACACTCTGCTTGCAGGGCTGGAACTCTTCATGGCTTTCCTCTGGCTCTGAGTCCCAGGCAGCTCATTGCAATTGTCCAGAAGGGCAAAAACACACTCCAGTAGCCTACAGTTTAAGGCCATATTCAAGAGGGAAAGGTGAGGTTATATACTCACAGGTCAGTAACCATAACAAGTCTGTATGTCCTATACCCCAGCCTCCAGCTGTTCAGCCACTGTATGAAAAGGGAAGGAGAGAGAAAATTCTGTTTACTGCATCAGTCTCTGACTATCACCTACTGTCATTTCGGTATGGAATAACACAGGACGCACAATAAGGAAAGCTGTCTCACCTGCACACACTGATCTGATGTCAATGCAGTGTGCCCATGGACAAAAAAAAAAAAAAAAAAAAAAAAAGTGAACTATACATCTATGAACAGTAGCTTACCTATTTAGAATAAACATTCTACACAAGCAAAAATAATTCACTTATCTCTTTACAGATTTGACATAATTTAGAAATTTTTTTTTAGAAACCAAATTTTCCTTGTTTTCAAAACAGGGAGTATGTGGTACAAGAACAGAGGATCTGAGTGTGTTGAGAGAGTGATGTGGGGAAGATTTTTGTGAAGAGGAGAAATCCAAAAGCTTTTTCAAACTCTATCTTTGTACTTACTATTTACTCAGCTAGTGGTGTCAAGTGAACCCAAACGTCTGAAGACAGCAAGGGGTCATAAATAGTGTAGATAGAGGGGAAGATAAGCAACGGCAGAACTGGCACAGCTCTTTATTTGAACAATTCCTTTAATTCAGCATTAAAAAGGGGAGTGATCTTCACCTCCATGGATGAAACATACCCTGGGTTATTGTGCACTAACACATCTATCCTGCAGGTGGTCAAATGCAAGCTTTCCTCTCCTTTCCTGTTCACCTCTCACACCAACCCATAAGCACACGCGGTGTTCCTTGCTAATGTGGGGTCTTCCAACACCAGCAGTTCTCCATGCATTACTGCAACCAAAGCCAATGCTGGAGACACAGACAGAAAAAAAAAACAAAAAAAAAAAACAGTTCTGGAACTCTAGGAGAGCTCAGTGTGAACACACACTGAATAACAGGAGCAGTATATCAATAACTATTGTAATCTGCCCATTTCTAGAACAGCTGAATGGTCACTATTTTATGTTTACGTTCAGTGTTTTATGACTGCAGGAAGAACACTGATAAGAATGTAGAGGATTTCAACCCAAGATTCCTCTAATAATGCATTAGGATGCAGGATTGAAAGCATTTCTCTTCTAGGGGCTCTGTCTGCCCTAGATGTTTACTTGCTCCAGTAACATTTCCTATAAGAAAACACTTGTTTTCTTCAGACTTTTTTATTATTTTAAATCTAACATGTCTCTATAGCAGCAGAAAGTTAATCTTTAATTGATGAATGTGAAAGCATAGACAAACCACAAATGTGCCATTCAGCACAACAGGCTTACAAAGGAAGTTCTAGTTCTATCAGGTTTCCACACCACATACAGCTGCAACACGGGCTTATATTACTAATCACTTGCAGTATTTGTGTCTTGGGTTGTAACAGATGGTGTTTGTGAAGCATGCAAAAGCTCTGGATAGCCAAATGGTACAGCAGTTAAGATAAGGAAAAAAAATCCTCCAAACAAAATACCCACCCCTACTGTGGAGGCTGGAATGTGAGCAGTGTTTAAATTATTCCTACTCCCTGCAAGCATGTTACATTTACAGACTCTTAACCTCTGCAATTAAATGACTCAAAAGGCCGGTGAGGCTAAAGGCTCTAACAGAAATCACACTTCAGGTAAGATAGATGGCTCTTCCCTTTTGCTAAGGGGCCACAAATAAATAAATAAGAGATTTATATGTTTTTAAAAAGGAAGCATAGCTAAGAGTTTTTGAAGACCTTCCATGCTGCCATGGAGCCATGCTGCACCTGGGCTGTGTGCCCATACTCCCAGCCCCACCTTGCTCTCACTGTTGGTGCTCACGTACGTGCTGAACATCCCAGAGGAGCTGGGTGATGACATGAAGGCCAACAGCAACATCACAGTCAGCAGGTTAGTCAGCAGTGCCAGCTAGCAGATCCAAAGTACAGCAACACAAGATAAACCACAACTCGCGATTATCTATTCCTAATACTCTGAAAGGCCACAGGGACAGATTAGCACAGAATACCAGAATCACAGGGGTTGGAAGGGACATCAAGGGACCAAGTCCAACTCCTGTGCACATTTCCAACAGCAAGTCACACAAGTGAACGTCCAGACAGGTCTTGAATATCTCCAGAGAAGGAGACTCCATGACCTCCCTGGGCAGTCTGTTCCAGTGCTCTGTCAACCTTACCATTAAAAAAAGTTTCTTCTGAGTGTTAGTACAGAACTTCCTATGTTCAAGTTTAAACCATTACTTCTTGTCTTATTTCTACACACCACTGAGAAGAGCCTGGCCTCATTGATTTGCGTCCCACTTCCCTTTAAATACATATAAACATTTATCAGATCCCCCCTTAGTCTTCTTTTCCCCAAGTCTCTCAGCCCATCCTCATACAGGAGATGCTGCAGGCCCTGTACCATCTTTGTGGCCCTCCACTGGACTCCTCCTAGGAGATTCCTGTTATTTTTTGAACTAGAGAACCCAGAACTGGACACAGCAGTCTAACTGTGGCCTCACCAGGGCAGAGTAGAGGGAGAGGATCACCTCCCTTGGCCTGCTGGCTATGATTTTAATGCACCCCAGGCTACCACTGGCCAGTACAGCTTTAGAGTAGTTCACAGATATTACTGTAACACCTCAGTTCTGACAACAAAAAGTTGCACTCCCAGGTGCTACAGTACCTGAAAACTCAGCATGAAGTACCATAAATTTTATCTGGACTTCAGTAGAGCGTAGTAAACTGTTCAGCTATGGGTAGCGGCAACCTCAGTTTTCAGTCTATATGTTCATCTCTGCAAACAACAGAACAGGGTCTGCCATAACAGCGTGGAGCTGCTGCTGCAGAACTCAGCCATCAGAAGGAGAAGCAAGAGGCACCTGTTGTGGCTGCTTGGTTCTTCACTCTTGAATGGCACAGTGCTCGAGGAGCCTGCAGTGGCCCAACAATCTGTAATTCTAAGTGCTGAGCTCTTGGTGGGCAATTCTGGGAGAGTCCTATGAGCCTCCCTCTGTGGAGACTCATTTTCACGATTCCCATTTTCACGAGCTTTTCTGCCCATATGCTGACCTGGCTTAAAAGATACGGAATGAACAAAGGACAATATGCATCTTCATACTGGCATTTAACTTACTGATCAGAAGGTCTCTCAACAGTTTCACAAGTTTAACAAAGGAAGAAAGAGGCTGGAGCAGCTGCCAGCCAAGACTACAGAGACTTGTTTTATAGGAAAGGATAAAGAAAACAGAACTATTTGTTGTCCTACCCTTACTGGTCTCATCAAACCTAGATATTTCTAATGGCACTATCAAATAATGGGGTAATAAAATTATGACCATTTTTCTATTGCATTAATAAATAATTATAACTCAACAACACTGCATGGGTATTAGATGGAGAAAAAACCTACACTTCATAACAAATACTGCAGATAAAATTTTACTCTTTTGGACAAGAAAATATCCTCTTTCTAATTTTTATCATTCATTTTTAATTCCTTTTCCATTAAAAATATAGGCACAAGAGAAAGATTTTTTTAGTTCCTTCAATTACATAAGAGAATGTTAGCCCTTTAAATATAATTTCGAATAAAGTGTGGGGTTTTTTTTGTGTGTGTGTGTGTGTGTGTGTTCTTCTTCAAGTGTATTTCTGCACGTGTTGTTGTTTTTTTTTTAACCAAGACTTCAAGAAGATATTCTGACCACTGCTAGATAGCACTAGGCAGAGCTGAATCCCTTTACACTGAACAAAGCTGCGTTCATTCTCTTCTGCATTGCTTTTAAAACACTTCCAACAAACAAGCTCCAGATTCTCTCACTGGCTTGTGTGCTTACTTTCATGATGGGATTTATGCTGCCTTTGCTTTTAAAGACATCTAGTTTTGTTCAAACAATGCTAATCTGAAAGTACAACACCTGTCTGAGATGCCTTTACAACAGGTTTCCATGACCTTGATGTGTAGCAGTGCTGACATTTATTATCATTGATACCTGGCTGGTATTTTTGATGTCCCACTATCAAATTCTGAACCACTGAAGAGAAAACAATTTGCTATTAGTCTTCACTGAAGCAGCACTGGTTCTAAAGAGGGAGGCTCCAAAACATCACCAATTACATCTTGTAGCTGCAGAAGACAAAGCAGAGAGAATTAATACAGCATTAAAATACAGAAAAATTTGTCTGACTAGGACATTTCAGATAATACACTGCCAAAGTGGAAAGTAGCACTCATCTGGAATGTGTATTAGCACTCGAGAAAAATGCGCCTCGTCACATCTTTCTGTAGTATCAAACCTGCAACAGTCAGGAGCACAGATAGTCGGCACTTGCCTTTTTTCCCTCAACATGTCAGGCTTACCAAGATACCAATAGCACACTGCTTCTCTCTCTGAGTGCTTTTGGAGGGCCTGCTGCTGGAAAGGAGCAAGCGTTCTCTCAGGTATCTTCTCACAGAGGTGAGAAGAGATTTGAGATGAGCACAGGGGCACATGGCTTAGTGCTCTGTACTTGTGCTGTACCACAAAACGACGAGGCAGTCAGCACAAGTAGAAGAAAAACAGCTCAGTGTACAAAGCCAGTGGAGCATTTGGGAAACCCAGCACCCACTCCTACAGATGCCAGTGGCCTGACAGATAACTTCCCCAAGGCCACCTCTCCTCTTCCTCAGGTCTTCTATTTACCTTACTATAGGACAGCACAAGCCAACAGCACAATTTGATTTTTGAAACCCACCAGTATCACAGCCCCTTAGAAGGAAGTACTTGCTTCCTCCCATGCACAACACAGCCATAGGCAGAAAAATCTGAGGCTCTACTGTCAGGCCTGCAGGCATGCACGTGCTGCTGCTGACTGCTGTAGTGCTCTGCATCAGTTTCAATGCACTTATTTAAGTGGCAATTCTTATCTAGCTCCTTCCTGATTTGTTTCATTCCTCAGTATCCAAAATACTTGAATGGTTGATCAGGCAACGCTTTTGTCAGCTGTGTTCTCTGCTGTTACCATTTACAGTGGAGTGAGGACATCAAATTTGGGTTGAAGATCTCTCAACTTGTGGAGCTGAATGAGGAAATAACCTCCTGCCATAGGAATTCACCAGATATTGAACCTGAGGTTGCTGGCGCTAAAAGCTGGTCTGAACCAGAGGCCTTCCACATGTGAGCCGTTCTGCAGGATGACCTCTTATGAAAAGTAACAAGTGAAGATGTAAAAATTGCATGCCCCAGTAATGCAAGCCACATTCATTTTCAGCTTTATTAGGCAAAATCCTGGGACCACTTGATTTTTATTAGTGGTTAAAGAAGGAAACTGTTTCTGAAATGAGCAATTAGTCCTACTAAAATACGTGAGCATAAACCAAATGAAGCTTCGGAAACTTACTTTACATTTTATGTAAAAATCAGAAAAGTAATACATGGAATAGAGCCATCAAAATGCATGTGCATTTTCGTGCAAGTTCTCTTTCTTCTCTTCCTTATCTTCCCAGCTTGATAACTATATTGTTAATAAGAATAAAATATTGGAATAAAATATCAGCCTTTACTTGTACAAATACCCAAGATCTTGTAAGTCATTACAACGTGTTTTTGAGATTTGCCACTTCACTGCTCTATAAAAAGCTTCCTGAAAAAGTATTAACAGATGGCCTCTTACTCTCCGAGACTGTTTGCAATACACCAGATGGCAACCTGAAAGAGAAAATCCAACTTACATTTTCAAAACTGAAGGAAATGTGACAATATCCTCACAATAAATATACAGCATGAAGGTAGCAATAAATGATCTGTTTGAAGCAAACTGCCTTTCTTTATTTAAGCAGTGAATCCAGACCTCATTTTATAACATATTGCAGAATGTTTCATATCCAATACTGGAAGTAATTTCTGACGCAAGCTGAAAGTTTGGTTTAAATGAGCAAGAGATTTATGAGAGGCAAGGTTATTTGAAAGAGCAAAAAGAATGGGCCAATAGCCTCAGGGGTTAAGATTTGGTGTACTGAATCTCTGGTATCTGGTTTGCGTCTAAGAGCTAATCAGTAGGTTGCCACATTTTTGCTATTAATATTAGAAGTATTAAATCCAACTTGCCAATCTGGGTTTGGTTAGGGGAAGGTAATAACTCTTCCAGATACATACCACTTCCTAGCTTTCTGATTCACCTGCTAGACAGCAGCTTAGCTCAGTTCAAGAGACCTGGAGAGCTCTGCTAAATGCAATCAGCTGCTTGCCGTGCTCCTGGCTGTTCTTTGGGATTGCAACTACAACTTAGATTGATCATGTTATCCTTCAGAAAAAGTGAGTCACCCCTGCTTCTCAAAGAAGTCCTACTAAAATACAGTGGCTACTGATGGGGTTAGAGGTGTTTTTCAGCTCACATCAGGAAACAGAGGAAAAGATATTTGTACAGCGTTAGAGTGATGGGTCGTCTTCTTGGGTAAAGCTTTGATGAGTCAACACAATTTCATAGCATCCACTTAAGTTGTGATCCTGTGTGTGGTTTTAAAGCCCCAAGGAATTCTGGAGAGATGAAAGAAATTCTACAGGCAAGGACAGGTAACTTTCCAACCATCTCAACACAGTGGGTCAGTAATTGTACTTAGTACATTCATCCTTCTTGTGAGGACACACCTTGAAATCCCATCAATTTCCTCCTCCAAACCTTTTCTGAAGCTGAAAGACTGGCACTGGGCATATAAACACCTACACTTGCTTTCCCAGAAATGCAGTTATCTATTGTGCCACCAGGTTCTAAGCAAAACTCCTCCGTACTGAACTCAATATGCTATAAGCACAAAATTCCTGTAAGATAAGTCATAAAATTACAAACCAGACAGCTGTCTGTCCGTAGCCCATGAAAGGAAACTATTTCTATAAAGCTGGTATTTATTATTAATAACATAAAATTTTTACAATTATAGCAGATGTATGAAAATTGTCATAGGCAGAGTTTTCCTCTTTACTTTCTCATTGTCAAAGAGCCCATTTGCACAAGTGATAAACAATAACAAAAATAACTCTAAGGAGATAAGACAATAAGGGGACTACTGCTGGCTTTATGCATACCATGACACCATGCAGCTGAAATACCTTTTTTCTTAGCCCAGGACACTACTCTGTATAAACCGTTTAAAGTCTTGGGGAAGAGGCAGGAAATCAGCCAAGTTCCAGACTTTGAAAGTCAGCTGCAATGTGCCCACGGATTTCACCCGGAGCTGGATCAGCTTTTCTCTTGAACAAACACTGTATTTGTTGCCTGTTTATATTTTGTAACTTCATTGTTTCCTCACTGGTCTATAGATCCATAATGCTAAAAGCTACGTTGTACAAAAATTCATCTTCAGAAGAACATGGGATAAACTAGCATCTCAATATTACTATTATTATTGGGTTTTGTTACCATTTTTGGGTGGCTTTTTCTTAAATTTTCTTCAAAAAAAAAAAAAATCAACTATATGATGCTCAGGTAGCAGCATTTAAGTGGTTCCTTTGTATCTGATAAGAAAGTCATTGTCTTAGGAACTGGAGCTTGCACAATTTGCAAGTGAATACATCAGATTCCCCTGGCTTTATTATTGAGAAAGCTATTCATGATTTGAGCTTACCTCATCCAGTTCTCACCTAGCACTCACCATCTCTTGGAATTGAGCCAGACTGCCATCTTCTCCTCTTGCAACAACATATAATGCTCATTCCCTAATTGCACTACTTCCTCCCTCTAGCTAGCATGCTGCTTACAAATCCACTTGAAAAGTTCAGACACATTGTTAGGAAAGGGAGCAGTAATCGCATTACTTTCACCCACCTTTGAGTAGGTGCTAGGTTTGCAAGACTAAATACATCATAGGTCACTTGCTCCTTACTCTGGCTCTCCTCTGACTCCGTGGTGAATGAGATCAGCAGAAAGAAAAGACAATTTTTTGTTGCTTTTGCAAGTTGAGGAGGGAGAGAGCAGAGCCAAGGAGCTGAACAGCAGCAGAAAGGTGGGACCACCGCAGTCAGCAGCAGTCAGATCAGCCATAACAAAGCCTCTCCCTTACAACGGCTTGCACAAGGCCTTATCCAGTTAGGTCTAGAGCCAACTGAGAACTGGAGATTCAAAACACTGAACTTGCAGTAATAAATCCACACAGCACCACTTAAACTAGAAACTACGTTTGCAATTTGAGTGAAATAACTAATCCCATTGGCCTTCATGGAGTCACACCACACATTAGTTGATTTACTTTAATAAAGAATTTAAAATATTACTATTACATTTCCTCTTTCCCCAGTCCTTCAGAGATCAAATGCATCAAAGTCTTATTCAACCGACAGGCCTCAGTTTCTGTTTTAAAGCTGACTGAAGTGACAAGGCATGGCGGATGGTGATGGCCTGTCAGCATTTCCTTCAGGAACCGAGCAGTTTGCCTATGTGCAAGATAAAAAACAGAGATGCCAGACCTAAGAGCTGCCTGGAGTAGCTTTATAAAAGCGGACAGTGACTGCTTCCTAGGAAATTGCCTGGACAGATAGCAACTAATCTGCATTGAGAAAGTATAAGCAAGTCTCTGTACTTTTTTTTACTCTTTCTTGTGCTTCTTCCAAAGCTAAAGGGAATGGGAAGAGGAGAAAAAAACAAAAACCTATTACTCACAGCCAAACAGCAAAACTGATCTGAAATTATCTCGTCTGTTCAGTTCTGAGCCAGGCTCACACAAAACCTGTGTTTGACACCACAACCACCTTTACTCCTACTTCAAACAGTTTTCACATTCCAATAACAAAGGGCCAGCATCTCTCAGCCTGATATTATTCATTAGAATTACACCATTTGTTATAATTGTTGATGTTTTACATTTTAGAAGTACCAAATCTGGTCCCACTCTCACTCCTTGTTGCATAAATCCCAAAGTAGCTTTCAAATGTAAAACCAGTGGGAGGAAAGGAAGCAGTTCTTGTGTAAGACTACTGATGTGCCTTGGCCCAGGTTTCTTCACACAGAAAAACACCAACTTTGCTGAGACAAGAATGCTGGGAAACAGCAGTTTCTCCCTCATAAAGAATTAGAGCACAGCTCTTAGGAGTGCAGCATTCAAATAAGAATCAGCATTTTAGCTGAAGACAAATGCACTAATCATGGTCATGAACACAGCTGAACCAAATGTCTCAGCAAAAACACTCAGTAATGGCATTAGTCATTATAAAGGAAATGAGTATTTTCAAGATAGGATACACTCAAAGAATACAAACAGAATCTTTTGTGCTTTCTCGTATGGAGGGATGATTCAGAGCATATATTTGAACAACTTGTTTCTAAAATAACAGCACAATTCAAGGTATTTGTTAAAGGAATGTGTCTGGAAGAGAAAGAGCCACTCCATAAATTGTTTTCTAATTGTTCAGATGATCAGTTCCTCTATCACTGAGCAGGAAAGGTTCACCAGAAAAAAAAAAAAAAAAAAAAAAAAAAAAAAGGGAACAGTAAAATTTCAAAAATAAATTGAAAAATAGATACCTATTTTACTTCTACTACATTTACTTTTACTACATTCCTAAAACTTTTCTGTATTAGAAACTGACTACTCTATGGTCCCTGAAGCTGTAAAGATGTGGCAAACAGGATTTGGTCTCTGTCTGAAAACCAAACAACTTTTAACCTCCTCTCCCTCACACTCCAATCTTTTCCTCCAAGCATGTTGCTCAGCGCTGCGTGAAGAAAACACCAATGCAACTTAAGGCATTATACACATAGAGGCAGCAGTAAAACATCTCCGAAAATCACTGTGTTTTTGTAAGCGCATCTTTATGGAAATGGGCAACTTATCATTACGTATCAAAAGGATGACGATTTTTTCTTGTTTAAAACTTGGAAGCACTACTTCCACTGCTTCTAATAATATAAAATAAAAAGATGACAGAAGCATTCCTTTACTCCAGCTCAGTGATGTACAGCTGAAAATGACTAACCATATTAACCACTGCATAAAATACAATATATCTAGCAGTAGCCAATGTCCCACAGCTCGTGGTTTTCTGTCTCACACGTTCCCCGATGTGTTGCTGACCTCTAGTCGAGGAGATCTGGAAGTACAGGCTCCAGCCTCTCCCACATAGGCAGATAACATCTGAAGCATTAATACAAAATCCAAACAAAGAAGCAGAAGGCTGAATGACTTTTGCCTCCTTTCAGCTGTGGTCACGAGACAAAGCCCAAAGGCGCGATGCAAAGCATAGACAAACAGATGGAGGGTTTGTAATAGGTAGGTTCTTACATTTAGTGTAAGAACACAACACTTTTTTGCTTGCTAGATTTTAATTTTAATGTCTCCTGACTCATTTAAGCCTCTCAAGTGAAGTGAGGGATTACTGATCTGCAACAAAGGATAGGAAAAAACGTTGAGAAATCCGGAGCTGCCTACTATTCCAAACTAATAACTGAAAGAGAGAGGGGAGCGGGAGGTGGGAGCTTTGTCAGGCCTGCAGCATACAGTCATAGAATGGCTTAGCTTGGAAGGGACGCCCCAGATCATCTCATTCCACCCCAGTGCCATGGGCAGCCTGATATGGTGGGTGGCAGCCATGCCCATGACCTGAATGTCTCCAGAGAAGCCTCTCCACTCTCTCAACTATTTTATTACTTTTGAAGAACCCAAAACCACAAAGATCCTTATGTAAACAACGGACCTGAGAATAATGGCAAAACAACATTTTTGTGGAAGAAAAGAAATCTTGGTAACACTCAGGCTGTCAAAACTTCAAACTCAGAAATTTTACTTCTGCTATTAGAAAATGTCAAACCCAGACTTCAATCTAAGCCGCAGAATAACATGACAGCCTGGCATTCCAGCAACACCTGCATCTAAACTTGCAACAGAACATACGCGTGCCGTTGCAGTTGCTGTAAAACAAATACATGACATACTGAGGCATTTTCACTGACTACTATCTCGGACAATAATAAATGCAGGCAAGAGCAACAGTTTCCAGAACTAATCACCCTTAAAAGAGACAAGGGTTTGAAAATCCTTAAAGTATGAAGACCCATTTAAAGTAAACCTATTAGTTTCTCCATCCGCAGTGCCATACCTCCAAAATAAACAGCTTTAACCTGTGCTAATCTATTTCAGCAAAGACAAGGTAAACCTGGCAACAGGAAAATGATTAATCTACTATCAAATTCAATAAGCCAATCTATTTGTTTCTAACACCTCTGACCTTGATTGTGTTTAGCAAAACAAGCTATCTGAATTTTCCAGTGGAGTAGATAAAGGAATAAGATGAGTATTCCACAGCTGCATGTAACAAGGGCTCGCTGAGTAATGGATCACATCCTTCTTGCTGTGAGAGATTCAAGAGGGCTCCAGTAAAAAGGATCGTTTCCTCCAGCACAAGATCAAGCTCACTTTGAAAGCAGGAAAACATGGCGAGTATTAGAACAGGCTGTATGTTCAGTCAAGGATAGATACTATACGCTTCATACCTGCCAAGGTTTGTCTTCTAGGAATTACGCCCTAATTCCCTTCCTAGAAAACTTTCAGAAAAGCCTCTGTTCCTGAAAGCTGCAGACACAGAAATCGAAACAAACTTTTTCCAGAGGTGTGATTAATACTCGCCCTTGCATTAGGCAATCTGTTGCAGGGGCAAGCGCTGCTTAAAATTCACCGCAGCTCTTGGATCGGGGGAAGTGTTTCTTTCACTCTGCAGGGGTTGCACAGCCCGGCTTCTCAGGAGGGAGGCAGGGAGGAGTGCCTCCTGGCAGCAGGATCAGGGCAGGCCTCTGAGCAGCACAGCACAGCGGGGCTGGGGAGCATCACGTTGGACAGGAGATGTAAGAAAAAAGCGCTGCTCTGATGTTCAGATAAAAATTACTGCTGGATTTTCCAGTTGAGCACCTGTTCTTTATTGTAGTGTCTCCTCTACTCAGACTTCGTGTTATTTGTAAACTGCCTTCAGAAAGCTTTGGAAAAGCACACATAGCCTTGGGTGGAAAGCACCAGATATGGAACTCAATGTCCTTTCATGTCTGTTCACAGCTCATTTGACCTTGAGTAAAAGAGCTTCAGCTCTCAGGGCTGGAGCCCCGGATCTGTAAAACAGGAACAATTCCTGACTGCCCCCTGCTTGTTCGACCTGAGAGCCAGGTACAGTTACCACTGCCCTTGAGCACAGAACAGACAGAAATCTCCAACACTACTAATGTGAATTTTTTAAATGGAACCAGATAAGAAGCGTCACTTATTGGGATTTCCCATCACTTTCCTGCTGACAATGTTTTGATGTTTCCTTGCAAAACAAGTTATTAAAAAAAAATGTTTTAGAAACTTGAACTGATGCTAGTGATATTGAGTCATTTCAATCTGACAGAACTAAATACTTCTGGTCAAGATCTTTTGCTTTGGTTTTATTATTTTGACAAAATAATTGCATTCTCATTTGTTATAATACAATTTTATAGCATGTCAAAATTCTACAATAAGAAAACTCAAAACGATGGAATGGAAGGGCCTCGATTTTATCAAAACATTAGTTTCAATACAACTGTCAGCAAAACAGTATTTCTACATCAAAGCATGATTTAACCAAACAGACATTTTCCTGACAGTGAATCTGCAGTTTGATGATACTCATAGAGCTCTTATGATTTCTTCAGGTGATGCACAGGCATGACTTTGGAAGACCTGCAGCTAAATTTCAACAGTGCTTGCAGCTTATTACAATCATTAAGCACGACCAGGCTCCGGTTTCATTTGTAGCCACTGTATGTAGGTTCAGCACACTGCGGAAGAGGAAGCCAGAACAGAATTTTGCTCAAACTGTGGAGCACACAGAAATTATTAGGAATACACTGTCTATAGGTAGCTGCTCTTCAGTGACACTGTAAAGAGTAAGCTGGGCATCTTCAGCAGAGTGTACAACATACTGGAAATTGAAGACTTTGATTCTGCTACTGCACCAGGACTGAAAGAGCAATCAATCAGAATGCATGGATAACACCACACAGACTGCACTCAGCACAAAAATCACAAAACATCGGTCTCCAAAATGGCTTCAGAGAGAAGCTCAAAGAACTTGCATAGTCGAACACAACCCATACAAAGCTTACAGGTACTGTACTTAAAACACAGAAATAAGTTGCAGCAGAAACAGGAAGATCTGAGTACCTAGTAGGACCTAGTTAGATCTGCTATGCCTAAAACCAAACGCAATATTTCTCTTTTGAATCCTGCTCTTCTTAGATTTCTGTTCCATGCTCTTGCTGGGTTCTAATCCTTTATACCATTACTTCACATTTAATTCCTTGTATCTTACTGTTTTTTTTTTCCCCTCTCTACTGCTTCAACTTGGACATGGAGTGGGGATAAGAGCCACCTGCAGAGACGGAAATATCAAGCTCTGTCAGTTACTCTTGCTTTCTCAAAGCTCCTACTGGGACCTTCACACACTGCTGGATAAAAGCGTTCTGCTGCTCAGCACTGAACTGGGTGTTAAGGAGAAGCAAACAGCTCTTTGCTGCTTCGTGTGGTGGATCTCAATGCCGGTAGTCCATCTCCCACAGGCTTCAAAAAGGCCACGTGGGCACAGAAGAATCCTAGAGTCAAGATCCACCCATGCAGACCTAAAGATAATTGCCATTAGCTAGGGAGTCAAACAGAGGCATCAAAAGTTTTGACACAGGCTATTCAACTTGGTTGGGAATTCTCAACGTGAAGAGCAGGGTGGTGTGCAGCCTAGAAAACTGCAAGTGTCCCAGAGCCCAGTTACCAGGAGGGCCGTTTCATTCTTTATGAAGTGTTTCACATTTAAATGCTCAGTGCCCATTGGAAATATCCATACTCATCTCAGGATCTCAGTTGCCACCACTAGTGCACTTCCCAAATTTAGCCTGAAGCTGTCTCTAACCTCAAGAGATGAAAGATAAGCTGACTGCAGTGCCTCGTAAGAGCTGGATCTTGACCATGATACTGTAACCACTGTGCCTGTGGTGATACTGCTTCCACAGAGAGAATGCACGTTAACACCAGGAATTAAGAAATGCCCTGATTTGGAACATTGTGTGTGTATACCCTCCCCCATGCTGTAGAACACTCATTCCAGCAGGGGACTCCACATGACCAACAGAAGGTAGCAGAAAGTCACTAATATATAATTAACATGCAACAGTGATTAATTACTCAGCATCTGACCAATATCCATGACATTCAGCTGCCTTTGTCTGTCTCACAACACAGAAACATTTGCAAATCCCACAGACAGCTATTAATTCAAATATACCCTATTTCCCCCAGCAAGTGCAGAACACAGGCCAAAGGGGCATTCCAATCTGTTGCACAGCACAGTATGAAGCAACATTTCCATACGCTCCAGCATGCACAGCATGCTAGAAATTAGACCCAAACCCTACCTTTGCAGACAGCAGGTCATAAACGTTCGATTCAAATATCACAAAATGCACCCAAATGTAGAGCCATCTTCAATTTTAAACAACCCCTGTTAGTTTGTACATAGTGATTTCAGAACGCTGTGCAGCTACGCACTAGAAACAACATCGGAGTTATGACTGACTGAGGTATGGCTGGTTAAGGACTAAGTTTTCAAACCCATCGTTTAATTGCTCCCTGTGCATTAACTTATTAACAGAGGCCTGTTTATTGACTCTGCTTTGTGCCAAGTGCTTACAACGGCTACTCTAGGGTCCCCAGTGGGATCTCTCCATACACATACCACAGGTAACAATTCCTGCTGATGCAGCATCATGCTGTTCTTCCAGCTGTTCCGGTGCCAGCCAGAGAAATAGGGTCAGCACTGCTATCTTATTTGCTTCCTGATGCTTGGCTTGCATCCTCCTTCCCTCTAGAGAGAGCACTGCTCACAAAAGCACTTTATTTTTATTGCTCCTGTTAAGTTCTTTTGCTCTTCAGCAGAGGCTGCTCGGCCTAGCAAAACCTGGAGTGCAGGCTCTCCAGCAGAAGCAGTATTTTGATTTGAGAAACATGCCTCCTAGCTTTGCTTCTGCTGCTTTCGTATTTCTCACAAAAAATTCCACAACAAATCTAACTCATGCAACACTTCAAAGAGCAAAGATTTTTCACCGCTGTGCCTCACTCATGTCCAAAAAAAAAATATGTTAAGCCTCAAACAGCAGCAGGCAGAAGGAAATTGCTTGCTAGGTGGACTGCAGTCCTGCTCACTGACTTGTGCAATTATTCAAGAACGTCCTTGCTCTGAGCATGTGGATATGTGTCTTGATTCACTAGCTGTCAGAGACAATTCTGTTTCATGTCCCCTAAAAACATTACTAGATTTTGATTAAGGAAGGTCAAGGATGGCTTTTCCCTTCCAGTATTGAGACTTGAGGAAAAAAATAAATAAAAAGTACTCATCACCTATCACCAGGACTTTTATCTCTACCTGAAAAATCAAATAGCCTGAAGCAATGGGAGCCATAGATAGCAGTACGTTCAAGAGTGCTGCCATGCAAATAGGTTCCTAAAACTACAGCATGTAGATTAGGTCCCCCAAAAAGTATTTTTACAGAACAAAGGAACACTCAGGCAGCCGATTCTAATACAATACTAATTTGCCAGAGCCGTTTTAAATGTGTATTGTTACTGACCAAGCATGTTGGAGACTTTAATTAATCCCTAATGCTTCAATACATTCAAAAACAAATCAGAACAAAACAACTTTCCCAGTATTTGATTTGCCTTTGAAGGAAAGAATGTCAAGAGGTATAATTAGCTCTAGGTGCAGACTCCAAAGCTTTGCCTGGCACCACTGTCAATAAAACACATCCTCAGCCAGTGTGAAATTGGTATAGCTACAGTGGATCTGCTACACGCAGCTGCAGTATTTCACACCAACTGAGGATCGAAGTATACATGCAGAACTGAAGGAAGCATATGTTTTCATCTGGATTAATAATGCTGCAGAACACAAAGCATCTCAAGCTGAGTAAAGCAAATGACAAGTTTATAAGAAATATATTCTTCTAATTGAGTTTAAGGCACTAAATAACTGCCGTCTTCTCACAGAGAATCAGATTCAGTGAGAATATCTCTACAAATTAATGTAGGAACAAGACTGTCACATGGATTTTAATGAAATAAAGTTATGTCTGTGGCTTCTCTAGGATATTAAAGTCAATTTATCTGAGGAAGACAACTAACAGCTGGCTTATTCCTCTTCGTAGGAATTGGAAGAACAGTTCATTGAGGAAGGTAGCAGGAGTTAGCATTCAGAACAAGGTCTTATCTGCTAAGGCACAGATTCTGGTACTCTGAAAGCCTCAATCACCGAGATGGAATTACAGAAATCCAGCAGGCTGACAGAACAACAAATTACTGCCATCATGCTAAGAGCAGTGCTCCTCGTGGCAGTGAGCACGATGCACAGACAAGGCTTAGATACAGTATGCAGTTTTCAGCTACAAGCTCCCAATTGTGCTGACCTCAAAACATTTGGACACGTGGAAATACACCTGCCAGCACAGTATTAAACAAGTACTGCTCCACATCATGCGTTGCTGAAAAACCACACAAGGAATTTTCATTTAGAACATAAATAAAAGGCTTCTAGCTGTCTTAGTCCAAATAAAAACCGTCAAACCCCATTTAGCATTTAAGAAAATAAATATCCAAGTTTGTATCACTGAAGATAAGATGTGAGAGGACATGATAACTCACAAGTGTGCCGCACAGTTCAACAAACAGACACCAGCAAACTACAATAGCTCTCACCTGTAGAACCTCATTGGACTGATCCTCAGTAAAAACCACAGGAGAGCATTCTGCTGTTACATTAACCCCTCAGACTTGTTTAACATGTTAGTAATGAAATGATTCACACACAAGTGAAAATTCAGATCCTCTCCTATACTGATCCTCAGTAAAAACCACAGGAGAGCATTCTGCTGTTACATTAACCCCTCAGACTTGTTTAACATGTTAGTAATGAAATGATTCACACACAAGTGAAAATTCAGATCCTCTCCTATAGGTTAAGGAGAAGTGATCTCTCAGTAATTCTTTTCAAAATAGAAGTTTTACAATTTTGAATTAAACATGTAAGATCTCGCTTGTAGCTCTCATCAGTTCTACTCAATGCTGATGACAGCAGACACCTCAGCTCCTCACTGCTAACAAATGCCTCCTTGATTATTCCAGCTCCAAGCCTCAGGGTGAGGTGGACAGCACACATTCACCCATCTCACCCACCTCAGGGTGAGGTGGACAGCACACATTCTCTGCACAGCCTTTCAAGTACAAAAGTTCCTCTTTTTGCACCTTTCAGAGCAGCTGCAGCACAGGTGACAAACATTTCTTCAGTCACTACTACACAGAAGATGACAAAGTTGTCTCACAGTACAGGACTACGTATCCTGTGTGATCTTTTCAAAAGTGTTTTCAAACAAGTATACAACACAACTGCAGAAGTAATTTCCCTGACTAGTACAGTGTAATAAGAGTTGTTAACATGAGAAAAGCATTAGCTGGTGCTTTATGCAAATAGGATTCAGTCAGCACGCTTTCTGCACAACAGAAAGGTGCCATACAAAAAAAGGAAGTGCTCCACACAAAGTTCCTGACGTCTAATGCTTCAGGAAGCCAACAATTTTTTTGAAAAGATGACCATGTGAGGTATCGTTATAGACGTTATTATCCTGGTTTGGATCAGTCCCCATCATGTACAACTCTCCTGCATAGACATCCTCAAAGTCAGCACTAAAGTTCTCAGGATGAAACCGAACCCATACAGTGTATCTGTAATCAACTGTACGCATGGAATAGCCCATGATTCTGATGTCTTTTAGCTTCGGCTTGTCAGAGTTCCACTGTGGAGTGTCTGCAGGCCGGGGATATTGGCTGAATGCAGGACGTTCTTCGTTGTAACACGTGTTAATGTCATCACAACCATCCTTCTTCTTCTTCTGTACCTTCTGTTCGGAGGACTTAAAATACCGAACAATACTCGTCCCCTCAGTGCACAGTGCAACATGAAATGAAGTCTCCGGGCATGCAGGAGGAACCTGCAGGCCAGCAAGTTCAGCAAGCGTTGAAAAGAGAGACACCAGCTCTACCATTTTCTTGCTTTGTCCTGAAAGAAACACCAAAACACCTATTATTGAACAAAATGATTTCACAGACATTGGTACACATTCAGAACTCACTCTCATAATTAAGTTGGTGCTTTATTGCAAGTGCTCTGTATTAGATTTGTGGATTAATCCAGCTGTGGCAATTTGCTTGGAGGATGCTAGGCTATGCATTTATGGTATAGTTTAATGAGAAGAAATTTTTGCCCTTACAGTTCTCAAAGGTGCAAACTCTTCAAGACAATGATATTCATTACTTTGAGGAAAAAAAAACAAAAAAACAATTCCAGAAAGACAAAGCAAATTCCAGTGTCAATTGCTTAACATGACTGCTTTTATCAATACAGTTCCTAATGTCACAGAGCTACATAGTGAACATTTACTTGTTACTGTTTCAAAGCAGCAGCCACTACAAAAGGGAAGTCAAGTATTGTTTAATTCCTGTGTAGTACAGCTGCCTACATTACCTGCTGTGTTAATGCAGGCATTTACTGCTAAGGTATGGCTAATCATAGTAAAAGTCTGTGTCCAAACATGGAACATTCTCTTCATCATTTCACTCCCTATTAGTACAGAAGCACATTCAGTAACGTGGAGAAGCTGCCTACCTGTGAAGCATCACAGCATCATCACTTGTTTTTTAAATACATTCTGTGCAAACAAACAAAGCCAAAAATTTACCTTGAGGTACCAAGCCTAAAGTATGGCTAAAGGGATTGAGGTAGGGGAAAACTCTCTCTCCTCGACTAGCAGAGGAAGTCGTCATTCCTGGTACATAAAACATCAGTGGCACTTGGGTAGCGACATCAAAATTGCTGTATTTTGCCCATTCACCATGCTCTCCCAGGGACCATCCTAGATGACAGAGAGTGTAATTCAGAACAGATATGGACTTGTAATCTAGAAGTCATTTCTTTCTCACTGTAAAGTGACTTTGGCTGTCAAGGCCATTACTCTTATCAAGGTTATATTAAAATGCAAATAACCAATCTGTATTTAAACATAACAAGATTTTTCTAATACCAAAACTATTTCAACAGTCATGTAAATCTTGCAACTTGATACTCACCTATCACAGAAACAATTACACCTGTCCCTGTAACCACTACCCTAAATTAGAATTAGGAAATCAGTATTAAAACAGCATAAAAGAGGAGCTGGGGTTAATCACTTCACCTGCAATAATCTCCACAATGAACCCACAAAGCACTAGTTTAAGTTTCATGCAGCTGTCAGCTCTCCAATACTCCTGGTACAAGGTAACTGAATGTCCCTTAGAGACAAGAGTGCTATCTAAGCCAGACTGTCATACCAGCTTGTTGCCCTGAAGGAAGCAATAGAGATAAAATCTCTTTAGCTTTCCTCTTCCTCTTGGTAGATACCAACATGGCTTCCCTTCCAGGCCAGAACAATTCACCAGACACACAATTTTTTGTCTGACACTGCTGGCATGGTCCTGGAAACACTACTTCTTTACAGTTAACCACAGCAAGAAAAGAAGAAGAAAAGAAGAAGGAGAAAATATAAGAAACTCAGTCTACAGACTGAGTGGCAAGTCAGAAGGTACATCTAGAACTTCTTTTGTGCAAAAAGTGTTGATTCTATTACTCTGCAACTTGCAAGGGCTCGTTTACACAGACTTCATCACAAAAAGTCAACCCAAATTAACCAGACACGTGACTTTACTTGCTTTAGTTAAGTCATATCCTGTTTTAAGTCAGCTAAGCCACTCCCCAATTAAGAGAGCCACGGGAAGATTATCTTAATGAATATTAGAATACTGAAGCAATTACAAGCTTGAGGTATTCTTCCCATAATTCAAAGACTCCAATTACAAAGGGAGAAAACAAGCTGCTATCAGTTTAGACATTGCTAGCAGCAGTGACAAGTGAAACAAAAAAAACCAAAAAAAAAAAAAAAAAAAAACCAAAAAACCAAAAAAAAAAGAACACTTCAGAAGTTAATGGGAGCTTGTCACCCACTGCAGCAGATGGCCTTTACAAACTGCAAAGGGGATGAAGTGGTGGCAGTCCTTTAGCAGCACTCTTCCCAGCAGGACTCACTCCTTGGGGTAGGAGGAAGGAATGCAGTAGGCTCAGTCCAGTGTTCTGGCAGACAGCACCATCACCCACTCATCTCTATTACTCATAGCAAACCCTCAATCTGACTAAGGACAGAGGTGCCTGGAGAAGAACAGAACCACAGCCACAGAACTCTGCGCAAGTCTGTTAAGCAGGGACAGACTAGCCAGATATACAACGTACAGCAGCTCTGCTGTACATTACAGAAACATGCACTTGATTACTGTCCCAGCACTGAGTTGCACGATTAAGAATTCACTAACAGTGAGCTGGAGGAAGACACAGACACTTACCGTGATCTGCAGTAAAAACTACTATTGTGCTATTTGAGAGTCCTACATCATCCAAAGCATTCAAGAGCAGGCCAACCTGTGTATCCAGGTAAGAAACTGCTGCATAGTAGCTCTGACGAATCAGTCTCTGCAAGTTAAGAAAACAGAAGGGAAAAAAAATAATATCTCAGAAGATCTAAAAGCAGCCTATCGCTCCCTTGCATTTGAATGAGCTATGGAAGTTTGACTTCAGTCTATTTAGAGCTTACCTGGAAGTCATCTGGAAGTGGTCCATAAGGGAAACTGACATTTAATGCTTTCACATCATCCCTCTGTCTGATGTCCATCCAGGGGTTGTATGCCACAGGAGGCAGTTTCTCAGGCACGGAGGGATCTGGGGCTAACGTGATGTTTTCCAGGGGGTACAACTTCAGAAATTCCTTTGCAATGCAAGCACACAAAGACTGTCCTCACCCCTAAGGTCTACTGTAAAATTGCATTGCAAAGCATTAACCATTTCTCCTTGCATGACCCTTCCTTAACATTAGAGTTAGTTTATGAGGCTTCACCCATCCCCAAGTGTAAGAATGTAATACTGCTATGTTAGTTAGTTCCAACCAATTCCTGAAAAATTCTGAGTTAGTAACCAGTGTTGTACCTTTTAGTGCAGTTTCCTGTGCCTCAAAGCCACACTGAAATGTAAAGCCCAGCGCTGCTATCTCTGCTATGAGTAGGAGTTTTGCTACTGGCTCATATGGAGAAGCAAAGAGGCCTTACTATGTCGTGCTCCATCAGCACAAACAGTATCTCCATGCAATAACTGTCACACTAGTAAGGTGGCAGATGTCCAAATGTTGGCTGACTGGTCACAACTCTCTCATCAAACATCTTGAAATTAGACAGCTGCTAAGATTACACTGGGTAAAGGCTGTTTTACAGTTTTCTTTCCAGAAACAATAATAATAAGGCATCTGTGAAACAGTTTTGATAAGAAAAACATTTTTCTATGTTCCTTTCACCACAGGCTTCAGGTTCCTCACCTGTGGATATCTCAAAGGGATATGTGGCTTATGGTAACCAACGGCCAGGAAGAATTTTTGCTTCTTGGTTTTCATAACATTCAGTAAACGTATGGCCTCTTCAGTGCTTTGAATATCAGGCAGAGTTCCACCAGGCATTTCTGTCACATCTACTGGGCACACCAAGTTAGCATAAAGCCTTCCATCTTTTCCCCTGCAGGTCTTTAAAAAAATAGTTACGTAAATTAACTTCTGTACAAGCAGAGAAATAATTTTCTGTTTCATAATTATCGAATAAATTCAGTTCTCGACGTCTTCACCAATAAATGGTGCTGCAGATCATACAAAAATTCCACAGCTCCTGCAAACACTGAAAGAACCAGCTACCTTGATGACTGAGGCAGAAAGTTTCAGGGGCTGATGAATGCACAAAACACACAGCAATTTTCACATTTAACAAAATGCAGAATCTTCTCTGAAGCTGGTCAAAAGAGGAAAATAGTTACACAGATAAATACACAGTAATGAACAGAGACTCTGACTTATTAACAAGAAGGTACAACTTGGTTACACAGTATACATGCATTTTTGATTCTTCTGATCCCATGGACATAAAGAGCTGTATGTCACGGATACAAATGCTGTTGTTAAAACCAGTATTTTGCAGCAGAAAATGCAAAAACAAAGTACCACCAAGGCTGCCTGTAGCCTCAAGGCTGGATGCCCTAGCTCTCCAGTTAATAGTCTCAAGCACAGAATGTTATTGCAGTACATGCATAAGTGTAAAACAGATTCTTTTAGGCCATGCTTAAGAGTAGCAAACACCCCAGAAAATCAAATCAAAGTTCCAGATTATCTAAAGTTTATTTCAATTTTGAGTTCCCCTCCCTGGCTCAGCTCTGTATCAAACTGATATAAATTCACCACGCCTATGACAATGTTCTGTAACCAAACAGTAAGACAACCGCACTTTTCAGATAAAGAATCTCATGACACAGACATGTTTATCTTGAATTCATCTTTATATCCCAGTAACGCTATCAAATTCTAATTTCTAAATACTTAAATTCAGAATGGGCTCATGAATTAACATGACACACCTTACCATGGAGTACAGACCTCCCTTAGCAGACTTAGCAGCAGTACCAAACCAGAGTAATTTCCTTGTTCAATGTTACAGTTTCAAAAGCCAGACTACAGGCTTATTCTGGACACAAAGAACTTGGTTATACCTGAAAACCATTCACTGTTAGCATCCCACAAATCACTTTTACCTTATCATTTTCATATTTCTCAGTAGAAGGATGAAAGGGTGGAATGGACCAGCTGTATGGATAGTCATCGCTGTAATTGGATGAAACTCCTGAAAAAGGTAAAGTGTTCTAGTAATTCACTGTACCAGGAAGCTCCAATACAAACTTGAATTGTTTTCAATATTTGTAATTCCACATTCTAAACGTAGAAACACTTCAAACGGACTTCAACAATTCAGAAAACAAATACACAAGAAATAAAAGAAGTCTAAGATAGGCAATTTTCCCTGAAATACACCTGTTATTGTGGAAAGACACTTAAGCTTTCCGAAGAACCTTGCTTTAGGAGCAGAAGAAACAGAACTAATAATATATATATTCCTAATCAGATTTATCGTCATCTGAATATCTGTATTCACACAAGTTTAGCTCTGGGGTAAAGATTTACCAGAAAGAGAACCACCTAAGTCTTCCACTATTTTTTCATCTCAGTAGTGTTATTACTTTATAACTAAAGAACCAATTTCCTATTTAACCAGCAACATCAGCCATATGGCCTGTATTGCCTGTTCCAGACAGTCTATCGGGAAACACGAAATGTGCATATGCAAAACTAAGACAGTGTGGCTGCTGACCTTTAGTAGACACCTAATTTAAAGACATGTTTTGAAAATGGCAAACATTTGTTCCTGTAACCGCTAGACAGTACGTGAAAGTACGTATTAGATAATATTAATCTAATAACTCTTGAGGCATTGGAGATGAAAGTAAGATTGCTTTCAAATGACAATCTACAATCGTTATACAATCTGCTTCATGATAATGACTTAAGGTGTCCATATAGACAAGACTAATGTTGTTCATACACACATTCTCAAAAACAGACCTCATTTATACAGAGTATGTCATGCAGACAACAACTCAGCCTTACCAGGATGAAAAACTTTCCCCACAGACATGGTCATGTAGCCATTCTCTCTGAAGTACTGGGGCACTGTGGAATAGTTTCCTGCATGTATTCTCCAGTAGGAGTAGAAGTCATACAGCCGCGTAGTGTCGGGTCTGCGCCCAGTAAGGAATGACACTCTGCTTGGTGCACACACAGCTTGCTGAGGGGAGAGCCAGCCAAAAGGAGAATCATTTCTGAATGTAAAATAAAGCACACCTAGCAACTGCAACCTACCAACCTCAGTATGCAAAGCATCCGAGGGCTCAGAACTGCAATGGAAGTGTTTCATATGACTCCAAGCTGGGCTGAACAGAACCCTTATTGGGAACACAAATTCCCAACCAAAGAACTTTATCACGATATACATTTACCTACCTATCATATTCTGATAACCAATTCCTAGACACTAAAGTTCATACATCACATTTCAGCATAACTGTTCTTTTCTAATACAATCATTTCAGTGATTAAGGTCAATACTTCTTTGCTTTCAAAGGTCTGCCTAAAATCTACTATTGTAACAACAGTATGTATTTTGCAGAGAGAAAACATTTTCATTTCTATCTCACCTGTGCATAGGCATTGCTGAACACAATACTTTGAGAAGCAAGTTGATCAATGTTTGGAGATTTCACAAGTTTATCTCCATAACAACCCAAAACGGGACGCAGGTCATCCACAACGATAAACAGGACATTCATGCCATCTAAGAGAGAACAGAATAAGGGTACAGTAGAGCTCCAGCTAGTAAAGGCTACTTTACACAGATTTAATACACCCCAGAAGTATTTTAATTTATTTAAAATATTTATTTTAAATTTAACCTGGAAGTACACTTAAGAGAAATAAATTAAGTCAGCAAGAACATCTACAACCTTTATAAGGAAACGTAAACACTGGGATTCAACCCTTCAACGCAGCGGAATTCAAAGGTTCTCTTTTTGTTTGGCCTAGTTAGAACTATGGTATTTTCACTTCCCTTTCACATAACATCGTAGAACCAGTAAGGTTAGAAAAGACCAGTAAGACCATCTTATCCAACCATCAACCCATCCCCACCACACCCCTCAGGGCCACACCTCTGAGGTTAACACCTCCAGGTATGGTGACCACCTCCTCCCTGGGTAGCTCTGCCAGTCCCTCGCTGCTTGATCTGACAATCAATCTTTCCTAACACCCAACCTGAATCTCCCCTGGTACAACTCAGGGCCATCACCTCTCGTCCCATTGCTGTCACCTGGGAGCAGAAGCCGACCCCTTCCTCAGCGCAACCACTCCACACTGACCCATCATCCCAGCTCCCCCAGCCACCACCCATCAGAATTGCACTCCAGAGCCCTCACAGCTCCGCAGCCCATCTCTGGACACGCTCTGGGGCCTCCATGGCTGTACTGCAGCGAGGTGCCTGGCACTGCACGCAGCTCTGAGCTGGGGCACAGAGGAACGCTTACATCCCACTCCCACAGGCAGCGCTGACAGAAGCCAGGACGCCATTCTAGGCTTTCTTGGCCTCACTGCTTCCCCCCGCAGTATTTTCTTCAGCTACATCCACTTTTGTACAGAAAAAATAAAGCAGAAAACATAAAGCTGCAAAGTCCTTTATAGCTCTACTTCCTTCTGAGCTTTCCAGCCTACAAGCTGGGGTCAGAGGATCGTCATGCCGCGGGTAGATCTCCCACACCGTTACACAGACCTGCTCCAAACAGGGAAAAATAAAATAAAAAACTATCGAACGTGCTTCTGAAGGCAGCAAGCTGCATTACGCCTGGCACACAACAGCAAGCGCTGGCAGCACTCCGAGCCCCGCAGGGAAGGACGGAGCCCACGCCCACAGCCCGGCTGCCCACGGCGCCTCAACTCCGGCCCGGCCCGGCTCGGCCCTCCCTTTCCGCAGCCGGGAAGGACGAGCCCCACTCAGCCCCCGCCGCACCTCCGTGCCCCTTCGCCCTGCGAGCACGGAGCCTGGGGGCCGCCACGGAGGAGAGCGCGAAGGCCGCGCACGAGGCTGCCAGCAGGCACACGGAAACACGGGCTGCAGCCGCCATCTCGCAGCGCTGCGGGCGGGCGGAGCTCCGCGCCGGGGCGGGGACGAGGGCTCCATGCCCCGGCTCGGGCACCGCGGTCTTATCCCGCGTGATGGCGCCGTCGTCCCGCGCAGAGCCGCCCCGCGGCGGGGACGGGAGCGGTTCTCCGCGGGGAGAGGAGGAGGATTGGAGCGGTCTGGATCACCGGGACGGCCGATACGGGCAGACAAGGGCAGGGCTGTAGAGGGCGGGAGCGGGTTGGTGTTCTTGGCATGGAATGGTTAATGGGACCTGCGGAATTACGTCTTCCCCACGCAGATCGCTGCGTTGAGGAACGAGGAAGTGCGTTACGCTGGATACTGAGAGAAGTTCTGAGTCATACTTAGCGCTTATCCCATTTGTTAATCAGATCCGACGCTGGTTAATGCTTGTTTCCTTCAGACATGCACTGTATGTCCAGAACGACTCCGAGATCCACCATGGTCCGTGCAGCAGGCGGCACATGCTGGGTGCTGGCACTGTCAGCAGACAGGAAAGCTGAATGCTGTTTCCTTTGTGCAGTATTAAAACATCCAGGAAGAGCAGGCTCCATAAAAAGCTCTGAAACTCTGCATGGTTTCTGTTCAGAATAGTGGAGGAAGGAACAGATTTATTCCTGAATGACATGCAGTTAACCATGCAAACGCTTCCCATTTGCAACTGTAAGGTTATCAAAGAGCAATATGACAGCTCGGAAAAGAGTTACAGAAGAGTTAAAAAACCATGGTTATATACTCTTAAACAGTTAACAAGCAGGTAGAGTGATTAAATAAAAATAAATACCAATAGCATACACCAAGTTTTTACTCACTGGCATGAGAACACTGCTGTAGTGATGCTAACCAAGATGGCACGTGTTCTACTTCTTTTTTCACAAGTGTCAGGTGCCACTTTGACCACAAATGGCAGATCAGCAGTGAAACAGGCTGGCGAATATCTATGCCTCTAGGATCAGACTATCAAAAGTAAAACTAGGGGAAAGGCCTCTACTACAGAAAACCAATGACAAAACAATAAACTGGGTATAAGGAAGAAGTCTTTTACACTAAGATGGTATGGCACTGGCATAGGTTGCCCAGAGAAGTAGTGATGCCCCGTCCCTGGAGACACCCAAGCTGGACAGGCTCTCAGCAGCTGATGGAGCTCTAGGAGTCCCTGTTCAGTGCAGGGAGTTGCACCACAGAGCCTTTAAAGGTCCCTTCGGACTATAAGGAATCTGTGATTCTAAGATTGTAATAATGCAACGGAAGATAGATGCTCTTGGGACAGATCCAGAAGAGGGCCACTAAAATGATCAGAGGGCTGGAGCACCTCCCTGTTGAAGGAAGGTTGAGGGAACTGGGCTTGTTCAGCTTGGAGAAAAGAATGCTCTGGGGAAACTTCACTGTGGCCTTCCAGTACTTGAAGGGAGCATATAAACAGGAGGGGGAATGACTGTTTACACAGGTTGATAGTGATAGCACAAGGGGGAATGGTTTTAAACTAAGACGGGAGATTTAGGTTAGATGTTAAGAGGAAGTTTTTCACTCAGAGGGTGGTGATGCACTGGAACAGGTTACCCAGAGATGATGCCCCATCCCTGGAGGCACTCAAGGCAAGGCTGGATGTGGCTCTGGGCAGCCTGATGTAGTGGTTGGTGACCCTACCCATGGCCAGGGGGTTGAAACTCAATGATCTTTGAGGTCATTTTCAGCCCAGGCCATTCTATGAATCTATAATTTTATTCTTTATGTGCCTCAGGACTGTACAGGTGGCTCTTTTTTATGAAAATTAAAATGTTGCCAGTGTGATTTTTGAGAGACAAATGACCTAATTCATTGCTTTTTTGGAAACAAAATCAATAGCTGAGCAGGAGAAGTTCAAATATAATCGAGCCTGCCCCATTGTGTAGTTAAGTAGTTTTGCTGTACCCTGCAGCCTAGCAGAGCCAGGGCAATAGATTTATAAAGTGTAATTAATTCACAGCAGGTCCAGTGCACAAGCAGCAAAAAGCACATAAAGCATAAAGCTCAATGCCTTCTCAAGATATTGGACATCCTGTGCATGTACACATCAACTGTAGAACACTCTTCAGGAGTGTGTGTCATGCTGGGTTTGTTGAATCTCCTTCACACTTGTGGTATGGATGGCTTGCACAGTACCTCCAATGCATGCAAGACACAGCAAAATTAACACCAATATGCAAGTTCTCTATACATGTACAAGTGATACACTCCATCTATGTCAGAATTTAGTATTTTTGGATTTGTAAACAGTACTGGACGCCTTATAGTTTCCTATAACCAGTTTCCTTTGCCAACTCATTAGGGGAATGGGTTAGGGAATAGCCTGCCTCTCTGCTCTATACATACACATTCCTGAACCCTGAAATATGTTATGGATGGGCTTATCATAAACTTTTGATCTCACCAGGGAGAATTAGCTAAAATGATCTGTGACAATCCTGTGTAGCTGAAAAACCTGATGTGAGTAAGCACATATACATTCAATCACATGAACTTTATCTAAAATAATTAAAGTAACGTGTACTTTTATTCCTTTCTAGATACATCAGAAATGCCTGAAGTACACAAAGAATCCTGTTACTACAAATTCAGTTACTACAAAGCACGTGGTGTGTAACCAGCTTGTTCAGTTAATTTGCATATTTTTGAATTAATTTTTTATGTAACCATATCTCACAGGTATCAGCATCTCTCCTAGCAAAGATGAGCTGCAAAAAGTATTGGACAGTTCATCCCTAAGTGAGACTTCTCATCTTCATTTGGAGACTTTTCATGGAAAAAGCCAAGGGATTTTTCTGCTATTGTACACGCATTTAATTACCATAAAACTTGCCTCTCTCAAATGCAAATATGTTAAGTGGCACTTGATAAAGATTTCCTGGTTTGCCTAATACACATATTTAGCAATCATCTCAAGTTCAGTCCACTAGAGTACAAATCACACAGAAATTCTTTTCAAAGACCATGCAAGCTTGATGGAAAAAATTGAGCTGGGATGATGTCAAGTGAATTACTGCAGGCACTAAAATGTACTGATAGTACATCTTTGACAAACTAGTCCCACAGCTTATATGTCCACTCCACCCTGGATGTAAGGTCATCTGAGCTGCCTGTGATTCAGCTCCTGAACTAACACCACCACATTGGCTGTGATGAGTCAGAAGAGTAAAGAAAGGTGAAACGCAAACCTTGTCTGAGCTAGACACAACATTCTTCCTTAGCCATTCTACTAGAAATTCTTACCAGTTCAGCCAAGATCTTCCACCTACTGCTACTGCTGAGTAACAAGTCTGACATGACCTAATAGTATGCTGAGACATACACTGAGGCTCTGGTGGTCTGCAGTAGCACTTGCACAAATATTAACAACATAGATGAGGCCACCATCACAGCTGAATATCTTAACCAGCTTCTATGACAGATCCAAGTTAAGACACAGTAAAAAATTAGCACAGCAATATTTTAGTAGCAAGAAATCCCATTAATGCAACTCCATAAGAAATGGCTGTACTATCAGACCCATAGCAGATCCTATAAAGTACAGTCTTCATGTCTGGGGATTATCCTTCCAGGAAAAGTTCTACTTGCACACTTCTTGTTTGAAGGAGATTTCTTCAGTTTTATTTGGAAATTGCAAATCTTCAGCGTTCAAAGTTCTTGAGCCAAAACCCTACAAGATAACTAATGCTGACAATGACAGCATCTAAGGAATATGCTTGTAAAGAAATGCATGCAAGTATCGGAGGAACAACATTACTTTGCCATACAAAGTATGTGGTCACTTTGGTTTTCTCTGCTGTTTACTTGTCCAGTAAAATAACTTTGATCCTCTTGCTGGATGGAGGTCAGCAACATGCCAAGGATTGGCAAAGTGGGAATCAAAACACACTATAAGACTTACAGGATTTCACGTTCTTCCTTTCCTCTTAAGAGGAAGACAGAAGGTGCTTTTGCTTTTATAATAAAGTCAATATGGTCAGGAAAAATAATGCATCGCAGGTGTGGAGCTCAGCCTTGGAAGGATGTCTTGGTTGTGCCAAGGACTGTACCCAGTCCTTGTGCATGGTCTCCACTGAATTCACAGAAAGTTGCATATGGCTCAAACAGTATCTCCAAATCTATGTTAAATTCATTAGCAAGTCTAATGGATTTGTTTCTGTATTGCTCAGGAAGTCATTCTAAGAAAGCTGGTTTCCATAAATAAATGGTTGGGCACTATGATCGTTCCACTCAAACTCTGAGCTACACTATTTTCAATATAATTAACATACATGGGATAATGATTATTACTCATTTCTCATGCATTACGGAAAGTATTTGACTAATCAAAAAGCTTCTGACTGGCAAAAGTCACTTACCGCTACAGTGATTTTTAAAAAGCACTGTTTTCCTTTTTGCTTTATGTACTAATCAACTTCATTTCTCTACAAGTCATTTTAATGACACTTGTTATTATGCTTGATAATATACTACAGTAGTAAGAAGAATAAAGATGCAGAAATTGTAATAGGTAGTAATGTATTTTGACAAAATTGAATTCTTCCTTTTTTTTATTATCTGCTTTCTTCACAGCTCAGCAGAGGAAACAGATCTGTGAGGCAAAAAATTCAGAGCTACAAAGAAATTTTTTTGCTTACTGCTGCTGTAGACATTTCACGCAGTACTCTGAATTCACTGCCTACACAATAGCAGACTGGCTCTGTTACTACCCCAGCAATTTCCAAATTCTGATTCATAAGGCCATACACACTGATCTCCAGCTACCCATGAGTAATGCTCTTTCATATCCTAAAATAGATCTACACCACCAGAAGCATCCCACCAACAAGCCAGTTATGACCCCAGTGCACAACAAGCCCTGCAGCAGGTTTTCTGATCCACAGGTAGAAAAATTCTTGCAACTCATGTTTCTTCAATAGTCGCTCACCCAATTCAGCACCTAACAGATCAAGACACAATCAGTATTCCAGAGTTGGTGCTATCCTTAGTACAGCTGCATAATTGAATAGCTTGTCTGGTTACTGAAAGAACGAGTCAGCATTTCATGTTATCAGTATGAATGGAGAAAAAACTCCACGGTTATTTCTTTGTCTAACCTGCATCCACTCTGCTTTCAGCAGTGCTGGATCCCAATTGCCCTATGATTAGTGTATTCAGTACTCTTAAATGTGATACTTAAGATAATTAGTGCTTTCTGTATCATTCTGGATATCAACAGTCCCCCTTTAGTCAATGAGAAGGTGTTTTGCAAGAGCTGTTCCAAGAGTAGGCCCTTCGTCCTGTAATTTGACAATACTATTCTGTGAAGGCTCAGATGAAAACAATAAATGTATTCAGGAGTATGTTTGTGAAATAATACATTTTATCACTATTTATTTATACAGATCATGTTAAGTGACAAAAATGTAACAAAACAAAAGAGAAAAGAAGAAAACAACAAAAGCTACTAGCAACCTTCACTCTGAAACATTCTAGCAGCAATAAGTTTTGGAAAACTGATTTGGGAGACGGGAATGGGAGCCTGTCTTGAGACTGGTACTCTTCAACATCTGTCTTAATGACACAGACAGTGGGATTGAGTGTACCCTCAGCAAGTTTGTTGATGACACCAAGCTGAGTGGTGCAGCTGACACAATAGAAGGAAGGGATGTCACCCAGAGGGACCTGGACAGGCTCGAAAAGCAGGCATGTGAGCTTAATGAGATTCAAAAAAGCCAAGAGAAGGGCGTTGCACTTGGGTTGGGGCAATCCCACAAACAGTACAGAGTGGGAGAAGAAAACCTGGAGAACAGCCCTGCAGAGAAAGACTTGGGGTTCCTGATGGACAAAATGCTGGACATGAGCCTGCAGTGTGCACTCACAGCCCAGAAGGCCAACGGTGTCCTGGGCTGCATCAGCAGAGGGCTGATAGTGGGCAGGGAGGGGTCTGTCCCCATCTGCTCTGCCCTTTTGAGGCCCCATCTGGAGTACTGTGTCCAGGCCTGGGGCCCCCAGCACAAGAAGGATGTGGGGCTGTTGGAGTGGGGCCAGGGGAGGGCTGCAAATATGCTCAGATGGCTGAAGCACCTCTCTACTGAAGAAAAAATAAGGGAGCTGGGCTTGTTCAGCCCACAGAAGAGAAGGCTCTGGGGAAACCTCACTGCAGCCTTTCAGAACTTGAAGGGAACAGGAAGGAGAGCAACCTTTTACACTGTAACATAGAGACAGGACAAGGGGGAATGGTTTAAACTAAAAGAGATAAGATTTAGAATAGATATTTAGAAAACATTTATTGCTCAGAGGCACTGAGGCCCTGGCAGTAGTGCCCAGAGCTGTGAGTTCACATCCCTGGAGATGCCCAAGCCCGGGCTGGGTGGACCCTGG
Organism: Callipepla californica brunnescens; assembly: GCA_023055505.1. NCBI lineage: Eukaryota > Metazoa > Chordata > Aves > Galliformes > Odontophoridae > Callipepla > Callipepla californica. The sequence goes on from JALIRH010000013.1 coordinate 1,306,477, forward strand.
GCAGCCTGAGCTGGGGAGAAAGCCAGATCATGGCAGGGGCTGGGGCCTGATGATTTTTAAGGTCCCTTCCAACCTAAGCCAGTTTATGATTCTATGATTCTGTTTCTTTCCAAAGGTAAATTTATACAATATTTTATTCAAACATACTGGAAATTATTTCTATTTTCCTTTCTTATAAGAACATTTCTGTTTGAAATGCATTTTTGTATTTATTAATATGGAAAAAAAACACTCTAAAATTACCAAAGAAATGTGATGCTTGGCTATTAAAAAAAAAAAAACAACAACAAAAAAAACAAACTTTCATTAATTAATTATAGTAATAAAATAAAGTACTGCAGGGTTACAAATCTGCACTGATGTTAGCTGTGTTTGCTGTGTTTAGAATTTGGGTAACTACTGCTTTTGGCAATTAAAGAAGATCAAAGTGTGAGATTAAAGATAAATAAATCAGAGTGCTAACCTGTGCTTGAACAAAGTTCAATTCTGATTTAAAAAAACAAAACTGTAAGGCATGTGACAGGAATATCCATGAACAAATCACAGATAGTGGCACTGGTCAAAAAGGTGTTAAAATAAGCAAAAATCAATTCTTTCTAGATTCTAGGTCTATTTAATTTTAGTTAATGTAGAAAATCTTATCTAAATACACACCACTCAAATTAAAGAAATTTAAACCCAGGTCAAATTGACCTGTGTTCTCCAGTTAATACAAAACAGACTTCACCTTGGTTCTGTTAGAGTCAATAATCATCACTGATTTTTGCCAGAGCTATTGGGCTGCCACTTCAGTGCCCATAAAGCAACTTCAGGAGTACTTCATCAGGTACTGTGTACGTAAACCTTCAGTGCTGTAGAGACCCGACAAAGGATTCGGTGAAGTAGTTCTGCCAAAAATTAGGAATACAAATAGAGAACACCACACAGCTTCTATGACAACTCAGATATCTCTGAAAGTATCCATAATTCTGGTCACCCATTACATGACAGCAGCGATTACCCATGGTACGCACAGCACTGATTTGGTATGAGCAGAGGGCCTAGATGGCTCTTACGTTGTTCTTACTCTTTTGAAGCCAGTAGCACTGCTATTGTCTCCCTGTGCATGTGATAGCAAAACCAGAGATAATTCAGTTTTCTGTTTTGCTGGAGCTTTTTGAAACAGACTTTGTATCGTGGAGCTAAATATCTCCTACTTGGCCTCTTCCTGAAACAGTCACTGCTTTCCTCTTTCAGAATACGTCCACTGAGAATTTTATGGAAGATTATGAGTTCGGCTGGTCCAAGTAGCCTGATACCAAGTGCTGGATGCTATGCATGGATTTTAAGAATATTGCCAAGACAACGGGTGATCTGATCCACCATCAAAGCCTAATAAAAGTAAGAAGACCTGGAAGGAAACACCGACTCTGAATAAATCACCGTTACTATGAAATCGATAGTGCTTATTGGAGAAGAAGGATCCAACACCTGCTTTTCCATCATTACTCCAAAAAATCCTGAATACTCTGGAAGGAAAAGGAGTGACATAGAGTAGTACCAAACATAACTAACTTGTAAGCCACTGGAGAGGCAGGAGAAAGACAGCATGAGCAAATTGGGATGGAGAGCAGATTACCTAAATTAGCTTCCTCTCAGCAGGATGGCAAGTAAGGAATGAGCAAAACAGATTAAGATGAAAAACCAAAGTATCTAAGTAGATACGTCATTTTCAGATGATTTCAAAACACTGCATCAAATCCTGCTTGGGCCAAATAGCTGGACAATACATTTCTAAAACCACACAGGCAGAACAGTTTATGAAATCCATAGGCTTTTGGTGTACAATTTTCACCAAATTACAATCCCAGCTGACATTAATTTACACATCAACTTGCTGAAGTAATATTTTACAAGTCAATAATAGGTTGGGGCCGCAGGACAGTGATTTAGGGACACATTCAATATATAGAAATAAAAATATTTAAAGTCTTTGCCCTTAAACTAATTTGACAAATAAAACACAAACAACACTGTCACAGAAATGATTTCAGACTTCAGTTTCAGAAGGCCTTAATTCCAAAACTAAGCATCTGTATTTAATGCCAATCACATCTGTGTGGGTATTAGATCATTACTGTTTTTCCTGGTGCAAAATTACAGGCTGGCCTAAAGATTTTCTAACAGATTGGGAGAGGTGTTCTTTGCCAATTACCAGTCAGTCTCCGCTCTGTGAACAAATGTTAACAGTGGAGCATACTGTAAAATCAACAGAATTTCAAATTGTGATTTTCAAGCCTGGAGATGTGTCTTTTTGTAAACAATTTACTGTTCTGTCACAAACTGGGAACAATGATCCTGGAAACAGGTCATGGCTACGCTGTCATCCACATAAGTGAATTATTATAGAACTACTACCCTCACTTTAAATGTTACTATATTCCAGTAATCTAGTAGTGATATTTGGAGACATTTGAAAAGAAAACAATGCGTGAATTGTCAGGTATGTTAGACAGGAGTCAAGGCTGTTACCAACAGAAAAGCAATCTCGACAAATTAGAAGGCCGATTCAGTTTATTTTCCATCACTTCACTTTGTTCAGCCAAGCACATGAAACGTTCTGTGTTATGGTTTTTTATACAGAACACAACTGTAAGTAGATGGCTTATAGATGAAGTAACAGAACTGATTATCAAGCATACATGATATGATGTCCTCTTGAGCTAATGTGAGCTACTAGGAATATGGACTGAAAACGAAATATCAGTTTGGTCTCCAACATAAACCATCTCAGGGGATTCAATTCCTAGTGCAGCAGCAGACAGGAACTGGATAATGTGCTTTGTTTATACCCTCCCTCTACTTAATGCCCTCCACCCCCAACACACACACACAAACACACTCTTAAAATAAAATATAATTCAAGAGAAATGTAATTCTTGAAGTTCAGACACCTTGGCTATTCTTTGCTGCCTAGCCCTTCTCCACATCACTCTCACAGCTACAGTATCTGGCCACAGCAATCAAGAAAGCTGAGACCACCAAAACATATAAAATAACTAAAATCCCCATTGCTACGTTATCTGACCAAAAATTTAGTCTGAGCTCTCCTGATGTAATATCTCCTGTGGAGGCTCGCTTTAGTGTTTCCTACATGTTACTGATTTTTATGGCTAAGAAGCACTTTTGCACTGGAGTTTCTGGAAGCAGATAAGCAGCAGAGCTGTTTGTGTGTAGATCAGTAACACCTGGCTCCATGGTACCCATTTTATTTTTGAGGATATTGAACCAAACTATTTGAATGCTTCCCATAAAAATAACAAAACTACCCAAAAGGAAAATGTGGTATCAAAACATCTTTATACTGGTGGATATGGGGCTATTCAAGTTCCTTTTGTGAAACAGCATCTTGAATGGCTATGAGGTTTTATTAACTCACAGTAAAACTGTTGCATGGATGACACAGCACTGGCATGATTAGTGTACAGTGCAGTCCCCAGTGTATGTATATTGAAAAAAATATATATGTTTACAAATATTTAACATGTATATATCAATTTTCCATTGCAATTGCAGTGCATGTTTCCTCAGCCACCACAGCTTTTTTCCTTACATTAATTTAAATTTGCTTACAGAGGCCTGCCACAGCTGTTAGTTTCTCTGCATTATTTTAATCTGTAAAACACAGCTCATGGTATCTATCAATATTAGAGCTTTACTGTGAGCAGAAATGAATATGAGCTTGTAGAGTTCTTTAGAAATGTTGACACAGTGAAGAATTTAACAGCTTATATATTAACAGTTCAATATTACCAAAATGTGTGTGTTTTCTGCAGTTACCTTAAGCAGAGGGATTCAACATGTAGTAATTGTTCTTCTTTCCACAGAAGCACTCAGGGGTTGCCCACCATCAGGAACAAACTACTTGTCGTAGCAGAAAAGCTGAAGTACATCAAAGGGAAGAAAGTTGGTTGTGAGCAGTTGTACCCAGAGGTTCCAGGTAGGTCAAAGCTCGACGAAGGACAATTTCTGTGTAGCTTTTGCTTAGGAGTAACAAGTCAAAAAAGACATTATTAATTGTCAGTGCACACTTTGAACATTTACATTTTTCACAACTTTCACCCTCATGATCATCTTTTAATCACCTTTACAGGAATTAATTTCAGGTACACAGTAATTCCATAGAAATACACTTATTTACACGCAGTTTTCTTTGATACATGCAGCTGAATAGGTAGGTTTGAAAGGATAATCAGGCATTTGCTTTTCAGCCAAAAGACATGAGAAGACAAGGACTAAACTGGAAGGTACTCCTGAGCGAAAGAAAGGGGGACAGATTTTTCTTACTCTGCTAGATCACATTTCAACTGCTGTTTCCTCAGTCCAAGTACATACAGTTTTCTGCTCAAAGTGTATTCACTCATAATACCTGCTGCGTGATACAGGCCACAAAATGAACTTCTGAGATTTTTCTCTTGTTAGCTCCATTCAAATACACAAGAATGGAGTAGTCAGGGCTTTCTATCCCAAGAGCTGGGAATCCGTACTCTGCATCAATTTTTAGCTTAGGTAATTTAAGCAGATAATGCTACTGGTAAAACTACACAACCAGCAGCATAAGTATTTTAAATTACTCCATCTGAGTGTGTGTTATCTACCCAGCATACTCAGCCTGGCAAGTGTTATTCCATAGGGGATGTTGTGGATGCTCCCACAGGCAAGCAAAGCAAGACTTGCTACACAAGTAAACTACCCTAACTAAATGTATACACATATTCTTTCCAACTAGCTTTTTGCAATAGAAAAATCATTATTATCAAGTAAAGAACAAATACATTTGATTTTTTTTTTTTTGGGGGGTGGTCCAGTCTTGTTCAACATCTTCATCAATGACCTTGATGAGGGGATAATGGCCACCCTCAGCAAGTTTGCTGATGATACGAAGTTGGGAGGATTGGCTGACACGCCTGAAGGCTGTGCTGCCATTCAGTGAGACCTGGACATGCTGGAGAGCTGGGCAGTCAGAAATGGGATGAAATTTAACAAAAGCAAGTGTAGAGTCTTGCACCTAGGGAGGAATAATTGCATGCACCAGTACAGGCTGGGGGATGAGCTGCTGGAGAGGAGCTCTGTAGAGAGGGACCTGGGTGTCCTGGTGGATGACAGGTTGACCATGAGCCAGCAGTGTGCTCTCGTGGCCAGGAGGGCCAATGTCATTCTGGGCTGCATTAAAAAGAGTGTGGCCAGCAGGTCAAGGGAGGTGATCCTCCCCCTCTACTCTGCCCTGGTGAGGCCTCATCTGGAGTACTGTGTCCAGTTCTGGGCTCCTCAGTACAAAAAAGACAGGGATCTCTTGAAAAGAGCCCATAAAGATGGTGAAGGGCCTGGAGGATCTCCCCTATGAAGAAAGGCAAAGTGAACTGGGTCTGTTTAGCCTTGGGAAAAGAAGACTGAGAGGGGACCTGATCCAGGTTTATAAATATCTGAGGTGTGGGGGACAAAGTGGCGAGGCCAGACTCTTTCCAGCAGAGTTTGGAGACAGGACAAGGGGAAACGGCCAGAAACTTCAGCAAAGGAAGTTCTGCATGAATGTGAACTTAAGAACTTCTTAACGGTGAGGGTGATGGAGCACTGGCACAGGCTGCCCAGGAGGGTTGTAGGGTCTCCTTCTCTGGAGATATTCAAGACCCGCCTGGATGCCTGCCTGTGTGACCTGGTGTAGGGAACTGCTTTGGCAGGGGGGTTGGACTCGATGATCTCTTAAAGTCCCTTCCAACCCCTATGATTCTATGATTCTATGATTCTATGATTCCCTTTGTCTAAATAAAGATATTTTTGGTTGTTTTTTTTTTTCTGTTTATCTTTTTTTTTTTTTTTTTGTATAAAATATTAGCGCTTACTTTCTTCATTTTGATGAAAAACTTAAAAGATCTTTGAACTCTAAAATATCACTTCTGTCATCAGTTTTACATCCAGTTGTTGTAAAAAGTGGTTCTCTTGTCACTACACAATTGCATTCTTCAGCAACCACATCTAACATGGAAAGTTGCTGCTTCACTGTCTGGGAGAACATTTTAATGTCTTCTCTCACCTAACAATATAGGTGTCGCCCTTTTCAATCACTTCCATGTAAACTTAGAGGAGCTGTTCTGAAGTCACAAATCCAAGTGGGACAAGTCCTTCTCTGTGATCTTCTGGCATATGGGTTTAACTGAACCTCTATACTACAAAGCCCTCTAATTTTGGGCTTTTTCATACCAGACACTGAAAACCTGCAGAACATGGACATACAATGGGATGCATATGTGCAGCTTATATTTACATGCACTTTTTATGTGTGATCAAGTTTTACTGACCTTTACACTTGTGGGGGAAAGGCTGCTAGTCTAGACTAGTGGGTATGCAAAATTAACTATTAGTGGATAATATTTCCAGCTTTTTACAGAAATCCACTGGAACACAGAAAGAAAAAGTTATTCAGGCACACAATTTACAGTTAGATTTATTACTATTTTAAAATCAAAGTATTTCACCTCATTTTAGGCATGAATTTAAAAGGAATGTAATTATGGCTAATAATGTCAGTTTGGGGTTATTTGAAAGTCACAACTTCAACAGACAATTTAGTGGAAGGAAAGTAGGATATTACAATTATATTACAATTAATAATGTCTCTTTTAGTACCCTATTACCTACGAACCAGGAAAAAAAAAAGGTAAACATATCATTATAAATCTCAAATGAATCAAGTTTGGATGGAAAGATGGACTGTTTGTTTATCTAGATTAGAAAGTATTGCTGTTGTTTTCTCTCTAACAGCTCTGCATTAAGTATTATGAGCTATTCACTGCTCTCTCACAGCACCGTAAACATTTGGATGGCACTGTGAAGGAACATTTTGACTAATTACTCAGATCAGGAAAGTAAATCATTTTCATTTCTAAGCTATTAGATTTAGCTGAAAGGGGTTGAATGGAGGTGACTGATACCATAGCCTGCTGCATATCACATCGTTTTGTTTTTTGTTCTGCTGGGCTCAACCAAAACAAACATATATCCTTCACTAGTCACTTCTCAACTGCTCTGCACTGTGTCCCTTAACTCTGAAACCCTGCAGCAGCACTGTGGATGGAAAATACCATATTTACAATGTTCCCAGATATTTCAAAACTTTTCAGGTACAAATAAAATGCCCCAAACAAAAGACTGTCTGAACAAGCTAAAAGCAAACTAAAGAAACTTAGCAGTCAGAAGGAGAAAAGAAAAGGAAGGGGGAAGGGGGAAGGGGAAGGGGGAAGGGGGAAGGGAAGCATTTAATTTGGCTCTGAGTAGTAACACCACTGACATTTGCCATCTACAAGGCCAGGCAGTGATTTCCCTGGGTACCTACACAGATGAGCACTTGCATGCACTCATCTCAGGCACCACAGTACTTGTGAGCCCTGGGCATAGTGGGCATGATAGTGAAAAGGAAGAATGCAAGGAAAACAGCTTTGACACCACGGGCTATGTGTCTGCAGGTGAGGGTGGAAACTGGAGTGCAGCATGGAGGCACTGGTGCATGCATAGATTTGTCTGTGATCTGTGATATATGCATGCTTGCACCCCAGGAAACACTCCAGCAGTCTCACTGAAACAGCCCTGTGTGCATAGTCCTTCCTTCCATCATCTTCCCTGTGCCTGCTATGCCCACCCCTTTACAGCCCAGCTTCATCACCTGCAGGGAGAACAGTTATTTCCCAGGCAGAAAAACAACACACAGAGTGTCTGTCAGATATGAAAGCATTTGCTTAGCAGACAGATCTTAACCTTTCCTCTGGGGGAAACTCCACTATCCTACAGGGATCTAAATGTGATAGGTATTTCTTCATGAAAAAACCAAAAACAAATAAAGTGGAGATTTTCTCAGCTGTGGCACTCTAGGTTGGGTCCAACAGCAAAGAGCTGTTTTCCCTCTATCCAATTATCTCCCCCCCACACTACTTTTATTTTTATTATTATTATTTTTTTTAATCTTTGTCTCTCTAATGTTTTCTGCAATTTGGGATTTATTTCCTAGTTCCACAATTCTGTGATTCTTTGTCACTTAGAGGAACAATTTTGCTGCCTGGGCAGTCAGCCAATATTGTAACTGCAGATGAAATCTTTCTTGATTTACTCCTACAGACCTTAATGAATATTATTTAAATACACATGCTGCTTTACCAAGATTCTAAATTATTCCAAGCAAAGATAATTTCTTGTTAATTTTATTTTGACTTTGTTTTATAATTGCATCTATCTGTACATAATGCCCACAGGTACTGCCTTGTATAGCAGTTTCTTTACATGTTGTGAAAGATGTATTTTATCTTGAATAAACACATTATGCATGTGTTCTCTTTTTCAAACTAGTAAAGCTCAACTTTTGAAAGAGCAGAATGAAAAACAAAGTTCTAATTTTAATTTATTTCAGCTTGTAACTTTTTTTAGAGGTTTGTGTGCTGTCATGCCACAGGTCCTATCACACGGAACCTTTTCATCTCATTAATATTTGGAGACTGCTTAGCCTTCATCCTTTCCTTTTCCTCTCCTTTCTTCCATTATGATTTCACACATCTCTTCCAACCTGATTACTTGCCAGTCTCCTCTCTCCCTCCCCCTCCCCCCCCTCCCTTACTATTACTTCTGCCAACTTGTCTTTGCTTTCTCAGATGCCCTGACATGCATTTGCCTTCTTGGAATTGAAAATATTATGCAGAAAGCTCCTAGTGTGGAAATATGACAGGTATTTTTGCTGTTGCCAACAAGGTTGCAATTGCACCTGCACTTTGCCATGAATTAATCACATTTTTCAATTGAACCACATTAGCTGGTGGAAGCTGTCAAAGGCTACAATCAGCTATGGCTTTAAAGAAGTCATCACATTGCATAGAAGTTCTTTAGCTGGTATAAATTAGCAGCCTCATTAACACTGGATGAAGAATTTGATCTTTCCCTTTTCCTGTTTTGTTTTGTTTTTAATCTTTTTTATGATGGAACTAGAAAACTCAAGAGATCAAGATATGGTTGTTTTTTCTTTTATTAACACTTCAGTCACAATGGAATCTCGACTAGTGAGGAGGCATGGAAATTTTAAGTTTGGAAAGAATCATTGGATAACCTATCATGAGACAGACTCATAGTGCAAGCTGTCATAGAATCAAAGTATCACAGAGGTTGAAAAAGACCTCTAAGATAATCTAGTCCAACCATCCACCTACCACCAATATCGTCCTGACCTGTTATTTTGATTTCATAACTCTTGCTCAAGCCCATTGACTTGATTTTGATTAGAACGTACCTTTCAGACAGCACCTGAATTTTATTAAAAATGAAAAATCTCTTTCTCAGAACAATTTGTTCTAGTAACTAATTAGTTTCACTTACGGAAAAGATAAATAAAAGCTCTTGTTTTTAACCAGAATTTGTTAGCCTAAGCCCTCAGCCTTCATTCTTGTTGTTCAGTGCCTACTGTTTTCTTAACATGAAGATACTTACACAATGCAAGCGATTTCAGTGTGGCTGAAATACTCAGCTCATTAGGCTATTCCCTGAGCATTTAATCACTCTCGCAGCTCTTACCTGTTCAGTTTTGAATTTCAACCCAATTCAGGGGCATTTCAACAGCTGATGCGGTCACATCCAGAGCAGAAATGAAAGTAGTTGCCAACCTTTTGAGAGAGGCCCTTCTGTGTTGCACTTGCTTCTTTGCACACTGACATACACCTAGTGCAGAGAGCAAATGCACTGTACAGACAGCGTCCACAGCATTAAGGCCGGAACCGTGCCTGCAGCTGAGGTGCTACAGGTAACAGTGTAGGTAGGAAGGATGCTGGCAAGAATCCTGCCTGCTGTCACTGCTGTGTTCCATGGGGCACACGCACGGCCCGAGGACGAAGCCATATAACCACAACGGTTGCCTGTCCTTCAGGCAACCGGCTGGGTGATGCCGGGCGAGCCCGCCTTGTTTGCCCAGCTTAACCTAATACTTTGAGGCTACTTATCCCAGTAACCGTGCTGGAGATGAATGTAACCTACACTAGATGGCAGCAATTCCACCCAGCAACCCCAATCCCGAGCCCCACCCGCGGGTCAGCGCGTCGCTGCGGGGCACTTCGGCCTACGGCGCATGCGCAACACCACGCGTGAGGCCGGCAGAGCGGGGTACGTACGGCTCAGCGGAGGAGAAGCGGCGCGCATGCGCCGTGCCGGCTGCCCGCCCGGTTCCGGCGGGGCGGAGCGGTGTGAGGCCGGGCCAGGCCAGACTAAGCCAAGCCGAGCCAAGCTAGGCTAAGCGGCGGCGGCGTGCCATGCGCGGCTGGTAGAGCTCGGGCGTAGCGGCGTCGTGCCGCCATGAATCTGCGGGGCCTGTTCCAGGACTTCAACCCCAGGTGAGAGCGGCCGGGGTTTGTGGCGCTGAGGCGGCCCGGCCCTGGCGGCGGTGAGGCCGCGGGGCAGCCCGTGCCGCAGTGCGGCGCTCCGGGCGCGGGGCCGTGCGTGGGGCCGTCCGGGAGCGGGCGGTCGCTCCTTTGTTACGGGGCTCTGAACGCGGGGCTTCCGCTGCCTTGCCAAGCAGGCCGAGGGCACGAGCGCCGTGCCACCGTTACGGAGGATTTTGAAATGAAGGAGACCTTAAAGTAACGTGCGCAGGGCGGGCAGCCTGGCTCGGGGTGCCGGGCAGCCTGGCTCGGGGTGCCGGGCTCGCCGAGCGGCCGTCGCGGTGACAAAGGGCGGTGCTCAGTCAGTTCTCTGCACTCAGGAAGTGCGTTGTTGCGGAGATGTTCAGCACTCGTGTGTTTGGGATGATGGAAAAGCAGGGAAGTGCGGTCTGCGTAGGGTTTCGTTACCGCCCAAGGGCTGCGTGCTGCCTGTAAGGGACGGCTGAGATCCTTGTGTTGGATAGGAGCGAAGCAGCTTGAGTTGGTGGGTGCTTTATCGTTGTTTGATGAGAGTGAAAGCAGTGTGAGTTACGCTGTTGGGGTGAAGGTAGTGCTGCTGCTTTGCCCTGCACTGAGTGCGTGGCGTTGTGTTATCCACGCTTTGAAATACACGTAACGACTGGAGCGTTGCTGAAGCATAGTGATGGGTTTTTTAAAGCAGATCCTCTGGTGAGTGGCAGCTTAAGCGTGGATGACTTTTTTCCCCTTCCTGCAGCGTGAGGAGGTTGTGTCCTGTGCAGTTGTTTGGTGTGATTCCTGCTGGTGCAAACAGTTCCTGTGCCTCTGTTCCTAAATGTTCTGTGTACGTTTATTCCTTCTTAGGTTGACTTGTGTATAAAATGTACCATTGCAACTCTTCAAAATGTACGTGGGGACCCTCAGTATTGCAGTGACAAGGTTGACTTAATAGTCACTGACTGTGTTAAAAGCTTAACCTTTATTTTTCTATAACGTTTCTGTTGTTTAATCCACTGTAAAAACAGTCTGTGGAGCTGCTGTGGGACAACGTGTAACCATCTTTTGTTTTTCATCACTTTTTGACATACAGAATTAAGTTACATGATTTTTTGTATCTTTATCCACACTATTTTTAACTTATCTCATTTGATTTCTGTGAAAGAATGCATTTCCCCCCAGCACATACGGCTGGCATGTTTCTAAGCCTCTAATAGTGCAGCTCTTGACTGGATCCTTGTGGGAGGGAGCTATTTATAGAAGTCCATTCCTTACGTTTGTCATGCAAGAATGCTTTAGATGTGCTCCCTTGAAGCAGTCATTTTATATGTGAAAGAGATGACACGTTATATTTGAGGTAGAATCTTTGGATCTGAGCTGATCCTTTGCAAAGGACTTTGAAAGATGTTTTCTGATGGGAACAGTCCTATTCCATTTTAGCTGTGACAGCTTTTCTTGTTCATTAGACAAATTGAGCTGCCTGCCTAAACTTCTGTTTGTTTGTTTTCTAGTAAGTTTCTTATTTATGCCTGCCTGCTGCTTTTCTCTGTGTTGCTATCCCTGCGTCTGGATGACAAAATTCAATGGAGTTACTGGGCTGTATTTGCTCCAATCTGGCTGTGGAAGCTGATGGTGATTGTTGGTGCCTCAGTGGGAACAGGAGTGTGGGCCCGAAACCCGCAGTACCGGTAAGTTGTGGGTATTTATTTTGCAGCACTGAGGAATGTAGTACATTTTACTACTGAAATAAATCCGTAAATAGATTTCCAAAAACCGTAAGATACAACATCCAGAAGGTTGTTTTTTTTTTTAGCGTGAAGCTTATTGTAATCATTTTAAAAGTGCAGAAACAAAGACATGGGGATGAATGTCTTCATTGTAGTTGCAACAGTTTCTCACAGGCATCACTAACACTGTCTTTGGGAGCTAAAACTTGTCATGGGATGTCTGCATCTTTCTGTTTGAACATTGAGAATTCTCTGCTTTAATGAAATGCATATAAAAATGGGTCTTTATGGGCTCTAGGAATGTGGTATACTTAATTGGATTATTTTTTTAAATCAGCTTCTGAAATACTCAGGTCAGTTTGAAGGATGGTGATTTCTTTCACCCTGAGACGTAAATATTCTCAGTGTGCAAATGAATATTTGGTGATTCTTGAACGTACAGTGAAGATGGATAATGTCTCTTAAAGAGGCATTTGAATTTCATTTTGATAAGAAATATCCACGTAGTTTAACACAGTGGTATACACAGACGTAACGTTTGCAAAGTAAGATGTTTGTGGGGACAGATTATAAAATCCTATTTGTTCTTTGTCAAGGATGTATAACTGTGGTGTTTTAATTGTCAGTGTAAGCTAAAATAGCTTTCAGACTTCTAAACGGACAAGCACTGACTTTTCTGATAATCACAGTGGGATGTTAACTTGAACATGCTAAGGAAAGAAAACTAACTGCCTGAAATCGAGTGTTATAAATTCTTAACCACTTTTCTATCCATGGTGGATATAAAGTGAACAGGTGTATACACAGATCTTATTCTGATGCGTTCTGTTGTGTGGCTCAAAACTGCCTGATGTGCCTTTTTCTGTTTGTATAGGAAAAAACAGTTTCTCTCTACTGTTATTTTAACTACTTTTTTAAAAAAGCGAATATGTAATATTCAGTTGGAATATGCAGATTTAAGTGACCAAAGACATTTTGTAGGGAAAAGTGTAGATTCAGTGAGAGCTGAGGCAGGAATCAAACAGATAATCTTAGACTTGGTTATCATGCATATTGCTAGGGAGTAACTCGAGTGTTTAGGCTGTAACACAGAAATCCTGTTTTTTATCTGCACAGCTATTGAATCCTTAGAAAATTTTCAAGTTGTAAGAATTCTATTTGCTTTTATGGGTGGAAATAACTTAGTTGTACAGCTTTATGGGGAGGGAGCCCTGTTTCTTCATCAGGGCAGTATTTTAACAGTAGTGTTTGGGAGTAAGATGTGTATCTGTGCAAACAATCGATTTAACATCTCAAAACTAATTCCCACAAACAAAACGTTTGGGGCTACTTTCAGGGTGGTATGCTTTCTTGTTGGCAACTAAACTGAATACTCTCTTTACCTCTTTTTAGAGCAGAAGGAGAAACATGTGTGGAGTTCAAAGCGATGTTAATTGCAGTAGGCATCCACCTGCTACTGCTGATGTTCGAAGTTCTGGTGTGTGACAGGATCGAAAGAGGGACTCATTTTTGGCTTCTGGTCTTCATGCCTTTATTCTTTGTATCTCCCGTGTCAGTTGCAGCTTGTGTATGGGGATTCCGACACGACAGGTCACTGGAGGTAATGCTTTTCTTGTTGTGATGTATAAAAGCTAGGGCAATGCAAGATAATGAATTTCTTAAGAGTTCCTCTCAGAAAAACATAGTATAGGTGGCTGCCTTGCTCTGTTTGGCCTGACCTACTAAAATGAATAGTAAGGATTAGAAGAAAGCATTATTCCTTTTATCATCTTTTCCATTTATTATTTTTTTCTCAACTACCAAATAGCAGTTCATTTTAAACCTGTTTTTTTGTTATGGTATGCTAAAAATAACACACCATAAGCTCTGAATATGGAATAATAGAAACTTGGAACCTGAAACTTAGGAACAGAGATTACTGAAAAATACCTTCCTCTGTTAGTCAGCAGTATTCCTAGGGTTCCTGAGCCTTAGATAATCAGAGTTGAAAGTTTCTTACCTTTTCAGTCAGTGTGCTTAATTTGTAATTTGGAAATGCAGATAGTAGGTAATGAAACACTACTTTCATGTTTTCTGCCTCTTGCTCCTTTCTTCTCTAACTAGTTCCTTTTGGTTTTGAGAAGAATTTCCTCAATTTTCAGGAACTTCCCACGGTTACGGCAGTTGTAATAGCATATGTGACTATCATTGTGCACTCAGAAAAAGCTTGCTTTTGTATGTGATATTTATTAGTTATTTTCCTTAGTTTGCTTTTGCATTCTTCTGGTTGCTTGGTCTTATGCTGAAGTGTGAGTTTTTTTGTGTGTGTTTTCTACTTGTTTAACCTTCTGAAAAGCATAGTTCTAGCACGACTTTAAATCCAGTTTTTTAGTTTTGTTAATGAAACTTCTGCTTAAACAGTGCAGACTTATAAAGTATGCAAGTGCCCAACAACTGTTGGAATGTAATGTTATTCCAGTGTTACAAATTTCAAAGGAGAACACAGCATACAATGTGTATGTTACTGAGAAGTAGTACACGTTATCTGCCTCTGAGAAATATTTCATTTCAAAGATGGCTTATATATTTGCATGTCTAAGTAAAACATAAAATGTTTTAAACTTAACTACAGATATTCTTGAGTTTCTTTCAGTTAATGTTTCTGTTTGATCTTTGAAATTCCTACCCACCTGGAGTTGGTCCATACACTTCAGAAGTAGCATCTTGCTGAGTGTAGTGTTTTATTATGTTTGCCCATAACATCAGAGGCAGATACGGATGATGTGACAGTGGAGGCTGAACCTTCCCACCAATATTCTGTTCCACCGTGTTGCTGTGTGACAGATGGCAGCAGAAGAGCAGTCTTAGAAAATGCCATCTGACATGGAAGTGTGCATGAAGCAGAGGGCTGGAATTGAATTCCTCTATGTGAGGAAAAAATGGTACCCAGTGACATTCACTGTCACTTATTGAACATGCGTGGAGACCAAACAGTGGATGCCAGCACAGTGGTGGCTGGGTGGTCCATCTCAGCAGTGGTGACGCTGACCTGAAAATCACTGAAGTCATGTTCCAGACAGCTGTGCACAGCTGTCGGACCACAGAGTGAAGAGAATCTCAATCAGTTAATCTGTGTGAATTGGGGGATTGTGTACAGAGCTGAATATTGACTTCAGCGCATTGGAAACAATGGTGGCAACGTTGAAATATCACAGTTTATGCCAGGATGGTCCCATGAACACACAGGAACAAAAATAACACCATATGCAAATTTGTTAGGACCTATTGAACCAATATGAGGCTGACAATGGCAGTTCCCTGGATTTCACAGTTACTGATAACGAGACATTATGTCACCACCATGGAGTGGGAACGTGTTAATTCCCCATTAAAGAAAAAGTTCATGATGCAGCACCTCAGCAGGTAAAGTGGCGTGTGCTGTCTTTTGTGGTAGAAAAGGTGTGGTCCTTCTGGATTTCCTGGACCCTGGACAGACCATCAACTCTGACCACAGTGTCACAGTGCTGACTAAGCTGAAGGCTTGACTTTCCAGAGTCAGGCCAGAGAAGACAACCTTACTCTTGCAACATGATATTGCCAGGCCCTGTAGCTGTTTGTAGGCTTTGGAGCAGATCACTAATCTTGACTGGACTGTCCTAACACACCCACAAGATAGTCCATCCACACTTGACGCCTTCTGACTGATTTCTGTTTGAGCTGATGAAAGATGGACTATGTGAGCAATGTTTTCCTAGCAGTGATGTAATCATAGCAGCTTTGAAACAGCGGATCACCTTCGCTGGTACAGATTTTGACAAGCATGCTATGCAGGCTGTTGTTCATCTCTGGCAAAAATGCACAGCTAATGGTGATGAAGTTGAAAAATAGTGTTTTGTACCTGAGAATTTACTTTATCACATAGTGTTATTGTGCTCTTTACATCTGTTGTACTTTCCATGGAAATAAATAGGTGTTTCTTTCAGAGCGACCTACATAGCAGCAATTAGGACACATGACAAGCTTTCGTTTAATATTTGTAATGAAAACTATTGGTTTTTCTGTATTGCTTCACAAACTAGGAATCTTGAGCTAACATTTGAATTATGCTTAATTATTGAATTTGGATGTGGTCTTTCACTATTACAATATATATTTCTTTTTCCTCAGAGCTCCAACTTATAATCTGGACTGCTCTTAGTTAAAGATGAAAATTACGTGGATTTAATGTATTAGTACAACAACCAATATATATTTTTTAAAGACAGACTTCATAACTTTCGATTTAAGGACTTTAAAAAAAATCTGTCAGTATTTATTACCTGAAGAAAATGGTTGAAGTTACTTCCTGATTTCTTTTTTTGCTTTTCCAGCCTGAATAATTTGGCTTTTTCCTTTGACAGAGTTCTAAGTTGTCTTGCAAACAGCTTCCTAATACTAAGTGTTAACCAATGTATCTTCTCTTTCTAGCTGGAGATCTTGTGTTCAGTCAATATTCTACAATTCATATTTATTGCCCTCAGACTTGATGAGATCATCAGATGGCCATGGCTTGTATGTAAAGTGTTTTCTTCTTAGACTTTTCTTCTTAGACTTATGTAGAATTTAGATTTGAACAAGTATTTACTACAGGGAACAGTTCATGTGTATGATCAGAATCTGTGATCTCCATTTTGCTCATTTAAGTCCTTCACCAAAGCTGACATTTCATTCAGTAGCCATGGGAAACAGGCTGTTCTTTGGGTAAGAGCATAGCACTCCTTCCTTTGGGGGAAGAGAAGCATGCCATCAGCTGTATTTAACCTCTGGCCAGTTGTTGGGAAAAATAAAATTGTCAACAGAAGTTCCCAGTTGGAACAGTAAATGAGCCAGAAAATGATAGATGAGTTAGGGAATGCGTAGGTAAATATAGTGCGATAAATAACTTCTGTTATGCTACCATGTATCTAAATCCATTTACTGTGGTCACTGTCGAAATCTGCTTAGATCTACTGTTTCTAGTGGCTTTAGAATACAGAAGTTCTGTTTCTGTATTTCTGTGAACTGCCGTAAAGCTAATAACCTGGCATGATCGTGACTGTTCTTGCTGTTTTCCAAAAAACATGGTAAAGGATCTCCTTTAAAAACCTCCTTAAGTAAGGCATCCTACTTAGAAAATGTTAAAATAAATTTCAAGTACTGTTTGAGCCCACTCAGAATCACTGAAGTTTTGTTCAAGCTGAACTGAATTGCCTTAATTTTTGATTGTGAACTCTATCAAGCTGAAGCTTGGTATATGCTTTACATAAATAATAAATACTGATGAAAATGCATCACTGGGCAGAGCAAAAAATTATTCAACTTCTCTTTCTTTCAGGTTGTTTGCGTTCCATTGTGGATCTTGATGTCCTTTCTGTGTCTGGTAGTGCTCTATTACATTGTTTGGTCTGTTCTGTTCTTGCGCTCAATGGATGTGATTGCTGAGCAAAGGAGGACACACATCACAATGGCTGTCAGCTGGATGACAATTGTAGTTCCACTGCTCACCTTTGAGGTAGGATAAAGCATGAGGAGTTTTGTGTATCTTTGTTCAGTGAGTGATGAATGTTGCTCTCTCTCTCTGAACTTGAAATTAAGATGCCCTGTTTTGTTTGGGAATAAATATTAACTGTAAGTACTAAAGAAAATGAAGTATGATGTCTTTGAATGTTTGTGTGGAAAATCTGCTTCCCTGTGAACCTGTTAATTTGTATTTATGTAGAGGCCATTTTCCTTAAATTTCTGAAGTTAAAGGTCCAAGATCAGTATATGTTTTAAAAAGGCTTGGAAATGGGTAATACAAACTGACATTGTCTATTTTTTCCCTCTTTAGATTTTACTAGTACACAGACTGGATGGACACAATTCTTTCTCTTTTATACCCATATTTGTTCCCCTGTGGCTTTCACTGATAACTTTAATGGCAACAACATTTGGGCAAAAAGGAGGAAATCACTGTAAGTATTTAATAATGGATGCAGTTAGGTGTTTTTTCACGACATGGCAATAAAACTTAACAAGATTTTTCAGAGTTGAAAGGAAGCTGCATAGAAAATTGTTCTGGGTGAATTTTCATCCTGTTGAGAATTTGCAGCCAGATTTAGTTTGGAAAGGCAAACATCCATTTTATCTTTGTAGGGTTGTATGATGTGTGAAATAGAGCAGTTGGTCATCGAGTATAATCTCCCCAAAAAGATGGGTATGGGTTTTATAGGATCTTTCCAGGCAAATACTTAGTTATCTTAACTTGGTTCACTGATAGATTTGACTTGGCGGGCAGGCTGTTCTGCACTGACCTTTGGTGTTGGTTAACAAAAGAGTGCCATCTACTGAATCACAAGTCACACTTCATTACATGTTCTCTTTCAAATGTTTATATAGAAAGTACATGATAAACAGAAGGGTATTGTAATTGTAATCTAGAATAGATTACACAGAGGATGCCTAGTTAACAGCAAAATTATTTGGGGAATACTGAACATATAGACTGACATTTATTAGTATATCAGTGTCATTGCAGCATCTCTGATACTGTAACCTATGCATATCAAATGAAAATTGGCATGAATGTCTTCTCAGGTGGCACTGATTGCTGGAGTGATGCAAGGCCTTTTGTGTTCTATTTATGGATGTGATCTTGTTGCTGCTTAACATGAAATATACCATAGCAAGAAGCCAGTACAGAGCTGTCCTATGTACATAGGCACACACTCATGTGTATCTGTCATCTGTAATGTTATCATTGCACTTGGGACACTGAGAAACAGCACTAACATAACATTTTAGGTTGCTAATGAAAACAGTCAAGAGAACCTAAGAAGGCAGATGAAGCAGGCTCGGTTTCTTCAGTTAGAAGTTAACTCTGTTCTGCAGCCATGTGAAAGGTGGTGTTTTGTTTGTTTGTTTTTTAGGGTGGTTTGGAATTCGCAAAGACTTCTGTCAGTTCCTGCTTGAAATCTTCCCATTCCTACGTGAATATGGAAATATTTCCTATGATCTTCATCATGAAGATAATGAGGAAGCAGAAGAAACCCCAGTTCCTGAGCCACCAAAAATTGCACCCATGTTTCGAAAAAAGACTGGAGTGGTCATTACACAGAGTCCTGGGAAATACGTCATTCCACCTCCCAAATTAAACATCGATATGCCAGATTAAGATGGCAACAACCCATTAAAACTGGAACTGGGAATCAACAGACAAATGCAGTTCATCTCATGCCTTGTCCCAATTACTTCAAAATAGCTTTTTCTTGATTCAGTGGCTTGGATCACAGAAATCTGAGATCTTGAAGATTGAGAGTTTTTCCACAGAGATTTTGTGAACCTTCCCAATGGTTCACTTGGCACATTCGCCTGTATAGTATTTATATGAACATTTTAGCAGTGTAATATATTGTTTCAAAGTCTCGTCCTGTACAGTATAAGTATTATCTAAAAGTATTTTTTTAAAAAACCTGTATGAAATGCCTGTTCTATTCCAAGTGTCTTTCGGGTCCTAAATATACACTCATTTTCCATTTCTGTGCTGTGCAGTTTGTGGATGTCTTGGTATGGTACCTCTTTACTCTTTTTTTCTGTTCAGCCACAATCATTAGTTTAATTGTGAAAGCACAGGTGTGCTGTGCTTCCAAGGAAGGACTGGAAAGGTTTTTGGGAGGAAATTGAATGTATAGCAGCTTACATGATGCTTTTGAGTTAGCTATGTGAATTGTTACATGTTTCAGTTTTTGCACTGGCTTGGGGGTGAAGTTGCTTTTCCAGGTTCAGTTTCTAACTCCTCTTGAGCAACATGTATGCTATTCTCATTAGCTTGGTTGTTTAATAAACTGTTGCCTCTTGCACTGTGTGCGTAATCTGTGCCAGAAAGATTAGTTTGTGGGTTTTACAGCTGTTAGTTAGCTGATATAAATATCTTAACGCAGTCAGTCTTCATTGGTTTTTGGTTTTGTTTCTTTTTTTTTTTTTTTTTTTTTTTTTTTTTTTGGAAGATGGCTTTAGTATAGATGATTAAAGTGTTCAAAATAGGACCCAGTCCATGTTGGTATAGTTTTTTTCATTTGAGGTGAGATCTGCTTTCATAGACTTTCTTGGCCTCCAGCTGCCTTGGAGAAATTAGTCTTTGTTTCAAGATCTACCACCTACCATCAGCTGTCCAATATTCCCTCATCCTTGTACCTCCTCTTTCTGTTTGCACAAACCCACAGCTTAAATGTCGTGGGTCATGTTTCCTTTCTTTTAGTATGGCAATGATATAAGAGTGTATGGACGCTTCTGTGTGTGCAAAAGGTATGCAACTGAAAAAATGCCAAGATTCTGCACTTCTTTCTAGCACTGCAGCCTGCCTTGTTCCTCCCTGTGGACCAACCAGTGGATGGGCTTCCCAGCTGATGTCATTTGTTCCTATCAGGCTGGCTAGCAGGATGCAGCCCAACTGGTGCTTCAGTAGTAGGCAGTTGCCTTCCCTTCTACTGAAGGATTCAGCCAAGCTGAGAAAAAAAGTAGAGCTTTCTTCATCAGGAAGTTTGCTTGTCTTCTGAACAAGCTAGTGATCTTGGCACACTGAACTTCTGTCCTTAGTACATGACAGAAGAGTAGCTTCTGGTCCAATCTCAGGATCTCCAGTTGAAAAAAAGGGTTTTTTTTTTTGTTTTTTTTGACGGAAAGTGTGTGGTGATTTATGCAGAACAGCTTGAAGAAGAAGTGCAAGGAAGGAGAGGACCTCTGGAAAGTTCTGAAACTGAAAACATGAAAGGTCTCACTTGTTGCCTTCATCTCTAGGGTAGAGATTCGGCAGAAAGTACTTCTAAGCTTTAGGTAGTTCAAATGCTCTCTAGTTGAAGCAGCAGCTAGGGGTGCATATGTCAGATTCTCTTCATGTGAGCTAACTTCTCAGAATGTTCTAGTGTGCACGTTTATGTTCAAATAAGCATTTTCAGTGTAGGAGCTGAGGATGATAATATACGCACTGACTGCCTTTTGTTTATCAGAATTTTTGAGGTTAGAATTCAAATAGTGTTTCCGTGCTGATCAAACGTAGGTTGGTTATTTCCAGTTGCTCTGAACCTATGAAAGTGGGGGAGTGCTCCTGAAGTAAATTTTTATGTATTTTGAGACTAAAATTCTTAATTATCATCTCTGTGTTTTTCATTCCTGAACCAGTGGCAACTCTGTGTCCTTTTCTTTGCATTTTTTAGTTATGTTTCTACTTAATCACAGAATCCCCAAGGTTGGGAAAGACCTACAAGATCATCCAGTCCAACCATCCACCTATCCCCAATAGTTCTCTTTAAACCGTGTCCCTCAGTACAGTGTCTAAACATTCCTTGAACACCTCCAGGGTTGGTGACTCCACCACCTCCCTGGGCAGCCCATTTCAGCACCTGACCACTCTTTTGGAGAAGTATTTCCTAACACCCAGTGTGAATCTTCCCTGGTGCAACCTAAAGCCATTCCCTCTTGCCATATCACTAGTTACACAAGAGAACAGGCTGACCCCCAGCTCACTGCAACCTCCCTTCAGCTACTTACAGAGAGTGATGAGGTCTCCCCCAAGCCTCCTCCTCTCCAGGTTGAACAGTCCCAGGTCCCTCAGCCATTCCTCATCAGCCGTGTGCTCCAGACCCCTCACCAGCTTCGTTGCTCTTCTGGACACACTCCAGGGCTTCGATGTCTTTCTTGCATTGAGGGGCCCACAACTGAACACAGGACTCAAGGTACAGCCTCACCAGCTGATAAAGTGCAAGTGAAGCTTTGGTACAAAAAAAAGAGAATTCCCTGCATCTGCCCTGTGTCCAGAGGAGAACAAATGCTTCTCCACCCAGGGAGAACCATGAGTGTTCTACCTATGCGGGGGACTGCTGATGAGGAAAAGAACACTCCGTTCTCAACAGCTCCAAGGGAAGGCATGCAAATGTTCAAATAGGCTGTCTTAATAAAAGCCTTCTCTGGTTCCCCTTTGTGGGTTTTTCGTTTGTTTGTCTGTTTTTGTTTTGGAAGTAGAATGCTGCTTAGCTCCTAAAGAGAACAGCCACACACCCAAACCAAGAGGAGTGGGTGTCAACAGCTTTCAATCAAGAAAATGTGCAGGCTTGCTACCAGGAAATAAAGTTCCATTTAGAAATAAAGAACAGTACTGCAATTCCTCTGTTTCATGTGAGAGCAGAGTTCAAGATAATTGGCTGAAATTTATTCAATTTCAAAGCAATTCTGTTTCCCAGTGGTGGGCCGTAGTCCCGAATTTGAAGAAGTCGCTTCAGCTGTAGCAGCTGACTGAGAGATTGCTACTGTTAGTTCCAGTGATAGAAGCCCGCCTTTAAGTTCCATTTTTCTCAAGGCTTATGTTTTGCTTATATAATCAGATACACATAACATCAGGCTGAAGTCACACGTTAAATTAGCACACGTCACCACAACCACATACTAGAAAATTCTGATTTATTTACACTTGTGAATACATAAATTAGTAAAACATCACTCAGTTTTAGTAACGGACGTAAAAAATGGGATCTTGCTTATCTTGCTTCAAAATAGCAACTGTTCAAGCAATTACTTTTGGAAGGAATACTGATCAGCTCACTGGTATTTAAAAGGGTGACTTGTCAAGAAGTAGTCTGCATTTAGGCAGGAAAAAAACACAGCGTGGGGCAACTCCTATGATTCTGAAGGAATCAGTTCATCGGGGATGTTCACCTGCCACACTCCTCTGCTCCCTTTTGCAGGAATTGGCTCCAGGAGCCACCTTGGATTTGAAACAACAGTCAAGTATTTCTGTTCTAGATTACTGAGAACAGCTTTGTTTTCCAGCTCCAAAATCTTTTCAGGAGGTAAATTTTCTGGGCACAGGGATGTCTCTCCAACGTCAATTAACCCTACATCAGAAAACAAAAACAGTTAGTTGGTGTTCAAGTAACTAGAAAAAGGTTTTCCAAAAATAAAGCTTCCAGACGGCATGCAGAGCAGCTGAGTAATACTGCCAGAAGAACGTAGTATGAAATATGCACACCTTAAACAAGTGTCAGCTGCTGCAGAAGACAGCTAGTGTGACTGAGTTTGGTACAGTGAAGAACAGCACGAGCAGGGAGCAATAACACAGCTCAGTGGTAGATACTTCTGTGAGAAGAAACTAACACAAACTGGTCATCTGCATTTGTCCTTGAAACTCCTTCATTAAGTTGTCACCTCATATCAGGACTCTACTGATATAAAATCATTCAGCCCTGTGGGGATTCCTACTCTCTGGAGCCCTTTTTACTCTCCTAAAATTCACTTCCTTTATCAAATGTTGCCAGAGGGAATTTCAATGTTGCTCAAAGATTAAAAAAACTAAAATAAAGACCAAGGAAACTTTCACAACTACTCAGTTCAGCATGCAATTTACACGAAGGTTACTAATCTACACGTTGCTTAGTGCCTAAATATTTCCAGCACCATAGAACCAGAACAATCTTCTGGAACATGCAACAGAAGTAATTAGTCTCGCAGGAATAGCTAAAAATATGCAAATAAGAATGCGAGTTACAGGGCGCGAAAAAAGAATTGACACCAACAGTAAGACTGAATGCTTGACACAGTGTGAGGATGCAGAGCAGTAACATACATTATTCTTCGGCACAAGAGAATTAAAAAGCATCACTACCTTAACTGCGGGTTACGGAAATAAAACGACGCTCTGCCCAAGCAGTAAGACCGATGGAGCATTCGTAGAACCGACACAGAGCTGATCTAAGAAATGCAGCACCATAACTTCACTTGACCGTGAGGACAGTAAAACGGTTTAAGACTTCAGAGGCTCAAAGATAAAGGAAAGTGGAGCTGGCATCCCAGCGGAGCCCAGCTCAGGCACAGAAGCAGCACCATGGCACGGCTGCGGGGCAGTGCCCGCGCAGAGCAGACACGTACCTGCGTGAAGCAGATATGCTGAGAGACAAAAAGCGAGCGGCTCGAGGCCGCTTACCTGCGATAACTCCTCTGCCGAACTGCTCCCCTTTATCCAGCAGCTCTTCCAATTCCTCCGGCGTCATTCCCAGCCTGTCCAGAAGAATGGCTCTCCACGATTCATCCTCCCAGTCCTTAAGGGCGATGTGAACGGCCACGGTGCGGTTCTGGTACTTGGCGAGCACCGGCCGCCAGCGAGTCTCTATGCTCTTCACCTGGTTCAACACCAGCCCGGCGTAGGGCTGGCGGAAGGAAAGGCACCCGACCTTCATCGGAACCCGCCGGGTTTGCGGATGCACACCCACAGCCAGCAGCACCCCGCCGTCACCCAGCGGAACCACGACGGCCTCACCCGCCTCGCCCTGCGCAGCGCGGCGCCGGGGGACCCTTCTCCCGCCCCACCCCGCGCATTGAGGCCCGGGCCGCCCCCTCACCGGCCGGAAGGAGCGCTATGGGGCGGAGCGGCGGCCCTCGGGCTGCCGAGCCCAGGCACTGCCGCCTGCTGGCTGGAGGAGCGGGCAGGAAGGCTGGCGCGGCTGTGGGGAGGAGCGGGAGCGTTTCCACACGGGAAGGAGGCCGAGCTCGCCAACAGCAAACCGTGGTTGCGGTGTCTCGGTGAAAGCGCGATTTAAAGTCAAAATTGCAGGATCCCAATGACGGGAGGAGAAGGATGATCTGGTAGAGTTGCTCTGAGTGAGAGATGGGCCGTTCCTCTAGCTGAGAAGGGCAGAGGAACTTCGTACAGCAGAGGGTAAGGTTGGAAGGCTGCTTTGTTCCGTGCAAATAGCCGCTGTGTGCCAGTTAAGCTTCGCCTGTAACCTCGCGGGTCTGTAACTGCCCTGGGCAGGGCACGTCCATTATTCTTTGCTGATTAGAAGTGCTCTGAAGCGCCTTTCTGATAGCTGTTTTTGGAGAGTGCTTCCAGTATACCCCCAGAGATTGTTTTGTGTTCTTATTGTTTAATAGCCAGTAGCGTTTAACTGCTGAGACCTTGTTTTTCTTATTGCTGTTGTCTGAAGTTCCTGCTATTCTCTTTTCCTTTCTTTTTTCTTTTTTTTCCTTTGACTCTTCATAGAATCATAGGTTCCTTACTGTTGGAAGGGACCTTTAAAGGACATCTGATCCAGCTCCTCTGCCCTGAAAAGGGATGCCTTCAGCTCTGCCAGGTGCTCAGAGCCTGTCCAGCCTGACCCTGGGT
This sequence comes from Callipepla californica brunnescens, assembly GCA_023055505.1. Classification (NCBI taxonomy): domain Eukaryota; kingdom Metazoa; phylum Chordata; class Aves; order Galliformes; family Odontophoridae; genus Callipepla; species Callipepla californica. Next base: position 1,331,724 of record JALIRH010000013.1, read on the forward strand.
GTCAGCAGAGATGGGGCATCCCTCACATCTCTGGGCAGCCTGTGCCAGTGCCTCATCATCCTCCCTGTAAAATACTTTTTCCTTACATCCAACCTAAATCTAGCCTCTTTAAGCTTGAAGCCACCTCCCCTTGTTCTGTCACAACAGACCCTGCTAGAGTCTGTCCCTGTCTATCCTGTAGCTAACACAGCGTTCCAGATGGAGTCATTCTCGTCCTTTATATGGTGCCATAGCAACAACAAAAAGTAATGGATGATGTGAATTGAAGGTCGTTGTAGTTTTTACAGGGTTATTATTTTAAATGTCCTTTAGCTTTGAGCTGTTTCCTTCTTACAAGATGTGGATTAGCTGAGGAACCTCTTGAATCTGTTTAGCATTGCAGGTATGTAATGAGCTTCTGTGCTTTTTTGCACATGTTTCCACTGCACTATTAGTTTATACAAGGGTTACTGATTTGGGGGAAGTTTTCCTCTGTGTTGTACGCTCAGTTTGTTTTACTCTCATAGAAATTTTAGCAGGATGTGTTTAATGTTTGTTTGCGTAAATAAAATATTTTTTTCCTGATTTAAACAGAAGTCTCACTGTTAATTAAGCTCTCAAGTTTAAAACTTTTAAGTAAAATGTGAATGGCAAAAGACTCGTACTGTTACCAAGGGTGATCAAATGTTACGTATGTTGAAAATCTCATGTCAGGGAACTATCTTTCATGGCCTGTGCAAACCTTACTTCATGGCATTCACTAGAAGACTGAAAAGGAAATAATAGCAGCTTGTAAATAAGGCCCTGAAATCGTCACATTCTGTGTGTGTGTATTCAGCACTTGGTGTGGTAAGCTGACGTTAGTGGGCTTACTGGGATATGAGATAGGGAAGCATGCAACTGTGACTATGAATAAGGTGATTCATTCTCATCTTGGCGGATGGTAAGTTCATTTTTTAGGACTTAGATCCACATAATTTTGACAGCTTTGGCTTCCTTCAGATGCTAACATCAGTTTATCTAATTGCAGAGCAGTGATTAACGTGATAACCTCAACTATAGAAAACTCTGCAAGTGTGGTCTACTTCTCTGAAAAGTATATCTCACTTCAGTGTTTCTGAATTTGTTTTCCTTAGGGTATCTCTTATTTTAATTTTATGGTCAAATAAAGACTGCATAATTCTCGTTGCAGAATTACCTCTTTTTGTGGAGCTAAAGCAATGCCTAGTAAGTACATCATTTACAAGGACTCAGGCTTGATCTCATCTAGATAAGCAAGCGTTGCTGTGTTTCCTGTCAAATTTGTTCAAGAAGTGATTTCACGTGATTCAGTGCGAAGTGGTATGTTCTGGAATATCTTGGGTCAAAATCAGGTCAAGATACTTAGTGATCAGTTACAGTTCATTTCAGAAGGGGGTAAAGGCACGATGCTGTGTGTTTCAGGATACTGGAAGACAGAAATGAAATGTCAGGTGTTAACAAACCATGAAACACATTACAGTACACTACAGTTATTTGTATTAAGCGGTCACTAGTCAATAGTCATCATTCACAAGAAGATTGCTGATATATGAACACTCATCACTATTCCCCATCCTTTAAAACATCAGTGTGAAACGTGATTCAGTACTTTTTGACAGCAGTGCCTTCATAAGGAGTTCTACCAACCTTCTACATTGTCTCCTTTGTTCTACCAGCCTTCTACATTGTCTCCTTTGTTCTACCAGCCTTCTACATTGTCTCCTTTGTTCTACCAGCCTTCTACATTGTCTCCTTTGTTCTACCAGCCTTCTACATTGACTCCTTTTTCCCTTAATTTAACTCCGCCTTTCATTCTCAGTGCTGTTTACTGAAAGCTGAAAGTGCATACAGAAGTGGGGCAAAAGGGCTTGGTTCCATGTGCCAGGGATGTTTTTAATAATGATATTTCAGTGATTGCAACAGCCCCTAGAAGTTGGGTGTAAACATGTGGAAGTGTGTCTGGAGCATGTAACCCTTACTGTGGCTTTGCTGTCAGGGGAAGAGTAAATGGAACAGAGAGCTTCAATTCCCAGCATTTTCCACATTTTACCTACCATTTTGGCCTTTCAGCTGTGGAATTAATGATGAAGAATTTGCTTAAGGTCCATTATTTCAAGATCAAGTGGTGTTCAGAACCCTGGTGATTTAATAGTATTTGGAGCACAGGTTCCACAGGCTGTAAACATGCTTTTCAGGATCTTGTAGCAGAACACAGAATCATAGAATAGTTTGAGTTGGAAGGGACCCTTAAGATCACCTAGTTCCAACCCCCCTGCTGGAGCAGGTTGCTCATAGCCCAATCCAGCCTGGCCCTGAGTGCTTTCAGAGAGGGGACATCCACAACACCTCTGGGCAACCCGTTCCAGTGTTTCACTACCCTCACAGTAAAGAATTTCTTCCTAGTTTCTAGTCTAAATCTACTCTCTTCCAGTTTAAAGCCATTTCCCTTTGTCCTTTTGCTGCATACACTTGTAGGTCCCTCCACAGCTTTTCTGTAGGCCTCTTCACTGTCAGGCTGCTATAACATTTCCCTGGATCCTTCTCTTCTCCAGGCTAAACACCCCCAGCTCTCTCAGCCTGTCCCCATAAGGGGGGGTGCTCCAGCCTTCTGTCATCTTCGCGGCCCTCTTCTGGACCTTCTCCAGTGGCTCAGTGTCATTCTTGTGCTGGGGACCCCAGAACTGGACACAGTACTTCAGGTGGAGTCTCACAGCAGCAGAGTAGAGGGGCAAAATCTCCTCCCCTCGACCTGCTGGACACGCTTTTCTTGAAGCAACTCCGGACATGGTTTGTGCCATCCAGGATATGGTTGGTTGATAATCACCATGCACGGCTTGAGGCTACTCATTTGTCAACTAAACATGTGCACATACTGTGCAGTGTGTGCTGATGATTTACTATTAATTAATATTAATATTGGCTACCAAATGTCAAATGCTTTAAGCAGTTAAAAACATTTGTCCCCATAAGTGCTTTGTTTTGTGTGGCTGTGGAATTTTTGATGTACTAGCAATGCAGAAGTATTTTTTTCTCTTGGAGATGTGTTGGTTTTGGGCTATGCCCAACTCAATGGATCCTATGGTCTGATCAATCTATTGTTGCTGTTGTTCGTTTTGGTTTAGTTTTTGTCCATGAGTTTTACAGTAGCTTCAGAAAAGATTCTTTATTGTAACATTTATGCGTTGCAGTCTGCTTCAGAAAGAAAGGTCTGTTTCTGTAAATTCTGTATTTTCTTCAGTGTATTCAGATGGAGAAGACCTGCTGTTTTACACAGCTAACATGAGTGTCTGTCACTACTTTTTTATTATTATTCAAGCTACCACAGTCAAGGACTAGTAAACATTTTTTATCTTGCATCTTCATTGTATGTAACAATCATGTCAATAAAAACTCTAGAATCAAAACAAGTTTGTTCTGAGGTACTAAGCTTGCTGCTGATTTTTGATTTAATCAGTAAGAGATGCCAAAAGCTTTCATCAAATATAGGGTGGTTGAATTAATGACATTAATTTAAAAAGCCTGTAACTTCTCACAGTGAAACCTCCTTCAGGTGATTGCTAAAGGACATGGTAGTAACTATACTGGATTCCAAATAGAGGTGATCTGCTCATAAAAGTGAATAAATTTTACTGTAACTATTAAAAAATAAAGCAACCATCCAACAACCACCCAACTGCCCCAAGCTGTAGAACCCTCTCATTTCAGTAGCCTGAGTGTGTGTGCTGAAAAGCCAGCTTCACGTTCTCCTTAAAGCCAAAGGGCCTTTAATTCTGAATGAACTTAAATACTTAAATTTTACCATGCTGATTGGTGAGTGCTTCTTTGTATGTATTGTGAGCAGCAATGACTGCCCTTAGTTTTTAGTAAACAAATCTTTGGCTTGTTTAAACTAATCTCTTACTTCCTGGTTTGTTGCAACACTGTCTCATGAATGATTATCTGCATATTTTGAAATACATTTTAGAACTAACCTTAAAATGTGAACCTGTAATCTTTTCAGCCCAAGTTGAATACATCTCTGATTTGTAGCATGCTGTCTCTACGCACCAAAAGGTTTGATGTTACCAGTGGTTGTTTACTCATAGCAAAATTTTCTTATGTCTGAGGAGTATTTTGGTGAGGTTTCTCAGTGTAGATAACTTGGTGTTTAAAATTTAGTTGGATTTAAGTGCTGTAGAAGAATAAAATGTATGTATATTGAATTGTGTTATTCAGGTTTCAGTATGTTTTCATAACAGATCATGTATATCACAAATTTTATATAACATATCTACTGTTGAATTCAAGGGCAGCAGCTATTCATTTTTAAATAAGAAACTTGAGAGTATATGTTAGAGTGCAAGTGTTATTCTTCTGCATGTTTGCAGTCAAACGTACTGCCCTTTGTAATGGTTTGTGACATCAATCATGTATGTATGTGTGTGAGAGCTAAGTACTGATAGTTTTTCCTGATTTAATGAATGTAACTTCCTTTCTGTACAGAAAACAAAAAAAATCACTGAAGATCTGTCCTTCGTTTGTCAGTGTCTGTGTATGTAGTATCACCAAGCCTGCCATGGTGATCTAAGAAGGCCTTGCTTTCCTCATTTGAAATTAGTTCCATAAACCAAGTGGAAAGTATTATCAGAAATAAATGTTTTTTGTTGTTGTTGTTCAGAACAAATACATTTACTCAAAAACGTATACTGAACTTGGAAGGGGATGTGAAAAATAACAAGGCATTCTACAGGTACACTGCTTAGAAGAGGCAGGCCAAGGAGAGTGTACCCCTCCAGTAAATGATGACACAGCAATGGGTAGTGCAGTTGATACAAAGTAAGGAAGGGGTGCTATCTAGAGGGATATGCACAGGCTTGAAAAGTGGGCCCATGAGAACCTAAGTTTAAACAAGGCCAAGTGTTAGGTGTTGCTTGTGAATTGGGCAGTCTCAGGTATGGGTGCAGACCAGGAGAACTCCTGAAGAGCAGCCCAGCAGAGAAGGAGCTGGGGGTCCCATTGGTTGAAAAGCTGGACATGAGCCAGTGGTGTGCACCCACAGCCCAGAAGGCCAATGGTGTCCTGGGCTGCATCAGCAGAGGGCTGGCAGTGGGCAGGGAGGGGTCTGGCCCCATCTACTCTGCCCTTTTGAGGCCCCATCTGGAGTACTGCATCCTGGCCTGGGGCCCCCAGCACAAGAAGGATGTGGGGCTGTTGGAGTGGGGCCGGGGAGGGCCATGAAGATGCTCAGAGTGCTGGAGCACCTCTCCTGTGAAGCAAGCCAGAGGGAGCCGGGCATCTTCTACCTGGAAGGGAGGAGGATCCAGGAAGATTTCACTGCAGCCTTCTGATACTTAAATACTTGTAGTAGGGGAACTGACTTTTTCATGGTCTGGTCATGATGGGACAAAGGGGAATGATTTTAAAGTAAATGAGGAGAGATATAGGTTAGATGTTAGGAAGAAATTATTTACTCAGAGGGTGGTGAGGCCCTGGCAGTGCTGCCCAGAGCTGTGGGTGCCCATCCCTGGAGGTGCCCAAGGCTGAGTGGGCCCTGGGCAGCCTGAGCTGGGGCGGCAGCCAGCCCACTGACCCTCTACAATTCTATGAAAAAGAGAGCAAGAAAACTTTCTGGTACGTTGCCAAAAATTAAAAATAAATGTAGTATGTTTTGGCTGTGCTTTCTGTTTGCTTTCATCTGTTGTTCGAGCAGTTGAGTGCCTTTTAACTTCAAACACTCGAGTAAGAGCAGAACAAACATCTTCAGAAAATGCCAGCATGCACATCTTTAGTGAGGACAGAAATGCTTTGGTTGGTACAGAAGCATGTAGGCTGGACAAATGTGAGCTGCAAATGGGATAGAAGAAGAATCCACTTTCTGTGGTCAGACAAATTAAAATTTAAACCAGGTTCTAGTCGTGTAATTGCAGCCTAAGTGGAAACTTAAAACACTGTTCAAGTCTTCCTTTGGCAATGGGAAAGATCCATACAGAGTGTATGCATATATTTTGGCAAAGGGACCTAAGCTTAGGCATGTTCCCACTGAGAATGCAGGCTGAAGCTGCACACGTTTGTATAGCTTTGCAGTGGAAGAAGGAGCCAGCAATTCCATGTAGTGAGACAGATTACATGTAGTGCAAAGTAGTGACCGAGACCTTATTAACATCTTATTAACGCCGGAGTTAAATTTCTAAAATTCCATGGCGGACAATGAGGTTTTTGTTTGGGTTTAGTTTGGGTTTTTGTTGCTGTTGTTTTCTTCTAGCCATTTCATTGCACATGGCTGAGCTTTGTGACAGGATTATACATAGTTTATCTCAGGAAAAAACAGGAAATATGTAATACCTGGATGTTTCTTTTTTTTTTTTTTTCTTACAACATTTTGGAGATCTTCATGTTGCGTGGAAATCTCTGATCTCGTGACATTTTTAGCATTCAAAGATTGCTACAGGTCCCTAATTTTCAAACTTGTTTGCAAAGAGATTATTTCTTTCCAGAAATGTCCTTTTGTTTAAAAAGCTGTCCAGACACTGACTGTAATGATTTGGACTTCTTCTGTAAGTGAGAGTCCATAGATTTCTGACAGACAAACGTATTTTCTTCCTGCAGAAATACATATGTATATATATTTAGGAGCTTAATCTGTGTACGAAGTCCCACTTTGTGCACCTTTTTTGAATTAGAGGTTTTTCTCATTCTGCTACAACATACTGGATGCCCTCTGTGCCATCTCCCCAGATACAGAATGTCCCACCTTGCCCCTTTTACATGAGGTCTTGCTGATGAATGTTCCACCTGTTTGATTGTGTACCCAGATACGTGAGCGTGGGGCAGGCCTGGTCTGCTGCTGAGTATTACCCGCTTAGTGATCCTAAACTTGTAGGCTGCCGGTATTCAGAGACCGTGCTGGACCTTCTGCTTTTCTGAAGGTTAAAAGAAGGTGGTGACTTCAGAGTCATCACCAAGCTAGCTGATATAGAAACATCTTGGGAAACTCTTGGTAGCGATTGATTTTTGTTGTTGTTGTTGCTGAGATGCATGGCTTCATGCTGAGGTAAGCTGCAGGGGAAGGAGAGCTCATTGCCTTTCCATGCTGATTATGATACCCTATTCCACAGACAACTCTGAGTGCAGTACACAGCTGCATAAAACATTTTTAAAGATAAAAGTGGAACTTTGTGTGGCCGTGGATCCCTGCCCATGTTTAATGCCCTCTGAAATGCTGAAAGGTTTTTTTGTTGTTGTTGTTGTTTGTTTTTTTTTTTTGTTTTTGTTTTTTGTTTTGTTTTGTTTTGTTTTTTAAATAATACATCTCTCCATTCCTGCTTTAAAGAGGACATTCATAGTCCATCTGATTGGCGCTTTCCACCCAGCTTCATAATTATTTCAATTTTTCTTTTGTTTTCAGTTGCAGCTTGTACTAATGCTTGCAGCTAAAATATGGACAGCTTTCTTTTGTTTCTTTAGAAATATCTACCTTACATGACACTTAAAGTGGTTAGGAATTCGTCCTCAATTCCTGCTGTGTTTAGTACATGCCTTTAGGTTCTGTCTCATCAGAAGGCTCATAAAGAAAGAGGAGAAAAGGACTTGTCTCCTTCCTTAGGATTAATAACAGAAGACATTTCTGAGAAGAACTATGAGAAAAAGAATGCATATGCAAGAGTAAATGCATTTTCACACTGTTCCTGTAAAGCAATTTTGCAAATAAAACATAACTTTTCTCGTATTAAAGCACATGCTCCCACCTCAGGGGTTAGCACAGTTCTACTTCTGGTTTTTGTTTGTTTCTTTTCCTGATGGAGGTGATGGTGTTCTTTTGTTAATGGCATTCATTAATGTCAACACTGTGTTAGAGAAGGCAGTAATAAGTGGTTTGTTACATTACTGGAAGGGACATTAGTAAACAATTTAGGAGAGATATTGCTCCTTGCCATTGCAGGATATTTACATTTTGATTAAAGTATTTGAGACAAAATGGAAGCTTGTAAAACAGGTGTGTGTATAGAAGCCTTCATAGTCTTGATGCACTTGTGTATGTTCATGGTGATTAGTAAAATAAATAGGCTCCAAATCTAGAACTGATTGGTTTGCTGTCTAATGGTTCAATTCTCCTTCTAGCATCCTTAAGATTTTCAAATAGTTTACTTTTACCTTGTTCTTTCTAATAACCCCGTGTGTGCTGAGTCACATTTTTAATTAAACAAACTACATCATTTACTCGGTGCTCGGACTGTCTCAAAGTTAGGTCAACCGGACCAAATTTTGAGAGTTACGTTAATGAAGTGATGCCGTCCTGCCTGTGATATCCTCCTTGGTCTTTTGCAGCTCTCCCCTAGGTGGCACCAGGACCCACAGAACAGCCCACATCAGCTTCCGAAAAGGCTCCAGAGCTGCCGATGTGACCGCGGAGATGTCATCTTTTCTCCCACTACGTGGTTGCCCATCCTTTAAACACTTGTACCACTTCTCTGAAGACAGCGTTGTTGTCTTACTAAGTCACAAATACTAATGATTAGAACTCAATCAATTAATGATTTTAGTAGTAGGAATGACTTGTAAAATTAATTTAGAAGTGTCTGGTGTAGATAACTTAGTTCTTTTGCAGTAAAGTGAGGAAAGACACCGTGCAGCGCATACTATGTCATACTTGTGCTCCATTGGGTAACAAGGAACTGCTGTTTGTGTCACTGCTTCATACCACAGCTCCAATCCTGGTCCCACTGTGCTGGCAGTGCTACCACTTCTGCATCTATTGCTGCTCTAGCTGTTAAGTGCAAGGGCACATAGGAAACAAGTTCTGATTCTCAAGAATTAAGTATGAAGCATTTAATCAGCTCTTCTGAAAATCAAAAACAAAAACAAAAACAAACAAGCAAACGAAACCACCATATAATTCACTTTTCAAGGAAGGCATCATTAAATTCATGTTTTGTCTTCATACTCAAAGGGAAAGCATGCAGCATACAGCTTTCTTGGAATAATTCCTCTTTGGCAACAGAGGTATGATGATGGAAAAAAAAAAAGAAGAAAGAGAAAGAGAAAAAGAAAAAGAAAAAGAAAAAGAAAAAGAAAAAGAAAAAGAAAAAGAAAAAGAAAAAGAAAAAGAAAAAGAAAAAGAAAAAAAGAAAAAGAAAAAGAAAAAGAAAAAGAAAAAGAAAAAGAAAAAGAAAAAGAAAAAGAAAAAGAAAAAGAAAAAGAAAAAGAAAAAGAGAAAGAGAAAGAGAAAGAGAAAGAGAAAAAGAAAAAGAAAGAGAATAAGAAAAAGAGAAAAAAAAAGCTGTTCCCAGCTCCTTGTTTTATTGCAGTTACTCATGATTCATGTCTGTCTTATTTAGTAAGGTACTTCAGTAAGTTACTAATGTTGATGTGTAGATTTCTTCCCACAGTAACATCTGAGTTGCAAGCTCTTCTACAGCCAATATTTCAACCACTGTTTCATTAAAGTGCAACATAATTTTGCAGAAGATAAACCTTGTGCTCCAGTCTGTCCTCAGGTATCCGGAGATGGCTAGGCTTAGGCTCTGAGCAGTGCCCAATTCAGTGCTAATTGTCTGTCCGTGTCTGACGTATTACAGATGTATTAACAATCTAGTTGTATTCAGTGAACCCCCATGGTTATACTTAAGGAATATGTAATCAGTGATAACTCTCATGGCCAGATTCATGAATAATATGCTTTATTGAAGCAACAGATGCACCAATTGCAAAGGAAGGAGAAACCCGTCCACAAACACATAGAATCATAGAATTATAGAATCACTGAGGTTGGAAAAGACCTTAAAGATCATCAAGTCCAATCACGACCTAGCCACACTACCCTAACAACCCTCTGCTAAAGCATGTCCCTGAGCACCACATCCAAACTCTTATAAACACATCCAGGGATGGTGACCCAACCACCTCCCTGGGAGCCTATTCCAGTGCTTAACAACACTTTCTGTAAAGAGGTGTTTCCTAATATCCAACCTAAACTTATCCTGGTGCAACTTAAGGCCATTTCCCCTCATTCTCTTGCTACCACCAGTGAGAAGAGACCAACCCTGCTGTCGCTGTAAGCAGCTTTCAGATATTGGAAGAGATAAGATCTTCCCTCAGCCTCCTTTTCATCAAGTTATAGAACCAACTCTGTGGAGATGTCTGGGTTTCCTGAGGAAACACTCAGTATAACCAAATGTTTGAATCATACCCAAAGGAGTCCCTATACATGGAAGGAGAAGCTCAGTCCGCCAACTGCTCCCCGAACCTGGGGTGGTCTGTGCCTTACATCTGATGGTATCTTCTGTGACATCCCCCTCTCTTAATCCATTCTCATGCTATTTCTTATTTTTCAAGTGGAGCTTGAGTGTCTCCAGTCATATATACATTTGTTATGGTTGGTGTACAGTCCCCTTGCTTTGCATTTAAAGGTATGAACTAGAAGATTTCAGGGTGCATGCTCAGTGAGGGTTGGTTGCACCTTGCAGGCAGGCAGCTGTTGTGATGGAGATGTGTTTTGATGTTATAATGAGTAAAGTTCACCCAAACAGTGGTAGGTAGATCCCCTCATGTTGCCAGCACCGAAGGTTGCCTAGTGAACTTCTATAGAATGGATTCCTTGCATACCACCTGCACTGTGCTTTTCTATTTTTCCTTCATGTGTGAACAGTGCTGTCTCCTTAATATAAATTCAATTTCCAAGTCACTTCTAGCAATGATTTTGCAACCACTACTGGTTTGAAAGTGGCATGGTATTTTTGACTTACTGGCAGAGGAAATGATGTTTGTCTGCAGCAACTGCTGTGCTTTCATGCTTCCCAAACAGACCTGCATGACTTTACTTCACGTGGGTCTTCTGACATATGACACTAGATGCTTTGGATAAAGAAGGGCTGGGATTCTTTTGCAACTGGTGTTGTATAGATGACAGAGCTGAATTTGAAAGCCCTTCAGAGTGTTTGAGAATTTTTGCATCCTTTCTGCTTATCTTCATCTGTTAGACCTGTTCCTTGTGGATGTCTGTATCAGAAGGTATCAGAGTGCAGAGCTAGTGCTGAGAACCTGCTGCACATAGGGTGTGTGTTTCAGGGGATCAGGCTGTCTCTGGTCTGGCCCTGTCAGGTTTGTTTCACATCCTTTGCTTCAGAAGTTCCTGATCCGAACTAAAACACCAGTACAAATGCAACCTGTATACTGCATCTGAGAGCACCAAACTGATGATGTCCCATGAACAGTAGGTAGTTTCAAATCTCTTTTCACACAGATGCTTTTGGAATTTTTAATAGACCTTCGTTTTCTGGTTACAGTTCAGGAAAAGCATCAGTGCAGCCTCACAGCCGAGATGTCCTGTGCAGTGTCAGAGAAGGATAGAATGCTTGTTTAGCAGTAATAGTAAATTCTCATTCCTTTTCTGACAGCTTATTACTGCTCATCTAATGGACTTTCTCCAACAGATCTCATTTGTATGATTGCTTAGCAAAGCAAAGTCTTACTGAGTTGTTTCCTTTTGTTTTAATAAAACATTAATCACTGTTGAAATTTGTATTTGGAAATAGAGTGTTCTTCTGAAGCTAAATTGTGTCAGTTTTTGCAATGGATCAGAAATGCAATGCTACAGGCCATTAGTTCTTTCTGAATTTTTGTTGTGTTTCCCGTTCTTGTATTTGGAGGAAGCCCTAAAACCACTGGATGGACATTTAGGGTGACCAGTCTTGGTACAAGTATTCTATGTGAATATATGTGCTTATGTGGTGTGATTCTTAGTGTGATGCCCACTGCTCTGTCTGTGTGATTGTACAGTGTTCATGACAGAAGTACCAGCATGCAAGGTCAGGAGTGTACCCATTAAAGAATGAAGCAGTTGAGGCTGTGTGGCACTGGAGGTGACTCCAGGCAGGCTGGTCAAGGTGTGTGTTTTCCAATAGAGAACTCAAGTGTCTACATGAACCTGGCTCATGCCCAGCTGCCATCCACCAGTACCTCCAGGCCATTTTTGGCAGGGTTGTGCTCTATCCTTTCATCCTCCCAGTTTGTATTGGTAGTGAGGGTTGCCATGACCCAGGTGCCAGACCTCACACTTGGCTTTGTAGAACCTCATGAGGTTCTCCTGGGCCACTGCTCAGCCTGTCTGAGTCTCTCTGGATGGCATCCCATCCCCGGGGTGTGTTGGCTGCGCTGCACAGCTTGGTGTCATCTGCAAACTGCTGATGGTGCACTCGATCCCACTGTCAGTGTCACTGATAAAGATATTAAAGAATATCAGTCTCATCACTGACCCCTGGGGAGCCATTTGTACAGTCAGATCTCCTTGGAAAGACATCTTTCCAGGAGGAAAGTAGTGTGTAAAAATCTGGTCTTGAATCAAATTTTCAGCCCTGTTTCCTCGGTGTCTTTTTGCTATGAATTCTGTATTTTTACATTTATATAACAACTGTCATTTCACAGCATGGTTCCCTTAAATATTTTGATTCCTCTCGCAAACATTCGTTATAAGGAAGGCAAAAATTTTGAAACATGGCTACATATGTTTCGCCTGTGAAAATGGGAACATTTTTAATCCATGATCTCACTGCTGAGAATTCCACGAGTTTGTGGAATGAGTCAGTGGTGGAGTCCTGCCCCAGCCAGGCTGGGGGTGGCTGCACGCTGCCTGCCTACCAGGCGTCTCCGCTGGGGATGGGAACTGCAGCTCCACCTCAGCTATCATCATCCTCTGTGCCATTTGAACACCTGGCATGCTTGGGTTCAGAGCGTGGCAGCAGAAGTCGCTAGGCTTGAATGCAGAGCCTGAAAATAGCAGATCCAGGGATAAATATTTAAACCTACTTGAAATCTGATCTATCGGTTTTGGCAGCGTTGAAGACAGCGGAACCTAACGTGCTGTTAATGCCTGTGAAAACGGCACGGGGCAAATGCAAGGCATCAAAGTTTTGCAGCTTTAGGATTCCACAATGAAAGTGTTTCTTCACCCGGTGCTTAAAATCTAAAGCTGCAACTGTTTGTAGCCTCCTCCTGAGATACGGCATCACAGTGCTGTGAAAGCCTCCAGGAATGAGAAGCCACTACAGTATTTACCTGAGTATCACCTTTTACATATCATCTTGCTGTTTAAAATGCATGTAGCATGCATTACAAGCTGCCAGAAGCATCAGTTGTCACCTGTTCGATGTGACATGTTCTGCCTAAGGAAACCAAACATCCTTAGTAACTCACGCAATGTAGCTGTTCTATTTGTTCAGTAAATGCCTACTTCCACTTGAGAAATGCAACATCTATTCTATTTATATACACATATATAAATATATATTTCTTGTAATTGCCAGTTACCACAGGCAGGTAATAATTCCCTATGCAGTTTCAGAAGAAAAGGTTATCCTGCTGCTAAGTTCCAGTGTGTTTCACACACATGCTTCCCCTCTCCAAACAGTAATTCTGCAAAAGCACAACTGTCAGACAAGTTAGAAGAGCATCAGATGATTGTTTCATTGGTATTCTTTGTAGCTGTACTACTTAGGAGCATAGCTGTATGTTTTAATATAAACATATTTGCAGGGAAAGTGGAGTTATCTCCAGCTTGTTACTCATGTGAGCCCTTACTTTTTTTTTCCTTTTCTTCCTTGTTTATTTTAAATCAGTGACAAAATTTCTCAAATCTGTTCACTGTTGTAGGATGCAAAGCATTACTAAAACTTGGGTTTGTTACATTCTGCATGTGCTTGTGGTGAGTAAATGCAATTGCACTGCTAGAAAATTAACATGATCAGCAGCACTAATTGATGTCAGTGAAGAGGATATGCATCATAAACATCTTCTATAATTCATGTAATTTAAACATCATTATTATTCTATAAAAAGCTGAAAATTATTTTCACTTTCTTAATGATGTAGTTAACTCTGGTTGCTCAAATGAGACACCAGAAATAGATATGTATTAGAAGTGTGCAGCTAGAAAGGAGCAGTAAGAAACAACTGAATTCCAAACATGGACAGCAGCAGCTTTTTTACTGACCTGTGGGCATTACACTGTGCTGTTACTGGAGAGTGAAATCAAGGAAATCAACTGTCACTGAGCATAACATTTACTTTTCCACACCATGGAGGTAATAAGAGATCATTAAAGTCATTCTACTTCACAAAGAACTTTTTTAATTATTGCATAAAAAATGTTATTGAATGCCAGTGTAGAATTCCAGAGTCCCTGTAGCCTGCCAGCATGTAGCGGCCTACATGTCCCCGCTGCAGGGGACTGGCTGTGATGGAGAGATTTTTGTAGGAGTAAACTAATGCATCATGGCATATTCATTTGGCATGGACAGAGTTCCACTTATGTGAGTTCATCTACTGTATACTGTTTGTTTTTTCTGCTTCACAGTAAATGAGTTAAAAAGAGAATAATGTGCTTGTGGTCTCCATAAGCTATGCAGGCATCCTTAATGCATCTTAGTTACAATAGACTTCTGCAGTATTAACAGTGTTCCTACTCAAGTTCTCCTATACTCCTGGAAGAATGAGTTGTATACAAGGGTATTGCCTGGAGAAACATAAGAACCTGTTCCCTTCCCTCAAGAGGATTGATTCTAAGTTGCCTGCGATGCCTTGCTGTGCTTTGCAGTGCACACAATTGCATGTACTGAGTGCAGTTCCTCACAGAAGAACAAAGAGCCAGCATTGCATGTGGCACAGTGTGCATGCGTGCATGTTCTGTTGCTTTTAACAGGGGTGTACTATATCTATTTGTGCGTGTATATATATACATATATATTAAAAAATAGTAAGCTGGTATAATATCTTACATTAAAAAATGGCTGCATGTACAAAAAATAAAGAAGTGGTTTTTATAATCTGAAATCTATATAACTCAACTAGTAGTTTTGAGAAGCATCCAATACTACTGTCCAGAAAGAGTCTTTTTCTTTTTTTCCTTTCTTTCCTTTCTTTCCAATGAACTGTCTCCTAGTCAAATGCAGAGTTGCTATATACCTTATGAATATATCTCAGATGACTCCAGTGAAGGTTTAATGCCATTTTTTTGCAGAGGGCTCTAAGTGAAAATTACAGATTGCATTTCAAGAACCAGCTGACCTTACCGCACTTCAAAGGACAGTATCAAGTCTTTTAAGCCATCATTTTTTTTCTTGCAGTTTTCTTTTCCCCTGATATGACATTTCTAAATACAGTTTCTTTCTAAACGTATTTCTATCTGCCTCTTGAAATGTACCACTTTTTCACCACTTTAATGCCATTGACATATTTGGCGTTAGATTGTGCTTATTCTGCACAACACTATTCGTCAGAGTCATCAACATGACTTGAGAATAGGATTTGTTCTTCATCTCGGTGTTTCTATTGAAGCCTTGTTGAGGTGACCTTTGTAAACTATTGTCATAGAGACATCCATCTTGATAATCATCTACACAGTTTTAAGAAATTCCAGCTATTTCATCCTTATCACAGACCTTCACGTTTTATATGCACTATTCACCATGGGAAATGGAGCAAGCAAGAAGAGTAATGCGTATGTAAAGCTTTGGGTTTTGAAATTAATTTTGCAAATTTTAATGGAGTCAAGTATGTGATTCAAGCAGCCTGAACAGAACTTGATTTGAAGCCTGAAGATAGAAGTGATCAGTCCGATACCCAGTGTTCAGTCTGTGTGCTGTGTTTATGATGGTTCTGATGATGAAATCTTAATATATTTTGAGCAATTTATAAAGAATAAGCCCTGATGTTTAAAAACAAACAAACAAACAAACAAAGCAAACAAAACATGCACACACACACACACAAAAAAACAACAACAACACAAAAATCTTAGGAAATCTTAAGAATTCCCTGTTCATTTTGTAAATATTTGTCTTAATAAAGTTCAGTTAGAAGCCATAATTCTGAGCAGTTTAAATACTTGTGATGGCAATTTTTGTGTTATAACCTCTATTTCCATTTTGCTTCCAACTTGAACAATTCCAGGATTCTGTAGATCAGCTTCTCCTTACAAAATTAAAGAAAAGCACAAAATAACAATAAAAATATGTAAAGAAAGACTTCAGTTGGAAGAAAAAGTATTACAGTTCTAGGTACTCCCTGTTTCTGGATTAGGAGCAGCAATTTAAATGCTGCAGAACTCAGTGTAATGGACAGCTCATTTCGTGACAAAGTGGTTATTACTGCTTAAAGTGGGAATCAAATAGAGAGGTGGCTGAGCTGTTGGGAGCTTGTACTTTATCAGTGATCTCTTAGGGAAAAATTCCCAATTGCCAGAGTGTTCTAGAAATCGCTTGTGTACTGTTTACAGAGCAACAGGTACCCCAGGAAAATACTTGTGATTACTGGGACTGATTAGGAAGGCAGTGAAGGGTTTTCTTCTGGATAGCTCTCCACTAACTTAAAGGTATTGTGTTGGAAAAGGAGTGGGAGCTGTGATGATTTGGTCAAGCTGAATTGCTAAATCCTAGAGTGAGACAGAGTGCACCATAGATTTGCACTTATCTTGATGCTCTTAATCACATTTGCTTTGTCACAAGAGAATTGAATTAAAAACAGAATTTACACTGAGAAGCATTAAAGCAGATCTTAAAGAGACATCTGTGAGAAGCACTGTGACCAGCTTCTACCATGGCTGGACTTTGATTACGGCTGGAGGCTGCTGCCTTGCATGTGGGTAATATCTGGGGATCAGGCTCTGTGTGAGAGGGTATTCTTCAGTGGTGTTGACATAGCCAAAGAGGCATTGTTACCTTTATTTTCCAAACAAAACTTGCATGGTATCTATCATGTGTTTGGCCTAACTGTTCATTGCTAACTCGTAATCCCTGTTCAAGAGGTCAAGCTGTGTTTAGAGTGCTTGATTTACGAGTCCTAAAATGCATATTATTCACAAAATAGCACTTCTGCTATCAGAGCAGAATGTCTTCTGCCAGTTTCATGTTGCAGATGAGAAAGTGGAGGCACAGAAAGTGATAGTTTTGTTTTCTCAAGGTCTTGTACTCTTTGTTATTGGATTTTACTATTTTGAATATGTGTAAGCACATGTAAGATGAAATAATATATACATCTCTCTGTTGTTTGTTCTTTCCTTCCTCCTGCCTTTCACAAGGAGGGAGAAATATTTGAGTAGAAAAAAAAGCATCTGTGTAAGAACAATGTATTGTAAGGAATTCCTCCTGGAGAAGTAGATTTTTCATTTTATGAATGAAGTAAAGCTGACAGTCAGCTTTAATCTTTCTAGTATTGAGTTCAGTTCTGCAGCTCTTACGAATGCGAAATCCTAATTTCTTTGATCTCAAATTTCCCTACTGCTAGATGATAATTTTGTCCCTCAAAGTTACTGCCTAGATGCCAGGAGTGTGTTGCCTTGTGACTAGTTCTGTGGCTTTGAGGATGCAGTAAGATGTCTGCAGCACCTGATCAGCTGGTTTAATCTCCTGTAAACTGGAGGTCTTTTAGAATATATTAACTGTATTTAATTTTGGTGATATGGGGGAGTAATTAGTATCTTAGGAGATGGCTGAAAAAAGTTTGACTTGAAGAAAGCATAGATGTTTACTACTAAGATTCATAATTACTACTGTGTGATTTCTTGTATTGTCTGTAGAAAATATCTTTGTCCATCAGAGGAACCAGAAGACCTTCAGCAGATTGTTTTATTGAACTCTTTATAGATATTAAGAAACAGAACACCAGCACTTCTGCCACACTGCTGTCATTAAATAATAAATCACTGCTGTAGCTGCCTAATGGGATATGTAGCAATGCTGATGGTGGCAATCTAGACCAGAACTAAAGTGGTTTAATTTAAAACAGAGCAAAAATAGTAGATAGCAGAGCTCAGCACAACAGTTCTGGGACTGGAACCTGGTGTCTAACCACAAGAAAGAGGATAACGTAAATTAGATCTGACCAAGAAATGATAACTCTGTCTTTCACAGTCCTTACTTATCCTCCAACACCTAATTATGAAACTGTCTTACAAGCATTAATGAGCAGAACACGTTTTCAACACTCCTACTTATCTGAAATGTCTTATCCCAATGTAGATAGAAAGCAGAGGCACTGGAAGACAAGAAATGTCTTCTGATCAGAAGTGCTATTGACCTGTACCTGATTTTATCCTGAAGGAGGTATGAACACAAAGGGCTTGGGAAAGCAAGGTTCTATTTCAGATCACTTGTTTAGAGAAGGTTGCTACTGAAGGGTGCTTCCAACCAAGGTTTCCTATAGAAGCTAAAGTGCTTCTGCCTGAGCCCAAGCCCATCTGTAGAGGTGGTTGGAGTGCACAGCTGGCAGACCCAGTGCTGGGTGCGAGGTGTAAGCTGCCCCTGGCCAGGCACAGAGGATCAGTTTCAGCTGCTTCAAAGAGAGCACCCCTGAGATGCCACTGCAGGCTGCCTGCACACAGCTCTGAGAGCAGAGCTGCCTGCAGCCAGCTACCTACACAGCTGTGTGCAGCATTTGTAACATGCGATGCCTTATCACGTTATTGAAATGTATCTATTATAAAAATTTAGTTACCTATCAAGCAACTTAAAGAATCATTGGTTCCAAGACAACGGGCAGCTCTAAAAACAAGTAAGTCTCTGTGAGGAGCTGGGAGGTAGAAAGTCAAGAGAGCCAAAAGCTATGTCAGTGTGACTTTGGTTGTTTGCCCTGTGGAGGAGTTTGACGAAATGTGCAAACGTTGTATTTGCAAAACTAATTAGCACATAAAAATCCAGATGTAATAGTAATCAAAACTTGCTGGTTCAACATACTACGGGTTGTTTTTTTTGGGGTATTAACACATCCTGCACATATGGCCCCAGTTGAATATCTGGAGCTGCTCATATCAGCAAGTTAATATCGGGGGATTTAGCCGCAAGTTTTTATTGGTGGCAGTTGTGGAACCAACATGTGGTCTGACTGACTGGTGCTTCCAGCATTGCTTGCATCTGTAAGGAAAAGAGGAAAAAGTGACTGTTACTGCTCTCCTTATCCTCCACAGTAATAAGGTACTGTGTTTTTACAGAGTCTCTGGTTGAGATTGCTGTTGGAGAGACCTGGTGAACTGTGGCCTTGCTAGAAGCTGTAACTATGGCAGCAAGGCAGTGCTGGTGATTTGCATGTCACTGCCGAGGTTTACTTGCTCATATTTGTTTAATTGCAGGATCTTGCTGGCATTTTCTTTACCTAGGGAGTGTGGGGGAGGGACAGCATCAAAGAATGAGCGAAGATTTCATTTTATATCCTTCTGAAACAAATACCAACCAACCAAAAGAAACACCCAGACAACGAAAGCTACAGTCTTTGTAGATTTGCTGTTCCCAAAAAACATAGGTTATCTTGTAAAATTTACTCCAATAAAATTATTTCAAAGCATGTCTTTCATTGTGAATCTCAAATCACAATTTGGTAAATTTTAGCATTTAAAATCAACATTCGAAGGAATTTTGGAAGTTTCACGGGAAAGAGAAACAGAATCTATCCTAATCTTAATAACCCAAAGTAGTTACTGAATTGCAAGTGGAGAACTGCTTGTGTCTGACAAAGAAGGTACTTCTACTAGATCATTTCTATACCAGACACAACTTCTGGTAGGAGACTTCACTTAATGTGCAAGTACAGTGCTTTTGATGTGACACAGCTACCTTTGATCTCTGTGAATGACTGACAGTAAATGATGTATATCAAAAACTGACCAGTAGGTTGCTTTTGGGAAGATGAATGGATGTGATGTTACCTTGCAAAACCTTACAAACATTAACAGAGCTCAGATTTGGTGGGAATTTGTGCAAAGTACTCAATGGTATTCAGGCTAAATGCTCATAAAAATACATATAATGAGGCACTCTTCTTTCAATAAGTCAGGGAAACTTGTACTCGTAGCGAACAAACTAACCCAGACTCAGTGAATAATATGCTGACGCTGCATTCCCTTCTCTTCAGAGTGGTAAGAATGGGTTTAATTACTCCTTTTTAAAGCACTTAAATTCTTTCAAGCATTTTCCTCCTTCTTGTGTGAAATAATTGAGAAGTTTTTGCTATGTTTAATCAAAATAAGATTTCTGGATTTCTTCTTTTGATAATAACGATTTCAGTTGTGATATTTTTTGCATATTTTTTAGTTCAAATTGCATTGCTTTTTATTTCCAAGGTGCGTACTTGCATGCAAACTGTTTCATGAGGTAAGACAACTTTAATGGAGGCAAACTGGATGCTTGCTTAAAGGCTTGTTTAGTATTTGAATGAATCTGTTGTCTCCATGTGTTCCACATATTATTGCTGTATTTTTTATATTGTGTTCCGTCCTTTCTTTTTACTCAAATATATTCAGGACTTCAGAGCCATACTGTTGTTTGATAACTGAAGTTCTTGAGAAATATATTTAATAAGAAATCTTAAACCATTTTAATCTGGACCATGGAAGAAATCTTTTAGATCCTGATTTTTTTTCTGTTGATAGTGTTGATGTTAATGATATTTTTTGAACAAGCCACACAGAAGAGAATAGACAAAAATACACATGTAATGCTACTATTCCTGCTTAAATTTTCTCCTGAATTTTGTTTTCCAACATTAAAATTGAGGTACATAGTGAGAATACAGAAATCTCTGATTTACAGTGATCCTGTGTTTTTGGTAATGAAAAGAGATTTTATTACTACTGGAACTGAATCTAAGCAGAAAGAATAATGAAGTTAGAAGTGAGACTTGGGGATCTTGTATTTTATGGGTTTTCCTCCCTGCTCCTCCCCAACATTTTACCAAGTTATCATGTAGTTTTAACCACCTTGCAACACACTAACGATTTTATTATATTCTGTCCACTTGACAGTGCTTAGCTGCTTTCAAGTTTAAAAACTCATTAGAGTTAACATATATTTGCTTTAGACTATTCAGTATTTCTGCTGTCTGTCTACAGTCTGTATTAAATATGTACAGATAATCAGCTAAGTCTTGAGTTACTCTTGCAAGAAGTGTCAACAAGCAAGTTCTGCAGTGTTTAGTTCTATGCTACCTAAAAGTATTTTGTATATCTGTCTGTATACATGCTATAATCAAATCACTAAAGCTCCAATCTAATAGAACTACGTAAATTACAGCTCCATAATGTGAAAGGACTAGTAGAACAAATCTCTTCTTTAAATAGTATGCCTTGTCTGTACATATGTAGTCACTAACATTCAACTCCAGGTATTGTACAGTCCAGGAAAAAAAAACTCTTCTGATGTTATTACATAGACCTGGGCCAAGTTTATACTGAAACAGTGACCTAGACTGTGATCCATCTAAACATTTAATAATGTGCTTAACTTAAGTATGTGAATAATCCCTTTGAAGATCAATGGGACTACTCAAGTGCTTAAGACTAGGTTCATGCTGTAATACTTTGCCAGACTGTGACAAAATTTTTTGCAACTGCTTGATGGAAACATTCTACAGCTTTAACCTGCAGTATGTTTCAACAGTGAATATCATTGTCTTATAACAATTTAAACATATGGAATTTTCATCTGTGTTTTATAGCAGTATTCTTGCACAAGACACAACTGCTCATCTATACATCTTCTGGAGGGTGGATGGAATTAATCTGTGAGAGACTCCATCCCAGCAAAAAGCAGGACAGGCTATAAACTGTGAACCCCTCACTGACATCTAACACACAGAAGAACCAAAGAAAGTGGAAAGTGGTACTGATTGCTAAGGATGGGAACAAGCAAGAACCAAAGGTCACAAGCTGCAGTGAGAAAGGTCCTGATTAGACTTGTGGAAAACACTTCATAGCAGGGAACTCCAGACTTGGAAAAGGATGTCCAGAGAGGTAGTGGGTTCTCTGCTGCTGAAGTATCTCAAAGCTTGCCTGTACAGTCTGTGAGCAAACAAGCCAACACTGGTCCTGTTTGGAGAATGATGCATGGACTAGATGACCTGTAATGGTTCTTGCCAAAGCACTAAGAAAGGTGAAGATGTGAAAAGCAGTGCATTTAGGAAGAGTGATCAGTAGGAACCAGAAGTAATACTGTAATTAAATTGTTCATTAAAAAAAATAAAAAGAGTTGAGCTTTGCCATTCAGAACAAAGTCACAACAGACACTAAAAAGCCTATTGTTATGTGTTTTTTTTTTTTCACCTTAGACTTTATGTTCAACAACTGTTATGAAAATAATATTGCCAACAGAGTGGCAAAATTTCAACAAGTGCAAGGCAGAGGAGGCTAGAGGGGAGTGAGAGATGCTGTATAGTTAGCAACCTGCATCTGTTAAAACTGTTTTCCTTAAACAGGTAGTGGAGTTATTTAAATGCTTGACTCCCTGCCCATACTTATACACTTCATGTATTTTTTGGCGCCTATGATCCCAGGCTGGCTGTATGCTGAATGTAGGGCCTCTTTCGGATGTCTAGGCTGCAGCTTGGCCATATATCAGTCTAAAACTTACATGTTGGAATTTCATAACGGTATTTGACCCGATGACTCAGTAGTGCAATACCAGCTGCTCTTTTTCTCAGGGTTTATTTGTCTTACCCTCATCTATGAGCCTCTAGTGGCAAGATGTAAGTGGAAGGATTCATGGAGTAATCAGTGTTCAGTAACAAGTGTAGAGGCCACTGGGTGCACCAGGCAGCACTGCTCTTCCAGAAGCATACTTTGAAAGCACCCCTCCAAAGTTTAGCATTGCTGGTCTTATTACTAAATGGTTCTCAAACCTACAGTCACTGCACTATTTTTGACTTCTTTGGTTGTAAAACCTGAACTGGAGAAACAGAAAATCTTCAGTTTCAGCTTTAGTGCTTACTAATTCTTTCTTAACTTTTAATGGAACAAGTTTCCATTTAACACAGTTGCTTTTATGCTTTTTGCCTTGCCCCTGGCAGAAATGAAGTGCCGTTCTGCCAGCATGGGACTTATGTTGTTCTTCACATTGTGCATCATGTTAATGTTCCCAGAGTTCATTGTATTTTAACCTTCAAAATGTCCACAGACTAATGTGTGAAAACTGCTGCAGATTAAAACTAGGGAAAAAGTCTGTATGATTTGTCCTTGGCATACATTACATGATGGAGTACTGGCACAGGCTGCCCAAGTGGTGGTGGGGTCTCCTTCTCTGGAGATGTTCAAGACCTGCCTGGATGCCTACCTGTGCAACCTGGGCTGGGGAGCTGCTTTGGCAGGGGGACTGGACTCAATGATCTCTCGAGGTCCCTTCCAACCCCTACAATTCTGTAATGCTCTGATACATGCTTCATTAATTTAAATATACAATCTGTGTTTGCCTTCTTAAAAATGAATTCTTTCCTCAGATATAAACAGCTTTCATTTATACCAATAGGAACAGTAGATCATAGTCTGCTATGATGCATAGTCAGTCACTATCTTGTATTTTAAACTATTTCCTTGAAGATGTCAAATTTTGATTTTCTCTTCATCTCAGTTCTATGCTGAAGAATAAACCTGTTTTTCACATTCTTAGTAATGGTCTTATTTCAGGTGATGGAATCCCTTGAACTGCCAGGTAGTTCTGGCTGTGGTGTAACTGGGTGTGCAACAGCCAGATTTCTGAACTCCAGAACTGACTGGGGGCTGTAAGAAGCAGTTTTATCAAGAATGGGTTTACTGGTTTGGATGAGAGACCTGCAACTCTTTGAAAATAAACCCTCAAAATAATTCAGTACATTTAAGTGTCTAACCACATGTCATTCTAAGAGAGAGCGATGCTTTCTGAAAAGTTACAGTAAAATCATGTTGGCACTCGTTTATTTCCTGGAGAAAGTGCTCCAGAAGAGCTAGCTGCACAGGAGAGCTGGTAGCTTCAGGAGCCCATGATGTGGCTCAGGTGGGTGCTGGGATTGATGTCTGTATTCCAGCTGTGGCAAGAAGTTCCCAAAGTTCCCATGGATTATTTTTTTTAATAGATAAATGGTTAATATATTATTCAGTTTAGTGATTTGGTTTATGTTTATGTCATAATCAATGCATTGTGGAATGTTCCAAAAGGTGTTTAGTTTTATCTGTACTTTTGGAGAAGGGATTAGCTGCATTGCAGTGCAAAGTGGGAAGATCAATTAAATCTTGATTTTCACAAAACAGCAACAGCTGTTTCCCATTTAGATCTAGCCCTTCTCACGATAGGCAATGGAATATTTTCGTTCAGAGTTTTATGGTTTTAATGTAGGGGGATAATCAAGTGAATGAAAGTGTGGTGGTAGCCAGCCACACTTCTTTCTGTCATTCCCAGTCTGATGCTCATGTAAGGCACAGTGCAAGCTGGAGCTTTTGGGATATTTGTGGCTTCATGGAGCTGTGTTTAACTTGTGTGTCTTGGTAGCTGTTGGCATACTGAGTGTGCATTTCTCTTGCAATATCTGTAGCAGGATATGTAGTGCATCTAACCTGAGTTTTTATACACAGCTGGAGAAACTTCTTAAAAGTAATGCATTCTGTGTGCATTTGGAGAAAGAATGGATGATGTCATCTAAGAGTAACTTTCTTTTAAGTGTGCACGTTGACCTAGTCTGTGTTATTTATGGCAGCTGAAGCCAATGGGTTAATTCGCCTCTTCCATGGAAGAAAAATTAAAGAACAAAACTGTGTCTCCTGGGTTAACTTTAGCTTTCAGTAATTGTGTCAGGAGTCATTGAACATTTATCATTTATCTCCAGACATTAAAGGGCAGCTTGTTATTTCTGGTTTAACTTGAATTAATAATTTACTCAGGTTTTACATTACCTAGTTAATTTCATATACTTACGTAACTATTCTTCAAATGGCAGGAAATTCTTGAAGCTTATGGATTCCAGAAACAACTCTTAGTTGAAGTACTGTTTTTGCCATTTATTACCAATGAATAATTTTATTCCGAATTGTGGATAAAAAAGAAGTATGCAGTAATTTCTCTTTTCTCTACACCGTTGCTACCTTTCAAGAGAACTGGTGAAAAATCTCCCCTGTCCTCCTTGTTCAGTGAGGCATTTACATCTCTGCTGTGACTGCATAATGAGTGCCTGCTGAGATGGTGTGTGTAATGCATACTTGTACGCATCAAAACCATGGGAGCTCAGACTTTAATCATAGGTCTGTTTACATGGAAAAAAAGAATTACATGGGTGTTCCAGTTATATTGCTGGAATTTACCTCGTGAGTTACTATGCATTTCATATAATATATGTATTTTTAGAGATATATTTTTAAAACTTGATGTGAACGCCTGATGGTATGTGACTCAGTACATACCACAGGAAACACCTGAAGATTAAGATGTGATTCATAAATACTAAATTATAATCCATTATTTGAGAGAGGAATAATTTTCTATTTTCAAAAAGCACTACTCTGGATTAAGCTTAAGTTACTTACATGCACTATTTGGCTTTTATCTCAAAGCAGAAACAAGAGGCTTGAATCTACACAGTGCTTCACAGGCTGTGGGTACAGGTCTTCTGTCTGACCACCCAGGTGCAGGTGGCTTCCACATTCTGTAATTCCATGGATTCAAAACCAGAAGATTTCAAAATCACATTCTACCAATGAAGCCTTACTCTTGCTGTAAGTGTATACTAAAGCTATTAGGAGTGCTAGGGGCTTTTTCCAGACTAGTGGGATGCCACTGTATCTGAAGAGACAGCTTCTCCTTATCATGTTGCCTGATGCCATCTTGGAGTTGTAGATGGACAAAACTGAGGAAGAATGTTTGGAGAGACAGGATTTGGGGTGCAAGTTCCATTTTTTCTCCTTAGTTACATCTTTTTTTATATCTAGTTTTATATCTAGTGAGTTTTTCACCTTATTTTCTCAGAAGACATCAGCAATATCTTCATTCAAATACAGCTGACCAGTCAAATGAAGGTTACATTCAGATTCAGTTAAATGCCATTTTATTTTGTCATTATATACATCAGTGGAGATGCATTGCATTTCAATGACACTTGTGGAATTTGGACCTCTAGCTCAAACAACATTCTTTGGTTAACAGGACTTGTGTTCAAAGAAATCAGAAAACAGAACCAACAAATATCTGGAGCTTCAGTTCCTCACTACGTGTCATGCGTTCAAAATAATGCACTCTGCAGCTTCAGTTGTCTTGTGCTCTTGTGGACAGTTCCTGGTCAGTGGACATGAGGTGCTCTCACTTTAGACAGTTAATTTGGACATCTTATAGCATCTGCAGGAAAGTTACTCCTGGAATTAGTCAGTCTCAGTCATGAGACTTAATTAATATTTGTAAAAGATTTTGATTACACAGCAGCTGCCTATTTCTGAGCTTCCCCCACCCACTCCAAGGCAATTTTTCTAGTTACACATTTGGCAGTGTTTGTGATTTTTCATCCATTTCCCAGGCACCATAACAATCATATACAAGGATTTCAACCTTTGTGGGGGAAAAAAAAGGTGATGTTTGATTGAGATATACATCTCCTGGTACAGCCTCTAAATAGTGTATGTGCAGATAAGAAAATTTCCTTGCACACTATGACAAGCAGCTGGTTTTATCTTAGTGGTCCCATCTATCTGGAAGCTGGCTGCCATGTAAAGAGATCGTGTACAGTGGGTAGAAGGGGTGTTAATGCTTCCTGTAAGAGGCGAGCTACAGGTCTGACATCTGCAGGACGCTGCCTTAGCTTTGATTTTTGCTTTGGCCAGAGTGTGAGCCAAGTTTTATCTTACTTCAGGGACTGGCATTGCAAGTTCTGAACACGTTCTTGATCCCTCCTCATTGAAGATGAGTTTGGTTTTCTTGAATGAAAAGTGTGGCAGTCCTGTGATGTTCTGATCATATTAGGATATTTATCCTGAGGTCATATTTTGGTCTTTAATCTTTGTGATCAAATAATTGCCTATGTTTCTGTGAAAAAGGCAGTGTTAAAAATAATAATAACAAAAAAGACTACATGAATAACAAAAAAGCATTATGAATTTGCTATGTCATGGGGTGATACAGCATACAAATGGGATACTACTGGGTGCCTGTTTAAGTACGACCTAGTAAATGGAAATTTCTAGGAATCTTTTTACTAAAGTAATGTAATGAATATATTAAACTGAATGGCAGTGACAGATCATTTCAATCAGGCTTTATAATCAAAGTCACTTTGATTACTGTATTCTTTTGAAATACAGTAGAGCCTGCCCTTCTGTGGCACTAATGTTCAGACGCTCATACTGGGGCTGAATGGTCCGTGCCTACAAGTTACAGACATTAATGTAATATAGTCATGACAAATAAATAATGAGAGTCGGTAAACATATAAAGCATCATAGTATTACCTGTGGATCTGATAACAAGAAATCTGCTGTTGGACCTCAAGTGAAAGCAGTTGCAGCGGGGAACAACGCAGTGTAACTACAGCTAGAACCAAACCACACATGCCATTATTTTAAAGACTGGGAAACAAGCATCAGTTAATGGGTGAAAAAAAAAAGTTAAAGAACTCCTCTCACCTAAATTGAAAGGATGAAAGCATGTATGCTCAGAGACGCACTGCCTGGAGCAATGCAATGATAGAAATTTAAGCTCTTTGCAGTATAGCTGAAAAACAAAGCAAAAGAAAAAATAACAGTTCTTGAACACTTTAAAGATGCATTTAGCTCTACTCTGCTTTGGGGATTAAGAGGATATTATTATGATTTGCACAGCTCTGTGCTTACTGTGAAAAGGCTTGCTTTGTAATTTATGCACTGCGATTTTGCAGAGGCCGCCCAATAGTGTTGCAGTGCACAAATGCGTTTTGATTATTTTTAAGGAAAAAAACCTCAAATGAGTATGAAAAGATTTCTTTAAGCTAACATGTAAATTAATCACCTTTTGAGATGATTCTTTGAAATTGTAAGTCATTTTAACACAAGGATACAAGGACGTTTTCTCAGACACTGCAATGGGTGAACAAACCCATTGTCAAAACTGCATTCAGTATAACACAACATTCATTTATTGTTTTGTCATCAAATTGAGATCAAATGCAAAAGGCTAATAAATCTATTCTGCACTGGAGAGTATTTTGTAAGGGTGACATTTTCATTCAAAGGGAAAAAATTAGAGAACTGCGCTCTAACACTGTGCCTCCATCCATTTCTAAAATTCCCTCTAGTAGGGACATAACTTGGCAGATTTTCCCCTAATTGTGAGATAAAGACTGTGCAAAAACAATCATATCCTCTTGTATGTGGTAGCAAAGTAGCAGACATTTATTGTCACTGAATAGAAATGTTTGTCTGGCTGTTTGCGGAGCTCATTCTTGAAATTCCAGAAATAATAATATTCCACTTCAGAGGTGGTAATTTGTCGTCAGAAAACTCTCGGTGTTTTGCTGGCTGTTTAGGTTTGTACTCTTCTACACTTGGTTCCCTTGAAATCACGAAGAGACACATGCCTTATTAAAGAAAGTATTTTCAATGTGAAATACAGGTTCATTGACTAAGTCATCATTCTACAATCAACGATTATGGCTATTTGTGGAAAACATGGATTACTTTGAATGGCAAAGAGAAATAGCTTTTGGGATATACTGAGGAGGTATTGTACAATATATCCTGTCTTACTGACCTTACGTGCCTTATATTAACTTCATCAGGATGACAGAATGTCATGGTTTTATGATTTTTGGTACTGGTATTCCACATCATAACATCATGTATTGCATTAAGAGTTAAAGAGCTAATACTCCAGCCCCATGGATCATTGATAATTCCAGGTATACCTGTCTCAGAAGAGAAGAAGCACTACATTCCCCAGAGGACTTTGCGATGCTTTGTATTTTTACGTGTTTTCCGCTCAGAGGGAACAGATAAAAACCCTCAGCGGTCACGGGACACTCTCTTTCCTTCGGGATCGACTCAGCAGTGGGTGCTCGCTGCCGTATCGCCTTCAGCGTTAGTGTAAGGCCTTCGGTTTATCGGACACTCTCTCTTGCTCAATTTACTTGATTAATTAGCCTCAATTCCAATTATATTATATTATATTCTGTTATTTTGCTTTCTGATATCTTATTTAGAAAATTAGCTTTCCTCCTCAAATCGTTGCCGCTGTTTTGTTTCTAGGCCCATCTCCCTTTTCCATTTTCCCTTTTTCCTTCCCCTTTCCTGGGGCGTGGGTCCGTGGGTCCCCCGCACCAATTGTCGCGGAACCGGGCCGATCCAGCCCGGTAAACCGTTGACACAGAACCAGACTTTTTACAGTAGAAAACTGACGGCATTTGTTGTCTTTTGCAGTTTGGACTGCTATTAAAGGTATAACGTGATATATGATGTCCCTGTTTAAGGTATTATGTTATACATGATGTCCCTTAACAGCCCATTTTCATTTTAGTTGCTTTTACCCATTTACTCTATTGTAATTACAGTGGCTCAGAATGAGTTTCCTAATTACCTTCCTCATTTTTATCACTTGTAAAGTCATATTTTAGCTCATCATCTTGATTTTCCAGTAAATGTAGGATAGTAGGGAAGTGAGAGTGTGAAAATACATTGAATACTGTAAAGCAGATGGAGAATGGTTGCTAGAATCTGAGGATTCTGTTGGAGAACTGGCAGTAAGATTTGAGACAGGATGAAATAAATGTGGAAAGTGTGTTCAGCAGTGGACAGGAGCTATGAGGGTGCTCGCACAACCCCACGTGTTCCTCTTCCTTGGAGGTATCGAAGCTTCAGAGAAATGACACAGCTCTCCTAAGCAGTTAAGAACCTGTACTCAACAGCTGCATTCTGGATGACATAAAGCCACCTCTAGCACTTCTGCCATTCTGGATGTATAGGTTAGTAACTGGAGGAATCAAGACAGAAGTGTTGTGATATCCTCAGTAAACTGTTGATATTCTGGTTTATGTCTTCATTTTAGCCAATCTGACCAACAGAGATTAACAGTTTTCTGAATTATAATGAGGTTTGCAGAGCTAATTTGCAGAAGATTTGACAAAGAAGCCTGAAGAAATACTCATTATGCAGAGAAGCACCTGAATAATAATTTCCTTCGAAGAAAAGGTTGAGGCTGCCAGCTTGTTACTCACTGCATTTAGCTGTGTGAGATCACACCCATGCAGCAATCATGGGTCAGTGATGTCCTTTTTCCCCTGTGTTCTCTCAGACTTCTAATGCAAGATACTTGTCTCTTGGATTAAATAGTACAAGTATTTTGAACTTGATAGCTGTAAGGTTTTGTTTCCCTAGGACAGCAGTGTTTTGTGCAAGAGAGGTCAGTTGAGCTGTGGGATGGCCAACAATCTCCCAGCTCTGGATTTGTTCTTTATAAGGGCACACTGCAATGATTGCTATCCCAGATTTTCAGAGGCAGGATTTGGGATTGAAAGCTGTGAAACAGCAGTATTTCTGGTGGATTCTATTAGTATTTATTTAACCTTTGTTAGCTGGAAGTGGGCTGTGGCATCAAATGAACTGCAGAAGGGTTCTTTCCAATAGAAAGCTTTATCTTACTGTTATATTGTGATAATCATTCATTATAGTTAGAGAGAATATAGATCTACTATATGTGGTGTCTGAATAGGTGTTTGAAATGCATTTAAATATATATTTCAATAATAAGAAATACTTGAACAATTTTGCAGCATTTGTCATCTGAATCAGTAAGCATCTGAAAGGCCAGTAAAAGGAAATTCTTAAAATCAAAGAATTGTCAGAGTTGGAAGGGACCCTTAGCGGCCTGGTCCAACTCCTCTGCAGTGAACAGGGACACATACAGCTCCATCAGGTGCTCAGAGCCTGGTCCAGTTCACATTTGTTTGAATTTTTTACCCAAGTCAGCGTTTCATATTTTCGCACTAGTCTTTGCTGATACTGATGTTTTGTGTCTGGTTTTGATCTTTCTGCTTACATATTTATGGATACTGTGCATACGCATTCGTTCATAATTTTCAAGGATCACAGGGGAGTGAAATGCCAGCAAGACTTCCCTAGGAAGGCAATCGAAAGTTTTGCTCTTAACAATGCTTGCAGCTGATCAGAAGGGCTGAATTTCCAAATTGTTTATTGTTTGCTTTGCTCTGATGCTAGGAATCCCACAGAGCAGGAAACCAGATGCAGCCAGGCCTGTAGTTTTAGAGACACTAGAAGGAGCAGCCCTGTGCTGATCTGCTTCCTATGGAAATGTCCGTGTGCACTGTGCCTTCAGCAAACACTCTGTGCTGGGAGCAGATGGGTGGAGCAGAAGTTTTGGAAGCAGCGATGTCTCAGCTGGGTGTTGCATTTAGTGCTCCAAGCTGTTCTGAACTTTCCAAGTGACCCTGAAGGACTCTTTCAGTAAAGCAGGGGTCCTGAACTTGTTTTGCCCTGTGTCAAGTTCTGAAAGATTTCTATTTGTTAAAGGAAGTACCTTTCCTCCTAACGCAGAATTAGGAGAGCAAAACACTCATTTTTAATGAAATCTCATGTCATAGAATTATGGAAAATTAATTAATTTTGTTTGAGCAGCAACATGCATTCTTAAATTTAGAGATTTTAGCCTTACGGTGCATGTAGCTCTTCAGAAGACTTTCAGGAAAAGATGATAAATGGCCATCTTAATTTCCTACATTCTCACTCTATTTTTTTTTCCAGCCACTTATCCTGTATAAGCAGTGAATAAAGCTAAAAGTTAATTCATAATAGACACTAGTGAATATTTTAACGATAAGGATATCCTTTTGAAACAGCTGAAGCTAATACAGAATAAGAGATTGCCTTTTCCATTTACTTTTAGGCTATGTTTTAATGACAGTCTTCATGCTGAACTTTTATCTGTACTAAATGAAATCAGAATTCAAACCAGTGTTTGGTTTGAACAGTATTCCCCTCATGCTGTCTTTCCTTTAGCCCTCTTCATGCCATGATACTTTTTTCCTTTCTTTCTGTGTATTAACACAAATACCAGAAGGCCCTTTATTGACAGAAGCTTATAGCAAATGTTGCTTTAGACTCATTTAGAATTATTTGTCTATTTTGTTCTTTTTTTCTTTATAATACTTTAATCATGTCCTACTTGCTTAGTCTTAAGATAAAGAAGTAATAGACATTGTCACAGTTTCTCCATCCTTAATTTTTTTCTTCTCAGTTACCCTGTGGTGAACAGCAAATTTTAACTCTGTTTGCCTTTAAGGCCTTGAAGGGTTTGAGCTTTCATAAGTTTATGTTATTAACATGAGTCTTATTTTTCTGTCTATGAATTAACCTGCATATAAAGGCTTGGGTGTATACTTCATGCTCAGGATGAGGAATGTGAAATAAGAAAATTGTACATTCATTTTGCTGTGCATTTGAGCATGGATTCTTTATTCAGAGAGCATATCTCTTCTTTTTGAAGCATATAATAAATCTGACTGTGCGCTTCATTTGGTCTTTGAAAACAAAACGGTGTCCTCTCAACGTGAGTAGGTTTCATAACACAGGATGTGAAGCCGTCTGTAAAGATGTACTTCTTAAGCTCTTGTTTCTGTTATTGCAGTGTCTCCAAAGCTTCTGTCCCCTCTCAGCTCTTCATGCCTTGTATTCTCCTGGGTATTACAACAAATCAGTCTACTTTGTTTCCACCACAATGAGACACAAGCAAGAAATTAAAAGGTTTCTAAGAGGAAGAGTTGGTCGTGTAGGTCTCTGCATTCTGTTGATACCCGTGCATGTAGTTATACTGCTCTTGATCAGAGATGCAGCTGGGGAGAGAAAAATGAAATGCAGAGAATGATTAAAATTTGCCGTAACAGAAAGAGGGTGGATTTTTATTTAAATATATGTGTGTATATACACATAAAGTGTTTAGGCTGAAAGAACTGCTGCACCACCTGGGGATGTGGGAGGGCAGAGACCTCTGTTCAACATATACCCGACTCATACATTCAATATATTCAACCTCTGTCCTTTGCTGTATGTAAGATTTGACCTACATATGCACAATGGTTCCAGTTCATTTTGTTTCTGGGATGTGTTGACAGCAGATTCTTTGTCCCTTTCCATGAACACAGAAAGATTTCCATGCTGCCAGTACTCAGGCAAGCTGAAGTTGCGTGTTGGCAGCCAAAAAAGCGAACATCTTTTGACTGGCCTGCTTCTCCAAGGGACTCTGACAGGGAGCAGTTATCCTTGTGCCTTCTGCAGGCCTGCTTCCCTTCGGAGCCAAGCACTAATTAAGCAGGGCTCTTCCTTTTTGTTCCTCCTTTGATGTCTGCCGCTTGCCTCTGGGAGAGGCTGATTAGGTACCCAACGGCACATTAGCTTCTTCCAGGCTCTCCTAATGGGGAGTACAAACCCCTCATTGTGTCATGGCAAAATCATCCCACTGGGAGCAAAAGACAAAAAGGTTATGGAAAATAATTAATAATCTCCCCCCTCTTCCCAGTGTTACGCACCTACTGCCATCCACACTCAATCTGTCCGGTATCTGTGCAACCGCCACAGCACAAGTAGAGCGGAACCCTCTTAGTGCCTGACTGCTGGAGCTGACCTATCATTCAAAGACTATGCAAAAGTGAAGCTTCACACAAAACAAGTTTTCATGAATTTTAAGGGCTATTTAAAGTGTCATGAGTGACGTTTCATCCTGAGTTGATGGTATGGTCTTCTTTATGCCCCTTTCTCCTTCATTGTCTGCCTCCTTCACCTTTCCTGATAATTCTGGTGTAGAGTCAGTGCGGAAATTAGAGGTGAGGAAGAACAGAGCAATTTGAAGTGAACACCACTGTAACTTGCACAACATGTGCACAAATATATATATTATATATAGAATTACCCCTAGCACAATCCACTTTATTCAGAATGTCTCGTATGCCATAGAACACTACTGAGAAACTCTAGAAACGTAATTTTCTCATTGTTTGTACACTTTTCCCTCTTATAAAATGCTTAAATTACGTTTTTTCTTCCTTTCAGCTTATAGTCACAGAAGGTTTATTAAATACGTCGGCTTTTCTCCCAAGATTTTCATTAAGACATAACGTTGTACACTCTTCCTAAGTAGTGCAAAACTCATCTAAAACTATTTAATTTGGTGCAATAATTTTAATTTGGTGCAATAATTTCCTCAGATGTTTTATTGTCTGTCTGAAAATTATGCCACCAGAAACCAGTATTAGGATCATAAGGTTTTTATGCACTGAGTATCATCAGTGCTTGTTTCGATTTCACTCAGAGGCAGCTGAGTTATGACCATTTCTGCAATTCCTCCAGCTTTCCTGTCTTCACTGTACTATCATTCCATGTTAAAGTCACTTTAATCAGCTCAGACCAAGGAATTGGTTCTGTAACATCAGTATCAGGAGAGCTGGAGGAAGAAGGTGAGCTGGAGAGTTTTGTGCGGGGAGAGTTCTGAGGAAGTAGGGAGGTTGGTCAAGGTAGCCCTCTGGAGAAGGTGCATGGGGTCTGCAGAGTTGAGAGCTGCATGCAAAATGCAGAGAGGAGAAGCAGCAGGGAGCAGCTGCTGCTAAGCTGCTGTTGTCCTGGCTGGCTAGATATGATGTGTGTTCATTTCTAGGAGAGGAATCAGACTTGCATGCACATGCATTTGAATGGCATCTTCTCACATCAAGGAAAAAAAAAGAATTTTTCTTTGCTTAAGTGGTCAAAAGATTGATTTATAATGTCACAGAATTTCATAGAGCACTTAAAAGGCTGAACTGACCAGTCCAGGAGGACCATGCACCCAGATGTGCTGGTGCAGGGTGAGCTGTCATACAGGAGGAGCACATGCATTGAGGAGGGCTGGCTGTGCTGGAAGCTATCTGCAAGAGAGAAACGATGTTTTGGCCTCTGTATCTGCCTGCAGAGGTCATTGTGATATTGGAACAAAATAGCTTTTCACATAGTTATGGACTTTGAACTAAGCAATAAAATGGTTTTTCCACACAAAAAAGGTTGTTAAATCCTAGAGAAGGCTTGATGAAACAGGGACTCTGTGTAGGTATCAATGAGCGGATCGCACTGTTGGGTCACTGCTGTGTCAGGCGGACTGAAGCACTGGGCAAGCTGAGTCAGGTTTCATAAAGCCAATTCAGAAGCTGGGTGCAGCGCATAGGTTCTCAGAAGTGTGTACTCCAAATATTGCACTAAACTGTGATTTGCTCTCAATATGGACAGCGATTTGCAAATTTCTGTCTCTCTCCTTAACACTTCAATGGGATGTGACACGTTTCTAAAGAACAGGAAAGAGCAGAGATTATGATTTAAAGTGCAGAATGGATAATATTTGCAAAATGGGGTTACTCAACCTCTGGCTGCAGATTGTCCAGTCAGATGAGCCTAATTTATTCAGAAAGGGAAATGTGCTGATTGCTGAAACAAATAGCTCCTTGCTGTTAAGCTTGGTGGGTGGATTCACGGGAAAGGAAGAATTTCATTTAAAGCACATTTTGAAGTCAGCATAAGGAAGCATCTTTACACACATTTACACTCAATGCCAAGCAGTCTATAGTGCCACTGAATCTGGATCTGAGATGTTTTCCTCTATATGTACAAAATGGTGATTTTTTCCCCCTTTATTTTAATGCTAGCCTGATATTTATCCATTGCTAAACACTGTTCTTTGCTCTTGTACAAAAAGGGTACAATTATCCAATTATGCAGTTGCTCTCATTACTGTATACACTAGTCCTCAGGGTTCTGTAAGCAAGTTTATTTATCAGCCTTTTTTCCCTTGCATGACTTCAGTAGATTTGTGTTTTTTCTCCCTTTAGAGAATTATCACTTGAGTATTTTTGCTAGAGACTGGCAGGTGATTTACCATTCTCCAAAATGAATGAAGATAGCTGAAATTCTTTTGTGATTACTGCCTTTCTCCCACTTCTGCTTTTATGTCGCTTCTGTCTTCTGCCCTATTTTTGGAATCTGCATTCCATCCCCCTCTTTCTCAGCCGTACAGGGTCACACAAATAAAAGCTGGCAGGGATCGACTATTTGAGGAATGTGGTACAGAGGAAGAGATTCAGATTCTGAGGAATGCAAACTAAGGATCTATTGCTAATCTCCCAGTTTTTATTCCATATCTCTGCCATAACAACTTTTTGTAGTTTCAGGTTATTACTAGAATGCAGCTGCAGGGTAATAACACTTTCAGCTTTGTTTTCTTTAATTGCCAAAGTTCTTTAGTAGCTCCACATTTTAACCACGTTATGTCTCTGTGATTTGGGAAGAGAAAGGCAAGTAAAGGTGAACTGTACTGGCAGTAGGTGGATAGGAGGAGAGGAGACTTGCAGACTTGAGAAGAACTGAGGACTGTGTACTTATCATTTGAAGGAGGGACAGAGGAGAAGGGAGCTCAGTCATCTTTTTCTTATGGACTTTAATGTTCCTAATCTTGGAAGGCCTGAAAGTCAGCTTTTAGATGGCAAGCCCAGTGTGCTTTTTCAAGGAGTGTTTTACTATGCACCTAAGCGGTGACCTGTAGCAGCAGCTCTGTGCTATAGAAACATCGAACCACCCAACACGTAGCAGTGGGAAGCTGTGCACAACCTGCAGCTCTGCACTGCTTCATGAGGGGGGAAGTACAAAAAGCAGAATACAGCGAATGGCCGTGATGCTTCTGCTGTCACAGAGGGAAAATAACTGGAGCTATGGGAAGTCACTGTGAAGAGGAACAAGAATATTCTCACTATGGTTTACCTTTGTCAGACAAAGCTGTAGGGCACAGAAGAGTGAAGACAGAATGCAGGAAGGCAGTGTTTTCTCTCTGGCTCCATCTCCCCTAATGTATGACTGTGATGTGGTTTGAGCAATGCAGAATCACCCAAACTTTGGAACTGCTGTCAAACTGATCAGAATGTCTGCATGTGGAGGTTGCAGCTTGAAAAATATGTAATTAGTTGTCATTTAACCCTTTTTTTTTTTTTTTTTCAACAGAAAATACATGATATTGTGATCAAGGGCAATGATGGGAAAAAAAAAATTGATATGAATATTTTAGAAGATATGGCTAGCTGTGTATTTGGGAGATATTAGACCTAAAGCATAAACTGTTCAGAAGGGGACTTCCTCAGTAGACTATGGTCATTTTTGGTACTTTAACTGGACTGTGTTTCTATCCAAAAATAGCATAGTTCACTTCTCTGACTATCTTACTGCGCTTTACTCTTCCTCTTATGTCCTTCTGTTAAGT
Organism: Callipepla californica brunnescens; assembly: GCA_023055505.1. Taxonomy (NCBI): domain Eukaryota; kingdom Metazoa; phylum Chordata; class Aves; order Galliformes; family Odontophoridae; genus Callipepla; species Callipepla californica. Next base: position 1,368,707 of record JALIRH010000013.1, read on the forward strand.
GATGTTTAAATTGCTGCCCTTTACTCTTTGTGTTGCCCTTCAGTCTGAACCATCAATTTATGTTGCTTCAGCACTCAGTTATTTCCCCATTGCATATCCCACTGCAGCCTTTGGTTGTGCCCTGGTACAGTCATAGTAAATGCACCACTCTGCTTACCCGGTAACGTAACCTAACTGATGTGTGTGGACTTTCCAGCTGGAAAAAACCTGTCAGTGCCTTGGCCTCCTCTTTCTGTTTCTTTCTTTTGCAACTATCCTTGTAGACAAGAACTGTGTCTGCATTTACATCTACATTATGCAAGAGAGCTTTTGCATTCTGACTGCAAGAATTGACAGCCAGGACAGACCTCTAAATTAAGCAGATGTATAAATGCAAAGTTATAATATATGACTGTGTGATTTAATTATTCTGTTTTTCTCTTCAGACAGGTACTTCTACTACAATAGACTTACAAGTAATAACAGTACATTAGGAGCTTAGGTCTTTACTATAAAAGCTGTGGTATTTACATACTATACTGTCAAGTATGTGACTGTGATCATAACTGCTCAGTGTCTGACACAGTAGTGGTGTTCTCAGCAGTTAATAGAGGCCCCCTGCCCATATCTAGGACTTCTGCATGTTGGACAAATGCATTATCGCAGTCCCCACACATAGCTCTTGGGTTCCAGTTTTACAATGCTGCCTTCAACAGAGATCTAATAGAAATGCATCGTCATGGTGTGTTGAGGCTTTGCCAAAGCATGCATCGTCATGTACAATTTGTTTCTTACAACATGATTCAGAGCCATCTGCATTTCCGAGCAGATTCATACTGTGATCATAAAAGGGGACAGCAAAACTATAGCTGAGTCAGGAAATGCTTTTGCATTACTGATATGAATAGGATCTAATCCAGCAGTAATCATAAAAATAACTGATTATCTGTGCATGAGTGGAACATGTGAAAGTTTGTGTGGAGGATAGAGCAGGGAGGAGATCTTGTGATTGTCTCTCTCCAAAGGATATGAAAGAAAAGGATTAATCAGATCTATTTCTAGTATTTCACCTAATTTGGTACTTCTATTTGCTCTCTTCAAAGATTATTTTCTGGTTTTGTGGCACTTCTAAGCGTATTTTCAGTATGTGAGAACTGTTGAATTACTTTATGGTTCTGCCTTTAAATTTTTGCCTTTTTATTTTCACGGGGCTATTTTTGCAGATGAAAAGATCTGTGTAATATGGATTACACCAATGATGACCAAATTCCACCACAGTCACTTGAAACATTTTCATTATGTTTAGCCTGTCTTTGATGCCTTGGAGTTCATTCCAGATTCAGCAGTAAGTCTTTCCAGTTGTGCTCTCCCTGGCTGGCCTCAGATGACTAAATATTTACCAGAGAGGGAGCTTTCTGATTCTCAGGAAATTTGGAGAACAAGCAGAAGACTTACAGATTAACTCAGTGCAATTCTGTCATGAGGTTTTGAGATTCATTTCAAAAGCAGCAATAAAAGAGGTAGGGAATCCCAGAGCCACAGGATGGCTGTGGACGTTGGGAGAAAGGCCAGCCCTGCCCTGGGCTGCCTGTTCCTGGGAAAGAAGTACATTCTTAGTTTGAAACTAGGTTTTGAATGTGTGAATTGATGGAATGGTAAAGTTAATGGAACCTTTCCTTTTAAGTGCCTTACAAACTACTTGTTTTTCTGTTAACATCTGAATGGCAGTCAGAATCATAGAAAAGAATCACAGAATCACCACAGTTGGAAAAGGCCTCCAAGATCACCCAGTCCAACTTTCCACCTATTAAGAATATTTCCCACTCAATCATACCCCTCAGTAAAAAATCTAAACGTTTCTTGAACACCTCCAGGGACAGTCGTGTTCTTAAACTACACTTAATATTCAGATAAAGATTTCTGCCTCTGTTGTGTTTATTAAGCGCATATTCGCATCTCTTACTGCTCTAGTTCTGAATGTATTTAAAATATTATTAAATCTTTGGCATTCTTACAAGGAGTTTCAAAGTTAGTGTTTCCACACTTGCAATGAAAACATGCAAGCAAATTAGTCTTACCATGTGAACCAAGAGTCTTGGTTGTCTCCTACCTATCTTTAACACACCAAACAAATGAAATCAGAACAGAAGTTGGCAATGACTTGTACAAAGTCTTGTATTTCTGGGCATACTTTTCAAAGAACTGTAATGGTATGGTGTGCGGGATATTTTTAAATGGAAAAAAAAAAAAAAAGTGATAAGCTCTGAAAACGTGTGCTTCTGATATTTATGTGTCAGTATATAAAAACGTTATATTGTTTTTGTTCATAGATCTTGTTTGTGTTAAAATGTTTATCTTGGAACTAAAATATTCAACTGTGTTTTGAAAAGAAGTTGTAGTTTTTTCTGTGACCGAAGTAGTCGGTGCAGATTAATATTTTAAACTGATATTGTTTCTTTTTTTTTTTTTTTTTTTCTGTATGACTGTGATACATGGAGGGGTAGGTGAGCAGAATACTTGATTGTAGGACGGTTTGCACTCCACAAGTCGGAGTTTTTTAGGGATCCTGCAGTTAAAGCCAAAGCCATTAGATGGTGCCATGCTGTAACCAGAATTTTCTCTTTGTACGCTTAAAACCAGACCTATGTTTTATCTGGCATGATCTTAAATGACTAAACCTATTCTTCTAAAGCACTGACTTGTATTGGTCAGCCTTAGTAGTTATGCTCAAAACCCAGACAATAAATAACATCTGTGGAATTTTTTTTATTTGTTTCAATGAGAAGACTGCACCATCCTGAAAATTCAACAAAAGAGAAGGCAATGGCAGGACAGATTTACTGCCCCTTTTTCAGTTGAAAGCAGTGCGCAATCTAAATGATTTACTTGTTTGCTAGCCCTGCATGGTGTTGTCTCCTGGGTTATCATTCACCTAAATGGCCAATGTAGTTCAATGAAAATGATAGTGCGGTTACAAATTCACAGCAATTTACTGGTTAGAATCTGAAAATGGTAAATTATTTAATTTCCATTTTTTCAGCTACTGTTCAAGGTTGAAAACTTAGACATGGAATTTTAAAAAATAAAAGAATATTCAGCAGCTTTGGAAGCCCAGACTGTAAAACTGTGGTGATAAAACGCTGCGGTTATTGAGTATATAAATACAGTTTACTTAGGCTTTCGTACAACATTTTACTTACTACTGTGTGACAGTCTGATAAAAAAAATTAACTTTCTGAAATACTGGTAAAGCCCACCTCAAATGGATTAAGTGCTAGTCAACTGAAAGATATCCAAAAGTAGTTGTGTGGGGGCAGCATCATTTAAGCAGGACTGTTCTTACCATGGCTATGCAGGGAATGGTAGCAAGTCTGACTCTTTGGTTTCACATGCAAACAATGGAAGTAATATTGCTGATATTGATGGCTGACATGAGAATTTCCAGGCTGACCAGTCATCCTCTGGACACGGCACCCACAAAGATGGATCTGCGCTGCTCTGTGCTCTGCCTGAGCAAAAAGGATGGTGCATGTTAATACAGACAAATGCAAAGTTATGAAGTTGTATAGCTAGGAACAAGGAGTGCAAGCTCTATAGAGGCAGAGTAGTATTCTGAGAAGGAAAGCCTGGAAGTTATCCACTGGTGAAGTGCGGTGATGGTATTAAGACAATCTGCTCTTCTTTGTGCTCCTGAAGGAGGATCCCTTCTGGCTGTTCCCATTGGTACATAGTCACGTCATCCCAGGAGGACTGTGTGCTTTCTTTAGTAGGTTGGTTTCTAGCTGGAATGGTCCCCTTAACAAGCTGGCTGCATGGCCTTGCAAGCTCTCATGTCAGGTAGGAGCATAAGAAGAGGACTATTACATCAGAGAGTTCTGTTCCTCCTTATAGTTTTCAAGATCTTAGAAACACAGAATGAGAAAGAAAGTACATTGAACCCTCACACCTCTAACCAACTTTGTGATACGGTTGCTCTCACTGCTCAGATTCTGCTTGTGTGAGACAGTAGCTGAGCACCTGTGAGTCCAGGGAAAACCCTAAAAAGTGAAGACTAACATTTTACCTCAGCTGACACCAACCAGTGAAGCAGATGCCATACAGAGTCTGATGAGAATTTTTACATTGCCATCCATTATGTTAAATGTCCAATAGTGTTCATCTCAGCAGGGAAGTGGGTTTAAGGCAAGAAGAAAATGAATTCTTTGTCCATTGTAATTCTACTCATCTTTTTTAAATTGTGCAATTTTTTCATTTATTGCTAACTGTACTGGTTTGTTTGGCATTATTTAAGGTGATTTAGGACTGCAATGCTCTCGGGTCAATCCAAACAGGGAGTCCACCACTCACTCCACCAGCTTGTCAGAATGGGCTCCTGCAAGCTAAAAGCATTTCCTTTTCTTGAGTTTGTTGTTATTAAAGATGTCACAGTCCTGCTGATTTATTTGTTTATTCATTTCCTTAACTATTAAATGGCACAGTGAAGTATTAGTTGAAGTTTAGAGCACAGAAACCAGAATGTTATAGCCAACTGCGACATATGTTAGGAAGGAGACTGAATTCTAAAGTGAGTTTTGTAGCAGAGCTAATAATTCTGTAAATATGATGTCCACGTGAGATGTGAACTCTAATAGTACTTATAAACTCCTGAAGCTGAAACTGATTCCAGCACCAGATATGCACGGTGGAGATGCACCAACTACAGATACTGTTAGATTAGGAGGAGATAAAAGTATGTGAGGAAAGTAGAAGTGACTGGTTCCCTGTATTCCACTTCAACCACTTCCTCTTTTTAATGATCTCCCAAAATAAATGTAGTGGACACTAAGAACCCACATGGTGGGTTTTCAGAAAAATGCTAGTTACATCATCAGGAACCTCACTCACTTATTCTGCTACATCCGATCCTGGAATTTCCCAGATGCATTTTGAGCTCTTTCTACTGGTACCAGAAAACAGCAGAAACCAGAACGAAAGGAAAGCAGCAGTGTGCCTTAACAACTACCAAAGAGACAAAAGTGTTGCGTTGTCACTACGTCCACTCCATCCTTAGGTTGAGAAGGTGATATCCACTGCTCTCAGCTTGTGTGGCAGGTATGGAAATGCAAGTAAAGCTGTCTTTATTGCTGCAGTTGTTTGCTTACTTGATAAAGTTTGAATAGAAATGATTGCAGCTAACACAGAGTGTGACTGCAAAAAATCCACTCAAAACCACAGGGCAGGAAAGCATATTCCAGTTTACCTCAAAAAACTAGAAGGAAAGCGAGTTAAAGAAAGGGGAAAAAACAAGCCAGTTACCATGAAGTTCGGGGACAGTCACACATTTGTCATTTGTAAAATCTCGCTTTATTTTGTGAGTCCTGCAAGGCAGGGGGAAGATGGACAGTTGCTCTGGTAGATAATGTTGATTATTACAACACTGCAATGTAATTTAAGGGCAAACTTCTGCTTCGTCTTCTCTTTCTCCTGACAAAAAAAAAATTGAAAGATGGGCATGTTGCAGAGAGGATGGGTAGTGACAAAAGAAAGTTCCTCAGTTCAGACTTCTTATAATCTAAAAAAAAATGTTTTAAAAATCTATAATTGACAAGCAGTGCCAGAAGAGACACCTTCTCTTTATGGAATATTCTGAAGAAAATCCTCACTAATGACATTTCACTTTTTTTTTTAATTATTTTCTGTTTGTTTGTTTATATATATATATATATCCATTTATCTATATATTTTTTTATTTTCTTTCCTGCCAACTCAGTCTCCATTTAGCTAGACAGAAAAGTCAAAAGACTTTCCAAGGAGAGCCCAGAGATACATGAGTATTCTGAAAAATTATGAAATCAAATTAATTCAGTTTATGGTTAAAGTGGAGACCTGGTTAACTGAAGAATGGAATGGAATGGAATGGAATGGAATGGCATAGAGCAAAGTAGAGTAGATTAAGAGGGAAATGAAGGGAAAAGGGAAGGGAAGGGAAAAGGGAAGGGAAAAGGGAAGGGAAAAGGGAAGGGAAAAGGGAAGGGAAAAGGGAAGGGAAAAGGGAAGGGAAAAGGGAAGGGAAGGGAAAAGGGAAGGGAAGGGAAGGGAAGGGAAGGGAAGGGAAGGGAAGGGAAGGGAAGGGAAGGGAAGGGAAGGGAAGGGAAGGGAAGGGAAGGGAAGGGAAGGGAAGGGAAGGGAAGGGAAGGGAAGGGAAGGGAAGGGAAGGGAAGGGAAGGGAAGGGAAGGGAAGGGAAGGGAAGGGAAGGGAAGGGAAGGGAAGGGAAGGGAAGGGAAGGGAAGGGAAGGGAAGGGAAGGGAAGGGAAGGGAAGGGAGAAGACAGTAAATATGTATTAAAGCTAGGGTACATTTATGTAAAGATTTGTTACAAAGGCTAAAGAAATATGTGATAGAACAAAATTACTTACACTCTATAGTAGAAAGATGTTTGGATTCAGTGAAATAATATTTACTGATAGGAACTTACCTCCGTATACACATATAAGCTCTTTTACAAGAACTTCATTCATTGGCTTTTTCACCAAGGATTTTCCTGGCATGTATCCAGCACAGATTGATGCCTGCAGATCAAAGCCCAAGAGTCGCAGTTCCCTTGTGCAGACTGCAAAATCCATTTCACATGAGCAATGTGCTTTGGGAAATCCCTGAAGCCGGGTAATAAATGATGTGCATGTTATAAACTTTCTTACACTGATCTGTTTTATGGCAAGGTACACGGGAAAAGACTCACTGACTGAGACAAACCTGGATCTCTGCAAAAAGCGCTGATTCACTTCCATTTATACTTTCATTATCTTTCAGTAGCTATTCACAATGTTCATTTATCAAAACACATTTGGGTTGTTTTACCGCCAGAATATATGATATGAAGAAAGTCAACAGAAGCATTTGTCAGGGATGTTGAAAACATTGCAGTCACAGCACAACTTCTCAGCAGTTTACCCCAGTGGTAACAAAGTTGAGAAGAGTGAGATTTTTCTTAGTAATGTCTCAATACAGAAGAAATTTGGACAAAAGAGGTGACTGTAGACATGAGTAGTTTCGGGTGGTGGAAATACCAAAGTGCTGTTAACATCAATGGTGCAGGTGCTTTTGAATGCTTTTTTGCACACCATAGACAAAAAGCTTGGGTACTTGTGTGGTGCAGCTGACAAATTCACAGTAGGTTGGGAACACGTAAGCTGCAGCATTTGTTGCATTGTTGCTGTTCTTGGGGCCAGAGACTGCGTTGCTTGCATCTTTAACTCACTAATGTTTATTGCTTGTTAATGGAAAATGTTAGTGTGTTTCCTGACTAAAGGACTTTCTGCACGTGTTTATGTGGAAACCTTTCTCCATGTGGAAATAAGAAACATCCCTAGAAAAGAATTGCTGCCGACCCAAAGGAGCATACAAAGACACAGAGCTCCCAGTGACAGAGATCCTTGCCGGCAGGGTTCCCATCTGAACAGAAGAACCCTTTGAAAGACATTTCTCTTCTACAGAGTGCTGCAAATACCCTATACATAAAACCTCATGAGCCCTGGTCTTATTTTGGACAGCAGTAGAAAAAAAGAGGGATTTTTGTTTTTTTCTCCATAAAGCATAGCTGACTCACACAGGAGGCAGATGGTCGCAGTGGTCAGACTCCCTGCTTTGTAACTAGCACTTGGTTTTGGCATACTAATGATTTCTTGTTCCCCAAAATAGCTTTACAGACAGGGTCAATTATATTTTTGGATTGTACGGCTCGTAGAGCCATCAGTTAGTTGCACAAGGCGGTTGGTTTATAATGCTGCACGCCCCTTCTTCATAATTGGCACCTTTTTGATATCCCGTTTATAATGGTGGGGTCTATCTTTACAAACAGTGCCTTGTATTAGCATGCAAATGCCCTGGCTCCCCCCAGATAGTTTTACACACAGAGTCAATTATATTTTTGCATTGCATGATGTGTAGACTAATTAGCTATCGCTAAATGGGGCACTTGGTCTTCAGATTTCAAGATCTCTGTGCACTAAGTGATTCTGAGACACTTTCAAGGGCAGGCTGGTAAGTAAAATTAGAGAAAGAGATTGTGCTGTCTCATCTCTCAGACTTTCATTTGAATGCAAAATGAGACATTTTCTAGTTACGTTGCTCCATTATCCTTTGCTTTGCATCACTCTGAAGTGCATAAGCTGGGATGCCACACTCAGTTCCCAGAAGGTGCTGGGGAAAGCTGTATGTGTGGGAGCACCCTGGAACCAAAGTGGTTAAGAGTGTTTAGAATTTGGGTAGCAGTTCAGATTTTAATGTGTCTGTTTTCAGTTGTGCAATCAGAAAAGCTAACTGATTTACTGGTACTTTTGACATCAACAACCATTTCATACAGATCCCTTCCCTTCCCTTCCCTTCCCTTCCCTTCCCTTCCCTTCCCTTCCCTTCCCTTCCCTTCCCTTCCCTTCCCTTCCCTTCCCTTCCCTTCCCTTCCCTTCCCTTCCCTTCCCTTCCCTTCCCTTCCCTTCCCTTCCCTTCCCTTCCCTTCCCTTCCCCTTCCCCTTCCCCTTCCCCTTCCCCTTCCCCTTCCCCTTCCCCTTCCCCTTCCCCTTCCCCTTCCCCTTCCTTCCATTTCTTTTCACAAGACACAATCACTGACAGAGAGATCTTATACAAAGTCTTGTAGAAAATCTCAGAAATCTCTGCAAATTCAGAAGTATTTTATAAACAAGGGAACAGTTTTTATAACTTTTTATTATTATTATCGGTGTTTAAAATGTTCCACTTTTCAACATCTCCCCTACTTCTACAAGGACTTTCTAGCTCTGTAGCCTGGAAGCTTTTCTACTTAACTGTCAAGTGACATGATTTTTCATCAATCAGTACATTACAACCAAATTAAAACAAACAAACAAACAAACAAAAAAGCCCAGTTTACATTTCTCAACTTCCTTTTTGTATTCTCCTAAGAGACATCGTTGGGGTATTTCTCCACAGCATCCTCTTGCAAACCACGAGCCATGATCCTAGATCCAGGCCATCAAAACTTGGAACACATCTTGATTACAAATGCTGATACAGCTGCTTGCCCCTGAACATAAGTACCCATAAATCATAAATCACTTCACAGTTACCTCTTATCAAAGATTAATCTCCAGTTAAAATGGTAATAAAAAGAAAGAAGCAGCATTCCTTCCCCTGCAATGCAATGCAATGCTGGGCCCTGGAGTGGGAGACCCACAGACCTTGTCAGACTTCATTTTTCACATTTGCTCTCATAATTTACAACTTGCTATAGAGGAAATGTTCACTGTGGTTGAAACTCCAGCACTTATTCAAATTATAAGAAAACTGCTTGCTCTACCCCAGCCCTTGACACACTGGGCTTCTTCAGGCAGAGAACACGACACTGCCATGGTGCTACTCAGTGATAATTCCATCATTCTAATACTCGATTATGTTGTTTGCTTTGTACACGTTTTTAAGACAGAAGTTAGTAACTAGTGATCCTGCTGTAGGAATAGTGGCACTAAACAGGCAGAAAAGGATTTGGAAGGGAAAAAGAGAACCTAAAATTTCTGGAGAAGAAGCTTCAACTGCACGAATTGTTCACAAGCTCAGTTTGTCTGGATGGAATTTGGGAAATTAAGCTCTCAAAGTGAGCAGAACCCACAGGGAAGGTGGAACGGCTGGGCAAAGTGATCACTAATTTGGGCTCTCCAAGGTAATTTACGTTACAGCAATTAAAGTTGAGATTCCCTTGCTGTTCTATTTACGAACACTATTAACCTATGACCTTTCTCTGAAGTTTACATCCAACTGTTTTCAATTTTTTTCCTAAGCAAAAGGAAAGCAGTTGCTGAGGAAGTCATTTCTCATCATAATTAATTGTATTTGGAGCCTGAGATGTGGATACATACTTTAAGACTATCTGGCTGTCGTGTTGTACCATGTAATTATACTAGAGATATGTCTTTGGGATCCTTCAGCTGAGCCATTGCTAATATCCTTGGTTCTATTTGTATTGATTTTGCTCTAAGTGCAGAGATGCCAGATGTTCTTCATTTAGTTGAATATAAAATGATGAACAAAATGCTGCAGCAAACTTCAGTGGTGCCAACAAAGGACATGCTTTGATCCGACATTAATATTTGGCTTTTATTAAGTCAATTTTAACAACATTTTTACAGGCAAATGCAATAATAACTCTTATGCGATGGGTAAGCACACTTTAAGGGTAAGCAGAAAAAGTGAAGCAGTGTGGCATCTGCCTCTCTGAACACACATTCTCATGTATCTTATTCAGCCAGTTGCTAACAAGAAATTCATTCTGATCCACAGCTGAATGACTGGAAGAAAGGCCATTGTTTCTTATACCTAGTCTGGAAAATTAGGTTTTAACAGCTATATTGCACAATGCTATAGCATGTTAAGATTCAGAGAGTGCTGGTTTCAGGGGACAAATCGTTAATGCTGACAGCAATTATTCATATCCAAGATGCTCATCATGTATGTGTAGTACGATGGCTTAAGAACACAAAGTAGCGTAAGCAGCATACTGAATAGTGCAGGGAAAAGGTCTTTCCAAAAAAATGAGTTAAAATGAGAATCCTCTTCTTTGGGGAGATGAAAATGGGCAACACGGATGCTAATTTCTGGAGGAAGGGGCAGGTGCTAGGCTCCATGAAGAGCACAATCCTTTCACAGCTGGGGGGAAACACTGCACCGAGAATTAATGAGCATGCTGGCCACTGGGGAATAAAATAACATTGTAAACTTCAGTAAACAACAAAGCTCTAGAATTTGGCTTAATTTGTAATAAAACTAGGCTGTTGAAGTCTATTGCCCTTCTGTGGGACTAGCCCTAAGAAAATGTATGCTTTGCAGCAGTTCTTTCTATGGATGAAATGAAAATATATGCAATTTGTAAGAAGTGCAGGGAAAGTTGAGCACATTGATGGAGACATTGCCTGGCTGTTGTGGGATGTAGGACAAAATGTCTTATATTTGGCTCCAGAATGATATTCATGCAGATATCTCATGGATTATTTTCAGAAATAACTTACTATGAGATTTCTACATAAAATAAAGATCTAGTACAAGAAAGCCAACTATCCTCCAAGTTTATATTTTCCCCTGAGCACCTGGATATGTTTTTTCCAAATTTAAATCACTAAAAATAAACTGCATGAACATTTGTACCGTTGATACAAAGACATGATCATCTGCCACCTCAAGATACCTACATGAGATTGGTGTTTTTCTGGGACGATGGTATATTCCTATCACTTTTGGTGTCACATGGGACAGACATCAGCAGCTGAGCCACCAGCATTTCTGAGACAAAAAGTGATGTGCACCTATTGCTTTAATGCGCCATATATGTTTGTCTCCTCCAAACTCCAAGTGAGTTCAGAGTCAGTGCATAGTTATGCTAAAAAAAAAAAAAGTGTAGAAGTTTTTTTTTAATGAAGTTATCTACAATTTCAAATTATGATTACAGCAATTTTATTTTGATTAGTCTGGATAGATTGTATGCCATTTATGTGGTCATCTCCTTTTTTATGTGGTTCTCTCCTACACACGGTTTATTTTGATGGAGGATAAATTTCTTAAGAGTGAATGGTGCTCAGGAAAAGATACAAAGATTTGTGTCCTGAAGCAAAATTGAGGTATGAAGTCAAAGTGATCTTATGTAAGATCTGAAGCAACACCCTCTGGAGAGAAACACTTATGGTATGTGCTCAGAGACCTGAGACAATGTACTTCTGATACACTCAGCAACAAGCTACTTCCTAGGCTAATCTTTTCTCTTCACTGAAGCACGAGGCATCGCTGTTAGCAGAACAACTACCATCTCCAGGGCACGACTTGAAACACAGACTTCAGATTTCAAATAATTCTTGCTGTTACTCTCACACAACTTCATTACAGAATGTATTGTACTAAAAACTACAAAACTATAAAAGTTTTGAACTTGTGTATTAGTTTGAGATATAGTGAAGCAAAACACAGAACGGTATAAAACACGACTTCTATTTTTTCAGAGTTTTATTAAGGTTAACAAACTAATTTCATGTTTTTATGAAATTTATGTAAAATATGTAGAAAAACAAATCCAAAATGCAAGTTATTACACTTTATAATGTTTCATAAAAATGAACTTTTGATCGGAAGATAGGTATAAATATGTAAAGATATTAGGTAAGAGCACTGATCTGTAAATTGCCAACTGATTTAGTTGCCAATTTGCTAAGCAGTGGCGGCAGTGGTAATCATGACATTTCACTCAACAGAAAACTCCAGCTGGGTTTGTTCACCTCTGACCAGAGTAGTAGTCATAGAAATTCTTTTCCAGACAGAGGAGACTGCAAGTGCCACTGGGCTCTGGCAGAGACAAATCTCATCTTTCACTGTCCCACCTCCGGCAGTGTTGTCTGAGCTCAGGCTTACATCTTCCTCTCCTTCTCTCATTCTTCCCTTTTGCCTAAGAGAAGTAATACAGATAAAATGCATGTGGGCATAATATATATATAGTATCAATGTACAGCATGTAGTACGCACACATTATCAACAAATAAAATACCCTTTTATGACCTGCTATGAATTTGTAACTGCATCAGTGGACAAGGGGAGAGCCACTGACACCACCTATCAGGATTTCAGTATGGCCTTTGGCATTGTCCTCCACAATATCCATCTCTCCAAATTGGAAAGGTGTGGATTTGATGAGTGGACTATTTGATGGATGAGGAACTGGTTACGAGAATGCACCCAGAAAGTGATTGTCAGTGTCCCAATGGGGATCTGTGACAGTGGTGTCCTTCAAGCGGATCCTGGGTGCACCCAAAGCAGTGCAGCCCAGCAGGAAAAGGGAAGGGATCTGCCCCTCTGCTCTGTGCTGTGAGACCTCACCTGGAGCTCTGCGTCCAGATGGGGGATGTGCTCAGCACAGGAGAGACACGGAGCTGTTGGAGCGCGTCCAGAGGAGGGCCGCAAAAATGGTCCGAGGGATGGAACAGCTCCGTGTGAGGACAGGATGAGAGCTGGGGCTGTGCAGCATGGGGAAGGGAAGGATGAGAGCAGCCTGGCAGTATCTAGGGGGGCTGTGAGAAGGAAGGGGACAGAGAGGTAGTGGGTGCACCATTCCTGGAGACACCCAAGGTCAGGCTGGCTCCTGCTTTCCAAAACAATACCAGAATTTGAATCTATTCTAAAAAGCACTTCAGAAATGCACGCAAACCCCATCAGTCCCATTGACTTGAAGGAAACCTATCTTTTTTCTCTGCTTGATTTCAGGCTGTGCATACCACACAGTATAATTATTAGGTATCAGGAACGAGCACAATTTTCTTCCTTGGTGTGAAAAGAACATACAGTCCATTTACTTTCCAAACTAGAATATAGGATAGAGAAGGAACCTATTTGTTAGATAGTTTCTCATCTATAATTTCCACTCATTCCCTGCTGGCATTGTTATTTCTGATCTCGGAAGGAAGGAAAGGAAGGAAGGAAAGGAAGGAAGGAAGGAAGGAAAGGAAGGAAGGAAAGGAAGGAAGGAAGGAAAGGAAGGAAGGAAAGGAAGGAAGGAAGAAAGGAAGGAAGGAAAGGAAGGAAGGAAAGGAAGGAAAGGAAGGAAAAGGAAGGAAAGGAAGGAAGGAAAGGAAGGAAGGAAAGGAAGGAAGGAAAGGAAGGAAAGGGAAGGAAAGGGAGGAAAGGGAGGAAAGGAAGGAAAGGAAGGAAAGGAAGGAAAGGAAAGGAAAGGAAAGGAAAGGAAAGGAAAGGAAAGGAAAGAAAGGAAAGAAAGGAAAGGAAAGGAAAGGAAAGGAAAGGAAAGTGGAAAGGGAAGGGGAAGGGAAGGGAAGGGAAGGGAAGGGAAGGGGGAAGGGAAGGGAAGGAGGAAGGGAAGGGGAAGGGGAAGGGAAGGGAAGGGAAGGGAAGGGGAAGGGAAGGGAAGGGAAGGGAAGGGAAGGGAAGGGAAGGGAAGGGAAGGGAAGGGAAGGAAGGGAAGGGAAGGGAAGGGAAGGGAAGGAAGGGAAGGGAAAGGAAGGGAAGGGAAGGGAAGGGAAGGGAAGGGAAGGGAAGGGAAGGGAAGGGAAGGGAAGGGAAGGGAAGGGAAGGGAAGGGAAGGGAAGGGAAGGGAAGGGAAGGGAAGGGAAAGGGAAGGGGAAGGGAAGGGAAGGGAAGGGAAGGGAAGGGAGGGAAGGGAAGGGAAGGGAAGGGAAGGAAGGGAAGGGATGGGAAGGGAAGGGAGGGAAGGGAAGGGAAGGGAAGGGAAGGGAAGGGAAGGGAAGGGAAGGGAAGGGAAGGAAAAAAATGACAGCAGTACTTCCTTTCCTGTGCCACATATTTCATCTAGTTCGACTGCAAGAGCTCCAGGACAAAGAAGTTAGAATCTGTCTCACAAAGTCCAGAGCACTATAGTTTGATAAAAATTGGATGTTGTGAGTTTTACTGAAATATTAGTTAATGATTATTTAAAATAGCAATAGTACCAAATAGTAATAATTATACATGATAATACATTGGTAATAAAATTTGTAAGTAAAGATATTATCTTCTAATTCTAGCCTCAGTGGTGTAGAAGATTGCTTCCTAATTGGGTTACATCTGCTAATTATAATGCCTATAATGAGTCTTATGCAAAAGTATTGGGCACAGGGCACCCCAAGCACAGTGCAAGGCTCCTTCCAGTGGAGGGAAGGGCACCCTGACTTCCTAGTGCTCAGAAATGTGAGCAACCGTCCTCGTACTGTGGCTGTGCTGGTGCTGCATTCTGTTACAGCAGCATGCTAATTATCAGCTGCTAGTGTAAAATGGAGCATTTACCCGATTCTTTGAAACTCCTCTGTGCAATAACAGTCTCTTCTGGAGGCACGTGCTGCCGGTCCTACTGCATCTGACATATGGGGTTGTCATTCTCATGTTTAGCTAGCATTGATCTTTTCAGCATTGTTAATGGCGACTGTGTATCTCTACTTACAGTCCTGTCTTCTGTCTAAAAAAGGAGTCTGTAAAATCCATATCTGATACTAATACAAGAGTGGCGTTTAGTATTCTACTTTCATCATCAAAATCAAGAAGAGCTTGTTTCTGTGCTTTGCATGGACAAGCTCTGTTACTCCGTGCTGCTCACCTCTTAGATCATATGTAAAGATATGTTTGCTGTTGACCTCATTTAAAAGCCCTCCAGAGGAAAAATCTGAAAAAGTTGATACAGTTTGGCATGGTTTATTCATTATGCATGGGAAGTGCACTGCTTTATTTTCATTAATTTTACATAGAAATGAGATACAGAGCAACATGCTTTTCTAATTTTTGAGAGCTTCACAAACCCTTATGTTGTTATGTTCTATACACAGAGCCACTTATAGACAGGCAAATCCAAAAGCATCCTGAATTCCCCAGCTCATCAATCCATTTTTTAAGAGGGTGGGATTTGCCCTTGCATTAAAGGCAGTCTACTCCTTCTGGCTTACTGTTTTGTCTGAAGACTGCTTCTGCAGAATAACTGGCACTGCTGAAACAATGCAGGTGTGCTAAAGACATTCCTGTGGCATGCCATTGAAAGCGATAACTAATCATTGGGACATTGATGTGTAGCTACCAGAATACATGAGCAAAGCACAGATATCCAGCACCCAGCGTACTGGACTAGAAGTGTTGTTCACAAAAAAAATTATCAGTGAAAAGACAGCACGTCAGCATATCAAATTTGGGATGATTTTTGGTGTTCACATGGAATAGTGGAATATCACTTATTTTTGAGATGCATACTGCCTTCCCCAGAGCATGCAAGAAAAACTCAGACAAATCTTGGGGAACTCTGTGTGAAACTGATGGTTTATCCCATATGGAATAAAATAATATAAAATACAGCACAATCTCATGAAAACAATTGATATTAAAGTTCAAGGTATTTGAAATACTTGCATTCAAGTTCACACCTACTACCTCCAACTTCTGTTACCAAGCTGTGTATGTTGCACAAACCCAAAAGCCCATGAAGTGCTGAGGAGGCTGTGCTTTTCTGCTTTGCTTCCTTTCCATCCTCTGCAACATCTAGTCCCGCTTACCCCAAAGTCCACTGCTCCAAATCCTACAAAAATGCCACTGTAAATCAGATCTTGCAATTTCTAAACAGTCAAGTTGACTGTTCCTTCTGTAGCATAAATTACATGAGCTATAGTCCTAACAATCACAAAATTATTCCTTCTGGTCTTAAAAGCTTTGTTAAGATCTAGGGTTTCGGCCATGAAATTAGGAGCCAGGAACTTCCTTGTCAATCTGAAACCATAGCTACTTCTTTCATCCAAAGTAAGCAAGCCCTTAAAGCTGTGGTTCCTTATGTGTAGCCTGTAGTGTGGTGGAAATTATTTAAAATCTCAAATGACCTAGATGTACTAAATGTTATTATCTAAGTATATCTATTCCTGATTATGGATTTTGTTCTATGTGTGAAAAGACAAATATCTGGTTATTTTTGGCATTCTTTTCAGTGAGCTAACAACTGTGCTAACAGCAAATTAAAGGTAATTAATCACTTTGGTACTTAAGTTACTAAAGGTAGCCATTTTGCCCTCCCTTACCCCTGTGCAATGTCACTATTTTATTTACTTGGAGCTCAAATTAGGTTAAAGTTGGACCAGAAACATTCACTTTTAATGTAATTTGGGTTTTTGACATGAACTTATATTTTGTTCCATACTTCTGCCTCGGAATATCTCATAGAAATTCCATGCAGGGACCCAGAAAACTGAACATTTTATGCAGAACAGTACATTATGCTTAGCAGTTATTAACAGTATTGCATAACCAGAGTTATGCTGGAAAGAGACAATCATTGGTGCTTCAGATAGTTACTACTTAACTCTAGGAATTGGTAAGAATTGGTAAGGAATTGGTAAGTTTCATACTCATGTATGAAACTAAAAAGAATAAATAAAGCTTTTCATCAGTTGAAGACAGAAACTCTGTATTTTCTGTGCTCTCTGGGCCTCAGAAGCGAGTTTTTACCCTGCTCTTGTTGTGGGATTCACTTGCTAATGGATCAGTTGTCCATGATGGCATTGCAGTGAAAGACAGAAGAGAAATAGTCCTTTCTCTGGTCCTGACACCTTGCCCTCCTGCCTCTGCAGTGGTTCTGGGAGCTGCTCTTTTTCCTTCTGAGTTAATCCAGCCCTGAGCTGGATTAGCAATGGTGCATTTCTTTGTTGAAGTGCAAGCTTAGAATGGATGGCCATGTGGGTATTCCCAGCTGGGAGTCCTGCCCTAAGTACCCTCACTTGACACACATACACGGTCTCTTGGCTGCCTGAGACCCCTGCCCATCTGTTTGGATGGCATTGTGCCCAGTTCCCTGCTCACTGGCCATTTTCTGCAAGGCACTGCTGCCAAATAGCGGTTGGTTCAGATGGACAGCTGACATAGCATTACTGCCGGCTCTTCTGCTAGGAAGTCATACTTTCCTAGTAAATAGCAACCTGTGCTACGGGTTTATTTGATCTTGCTCTACTTTGAATGTTACATACGCAAAATCTTAATCTGATTGAAACTGTGGTAGCCTTTACCAATGATAGGACTGAAAAAGGGATCTGAAATAGATCTCTGCACTAGAGGAGAGGTGCAGGAAAACAAATGGGTCTGCCAGCTGACACCGAGTCCAGCACTTTGCCATGGAAGTGCTTTATGGGTGTCAGAGGAGGCATGGATGTGCAGAGCACTTCAGGACATCTGGTGATGCAAGGAGGAGCTCTGTCTCACTGCGGTGAGGGCAGTGATGTTCAGGATGTGTTTTTACTCCATATTTTGTTTGTTTTTTTTCTGCACAGTGCTTCTACTCCCTAAAAGCAAAGGCACCTGACTCCTCAACCAGCTCATGCCTAGCTGATTTATACCCTGTAAAGACCTCACATCCCAGCTCACTTCCATACACAAGATTATTCCGGGTATTCTATTATTTGGAATTTCTGCAGTGTGGATAATCACAAATTCTAATTTTTTCCATGAAAGATGAATGGTGGAATCCTCTCACAGCTGAAATACCAATGCCAGTTAATTGCACAAAGAGGTCTTGTAAGTAGTAGTTACCATTTGTGCAGGACAGAACAACCTAAAGTGAAGGTTTGGCCCTCTGTGTCTCAGTGTGAAAGTGACAACAGTGAGCTGAAGGCCAGGCCCACCTCCTTTATTGCCTCTGCTGCTGAGCTACTTCATTACCCTTACCAAGTCACTCAAATTCTCTGTGCCTTGATTTACTTTTGGTATTAAGTAACTAATTAATTCTGATTAGAATGTGAGGCTTCTACCCTGATCTTGCTGTGGGATTCAGTTTCTAATGGAATAAAAGTAATGGTTTGCAGACTTCATAAGCAATCTTTCATTTAGCCAAATGCATTCTTACCTTTTGGGGAAAGTGCTTACAGCTGATTTACTTAAGCAAAAGCAGTACTCAGAAATAAAGCAAGAACAGAGTGATAGAGATCACACATCCTATACTGTCAGCTGTTTCTACATTCCATATTCAAACGAAATCACAGTATTTTAGAAGGTTAACAACCAAGGCCATAGAAAAGAGTGCAAGGGATTTGTTCCTTGTTCTATCTATGATAGCTTTCACAA
Source organism: Callipepla californica brunnescens (assembly GCA_023055505.1). Taxonomy (NCBI): domain Eukaryota; kingdom Metazoa; phylum Chordata; class Aves; order Galliformes; family Odontophoridae; genus Callipepla; species Callipepla californica. The sequence goes on from JALIRH010000013.1 coordinate 1,387,254, forward strand.
CTTCCCTCATGCCTGAAAATGAAAAACAAAGCTTTTCTTTCAGCTAATTCATGTGGCTGTAGCTGTATGTATGATAATCCTTGAGGTCCTTGAGGTGCCTTCCAATCCAAGCCATTCTATGATTCTGTTATACAATATGCAAGTTATTAAAAAGAAAGGTTTAGTATATGATATTAACTTCTTAGTTAATGTCTAACTCAGGTTAGATATTAACTTCTCATGATTTCTTTGTTACTTATATGTCTGTTCTACAGCCAGTGTCATACAGAAGCCTGAAGACAGACATCTCCTTCAGAAAGAAATGGTAGCCTCAGCTCATGCTCGAAATACAGGTCAATTTGTACTTCAGAGTGCAGTGTCCATGTGTGCAGCCCTGGGTTCCACAGCCCCTACATGTCACCAGAGCAGTGATTTCTCAGCCTACTCTTCAGTTTATTGCTTATCTGCTCCCATAACAGTGTGGCATGTTTGAGTTGCATGTGGAATATTTTTCTCATTTAGATGGCTGACATGGAGATTTGCAGTTTGACTAATTAGAAAGGATGCGTTTTTGTTTGTTTGTTTGTTTTTATTTATTTCTCCCCCCCCCCAGACTGTTTTCATGTTATCAGTTTAGAAATTACTTTTATGTTTTGAAGCTCTCTAAGGTTAATGCAAATAGAGAATAAACTACAAGGATAGTGAAGAACAAGTAGAGGCAAGAGTGAGGGCTTCCCACTGCTCAGACATGAGAAGCTTTAGGAGTGAACATAAGAAAATCCATGTAACTTTTGTGCTGCTTTCTTGAAGGAGGTGGCTAGCTTGTACATGGATTGGTACATCTGTTTTTGCTTTAATATCAGGTGTTTAGCTGATATGTGTTGTATTATTTTAGCTATTATTTCTTCTTTTGAAGCACCTAGGATTCATCACTTTACTTCCATTCAATGCAGAACTTCCCATTTACTCTTACTCCTCTGCCCTTTCAAAATGTGTTAAGAAAGACCATCAGGTTTTCATCCAATAAGTGTATGTAGTATTTCTCCTTTCTTCATCTCTTTCCCTGTGCAATTACAGCTCGAAAGTAGCATGGAGTTTTTGTCTTTGTAATGAAGAGCTGAGCTGCAAGCAGGGATTTGGTGGCGGTTCCCCCCTCCGCTCCCTCAGTGGCCATCTGCGAAATAAGTGGTTATTCTACCAACACTGTCGTATGTGCATATAAACACGTACCCACACACTTCTAAAAAACACACTTGTATGCTGTTTGTACAGAAGTTCCCCTTGAGGGATGCTTGCTTTAAATATGCAGGATTCAAAAGTGTGTTTCCTGAAGGGCAAGGTAGCAGCAAGCCTTCCGCTCTGAGTCACAGCTGGATGCTACACACATGGCTCAGTGTGCTGGGGAGAGAGTGGAGAATGTTTAGAAAATAAATACATCGCACTTTTCCAAAAGGAGAACAGAGCACAGAGTGCAACTGCAGAAATATTACAGCATTCTCAGACTTCCACACTTGAGGGAGAATCAAATTAACCATTCACGTTACATCACAATGTACATGCTTGTGAATTGAAGTGCTTCAAAATCTATTGTTATTCAATTAGTGCAACTACTGCAGTCCCCCATAACACTGCTGCTCCCTCTGAAATATGGGCACGTGCAGCTTCCAACGCAATCTGACAGTCTACAGTGAGAGGACAGCTGTTGAGGAGGCACGATGACTGTTTGGGTGGCTCAGAGATGAGTAAGTTAAAGAGGAGTCTGTGATTCAAAACATTATTCTGAGATAACAGATGAATGCGTAGATGCACTGTCATGGTGTAGTTAATGAAGAAACTCAACAGATAATGCCCAGTATTTTCATGGTATGTGTATGTACATAAACGTCTCCTGCTATGGAGTCCCAACTTTTGCGTGATGCTAATATCCCAAAACTTTGCAATGTACTGAGTGCTCTTCAGCTGCGAGCTCATTTTAGATTGTCCTTGCTAGCATTTGGGAACTTAAAGGGATCGGCAATTCGTGTCAGGATAAGGGGGATGGCTGGGCAAACTAAACAAGCTAGGTCAATCCCTTTTGATGGGCCCCCTTTTAAAAGGTTATACAAAAGAACTGTTTTGTTTGAGTGAATTGCCTGCTACTTTGTGAAAATCATATAGAAATGAGTCCCAGATCAATGCTCTCGAGACTGCAAAAGGAAAGGAAAAAAAAGGGAAAAAAAAAAAAAAACAACATAAAAGATAGATCAGAAGCTATATTTTAGCAAAAATGTCTCTTAAGTGCTGTTGTCTGACACCATGAACTCCAATCAATGTGTCAGTATTTTGGAATTTGAAAGGAAATAGGGATCAGACCTGACAATCCGGAGCTGAAATTTGATGCTCTGGTCTTTTTGATAAACTGACAGGCAGTGAAAATTGCACACGTCTGCAGGGAATCTGGAGAAAAGAGAGACAGTTTTGTAGAAAGTCTGCTTACGATTCACAAAGGCATGCATTTTATCAAAATGGATTGCTTTTGCAGCATGTGGCAGGTTGTCTTCCTCTCTGAATGGAAGCTTTTGCAGCTTGTAAACTGGTGGGGTTTGCACACCTCTACAATGCACTATGACTGCTCTTGGCACACAGTTCCATTGCTCTCCCATTCTTGCAAGTGAAGCAAACTAGATAAAAACAAACAATAAAAAAGGAATTAGAAACTTTAGCCCCAAAGCTATTTTTTCCCCCATCTAAGTGTATGTCCAAATTGAACAAAATGGATTTCGAGAACTATTCTTGCCAATAGTCTAAAACAACCAAGAAGAATCCTTTGAGCTTCATCTTCCTCAGCATCATATCCGCTGTAGTTATGTAATGCATTCTACTTAAGATGCTCAATCCATGCTGCTCATGTTCAGTCTTAAAATGCCTTGTTCCTGCAGATGAATGCTGTCACAGCCATGCTGCAGACTGCAGCGCTGGGCACAGCAGGGACCCCTATCCCAGCTTGGCATTCCAGACATTACCACTTTTAAAATACTGGAATCCAGTCCTGAATCCTGCATAGTGTGCTTTGTGTGAGGCAACAAAGGAGTTGTCTTGTGGGACAGGCTTACCCATCCACCGAGTCCCATGTGCACTTTGAGAGCAGCTGAGGTTTCCAAGCACTTCACCCACTCAGTGGTGGTTTATTATGGTTAATTAATTTCTGGGATTTATCTGTGGTTTATTTTCATCCTCCAAAAATAAGGATTAAAATCCCTTTTGAAACTTGCTCTTTCTCTCTTTTTCCCCCCAAATATTAACTATTATAACTCAGTGTATTCAGACGTATAACAGTTTCAGTGGATGCAAGCAGCATGCAGTGGAAGTGGAGCCTCTGCACTGATGGAATCTTTGAGCTTTGAACACTTCTCTTTTCAGCATGTTTCAGGTTTTCAAAGATTCCTATCTCTGCTGATTTTACAGCCTTTACAGAGTTCACTAAATTATAGCATAAAACAGTGCTGTGTGATTTTAGCTTTGCTCTACAGTCATATAAAAGAGTAAATACCATTACTTTCTTTGTTAGATGAGCAGTCCTAAATGCTTTTATGTGTAAGGAAAGTTCTCCGAGTTTAATCCTTTGTTTCCCTGTGCTGCTGGAGACATTGGTAATATCAAAGAGAACTGTCAGCTGAAAGCATCCATAAAATGTAAAGAGAGGGCGAGACAGACTAGAAAGTTTGGCTTCATAGTTTTATTGGCTGCCTGCACGATGAGAGTGCTGTGTCTCTCAGGGGGCAGAAAGCAGAGCAGCTGCACGAGGGTTCCAAGGAAAGTGTATAGAAAAGCACAGAGAGTATGGGGTCCTTGAAGGGCTCTGGACTGTCTCACTCATCCAGACCTGGGGCTATCTGAAACTGAAGTTTTATGCTTCATATTTTTGTATCCCAAAATTCAAAAATCTCCTCTGATTTCTTCATCACTGAGAAAATGCCTTAACTGATCTCTGCACCTTTGATAGCAGAGGGAAAAAAATAACTGCTTTCCCTTAAATGAAGTTACTGTACTGTGTGACACTGGGGGAGAGCATCCAGTGCCATGCTGCTGCTGCTTCATCATCCATTACCCCGACTGCTCATAACAGCAGCCATAGATAAAGTGAGTCTGAACATCCCAGCTTCCAGAAATTCATGTCTACCTTAATGTCCATGGATCCCCTATATAAACCAAGTGTGGTTGTGTCTGAAATAATTTTCTGCCAAGGCTAATACAGCCGTTTCATTCTTATATCTTATCGGGCAGTAAGAGGGGTATGATTGCTTATGCAGCTGGGAACCTTGTGCTTAGGTCTGTCTCCAGCATTGCAGAGCATAATCTAAGCAGCATGTTATGTTCTATACAGACCACTTACATGGAAGAATCAATAATGGAAAAGGAAGTACCGTGTATCAAACAGGGAGGAGTGCTGTTTGACTTCTTTGGCACTATTGCATTGCATACTGATGTTTCACTGGAGTTAAAATATACCTTCATGTATTGCAAGCAGGGGACAATCACTACTCCTATTGCTACTTAACCAGAGGAGTGGAAGTTTGTTCGGCACAGTGTCTCTGCCTTTTACTGTACATCTTCACCTAGAGGAATGTCTGCCCGTTATTGAGTAAAGTAGGTTAAAATATAACCCAGAATATATTAAATATGGTAGGTCCTATTCAAACAGGCAGTGCATGTAAATTTTTAGCTCTTTAGTGCAGGATAAAGGATTAGCTGCTTCCAGTTGTCTTTTTACAGACAGATTTGTTAAAAAGGGGAGACGTTATTATATGGCTATTGATTTTTCCAACGTGCTTGTAGTTCTACCATCCTGTGGCTTGTTCTAATTGGTTTTCTTGGTTCTGTTTTAATCCTTAGTGAGTATGAATCTGCAGCTGAATGTTCATTTATAAATAAATAATTTTCATGCGTGTTTGTTGCACCCATCTTTTGGAAAAGGTTTGACCCAGGGTGCATGCATGTTCTGATTGCCATACAAACATGTTTTTGCTTCTGTTTTGGCCAATTTCACAGGTGAAAAATAGATGTCTGTCATGTGACAAGATGTTGAATATCAATTCTGTTAGCATTTGCTCCTCAGAGAGAGAGAGAGAGAGACGAGGGCTGGGGAGGGAATGAAGAGGAAAGGGGGAGTTCAAGGAGTCAAGAAGAGAAGAATAAAAAAAACAAGCCAGAAAGAGAGTGCCAACCACAGTAGCTGGCAGCAGATGCTAGCTAACCAGTCAGCACTCTCTGCCTGTAGATGTCTTATAATCCTGAAGACATATACTACTGTTTCAAATTAATAAGTTTGTAAAAGCAGTGAAGAGGCACATTTGTGTTGCCATATTCCAATACGTAGTCACAGCCTGAGACTGGCTGCACAAACATACTGATACTTTGCAGAAGAACATAATAAGAGATTTTAAATCTAAAATTCACAGCTAACTTCCTGGGGACTGAGCAATCAGCACAGCCTGCAGCATGCTCTATTTTGTGCAGTGAAGGCTGCTTTGTTAGTCATGTAACTGAGAGAGGCGATGTTTATTTAATTCCTAAATCACCCACTGTTCATATTTCTGATGAGCGTTTGCCTTCTGCCATCAGTGTTTGCTATGGAAGCAGTTAGCTGTCCTTTACACGGCATCAAGAGGGATTTCTCATTCTCTCCCTTCCTTCTGGCAGGAGATGTTTTGCACCTATGAAGAATTGATCTTGTGAGTGTTTGAGAACCTTTATCCCAAGCAGAGTAACTCCTGGTTCTGCCTGGCAGGAGACAGAAGGGACACCGATGTACTCCAGACCTCCACAAGCCTGAACGCTTCCCCCTTTCAAAACTGACTATTTTAATCAGCTATCAAAGTATTTGTTCAAAAATAACAAGGGATTCAATAAAATTGGGACTACATAGTTAAAGATATCTTTGTTAAAATACTGCACAAACATTAAAAACCGTTTATTTAATAGTGGACAATCTGAAAAGATCTTTTGACTCTGTCTATCCAAAGAAGCACGTTAAAGGTCAGTCCCCTGTCTGAATGCAACATAACAGCACAGAGGGTGAGGATAATTCGTGAACTGAGCTTCAACACTGTCTCTGTGATCGCCAGCATCTGTTGCAGTTTCCAGACTTGTCCAATGAGATTTGCTAATACAGTTGTGTGTTTCATGCCATGCTACTGAATGCAAATATATGGAGCATGTTACATCCAATATAGCTCACCCTCAGGGAAAGTCTTATTGCCACACTTCCCCTTATACAGCCCAAGATGTATTGTCAAGATAACAGGGATATAGATGAAGATGAAATGAAGTTGATTCAGAACTCGTATACTGTGTTTGCATCAGTAAATATGGACCCAAACTGCGAAGCAGAGAGTCGTAGTTCACAAAATTATGCTCTATTCAAGTCAGGACTGAGATCAAAACCTTAAAGTAACAAAGGGACATTCAGCACTGATGCAGAGAGGATATTCTCCCTGTTTGCCCACTTTCTGTATTTCTGACCCTTCTTGGGCAGAAGAGTTCTGTCTACAGTGTGCCTTCGAATAGCCTGTATCCCTGGAGATCAAAAAGACCGTAATAGTGTTAGGTAGCATTTGGAATAAGAAAGTGGAAGGTTTAAAAAATAGTAGTAACACAGTTCTCTGGCACTGTATCTGCGAATAAGCGATGTAGGTAAGTGAAGCTTCAGGAAGACTAAACTCTAGCTCTGTGATTCATGCATTTTACACTCATGGATTTGAACTAACCTAGTTAACAGTATTACTCTCAAGATGGAGAAATGAAAATGAAAGTATTTTGTTTCATTTATAGCAAATGATGCTTCCTAAGAATTCACATTCAAGATAAGAATGTTCCCCGTTGTAAATTTCTCTAAGGAAAAATCCATCATTGAGTGTCATCCTCTGACCATCCAAATTCATCTAACATTCCCTTAGATACTATCACGATAGGTGTGATTGAACACAGAGGGAGAGGCTCTCTCTACTCTTACAATCATTTTGGTACTGTTCTAGCTTTTTTCTTTCTCAAGACATATTCCAACGAGCTGAAAGTAGAAACTGACAGGAACCAGATATTTGTGTAAAACTGAGACCCCTCTTTGGATAAATCCTGTGTTTTTCCACTATCAAAATGCCCAACGAAGGGCTATCTATGGAGATGATCGTGCATGTATGACCATACCATATTTTCATATTATAGTTTTTGCATAAAACGTACATCACATGTAGTGTTAACATGTTACATTAGTACCTGAGGAACATTCTCTAACTGAGTTGGACAGAGCTGTTTATGGGACAGAAATAACCTCTTACCACACTGACATTTTCAGAAAAGCTTGAAGAAAAGTACAAAGCATGTTACTAAGTGTAACATTTTGTTAGTTCACGATGATTCTACAAGGATCAGACAACATGCCTGCAACCAAGCTTGCTGCTTCAGCTGCCATTTCTAGAGCACTGTGCAGCCCAGCACACCGTGAGCCGTGCCCCTTCCCTGAATGCAAGTAGAGCACCTGGGACATGACCTCCTCACCAGTGCTCTTATCCTTTGTATCCACCTCACTGGCCTCCTGTTGTAGGCTTTCTAAATAAATCTTCGCTTGAGTACTTAACAGATGACTTTCTTTGAGAGCCTTTGTGCAGATGCCCCAGAGTGCTGGTAAGCTGGGAGCTGCGGGTGCTGCAGCACAGGGATGGCCTTCTAGGCAAGGGCTGGGTGAGCTGGAGAAATGAAAGCTCCTTGCTCCTTCTCTCCAGATGATTTACGTACAAAAGAGCAGAGCAAAATCTTATTTATAGTCAATAGCTGCAATTCTAACACTCCTAAATCTGAATTAAAACAGCAGGGGGTGAAAGTGATTGGGCTGAACGCAGGTGAGCCAGGCCTCCAGAGAACTGTGCTGAGAGAAAGGCGAGCAAATCAATACGTGCCATGGGATAGCAGTGCCTGAAATGGCACGATAATGGCAGCAGCTGAAGCTTCTATCAATGCAGCAGGAAATCCTTTTTGCTCCACTGATGCTTGTTGTTCAATTTCAGAAAATACAGAAAGTTTTTGTTATTAGAAGTGTGCCAGAAGGTGTCTGTGTAGTGTTTACACGTGTTCACAGGGTGTTGGAGCACTCATTTGTGCTACAGCACGCTCATCCCACGTACGTGTGCAGGAAGGTCGGGGTCCTGTTTAACAACTGCTCTTTACTTATGAGGGAAACGGGGAAACAACGATCTAATCCATTCGGTCTTCATGGTGAAATCCGCTCTAGAACATACAAAGCGTTTCAGCCTATTTAAATAATGGCTGTGATTATAGCACTCTAATACGGTGCGTTCCGTACTCCATAACATGTTATGAATAGCGCGCTGGGTGTTTTTTTAGTATATGTAAATTACATAGAAGCACAAAGGACGCATCTCTGAACTGTTTTTGTCGAGCTGATTACAGGTCTCACTGCCATAGGAGGAGGCTGAAAGAGCTCTGTGGAGAGGCATTGATTGATTAATAAAGAGTGCGGCAGCAACAGACATAACATTGCAGTTATAGATTTTCCATACTTTATCTTCAGGGCTTGTAAAGATACAGTGGTGATCAGATGATGAGGTTTTCTTTCACCTTGCAGCAGCAGGCAACAAATCACGGCATTCTGCAATGCCACAAAGCAGCTTTCTGCAGAGCACCAAGTAAAAGGGAACTCCTCCACAATCACGACTTTGCAGTCAGACATTGTCCTTTTCCTTCCAGTCTCCTTTAGTGAGGGATGCTTCCAGCAATAATTTAAAGTAATGTCCCAAATTTAGAAACAAAGTGGGAACTGTACATTCAAACACTTAGGGATTCTATTTTTATTAAATTGAAAATGTGAGTGGAAAGTCACATGTGGAGCATGCATGCGTTTTATTCCTGCTGATAGATAGAGAAGATTTGCTGGGAAAAAAAAAAACCTGCACTGAGATTCCAAATTAACCAGCACACTGACCTGGAGCTAAAATCAGTTTGTTTGGATGAGATGACAGCACCTGGTTAACAGAGAGGTGCAGCAGCCCCAGCAGCGTGCCACCGGTGGTCTGTGTGTATGCTTTTGCATAGAACTCTGCTCCTGGTTGGGAAAGGGCCCTATCCTGGCTGCAGGGCGCCGACTGCTCGGGCACTGCTGGAGGGAATGCAGATTCCCATTCATCAGCCGTTGTTCTGCTGTGCGCCTGTAATACATAGAAACACAGAAACAGTGGACTGAGCCACAGGCTGTGCTGCAGTGCTGCTCTCATGGGACACATGTGGTGCTGGAGGTCCTTGGAGCAGAGAAATCTGCACTTACCTAAGGGGGACCAAAGTGTCCAGAGGTTTAATTTAATCAGAGTTCAAGTTGTTTTGCAGCCATTTTTAAAAACATTTCCTCTTCCACTTGGAGATGGGAAAGACCTGTACGTATGAAAAGTGAAGTTTGCTCAAATTCACAAAGACTGAAAACAAGTGGAAGAATTGTGTACAAGATCAGATTAATAACAGTTACTCGAGGTTTTTCAGGCAGCAATCTGTTGCTCAGACTGACAACAGGCCTTACACATTTTCATTATTTTTGTTCTAATTCAAAACAACACTTTTTTTCCATTTGCAGAACACATTGAGACGCAGAGCAGTGCATGTGGAGTTCTTCACTAAAGCAGTCTTTTTTGTGTTTTTAGGTACATAATTTTTAGAGATTAATATAGGACAAAATGATTTTTAAGGAAGAAACTGCTTCTATGGCAAGAGTCTCCTGGAGGATAATTCCTTTCAGGCTACAATTTAAATTACCTGCAGAACTCCTCCGTTCCTAAAACCCCAGTGAATTATGTAATGCTTGGAATAATTTTTTTGGTTCTAGACATGATTTTGCATTAGTACTGGATGATCTGGATGCATATATACCTTTATTTACAACTGTGAACGTAATGCAAACACCTATACAAGCATACATGGGCTCATGTCCCTCAGCCCTTTTTTCAGGATAGATGCTGCAATGGGAAAGCAGAAGATGACATCCCACTGCTCTGTGTTCCTCTGAGGTTGAGCAGAGCACTGAGGAGCAGCCGCTGGAGCTCGGCACAGTGCTTACAGAAACACCACATTCAGCACTGCTCCTGGTCTCTGTGAATGTTGTCACTGAGAAACGCCTCGCAGTCAGAACATCATTGCTAATGATAGTTTCCATTTTCAGCATGTGTTACAGAAACCCCTTTTGTTCCTCTGACAGCCCACACAGTGACGCAGCACTCCATAATCCCAGTGTTGATGTGAATTTTCATTTGAAATTTTACAATCATAGAATCCTCAAGGTTGGAAAAGATCTCCAACATCATCCAGTCCATCTATCCACCTACCACCATGTCCCTCAGCACAACATCTAAATGTTTCTTGGACACCTCCAGGGCAGTGACACCACCACTCTCTGGGCAGCCTGTTCCAGTGCCTGACCACTCTTTCTGAGAATAAATGTTTCCTAATATCCAACCAGAATCTCCACTGGCACAACTTGAGGCCTTTCCCTCTCATCCCAATACTCCTAAAATGGGTTCAGTTCTTCTGTTATTGTAAACTGGGATTGATCTGCTGAAGCAAGTGGAAATGCCACAGCGATAGCATGAGAAAATTTTAGTGTGAGAGAGTTTCAACCAATGTTTTCAGTATTCATTCTGGAGTACATGCCAACAAGGCCTGCCCTGATCCGTGCAGGCAGTGGGTTGAGGGGTGGCAGCCACAGCTCCATGCTGCTCAGGTACCTGCATCAGCACGCAGATGCTGGGGCTGTCCTGTGGAGAGAAACGAGTTGGATTCAGGATCTCATATGCATCAGGAGCATCAAAGTCATACAGTTATAAATAAATAAACAACACTGCGTAATTAGCTATCTTTGTGATATAAAAAATGTAAGCACATGTAGGCGCAAAGCATTCCAGATTTTGCGTCAAATTCAACAGCGGTGTATTTCAAATATCAGCAGAGAAAATCCTTTTCTATTGACCCAGCAAGAAAACATGTGAATTCTAAGATCTATTACTTGCCAACACATCCCAGCTCTTTTTAGGCATTTTTAACTTTTTAATTGCATTCATCTAATGATCTTACAGAGATTTCCAATTGCTGGTTAATATGTACTGCACAGGATTCCTGGGATCAACTGAGGTCTCTTCCACAGACAGCAAAGTGCACTTCAAAACCAAAAAAGGGAAATGAAGAATTCTAGTGAATAATTCAGGTGAATTTATTAACTACATTGTTACTGCCAGGAATATGACCAGAACAAACACTGAAGGATTTCCTGTGCCATAGCAGTGCTTTAAGTGCCATCCCAAGGCACTGTTTTAGGACTGAGTTTGAGACGACCTGTGCTCCATCACAGCACTGTGCTGGGCAGGACACAAAGGCAGCTCTCCACAGCAAATGCTGCACAGCACAGCCTTACCAAGTCCTCTGTGGCACGGGGTGCTTAGCACAGAAAGCAAATAAAACAGGAGCTGGTTTGTAAGTAGATCCACTTGCATTGCCTCTGTGCTTTGGTGTATTAGCAGAGTTTCAAAGGGGATGGAGAAGAATGCTGAGCACCTGATACAGAAGAGGGACCACAGAGAATGATTTTCCTGTGCATACTTTAACAAGGATAAGGATAAAGCAACACAGCTCAGTCATGAGCAGCAGCCAACAGGGATTTTGCTTTCACCGCATCTATATGGTTTTGAGTCCCTGTGTCTTTAATGATTTACATCTCTGAAAGACTTTCTAGAACTGCACATGCAGACATTTTTCTACTGAAGCAACACCAGAAAGTCTGTGTAAGCACAATGTGCAGGGAAAGACACGTCTTGAAAATATTATCCTGTAGGAAAAAAAAAAAAAAAGAAAGAAAAAAAGGACAGGGCTTCTGCCCTTATCCAAAATCATAGAACTTTGTAAATACCAGGTTGTGCAGACTTATTTATATTTATTTACTTAGAAAATGAATGGGTCAGTGTAAAGGCAGCCTAGAAGCAGAACAGAAGACTATATGGCTTAAAAGCCTCAAAAACAAATGGATGATGCTTCTTCCCTCTTTCCATTCATATCCTCTCAGTTGTCTCCATGTGGTGTTTTACTGTTAGCCCTGAAACTCCTCTCTTAGGGTTATTTTGTTTTGTTCCAATAATGACAAAAACATTTTGACTCAAGAAGGTTGCATTATGCGGTGCCATGAGATTTGTGATTCTCCCCCACCCCTTCCCTGTAAGCCAAAGCTGCTTTGTAATACATTAAATGATACAACACAAAAGATCTAATAGAATCTGAAATAGCTTGAGTTCTTAGAAACATGTAAAACAGCACAGAATGAATATTGCTAAAGCTCTGTCCGATTTCCATATTCTTTCCACGTTGTATTTGTATATAGCAGGCTTCCAGGAATGTTCATGACCTTACAGCTGTCCCTTTTGTTTACAGTCCAGTGCTCTGTCCTTGAGATATGTTGCGCACAGACATGAAGACAAAATCATGGCTTTAGGCCTCTGTCTCCCTTCTCCGGAAAAAATAAATAAAACCTATGTAGGAGACATTCTCCACTCAGTACTGCTGCAGATACAGAGGAGCAATTAAAGCCGGGTGAAACAATCATAGACAGCAAAAAAAGAAATGGTGCTCAAAAGGGAATGTAGCTTTCTCTCAGCAGCTTCCAGGACAGAGCTTCTTAACGCTATTTTTCTAATTGTTTAAACCATTTATTCTTTTCACATAAAAATAAAATAAAAAACAGAGAGATGCACTTCTTGGCAACTTGACTTGGTGTTTTAAAAGGTCCCTTTGTTTTTGTCAGATATGTTGTCCTGCTCACACAAACAGCAGGCTGCTCACTTGGTGTCAGAGCTGGCAAACAACCCACATGCATTACAACACCAATTCACAGTGTGAGGGCGAGGTTAGGCTTATTTTTGCTACCAGGCAAATTTTCATCCTCTTTGAGTAGATGTCTTTTTCTGCTGAAATTCCTCTTTCTGGCAGGTGCTCAAAACTTCCTTGTTGAAATAGATTTTGCAGATGGTGCAGCCATGGGTTCTGTGTGGGGTCTGAGTAGAGAGTGCACAGCCTGGGACAAAATTATAATCACTAATTATTTCAGAATGAAGGGTGTATGTGAAATTTCAGTATCAAACATCTCGAAACCAGCCGTGATGCACACAGGCATTACCTATGACCCTATTCACGAAGTTGTTTGGGGTTGAATTTGGCTGAGGCTCTATCCAGACAGCCGTGGATTTGGCTAAGAGCTCTGTATGTGGAAACTGCACAGAGAACATGAGCGGTACTGTGCAGGTTGGGAACTATGCAGGTATGGAGATGTGTGGGTAGCGAGCTGTGCAGGCATAGAGCTGTGTGGGCATAGAGCTGTGCAGGCAGGGAGCTGTGCAGGCAGATTGAGTGCTGCAGTGGCTCCTTGAAGTTCATTTCCAAAATTTATGTTTTCTTGGTTTTCTTTCTGCGCTGGAAAATTTATCAATTTTGTCAACCAATTGTATGGATGCCCAATGATTAAACATTACAAAGAAATTGTGCAACTCGTAGTCTAAAACCTATTAATTTAGATTACATTTCAAACATTCTAGAATTTCCTGACAATCTGGGTTTGCTCAGATCCATACTTTACCATGGGATTTGAGCTTCATGAAAGATTTGTAACCAGAGGAGTGTGGAGGTGCTTGAGTTAATCAGTTCATGTTGGTGACACCAAGCAGCTCTTTTAAAGTGCTGCTAATAGCCCAAGTCTGGGCTGTTTTTTGGTGTGTATGAACCCATGCAGCAGTACTACTGGTAAGGACTGTTCCACAGCTCTGGTAACATTCCTAAAGTTCAACATTTACAAGCTTGTAACTGGAGCTGCAGACGCACTGACTGCATGCCTCTGAACCTCCCCAGCATCCCTGGGCAGGCATCAGTCACCAGCCTGCCAAGCTTCTGGCACAGGTTTCCTATCTGACACCATAATTACAGCATGGCCTTTCAGCACCCCTTCCCTTCATTTCCAGGACTGGTATTAGCGTGGCAGGACACTTAACAAGGTCCATTATCTCTTTTTCCAGTCCTTCAGCTGTTGGACTTGATTCAGCTGTACAGTCACAAACATCAGCAAGAAAATCAACAGACTTCGCAGAGAGGCTTTAAGCACAACCCCTGTTTGGTTTTGCATGAGAAATGGATGTGCTCAGTGCTTACAGGTGCTTGTAGTCTCAGGTGTCTGTCTTGCTGTGGTTGCCAGGTCCCTCTCATCTCCTCCCCAACCCTCCCCACCCACCATGCCATGTCTCTCTGGCCTTCTCAGCCTTTGATTTCCAGCTTCCAGAGGTTTACAGATTAAGAAATACTTTTCTCCTCTTTGGATGCTTGGCCTCCACAGTGCTTCTTTTGGTCTCTTCTCAACTTCAGGTAGAGTTCAGGATCAGAATGTTCTTGAATATCCCAAAATATGTGAAACCTTCCTGTTCTTTACCAGGTAAATAAGTGGGTGTGTAAGACATGTAAATTAGTAGTAAACCTACAGTCCTTTTCCAAAACCAGTTCAGTGACCTAAGAAAGCATTTAGTTATAAAACCACAAGTAAAACTGCTAGGAGGACAGAATTCAAAGCATAAATCACTTGTAGATGAGCTGCATCATGTTATCTAACTTCTGTTACCTTTGAGTTTTATTTACTCAAAGTGTGTCTGGTGAGGTTCTTTTAGGGAAATTGCAGTGTTTTATCAAATCCTCTGGTTAACAGTGTTATCTCTGTATTCAATTTTTCATTTTCCTCTTGCTATAAACAGTTGGCTTGTTCTAACTGCTTACCTCACTTGTGTAGGGGCAGGGCATTTATTCTGGTGTACCAAACTGAAAGTCATAGTAAAAAGCAGAGGAAGTGTAAAGGAAGGCATGAGGGTAAGTTCAGGAAATAAACAAGTTCTGGGGATGACTGTCACAGGAGCCTCCAGAGCTTTAGTGCAGCACTTCATGCAGATGGAGTGCATTCCAGCACTTTGTGTTCTAACAGGTGGGACAGAGCTGCTGAAGCGAAGGAAACCATTCCTGGTCAGAAGACTAACAGTGAGGCATCCAGAGCATTCTTGCTTTTTGGTGGCTCTAACATAATGTGGCATAAGGGACTGGAAAGATCCAGACTTGTAAGGGTCAAGGATAAGTTCTTGAGAGAGTGCTCTGCATCACGGGGTGTCTCAGATTGCTGCCCCACCAGTCAGTCACTGTCTGATGAGAACGTCCTATATGCCTCTGGAAAGTACTTTGAAATGCACAAATATACGGAAATATACCCTGAAATACATAAAGTTTCTGGTTTCACTGAGTGCTGATTATTAGCATTTAAGCAGTCACACAGTAAATGAGCACAGGTATTCATTGCAGACATCCCGAGGTACAAGGACCAATTGCATCCTATTTGGCGATTCCAGTGATCTGCTACAAGAGGTACAGAGATATTAGGTCTGTCTTATAAATTATTTTTGTAAAATAGATATCTGTGCTCACAAGAAGTACAAGAGTCCGTCTTTTTCCTGCTGAGTAGAGTGCCTTTCATTCTCATTACAAAATTATTAGTAGCGCAGGATGTTCAGCACTACAAAAGGATGTGCTTTTCATGAAACAGACTTTTGGTAAGTTCTTACAGAGTTGTTTTTATTTTAAGGCAGAACATTGCTCTTCCATCTTTACATACAGCTAGATGATAAATGGGCAACGAAAGGCATCCACAAGGGATGCTGCTCTGCAGGGTTCATATTAGTATTGTCACTTTAACTTTTTATTCCCCCCACATTAGCTCAAATAAGCTAAAAATTTTGCTTGTCTCTGTGTTCAGCAGATCAGCACGTAACTGGAAAAGCCCAGTAAATTTTAAAACTCCGATTACACAGAAACCTGTATATAATGTTGTTGTCAGATGAGAAAACAGAAACTGGGAAACAGTAACATTTCTGTGGCCAGCATTTAAGATGCTTAGAATGCTGGAAGGGAAAGAAAAAGTAATGAAAGCCCCTTGTCAAAAGCTGGAAAATAGATTTAGCGCTTATAACATGACAAAGGTAAACAAATAAGATCAAACAAGAGCTGAGCAGACTTGTGTGTAACTGAATGCCACATGAAGCACAACTGCTGAAAGGGTTTTGTGAAGGAGAAACATAAGAGAACAGTGACACAGCCTAAGTGGAGCGCTTTCTGATGACACTGGAGCTTGCACTCGTTTTGGCATCTGGCCTGGTGTTTTCCCCCATTGAAAATGAGCTGGGAGAACACACTGTGTGCATCTCTTGCCCCTTTGGTGACAGAGTCTGCAGCTTCAAGATTAAATATGCTCTTGGCAAGCAGCTGACTTCCAGCCCTTTGTGCACCATGGTGTGGGGTGGGAATATCTGAGAGCTGAACTGACTGCATTTTCATGTGAAATGTCTCAGGTTAGGTTTTCTTACTTTCCATCTGCTTATGTAGTGGAATTAATTTTGCTTTTTCTCTTATTTTACTCTTCTGTTTGTGTTCTGGTGTTCTTCTGTGTGACAAGCTCACCATGGGATATAATCGGCAGTAGCAGAACAGTATCATCATCCCATACTGGTGTTCTCAGTGAGAAGTAAGCATAAGGGGAGGTTATTTTACAGCATACAGAGTACATCCACATATTGCAAAGTTGTTAACATGTTGTAATATTACATCCTGCATTTGCTGTACAAAACTTCCCTATGCAAAATAGCCTTCATTCAACTTCTTGTATGTAGAGTCTACTTACCTGACAGGAAAATACAGTAAGAAGCTCCGGACGTGCAAATATTTCAGAAGGAAGTGATAGGCACAGGAACCATCATAGTTTCTACATTCATTTTTCCATGACCCACCATTTTGCCATCCCCAAGTATATCCCCTGCCAGCCACCAAGGTCACAGTGCAGCCATTCAAGCCTGGTTTTCTTGCATGTTTGAGTCCAGGAGGCCGGTAATGCTACTGTTTTCAGATTTATCCTTGAAAGATATGTAAGATATTTTTTTACATTTTTATTCCTTTAAGTGGGAAAATGGATGGCATCAAAGTCTAGGGTTGACCAGGTCCACTTGCAAGACAAAACTGGAAAAATGACAGGAAGTTCTCTTGGCATCTCTGTTTTCTCACTGATAATCCAGGGAAGAATTAGTAGGATATCTATAAAATTTTCAGAACATGTCTTAATACTCTTATAACCTAATGTGTTTTGAGGTGATAAGCCAAAATACACACAAGATGTACTGAAAAGTGAGTTGCAAGAACTGCTTTTTCACTCTTTAAACAGCAGGGTACAGAACTTCTGTGCAAGTCACCACAGTGTCTTTACGTTAGTCAGATTGTTATTAGTTATAGCTAAAAATAATTTCCAGGCCTTATTTTTAGCACAAAATTCAGGAGAAAGTGTTGCTGATCAGGTTTAAATATTATCATAGAAAAACAGACAAAACAAATCCTACTGAGAACAGCCTTCCAAGAAGCATAGCAGGTAAAACTGGTGACACAAATCCCTCCACTGGAACCTTTGTGCTAGATTTGCAGCTTCGTAGAATGTATTCACTTGTACTCTGCTCAGCAGCACTGTCCTATGTCCTGACAGTTGAGTAATGTTCTGCTCACGTCTTCCCTTGTAAAATGAAAAAAGTAGATAATTTAATATAGATGTGACAAGTACAAGATAGATTTCTGCCCAGCACAGTTCACTGCTTAAAGCATTAGACTGAAAACCTTCTTCACAGAGAGATAGATCCTTAAGATCCCCCCTATCAGCTAACCCCTTCAAAAATTAAGCACAATGCAAAGAAAAAATTAAACTCAAAATTCTGTTTATTCTTTGATAATTTAAGCAGGGAAAATCTTTTCTATCTATTGCTCCAGAAAACTAAACATCTTTTGTTTCTGCAGAATCTCCCCCCTGAACTAAGGAAGCCGTTTACTGCTACTTCTTGTGGCCATTGTTGTTGGAGACCAAAGTAAGCTGATTGGGTTTTTTTTTGGCAGAGCACGTCAATTTCTGTCAATCCAAATGATGTTTCTGGGTATGGCAAGGTATGCAGTCTGATTCCACTGGCTTCTTCAAAGAAGCACTCTGAGCAGTTCTCAGTCCTACATATGCATTAGTGGCGGGTGACATGCAGAATGCTGAGTGTTACCACTCCACCCCGTCACCCAGACAGCTTGGAGGAAGACACAGCTGGCAGCGGGGTCTGTGAGTCTGTGGGGGATGACCTGGTTGTCAAGGTGAGCAGAGTTAAAGAAAGGACGCAGTACCACTGTTGAAGAAGCATCCTTGGTAGTGGCAACATGAGGTTGACTCTGGAGAGGAATAGATTAGCACAGGATTAAGTTCTTCCAAATCCCCAAGGATTTCCAAAATAGTATCATGGATTTCCTGGAATCAGTATACTTTCTTTTAAAAATCAGTGTTGTAAAAGATCCAAATGCTCATGTCCCATCACTAAATTGAATGCACAGTACCTATTACTATCGCTTTCCAAGCATATGCATTTAATGCCAGAGTGTGAAATCTTTAGAACAGTGTTTTGGTTGCATTTGAAAGAATACTGAAAGCATAGCCTATATATACATGTATTTTTTATTAAGTTAACAGCAGATTTTTCATTGATTGCAATGGGTTAGCCTACTGTTAAACATTAAATAAATCATATTTGCTACCTCTAGGCATTGACCAGGGCATATGTTTCAACCTGGAACTTTAAATACACAGTTATCTACTTTGGAAGGAGTAACTTTTTCTGTGTAGTTGATGCGATACATATACACTATATACATAAACTTCTATTTACCAGATTCCTCTAGGATGCTCAAATCTCCCCACACAGAGGAAGGGATACAAACAAAAAGGTTGAGTTAAACTGACCTTTCTTAATGTTTTCACCAATATTCTGCTTACAAATGACTCTCAAATGTACCAGACAAAGAGAGCACTGATATCTTCAAACCAAAAAAGAATATATTAATCTCAAAGCATTCTAACAGTATTACTAAAAAATTCATAGCTATTGACTATTTGCCCAAACTTGTAGTGCTGTACTATTGACTCTGTGCTCAACCCTTCTCAGATGGTAACTCCCATTCACTTTGATGGGAGATTTGCCTGGGGTAGGCCTGCAGAACTGATGCCTATGATGTTAATTAAATGTATAGTCAACTGGCTAAAAAGTGGATGGTTGAGTCATTAGGATAGTTCTTTCTGGCTTACCTAAGAATTCTTCAGAGTATATAATTAAACCACAAAAACTGACATCAAAGTAACGATAAGGGTCTAATGTAATTCACTTAACTGAGAAAATTCAGGCCAACATTCCTTCCTTTGATCCCCAACTGGGACAAGCCAGCACACAAGGTTTGGGTCTGGATACTCCCTTTCTCAAGCAATGGTGGAGTTGAAGGAGTTAAAGCTGATGGAACTGGCTAGATTGGATAAACTGGTTGGGAGGTAATAATTTTTGTTGCGCATGCCTGCAGATTCTCTCTGCAATTACAAGGCGGGAAGAGAGATCTTTAGGCAAAAGGAGGTTTATCCAGGATGTGAAGGAATAAGCTCAGAGGTGGCATGTCTCTGTTAACTTATTGATCTCAAGACTTAATAACAATCCAAACTCTGATTTTCTGTATCAACTCTGTTTTTTTTTTCCTTGCATGCTTTAAGCTGGGAGGAATTCAGGGGCAGTGACAGGATGATACACCATGGGTGTAAAACTACTTAGAGAGCTGCATGAAGGTATCGGAAAAGATATCTAGGAAAAATCTTTGTATGCCATTTCTCTTGAAGATACACTTCCTAACTTCAGAGGTGTTTTTAGACATTCTTACTTTACATAATATTGTCTTAAACAAACTGGAAAAACAGGATCTAAAAAAAGCTGCTGTGGAGTGTTGGAGTGTTAGAAAAAAAAGTTGGAAAACCTAACTGAAAGAACAGTTACCAGTGGTTTACTGTAAATAGGGAAGGATACACCAAACATGGTTCCACAAGGATCTCCCTGAACCTGACACTTTAACAGTGTTTCCATTAGAGACTTCAATGATAGGATAAATAGTGTGTTTATCAAATTTGAGGATGCCACAAAGCTTTGGAGGCTCCAGCTATGGAGGAGAACATGACTAGAATTCCAAGGATTTATAGAGATAGTATGAAAAACAAACAGACAAACAAACAAACAAAAAAGTTACTAGACAAGTCCAGTTTCAGAACTTAGACAAGAAGAATCATTTATAGTATCAAATATGTGAGGAATACCTGACTAATTTACAGTCATGTGGAAAAGGAACCCAGGGTTATGGTTGATTACAGTTTGAACATGAATGGGTGATGCTGTGCTGCAGTAAAAAAGGGGGATATGTCACGCTGAGATGTACAGACCGGAGCAAAATGCACAAAGCGTTCTTCATTTTTACAGCCCCGGAATGCCCTCAGATAATTCCATTTCTGAGTCTCCCACCTCATGAAAGCCCAGAACAGAGCAGCATACTGACATATAAGGAAAGATTATGAGGTTTGGGGTTGTTTAGACTAGAATATAAAAGACTGAAAAGAAACACAATGGCTGTCTTCAGATAGATAAAAATCTGATACAAACCCCAGGGAGTAATCTTGTGGACAGGACAGACAATAAGTGATTAAAGAGCAGCAAAAAAGTTTGAGCAAACTTTAGGCATGAACTTTCTTGGACAATACAGACAGATGCCCACAGATTACTGTGGAACTTTCCCCTTTTTCCTTTAAGTTGAGGTTAGAAAAATGCCTATCAGGAATTAGAAGGGTCTCATCATCATGTCTGGGGACATGTTGTGTGTAGGGATGAGACTTCTTGAAGTTCCTTCCTGTCATGTTTTGTAATATTCTCTGATCTGGAGACATTGAGAGGATTCGGGAACCTTGCCAGTAGCTTCATTCCCCTTCTCATCCTGGTGCTGACTTTGACCATTAGCTTCCAGTCATGCTTTCAGAGTGGTAGCCTTACAGCCTTTGTGTGTATCTGTATGCACTGATAAATCTTGTGCACCTAACGAAGATTTCTTTCTCATACCAGCCTGGTGTCATCTGGGCTGCATGGAAGGTTGCTGGATTTCCCTACATGCAAGCAGCAGACACATATTTTCAGGTATAATGACCTTCATTCTAGATTGCAGGGAGCGTCTAAACAAAACCAAGTATGTTTGTCCTCAAGGTTGGTCTTCAGCAAATCAAGTATAAATGGCTTCCTTCTCCCAGACATCCTTAAAGCTTTAAAGGCACAACACTGATTTAGGTTATGATTTAGGCATGTTATATAAGGCCATAAAAAATCATGAACAGTAAAAATTAGAAGACCAGAATGAATTGACAGTATAGCAAGTATGTCAAACATGGGACGCATTAGCTTGTTGCAGCCACACAATTCTTTTGCTCTTGGCTTTTTAAATTTAAATTAACACTATAGTTTGGTTTCAGACTATCGGAGGCAGTGAGAAGTGCTTCTGTGTACAATCTGCCTTTTGTTCCTAGGTAAAGACTTTCTTTTCTAGAACGAATGATTTTCCTCCCGAGAGTATTTCCTGTGCTAATAAGAAAAACAAGGGGAAACAGATTGCAAGAGCTTAATAGGCTTTTTGTTGT
Organism: Callipepla californica brunnescens; assembly: GCA_023055505.1. NCBI lineage: Eukaryota > Metazoa > Chordata > Aves > Galliformes > Odontophoridae > Callipepla > Callipepla californica. The sequence continues at coordinate 1,408,867 of JALIRH010000013.1, forward strand.
TGTTGTTTTTTATTTTTTACATTCCATGCCAAATTTTGTCCTCACATGAATTCTTGAAACCCTTCTGATTTCACAGGAACCTCTTAGCTGTAAAAAAAATTTTTTTGTTCATAAAGTCTATAAAGCTTCCTTCTGTATAAAGTGCTTTACACATGGAATGGCTACTGAAGCAAATTGACTAGAATGGTAGTCAATTTTACACTGCTGCCTTCCCACCCAAAAAGCACTTCTGGTACCCTACAGAGACATGAGATGAAAAAGGAGGGGTAGAAATATGTGCATGTGCACACATAAAGGAAAAGGTTTTAAAAAAGGAGAGAAAATGAAATAGTACACTGCACTGTCTGCCCTACATATTTGACTTGCTGGATGGGGAGAGGAGTTTGTACATATCCAGCGAATGCACATTGAGTTAAATTCAGTTCTTATCTGCACTAGGACATTAGCTTCAAATAGCTTTGCTTAAGGGCCAGGGAATTCCCAGGTTACATCTTGAGAAAATGAAGATTCCAAGTTCAAATCAGTTTTTGAAATATATGTACCTACTTAGTGTGCTGCTATACTGTAGTTTTCGGGGAGAGATTTTGTGCTGATATTAATCTAGCATCTCTCTGCTGAATATGTTATAAGCATACCAGTATACATCAGCTGTATTTCCAGCTCTGTATCATCAAACTAATCTACAAGCTTTAATAAATATTGACCAGATGTCTTTTGTACAAATGAAATTATGTCCTCAGCAAAGAAGGTACCTGACAGCTCCAGCCCACAGTATTCATGAAGATTTGCCTGTGAAAGTCTATTCTAGAACATAATCTTCAGCATATTTGATAAAATAGCAGTGCTGTTAATGCAGCAGTTACCATTAGCAGTGTGAGAATGGATGCAATAGTAAGCCATGCCAGGAAATTATGTTGATTATGCAAGGTCTCTGTCTTTTGCAATAAGAGTAGTGTAGTGATTTGACATAAAATTGAGCAGCTGTTTTCTCTGAGCATTTGAAAGCTAGTGGAATACGAGCTAAGAACATCTTCTGTGTCCAAAAGGCAAACTACTTAGTGTTGTTCTTGAATATTCTGCTTTTATTTTCAGAGATGTAACATAAAGTTTACATACAATACAATACAACTCCAAATGTTACTGTCTAGAGGCAGGATGGTATGCTGCCTGTGGTATATATTTATTTTTCTACTGTCCATGCTGCCTATTCTACTTATAAATGAAGGTACTGTAGTAAAAGTACAGCAAAAGGGACAATATTTTGGCTTCGAAGCTCTGATATTCAATCAGGAATCTTGTATACCATACCAGACCAACTGTTATCATAGAAGTTTAATAAAAAATTTGTCCCATTCTGATTTTGCAGTTTGACCATTGCTGAACATAGAAGTTATCATTTGCATCAGCGGGAATAAAATAACCCAAATCTCTTCCTTCGAATTCAAACAAAGCATTCAAGGAGGCTTCCAAAGCACTCAACTCGTGCATTCTTTTTGTTCTTGTTTTAACTGTTAAGTCATATCCATGGTACCACAGGTCTTCATGATCACCAGAGAGGCTGTAGAATCTCCATCTCTGGGGATATTTGAAACCCAGCCGGATGCTTTCCTGTGCAACCTGCAGTAGGGAACCTGCTGCTGTAGCTGGGGGTTGGACTGGGGGATCTCCAGAGGACCCTTCCAGCCCCCACAGTTCTGTGATCTAAGCAAGCAACATCCTTCCCTCAATTCTCTGTTGAAGATGGAATGCTGGGAGAGCTGCATTACAGCGGCATTTTTCATCATCACAGAGGACAGCAAAAAAAAAAAAAAAAAAAGAAAGAAAGCTTTGTAATATTCCTCCTATAAAAGCCACAAGGAATATTGACAGTCTTGTAACAAAGACTGTTTTCAAGAATTTTTTTCTGATTTCAGAGCTTAAGAAAAGTTTTAACACCTCTCTCATAACATCACATCATCATTAGGTTCATATAAACATTGATACTTTGCATATACTGAGGCCTTCTGTGTATCAGTTATGATGACAGCCTGTGCAGTGTCGTCATTTCTTTTCTTTTGTTCATATGAAAAAGATTTTTTGATAGTGGCTTGAAGGAAGTACTCCTCTTTGGGAATGTAGCTTCTGTGTTTCTCACTGATTGGAGATAAGAACATTCTCAGATACTGTAAGTTGTCATAGCTCCATCAACTCATGTGCTGTTTCAGATGATCTGACTTACTAATTGTAATAATTTACATTTCTTCCAATCAGTAATGATCTTACATTCTGATAATGTGAGATTTCTATCATCAAAGCTTTTAAGTTATACATTATCTTTGGAAGAACACTAGTTTTTATGTTTACTTCATTCATAACACAAATGCATAATCAATTCTTTCTACCTAGTTCATTTTAATTAAGCAAATGCCTGAATCTCTATTAATTATTACTAAATCTTAAATTTTATTAGACAGATATGATCTAAACACAGCAGAATCTTGTTCATTGGAACACTCTTTAATGAAACTTTTTTTATCCAAAAATTGGACTGCATCCCAAAGTGCAACGTTTGTACTGAACATTCATTATTTAAGATTAGTATATCCCCCACACACATATGATAAATTTCACAGAATGTTTTGGTGCTTTTCACTAAATACTCAATTCTCTCTGAATTCCATAATAACTACTGTATTTCTTAGCTTCTGGTTGTTAACAGTATTGTGTAGGATCTGCCATAGATTTTTGCTTCTCGCTTGATCTCTCTTCTACTCCACAACACTGAGATGTCATCTTGCTATCAGTCAGTACCAGAATCTTGCCTGTATTTTGCAAAGTTAGTATTCTACTAAAACAATTGGACAGTTAAATAGAGAAGTTTAAAAGCACATCGATTTTCATCAGTTTCCACAGCTCGCTTGTGAGATTCATTTCTGTTCATGTTAATTATGCCAAAGAAACTCAGGCACAGGACAGGGGTCACGTCATACTTTGGAGTTCACTTACTATTTCTCTTTTGTATTCTTTATACCCTTGGTCAACAACTTTGAAGAAAGTGATATGTGTGTGATTTAAGATATTACATGGCTCATTAACTGCACTATAGCTGACAATTGGATTTCAAAGACTTGTTTCTTAAGTTAGCAGTTTTTTAACACAGCCTCAGATACTTCAGACCCCAGATGTGTGAAGGAATAAAAGAATGAGGGCACTTTTCTGCTCCTGTTCCTGGCATCCCTGAGGAGCAGTAGTTATCCTTGAAAGCTTCTCTGCTAATGTAACTGTAAGTGCAAGGAGGAGCCTCCTCAGCTGCCCCTTGGCATAGCAGGATGAAGGAGGGCTGTTAGAAAGGTAAAGGAAAGATGCTGGCAGTGATTTATGTTCAGTTCCAGAGTTCGTGCACACACAAGCACTACAAACTGAGATGTTGCATGTACCTGATGTACACAGCACAGTCTATGTAAACCAAAACAGCGAGTTGTGGAGCCAGAAGATGATGCCACATTAAAAAAGCAAATGAATAGAAGTGGGCTTGTGCCTGCCAAAGGAGGGAAGCCAGTGTGTGTGGCTGCACTAACCAGGGAAATGCAGCTTAGTATTTACAACAGAAGAGCTGAGAGAAAATGGTTGGTGTGGCTGCTCCAGCAAGGAAACCTGAGCTATAGTCTGTTCAGTGAGTAGCTCTGAGGCAGTCATGTATATCTGGTGATGAAGGGAACCCAAAATGAAGAAATTCAGTACTGCAACCAGCAGCGATGTGTCTGACTATAAATAGCGTGCTTTAGTCCGTTTTAATCTGCAGTGAAAGCGTTTGTCCCCTGACAACCTCTTCTCTTCTTTTGACTCCTTCTGTAAACTATGTCCTCAAAATCAGTTCAAACAGACATACAAAAATTTTAGCTTATTAAGTCATAATTATGGTAATATAAACAATGTAATAAATGACAGAACATGTTGAGAAATAAATACATACTCATAAAATTGCTGAGATTTGTAATAACCTGCTCTGACTGCACTTTTATTGCAGTCATTCAGTGCAGTCTCACCTGTTTTACCTGCTGCCTTTTTATTTTCACAAAATGATGAACTACAATTATGCTTCACTTTTCAGCTATCCCATATTACAACATATTGAAGGCGTAGTATATAAGAGCTCAGTCCACCCAAATATTTACATGTCTAACTTCAAACATGGAAGTTCTCCTACCTTCAGTACTGTTCTGACTTTCAGTCAGAAGGTATCCTAATCTCTGTTTGAATGATCTCTGAGTGCACAAAATATATGCATCCCAGCAACGAAAGGAGCTGAAGGCTTGGGCTGCATTCACATATTCATCACACAAATATCACTTGTGCCTGTGATATCGAATGTCTTGTTCAGTGTGTGTGCCCTCTTAGGTGCGCTAGCTGAGAAGCAACTTTGAAAGCGTAAGTAGAGATATCAAGACCAAAAATACATAAATTGGATGTCTTGTCAGCTAATACCTCTTGCTTTAATGACAATAAAGCCTGCTGACACAGTTGGTGCTGGCAAGAAGGCTTTCTGCGGTGTGAATGGAGCAGCTGCTGCTTATCGGGGAGGGAAATCAATGACTCAGCACTCATCAGAAGCATCCTGCTGGTCACCACTGCCAAGTGCCGAGTCATCGATTTTCCTCCCTGCCAGGAGTAGACTGCTCTATTTTCTTTACAGCAAGCTTTAAAGTGTTTCCAGTGCCTTGTGTGCAGCTGTCAGCTCCTGTTGGTAGGTCTCAGTAGGAGCACCCCAACACATGAATTGTGTTGGGGGATAAATCTCAAATTCACCCAGCGTAGCTTTTTCAAAGTGCCTGAAAGTCAGCATGTCTGAATCTACAAATCACCCCTTGTGCCCCAGTCAGCCTAAACGCGTTGTTCTGCTGGCCATAAGCTCACTAAATATTTTTTTCTTGTGAAGTGGCAAATGGAACACAATATGCCTGGCTCAAAGATTCACAGTCACTGAAACAAATCCAACAGCATGCAGTTGTCATCAAGAAATATGTCTAGGAAAACCTCTATAGCCATGCAGTTTCAGCACAGCATGCTAGTACCAACCAGTTATTCAATATTCAGACAAAGGGATTGCCATATATACTGCACATTAGAAGTGCTGCCCTTTGATTTCTCCTTTTGAAAGAAATCATCCTTACAGCTGTTCTCTATTGTCCCTCGGTGCTGAATATCTTCTTTATCTGAAGAGACCCTGGGAATCAAAAATAGTATCAGAAAGGGGTCTTTGTCTGCCAGCATTAAAATCTTGTGAGTCATGTTTTCCCAAATCCTTCGCAAAATTCTGTCACAGCTTGAACTTCAGGAATACTGTGAAGGTGACTACAATTATATTCATTTACAATTTGAAAAGCTCATTTAGGCTGAAATGTGTGATATATACACTCATATCTCTTTCCTGTTTCATTTACAAAGAGCAGCAGAATTACAGAGTTGAACAATAAAGCTTGTAAGCTTTCAGTTTCCTTCCATTTTCAAGATGCAAATGAGGCGAGTTCTAGAATCTGCAAACTGGATTCTACTTACTGATTCTAATCTAAGAAATAGCATATTTACTAGAATATATACCTAACCAGAATATTTCCTTAAAAACAGTGTCTCCCTGTGTCATATTTTCAAAGATTTTCAGACCTGCAACATTGTCATTCTCTTCAGAAACAAGGAAATATGCAAATAAGTTGTTATTTATAATAGCTGCAGCTTGCTATGTTTGTAAAATAATTATATTTGCCAGTTAATTGACCTTGTGTGCACAATAGGGACAGAAACAGAGAAATGATGCATGAAAATCCAGGGTAATACTGGATTGGAAATGTATATTAAATGTTAATTTTCAAAAATAGTAAGCAATTAATTGCCACTGTAACGAACATTTCTGTTTTGCTCTGGCAGCCATACCGCATTAACATCATACACTGAGAGTCCGGGCAGACCACGACTGCAGTGTTTGCACTGGAGTAAGTGCATTTTTGGTTTAATTTTAAATTTTCATCACAAATGTTCTCCCAGAAAAGCAGATGTTGTCATGTTTGTCGGTCTTGTTAAAATCTTTGTCACGTGGGTGCCAGCAAATGTAGTAACACCTAATAAATTATGTAGAGTATTGCAGTATGCTGTACTTGTATGGCCATTTCAATACACTGTAATTGTTTTCCAACACTTCCCCCACAGGTTAGTCTGGCTTCCAACAGAGGGAGAAGTGAATAACAAGCCAATCAACATGCAAAACACTGAGCAGAGCAGCTCAGCACACAGCCACCAGCCAAAAGCAAGATTAACACGTGGTTGCAGGCAGGACAGTGACTCCCTGGCTCTTGGCTTTTTCAGCTTTGCACGTCTGCTCTCTGTATCTTCTGAATCATCCTTCTGTTGTTTATGGTCAAAATAAGTTGTTACCCTTGTCAACACTGGACGATGACTGCAGCAGGACTAGATGATGCTAGCTGCAAGTTCCCAGCTGAGGATGTGTCTTTGCCTCTGTTGGCGCTCTGGAGCTGCATCCAGAAGAATCATCCCCATCCTGGAGCTGGGCCACGTCTGCCATAACATGGGGATGCAGCTGGCTGTGCCAACTGGGCCCAGCGAGTGGCACAGGGAAACTTCTTCCGATATGTAAATGCGCTTGCCTGGTGTTGCTGGGGAGCTTGGATTGTGTCATTCAGTGCGTGATCCTGCCTTTCCTGTGCTCAAGTGGGACCTTCTTAACTTCAATGGATGTGACTCCTGGAGGTCACTTTCCAGAGATATTTATTTTGGGGCTCTAAATGAGTCTGCAGAAGGAAGCTCTCCTTTGTCTGGTGGAACGAGCTGGCACCAGCAGCTGAGCTGAGAGTGCTGGCTTCTTTCAGATAGAGCACACTGCAGATTTAGAAGGCAGCAAACTTAAGTCACTGCCAGCCTGTTGTGGATTTAACCAGCAGTTCAAAAATGAAAATCTCTGTATTGTATTACAAATCCCCTAAGGCATCCATCAGGTTTCTAAGTGTTATAGGTGCTCTGGTGGGCTTTTTTTTAAAACATTTCCAAAATTTCCATTAGCCACTGTAAGCCTGGATGGATAACTGCCCATAGTCTGTCTCAGTTCTACAACAGTTAGATGTCCACAAGTCAGGAACTGTTGGTTTTTGCTTGTGTTAGTTGATGCCTTTCTGTGAAACATGCAAAATGTTTTTGCTTTTTGCTTTCCAAAATTGAACATTCTACAGTCCTGCTCTAGTGCCAGGACACCCTTAAGAAAGGAGCTAATCTGCACTAATGATTGTGTAAGAATGAAATGAAAAAGAACACTGTAACTTCTCTGAATTTATGGCATTACAGTCCTTCCCATGGTAACACAGAGAGTCAGATGGTTCAGTAGCAAAGTACAAGCTGGAAGAAGAGGAAAACAGTGACAAAGAAAAAACAAAAACAAAACAAAACAAAACAAAACAAAAAAAAACAGAGGAAACAACGTCATTTTCTCTAAAAATATAAGAACTGAGTAATAAAAGAAAATCCCTGTAAATGGTAGTCTGCTTGTAAAGAATATCCTTCAATCCATGTTCATTTCTTTCTATTTAACTACCCTGTCTAAAACTTTACAGAAAGCCCTTTTATATTCCATTATACTGCATAGTAAAGCATTCATGTCTAATACTATTGCTGATAAAGAAACCAAAAGCATATTTACAGAGACTGAATGTCTATAAAGAGCAGACCAAGCAAGCCTCTTGAGAAACGAAACTCCCGTATCAGATTATTGTGTGAAAAAAAATAGCCTGCTCCTCTCAATAACTGCGCTGGTTGGGGTTATTCAGAAAGGAAGTTGTTCTGATTTTCTACCATAAAATCACTTTTCTTAAGCCTGAAAACATCCAAGAAATAAATTTTTTAGGTAAGATTCATTTTGCAAAAAGGTATTTATTAAAAAGCTTCGGATAATGATTAGAGAGGATTTAATAACATAATAACTGACTAATGCTAGCACTCAGTAAGTACACACAATTAGATCCCTGAGCAAAGCTGGTGTTTTACCACATGTCCTTTGACACTTTGTTATATAAGCTAAGTTACTTGGGTGGATCCTTCCTACAGTAGTGAAGGCTAGCAGAAAACTTCTCTTTAGATCATAGAATAATATTTATTAAAAATATATATATTTTATTAAAAATATATAATAGTGATTGTCAGGGTAACAGTATGACAGAGCCGAATACAAAATCATACTGCTGATTTATGGATATTAACATAAGAAACACGCAAGGAAGTTAGGCTATTTACTATAAACACAGGCCAATTCAATACTGCCGAAGATATGGAATATTAAAGTTTTCCCTTCAAAAATACATTCATGTGGTGGCTCATACTAGCCTCAGTACTCTGCTGAGCACTGTAGCTGTGCTACCAAAGTTAATGAGAGTCTTTTCATTACTAAGCACTTTGAGCCAGGCCTTGGAATTAACACCATTCCTGGTTGTGCAAGTAACCTCCTCACAAAAGTGGAAGTAATGTTACCTTGAGTCTGGCAAGAGAGAAAAAGGTTGTGGGCCAACATCAGAAATACTTACACCGCACGACTATATCCCATAAAACTAAAACTACCACTTTACAACTTGAATCTTTCCTAGTGAGATTTAATTTAATTTTTAAGGACTTCAGGGCAGGGTAATGAGGGTCTATTTGTGTGGTAGACAGAAAGTATTTAAAATAGGTCATGTGCAGACCCTAGACAGACCACTGCAATATTTCAGAGCTCTACAAACCTGAACCAAACTTCATATGTTTGCAATATTTGGACACTCTGGTTCTTAAAACTGATGATGCCAGTGCTCATAGACGCATGGTGCGGTGTTGTCATAGCCCTCTGCTGGGGCAGATTAGTTGGGTCGTGCTGGAAGAGGCCATCCTCTGGCAGGTTAACATGCCTGGTATGTAGTCAGGTTACATTTCTGTCTGTATAGTGGAAAGTGAAATACAACAGAATTAGTTAAGAAAAAGTAGAAGAGGGAAAATACAAATAAACACAAGCAGAGCTGTCTCTGAAATTAGGTATATATGAAAATTAAGGATCAGATCCTTCATATTGAAATCACCTGTAAGAAAGCAAAGGGAAGAATTAAAAGCTGTCAGAACAACAGTGTGAGCCCTTCCGCAGGCAGCTCTCAGGTGCCACTAATAAGCTGCTGTTGGAGCTAGCTCCCATACAACCATCGAGAAACAGTTCCCACCAGCTGCAGCTGGAGAGGTGGTGTGTGCCCACCTGGAAGGCAAAGAGCCATACAGCCTTACTGGGCACAGGTAAAAACAGAGAGCTTCAATTGATGCATGTGCCTGACAAAAGGTTAGCACATAAATACCTATGTAATTGCATGCATTTATGTTTGTGGAAGTGTCTTACTGCCACTGCGTCGTTATTAAAATGCAGAACAAGTGCAAGCATGTTATTTTTATAAAACCACAAAAAAAAATGTTCAGACAGCATTATGACTTAGGTTTCAAACGCATAGAAATGGGCAGGGAAAAGAAAAGAGAGGAATCAGAAATCAAATTCCCACTTTTTCTCTATTTTTCCCCCAGTTCCCAAAGCAGGTAGGGTGGAGTATACAGTCCTTTGAGATGCTTGCAGCAATGGTCTTGCCTTTTAGAATAAATTATCTCAAAGAGCATTGCAAATTTAAGAGTTTTATATCAGACTTATGTGCAAGATAACTGCATCTGTATCTGAGATGTGCTAGGAAAATGGTCACAGAATAGAATACGTTCTTTCCCCACCCCAAGAAACTGCCAAGGAATCATAGGTGTGCAGAATGTAATTACACAGACTGAAATTAGGCCAGCTCACTATGGCTAATTCCTTGTCTTTTACAAGTGCCACAGGATCTTTAATGCCACAGATGATTAGGTTGTCACTTTATGTATTGTCTGCAAGTTGGCAGCTCTTGTAACTTACCCAACGTCACGTCCAGTTCTCAGAGCACAGGGATAAATACTGGCTGGCATGGTGACATGCAGCATTTCTCCTCAGTTCTCTCTGACCCCATGTTCCCCATAGATGGAGCAGCAGATCTATTGCCTTCTCATTCATGCTTTCAGCTTAAAGTTTTCATTTATTGAATCAGCCCTTCCATCATCATCATTTATGTCCTATTCATACATCATTTCTAGCTATTGTAATACCTCTTCTCAGGATTTAAATAACTCTGACATCAAATAGCTTGTGCAATCTGAACAAAGAGTCCTAAGCCATCAGAATAGCTTTATCTAAAATATACTCCCAAATAAATGAAAGAAAAATGTTGTTTATGTTCTTTTTTGTGTTTTGTGAATAAGAGTTATGCAGGAAGAGAACTATTCAGCACAGAGTGCTTTTTGGCAGCAGACTCATGCTGCCCAGCAGTCAGGGAAAGTTGTTGTGACTTCAACATGAGCTCTGTTCCAAACTGTCCAGTTAATCTCGTATCTCCAAATTTTGAATGATATCTAGGATATTGGCTACCTGAAAACACTGCAGTTATTTTAGCTTTTAGACCTCTCCTCTAAATTAAAGTGTTCATTTTGTTCTGTTGCTCATCTACCTTTCTGTGTAACGTACTTGCCTGCTCCTTAGCTGCTGCTTTTAGAAACTTTTAGTCAGTCAGATGATGTAAGCCTAGCGCCATAATCATAACTAGGTTTTTGATGTGAAAAACTGAATTGCTGCCATTTCTTTGCATTAGAAGTGTTAGATGTTGTGCAGCCTCCAGAAGTGGTTGCTGTGTATCACAAGATACTAACCAAAGGTAATTCTTGTACTCCAAAGATGTTTTCTGCAGAGGCACTTTTTGAAGGAATGTGTAAAAATGATGTTTTCAAATGAAAGCTAGGCTCATCCTTGGAAATCCTTCAAAAATTGAAACCCCGCTACATTGCTGGCATTGTGCCTAAAAAGAACAGTGTTGGCAGAGTATGGGTGATGTCCACGAGGAACTCCCCTCATGTCCCCTCCAGCTTCCAGCTTTCTCCTCCAATTCACATTGCTCCTCAGCAGGTGGAGGCAAAGGGTATTTCCATGTGTGTTTTCTGAGACATGTGCAGCTGAAGTGCATCTCCCACTCCTTATGTGCTTCTGGTGGTAGAATGCTGCTGAAAAAGGCAAAATGAGAAATAACATCTATATTCTTTAATATAATGTGCAATGGGCCCAATTCTGTTGAGTAAGCCATGGGAAACCCTTACTCACAATAGGCATGGGAAAAGGGAATGAGGAACAACTGGAATTCATGTACATTTTCAAACGACATTACAGCAGCGTTTTGTTTCAATTTCAAAGTGCATATTGCATGTCAGCTTTGGATGAATATAAATTCAAATACAGGAACATTTCATTCGTGCTTGTGGAATTTTAAGTACAAATTGCAAATGGATCATTGGAAGTGACTTTCCCAAACCTGTCAGTTTGTTGGCTCCTGGCACTGAGAGTCTCACTCCATTCGAACCCGTTATTTCTTTTCCCTGTGCTACATTTTGCTGCATGTTTCCTTGTGTTCTGTGATGTATCAGTTATAAAACTGTAAGTTTTTGCCTTGATATCCTGCCTGAATGGTTTATAGCATGTAGCAAGGCTGACTCTGCGCCAAAGGGACAACCCATTTCTGGTGGGCAGAACACAAGCATTTTTAATGCTTGACAATTATTCTTGCTTAGGAAAGGTGGCAACAGTGGTTAAACTCAGTGGAGCTAGCACTTACTTAGGCTCTCAACATTGAAATGGCATTGTATATGTACATATATATGTGTGTGTGTTTAAAGAGTATGTAGAAGAACAGATTTTATTTCTGCTACTTGCCACCTGCATTTCTTTGTCTTTCAAAAGGGAATAATTAATTGGGGCTTTTTTTTTTTTTAAATCAATAAACAGTTGCTTGACAATGACTTGATCCAGACTGCACAGACATCCCTTTTCTAGGTGGTCTTGTCACAGAAAGATGTTTTCAGATTTGTAGGAAAGGCTGTCCAGAATGGGGACTCCATTCTCCTTTTGCTGGAGAAGTTCGCCTGTCTGTGATTTAGTTTTGTGTGATAATTTAAGTGCAGATGTAGAAACGCTCCCTCACTGAAGCTCTGGAAGTAGGCTAGCAGCATTCAGTCGTTGTTACATGAGGATGAAGCCAGGATAAGCGTGCCGAAATCACCCTTCCCCCACCTCTCTCTGCAGACACATGCAGACAGGCACACACACAGTATTATCTCTGTTTGCCTTACTAATGTCATTGTGCAATATTCCATTTTCCTCTCTCTTCTTGTCCCCAGGGTCCGTAACAAACCCCTGCTGGACCTTTTATCCACCCACTAAGTCCAGATTAATTTATTATACTCCATCTAGTTTTTGAACTGTTCCTTCTAAATGTGTGATGGGGCTTAGGGCTGTGCAAAGGGGATTCAAGGATAAGGGGAGAAAACATCCTCAGGCTCTCGCTTACAGTGAGAGGTTGCATTACAGTGCGAACACCTCTACTATTATTATGCATAGCCATGGAAGATGATGCAGGCGGAATAGCTGATTAGAGCTCATATTTAGCTAAATTAACATCTCAAGTTCATTTTTTTTTCTTATAAATCTGAGTTCATCATAATCTAAAAGCAAATATTTGCCTTTAATATCACTGATTTATGCATAGAATACAGCGTACTGTTCATTTCCTTCTTAATTATTATTATTTTTTTTTAAACAGCTTCCAGGCAGAAAGTCAGAGCCTGCTGTGTTTTATATTATACTCTGCAACTCATTTTCCTGTTGTTTTTGTTGTTTTTTTGGTTTTTATTTTTTTTTAATAAAACATCTAATTAATCCATGCAATATGAATACTTTCTGCTTAAACTCAATGTGCTCATGAAAAAAAAAAAAAAAAAAAGAGTGAAAATGTCACAAATGTCATTTGTTGTACCTATGAAAGTAATAGGGAGGTAAAAAATGTAAGGAGTTGAATACTTCCCCGCTTTGTGTCCACTATGTGAATGGTGACTGAAAACTCTTAAGGAGTTAACTACAAGCAGAAAATATTTGGAAAAAAAGTTCTTAAATGCTGTGGAAATGATATTCCTCATTTTTGCCATCTTGTTATTGTGCACTGTATTGCGTAAGACGAACCTGGTGCTCTTGCATTTGTAGCAATAAACCTGCTATATCTTTTCTGTTTGTGGGAGGTCTCAGCACAGCCCTTTTTATTCCTGCTGTAAAGGAGACTTGAAGCACTGTTGCAGCTCAGGTCTGTATCCCTTGTGCTGAGCACTACAAATGACTGGTTATGCTAGAAGTTTATCACTGTCTGACTCAGCACCTTCTCCTGGGGAGAGCACAGACAAGAGGAACAGGGGCTAGCTGTGTCCCTAGAAATTAAGAGCATAACTTCAGGTGGCAAATTCTGAAATTAAGAAAAGGAACTAGAGAAGTGTGACCTCTGATGAATTATCACCAGTACAATTTTTAATTGTTTGTCAGGCTTCTTCATGAAATACCAGCAGCTCTTTAACATCTTTAAATTACTACCTAGGCAATTTCCAGTAACAAGGAAGTTGAAAATCAATGTAGAAAATATTACCGCACTAAAAGTAAAAAGATGTTTCCAAATGGTAATGTAGAAAACCTCACAAGGGAAAGCTTACTTGCCTGTGAAGCTTTCCCAATAGAAATATTATAAATCATACATAAGTCAGGGTATGAATGAGGAAGGGAAAAATATTTATCAAGACGCAGTTTAGAATTCCTCAGAGTGTTTATGGCCTGGCACAGACAGGTGCCAACAGAACATGTCAAGCATGATCAGCAGATACGTGGTGCATCACAAGGTCTGGGTGGAAGCTTAAAAGCCTTCTCTCATTGTATTATAATTTTTTCAGTAGTATTGGTTACATTTATTTGCCTTCTTGTGCACCTGCATCAAAAACTGTCATGGCTGTCTGTGAAACAGCCAGATCCAAAGCTCACCTTCGTGTCAGTGTCAGCTCTTCAGCATGCTCTTGCTTTTACTTACTTTTGCGCCAACAAAAAATAAGACATGGCTTCCCTCTGGCACAGCATTGGTCTCATTAAAAATAACAACACTGTCTTTAACATAAGTAGGCTGCTGCAAAAGTAATGTCTCCTACTTCCTTCTATGATATCAATAGAGCAAATTCTCAGCTACAAAACACTACTTTTCAACATAGTCACCATGACTGTAAGCCATGCTTGTAAAAATCTGCACCAGAGGAGGTGACCGTAGTCAGCACTGCTGAGATGCACCACACAGCCCTCACGGGGCTCACATCCACTGTTTGGTCTCCATCAGCGTTCAGCAAGCAGTGATGGATGTCAGAGGGTGCACGTGTGAAAAGAGCACACTTTGGAATGGTTTAGAACAGCAGTGTCATCTTACAGCAGTGTGTTTACGAGTGGATTTGCAATATAGCGTGAAAATTAGCTGAGTTCATGAGCACATGGCCCAATCACATTTTGAAACTTTCCAAGCATTCCATCTTCATTTTTATTTCTTTACTTAAGCTTTTCCCTCACCTTATAGATTATATTTGTAGTAGATTTTAACTATTATGCAATAACATTGTATTATCTTAGCATCAGCAGTGGCATAGAGCATTGAGATATGAATTAAATCCTTCTATTCCTGAAGAGATGTAAACTTGTAAGGTTGGTTGGTTGGTGTAGACAGTTCATTTATGTCTATCTGGCCAAAGGCAGGTGCCACTTTGTTAGGGAGTTATGAGTGGAAGGAAGGAGGTAAAATTACAGAATAGAAGTTGACCTAGAATAGGGAGTTGGTAAGATTTCAGTCACCTGCCAAGGTAACTCCACATGGAGCCTCCAGAAGAGATTGCAGATGACACTGGCGTTGTTGCTCAAAAGGTTTGTGTTTTAATTTACACAAGGACGGAGGGGTGAATGCTGGGCTGTTTACGAATTCAGCTGTGCCCTATTTCAGTCTGAGACAAAGTCACATTGCATAAAGAGAATGCTGTATGCCTGAATCAGGTAATTTCTGACAGTTTCCATTCCTCTCTTTTCAGCTTGCTTTGGTGGAAATCAAATGACTTACCAGCGGTTTGGTAAGTGTGCTCTCTAAGGTTACTGCTTGAGCAAGTACAATGAAAGCTGGTAATTTTCCAGCTCTTGAAGCATGTCTGCTTTTTATTTGATGAGCAGGAAAGCAGGGTTTTGTAATCTTTAACACCCTGGAAGAGCAACTGGCAAAGGCTTTAAACTGGCCCAGCAGCTGGCAAGTCCCTTAGGTCCTGGTCCCAGCCACAGCTCAGAGGGGCTGCTGCCTGGGAGGGAAGGTGGCCTGTGCTGCAGGGAGAGGAAGGCTCCATGGACGGAGACTTCTGGGCTCTTCTGCAGCAGACTTGCTTCCTAATCTGCAGAAGATAGCTGGTGCTGGCAGCTGTCCTGTTCTTGCACTGAAAATAGCAGCTTGTTCTAGAGGTTTTTACACCAGAATGCTTATATATGACACCTTGCACAATGAGCTTATGTGTGATGCTGCCTGCTACTGACGTGCAAGGTAAAGGTGTTCCTGTTATTGACGCTAACCTGACATTATTCTTCCTTTGAGTAGCACACAGCTCATACCAGACTGGGCTCACTTTGTAATTCCTCATCTACAAATCTCTGAGTTCTGATACTTTCTGCAACCTCTGCTGTATAATAGGGCATAAGAAAATTCTGGAAGCCTTCGGCTGCAGAAACAGAGAAAACCCTTCCAGGGGTTCACCATGACCCACCTACTGCCCTGCAGGAGGTCTTCTTCTGGCAGAGGTGTGTCTCTTTTTTGAAAAAAATAAGATATATCCTAAAGCACACCAAACTTCCTTGACTTCAGTGCACACGTGAGAGACACTAGATAACAGGTCTTGGTCTAATTTTGGGGGGAAAAAAAGAGTATTATCTTTACTTAGGCTTATCTTTGCTTAGACATTTAACTCGACACAGATTTGGGTCTTGGTTTTCTACCAGCACTTGCTGTTTTTTTTCCTCATTCACGCAGATGAGCTCATGAGGCAAAACTTAACTTCAGGGATTTGAGCTCAAATAATTCTGTTTCTGCAGGTCAGAAAGAAACAACTGTTCTTTTAAAGGGCTGAGGCTTAGTTTTACGTCAGAGCTACAGAATTACTTCTTCCTGTGGCTGGTCTTTGGCCCCAGCTCATTAAGTCTACCTGATGGTTCCATATAGACTATAATTTTTGTTTTAGCTAACAGACTGAAATTGAGTTTTATAATGAAACAACTGAACTGTATTTGAAGTTTTCAATAAATATTTACTAAATAGCTGTCGTTTGTGCAAGGGGAAGTCCCTGGAAGAGACTGAGGCAAGAACACAGCAGTGGTGCACAGTGGTGCACAAAGACCTGGCAAAGCTCGTTCAAGTAGGCAAATCTGCGCACCTGTTTGAAAAGAAAAATCTTAAAGCAGTCATCTAGTCATATTAAATCAAATACAGAAAATGTTATTTTACTCTTCTTACATGAAACCTACCAATAGATATTGCAGTTTTCAGTTTTCACCCAGGAGTGAGTGCACAGATGCCTTCAGGGAGTATTGCTGTTTGCCGGTATAATGCTAAGGACAAGACAAGTTCCAGCAGTCAGCTCTGACTTCACATCCCATAGCCAGAGCCAGAGAAGCACCATGCTTTGGTCTTCTGCAATGTGTCACCTTTGCTGAGGATAAATGTGAGTCAGTTATTGAATGTCATTGCTGAAATCACTTTTGTTTCATTAAAACAGAAATGCAAGCTTGTATAAAATGTTAAAGTATGTACAAGCACACAGCGCTTTAACATGTTTGAAACTATTTTTCAAGTACACCTAATGTAAAATGTTGCAAAATAATCCTGTAAAGAAGAGGTGTTTATTAACAATAGATGTTCTAAGCAAAGCTGTTAGAACTGCTGCTTCACAGTCATCTCTGAATTGAAAAATCCTGTGCAAACAAAGTTTATACATTACAAGGCAACAGTAAAGTCAGCTAGACTCAGTATCACACACTCAGAATTCTACTTTGCACTGGTACAGGGAATACTCATTTTAAGCACAACTGTAAAATACATATTTTAAATTATATTTTGCAGTTCAGTAGCTTCTCTAACCCAAAGATCCCAAAGCACTTCTCAGAGGAGGTGTAGTTAGTTTAAGAGCAGTCCTGTGAGCACGATTATTTTCATTTCACACACAGAGAAAATGAGCAGCAAAAGCTGATGGTTTGTTCAAGGTTGCACACAGGTGCTGGCACAAAGAACAGGCCTTGCACTTCTTGCCTCCCACTTCTGTGCCTTAACCAGAGAGCACCCAGCAGGTTTTCCACATCGTCCCGTGGTTGAGCAGCTTTCATTAGATCAGTGGAGATTGAGGAACCCAGAACTAATTAATGCTCTGGCACTTGTCAAAGCCTCCATTGGTCTTTACCTCTTTTGGTTCCATAGGGCTCGATGACTTGCAGTGAGGTCTCTGAAGAGATGACAGAGAAAAACAAGTAAAGCTTGGGGACTTACTAACATTGTCTGACAAAAGTAGGGGCTGTACTCAGAAATATGAGCTAAGGTTTTACAGGCTTCCTGTTCTTAAACATTGGATGTGAAAGCTTCAAAGAAGAGCCCCGTTTTGTTAGGCTTAATAAAGCCTTGACATCTGATAAGTTAAAAGTGGCTCCATCTTACAGCCCCCTGCATCATCACTCTTACACTGCTTAAAGTAAATTGCCTTGGTTCTCTTGTAAAACTAACAATTTTCAAATATAAAACAAACAACAACAACAAAAAAAGACAACAGGATTCCTGTGTAAGTCACAAGGAATTGAGTATTACAAACACTCTGCCAGCTGTGCTTCCAAATAATTAGGAAGGGATGTAAGCTGCTGCTGTTAGATCAGGATCAATGCTTCCCAGAAGTTTGGACTAAGATATTTTGGTTCAAGTTTGTAACACCTTCAATTGCATCTCATTGTGTTGAGAGGTTTTAACTGTTTCAACTTTTCTGCTAGTAAGAAGATTAATTATGAAGACGATAAACAGGCCAAGCTATTAACAGTGACGGATTTTGGAGCAGGGTTGGGTTTTTTTCAGTCCAGTTAACAGTACATGGCTTGTCAGTAGTGTTTGGACATCAAGAAGCTGTGTGTTTTAAAGAGCCAGGAGAACGTTCGTCATTAAATTTCAATGTCAGCTAAATCTCACCAGTACTCAGTCTCTCTCTTCACATGACAAAGATTCGTTTTGTTTGTATTTTTCTTGGGTATTTTGATAGGATCCATCAACCCCAAAACAGATCACTGATGGATATGGATATTCTCAACAGGGGTACTTTACCTTATCAGAATATATACACAAAAAAAAATGAGTTCTCTCTGAAACTACCCTGTATTTTCCATCAACTTATTTGAAGGATAGGAAGGCAGTTCTCAAAAATTCTGTGTTTTGTGATCTTAGGCATTTATATGGCTGTAATACTTTATTTATATGCATATAACAGCAGAAACAGAACAGTTTGGGGCGGGGGGGGACAGAGGAAAAAAAGTAAATACAATTTGCTCTTTAAAAAATTGTGTAAATTAGTGCGGGGAACAAAGAGATGAAGGTGATTTACAGTGTTAATAGGGCTTAATATATGAAGTATTAAGCACCTCTGCAGCACTCAAAGCAGCACAGCTAATGCTTTAACTTGTTTGACATTGGAGCCTTTTTACCACTTATATCCCAGCATATTTACAAATTGAGAAGAGGCTTGTTGAATCTTGTTCCATGACAGACTTCTGAAGTATTCAGGCTGGTAGCTTGCAATTACTTCATCCTGGCTGAGAGTCAAAGCAGGCCAGCACAGGGGAGGGAGGCATTCTGCTGGACCAGCCAAGGCAGAGGAGGGTAGCATGCTTTTAAAGGGGAAGAGCCCAAACATGAGGCTCTTCTTGACATACATCATTAACTATTAATAGAGATTCATTATTTTTGTGGATTTGTCACAATTGGCTCTTAGGACAGAGTGCCTACATGCTTTACTAATTATCCCTAACCTGCTTGGAGGCACATTTGTGAATGCCAATCATTTATCACCAATTTACATACTTGAGGGAGGAGATGAGGGGGAGATATTCAGAAACATAAAAACACGTTAGAGCTAATGTATAAACATTTTCCCTCAAGCTCACCCTGTTCCATGACTTGATGAGTCCATCTCAGTCCTGAATAATCCTCACCTCTGGCATCCTTTGCAAGATACAGGAAAACTCAACAATTTCCTTGAGATTATTTGAATTCCTTGGAATGATTGTGTTGTGTTTTGTTGTTGTTTTTAAGGAATGAAATGATATATTCATGATAAAGTCCTGATTTGCTTATTTGATATGAAATTTCAATGTTTCCTTTTTGCATAATCCACTTTGCAGTATGTCAGGAAGCATTTTCCTAACAATCCATAAGGGAACAGAAACTCTCACTTTGAATATATATGAGTTTATTATACTCTCTGCCTTGAGGATTGAAGTGACTTGTTTTCGCGTGGTAAGAGTGAGTGGGCAAAGCTCAGTGTGGGTGTCGTGGTAGTACCATTAGCCAGCCATACCTGAACTGAGATGTCATGCCTGACTGTACTGCACCATCAGGGCTGAGGTGTTCCTGCTTTGTCATCATTAAGTGGGTGGCTGCTGTGGCAAGAAGCTTCTGCTCAGTGAATCAACCATAAAATAAATGTTAGACTTGTGCAGGGGAAATATCGCGCCTCCTTTTTGACTTCCCCCTCCCAACACTTTTCTTCCTCTGCTACCCTGACATGCTGTAACAGCTTTATGAAAATCAAAGGCTTTAATTGTAAAACTACCACTTCATTGAAGACACAAAGGATTTATTCAGTGCTCAGCTCCTGGAGATCGCTTTATTTAGCATTCCTTTTTTTTTCCCTCACTCCATCTTACCAAGCAAAGTTTAATATTTAAACACACACCGCATTGTTAAGGAGGCAAATGTCAGCCTCTTAGTGAGGCTAAGAACAAGCTGCTTGAAAACATCACACTGTGTCAGGATTTCTTTCCTATCCGGCTGGGTACACCAACAGCTCTGGCAGGGCAACCGTTTCGGTGGGACAGCATGGGGCAAGGGAGGGCTCTGCCACCCTAAAGATGGAGATCTTTATAATCCCTTTTCTAAAAGGCACTGAAGCTTAGATGTGCTGGACAAAACTTTCTGTTTTCATTCCGAGGGTAAAGTGCCCACAGAGGATCCTGTACACAATTACCTTAACAGAGCTGCTGCTTGTACACGGATGTCTTTAGCGTGTCTTCAGCTGATAAAGTGAACATGCTATTTTCTCAGAGCGATTTCCATGCTAACCCATCCAGAGCATGGCACAGAGCTGTCCCAGCTGAGGGAGCTGCAGTGGCCTCACCTGCTGCGCCTGCATGCTGCATCCCACCCTCAGGCCTGTGCCAGTTTCCTAGGTTGTAGTAAACACATGCTGTGTATACATGACAATATAGGTCTCCAAGCTTTAGTGGATTTGGAATTACATCATTTGTTTAACAGTAATTGAAGAGTGCATCTACAAATGAACAGTGAAAAATATAAGATAAACAGAGATCATAAAATAAGGGTACTGCATAACCTATCTTATTACTGGACAGGAAGCCACTTGCACAGCACCTGAAAGTGTATGTTTTGTAAAAAATAAGCTGCTCTTTTCTGTGCATATGGAAGCATGTATTAGGCTAATAGGATTTATTTCTTCTAAGCCAGTCTGAGACAACACATAGTCTTTTACAGTTTTTCAGAGTCTTCCCCCTACATACCTTGCACTTGTGAAAGATAGCATGTACTCTGTTCTTCTTAAACTGAGTCCATTGTAACAAGTGTTAGATTTAAAGCTGCTTCTGTATGGGAACAAAGCATCTCAAAGAGAGAGTGTTGCGCCTTGAGTAGGATTAAGCTTAATTCGCTCCTACATTGCACTCTCTAGAACAAGGTTTATACACTGTGCAGTTTCAAGCAACAGCTGCTGAGATGATGCTGAACTTGGTCACAGCTCAAAACAACCTGAGTGGTACTGGGAAGAGAGGGCATGCACCTGTATCTGCAGAGATTCAGAAAGTAGGTTAGTGTCATGTGGCCATTTGGCAGTAAAGGTAATAAAATGACAAATTGCACTTAGTGTACCTGATCCCTCACTGTGAATGTTTTCAAGAAAGAAAGTTAATGCATCTTTGTCATTTGAAGTTTAGTTTCATCATCCAAGGAAAATGGATCTAGGCTATTGACTTGGAGATTATACCTTTACACAACGCTTCTCTCAGTTTCAGATTCAAAACTCTTTCTAATCACTCTTTTATTTCCATCACTGTGTCTACAATATGGCTGAGATGTATTGAGCTGTGCAAGTGGGTGGGAAAGCAATGAGAAACCTGGTTATATTCTGGAGATATCAAACCGTTAGGAGAGAAAACACATTTGCTGTGTGTCTGATCTCTGCAAACTGCTGAGGCATCCACATTTAGTAAGAAACAAACAAAACCCAGCAACAACAAAAACCCTCTCTATCTGTATGCTTCAGTGCATAACAAGTAGTGTATGCTTCTTAGGCATGATTCACAAGACAGATTCATGAGCAAGTGACTCTGGGTACAGCAGTGGAGGTGGATGTGGATGGTGTAAGGCCAATGCAGAATGGATTCAGAATGTAGGAAAACATTTTTTGTTTATCAGAGTCGGAGGGGAGTTAAAACAGGAGGTCTACACTGCAGTTTCATTGCTTACTGAGGAAGAGGCCTGGGTCAAACTAAAGTCCGTTTAGTCCTGTATATGTGCATGATACTTATGGAAGCATGTGAGAATGAGGACGGAGAGGCGGACCTGCAGGCACCAGGTCGGAGCTGCTGTGGGCAGAGCAGCAGTGGCTTTACCAGTCTGTGAGAGTGCATCTCTGCCACTTAATTGTGTTCTGGGTGAGAAGGAACTTCCTTGTGTTGTTTTAAGCTTCCTACCTAACTGAAGGATACACTGTCCCAGGGATGTGAAGAAAATGCTGTTCACCAACCACTTCTCTGTTCTGTAGCCTTCCAGTTTACCCACTCATTGTTCCCACCTCTGCAGCATGAAAACTCCTAAATTCACTTGGTATAAGAAGGTTATTCTACACCTTTAAGCAGCCTTGTTACCTTTGCTGAACTTAAAAACAAACAAAAGCCATAAAAATTAAAGGAATCATTCAGAAGAAAAGTTCATCAGAAAGGTCAGATGAAATAAGAAGTTAGACCAGCTCCCCAGCTGAAAGAAAACAAACTTAAGCATGAGAAGATAGGCACTTTAAGGTGCCTGCTTTCAAATCCTAAAGAATGTGATGGAAGCATTAGAGATAATTCAATTTTATCTTGGCTAATAGGAAATAAAAACCCAAACAGTTGTGGAAACTTGGACTGGAAATTACCATCAATTTGCTATGTGATCTCTTTGTTTGTTTCACACTCATACACCTATATATGTTTCAAGTGAGTTGATTATAGCCACTGATGAATGATCTGTTGTCAGTTGTAGTCCATTGTGCTTGCCATCAGTGTAACTTCATTGCAGCTGGTGATGAAATGTCACCTGCCGCGTGAGAGAAAATAAAATGCACAGTTGTGCTAGTAATTAGGACTGAAAATCAATAGTGAAAGATGTAAAAATGAGAGACAGTGAAAGACAAAACTGTGGAAAATAGAATTAGCCAAGGACAGATAAGAAAAGTGAATGCAAGAGTATCAGAGGAGATGGAACATTAATCCAAGGTGGAACAACGATGACCACTTTCTGCAAAGAGTATGAGTAGAAATGTCTTTTCTAGTCAAAACCTCTCTTCCTGTGGTAGAATGTGCATGTCTGTGAGCAGAGGCTGGAGCTGCTAATGGTGGCTTGAAGAGCTGTGCATTTTCTGCTTCAGTCCCTTGGTGGCTGCCATCCTGGACAATGAAGGACTTAGATGAAACTCGCTTTAGAATTCATGAGGGATGTCCCCGAATTGGTGAGAGCAGCCTGGCACAGTACAGTTCATAGTCAAGAATGCTGAATCTATTTTTTTTTTCCATTTGCCTTAAATCTGTTCATTTTGTAGCCTTTGAGACAAAGTATCTGGGGGTTTGGATACAGCCAGATGGCTGAGCACGGAGTAGCCCTCTTCTAAGTCATTCCTGAAAAGCACCTGTACTAAAAGGGTGGAAAATTGAAAAGACTTGTTGGCTCTGCAGGGGATGGTTTGTGTATGGTTCTGATGAAGTGAAATATTGTTGACTATTGCTCATTACGAAAGGGCTTATTACTGGCTAGGGAGTAGAAGAAGCAAAGCACTTCATTCTCTGCTTTTCTTCGCTTCCACCTCGAGAGCATCCGCTTAGGAAATAGTGTGTCAGAATGTCAAAGAAATGCTTAGGCAGTTTGTTCTCTTTGTTTAATTTTTCCCTAAATATCAAAAATGTTGGTCTTAGAAAAAGACAGTCTTTCTCTTTAATAAGACTGTTTCTACTACAATGCTACTAAAATATGACAGGCAAGTGCAATAACCTAATTAAAGCATTTTCTGTATAATGAACAAATGTGTGAAATATTTTCACCCAAATAAATAGCCTTCAGGAAGGTATGCGTACTTTGCTTAGTTATTACACTGCATTCTTATATCACTTTGAAACATCTGCTCTATCTTAAATAGTAACCCACAAAAGTATGACCAGATGGCAGAGCCGTTAAGTATCAGACCCTTTATCTGTCCAGAGAGCAAGAAGAAAAATAAAGCAAATGTCTAGTAAAGGAAGGATAGTGTGTGTTATTCTATCAGTGCAGGCAATTCTGCTCTTGCCCGGAGTTAGCAGCATTGTAATGTAGAGATAAAAATGAATCCTCGCATGCTGAATTGGATATTTCTTGGTAACTCTTGTTAGAAATTTTTTCTGATGTTGTTAGTTAAGGGAGATTTACTTTGTGCTTAAGTTATCAAACATCAGTTTCCTAACGCACAGATCCACAAGAAAGTGACCTCTCAGTTATTTGTGAATGCTTTTTGAAGGGACAATAAATTTAATAAATAGCTGACTTCGCACTGCTTTGGTATATGTCACATTAAGCAGGAGGTATCCAACAAAGAAAAATTTTCTGGTTTTATAGAAATACACAAAGACTAAATGATGTCTTACACTGCACGTACTTGTAAGGGGAGCATGAGTGCAAAAAAAAGGATGATGGCAGCTGTTTAAGAACCCCGGTCAGCAGATGCTGCTTGCAAAGAATAGTGTTGTCTTACCTGTGGGCATAGAGGATCCTTGAGCTGGAGCAGTCTACAGATCTACTCCTAGAAGTAAGTCCCATCCAGTAATACTACACAGCACTAGGAAGATGTGATGAGAGCATTATTACAACTTACTAGTATCAGTTTATGTAAAGTTTGCTGTGAGTGAGTTGGGGCTCTTCAGCCTGGAGAAGTGAAGGTTCTGATGGACCTTATAGTGGCTTTACAGGACCTGAAGGGGGCCTACAGGAAAGCAGGGGAGGGTCATTTTATAAGGGCTCATAGCAACAGGATGAGCGGAAATGGCTTTAAACTGGCAGAGGGTAGGTTTAGACTAGATATTAGGAAAAAATTATTTACTGTTGAGGGTGGTGAGACACTGGAACGGGTTGCCCAGAGGGGTTGTGGATCCCTCCTCCCTGGAAGCATTCAAGGCCAAACTGGGTGGGATGGAAGCAACTTTCTCTTGAGGGAGGGGTCCCTGCCTACAGCAGAGGGGTTGGAACTAGATGATCTTGAAGGTCTATGATTCTATGATTTTCAAGTCTGCATATCTAAAGAAACCCCTTGTAGTCACACAACAGGTACAACTCCAAACACAAAGCTCCTGCTGACTTCAATAGGACTGTGGTTTTGGGTACTGTTGGAGCTGGGGATTCTTCCCTGTGAATCTGTGTGCACCTCTGCACCTTGTGCCAGCAAGACTAAACTGAATTTTCATGCTGAGTTCAGCAGACTACACCAGTGCTTAAATGCTGATCTGAGCTTACCTGCAAGTCCAAACTTGTTCATCAGCAGTGTTGTTTATGCACATGCCTATAGGAAAGTTTGGATTTATGCAGAGCTCCAGAGTGCACCCAAGGGCAGCAGCTCTGTGGCAGAGCGGATCTCAACCATGCTGCACAAGGGGTCAGGGACAGCAGAACCCAAGTGAACTGCCTTCAGCCTCATCCAGCAGTGGGCATCCTGCCCTTGGGTGTCCTAACAGCAGGAAAGCTGGGGTCTAGAAGGGCTGCTAGCCAGCGGTGTGGGTGGATAACTTCACAGCACTAGTTCTGTTGTGCTTAACTCTTACCTTTTCACTTTTTAATGGAGATATGGATAATGATGACTAAGCTGTAATGCTGCAGGTTCCTCAGTCTGGTTCTCAGCACATCGGTTTTGAAGGAAACACTGGCAAACAATGGAAAAGTCATTTGCAGGACTTTTTTTCACTCCCACATGACATAAATAGGAAAGACAATGTTGCAAATGGTAATGGTATGCTTTTACTCTGAATGATAGAATAAATGCCCTTCCTATATAAATAGGTAAAACTTAACATTAGCATTTTATTTGCTAATTATCATCTTGTAAGACCCAGTGGGAGGATGAGAGCAGAGGAAGGACTGGCCCTGTATTGTTTACTTAGCCTGTGGAACATGTGCCCTCTGAAACCCTGATAGGAGTCTAATCTCTGCTAGTTATATACACAAAAATTAATCGCTCCAACTCATCAAATTGTGAGATGGATTAAAAATCATGAGAAATAAAGTTATTCAATTTTCTATTCTCCTGTTTTTTGGGTATTTGAAGATGTTTTCTGTTTTATTTTCAGTTGTTTATCTAAAAGCTTTAGAATCTTATCCGATTTTTAAAGAAAACAACATGAAAATAGTATACTACAACACTGTAAGACTAGGGTTACATTTTTAATAGGTGCCAATAGTACTTCGTAATTAAATCAACACTTAATTATCGAAGAGATGGAAATTCTTTTTTTTTTTTTTTTTTTGCTTAGGAAAAAAATAGAATTGAAGCAAAGATTCTTAGCAAATACAAGAAAAAATACCAAATTTTCAAAAATTCAGACAAGCAGCAGTCCCTTCAAGTCACAGCACAGGGTATATACTGCAGAGTTTTGTCCTGAGCTGGTTCAAAGGAAAAAATATCAGGTAAAAGTGGGGAGAAGAGGGAATTCTCAAATACCCAAGCACTCAGGTGACAGAAGCAAACACAAACCTTTAAACTTCCTAGGGACTAAAGTGACTTACACTAGTTAAGAATCTAAATCACAGTTTAAGTACTTCATTTATCACACACGCACGCACACAAGAGCAGTGTGTTGAAAAATATTCTTTAGGAAAACTTAGTTTTAGGCTTAAATTGATAAAGGAAAATAGGAAGGAGCTCCAAACCCCACCGCCATCCAGAAGAGCAGACTTCATAGCAAATATTCTTAGGCAGGGGTTGTGCTCCTGAATTCAACCACACTGGTGGCTCCAGCATAGGTCCTGGTGGACAATCACCCACATCACAAAAAGCACAGGTCCTTTGCCTCAACTGTGCATAAGTGTCATTTTCTGCCTCAAAGAAGCGGGGGCTATGCTAAGGCAGAAAATAAATCCTCTGTGACTCATAAAGAGAGCGCTTTTTTAGGTCAGGTCAAGAACAAAGACATTGGCAGCGCAGTGCTGAGAGGCTGAGAGTGGTATCTCCCTAAGGACAATTCCCTACACCAATAGCAATTTTGTTCTTCGTGATATGGTGAATGGTTTTTGAACAGATTTGTAAATGCCCTTAAAATAATCAGTTTATTCAATTAGCAAATTCTCCTTTAGATACAGCAGGATTTATTTATTTATTTTAGCCAAATACTCCATTTAGTCTCTGTAGCAAGGGGAAAAAAAAGGTAGATCTGAGCAGAGACAGAGGAAATGCTGTTGTGAGCATTGCCATTGCCCTCCTCTCCCTGCTCACAGCTGTGCATGCTCTGGTAGCACATGGCAGCCACAGTTTCTTTAGTCTTGAATATGGAGCAGCACAGCCCTCCACCTTGCATTCAAGGTATTTGCTGGTGTTAGAATTCAGTTATGATTTTTGCTTCCAAATCCCAGTTTTCTTATCAGTCTTGTTATTTATCTGAATATTTGTTCACAGAAAAGTTCCCGAATTAAACAGATGCATTTTCTAATTTTTCCCATGTCACGTTCTTCATTTTTTAAATTATTTTTTCCAAGGAAGGTTGGCTTGAGTTTCTCTATCAGATCCCACAATGCTCAATAACAGGAACTGTCTCATCACATATTTGCAGTGCATCTACTTATTGAAGGTTATCCACCTCTCTTCTGCGTTACATTAATATCAAATCCTTCCCAGAAGGAGAGGTAGGAAATAATGTTAAGAAAATGTAGCATGCTTGCTTGTTTTAGTTCATCTCAAGGCTTTTTTGGCCTTGAGTTTTAGATTCATGTTCAGCTCACCCAGAAGTTATAATTACTCTTCAGAAAATAGTTTGAGTGAGCAGTTTCAGGTTACTTGCTATCTTAGCAATCTTCTTTTTCTCACTGTACATATTACACAGTGCCACTGCATAGTAACAGTTGTATATATGTAAACCTTATTATTCCACTTGTGAACATTCAGAGCCGCCCAGTTCCAGAATCGATGTGTTCCCCTTCCTGCCCATGCTGCTCCTTCCACATGAACACTCTATGTCCCTACAACTGCAGGAAACTGCTGAAGGCATCCACTAAGAAGGTCACTAGGGATAAGATTCACTTCTGCCCCTCACTTTCTGAGCTCCAAAAAAGTGTCATGAACTCCACTGGTTGCAAAAGGCCAGTGCTGTCATAACCAGCTAGTTTCTAATTGTGGAAATAAACTTACAGTTCTATGGCCTTTCCTAGAACAAGAAGAGCAAGAAAGCCAGTACAGGTAGGGACAGCAATCCCAGCTGCTTTGTTAATAACACAGAGACTTTTCCTTTCTTCTCACTTATTTTGTCTCAGAACCAGACAAAGAGGTCGATGTTGGCCTTCCACCCATACTCTGTCTGGTGAATCTCATAGTGCCACTGCCAGGGCTACCTCTTGTGGAGGCGGGGCAAGTCCTGGGTGCTGCTGCTGACCCTCATCTTAGTGGGTCCCTAGAGTCCCTCAGGAGAGCAATCTCTGCCCTGAGTGGAGGAGCTCACTGCCACTGCCCTCCATGACTCGTCCTGATGGTGGTGGGGTGGCCAGGCCCCCCACAAGTTGGGAACTCCTCAGTGCTGGGGCCAGCAGGTCAAGGTGGTGGGGCTGGGGGTGGCTGCAGGGCTATGCTCCTGCCCTCCTGCAGCATTAGCATCCTGGTAGTCCTCTTACCACCAGCTTAGCTCTGAGCCGTACAGGGTGATGAGCCACCCCCACAAAGCACACTGTAAAGTTTCTGAGACACAGCTGTAGCTTCCACAGCAGGGCTGCCTCATCTAGTCCATGCATGCACAGAGAGCTCAGAACAAGGCTCTGTGTTGCATGCACATCCCAGCAATTGTTGCCGGAGATCCTCTCTATCTCATGTTACAGCTACTGGAGCATGGGTCTCAGCTCTTGGAAAAAGACAGTCCAGACCTCATGCTGGAAGATGTGCTCTGTAGACAGGAGCACCAGCTCTGCAGGGCCATGGTCACTTTCTGCTGCAGGGGTAGGCAGCAGCAACGCCCTGGTCCCTCAGCACAAACCCCCAGCCCTGCTCCCCACCAATCACCCCCAGGGCCATACCCCACACTGCTCACCCCTGCTACTGTGAGCACTCTTCGTGAGACCCCAGTTGCCTGAGCCAGGCAGAGCTGGGGCAGTGTTGATGATGCTAGGTGATGGGCACCAAGAACTGCTGCCCGCAACCCAACCTAGACCTTGTTTGGTGCTCACAGCTGTGCTCAGACACAAGAGCACGCTGGGCTCTGGTGGTGCTTGAATTCATGCAGTGATGGTCAGTGAGGTCATTGTCATCTCTTGCTGACATCACCACATGTATCGGGGCACCAGCCTGGGCCTTCACCATCCTCCATCATTCAGTGATTTTTCTTTGTAATGATGATATAGTTGGGAAAATAAAAACCATGTGTTTACTTTCTCCACAATTCATCTGCTGTGAACTGTTTATACTTTCTGAAACTTGTAAGGACACTTTCTGCCTGTTTTGACTTGGATGAAATATAATTTGGTGGCAATCTCTAAGTCAGGCTTGCTTTCTAAAGCAAGTGCTCGTGTCACAGTGAGGGGTTTGCTCACCCTTCCCTGGGCAGCTTGCTGAAGGGAACCTGCTTTAGCAGGGGGTTGGACTGGATGATCTCCAGAGGTCCCTTCTAACCCCTTTGATTCCATGAATGTGAAACCTGACTCTGCCTTCTATACTATGGGAGACAAATGGGGATGAAAGGGCTGTTCTGTAAGGAAATATCCCACTTCCTCTAGGGTAGAAGGGACCCCTGTGAAGTCCAGCACCTACTCTGCTCATCCATAAATCTCGTGCTGCCTAAGTGTCATGTAGTAAATGGGCAAAATAAGCCCCATGAAAACGAGAGATCTCACAGGCATTGTGAGCCCTCAGAAGTTAGGGACTAAACAAAAGATTGGCAGGAAGTGTTGTGTCACTTGTGAAACTACAGCTCTCTGAAGGCTCTCCTTGCTACCAGTGCAGATTCCCACTGGGACTGGGGCTGGATCTGGTGTGCACCTATCTAGGTCTAAACTTGGCATTGAGGAAACAAAGAATTTTTGAGGGTCTGAGATAAACTTCTGGAAAGTTTTTTGCATGCAAAATAAAAGCAAAAATACATTGTGAGGGGAGGAAAGCTTTCCTCAGTTTACAGCCTATGCTAGACAAAGGACATACTGGAAATATAACATTAGGTTCTTTTTAGTGGTAATGCTAGCCTAGCTTTATAGCTATTGAGCTTTTGAATTCTAATGAATCCTAAAGAATTCTTATGCAACTTTGAAGCTTTACCCATTATTAATCAGTACAAGCATGAAAAAATACTCCAGAAATATTATCCACATGTATATGCTTGTGCTTCTGTAACTATTAATAAAACAGTGATATTGTCACCTCAGAAATATTGTAATCCCCATCTTATGGAACTGCCTTCCCTGTTTGAAGTTTAAGAAATTATGTCCCCATCTCCAT
Organism: Callipepla californica brunnescens; assembly: GCA_023055505.1. NCBI lineage: Eukaryota > Metazoa > Chordata > Aves > Galliformes > Odontophoridae > Callipepla > Callipepla californica. Next base: position 1,439,047 of record JALIRH010000013.1, read on the forward strand.
TGTATAAACACTTGAAAAGTATTACCTACTTGCAAAGTATTCCCCAAATATGTATTTTTCTTTGAAGGGTCTCCTACTAATGATGTTCTACTAGTGTGAAGGGCCAAATTATCTACTCATGTAATTGGTTCAGCTCCGCTGTGCCTCAGAATGTGACATTAGCATTTCTTAGGGTCTAACATAATTCTTACAAAAGATCAATTTGTTATATTTATCATGTTAGAATACAGTGCCCTTAATAATAGGACACTGTACGCGGCGTGAGCTTTCAAGCAATTTTAGTGCAGAGAATTTTTTTTCCCTTAGTATTAATTTAGGCAGCTCTTATTCAAGTGTTTTTGCTTCTCTGCTTTTATAAATCAGTTAATTTAATTGTATTGTAAATATTTATCTTCCATAAATTAATGTGGAATCAAAATTAATTAGGTTGAAAAATATGAATTACCATTCAATATCACATTCAAACATATAACAAATTAACAAGCTACTTTTTTTCTGGTTTACTGTCTGCATGGGAACGGTAGCCATTGTAAACCTTAGGATACGGTTTCCTTGTTCTCAGTTGTCATTAAGCACAAGCCTCTTTTGACAAGTTTTTGACACATTGCTCTTCCATCAGGTTCCTTACTTTCGATTGTGGAATGACAAGTCTATTTTGTGGCGGTGTGAAATGAACCATGTACTGCTACCGCTGTCTCATGTCTCATAATGGAAGGTTCACAGCATGGACAATTGGGAATTTCTCCAGGCAGGGGAAAAGCACTTATTTTCAACCCCTAGCTTTAATCAATCAAGGAGAAACTGGAAATCTCTGTAAAGTAATGAATGTCGATTTATGTACATGCTATTGATTTTAGAAATTTAATGCTCTGTTTCCCTATTTTATGTTGACCTTATGAAGTTTAGAGATGAACACAAAAGGTGAATATTTGTGGGACAGAATTGTTCTTCCCTTGGATATCTGAACAAAAGATTTTGTACCTTCTGTGTATGGGGGAGAAAAAAAAAAGGAGGCATCTGGAATTTAAGTCAAAGGGCTATACCAAGTCAAGTGGTTAGAGAAAACAGGGGCACATTATTAAATCAATTCATTGCAAAACAGGCAAGACCATTCTCACAAGTCTCGTCCCACTTATTGCCTTCGCACTGCAAGTGTGGGGTTACTACAATCCAGCCTTTGGTTAAATGTACTTTTTATTTAACATGTGTTATTTTTCTGTGAAACGTGAAGGTATTGTTTTGAATAATTCAGTGTTCATCTACCTTGTAGTCTGCATGCTTTGTGCTCCTTCATAGCACTGTGACAGAGAGTGAGAGAGAGATTAGTAAACATGACCCCAGAAGACCTCTGTAAGTGCCTGTCTAGCATAACTTATTGGCTTCACTTTCTCTGCTCTGAGGGTCGTTAGCTGGGCTGGATATATTACACACGAGTTTTGCTATTGCTTATCTTCACAAAGTTTACATCTTTCTGGTTTTTATTTGTAGATACGAAACTCAGCCACTCTCAGTTAAAACATGCTCCCAAAAACTTGCTCTATCCCCCGAAGAGGAAGAAAACAATGACTTCAGAGATTATATAATTTGGACTTGTATTGAAAAGCCCCATTATCATAAATGTTGTTCCTGTAGTTCCTCATAAGCATAAAAAACAGTTCCAGTAAGAAGCTGGATGATATGCTGGTGTTTTAATCGGCGATAACATTCTGCTGCTACAGAAGAAGTAAGAAAACACATACAGAATGTTTTGTTCGCTTGGAGGATTTCTTGTTGATCTCCACTGTATATTTGTACAAAAGATCTCAGGGGATTTCTCATGTTACTTCCCTGAATACACAGTAACAGGATTGCACAGGGAAAGTGCTGGTAATAACAGTATGCTCTTAAACAGCATATTCATCTACTATGACTAGTGCAAAAAAACTGAAGCTGGCTTTGAAAGGCAGGGTGGGTGTTTTTTGTTTTTTTTTTTTCCTCTTTGCAATAGTTTTACAAATGAAATCACAATACTCCCTGAAATTACCAGTGCACTTGACTCCACAATCAATTTACTCCATTTTCAATATAGACTTTGACAAGAATGATTTGTTTATGCTGTCACATGAATCAGTCTCAGTAAATTAGACCTGTCAAAGTTACTTTTTCTGCACAATACAGTTTGCTTTATTTTTGACACCTGTGCAGTTGGTAGAGCTATTGTAAATAGTGTGAAAACTTGAGAGTCATAAGGTAAGCTATCTTCCTTTAGATCCTGTTCCCCATGTCAAAATACACCTCAGAGGCCCAAAGAAGTATTTCATTTTTGTCTCATTTGGAATATGAGAAATAATAATAATAATAATGTTATTTGACATTGGGATTTTGAACATAATACCTGTGTGTACAAATAGGCGTACGTAAGAAGAGTAATTGTAATGATAATTTCTTGTGATAACAAAATGCTATTTCATCTGGTTTGGGAAATTAGGGCTAACCTGTGGTATTCCAGTTGCTATTAAACAAAAAGAAAAAGATATTAAAAAGTGCTCCGGGTGTTTTATGCTGAAGGGACAAATAAAGTTTTATGTGCATGTCAAATTGTGAAAGCTTAACTTGTATTTTTTGGTGCAAGATTCTGTTTGCGTGTCTTTTTCATTGCTGGGGAAGTTTTCAGTTTCATTGCACTGACGAATGAGTTAAACTGCAATGAATGCACTTTAAACCATAACAGAAGTATTGCCACTTTCAGTGAGGTAGCTCAATTGTTTTACATAACAGGCTTTGCTTAATCTGAAGCAGTCCTCTTATGTAGACAGGTCCTTAGTGCTCATTAAAGCAATGGAGTCATGTCTGCTTATACAAAGCCTGAATTCTGCCCTTAAAAAAATCTTCCAAATTGCAGGGGGAAAAAATACGAAATTATGGAGGTAAGCTTAAATTAATAGTGGCTAAAGAAAAAGGAGACACATCACTGATGATCAGAGTGATCTGCTACTAATTGTTAACTTTGGCTCAGTGTGCCCTAGCTCTGATTCAGCCCACCTAATGGCTTTTCAATTTGAATGCTCTGCTAGAAAGTAAAACACTCAGCGCTTAACAGACTTTCATGATGGAGTTCATTTGATCAAGGCAGGCCCAATTTATAGCCTCTTCTCCCTTGAGTCTATTTACTTTGCTAGGATTATGATTTGCTGTTGTAATATTGGGATGTCAACAAAAGAAGTCAAAGACAAATGTTGTTGATTGATGGTACCCTCCATTTCTCCAAGAAGAGTGCTTTATCAACATCATAAAGGACCTTATCCTACCCAAAAGCAGGGGGATTTCTGCGGCCATGACAAACAGGGAGGGTTTTTTTCATTAACATTGTAAGCAGTTTTGTAATCGGACGTATTTCTTCTGCATCTGAGCAAATCCTGGTGCTTAATTTAAGTGTCTCTTTATTTCAAATCATTCTCTAAAACCAGAAAATGAGGAGTGAGTATAGAATTTTAGGAAGGAAAGTAATTTTTACATCAATAGCAATTTAAGGATGGGGATTGCTCTTCGCAGTTTTCGCTTTCCCCCTCCAGTCTGCAGTTTTGAATAGTCAGGGGTTTTGTTATTATTATTATTGTAATCCTGAAAATAAAGATTTTAATTGAATAGTCCTTCATATCTTGTAGGCTTTAGTGGCAGAAATTCGTCTATGTAATTTGTAAAGTGTCTTGCAAACCATAGCTTGTATAAGTTGTTTTTACTTCTATGAATAGTCTCATTTACCTCCTTAGGGCAGGAATACTTAAGTAGTCTTCAAGAATATTTAAGAGACTTGGCTTTTACTGGCAGTGGTTTTTAATCCATACCACTTCGCTTCCTTTTCTGTCATTTAATTAAAAACTGCACGGATCTGACCTCAGCACCACGAGAGGCCGGACCTGGCCGGCTCCTGCCAGTGTGACCTGCGTGCACCAGAGCAGTTCCAGCCTCTAGGAATGAGGGTCACTTGCGTCAGTTAAGCTTTGCAAGATTAAACCCTTCTCCCAGGGTTAGGACACAGAGTGCTGTTGCCATTGCTGCCTCAGAAAAAGCCCCATGTCTTTGAGGAGATTGGACTGGCAGGGCCCCTGCAGCTCCTGCCCAGCCCAACCCAGGCCACAGGCACTGGCCGTGCTCCTGAACTGATCTCTGGATCTCCTCTGTGGTCCTCGGACCCCACACAGAACTTCCCTGTGCCTGGCAACCTGCTGCAGGAGCGGTGCTGTACTGCCCAGCTCAGCTGTCCCTGCTTGGAAAATACTGTTAGCGCAGATTGTGCTGCAGATCTGAGCTTGAGATCATCACTCGGACACACATCCCGCAGAGCCTGAGCACACCTGGCCTCAAACTGTGGACGCACTACTGGAGCTCCAGGTTATTGATGCCAGGGTCTGCTTTTCTCCCTTCACTCCACTCCTCACCAGCAGTTCCCACCCTACAGCATTTCCTTTACCTCCCGGAGACATCCCTTCCCATCTCTGGCTGTCAGTTCTTGCCTAGGGGCCACACTTCTACCAGCCAGTTCTCCTTCCAGGAATCCCTCTAATTTCTTTGTGGGACCCCAGCAGCTACATGGGGTCATGGTTGGACTAGATGATTTTGAAGGTCCTTTCCAACCTAATGTATCTATGAATCTAATGTATCTATGAATCTACACAGCAGTGAGGAGTGAGGGTGGGTGTTTACTTGCCACACAAGCCCCTCGATCTGCATCACATGTGCTCTCTCCCAGCTCTCCACACACACTTGTTACCTGTCAGCCACAGGCAATCCAAATAAATTGTTCTGATGTCTGTGTTCAATCCCAGGCAACATGATGAGTGGATCTAGGCTAATATATGTGCACTATGGGTCTGATTCTTCTGTTAGTTTATGACCACCTGCTTTCCTACAGTTGCATTTAATTTATAAGGTGCAAGAACATAGGGCAGAAGTATTTTTCCTGCAGATGATACAGCCTCAAACACTCCTAGGAAGGTCTTGTATAGAGCAGGCTTTGAGATACTGCAGTTTTGAACACTTCATGGTGAGGAAGTGATCTGTACTTGTGTGGCTTTCCTCCATTTCCAACAGGAAAGACCACCAGCACCTGGTCTTCCTGCATGTGGGCAGTGCATCTTGCATGGCCACCAGCGTACCAGACACCTGCCATAGGAGAAACCCTCCTGTTGTTTATTGCACTGCCCATGTCTGGGGATATGCTGTGTGCTAGCAGATGGCAGGGAGCACTTTTGGGGCAGTCTAGCTCCAACTCTCTAGCTGAGGGTCTACTCAGCTGGCACCAGTCAGCTTACACCCCACACAGGTTGAAGAATCAAAAGTTGGGAGGGTCTTCATGGGATGATTGAGTGTGAAAGCATTGATTAGCCAAAGTTTATGCAGCACCTACATCTTACAGACTTCTATCTCCTTTACATCCTTTGCTGATTCCTACTGTCATTTGCTGAGGGAGTTTACCAGTAGATTCAAGTCATTTCCTAACCCAGTTAGAAGATAAACCTGTATTAGAAAAGATAAAGACCGCTAAGTGGTCTTGTTGGCTGTTCTTTCAGCATTTTGACGCCAAGAAAGAGAAATGTTCCCTCCTTGCCAGCTGAGCGAGGTGCTGAGCCCTTCTTGTGAGGCTGTTAGTACCTCTTGTGAAGGCTGTGACAGCTGGGTATCTGGCAGGATTCAATCCAGAGTTAAACTTGGAGCACGAGTTTTGGAAGCTGCGGGTTTGTGCATGGCTGCAGCTGCCATTGGGTGGCCCAGGGAGAGAAGGAACAAGGTTTGGTTGGACTGGGGTAGTACAGAGAGGAATGAACACGCACGCTGGGATGGGATTTAAAGCTTCAAACCAATTAGAGTTTTAATTGTTTCTTTTTTTTTTCTTCTTCTGTTTGTTAGCAATTGTGATTAACTACCCTAGGCCAGTTGATAGTAAAGACACATCCCCATGTAGGGACACCGTATCCCTGCTGGTTTTGCAAATCTGTTATGAAAATGAGACCTGAATTATTTCTGATATACTTCCAATGCAGAAAGACTGTAGAAACCAGGAAAAAGAAGCAAGTTTGTTTACTACCACAAATTTTAGGGCAAATTGAGGATGTTTATTTTCTAAACACATTCCACTGTAATCTTGGAACGATGGCTTTTTTCCTTTACAAATAGCAGCCTCAATATCCTTTGCCTCACAAGTGTTTGATCTCACCACAGTTGATGTTTAGCCATGGTAACACTGCGGATCTTTTTTTTCACGCCTGTTGCTTTTCTGCCCCCCACCCCCCAAGACTGATTGATTTGGAAACTCTCCAAGCTCTCTCAGCAGTGGTATCAAATTCACTCTGTTCTCTCCACACCTGACCCATTCTGGATTTCTTTAAGTGCTAAAACTAGCAAGGGCCCAGCCGTGGGGAAGAAAAGTCAGGAATCTCACTGCATGCTATCCCTGTGCAGCAAAGGTAGCTAAAGGGGAGTGGTGTTTAGATGGATCTTTAACAGACTCTGTTAAAAAGGAAATTACCAGTCAGGTTTCTTTTTGTATCAGATTATGTTTGAGAAAGAGAAAAAAACTTGTAGGCATTTCTAGAGCATGTGTACTTACTTACAGACTACACTTATACACTATGATTACACACTACAAACACTCTGTGGTCGTGTGGCACTGATTTATACCCCTTTATTCATGCAGTGATTAAAGCAATCCTTCCCCATATTCTTTAAAACTTTCAAGCACGCAGTGCACTTCACTGTGATATCTCATGTAATAATCAAACCAATCCCTGTGCTAATAGCTACACACATCTGTGCGTCTGCTCTTCGCATACCTGACCTCTGGGAAATGAGCCCTGGGCTGGAGCAGGAGGTACTCAGGCTGAGCATACAATGAGTTTAAATGGAATAAGCTAATTTGTCACTGTTTTGTTATGATTGAATATATGTGTTTAGAATGAAATTTAATTTAAATCCAATTTGTAACATCTCTGTGGGTGGGACAAAGGAAAAAAACCCAGAGGATGTATTAGCTGGATACTGTACTGTGAATGTAATGGGACTTCTGAGTTTAATGTTCAATTAAAAAGCCCTGCATGTTCTTATTACTGTTTACAGGGGTGGGTTTGGAGGAGATTTATGTTACAAAAAAAAAAACTACACAACCCTTTTTTGTCACTGACTCGTGTGCAGTCTTTACCCGGAGCAGTTAAGCCATCTGTTACTCTTGAAGGTAAATTCGGTCTCTGAGGTTTCAGGAGATAAAAAGAGCATTTTTATCTAGACAGTTGCTTGAGTGTCATGTGTGGTGGGTTTTTTTCCTTCAGAAAATGAAGATAAATTAGTACAAGTGGCAGTTGTGGTCTGATGTGAACCAGAGGAACAAACCTGCTGGAGCTGGCGGGGCTGCCGTGACCAAGCCCAGCCCCTCTGGATCATGGTGATCATGGCAGGAAAAGCAGCTTTCTCCCTCTGTGTGTTGTGGTTTGTTGCTGGACACCCAGCTGCTGGGGTCCGACCTTCTAGTTAGGGTTCCTGCTGGTAGGAGGCACAATTGCTCTGTGGGCTCTTTTCTGTAATAACAGTTCTTGGAGAGGTACATAAATATGTACCTATTATAGGCCCTGCAAAGATGGATGTATTTATTATAGACCCTTCAACTACATACAAATAATTACTTTGTTGCTTAAGCAATTTGTTCTTTCATTTGCATGTTATTTAACTAATATTAAGTAAGGACTTATTACAAGCTCTCAAAACAGATACATCCCTTATTGGGTAATTAATACTAATCTTGCAAACATGTTAACAACACAGAGACAGTAACAGCTACCTTAGGAGCTGTTACAGTCCATCTTGTAAATCCTTTCTTAGTGCATGGATTAGTTCACACTTCTTTGGAGATGCAAGAAGCTATGGTGTTGATTCCACTGCCAAGCCCACGGCAGAGTCTGCAGGGATCCCTTCCCCTCCAGGGTTTGGAAGTTTCTGAATACAGCTCTGACAGTACATTGGAGCAGTGAGAGACACAAAAACCTGCAACTTGGATCTACTTCAGTGCCCTCCATAACATTTAGTTGGAAACCAAGCTTTTAAATTCCACTTCAAAAAGTGAATAAAACAAAATAAATCAGAAGCCCTTTTAAAAACTTCATTTACTAAAGAAAACAAGAAATGTTGTTCAAGATGGTTTGTTTTTTGGAAAGAATAAATAAATGAAAATCTTTAATCCCCACAAGCATGGTGTTTTCATGAAGATACAAATGTGCTTACAGATTGTAACCTCCAGAAATGGCTTCCATAGCAGCAGTGCTAACCGAAACAATTGTAAACATGATTTTACTGTAATAACTTGCAGGGTTGAGATAATCTCATATACATTTACTAAACGGCTCTTAAAATTACTTTTATACCTAGATACCAGGACCTAACTTCTTTATCTTCTTTCTGAACATTTTCCAGTTCCATCCGCAAGAACTAGGATAGCCTTCCTCTGAGTAGGAATGAGCAATGTCTCCTACCAGCATTGCCTGCACTGGTGCCAGTGCACCTCACCAAGTATGTGGAGCTGCCCACTGCAGATGCCTGCATTAAATTTCAAAGAAATCAGGAACAATTTTGGGTGCCAAGAGGACTGTTTGGGGTACAGACCATATTGACAGTTAGAAGTCCCAGTGAAAAAAAGACTGTGATCAAAAAGTAAAGGTAGACTAGAAGAGTATTTCAATGAATTGAAATTAAATGGACTTTTAAATGACCTCAAAGGTAACCTAGGTCCATGTTCAAAGATGTAGATGTCCAAGCAATATCAAACCCAGAACCACTGTCTGAGATCTAGAAACAGAAGGATAGCTGAAGTACTATAATAAAGATATTTTCAGTCTTGTTTGGTTGGAAAGTTGGCTTTCCACATACTTGCTGGGACATGAAATAGAATCATACAATGACTGACTATATACAGCATCTTCTAACATAGTCTGTCTGGAAAATTAGCATTCCTTCAGTTTTCATACTCCATCCTCTTTATTTGCACTGTCAAATTCGTGTTTGTAGTGGAACAAAAGGAGATGTGCTATGGATAGTCCAACTTTCATTATACTGGCACCCAATGATGCAGGGGTGGATTTCAGTTCATCATGGAAGAGTCACTGTAATTGTCTCGGAGTTTCATTAGCTGTCAGTCCTCCCCTCTGTCTGATATGTCAAAACCCAGAGACAGGCTGCTAATTTCTTGTTTAAAGCAGTCGCAGTCTCTAGTGTTTGAAAAGATACACAAGCACCTTCCTTTCATGCTAACACACCTGACAAGTGCCGAGCACTCTCACCTCCCACAGAAGTCTGACATCAATAGGTGTTGTGGGTGCTCAGGGCTCTCAAGTGACCCTGTTAACAACAGAGAGCACAATGCTTCAGCTACGCTGGGTTTTTGGGGTCTTGGTGTCCGTCTCTCTGACTCTGCCACCTATATCCCATCCAACCTCGAGCAAATTGCTTACTCTGCCTGTTTCTCTGCTTCTTGATCTCATAATGGAGCCTGAAGATTATTGTACCAAGCATGTCTGTGGTGAAGTTTAGTCCATGGATATTGGCAATGTGTTCAGGTGTTACAGTGATGGTTACTTTTAGGAATAGCAATTAATAATATTTGGATCCTTATGCTTTTCATATTGAATTGCTCACACTGCATCTATCCTAACCCCATGTAAGGATGAAACGTAGGTCTCACATGGCCCATATTCTTACTTCTTTGGGGCACAGTCCTGATGTGCAGTGCATAGAGACACAGTCGTCAGGTCGTGCACTGAATCTCCAGGACATGCAACACAGTTTGTCCTCTCCTGAAACTTGTTTTTCTCAAATAGATTGGAGGCACCTTCAAAACTATGTTATTTCAGGCCTTGGCGGGTCCAGAGCAGACCTTGGGGTGACTGTGAAGGCTGTGTGGTTTTGCCTATGCAGCTGCTTTTGACAGCAACGTGATAAGCAGCAGCCTGTGGCATCGTCACATCCTCCCACGCTGGGGATGACTAGAATGTGCAGTTGTCTTCTGTGTTTCCTAAACTAGTAAAGCATAGGGATCTCTCACAGTGCTAAAGGGAGGCAATCCTGAGAAATGCTATGTCTGCAACTTGACCAGAGTTGCAAGTGAACCTCAGTTCTCAGGATTGCATTAGCTCTTTCATTAAAATATAATTTATGCAGCCATTTTTCATTTGAAGTAGAATTCTGATTTTTTGGTATGGATGGCACTGGCCAAAAATATTGTCTGAGCATGCAGATGTTTATCTAGTCTTGACTATGATTGCTTTTTGCAATTTTGGATCTGTTATTTTTAGCTCCCCCTTTCTACAGCAGGACTTTTTGGCATCTTTGTGGAACAGGAGTAGGGTCCTGATTTAGCACAGCTCCATGACACTGACACTGTATAACTGAAGGAAGGAAATAGCTCCCTTGATATGCACTTTCCCTGTAAGCAGCATGGGGATGTTGTTGTGATTCATTGAGGAGTAGATGCTGTAAGAAGTTGCAAAGTACTGTGGCTTTCCAACAGAGGACAAAGGTACAGAGGCTCCAAGGGAAACAGGCAACCTTTTTAATTCTCGTAATGCTTACTCTTCTTTGCTTCCAAGATGAGCAAAGCAGTAAATAACAAGCAAAGGATGTTGATTTGTATGCACAGCAATTGTTGGAATAAAAATCAGTTCAGACCCCAGTGACTCTTGCCAGCCCTTGTTATGGCTGTAGAGACGTGAATGCAGAGAAAGTAAATAATACTTGCAATCCAACTTCAGATTCAGGCTACCCATCAGATTGTAAATCCAGACAGACATTCTCCTTTCCAGAAGGCACTCTGGAGGATGGGAAGTTTCCACGGGAGGGGTGAGGAAGCAGGGGAGCAGGAACTGCTCATGGGGGGAGCCATACACACAGCCCCGAGATGCTGCTGGCATCCTGTTTGTTCCAAGGTAAAAAAAACCTATTGCAGAGCACAACAAAAAGAGAGCCATGTGTCAGGGCGTAGATACCAGTCTGGCCATTAATAAAACAATAAATGAAATTAATAATTTATCAGTGGATGTTTTTACTTTTTGAGGTTTTGTTGTTGTTTTTTTTACAACACTGGTAGAAGGTTATTTCCACTCAAACTGAACTGAAGAGAAATTACTTCTACTGCAGATAAAACATATTCAGACGAGTGGCATACTTTCCCTACAAAGCTAACTGCAATCCCAATTAACACTTCTCAAAACTGAATTTATTTTTTTCCCCTTACTTCCTAATGAGGTTTTTTCCTCCCTGCTGTCTTGATACAAAGCTTTATGCCGTATGAGTGTGTTCATATGGTGCTTGAGTGCGTTATCTGACCTTGATTGGTGTTTTGGGAGCCAGTTAAATAGATTACATAGAGGTTACCTTGACAACTGTCTTTGCTGATTTAGCAATGCAGTTCATTCTTGGGCACAAGACTCTCAGCAACTGTGGAATTCCACTGACTTCATATTAATCATTAACACAATGTTCTGGGGAGGCTCTGTCGAGCTAGCAATAAGGACCATATTGAAATTATTTTTTTTACTGGGTAAATGTTATAGACCAGGATATGTTTACAGTACGAAATGTTGTTCACAGTCATAAAATGAAAATATATGTTCCTGTTTATTTTTTCTCTCTCTTCTAGTTTCAACAATAATATTGGAATAATAAATCTCCTATCATGTCTGATGGGAAAAGATGGTCTTTTAAATGAAACTCTTTCCTTAACGCTGGTCTTACACCGTACCTCTTTCAGTTCTGTGCTGTAACCTCGCAGGCATGACAGATAGTTAAATTCAGCGCACAAAAGCTTAGGAGCTCAGAATGTGATCTCTATTAACTTCGGGGAATTGCTTCTGATTTACATTAGCACTTCATATTGATCAGAATCTGGCCCTTCTAAAAATGTGTTTAAAGCAGAAGACACCGGTTTGCTTTTCCATATCTGTTGTTTAAAATGTTAAACTTGTTTACAATGGACTTGAACATTAAAGACATATAGACAGGGTTTGGGGCTTTGTCTTTAAGATCAGGCTTTTTACTTCTAAGTGCCAAGCTCAACCAGAATTTTGTAGGACAGTGTCAGGATTCTGGAGCTGATCTTTGCAAGAGGCTGGAAAACCTTGTGGAAATTAGAAATTTGTATGAATTAAATACGAAAATGAATAATGTAGTCAGACAGAGGCCACCATGTTATTTCTTCTGATAGAAAACTCTGTGCATCTCCTAAGTTCTTGTGCATGCTCCCTATTTTCCATCTGATGTGTTGTACTGCAAGTCCAGCTGCTTTGAGGATTGAAAATGTCCATGTGTTACGTCAATCAAGAGCATGGCTGGGTTTATTTCACATGGAGATGATGACTATAAGGAGTTTGTGAGGTAAATATTTTTGTTAACACCATCATATAATGAAATACCAAACCTTTTGTTTAAATGCAGTCATTAAGCTTAAGAGTCAGTTCATTACCAACAGGACAATCCCACAGCAAACTCAATAAGAGATAATTATTCACGGTGTCTTCAACTCCTGTTCTTGAAATTAGCATTTGCTCAGTATGAGAAATATTTTCTTTTGACTGAAATTATACAGAAGATTAATTTCCCCCAGATTCATTCTTTCCACAGATCTTTCAGTGTCACAGCTGGATGCTGGGCCAGCACCATGGGCAGGAGCTGTGTCTGCTGCCCACATTGCTGTGCTGGGCATGGCTTCGGGTGACCGTGCAGCTTGTGATCACTGCAGCAACTGAGGACAGTTCTTAGGGGCTTTCTGATTTATAAATAGCTGGAGCTACTCTTTCTAGCAGTGTCTGCAAGTGGGCACAGGCAGGGTGTTCTCACAAGCTGTCTTGGGAGGGAGGGAATTTTCACTCATTTCAAAACAGAGGACTCCTCTTTCCTACATTAAGAGGCATTTCTGTCTAACCCGACTTCAGCCTTCTTGGAGGCACAGAGCCACTATCATTCTGTAAATGGCTCAGTGAGACATTTGTTGTATTCCTGATGCAGTGTCCCTACTGCCTTGGCACACTGATAACATTCAAGACCAACACTGAATACATCAGTGGAAGAATCAATTGAAATTGTTGTGTGGCTGAGCTACTGTACCTTGGTACCAGCCTTCTCTGTGCCCTCCAGCGGTGCTGTTCTGCATGCCAAACTTAGGATTTCAGAGAACAAAAATATCCAGGTCTGCGGCTGCAGCCTAATTTTGGATAAGCACCAAAGTATCTGTGCGGCAGTATAGTTGCATTTATTTTTTGCTGGTACAAGCAAGATCAGCCTGAGTCTGAAGTAGGTTGGCGGGGTTTGCAGGAAGATTTTCAGAATATTCATATTCTTCCCTGCAATTGCAAGTGGAATTGCTTAAGAATGGCTTAAGGAAAGTAACAAAACTTTGTTACTAGAGATTTTAACCCACCACTTTAAAATGTTTCCAGTATGTGCTCTAGGGTGTTTCACAATTGGCAGAGCTTATTTATTTTGGAGGCCTATTACCTTGCAAGAATTCAGAAGTAACACGCTTGGGGCCTCTGATCTTAAGTTGCAGGGTATTTTTGATGGAGATTTCCTTGGCATGGTTTCTCTTTTTCACCTCTAATATCTGGGTTTGAATACTGAGCACATGGGTGCCCAGATGCCAGCCACCATACTGTGCAGTGTTGCAATACTGTTTCTCCTGGAGCAGGACATGGATGAGCCAAAGTGTAAACTGAGAGGGTGTTTTGTTAATTGCAACTAAGACCAAACATAGGTTTTATCAAAGGAACATAGAAGCTCTGAGTGTATCATTTCCAAATTCTGAAGAAATAGTGGTTCCAACTGCCTCTGACTCCTTTGAAAACCAAGGGTTCAACAAAAGTCTTGTTTTAGAACAAGATGTTTTAGCACTATGTCTTTTTTGAACTCATGTGCTGATTTCTGCAAGCTGCGACCTCGTGTAATCATCAAGATCAAACCCTTCATTCTCATCTGTCGTTGTTCTACAGAAAAGTAACTCCTCGCTATTCTGGCTCTACAGGAAAAGCAGGGAGATGTTTTTGTCTTGAGGAGTCATAAAGACATATCTCCTGCACTTGCTTATATGTGAATCCTGTGTGTAGATATGATAGCCCCATTTATTGATAATCACCACATTTCTTATAAAAATAAGAAAAAAGACTTTTTGTGAATATCAAATTTCCACTGGTATCAATTGTAATAAAATGCCGGGTATCTGTGCCTATCAAAGCACGACATCAGCTCAAGACAAACACTGGTAGTAACATCTGGGCTACATCAATCCTTTAGCCACTTAACAATCCTGGAAGTTTCAAAGGGCACAAGAAAACTTTTCCGAGATCTCTGGATGCTGTTTGAAGTCTAGAGACCACCTCCAGAGATTAATGGATGCTTATTGCTTTCACATTTCTGCCGAGCAACATGACAAAGCAGAAACTTTTGCAGGCTTGCATATCATAAGAAGCACTCATTGATAATTAGGATAGGAAGAAATTTTAACTAAACATTATAGCAGCATGGTTAAATTACGAAGAACTGAGCAGTGCAGTAGGTTCTCATATTCTTACAAGTGGTCAAAATACCAATACTGAAGTTATGCAAAGAGTTAAATAAGTCATTCTCCAGGCTGATGAAGCAAGTGGCTCTGGAACCTATTAATTTTTTTCCAGCCAATCCTCCTGTGGTATAGGGGCATGGTTCCTAATGGGCTTTGGACGGCAACAAAAGGCATGTTTAGATGTGGCTGCTGAAGGCTGCGCTAACTTATGTTTGGGGACTGTCAAGCAATTAGCTTGGGATCAGGGGATTTCAGAAGTCACCTTTGCACCTTTCATTTTAAGCTGTGTTGTGCATTTTTTCATCGTATTCCACCCCATACAGGAGCAGATGACTGCAGCACTACTTTTCCCTATGCACCAATGAATAGAAACCATATTGTATCTTTTAGAGATTAGTTCTTTTGAAATAATTCCATAATTTAGGATTGGTACAGTATTTCTCTGGGAGGAGACACGCTGCAAGCTTTTACTGTTATATATATTTTTCTAAAGATCCTTGATGTAAAACGATAATTCAGTGTAAGATTAAAGTTGTCAACAGACTGTGCAGGGAGATGAGTGCTCCAGTTCCTTCACACTGAAGTGAGATATATGTGTGTCTGATTCAATACATGTCACCTGGAAGAATTCCCCTATTATCAAGTCATACAATTAACACTGCTGAATTCCCCCCAAGAGTCTGCACTTCTATCTTCTAACCATTCAAAGGCCACCATTCCAAACCCACCCTGGCCTCAGTGTTAACAGCCAAGAACAGGAAACAAGAAAACTTGGATATGAGTCTGTATGGCAAAGGTTTTGTTGAAGTGAAAATGAAGCTTAGAATAAAGAATGATTTTTCTGCCTTCTCACTGTTCTGTTTTGTTTTGTTTTGTTTTTAATTTTTTTTTATTTTTTACTTGGGGGCTATGTATAAAGTAGGAAGAATTGTCCTCTTAGGTCAAGGTTGAAGTCTTCTGTAGTGCAGAACAACAAAGCTTGACTGTGATCATCTACAGAGCACCTGCCCTGAGGATAAACAAACAGATCACTTTTTAGTGCTTTCAAATATGCTGTGTTGACTTTTCTGAACAAAATATTCTTTTGAACCTTTTAGAAAGGAAAAAATGGAAATCTTAAGGAAAAAAAAAAACAGAATTATATTTTATTTCCTGTGATAGATTTTCTGTTTAACAGAAAATGCAGCAGGCATATCAAATCGGTCAGAATCAAGCATGTCATTAACCACATGGCTGGGTACAAGACAAAGCTGCTTTCCCAGTTTCTTCCCACCTCCCTCTTGTACTTTATTTTTCCTTCTATGTGATTTTGGGCCTGCCCTGCATTTTGCTCACTGCAGGGAATACACCTGAGATTAGGCCTTCACTGTCATTTCCCCCCTTAAGGACTCCAGGTATTAGCACAAACATTATCTCTCTGCTGTCAGTTTTTGTTCAGAGTATACCTGTTTTTGCTTAAAATTCATTCACTGATCCTTTGGGCACTGACAACATTTACAAACTGCACCTGTAGTTTGGCTTTATTTTTTCTGAGTTGACTAAAAAGGACTTGTGTTAGCTATCCGATTCTCCCACAGTTGATTTCCCTGCCGCAAGGTGATATTCTGAAAGCTTTTCTAATCACTACTACTCTGTAATATCCTCTTTGTGTACTCAGGAACTTCCCAGCAGTTCCTGTTCTTCACAGCCTAAATGATCCCATTTTTATCCTCTGCTCTTCTATCACTTTCTCTGAGCTATCGATACCTTCCTACCAAGCACACAACACACATCTCACAAGCCGCGTACTGCCCTTCCCATTCACATGCATGCAGGGTTTTTGACCCTGCTTTTCGGTTCAGTCTGTTGTTGAAAGATTGTGTTGGTGAAACTCCAGGAGAAGTCCCACATGATCTGTTCTTTGTGCATGGCATGATGTCCAGCCTCAGTGAAAATGTTTGTGGGGATTGTCCTTCAAGGAAAGAGTTTTTAGTCTGAACTTCGGTCTCTTTGAACAAACACTGAGCAAGTGCCCTTCTGGTAATAATTTTATTTCAGATGATGTTCTGATAGCTATAAAAATTCAGAGGAACTGAGAGGATAGAATGCATTGTCAGACTGTGCATGGGATAATTAACCAAGTTCATATAATGTTAAGCACATATACTATACCATGCATTGTTGAAAAACAGGCAAAAAATAGGGAATGTAAATCTCACAGCTTCCCATCAGGCTGTACAGCAACAACTGAGTCCAACAAGTGTATCCTGTGGGTTCTTACCAGCTATAGCCAGGTTCTGTCTTTGTACCCCTGGAAATCCCTTACAAAAAGACCATCTCATTTCACTGCCGCACAGATTGGATCATGTGACTATTTCAAGACTTATTTTAGAATTCTCATTGAAACATCTATATGCAAAGAAAATGTGTGTTTATGATTCTCCTCTGGGTTCTGTTTTCTCTAGATTCAAAGCCCCATTTCCCACTTCGTGATGAATCCAAATCTTTAGTTCAGCTTTGCTTCTGTTAGCACCACGGAGAAATCTCAGACAAGACAGATGCCTGCAGCCAAAAGAAGCCTTAAATTGAACATCTAAAAATAGAAACCTACTGAATTTATAAATATTTTTGCAAATCAACCTTTTATAACTACCCTCCTTTTGTAGCTGTGTTAGTTAGCATTGAAATCCAAGTATATTTCAGCAAAAGAGAAAGCTGACCAAGCAGTCCAAGAAATTCTGCAGAGTTCTACAAATTGCAGGAGGCCCAGGGAAGGAAATCACTGCATGCCAATTTCTTCCTACTGATTTCTATTGTCTCTACTTATCATACGTTGCATTAGCAATTCGTTGCGGAGCACTGTATCTTCCCCTCAATTCTTACCTAGCTAATAGCCTGATTATATTTTATGACTTTGTATTCTCATTCAACATAATTTACTCTTGAGTTAGAAAATATGACTGTCCCCAGAGAAACATCCAGTCCTTTGTTCTCTTTGTGCAGAAATTAGTTTAAAGAAGGATCAACTAGATGCGTAGAAGGCATCTATTAGATCTGCTAGGATCTCTTCCTATTCAGATTTGATTTCTGTTGCTGGAGGCTATTCTTGATATTTATGTGAAATGAAATATCTCCTTAACAAAGAGATAGTTGGCTCCATTCAGGACTTTCATAAACCTCAGACAGTGTTAACACAGTAGATATTCAAAACATGCCAACTCTTTCTTACCACTGTGTAGTCTTTCTGGACATGGGTCGGGCTCCTTTTTTGTCAGAGTAGTTATCTTTACCTGAAGTCTGTTTTGTATCTTACTCTGTGCAACTGTTTCCCAAATTTCCTGATTAAATATGATTACAAAAAGGAAGAAGTGGAGGAAGAGTTGCATAATTCCCTTGAAATAATTTTCTTCATCTCTTCTTCCGAAGATGTGCTCCTCTCTCTCTTTCTTATACCTCAGGTTTGTATACCATCATGTAACTCCTTCCAATGAGCAGGGTGCCCTTCTCTACTTTCCTGATGGCAGCATGTGGACATCACTGTGAAGGCCATGACCAAGTCCCAGTGGATGATTTTCATTTATATCTGATGGCAGATAAAGTCTGGGGAGTTCTCTCTTGCATATCAGCTAACCTATTTCTTCTGGTTTCACATCACTACAAAAGTATTCTGGCACAGATAGGTGGTGACTCTTTTAAGCAGAAAGTTGCTCCCTGCATAGTACTTCTGCTCCCATGGGAGGTCTTCACTGTTGAATCTGTCTCCTAAGGTTAGCGTGCACTGCCATATAGCTCCGCTAGGGAGCCCAGATTAGCAGTCTTCTTGACAAGGATGACATTTTCCTTATTACTATCATTGTCTGAGAGATGTAGGACAAGGAGGAACTGTTTTAAAGTAAAGGAGGTGAGATCTACATTAGATGTTAGCAAAACAACTTTTACTCAGGGAGTGGTGAGATTCTGGCACAGGCTGCCTAGGGAGTTGTGGATGCCCATCTCTGGAGGCACTCTAGGCTGAGCTGGATGGAATCCCGGGCAGCCCGACCTAGTGGGTGACAACCCTGTCTATGGCACAGGGCTGAAACTAGATGACCTTTGAAGTCCCTTCCAACCTAAGACATTATGTGATTCTATGACTCTATGGAAGTTCTGTGTCTAAAATCTACTCTATCGCCTGTATTAGTGTTAAGACTTCTCTAATTACACGAGCCATCAAGCAAAGGATTTGTTTCGCTGCTAGAATTTGTGTCAGACCAGAAAATTTCCATTCTAAGCTACTTTATCAAAATGCTGCCTTTGTACTTCTTTGTAGGCTACTACTGGTGTGGTGTGGTGTGGTGTGGTGTGGTGTGGTGTGGTGTGGTGTGGTGTGGTGTGGTGTGGTGTGGTGTGGTGTTTTTTAGGGGGCCAGGTGAATACTTTCTATTGGCCTGCTCTGAATTTCAATGGAAATCTAACTTTGGTAATAAGAAAGATGAGAGGAGGAAGGCAAGAGGCATCATTCCTGTACTTAAAGCCTAGTGAGGGTAGACAAAAAGCCCTAGCTGATCTCACTGGACATTTAAGTAGCTCAGATAAACATATCAGTCATTGCCAGGGAGTATGAGCATTGATAGTATGGAACTCCATATTGTAGTACATTAAAATGATCATGGACAAGACATATTAGGTAATTTCTTATGTTTTTGTATTCCTTTGAAAACAGAGAACCAGATGCACAGCTGGTTCAGATTAATGCCAGTGCACCTATCTATACTAGCTGACAACCTAGTCGGTGAACGTAGCAGTTCACCAAGTGCTATTTATTAATATTTTATTTTATTTTAACATTGCCATAGAAATGACATTGATACACAGGTCAATTCAATCCTGCTGACATAGCCTCAAGGTTTTTTTGTTTATTTTTGTTGTGGGTTTTTTTCTATCTCCCTGGAGCATCTCGTTTACAGCTCTATTTTTTGTTAATGTTTATTTAATAAGATCAGCACATTGGCAGTCTCATAAGCTTGTTACTTTATGTATCTCTCAATTTCTTTAGCTTTATTAATCATCATGGTACTTGAAGTTGCTAGCATGAAAAATGCACTGTAAGAATAAATAATCATTATTATCAAAGTGCTTTCATAAAAATGATCTGTAGGATTAGATCCCTATTAGAGTAGCATTATTAGTCATTATTATTATTATTATTACATATTAATTAGCAGCACCAAGATAGTGCAGCTTAACATTCACTTTCAGAATTATCTTTACCAAAGTCAGTTAAACATGAAGGTTTCAAATTTCAATACATTTGGTAGTTCAGGACAAGGGAGTGGGATTACAGTTAACATTATTTACTCAGCTCAGTACTTGCAAAGAGCTGACAGTGTACTCAGTGCTGTGCACAGCAAAAACTTGCTGTCTGAAACTCATGCTTTAAGATAAGAAAAGGAAATAGTTGCATTAGAACAGGTCCTCATTCCTTAATTCTGGAATCCAGGAGTTCCATGATGTTTACAGCTCTGCTGCTTCCTGTGTTGATTAAATTTTGTGTTTTGCCATTTGTTTAATCTTTCCCTGACTGTACTGATGTGCATAAACTATGTTACATTAATTAACCTTCATAAAGAATTTTGTGTTACAGCTACCATATATGAATGAAGCTCCAAGAAGAATCTCTAGAAGAATCCTACCTGGGAAGAAGCTCTACTTTACATGGATTGCCATATTATATGGCAGTGTGCGTTGCCTGCTTGGTTAGTGTAACTGTGAGGTGGGATGATGGGCAGATTATGTACAGCACACTCCTCTTTTCTCCTTTATCTGCTATGATATTACTGCTCCTTCCCTTTGATGCTATAACCCAGTCAAGTTTCAAGAGACATAGGGATGAGAAAAGACTGACAAATAAAATTGTGATGGCAGGTTGTGAGATGGAGCTGTTACATAACGTCTTCCAAGTCTTTTTTTTTTTACCTTAATACGCAAGCAAATGTTCAGCCTTGGGAAGACACACTGTGTTTGTAAATTTTAATTTTCAAGGTCCTGGATAGAGAAAGTCAAATAAACAATTTGCTTTGTAACCTCAGCCTCTGAATGGAGTCATTTTAGGGACAGCCACTCCCTGGTAGATAGGCATTAGTACTTCACTAGAATGCCTGAACAAACCATTGCCCCATTGTTGCCCTCTCTACCCCCAGTCTAATTTTGCTCACCGCCTTTCCTGTTTATGTTACACCTCAAATTTAGTGTCCCAAGATTTTAGGAGCAAGGAGCTTGAGTTAGATACAGAAATCCGACTTAGGAATGGGCTCTGCATGCACAGCATGAGGCAGGCTGGGTACTTAAAAATGTCCCAGCAGCCAGCACATTGAAAGGGAAAATTCTGAGCAAGCCAGGAGGAGATGCTCTGGAGAAGGACTAGTTTCCTTCGAGTGCATAGATGTCCCCTGGGATTCTGAACTTGCTGTTGAAAGTAGTAGCCAAAATAAGTCCAACCCTTCTTACCAAAACAGCGAGGGTGAAATCATTTCTTTCCTTCTGGCATTTGGTCATCTTCTGGGAAATGGGAAGTTCCCATCTGAATCTGGCACATCGAGTTAAAGTTAGGTCTCTCATATCTTAGAAAGGCCTCTGCCCACTAGGCTTTTTGAGGACAGCGGACTTTCTTGCGTCTTTCTGCTTCAATTTGCTTTTCTGCTTCAATTGCTGCTCCAATTTGCAAAATACTGG
Organism: Callipepla californica brunnescens; assembly: GCA_023055505.1. Lineage (NCBI taxonomy): Eukaryota > Metazoa > Chordata > Aves > Galliformes > Odontophoridae > Callipepla > Callipepla californica. Next base: position 1,460,303 of record JALIRH010000013.1, read on the forward strand.
CAATTCCAAGAATCCCTTTGCAATCCGTGACACAAGCATGTAGCTGCTGTTTTTGAGAACTCCCTCGCTGAATCTTTCCGTCTTGAGAACAGCCTGGATCTCATAAAGAGACAGCAGAAATCTGGGCTGGGGTTTGAATCCAAGTGAGTCAGAATAGGGTTTAAATGCCAGTCACCAATGTCACAGGCACATATTCTAGCTCCTTCTACATAGATCCAGGTACATACTGTAAAGGTATCCACCAAGTTGATCCCCATTGGTCACAGAATCACAGAACCACAGGATCTGGAAGGGACATCTGGAAATCCTCCAGTCCAACCCCCTGCTAAAGCAGGTTCCCTACTGCAGGTTGCACAGAAAAACATCCAGGCAGATTTGAATATCTCCAGAATAGGAAACTCCCCTACACTTCTGGACAGCCTGTGCCAGCTCTGTCACTTTCACAGTAAACAAGTTCTTTCTCATGTTTGCACGGAACTCCCTATGTTCCAGTTTGTGCCCATTGTCCCTTGTCCTGTCACTGGGTGCCACTGGAAAGAGCTCAGCCCCATCTGCTTGACTCCCACCCATTAGGTATTTATAGGTGTCTGTAATGTCACTTCTCAGTCTTCTCTAGGCTGAACAGTGTCAGGTCTCTCAGCCTCTCTCCTTAAGGAAGATGCTCCAGGCCTACACCACCACTGTGACCCCCCCGCTGGGCCCTCTCCAGCAGTTCTCTGCCTGCCTTGAACTGAGGAGCCCAGAACTAGACACAGTGCTCCAGATGTAGCTTCCCCAGGGAAGAGCAGAGTGGGGGGACCACCTCCCACAGCTCTTTGTAATGCACCCTGGGTCCCATTGGCTTTCTTGGCCACCAGGGCACGGTAAAAAAAAGGGATCCAACCTCATAGCATTCACCGGCACTCAGGCCCTTGAATGTGTGACTCCTCTGCAAGCTGCTGACCTCGTTCCAGTCTAGATTCTTGTCATTAGGGTGCTTTGGGAAGCTGACTGTGTTAGGGACATAATGACTCTTCCTCTACAAGCACCAGACCCTTCCTGAGCTTGGTGGCCTTTCATGGTATGCAAGGCATGCAACAGCAGGCTGCCAAGAGTGGCTGCTCCTCAGCTGAGCAGCACAAACTTTTTGCTCGGCTACCCTATTTAAAATGGGTGCCAGCAGAGGGATAGATTGGCATCTGATGTTAGATAAAAACTCTGCACTTAAGTGATACAGTAGCAAAGCGATTTTTGTAAATCTCTGGAATTAATAACTACAGCTATTTGAGAAGAGAAACAGTATCATTCATACTGAAAAATATTCTCTTCCCTCCCACAGGGGAAGCCTGTGTAGGTGTGGAACTGTAGTCTGGGAAATTAAAAAATGCAAATTAAAAAATGCAAATGTAAAAGAGAGGCATTGCTCGCTGCAGTGCTCTAAGGGTTTTCTTGAATAGCAGCAAATTAAAGAAATGCTATGTAATCAAAGTTTATATCAAGCCTATGAAAGAAAATCACCATTATCTCTAAATATAGTGATAGTACTCTCTACTCTTGATCTTTTACATTGTGTACACATTACCAGTAAATTACAAAGATACTGTATTAGATTTTCAATAAGTCCTTGAAGAAAATGCATGTTACCTTTCTATGTACATCATTTTATTCTGTTGTACTAAAATATTATGATTAGGACAAAAGGGTAGTTGGGCTCTTTTTCTTTCAAGCCAGCTCATTCAAATTTCTTCATTCTGCTTCCCTTTTCCTCCCAGTACCAATGAGGGCTTCCCAACCACAGCTGTTCAACACTGATGTTATTGTGGTTCAACCCCAAGCTGCATTGATCATGTGTGAGTTCAGATGGTAGGTACGTTCAGCCTTTCATATCTCCTCTCGTGTATCCCTGTATAACACTATGGGGGTGCTTTTCTCAGCTTTTCATCAAAAGATCTGTGGTCCATCAATGACATTTTACACACAGTGCAAACATGGGCCATTGAAAGGAAATAACTGCATGTGCATATGTGCTCTGCTCAGCATTTCAAGATAAGCACAACACATTCTGAAAATAAATGTGTGTAAGGTATACGGTATGGTACTGTAGTATCCCTATCCATAGGAAATGAATATATAATAGAATAATATGCTAAAAATGTCTTCCAAATTATATGTGAGTAATCAGAAACAGAAACTGGTGTTCCTTACAGTCTTCATCCCATTGTGTTAGACAGACTTTCCAGATAGAAAGTAGGAGCACCTTGGGCAATGCCTACATGGCTTAGCAGCTAAGGGAGCAGGCAAAGTGGCTGAGAAAAAGGAGAATCAGCTGAATGGTACATCCTAGCAACACTCAGGTAATCTGTGGGTCTCCAAGGCAATATGTAACTGGGTTAGAGAGAGATGAGATTGCTGCCAACTAAAATGGAAAATAAGCTATGACAGAAACTCATTCATTCGATTGGTAATTACAAGAAGCCTTACTTCCTCCAGCAGAACCCAGGATCTGTTGGGCACAGCTAAGAGCAGAGGCACAGCCATAAACCACATAGCTGGGAATTTCACAAAAGGTAAGCTCATGCCATTGAAGTCTCAGTTCCTCTACTGGAAGGGAACTTGTATGGCTGTGCACTGTGATGATTTTGTGAGTTCCACTAATTTTTCCGATCCTCTGTCATTTCTCTGACAGATGTGGTGGGGATGAGATTTGTACATGACTGTCTCTGGGTTCCTTCAGAGATTACCTTCCTCAAATGCCTCAGTGGGAGCTTGTGACCACAGCAAGCTGCAGTCTGGAGGTAGAGCAGAAGCAGAAAAAGCAGATGTGTGTAAAAGCTACACAGCCTCTTCACAAATGCTTGTGACCGCTGAATCCAGTTTTTTTCAGATGAAGATGTGTCTGCAGGCTGTGCACTACAAGAAAATAAAAAGCAGGTTTGTGGATTTAGCGCACTGAGCAAATGAAGGCTTCAGCAGAATCTCTAGGTACCTGAAGAAAGTAGGCCAAGCATGCCCAGGTAGATAGCCAATGAATAAAATATTTTTTAGACTCTGATTTTAATTAAAATAAAGCATAACTACCCCATTGTGACACCAGTAGAGTTACAATTCTTTCTTCGTTTATTTAATCAGTCCAAGTAGATAAATCAGCAAACAGTGCTTACAAAGTCTCCTATATTAAGAGATGAAACCCAGATAGTCTTAACCAAATATAAAGTTAATAAAACCAGAATTAATAAGTTTCCCCAAATACCTCTATGGATAAAAAATACTAAAGAGTTTTGAAAGCAGCTCTTAACAGTAATTGTAAAGAGTATATATTTCTAATTTAGTAACACAATATAGGGTAGGATTCTTACTCATTAGTCAGTGGATATTCAAATAAAATCTGGCTCAGATTGAGATATGCTGCAGTGGATAAAAGTTGATGTTTCCAGCAGCTGTTATCACTGTGTTGTGGTGAGGTGAGAAAAGATTCCTCCAGGGCATCATATCGAGCTACATCTTACATTTCAGGGCATGTTCCTTCCTCTTAGGTTGTCTGGCAGCGGGACAAAAACAGAACTGCATTTGGGGTGCAAAATGCTCACTGCTAGGACAATGAAAGTCACTTACTCTGTGACCTTTACTACCTCAGAGTGGCAGAGAAATTAACCTCTCTGGTTCCAAGTCAAATACTGCAAGCAACAGAGGGTCATCATCACTGTTTTATGTAACTCACATATTTATCTCACCACACTTTTCTAACTGTCCTAGCTTTGCTTCCTGAACAGTGTGCTGTTAGGAAGGAACTTAAGATTAAATTTCCATAATCAACGTTCCAAGTACCTCATGGTACAACACCTGAAATGCAGGTCTGCCTCTCCTGTGACAATGTAATACCAAACTGAGTTGGCTGCTAGGATTTAAAGAAGATCAGTGTCTCTCTGGGTTGTCCATTTCACAGGCTTGAAAAAAACAGGCTTCCAAATTATCTGTCTTCAGCTGCTTAGAAGATTCCATTGCTCTTCAATGCAAATACCATTATAAATGCTGCCACAGCACTAGGAGTGCTCAAAGGGTCTTTGTCCAGTTCACTCAACATTATCAGAGTGCTTGAAAAGGGGCATTTGTGTTCTATTCCTGATTTAATATATTTTTAATGTAACTGGCATCAGGAAAAGTTGATGTATTTTTTAAGGCCTAAAAAAAATCAAATATATCATTTCTACCAGATACTCCCAGTCTCTTGCTCCAGACTGCTGGAGTCAGTATGATCTGCTTTATATTCTATAAAACTGATAAAAAATAAGTTACTGAAATCATTTTCATCTTGATAGGACAACCTGGGCAAAACTAGGTGCCAGGCTAGTCATTTTCAGACCACCTAAATCCTACCTTCCCGCCCTGATGTCACTGGAATTACCCATCTGTTTCCTGTATTTTAGTGCCCTGTTGATTTGAGGACCACCTGGCTCATGTTTCTTACTAAAAGTGATGTGCTCAAGCACATAGCAGGCATTGAAGAAAGCTTGGAGCACTTATTTGGTGTAAAGACTGAAGGGCTTGTATCTCTAAAGCTGTTAATCTTGTAACTTCCAAGCACAGAAATCAATAATGTTTCACAAAGTCAAATTGTTCACAAAGGAACTGTGGGTGGTGTCAGTGCAGATGAAAACATATTTACTGGATAATACAGAGAAATGTGTGTATTTATCTGATACAGGATAGCGTGTCTCAAAAATGTGACAAACATGACTAGCAAGAAATAAAATAGGAAATGCTATGAAAGTGGCCAAGGAAAGGGGAAAACTTATCTAAAACCAAAAGATGCAGGACCATAAGAATAATGAAATAATCAAATGCAAATAGTGGCTAGAGCTGGACTACAGTCTGTAACCTTTTCCTTCAAATGTGGATTGAAATCTTTCCAAATATCAATTAATCCCTAATCTACCATGCATTTCTTAGTTGCTTCCTGTGCATTATTAATGGACTGGTCACCCTGAGATGAAGGTAGGAAGTAAAAGCAATTAAATTCCTCTCCCACCCCTGCAGATACAATTGACCTAGAGGATTCAGCTACAAGTAAAAATTAAAAATTTCCAAGAAAGAATAAACATGCCCTTCTTGCTCGAGTCAGACTGTATCGTTTTAGAGCCAGCATGGGAGAGCAACAGCAAGCTCCCTTTATATAAAACATCAGATTCTAAGATCCAGGGCTGATCAAGGAAAAGAGCAGGTGCCCACTCTCTGCTGATTTTTCCTGGTGTTGTTCTGTAGCTGAATGAATACTTTGAGCCAGAACTCCAGACACTGATTCTTTTTTCAGTGTAGAAAAGAAAACCCCATCTGTCTCCTGAGAGGTATTGATCCCATTTGAATTCGAAGAAACAATTTTAACCTCATGTTTTTGTGCAGGCTGATGGCCACAGAATTCAGTGAGGCTTCTGACTGTATAATGAGGTTACCACCGGCCTGAGTGGGATACAGTCATCCCAGGCTGCAATTATCGTACAGACTCGTCAGTGAGGATAACAAGGAGAGCTCTGTGCCTGCTGTTTACACTTTAACAAGATTCATGTTTGTTTCCACGATCCTGTAAAGCCGAGGTGAAATTCTGTCCCTTTTGACCTGATCAGCATCATTTGTGATAACATATTAAGATAAAACTGGCATCTATCCAAATGATCCCAATTATCCCTCAACTTAGGAAGAGTCTCCCTCTTAGGAAGAGTCTTAAGAAAAGCAAAAGCTTAATGAAGATTATGTTACCAAACTCAGGGTGTATGAAGAACTACCTGGTAGGGGAAGAAGGGAAGCACAGACAGGGCCTAGGGAATGCAGGGAAGAATGGGGAAAGGAGAATAATGCTGTTTTACTGGTGAAGACGGTCTGTTCTGAAGATCTCTGAGGCACTTGGTTATACCCATCCTGTATGGGATGGGAAGTGTTTTCTCAGTGTTTCTTCTCTCACTATTCCTTTCTTGATCTTTGAGGTCCAGAAAGTCCTTAGAAAGATACCAGCCTGCTGGTAGGGAGAAGAGGGTGACAGCAGGGACAGAGTCCATCTGAAACAGAACTGGTGGCACTGCTGAGAACCAGAGCCTAGCTTTGTTGGTGGCAATAAAGGTTTTAACAGTATCAGTATATGCTTCCCTGCTGGTGTCAAGTGAGTCTGCCCCATGCAGTCCTTGCCCTTCTTTGGCTGGGTTTAGAAATGAGTACCCAGCAGCTTTGTACAGTGGTGAATATTGCACAGGAGCCCAAGGTCTGCATGGAAAGGAATGGCTCAAATATGACTGCTGTGGTATTTAAGAGAGACAGACCTAGAAATTTAAAGGCTAAGATGACCAAGGCCTTGGGGTGGTCTCTCAAGGTGGAAACAGTCACAGAGAGTAGGGGACCAAGATCCAAAACAAAAGCTCCGGGGAGGAGAGCTGTGGAGGATCTGGGTGAAGGAGTGAAGACAATGCCCTCAATGATGTAGGGCATCATTGAGCTACTGGCCACCCACTCTCACATTTATGTCTCTCTTAACAGTTTGTACATACAGGAAAAAGAAATTTTGAGTGACCAGCTTCAGCATATCTTTTCCATTTTCTCGTTTTATTTACATGTAGGTATTCTGAATACTTTGTGATATCAAGGGCAAGCTTTCATGAACAAATTAGTTTCTGCTTAAAGGCATCAATCACTCGGCCTCATTTTGTGGTTCCTCATTAGTATATTCAGAAAGCTCTTTGGGGATATCCAGTGGACATTGCGATCAATGAGGCAGCCCAGGCTCTCCTTCACATGGAATCCTGATGCACATGGAATCCTGATGCAGGCAGGAGAGCTCCAGGAAAAGACGTGAGAGCTGACTCATGGCTCAGCCAGCGAGCTGGGCTCACAGTGGAGCACAGCTTAGTATGACTGGAATGGGAAACAGGAGGTGTTTGATTTGCATTGTAATTAAGAATGGCATTGGAAACGTGGAGTGCAGAAAGCTGGGCTAATAGCTAAGGCTGAAGTAACCATCAAACCACAGGCAGGATGCAAATTGGCATTGTCATAAAAGACTCAAACAAAATGATATCAAGTACCAAAAAACTATGCTTACATGGCAACAAGACTAAAGTAAGAATGAAGAAAAGCCACAGAACATGAGCTCTGGTTGATTCTGTGCCTTTTAATGAGACCATTGTGCCTGTTCTTTACAACAACATAAATTAAGGAGACATCATCAACTTCAAATTTCCATATGTTTGTCAGACTGAGTTTCTAAAGAAATTTTTTTGGTTTACTTATTTTAAAAGAATGAAAAAGACAGAGATTATATTCTAGTCACTTGTCCAAATTCCCTTAATTCCTTTTTATTTATTTTTTTTTAAACAAATCAAAGCTGTTTAATGTTCAAGAATCCTTTTTATGAGTATAAAGTACAGTATTTTACTCTTCGATAATTTAAAACTGATTTTATTAATTTTAGCAAGAACATCCTCGCAGACAAATTGAACTCTTATGCTGTAACTCAAAGCCCAGCTAATTATGGCTCAGCTGTAAAGTTATAAACTCCTGAAAAACAAGGTTTGTAAGAGAAGTACTAACACAGTCCTAACTATGGCCATGTGAATGGAGCCACTGTAATATTGTTTGGAAATAGTGTTCTAAAAGGGAATCTATTATGAAAAGAGATGCCAGCTGTTCACTTTGGAAACATTTATTTCATTGGCTCATGACAAAATTGGCTGTGGAAGATATTATTCTGAAACAGCAACTTCTTAATTTCATTATAACCTGAAATCACCAAGAAAGACATGACAGCTCCCAGGAGCAGTGAGAAAGGATTGCCATTGTTCCTTTTGCTTATTTTGCTTTTAAAGTAATATACAAATTTCCTTAGAACAGTTCAGGCTGGACAGGTCCTCAGAAAGTGCTCTGGTGCCTCCCACTCAAAGCAGGAGATAAGACATGATATGCCATTTTTATTACATTTTTTTGGAACAAAGAGCTTCTTTTTATTAAGGAAAAAAAAAAAAAAAGAGAGAGAGAGAGAAAGCCAAAGAAAGAGGCTTCAGAAAGCTTGTTTTTTAAATATAGCTTTGCTTTTTGTGATAGTTTACCAGGCAAGAGCCACTTGCTATCGTCTACAGGGCAGAATTCTGCAAGCATGGTAAGGACCACCTGCCTACCCTGCTATGCTGTACAGTCCAGGATCACACTCAAATACACATTTTTAACTGCACGAAGCCAAAAACTAAAAAGATAAATGAAGGTGGAAAAGGTGGAAAAGGTGTGTGTTCCTGTGATTGCCTTGAAGAGTCTCAGTTCTGAGTCAGAACTGTTGCCAAGTGCAGAAATGAGGTCTTGAATCTGAGTGCCGGAAGGGAATGTGCCACAGCTGAAAATGCTGCTTGCTGGAGCACAGGATCACTAGATATTTTTACCTTATGGGAGTTGAAATCTGCCCTCAAAAATAAGATCTGGCTCGAGTGCCCTGTGTGCCAAATGGAGCTTTTTCACCTCACAGCATCCCCCTACTCCAGTATTAACAACGAGGCATGGAGCAGTACAACTCTGCATGCATCTAGATGCACCTGGCTAGCATGATCCAAAACTACATCTGATACATTATCTTATACTCCATATACCCTATATACTTTTACAGATCACATTTTAATAGTGCAGTGTTCATGGTTATGCAGGGGAAGAAAGTACTTCTGCTTACCTGGGTTGTTTAACATACAGTGCAGTGCTAAGACATGGATGACTGCGTGCTCATTCTTCGATGCTGCATCCCTTTGTCCTTGAGTAGTGCAGGATGAACTTCCTGTACTGGCCAGTGCTGCTATTATTGACTACAATCTCTATCCTTTGCCATGTCATTGAACTTCCATCACCATTGGCTTCATTAGCAATTATTGTTTTGGTAAGAAAAAAATATCTTACATCACACATTATGGGATGACCTGAGGCCATTATGGAACTGAGTGTTCCCATAAGGATAATCCAGCCACAATATATCAAAGCACTGAGAAAATATCCTTTGTCTCAGGTCATGTAACCAATGTGGCTGTTAAATGTTTTAAAAGCAGTTATATAACTGGCATTTAAAATGTTTTATTGAAAACCCTTAATGCTACTGTAACTAAAGTGACCTTTAACAGAGTAAAACACGTTGCACCTTAAAATGGGATTTGATTAAAAATATCAAATGTCATAACGTGCTCATGGCTGTACGTGCACCACCCTGTCATACCAACCACAGAAACAGATGCACTAGCTTTGACTTTTGAATGTTATTTTCAGCCTAAACCGACAGTCAGGTTACTTTACTAGGAACAATTGTTACCGACTTTTAAACATTCCACAACAGCATTTGATGTATGAACACTTTATTATTGGCATTTTCTTGAACAGGTGATATTTTTAGAGCAGATATTCACAGAGAGCACCTGATCTAAGGAGACTTGGTTGATCAGAGGATTCTCATTGGCTTCTCTTCCCATGACATGATTACACCTTCCCAAGAAATAAAAAAACAAACACATAACTTCCTATACAGCTAGACAGTTGCAAGGAAGCAGAGAGGTGTTCTTACATGATAAAATGGCATGATGACCATGGAACTTCTCTTAAAAAGATTGCTCTCACTAGAAGCAATTTAGGAAGTTCCACAGAGCAAACTTATATGTAAAAATATGTTAAATATCCCAATACAGGTTACATAGCACTGACTTGTGAAATTCTTAAACAAAAATACCCGAATAGAAAATCTTTGAACTTGGGATAGCAAAGAAAAAGGAAGAGGAAGAGGAGGAAAAGGAAAAGAAAAGGAAAAAAGAAAAAGAAAAGGAAAAAAGAAAAAGGAAAAGGAAAAGAAAAAAAAAGAAAAAGGAAAAAAGGAAAAGGAAAAGGAAAAAAGGAAAAGGAAAAGGAAAAGAAAAAGAAAAAGAAAAAGAAAAAGAAAAAGAAAAAGAAAAAGAAAAAGAAAAAGAAAAAGAAAAAGAAAAAGAAAAAGAAAAAGAAAAAGAAAAAGAAAAAAACAAAAAAGAAAAGAAAAGAAAAGAAAAGAAAAGGAAAAAAGAAAAATCTGCCCTGAACTACAATTGCACTGAAAGAGAATCTAAAAAAGCACTGACAAATCAGTCTCTGTGATGATCTGATCCACTGAGAAAGCAGAATCTCTCTCTCTCACGTTCAGTCTCTAAAGAGAAGTAGGTGGGGAAAGTTCCAATGTGCGAGAACAAAAATCTCTTCATCATTCTGCCTATTTACCCATATGCGTGCACACCCGTAATTCCAAATGGGTTATAATGCTCATTATAGGAAGTTGTGTCAGATAGGAATAAAATGGGGTGTCCAAGATCACCAAGAGAGTCTGAGACAGCAGCAGAAGATGAATAGAGTCCTGAGCAAATGTTCAGATTTTCAAACACTCTCCCTAGCCCAAATTCCACCCCGAGTGCATGTGAAAATAGCTCACCAATATTGAACAAGCAGGACGGACAAGATATCTGTTGGGTACTAAATTGCCTGGAGCAGGATTCAGGATCCCAGGGGTAAATTTGTTATCAGAGAAAATGTTAATTTGTTGATAAAGTGAATATATTCATAAGTGAACTGAACATAACAGTTTTGAAAAATCCATCCGGAAACACTGGAAGAAAGGTGTCTTACTGCAGGTGGATAGCTAATAAAGCTTCATGATAAGAAATGGGCTTGATAACCTCACTGTTTCTTGAAGTCAACTTGAAGTTGTTCTGGAAAGAGGCTGCAGATCTCTACTACTGGGAGAACAACTGGGTAAGAGAGGGATCTTGCAATGGTAGTGGTCCAGAGCACTGGAGGAACGTGATAGAGGAAAGATGGAGAATACAAGGTAAGAAACCCTGGCAGAATAAGTATTGTACTGGAAGCTGTTTGAGAAGGAAGATGATGCTTTGTGTATGCCATTGTTTATGTGAGGGCTGGCATCTGGCTGTAACTACCCCCAGAGGTTGGCAGGTTGAGAGCAATCTGTTGGTGGTGTTACTGAAAAGCTGGTGTGCTTTGATAGGGGCTGATCTTTGGAGCTACAAGGGGCCTTATGAAATGCTTGCAGATTGCAGGACGTTAACAGTTCTACTAAACACACAATCGTGGTGCTACTGAGATCAGAGAAGGCTCAAGCAGGGGATGACAGCTCTGGAAGCCACGACCAGCCTGGTGCTGTGAAGAGGAAAGTTTGGGGAAGATGAAAATAAGTCTGACAACTCTGATTGTGAGGATAATACTGAACAGTCAGAACTGATCAGCATTTGTCCTCAGACAAACCAGGGTTTGTCTGAAAAAAAGAGTTTGATTTTCCTGAAGTGAGAACAATGGGATCACAGATCCAAAAAAATGTTTTGTAGAGGGAAATATTGTAGTCTGACAGAAAGGAAAAGGTGGATGTAGAGACCATGGACAAAACACATGCTTGGAACTAATGTCTGTGAGCAGGAAGAAATAGGGAGAACTGGAGAAATGGAACAAGTGGAAGCAATAATACCCTGAATAAACAGCTGCAGAGCTGCTGGATAAAATAGCAGGCATAAAGGTGGTGGCCTCTATATGCTGCTGAGGCACTGAGCCACAATGGATGTATCAGTCAGCTGGTAGTGCATTACTTGTTGCAATGCCTTTTTGATCATAAATGGTAGTGACAACAAAACAGGAGCAAAAGAGATCTAAGAAAAGTCACTATGGAGCTGGGGAACCGGTAGACTTCCCATGAAACTTATTCTAAAAGAAAAACACGAAATCACCCAGGGAACGGTAAATCCTTGTAACTGTTTGTACACTGAACTTCACTCTCTGATGTGCAGTTCAATCCCCCTCCACTACAGGGCCCTGGGGTGGAGCTGGCAATTAATCTACAATTGCCTGGGAGGGAGCAGGTCACAGCTGAAGGGGCTCTGCGGATTATAAATTTAGCAAGCAAAATGGGAAGTCAGAGCACTGGTAATAAAGGAAGTGCCAATAGTTAAAGCTATAATCATCAGGACTCTAGGGCAGATAATCAACACCTATATGGCAATTTTCAATTCGATAAATAAAGCTAACCGAGTTGCCTAACAACGCCATTGAGCTGCAATTTCAACTGGCAGCATTATGTAACTGTGACAACCAGGCGAAGCGGAAAAAAAAGTGAAATGCATATATATTTCCAGTCTTAGTTACCGAAGTAATCAGGGAATGGGGCTCCGTATTTGAAAGCTGCAGAGAAAGCAAACTACAGTCCATTTCAGGTATTCCTCATCAACACCCTCGGGAACCGCACACACACACAATAAATGAGGATTAGACAAAGGCACTCCCTTTCCTGCCTGTGAATGTGGCACCACAACTGTATTCTTTCCATCCTTGAGCTAATGCAGTCCAAGTACGTTTAAAGAACCTGGAGGCATGGCTAGCCTAGGCTCCAGTCACCAGTGTGGAATTTTGCTCTGCAACGTTTACATGCTCAAATTTACCATAGCAACATCCACATCACATTTAATACACAGAGACATCCCTCCTCTTGCCTGTTTAAAGAGCCCCTGTTAAGTGGTTTTGCTGTATTTTAGATGCCAAGATGTCGGCAAGATTGATGGAAGGGTGCACAATCAAACCTGCAAGGAGAGCCTAGCATCTAGCTCATTATGTAAGAGAATTAGCAAGGCAGTTCTTTTGACATGACAGTCCATTATGGCGGCTGTCAATCATACCTTAGCATATGCTTTTTTTGTCTTCTTTGGTGATTTTTTTCTTTAAGAAAAAAGGTTGTTCCATTTCTGTTTGTCATTAAGGCAGAGTGCAAAGCTTTGTGTGCATGCATGGTAGCTGCTGCAGATCTAGATGGGCTGTGCTCTCCCTATAGTAATCACTGGGTGAACAAATTATTGTGCATACATGTGTAATTCTGACTAGGGCAGTTCTTTGTCCCAATTATACACGCACAGGAGCTTGAATTTGCTATTTCTTCTCATCCATCTAATGCATTTGGTCCTTTCATATGAGGTAACAATGTCTAGATGTTTTGATGCAGACAGCCTAGGTTTGCTCCCTGTGGAAATCCCACCCAGAAGGATAGTTATATTTATTTGTTCCATTTTCTGGAGGGGAAAGAAATATCTTATGCTGTATTGTCCTTTAGTGGCATTGATATCAAAATAATACTTGTACCTCTGCCACTCTTTAGTAAAAGGGCTTCCATGTACTAAACAGAGTTGAACGAACATGGACTGGAAAATGACTTGATGTCTTATTGTTGGGTAAGTGGGGAAACAGGCACAGGGGAACTGAAAAATAAAGAAGCTCTTTTGCAAATCCATGTCTTGTCTGGTGGGCTCATTTGAGAGATAACCACACAAGTATATGACACAGTGTAGCTGAGACTAGGCACACGGTTTTCTATATGCATTTTCAGTTCAACACACAGATAAGCTTTAAAAAGAAGTTCCATTGCTGCACATCCATCTTTCTGCTGATTTGCTGGGCTTTTTGTTTGTTTGTTTCCTTCAGTGTCTCTCTTCTCACCATGTTCAATGAGATCAATGAGATCCTTTGAGGTAATGTAAGAAAAAAAAATTAAAAACAACTACTGCTAAAAAGTTATACCAGTGGGAAGGAGTTAGCTCATCTATCCTATGGAACAGATATAGTAGAAGGCTCCTTGGGAAGAGCAGGTCTCAACACAGTGGATTGTTCAGTTATCGCTTTAATTACCATTAGTAGGAAGTGGGGTGGCACTTGAAGCTGGAAGGTTTTGGTGAGAAGTAAAGGAAAGTAAATGTTTTCTGAGAAGTTCTTTAGAATGTTCTCCAGTTTCTTTCCTCTTAGTTTATCTCCAAAGGTTTTGACGTGTTACTATTTAAATAATCCACCATCACCTCCAGTCCCAGCCAGGAATGGAGCCTCCTTATATGTGCACTACATAAATACCAGATAAATGACAGCCTCTGCCCCAGTGATCATGCAGATTAAGGTTTCTGTTCTGGAAATTGCTGACTGAGGTGAATACTCTTGCTCAATATGTTGGCAGGAATTTTAAGAGGGTCTTCCAGAGTCAAGGCTCAAGACACTTTCCAGAGCAAGTTTTGGACAAAAGGTATCACAACCATTGTCCTTGGTCTTTCTATGCTTGTGGGTTGAACACTGTTGGCTTTGTTAGTATGGCTCACATGTGCAGTACTGTGCAGGTGCTAGCTTCTGACCTTTCTAACATTATTTTCCATTAAGGATAAATAAATAATATCCTGAAATATCGAACATGAGCCTATTCACCTTATCCTTGCTTACTGCAGGTTAGATTTTCCCCCTCTGCGCTATCATTTAATGGTTCCTTAAATAAATAATTATTCTTCTGGGGGAAAAGAAGATATATATAAACTGTGAAACAACTTCAAGGACACTTCCTTCTACACTTTTATCCTAAGCCAGTCATGTGTTGATTCCTCTCCTGATCTGATCTGCAATGAAATCAGTGGGAAATATTCTATTAAATTCATATAGCTTCAAATCAGATGCTACCACCGAAAATCATAATATAAGCAGCCTGGTCTTTGTGATATCTACCATAATGGCACAGTGTGGTCCCAGTCCTGTAGCTGTATTCTGGGAAAGTCCCTGTTGATTTCAATGAGAGCTCACTTTAACTGAGGATTACACAGTCAGGTAATAGGAAGCAGTGAGCGTACACTGCCCTCCCTATTAGATCCCGTAGTCAGACTACTTCTGATAGGTTTCTATAAAGTGATTTTCTATGTCAGTCTGTGCTTGCAGCAGCACGTGCTCAGTTGGTCCCTCAATTCTTCACTTAACAAACCAGCTTGATGCTGCAGGTGCAAAATTCGGAAACGTTTTAATTAACTAGTTTGCACACCATTTTATTTCTATTACCCTACGTGTTTCAGAAATCTCAAACTGCTTTGTTTCGTCACTGTCATCAAACAAAACTCAAACGTGTTCAACAGGCTTCTGGAAGAGGACAGGCACTGAATTTATATTGGAAAGTTGGGTCACTGTAAGCAATTGGTTCATGAAGCTCTTTATAGCTGGGGGATTTGACTGGCAGCTTTTCTCAAGCTGTGTAGCTCTAGAAATTATGGAACAGATCTTATAGTTCTGTCTTGGACAACACTCCTATTGATCTCAGTACTTTTAGTTCTGGGCTCATCTTGCATTCTAGAGAATGAAAAAAAAAAAAAAAAAAGATTAATGGGAAGAGCAAAAAACCCACCTGGGGGATTTAAAACTCATCATTTTTCAGGTTATACAAGAACTTGCATTTCAATGGACTGGCATTGCACAGAGGCAATCAGAGCTCTCTCAGTTGTACAGTGAAATAATTACTGAAATGCTCTGACCATATTGGCAGAGCTCGGTTCGATGGGTCAGCGTTGCGTACCTACTACCAAACAAACACTCAGCACAGCAATTTCTGACGCAGAGAGTGAGCCACAGGCTGCTGCATCCTAGCACCAGCCCTTCCTTTCCCCAGCAGCAGCTGGAGGAAGGGGGCAGCCATCCGATTGTGAGCAAGCAGCTTCCTCTCAGAGGGCTCCACACTGACCAGTGTTAAGCAGGCGCGAGCTATCAGCTTGGATAAGACTCGTTTATTTCTATGTATTAACCTCAGAATTACTTGTGTGCAGGGTTTGATACCAGGCTTCAGAAAAATGGGAAAGGTAGGATGTACAATTAGAGAAAGACGTCAATGTCTGTTGTGGCGAGTGGAAGCCTTTTTCCCTTCTCTTTTCAATCCAGCCAAAATGGAAATAATATAGCCTTGGTGAAAAGGTAAAAGATAAAGTTCTCCTGTAATAACTTGCCTCCACAATATAAAGTATCATGACCTTTATAAGGGGATGAAAGTGTAACAGTTTCACCAGTATGGCAGCAAAGCCACAGCGTACATCTGTGGAATCCAGGATTTGAACATGACTTAGCCTGTAAGGAATGAGTCTTAGATTTCTTACACGTGGTCAGAAATAGTAGTTACTGAGAAATTAATAACTGGCAAAAAAATGCAGAGGGAAAAAGAAGTGTGGTTCTTCTTATGGCATGGGGCTACAAAACAGGCGTCTCCAAAGAATTATGAGTATTATTGCTCTGCAGTCTTAATCTGTTGGTATTTTCCTTTACATTAAGCACAGTAAGCTGAATGAGGTGTTTTGTGCTCCGTTGTGTCTTTTCATAGTTTCTGAACAGAATCCAATTTAAATAGTTAAAATCCATTTATGGGTAACGTTCCTCACAAACACTGCACCACTGGGACTATTTGTCTTCCTGAACCTGTGTGAGTGCTCTTTGTATTAGCAGTTTAATCAGATTTGTTAATGAATAATGTTTCACTTGCAAAGTAGAACTTACGTGCATTAAGCTCTTGAATGTGGAGGTGCTACAAGTGCAGGAGGAAAGGCAGTGTGCCCTGAAGAACCACAGCCCGGCTCCTGCTGTCCCTTGCTCCTCCATGCAATACCCACCGGCTGGGCACCAGTTTCAGATGGGTCCACTGTTTGTCTGCTTTCTCCAGTCCTCCATGGGGCTGAGGGCAGCAGGGGTGAAAAGATGACTTATTTTTTCCTTTTGGCAGTGGGCAGACTACAGGCATGTCAACTCCTGCACACAACAACTTAACCCTGCAGGTGCAGCTCCTATATTTCTGATCGCCAGGATGTTTTCCCTCTGGTGGCTTTGGGGTTAACTTTCACTCTTTAGCTTAGTATTGTAAGAAATTAACAAAAAAATGGAAGTTTGAGATAGGTCTTCAGTCAAGCAGGCTTAGCCTGATACTTCTTCAGTTCTAGTTGTTATTTTCATTTGAAGGCTGTATTTTCTTGAGTGGACTCCTTTTATTAGTGAGAACATACACAGGCTGGCAACCCTGTTCTACTAACTTGGCAGACCTTCTGCTGAAGTACCAGCTAAGTTTTATGCCCTGACTAATGATAACACACAGTACTGTATACAAAATTAAACATTTAACTGTAATGTACAACAATGGGACTGAGGTAGGAAGTGAGTTGTTGTTTTTTTTCTATCTGAAATATTGAAAACCCCATTTCTCATTTTCTTATCACATTTCTTGCTTCGGGTGCCTTTGAAATAATTATTTAAGACACAGATTTGAACTATGTCATAGAACATTGCATATCACTGGAAGTACGTATGAACTTAACTCCTATCACTTGATTCCTGGATTGGTAGTGGAGTTTGCTGGGTAGTTTTCTTGCTGTTTTTCCAAAAGCAAACCAGAAAAATCTAGCGTGTTTTTGATCACTTCAAAGTTAGACACTTGTTTGGGAATTTATCAAGCAATGGGAAATCATATCCTGAATCCAGATGTTAGTGATCAATTCCTGCCTCATTTTGGTTGGCAAAGCACTTCTGTCATTATTTTAACGATCTCTGTCACCCTCCACAGTGATCTTCAATGCAGGGAAGGCTAACACGGCCTCACACTGGGTTACCTGAAGGTGCCTTCTTTATGCCTTTCCTTTTTCATATTGGAGCTTATAACTCTTGTCTAGCAGCTAGAAATCGGACTGCAAAGAAGCAGGAGACATGGTTGGGCAGGCTGTATCTGCACAGTGCCCTGCTGTAGTGCCCAGCAGCGTGAGGGGCTACAGTTTCCCCAGGAAGGGGCAGCCATCGCCTGTTGGAAGCACCTCTGGCTGCTCGGCTGGCTCCGTGCTTCCATCCACAATGGTGGCACCTCAGATGGCTCAGCTGTGTTGAAGCAGAGAGCCAGGGCATACCGGGGCCCTCCCTGTAGCCATGCCCCCGGCAGAGGAGGCACTGAGTGGTGGCTGCTACCTCAGCGTGACCACAAAGCCTCTGCAAACCAGCTCCTCATCCTGCCCTGCTGCTGGCAGCAGCCCAGGTGGAGGCGGTGCTGGCAGCCTGGCCTCCTGGCAGCAGCACAAGGTGCTTATTCAGGCTGCCACTGCAAGAAGCGTTCCCCTCCACCTGCATTAGCCTGCTTGCTCCTGCCCTTTCCCAGCTGATACTGGGCACTGCCCTGCTCGAGTGGTGCTAATTCAGGAGCAGGGTGCTGGCATGCTAACTTGGGTCTCTGAAATAAGCCTGTCTGGTTTTTTGGTTGTTTTGTTTTTGTTTTGTTTTGTTTTGTTTTGTTTTGTTTTGTTTTTCTCTTAAAAATAATAAAAACTCATGCTTCGTGCTTTCCTGCATTCCCCTCGCAGGTCTGGATCAGCACAGGCAGTGGCTCAGCAGTAACACAGCCATGTCCCTGCAGCCCACCCAGCTGGCCGCTGTCCCCTCGCAGAGGTGATGAGGAGTGCTTGCTTGTGCAATCGGGCTCTGGCCGCAGTGGGTGCCTGGGCTGACTCGATAACAATGTGCACAGTGAGCAGGCCGGGGCAGCGGGCCAGCCCTGCCAGGGTCAAACGCACGGTGCAGACGTCACTGCTACTTACTGCTCTTCTGCTATAGCCTTCAGTTCCTTCCTGGTTTGTTTTTTTTTTTTACTCTGTGGTGAATGCAAGCTGAATGCTCCATTTCATCCCTAGCAGGACAGGGCACACCCAGTGAGAAGCAGAAAGTTCATCCTGGCTCCAGCCAAGCTCACAGTCTTCACGGGGTTACTGTCAACACCGGCTGGTGGGGCTCGTTTGAGCAGAGAAAAATGACAAGCAAAACTTAGAGAAGGGGCAGAGCCAAATCTGTCTGCTCTGTCCAGAGCGGAGCTAGGTAAAACTGCTGTTTGTTGGATTGCGTCAGCTCCTTCATCCCTTTTTTCCTAGTGGAAAAGCACAAAGAAAACAGATGGTGATGGCAAACCTGATCTTGTACCACTCTGGCACTGCATTTCAGCTGTTAGGTGATGGCGGAAGGATAGAAATCATTGTGTATGTGACTATGACTCCTTTCTTTGCACACATGGGAGGAACACTCCAGTAGAAGCCAACCTGCTTCTGCTCTGAGATTTCTGTGTAAGCTTATCTGGCTGTTTTTCCTAATTGCTGAAAGGCTTTTATTTAGCCCCCTCCGCTGTGTCAAATTCTTTCTGTCTCCTCCCATCCGAATGCACTATATGCTTTCGAGGCTGTGGAGCACTCCCTGCCCCAAGGTTTTCCACAGCTTGCCCTTCAGGTGATCTCTTTGGGTTATTCCTCTCCAGCCCCTGGCAGAGATTAATATTTCAGAATGTTGCTAAACCAACACCATTTTTCTGCAAGCTCCCCTTAACAATCCAGCAGGCTTGGAGGAACAGTTGCTCCACCTCTGGATCAAGATAACTTCTGACATCATGTAATGTTTTATAAATACTTCAGGCAGGTTTTTCAGGAGAGAAGGCACACTACCCATTATTAAGTCCACAAGCAGTCAGCTCTGCCTGAGTTTACTCAGGCATTTAGAAACTTCTGAAGTTTTACTTCAGAACTTGGATTGCACCTTTTTAGTAGATGCAGGACATTCGTAGCAGTTCAGTATGATTACTAGCACAGTTGCATCCACACCAAAATTACATTAATTCATTTCTTAATTATGTGAGTGCCACTAGATACCCCAACACTGTCCCTAATACTCCTGGTGTCCTTGTGGACACAGTCTTGATTCTCTTCTGGACATGGATATACAGCAAGATTGCAAGCTGTGGTGCCAAGGTATAAAGCGCATATGAAGAGCAGAGCAGCTCATCAGCATAACTGGCACTACAGCCAAGAGAATGTACAGATCACGTTTCTATGTGGACTGAACTGTGTTGTGTATACATGAAAGAGAAGAGTCCCAAGTCAGTGAGAATACTGTTAAATAAATAAAGTCATATTTACTCCTTTGACTCAAGAAAAAAAAGTGACTAAAATACTGAGGGAGATCAAGGGGACAATGGAATAAATAAAACAGTAATAATCAGTGAGTCCAGCTTCCCTCCTACTAAGTGGTCGAACGGGGCAAAGCAAAACAAGTTCTTGAGCTCTATGGTAATCACAATTGAAATAACTAGCTTTGGAGCAAGCGAGAGGGGAGGCTATTCTTAGCCATATCCAAGCTACTGCGGGCGAGCTAGCTGGAGAGCGTGCTGCAGCCGAAGCAGCACTGAGTGCAGTGCTCAGTGCTGGACTTCTTTGAAAGCAAAGCTGGTTCTTTTGTTGAGAATGCATGGAAACGTCTGAGGAGAAGCCAACTGTTTTAAAATACATTAGGAAATGGGCAAATTAGATCTGACTGAATAGTGATAACTGAAATAATGAGTGTAAGACAAAAGTTGCATCAGGGAGTTCTCAGACACCTTTCATCATGACAGAACCAAGGGACGTGCAACATATGGAAACAGATATGGAAAGAGATTTTTCTTTCAAGATAAGGAAAGATCCTTCTCATTTTGGCAAATTGTTCCCAGTCAGAGGAGCAGGAAGCTCAGCTGCAGAGCTGGTTCTTGCTTACACAAGACTGAGGAAAGTTGCTCAGACCTCATACTCACAAGTATTTTTTTCAATTTATGTGTAATGAGTGAAAGAAAATATTACCGAGACCTTACCAGTACTCAAGAAAGGACAATTATATGCTCAGAAACAGGTCATGAGCTTATCTAGTGTGATATTAACTAGGATAAAAACCTTAAGAGATTTAAATGCTTATGATTCACATCGTATATAAGTACTGACTGATGGGACTGAAGGAACTATTTCCCTTTAGGGCAGGCTTTTCCATAATTAACCATTACAGGCACATTTCTTCTGGTCCAGGATATCAGAGTATCGAGAGAGCTGAGTGATCCAGGATGCATCTTCCTGCAAGGTGACGCCTGTGGCTGGCAATCCCTGCTCTCAGATGTGCCTATTGCTAACACAGGGACCAATTTTGTTTTTCATCACACAGTACGCTTTGTTTTCCTTCATTTATTTCTTTATCCCCATTAAAGCTTCTTCCCACATAACCTAGTTGAAAAACTTCCAGTCTTTGGGAAGATTGATCTGATGTTACCTGAAATTAGCCAGTAATGGACACAAACACTCCTTGCTTGTATACACGTGTGCTGTTACACTGAAGGACACTCTGTGAGCTATGCAGAATATTACTTCAAGAGGGACTCCCAGTTAAACTGAAAACAAACAAACAAAAAACTGTTTCTGATGTACTGAGAAATTCCTCGGTATAGTCTCTGCCCTGCTTTGGGCAAGGCCTTGCTTTAACTATTGGTGACATTTGGAGTAGCTCTGTGCATTCTGACACAGGGAAACCAACATCCACAGCAGTAACGTGATTTATAACAAGTCTCCTATACCACAAAGGCATTAAAAGTTAAAATCAACTCCCTTTTCTGTTGACAGATCTTTATGAGCCTCCCACTGGAAATCCTGAAGTCTGCAGTTAAAACGGAAATGTTGAAGAAGTGTACTTTTGTCAGTAACTTCCTTGACTAGGGGCTAAAAGTGAGTACAGTGTGCAACCATGATACAATAAAAGAGGCTTCAGGAAAGAAAAGAGCATGAGATGTGTATGTTATAGATGTAAATATCACTGGCAGAGCTGTGCTGCAGAATAAATTGAAAAGCTTATAATGGGTTTCTGTCAAGAGGTTGCATAATAGTTAGAAAGGCAATACACGGTTCAAATTCACAGTTCAAGTCTAGAAATGGCAGCAGATGAAAAAGTATTGATTCATATTAGTGACAGCAGAAAAATAAAGGAAATAATTGTGCTACTTCAGCTAGTTTCATGCTAAAAGAACAGCACTCCTTTTACAGGTGCTCCTTGCTACTTGGTGTCAGGGTGACAATTGTAGAGATGCCTATGTATCAACAACTGATCTGCAATTTTGAGCTCTGAAGTCCAGACAAGTTAATTTTAATACCTATCAATGCTGAGTACGATGAATCTGTATTCAGCTAGAGCAACTGAAAGCAGAACCATGTCTTAATGGGAATCAAAACAAACAAATAAACAAAAAAATATTTTTACCAGATCCTCAACATGGAGAAGGAAAAGATGTCAAAGATGTACCAGTCATCCCTATACCCTGACCAGTCTATACTGACTAAACCTGGTTGACTTAAACAATCATGAGATCACTTCAGTTTACACTGCTGGGATGAATTTTTCATGAAATGGAGAATCACTGAAGCAAAGCATCCCAAATACCCCTTCATTCCCTGTTAAAATCCTTAATGAGATTGGAAAGGCACAGAAATCACTGCCACTCGGCTTTATCCCCTTACTGGGTTTGCTTCTGGCCATTTAGAGCAAAATATTTGTTCCTTTTTGCCACTTGTGCAGGATCTGGCTTTTTAATTTAGGATTTGTAAGACGCCTCTTTGGAGACTGTGTCTGGACTGAACAGACTGGAAGAGTTCCCAACAGGTCCTTGACCACCAGTCACCTGATGCTGTTCCCTTTTGCTCGGGCAGCCAGGTTCCTCCCTGTGAAGTCAGAAGGGCTGATGGGGGACTGATGGATCACCCCTTGAGGCTAGCAAGGCAGAAGAGGAAGAGATCTGATGTGGGAATGTTCCCTATATCTCTAGAGCCAATGATGTGGGCATGGGATACCTTCTACGCCAAGAAGCTGCCAGCAGAGTGGACCTCTGCTCTCCGGGCTCCTCTTCTCTCCTTTTATGTCTCACCTATCTTTCCTGAGTAAAAACACCAAGCTGAAGCAGCTAGGTTCCAGTTTAGCTGCATCTCCTGTGTGGTGTTGTGCTGGCTCAGGGAATCTGAGCAGAATTCAGCTTAAATACAGCATCTCCTGCAATTGTAGCTGTCTGGATAGGAGTTCCTGAACACAAAGCCTTATGCAACTTAGCCCTGGACCAATAAAGGTTTTGTAAATTAGGATTAGGACTTCAAATCTGATTCAGAAATGACTCTGGAGCCAGCTAAGGCTGTAAATCCTGTTACACAGGCCACATATTTTCATCAGAGTTTTTGGCACTCTCACCAGTAAGATGTTAACTTCTCCAGATGGATTTATACTACCATTAAGGTAGCTTTCTGGAAGAAGTAGCTACGTGCCCCACTGGCAGAGCCAGCTCTGAAGGCCTTGCTTGTATTGCTTTGGGAAGATCTGGTGTGCCTGGTATCGGGAGCACCGCCGACAGGCACACCACTGACATAGCCCACAACTCCTTCCACTTGTCCATCTGCCCCTGCAAGAGACAATGTGAAACAACAGAAATGACCGGGCTTTCTAGAGGAACCTAGCCTTCTTTGTAAAGGAGCACTAATGTTGGCTGCTGCAAGAGCAGATGGGATTTGTAGGACCCCCCAAGCTCCATCTGTTCACAATAGACTTGATGAGCCCAAGATCCAGGGCACAGCTGAATGCAATGGCTAGCCCAGCTCTGTCAGCTGGAGGTGCAGCACAAATGGGTCAGAGTAGCAGGATTAGAAAGCAGAAGGTAAAAGCTTCTTTCTGGAAGATGACATAAAACACTTTTTACTGCTGCTGAAATATACATGTGGTAACAGCAAAAGTCTAGCAAAGCCTCAATCTGACTGGCTGTCCCTGAACAGGCTCCTTTTACCTTCTAAGTTACCTACAGCTGTGGTATGCTGAACAAATCAGCTTGCTGACAGCAGCCTGCAACCTTTTACTTAGTGGGTGGAGCTGGCACAGCAGCATTTGTAACCTCAGAAGCTTGAATAACCCAGTTTCTAAAATCATCGTACTCGCCAGCCTGTGCAAAGAACGTATAATTAGAGCAGCTTCGGCTATTCCTATTGAAGCAGCTTTTGCAGCTTCTTGTTAGTTCTGATAACAGGAATGTTGCTGTTTCTGCACTAATTGCTCTAACAATCTTCTGAGGGTTCAGCCCTGCAGTTTGTACGTACAGTTCCTGCTGAGCACACTGCTCTTACAAGTAAAGGACTACCAGCACAGGCAAGAGCAGGGAGCAGTGCTGGCTGATAGCCTGTAAGGGTTTTTTTTTATTATTAATATTATTAAAACCTAGAAAAGACATTATCACTTGTTACTGATACGCTTTGTGACTGTAATCTATTCAGGTAAATGACTTTGGTTCCATGAGGATCTCCACAGCTCACCTCTGTCTGTCTCTGTGAGCTCAGCTGTGACCTTCAGGAGCAAGCATTTGCTCTGTACTGGGGGAGGGAGGAGTGCTCTTGGGTAAAAAAATGACGAGTGCATCTACGATGTCATCCCTTTGCTGATTAACTCACTGTTTCTTACGGGAAGAAGATGCTAAAGCTTCCTTCATGCTGTACTACTCAGACATGTTTAAGTTTCCCCGGGATGGGAGAGCTTATGCCTTGGTTAGCTGTATATGATACCCCTGGTATTTCCACTTCTGGAGCAGCAGGGCACGGCTCTCCTATCCATGTCTTAAGACCCTATAACTGCTCAGCCTTGGCTGAGACCATGCTTGCAAGCATGTTTCTTTGCTGAGCTGCACCGTTGTCATTGTAATCTCATACTACAGCCTAGAATGCATTGAAGACAAATCAACCACACATCCCGAAATACCCTAGGAGATCATCAGAGCTTTCCACACAAAAGGCAAAGCTTCCTCCCTAGAGCTTCAGCTGATGTTGGTGGGGCCAGGTTAATGCATTAGCAAGGCAGGATCTTGCCATGTGACACAGGTTAGAGTGGAGTATTAGAAATACTTTAACAAAAACTTTATCAGTCGCTCTCTCTGGGGAATTTGTCTGATATGTTGCAATCATCTGGATATTTCAACAGTTTCAATAGACTTGCATCAAAATCATTTTGCCGTCATCTTGACATAGTAATGCAGTCTCCAGTGATTGCAGTGACATTATTTTGCCATCATCTTGATATCATCTGTTACAGCGTTGTGGTCCCCATGCTCTGGCATTGCTCAGTGCTTTGCCTCATTATATTATTTTCATAAGCTTGCTCTGGAATTAGTGCAAAGGAGCTGTGGTTTTCATAACCAGTTACATGAACAGGAAGAGTTCCCTGAAATCAGAAAAGATATTTCAAGTACACTGATCAGCTATTTTAAGAAGACTCCAGATTTTTAACATTTTTTTCTTTAAATGACCAAAATGTTTAATTCATACAAAACTGCCAGAAAAATGTTCACTTAGGAGGTAAATGATGTTTTACTCAGAATTTGGCAAGAATGCTGAAAACTGGTTCCAAGTTATGCTTTTGTTCATCTTTCCATCACTGAAAGCAACCACAACTTGCTTAATCTTTCTGAGGTGCGCACTGAAAGAGACATTGGCTCACAGAAGTAAGAATATTGTGGCTATTTCAGACTGCAAGAAGCAACGATGCCTACATCTGTGGCCGACCTTATTATGAATAAGCTTAATCCTCAAACTGTATCATTTTAAATCTTAATCACATTCACAAGCGTATCACAAATACTTTCAGAGGCACAGATCATTTCAGAGGTGGATACTCTTGTTAAATCGATCAGTATGGGGAAAAGCTTGAGTTTGGGCTTAGCGTGGCCAGATTTAGCTAGAACCACACTCAATTCATCCTTTCTTTGTGGTTAAGACAAACTCAAGTTCAACAAAGGGATTTCTTATGAGAGTATGAGGCATGCACATAAGTACTTGGAGAGTACATAAGTACAGGCAAGAGCCAGATGTAAAGATTCACACTGACTTCAGTGGCCTTAGAATGGCTTCAGTAGATTTAGATAAGGCATAAGAGCTTCTAGTTGTTAATATTTGTAGAAACAGGAGGAAATTTAAGTTCAGTCAGTGCACAACAGCAAGACTCCGTCAATCCCTTAGGTATTGGAATTTTAAACTGAAATATGGAAAGCACTGTGATGCGTTTCAGCTCTCTGCAAACAGTTGGAAAAGCGACGATGCTGACATCACTGGTTGACATGGGACCTGATGGTGAACAGCAGTTCACATTTTGTGACCTTTCTGTAAATTGCTGGAGGGTCTCTGCTTCTTAGAACCTTGTTCTCTCATCGGTTCCACTGGTCTCTTTCTCACCTTTTTAAGTTAATCACATTTTCTAAAGAAAACAGCAGTTAAAAAAAAGGTATCCGGTGAAGGTATATAAATCCATTTTTCATGCCTTCATGGGAGGTCAACATGAAGTTGGAGAAGAAAAGAGTGTATTTATTAATCAGGGGTAAAAATGGCTGGATTTTTTTTTTTTTTTTTTTTTTTTTTTGCAATGGATGCTACCCTATTCAAAAGCATGCACATAGCAGGAGCTTTAAAGTTTCAGCTTTTAAAGTATGTTGTCTCACATTCCAGCACTGATCCTTGCAGTATTGTCTCTCGGTTGGCTGCCCTTTCATTTCTCTTTAGTTACAGCTCCCTCGAAAGCTGTATAGAAAAAGATGCAGGAGAATGACACAGGGCATTATTCTAGGCTTTCAGCGCTGGTAGACTCCACTATAGCAGACATTCAAAAATGACTGAACCATGGCTTCCCTCAGAATCTGTTCTAACACAACACCACCAACAAAACTTGCAGACTCAGTTAACGTGTAATTGTGTCAAGTCTTGGAATGATAGGGAATCTCTTTTTGTTCAAAACCAGAATTATCTCATAGTTCTGTAAGCTATATTGAATATCCATTAGTCCAAAAATGAGACCGAAATCAGGCCATTCATACATAGACATCTGCTGAGCTTGCAGATGAATAAAACTTTGTGTTTCTCTCCTACACTCAGTGGGTTGGCAAACAAATAATTATTTTCTGTTTCTGTTTTGCTCATACAGAGCGAACAGATCTGGGTGCAAATACATGCAGCAGTAAATCTCCCATTGTCTCTAACCAGAGCTGTGTCTGGGTCCATCTATATGCAAGTTGTTAAGTCTGGTGAGAAAAAAAGAGCTGCCCAGTAACCCTGATAGTATGCCAACAGCCATAACTGCGGGCTATTTTATGGTGCGTGCTGAAGAACTGCTTGTGCTAGGGAAAAAGTTCCTGACAGAAGCAGCCGCCGTCCCCAGGATGAGGAACCAGGCACGTCCTTTAGCAGTTTCTCTGTCAGTGGAAGGAGCAGCTTATCTTCCTAAGGCAGCCAAGGGAAGTCTGAGCCGCTATCGGGGGAACGGGCGGACAGCTGCGACTGCAAGCCGAGTGGGAGGAGAGAGAATGGGACATTTCTGTAGGGAGTGGGAAGGGAGTCGGATAAAATGAAAATAGGGTCAGTGTCAAAATGAGAGTGTTTAATTAAGAAGCCGCAGCAGTGGAGTGAGCAGGGACAGGAAAACAGCTGGGGCTGTTCGGCCTGGAGAAAGGAAAGCTCCCAGGTGACCTGATAGTGGCCTTTCAGTATCTAAAGGGGAGCTGCAGGAAAGATGGGGAAAGACTCTTTAGCAGGGTCTGTGAGAACAGAACAAGGGGAAATTGTTTCAACCTTAAAGATTTAGGTTGCGTATAAGGAAAATGTCTTTTACAGCGAGGGTGGTGGAACAAGCTGCCCAGAGATGTGGTTGATGCCCCATCCCTGGAGGATTCCAAGGCAAGGCTGGATCAGACCCTGGGCAACCTAATGGAGCTGTGGTGTCTGTGTGCATAGCAGGACAGTCGGACTGGATGGTCCTAAGAAGCTCCTTTCAGCTCTAAGGATTCTATGAAAAGCGGGACACAGAAAATCACAGCAGAGGAGCACTGGGGAGAAAGTGACCAAGTCAAAAAGCTCCAGGCTCTCCTAATACTGTGGGGTTTTTTTTGTTTTGTTTAGTTTTGTTTCTTTTTTTTTTTTTTTTGATAATGAGAAACATTACCTCTGGGAAAGAGCCCACGCAGCACTGCTGCAGCCATATGGGCAGGAGCTGCAGGAGGAATGTCCTTGGAGTGTTCATCTGGCCCTTGGCAAAGGAGTGGGGACCCTGGTGGCAAGGACATGGCTCTGGAAGGGACAGAGAGCCTCTGCCCAAGGAACACGTCTTCGACTGTAGAACAGGTGAATAGTTTTTAGTTCTTGGCAGAGGTAGGGCCTCTTTTCCCCAGAGGCAGGGAAAGGCTTTTGTGAGCCCACGTGCTGAAGCTGGTGAAATAAGGTGGGTGAGGAACAGCTCAGCGTGAAGGGGAAACGGCCCTTGCTCTGGGGCCCAGGGGTTAAAGCGCACTGCAAAACATTTAGAATGCTTCTGCAAGGCTCTGTGTGCATCTCCCATTTTACAACAATGAATGTAGTTGCACTTAATTTATGGTAGGATTCTCAGAGCTGACAGATCACCAGCGTTGTTTCTTCTCTCCTTGGATTAACCCAGCCAGTGCGCTCTGCATTTCCCTGAGCTGCTTCTGCCAGTGTTGTTTTGAATCCTGCAGCTCCAGCTAAGTCAATCAATCACCACAATCAGTGCTGGCATTGAGACACAAAATAACATGTAAAGAAAGAAAAAAAAAAAAAGGCTGCTCTGTAGCACAGTAAAGGGCTGGGTGGCACTGTGAAATCAAGAGCAGACACATCCTGCCAGTGGCTGCATCAGCTGGCGGTTCCCCGCTGTGTGTGTGTGTGCGTGCACATGTGCTGTGGCTTTTTCTTTACTGCTACAAGTTGGAGAATCTTGGCCTGGTAAACTAGAAAAATAATCATCTGAAACAACGAAATTTTTAATGCATTCTCTATGCCTCTTAATTCCAGTTCAGGCTCGAGCAGAACAGGGGAAGGATTTGTGATTAAACATATTAGTTTGATGTATTTGTAATACATATTTTATCAATGTGCAGCTCAGTGTTATTGAGTGACAAACTTTGTGCACCTCCTTTATAGCAGCCACCCTAGGAACTGTACCTGTGCTTGTGCAGGAGAGGAGTGCAAGAAAGTTTGCATAGTTTTCTTCTTCATTTACCAGCAGACAAACTATGCCTTCTGATCTCCCCAAATTTTATCAATGCTGCATCAGTGTCAGCTGCACTGCATGAATTCAGATGCATTAACCTTCTCATTTATTGGCAGCCATACCTCTCTGCTGCACTGCAGCTAAAGTGGACAGAGACAGAGTAAGGGGAGTAAGTCTGGGACTGCAGCATGTGATGGGAACATCAGTATCTTTGAGATGGTGGATGTGGTGATCAAGATTCTAGGGGCAATTTTTAAGGGAAGATGCAAGAGCTGTCATTCAGTGTGTTCTTGAACACTCCTCTTTGAGCACAGACTCCCTGCAGACCATGTGGATGCTCCCAAGCAGGGCAAGAGGCATAGTGGGTAGGATGAGGACTGTGTGAGCCTGTAACCTGGGCTTCAGCCTTTCTGGTGCTAATGACAGCACTGGGTTCTTTCTGCATCCCTCTGAAACGAATGCTAAGTCAGCACGTGGAGCACAGGCTTACCCTTCTTTTGGCATAAGTCTCGTGGAGCCGAGCTTTGCGTTGAGAACAGCCACTCACCGCCTGTAGAAGCCCCTCTGGGTTGAGTGTGCTGCTCAGTGCAAAAGCAACAGCAGGTAAACCTGTGGGCAGCTGTGCTGCAAGTTAGCAGAAGAGAAGGCTGCCAGCTCGAGGCCCCAGCTCAGTAAAACACTGAAACATATGCACAGGAACATAAATACATGCAGGAAGGATTGCCGCTAGGCTCCAGGTGAAGCCCCTGCTTAGCATGCTGCTGGGACTGCAGCACATTGCTCTGTGCCATGCTGGCAGCCAGGCAGACTTTCAGAGAGGGATAGAAGAGGGGGAAGTCCTACCAAAGTGACTTGAGTTTTGAGGAGTCACCCACATCCACCAGCAACTTTAAAGCCTGATTTTGGATAGGTGTACTTGTGGCATGCTCTTGAAAACCTGCACAGAGGCAGGCTCTGCTGCGTCCCCAGGCAATCTGTTCCCGTGCTTAACTAGCCATATTACTACCAAGTGTTTCCTAATGTTTAACCCAAATTTCCTGTGCTGCTGTTTAACCCAGTATTTCTTACCCTATCCACAGTGAATAATGAAAACTATTTGTTTGTTTATTACTTTCCTCTTTATGTGCACATGCATTACCTACGCCTTTTCTGCTGAATGAGAACCTCCTTCCAAGTCTTCCCCAAGCTCGTGTTTCTGGGGGTCTGGCTGTCCTCTGCTAATCCTTTTCTGCTCAGTCCACATCTCCTTTCATTTTTCATTTTCTTTTTCTTTTTAAGCTCTAATGTGTTGCCCCAAACTGAGCACACGGCTCCAGCTGTCATAATTGCATTGTGCTCTGAGCAAACATCCTCAGAACAGCCCCCTGTCCCCCGTGCAGCCTTTCTCAGTTTTGCTGTAGCAGAAAGCAACTCACTGTTGTAGCAAACAAGGTTCTAGAAGAAGCACTTCACAAAAGCAAATCCAGGGCTCACGCCTGCAGAAACACACTTCACAACATCCGTCCGGTCTGACAGAGAATTTCATAGGTTGAGGAAGGCCACGCTCTTCCTAGTTTGCATATGACCGTGCTCACAAGGAGGACAATACTGGAAAGCTTTAATAAAGTTGCAGTTTATCTACCGTTTCCCCCCCCCCCCCCCCCCCCGTTCCCACTGAAGGAAATTAAACTGGTTTAACAAATCTGTGTTTTTGACAAAGCCATGCTAGCTGTTACTCATCTCCTTGTTATTTCCTGAGTGGTTACAAATAATTTGATTGTTTCCGTATTTTTCCAAAAACTGACCTTCACTCACTGCGCTTTAATTCCCCATTACAGTCTTTTCCCTCACTTTAAGGAGAGGCACCATGTGCCAGTTTCCTGTTTTCTGGATATTCACCCATGTTCCACAAGCTCTCCAAGCTTGCTTCAAACAGTCTGTAGGATACTCTAGGATGAATTGTATCTGACCTAGGCAATTTGAAAGATCTAATTTATCTAAGTACTATTTAATCTGTTCTTTCCCTGTTTTCACTTGTGTTTCTACCCCTTTGCCTCTTGTGCTGTTTCCTGCCTGATCTCATTTGACCTTTTTAGTAAAGATTACAGCAAAAAAGCATTAAGCACTCAGCCTTTTCAGCTGTATAATAACTTTCCCTATCTGCTGAATAGCAGGCCAACACTTTTTCCTCACCTTCCTCCTGCTATGAAGTATGGTGGCAGGATGAAGTACGGTCTCATTATCCTTCCTGCACCTTGCTAGATGCGGTCCTTACTTACTTGACCTCCCTGGTTTGAGCCCTGCATTCTCTCTGCTTTCATCCTCTTCCTCAGTAATCCGACCTAGACTCAGTTTTCCACATGTTCCTGCTGTTTGAGGTCCACAAGGAGTTTGTGATTGAGCTGGGGTGGTTTCTTAACACACTTGTAATGATTTTGCTGTTTCAGGATAATTTGCACTTGTGCTTGTAATAGAACTGTTTTAAGGAACTGCCAGCTGCTCCAAACTTGTTCCCCATGAGATATTACATACCAGTTCTCTGAGTTTATTTAAGCTGGCTTTCTTCAAGTTTGTTGTCTGCATTCTGCCTTCTGGGAGTCATGAGTTTTCTCATTCCATGATGGCTATTGCCCAAATTGCTTTCTATTCTCACATTTCCAAGCTTCTGTCTTAAAACCAAGAGCAAGGATTCTTCAGCCTGCTCCTCTATCATCAGAGAGATAGCATCCTGTGATACACTGTGTCCTGGCTGCTATCTCCATTCCCTCACGTCCGTGTCCTTCCACCGTCTTCAAGCCCTGTGTGCTGCATGGATGATTCATCTTGTGTCCTCCACGAGAAGTAGCTCTGTCCATCTGTTCTTTGTGGCTTTGCTCGAGACACCCCCACCCCCACCATGACAGCACCTGTCTTTCTGCCCTCTGTTATTACCAGGGAGGGGTCTTCAGCTGGTTCATTTCTTTTCTCATTTCCCAGTGAGGAGTGAAGCTGTTTTGCCCCTTTTTTTCCTGAACCAACTATGCTACCTATATTAGTATTCTAGTCATTTGAATTATCCCAACGAGTCTCTCATGCCAATTAATTCATCATTTTGATCACATAGCGAAGCTTCCAAGTCATCCTATTTATTCTCCATATTTCTTGCATAAGTTCTTGCGACTGCTTTCTGCGACTGTGCCCAGCATGTGTCAGGATTACCTCTGTGAAGTCAGAGGGTCATGTTTTGCTGCCGTTTACGTGAGAGTCAATCCAACACAATTCTACAGACTGCCATGAGGTTGTTTCAGATTTACTTACATGAGGGAGAAGGAAGAATTTGGCCCATACAAATGAACTGTAAGTGAAACAGGTCTCATCCAGGAGGATTAAGCATGTCTGTCTAATTGCTAGATGTGTTATACTGTATGTGATCAGTGTAATGGTCATAAAATGGTTGCCACACCCAGAATATTTCATCACCGAGCTTTCTGAATCCTGTAATTGTCCTTCCCTTGTTACTGTGCTCCCATTAATAAGATGTAGGGATTTACATAACTTGAAGAAATAGGGAAAAAAATAGAAGAAATCTAGCTGAGGTGTGCATGAAAGCAGGACGCATCAAGTAGTCCATGCTACAGCAAAGCAGCAGAACGTGGGGTAGAAAAAGTCAGCGTTTGAGGTTTTATTACTTTTTGCTTTGTGATGACTGGCTTCGAGCCCACACATTTCTTGAATACACAATAGGGAGTTGGGCAAGACTGCAGAAATAAATTTTATTAACACACAATCACTGCAGCACCAGACAGAATAATCTCCTTTAGTCTCCTCTAGCTGGCAGAGTCCTCTTTGTACCAGGTCAAGTCAATTAGCAGTATAATGTACGACAGGTTTTATTTAAAAAGGGTTTAATTAAAGTTTTGTTACAAAGCTCATACAAACTAACAATCTGTCTTTTAGGGATGTGTATTATCTAGAAATTGATTTTAACTTAAATACTAATTTATAGACTGTCCCCTTTAATAAGTTTAATTCCTTGGAAGATATTAAGGTCCTCCTGCCCCAGATAAATTCGGGTCCTGATTCAGCAAAACACATAATTACTAAGGACTTCAATGAGGCCACTCATGCACTAAAAGCTAAAGGTGTGTTTGAGCACTTTGCTGAACTGGGGCCTCGCTGTATAGCGACTGCACACACTGTTTGGTTCGGTCACGTCTTTACTGAGAAAGATGTTTTGAAGACATCACTAATTCTTTTAAACATCTTGTACAGGCCATTAAAGATGGGAACATACCCTTCTGCAAGATCTAGATGACTTTTCAATAGTTATGGCACATTCTTATTTCCTGAGTTCTTATTCCTAAATACAACGATTTGTGTACTACCTGTGTATTTATTTACCCCTCAAAATAGGGACACCATGAATTCTTATGTTTTCCTGCTCTAGAAAGCCAAGGCTTGTTCCTCAGCAGATCTAGCTAAGTGCAGCTGCATTAATTGACACTGAGCCACATCCGTTTATGCCAACAGAGGATTACACCCAAAAACTTTATTTAAATAGACTTTCTTACAAGAAAACTAGCTTCGTTATTCTGCTGATGGCTGAGGGGCATGCGGGCCATGGGTTGGGCATGCCTGGGTTAGCTCATGGCCACAGAGCCACCACGATGGCTAGAGACACCAAGAAGTTTTAAGATGCACATCTTCTCTTCACAGCCCGTTTGGGAACATTCCTTTTTTGTTGTAATGCTTACTGCCAAAGCAAAGCTCCCTCGTTTTTTATTTTTACTTTTTAAATCTTTGAGGCATGTGGAACAGAGGCCAGAATTGGCTTTAATTAATCTTCAGTCTGGTTCTACTCTGTTCTTCCCTGTGGTATAAATCCAGACTGCAGCTGGTAGGGGGCTGTATGCTTAAAGAAGTCTCAGCACCAAAACATTCAGAGTAGCAAGCTTGTCTTGCCCTCCTTCTTTGTCTGAATATTTGGAAAACCAAAATATAATTCAAATATCTTTTTATTTACTTTATGCCGAGATGAGGCAGAGAAGAAAGGTGTGCATTTGAAATATGCGTAAGAAGGAAAGGCGATGGCAGAGGGAAGGGGAGATGAGTGAATTCAGAAAAGCTAAAGAGAAGCATCTATTGAGCAAAGAGATTCTGTGGGACAAGCCCTGCAAAGTCACGGATGTTAGTGAGGCCTGTGACACTGCAAGCTGCTCAGGCTATTTCACCAAGATGTCCTTGTTTCAGCAGAGCTGTTGGGTGAGGATGCCTGGCCCTAGGAAACATCACAGGCTGCCTCCCAGCTAGAAGAACAGTCTTGCTTCTGTAAAACTGAACCAGGCTTGGAGCTTATGTGTGCAACAGAGGAGCATATGAAAGAGAAGAGTCTGCAAAAATCATGGGCGGTCCAAAAGATTCACAAACTCAACTCTTTCTTGCAGGTTAAATGTGTGCTAGCCATGCCTTATTTAACAAAAATGGAAAGTGCCCATGGTTTTTTGCACAAGCCCTGGCACATCCCTGGTGTGGGGCCAGAATAAGCAGCCAGCTCTGCATCGTGCAGCCAGAGCTCCCAGCTGAGGTCACCAGGCCAAGAGATGTCTGGCCCCTGCAATTAACGCCAATCAGTGAAAATTTTTGTGTTGCTTGCTGGTCAGTCAGCAAGCATGTCTTGGACATTTTATTCTTTGTTTGCTTTTTGACTTGCCATTTCACAAGTGCAAGTCTGTGTCACCCTGTTGTTCACGGATTGAGGGAGTCTCAAGTATTTAAGGACTCAAGTCCTACGTTCCTAGCTCTGTGTGAGCATACATGTGTGGGACTGGAGCAGTGGGATGGGTGTGTAAGAACCTTGTTCATGCGAGCACTGATGACCACTGGTTTGAATATGGGTGGAATTTTGGTGGTCAGGTGTGAGGCCAGGAGCTGCACTCAGCATCCCTGTGGGTCCTCTCTGACTTAGGATATTCCATGGGTCCAGGGCCCCTGAGGCTGTGGTGTGGCAGTGATGGAAGCCCTGCGCTGGGGCTGGGCTGTGGTGCAAGCCTCTGCCTGGGGCTGATGATGCTGGGTGTGTGGGCACACTGATCACTGTTGGGGTGCTATGGAATGCCCAAAGACACGTGCAGGTTTAAAACTCCCATGGTTTCAAAAGAACGTTTGGGTCTGGAGCCAAATAGATCAGCACTGTGAGAGTTCAAGCCCTGTAAAGCAGAACAAACCAGGTTTCCATGCACAAGATCCTGAAGCATTAGCCCACTTTCATCCACCCTTTCCTTCCCTCCCCTCCAGAAACAGTCTCACCCAAATTTACTGTAATGGAAAATAGGAGCCAGAACATGCTTGGACTCCTCTAACAAACCAACAGAGCTTCTCACCAATTTTGCTTCACCTGATCCAACTGCCCATGTGGGATAAAACACAAACAGCACCAGCGCTAAAAGGAAAAGCACAGCAGAAGAAACAGTTGCAACGAGAATTAAAATTTCTGCATTTGAATTTAGCTAGCATCCACTATCCTTTTAACATTTACAGTGATCTTCCTCTGGAAAAAAAATAAATAAATTAAGGTCAACACACAAACTTCCTCTGCTTCCTGGAATTCTTACATATTTTCACTATGATAACATGATTTGTGTGTGTGCAAATGCGAGGGGAGAGGCGGCCGGGAGCTGGCGGAGAGCCCCCTCCCCCCGGTCCTGGGAGAATGCCTGAAGCATGAGCTCAGCTGCTGGGCTCGGTGCATGGTGCCGTGCACTTCCACAAGCAAATCCACAGTGACACGAAGAAAGGAAGATCTGGGGCCCTTGCCTCTGGAGCACTCGGTGTCTGCCAGGCAGCTCCTAAATAAAGGGCTGTTTATTTGTTGAACTGCCAAATTGTAACCCTTGGAAGGGGGGTTGCAAAAAGGAGGGAGGTCCTGGGGTTTTCTTTGGTACGTGCACAAAAATGTGTTTTCTTCTGTTTGTTTTCTCTGAGAGAAGCCCAGGTCTCTGGGTTTCTGTTTCTTCCTCCTCCTCCTTCATCTATAAATGCCCTTGAAAAAAAGGTGGCCAACAATTAGCCATTAGTTAAGTCCTTTACAGGTTTAAAACAAGCAGTTGATGGAAGCGTAGGAAGAGGCTCTTGGCACAAAGCACGTCTGCATGACATGGTGCGCTTCCGAGAAACAGAATTTAAATGATTTGCATATGGCCACCTAAATATTTAATGGTTTTGCAGTTTAGGAAAGCAGGCTGAAAGCTGTGCTGTGCAGCAGTCCATGATCCTGTCCGGCTCTGCTGGCAATGCTGAGCCCGACCCAATGTTCTGAGGGCCTGAGCTCGGCATTTCAGCCCCACTGAACCTGTGGCCGCTGTCTGCCACATGAACTGCATGCAGCTGAGGCTGTGTGTGACTTCCTGGAGCCACCCAGGTTTCGTGAACCCTAACCTGGTGCTGCTGTTCCCTCACAAGAAGCTCCATGCTGGGGAGGCCCCCCACCCCCAGCCATAGCCGGGTCTTTGCACACTCACAAACTCAGCTTAAGCATTTTGCCAGTGTGCAGGGCTGAGTGCACATTCACAGGAAACAGAACTGTGAGATACTTTCAAACGTGCAGATGCACAGAGTGCTTCTGGATGGCTGCAGGCAGGTGCAGGGCTCGCGATTCGGAGGTGTGTCTGGTTATACAGCATGGGATGGGGTGCTCTGACGGGGCTGCTCTTGAACCACAGTAAAATATTAACCAAGCTGAGAAGTTAAATAAAAAGAAGCAGCTCTTCCCAGCGGAATTGTAGCATTCTCTCCTCTTCACATTCTTTTGAGCTCATTCATTCCTTCGCGCTGCAATAACAAGCCAGCTATTTGTCTATGGTGAGAACTGTAATGGAGAAGAGAAGGAAATTCCCTTGGAAGCAAAATCCTGTTGTACTTTTTGCACTCACTGTGCTCCTTCTCCAGCCACAGACGGGCTTCTTCCCAAAGCCATGGCAGTGCCCAGCTCTTTGGCCCAGTCCTCTACTCAGGTCTCCCAAAACAATAGCATTTTCACAGCCCTCGCTCCCAGCGCTCCGCCAGCCAGGTGCTGCCTCCAAGGCCGGGGCCAGGGAGGGTGGTAGCCCTGGGATTTCCTAATATCATGTGCAGTCAGGTTTTTCTGGTCCAGCGTTGGTCACCCCAAATTCCTGTTGACACCAATGGGAACTGCAGGTGCTCGAAAACCTCTCACTTCATCTTTCAGCTGCAGCCCTGTCTGGACAGGAAGACAGTAACCTTTAAAGAGCAACACTTCACAACCATTAAGCAACTAATATTTCATGCATTTGTATCACAGTTGGCTCCAAAGCCAACCCTGGCAAGTGTCTGGGGGTTTCTCTGGAGAGTCATTTTATCTATTTATACTGCTGATCTGTTTAAGGTGTTTAAGGGCTGTTTCCCTGATCCTTCCTCATTAGAGGTTATTGAAATAGTTCAGAAGCCCGATTGTTGTTTGGCTGAGTCTTCCCACCAACAAGCTGTTGATTGAATAATTGCTCGTAAGATATGGGGCACAGAAAGAGAAGTTTACTATGATTTTCTAGCACTCAGAACATCTTTGCAGTGGCTTGCAGACTGCTGACCACATTTTTGTGAACAGCTGTGGACTGAGACCTCGCCAAAATGCAGACAGCCTGCTGTAGCCCATGCTACCCTTCTTTGCTGCAGTTTCACAGGTGACTTGGCCACCAGTGTCCTTTGCACAGGACATACTTTTGTGAAAGAAATTCCCTCCAGTTGCCTCACAAGGAGACTCTGTGGGCCTCAGGAGCCAACCCTCCCTGCAGGCTCCGAGCAGCTCCATGTCCTTGCTGCACCAAGAAGTTTCCCTTCACTAGCACAGCGAGATGGAGCTTACCATCTGCCTGGGGCAGGCCTGCAGCTCAGCCATGCCCATTAGGAGAGATGCCTCCCAAACGTGTATTCCTGGTTCCCAGAGTGACTCTGGGATGCTAACCACGCCTCTCTTTAGACTGGCAAAAAGCTACCACGAGGCAATGTGGTCACTGGGTGTCACATACCATCAGGATGAGCATAATGTGAATTGCTAACTAAATGGTCAGGGACACTTGAATTCTCATCTCAGGAAAATCTCTCGCCTTTTTTTTTTTTTTCCTCAACACTAAAAACACATGAGTAAATTGCCATTTGGCTCTCCTTGCTTTGCTGGGATGTAATTTGCCTTGCTTCCCTTGTATATACTGTGCCCAAAGTCATGGGTTCCTGTTTCCCCGCCCTGCAGACTATGTGGGCAGTCCTGCTGTAGGGCAGTGGATGAGCTGGCCTGGCTGTATGGGCAGAATTGAGAAGGCTGTCAACCAAGGATCAATTATTTTAACACTGAAGATGCTCTGAAGATTTTACAGAAAGAAATGTGATAATTGGAAATTGTACCCACTGTGTTTGTACAACAGCAGAGCTGGCATCATCTCTGTATCACAGATGAGCCCCAACAGAGAAAACTGCTCTTACCTCCGTGCTGCTAGGTTTCATTGTTATTGATTTCAATTCAGCTGTCTTGAAAATACTCTCCCATAACCCCTGTAGAAACTGTGATAAATGTTCATACTAGCGCCTTCAAAAAGCCTCCAAAATAATGTGAATTCCTGTCAAATCTCGAGCGTGATTGCTAACATCCTAGGACTGGCTCTACAGAAGCCTCAGTCTCATTGTGCCACATTATTGCTTATTGTAATAAGCATTCAGAGGGCTGTGTGCCTACAGAAGCAGTATGGCTGCTGCACACAGGAAAGGGAGTACCATCATTTGGCTAGCACACTAGGGTTAGGGCATCCTGTGCTACAGGCGTTTCAAATCCACCCAACTCAACTTAGTGGCAGTTCTTTTTTATGTCATAGTTAAAGCTATTCTTCCCTCTCTAATAATGGAAGAATGCCACCCGCTTCTGAAGTGATTCCTAAGAACTGATCAAAGAATATCTGTTCAACTAAGGGAAGAATGAAGCCCTACATATATGTTAATACGTCCCCACTGACACAGAGTGGCTTTTTGTTGTTCTCCTCTGTCTGGAACGTGAGCAATTTATAGTCTGCTGCTGCAGTTAATTAGTGGATCTGATCCTTAAATTGAAGCAGGAGGAGCTCATGATTTCGAATCCTGAATTTCCAGAAAAAAAGGCTTCACCAAAAGCTCAGGATATGGGGAATTACATTTAAATGCCAACACTGGATACAGGGAGAAAATAAGGGAGTGATGTGAAGGAGTTGCATGTCTGTTGGTTCAGATTCACAGAGCAAAGGTAAACTGCCTTCAACACAGATATGTGGGAAGAACTTGGCCTCATGTAGCTCCCTCTTTGGTTCTAGCCAAGATAAAAATACATCAGGATTACCAGGATCAAGAAAATAGCATATGGTGCTACCACAGAATGTAATACGTTTTAGAAAAGCATTATTTTTCTCTTTTTGTGCAGCTCCTCATTAAACTAGATGCCATTCATTCTCTGCCTGGATTTTTCCCACATTTTTTCCCATGAAAAGAGAGGACACGCTTGAATTAATTGAATTGTCGCATGTTTTGTTCAAACAGCTGTGGCAGAAGTAACTTTCAGTAGCCAGGTGAAGTAGCCCCTTCCCCACAGCAGTGAATGCTGCAGTCAGCCCCTGGCACTGATTCGGGGCCACACCACGTGCCGTGGCCATGGGGAGCTGTGGTGCTTCCTGTCCTCTCTCACTCCCTCCTTTCCTTTTCCTGCAGGAGCAAGATGATCTCTGTAATCTGGGGAAAACAAATCGTTTTCAAATACTTTAGGAAGAGCTAGTGAGCTCAGAAGGAGTGTGAAGGTTCATTCCTAAGCCCACTGGAAGCTGCTGCTGGGCGCGCGGGCTCAGAGCCGTATCTCTCACCATCCTGACCTGCAAAGGTTCGGCACAGCATGTGTGGGCTGCACCCCTTCCCACTGTTCCCATCTTAATCCATGTGCCCTGTGCAAAAATGCCATCCTGTTGATTCTGTCGTTTCTACCAGTGCTGTCAGCCCTGAAGGTTCTGTAGTTTAGTAAATAGGTAATTCATTATGACATGGGAGTGATAGAGAAAAGTGATGATAAAGCCGAGATTTGTGATTTAGAGAAAAACGTGCAAACAAAAACATGCTGTGAACATGGAGATGGGCTTACACCAGAAGCAGCACACAGCACAAGTGTCAGTGCCT
Source organism: Callipepla californica brunnescens (assembly GCA_023055505.1). NCBI lineage: Eukaryota > Metazoa > Chordata > Aves > Galliformes > Odontophoridae > Callipepla > Callipepla californica. The sequence continues at coordinate 1,500,134 of JALIRH010000013.1, forward strand.
TTCACCAAATCCCACTGAACTTCCATAAGCAGCCAATGACAGCCATCAAGGCACCACACGTGGGCTCTCCCATTGCTCCCAGTGTCCATCAGTGGACAGGGAGCACAGGATGGCTGCACAGGGCAGCATGGCATGGCCGGGCAGCAGGCTAGGGAGAGCCATCCCCAACCCAGAGAGCTTCCTTGGAGATCAGAGCTGGGTTTAGACATGTACAACTGAAGGACTGGAAGAAAGGCTGAGTGGAAAGAACAAACAGAAAAAGGGGAGATGTCATGCAGGTGCAGCCAGGAGTCATGGACGGACAGGGGGACAGCAGGCCTCAGCTGAGGGCAATTGTGCCCAGACTCCCAGTGCAGAAAGAGAAGAGCACAGATATTCCAAGTGCTGGCAATTCAGCTGTCACTCTTGGCTATAATGTACTGCAAGTTACTGTCCCCATCATCCCTTTGCAATCGTACGCTGTGTAACATGCCTGTGACGGATCTGCACCTCAACAGAGTTAAGGTCCAACTTGCTTCCTCATGTACAAGGGAAGTCTCAGAAGTCTGAGGCTGAAAGTACCTCATAATTTAAATCTCGAGAGCCTTTTTCTAAAGAAGAAAATCGGGAAAATGCTTATGCATTTTCAAAACAAAATGTAAAATTCTGGATGGGTGCCGTAGCTGTGCGAGTCGTGCTGAGATGGTATTGGGCATAGAACCCTAATTTAAAAGCTGATCTGTGTTCCTGCACCGAAGAGGAGGAGAGCTTTATTTTTTTGGCTCAAGAAACCTGACACCAGTTAAGACAACACACTTCTTACACAAGGCTGCAGCCGCTAGCAATGGATGCATATTCATATGACAGGATATGCTCGGTAGCCCTGGGAAACCAAGATTTGAAATCAATAATTTCTAGTAAATCACAAACTGACATTGACAACATCCTAGCCTGGCTGAGTATCTGTGTCATTACAGACACTCTTCTTTAATAAACAGAACATAGGATGTTACATGCATGGGTTTTGCATTTTCTTGGCAACAGCATAAAAGTACAATTTCTGTGCTTGATCCAAGGGATCTCTGACAAAAGGAAAGGGGTAACATTTGCTTCCGTGGGTTTTATGGTTTTAAATCTCAGGGCCAATTCTGCCATCAGGTAGTTTATGAATATTCATGTAGATTGTTTTGAGTTGAGGAATATCTAACTTTGCCATGTATCTGGCATGGAAAGAATAGATGACAGTCATGAAACAGAGAATACTTTAAAATGTAGCACCAGCTCTAGTGAAGAGAGGACCTTTCTGGGAATGAAAAGGAAAATTAAGGCAGAAAGGTGATCATTTATATCCTGAGGGAAGGAAAATTTTGTGATCCTGTCTTCTAAAACAACGAATATAGAACAATTGTTGCGGATTTACATATTTAAAGCAATTGGAGTCTTACATCAAGTATGGACCAGAATCTCCCTTTTTGTTCACTTCATTAGGAGCAGAGTCAGATCCGTATGTCCCTGATCGCTGCACATGTGTGTGAGCCGTGTGATCTAGCAGTGAGGCAACAGTGAATCTAGAATTATTCCTACTCCCTTTTTACATTACTGCATCTTTTTGGTGAAGCCTTACTTTCGGATGGGTGCAGGAGTCAAACAGACGTACCCCACAGCACAGGCCCATTGCTAACATGGAAACCTGTCAAATGCCACCTGCCCACGTTTGCTTGGCAGACCAGGCAGGCATCGTGGGATGTGTGCACAGGTCAGAGCCTGGGAAATGCCACCAATTAGAAAAAGTTTTCAATCTACTGTTGCTGTCATATTATTTTCACTTGTATCAGCCTCCATGTCTTTAATGGAAGAATTATCTGAGATTTAGATGGAGATGACAGCGAGTCCTGTGCAAAGAATATTTTGGCCTTGAAGAATGCACACGGGGTATTTGACATTCACCTAGTACTGCTTGCCAGCCTACATCCTGGTGGTGATCTGCACTCTGAGAGCTTTGTCTTTGTATGGCTTGGCAGCAAGCAGAGATGCAAGGAGTCAGAACTCTGCAGAGCTAAACCTGCAGGCCAGAGTTCACTCCAGTGAAAACAAAAGGCCTGGGTGACATTAGCAGACTTGTGTGTAGCCAAGAAGATCATGGGTAGTGGTCTCGACTTTGGGCTGTCAGTAGGGCTGTGGGATTTTGCCTCGTGAAAGCAAGTCCCAGCCGTGCCTATGTGCAGACATATCGGTGTGCTTACCTAAGCACTCAGGTAATCCCTTCCATTTCCGAGAGTCATACACAATGTTAAGCACATGCTTAAGTGTATTTTTGAGCTACGCAAATAATTGATTTCTGTATTTAAAATATAAGTTCAAAGCAGATTAATGTGGAACAAGCATTTGGCAAGCCAGCAGACATTAACAGCCCGGCTTCAACCTGTACTTCAGCAGGAGCTGATACCTGATGCTACACAACGTTTTACAAAAGCACAGGGAAATTACCGACAGTGTTTTCAACTCTTAAGTGATATGCACAGAGATTCTGGTTAAAGCTCTGTCTATTTTCCAAGCAGGAGACAAATTCAGCACTCACTCTGATTTATGTAACTTCCTAAACTAGTTCACTGATGTTAGAATGTCAGTCCATCCTTCGCTGATTTCACCCATATGATTTTCCATGGGTATTCATGTAAAAAAATGACCTACCAAAGGAAAAGTTGCCTTCCTCAGCTGCAGTCTTCTTTCATGTCCAAATCAGTGGACGGTCACAGTGAAACTGCAGTCAGCTGCTCACAAATGAAAGATTTTTCCTTGAAGATTCTTGTTCCTCTAAAAGTAATGTTTCTTGGAATCCTGTTTGTTCTGAAACACCCATCTGTGGTAACGATCTCCCCAGTTTCATAGAATCATCACATGGTTTGGTTTGGAGGGGACCTTTAACATCACCTGCTTACAACCCCGTGCTGTAGGCATCCTCCCACTGGAGCAGGTTGCTCACAGCCCCATCCAGCCTGGCCCTGAATGCTTCCAGAGGGCATCCACAACCCCTCTGGGCAGTTTCAGTAAGTGACTTTTGAAAATCATAGCCAGCAGTAAATTACTCTTTTAGGTATACCTTTCATCTGATGCAGGATGGGAGTTCTTGTGTTCTCGTTTGTGTGGTACAGACTTAGGATTGTGCCAGCTTGTATTCTTTGTTCCTTGAAAGCAAACACAGTTGGCTGTGTGTATTTTTTTCTTCCTTATCACCCTGCTTATGTTCAGCCTAATAATTATCTTTGCTCTGGGATGGAGGAGATCTAATTCATACATAGAATCATAGAACCTTGGAATCTCCTGAGTTGGCACAGGATCACTGAGTCCATCTCCTGACTCCACACAGCACCACCCCAACTCTTCCCTTTGAATTTAGCTGTGTATTTGTCTTGCAGCTCATGCAGTTTCACTCCCCAGGAGCTTTACTTTGAGTTTTAGCACCCAGTAAACATACACTCAAAGTGTATCTCAGACAAAGCCATTGATTTTACTCCATTTCAGGTCAAAAACATGCAAGTAGCAAGCATTACATGATTTCCATCCATCTGCTTTTCAATCACTGAGAAATTCATGAATCCTTGAGTGGATCTGTGGCCAACCCTTGCACTGCTCAGTTGCTGTTCCCTTTGGTGTACAAGAGGAGCAGTGGGGCAGCCCCTGCCTGCTGGAACTGCGTCTCATAGTCTGCCAATTAACAGCTCTCGTCAGGTAGGTTAATAGACCATTTGTCCAAAACCTGTGGAATACTGGACAAGGACTGGTCCCATGTGTATGCTTCAGGAAAGACCGTTCAGCACACACCTCCCATCAGGGTTAGTCTCCAGGTGTATTTCACAGCTCTCAGGCTCTGGCTTTTGAGTGAGGCATCTCAGCTGGGAAAGAAATGACCCTAGTTCTATGAAATGAACAAAGCGAATGATGCTCTTCCGTTGAGTATTAAAGCAGCAGGCTGAGGAAAGGCCCCGTGTCAATTCCATTCCCACCCAAGGATTCAGGGACTCAAATCACCTCCCACCTTCCCAGGGAGGGCACAGCCACCGTCTGACAAGCAGATCCCCTGGGCAGCTGAATTAAGACAGCAACATGGTGCGTGAGGCACAGGACAGGTTCCCACAGCTGTGTGACCCCGCTCGCGTCACTTCCTTCTGGGGAAGCCCTTTGGCCTAGCTTTATGAGGTGAACCATACAAATTACAGTCCTTACGACTTCTGCTGCATGTCAGGAACTTCAGGTGACTGGGAAGAGTCATGAGTGACGTGGTTTTCCAAAGCTTCCAGACAGAGTGTGGGAGCAGGTGTTGCACGGCAGCATGGCACGGACCTGCCATGCATTCGTCCTCTGCACGCAGGGTGCTCGGTGAGCCCAGCCTACCCTGCCAGCAAACACGGGAATCCTGGCACCCGCACCTCCCGAACGTGAGCTAGAGGTGTGAGCAAAGGTGTAAGCAGATCTATCCCTGCTGCTGAACTGATACTGCTGATCTTAGTTAGCTCAGGGCTGCTACTAAACGTGCATGGATGGGCTTGGTCTATGAGCCAAGTGCAAGTCGAAGATCAGTGTTGTACAGAAATCTGTCAGGAAAGTGTTCTGGCTCCAAGGTTATGCATTTGGGCGTAGTCATCAGGTTTTATTAAGACAAGTTCTTAACTTTGTAAAGCATAATTTGCTGCTAGCTCTGTCTCATGGCTGGTACAAATCACCATTTCATTAGCTGGGGTGTGACATCTCCCACCTCTCACCCGCTGTCACTGTACCAGGACAGGGCTTCCAGCTCCTCCAGGACAGGGGGACCGGAGGGGCAGATTTAGGAAGGTAATGAAATGATGCCAGTATATGCCATTATTTGGGGACCCAGCTGCCCTCCTCGTTGCCTGCAGTTTGCTCATCCCAGAGAGGTGCAGGTGGGCTCCCAGCTTGCAGCTGGTGGTCCGTCAGAGCCAACAGACCAAAGCTGCAGTGGGGACGGGTGCGTTTGCAGGCAGAGAGGTGCACGCTTTTACGGCAGCTCTGCATTTGGATTCGTACCTGTCTTCAGAAATATGCACACAGCACAAAGCAGGGAAATGAAACAACTCCGCTGCTTCCTTCTTGCTAACCTGGGTTCACCTGTGTGCGAGCCGAGCTTAACCCTTCTGTGACTGTTCAGAGTGCAGAATATTGCATAGCTGTGGCATGAAGACAGGAGATGACACCTTTGCTCTTTGTGCCCGCGGCATCTTTTCAGTGATTTGTACACTTTAATTATTTATTTGTTTATTTTTGGGGGGAGAAGAGGAATTCAATCCTTGGCAGTTTTCCGGAGCTAGCCCACTTCTGCACACGATGAAACCGACGCTTTGCAAAGTAGGTTCTAAAGATGCTCAGCGTCATTTTGCGTGTTAAAATGCTGTCCACGGGCTGCGGGATTTTTGCCTTTATGTACGGGAAGAAGAAATTTCCTGGGCTCTTTTGAGGTTTCCAGCTCCTGAAGAGAGGAAAGTGCTGCTTCCCCTTTAAGCCCGGAGCGGTGTGTGTGTGAGAGTGTGTGTGAGTGCGCGTGTGTCTCCTCCTCTTTGAGTGACACAGCACTTAGATATGCCTATCAGTAACTTAAACCCCACAAACTCCACCTTCTAAGTGAGGAAGCTGTGGGTTGATGGAAATGTAGCGAGCAGATTGAGACAGACAGTGAATCATTAGCAAACTGCATCGCCAGGATGAACTTGTCTGGAACCTAAAAGGAGAAAACAGTCTCCGAGTCCTCCGCGGTGCCGGGCTTTGCTAAATACAGCCAAAGTGGATCTAAAAGCTGGTTGATCCCCACTCCAAGATGCTGCTGGTTTCCCAGCGGGTAGAAGCACCACGCATGGAGCCGCATATTCCGGTAAGCAGCGTCCGAAAGCGATACCGCCGGGGAAGTCGGAGTTGCGCCGAAGGAGCCGGGCACCCCGCGGGCCGAGCCGGGCAGGGAAAGTTTTCGGGGCCGCTCCGGGGCAGTTCCCGGCGGCGGAGCGGAGCCCGAGAACTTGGCCGAGGGTACCGCCGCGCTCCGCGGGAGCTGCGGGGCCCGGGGCCGGGACGTGCCGGCGGGTGGGGGGCCGTGGGGGCCGTGTCACCGCCCGCGGGCCGGGGCAGTGCTGGGGCCGCAGCTCGCGGCAGCGCCGCGTTGAACGCCGGCGGCTCGCCTGCACGGCCGGCCGGGGGATCCTCATTTAAAGTCAGAGCGGACACGGGAGGGTGAAGCCGTCACCGCACGGGGACTCCTCCTGGAAGGTGTCACGCGAAGGGTGAAGCGCCCGGTGCTGGGCTGCGGTTTTGTTGTATTTTGTGTGTTTTTTTTTTTTGTTTTTTTTTTAAAGAACTCCCGGTATTTGCGTTAGCGGTGGCGCGCCCGCTTCTTTTCGGAGCCCGCAGCGCGTTACACCGGCGGCACTCGGAACAAAAGGCGCAGCGGAGCCCCGCAGCCTCGGGGCTCTCCCGAACGGAGCGCGGCCGCGGGGACAGCCCCGGGTGCGGGACGCGGCGCGTGCTGCTCTCCCCGGGACCGTTCCCGTGCGGAGACCCAACGGCGTGCGGCCGCCCCGCAACTCCGGCTGCGGCGGGTCCTCATCCCGCGGCGGAGAGCGCGGCCGGGAGCTCCCGCAGGGCGCCCGAGGCGCTGCCCGGCCCGGCCCGGCGGCACGGAGCCGGCTGCCGCTCCGCCCCTGCGCGACTCGGGCCTCGGCTCGGCGGGGCCGGGGCACGGCGGCTTTGTTCGGCCGCTGCCGGCGGGGGCTGTCACGGGGCGACGCGCCGGGGCCCCGCGCGGAGCGGCCGTTCGGCGGAGGACAGCGCTTCGCGTTCCTCGCAGGCTTCCCCCGCCGCCTCCCCGGAACAAAGCACGCCGGGGCCGCTTTTGTTTCCCGGGGGCCGGCGGCGGAGCCCCGCCGTGGGCAGGGAGCGGCGGCGGGGGCGCCGCGGAGCCGCCCGCCCGGAGCTGCCCCGGCGGCCGCGTGATGGCCGCGCCGCGCCCCGTCGGAAGGCGGCGGAGCCCCGGGCGGAGCGCCACGAGGCGGTCCCGGGGGGGGGGGGGGGGGAAGGGGTGGGAGGAGGGGGCGGGAATGACCTCCGCCGGCCCTCCCCTGCCCGCGCCGCTCGGCTCCACTCAGAGCCACGAGCGGTCGTCCCGCGGTTCCCCGCCGCTGAGGCGTAGCAGCCCCGTTATATAACGCGAGTGTTCCCCCGCTCGGCCCTGTAATCCCCGGTAATGCCGAACGGCCGGGGGCTGCCCCTCCCGGTGCGTCCCTTCCCCTCCTCCCCCATCCCACGGGGCGAGCTGCCGGGGAAATAAAGCCGCCGACGTGAGGCTACGCCATATGGTGCCTCCGGTGGGGGGCAGCCGGGACGGCCTCGGACCTGCCACCCCCCCCCCCTCCCCGCCCCGCTCGGCCCCCCCGCCCCCCATCCGCGTTACCGGGTGCTGCCGGCGGGCGGGAGCAGCGCGAGGAAGTTGCACGCTGACGCCCAAAAAAGCAACGATCTGCTCCTGGCACTGACCATTTTCAGTTCTCTCTCGCTGCCATATGTTTGGAGAGGGGGAAGAAAAGAGAGAAAAAAAAAAAAAAAGCAATTTGGGAAAGATGCTCTCAGCTTGGAGGGAGGAGGTGGGCTGGGGGAGCGCGATACGAGGAAATTCCATGTTAGGAAAGCATTAGCAAGGGGTGACTTCTAATGTTTTCCTGCCACTGACGTTGACAGTGACACACATGTGTGGGCTGAAATTGGAACGTCACTGAGTTTTTAAACTGAACCAGGAAATAGTCTGTTGCTCAGGGATAGAAAACAAATAGTGTGCATTGTAAGGCAGGTAACAGGCGCTCCTCTCCAGCGGGTGAAAAGCTGCTTAGTGCTTAGAACCGAGCAGCCCCCATGGAACTTAGCTGCTTCTTTTCAGAGATTTTGTCTTTTTTTTTTTTTTTTTTTTTTTTTTTGACTCGAGGTTTCCTGCCTGTATTTTTAATCCTTTCAACTTAAACTTCACAATCGGAAAAGCAAATATTGACAGGGCTCCGCTTGTAGTCCCTTGTAACTGTGTGGTTTGAACCTGCAAAGACTCCTGGATTTTTTTTAAAGCTAGAGTAGTTGTTAAAGGATTTGGGGGGAGATTAGTAGTTACAGGAGGCAGTTGTATATATTGACTCTCCTGTGTGGCCTCCTGCTCCACAGGTGGAAATGCTTTGTGAATACGGTGTGCCAGTGAACTGAATGTTAATTTTCGCACCAGTCTCATTACCATCATTATAACGTGGTATCTTGAGAGGTTTTAAATGGGATTAGGGAGCTGTTGTGCCAGGTGCCTTCGGAACGGATGCGAGATTGACTATGAGGGCTCCCAACCCAGTTGCCAGCCAGCATCGCTGCCCCGCTGTGCTGGGCAGAGCAACCCAAGGCTGGGGATAGCAGCAAGGGGGGGTCCCCCAGCCACCCTGCAGGTGGAATGCACCGCAGCTCACTGGTTCCCGGTCATTTTAATCAGTACATGTGCTATTGTGCTTGCTGCTTCCATGAAAGTCGCTTTAAAATAACTTTTATGAGCATGTGGCCGTGGGAAGGTGAAGTGAATCTTGCAAAACTCGTAACAAATGGACTTGCCTAAACTGGGGGTGGAAGAGTAGAAGGTTGTCAGAGCCCTTAGCTAGGAGGGAAGGCAGGATCCCCGGCTTTCATTGTTCCCTTGTGCCGGCTGTTTCTGAGTTGTCAGCGTTTTTCAGCGTTTAGGAGAAGGTGATTATAAGTTACGATTCACTGATAATTGGTGTGGTCTCCAAATAAAGATAGCTAAATCAGTTTAAACGATGCTGGCGCCTCTCCAAGGAGCCCTCTTTGTATCTGACACGTTTGCCATTCACTTCTTTAAGGAACAATTAATACTGTACACTGCTATTTTTTCCTCTATGGGGAGAGCACTAGTGTAAGTCACTATGAAAGCTTTCTACCCAATATTCCAGTTTGATTTGCTATTAAAAAAAAAAAAAAAAAAAGTATTTCAAAGCAAAGGAAGCCGAAGACACGCCAAGGCTTTGCGTTGAACTGTTTTATATCAATATTGATTTTTTTAAGGGAGTTTGTGTTATAAAGAGGGAGCTTTTATCCCCCTGAGCTCTTTGGCAATTATCTTCCTGCCATAAATGTTGATACGCACATAATGGATGTAACTAAAAAATCTCCTTATCCCAGCAGAAAAGGCTGACTGTTTGTTGGAGCAGAGAGAATGCTGAGAGTGTGAATAGACAAACCCATATGTCGCTGGTGAGAGAGATAAATGATGGACGAACGGGAGTTGGTTACTATGGATCAGCACAATAAACCAATTCCCATCATACACCTCTCTTAATAATATACCAGTTTCAGTGCCATTGACGGGTAACCTAGGTAGCACCAGTCAACTGTAAGTTTTTCAACTGTTCTTTTATACAGCTCAGAGCAGGGTTGGGACTACTCTGATTTTTTTCAGATGCGTGCAGTACTTCCGTACTCATAACAAGTCGTGTTTTCTTCCATCCCTAAAAGGGGTTGGCTCAGAAAGGTAATTGCTTAAAAATATGTAAATAAAGTGTTTAGGTATTTAGTAGTGCCGTCACCAGCATCGTTTCTGGTTGTGTGGGACTTTGGAAGATATGGGAATGTTGTTTTGCTTCAAGTGAAAATAGCAAAAGCACTTTTATTAAGAAGATGCACACACCTGCGGGATAGGCAGTGATCAGTAAGACGGTTTTGACTTCCCGTGACCCACTTCAGGGCTGCCAGCAGCTCAAGGGAAACTTTGCAGAGCTCTGTGTGCCGCCATCACGGCCTCCTTCCCGCGATCTTTATTATTATTGCTAGCACTCTGCACAGAATTGACGTCTTTTATCAGTTAAAGGTTTCACTTTATGTCCTCCTCTTCTGCTGTCTTTCATTGCAGTTTGCTGTGGCCTGGGCTGCTAGCTCTGTTCAACGTGAAAATAATCTCAGTGACAGCGTAAGCGGGGCCCCGTGGCTCCATCACCTCCCTGGTACCAGTTGTGCGACATGGAGTGATGCAATCAGAGAGGGGATAAGTAGCAAATGCAAATGTGCTATGAAGAGTCTTAATTCCTCTTGGGAAGCCTCCTCACTGATAGTAATTTTCTTGTTTTAAATGGAAGAAAATGTGTCGCTAAGTGGTTACTTGCCTTCAAGAGGCAAATACTCATTTTGTGCACGTTTACGTGCCGAGTCCCAGAAGCTGCTGGCGGAGGTTCACTTTGTGCACAGCTTGGATGCTCCAGGAGGACAGGGGACAGTGCTGCTTCTGCCGGGGACCAGCCCAGCACAGTAGAACGTACCATTGGGTGACGCTCAGATTTGATCCTGGCATTAAGGACTTAAGCATCAGGCCCTTAAATAGGGAAGTGGGGTTGTTTTGTGCCCCCCACCCTGCTCAGTCTCGCCTATTGAAGGATATAGAAATGGAGCAGGGTGAGGGAAGGTGCCAATGCAAGCTGCATTTATAGCACATCAGTGCAATGCCAGGGCCTGCCCTGGTGGCTAGTGGTGTGCCCAGGTGAGGGACGTGGGGTGTGGGCCCATTCCTCCCAGTGCTGCTGCTGTAGGGCCATTGGGCATCGGTGCATGCTGACCTGGTTCAGGACCACCACTCCAGCAGGCTGTGAGGTGCCAGGCTGGCTGGAATTGCTCCTTGCAGGTAGGTGGCTCTGCTGGGGAGGGAGAAACCGTAATTCATCAATGTGCCCTGTCCAAGGGCAGGCGTTGCTTTGTGACTTGTTGAAATTCACTTCACTTTCCCCTGAAAGGGACTTGGCAGTGTTATTGATAAAGAAGTGTTACATAAGCACCCCATCAGGCATGTCCTAATTCGTTAATAATTGATGATCTGGGTAGTACAGAAATACCAGCATTGTTAATGCACTCCCACACTGATCTGCAATCTCAGCCAGCCCCATGTTTTGCTTTTCTAAGTGTTTTCTTTATTTTCTTCTGGTGTTTTTTTTTTTGTTTTGTTTTTTTTTTTTTGGCAGAGTTGCCCTGCTGTTGTGGCCGTGGTGCCTGCCCAGCTTCCCAGCTCAGGCTGGGGCTCAGCCCATTGCAGCCATGGTATGGATTACCTCTGCGGGTTAGCTAGGTTATATTGTTTTACCCCACGGCAGCCCAGTTCTTGAGTGGCAGCCAGGAGGACTGTCCCCTCGCAGAGGTGCACTGTATGTCTGCAAGATGGGCTCCCCAGGTGCCCCATTCTCACAACAGAACTCCTCAGTTCTCTCTCTTGGGAGCAGGCTGCTCTCATGTGGGCTTGGAAGCTGGCTGCTCTGATCCTGCCATGGCACAGAGGTTGGAAAAATGGTTACTTCTGTCAGTGCACTCGAACAGAAATGCTTACAGGGTATCATCAAAGGGAGTAGGCTGCCTCTTTGTCTTGCATAGTTATGCTTTTGCAATTCTGTGGAAGTTCTTTTTTTCTCTAGAATTAAACACTAAGTAGGTTTGGGACTTACAGCTACCCAGGATGTACCTGGTTACTGTTTTCAGAATAACACAGCACAGATAACTCTGTTGTGGGCAGTGAAACCCATTGCCTGCATCAAAATCAGAAGAAGCAAGGTAACTTTCCAGTGGCGTTGTGCAATGTAACACCATTGTTCACTTTTATTAACATCCAGAGTGGATTATCCAGCAGTTAGGAGCCTGTTCTGCTGCGCAAAAGCCTGTCTTTAACATCAAGTGGTTGATCCTGATCAGGCAGTACACAGCCCCGACTGCTCGGAGCCTTCATCACGCTCATTGCAAGATTTGCGTGTTGGCCTTGGCTACTCGAAGGCTTGCTCCGAATTGCAGCGTTCCCCTTGTGCTCAGGATGCGCTTGCCAATCTCTCCCGTGCTTTGTGCAGAACTGGGGAAGACTGGCAAGCTTTCTATCTTCTGCAGAGAGCCCAGCTCTGCTAAGCTGCCTGTCTGTCAGGGATTAATTTAACCTCTAATTACTACATTTTCTTCACAGTTTGCTGCACATGAGCATGTTATAACAAAAGCACAAAGAACTATGTCATTTTATTTAGCCACTACTCTGAAATTAATTTAGGGGGTATAGAGTCAGATCTAACACACTCGGTGTTAAAATAATTGTGCTGGCATTAGAATTAAAGTACATAATCTTGTTGTTTCTAATGATACAACAGTACTAGTGTAAATAGTGCTGTTAACTTGTTAGTCTTAGCCACCCTAGTAGAAATGATACGTAGTTACAGAGGAGTACCCATAAGGATGGCATCACCAAGAGATTTCCCCCACTAAGGCACAGCTTGTACTCCATTCCCAGCAACCATTTTGGGTTAGGATTCAGGGATAGCAGCTGTTTTTTTCCAAAAAGGTCTTCCAAATCGCAACAAACAAACATTTAAGATTCCCTGGGTTTCTTCCAGCTTGGATAATCTTTTTTTTTTTTTTTTTTTTTTTTTTCCATAACATGCGGCATGTTGGGAACAGTACAAAAGGCCATATGTCCTCTTCTGTCTGCTCATACTGATATCAGAAATACAGTATTGCATGCTGTATTGAGAGTAGTGTCTGGTCTGGCTGGAAGGAAGGGAAGAGTCTGGATTTGTTACGAAACATATAAAGAACTTTGTCTCTTCAGTGTAATGTTTATAAGCAGGTGTTATTTTCATTTGGATCAGGGATTCGTTTGGATTGGGAAATGCAGCCTATCTTCAGTTCAAGTACATTTCCTTAAAAGAGCAGTTGTTGTTACGTGGGCCAGATCCAGCAGCTGCCTCTTCGTTCTGCCCCGTGTCCATCACCTCTGAGCAGACTTGTTGACACAGCTTCAAAAATGCAATTTTTCACACCAGGTTGGGTGTGTGGAGTTGCTGATTATGTACTGGCAACTTATTTCGAGCAAAAACAGAAGACAGGTCGTATATTTTTGTGTCGTATATTTTATAAAACACAGGCCCAACTCGGTAATTCTCCAGTAAAAGCTTTTAGTGCATTTGATGGGAAATTTTCCCCAAAGATTCCCCAAGGTCAGGTAGGACACAGTTACAGAGTCAAAGCTTGCAGTCCCTTTCTCAAAAGGAGGATTAATGTGGCATCGTTATCCAGGCTCGCAACAACAGTGACACGGGATTGCCAAAAGAGTAATGGAATGAGGTGGATGATTGATTCTCTCCGCTGCGTTATTTCTCTGAATTCTTTCTTCAGTTCTCCAAATTCCCAAACTGTAACCAGTTGCTGTAATTATTTACTCTAATAACTTCTAATCTACAAATAAACTGAATGGAAATGGAGGTCAGCAGGTGTAAGGGCCTTGGTGGTTCGTCAAAGTGACAGTGCAGTGGGGGCGACGGTGTGGGATGGGTTGCAGGTTCCTGCTCTCACTGCTGGTGGATATGAGTCTTGAAATAACAATTTGGAGATTTCCTGGGGTAAAAGACAAGACTGAATAAAGCCTTTGCTTGTTTCAGAACTGTTGGATTTTTTTTTCTGAGAGGTTGAGAGTCTACAGCCCATCTGCAAAGGTGGAGGCAGTTCTTGGGGGTAATCATCTCCCAGGTTCATAGCTGGCCATTGTAAAATTCAGATAGTGGTGCTTTACCTCAGGGATGCTTAGTGTGAAGGTTAACTAGACAAATATTTAGCAAAGCATGAATAGTTGTAACTAGCTGAGGTCTTAAGGGACTTTTCACAGAGCTGGAAATTATATTGAAAATAAAGGAAATGTATCTTACCCTGATTCCCTCCTCAGTATGCGAGATAGTTTTATTTCTTTGTTTTGGCTAAAGAAGTGGATTTTTTTCCCCCTGAAATCATGTCATAGTATCTTATTTCTTGCTGAAACTTTACAATTTGAGGAAAGAAAAAGAAAAAAAAAAAAAAAGAGAGAAAAAAAATATTTAAAGACAAAAATGGCATCTGCTCTCAGGAAGTTATTTTAATGTTTCATTTTCAGTCCCAGATCTTCTTAGGTTAACTTTTGGGCAAAGGTAAACAAATGAATCTTTTATGAAGACATCCATCATGCACAGTTCCACTCACACGCTAGAAGCTTTTTCCCCACGCAGCTGCCTTAGCTTGAGAACAATTACACAACGTGCATTTGATGTGGTTATCAAATGGATACTGACTGTAATTTCATTTTGCTTTGACGAGTTACTTTAAATCTTACTGGGATCTTCAGAATTCTAAGTTTATATATGGAAATGATTTCTGAATTCATCCGGTATTTCAGTAACCTGGTGGGTTATGCTGATTGTCGGACACTTTGAAGGACTTGACTTTTCCTGTTCTTTTAACTTACTTATTTTCTTAATTAACTCTGTATATTTAAATAAAGTCACACAGACTGGGAAAACCTCAAGTATATACAATGCTGCAGTCAGAAATACAGGCAAAAGGTTTTGATCTCTGACTGCCAAGTGGTGACTCATTAAAAAGGAATTTTTGTTCCTCCCTTTTCAAAGGGTTACTCACTACCAAGTAGTAAATATCTAGTTTTGATGCTACTGCACTGAAATGCCTGACATTGTTGGTGTACTAAGTCCAAACTCTGTAAGATTATTTGATCACAGGCTCCATTAGGTTTTGTTTTGTTGATTTTCTCTATTAAAAAATCTCTTGGGGGAATTTTTTTATGCTTTACCCTGTCAGTTTGAGTGTATTCAAAAATGAAATATGTTTGAATTATAATAACAGAGGACCTTTTCCATGCTTTAAGCAGTGGTCATTCAAATTATTTTTAAGCACACAGGACTATGCAAGCACTAATTTATTTCTAATTTTGCACTGGGGAACATTAGACAAGGACACTGGAGTTTGCTGAAATCCAAAGATTTCCTTTTGCCTTCTACATTGAGCACGTGTACTTTCTGTTTTCTAGTATTTCTATGTGTAAAACTGTGAAAATAAATCATATTGAAGTCAAAATCCAACTGAATGAATACCCTTTATTTTTTATTTTCTTTCCTTCAATTTCCATACTGTTCTTGACTTTCTGAGCCAGCTTCTTTGTCTTCCCATTCTTACCTGTTCTGCGCCTTCAATGAAAGGGCTCAAAGGCATGTTTGAATCTTCCAGCTCATCTTTATGGGTTGATTGCTTTGAACTTTACGTAGCATTGGGAGGGTGTTTTCTTGGTTGCAGAAACACTTGTGTTTGACTTGAAGCAGAAAGAGAGTGCGTTCAGGCTTTTCCATCTTTATGAGAAGTGAATCGTAGTCCCTGATCCCAGAAGGTAGATCAGCCTTAATTTAAAGTGAAAGTCACGCGTCTTCAAATAACTTCTTGTGTCAGTTGAAGTTCAATATTCTCGAATTCCAGAGATGTAGATGAGTAGAATCTGAAGTTGAGGGCAAGTGTGAAGGATGGAAGAGAAAATGTAGATGCGTTTCCTGATGCCTCTCTCCCCTCCCCTTCAGGGCTCCCAAAGTCTGTCAGCTGTAATGGAGGGATTTGATTACTTTGTAGCGTTAGGCTAAAAGAGTAAATCTAAGTGCCTTGGGAATGAGGAACCGATCCAGCAATCAAAACCAACCAAGTTAATGACTGTGAAGCGTTTCTGTACACTGCTGCTGCTGAAATGCTACCCCCAGAAGTGCTTGGGGGCCCCCGGCACGGGACCAGTCAGTGGGAGTGAGGATGCTCCCCATGTACTCCAACAGTAATTGGGTGCTATGTGGTACACTCGGTGTTTTGAAGAAGCATGCATCTTCTGTCACTAATGAATTACAAAAATGTTAAATTTTGCAGGCTCAACTGTGTGTTGCTTCCCCTTCTCAATCATTCCGATATGCCTGGAAAAGCTTGACTTAGGCAGTCTTAGTTGTCCTTTCTTTAAAATCCTTTCGGCTATAGGCATCTTCTACAAATTGTTTTTTTCCCTCTTGACAGCTCTTCTCACCCTTCACCCCACCCCCAAAAAATCCAGCCTGAAACTGAGCATTTGTCTGTCCACAGAGGCAGTCTGAGCTCCAAGTCAGCCACTCCAATTGCTGGCACTCACGTGCCCAGCTACGTACAGCCCGAAGTCACTTGTCAGGACAGCACGCAAAGAAATGTGAGCTACAGCAGCAGTGTCAAGTGCTGTGGTGTAAGAAACCCTCTGCTACTTGCCTGCATGGAACTGATTTTGGATGTTGTTGCTTGTGAAGATAAGGCATGTGCTAATTAGTGGAAGTCTTATGCAAGCCAGCAGCTTTAATTTTATCATATCTGAGAGTGGCAGCAGTGGCAAGCAAGCGGTAAATGGCCGACTGTGGCTGCCCGCCAGTCCTTTTGGAGCATCTGTATTGAAGACTCCGTGACTGTCAGTTCAGGATGGAAAATGCTCAACCCTTTGCAGCCCTGAGCTCATCCAGAGAACATCCCTCTGCTGCTTGTCACACCAGGAGCAGCAGCAGGTTCTGGCCTTCATGCTGGGCTCTACCATCTGCTCCCTGAAACACAGTGAGACAAACTGTTACGCTTTGCAAGGAGGACAGGGCTTGATTAACTTAAATTACCCCCCTGTGGGGCATGTTTGCAATGCCGAGGGGATTAGGTGGCATGCATTTTCAAGAAATACATGTTCATTATTAAGAAAGGTTGTGCAATAATATCCAGTGGTCATTTCCTTTTGGAGCGTAGCTCTGTGTCTGCATAGCTGTTTGTTTATGCATACCGTTGGGCCCCAGCACGGAGGAGGACAAGCTCTGCAGCGCAGGCTGGCCGAGCTGGGGCAGCCAGAGCTGCTGATGGAGAGCCAGGGAGCTCACGGCCGAGCAGCGGAGAGGTCTGGGGCACGAGGAGGCCATGGTAGGGGTGAGAGCCATGGTGGCTGGGACAGGCTGGGCCCAAAGGGAAGGTGAAGCCACGGGCTGGGGAAGATGCTGGGCGGGTGTTCAGGACAGGGTGAGGTATGGAGAGACGGGAGGTGGAGCAGAGATGGTCCCTCATGGGCATGTCACCAGGGCAAAGTGAGGCCGTCAGCTGTCCTAAGGGAGAGAAGCTGGCTGCCATGCCTCTGTTTCCCAATGAGTTATGGGGGAAAGAAGGGAGGGGGCTCATTGCTGTAAGGGTTTAGCAGCACGGGGGATGGTAAAGCAGACTCTTAGGGGCAAAACTGTATTCCAAGCCTTGCCCTGTCTGCATAGCACTCACATGCCAGTGATGTTGGTGTTGCTTCAAAATGCCTTCACCTCCAGGGAGCCCGGGATGGCTGAGACCTGCACCAAGGGGTGGGGGAGAGGTTTATGAGGGCTGTGACTGTACACCCAAGGGCCACTTAGGCATGGGGCATGTGGAGCTGGATCCCTGGGGGGCAATGCAGGGGCACCTCAAGCTGCAGGATCCCACTCATCCCCACAAGGTCCAGCATCTCTAAGTACTTCTGCTTGAACAGAAAATGATTCCTTGTGCCAGCTCACTGTGTGCTCCCTCAGCACTGCTTTATCACCATTATGTATTTATTTTTTATCAGTAGTAGTACTGCAAGCGTTATTTCTTCTTGTGCTCTTTCTTTTGTACCTTTGCATTGCTCTGCTAGAGGTGTTGGCCTCCCAGCAGCAGCTGGGGATCGAGACTGAGCTTGTGTGATAGGACTTTCAGTGATAGGACTTCTGTATGGGCACACCAAACACTCAGCAACCCGGACTGCCATTCACTGTGCCACATGCACCCGCTGAGCCTGAGCAATGCCAGCCCCGGGGCCAGGAGTCATGGTGTGCCTGTGCTGCTGCTCATGCTGCCCAAGTTCACTGCTCTGTGTTTTCACCTGGCACACCTGATTCCTGCGCAGGGCAGCCACAGGTGCTGAGCTAGGTCTGTAGATCTTGGTTAAAGATGTTAAAGAGCCTGGCACTTGTCCCACATGGAGCAGCAGCAGTGCCCAGAGTAGCGTGTGAGCCTTCCCCAGGGCTGTCTGTGTGCCGAAGGTGCATCCAGGCAGTGAGGGTTTGGGCTGCAAGTGACTCACCTTCCTAAATCTCCTTCTTCCCCTGAAGTTTGCGATCATAAGCTGGGTCTATATTCTGCCAGCATGAAGAGACAGTCATATTCTCCTTTACAGCTTTTCCAAAGGAAGGAGGCACAATTGAGTGTGTATGCAGGCAGACAGGAGTGTAAAAGATTCTTTGGTTCTCTTCTCACATGCAGAAAAATGAGTAACTGTGCATTTCCTTATTGAAAAGGGTCTGACTTATCAGTGTGTGTGCTCAGAGGTGAATGCTTATGGATGCTATCCTGTAGTTTCTTTCCTCCATGGCCCTACTGCAGGTGGGCTTCAGCTAGTGTGATGTTAACTCATTCTGTGGATATATTTTGAAATGGGAACATCACTTTTCTTCTGATGTACGCTGACTAACAGGGGAATTCTTGATTAGCTTTAATTTAGCTATACTACCCCAGGAAACTATAGTTCCTGAATTGCACAAAGGCTCTTTGAACACAAATCCTCATGTGTGTCCTGAAGATCCTCTTGGTAGGTGTGGTGACCAAGATTAATGTTTGCCCGATGCCTTTCATCTCCCAAGCACTTTACACAGAACAAGCATTTCATCTTCCCAAGAGATGCGTGAATTGGTTGAAATAAGTTTTACTGTCTGTGCTTTACTTCATTAGGCGGGGAAACTGAGGCTAGGAGATCAAAGTTCCTTGCTCGGAGTTTCAAAGGAGGCCAGTAACTGTAATTTCTGGTTTCTCTCCACCTTTCCAGCCTGCTGTCTCTTCTGTCTGGGAGGAAACAGTGGGACAGACTTTTGAGTAACAAAATAACAGGAATGTTGTGAGGCACCTGAGCAGATGTTGCACTTGTGGCCCTCAGCCATGAACCCTTCCCCTCCAAGGGGTCTGAAAGTGTCACCCTTGGTTTTATTGTTGAGTTGCAAAGCATTGGTAGAGCTCTCCTTAGGCTGATACAATCTCTTACTTTAACCACTGGTCCTACCAGCTTGGAAATACAAGTAGCGCTGAGATTTCTGGATGACTTCTTGAGATGCTCCTTGGAAGGTGGACTGGGACAGGCTTGAAATACATTACCGAGTTTTAAATGTGAACATGGAAAAATGATTTGTGTGATTTGGATGGGGCTCCTCGCTGAGCTTAGTGCATGTCTGTGCTGGACAGACCCAACCTGCCTCCCAGCTGAGAGTTTATCCCCACATTGCATGGAGGAGCGATTTCAGGCGGTGCTGAGGGTTGGCTGGGAGGGGCGCGGCAAACCATTCAAAACGTTTAATTAGTTGTTCTGAAGAGCTGGCTCTTCTCTCTGGAGGAAGAAATGGTGTATCAGCAAAAGCTGACCAAATTGTAGCAAATCAATTCTATGGTAATCCGTTTATTTAAACTTTGGTGCTTAATTTTATAAGCTCTTCTCAAGTGTTCCTGTGCTCCCGTTCATTAGCCGGGATTCTTCTATGCTGTTGCTTGGAGGTTTGTGCAGCAGATAGCAAAATGGCCAGAACATGCCACTCCAAACTGCCTCTAAACGTAATTCAAGCAGGTCTGCAATAATAGTGCTAAAAGAAGAGCTATTTAGCGGCATTATTAATGGGCAAAGAGTTCAGGCAGGATTATGAAAAAGTAAATTTTTATTAAGAGTGGAGGAGCTAGAAGAATGGACTGATTGCCCTGAGTCTTCTGGGCCCTGGAGCGATCAATTTCCCTTTCTAGTATTCAGTTACTTGCTAATTGTATTGATTTTTATCAAATATGTGTACAAATCAATTTTATATTTTAGTGCTGTTAAAAGCTTCCTTCCTTCCTTGCAGGCAGCGGGGCTCTGATTGTCCTCATTGTCTTCTTCCTTTCTTTTAATGCTTTTATCTGGGTGCACGTCTTCTTTCGGACTTGCGTGTTTCTCTTTGGAACTTGTACCTGATCAGGTGGGGATTTTGCGTGGGTGCTGCAGAGCAAATAGGCATCACTCAGACAAGAGCTTCGCAGACACAGTACAACTGTCTGCTGAAGCCAGAATTGCAGGAAAGGGATGTGTTGCATCATAGAATGGGTGGGTACGAGTGACCGGAGTGTGTGACCCCCAAAGAGCAGGAAGCACTGCTCACACAGGAGTTCAACTGTGTTGCAGAAGAGCTGCAACTAGAAACAAAGACCGAGAGCGATGCTGAACATGACGTGCTCTGATCGAATAAACATGAAAATGAATGTAACCAAAGCGCGACTCCTAAAATAACGCAGGCTGCTTCGTCAGTCTGAACTCCATCATTTCTGAAAAGTAATTCACGCGCTGCATAAAGCAGTTGCTGGAGACTTGTCTGAGCAAAGTGAATGCATCAACCTCTGAATAAAATACAGCAACATTCTCCATTGTGTTTGTTTATGCCCGTGGCAGTTTAAATTGTTCCTGTCAAGCTTACCTGTTTTCTAGGATAGCACACACTTGCTCACTCCTTTTAATGCAAGTTACACCGTTTGGAGTTGGAGACAGTACCTCTGGCTTTTGTGTAAGCCTGAGAAATTGGCTCTCATAATTGAAATGTTTGGGTATGTGCAGGCTGTCAGGTCCCACCTGAGAGACTCTGAACTTTCAGTGGTGTGAGCAGGAGAACAAGGAGGGCTCGGGCTCGGCACTCCTGCTTGCCTCTGACTGAATGTCACACCGCAGATTTTATGGCACTACGCCTTCTGCCAAGGAATTTCATTTTAAAGAACTCTTATTCTTTTCTTCAGGAGGGAATCACTCTAGAAGTGTTTGGGTATATTCACATATTGGTTTCATTAAAAAAAAAAACAACTAATATAATGGAAGGGACATAAAGCGCTTTCTGTTTTATGTTGATCGCTTCTGTCTTTTCATTTTTGCCCTGGTTCCTGCTTCTGCTGCCCTCTCTTCCTTGCCCAGCAGCCCCAGCTGGGAGCCCCAGTGAGAGCACAGGTCCGGCAGTCTTACAGGATCCGCTCCCAGAGGCTGCAGGGGGTGGCAGGAGGAGAGCCCTCTTCACCCACCATGCTGTATTTGCATGGCACTGCGGAGCTGGGCTTGCTGCACCGAGACCCCCAGCATCAGCTCACTGCAGCCCCACCATGGGATGCCCCATGGCCGCGGTGCTGTGCTGCCATGCTGGGGAGGCAGCCCGTGCCAGCCACATTGCCTCTGGCTCTGTGTAATGTTGCAAACTGGGAGTACGGTTTTGTCATGAGGTTCATACAGCACCTCTTGTATGAGGAATCGCACACTGGATGAGCTGTACGAGGGGTCATTACAGCAGAGAGAAGATAAACGTGCTGGTTCTGCTGGAGGCTGTCCTCGGGCTGTTTGTTATGTGTCTCTAACACTGTCACTACATCACACACTTCCTCGATCTCCGTATTACCCTACAAGCCTGTCTAATGGGATCCTCTGTTGCTGATTCCGGCTTACCCTGACCTACTTCTTTCTTGTGTCCCAGCAAGCTGTCAGGAGCTATCAGAGCACTGGGAGCTGAAATAAACACTCACTGAGGGGAAAAGCGAGGCTGTCTCTGGTGAATTTAATTAGCTTTGTTTAACTGGCTTGTTTGCTTTGTAAATCACATCATTTTTAGTCAAATTTAAGGGATAAAAAAATCTGTAATTAAAATCAAATGATGCACAACCTTACGTAAAGTCAAGGGTTCTAGAAGTTCAGTACAAAAAGTCATTTAGTTGTCAATGCATTTATGGTGTCCTGAATATTTTAGGGGAAAGAAGGCAGAATTTGAGGTGTTTTTTTGGTTGGGGCATCTTTCATCAGGTAGATAGGACAGCATTTATTACTAGCTGATGCCTCCACTTTTCTTTGAATTGGGAGGGGGAAAAAAATAGTCACTGCGTTTTGCAATTAAGCCTCAGGTCCTTTCATCTGTACTGCCAGATTAGCGGATACCGTTTTTGAATCCAAATAAAGATCCGTAATTGTTTCTTTCTGTCATGTGGCCAAAGCCTTCGTATTGCCTGCGTTCTGAAGCAGTGCTGTCGCATGCAGCCATGGTTTGAAGCACGACACCTCTTTGCACTCCTCTTGCATTTCTGAGTGTTAGTACAGGAGTCACTCTGATTTTCGCCCTGGCAGACGAATGAAGCACTGACTCGGCGAGCCATCACTGGGCTGAATTTGGAAGTGCTTGTAGTGTTTTTATCAGGCTGTATGTTATGTCTTTCAGGTGCTTTACTGTATTTCAGTGTGGCACATTTCTCTTCTAACAATTGATGTTCTTGCTCTTGTCAGCTTAGAGTCTAATCCTATTGCCGTTGAAAATGATAAAAGCCCCATGAATTCCTAATATTTCTTATCAAAATCTGGCTAAACTGTAAAGCATCTGACCCCAACTTGAGATTCTTCTCCCGCAGAAATATGTTTCTTCCGTGCATCACGCATACCTATTGGTAGAGCCTCCCAAGCCCTCAGCTTATAGAAATCCACACATCCTTGTGTTAAGCTGCAACATGAACAGAAAAGGATTAAAGGACCGCTGAGAGAGAGATGGGTATGGATGAACTTGCAGCGTGCATAAAGGTGAATTACAGAATAAAATGACTACCCCAGAGTATAAAGGGAATTCAGAATTTGTTTCACAAAGCCGTGGTACTTCTTCCCGTCCTTTGAAAAGGGTGTAACGTTGGTCAAGCTGTAGTACCCCACTGAGACTTACTTTGGTTATGAATTCATTGAGGAGTATAATGAGCAGCTTGATGGCTTCTCAGCAGCTCACCAGCTTACTGATTGCTACCAGATTTCAAAGAAGGGGAAATGCTCTCTCCTCAGAAGGAATTGTGCAAGTCCCTCGGCTCTGTCAGACTGTGTGGGACAGGATGCTCTGCGGTGATGTTAGGAGTGGAAGTTGTGTGGAATTCTCATCAATCATGCTGGTTTTACAAAATCCAATCAAAATAAGAATGTCCAGGTGAGGGGGAAGCCAACAGCTGTCTGCTGAAATCAGGTGAGCTGGGTTTGCTGCCCTGCGGCAGCTGGGAGTAAAGCAAGGAGAGCAGAGGCATCCTGGTTAAAGAGTTCATGTATCTTAAATGCCGCCCCCGGATGGAGACCGGAAAAGTGTAAGTACTGAAGCTCCAGAAACTTTGCTTACGTTCTGCTATGTCCTGACTCTCCCTTATGGATTGAGATCTGAAGTATTTTTGGCATCTGAGCTGCGTAGAGTGGGAGGAATAGAAGTACTTCTCCTGGGTCATCGCTCCAGAGAAAGAAGGTGAGATGGATGCTGCAGAGCTTTTGTCTTGTGTGTGGAGCAGACCTGCTGGGTAAAGGGTTGTCCCTGGCGCAGGGGAGATCTTTACAATCTGACCCACTGTGGAACGCAAGAAAAACACTGTGATGTTGGTGCCTGCTGCGAGCAGTGAGATGTCCAAGGAGGGGCAGGTCCCTGGCTGGAGCTGGGGGCTGCTGAGCAGGGCTGGGAGCAAAACGGGACTGCCATGGGATAGTGGGAGCACAACAGCACCTTTGGCAGCAGCCATGGGATCCATAGCTGTCCCCTCTGTGTCATCACCATCATAGCACCGCAGTCGCCACGTTCACCTCCCCGGGCTCTCCTCAGAGGGAGCACGCTGTCTTCTGTGGGTATGTCTCTTTGTGGGGGAAACCACGAGCAGTCTGCCTTGGTGCTGGGAAACCTCCTGGCGTGTCTGGGGCACTGCTGTGCGCTGAGTAATAACCACTTAATGCCGAGCTCCTCACATTTGGCTGAGGTTGTTTTGTTAAATGATGCTTTGCTCAGAGGACACAGAAAGGGGCAACTGTTCAGTGAGACTGGAGTCGTTCAAGTTAAATCAACCTCCTCCTACCCACTATTGACATATCAAGAGAACCAATGAGGCGCATTTAATTACACGTGCACTGAGTTTACAATTAGTCTGCAGACAGTGATTTTTTCTTTTTTTTTTTTCTTTTTTTTCTTCTGACCAGCAAGGAAAGGTCTGATCCTGCAAGAGGTCTTATTAGCTGTAATAAAAGCAGGTTTGGGTCAGGGTGTTGTTGTTGTTGTTCATTTTAAATGTAAGTGGAATGTTTATACCTTCTAGGTCAAATGATTCAATCTGATGCTCTAGTGTTACATGGTTTAGCAATCCTTCTGTTCCCCTTCGGCTTGTAATAAGTGACAAAAGTATGGCTTCTTGCTTGATAAATGGGTTAACAGTATTCACAAGGCGGGTAATAGAAATCCATATTAATAGGTGGAAATTGGCTCTTGATACCAGGCAGGAGAGTCTAATGAAAGTATTATTGTTTTAGCTTCCAGCTCCTTTGGAAGCTGAAAGCTAAATGCCTGTATTACGTTCTTATTACCTATTTATCACACCATATAGCTGAGTGGATGTTTATTAAATTACGTTCATGTTTAATGCCTGTTTGTATACTTCTCACTGAACGTGTTCTCAAAGGAAATTTTCTGGAAGTGTTTCAGAAATGCACAACTATTTTCCCATTCTCTTTTCATAATGTAAAACCATTGTTGCCAACTGTCAATATACAATTGGCTTGGAAATTAAATTGTTTCCTGCTAAGCTGTAAGAACCAGCTAAACCTACTCTATTTAATTTAGGAAATAAATATTTAAAAAGCTGAAAAACACACGGTGTTCTCGGGTAGGACTGATTCCATTCTAGTCTTTAACAATATTGGTGATCCCAGGAGTTGGGCTTACCTAGTTTCAGCTTTAATTTAGCATTAAATTGCTTCATTGGGGATTTTACATGTGACCTTCTGTGTGTTTGTGATTCTTTTGAGAGTATTTAAAATAGTACTGAATGCCATCAAAGATAAGAAATTAGGATCGTGTTTATTAATCTGCCTACTTACAGCACTTCTTCAGTATTGCATTCTTCTTTCCTTTGTAAGCATCACTTTCAATTTATTCCATCTAGATGAAAAGGAAAAAAAAAAAAAACAACAAAACCCACAAAAAAAAAACCCACACAGCTCTGACTGAGGAGGGTCTGAAGGGCTTTCATCATGCAAGTCCTAGGTGGGGAAAAAAAAAAAGGAAGTAGGCTTCGGTTATCCTCCACCTGTATGAGCTGCAGCTCGTCCCCGCAGAGCCCACGCGTCCCGGCGTGGTTTGGGTCACAGTGTGAGTCAGGTGAGGACTGTGGCTGGAGGCCAAGGGCTCATGGTGGCATCTCTGCCTGGCCACAGAGCTGCACCGCTTCCTGTGCTGGTCAGCACCCTGCCTCTGCACCATCCCGTGCCCAGGCTCCAGCAGAGATGGGTGATTATCTGCTCTGGAAGCCAAGTTTGCTTCTCCTGAGCTGCAGGAGTGGCTGGGTGTCAGTGCCAGTTTGTTTAAGCACTTCCAAACAGGAGGTTTGACTCCCACTCTTGCGTTAAGAAGTGTCTGCAAGGAGCAGAAGTCTGATGGCTTGGCCGTAGCTGGGGCTTGGTGCAGGGGCTGCTGCAAGGAAGCAGCCAGCAGCACTGGGCTGCACAGCCTGAGCTCACGTGGGGAAGACCAAGACTGCTTCTCAAGGGCTTGGGCAGCTCTTGTCTGCAAAAAGTTTATTGCATTAATCCATCAGTGCAATCTGTGGAGGAATGTGACTTGAACTGATGCTTACTTGCTCATATTAAAAAATAAAAATCAGAGCTGCCAAACCTATTTCAGTTCTGCTGTGCAAATAGTCACACGGCATTCTCACTGCTGTAATGAGCAGGTTCGTCACTTGATCACTTTTACTAAGATTTTGCTCTCACTGCTCTTGAAAGAGTTAACCTTTGTCGTTAGAGGGCCCTAAAACGTGCAGAAAGTGTGTGTGCTTTCAACTTACAGTGACTGAGCAAAATCTGTATAAAGCAAAGTCGTGTTCTGCTCCTCTTAATGCTGATTTCACAAACAACTCAAAACACCATTGCGATCACGCTACCAATTTATTTTTGAATGGTGGGTGGGAGAAACAATAAATCAGTCTCTTGGACTACGAGAAGCAGTACTTTGAATAAATTTTAGCAGGCTTATTGGGCTTCCACACTTCAGCTGTCTTGCATTAACAAGCTGCGATTAACATTTTAAGAGCCACTGCAAACATTCCTTGGATTTTATGCGTGTATATATGTAAGAATATATATATACAATTAAAGATAATAGATATGTTTATGTAGAGAGAAACTCTACCTCTGTTAAGCATTTCGGGTGTCATGGGATTAGTCTCTTTAAGCTGTTATTCTTTCAGTTTTAATACTTCTAATTTACTTTTCATTACTTGTACTTCTTGTGTTCCCTCAGTTTCCTATGGACTGTGCAGGCTAATTGGTTTCACTGATGCTTTAAGACTGGCCTCTAATAGCTTGCATTCTTTTGGCTTCTCATATCTAGATCAGTGCTTCAGTATGTTTGCTTTAAGCACTGCAGGGAATGATTTGTCTTTTCTGTACCCCATTAAAGCACACTGAAGCTCTTGACTGGACATGTGTGTTGTAACGATTGAATTTAGGGATCCATTTGAGTCAAAATGCCTATTCAAAAAAGGGCATACAGTTCTTTTTTGAACCACATAAATGTTCAATGAAATCCTTTTTTATTTTTATTTTTCATATGCATAGTGTGACAATACAACAGAATTTATAGCACTGGAAGTCAGTTAGAAGGTATCTGTACTGACACAACCATTTTCTGACATGCCTTCATCTCTTTCCTTATACCAGGAGCCTGTGATTGACTGTGTTATTTTTTTCTGTTTAACGAGGTCCTTTAAGATGAGACCTCGCAAGTCAGTGTTCAGGAAAGTCTTTGCTAAGAGCCTGTCCTTTCTAAAGTCATTTATCTTACTCTTCAACAGTTTGTGCATACTTGAGTTACATAGATTTGGATCAAGAGTCAACACGAAATACAGAGTATGTGTTAGAGATCTTGTCAACCCTACACATAACTTGAAAGCAGTGCGTGGGACCATAACCAAAAGCAAAAACCACTCCAGGTTTCATATTATCCAGACAGGGAATGCCCAAGAAAACATATTTTTGAAGCCCACGTTGCCTATTAAGCCATGCTGATGCATAGCTCAGGGCCCAAGGAAAAGTTCAGCAACTGCTCTGCCCCACGGTGTGGGGAGAGGGAGAAACGTGTGCGTGGAGCCTTTCTGCTGCAAGGGTTTGTCAGCCAAGTATTGATTGCGCAGGTCAGCAGTGAGGGGTCACAGCTCTGCTGTGTCGGCAGATAGAGACGGAGGAATGGCATGCTGGGGTCACATTGGGGAGGAATTCAGTCACGCCGAAGAAAACATTTTTAAAGCTTTATTTACTCAAACGGGGCTGTGAGGTATTGAGCTTTCACATTTACAAGCCTTCCGTGGAAGACTAGGAAACCTTATTCCTAGCTTTCACTGGGATTTTTCCCCTTTGTTTTTAACAATGTTTTTAGAGTTGAACAATTTTTAGCTTGTCACTGCGATGCCTTATGCCTGCTTTTGTTCCTTGCAAAGCATTACAAAGCTATTGCTTTCTGCAAAGAAAAGCTGATCATTTCTGAATTACTAGATTTTGAAGAGATTGTGCTCTAATTCGTTCACCTTTTTTATTTGTTTGTTTTCTTTTTGTTTTGCTCCAAGTGCCTGTGGAGAGCTGAGCACTGACTTACAGTTTATTTCTATCGTGTTCTTCCTTTACCCTATTTTATGGTACTGATTGCATGGGAGAGTGGAGATTTGGCAAATCTGAAAGGGCAGAGTTTAAACCCTGCAGAAATCAGGAGGAATCGGGTCTGAACGAGGTAATTGCACTGATTATCAGCTGGTGTGTGCTGTGGTTTAGGCACACTGTGTAAAAACACTCCATTTCATTTACACCGTTAGGAACTGATTAAAGCTAGTGAGCCATTCTTACACTTCAGAATGTTCTCACATGTACAGTTTAAGCTCACATTTTTAACTAACCCAATGCAGATTTTTTTTTGTGTATATAAGGCATTAAGTCGCTGGCTAACTGGTGTCCTGAGCTGGTGCTGAAGCACCTTCCAGTTAGCAGAGTGTTTTCTCTAATGCAGAGTCTTATTCCAGGCTTCCTCTGTCACCAAATTCTGGTTCAAGCAGGGAAGTGTTGCCCCATTTCTTCAGTGCAGGGAGCCCACCCTGAGACACAAACAGCAAGTGGAAGGGCATCTCTGCAGTCCCATGAGGATGAGGATGGCCAAAAACGTGCTTGTTTGCTTCCTCAGGTTTGGCATAAAGGCAATGCAAGAATAAGATTTGCATTTGTAGAAGACATGGGAAAAGATTTGTATGCTGAAGACAGGGTTGCTTTGACTGATGATTTTAATATTGCCACTTTTTCCGAGCTTCTAAACTCCAGAATTACATTATTTTTTTTAAATAAAAGAAGTTTGTGTCTCTTTCTCCAGTGACTCCAAGCCCCTGAGTTTATGATTAGGGTAGAATTTTTAATATTTTAATATTAAAACCAATAAATCGTGCCTGTTAGATCTTCCAGGACTGTTCAGGTAGTCTGTTCCCTGAACCCCCATCCTTCATGCAAGGCTCTTTGCAAACACCAACCCAGCTCTGTGCAGACTCTGAAGGCTGCTCTAGAGAAGATGTAGAGCTCATCCAAGCACTGTTCTGTCCGTGCTCCCCTTGTAAACGAGTGGAGGAGGATGATGCTCTTCCCCCCAGCTGTGCCTGCAGAGCAGGGTGCAGCCACCAGAGGTGGTGTGCAGTGGGGGGACGGGGCAGGGGGCTGCTTCCAGCTGTAAGGCCACTGCAGTACAGTCTGTGTTTTGGGTGAAACTTTCATCATATGAGGAAGAAGGTTGGAGGGTATGGCTGGTGTGATGCCAAGTGATGGGGTTATCGATGTGGGCATCGATATTGCTCTGATTTCTTATGCGCCTTCTGAGCACTGGAGGAGTAGGGTAAAGGTGTACATTCTGTGAGATCAGTAGCAACAGCAGGAAAAAAAGACTGAAGTGACTTAACTCAGTTTACTATTATTATTTTTAAAGGAGTCTGGAGGCCACCAGGGATAGGTTGCTGCTTGCCTGTAGCTGCAGATACACATCATGAGTCTGAGTGCTTGTAGCTGCCATTAGAAGGTATGGAGCACGCAGCCTCAGTCGGGACACAGCCAGAACATCAGCCTGGAGAACTCAGGGCTGCATTTCTTTACTTTTTTCTTACTGCATGATCCCAGAATGTGAAGCGAAGCCTGGGGAGCAAAGTTCTGCAAGTCAGAGCGTGGTACTTGCCAGCGCCGTGCCCAGAGCACCATGACCATGTTTCCTGGTGTGTGCACTCCGCTGGTGGAGAATCGGCGCTTTGTCTGCACAACTCCTTTCTCCTTTTCGTTCCTTTCTGAAGTTTTCAATTGCAGCCCAGGCAGGCAGGGGCCAGGGGGCAGGCTGGAAGGATGGAGCTGCTCGTGAAAAGAAAGCTGCTGAATGGGCAGATTGTGTTGTTGTTTTTATTGGGTGGGTTTTGTGTTCCCGACCCTGTTCAGCAAGGGAAGGTACAGTAGGAATGCTGTTGGGGATGCAGGGTTTCTGGGTGAGCCAGCAGCTCTCTGCTCCTGGTGCTCGCAACCTGTGGGCACATGCCATCCCCCTCCTCTGAGCCCTGGAGAAATCTGCTCCTGTTTCTGGTTGGTAACCACCGTGCTTGGCCATGGCTGCAAACACGAGCCATCGCTAGCTCTGCTCCCTGCTAAGGCCTGCTTGTTGTGCTCTGCATGTCCAGCCCCTGTGCTGCCAAGCTGCGGGTCGGGGGGAGCAGGAAGGTGAGGTTCTGTTGGTCTGGGACCCTTGAAATTAGAATTCTTTATCTGTTGTGGCTGCTTTTTTTCTGACTCTGAGCTGTGGCAGTGACTCTGAATTGCTCACCAAAAGGGGCGGGGGAGGGGGGGGGGGGGGAGGGAGGAGAACAGGGCTGCAGTTCTGTGTGTGCTGAAATAATAATTAAAACAGAAGGGAGGGCCGTAGCACTGCTGCAAGTTTTCTGGCTTTTCATCTGAGCGTGAAGTGCTGCAGCATCCCCCCACCTCCAAGGTAGGAAAAGCAGTTAGCAGGAGCCTCAGCAAACACAATGGCTCTATCTCGCTCTATTATGCCACAAAGGAGTGGCTTGCTTAATCTCCGAAATTAATAGAGCAGAGAGGAAACGGCTCTTAAAGAGATGTGTGTCTGCTTCCTTCCTGTTCATAGAACCAGGAGCCTGGGGCTGTGAGGTAATGTCATTTCACATAACTAGAGGGCTCTTCTTATAAAGGACAATTACAGTAAGTGTAGTGAATGTGGAATTTTTGACTTTTCAGTGTATTTTTCCTGCCTCAGTGGTGGGGATTTTTGCTTCAGATCTCACATATTATTTTGGTGAGGGGTGGTACTGTGACAGAGTTTGTCCCACGTTAAATTTTCAGGAGATTCCGCGTGTTTTTTTCCTGCTTCTTGGTGTATTGGTGGCATCAGAGAGAAGCCAGCCTGCTGCTCTGTTCCCTGCCACACTTAGTGCAGTACTCAAAATTCATCTTGAGCCGTTGTCCTAGGAGAACGTCAGTTCAGCCAGAATTAACGGAGTGTAGTCTAGTAGAACAGCTCCTTTTTCACACTGAGTTGGCCCTTTATAGCAGTGTGTTACTCTTGGTGTGAAGCCAAATTGACTGATAAGCAGCACACTAGACTTTCCTGCACATGGTTAAGGCTGCTCACATCCATCCTAACATTTTCAGCTTTAGGAAGAAGACCTAGCACATAGAACAGTCGACCCCACCTCACCACGGTTGCTCCAAAGAGAGGGAGAAAAGAGAAAAGTGTGGCTTGCAAAGACGCCTTCTGGAATTTTTAATTGCTTTAGAGGGAAGGATATAAAGATGCAAAACATACAGCAGGGAGCAGGGTTCCTGGGTACTGCTGCTTCTATCCCATCTGACTTGGGTGCAGGGGGATGATGCTCAGTGCCCTTCAGGAGTCGTAGTTAGACAGGTGAAGCTTAGCTCTGCTTTCGTTCCTTAATTCCCTTAATCACTTTTGTGTGCAGTATTACACAGCAGCAATACCTAACGCTGCATTTTAAACTACTGTCTGGAGTGGCATAACATAGTACAGCCATGTTGTGTACCCTCTTAAGAAGAAAGGATGCAAGAAATGTTTGCTTGAGTCGCAATCAGAGGGAGTCAGCAATACAATGACTATCTGTAACATGCAAGCCAGTTTGTTCCCTGTTAGCAGCATGATGTACTTCGCGTATGAACAATAGTGAGTTGCTTTGCAGAAAATGTGTTTTTGATATAAAGATTATCAGTGCTGCCACCTTTCTTTCCTTGTTTATTATTGGGCTCACCGCAGCAAATTTGCAGAGCTCCAAATGCTTTTTCAGCTTTCATCCAGCTGCATGATTTGTAATGAGTGTTGCAAGCTGTGGAAAGGAAGAAGTTTAAATCTGGGGCAGTTGTGCATCTATCCACAGTTAACAAGGTATCTAATTTCTCTGCAGATTCAGTACAGCTTTACCACAGTCTTGGCTGTAGCTTCAATTATGCAGTAGTATTTTTGATTTATTTCTGTACCTTTGCTGTTATCTGCATGTGTTAAGCTGCAGCGAGTTCAGATTTTCTTAATCTGGAAGGTGAGATAAAGAACTGGCTCTGTATTGATGCTGCTCAGCACCTGCCAGGACAGCACAGCAGTGTTTGCCCCTGCAGCAGCAATGGGGGTCCTAACTGGGCAGCAGGAATTCAGAGGGGGCAGTACCAGTTCCCAACACTCTAGATGCATTTCCAGAAGCCATGAGCAGCCCTGTCCATCTGTCAGCAGGGGAGCTCAGCACTGCATGTTTGTAATTCATCCCCAGCCTGTTCCTGGCAGGACTGCTCAGTGCCATGCGATGCTCTGCAGCCCTGGGCTCCTGCACACTACCCAGACAGCACCCGCAGCAGCTCCTGCTTTCCAGCACAGCTAGAAAACCCCCCAAACCATCACATTCACATCCTACACCAGATTGTCCCGTGAAGTGTCGATAAAGCTTAACTCGAGAATTACTGCAAGCTTTTTCAGCAGGAGACATCCATTTTTTTCTGGTTTTGGGCAGATATGTAGCACCGTGGAGTTGTGACCCTGTCTGTCTTGCAAGGAGTTACTGTGATTCATACAGCACTGAATAAAAGTGGATGGCAGCACAGCACTAGGTGGGATTGCTACAGTTTAAAATAGAAAATGGCATAATGAAGTTCTCAGGCTAAATGCCAATGTAAAATTAGCGTTTAACCTCCCCCTTAGTATTTGCCTGTTAATTGGGTGTCACCATCTAGATCGGCATCGTTTATAGGGGCTGTTGCTGCAATTACAGTGTGATATAAATGTATTGTGTAAAATTATAATATCCATCAATGTTTTCTCCTAGTGGGGGCTTAGATCTTCCAGCCCACAGCTGGAAATGGTATTATTTTACTTGTTCTATTATAGACATCCAGACGCATACACAGCCCTCAGACTTGAAAGAATGTGTCTGCAAAGTGAAATAATAAGCATATGCTAGACACAGGATTATAAGTCTATTTAAATGACAAGAAAAATTTGGGAGGATAGGTGAGAATGGAAGGAATTGGAAGGCTTGTGCTGATATCCTCCTCTGCCTTCAGTTAGGACTTCTGGGCTTACCCTTCTTGGGGCCTGGTCCGAGAATCCTGGAGCAGCTTGGATAGTGAGGATTTTCTTCATGTCCTTTCTTTGGATTTCTTTTGATTAAGCTTCACTGTGGTGCGTTCCATGAATTCTTCCGTCAAGTTTCACTGACTTGTCAGAAGTTTCCCCTTCTGGCTGTTCTCCCAAAACAGACCTGACCCCAAACAGCTCTTTTGAAATCCCATGTGGGTCTGAGCTCCAGCGTGTGCAGGTCAGCCTGGTCCTTGCACACCATTTCCCATTCTCTGCTGCACATGTGTGTCTTTGAGGGCTGTGGCATCATGGGGGCCAGTCTGTCTGTGTGTGAGAGCTCAGCCCTGCCCCTAATGCAGCCCCACCTTGCTGTCTGCTCATGGGCAGTGCACAGCTCTGGGGTGGCTGCAGCTCACTGTGGGCTGTGGGCTCCTGTCCTGTGCATGGCAGCACCAGAAGGCAGGCAGCGTGCATTTTTATAGCTCCCTCATTGTGTATTTGTCTGATCTCATCAATATTTTGCATGTTTTAAATTTTGCTGACTGCAGTAGTTGTGGGCTATCAAGTCGATCATTAGATTGCCTGATGTTAAGGACCTCTGTTATAAATCAGAGCAGCCCATCTCTGCAGCCCAGTGCTTCAGCAGCAAAGCAGCTGTCCTATATACAGAAGGCAGAAGATTTGAGGAAGCATTACATGCAGATGTAGTGTTAGGGATTCTTAGATGACACACAGTGGTGTCTGCTGGGGCTGGGGCTGATCCTTCATCACAGGAGGCAGCATTGTGTTGCCTGTCAGGTGAGCGTGGCTCTTCCAGCGCCGAGTAAGGATTGCCGCAGACTTCACCTTCAGTTTCTTTCACCTGTCTCATGAGGCTTTTTGTTTCATCTAAAGCTTTGAGCTAATGGCAAACACATTAAATGCAAATGGCACCTTTAAGGCCCTCTGAATCTCCCAGCACAGCTTGCACTGCAGATGATGCTAGGTTTGTCTCAACGCTTCAAGCTTTGGAATTACAAATGTTTGTGTTAGATGCAGGGCCTCTTGTTTCTAGTGCAGTTACTTCTGTTGCATGTGGGTTCTGAAACAGGTCAGAGACCACGAATGCAGAGGCAACATGCTCTGTCTTTATACAGGTATGAAGAAGGTGAGAATAAGCAGTAGTATCACTACAAAAAATACAGCAATCACTTTGTTCTCAGAAGAGCTAAGTGAATAGGAAGGCAGAGAAACACCTGCTGAAACCAGCAGAAAAGTTTACAGATGTTTCTGCAGACTAAGCTCAAGTATGAAACAGAACAGAGGTCATTCTGGATAGAGAATAGTGCAAAGACAGCAGCAAAAATAGATTTCAGAGAGGGAGAAGCCAAGTCCTGCTTTTATTTTTAAAATATCACTGATGAGCACTGAGATACCCAAAGAGAAATGTGTTTGACACAAGGGGCTGTGCAGAGCCTTGGCATGAGGTCTGCAATTGGTATCATAAGGAAGCAAAATGCGTGGAGCAGCAAGCGTGCACAGTGAAAGGCAGTTTTGCTTCTTTACAGCCACATCAGGAATCAAAGGAAAGTTGCATGCAGATGTTTTGGAGAGGGAGGCAAAAAAGCATGAGAGCTTGCGTTATTTATCTTACTGTAAATAGCTTTTTGTTAAGCATGGAAAGACAGCAGCTCTTCCTGGGATTGTTTGCAGTTCTCATGTGACTGTTTGATGGTTCAGCTCGTTAATGGACCAGGCTTCTATTAAAAGTATTTTGTTGTTTGGCCGAAGAAACCAGGAGCATGTTACTGCTGCTGAGGGCTGTCACTTTCTCATGTGGAGGAAAACGTAACCACGTTTTTAATAGGCAACAAAAATTCTTTCTTATTCTTGGATAACCCCTACTGATGATCACACACCACAAGCAAGCAGAAAGAGAAGTTAGCTCTTTCCCTCCCTCCAGCTCAATCCAAGAGCTTGAGGAGAATTTAGAAGCACAAGTTGAAAGGTTTTGCTTTCAAAAATTAAGCTCTTGCCCTACAGTTCAGTTTCGTGTCCCATGTTAGAAATGCCATATCATAAATGAGCGCAGTGTATTTTCAGGGAGTTGCTCATATTGACACTTGTGACTTAGTGTCTGTCTTATGAGAGAATAGATTTGTCTTGCAGAAACAAGGAAACACTGTATAGAGGGATGTGCAGCGTGCTGCTCGGAAAAGAAACTTCTGTAAATGCCAAGTGTGCCCCGACATAGCCCTGTTTCTCCCATGTGTTGTCTTGGTGCCTAGTTAAGCTGTAGTACAGCACTTTGAAGTGGGTTCAGTGTTGTGGACTCAGTGTTGTGACCAAAGCTAGCACAGCCTGGATTCTGCCAAAAGCAGCAGCAGCGTGGCATGGCGAAGGTGCTGAATGATTGTTTATGGCCTATAAATTCACTACCAGTATAATAAGGGGTGTTTTCTTGGCAGTACGTAGAAAGCACAAAAAGGTAAGGCAATTACTGTAAAAAGGAAGGAGTTGTCCAGGGAGAGAGATTGTTTTCATTGGAGGTCTGATAAATTGTGTGTTTTTCCTTTAAAGCTATTTGGCATTTATCTTCCCTTGTTCTTATGTAATTAATGGGAAAGCAAAACAGGAAAACTGTACTTCAATTTAAGATGTTTAAAAGGAAAACAGTTTTATCAGAGAAATGCATGTTGTATTGGACTTTACCTCCTTACTCATTACACTGTCTTCTGCACCTGGATGAAGTAAACATAAAATGTTTGAAAAGTGCTACTTTCCATCCGCTGTCCCAATGACTGTGTAAAGAAGCAAGATGAAGGACTTTGCTCTTTCTTCTGCCTTGGATTTTTTAGTGGAAGCAAAACTAAGATGACTGTGACAGAGTAATAGAACAGCTGAAACCTGGCTGGCGGGGTTAGTCATAGTACGCCTTTTCTGTGCATCATCACCTCTCACATCTGCACAGAGCTCCAGGAATATCAGTTCTTAGCACGAGTACCAGGAAGAATACTGGATAGCTTGAGGTTTTTGATTTTCTGTGGATCAGCAGTTGAAAATGTGCATTTTCTTTCAGATGCAAGTACAGATAAGTATGAAACAGGGTGCCAGCCTCCTTCATAAGGAAAAAGAAATAAATTAGGCAATATATTTGGCTTTTTATTTGTACTTGGCCCCATATCAGACTCCAGTGTTTGTGTAAGAAAGGTTGTACAAGTGCAAGGTCAGGAGTCGGTGTGCTGCTCTGATGCGGCATGGAGCGAAGGGGAAGAGCTGCTGTGAGATGTAAAGTTGACATTTCCTGCCCATTTCCTACATCACGCCGGGCAGACCTAGTGACTCGGTTGAGGGAACCACGTATGATTTTTCTGCAGTCCCCACAGGCAACCTCAGCAGGAAGTTGGCTCATTTTGAAGAAGTGCAGCCTTCTCCCCAAAGCAGCCACGTGGACTGGACAGGGTGTGCAGGGCTGTGCTGTGAGCTGAAGCATGGCAGCGGCGGTGCACACCAGGAGTGGCTGCTGAAAAGCTGGGTCAGGCTTCCCGTGTTGCAACTGAGAAGGGAAGTTGGCTCTCCATTAGGAACTTGGGAATGGGAGACTTACAAAATGCATAACAGTGCTTAATGATGCATGTTGGAAATATTGTTGAGGGCTCAAACTAGGCTGGCAGGAGCTTTGCATAGTGATTGACATGGAGGTGCAGGGTTACGACCATGGCAGGCACTTGCAAGTAATCAAGTTTAGTCCATTTGAAGAGGCTTCCCTGATCTGCATTCCCTTCTACAAAGCAGTACCTGACAAGCTCTGTGTCACCACAAAATGGAATGGTTACCTGCAACTAGTGGCTGACCTCCTTGAATCTCCATTGCCTTTGCAGTCAGGCAGTGCCTCTCACCTGGAGCTCAGTAGCTTCCGTCTGGAAGCTGTCATCTCTTAGTGTCACCTCCTCATGCCTAATCCATCCACATTCACCATCATGACCGTGCTGAGGAGACCTCCTCCTGGTGCAGCCCAGCCAGAGGTGGCTGGAAAGCCCCCATGCCTACTGCATGTGGTGTCCCATGGAGGTCCAGCTGTTCCACCTATGGGGAAGCATCTGCTCAGTGCTCGGCCACACCAAGGAGTCCAAGAGGTAGCTCAGTGCAGCCTTGGCTTTGGGATGATCTTGGGCAGCGATCTGGACATGAAGGGACCCTGGCCTCTTGAGTGGGGTGAGGCTCCTGCAATTCCCGTAAGGCTTTTCAACTTGAAGCTGGACACAGCACTGTGGCTTTAGTGACAGATCAGAGCACTTCCAGTAAATCCAAGCATTACTTCTCAGTTTGCAAGCCCCTTGAACCTCTCCAGCAGTGCTCAGCACAACTATCCGACATGACAGTTGTTTCCTGATCGTTGCAGCAGTTATATCCCCACCAGTCTGTGTAACTGTAACTGAAAGAGGAAGTTTCTCCCATTCTTTCAGCAAGAACGAATTGTTACTGGTGCTCTTGCTCAGTTATTTGGGCAGATTTTACTGTTCCTTTGGGTTTGCAGAGCTTGCTGGGAATGCCCAGGTGCAGCTTGCCAGGGCTGTGGCTTGCAACTGGCTGCTTCCCGTGTAGGTCAGGTTCTGCCTGCCCCTTCCCAAGGAGTTCCTGGGGGCATCTCCATGCACACTTCTGTGAGTGGCTCAAGCCATTCTGGGAGAAGTAGCTGTATTCTTGACAAATTGGTGGATTTGGTGACAGCTGGGATAAAAGAATGTGGAAAAACAGTACTTGCACTTTACCTTCATCCCTTTCCAGCATTAGGGGAAAAGTATATTATTGGGCTTGAAAACTTTTAGGGGAAGTAGTGTAATTCTTGTGGGCAAACTGAAATGTCATAACTAAAAGACAACAGTTTTTTCAGCCTAAACTAGGTATATGCAGTTCAGATGTTCTGACCTTTCAAGAATGTGTTTGCTCATCTCTAGGCATCACGTCTCTATTAGAAAATGGAAGAGTATCTTGCTGTTGATATTCAGAAGTATACAGTGAGGTTTCCTGAAAATCTTGCTCTTTTACTGTTCTGTGTTGAGGAACCAGCACCTTGAGGTCTGTAACCTGGGATGTCAGCCTTGCATCCTGGGGATTAGGGGAAGCCTCCACTCATTCAAAGACTAAACCCTGTAAAAAAGAGCTCAGAAAAACCAAAGTACTTGCATTTCTTAGCCTTTCTCTTTGGCTTGGTGGTGGTATTATGTAATGCAAACACTTCAAACAAATAGCTGTGATATTCCTGATAGAACAAGTGCTGTGCTTAAAAGGAAAAAATAATTGGAGAGAAAAAAAAAAAAAAGAAGAAGAAAAAAAGCCACAGTTGTGTACTGTAGACCTAATGCACAGTGAGAGCTGCTGCCTGTCAGCTGCCTCCTGCGCATCTCAGCCTTGCTGTGGTGCTGCTGGAGAGCCCAGGGTTCACACATTGCCCATACTCGTGGTCCTACACACTGTAGGGCAGAGGAATCTAACACACCACTTACTTGGAAACCCCCCCCTGTTTTGCAGAGAATTTTACTAACAGCGTTTTATAGCCTGTAGTGATGGGAAAGAAGGTAAGGGTGAATGGGAAGGTGGGGAGCCCATTTGTGAAACAGTCACAAAGTCTAAGGTTTTCTAAGGATTTTTAAGGTTGTCGTTGTCTCCTTAAATTAAATTGGAGCCAAGCACCTAGGGTCATCTGCAAACCCCAGCTGAGTCACTTAATGAAAAAAGAAAAAAGAATAGTTTCTTTGCGTAGTTCCCTTCCCTTCACCATTATCAGGGTACATGGGATTCTGTAAGCACTTCCTCTGTGAACCAAGGTACTGAGGGCTGCTGTCTCTGTATGCAGCTCCAGCTCTGTGTGGAAAGCATTTCAGATCTAAACTTTCAGAGATCAATCATGTGATTAACACAGCTGTTCCCATGATGAGTGCTTTCTCTCCCTGTGGTAAAAGTAGTTTTGAAACACCTCATCCAGTATGACTCCAAAACGTTTCTTCTGCACTCGGACTTGACCCAGCTGCTATGGTTGCACGCTGGAACTATAGCCATTATCAAAAATACCTCTAGAGAATGAAGGAATAAGCTTGGGGCTTCCCAGAGGCTCACACAGGACAGTCAGACTGCAGTCAGTAAGTTTCAAGCTCTTTTTTCTTCTCTGCTGTATGTCTTCTTCATAGAGTTTTACAGAGAGACCGCAACCACGTCAAGCTCCAGAATGGAGCAGCTTCATTCTGTGTGTTCAAAACTACCTCTTCTGTTATGACAGATAACTTCAGGCTGGCTACAGAATCTGTAACAGGGATTGGTAACCCTCCAGGATGATACTTGGCACTCAAGAGCTAACACATGTTTTTGTTTCGTGAGCATGAGTCTAATAAAATGGCTCACTGGTTTAAGATACCTCTGAAAACAAGACACAGTTGGATGTAGAAATCGCAATGGTTTGGCAAGTTCAATTATTAACTTCTCTTGCAGGGTTAAACTTTGACCAGAAATTTGCCGTGAACCCATGGGCACATCCTGCTAGGAAACAAGACGCAGAAATCC
Source organism: Callipepla californica brunnescens (assembly GCA_023055505.1). Taxonomy (NCBI): domain Eukaryota; kingdom Metazoa; phylum Chordata; class Aves; order Galliformes; family Odontophoridae; genus Callipepla; species Callipepla californica. The sequence continues at coordinate 1,539,202 of JALIRH010000013.1, forward strand.
TCCACTGTCCTCCTTGATTTATCTGTGCAGAATGTAGTCAGAGTATAGAGCTTTATTTTCCCCTGAGGAAGTCATGGCAGCCTCCATCCCCTCTGCAGAGCAGAACGCTCTCACGTTTCATGTTTTAATCCTTTGAATATGATTCTGCCCTGCTCAGGACAGTACATCTGAGGAAAATGTGGCTGGTCCTGGACTGGCCTGGTGTATAGGCTGCTTTCACCACGTTTTGGGAGAAAATGGGACGTGATGAGAAGCCTGAGCTGTGTTAGCTCTGCAGTGTCCTGTGGGATTGTTTTTGAACACGGCAGCTAAAGATAGAAGTGCACCACAGAGATGCTAAAAATACTGCCCAACTCTACGGTGGTTGTTTAGCATTTGGAGTGCTATAGTTGGCCTTACACAGACAAAGGGAAGATGCAGTTTTGCAATTTGAATATGCAAATGAAATCCTGATCTTGCGAATGTGCAGTCAGATGCTTGAATCTGAAAGGACCGCTTATATTCCTGAAGTTAAGCATTGGCAAGATTAAGAGTTTAATCGGTTAAATACGATGTCATCAGAAGTTGTGTGATTGCGGTGCAATGTGGAGACATCAGTTCAAAAGACAAAAAAAAAAGGTCTTTGCATGATTAAGATCAGATTTTTACACTCCACATGTTGACGGAACCATGTTGTCTGATAAACCATCTCTTACTAACAGCAGGTTGCAAACTGTTTCTTCTTTACAATTTATATGTGTGATATAGTAAACATTGTTTTAATATCAGTGGGAACACACGCTATGCTTCATAGCTTTCAACTGTGTGACCTTTAAAGGCAGGACAAAGGCTTTGAAATTAGAGTTTACATAAAACTGAGAAGCACAGGGAGCTTAAAAGGCTGTGTAATTCACTTCTGCAGCAAGAACACCATTTTCTCTAACGTTGTTTGCACAAGTCAACATTTATGTTGTCAATTTGCAGTGATGAATGTGTGATTAACATCACATCCAGGACAGAGGGGAACTGGTATCTGTAACAAGTTGAGAGGTTCTGTGGTTAAAATCTGAGTGACTGAAGCATTGCATCTTTTGCCGGAGGCAATTCCTTCAAATCCTGTGTATTTTTAATTTACTCCTTTAGTTAATAAAAGAGCAAAGACGCAGTCCCATCCCTGCTGAAGTCAGTGTCCTAAAATATTTATTTCACTGAGGCCAGGTTTTCAACAGCTTCATACAGCATGAGGGCTTCAGGGGTGGGGTGATGGTCTGCCTTTAGTTTCATTTCTTTAGGAACACTGGTCTGCAAAAGCCCTTTAAATATCCACAGTTCAGACACCATCCGAGCAGCGTGTGCTGTTGGACCCAGAGCCCCAGGGCCAGAGCCTTCTCACTGCTCCAGGAAGGAAGCCTACAAATAACATCTTGCCAGTGAACCATATTCCTATTCCAGATAATGCACACTGAGGAAGGTGGACCTGCTGTGCAGAGAAGGATGGAGGTTTTCAAAGGAAGTACTCAGAAACAGATGTTCTCAACCAAACTCTTTCGCTTTACAAATCATTCCTGCCTCTGGCTCTGTCAGTCTTTCTACACCCGGGCTCAGTGGAGATTTGCTAGATTCGTGATCACTCTAACTTTAAATGAGACTTTTTTTTATGGGCCTCTGTTAATATCCTGCTTATTGTTTCATTTATTGGAGTGCGAAGAAACTTTGAGGAGCAAAGGCGTAAGGTGAAAGGTAGGCAAGGAGCCATTCTAAATGTTTCCTTAACATGCCCATGTTTTTCCATCTTTCTTGAGCTGTGCTCCTATTTCTGATGCCAGCTATGAAAAACTTCATATCGTCCTTTTAAATGCCTTGTCCACTGCTAAGCTCAGTGAAGATCTATGGATGTAGTAATGCATTGCTTTCCAATACAGAAAGCAAAGTAGAAGGCCATTTAGCAGTCTGATGTGAGGCCACCCAGCACGAGCATTCAGGTAGAGCCATGCAGGTGAGGTTGGAGCTTTTATTCATTGGGGGAGTAAGTGTAAGTACTTCCTCAGTTGAGATAGAACCTTTTATTTATTTCTTTATTTTGAAATCCCGTAGTTTCTTAGCACTTTAAGAACTTGAGAGCTTTTTGGACCCAGATTTGACCAAATCGAAGGCTTTCCTGTTAATTCCCCAACAATACTTTCTGACAGAATGGAACCCATCCTCTGATAGAAATGCAGGAATAAATCTTCTGGGACTTGATCAAATAATGTAATATCTAGCAGAAGAAAAAAAGGGGGGGGGGGGGAACTTGGTGTTATCTGGTGAATGGTAAACCTAGCTCCTGATTTATGAATGTATACAGTCTGTTCCCTATACAGAACTCCTGTTAAATTACGGTCATTGTGTAACTGTGACAGTGTCAGAGGCTGGAAAAGAGGAAAGAAAAGTTACTGTCAAATCCCAGAAGATCCAAGTAGCAAAACCATCACTTTTTGCTCAGTAGAGAGGATCTGAATTCTTGAGTGTAGCTGTTGCAGTGAGATTAATGTAGTCTACAAAATTACTGCAAAGTGTTCCATAGGACTTTGAAATTAATGGACTATAAAAAAAGATATAAAACAATACTGCTGGTATTAAAATGGAGGTAAGATGAGGTAATACTGACGGAGAGACGCTAAGTCTAAGATTGATCTTGATTTACAGCCAGATATGAAAGAAACACTCTTGTACTACATCTTAAAACCCGAAAGGTAGAGAACTTCTGTCTTCAGCTGTCTCGTTAATAGTGCTTGTCATTACATGGAATGTGGAAACATCAGCCAGACAATATGCATGGTGTAGTTGCTGCAGGTCTTCAGATGACTAATTAAGAGGCATCTGCGCCGAGATCTCCTGCTAGCAGTACAATACAGGAGCAAGCAGTAGTCCTGTTCCTCCAGATCCATTTGTCAATAGCAATTTTTCCCTTGGAAAAATTTCCATTTCTAACGATGCCATTAATACTGAAAGCAGATGAATTGGTAAGGAAAGACATGGTAGAAAGACGCTGAACATTTGTTTTGATAGGGCAGATCTCTGTTGGTGCCTCTGAAATGAGATTGCTTCTGTCTGACCTGAAAAGTAGCAAAGCTAACGTCTGGTTCTTTTTTCTTTTTCTCCCTTTCTTAGTTTAATTTATTTTCTTTACAATAAATGTCTCTTCTGTGCAGCTGGCTTGCATGGGATGAAGAGACAGGTGTATTCTTGTCTGTGTGCTTTCTTTTTTTTTTCCCTTGGAGCTGATCCTACATGAGGATTTCGATATTAAGGATGATGCCTGTAATTTTAGACAAGGGTAATCAGAAAAGCCGTGCTCACAGACTTGCTGCCATGCAGCCTGCAAGGTGTTCTGACTTACAGCAGCATGTGGATTAGCTGCATTTCTGTCATTATGGGCTTAACTGCATTCACAGAAATCATTATGAGAAAATCGTATTTGTAGCATTTCCTTCCCTTTAACATATATATTTTTTAAGATATATAAAAAATGAAATACGTAACACTCTTGGTAATCCAGGTTGAATTTCCTGTTAGTTTCTGCGGTTTAAGCTTATTGTAAGATCGCATCTTTCTGGTTTTGTATAGTCATGATGTTTTGGATGGTTGTGCTTACGAGCCAAATCCTGCAGTTCTAGGTATTTGCAGCCAACGTTGCTTCCTATGCTGCGTGGTTGGTTAAGTGGGGAAAGATGCAAAAGATGAAGGAAATTCACAGATCAGCAGTCATTTAAAAGTTCACGTACGTTAAGTAGTAGCAGTTTCTTTCTCTTTGAACACAGTTTTGGATTCCTTCGAAGATATGCACTGATATATTGAATAAAATGAGGGATCACAGTGAGTGGTAATGGTCGCAGGGACAGGGTCACAGCAGGATTCTGCCAAGTGACCCAGAGCTGGCTGTGCTGGTGGGAGATGTAGTTGTACACATGTAGCAGCATTTGTATAGGCTAAGCTAACCATGCTAATAGAGCTGTTTTAAAGGTGGCAGATTTCGTATTGCAGCTGTAAATTATACACTGGAGAGAAGCTCCAGCTCCTGGTAAAAATAAATAATCCAGGTAATGGATACAAGCTAACCAATAACTGATGTGCTTTCATGGTTAAATGACTGCTTGCAACCCCGGTTCCCCTTCCTACATCCTCCCCTCTGATTGCCTATTTCCATGAATATTTTGAATAGAAGGAAATCCAGCCCTGTGGATTTTCCCTGGTCATAATCCTTTCTCCATTACCACAGCTTGATGGGAATGGATCTGCCACCTTTCCAGCCTCCAAATACCAGGCAGACCCAAAAGCAGACCTTTGTCTTGTACACCTTAACTGAGGAATTGAGATATTACTACTTTTAAGTCTAGTGAAACATTTCTTTGGAAGCTTGAAATCATATTCTGATCTCTTTCTTGACAATGTGAAATGGCAGCTTTAAGTCCATCCGTGCTCAAATCACCTGAAATCAGAAGGGTCAACCAGCCTAAAGCAGTAGGAAAAATGAGGTTTTAGTTTATGTTTAATCTTAGCGTGGGGAAAGTGAACAGTAGCTTTTTAATTGCTTGAGCCCCCTTGAGTTCTCCTTGTAGCCTGGGACGTGAAAGCATACTTCTTGTTCCTGGTAGTCATAAACTGCTTCAGCTACTCACTGTGTGCCTCAGCAGGAGGCATTTTTGGATTCAGATATGTAATGTGAGCTTCTATTATCAAATGGCAGCTAGCTTGCACAAATGAGAATCTGCAGATGAGCTAAATGCACTTAATGCAGAGACAGGTTCTGCTGTTGTTAAATGGGATCTTTGCCCACAAGCGTTCAGGTTTTGTTGCTCATCTGCAAGCCAGCCTGCTAAGGAAAACAGCATGTCTGATAGTTCAAGCAGGGCTGCAAGTAACTGCTGCCGTTTAAGAGGTAATGTTATATCAGATACACTTTGCACTTTTCTCACCTTTTTTTTTCACAGTCTGTCCTCAAAAATTAGCAGGTCATTGGAATCCATATAGACTGTGAAGAAGCAAGCAATATAGAGCACAAACCTTTCGGATTGGTGCACTTAGGCACGGGAGAAAAAAAAATGTGTCATTTTCTTGTTTTATATGGAAAATTGCCAGTTTCATTTTTTCATTACATGACTGTTTTTGTCAGAACAGATAGAAACATTTTGGGCTGATGGGCAGATAGCTCTCGCTGAAGCTTGTTGAAGCCACAGAGACTGAAGTCTTGATGGCTGAATGCTGCAAACAGTTTGCCTCTGGCAAATACATGCTTCCAGTTTTGGCAGTGTTGAGTGTTTGAAAGAGACAGAGAGTGAAAGGTTCTCTGGTCAGCTCAGTTGAGCAATGCTCAGATTTTATACTGTGTGGAAGGAAAAAACCAGTCTGCAACAGATCCTGAAAAACAGGAGAGTTGGAGACCCAGCATGCCATGGAGTCTCAAGGGAATGCTAGAATTTGCAGGCTGATGTGCTAAAGCAAAGCTCCTCCACTCTTTTCAGGCTGCTGCATTATTCAGCCCTACCACCAGAAATTAACTGTGTTCTCTCTCACAATACTTCATCTAACCTTCACTGTTGGTGACCTCGATTCCCCAGGTTTCTGAGGCACCAGGGTTTACTCTGAAAGGCTTTGAGAAGGGCTACAGGGGAACACTAGCATGTCCTGGTGGCTCAGGAAAAACTGAAATATTCCCCACCTGCTCGTTCTCCTCCTACCGTTGTTTTTCTTTAATCAAACCAATAGAAGAGTCAGCTTTCCCAAGAGTTACAAGGGTCTTGTGACTCCTGGTGAAAGAAGGTTATCTGACTCCCATTCTGGATGTCCCAGATCAATGTATTTCACACTGTTATGTCAAGAGGGTTGCCGGCGATGACGGCATGGGCAGGGAGTTGAGGGGGCTGGATGAGATGCTGGAGGAGAACACTTCATGGACTCTACAGAGGGGGTTTTAAAATGGCGGTGTCTCATTGGGCCTGGTTCTCGCAAGAAGATGGATGTGGGTGTGGGAATCGCTGCTGTAGGTTGGATCACTCAGTGGCAATGAGTGGGGTGAGGTGGTTGCAGATCAATAATCAGCACCCTGCGGTTGCTCTAAATCAAGGCTTGAATCTCTGACAGGCTGCAGAAGCCAGTCAGAAGCGCAGAAATACCTCACCAAACATTTTTCTTCTCTTGTTTCCTCTTTACGCTGTCCTAAATAGAAATCTTCTCTTCTATTTGGCTTATATTTGGTGGAAGGGGGATGAAAGCCACGATGCAGCAGGTGTTGGGGGCTCTTTTCTGCCTGCTGGGGTTCAGCAAAGGCCCAAGGGACAGGAGCAGAGCTCATGTGGGCCAGCAGTGGGGCAGGCTGGGTCACCAGGCTGATGGGGTGACAGGGAGTTCTTGGATTAAAGGAAGAACAGAAGCACAGTGATGGCAAGGCAGCGAGCCAGCCTGGACGAGCTCACACGGTGTGTTATTAAAACCCGATGGCACCGCTGCGGTGTGCATCTTTTAACAGTTTGATCTCTCTGCTTCAGCTCTCGTCACTTGCAGCCATTGCTGAGAAGCAGTAGGTCTCTGGAGCCCAGCACCGCTGCCTGTGCTTGGGAGGAGGGAGCAGTGGTGGGGCACAACCTGCAGCCCCCAGCCCCGCTGCACAGCACAGAGCCCACAGAGCACACTGCTCACATGCGGGGACTGCTGCCCTGCACAGAGCTGCTGTGTGACAAAGGGGATGTTTGTAACCACAGCTGCGGAGCTGCCAGGGAAGAAGCAGTGTAAACAGTTATTATTTATTCTTGTTACACTACCATTAGGAACTAGCAGTACAACTCCTTTGGAACTTGGGCCTTTCCCTGTTAGCTCAGGAAGTGCAGCAGGGCCGGGATCATGGCATGCTCACCTCTAAAAGCAAACCAGTCCAACATTCCCCACTTCAGGGAGCTTGCCTTAGTTTCCCAAGTATTCCCCCAAAGAAGTTAACACCTGCGTGCTAATGTACTGCCTGGATTTTGACAAGGTCACAAGTGCCTGTTTGTTGCTTATCTCTCCGTCATAGTTTGCAGATGCGAATGGGGTTTTCCCACACGTGTACTTCTCCCAGCCAGCTTAAGAGTGTGTGTGTTATGTGTTTATATGGTATTTATATTCCCTTACCAGTATTCAGTTTGGAAGAAGGCTGCCCAACATACAGTCAGCAGAGAAAGGGAAAGAGCATATATTTGTCAAATAGCATAAACCTTCTCAAACGGAAGGATAAAGAGTAGGTATAAATCTGCTCCCTTCTGTGGGAATCCAGGGCTGAGCAAGGGAAGTGTGCAGTTCAGAGGGAGCTGAGGAGCTGTGCTGGCTCCATCAGAGACCGCAGCAGCGCAGTGTGCAGTGTGGGAGGAGCAGTCACGTGTGTCTGACTGAGGAATATTTCAGCGAGCCTGTCCACCCCGAGGAGACAATTCTGTATGTCCCTAATTCTTCATACTTAAGTGCCTGGTGAAATACTGTTGTCTTTCTTTCATTTGTGATGTGCTCGAAGCAGAGAGCTGGTGATGCTCAGTCATCCCTTCTGCCCAAAACTACTCTGTGATTTGTTTAGTCCGCTTTAAGAACGGTATCTTTCTCAAACTTGCAGCTGTAGCCAAATATAATTTAATCAAGATGCAATACTGTGAAATTCTGTGGAGTTGGATTTGCCAAAACTGGAGGAAAATGGCCTTCTGGATTTCATGGTTCTAGTGCAAATATTAACCTGGGCACCAGGAACCTTGCTTCTCAAGAGAACACTCAGCTAACATCACTGCACCTCTTCCAGCCTGGCTTACTTAGAAATCCTTTCCCACTTTTGGAATAGCTGTGCTTCTGAGCACCATGGCTTTATTTTACCCGTAGTTGTAGTCTTGGGGAAGTGGGCTTGCACATTACTCCCCAGTGCAACTGTTAGACAATACTTTTTAAGTGTTTAGAAGGCCCAGTTTTCTCCCCAGTAGCTCAGAGCACAGGAATGTCCTGTGGCAGGGATGTACATGCCAGCATGTCAGCTGGCCAAGTGTGGGAGATCCCCAGCACTGCCTGCTGCAAGGTTCCCAGCCTGCAACTTGGGAATGTACAGTGTTTATTTTGGATGTGTGAAGCCTGTGTAAAGATTCCCTATACATGCCTGGGTTTAAATATATGTAGTTATGCTCTACCAACGTGTTTCAGCCTACACAGGGCAGCATCTGTTGAAACATGTACCCCTGGCTTAGTTTTATCAAAGAAAATGAAGGAAAACAATTTCATCCATCATTAGACCAACACTTGGGAGAAGATTTAGGCCTTGTTCCATTTCCTCAAGCTATGCAAATTTTGGACTCATCGGCCCAGAGAAATAATCCAGTCCCTGGTGCTTCAGCCTTCTCTGGCAGCGATGTAAAGGCATTCTCTTGCAGTCAGGGTCAAACCATGCATGGCACAGCTGACCATAGAGGGCTGCTGGGCCACCAGCATGCAGGACACTGAAAGCAGTGCTCCCCATTCTGTGCTGGCTCCAGCTCACTCACGGTTTCCGGGCACAGCCCAGGGTAAAGCAGTACAGCTGGAGGCCACAAAAGGTGGCAGGAGCGGTGACTGCTCTATAAGGGATAGCTCTTAGAGGGTAGGTGAAGAATGTCTGTGAAAATGTCTCTTTTCCACAATACCATTCAGAACTGCTATGTGGTAGGTGAATTTCTCCCACAGCCTGATCAGCAGCTCACCGTAGCGTGCAGACCTGTATTTCCATCTGCCAGCACTCTGTTCCTCATGTGCAATTAAATTTGTGTCCTCTCACTCACCTCCAAATACCCGTGTAAGTGGGCATTAGCATCTAGGAAAGTATCTGTGTCACCTGATCACGTTGGACCAAATTTGCCATCTTCTCTCTGCCCACAAGTTAGAAACAAACGATGTGAGAGCAGTCGTGTGTGTCCAGCAGCTGCCCCATGTTCCCAGCTCAGAACAACCCCCATTTGTGGTCAGTTACTTGAACCCATGGAAGATGGCCTGAAGTGGCTATTGGCAGCTGCATTGTGTGCCCACATCGCATCCTGCAGCCTTGCACACCCTGTGGTGACCATCCTGTGACAATAGCTGTATTGAGCACCAAAGTGGTTGCTTGTGTAGTGATGCCTCGACACAGGCAAGATGTGTGTAATAATTAGTGCAAAATTCAGAAGTCAGTCGTACCCACTGCAGCCTTACAGTGGACATGACTATGCTGGCAATAGGTGGTGGAGCTTTTCTAATGCCACGGGCTGGTGTTACGAGTAGATAGGATTGTTTTCCTGGTGCGAGGTGACTAGAAGTGCTTTGAATCGTAGTGCAGGGCTGGGAGAGGTTTTACTGTGAGCTGGCTTAGAGGAACAGTGACTCTCAATGGCTTTCCCATTGCTGACAAGATACTTTTCTAAACGCCACCTCCCTCTACTGTTACACAAGAACAGAAGGCTTTTTCCCTTAACTTGAAGGGACAGTGTTAATGTTTGATTAATCATATGACGTACAGGCATATTTGGAAGAGATTGCTATATTGCACTGTATTTGTTTTAGAGACATTATTTTTAGTTTCAGTTTCTTCGTAAGATGGTTTCATTTTCCTCCCAAACTTGTGGATTTACAGCTATACCATTTCTTGAAGATATTTCCTTCATGGTGTTTGGAAAATATTTCAGTTTTACAAATGAGCTGCATGGTAATGTGAATGAAGCCCGTGCCACCAGACTTAGAAGAACAAAAGTGAAGATTTTAGCTGTTATTTACTGTTCAGAAAATCTAAACTGTCTATGATAGGAAAGCTTGAAAGCTGGAAGTCTGATTAGGCAGGTAATCAAGATCTGTTTGTTTGTTTTTGTTCATATGGAAAGCATGCCAATTATTTCAGATACTCTGTCCACAAAGAAAGTATAACAACTTAGTTGTCTCAGGTCTGAATTTAATCCGAGCCACTGGCAGAAGGTTACTAAATTCAATCCAGGGTTTCATGCAGTTCTGCCATTGCTTCGATTTAAAAATTGGTACCATGAAAATGTTGGCATGTTTGCTATGCGGGGAGTGTAACGTCTTAATTGAAATGATACCAGAAACGATTTTAAAAACTTGTATTGGAGATCACATGACAGACAGTGTTTTATAGCTTTAGCATGTGTCTTAAGGCCAGCGTGTGAGATCGAGCCTCTGTCTGACTGTAACTCTTCTGATTTCACTGAAGTCGCACCCACTTAAATCCTGATTGAATTTGTCTCGCATGATTGGTTTTTTAATTGCGTGATTTAATTTTCAGTATCTCCAACCCGGTGTTACAGTTCGGAGCTTTAGCACACATTAGAGTAAGGTCAGTAACCATTTTTTCTCATTTTTATTTTCCCAGTTACAGGGATCCATTAAAAGAAAACTGGAAGATGATAGCTCTCCTGCCTCCAGTGGTGTGCCTGATGTCATTTTCCCAAATGACAGTAAACGACTTTGTCTCGATGATGTAACCCTTTCCATGGGCCAAGGTACCAATCCCAATGTGGCATGTCCGGAAATGCAAAGTTCTCCGTTCTCCACCAGTCACAGCACTTCTTCCATGGGAGTCACAGGTCATTCAGTGCTCCTTGAAAACAATCACATGAATGGCAGTGGCATTGGCTCCCCATTTTCTGTGCCACCCAACACAGAAATAAATCAGAAGGGGTCAATAGGAGGGCAGGGTAACAGCATTGTCCACTATGATGAGAAAGGAAACAGCTTACAGTCTGTGGACCAAGAGCTGCAAGATCTATTGGAAGAGCTGACAAAGATGCCTGATCCTTCTCCCAATGACCTGGATCTGGAGAAGATTCTGGGCAGCAAGGCTGAAGAGCCACTTGGGCTGAGTCATTCTCAACCAAGCATAAGTACCACTCCCAAGTCCTCCCCGCAGACTTCCCACTTGGAGAACCATGTTGCTAACAAAGATTTTTCCCCAGGCTGCAATCCAACCAGTGGAGGATCTCCTCAGATGAGGCCATCATCTGCTGGAGCTAACTTCCAAGTTCCTCCCTCAAATAAAACTGCTGCATCACCCATCTCTACGGCAGCTCAGAGCAAGAACCAGCCACCACCCATGCTTCCAGTACCCTTACCCAACATACCTGGCTCCAACTGGCATGCTCAGCAGCTAAAGCAGCTGGCTGCTAGCAAGCAGGTGTCTACTACAAAGCAACAAGTACAGGCTCCTAGCTGGCCTACTATGTCTCCTCCTGGTCTCTCTCCTCCTTATAGGGCAGGATCATCCCCACACCATCAGCCTTTCAGTCCTCAAAATGTTATGGTATCTGGTATGCCTGCTAATAATTTACCGGGAAACAATATTCAGAGTCCTCAAAACACTCTGCTTTCAAGCATGACTTCCAGCAGCACCCCCTCCAGCGGCCCCTCTCCTCCCTATGGGTCTGAGAAGCTTTCCAGTCCAGCTCTGAACCAGCAGCCCTTCAGCCCACAGAGCTCCATGCTTCCAGCCCTGACAGCAGCCAGCTTACCAGCCAGCAATATTAAAAGTCCACAGAACAACTTGGTTGCCAGCATGGCTTCCACAAGTACTGGACCATCTCCACCGTACAGGCCGGAGAAGCTGTCAAGCCCAGCTCTGCATCAGCAGCCCTTCAGTCCTCAAGGTACATTAATCTCCAATATCACTCCCAACAACAATCCCACAAATATGCAGAACTCACTTTTTAAGTCGATGACTACAAGCCAGTCCAAAAATATGAACTTAATTATGCAGCAGTCGTCTGCGAGCTTACAGCCGGGTCTGGTGAATGAGAGCCCCGTTAGCCAAGACCAGTTTTCTTTCAACAACACCAAGCCGCTGTCTCACTTTGCCTCGGAGTCAGCTACTCAGAAGATGTCACCCCTGACAGCAGGACAAGGGCAGCAGTCGCTCATCCACTATCTGCAGCAGCAGCAGCAGTCTCCAGCCGCCCAGCAGTCCCAGCAGGCTAACAACAGCCAGTTCCTCCAGCAGCAGTTCCGGCAGCTGATGCAGCCCCATCGGATGCAGAGACACATGCAGTCTGCCGCACTGCCATCTCAAAACAGACAGGTGAGTGTGCTTCTGTCTTACTGGGCTTACGTGCAAATGATGAGTGATGTATTTTCTTCTTTTTGCTGGCCTTTGTGTTTCAAATGTGACACGGTTAAACTTCTGGGGTGTGCACGGTGTCTGCGTGGACAGCGCTGGGGAGTTACCAGAAGTAACTGTTTAGTTGAAGTGTACTTCAGTCCCACCATGCACTATCACTTTGGGCAAAACACTTCATATTACTGAACTAAGTTGTGTTCTTGGGTACATGTTGTTTCCATAATTTGTTTCCAACTTTTTTTCTTTTTTTTTTGTGGCAGTCTTGTTTTTTTCCCCTGTAATCCCTTGGCTGGTTTCACCTCCGTGTTATATTTCTGAGGCCAGAAGAGGTGGGTGGGGGAGGGGGTGAGAAGCAAAGTTAAAATATGACTCCTTCGTGGACAGCAGGTCAAACAGTACAGCACCTGAATAGCAAGGAGGAAGACTTGAAATACCTGTTGCCAGCATTTGCCAGAAGCAATGCCCTGCTTTGGATGGGGGCCATTCCCCACCCTTCGCTAAGCTGTGATACCAACTGAGCTGGTAAATGCAAAAATGTGACTGGCAGGAGTGAGAAGCAGCCTTGGTTTCTCTCCAGCAACTTTCTCCTTGGACCCAAGGAGAGGTGCAGAGTACTGTCTGCTACTACCCTAGATAAGAGAGATTCGCTGTGAGCATTTCAGAGCAAGGAAGGGCCTGGGGACTCAGTCTAAGAGCTCGGGCATGAGCAATAAATGGCTTTCTTTTTGTTAGGAAGAATGGTAGGACACAAACAGAGCCTTGCCACCAAAGCCGGCTTCTCTTAGGCAGAACCAGCACTTTGGTGGCAGAGTCCTTAGCCCAGTTCACACTGACTCCTCATGGCATACTGAAATGCTTCTGCCCCAGTGATCTGGAGGCTGATCTTCAAAGCTCTGCATGGACCTTCTCCAGAGAGCTGTGTTTAGCTGGAGAATGCAGACCCTGGATTTTTGTTCTTTCCTACCTGCTAGGAGTCCAGCTCTTCTGGAGATGTGTTTCATCAGTGTGGGTGGCTTAGTGTGTAATTTTTTTTTCTGATCACAGTGAAAAATAAGCGGATAGTTACTAAATATCAGCTTTGTAGTGGTAAATGAACAAAGTGCATTTCTGCTGTGCCGCTCTGAGATGAACCCCAAGTTCATATGAGCATATATCTTTTTGCTGGATCCCTGAGGTTTCCTGGGGCCTCGTTTTTGTCTTAAACCTCTGAACCTCTGCTATGAATCTCTTTAACTGTCCCAAACCAGCACTCTTCCACAACTTTCCCACTGCTCTGCCTGCACTGCATTTCCAGGTGCTTTTTGCAGTCAGAGAAATAGTATCATCTGGTGCCTATCAGTACCTATCAAGGACGGCTAAGACAATGATTACAGGTGATGAGCATCTTACATTTTCAGACTAGTTAGGTAAGCTCCTGGTGCCTCCCTCATTTTACAAGTAAGACTTATTACACTAATTACACACCAGATGACAGTGCTTTGGTTTTACAGTGTGCTGAGCCACTTAAGAAGGACGGTGGATGCTCAGGAGCTGAACGTTTTTCTGGGTTTTGATCATTTTACTGCAAATCTAAGGGAGAACATGGAATCTGAGTGCTAAATCAAAAGCAAATGTCAAAAAGTGAAAATTTTTGAGTGAAAGGACTGAAAATTGAGAAGTACTTGAGGTGTGAAACCTTAGCATTCTGCAGTTGCTGTTTGTTTGAACCTAGTGTGTAGGATTGTTATGTGTCTGCAACAGATCTCTTATCTACAGTGAAACATATGGAAGTGTTGGGGCCAGCCTGTTCCAGTTTGGGTCCACAAGGATTCAGTAGCAGTGGTGGCTGTGGGTTCAGTGTCCAGCAGTGCAGCTGAGAGCCCACTTTGAGGTTTTTGGAATCTTGGTGCCAGCTCTCTCCTGAGACTGGTGCTGAATGGGACTTGTCAATCACAGAGCAGTTGTTTCGTTAAAACACAAAAAGATTCAGAAGACGTGAGACAGCTTCTACGTCTTCCACAATTTGAAACCATCCGGTGGAAAATGGCTTTTTTTACCCTCAGTGACAGCAACCCGCTCAAAGAAAACCATCAGAGTTCCCTGGGATGTTGGTTAGTTTTAAAGGTCATCCCCTTACTCAGTGCGCACATTTGGGAGTGCAGCTAACGTTAATCAAATGAAGGCCCGGCGCTCTCTTCTTCTGAGCAAGAGGTGCAGAAGACAAGAGCAACACACGTGCCGCAGTGCAGGGTGAGCCTTCTGCAAGGGCTCAGAAGCTGGCTTCCTCCTGGTGCCTCCCAGCTGGAACGTCGTGGTGTAGTATCTCTTCGATGTAATCAGTCTGTTTCTCAGAGCCTGGGTTGCCTGGACAAGCGGCAAATCTGATAACGTGTGATCTTTTCACGTCTGAAGCGCTGTGTCTTTATCATCGAGCACTGACAGATATTGATTCAGGCACCAACAGCTTGCGTTGCGTGATGTTGCAAAGCCTGGTGGTACTCACATCGCTCCCGTGGATATGTGCACATTTTCATTACACCCGTGTACTACTGATGCTCGCTGAGTGAAATTACACTCAAAGGTCTGGACTCATAAATCCACAACATAAAGGTGGTATTCAGTGCTGGAGAGTCTCCCGAGCTATCCCCTGCTGCTTTCTGGGCTGCAGCTCAGCCCCCTGACTTTCTGTTGGCTGGCTCTGGGTGTGTGAAGGCAGCATCTGCCCAGGCAGGTTGAATAGTTGGGCATCTCCCTCATTTTGTCTAAATACAGCTTGTACTTGCAGATCCCCTCTTCTGGCATGTCAGAAATATTGGGACCAATTGTGCCCTCAGCTATGCTGGTATGATATCCGTGAGTTCAGAAGAGTCGTTCTCTTATTCCAGATGATAGAAGAATAGAAACAGACCCTGGTGAATGGGAAGGGGGGATTCTCCTGCCTGGAGGAAGAGGAGCTGGGGATCTCTGCATTTAATTCAGGCTGGAATAAAAGAAACCTTCAGGGGGCCGTGAGTTTTCCAAGCCCAAGTCTGTCTGAGTTAGTTTCAGAGCCCTGGGAAGGGGGCTGCATTGCCCACTGCTCTGTAACACGCTTTCAGACAAGGCTCGATGTAAGGCTTGTTTTGTTGGGGGGACATGGCTAATAAATAGCTATTGTTTGGGTGTGACGCGTTGTGCATTTCTGAGCTGCACTTGCTCTGCAGGAACCAAATGCACTATTCTTAGAGCCCTCCGCATTCCTGCTGACATCCAGAGAGTTGTATGCTGGGCTGTCAGTGGAGGGTATATTTGTTTCAGCTCCATTGCCAAAAATTATGGAAAAGGGAAAAATTATAGCGGAAGAAGCAGAGAGAAAAATCACATCGCTTGCAGTAAAAATAGCTGTATTTTACTGTATACTGACTGGATACGAGATACTGAAGAATGAGATGAAGATTTTTTTTTTAAAAAAGAGCTCTGTAAAGGACTTGACGGTGTTTCTTTAACTGTGGTAATAAGCAATAGAGTGTCTGAGTTGGTGGAGTAAATCATAGGCTGCACAAACACCGAAACCCATGAGCTTTGTTAAATGTGCTAGAGGAAAAAAAGTGAACAAGAAGTCTTGTTTCTGAGTGCAAGCTCTCTTAATATAGAAACAAAACTGACCCAGAGCTTAGATATTAAAGGTTGAATAAATATCATGGAATACAAAATACAGCTTTTATTAGTATAAAAATAGAGATTATAAAAATAGAGTGCGTGCAGTTGTGGTATAAGTACAGGGAAAACTGTTGTGTTTTAGTGGGGATTTCTGAGATGCTGTAAGTTTTCCTAACACACAAAACAAGCGGTGATATCATGTATTATTAATAAGACTGGAATCCCAGATTTCATCTGCAGTTTCATTCCTCCCCCTGCCCATCTCCCTGCCCCGTCCCTTTTGTCTTTAAGTGTCACACTTATCTTTAAAGCAACTTTGAATGAAGTTCTGCGTGGTCTTTCCTACTCATCTTCCCTTCTTCCACCCTCTTATGGTTCCTTCTCTTTTTGTTTTTCCTCTTTCTTCTCCTTTTCTTTCTCTTCTCACTGGGAAGATTTTTATTTATTTATTATTTTTTAACTAATGCTGTGGGGAAGAAAAACAGATTTGGTTTCAAAGGGCAGTGGTAGCACAATACCCGAGCAAAGCCTTTGAGGGAGTGGAGAGCTTTTGAAGGCAAAGGAGCAAGCCCTTCAGCTAATTAAGTGCCTTTGACTGAACGAATAAAGGAAGCTGGTGATGAATCCGGATTGCAGTGTGCAAGCAGTAAGGTTGAGCCTGGAGTTTGATGTGTAAAAACGTCTTGAATGGTCATTTCTCAATTTATATTTAGCAGTGCCGTTGCAACAGTGCTGGTATGTTCTGTTCAAACCCAGAGATTCCCCCTCCCAGAGGAGACTGACAGAAGCTACTGCACTGCCAACTCCTCCCCTCCCCCACCACTAAGTCATGTTGCATAGCTCTTGGAAAGTAAGGCAGAGGCTTTGGAAAGACGTGGGGCGTTGGCTGGCCATGTCAGCAGTAGTCCAGGATTTTCAGAACTGCAGAAGTCAAGATAAAAAAAAAATCAGGTCTGATCTTCTTGCCCTATTGCACTTTTATGTTGCTTTTTTACATTGCGTGCCTCCTCCTCTGTTAGGCTGCATTATTTCGGGGCATTTCCCTGCTGTAGCTGAGCCTTGCTATCCATGCCTTAGTCTTCACTGTTTGGTGTGCAGTCAGGTTGCTTCTGGCACCTCTGCCCAATGCATGGGTCCATTACTGTACATCCAGCTGTTGCTTCATCTCTGCTGCAAATTCCCATCAGTGTCAGAACATCTGAGCGCCAATTTCTGCCCCACTTGTGGAAGATCTAGTTGTTCATTGTCTGTATTTTTGCAGTTTGTGGGGCCCACCTGGGCCAGCAGCCTGGCATTCAGGAAATGTGCTGACCTCCCCAAATCCATGCCCTTCTCGCTGTCATAAATTTGCTGCCTAAATTAGCATTTGTTTTTAATACTTTTTGCAGGAATACTGTGAGTGCGTGGGCTGTGCCTCTTTTGCGGGGTGGGGGGAGAAGAACGTTTCCATCCGGTATTGCCACGCAGCAGTCTAAAATTGCATCTGCACTCATAAGGCAGAAATACTGAGGGCACCAGTGGCTAATTAATGATGGGGATAAAAAGCAAGCAGATGAATCAGGCAGCCTTTGGAGGGCCATAAATCAGGTGGTGCCAGCAGGCAGCAGGGCAGGGGGACAGGAGCTGCCCGCTTGGTCCTGCTCAGCTCCGCTGCCATTCCTGCCTCGCTGCAGTGAGAGCTGCACGCAAAATAAAAGCACAGACATGTTTTGTTTCGGATGCAATACCTAGAAATAACTTTCCTGGTAAAGTGAACTCAGTCTCTTTTTCTTTTTCTCTGGGCGTTTTGGAGAAATTTCAGTGTGTGGGTGGGGGAAACAAAGCAGTGGCTGTAAACAGGAACTGATATTGTCTCCGTGTCTGAATGGGGAGAGAAACTGAACTGGCTTCGTCGGTTCCCTCGTACATCTGCGAGTCTGGAAACACTGGGATGATTCACAGTTTGCTGATTAATATAGGAGCGAGCAAAATAGGGTGAATTAGCGGCCATTAGAGATCTGCTCTGTATGGCAAATACCCCCTAGAACAAATGATGTTTCACGAAGATCGCTTAGAGGAAGAGGTAATGGGTCTTAAATACAAATTAGAATCAGTCTCGTCAAAGCTGTTAATGTTAAGGTTTGAAAGCCAAACGCTATTACAGGCTGTCTTCAAAAACTCTGTCCGTTTAGGAAGCGTATCAGTCTGCCGTGCCGGCGTTGCAATATTTCTGTCTCAAGTACTTGGGACTGTTTCAAGCAGCCTGCACTAATAATCGATAGGAACTCGCAGTCAGAATGGAGCAGCTCTTCGTAGTGCTTTGAAGGCTAATCACTCTCTTACTTGTACGTTTTTAGGTTCAAACTTTTACAGCGTATCCACTGGCAAAAATTATCATATCAGTGTTAAAAGCTCTAGTGGCAGTTAGCAAAAAGTAATCCTGTATTACAATTTAACCCTTTGCATATGGGGTTGTGAAAAGAACAAGATAGGAAATAGATTACTGCAACATAAATAGTGTTTTCTATACGACCAGCATAATGATTCAGCAGTTCTCCTTGTAGTAATGAAAATGAGATACCTTAAATCAGCGTCAGACAGATGCAGATGTGAATGCAGGTTATGGACAGCCTGTGCCGAGGCATTTTTCCCCATTAGACAGCTGTTAAGAGACCCACTGGGGGAGGGGGAGCCGTGTGAAGCACGGGGCAGTGCGATATCACGCTCTGACACGGTGCATGAATGGCTTGATCTTGTAAAGGCTCAAACACACACACCTAAATTTACACAGCGGGAGGTCATCCCAGGGCGACTGCGGGATTATTTCTGAGAGCAAAGTGAATCATGTATGCACGTCTTTGTGTGCTCAGCAAAGATCAGAGGCAGAGGGAGAAGATGCCGCAAAGGGCAGAGTAATCACTGGCAATGGCAGGTTAGTTCTGCCACTGAAGAAAGGAGCTGGAAGCTTCAGTGCCCCATGCCTGCCTCAGTCCAAGCTTGCATTGGGGTAATTCTTTGCTCCCCATCCTTTTGGGGATTGTACCATCACTCTGTAAATGTCCCAGCCTTTGAAGAAGTTGAAGTTTCCATCATTCCTTTGGTTATCTGTAGCCCTCTGGGCATCAGTTTTCCAGTTGCGGGCATCAGTTTTCCAGTTGCGGGCAGCAGGAGGGAGATTTGCCCCTTTCAGGAAGACAAGCTGCCCCTCCTCTGGACACAGCATAACAGAGGGAAAGGAGGGGAAGAATCCGACCTGGGGCTTGTTTCCCCTTGCTTTCTTTGGTGGCTGTGGGCTGTTAAGGTGAGTGTTTCTTCCCCTTTCAGAAAGATGAGGACATGCTATCCCGGGGTAACAGTAGTACCCGTCCCTGTCATAAACCAGTTTCTCTCAGCGTTTGAGACTTGGGGCTTTTGGAAGCTTCTCTCTGCCTAATGAATGTGTTTAACATTTCCTTTACTCTCTGGCGTTATTAAGTATAAACTGTTACTCTACTGGATTGAAGTGTGGTTTGCAAGGCACTTGCATTGGGATAGTCTGTTTTCTTTTACAGAAGCTTCAAAGGGTGTGCTTAAACAATGAATGAATGGTAGGAGTGATACTTATTTCAGACAGCCTGCTTCTCTCCTCCTTTCCTGCAGCAGTACTTCTGCCTTCTGTGTGGAAATGCAGCACAGATGCAGAGTAAGGCTGAGCCACTTTTTCTCCTTTCCCTCTCCTCCCACGAGGTATCCCGTGACTTCCTCTATTAGCCCATTAATCGCTGCAGCTCAAAATCCAGCCTGATCAAAGGAGCAGAACCAGGTTGAAAAGTGCACATTCTGGCAATTGACTCGACTGTTTATAGATTCCCCGCTGAGCTCATTCAGAGCCGGGATGAAGCAGTTCCTCCTGCAGCTCTGCTCCTTGGCTAGGCGGTAGTGCCGTGCCGGGTGCCACGCGGGGATCCCCGCGTCCCACAGAGCCCACGGGGAGGATGAGTGCCCTCCTGGCACCACGCTCAGCTTTGCGTTGCACTCCAGCTGCAGGAAAAGCTGAGAGCACTGCTAGCTGAAGGTGCCCGCGGTAAATAGTGATGATTCGGTGTTTTGCAATGCACACGTCAGGTTTCTGTCTCTGGCAAGCTCTCCTTCCTGGGTCGCGAGTGGGAAGGAAAGAATTGAAAAATACGCGGGGGAAATTGGTAAACAAGGTGAAATTTCTTGTAAAAGTTGCCTTTATGATGTGATGACTCACTTGAGGAATACAGTTGTTTTTAAAGCCTATTTATACACGCAGCTAGAAACTCGTGCTGTTTTCTGTCATTAGCAGTCTTGTTGGTTCTTGTTTGCCGAAAGCAGAAATGCAGGCTGCCCGTACCTGCGCTGCTCTCTGCAGATTAACATCTGATTTTGCAATCCGTACACCTCTCTAATTCCATTCGATGTCGATGAGAGTTACGGGTTCTCCAGGAATACGGTGTTGGGCTTCTGATGTCATCGTCTGCCATTCCGCAGTCCCCAAAAGCGTGCTCATATTTCTCAGGGAGAGACTCACTCGATGTGTGGGTTCTTATCTCATTAAAGTGAGTTATTGTTGCTGAAATGTGAATGGCATTCTATTATCAGAAAATATTATGTATTTAATGGTTTAAGAGTACTTAAGGTCAGCAGGAACACGGAACCGCTGATAACATCACCGTGGGCAGTGTGGTGGCCCTGAAATAGGAGTAAATCTTTCACTGAAAAAAAAAAAAGGCACTGGACATGACGCCGTTCTCCCATGGTTCTGGACTTTATCTGAAACCTCTAGTGTTTAGTTACGGTGCATTTTCCATTTGTTAAAACAAATAAAACCCAACCATTTCACGAGATTATTGTTATTAAGAAAAAAATTAGGACAGTGAGAAGGGAAATGGACAATCCATGTCATGCTCAGTTCAGTCCTTGATTTTTTTCATACTTATATAGATAGTTTATTTTATTTTATTTTATTTATATATATATATATATGAGGAAAAGCAAAAGTTAAGAAGGACCATGGCCTTCAACACAGACTCTGTATGGAATAAGATAAGGACATCCTGACTTGGGTGACTCCATGCCAGTTGTGGCAGTATGTAGCACTGCCAGGCTTCAGCTCCCAGAGCAGCTTTCCTCCAGTTTTTTTGTATCGTGGGTTAAAATTTTGCTCTCTCTGTGATCTCTTGCTTTTTTCTTCTTGTATTAAGGCTTTTCATAATATGAAATGGTGCCTGGGTGCAATTGAAATACACATTTCTGACTGTTTCCCTCCTGGTAGAGGGAAGGGCATCTAGCTGCCCTCTAGGTGACTGCCAAACTTAATGGTGAGCTGAGTTGTACTCCTGTTTTCCCTGTATCGCTGGGTCCTGAAAGGCTCTTACTGTTACACTGATGCTTTCCAAATGAAACAGTTTTGCCATTTTCTGGAGAAATAGCATAACAAGTAGCACCACAGACACGCTGGAAGGAATCCTGCGCCGCAGATTATAAACAGGAACAGTTGGCCAGAATAAGGAATTAAAGTAATCCCTTTTATTAGGAGCTTGAAAATGAGATGACCTTCTGCGTATGCCCTGTGTGCATTTCTAACCTAGCTGGGATGTTTCTCCCTCCCTTTGCTGTGCAGGACAACAGCAGCGCAACTTTGGGAAACTGAAGCACAGGCTTGTAAATATTAGAGGCTTTAAATGCACTGTGTTTTTAACAGTTCACGATTGGAATGACAGGAAGGAAATGAGCAGAAAACATCCTATTCTATCTCTATATAAAATCTTGCTTGTGAAAGATAGAGTTACCGCAATAATGATCGGCCGCTAATTGATTCACGGTGCTGTGAGACAACTGCTGAGCGGAGGAACCCAGGGTCATTTTCGCGCTCGAACTCCACTCCAGTTGTTTGCTCAGGAGGGGCAGGACAGGGTTATAAAGCGTCTGCCACCGCCTTCAGCCCTGCTTTTCTCAGGAGAAAGAGACACTGCTGACCAAGATCTCTTTCCTTCGGAAAGTGTGGCTGGGAAGGGCCCCTCGGACTCGTGAGACAAAGTGTGCAGGCGGACAGGACAGCCCCTTTCCTGCGTCGCAGGCAGCAGGCGGAAGCGAGGCACCAGGCTGTTTGACGACACGCTGCTGCAGTGGGTTCACAGCTCTTGGTTTCTTCCCTTCTCCCTGCCCTGCCCTCCCTCCTTCTGCCCAGCACTAAGGACTCCTGCCCACTCTCAGGAGAGGCACCGGAGCTGGCCCCGCTCCCTGCTGCACCCTCTGCCCTTGTCTGAACAAACAGGGAAAGAATGGAAAGTGTCAAGGAGAAAAAGACTCTTCAGTTTAACCCCGTCATCTGTTGCTTACTTCAGGCTTTGTTGTGACACGTGTTTGTGAACACCGCCTTCCCCTTAGTGCCCTTTGGGGTAGCGCAGTGGTGAGGCATTCAGTGAGATGGGGAGGAAGGAACCTTCTGGAGAGAGGGACAGCTGTGGGCACTGCAGAGCTGTGGCCTCTCCGCAGGTTGGTAGCGACTTCCAGGCAGTCTGCAGGTCTCACTTTGGTGCTGGTCTCACCTGTGAAGCACCTGTTGGCAAGGTGTGCTTGGCCTGTGCAGAGTACACAGCTTCCCAGGCGCCCAGGCTTGCAGATTCGCATCCATCTCGTAACCCAAAACGGCCTGAACCTCGTGTTTGTGAAAGACAGAGATTCTCTTAATTGCTTTTTAAATGTAAGTGTGTCTCAGTGCCTGGGCGAGGAGATGCCCACCAGCTGCAACTCACCTGCTCTGCAACACAGGGCACTGCTTGCTGCTGCTCAGCCGGCCTTCCTGCCGCTCCTCACCTCCAGCAGCAATGTCAAGCTAACCCAGTTCCGCAGCTGGTATCGAGTGCCAGAGGCGAGCTGTGTAGATGTCTCTTTAATTCCTGCACTTGTAGAATTTCGTGTATATTTTTCCTCCAGTTCCACTGAGTCACAGAGTCCTTGGGGCGGAGGCAGGGGAAGAACAAGAAGGCTATAACCCAGCTCTAATTTACTCATCTGCTCAAGCCAGTTGTCAGTGAGCCTTTCCTCTTTCTGTCCGCAAAGATATTCCCTCTCAGCAGTCTGTTTGGCCTCCCAGTTATAATTACGGCATCAGCCGTTCTGCTCCTGTGTGTCCCCCGGGGCCAGCTGCCCCTCCTGTGCCGGGCACCGTGCCTCAGGGCTGCCAGCACCGCGTGGGACGGCAGCAGCTGCATGGCCCCGCACCACCACGGCATGCTGCGTGCTGGCCTGTCTGCTGCTTGTGTTCCATGACGTCCTTCGTGGCACAAACCAGAAGCGGAGCGGGCACCGGAGCAGGTTTTTTGGCACGTTTCTTTTTGGGTGGAGGGCGTCGCTCCTGGAAGGCAGCCGCGGTGGTCGGGGGGTTTGTGTCTGTCCAAAATGGATTTAGAAATAAGGTGCAGTAGCACGTAAGTGACTTTTGATTTGTAATCTGTTCAACGTGCAGCCTGCAATAGCTCTGCCAGTTAGATCTGAATCCAGACCGGCTCCACAGGCAACAGAGGCTCTCGAACCTCGTTGCTGAGACCGGAAATCCATTGTGGCATCCTGACTAGTGCTGGTGAAATCAGAAACCTCTCTCAATGCCGATAGGAATCTCACAAATGAGAATATAACCTGTTAATCCTGAATTGGAACAGGGATGGTTACGCAACCCCAGGCCAAGTCCAGGATGTGCCGTATCCGCGTGCCCCTCTGCCAGCAGGAGCTGCTGCTGGGGAAGGGTGGGCTCACACCCTGCAGCCCCTCCTGCATGCAGCCCCACTTTGTGCCAGGTCTTCAGGGCCAGAGGAGAAGGCAATGCAGTGATGAGGGGGCACAGGAGCTGTGTGCATGGGCTGAGGCCGACACTGGGACCACTGCTGCAGTGCTGTGGGACAGGGCCGCTGGCTCACAGCCCTCTTCATGCTGCTGCCAAAGAAGGGAGGGTCTGGGAGGGCCATCCATGCTGCTGCAGTCCCATAATAGTGCCTTTAATAGTGGGTAACAGGAGGTCCTGATTTGTCCTATGCTAATAACGAATTCCAGGGTATAAATAACTCTGCAATTAAAATGAAACACCTAACGATTTACCATTTGACACCTATGCAGTCTGCCGGAGCCATTGCATGAGAGCTCTGTTCCTGCCTTGAATGTTGCGTAATTGTTTTACAAAGAACACATGAATGCTCCGGTCATTAAGAAATGCCAGCTGGGCTGCGCAGAGGCAGCAGGGAGCAGAGGACAGCTAGGAAATCTTGTGCCACTGCTGTAGAGAGCTCTCACTTCCGAAGAGGGGCCACAGTTTTTTTGACTACTTCTGTAGCCGGGGTTACGTGTGCACACGGGGAGATGGGAGCTCTGCAGAGCCAGGTGTGCCTGCAGCACCCAGCATTGCTCCTCGGGCCCAGCACAGGGTGCTGAGCTCCAGACCAAGGGCAGAAGTGTGGGTTCTCACTGGAGCTGTGAGATATGGGTTCTGTGCCGGGCTGGGGCCCAGCTTCCAGCGCCCAGCAGCAGGACCAGGAGCTCTATAGAGCGTACTTCAGAGGGTGACTTGCCCCAAATGCACACATGGAGGTGCCGTGGGGAGCTGCTCTATCCGTGTGCCCGGGCTTTGCCCTGCCTGCTGCGTGAGCCTTCCCTCTGCATCTCTGGAAGCAGCAGCCGTGGTGATTCGATGCATGAAAATCTATGCTGCTGGAAGTCGTACAGATACCCGAAGTAGCTGACTTCTGACTTGGAAAACATGTTCACTTCTGTCTTGTTTTTCCAGCACGGTGGCTGAGAAGCACTTCCCTTTGATGGTGCTCCTCCACCTCCCCTGCCTTGAGCAGCACCTGCTGGGGGACAGGCTCTTCCAAGAGGAATTCTGGCTGACTCCTTCACCAAGTAATGATATGTTTATCTGCAATATATGGAATCAGGAGATGTCTCGAGGGGGTAGTTATCTGGAGACTGGTAAACAAAAGAATGTAAGGTTAGAATTCAAACTGTGAGAAGGGTTGTTTGGATCTGAAGAAAACCACTGTGAAACCAAATAATAACAGTATTCAAAAAAATCTGCTGTCATGTGTCTCGTGCCAAAATCTGACTTATTCTTCGAGGGAGCTCTAAGCATCTTTAACCAGGAGGTGAAGAAAGGAAGCTCCTTGTTTTCATACTAGATAGAAATGAACCAAGAATCCTGCTGCAGCTGTCTTTCCCAGAGATAGGGAATTTATTTCACATTCACTCAGTGGAGCAAAGCTTGCAAAGAAGCTGTACCTAGATTGTCTGTAAGAAGCACTCTTAAGGCTTCCAAGAGTTCATGCAGGCTTCCCTGTAGCCTGCTTATAACAGAGGAGCAGCATCCTGATGTAGCACTCCCCTATCTCCAAACAAGCCACTTGTACTTTAGATTCATAGAATTGTTTGAGTTGGAAGGGGCCTTTAAAGACCATCTGGTCCAACTGCCCTGTAATGAACAGGGTCACCCACAGCTCCATCAGGTGCTCAGAGCCCTGTCCAGCCTGACCTTGGGTGTCTCCACGAATGAGGCATCACCACCTCTCTGGGCAACCTGTGCCAGTGCCTCACCTCCCTTAGTATAAAAAATTTCTTTATATCCAGTCTAAATCTCCCCTTCTTTAGTTTGAATTTATTTTCCCTTGTCCTGTTAACACAGACCCTGCTCAAGAGTCTGTCCCTTCCTTCTCACAGCCCCCCTACATACTGCCAGGCCACTCTCAGCTCTCCCAGCAGCCTTCCCTTCTCCGTGCTGCACAGCCCCAGCTCTCATCCTGTCCTCAAATGAAGCTGTTCCATCCCTTGGACCATTTTTGTGGCCCTCCTCTGGACGTGCTCCAACAGCTCCGTGTCTCTCCTGTGCTGAGCACTCCCCATCTGGACGCAGTGTTCCAGGTGAGGTCTCAGCACAGAGCAGAGGGGCAGATCCCCTCCCTTTTCCTGCTGGCTGCGCTGCTTTGGATGCACCCAGGATCTGGATGGCTTTCTGTACTGCGAGGACACAGTGCTGGCTCATGCCCAGCTGCCATCCTCCAGGACCCTTGGGCCCTTTCCGCAGGGCTGCTCTCCATCTTTTCATCCCCCAGCTTGTCCTGACACTGAGGGTCGCCATGACCCAGGTACCTGACCTCGCACTTGGTGTTGTAGAACCTCATGAGGTTCTCCTGGGCCACTGCTCAGCCTGTCTGGGTCTCTCTGGATGACATCCCATCCCCGGGGTGTGTTGGCTGCGCTGCACAGCTTGGTGTCATCTGTAACCTGCTGAGGGTGCACTCGATCCCACTGTCACTGATCTCCATCCAGACACTGAGTCACTGACCACCACTCTCTGGGTACAATCACCCATCAAATCCATATCTTTCCAGTTTGGAGAGAAGGGTGTTGTGGGGGTACTGTGTCAAAGGCCTTACTGAGGTTCAGATAGGTGACATCAGTGGCTCTTCTCTCATCTGCCAGCGCAGTTACACCATCATAAAAAGCAACAAGGACATGCCATTGGTGAAGTGGTGCTGTTTATCCCATATCACCTCCCTCTCTTCTGTGTGCCTTAGCACAGCTTCCAAGAGGATCTGCTCCCTGATCTTCCCCAGGTGTAGCTGGTAGGTTGGTAGATCCCTGGGTCGTCATTTCTACCCTTCCTAAAAGTGGGTGTGATATTGCCATTTCTCCAGTCACTGGAGACTTCCACTGACCACCATGACTTTTCAAATGTCAAGAGTGGCTGGGTGATTGTGCCATCCTCAGGACCCTGGGAAGCATCTCATTGGGACCCACAGACTTATGCTCGGGTTCCTTAGATGGTCATGAACCTGATCTTCATTTTATGGACACAGAGGAGATTATTTCCATCGAGAAAGGAATAGGGATGTCAGCAGTGATAATAAGGATCTTAAAGGTTCAGAACTGGCAAGGTGGCAGCTGTTTTCCAACCTGACTGTCTCAGAGTTCTGACATAGAACCAGAATTTTGGCAGTCTGCTGACTTGAGCGGGACGCCTGCTGAAAAGCCAGGCACCTCTGCTTGGGTGTGGATGTGAGAAGTACCAGGTCAAAAACTGAAGCCTTGGTCAGAGAGTGGAGCTGTTACTTAGGCCTGACAGTGGGGACTTCTTTGGTTCCACAGAGCTGCTTCTGGAGGGCAGCGGGAGGACTGATTTAATGCTGCGTGTCTTTTCTCCTTTACACTGGACTCTTAATTATGCCAGCATTTCACTGCAGATTAGCAGTGAGCATGGTGCTGAGCTCGAGCCCCTGGGGTGCAGCATGCACACGACCCTCGTGGTGCCGGCCCTGCTGCTCGCTCACGGGAGCGTGCTCCTCGAGGACACGCGCACGCCATTACAGTGTGAGGACGCTCCGTTTGCTTTTTATTCCTTTTTTACATTCCCCCCACCCCCGCCCCTTCTTCTTCTTTTGTATAATCATTGCAAAACAGGAACAAATGAGTGTGTCACTTTAAACCATGAAACCACTTAGTCCGTAAAGACAGATTTGGCGTCTTTGTGCTGGCAGTGAGGGGCCAGCGCGGCACTCCATAGTGATCCCAGTGTTCTTCCCTGCCCCTCACCCCCCGCTCCCCACCCCCTCTGCAGCCTCGCTCCGTGTTTGCCTGCCTCTGTTTTTGTGGTCGGGAACCAGCAGAAGAATGGAATGGATTTAATGATTTGTTGGCTGCAGTGCCGGCATGATTAAGTCAATAAAGCTGCAAGCTGAAAACAGACAGTGTAGTTACAGTATATGACTTTAACCTTGTTAATGCATGTTTATGTCCTCCTGCCCACTGTATAGCTGTACGTTGCATAAAGGAGATCTGACCAATCTTTAACCCATTAAATAATTCATAAAGTGAGAGCAGACATCAGCTACTTGCAGAGCGGATCAGTAACCATGGGGTCAGCAATAACTTTGGCTTCCTGGACCATATCCAGCGTGTTTAAACTCTGGTGATGTCACCAGGCAAGCTTCAAACCTTAATCATTTGGATGTGAACAAAGGGAAGTTAACTGTTGACATGCAGTGTCTCCGTGGAGGAAATGCTCGCGAGTGCTGTGCAGTGCAGGGCACGGGGCAGCCCCTGACTTCTGCCTGCTGTGCGTGTCCCTGTTGCCTCATGGTACACTGTGGGCCAGCTGCTGTGTGCACGTCTCCGCAGCTCCCATTCTCTTATGTGACCGAAGCCCGCAGGATTACAGGGAGATGGTGGTGGACCTGAGAAGAGGGTGTTTGTAGGTGCCTGAGTGTTGGGGGTTTTTTGTGTGTTTTTTTTTTTTTTGTCATGGGTAGATTTTGAATTGAAAGCATCTCCTGCACTGTCAGTGATAGGGAACAGTGTGTGATGGGGCTGGAGGCAGGCAGAAGTCGGAGGTGCAGGAGAGGACACAGCACAAAGTGGGACTGTTCTCACTGAGGTGAAAGCTCTCTCCAGCGTGCCATAGCAAGCAGGGCTTCCAGTAAAACCCGAGGGCTCTCAGCCCCAGCTGCCTCAGCCTCTCCTGCTTGCTCTGATGCTTCTTAGCACACAGCCCCAGCCAGCAGCCCGGCACCCGCCAGGCATGGCTGTGCCCATGGCCATTGTAGCGCTGCTCCGACAGAATGTAAGGGGTGAGCTGTGGGGTGGGGAGGTGAGCTGTGGGGCTGTGGTCAGGCCAGGTCAGAGGCCCCAGGGGACCATTACATGTTAGTGTGGTTCAGCGCTGTTCTGAGGTGCAGCCGGCTGTGGCCGTACCTGGGGTGGATGTAGGAGGGCACAACAAAATCTCATTTGTGGAGTGAACCAGAACAGGGCCCTCACTGGGAAGAGACAAAGTGCATCTCGGCCCGCAGCATGGCGAGGAGCCCAAGCCCTGCTGCTGCAGGAGCTGACCCTGTTCAGGGAGAAACATGCATTCATTTTGGGGGAAGCTGAGATGGAGAGAAATGAAGCGACTGCCTGCAGGCACCTGCAGGAGCTGTGCATGGTAGAACTGGAAACAGAAGCTGGTCATGCAAGTCCGGCTCCGTAGGGCCAGCTTTTATCCTGTGACTAAGCCATGAAGCAAACTCACCTTTCAAGATCATCTCCTTTAGGGGTGGCTTGGGAGCGCACCTTTAATGATCACATTTTCTGCATCTCCTCCTGACAAATTGCGTGCTCACGGCCTCACTGCTGTCAGTCCAAGGGGAAGTTTGCTTGTGCAAGGAAAGTCATCGCTGGCTCACGTGCCTTGCTGCACATTGCATGCACAGGTGTGCCTACAGGCAGACCTCCAGGATGTGCACATCTGTGCAGGTGGGGCTGCTGGGGCTCATAGAGACACACGGGTAAAAGCTCCCACACCATTGCTCGGGAGCCAGATGGCTGCATGCTGCAGAGTGTATCTCAGAAGCCACTCTGTAAGCCCAGCAGTCAATTCTCCAGCTGCCCAAAGTGGGCTGGGGGCACTGCTGCTGCCAGGCTGCAGCCAGGGACGGGCCAAGGCGGACCCCTGACCACCACTGGTTGGTCTCAGCCCCTCGGTTATCGCCTGTCACTTTATGACTGTACTCATGAGAATTCTCAGATTCATTTACCTGGTTATTTTGTGGGGAAGCGGTTGGTTTTGCTGCCACCTGGAGCAGTGGTATTTGCTTTGGACAAGGTACTCCAGAATTTCTGGTGCATCAAATCTTTTGTGAGGAGAAATTCCGCATTCTATTTGTGCTTGTTTTTAGCACAAAGCTTGGTGTGAAGGGTCTGAAAATCATTCCTCATCGGCCTCTTGGTTTCAAAGAATGAGCCTCCATGCACCTAGTAATGCTTTACCATCTGCAGGGTGCTCAGCAGCCCTCACTGCCATGCACTGACTGCTGGGTTCTTTCTGCTGGATGCAAAGCAGTCTCTCCAAGCATATGCTAATGCTGAATGGGGGGGTCCCAACTTCTGACCCATCACTAATTCCCTGCAAGTCACATGAAGCTATCAAGGATCCTTGAGCTGGAGTTCAAAATGCCTGCGCTATCAGCAAATAAACACCATTAATTGCCTCTAATATGTCGCGCAATGGTTAAATGACAAGATCCTTATTAATATGCGTGCATATCAACCTTCTCAGTGCGTGTGAGGGGGAGTATGAAGTGGTAAAATTATTTAAAATTAGTGGGGAATATTTACAGGAAGGCATAAAGAACTGTCAGTTGAGGAAAGCAGCATTTTATGTTCTTGTCCCGGATGACCTTGCTCCAAGGACAAGTGGGAGCCTGATGAAATGAAGCTGCAGATGGCTAGTGAGCTCAACTCTGTAATAATGAAATGACACGAGAGAAAAAATGAGACATCTACAGTTTGTAAATACAATCTGAAAGGAAGGGGAGAAAAGGAATTTTTAAGGGGAGACGGAGCTGACTAGGTTACAGCAGTTCAGCTTCAGGTGTTTTAATAATAATTTCTATTTTAAAAAATAATGGGATCGCTCCTGGTCCCCCGTGCCCAAGGTCACCCCAATGTATTTTTCTTCTTTCATGCCGCTTTAAAAATTTGATCATGAGGGCTACAAATTCCTGCCTCATTCGTGCCATCGCTTCTGCTTGCTGCTTCTCAGTGCGTTTTGTTTGCTAAGTTGCGGGGTGACTTTTTGCACCTGATGGGATGGCTGCTCCTACAACCATCCCAGGGCTTTGAATGGTTTCATCCATCGGGAAGGACGAAGCTCTGAAAAGCGATGTGCCACGTTGTGCAGGTCTGCATGGAGCACTTTGCTGAGGCAGTAGCAGCAGGGCAGGCTCATGGGGCACAGGGCTGCCCCTGCTGCACCAGCTGATATGTGGGGTTTGGGGAAGTGTGGGAACTTCAGCCCAGAGGAGTGATGAGACTCGATGCTTTATGTGACACAGCTCGCAGCACTTCTCAGAGCAGGCTCAGAAAGGACTTGTATCATTGGAGATCAGGAAACATCTCAAGTTTTCCCAACTTGGACTTCGTTAAGTCTTCATTGCTGCTGGGTGGGATCTTTCTGTTCTCTCTCTAGCCCTTGAATTCCCCACTCAGGCACTGCTGATCTAAGCCGGCTCCTTTTGCATCTCAGCAACACCTCTGTTAGAGAGCGCTCCTTGACAGAGAGCTGCGATGCCTCGAGTCAAACCACTTTATAGACACGAGATGCCGTAGTTTGTCATTGCTGCTCGTGCAACCTTGTAGAGACAGGCAGAAGGACTGCCGGCCGAAATTGGGTGAGATAAATACAGTTTTAGATTATCTCATTGAATTTATAGGCAAGCTGCCCTCCATGGGAACGAGAGCAGGGTGTCAAGGGTTGGAGAATCATGATAGCTGTACAAGCCAAATATAAATATTTTGTTCTTTGCAGAGAATTCAATTTTGGGTCTTGACTGTATGTTATATAGACACATACAAAGCACCTGTCTCTGCATCTCCGTCTCTATATGCTTCTTTCTTAAGAGGGGAAATGGACTCAGTTTCCATCTTCTGGGTGTGCTTTGACCACCACTTTGTGTACTCTGGTGGGGTTATGTTGTTTTTGTTCTGTGTTTAACGGCATGAAGATGAGCAGCTATAGGGAAATGAGGATTTATTCTGCGTTGCTGAAGGGAGGAGCTGCTGGTGCAACTGGCAGCCAGGTGTGGCAGTCTTTTCTGTCCCAGCAGTGGAGGAAGGCAGCCTTTCGAGGAAGCTGTGCATGCTCATATATGAGCAGAAAGAAAAAGTTAAAAAACAATTCTTTTTAAAACAAAACCATATACCCGTGGGTCACTTACGGCCTTCAGACAAAGCCTTTCCCTGACTGACAGCCCCAGGACAGGCTTAGAAACCCACATCTGCCAGTATTTCCTGTGCTCATGCATCAAGGAAATGGGTGAAAAACAGGTAGAAAAGGATCCACTGAGCTGCACAGCTTTCTTATCTGTGCCCGTACATTGTGTCAAAACAAACAAGCAAACAAAAAAGCTCTGGAGCATTTATGAACTGAAAGGCTCTGTTTTACCTTGAAGAAAATCTCTGAACTGCAGGCAGAATAAAGGGAAAAAGAAAGAAAACTTCAGAGAGCAAATAGAGTGTGTTGTTAAAGGCAGGTGGTGGGGGCAAGAAGCGTACGGAGCGCTGAGCACAGGGAGAAGCAAACAGTGGCATCCCACAGACCTTGTGCTGCTCCATGCATGACAAGGTTATCCCATTCAACCTGAACGTTGTTTGCTTTGCCTGTGTGCCTTGGCCAGAGGGATTCACAATGTGAGCATGTAGCTGGGGAGCTGCTGGGGCGGCGGTGTCCTCCTCAGTGCAGGGGGCATCACGGCTTGCATGGAGCTACACCAGGTCATTAGACACCAAGAGTCTGCTTGTGGCTTCAGTATGGACCAGGACACGACACTCACAGCCATGCAGTCCTGTGGGTGAGCCAACTTCAACAGCATTGCTGTTTCAGCATTTTACTCGGTAGTATTTGTGTAGTGTTTGTGTGCCTAGCAGTCGTAGTCGTGGCCTTGGGAGAGAAACCCAGCTGTGGGCACGAGCAGGGGAGCCTGAAACTGGTAGTTGCGTTTCCTCAGCACAGTGCAGAACTCTCCACGCAGAACAGATGTTCTTAAAATACAGAACAAAACTCAGTTAATGAAACTTCACCCCACCCCTGGAGAGTATCTGCCCCTGCGGTGAGTGCGGATCTACTGAAAGGGCTGTGTATTATTTATTTTCAATTATTGTTATTTTTGTTTTATTTGGCTTTATTTTTTTCCATGTGATATCTTGGTAAACGCTTCAAGTTTAAGTTATTTTTGGTTACAGAAAAAACACGATGGCAAAAAGCAGCTTGTCCATTCCTCTTACTGACAACCCACATGTACCCTGAGCACCCATTCCCTTTTGTCTTTTCCTTTTCTTCTGCAGTGCTGTGGCTCATTTCAATGATCCTTCTGCTTTAAGGTATCTAATTACTGGAGTCAGCTGGATTCCCCATTTAAAGTGGAAGGAATCTTTCTCAAGTCAGTAATGCCTTTTGAAATGAAAGAAACTTTTTAAACGCAGCCGCTGTATGAATCTTCAATTAGATGAATTTCCGTTCCCCCACCACTGGTAATGCTTTCATATGGGAAGTACAGTTCTTCACCTACTCCACAAATATCTCCTGAAATTGGCCAGGCCGGGTCTCTCGGTAACCTTGCAGTGACCTGCTTATCTGTTAGAAACACAAAAATTCCCTCTCTAATTAGTCCATCTGTTAACTATTGAAATTCATGGCTTCGTTTTATTGTCTGTGTCTGTAACATACAATGCTGAGCGGTCTCACCTGGCAGCTGATTTCTTACACAGCACATGTGTCTTTCTGAGAGCCATTTTGGGGCCGATCTCTCTCTTCAACACGGGACAAATGAGTCTGTCCAGATGAGTCTGTCTAACAGCCCGCAGTCCCCTTCATGCCCTCACTGAAATAAATTGTCCATCTCCAGTAGCTCAAGTCAATACAATTTAACATGTGCATTTCTTGGTTGTGCTCTTCAGTGTTATCCTGCAGTAGCAGATGGGAAACTTTAATAATGATAAATGAGTTTAATGTTTTCACACGGTCCTAAAAAACAATGAACACTCTTTATTAAAGATTAGAGGGATTTTTACATATTTGCCAAAGTGTGATTCGAGCTCCAGCTCCGATCCTCAGAAAGTCTTACTTTTAAATCCTTTTTGGACTGTTTGTTAATGGGGATTCGGAGGAATTAGGGGCCATAAATTTCTTCGTCCTCACTTAAGTGAAGCCA
The DNA here is from genome assembly GCA_023055505.1 of Callipepla californica brunnescens. Classification (NCBI taxonomy): domain Eukaryota; kingdom Metazoa; phylum Chordata; class Aves; order Galliformes; family Odontophoridae; genus Callipepla; species Callipepla californica. Next base: position 1,572,616 of record JALIRH010000013.1, read on the forward strand.
CAGAAGTGATCACTGGGTGTCTAACTAAGTGGTAAGGACCGGATTGCTTAACTATGTTGGCATGGAACGGCTCGTCTTGGTGCTCCTTTACAGCAGCTGTGCTTCTCCTGTGTCATGGAGCCATGGAGGACACAGACTCATAGCTGTATGCAGTCGGTCTCAGTGGGAGTGTTTGCACACTTCTCATTGTGTGCCTGAGTGTTTTTTTGGACCATACCCACGCTTACTACAGTTGGACACAGTCGTTTGCAGCTGCATTGTATGCACACTGGGCTGCTGTGGCAGGCTGATCTCGCTGGTGCGTGCTGCTGCTTTCACAGTTACCATCGGTGCCTGAATGCAGACACACACAATATAGGTTCCTGCAAACCTGGACCCAATTCTTTTCTCCTTGAGTGGGATCGGCCTTTTGGGCAGGAACTGCTGCACTGAGCAATGGTGTGGGAGCTCTGAGCTGCTGTGCAGCGGTCCGCCTAGCAACAGAAGCACGTGCTCTCAGACGCGTGGCCTCGGCCTCCAGCGCTGGGTGCCTGCCGATCTCATGGGTTGTTATGAGTTTCTGGAGGGAAGAATGTTCTGTGGACAGATACATACACCCGCTGCCAGCCTTCCCCACTTGGGCACTGGAGCCCTCTTCTCTTCTCTCTCCTCATGGATTTTAAAATGGGACAGCTCGAAGTATAGAAGAGCTAAGTTTATGGCATGTTTGGCTTGGCCACTGCGGGAAAGTGATTTTCTGGGGGGGAGCGATGAAAAGGAAAAATGCTCCAAGTTCGTTAACCTTTGGTACAGATAGCAGCGTCCTTTAGACTGCACCAGAGCTATTCTTAGTCTTGGTGTTTACACAGTTATTTGCTGTTGTAAGGGAATACAGTAGTTCCCACTAGTGGCGAAAAGAGAGAAGTTTTTATTTCTTTTTTTTTTTTTTTTATTAACCCACGTGTGAACTGTAGATGGAAGGATTTTGAATTCAGCCCCTGTCTTCCTAGCCATGCTATTTTGTCCTAATTTCCCCAAAAGCAATATTTAGATGTATAGGTTGTTTCTTTACCGGCTAATTAAGTGTTATACAACTTTGCTACGAAAAACTCAGCAACCCATTCTCTGTATTTGCAAATGAACTTTGCTGATTGTCATTATTGCTATAGGGTGCCTGCAGAAAATCCCATGTAATTAAGTTGTTGTATTGCCACAGCACAAGAGCCGCAATTAGTAACGTGATTTACACTCCTTTGCCATTAATAATATGGAAAAATCAACATTATTTTCTTGATGATGTTTAGGAAGAATTAGAATGAGGTGGACATGATTAGGAAAAGAGACTTTAATGTTATGACTTGTTAATGCAATAGCCCTGAGCTAGACATCAGAATGATTGTCCCTGCACTAAACTCGTTTGCTTCAGTAAGCACAGACCCTCTGCACGCAACAAGACAAGTTGGGAGGAAATTGGATAGATGGCGGGGATTGTGGTGGTATGAACATTTCGGTGTCTTTCATGTGCAGAGTACACAAACTGAATCCCTGCACTTTCAAATATTCCCCTAGAGGCAATCTGCATTATTCAGAGCTTAACTGTGGCTGCAGAATACTGTCTGACATGAAAGCAGAATGCTAGCTTTACATGAACTCTCATATTTACATCTGTAGTAAATCATATTTACTTTTTTTCCTCCCCTCCCTCTTTTTTTCTGTGGGAGAGAGGGAGTAAAATGGGAAGGAGGGAAGGGGGAGGAGGAGAGATGTCCAGCAGGATTGTAAGCAAAGCGCCGGTAATAAAGTCTAGTCTTATGAGACTGCCCATGAATAGGAATGATAATGAGTCCAGTGATGAGCTGCAGGTTTGTGTCTTTTAGTAAATTATCTCGCAGGCATTTACATTTCATCAATTGTGCTTTTGCATAATAGGCCGAAGAGCAACAACAAAAGGAGGCACCATAAAAATGAGTAATTTCAGTGACCTTCTCAGTAATTGCCGTTACAAAGAATATCTGGGAAGGTGCTGGGTCATTCCTCATGGTGAAGCTGCCGTGGAAAGGCACCCTGGGCCCGAGGAGCCCGCCTGCTGACAAATGCCTTGCGACGCTTTCTTCTGGCCTCTCAAACACGGCTCGTATCCTGTTTTCTCCATCTGAGCATGCCTCTAATTGTCAGATGTCAAAAGGCAACAACCATTTTCTTCTTGCTTATCTCCTGATAACATTGATTCCCAAACAAAGGATGTGGGCTTCCATTCTGAAAACAAAGGAAGCGCGGCCTACCTAAGGACGCTGGATATAGCATACATACTTCTCCCTGCCAATAATAACAAAACGTCATAAATAATGTAGAAGCTGGATGTGAAAATGGAGAAAGGGGGATGTACTGTTGCTGCTGTGCCGGGGCATGGCACTTAGAGGGTCGCTTGCTTTCTTGTCCTCAGTGAGGCCTTGATGCATTCCCTTGTTGCTCTCTTGTATTTCCCTGAGAACTGGCCAGCTCTTCAGATACTGACTGTTGGTTCTGTTTTGTTGTAATTCTTCTGCCCTTTGGGGTTGTGTCTTTGTGGTGTTTTTGTGGTATTTTTTTTTTCTCATTCCCCACAATGTCCTTAGAGGCAAGTCCTCAGCTGGTGGAAGCCAACGCAGCCAGGAATCAAGCTGGCTGATTTGTGCCTGGCTATGATCTGGCCCAGTGTTTCTGCATGTTCACCTCTCACAACTAGCTCTGTCCACTGTCCCTTCATGGAGCCTGCAAGAAGCATTTCAGTTCATGTCCACGTCTTCCTCATCTTTCTGGGTCCCTGATCTGTTGCTCCCGTTTCCATTCTTCAGCCTTTGGTTTTCTGTTACTGTAGGTTTCTGCTTTGTATCCGCTTGCCAAGTCCTACCTGATACAACTTTGGTTCCTTATGTCTTTCAGTGTAACAGTTGGGGAACTGGTGGGAAATGTGATGCTTTACTCACATCCCTTCTGTCAGCTGGGCAGCCGTGTGACTCCAGTAACCATAGTGAATCAGCCCCATAGCCCTGGGCTACGTGAAGAATTTTAGATTCATCTTTTGCTTCCTTCGTTTCTTCTTGTGCTGACCCTCAGAAAATGGAGCAGTCACCTGCACCTCACTGTCGCTCCATGAGGGTCCACGTGAACCCACAAGGTGTTTGGCATGGGACAGCCAAAGACTGGAGAGGAGGGCATCAGCAGAGAGGAGAAGGGCTTCTGTTGTTGTCTCCCTGATGGGATTAATTTTCCTTTTTTCATCTTTCTTGGCAGGATCAGAATCCTGGAATTGTTGCCAGACTTCAGGAGCCGGGCTCCGTCCCAAGTGGAGGCTCTGTGCCGGCACCAGCCACAGTGAATGGGTACACAATGAGGAACCATTTACTGAAACAGCAAATAATAAAACGACAGCTGATGCAGGTACGGTGCTGAGTGCCTCTGTGGGTTCCTGTGCAGTCCACCAAACTGGGAGGGACAGGACTAACTGGAATGGGGAAACGCTGAGGAATGGCCTAGGAATTGCTGCTTTGAGTCAGACTGGGGCTGTGGTGCACCCAGGCTGTTATGCCTAAGAGAGGCCAGGGCCAAGTGCTGCGCAGCGAGCCTGAGTTAAGCTCTACCCACTCCTGTGCAAGGGAAGAAATCGGTCACCTCTGTATTGCTGCTGTCATCTTGGCCAGTCTCAGAGCTGGGAGAAGAGATGTTGAAAAGGGAGGCTTGAAGAATGAGTCAGCCCCAGGAGAGATGTCCTCGCCTTTCTCTCTGGTCCTCTGGGGATCTCCCAGAGTAGATGATAAACCCGTTTCTCCTGGACTTAGCTGGTCTCTTTGGGGACAGAAGTCCCGATGCAAGGCTTGAAACATGCTATGTGAAAAAGCAAGGGTGGGGAAAGCCCACAGGGAGCTGTGCGAGGCAGCACTGAGCTTGCTTGGCTTTCTGAGCTGGCTTTGGGGCAAGCAGGCTCATTTTCTTGCATGGGAAAGGATATGAGACGCATTTTTGGTACAACTCTTAACTACAACTATCCTGTTCTTTGATGAAATTCCCTTCCAAAAACAATTGTACCTCTTTGTCATCGGTTGGCTCCAAGCTTATCTGTGCTGCTGTGGCACAATGGCAGTTCAGCAAGGCCTCAGCTTGCACTGTACATGGGAAGTTCCATGAGTGGCAGCTGCTGTCCACAGCAGTGACACGAGTGTGGTGCCGGGTTCTGGGGTTAAACAGTTGGAGAGATGAATCAGGTCACTTGGAGAAAGCCAGCAGCGCTTTGCTCAGGGAGCAGCTCCTGGGGATCCAAGGCTTCCTGTGGTTCACTGCTGTGTTCTGGTGTGGAGTGGCAACTGGCAACAGACAGTATGTGTGGGAGAGCTGTCCCCCAGGCAGAGTTGTGGCCACAAGCAGTCTCCTGTTTGTCACTGTCTCCCTGAAATGCCACTGCAGACTCTATTCACTTCTAGATTCTTGGGCACCTTTTGTCTCCACATCTGGTACTCCCCAAGAACACATGCTAATGGTCAGTGTGAGTGGTGCTGGGGAGACACCACGACTCACCAGCACTTCATTCACAAACTGGTGAACATGAGGCTCTGCATGTTTGTCCAGCTTCCCCTTGGCCTCAGGCCGCCTGCACAGCATCTGCACTTCCTAACACTGGGCTGTTGTAAGGACATCTCTACAAGAAGGGAGCTTGTGAGCAATCAAGATCTGCTCTGAAATGAACAGTCTGGGCTGAGTCCCATTGGAGGGGTGTGTGTGCACTCTTAGGTTGTTAGTGATGACAGTGGCTGCACTTCAAATGTCTGCTGCTGTTTCTGTTTGTCAGAAGACTGCAGCTTGACTGTTATTCCCCTTGTTTTCCAGGAAAAGCAGAGACAAAACATGCTGGGAGTAACATCTGAGCAGAGGAATTTGTTCGCAGCTCAACAGATGAATCAGTTTCAAGGTAAGGGGAGAAGTGGCGTGCTTTGCAAAGCTTCAAGGAGCCAGAGCCTAGGCTCTGATTAAATGCTCAGTGTTTAATCATTCTCTGCATTTCCCATAAAAGCATTTCCCATTTTATCACATATCATGAGGTTTGGCTGCATCCTTATTGCCTCAGCAATAGCTCTGTTACAAAGCACGCGGAGCCCAGGCAGTAAATGCTAAGTATGGAGAAGCAGCCTTGAGGGATGTGCCGTGTTTTCGGGGTGAAGGTGTGCTCACCAGCTAATGCGTGTCTCTGTGTGCAGCTGTGCAGCAGCCCATTCCTGCTGACTGCAGCCAGCCGATGTCAGCCCCTCCGCCCAACCACCGCATGCTGCCATCGAACCCCGCCATGCTCCAGAGCACCTTGGGCGCCAGCATTACCCCGGCCACTGCCAGCCAGAGCAGCGGAACGATGGTGATGATTCCACACAACCCTGGCAAGCAGCAGGCGGTTTTTCCACCCAATTCCGATTTTAACATCCCGCTGCGGCCGAGCCAGAACTCGCTAGGCATGAACTCAGGGTGCCAAACCGTACACAGCCACGCGGCGGTGCGGCCGGGCATGCCGATGGCCGGCTTCAGTTCTGGCTCCTTGGTGAATCACTCAGCAGCTCAGCAGCACTTGAGACAGCCGAGCGTGCCGAGGATCCCCAACGTCTATCCCAACTCATCTGCCCAGATGTGGACGCCGACTGCAGTGCCCAGAATGCCAAATCAAAGCCAAATGGATACCAGCATGCAGCAGTTCTCAAGTAACGCTCTTTTCTCCAAACAGAACGTGCGACCGAATGCGTCGGGTCAGCAGTTTTCCCAGCAGGCTGTAGTGCCGCCGAATCAGATCGCTCCCGGAGTCCAGGTCAGACAGATGCAAAAACTGAGTATGGGACAGTCTGGCCAGGGCTTGAGCTCAATGAGTAATCAGAACTTGAGACACAATTTAACCAGGGGACCGCTGCCAGCTATGAATGTTATGAAATCGATGCCACAAGGAGTGTCCGGCTTCAACCAGCTCAATCCCCCCGCAGGCCTGGGCCCGCCGAGCTACCCGTCCGCGGGGCAGCCGCCCGACGCCTTCAGCAGGATGAGCGCAGCGGCCGAGCTGCCGCAGTACGACTTCGTGCCCCAGCACAGCGGCTCCGTCCTGCCTGCCAACTGCAGCGACACTGACTTCCTTGACTCGCTCATGAAGAGCAGCAGCAGCAACGATGAAGAGTGGTTGAACAATCTGACAATGATAGACGACATTTTGGGACAGCACGCTCAGAGCTCCGGACACGTGTAGCTCGGAGGGAAGCAGCTGCGTTGTAAATAGCGTACGTGTGACTTCCAGGTGCGGCGCTGGCCTGTGAAAGCCGCCGCCTCTTTCAGTACAGAATGAATAGACTCAGCCAATTCTTTGCCTGCATCGAAGTTTAATATTGGCAGTTTTTCATATGAGTGTACATATTTGAATATTTTGTAAATTATGTTTTCCTAAACCTTAAATGTAGAAGTATTTATACTTCTTTGCTGGTCTGTTTGTAAATAAACCTATAGCATAACTTTTTGGTTTTATTATAGGGATTTCATTATACCTTGTTATAAATATGCAAATAATATCGTTAGTTTCAGTAATACTGTGTATTACAGCATAAAATACTTATGTTTTTGACATAACTTAACACATGAACTAGGGGTGTCGTTGCAACCAGACTAAGCAGAAAGCAAGCGTGGCATCTGCTCTCCCACATCAAGAGGAACGATCGAAAAGTCGCGGTAAAAACAAAGCAGTACACGAAAGGAACTGCTGGTTGACTCATAGCTCAATCCTGCAGCCCGAGAGCGGTGTGTGGGTCCGCCCAGGGCCCCCAGCGCAGCCAGGGACCTGCGGCAGGATCCGCTGGGACCAGGGGCAGTGCTCTGCTGGGTACACTCCAGCACGCTGTGTCCACAGTGGCAGCATCTGCCGTCGTCCCGCAGTGAGGGTGCACTTGTGGCTGCTGACAGCTGTGTGTGCGTGTGCCCAGGGACAGCACGGTGTGATGTGGGTTAGGCAGCAAGGAGTTCTGAGCACTCTGACATCACCAAGGTTCCCTGGCCGCTCGATTCTGGTTTGCACACCTCTGCCATGTATATTTGTAGTGTACAGGTGATTTGTTCCTGGTTTTAAGGCTTTTCATAATTTCTGTTTTATTGTGAGACTTTTTTTTCAGGGGAAAAGTCTATAAACACGAATAGTTAATTTTTGATGTTTTCCTGTCAGCTACTATTGTCCTATGTATATTTAAGAGTCTGTTTATAAAAGATTCGCTGTACTGTAAACTTCTTAAAATGTTCATACTTTGTGTAATCATATTTTAATAGTCACATCATACTTCGCAATACATTTGTAATATAACGTCAGCTTCAAGCACAGAATGGTTTTTTTTTCTTCATACCATAATAAACTGCCGGGGGAAAATTGTGTATATTTTATGTGCTCATTTCTTAGCTACAGCGTTCGGTACCCGCTAATATTTGAATTAATTTGATTTGCCCAGGATGCTGCGACGTCCTTTGAGCCACGTGCACAAACACGTGTGCTTTAACAACCTCAGAAGTATGTGCAGGTGGCACCTATAGCTGCCTTGTCTAATGGAAGCAGAGGCCTCTCCAGCTTTCCAGGGCTGGTGTGGAAGGTGAGCAGGGCTGCCCTTCATCCCACGCATGCTGGAGGACGTCACCTGGAGGATTTCTCTGACACTGATCCGTGCTGGAGGGAGGTGCTGGGTGAGGTCAGCCCCAGCCTGTGCGAGCTCCTCCTTTCCAGAACCTTTTCCTCCATAGCCAGGGGTAGGAAGGAGTTCCTGAAGGCACAAATGAGGGTGGGCAGCCAGGGCTGGAGCTCTGCTGCCGGTGCCGGGCTCTGCAGGCCTCTCCTGGCTGAGATCCATGTGGCTTCATGATGGGCCGGGCAGGAGCACACTGCTCCCAAATGACCTGATCCCACACATGGTGCGTGTGTGTGTGAAAGCGGGGCCAGGAGGGGAGACGTCATTTTTTCAAGCTCCCACCAAACAATTGCCCAAATTAGGCTGTAAAGCCAACGAGGCTCTGAATGAGACAGAAAAGCAGACAGCAGTGAGGGGATGAATGCCACTGAACGCGTCTGTGATGGGGACAAAGGTGAGTTTGTTTGGCCGTGGAACTTGGCAGCTCTTCAGCTGCTGTTCTGCTGTGAGCCATGCCCTGCTCTGAGCACAGGGCTGGTGCTGGCATGGCAGGCAGGGGGTGGGAGGAGTGCTGCCCGCAGGCATTTCTTTAGGATAGTAATAAATATGACAAAAACACCCTATTTTCATTCCTCACTTTATTTTTGGCAATGAACCTTTCAGTTGTGCAGATCTTGGGTAACAGACGCTGGGTGGGAATATCTTCTGAAGCCAACTCTTTCCCACCGAGTTTATGAACAACTGTTTATTTTGTACCTGAACTGTGCACCCACTTGTTTGCACCCTTTTTTGTCTGATATTGAAGCTGACGGGGCTCCTCTGCTCTCAGGCCCTCGTGCATCAGCAGGGCACCAAGAGGAGTGCCACGTTCTGCAGGTAAGTGCTCAGTGTGATTATCTGTTGTGTCTCTGTGGGTACAGCATCTCCAGCATACCTTTTGGGCCTGGCCCGTGACCTCAATGGCATGTGCCTGCCTGGGCTGCTCTTCTGCCATGTGAGCTGTGGCTGTGGCCGGGCAGGGTGCTGCAATGTGCAGGCTGACCATGGGGAACCTCAGCAACTGCAGCGTGAGCCCTGCAGCTCTGGTGCGCAGCAGTGCCTCTGTCACAATGAGTTGTCTGCTTTATCCTGCAAAAAATACCTTTGTACTTCACCATCCGCTTTTCTTCTCTTGTTCAAGCGTGAAAATGCCCAGAGCCTGGTCCTTCCTTTGCTTCCACACTCATATCACTAAGGCCAGTAGTGCAACAGTAAGGCTAAGCACATCTGCATGGGACCCCCACATGTGCTGCAGCAGCATAGCACAGCCCAGCAGGGCACATCAGCTCAGCCTGCAGCCGAGGCACACTGTGTTTGCTGCTGTGGAAGTGCAGAATGGATTTAGATTTCTAAAATAGCTACAAGGAATGAAGCTGGCAGCAGCCAGTGTTGAAAGCTGTCATTTATTTCCCAAACAACTTACATCACCAGACTGCCCTCGTAATTACGACTATGAAAACAGAGGCAAAGCAGTAAGCTTTTTCCTCTTGAGCACTAATTTAACATCAAATACCCACAACGGCCAGAATTTCCACAGTCTTGAGCTCACTAAGAGCTCATTTGTCTGAAAGGTTAGTGGCACAGGTAAGTCAGACTTCAAAATTCTGTGCTTCCTATGGAACAGTTCTCCTTTGTGGATTGTATTAATCTAAACCAGCCCATGTTTTACAAAGGCAAGACAGAAAAACACACTCATTCCTATAAAAAGAAGCATCCAGAGCTCCTAGGAACAGACACCAAACATCCAGAGCCACGGGAGCCCATCAGACAGTTTCCCTGGGCAGCCCAGCCCTGACTTATGCAGAACGCAAGCCGTGCTGCGTGGTGGCTCTCCGGGATTGATTACACGTCTTGCTTAAGAAGCTTTCAACAAAGGAAGCCGTGCTGATGTTGAAGTGTAAGGTCAAGTTCTCCTCTCATGTAGGATGTTGTAAATCAGGAGCCACTCTGCTGCCTGCAGCAGGGCAACCCTTGATTTATACCAGTACGGGAGCCGGGGTGAGCACCTGGCAGGGGCTGGCACTCACCAACAGAGCCGCAGATGTGCCCGTGCCCTGGGGAGAGGGCCCTGGAGCTCTGCCCGGCGCAGGGCAGGCAGGCACGGGGCGGCACAGCCTGCTGTGTGTGCTGCGCAGGTGGCACGGCCCCACAGGGACACTTGTCCCTGCCACATCTGCCCAGCCCCCTACATGGGCTGAGCTCGGGTTTTGGTGCTTAATAGCAATTTAATGCCTGCTTCAACTTCTGTTCACGGCGACGTATAGATAGCAAATTTGAAAAATAAAGAGTCTGAAAGAGGGCACTATGTTTTAAACAGCGATAAGGGTCTCTCTGGGGCAAGGAAAAAAACAAGCAGCAGTTGGCAGGTGCGGGAGTTACGGAGAACTGAAGGCTGTCTGGTCAAGAGGCCTCCTGTGCACAATGCTGAGCAGAGCCAGGGAAAGGCTCCTGACTAAAGGCATTCCTAAAACCAGGATGGCTGCAGCTAATCACAGAAATTTGCTTTGCTCTCAGCCCGATGGGTCTTACAGCACAGCTCAGAACTAATATGCTGTTTTATGCATGTCTTAATCCATTTCCCATTACGCAGCAGTCTGGGACTGGCTCCCATCCCTGCCCTGCCCGAGGCAGACATTGGCCCAGCACAGCCATGTGCTGCCCGCATGCCTCTGTGGGGCCAACAGTACATGGCCATGTGTGGTGAGGACATGGAGCCACACTTCTCTGCTTTACTGTGCTCAAGAAGTAAAATCAATTGGAGTTTTTGCTTACTCTGGAGGTCGGCATAGCGGTGTCTGGGCTGCATCACAGGTGTGCATCAATGAAAATAACCAGAGCTGCAGCAGCAGTGCGTCCCTGCGCTGTGCGGCAGAGCCCTGCTGCCAGCCCCACGTGTGCCAGAGCCCGAGAGCAGGGAGGAGCTCCTGAGCTGGGTGCTCTGTCCTTAGCAATGTGTATGATGCTGAAATTAAATGTCTGGGGTTTAACTGATTTGTTAGAATTAAAACAATAATAATAAAAAAAAAAACAGAAGTTCAAAGTTGAATTTGTATCAAAAAAGGGTGCTATGCTTTGGTTGTTCTGATGCTGCTTTAATCCACTTTCAAGGAGCAAAGGGAACGAGGTTCTGCCCCTGCTTGGTTTCACATCCCAGACATGCTGTCTTTGATGAATGGTGGGGACAGACAAGATGGGGCCGCGGCAGGGGGGTGAGGCAGCCTATTTTCACTCCCTGAGGGCAAATCAGCCCTAAGCTATAAAGTTGTGAGATCTCTTTTTTCTCTGCCACGATAGTGCTGTGCTTGACTCCAACCAGCTGCAGAAACACGCTTTGTTTCCAGTTCACACACTGGTCCTTGTCAGCCCTACCTACTTTGTATGGCAGCGGAGGAAACAGAATTAACTCGTGGACCAGGACCTGTGCTCCCTTCCTCTTCGCAGCCCATAAATCCTTATTCTCTCTCACCTATTAGCTGGCTGTGCTGTTTGTCTAGGCGGCTCCCATTAACCCCCTGTTTAAGCCTCACAATCTTTTATAAATATATATATTTTCCTGTGCCCTTTCGAGGAGATTATGATGTCCACTTAGCAGTGGGGGACTGTGAAGCACAAAAGGCTAAGGGCTCAAATCCCAAAGATGTTTAAGTACCTAATGAGGCAGACAGACACCGGCAGGATTTTTCATGTGTAGTTAAGCAGAACCAGTAGCCACATCTCGCGGCCAGTGGCTGTATCACCCTCGGCTGCTGTGTGCACGGCTGGGCTTCGTTTCACAGAGTGGAGAGGATTAGCTGGTTGTGTCAGTAAGGCCTGTTGCAGCCAAAATGAGACCATGAGTCAGGTCCCTCAGTGCCTTCATTTTCCAACCTCAAAGCCAGTCGGCTCATCCTGGCCAGGAAGAGCGTGCAGCCCGGCAGGTAGGCAGGGGAGGGTGAGCCATCGCTTTCCCTGACCTCCTGTACAAGTTCTTCTCTTTGCTCATGGCCTGGCTTTCAGCAGCCCGGGGTGCGGCACACCTCGCCCTTCCAGAGGGGCATGGGCATAAGCAAGAGCCTGAGTGTTTCATCCCTCTTGGCCAACATTCCTGCCAACAACCTCTCTGAAAGTGCCACCTCAGTGTTTTGAAGAGTGAATGTTGTCTTAGTTCTGCTTCAAACCCACAGATCTTTGCTAAAGTTTTTGGTTTATGATTTGCCTTGAGATGCCCCTTTGTATGACTATATTTCCAGCCACTCTACCAAAAGCCAACGTGCTATGCCACATGTAGATCTACCAGAACAGGGGCACCCTTTGCCAGCACTGTCTAGTTCAGGGGGATATGTAAATGCTTCACCATTTACCCAGAGCTTCAGCTTGGAGGTGTCTCCATGATTGACTGGTTGAGGAGATCAACTGCCTGATACCTCTTGAGCTCCCTACGGATGGCTAATGTTCCCAAGAGTGTAGCAAGACACCATGTACAATCATGCTTGGCCTTGCATGAAATCAGACAGGGAGGCTCTTTTTGTCTTCTTGCACCTTGAGCTCTGATCTCAGAAGAACGTTTTCATTTTAATTGTCTTTCAGTTGGTGATTTTATTCCTGGTGTCAGCATCCATGATAAGCTTGAAAAAGTTTTGCCTCTGGCTGTGGCTGCAGTGATAGCTGCAGTACTTCTTGTCCATATCCTCAAACATAAACTGTAAGCTATTCTACAGAGCAAATATATTCTCTGTGTGTTTTATGCAGTGCCCGACACAATGAGACCCTAGTCTCTAAATGCTACTGCAGTACTACTAATAAATAATAACTCAACACAAAGATTAAGACAGCCACACAGAGACTTTCTGATTTGGTACATTAATTTCTTATTCTTTTCATGCTGTGAATGTAAGCTGTAGCTGGAGATACAAAGTGCTGGGAAGATTACTGTAAGTACTCTGATCTTCTGAACCCTGAATGGAGGCTGCTGTTGTATAATAAATTGCATTAAAATATAAATGAAAGGAAATCATGTACAATTTTTTCCTCCAAGAATTATTCACAAGAAGCTTCATGGAAGAAATTACTGCGTTAACTCCAATAAAAGCCATTATTTCCTTCAGGTGGCTGCTTGAAGCTCTGCTAATTGCCTGCAGCAACCTATATCAGAATCTGATGTGATACTCAGGCCTTCCAAAGGCCACACTTGTCTCAGGGATTTTGCAGAGCTGAGAGGGGTTTTGTTTCACTATTAGAACAAGTGAAGACATTCTGCTTCACAATAAAATTATTTTCTCCTGTGCATGAGTATACAGATGAGGCAGCTAAGCTGATTCGTGGCAGTACAGCTCTTTCAGTACACAGAAATGATTCTTGTTCCCATGGAAGTTAACAGGAAAACCTTTACTGCCCTAGCACACATCAGAACAGATTATCCAAGGCCTAAATGCACCATCTATAAAGGTAAGTGCTGAAGTGGGGTCCCTTCCCATTGTTTAATTGCCTCGAAGTTTACTGAAGTTCCCCACTGTACAGCCGTACCTGCAGGTTAGCACTCCAGCCATAGTTACACTGAGCATTCCTGGGGAGGGGTGATGGTACTTGCCTAAGCTGAATATCTTGAAGAAGGTTCTGGTCATTTATGTACTTGAGGTTAAGTAAAGTACATCAGTTTCTCAATGGTTTCATTCTGCCTTTATCTTCCGCTCATACAGCCGTGAATAAGCACAAGCACATACATGGAACAGCTCAGTCTGGTGGGCTGCAGCTACAACCCACATGAGGACTCCTGCTAACACCTTGAGTGCTGGATTGTTTTTAGCCCTGCCAATGAGCGACAATTTCTTCTAACAACGGGAAAGAAAATTGCAGCAGAAAACTCATTTCTCCTCACCCACTGTAATGCATTTAGGCAAACTGACTATGGCGGAGGGTTTTCTGTTTTTTACTATAAAGAACAACACTTAAGCATAACAAGATTAGATCCATCTTCCCTACAAAACATAGTTGGGGAAAATTTGAATTAAACCGATATCAGTCCAGCGTGAGTTTTTGGAGAAGCCAAAAGAAACTGTGATCTCAATTCACTGAGCTCTGCACTGAGAGCCTCTACTAGAACAGGCTTGAATCAAACCCCATGTTCACCAGCACCTGAGAATTCAGGGAGCAATGGGCCAGCTGGGACTTGGAGACAGATGTCAGTAATGCTCCAGTGGGCAGTGGTGCCCAGGACAGCTTGCTGACTCATAGGTTTCTTAGCCTTGCAAAAGCCACTGTTGATGATGCAATATAAAATACTTCCATGAAAATCAAGCAAAAATATAATCAGATCTAAATAAATGCATGTTTCTGAAGAGGAAGAAGGGCTTTCCCACTGCTCATCTTTCCACAGGCTCCCTGCTGAGCCCTGTGACCTCAGGATTCTCCACTGTTTAGCCACTGCAGCCTGAAACTTGACTGAGTTTCAGAGCTAACCCCTGTTCTAAGGAGAATGGCTGCTGAGAGGGGGAGCACTGTGTTTACAAAATACACAAATACGCTGTTGCGAGCAGTGAATGCTTGTGGATTCCCGACCTATCCAGATCATCTGACCCATCTTGTTGCTCTCTATAATGGAATGACAGCACCAGTAGACAAAGGAAGAGCAGCTGATACCATCTACCTGGACTTCTGCAAGACCTCTGATATGGTTCCACTTTACTTAGCTCCAGATTGGAAAGATATAAACCTAAAGAGTGGACAACTCAGGAATTTGTTGTATGGTCACAGCCAGAGTGTAGTGGTGAATGGCTCTCTGTCCAGGTGAGGAGTGGTGTATCTCAGGGGTCCATTTTAGGACCAGTGTTCTTCAACATCTTCATCAACGACCAAGACAGCAGGATTGAGGGCACCTTCAGCAAGTTTGCAGATGACATCTAGCTGAATGGGGCAGCTGATATGACAGAAGGAGGGGGTGCAATCCAGAGGGACCTCGACAGGCTTGAAAAGTGTCTGAAGAGAATCTAATGAGATTCAACAAGCACAAGTACATGCTGTTGCATGTGGGTTGCAGCAATCCCAGATATGTGCACTGACTGGGAGAACTGCTCTTTGAGAGCAGCCCTGCAGAGAAGAACTTGGGGGTCCTGATGGATGAAAAGCCAGACATGAGCCAGCAGTGTGCACTCAGCCTGGAATGCCAAAGGTGTCCTGGGCTGCATCAATGGGGGGCTGGCAGTGGGCAGAATGGGGATTGTCCCCATCTGCTCTGCCCTCACAAAGTAGTAGTGTTAATTGTCATACATAAAATAATGCTTAAAATAACTTCTGTATGCTGAATTCTAAGGGATTTAGATGCTACCGTAGTAGAAGTTGTACATGTGTGAACCTTGGCAAGAACAGAAGGGAAGGTGTGAGTCACATAACACATAACAAGAGGATTTTTTACACTGATAAAACAGTTTGATGCAACTACAAGATACTTTTACATGGTATTTTAACTTTAACCACTTTGCTGCTGTTTCAGCTGCCCTGCATCGCTTGAATTCTTTTGGGATTTGA
This sequence comes from Callipepla californica brunnescens, assembly GCA_023055505.1. Classification (NCBI taxonomy): domain Eukaryota; kingdom Metazoa; phylum Chordata; class Aves; order Galliformes; family Odontophoridae; genus Callipepla; species Callipepla californica. The sequence continues at coordinate 1,587,789 of JALIRH010000013.1, forward strand.
ATGAAACCTCAGCCCTTTGGAGAAATTCAGCTCTGCACAGACCAAAGCAAAGCACTTAACAGGTATTAGTCTGAAAGGTACTTCTGTTTTATGAGCTATATTTACACATTTAGCAGGTTACTTTCTATTGCAATTTACATTTAAGTGCACTGGAAGCTTATTCCTTTGTGTGCTATTTAATTTAAGAGGATTGTCTTCTATTTCTCTTAATTTGGGACAGTGTTGTAATGGTACTAAAATTAATTCTGCTAATAGTTCTGGTAATTCAGTGGACATTACTAACTTCCATTTGTTTGGTTCCCTTCAACCAAATTCATTCCAACGCTTTTAAAACCTTTTACTTACTATGCAAATTAGATATGATATATCTGAGAATGAGTTTGCCTTCCTCCGAAATGCAGCTACTTCTCAAATAAAATATACTAACTACCTCTAATATTTGCATGAAGAAAGTGTGTAATCTTTTTTTAACCTGAATATATAATCAGCAAGTGCCTGATACTACTTTTCTCTGTGTTAGAAGACAAAATATCAGCATCTAATAGGAGATATCTATCTACTTGTCACAGCACGGGTGTGTGCGTGTGTACACATGCTTATGTGTATACATCTTTCAGTTGTCATGTGCCAGTGTTTGGCATCAGCAGTACTGTGCATGCAAAACCTAGGTATCTGAAAACTAGCATCTGCTCGACTACACAATAACAAGTACATACACCCAGTCAGTGTTTCTGAAAATGCTTCCCAAAATATAATTGCTATTTCCAGCCGTGGGACTTGCACGATCCAGAAATATGACAGGCCTCTTATATAACTCACCTTATTGCTATTGTGAGTCAAGCAGCAAGGGGCAGATGTTTTTTAGGGTGCTTCAGGGTGTTTTATTTGGTAATGTGTTACTTGATAAAGAAATGATTAGGCTAATTGAGGGAAAAGCTAGAAAGAAATAGGTTAAAGAGGTCTTACAGTACAGCTTAAAATAATTAAATCTGGCAGTCTTTATTTAGCCGAGACAAAAATAAACATCAAGTTAGAAAACAAAGGACAGTAAAAGGAAACAAAGAGTATAAATGGTGCATCAAAAGAATCATTGAATGTACCGTATATTTTCTAATATCTAACTCATGAAAGGGGGAAAAAATGTACATGTGTACATACAGACATACATAATATACACATTTAATACTACATTGTCTTTTCTATTTTGTCACAACAACTATTACCAAGTGAAAATCTTTGGTAAGTAGATGAATAGAAATAATCTTTACCTTGACTTATGGGCTTGATTAAAGATGAAGAATACCCACTTCCACTTATTTTTGTCTCTCTTCTCTCTGGAATAGAAGGAAGAATTATTAATTCTATTATCAGGTATGGTTATCCTCCCAAACTGCACATTGCAGTCATCGGTCTCACGATACCTAGGTTTCCCCTGGCATCTCCATTCTGTATAAGTATTTATTATATGTATTGTTTGTTATTGTACTTACCTTAGTGCTGCAAAGCCCTGTTATGGATCAGAGTAAACACAAATGATGTTCCTGCCTTGGGAGAAGCAAGGAACACAGACAGGAGAGGCAGCACAAGGAATTGTGACACTGTACAATGTCTTGTTGATGTTAGGAGAAAGAGAAGTTTTAAGTAATGCTTTGAAGACCAGCTATCAGTAACTTTGTGTTTGTTTAGAGAATCCCTGTTAATAAAAGGCAGGCAAAAGAACACACAGAGGCAGATGTTTAAACACGTTACAAGTGGTCTGTGAAAACTGCCATCATGAGCTGAAGGCAGCTGCAGTAAGACCTCGGAAGTGAATGGAAATGGCAAGCAAGGTGAAGACAGGCTATCAGGCCTTTCAAACTAAAGACACCTTAGTAAGAATCAACATGACAGAGTAGGCTGAGCCAGTGGAGAGATGAAAAGAGAGAAATAATGTGGTGAAAATGACAAAGAAGAATGGCCCTTGGAGGTGCATTCTCAGTGGATATGAGCAAGAGAAGGCTATATTTTCCAAGGCCAAAGGAAATGATATTGCAGAAATTGAGATTTGAGAAGATGGGAATTTTAGCTATATAGACAGATTTTGACATAGTCTAAATATAAAAGACTACAAAAAGGTCTGAGTCAAAGATGATTATGTACAGGCAGATAACAGTGTAATAGACAGAGTTCTTGTGGGAGAAGACAATACTATTTAACTATGCTGAGCTTAAAATGACATTAGAGTTCTTAATTAACCAGTTCTTCTCCAGATGGTCCAGGGATTGGATGGAGGTTGGAGTGTTTGCGTGCTGTCTGGGCTGATTATGACCCAGGCACCATATGCTGCAATACAAAAGAATGAGGAACAGGCTCAGAAATGCAGAGACAGGCAAAAAAATAAAAAAGACCCCATAATTAAATAACATGTGCTTCCGCAGATCCAAGTGGCCATCCATTGAATCATTGGTCAGGTGACTCAAAACGGGTTTTGTTCAGTTCACACCTTGCAAGCATCTCACCATGCAGGTGTGGGACTCGTGAGGCATTCAGCAGGTGAAATTACCACTTGTAAGATGGTAACAGGAACAAGACAAGAGTTTGGCTAGGAGCGCACAGCAGTGTGCAGTAAAGAGGCAGAACTGAGTGGAAATTGTTGTTTGCACTGTAGCTGTGGCACTGTTGTCTGGGGATAAAATGCAGACAGACTAGAGAAAAATCCACAAGGAAAGGCCTGGTTACCACCTGCTGGAAGCTGGAAGGCGTGCAAGAAGGCCTTCAGAAATGAGCTTGCAGATGGGTTAGCAACAGAGGAGCAGGGAGGGAGAAGAGAACAGCGTCACAGAGCAAGGGTGGAGAATGTTTTGTTTGAGACATCACGGTGGAATAATAGATGAAATCAGCCAAGGCCATATGGGCAAGGGGCTGCTTGAGGCCTCATGCTTCCAAGGGGTGTAAGCAGGCTGGAAATGAGCTAGCACAGGGCTGGTGGGAAGGCACTTCAGAAAGCTGCTTTGGAGGGTGCTTTCAGTGATCTTAGGTCAGTGGAGTCATAAATGAGTAACCCAAAAATAATGTTTCAGCCTCTACAATGCCAGAGAAAGACTTTAAAATGTGATCGCAATGAAACATTGACAGAACGGTCAGAAAGGATCCTCTGTGAGCGAGCACGTGTGTGTATGTGGACAACCAGACACAGACTCACACGTGTGTCAGCCAAGACACAGCTTTGTGAATACCACTGATGCTGAGAAATCCGACAAATTAACTTCACACACCAATGAAATATGTCAAGCAGATATTCCCTTTATTACAGTGCTGGGTGCGTGGGGGACCTGTCCACCAAACACGCACCCCAAAGAGAGAAACGAATACATATTTAAAGCTATAGCACCTGCATATTCATCACATCCCAAACTCTGGTTATCGAGGGGATTAAACCTAAGGGTCAATTTTGCTGTAAACGTTCAAACCTTGAAGGGGGAGAGCTCCTCACCATTTGTTTAAGAGAGACATCTGTTTGGTTATCTTGTTGGGACAACAGGATGTCCGTCCTGCTTTCTTATCGACAAGTGTATTGGTTTTGTTTATGCCCACCCCCATTTCTAAGTGCTGTTCTCCGTTCGTGTAACACATCTGGCCCAACAGGCAAATCAGCAGGGAGCAGCACCTTTGCTGCCGTGCACAGGTATGATCATCCTTTGTGGTGTGCGTGGAAAAAGTCTCCTTGCCCCTGCTTCAGCTTACCTTTACAGCCATAAACACAGACACTGAGGCTCGGCGACAACCACCTAGGTGATCTGCAGGTGTCTTCACTACAGAGAAGCTGTCCTCATGATTCACCGTACAGGATTCAAAGCTTCAGCATCGCACCGGTGAGTCTTCCATCCGGCCTCCACCTCAGGGAGCGCGGTGAGAAGGCCCAGGCGCACAGCACGCCCGGCGCCCGCGCTCCCCGCCCCCCGCGCCTACAGCTCCCGGCGGCCCCCGCGCGAGGGCCCCGCCCTGCCCGGCGGGGCGGGCCGAGCTGTGCGCCGCATCGGGCCCGCGACGGCGACGGCGGCCGCGCCGCGGTGAGTGTGCCCCTCTCCCCACCTCCCCAGCCCGGCCCCGCGCCGGCCCCGCCGCTCCCAGCCCTTGCGGTGCCGGCCACTCGCTGCCCGGCCTCGCTCAGCGCCCGCCGGCTCGGCTCGGCCTCCCGCCCGGCCCCTTGCTGTCCCGCGGCCCTCCTCGGCTCCCCTGCTCGGGGTTCACCTGTGGCCGCGCCCCGCTGCCCGCAGCTCGTGCCCGGCTGGGCGGCGTGACTTAGCGCCGGGCTGCCTCGGAGCCGTAACTTTCTCCTTCGCCGCGAAGAGGACTCATCCGCTGCGATGTGAAAGTGTTCCGAGCGCCCTGTGTGTGGCATCGGGCTCGCGAGCCGCCCCGCGCCCGCCTGTGGCTGCCCCGAGTTTTGTTCTGACGCGTGTGGCTTCCATTTCACAGCGAGTGTTTGGGTTGGTTCCGAGTAAGAAATGGCTCTTGGGGTGGCAGCTTATTTCTGCTTGCTGATCTTTGTGCTGTAGCATGTCTGTGTGTGCGTACTGGCAGATGCGCGTGTCACTGAGGTGGTGGGAAAGTCTGAGCTTTTCTTCTTTTTAGGGAAAACTACAATTTTCTTGAGCCTGCACTACGTGCATCTAGTGCTGAGGTCATATGGCTGTTGAGAAGTATTCAGCGGTTGTTCTTTAGAACAGGTGTTGGCTTGTCCAATAGCTACTGTGTGTGTTTAAAAAGCACCGTGGGCACGCTGCGATGTACCTGTTTTGGGGCAGTGCTGTGCATGTAGCTTGCTAGCAGCCGTGCATCTGTCTGGTGAGATTTGAAGGGGACGTATCTCACAGTTTTGTATGTTATCACTGTACAAATCTCTTTCCTGGTAGTGTTCTTTGTGGTTTACACGGTTAAAAAGAGGTTCGGATGTACAGTTCCTAGCAAAGCTGACAAGTTCATCAAGCCCTAGTGCACTGCTGGGGCTGTACGTAGTTTCACTGTGTGGCAGAAGTCACAAGAGATAAGTGCTTTTAATGAAGGGCGGAGTTTTCCCCTTTTTCACTGTTTGTCTTTCTGTGCTTGGTCAGCAAGTGCTTCTCTTGGAAGCTTCCTTTGGAAGGCAGGGGCTGTAACATCACGGAGGTTGAGCAAGCTAGTGCCAAAGTATTCCTGATCCGTAGAGTTACAGTGTTAACCAGGCTAAGATTAATGTAGAATGCAAGGCTGGCTTTGTGAGAGCTAACTGTAAATTTTTAACTGTGGGCGCTCCTTTAAAGGAGGCAGCGTTGATTTTTGCTAAGAATTTGAATCATGTAGAAATGAGTTTTACTTCACGGTCTATTTCTTCTGACTCCCCCTAGTTAACGCATCGCCTTCCATGTGAAATTCTTTCCTGAATGTATTTGCGAAAAGAAACAAATGTCAGTATTCATTGGAAACAGATGACAGAGGAAATGCTTAACAGTGTGCAATAAGATGCCCAAAAATGTCTAGGGAACATAAGGTTGGTTAAAAGCCTATGTAGTGTTTATGCATTAGAGACATTTCAAAGCTGTCTATCTTAAAGATTCAGAAGCTCTTCTCAGTTCCAACAACTTGATGCCAAACTTGCTGACACAAGAGAAAACTGAAAAAGAGCTAGTGCTGTTTGTTTCCTTTCTCCAGAGCGTTTCAGTAGCAACTGGTGTGGATTATTTTTCTTTCTCATGTTATTTTAAAAGTAATATCAGATGGAGTACTCTGGCAACTCTGACAGTGTCTTCATACCTGTTGCATTCCTGTCAAGGTCCAGCTGTAGCACAAAGTCAAACATTTGAGAGCTGAAGGATGAATGCTGTGTTGCTCTTTCATTGCACGCTGAAGCAGACTCCTCTGTTTTCTACAACTGAAATGACTTACTAAGCTTGGAAGCTTCTGGGAAAGAGAAAACAAAAGTAAGTGTTCGCAAGGAGAGCATGTTATGCTTTTGTGTAAGATAGGATGTGTGTTTTTCAAAGTAAATCTTTGCTGGGTGGTTGCAGATAATGAATGGAAGGGCCACATGCCAGAGGCTGTCTGCTATGTGACTGGCACCATTAATGCCTAACATACAGAGACAGGTGTGAAATAGAAAGTATTAATCTTTCTGTGCCCAGCAAAGCTCCAGCCTGCTGCTTGAAAGAGCATGTGCAGGAGTATGGTGCTGCCTGAGGAATAGCTCAGGGGGCTCCCAGTTTGTCCCTTTTTGGGAGTGAAGCAAAGAACTCTTTCTGGGTGACTTCATCCAAGCCCTTAGCCTGCTTCTTTTCAAACAGGGATGAGCTCAGAATAGCACTTTCTCCATAGTATTATGTGTAGTGTTCAGAGAAGGAATGCACGTAGTGGAAGAGGGAACTAGGCACAGCAGGCAAAAGAGAAGGACTTTGATGCGTCATTTGTCGTACATGTTCTCAAAGGAAAGTTGGTTAGAATATCTTCCCCTTCTCAGGCTTCCTCCATGATGGTGTATTTTAATACAGTATATCAATGTAGAACAGTTAGATTTTCCATTTATCCTGTGGAATCACCAGTTAAATCTTTAGCAATAGAGCTATGGTGGCCTAAGGGGATATCTTTCAAGAAGAATGAGCGGAGGGTAGCTGAAGATTTTCTTAATAGGAAACTTTGAAGCTCTGTTTGCTGTCCCATAGGCATTCCTGTCAACTGTGTCAGCTTTCAACAATGTGGGAGGTATACATTCCCTGCAGGGGATGCAAAGTAGAGAAAATAGTCTGGGTAGGTATGGAAGGCCAAGGATCAGCCTCCTGACATCAGTGTCCCACAGGTGTAATGTTGATTCTAGAGTTAATGTGACAAATCTACTTTCTTTCTTTGATAATGCTTGTGTAACTGAACTTCCACTTCAGAGTCAGTCACCACAATAAATAATAAAAACAAGTCAGGAAAGAAGACATGTCACTGCAAATGTAAGTTGTTGCATGTTGAACAAATACAGGAAGAGTATTGAACAAGCAAGAGAGGGTAGAAGTAATGCTGGCGTATCTTACGAGGAACTCACCTCAAACAAATGCTAGAGTACAGGCTTCAGCAAGTAATATTGTTTATTACTACTGAAGCAGGTTCTGTATTTCCTTGTTGCTGTGATATAAAGCATGAGAAATTATCTGACTAATAGATCAAAGTCCATCCAGAGAGAAGTTACTTAGTGTCCCTGATGGCTCCTGTCCTACTGTATCATCTTTCTGTGAGAGAGCTTGCAATTTTCTGGCAAAAATGCTAGCCAGGATAAAAGCCAGGGTTTTCACCTTGAGCTGTGCTTTCAATGTAATTTGAAAGGAGGAAGCAATTGGGGTGATAATTAGGAAAAGTAATGTTTTGAACCTGCATGTGAGGTCTTGCTGAAGGTCATGAATTATTTTGAAAGTGGAAGGGGAGTTAAATTCTGGGAAAGGTTAAGGCAATAAAGGAAGCCTTCGAATGGAGACAGAAAAAATATCAATCCATACAGAATTGCAGTTTTCTTTCTTTCTGCTTTTGGGGGAGAGGAAGTGTTTTCTGATGCTTCAAAATCAAAAATGTCTTCACAAATGTCACACTTCACCATGCGACGTACAGCTTGCTGTTCCCCCTCTAGCAGAGAACTGTCAACATCAGCAGTGCTGGAATGCAATTTCCTTAAAGGTGGAGAAGCCTGCTGGGGCATTTGCTCCCAGCCCACAGGGAGCTCCAGATTTCAGGTTCTTCTTTCTTTCTTTCTTTCTTTCTTTCTTTCTTTCTTTCTTTCTTTCTTTCTTTCTTTCTTTTTTTGTATTTTTTTCCCCTCCTGGAGAATACAGCCATCTTTTATATCCCATTACTGATGAATGTGATTAACTCACTTAGAAACTTCCTAGCACAGGGGCGAGCACTACTGTACATTCTACACGCACGGTGTCCCCTGGAGGCTTGTACTGCTGATATGCTTTCTGTGTTCTAGTTACAGCTTGAATTGAGAATGCTTTCAAAAGACACTTGAAAGCTCACATGCTTTCCCTGGACGATGTAGATTTAATAAGTGCATATGGATGGGAAAGATTGCATAGACGTTGAGAGAAGAGCTGCTAGTGGCACAGTCCTCCCTGAGATCACTAGGATCCGAAGGAAGGGTAAAGGCTACAGACTGTTCCTGAAAGGCTACACTTGCAAGGATTTTACCCCCATCTCTGTGACAGTGAAGTAGAAATAGGAGATTCTGTGGCCTGGTAATCCACGTTGACTGCAGAGATCCTCTCCGGAATAAGAGCAGAGGGAAGCATATGACTTGATGTGTGAAGGGGGTTTGTTGAAGCAGGGGGTAGATATGATCTGCCCTTGAACTCTGACAGTAGTAAATTGCAAATGCTGTTTGAAGTGGTTTAAGAGAATCTCTTGCTGTTGAAGTGATTCTTCTCACAGGTAGGTCAGTTTTCCTTATGCTTCGTGGACCTTTCTTTCTGATCAAGTGGTACAACAAGTAGCAGGTAGTTGTTGCTGCCCACAAGTAAATAGATGTAAGTATGACTTATGCCTGTGAAGCGAACCAATAGGTTTTAGCATCTGTCTGTGTTGATACTGGAAAGTTCTGCCTTACATTGCTGACTTTTGTGTGTGTGTGTGTGGCTTTGTTCAGCTTTGTAGACATCTGATACCTTATTTTGTTCCTTTACACTGCAGTATTCCTTGGTGCGAGCAAAGGAGATGTATTTAGTTCTGGGGGCCTGGCTGCTTGGCTTCGGCGCTTTGATCTTGCAGCATTTCTGTGGTTGGTTGGTGCTGTTAGGATAGGGAGAGCTGGTGGCTGACAAACTGCCTTCGTTGCTGCAGAGCTTTCTTGTGACTTGTGTGTTCTGGTATATATTTAATGCTAAAACTTTATTAATCTTTAATGAGATGAATGACTGCTGTTGACTTCATTAGATTAAATGCTCATTTACGAATGTTAAAGATGCTGATACTTATGTCAGTGACTCTGATAACTTCGATGCTGTTGCTAAACTGACCTTTCAGGACTGTTTTCTTTTCCTTCATTTATTTATTTATTCATTTAAAATCTCTTCTAAGGATTTCTATTCCTTTCTTCTTGCACACTTAAAATGTTTTTTTCTCCATGGCTCTCTTAACTTTGCTTCTGTCTTAGAAATTCCTAGAGTTCAGCTCTGCTCTGAAAGTTATTCCCGAAAACCAGTGTGCTATGTTTTATCTGTTCTCTGCAGTTGTGATCCTGACAGATGTTTTGTTTTAGGGATATTGGCTTCACTGCATGCTTCTAATTTTACCATGGGAAATGCAAGGCAGTGTACCCATACCGTCTCTGTAAGCTGTTGTACAGAGAGAGCAGTTTTGTTTCATACAGCACGATGAGCATACCTTGTTACTAAAATCTGTTTGCGTCTTCCACTTCACTGAGGATTCCAAGGAACGCAGATGATTCCCATGCTTGGCTCACAAGGATCACTGGGTCCGACTTCTGCTTCCACACGGTGTTGTTGTCAGACTTGTCATTGCTCCAATTAATTTAAAATTATAAAAGCTTTTTTTTTTTTTTTTTCAAGTGTATTAATACAGTGATGGAGGGTCAAAAATATTTATTACCCAGAAAGCGGTGCTGGTGGTAATTTACTTGATGCAGTTTACTTGACCTCAGATATTTGTGGTGTTAATCCTATGACAAATGTGGATTGTGTTCTTTGAACACAATCTGATGCTTTATATACATACAGATTTGGACCCTTGAATGGACTTCTTGAAATCTGGACTCCAGGATGTGACATTTCCAGTGTAGTTGTGCCTGCGTTCCTGTGTACCCCAGGAAGCACAGGTGTAAATATGTTCTTTAATGTGTACAAATCTCAAGGAATTTAATTGTTGTAAGATGATTGCAGCCTGCATTTCTTGGTAGTTTTAACAGAGCTTTGTTTATATTTGTTTATTAGTTCAAGTCCAGTAAAATTGCTTGGTCCCCTAGCTGTGCTAGATTGAAGGGAGGATGCTCAACTGTAACTGGCAGATACTGTCCACGAAGTTGTCTGATTTGATTTTGTGGAGTTATTTAATTCTGTTCCACTGCTGGCAGACGTGTGGTTTATATACTTGCAAAAAAGCTGAAAATCACAAGCAAGTGTTGCTGGGGAATGAAATGTGTCTGAGAGGAAGACTGTTTGTGAGACTTGCCTTGTGTTGAAGGGCTGCTGCTGCTCCGTGGTAATGAGGCAGCTGCTGCTGGTATAGGGCTAGGTGAAGGGTGCTTGTGAGTTGTGCCTGGCAGTATCAGACAGGTGGCCAGAAAAGGTTTCTACAACTTGGCAGAAAAAAGAAATAATATGAAAGGAAATATTTCATGTTTGTTTTAAATGTTTTGGAAAACTGGATTGCTCCCGGGAGACAGAGCAGTGCCCCTCTTTGAATGTGTAGCCTTATTCGATGGATATGAGATCAGAAATGAGATGCTGATCTTGCCTGTTGCCTGACTATTGCCGATTCAGAGCAGTTTGGTTTGGAAGGAGCTTCATACATGCTGTGCAGTTTTAGGATGTTTAAAGTGTGATTGGCTTAAAGCAAAACTTAGGTTGCTCTGAAAGTATTCTTCCACTAATGCTGCTAAACTAAGTGACTAACTTGCACTTTTTTTAATGGAGGATTCAGTGGATTAATAGAAACAACTCTGACAGATAACCTTACCTCCAATGCATATTTATTCTACTCTAATTAGCTTTGAATAAGTCTAATGTACATCACTAAGGCACTGGAAATGAAACAGAGTCATTGATTGTAATGCTATGATGAAATGTACAGAAACGAGAGGCAGCGAGTTGATGCTGAGGGGAAGGTGTGCTGGAAGGAACTGTTCAGAAGGATGCCCCGCAGCACACACCCAGAGCACACGCCTGGAGAGGTGTTGGGAAAGCAGGACTCATTGCTTGCAGTGGTCAAAGCGTGATGCACGTGTTGCAGAAAGCAGAGAAGGAAGCTGGGGGCTTTTAAAACTCGTTTAAAATTCATTTCCCCGTGGGAGCAGCAGTGGCACGGTTGGAGGCAGCGTTACGTGGCAGCATGGTGATGCTGCCTCGTGTTGCTCTGTGTGTGCAGTGTGCCCGGGGTGCTGGCTGCTTGCTGCGGGCAGTGTCACTGCTCTGCAGCGCACATCTCCTCAGGACAGCCGTATCTTTCCCAAGGCACTTCTCCTGGGCTGGTTTGTGCTGCAGCCTCTGTATGTCTGCGGGAGCTCCAGGGAACAGCTGCGTAGTGGTGGAAGAACTGGGGCTGCTGTGCTCAGCTGACTTCTCTGCCTTCCTCTCATGTGCTCGTTTTCACTTAAAATGTCTACGGAACAACCACTTCATACTGAAAATATAATGCTCTTTTGTTGCAGTATTTTCAAAGGCTTTTTGGCTCTTGCAGTACGATCTGTTGCTGTGGCTTGTGCAGGACTGCTGTAATGCCACTGCGAGCCTGCTGCTGTGCAGGGAGCATGGGGCAGTTTGTCCTGATGCAGAGATCTGCACAAACCATTCTTGTTGCGTAGCAGGGAGAGAAGGCGCTTATTTTAGGCTGGAATATTATGATATTATAGCCTGTAATCACCTACTGCTGCTCTCCCCCAGAATAATAGCTCTGAAATGTTCTGTGCTTAGACGCTTTGGCTTGCTGAAGGGTGTGTGCATAGTGAATGGGAAGTGTGGTGTGAAGTTACTGTTGAGAGTAACTTCAGCTGCCAGAATTCTCCCTGTGTGTGTTCTAGAGATCCCTTGTGCAATGTCAGGAAACGGTAAAGAAGATTAATCCCCTATTATGCAACTCTAATCAATATCATTTTTTTACCTGAATTTGGACTCCCCCTTCTGCTGGATACACTGAAGTTTCACTTTAGGAGATGGGGGAGATTTTTAACGTGTTTTTGTTCTGCTAAGTGAAAACTCTTAATACAAATGCTCCGCATGGGTTGCATTTCCTCACATGTGCATCCTGCAACTTAAAATAAGCACTCTAATGTTTGTTGATGCAGCTAATAATAGTTTGCAAACAACTGAAATAAAGCATGCTGCTCAAGCCAGAATGTATGAGTACACAGTCTGGAACTATTAATGAGTTTCTTGTTAGATTTGTCTGCTTCTAAGTAGCCTTGAATCACAAGACATTGTGTGTGTGTGTGTGTGTGTGTGTATATATTATTTATTAATACTAATTTTCAAGACACTGGGGGCTCTTGGTGTCCAAAGTCTCAATCTCTCCTGTAAGCACTATGTACTCCAGGAGGAAGTTTAAGTCTCCAATTTGTGCTTTCTCATCAGATACTCAGTATGGCCTCATCATCAGCACCTAAATATAATTCACACTCCTTGGAGAGCTCCTCGATTAAAAGAGTAAGTTTTTTATGTTTTCTACATTGGGGTCTCAGAAATCAAATATGGAAGATAAAACTGAGTACTTGTATGATTGATTGTGTTTTTTCTTGATTGTATAAACTTCATTAAAGTTTTAATAAGTAAATTAAGTAAAGTAAGCTGGTTTGAATATCTCTCAGAGCAGATGGGTGAAACACTCTCTGGAATGCAAGTTATGAGTCTCCATGAATTCAATTCTAATATACTTACTGTTATCTTTGCTTCCTACACTGAAATATTTTGTGGTATACTTACAAATTCTAGGCAGTTCTGTGCCATGGAAACGTTCTGAACCACAGCTGATCAGTTACTTCTGGTCATGTGGTTGGCTTTCTTTTAAATGTTTATCTTAAGTGGGAAATGCCCATGTTAAAGCAAGCTAAATGACATTCCCCTCTGCCTGAACTGCAGCTGTTAATTATTTAAAGCTTGAGAAGCCCTGTCAGATCAGCATGTTTTAGTCTCTTACTCTAAAGAAGCAGTTAAGCATACCTGCAGAATACAGGAATTACATTTCTATACCATTATTTCTCTACGCATTTTCTACATTAAATTTTCCAAGTTTGCTCAGCTTAAAAATGAAATCACTTAAGCAGTGTTGATTTCTACAGTGGGTAAGGCTTTTCTTTCCCATGCAGAAATTTAAGATATCTGGTTTTTTAATTCTAGAACTTGAAATAATTGTAAATAAAATAAGATGTACTGTTGTACTTCTCTTTCTTTAGACTCTGAAAGATGGAGCTAACTGGGAAAAATGTGAAGAAATACCTCGTCTGCCAGGAGAGACCAGAGTTACAGGTATGAGGCCGTATAGCTGTCTCATGCAGCATGTGCTTGAGAGTCTGGTGTGTGTGTGTGTGTGTGTGTGTGTGTGTGTGAGTGTGTTCGTGACTTCTTCCCATAACCTGGAATGGTTTGGACTGGGCCTTATGTTAAAATGTCATGAATTAATTTCTTCAAGTAATCACTTAAAGAATTTTATCACATGTTTCAAATAGTAATTTTTTAAGGCTTTGAAATCAAGGTTTCCATATGCAGTAGGTTCTATAATACACAGAATTTCTAAGTCAAAATGTATCGTTATTTTAAATGTGGAGCAAGTACATGGTATGATTCCATCTCAGCGTTTTGAAGACCAAAGATGTTACACATATATGCCAGACAGTATTGTATTGATATCTTGTACAGTGGTGTGCAACCTTAGTCCAAATGGTGATTATCCTAGGTACAACATGATGCTTCCTGCACTTAACTGCTGCATGCTTGTTAGCCTTTCCATGCAGTATTGTAGCATGAAAAAGAGTAATGCACTGTGGGCTGTGGTTTCTTACTCGGTGCAGGCTCTTCCTGGGATGGAGCCTTGCACTCGTGGAATTTTGCTATGAAGTATGAGAATACAGCTAAAAGAGGTCTCTTATTTGTGAAACTGCTCCTTATCTCCACCCCCAAGAATTTGTTATACTGATTTGTAAACCAATCTGGCTTAGCTGAAACCAAAGTGGTGATTCAAAGGAAGTACCTGTGTATTTAATGAGGAGAGTTGGGAAGGCATGAGGATGTGGCTCAAAGAAGTGTTTGATATGATCCTTATGACAATTATCTCTGCTTTGGGAGAGCACACTGGGAGGAGGGTGCTTGTTGAGGAAGGCAGATAAATAGTGTGAGTTAAAGAAATAAGTGAAGAGGGAGAAATAGGTTGTTGCATTCCTTCCAGTAAGTCTCTGATGGCACAGCTGCAGTCAGGTATTTTCTTTTGAGTAGTGTCGGTGCTCACTGTTTGCCATCCTTGCTGAAACAGTGCTGATGGCCCTGCTGCAGTTGATTGCCTCAAATTGAAATGTAATGCTTCTCTTCAGGATGGAGAGTTCCCTAAACACTTCACAACATGAACTATGTACTGTGATGCAGGAGTATTGGTTAGAGGGCACTGAAAGATGTAATGGTATCAACAAAAGAGTGTATTTCATCTGGGATGATCAGGAAAGTAGTTCAGTAATCACAGGGAAAATCTGCATCTTGTCACTCTCTGTGTCCTGCCTTTTCCTACACAGTGCCAAGGAATACACCGATATAACTGGGGGAGGCTAATGAAATCTGCTGGAGGATTTGGGGCAATTCTGTTACAAGAAACTTTCATACTTTCTTAATAATTTAAGTGGATAGAAGTCAGATTTAGTACTTTAATTCATTCAGCTTTCTTTAGAATGACTGTTATGAGTACAGCTGTCTTTATTTTTACTGCTGTTTAATTGATGTTTTCCTTAGATTTGATTTTTTTTCTTCTCTCAATGTTTAAGAAATACTGCATTTCTTACAGACAAGGATGTTATTTACATGTGTCCATTTAATGGCCCCGTTAAAGGAAGAGTATACATCACAAACTATAGGCTGTACCTAAGGAGCGTGGAAAACGTGAGTAATGTGCTGCAATTACTTCTGAGGGATGAGTGAATTTTAAACCCTCTCCTCCTCAACTCTGCTGCCTTTGATTTATTTTGGGGCCAGTTCGTTTGCTTTAGCTTTGGCACATATATGCTTGTGGAATTGCATGGGAGGCTTTTTACTTGAAATGATCTGTAACATTTGTAATAACCATATTGTAATTGTTTAATGACTAAACAGTAATTGCCTTTGTGCCTCTGAGAAATCCTTACAAAAATGGAAGTTCTTTGAAGTTGAGTGTGTTGTAAGTGTATGATTTTTATTTTTTTTTCATGGTGAAACTACAGTTTAACCACTTAGTGGACTGAAACCTTTTCCTTTTGTCTGTTGGAACTTTTTTGATAACTTTTCCCTTCATGCTTGCTCTGTGACAGAGCAAAGGCAGCAACTAATGGCCTGCACTACTTCTTGAAATAGCTGTCAGTAAACCAAGGTTTTGATTGTCATTGTGGGAAGAACATCATGTGGGTGGCAGGAGTAGTAGTGTGTTCAATGCGCAGCATACTTATGCTTCCTCTGTGTATTTTGTTCCACTATGGTATGCATAAGAACACTTTGCCTGAATTGTCTTTTGAGATTAATCCTCTCCTTACCCAACATTTCATTGCAGGATCCAGTTGTGGTATTGGATGTTCCATTGGGTGTAATTTCAAGGATTGAAAAAATGGGAGGAGCTTCAAGCAGAGGAGAGAATTCTTATGGATTAGATATAACGTGTAAGGTAAGACTTTCCAATAATTCAGTGGGAAATGAAATCTATAGACTTGTTTTCTCGCTGTTTAGTACTTACAGGGATGAGAACCATATATTCTTCTCAGCTGAATTTAAAAATAGAACTGGACAGGGAAGTGCCTTTGTACTGTGGCCTCCGCATGTGAGGGGAAGTGATTGATCTTCATTTTCTAATTGCTGTTTGACAAAATATTTTGCATGACAGTATTAAGGTATTATTCCTGTACCACTTCGTTATTTTATAGGGTCTAAATTAATTAAAAAGTGAAGGCTTTTGAAGACACCTCGAACAGGTTTTCCAAGCTGTAAAGACAGTGAAAGGCTGATGTAACAGTTATCTCTATATCTGTATTTTCCCTCAAAAATTATGTTTCCATGAAAAAATGGAGTCGGGGTAAGTTTCCAGTGAATAAATCAGAATTCTTTATTTGATTTGCTAGTGGAGTGTGTGCATACATACTCATCTTTTTCCTCAAACAGTTAATGTGCAGATTGCCTTCTCACTTCTGAAGCAAGCAACTTGAGACAATGTAGTCTAGAGCAATCACTGGCAAAGTTTCACTTGGAAAACACTGAGTAACTTCTATCCTGCAAGCAGTCAATTGCCTGTGGGGTTTTTTTGGTTTAGTTTTGTTTTTTTTTAGTGAATCATATAGAGTTACTTTGGATGGCCTTATGCCAAAGCAGTGTATGCGCCGCACAGAATGTGATACCACGTTGTTTGTAGAATTCTTAAGCTCTCTTCTGTTTTGTGGGCTAGGAAAAAAAACCGAGCGTTCAGAGCAATTTGGGGTTGATTGCAAGCAGATTCTAAATCATATTTAGTGTATAATGCGTCAGGTAAGAGTAGGTACAGTGTCTAGTCCATCAGATAAGAGTGCCTGACTGCCTTGGTTCTCTTAAAAGTTAATGCCTTTGTTTTAGGATATGAGAAATTTACGCTTTGCATTAAAGCAAGAAGGGCACAGTAGAAGAGATATATTTGAAGTCCTCACAAAACATGCTTTTCCCCAGTCACATAACCTGGTAAGTTATGTTATTTATACTACTGAATCATCTTAATGTAGAGTTGTTGCCAATTAACTTTAACTATTGCCCTCCTAATGGATACAGCAACTGCTTAAAAAGAATAACAAGATCTGGTGTCAGTACAGAGAATTAGTAGTTTTGTTTTGCACATTTAAAACACATCTATGTATCTATACAGTTATGGATGCTTTATAATGTGATTCGGGTAAACTACTGAGCACCTCTGATCCATGCATATGTCATTGTTTAGAGACTGCACGTTGTCCTCTCTTGTTAGGAAATAGAACAGTACGTGCCTTTCTTGACTTCTTGAAAGCAGTAAGCTACTAGGCAGCCTCCAGGGCTGTGAATGTGAATCAACAAGAGCTTTTCTTTAAGAAAATAAGACATAGTAAAGCTACACCTGCTTTATTAGCAGTTATTAAAGAATTAGATGGCTAATACAGTAATGGATTTGTAGACATTTACTGAGGGGGAGAAAACAGCACACAACCAAGCATCACTAGTAGCACTGACATTTAACTAACCCTTACCTTCTGTTTCTTTGCTTGGTAGATAATTTCATGTGCTTTATGCTAAATTGTAAAAGCTAAAATTGAGCTAAGTGTAAAATTCAGCTTATGTGTTATTGGACTGCTTATATTTAGGTTAATTGTATAAGAGCTCTCGACAAAATATTGGAGGGTCATACTTTGAATTCAGAATTTTTCTCATGGAATTATTGAATTGTATGTAGGTACAGTAAGAATCTCACTTCCTTCTCCTAAGATGCACATCAGTAGGTAATTCTGTGTAAATATTGCAAAATGCTTGTAGTGTTGGCCTGCATGACTGATGACTTCTTGATGTCTGATGTAGGGGTCTGAAGGGGCTCTTCTTTGTTTCCAGCATTTTATATGTTACAAAAATTAAGTCATTTGTTCAAACATGAGCACAGTCAGTCAGTAACTTTGTGTACATATAACTTTATCTTTAAAAGAGAAATGTAAAGCTTTATGCTTGTTTTCTGTGCTTTCATTTACAATTGGTGACATAAGTGAGCTGAAAGATAGCAGGAAGCAGTGCTGTTCACTTTGGTTTAGATAATGCTATTTGCTCTAGTAAGTGAACTATTTGACACTGGAACACATTTGTTCTTAAATAAAAATTATTATGTGTTAGAAAGTGAGAAATAAGACCAGTTTGTCTGATGATCTGGACTTTCAAGTCTTTTTTTGGAGATGTATTTTGGCTTGGCAGTGGTCTGCCATCAAGCCCTACGTATTGAACATACATCACAGATGTGTTCTATCTGCTGAATTTTAAATCTAGTTTATCAGTTTGTTATTTTCTGAAGTTCTCTAATAGTGTTAATAAATTATCTGGTTTCACTTGTTTGTCTTTTTGTTAAAATTTATAGGTAGTGGTTAAAGTACTCAAGTATGAACTTGAGTTGCAAGTACTGCATTCTGCTAAATGTAATATGCCCCAAGCATACTTGAGGAGTGATTGCTGGATAGTGACCTTTTCAACCAACTTAATGCTAAAAAAAAAAAGTCTTTCTTCATGGGGAAAAAGAACAATTCATAGCTTAGTTAATCTTTTTTGACAACTCAAGTTATCAGGGTTAGAGTGGTGTTTCTGTTGTCTTTTGAAGAAGAGAACTAAGTGCTATTGAGAAAGCTGATCACTATAGTTTTGGGATTGAAGCAGGATGTCCAAGTAGGCAGAGGATCTTTGTGTCCATTTTGTGTATCCCACCAGACTCCTCGTTCTGCTTTCCAAGATAAAATGAGAAGTTTCATCATCTTCACGCTGCATGGCAACCCACTCTTTATGCTACTGCTTTTTATAACAAGGATATTTTGTAAGTTACAGCTGTGGACAACCTAGTTTGTCTTGACTGATGAGTATTTAGTGCCTAGGTGGTCTTCTGTTCAATCCTAAATTCGATTAAAAGCTTGAACTTGCAAAGAGTTTGCTTCATAAATGAGTCTTTTAATATTTTTTTTTAACTTCCTTAGAAGTATCTACTGGTATGTCACTTAATTTCAATCTTGGAATTGACCTTAGTTGATTTGCATGAAGGGAATGGGGCAAATTAAGTTATAGCTGGGTTAGGAGTGGCCTTCGTAGGGCTGTGTTCTGTTGTTCAACACAACTACAGGGTTTGGAATACCATGGTGATGAAATGTGAACTTATACTAGGCTTTGTTATCCAGCAAGACAGTGTTCCTGTCCTGTGGTGGTTGTGAGTAATGTGTGGTAATGTGTGTAGTAGCTCTCCTTATTTTCCAGCATCATAATGTGGATAAACCTTAGACTTCAAAATGAGCTAAGCAAGTGTTTGATATTTTTGGTGTGCTTTCACCATGTTTTAGCAAATAGTTTAAGTTGATCCTGTCAGAGATGAGTGTTTCTGCGTGGGTGTTCATTCCTGCCTTATTTTAATCAGTGCGAGTTTTTGAGGCTGCAAGATGAACCAGATAGGGAACTGAAATGAACAAAAGTCAAACAAGGAGGAAAAAATAAAAGCTTTACCCTGAGTCATTTCCTCAGCGTTGTTAGCTTAGCCTGAGGATGGGGGTGGGGGGTGAGGACATCTGTAGGTGTTCCTTTGCAGATGGACGTGAGTGCACAGGGAAGATGTGACTGCCTGTGTTTCTATGTCTGCTTTTTTGCTGGCTGAATGAGCGTCCAGGCTGTGCACGCCCGCCTTCTGCTTTGAATGTTCGCTGACAATCTGTGGCTCTGCAGCCAGCAGGGAGATCTACAAAGATAGTGCTGTGGATTCACGTGACAGCTGGATGAGGATGGCAGCTCTCTGCTGCCAAAATGCTGAGGTCTTGCTTTTTTCTGGTGTTCCGTGCCCTGCCTTCCAGCCCTGCGGTTGGTTCTTCCTTTTAGGTCATGCTGACAGTTGTATAATCACAAAGTAAGCCAGTGTAGCTCTCTCATCCAGAACAAAATGTTCTGTTTTCTGAGTTAGCCTTGTGCCGTTTTTAATAATTTGAGGAGACCTGGTTTGTAATTAGTACGTGTCAGAACCAGTACAAGGGAGGGGATGAGTGGTACAGGGCACAGGCAGGAAAGAAAAGAAAACCTCTTATTTTTTAATTTACTTTTTTTAAGCAGGGCTAAGCTGGTAATTTTGCTCAGACCGTGCTGTGGAACTGTACCCTGGGTCTTTGACTGGTTCAGCAGCGTTCATGCTTATGCATCTCTGCAGTAGTGAGGAAGTATCATCAGAAAATAAAGATTTTTGATTGCTTCTGTTTTCTTCATGTTGTCTGCTCCTCAGCCCAGTGGTGGGTAAATACAGCCTGACTCATTCATTCTGAGTGGAATGTGCTTAGTAATTTCAAGGTTTTGCTCTGTAACCGCCCCTTGAATGCCTATAATAAATAACAAGTCTCTACTCAACTGTTTATTGGTCTCATTGTTGTCTTTCATGTTTACTTGCAGCTTGTTCTTGGCTCTCGTTTTAGCATAGTCGGGTTCACTAAAATAATATCTATTATCTATGAGCAGATGCTGTTCATAATCCTATCGTGCATTTGCAATCTTATGCTAATTGGAAGAGAATCCTTACTGAAATAGTGCCTTTAAACATTTTAAAACAAAGCAAACAAAAACCATGAAGCAGTGTTATACATCTGTAGTACCCTAAAAAAAGGTGAGATATATTTAGCCTCTGAAGTTCAGTTTCTGAATAACAGCTGCTTCACTTCCTGATCTTATCCTGAAGCTGCACCACCTATTTTTATTAGATTAAACACCACCATAATACCTGCTCATGTATTTGTTTGTAACAGTAAGAGTTCTGTGGGGTTGCTGCCTTTGCTCAGACACCATAGGCGTGCTGTCTGGCTTCCAGCTCCCACTCCTCTCATAGCTAATTCTCCTGGCAATTTCAAGTGCCTGAGAGTCAGACTGTTGTTACTGGATCTGTGAGGGTGATTTTGAGATAGGCCCCCATCACAGTTCTCACTGCTATCTGATGGAGTGCATAATGTAGCCAAAACTGTCTTGACTTGAGGCTTCATTCTGAATGTCTCAGCGCAGCCTCAGTGTAATGATGGTAAGTTCCAGTTTTCTCAGAAATGCTGCTAAGTATGTAAACACTACACCATCTTTGTGTTCAGATGTGCAGGTAGAATGCAGCTGGCTGAGCTGTAGTAATGACTTGCTGAAGTCGAGGATAATGGTACCTTTGTTTTCAAACACACTGAGAAACTGTCAGCTTCTTCCCTGAGCTAAAGCTTTGCAGTTTATTTATAAGTATAAACCCATAAGTTAGGAATAGGAAGGGGAAAAAAAATCGTCTTCCCATGTTTAACTCTTGTTCTTCTTTTTTGTTGTATAAAAGTCAGTGGAACACTTTTATAGTACATAAACGTAACATACAATTTATTATTTTGTAAGCAAACGCGGAACTATTTGTGCAGTGCCTGCCCAACTGGTGGTCAGATTGCAGCTGCTCTCTCCTTTATCTCACAGAGCTACCCTGTGTTGTGAATAACCAGTGTATCACTTGTGATTTGTGTGTGTGTGTGTGTATGAAAAAAGAGAATGATTGTTGAAGACAAGTACTTTGTCTGGAGGAGGACTGGAAAAGAGACTGAATGCACTGAAATTGTGGGTTAGCACCTGAAAGGAAGTAAACAGAATGATTTGCACAGCTTAAAAAGTGGCTTACAAAAAATGTTACATGCTTGAAAGTCTTTTTTTTTTTTTCTTTAACTGAAGTGTTTCCTGCTTTTAGGCTGTGGATTTGCGATGAAATCCCAACTTCAATTATAGGCAAACTGATTTTAATCTGATTTTGCAAAATCTTAACTAACGTATCATGTGTTATTGTTTTTAGGAGCTACAGTTATTGATTAGGCAGCCTGACATCCCACGGTTTTTCTAAGTAGTGATTTAATATGTTGGGTTTTTTTTTCCCCTGCCTGTGTAATACTTTATTTTTTCTTTCTGTTTCCCATGGCAGCTGAAAAAAAGCCACAACTGAAACTGATCTGTTCTGTTCATTGAGTGATACTTTCAGCAGTAACCAGACTAACTGTATGGGACACAGTATAGCATGCTGCCTAGAACTTTTTGTTGCAATATAGTCAACCCTTGCAAAGAAAAATTGCTTTTAGTCTTTAGTGTTTTAAACGCCTTTAAGTCACCTCTTTTTATTCCAGTTTTTCTGTTTGTAAGTTTCTCCTCATCTCTTTGCTTTCCTGGTGAATTCTTAGCATAGTTTCTATTTAGGATATGGCAAATTCCTTTGGGGGGGAGAGGATGGTTCTCCTGTGGAGCTATTTATTAATGGTTGAGTTAATGAGTTGCACTATAGCTGTAGATAGTGTTACTTTGGCTAACCAGAATGGCCATAAGCCATTGCTACTGCCTTCATAAAATCTGAAGAAACCTCCATGTGCACTTGTGGTGTATGAAGCATTGCATGAAAAATGAGATGTGATTGTGGCAGATTAAAACCATGTGGTTTTTCTGCTTCTTTTTGTTAACTTTCCTGTACTTCCTATCTGTTCAGATCTGCTCCTGTGCAAATGTGTTCTGGGATGTCCTGTTAAGCATTCAGTTCCTTCTGTTAATGTCTTTGAGTAGCCAGGAGATTTCAGCCTTGTTTGCAACAAGGCTGAAAGGGGCTCTTGAATGCTTTCTGTGTTTCTCTGTTAGCTCAGGACAGCAAAGACTTCTGCTGTGTTTTGCAACAACTTAGTTTCATGCTCCAGTTGGCATCCGAAGAATTCATAAGCTAACAAAATCAATTTTTTTTCAGTGAGGGAGATTCCTAAAATAAACACTGCTTTGGCTTTCATGGTAAACTGTAAAAAAAAAAAAAAAAGGAAAAAAGGGTTAACTGGGTAGCACTTCCTGCTTGGGAGGAGAAGGAAAAATGAGCTGCAAGGTATGAGGAAGTTGTTAGAATCCTGGGTGAGGATGCCCTATAGATCAGACTGGAGAGCAGCAGAAGAGAAAAGTGAAAGTAGTTAGTGGAACCCACCACCAGCGTACTTGGTTTCGTTTTCACTGGCATCTTTTTAACCTTCATGGAGTGTTTACGGTAAACCAGATTTCGTTTAGTGGGAATCAATTGGAGATGGGGTGTAAAATGCTTGCTGCTTTCAGTTTAGTATCTAAGTAGTAATTGCAGCTGTACCTGTTGTGAGAAGGCAGCATTTTATTTATTGAGACTATGAAACATGGGAAATAAATCGGTAATAAGCAGTTTTGAAACATTTCACCTCCTGACAATAAACTTAAAAATCCAATAGCTTACACTTTGTGATTTTTAAGCACTTTCTGTCACTGTTACTTCTAAGTACCACCACACCTTTGTTATTTCTTTAACGCATCTGCATTTTCTTATTTCTTGCTTTTTGCTTCACGGTCTATTGTATCAAATTCAAGTGGGATAGAGCGAGGTTGATAAGCAAGTCGTCCCATTTTGTGGTGGGCATTAGGATGTAACTGATGGTGAGCTTTTGTATTTGTTACCTTCAGTCACGTTGGTGTAATAAGCTTCCTTTACATCCTACAGCTTTTTTTTGCATTTGCAAATGAAGAGAAATTCTCTGAAAATGGATGGATGGTGTACAGTCCAATGTCTGAATACAGGAGACAAGTGAGTTATTCAAGTTGCATTTGCCTGGTCCTTCCATGTCTGAAACCACGTTTGGAGCAGGGGCAGCTGAGAACTGAAGAAGTTAGAAATACAAAAAGAAACAAAGCTCTGGAAGAATTAGAATTAAAATGAAAAGTAGAATCTCGTAGGAAGTTTAGTGGTTGTTCTTTGAAAGAAGTTATTAATACCACTTACAATGTGCCTCTGTTAAGTAGATGGGGGGGGGGAGGGGAGGGGTGACAAGTATGCATCTAAAGTGTCCTAAGTATAAATTGATTTGATCTGATTCTTCCAGAAGTATAATAATAATAATTTCAAAAATAATCATTGCAGAAACAGCATTGCTTAAAGAAGTTAATTAAGAGCATGGCAGAATACCAACAAAGTGATTGTAGAAAAACATTAGTGAAACAGGATGGTGTTTAATTTTGTTTAACCTGTTTAATTGTCTTACTATTAGACAATTGATTTTCTTGCTTTAAATGCTACAGTAAGAATGTCAAAATTTTCTTTTCCTCCTACAACTTCCAATGGGATAAGGCATATCCAGGATTTAACGTAATCCATTTGGTTTAAGGTAGAGACCCAAAACCTCAAAAAAGTTAAAATACAAATGCCTGCACAAACCCCATTATTTGTGCATGTGAGCAGAGCTTATCAGTCTTTCTCAGTTTCCTGACTGCTGTTTGTGAAATAGCTTACTGAGCAGACTGACTGAATGTTTCTCAGATTCAAGGCACCCTTCCCACTGTTTTTTTGTTTGCTTGTTTGTTTTTTAAATCAAAGGTAGTATCAGACTACAAGGAAGGAAGGTTGAGATCGGACTTGTTGCCTCTTTCTTTTCAGGGTCATAAGCTCTTTCCAGCAGGCAAAATGCAAAGGTGGTGCTTGGAGAGAGAAGAGAAAGTAATTTTCTTTTCCCAGTCCTGCTGCTAAAGTAATAATCCTACTAGGATTATTTGAGCTTGTGAGAACGGAAGTGCAAGTGTAAGAGTATGCACAATACCTACGTAGTAGTTCAAGACCAAACCAATCAGCTGTGGGCTGTTATGAGTGCTCTTGCAATCTTTTTCCTTCTATTGTTTTGAAGCAGTACTGTGGCTGTGTTACGCTGGGAGCTTGTTGCCACCATGTGGCCGTAGTAACATGATGAAGTTAGAGAACAGGATAGCTGTACAAGTTAGCTGTACAAGTGTTGAAAATCTTTTTCCCTTTTAGGGACTCCCTAATGAACGGTGGAGAGTAACATTTATTAATGAGCATTATGGACTGTGTGACACATACCCATCGCTCCTTGTAGTGCCATATAATGCAACAGATGATGACCTCAAGAAAGTTGCCGCCTTTAGGTCCCGAAATAGAATCCCGGTGAGTATTAATTATATGATGAAACTGTCTTACAGTGTGGTTTTAAGCACGCATCCCAACAGCATGTTGCTGAACATGACACAGAGAACGCTTCTTTTGGAAATGATTACAGCGAAATAGTTTTGATTGGCTGATGAGTTTTTATCACTTGAAGCTAGTCTGATGGCCACGGCTCATTTCTGTTATCTCCCACGAATATCATGCATTCCAACACTGATTTTAATTTGACTTTTCTAGTAACAGCTGCCAGCATTGCAGATTCCTTTTCTTAATGAAGTATGAGCCCAGGGTAGTCACCTGTACTAGTTTACTGCTATTGTTGGGTGCTCATTAAACGTGATAGCAAATATTATCCTTCTCATGGGTAAGCCATGCACAGCATTGAAACTTTCAATGGTCAGCCCTGAAACAAACCCCTATAGTCTCTATAGTGAATTTTTGAGCTTCTTAGTCCTGTGTAATTTTAAATTGGGCTGCAGAATATAAGGTGAACCCCTTTGATTCTTTGGGAATGTGTCTGTAACTGAAATTATTTGAGATAGGAGAATATTTTTATAGCATCTTTACAGAGCTGTAGAAAATATTTTCTAGTACAGTACAATCTCTTCTATCTGATGTTTGAATTTGGCAAACATGCAAGAGTTAAGTTCTTATTTAGGACCAGAAAGCTGCCTTGAATCTCAGTTAGTATCAAGCAGATGGGGGGAAAAAAAAAAGTAGTATTTATTTAGTTGTATTTGCTGACCAGCTAGGATGATAATATATATTTACTATATATATGCACGTGTATAATATATGTTACACATATACAGGGATGATAGATGGTAAACTATTCTACACTGCTTTATGTGTGTGTGTGTGTGTGTGCATAGTACTTATGACCTGGCTATTTATCTTCTCCGTCTCTAAACACATGTCAGGGCTTTCATGCAGCATTTCCAGTTAGAATAATTTCCTTGGTAATAATAATTTTACTCCTGTCAGGAAGTAACCAATCATGTTAATCCTCACACAAATGTTGTTTCTAGACATACAGCTAAGGACTGTTTTTCAGGAGTCAATGATTCTGGAAGATTTTTTTTTTTTTTCCGTCTCTGATGTTCTTTCACCTTTACAGCTTTGTCAGATTGGGTGAGAATATTCTTAATAGTTTGAAGGTATCCTGTTGCCTGCTTCTTAGAATGCCTGTCTTTAATTTCCTGCGTGGTAACAAATCTGTAGTGGGGCAGCTTTAGCCCAGCAAAGCAGTGAAGGCAGCAGGCACTGTGCCTCAGAATCTGCTTTGTAAAGAGAGCTGAGGAACAAAACACACCTTAAGGATAATGGAAAACATTCAGGCTGCTGCAGAAAGGTTTCAGAATTAATTATGCAAGTTAAAACACATAGGAAAAAGAATGCATTAGGTTTTAGAATCATATGTAACTTCAGTAAGAATTGAATATGTAAAAGAATGAACTCTTTTAGAGTTTATTAAATTTTATGAAACTTGGAGGAATTTGAGATGTTTGGGAATGAAATTTTAAAGAAACAAAATGACACTGAATTTTTACATTACCTGTATTTAAAGAAAGAGCTTTTAAAGTTAGAGCTTGTAATGAAATGTGTTTCTTCTGATATGTTTTTTGGGATGTGACTAGGTTCTGTCGTGGATTCATCCAGAGAACCAAGCTGTTATTATGCGCTGCAGTCAACCCCTGGTTGGAATGAGTGGGAAGCGAAATAAAGACGACGAAAGATACCTTGATATCATCAGGGAGGCTAACGGACAGATCTCAAAGCTGACCATCTACGATGCTAGACCCAGTGTCAATGCAGTTGCAAACAAGGTAATCAGATGCTTAGTAGCCTTACTTGTGAAGGAAGATGCAGTGGGGACTTAGTTTGGAGTTTTCTCTGAAGAGGTTTTTCAGAACAGTAAAAATGTTCCTGAGATAAATTTACATAACAAATATTTACGTTTACCTAATGAAATAACGAGGCTTAAGGTCATGAAAGAACTTAAGTGCCTGAAGTAGGTCCTGAGTAGGGTTTTAAGACCATATATGGATTTCAAGACACTCCACCCTGTGTTATTAGTCATGCACAGCCTTGTGTATCATCTGAGTAAATTCTATCCTGAAAAAGCTGCACATAAAGCAAAGTTCATTGGTAAGTGTCCTTTTCTTTGATTCTTCTTAACCATTACACAAACCACTTCGGACTTATCCAAGCATGCAGCAGATAAAAAGAAAATGATAGTTCGGTTTACGCTCTAAAGAGTATGGGCATAATCTTGAATACTTGGATACTTTTGTGGGTACCTGCTGATGATAAATCCAGTAACAGAAAAGCATTTCCACCTGACAAAGTGGCTGTTCAAATCTGTAATCAAAGGCCAAATGGGATCAGAAGGAAAGGTGTTCCTGTGACTTGATTTCCATCCTTGTGAGGTCTGGAGTGTTCAGGCATGGTCGGATAATGCCAGTCACAGAGTGTCAGTGTTATATTTACCGTAAAGCACTGCAGGCACAGTTGTGCTCCATGTTGTATAGAGACTCTAATTAAGCTGTAGAGGTATAAGACACGAGTTTACTACTTACTTTCCCTTTTTTCATAGGGCAGTGTACCAGCTTCCCTATTGACTACTATGATAGTCTTTAAAGACTTGTTAAAGTCACTGTCTATGACTTAGGTGTCCTGATAGGTGGAAAACTTAACGTGAGCCAGCAGTGTATGCTTGCAGCCTGGAAGGCCAGTAGTACATGGGGCAGAGGGTGGCAGGAAGGCAAGGGAGGTGATAGTCCCCCTCTGCTCTGCCCTCCTTAAGCATCATCTGGAGTACTGTGTCCAGGCATGGGGCTCCCAGCTGAGGAAAAATGTTGAGCTTTTTTTGCAGATTCAGAGGAAGGCCGTGAAGATGCTCAGGGTGCGGGTGCACCTATTTTATGAGGTCAGGCTGAGGGAACTGGGCTAGTTGTCATGGAAGAAGAGAATGCTCCTTGGAGACCTCATCACAGTCTTCCAATACTTAAAAGAAAGCTTATAAACAGTAGAGAGAGTGACTTTTAACATGGTCTGATAATGTTATGTCATAGGGGAATGATTTTAAGCTAAAGGACGGGAGTTTAGATTAGAAATTAGGGAATTCTTTACTTAGAGGACAGTGAGGCCCTGGAACTGCTGCCTGAGATGTGGGTGCCCAAGGCCAGGGTGAATGGGTCCTGGGCCTCCTGAGCCGGGCCTGATTTGGTGGTTGGCAACTCTGTCTGCAGAAGGAGATTGAAACCAGATGATCTTTGATGTCACTTCCAACCCAAGCTATTCTATGATTCTGTGTTAATCTGTTACCCACTGAGCTTCAGATGCAAGTAAAGAGAACAAGCTCTTACTGGTGAATTGTGATTCTGTGCAGCAAAGAGCACAAGACAGGTGAGCTCAGGAGAGTTTGAGAACTCAGTGAAACAATGAATGTGTTATCTGGGAGATAAGGAATTCCAGCTTCAGAATAAATTAATACTTATTTTGTGCCAAAAAATAAATTAAGTAGAATGAATCTTCAATGTTTGTGCTCAAAATAATAGGAAAAAAACTCATTTGCCTCTAGGAGATTTATGTGCAACAAATGTTAAATTGCTTCACAATTAAAGAAGAACAGTCGTGTTAGATTCTTTCTCTGTGTTACTTAAAGACACCTTTACAGCCCTCTTCTCTCTAAATTGAGAATACAGTTCCTACAGTAACTAATAGTGCTTATTTTGCTTCTGGAAGAATGTATGATATTCTCTGTCCTAGGGGGTGTTCAGCCAGATTTTAAACTGATGGATTATGTTTTGAGGGTGTTGCTTGCTGTGTTTTAGGCTGTCTGATGTGTAATTGGTGACAGTAGTGGCTTATAAACGCAGTAATTATTTACCACAATTAATGGCATGGCATGTCTTTCCTGTCTTTAGGAGTCACTTTGATTTTGCAGCTGTCTTCAGGGGACCTCATCTGCAGTGTAGTCCTAAAATATGCGTGGTTTTTGTCCTTCCTTTGTCACAGGCACATCCTCTGCTATGGTGGTGATGAAATGCTTTGAGACAGCAGCTGTGTAATAGACTTTCTTTTTTGATTATGTGACTCTTTAGTTTCATAATGATCTGAGGTTTAGTCTTCAGCAATAAAAAATGATGGTAGGAAAGTTACTTAAACTTCAGTAGTTTTACTTGTTTGCTTCTTAGAGGCTGATGCTAAGGTTCTTAAATTTAATTCTTAAATTTAGCCTATACTTAACCTCAAGTAAACTGTGAAATTTAATTCTGCTTGGCCAAACATCTTACTGTTCTCATTTCAGTATTTCAATGTCAGTACAGTTTTAGCATTTAATAACTAGACACTGTAAGCACAATAAAGATTTTTTTTTTTGTTGTAAATCTTCACTGGTAAACTAAGATTTGTTCTTGTTTAAATTACTGGTGTACAAATGTAGAAAAATCCTTTTGATTGAATTTCTGTCTAATTAACATGGAAACAAAGATATCAGCAATTTTATTCCCAGAAAGTGCTGATCTAGTGTGTTACTACTGCTTTGTGTGATGTACTCTACATTTTAATTTAACCTCTATAATTTGACAAAGAAGAAAGTTGATTTCTTTTGTATTCAGAATTGTAAGTTTGATTAAATATCTGGTGGGAAAAGCAAACAAAAATGAAGAAATAATACTGACAGTGTAATGACTGTCAAGGAAAAACAGTTTACCACAGTGAATCTAAAAAGTAATAAGGAAGGTACAAATGTCTTTTATTCTGAAAGCATTCTGAGTGCTGACTGATGCGATGCTAGCCCACTGTGCTTAACCCAGCAAGTTCAATCTTATTCAAAGGCTTCCAGTCCCAACAGTGTAAACAACTTTTTAGTATTAAATTTAATACTAAATTTGTTCTCATTTTTTAGGTTTACTCACTGTGGTTTTGAAAGGACTGAGCTCAACTTGGATGTCTTTCTGGTCATCTACTATATACTTACTTTCATTCCTCCAAAAGGAGGAAATAAATATTATTTGTTTTCTGCAGCGTTTGGTCCTCCAGAGCCTTCAACTGAGACTGTCATTTCAAGCAAGCAAACAGCAAAGTGAAATTGTAATTCATTTTCTAGTTAGGCAACATAAAGTATCCATCCATTGTCCCTCTGTTGAAATGCAGCTATAACAGTGTATGCATGACTGAAGTTAATTTTACATCTCTTGTTATAGGCAACTGGTGGGGGATACGAAAGCGAAGATGCATATCCCAATGCAGAGCTTTTCTTCTTGGACATTCATAATATTCATGTCATGCGGGAATCTTTGAAGAAGTTGAAAGACATTGTTTATCCTAATGTGGAAGAATCACACTGGTTGTCAAGTCTGGAATCAACCCACTGGCTAGAACATATAAAGGTAATTTTTAGCTGTTTCTTCGAAATGTTTGCCAAACTTGGTGTATCCATCTTGCTTTTTATTAAACTTTGAGATAGTCTTGATATAAAACACACACTACTTGAACTATGAAAGCCAGCATTACTGAGTTTTGGCTCCTAATATGACCCCCCCAGAAAGACCCTCTTGGTCTTAAAGTGTGGTATGAGGGCTTATGACTTACCAACAGTAAGAGAAGATTAACATTTGTCAGCTTCAAGTCAGGTATTAGTCTTTAATAATTAAAGGAATGCATTGTCTGTCTGATTGTCTTTACTTATGAGAACTGATCCGTTTTGTTAGTAGCAAAGGATAAAATAAACTAAATTTATCTGGGAATTTTGTATTTTCTTTTAGCTAATTAAAATATTTACTAATTGTACTTTTTGCATCAAGTACAGCTGTGCAGAATTATTAGAGTGTTACGTAATTAATCCTACTTTGTTTTCATTTTAAGTTAATGTTTGGAAAACAGCCCTATTAGAGGGGTGGAAGTGCCTTCTTTCTAACAATTGAGATACCTCAGTAACTTGGTTCAAAGAAAAGAGCCAAATGAAATACAAAGTTTTTGGAGAATAATTCCAATGGTAAATCCTCTCTTTCTTTCAAAAAAGAAGCTTAAGTTCTTCAGTTTAGCAAGGTTACTGTTTTCTGTCCCATTTTCTAAGGATTTCCTGTGAGATAAATTAGATCTTACTAAGGCATTAGGAACCAATCTGTTCCTCTATTTTTATACAATAAATTTACTTTATCTCCTAGAAGATTCTTTTCCAGTTAATTACACCGTGCTCTGCAGGTCTTGTAATGGAAACAGTATCAATGTAGATACCCTCTAGATAAAAAGAAATCAATTTATTTTTGTTAGAATGATAACGCTAATCTCCTTTATTGTTTGGTTTCTGTTCCTCTTTGTTAGCTTGTCTTGACAGGAGCTATTCAAGTGGCAGACAAGGTGTCGTCAGGAAGGAGCTCTGTGCTGGTTCACTGCAGTGATGGCTGGGATCGGACAGCACAGCTGACATCACTGGCCATGTTGATGCTGGACAGTTACTATAGAACAATTGAAGGGTTTGAAGTTCTAGTGCAAAAAGAGTGGATAAGCTTTGGACACAAATTTGCATCGGTAAGAAGTAGAAGATAATTACAAGGGCCGTGCAGCATTAACAGCATTAAATGTTCCCTGTGTTAAACTACTCATTGTGATAAGGTCATGTGATTCTTCTTATTTTGGAGGGATTCTGACTTCAAACATATCTAGGTAAAAACAAAGAGAGCTGTTTCCTTCGGGACCTGTTTGTTTTTAATGATTCACGTCCTGTGCAGCCTTTGAGAAATGCAGAATTGCTCGTGTTACTATGTTGATTGAGCAAAGAAAGCAAGAATGTGGAAAAATGGAGCAGGTTCCCCAGGGCAGTGATCGAAGTCTCCTGTAGTTAACAGAGTTTGGACATAGGGTTTCAGTTTTGGGTGAGGCCAGGAGTTAGACTTGATCTTCTGGGTCCCTTACAGCTGGAGATATTATGATTCTGTGGTGGCTTCCAAACCATTTTGGAAGAAGATCAAATTGGGGGTATGAGGCTTTTTTCCTTTCCCTATCTGTATTTCCCCCACATGTGTTTCCCCCACGTTTGGTGGGTAGGGATGGTGGTGGGAGGATGGTTGGACTAGATGATCTTGTAGGTCCTTTCCAACCTGATGTATCTATGAATCTATGTGGACTACTGAAATGTCACGGGAGGCAGGTGAACAAGTCTGAGCAATGCGCTGAGTGATGTTTTCAAAACTTCATCTCAGATGTTCTAGAAATGGTCGTAATAGATCTCCAAAGGCTGTTACTGGTGATGTCAACTCTAGTTCTGTCTTCTAGGTATTTCTAAGATAAAGGGAAGTTGTAGCCATTAGTATTCTGCCTGCGTGTAATGCAAAGTGTAGGGCATTGGTGTGTTGGGAAACTTTTCAGTCTCTTAGTGGAACTTCTTAAATTTGGCTGCTAACTGTAGTAGCAGGAAATCTCTATGAGAGACCCGGGGAAGCAGGATGGCTGTCCAAGGGGAATGTGCTGTGATACATAGACAAGAAACATAAGCTGGTAGGTGGTTTTTCAAGTGTAACTTGTGGGTGCTGAACCTTGCAATTCCCAGTGAGAAGTTTCCACACCTTCAGTAGAATTTGCTTACACAGTCCGTTTTGTCCTTTGTGGGATATTCTGAGGGTATTACTTAGTGTTGCTGAAATGAGGAAAACGGGCAATCTGAAAAATCAAGAAATGAAAAAGTATACCTATGGGTGTATTTTGTGCCCATTTTATGTTTACAGGAATGTCTCAGTTATTTGAAAATCTGTGTATTGCTACTGAGTGTGAATCACTTCAATATTTAAGCATGCTTAGAGGTTGCAGCTGCCTTTGATCTAAGTTTCTAAAGGTGCTTTGAGGCTTTAGGAAACTTGCATTTTGATTGTTGTGAATATCAGCCGTAGTCCATTTTTCTACGTGTTTACCTGTCATCTTCTGGTAGTGATGTTATGTAAACCTTTGAAGTGTTCTGCTGTGGTGTTGCCAAAGGTAGCACTGGGCTGTCTTTTTATTCTGGTTATGTTTCATCTTGTAGTTGAAAAACATTAGTCATAATGCAGATAAAAGTAGGCTGTGTCACTAGGAGACTTGTAGCTTAGTGCGCGTTGTGATTTGATGCTAAGCTTATAAAAAGTGTTTTTCACCATTATGAATAAACTTGAGTCACCTAGGATTCTGTATTAAACCATGAATTTTAGCTTGGGTAATCAAAACAGTCTTTTTCTCTCAACAGGAAATGTTTTTCTTCTAGTTAAGTAGGACTCTTAGACCCCTTGCAGGCACCTAGCTCAGTCTTCGGGGTCATCTCTGACAAACTGGCATCAGTGATGGTGGTTTCAATAGCTTGACTCTGCTAACAGTGTTTTGTTTTATTTTCTCAACTTGCTCACTGAAGTAGTACTCTTTAGAAATGGTTGAAGCAACTTCCCTTACCCACGTGGTGTTGTCTGGCAGTACTGTATATTTTAGTTTGATTAGATGTTAGGCTTATGGTCAGTAATAGCTTATATTTAGTAACCAACTAGAAGCTGGTGTGCTTCTGTTTTGGAGTGTCTGCAGAATGAAAGCTCATAATACAACCAGAAAATATATTGTTGATACATGCCGTGCTTTGGTTTGGTAGAACTGTGAGATGCAGTAGTAAGACCTAGGTACTTCAGTGCCTAAAACAAGTTAGCTGATGGAAGGTTTAGGATTCAGGTTACCTGAGCTGTGATTTGAATGCTGACTGCTGAATTCCTGTTCATATTTTCTATCTAACAAAGCATGAGTAGTTTTGTTGTGGGAGAAGGATTCCCTATTCCAGCTTTTCTGTGTATAGTGAATGTGCTGCAGAATCTGGATTGCAACATAGCTTGCTAAGAGCAATGTCGTTGTTCTAATAACAAATTCTATTACAAGAAATATGAGAGATGGAATAAATTACGAATGAGAAGATATTCAGGCCCATACTAATCTTTAGCAAATCCAGAAACTGCTAACTGAAGTGGACTTTCTTTACTGAACATGTGTAAGACTGCTAATGGATACCAGTTAATTTAAACTGTGAAAACTGGAGAGCAAGGAGGGCTGGTTTGTGTTTCGCATGTAGTGCTGTTCTGGTGATTTACTGCTGTTGACTAACTCTGACTACAGTCCCTCATTTCCCTTCATTTCCTACCTTTCAGTTTTATTATTTCCAGTTATCTTGTGCATCATTAGATATTACAGAGAAAAGTAATGGTTTCATCACTTTTCGTGCCCTCAGGACATTCTGCCTGCTATCTTACAGGCAGATTGACAACACTGTAGTTCCACATACACGCTCTTCCTTGGTATCCTCCAGGCAAGTATGTTCAGGTAGAATTACAGGAGTTACAGAATCTCTTTTCCTTGAATCCCTATCCTTTTTCAACTGTCAAATATGAAAAGAAAGAAATAAGTTTGGTAAAAGCTATTTTTTTTTCCTCTCTGAGGAGCATTCCTTTGATTGTTACACTGGATGCTTTCTCAGAATTAGGTGGCTCACCCGAAGTTGTAAAATGTGCATTGCTTATTTTCTGTCAAGAATATGGACACTTGTCGGAGCTCGGTCCTGTTCCCTGTCTACTTCAGATTGCATTGTCAGATTCAAGTGTGGAGGTGGGGAGATAAGATAGTGTGGATAGTTCCTATGATACAGGTTCTCTAGAGGCCTAAATTACAAAAGACAAAATATATGGCTTGGATTTTGATGTTATGTAAGTGTAGTTCCAAATATCTTATTTGTGATGTAATGAATGCTTCAACAATTCTGCTTTTCCGTTGACTAGCACTTTGTTTTTTAATAACAACATGTTTGGAATAACTTCTCCTGAATCTCTCTTCCATGATACAGTAACTAATTCTGAAAACAGTTTGCTCTGTTACAGAAGTGGTTACATTCTATTAAAATAAGAAACAATGTTCTATCAGCCATAAAATGTACTGCTTTGGTTAACAAGAGGTCCCATTGCTTCATTTCAGAGAATAGGACACGGTGATAAAAACCATGCTGATGCAGACAGATCACCCATCTTCCTGCAGTTTATTGACTGTGTGTGGCAGATGTCTAAACAGGTATGTTATGTCATTCGTCAGGTGGTAGGGCTGTTAAGAGACCACTGAACTCAAAACCTAGACCTCTAAGCAATCAGACAAAGAAGTATTCAAGAGGATAGTATACCTTTCTGCCCTGACACTGTAATCAGAAGCAGTGGATTTGTTTTTAAGCCAGGCCATCTCTCTTCCCTATTTCTACAAGTGGTATACGAGCTGTGTTTGTGCTGCTTGACATCAGGCAGTGCTCATGCAAGCAAGGAGTGCATACTGACCAGCTGGCTTCGTGTAGGGCCTCCTTGTTTCATTTCATTGTTTTTTGTGAAGCTGTCCCTTCAAATACCTGCACAGTGGTGTTTCATCGAAGCTTGGAAAGGAGCCTTGGGAGGTGGTGATTGTTGTGATTCAAACATATCTTCAATAATGAGACAAAGCAGCCAACTTCATCTGTTTAGGGCCAGGAGTTGGGAGCTAAACCCTTTTCTAGAAGGATGTTACACTATAAAGTAGTGTGAATATCTTAGTCATTCTCTGTACATGTAAATGTAATGGTAACAATTCAGCATAGCATATTCTTTTTAGAAAATAAAGGTAACTAGAAGCTTTTGAGTGCATGGTTCTTAATGACTAGTTTAAGGAGACTGAGCACTTCATGAGTTTGTGACCCTTATTCTGCTATGTAGTGAAGAAAGTATTATCTTAAATTATTCTTAAATGTGTTCAGGCTTCTGAATGCTTTCCTT
This sequence comes from Callipepla californica brunnescens, assembly GCA_023055505.1. Classification (NCBI taxonomy): domain Eukaryota; kingdom Metazoa; phylum Chordata; class Aves; order Galliformes; family Odontophoridae; genus Callipepla; species Callipepla californica. Next base: position 1,623,149 of record JALIRH010000013.1, read on the forward strand.
AGTCTCTGAACACTCTCTGCTTTTGTAGTGAAAGAACAAATTGGCCTTTTCTGTTATTTTTAGTTTCCTACAGCCTTTGAATTCAACGAGCAGTTGTTGATTACAATCCTGGATCACTTGTACAGCTGCCGGTTTGGGACTTTCTTGTACAACAGTGAGTCTGTTAGAGAAAAAGAGGTCAGTCATACCGCTGGTTGTTTCATTGTACTGCTCTAGATGGTGACCAAAAAATTGATTGTATTGTGTTTTATTACATTCCTGACACGTTAGTGTTCTTGAACTGGCTTTATTCTCACTGCAGAATAGTTGCATGATTAATGCCTTGGTTTTGGTAGCTTAAAGGCTATGTAGTCACTGTAATACTTGTCAAAAACTGTTCTGCTATATTAGAAACACAGTGAGTTAAGAACATTTCTAAGTAAATCATAACAGTGTTATTTTAGAATGCAACTGGCTTCTTTGATGTGCTTCCTGACTCTGTGCAAATTTTTACAGTGCTTATTTCCATTTATTTTCAGAAAGTGACTGAAAAAACATTGTCATTATGGTCTTTGATAAACAGTGAGAAATCTAAATACACCAATCCTTTTTATAGTAAAGAGCTAAATCGGGCTCTCTATCCAGTAGCCAGTATGCGTCACCTTGAGCTCTGGGTCAATTACTACATCAGATGGAACCCGAGAATTCGGCAGCAAGTAAGTCAACTGTCTGAAACATACACAAGACTTGGAGACTTTGGAAGTAGATTTTTGTATTAAAACTGATTTGTAGAATAGTATCTGTAATATGCCCTTTTTTTTTTTCTTTTCTGACATGCTATTTGTAAGGATGGGAGGAGGAAAAAAGATGAAAATGCTTATTTAAGTGGTGGGGGTTTTTTTGGTTGTTGTTTAATCACCCAGCTCATCTCAGAACATTGGGCTGATTTCATTGCTCAGTGTCAAGTCATCTTCAGATTCTTTCTGTCCTCTTTCTTTGGGAGCAAGATTGGGAAGTACATTCTTAATGGTATTGGATGTTACTGGAGGGCAAGCGACAAGGCTTAGAAACAGTGCTCACTGAACCCTGGAGAGTCAGAGTGTTGGCATCACAAGTAGGCTTCATTGCATTTCCCTGTTCTTTGTATGCTCTGGCAGAAAAGACTTTTACAAAGTAAGATGACCTCAGTTAGCCTTCTAAAACTGCTGTCTGTATTGATGGTTTACGACAAGTTTTGGTTTGTTTTGTTTTTTGCTAAAACTTTGACCCAACATCATTTACACTGTAAACACTGGAGAAAAGCAGTTATTGCTAATTTTACAAGCGAATCAGATCAGTAATCCAGGAACCCTTCTATCAAATTACAGGCGAGTTTGTTCTGGGCTTTAATGTTTGATATGTGAGTGCTCAGTTTTTGTTACAATCTTGCTAAAAATCTAGGCAATGTGGCACATAAAGATAGTGTACAGAGACTTATTTGTCCTGCTCAACAAGCTGTGCAGTTTTTGAGTAGGAGAAGACAGAGGAGCAATTTCTTTGGCAGAAGCAGTGTTTGCAGTCCAGATTCTGGAATGAATCAGGAGTTTTCAAGCAATGCAATTCCCCTTCTGCAGCTGATCTATATTATTTACGGCACTCCAGAGGCTGTAAGAGAGCCAGACAGTATGCTATATTTTGTTCTAAGTACATTGCCAGTTTTAATTTCAAGTTCTCGCTTAAAGCTTCTGTTGCTTGCTGTGAAGGATGAAGGCATCTTGCAAAAACTGAATCCAGAGATTAAATTTAGAATGTGATGGATTATGTGGTGTGCAAATTAGCTGTAAATCTACTTTGAAATTCCTCGCCACTATTCAAGAAAGGTTTTTGGCAGTAGTTTCCTACTAGAAATACAGACCTTTGTGATATAGTATTCTGTGCTTCTGCTAGCAGTCCCTCGCTTTCGCCATGTGTAAGTACAAAACATAACCAATTGTTCTCTTGCACGTTTAACTTGTGCTTCATATTAAGTATCTGAGTAGTGAACATGTGGCATAAACCAGTTTTTTGAGGTGACCCTGTTAGTGCTGTGGCATAGAAGCGTGCTGGGGGATGTCACAGGCAGCACCAGTAACGCTGTCTCTCATCCTCTTAGTGACTAGATTAAGTCTTTGATCCAACGTCCATGTTTGCTTCAATATTTATCATCTCCCTTATCTGGGCTGCATAGCGAATGCTGTGTCTGGGAGTCGCTGTTTCAGATGATTTTTGAACTGGTAGGGCATTTAAATTTGTTTCTGCAATTTGTCGTTAATAACTCTGAGAGGTTAATTGAGAAATGGTATCAACTTTTTGGCAGATAGGAGGAAGTAAGCTTGGGCTGTGTATCTGCTTTGGACATCTGAAAAGTAAGCTAAGCTTAAAATAGATATGGTTAAAGTACTCTGGCTGTGAGTGGTCTGAAAGCTCAGGCAGTTGATGTTTAAATACTATGAGAATTCACTAATACAGCTTTGTGTTTATTTCATTTACATACAATTGCAAAATTACTATTTAAACACTGAAATAAACTTTATCAGTAAGGGTAGTTCCCTAAACTGAAGAGTTCATCTTCATCTGATCAGCAGAGCTAGAGATCTTCAGCCTGGCTTTGTTTTTTTAGGGAGGACAGAACATTTAAACTCTTCAATCTAAAGCCTTTCAAGAAGAGAAAAACTGTGTAGAAGATAACCACACGTAAATAAACATACCATATTAAGTAACAATCTCTGGGGAATTCTGACAGACTTTGTAAAGCAGCTTGAACCCAGAGGGCTTTTGCATTATAGAAATGAGTAGCTTGGTAATACCAGCTATAGCAGCACGTGTAGATGTGCTTGGACTACGATGATAAAGGACTAACGCAGATCTCTTTCTAGCAGCCAAATCCAGTGGAGCAGCGTTACATGGAGCTTCTTGCATTGCGAGATGATTATATGAGGAGACTTGAAGAACTGCAGATCACGAATAACTCTAAGATATCCAACTCATCAGCCTCATCAACATCTCCCTCACAAATGGTGTCCCAAGTACAGACGCATTTTTGAAGAAAATGTTGGCTTCTTTCTATATTGTAATAGCAAGTGGTGCTTAACATAGAGCTAGAGTATAAAGAAGAGTATTTTAATGCCTTATGTTAGATTGTCCTAACACAAAGTATTTTAGACTGTCTTCATTCGAGGAGGACTTCGAAACAAAACCAACTCTTCCATTATGTGCCTTTCAGAACCCGTGAACTGGGAACATGAATAATCAACTTCCAGTTATGGAGTGCTTTAAGAGTTACTGTGGGAAGTCTGGTACAGTTGAAATGAAATGGGTTTATTGCTTTCTTAAGGATGCTTTAATTTATTGCATTGTAGGTCTGTTCCTCCTGTAAGGGAACTCATGCTCAGTCTTGGATGTTGTGAATAAAACACATTAACATAAAGAGGAATATCCCCACTGTGTAAAAGTAGGCACGTGTCTGTTCCTGCTAGGAGTAAGGCCGTGGCCTTCACAAGACAGAGATGAATTACACGGTAAGATTTCAGAGAGAAGCGGTAATGTGGTGATCAGAATTCCAAATTTTCTTACTTCCAAATAAATGAAAAGGTGGAAGGAAGTACTCTGATATGCTTCTGATTAACCAGTGCAGATAGCCCCGTCGGTATCGAAAGAAATTCTTCTTTTAGTGTGTTTTTTTTAACAGATGGCAGTTGCACCAGATTCTGAGCAGTCCTGTTCTGGTGAACTGCCAAGCGTTGCAGCGTACCACGAGTTATCACTGTTGGCTCTATTGGCTTTTTGGATTAATACAGAACAAAACATTTCTCAATAAGGTTTATATAATTCAGAACAGACCCACAGGGGCGTTGCTTAAATATCCAGCAACAGCCGTTGTATTAAAGCTTGAGTATGTCATACAAAAATAAATGTGCCTGTTTTGAGGAGCTTTTATACCAAAGTAGGCCAAAAAATATATATATCAGCTCTGAATACTGTTGAAAACGTGTAAATTTATAGTTTACTGTTCAGTGTATATTTGACTTTCGTTTAATGAATTTATTCACAAGTATTTAAGGGACTTCGGTATATGAGATTTGCATATAGTGCGTGCACTTACATTGAACCTTCCGTTGGGTTCCAGTTTGAGCTCGTTATTTCATAGGCTTTTTGGAGACCTTTAACTTGTTCCTTTCAGGTATTTTTTAATAACTGCGAGCATTTCTTCTGACGGACAGACCTTGCTGCCTAGTATTTAATGAGCAGTTTGCATATTATCACATGTCTAACGGTATTCAGGCCATCCAGGAAGTGTTGCAGTTCTGACTCTGCAGAGGACTCTGATGTTATTTTAAATGAGATGTTGTGATGCTTGCGGCTTCTATCACTGTAAATTATTGTACATGCGGTGAGTTTTGATCAGCAGGATATTATAGTATTATATATAAATTAAGTTTTGTGTAAGTATACATGATATAGTTTATTAGAAATTCTGCCGGTTTATAAATGTGTAAATATTTTGCATATGAGAGTTTAAAGCTGTAATTCCACAGAGTAAGTCAAAACTTAGAGGACATCTGAGTATTTTTAGGAACAGTATTTTTTCAAAGGAATAAAAGCGTACCGCCTCTTGATTTGATTGAGTATATACACCGAGTTGCACTATTTTTTTCAGGGAAGCTCAGAGCATACTGCATGTGTGTTCTAAATACACATGATTTCGTGACTTGTCCTCTAAATTTCCTTCTCCCTTCAGTACTTTTCACTGTGTTTCCAAAGCGACATGAAACGCCACGGTCCCCGGAGCCTGGTTGTTGAGGCGCACAAGCTGCATTGAGATACACTTCAGAAAACTATGCATACTCTGCTATATTTGCCTTTTACTTGTGGTCTATATATGTATATAGATACACATATATATAAAGCTGATTTTATTGGAGTATTTAACGTTTCTGTGTTTGAGTTGAATGCGTTGGTGACATCTCTGAGCAGCGTGGAGCAGTGCAGAAGATATAACCGTACTGTGTAAGCACTACGTGATAACCTGTCGTGTGTGGGAACGTGTCGTGTCCTGGGAAGGTCTTTATGCACTGAGCTCAGTACGTGTATTCCGTTCTTCACAGTACTGGTTTGGGTGAATGCCGTTCCTAGGAGCTCTCTAGCACAGCTGTATTTGAGCTTCATTTTTTTTCCTTTTTCAAGTCAGTAAACACTGCTTTTTAATTCTGTTTTGTCATGGCCATACACAAACATGGGGATGTTTTTAATCCAGTACCTTCCGGGAAACGCTACTCTAGAGGCTGCTGAGGTGCGGAGCGAGGAAGGCACGGCACCGAGCCCCTTTCCTGGGAGAGGGGAAGGAAGACGCGGAAAGACCAGCGGCGCGCGGAGGAAGAGACACTTAAAGCCGCCCCTTCTCAAGCGCTGCCCCCTTCCGCCGCTTCCCCCGGGCCGGGCCTGCCCCGCTCCCGCCCGGCGCCGCCTTCCCGCGCCGCGGAGGCCTGTGGGTAGAGCCCGCCGCCAGGTGACAGCTCTCGGCCGCCGCCGGGGCCCGGGCTGAGGCGGCAGGGCCGGGCCGGGCCGGGCGGGAAGCCGGCCGTCCCCGCGGCGGCCGGAAGCATGGAGCGGGCGGCGGCGGCGGCGGAGGGCGGCGTTGTGAACCGGCGGGCCGCGCGGGCCGGCTCGAGGCAGGCCAGCAGCGAGGCGCTGGACAGGTGAGCGGGCGGGCGGGCTCCGTGCTGCACCCGCGGCCTGCCGGGCCGGGCCCCGTGCCCTGCGCCGGGCCCCCGCACCTAGCCCCCCGCCGCCGGGCCGGGAACGCGGGCGGGCGCGCGGAGCCGGGGCTCGGCCGGCCCTTCCAATCTGCGCCTTTGTTTTTGCCGTGCTAGCGAACGGCGGATTTTCCCCTGTCAAAGTTTCCTGCCTGCGGTCGTGTGCTCGTCGCGATTGGCGTCATCGGGGCGGTGAAGGCTGCGGCTGCCTGCGGGATTTCGGACGGGCGCGGGGGGGACCTACACCGCTCCTCGTCCTTCCCGCGATGAGCGGTTCTCCTTTTGCTGCCGCGGGCGGTGCGCAGCGGGAAGCGATGCGGTCCCACGCGGAAAGCTTTGGGAGTTCTTGGCGGGCTCCGGCTCCGTGTTCCGTCTCTTTTCTCTTAGGAGCGACCCTGGCGTGCTAGGAAAGCTGCAGATCCTTGCTGAGAAGTTTATCCGTCGCTCGAATGCACGGCCTTTGTGCCTTGCTTTCGTGTTTCTTGTGTGATTTCCCCCTCCCTCTCACTGAAGCCCGCAGCAGTGTCTGTGCCGCTGTAGCGCTGAGCGCAGCTGTGAGCCGGGCACTGCGCTGCCCACCCGCGGCTGCTGAGCTGAGCTGTGCCGGGCCCCTCTGCTGGCACAGGCACGGGAAGGCCTTTTCTCAATTAACGAGTTTGGAAACAAGCTTAAGCTAACCCTAAAGGGATGCACAGAAATCAAGAGGGAAGGAGAAATAAACGTGCCCAGCAGAGGCTTGTGGGAGATACCTAGCTCAAACTCCTTGCAAAACTATAGTGAAACTTGTTCAAGATGAATCTGGACTTGAGTCCAGTAGTGCCCCCAGGTTTAGGAGGATATTGTCATCCAGGCAGGAACATCGTTGGTGCTGCACTTGCAAAATAGCGTTTTATGATCAGGTTGTGTGTGATTTTGCATGAGGACAGCCACTGCAGTTTGTCAGAAAACTTGTTAAAGGTCTTTAATTCCAGGCTACCTGCACCTGCCTGTCCTGGCAGAACTAGCATGAGGAAATGCCTCTGGCTACACATGGGCTTGTGGTCCTGTGCTGTTATCCCACCTGCCTAACATCCCAGTGCTGTGTGTGTTCTGCTGGGTATGTGTATGGAGCAGTTTGCTTCCATATCATAGGCTGTTAGAGAATCCAAAGTTAGCTTGTGAATTAACTTAAAAAAATGGATTTAAAACTTCGGTTTACGTTTGACTTGAGAGCAAGCTTCACAGCCACACAAAGTGCGTAGCAGACCTGCTTGGAGGAGTGGCAGTTATCTCCTGTATGAGCTGATCCTGCAGCAGCACATGGGTGCCCCAGCCTTCCCCGCTTCCTGCAGGGCAGGCTTGTTGTGGGGCAGTGCTGGTGCACCCCTCTGGCTGGCACCACCACCAGGACAGCTCGCTGCTGGAGCTCTGAAACGTGTAAGCCATGCTGGTTCCAGCAGCTGCTCTCCAAACACACTTCTCAGATGCAGTGCAGCTCTGCTGTTCAGATGTGCTGTCTGTAGGGTTCTTGTATCTGACATGGAAAGCCAGTCATGAACGCTATTCAGAAATTATTATATAAATATATAAAAAAAAAAAAACTGGCTAAATAGAAACTGCTCTTTAGAAAACATGCATTTTCTTTGTCTGATATTAGTGTAGAATGCAACACAGCAGTAGTTGGCATTTTTAAATGCTAGCATAGAGTGATGTAATTTTAGGGAGGCTCATTTATAGCCTTGTTTTGTATTGCTGTGCCGTGCTATTCTCAGTGTACATTTGGAATGATTGCTCAGTAACACGAAATATTATTTTCTGTAGCCCTACAGGATCACACGTTGAATGGTGCAAACAGCTGATAGCTGCAACCATTTCCAGTCAGATCTCAGGGTCTGTCCCTTCGGAGGGTGTGTCCAGAGACTACCGGGTAAGTGCCTCCAGCAGTGCCTTCCTTTGTTTCGGATAAGAGCCAGGTGATAAGTACTTTAGTCTGGGAACATTTCACAAGTAGAAGCATCTCATTTGTGCATAGGAATCTTTAGAGTCTGTTCTGTGCTTTCCTCCATAGTAAGAGCAGTGAATGGGAAAATTAGAAGTTGTTCTAAATAAATGACTTGTCTTTCCTTCTGGGTGCTACATAAAAAGAAACAGCTAAAGTAAGCTGATGATGGCAGGTTGAAATTGCTACCAGTTGTGTCATTTGGAGTACCACACTGATCTCTCTGGATTTCACCAAAAATAAATAAATGCATGTCTTTTCTACTGGTCAAATAGTAGTGAAGATTACTAATTATTTGAACTTGGCTGAGAATGTGACAAGTACCTGTGTGAACAAACGCAGGCTGCTGCGATCTGGGACATGGAATGTACTTCTGCTCTTGTCCTAGATTTAAAAGAATTATAAATCCATGTGAAATGACCAGATGAAGATGTGACCTTTCTTGTTTTTATCTGGATTTGAAATTATTTGCTAATAAATTGATTAAAAGTTTGCTGTCCAGAACCAGTGTATTTTAGATTCTGTGACTGCAGATCAGAATCAGCCCATGCTTGAAGATGAATTCCACAGTGTTTCTGGCCGTAGTTTGTGGAAAAATTCCCTCCAGAGAGTTTGGCAGCATGGACACGGCAGCTTACCCTCAGGAAGGATGGGCAGCTCTCAGGTCAAGGCTGGTCTTGGACAGGACACTGTGGGACCCTGTTACGGCTGTCAGAGTTGTCTGTGCCGTGTAGATCAAGGACTTTGTTGTGGTAAAATGCGAGTGTGTAAGCGTGGTGCTCCGTTATCTCTGGGTTATACGGCATTCCTCTGGAGTGAGGAGCACCTTTGTATTCTGAGTAGCTTCGTTCTGTGCTGCAGACTCACCTTGTGTATTACTTAGGAGAACTAAATCTTTTCAAGCCTAGTTGGATGTGATCATCTTTGTTTCTTAGAAGCGAAGGAACAAAAAATAAGTCTTCTGGCACTCAGAATTGTTGTGGAAAAAAGTTGCATTTGCTATTACTGCATTGCTGCGATTTGAGCTCCCAGTATTTGTACATTACACCGTATAATGTTTTTGTCCTAGAATTTCTTCGTGTAAATTCAGGACCTGAATCTTGTCTGTGCTTTAGGAAAGGCTTTCCTATGCACTTAGTATCCGTGGAGGCTCAGCAATACTGCAGGTGCTCAGTCAGCACCACTGACACCTGCATGGGCAGCATGCATCCAGAAAAACTGATGCTGTACGTTCAGCATTAAGAAACAAACACAGAGCCCTCATCTTTAGGAGAAAGGTGGGTGATGTTGGTCAGTGAGAAGCAGTTCCACCCGGTGAGCACTGAGCAAGCTGGGAGCAGTGGGACAGCGTGGGGCTGTGCCTGGCAGTGCTGCTGTGCCTGCAAGTCGCACAGAAGGCAGCAGCTGCCTGCAGAAATAAGCTGGGCAGAGCCAAAGCTGTCTGTGTTTTGCTGTTTGAATCCAAAAGATCTGGGGGTTGTATTTCATTGATGTTACTGCAGATTTGTTCTCACTTCTGAGGATTACTGGGCTTGCTCTTCTCACAGTAGCGCTGCATAAAAGTGGTAAGGAGTACATTTTTCAAAGGAATTGGGCATTTGTTTCATCGCTAAGTGAAAGTGCCCAGCATTCTTTCAGAGCAAAACGATTCTGCAAGTAGGAGCTGCTACATGTACACCGAGTTGCTTTGTTTTGCTTTTAAGTTCAACTACAATGAATATGCTTAGGAGTAGAGTGCTCTTGAAAATCTGATGAATGCTGTAATGTCTTTAATAAATCAAAGGGGTGCGTTTTGTTGGATAACGTGTTATATTTTAACTAACAGGTGTACAGGAGGCCTGATATTCGGGTAAGGTTACCTGTGGCAAGTAGTAAAACGGCCTCCTGCCTGTTTGTCCTTCGTGCTGTGTGGCATCTGGGTGTGTCGAGTGTTCCTTCCTTCATTACTGGTTTTTATGAACTAGTCAGACCGTTTTGCAATGCAGTGCAACAGTTTCTTTGCCATAGAAGTGCTTCCTATCCGTTACTATGTTTTCATGAGCAATGTGGTGTGAGAAAGCAGTGTATTAAAATGACATGCAATACTAACTTCAGTTTTACTGTGTTCATTCTGACAAAGTGGATGCTTGCAGCTGAGCCTTACGTGCTTCTGACTGCACAGTACTGCGTGAGCGCCTCTAACATAGTGTCTGCACTGAGGAGTGGGAGTGGATAACAGCACTGCACCTTTGTCCAGCCTGTTGAAAGAAGATTCACATTTGTGTTTGCTTTTGTACGTGTGTTACCTGAATTGCCTCAGTCCTGTTGTAGAATGGGAGGCTGGGTTTGAAGTTGGGTGCTAGTGCAACGACCTGCATTTTTTGAATGGCATTTCTGTAGGTCTTGCCTATTCTTCATTGTTCTCTCGTCCCTCAGTAGCATGCATAGAGTGAGAAATGATCTGGACAGCATTCTGACATTGTTCATGAAACGCGTCTGACACTTTTCTTCAAACAAAGGGCTCTTGTTCAGTCTCGCACCAACAGATGAAGTCTGAATGATGTCTTTTTCTCCTCTGTTGTTTACATGTTGAAGATGATGTGTTCAGTGGATGTTTGCAGGTTGATTTTTTTTTTTTTCTTTTTCCTTTTTTGATAGAAGGCTCTCGAAATAATTGGCGTGGGATGAGTAACAGAATGGATTGTTTTCCATCATTTTTTTTCTTAGCCCTTTGTAAGGGCCTTGATCTTGGAGTGGTCTGCTGTGCTCCTCTGTCCTCCGTTGCTTCGCAGTCTGTTGGTGTGTTTGCTGTCCTTTTCCTAGTTTGCTCTCAGGGATCACAATGTCTACTTTAATTTCAGCAGCAACATTTGTACAGTTGGAATGTAAATGATCTCCATTTACCAGAATTCAGTCAATGCTTAGATGCCAGGAATGCTTTATTTATAATTTGAAAGTTGTTGGGTTTTTTTTTGTTTTTTTTTTTTTATTAGTGAAAACATTTTAAGCACTCATAGAGTCCAAATTATCTGAAGCTGCTCTTTCTTTTTTGGGAGCTCGGTAGAAACACTGTTAAAATTAAAATTGGCTTTAACAGTGATAAACTTAGACGGAGTCTGGGTTTACAGTCTTCCAAGTGCGAAGTTTGCTCGTGGGCTGGGAATAGTGGAATGCCACAGCACAGCTTGTCTCTGGTTGGTGCTGGAAGGAGATGGAAGAACAGCTCTGGTTGAACGTGTCAAAGCAATTACTTCATTTGAGCCAGTGACATCTGTGCTTCGATCTGGAGTGCACAGGGACGCAATGTTTATTAAAGACATGTAATAAGTGTTCAGGATTTGCTGCCATTATGATGCAAAATATATGCATTAAAAATGACTCATTTACATATTTTGTTCTGAGGAGTAATTGTAACTTCTTTAAAGTTACTAAGTCAGCTTCACAGCAATGCAGAAGTTGCTGGTAAATGAAAGTAAAGTTAATTAAAACGTGGTTTACACAGTATCGTATTTCTAAAATTGACTGAATAATTCTATTTGAACTATTTTTTCCTTGAAAGACTGCATGACTTCTGTCGTAATGCTACCACGGCAGGCTGTACTCGATTTCTTCTATATATAAGCATGTGGCGTACCTTGAAGTCATTTTCTTCACTATGAAGCTGCTTGTCTTAAAAAGACAGTACATACTTTCCTTTTTTATGTACCATCCCAGTCTCTGAACTGAAAAAGAGGGTACACTGCATTCTGCTTTGTGCCAAATAACATTAAATGGGTAGCCGTTGTAGCTTGGAGTGTGGTGTGTGGAAAGAGTTTTGTGCCAGGAGTGGGGAGCTCTGGTGATCAAAGCTGGAGTAAAAGTATGTGCTGTCTCTTTAAGGAAAGAAAAAAGAGGGGGAAACTAGAAACAATTCTGTCCTTTCACCTGTTGTGTGCATGATTTTTCCTGTTACTTCTCTCTTGCCCTACTGCTGCCTCATGCAATGCAGGAGATTCAGGATGGACACAATGGCTATCATTCTGAAGCAGAAGCTGATCAGGTGGCAAGTTTTACTCATCTTTCATTTGTTAACTGTGTAGCCAGGATCTGTACGCTAGTACGGTACATAGAGACCTTGTGTTTCTCATTCTTAGAGGATGTGTAGGAAGCATTGAGCATGCTAACTGGTTGTATGCGAGGTAGGGCCTTCACCTGGTGGCATGTGGTCCAACCGTTGCACCTGTGGCCACTGACAGCACACTGCCCTCTGAGTTACTGAGTGTCAGCTCCTTGTCTGCGTGTCACTTTCATTGTGATTGGATGCTACGCATAAAAATCTGCTTGAACCCAAGAAAATATGACACCCAACATCGATTTAAATGTTCTTAGGAGTTACTTAATACAAGCTTGCAGTAGTTCCTTGGTTTAGTTTGGAGGCAGGCCAATTCTCGCAATTATTTGTATGTGGATCAGAGCTGTAATACAAGGGAAGACTGTTTGTTATAAAATGGCCTATTATATTTGTTCTCACTCAAGACGTACAAAATTGAAACCTTAATGTCTCATCTTGTGGACGAGAAGGAGTTCCTTGTCTCACGTGCCCCTTAAGAGTCCCACAGACCTTTTTGTTGTTCATTAAAACTTTTAGTAAACCTTAGCTGCCAACAAAGGACCCAGAGGATCAATCTTGTGTCTTTTAGGAATGAAACCACTTACTTACAGGAGAATTTGTGATGTAGCCCTTATTTTAAAATCATTAATTGTCCTTCTGTATTTCATGTTTACTTCAGTCTTAATCTGTCCTCCTGGATCCACAGCTCCCATAGTGGACCTCTTCCATAGAAGAGCTTGTTGGGGTGTTTCTGGCTGCTGTTAGAAAACAATAGCTGCTTTTAGCCAAACGCTAACAAATTAATAGCTACAAATTTGTGCTGGTGTTGTTCATATTTTCCTATGCTATATGTATCCAGCATGTGAAACTAATTGTTGCATAAATGCTGTGTTACTAATATATTGCTAACGTATATGTCTGTGCAATATTATTAGCACGCATCTTGCCTCTTTTAATAAGGTACTGGTAGACATGATTGTGTCTTATGAAACAAGATGCACTTCTTGCGTTCCAGTAACCTAGTAGTTAAAGCACTTCTCATCAAAATATATCGATGCAGTGCAGATGGAAAGTGAGATTTACTCGTATTTTTGGGTTTCTGCCAGGCACTGCGGGATGGAAACAAACTAGCGCAGATGGAGGAGGCTCCTCTTTTTCCTGGAGAATCAATCAAAGTTATTGGTAAGCACACAACCAAGTCCTACATGGAGTGCTATTAATTCACTGGTCTGTTTACTTAAAAATAGAATATTATTTCCCTTTGAGTTTTGTTCTTTTAATGTCTTGCCACTTTGGACCAGGAGATGTGGTATGGATTTCTTTTCTTTGTCTTTTAAATCCAAATGTAAACACAAAAGAGTAATCAGTTCAAGAGGATGACTGTGACTATTTAGATAAATTGTTTTATTTCAAGGGTGACTTTGTTCCATACTGAGTATGTGGGTTCTGTTTCTGCTTGGAGCTGCTGAGAATACTTCTTAGATTCAGAAGTTTTAAGTTGCGATAGCAAAGAACAGAAAGTTCCACAAAACTTCATTTCCAGAAGGAAAAAAATTTCCTTTCTTTGTCAGATTTGTTTCACTTTGGCCTATGATGGCGAGCTCTGCCTTAGTAGTACAGTACTTGCCTAGAAAATAGCACGCAGTCTTTCCAATAAATGCATACATGAGGACACGGGCAAATAACTGGCTGCTTTCTCTCAGAGGTGAGCGGGGGTACTTTACACCATGGGGCAGAGTGGAGCTGCCTGCAGCTGAGCGCAGCAGCAGGGTGCCAGACTTGGTTACCTGCAGGCACTGAGAGCTGTGCACGCACGCTGAGCTCAGTCCTAGCTGCTGCGTGGGTGCTGAGCAGCAGTGAGGAATTCTTTTCCTTGTTGAGGACAGCTCTGTTGGTCCTGCTTGCATTTGTAGAGCAGACTTTCTTACAGTTCAAGTATCTGAACCTTACTTTATTATGGAACTGCAAAAATCTTAGTGTTTTTTAATCGAAATAGCTCTTTTTATGGAATAAATGTAATACTAAAACCAAGCTTCAATTGGTCTGTTTTCCAGCTAAAGACGTCATGTACATCTGTCCATTTATGGGAGCAGTCAGCGGTACACTGACAGTGACGGACTTCAGAATGTATATCAAAAGTGTTGAAAGGGTAAGAGTTCACTGTCTGTCTGCATTTTCTTTCAGGTAGAACCCTTTCTGAAGTAGATTTCAAAAGGTATCACATTTGTTGTAAGTGACGTTGATGTTCCACAGCGATCTATTGAACGGGGATTGTAGTGACCGCAATGAAACATGAGTGATATGAGATTGTGTTCCTCCAAATGTAACAGAATTCATTTGTTCTGTACATGATTTCAGGATCCACCTTTTGTTGTTGATGTTCCTCTTGGAGTGATAAGCAGAGTTGAAAAAATTGGAGTACAAAGCCATGGAGACAACTCATGTGGTATAGAAATAGTTTGCAAGGTATGTCACGGCGCGGACTTACTCATTTTAAAAGTGTTTTCATTTCATTTTCTTCTAAGAGGAATCAGCGTGCACGTGCTCTTTCACTGTCTGCTCAGTTCCCTATATGTGAACCTTGCTTCATTTAGGTAACACATTTCAGTTCCTCTTGTGATACTTGTGCCGCCTTCAACACTTCTGCCTTTTGTCCCGAGAGTGAATTCCAGAGAAATATGGCTGTTACAGTATCTAGCACCTCTAATGGCAGCCGTGGTCATCCAGTTCGAGCAGCTATGAAACTCCATTCTCACATGGGTCAAATGATGCCAGTGACTGAATGTTATGTAGATGCCTTCCTTCTGTCCTATTTCTTATGATCACTGTTGGTATTTTTTGTTATTTTAATTCTTAGGGTAAAATAACTGTGATTTATTTTTGACAGGACATGAGAAATCTGCGGCTTGCCTATAAGCAGGAAGAGCAGAACAGGTTGGAGATTTTTGAGAACCTTGTAACACGCGCGTTTCCCGTTTCTAATGGACTGGTACGTCTTGAGGTGCAGAGAAAAGTGGCTTTGTCTGAAAGGTGCCCTCTCTTTGGAATGTGTAGGTGGGGAAACTGGAAGTGTGGGGTAGCAAACACTGAAGTATTGATTGATAAAATCTGTTACAGAGCAGGCAGGCTACTGTGACGCTGTCTCCTTGTTGTGTTTGTAAAGCATTACACCACGTGCTGCTGTCGGTGAGGTTGTAGCAAATTTGTACAATTTAGAATCAGATTTTCCTAGTAACGTGATTTAGAATACAGGGAGTCTTGTTTTCTGCAGTAGAAAGTTCACAATGGAAGTTCTGTTTGGAAAAAAATAGATACTATTATTTTAATCGTTAGCCATATGCAGAATGCGCTTTCGTTTACTTGTGTAGCTAAGGAGCTGGTTAGAAGGTAGGAGAAGAATTTTCTTGTCCTAGCTTTGCCATTGACCTGTTGTATGATTGCAGGCAAGTAACTTTAATCCTCCTTCCTTTCTTGATTTTATTAATTACATGGTCTGTACCAAAAGAAGTAACTTATTTTCTGGCACAGTGTTGTCCGTTCTTGACAGAAAAGTTTGCACCTGCTGTTAAAAGAGTTTTAGAAATGTGACATTTGGAATAGGATTCTGTGTTTTGGAGCTTATTGTACTTACAGCCCATCGGATAGTAATTTATACCCCTCCTTCGTTATCTTTAGCCTCTTTTTGCATTCAGCTATAAAGAAAAGTTTGCTGTTAATGGTTGGAAAGTATATGATCCGATGGCAGAATACAAGAGGCAGGTAAGTCACATAGGAACTCAGTGTATTATTTTTTTCTTTGTCCACCTTTGCCAAAGACATCTAAATGACAACAGCAAAAAAAACCTGCAAAATTTTCAGCTCTGGCTGCCTACAGAGATGATCTCATGTTAAGATCATAAAACGCAAGTGGCCTGACTTTGGTAGTGCTGACCACCTGCTAAAGTTGCTGTACACTGCTGGTACTTGAGCAAATTGTGCTGTGTTAACATGCATTCCTAAATCTACATTTCCCAAGTGCTCTTTTAGGAAGATGTAGGCTCTGTAAAGATTTACTTTTGAATAAACAACATTAAATAAAGGAGTAACCTTAGTTTGTTGTCGTAAATCTAGTCTCTCCCAGTTGCAGCATTACTTTTATTTCATAATATGGTTAATTTTTACCTGAATGTACAGTCCACTGAATTGGTTGTTTTGCACAGCATTTTTAAGTAATAAATAGGAAAGTCTTTAATTGTACTGATTTATGAGAAAATCAGAGGACCTAAAATTTATAGTTTATTTAAAATAAAAATGTGGGCGTGCTTTAATTTTTTTAAGTATGTAGCATATAAAATTTTCCTCACAGAACCCAGGTAAGTACAGATCTACAGATCGTGAAAAGTGTTTTGCTTTCTTACAGGGTTTGCCCAATGAGAGCTGGAAAATATCAAAAATTAACAGCACCTATGAGCTTTGTGATACATATCCTGCTGTTCTTGTTGTGCCAACGAGTGTAAAGGATGATGACCTCTCCAAAGTGGCAGCTTTTAGAGCAAAAGGCAGAGTTCCTGTAAGTGAAACCTGTACAAGGAGATGTAAGCTACAAACACCTAGAGCACTTCTAAGAAATGAACAGAGTTCTTTTAGGCATTTTATTCACATCAGTGGGCCCGCTTCCTTTCTGAAAAGGGGGAAAAGAAGGAAGAATTAGGCTTGATGGGTTTAAAACTGAGGAAAGCAACTCAGATGTGAGTCTTACCGCTTGGTGATTGTGCTATGTAATACATTTTTGTTTGGAGTTAACTCTCTAGGTTAGAGTGGTGTTTGATGCTAATTCTCATATTAACTTGTGTTCCCCTTTGGTGTGGAATGGCAGTTTTCTTGAGAATAGATACATTTTACAGGTAGCGAAGAGTCCTTTCAAATACATGGAAGGGTGACAGTGTTCATGTTGTAGGTCTGCTCAGCAAAGTGCTGTACGGGTCCATAATCTTCCACACGGAAGCCTGTTCTGGTGTTTGACCACCATCATAGCAAAGACATTTTTCTTAATGGCCAATCTGAACCTCCCCTGCCACGTAGGCAGTGGCTGTCTAATTGCACTCTGGCTTGCTGCTTTTATATTAGTACAGCAAGTTTAAAATAGTTTTGCTTTATTCCAGGTGTTATCCTGGATTCATCCGGAGAGCCAAGCAACAATAACCCGATGCAGCCAGCCATTGGTAGGCCCGAATGATAAGCATTGTAAAGAGGATGAAAAATACTTACAGACAATAATGGATGCCAATGCTCAGTCACATAAACTTATCATCTTTGATGCCAGACAGAATAGTGTTGCAGACACAAACAAGGTACGTTGGTACTATGAACAGCAGTGGTTCAGTCTTTATTCCAAAAAGCTGAAGATTGAGAAAGGGATGAGGATACAGAGAACTTAATGTGAAAATAAACTTAAACAGGGATCTCTAAATAGTGCATGGAAGGCCGGTAAGTTGTTTGGAGTATTTTGGAAGGGCTGGTAGGAGTTGGAGGCAGCGTGAGCACAGATCTGAGAAATGATGCAGTAATACCAACAGAACAACAAAGATTTCAGTAGTAACAAGAGGAGACCACGTAGCTGTATTGTCAAATGTAGCTCGCTACAATACTGGATTTCTTCAGTCTAAAAAATCCTGCTCCTAGCACTTCTTGGAGAGAACAAAACCAAAAAAGTGTTTTTAATAGTACTAGAATAATCCTTTCTCTAAGAAATATCCTGAAACACAACTGAAGTAACTGTTTCAACCTTACTCTGAAGTCCTGTATGTGTTCTTTGTCTGTTTTTACTTCTTGTGCAACAGGCAAAAGGTGGAGGATACGAAAGTGAAAGTGCCTACCCAAACGCAGAGCTGGTCTTTCTGGAGATTCATAACATTCACGTAATGAGAGAATCCCTGCGTAAGCTTAAAGAAATAGTTTATCCTACCATTGATGAGACCCGGTGGTTATCGAACGTGGACTCCACACACTGGCTGGAATATATAAGGGTAAAATACCTTCAATGTGAAAAAAAATCCTTTTTAAATTGTGTTATTTCTGAAAACATTATGAAAAGAGTGCCTAGGTTTAAACACATGTCTTTGGTCAGTATTATTTTTTTTAATAGTCTTAAAGCCTAGCATTTTAAGTAACACTGACCCATTCCATAGTAACCTTACATTTGTGGCTCTGTGTATTGGTAGGTAATGAGTTAACTCCTAGTAGCACAGTATTCTGTTTGGTGTGGGGCAGGGTTTTATTTTCTTGAGAGAAGATGTTTGTGAGCAGTCCCGGGTTATCCTTTCTTCTTGGAAAACTGCCCTGGGAACTTCAGATTGCGTTTGAATTGCTGCCAAAAGGACTTTGCTGTAAATGCTGCAGTCTTTTCTCATCCTTCCCTCCTTCAGTGCACTGTTGGTGTTCATGTGTTGGACACCTACGTTTTTCTTGGCCATTCACAGTCTGTGTTGCACTGAGCTATAATCTGCTCTATTAGTTAATGTAGTATTAAAATAAATCACATACTTTTACTGCCTGATTCATTAACCTCTGAAATGCTTTTAGAATAGTTTATTTCATTTTCATCCTCACTCCTCCGTTTATGATGAATATTGGTGGAGTGGAATTTGTCTTATTAGCAATTGCCTCAAATATCACTCGTGCCAAACATGCTTTGGATTAATTAGTTGCACTCTTTCAGAAACTGGTGCTTGCTAACTGCTGCAGGAGAACCAGTAGAGGGAGCAAACGCTTATGTTATCGAACAAGGTTTAAACAAATTTAATGTTCTTTTGGGACCAGTGTTCAGTTGAAGTTGGACTATTTCAAGCAAGTTTGGGAATCTGAGTATCTGGGAAGGTTCTTCAATAATCGGCTTGGCCTTAAATTATAAAATCTAAATCTTAAATCTAGTTTTAATAGTGGGGTTTTTTTGTGCATGTCCACTTATCACCTTTCACTGTTTCTGATTTCAGTGGGGTTTCTGGGCTTGCACAGTATCAGAGGTGAACTTTGTTGCCATTGTTTCACATATGACATTAGGACAGCAATCTGAAACTTGATTTAAATTACTTTGAAGATCTGGCTCATGTGAGGCATTCTTCATTACATTGTCCCTTATAGAGTACTTCACATTACAGTGTGGGCAGCACAGACCTCAGCCAGATTTCCTAAAAGTTGCCCTTGCTGCATTAAGTGTGGTGCTTACCTTCCTTTCCTGATTCATTTGCCTTGTAACAATTAACAGATCCACAATTTTACTCTTCCACCTATATGATGTAAGGATAATGTAGAGCAAACTGTTGCATAACTGTATATTTTACTGATAATTTTCCTTCCTGTATTGAAGACCAGACTCTTCTAATATCTCCATAGCTTCATAACTGAAGTAACTGGTGATTAAATAGTTCAGTCTACAAGCTCTGTTCTCCTGTACAAGCTTCTATAGTGCTTCCTGATGTTTCCAACCTGGCATCCTTTTCCATAAAAGATGCAGTTGGTGATGACTGTGTCTGAAGCACGGTCTTGCAATTACTTTGGAGACGGGTCTTGTGCATTTCTGCATTGTGTGTAGCGTTCCTCCTTCCCAGAACATGTTTTACATGCTTGGGAAGGGAGGAATTTTAGTGTTCAGCAATTTTCTTTTTTCTCACATTGGAATGCAGAGAGAGGAATTTTTCTGTGGTCCTCTTCTGGTTCTTCTCTTCTCCACTTATTTGTCAGTGCTATGGTAACTTGTGTTATAGGAACAAACCTTCACAGGAGAGAGATTATTCAACTGTTAAAAAAAGGAAAAAAACACTAGAGAGCAGTCTAAGAGAGCTAAGAGAAGGTTTTTTGTGGGAGTTCACAGAAGTGAATTGCAGTTCTCTGTCATCTCTGTCCTTTGTTCCAGCATGTTTCTGAGCCTGGGTTATTCATGGCCTGCTTGTGGGTCTAGTGCTGCGTATGCTTCATGCAGCAGCAGATCCGCACAGGCTCCCAGCCAGCAGCTCCTGGTTTTGTTTGGGTTGTTTTGGTTGAAATCAGCTGGGTGGTTTGTCCCTTCTTCTAACACTTCCAGTTGAGAACTGAGAGCTGAGGAAGACAAGAGTGATTCTTTCCTGTGAAGGTGAACTTTGATCACATCGAATCCTTTGTCTTTGGGGTAGATTACGATGTTTGTGTATATTTTCATGATGATAAAGAGTTTCAGTTTTCATTTAGAGAAAGGGTTGCTAGCTTCTCTTGCTATGTACTGCTGATAATGGAGAACTCTGCCTATGTTTGAGAGCTGGCTTTTGTCCCTCCAGGTGTACACATCTCACCATTTGTTAATCTTTGATTTAAAGCAGTGTTGTCCAGATAACTGTGTAATTAATCTGTAATTCAAATAAGTGAATTTTAAGAGTATAAAATCATAACTGTTGGTGGAGTTTTGGTTTATTTTTAATATGCTTGTTTTCATTTATTTTAGATGCTTCTTGCTGGAGCAGTGAGAATTGCAGATAAAATTGAATCTGGTAAAACTTCTGTGGTGGTACACTGCAGTGATGGCTGGGATCGGACAGCACAGCTTACTGCACTAGCTATGCTTATGCTGGACAGCTATTACAGGACGATCAAAGGCTTTGAGGTTCTAATAGAAAAGGAATGGATAAGTTTTGGACACCGATTTGCGATGGTAAGGTGAAAGAGTTCTTGTCTAATTTGTCACCTTCGGTTCTGTAATTTTGAATGGTTTCCTCACAGCACTTTACACTTCAGTTACTGCAGTATTCACTTGACTCAAGGGCTAGCAGGGAATTAGGGCATAATATCATGATCATATTTTTTAAAAAAGCATAATACTTGTTACGTTTTTAGCATCTAACTTGAGAATGTTTCAGGAGAAATGATACATACTGGAGCAAGTGATGACATTTCATCACTGATTCAGTACAGTTGTACTGAATACCTCACAGTTTGACCCCATAAACAGCTGTGCTTTGGAAGATGGAGGAAACGAGTGGGAGAGCTCTGCTGAACTGCAGTGTGTCCACAAGTGAATATTGGGATGCATTTTTAGCAGTTGGAAAATATAGGTTGGCATTATGGAAAATTTGCTTGTCCTGCTTATCTTTGTAATGTATTATCTTAAAGTTTTGGAGCAGTGCTGTAAATACAGTGGACAGAAGTGAGAACCTCATTCTGTCTTTCAGCGAGTAGGACATGGAGGTGATGATCATGCTGATGCAGACAGATCTCCCATTTTCCTTCAGTTCATTGACTGTGTTTGGCAAATGACAAAGCAGGTAAGCTGCTTAGGAATATATTTCTGTGCTCTTAGTGCTGTTATGGTAAAAGACGTTGTACTGAAGTTTTCATAGTATGTAAATTGTTTTGAGGAGAGGAAGATAAAGGTCTGGATCCATACGATGTGAGCACTCCCAGATCTCTTACCTCAGTGTTCTTCTGAATGTGATTCTTAAAAGTCTTGCATCGTGCTTTCCAAAATCAGTATTCCAAGCAATTGTCTAATGTGTGTTATGGAGGCTTCCTGCTGCAATACTGGGCCCTTGTTCAGAGTTGCTTGAAGACTTTCTGCCTATCTGTATTTCAGCATTAATGTGCTTTTTGTTATGGCTGGTGAACAATAAATGAGGAATTCTGCCCCTCTCTCAGAGGAAGGCTAATAACAATACCAAAGAGAGAGACTTCTAAACACCTGGTAAGAACAAAAGTCCTCTGGGGAGATCTGTAATTAAGAGCAGCCTCTTCTGTTTTTGTGTTCTCCCTTGCTGCCTCCCGTTTCTTGCTATAAACAGTTCAGCTGCCTCTTGTTGAAAGAAAATAATAACGGGGGAGCTACAGAACATTTAGCCAATACCACATCTGCTCAAAGCCTGGATCCAAAAACTGTTGGGAAATTCACAACAGTGACGTTGGAAAATCATTAAAGTTACAGCACAACAAAACAGAAAACGTCATTCTGTGAAAGTTTTGGGCCACTTGTTTTTTGGTTGACTTCAGCAGCTGGAGAATACGTGTGAAGATTGTGATTGCCTTGACACACACCTAGAGGGCTACCAGCATTCTGTTTCATCCTTGTGTAGCTTTCTTTCTTATAACATGGTGTTAGTTTCGTGCTTCAGAATCCATGGCAAACATATGTGACGTTCCAAAGCTCAAATAAGTGTCAGTGCCTGGGAGGGGATGTATGTACAGGCTCATGCTTGGGCATGGGCTCAATGCAAGCAAATTTACTTGTGTTCTCTGTGCATTTCATTCTTAAAATGTTCAGCTTAATATAGCAAGAGAATCTCTAGCTTGGGCTGGGTTACCGACCTCTGGATAGTTTCAGGCAGTGGAACTTAGCCTTTGACAGCCGGATATTTTCCCACATTTTTACAGTCTTTGTGGCAACTAGTGCAGTATTAGAGAGTTTGAGAGAAGTACATTGATAGCAGGTTGAATAGAAACGATCATTTTCCACTGCTGTCTGTAAGTTCTAATGATTTCAAGTGGCAGATGTCAAGTTGGGATGGCCATGTTGTCTGATAAAAATGTACACCTGCAAAATTGGCAGGTATTGATGCAGTTCAGTTATTAACTTTGTACCTTTCATGAATTGTGCCCACGCAGGAGAAGAGTATGTTTCAGGTTGGTAAAAAGCTCTGGATTCTGGAGATGCAGTTGATGCTGATCTCAGTAATGCATTTTATGAGATCCTGCTTGGTTAACCCAGTTCGGTCCGATTCCACAATCATAAGCTCCGTTCAGCAAAATGTTTCAACTTTGGATGTTACTGTGGTACAGAATTGGTTTATTGATTATGAAATGAAAAGGAGCATTTGTTCTGTGTGCCTTTGAGTCAGATATCACTTGGCATCCTCAGATGTTTTAAGCGACAAAATTCTTCTCTCAAATACCCCCTTTTAAAAAGAGAAAAATGAACAACAAACCCTCCAGAAGCATCAAGTGGGAGATTTTAATGACCCATATGTTCTCTCTCAATTAGTGGATTTGACAAGAAGTAAATTTTCATTTGGGGAATTTTTCCACCTGAATCTTCAAACAGACACTAATGGGCTGGAAACTACAGAGGAAAGAATTTTTAGGTCAGTGATTTTTCAGCGGCAGTAACAGAAGCTCTGCAGTCTTGATACATCAGCTCCAACAGTACAACTCTTGTACTCGAAGACAGAGTTTCAATAAAGTCCTATCACTTATTAATAAATTAGTTGGAGTGCAGCCGCTGATGTATGGAATTCTGAATATGCTTCGCTGGGTGAGAATAGCGGCCGTGTCGGCATCCATCTGATTAGCATGGACAGAGCCATCACAGACGCTGATGTGACGAGGTTCATTAAGTGCTTTCGGTTAAGGAGGGCTCCTTTAGGAGAGGCTTTCTCTTCAGAGTCACTTCCAAATGTCGTTTGGATCCGTTGCCAGTTATTTCTGTTGTATGCACGTGCTCGCTGGGCTGGGTGTGGGAGGTTGAGATCCAAGTGGCACTGGCTCTCTTCTGAGCTCCAGCATTCCTGCTCAGCCCGTTATGCTCCTAGGTGTTGTTTAAATCATAGCTGTGTTGTAACGCTGTTGTCTTGTAAAGGGGTTTGAGCATGATTTCCTGAAGAGAAGAGAGGGTGTTAGTGATAACTCCTGAACACGACTGAAAAAGAGGATTTGATCATCTTAACTTACATCTTATTTAACGTCTTACATGTTGTACTTCAAAAATGGCTTGGTGATGGAAGGCAAACTCCTGCAGTGATGAGCAGTACGTTAACCATAGCAGGGTCACAAAGAAGGTTCCAATCATTCTCTAAGTCATGGTATCAGTGGTTTCCTTAAATATCTGTGGTGTATTTTAGTTTGAGAAGCCTTAGAAGGTGAAGGATTTAAGTCAAACACTGAAAGAACTATCTTCTTTTAAAATTATATTGCTTAAAACATGTATCTTTCTGGTTTAAATACAAGCACAACCATTGTGGATTATTCAACTCCATACTTACAGTGTGCATAAAAACTTGCCCTTTGCAAATCACAGATGACACTGAAGAGGAGTTTCTGGATCAGCTAACTCATCCGCAGTCCCAACTGCTATGTTATTCCTCCTAGCTGTACTTGTCCTTTGTTTTTCTTTTTAAAGTAGCTCTCAAGCTGATGCCGAGGTGATAGTACTGCTCAGTGGCACAGAACGCAGGCCACTGCTTCCTTCACATCTGAAATACTCACTGGAGAGTTTTGCCAAGAGGAGGAAATTATTTGTGGTGAATCTGTAATGTTGCGTTCCAGACTTCTGCAGATGTTCACTCCTTTAGTGGAAATGAAGAAATGTTTTTGTTTGTCCTAAAAATCATCCTCCTATGATGCTGGTTCTCATGGCAAGGGGAAAAATGCTGCTTATTTTTTTTCCTTGAGTTTTCTAAATTTGTGTATTCTCTAAATGTTCATCATTCCATATCTGTGCTTGAGACCTCTGTCATTCTGAAGAAAAAGCTATTTTGACACGTGAAGCAGTTGCCATATGTAGCCCTCTCGTAAAATATGATTGAAGGACTTTTTCCATCTGAATAGATAGCAGCCCATCCACCTCGTATTGATTTCTTCCTATCTTATTTTTGAAGTGCTACAGATCAAGATGCGTTCTACGTAATCTATGTGCTTTCAGATTTTCCATGTGTTTATTCCACAGTGTGTCAGTAACCTCTGCTTGTGAATGTAATGTGTAGTGGTTTCAGAGGAATAACACTGCTTCCAATTTGGATGTACAGAATTTACTTTCTAACATAGAAAGAAGAGGGATTAAAAGATTATTGTACGTAGCTGATGCTAAAGTCGAGGGGTGAGATGAAGAAAAATGACATAACTGGGGTAAAAAATGTAAGAAACACTTGAAGTATATGTCCAGTGTATTTATTGTGCATTTGTGCTGATTATCCAACTCGCTGCATGTTGCAAGCAGAAATAAAGCTCTAAAATATCATAGAGAAATAAAACACATTCTGTTAGATGGGGCTTCTCACAGCTTTGTGTCACCAGTTTCACACTAGCTCCTGTTTCTGTGCTTGCATCCTCGTGTACTTGCATAATGAATGTAAGGTTTGTCTCCAAGGACTACAAAGAAGTATGTAGGTGAAATGTATTATTGCAGTGTAAGGTAAGGGAATCTCTTAGTTTTCCTGCAGATAATCACTAAATAAGAGGAAAATCTTGTCTGAATCTTTTGGTTATTTATTTGTTAGTTTCCTCCTTACCACACTGCTTAAAATACAGCTTAGAGTAATTTTTTTTTTTTTTTTTTTTTTTTTTTAAGTTTCCTGCAGCCTTTGAATTCAACGAGTTATTTTTGATCACCATCCTGGATCACCTTTATAGCTGTCTCTTTGGGACTTTCTTATGCAACTGTGAGAAAGAAAGGTTGAAAGAGGTAAATAATTGGTGGAGTACACATCCTTAATTTGTTGATTTTGTATGGAAATGTGAAGGGCCTAAGAACACTTAAGCTGTTTTTTTGGTAAATTTACTACATCATCTTCGAGGGCACGGCAGACATGTAATTTCATAGAATACATAATGAGTGCTCCATTAAATGAGGTGCCATTCACTTTTCTTTGGTTATCTGTTGGCGGTTCTGAGGATTTTAGAAAATTGTCTTCCAGATATTTCTAGCCAGCATCCACGGTTTTATGTAATTATTATCAGGTGGTATTAACATTCTTTGCTGTTTTCAAAGCAGCTCCCACACATGGCTTTGGGTCACTTCAGGACATAATTTTTATGCATCCTGCGATTGAAGACATTTAAAATGCCAAAATGAATGAAATTAGGAAAGAATGAAATGCTGTGTGTTCTGTAAACATGTTTTTCTTAGAAAGCTTTTTTATTATTCCAAATACACTTCTGGCTTTTTTGTTTGTGGCACCTCGTGTTTGTGTTAGAGCAGGTGGCTATTCCTCGGCAGTTAGATCTGTCGTTTTTCACGTTTGTCTTGCTGCTTCTGGAGAGAAAAAGTTGCGCGCAGACACCACAAGGTGGAGCTGAATAACGTATTCTCAGCAAATGCAGAATTTCCCAGCTGCTTTCTTTTAATACACGAGTAGTGGTATGCAGTTCTCAATAAAGAAATGCTCTCAAAGGCACAGCAGTAGCAGAAGCACTTGCTTTGCAACATCGAAGGAGTGTAAAATTGCAAGGTGAATCTGATCGAGGTTCAGATTTTGAAACCTTGGGCTGACCATGATTCTGCTGGTTGCATTCAGGATAATAGAACTTTCAGAAGTGCAAATAAAGCTAATCGTTTTAAATCACAGTACCAGTAGATACTGGGAATGAATAGCATGAGTGGGAGAACTCATTGTTTTCCACAGATGCTGTATTGGATCTTTCAATCCACATTCTCTCCTCAGTGATTTTCTTCTCAAAGCTGACTTATTTTTAAATCTTTTTGAAGTGGTCGACATGTAATTGTGGATTTGACGAGCTGCAGACATTGCAGGGAGTTACAACCAGTACAGCTCTCTCTTCCTCAGCTTGAACTCAGTGTCTTTGAAAATGTTATGCCTAAATCTCCTTTCTCAGTTAGCTGCAGAAGGGAACGAGAGTTCAAAAGTTTTGCAATCGTTCAGTGTTTTCAGTGGACATTACTGCAGTGTATCAGGTCATTCTCACGATGATACCTAGATAATAGCCTCACATTTTAACATTTTGCAATCCACATACTTATTTTTCTGCATTATTTTTTTAATTCAGGAGTTAAGCACTAAGACTGTATCGCTGTGGTCCTACATAAACAGTCAGTTAGACGAATTCACAAATCCTTTCTACGTGAACTATGAGAACCACGTCCTGTATCCCGTTGCCAGTCTGAACCATTTGGAACTGTGGGTCAACTACTACGTCAGATGGAACCCGCGGATGCGGCCTCAGGTATGAGCTTCCACTTTTATGTTTCACTGAAGGTGAAATTACTGCTTTTTGTAAGGATTGGGTCATTCAAGCAAAGTGTTCTCTTCTGTTGCTGATGGGGAAAGAAGGTGGTTTTCCTAAAACACGGCGTATGTTAAAACTAGGCAAAATGTTCAGTGTGAGGCCACCAGTAGGACATAGCTGCAGTATGATTTACTGACTTGTGGAAGGTGGCATAAGCATCTTTCTTTTCAGAGGATTACTTTTATAACACTTGTGTAATATTTTGCAGTACTTTTAAAGCTTCTGTTGCAGTCACCTTCTTGCATAGCATAGTGTCACTTTCATTACGTTTTGCTGTTTAGCGATTGTTATAAAATGTAGCAGCGGTTTCTAAAAGGAATCAATCTGCATACCAGCTCATTTGTAGACTCTTTGAGCTTACTGTCTTACAGATATTTGTTTTCGGTTGACCTTTCTGTTTTCAAGCTGGTATGCTAAAGATTAAGCGCTCCCTATATGTGCTCCTTGATTCATCCAGTATTTGTTCTTAGAAGTAATGTCTCCTATTCAGATAAATCTCCAAATCTCATCAGAAAAATGCTGTGTATGCTCTCAGAATTCTGAAGATAAAACATTACATTTGTTTCACAACCATGATACATCTGAGGATGTTACTCTGTCTCTTTGTTAAGGTAACGTTTCAAGGTATCCCCAAGTGTATTATGATAAATTACCTGTACTGAGTGACTGTTTGAAAGCTTCTTTCATCTTCTAACAGTTAGCAAGAGATGTGAGTTTCGGATTTATTAGACACCCACAAGTCAGAGCTTGTTTGAAAAGACGTGTTTCAAGGACAGTGCTCAGTTAGAGATCCAAGCACCTGAGCAATAGCCTGTAAGGTACTGCAGAAATGCAGTCGCTTGCTTCCTTGCTGGGGTATTTCCTTGTTGCCCGTACTTGCTCTGTTTTCTTGGTGTAATCTTTGTTAGGTATCCATTTATAGCACGAGTTAATATGGAAAACTTTTAATCTTTGTAGTTTTGAAGTCAGATTGCCATCTGCTTTTTAGCAAAATGTCACCTTCCTCGAACCTGCTTGCTGGAAAACATTTGCATGGTTTATTCACGTTTAGAATTGACCTTCAGTGATGTCAGGTGTATTTAATTGGGAGGCTTTGTAAGCACACGTGAGAGTCAGTCCCTCTCCAAAAGAGAGTGGTGGGGAGGAGTGGACATAACCAGAAAATACCAGAGCTACCTTGCCACCACATGCAACTTGATGTCCACTGCCCCTCAGTCGGTGGCTCTGTAAAGAAGAGGTTATGTATAATGATATGTATTCACTTCTGAGTTGTATGGATGGCTGAGTTGGTACTATCGATGCCATTTATTTGCATGAAGAGCCCCGTTTTGGGATTACGGTCTCATTGCAGGAGATGCTGTGCAGGTGACACACAGCCTCCTTGCAGAGGGGTCTGAGCAGTGAGCCACGTGGAAAATTTGAGCTTAAACACGGATGGGTTTTGTGGATTCCCTTTTTTCCTAAGCTCTGCTTCAGCAAGGTCATTCTAATTCTTTAGTGAAATAAAACATTCCTCTGTTTCGGTTTGGAGGTGTTGCATCATTATTGACTTCTTGTCCTAAGAAAATAAGATAGATTTTAGTCCTGTTGTATTTGAATTCATTGACTGGGAAGAGGAATGGGCGAGGGTTTTATTCTTCGTTTTTTTTTTTTCTATTTTATTTATTTACCCTTTCCCTGGGTCGTAGAAGTATTTGTGTGTGACATGGGGAGGATAAGCTCTAGCAGTCTCATATGCAGAGTTGAGTGCTCTGTGTGTGCATCACACTGCATTTGCAGATGACTCTACTAGTCTGGAATACATAACCTAGTATGATGCTTTTGGATTTTTTCATTTGATACCATTTCTTTCTCTTCCTTTTCCTGTGTGGTTGTTCAGCCCTCTTTGCTGCAGTCTGAGCAGTGCTGGCTGCCAGCTGTCAGTTAGTTCTCTACCCAGGCAAATCTAGGAGGTTCTGCAGGGGCAGTGTTTGCAAGCCACTGTGCTCTTTGCCATTCCTGTGTGCAGAGCGTGAGTGCAAGTTCTGTTCCTTTCAATCCAAGCTGTGTCTTGCTAGGGAAGGTGGAAGGACAGGAGTGTACTTTAGTTGATATATTTGCATCACCCATTAGGTTATGTTTACTTGTTTGTATGGCTTCTGGCAAATGGTATTTTAATCCTTGGAGTATGGAGCTTGAACTTGTTTTATTTTTATTTTTTTTCTACACCTGCAGTTTTTTCTTTAAGTTCTGTTCTCCTGGAAATAGGGCCTTTGTGCTAGAGAGGATCTTTTAGTAGTGCTTACAGTTTTCCAGATTCGTTCTTTTCTTATGCTTGTGAAGTTTCATCTGGAACTGAAGGTGAGTACCGAAACTCGGGTCGGCTGGTGGCAGGACTGCTGGGGGCAGAGCTGGCAGCTCCCTGCAGCTGCCAGGAGGACTCAGTTCCTACTTAGTAGCTGGCTTAAAGGAAACGAAAGAAAAAGGTAGGAAATGAATAGTTGTTTATGTGAGGAACACAGAAATGAACTTGGAAGCATGCAGATAGGTTACAATGGTAACTGCCTTCTTTATACTGTGTAAGAATGGCAGAAGAATCTGTTTTGTTGAACATTTAAGTGATTAGCTGTCAGCTGAACCTCAGTGTCAATAAACACAGCATTTGCATATGTAAAAGAACAAATAAGATGCTAAGTGTTACTGGGAAAACAGCTTAGATTAAAATGGAAAACGTAATTACAGAGTGCTTTGTGTTGCTGCCTACTGGTCAGACATACAGTGCAGCCCCAGTTCCTCCTGCCTTAAGATAACTTTCCCTGCAGTTTCTTTAATGACGTGGTTGACATCGCTTGTAATATTTGCAGAGTTCACACATCTGATGTAAGAGTTGTAGAGGCAGGACAAAGCTACCACACAGCTCTGGAAGTGCATGGTATTTCTGGCCCACGACCCATGCTTTGGAGCCCACTGTTTTTGCATGGAAGTGGGGCAGGAGGTGCTGTGTAGCTGAGGAGTGCCCCAGGGAGCTGGATTTCATCCCAGCACTTCTTGCAGAGATTCTTATGAGGTGAGGCAGGTGACTCTCCGTGCACAATCGTTTCCCTCCTTTTCAGGACAAGGACAAGGTTTGCAGAGGCTGACTTGTGTGGGTAGCTTACATCAGCAGGCGGAGCCCTCTGCATTCAATTGGTATGGAATAAAATACAGGCTGACTGCTTAACCCGTGTTCTGAAGGTATCTGTAGATATTTGAGGGAAAAAAAAAACATGTTATTTTGTAATGAGCCCTGCATCAGAACATGCACAGGGATTGAAAAACTAACACGGTACAGATAATTTAATTTTGGGGAGTATCTAACATGTTCTGGAGAGCAAGCCCTTAAAATGTCGCTCTAATCTATCAGATGTCAAAAGCTAAATGAAGTGTAGGTTTAAACAAGGAACAGCATCAGGCCGTGGCATGTCGTGTTTCCTGTGCCTGTAGATCTATACAGCTGTTGGCCAAGTGTGCCTTCCAGTTCCCGCGTGGTAGGGTTCGTAATTTCTGTTTATCAGCCATTGCTTTTCCAGCAGGCCTGGGGGTTTGTTGGCTTCCCAGGAGCATGCCTTTACAGTAAGCACGGAAGTATTGATTATTATAGAAAACTGCTGTTTTCATCATCTGAGATTGACTTTTTTCTGTGAGCATACTGTTAAGTAGGTTTTAAAAGCAAGTCTGTCAGACTTCAGCTCATCGGGAAGAGGAACAAAAAGCTTGAGTGAAAGATACTGTTGTCTTTGCAGCGCACAGAGTAGGTTTTGGAAAAACTGACAGTCTCGAGAAAAGCAATGAATTTAAAATAACCATTTTCCTCTGCGGCCTTTCTTCCCTGTTGCTAAAATAGATAAACCATACTCGCTGAACAAGACAAAATGCATTCACTGTTGAACAATTTTCATGTGAATGACTGTCCTTGAGCTAGTACAGCGATCCGCAGTAGATATCCAATTAAGACATGGCAGTACAGTGAGTAGCTATTATAATTTCTTTCATAACTCTCCTTGTGTTGACAAATTTTGTTATCCAAAAGCACTTCAGGATCTTGAAGGGTTACTTGGAAATGAAAACCTGAGAATCAATACTGAAAGTGAACTGTAGTAATTCTGTGAAGAGGCAGGTTTGAAATTATTAGGAAATGAAGCTGCCTTTTGTCTATAGATAGTTGTTACCTGTTGTAGTATGTATATTGTATGGTGTAATTGTAGCTTCTGCATGGCTATAATTATTTTAAAAGTAAAGAAAAAAAGCACAAAAACACTCTCCTGCCTCGAGTCCTTAACTGGCAGAGTCACTTGTAATAAGTGTAGAGTGCTGTGTTCTGAGTCACATCTGCTTTCAGTGTGCACAATTCAATTAAAAATGGTTTTGTATCAACAGTGTTTTAGGCAATAAAGGATGTTTCTTTAGCAGTGCTCTAAGTATTTTTGAACTTGTGATAGGCAGCAGACACCTTATCTGTATGATGTAGGAGTGGCAGCTGTGTGGTTTTGTATGAAACAGGCAATAAAACTGTAGCTAATGAGGAAAATAAACATCCACCCCTTTTAATGAGTCCATACTGTAACATGAGATGAGCCTACAATTGGCTCTTCCTGAGTCAAGAACTGTACCTGGCTCACTCGGTTTTACAGCCTTTTGCTGGTTTTTATTGGTTGGGTGGAGGATGTTAAATATTGCGAGTATCACTTGTAGTGAGAGGATCACAGACAGGTGTACTGGGGAAAGAGAATGCTCATGCCTGGGGGGAGCAAGAGAAGGCACATGGCAGTACAGGCATGGATGAGGAATGGGAGGGAAGAAGCACAAGAGCAGAAGTTAGGTAGAAGTGAATGGGTTGTGCGAGGAGCAGGGTCGGGTCCAAAGCTTACTCATGGCTTAATACAGAGGAGTGGAACTGGAAATTTGAAGAGCATTGAAATGGGCAAAAACATGAATTGTCTAAAAGCAATCCTGAGAACTTTGCTAATAAAAAATCATCTTCATAAGTTGTTGTGGTTTTTTTAATTTTTTATACTTCATATTGATTGTGAG
This sequence comes from Callipepla californica brunnescens, assembly GCA_023055505.1. Classification (NCBI taxonomy): domain Eukaryota; kingdom Metazoa; phylum Chordata; class Aves; order Galliformes; family Odontophoridae; genus Callipepla; species Callipepla californica. Next base: position 1,654,947 of record JALIRH010000013.1, read on the forward strand.
TTAGACATAAAGCCTTGGTCATGTTCATTTTAGTTCTGAGTCATTATTACTGCAGTAAATAGTTATAATTACAAAAAGAAACCTAACACCATTAAGTCTTCCTGAGGTGTTGCAGATAAGTTCTCTGACTTCGACAGAACCAACTCTTTGGTAGATGTCTGGAGCAAGGTCAGACTTGCTGTCACTTATCCCTGCTGCTTAGAGGTGTTGAACTTTGCACTGTTGTCACTGCCCAGTTTGTATTTCTAGGTGTAAACGGCAGTGTTGTTTTTGACTGATCATCTTTTAATCTGCTCATGCAGAACCAGCTCTTTCACCTGGAGTGCAGAACTCAGAAGGTTGGGTGCCAGTCCTTGTGGCCTGCTGTTGCCTAGCAGCATGGCTGGGAAGCTGGCCCTGCAAAGGTGGTATGCTGTTCTGAAAGCTTGGCACAGATACCAAGGAGTGAAGCAGCAACACCTGGGTGCTGGGCCCAGGGTCATCTTTGGAGCTCCATCTCCCAATTTGCAAGGCACAGTGAAAGAGGGAGCAGTGTATCTGCTCTCGGACTCCCAACAAATTCATCTGTCAAATCAGCTCTGTGATTTCTTAATAAGGCTGTAATAAAAGCTTGCCATGGAGGCAGGATGTGTGCTGTGTGAGGATATGCTTATAGGATAAGGTGAAAACAAGGCCTTTTAATAAGGGATCTTCCCTGAGCTTCTTGTAGAATCTGCTGCTCTTCCTTTCAGCAAAGAAGAACTTTGTTCCTACAAGCCAGTAGGGTATTAGTGGGAAGGAGGCAGGACCTGCTCCTTTCTGAAGAAAGCTTTATTTAGGAGAGGAGCCACGTGGAAATAGAATGGTGTGTGAGATGGCAAAGCAGTAGTTGGATGGTTATCTGTAAGAACTTGAACAAGGCAGTGTGAGGAAATGCTGGCAGCAACAGGTCTGCCTGGGAATAAGTCAGGAGGAAACATGGAAAGGAAGTAACCTTTGGATTTTTCTCAAGAAAAGGGAAATTACAGCAGCAGAATTTGAGATATGCAGCTCCTTATTTAAACAAACAAACAAACAAACAAAAAAAAAACAACTGAAAATCAGCACAACTTAAGAACTCCTATGCTTTCTATCCTTCAGCTGCCTGTATCACTTCTTTCTAACCCCATGCATATATATTATATGTAATCCTAGCATGGACCCTTATCACTAATGAATATGGGAAATGCTCTGAAAGTGTGAAAGATTTCTGCACTCTGGATTTGAAACATTGTTCCAACGCATTAAAATATGTATCTGAGTTTTAGTGCATAAAACATTGCTGTGTTCTGTGGTAGTGCATTCACATGGCACTGTAACAGTGCACGGGAAGCTGTGTTAAATGGAAAGCAGCAACACATCCTTTCCTGGAAATCATGAGAAAATGCTTTGTGTTTAAACTGCCGCTGGCACGGCGATGTTTATGTAGGCATGTTTGGCAGTGTTTGCATCTAACGTGAGCTTATTAGAAGATGACCACATTTTAGACTGGCCTTTTGTCTTTTTTCCCTCCTGACCCTACTGTGTCTCGCTTATGGCATTGTATTGAGTCATCAACTGTGCGTGTCTGTCCTAACTGCTCTGTAAGCCATCCACAAGGGCTTTGTTTCCTAGGGGAGTGCAACTAAGAAAAATGTGAAAATATTGGTATGGTGGGTTTTCCTTTTTTCTCCTTGGGGTGAAGGGCTCTTCTGTAAATGTTCCACCTCTATGGCAAACAGGAGATTTTATGGAGAGAGGTAATCTTTCAGAAATGCGCCCGTTTGTGTCCTCAGAAACATTCATCCGATTTGGAGGGCTGAGGCTGCAACCAACTCAGAACGTTAAGGACTGCAGTTAGAAAGGGAGGGAGGACAAATATCAGAGAGTTACAGCTGACAGGGAATAGGAGCGAGTCGTGGATAATGCTCAGCGAGGTGAAGCTCCCTGCTTTCTGTTCAGCCCGTCTCTTGGTGGAGGTGCTTCGTGTTATTAAGTCGTAATGGCACGCTATGTTCTGCACAGCCCACCTGATTCATTTTATGGGACGGGTTTTGTTGGGGTGATGGTGTCACGAGGGATGCTGGTGTCTGTGGAACCTAAACCTGCTGGGCACCGTTTGTTTCTCACCATGAGATGAAAGGACAGAAAAGCCCATTAGGAAAAGTGAGCATTTTAGTTTCAGAAAAATAAAAAAGGGATGGGGTCAGAAACTGCAAAGAAAGCTGATATTGAAGAGCAGCACTCTAATGGAGTAATATCAAACTGAGCACCGAGTAAAGCAGGACTACATGGGGGGAAATAGTATTTTAATGTTTATCTAACCATCAGTTTTAGATAGGCATACAGGCAGGCTGAAATCAGTTTGTAAAAATGATCTTCTTTCTGACCCTCTAGTTTTTTTGAGTGCATAATTGTTCAGCCTTCACATCCAAGGATTTTCTGCATGACACAAATACGTGCTGCCTTTCAGAAATGTTGTTACTGTTATTTAGAGAACTTAGCTTAAAACCATCCTCTTTGAGGTGTAAGCCTGAGGAGAACAGCACTTGAGCCAAGGCTGAAGATGTGAATTGTTGAATGGGAAGGACTGAGCAGTGCAGTCCCTCCCCTGAGCACATATGTAGCGGTGGCTTTGGTTCCCAGAAGGCAGGGGTATGGAGCTGCTCCTGTGGCAGCTTGGCTGGCAAAGGAGGCTGTTGTCCTCAGACTTGTGGCCTCACTGGCTACAGCATTTGTGTGGGCAGCATGGGTGAAGGCTGCAAGGAGGAAGGCTTGTGAGTTGTGATTCAGTTGTGTGTTGATGGTGAGAAACCCTCTCTGGTTTTCTTTACATAACACCGTGTGAGAATGTCCTGCTCAGGTGTGCATCCCAGCCCTGCCATCTTGGGTGCAGGCGTTCCAGGAGCTTGGTGTGTCGTTTTCTTGCTGTGTCTAGCAGTGCACAAGTTTCCCAATTCTGTATCTTCCTATGATTGTCTTGTCAGCACATTAATTTTCTTTTCCAATCTTCTGCTTTCCAAAAGCTGTAAACGATTCAGAGATGAGAGAGGATAAGAGAAATTAAAAGCAACAGATGCTTTTTTGCCTTTCTGTGGCACTCGGACGAAGGGGAGATCTCTCTCATCAGATCCAGCTGCTTAAAAAAGCAGCGTGACTTGGGTCTTCCTTTGTCTTGCAATAGGTTTTGAATGTTCTGGAGGAATGTGACAACCACATAGGACCCTGATGCAACCCTTGGTCAAAGTCTGGTGTTTTTGATGCCACTGTCAGAAGCAGAGGCAGAAACCCACACCGGTTGTGTGTACAAAAGGTGTATTGCTGTCTGGCTCCAGCAGATCCTGCACAAGCACGATCCACTTGGCTGCTGTGCTTTCCTCACCAACGTGCCGGAGGGGTCAGGCTCTTGGAAAGGTGCCTGGCTAGAAGAGTAATGAGATGCTCCCTGTGGAGCCAGCTTTGTGAGCTCTGCCTAGCAAGCTCTGTCCCAGCAGGCATGGGAAACAGTTCTCTGTGAAGGCATTTTAAGTTCATCTGAAAGCGGTGGTGGTAAGGGATAGGGATACAGTTACTGGAGTGCACCACAACAACTTGGTTAGCAAACGGTGTTTTGAATGGGCTTCCTGCCAATGGAGCGTGTTGTTAGAAAGGAACAGTTTGTTAAAGAATGTTCCCTTTCAGATGACTTAAACACTGTCCCTAGATATTGACACTCTGAAATACTGTAGCCATGGGATTCACAGTGTTACTGCAAGACATGGTGGAAGCATTTCCTGAGAAGATAACTCATTATGGATCAAAGTAAACCTTTCCTTTCTTCACCCGCAGGTTCCAATCCATCAGAACCTTAAGGAGCTGCTCGCCATCCGGACTGAGCTTCAGAAGAAAGTTGAAGATCTGCAACGGGAAGCAGCTACACGATCCATTTCCTCCTCCTCTGACAGAGGTTCATCTCCGTCCCATTCAGCCACACCAGTGCACACTTCTGTGTGATGTGAAACAAAAGCCGTGCGAAGCAGTTCAGGTCAGGTAATACAGAGAGGGGGGCAAAATGTTTTCCTGTCACGCAGGGACTGTGAGTAGTTCATAATTGCTATGATCTACATGCCTTACTGTGTCTGATATTACCACAATGAGGCCAAAAAGAGCTTCAGTAGATGTGATGTCTTTTCTTGTTGGCAGTCCCCACGTGTTTTGACATCTCTAGTTAAATCACCAATTGTGAAATTAAACTCTGCTTTTAGTAACTAACAATTTAACCATCCTCGAAAGGAATCCATCTGCCAAGCAGACAGAAAGATGCCTCTCACACTGCCTAGGGTACCATGCCTGCTTGAGGGAGTCAGATGAAACGGACCCGATGCTTACACAGAACACTGAGAACGTTCTTCTGAACAGGAGCTCTGTGCTTCACATGGCAATAGATGTTTTTTTTGGTAGAGGCAGTATTGTTTCTTAAGGAAATCGATGCACTTGGAAATGGATTTTAATATTTTCCAGTGCCGTCAGTTTTGCATTTCAACTAAATATGCCATTAAAAGTGGATGAAGTTAAACTGGGTTTGTCAAATACCACGCTGACTTGTATGATGTAATATATTTGGTAAAGCATGTATTTTAGTGTTTTTTTTAATGCCTTTTGTACAAGTTGCAATAAACTCTTTTGACGGTTTAGTTTATTGTTCAGTTTCAGGCTCCGGAGCAAGGGGTAAACTTAACCACGCCGAGGTCTTGTTCAAAGTACAGGTTTGTTTTCTAGCAAATGGTAACACTGGGGGTTGGAGTGACACTCAGCTGTGTAAATTGTATAGCCTGTATAGCTCCACGTTGTTAACAGTGTTGTTGTAAACTGTACACACCAAACACAGAGCTGTGTCTGTTCATGTACATGTGGGTGTGATGTTCAGCATATGCCGGTGTTATGTTCAGAAAACGGATCCTGCCTACCCAAACTCGTTCAAAGACCTTAACTCATAATGACTTTGTTTGACAAAGTTTTTTAAGTAATACGAGCTTAACTGGTTTGCTTGAAATAAAGCCGGTTGGCTTTCTGTTTTTTAAACTCTTGTTAGCATTGTTTTCTCTGTAAAGTGAATAACCTATCCCCATTTCCATTTAAAATACGCTTTCCCAACCAGCTGTCCCTCCCAGAAGTATCAATAGCAGCTACTTGATGGCTGTAACATCCAGCTTTTCGAGACAGTGACTCCGTGGCCTCTGTAGCAGGAGTCAAAGTGGGGCATGCTGGAGATTTTCCCGTTCCTTTCCCTCGCTGTTTTTGGTGAGATCCTGGTTCTCATAGTGGTGCTGAAGTGCTACGGCTGTGCTTTCCAGTTGGTGCTTGCACTGCTCCAAGTTGCGTTGCTGGGAATGAAGCACCGTCCTTCAGAATGCGACGGTTGTGCACGTGGCTGGTGTGCTTTACTCTGTGAGTGCACGTGTATTACTGCGCATCTGTCCTTAATGGAAGACAGCACTTTTCTGTGTCTCTCCATTAATGTACTCAGCACACAGTAAATGAGGGAGGTAAGCTGTGAGCAGCTGCGCCTGGAAAGGCTGACGTGCCCTGCCCATTCCCACACGTTTGGGGCAGGGTGTCTCTGTTTTGATGCAGCATTTGCCTACAGGAGCAAAGTACATGGATGCTGCAAGGTGGCATCTCTTAAGGAAACTCAGGCTTTTTATACATAGACGAATAATGTTTCTCTGTAAAAATGGTTCTGCTAAACTGTGTGCCAGCAGTGAATTTTACATTGCCAAAATATGTTGAGCTGGTATTGAACTGAACTTCCGTACTTCAGATTTCCTTGACATTTTAACTGTACATTAAAGCAAAGCACTTTATCTCTAAAATGCAGCGCTAAGGAAAATCTTTTGAAGTTTTTCTCTTTCTTGGTGCTCATAGTCGCAGCGTTTCCTCTATAATTATTGTGGAAGTGATGACCGGATTAGCTTAGGCATTGTGAGGTTTTAAAAGCTTAGGTTCCTAGAGCTGCAATGTGAGAACTGTGCTGTGCCTCGAAGGCTCCTGCCTTCCTCTGCTGCTGCTGGCTCACCCACGGGTTCCAGTGCAGCTTAGGGCATCTGCCTGGCTGCAAGGGCAGTGGAGGAGCAGGATCCTGCTGTAACGTGTACGCAGAATGGGTGGTTTTACATGCACCTAATGTGATTCTGTATAGCTCACATATGGTAGTTAAGGCATCATTCTGTACCTCAGAGGTGATTAGTACACTGTACTCAATCTGCTTCCCAGGATTCAGGTGTTTTTTAATTTTTAATAAGGATTGGACTGTTTGAAGGTAAGAGCAGAACGCTGCTCCCTGTTTGATGTACCCTGCACAGAACAGATAACTAATTCAGTCACTGCATCTTCGTTTGCTTTGTTTGGCTGGTTCTGACTCAACATAAAGGGAACGTGCAGAAGGACAGCAAGCATGATTTGATCTCTGAGTGACACTTGAGAGAGCAAACAACGTGAACCTGGTATACCAGAGCAGGCTGAAGCCATGGTAAGCAATTGAAACAGTTTTTGCTTTAAAGTTAACTGAATCATCAGCATCAGACACTTTGTCACTTCAGTCCTGTTTCAGGGCTTAATTACACTTCTTCCTCCTCTGTAGATAAACGTCAGTGTTTTTGTTTCAGAAAAATGGAAGGCGGCTTTTAAAGCTGGCAAACATCCTCATCTGCCCTTTTGTTCCTGCACAGGCAGCCTTCTGCAAGGGGTTAATGCTTTAAACAAGGAAAACATTTGGTTTCTCTCCTGCTTTAAAAGAAAAGCTGTATTTAACAACACCAAGGATGGCTGGTTTCCCTGGAGCTGGAAGTAAATAAGGGATCAGCAGCTCACATTTGGGTGGTTTGACTGCTGTAAGAGCACAAGGTAAAACAGGCAACTTGGAATATTCCCTAGGTGAGGCAGGCCTTCCTGACAGAAGTTAAGATGCAAAAAGGAATGCTCGTGTGCTGACAGATCACATCTGAACTAAGTGGATATCCTACCAGGCATCTCTTGACTGCCAGGCTGATGCCAGCACGTGCAGCCCAGGGCCTGAGCTGCAGCACCGCTCCCTCCTGAGCAGGGAGAGGAGCGGCCACAGTGTGTGTGTGCTCACACACTTCAGCTTTTACTGTTGAATTACAGTCCCATAATGATAAGTGTTTTCTCACAAAGTCCACTTTGGGGTGCGTTGGGAAGGGTGTTCCTTCTGTTAGTGTTTTTTAATAAGGCCTTTAGTGTTGTCGTAGAAGAAACCATGCACAGAAAAGTGACGGTCTGCCATTTGCAACATGGAAAAAAAAGTCCCAAACGCCTTAGTAGACAGTTTGTTTAATGTTTCCAAAGGTATCAGATTCTGATATCTCCCCCCACTGCTCCTTTACATGCACGTTAGCAAAATTAGTCTTTTCACAGCAGAACATTCAGCCTTCATTTGATATAGATTGCTTCTGCACCAGTAAACAATATGCTTTGCTTTTAGATAAGGATTTCACTCACCAGAAATGACTCTCTAATTTCACACGACTTTTGTTCCTGAACTTCATTTGTTCCTGAACCCCATTTCTTGCACAACCAAATGTGGAGGCCTTACCCTGCCTCGTCATTTTGCTGTTTCAGAATCTGAATTGGTACTGTGGAGTAATTCTGCTGTTACCGCAACAATTGAATGGTGAACAATGGCAGTGCAGCGCTCATTGGGGCTCCTTAATGACTGAGTTTATTGAAGCACCAGAAAGAATCTGAAATTCACCACGGGCTGTTCTAAACTGAAGAATTCAATGACACAGTATTCTAAAACGAGGAACCTACTACGGTACTGCCAAAGGAAAACTCAAGCAATTGGTAAGCGATAGGGTGAGAGCTGGTTAAGTTCCTTCAGTTCTGTTTTTTATATAATTGTGAAAGCTTTTCTGATCAATTACATGAGAAAGAGCTTCAGTGAAGCTGAAGATGTGAGATGTCATGAGAAAAGAGCCCACAGCACAGCTTCCCATAAGCTCTCTGGTCAGCTGTATGTACACTTTAGGACTCGGGGGAAAAAACATCCTAGCATTCCACTGCTTCACTGCCTTTTTAAGTACAGGATGAGAAAGTTCAGGCCCTGTACACAGATTTAAAGTGCAAAGATTTTTACAGGTTCCATATCCCAATTTAAAGCGAATGGATACTAATGAAATGAACACTGCTGCAGAGGTGAGCGCTGCATCTGTTCTTTCAGCACTCCTTACCGCCAGGAGAACACAGCAGTGCTCCATCTCTGTAATGCTGAAGCAGTGAGGGTGCAAGGTCTGAGCTCCCCGTGCCTCGCTGCCGTGCCACACTCAGGTGGAGGAGGAAGCGGGCAGCACAAAGAAGCCAGCTGAGTCTCAGCTGCCACTCAGACCTTCACAGCTTTGATTTCTGTCCACTTCTGAAGACAAGACTGAGTTTTAATTTCTTAGTTGCAGTATTTGTCAATATTTTCCCATCTGAAATCCCAGAGAAAGATTTTTAATCGTGTTACTGTAAACAACTGAAGTCACTGCTTTCACTGCGCGTTTACATTTTTCCATACACTGCATACCTTGAAATTGCAGAGGCAGGCTTACAGCCCCAGAACAGCTGAGAACTATTCTTTCAGATCCACGCACGCTTGTACAATGAAGTAACGGCCGTTAGCAGCAGTACTGTGGACTAAATGCTCTAAATACGTGAGGCACCATATATCCTTAGGACTCACCTCCCTTATAAAACGCCGCCGTTGTTTGGTTCGAGCTAGAGTAAGGCTTTAAAAATGCAAGTGTTAAGAAGAGCATAAAGAATTGCACAGCTGTAGCAAAGTACTTAAAACGTGTCCTTTCAAAGGGAGCTGTGGGACAGGAGGCTCGTGGAGTCATAGAAGGGCTCGGGTTGGAAGGGACTCAAGGATCACAGCGAGGCCTTGGGGCAGGCGTGTCTGCCTCACAGCTCCGAAATGAAATGCTTCTGTTAGTCCACAAACATTTGCACAGTCTGGGGTTGGCAAAACACGTGGAAAAAAAAAAAAGCACATATTTCAGGTTTTACATATAAATAGAGAGTTCCTTTCACACTAGGCAGTCACGTCCCCTTCACTTCCCGTTGCTCTGGGAACACGTGTCAGAAAGTGCCTGCCTTGGCATCAGCACGAGAGCGCCAGGAGGAGGAAGCAGCACCGAGGCAGTGAGAGCAGGTGTGGGGTACGAAGACACTGACGGAGGGAGGTGGCTGCTTAGCTTTGGGCTGCTAGTGACAGGCACTCCGCTGTCCTCACACCTGTAAGCTGTCCTCACAAGAGATCTCGTCCTTCACCGGACTGAGGGTCGCTGCTGAAGCACCTGCTGCTGGTTTGCATACAACTCACAACCAAACCTACAGCATTCCTTCCACGTACACAAGTCATTACAAAAAAAGCACACGCTGCCATCCTAACCCTAAAGCCTAGAGCAGTAAGAAGCCAGTTCAAGCCTAAGTACACGTCACACAGTTTTGGATTCAAATGGAATAAGCTAAATTACAAGCAGGTGAGATCTCGGTGTTCTCCGCCGGTGATCCTTCCCAGCAGGAGGGGATGCAGGTGCCCTCACACCTTTGCGCCGTCGTGTTTCGGTGGTTCTGCCGACTGTGTTTCCAGTACTGAGTATTTAACTGGGGAAGGAAATGAAAGTTGTTAGTACCACAGTATGCGGCTGTACGTGAGTGCAATTGACGGGTGCCCAGCAGGGGTTGGCTGTGCCCCATCTCAGCCTGCACAGCAGCCTGCCTCATCTGTGGCTGCAGGAAGGCACACGCTTCTGGTGCCTGACAGCATGAAAGCTCTGCATCAACTGCCACCAGTCATCCCCTCGGTCTCTCACCGTGGCTTCCCTTTGTGTACAGTGGGAAAAACATCCCAGTTTCGTGAAAGGCTGCAGCATAACCCAAGCAGTGCCCTCACAGAGCTCAGCACGCACGGGCGGCCCCGGAGCAGCCTTTGCCAGGCCCTCACCTTGTGGCTCCTCACTTACGACAGCTTCCATGTTCTCCCCTTTCACATATTCGGCGTTAAGGCCCTCTGAGAAGCAACAATAAAGAGAGATGGGAGGTTAGAAAGCAGAGCTGCATTCTCCAGCCACCACAGATGGGTGAGCTCCCAAAACCCGACTCTCCTGCAGCAGCACTGGGCACGAGGACGTGGCTGTGGGGTGAGGACACACATGGGGCCCACTGCTGTCCCCGGGCGTGCGTTGTGCTGGGGTCACACCCAGTGCCATTGTGCTCCTCGAGAGGAAAGCCACTTCTGCAGTGGCTGACGGCTCGCAGATTGCTGTCATGCACTGCGAGGCATCTAAGGCCTGACATTAGCCCAGCACGCCGTGTCTGATGGCTTAAATTAATCCTCCTTTATAATTAACTTTAACTTCCTGCTGCCTTTCTGGGACTTCGTGTGTCTCAGCTTTCCCCTCATCAAAGCCTTTACTCTCTCTTTTTTTTTTTGAAATTATTTATTCCTGCCAAAATATCATTTAAGTGGAGGGAATATACAAGCGAGTTCCATTCCATCACATTCATTTGACTCTCCCTGCTGATCTCATTTACCAAAACACTCCCGTTCGTTGCAGACACAACTGGGAAAATAACATGATTCCCACCCAAATTTCCAGCCCCAGACACCCTCCCCCAGCACACTTGAGGCCGTCAGGAGAATTCATGGGGTTTCTTTCCAGAGCCTTTCCCAGCTGCCTGCACCTCTGCCCTTCAGCTGTGCCTGCCCATAACCACGGGGGCTTTGTGCCCCATTAAGCCCCCCACTGTGCTGCACAGGGCCCTCCCCACTGACCCCTTCCAAAGGCCGGGAGTCAGACCCTCCCACCCCCAGCCGGGCTGCTTACGCTCGATGCTGAAGCAGAACTTCTTCTGCTGGTAGGAGATGTAGCTGGAGACGGCCCCCACGAGCGCCATGGCCAGGGCACTGGCGATGCCAGCGATGGTGCCTGTCTCTACCCTGTTGTCTGTGGGGCACAGAAAGGCGCTGGGTGGTGGGAAGGTGACCAGGCATCACTCCCCCCACAGCCCCACAGTCCTACCTTGGCTGTCAGTGTTGCCCCCAGTTCCTGAAAGAAAGAAAGAGGACCCATCAGCAGCGCACACACAACCCCACACCGGCACAGGGATGCTCCTCATAGCAGTGTGGCATCCCCGTGCCATCAGAGGGGACAGCAGCCCGAGCCCCGAGCTGGGACACCTGTACATGATATGGGGGTGTCCATATGGGACACTGGGGCAACTGTGCACAGCTCAGGTGTTTAAAGTCATCCCCCCTGGAGAAATGGCTCCTACTGGAAGCTGCAGCTCTGAGTGACTTGCTTAAATCCAGCATTACAGAAGCAGGTCAGCGTTGTATTAATGCCTCCAGTGTGGTTTGTCCTTGGCACAGCGATTCATTAAATGTCGGTGGTGTTCGCCATTTCCAACTCGACTGCCTTTAATATTTAACGCTGCGTCTCCCTGAGCAGGCTGAGCCACACGCAGCTGGATCCCTGCTCCTGGCACCACCGCAGTGCCAGCCACTGCTGCCAGAACAGCGAGTGTCCCCACCAGCCCCCTCAGACCCACCATGGGGTCTCCCTGCCATGGGGAGATGCCCTCCAGGGTCCCCGTGGCGTGGCCATCTCTGTGCCACGCTGTGGGCACCAGCCCACCCACGGGCCCTCCCTACCTTTCTTCTTGTCAGGGCTGTAGCCGTCATTCACAATGCTTTCCAGGTCGCTGTCCGAAAGCCCTTTAAAAATAACAACAAACTCTGGTCTGAGCACAGAGGGGCATCATCCCCCAGCGCTGCCCTCCTGGGGGTGAGCTTTGCAGCCACCCACAAAGCAACAAGCGGAATGGGAAGGGAGAGTGCAGGGCTGCAAGGGGCCAGAGAGCCGCGTCCCTGAACCAGCACCTATGTGTGCTGCCAGGGAGCACAACGGGGCCAGGAACGGGTTGTGGACCCTCCTGAGCACCCGCACCACTGCCCACGGGAAGGCTGAGGCTGCTGTGCTCCCCTCGGTGTCCCCTACAAACCCACTTGGACATTGTGAGGAGGTCTGCAGGGCACCGTGCCCAGCATACCCACCAGCAGCTCCAGCTGCACAGTGAGAACTGAATCGGGGTCAATGGGCAGTTCTCCTCCCTCACAATGACAGTTAGCTGAATCTTCAACACCAAATTACTTGCTTTTAAGCTCATAAAAGAGGTAATGATTGACTTTATGTCTTGCCTAAATGAAAAGAGAATGGTGGGGTAGGAGTTGGCAGTGGCATTAGCAGAGCCATTGAGCCTTTGTGCTTCCAGCCCAGGAGACACTTCCTTGCTCACCAGCTCACAGCAAAAAAGAAGCGGTTTATGGGTTTAGAAACGAGTGTGAAATTAAAAACAAAACAAAGACAAGAACAGAACCAGCAGAGGTGTTACCCTCTGTGAGGCACAGCGATGCTGGCAGCGTGTGGCTGTGTGCCACGGGGCTGGCTGGCCACGGTGCTGAGTTCCAGCACACAACACCTCCACCTTCCAGGCAGAGCCTGAGCCCCAGCGAGCATGGAGCATCAAGGTGCAGACAAGTCACCTACTTAGTGAAGCCCAATAAAGTACCTGGCTATTAATTGCACATGCGAGGAGGGCATACAGCCATCTCGACATCCATAAACTAGCTGTGCAAAGTCTGTTTGCTAGCAGCGGAGCTCAAGGGAACAATCCTTGCAGACAAATGACGCATTCACTGGAGCATTTCAGAGATGGAAACAAAAAAAATCTCTGGCCCACGGTTTGTGCTGTGCCAGGACTGAGCCTGCTCTGGATTCACATCTTGGCAATGACTGCAAACCCCAACAGCACTCAGTTAAACAGATGTTGGGCACAGGGATGAGGGGAACGCAATAGAACCAGCACAGCCCCGGACAAGGCATCGCTGTTGTTTCTGCCCACCCCCAGCCCCTGGCAGCAATCCACCACGTAACAGAGGGGGTGCCCTGCAGCTCCAGGGTGCTCCCACAGAGCCTGGGAACACACGGTGGTGAGGACGGCAGGGAGAGGGAAACCCACGTACCTTCCCCTGGCCTCAAGCCCGCCTGCCCACGGCCTCTCACATCGTCCCCATCTCCAAGGGCATCGGCCAAGTCCAGATCCAAAGGATCCTTCCCTGTAAAACAAGATGGGGCTATCAGTGCTAGGGGCCTCCGAGATGCTGGCAAGTTATCAGTCCAGGAAACGCCCCTGTCCAGTACTGCTGCTGTGGCAGATACAGGAATCACCCCGTGTTGTGGCTCATGTGCTTGGCAACAGATAGATGAGATGGGAGAGCAGGCAGCAGGATGGGGCTGCTGCCCGCTGGTGTCTGACTCTGCAGGATGCAGCTGGCACCCTCAGGAGAGTGGTAGCTCAGGAGCTCAGTTCCAACGGAGCATTTTCAGACTGCTTTTGCTAAATGTCACCTAAACACATGGAACGGAGCCAGCCTGACCTTCTCAACCCACTTCTTAGCTCATAAATAAGTTTTGTCTCATCTGAAATGGAGGCTGGAGCACCTTTTTTTGGCCAAAGCAAAGCCTCCATGGGCAGCAAAGCAGCCCACGACCACGGGTGTGCCCATCTGCACCGTGCTCCTGCGCAGCACGGTGACAGCGAGGCCTGCAGCTCTCAGCTGAACAAACCACAACGGGGCCGGGCAGCGGTGCTCACCTGGGTTGTGCCTGCGGGGGGCCTGTGTCGTTTTTGGCCGCTTGGTGGTGGTGGTGCGGACGATGTCCCAAAAGCCATTGTCTGAAAGTGCCATGGAGGAGAGAGAACAAAACACCATTACCTTCCCAAAGGGAAACCCAATGAGCGCCCGGGCGGACGCAGCCCTGGCACCCACAAGGCAGGGTGACAAACCTGGCTTCCCCGGGCGTGGGAAGGGCCTGGCCGTGGGCCTGGCTGGCCTGGTGGGCTCCACAGGGGTGTCAAAGAAGTCAGCCAGGTCCAACTCTGTGGAGAGAGCGGATGGGCGAGCCGTGGTGCTGAGGCTCTGCATGGGCAGCTCCCAGCACACGGCACTGCTCGGCGGGTGAGCAGGGACACGCGGCCAGGGCTGGGCATGAGCATCCTCTAGAGGGGCTGGGCAGCCAGGGCCCTGACCCACACCACCAGAGGTGGTATTCCCTGGATGGGAAAATGCCACCAGCCTGGCACTGTTCAATGAACGCCGGGGATGTCCTGGAGCAAATGCTCCTCCCTGGGAGCAGAGCCAGACAGTGCTGCACAGGCAGAAATGATGGTCCTCGTGCAGCTGAGCCGTGACCTGTGTCTCTTCCATTACAATACTGCAAAGTGTGCAGAACTCAGCCGTGGCCGTAAGTGCTCTCACGTTGGCTGCCTTCACAACGGACAGAAACATCAATAGTGCATTTACTTAGGTGCAGGAGCACGGTGCTGCCGATGGAGAGGCGAGATGCAAGTGACAGGATGCCTGTGTGGCGATGGGAAGGGTGGAGAAGGCACCATCAAGCGGTGCAGGCAGGGGAAGCTCAGGCAGGACAAGCAGCCATTGCAGAGCAGCCTATTGCCAACCAAGAGCTGGTTCACTGCCAAGCAAGATTTCAGCACCCAAGTTGTTGTCGACAGCACACAGCCAACACTTGCTGAAATGATGCGTGCCAAGAATGCCTCACCTCTCCCTCCTGTCCCACCAGCAGGCTTACTGGGTCTCTTGGGTGTGGCTGTGGTAGAAAAGGGAGGAACACGTTAGCCACGGGCATCACCAGAAACACTGCCTCTGCCCTGAGAACACAAGGCTGGGACTTGGTGGGTGAGCCCACTGGTATCACCACCAGCACCACGAGTCCAGCCTTTGTGACACCCACAGCTGTGACTGCACGCACACAGTGGGCACCCACTGGAGCCCCGTGCAGGGCCATGAGCAGAGGGGAAGCAGCAGCAAGCTGCCCATGCTCAGCTATCCCCATCCCACGCACCACTGTGCACACAGAGCTCCCAGTGCTGTGCCACACACCGGAGCTCCCTCCAGCTGGAGCAGCTCTGCAGAAACCCTGGTGCTCAGAGCCCGACTGCTCTCAGGGCACAACAAGCTGCCATCGGCTTCAGGAGGCGGTTTTATTTATTTTGTCATCATTTTTATTTTCCCTGCAAACCACTATCCATTAACAGTGGTTAGCTTTACGAAGTACATGAATAAATTATGAGCAAGAGTTGTGGCCGCTCCATTCCTATTAATTTCCACCTGAACGCTGGTGCATTTCTGCTGCAGCCAGGTGCTGCCATGGCTCCTGTGGGCACAGGCAGCTCCACCACAGGGACAGGGTTGGCCTGCATCCTCTGCCACCTTCCCAGGAGATCCCAGTGGGCAAATTGCGCCTATTAGTCCTTATTTTATTCCATATTTTGTAAAGAGTAAATGCATTCGACTTACGCAGTATGGGGCCAAGGGCATCTTCTAGGCTGAACTCCCCTGGGTCGTCCCCATGTCCTGCAAGCAAAGAAGTGTCGTGGGAGTTACTCACTCTGCACAACGTTGGCCGCCTCTACACGCAGCGTGGCCGGGCACCTGCACTCAAATTGCTTTGGTTGTCGGGGGCTTTTTGCTAAACCTGACCCATCCCTGGTGGCGAGCAAGACATCAGCCTTCCCCAAACCCTGTGTCTGTGAAATTGCAGAGCAGACAGCCCCAGATTTTCCATCTGTCCGCCCTAATGGATGCGGTATAAAAGCACACGTACACTTAAACTTGTCACGCAGCGCCCACCGCTTCACCTCTCCAGCTGCCACTCACCCCCAGCCACGCTCACAGTTGTACGTTTGCTAAACGCAGTGCAGATGATCTCAGTGCAGAGGCAGAGCTTGCAGGGCCATCCCATCCGGCAGTGGGACCACGAGAGGGGCACGTGGCCCCCCCAGCACCCCAGCCCAGCCGCTCCGCCTCTTCCACACCGCGTTAATTACTGCTGACTTACCCTCGTTCTGAATGTATTTGTCTTGATAAATTCATGCTTTTACATCTCGGAGCATGCTGAGTAATTAATATCCTTTGGGTTTGCTAAGCGCTGCGGCACTGCAAGAGAACATTAAAATGGCTTTCCTCTCATTCCTACCGCTAAATGGATTTAGCTGCTGCCACCTGAGCTCCGGAGCGCTTCATGAATAAATTTACAGCCCTCCCGACAAGGACAATGGCAGCCGCGAGGCAGCGCCCACCAGAAGGCTGCCAGCCACGATTCAGCACAAAACTTTCATGGGGAGCGTGTCCAAGGCCATGCTGCCCCTGCCCTACATGCGGCCCCACAGCTCCCGGAGCTGTGCCACTGCCCAGCCAGCGCTGGGGCAGGGCCTCCCCACCCAGAGGAGGGGTCCCCGTGCTGCTGTAAGCCTCTACAAGTGTGCTCGGGGCAACACAGCCCCACGCATGGGCTCGGTGTCATCACCCTGTGCTTACTCGTGACCCACGCCCAGGGGATGCAGACACGGGATGTGTTTGCCATACTTTCCTTCCTCATGGCAGCCCAAAGCATCAGCTCCTGAAGGGCAGCACAGGCAGCGCTGCGTTCTGCAGGGTCCCAAGCTGAGCTGGGCGCTTCCATCAGAGCCGGCTGCAGCCTGAGGGCAGAGGGCACTGCACCACTGCGTGTCCTCCCCTCATTGTTCCTGCAGCAGGCAGCTCAAGCGCATGGCTGTGCTCGTCAGCCTTTTCCTTCATACAATTACATATGATCTAATTAAGCCCTGCTGTCTGGCACAGCTCGGCACGCAGCGCTGTAACTCACGCCCAGCAGTGTCTGCACCACCAGAAGGGGCTGCTCTCCATCCCCAGCCCAGCCCGGAGCTGGGAGCCCACGCTGAGGGGAGATGTGTCCTGGTGAGGTGCAGCCCTGCCCTGATCCTGGTGCGGCCGAGCCCTCTGCTCCCAGGGAAACGTTCTGATTTCCAGAAGTACTAATCAGAATCACTCCTGATTATGGCAAAAAACAACCTCTGCTGTAATTTTTTTTTTCCATGTAATTAACAAGAGTATATGGTAATTCCAAGCAATCTTGCTCTTGAGATTAAAGGAAAACCTGCCAGGAAGCACATGAATAAAGCCTGAAGATGAGAATTTGCATAATGAAGACTTTCTCTTTGCAGAGGCTGATAGCGGCCGTGTCCGACACCTGCCAGCAGCAGCACCAGCAGCTCCACCTCCGCCAGCACCCATAGGGCAGCGGGACCTGCAGGCCCCATGAGAGCTGAAGCACCCGGCCCGTGCTCAAGGTTGGACAGCCCCAGGGCTCCCAGGGCTCCCTGGCATCAGCACTGTGAGCGGGCAGCAAGCCGTCCATAGCTTCAGGCTCATCGCTCTGGGGCCAGTGCTACAGGGCTCCTGACACATGCTCTCCTCTGCCCATTCCCAAACATGCTGCAGGTACTCCCAGGGCACGGGCAGCAGGAATCGTCCAATGGGAACCACCTGCGGGATGCACAGACCCAGCTCAGGCATTTGCCATTTTCAGCGATGCTCAGAGAGTTCCTGTTCCTCCATGCACCGGGCACAAAGCGCAGGGCTGCCCACGCATTCCCACCAAGCACCGCTGGCACATGGGGTCACCACGGGCTGTGCTCAGCACTCAGATCACACATCTGATTTCTGCTTGCAATGACTCGGGGTTTGCCCAGGGGCAGAGGCGCCTGCTTACCAACCAGATGATAAACTGTGGCACAAGAGCTCTTCACTCCTTCATTCAGAACAAGGGATGGCAAAGCCAGGGATGTAGGAGCCCCCATAAAACCAAAGAAGATTAAACCCCACCTGCAGGGAGAGTGCTCTCATCCAGTAGAGAACAAGAGGAGACGCTATAGTTGAAGTAGATAAACAGGGAATCACATGGTGGAAAGGCCCCTTCCTCACACGGGATGCATTGCTGCCACGTTGTGCCAGGGGAAATAGGAGTGCCAATGGAGACTGATTTGGCAGATGGGGCACGGGGAGAGGGGCACAGCCTTCAGAACCATGGAAGCACAGAGCCATGGAGTCACCACGGCTGGAAAAGGCCTCCAAGACCATCCAGTCCAACCACCCACCTGCCATCAGTACTGACCAGCAAAGCATGCACAACATCCACACGGTTCTTGAACATGTCCAGGGACAGTGACTCCAGCATCCCCTGGGCAGCTCGCTCCAGCACCTGATCACCTTTTGGGAGAAGTATTTCCCAGCATCCAACCTGAATCAATCTGAGGCCATTCCCTCTCATCCTATCACTGTTACTGGGAGCAGAGGCCAACCCCACGTCAGCACTACCTCCCCTCAGGGAGCTGAAGAGAGCAGGGAGGTCTCCCCTGAGCCTCCTCTCCCATGTGTGGACGTGCCTGCCACAGCACTGGGGACAGGGCAGGGGTTACTCCAGACCCCCGAACTCCAGCTGCCTCCCACCACAGCATCCCCACTGTCCTGCTCTGCTCCATCCCTCTGTCTTCCATGGTTTTGACAGAAGAGAGCTGTTTAAACCTGACATGAACTACTTCTCTAGAAGAGGAAGTGAGGAGGGCCTGATTTAGTCACCCACTGCCATGGAAGCCCGCTGGGTAACCACAGCAGTTTGCTACTCCTGGGGCAGGAAATGTCCGAGATGTACACACATGGGCTCACTGAGCCCCACAGGAGTCCTACCACGCGGCCTCTCGCCTCTCCTGGCATGATCTGCGGAGGGAAACAGCCGAACCAGTGTCCTCCACAGCATCTCAAACCTTCAGGAGATACTTTTCTAAGGAGAAACAAACCCATCTTGGAGCAGGGCACTGCTGGGAGTTCCTTCAGCTCTGTGCTGCTGCCCGCTGGGGCAACAGATGCCAGGAAGGAATGACATTGTTGCACAGGGAAACTAAGCACAAGTCAGACCACTGCTTCTGAGCACCCGGCTCAGGGAAGGAAAACACTAAAACACAGACAGGGTGATGGAAATCAATCGTGCCCAAAGTTCTGCACACAAATATCTGGGCGTGGCACATTTAATTAGCACAGATTTGGTCCAAGATTAGAGATAATATGTAACAAAACCCATTCAGCTTCTCCCACTTTGTCAAAGACACAGTCAAAGTACGCAATTTTTTTTTCCTTAAACACAGTGCTACCGATACGTGGTAATTATACACTGAATAACATAATCACATCTTATAACCAATGTCTGCAAATGGAAATGCTTCACACAGAGTGCTGCTCTGCCCCATGTCCTACCTGACCGTCCCCACGGGTGGGTGCAGAGCTTCAGCCTCCATCACAGCTCTGGGGCCGTGGGGTGGCACCGAGGGCTGCGTGAGATGTGGGGTGGGATGCAGAGCACTGCCTGCCTATGCTGCAGCTCCACGTCTGTGCCAAATCACCGCTCTCATATAACCACCAAGAGCTTCTCTGGGTTTTTCATGTCTGCGAAGCACAGAAGCCGGGCACATCCCTTCTGACAGCTCTGCCAGAGGTAACCCCGTGCCCTGCATGGGTGCAGTGACCTCAGCCATCAGATGTGCATGAAGCATGTCACAGTGCTGTCTGTAGAGAAGAAGACTCAGAAGAGGCCCAGCAGCGCGGGCAGCCCCTTTCTGCCTGCGTTCCACATCACCTGGACAAGCACTGGGCCAGCTCTGGACGGCTCAAGCCTCTCTCCCTTCTGGAAAGCATCGGATCTCTGCGCTACAAGCACCGTGCCAGCTGAGCCCTGGCGATGGATAAGCTCTGCAGAGCAGCAGCCACGGCTCCATCCCCGCTCCGCAGCCGGGCACCGTGACTCCGGCGCTGCCCCTGCCGGGCACGGAGGAAACGCGAGCCCCGCGGGTCGGATCAGCCCCGGGCACCGCCCCGGGCGGAGGTCGGGGCCGCGGAGCGCCCCGCAATGCCGCATCCCCGCGGAGCAGCGGGGCTCGTGCTGACGCACGGCGGCACGGAGATGTGCGGGAGCCGGCCCCGCCGCGCCGTGTCACAGCCGAGCGGCCCCGCGATGCCGCAGCCCCGCGTCCCGCAGCGCGCCGGGGCCGGGCCGAGCGCAGGGCCCGCTCTGCTGCGGCCTCGCACAGCTCCTCGGCCGCGTTCTCGGCACGGCCTTTCAAAGCGCTCTTTCGTTTATTTATTTTTTCTATTGAAAAGAAAAAAAAAAACAAAACCGCCAAAACAATAATAACCTTACGGAATAACTTCTTTTTGGAACGAGGAGACGGGAGTTGCGGTAAGCCTCGCACGGATAGCTATTCCGACGGCAGCACCCCGGCTGCCCCGCTCCCCGCCGGGCCCCAGCAAGCGGGGACGCGGCCCCCAGACCCGGAGCGGACCGCCGCCCCTCCCGCCCCGTCCCTCCGCCCCGTACCTGCGCCCAGCAGCACGGCGGCGGCGAGCAGCCCCAGCAGGCGGCGGGCGGCCATGGCTCGGAGCGCTGCGTGACTGCTGCGGGGCGCGGCACCGCCTCCGCCGGACGGGGCGGGACGGGGCGGGGCCGCTGCGGGGCCGGGCCGGCTGCGGGCGGCTCGGGGAGCGGGGCCGGGAACGCAGCCGCCTCGCAATGCGCGCCCGAGCCGGCCTTGCGACGGCACTCGCGGTGCCCTAACGGGAGTCCCGTCCTCTCTCAGCGCCGTTCGGTGTCCGAGCGAAAAGGCGTTTAAAGGGAACGGGAAACGTTCGGCGGGGAAAATAACCTCCGGGACCGGCAAAAATCTGATTCCGAATCTGTTGGACGTGCGGAACGCGCAGCTTGTGGGAGCCCCGCGCGGACCGCCCTTCCCAAGTGATGGGATAACATTGCTGCAGCAATTTCTCTGGTGGTGTTTTAAAAGCAGGACGAGCTGTCATGTAGCAACGCACAGCCCCGCTTTCAGTCATGGAAAGTGGAAATGGCATACAGCAGCGATTTCATGGTCAGAATTACATTTCCTCCAGTGACTGCCTCCCACCTGAAACAGCGTTGCTTCACGATACTGTTTCCAAATGAGACGGGTGGAAGAGTGGGAGATGGCTGAGGACAGCCAGCAGGGATTCACCGAGGTCAGGTCCTGCCTGGCCAACCTGGCAGTGTAACTGCATCACTGGGCAAGGGAAGAGCCACTGATGTCACCTGTCAGGGCTTTGGTGAGGTGTTTGACATTGTCCCCCGTAACATCCTTCTCTCCAGTTTGGAAAGGTGTGGATTTGATGGGTGGACTGTTTGATGCGCAGAGCCAGCACTGTGCCCTTGCAGCGCAGAAAGCCATCTGGATCCTGGGTGCATCCAAAGCAGCGCAGCCAGCAGGAAAAGGGAAAGGATCTGCTCCTCTGCTCTGAGCTGTGAGACCTCACCTGGAGCACTGCGTCCAGATGGGGAGTGCTCAGCACAAGAGAGACACAGAGCTGTTGGAGCGCGTCCAGAGGAGGGCCACAAAAATGGTCCGAGGGATGGAACAGCTCCGTGTGAGGACAGGATGAGGGCTGGGGCTGTGCAGCATGGGGAAGGGAAGGCTGCAGGGAGAGCTGGGAGCGGGCTGGCAGTATGTAGGGGGCTGTGAGAAGGAAGGGACTCTTGAGCAGGGTCACAGGACAAGAGGAAATGGTTTCAAACTTAAAGAGTGGATGTAAGGAAAAAGTCTTTTACACTACGGGTGGATGAACATTTGCTAGTTTGGGGTTGGCTGCCTCCTGCCTGGCTCTCTGCAGGGCGGGCTTGTGGGGATGTTGGTTCTGGCTTGTTTTGTCACTGCTCTGCCTGCAGGAGATGCCCAGACCACAGCTGTACCAAGAGGTGAGAGGCAGGTGGCCAACTGCAGCGCTCTGAGTCACACCCTGTGGGATCTCCTGCTGGTACAGCAGCCCCAGGCACCTCCAGTGGGTGCTCGTAGTGGTTATGAATATTCCCTATTGTGTGGAACTGCTGCTGCAAATGTCCTCACCCTGTGTAAACCAAATGCTTTAGCCACACTCTTAAAGGAGAAGTGTAGGGATGGCAGTTCTGAGAGCATGTTTATTTGGGGCAGTCTCCTGTGGGCACCCACCAGGCATCTCATCGCCAAGCTGGCTGTCCCTGCCAGCCTTGCCTGACGGGCAATGGCTCTGCCCCACATCCAAGGGATGAGCAGGGCAGCTGGGGGGATGTGGTGTGGGGAGTTGGGTGCTGAGGTGGGCCAGGGCCCCTAGGTGTGGGGTATGTGCACCTGCTGGCCCCTGAGCATCAGGGTACAGTTTTAGAGTAAAAATGTTAAATCATAAATTAAAGAGAGAAGATTAATTCTGTCCTCGCCTGGGATGTTAGCCAGCTGCTTAGCACAGGTCTGCATGCCCCCGCTGGTGTCTGGACTGCCGGGACAGCCCATGGGCCTGATGGAAGAGTCCCAGAGCCACCAAGGCCATGGCACGGGTGCACTCGGGTGTCACCAAAGGGACCCAGCCTGGATGGAGCTGTCCCTGTGTGGGGCACGCAGGATGCATCCTGCAGCAGCCTGTCCCTAGCTGGGTGTGGGGCTGGTCCTGCTTCCCTGGGGGCTCCCATGGAGGGACACCATGGCACCGCAGTCAACTCTCATCGTTTGCCAGCGCAGTCAAGGCTCCTGTTAGTTCTTTGGGTTCCTGAAAAGCAGCACAACCTGCTGTTTCCATTCTTTTTTTATTTTCCACGAGGGACTACCAGCGCTGGCTGGGAACCCGGGGCCGAACCCAAAGAAAACACATCTCGAGAAGCAGCGTAACTGCTCTGGCCAAGCTCTCCGCTTTCTCTCAGATTCCAGCAGTCTGCAGAATGCGGAGGGGTGACGGAGTGTGAGCTGACGTCCAGCGCTCAGCGAACAGCTGCAAGAGAACTCTCCGCCTTTCCCAGCAGTTAATAACTTCATGCCCAGAATGGGGTTTTTTCAGAAGGACCCCATGTGTTTTTTGGCTGACTGAAGACTGGCGAGGAATGCTCACAGTTACAGTGACATTTTATTTCATTCTTTCAAGGAGGAGCGAAAAAAAAAAGAAAGCCTCAGACAAACAAACTCGCTTTCACCAAAACCTTGGTCCCAGTTGCTGGCAGCGTGCAGTATCACTTGCTGCAATAAAATGGGCATAATGCAGCCTTATTCGGGCCAAGAAGTGTGGCAACATTTGGGATGAGGTGCTGGCTTGTTTTCTGCCTCGTGTGGACAGGTCGGCAGGATGGAGCAGAGGGCACTGGAGGGTGGGGAAGGTGGCTCTGTTGGCACAGCCTGCCCGCTGGCACCTGGGAAGCAGGTGGGCTGTGTCCACTTGGCTCCGGAGCCTCAAGGAGACCTTTAACACAGCTGAACTGGGCACATCCCCCGGGGAGGGCTTGGAGGCCAAACCTCAGAAAAATGGATTCATGTAAACACAGCCCTAGGAAATTACTGTGCTCTCAGCCTCGTACACACTTTGTCTTGTACAACGTCACCCCTTTTCTGGAAGGATTTGCTTGCTTTCAGATCATTCAGCTTTTAATAGAAAAGTTCCATGAAGTGACTAGAAGTCATTTTAAAAAAGGAAACCAGAGCCTATTGAATCTGAAGAGTTTGGGGTCGTTCTTACAGTTGTATTTTATTTTATTTTATTTCAAGACTGCAATAACATTTTGTAACTTGGCAGTGATTTTACACTGCATTCTGTAACAGCTTCTAAACCCTCTGGAAAAGCACTTATGTGTCTGGTGCTGTAACGCTACTGCAGGGTGAGGGAGGAAGAGCCAACACGTGCTGGAGGTGGTGGCTGGTGTTGCACACCCCACATTACCTGCATAGGTACGACTGCGATGGTTCTAACGTTGGGCTGAGGGGGTCATTGTATTTTACAAGCCCCTGTGGGGCATACAAGGAGTGCTGTGATGCATCACCTTAAAACAGGACGGTCTCCCAGCCCTGGCCCCCAGCAGTGGGAGCTGCTCTCCCTGCTGCTGCTGTCCCGCCTGCAGGCAGCGTGCACGGAGCCCTGGAGCTGAGCAGCGAGAGGAGCTGGTGGGTGTTTAAACGCCGACTTAATGAACAGAAAAAGATCTGACACTATTTTGACACATGCTTGAAGTGATTGCATTTTACGCTCATACAACTTTGCATTTTTTTTCCCGTCTTTAGTTTAACTCTTTTCCTTTCCCTCTCGCTGTCGCTGCAACCGTAATGCTTTCTCTACGCCCTTCCCTGCCCTCTCCCCACCCCCTGACTTCAGGTGCGACGTTGCGGACCTGCAGGAGAGCAGGATATGTGCTCTGGGAGCACACACAAGAAGAGCATCCGCACCCCGCGGAGTGCCTGACACGTCGGGCACAAGGTGACCGCAGGAGTGAGCTGTGCTGACAGCGAGGAGAGCTCCTGTGCTGCACAGCATGCATGTGTGTGCATGGATGTATCCAGGTCTAGTACTGTGTGACCTCAGTTTTGTCCTCTGTGCATCATCAGCTCCCGCATACACCCGCTCCCCCGCCGTGCCATTGCTTGGGCAGGTGTGATCTTGGTGTCTGCCCATCAGCACAGCCCCTTGTTGCCAGACAGCGGTGCACTAACCTCTCCGTGTGCCCAGACAGCGTTCCTTCTGATGTCAAAGGTTTTATTCCCACTGAGAAGTTAGTGAGCACTGTGGGTTTTGGAATATTATCCACATTCAACCACCAGTCTGGATTGTGTTTTCCTTACTGCTGTCATGTGAAACACTTAGGGGTGACCCTAAGTGTATGTCTCTGTTACTCTTTCATTTTGTTCATTTGATGGCGGAATTGCTGTCTGCTCACTTAATTAATTTCTCCTGCTGTGCTCCGGCCTTTCACACAACACCGGGAAAAAAAAAAGCTCTCAGAGAATGACACAATGTAGTGCAAACCCACAAAAGTTGTTGCAGGGACCCAGCGGAGGGGAGAGGCCCTGAACCTGACTTTATTGTTTAGAAACCATAAGCTGCTCCTTGGGGAGCAGTGCTGCTGATAGCTGGGTTCTCATCCCTTGATCCTGGCCCAACTGTATAGAAGTGTAAATACTGTTATTGCTGTCATACAGGTGAGGGGAAGATGGGTGGGAAGAAACAAGACCTGCTCAGACAGCTCAGCCCCATGCTGTGCCATGAGCTGATGGGCCAACCTGGGAGAGGCTACAGAACGACACTGTGCACTATTGCTGCTCCAAGGGAGGAAGGGACTCCAGAATGCCACCTGCTCAGCCTGCGCAGAGCACTGCCACTCTGGATCCACGTGTCTGAGCTGTCCCATGGCTGGCAGCACTCAGCCGGGCTGTAGGGGCTGGCAGTGCCATGCAGGTGTTGGAGCTGCACTCTCCACATCTCTGCCCTGCTCAGCATCTCACTGCAGCCTGGTCCACGCTGTGCCCCTCACTGCTGGTCACACCAGGGCTATAACGTGCTGCCCAGCAGGTTTCTGCCTGCTGTGACTCCTTAGGACAGCTCTGCACAGAGCCAGCACTGCCCCTGGTGGGAGCGTTCACTGCATCAAAGCCCTGTCTGAGCTGCAGGGGGATGGATAAGGGTAATATTTACACTTGTGAGGG
Organism: Callipepla californica brunnescens; assembly: GCA_023055505.1. Taxonomy (NCBI): domain Eukaryota; kingdom Metazoa; phylum Chordata; class Aves; order Galliformes; family Odontophoridae; genus Callipepla; species Callipepla californica. The sequence continues at coordinate 1,680,408 of JALIRH010000013.1, forward strand.
AAGAGCTTTTTTTTTTTTTTTCCCTGTAAACACTGCAGCACTTCTATTGCTTCTGTGCTCATTTGTGCACCATTCTCACTTATATTCACTCACGGAGCAGTGAGAGCTGTCACCAAGTGCCTTAATCTCGGTGTAGGAGTGGACATGCTTCTCTTTCCAAGTTGGCTCCTGGGCAGTTGAGTGCTGAGTTATTTTTTCTCTTTAGGACTTCTCTGGAATCCACTGGGTCAGTATTTATTATAATAATGTAATTTGTGAGCTTTAGTTTTCCAAGACCTCCTCTCCTCTGTTGCTTGAGTCTGTGCTCTGTAGTGAGATGTGCACCCTGTGTGACAGGAGGTGGCTGTGTGTGTGTGCTCTGAGGACCACAGCAACATCTCCACCACTGTGACACAGCAAGTCCCAATATTCCCCTGAAAAGAGATATCAGGCAAAGGTGCTCATGCAGGTTGCACTCAGGCCTTTGAGCTGTGTCATGACACTCTCTTTTTAATGAAAGAACACAAACTCATTTTTCCACCTCTCTCTCTTTGGTTAATGGGAGCAAACAGCAGCTGCTTTGTGCTAACTCTTTGATACTTTGCTATCACTGCTCTGCGTGCACCCAGGCTCACCTCTGTTGCAGGGTTCAGACCTTGCTCAGGAGGCTGGCTTATCACAAGCTCCTCTGAGCAGCTACTGCCCTGGTGCTCAGCAACATGTAGCATCCATACCCTCAGGGGAGGTGGGGCACAGAGAGATCCCACGAGGTTCACACCCTTAAAGATAGCTCACTTTCCAGAGTCCATAGAAGGATGTTAGACACCACAGCTCCAAGCTCAGCTCTCAGTGACTTCAACACTAAGCAGCTTCCCACGTGAGGTCCTTATGCAGGAAGGAGGATGCTTGGCAGAACTGAAAGTGCATTAGTGAAAGCCTTGGGCTAAGTGCCCCATACATCACAGAGGAGTGCAAGGTAGGGATCAGCAGAGTTCAGTTAAGTGCAGGATTTGTTCACCTAAATTAAAAGACTTTCCTCCCTCTTTAGATCCTCTCTATGCATGACTATTACCATCTCATTCCTCTGACCTCCTGCCATGCCTTGCTCTCTCAGCAGTGAAGTCCAGCCAACTTCATTTCTTTGTTCAAGGGTATGCGTGCTGAGAGCTCAGCTTAAACCATCTCTTAGCTCTCCTCTGGCCAGGTGCTGTGGGCCCTGTGGTGGGAGGGAACTTTTGCTGCCACAGGAGTATCCCAGGCCCTGCCAGGTGCCACACATCATCACAGAGTGCCTGGCACAGCAGGCTCAGCACTGAGGGAATCACAGTGGCTGCTGGATTGCTGCTGCACACGCACGAGCAGCAAATACAGGTACATATATGTATGTGCATGCATATACAAATATATATAGGGAGAGGAGTCTGAAAACAGCCAAATTCTGATATATATATATTTTTTTCTTCCTCAGGAGCATGGGAAGACATATTTCACAGCAGCCAAGTCTGCCAGCGTTCCAAGGTAACGCTTTTAGAAGCATGGTGTATGAGGGGATTTCAGTAAATGACAAAAAGTCCTTTTAGCCGGGGAAAACAAGAATTTTTTTCCCCTCAGTCATATTCTTGGGAAAGACTTGAGCCATTTCAGCTGAAATGAAAAGTTTAGCCTGGGGCCAAACCCAGCTGAGGAAATTTTCATCCCAAACAATTAATTATAGATGAAGTTATGAGCAACAAAAACGGAGTTATACAATAGTCAACTGTAATTACAGTGATGCTTTTAACTCTGCCTATAACACAGGCATGTGTGTCAATGTAAATGTTTGGGTCCCTCTCAGGGAGAGCCATGCAGAGCAGCTTACAAACCCCAGCTTTATGATCTGAGGGATGGGAGTGAGCATTTTACATCAGAAATAATTTAGTTTTGAAAGATAAATTAACTAGTGACTTTCAAAGTTGCATCTTGCCTGTACTCATTATGTACCTGGGGTCAGTTTAGCTGTGTTATTATGATCTGCTCCACATGGGAAGAAAGGAGTGAAAGAGGGGGATCCTCCTATGAAGGAGAAAAGGATGCTGAGATGACAGATTTACGGAGCAGCACTGTATCTGCACTCATCATCCTGGGAAACCGGTAAGCAACCTCCCAGTGGAGGAGCTTGTCTGTTGCATGTAAGTCACTCAGAAAGTAACACCTCCTATTTATTTCCATGGAAACTACAACAGACACAAAGTGCACAATAACACTGTTTGTTGGAGCAAATTCTCAGCAACAAGATGCTATTTTTTCAACATAGCCACCACCATTAACTGTGCATTTTCACCAGTGATGAACAGGAGCCTGCATGCCACACTCATACAAATCTGCACGAGCAGGGATGTGCCACTCATCACCACAGCTGTGACACCACACGCCCTCGCTATGCTCACAGCCACTGTTTGGTATCCAGCAATGTTCAGCAAGTGTCAGTGGATTGTAGTGGGTGCATTTTTTCCCTGCATGGAGGAATTCATTGATACTCCTTTGCTCCATACTCACTTTCATGCCCACACTTCCATTCTGTCAGATTGCCCCTCTGCTGCCACCTGTTGCACAGCAGCACAGAGTAATGGGATATTGGTGGGAAGGCTCAGCCTCCACCGCCATATCACCAATACCTGCCTCTGATGCTGTGGGGCAACTGAATAACGTAGGGGATGCTACTTTTGGAGCAGCCCTCATAAAAGCAATCCCTTGTCTGACAGAGAGAAGACACCAGGGCTAGAAGCATGTTCTGAACAAACAGCTCCTAATGCAGTCCTTCATGCCATGCACAGTCATGGGAGTGCATTTTAGAAGCTTACACATAGGGGAGCGTTCTCACCTGCCATAGCAGCTGAGCTGCATGTGAATTCTCCCAGCAGCCAAGGTACTGCTGACAAACAGTCGTCTCTGGTGATGAAAAGAGTGCAGGTGAGAGGAAATTTCGTGGGAGGAGATCTTGCTCTGAATTTCTCGTGGAAACCGTAATTATGTGAATCAATGTAGAGAGGTACAAGGGCTTCCAAAGTAAGCTATAAAAAACGTTTAGGAAAGCAGCCTATTTTCGAGGCTGCTCATTCAGATCTTATCCACACATGTGGGAGTGTGGAAATCATTGTGTGCCTCCTTATCTCTTCTCCCCTGGGAGATCAGTGTTGGGAGAGCTTGACCTCTCACTTACCATTTCACATCAAACCTAGTGTAATAGCAGGGTTGGCCGTGCAATGCCTCAATAATTTAATGAAATAATCATGTTCCCTGCCATTGTGGGAAGAAATATATCTTGCCAAAATACCACTTAAGTGATACCTGGAGGTTAGCTGTAATGGAGTTACAGTTGTGGCAGAAACGTCCTCCCTTCCTGCCCGCTTCCCCTGCGGGAATAGAGCTGAGGAAGTCTGAGGGAAATGGAAGTTGGTGCCTCTGCTTCACAGCAGCTCCTCTTTGTTTCTATGTGCACGCCAAGGCTTTCGCAATTCCCTGCAGACTCAAGTGAGGTTTAAATCAACGCCGATTTAAAGGATTCAGCGTGGGGATATCCCAGATCTGGAATGGATGCTCTCCAAGCAACAGCAACAGGGAGAGCCTTAGGGCTGGCATGGGACTACCACACAAAGAGCCCCTGGCCGGAGCAGCACAGGCTGTTTGGCTTTCTCACACTTTGAGCTGGTACGCTTTAAAGGATATCAAGCAGCAAATGCGGCAAAGGGGAAAAATTGCTACGGACTGTATTTGGCAGAACACCAGCAAAGATAAAACACCATACGTTCTGTGCAATGAGCTCCCGCATAAACGGCTCACCCGCTAGAATACAGCTGGGGTCAAACACCTATCTGGATAGCCCAAAGTTATGCAAATATTTTTGTGAGGATTTTCTCAACAGAAAAAAAAAAAAAGACAAAGAAATTAAAAATATATATATACATATATATATGTATATATACACATACTTCTCCAGTAAAAAACGCTATTTATCTGTGCAACTTTTAAAAATCAGAATCCCACAGTGTCACTGTGTTATACACATATATTCAGAAGCTGAAGAGCTGGAAAATGACAGGATAAGCCCTGGAGATGCAAACTCTGAAAAAGATTGCTTGTTTTCCTCTGTGTTACCAGCCAAGTCTGTTTCACAAATTCTGTGTAGTGGAGATTCTGCTATTTCAAAACATCAAATTGCTAATTACAGAAAATACTCAAGGAAACTTTCCAGGAGAACAATATATGCAGTGGGATAATAGTAGTCACTATTTCTTTAATGAGTTTTTTTCCTAACCAGAATTTCTTCTAATACATTCAGTGCAGCCATTCAGTTAGATTATTATGAATCACATGAGTATTATTTCTGTTTTGGTATTAGCATAAAAACTTCTGATGAACCATAGTATTACAAAAACAGGTTTAGGGTACAGAATAGCAATATAATTCCTGCAGATAAAAGCCTGAAAATGAAGGTCCTTATATAGCAACACAGTTTAATGTGTTAGTTTCTAGGCTTAACATTCAAAAGTGCTGAGAAACTATAGGTCCAGCTGAAGCCAAGAGAATCAGGGTGCCTTTGGATGGTCAGACACATTAAATCACAGCATGAGTATTCCTTCTGTAGTACAGTATTGCACTCCATAGGACCTGAATCACCAAAATGTATTTGGGGGAAGAGGGGGTGTAAGGGGTGAAGTTAACAAATGAGTAATACCAAGTGGTATTGTTAGAGGATATTTTTCATAGAGAGTGTAACTGGAAAGATTATCAGGATAGAAAACAGACAATTGACATAAAGATAAATGCTCACCTGCCTCCAAGGACCAAGTTTCACAAGGGAAAAACTCCACAAAGGAGAGACCTCCAACAACAGATCCCTCCTTAGTGGTAAGGCCATTTACCCCTAAATGGGGTTTGGGAGAGCTGGAACCAGACTCCACCCCTTCCAGTCACACAGGTGCATTGACTTCACCTGTGCTCCTGCGGCTGATTCAGTGCTCGCCTCAAGTGATCCATCGGTGATTTAGGGCATGATTCAACAGTTCCCATACACGGGGAGAAATCTTTCTTAGGGAGCGTTGTTGTAATGTGATTGGTTGAGCTAGAGATTTTCTTAAAATACTAATATTTTGCTAGAGCAAATTGACTGTGCAATGCCATCCAATGGGCAGTGTGTACAAGCCCCTGTGAGATTTTACAGGTAAAGCAAGTCAAAAAAAGAGTAGTTTAGTTGTGTAGCATAGAGAAGAACAGAGAAACCAAGAGCTCACTCCAAGTTCTTCTTCACAGTTCTTTGAATGAATGGTGGCAAAAATGTTCCCTTGAGGCTTTGAATAGAAACTGAAAAAATGAAATGGATTTCCAAAAATATTCCAAGGAACCAGACGGCCTTTTTCAATGCCTTGTGGGAGGTAACTAGGTGCCTCGCCTGGGAGGCTTGAAAATCCTTCATTCCTGCTCAAGAGATTTTCTAGTGTCCGTTTCATTTTCTCTGGTGAACAAGAACGATTTCTTGATGTTATGTTTTGCATTGCAAATAACACTCTAAAGCAGAGATTGCAAGAGCTTCCTGAGCACGAAGGTGAGGCATTTCCTCCCTGTGTGACTGGCTTGGTTACTGGACATTAGATCAGTAGTCTTTGATGAGCCCTTGATTTAAATCATATAATTTCACCACACAGCTAGCTAGAGACTTTGGGAATTACTATTCTTCAGCTCCCTTCAAATTCTCTTCAATAGCCTCTGGTGCTCTGAATGACATAGCCTCTTCTATCATTAGACATGAGGATAGCAGTGCTTTGATAATGGCTTTGCATGATCCTTCCATAGCTGGTCCTCACCTTGCTACACGGTACTGCGACTCTTCTGCATTTCCTTGATGTGATTGACTCCATTTCTTCTTCCAAATAAAAGCTAAAACAAACCCTATAGTAATGAATTAATTGGAGGAGAACAACGTACTTTGTCCATTTTCTGAAGACAGTGGACCTAAAAGCCTTCCTTTCCAGCAGGTGATAAACATTTCACTGTGCAATACTAGCTTCTAATGGAAGGATTATAGAAATTAAATAAGCAAGTTAAAACATTTTTCCACCCGTTTTGGCTAGCAGAACTGGGCCAGGGTACAGTTTCCTCTGTCTTGCCTGCAGATGGACCAGTCTGGTAGGGAATTCATTTGCTGATAAACATTTGTAGAACAGTACTGTGGTCAGGCTACATGTGCCATTGTTTTCTTGGCATCTAAGTGTCACTTGGATGTCTGCCATGAGAGTTAGTGACCTGGTGAGCCATTTCTAAATATGACCTCTGGTAAATGACTGAGGTCAGAGAATACGGATCAGTTTTGTTCCCTTATGTCCAAAGCACCCCGTCAAATACTGAGAAAAATGTTCAAGAGTCTAACTGGTCAGATTTTGGTCATCATGTCCAGGCTTGGCCCTTTTGTTTCTGATATCTACCTCTCTCCAAGAGGTAATCCAAGATATCAGTTGGTTCACCACTGTCCCCAGCACCTCCAAAACATGGGATGGATGTGGATGCAGGGCCTAGTTACCAGGCAAACACGTTAGTGCATGTTTTAAGAAGGAAACAGATGTCTGGGATGCAACTCCTTCATTCCAGAAGAAAGGTGAAGAAGATCAAAGACAATTGTCTGTCCTTACCACAGCTGTATGCAGGTAGCTTTGCCCCTCTCTATCTACAGTATATCATATCACGTCAAATCCAAGTTACTGGTTCAGGAATCATCTGAATGGCAGAAAGCACAGTGAGAAAGGAGAGGTTCGTGAACAGCAGCGAATGTCCAGGGATGCCCTTGCCCTTCCCAGGGACGCCTCTGTTTTGCTTTGTCTGATGGCGAATGTCACCTCACCCACGGAGATGCTCTCCCTCTCATGACTTATGGAGCCTTACTCTCTGCATCTCACTGGATTTATTCTTCTCCTTATCTAATTTTAATCATGCTTTCCCCCTTCCCCTCCCCCACCCAAACATAATCAACTGAAGAAAAACGAGCTGGCAAGTCATTGTTTTTACCACTTTGGCAGCAAACGAATGTTATGTCTGGCACGCTCGGCAACAAGTCAGAAAATGAATCAGCAGCTGTTGTGACAGAAGCTTTTTCCTGAATGGGGAAACAGAGACAAAAAGAAAACAGGCCAAAGAGAAGTTTCAGCGGGGGGCACTGCCAGCAACACAACCATGAATTAGCATCTTCACACTTTGGCAAGGTGAAGGTGCCTGGGCCAGGCTGGCCGCAATCAGGTGGCGGTGGGGTGGGAGCTGCCATCCTGTGAGCAGTGTGGGCTGGGGCTTGCTGCCCTGACACCGGCATGGGGAGCTCAGGCATCCCTGCAGCCTCCTCTGCTCCTGCCAGGGATAAAACCATGGAATCGCTGCTGAAACCTTTAAAACAATGACCGCCCTTTCGTTTACACAGATGCATAAACCAAAAAACAGTCCTGTGTCCCCAGACTGCGCTGCGGTCTGGTTTGCTTTGTGCCACCAGTGCAAAAATAAAGGTGAACTGTTTCTGTCTCAGTAGACTTGGACCTGTATTCAGTTAAGTGGTAGCCTTGTATATGTTATACATGATGTGTCATGAGCCACAAGGTGCCGGGTGAAAGAGTGGTCACTGGTGCCTCCCAGATCATTCTCATCCTTTTCGTTCTGTTACAGTTAACTTCTCCTAGGGGGTTCTACTCATTTTATGCCCTTTGCCATCTTCTGCTTCTTTTACACCAATTATTTGAGGGGACTTGAGAAATGTTCTTGACTAATATTAAGATCTTGTTAATGCACTGCAAAATTGTATTTCTACAAGAGCAATCCCAAAGTTTTATTTGCTGAATAAATAAATACATCCAGGCTGAGCTAATATGCAAAGCAGACCTGGAGGCATGACTGCAGATGCAAGGTCCAGCTGGAGAACAGTGCTGTACAACTGCACCAGTGCGAAGCTGGATCTTCACTGGATCTTTCTGAGACAGAGAGCCTGTTTTGGTGTCTTCTTGAAAAGGACTACTTCTGCTAGGACATCTTTAATGGAGATTACAAACAATTCAGCCAGCTGAGCTAGTGATCAGCAACCTGAATAGCTTCAGTAAAAAGTCCAAAGGGACAGTGTGCGGTATGAGTTAGAGCAGAGGTTGTCCTGAGTTCCTAGAGGCAAGTATCACAATATTTATAGCTCTTTTCACGTCAAGTGGACGAGCAATGTGTTTGCCCCTTCCCTTTCCCTATGAATTCCCTCTCAACTCCTGCAAAACAGGGTATGCCTGAATGCCTGCCCTCTCACATGCCACCAGTGATGTAGGTCAGAGCAGGCATTCTTCTGCGATGTGGCAGAGGGGACCGTCTCTCTACCTCTGTTTTTGTGATGTTGAGTACACAGTAGTGATTGCAGTCTGGTCTGCAACCTCGTGATGCCAGAAATCCCTCCTGGTTTCAGTCAGGTTTTATATGGGGTGGATTGTTTAATGTTAGTAGGACAGAGAACAACAATTACTGGAAGGCTAGAGCTAGGGGTCAGGTCTGTTTGATACTTTGTGTATTGTCCAACTGGGTTTTCAATGAAGCTGTTCACTCTGTTTCCCTTTCAGCTCTCTCCTCTCCATTGCCAGCTCCCTCATTCTCATCCAGTAAACGCTGTTTTGTCTGCGCTGTAAAAACCTGTGGTACTCTGGAAGTGCTGGACACAAAGGGTTTACAGCTGCACTCAACTACCCAGCTGTGGGAGGAGAATGGGGCACTGACAGCCCGGCCTACAGCTGTTTGATAAAGGTGTCTGACAAAGGTGTTCAGCAGAGGTTTGTTGCTCATTGACTGAAGTACTGATGTGACAAATAATGGGGGCTGAAAGCTTCAGACATACCTGAGTTAATTGGTTTATACAGGAAATAAACAAAACAAAACTGTATAAGAGAAGGACTGCTCTAATAGGTGTATCATTATTTCTTGTTCAACTTTCATTATGGTTTTTGACTTGTGTGACTGGTAGGGATTTACGATTCGTTGCAAGGAATCCATTAGACATTACTTTCTAGGAACTCTGCTTTTAATATTATGTGATTTCTCATATTGATCATGATTCTTTAAAGCCTTCCCATCAGGTGTAAACTCAATGGTTCTTGTTGCCTGTTTGGCAGTTCTCCAGCACTGTTGGAGGAGGGACATTTCCAAGAGGCAGCTCTTGCCCTACGGGCTTCATCAGCTTCTGAGCTGCTCCACCCAGAGCTGCTGAAGTCAAAGGGAGACAGGCCAGTCCCTCTGAAATAGCTTCACTTGAATCGGTCCTGAGCAGGCTTTACGTTAATTAATTCTATTTTCAAATGTGAAAAGGAGGAAATAACACCAAGTTGACGAGTGTGCCGTTCCTGTTAAAGCAGTGCAGAGGATCCTTCTCAAACCAGCCTCGTGTACAGAAAAAGCGTTGGGTCTGATTCTGAATCATGCACGCACTGTGCGCTTTAGTGAAGTTGCTCCTGATTTGCTCTGGGCTGTGATCATGTGAGAAAATGAAAATCATCAATTCTCTGAAGAATTTAAATCCAAGCTGGAGAAGAGAAAGGTGTGACAAAATTTCAGCACTGACCAGTGTTCTATGCAATCACCAGCGGTTCCCTAGCCAACAAGTAGAGCCACATCTTTCAAACACATACTGCTTTGCTGACAACACTTAGTCCTCTCACAGCAGCACCCATAGCCACAGCTCGACCAGTTTAAAGGCTTTCAGGATTGGGCCAGGCCTCCTGCACAGCTGCAATATCTTGCCTCTATTTTACATCCATTGAAAGATTTTTGAATGGACTTCAGAAGCCATTAGGAACCCAAACGTCGACTTGCACTTGCAAAATGTCTCTGGTTAATGTTTTCCTACTGACGCTCTGCTTTGCTCCCCACCTGCCAGAGTTTCCTGTGACCTATTTGAAATATCACTCTCCTAAGTGAAAATGTGCCTCTCTTTTTCAAACTTGCAAAACTCACAAAAATAAATAGCCTAATTTGGCCAGTTAATAGCCCTCTCCTGGGGCTCCTCTCAGCAACTAAGAGGCCTTTTAAATACAACATTTGTGACTGCGTCATTAAAGCTCTGCATGATCCAGGCAGACTAAACCAAAAAGAAAGAAATGCCTTATTTGATCTAAGTTTTATTTTTTTTAAATAGTGACACTAGAGACCCATTTATTTTTAATTACACAATTGCTTTATTAAAAGCCTAAATCCTGCAGTCTCTAGTCATTGCTCAGGCAAAACTGCTATCATAGAAGGGAGGACCTGTAGGAGTCAATCCTAAAAATAGGGCAGCTGACAAAGTCTGCCTTTCAGATGGGTTTGCCTTAGTTTTGAAGGATTTCCCAAGACAAGGAGAATTTGGCCCTGCTTTGCTTTTCAGCTCTGTGGCAATCTGAAAGCTGAAGGTAGGAAAGCAGTCTCTCCAGAAAGCAAAACCAACAGCAGTTTTCACTTCAGATTGAACTCAATGCCCTTTCCAGCCTTAGACCCCACCCCATACAATGCTACCTTCAGTATTTATTTGTGCACCTGAGGGTTAGTCCTGGCTCTATCCAAACACACCTGAGTCTGAGCCAGCCCTACCCACGTGAGGCCTGAGCAGTGGTGGGGCTTCAGCTGCCCAAACCAGCCCTGTGGTGCTCCCAGGCTACGAGCCAGATGGCCAGCCCCAAAACACCCTGTGCAGCCTCTTGCAGCCTTCACTGGCATGGGGTCTGTTCTGCCTGTGCAGAGCTACTGGCACTGCTGAAGCACTCAAGCCCATCAAGTCCTGCACACACATCTCGGGCTTGCAGAGCATAAGAAATCCAGCTGGTAGGAGGCTGGGAAAAGGTAAGCTGATCCCATGGCTCCCCTTTTTGTGCTTGTACCCTGGCTATGCTATCCACATGCATTTCTGTCTTTGGACTGTTCGAGGGGTGCTTGGTTAAGACGCTGCTGCTAGCAGTAGGAAAGGGAGCAGACTGGCCAGCCACATATGCTGGATTATGTTCCTGGGCTGAACTCCAGAGCGTTCAATTTTATTATCTAATTACCCAACCAAACTCATTCATCTTTATTTTTCAGTCTTACCCAGAGGCCCATGTTTAAACACGGCTCTGCTATGTGAAGCACTGCCCAGACTCTCTCCACTTGGAAGCACTCACAGTTTCTCAACTCAGACTGTGTTTTCTTAGTGTAAAGGATGCATGGCAGAAATCCCAGCCCTGGTCAGCTGCAGAGGTCTCTGCTGGGCAGTGCTGAGGAAGCAAGGTGGCTGTGTTATCCCAGGGAACTGTACCACGGGAGCAAGAGAAATGAAATAAACTCACTTCATATCATGATAGTATAGCTAGACATAGTCTTCATCATCAGTGTAACCAAGTATTGTTAGGTTGCACACAGGATCACTCACCATGTGGTGCAGCACAGAGCACACTGTGGTACGGCACGCTGTGATGTATGGTTTTACAATCAAGAACAAATGCCAACAGATGGGGGAAAAATATCCAACAAGTTGATGATACAAACCCCTGGAACCCATGAGGGCACCAATACTGGTGTTCCCCCTGTTGTGCTCTTCAGGCCAAAGCAAGAGCTTGGCCCTGGCCCCGTCCCTGTGTGACCATGGTGCTGCATGGCTGGACACTGCTCCTGGCCATAGCTTTTTGAGCACCAGACCACCAGTCTGAGGCCCTCCTCCCAGGCGTTGCTGCCGTGCGTGTAACTCATACACCAGGTAGGATAAGAGGCTCCCAATTAGCTTAACCCTGCCTCTGGGAGGGGCCTACCTTATAAACATGTTGCTTTGGCTGTGCTCCTTGTCCTCATTTCCTAAGGGAATGTGGGTACTTCACCTTCCCAGGTGTTCCCCGTGATCTCTCCCATCCTAGCTTTTATCCCTGATCACAAGCAGTCCTTGGAACAATTAACACCTTGTGGTCCTTACATCTTATGCTTTGCAAGGTAGCTGGTTACTAGAGCAACAACTGCTTTTTTTTTTTTTTTTTTTTTGGTACATTGACAAAAAATCAACATTTTACACTAAAGGTAAAGCAAAAATAACGTTCTGCGTAGCCACGGTGAGTTACAACACCATCTCTCCTGTAATCAAGATATTGTTGAATTATGGTGCTATAAACAAACACTTCTAATATAACCACAAACTCTGTGGGACATATAACACATTGGCAGTATATTTCAAGTGACAAGCTCATTTATTGTGGGGAGTGGAAGGGGGAAAAAAAGCACCTTTCCAGAAGTTGCTGCAAGGAATTGCAGCAAAGAATAACTGAAGCTTGAGGATGCATGAGCCAGCCTAACTGGAATGAAGCACTGTCTGAAGGAGATTGAGAAGTACTGGTCCCTGAGAAGGTGAGGGTGTGGGATGTGATTGTTCTTTCCCTCCTGCTGGCATAGAATTACCATGCTGTGAGGCTGGTGTGCAGAAGTAGTACCCAGGAGGCTTGGGAGCTGAGCCTCCAGCTATCCTGAAGTGCTGCTGGGCTGGCATGGAGGCTTCCTCGTCTGCAGGTGGGACGTGAGCAACAATCATGTATCATTAAGGTACGTTACTAGCTGAGTGAGCAAACTGCTCAGGAGTTCTGGGTGTGCAACTGGCTTGTGCTGGATGCCATCGAGGCAGAGGACAGTCAGGGAGCTGCTTGCCAAATAGGTTTCGTCTCTTGCTGTGTTCCAGGTGGCTGTGGGGTCTCTTTGGTCAGCAGGATTGCAAGAGAGCCATCATCTGCTTCTTCGATGTCTGCCAGCCCATGTGATTGGTGAGTTTCAGGTTGTGAGACTTCCTTGCCTGAAGAGAATTGGTTTTTCTGCTGTTTTACTCTGCCACAATGTGCTAGTCTGTTTTGGTTGTGATCTGCCACCCGACTTGCAACGTGTTCCCTGTGAGCTGTCAGAGGTGATGCTCCTGGCAGTGAACAGGAGATTGGATGGAGAGGGGGAAGCAAGATGGGCTGCACAGCTGTTTGGTACACCCCCAGCTACATTCAAAAAGGCACCTACACCAAGCAGCCCTACTGGGAGAAGGAAAGGAGGGATGTTGCCTCTTTCTGTGCCCTGGATGGAAATGATCACACGTGATCATTTATGTGCATGCAGGGTTTTAATAGTCGTTGAGCAGATGTGATTAGGAAGTACCTCTGCCTGAAGGTCATTTGCTGTGCATTTATGATGACATGTAGAGTACAAATAGGTATGTAAAGTTTGCATGGGATTTGGAGGGCTGTCAGTTGTGTACAGGGGACCTTGATGGGAAAACCCAACTGTGTGACACATGAGGTGACTTAGTTGACTGTGTGGGTGAGGATGGTCAGGTCAGAGGACCTGGTTTCTGAACACTGAATTCTGAAAACCTCATTGAATGAGAAAGATGTTCAGCTGAAGGGACCTCTGATGGTTTTGACAATAGAGCTCAAAAGTTGACTGAATAATAGGTCTGCAATTTCTGTCAGTCTGTGAGTGTTGAACTTCTTTAGATTTCAAAGCAAATAGATCCATCTTAACAAACACCACCTTGTGTCAGCTATCCTCAAAATTATAGCGCATAGATTAAAATAAAATGTGTGTACTTGTCCCTCCTGGGACACCAGGGAAGGGAAAAGCATTATCAGAATATTTCAAACTCATCTTAAAAGTATCGAACCAATTATTTTGTTAAATCTGGGTTTGTTTTCTGCCTCTCAATGAGAACATTTGAAGTATATCATCTCCACCCTTTATGAGTTACCAGTATGCAAGTGTAAAATTTCCAATTGGAACATATGGTATCAGAGGGAACAAGGGGAAAATATCTGATTACTCGCACTCCCCGAACTCCAAATCTACTGCATTTAGTATGTTACCCACAGTTCCTGCAGGGGGAAATAAAAGAAATCATCTCTGAGCTGAGACCAAGCACTGAACATTTCACCCTGAATAGGAATATGTTTGAGAAACTTATAAGCAGATGAAAGGGGAATAGGATAGAAACTAAAGATCAGTTTCTTTGCAGTGGTTTCAACTACTGGCAGAACTCACCAACTTCACTGCTAACAAAACACCTCTGAACCTTCACTTTTAAGTTCTGACACCTGGTTTGAGAATGTGCTGTAAAGTCTGGGTGGACAATTTTCCCTCTGCAAGTGGGGGACTATCAGTGACCTCACTGATAACAAAAGATGCTTCGCCTGTGTTATCTCATGGTTTGCGATCAGCTGTGCTGTTTGATCGAAGGTTCACCACATAACTGCCTGTGCAATTGTGTGGTGTGCCTGGTTAGGGAGAATATGCTGGCAACTGAGATGGAGCCAGCAGGAATGGTGTCAGAGGAGCCCCTGCTGCTGTGATGGTGGATGCACAATGTAGGTTTGCCTCCAAGAAGCACAAGGTTGCTAGGTGAAGCCTGGCTGCTCCAGGCTGACTCTGCCTAGTGGTGCAAACTGCTTTGGAGAGGGACTGAAGGGCCCAAGGACTGGAATGTTTTCTATCTTTAGATTTTGCACTGGCCTAGACTTTGGGTATCTGCCTGTCCAAGGACAGAGGCGAACAAGTGCTGCTGAGGCATGGTGCTGTTGTACAACAGTCCTGCCTCCAGCCAGTGCAGGGCAGAGCAGCAGGGAGGCCAGGGACTGGCTGTGTGCTGCCCATCAACCCATGGTGTCAGCAAGGCTGGGTACTTCAGGGCTTCTAGCAGAGCCAGCAATGCAGGCACTGGGGTGGCTGCGGCCTGCAAACAAGCTCCGAGTCCGAGGATGATGGCGAGCCTACGCTGCACATCAGGCAGTGCAGCACATCTTGCAGGGCTTAGTGGCTAACCCTTACATCTGCATTCAGCACCTCAACCTAGCCACAGCATGATGCAAACCCTTGCAGAGCATTGGTCAAGGATGTTATTAGGCTCTGGGCGGTCGTGTTGTTCTGTAAATGCCTGCAGCCTTGTTGGCACTGTGAAATGTGTAGCCTCCCTGGACCATCGCTGCATCAAGTTGTTTTTGCGAGGCATCTGTTCCCCCCTTGCAGAACAGTCTAGTGCAGACCTTTCTGAGAGGGGTAGCAGTTATCCCCCTCCTTTGCTTCCCTGCCTGGTTTCCTGAGCAGCTGGGATGCAGGATGCTGGTGCTGTGCTTCTCACTCTGATCCTGGCAGAATGAGGAGGGACTGAGCCTGGGGTTTGGGATTGCCGAGTCCAAATCATAAAAGAGAAAGCTTTCACTCTGGAGCGTGGATGGTAGCGTGGTGCCACGTGTACAAGCAGATATCTCTCTCCTGCCATTCAGACAGAAAGCAGCACTGTTTGGAGCAACGTCCCTGGGAGGGGGAGGAACAGATGTTTGAACCAGAAGCGTATGTGACAGTTGGGAGAGACAGCGTGGAAACGCACCGTTGAAAGGAGAAGTCTGACGGGAGTGTGATGACAGCAGCGGGACTCCAGTGACAGGGAGTGGGAAGGAGAACAAGCAGAGAGGAGTGTTACTTCGAAAGCCAAGCAAAGTGCACGAGAGGATGTGTCAGGAAAGTGCCAGGGAGAGGAAGAGAGGAATTGTGAGAGTAGAGGCAGGCTTTGGGATCTGTCTGAAGCGTGTGCGACCTGTTACCTAACAAATGAGAAAAGAAAGCCTCTTCTCCCTCTGCCTTCTCCCACCGTGTCAGCTCTCCAGGCAGCCAGGCTGGCCAGCTGTGCTGGAGTCCTCAGCATCCTGGGGAGTAAAGCTGCATGCTCTGGGGCCCTGGGGTAAAGCATGCAGGGGCTGGGGTCTGCCCAGGCCCTTCTTCAGCCTGGGGTCTTTGTGAAGAGCATGACGTCTGCATGCCTTGGGACTGTAGGGTGCTGGAAATGGAGGGAGCGCTGACATCCTCACAGCAGGCTTCCCCCAAACCCCTAGTGCTTGTGTAGGCAGGATGCATGAGGAGAGGAAGAGCAGCAAGCGCGTGCTCCCGCAGCAGGGAGGGGCTCTCCAGCAGCGCTGTTCCCTGGTGATATAAATCACCTCTCTGCAGTGTCCGGTTTTACCTTAGTTCAGCAGATGTGCAAGGCACCCTGGGAGCGTGCGCCAGAGTGGTGAACCATCAGTACTGGGGCTGTGAGCAGGGGGAGGGGGCTGCAACTTCTCCCACAGATGGATCTGTGAGTGCAGTTGTGCAGAGCCCTTCCTGTGCAGGGTTCACCTTTGATCCTCCCAGCTGGTGGGGATCAGGTGATGCAAGCTGGCCAGTTCTGCTTTGCCCCTTCCTGAAGGGTAGGGGGATTTCTCTAAGTAGACAGTGAGTCTCAAAATGCACTGGTGGAGTGATTGTCAGATAGCCTGCAGCTGGTTGTGCCAAGGGCCGGTACGTGTCCCTGAATGGTGCATGGCTGGTGGCTCTCTCTCCCTCAAAACAAAGATGTGTTCTGCACTGCAATCCCAACGAAAGAGGAGACAGCCTGGCAGCATGGCCTGCATGGGTGTGCAAAGGAACAGGCTATGCAGGCTGGCAGCACTAATGTTTCCCAGGGTTGCACCAGTACCTTTCCCCTTCTCCTAAGCACCCTTCAAACTGTGCTGCTTGTGCGGCTGGGTCATGGGGACAGGGACCTGCCAGGAGCAGTGGGGCCAGTGAGTAGTGGTACTGCACAGGTTGAGGTGTTAGTTCAGCTGTCTGTTGAGGGGGTGAGGAATGAGGGGAAAGCAGAGCCTTCCTTGTCAGGGTGTGTATTCCTGGTGGGGACAGCTCATCCTGTACGTGCTGCAATATTCAGGTGTGTGCTCATTGTGCCAGCCCTCATGCAAGAGCTGGAGCGGTCCCAGGGGTTCTGCAGGCATCCTGCTGCTCTGAAGCTGCCCCAGTCGCTAAGCCAGGTCATGATGGCCCATGTGCCATTGCACAGCAGCACGCAGCATCTCAGGGGAGACAGCCATCTCCATCGATGGCAGCAAGAAGCTGATCCCACCATCTGCTCATCTGCTGCTGGATGTCCCTGAGGGTGGGTGGCTGTGCCCAGGGCTCCCAGCAGACAGGAGGGAGGCACCCACCGGTGGTGGTGGTGGCCCGGCGCTCTCAGTGAAGGTGCCGTAGCAGTGAGGGTACTGAGTGCCATTGGCATTGGAGGAACAGTTCAATAGGGGAGTGTTTGTGGCTTGGCAGAGGAGTGTTTATGCAAAAAACTGAAGGGTGCACTCATAGAATGGCTTGGGATAAAAGGAGCCATGAAGATTACCCAGTTTCAGCCCCCGCTGTGGATCCATCATCTTACTCCTTCCTCATCTGGAGCAGATGTTGCAGGCTCGTGGCAAGGGAGGGTCCTGGCCATGCAGGCAATGTAAAGGCAATGCAGGCTTCCCTTCTCTCCACAGTGGTGTCGCTGAGGAGAGGCACAAAGGAGGCACCAGGAGTGACAAACTTTTCAACTGAATAGGGCTGAGTAACTCCCAGACATTTTGCTCTGTGTGGCAGAATTGCACCTTTCTTCCCATTTACTTGCACTGGTCTTAGCTTTGACTTCAGTAGGAGTCAGGGTCAGACCCAGGGTATATTTTCTAAAGTTACTCACGCAGCTGCTGAAATTAAATCTCATGAGCAAGGGTCTGTCTCCACTGCAGCCTTAACGCAGAATAATAGCGAGGCCTTTAGTCTCTGGAGATAGTTTAAAATCCTTCTCAAGGTCTGTGCTCCTTGTGAAAAAAAAAAAAATAATAATCCATACAATACTCGCCACATCTGACAGAGTTGGCAGCCTTTGTTCAAGTGCTGTGCACCGAATTAATCAGGGACTCGACTCCTTGTGCCTGGGAAACAGCGCGTTGCCCAGCCCTGAAAAGATGTGGGGGCACACAGGCTGCAGGAGAGCACGTGTGATTTCTGCCTCAGCTGTACCAGCCTGGGCTTGCTTAGAAGCTTTCCTCAGGACCAGTGGCGTGAGTTGCTCTTGCTGTCGCTGCAGTTGTGCTTGCAGAGCAGTATATCACCCGGCATTTTATGCTTGGCTGGGAAAGGGAGCCTGAATCCCTAGCTGCAAAGCAAGCTGACAGGCCGGGGGCCAACCCACAACCCTCGGCATTTCTTATTTACTACAGACCCCTTAAATGAAGGCTGTGAGATTTTCTCATTTACCGTGTTACTGTATGGAACCAATCACTATAAATTTAAATGGAGAGCTGGTGGGAGCACACTTACCTTTTATACAATAATTGCGAGAGTGCCACTGCTGAACTGCTGTTAGGATTATTCAGACCTGCTCAGGTTTCATTGTAAAACATTAGGCTGCGAGAGGTACTGTAAGGTGTGATTATTCTAAGAGGGTAAGTAGTAGTAGTAAGCACTGCTGGTGGAATTACTACAGCAGACAGGGAAGGCTTAGTAGCTGGGAGCTACCTCGGGAAGGGCAAGGCACTTGCAACTTTTGGTGAGAGCTAGGGAGAAAAGAGCAGTGCTGTATGCATGCATCTCAGCTGCCTCGCTTTTCACCTGTGATTGAGATTTCGATTTTGCGTCCTGTATGATTTTCCTGTTATAACACACGCCTCTTGGCTGTCACTGCAACAATGCCTTTTCTTGGCAGGGAAGGCAAATCTGAAAGCAAGCTCTACTGTGCGAGCTCCTCAGACGATGGCTGTGTTTCTCCCCCTCGTTCCACCCATTTTCAAATAATTTTCATGCTGGGAGTATATCTGAGAGCATAACAATAATGTTCAACATATGATAACCAGAGACAATTGTGTATGTATACAAGCAGCCGCATGGAAAACAAGCGAGCTGATGGAAAAGGAGGAAAAAAAGTGCAAGATGAACCAGAGAGCACAGGTACCATTTTCACAGTAAGACCACGAACTTTGCCATTTCCAGCTAAACGCTCTTCTCTTTATTTTTCCTTTCTCCTCAAGGAAAATAGGATCCTGCAAAAACATTTTCAGTCACTCGTTTTTTTCTTCTCACCAACTCACGCAGTAGTGGTGTTTCCCATCATACACTATGTTGCAGGCTAGTTATATGTAAGCAACGCAGAGCCGCATTCTTTCCTGAGTTTTATCTATGGAACTCCATTAAATTGGGCTTTTGTAGCTGGAGCTCGGGACTTTGACACCAGTGTATGAGCTCTGAACTGCCTGGATATTTTTAAATGTCACATTCGCTGGGATGCTGCTATCCTGGAAGTGTGCTGTCTCTAATGATACAGGGAAGGAAGTTTGGCAGGTTTTTTTCTTTTAATCTCTTCAGTATGTTTGTCTTCCTTTTATGATTGAAGCTGTTTTTGTTGGAAAGGCATCTACTTTCAGTTGGGGAAAAGAACAAAGCTGAGGCATTTTAGAAGAATTTTATCAAACGTCTTTATCTTGATAAGAGAAGTAATAAAAAAAATTTGTTAATTGACTTCAGTGGAATCTTTGATGATGGATATACAATATGCACCCTTGGTCTCAACAGAAAACGTCTTTTAAACCTGAAATGGCTTAATAAACCTGAAAGGAAGTTGAAATAGTTGCAAATGTGGTGAGGAAGCTTACTCTTCTTTATGATGGTTCATAGTGTGTGTACGCACGCATATTTGTGTCTCTGTAAGGAATGTGCACGCCCAAACCATATCACTTTAACAAGCAGTTACAGTGAAAGTGTTTCTGCTTGCTCATTGTAATGCTCCTACACTCCTATGCAAAACAGAAATTAAATGTGTTAACAAAACAGATGTTCAACAAATGTAAAGCAAGAAGAATAATTCAGGAGTACTTGACAGAAATGTAAACCCTTTATTAGCGTTTTCTTCCCTCTAAAGAAGTTGCTCCTTCCCCATCAGCAAGAATGTGTATGCACCTGATGGAAGCAAAACTGACACACGATTTGGCTGTGCCATGCTTTGAGGGGAAGTGCACGCTTTTTGCTAATGCAGAGACCTCCATGGAAGTCCCAGCTGTGCACTGCAACGCTCCCATTCTCTTCTTCGTTGCTTCACCACCCTGTTGCCTCTTTTACTTCCCTGCTGAGTGTTGTACCTCCATGGGATGGCAGAAGGATTTAGCCTCATTGGTTTTGTTCACACTCTAGTGTCTCAGCTCAGACCCATTCTCATTGCTGGGCACTGCTTGGGAACGACTTGGAGCTGTTGTCTTCCACAGCTGTTAGCAGTCTGTCCTATGCCAGCACGCATCTATGAAGGGATTTACTAGGGTATTCCCATGGGATCTGTGGTCCATGTCAGTCTCCAGGACATGAGGCAGCTACTGGAAAGGGAGCTTGGTGCGTCTGCAGGAGGCTGTCATACCTCACCTTGATTATAGTGTAGCTGCGTGCGGTGTGCAGTATCTGAAAATATTCCTGCCTTCTTGATAGGTTAATTGGTGGCATTTAGTTAACTGTGTGTATTATCTTGTAGAAAAATTAAATGTAGAGTTAGGCAACTGATGGGTTTTTCAAAAGCACAGAGTCACTCAGAGAACACTCAGAGTGCTGCCACAGGAGGCCTACCTGAACCGCCCAGCGGCTCCCAGTTGTTGGAGCTGCTCTTTTCTGCCTGTTGCTATGGTGAAATGATAGCACCAAACTGACACCAAAAAGCAAGCAATATTTTCTGAACAGATTTATGAGGGAAAAAAAAAAAAAAGGGGACAGAGAGGACATGGGGGAGAAAGGAAAAAAAAGCTTAAGGAACGTGGAGGGGGTTGCTAAGCCAGTGCTCGTCTTTGTGTTTACCTGAAGGCCCACCAAGCCCTTTGAAGAAGATCCAAGAACCATCCTGTGCAGTGCTACCCTGGCAGGTTCTTTCTACAACCAATAATGCATTCTCCTAAACTGTAAATATTAATTTGCTTGCACTTTTTCCTTGCATTTTATGTGGGTAAGTGCGTATAAGTAGCACGTTCGTTTTGTAGCTCCACAGCTGGTCTCAGAGAGCAGCGTCGTGATGGTCACAGGTCAAGAAAAGAGCTTTAGTCTCCTCCTTTGCAGGACCAGTGCTGTCTGTCCCTTCCAACAATTACATTTTTAACCTGCCTTATAGCCCTGCAGTGCAGGCAGTGTATTTCCCACGGGCTGCTGTCACCCCACAGCCTCCTGTTGTGTCACCTTCAGCTGCAGCTCTGAGGGAGAGCTCCTCCTCTCTGGCCAAGGAGCTCGTGCATCGCTCCTGACCTCGGCAGTCACACAGGTGCTGGCACACAGGCAGCATGCATTTAGCTGAGTTACACACCAGCAGTGGGCTATGGCCAGGCTCAGCTTCCTTTGGAAGAGTGCTGTGAGGTGGCGTAGCATTGGGAGCCTGTCTTTTGTGGAACAGCTCCTCAGTTTGGATGTTAGTGGTTTTGATGAGTGATCTGGTCTGATTTGATGTGTGGGCAGGTGGTGGGATGGCTATGGAAAGAAGGATGTGCTCCTGTGTCCAGGTGTCACTTGGGGGAGCGGGTGTGGGCTGGGGGCACTGGTGGTTTTGGAAACAGCTATCTGATGTTCTGAAACCAGCTCTGATAGCAGCAGCATCTGCACCTCCTCTGAAGGCTGTGGGAAACTTGTAGAGATTGTTTCTGGTTGTCCTGGCTCCTTACTTATAGTGTTTGGCTTTGGTGGGCTAGGTAGGTGGATGCTTTGGTTTTTGTTTGTTTGTTTGTTTGTTTGTTCCTCTCCAATACCTTTAAATTTCTGTTGTGGTGTTATGTGAAAGCAGAAATGTGTTTATGGAGCTGGAGGAGTCAGAGTTTGCTCATTGGGGTTACAGGGTTTGGGGTAGGACCTCTTAAATAGAAGGTAGACAGAGGCAGGTGGACCTGTGGTAGCAGAGCATGGGAGGAGACACCCGAGCAAAGTGTGTCGTGGAAGGAAGGATGGATACATTAGGTGAGGGAGCAGAAAGGCACGAGGAGTGTAAGGAGGCACCATGAGGGGACAAGCGATTTCCAGGAACCTGGCAGCGTGGGAGGTGCTGCGATCTCCCGGAGCAGGTGTGCAGGGGCAAGGTGCCTGCTGTCACCCCCTGCGCTGCCTGGCAGCTCGTGCTGGGAATGAGCCAGGTCCGAGGTGTGAAGGGAAGCAAAAAGAGATGGGAAGAAGGGAGAGAAAGGAGAAAGCCAAGAGAAGGAACAATGTGACAAGAAGCGGGGGGAGCCCACCTCCAAAGGTAGCCGTGAGTTTCTGTTTATCTTACCAGTGTTTGTACTGCGAGGAGGTTTTGAACTGCTGCCTAATATGACTGTCAGTTACCCTAACTTGTATTTCTCACCTCAGTCCCCATGAAGTACGTTTGACAATAATTAATTTTGTGTGTGCAACTGGGAATGTGTCCTACTCCTGCAGAGGTGTCAGCTTAATGGGATGTGGCTATGCAGGATAACAGGCTGTGCCGCCCCACTGGGGGGTTGGGGGTGGGGGGTCATCTGTTCATCTGGACTAATATTTTAATTGTTGGAGCACTAGGTTTCCCAGAGTTGAAGTGGGATCAGATTAACCTCTGTCTCTCTGAACTCGCATGCTGGCAAGCTCCTTAAACATTATTGCTAATTTTATTTTCTATTTTCAGCACGTATTTAAGATAACTCTTTTTGTTTAATAGGTTAGAGAGGAAATATTCTCACTGGCTGAGATCCCAGTGAGCAATTACAAATATTTTATGATAGTTACAGGACTTGGAATTCAACCATAGAGACTGTGGGTATCAGAAAATCCATGTGTGGAAGTTCCACGTGCTGTGAGAGTGGGAGGGTTTCACACGGATGGGAGTGGATCGCTCCTCATTTTTGCCAAAGTCAAACTCCTGATGTAATAAATAAATGCATTCTTATACTTTTAAGTCAAATCTCTGCCAACAGCTTTCGACTGTACCAGTTAGAGAATGGTTAATTGACCTTCTTCATCTCTGCAGCGTGTTAACACGGAAGGTCAGCAGTGGGAGAAGTTAGGGCCATGCTGAAGGCATTTGAAACAGCTCCCTAACTAGCCTTATGAATATGCTGTTGAGATGAACAGGTCATTTAGCACTTTTCTTGTCGCTATTGTCCATCCAACCTTAAATGTCAGCTCTATCACTCCGATAGGCTGGTTTTGCTTAAAAAGGTTTCCTGGCTTTGTTAGGTTCCTGGGAGGGATTTCTCCCCCCCTCGTTTCTAATTACTGGCAGCACCCCGTGGATGTGTGTACATCAGCCTTTTCATTTTGGGTCAAGCCTTCACTAGAGGACTTTGCCAGTCGGTAAGGGTTGTGAAGAGCTGCGATCCAGACAGAAGTGGAAGCGCCAACGAGTTGTAATTACACTGCTAAAACTGCCACTTCCCAACCACAGTGGGATAACTCACCCCGCTAAGAGCAGGGCAGCTTTGACGTGTCACTGTAAGGAGCACGTTGTGACACACTGGGACTGCAGCATCCACAGCAGAAGCGTTTTACAGAGCTGGTGTGCCGGGGGGGACACTGCCCAAGAACCTCCAAGCCCAGCTCAGGGCTCTGCTGGGAGAGGACCGATTCACCAGCACCTGCAACCCCCAGGAGGGGTGGGCAGTTCCCTCTGGTGTTTCTACCAGGGCCCCGAGCACATCTTCATCGCACTGATGTTGGATACACAGGTTGCTTGAATAAACACATCACAGGAATGGAGTTACACGCTCGATAGGACTGAATATTTATCAGGAGTGTATTCATGAACTTTCTCACCCCGTGAGCAGCAAGCATGTGTCTTGTCTTGCTCCTGTGACCCACTGCACCTTGTCGGTGTTGTAGGCGACACTAACTGTGATCAGGATGACCAACACAAGCAGCACACTTCACTCTGACCCCTGTTGGACAAACCCAACAAGGACACGGCACCAGTTCAGACTACTGTTAGGCTGAAGTCATCCCGAGTGCTGAGCAAAAGCATGGCCAGGGGTCAAGTAGAAATCAGTGTTGGACATGCATTCTGCATCGAGGCAAGCTGATGCAGACTGGGAAGGTTAATGAAGGTCTTGGGGAATAATCTTTCATGTTCATTTGTTGTTTTGTGTGATCCCTCTGAGGTGTTCATGGTTTCACCAATGAGAACGGATCAAGGTGTGTTATAAGAATGGCTGGCTGAACCATGGTGCTGGTGGAGATGCAGTCTCCTTATTCCACACATTGCATTAGCACTTCCACAAAGGCCTTTTCAACACTTCTGATTTCATATTTAAAGACATGGTGAGCCGTACTTTGTTAGCAACCTGACAAAGCTGGAGCAGGACAGACAGAGCTGAGGCAGCCATCCCCGCCAAGCTGTGGCTAGTGTTCAGATGAGAGCTATCTGTTTTCTGAAAACAGGTGAACCTAACCTAGAGCTCAAGCAATTCTGAGGAGCAGAAGGAGTCTCATTTGTAACTCTGGATGGCTTTTCTGTATCTGTGTGTAATCCATCGATTTGTTGGAGTCCTCAGTGGCTCCCAGACTTTCACAGCAGCATCCCTGTTCTAATCATCTCTAACTGAGGAGATGTCATTCCACGTTGGCAGGTATTGACTTGGCCTCAACAATTTGCAGCTCTGTTGTTTCCTGGAAAGCACCAACATGACCTACAGGGAAAGGAAGCCTTCAGTGCTTGGCCGTGCCAGCTGGGACAGGACTTTGCGGTCAGTCTTCTCAGCAAGTGTTTGAAGCTCTCTGCTTGTTACAGGCTCTCAAATTCGACTTTATGTCTCAATCCTTACGTTCTAGGTACTGCTTAACCTGGGTCTTGCTGTGGGATGCAGAGTATGGCTTACAGTTGCTTAAAAATGTAGCATGTCTTTGCCTGTCTGTAGCAATTGAGGAGGGTCAGGTCTCCCTTTCAGAAGGGTGGGCGCAAGACTGTGTGTTGAGCTCTCTTTGCAACCTGAGATCACTGCAAACCTTTCAAGAGCCAGGGATCCTGATGTTTCTTTTAGTTTTGGATTGTTTCTCGTGTTTACTGTAGCATAAGGACATGATAGTATGTATTTAAAAAAAAAAAAAAAGGAAAACCTTAAAAATTGCTGCCAAAGTCATACTTAGGAGACACAGAATGACTCCCTGACTTTCCTCATCCCAGTTACTGAGAAGTGGATGTTTTGATAAGTTGCATTTGGGCAGGAGAGTAGTGGCAGGAGGGTCCTTGGATGAGCTGCCATCCAAGCTGGCGCTGCCTGCTCCTGGCTGTGTGCGGCTGCACCCTCGCTTCCTTGGCTCTGGGACCCTCCCAGCTCCCTGTGACACTGGTTTGGTTCACTAAACTGGCAGAAAATTCATCTGAGAAAGAGAGGTGAAGCGTGGGGCTCTGTTCCCGTGAGGTCAGTGAGCTATGCTGGCTGTCAGGGCTCAGGTGCCAGAGCCAGGCTGCAGGAGGGAGTGGGGTTGCATGGCCTGGAAGGTGTTGCAGCAAAACGTTGTTTGCTCAGCTAATTTTCCAGGCTGCTTTCTTGGTGCACCACAGGAAGGCACTCAGACGTGGGGCCAGGTGCAGTGCATGGTGCAGAGGGCACTGGGGAGGATTTGTTTCAGCAGTGGTGGCTCTGGGGATGAGCAGATGTGTTCCCCGGGGTGTTATGTTCACCTATTTGTTGCTCAGCCCTCCAGTGCTTACAAAACTGTGCTGTGAGTGCTGGGACAAAGCCTTCCACCCGGTGGTCCCTCAGCTACCAAAATACCCCCTTTGCCTCTTGACCAGCTGTCAAAATTTCCCTGGCCTTCCTGAAACAGCCATCTCAGGGACTGTTTCTCTTGGCCTATGGGAAACAAGAGGAATGCTCGGGAGGTGACGAGCAGGGCTGCTCCAGGTCGTGTGTGCTTGAGAAAGAAAGTGCTCCAGAGCAAAAAACCATACAACTCCAGTGCCAATGGAAAAAAAAAAAAAAAAGCCTTAATTATTCAACTAGTTTGAAACGCTTTAAAGTATCCCTAAAAATAGGCGAGAGGGATGTTTGTCAGCTACAAAGAGATCATCCCGCAGTAGTGTTGCTTGTGTTATTTTATGATGATGCTACAGAATACAGTCCCTCAGGTAGGCTCATTAATGTTTATGAATGAGCCCCTTGTTTTAAGGCTTTGGTTTGAGAACGTGGAACTAGGGCGAGACGCAAGCTGGGCTGCTTCTGCAGGGCCCGGGGCAGAGCGGGAGGTCGCCGCAGAGCTCGGCAGCTCCGAGTGCAGATGACAGCTGGGTTTGAGCCGAGAAGGAGCAGGACTCGGGCTAAATCCTCTGCGAAACCACCCAGAGGGGCAGCACGCAGGGCTCTTGCGCGGCTGCGTCCCATCGGGTGCGATCTCTTCCAGCACCGGCCCCGTGCGACCGCGTGCTGCGGGGGCTCGGGTGGGGCAGCGCGGGCTCGGGGCTCCTCGTCGCTATCTGCTCCTAAAAGCGGGCAACCGCTCTTTCTGGCTATCTGTGCGTCCGGGCGGCAGTTGTGCCCGGCCCAACGCGGCGCTCCGATCCTTCCATCAACAGCGCGGTTATCCGAGCCGGCCCCAGCCGCAGCATGGGGACCCCGGGCCGACGTTGGAGCGGTTTCGGCCCCGAGTGTGCACTGTGGCTCCGGGCGCTCAGTGCCGGCCGGTTCCCACGGCTCCGTGCCGGGACGTGCGGAGCAGCGGCAGTGATGCGCTGCTGCCCGGCCGGCCGCTCCTGCTCCGTGCAGCTGTCAGAGCGGGACCGGGCTAAACGCTGCCGTGCCCGACGGAGCCCAACTCTGCACACGCGGCCCTAAAGCAGGAAACACCATCACCGAGTGGCAGCTGCCGGAGCTGGGCGCTCCTCAACCCGCGGCTCTCCCGCTTCGAGCCGCGTTGCCCCGCGGACCACTTTCTAAACGGGACAGAGAGCGGGGCCGCCGGCAGCTCGCTCACCGCGGTCGGGGCGGACCCGAGCCGTACCCCACGCTTCTGGGGGACCCCCGCACGCACCCACGTGGCGGGAACGGCGCCGCGGGGCGCGCCCCGGCTTTGCCCCCACGGCGCGCCGGGCCGCGCTCCCTGTTCCCCGGCGGGCGCTCGTTTTGAACGAATGACCTCACCCGCGCCCGCCAACCGCCGCGCCGCCGCGCTTAATATTCATGAGGCGGCGAGCCAATCGGCGGGCGAGGAGGTTGTTTTAAACGGCGGAGCCCCGCAGCCAATCAGGCCGCTCTCGTAGGCAGCCAACGCGAGGCTGAGCCGCGCCGAGCCCGCGCCGTGCCCTGCGCTCAGCTCCTGCCACACTGCCGCGAACAATACAGGTACGTGCGGCCCCGCCGCAACTTTTCGGGGGGCGGCTGCCCCCTGCGCGCCGCGCCGCGCCCTGCCCCGCGCTCCCGCCGCCGTCCTCCCGCCGTGCCGCGGCTTGGGCGTTTTCGTGGGTTTTTTTTATTATTTATTATTTCTCCTTTTTTTTTTTTTTTTTCCTAGCTCCTTTCTTCTTCCTATTTTTTTTTCCTCTTATTAAAAAAAAAAAAAAAAAAAATTCCCCAAAACTTTCTCCCCACGCGCGGGTCGCGGCGGGACCGGGGCACGTGGCGCGGGGCCGCGGGCGGAGTGGGGCGCGGGGCGCGGGGTGCGGTGGCCGCCCCATACCCGTCCCTCCGCGCTGCCCCGCCGGGACCCCCCCCCCCCCACCCCCGCCCCCCTTTACCTCCCCGCGCCCACCCGCTTCTTCCGTAGGGCCGCCGCTCCGCTCTGCGCCGCCGCCCCGTCCTGCCCGGGTCGGGTTCCCCCCGCCGCCCACCGCTGCCGCGCGGCCCCGGCCGTGTGCCCCGGGTGGGAGCGGCACGGCGCGGCGCGGCGCGGCGGGGGAAAGTTGCGGCCGTGCGGCGCAGCGCCGTGCCGCCGCGGGCTCCGCATTAACATGGCTGTCGCTCCGGCAGTGACAGGGAGCCGCGCTGCGCCCGGCCCGCCGCCGGGACCGCGGCCGCCGCCTCCGGCGCCCCAATCCCTTCCGCCCGCTCCCCGTCGCCGCTCCCCGGCCCGGCCCGGGGCCGCTCGTGGGCTTCGCGCTCGCGGTCGCTGCCGCGCCGTGCCCGCCGCGCATAACATGGCTGGCGCCGGAGCGCGGCGCGGGGAAGAAAGACGTGCGGCGGCGGGAGGGGGTCGCGGCGGGGGAGCGCTCCCCCCCCCGGCGCCCCGCCGAGGGCCCGAACCCTTCGCTTTCGGCCCGGGCCGTTCCCCCCCGGCGCCCCGCGGCCTCGGCCGGGCCTCGGGGTGCCGCCCGGGGGCTCGCGGCACTTTTTTTCTCGCGGCGCGGAGGAGCGGAGCCGCGGCTATAATGGCTGCACGGGAGCCTTTGTTACAGAGCGTTGCGCTAGGCAGGCTGGGGGGGGTGGGGGTGGGGGGGGCCGCCTCCAGCCCGCTCCGCGCCCCGGCCCCGCCGCCCCCCGCGCCCGCGGGGCCGCCCCGGAGCCCCCTTCCCGCCGGGGGCGGCGTTTCGGCGGGGCCGGGGCCGGGGGCGGCGGGCGCGGGGGCAGAGCGCGGCGGAGGGGGGGGGGGGAGCGCGGCTTTGTTAGCGCGCGGCGCCGGCAGAAGCCATCTTAGCGAGCGGGGCCGGCCCGGGCGCGCGGCGCGGCCGCCGCTCCCGCTTCCCCCGCTCCGGGCCGCGCCGCCGCCGCGAGCCGCTCCGCCGCCCCGCCGCTCCCGGCCGCCGCCCCGCGCCCCCCGCCCGCCGCCCCGCCGCATTTCAGGGGCAGTTTCTTTCATCAGGAGGCGGCGCACAAAATGGAAGATGAATTATCGCCGGCCGCCGCTGCCCCCTCCGCCCGGCCGCCGCGCCGCCGCGGCCCCTCCGCAGGTGCCCGCGGCCGCCGGCGGTGACCTTGGCGGCGGGGCCGGAAGATGGCGGGAGGAGGCCGGGACGCGCCGGGCCTGCGCGCCCCGAACTTCTTGGCCAGGCCGCGGCCCGCCCCGCACCGCCCGCCCCGCGCCGCGCCCCGCCGGCCCCGAGCGGCGGCAGCAGCGGCCCGGGCCCTCCGGCCCCGCACCGTGCCGGCTGCACCGATAAAAACCGGGTTTTCGAACCCCTGGGGAGCCGTGAATAGGGAGCGTTGCTGCGGGGTTGTTTTCATTCCCCGAGGGGGAAAAACAAATAGGGTGCGGGTGACAGGGCCCGAAGTTAGTGCCTTGCTCCCAGCTGCTCGCTGCATCCAGCCGGCCGTGCCATGCTCCCCTGCTCGCGCCCCGCTGTCTGGGGCTTAGGGTGATGCTGCGGGGTGGGATCCGTGCAGCCTTGTGCGTGGGGAGCTGCACCCGATGTGGGGATGCAGCTGCTGAGGTTAAGTTGGTGCCAGAGGTGGCTCAAGCCTTGCCGTGGCAGCCAGCTGAAACACCTTCTGGTTCCTGTATAGCTCTTCATAGGCGGCAGTATGTGCGCTTAATGGCCCAGCTCGGGTCCTTTGACATAATGTAAACATATCGATGTAAAACTTTGCTCGTGATGGGTTCTGCTTGGCGCTCAGGTCTGCAGCCCTGAGTCCGCAGAGCCGTGTGGGAGGCAGCAGGAGGTGTTGTGAGGAGGAGAGGTGTGAGCGAGGGCAGGTTGCCTCTGGGGGTGTGTGTGTACAAACAGGTGCACACATTGGTGTGTTCTTAAGTTCATGCATTCCCTTCTGCCCCGCAGAGTCAGCATGGCTAAAGGTGACCCGAAGAAGCCCAAGGGCAAGATGTCTGCCTACGCCTTCTTTGTGCAGACGTGCCGTGAGGAGCACAAGAAGAAGAACCCGGAGGTTCCCGTCAACTTTGCAGAGTTCTCTAAGAAGTGCTCAGAGAGGTGGAAGGTACCTTAGTTTGAAGTGATGACTTGCCCTGTTATCCGCTTGCGCTGCCTGTGCCCGTCTGAGTGCTGCATCCCTGTGTGGTGTGCTGCTGCTGGCCCATGTAGGAGCACTTGTGGCAGCCTGGCCACCTCCCTCACACAGTGCTGGCTGTGGCCACTGCCCTGGCCAGGACCTTGGTCCCTGCGGTGGTCCATTGGAAAACAAACACATTCTGAAATAGCCCTGTGGAGTTGGCGTGTGTTGGCTTGTGTACTCAAAGTGTGCCAGCTATCGAACGTTGGGTGATCACGTGGCTTGGTGTCTTGTGTTTTTTGTGTGTTTTTTAGACCATGTCAAGCAAGGAGAAGGCTAAATTTGATGAAATGGCAAAGGCCGATAAGGTACGATACGATAGAGAAATGAAGGACTATGGCCCAGCGAAGGGTGGCAAGAAGAAGAAGGACCCCAACGCCCCGAAGCGACCACCGTAAGTACCCAGGTCATGTTGTGTACGAGTGTCACTGCACTTCATCTCGCAGCGCTTGCGACTTGTCTGTTACTTGTGATGGAAGAAGTCCCTGTGCTGTACTGTGGGTGCAGAAGTACTGATGGCTTTGATAGCATTTTGTGAGGTTGCAGGGCAGCCTTAACCCTGAGCGTGTGGAGCGCTGGTGGAGATGTGGATGCTCAGTGCCCTTATAATCGTGGTGGTGAAGGATGCAGGCTGTAGGGTTGCAGTGAGACTTGTCCACTGAGGATGGAAGTGCGGAGGGGCGGGGACGGAAAATACTTAAATGGAAACAAATAAGGTTTAAAGTCACAGTACGATCAAAATATGTACTAAAAGAAATAATAGTTATATAAAAGAAAAAAAAGTTTTTTTGTTTTCTATACGTGGGTGTAGGTAAGGATGCTGTGCTGTGGGGCGAGGAGGGGCTGCTGCTGAGGTGTGCTGCTGCGCTGCTCACCGCACTCTGCTTCTCCCCAGGTCTGGCTTCTTCCTGTTCTGCTCAGAGTTCCGCCCCAAGATCAAGTCCACAAACCCCGGCATATCCATTGGGGACGTAGCGAAGAAGCTTGGCGAAATGTGGAACAACCTCAGCGATGGTGAAAAGCAGCCTTACAACAATAAGGCCGCTAAGCTGAAGGAGAAGTACGAGAAGGTAAGGCTGTCGTAACGCGTCTCTCGTGGGCTCCTTGGCTGGCGTGGCGGATGGAGCTGAGCAGCGGGGGCTGCAGGGCCCTGCTCTCACAGCAGACGTGCATCGGGTCGCAGGCGGGTAGAGGCAGGGAGGAGTGTCCCAGGCACAGCACGCCCGTAGCTGCAGCAGAGAGTTTGCTATGCTGTGAGGGAAGCTGCGTCCTGCTGGCATGATGAGACACCGGCTTCCCTTACTGACCTCCAGATGAGCGAGGGGCTCAGGGCTGCCTCCTCTCTGGGCTGCAGCTGCAGGAAGGGAGTCCCCTCCGCTAACGCCGTGCGAGCGCTGGGTGTTCGGCGCTTAGAGCAAATTAAGACATCCCCTTGACTTTGCAGGATGTTGCAGACTACAAGTCTAAAGGAAAGTTTGATGGCGCAAAGGGGGCGGCAACCAAAGCTGCTCGGAAAAAGGTAGAGGAAGAAGACGAAGAGGAGGAGGAGGATGAAGAAGAGGAGGATGAAGATGATGATGACGAATAAAACTGTACAATACTTGTCTCCATGTGAATACCATAGAGTAGGGGAAACACCGTAAATGCAGCACCTCTTATTTGAGATGGTGTCTCTTGCCCTTATTAGGCTTAATTAAAAAAAAAAAGAAAAATTTGGATTCCGATCGCGTTGTAGTTTCTAAAAGTGCTCTAGAAATTGTAACTGGTTTACATGAAGTGGCCATGGGTGTAGTGAGCACCCTGAAACTGTATCAAAGTTGTACATATTTCCAAACATTTTTAAAATGAAAAGGCCCTCTAGTGTTCTCCTAACTCTGTGCACTTTGCTGTTGGTGTAACAAAGCATTTAAAAATGTTTCAAGCATTTTTTTAATTTGTAAGGTGGTGTTACTATATGGTTATTGGCTAGAAAATCCTGGGTTATAAACTGTACATATCTATAGTTTGTAAAAACTAGACAGATTCTTGTGGTACATGCTTAGAGTTATGATGCCTTAGAGGAGCAGCGATTACTGGAGAGGCCGTACGTTCCCGGGGTGCCATGGCCCAAAGCATGCACTGTGAGGGTAGATCTATTTACACTACAGTGGGCGTCCATTTAGCTTAAAGTTGTCTTTCTGTATATAGTGAAATAGCATTCTGCTGCCATTCTTAGTTGTGGAAGGGGGTTCAGCTGGCATGAGAAGTGTACGGATTTTTTTAGTTAAGTGCGGTAGTTTTTAAACTGAAACTGTAGACATCTCTTCATCTTCAACTCAGTGAAGAGCCAGTGCAGCAACTGAAGTTCAAAAACACTCTGTACTTAAACAAATTTGCAACGTTCTGTTTTTTTTGTATGTTTAGAATGCTGAAATGTTTTTGAAGCAAAATAAACAGTATTACATTTTTCAAACTGTTCTTGACAACACTCTAAATTTCTGGTTTGAAAGGATCTTAACAACAGCGAGAGGTTCATTTTGAAGTCTGTGGCATCCCTCAGGGCTGGTGACTTAGGAAACATTCTGACTCAAGGATTAAAAATAAAAATAAATGGTGGCCAGCCAAAACTGGCTGAATTGAAAGAGAAGGCTGCTCCAGCTAATATGCAATCATAACTGTTTATGGCTGAGTGGCATAAGATGCTATGCAAGTTTGAACTTTATTACTTGAACTTGGGAGCCTAAATGAACATTCATGACGTAATTGTTTGTTTGTGTGTGTATATAGCGGCATTCAGAGATGCAGAGAAAGGTAGGTGGCTAGGAATGAGGCTGACACTATGGAATAAGTATAAAAGCATAGTTTGGATTTTTTTTTTTCCAGTTTTGTTGGGTAAATTTATAGCCCAAATGCATTGCTGTACATATTAAAATGTGCCTTTTTTGTCCTGTGTTAAACTGTTTCAGACTTGTGGTTTTTTCTAGCACCTTAACCCCGCACAGGGCTGGCTGCCGCACTGGAGGTGCTGCAGGTGCTCGCTCCGGGTCCTTCCTGTTGGCACCAGGTGATAGGGTGCTGCGGGCGGGGGCATGGCACTGCTCTTCCCTTCCCTGCACGGACTGAGCTTCCCGGATCCAGCGGGGTGCCCCGCAGCCTGGGATTGAGCTTCCCTGTTCACTCTGGGTCTGGTGGCTCTGACCTGCTCCCTCGTGTTCTGGCTGCAGCTCGCAGCCTGTCTGCTTGGCTGGGAGGAGGTGGGTGCGCAGACGTGCTGCTGTCGGATGTGCTTGGCAGGAGGGGATAACTGCTCTGTGGGTATGGGTGCTGCCATCACTCCCTCTGAGCCCAAATGCAAGTGCATGAGGTTTGCAGGGAGGAGGAGCAGTGCTGGTGAGGAGCAGCAGCTTCATCACCTGGCCTGGTGGCTGGCTTTCTGGGACCTCGGTAACTGTGGTGTCGTGGCCAAACACTGATCTAATGTTGAGATAGAGCAGGACCTGAGAGCCAAAACAAGGCAGAAATGCACAGCACATGGTGATCTTTATTTTTTTTTTTGGTGGTTTATTGTTGGGTTGAATCACTTGGAAATATTTTTGTAATTGCTTAATTATGGCAGTTCTTAAACGTCTTTAATGAACTGCAACAACAGAAAGTGTGAAATTGGCTCACGTTTAACGAGAAGTTGTGTTTTAGAAGGCTTAATAATACTGTGCCTGGAAAAGGAACAGGTACCCTCGTGTTCCCTGCCCTTCCCCGTGCCTCCTGAGTCACGAGGGAGAAGACTGGAGATGGCAGCACGTGGAAATCTGATGGGAAGTGGTGGAGCAGAAGAGAAAAGGGATGGCATCGTTTCAGGAGCTCTAATGCTGTTCCTATTGTCTAGTTGGCAAAATCTCCCCTCAGCCACATATGGGAATTAGTGTAGATCACTGCTGTGCAAATCGAGCTTGGCTTTGAATTAACTGCTAGTGAGCTGAGTCCCTATTGATAGTATTAGCAAATAAGAGCTGGAGCTGGCACCTCTTTGTCTTCATTATTTTGGAAATCCATCACGTTGCGTGGCTTGATGAAGGTCTTGGGCCATAGGCACTACCTGTTCCTGCTTGGCACACTGCTGAAATCCAGAGTGCCTGGGGGTGCTGCTCGATACAATGCTAGCACAAGACTTCGGGGACTTGAATTTGGGTATTGCAGATGCAGTGCTGGTGTTTCTATCCCCTTGGTGCTGTGCCATTGATAAAATCCTCACCATGGCTGTACGTAAATAACATAGGATTTTTCCCCTGCTCCACCCCTGCTGTGATTTGTGTTCAGAGATGTTGTCATCTCAAATATGGGGATCTGCTTAATTGCACACGGCTCAGTTTATTTGATAGAGTGCTCTGACATGCTTGTGGTGTTCCAAACAGACGGTTCTGCTTTGGGCTGCTGTGCAGCTGAGACTCCTTGCTCAACCATACTCCAAAGCCGTGCGGAGTAAATGTGTCTCTTATTAGCTCCACTCTGTGTAAAGAAGGGTAACGATGAAATAGATGGAGAGGAGGGATGGAGGGAGGCTTCCCGTTGTGTGACTTTGCTGGAGCTGGCTGTGGCACGGCTTTCATTCCCAAAACGTGCTCCATTGCATCCCCCTGTTCCTGCCCAAGGGGAGCTGGTCTCAGCCTGCACAGCAGCTGCGGGACCCCTTTGCCTTTCTGGGAAGGCAGATGGTGACTGGGCTGGTTGGGTCCCCTCTCTGGATGCCTAAAGTACGGAGTAACAGAGATGAAGTTGTGGCCTTTCCTGGTGTGTGCGGAGGCCCCAAGCACCAGCTTCTCTCACCATGCGTCTTGTCTGTGCTTCGTGCTGTTGGGGTGCTTGGGGCTGTGCTCAGTCCTGGGGTCATGCTAGCTGACAAACACAGAGTCCTCCAACTGAGCAGTCTGGGGAAAGTGTAGCACAGATGGGGCTGCTCCAGTGTGGGGTAGAGCCTGCCCTTGCCTAGCTCAGCCCTGCAGGGTGGCAGCGAGAGCTGGGGCTGCAAGGCGGTGATCTCCTGCTGCACTGTAGCCCATACAATTGTAAATGTGGTGCAAGTCTGGTAAATGTTTTGTGTGAGCTGAATGCTCGCCCTGGGACTGGGGCGGGCTCCGAGGTGGAACTGCTTCAGCGCAGCCCCAACACGGGAGGGGGGTTGGCCCTCAGCAAAGGCAGCGCTAATGCATGTGTGAGGAAGCAGCGAGTTAATTCTTCTGTCACAATATTAATTAAAAATCCGGATCCAAATACACACAGAATCAGCGGGCAGCAAGCAGCTCTGGCAGAGATCCCCAGGAAGGTGGGAACCTGCTGGGCTGGGGACATGGCAGTCACACCTCTGCCTGCTCCCCATAGCAGGCCAGCTGGTGGCTACCTGTGCTTACTGCCTTGCTTACTGTGAGGGCTGCTGATGGCTGCGTGTCATCATCCAGCAGCTGGATGCTTGCAGCTTCAGACCTCTGTCTTGCTGGGCTGTGATGCAGTGAACTGGACTGCAAATTGCAGCCGCGCTTGTAGAGCAAAGCAGAGGGGACTTGGCTACCAAGCAGTTTTAGCACGGGTCAAACAGCCCTGTGCCTGGTGGGGAGTGCTGCCTCTCCCACTGAGAGTGCCTCATGCTGTGGAACTGGTGGGAAGTTTTCTTGAGCAAGACACAGGGTGAAGGTATCAGTGAAAGCCTTAAAGAGAGCCCTTTCTTCAGGGGCTGCTCTGGAACTGGGATAAGCCCCGAGGAGCTGCATCCAGCTGTCTCACTGAGGATCTGTTGTTCGTGCTGCTCGTTGGCGGGGGCTGATGGTGGCTCTTGTGCCACCAGTGTGATGCTGGCGGTGGGAGATGGGAGCGAGGAGTGGTCGAGGCACGTCCACTGCCTTGTGTTTGAATGCGTGCAGCAGGAGCCATCTCCTAAATAGGAACAAGAAGTTTTTGCTTATTTATTTACTTTCTCTGCAATCTTTGCATTTTTCCCTTGTTCCTCGAGGAGCATAAGCAGCGCTCTGTGTACACGTGACATAGCAGCGCACAAACTCCCTTTGTGACTTCTTTCTTTCGTGGGGGAGAAATGCATTCAGGGAAAGCAGGGCCCTGACAACGAGAACCCAGCGTTTCTAAATATGGACATCCCTTTTTGGACTAAAAAGTCCTTTTTGTAGCACGCATATTTCCCCTGTTAATCATTTCCTTTTGTTCCTTGCAAACTTTGGTCCTCCGATGTTATGGAAGGAATTACAGCTGCTGTGTTTGTAAACTTTCCTTTACGTTGTGTTAGCCGGCTTGTATATTTGTGGATCTGCTGAGTTGTTCTTTTGCACTGTGGTCAGGAAGGCCAGCACTCTGATTGCTCACCCCCTTTTTTTTTTTTTTTAAGTCATATTTGGCCTTGGCCTGTCTTGGAATATTGGGTATTTTACAGGCCAGTGAGCTTCTCTTGGTCCCATTCACCGCTTTTGTGTCAGCCTAATTGCCTCGATAAAGGCGGAGCTGGGGCTGGTGAAGTGCTTGTTCTCCAAGGTGAAATGTGAGAGGGAAATATTCAGATGTTCACTAGCAGCTGGGTTAAGCTGAATGCATCAGAAATCAGCCAGAGCTCAGACAAAGTAGGGGATTAGGAGTCTGGGGTGGGAGGGAGGCTGGACATCTGGAAGCCTGCTGCGCAGGGGCAGCTTGGCTGGCCACTGGGCACGGCTGTTGTCAGGGACTGCTCCAAAACCAGTTACTTGTGCCATGTGTAGAGCAACCCCTCCCTGCCTGAGTCCCCTGCCTTTAAGGAAAAAACCATTACCACTGCAATCACTGCGCTCAGAGCTCACTGTCGGCCCCATGTTGGGGGGCCCGGGGGCACCTTCATACCCAGCTCCTGGCTCTGCCTAGACCAGGGCACTGGGGCAGGTTTTGGAGATCATCTTTCTTTTATTTGGCAATGAAATGGGAGTAGAAAAAATGGTTTTGAAAGCAAAATTTTGGAAAAGGGATTCACGTGTTGTGAACGGAAATAACCCAATAGCGGCTCAACTGTCATTGTTTGCTTGTTTGTTTACCTGGGTTTTTGTTGTTGCTTTGTTTTTCTTCCAGAAGTCTTGCATCTCAGTGCGTGCTCTGTTTCTTCATCCTCCTCCTTCACACCCGACACTTTGCTTTGCCCCTGCTTCCATCACTTTGTAGTGCATGCAGGTGTGAGAGCACAGCTCCTTCTCTCACTGCCTTGCTCCACACCAGCTGCAGGACATGGACGGCTGTGCCAGGGCTGCTCCTGTGGCTGGGATGCTGCCCTCCCCTTGGCCCAGCCCCGAGGAGAGCCTAAAGCCTTGGTCAATAATAAGCTTATAAGGCAGTAAATCTCGGTAATGAGAAAAATAGAAGACGGCATCTGCTCAGTATGACGGTGCTGTGTATGGTAAACAGCCGCCGGATCAGCCACCAGCATCACAGGGGCTGTGGCTGAAACGCTGCATTTCCTGGCAGGAGCTGCAGCTTTCGGAGGGTGCAAATGGAGAACGCCACATTTCCCCATCTTCTCCATCTTCAGAGATGTCAAAGCGAGACGCGGTGGACAGCAGGGAGCTGTCCACACATGGGGAGGAGCAAGTCGCGTGGGGCCGTGTCCCTGTCCCACGTCTGCTTTGTGGGGTCTCCCTGTGCCCGGCACTGCTGGCCGCCCTTGGTTAAGTCAGGTCTGCAAAACAGGGGAAGGAGAGAAGAGTCCATGGGAAGGGATCTGCATGTGGTGCGTAATGCTTTTATGAATTGGGTCTTTAATAATTTACAGTGCCAGTTTAATACTTTGAATACAAATTATCTCACCCATATGCTGTGCTGACAAACATAAAAATGGAGTAATCAAAGCTGTAATAGCACTACAGCAAAAAGACATAAAATGCCACTAGAAGGCTTTGGATAAATTATTGCACGCACACGCTAGCTCTATGGCTCCCTGGTGCCAACGGATGCGTTGCAATTTCTTCCTCAGACTTCACATTCGGGCTGGAGGACTGGTGCAGTACCAGCTCTGTGAGCCGGGCCGTGCTGAACAAAGAGGAGGAGAGGGAAAGGCTCCGACCTTCTTGATAAACACCGCAATTTAAATTCTGCTCTGGCATTCCACGGGCTGAGAAGAAAATATGGCCCTGGTATTTGTAGGGAGCCCCTTCCTCCTCCGGTAGGGTTATTTGCATGTATGATAAGCGGCAGTGTTGGCTTGCCATCTTCAGGCGGCTGTCTTGAATTGCGCAGCATCCCGAGCAGCCTCGCGCATCCTGCGCAGCCCTGGGCCCACTGTACCCGTACCATGTGCCTGCCCACGGATGGGCTGTGGGTGCTGTGTCCCACCGACTGCCCAGAGGGAGAGCCCGGGTGGTGGGCCAGCATTGCGTTGGGAGAGCTGTGAGTTTTGTCCTATTCCCCTCCTGTTTGCACTCATGCCTCCACCACTGAGCTCTGTGGGGCTGGAGGAGGGGAAGGAGCTGGGCTGCAGTTAGGGCTGACAGAGCAGCCCCTGGGTGCTCCCAGCAGCTCTGTGCTGTGGTTTCAGCTGTGTGGCATCTTTTTGGTGAGCACCTGCTGGTGTAAGGGCATGGAGCTGTGCAGCAGGGTGAGCAGGAGCACAGAGCTCATGGAGACGAGCTGCATTTGTGGATGGCAGTAGACTGTGCCGTGGCTTGTGGCAAAGGCTCTGCTCTTACATACTCATCTGTTTGCCGGTGCCACATCACAGAGATGTCGCTGTGCTGGCTAATCTTTTGTAGAAAGAGCCATTTAAGGCTTGCATTTGCATACACTGAATTTCTCAGCTATCAAGGTTACTCCATGTGGTAATCCCTCCCGTGCTTCTAATGTGATCAGTGAGAAATGAAGCTTCTTCCCAAATAAATCACCAGCAGCCATGCTCTGCAAGTCTTTCAAGCAGGCAGAGGAGCAAGGCAGCTCATCCAGCATAGCCACGGGGCTGGGACACAGCCCTGCACAGCGAGGGCTCGCACGGCCCATGAGTGGGTGCACATCCACTTCCATAGCACGGGGCCTGGCTTGGGCTGCGTGTGCTGGTGGCAGGGTGTATCCTCATCCCTAACGTGGGAGCTGGCGCGGGCTGTGTGTGCCAGGTGTGCAGGGGTGGGGGTACCTAGCTCTTCCCCTGGGATTGCGTGGGCAGTGGGAGATGTGGATGTCATTCAGCTCCCTGGAAGAGTTCATCCCATCAACAGTTCATCTGGAGATCACGGCCCTGCCTGGTCCTTCAGCTCTGCACACAGATCGGTTGGATCGGGACCATAGTGAGAAACGTTCCCATCCTCATCCAGAGAGGAGTTTTCAGCGTAAAAGCTTTGATATGACTCATAAAGCATAACATCTATTTCTGCACACGATGTAAATATTTTCCCCCTCCGAACGTCAAAGCAGTGCAGTTTCGTGTGATGCCCTCCGTTTGCTTAGGCGTGGGGATGACAGGAATGCCTGCCCATCCCTCCCCAGATCCCCATGCCCCGCTGCCACATGGTTGACCTTGTTCCCAGCACTGATCACCCACCATCAGTGGCTATCCCACACTTTCCTCTGCAGAGGAAGAAGCACAGAGCACCTCAGTGCAGCCCTGCTGGGGAAGGCAGGGAGGAGATGCATATCGTTTAACCCTAATTAATGATTTTGTGGAGATCTGCCTGCCATGGCTACAGGACCTGTTGCTGTGCCCTACAGACACTGCTGGTGGCCAGAGGTCTGTAGCGAGGAGTGCTGGAGCTTTGCTTTTCTACAACTTAACAGTGTCCTG
The DNA here is from genome assembly GCA_023055505.1 of Callipepla californica brunnescens. Lineage (NCBI taxonomy): Eukaryota > Metazoa > Chordata > Aves > Galliformes > Odontophoridae > Callipepla > Callipepla californica. The sequence goes on from JALIRH010000013.1 coordinate 1,719,852, forward strand.
TCTGCTTCTCTTGCTGTTCTGGAGGGGCTGAGGAGGTTTGCTCCTTTGGGGGAGGCAGAGCCAAGTGCAGCCCAGTGATGCCCACATCATTGCCAGGGCTGCTGGCCATGCTCACAGTGCTGCAGCCTGCTTTGACTGTACATACCATGCTGTCTCCTTTGCTGTCTGCATCTTTCTTTTTTTTTTTCTTTCCAATTTTTTTAAAGGACTCTATATCTGAGGCTGCTGCACAGAGATGGCAGCGTTATTGTTTGCAGTGATTCCTATTTCCATAGCTCCAGAAGAGAGCAGACCCTGCTGGGCTGAGTGCTGCACGCACCGTGACAAAGAGACAGTCCCGGTGCCAAACAACTTGCAGTCTTCTCCTTAATGTAAGGAATGTGGAATTAAGATCACTATAGCAACAACCTGCTCACACTGCATATACAGAAACTCCTCAACAGTCTTTATATATATATATATATATATATATATATATATACAAGTGTAAGATATATACAAACTCTAAACATCCCTGGCAACTTTCTCCCGCTGTGGAGGTGATGTCTGGGTCACAGCTCTCTGCCCTGCTCCCTGTGAGCCATGTCCCCACAGGGGCTCTGCCTCCTGCCCAGGTGCCAGGGGCTGCCCCTCCATGCAGATGACATGGGGCAGTGCTGCCCAAGCTGTGCCAAGCCTGTAAGATTTCACAGCTGGATTTGAAGCTCCAAACTTACTTCCTTCAGAGTTTCAGGGGCATGGAGTGAACCTGACACACGCAAGTCCATCTCTTGTCTCCTCTTACCATTTCCCTTTTCTAAACCTAATGGTTCAGCTCTGTTAAATGAAACTTCATACCCGTTACGAAGCTTGGCTCTGGCTTCTGTGTGGCTGCACAAAGCCTGGGCTGGCGTGCCTATGGCAGAGCAGAGTGACAGGAGGCAAACACTGGCAGCTCGGTGCCACTTTGCTTCTCCATAAAGCCACAGGAGTTTGAGTGTGACTTTCATCTTGCCATAAGGGTAAGTGCAGCTACTGATCAAGGAGAGCTTTTCCACCAAAAGAATCCCAGAGGAGGCGGCTGTCCCAGGTGGGAGATGTGTGGGGTGCCCACAAGGAGCAGGAGATGCGTCCCCAGCAGCATCGGGGCTTCTCTGGGCAAGGCCTGGCTGTGGTGGGCAGAAGTGCTGCTGGGGAGATCAATACTGACCTGCAGAGCCTGTGGAAACACTGCTGGGTGTGGAGCTGGTGCGGTGGTGGAGCTTCTGTGGGGAGAGCACTGAGGTTCAGGAGGTCATCGGCTAAAACATGGCCAGCAGAGAAATGGAAAAGTTGTCCCACAGCGCTCTGGCTGTGCTGGGGCCGCTGGTGACGCACTGTGTTTCTCCCAAGCTCTGCATTTCCATTTTAGCAAGTCTGCCACCAGGAATGCAATCAGGGCCCTGTGCTCCTGTTTGTACTTTCACCCAGCAATTTGCAGCGGGCTGTAGAGCACTCTGCTCATAATTGACAGCAGAAAGCAATACACTTCATGAGAGGAAACATCTCCACTGGTGGCTGGATCTGCACAGGCTGATTCCCATAATGAAGACCAAGAAAGGAGGCCCTTGTGAGCAGCCATGGGTAGCGGAGCCCCTCACTGCGGGCACAGCGGTGCTGTTTGGTGTGCAATTTTTATATGTTATCCTCTTGTTGCTCAGGAAGCCTCAGTACCATGAGCAAGTCCTGCCCGCAGCCAGCCTCACGCAGCCACTTGTCCAGGTGCTGCATTCGGGCTCAGGTGTGAGAGGATGCCTGCTCTGCCTGCTCTTCCTACTCCTTGCAACAAGCAGGGATGCTGTGCCACTCTCCAGAGACTGGCTGCCAGGGGCAAGCTTTCCTTTTTCTTTATTTATTGTCTTATGAGGTGCGCTAAGCACCTAAAACAACTTGTCTGCTGGAGGGCAAATGTAGGAGGAACAGTTTTCTTGCTCAGGAACTAAAGCGCTGGGCAACTCCTCACCCAAACAATGAGTGGGAGGGGTGCTCCCATTTGAGAGTTTGGGCGGGGTACAACCAGAACATTCACAAACCCATTGTATCCCAGCGCTAGAGGAGTGCAGCTGGACCGGCTGGAGGCAGCAAGGTGCTCATGGCGTGCCCCCATTCAGGCTGTGACCCTGCAATCACAGCGAGGTTTGGGTCGCTGACACACTGCGGGCTCTCTGCACATGTCACAAGCACTGGGGTTATTTGCCAGCAGAGCCGTGCAAATTGTGTGCACAACGCAGCCACTGCCTTTGTGAAAAGCAAGGTTTGGTGGCAGCACTTCGCAGGGTGCTCTGATGGCAGGTTGTGAGCTCCTGCCTCACTCCTGCACAGAGAAGCTGTGGGGCCCCATCCCCAGAGTCAAAGGGCAACAAGCTACCCAGAGCCAGCTAAGGGACGCGGGTATGTCACTGCCACTGAGCAGGCTTGGCCAAAAGCACAGGCTAAATTGGGCCTAACTGTGCCAAGCAGCGTAGTGGCACTTGTGGAGAGCAGCTGTTATCTCCATGTATTTGACAAAAGTGAATGGTCCCTTTTACATTGACAAAAATCAGCGCAGCAGTCAGCCCGTCCCATACAGGGGAAAGAATCCTTCATTTATAAGTGATTCATTAAGTAGCTTTAAAGCTGTCTCTGAAGACAAAATAATCTTTTTAAAGAGGACTCAAGGTACTGAGAAGGAAGATTAATGCCTCAGCTATCTTTCAATTATGCAAGCTTTCATTTGTTACCATACACCTGGTTAACTCTTCCCAAGCTGAGCGAGGTGGGGAAGGCAGGAGGGGAAGGCAGTGCCCCAGGCCTGTGGGCACCAGGAGCATTCTGCTCCATCTTGCTCCCAGTGTGTGTGTGCCACTTGTGCTTTGGGAGCCACGGAGCTCTGCTTGCTGACCCTCATTTGGTCACCTTCTCCTGTGTTCACTTTCGCAGTTCTTGTGCAATCAAAGGAGCCTAACACTCTGAATACTTTTATTTCAGCATGATTTACATCAGAGGTTCTGGCAAAGTGTAATTAGGAAGGTCTTATTGATCCATCCACCTTCCTTTCTTTTCTTGCCACTGATTCCTGGCACACCAACTTTATCTTAATTGGAACTGTGAAGAGTCCATTTAGCGAGGAAGGTGGGAGGAAACAGCCTGAGAACGATCCATCTCAATTGCTCCACCGATGAGAACAGTTGCTCGCTCCATCTATCATAATTTCTCCTGAGTGTCACGGGGAGATGGGCTGCTGTAAGCGTGCAGATGTGCACACACTGTGCTGGGGAGCACACTGCTTGGTCTGTTCTGCGCCGAAAGAAGTGATCGGGTGAAAAGAGCATTTCTTCATTAAAGTTGCACCGCTAATGAAATACACATGTATGTATGAACTCGTCATAAGTGAGGTTGTAGTCTTCGTTGGGCAGCTTCAATGCTCCCAAGGGTGCTCTTTCCCAGGACATTCCCCAGCAAGCAGCCCTACCCTGCAGCCGTGGGGGCAGTGGGTTTGTGGTGCCTTCCCAAGTCATTCAGCAACTGGTCCCACATCGGCACCACAGGACAGGATCCTCTGGGCACCCAGCTCAGCAGTCGCCTCGCTGCGGTGGGGCAGCGCAGGAGGGTTTGGTACTGGCAGGAGATGATCAGCCCGGTGTGGGTTTGCTGGGATTCTTGAAAGCCTTCCAGCTGGAGGAGAGGCGGGTGGGTCATGGGCATGGATACAAAAGGCTGTAAAGAAAGATGTTCAGTAGAGATCGAAAGTATTTGCAAAATTGCGCAGAGTTGAACAAGTTCATCCAACAGAACGGAACTGAATAGAATAGAACAGCTCCGAAGGAAGGAACCTTCCTGGAGTCCTACTGCCTGGCCGCTTTCATTTGTTGCCTCACACCGGGACTAGGTCTTCCCGAGCTGAAAAAGTCAGAGCACATCACTGAGAGCATTACCCAAACGCCTCTTGAACACAGCCGCGCTCGGGCCAACAACCCCTCTCTGGGCAGCCCGTCCCACGGGCGCGGGGCAGCCGCTGCTCCCCGCATGGCCACGAACACGCGCTTACTGACTCCCGCTTACTTTCCAAACCGAGCCGAGAACGGACGCGACCACGGGGACGGCAGCGGCAAGAACGAACCCGACGGCGGAGGCTCGCTCACGGTGGGACGGAGCGAAACCGAACCCGCACCGCACCCCACGCCCCGCGGGACACCGCCTGCGGAGCACCGAGCGGGGCGGTGCCGGCCCCCACCCCCCTCCCCGCTCCGGGCCTCCGGGCGCATCCCACCGCCGCCGCGCGGTGTCGCCGTCGGACAGCGCTGCCGTCTGCCCCGGCCCCGCTCCGGCCCCCCCCCGCCCCGCCCCGGGCCGGGCCGCGGCACCGCCCGGGGGAGGGGGCGGCGGGAGCCCCCCGAGCCGCGGCGGGGAGGAGCGGGCGGCGGCGGCCGGAGCGGCCCCGGCGGGGCCGGGCGGAGCGCGCATGGAGCGGCCGGGGAGCAACGGGAGCTGCTCGGGCTGCCGGCTGGAGGGGGGTCCGGCGGCGCGGGCGGCCAGCGGCTTGGCGGCCGTGCTGATCGTCACCATCGTGGTGGACGTGCTGGGCAACGCGCTGGTCATCCTCTCGGTGCTGAGGAACAAGAAGCTCCGCAACGCCGGTGAGCGCGGGCGGGCGGGGGGCGGCGGCACCGTGCCCGGGGCTCCCCGCGGGATGGATGGGCTCCGGCCCCGCACGGCGGCGCTGCCCCTCCGGGCGCGGGGCGGTGCGGGACGGGCGGAGCGCACGGGCGCTGTGCGGTGGGGCCGCCCGCCCCGAGGTGCTGCCCCGGGCTGCACGGACTCACTGTCTATTTTGTTTTTTCCTTTTTTTTTTTTTTTTCTTTTCTTTTTTCCTCCCCTCCCCTCACGTCGCTTTTTTTTTTTTTTTTTCTTTTCGCCCTCCAACTTCTTCGAAGTTTTGTCTCCCAGAGACAGCTGCACATAAAGGAGCCCGTCCTCCGGTCGCGATCCAGGTAAAGCCCTCATCGGTTTCTAGGAGGAGAGAGCCGGGAAGGAGCAGGGGAAGCAGGCGGCGGTAGCGGGACCTCTCAAGCAGCGGCGCGGGCAGCGATGTCCGCTCCGTGCGCACCGCGGTGCTCCGCGAGGATGCCGAGCTTCGGGTGCCCGAGAGGAGCAGAGCCTCCGCACGGTGCTCTGAGTGCGCGCTTCGAAGCTCTGTGCTCGCGTGTTGAGTTAATGTAGGGAAGGGATAACGGCTACACTGCTGTTAACCCTTCTAAGGAGAACGGTTTGTCTTGAGGGTGTGCTCTTTTTTGCCTTCGAAGTTGCGCTGTCGGAGGATCTAAGCGTGGAAATGACTCCAATGGGAGCTGCACGCCCTGCTCGGTGCTGCTGGCGGGTACCGCGGTGTGCTGAGGGTACGCTGGCTGCTTTTACAGCCGGAGACATCGGGTGACCTTTACTTTTATGGCTCGTTAAATGGCTTGGATGAAACGTTTCCAGTATTTATAACACGTAAGCGAAAGTTAAAAAGCATTCTGGAGATGCTGTTCTCTCTATCTTCTCTTGTAAATGTGGAGCTGCTCAGCAGGGCTCCGTACAGGATGGGTAGGGGCTGCACCGGGAGCGGATGGGACAGCGTCTGATGGCTCCTGGTGTGGCTGCTGCCTGGGGCCGGCACACAGAAACCGCCCTATGGCATCCGAGGGACACAAACATGCGTTAGGTTATCTGTTGTCTTCAGCTTTGTTTCAGAACGTGAGCCGTGTGAGCTTGGGGGTGGTGGGAAGGACGGGCAGAGCCCCCAGGCACCCAGTGGTTTGTGCTGTCAGCTTGGGGAGCCTGGCGAGCGGATTGGGAACTGTCAGCTGCTTTCATCACCTTTCACACTGTTCACCCCTTGGATGCGTTGCACGTTGTGACACTGTCTCCCCTGTGAGCTAAGTTACTGCCAAAGTGGAGAGGAATGACTTTCCCTTTCCACGATACTGGAGATGCTTTCAAAATCTTCGTCCTGTTGAACAGCGTGGTTCTGAGAAAGCCCCCAGGACAGGTGAAGCCCTCATTAACCATCACAGATGGATGGTGTGCACAGAGCCTGGGGTGCTCCATTCAGAGCGGCAGCAGTTGGTGCCAGGGGACCTGTCCTGCTTCGCTGCTGTGGTTGTGGTGTGATGGGAATGGCAGCGGAGGGGTTCAGCAGCAGGACAGGGAGGTGGTGGTGGTCTGAAGTTCATAAAGGCAACACATCCAACCAGCATCCGATTGTTGTCCTCTTGTTTGGCTGACAGGATGGTGTGTGTGGAGGATGGCACATTGGCACGTGCTGCCCCTTGGCCCCTGGGCAGTGAAAAGGATGCCACTGTGGATGTGGCAGCTCTTGCCAAATCCGGGTTGCACCAAGTTCTGTTGCTGGAGCAAGCTTGTAGAGGGTCAAGCAAGAGAACAGCTGCAGCATTGTCCACTGGAACCAGTGCTGTGCCCAGGCAGAGTTGGACCAGGCTGGGCTGTGAAGCTGGCACTGCACAGTGCGTGATCGCTCTCGTGGGGATGGGGCTTCTCTGCTGGGCTTAGCACAGTGCAGTGGGTGTGTGCGTGGCTGCCACCGGGTCTGCCTAAGGGGCAGAGCAATTGCCCAGCACTGGGTGAGTGCAGGAGGTGATGCCTGGGGGCAGAGGGGACCCAGGCTCATGGAGAGCTCTGGGCTTCCCCGGTAGTGATTGGCTCAGCATTGCTGGCATCGTGCTTCCCTGGATGCCCAGACACCTCAGTGTGTGGAGCTGCTTATGTAGCCAGGGAGCTTCAAACAGGATCTCAGGCTTCGGTCTGTGTGTTCAAGGTGCAGGACACTGAGAAAGCTGAGACAAAGGGCACGGGGCAGAGCTCTGCTCCTCTGATGGGAGAGGTGTCCATGTGCCTTTATGGAGGCAAACGAGGAGGAGTGAACTTTTCTGGAAGCTGAAAGCCTTTACATTCTTAAGCTGTCCAGGAGAAAGCACTGTGCTCTGCTTTCCCTGTGGGAAGCAGGACGTGTCAGACAGGTGATGGTGTTCCCGTGTTGTTGCTGGGTTGGAGCTCAGAGGGCTGAGCGTGGCTTTAGACCGGTGTGGGACATAACACGTGCAGCCGCACGCTGCTGAGTTTCTGAACACGCAGATTGTCGTTTGTGGATGCTGCCAGCTTTACAAATGTGAAAACTGCGCTCAGATATAGTCAGCATACTCAAAGAATGAGCCTGTCCTTTGGGCACGGGCTCTGGATATGCGCTCCTGAACTTAGCGCAGACAGAGGCACGCAGCCAAGATGTGCATTCTTTGAAAACCCAGTGCAGCCTGGAGCTTCCCCGCGGAAAGCTGCCCTGCTGCCTCGTGGCTCCGTTCGGTGCTGGAGACGTGGTGTGTTTGGGGAGCTGAGGCTCCATGGGGCACAGCAGCAGGACCCCCCCGGGCTCTGCTGGCGTTCCGTCCCCTCTCGAGTCACACGCGTTGTGCCGGGGGTTTTGTGGGAGGCTGTCACACCAACCCAAGCCAAGTGCCACGCACAAGTCTGCACGCGTTATGTCAGCACGGTTACCTTTGTCAGCCAAATGTGCAGTGTGAGAGGAGCCCGCAGATGGGACTGACAGGCCCTCCTCGCGCCGAGCTGTGCTGACCAGCACTAATTGTGTTTCCTCCTCCAGTCCTGTGCTGCTCGCTCTGCCCTTTGCCTGACCCTGCGGGCTGCAGCCAGGGTTATCAGCCCGCGCTTCCTGGGTCAGCCCTTCTCCACCCAAGAATGTTGGCGTGGCGTGAGCTTTTGTGCTTGAGTGGGCTTTTATTTATTGTTCCAGGACCTCCGGAACTTGCACACAGCCCCATGACATGTTTCTCTGCTTTCTTTTGCAAAGGTTGTTCTGGATCTGGGGAGCTCCCTCGCACGCCTCACTCCTAGTTTTGCAGACCTGAAAGATGTGCGTCAGTGTTGAATACTTTTCCCACTTGTTTCTTGAGTTCAGAGGACTCAGTTCTGACTGAGACGTAGATAGGTCATTCCTATCTGTAATGGTGAAGAGAAATGCTTCTGTTTTCTACCCTGGCTCTGTGTTTTTACCATCAGCCTGTTGTGTTGACAGGTGGTCGCTTCTTTTCCTGACATACCTGTAGCCATTACTCCTTTGTTACCATCTAGCTTCCTTTATAAAATGTGTTATTTCCAGCTATAAATTGTGGGTTTTCTATGTGCTACTTATTTATTTCTCCATTTGGCTCCCGTCTTGATCTTATTTTAAGCAAAGTAAACTTGTTTGAACATGGCGTTGCTCCTTTTGGAAGGAGGAGGGCTCTGCTGAGGTCTCTTTGAACATCTCTGAGTGAACAGTTCCACATTTGTTTATATTGAGGTGTTTTCGTTCAGTTATTTTTGTGTCTGGTTGGTTGTGGTCTGGGGAAACTAACCTTTCAGAAGCATCATGTTGGACCGTGTTCTGTTTCATATCTCGTATGCATCTGTGAGCTGTGACTGGTTTCCTCACAGCTCCTGCAGGATTTCCTTGTCCTAGAAAGCTGCCAACTCCAAGTAGGTGGTTTGAGAGTATTTTTTTTTAGCACCACAAACCTTCCAGCATCTGCTACAAGCCTGAGATGACATAATTTCTCTCTGTACCTCGTGGGTAGCTGCTTTAAGGAGCTGCTCATCTGTTCTGCCAATTCATTTGCGTGATGCAGACTCCCACCATGGCCACTGATCTCTCCTGGGCCCCTGGGACACAGGGCTCTGTTGGGATCACAGTTTTCTGCTGGGCTCAGCCTGGGAGAGATGCTGCTGGTCAGCCTTTTTTCTCCCTTCAGCGAGGCCGTAACAAACACTGGGCTGTGGGGCAGCACGGTGTTCACCAATTTGCCCAGAGGACTCCAGAAGCAATGGGGTGGGCTTGCTGTGGGGAGGTGGTGGTCCATCCTGCGGCAGCGGTCTGGACAGAGCCTCCTGGCACTGCAGGTCCCTGCAGGTGTTCCTGGGCTGAGTACTTCTGCAGTGGCTGGAGGTTTGAGTTTTTTTCCAGCCAAGTGAGGACCTCTCAGTGCCTCCTTGCAGCCTGACAGCAGCACCAGCACCTCCTGCCTTGCAGCACTTCCTCCTGCCTTGCCCCAGCCCTCAGCAGATGCCTGTGCTCTGAGGGCTGCTCTGCCACGCGGGAGCAGTGCTGCCTGGGCTCCTCATCCTTCTGCACAGAACGTCTGGCATGTGGTAAGGCAGAAACGGAATGCACTAGATGAGCACCTGGCTGATGGGTCAGGTCCAAAGTGACACAGTAAGTGGAGTTCCATCAAGCTGGCAGCTGGTGGGTAGTGAGGTTCTCCAGGCCTCTGCTTTAGGGCAGTTCTCCTTACTGTCTTTGTAAATGAGTTGGATGTAGAACTAGAAAGTATTCTGAGTAAGTTTGCTGATGTCGAGTGCTGAGAGGCCTCTGGAGAGGTCCAGACAAATGAGAGACCTGAGCAATCATCGAATGCATCGAGTTTAACAAGAGCAAGTGCCAGATGCTGTGCCTGGGAAGGGGCAGCCCTGGCTGTACATACAGCCCAGGGAATGGGACACTGCAGAGCAACCCTGTCAAGAGGGAGCTGGGGGTCTTGGCCAACAGCAAGGGCAATGTGAGGGGCTAAGGGGAGGCCTCATGGTGGCCCAGCTCCTCACAGGGACGCCCCAGCAGAGCCATGCTGTGACACTGTGCTCTCAGGACAGGCTCACTTTGGAGCAGGACGTGCCCACAGCACAGTATTTTGTGCCCCAGATGAGCTGTGCTACGTGAGGCTGCAGGTGTCCACACGCTATGCTCGGATTAGTTATAGCCAAGTTCCCCTAATTAGGAAATCTGCATCAGACTCATCTGCATCCCCTGGGGGCTCTGCTCACTGAAAGAAGAAAGCTTGTTTCTGTGTGGTGTCAGGAAGAGAGAAGGTGGGCAAACGTGCTCTGTTTGCTCTCTTTTTTTCCTTTTTTTTCCATTTCCTTTGCATTTTGTTTGCTTTTCTTTCCCTGCTGTGGATGGATAATGTTTAATCCCATCCAGAGGCTGTGGCAGAAGGCAGCAGGAGGATGGGCTGTGCCCTGGGCTGGGGGTGAGGAGCAGGATGCTATGCCAGGGTCCTGCACGGCCCTGCAGTAATGGCACTGCTTTGTGCTTTCTCATGTTCAGCCATTCTCATTCCTCAAGTTGGAAGTTTAAGCACTGAGTCAGCGTCTTCTGCCACCATCCACTCAGTGTCTTCTGCAGAGACCTCAGGTGTGGGTGTGTTAAATGCACTGCCTTCGGGCACAGTCCCCCAGGTGCACTGTCTTGAGGCTGGCCGGACACCCTGGAGCTCGCTGATGGGTGCTGGGCAGCCAGCCCTGAACCACTGGGGCTCAGCAGAGCCATCAGCACACTCTGCTCACTGCAGGACAGCACAACTCTGGGTGGGCACCAAAAGGCCGAGCAATGCTGTCTGCCACAGCTGCAGGACGACAAGATGCTGCCAGCCTGCAGGAGTGCCAGAGGAGGGGTTTCAGGGCAAGGAAGCCAGGGAGTCAAACTGCCTTGCCCTGCCTAATTAGAACAATTAGCTAATTAGCTAATGAGACGAGCCTTCCCGGTGTGGCTTTACCCTCAGAAACTGTTAATTAAAATCTTGGTAAATCCCAGCCTAGACAAAGCCTCTGCGATTAGTGTGGGTGGGTGAACACCAGCACTGTGTCCCTCAGCACAGGCACAGCCTTCTCCGCCTTCTCTGCGGAGTCTTTAAAATAATAGATTTGCTTTGGAATAAATTATACAGAAATGGAAGTGGAGCAGCGGGCAAGCAACAAGTAGGTCTTACAAGGAGCGAGACTATTTCTGCCTTCCCGCGGTGGCATCTGTCCTTCCTTATTTACATTTTGACTGCAGTTCTCTCCTCTCTGCTTCCTTTTTTGAGTCTTTTTTTTTTCCTCAGAGCAGGCTGCAGATCTTCTGGTGGATCGTTAACCTTACAGAGCAGTTTGCAGCTGCTGGGGCGCTCACATTGCATTGACCAGCCGGTCCTTCGCCACCTTCCTACCTTCCAAAGTGATGCTTTTGTCCATTCGCACTGAGTGTTGAAAGGTGCCCACTTTGCCTTGCACATGGGATGAAAGCAGGCTCTGATACTTCTTTTCCTGCAGTGCAATCCTGGTTTGTAGACATCTGCTTTTTTTTTTTTCTCATTTCTTTTCAGTATGAAAATCATATTGTAATTACACGGCAGTTAAATATGTGTCATTTCTTGTCAGCAGAGTATCTGGGAAACTTATAAAGTCTTTTTCTCTTCTTCCATGGTTATTTTTGCTTTGCAATTGAGTCAGTGGAGCCAGGCTTTTTTCCTTCAGAAAGTGGAGGAAATACTGCAGATTAATAGGAGATATTTTATTAACGTCACCGTAGGGGAAGCCTGATTCAGATTTTATCAGCAGAAATTTCATGCTGCCTGGCAGACTTCCTCCCAGTTTTACTGTTCAGTTCGAGTGGAAAACGTTTCTTGAATGTGGGCTTGAACTTGAGATTGCCTGTGAGCCTTATTGAGAAACGAGTAAGAGTTTAGAAGAAACCATTAGCAAGAGATCACTGTAGTTAGTGTTTTAATTCATATGTCTGTTCGGAACAACTTTGTTCCAAAAGCTTGTTTGCATTTCAATTGATTGCTTATGGCAACTAGCCAGTAAAACACTGTAGAGCAGAAAGCCACCGAGCACATGGGGTTACTGAGCCATGGGTAGGGCAGTGGTTCACACTGGCTTGCACTAACTATAGTGCCCATTTAATGAAATGTACCCTGTAATTCAGAATGTTTCAAAACTACTACTAATAATTACATTCTTAATCACCAGGAGGCAATGTTTCGTTCCCTTACTGCTGAGGAAACCTCAGTGATGCAGGTTTTACACTTCGCTAAGGTGTAAACCTCTCGTTTGTCCAAGGCACCGGACATGTGCTGTTGTGTGGGATTATTTCCCTCTACTGAAAGGAGAAAATACAAGATTGCAGATTTGGTCCTGTGTGATGTTTTGGGAAGACAGTGGTTGGACTCTTATTTCTGCGGCAAGGTTTCCTGTACTTTGTGTAGAGATCTTTGGTAGCAAGCACGGAGCCGACACCCACAGTGTCTGTATAATAGATGCAGCTTGGGCCATCCTCTGCACGATGGGCTTTATTCTAGGCAGGACACGCACCTGGCCTGGTTAGCCACGGCATCTGCAGGGACTGCCAGGCTTCTCCCACTCGTTTTTCACCTGTGGAGCCTCAGTCCCCTGGGCAGCCATCACCCGGGAAGCATGGCTATGGCTTTGTTGGAGATCCCTGAGCTACCACCAAGTTGGGCTTGTGTGATACAGGCTTCTCTCGGGAGAGACTCATCAAGATTTGCCTGCTTTCTAACAGTGTGTTTTCATGGAATCTGTTATGTTTTCTGGTCGCTGTTTTCACCTGGGCCCTGGCAGCATCATCTCAGCACAGCACCTTCCCTCCCTGCCCGGCCTCAGCTGCTGCTTCCTCACCTTATCTCCTTCTGCAGTTAGCTTCATTAACTTGCTAAGTGAAAGCTTTATGCGCCAACCGCTTTGTAAAAATTTTCTTGCATATTTACCGGAGCAGCGTTTAAAAATGAGTGCTCTCATTAGAAAAGCGAGTACGTTGTATTAATATTGCATGTGAGCGTGGAGTGCTTGGCTGCGTGTCAGGAGGAGTGCTCCCCAGGGCACGCTGCTCACCGCAGCCCAGAGCGTGTTCCCTGGGAGGCAGCTGCTGCTGCTGGCGGTGGGAAATGGGACAGATGACCCCCAGCTTTGCTGCAGCTCTCCTCCTGAGTGCGTGCGTGAGCCCTCTGGTCTCCGTGGAGTAATCCAGCGTGGTGAGTTATGGATCTTATTTACTTGGCTTTCTGAACGCTTTTCGGTTCCAGCGGTACTCACAAAGTCCGAGACGTGGTTTGTATTCCAAGTTGAAAGTGCAGTGTACTTAGGCAAAAGGAGAACAGTCAGAATGTAGAACCTTTCTACAGCCTGCCCAAGACAGCGTGTATCGCCTGCACTGTGTTGTTCAGTACATCTGTCAAAGCCATCCTTCAAGGCGATGCTCCCGATGTTGCTGCTGCAGAAGCAGTGAGATTGGTCGTGCTCCCTCAGGGAATTGCGCTGCTGGGAACGTCCCGGTGAGGGGGAATCACTGTGCTGGGAGTGATGGGAAGTGCTGCAACGGGTTTGGCTGCAGCAGTGTCTGGATTTTCCCCGTCCTTTGAAATACAGAAGAAAAGCAATGAGGGCCGAGGTAGAAATGGGAGGAGAGGAACAGCAGGAACTGTGGGATGTGGATTTACGGCTCTCATAATAGGACTTGTGTTTGCAAATGTTTTTCTGCTTTTCCCAGTAAGATACGGCGGCCCAATTCTGTTCTCCCTAAGAGAAAGATCATTTACGCTCTCAGCATGAATGCTATTTCCAATTTTCCACATCCTTTCAGTGCCTTAACAGTCTGTTGTGAGGATACAGTCTGTTTATTCTTTTCCTGATGAGGTTGTGTGGTGTCCTCCCATTAAGGCCTCTGTGACTGTGTGTCTCTGGGAGTTGAATGCAGATAGGTAATTATTTGTGTGATATCATGTGCTGGAGTCTGAGCTTGTGCAATTATCTAAAGATTGAATACCCCGCGAGGTACAGTACTGCACAAGTTTGTGACTTCTCATCTGGCCTTTATCCAATACCTAGTTTTGTCTTGGATCTTATATGGGTAATGAAATATATTTTGCATTATGTCATTCTAGTTTCCAAAATATATCTCCAGAGCATTGGTAAACTCTGAATTCTATCATCCTGGATCGGGGATTGGAAGATTTCTTGGATGCTTTCATAATGACTATTAATGGTAATTATAAGCATATCATTTTTAGGCTCTTTAATTTGTATCTGCTGGATGTTTGTGTGCCTGTTGCAATAGCCACAAGTGTTGGTGTAAACAGAAGAGCACGTCCATGGAGAACAATCTGTGAATAGGCAGGAGGTGGCTGCACGCTGTGGAGCAGGGCTTTGCTCCCCTGCTTTTACAGTGGCACCGGAGCTGTTACCTTCCCAACACATTTTCACTTTCGCTACTTGGATGGAGTGTCAGCTCTGCCTTTCTTCACAACAGAAACCCCTGTGTGGATAACAGTTCCAGCATCACTTCTTCATTCAGTGTGCACTTTTGCTGGAGATTGTGCGAGGGAGGAGGAGCCCTCTGCTGCTGCTGGCCTGAGTCTTGCCCTGTGCCTGGAAAGTGACAAAGGAGAGTGCGGTGTCCTGCAGAGTCCCCTCAGCTACCTTCAGCTCACCAAGGAATGAGACAGCCTAGGCATCGCAGCAAAATACTCCTCCCTGCAATGCTCATTCAGACGCCCTTGGCTGGTCCATGTGCTGGCAGTGACATTCCCTGCGGCTCCGATGTGTGCACAGTGCTTCCAGAACACAGGACAGGGTGTGTGGGATGTGCACCGGGCTGCCAGGCAGCCAGAGCCCATGTGGATGCTGCCAGCCCTCCCATTTTCATGTTTCTGAATTGCCAAGTTTCTCTTTTGTCTTGGGTGGAACGACACAGACCCAGCTCCAACAAGCAGTCTGCCTTCAATGGCCTGATAAATTGTCCTTAATTTTCTGGAATAGGTTAATTTCATTTAGGTAAGGGGAGGCAAAAAGAGCAGGCTTCTCAGGGCACTGCCAAATCAGAAGATTAAGTCAGCATCAGATCCATTAGCGAGCCAATTTGTCTGTGCTGGCTAGCACTACTTCAGCCTCCTTGTCTTGCTTTTTCTTTCTCGAGTGGCAATTTAGGTAACCCTCAACCTTCCTGCTGTACTGCGGCATTACGCAGCGGTTGTTCCACTTAAATCTGGTTTTGCATCCCTCCTAACTTATATATTTTTAGCAGGTTTAGCTTATTTATTTATACTGTGGCAACTATTCCTTCTGCAAAGGGAGCATTTCTCCAAGAACTCATGGGACTGAATTCCCGGAGCATGCAGTCCTCATCGCTGCAGGCTGCTGCACAAAGATGCTGCCTCTGTTGATTGCACGTGCATGCCCCTCTCTAGTCAGTGCCAGCTTGGAGCTTCCCCTCGTGGGCCCTGTTCCTCGTCTCCTTGCTGGGCATGGATTTGTCTCACCAGTCTTCTTTTTCCCCTGTTTCGTTTGCTATGGATTAGGGTCTCATGGACAGAGGCTCTGCTATCAGTTGGAGCCTAAACTCTGATGGAGACTTTCTCTGCTGTTGGGACATTTGTGATGCGTGTCTTCTGTGGATTATTTGCCTATTTCCCGGTCTTGGAGTGTGCAAGTTCAAAAAGACATCTGTGCTGACTGTTACTGCTGCCTTCACTAGTCCTGCTGAGCAGCTGGGGCCTGGAGGAGCAAGTAACTCCATGCCCACGATGAGACATGCAGTTTTCCTCCTTTGGGCTGAGGGATTAAAGGTGGGTTAATGCGACCCGAAGCTGGCAGTGACATCTCACCAGCACTGTTATTACCTCTGATTTTTCAGGTTTTGAACGTCACTCATACTGAAGCTGAGCTAATCCTCAAGCTCTGTTATGAAGCCAGTTTTCCCACTGCATTGTGTACATATGAACTCGTTCCATGGTCTGTAGTTTTGTAAAACCTGAATGCCCTGCTTTGCTGGAAACCTTGGGTCACCCTATACCTTTTAAATGTGCGCGATCACAAACAGTATCCCCGCTCTGCTGGAAACCATTGTTTCCATTGTGTAGAAACCATTTACCTTTTTTTTTTTAACGAGTCATCCACTCCTCTATAAAATGGGAATGAAGCTGGCCTTCAGAAGCAAAAACGACCGGGGAAAGGCGGGCATCATGATCAGACACACTTCATTTCTCGAGGGAACTAATGGGAAAAGAGGGGAGCAGCACTGACACTTTGAGGTTTGTACACAGAAGGGATGAGTGTCTGCTGGGCTGGCTGGGGAGGCTGCACCCCAGCCAGTGAGAGCTGCTCACTGTGCTGCCTGCAAAGGATTGAGACAGAGAATCAGCTAACCTCTCCTCATCCATTCAGCCCTGTTGTATGCGCTTCTGTGATGAGCAGAATAGACTTGCTGGAAGATGACTTTGTTGTAAACGCTGCCGTTACCCAAAAGTGCCGCTGTGTACGCTTCGGCTCATGTCTGTTTTCCAGACGGTCTGAGGAAGCTCTCGTGTTTACCATCATGATTCACAGTGCTGTGTCCTCGACAATGGCTGCTCCATGTGGGGATTGTGCCAAAAAGTGCTGACATTAAAAAAAAAAGTCAATAATTAGGAGGAGTGACGTGAGGAGGAAGGTCTGAAGCACAGCTGCAGCCACTGCTGGTGCCTGGGCTCCTTGGCAGGCACTGCTGTGGGTGCTATTGCCTCCACGGAGCTTTGCATCTCGGCCACGTGTGTGCCCAATGCTGGCACAGGGAGCAGGGCATGCTGTGCGTCATGTTGCCTGCACACACCACGAGGCACCTGGCTCCTTGGTGAAAATGTCACCTCTTTGTGTTTCCTGTGTCCTTGTCTTGTTTCTTGCCTGGGTGCTGTGGTCCTAGAACACCACGCAGTGCAGTGCTGGCAAGTTGAGCCGTGTCATTCCTCTCTACAGTCACACAGTGCTGCTGTGACAGCCCGGGACACGATGCTGTGCTGCTGTATGCGGGTGCCAAAGCTCTCTGACCTGGCAGGTAAGTAAGCGTTCAGTTCCTGGAAGCCAAGAAATGTGTGTGAGCTTTTAGTTCAGGAGCCCTGGGGGAAACTAGGTTGTCCCTTAGAAACCAGTTGGAGAGGTTTCTCCTGAGGACACCTTGCGGTGCTCTGCAGGCTGGTGCAGGGCACATGTACCAAAGTGCTGACAGTCCGGGTCCAGGCTGTGTCTGTATTCAGTTCATCCAGCTTACAGCATGAACGTTTCCCAAGCAGGAACAGCAGGTCAGCTCCAGGTGCAGCAGTCTGTGTTGGAGTTTGTCAGGAGCTCATCTGGTCTGCATGGCTGCCATCATCATTCTCTGTGCTGGCTGAGATGCCAGGTGGTGGTTTGCTCAGTGCTGCATAGCAATTACCTGGCAAATTCCTTGTTGAAACCCCAGTGAGTCTCCTGTCTGTCCCTGCGGTCAGTGCTTCGAGCAGAGCCTAGCTCCAGGTGTTTCCCTGCAGGACTGCCTGGTGCCATTGCCTCCTGCCTGCTGCAGAGCTCAGTCAGCACAGAACACTCCTGCTGGGGGTAGTCTAGGCCTGGCTGGCAGGTTAAGTATTTCGTTTGGTTTTTCAGTGTTTATTTTGGATCTGATAGAGGCAGAATGCTCCCATCCCCTCTGGAAGTCAGCATCCTTCAGGCAAAACCTGTCGCTTGGCTTACAGGATGCTTGTCAGTCCTGGGCATGTTTTGTAATCAATGCTCCTGACCCACCAGCATCCCTTTCTCCCAGTCGAACGTTTGCTGGTTTTTAAGTGATACTATAACACCAAGTGAATAATGGTGAAATTCATTCTGGCAAGATTTATGACTTTAATATTGGAGGGTTCCAGTTTAATACCAGATGAATGTATTCCTAGGGTTTCAGCCACCGCCTGGGAGTTAACAGTTACCTTTCAATCTGAAATCTTTGCCAGGGTCTTGTGTCATGTCTGCACTAGTGACGCAGTCTTTATAAAAGGTTGAATTCCTTTTCATGGTGTTTTGAAACTAAATATGAAAGGGAGAAGGTGGCCCTTAATTTTAACAAGTTCCCATTAGGTTTAGCAGCTGCTGTGAGCTCTGTCTCCCCTTTTTGGCTGTCTTTGCCACTTTGACAGTGTGTTTCGGGCTGCCAGGGTCTTAAAGGGTTCTAATGAAGTGCGACACTTTTTTCTGTTCCCCACAGCTGTTATTTGTCATTTGATATAAATCTGCCTTGTTACAGTTTCATTCCCGAATAAATGATAAAAGGACAGTATCAGAAGGCAGCGCTGGCATGAGAGCTCCAGCTTTGTTGCTAACGCAGAAGAAACCATCGCTCTTCTTTTCAAGCCTTTGTTATGTAGCTGAATTTGGGAAAGACTCTGAACTGTTGGGGAGACCAAAGCAGACTTCTTGCCCTGTTCTGCCCTTCACTCCTGCCTCGTCCCAATTAGCGGCAGCGCTCCATGCCCTGTGCTCCTGATGCTGAGACGCTCCTTCTGGTGTAGGCTCTGTGTGTAGGACCCTGCTGCCTTCAACCTCTGATGTTGCACATCACCCCTGGGTCCCTTAACGTGCATGCAGATGCTTGCCTGAGCTATTTCAGGCTGTTGATAGCTTCACATGGAGTGCAAGGACAGTCCTGCAGGACTGAAGATGAGCTCCTGGCTCTCGGCTGTCAGTTGAGCTGCATCAGTGGGGGCACAGCCGCTGTAGGTGCGTTCGCATCCCCGCCAGGGAAATGCACTCACATCGGCCGTGCTGCCAGCTCTGCTCACAAAGCACGGGGCGTTTACTGGACTCTGCTCAGTTTCTCATTAATGTGCAAAGCTCTCACATGTTTCCAGCTATGGGCCAAGCAAATTTTCTGACAGAATTTCTGTGAAGCTCTCTGCAGCACACACTAAACTCCTCTTAGATCTGCCTGTCCTGACTGTGTTCCTAACAGCTTGATATGGGGGCTCCCTTTGGAGAAGGAGGTGGGCAGCGTGCTGTGAGTTTTTGTTCCTTGCCTTGGGTCGTGTGTTACTCTCCTGCAGGGGACTAGAAATTCCCAACCTTTCTAACCCTGTCAAAACAGCCTCCTCTCAGGGAGGTATTTTTAATGATATGTGATACTGCCGAAGCCCTAAACACTTCAAGATGAATGTATGACATCTGTGTTTGCATTTGAATACAAAGATCTCTCATAGACACCTCTGTATTAAGCCCAGCCTTTGTTTCACTCTAATGTAGCTCCTTAGGTTCTCTGTCACTTTGGAGCTTGTTGATAAAAATGTGTCAGCAGGGACAGCTAACAACATGGGATTTCAGCAATGAAAGGCAAAACTATCAGTGAATCCTGCTGAGCAGAGGAAATGGAGGGTTACAAATGATTCTGAAGAGATGGGGAGACAGGAATTCGTATCTTAGGCTTGACAAATGACAGCTCTTTGAAAATGCTGTTTTTAGACAAGGAAAGCCTAGCAGTGAGGAAGAGGGCTTTTCGGAAGTGGCTGAGTGAGTGAGGTTTTTCTTTCAGAAAAATAGGAATCTTGACCACTTCTCTTGCCTTTGGAGAGAATGGCAGATGAAAGGTTGTCCTCTAAAGCCGTCAGGAGTTGTAGCACCTCAGTAGCTCTTCTCTGCTTTGCCTTGCCCAGGTGAGCTGGCACGCTGGCTGGAGGTGTTGCTGCATTCTTCCCTTGTTTCTAGGCTTGCTCAATCAGTACACAATTAAAATCTCTATTTGCAGCATGCGGGATGGGATTCTGCTTGGATTTGAGTAAAGGCAACGGCTTTCATCTTCAGTGCTCCATCTTATTGGTAATGTTTGGGATGAGAAGCTGTGCCTGCAGGGATGTTCAGCCGACCTCTGGGGTGGCTTTCGGCTGTGTCTCAGGTGAGTTTCTTGGCCCTACTCCAGCCCTGCAGGCACTGGAGGGGAAAGCAGCCTCCCCAGCATCCACTGATTGCCTTAAATGTGGGGCTGGCATTTGAACATATTCCTCTCTGTAAGCCTCCCTGGCCTGTGATGGGAGTCATAAGGCGAAAGTTTCATGGTACCACTTTGAAGTATTCTGGTAGGAATGTTAAACAGTTTCAGAGAGAAGAAATCCCTGTGATTTATTTCTTGCTGAGAAAACTTCAATAGAGATAAAAAGGGAAAGGGCAGAAGAGTTTAAGGAGACACTTAAAAGCCCCATCGCTTGATGATGATTATGCAACTCTAAAGTAGGTCTGCCCCCATCATTACAGACAAGAAAGTAGGACTCGGGGTATTTCGGGATTAGGCAACCTCAGAGTTTCTCTGGTTCACAGGGATGGCTTTTTTTTTTTTTTTTTTCCCTTCTCAGAATCTTTTATTCTTTCTGGTGTTTGTTTGTTGGTTTTTGCTGAGGTCAAGATGTTGCTGTGTGAGAGCAGAATCCAGCAGTGCTCCTGTGCTGGAAGCTGTTGGTAGCAGAGGTGTCTGCTCGGCCCCGTTGGCAGTGCTCCAGGAGTGCAAGAACTCCCATTTACCATGCGTATCTCTGCCTGTACATGTGAGGTCCTTCCAGCAATTTAGGTGCCACAGTCCCATAAAATCTTATCCCTAATCATCCAGTTGGATATTAGCCACTGTATTAGAGTTCCTATTGTGATCAGCGTTGGAACACAACCATTTAAACCACGTTCAGGTGAGCTTATGTTGGAACAATTTTAGCGTGGATTGCTTTTCTCTTTTAATATCTGCATACATTGCACCTCAGAGATGATTAAATGTCAGAAGGCATTGGGAAAAATAACAAAACAACAGAGGAGATGTCCTCTTGTAAGTCTCTTGGGACTCCCCATTCCCAGGAGTTTCTCACATCATCAATAGCTGTTTGTTGCCCATCCTTGATTCAGGCTCGACTTGAGTCCTGTAAGCCCCATGGAATATCTAAAGCAAAGATTTTGTTGATGATCTGGGAAACATTGTTTTTGGACTAATTTCTGGGAAAAGTAAAAAGGTCCTTTAGGGCTTGCTTTGTTGTCTTTTTTTTGTCTTTAATTTGAGGTAATTTTTTCCAGTATCCTTATTATTATTAAATCAGCTTGAATTGTTTGCACTGGATTTTGGCCAGTGCAATTGTACTGGAGTCCCTAAAGTGTTCCCAGGTGAAAGAAACACGATTTCCAGTGGGATTAGTAGCTAGTTGTGAATGAACAGAAGGTCTAGCAAAGATTTCCTTTCTCTTCATGGTCTCCTCCTTACATGCACTGCTTCTCTCTCAGTTCTCAAAGCTATGGCCAGGCCAATGAACGATGGGTTTGTTTTTCTCCATCTGTGATGCAGGCAGCCTTACTCCTCTGAGCAGACTGTGAAGGCTGGTGGAGCAGTAATTCAGAGAGCTCAACCTTTTTCTGTGCAGGGAAAGGAACAGTTTTCTTTGGAATGACAGAGTGGGAAAAGCAGACAAGCTTTCTCTGGGTACTTAAGTTAGCATCCCTGAGCTGAGGATGCTCTGAGCGCAGATGCTCTATTTTAGCATATGTACACAGCATATCTCTGTTCTGTTATCTCAAGGTCTTCATTATTATTCCTCTAATTATTGATTTAGGCTCAGTCATTTTATGAATCAATTTTTTTTGGTCTAGAAATGGCCTTGGTCTTTATATGACAACTGACTTATTTGGATGCTATCTCTTGTTCTTGCAGGACAGAGTGCTAGAGGCGCAATGCTGCCAGGATCAGTATGTGTTAGAGGGCTGTCCTGAGCCTCCGTTAGAAAGTGAGGTTGGATTCAGGGCAGCATTTTGTGTTGTGCTGATCTGTGTCCAGGCTGAACTTTTCCTCTGTTGTCTAAGTTCAGCTTTCTCACTCCTGGAGCTGAGTGCTGCACAACACTGCCTTATTTCAAGTCTGAGTCTGTAAAGTGGTATTCAGGCGTATCTTGAAAAGGGCGTCTGAATTTAGTTCTACAGCATCTCCTGAAGGCTGAAAGTAACTGGCAACAGAGGACTGACCTCATTTTAAAGGTCCAGAAGAGAAGGGAATTCAACTCATTTTATTCAGCTGAGAGTCAGTGTCCACCTTTCATCTACAACGTACAAAGGGAAGATGCACTGGTGTTTATGTTGCTTCCCATGTAATAGTAATATAAGGAAAGATAGGAAATGCTGCGAGCAGGGCTGGTCTTTCATTTCCAGCCCATTTCCACAGGCTGACAAGCTCGGATCCGGCTCTGAAGCTGGCTGGCTTTAGCCAAATGAAAGTTGTGAGTCTCTGGAGTGTAAACATTGCAAATGATTGCCCTTCACTGCACTCAATTAGAGCAGCTGAAGGCATGGCTCAGATATGTTTTTGACAGCAATACAGTTAAAGGTCATGACCTACAAGTGTCTAAAATCCAGTCCTCTGCCTAGCAGTGTAAGCAATTCCTTTCTGTAGCTAGCAGTCAAAATAATACGTGGAGCAGAAAAAAATGAATGTGATGGAAGTGCTTGGGAGCTGGTCCTTTCTACCTCTGTGATTATGGTGGGGTTTTCCTCCAGGAGCAAGCCTTTCTCACAGAGCTAGAGGGCAAGGAGCTTCCTTGTGGCCACGGCCACGAGCTGGTAAGGTGGGCCCCGAGGCTTCCAGTCATGGTGCCAAAGGGATGCTGGACTGCATGCCCTCACTGCTGTACAGATGTGGTTCTGCTGCAAGACAGGGCAGCACTGAGTGCTCACACCTTTCCTTTTGGTAACAGTACCAGCAAGACAGGCGATGCTGCGTGCAGAGCTCACTGCTGCTCTCTGAGGTCAAAGTCATGTGGAGAGAGCTCAAAGAACTTTTGCCAAGAAAAGTTAAATTATCCTGCAGTGTTTTACCTTTGTCTGGGACCTTCACTGTGTCCTTACATAGGATATTTCCACATTCTCTAACCTTACATCACGAGCACACTGTGTGCCCCTGGCTGTTCATTACCCTCAGTATCACTTTATGCAGCACAGTCAGAATTTGAGAGTGGCCTTTTCTGTTCGGCTGCAGGAGACCACGCTTTGTGCCCTCTGAATCCTGGGGGAGCGGCGATGTGGGATAATCGATCAGATGCTTCTTCCTTTCTCTTGTTTCCTGTCTTGGAGCAGCCTTCCTAAATACCCAAATCTTCAATTAGAATTTATGGATTAATGAATTAAGCAGCAAGGTTTCTTCCTGTTGCTGGGACCTCGCGGAGAGTTCCTCACATTTTTGCTTGAGCTCCCCTGTCAAACACTTTCCCACGTCAAGATGTCAGTCTGGACTTTATTTGCCATTTTGTGCTTTCAGGGCAAGCACCCAGCAGCCCAGAGCTTGTGTGGAGCAGCAGCACTGAGCACAGGCCCAGCAGGAGGCTGTGCTGATGCTCTCTGAGCGGTCTCTTACTCTGTGCCCTGCAGTCATCCTTCGCAGCTCCTGACGCTGGAGATGCTTGACAGTGAGGGCTGCAGGACAAGGAGCCACAAGCACCACGGGATTATGATCAGTCCAAAACAGCGGTGTGTGACAACGTGACTGAGAACGCTCAATGCCATCTTTATATTAGAAAAAGAACAAAGTTGTTCTGAAAGGGGTTTCTGTGAAGTGCCACTTTGTGCAGAACCGAGCGTGCGCTCCGTGTCTGCAGAGTGGAGGTCGGTGTAGTGCAAGCAAATGCTCAGCAAGTGGCAGATGGAAACAAACACAGAAAGGAGGCTGTCACAGCTAATAAAGAGTCTTGTTGTGTGCTGAATAAAGCTTTTAAGACTTTATCTATCTTGCTTGGGGCAAATGGTGCATTTTGCTTCTGTTTTGCAGTGAGGGTAAGCTTTCATAGGTTAAATAGAGAGTATTAGGTTATGGTAAGTGGTCATCAGAGGCTTGCTTTACAGTTCTGGCCTGTTAAATTGTTTATCAAACCCTATTTTATATACATATAAAATCTCTGAAGCAGATGCGGGTCTCAGTTCCAGTTTATCTCCTCCTGGACATGAGTCACAGAATCTTTCACATTGGAAAAGATCACTAAGATCACCCAGTGCACCCACCATGCCCACTCCCCATGCCACATCTCCGTGGTTCTTGAACCCCTCCGGTGCTGCTGTCTCCCCCAGCTCCCTGGGCAGCCTGTTTGTTATAAAGAAAAGCATAAAGGTTAAAGTGCTCCTTATTGCAAGTCGCAAATAGAGAAGCGTCACCGCAAGCGCACTGCTCACCCCAGTGAACTTCTGACATTTTGTGTACCTTAGCATGTTTTCTCAACGTATGCTCTTGCACCTGCTGCCCTCCAGCTGTCAGTCACTGCCTGCAGCTGGGCAGAAGCGTGGTACCTGCCCTGGCTGCTGGGGTAGCCCCATGGCACCTGGGTCAGCTCCTCCCTGCAGGGCTGTGACCCCTCTGTTTGCGCAGCAGTGCTCGGTTAATCTCTGTAGAGGAGTGATGTGTGTTTGTCTGGCAGTCAGGTGGTGGTCGGGCAGCCTGCCATTGGAAACCTTTCTTTGTGGGCAATTGATTTGCAGAACGCATTGCAGGACTTCCACGTGTGTGAAGGCTAGTGCCAGGCCCTGACAGTAAGTCCTCAGATAACCTGTGTGGTCAGATAATGCAGGCAGAGTGGGTTCCGGGAAGCTCCGCATTCACCTACCAGGAGAAAAATATGACAAATAAAAAGGAAGATGAGTGTTTTTCTGCAAAATGGTGCCGAGTTAAGCTTTCTGACTTTGTTTTCAGGTAGCCAACACCGTGCCAGGGCAGTTGCCCTTCTTGCTGGTAGGAGGGCCAGGAGTGCGGGGAGCACAGAGCAGAGCCTCATGCGTCTGCTGTCCCATAAGAGGAGTTGGATATCCAGCCTTGTTCTGCATTGCTTGATTCAGAGCCGGGTGTTGCGTGTGGCTGCCTTCCAGCACAGCAAATGCTGCAGTGTTCAGGAAAAGCTTCCTAAAAGGAGATTCTGGTGCTGGGGACCCACTTTGCCTTTTGCTGAGGTGATGTGTTAGTGACCACAGGAGTGTTTTTGTTTTGCTGCAGAGCAGTGCTCCTTCTCTGGGTGCCTTCATGAGCTCTAAGGCTGACCACAAGTGGTTCTGCACTTGACATGAGGCATAAGCAGAGCTAATTATGTGGGAATCAGGTTCCGTGATTGCATTTTAAAAAGCTGTAAGTGAGGTATAAAATCAGCAAAACGCACAACGCTCAGGCAGGGCAGCCCCAGAAGTGGAGTGCTGTGTTAGGGCTGTGCACGTGAAACCTCTCCTGCTGTGATTTCAGCCCTCTGCCTGACCCATGCTAATATTTGCTTTAGAATGATGCTTCGTGTCAGCTGTCTCAGCTCCATGCCACCATGAGCCGTTCTCAAGTCTGGACTGTTTTCCAGCCGGTGTGAAGTGTGCTGTGCTGCCTGATGGGAGCTGTTGACTGGCGCTGATGGTTTTTGATGGGAACAAACATAGCAGTGAGCCAACTGCATTGACAACGCAGCTGTGATTTCTGACAGCCCTTGGGTATGCTTCCCAAATACCAACGCCAGTGACCCAGCTGAACTGAGCTCACAGAGAGCTTCTTCACATATACTGCAGAAAAAAAGCCTCTTTTTAATTTTTTTTTCCCTTTGGTTGAGATGATCTGGTAGACAGCAAGCTTGAGGGTTTGAAAAGAGGGTGCAGTCATGATTGTTGGGCTGGGGTCTTGGCAGCAACACAGGGACATAGTTGTCAACACCTTGTATGTGTTAAACATATCCTCTACCCATACTCTAGTAATATTTTCCTTCCTCCTCCTGCAGACATTACCTGCAGGTAGTGACGTTGGGAAAATGGCCTTCCTCAGTGTGCTGTGTCCTCTCAGCATCACTGAGTTCCACTGCAAGTGGTGATTTGTCTAGTCATCAGAAAGCTGCAGTTTGGCAGATAATCCCTTCCAGCATTATGGCTGCTCCTGTCATTCTGCCAGCTCTCTTAAGACCTCACACTTCCTTTCTTAATGTGCTGCTCTGGTCTGACTGGCAAAATGAACAGAAAAGCTTTTTCCCTACCTAAAAATACACCAGACTCAGAAATACGAGTGGTAACCTCTGCAGCCGTGGGGAGGAACAGCTCTTGGCCGCTTCTCCATCTCCTTGGCTTCCTTGTGCTGGCTCTGCTCAGCAGTGCCTGGGCTTGGCAAGCAGCAGGGCCCTGCTGCAGAGGCGACAGTGTGACTTGCACGAGTGTGGCCTCTGCTCTTGTTGCATCTGCTCAGCATGGATTCACAGGACTTCTGATCCCTTTGGAAGGATTGTTTAATTTAGTTTCAGGAGTGGCTTTCAAAACCAGAAGAGTTAACTCCGAACCTTTCGGTGGTGTGAAGGTGTCCGTTACGTCTGCAGGCAGTGCTTGAAGCTTTGCAGCCCTTCCCAGCCTTTGGAAGCCACTGTGGGAATCAAGGGTTGCCCAGGCTGCTGTCCATGCAGCACTGTTGGCAGATGGCTTCCCATGCAGTGTGCCAGATTCGGTCCAGCAAGGGTTAAATTACTTCATGTCTGCACAGACTCTCTGCTTTCCTGGTTTTAAAGGCTAAGTGGACAACCTGCAGCCCATACACTGCAGAGGTAGCTGACAGCAGCTTATTAATCATATTCCCTGCATAGGCCCAGACGGTGCAGGAGTGATTGACCTTTTCTATTGCTCTGGATGACTTTAAATATTAAAGGAGCAGGAAGAAGTACCAGATAAGATAAGCACATAAAGGCTGGCTGCACTGTCTCCTGGAACACATGCTCCTTAGTATGAGCACTGTGAAGTTGTGGTGAAAACGTAGCTTTTCATATGCAAATGGACAGAAAAAGCCTTTCCCATGCTGCTGCTGCCAGTATAATGAACAAACTGCTGAAAACTTAACCTGCCTGCCCCAGCTCTTTGGGCCATAATGAGCAGAGCTTCTGTGGAGTTGGGAGTTGGACCAGACGGCCTCTAGAGGTCCCTTCCAACCGAATTCATTCAGTGATTCCATGGAGTGTCACTGTACGATAATGCACCAAGTATCGTGTTTTATGTAGTATGTAAAGTAATGAAGCTCTCTGCAGGACAGCGAGTGCTGTGTAGCTGTCGGGTAGCTGCTGCTGTGCTGGCCAATTAACAAGGACAGCAAAATCTTACCCGCCTTAGAGGAAATTTTCTATGGTTTCAGACTCCAAATGGTAGCTGGAGTGAGGGCTGCGAGCAGTGAGGCTGAAGAGCAGCTCTGAGCTGGAAGCTGTCTGTCGGATCTGTGCTAACCACTCATGGTCTCTTCTCCTTTCTCCTAGGCAACATCTTTGTCGTCAGCTTGTCTGTCGCAGACTTGGTAGTCGCGGTGTATCCGTACCCTCTGATCTTGAGTGCCATTTTCCATAATGGATGGACTATGGGAAATGTTCACTGCCAGATAAGTGGGTTCCTGATGGGCTTAAGTGTCATCGGCTCGATTTTCAACATCACTGCGATTGCAATCAACCGCTACTGCTACATCTGCCACAGCCTTCGGTATGATAAGCTCTTCAACCTGAAGAACACCTGCTGCTACATCTGTCTGACCTGGACGCTCACGGTGGTGGCCATTGTGCCGAACTTCTTTGTTGGCTCCTTGCAGTATGACCCCCGGATTTACTCCTGCACCTTTGCCCAGACGGTGAGTACATCATACACCATCACAGTGGTGGTGGTCCACTTCATTGTCCCGCTGTCCATCGTGACTTTTTGCTACCTTCGGATCTGGATTTTGGTGATTCAAGTCAAACACCGGGTGAGACAAGACTGCAAGCAGAAGCTCAGAGCTGCTGACATCCGGAATTTCTTGACTATGTTCGTGGTTTTTGTCCTTTTTGCTGTGTGCTGGGGACCATTAAACTTTATCGGCCTTGCTGTTTCAATTAATCCTTCCAAAGTGCAGCCACACATTCCAGAGTGGCTTTTTGTCCTGAGCTATTTTATGGCCTATTTTAACAGCTGCCTCAATGCTGTGATCTATGGGCTGCTAAACCAAAATTTCCGAAAGGAGTACAAAAGGATACTGCTGATGCTCCGGACTCCCAGGCTGCTCTTCATCGACGTGTCCAAGGGTGGGACGGAAGGGCTGAAAAGCAAGCCATCCCCAGCTGTAACAAACAACAACCAAGCTGAAATACACTTATGAGTCAAAACAGCACTATTTATTCTGGGTTACACTTGTATATATAATATATAGGAGCCTTTCTGCCGGTGTATTTCACAGCTGATGTTGCTGGATCCTAAACAGCCATCCCTTCTCATGCAAGGAAGGAGCCCACAACCTTTTGTGCCCAGTGTATGCTTGTGACAGCATGGCTTTGAGTAAGGGTTTCCAGAAGAGGAACAACTGACCTTTACCTTTTGTTTTCCTGTGCCATCTTTTCACTGTGTGCCTAATTAATCGCTTTGGTTGCTTTTGCCACAAGCATGCCAATACCCTTGAAAAGGGAAGCACTCAGAGTGCATGGAAAAATGCATTTATATTTGAAATGCAACTTGCAGAATTGCCATATATTATGAACCAGCCTTTCCTTCCTCCCTCTGAATTCTTTTCTAAAGAATTAACATCACAAGCATTAACATCACCCAAACTATAGCAATCAAAGTGTAAACTGCATGACCTTCTCAATTAGGTTAGCAACAGTATTCACCAGCCGGCAGATGCATGAGCACGTTGACTTCCACTGCGAGTGCTCATTTTCCTTTTTCTTTTGTATTACTGTATTACTGGGCTAGATATGAAGCAAGCAGAAGCCAGACCTCCTGAGTCAGATGTGCTCATTTTAATTGAATCTCTACAGATATTAAGTACCCTTGCACTCTCCTTCCAGGCCATGAATAAGAGTATAGCACATGACATAATCTAATTGCAGGAAGATACTTGGAGCTTGCTTCTAATTTAGGCAGTATCCTGTCATGGCCAGCATTCATTCCAGATATGTCTCAGAAATCCCTTCTGCATGAACATCATACAAAAGATTAACGTAGCAGGGTCCTATCCCTTCAATGCATGTGTAGGCTTTTAATAAAAGAAGAAAACTAGGTTCCAGTTATCTTTACACTTGCAGATTAAAGCAAAAGGGGAAGAAAGTGTTGGTTTCAAACATCTCTCCTTTTGCCCACCATATGGCATGAATTTGATGGGGGAAAAAGCAGGGAATTTTCTTCCATTTTATTCGTGTACAAAGTAGTGATTAATTCACACGGGCTCAGAGGGGAAAACTTGTTAAGCATGTTCATGCGTCTGTTTTCAGTTAAAGCCTGAACTCTGTTGTCCTTGTTGCTGTAACGATGTTCTAAGTGCTAAGGCCAGCATCACATTAGCGACAAGCACAGGGGCAGAGATAAGGCTGTTCCGTTTAATGGTGTGTGTAGCGAGGCTGGTTGCTGTCTGTAAATATGACTTTGTTTTTCCCTAGCTTCATTGCATATTCATCTCCCTGTGGTTTTAAATGAGTGAATCCTGCTTTGAGATAGTCCCATTAAGTCAACACAGAAGTGCCCCGGTGCAACTCTGTCCTCAGGCTAGCAGACCTGTCCTGGTGCTGGTATACTGGGGCATGGCTAGAGCTGTGTGATGGGTGGGAGCAGGTCTGAGCCCCATGGGTGCATTAAGAAGAGGGAGCAGTCCTGTTCCTGGTTAAGGAGAGCTTTCTTAAGGCACTGATTGTAAACCAAAGCAGGACTGGTTCCCGGGGCTGAGCCTTGAAACACTGAGAGCCAGACTTTGTAGAAGCAGGTAGGTGCCTAGAGATGAAGGTAGGTAGGATTTACAGAGGACCGTGGGCAAACCAAGTGCCTAGTGCTTAGCAAAGTTAAGCCATTTGTGCAACACTTGCTGAAAGTGTCTTATTGCTGAACATCCCTCCTGCTGAATTCTTTGAGGGAAGAGGATTTTAAAGAATGAAGCCCCTTTGTAGATCAGAGCAAGAAACACTGCAGAGTGCATTGCTTCAGTGAGGTCTGCTGCAGTGTGAGTGGGTGTCTGTGTTTGCAGGGTGCCCTGGCACTTGGTGACATTTTCAGACTCGAACATCTCACAGCTTCAGATAATTATTGTTTTAAAATGCACCGCAGCCAGCATCCCATAATAGGAATCAAGCTGAGTTTTGCTTTGGCCTCTTAATCTGCCTGTGCATGGCCAAATAAAGGTATATTGACCCTCCGAAGTAATGCAGTCTGACTGCTTTGCAGCAAAGCCAGTCTGGATGAATTCACGCCATTCTGTGCAAACAAAGTCTTGTTGAGTCAGACTTGGATAGGAGAAGCACTGAGGCACCCAGAGCTGCGGGGAACTTGTCCTGGCTCCTGGGGAAATGTCCGTGTGCCATGACCACTCCTCAGCCCAGCGTGCAATTGGCCAGCAGCATTAGTCAGGTTAGCATGTGATTTAACTGCTCAGTACCGACCCAATCCTAAAGCGCTCCTTTAAGACAGTCATGAAGGATGCTTTATAGGTTTGCCAGGTATCTCATAATCCCCCACAACAGGGGTTTCATCCTGTGGTTCGTTGTCTTTGTAGCTGAATGTTCAATGCAGGCTGTGTGGTGTTTTTTCTTTATTTAAGCTTGGATTTGCACTATTTCTTATTCAGGCTCCAAGGTAACAGCCAGAGAGCATTGAACCAAACCAAGTAAGCCAAAGAGCTCCCAGCAGGCAGACAGCTGGCGCCTGGTAGGACGAGGAGCAAGAGGAGCACCATGGGCATCTCCTGGGGACTCACAGGGTCACTGCTGAAGTGAACTATGCAAAGTGATGGGGCCTCTGCTTCTCTCCCGCCGTAGGTCTGAGCCCAGATCCTGTGTAGGGCTTGCAGGGTCAGGCTGGGTGAGGTGGGTCCCTGCTGCCCCCAGCATGGGGATGGGCATGGTGATGAGCTCCTGCACTGTGACAGCACCAGGAGCTCAACCAGCATGACCCTGTTAGGGCTCTGGGCCGTCCCAGCAAGGGGGTTCCACACCATGGGTGGATTCCTGAGGAAGTCCTGTCAGGGAGAGGGGAGGTCTGCAGTGCCCAGTGGTCAGAGCAGGGAGCATGGCTTCAAACAGAAAACACTGTGCCATTTGCTAGCACTTTGATATAGAGACAGTACTTAGGATAGGATAGAATAGATTTTTATACTGAGTTATTTTAATACTGCCCAAGCAGCTCCTTATTTTTATGTTAAAAAATGGTTAACAGGGTACAGAGAGTTTATTTTGTTAACATTTGTTTACAGAAAAAAAAAAAAGAAAAAAATAAGGAAGTGTTTCATATACTGGGAATCCTGAGCAGAGTTGGTTTCCCTGTGAGAATCCAGCTTTAATCAAACTTGAGCTTTCAAGGAGATCCCACAGCTTAACCTGTGCTCTGCCGGTTCCACCTGTCTCATACCCGACCTTGAATCTCAGAAATAGGGCTGACCTCTCCTAGGAACAGGATTTACATCACCTGCTCTGGATTTGGTGTGGTGGCATTGAATAGAGCCTGGCCCCAGGTCCTGAAATTGTCACAGTGGAAATGAACTCCTGGAGAGACAGTATTGCCATGAAGGAAGACAAATCTCCTGCCACGAAGAAACACTTCGGCATGTTGGTAATGAATGTTGTTTAATCTATTTAAAAGGAATGTACCTGAATGAATATTAATATATATATTCATATATGAATATGAATATATATAAATATGCTGTTACCCCCTTTATCATTGATTAAGAAATTTTCAATATTCTTCCTACTGCAATCTTTTGTTCATAAAGTAGATTTGATCCCTTTACCTGTCAGACTGTAATAAATTTCCCATTGGACTGTTTATTGATTTTTTCCCCTTTGCAGTTATTTTTTAATAAATATTTGAAACAACACCTTGGGTTTTGCTGACTACCAGGAAGCGGATTGAGTTGACAAATATAATTGGTTAAACTAGAGATTGAGTTCAGCTGTGTGTGGTATCCAGGGGTTTTTCTTCCACCCACCTGGAGCAGGCAGCTCAAAGCACTGCAGCTGTCCGTATGGGGAGGAAAGGTGACTGAAATGTGCAAAGCTCCTCTTTGAATTTGTCCTTTAAATCAAGGACTAGATTGGACTTGCTGAAAAGCCATACAGATAAGTTCCTTGGTAGGAAGCACGTTTTGGTCGTGGATGTTGCTGTACTCATACAGTCCTCCCTCTGCTACGTCCTAGGTCGCAGCAGTGAGATTGCCATGCTGGTTTGCCTGGAGGTATTTTGTCAGAGGTCTCAGTGCCACTGCAAAAGCAGGGGTGATGGGAACACAGACGGGGATCCAGTCACAGCTGCAGTTGTAGATCTCTGATTTATTACACAGACAGTGCCTTGCTCCCGTTTCCTAACCAAACACCGTGTGTAATCACCCAGAGGATACTTATGGACAGTATTTACTTTGCTCCACATGTCAATGTGACCTCATGGGTATCAGTGACCACTGTTCAAATATATACATAGGTGTATTTTTTACTGAATCTCCAAGTTTACCTTATTCAGCGTGGCTATGAGCATATTTCAAAGCAGGCCAAACTTCTGGTGAAAACAGGTTAGGCAGTTTAAATTCTGCTAACCCATATAGTCATACAGCTCCACTGAGAAGCAGATTTGATCACAGAATGAGTCCACTGAGTTCCGTGGAATAGCACTAAGGCTCTTCTCTAACGTAAAACCATCCGCAGTTACGCAGAGACCAAAGCTGGTGCTGTCCCTGCGATTTATGGGGCAGTTGCCTGAACAGCCCACAAGACACAGCGAAACAAGATCAGCTGCAGCTGCAGAGCTGGGGTAGGAAGGGCTGAGATTTTCCATTAAAACAAAAATTGCTGAGCAGCCGTGGAACAATTGTGTTGAAAGAACAAGAGGTGCTTCTTGTTCCATGACATCCCAGGGCAGTGCTGCTGCTGCTTTTGCTGATCTTTTCCAAGAGGCATGGAAATTCATCTGCTGGTTCCCGGTAGAGCCTGCAATGCTCAGTAGTGCAACACATGGAAAGCTGTTCTTGTGATATTTGCAGATCCCAAAATGTCTGTCCATGTAGTTATCCTAGAGTGTCCTTGTGCTGACTCCTGTACCTGCTATTTCCGCCATGAATGATTTAAACTGTCAGAAGTGAGGTGGTGTTATTCATTTATGTACTTGCCACAAAGTATTAGTAGCTGGGAGATAAGATACAGCTATAAAAGACAAGAGGTGCCATAACTCAACACTGGGATAAGATCTCATTCACAGTGACTGTTTAGAAATCAATATTTGTCCTCATATATTTACTCTCAAGCTTATAATTTACAACATGAAGCCAGTCAATAAAGACCTGCTGCATATGTATTTAGACTTTTATCAGCAAAATGTAAATTACTGGGCCTAGTGCAATATTTCCTACCATAAAAGCCCCGAGATAAGGAATGCAGAACAGGTTCTTGTCAGAACTCTGTGATGAGGTATGCAAATATTTTCCTTGGTGGTAAGAGCAATAAAATGTGTACCACTCATGAACTACATTTGTGAATGGAAGCTACGCGATATTGTTAATGGAATTTTCATTTTGTGATGCTTGTGTATGATATCCATTATTCATATGCTGTAAGTAATGCAGTGCACAGCAGAGATAGAATTTACAGTATGGGGTCAGATTCCAAAGCAAAAAAGGTTGGTTTGAATCGTTAATTGAAGTATGTTTCTATGTGATCTCCCAAGCACAGTCTCCAGATAAGGTTTTTAACTCAAATAATAACTTCTAGGAAGCCAGGGAAACCTTAATGTACTTGAAATTACAGGCAATGGCTGTGCAGTCACCGCTTTCTTAGATTGCCTCTTAAACAGACTGAGCCATCAAACCGTATTATAAATCTTTCCACTAGAAACATCATTCATTCTGTATAGAGAATATTCTATAGGAAACACATTTAATAAATTGTGATTTATTGCGATTGTAAGTTTATTTACGACTTGTAATTATACAATCTGTTGTAATTGTAAATGCTGCCTGCATTGTGCTCTTCTGCTGAGAACAAAACTTCAACATTTCTCTAGAAGTATGCTGCAAAAGTTATCGCTTCCTCAGCTGCAAGCAGATTCCTTTGCATTGAGGTTGGGTTTCCACTGGTTTTGGTAAGTGTGTAGGGTACAGATATTAATGTGGCATCAAAATACAGCCACCTCTTGGGTGAGAAGTCACAGCAGGAAGGAAATTGAAAGTGGTATTTGTGGTTGGAGTGAGAGAGGAATGTGTGTGTGGAGGGACTGTGCTTGCTGAGCCGGGCCAAGATGGGGAAGCTATTGAGGATGTTAGAAGAAATGACCATAGGATTTTCATGGCATGGGGACATGTGGCCAGCCTGGAGCACACCTGGAACACACCTGGAGCACACGTGGCAGCAGGCCCTGCTGCTCAGGAGGGCCCTGAAGGCTGCAGCTGGTTCACCAGGGTTTATGTTTATGAGGATGACCATGGCAGGAGTAGCAAAAGGCTGTGTCTGCCACTCCCCTGCTACTTCATCTTCCAATCAATGGCAAGGGCTCATCTGCAGGAGCCCTGGTCAGTGGGCCCCTACCAGCAAGGTGGGCCTGAAGCCCTTGGAGTCCAGGACAGCACCTACCCACACTCTTCTCATTGCATGGAAACATATATAGAGATATACAAACCTCCTAGGTTTTCTAAAAGAAATCAATACTAATCATAAGTTAGAAAGCACTGACTATATAAAAGTTCTGATTTTTTTCTTCAGAGCAAATGGAAAATGCAGCAGAGGTTGACAGTGGTTTTCTGCCCTTGGGAAACATGTCACAGTCACCTGTGTATCTTGTTAACTTTGACATTCTACTGCTCTAAATGCTCCGTGACATAAAAGCACGTGCAGGGTGGTTGGAGGTGAGGTCTTACAGATTTGCTCATACTCGAACAACAGAAAAATCAATGAACTGTACATAACAAAACAGTCCTTTTTGTGCGTGGGGAGGAGAGTTGGCATTTTTCTTTTTACTGGGGAAACTTTAGGTAATGACATTGAGGAAAGCAGGGATTCGCACTTTGTGGAGTACATAACATGAGCTTTCCTTAGCTGCAATGTAGTTGCTTTTCCTTTGCTTATTTTATCATGGAATTAAGGTTGGAACCTTAGTCCAACCACCACCTCCCCCCACCATGCCCTCTGACCATGTTCCTCAGTGTCACAACTCCACAATTCTGGAACACCTCCAAGGATGGTGACTCCATCACCCCCTGGCAGCCTGTGCCTGTGCCTCACCACTCTTTCTGACAATAAATTTTTCTAGATATCCAAACAGTCCTATATATCCTAACATCAGAAGGGAATGGAAATTTTCATTTTTATGTCCTGTTCTAGAGAACTCCATGAAAGGGTATTTGGGGGTTGCTAATACAGAAACTGACAACATCATAGTCTAAGTGTGCTTAAAGACTGATGTTTGTACACGAAGAAGAGCAAGGGGTGGGATCTGCACGGTGCCTTCCTGCACCTGGCTTGGTAGGAGCTCAAAAATGGAGATGCTTTTCTCCCTTTGATGCCTCTCTGTTAGACTGAAGGGGTTTGTAGGTTTCACCCCAAGGAAGAAATAATTTGCTTGCAACTGTGGGTCCTCAGGCTGACAGCCAATGTCTTTCCAGATGCCAAACCTTTTTCCTGCTCTGTTCTCTGATGCTAGAATTTTGAAAAGCAAAGATTAGATTTTTGATACTCTACAAGGCAACATCTTGCAAGTGTTTATAACTGGTTGCTTGCCTTGGAGCATGTCAGTGGTTATTGCTGTTTGAAGAATTAGCTATGTGCTGGTTACCTCTTTAAAGAGGCACTGAGCTGGGCTGGAATGGCATAGCCAGTGATAACATCTGGGATGGTAATTGCATGATCTCTTGATCTTCTTGCTTCATTGGGTATGGTAATCAGCCTTTGAGTAAGGAATGAATGCCACCTCTCTGAAACCATGCTGTAATCTGGGTTGGTAGCGTACAGTGCTGTAGAAATGGTAAGTCATGGCCTGAAGCAGTGATGGAGCACCTGGTGGGAAGGCGGGGCCAACCCAATGTACCTGAGTGACTGGAAGGGCTGGAGCCAGGATCCACCACTTCCCAGTCCTCATTTAAGGGCTGGCAGTGGAGTCAAGGATATTTTGCTGGATATCCCTGCATGCCTGAGGTCCTCAAAAGGTAAGCAGATTCTTCCATTTATTTCTGTGCCTGCAGCTGTTGCATTTGACTGCATCCTCCCTTGCTGCAGCCTAGGATCTTGCTGCTATGCTGTTACTGCTACACTTTCCATAGTATTGCAAGTGCCTAATGGAGACTGGGATGGATGTGACATGACCACCTTGGAACAATTTCTGTAGGCCTCTTTGTCCAGACTGAGATTTGCTCATACCTCAGTTTCCTTGTTACATAGCCATATCTGAAATTCAGCTTTGTTTGAGACTTTCAAGTGAAATGAATACAAAGCCCAGATGCCCCAGTTCAGAGCTTTCAGCTAGGAGAGGTTTGGCTCAGTGTTAAACATAAATTAATATTAGCCATTAAACATTTCAGCTGCTAATTAAATGGACTATTTGTTGTACATAAATCATTCATATTTTCACTCTGCAATCAGATAAAATTTCATTAGGACACTTAAGTAGCAGTGAAGGGATAGCAGCAGTGAGCATTTTGGGGTATTTGTGGTTTAGTGTATCATGTTACTATCTTGTTCTGATTGCTAAATACTTTAATGATGTGTCTGGTAGAATTTACTTTTGTTTTGGCAGGGGCATTAGGATGATAAATAACCCAGCAAAGAAAAGTAAATTACAGCTGAGCTCAGAGATGGGATTTGGATATTTAAGCCCATAGCTGCTGTAGCCATTACAAGGATATGTAAAAGGAACTAGATAACTTTGTGTACAAGTCTATTTGTCAAACTTATTACGTACCAAGCACACAGATATGAGCCGCAGTTTATTTATATGACCAGTGCTGCAAAGCTCCCTTTTTCCAGCCTCTGTTCTCATTGTTTTTTATTTGGGAGCTGGCAATGTCTTTGGTTTTCTGTGTTTTGTGTAAACTTGAAGAGCGGATACTGCCTAGTAGTTGGGGCAGAGATGACATCTTGCTTCTGTACCTGCCTCTTCCCCATCTGTTTTGTGACCTTGAAATGAAGTGTGCTGTAGTTTTTCCCCTTTGGTATGGAGGTACAATTAATTACACTGCAAAGCACTGAGGATGGGACAATTAACGTTTATCTAAGGGAATTGCACGATGATTAAGCCTTCATTTGCTATATGATTTCTTTCTTTCTCATTAACCCTGCTGAAGCAGGAGCTTTGAAATGAAAATCAAATGTGAACATCGTTCCTGGAAATGCAGAAACGAGGCTCTGCAGACCCCAGCTACTAGTGGCATTGGACAAACCCCAGGAGTGGTGTTTGCTGCACTGCCTGCTCCCCTGGTTTTTCTGCTGATGCCCTTTGGGAAAGGGAGGCGCAATGAGATAATGGGGCAACAAAAACAACTCACACAGATAAAAAGAAAAAATGGACAGAATGGGAATAAACCCTAAACACCATGTGGCAGAAAACACTGATACTAAATAAATGGAGCATGATGAATTCTGAGATCTGTTCTTCTAGCTCATGGTTTTCCTCTGGACATGGTATATGGAAGGTAGATGGATATGTACTTGGCTACTCTCTGCTAGTGATGTTTTGTGTTTAGCTTGGAGGTGGGTTTGATGGGGAGGATAGCTTGTCAACAGCAGCTGTGATGATGGGGAAGTTATACTAGCAGGACACTTGGCTGGGGGACAGCAGCCAGAAACATCCATGAGGACCTGGATGAGGTCTACGATCTGCTCAGCCTTGAGAGGAGCACGATCCTTTCATCTGTGGTGCTGCAAGGGCTGGGATCAACCTAAAGTGTGGGAAAGACTGCCTAATCTGCATACCATGCTCAATTTGATTAGATGTGTTATTGTCAGTTAATACATCAGAGTTCAGCCAAGGTAATTTAAAACTTCCCTTACGATTTGTTGAGTTGTTTTAATACAGTCAGGACTAGATTTTATTCTGGTTCATATCATGTTTATACTAAAGCATACTGTCCGTTTCTTGTATATGCAGTCTTCTCTATCTAAAATGTGCCTGTTCTTTTGGTGAAATTGATTAGCAGTAACAAAATGCTATCAAATTTGCTGCAGTTCTCTTTGTCCACTCTGGGTAAATCTTTCTCCTGGAGTTAGATCATGCATGTGTGTGTACCTTAAACTCCTACTGTAAGTGCAGTGGGGAGAAAACTGTAGTGCTGACCATTTTCCTTTGATTCCCTGCAGAGTAAACATGGCTAATTCTGTTAAAAGTTGTGATTACACTAGTGTAATGTTAGTGCAGGAGCTAAAGTGTCCCAATCCTGTATAAATTTTCTGTTAGTTAGAAGCTAGGACTATTAGTATACCTATGCTGTATTAAAGACAACAAAGAATGGAAATGAGAAACGATTGAACTATGTCAGTAAAACTAGTTAGAAACAACAAGTCTGAGATAGTTATAGGAGTTGATTTGCAGATAATGTGAATAATAGCTCTCGTGTGTTTTGGGGAAAAGTAAGGTCAGGTCAGAGCTGGCATACAGGAGCAGCAGCCCTTTTAAGAAACAATGCAGGAGCTGCAGTCTGTGATGCTGGAGGTCATTCTGCCAGTACTGATTCCTTCTGGTATTAAAAATTCATTTCTGTACTCTGCAACACTATGTTGTGTTTGAATTGCATATCCTGAAATCTAATGGGTGAAGTCTTGTGCCTTGTTTTTGTTAGCAAGGAGCTTGTGCAGCACCTTCCCTTGCTCTTTGCTGTGTGCCAGAAACACCTGCCTCTCTCCATGACCCTGTCCTAAAACACTCTTATCCTGAGAAATTTGAGCCTGAGCTGGGAGCTGTCCCACCTCAGCACTGTGCTGGGCTGGTCATAAGGATCTTTGTTAGTGCTGACCTGGCCCACCCTGGGCTACCTTTGGCTACTGCTACAGTGTTACAGCTATGCTGCCAAAGGATAACATACAAATATTTATTTCTTCAACTGGGAAGTGTAATGATTTCATCATGTGACTTATTTCTAATAATCAGCTGATTAATCCAGCTATTAAGTCAGGGGAAATAAAGGCACTCTGTTTTATACTCTCTATTCTGTTAACAATGGAAGATATAAATTAAAAAGGGAAAAACTGCACCAACAAAGTCTGCAAAGCTGCAGGTGGGCAGTGAGGTGTCTCTGGTCATGGGATCCTTGTGGCTGGTCAGTTCTGGGCTCTGCAATCACTTGTGCACACATCACTTGTGCCCACATCACCATCCACGCCCATTGGCTTGGGACTGATGGTCTGGCCTGTGGGGTGCACTTTTGCCACAAAGTCCTGTGCAGTCCAGAACCCTGCTTGGGAAAGTCTGCAGAAGAGGCTCTGGTAGTCAGCCAAACCCAGGGCAGTGCTCATCTGATGTTTATTTTTAGGCATAAAATATGCTTGAGAGCCTCATGATAGGAAATTGGGACTGAGGAGTTTGAAGGAAAGAATGAAATGTGCTGAGATTCCTGTCCCTGTATTCCCTTGTCTCCCCTTTTGCCCTGTTGATGTATCTGTCCAGTTCTGGATTGAGAGGGGGTGTCTGGAGCAACAGTGACTCAGTACGTTACTATTGTGGGAGTAGTGCTAAACAAAGAGAAGTCAAATTTCCAGGTTACATTTCAGGGTGAATAAATCTTAAAGGAGAGCCAAAAAAACTCTTTTGATTACAACATTAAGACTTAACGTGGGCAGTCTGCCATAACAGCAATTACTGTACTTTTAGTGTCCTTAAGGCTCTCTATTAGACAGAACGAAGGGGTGAAACCATTTGTTATTTCCTCTACTATCCAAATAATATAAATGATAAGTCCTGTAACATTCAATAAGGCTAGATTCTTCAAAGAGATCAGAAAATCTCAATTATTCATGCTCTATATTAACATTAATATTTCATGGTGAAGAAGCAGCTTTTGTGAGGCTGAGATTTTTTTTTAAGCCTCCTTTATTTTTCCACAATGTAGGGAGAGAATTTAACTCTGGAAACTGATGTGTAGACTGATAAAGTAGACTTGGATTATGTGAAGTCGTTCTGCACAGTTAGAGCTTTTAAAGAGATGGTGGGGTGATGCTATGCTGGATCATCATCATGGTCTGAGGATTCCTTGTATATGTGACATTCTATATTCTATAACATGAGCCCTGAACTTATAAAACATGATGCTGCTTCACAATGGGGACTCCAACTCTTGGCTTAGCAGGAGGCTGTGGCAGATCTTTGTCCTGGGTGGTGCCCAACCCAACACTTCAGCCGCTGTCACTACTGACACACACCTGCATGTGACATAGATGCTGAGAGGGTTGCTTTCTGAAACACAGGTCACTCAGCCCAGCAGTCCTGTACAGATGCCTTGCCTTGTTAACCTTTGGAGTCTAACCTTGGAAAGTGGTGTGATCCCATCCAACAAATGAGGCAAAGGTGGCTGCTATGACTGTGTACTAACGGTGGTTAACCAACGGTCTTGGCTCTAACTTGTTCAAACTTGCATGCCTTAGCTCCATATCCCTGGAACAACCTGAATTCCTCAGTCAGCGAGTGCCATAATCATGCATAGATAAAGGGGAGAAGCTTTTAACTGAAATGTGGTAATTTCTACAGGGCAAGTCCATGTGGGTAGGCAAGAAGAAGGAATTGTGTTCTTCCAGACCTATGGTGTCATTGAGTATGGCTTCTCTTTGGCACATCATGGCCCTAGTTTGGGACGGAGGGGTGGTGGGAAGAGAAATGTGCACCTAAACACTGTAATCCACTGAAACACAGCAGCCTTCCTATTAAACTAAATCCTTCTGTTTAAGTTAACTTCCCTGTTTGTGCTCTTCTCCATGTCGTAGTAAGGAAAAAAAGGATATATATGTTTTTGCTAATCCAGTTCTAGTCAGGTCACAGCTACTTTCAAAAAGCAAAGCAAAAAATCATTATTGATCCCATCTGAAATTTCCCCTCATGCTAAGGCTCGACTTAGATTTTGATGAGTTATTAGAAGTGCAGTGTTCACACTGCTGTAATAAAAGGCCAATTGGTACTTCCATTACAAACCTCAGTTCCTAAGACTCTTTTAACTTGCTTGTGAAACAAGTAAATAGTTGTTTTCATGTTAAACGGAGCTAACTTCTCCTCAGCTATTCCCTCCCTCTCCTCCATCTAATCCAGGGGAAAAAGCCTCCTAAAAGTGATGACATTTTAAGCAATAAAGCTGCTGATGCTAGCAGGAGGAACATGCAGGGAGAGAAACTTTGTTGTGTGTCCCTATCAGCTATAATTGCAGCCAATGAGATCACATGCCCTATAATGGGCACAACAAATGCCAACTGTAAAACTAGAAGTGGTGGTGTTCCTTTTTCAACTCCTAGATGGCTTTTAGTGTCTCTGCTAGATTCCAGTCAACGTGGAAAGTTGACTGGGTATGACAGTTTCTTTTTTGCAGTGTTTGTCTTGAATTGCCTTTTCCTTTTTTTCCCATGTGCTTTTCCCACCATTTCAGTAAAGCTGCTAAGAGCTGAGGTTCTGTTCCAAGAGTTGGAGACATCATGTGAGAAAACCTCAGAGCTTTACACAGTGACACTTTGTGATGCTGCTAGAGTTGTGCAAATCACACAGCTAATGCTACTTCTTGGTGTTAGAGGAGGCACTAAACAAACTAATCTGTATTTGCATGTAGGTTTGCCCTGGTTGCTGCACATTTTGTCTGTAAGTCTGAGTTAAATAGGGAAAAAAAAAAACGGTGTCAGTTTGCCTCAGTCAATTGAAATGTCTAATATGTCTAATTTTTTAAAGAAAGATGCTTGTATTTCCACTGATGTCCCTGGAGGTATATCAGTTTGTAATGCTGACTGACTACAGAAGGAGATATGCACCAAATTTGCTCCAGAGAGTCTGTACTTGTGTTGGTTTTCCTTTCATTAGCTGCAGACGATAATGCTTTCTTTGCATTTTTATCTTTTATCTTCTATTTGCAAGAAGGATTGATTCTTGCTGTGTTCTTGCAACTACATCTAGTATTATTAGTCTTGAATTTAGCTGCAGGTCCTGGGCTCTCTTCCATTGCTAGTACTAATTGATGTCAGTTTTCATTTATGAATCTCTTACAGTTTGGATGTGTTTGTATATATCCACTTGTACAGAATGCCTGTCTAAAACATCATGTCACTGGTGTCTGTGGGAAGCACTGCGATCTCCTGTGAAGCATCTTAATTAGTTTTGCCTTTCATGTTGACATCCTAAATTCTAGGCCTGAGTTATTTACTAGACTTTCCTCCTTGTTTGTCAAAACAGAGCAGTTTCTTCAGAGCAGAACATAATGCAAATGCTAATTAAAACTGACAAGTCAAATTGACACTCATTTCAATTACAGGAAAAAAAAAAACACTACTAAGAAAAGCCCATTCTGCTCTTATTGAAGTTGGTTGAAATTTGATTATGGGAATCTGTGTAGGCAGACAGAGGACCCTGCTCTTTTTCTGCTGCTTCCAGGAGCAGGTGGCTGCTACCCCATGGGGTAAGGGCAGCAATCTCACTCCCACAGCATGATTTCAAAGCTGCTGTGCTGCACCTGGCAAGAGATGCCATGGAGGTGGCTGCTGGCTGACCTGTCCAGATGTCAGGCAAACACATCTGGATCATCAGCACATTCTCCAGAGCGCTCTGTAGGAGCTCCTTAGTTTAAGCTATACAGCTCTTAATCTACATGAGCCTTGCCCAGTGCAGGCAGGCTGGTGATGCAGCCTCTTTCTCTTGGTGCTTGGCAAGGGAATAAAACAGGCACTGCCCACAGAGTACTGGCTGCTGTCATAGCTGACAGGAGTGTGGGAGCCTTCTTCGTGTAGCAAGTAGTTAGGCTGGCTGATAATTACTACCTTCCCTCCCTTTCTGAGAGGCAGAAGGTTGTGCAGGCACCTAATTATCATATAAACTTGAGGGTTTTTTTCAGTTTGCATCAGGTTTTCTCCTATCAGAGATCTGCATCATTTGCAGTGCATTCTGGCGCTGTACTGATAAGTGTTAATAGGCCAATAAATACCTAATGCTTATTTTGTGGGGTGTTTGTGGGTCTCCCAAACAAAACTGGACATATTTATTTGGTAGAGATGTGTAGATATTAAGAAAACTTTCTTATCCATATAGACGTCTTGCATTGTGTAAATCTAACATGCATATGCCTTTGTAAATATATGTTAGATGTACTTTAATCTTGTCTTAAAAAAGCATCTGTGGTTTGATTATTAGTATCCTGCAGCCTCTTTCAGTCTGTATCCACTACTAATGATAGCTTTTAATCTATTTTTTATCATCTCTTGGGAAGGCTCTTCCACTTCCCTCCGAAAGCCTGTTTCTTTCTCATGGCCATCACTCTTTAAGCCACCTCTGGGACCCATTGCTGTGTCAGCTTCAGTGCCAAAGAGATGCTGAGTACCAGAGCAGTTCCCTAGTGAGTGCTTTTCTTACTCTCCTTCCAGCCTTTTTTGACTGGCAAGTAAAGGCATCTAGGAGAGAAAGCCATTGCCTCCTGCTTTCTGCAGATCCAACCCTGTTTT
Organism: Callipepla californica brunnescens; assembly: GCA_023055505.1. Taxonomy (NCBI): domain Eukaryota; kingdom Metazoa; phylum Chordata; class Aves; order Galliformes; family Odontophoridae; genus Callipepla; species Callipepla californica. The sequence goes on from JALIRH010000013.1 coordinate 1,763,063, forward strand.
ACTGGTATGACAGAATATTCCTTGGGAAATACTCGTTGCTTTTATTTAACTATTTGAACCTGTTGTGGTTCTTAAAAAACAAAGTTCTTCTTTCCTTCTTCTATACCCCTGTAGTTTATTACAGCAGCTTGATTGGGTTGGTTCTCTGCAGGTTGAAAACTGGACTTCAAATATCAGCTTAACTTCTTTTTAACAGCACTTAACACCTGTCGGATAAAAAGTAAAGCAGTTGCAAACAAGTCCTACAAGTGAGAAGCTCCATGACTGAAGAAGGTCTTCCACTCTGAGTGTGGTAAGTGGAGTCAGCCAGCAGAATCCACATCCTCTCTCTCGATACAACAGTAAAATTGAGAGATGGCTGAGTGCTTAACAACATACCTCAGAGCGTAAGTGCAGTCCTACAACTGAGCCTCATTGCGTAAAATACCTTGGGGGAAGCATTGAGAGCAGGAGGAAGAGCGAATGACTTAGCTCTAGAGCATGTATCAGCAAATTGATAGCTCTGTGAGGACCTTCACCATGGCCTATATTCTCACCAGACAAACCGCTGCAGCAGCAGTTGGAGATCAGAATGGTGAATAAAAAGCTGAGGAGAAGCAGTCAGTAAGTCATGTTGGAAATGTAGCTGCCTTCAACCCTTAGGGAGATAATTCAGCCCTAAGTAACATCATCAGTGACTTGGACCTGCTCCAGAGGAGTGCAATAGTATCACAGATCTACTGAAAACCTTGGAGGGAGCATGTCTTGGCTGATACTGCTCCCATCCCCACAGGATCTTTCTGCCCTCAAACCCAGACTGCTTAGCCAGGATGGGAGACAGCTACATACAAGGTGAAGTCAAAGACAAACCATGTTGGAACTCATAACAATGATCTGTGAGAGATTTTGCCTGCAGTGAGCTTTTTGAAGCTCCAGAGTAGCAGTTAGTATGAAGTTGGGGTGGTATGTGGGGCTTTGTTTTCATACCTGAAGGAAGTGTTATAGGGAGGGTTGTTGTTTCTGCATGATGGATCTTTTACTGGAGAAATACTGTGGAGATGGCTCACAGGTGGAGACCATCAGTCTCCCCATGGATCTAAAATGCAGGCAAAACTCGAGAGACTTGCAGTGAGGTGATGTGGGAGGGCAGCCCTCAGCCGTGCATGGAGTGCTGCATCTTCTGGTGGGCAATTCCAATCCAGATGGGATGTGCCCCTTGAAACGTTTAAACAAGACTCCCAAATGAAAATGGAGACCACTTATCACAAGGACTTATCACTTAGGACTGGAACCACTTATCACAAGGATAAATAAAAAAAAGAGGCAAAAATTATAGCGTGAAAAGGGCTGATCCTCTTAGGGAAACTGCGACACATTTATGAATTAAGGTTCATGCAGGGATCAGTAGATTTAATTAGGAGACGGGAACTGAAATCTTATCTCTGTCCTTCCAGATATCATAGTCTAACACCACTCCTTAATCTTGATTCATTTATAGCCTGGCTGGGACAACAGCTGTTACTGCATAGTGGCATATGGCACAAGGCAGTTCGTGTAAGGAGCACCAACTACCAAGTTCCTATGGCGTTTATCACCTTATGTATTCCTATGATAACCGGAGATTGTCTAAACTCTTCTGTCCTTCAGGTTTTGCTGCTAACATTTTTAACTTCTTTCAATTGAAGTAACTTTGCTATGAAGGAGGTATTCAAATGCTGAAAGAAAACGTCTTGTGGTTTAGCAACCTGTGGCTGGTGGGGGAGCTGCTCTGTTTGTATTGCTGCAGAGCTGGACTTCAAAAATTGCTAGAGAGGTTAAATCCAGCAGAGAAGCAGTAGAGGATGGATTTTCTTAAGCCTGTGCAGTCAGCAGCAGTCTCCTGCCTGACTAATGCAGTCTCTCATCACAGCAGAGTACAGCAGTAACATGGGCAGTGTCTTGCATACAGCTCCCATGAGCATAAATGAAATAGACTCACAGCCTCTGGAGATTGTTTAAACATACATTGATAGGCAGGGAGATCTATCTGTAATCGTAGGTAAGGACCTAATCTTCACTTGGTAGAAAGCCTTATTTCTAGTGATAATGACAATACTATTTCATGCTTGAGAACTGCCTGGGGACAGAGCTGAGGGAGTTATCTGGGCACTTCCAGCATTCTCTCCATATTTTTCCAATTTTGGCATTGGTGCGTGCAGGAGATAAAAACTTTGCACTTGTTGGAAGCAACTCAGTGTGATGTGATCCTGAAACACTCTAACAATTATCACTGCATTAAAACCAACTGGGAAGAAGCATGTATTGAATAAAAGTGAAATCTCATGTGAAGATGGGACCAGCTTCCCACACATTGCACAAAGCTGGGATTTGTCTGGCCTGGGCAAGCAAATGGTAAGTCAAGCTGTGGGCAAGGGCAGCTGGAAGGGTAGGATTAGGGAGATGCTGTGGCTGTGACCTTTGTGTCTGGCTCTCCTTCCCACCAGCTGCTTGCCCCAGCCAACCTGCGCCTGCAGCCCAGCTGCGACCTAGGGCAAGCTGAGAGCTTCTGAGCTGAAAACACAGCAATGTAAAAAACAGATGTTAATCAGTAATGGCTTGTCAGCTGCAGGTCACTGCAAGCCTGTAGCTCTTCCGAAGGCTGCAGTGTGATCCTGGAGAATAAGAGCAGTTTTCTTGTTCCATTGGTGCTTGGCTGCAAGAGGATGGCTGCAGTGCAGAGAGGGCTTCCGAGGGGAGGGCAGGGCATGCTGCTAAGGGCTGCTGGGTTTGCTGGATGTACTGTTTCGTTCTGAGACACAACGCCATTTTTTTCCTAGTCTCTTACCTTATCATGGTACTGCAGTCCAGTTGAAAAACCGAGTTAACATGCAGACAGATGTGCCTGAAGCTGCATTTGCTGACTGTTTTATTCTGAATGAAAGCTGGCAAGCATCCCATGGGCTGTAGCACAGACAGCTCATGGCGTGCCCAATGTGCATGCTTAAACGATTTCAGTAAAGTAACTGAACAGTGTCTCTCAGAGGGAACGATCCTTTTCCCATGGGATTTTGGATGAGAGCATTATATCTTGGGGCCCAATTTCCTAGACTGAAATTCTGAGTTATTGTTATCTGTGAAAACTACCTACAGTTGCTGAAAATCTTTCGGTTGAGAGGAGCTCAGCCCACCTACTACCAGCCCTCACTTTGGCCAGAGAGGCACTGGTAACCTGGTTAGGGTGTTGGTTCACATCTGGGTGAAGCTGGGAATCAACCTACCAGGTGTAGAAAAGGTCTGTTCTAACACCTGGCCAGCACTACCTGCCAGTAACACCAAGCAGACGGAAATCACAGAGCCTATTTTGCAAATGCACGGAGTAAAATGCAATTAATTTCATGCCCAGTTTTCCACTTTGTGCAGTTTTCAAGGTTAGTATTTCTGCTGGTGTTGCATTTGATTACTAAGGCTAGTACAGCAGTCAACAGCAGATAAAGACAGAATGTGTAGCAGGTTTCATTGGTATGCAAGCAGTACTGGAGGTTTGAGCCCGCTGAAATGCTACTGTAGTGAATTACTGTTTTATAAACAGCTTTGCATATGTAACTGTGCTGATAACAGGCACTATTTTGTGTACTGGTGTCCTCTCGAGGTGGGGAAATACAGTTGTGGAGAGGTGCAGGTTCAAGGTAGGCACTGGAAATTTGTAACTGAAAGACACAAGCAGAGACCAGCAGAACTTGAACATGAAGCCTGGCAGCAGGTTAGGTTACAGCCTGTAACAGTAATCTCTTACACGTTCAATTAGTGTAGTTTCCCTTTCTCTTTAGAAGTGACAGAATTACCTGCAAATAGAGAGCTTAAGCCTTCGAGACCAGTTCAAATGTAAATTTTTGAGGTGAAATGCATTTAAGATTTTGATTTTACCTACTTACACAAGCACTATGTGAGTGAATCTTGCAGTGCTGGATTCAATCACTCCAGCAACTTTTGCAGCGCATGCTGGGGCTCTGGCACTCGAGCAGAGGCAGCTATGGGGTGAGGAGCTGCATTTCTCAGCACCTGGGCACTCCTTCCATGTGCCCCTCCAGCTAGTCCAGCATCCTGACGGCTTGAACTTAGCTGGATTTTAAAGGTTTCTGGACTGAGATCAAGGGTGGGTTTTGTTTTGCCCTCTGAATGCCTGAATTACGTCAATGGCTTGGATTTAGCTGAAAATGTAGGAAGGAAATGGGGCAGTGGCAAGGGGGAAGGCAGTTGAAAAATAGATATGACTGTGGCTCAATGAGAATTAGAAATAGTCAACACAATATTTTTTAGGATTGTTATTATTACTGGAAAGCAGTGTCTAAGTGGAGGCCGCATTGACCCCTTGTACTTAACCCTGAATCAGTCAGTGAAGTAGGACCATGCACCATCACTTGTGCTGCAAGAATCATTCGTGGATGCTTGATGTAGAAGTGGTGGTTTGATGGCTGCCATGGGCTCCCGCTGGGATCAGCAGGGCAGGCTCAAGCGCTACTGTAGCAAAAAGAAGTTGGTGTAAGTCAGAATTGACTTTTTTTTTTTCCTGTTATTTATTTTTTCCACTTGCTTCTTCTTCAAGGAGTGTAAATATTAAAAGTAGGCTGTTTTTTCTTAAGGAAACTTTCAGCAAAGGCATTCCTATTGCAGAGGAAGGGAGAAGATGGAGTGATTTCACCCAGCTCAGCATTGGAACGTCACAAACATGTGATTCCTTCCTCCGGTGCCTGGCATTTTGCAGGGCAAAGTGTGTACTCGGAAAGCATATGCTGAGAGCTTCTTAGTGCCAGCAGGAGGACACCCACCACAGAGCTTGTCCAAAACAAACCTATTTCTCCAGAATCTACATCAGTGGTCACAAACGGAGCTGTCACAGCTCTCAGAAGGATGTGTCTGGGATTCCCAGTCATGTTTCACTGCACAGAGGTCCCCTCCTCAGCAGGTGCTGTCTGGGTGCTCTGGGTTCCCCACTGCTGCTCGTGGCTCCTGAGTGCTGCTTACTGCCAGCCCCACAGCACCTCATGCTGCATGCTGTTCCCTGCAGGGCTACATTGAACATCCCTATGGGATGCCGTGGGCTTGTCAGTGGTCTCTTGCAAGGACCATATCCAGAACCTCAAGGAGCAGGGGTTGACAGCACAGGTAGCTTGCTGCATGCATCTCTTTAGGAAGAAATGACTGCCCAAGGCCCCAGGATAAGATGTATGGGAGTGCACGGGACATCCCTCAGGTTGTTCTCTTATGCTTTATCCCACACTGAATTAAGTCTACATGTAGACTGTATTGCAGTGCTAGCAGGTGTTTTCAGCACCTATGTTCTCAGGCAAACAGCAAGCCTAGATTTGTGACATTCAGGATGTCATGTACTTCTCTGCCATGCTGATCATGCAACTAACCAAAGCAAAGATAATTAAAATGCAAATAGCAGTGCATGCTGTAAAGGTAAGGAGATGCTGCTGTGCTGTGTTCCACTAGTACAAGAGGACGTACGGTAATTTCCTTTTCTCTCCTCTTTGCACTTTACTTTCTGTGTTTCTAACAGCAATCAACCAGAAATAAGTACTTAGAAGCTTTTTCTGTGCCAGCTCCTGGAGTCGGTTCACAGCATTGCAGGTGACAATTAACTCTCCAGTGTATGTATGTATATATATATATAAATATATATATATAAAATTTATAAAAAGATAAAATAAATTCTTCTCTGAGGAACTGAGACTAATTCAGATTCATAGATTTAAGACTCAAATAAATGCACAAACCCAGGTGTATTCATTATTGCTGAAAAACTCTTTTCATCTTCAGAAGGCATCATATTCAGTAATTGCTGCTTGATGCAGAAGTACTCCTTCCCCCTCATTAGATCTCACCTTTCCCATTTGTAGAAGCCTGCAGCTGTCAGCCCACCTCTCATTTGACCTTGTTTTTTTTGGGGGGGGGAATAAATGGGATGATGTGGGGGAGGGGATGGCCTGGGATTGCCCCTTATGGGTGGGAGGAGTGTGATGCCTGCGGGGCTGCAATGTGGGAGCAGGTGGACGTGGGGCACAGTGTGAAATAAGGAAAAGCTGAAATGAAACAAAACAGCGGGAGGCTGCCTGGGCACCTCCTGAGTGTATCTGTTGGCTGGGGCTGGCAATCCTTCCCCCTTGTATGTCCAGAGATACTCAGTAGGTGAGTTAGCACAGGGCAGGTGATGCTGGCTGTACTTCACTAAGCACTACAGAATGAGGGTTTCTTTGTAATGCTGAAAATTGCTGGAATAGGCAGCTGTGGCATGCAAATTATTCTCACTCTCTACTCTGCTGCTGAAGAAATGAGTCACGGGAGCTTTCCCTTGTAGCCTATGTGATTACATCTGATGTTTCTTCACATTTTTTTCCTGTTGGTTTTCAGCAGACAAGATAAAGGGTTTGTTTTGATGGGGGGAAGAAGTGCTAGGCCCAGGCGAGGGGCTTGTTTGCCCTCTAACACTTCTCACTGCATAGCAAATGCCGTCTTTTCCTGGGAGATGGATATTGCCATCTGGTTTTTGTGAGGATCGCTTGAGCTTTGTAGAAGGAGAATTGCCTTGAGCACTTTCTGTTTGGAAGGCAGCTTGATCGGGCAGAGAAACGTAGGTTTCTTAACTTCTTTGGAGTGTAATTATATTCAGGGCCAACTGTGCTTTGTCCAGGAGCATCTCATGAAGTCAGCTGCAGCCCTAACTCTGTTGCACAACAGTGAATGCAAGCCATGAGAAACAACAAAGGATGTGATCCTCTCTTGAATTCTCCTTTTCTGAGATGACCACTTGTGTTAAAAACTCTTGGCACCAGTGTAGTTCCAAATTACTGTTTGTGATCTTTCTCATTTGTAATTGTAGAGTGGCTTGTTGCAATTTGCAGTGGACCTGGTGTGAAAGCAGTGTATAGAAGGCCCGGTGTGCTTTAGCTCATGCAGACCACCACAGTAAGCTCCTTCTCCAGCCTGGGCTCTCAGAGCAGTGTGGACAGAGTTTGGGAAGCAGTGCTGTTATCTGAGATCCAGGATGAATTGTGTGTCACCTCGTCCCTCCCCTCTCCTGCGCTTGCAGCTTGCTGTCAGTGCTGCTGGCAGGGGCACAAAGCACACTCAGTCCCCTTGTGTCTCCAGCCCTCCCCTGGGGCACTAGGCAGACACCTCTTGGCACTCTCGGCAGCACTGTTTGCAGAGAAGTATCTTTCAACCTGAACTCTGTGGGCTCTGCCAAAGGACAGCAGGGCTCCCAGGCAGTGACTCTTGTCCCAGAGCATCCCCTTGGGTAGCAGGGATGAAGGTCTTGGCACTGCCTACCTCTGTTCCTGAGATGATAATCTTTCTCGCTGCAGTTTAAACACTTAGTAATGACACTGCCTGTGGAGTTTCCTCAAGCCCTCCTTGATGACAAACTGCCTGAGGTTGTTTGGTGCATACTAGTTTGTCACCTTAGGTAATCTGTGAGTTATGAAGAAACGCACACTACAGCAATTATTCTGCCATTAGGGTGATCAGAGCAAGTAATGAAAAAGCTGAGAACTGTGCAACCATAAATTCTCTTGATCCACAGTCAGTATTTTAAATATTTAGAAACACAAATTTTCTCATATTACTCATATTAACGGTATCCTAAATGTCACAGTTTTGTGATCCTGCGTCTCCCACCTCAGCAGCAAGTCATTACATTTTATTATTTAGGATGGAAGGGACTAATAAAGTAAAAACCATCCTCTTTCACAAATAGCTGGGTTGTATCATAATACAATCAGCAGGGACTGACTTTATGGGTAACCTTATGGAAAGTCACTGTTCCAAATGACAGCGTCAATGATTAGCAGCACCAGGACAACGTCTGCTTAGGATGGAGAAAAATCATAGCACAAAATGCTTCTTGGAATTAATTTATTAACGTTGTCTTCTCTCGGTGAAATAAAAATTAGATGTCTAAATCAAATCTAATTAAGCAAGGCATGCAGGTGATCATGAAATCTTAATCTTGCGTTGTGATGCTCATTTGTTGTACAGCTTAATGGGTCTGGGAAGTTTAACTAGAGCAGTTTATAGTGATGAACTTTATGGAAGTGCCAGCCTTTGCTGTTCCAGTGCTGAGATTTCCCATGTGAATAGTAACTGAATTTATCACCTGAAAGCAATTTTCTACCTGAAACGTCACTTGCAGGTAAAGTTCAGCATGTTCTCTATGCTGGCAAGGCTTTCTCTCATGCCTGTGTTTTGCATGTAAACTTATTAAATAGATGATGTTTGGAAGTGGTTCTGGTGACTCCAGCCTTTCCTCCTACTGAATCTCTTCTCTCACCCAGGATCAGTGCTCCCTGGCACTGTGCTTTCTGGACTTTTCCACACCGGCAGTCAGACTTGGGGATCTGAGCACAGGCTTGGTTTTGTCCCCATGATTTCGCACCTCCCATCTTTGACTCAGAACTGACTACTCTGGGAGGGATTTGTCTATGCCCCAGCACCTTCTGCCTTCTATTCCCAAGGGTTGTGTTGTAGGGAGTGGGTCTTCAAGGTGCAGAGCCTGCACTGAACGGAATGTGCCCAGTCCTGAGCTGTGGGATCTCCTCTAATTGGTGCACACACACCCTGGGGTTAATGGAAGTGTTTTACATGAACTGCACTGGTTTTGGTGTGTGCATCTCCTCAGGGTTTGCAAATTACCTTTCTCCAATGGATTTCAACATGTTGTACCACATCCAGGCTGACATTTTGATTATGTATTATTCACTTTGTTGAAGGAATTAACATTTGAAGCAGTCAAAGCTTTTGAGGATATTTTTTCCCCAAATAACAATTTTGTCTTTTGAGCGCCAGCCAGATTCTCCATATGGCTAAGATGTACTAGAACAGAAACACAATTAGCATGGCTTAATAAACTTCATGCATGGTTTGCTATTGCAATATCAGAAAGAAAACAAATATAGCCAGTAGTTCTCCTTGGAATTACTCTGCTAAAATTACTGCTGTTTGAAATGAGCTTTTTTGATAGCTTACAGCTGATATAATTTGCATTGTTATAGGTAAAGCACCCTTCTGTATGCTTAATGCCTTCGGATTTGACACAGGCCTGATTGGGTCTTCCATAAATCCTCTCTCCCACTGAGAGGGGAAAGGCAGTACGTTGGGTTTTGGTGTGGAACAAAAAGCAAAGGCTCTCAGAGGCACTGAGGCCCTAAGGCTGCAGTATGGAGCACAAGGTTTCTCAGAGGCTTTTCTGTCTGCTTTCAGTCTAGCTGACTTAAATGGGTTTTGCATAGCAGTGTATGACAGTTCAAAATGAAAACCTGTTTCAACTTTGGCCACATGTGATCTATAGATGTGTATGTGGCTCGTGGGGTGCAGGACTGCTGTGCTGTCTGGGTATTTTTGCACAGGCTTCTTCCCAGCTGTCAGCCTCAGCCCGGTTTGGTTTCTGTTGTGTTTTTGTCTACATGAGGTCCTCAGGGAGAAGTTTCAATTCCCAGCTTCTTCCTTGAGAGTGGATGCAGTGTCTGGTGCACGTTTCAGCAGGCTTGCACAGAGTTGTTCTCTGTCTGCCCATCGCCTGGCTCTCCATGGGCACCCGAAGCAGAGGGCCCTCCCCCCACAGCCTGATGCTGTGTTTTGAAATTCCACTGAGGGCCTGGCTAACTTGCTGAGCTCTGGTTCATTTCCCTGTCTGTCTGAAGCATTTAAAGGCTTCCTGCAAAGGGCTCCTGATAACGGGCCCAGAACGTGGCACGACAGTAAGTGATAAACTGTCCTCTGGGGCTACCAGTGATGCTGCAGAGGTGACCTGCACACGGTAAGTGCAGCTCTGCTTGCTGTGCAGCAGGCTGGGCACTGGGCTGTCACAGTTCTGTGCTTCAGCGAGTAGCAAATCCATTGGTTCCTGAACTGTTGCACTGAGGCTGCCCAAAACTAGAGAGGGAAATGTGCAGAAACTCTCATTTGTATCCCCTCCAGTCCAGGGCAAGTGATAACATTGCCTTGTTTAACATATTTATTGCCTTGTTACCGATGCAGTCTGTTTTGTAAGTTTTTGTGAATGAGTGCCTATGGAGACTGTGTTTTTACAGGGCACTGATTTGGAAGCATGTGATGTTTTAATTAACTTCTAAGGGCTCTGGTCTGAGCTATTTGCACAGCTATTCAACCCTGCTCTGGATCTGTGGTTTCAGAGCACATCCATCCTAATGCCTTCAAAGCGTATGAGTGAGTTCAGATATTACAGATGGGCCCAGAATGAATGTCTCTATTTCCCCATCATCATTATCACCATTTTATTCCTCACTAGTGGAGTGACAGGGTGGATATAATCAGATTTGATTGTGCAGGACCGCAGGCATAACTGAGAAGATGTTACACCAGGTCAGGCTGCAAGTCCCTGTCCACATCCCTTCCACAGCTACAGCTGTCAGTCTGTAGTGCAATGCTCTTTGTTAGTTTGTTGTTTTTTTTTAGCAACAAAACACTGCTGGAAAGCAGTCTGCCCAGGGAATGCTTGTTGCCAGCCCTCCTGGGGCTGTGTCCTGGAAGGATGTGGTTCCCTGTGCATTCCTCTGCACCACAGCATGTGGCATTGCTGCAGGCAGCAGATGGTCTGCGTTCTTAGGAGGGACATCCCTCAGCTGATCTGTTCCATCAAGGAAAACACCTCAGGTAGCACAGAGGTCAGTATCACTACAGATAAGCCTGTGGGGTTTCTTACCTCACCGTGATGGATCCCTCTCCCAAGCTGTTTTCTGTGGGTAGCGCTGCATCTTGCCAGTGCTGTGCCTGTCCACGTTTCTTACCCTTGGGAGGGCTGGTCTGTCTTGCCTGCAGTATTTGTATTCCACTGTTTACTGCTCGATATTGTTGATTTATCACCTCTGCCAGAGATGATTAACAAAAGTGACAACAGCGAAGTATTTTCTTGTTGCTTACAGTACTGGGAGCAAGCACCATGTCTGACAGTATCTGCTTTTCTGCACTACCCCTCTGCAGCTGGCCCAGCTGTCTTGAAAATGCTGCTTTGGCACCCAAAGTGAGCCTGTTCAGAGCATGTCTGTGCCACACAGACAAACCTGCAGGGTCCTGAACTCTGTCTCCTGATCCTTGGCCTTGAAGAGTCCTTTGGGGATGTCGGGGAAAGCTCCAGCTTCATGCGAAGGCGGTGGGGAAGTGGAGCTGTAGGTATGAAGTACCTGGCCTGCAAAGCTTTTGGGGTAGGCATTGTGCCACTATGGTCCTCGTGATAATGCTAGGCTGAAATCTGGCTTGGCACGGTTCTGCAGAGCCATTGCATCAGCACCAGTATAGAACTGAGCACAAAGAGTGGTTGCGTTTGTTGACTGTCTCTATGAGCCTCAGAACTGCTCTGTTTAAAGCATCCGAGAGGAATGATGTGCCCAAACACAGAGCAGAAATAATTAAACGGGAAGCGCAGTGGTCCCATGCCGGTGTGTATAAATATTCATGTTATTCCATGATTCTGTCATTATGTACAAGTGTTTCATCTTTCCAGACTTCAGTCCTGCCAAAGGGTTTCACTCGTGGAAGCATTCGGTGAAGGCAATCAGACGATCGACACGACCAAAGGGCCGCGGGAGCTCTTGTAGCAGCCAGACTTACAGTGGTATTTTATTCATCATTGCTGCACACAAGGGAAAAGAAAACAAATTGCCTCAGCTGCTTTGGAAACACTTCCCTGCTGTAGGTTTCCTACTTCCTGAGGGCTGAATGAAACCACAGAGCTCTCCCCAGCTGCTAATTGTCTCTGTCTACTTGTTAGGATCAGAGGTGGTGGTGAGGTAAGCATGTGGGGCTGCATCAGCCCCTGCTCCCTGAGCTGCTGCCTCTGAGGTTTCCTGCCTGGGGATCTACACATGGCTGCCCACAAGAATGGCTCCCCTGCTCAACGTTATCCCATCTGTTAGTGCATGGGTAAGATGGTGGTGAGAAAGCAGAACGTGTGCTGAGCTCTGGTATCTTTAGAGCATTTTGATGGTGAAGGACTCTGTCAGGGCAGGAATACATCATTTGCCATCCTGGATAAATGAGTTGTTCTTTGATGGAGTAAATCCTGGCAAAGTCTATGGTGGAATCATAGAATCATAGGCTGGGGTAGGTTGGAAGGGATCTTAAAAGATCATTGAGCCCCAGATTCCTGCCGTGGGCTGGCTGCCCACCCAGCCTGGCCTTGCTAACTCCAGGGATGGAAACTCACAGCTCAGGGCAGCAGTGCCAGGGCCTCAGTGCCCTCTGCATAAAGAATTTCTCCCCAACACCTAACCTAGGTTTCCTCTTTTAAAGTCACTCCCCATTGTCCTTTCACTATCAGACCATGTAAAAAGCCAGTTCCCCTCCTGCTTATATGGCCTCAATTATAGGGCTTCCCACAGCCCTCTCCACATTAAACAAACCCAATTCCCTCAGCCTTTATTCATGGGAAAAGAGTTCCATCTTCATGGCCCCACACTGAGCCCACTCCAACAGCCCCACATCCTTCTTGTGCTGGGGGCCCCAGGCCTGGACACAGTACTCCAGATGGGGCCTCAAAAGGGCAGAGCAGATGGGGACAATCCCCTCCCTGCCCACTATCAGCCCTCTGCTGATGCAGCCCAGGACACCATCGGCCTCCTGGGCTGTGAGTGCACACTGCAGGCTCATGTACAGCTCCATCTTGAGCACCTCAAAATCTACTTTTTGACTTCTTTTCCTGCCATAAGTCATCCTTGTTTACGTAGCTAAGTGCAAGCCTGTATTCAGGCCTTATGAAGGGGTCTGCTGAGCCCACAGGGGCACAAACAGCCTCCCTGTCCACAGGCAGCAAGCACCATCTGGGGCAGCGGAATGCTGAGGTGGAGCACAGGCACAATTGTCAATCCTGCTTTTACATATCCAGCAGATTGTAATAGCTGTAATCCTTAAATATGCATTTAATCAAACCATGTGTGAAAATTCATCTATATTGTTTACCGGGTAAGCAGGACAGACAGTTTTACACTGCAGCTTTATTCCAGTCCATTTTTTTCCTTTGAAAAACAGCAAAACTCACTGGACTGCAAAATGGGCTATTTGCTTGCAAAGTGTCTTTTTGCTATCAAAACAGATCTAAATCGTGAATGCAATCAGCCCACTGATTTTGACATACTTGCTTTTATATTTTTTAAATTTATTTACATATTTATTTACCTATTTTTTTATTTAACAAAAAATAATCTTACTAAGACCGGAACAGATTCACGATGCCTACAGTTTCTGCTAAGCTAGAAGCAGTGAAATAGCTGTATATTGCAGTGAATGGGGTCTTCTCCTGGTGAGGCTGATGGGCCCAGAGGCTGTGGGCACTGTCATCCCTCCCTAAGCCTAGTGAAGGGAGAAGGACCAGATATTTTGGTCTCGTCCAGAGGACTGCTGTCTCCTGCTGGCATCAGAGCTTCAGTAGGAATCTACCTGAGGCCCTAAACATGGTGCTTTGAACAGGACCTCACGCAGCCATACCCCAAATGACAGCCTTAGTGTAAGTGGATGCTGCTGGCCATAATGGCTGAGATGCAGCAGCTGACCATCTGGGTGCGCCTGCTAGGCTGCACTCTGAGTTTGCATAAACGAGTTGCAAACAGACACTGTGATAAATACAGGCTGATGCTAGAGAGAAGGAATCAGCACTTTCCCATATGGCTTTCGCAGTCGTGTGGCTCATCTGTGCTGTTTCTGTGCCTTCCCACACTTAAATACCAGTGCTGAGTGTAAAAGAGTGTAGATCAATATGAACAGAAATGCTGGTGCCAATTTAAACTCCTGTTGGAGAGAGAGGGTTGCAGATTTCCCAAAAGTATCTTTCCCTCTATTTTCATGTTTGTGTAGGGTTGCTTAGAGGTAAGACAGGGGTTTCATGCCCTAAATATATCCCCACATCAACCCACCTGGCCAAACCGTGGGAGCTGGTGCTGAGCCAGTGAGTACAGCTCAGGGTTGGTTCCAGATCCTCCTAGCTGGTGGTTTGAGAGGGAAACATGGAGCTATGGAGCAGAAAAAAAACAGCATGTGTGTGCTGGGGCCACAAGGCCTGGGGTCACACTCAGAATGATACATCACAAGTGTCAACGGATGCAAGCAGAAGATGAGCACAGTGATGATGAGCCATGAAAGGTGGGACTTCCCCCTGCTGTGTGAGGCACTGTGGGCAGGGCTGGGCTGGGTGGTGTGGCTGTGGCTGTTCAGCAGTGTTGACCCATTGGGGCGTTCCAGGTGGTTCTTTCCCTGGTGGGCATCCATCTGAAGATTTACTTAACTGTACCAATAGCTGTGGAGAAGCTTCAAATGAAACAAACAAATAGAAACAACAAACATCGACCAAAATAAACCAACGAAACAACCAGCAAGCAAAACCAACCTACAGATGTGGAATGTGAAGCTGAGATACTGCTTGTACAGCAGCTGAAGGAGAGACACTTTCTCCTCGATTGATATGCAAATGTAGCTTGGTTAATTGGCTTTCTCAGCTGTCTGCAAAGAGTCCATGTATAATTTATAAAGGACGGGATAGACTGCCCTGAGAACATAATAGCTATTAACTTTGAATATTCATGAATTCCGCCAACTAATAAGGAGGCAAGCCCATAAGTAGTTTTGACACATTGGAGTGAACCACCACAATCTGTTTTTGTTTGACTAAAATATTCTACAGCCCTTTGGGTCTTCGAAAAGCATTCAGCTCTCTTCTAATCCGGAATGCTTAAAGACTTTGTAGATACCAGCTTGAAGTGGCCTGTAGTGATTGAAAGGCATACTGTGGGTGTGCAGTGGGTGCCCTAGACGCAGATAGATCTTGCCGAGGCATAAAACATTACAGATTTTCCTGGCAGAGCTGGGTAATGTCTTTATAATCCCCCATCAGGTTTGCAGCTCTGTTTTATTGAGGCATACTGGAAAATAGATGTTTGGGGAGAAACAAACAGACTGGGTTACTGAAATGGTTTCAATTATAGAGAATAACATTTACTTAAAGTGGAAATCTTAAGTTCCAGTGTATGGAATGTATAATTGATGCTGCAAAGATGAAGGATGTAGAAAAGCACTGCAGTTAGAAAGAAATGGGCTCAATGTTTTTAGGCTATGGATTTGGAAAACTTGGATGTTTAAATATAGATGATTTGTTATACTTGTATTTAAAGCTAAAACTCAGAAGCTGGAGGGAGTGATATCAACTGCTCTGTGACTACACCGATGGCTGTAACACTAATCAGACTGCTTTGTGTTTTTTTTTTTGTTTGTTTGTTTGTTTGTTTGTTTTGATTGAGAGAGAGAGAGAGAGAGAGAGAGAGAGAGCCTGCAATCTCATGAGGGTTAGAGGCTACTCTTTAACTCAGAGATGAGGTTTTTGGCCAGCAGCTCTTTCTGCACCTGCCAGTGCCAATAGGGGAGCATTCAGTGTGCTCCATGAGAGGACACATCCAACAGAGCCCACAAGTAGAGTGGCCAGTAAGGAAGGGAGAGAAGATTTGAGAACACCATGAGGACTGTTTTTAACTCTAGAAAATCAGCAATATTTCGGAGGAGGCTATCTGCATGTCCCGACTTCAGATACCTGCTCCACCTCTGGTTAATCCCAACAGTGCCTTGGGATGCAACGTTCATGCCATGGATGTGAACCTGGCAAGGTATTTTTCTTGATTCAGGAACATGAAAAAGGGAAGACTGATACTTAGATGAATTCCATAATTCAAAATAGCCTCCGCTAGCTTTACCTCTGTTTTCCTTGGCTTTTGTTTTAATTCTGCTCCAAGTGGAATTCTGCCAGTCGAGATGAAGCAAGGTTCAAGGTTCTAGGCATGGAACCTCTGCTGGAGGATCTCATCTTCATCTGACAGTTTTCTCACCTCTCTGCAGAATGAGCATAGCTTACCTCAAATTTTGGCCACTCAGTTTCTCAGAGGACAATGAAAGTGACAAGAAAGGCTCCATTTTTTTTTGTTTGTTTTTTCGGGTGTTTTGTCCCCAGGTCCAGCATCTCTGTTTGCATGTTGTGATGATTTAATGCAGGTGGCTGCATGAGCTGGCTGTGGAACAGAAGGTTGAAGCTGCACTGGTTCTACACTGGTTCTAATTTCTTTAAGCACTGCAGAAATCTGACCTGTGCCTGACACGCGCCCAGATTTTAAATGAGGGACTTCAAAACCAGTGCTGGCCCCTCAATGACAGGGGCGTGAAGTCTCCTGAGATTTAATATGCAGTGTGTACTTTGCTTGATGCGATCAGAGGGCAAAAAGCAGGCTTGTGTGAAATAGGAACTGGATCTGAAATCAGTATCACTAACTATCCAGTTTTCTTTAAAAGGGAGAAAAATCCTCCATCTGTGTAGAAAACAAGCCAGTAGCAGCTTCTTCTTTGCTCCTTAATGGAAAATTGCTTGTTTTCACTTACAGGCACATGATATAGCAATAAATCCCAGAAGAAAGAGCATAATGGAAGAAATTCAGAGGAACAAAAAAAGATATTCACAGACTGGAATCAATTGGTGTCGTCAGCAACAAGGAAAGCTTTACCCTGATGGTGAGAACTGCTCCACAACTTGGTTAGAAGTAGAAGGTCTGAGGACTTAGCTTCTTCGAAGGGGGTTGCCACGTGGAAGTGATACTGTGCTGTATCCGAGCATCTATTCTCTGCCTCTACTTGTTAACAGCAACAGGTAGCTTTGCCTCTCACCACCTGGTCACTTAGTTATTGCCTCTCAGAGTGTGTATTCCATGATCATACTAGCCATCTTTGTTTTCTTTGGATGCCAGGCATCCATCTGCCTGTTTTCTGCCAGAGCCCACACAGTGTGCTAGGGGGTGGTGGTGTCTTTGGACAGAACTCTGATACCCCTGGAAGTCGCTTGACTGCCAGGGGTATCAGAGTTCTGCAGTGATTCCTTGTGATGTGCTACATCTTGATGGGATTGAAAGATGCTTGTGGTACCCTTGGATTTTTGTAGCTGTGGGCTAAGGAGGAACTCCAGGGCTTTTTATCAAAGAGCACCCACAGAGCTGTTCTAGTGTTTGGCTTGTAGGAGCTGGGGAACTTAGATCCCAGGCTGTGGGAATGAGGGCACGTGCGGAGCCTGTCTTCCTTGGAGCCTCAGCCCACCGTGTGCTCAGCCATGGAAACGTTTCAGAAACTCATCCTTAATTGCATGTACCAAGGTTGTCTGTGACTTTAAATGGTATCTTTGGGACTGAGAGCTTAGTCCAGTGGAAGAGCATGTGGTTTTGTGTGCTCTAACTTGAATTAGTAGAGCTAACTGCACAAAAGTGGCTCTCTTTGTTATGTCCCAGAGTGGCACAACACTACACATCTGGCGAGATTGTGAGGGAATCTGAAAGTGCCATCAGTCCCCAAGCAGTGTTTGCCAAGTGTCAGCAGGCTGCTGCACTGCAGGGTGGGAGGCACCCAGGTGAGCCTGGATGGGATCAGGGGAGCTGGATTAGGAGTGGTGCAAAGCCTGGCTCACATTCTGGCTGCACTGTGCTCTGTAACTACTACATGGCTCCTGTCTCTTCTGTTTGCTGGAGACATTACTTTAAATTCAGAGGAAGCATTATTCAGTAACAGATACAATTTTATTGTTGTTGTTGTTGTTGTTGTTTTTGGGGGGTAGGTGGGGGAGAGTGGGCTGCAAAACCTTTTTATTGTGTGGATTTAAGTCCTGAAGATAAATGTGGCTGCAGATTCTCTGGTGTCTGACAGGATTTATGTTGCACACAGATTACAAACAGGCTGAACCATACAGTTAGAAGATGACATTTATTTTAAGTTCACTTTTTGTGTCTTTTCTTTCCAGCAGATTAATGTTTTTGTTTTGAACAATAGCAAGTCAGGGCTGTGCCAGAAATATCTTCAGTGAGGAATGGCCAGAGGGCATTAGAGCATTAGGGTGAGCTGAATCTCTGATAAGATCACTGAAATGCTCCTTTAGGTTTAGTGGAGTTACAGTGAAGCACAGGAATGAAGCAGGAGATATCAGCCAAGTCTGTGTAACAGTTTCTGCTGTGACTTGGTGTATGGGAACTGTTGAATCACGGCCTGAACCTCTGATGGATCACCTGAGGTGAGCACTGTGCCAGCCACAGGAGAACAGGTGAAGGCAATGCACTTGTGTGATGGGAAGGGATGGAGTCTGGCTCCACCTCTCCCAGACCCCATGTAAGGGCTGACCACCACTGGGGAAGGATCTCTTGTTGGAGATCCCTCCCACATGGAGTTCCAGGTGAGCCTTGGTCCTCAGTGACAGGTGAGCCCTTCCTAATTTACTGTTTGTCTTTATACCATCTGGATAAGCTGTACAAAAACACACTGTTTGCCTTCCTTAATTTGTGTGGGTACTGTTCCTTCAGGGTATTCACCCAACACTTGGACTGGCCTGCTAAACTTCAGAGCCAACTGCTAGATCTCTTAGATCTTTGTCCTGCACCACATAGCTGGTGTGTGCCTGAGAGCTCCTGAGAAGCCTGAGCACAAGGCATGGACAGACCAGCACCTGGAGAATCTTCCTGTTTTCCTTACATTTCCATTTTGCACGGAGCTTGACCTGCCAGCCCTAGCTTGCAGTTAGCCCTGGTGTACCTGGATATCCGCTAATCACAGAGCAGAGGCAGCATCTTGTTTGTATGGGGGGATCTGTACTTGTGTAGCATCCGAGACTTGAGCTGTAATGTAGACAGTGTGTAGGCAGCTAAACCTGATGTCTTAGAATGTGGCTGGCACACCTTAGAGTTAGCCAAAGAGCCCTGCTGTGTCCTGCTGTGTGTGTGACCCAGCTGGTAATGTCACCTACAGAAAGTGCTCATGCGAACACCGAGCAGGGCTCCGTGAGACCGCGTGCAGTGTGAATCCATTAATGCTTCCAAGTGCTGGAGACATTTGTGATGAACAATGCTGGAGTTATCACCTGTTTGGTGGGTGGTTTAAAAAGTGGGAGACAACGCCTTATCCAACTAACTTCCCAGCTTTCAGTACTTCATGTGTACTGAGGTTTCTGTGGTCTTTCCCAATGATGTTCAGGCTTCTATCTGTCTCAAACTTAATGTAAAAGTTTGTTTGTTGATTTTCCCTGAAATTATGAGAGATTGTTATGAGAGACTTTTGGAACCAACAAGGAAATTTTCCCTCATTAGTTACTGACAGGCTATCACTTACCTTGTTTGTTTCTATTGCTTCTACATCCATTTAGGCAAAAGAAAAACAAACACAACTGCTCTCCTGACTTTGTGAACCAAGACTGAGCTTCAGAATTGCAAAAACAATGTGGCCTCTGGGAAAGTGCAAAATCTGTAAAAATAACAGGCACTTAAGTTCAGCCAAAAAAAAGTAATTATTAATTTGATAGTGTTTGTTGGTAGAGGACTTATGCCTCCTTCTTTTTCACACTTAAATAAACTAGCAGAGGCCAGGGAATTTGGAGTCAAGAAAGACTAACTCTCTAAGGTGGGGGATCAGACAGGTCTATGTGGAACCAGGCCAGTCTAAGCTACGTTTTAAGGCACTTATGTTCTCGCATCCACGTGATCAGGAATTATTTTTTATCCCATCATGTACGGCTGGGATTCTGACGAAGAGAAACAGGTGGGGTGTACAGGCTTTTGTCATTTCTGGCATTTAGACTACATGGGTCCGCCTCATGGAGCAATGAAGAGCTCCATGGACAAGGTCCATCTCTGTTCCTGACTTGAGGTAGATGAAAATGTAGTGAAGAGACACACTGAGACCTGGGCTAGATGCTCCTGGGCTGGGCCTGCACTACAGGCTAGCAATTTTGCTTGCATCTCATATCTCTTGTGGGGACAGTCATAATTTGGGGTAGAAATAGATAGTGTTGTGCTGGTTAAGAAATTACCTGTGGGACTAGAAGGACCAGCAAATGGTTCAACTTGTTCTTTGAACAATGACATGACAGTGACACGGGCAGATTCCCTCCATCACTGGGAGGCTCTCACCATCCAGTGGCTATGGGTGTGTACTTGCTAAAGGAATGGATGGTTTGTACAGCTCTTTATTTGGCCGAGGTTGGTTTACTGAAGAGACTACCTTCCTTTGCTAGGCTGTTCTCAGTTCCTCCTCCAAGCACTTGTGGGTTTCCAGGTGTCCCCATCTTTCTTGGCACTAGCCATTATCTATGGTTTACTTCAACCCAAGGAGATCCCTCACCAGTTAATGCAATACCTACTTGGATCTCACTTTTGGCAATCCAAAGCTTCTTCCAGCTGTTTGCATTTGCAATGTCTTGTACAGATTTGGGTAGGCAGCCTGTAGACAGGATTATTTCCTTGAAAGAAAACCAAAGAAACTACTGTAAAACTGGAGTTTTACCCAGCTTGCTCCGTGTGAAGTGTCCTAACTGAGCCATCTGAAGCTATGCCTTTTGTCGTGCAGGAGGCAATGGGATTCTGAAGTCATTGCTGAGCATATTGCATCTCCAGCACCACTGTGTTGTGTGTGTCATCAGTAGCCTTCTGTCCATCAGCCAAGCAATATCGATGATCACAACTTCACAACCAGATTTGCCCACAATAGTGCTTCTTTAGTGCATCTGCAAATATCAAACAAATCCACTATCAAACAAATTGAAAAAGAAGAACCATGTCCAGGCAGCTTACTGCCACCAAATTTTTGGTTCTTAATTGCTTTTACAGCTTTGTGTCAGTCACACCTTGTTTCTCTGCTGGATGTGGGAGGGCGTGTGAGGTCCTGATGGGATGGGAGTGCTGGAACTTCCCCCAGGTGTAGAGCACCTAGCGTGGCTGCTTACTCGTTACAAAGTAGGTGACAAGTAAAACATACAGCCAACCTACAATCAGAGCTGAATTAGCAGGGCCTGACTCATCTAGAGCAGCTAAGATCGCTTCTTTAAAATGAAGTGGAACAGCAAGTTTGTAGAAAGAAGGTGTGCAGCCTGTGTAGGGGGATTCTCCTGGGCTTAAAGGTTCACTTGCATCAGGCTCAGCTGGGTGAAGTATTCGCTCAGGTCCAATGAGAACAGAAAAACACTGAAGTTAAAATGTCCTGTTCGAAGCTATGGAAATAAAATCTGAATAGACGTGGATCCAAGTTAATTTGGATTTTCAGTTTCAAACAATTACCAATATTTCATAGATTCATAGATTCATTAGGTTGGAAAGGACCTACAAGATCATCTAGTCCAACCATCAACCATCATTTGACATTCTTGCTCTTGCTTCTAAGTGAAAACAATTAAAAACACTTCTTCTCATCGAGTGAAAATTAACTTTTACTCTTTGGGCTGCTTGATTTTCTACCAGTCATCTGACAGTGAGATGTCAGTGCTACGATCGCTCTTCCAGAGATGAGAATTATCTGAGACTTAGAATAGTAGCTGTAGCTGTTACATTTATAGCAAATAACCCAAAATTGGAAGCAGCTTATGTTCATTTCTTGCTTTGCATTTTGCACATGTGATGCAAGTGAGTTTGTGGGTAGAACATGAAAGGAAATCCCATCCTAGCTCTTGCCACTCATGGAGTAATGGTGTAAGCAAATGCTCGTAGCTGTGTGCTGGAGCTGCCAGCACATTACACAGACTGAGCACAAAACATGTCATCTCTGAGAGGATTAAAGAGGCCTGTAGTGGCTTTGCTGTGCACTCTGAGTCCCCCAGCGTGTCAGGACTGCACATGCAACCTTTGGTCCAATGCTAATACATTTGCTTGCTTCTCAGAATCCTCCCAGGGCCCCAGTTGCTCCCGACAAGCTAATGTCAGAATGCATGTGTAGGAGTGAGGGCTGACCTCTGCCCAGGGCTGCAGGGAGAGCTGCAGGGGCACTCAGCACAATCAGCAGGAAACAGTGAATTCACAAACAAATGAATATCTCTGCCAGGGGATCTAGATTTCTCTTAACGCATTCTGCTTAGGTTTTCAATGTGTCGTTTGGGCAGTAGTATAAAGAAACAGATGATGAGTGCACAGGACATGGGGTTATCATCCTTCCACAAGAGGACTCTTCACACCAGTGAGCTTTGCTCTGTTGCATGCAGCCGTGCCAGGCACTGGCTTCCTCTTAGCACGCGATATTTGTACCTTCCAGGAAATGAGTCTCTGCTGTCACAAAGCACACGACCTGGCCGTGCAGGGGCAGGGCCGTGCCCTGCAGCATCCCTGCAGCCTGCTGCATCCAGTCCCTGGCATGGCTCTGTCAGGTGCCAACCCATCCTCTGGGGGTAGCTGCAGGAAATGATTTCACATCCTATGAGTCAGTACCAATTCTTGATTTCAAATTTTCCACTAGAAGTCTTGAGTGAAATCCACTTGACTGGGCTGTGTTCAAATAATGCTGCTATGGCATTACTACTTTTCTTTTCAAGTTAAACTGCTTAAAAATGGCGAGCTCTTGCCTCAACCTACATCTTTTTGAAGCTACTTGAAGAATTTTTTGGCTTTTGGTAGCAGCACTTCCTATAGGTAATATTTCCTTTCCTCCAAGCAAGTCCACTTTAATGGCTCTCACAAAGTGTCTATAGCAAGACAAAACAAGCACTGTCTGCAATCCCAGGTCTAATTAGCGTAAGTTAATCAAGTGGATGGCTGGAATGTTTTTGTGCTGATTTCTGCCATCGTTTTAGTGGTGCAGCATGGGCTGGGAGGCAGAAGAAGTGCTGGTGCTCCCTGCAGAGCTGAGGGGTGCCCGCAGTGCTGCTATGTGCTAAACCTGTCCCTCAAGGACCCCAGAACTGGGAAACATACTTTCATCAGAAGAGGAAGCAAAGTCTGTGCTTTCCCAACGCTGGAATATATTTAGGAACAGATCATTTCAATTATTTTTGCCCTCTAGTTCCTTGGTAAATATATCATTGTGTTTATTATTGGGTTTATGCTCTGCTCTGTGAGGGAGACAGAGTATTTAGCGGCAGATCTCAATTTTAATGCAGGAGAGTCAATTCAGCTTAAAAGAATTTCTCTCTGCCAAATGAGACTGATGTTGTCTGCCTCATGAGAAATTTGCTCAAGTAATTTCATTAGTAAAAGATTTCAAGGGTAGCTAAGCTCAGAAAAATTATTTAAAAGAAAAAATAGTGTTGGGGGGAGTAATTGGCTGCTGCCTCAGCATAGCACACTTTGTGTTTCTTTTCTCTGTCACAGTTTCATTTCTGAGGCCAATTTTTAAAGATGAGGATTGAGTTTCTGGGAGGTGCTAAGCTGATGTCCCCATTTGCCAAAAGATGTTGGCTTCAGGCAGGCAGGCCCAGCACCCAGAATGGGACAAGTGCTCACCAGGCACTGCGTGGTGCTTCAGAGCATCAGCACGACACCCTGCTAACCAGGTGGGACTCGACATGGAGCTTGCTGAGCAGCAGGTGCCCAGCTCCTGGCAGTGGTGTGAAGGAGAATCTCTCCATCTCTGGGTTGGCTCTTCATATGGTCTCTGAGAGCAGTGATGCTGGATCGAGGTGACAGCAGCATCCTGGGACTCAGTACTGGGCTGGGGCAGCCAGGGAGGGGCTGGGTTGGAGCACCCTGGCACAGGGTGATGAAATCTATGTTGTCAGTACTCAGTGCAGAGTTGATTAAAAACATGAAGGAGCTGTTTCTTCATCAGCCCTACACCCAGAAAAGTTTTGCAGCCTCCCTTTAATTCACCATATTTGGTGGTGAATTAAAAATGGAAATGGAAAGAATTTGCCAGGGCTGTCTCAAGAAGATAGATGATTACTCGGTGTGGTACATCTCTGCTCACAGTCACGCTCCTCTCACCATTGCTCTGTGGTGCTGGAGCCTGGTGGGGGAATCCTCTGCAGGAGGAGAGTCCAGTGCCTGTGGGATCAGCCTGGTGCTGTAGATGGGGACAGACACTGGGGGCTTCTGTATGTACAGCTTGCTGCTGCCTTTATTGAAGGTGATTTTTATGGCTCTCTGTTCTTCCTATGCAAAGATATTTTGGGAATAAAGGTCATGAGATGGTTTTTTTTGTTGTTGTTGTTTTTTCCTTGGTAATTGATAGATAAATATCACAGGCATCTGAGCAAATAACTTCTCCCCTCCTGCTTCCCCTGTTCTGCAGTCACCCAGGGGATTCTTGCTGCTGCATTAATCTGTATGCAAGCAATCAGGTTGGTAATCTGTGCCAATAAAGGGATTTATCGTTTCACAGTGCACGCAGAGTGTGTTCAATCTTGCTGTCAGCACTCGGGCATGTCCCATTTAGATGCTGGAGGAGATGGCAGTTCTTTTTGCTTGCTAACTTTAAACTGATCTCTGAGACCTAAAGGGCAGGAGCATGAGGAGGGCTGGGGGCTGTGGAGGCTGATCTGCACAGCATCTGCTTCACTTTTCAGAAGAAATCTCTAAAACCAGCACCAAGCCGACAACTGCAAGAGCCCAATGGTTGCTCATATCCCCATACTAACCCCAAATCGGACAGGTGCCTGCACTCACAGTGCCATCAGGGGTTTGTGGGAACACAGGGAGGAGCTGGGTTGGATGGTGAGACCTGGGTGTGGGTGTGGGTCTCCACTACCAGACATGGCTGTTTCATGACATTTCAGTTGCACATGTCATCAGAAGAGACTTAACTGGTGATGTGGCAGCAGGAATCCCTGCTTGGTGATCTCTGCCCCTGTCCTGCAGACAGGTCTGACAATGGATCAGAGTGGTTTTGTTGGCACTGTGTGTCAGAGGGGAGCAGCAGGTGGATGCTGATTATCCCATCCTTATGAGATCAGCTGCTGTTGCTCTTTCCTGGCCTTGAACAACGGAGTGCTTGCTGAAATCATGCCTGAGTGACAGTGTTTCCTCACTGGGAACAGCAAACAAAGAGCCTGCCGTTGCTCAACTGGCTTTACATCACCACTGAGATGCTCATTTTCTGAACGAGGCACAAAACATGACTGAGAAGCAGACTCAGACCGAGGCTGCAGTGCAGCAGTGTTTTCCTTTCCATAAAGGCTGCAAGGAAGCCAGGGGAGCATTGCCCACAGCTGTCCCACTGCTGTACTCAGCAGGGCTGTGCTGTGCCTCTGCCCATAGGTGGGCTGTCAGCTGGGGCAGGGGACCAGGGACAGGTACACGCAGTGTGCCTGAATACATGGTCTTTTCCAGACATGGCCAGCCTGACAGTATGCCTTTTCTTTCTTTTTAGAGAGAGGATTAGGTGTTTCTCTATCTTTTACTGTAGAAGCTTCTTCATGACAAGTACAAGGGCTCTCTTCCCATGGTTTCCACTGCTGGTTCTGCAGGCTCAGCTATGAATCCACGATGCCAAGGTTCAATCCCTCCCTCCATGTGTGTTATCCAGTGTAGATAACCCTGTGAGCCAGATGCCTGCTCTTTCCCTAAATGCAAATAATTGTTGTATTTAGGAGGTGAGGGAAGCAGATGTTAACTGCAGGAGAGAAGTGAAAGTGAGCCAGGGTGATGCTGTGATCACTGAGTTCTCAGATAGCAGAAGGGCATCCTTTTTCTTCCAGCAGCACTTTGCTATAGCTTCATCTGGACCTGAATGCTGGAAGCTGGAATAAGACACAGGAAGAGTTTTTTGAGCTGCTCAGAGTACAGCTCAAGCAGCAGTGTCCATCCTGTGGGATGTAGTTCCACAAAGAGCTGCTATTCAAAGGGCAGAGGGAAGGCACTGGGCAGGATGAGCCTCATGTGTGACCAAACTGTGCAGCTGGGAGCATCCAAGAGGGAGCAGCTCTTAGAGCAGACTTGCTTACTTTAGCCTCAGCCACCTCTGGTGACTGTGTGTTCAGCTTTGGGCTTCTGTGGGTGTCACTTTGTGGGACCTAATTATTCCTCGGGATTCCACTGAGGGAACTCAACTGCTCAGCCTGGGTGCTGAGGGGTTCCTTGTAGAACCCTGGAGGGTTTGCAGCAGAACTGATTCACCAATGAGCCCAGACCATGTTCACCTACAAGTAACAGGTAGGAGGCTCTTCTTTGTGCTGTTACAGAAGGGATGTATGCTGTTTTGGCTGCCCTAGAAATGGAATTTTACCTGTGGTAAAACTCAAGCCCAAGCTATTTGATTTCCCCATATGTACCAGGTACTAAAACAGCATCAGCTTTTTTTCTATAGCAGCTCCAGGGTCTCCAGTAGCACTAAGAACAAGATCTCCAGAATTTCATACTCAACACCCTGCCCTGTGCAGCTTGTGAAGGAGTTCTATTCTTGTGAGTTTCACCAGTGGCTTCAAATGCACAATCACTCTTTTCTCAGTTTGACCTTTTTATTAAAATTACCAGGGTGCCCTGAGGCTCTGGTTGGAATGGAGCTCTCCTGTGTATATAAACTATTTAAGAAAAATGAAATTAAAAGGTTAGAAAGAGGCATACAGAGCCTTTGCTAAACAGGTGGCCACATCAGATTTCCTATTTAATAAACAGAGCTAGTCTGGACATCATCCAAGAGACAAAGGTGTTGACATTCTCGTTTTCACTGTTGCATTTAAAGTTTTAACTCTTCCCTAGTGCTGTAAAACAGGACGAGGAGCTTTTTGAGCATCACTGACAGCACAGTGCCATTGGACAGACCTTCTCCTTCCGCACATTCTAAGGGTGTGACCCAACTGGGTGCCAACCTGAGCCGCTGCCACCACCCTGCCTGCACTCAGCTGGGCTCAGTGGGGCATGAGGTGCCTGCAGGCTCTCCTGGCCACGTGGAGGAGGCTCAGCTTCCCTGCCATCCTGTCCAGCTGCAGAAGGGGTGGGAGCCTGTGGTGTTAGAAGCAAAAATGAAAGACCAGGGTCCAGAAGATGATGGCCAAAGGCTGGGAGCTTGTAGCAGTTAGGCAGAGGTGTGGCGGGGTTTATCCTCCAGAACTTGCTGGTAACAACCCAGCGCAGAACAGCTGCACCTCAGGCAACAGCTTTGCCAGTGGAGTGGGGGCAAGCACTGAAATGAAAATATGCAGCTCCACAGAGGCAGCGTCATGACAAATAGACCAAAACTAAAACAGCAATTAATGCAGCATTCATTTTATTTGCATTTTTGTTTCATTTTGTATTATTTTTATTATTTTCTTAAAGCTATAGGAGGAAAGAAAAACTTCTGGGGTCAGAATGAGGCACAGATTTTCAGTACCGTGCTTAACAGAACGGATGCATAAATCCCATTAGCAGTAATGGAAATGGGTTGCCTAACCCAAGTAATTGAAATTGTGTGCTGACATTGCTCTCTTTCACGGTAGTAGATTAGAATTCTGCCTCAAGTAGCTATTGGTAAACAAATGGGAGTCTGTTTCTACCAGGACAGAAAAAAGTATTGTCTTCCCAGTTTTTGAAGGCAGTTCAGATCTGCAGCTGCAGAGCCACAGGGCTCAGTCTGGGCCCTCCTGGGGAAGGCATTCCTCTGCTGGAAGGGTACACTGAGGAATGCCGATGTGATGGAGGTGCCTGGGATGCATCTGGGCAGATGCATGGGACACTGGATGGCGTCCTAGGGATTACTTTTACAATTTCATCTTCATGCCACGCTGAGGCAAGATTACATGTTTCCAAGCATTTTCGAAAACAAACCAAAAAACCCTATGTGTTCCACTGTGTCTGAAGATGTGAGCCTCCAGGCAAAGAATAAAGTTGCTGTTTTCTTTCTTTTTTATTTTTTCTTCTTCCCTTTAACTAGATTTAACAAGGTTCTTTTTTCTTTTGGGCAAAACCTGTTCTTCATTGAGGTCTATTTGAATTTACTCTCTGCACCCATCGATTTTAATGGGGACAAGATGTTGACTAGGAAATGAGGACAGCAGGGAGGTATCACCAGAGCCTTTATTGGCCCAAGATGTTTCCCCACAGTAAAACCATACACCTCTAAAATTTGAATCTGTTACTGATGAGCCAGCTCCTGCAATCTGCTCGGTGCTTCTTCCAGACACGCTGCCTCATCCTGAGGGAAGGGGACAATAGTAATTAGTAGTGCATATCATTGTCATGCTGTCATATTTTGCAGAGGCATGTAGGGTAAGGAGGTTTGCTTGGGGTTCATGCATGTTTTCAAAGCTAGGAGGAAGGCAATGCCAGTACATCGGTGATCCAGCCATGAAACAGCCACCTGAATGATGACTTTGGTTAGGTGGAGACAGAGGAAAACCTGTGCATTAAAGGAGATTGTGCTGAAATTTTGCAGGGCTGGGGCTCAGTTTGAATATGAGCACCAGAAAAAAAGCATGAAATGGCAAAATATGGCTGGTCATGAGGCTGACAGTTTCAGTGCTCTTTGTATCTTCAGGGAATAGGAAAGGATGCATCTGAGCAGACTCAGAAATGAAAGACTGCACAGAACTTTTCCCAGCACATCGCTAGGAAGAGAGCCAGGCAGTGCTCTAGGAAAGTTCCTTCCTTGGCAGAACAACTGGCAGCAAGAGAAAGAAGAGTGCTCGCTGCTGAGAAGAAGGGCTGCTTTAAGTTCTGAGTTACATAGATGTATCCTCGTTTCAGATCACATGTGATCTTGCAGCCTTGTCCTGGGGATCCCTGACATGGCAAGGTTACTGCCACCTGAATGGTAGTCCATCCCTGTGTAGTCTCCTTGCCTCTGTGGGAAATCAAGAGCGATTAGCCTGAGCTTAGCTTGCAGAGGTTTTATGATGAATGATGTTACCATTGCTTCATGTGATTTATCAGTTAATGGACTTTTAATCAGCTTTGATCTACATTGATTTTTCTATGGTGCCGACTTTCGATGGTAACATCCTGCTAGAGCAGGAGTCACAAAGGCAGTTAAGTGAAAAACAGTGGGGAAGTGTGTCGGAACAACTTGGTGATCTTTATTAGCCAGAGACAATAATTTAACAACAAAAAAGAGTTGTCCAGATCAGCATTTATTTATCCTCTCTTCTTTTAATTCTTCCATGTTTGGATCTTCCTGTGATTTTGCTTGGGGTTCATGCAAGATTGCAGCTTTTTGGCCATCTGTTTCTTCAGGAAGAGGATATTCCTCTCTAGTCCTCGGGAACACACACAGCATTCCCAGTTTCATCAGTATTCAGCATGCATTATTCTGCTCTGAGACCAGACACGATCAGGCACAGAGAAGAGAACTGTTGTCAAAGTCTTGTTCCCCAAACCAAACCCTGGTGCAAGACAGATCCTCTGAGGTTCATGAACTTCGGAGCTGTCCCTTGATTTGGGGTGTTATTGATCAGTGCCAGAATTTGCTCTCTTTATGCAGTTTCTCTAAGCTTTGCCTGACAGCCTGACATCTGTAGACTAATAACTTTATAAGGGTGCCTGTATTCCAAGTTTGACACTTATTTTCCATGAAAGTATCCCTGAAGATCAATGCTGTTGTTTATTGGTTAGTTTGTTTTGTCCCAGAGGCCTTTAGCTGAATTTGGAAGGCCTAGCATGACTTTCAGGCAAGACCTTGACTCAAGCGATGGCTGTGGAGACGATCACTGCCATTTGGTTGCCCACGACATTCCTTGGGCTGAGATACTGGCACAAGATTTGAGGGGTACCTCTGTGGTGCTAAAAGCTATGCACACTGCAGAGGAGCTACCAGGAGGGAACCACATCCCCTGTTCAGGCTCCTAGTTAATAGCTGCTTTGGACATGCTGGTCAAGTTCTTCAAAAACTCAAAGCTAACCTTGCACATGTGGCTATCAGTATCACAAAACTCTAGAAATGGATGTGTCTGAGGGAGAAATAAGTTACATCTTGGCTCATCTGAAGGATCAAGACCTTCTATGCCCTTAGTGTTGTTTCAATATAGCTGCATTGAGAATAGGGAATGTGCAGTGTCTGAGAATGGCTGAGCCCAAAGGACTCACTGTACCTTGCTAAAAATAGAAATTACAAAGGAAAAAAAAACAACAAATATACCACAAAACTTCTGCAGTTCTACTAGGGGGCTGATAGGACAACTTGTCTGTATATTTAAAATATGAGTTTTGGATGGCACTGAAATGATGGAAGAGATGTTGTTTCCAGCTATCATGTATCAAAAGGAACATTTAGCGTAAGTAACATGAGATGTCTCTGCGCCCTGGGTGCGCATCCAACCTTCTGAGTAATTACCGCTGATTGTTGGCTTTCTTCTGATAGCACCATGCCAGTGTGCTATGGGATGTGTGTGAAACCTGGCATCAGTGCCGAGAAATGAACACAACCATGGCAAGGCCCAAAGCCTGCTGGCAATATTCCTGCTGAAGGTACATGGAGGATTTGGCTCTGGTCTCCCAAGTAAATCTGCAGTTATTTGGTCTGTGTGGTTTCAGCTGAATCACTGTTTGTTTCTAGGAAAGCAGACTTACTTCAGAGAATCCAGTCTGGTAGAATTTGAAGGGCTGTAGGAAGCTGAAGGCAGTGGAGCAAAAAGACCTTTTGGATAGGCGGATCAGGATAGTTACTGTGCTGGGGCAAAGAACGTGTGAGAACACTGATCACCTGGGGTTACAATTAAAACTAGGAGTCATTTCTCCAGCAAGTGAATGCGGAGGACAACAACTTGTGCAAGTACTTAATGAGGGACAGGACTGGAGAGTGACTGTGATTGATACGTGATTTGTAACTGTAGGGGGAGAAAAATAGCATTAGATATTAAAGCCCAGGAAATCTAGTACCAAAATACAGAGCTAAGGTCAAACTGAATTATTTCTTTCAGCACTTGGAACATCTTGGAGAGGCTTATCTCTGTTTCCACGTTTGTTTCATTTGCATAGTGCAGCACGAGCTAAAGGTGTTTCTGAAACCTTCAAATTTAGGAAATTAGAAAGCAGTGCCAATTTGTCTCAGTTAAATTGGGATGAAGTCTGGGTGCACAAGACCAAAGGAAAGCCAAAACCAAAGTTCAGAGCTGCTAGCTGTATCCTGTCATGTCCTGATCTGAAGCATCTCACCTGGCTAAACACAGCCCTGAGTGGTTCAGGGGTCTGTAGGAGGGTGCTGTGCTTCCAGCCCCATTTAGATCTATGGCTTTCTATCCTAAGTTTGAATTTTGAAATGCGTATAATCTCTCTGCACTACTGGGGAAATTGCCCTTGTAAATTCTTATGCATTAGGAAGAAGCTAATTGCATTTCCCGTTGCTTTTTTTCATCTTTCTCAAGGGATGAACACAGTTTGTTGTGATTCGTGCCTGAGAGTTAGTCAGGATTTTTAGGAATATGAACAGGATATCTCCTCTGTTGTTTAACAGGGGTGGTTAGTGTCTGTTACTGTGATTGAAGAGTGTGGGCATGTCTTCAAAGCTCAAAATGCAGAAGACACTATTAAAATATCATCTGCTGTGCCATTTTTTAATCTGACTTTTTATCCTCATTTCCTCAGCTCCAGAAAGAAGCAGAAAAGAAAACAACAGAGAGCACTTGTCCCTAACATTTATATGACTCAATCCTTATTCTTTCTTAACTTCATTTTTCAAACTTTTGGCACGTTCAAACTACAAAGTCTGCCCAGATTGCAGACTCTTTTTTTGTTTCCAAAGGGGTGTGCATTTTGCATGTCCTGCAATGAGTAGCAGAGCTATCCTCAGCTCGAGGGAGAGGTGAAATCAGGATACATGCTTGCAAATAGCCTTTGCTCCAAGGAAAGGCACTTGTCCAAGCAGCAGAGGGGACTTGGAGCTGCTAGGGGCTCTGAGTTTAGTACAGGATGTTGGTGTCTCACTGAAACAGCTGAGCTCCAGGAGTTCTGTTGTGCCTTTTAAGCAGCGCCTAGCTATGTGCACACAGGGGTTGTTTTGATGGCACTTCTCCACACTGCTGCCTACACGCTCAATTTGGTGCACTGCAAGTAGGTGCTAATGGTACCGTGTCAGAAGTTTTTGTGGTTTCTGAATGCTGCAGATTAATGAAGTGCCAAGGATTTATGTCATGGTTATTTTTCTGGAGAGGAGAGACAAGAAAACGAGCAGGGCTTTGCAGGTAACTTCCAGCTTCCTACAGACACAGAGCTGCTTTTAGAGGGATCCCTGTCTGAAGTTGTAAAGGCAGTTCTGAAATGACATTTGCTTTCTGCATAGAGTATATCTCCCATTTTAATGCAAAGTTTTGGAAAAAAAAATATCTGAGTGTTTTGTAGTTAAGGTTACGGATAAGCATTTCAAGAGCGTCTAAATAAAGATGCTATGGATCCGATCTGCCAAGGTATTTAGCTGGTTGAGGCTTTTGTATTTCCCTGTCATTTTGACTAACTACTACTTTGTACTTTAGGCGTTTTAATGCTTTTTGCACAACCAACCCGAAGATAACAGAAATGTAGCCAGGTGGGCTGCTCCTGAGAGGAGCGTCCTCCTACATCTTGTCTCAGCAGCACTGTTTGCTGAGAGATGTCTCAGAGAGGTTCTGTGCCTAGTCCTACACCTCGTACAGCTTGGGTGTCCCCATAACAGTTTCCTCCTGATTGCTTATTTCTTTGGATTTTTTTGGATATATATGTTTTTCATTCTATGGACAACCCCACCTGCCACAGGAAATATTCACTGCACTAAGCCTTCATTGCAAATCAAAGTGCAGCGCTCTCTACTGCTGACTCTCACTTGAATGCTACTTTCAAGACTAAAAAAGCTTTGATGTTTCAGTAAATTCTCTATATAGATGTTTTGTATCATCTGCTGAGAGCTAATTTCACCTGCTTCTCATCTAACATAATCACTTGTCTCAAGAATGCTGCTCACTAAGCAAGTAAGCTGAGGTGGAGAGCAGCCTGAGATAGCAAGGTATATCCATGCCATCTACAGGTAGAAGAATGAAGCTGGGAACATGCAACTTTGACATCTATGCCGTCCAGCTTTGCTCTCTCAAGCTGAACTACGTGTCAGTCAGCTCCACTTTGAGCAGCAGTGCCCAAGGAGAAGAAGTGAGGGCAGTGCTCTTGAACAGACTCCACCAGACCATGCAGGCAGTAGAGCACTGCAGTTGTGATGGTTGTTCCTTTGTCACCTCTGCAGGACACACTGGGGGTCCCAGATGCAGATGCCACCCGCCCTTCCTGCCTTATGGAGGGACATGGACGAAGTCATCCAAGAGGCAGCTCTAACAGGCAGCTCATAAAATCCTTGTGATCTACACGAGAAGAACACAAAGGTGTTTTATGAGACAGGAAGAGGGGTAAAAAGTCACTGGAGCCCAACAGTTTGTCAGGGAAGAGAAAACTTTTTAATTGACTGTCAAACCATAACCTTGGAAACCCAAGAAAAGAGGCATCAGCATGTCTGTCAGCACAGATAGGCATCAATCCTCCCTGGCGAGACAGCAACATGATTACTGCTGGGATAATGTCAACAACTGGAAGCGCAGAAAGCTGAGCTGGCCTGTTAGGAAGAAGGGAAAGAAATGCATCCCCCTGGCACTTGTTTGGTCAAGCTGTGCTTCATTTAAATCAACTGTTTACAGCTATTTCGTAGTTAGGAGTGATGAAGCCATAGAACTCCATTTCAGAACATGAATTTTCACTTTATTGTGACCTATTCCAAAATAAGGCCAAGAGAAATGTACTCTTAAATGTTCGAAAATATGGAGAGGAAACAGGTTTGTGATTTCTTTTGTCCCAGACCAAGTTATCTTGGCAAAATGAGTGTGGGGAAGCTGGTTCTAAGCAGCTTTAATTCTAGTGGAAAAAAATCTGCATTATCATAAAAGTTCTATTTGATAGTAATTTGTTTCCTGGAAAAAAGAATTGGAACCTGATCTGATAGGGAAGAAAACGGCCAGTCTCCTCCTCCTTCTAAATGCACGGGATGAAGTCAGCAGTCCTGCACAGCCCATGGTGGAAGCTCATCTTCCAGAGCTGCTGATGGAACACTGGAGGCACTCACCTGTCTCACTGCACAGCAAAGATGTGTCATGGCAGCTTCCCTGCGCTGTGTTGCACTCAGCAATGGGATGAGACTCAGCTTTGAAGGTCTGTGGAGTGGTGGGCATTGGCCAGCATTTCTTACCCAAGGAAGTGCATGTCCAGAATGTACTTCCCTGTGGTGGGAGCAGTAAGCACCCCTCCATACCTGCCTCTCTTATCAGCTGCACCTCCTTGCAGTGGCTGTAGCAAGTCCAGCGTGACCCACGTGCCAT
Source organism: Callipepla californica brunnescens (assembly GCA_023055505.1). Taxonomy (NCBI): domain Eukaryota; kingdom Metazoa; phylum Chordata; class Aves; order Galliformes; family Odontophoridae; genus Callipepla; species Callipepla californica. The sequence goes on from JALIRH010000013.1 coordinate 1,797,018, forward strand.
GCTCTGAGAGGCACATCTTCCACAGAAGAGCTTTCCTGGAGCACTCTGCATGCCACAGTCCAGCTGTGAGTGGGACAAGAGAAGCTGTAAGCAGAGGGCAGACCCTGCTCTCGCTGCTTTGGTCCCTCTAGCTGTCCTGGGGTCATGGGTGTGTGTGTTCAGTGAGTTTGTCTCAAGCTACTGCGACTGATCACTGTAACACTGTGGTCTTGTTTCAGCTTCTCTGCATTACTTATCCTAAAGTCATCTACTGTTCTCTGGGAGGAGAAGAGGGAGCTCGACTTACAGCTCAGTTTGTTTTAATTGCATCTCCTTTTAGCATGTCTGGACCAAACTTTTGCTTGTCGCTTTTCAAAAGTTTATGGGGGGTAATCAACAGTACCACAGTTTGTACAGCACATTTCAAGCAATTCCTATGACATTTTCTGAATTAAAAATAATAATTAGCAGTGTAAGAGATCAAAGTGGTTTGTCAAGGGACAAACATCTGTGCTGTCTGAATTGCTTTGAAGGCGCCAGTCCATTAACACCCATTAAATTGGTGATAGATGGACTGTGCAAGGGAGCCAACGGTGGGCGGTGGACGTTCTCCACATCACTTGAGGTACATTCATCCTCTCCCTGCAGCACTGACAATCAGTTGAAAAACCCTTCAGTGCCTCTGGCCTACTTTATTCCAACTGTTCCACTGCTCTTTTTCTGGAGGTCCCTGCGCCCACAGCAACCATGACCAGCAGAGACTTAGCAAAGCTCTCCAGTCTTGGCCTTTCATTGTTCGCCATTCACCTGCAGACCAGCTGTGAGTTGGTACAGGCTCAGAGCTTATTCGCAGTCCGTGCATGTGTTGATTGGGCCATCCAAGATGGCACAGAGAGAGTGTGGTATGATTTTTTCCTCATCTGGGAAGCGCCTGTCATTGCCTCAGCCTCTGGAGCAGGATACAGATCTGCTGGGGCTCTGTGAGCATGCTGGGCTGCAGAGGAGAGATGTGAGCCTCAGTGTTAGAAACCAAGGCCAGTTCCTTAGCCCTTGAACAGCCTCCCTGCCTGATTTATGAATAGGACTTTACTTCTTCACCACAGTGCATCCTATAAGTCGTGCCCACATGTGCTGCAGAAATACAAATTCTGCCTTCTGTAGCCCAGCACTTCAGGTATGCCACACCGTCACAGCTGTTTTGTTCTACCCACTCAGTGTCTATTCCACTCTGCATAAAAATTCCTACCAGCCCTTTAAATGTAAGCAAATTAAGGGCACATAGTGAACTAGTTGTTATTAATATCTCAGCACTATTTTCTAATTCCCAGTTCATGCTTGAAGTGGATTAAAACTGCTAATCCTTGACAAGGCAGCAAAAACTGCTGCTAATTTATTGATGTGCTCTTTTAGGAAACTCTGAGTTCCTTGTCTATAAATTAAACAGCTTTCAAGGTCCTTCTCTGTTTAGAGGACAGAGAGGGGAGATCTGTGTGCGTGTCCTTGGGCTGATAGCATGACCCTATTGCTCCACTTGGCCACCAGGGCACTCTGCTGGCTCTCGGCCACTCTGCTGTCCACCTGTTATCAGCATGCCCTGTATGATTTTGGGAATGCAGATGAAAGTGGAGCCTGCTATCCTCAAGCAGCGGGACTGTGATGGAGGTTGTTGGTGGCTTGAGGAACAGTGCTTGCCTGGGATGACACATCTCATGGATTTGAAGGAATTTCCTTGCTGAGGTTTCCCATCTTGAGACCAAACGCCTTCCTTGTAGCCCACACGTCCTGCATGCAGTGCTGGGCTTCCTGAAGGCCTTGGTCCTCATAGGAGCAACGGCTTTCACATGGAAAAAGCAAGCAGTGTTTCTGAGCCTGGATAGTACAGGGATGGGAGGGAAAAGGGAATGCTGAGAGGTGATCCCCAAGTGTGGGCTTTAGCCTGGAAAGCTCTGAGCGCACTGAGTGTGCTCCACTGCACAGAGCTCACAGTAGGAAGAGGACAGGGCTCCCCGTGGTGCTGGAGCACGCTTCCAGAGGGGCTGGGCTGTCCCTGTGCCCCTGGGAGGCCCCTGGGAAAAGGTGGTGGCTGAGATGTGTAATATTAATTACAGATAATGTTGACTGGAATACCTGGAGGAGGCAGGTAATAGCTGCAGTCTGTAGAATCCGAAGGGGACTATCTGCCTAGCATTAATTTTTAATGCTTTAATCAGGATAAAATCCCCCTACGAAGTCTTAAGGGGAGTGGCAGAAGTCTGTTTAATTTTTGCAATATAACCTGAAGGAGAAAGCAGCGATTTCAGGAATCTCTAGTGATGACAGAATTCTCAACCAGGCAACGGGAAAAACAAACCCCTACTTTTTTATCCAATCCACTTCAAATTCAGCTGAAGCCAGACAGAGCAGCAGTTACATTATCTTTATAAACCTCACTGCAATTCTGCATGCTCCTTCTGTTTGCTGCGTAACTTCCCACTGCCCTGGCAGACACAGCACAGCTGGAGCCGAAGGGCCACGCTGTGCTGGGGCTCAGGGAGGAGCAGGGAGCAGTGCTGAGGACCTGTGTATCCCCTGGGTGCCTCAGGAGCTCCTCGTGCCCATGCTGAAAGAGCCCTTTCTAGCCAGAAAGCAACAGTGTGCTAATAACCTTTGAAAGCCCAGAGCTGTGTTCTACAGGTGTGCGAGGCATATGGCTTCCCCCCGATTAGCAATGCAAATTTAATCAACCAGAATAATATTCTGACGGTTGGCTCAGCATGAACCCACAGCCAACAAGCCGTTGTCATTTCTCCCGCATTTGACAAACCTGAGAACTTTGATTAAAGCTTCAATTCTTCTTAAACCACAGATCTTTCTTTGAATGAAAGGGAACAACAGCCTCTAGAAGACCTCTTTCTTTTGTGCCGTCTTCCCAGGCATCCAGATCTCAGCAATGCTATGTAGAAAAGTCTACTGCTTTCCCATTTAAAACAAGCCCTGTTGCTAAACATGCTTTAATTCAGTAAAGTTCATGTCAATCTGCCTACTTTCTTGCCCAGGTCCAGGTGCAGGTACCACAGCAGCATAGGAGACCCTCCACTGAAGTTGGGACAAGACCTGTCTTCACATTACCAGCGTAGCTGCAGCTTAAATACTGCTGTTGGTCAGACTGGTACAGGCTGAGACCCTGATGGTGGCTCATTGATGCTGGGAAGGCAACATCAGGGCCCACAGCCCACTCCAAAATAGCGATCTTCAGCTCCTGTCTTAGGCAAAACCAACTCCCTGTAAAATGCCCCAGGGCCTCTTCCCCCTGTTGTCTGGGCAGTTGGGTGGAAGCACAGCATCACTGAGTCAAGCATACAGGGAGCTGCTTTGGCAGGTTGGTTGAACTGGATGATTTCTAGAGGTCCTTTCCAACCCCTACTGCTCTGTGATTCTGTGAACTGTGAGAGTGCTGTGAGGCTCTATGTAAATACCTCGAGTAATTGTGGTCACTTTATTTTTCATTTGCTTAGTGAAAGAATATGTGAAATTAACACAGCAGCTAATTGTGGTTATAATTTTCATGCGTTCTTGTTCATTAAGTGCTGATGGAGAACAGTTGCTGTCCTGGGCTGTGTGTTCAGGGTGGTGGGACATTGCTCATGAGCAAGGTGTCACATCTCAGCATCCTCCTTGCAGCCAGAGGACGCAGCTGCAGCGCCCAAATGCCTGCTGTGATGCTGTGGTTGGGGTTTGGTTTGTTTTCTGGGAGGCTGATAGAACTTGTGTAGCACTGATGAGCAGTGAGCAAAGAAGTTTAGGGCATTCTGATTCCCTTGATTGTTAATTTTTGTTTGCCTCGACCTCTTGAAAAGCAAAGCGCTTCTTATCTCTGAGTGGAGCAAAGCCACCTCTTTAGCTGCAGCATGCTTCAGGATGAGGGTGCTTTTCTGGTGCTTGTGTTTTCTCCCGAGAGAACATGAAACACAGTGGAAGGAGTTTAAGTAAAAAGCCAAAGTCCTTGGACTCCAAAGGCATCAAAGCCTCACCGCTTTCCTTTGAAAATATGCTTTGGGTGAACTGTGTGATTATTCTTAGCATTTATAACACCACCCTGATCAGACGGGTTTTATTCCAGCTAATTTTGTCTCTCCTTTCTTGACGCTTTTGTCTGCTTTTCACTTTGATGCACTTAGCTAAACAAGCTCAGAATGCGCTCCCAGGAGGGGCTGCAGCTCCAGGAGGCGGTGCTGGACTGTGCAGCTCCACACCTCCTCCCCTGAGCCCAGCGGGGGGAACTCCTCACAGGGTGCATTGCCAGCAGGTCTGCATCTCTCTTCAGACGTCACCCCTGCATGTCCCCCCTCCTCCATGCCCTACATCCACCTCACAGTGAGTTCTCACTGCAAACTTTCCTTCTGAGCTCGAGTGTCTGCAAAAACACATCCTTCTGATCAGTTCACATTGTGTTCTCATTGTACTGGGCCAGGAAGGCTCAGTAAGGTGGTTAGACGTTTTATCTTTCTTGTTTGTTTTTAAACAAAGCCAAGAGAGCACTGAGGTGAAATATTGTGTTGGCATATGCTGGGTTTGTTCTGGTCTGGAAGGGAGCTGCTCAGATGGAGGCTGCTGCTGCTGGGTCTGCAGAAGGGAGGAGTGAGAGGCTGGCAGGTCCTACTATCTCAGCTGCTGTCTGTCTGTCTGTCTGTCTGGTGATCTCTGCCAGCATGCAGAAGCTGCAGCATGGGCTGAGTCCATGTCTTGCAGAGGTCAGAGCCCTGCAAATCCAGCTGGGATGATGAGCATGGCAACATGGTGGTGCTGCTGCATGAAGAGTCACAGCTTTGGGGTTTGTGGTGGCCAGAACAGCTCAGGGACTGAGCCTACAGCAACATGCAGAACTGGATGCCTTTAATGAAGCTCAGGTGTCACTGGTTTCTCCAGGTAATGAGGGAAAGCCACAAGTAGAGCTTGAGCCGAGCTGTGGGCAGCAGTGGGCATCGTTGTCCTGATGTGCTGGGAGGCAGAGACACGGGGATGGCTGGGTGCTGTTCCACTGCCTTCCCTCAGTTATCAAGGGATCTTTTCCTTTTATTGCTCCCATTCTTCTTATTCTCTCTCAGTTTCTACTATCTGCACAGGCTGTTTATTTGCTCGTAGATTTTTCATTACTTTTTTTTTTCTGTGGTTCGGATTGCTAGTTGTTAGTTTCAATTTATTTGTTCATTTATTTACATTTCATTTGGCAAATTGTCTGTTGCCAGGATAGCTGGAAGCCAAGAGGAGGAAATGGGTTTCAGGACAGAAGTAATGAGATCAGAAGTAGAAAAGATATCCCAGTGGGATGAACGGTGCCCTCATCCCCATAAATGACAGCAAGGGCTCCAGTCCACATTGCTTTGACAGCCATCAGTTCTGGATTTGTTCAAATCCACCTAGACCTGGAAACTGAGAGGTAGTAATGCTTAACAAAGGGCAGGCAAACCTGCATCACTGAGCACTTCCCAGCAGGCAGGCAGACACTACTCTGGCATCTGAGGAGGAAGGTGGGCTCCAAGGAAGGCACTCTGGAAGGAGAGGTGATCTGGAGTCATCCCTCCGAGCCCGTACATCTCAGTGTGGGAGAGGTGTTGTCCCACCAGCTCCCTACAGAAAGGTCAGAGTGGGCTGCAAGTCACCCGTCACTTGGCTGCAATGCTCTGTGACAAAATGAAGCATCAGCACATCTCTGACAGCCAGGAAAGGAAGCTAAAGGGAGCTGAAGCTATGGATGGGAAAGCAGCGGGATTTTAGCTCCAAACATAGGGACCTTCTGAGGACTAAAACAACAAAGGGTGAAAAACAGTCACTTAGAGAGTATCTGTGTCTGCATCGACAGCCATCTGCTCCACACAGAAGGGAATGCAGCAAACTGAGAACTGCCTCGCTGTTCTGCTGGCAGGTGACAGAGGTGCTGGGCTTAGTGACAGCCTGGGACTGCTAGCTGCACTGAATTACGTGCAGCTGATTTGGGTGATGTATGGATACAATCAGAGCTGGAATGTTTCACAAGACAGTTTTCGAGGCGGAAATTGTTAGGAAGTGCCCTTTCCACATCGCTAGCTCAGTGGTGCTCGGCGCTGCCGTGCCAGTTGGGTGCCTGCCAGCCCTATCATGCTGCTCGGAACGGGATCACTTGCCATGCAAAGTTTTTTGCATTTTCTGTTATCCAAACAGACTCCCTCGAATGTTAATTTGTTCTCGGCTGCCAAGGACCCAGCTCTGCAGAGAGCTGAATGCTCCCGTGCCTGCCAGAGGGGCTGCTCCCATCCTCACTCCTCAGGGGCACGTGCCAGGGATGCTGGCTTGCTGCATGACACCAGGGCATAGAATATCCATCACAAAGCTGCCTCCTCCTCCTCTCCAAGCTGCTGGTGGTCCTGGGGTGTTTGGGAGGACAGAGTGCTCCTCGGGGAGAGGGCAGTGAGCTGGCAGGGGACGTGGGGCCACACTGGCTATTTCTGCAGGGCTTTGAGGCCACGGGGATGGGAAGGAAAGAGCCTTTGTGCACACCTGTGCTGAATAAGCCAAAGTCAAATAGCATCGTCCAACTCACCATTCGTTTGTCACTGTTTGTTCAGCAGGCTGGGAGGTGCACCAGGGCACTGACTGAAGGCAGCCAGGCAGGTTCAGGTCTCTTACATCTTCCACCTTCCACTTACTGTCTGTATAGAGGCTTTGAAAGAAAAATGCAGGGTTTTGTGCCTGATTTTAGCCAAGAAAAAATGGGAGATTGTTCAAAATATGATTAAATATTGAAAGCAGTTTCTATTTAGAAACTGGAGCTTCATCAAGTTAAACAACCCATTAAGCTCATAATCGCGCTCCATCTTTTGGGGCACAAAGCCTTTTGCATCTTTCGCAATGAGTATTCGTGTCATCTCTCAGCATGCTCTGAGCCAAAATTAATCTTCCATTGTATCACTTCATTTTACCGCTGACTGAAATGAGTTTTTCAGTATCTTTCTCCCTGTTTGTGTCCTTTTTTTTTTTTTTTGGATGCATGACTTACGGAGGAAATTTGAAAGCAAGTCACAAAGCAGAGCTCCCTGATAAGCTTCTAATGCTCCTTACACATTCCACTCTGCTCTGCCATCAGCGTGCCTCCAGTAATTGCTTTTTACTCCTCGCACAGGCAGTCAATGTCGCACCAAGGGTGCCGTGGTGTGGAGGCCCTTTTGGTGTCACACACCTCCCCGCGTGGCTTTGGCAGAAAAGGCTGCCAGGTCAATCCTGTGCTGTGCTGCTGCTTCTGTAAAGAACAACGGCTGCTCTTCGTACATTAGAAGCAATGAGGTTCTGTCAGCAGAGCGGGCAGCTGAGCAGAGTCTATTGTTTGTGCATTGAAGGCAGTTTGAGATCTGGACAGAAGAGAAATGTAACTTCAAACAGTGCTCTTTGCTCTGTGTCTCATACTGAGGACTAGTGCCCAGCTGTCCCACAGGGCTTTCCTTCTGCTGCTGACACTGCCTCAATACTTGGAGTCCGAACACATCCTGGATTCTTTATGTGGTGCAGAAGTCTTTGAGGGACAGGTTTCATCAAAAGGAACTTCTCAGAACACAGCCTTCCTTTCTCAGACTCTCCCCATGCCGATTCCCTCTGCATTCAGTGGTCCCCTGGCTGCATTATGGTGGTTGAGAAGGATGGACTGTGGCTTCTGCTCCTCACCGGTGGCTTAGCATTTCTTACAACATTTAGTTTCATTCTATAGGAAAAGTCTGGCTTTCAAGTGAAAGATGGTGTAAGATGAGCACTGGTGAAGCACAGACACCAACGTGGGAACAACAGAGGGGAGCTGGATTATTAGCAGCAAATGTGCATAGGTGGGAAAGCCAAAAGAGCACCGTGAAATGGAAGGCAAAAACACAGGAATACGGGAGATAGGAGATTTTTTTTTAGAAGCTTAAATACACATTTCTATTTTAAAACTCTATCATAGGATAATTCAAAGCACTGACTGTGATACCATGAATTGGCCACGCAGCAAAAAAGAAAAGGCCCAGAGCCATCATTTTCACACCGCACTTGGTCATATATCAATTGCTCACAATACACACCCAGCTTTCAGGGAGGAATATTGTGCTTCCCTAGCAAATGCTTGTACAAGGGAGAAGACAGTGGGTCAGGAGGTGCTTATTTACTCTCCACCAGGAGACTGCAGTGCTTTCTGGAAGGAGGAGGCTGCAGAGAGCAGGCAGATATAGCACACAGTGATGTGTATGTTCATAAAAAGAGGCCTGGCACTTTTCCCCAGTGTTGAAGCAGGCTGTGAGCTGGGTAGTAAAGCAGGAGGTGTGTGTGCCCATAAAGTGAACCCCACTACCAGCAGGGCTGTTTGCAGGGATGGACTCACAGCATGGAGATGTTTTGTGGTGTCTCCCCCATACTCACCTCCCGCTACCTGTGCTCTCCTTCCAAGTAGATTTATGTGCTCAATAAAGAACAGTGGGCAGTAAGTGTAAATTGCTGTACTAAAGTCATTTATTCAGTCCTGCTATGTTTTACTACAGGCCTTGGGTAAAAATAGATGTGCGTTTGGAAAGCCTGGTTGCCTCCTAAATCATGAGAGGGAGGAATTCTGTTCGACAGTAAATTCTGCAAGCTAATGCAGCATTTGTCATAATTGTTCAACAATTTTAGACTGAACCTAGATTTTGTTTGGATTTTTTTCCCCAAAAATAAATAAATAAAGAAGCAGGGCACTTGTGTAACAGTACAACCTCTGCACTGCCTAGCCTGGGCTGGAAACACAGATGGGATGCTGAATCCAGCTTTAGACCACTCTTACAGTGATGGCTGCAACTGTGTTTTACTTCGTTGGTGTAAGGGACAACAAGTTCATGGATGAGCAAGACTGCAGGTGACACCAAGCTGTGTGGTGCTGACAATACACCCAGGGGACTGGGTGTCATCCAGAGAGACCCAGAGAGCAGTGGCCCAAGAGAACCTGGGAAGGAAGCTTTTTACACTTAGAGTGGTGAGGCACTGGCACAGGTTGCCCAGAGAAGTGGTGATGCCCATCCCTGCAGACACCCAAGATCAGGCTGCACCGGGCTCTGAGCACCTGATGGAGCTGTGGGTGACCCTGTCCAGTGCATGCAGTTGGACCAGAGGGTTATAAGGGTCCCCTGGATCTCAAATGACTCTACGATAAGCAGACCTTACTCATCCAGCAACAATTCAAGGACCCATAGCACAGCATTTGGATGTGGTGGGAGGCTCAGTTTTACTCCAACTTCCCAGCAGGTCTGCTTGAAGGGAAAACATGCACGCAGGGTGCAGAACGGTTTGCTCTCTAATGTGCCCCACCGGTGTGCTGCAATGCTAAGCTGCTGTCACCGCAGTGATGCGGGCGTGTTTTAATCACCTGCTCTCTTTTCATGTGTCTGTCACTAGATGGCTGTTGCTCATGATTTATAGCAATACATTTCAGACGTCATTAACCACTGTAGGAGCATCTATGTGCTAATTTCATTCTGTCAAATATTATTGGTAATAAACATCCCAGCAGTTTCACCTGGTGGGGTTTATTGACTAAAACAGCAATGAGGCAGTGGCCACATGCTGATCAGTGGCTCTGCTGTTAGCGAGGAGCTGCGTGGGGACACCCCTGGCAGCTGCTTTACCTGCTCAGCACCTGCTGGTGAGGGAGCCCTGCTCAGCACTCCCCTCTAAAATCAATGAGATGGCTCCACTTACAGCCCCTCCCTTTCCCTGCTAATCTGACACATCTTAAAACTGTGCAGCATAGTTTCCTGTGTGGGTACGTTCTTCTTATCCAAAGAGCTCGTGCCAGCACGAGGAAATCTTGTTTTGCCATCTCACTGCACTGCAATAGAAATGTTGGGATCAGTGCAAGCCCTGCCTCATCCCCACCATTCCTAAACCCACATCAAAGATTGCTCAGCATCCTCCCACAACTCTCAGCTGCAGTGCTTGGCTTGCCCTGATTCCTGCAGAAGAACTTGGGCCATCATCTTGCAAACCCAGCTATTCCAGCCCTTCTCCTGCAGAGCCCAATGGGGTTCCTATCAGGGCAGACTCCAAGAGCAGCCAAAGTTGCTATGAAGTGGGTCGGGCAGGAAGATATCTGGAGCCAGCCCCAGGGCACTTTCCACCGTGCTCCCCTGGAGATGATCACCAACATCTGTGCTTTTCCAAAGCTCACAAGCCTAAAATCGTCCAGGATTTATTCTTGTTTATTCTCGTTGTGCAATTTGAATGCACGAGCCAAGCTTTGTCTACAGATAAAACTCAAATACCAAAATAATGAAAATAAAGCATAAAAAGAATTGAAGCAAACAGGCTTTGCTTCCACAACAGTCTGCTAATAACAGGAGTACTGATATTTATTTTATAAGCAGAAAGTTTGAACCTGGAAAACTTGGTAGAAGAATTTCGTTTCTATATTTCCTGCCTTAAAGCTTAATTTACCTCTGCAGCATCTCTGGCTTGTAGATGATCACAGCACTCACCCTTTGCTGGGAAATGCCTCTGGCTGTGTCCGTGTAGCTGCAGAGAGGCACATGGGCTCCTCGCAGGGCACGTGGTGTATCTGAGCTGGCATCTGCAGCTCTGCTCCTGCTCTGAGCTGCATGTGGGCATTGCGAATGGTCAGTGCCACTCACATGTCCCAGACAGCCCCACCACTTACACAGCAGCGGAGGGAACGGCACAGTCGGATGTTTCTCACTGCCATCTGTCTAAACATTGCTTTTGCTGGGAAGTCAATTAAGCCATAGTTTTCCTTTCAGAGAATGATAGCTGCGCTCCGATGAGAAATGCACTTGATAATTTAATAGGCATTTTGTCTTTTTTTCTAACAAGCTGTGTTGATTTCTGAGTGGTCTGCTATTCACTGAGTGAGGCAAATGAATGAACCGAAGTCAAACATTAGAAGATCCATTAACGTGAAAGATGTTTCATCTCTGCAAACTGAAAATAAAGCATGTGAGCTGTTTGGATTATTATCATTTGAATGATAAAGAAATTTAGAAACAAAATGGAGTGCTGGGAAATGCCAAGTTTGTCAAAACCAAGGCGGTGCGTGGAGGGAATGACAACTTTTCATTATATAAAAGTTGTTGAAATAGTGGAAATGAACAGATATTGAATCTGAAGTAAGAACAATGCTTCCTTGGCAATATTTCTGTCTCATAGAACACTTCCAAGGTCGAAATCAAAGTGTTCAGTCATTTTGCAGGGCTTCAATTGGAATGAATCAGGCTCAGACGGCGCGAGACTTCTTGACATTTTCAGCGTGCAAAAGTTTTCAACTGTCTTCTGTTCTAGAGAATATGGAAAATGTTCCATCTCTCAGATGTGAGGTGGTTGGAAAACCTTTTCCCACCCAACCCTGGCACTGGAGCTGTCAGTGCCTGGCAGAGCTTCACGGAAGGAGGTGACCTCTCCACATGCTGATAACCCTGAATATCAGCTGGGAAGATGGATTTTTTTTCCCATTATTGGCCCCTAGGCGGGTTGAATTTTATGGAAAACCAGCAGCCGAGTCTGAAAACGAATTAGTTAGGCAGTTAGAAAACAAATCGGATTTTATTTGTGTTTGTTTTAGATCAGCATCAGCACATCTGTGCGCTGGAGCAGCAAGGTTTGTTGGCAGATGGAAGTCTGAGGCTGATAAGTGCCCCCTGGAGAGCATTCGGGGGTGCGGGAGAGCAGAAAATAGCTGCTTGGTTCTGCTGCAGGAAGGGCTTCTGATCCAGGTGAGCAGCTCCCACCTCCAGCAGAACGGGGCCAGGTCCTCCTCACAGTTTCGCTGCAGCTCCAGCGGCTGCAGAGCAGCTCCTCGAGTCCTGGGGAGCACACAGCAAGCAGGGGACGGCTGAGGTTTGCTTCTGTGCCCTTGTAATGGCAGCAGGGGTATGGGGTAGGGCTGCCTGAGGAAGGGTACACACCCAGGCTCCCTGCCAGAACAGAGCAGCTCAGCTAAAAAACACACTTTTTTCCATCAGAACATGGTTTTACATCAAAAGCAGAGAGGGTGAGGGGAAAGAACAGGACACGGTAACAGTGTGCTGCACTAGCAGGTGCCTGTGGGACCTGGGAGATGTGAGTTTAAGTCCTGCTCTGTTTAGATCGGCTCCAGCCAAAATACAAGACTGCTGAAAGCAGAGAGCACAGCATGCTCCAGCAGGCAGGTGGCTTCACTCACCATATAAGCTTTGTGGGATGGAGATTGGCAGCAGGTGGGTGACAAGCGGGGCATGGGTGCACTGCGGGGAGAGGGAGAGGCTGCAAATGAACCACACCAGGAAGGGAGGGAGGTGGGAACAGGACTATGAACAAAAGAGACGAGCTGGATGAGGAAAGCCACAGGTTTACATTGTGCAAGCCTTTCTTTCATCACAGTGTTCTCATGGTCAATGTTAAATTTGGCAAGCAGCGAGCCATCCATGTGACACCACGCTTCTGCAATTGCTGCCAGACCCAGAAAGGCTGCAGTGCTGCAGCCACCTCATTTTGCGGTCTGATACCTGACCAGAAGTCCTGCAGAAAGTCTGTCCTGCCTCTGCTGCATCCCAGTAGTCCCGGGTTAGTGACGGACACGGTTTTTTTATAAGCAGCCATCCCTCAGACAGTTCTTTGCCACATGGCAGTGAGTGCTTGAACATGTTACAGGGAGCTCCTGAGAAGGTGCTCCCACCCCAGCAGAAGGGCCCCAGGACACTGAGCAGGGCCCCATGGCAGCTTGCTCTTCTTGCTGCCCTGCCTGCCTTGCTGCCTTCTTTCCCCAATGATACCTTGAATATTCCTCCTTGCAGTTTAAGCTCCTAACTACACTGAACAGATTTCTAGCCCATTGCCTTAAATACATTATAGATGCTCAAGCAATAAATGTTCTGCTTGCAGGGCTGCTACCCACTGAACCACTCCTCTTGAGCCAACTCTGTGCAAGGAAAAGCAAGACATGCAGCATCCGGGGCTGCTTGTGGAGCCCTGTGGTAATGAGCTGCTCTGTGAAAATGGCTTGGAGGAGCCGGATGTTTGGAGGGTTTCACCAATGATTCATCTGTAGATTATTCTCCACTCTGGAAACGTGGCTCTTCGCAGCTCCATATCCATCCAGCATAAGGGATGCTTAGGAAGTGTCTCTGGAGGTGTGATGGGAGCACTGATAGCAGCAGAATGGGGAAATTTGTCCCCAGGAAGATGGGAAAGAGCAATTGAGCTCTCCTCTGCTGGGGCAAATAGGGACTCCAGCCTTCAGGATGGCTTCAGTTGACTTGAGGGCACACTGCGTTTTATGCAGCAGTAACAGCGCTGTATCCTAACAGATTTACTGTCTCTATATTCTTGAAGTTACTATTGTTTCCACTTAGTTGAAGGCTCTGAAAAAGATAATATAATATCCTAAGACTAAACTATGGTGCTCTTAAAGTGAATGGCAGAGAAGAACAGTGCTTTTCGAAAAGCTATTCGGGTGTAATTTTTTACATGAGAGAAGGTGATAAGACTCAAAGCAGTCATCGGGAAACTTCAAGTTTCCTCAGCTGCAGCAAAAGAAATGCTTGCCGTGGCTGGAGTTATGTTTGAAGTAAGGCAACACCACAGCAATCAGACTGATTTCATGTTTAGGACACTGTGATATGTGATATGGCCATCTGCCAAAGGTTCCTGTTAGCACTCAAACAATGCTGCAAGGTAAAACAATAACACGAGGTAATCAAACAGCAAGTAATCCTGCTGCTGGCAGCTGCACATAGGCTGGAAATGTTTGCACAGCCTCGTGGGATCCTGCCGGCCGTGCCCTTACAGAAAGGCCAGGCCTGGCTGCTGGGTTCTGGAGCTTAAAGTTCTGTTGGAGCTCTGTGCAGCAGAGATTGTTCTGCTACACCAGACAGAAGCTGCTGGAACAGCCCTAAATGCCCTTCAGTTGCAACTTTTTGTATATATATTAAGTGGAAGCTGTATGTCAGACATTTGGACAGGACTGGATCTTGTGGCTGGACATGGAATAGCTGAGAATACTTCGCTAAAGTCGTGCGCTGGGGCACACCATTGGGTACTTGGGGATTTGCTGCTGATTTAACTCACATCATCGGGTTTTAGCAGTATCGATACTACCAGGCCCCCTCCACGCTTCTCACCTTTCTGTCTGGGAAACAGCATCTCAGAGTTGAGGTAGGGAATGCAACTCACCCTTTCTAACATGCATGCATCGCTCCAAGCCTGCTTTTCAATATTCCACCCAGAGCATGGAGGCAGAGCCCAAAGCCGACTTAGCGTTGTTGTAATTTGGAGTGATTAAAATTTATGGAGACTAATCTGTTGGAAAGCATGTGTCAGAGTGGTGTTCAGCTGATAAGTACAGTGCCTGATAGCTGCTAGCAGCTCTGCTCTGTGATCCATAGCCTGAGCTGGGCTCTCTGGGGCATGCTGGGCCTCCTGGCTGCGCTGGGCTGCTCCTGTGGCACTGAACCATCCAGGGCCCAGGCAGGAACTCAGCCCCAGGACAATGCACACTGAGACTGCACTTTCTGTTTCACCAGGCTATGTTTTCCAGTGGAAACGTTCTTGGTTTTGGAAAGCGTGTTGGAAAGCATGGGGATTGCCAGGGGCATCCTGGGCACGGAGCGAGCGTGTGGGGAAGATGTGAGGGATGGGCGGCCAGCCTGAGATAAGCCTATTTTTGGGTGCTTCCCATCCCGCTGAGCAAACAGGGTTGCTTTGACTCATATAAAGGATGTTTTAGAGATGATGCTGTAATTAAGCTGCTCATAGCCTGGCCTTTAAGGGAATCTTAAAAGATTTATGCAGTTTTTCTTCTGCCTGCCTCTGTTTTATCAGTGCCCTCATTGCTGCAGCAGTAAAAGAGAGCACAGAGCTGTGAGCACACATAGGATGGGACATGGCAGTTCTCCCACCACCTCCCTGCTGGCCCTGCGCTGCTCTTGTGCTTCTCTGCGCAGATGTTTCCTATGTCAGGCCACAATTTACTTCGATGCATTCAGTTAATGCTGCATGCAGTGCTAAGCTGGGCATGAGGAACTCACTCACCACTTCTGTGCAATGAATCCGGCGAGCCTTTGCCAGCACTGCTCATCACGTCCTGCTGAGGAGTGCTGGGATAGCTTTGTTTTAGGAAATGTGCTGAGGAATCAGGAGCAGCGGCAGCCCCCCAGGAGGACCTGTCCCTTCTTTTTAATAAGGTGTTTTACATTGTAACCTTCTCATCCTTTTTAACAAGCTCTTGTGCTGTAAAATCTGTACTTGGCTATTTTTCTCATTTTCCATCTGCTTATGAAAAGAGCTCACAACGGATGACGATGATGAGGGGCTTCTGTTGAGTTCAGCTGCTCTCTGCAAGCAGTCAGTTTTCCCATTTGGTTCACGTAGAAGTGTTGTTTCTATGTGGGTTTTTCTGCGTGTGCCTGGTGTTCCAAAATATGTTGCTGACATGGGAAACCTGCCCTGGTCCATGTGTATGGCCAAGATTCCTTTCCAAAGCGGGCTTGGGATGGAGCCTAGGTGGCTGTTAGGGTGTCAGCAAGACATGATTTACCCCAGACATTTAGAATCTTTTCTTGTATCTACTAGAATAGTACTGGTATTGCTAAGTGCCTGCTGGCTAGGTGTGAGCACATCGGTCAGCCTTTCACACGTGCCTTCCTCAAAAGGCTTAAGTGTGATATAAAAATGATTCATGTTTAAATTCAGTCTGAACACTTCATCACACTGAACTGGAAACTCTTGTTCAAAACTATCCTGAGCAGTTCTGTGAAAGAGAAATTACCCAGCAGATATTCCTTACCCTATCTACTGTAGAATGATTTGTTACAGCAAAATGAAACTGTCCAGCAGCAATAATTCCAAAAAAGAAATCCTCTTCATCAGAGCAATGAGAAGGTACAATTTATTATGTCAGAGTCAAAGAAATCTATTCCATGCACCTAAATCTTGGAGCCGGGGAGATTTCCTACAGCTTGATCCCCTCCCTCCCGCAGGAAATTAGCCTGGCCCAGGGATGTAGGCAGCGCTCCTCCACACTTGGCCCCACTGACCAACAGGGGCTACGCTCTTGGCTCAGAGACACACAGAACCAACAAACAAATAAAGGAGATTATTTCTGCATGTTTATGGCAGCCAGCTCTGGAGTTGTCACAGTGTCTATGAGCGCTCCCCAGTAAGGGTGAATCCCAGTAGAGCATTCAAAACTGGCCTCCAGAGGGCCTCTTTCTGCCTTAAGTAGCTTGTTAAAGCATCAACCTCTTCCCAGATAGGCTGGGGAGAATCCTTGCAGTTTGTTTGTTGTAGAATAGTTCGTACCATAGCTCACGGTGGTATTTCTGTTTGCCCATAGGGATGAGTGTGTTGTAGCAGTGCATTAGCTTGTACAGTGTGTTCAAAACAGAAAGGTCTCTCATGTATTTCTGCTTCATCGCGCTCATCAAATTATCAGTCATCTGCCACAGGGGCGAGTCAGGCTGGACATCAGGACAATGTTCTTCCCCAGAGGGCAGTGGGCATGGGGCAGGTCCCAGACAGCGGGCACAGCCCCGAGCTGATGAAGATCTGGGAGCGTTGGGACACCGCTCTCAGCTGTAGGGTTTGGGTTTTGGTGGTGCAGTGTGGGGCCAGGGGCCGGGCTCAGTGATCCTCGTGGGTCTCTTCCAACTTTGGATATTCAGTGATTCTAAACATAATAAGCACATTAGCCGGCGGTGTTTTTTAAAGCTTTTCTGGGTGAGCTTCTATATCTTCAGTTACAGGAGTGACTCAGAAAATGAAGCTTCATTAGTCGCTGGGTTTGATTCAAAGGGTCTGAAACATATTTTTGAGACCAGAGAGCTTTATGAAGGGCGGCAGTGCATTCAAAACAATTCCTGGTAGCCTTTCCATTGCAATTCTCTTCCTTCTCCTCGTGATGTCAACATCCAAAATCCTCTGTGTGACACACAGCCCTTCATCTCACTTGGATAAGGAAAGCTGAGGTGCATCCCTCGAGCACAAACACAAAAGGGGACAGAGCTCTGTGCCCTAAAACAGACTGCTCTCGTGTGTCCCCCTTTGGCCCCAGGCTTTCAGAAATGCTCAAAGTAAGCTATCCTGCTGCAAGGCCAGGGCAACAGCACATGGGGACATGTCATGGATCAGTGAGGGCGATGCCTGAAAAGAAAGCAAGCCCCACTCTCCTTTCTCACTTTCTTTAGGTATGTTTTCTCAACAGCTCCTTGAGGCAGAAGAGAAATGGCCCCTATCTGCCATGCTGGGATGGGGCAGTGCAGCCGCACAAGGGTAGTGCAGATGTGGAAGAACCAAAACCAAGCTAGAAATAATGCCACCTCCACTCATAGCCTGTCCTTTAAATTGTAATTAGATTGTTAATGTGATGAAATGTGCTTTCTATTTTTTAATATGTTTATTAAGCTGGCAGTCAATGATTTATTATGTTCTTAATAATTAATTTTCTTGCTCATAAGTACCTGGATTTTTGTGAAGGATAAGATGGGGTAGCATACTGCTGTCACTTAGGAACCTTAACTGAAATGAAGGGTTTGGCTTTTTAGTGCAATTTATATTTATGAGGAGCTAATGTAAAATGATTTTACATTATCAAAGTAATATGACTAGTATAAGATCATGGAAATGATGATAGAGTCATAGAACCATTAAGGTTGGAAAAGGCCTTTAAGATCACCTAGTCTAACTGCCCGCCCATCACCACCACGGTGCCAACAGAAATGGAGCAGCTGTAAGACTCGGGTCCTGATTTTCCTAAACACCTGAGGGTACCTCATATGCTCCTGAGGGTTCAATCTAGGGCAGAGCTGCATTAATTCAGGCACAAACTTCACTTGTATTCATTTTCAGGGAGCTCAGCCAACCTGACGAGCATTTACACAAGATGCATGTGAGGAGCATGGTCAGCATGGCAGTGTTAAACTGCATTTGAATTTGAGTTCCCAGTGAACGGGAATTTTTCTAGCACTGTGAAAATACAGCTCAAGTGGCAGGTCTGGTGGTAGCAGCACTCTGAATGTCAGCAGCTGCCATCCAAATGAGGAAAAGAACCAGTGTTGTACCCATGGAGATGATGAGCACAGGGCACAGGCAACATGGTCAACACGTTTGAGAAGTTCTGAATCTGCTGTCATGATACCTCAGAGCTCCTTAATCAGTACTGCATCTGGGTGGGAAGTTTCATATGGAAGTCACTGAGAGCAAGAATATAAATCCATTTGAATTCTTTGCATTAATTTCTTTAATTGACAACTGTTTCAATTTTGCAGTACTGTAGGCTCTGTCTGCGTATCGTGATGCTTCCACTCCCATTTAAAGAAAAAAAAAGCCAACAAAAAAACAACATTTTAATCCATTTTTCAAAGTACTCCCTGGCAAAAACATTTCCCCCAGTATAAATCATGGTACTGTCAGAAATCACTTCGCTCAAATGTCAAGGTCAGCTAGAGGTTTGTGAATGTATTCATGCCAAGAGAAACTAATGAACCGGTTCAAAGAGTGATGTAGAGGTTTGGCTCCATGAACATGTTGGTTAATCATCTGAGAGTCCACTAAATACGATTTTGATTACTTTCTTGACTTCTTTTCTGTGTTTAATTTGAATAAAATGTAGCCGCACAAACTAATTTTGCTGCGGAACACACAACCTCACTGATTCTTCTTGGAACCTTTTTAGTTTTAGATTTAATTTAATAAATATAGAGTAAAGGCTCTATAAAGCAGGGATACAAGCTGTGCTTTGATTTCAAGGAGTAATCTACTGAGATGAATGGATGGTTCCAGGAGGACTTGGCAGATGTTACAGGGTGATCATTTCCCAGTGATTAATACTCAGAATACTGCCACAGCTATTAAAGCATCACTCAATGCGTTGGAGCAGATAGGTATGTGGATTCAGTGAAGGGTATCCAAGGCAAACTCATCTCAGAGCTTTGTAGATCCAGCAGACCCCACTGGGCAGGGAGCAGGCAGCATTCCTGGTGAGAGTAGGGCTCTCTCCAGAGCCTGGTGTGCAGGAACAACTGAGGTCTCTTTCCTTGACCTACTCTGTCTTCCAGTTTCTGTAATGCTGTTGGAATCACCTTGAAGTCTTTTCATGGGTTGTTTCAACCTCATTGACTCTTACTGGAAAGGTAACACAAGATCTGTTCTCCTGATGAAACTCTTCAAGAGCTTGCTGTTTCTCTTCTGCTTTACCACACTTCATTCCTCTCCATTTTCACCAGCACGCAGAAAAATCACAGGCTCTCATTTCAGCTCCAAGCTTCCTTTGCCAGGTGATGAAAGAAGGTTTTTTTCCTCCTTCCACATCCAGCATTCCTCCTTTCTCCTTGAGAGGAGGAAGCAACGTTTTAAATCAATTGCTTTACTACATCTGATTCAAATTGATGGTAGAGGCAAGTGGATTGATGCCTTTGGGAGCTCGAACTCGCTCCTTCACATGGTGCATTTGCACCAGGCCCAGACTGTCCTCATTTTGTGTCTCACTGTCTCTTTCTTTTCCAGATCAAAATGTCCACTGGCCTCAGTAGCCCCAGCTGCCAGGCCATCTACACAGAGCTTTGCAAAAGGAATGATGTAAATAAACAAGCGATCTGACCTCCCAGAGGAGGGCTGATAATTAAGCACTAATTTGAGCAACGTTTTAAAAGCCATTATGGATTTTATTTGCGGATCAGCAACTGCTTAAATGGGTGGTTGTAGGGCACGAGGGTTGTGCTCATCTCTGCTTAATCTGTAAGGTGCTTTCTGTGGGCAGCTGTGCTTGGACATTTCTTGGCTGCATTTTGGAAAGCTAAGGGAGTGACAGGTTCAAGGCAAGCCTGGTTTTGCAGCAAAGAATATTTTGATCTGAGCTAAACTGCTGATAGTGTAATGGAACACGGCAATTTCTCGTTTGTTTCACTCATCAGGCACATAACTGGTGAAACTGAAACTGATAATTAGAGCTTATGACAAAGCAAACACATTTACATGTGGGTATTAGAAGAGAACGTGGAGCCCATTTTTCATTGATGTTCAGGTCCCTCAAACCCACCTTGATCCCGGGAATGACGGTCTCTCCCACATCCCTCATTAATTAAGGGCAGCGACCCAGCCACCAACACAATTCCAGAGCCTCCTCCCTGCCCCACACCTGGACCAGCCTGGTCAGACTGGATTCACCTTTTGGACTCCTCAGCCTCCCAAAATTAGAAGCAGATATTTATTGTGGAGCACGAAGCTTACAGTGCTTTGAATATTGTCAGAGCCAAAGCTGATGCTGTGCCCATTAGTCGGGGAAATATTTCATCCTCTTCTGAAAGCCTCGCTCAGCTCTTCACCTCAGTTAGGACTCACAGCAGTGAATCCCACTGGTTAATTGCAATGGTTTTCAATAGTCGTCTTCCAGCTGAATGGCCAACAGTAAATTACCTGGTTTCTTTCCACTGTATCCACACTTTTTCTTGGTGCCTTAGACATCAAAAAAATCACAGGGCCCCAAGAAGCATGGCAGAGACCCTGGGAGCCCCGAGCATCATTGCCTGCCGGTGATGAACCGCCTGATTTTTGCAGCGCTTGCAAGAATGCTCTAGGAAGAGTTAGCGGCCTGAGGAAAACACAGTAACACCCTTAAATCTTGGCCTTGGCTAAAAGGCAGCCTGCATTAATATATAATGGTGTGGGCTAAACCAAGCACCATAAATATAGGGGACTAGCTCATTTTGGCTTCCATGGATCCAGAGCAACAGAAATAATACATTTCCTGCTGGAAAGAAGCCCCAGACTGAAACCAGCCTTGTCTCGGAAGGCATATCAAACCTGCTTACATTATGGGACCTGCTGGCTTTCACCTAGAACAAAATACGCCTGGATTTTTTTCAAACTACACCCTAATTGTGACAGAAAAAAAATGAAGAGAAGTGAATCTATGCAGAATATCTGTGATCTCTGCGTCAGGCAAGGTTACTGTTGGTGTTTAACCATGTTTTGAAGCCATAAGTGCAGATCTTGGGCTCCTCAGTTTTTTCCTTTAGTAGGTTGTCACCTTCCATTTCAGCACTTTTTTGGTAGAGGTGGTGGCAGACTGAGCGTGACACTGAGGGCAATGCATGGTCATGTGTCATGCAGGAAGGCAGGAGCCTGGACATGACTTGTATGTGATCCGTACACCCAGCTCATTCAGGTCCCCAAATAAATCCAAGCTGCCAGCCTCCCCCATTCCTTGCTAGGATGGCAGGGATGGATCTAGATGGTCCTCATGGTTCATTTGACTCACACTATTACCCAGTTTGCCCTATTAATGACCCAGCAATTGCCCATTGTCTGTTAAATCAGTGCTGCCTAGGCAGCCTGGGTGGCTGTGAGCTCTGCTTTGCTGGCTACAGTTCTTTCCAGGACTCACTAGCCACTCTGGCCTGCCGTGTTCTGGCAAAGCCTTAGGCACTCCTGGCTCTCTGAGAACTTCAGGTGCTGTCACCTTGCAAGCTGTCACCCTCAAGCAGCACCACAGCTCCAGACCAGCTCAGCCAGCAGCATCCAGCTGAGGGAGTTGGAGGGAGCATACAAGATTTGCTTACAAAATTCCAGGTAGCCCATGGTGGAGAGTGACACCGAAACCAGCTCCTCCCCAGGGAGCCAAGCTGGTGGGCACACTGTCCCTCACACCAGTGTGGATCTTCGTGCCCCCCTGCCCAGCCTCGTATTGCCAGGAGGGAGGCACGTCCCCTGCAATCCTTCCTGCTTGTCACCCTCTGGGTTGTGTGTGTCAGGAGAGATTTCAGCTGCAAAGGGATGGATCACTCGGATGTGGTAGTTTAATTTGAGATTGTCATCCAGAAGTAATGAGATAATTATCTTTCTAAATCTGTGTGTTTTGACGATGTAGAAAACAATTCAGAGTCAAATAGGGGTCACTGACTTGCTTTATTCTTGTTCTAGAATGCCAAAATATAAATGATTACACTAACAGTGTGTCAAGGTTGTCAGTGAGCCCAGAAACATGTCATGTATCTGTCTGCCTGGAATGAAGATTTTGTTCTGTGCGCTCTGGATTCAAACACAGTAGGGAGAACAAGAAGGAAACCAGAACTCCTGGGTTGCCCGGTGTCCTCTGGCTGAGAGCAGCTCCCCCCACTACTGCTACCTGTGAGCAAAGAAAGCCGTGCAGGTGCACAGGTGTGCAGCTGGCACCTGGTGTTACAGCATCAAAGGCAGGCTGCAGGCAAACAGCAGGGCCCAGGGCCCCACTGACACTGCAAAGCCGTGCTCTGCAGAGCCCCAGCCCTGGGAGAGCCCGTGCAGGTCCTGCTCCTAAGGCACCTCCTCTTGTCTGGTTATTCCTATCAAAAGGAGAGAAATTTGGCTTTCCCTAACACATATCTGCAGTGAGACAGCAGCTGTACGGATGCCAAGAGGAACTTGGGAGAAAAATGAAACGTGTGATATTTTTCCCCCTATTTTTGAATAGGTGGAGGCATTCTTCATCCAGCACAATAAACTGGAAAGCCTCTAGGCCACAAGCAAGATAAAGAGTTCAAATAATGAACTTATAATGAACTGCTTAGGGCAGCGGCACTTGGAGAGACAGGCAGGTCAGCACCTGGAAGCACGTGGGTCCAGCAATAGCTCTTTTCAATCAAACATCTCCACCAAGCTCCTGCAGCGCTCAGCCCACAGTGCACCTCTGCATCAGCTCTCTCCTCCACCCCTGCTCAGGCATCCATCTGAGCTGCTCCAGGACTGGAAATCCAGCCTCTGCCATTTCATTTCCAAACAGCTTTACCTCTGCGTAGGCACCGGCAGAGGCACTGATGTGAGCTATTGAGCTGTCAGGTCCGTACAATAGGACAGCTTTAAGAAAAGCAAGAGTGCTTGGGAAGATGGAAGTGCTATTGCATTTTCTACTGAGCTGTTGCTCTTGTTTTAAAAGCAATTGTCTGCCTGACAGCTATATCTTGTCCTCTGCTTTCAGACAGAGCTGTATTAGGGTGCAGGCCCACACTGCAGGCTGGCAGGCTCCTCCAAGGCAGGTGTGTGCCAGCAGCAGTGCTGTGGATGGGGCAGGTGGCCTGGGGACCAGTAGGAGACAGCAGGTCTGGCTGAGGAAACTGCAGGCTGCTCCAGTGCTCTCAGATGATCAGGAACTGATTCACAGCTTGGTATTATCCATGGCTGCTTTTCATGCTGGGATCAGAAGGAGAGAGTGGGCAGAGGCACAGGGCTGCACAGCCAGGCTTTGCTTTGGAGATGCAGTCTCCCTATTTGCAGAAGGAGCTGAGAACCAGAACCCCAAAAATAAACACCTTTTATCCTTTCATATCTTTGTGGCTCTCCTTTTTTTTCTCCTCCAAACAAACATCCCCTCCTGCGTGTAAACACTGACACTTCTTTCAATAAGCTTCCAGCAGGGGACTGAAATAGCTGTGTCCTTCCAGAAAGCCACATTATTTGAATAACTCCTACTTCTGATGGGCATTTGGGAGCTACACTTGAGGTCTGGGTGGAGACTGTCCCCAGTTCTGCCGTGAATGGAGCAGTTCTTTGAAGAATCAGAATGTCAGTAATTCATGATTTTTATTGCTCCACTTAAACTCCAGTTCATATTTGTACCACAAGTGATAATGCTGTTTAAGGGATTGGTAACCTGGTGTTGTGTGGAGCAAAGCATGGACAACAGCAGGCTGTGCAGAGCACACAGGAGACAGAACCCTGAGTCACAGGGAAGCTGCCGGAGTCAGAACTTACATTGTGGAGTGGGGTTTATATGTTAAATCACAGCTGTTCTGTGAAGCAGCGTATCTGGAAAGGCTTCAGTTCTAAGGGGTCTGCTTTCTGACTGTTGCATCAGGCACTTCTGGTGGCCTGGTTACAGCTTCATGGCGATGGGGAAGTTTGTGGCTTTGCCCCCAGCACACACACGTGAGGGATGTGGCCGCTGGGTTTGGGACTAAGCTCCCCTTGGTCTCAGCTCTGAGTTTTCTGATTTGGGAATTTTGTGATGACCTGAAACCTCTCTGTGATCTAACGCTGTGAAGCACGTTGATATGCAGTTTGTTTTATAAGAGTCAATAGCTTCTGGGTCTGCTTCCACACCTCCTGCATGGCCAATCCATCCCACTCTGCAGCTGCTGTAACCAGGAGGAGACACATTCTGCCCATCCTAGCAGCCTTGACCTTTTCAATCCTAAGTGCTCGTATTGAATTTAGTCCAAGCAAGGGACTTTTCTTTCTATTTTTTTTCTTTTCTTTGTTCTTCTGGCAGACACAGAAGGCAGTCACTGGTCAGAGTGGAGAAACGCCAGCGTTCCACAGAGGCACCAGTGCAGTGAGCACACACATGGTGCTGGGCTCAGACAGAGGGAGTAAGAGCTCCTGTGCTGTGTGCCCACGAGCCAGACTGCACAGAGGTGTCCTGCAGAATACAGAGGGCACCAGGGCACAAGCAAGGGGCAGCTGAATGCAGTGCTCTGTCTGCAGGGGGACACGAGAGCGGTGGAGATGTTGCTTCTGTCCTGGGCTGGGATGCTCCGTGTTTGTGTTTGTTTCACGGTTTCATTGCCTCGCACAGGAAAAAAGACTAGTTAGTGCAAAAAGCTTGCCATATGTTGCTGCATATGGCTGCAACATCTGCATATGTACCCAGAGATCTGATATGTGTAGGGAGCTTCTGTTACAAATCTAGCACTGAAGGAATTATCTTTGGGATTTATATATACATACATACACACACGCACATATATTTTAATCTTTAAGGCTTTAATTATACAGTGAGTAAATCTCACTGAGGGAAGTCAGGCTCTTGGCTTTGCCTCGATGGTTTCATGAGCAAGCTGTGTACACAGAGAGTACTGACCAGAGCGGATCCTCTGTTCTGTGTGTGCTCAAACAGTACCCACAGGGAGGGAATCCCTTATCCTTGCAAAGGGTACGAGGAAATACTACACATCGGCTAGTGAAGTGATGATTTCATGGCTCCCAGCTGAGCTAGGAAGATGCAGCCCCTGAGGAGCCCTGTCATGGGGATCTGAAGCATGAAGTGCTTTTTCTAAGCACATGTGAATGCAAAGTATCCACCTCCTTCTGTTGTATTTGTGGTGCGAAATTCTCAATCACATGTAAATTCCCCCAAACGTCTCAGCAGATGGCAGCTTTAGGCAGATGGCGGAGGTGGATAGAGGGTGAAGAGATGGAAAATCATCTGACAAAACTAATGGAGGAACCAATTGAGCTAGTCCATAAATATAAATGTATTCCAGACTGTGTTCTGCATACCTCACTTTGTCATCACACAGAGGGTGGACTACTGATGGGGAAAGGCAGATGGAAGGTGTGGGAAGGTGAGTCAGCGGGCTTTGATCATGACTTGGGTTGCTCACTGGGAGAATTCTTCACCTGCATCTCCCCAGTTCCCCTGTGCAAGAAGAGGGGATGTTAACGCACAGGGGGTTGGTGGGAACACCTGAAGGTGGGTGTCTGCAGCATGCTGGTCCCTACCCTGCCTACAGTGGGGCCACCTGCCATGGAGGTGGTGGTACGCGTAGCAAGGCTGTGTTCCTGTGGCTGCTTCAGCCACCTCCTTAGCAGCCCTTCTGCAACAAGTGCCTAAGGCACATCTTTGTGCCGCTCTAATGCTCCAGCAGTCACGCAGCATTACACTTGACAGGGAAATGACTGAATGTATTTCAGTAGATCAGGGAGTTGACTGTGCCCATACAGGCGTCGCACACAAACCTCTCCAACACACTGGGTTGTTTCAAGACAGCTATAATTAGGTGTAATAACTGCAATCAGAATTAAAGTTCCTTTTAATGGGTATACTTGCTTCTTAATTCAGTGTTAAAGCGGTCTATTTCAATATTGGATAAACACTTCAGAGAAATCAATGAAAACTAAATTGCACAAACAATTGATTTGGTCCTGGGTGAAAACTGTTGGGGAAAAAAAGGAGAGAGAGAAAGGAGCTCAGATTGAAGCCCTGTGCTCCAAAACAACATGAGGTAAGAAATAACGTGTCATCTATTTGTTCGATACTGCATGTAAGAAAATATACGACGCCTAAGGAAGGGTTCTTGGATGGCAGAAATTCCTAGATACTATTTTAATTATCATGTGCCAATAGCTCAGCATTTGTGGAAGGTGTCATCTAATTAAACTAGAATTTCTAAGTACCAGCCAGCAAGAAGGCTGATAATAGGGGACCAAGATCCTTCTGTATTGCAGATGGGATGTGCAACTGTAATAGTATGGCTTTAGGCAATATTTAATTGAGTAGTTAAATTATCTTTTCCAGACGGGAAAATAAATTACTGCTCATCTCTCCAATTTATTTTAGCTTCTCCACTTTCTGTTTCCTGAGGGAGCGGTGAGGGAGTGTAGGACATCCCTAAATATGGCCAGGATGATTTATTTTCCCTATCCACCACAAACCCCCTGCTTTAAGGATAGCGGCGTATATGCACATGGAAGGTGGAATATATGTGACTGCAGCTGTGCTCTCACTCTTCTGAAGGATACAATGCTGGTCAGCGTGGTGGGGTCACTGAGGTCTGGCTGTGCTGGAGGGCTGCTGGGCTGGTGGATGGAGCATCCCTGTAAGCTCACCTGGTCTCTGGCTGGCTGCCATTGCTCTTTGGCAGACACCCTGGGCAGCTGTGACACCTCTAGCCTGGCCCTGCTGAGCTGCTGTGATCTTACAGGTCCTGATGCATATATATATGTATATGTTTAAAAGATATACATACATTTAAAAAATACATCTCTATTCTGCAGTCAAGTCCAGAGAACATGTCCTGCCAGCACTGTGCTGTGTGCCTGGGAAGATTTTCCAAGTTCTGGGACAGCCTGAAAATCTCCCCTTTGGCTCACTGCTTTTTGTAGCTCGTGATTATCTAGGGAAATTTTCAGCTTTCATTTTATAATTCCTCAGGTTGCCCCAGATCAGCCAAATAAGCGCACAGAAATACACAGTGTTGTCTGGTGCGTGGGAGCAGAACGTGAAACATTAGTGGAAAGTTTCAGTTAGTTATATTGGCTCCACATGATTTCAGATCTCCGGGCTGGATGAACTTTTTCCACAACCAAGCGTCCCCATCCGATCATGGCTACGTGATGCTGAGTTAGCTGCAGTGCTTTCTGCAGTCTGCAGGAGTACGGCTTCTGCCTGAGCTGCCAGTGGGTCTTCTGGGCAGTCCCCCCCAAGGGCAGAGCTGGCTAGCTGGGTCAGAAACAGGCTGGGGTGGTTTTGGCTGAGTGCTCTGAGCCTAAAAACACCTTTCTCCTATCTGCTGCAGATCTGCAGCCTGCCCGAACCCCCATGTTTTCTGAATATTGGGGACATAGCATGTCCTCTTATGGCAGAGCTCTGGATTCAGTCTGTCTGCTTTCAGACACATTCACAGCTGGCTTTGCGCTCGGGCGCTTCTTCTTGCAGCCACAGACAGATAGAGGTAACCACATTCTCCATCAAATTCGGCTGAAATTCCAGTGGGGAGAGGAGGGTGAGGTGCTTGGAGGCACACACACAGCTTTTCAGGCCTTCCCTCCCAAAGAGCTTTGTGCCACTGTAGGGTGATCTCCTTGTTACGGCACCTGAGAGTAACTTCAGGGATCAGAGAAAATGGCTTTTAAACTTGGAGGTGGTCTATTTTTCCCCTTGGTAAAAGTACTTTGTTAAAAAGCGAACCAAAGATTGCTTTAATGAACACGGATGCTTTCATCGCATTGCCCAGAAACTCCATGGGCTGTTGGAGAAGATGTCTTTGGAGAAAAACTGGAAAAGCAGACAGTGCAGAGCTTACATCTCTGAAATGTTTCTCTCCAGACACGCTCACCAGAGTGCTTCCAAGCTGCAGAACCACAGCAAAGCTGGCACGAGGCCGGGAGAGCTGCACTCAGTCTGGGCTCTCATCTGCGTGGATCCCCAGAGCTACCACAGGTGGGCTGCGGGACTGCTGAGCTGCTCTGTGCTCACCTGGAGGTACAGAGCATGGTGCAGAGACAGCTCCATGTCCAGGGTAAGGAAATGTGTTCATCTGCTGCAAGGACAGGGCTGGGACATGATCAGTCACATCGAGGGCTGTACGGATGCAGGTCCACTCCATAAGTGAAAGTTGTGCCCTCCATCCTCCCCTGGCCTGGCTGGCAGCCCTTCTGCCCTTCACCTCAGTCTTGCTTTTCACCAGACCGAGTTCAGCAGCCCTCTGGGGCTCTGGTGGGAAGAGGTTTGCTTCTCCTCACCGCATCCTCTCTCAGGGCCCATTTGCCTGACCATGAGAGAGGCAGGCAGCACAGCCATGGCTGCTCCCTGCAGTGAGACCTGGAAGGGCTGGGAAAGCGGCCCCTCCCAGCAGCAGGTTTCAGGCCAGTGCCTTCATCATCCTTTCAGAGCCCAACTGAGAAAAGTGGGTTCATCTGCTATGGGCATCTGCTATCCTCTCTGCCAGCACCGCCGCACCTGGAGCTGGGAGTCGGTGCCCTCCTAAGTGCAAAATGAAGGTGTGATGGAAAGGAGGCATGTTCCTACAGTGGCAATTTTATTTTTAAAATGAGAGAGCACAGATGCTTTGTAAGCTGCCTGGAACATTAATTTAGTACATACCACTTCTGAAAGCATTTTACTTTCCTTTTCAGCAAGCCTCTCTCCCTTAGCCTGGTTGAAGTGTTCCACACAGCCAGCCCCTAAGCACTGACGTGGGGCAGGAGCAGCAGCAGGGAGCAGCTGCACAGTAAGGAGGTAAGGCTTGTTCTGCACCCACGACTATAAATCAGCAGTAAATTCAGCCTCCAAATATATTTTATTGCATGTCCCTGCACATCCATAAATGATGTTCCACATTGGCATTGCAGAAACATTAAGTACTCACAATTTCTACATTTTCTTTAATTAAAATGTATTTAAAGCCCAAGTACAAATCATGATTGGATTCCGGTGATTTGTTGCTCTCGGTGGTAAGTATTTATTCCCATTCAGCTCTTGTGCGTACTCCCTGACTGCAACATGAGAACAGCTTAAACTTCCTGAGTTTGGATCTGATGGTTGAAACGCTTCTTTGTAGAAAAGAATATTTTGCTAGCTAAGCCTCAGCTTCAAATGTGCTTTTCTCTGCCTCTCAGATTGTCCCTGCTGTCGACTGTAATAGACTGCTCATTAGAAAGACACCCTGATGGCAATGGTCACTGATCTGTTTTTTGGGGGCTGTTCCAAAAGCTGATGGATTTGGGAGAAGCATAAGAGCAGTTCAGTTCCTGTGGGGAGAAGGAAAGCTCGCTGGACAAGCAGCATTTCTGACCCTCTATCAGCCACAGCAGGGTTTGGCTGTGGGTAAGCAGGTGGGGGGCTGCTGCCCATGGAAGCCTTGCATCAAAGCAAGCAGCAGGAAGGAACTTAGTGAGGTAAATGATGGGATCATCCCCTCTGTGAGCAAGCCCTGCAGCCTCAGGTGCTAAAGCTCCCCTGGGCTACGTGGCTCCCCTGAGCACCAGGGGAAAGCCCTGTGAAGCACAGATAACCAGGGTTTGGCTAATGGGACTCCTTCCAGCAAGTCCCCCACAGTCTGTGGAGCAGCAGCACGCTGCTGTGGAGGAAGTCACTTTAGAAATTCCATTTAGGATCTGTCCTGGACACATTGGCTCGCAGAAGTTGAGCTGAGTGGGTGGCTGCTCCTGCCAACAGAGCTCCGTGCAAAAACAGCTGTGCCAAACAGCTCCCAGTCAAACAGGGGAGCATTACATCAACTCCAATCTCTCATCCCTCATGTACTACAGCATGAGAAAAGCAGCAACATGTGCACTTCGTGTTACATCATGCAGATCTCATGAACCAAAAGCCTGCAGAACTGAAGGTGCTGACTGCACAGGGCTGCAGCAGTTGGGGCACGCAGGTTGGCTGTGCCAGCAGGCTTCTGTCTGCTGCTTTCATCCTCTGACCCCCTGCTGCTCCAAGACCCGCTGAGATGGATGTAAACTACTGACACGTTTCCATGGGTACCTGTTTGTGATGCCGCTCTCGGGTAGCACTCAGGGTTCGTCCTTCCCGAAGCTTTGCAGCAGCTATTGAGAAGGGCTTGTGCTGATCCCTGCCCACACCAGGGCAGGCAAAGTCCCTCAGCTCAGAGAAGTGCTGACATGGCACAGCAGGTGCTGCGTGGAGAAATGTGAGCTTCCTCCAACTGCCCGCTGAGCTCCGCAGCGGTTCACGCTTTTTGAGAGGTTCATTTAACTCAGAAGGAGCACTGCTTTTGCACTTAGGCTGCTTCTGGTATCTAGGCTAGTTCCCGAGAAGTACCTGCCTACAGCATTCACACTCCTGCTGTGGTGTGATGCCTCTCCCAAGGTCAACATGATGCTGGAGCCTGAACACCTTGAAGTATGAAAAGCGTGTGTCTTTGAGGGAAAATAATTGCTATTTCAGTCCAGACAGGATCTGCAGGAGCCACGGCTGAGCCGGGCTGCAGCTGCACGGAGCCCCAAGTGCCAACCAGGCAGGGCACTGCTCCGGGGACAGGACGGTTGCTGCTCTCTGAGAGTGAACACCAGAGAGGTGACTGTGGGAAACCCAGTCCTGCAAACCCACCTCTACTCCTCACAGCCACACTGCTCACAGCCATGTTGTCCCTGCTGCTGCAGGCATTTCTTTTCCACGTGCAGCAACACAATTTGTCTCTGAGAGAATGTGTTTGCCTTTGGCTGTACCTGGTACCCAGCTAAAGGCTGTGCTTGCTGTTTGGTGCTAGCTATCCCATTCATCCATCAGTGGGGAGCTGCCCATCTCTTATCTCTGAATTTGGGCTTAGAGCTCAAGAGAAAATAAGGAGGTTACTCCATACGTGGAGGAATTTATTAAGCTTGGACCTGGATCTCATTTTTATGCTATGCAAATGAGTAATAACAAGCCTTCTTCATTACCAGCTGAGTACTTGGGCCACGGCTATTAAATCCCCACCTCCCTTCAGTCTGTTTCTATCAGACTGCCACATTAAGCTGCAACCTCATCGGAATTCATACAGCCAGCCCAGACTTGTGTTGGGATCTGAGCCTACAAAATTAAAACCTGAGTAGCAGAACACAGTATTTCTTCGGCTATTGAGAGGAGCAAGCCAAGATATTTTGGGGCATGGTGTGTTGAATGAGGCATGACACCACCTTGATTGCTTGTGATAATGAGAAATTTCACAACAGCCATACGGTGAGGAAAAAAAAGTAAGGGTTGGTGACCACATCCCTCCTGCAGGCACCCTGACTGCCCCAGCCAGGCAGAGCTGGCATCAGATGGCAGAGTCCCAGAGCTCTGTGCCCCAGCAAGACCCCAAGCAGAGAAAGGCTTCTGCTCCCTGCCCCTAAAACCACCCTGCCTTTTTGTGGGCAAATTAAATACGTGGTAAAGCAATGAAAGGGTCCCATGACTCTCTGTTGTAGGTAGGATTTTACACCATACCCTCCCTCGAGTGATTCCACTCCTCTGAGACTCAGTCTCTCCATTCCAATTAATTTAAGTTTAAACTTTAGAATTTTGAGATGTTGGAATTTAGGTTTCCTATGTGAATGAGCAGCAATAGCTATCCCAGACTCACTCATTTCTGGATATTAAGGGCAGAGGAGGACTTAAACTTTTGTTATGTATTCCAGAAACAGAACTTACTCCTTCTCAATCTGGGATGACGATTCCAACCACTAAAACAGGGTGAATGGGTTGGATGGGGTAGTCACTGCTCTGGCTTCTGTGAGCTCTGAAAATACCAACTGAGTCAAGTCCTGAAGGTGAGAAAAGTAAGAGGAACACCTTATCTGTGGATGCAGATAGGATTCTGTGTGGGCTGAGCACCAACTGTTCGGTCTCTCATGGATCCCACCCTGCTGGTCTGCAGTGACATGTGCCGAGTGAAAAAATGCATATCCGAGGGAGCTCCTCAGTGATTTGGTGAAAGAAAGGGAGAAGGAAAAGGCATTCCTGTGAGCTGCCTTTTCTTTGCAGGGGACAGCTACCAGCACTCTTCCTGGAGCAATCCCAGGAACTGCAATCATGCTTTTGTGTATCAGAGAAGCGTGTTTGCACCTGACCTGGTGTCTGGGGACAGTAACGTCCCCAGTGTGGTCACATTAATCTGCCAATACTCAGTCAAGGTGACGGCAGCCTTTTCTGCCTTCAT
The DNA here is from genome assembly GCA_023055505.1 of Callipepla californica brunnescens. NCBI lineage: Eukaryota > Metazoa > Chordata > Aves > Galliformes > Odontophoridae > Callipepla > Callipepla californica. The sequence goes on from JALIRH010000013.1 coordinate 1,829,108, forward strand.
TGCCTCTAGGTCAGGCTCCGGCTGGTCAAACTGCGCTAATTCCAGTGGGACGGATCCTTCACACCTCAGCCTGTAATTTCAGTAAAATAGCATTACCTTTAAAAGAACCAAAAACTATCCCAGCGGGTAATGACCTGTACTAAAGTCTCGAGTGGTAACACCCACACCTCCTGCTGCTTCCGACCTCCTGCGCAACCTTTTGCCGGCATCCCTGCTGCCAGGGGATGTGCAGAGCATCACTGCCGTGACGCGGTCCTAGCTGAGCACCACAGGCTGGGAGGTCGCACAAGCCGGAATCGCAAAGCGTCTACTAGATAATGACACGCGATGCGACCGAGCTAACTCCCCTCACCTTAGCAGCCCCTAATTGAAGCGATTTGAATAGATCGCTGCGAGCCCTCAGCGCCGTGCGTGCGCTGAAACGCGGCCATTCCCGGCTGCGCAGCGCCACCTAGCGGCGGCCCGGCACAGCGCAGGGAGCGCGGGGAACGGCAGCCCCCGGGCCCTGAGGTATTTGGCTTCAGAACGAAAATGGGAGCGGTGAGAGAGTGTAATATTTGAGTGTATAACTGAGGAAGTCGAATTGTGAACGCCAGGCTTCATGGAGGGGCTGCTGGGAGCTGATGCACGAAAGCAGCTCCAGCTAGGGCGCAGCTGGCAGCACCTGCTGGTGACTTCAGGAGCGGATCAACAGCCATAGAGTTCAAGCACACGAATTTAAGACTCAGAGTTAACCTCCACCTCACCCAGGCTGCCTCCACCCAAACCATCACTCACCACACTTTCATATGCCGTGCAGACAGTGCAGTTTTGTATATGAAAACTTGCAGCTACAGAGGGTTTCCAGTATCTCCATCTCAGCTCTTAACATGGGAGCTGACCTCAATCCAGAGCACAGCTGGCTGGAAGGCAGCTCTGGTCCCCCCCTCCAGCTCCAAGCAGGACCTCTACCACAACTAGCCCAGCCCAGCTGCAGCTTTACTGCACTGAGCATCAAGAACACCCAAGAGTAGTGATTTCAACATTGCTCCTAGGGCAATACATTTCCATGATGCATAATCCCTGCTAATGAAGAATATTACACCTGGGAGCTGAGTCAGCCCCCAGGGATGCTTAACATCCATTTTTAATGTCAATTTTTTGCCAGCCAACAGATTTGAGGTAACTCATCAGCACCACCATCAGCCATCGCTGCATGACCCTCCACCTTTTCCTTGCTCACTTTACTCCCTCAAGCTGTGAGTCATTTCTCCTCAGACCGCTGCCAGAGGTGTCCTCCTGCTCCTCTCTGGCTGCAGCTCCTCATTCCAAGCACAGCAATGCTTGCTAGCTCATGCTCTGATGTCAGATTGCATCTGTAAAGGTTGTAAAAGCAAAGAGACCAGCATGAGCAAGGAGGTGCTACAAAAGAAGGAAATGAGTGCTCATTTGGCACCAAAGATCTAGGTTTGCAGGGAAGGAACTTTACAAAGGAGGGATCAGCCCTTATAAATGAGGTGTAAGAGGGGTGCAGCATGGCTCCAGCCCTTCTGGTCACTCAGGTGAATCACCTTCAGCAATGCTCCCAGGGCTGACCAGATCCTTCTTCCTTCAGGTCCTCTTTCAGTGGTCCAGGCTGTGACTCAACATCTCCCACACAGCATCATTTTGCCCCTACACTGTGATCCTTTATTGAGCTTCCTGATAACCACAGGTACGTCACAATTTTTCAGTGTATCAGATTATTGTTGAATGGGAACTTCTAAACTGAAGGAGAGTTAGCCAGCAAAAAACACATTTTTTCCCCTGCCTCCATGAGGATTCATGAAGTGCCCATCGAAGGCCAAATCCTTACCAAACCTCAGCAGAAACACTAACAAGCAGAGCAAGGGAAACAGCACCCTGTGACAGAGCAGCATAAGATTCAGTGAGATGTGAATATTATTTATTTAGAAAACAATTGCCCTATCGTTGGCGGGCATCAGTGAAACAGAAGCATCTGTCATCTGGCCTTGGGCTACTGCTGAGCGAACGCTCACACTGCTGCGTGCTGTACACGGTGTACTCTGATGCGTACCCTTCGCTTCAGCCCTTGCAGCCTCCAAGCATAACTGGCACGCAGTGATTCTTCCTGGGAGTTTTTTGTCTTTCAAATTTCCAATCTGTTTAATTCCCAGCTTTAATGCTCGTCCGTAATTTTTACTGAGAGAGGTTGAGGGAGACACTTCACAGCTCTCTGAGTGGAGGACTGCTTGTGGGCTGCTTCTGCTACTTCTCAAGGCAGCCCAGCTGCAGATCAGGGAAGCAATCTGCTGGATCAGTGAAATGCTTGACAGAGGGAAGGGGATGTGTTCTCATTTCAAGTTGCTCCTCCTTGCACCTAGCAGGAAAGCCGGGCAGAGAGAGAGGCCTGACTTGCACCTCTCCATCCACACTGATGGAGAAACTAGGAGCTGTGCTCTCGGTGAGTCACACGCAGGCTATTGTGGCTTCCTTTGAGCAGTGGTCCTTCACGTGAAACACAAACTGGAGCTGGATTTGAATATCTTGTGGGTGAGTACTGGATCAGAAAAAATAACTCCTGTCAGCATAGCTGACCTTGGAGATTTTTATTAGCTAATTAAGATGCCACATGCAAAGGGCAGATTGAAGCTGCAGTCTCGGTTAAAATTTAGCTCTCTCTTAATTGAGTTGAAGGAGTCTGGCTTACGTCCTAAACTGTTGGCATCCTGTATTGCTACAAGAATGTTGCAATTTGTTTTAGTGGAGAATGCAAATAACATCAGTGGCACGCTGACGGATGGCTCAGCATGTAACAGGAGAGGGGAAGCACTGGTAACGTTATACATTTTAATAAAATGGTATTAATTCTGTGGTGGGGCTGGCGCAGCATGCTGGATCTCTGCGGTGCTTTTCAGGACACAGGATGAGCAGGGACCGTTTGCTGTGTCAGTTCCAATGAAAATGAAATAGAGATTTTCAGGAACAGGAAGAAAGGAAAATAATTTTCTCGTAATTGCTGTGAACTCGTCAGAAATCATGCACTTTTAAAGACTGATTCAGTAGAGAAATGACAGATTTTAAAATCTTCCCACACAGAACATTTGTGTATTATTTCCAGTTGCTGTGATAGATCATTTACTCCTGAGCGCTGTATTCTTTCTCTCTCATTTGAAGTACCTGGATATGTACTTCTCCGTGTCTATCCGTCTTTCTAAAGGCAGCATTTCTGCTTAGCAGAAGCCTTACGGTTCACCCGAAGTCAGACAGAGCTCTAGGAGGCTTAGAAGTATGCAGCTAAATACGTCGAGGTCCAACTGCTGCGCTAAGACCTTCTCAGAATCTCTACTGCCAATTGCTCACAGAGCTCGGACAAAGATTTCCCAAGCTGTTTATAAAAGGCCTCATAATGTCTGCCAGGACCTGGATGGAGTCTGAAACCTTTGAATTCTAAAACTCATTTTGAAGGAATTTTGGACTTTGGGAGCTTTTCCTAACCAAAATTAGCATGATATTTTATAAACTGAATTGTATTCAGAGCGGAGAATTTGGACGCATGTCTCTCAGTGGGCTTTGGAAGTACTTCTACCCCAGTATTGTCCTTTCAAGGACTAAACATTAAAAGTAGCTAAAGTAATTGCATTATTAAAAATCAAAACAAAACAGAGACCAGGGATGGGGAAGAGTTTTTAACCAGTGTGCATACACGCATATGAATAATGACAGTTGTATTTTCACTCCCATTCTCAGCCACTCCGGATGGACCACAATCACAGCTCTGAGCTGTATTATGTTCATAACCGTTAGGCTCAGCAGATAGCCTTATCAAGCACGTGGGGCTTTTCTGTTTGTTCCTGCCTCTGCAAGATAAGGGTAAAATGCAGATGGTTCTTTGATGAAATTACAGGACTGCATCCCTGTGACAAGGGCTGAAGGGCTGGAGAGCCATGAATCCCCTCAAACTGGCAGTGGAGCAGGGAGGACAATGCTAACAGCACTGCCCTGTTGCCATATGACCACACATTCTGGGTAAGGAGGGTGTAACATAACAGCTTGGCCAACCTGACAGTCTGGGGCAGAAATGCAGAAACAGAAGGAAAGCCGTATAGGTTTGGCCATAATCCAGCCCTAATACAAAAGAGGTTTTCCCTCTTATTTTGCACTAACAGTATCAGTCTTGAAGCCAAAGGGGAATGGTTTACACTTCTGAAGAAGCCACTGGAGATCTGGGCTCTTCCTGCTGCTTCTGTGCTCCCCTATAAGTCAGACGTGGCTGTAAGCCTACCATCGAGGCTATCTTCTGAAGGAAGAGGACTGTCATCCCAGAGCAGCACAGCGTGGGCAGAGCTAACCAGGCATGAAGTATACAGTTCCCATTGCATAAAACAACATCCTTTTTATGAGCAGACATTATTCAAGCCATAAGCTGCACACACACTCTTCCAACTCCATAAAATGTATCTCTAGAACTGGCCAGGAAACAGCTGCTTTTTCCAATCTGTTTGCATCAGTGAAGTGGGGGCTCCATTTAACAACTGTCACAAAACCCTCTGCTTTCCATGCTGATGGATCCCTCCTCCCCGCTGCTCCCTGTGCACTCCAGCCCTGGCCTCCTCCTGCCCTGCCTAGCGGTGCACACGCCAACCTCAAAACCTGCTCTGCTGGTACAAGGAACTGCCTTGGATGTGTTTGTTCCAGCCAGCATCTTGCTTCCAGTGGTGCTTGTGAATGCTGCAAGAAAACACAGCCTTTTCTGTGTCACCTGCTGGGAGCTGGTGCTGCTCAGCTGTGTGTGCTGGGTGCCTGCAGAGTGCTGGCTGCTGCAGCCCAAACCCACTCCAGGGCCAGCTGGCAAGGAGATAACGGGGGAGATGTTGCCACCCCTGTTATCTAATGCCACTAATTGGTTTTCTGGTACAGGGGCAGGGAAATTTCCCAGAGCATCAGACATTGAAGATAAACACCTAACACAGGATAAACACAGATGGCTGTGTTGTTGCTTTATGCCTCTGCGGTTGGATATGGAGGAAGAAAAGTCTCCAGTTGTTGATGCTTTTTTTCTGGGCACTTAGAGCAGCCCAGTTGTACTGTCTTGGCTGGAGATTTTTTTGTTTTCTTGGAAATGGTATGGATTACCTAGAAAAATAATCTCCTCTTTGAGATAAAACCCTTTTGGCAAAGGTGGAAAGCAGCTTGTAGTCTGTCTCAGTTAAAAAACACTGAAATTTTATCTATTAATCTGCTGTGAAATCAGTTAGATGTGGCTTTTTTAATTTTTTTCACTCCCTTGATCTTGTTACTGACAGCGAACAGATTTTTCACCCAGGCCCAGGCTCCAAGGTGAGCCCTGGGTGAGCTGGTGCTGTGCAGCAAACCTAGCACTGCCAGGCTCTGTGCTGCAGCTCGGGTGCTGCATGTCACAGCAGCCTGCCCAAGGGACAAACCTATCTGTCTGCAGCTCAGAGCTGATCACAGGGAACCACTTGAAGAAGCTTTTCAAATTCTGAAGACTTTCCCAGGCTGTCTGACACATTGGATTGGGCCATTTGACTCTTGTTTTCTTTTTTAATTCACCTCTCTAACTCCACTTCCACAAAGACCTTTTCCATTTTCTAAAGCCAAAAAGAAGGGGGAAGTTTGTATGCATCTGTTTTTTTTGCATGCTTGCACTGATCTATTTTTTGGAAAAGCACATCTCAAACCCAGGAGACAAATCTACAGCTCCAACTGTGTAGTCAATATTGTCCAGGCAGCACTACAAAATGTCACACACTGGCCTAATTCTTGTAAGATGTAAGACTAATTCCATTTGCCATTACAGACAAAGGGAACTTCTTCCTCTCCGCTCAAGTTCATTATCTACAGTTTCACTTGTAATTGGTAAGTGTAGGTTGATTTATATCAGCTGTGGGAATGGAACCTTTCCCACTCTCATTGTAGGTGCCTCAGGTGTTTCACAATGCGTGTGGAAGGCAGTCACTTCTGCCAGTAACCCCATGTTTTCTCTGAGAAATGACAGCAATTATAGCAGGAAATGGAAATCAGGCTGGGAGGCTTCTGACCTCCATTAGCTAATAAGAGTATCTTAGCTCTTTGCTCCGACTTATCCTAGGAATGGGCAACAAGGTTGTAACAGACTACACCCCATAAAGCCCATATAAATGGTTTCCTTATTAAACCACACCATTACTAATACTCTGGTTCTAAATCCACAAAGCTGCTGGCCAAGTCTGCAGTGTGCTCTATGCTTTCGTTCGTGAAGCTGGATGTTCGGACTGGAGTATCATGAAGACTCCCTTCCTAGGGTGCAGAAGTTCAAAAACATATAAATAGAGAGTAATTACAGTTCTGCTGGAGCCAGAATAACTTAAAGAAAAAGAAAGGATTTGGTAGAAAGGGATAACATCTTCAAACAGATCAACTGGCATCATTGGAAAGACAGGACAGTGTTCTGGCACAGAAGACTTCATTATGTAGCAAAAGAGACTGAGAACCCTTAGAATTATCAATTTGTTTTCACAGCTCTATCAGATGCTTTAATAATGATGTTTCTGGGCCTCACAAATGCCAGCTCTCAACATAGGAATTGTCCCTCTGCGCTGCAGATACGGTCACGAGCATCATTCCCTCAACCATGGCAAACCATGACCTGAAATAAAGCTGTGTCTCACGCCTGCTCTTCCATATCAGCACCTCTGGGGCTAAGCCATAACCGTGTAAAAACATTTGCTACATCTAAATAAGCAGTTAACAGCCTCAAGGCAGGCTCTGCTCAGCACTGCTCGCTTGCAGCTGGGAAATGTGATTTAAAAAACCAGACCCTGGGGACCACTTTGCACTGCTGCAGGACCAGCCCTTCTAACCTGTGTCTTATTCTGGCTCCTGTAACCATCATTCCTTCCCCACATCAGCCCCTGATCTAATCATCTGATTCATATTTTCTGGTTTGATAAATCAAGGAAAAAAAGCCTTTAACATTACATCTCCACATACATACACATATGTATACATCTCCACAAGCAGGTGGTTCTGTTTTTCAAAACTATCTTCAAGGTTTTCCTCTTTCCAGCTCTGCACGTGACGTGAGACTCTCTTTCTCCATCTGCCACTAGATGGTATTGCTCCAGCAGCGCTTCCCAGGTGCTGTGCACCCTTGCTGAGATGAAGCCCCGGGACACCAGCACGCTCAGAGTGCTGCACAGGATCCCTTCTCCATCCAAACTTTGAAATGTGGACCCGAGTGGACTGATTACTGCAGACACACAATGGTTTGCATTGCTGTGCTGCTTTTAATCTTCTGGTCCGACTGCAAGGTGATTCACAGGCAGCAGAGAGAGGGGCTGCAGCACAAATGAGGCTGAGAGAAAGGGCAACGCACTTGGGAGCACGTGGCCAGAGTTAGCAGGCTGGCAGGCATTCTCACTGCTTTGCCACGTGCTGGACAAACAGGAATCCCTTCACCATCAGGCACTTTGCTGAGACCACATCCCTGGAAAGACATCACTCTGTATGTGCTTTGTGTTTTATACTCTTCAGGCATCTGCTTGTGACTGTTGCTGAGGATGGTGTGCAATCTTTGGTTGCAGCTTCTTGCACTTGCAGCATCGTCTCTGCTCTATATTTGCTCTATAATCCAAAAGTCTGTGGTCTGCTAGCAGTGTCAGAGTACTCGATGTATGAATACTGAAGAGCTCAGGCAGGACCTTGTAAGTTTTTTAAAAGAACTGAAAGAAAAAAAATATAACCAAAAAGCTATTTTTTTTTCAGGGTTGCAAGTTTTTTTGAATAGCGCCGTTATTTCCCTTAAGCACTCGAGCATGAAGGAAATTATTCAGCAAAACTATTTTTAGTCTGGTAGATGAGCTGAGATATGAGGTAACTCTGTATTAAAAATAAATGACTTGGGCTGTTAGGTAGGCCTTGAGTTGCTTGCTGCCCTTTCACGACTGATAGCATCTCTGTGGTAAGTGTATGTGAGAACATTCTACTTTTATGTTTCCTTGTTTTGTTGCTGAATGTCACTGCTGTTCCTGGGAAACAAACAGGAAAGTCAAAGCTGCAGTGGAAAGAACAGCACATATCTACTGATTAAATGCTTGTGGCACTTGCATTCACATTATTCAGTTGTCTGACATATTTTAACCATGAACTGCGCTTGTTTAGCTTGAAGAAGAGAAACCTCCAGGGAGACTTCTTTGTGGCTTTCCAGTACTTGAAGGGAAGAATGACTGTACACAGGTTGATAGTGATAGGACAAGGGGGAAGATTTAGGTTAGAGGTTAGGTTAGAGGTTAGGATGAAGTTTTTCACTCAGAGGGTGGTGATGCACTAGAACAGGTTGCACAGAGAGCTTGTGGAGTCCCTGGAGGCACTCAAGGCAAGGCTGGATGCGGCTCTGGGCAGCCTGGCATAGTGGCTGGCAATCTTTCTTGTGGCAAGGGGCTGAAACTCGATGATCTTTGAGGTCCTTTTCAACCCAGGCCATTCTAAGATTCGATGATTCTGCATGTGGATGTTTTTGCCAAATGATTTTTGTTCGTTAAGACATCTATAAGCACATCCTGCTCCCACATTTGAGCTGGGGGTTGCTGGAACACTGCTGAGCAGCGTGGAGGGGCAAGGGGCCTGGCTCCTGCTGCTCGCAGGGACAGCCCCGAGGAAAGGATGAAGCTGCTGTGCCAGGCATTGAGGCGCATGGCACCGCGATGAGGAGCAGCTCTGTGCAGGAAAACACAAGCAGAGTCACATGTGGAGGTGGTGACACACGGCATCCGCATCTGGCTTGGCTGCACAGCAAGAAAGCAACACAAGGGACGCACATCTTCTGGCTGCTGTGCATGAGGCCATCTTAGAATCACAGAATCGGAGGGGTTGGAAGGGACCTCTAGAGAACACCGAGTCCAACCCCGCTGCCAAAGCAGCTCCCTACACCAGGTCGCACAGGCAGGCGTCCAGGCAGGTCCTGAATATCTCTAGAGAAGGAGATTCCACAACCCTCCCCCCTTTCAAAAGCGAGGCCCTGTCAAAACGATTCTGGGCCACTTTAGAGCCGGGAGGTGAACGCGGCCCCTGCCCCGGCCTTAACGATGGCCGCGCTTCCCGCCCCGCGCCCGCGGTTGCCAGGGAGACGGCGGCGCGAGGCGCCCGCTCTGCGCATGCGCACGCCCCCTCCCCCCCGGCAGTCAGGCGGCAGCGCGGTCAGCTGACCGGAAGCGGCGGCGGCGCGGGGCGCTGAGGGGCGGCGATGGAGCGGTACGACAAAGCGGCGTTGAACGCGGCCTTCGCGCCCGAGATTCGGCAGTAAGAGCCGGGGCGGGACCGGGAGGCGGGGGGGTGGCGGAGGAGGCGGTCTGACCCGGGAGGGCGATGTAGACGTTTCCTGGGTCGGTTCCCCTGGGCTGGGATGGCCGCCTCCCGCGGCGGGAGCCGGATGTGGGAGGCCCCGGGCTCCCACAGGAAAACTTCTAGGAGCTAAACATGCTGCTTGAATGTATGTCAGTACAATGTGGCCTTAATGAACACGAGTGCTGCTGGCTTCAGTGAAATAGCTGTGTGGCTGGGTTTTTTTTTTTTTTTTTTTTGTGATTCTCAGGGAATGAGGGCTTGTTTGACTTTTATTCCCACTTTTCCTGAGGAACATCGGGGTAAAAGGTGATTTCAAGCAGTATATTTGCCCCAAATGTCTGGAATAAACTTCTTGGAACCGTTGCAGGTGTCCAGGCATTATAAGAATTGTATGTCCCTGAGTTCAGTTGGCTTTGATAGATATTTCTGCATCGAAGTCTGAAGGACACGTGTCATTGTCTGTGGTGATCTGTGGAAGCCAGAAGGTATTATTTGGCTCACGTATTCACTGCTGCATGGAATAATCAAGTCACTGAAGCAGAGTGGTTAAAAACTGGTATAGGCACACACACAGAAACAAGTTGTGTGTGTTGTTTTGTAAATACAAGACCTGTTCTAGCAGGCAAAGTTCACCTGCACGGTCCCTCCTGATTCTCCTGTTCAAGGTCTTTTGAATTTAGGTCTGGGAAGGCAAGAAAAAAAAAAGCTGTTAATGCTTTGGTGTGTTAGCTCCATGTTCTAATTACTGCTACAGTTACCCCAGGGTCCTCAATGGAAATGGAGAAGTTATTCTGAACAGAGGGATGATACCTAATACCAGAGCTTCATTTCTGACTGCAGACTGTTAACTCATTCCGTGTACTTCCCTCTGTGCCGTAGCCGTAGTACTTCTCATTTTCTACTAGAACTGTAGTTATTTTTTACCAAGGAAAATAGGGAACTTGGCAAGTTTTTGTGCAGAATACTGTCATGCATTTCATATACGTACGTATCTGGTACCAGGTATTTAATAGCATGAATATAATGCTCCCATCTTGTTAATACTGGCAGAACAGTAACAGAAAGATCTGATGCTGTTGTTCACCTTGCTAGTGAATTTTAACCACCATCGCTGCACCTTTTGAGTACTGTGGTTTTCTGTTGCAGTTAGCAAATGCATACTCATTCTTTGTCACTTCCAGTGCCCTCGGTTCTTGAAAAGTAATTGGGTTGCTTCTCCTGTTCAAGACAAGTTCTTGCCCTGTGTCAGACGTGCATATTGTGACTTACTTCTGTCTGTAACTTTTCTTATTTATTTCAGAAATGAGGGTTCATTAACATCAACTCTAAGAACACTTCTATTCTTCACAGCTCTAATGATCACATTACCTGTTGGGCTGTATTTTTCATCAAAGGCTTATATTTTTGAAGGTAATTAGCAATTAGCATTACTATTACAAAACAGGAAAACTTTTCTTTCTTCTTCTGAATGTTAGTTTATTTATGCAAACTGAAAACTCTGTAATGTCTAACTTGTGTAAGTTAATGCATCCTTCCCTGCATTGTGGTCTGCAATTTAACATCCGCTGTTGTTGTGCAGTGGTTTATATTGTATACAGGTGCAGTATTCCCTTTACCTAAAGAGTAATTAACACCACGCTTCCTCAGAGCTCTATTGGGATTGTCAGGGATGGGCTTCCTGCAGCTATAGCCAATTAAGTCTGCGTTCAAGACAGAATAATGTAATGTAATGATATGATTTAAAACACAGGAAAAAAAAATACCTGCACTTATCAACTCTTAGTTGATGTCAGCTGCTTTTAAGAACAGTTTGTTATTCAATAACCAAGTTGGAAGGCCTTTCAGGATGCTTCTCCTTTTGTGCTCACTGCTATAGGTAGTTCTCAAGGCTGAGAAGTTTGCTAAGTTACTTTCAAATTTATTTGTAGCGTGTTGAATTGTTGTTCTTTTTACCTAAGATGTTGCAAATGAAGCCTTAACTTTGCTGTGTCAGTTAACGGCAAAATTGTCGGTGTGGATGGGGTTGGGCTTGTTTGGAAGGGTGCGTTACTGCCGTGTGTGCACTTCCCTGTTTTGTTATTTCTTGATGAGGAGAAATGGTGTTTTGTCTTCTGGTGTTTGAAGGCTTGTTTCTTGTGAGAAGTACCATCTTAAGTGGTGAGGAGTTGTTTAACAATCTAATTTAAGAAGATGGAATTATTTTCCCACTGATTTTGTCTTTTATGGTGGCAAATAAACTGTAACTATTTTCTCCCTCTGTTTTCCTGCCCTGCAGACGTCTGTGCTTTGGAAAAAACGATGCTGAGGTTTATTTGGTGCTGGAGGATAAGAAAGAAAATGTGGATGTTGTAGAACTCTGAATTGTGGACTTTAGAAGCAGGGTGTTTAATCTTACATATTTTGCAGTGTTGCTGTATTCCAGAAGTGCTTTCAAGGCCAGTAATTATTGCAGTGCATTCTTCCTATGTATCTTTTTGAGCTCTGTCTTCAGATATAGCAGTACATTGAGCTTTGCTCTTTTGGGGGGGGAAATAAAAAGCAGTCTTCTGTTTCAGCACGTATAACTAATATTCTTTCCTTCTTTTATTTTCTCAGGTACCTTAGGAATGTCCAACAGAGACAGCTATTTTTATGCTGCCATAGTTGCTGTAGTCACAGTTCATGTGGTGCTTGCCATGTTTGTATATGTAGCGTGGAGTGAAGGCACTCGACAGTGGCGGGAAGGCAAACAGGACTAAAATGAAAGCCATCATCATCTGATGCCTACGGACTGTAAATAACATTTCTGCAAATGAAAAGCATTCTTCAAAATGTGTAATAGATGTGTGCAAAGATGAGGCTGGTATCTCAACCCTGTTCAGCTACAATAAGACCTTGCTTGTCTTGGATGTGTAGCAGTATTTTCTGTAATGCTGACTGAATCTGTATGTGGGTGTAATCAGTTTCTACCAGGTTGAGTTGAGGAGGTATTCACATGAAATCAAAATGAAATACTTAAAAGAAAATAATCACGTAGCTATTTTTGCAAATCTTGGTATTTTTCTGGCCTGCTCTGAAAATAACATTGGCCTGAAGCAAGCATTATGTTTTTAAATTAACTAAATTGCTATTTAAAAAGCACTACACTTTACTTGCTGCCCAAACAAAATGGAGATGTTGAGATTTCTCTGATTAGTCGGATGTGCATTCTTCTAAGCTAATTCACCAGGTTAATAGTACAAGTATAGTTTACTTTGTTAGAAGCAGAATAAAGGCACTGACCAAACTGGCAGCGATGTGCTGGGCAGAAGCTTTGTACCTGTATCGACTGGGAGCTGTCAGAAAAAGCTGTAGCTGTTCTCTGGAAGTCTCATTAAGGAGCTGAAAGTATTCTGACCTTCCTGTCAAAACCAAGCGTTGCTTTCTGACTTCGGTAATGCATTTTTTCAGGACATGTCAATTCTCAGTTGCTCATGTCAAATGAATAGGTTGTTTTAAGAGTAACACAAGGTAAACCTTGTTTAGTGACCTTTTCCTGCAGTTGCAGTTTGAGTCCAAAACACTAGGCAGGCCTTGTCTCCTATGAGGTAAAATTACTCCTTGAGGAATTTGGGGGGAAATGTTTTTCTGAGTTCAGAAGTAATTTAAGTGTTAGTACTTGTTATTTAGAAGATCATGGGGTGTCTTCCTGAAGCGAAATACCCACCTTTCTTCATCTTCGGTTCTAATTTTTGATTATGGTATAAAATTTAATCTCTGATTTCCTTTTCTGTTGTTTTGAGAGTATTTGTCTTCTTAGTGCAGGCGTACCGTTCCGTTCTTCTGCAGTTACATGCTGATGAAGCAAAAAGAAATGGCGTAGTGGCACAGTATGTTTTTTATGTCCTTACTTCTGTGTATGTACTTGATAATTGCTGAAGGAAGTGACTGCATTGCCTGTGGTGCACTACAACAGTGACAGCTATCACCCACACTAATGAGCAGTGGAGGAACAAGTGAGATACAAGAGAGAAAACAAGCTGTAGCCATCTGCAAATGTTGTCCTTTATGAAGCAGAACACAAGAATGATCGCATTGTGGAAACTGTGCTTCTCTTCATGTGAGCGAACTTGTAGTCTGTGAAATGACACAATATGCTGAGCTCTTTTTCTTCCTCCGTTGTGTCTGGACACTTTCCGTACTAAAACCATGGTGATGCTTTTGTGTTGTAGAATAACAGCCTAAGTTTTGTTTCTGTGTTGTGCTGATGTTAGCAATCTATTTAGTCTGTGGAAAAAGCCTCCCCTAGGTTCCAGCAGTGCTCAGAACTCAACTAAAGCCGTTTGCTTTTAAGTTATTGTACTTCAGATCTTTTGTTAATTTCAGCTTTCTGTTGTATTGGTTGAGTATTTCTGGATGTGTTTTGCTTAATATAGGACTTGGAATGATTTTGTTGCTACACTTTTCGTTTGTAAAATGTACCCATAAAGGAAAGCAAATCAGATGTTCGTGCCCTGTAGCTGGAGGAATGTGTTCCTCAGCGTGCTGGGACACAGTTGAAACATTAGCAATGAAACCTACACAGGAGAATAAGGCTAATAGAAATCACTTCTACACTGTACTTTTGAAATGTTAGGATGCTGCCAGCAAACCAGAGAGCAGCAGATTTTGGGTGAGAAAAGCTAACATCTCATAGAGCTCGATACAAACGTAGTCTGTATGATGGCATGTTGGGTCCCTGATCTCCTGTGTGAGGAGCATGCACACTGTAAAAGAAAAAGAAAAAAAAGAAAGTACCGCCTTTGAATAAGAAACTTCTCAATGAATGCACATGTTGAATAGTTTGAATAATATCTTCAGTAATGCTCACAAAATCCGCAGCTTACATGTAGATCAGCCAAGGCATTGCTCAGTAACTGTGTTAGTTTATCACGGAGTATGAGTGTGAAAATGGTTGTTGTGCTTTACTGCCTGTGTCTGTTCTGCTTCACACACTAGAATTCTTAAATGCTAGATGAATTCCTAGTAAGGAAACAATCACAAACTTCTAAGAAGCTTGATGTATGCATAGAAGTCGTAATGTCTCAGCAGCTGGACATGAGATCTCTCTCTGACGATAACATTTTGATCAGCAGTGTTCTCTCTGTGAAGAGAGAGTTTGTGAGCTTCTGGACAGTAGCAGTCGGATTCCCTTCGGTTTTGCCTTGCCTGTGTTTGGAAGCTGAAACAACTCAGGTAAGTGGTGCAATGAGAGCAGACAGGTGGTGGGATTACACCACGACACAGGAGCTCAAAGAGCAGAAACCACTTGTAGGATGTACAGTCTGCATGGAATAGATGCTCTGCTGGGAGTCGCACTGTGCCTTGGCAGTACTGAGATTTACTATATTCTGTCAGTTTGATTGCAGGTTTTTTTGTTGTTTATATCTCCTCATGTCCTCGTTAGTGCCTAGGCTGATGAGTGAGTCACATTTTTGTTGTGTTGCGACCATTGCGATTGTTCTGTTAAGTATTGATGACTCCACAACTGTGATCAGTTTCCATATCCTGTTGCATTGCTTTTATTTTCCATAAAAGAGCAATATAAAACTTGTAATGATGTAGTACTTTCAAAGTGGTACTGTGAGTTTGTTCATTCTGTCACCGAGAATGGATTTGAAACAGCTGTTGTTTAAAAGACCAAGTGGGGAGATGTGGGTTTGCAGTTAGCTAGTCTAGCTAAAACGTGATTGTAAGTGAATATCTTGAAACTCAGGTTGTACCAGAAATGTAACGAAACGTTTCCTAAGATTATAAATACAGGTAATGGAGGGGGGTGGGATGGGATTGAGAACTGCAGAATTGTAGCTTCTCAAAATGAGTTTAATTTTCTTCTTTTCACCTCCCTGTTTTTGTGTCTGCAGAACACTGCTGGATGCCCAGCCCATACAGCATGCAGGTGGCTGACTATAGTTTGTGGTTAACGGTGCCTGGTCTAATTCATCCATTAACTGCTGACTAAGAAGGTGGTGACGCTGATGATCATATTGTTAGCAGGAACTGCTTGTTAACACACACTTCAAGCAGTCTTTACAGTATATAGAAAGAAAACAAAATACTGCTTACTTTGTTTTTCTGTGTAAGAGAGGGCACAGTGATACGCTGATTAAACCACCTCCTGTGTAATCTGCACAGTGATGTGTTTTGGATGCCATCTAACTGATGCAGGTGTAAAAGATCTGGTTGTGTCGCACTGCATTAGCAGCATGACAAACTAGATGGCAGGCTTTTCTCTCAGATTCCCATGGGGGGCAGTTGTGCTTGCTGGCAATTTGTCTTCTCACTTAGGGGTGAGCAGGAAAACATTTGTTACTGCAATTGCGATGGTTTTTAAAGAGCTGCAGAGTGGTTGCAGTTGAAGTACGCTTAGGCTTTTGATGGCCCACACTATTGCATGGAGTGTACTCAGAGCCTACAGACAGGGGTGTTGTAATGGTTCAGGTGAGTAAAGGACAGGGCTCTAAATAGAGGGGCACTGAGCTGAGTGTATCATTGTGAAGGAACGCAGCGTGGGTGTGATGGAAATTGAGGTAGCACAAGGGAAGGAAAGGTCCTGTGAAAGCCAGCGAGTGACTTGGGGCAGAGTGTAGGGCTGGGATGTGCTGGCACAGCGTGCTGCATGAGGACGTAGACACCGTAGGTTCTTGTTAGAAGTGTTTATCCCGTTGTTCTCTGAGGGATTATGCAGAATCACTGATCTGAAATATTGAATGTAAATCATAAAAATACAAAGCCGGTTCTGGTTTTAACTTTGAATTGAAGTTATTTGTAGGTTGACAGCTTTGCATCTCCTTTTGTGCAAATGTGGGGCACGTTTGTTCAGCTTTCTGTTACACAACGAGCATTGTTACTAGCTCTGACTCATCTCTTAGGGCTGGGTCAAGCCCTCGGAGTGTAAATATTTCTTAAACACAGATCAGCTGCCTCTAATGTTTCATTAGATCTGGTCTGCTCTACAGGAGACAAAAGCTTCTTGTTAAACATTCACAGGAAACAGTGCTTGATATTTCGCTGCAAAGGGAAGGCTCGGCTGTTGGAAGATTGCAAGGAAATGCTATATAGTTGGGGCCCCGCAGTAATTTTCATATTTGAAGAGCTAGAGTGTGAATGTCTGAGATGGTGGGATGCACCTTGAATTTCTTTGCTAGGAGGGATGAATTACAGTGCTGTGGGAAGCTGCTTGTGAGTTATGGGTTAAGACAGAGTACAGTGGTAAACTGCTGGGACTTCAGTGCCCTTTATGATGGCATGTGTGTTTAAGTGCAGAATGGCCGTAGCTGAGATGCCAGGTTCTGCAGCATGCCCAGGGCTTGCTGTGTGCCTATCAGATGGCGTGCTCTGTCAGTACTTTCCTATTTAATGGTTCCGAAAATGTTGTTAGAAGTAATCTTGAGTAACTGCTGTTTCACAGCCCCTGGTTTTATGAACCACAAACTGGATCTTTACTTGGTTCTTATGTTTGAAATAAAATCACAGTATCACCTCTCATCACAATCACAACTGACTGATCTGCTCCATGCTAAGCCGGTTCCTTTATATTTTGCCAGCACTGATTGCCCACCCATTGCACTTCTGCAAGCAGCAGCAAGTTCCTCGCTCTTTAGCTTTTTACCTGCCCTAGCTTTTTGCTGCCACCTGGAGCACTTGACAGGTATTCTATCCCCAGCATCTGCTGTGATCCCTAGTTGAGATGAGGTGCAGCTTTGCAGGGGAAGGTGAGGGTTCTGTACTGCTGTACTATCAGCTCTTGTGTTTGAGGCAGAAAATGGTGATGCCGAGGAGAAAAAGATTCCAATTTTATAAAGAATTAATTAGCCATTTGCTCTGGGCATTATGAGAGGTAACAAACAGCCCTAAAGTAGCAGGAACTTGGGAGGTGTGATGCAGTTCTTCCAAGAAGCCTTCCCATGCTGAAAAGCCACATTTACATTGTATCAAGCTTATGCAAGGGATTAATTTGGAAGCAGAGCTGAGCAGCTTGCAAACTTCCATCCTCAGGTCAGCTTGCTCTAGGTTCATGATGCAAATTGATAGGATAAAGCACTTCTATGCACTTTTTATGGGCTTTGCTCAGAAGGTGAAAAGGAAATCCTGCAGAGCACTAGAACTAATTTGCTGCAGTTTTATTCAGTTAATGGCAGAACAGTGCAGTAGTGCAGCTGACTACATAAACCAGTGCAGCAGATTGCGTCTGTAAATAGATGTATGATGTGTACTGGATGACTAGTAGAGCAAATGCAGCTTTTGTCATGTCTCCATGAATTTTGCCAAGACAATTTCCTCTCAATTGAAACCTAGCAGTTGACTCTGGACCAGTAGGAGGAATTGCTGTGTGGAAGTCCGGGCACCTTGCCTCCTGTGACAGCCAGGCAAGGCTCTGCTTTGCGAGGGAAGTCCCCTTGTTCATGATCCTGGCTCTTGCAGAGCTGACATGGCGGCTCCCAAAGCCTGAAATGCAGTGAGGAAGGTCTTAGTGTCTGTGCCAGAAGTGCTGTGGTGTGGGAGGTAGTGAGAGCTGTGGCTGATTCTCACGTGCATCCCTGGTACTGGGAAGCCAGTATAAGGCTGCTATTTATTTGGTAAGTTTAATACTGGGGAATGGGCATGGAGGGGGACTGGAACTTGAGACTTCAGACCTATTCAACCAGCAGTATCTGCCATTTGCTACCATCCACCTGTAGTGATCGTAGGGATTTTTCTGGTCAGATCTTGAGTTGGTGAACATCAGGAACGCTATCGTCTGATTTTGCGTAGTCTGCTGTTTTCTTTGCAGTCTGTGCTTTGTCCTGCTTTGCTTTTCACCTCTTGTTTGCCCACAGAATTTTGCTAGGAGTGAGTTCTGAGGTCAGGATGCAGAGTATCTATGTGGTGGTACCTGGGAGAAGGGTTGGTGTGAGGCTGGAGGAAAAAAGGGAACTGAGTAAATGATGAAAGACTTAAGCTAATATGTAGACCTGATTTTTGTATGCCTTTGGGTACGTACATGTCTTTGTCTCAGCTCTGAGCACTTGGTTTGGGGATCTGCGTTCAGGCATGACTAATCTGCGTTTGTCTCCCTCTTCTCCCTCTCACAAAGCGCTGTACCACTTGAAATGTTTATTTTTCTGTATTTGAAGAACATTCTTTTGTAGTCCAAATGCTTTTTCTCTTTTCTAGAACAATAGGTGGAAGCGTTTTTATTAATCTTTTTATTATTTACGCACTTCTATCTGCGTGCAATACACACTGAAGGCAAATGAATTGATTTTTTTGAGACCAGCTTGCTTTTTATCTTGCAGAAACGATGACTCATCAGAATCATCCAGCCCTCATCTGTATTCCTCCCCCAGCTAATAAGTTAAATGGGAGTTTTATGTTTGTGTTAAAAGGCAGCCTATGCTTACTTCACCAGGGAGCTTGTTTGAATGTTGAGTTCACAAGAAGAAGGCTCCTTGACAAAACAGAACTGCATTTTGAGGCATTCTCTTCTGCTCCCAGGGTTTCTAGCATTTACTGAAGCCTGTGATCATTTGTGAGTCCTTTTTCCAGTGCTTCATGCATTTAGAGTGTTTTGCCAATGCTTGTTAATTAATGAGAGACAGAGACTTGTCCAATGGCCAGAGCTACAAGTGTCTTACTGCATGCTTCCAGCTAAGGCCGGGCTGTCTGCAGATTCCCATTAAAAGATCTTTGGAGGTTTTGCAGCACTTATATTCCCTCGAGCTCTCTGCAGCAGGCATCCTGCTGTGAACGGAGTTCCCAATAGAAGAAGCTGCAGAGGTGCAAGTGGTTGATGGGGTCCATCAATTACTTTGGGCAGAGCAGGGAGGAAGAAGAGATTCCAGCATGACAGCAATGAAAGCTGGACTGTGTGCTGAAGTTCAATGCCTGGATACTCTAGCGGGTGTTCTTGGCTTTCAGCCTCAGGATTTCGGTCGAGAGGAGAGCAGGCACCAAAACCTTAGGTGAAACACTTCTGAAAAAGAGTGACATAACTGTGAATAGAATAATTAATATTACCTGTCAAACTGTGATGACACTCTTTCTTGCCTCCTTTGAGGATGACAGCATGTGGAGAAATGATGCAGGTGACAGCAGGCTGATAGACCAGGAGAGGTCTCTGCTTTCTCTTGCAGAGAGAGCAGTCTTCAGTGGGCATGGTTTTGGAGCATTGTTTGGAGCACTGTTTAAGCCCAGACCTAAGTGTGCAGCAGGTCATTTTTTCCCAGGTGTATTCCCATTAGCTGCTATGAGCAGCTTTCCTGTGAGTTTCATCAGTGGTCTACTGACTGTGCGTGGACTAAACATTATAAATCATTCCAAAAGTGAGCACGAGGTAAACCAATTGCCATGATTTCCTAACCCTCTCTTACACTCTAAGTAATTTAAAAGTACAATATAACGAAGAGGATGCATGTTCCCTAAAGCACCTCCTGCAGTGCCTATTTTGCAGTTTGGTGTTCCACGTAAATGCTATTAGTTTCCTCATTTACTGGGACATGTTTGCTCGTTAAGATCTCTACAAAGTGGAAGGCCTGTTTGAATGCTGTAGGGGATGAGCATATTTATTACAAGCTGATAATCCTTGTAACTTGTTACATTAAAATATAAATGGATTACTGTATAGTCTGAGCATGGTGTAAGTGGTTAATAAACTGCAGAAATAAATGCACTGAAACTCAAAATAGTATTATAATCCTCTACAGCAGAATCGCACCCCCGTTCATTTAAATGGTATTGTGACTGACTTTGTTCTAGTCCAACTTTGAGGCGATGTCTCCATGAAAATCTTATGACTCGCCTTCCACAATGGCATCAAAGACAAAGGGAGAAAAACAGACTTGACAAAACGAGGTCAGTACATTAGCAAGAGCAGAGTGGGCTGAGCAGCTTTGTTTCCTGAATCAAAGCTTAATTTCAGGAGTGTTGCTGTGCTCCCGTTAGTGTGTCACTGCTGCCGTTCTCAGCAGCAAGGAACCAAAAAATGTCTCAGCAATGGGTAAGGGGCTGAAGGTCTTGACTGAAGCCTGCTGTCTCCTTTCAGAGAGTTTAAGGGTATGGCGATGCACGAGGCATCCCTTTGGGGTGGGGAGGGTGGGATGTCCTAGTCTCAGCTAGGACTGTAGCCAGCCCCTGTACTACTAGACAAGGATCATAGAATCACCAGGGTTGGAAAAGGCCTCCAAGATCATTCAGTCTGACCATCCCCTTACCACTATTTCCTGCTAAACCACGTCCCTCAGTACAACATCTAAATATTTCTTGAACATCTCCAGGGACAGTGACTCCACTGCTCCCGGGCAGCCCATTCCAGTGCCCGACCACTCACTTTGGAGAACTTTTTCCTAACATCCAGCCTGAACCTCCCCCTGCAACTTGAGGCTGTTCCCTCTCTCCCTGTCACTATTTATCAGAGCACAGTGCTTCTTTTGCTTGTGTTTTGTGCGAAGGTGGGATGCTGAGGGAGCTTGCTCTCTTCAGGAAGAAAGAAATACATTTTGTACTTCTTATGATTTTAATTAAATAGGCAGCAGTGGCACGGTGCCAGGGCTTCTCCTGGGACGTGCTGAGCAGAGAGGGAATGTGGATGTAGGAAGCTCATCCAGGTGTCTGTGTCCAAGAGCAACCTTGGTTTCAGCTGAATTAATATCTCAGTGCAAAGTGAATGACTTCTGTCACCTCGAGCTCTCCTGGGCAGGACTCTGAGCAGAGCAGGCTGACAGTGGTTCTGGTTTTTGGGATTTGAAATGGCCTTCTTGATTTTTGGCGTGGACAGAAGGTGATTGTGAAGCACGCGGGAGGTCTTTAATCTTCCGGATTTACATTTTGTGGGATTACAGCTTTTCAGCTTTTTGTTTCATCTCAAACACTGGCAAGGCAAGCGGGTAAGGAAAGATGTGCTTGGAGCCTTTCGGTGCAGCTCTTCCCTGAACTCAGCCGAACCCCCTCCAACCCCATGGCCACAGCCCCCCCCATCTGCATTTCATAAGGGTATTAGCGGTGTAATTAATAGGGGTTGTATAACAGTACCTAATTAAACTGTGATCATATCGTGTAAATTTAACTTGATTATCGTTAGCCTCGGTGAACTCTGCGGGGGATTAATCCCCACCATTCCATCAGCGCAGAGGGCAGCAGCGGCAGTCCTGCCCAGCAGCAGAACAGCAGCGTGCCGTGGTGCCCCACGCTCCAAATCCCAGCAGCAAGCACAGCTCCAGCGGTGGGGGACTGCCTCGCAGCCACAGTCTCATCATTTTCCAAACGGTTAAAGGCCGTGGGATGCCAGCAGGCACCCGTGGCATGGGTCTTACAGTCGCTGAAGAAGGAGTCCGTGAGAGGATTATGGCTTACGTAAGGGTTTGCTGCCTGCGCCAAAGCTGCAGCCCCTCGATGTCAGTGGGTGCCGTGCTGCGCCTGCCCGCAGTCAGTGGATGCAGGGATGGATGCAACAACAAAAAGCGACGGGGGGGGGAGGGTCTTTAAGATAAAACTTGAAACGTGGGACCCCCCAAAAGACTGGGGTACCCCTGGGGTTTTGTCTGTGGGCACAGAGCCAGGGCAGCAATCTGCCTTTTTTCCCCAGATTAAAACGCCGTGTGCTCCCCTGCTCTTGGACTTTTTTTTTTTTTTTTTCCCTGTGCTAAAACACCAAATGAGCCTTTGGTCAAACAATCTGTTTTCCCATGCCTAGCGCAGAGCACGGCTTTCGTCCTTCCTCCTCCCAACGCGTCGTCTGCCGCTAATAATAGTCGGATCAATGGGGCTGCCTCCTGCGTGCCTCAGTCTGACGGCAGCCCCGAAGACCCAGCTGACAGCAGGAAAAGGGCCGCAGCGCACATCGCTTTTTCCAAGTGTTCCGTGCTTAATTAAAAGCAAAGAGAAAGTTTTACTCTTGTTTGCATGAATGGTCACATCAAACAGTACAGGAAAATCTAGGCCAAGCTGCTCTCAGCAGCCGAAGGAACATTACACTATTGCACCGCATCCTTTCATAGTAGTGATCTCTCTTAATAAATGTCAGGGACCTTTTGAACTTCCTTTGATCTGGGAGCATTGCCTTCTGCTGGTGGCCCGGAGCCCACCTCGCCTCGCCCCCGCCGGCCGTGGAGAAGATGCGTCTGCGTGGGATGGGGAGCGCGCATTATCCGCCAGTTCAAGTGCAGCGGGTGCATACTCGTTGCCTACAGAAATGGTGCCAGTTATATAACTCCCGCTGTGAGTAATAAGGTACAACTCTGTCCACTCGTCCGCAGGAGGTTTTGGAGGGCTCGGTGTTCCTGGCTGCTTGAAAGGTAAGTCGGCAATGCGTTTCTCGTTAGCGGTGTTTGCGCGTTGTGTCCGTAGTTACGCTGCTGAAAAGGTGCTCAGAAAATGAGAGGATTAAGCGTGCTTGCAGCACCTCGTGCAGGCACAGGCAGCGTGCTTCCAGTCGTCACTGGTTGTTCTGGGGCTCTGTGAGATAGCTCTGCAACTTGTTCGTTCTGCTTCTGGTTTCCTCAAACATGAGCACAATTAAGCTTAGCTGCTGCTTAATGGCTTTCCCTTAGATATTATAGTGGTAATAACGCATTTGGAGAGAAGGCTGTGCTCAGGCAGCAGAGTGCTTTACGTGCTACACTTCATGAAATGCTTTACAGGATGTTCATGTCGCTCGGAATGTGACTTGCTGCTGCTGGTTGCACTTGCAGAGCTGTGCCTTCCTGCAGTTCTGCTGTCACATCTGTCTGTCCAGGCAGCACTGCTGGAGCTGACCTGTGGCCACGAGCTGCCTGCCTGTGTGGGGCTGAGCTCAGGGTGCAGCAGGGCATGCAGGCATGCTGGCTCTGTAAGCACTGCGTGCAAGACGCTGACGATGTGGGGCTCCTGCACAAAGCCAGAAGGGCTGCACAGAGGCAGCAGGATTGCAGTGAGCTGCAAGCTCGGAAGGTTCAAGCAGTGGGACACAGCACCTACATGAGCAAGGGGACCTGGATTCATCCCAGAGAGCAGCGTGCCTGAATCCACAGCAGCCTCAGGCTGCAGGTTGGCATTGCAAGGGTGAGCGTTGTCCTGGAATGAACTGTGCAGCAGAACAATGTGTTAGATACAGCCCGTGCTCTCCTGGGACTCTGAGTCTCTGATGCTCAATTTGTAGATTCCCGTTTTTGTCACCCTCCAAAAGCTACTTGATGTCTCTGCTCCTGTCACTTCAGCTTGTGCATTTGTTCCTCGCAACGTACAGCTGGAGCAGCAAACTGGAGGGGCCCACGTCCTATTTCATCATTGTTCTCCTCTCTGTGGCCGTGTGCCTGCTGGCCTTACAGAGCAGGCCAGGCCCTGCTGGGTGCGAGGACACAAGCCGTGTGCTCACCCTCACTCTGAGGGTGCAAATAGCCTGGGGTGGGGTGTCCCCTGCCCCAGGGAGGATGGAAGCTGGGTGGCAGTCACCATACCTGAGAGCACAGTATGTTTCACTATTTCTGTTACTCAGGACGTGCTCATGAGATCACAGCTCAGGTTTCTGTGGTGCACTGAGCAGCACGGGCAGCATAGAAGGCCAAGGAGGGAGCACGTGCGTGCAGTGCATCGGGTCTCCCTTCGGGGTCCAGCGGGGCCCTGCTGCTTGAGCAGAAATAGATGGCAAATTTGAAACTGTGACAAGTGTTCAGGTTTAAAGTTTTGTCTCTAGCTGGTCAGCTCCCAGCTGATCCTAGCCACAGGTGAACAGAAGACTTTCAGACCCCTGCTTGGGGAGGAGACCAGGCAGACTGCTCATGGTTCTCCAGCAGCAGGAGGCAGGCTGAGCCTGCTGGGGTTCCCTTTCACATGCTCGCTGCACGCTGTTGGCCTCAGCTGTTGCCCAGCAGTAGCAGTAGGGCATTTCACTGCAGGGTTGAGTGTGCTCAGGCAAGAATTTTCAGAGGAACTCATCTGTTTACATGGATTGATAGTGATAAGACAAGGGGGAATGGTTTTAAACTAAGACAGAGGAGATTCAGGTTGGATGTTAGGAGGAAGTTTTTCACTCAGAGAGGGTGGTGGTGCACTGGAACAGGTTGCCCAGAGAGGTTGTGGCTGCCCCATCCCTGGAGGCACTCAAGGCAAGGCTGGATGTGGCTCTGGGCAGCCTGGTGTAGTGGTTGGTGACCCTACCCATGGCCAGGGGGTTGGAACGAGATGATCTTTGAGGTCCTTTTCAACCCAGGCCATTGTATGCATTGACACACTGAGACTGACTGGGAGATACCCGGGGAAGGCTTTAGCTCCCCCAGTGGTCTTGGTTTCTTCCACTTCTATTTTCTCCGAGCAAAATAATTTCAGCTGGTTCAAGCCCATCCACTCACTGCTTCCCGGGTGGGGCACAAAGGAGCAAAAGCATCATAGGACTGGCCAGGAGACCAAGCAAACACAAGTCTCTATTCACAGAAATTATTATAATAAGTGAAAGAAGTGGGCAACCCCAGCTGGGAACTTAAACACAGCGGCCAAGAGTTAGCCACCCCGCGAGGTCTGCCCCCCTCTGACGCCTGGGGGGAACCTCTGCTGTGAGGGCAGCAAGGAGTGCTGTGTCTGGTCAGCCTGCACATAGTGCTCTGCCCGGGGGAACGGGGCAGCCTGGCAAAGAGCCACTGCTGGACCCTGCCCTTGTGCTGAACAGATTTCTTTATGCACATGCCCATGTTTAATTAGCATTATGAAACAGTAATAAAAAATTGAAAATGTCATTGCAATGTTGTGCAGGGCTAGGACTTGCAATTCAACTGCAAGCCTGCTGTCAGCAAAGGTTTGTCTAAGCCCCACTGTGAGACATTTGTTGTCTTCCCTGAGCAGGCTGACCTTGCTCACGACATTTGGCACTGCCTTTGCCATGTGTGTTCAGGTCAGCATCCTTCCTGAGCCTGTCTGGTGGGGGAAACCTAGCCTGGTTGGAACTCTCAACAGCTGGATCAGTGTTTGGGAGCATCACCGCCAGCCTGATGGTGCTTCAGGAACTCAGCTCCAGAGGACAGTTCCTGGACTTGTTCTTTTATTTATTATGTGCTTGTAGAATGAATTGAAGCACTGCCTAGCATCCAGATTAGCAGAACATTGAAACAGAGGTGGTTAACACTCAGCCCTAAGAACTTGTGCTGTTAACCCAGACTCAAGTGAAAGCATTGGTGATAAAAGCAGGGGGATGGGATGGGCCCTGATCGTATCAGCTGTGCAGAGAGGAGGTTTCGGATAATGGGAGGTATCTGCATGTTTCCTGTTGAAACCTTGACATTTGAATTGCGTGCTCTTCATGCCACCCTCTGTAGCCCTGCTGCCCATTCATTGAATTTGAGAACTGTAAATGTCTGTGCATGTTGATTGCTGCAAGGGGTTGGGGGGTGGAGAAAAGTCCTTGAGAAGTTTTGGGGCCAGGCAATGTAAAACAGTGTCGTGTAAGGGAGAGAGTGATTTGAAGAATAGCTCTGGGGAAAGAGAGTCACTTGCTGAGAGCTGAGGGGCCACAGGGAGAGGAGCAGCAGCCAGACCAGGGCTGTGGGAGCATTTCTGTGATGAACCGGTTGTGATGTGCCACCAGGGGGTCCCACACAAGTGACAAGTCCCCAGGACTGAAGGGGGCACATCCCCCACCCATGGGCCTCCCTTGTCACATCACCCCATGGTAGCTGCCAAAGCCATCAGCACCCATCATCAGCTTCACCAACCCGAAGCTGCCTGAGGCACTTTGTGGTGCAGTGTCTATCCCTGTGCCTGCTGATCTCTCAAGGTATTAAAACGGGCTGAAAACCTACTGCCTATTTGCTGCAGCTTGGAGATGGTTTAGAGCTGGGTTGGACTGATGGCTCATCCATATCTTGTAATTCAAGTTCTTCAGAATGGGATTATGAGTAGTTGTTCACCCCCTGCTTCTTCTGGGAATGGCTGAGCCCCAAGGTTGCTCTGCGCTGCAGCCGGAGGAGCTCTCAGCAGGCAAATGTCTGCAGTGGGATGGGAGCCAGAGAGTGCTCCAGCTCCAGAAAATCAGGAATTCCCTTTGGGAAGCAGATGTAAGAAGAGCGCAGGGATCTCCAACAAAATATAAGACCACGTTAATATAATGTAAATAATCGGGTGTTCATCCATTTCAGCTCTTGGAAGATTTCCCAGGATGTCTTTCAAGAGCTCCTTGTTAAATAGTGGGAAGTTCTTTCCCCACAGGTAGGTGTTAACATAAAAACATCTCATTTCCTTCACTTGAAGAAATTACTACAGAATTGCAGGGTCTGGAGATTACTATGAAGGCTTTTGGGAAATCAGAGAATCATGGAATCACCAACGTTGGGAAAGACCTCCAAGGCCATCCAGTCCAACTGCCCAACTAACACCACCACTTCCCAACTAAACCTTGTCCCTCAGTACAACATCTACACATTTTTTGAACTCTTCCAGCATCAGTGACTCCACCACCCCCAGGGCACCCCATTCCAGCTCCTGACCACTCTCTGGGAGAAGAAATTTTTCCTCACATCCAACCTGAATCTCCCCTGTGAGGCCATTCCCTCTAATCCTGTCACTAGTTATCCAGGAGAAGAGGCTGACCCCTACCTCATCCCACCCCTGGTCCTTCTGTGCTGCCTTACTGTAGATATACTACATCTACAGCCCAGACTGGAGAAATGACAGGTGTAGCTGCAGTTCTGTCTAAACCTTTATGTCATCAGCAGCTGGATCTTTCTATTCTTTAAATCATACTTTTAAAAATACTGTCTTGATTAAGGATAATGTTGTTTGCCTCAAACTGAGTGACTCCACCATTATTTTCTAGTTCAAGTGTTTTGTTGCAGAAATCAATATGTATCTATTTATTACAGTTTTTATAGGATTCGGTGTCTTTTGGTCTATAGACTCTAGAACTGGAGCAAGCAAATCATAGAGTTTAGTTAGGAAACAAATGATAGAGTGGCTTAGGTTGAAGGTGACCCAGTCACCCAGCACGTCAAGCTGCCCAGGATCTCATGCAACCTGGCCTTGAATGCCTGCAGAGATGGGGCAGTATGGTTCTTATGTGCTCACTTCACAAGCCTGACGTGTCCCTCTGGATGACATTCCGTCCTTCCGTTATTTCAGCTGCATCACTCAGCTTGGTGGTATCAGCAAACTTGCTGAGGGTGCACTTAATTGCTTCCATGCTTAGCCATCCTCTGGTATGCCAATCCATTGAATCTATTTGCTGTTCTGACCTCATCTTGGCAGGAATTTGAGTTTCCATGGTGGCTGAACAGGACATCCCCTGCCCAAAAGTCTGCTTTTAACTATGTGGAAAATATTTTGCTGGACTGCGTGTTTATTAATAAGCTGATTTTTGTAAGGAGATGGAGCACCGTGTCTGAGCTTTTGTGGCAGGGCTAGCTAATGACACTGGACAGCAAGCAACTGTCACTTTTGCTAAACCTGTCATATTGCAGATAAGCTGATTACAGCATACAGTTAGGGTGGGCAGAATGTCAGCCTAATCCACCTTACAGCTCTACCCAAAGTCAAATCTTGAGTCTGCTGTCCTAAACTTCATGGTTGACCCCCAGAAACTGTTGTCTCAGAGGCACAACGAGAGCTAAGGAGCAGAACAGTCATCAGCTTTGCTGAATAAACTCCATCAGTGTGTTTGCTTGAAGGCTTGTAGACCCTCAGCCCCAAGCAATGATAAAATAGGATTTGTAAGGAACAGAAGTAACACAGGATTTGTCTGAAAGCATGTATTTGTACACTGCTTGAAAATGTGGCACAGTACATTTTCAAGGCACCTGAGGGGCTGAAACAAAGTCCTGTATAGAAATCACAAAAGCTTTGAGGTTCGGCTGGTACTGTATGGTTTTGCCAAGGCACACAGCAGGTCCTTGAGTCTGAGTAGATTAATAATTTCACAGATGGAGATACTGCTTAACGTTAAACTAAGTCAGCTGCTGAATCAGCTCCTTGATCTCTGGCAACCTTTGTGCTACAGCAGTGTTTGTACATGTATACATCAGATGCTAGATATGATTTCCTCAGCTGATGCTGTGACATAGGAGGCACAGTGGCTCAGCTTTATGGACGATGACACTCAGCACTCAATGCTGTGAATGGATTCTTCTTCACAGATCTTCATATCCATTTGTAACTAATTTTCCTCAATTTAGTAGAGTTTAAGAATATTTTTGTTGTCTTACTCTTGAACTGTCCTGTTGTCTGTGCATTGCCCAACATGCACGCAGTGTTTGCATATAATACTGTCTTTCCTGCAGATATCCAATCTCCATGTGAGATGAGAATGCTGTGTTAAGCTGAGACAGTAGATGGCATGTAGAGTTTGAGGGCTGTTGATCACAGAGTACTGTCTCACAGTACTTCACCCTCTGCAAGTTTGCAGGCAGCACTGAACCGAGTTGATAAAGCTGAAAAAGCAGAAGGAAGGGATGACAACCAGAGAGACCTTGATAAATTCAGAATGTGGGCTCACGAGGACCTAATGAGGTTCAACAAGGCCAAGTGCAAGGTGTTGCACTTGGGTCAGTGCAATTCCAGATATGAGTACAGACTGGGAGAGGAAATCCTGCGGAGAAGGACTTTGGGGTCCTGGTGGATGAAAAACTTACCTTGCAGTCCAGGAGGCCAATAGGAGCCTGGGCTGCATCAGCAGAGAGCTGGCAGTGGGCAGGGAGGTGATTGTCCCCATCTGCTCTGCCCTCCTGAGGCCTCATCTGGAGTACTGCACAAGAAGGATGTGGGGCTGTTGGAGTGGGTCCCGAGGAAGGTCAAAAAGATAGAGTAACTCTCCTACAAAGAAAGGCTGAGGGAGATGGAGAAGGCTCTGGGGAGCCGTCGTTAAGGCCTTCCAATGCGTGAAAGGTGCTAACAAGCAAAAGGAAAATCAACTTTGTACATGATAGTGATAAGACAAGGGGGGTGTTTTTTAACAAAAGGGAGGGAGATTTAGATTAGATGCTGGGGGGAAAATTTTCAGTGAGAGGGCAGAGAGGCCCTGGGGCTGCTGTCCAGAGCTGTGGGTACCCATCCCTGAGGTGCCCAGGCCAGGCAGGATGGGCCCTGGACCCTGAGCCAGGGCATGAATCAGTGGCTAGCAGCCCTGCCCATGGCAGGGGGTTGGAACTGGATGATGTTTGACATCCCTTCCAACCCAAGCTGTGCTTGTGATTCTGACTTAAGAGCAAAGCAGGCAGTTGTTTTCTGCTTTCTGCTATCTTCACTACTTCAGAGCAAGGATTTTTGTGGCAAAGTAGTTGAAAGCTGATCTTTTTCAAAACTTTCTTCTGCATTAGTTTTCAACCGTATAAGCATGGTTTTTCATGCAAGGGAGGCTGGGACTGGGAGAAATGCCTTTTCAAGGACAAGATGTGCTTGAGCTGGTCATGAAAGTGCACCCTGAGGGCTGCTGAATCAGACTGTTCACAAAAGTCAAGAGCATTTTAATCCATGAGATGTTTATGTCCTTTCTTGAAGTGTTATGACGAGGATGAAGTGATAGCATCAGGGAACTGAGGTCATGGAGCTGAGCCCTGGGGATGCTCATGCCCCACTCCTCTGGTGTTTACCTCAAGATGTGTTTTGGTTACTGACTGCTAAACAGGGCATAGCTGGAGGTATGTTATTCCTGTTCTGAACTGCAAACATTTGGTTGCATCTGACTGGACAACACAGCATTAGTGCCTCTAATCAGCTCAGTTGCAGAGGCTGCTGAGAAGCACAGCTCTGTTTCCATAACACTATCCTTATTTTTATCTTCAGGAGAAAATATTTGTTGAAATTACCTTTTTACTCTCAAAAGGTAAAGGAATTCCTAATTGGAATGATATCCATGAATATACGTAACTTTTTTTTAAGGTGAGAAAAATGTTTCCTGGTAAACATTTGGGTTGTGCATTCTTGTGTATTCCCTGCAGTCATCAGCAGTTCAGGTTTTATTCTGGGTGTCTTTTTTGATCATTAGGAGGTGATGGACAGTCTGGGATTCTGGGATTCTTGGATAGCACGAGGCTTCCAAGGACATGCGTGCTATGTAGCCACTGGATGGATCCAGTGAGAGGTTATGCCCCCAAAAAATGCTGCCAAAAGTGGCCCACCTTCCAGAAAGGAGATCCACCCCCAGAGGGCTCTGGAAGGCTTTGTTGGGGAGCACACTCACACCCTCAAATGCGCTTCCTCATAGGGGTTTACGCCATGTGCATTGAGATTGGGACTTGCTTACTGTGGTCTTTCAGCCTTTGTTGCCCAGCCGACGTAGAGTTTACAGCTTGTGTACATAGCCAAGCATTGGAGGAGTAGTCCCAAGAATCATTCTATGGTCTGCTCTCAGAGAAGACCTCTTCACTTCCCTGATCTTAAAATCTGTGTTCCCAAAAGGTCAGTGGCCACAAAAACTCTGAGTTCAAACTACTTGGTGCAAAAGATGTGGGAACAAATGCCCCAAAGCAATATAATAGAGAGCTATTAGAGCTACTTTGTGTAGAAAGGTTTTCTCCTCCTTAATGCTATAGGCTTTTTAATGTAAGCATTGCAAGCAAATTGTGACTAGTTCTAAAATGTTCCTCAAAAATATGTCTTTAGACAGACTGAACTATTTCCCAATACTTCTTTTCTAAAGTGTATATAGTAGAATTCATCAAGATGTGTTGTTCTATCTATGTCAGTGCCAATGGTTCAATAATCAGTGCAGAAATATTTTTCTCCATTAAAATAAACAGAAAATAACAGTTTGAGTTGTCTTCTCCCCAGCACTTTGCTATGTAGGTATGAGAAAATTAAATGCTGCCATTCTACTGAAATCTTTAACAGGGCTTTGCTGGTGAGATTCAGATTCCCAGTAGTTTAGGGATCTGCAATCCAGAACTAAAACAAAACCAAACAAACACAACAAAGCAGACATCTTATAACATCACAGTGGCAATTATGGGGGTGAAAATGTTAGACATGAAAGTTGGACATTAAGGCTGTACTGAATTCTCCACTTAAGCAGCAGCACTTTGTTGAGTAGGGATGACCCCAAGCAAACGCTCAGGTTTCATCAATGTATTTGCTGCATAGCATCATTAGTTGGGGCAAGAACTTCAGCTTCAGCTTTGTAGCAAATTCAGGTCCATATTTTTTAAACACAAAAGTCACTGCATTGCAACCCAGAAGTGAAATATTCACTTTGCACTTGCCAACACTGAAATTTGGTGGGTGGCAGTGGATTGGCATTGTGAATGGTTCAGTAGCAATATGCCAGGTGATGGTGTTGTTAAAATAGAAACTTGCACTGGTGTTTGGAAACAGTTCTGTGGGAGAAAAAAGCTTCAACATTCTTTTGTGAAGTAGCTGCAGACGGAGCACTGAGTGCACTGCGATGTGTAGAAGAAAGAAGTGCATTAAGGCATCTCCGTATCTGTTGCATGAGTCATCCAAAACTGATGAAAATACGCTTCCTTTTAAGCTGTATTTATCTTATGTAGGAATCAACAGCGATGGTTCTGACCGTCCTGGGCAGCAGTGATGCAGTGACACATATGCTGTTTCAATAAGCAGTCAGGTTATGCCCTCCATAGCTCTCTGTGGAGCTTGAAAGACGAGAGGGCAGCTGAAAGCACCTACCCATGACCATTACTGGGGAGCCTGAACCACAACCCGAATACCAAAATCCAGGATCATAATGATGTGTCATTTCTTTATACAGAGATGGGCATGGGAGTCTGAGTAACACTCAGTTACTATTTCTTATACTGGTTTTTATTCCTGTGTGTTCTTGATCAAGTTGTTGCTGCTTCATTAGGCTCTGTGGGCACATCCCCAGTTCTCCTGAAGCTGGTGGGAACCAGGCTGTAGCTGGCCAGTGAGAGCTAGCAAATGTCAAAAGTTAACACGACAGCGAGAAAAAGATGCTGAAAATTTCAGCAATCTGTAACAGGGCTGGTTTGCTGAAGGAGAAGGGACTCCAACATCCATTGAGCTTTGGGGAATGGTCTGGAGTTTGGGCTGTCCCTCTGCTATGAACAAGAAGCCACCCAGGGAAGAAACCCATGTGTCTGATGTCATAACGAGGCCATCTGGGGCCACAAACCTGTGGCCAGCACAACATCAGGCCTCCAAGTTGTCTCCTGGCCTTCTCCAGTTCCGATGATTTTGCCTGATATTTGTGCTCTGGAGCCAATGATGGCAGAACAGAGACTCTTGGCTTCAGGGTCCTGACCCACCTGTGCTTTGTTTGGGATGGAGAGACTGGTTTCCTGCCATGCAAGTTTACTACGTATACAGGGGAGAGTTCACATCCAATTTCTTGGCATTACGCCAGCACAGATTTATTCCGTCGTGTGCTTTAGAAGTTTAATTAACACGAGCTTTGCAATATGTGCTGGAAAGTAAATAACAGGCGCATCTTTATTTACTTAACAGAAGAGTAACACTTCTTTAGGAAATAGGAAGGCTTTCCCTAACACACATGATCGTATTCACCAGTGCCCTGCAGGCCAGCCCGCAGCTCACACACTGCTTAGAGCCCCCACCAGCACAAATGCCAGGCTCAGGGGAGCCTCGAGTGCCCTGAGGATCTTGGGGTGTGCCTCTGCGAGGGGCAGAGCTTCATCCCAGCAGCCACACACGGTGCAAGCAGGCAGGCAGCCATGGGGTCTGCGTCAGTCTGACTGCTGTGCAGAGCCGTTTATGGAAAACACTTCAATGCACGGGCTGATGCCGCTTTGCAGATTGTATTGTGCTGGTAAACAAAATATCAGACAGAGGGGAATACCCACAGCTGAACGGTTTTGCTTCGGAAGGACTTCTTGGCTGGGAACCTGGCTGTCACCTGTGTTTATAAATCTCAGCTGGCAGCATTTTAGAATGGGAGTCCTGACATGACCTCTAGCAGAGAATCACAGATGACAACCATGTGAGAAGGCTACTGTGCTTTTGATGCCATCTGCATTGTAATCACCCCTGTAGGGAAAAAAAAAAAAAGGCTTATCCCATCAGCAATACATCATCCTCTGGCATCTCATCCATGAAGTCTGGTTCTGGGGCCTCGTGCACTACTTTCTGTCATGGAGTCCAAGGTTCAGCCTGGCCAGTGGTGCCAAGTCGCTGCCAGTGGTGGGAGCTCTGCTCAGAGACAAGAAATGATGCTTTCCTGGAGCTGTCTGGCCAGGGAATACTTCCATGCATTTAACTGTTAACAGTCTGAATAACGAGCCCTCATTAGCTTCCCAGGACCTGCTGTGTGCTCAGGGCCAGGTCTGGGTGTGCTTTGTGCAGCACTTGGGTTCACACCCATAGGAAAGAGCAGGGCAGAGCCTTCTGGTGGGGCCCAGAGCAAGGCTGGCTTCTCCTTCCCCGCAACCCTCTGCCTGTGCAGCCACTCATGCTCTTCCTTGGCTCCTTCTGCTATGGCATTGAGCAATCCAGGGCAACCATCTCATTGTATTCCCAGTTTTCCAAGAAAAGCTCTCATTGTTTTGTAAGTGGCTAAAATATGCATAGACACGATCTTCGCTATCAACACAACATTCACTGTTTGCTTAATGGCAAGGCCTGGATTTCTCACTGGGGTTGAGCTGGGCTGAATGCAGCCATTTCACTTCCCCACTTTTTGCTGTACTTCTCTTTACACATAACTGACCTTTCCTTCTACTCCCGTTTTGTTCTTCAAATATCACTTAAATGGCGTTTTATGTGAGATAAATGCTGCAGAAATGCTACTGATTGCTACCGCGCTCAAATTGGACAACTCTTTGTTATTCTAAGGCATCAGATTGCTAAACTGTCTTCTAACTCCCCGATACAATGAACATGTTTCCAGGTTGTCATTACAGAGAGGTAGAGTAGGTTTTATTTAACTTTTTGACCAGGTTAGGTGAGACTGTGCATAATATTTGTTAATTGCCCCTCCTCTCCACGTACGCGTTAACCGCTGCGCTCTGTGAATAGGTTATTACTGGTTTGTTTGTTGGAAGTCATCACCCACACTTCCATACAGAAATTGCAGCGGGTGATGTTTTTTCCCTGGACCTCTTTAGAGCTCCTCTTTCATCAGCCTGCCAGTTTTTCTCTGCCTATTGAAATTTCCTCCATTCTGGGGGGGCTGGTAGCCCAGATGTTTTTGTGACAATGGCGTCTTTATCATCAGGGTTTCATAATTAGGCAATTATTTTTTTTACAATACAGTCATTCCAAGATTTTGTGTAATGAGCAGTTAGATATTATAATCTGCTCAAAATGCATTTTTGTGTAAGTATAGATTAGAATAGTTTTTAATTTTACAATTTCAGAGATCTAAATTAGACATTGTTGCAAGGAAAAATGACTTCTTATCTCCATTAGAACATTTACTTCTGTGTTGTGCTTATGCCAGCTAGTCTGAAATGCTTCCACATGTTTTTAGTCTTAGGTTAAGTTAAAATTGCTGCCAAAAGAGATGGTGGGAAAACAGCTTGTGATGGCACAAGAAAGCATATCTGGAATTTGCCAGGTATTACAGTGCCCTGTCCTTCTGCTCTGCAGTGGGGAAGCCAAAGGGTCAACAAGAAT
Source organism: Callipepla californica brunnescens (assembly GCA_023055505.1). NCBI lineage: Eukaryota > Metazoa > Chordata > Aves > Galliformes > Odontophoridae > Callipepla > Callipepla californica. The sequence goes on from JALIRH010000013.1 coordinate 1,863,908, forward strand.
AAAATCTAAGTCAGGCTGAGCCAGCTGGAAAGTGGAACAACTTCAAGACCTTTGTTATGATTGTTTCAATCGGTTTTAAATTATTATTTTTTATTTTTTTTTTGCATGAAGCTGGACTGTTTGACCATGTCTTTCATTCTCCTCCTCTTCCTATTTTGTGTGTTTCAATTGAGAGAGACATTGGCAGTAACTGCAAGTACAAATGGACTTATTCTGTGAAGAATCGTTCCCATCATTTCCCTCAAAAGCCCCCTCTGTAATTTCTCTCACTCTCTTAACACCCTTATTGATTTTCCCTGATATTTTCTTCAGTAAAACATGAGTCCTTTCCAATACTAAGCATATATCTAGCCTTTCAATTTACCTTTTGCTTCTTAATCTTTAGCGTTAAGCACTGATTTTGTAGGATGCTTGTAGAGGGAGATAGAATTTCAAACACCACTGAATGAGTATATGTATTTTCTGTCTCATTGCTTCCTTTACTCCAAACAGAAAACTCTCTGGAAACTTTACTTGAGCCTAGTCCATCTCCATTTGCTTTCTGATGGGAAACATCCTACTGGCTTTAGTCAAATAAAATGTCTCAATGGCCCCAAGAGTTTTGTTAAACAGGGGCTCCAATGAGCTCTCTCCTGTCCTGAAATGCCGTCACTGGGCTGAGATACCCTGGTGCTTGCTGAAGCCTTGGGATAACCATTTCATTTGGCTGGGCTTCCAGGTGGCTTTCCCATCGTGCTGTCTGCCATCCCAAGGACACAGAGTGCTTCTGGGGCTGTGCGTGGGACTGCAAAGGGGAGAGGAAGGCAGGTGCCATCCTGAGAGCTGCTGGCTGCTGCTGTTTCTCTGTTGAAGGGAAAACGAAGGAGCAGAGCTATGGCTGGTGAGCTGCTTTTGCTTTTCACAGAGGCCCTGAAGTCTTCTCCACCTTCAATGACCAATCTGTATCATCTCTGAGCTATCACATCAGGTCAGGATGAAAGAGTTGGAGTGAAAATACCTAGAGCAGAGTCATGGAGGAAGTACAGGTATCCTTCATCTTGTGTTCCCTTGGACCACTTCTTTGTGGCACTGGTGCTGCAGACAGCTTTCCTGGTTGTTTCCATGTGTCAGTGTGGTGGACACCCAGATACAAACTGTGCTGCGGTGGCTTTGGATGACTCAAGGCTAGAAACTGCCCTTCATATTCCTGTTTAGCCTAAAATGGTTTTTGTGACCAGAATGAAGTACACGATGACCACATGTCATCTAACTCTTCCCAGACAGACCCACTATTTACCTCCAAGTTAAGTAAGAGGTGACGTCGTGGTCTGAGCTAGGGGTGGCTTTCATGTTACGTGGTACTCAAAAAGTAGGTTACTGGGTCAGGAACAGCAAGTTCTGACTGTTTGCCAGCTCGGCGTTTTTTTTTTCCCCCCACAATGTTTATACTGCTGTGACCTGCCATGCTAAAATGAGTCTAAAATGAATGCAGGCAGTGCTCTGAAACACTGAGATGTTTGATTGAACCTGTCCTTCTGTACTTGCATCAGATTATTGGTTTGCATGCTTCATGGTGGCATCCTTTTTGGGAAAGAAAAGTAGTGCTAATTGCATGCAAGCCCAGCTTCCTCAGTGCTGGGGGACTCCAATGGTCCCATCCACTGCAGACAGCAGCAGGATGCTGGTGGGCTGTCACAGACACGAGGTGACATCTGATGGAGATTCCTTCTGCCCAGGAAGCAACCTTCACTCCAGTCAGTGCCTTTGTGCCTTGGCTCATAAAGCCTGAGCCCTCCTCCCCGTTGGGTGCTAGCAGTGGGGTTCATTGGGGCCGGATGGCCTGGCTGCAAATACTTGGATAACCTCACTAATGAAAATGTTACTAGAAGCAAAGCCACAGGGTATTTGCGGTGGCTCAGTGCCAGAGCTGACTTAAGAGGAAACTATGTGGGCCATTCAGCCAAGTGATTCATCGAGCGTTCAGCGCTTCTGAAAAGTCAACTAAGAGAAGTTAAAGAGGGGAAAGAAAAAAATAAAAATAAATAATGAGTGTTTGAGGAAAGGCGGCACCTCCAAAAATCTTTTCTTCAGTTGCAGAGAGCTCTCTGCTGCCAGAGCAGACATAGCAGGGCAGAGAGAGCAGGACGCTGTGTGGGGAGCAGTGACAGCAGCATCAAAGCACGTCCCAGCGGGCTGCCCATCACACCCTACCCCATCCTGCACCACATTCCTGGGGGACCTTACCCAGAGACCACTGCTGCCCTCAGCCCCAATTCCTGCCTACAAACCAGCGCTCACAGCACTCACCAAGCACCTCCACCTAGACTTTTTCTGGGTTGGAAGTGACATAAAAGAGCAGGAATGAATCTGTCTCTGTTCTGCAGCCCTGCTGCACAAGTAGCTCTGCAGCCTGGCACTGTCGCTGCAGCAGCTGTGGCCTGAAAGTAAAAATATCAAAGTGTGACATAAAGGCTCTGCTGAGGAACTGGCAAACCATTGTTACGGTGAAGGAATGCCCTCACAATGTTCTGTTTCTAGTCAAAGGAAAGGCGTGTGCTCTGTGTGCATGGGATTCTGACCCGTGAATCTAGTTACACTTAATAAGATGTACCAGTTGCTCAGGGACTGATAATAGGATGTAGAGTCCTTTATCTCCATGTCACGTGCTGAAATCCAGAGCAGGCCATCAGCAATTAGAACATCTTACCACCTGACGCCTGCCCAAGGCCTGTGCAAAATGAGTCCCAGCTCCAGAGCCACCGTGTAACTGTTGGGGTTTCAGGTTGATCGCTTTTATTCCCTTTTTGGTGGGGAGGAGGGGGTATCCCTTATCACCCTGTCCCTGCCACGTGCCTTCATTAGCACAGTGTGCATCTGGCCCTGCATGGGGCCATGGCATTCCCTTCCCTTGTGGATGGCTGTACAAAGCAGAGCTGAAGTACATCACAGCCCTCTGGAGTGCGGCCAGTGCTGGCTCTGTGCACACTGAGTTTGTTTGGGGGCTGAGTTCCCTTGGCTTCCTAATTCAGCAGCTATGTTGGAATAATAAAATAAAAGCTTCTAAAGAATGAGACGTTTCCTCTCCACGTGAGAAATACCCAAAATATTTGTTTTCAGTAATTATTTGAAAAACAGGAGGGGATGAAGAAAAGCTTTATTTCATGCTGCAATTGCACTCAGACAGGCATGTTTGTATTCCATTCATTACGGTGAGGCTGTATATTATACATATCTTTCCCATCCATTCATAGCTGTGGGATTTTTCTTTCCATCCAAAAACATGCTGTGAGTGTGAAAGGCCCCATGGCTGCTCAGTCACCTCCTTTCAGCCTGGAGGCAGGACAGTGCAGTGTGGCCTCCATCACCACCCTGAGCAGCTCCTGAGTGTGTTCCCCACTCCTCTGAACTCCTATGAAGCACCCCTGATTGGGGAGGAGGACAAAGAGGAGGGAGAGGTGATGCTGAGCTCTGAGCATTCGCTGCTTGTGGAGCTCTCGGCCACAGGGGTGATGCTGGGGTATGGGGCACAGCTTCTCATCCCTCTGCTGGGAAGGACACAGCTGGTCCATGGGGGGTCTTCAAAGGGTGTCTTTAAAGTTCATGATAGGGTGCAATGAACATATCTGCAGGGCGAAATCTTCTCTGAGTGTTTCAAATTTGGGAAGGACCAAGTGAGACATATTGAGAATGTCCACTCTGAATGAGCTGAGGAGCTGAACTTCCCTTCTGGGTTCTCCACCCCACCGTCCTCACAGAGCTTTCTGACTGCTGCACTTGTTTCCTATAGTCTGAGCTGGGCAGAGATACCATGAAGACAAGCACCTGTGCACAGAAGGACTGCAAAAGGACAGCAAACATCCACTTGGGTGCCCTTCATAGCACGTTCAGCTCCTTTTGAAGGTAAAGAGGGCACATTCACACCAGTTCTGCTAGATTACACTGACATAGGCAAGTTGGAGCATCAACCACTTCTCTTAACTGCACACACACTTCTGTATTTATTTTCAACCCTAAATTAACTTATGAATGGGAAGTGATGCAGGCAAATGAATTCCAGAGCAGACTTCTTTGCCATGGCAGGGAATGATCACACTGTTAAGTACCAGGCTGGCAGCCTGGCAGCCCCCAGCAGGCTATCTCCTTGCCTGTAGCTTATGATTATTATGGCTATGGAGAGTTGCTCTTCTGCACCACTGGGCTGCCAGGTGGTGCCCTTCATGCACTGCTCTGCTCTCCCTGGCATGGTGACAGAGTTGTCCCTGCTGGCTGGCCGTCCATCAGGACTCTCATTGAGCTCAGGGTCCCGTGTTACTGAAAGCCTCTGCTTCAAGTCACATAGGAAATTATTTTGTTCCTCTGTCCTCCACGTGTTGGGGTTTTCCACAGACAGAGCTCACCGACCTGCCCACATCCCACTAAAAACAGGGCTCTGTGGCTCCAGAGTACTTAGGCACATTTATTTAGCACATGCTGTGAGCTTTCTCCAGGCTGTCCCAATCCATTAATAACAGCTCCGACATTCTAGGTTTGCCTCAGCATTTAGGAAAATTCCCTTCTTCCAGACAGGGGCATTTCTGTGCTCTGAGATCAGAGCTGCTTCCCCAGCTCTTCCTACGGAGCACAGAAACACCGAGTGTGTCACCCCTGCTGCTCACCCTGTCACTGAGGAGTGACTGCAGAGAGGGGAATGGGGACGAATCAGAAAATATGGGTGAACGGGACACGGCAGGGAGAGGGAAGAAACAGCAGAGAGAATAAAGCAGGGAGAGAAGTGGCCCTTAAGTCGCAAAGGGATTAGCCAGAGTCAGCTTTCAGGTGATTTTACAGAGGCATTCTCCTGGAAAGTACAGGTCCCGATCGATGACAAAACCCTCGGGGAATTTTGAGGTCAGAGCTGCTCAAGGGAGAAAAGCGGCAGGGCACTCTGCGCATCCCTGTGTTGCTTTCTGGTGAGAAATGCCAGCAGAAACTTTGGGGGAGTTCAATGGTGCCATGCACCCAGCCGGGGGGTCTGAGTTCCCGCAGTTGCCCTCACTTCTCCCTGCTCCCCCCAAGCCGGGGAGGTTCAGACCATGCCAGCACTGATCCCTGAGCTGTGGAGACACCCACAGCCCTAGCCCTGCAGTCCTGCTGCTGATTTGCATGTGTCTGTAACGTGGTTCTTTCCATTTCCATGCGCTGATCTTTCTTCATTAAGTCTCTGCCCTGTGCTGACAGACAGGAGGCACAGATGGCTCGGCGCAGCTTTTTTGTGTGTGTGTGTTGGTTTTCTTTACTCTTTCATTTCTACAGTTCATTGAACAGCAGCAGTGTTTAAGTTACATAAACCTTAAGCACCTTTTATTTTCCATGGGAATCATGCTTGCTTAGCCTACCCCTCCCCTATTCGCCCCGTGCTCAGGAGCATTTCAGCTCCATTTTCCAGTTTAGCCTTTGGTAGTGCTGCAGAAAGGATGGCACTCCTTCTGTGCTGAGGAAATAATCCCTACAGTTAGAAAGGGAGGATGGTTTGGTTCCCCCAGGGATTATTTTAGGATGTTCCTTGCAACTCTTTTTCCTTGGTACTTAAACAACCTCTGTGCCAGAAAAGAGTGATTCCAGTGCCAGACGTGGGGTCTGTGTTTTGGACTTTTAATATCCAGACAATTCTGGGGCTGCCTACACGCTGTAGATGATTACCCACATTGGCATACAGAGTCTGTGCTTGGAATAATCCATTCTCCCTATTGTCCAAGTGAGAACAGGGAGCCCACGGGCCTGGGTCGCAGTGATGCTCACAGGCTGGGCACCTCTGCTTGGCACCGTGCTGCTCAGCACCATCACAGACAGACCCAGCACCCCAAGCCCTGCTGAAACACCTTGAGAGAAGCTATGGAGTGCAGTAGAAACATCCCCGTGCCGTGATGTTTCCTGGCCCCTGTTCCTCCCTGCACGGGAAGGAGGGCTGGGGCTGCCCCACTCTGCTCACCGCTCTGTACTGACACCCACTCCTGCTCACATGCAGTGGTTGGGATGGATCCATTATGCTTTAAAAAGCTGCTTAGAGGCTTGATTTATAAAACACAGATCTGTCATGCAGACAATATGGATTTTTAATGTGCTCAGGCTTTAAATTGTGTGTTTTGACTTTTTCCCAGGTTTCCTTTTTGGCAGTTCAATTGCAGTGCTCCCTGCTGGGGCTTATTTAAGGGGAAGAAAGGACATAGTGTACTTACAAGTGTAAATGATGTATGTTTATTACCCTGAACTGAATAAGTGGCGAACCCAGAAGGTGAATAAGATAAGCTTGTCAACTTGATACTCTTAACTTTCTTTGCAGCAATTAAGATAAGGTTCATACCTCGCTGACAGTTCTGCACAGCAACTCCAGGTAGTTGTGCAGCCTTTGTACTGACAGCAGATGGAGACGGCACTTATCCCAGCTCTGAAATACAGAGCCCTCTCCGGTGGGATTGCAAGGATTTCATAGCAATCGTTGTAGTTTCTGTTTCTACTCAAAAATGGCCAGCTTCGTTATGCAGGACAAATTCTAAATGGTTCCACCAAAGTCACAAAGCCCAGATTTACACCCTCGAGTCTGATGAAATCGATGTCTCTCTCAAGTGTTCTCGGAAAGCTGACTGTCTTGTTTCTAGATGAGTCTGATAATGTTATTTCAGAAGAAAATATTTACATACATAGAGAAGGAGAGGCGGCATGGGAGTTCCTCTTTCCTGCCCAGCTCCCAGAGCTGCCTGGATCTGGGCACAGCCATAGGGGGGGAATGGGACACGAGAGGTGTGGGGCACTGGCCAGGAGCACGGTGGGCACTGACCTGCTGTCAGCTGTGTGGAGCTGAGCCATCCCATGCCCAGGGCTCCTGGTGCAGGAGTGCAGCGAGACAGAGGATGCTCTGGGGTAGGATGTATTTGGGCTTCAGCCACCACCACCACCACGTGTGGAGGTGGTGTCCTTGCCTTAGATCCTCTCCTCTTGCTGTGTCTGTACAAACCCATGCATCTCCCACTCTGTAAATTGCTTTCAGGAGAAGCTGGTCTCATTTCAGCCACCGTCCACTCCTCTTAGCCACAGCTGTAGGGCTGCTCCAGCTCCATGCCCTCTCCCATTCATCCCGAAGCTCATCTTACTGCAGTGACATGATCTCTGTCAGCTTGAACTCTGCTTGTACCCTTTCCCTTTTGAGCTCAGAGATTCATGTTTTGGCACATCCTCTTGAACAGCTTCACCCAAGTGTGAACAGAAGCACTGTGCTGCTCTGCAGTGCTGCAGTGCCGAGGGATTCCCAGCAGCAGACGTGACCCTTCAGTTTCCTATCCAGCCTTGCATCGAGATTCAGCTTACCCTATCATTAAGCCTTCCCTCAGCTCAGGGCTGCTGACTGCTGCCTGTCCCCACCAACTGGTGTGCTTCTGTCCTTCCCAGCTGGTCTGTAACTGATGCCTGAGGGCTGTGCTCCTTCCCACCCTGCAGAGCCAGAGCTCTCACAGCCCTCTAGCTGGGGAGGAGCACAGGTCAGTGCTTCTAACCCAGTGCTCCTTGGGGATGGCTGTGAGCAGGGCAGGCTGCCTGGGTGCCCCTCCAAAGGCAGTCTGGGGCCCAGCCAGCTGCTGTCAGCATGGTGCTGCTTCTGTGGGATCTGTGTTCACATACAGAAAAGGCTTCGGTAGCAGTGCTAGATGCAGGCCCAGGGTACTGCTGGTGGCACAGGGATACTCAGGCATGGCTTCATCCCCCTTTAATGTCTCTGGAGAATATTTGAGTTGCTTTTTTCTTATCAGCAGCTGAGAAAGGGGTACTGCTTCTGGCTTGGTAGTCCTTCAGTCTTCATGGAAGCAGACATGCTGTTCTCCCTCACTTTTTTATTTATCTTCCTGATTTATGTTAGGTGAACAGTGAGCACTGCTGTTAGAAACATACCTCAGACAGTGAGAGTCACGAGAAAGAAATGCAGCTCAAGAGGGAATGGCCACAGCATGACTGGGTCCATATCTAGCCACTTCTTCCTTTCCATTTCTTATGCATTAAGATTCATTTCTAAGTCATCACAGAAGCGTTGCTCTATTCATTAGTCAGATTGATTCTCCGTTTCTAGGAATATAGTATGAGAAAGTAAGATGTTCTTGCTTTTTCCAGATTACAGAAGGAAAAAGTGCTGCCTTTTTACAAGCTGACTACTGAAGTTTTGCAAGGTTACTGCTGTGAATGCTGCTTGAATTGAGATTCAAGCCTCGGCCATAAATGTATTTCTTAAGTTCACTGCAATTTGCATACACTGCAGGACAAATCAGTACGCATCACACAATAAAGCAGAACGCCAAAGCACAACCTCCCACCCATCATGGAGGGGCTGTGAAGATAACAGAGTGGACCCGCTAGCAATTGCTCCTTTGCAGCAAGAGCTGGTACACTTCTAAGCCACTCACAAGCTTGTTAAATAACTGGCCATCTTTTAAGCTCTGGCACCCTGGCGTGTAGGAGGCAAATAATTCTCAGGGGGATTTAACACAGTTATGTAAAATAATCTGAAGCCATCCTGGTTGCTCCAGAAAGATTATAATTAAGCAGGGTTTTTTCAAATGTCTGCTGCACCAGTTGATTTCTCTTTGTAAGAAAACCAAACAAAGGTCTCGTTCTGATCTGTTTGAGAAGCAGTTTCTGTTCCTCTTACAAAGAGGAAGGGGTCCTGGACGTGCTGCTGCGTGTGCCACTGGCAGTCTGGATATTTATGACACTGAATATCTTTTGAATAGTAATTTGTAACATCTGATTAATCTTCCGTTTGGTTTGATGAGAGAAGCACCATGGTGCTGAGCTGCGTACAGCAGGCACAGTGCCCACTGCCGGCAGCTGTCTAGCACCAAGGCTGCCAGGAGCAACGCCTGCTCCCGAGCCCAGCCCTGTCTGGGGTGCTGGAGCCTGTTTGGTGTAATGCTGGGACCAGATCCTTTCTGGAGGAGCCCCATAGCTCCTGCAAAGATTTTACAGTAGCCCACTAGCATCCCAGTGCACATCTGAGATGCGCACAGAGCACAACCCACGTTCCCTGCCCGCATTGTGCCCCTGTGCTGCCCTCGCAGCAGGCTGAGGGTGGGATGTGTGGGTTGAGAGGGACCTTCTAGACTTCGTTACCTCCTGGTTGGCTATCTGTGCCATTACACCAGCTGCCGCGAGCACCTCAGGAGGAAACCCTCTACTCGTGTTTTGCAAGTTCCTGAGGAAGGCAGACAAGCCACCACACCGCTGATGTCTCCCGCAGCCGCCTGGTGAAACACAGTGGCAGGAGGAAAGGGAGCACTTCAGGATACGCTGACTGAAACCCACGTTGCTTAATGGAGAAGGTGATGCTTGGCAGACCCGAGCACCGGCTGTGCTGCCGTGTTTTGTTCCACCATAGCTAAAGCAGAACTCGCAGGTGACCATATCTGGGGGAGTTTGGATGCAATATGTTCACATATTTTCCACTGCTGAATGGAAAGGAAAAAAATCAGTATGATTGTTGCTGTCGCTGTCTTGCTTGCGGATGGTCTAGATTTCTGCATAGCTACTTCTCTGTTACATGAGGCTTTCAGGTTTCACTATTGATTAGAGTGGTTGCTTTTCTAATTAAAATAATTCCCAACTCCAGCTATTGACTTGGGCAGCAAATGTGCCAGGTTATCACAGATAAGAGGTTTTAGTAAGAAAATGTGTTACCCTCTTCTCAAAACAGGTCAGTGTAACTCGAGTAAAAGGCTGTCCTAAAAATCAGAAAACAAGTGAAGGAAATGAGAAAGTAGGAGCCGAGCAAATGCTGCTTACGTAATTACAGCAAAACAAGTAGGGCAGGGGAGAGACCCGGGCAGGCAGGCTCAGGGCACAGCTGCACGTGTGGCTCATGTCACTTCTGCCAGGGGCTGATCTCACTGCATGGTTAAAAAGAAAGCCAGCACTCACCCACTGTGAAATGACAGCAGTGGTGGAACTGTCTCCCTTTAGGATGAACTTTCAACAAAGCTTCGGTGTACAGCTACTTGTGACAGATCAAAGATGCATTTTTAAAGGTGCATTTTCATTCTCTTCTTCAAAGTATCTCTTCTCAGCTCTCAACCCTCCTCCTCCTCAAAATATTGTAACATAACGATTTCTGTTACGGGAAACAGATTTGCCTATGATGAGACTGAAGCTGCCTGGCAGCCGCCCACACTTTGCCCAGCAAGCTGCTTGTCCACAGGTCATGGTGAGAGATCACAGAATGGTTTGGCTGGGAAGGGATGCTCTCAAGTCCAACACTGCTGCCACAGGCACATATTTGGCAAGATTGAGTTGCTCCAAGACTTGTACAACCCAACTTCGAACACTTCATCACCTTCATCTGTGTATCAGAAATGGACCCTTTGAAGGATCCATTCCTCCACTCCTTCTAGAAATGACAATAGGAAGGAGCACTGTGATTTTTAACTAGCTGAAGTGAGGGGAGATGAATCCTGCCCTGAGGAACCTACATTCCCTAAGGTAATGCAGAACTAATTACTCTTGCTGGAAGCAATTCATGCCTATGGGCATTGGTCTTGTAGGTGGTTTGCAAACGTGTCATGGTAATGACATGCAACAGTTAACTTGTGTATACTCCTATCCATCACTTGCGGATGTGAAGCTCTTGCTTGTAAGTGCCAACAGACAGGTATACTTCTGGGCCAACAGAAATGAATGTACATCGGCACTGGAAATAGAAGCAGCCAGTCTTGGCTCTCATGTTGTGATTTGTAGCTTTGGTCTCAGAGCATGTTTAGGAACTTGGCCCCTTTGGTGCTGAACAAACACAAAACAGGCAAGCATTCAGAGCCTGGTGGATGTTCCAGTGTAGAAATAGGAGATGGCCAGCGGGTTTGCAGAGAGGGGCTCTGAGGGGCCAGACTAAGGCTCTGTGGCTGAGTGCAGCCTGCTCCTGAAATGCACCATCGTAACAGATGGCGTGATTGGCAACTGTAAGATCTTCATAAACACACACACTTAGGACAACACATAGAAGAAGAGAGTGTGTCTCTGGACATGCTCTCTTCAATAACTGGTCTTTATTTAACTGTCTCCACCTCAACTTCCTCAGTTTTCCTTTGCTTGTAGAAGGCTTTTCCTTGCATCAGATGACTTTTTCCACCTCCCTGTATAATTTTTACCCTTGTCTCCAGTCCCGAAGTATTTATAGCTCAATGGCACACATAACCATTGGGCATACAGTAATTTCTCTTTGAATACTTTCCATATCTATCCTGTGTGCTTTTCCACCCACATACGTTCCACTGCCTTATCCCAAAGGATGTTCTTATTCCTCCTTTATACCTTTGGTTTCTCTATTGTATTTTTCATGCCTTCTTTTTTGATGGGTCAAATGTTTTTGCACATCGTAGTTAGAAAAAAAAATTCCCTTCAGCCTCTTTTCTTGAACGAAATCCTGTTCATCTGATATGCACATAGAACTTCAGTATTGAGTAAAAGAACGACCTACCTGTTGTGGGAAACCTATTTTTCACTTTTAAATGGGACAGAGGCCTCAGATTGGCCTCCACTGAGTAGTTAACTTCACCTGTAAGAGCCCCACTGTCCACAACACAGCTATGGCCTCTAAGGTTTTAATCGTGTTCAGATATTTTTGTTGTCAGCATTTTCTTTCTTGTGGCATTTTTGTAGCAAACAAGAAAGTGAAATTCTTTAGGACCTCTTGACTTTCTCCCTTTTTCCTTTCCTCTCCCCTCCTCTCATCTCCTCTCCTCAGTCAGAGTAACAAAGATTCAAATTTTGTGGGTTTTTTCTTCCTTTATCCATTTAGCACTATAAAGTAATGCAAAGGTGACAGCTGCTTATGGCAAATACACTGCTCTCGTTTCAGCGTGGACTAATAGAGTCATTCTTTGAAGGCCAAAGCTGCAAATATATACCTGCAGGTTTGAAAGCAATGACTCTGAACAAGATATTGGCAGTCACTGTTAAATACCCACAATGCTGTAGTTGGAAGTAATACAATCAGGGATATTAAGCTAAACTCTTTCCGTTATTGGGACTCATGGCAACGCTGATGCAAGCCTTCCCTGAATTCAAGAAGGAGAATTAAATACTGCAGAAGACGTAAAGAGGGTGAGGGAGTGGAAAATATGTACACTGGTGAAGAACTCCAGGATTACCTGATTGGCTTTGCATAGAGAAAGTCTAGGGGTGACTTGACTGCAGCCTAGAAGGAGCTCATATTCCCAAGAAGGAGGTCCTCTGCTTAGCAGATAAATGGATAATCAGGGCCAGTGCATAGGAAGTGAGCTGAGGAGTATTCCCGAATCAATAAAATCTGCACAGATCATGTGATTGCTCAAGGACTGGGGCAGATCCTCCTATGTAGGACAGCTGAAGCCCAGACTGACTTTCTAAAGTGCTGATGTCTGTTAGTTGAAGTATGGTCCCAGCCATGGACACTGGCAGCATCAGCTCTGGCACCAAGACGTGCATGTAGCACATGGTGGTCAGTGTTCACATGCCACTTGAGCACAAGTTCAGGCAGGGGTTAATCCAGACATCAGATGATATCACATATAATGCCGTTCGGCCTTAGTTTGAAAGATACAGAGCACCAGAGAAGAGCTGAAATTTGTGTAGCATATCTGAAAATCAAACCATAAATGTCATTGTTTTTCCCACTTAATCTAGCAGGGGAAGGGAAAAGCTTTAGACCTCTCCAAAACTTTGCAGCAAGTCTGTGGTATTATCTGAACTCAGAAAATCCTGATTAATCTTCCCATCTCTGCTTCTTCCCCTCTTCTAATTAATTCCACTTTTATATCAACAATGCAATCTATTATATAACACAGACTACATAAATTCCAGGAATAAACCCCTGGAATACATTCACGTGCATTCCCGCCCAGAACTGTAATAACCAGGAGCACATCCTGCCTTTAATTATACAGGAGAGGTCTGGGTGATTTGGTGTCCTACATCAGTATTAGAAAGCTTGGGCACTGAATTGCTATAAATCAAGAGCTTTGCTGCTCTCACAACAAGCCCAGTGGGAGCCTGACTTTCTCAAAGAGCTTAATTAAAGAGTGCTTATTGATAGCTTACCCCTGTAGCCCATTAGAGCTCTGCAGAGATATCTGTTCTCCAACATCACTGTGAAAAGTGGGACAGCCCTTGCTTCTTAGGAAGCTCTGTGTTCTTAATCACTTCCTTACATGTCAATATGGTCCTGGTGATCTTACAGTCATGTTGCAATTAGTTGCTGATAGGTGTGAACAGGGCATATCTGAAAAACTCTATGGAGACACTCTTGGCTAGACAGTTATTCAGCACAGCCACAGTTTGCCAGAGTACTTTCTCTGTCTATATCTCAGTGTGCTTGAAAAAGTGAGATTAATGTGTGGCATTCCCAAAACCACCCAGATTTTTCCTCAGAAGCACGTAGCTTCTTTCCCTCTGATGTATGCAGCCACTTGTGGTTTACAGAAAGTGAGAACCCAGGTTCCTACCTCACTAAGGTCTTTCAAGATGTTACTCAATTTTGGCTTGAAATCCACACTGGAGTGGAAATTGTGCAGCAGTGTAGTGCACTGAATTGCTCAGCTTGCTGGTGGCAGAACCAGCTCTGTTGTTAAGCATGAGTGGTGTAGGTGGTCCCTAACCCATGGGGGGTTTATGTCCCTTCATGAGAATAACCAGCAACACAGAGGGAAGGTGAGAAGGATGCTAGCCTTTTAGGCCTGTGAGGGCCACTTGTGATATTGTCACTTGCACATGTGAACAGAGGGAGTGATGTTGTCCCTTGAGCTTTACTGGCACCACATATGGTGCAAGGCCACTTGCTCTGTGTGGTGCAAGGACACTTGCTCTGTGGTTGCTGGGCCTGTCTCATCCCCACCCTGCAAAATTCTCTGAGCTGTGCCGAAGCCATTGTGCACAGGCACTGCCCAGTGCTGAGAGAGAGCTTTGTGATTTGATTTAGAGTGGACACTCCACGTTGCAGAGGCAGAAGTGGCCACCTCCCTTGACGCTGGCCTTGCAAGGCGTTGTGGGGCATGAGCTGCTCTGCCAGCACATTGCACAATGCTGGCTCTTCTGGCCAACCCGCATCCCAAAGGAGCTGGCAGGATTCACTGATTTGCGTTCGCCCATTACTAAGTATTATTTCCCAATGCATTTCTGAAGCCATCCTACCTCCAAATTCCAATCCGGATAAGTCAGAAAGGCTTGGAAGCTTCAAAAGAAATTTTGGACAGCAGAAATGAGAGGAGATCTCATGGATCTAGTTGTTGCCCTTATTTTGAACACTCTTCTCACAGCTTTCTCATCCTTCATGATTGCAGGCGTGTATTAATCTAGTATTAATTTTCACTAAACTCTTTCCAACTGAACATACCAAGAAGATTTAGGAGAGAAGTACAGGCTGTCATCCTTCTTGTGGCTGTATCCAAAGCAAAACTAGCTTTAACAGAACCATGTGATGGACAGGAAGCAATTTGCAGCAGTGTTGCAAGAAATAGGCTCCTCCAATTCGTGTTCTTCATTATTATAGCAGAGCTTTGTGAACTTACTGTGGGAACTTGTGTCCTTCACTGTATGGGAAGCAAGCTGGATTGCTTTAACCATGTGTATCATCATTGTCTTCCTGATGCGTGCTTTCCTTCTCTTTCCCAAGGAGGGAAGAAAGTGTTTGCAGGATCCTCACAGAGGAGGAGTTTGTCCTGGAGACAAATTGGCTCTGGAAAGGAAGTTCTGCCTGTCAGCAAGTTCTGTGTTATAATATGTGAAGCTGGCAGTCACTTGCTAATGCCTCATGGCTCATGTGATGATTTGTGCGCAGTTCCCCACCCTGATATTTTACTGTGATCTTTTTGTCCAGACGCAGATCTGCCCAGACACAAGTTCTTCGACTGCCTTTGGGCACGGGTGAGGAAACTCTGTGAGCCCCAAGAATTCCCCACCTTCTGCACACTGCAGCTCCCCTGCTGCAGCCCCGAACAGCCAGTGAGAGCAGTGCTGCTGCACAACATGCTGCCATGCCTGCCCAGCCAGGTGGATTTCTGACACAACTCAAACCAGCTGCATCCCCACTGCTCTGCTCTCAGCTGATGCTGTACTGACAGCTTTGGATATGAGCAGCAGCATGGGGATCTGCTCGGGGAGCAGTGCGGCTGATGGGGATGCTGCCCAAGTGCCATGAGTGCCAGAGCAGTGCAAGCACAGGACTTCGCTGTCAAATGCCATTTTCCTCCCTTGACTCAACAGGTGTGTGGAGATGGAGACCTCCAGAGACCTGGCAAAGGGAGAGAAAGCGTGTCTCCAATCACCTCTGTGTAAAAGTGCTTTGGTTTTGCAAGGTCTATGGTGGAGTTGGGCTCCTGGTTTGAAGCAAGGACATTCAGCAGCAGAGATACCTGAGCAAGCTGAGGGAGCATCCCCTGAGGCAGTGGCTGAAGGGATCAGCCTTTGAGCAGTGTGTTTAGTGAGTGATAAAATATAATTGTCAGCAGCTCTGGGCAAAATAGCATGTTTACAGGGACAGCCAGCCACATCACACCTTCCCATCTTATCAGGCCAAACCTCACCCTATTTGTCTGTTACCAGAGGAAGGGGTGTTCCCACAGTCAGGCTGAGTTGCTAAGATGTTAAGTGGAGTTCCTCATCTACCAGTGCATACAATTTGGCTTTTCCAGAGCACTGCCTCCACACTAGTGAATTTGTGCTGTTACAGCCCTCGGAGGGCAGTCCAGGCTCCGTGCAGGGTACTGCACACAAGTTACTGCCACTGGGAACCTGTACCATTTTTCTTCCCATGTCTTTATCTAAAACTGCACTTCACTGATGATGAAAATACTTTTAATAAGAAAACCAGAAGTTGCATTGGTGTGGGACATAGTGAAGCACGTCACTGAGGTGAGGAGCAAAGTATGAACACTCGTTGTTGTGAGGCTGACCCTAATGAGTAGGGATCAAAATTCAAACTATTCCCGACTATGCTATCTCAGCTTTTCTTATTCAAAGACTACATTCTTCCAAGGCTGGCACGACAAGGTGGCTTTCTCTTGTTTCCTGTTGTTATGGTGGCTGTGGAGGGTGCATCTCCCCATTTTTGTGCCTTCATCACGAGCGGATGGCTGCGTTCCACAGATGCTGGCATCCAGAGGTGATGTAGGCAGGTGCTGTGTGCTTGCTTGCTCTCCTGACCCATATATTCTGTGAATGGTATTGTTGAGTGTGTTAGTCATAGGTATGGCTGCGCCACATCTGGAGTCCTCATCAATAGAAGAAAAGCCTGCTTGTGCTGCTGGGTTATATAAAACGAAAAGAGCTAGAAAGACACAGGGCAATGGCACTGCCATTATCTTTTGAGCTTTAGATTTGTGTGAAGTAGAGATTTTAAATGGCACTTACATCAGAGGGCAGCAGGTATGAATTGAGGATACTGGGTTGAGCTTCAGAATGAAGAACATTAACATTACCTCAAAAGCAATGAAATAAATGAATGTAACTATTCATTAATTGCAAAGTCTGGGCCATTTGAATGAAATGCAGCCATTTAGCTCAATTTTGTAATTGCATTAATAACGGAAGCCTCAGTGTTGTGGTGCTTCCTTTCTTTTTAACATTTCTTAACCTGATCTGAATTCGTATGCAGTTGGCACATGATACCAACAATATTATTAATAATTGTTTGTTATCGTTAGTAAAATTATCATTAATAACAATATCACTGTGAAGTGACAAAGAAAATGCGCCACTAGATTTTGCCAAAATTCACTCTGAAAGCTTTTATCTGTCCTGCATCCATGGGATAAGAGATCACATAGCTCAAGAATTTTGGACAAGAGGTAGAAGTTGGTATTCCCAGCGAATTACAAAGTGCTTTGATTGAGGCCAGTGATAAGTCTTCCAAACAGTAACTCCCATCTTCACAATGCTTTATTGGTGTTAAAGAGTACTTCCCAATACAAGAATAGCTCACTAGTTATTATAGCACACATGTTAATGATGGGTTGACTTCTGAACACTCACGAAGATGGAAGTGTTGTGTTCAATATTGCAGTTATATTGTGGGGGTACTTTCTGGGTACCAAAATCACTAATTCCCATATGTGAGGATAATGAGTGAGAACAAAGTCTGTTTGCCGTGGTGGTAACAGCAGTGTGATCCATGGGGGTCTCTGTAAGGCGCTGTGGCTGTGCACCAACATCCTGACAGCACCAAAGGTGATGTGCTGTGCTCAGTGCATCTCACAGCACAGCCAGTGGGAGCCTCAAGCCTCTCCTCTCTGCTTGGGATGGCTTCTTTAAAGTCTCCTGGGCTCTCTCTATTGTATTTAACATTTCACATGCTTGCGTAGTTCCATCAAGCGGCACAATCAACCCTGGGAAGTTTTACGTATCACCTTTCGTGTAAATTGGCAGATTTCCACCTGATAAAATCAACTGAGCAAGTTTCACACCCATTGGCTCTGCCCATCCCTCTCCCCAGAGAGGACTGGATGCTGCCAACTGCTCCACGTACTGCCCCTGCGCTCTGAATCGAAGGACCGAGAACCTGAGTATATTAAATCTCACGGTACTTCTTCATACCATTGCACACCCAAAGCTACTCCTTCCTTCTGACTTTAAAGATTATCTATAGTAGTAAGAAGGATGAGATTTTCCTCATTATTTACAAAAATAATGCTGGCAAGAAAAGCATATTTTGCGCAATCTCTCCTCAGTGTGAGATACTTGGAGGCTAAATATATTCTTCTAAGATATGTCTTTGGGCATCTGCTTTCATGCTGCATTCTCTCTACGAGCTGCACAGAGATGGCTTTCTTTAACATCAGCGTATGCAGCGTGGGTAGATCTGAGCACAGAATTCTGCCTGAAGATTTCTGTTGTCTTTTTGTTCAGCCAAAGGATATGGCTCTAATTTCTCCCATTTGTAAATTGCACACAGATCACAGTCATGTGCCTGGCTGAAAGTCTCGGGTTTTACCTTCCAAGCTACTCTAAAAATACAGCTCAGGCTCTGCAGCTGCACAGATTTAAATCCAGTGCTCTAACACACAGGGCTGCTTAAAGGAGTGTGCATCACAGCACCAGCTATTGCCCCGTAGTCTTTGCAGAAGTGAGCTGTTATTCACAAAGGCTTCATTCCCTCGCAGCATTGCCCAGTCTGTATTATAAGGATGCAATAACGAAGGTGCCCTGTGTTACCATTCTGAGGGGATATTTAGAAAATGTAAGTTCTCTCCACCTTAGACTTCATCATGGGACACCTTCCCACTCTCTCTGGGAAACATAAACAATACCACTTTTGTAATAAAAGAGAAAAAGAGCCATTTGTCCAGCTTTATTTGTGCAAGTGTCAGACTTGAGCACAGCTTTACGTCTTTCCCTTACAGGGCATGTTATTCCACTGAGATCTCCAGTTCTTTTCAGTCTTACAGGTCACACTCAGGTTAGCCATCATGCACAGCCTGATGAATTCTGCTTGTTTCCAGCACTCTATCTAGGTTCTTGTCTGTTAGGTCAATGAAAAATTTCAGTTGTTTATATTCCTCTGAAAGAGGAATGGTTGTGATACAGAGCCATTCAATCCCTTTGTAGCTGTGAGCAATGGAAATCCTACACAGAGAAGAAGATGACCCTTCCAAGTGCTATCCCTGATGCCTTAGCTCTGCCTGTTAGGCTCAGGACAGATTTGGAGTCTGTCCTGTGGACATCCACATTTCCAGCACTTGGAATGAAAATGTTTTTGCCTCTTCTTTTTAATTTCTTCTGCAGCCCTTCAGCTCTGTAGCCTTTGTGAACAGGGAAAGCTGAGCACACAGACCACAGCTTCAATCTGGTCAAGGAAAGTTTGCCTTGCCTCAGTGCAGGAGTGGTTATGAGGATAGCCTTGACATTTGAAGCCCACTCTCAGAATGGCTTGGTATAGGAAAGACACCCGCTCAACAGAACAGGCACTGCCTGCCAATCCAGAAAAGCAGCCAAAAAAAAAAAAACAAAAAACAAAAAAAAACTGAAAAAAAAAAGAACAGTCCATCTTTGATTGTTTTTACAACAGGTCAGGCAGAAGTCAGCCCACAAGTGTTGCTGGGTCTGGAAACCTCAAGGAAAGGTAAAGTTTCTTTGCGGAGAACAGTTCTCACAGCTCCTTCTCTCCCCCTGGATGCCAGTGCAACCCCAGAGCTGCTGGGGCTGGGTCAGGGCCAGCTTGCCCTCGCTCAGGCCCTGATCCTGCAGGGTGGTGGTAAGCAGATCAGCCAGCCCAGCCAGCTCCAGCAGCCCGGACCTGAAATAGAAACGCACAGCCGAACGCTGGCCATACACTGAAGGATCTCCAGTGTCCTCCAGAGGGAGGAGGAGGAGGGCACCTTGCTCTGAGATCACTCGCTGCTCTCTGCCCTCAAATACGGCTCAGTGAGCACTGACAGAAGTGGCTGACCTCTGCGTGGATAGTGGGTTTCACCCACAGCAGGCAGGAGGTGGCTGAGCTCAGCCTCTCCAGCTCTGGGCCCTCATTTTAGGGGAAACTTGTTGAAATGTTGAGGCTCTCACCCCAGCTCCACCCAGGCATTGTGTACCAAAGCTTCAAGGTATATTTTGTTAATCGTGAAAGTAAATATTACATACATTCTATTTGTTACTCGGCCAGAGTAGCACATGAATAGAGTTTCCTAAGATGCTGTTAAAGGACACATTGGGTCCCTATAGGACGTATTGGACTGCACACCTTCAAAAGCAATGCCAAACAAAAAAAGAATAATTGGAAAGTAAACTATCGCCTCTATATGCCAACGGAAAATAATTCAATTACAAAATGAAACTGCTGTACAACGCAGCCAAAAGGGCAAACAAATGAGAACTTTAGAAAAAGGAGAAGATTGTCAGTCTTTCAGCACACAACCATTTTGTTCTGAACAGCGGCAATTATGGAAATGTGCAGAAGAGTGTTTCACTGATGATAAATCTGCAATATGTCAGGGAATATTTGAAGATTCTTATTTAATTACTGTGACTGCACAAATTAAACAGTGGAAAAAAGTTGTCAATGCTGTTTTTTGAAGCAAAGTCATAGATCCAGTGCCAAAAGCAACATGGTTAACGTCGGCAACTAAAAGAGTTTCCCTCTAGGCTAAGCCTTGTGATAAAGAAGAGATGTCACTTATTAAGCACTTCTGAACGTGTTTGGAAAGGTTAGGAAGTAAATATCCATAATGATTACAGACTGGTTTGGTAATGGTTTGCTCAGCCATATATTTCATCTCAACACATTCTTTGTGTTCCAGGTTGCCCATCATTCTTGACGACAGTTCAGTGGGCTTTTTTGTCCTCTCCAGAAATCACTCGAATCCCAGAGAGTGCTGGCCATCCCCAGCACTGCGCATAGCATTTTCAGACACAAACACACCTCATTTCTGATAAACAGATGAAAGTAAGGCGTTCTGCTGCTCCCCTGGTGTTTGTTCAAGAGACGTGGCTGCAAATGCCAGTCCCAATACTGCTGTGCTGTGGGGGCTCATGTAAATTTTTTGTCTGATTTTCTCATCTGTAAATTAAGAGTTTTTCTCCCTCCCTCCCTCCCTCCCTTCCTTCCTTCCTTCCTTCCTTCCTTCCTTCCTTCCTTCCTTCCTTCCTTCCTTCCTTCCTTCCTGCCTTCCTGCCTTCCTGCCTTCCTGCCTTCCTGCCTTCCTGCCTTCCAAGATCTAATACTGAAGAGCTATTTGAGAAACAGGCAATGACCAGTTTTAGACACCAGGCAATACCCCACTGCCAAACACAGAAAAGCAATGGCTGTGCCTAAAAACCGCACGCTGAGCTGCTGTCAAGGACACAGAACTTGTAGGACGTATGAATGGGAGCGTTTCCTTGCGAAGACGCAGCGCTGAAGTGGGTTGTGTGCCACGATCTGCTGCAGTTGTCATGGCAAGCACTCACATTTCCCATAGCAACAGAACCGGTAAATAACTGCATAAAACGCTGCATTAAGTGACCAGGGCACAAGTTAATTCTCTCGTCGGCATCCTTAACTTGAGCACTCTTCTGTAGACGAAGCACTCCACTGACAAGCGAGCTTTCCTCTGTGACATGTTTCCTCTTCATAGTTTCATTATGATTCACCCACCGGTTGCTGCGCCAGCGACACGCTCGGTGCCGCGCACACACTGCTGCGTGCCTCCTCGAGGAGCACGAGGAGATGATGACGGGGCAGCAAACCCGCAGGGAGAGCTGTTGTGATGGCACTCAGTGCAAGCGCTGCCCAATGCGGGTCAGCACAAGTGCTGGGAGTGAAAGGACCGAGGCCGCGCAGGAAACAATGTGCTTTTAAAAGCATTGTCTGAGTGTCTCTCTTGTTTTTCCTCAGTTGAAAGGACTGTTATTCTGCAACCTCGTGCTGCAGAGTCAGAGGCATGCAGGGGTATTATGTGGGCAGGGTGGAGATGAAAGATGTGGGGAATTAAGAGATGCTCTATAACACAACCTCAACTCCTCATTAATTGTGCTCCAAAACAAGAGGGTTTTTCATTTCCGTCCAAATAAACTTGTTGTGAGCCACCATTTCCCAAGGAGTGCTTTGTGATGTTCAGAGAAGCTCTGGGTCTGCAGAGCCAGGCCGTGTGCATGTGGTGCTGAAGGCAGAACTGTGTACAGGGGTGGATGACCAACATGGGTGACACCAAACCTTGCTGGAAGATGAACAAGCAGGAACCCTTCTGCTGGGGACAGAAATGAGGTGTCACAGAGGTTTGCAGCCAGGTGGGATGTGATGGGCAGCCCTGGGGTGGGGGTGAGAGGGTGGCAGTTCCACGCAGGTACTGTACTGTGGCCAAAAGGGGAGACAAGATGTCCAGAGAAAAAAAAAGAAAGCAATTTGTTTCCCATACGTCTTGCCTCTGCAGAATGACCTGAGTTCCATGGTAAGTGGATGCCTCAGACTGCTTTTCCATCCCAACCCCTCGCTCACAAACCCTGACCAAAGGTGACAGTATTCCTACTTAGATAAGGAAACTCCAACTACATGTTCCCTTCCTGTAGAAACACAAAGGTGTGACCGCCTGCAGCTGCACAGCCCAGGCCGATCAATTTCAGCAGGATGGTGGGGGGCTGTGTGCACTTCTTTGGACTGATGTTTTGCAGCCCTGCTGGTAGAAATCCAGCACACAGCTTTACCCTCCAGCACTGCAGTCAATTCATTGACGGTGCTCAGCACCTCCTCTGTGCCCAGAAAAACTGCGCACATTTCTGAGAGTAGAGAGTGCATCCCACGCAGTTCTGTCTAATTCTTGACGCATTTCAGTATCGTTTAGTGGTAAAACTCTGTGACAAAGCCTCCCAGACTTGCATTTTAACTTGCTTTTGGGCAGCTATGAGCACAGCAGCACGGCACCAGCAGTGCCTGCTGCTTTCAGTCTGCCTCACTCTCAGGGTCAGATCTTTGTGGAAGATCAGATCATTTGTTTTACGAGCTCACGAGCCTCTGTGCTCATAAAAACAATTACATCAAAAAAAGGGCAGAGGAAAATGGTGGGATGCGCCCAAGAAGCAGGCTGACTTGGGATCAGGGACACACACAGTTTTCTTTCCTGCATGTATTCCAACTGCAGGAGATATTTGTGCCTCTGTGCCTTCAGCCACAGGTGGTGCTCCGGCCACTGCATCACTCAGTGCTCCGCTACACACTCGTGCTTGGGCTGAGGAATCCTGGGGGGTTTGGCCCTTTAGCAAAATTATCATTGAGTTCTTATTCTGTGTCAGCTCAGGCCCCTCAGCAGCTGATTATACTAATCAGAGGTGATTATTGCCTGTGCCCACTTAGCCCATATTTAAATGCAGCAGCCTGAATTTGTCTTCTGTGCAGCTTCCAGAAGATACCAACTCAGGATCAAAGCAAATTAATGCATAGGTGTGTTATCCTATAGGATCCTGCTAAAATACAGCTGGAGGAGCTTCAGAGCCAGTGAATGATAAGGGGAGAAGGGGTGGCCCTGTTCTTGCTTTTGCAAGGTTATTTTCCCCATTTCTTTGAGTCAGGCAGAACAGCAGACCGCGAGGATTTATATTTATGGCAGATAGTAATAGTTTTTCCTTTATAAAAGTAATTGTTTGAAGTACTATCAACTTTGTTACAATATTCTTCTGTTCCTTTTCCTGGCCTGATCTCTGACTTCGACGCCTCTCAGGTTTCCAAATGAGTACACATTCCACGTGGCTGCGGAGGAGCAGGATATCACCAGATATCACTCTCACTTCCACAAGAACCACCCGAAACCATATTCTACAAAAGAAGGTGCTGGATGATGGAAATGGAAACGGTTGGTCCCTTAAAGCTCAGGTGGCACTCTGTCCTCAATGGCAATTAACTCGTTTGTAGTCCTAATCCTTTTCAGAGGTTGTGTGAAGCTTCAAAGCTCCTGCCAGGTTGGACTCCGAAGGGGCATCCCGTTCACGCTACAGTAAATGCGGTTGGCTTTTTGTTTTCTTTTTTTTCTCCTCTGCCTTTAATGGAGTTTCCATTCCCTTTTCTGAGCCTAAATGAGAGTGGGATTTTACCCATCTTCTCATATGACTGTGGTGCAAAGCTGAGTTTTAATTTTAGTCTTTTTGAAGGGGGAAAAATGAAGGCATAGCTGTGTAGGCCCTGAGAACTGATGCACCTGCAGATACTTGTGGGGTGCTGCTCGGAGCACAGGGCTGCACATGGCAGGCTCTGGGGCAGTGTATTTCCTATTTTAAGAGTCAACGTGGCTAAAATATCCCAGAAACTTCAGATATATCCTTTAGAGTCAACCCACTAATTACTTAATCACCTCCCAACTTTGATTTTGTTAAATAACCAATACCATTGTTCGGAGCCAAGAACTTAATCTGCAGGAAATTCCATCCTCGGAGAAGATCAAAGTGACTTCAGCGGTGCTAAGCACACACCTACGGCACCTGATCCTGAAGAAAAATGAGGTGTGTGTTCAGCTCAGCCTATCCCCTCTTACAGGTGCCCATGCATTAACCTAAGCCCCAGCGCCAGGATCAAGGGCCCACAGAGATCTCCGTGCTTGGAAAGCAGAGATCTGAAAACGTGGCACCAGAACACTGCCAGGCGGTGAAGGAAGCACGTCTTCACTCCTCTGTGCCCACCATCGCCAGCACAAAAGATGGAGAGCCTCCTCAGTGACATAAACATGAAAAATACGCGCGTACAATAGAACACAGCGGTGCAATAGCTCTGTTTCTCAGGCACAGCTCAACCGGATAAAGGATGAGTGAAGGAGAGGGAGCTTAAATTCTTTGCCCAGCACAGTATCGAGCTACCAGGGCTGTGCAGCAGCACCAGCACAATACTCTCCACACCCTGCCAGTCCCGGAGCACAGCACCTGAGCCACAGCCCAGGGCCCAGAACGATACAGCACCGCACACAGCCCCTGTGGATGCAGACAAGGGTGCTGCTTCCACTTTGTTGCCTCTGTGTCCCCTCTGTCCTTTTGGAGGGGCTTACCCTCAACCTCCCAGAGGCTGCCGCATGGAAAACCAGAGCATTGTGTTGAATTTACAGGTGTGCTTCACATTGAGATGGGGTTGGGTGCTTGTTTGGGTCCCAGCACTGTGTAAGTTTCCCCAGGGTACGTGCCACAGGGACAGGCTGTAAACACATCCATGCAAGCACACGTTTTCTTTGACGTTCTTATGATATGGCCAAGCCCAGTGACCCTTTGGCTTGGTAGCTGCTGACATGTCCTTGCAATGCAGCACTGCCAAAAAAATAATACCAGCAGCTCCAAGCGCATGGCACCCACTGCAGAGAACAGCCACAGATGAGCACTGCGCGGCTCTGCTGTGTCAACAACGCCTGCCTCACCGCTCCTGTTTAACTTTTGGAGGGAATCTTAGCCGAGAGTGCGTTCCTCCAAATGAGGTAATTAAAGCCATCCAGGTGGAGACTCTTTGCGTTGCCACAGGGAGAGCGGCCCCACGCCTGCCCAGCCTGCTCCCTGCTGCAGCTCTGCCTGACAGGGGGCTGGGCTCAAGCACCTCGAACACTGCCCCTGGCCAGACCATCACATCACTGTGCCGTGCCGTCCCGCAAAGTGTAGCAAAGCCCCTTCGGGTTCCGTTTTGCACACAGAGGTGTGACAGGGGGATGGAGCGATGCAGAGCGGGAGCCCTGAGCTGGGAGCAGCCGCAGCTGCCCAAGAAAAGCTGGGGAGCAGCAACAAAGCCGACCTGCTGGTGTGAGCGTGGGAGCTGGAAGCGGCTCACAGCGGACGGGGCGTACCTCAGGGACCCCAGCGATGCCTTCAGCCTTCATGCCCGCGCTTCAGGTGCTTCCAGAGCAAAGAGAAGCGGCACTGGAGTCCCGTCCCTCAGCGTTACCCAAAGGAACGAGCCGTCGGCACGGGCTGCCGCGGGCCCCGGGAGGAGGGGAGAGATCGACGGCAGAGAAAGGGAAGGAAAGAAGGAGCCATATGAGGAAGGAAGCAGCAAATGTTAAATCAGTGACTCATGGCGCGGAATGACTAATCACGTCAAAGAGCAGCTCGCTCGGGGCACGGACTCTCTGCCGAGAGCCGGCCGGAGAACGCGGAACGCCGCCGCGCCCGGCGACCGGAGCGCTCCGGTGCGTTCCCCGCGTGCGGTGCGGGCCGGGCCGCACCTCATCCCCACCGCGCACCGCTGACCCACTTTCCGCCCGCCCCACGCGGGCCGCGCTCCTCCCGCACACCACCCCGGCCCGTCCCGTGAGCGCGGGGCGGGGCCGCGCTCGGCGGGCGGCGGTGCGGGCGGGCGGCCGCCGGTGGCAGCGGGGCGGGGGGAGGAGCGCGCCTGTGCAGTGCCGGGAGGCCGGGCTCTGCCCGCCGCCGCGTTACACAACCGGCCGCCGCCGCCGGCCGCTCCCGCGAGTGCCGCCGCAGCGCTCCGGCAGCCCCGCACCGCCCCGCACCGCCCCATGCCGTGCGTCCCGCGGGGGCAGCGCGCCGGGGCCGGGCATGGCACTGAGAGCGGCTCCGGAACGCGCGTCCTCCTCCCGGACGGTACGTACCCTGCGGGACCGGCGGGTCCCCCGTGCCCCGAGGGGTGAGCCCCGCTTGGCCCCGTTTTCTTTCCCTGCGTCCGCCGGCGGTCCCGGCGAAGTTGCGGGGAGGTGGGAGGTTTCCAGCGCAACTTGTCGCGGATGACAAAAAGCGGTGCGGGATGCTGCAAGCTGCCGTGGGCTCCGTCGGAGTTTCCTCGTTCTGCCGTGAATTTCGGTCGCTTTGGGTACGCGTTTCTCTGAAAATACGGCGGAGAACTGCGGACCGCAATAAGCCAGGCTGAAAAGTTCCTCCTCTCGGCGGGGGCTTTGGGAGCGTTCGGTTTGACGGAGCGTTTCCGTGAGCAGCGGGAATTCGGGGGCATTTGGGAGCTCCCCGTGCGATTCGGCCGCGAGTTCGGTTTGCGAGAGGTAACTCCGAGCCGCGGGCTTGGACGGCAGAAGGCACGGGAGAGCGGAGCTGGGCTGGGAGCGGAGCGGATCCCTCCCGCTCACGGTGCGCGGTGGAGAACCGCCGACGGCACCGAAGCCTCCGTCCGGTGCCCTTAGGATGCGCAGGGAGAGCCGCTCAGGTGCTGCGCCCGGCCGGGCTGCTCCGTGTGCCCGGAGATTTGCTGTGCGAGGGGTTGTTTTGTTTTTCGCAGAATGACGGCTTCTCTGCGTCCTTAATTTGCTGGATCGCTGCTCACCGACTCGCAGCGTGTGGATACGGGAGCTTGCCTTAAAGGAGCAGCGTTTGTGGCTTTGCGTGCTCCTCGTAGGTCCTACGAGTGCTATCTGAGCAGCGGCTGTTCCACGAGGATGCGGCGTGCACCCCTGGTTCTCAACATAGTGCAACACCACGTGGCGTTTTGTTGGGAGACTTCTCCCATCATGTGTCGGCGGTGTGGTGTGGAGGAGCAGAGCATGCTGAGAACATACAGGGGCTCCGGCACTGCACAACAGCCGGGCCATGGCACCCAGGGGAGGCAGTGGGGGAAGCCAGGAGGGGAGGCTGTACAGACAAGAGGCAGCAGCACCTCTTGTGCTGAGCACGTGTTCACTGCCGGGTCCTAAAAGTTTTTCCGGATGGTGTTACTGGAAAAAAGAAGACAGCTGTAAGAGTGGATATTTGTGTTCTGTTCTGTTCGCTCCGAGTGGTGGGTTGGGATCATTTGATCTGGAGGAAAAGTAGAATTGGTTTGAATATTTTTTGGTAGACGATGAAGTTCCGTAACGTTTGGCAGTAAGACCTGCAATGGCTCCTGTTTCTTTGCCGCTCCGTTTGTGTCCCATGTTATTTCACTGGTTAAAGACACATTGAGCACTCAAAAATAGCTCAGGGTTAAAAGTAATAAGTGAGTATATCTTAATTAAAGTCACATCGTGTTGGAAGCAGCGTTAGATTTCAGAGATACTGACATCAAATCCAATTTCTGCTCATCAGTAGTATCAGAAAATGGTGCCCTGTGCTTACAGCTTGGAAGCAGGGCTTGTGTATGCACACAACTCGCGTTGTTTTGGCCTGAATTATGCAACTGACCAAGAATGTTGCAAAGGGCTTGATGCTGAATAGCTGTCTCCCTTGGCATTGGAGGGATGAGCTGTGTGCCTGTAGCAGAGCGCTGAGCCCCGGCCATGCTGGGGTACTTAGGGACCCTAGGGAATAACATCTTTAACCAAAGTAGTAAAACCAAAATTGCGTGGAACAGTACTGTTGGCATTATTGAAGTGATCCAACACTCTGTTCCTCACACCCCTTCTGTTTCCTTGTTGTTGTGTGCAGCCCGTGGCCCTGTGCCATGCCAGCCACCAAAGCTTCATCACCTTGCCCCCTAAGCCCCGCAGTGAGACCCAGGTGGTGGCAAAGCCCTGTCCAGCTGCGTCTGCAGCAAGCCTTGCCACCTCGGAGCCATCGAGTTCAGTCAGAACACAGGGCATGTGCAGTTCATGAGTGAACTCAACCTACTTCACGTTCCATGATTGGCTTTGGCCTTGCCTACACAGAGGGATTACACCGGTTGACCTTACGTCCATTTTTAAAGTGATTTGCTTAACCTGGTGTGACCTTGCACACGGGCGTTCTTATTTTGGCACAAATGAACTTATTTTGGTTTAACCAAAACCTGTCTTTTGTCAGCTTCGGCGGAACTGAAATAAGCCATGCCCAAACTGAAAGGAGAACTTGTACGTGACACAACCTGCGCGTGAAAGCGGGGCCTTCTGTGGGATCTGGAGCAGAGCACGGTGCTCAACAAATCTGTAGGAGATCAGCAGCTATCTGTGGCCAAGTTAAAAAACAAAACAAAATCGACAGCAAAACAGAAATCAAACCAAGAAAAACTGAAAGGTCATGATGAGACAACAGGAGCCCCAGTGATCTCGGCTCTGGAAAGCCAAAAGCAGTGTGCCAGGCTTGCAGCCAGGCTGTGCTGGGACTCCTCGGCTGCAGAGAGGGGAAGTGTTTGCATCCTGTACACACAGTCCCTACAAGGCCAAAAAATAGAAAAGTGATGCAGGGAACTCTAGGTGTGATGGCTTGAACGCAGTAGTACACAGCGTCTCATGACGTGTTTTGTAGGAAAGAATAATTAGACGTGGAAATAATGAGGAAGAAGAATAAACTGCAGCGAGATTTTATCGAAGATGGATTGTGGCAGACTAATCTAACATCTTTTTTATGTAACAGATTTCTTAGGTGGGGTAATGCAGGAATGTGATTTATGTAGAGCCAAGCACTTGATATATACATGCTCCATGGCTGCTTAAAATGAAGGTGGTGGCTCAGTGCAAGAGCTGAATGGTGGAGATGGAGCTGGCCAAGCAGAAGGTATCCAGATAAAGCTATATGAACAGAGAGTGGTGCTCACAGAGCCTGGGAGGAATGGGGAGAGTGTGCGCACAGTGCTGCTGCTTTGGGTCCTGCTGCACAGGGGGGCATGGGGAGCTCGGGGAGGTGGGGTCCATACAGAACAGCGCCGGGCTGTCATAGGAAAGGAATTTAGTTGACTTTGTTGATGGGAGTGATAGAATGACATGACATTTAATAGCACCAGGTGCAAAGCTGTGCCAAGTTTTGCTCATATAGACCAACAAGAATTTCCAGTGTGAAGCAGAGCTCACCGTGACGGGGACAGGAGGGAGGGATGCGTGGCACTGGTTGATTGGGGCTGGCTGTGAACAGGCAGTGGGACACTGCTGCCAGGGACGCCAGTGCCATTCGTGGATGTCTAAGGACAGGAACGGGGCAGATTGCAGGAAGTGTAGTTTTATTGTTGTGCAAGAGCTTTATGCTGCTGGTGGAGGAGCCCAGTGGGATCTTGCGTAGCTCTGGAGACAACAGACATTTTCTGGTTAGGAGAATGTTAAATTTGAACAGTAGGAGGGCTAGAGATGTGGCCACACTGACGAGCTCTCTACCGTATGACGTGAGAGTTAAACAGCTTAATTTGTTTAGCTCTGCCCAATTGAACAAATGAGGGGATGGGTTGCACAAAGTCTTTTTACGCACAGCTTGGGACTCGATAGCAAGGAGGAGGAAAACCTGTGTGAGTCAAAAGCTAGCAACTACACAAGATTAAATTGTGTAAGTTGGTCGTGAATAAATTTGAATGGGAAATTAGAAGAAAGCTTCCAACTACCTAAGGATTGAAGTTGTGTAATGGTCTTTCAATTAGAGTGGTTTTGAGATGGATCTTGATAATCTTGTGAAGGAGATTACACAGTTAAATTGGACAGATAGAGTTCCTGGAGATAGGAAATTAAGTTTGCAGAATTAGTCCTTTGGTCTCCGCTATATTTGTATCTTTAATGTAACGTTGCAAAGAAAGTGGACCTGGTGTTGTTTGTAGAGCTACATCAGCATTGTGACTTCTGCTGCATTCTTGGGAGCCGGGGTCAACTTGCTCATGGGGTGAACTGTGACTTTGTTGTGGGGTGTGAGGATGTGTTCTGGGGCTCCTGGTGGAAGGCTGAGGAGATGCTGCCATGTCAGCTCTAACAGCACTGGTTCCTGAGGCTGGAGAGCTGATCTTGATGTCCTCACTGCTCCCTTGCTACCTGATGCTCCTAAAACGTGTTGCAAAGCTGGACTTACAGTGCGCTCTGCCCTGCTGCTGATCAGAGTAAAATGCTGTAAACTGTGCAGAAAAAAAAAGAATAGGAGGTTGCTGGCCATTAGGGATGAGTTAGTATTTTTAACAGGACAGTGTTGTTATAGGAAAGTTGATGTATAATAATGTGCATTTTGTTGCGTTTTCTTCTTACAAGAAAAAGAGAAAGAAAGGGAAAAATGAAAGACAGATAGCAAGCAGGAAAGGAAGAAGGAAAAAAGCTTGACTTAGCCTGGAGCAGAGATCCCATACCTGATAGGCTGCCTGTTAAGAGAAATTGAAATATGGAAAAATGACAGTGCACATGAGGATAACACTGAGATTGCACACAAGGAAGCGTGCTAACCCAACTGCGCGGAGCTGCTGAAATGCGTTGGATCATCTGACCGTGCCTTGTATTCTTAGCAAACACGATTGTATAATTGATTAATTTGCCGACATCGCTGTAGCGCAGCGCTATGGTAACTGAGAGGCACCCCAAACATTGGCTGTGCTTTAGGAGAGCAGCAGCTCAGCACCACGCAGCCGTGCACGCCCTCTCCCCAGGTGGGACGGGCAGAGAATTGGGAAAGTAAAGGTGTGAGAGCCCAAGGGTTGAGGTAAGGACAGTTCGCTAGGTAAAGCAAAAGCCACGCGTGCAAGCAAAGCAAAACAGGGAGCTCATTCGCGCTTCCCATGGGCAGGCAGATGTTCAGCCCCTTCAGGAAAGCCGGGCCCATCACACGTAATGGTTTCTTGGGAAGGCCAACACCATCGCTGTGGATGTCCCCACTTCCTCCCTCTTTATCCCAGTGTGATGCTGTATGGCACAGGACACCCCGTTGGCTGTCCTGATTCTGTCCCCTCGCTGGCAGGGCAGCACATGGAGCTGGGCGTCCTTGGCTCTGTGTAAGCACTGCTCTGCCACAACTAAAACATCAGTGCGTTATCACCGCTACCTTCATCAAAAATGCAAAACACTGCATCATACAAGCCTCTGCGAAGAATGTTAACTCTCTCTCAGCCAAAACCATGACAACACTGTCCCAGAGAGCACAGTAAAATACACCTTTCCTTGGGAAGGAGGCAGGGAGGACCTGGGGTGACATGTACTCGTGGGATGCTTGGGGCCATGCAGGAGGTGGCTGTAGCCATCAGCCGCCCTCAGCAGAGCTCGAGGGCCGGGGACAGCTGACGGAGGCAGGGGACCCTGCTGGTCCTGAGCACCCTGAGCTTGATCTGCAGTACTGGTGTCAGCAGCCACCATCCACGCTGCCCTCAGCCCTGGTTCTGGGCAGGGATTTAGGCAGGTCTCGCTTGTCCCCCTGGCAGTGTGACATCTGGCACTTAGGCCAGACCTCTCTTTCCCCACCATTATTGTTCCCTCTGCCCTATAAGTGATGTGTAAGTTAATGTGAGGTGCTTTGCTGGGTGCCAGGCATAGACAGGTTGATTAACTGATTGACTAACAGCTAAATGCAGAGATATTTGTAGGTGTGTTTATTCTTGTTTACAAACTGCCTGAGCCTAAGCAAGATTTTCAAGTGTGTAGCAATGGCAGGAATCATATCCATAAAAATGCTAATCTCCTCTCTTGCTTCATCCGTTCAACCCACAAACACACGCATGCACACATGCGTAAAAGAAATTAATAAGGTTTGTTTGTTCTCTTCTGGGCTCAGCCTACTTTAATCTGACTTTATCTCACAGCTCAGCATGGCAGGTTGCTTCAGGAACATAAAGTTTTGACCACAGGCACCCTACTGGGTAACCATTTTTTGGAGAAATAAATAAGCAATAGATGAGCTGATAACAGCTCCCTTGCCATTAATTGTTTTGCATGTACATGGCAGCACTTTGTGAAGGCTTTCAAGCAAAGAAAGAGGCTGTATCTGAAAGGGCTGGGCTGACGGGCCCCATGGAGGCAAGGGCTGAGCTCTCATTTCTGTCTGTGCAG
This sequence comes from Callipepla californica brunnescens, assembly GCA_023055505.1. Lineage (NCBI taxonomy): Eukaryota > Metazoa > Chordata > Aves > Galliformes > Odontophoridae > Callipepla > Callipepla californica. The sequence goes on from JALIRH010000013.1 coordinate 1,895,917, forward strand.
TAAGTGCCAGTCCCAGAGTACATCTTTATGGACTGAGGAGGATGCGGTGTGTTTGGCCCAGTGTTGGCTTGTTGCAGCAACCAGCAATTAGAGAGACAGTAATAGCTGGGGAGGTGACAGCCGCGCTGAGGAAGTGTGGCTGTAAACCTGTTTGTCCCGTCTCCAAGCGCAACGTGTGCATCCATGATTTACAGTAAATTAGAAGTACTCCAATCAAATTGTTTCTAATCATGTTTTATTAAGTGATGTATTAAGTAAGTGCTTGCATTAAGTGAGTCACGTGCAGCAAAGAGACAGGCCTTTGGTCAGCCCCGCTACTGCTGGGCATGTGGAAGAGGAGTACCCATGGTTTGCTTTTCACTCAGAATAATTGGAATGGCTTCATTCGGGGCAGGCTTCCAATGGAAGGGGCGCAGTAGGAAGTTTTAACAAAACAGACGCTTTGTGCTAATCTTAACACCTACGTTTTCTATTTAATCTTGCTTATTGCAGGGAGCTGAGCCTCGTCATTTAGTGGAGACAGTGAGTCAACGCAGAAAAAGTGAGCTACTTTATTTTCTTTCTGTCAGGAGCTCTGGGGTTGGCCTCCCGCATGGCAGCAGCGATACGGAGCTGTGTAGTGCAGAGGGGATATGTGCCAGCCCTGGGAGCCAGTCCTGGGACGCAGCTCTTGCTGCTACTTCTGCCTTCATGAAGCTTGGTGCCTTTCTTAGCTGGGCACCTTTCACCTCTGGTTCTTCTGCTGCCTGTGTCTCACTGGGAATGGAGCAGAAGTCTGTGACTGAGGGAAGTTTGCACAGTTCAGGAACACTGTTGTTTGGGGAGATCTTGTGCCATTCTGGTTTTCTATCTGGAAATTATTCAGTTTGGAAGGAGAGTGTGCCACAAGACGGTCGAGTAGGAAAGCAAAAGTAACTGCAACAGTCCTGGTGTAGAGTCCATACAGGGCAATGATCCTGTGCCCGATACAGGAGAAAATGAAGTGCAGAGGACTAAAATCTGTACTAAAACACTTGGAAACAAGAAACAAGGCTGGGTCAGAACTCTGTCTTGCCCAGAGCACTGTTTAGAATATGGAGCTGGCTTCCCTGAGTGTGTTCCTAGCTAAAAATGCAGCTAGTAGAGCAGTCAAGATCTGGAGCCTTTGGCTGATTTGATGGTTGATAGCAGGCTGTTGTGACTAGAGGAGAATCTCTGTTTTCTCTCCAGGGATGGAAAAATAATAATTCAAGAGAGGATGACAACTTTTGTGGTTTTGTTTTTATTTTTATTTTTGAAGGAAAGCATATAAATATTAATAAGTGATCCAGCTGGAACAGCATCTTTCTTAAAAGTTGTCATTAGCGATTGTGTATTGTATTAATGTGGATTTGATTGCACAGTGAGTAAAATTTTGTAAACATAAATCATCTTATTTCCAAAGCTGCCGTACTGAGAGGCTGTGCTGGGATTTTCCAATATAGTCAGTTTGTGTTGTTCAAACGAGAAGATATATCAGTGAACAAATCGGACGATGAGCTGCTTGACGTAGAAGTCATCGTTATTTGCAGCATTTTGAAGTCCTCAGAGAGATGAATTGTCAGTCTAATCTTCTTTGAATTGTGTTTGAAATCTACTTTTTATGAGGCATTTCTAACTGTGCCAGAGTTTACTGCTCAGACAGATACATAGACTGTTTCTGTTTGACCTACAACCCCTCAAGGTCCTTTGCAAGAAAATGCAGGCAAATTTCCTTCCCTTATTTTTATTTGCTTCCTTGACCATGAAATAAAAGTTGTAGCGATTATTGGTGTTGCTGAAAGGTTTTTTCTGACCTGGTTGCCGTCACCAGACCTGACTGTTGGCACAACCAGTGTGCAGTACCAGTGAGACCATAATACCAATAGTGTTTTGTCTATGGCATCTTTGGTGCAGCACTGAGGAGCTCTGCAGTTGACTTGAGAAGGTCTTTGCAACAACGAAGAGCATGGAGTTTAGGGACACTCCAATAAATACTTTTTTTTCCTTCATTTTTGTAAGTCTTTGAGATAGAATTACTGCAGAAAAGAGTATTGCTGGCTTAATTAAATGAGAATAACCAAGCATTAGTTTTCTCCCTGTGTTTCTAACTGTGCCACGGCTTTGAGAGTCTGCTCATAGAACAGCAAAAGTGTGGCATTTAGGTTGGTGCCTTTTCTGACGCAAATGTCATGTTTTATTAAGGAATCATCTCAGTCAGCTTTACTAGCAGCTGATACTCCTCCTAGCCTTGCACTGCTTGCAGTATCTTCAATCAGAAGAGAGCCCCAATAAAGAAATGTTGCTGGAAGGAGGACATGCAGTGCCAGAGTCTGGCAGAGCAGGATTGCTCTTCTGCATAGAGGAAGCAAACAGCTGTGAGATATTAAAAACTTATGACAGGTATAGAGAGATAATTCCCAAGATAATTCCACATCAAGCCCCGCTCCAGCTTTTATCTCCTGATGGGCTTCCGAAGCCTTGGGTCGTGAGGTTAGAGAGAGTTGTGGGCTGGTGGTGTCATCCTCACCTGGTGGTGCAGGTCTTCTGCAGCACAGCCTGTCATCGCCCTTCCATTAAAGATGACTGTTACTGAAACATTAACATTCATGTCAGGACTAGAGATGGATCAGCACAGGCTGAAATCATTGTTAGGAACAGATGTGAGATACCTAATCAGTTATTTCCTAAGGAAAATGAGTTTGATTGCGTGAATAGTTGTAAATATTTCATTCAGCAGTTCAGCTACTACAGCAGTGGTAAACAAGCTTCCGCCGCTGACGAGAAGCGTTTTGTGGTACTGCATTTGATTTCTCATTCATGTACACTTCGGCATCAAAGGAAGCAGCACGGGTCCTCGGGCCTCTCTCCATGGCAGCCTGGCTGCCTGCACGTCTTGCCACTAGGGCACGATCATGGCACAGGTTTCAGTGTCAGCATGAAAGCGACCATCTGAGCACCCAAATGTCACTCTGGGCCTGGCCCCACACTGGCTTCAGTGCTGGGCCGTGTGCTGTAGCAAGCATGGCCACTGCTGCTGAGGTAATTGAGCAGTAATTGAGGACACGGCTTTAATTTTGTGAGTGGTTGCCACTTCTCACTTATTGACAACAAAAGTAAATTGAGCTGGAAGGGACGTTCACACTAGGAGAGACAAGATCCCTGTGAGCTTACAGGGAGTTTTACTGCTGTTGGGAGGAGGAGATGGAAGGAGGAAGCTTGTTTTTTTCTCTAACTGAATGTTTTCCCCCCTTGAGTTTAGTCTAAACCACTGTGAAGCTAGCTTGTGGTCTGTAGGAGACGTACACAACAGCAGCGCACGAAGAAGGAGGCTGTGAGTACAGATGATATTTGCCTCTCCAACACAGTGTGAAATCCTGAGGAAACTGGGACTGCTAGCTAAAGGTCACGGATGTTTTTAACTTCTGCAGCTGGCTTCATGCCACTGCATAAATGTTCGTCAGGGTCGTGCTGGCCTTGGTGGCATTACGTAGTCCAATTGTCACAGAAACAAGATCCCCTTTAACCTGTGTGGTTTGGTGGCACGTGCATTGTTTCTTTCCATCAGCTGGTTCTGATGTTTATCTTCCCAGCCAGCCTGATTTGATTGCGTTAAACGTTGTGGACGCTGCTGGTCTGTGTGGTTTGAGGTGCTTTGGTCAGGAAAGCCCTGAGTAACAGACCTGTGTCTGTCCTCGTTCTGGAAGGCACCAGCCAGTCCCACTGCCTTCCCCCAGGAGTTGCACACACAGCTGTGTGCCAACTGGCTTTCCTGGATGAAGGGCTGCATTCTGCAGCACTCTTTGCACTCTGTCATGGGGAGATGCCATCTGATGCTGGCCAGGTCTCCAACCTGAGAGCTAGGGAGTGCCCGAGTCTGAAAGTGCAGATCCACTGTGAGAGGAGAGGAGAGCTACCCTTACAGAGCTGGACCAATGCATTTAACTTACTGCTTGTGTTCAAGTGCTGGTTTGGACTCAGGGTATGAAGATTCTTAGACTTAGGCTAATGCAGATATGAAGTAAAATATATTTTAAAATGTTCTGTGTGCTCACACCATTATTATAATCAACATAGAGCACTTTGTTGTCCAGAAGAAACACACATGCCTAATTTCATGGACTCATCCTTTTGGGATGTTTCCATATCTCTGTCCCACATCCTTCCCCCTGCCAGGGAGAGGAATCCCTGCCAGCCTGCAGGTAACGAGAGACTGTGCGCAATCCAGCGGAGGCAGAGCATCAGTGCCTGCCCTACCTCTCCTCCTGTAGCATCAGGATCAGAGCATGGGTCAGACCAAGCCTCTTGGAAGGTCAGCAACAGGCACACATCAGCTTGATCCTTTCCTCTCCCCAGAGTCTCTGTGTTTACTCATCTTTTTTGCTTGGACTTTGTCTGGGAGGGACCCATCTTTCCTGGTCTTAAAGAGTTTAAAGAAAAAGATCTCGAAGAGAATCCCCAAAGCAAAGCGGACATTCGGCCGTGCTGAGTCATATTATGTTATTTTGGCTGATTATTCAGCCAGCCATGCAAAAAAAAAACTGCAAGGGAAAAAATGTGTGTGAATATCTTATCTGTGTGACAGAATGAGGACTTGGGTCTTTGTGCATAATATGTGTAACAATAATGACCCAGTATTAAAGTGCTTCAGTGGCTGTCATATTTGTAGTCTAAAAATGGGTAGCAAGTAATAAGAGAGAGAGAAATGTTGATGTGTATCCACTCCTTTTGGCTCTCAGAGCAAAAGTTCTGCTTTCTGGTTGTATTCCTAGTGCACATTTGCAGTACTGCGCAGAATGAGGAATATGGTTGCAGCTAATTGTTCAAACATTCTTTTATTCCCAAAGCTTTCAGAACAAATCACATCTTTTGAGGAGATAGTTCAGGAGTGACGTGGGCAAGGTATCACGAAAGAGAATGTTGGATGCGAAGTTAAATGTGACTCAGAGAAGAGAAAGAGAAGGTGTGGAGGTAGTTCTAAAGAAGGAAGGAGAAGCAGCTATATTATTAGCACTTCCAGTAGCGTATGTGGCAGAAGTTCTTCTTGAAAAATTATGTGTAAGCTTCAAGAACTCAAATTCATCCTTGGTGTAATCACAATGGAATTACGGTTGGATCAGCAACTTTGCTGGTTCGTAAGTCTTCTAGCAGTACTGAGCACAAATGCGACTGATGAGCATTACTTGGTCCAATATGCTTTTACTGGCTGAGTTTATCATCCGTCCTGTCTTCTTCTCAGTAAACAAGGAGAAAGTCTGGTAGCCACAGAAAATACTTTGCAAGCATACAGTCCAACTGGGGCCATTATTAGCTATTTTCAGCTCTAAAGAGCTGCTCTTAAAGCTAGCTGAAGCACAAATGTGTGTCACAGAATCACAGAACTTTAGGGTTGGAAGTGACCTCCAGAGATCATCCAGTTCAGCTCCTCAGCCCAGGTTGCACAATTGGGTGTCCATGAGGGTCCTGAACGTCTCCAGACTGGACAGCCTGTTCCAGTGCTCCACCACTGCACTGTGAAGAAGTTGTTCTCCAGGACCCCACTGGCAACCGTATTATGTGTTTGTATGCAGAAGGTAAAACATGGGTGGAAAATTACCACTTCAGGACAAGGTGTGTTGAAAACTCTGAGTAATGAGGTGAGTTTTCTCACAATAATGCTCATGTCCAGTGCTTAATCATACACTTGAAACAATTGGGCTCAGACCTTATGAAAAGTGTTTACTTACTCAGCTCCAAGTCGCAGGCCAAGAAATAACTTGATCGGATTAGTCGGGGTTGAATAGGAACAGCAGCAAATAGAATCAAATGAGTGTGAACGGTGCCGCTGTACTCTGCATTAGAAGAATATCTGCCAGCTGCCGTTGCAGGGCATAATCCTGCAAGATGCTGACGCCTCCGGTTCCCGTTCCCCAAGGGAGCAGGCGGGGCTGCTCTGGTGTGCGGTTCCCATCACTCACCTGAGTGAGTTTTTTCCTCTGAACTCCTTCTTTTCCCTCTTACATAAAAGTCGGTTCTTTTGTACCTCCTGTCTTCGGAAAGGCTCCCGGCGCTTGCAGGGATGGGGTGCGTGGCTGGTTATTCTCAGCCGCAAGATTACAGCGATGGCAGCAGCAAGGTCAGTGGGGCATGAACACAGCTCAGCTGGAGAGCAGATGTGAGCAGATCATTGAAGGGAAGCAGCTGAAATTCTCGGAGCCAAATGAGGATAAGACAAAATTTTGAAATGTAAGCGCTTTGTTTAAATTCCTTTTGACTTATGCACATTATACCTGGAACACCGCGGAACTGAACACACTGAGAGGGGAAAGAAGTTTCTTACGCTTGAACTTGGATGTGTGAAGCCAGAGATACAAAATGAGGTCAGTTAGCTCAGCTGCAGCGAATCCTTTGATATTCATTTAATGGATAAGTAGATAAAACTCTAAGCAAGCTTGCATGCTAGACTTTGAATTTAAACTACTAAAGCTCTTTATAATTTTCTCGCGGATCTCTCACGTAGGGCAGCAGCACTGCTCAGATAACTGGTGCCACTCCGCTCCTGCTGCCAGAGCACTGCGTGGCCCCAGGGCTGCTCTGTCCTTCCCCAGCACCAAGCATTGCAGAGAGGTGGGCTTGCACTGGGAAACGCACTTGGGTTGGAGATTTGGGCTGAAGTGGAGAAGATCAGCAGCTGAGTTTTCCTCTTCTGCAGGGAGGCTTTCGATCTAGTTTAGACCTATCTCTAATCCTTTTGTCATTGTATTTCCTTTTTTTTTTTTTTTTTTTTTTTTTTGAATAGCTTCCTTATGTATTGAGTTCCAGAAATTCCAGGCTGGTGATACACATGAAAAACAGATTGCAACAGAGAGCAGATTAAATTACTCAGGTCTAGGATTACTGAAGCAGAACTTTTTTTTTTATTTTTTTTCCCTTCGTGTTGCTTTATAAAGGAAGGAGAATCTCTTTTTCTTGTAACTGGAAGGAGTTTGGGGTCAATGAGCTCTCCCCTCCCACTGCTCGCTCACTCAGTGGTCACATGAGGGAAAAATGACAAACTGTTGTGTTGGCTTTTTTTCCCTCCTTCATTTGAAAATCAGTTCTTATCAGTGCTGCATATTTAAGGGAGCTGTAAGACTGCAGCCTGATGCTTCTGGAAGCTTTTTTGAGGAGGGAAGGCTTGACTGAGTGCCAGTAGACAGGGCTAATCGTCGGGACATCTGGATTCACTTCTTAACTCTGCTGCCTGACCTTGGCCAATGATTTAGGTCAAGCTTTTCCAAAATGTGCCTTGTTTGTAGGTGCTTGTGCTAGGTTTCAGCATTACTGAAAATCAGGCTGTAACTGTGTTTACTGTTTCAAATCCAGCTTCTCTAAACTGGCACACTCTTAAGAAGAGACAGAATTGAAATGTGTGCCCTTGTTTCCTCGCTTGTACAACAATGACAACTGTGTTTATAGACTGCACTGTAAAAAGCAGTAGAGGGGAGATGGGATGGCAGCAAACCACTTGCCTAGCATCAGAAAAGTAGATATGTTTGATAGAAAATCCCAAGGAGCTGAACTAGACTTTCAAGGTCTCCCACTGGTCATCTGGCACCACCTCGTTTGTTTGTCAGGGAGGTGGTAATCCATCTTACTTTCACAAGCAATGGGAAGATACGTTACTTCCACAGCGCTCCTAACTCCAAGGGTGGTCAGTTTCTGGAACAGGCTGCCCAAGGAGGTGGTAGAGTCTTCGTTCCTGGGGGTGTTCAAGAAATGTTTAGATGTTGTACTGAGGGATGAGGTTCAGTGGGCAATATTGGTGGTAGGCAGACAGTTAGACTGCATGACCTTAGAGGTCTTTTCTGACCTTTGTGATTCTATGATTCTGAGGTCTGCTGCGGTTGCTATCAGGCTTTGGAGTGATCTGAGCATCTGTAGGGCAATGGTCAGGGAATTGCTGTGTGTAGGTAGAAGGCTCTCTGTTGTGAAGGAAGATCCTTCAGTCCACAAACAGCTCCTGCTCTCTGCTGGTCCTACAGCCTCTGAGCAGATGGACTGGAAGTCAAGTCATGCAGCCCATTTTTCATCTCACCGGAGCAGTCTGGAAATGTGGTCCTGGAACCAACAAGGACCCAATCCTGGCCCATAGGAAGACTCCTGCTTTTATTCTGCAAGGCAAGCAGCCCTCAGGCCTCACTGTTATTTTTTTCATCATCAACCTCCAGCACAAAGCCCAAGTGCTCATCCTCTCACCTGTACCATCCTCCATCACTTGAAACACATTTTGAATATAAGTCTGAGAAACACAAAGGAACTGAAAATGAATGTATTGAGCAGAAAAGGAGAACAGCTAAGGACATGGATGCTTCTCATCTTGTTTGGTGAACTGGTGGTTGCTGGGGGCTGGCTTCTTTCTGGCAGAAATATATTTAGCTTGACTGGGTTGCTGATTTCCTTTACTGTGTAATGATTTCATTTATTCTGCGCACAGGGAGAGCACAAGGCCTAACAGAAGATTGTTCAACGACGTGAGAACTTCATGTTAGGTTGGGATGAGTTTCACCCATAGTGAAGAAAACAGTGTCATAGAGTGGTTTGGGTCAGAGGGGACCTTTGAGATCATCTGTTTCCAACCCCCTGCTATAGGCAGGGACACCTCCCACTAGAGCAGGTTGCTCACAGCTCCGTCCAGCCTGGAAATCCAATTGGTACTTAAGGGAATCACATCCAAAAGGACAGTGTTGACATGTTGGTCTCAGTGCCTACGTAGCTGCCAAAACAGAGTCCAAACCTGAAGAAGTCAGGGTGGTTTGCTCTGAATCTATGCTAAGTGAAGCCCTGACCATACTCAGAATCTGAGCTAAGGATTTATGACCAGATGTTGCCCGTCTTGCTTAAGCTGCAAAGTCAAGGTGGTGTTTTGTTGTGTTTTCTGTTCTTAGCTTGTTGGAGCTGCTTTTTTAATTGCTGAAATTTGTTGGGTTAACAGAAGCACACACGCACACAGTTGATATCTTTTGTGATTTGCCAGAGAAGTGACTAAGATGGAAGTGCCCCCATATGTCTGTGTGTCTGTGCATCCCCACGGGCCCTTGCACCATCAGGAACAGACAAAAACAAAACCAGAACTTCCAGAAATTGCATGTTTTCTGGAAATTTTGAAGAACATTCTGTTCAAAAGACTTCTGGTTGGGAGATTTCAGTCTTGTTGCGTCTTTGTCTCCATGTGCCTTTCCTGGAAATGGTTGTATGAGAACACGTTTCAGTTTCTGCCAGAGGACTCGTTGTGGACAACTGCCTTTGCCGCTGTTCTGCACCAGGGAGAACTGTCTTTGTGTTACTGTCTGAGGATTATTTGGCTCTAAGCATTCAGGTCTGGAAGTACGGTGTCTGAATGAGCCAGGTGTGTTAGCAACGTATTTATATTATGGGTGAGATGCATGATCATCATTTCCTAGTGCAGCAGACATTTACCTTTCCTGTACTAACTGCAGATAAACACAGGTACTCATCCAAGACTGCAGAAATGCTATTTGCATACTCGTTTTTATCCTCCCCCGCTAATGGCAGAGGAATTGTGGTTTTGTGCAGCTGGGTTGTAAGGGGGCAGTCCTGCCCTCGGCTGTGTTTTGAGAATTTTAAGAGGCTATTAGACAAATTGATAGAATTAATTAAATACATGCTCTTCTTGTTACCGAAACCATGGAGACATTTTAAGTAGTCTTCTCCGGTGTTGTATCTTTCGCCTTCGAGGCTTCGCAAATTGCTGGAACAGAACAAAGTTGGCTGGCTATTTTCTCCAGGATCTGACAAAAATCCTAGAGAACACGATGTTCCAGTAATCATCTCTTCTTTTCAAGTGTCTGTTCGTGTTTTTAATCTCTCTCCCCTTTGTCAGAAGACAGCATATCCTAGTTAAGAAAAATACAAAACCAAAAAAAAAAAAAACCATAGAAAACCTACAGCAGCATTGTTCCTCCCCGTATCTTTCATTCTGCTTTGTTTCTGTGCTGAATCACGGTGTTCTGATACAGCCTTCTTTGTGGTATAACTGTTTTGTGTAATCCATTTTCTTTGCTCTCCTCTTGGCTTCTGCCTGAAGCTGTTGCTGCTATAATGAATGTAGTCATAAATCTGTCACAGGTAACAGGCTAAATGCAGAGCTCGGTGCAGAAGGGAAGGGTATTTGCATCAAGGTGCTGCAGTTACGGGGTGGGCAGAAAAGGTCCCCCGCTGACAGGTGAATAGAAGGTGACACTGAATTTTTGGGTCTCATAAATCCGCCACCACTCCCTTGTTCTGGTTTCTGTGGAGATGCTGTATGACAATACAGGCAGGGATGGAAAATGGAAGTGCATGGCAGTGATCTGGGGATTAGGAGGTGTCCAACAGGCAGGACGGTGTGGTGTGGGAGCTGGCTGTGCTGAGCAGGCACCTACCTGCTCCCTGCTACCCAAAGCAGCAGCCTTAAAATAGCTGGGGAGCTGTGTGCCTTGGGCCTGGGCAAACCTGAGGCTCGCACCACCGGGCAGCTTGGCAGGACTGAGAGCATCATGATGTTCTCTTTTGAATCATAGTGTCATTAAGGCTGGAAAAGACCGGTAAGATCATCTCTTCCAGACAACAGCCCACCCCCAACAAGACACTGCCCGTGTCCCTCAGTGCCACATCTCCATCACCATCTTCTTGAACACCTCCAGGGACGGTGACTTCACCATCTCCCTGGGCAGCCTGTGCCAATCCTCAGCGCTCTTTCAGAGAAGGGATTTGTCCTTATATCCAACCTGAACCTGAAGCAACTTAGAACCATTACCTCTCATCCTATCACCAGAGCAGCAACCGACCCTACCTCACCACAACCTCCATTTAGCAAGCTGGGAAGTGCAGTGAGGTCTCCCCTGAGCATCCTCTGCTCCACACTGACCCATCCCAGCTCCCTCAGCCACCACCCATCAGAATTGTGCTCCAGAGCCCTCACAGCTCCACTGCCCATCTCTGGACATGCTCTGGGGCCTCCATGGCTGTACTGCAGTGAGGTGCCTGACACTGCATGCAGCACACAGTACTGAGTGAGAGAAGCCAGGACACAAACAGGAGAAAAGCAATGGGAAGGCAAAGATGACAGATAAGGAACGAGGAGGTGGAGAGAAACCACTTTTGAGAAAGATGGCATTCCCAGAAAGCATTCCCTGGTGCTGTGGGTGAGTGGCTGGGCAGCGCAAGAGCACAGCGTCTCCATCATGCAAAGCAGCCAAAAACATTCAGATGGTTTTTCAAATGTCATTTACATTAGCATCCTATAATTGAATCAGTAACACTTTACTGAAAAGGTTAAATTCCGCCTCTTAAAAATTAAATCAGCTGTTCAGCTGTCAGCTGCAGCCATGCCCTCACAGTGCCTCTGGAAGAATGGAACATTGACATATTGACATATAAATCGTCTTGCCAGAGAATGCATTAACTCTCCCATTTATGACTACGTTGTGCCGCAAAGCACTGCTTCTTGTCATTGAGGGCTCTCTGCTGAATGCATTGCGTGTAAGATCTGTGGAATTTATGAGTGCGGCACGTTCCCATAATTAAAATACTTCTTATGCTGTAGATTTGAATGAAAACACAACTAAGATTTTCTGCATAGAGAGTATTTTTACTTGATATAGCTGGAAAAAGTAATGCAGTTCGCTAGGGTCAGGGCTGGTTTTAGGTAACTGGTGAAAACTCCCAGTCATGAAGGAATTGGCAGCATCACTCTCACCGAGCAGTCCCTGCCTTGCCATCAGTGGTGTAGCCAAACCTTTAACATTAAAGCACTGCTATGAGCTGTTGGCTTCAGGGCATAATTCTTCCTAATCCTATATTCCCTAGAATACCTATCCTCAAGGTACCATGAAAGTTCTGATGTTTTACAGCTACCTAATAAACAAACGTTTTCTTTACTCGACATGTTGCAGTTGTAGATAGCTCCTGAAGTCAATCAGCTCTGCAAAGCAAAGAGTTAAAAACCATTCTCTCTCCCATTCCCAGTTCTGTGACAGTTGTGCCATAGTGTTGTGGAAAGGATGAAGCAGCACTTCAGCTTTTGGGTGTGTGTCTGAGCACTCCACTGTCTCGTTAAGGCTGTTGCACACCACTGCCCTTTCTGTAATCCTGGCAACAACTTTAAATATGGTGATATTTGAAAACTCTGAAACACGGCTTGCCCTTAAAATGCTCTGAGTGTTGTTTGAGACATTCTGTGCAACCTTTTCCCTCTTCAGAGGGTGGATGCATTTCTTGATGGCAGTACTGAGCATCACCTGTCATAGGCAGCACAGGAAAGGCTGCTGGCAGTACTACAGGTGTCCTCTCTTCACCTGTCTGGAGAGTTCAGGAGTCCTTCTCACCGAGCGCTGCAGGAGAGGATTTTCAGGAGGCAATAAATAAATTTTGATCCCTCTGGTTAATACAGTTAAGGTCAAAGAGATTCTATCTGCAGCTATTTGAAATACTCTTAGCATGCAGACACAGTGCTGTCAGTAGTGCTAAGTGCCTTACCTTGCTGAGGAGTGTATACAACCCTTATGAAACTATTCTTAAGTATTCTGGTTACTATATTTAGTGCTGGCTCATAACAAGACAAAAAGCACTTAGCTAAATGTAGTCCTGAAGTGCTTAATCCGGCTAAGAATATTTTGTCCTTAGGTGTCTCCTGCTGAGACTTTTTATAGCTCACCATCCTGCTGCATCATGCAAAATGCTTCTCCACACGTTTGGGCCTGTGACTTCTTTTATGGCCATTTATTCTGTCTGAGCCTGGGCTGCCACTGACCAGGGACATGGTTCACCCAGGGGAGATACAGGGCAGCCTCATCGCCTCCCACCTTTGTTGGCCATGCTCAGTGGGATGCAGCAGCTCTGCTGGAGACCAGGAAACTGGAGCCCCGCTCCTCATTTAGGCTTGGTGAACACTAGCCAGATCCTGCCCAGTTCCTGGCAGCTTCCAGTTGTGAGACAGGCAACAAGCAAGGCAGTGGGGGAGGATTCTGTGCAAAGCTTTGCTCGCTGGACCCAAAATGAATCCTTTTGTTTAACTCAGTTTTTGCATTGAGGGTGGTGAGACACTGGAACAGGTTGCCCAGAGGAGTCGTGGATGCCCAGTGCCCAGAAGCATTCAAGACCAGGCTGGATGGGGCTGTGAGCAACCTGCTCCAGTGGGAGGAGTCCCTGCCTACAGCTGGGGGTTGGACCCAGGTGAGGTCCCTTCCGACCCAAACCATTCAATGATTCTGTGCTTAGGGCTGCATATAAGAAGTGTTCTCTGAAAAATTATAATAAATCTATTAGTGTTAGATCCATGTGTTTTTTTTTTTCAACATAACTCATTGCTTTAAAAAGTAATATTCTTTTCAGCTCCGTATATTAGAACTTAGTAAGAGTTAGCAAAACTTCAATGTGGGTCATCCTTCTGGAGGAGAAACAGTGATATAATCTTGAAAAAATAGCACTGACCATGAAAAGCAGCGGCCGAGATAGGAATTTCAGTTGTAATGTAGGTCAATAGGATAGCAAATAAGATCACATGCTCCTTTTGAACTGGAATAGAAGCTTGTAATTTGACCGGCATAAGGCTGCCATGAGATGAGGCCGAGCAGGGCTGCCCTACCTGAGCTCGTTACGTAGGTGTTGTTCTCGGCTGCAGCTTCACCGAGGATACCAGTGGTTGTGTAAGGTTTTCCCTGGAAATCTGTGTTTTGAACTGAAAATGACGACTTGATCTCAGCTGCAGTTTCCTGAATGGCTGAAATGCTTGAAATGCTTATACGTTACTCTTGTACTTTTGCTATGTCAGGAGCTTCAGTCCCCTTCTTGTTGTGACTCAAAGTAGGGCTTCTGAGGCATTAGAAGTCTGTTAAATTTGGAAGCACAGCATTCGGCTCTGGTTGGTGATGCTGCTCTCAGGCATGGCAGCTCGGTTTTGTTCCTCCATGCTACTGGGCCCTGTGACATTTTGGGCACCAAAGACTGCTGTGGGTGCAGACAGACCAGCAGCCCCAGGCCTGGTCCCAGCACCAGGTCCCAGAGTGTACATGGTCACACCCATGCACACTTCTCACTCACGCTGTCAGATTTCTTCATCTTGCAGCAACTGCTGCTCTTTAGGCTATGTCTTGTTTGCAACTCTGTTTTAACTAGATTTGCTTTTCCTTCCAGGATTAATTTTTCTCCATCTCTATTTACATGGTGATAAGAAGTGCTAATCCCACTCTGTCAGTCTGGACTGATGAATCTGAGGAGTAGAACAGGTAATGTTTCACTTGGCTGTTAGCTTGCCATGACTCAGGCAGACAGAACCACTCCCTCCCCATGGAGTACATTCACATTTGGGGACTAAAGAAGTCACACAGTTTCCTCTGCCCAGGTCTGTCCCTCCTGCAGGGAGGGGATTCCTGGCCCCAGAACAGGGGAGCGTGGGAGGGTGACTTTCGATTGTGTTTCACAGAATCACAGAACCGTAGGGATTGGCAGGGTCCTCTGCAGCTCCACATCTAACCCCTCTAAAGCAATTTGCTACAGCAGTGGCATAGGAGTGTGTCCCATTGGGTTTGAGTTCCTTCAGAGAAGACAACCCCCAAACCTCTCCAGACAGCCGGGGTTCTGTCCCCTCACAGGAAAGGAGTTCTTGCTCATGTTGGTGAGGAACTTCCAGTGTTGCAGTTTGTGCCCACCACCCCTTGTCCTGTTGCTGAATGAAGAGCCTGACCCCATCCACTTGTCTCCCCCCCTTTTTGATGCCACGAGCATTGTCCTTGACATGCTTTTGGTTGTGGATGGTTTTATTTCAATTAACCAACCAGAGCCACTGAGGACGAGTAGCCAGTGAAGAGGTCACCCTCATTGTGCTGAACTTGCCATCGTTGCACGGGGCTTGAGAGTACCACATCCTTCCTGGGAATTGGCTCTGACCTCACCAGCTGTGCTGCAGGAACAGTCAGTGTGCACCACGGGGAGCAGCCCATGGTGACTGCTCACAGGCAGACCCTGGGGAGACCGGCTCACATTCTCTTCCATTCCCTGGGTGATGCCAGCAAAGGATGGTTCTAGCTTGAAGTGCTGTGAGTCCCCATGGTAGGACACAGCTGGGGGGGTGGTGGAGCCACCAGCAGGCGATGGCTGTGGGGCACCTCAGGTGAACCTGTCTCATATTGTCCCTTGGATCATACCTTGCTGTTGCCTAATACTAATCCTGCTGGGGATCAGCGCAGCTTCCTCCTTCCTCCTATGCCCTTGCACTGGGATAGAAGTCTCAGCTTCTCCTTAAGCACTGCAGTGAACTTCAGCAGCCAGGCTGGCTCCCCCAGGCAGGCCAAACACAGTGCTGCCCGGCACTGAGCTGAGGTCAGCTCTCACATTTTCCAGGAGATGCTGTGCAGAAAGCAGGCTGCTGGTAGGCTCCCCATCCCTCGTGTTGCCCTGGCTGTGTCAGGTGCTAGTTGGGTTTGCTTGGGATTGGAGCCATTTCATTGGGGAGGTCTGCAAGAGCAGTCTGGGGACTGCTGGCTCTTTTCCAGTTTTGGCATGTGGTGAAGGTTTCACTCCTCAGACTTTCAGTCAGAACAAGCAAGAAACTAAGTAATGGATTGGAGGCTGGGGAAGTAGATGATAACACCATCCAGGATGTCATAACACACATACTAGTAAGCTCCACGGTCTGACATCCTCAGCAAGTCTCAGTAAGTACTTTGTCCTTTCCTTCCAGAGCCCTGCGTTGAGTAAACGAACTGATGGATGAAGATGAGAAGGACAGGGCAAAGAGGTATGAGGGGATGCACAGAGCATGGAAGCTGTCCCGTGGGAGAACTGTAAATGCTGTGTTGTCTGATCCTTGAAAAAGTACTTGGGACACTCACGTCAGAAGCAAAATTCTGTGCTTTTCAGGCCATGTACAGTGGACCATGTGAAATGTAATTATGTCACCATTTTCAAGCTCAGTGCTCCTTGGATTACACTGCCTGTCCCGCAGAGTCTCATGTTATCCCATAGCTATTTACCATCCAAGTGATTTTGTTGGCCCCACCTGGGGCAGTGCTGCTTAGCATGGGGCAGAACTGGTCTCAATCCAGCGGAGCTTGGCTCTGTTCTAATTACTCATCATACAGCAGTGCCAAAACAGAGAGGGCTGTTGCTAATGCTGCGTGTGGGAACCTTCAAATGCCAACCTGAGTGTGAATGGGAATGCTTGCTGCATACTGCACTCGGTCGGGAGCACAGGGAGCATGTATCGTCATGAATACGCTCGTAAAGAAAGTTAATGACTGCTGGAAGAGGTTGTATGAAAATAGCATTATCTGAGCTATGGGCTTTGGAAAGAACATTTTGGAGGAAACTGAATGGATTTACTTTCTCCTCTAATAAAGCCCTAATAAAAGCATTCTTAAATTGCATTAATGGAGGCTGGAAACGAGTCTGTGGTTTCCTCAGCCAGACTCTTAATGTGCTCGGTTTCATAAGCCATGCTGCTGCTACTCCAGATTTTCAAAACCAGATAGGAGAGCTTGTACTTGACTTCATTCTGCAGTCAGGTTGCCTCTGCACAGTGTTCTCTGGCAACAAGCTACTTCTGCAATTACAAACCCATCGAAGGAAGCAGCCTACTTGTTTTGACTTTTCCATGCGTGTATACTAAGTGCAAAACAGGAGTGGGCAAAAAGGCAGTGTGTGGTGCCAGGACTTTCCAACTGGAGAAATTTCACCTTCGTGTAGTCATCCCTGATTTTGAAAGAGTGAGAAATGCTGTAGGCATGGACATAGGGATGTTTAAACACCTGTAAATGCTATTTGCTACCTGCAGGTGTTCCTTGCTGACGGCGAGTTTGGTCCTGCTGCAAGGCTTCAAGCACCAGCACTGTACTGACACCCAAGCCTAATTTTGTGCAAGCGAGCAGTCCCAGCAGAGCTCAGATTCTTGTATTTAAAACGTTTTGCTGAGATGGGGCCTTGTGTCGAGCTGCAGAGCCTTCGCTTTACTGAGTGACGTTTACATTTCTCTCACGCAGGGCATCACGCAACAAATCTGAAAAGAAGAGGAGAGACCAGTTCAATGTCCTCATTAAAGAGCTCTGCACCATGCTGCAGGGCCACGGCCACCCTCTCAAGATGGACAAATCCACCATACTGCAGAGGACCATCGACTTCTTACAGAAACAGAAAGGTACTGAGTGCACCCGCCTGCCCCAGATGTCCCCTCTTCCTTTTCTTGGGTTCTAATGTGCCTGCATCGTGACGATGTGAAAATGCAGTGTCGCATGTAAGAAGGCTTTGTGTGGGGAGTGATCTGAGGATGATTCCTCTGAAAGCCTCTTAAAAGAAATTGTGTTACTTGAAAATGGAAAAGAAAAAAAAAAAAAAGAAGTCCCGGTGATTATGAGTAATGTTGCTTTTTTGATGCTTTTTCTTTAAGAAATCACAGCACAGACAGAAGCCTGTGAGATTAGACAAGACTGGAAGCCTTCATTTCTTAGCAACGAGGAGTTCACCCAGTTGATGTTAGAGGTAAGAAGAAATTAAAGCCGCACAGATTAGTGAGAACTAATCAGTGCGGTGGACTTGCTCAGAGATGCAGTTCCTTTCACCTGTGGGTCCCAGTGTTAATGATTTTTCCTCTGCTGGCACATCTAATCCACACCTGATAGAGAACAGTGTTGTGCTAAATGCTTCGCAAGTGTAGAATTAAGAGTATGTCTGCTCTCCCTTAAAGATAAAGGGCATTTTGGCTCTGGAAACACCCAACAAGCCTACATTTTTCCTTTCTTAGGAATACAGCTTTGGTTCTGTACTGCACGTTCCTCCGATGAGGACTTCTCTTGCGCTGCATAGGCAGCTGCTGCTCTCTGCCCCACCAGAATCAGGGTGTATGCTGGGCCGAGCCGGGAGGTGCGGCGGTGTCTTCATTACTCCTTTTTCATCAGTATGTCATGACTCACCTCCCTGGAAAAGACTGTTCATTCTTTCTGGGAATTTCTTACCAAACAAGCTAGTTTGTTCCAGCTGAACCAAAACAAATTTCCCTCTTAGAAGTGGCCGGGGAGCGAGCCCTCCGCTAACTGTTGTTATTCTGGGCCAAGCCCATTGACCAGCTTGCACAAAGTTGGTGGTTTTACTCAGAATGGGCTTATATTAGCAAAAGCAGAGTCACAGTGAGGTAGGGAGTAACTGTCTGCAGGGGACACTGCTGGGTGCTGCTTCTGTACGGCATCTCCAGCTCCCTCCATGCTGGGCTGCAGAGCAGCCTAATGATGGCTTCAGAGGAGCTGGCTTTGAGCACGGCGCTGGCTGCAGATCAGATCACCTACACCCTGGGACTGTTTTGGAAGAGTAGGGACAGAGCCCGGGTCAGTGGCACAAGGAGGTGTAATGAAGAGTAGGGAGAGCGCTCAGAGGAGAAAGCAGGAGCAGAGAACTCAGACTGCAGGCCAGAAACCACTGTGAAAAAGAGATGGAAAACAAATGTTCAAATTATCATGTCACTTGCCTAGAAAATGAGGGCTTTAAGCAAATTAAATAAGGCTTTAGATCTTGTCCTTAGTTTTGTCCTTTGATCTGTGGCCATTAGTCATGGATTGCTGAAAAACAGTATCCATCCATCTGTCTATCCATCCATCGTGCTGGTTTTCTGTGATGATATCTAGCATCTCCTTACACACTGAACTGGTTAACTGTTGTGCAATTCAGAACGCATAATGAAGTGACTGAAGTCACCAGGATTGTGTGGGTGTAGAAAATTTAACCGCCTCTGTCTTGCTTCATATAAAATAAGTACTCACTGGGTGCAAAATAGAATTCAATTTAGTATTAATGAGCAAATAAGAACATACACAAAGAATGCTGCACTAAACAGCACACGTCATTTTTTCCTCTTCATTGAGCTATCGTTACCATAAGTGATTCATGTTGGGTTTAGACCCCGACAGTCTGAAACCACAGAATGAATTAGCCTATCTGTCTGTCTATGGATAGATGTACTGGAAGTTGCTCCCGTGCGTAATTCTTTTGTTTTCTTTTTGTCTCATCTTTTGTCATCAGGCATTAGATGGCTTCCTCATCGCTCTTACCACTGATGGGATTATTATTTATGTATCTGATAGTGTCTCATCTCTGCTCGGACACTTACCGGTAAGTTCTGACAACGCAGTGCATTGCAGGATGGCTCTCCTGCCTTAACACAGCCCCATCACTGCAGAGATGGAGCTTTGTTTTGTCTGTTCAAAGAGCCAGCTGTCTGTGAGTGATGGATAAACCCACAAACTTTTAGGGAGCTTGTCAGGTACCTGTGGTTCTGCCTCAGGGTCTGATAGTTAGCTAAAAGAGCTGTGCAGAATCGCCATCCTCTTAGCTCACCACTGCATGTCTGAGGCAGGATTGGGGTGGTGGTTATGGTCAGTACATGGAAAACCTTATGTCTGTGTGCTGAAGCTCTTCTCAGGGAAGTTCAGGGCAAAATGTATGCTCTCCTAGTGGCATTCTGTTGTTCTTCTTTGAGCCCAGGGTCCTTTGTACCAAAAATATTTTCCATTTCTATTGGGTATGGGAGCTTCTGCTGGCTCCTCAAAAACGTCTCTCATTTTTATCTGGCATAGATTATGCTGTGTGAGGGCAAATTTGAGCCTGAGTATCCTAACCTGGCTGAACATCCTGATGTGCAAAGAAACAAATATGTGCTGACATTATGGAAGAACCCCTTTAGTCAGGACATGTGGGTTCATCAGCACCGGGCACTTGCAGGACAAGTTAATTTTGCCAGTCAGCGTGAAAGGCCAGGGGAGGAGATGAGCAGGAGCTGTCTTGCTTGTGTCTCATACTTCCAAAGAGAAAGGTTTCACATTTTCATTTTGAATTGATATTTCACTTCTTGTTGTGTTTCTGTGGTAGCAGGGCTCCTCCAGCTTGCATGTGGCTGAACTGAAGGGCAGCCTCTGGGGCCCATTCAGCAAATAGATGACAGCCTTGGGGTTGCAATAACCTAAGGGTGATATTCTGCCCTAGATCCCTGAGTTAAGTGTCTGCTAGACTGGCAGCATCTGTGCTCCACTGTAGGATGAAAACATGTGGTTGTGTCAGCCTGTGCTGTTGAACATGACAAAGCATTCTTTTGCATCAGTCAGATTTGGTGGACCAAAATATATTAAACTTTCTGCCTGAGCGGGAGCAGAGCGAAGTGTACAAGCTCCTTTCTCCACATGTGCTCATGACAGAGCCCGTTGCAGCTGATTTTCTAAATGGTAAGCTCTTTGCTCATCATTTATCAAGGAAATTTGCCACAGGCAAACAGCTCCCAGAGGCAGCTCCAGCTATTCAGTTCTGGCTGCCACTGCTGCTTTGCCTCTGTGAATATTCTGGGGTTTGATGCAGTACATCAGCTAATGTTCCTAACTAGCTGCCCATGCTTGATTTGAACAGTTTGTCCTTTGCTGTTTGCTTTGGCTCACAGGACAGAGGGAAATTGCCCTCATTGGGTATTTTTCCCAGAGTGGGACTGAGCCTGTGAAAGGAGTTTGGGATTTGGGGGAAGAACGCGGGCAGGAAACTGGTGCATCTCAGGATACTTGAGAAGCCTTCCGTGCAATTTAAACATCAGCCTTCCTATATTGGAACTGCCCACCTGGGTCTCTGCTGTTGGCTGCTGTCCTGCTCCCAAACCATCCCCACTCTGCCAGGGGCAGCTGCCACTGACTTCAGCCCCAGCCCATGGGTGGTCACACATCCTAAAGCAGAATCAGTTACATGCTTGCTTGTGGCCATCCGGAGCATCCCAACAGCAGCAGGGTGGGTCTGAAAACCTGGACACATTCCATACATTGAGTGTGCTGAAGTGCAGGTCATGTTGCTGATGTCTCCCTCTCTTTCTCTCTTTTCAGTGGAAAAGCAAATAGAGTTTTGCTGCCATTTAGCGAGAGGCAGCTTAGATCCAAATGAACCTCTGACATATGAATATGTGAAATTTGTAGTGGATTTTAAATATTTTACTCATGGTAAGTAACACCTCCAGCCTACCACTACCTCTTAGCCTCTCTCCTTTGATTTTGTGTTCTTCTGTAGCCACATAAGCCTTGTTTCAGCTAAACAGGCCATAACTAGCAGGGATGGAGGGTGCTGTGGGTATGTTAGAGGGGCATTTCTTGTAAAGGAGCTGGGCAAGCTGCTGGTCAGAGAAGCATCACCAGACTGACCCTCCTTCCATTTGATGCTCTGCCATTCATGGACCAGCCTGCATACTCAGTTAATTGGCAAAACACTCTGTTCTGTTTTACTTGTGACAACTGAGTTTGAGCAACTCCTAAAATCTTGGCTCTCTCAAGTATCGGGCTGCAGAATGGTGTTATTTCCTGCAAATCAGATCTGAGAAAAGGAGAAATTTCTGGATTTCCTGTGAACAGTTTCCTCAGGACAATACTCTAGCCTTTTGGTCACCAAACTTTTTAACATCCAGTTGTGACTTAACTCTGTATTGAAAATAAGAGGCCCAGGCCAGGATAATGCAATAGTTCTTTCTATATCCACTTGATTTTCAATTCGAGATTTTAAAGGGACTCCTGCAAAATGTGCACTGGAAAGGAGGCAGAATTGCTAGCAAAGAGGCCATAGCTGCATGCACTCAGAGCTGACTTGGATGCTTCCCTGCAAGCCAGGGGTAGGTGGTGCAGCCCTGGACAGCCTAGAGGATCACGCTTTGAATAACATCAGCATATATCAGTGTGGCATCCTGGTGTGGGTAGAGTTTGTTGCTTGGGTTTCATCAGTCGTTGCACCTGTCCTGACATGAAAAGTCTCCTTCCTTTTCTTCTTAAATAAATTGTCTGGTTGTGTCTAGTGCCTACACCCTCCTGTAATGGCTTTGAGTCAGCTATTGCACGAGCTTTCAGGTCAGCCACGGAGGAGCAGATTTGCCTCGTAGCCACGGTTCGTCTCGTCACACCGCAGTTCTTAAAGGTGAGGGCTCTCCCACTGCCTTACTCCTTCTAAGCCAAGTGGTGGAAATCTTTTCCAGCATTTGTGATTCTGTGAGCCAGCAGCACAGACAGGCCATGCTGAGGGCCTGGGAGTGGGGGGTGGTGTCTCTTTTGGAAGGAGAAAATATAAAGCGGGAGTTGCGTTTGAGAAGAGGTGGCCGTGTGATGGCAGATCTCACGGCAGCAGGCTCAGCTGAACTGCTTGAAATTTTGAAGCTGCTGAACCAGTAGAGCCCACTCCTCTTTTGTGTAGAAAGGCCACCAGCTCCTCGGGGCCCCAGAGCAGCACCATTCATGGGTCTCCGCCTGATGGCTGTGTCCCGTGGCACAGTGCAACTACCAAAAATCATAAAACCATGACAAGCAAGGACAGGGATGATGACCAGAGGTGATTCTCACTGTAGAGAGTACCAGCTAGCTCAGCTCGAGGCTGGGCCAGCTCTTCCATCCACCTGTCATTGCCAGTATTTACACAAAGCTGGGGAATTTTGCCTGCAGATGAGGCCCTCAGACTGTTTATCTGAGCACAGGATAAATTGTTCGGCCATTTTTCATCTGGTTCTGCCTCTATAAAACAAGGTTAATGCATTCCTTAGAGGAAGAAAAGCCAAGTGCTTTAAAAGCCCTGTGTTTTGCTAGGGTTTGTTATATATCATATTATAAACGATGCATTCTTGGTCTTGAGAGAGGGCTCCTTTGTCATTGTGCAAAATTAAATGTCTGAATGAGCCAACTGTTTTGCAGGAGCTCTGCAACGTTGAAGAGCCATGTGAAGAATTTACATCGAGGCATAGTTTGGAGTGGAAGTTTTTATTCTTGGACCACAGGTAAGAGATTTGGTCACTGACGCATGAGCGAAGTGTAGTTTAAAAATAGAAATGTTTATGTTGCAATTGCTTGAGATCCCAAGTAAAATAGCTCTAATTAAAGTACACTCCTTAGATAACAATATTCCAAACTTACTTATCAAGCTTCCCTAAAAGCCTTGCCCTTTGTCGTATTTAAGGTAGCTAAGAAACCACATAAGTAAAGGGTGAATGTCTAGAGGAAAGTCCAGCTTCACCAAGGTGTTAAGTCATTGATGCTGAGCACTATGGATTCTGTTCCCTCTACCACTACTAGCTACCTCTACCACTTAGCTCCTCTGCCCACCAGCTTCCAAGTACCTGCTATATGTTCTGCTATATTGATAAACTTTTGATTTCCACCCTGATAAATGATGGAATTTAGAAAAATCAGTGGATTGGATAGGTTAATTGCAGATTTGCTTTTGACTGAGCGCAGTAGGGTAAGCATGGGGAATAAGGAAGACTGGAATGACTTCATTAAGATAAAATTATTATAGGATTCATTTACTTCAGAAGAAGCCAGAGGTTTTTGTTCTCTCTTGCTTTCTTAACTCAATATGAAAACATCAACACCTTGCCAAATGCTGCCCTCTCCATTCCGACACCATTTGCAAGCTCTGCAAAGCATCACCCCTGGTAGGTAAGGCTGAAGGAGATAAGTTCTCCTGGAGAAGGGAGCAGAGGCTGAGTATCATCTGCACATCTGGATCAGGGAGAGGGAACACAAATAGAGGATGGCTTGCATTGCTGCAGAAGGGACAGTGTGCTCTTGTGTGGCACACCTTGAAGTGCAGACAGCCCCACTACTGCTGTGTGGGTTGGCACAGCCAGCTCGTTAGTCCTGTTGTTGGGATCTCACTGCAGTGACTTCATTAGACCTTAATTGGCCTGTCCAGTGAGGCACGCTTTCAGAATCAGGTGATTTAACAAGGATTCCTCAAAGAGCCCCGAGCCCCTTATGTCACTGTCTGAAGCAGCGAGCTGGCTCTCCAAAGGGCTGTGCCCGGCAGCTGCTGTGAATAAGGCAGGCAGGAGCTTCTTTGCAGCATATCAAAGAGCCTTTTGATGAATCTGGGTTATGACTCAGAGAGGAAGCTCTGCGCCGGGCGCTCGCAGCCACTCCAGTCCCACTGGAATCCCAGTGAGGAGATCACTGTTGCTGGGAGTGGATTAAGTTAAAGCAGATGCTGAGACAATTTGGGACAGCAACAGACCCCAGAACCAGAAGGGAATCGTATGTGCTGTCTCATGTAATCAGTGCTTCAGACTTCCCTCCAGTGCGGTCCCTTGGAACTCTAGGATGCTGGGAAGTGTTGGGTATTTTCCTGTTTCTTCCTTGGCTACATCAGCTCACAGGGCTTGGTCCTAGAGGCGTGCCCTCAATAGGAGCAGTGTGTGCCCAGGACCTTTCATATCATGGCCATGGCATGCGTGGAGTCATGATGAATAATGCAGAAAGCACTCCACAGATCTGCATAGATGTTAGAAAAACTGGGGAAAACTGTATTCTTGGTCTGCATATACATGCACGTGGAAGAAGAAAACTTCTGAACTATGTAAAGTCTGCTTCTGTTCTTCATTTTCTCTGCTGTTTTCTCTGCTGTTACTAAAAGACTGCAAGGTCTGCTCTGGCCAGGCCTGAAGCTGTGTGCCCCATCCTTCAGGCTGCTGACCCAGCCGTCAGCCCCATGCTCAGAGCCTCGCTGAAAAACAGTGCTTTCCATTTGCACAGCCAGCTGCAGGCCCCAAGGCTGGAAGTTACACTAACTAGGCACTTGTAAATGGTTCCACAAGCAAGCCAGCTCCTTGTCAAATGACAGATTAGGAGCATTTTGTGATTGCTTTCTCATTTAAAGAAATCTGGCGAAAGTCATGGAAGCATAATACTTCCCTGATCAGCTTAAATGTTTATCTGGTGTGCATCTGAAAGGCATTATTGTCTTGAAGATAAGCGTGTCGAGAAACACCGGCCAATCTGCCAAAGAGACAGCAAGGACACGTTAATAAATACATGTATTATCATCATTAACAGAAATCTGGGTCACATGAGGAAAAGGAACACAATGCTCTACGAAGAGTCCTTTGACTCAATAAGGCTGTATTGTGGCTGAGACCACTTTGTACTGAGAGTGCTCTGTGTCCAGCGATTTCCCTTCAGAGCACAGAGGCCTGGTTCCTGCAGACAGCTCCTCGTACTGGGCCAGGTCTGGTGGATCGCTTGGGCTCTGGGGCTCCTGCTGAGCCCTGATCCTCCTGGGATTGTACTGCAGGGCTGCCGCTGAGCAGATCCCCATCCATATGGCCTTTTTCTCCCTCTCCCTCGTTGGCCATTTGCTGCCAGGATGCCTGTGGCTATGGGGAAGCTCCCTTCAGGAGGCCAAGCTGGAGCAGGGAGCGATCACGGACCTCTTCTGTCCCTCTGTGCTTGAATAGCCTCTAACCCTCCCAAGGGCATGAACATGGAGCTGGGTCATTAGGAAAGTCATGGGAGGACTTCCCCTGTTAACATCCAGAAGCTTCGCACTTACTTTTCCCTCTACAGTCACTACCCAGGTGACATTTATATCCAACCTGCAGGAGAATTTTGCTGGGGCTCCGGGTTATTACGCACACAAACATCCGTAGCCTTTCTCAAGCCATGTCTCACGAGCGTGCTTAATGGGTTGAGTCACTGCGTACGCACATGCCCTCCCTACACCCACGTAATGAATAGGCTACGGAGCAGTAAACACACACCTTTTCATTTGCTCAGTTTTTGCCTCTTCCTCTCCGTGTCTCTTGCTTGTACCTGGCAGTGCATCTCTGTATGTATGAAAATCCGCTCCCGGGTGGAGGTGCCAAGTGGACGCACCTGATGGCTTTGGTCGTAGCGTTGCCCTGGTGTCACAGTGCGGGTTTGTGCTCACCACCTGCCCTTTGCTTCCCTCCCAGGGCTCCACCTATTATAGGATACTTACCCTTTGAGGTGCTGGGAACGTCAGGGTATGATTACTACCACGCGGATGACCTGGAGCTCCTCGCTAGGTGCCATGAACACTGTAAGTCCATCCACATGCAAAGCCTTTTGCTGTCATCACAAAAGGCATCTCTGACTGGGAAGGAAGGAAGGAAGGCTGTCTTAGCAGTGCCAGCCTGGGAGCCTGAGGCCCTCAACAGTCACTCAGTGGCCCTCTGTCCCCCATGTCTGAGGGCAGGCCTGGCCGTGGGGATGCTGTGTCATGCCACACTTCCTGGGGACTTTATGAGAGCCAGAAGGATCTAATGTCATGTGCCACCTGCCCTTGACCTTCCACCAGCAACATCTGTGGGTGCCGAAAGCAGGCCATGGGCTTTCAGCACAGATTTTACTCACCACTGCGTCAGTGCCAGAAGGGTGGGAGAGGATGTTTCTCCCAAAGACTGTATTCTTCCATTTTGCTGTGTGCACTTCACAATCAGGCGCTGAACAAGAATTGAGTCTGCCTGCCGGTTTGCAGTGCCGAGAAATGAACTGTAACGATGCATTTTGTGAAACGCATCTTGATAATCGGATATTTTGTTGAGAAACATTGCTTACAGGTTTCTTGTTGGACCAACTTGCTGTTTGTCTGTCTGCCATCGCTGTTGGGAAGGAGCTTACCAGCAGGGAGCTGTGGGGTGCTGTGGGACCTGCCCTGCGGTGCTGGCAGCGTGATGCCAGGCATCCAAGCAGCTGCATGACCCCAGCACTGCTTCAGCCCTCAGTTGCAATGCCCCCAACCTCTGCCACTGCCCCTCCACCAGGCACACATCTGAGATGCTAAAGGCCCTAGCAGAGAATGGAGAAAACAACCTTCAGAGAGAATTTGTTTGTGTTTTATGTCTGTGCTTGCCACTGGTCTGTCATTATATCCTAGAGACATGTTTGCTTAGCACACCTGCAGAAAAGGCTCTTCCAGCCTTACGGTTCAGACAGGAAGGTCGGGCGCTGGTCAGTGACTTCCAGGAGTTGCTTCAGGATGCCTCAGACAGGACCAGGAGCTGGGCAGTCAGCAGCACGGCTTGTTAGCCAGAAGGCCTTCTCTCAACACTCCTTCTGAAGCACATCCTCATTCATGGGATGGCTGGGAAAGGCAGACCTGGCAGCTAGCAAAGCAGGGTTTGTAAAAGGGCCCGTGTCCTCATGGCCAGACAGGCTCCTGGCTGGCAGGTGGGCTGGCATCCCATCCCACCCGCAGTGAAGTGCTTCAACCACATCTATATTTCACTATTTTAAGTGAGCATGTTTCATTCTGTGCTGCCAGCAGTACCGGAGCAATTGAAGTGGTTATCTAATGTATCTCCCCTCGTTACATTGCTGTTACACTACAGCACCTGTGATTTGTCCGGGTATACCCCAGCAGTCTGTACAGAGGTGGCACTCAGGGCAGCTCTTACAGCTCTCAGTGTGACTGCCAACTTCCACCACCTTCATGTTTGTGCCTTTATTAGGATCAAACCCACCGTCTCTGACATGCATCCTCATCTATTTCTGAGAGATGAATTCTTTGTTTAAATGATATTACCTATGATTATTGCTTACAGAGAAGCCCACTAATTAGTTGTAGGAATATAACCAGTTATAAAGTTATGTCGATTAATAGTTATAAGAATGATTTCTAAGTATTAAAGTGCACTCTTGTGGAAGTTTATAGCAGGAAAGAACCCAGAGGAAAGCTGGGTATGTGGCTGTGTGCCTGTCGGGCTGCTTATAAAGCCACAAGAGCAGCATTAGGGTGGCAGCAAGGCAGGGCCCGTGTGTTTCTTCTAATCACCTCTGTGCTTGAGCTTTCTGTGCGTCGTTTGCTATAATGTGCTTTCTCTTTGTTTACCAGTGATGCAATTTGGAAAAGGCAAGTCGTGTTACTACCGGTTCCTGACCAAGGGCCAGCAGTGGATCTGGCTGCAGACACACTACTACATCACCTACCACCAATGGAATTCCAAGCCCGAGTTCATCGTGTGCACTCACCTGGTAGTTAGGTAGGAGCAAGCACCAAGCACTTCAAAGTATGTGTTCCACGTCCTCGTCCATTATGTTTTCCGGTTTGTGTAAGCCAAATATTTGCTGCATGCATTGGCACACTCAGATGGTATGCAACTGTAGAAAGCTGTTACGACAGGGAACCTGGGGAGAAGTGTCATGTGTTTTTTCTTTGGCAGCTGGGCCACATCCACCAGAGTGCCCCCAGCGATGGCATGGCAGGACGAGGAGCTAGAGCATTAACAAACAGGTGGCTCTGTGGGTGTAAATGGAGTGATTTGTCTCCTCCCAAACCTTTGCTCAGTGCAGGAAGGTGGCTGCTGTCCTGCTGGCCACATTCCACCCAGGATACTCTGCAGTACCTTCTGCTCTGGGCTTGGTGGCAGAGCTGGGCTGGAGCGAGCCGAGCTGTGCTAGGACCTGCTGCCTCCCACTGCCAGCACCCAGCAGTGCTCAGAGCACACGTGTATTTGCTGAAGGGATCAAGGAAATAGTGATGTACTGTTTAATCTGTTAACTTGAGTCATGTTGTTGCTCAGTGCATCTTTCCTGAAGAATCCATTTCCTTAGGAATCAAGTTGTGATATATATATTTTTTTCCACTCCCCTTTTTTCCCATCAAACATTTGGAAGACAAAGCACAGGTAAAGTGGAAATCTGTCCCATGTTCAGAAGCACAGACACCTTACACCAACACAGGTGTTGGTGGTTGAGGTATTGGCATAA
Source organism: Callipepla californica brunnescens (assembly GCA_023055505.1). Classification (NCBI taxonomy): domain Eukaryota; kingdom Metazoa; phylum Chordata; class Aves; order Galliformes; family Odontophoridae; genus Callipepla; species Callipepla californica. The sequence goes on from JALIRH010000013.1 coordinate 1,924,416, forward strand.
ACTACACATAGAGTGACATTTTAAGCAAACATCAGATGGAGCAATTGTTTTTGGGCTGCACTGCTTCTGCCATGCTTCAGGCACCTTGTCTGTGTGTGCACACGTGTGTGAGCTGTGCACAGTTTCTGACTTGAGAGGAAAACTCAGCTGTGACCTGTGGGGCAGGATATTAGCCATGCAGCAAGTAGTACCCAGCAATTCTGTTTTCAGGGGCGGCCTGGGCCTGCTGCTGAAAAAAATGGTTTAACTTTCTTTATTGTTTTTTATTAGTTATGCAGAAGTCCGAGCTGAAAGAAGGCGAGATCTTGGCCTCGAAGAGTCATCCATTGAACTGGCATCCTCTTCTATAAAGGTATCGTGTCTCTTCATGGTTGAATGAACAGAGCCACCTCTTATCAATCTTAGGAGATTACCTGTTCTTCCTTCTCCCATCCTCCCTTCTCCTTCCAGGCCTTTGCCTGGGCTACGACTCAGGCAGGTGAGGTGACTCAAGACCTGTCTGAACACCTGCCTGTGCAACCTGCTCTAGGGAGCTGCTTTGGCAGGGGATTTGGACTGAATGATCTCTAGAGGTCCCTCTCAACCCCTACAATCCTGTGATTCTGTGAGGTGCTCAGGAGTCATACGCTACATGGCTCTAAGCTGCCTCATCTTGGTGCAGGCATGAAACTGCAAATCCAGTGGTTGTATTGCTGCTGCTCAGCTTTTCCATATCATTCTAAGTGCAACCTGTTTGGTTAATGCCAGGTTGGCACCAAAACTCAAAGGTTGGAAGTGCAAGGAAAATGGCACATTGGTTCTTATTCCAGATTTCAGCTCAGTTTGCACCATTGGGCAGGATGGAAGTGGGGGACCAGAGCAGTAATTTTCATGGCTTGAATCAGTCTGGCATCCCAACATGCCTGCCCAATTAACGAGGTCATTTTGGTTCCTTTTAAATTCCTCCTCTCAATAGTTTACAGATAAGACCAGTAATCAAAGCAACTCCGAGAAGACTGTGGTGTAATTATCATGCCATCAGCCTCACTGCTCTTCAGACATTATTTTGTAGAAATTACTTATGGGATGCACTGTGTACACTGTCCCATAGACCTCCTGTGCTGGAGCTGGGGCCACCTTGCTACCAGCTACTTTCACTACAGCACACTGCTGTAATTCTGCCCTTCCTTATGGGAGCAGTGATGTTTTTCTGCAGCCCTGAAGCTACATCTGCTGGTGCAAGGTGGTGGGAGGAGCTGTAGGGGAGTTGCACTCATTGCTTGCTCTTTGGGAGGGGAGGAAGGAGCTCCTGGGGAGGGGATCCCAAACATCCCCTCACGTGTGCCTCTCTCCCTGCAGAGCCACGGCAGCTACCTGGAGGTGGGCCGCTGTGGCAGCAGCCAGGATGCCAGCCGGGAGGGAATGTCGCTGTCATCCCACAGCTCCCGCCGCTCCTCGCACACCGCGCTGTCCGACTCTGCCTGTAGGTGCCTGGCTTAGCACCATGGGGTTTGGGGCAGGGCACCCTCTCAGATCTGGGGTCGGGTGAGAGGCTTCCAGCAGCCGGGACCGAATCAGTGCGGGGTGCTCAGCTTCAGCGCTGATGTGTTGTGGTGCTGTGTCCTCCATCACCTTCGTGAGAGCAGGGGTGGGCACAGCTCTGCTGCCGTGTGACAGCAGAGCATCTCTTTTGCAGCCACCTCATCCATGAGACACACCGACACCAGCACTCCCACCCGGCCGGCGGTGCCAGAGAAGGCAGCCCTGCGGCTGGCAGCAGCTGGAAGCACTCAGGTCGGTGCTGCTGGGCCCTGGTTTCGCCCTTGGAAGGGTCTGACCCCCAGCTCTGGGGGTGTGGGGCTGGAGCTGCGATTTCCTGGGGCTGTGGCAGAGGCAAGGAGAGCTGCTGGAGGTTCCACAGCCACCTGCTGTCTCAGGCTTTGTTCCTCCAGGCCGAGTTCCCCTTCCCAACGCATGTCTCTTGGGTCTGCACATGTTAAATAGCATTTGTCAAGACCCAGATGGTGGCACTGAGGGTTTACTATCACTTAGCAGTGGGCATGCAGGAGCTCAAGTTCTTCCTTCAGACTCACCCTCACACCTCCACGTGAAGCTTTCAGGCTTCCTGCATTTGTTTCGTCACCAGGGCTGTGTGGCCAGCAGCAGCTTGTACCATGCCTGCTTAGCACTAGAGGTGCTGGAGACCTCCAGTAAGGTGAAGTTTTCATTTCCAGGCCATAGCAACTCCTCCAGCCATGGGTGAACACCTCCCTCAGCAGCCAGCAGTCCCCTCCCAGCAGGCTGTGATGGTATGTGGTACGGAGCTGGGTGGGAGGGAAGGGGTCGTACTGGGGTTGTGTGATAAGCAGGAGGGCTGGGCCCTTGCCTCCAGCCAAGCTGGGGTGCTAAAAACACCATTTAAAGGAAGGCTCAGACCTGTCAAACTGCTGGGGGCTGCTGAAGACTCGTCTGTGTTGTCAGCAGCTGGCACAGACTGATACAACATGACAGTGTTATGGCCCTGGTAGAAGAAGGGCATGGCGTGACAGGTCTGAGATAGGCCATAAAAAGAAAACAGCCAAGCAAAACAAATGGGAATTGTAAGTCATAACTAGTCGGGTGTTCCATCAACCTGCTTGCCTTGCACAAAAGCATCACGATGAATGTGAGCAGTGGGACCTGCCCGAGCCGTGCTCACTCTCTGCCCCGCAGCCCGTGTACCACCTCCCGGCCCCGCTGGGCATGATGCACCAGCTGAAGGAGCAGCTGGAGGAGAGGACGCGCATTCTGCAAGCGGACATCAAAACGCAGCAGGAGGAGCTGCACGTCATCAAGGAGCAGCTCCAGCTGGTGCAGGACTCCAACCTGCAGGTACCGCTGCCCTGCCCCAGGCTGCACAGCCGCTGCTTGTCCTTGGAGCATGCAGATCAGCGACAGCATCATCCGCAGCAAAAGCCTTTGGAAACGGCAGTTGCAGAGGGATGAATGCGCAGTGTCGTCTCGGGGCTGGGGGTGGCTGGCATGGTGTCTCCTGGGGGGTAGCTGCCATTGCTGGCTGCTTAAACCATTCTCTTGATGTAGAAGGCAAGCCCAAGGAAGGGCTCAGGTGGGTCAGACTTACCCTGCATGGTCCAGCAGAGCGCCTGTGGGGGCCCCACCACCTGCACCCCTCACCGCAGGCCGGGAGCCTGCAGAGCCCCCAATTTCTAGCAGGACCCAAGCACCATCTAGCGGCAGTTACCCAGCAAGGGTTGTCACATCCCTTCCCGACGTGTAACCCACCCATGCCTCTCTCCTTCAAGATGCTGATGCAGCAGCCGATCCCGCTGGTCTTCAACAACGCGCAGCGCCAGAGCCCGCGGAGGACCCAGCCAGCATCCCGGCAGCACAGCACCAAGAAGGGCCCGCAGCCGGGCCCCGTGGCCAAGCACTATGGGGGCCCCTCCGTGCCCACCCCGCGCCCATTCCTCAGGGAGCCCTGCAGCACTCCCTCCCAGGTGCCTGCTGAGATGTTCTCACGGAGATGGGTGGCACGGAGCGTTTATGTGGGGCTGAACGGGGAATTCGTTTCTGGACGAGAAGTCTTGGAAGGCAGCTGTGATAAACAAGCTTAGCATCACTGCGGCTGAATTCGCTGTGTAGAATCAATCACTGAACAGTTTAGGTTGGAAGGGACCTTGCAGCCCTCCCCCTCCCCCCAACCCAACCCCTGCCACCCTAACCCCCCAGTGCAGGGCCCCCCAGCCCGGCCTGGGGCACCTCCAGGGTGCCCAAATCCCTCCCCAGATCTCCTGCAGGCCCAGGAGGTACTGGAAGGCAGCTTTAATGACTCCCCAGAACCTTATTTAGATGAAAGAACGCTTGCTTGCACATGCTTTGGACAGTGCAGGAGCAGCTTTCCTTGGGGCTTGGCACTGCCATCCCCACGTCCAGCTGTAGAACAGCCCTGCTCCTGCAGCCGAGGATCATAGAAGGTGACAAATGCCAACAAGGGGTTTGTGCTCATGGGCATATTCCATTCCTATCACTTCAGTCAGGGAGACCTTAGCTAGCTGTTCTCTGTCTTTTTCCCCATTAGAAGCCATCGTTCTAGCTGTATAACTGAGAGCTTCAAAACCTGACTGCAGTGTCTGTATCTGTATTTCAGGTCCCGCAGCAGCAGCAGCACCTAATGCGAGGAAACCAAGCCCAGCCAACGTGTGTGCCAGGGCAGACGAGCATTTCAGTGCCCCTCTACAACAACCCCGCAGTGTTCTCACAAGCACATCCCATTGCAGTGGCTGCACAGCTGCCGACCGATGTTAGTGAAAGGCAGTCTGACTACAGCCAGGACAGGAGCCTCAGGTGAGAGCTGGAACTGTCCTCTCTGCCCTGTCTCGCTTGCTCCAGAGCTCCAGCCAGGGTTAGGTTGATGGCAAAACTGCTTTTCTTCTATACAAAGCTGTAAACCGCCCCAAACCATGCAGCTGCCTTTCAGGAAGGTGTCTGCAGATGTTGCCTCTGTGGTCCGGGTGCCGCAAAATGTTCTATAAAGGAGCACCATAAACTGTGTGGGCTAGAGATCTGTAAAAAATGTGTTTCAGACATGGAAGATGTGGCAAGTTTCAGCCCACCTCCATGGCGGTCCCGCAGTGCTGAGAGGCGTCCTATTGCACTGGATTCTTTCCAGAGAGAATCGGTGGTACTTTGCGTGTTAGGGGACTTGTTCCTACAGGTTGGCATCCAGCGGTCTGGTCCTGGCCTGCCATCACTGCCCATTCTTTTCCTCCACTGCAGGATGCTGCTGGACCAGTCCATCCAGGCCATGGTGCCCTCCACCAACGGCAGCGCCCAGCCCGCACCGAGCAGTGCCAGCAGGCAGCCGGGGAAGTGAGTCCTGTCTTGTCCCTGCTGCTTCCCAGTTCCAAAAACTGGTGTGCCATCACATGAAAACAAACCAGGCTTAAAGGAATCAAAACCTAAGCTGGTTAGGAGAAAAAGTAATGAGAATATGTACTTCTCGTATCTTTGCAATAAGAACTTGAAGGTCATTACAGTTCTTCGGTGTTTTCCGAACTGTTTGGTGGCTTTTGCAAAGCATGAAGTGCTTGCTCAAGTCACAGAGAGGTACAGCCTTACACAGCTGATTCCCTGTGGTCCCAGTTGAGAATGCTTGGTGGGAGAGGGATTTTTATTTGGGGTTTGGCATGGTTTGACAAGTCCTGCTGCTCTGATTCCTGCAGCACTGGGCAGCTGAACCAGAGTTGGATTATCACACTGGTTTTTCTTCCCTGTGGCAGATTCGTGGCCGAGCAGCAGCCCCTGCCTCCCCCCACGCAGATGCAGCCCATCAGTGGCAGCACGGTGCGGCCCCACGCCCCCTCGCCTGTCTTCTCCCCATCTGTGATGCTCCCCCATGGCAGCTTTGTGTCCCACCCCGGCAGTGCCCCGCTGCACCTCCACCCCTGGCCACAGCAGCAGGTTCAGCAGCACCGTCTCTACCTTCAGGTAAGGTCTGTGGCTGTGTGCCGGGCTGGGCTGGGCTCTGAGGGATCTGGGGAAGAAATGAGGCTCAGCTGACCAGGATCAGACCTGAGCTGTGCACTCGTGTGCCCTCCCTCCCCACTATGCACAGCATTTCCTGCATGACTTGGCACCCAGATTCAAGGGTGTATTTCCATAGAGCCCAGCTGTCCCTTAGCAAGCAGAAGACAGAGCCAGGCCTTCAAGTATCACGTGCCATCCAGAGGGCCCAGGCTGGGAAAACTGCAGTGGAAGTGACAGGCAATAAGGGCTCAGTCCCCTTGAAAACAAAGCTCCTGCTGCTAGGTCTTGGCATAGCAAGGGTTTTTTATCAGCTGCAGTCACTGCTTTCTTTCAATAAATGGTTGTTTCCCAACACAAACCTCTGGGAAAGGCAGTTTTGTTTTTCCAGTGCGTGTTTTCATCAGTGCATGCCAAGTGAACGGCACTGCCAAGGAGAGGGGCTGCTGAAACTAATAATTAATGGATAACATGCTCTGCAAGACCTGCTGGGTTGGCAGAGGCAGGCCGTGGTTGTCCTGGAAAAGATGCAGAAAACAAGAGTAGGGATAGATAGAGCTGAACCTACACTGCATTTGGAGTGGGAAATGAATTGATGTTGGAAATGTGGGCAGGGGAGGCTCCCACTGCTGTGTGTGTGCTCAGGAACTGCTGTAAGCCCTGAGAGCAGAAAGCTTCAGCCAGCATCAGGTTGGGCCCTGGTGCCGTGGTGATGGGGCCTGCTCTATGGGAGCAGCAGCCACGGGGCTGCCATCCCACAGCCGTGCTGGGCTGCATTGCTGGTAGGATGGGGGGTCCCACCTGTCCCCAGCTCATTGCTGGGTGTGTGCATGTCACCCCAGGCAGCAATGAGGGAGGGGTGCCGTGCCTGGGCCAGGTCTGATCAGCCTTCGTGTCTCCCTGCAGATGCAAGGGGCCGAGGCAGTGCCAGGAGGTCCCAGCCCACGCGTGTTCCAGCCGCCCCATGTCCCTCAGCAGAGCCCTCTGAGCTACTTCCTGCACCCACAGCCGCAGGGCCGCCACGCGCAGGGCCAGCCCTGCAACCTGCCCGACATGCCCGAGATGCAGCTGCCCTGACCGACTGCTGCTCACGGATGGCATTGCCGTGGGGCCCAGCTGGGCTGTCCTGATGGCAACACCGCCCAAGAGAGCCCGTGGGCTGCGAGCCACGGCCACGTCTGCCCCAGCAGGAGCGCGCCGTCAGGGTGAAGAACAGGAGGATGCTCCTCTGGTGCTCCTGCCCTCCCACCGGAGCCGCAGACTTGGTGAGGAAGGCGTGCTTGGGGCGGGCGCTGGGATGCTGCTGCTGGTGGCTGAGCCGTGCCTGCCCGTGCCAGCGCTGGCTGCAGATCTCTGACCACAAGGGAACAGCCGCCCGGCTGCAGGCAGGCTGGATGAGGTGCCCGTGGGGATGGCAGCACCGGTCAGGGCTGGAAGGCACTGTGATGCTGATCCCAGTGCTGCAGCACGTGTACATAGCTCGTCTCGCTCTCGTAGGTCCGTCGTGGAGTTTGTCCTTATTTCTATACCTCAACCCCACCGTTTTGTTTTCTAGGAGATTGGATAATGCTGCTAATTTACATAACACCACTTTTGCCTGAATTTCTTACTGTTGTTAAACCAGCTCACATCACAACCAGTGAGATATTCCTCACCCTTTATTTTGGTTAACGAGTGCAGAGAAATTTATATGGTTTTTACTCCCTGTAGCCAAATCCTTTTCAGGTTACGTAGAGAGAATCTTTACTGTTTCTCCTCTGTTGTCCCGTTCTGCTCCAGGTGGATGTTGTATGTGTTTCTTTACGTGAAAACAAACACAATAGGACACCATAGGACAGCAAACTTTGTGGTTTTGCTCGGTCAGATTTCAGTCTGACAGACCCAAAACGTATACTCACAACGACACAGGCGACGTTACGAGCCCGAAGGGTCAGCAATAAATTGTATTTTTGTAAATTGCCACTTTTTAACTATACGTTTATATTTATGAATTGAGAAACTAGTGTGTTCCTCAGTGGGTGTATGGCCGTGTCCCTACTGTTTGTGTCTTTCCAAAGGAAAAAATTGTACATTTCTGAGGCGCTGGGGGCTGAGGACTGTCCGTGGGCACTGCTGGAGCCCAGGATGCGGGTGCAGGAAGGTGGGGAGGAAAAGGAGCACGCGCAGAGGCACACACACACCAAGGGTACACTGATGTGCACAGCTCATGTCCCAGTGTTGCTGCTGGGAGGAGAAGGCAGCAGTGTGGTGGCTGTGCTGCACATCCACCCCGCGTGCTGGCCGTGGTGCAGCAGTGTGGCTGGGCTCCTGTGAGCAGGGCTTGCCACGGAGGGGGTTCGCTGCCTTGCAAGGACAGGACCGGGGGTGATGTCTGTGCCCCCCCACAGCCCTCCTGATGGGCTGCACAGGGACGGGCAGGGCTGAGGATGGCACAGCTGTCCATCGCCCGCAGCGTCTCAGCGTGGAGCGGGGGAAGTTTGCAAGGATGTTTACATGTGAGACTGGCCTTGCTAAAACAAGCAGCCCAAAGCATGCACTTTATCACACCCCCACCTTTATTGCCAGCACCCACACCAGCGCTGTTGATGGGCCCGGGGCCACCTGGGCAGAGCTGTGTGTGCCAGGGGCAAAGTCCCAGAGCCCCACACGGGGCTGGCTGGGGTCTGCTCTGCCTGCCTGCTGCAGGCATGGCGGGCTCCGCGCCGCGGGATTTTTGCCTTAATGATCACTGACGCCCAAAAGATTAATGACGAAATGAATCTCTTTATTCAGGTGAATTCCTATTCGTTTACCTCGGTGTTAGCTACAACCTGTGTTTTTTGGGACCGCTTTGGAATTGAGGGTTGCTGGTGGGCTTGGCTCCCCGCTGGGTGCTGATGGGAGAACAGAAGTGTGAGCAGGCTCAGCGACGTCCTGAGGCTTTGGAGCACACAAGCATCTATGTGCTAGCTCTCTCCCCCTTCCTATATAGATATACAGGTGTGTGCGTTCTGAATATACATGTATATGTGTATCTGTACCTACAGGCCACACAATTCCAGACCTCCGAAAACACAGGCAGCTTTAATTAATAAAGTCTTGCACTTTTAGCGTATTTGTACATATAAGCTAAAGCCTGGTGGGTACAATCAGGCTGGTTTGACAAACACAGTGACAAAGTGACTGTACATATTGTAACATACTCCGTGTAAAAGAAGAAAGAGCTTAGAAGTGACTATAAATCTTGGTTTATTTTATATGATGTCAAATATAGATACATTTATAAATGTTATTATTCTTAAAAGTATTTTGTAATGGGAAAAAGGAAGTGTCTTATGAAGATGAAGAGTAAAGATTTTATTCTTGTCTTGAACCTATGTCCCTGCACAGCTCCATTGGATGGGAAGCTGTGCATTTTGACAAGCTTTAAACAGATTATACGTGGTATTTTCCAAAAAAAAAAAAAGAAAAAAAAAAAGAAAAAAAAAAAAGAACAACGAAAGAAAGGCAGAAATAAATAAATAAATAAATAAAAGCATACCTGTAAGACCACCTCAGCACTGTGCTGTCGTTCTTCCTGGGGGCACAGCTCAGCCCCAGTGCTGCACTCTGCTCCCTGCTGCACACACTGCTGCAGGGATGGGGCTCAAGACAGGAATGGGATTTTCCTGACCACTGCCAGAGGCAGCAGGGGCCCTTCCAACCCCTGCAGTGCTGTGACTGTGTGGAGGCACAGTGCGGATTCTGCATGGCTCAGCCCTGAACACAACTGCTGCTGTTGAGCAAACTTCAGAGTAAGTGCACTGGGACAAAGAACAGGGCTTCAAACACACGGTGTTGTTTCTTTAGTGGATCATATTTTATTTACCGCCCCATTTGTCTTACAGTACTTCCACATACATCGTGCCATATCAGAAGCCCGCACAGACGTGTCACCTCCTTGGCAGAGTGACAGAGCTGCAGCCAAAAGGAGGACACATTTGAGTCCAGGCAGCACCTGCAGCCACAGCCAAAGGCCCTCGGCTGACCTGAGCATCACAGGGACAAGTGGCTGTGGCAGAGTTGCCCAGAGACACCACACCAACACAACCAGTGCCAGCCACGTGGCACCAGCTACTGCCAACTGTGTGTACACTGACGGACGTACAGCCACGGAGTTCCTAAGGCAGGAGTATTACATGCAGCTTCCCAGCCCCACACTGCAGCTCTGCTCCTGCAGCAGGGGCGTGCCCCACCACAGAGCCCTGCTGCACTACAATGCCATTACAAGTTCACCTTTGCAACACCAAATAGATCTTACATATACATATATATTCTGCATACAAATAAGCTAGGCTGTGTATTTTATGCACTCATACACAGGTCAGAATTATGCTGTGACTACTTCGGGTGGGTTTCTGAAGAAAGTGTCACTGTTTTTCACAAGTATTTTTGGGGGGGCTACTGCTCATTCAATGACGTTTTAATACCTGAGAGTATAAGGGACAGAAAGTCATTCATACATTCACTGCTTCTGATCAAAGCTGTATTCTTTAGAAGCAGCACAGGAACTTTAAGGCCAACTGCAACGGTGGGTACTTGTAACACAGAAGTCGTGTCACTCCTCATCCATTTCAGTATTGCAAGAAAAACAACCCATGGTGAATGATTCCATCCCCGTTCTGCTTCTATACAAAACACATACACAGTATAAAAATAACGCTGCTCTGCAGAGAAAGTTTGTCATACAGACTTTAAAAACGGCTCTTTTGAACCAGTTTAATGCTGTTAAAATACAGGCTCTCCCCCTCCTTCAGTAAACCCATTCTGGCTCAAGCTACCTACAGTTCAGGGTCAAATTGCATCAGGAAAGCACTGACAGAGCTCAGCATCTTCACTGCGTCATTTTTATGCATATAAAAAATTCCACTTGAGGTTCACAAGGATTTTGTCGCTGCCACAAATCCTGGCAGACAGAAAATATTCCAGCAGGGATATTGCAGAGAGCTGTACAAAAGGATTCATTATCACCAGGCTGGGGCACGGACGCAGCGTAGGCAAAGGAGCAACTGCCATCTGTCCCTAACGGTTCCACAGTCAGCTTATCTGGAAGCAGCTAAGGTTAATCTGTCCTTGGACTTTCCAAACACTAGAAAAGGTATGCTTTTTTCACCACACCAAGGATTCACTGTGATGTCAACAATGGCTCTTCAAGATGGGTGACAACTGCCATGGATCAGCTGCTGCTTTCCCTCTGCATCTATTCCAGCCCTTGCATCTGCCCGCGACCTGGAACACCAAGCAGCTCGTACTGTTTTTGTCTAAACTGAAAGAGGGCTGATGGGAAAATAGGAGAGAGATCTCAAATACAGGCTGAGCTGCAACAGCAGGAAACTCATTGGAAGCGTCACACTGCAAAAGGTGAGATATGGACCAAGAGAAGGCAGTGTGCAAAGCAACACTGAGGGGCTGAAACGTGCCACAGTGCAGGACTGCTGGTGTCACCAAGCAGGGAACCGTGAGCAGGGCTGCTCTCTTCCCTAACCTTAGGCTCCTGTGCCCACTGGAGCTACCAGCTGAAATCTCTGTTCTCAGTCCTCAGTTTGTTCCTGTCCACATGCAGGCTTGGAAATAACTAACCTGGAAGTCAACCTCTGAGCTGTTGATGATTCATCTGAAGTGGAAAACATCTAGATAGGAGTCATGACATTCATCACAGGAATAGAAACGAACGTGGGGAGCACACACTGCAACAGCTGTCATTCAGAAAAGTTTGTCACGGGTCACATCGAGTATTTCCTATCAATCCTAATAGTATGGTAGGCAGTTTATTCTTCAGCCCCTGCTCGGATTGAGACTTAGGAACAATGCAAGAAAGTGATTGTGCTTCAAACTATTTTTATTTACATGAAAGCATACCAGTAATCTGATATTTAAAGCTAAATCTTCAAACCCCATTCCCTATGTAAACAACGTACTCCATTTCCATAGTAACAACCTTCATCTGCTAGTGCTCTATGCAGTTAATTCGGAGTCAAAGACAAAGCCAATTACACTCTGGTCCTTGCTTTAAGCTGTAAATGTTTAGCACTCTCTATTCTAGCCTTTATGTCATGAGGTTTGTCAAAAAATCTGACAAAGGCTGGCTCGTTCAGTAAGGATGCCAGAATCTGTTCGAAGGCAAAAGACCATTCGTGGGTGTTGCTCACACGCTGCGCTCCGCTGCCTTCAGCCTGCTCACAGCTGCCTTTCTCCTGTCCTCTCTGGGGGCTTTCAGCAGCCTCCTCTGTTCTGGCAGCCGGATTTCTGACCGGTGATGTGGGACTCTGAAGTCTTCTCCCGACTTCTTCCATTTTCAGCAGGAGATTGGTAACCCCTGCTACAGCCCGGTACAGCAGCTCCTCCTCAGGATCTCCATGGAACAGATTGTACAGAGTTTTTGAGAACTGGATGAACTGCGACTGAACAGATACACAGAGGAGACCGTTCAGAGAACAGCAGCACAGCTCTCCTGTTTCACTGTGTGCTGATCTCAACTCAGTGCTGTCAGCTGCTGGGCACCTGCAGCAAAACCTGCCCTACGGACCAGCCCTGGGACCCTGTGTGTCTGAAAGCCCCTCTCTTACAGCCTACAGTGAGCTTACAGTTAAAGTAGTTTAGAAAATAAACAGTGTCATGATTAATGTGAAGGTCTGGGATTTAAGGGCTCCCAAGAAACCCTTAGAAAAATGCTAAGAGAACTTAAAAAGAAATACAGCAATAAAAATCAGGAGCGTGACAGTCTGACACAGACAGTTTTACCTGATTCATTCTTGGCAAATCCTTAATGTTTTCTTCTTTTTTTAGAAGTTCATCTTGCCACTGCTTCAGGTAGGCCTGAATGTCAACCCTGCCCTTCCCTGATTGACAAAAAAGAAAAGTGAGCAAACAAGAACTGAGAGCTTCCACGAGGTATGATGAGCAGAACTGCATCCCCCATGCCCTTCCTTCAGAGCAGTGGGGCCAGGATCAGAGTTTACATTACTCCCTCTGCCCCAGGACTACGCTTACAGAAGATATAATGTTAGCACTCCGCTGGAGATTATGTGAATTAGTGTACTTTGTCATCATGCACTTTCCCAGCTCTGCTCCCACAAGACTCCAGGATCCTCTACCTTTTTCTGGGCTGCTCTTCAAAGCCTCACTTTCAAGACTATTCCCAGCAGATGAAACTAGAATTCAGAAGAGAAAAAAAAGTTATTGCTTTGAGAAATGAGGACCACTGCTTCACTTCCTTTTAGCAAAAATCCTTTCCTTAAGGAGCAAGACCCTCAAAAGACCCTCCCCAAGAAGAAACTGTGTGGTAAAATCTGGATACAGCTTTCCAACTCTGTAAATTTAAATCCCGCTTTTTTTTCTTTTTTTCCAACTTATAGGATTTAAAATACAAACAAAAAATTCTGAAACCCAGTGAGTGCCTTCACGTCATCACGTGTTTGGTTATCACATTTCTTGAAGCAGGAAACATCAGCTCTTGAATGCAAAACTGCAATGGGCACCACCACCACCACAACAAGTGTTGCAACAGCTACTGTGCTGAAAAATGCTGACCAAACATACTCCTCTATTTCAAGTAAACACTTACAGCCTTCCATTCATTCAGCCCCATTCATCAGGATACCCAAGTCAGGACAGAACATCACTATTCTGCGTGCAGCTGCCAAGGAAATGGCCCCTTAACGATGCCCATAATGAAGCCACACGCTGCTACAGAAAAAACCTGCTGTGAAGAGAGATGGGTACCCACAAATTCTGCACTGCTCTGTATGACAGTGGAGCTATTTACAGAATGCCTCTGCAGAAGATTCATGCTAACGGTGACATCATTCGCCAGAGCAGGTGAATTCAAAGCAGATTTCAGGGGCTTTGAGAAGAAAATTCCCAGGTTTTCACCACAAGATAATTTAACAGAATCCTCCCAATATTCTGTAGGCAAAACCACACACTTACCACTGAGCTGGCTGAAGTGGATCAGATCTTCTTTTGAAAGATCAACGTTGCCTTTGGAAGGGCTTAGTGATTCTACTTCAGTAAAAGCTGCAATAAATAATTGAATAAAGTGGTTTTGGGAGCTCCCAAGCATTGCCAAAGGAGGGAGAAAAAGCAAAAGCTTTAGATGCATATATCATCCCTGTGAGCAAAATGGGAACAGTGCCTGAATGTATCAAGTACTTCCCAAAGCACACATCACCCACCAAAAAAATACACGTGTATTACAGCCATGGGACTGTGCTGTAGCCTGGGCCTGGGGCTGCAGGGAAAATCTTAAAAAAAAGAAAAATAAAATGGCCACGAACAGCATCTCACTCACCTGGAGGGATGTGCAACTTAAAAAGAAGCTTGAGTTTGTCAGTGAAACTTCCATTACACATGGTATCTGTTTGAGACAAGAGGAAAACAGGCTATTCAACTGGACCATGAGTTAAAATACCCTCTTAACCTACACAAAACACAACCCACGAACACTGGACACGTGTCCTATCCTACACAGAGTGCAACTAGAGGAGAAGCTTAAAGAAGTATCAGCTGCAGCTAAGCCTAGGGCTTGCCTGCACTGAGGAAAGAACATGACAAAACTTTAGCACACTATCCCATGAAGTATCTCTGAGTACCCAGTGAAACACAAATGCCTGCTCACTAATTAAGACTGCAACACACCTGTAACAAGCTAAAGCTGAGGGTACAGAAGAAAGTTCAGAGCACAGGATGCCTGCGACTTACTGAAATAAAACCACTGCACTAAAGAAATGTATCATCAAAGTCCTCCCAGCATTTGCCTTTCCTATTTTCACTCCTGAGCTTTGAAAACAAGATGAAAGGAACAGAGTAGCAACTTTGAAAACCTTCAGTTCCCCGGAGATATAAAGCACTGGTTATCTTGCATGGTCTGTGTATGAGATGGCTTACAGCGTGAGGAAGCATTTATCACCAAAACCACAAGGTCATGCCATTTTCTAACTTTCCAACATTTTTGATGGAAAAGCTGTATTTAAATATAATCTCAAAGAGATTACCCTCCAGGGGATTAACATTTCAGAGAAGACACTAACTTGTAAAGCTCTCTGCTAGCTATTTCAATGCAACTCAAGAGAACTTGACCCTAAAATAAGAGGCTCCTTAAACTATATAGTGCACGGAAGGAGACAGATAGCACTTAGGACTACTCCCAATATGGTGTTCCCTTGTGAGTGTACTGTGTATCCGTGTTGTTCTCCTACCAAGAACACAGGAAAATTGTTTGAAGTTGATAAGGCCATGGGAGTTCTCATCCATCAGCCTGAACGTCCACAATGCAATAGAGTCTCTGTTTGCACAGTGTGACCACGGGCTCAGGAGATGACAGAGAACTCTGAACTGCTGGCAATCAATTCGATACTGCTCGAGATACGGCAGGCTGGCATCGTGGTGGTGTAGAACAGGACTATTTACATTCCAGTAGCAGGAAAGAAAGTGCTCCTTCTGCAACGAGAAGATTATAGGTATTAGACTGTATGAAGAAACAACTATTTCTCTGGGTTAAAGAAGTGGGGAGTCAATTATGTATTCTGCTTTTAAACAGATGTGTAAAAATACACTGAATCTAGCTTTTACCTCACTTAAAACTATTTCACACTCCTCATTCAGTCCACCATTAGGATGAATGTTTGAGAGGTGATGAAGATGGCATATTACCTTGAATAAGTCATAAAGCTCGTCAAGATCACTAGGACTGAATTTCACATCCTGAGACACAACACGTAGCTGAAACAAAATTAAGAAAAAATTAATTAACGAGTAGTCTCTTTTTGGAATGAGCTCATAAAATGTGAGAGACTTAAGCTTATACTAAAAAAATAGTTTGAATATTCCAGGTTTTGGAATGTTAGAATTAGGAGTAAGAACAGAACTGCTTCTTAAAAGCAAACAGAGGATGATCGGAAGGAGGTGACTGGGAGAAATATTTTCTCCCTATAAAGGGAACTTAAAGCGACTCACATCATTTGCACACATGGAGCCTACACAATGAATCCCAAGAGAAACAACTTGAATGTTAGACTGTTTATAACAAACTAGTATACAGCTTCTTCAGCCCTTACCTGTGAAGCTGAATCGCCATTTTTAAAATGAAGGAAAAAACCACAGGATTTTCAAACAAGACCAGTATCCATCTTCACAAGATGCATGTTTTGTAAGACGAAATATACAAGTTAACATCATAGCTGAATACACAGCATATAGTATTGGTTCCTACAAGCCACACCTACTACTGATAAAAGCACTGCTTGCTAAGCAGACCACTGTTATCACCAGTTACTGCAAGTAAGACACTGAATGAAGCGGACGAACCAAGGAAGTACCTTGAAACCCCTCCCTTCATTCAGGAGCCTGAAATAAAAGAATTTTGTCGGTAGCTGAAGAGCTGCTACACCAAACCTGTATTGCCACACACACACACCACAGACACAAGAAGCAACACTTGGTGAATGCTGACAATAATGCAGTACAATAACCTCCTCGGTGAGATTGGACGGCTTCCAAAAGTAAAAATGCAAGTAATTAGTGGTGTTACTGTAGCACCACGTCTCAAAGATAAATGCATTAACAATTTAAGAACAGCAGAAAGAAATATAGGGCAGCCTGTTCCCATCAATGCAGAATGTCTTAAGTTATGCCAGCTTTTAGAGGCTGTATGTGATTATGGCATTTGTAATGAGAGCAGAAGGTCATGCTGTGATTCAAAGCCTGAAAACATCACAGCCCAAACCTCAGCTAACGGACACCCTGCAGACAAGATGGATTTCAGCCTACAGAATGACTTATTTGGCTTTGGAAACTGTAGCTGTTCTTAAGACTTTCAAAAAAGGAAGGCATTTTACCAGAGGAAAGGGTTTTGTTCTGTAAGTCACTCACCACATTCTGCTTGGTCGTAGTTTCTAATGTCTGGATCACATAAAGCCTGTTTCTGCAGCGCATACTCTCAACATCTTCATACCGAATATCACCGTATCTCTATCAAGAAAAACACAGTTCTATGAAATCAACTGCTGTTAGATGCATCTAAGCAGGTATTTTTGTCTTTTTGGTATCAAAGTACAAGGATGGATGCAAGAAAAACCACAGAAATTGAGCAAAGAACCATTTATTACCACATCAAGACATAAATAGTGCAATTTTACAAAAACGAGTGTTTAAAAGAGTGATGAAGGAAGAGAAGAAGCTACAGATTAGTTTGCTGAATGGGAAGACAAAGTCTACTGCAGAAATTTTCAGGCTTGAAGTTCACTGTAGTGAACTCTAAGCAGAGGAGAAACCTATCTTCAAATGGATTAATACCCTGACCTAAATCTGAGGATAGAATGAGAAGGAGAAGCTAGAACTACATCCCCCCTAGTAAATACAAAAACAAATGTATCTAGTAACATATATGGTTTCCAGTGAGTCTCACAGCCTAATCCCTGCCACTCCAGAGAGACTTCCTACTCTAGTAGGAACAGGGTAGCCCACACAACGTAAACCACACACGGTGTGCAAAAACATACCCACAAGAACACATACTTCATTTGACTCTCGGATCAAATCAGTAATGTCCACTTTTGGGTGGTCGCTCTTTGCATCGCTGAGGTTGGAGCCCTGCTGCACAGCTGGAGGCAAAGGGCTGTCTTTGTTGGTGACGCTGTCAAAAAACCTGTGTGAAGCAAACTCGTGAGATCAGCAGGAAGCAGATTTATCACAACAGAACGGTAACATCGGCATCTACTGAAAAAACATGAGCAAAACCAGCACATTAACATCAGGGTGCAAAAGGAGCAAAGACTATCAGCATGAATAGCACAGATCTGAAGTAGCAGTAGTACAGGTACACAGACATAGGAAGCACTACCCACGAAGGGCTGTAGAGCCCTGGAGACAACAGAGAACCACAGCTGGTGTGGCCTAGTGCTAACAGTGATCCTTTCTGCAGGTGGAAGTTGCACCAGAGGCTTCCTGAGCCCCCTCCACTTGGTTTTCCCCTGGTTCTCAGCGTGCTACATAACCAGGGGAGAGGAACAGAGCCTTGGCCTGAACTGTGACCCAGGCAATCTTAATTCCCTCAGATGCATAAGCCCAGACACGCTTGATCTGCACTATTCATCACACCGACATCACCAGGCTGAACAGTTCCAACACGGAGGTTAGCCAACTCCTTGGCCAGCACTGAGAAACAAACGTCTAGGGAGTGACAGCTTCCTTCTTCTGGAGGTGACACAAATCACTGCCATCGTTTTATAGTGACACCAGAACGCTGCAGGCAGGATTAACTGTGCAACAGAAGTGTTGCAGGCAAATAAAATGTTGAAAGTCAAAGTTCAAAAGAAGTTCACAATAATCAACACAATGTTGGGTGTCAGGTGGAAGCAGCAGTTCATTTGGTTGAAGTGAAACTTTAAACTTCACTCTGCTTTTAGATTTTACATTTTAATAAATCAAAAAACTGAGTGAATGTACTCTTACCACTGTTGCTTTTATGTGCCCAAAATGTACACGAGCACAGTTATGTTCTAAAATAAGTACCAGGCTGCATGAAGTCTTAAAATAAAAAGACATTTTCCTCATTAATTCTGCAGTTCCTACCCCATCCAAACATGCAATATATAAAAACCTGGCTAAAGGGGAATTCTTATTATTGCTGCATAACAAGTACAACTCACAGAGCACAGTCTCAGCACGGTGTTCCTCCCTGACACACAATCACAGCAGCAGCAACAGCACTACAGGCAACTAGGCAAGCAAAAACCATGCGAGCAATGCATCAATTAAGAATGCACATCTTAATGTTTTTCTTTAAATGCTATTATAAAACAATTATCTGGTCATCACTGTCCTCAACACAGTTTCTTTTCTTTTTCCCCTACTATCAACCATTAGCAGCAGAGGAGCCAGCAGCCAAAACTACAAGAACTGAGCTGCAGAATATTTTCTTACTAAGTGAACTATCCAGAACAGCCTCAGCATTCTCTAGATTACCTGGTTATCATGGAAAGTCACAGTTCAGTTTAAAAAACAACAACAACAACAACGCAGTTTTTACTTTAAAACACATGAAATCACAGTGGTTTTAGGGTTTAAAGGAGGATGGGATTTTCAGAGAACCCAGGCACGCTTCTCAGCCACCCCTTCCATTAATTAGTCCAAAACCTTCAGAAGTCTTGGCCATATGTCTCTCCACTGCCCCATGACAGGTTTATTTGCAATTACAGCAGCTGCCATACTGCCTTTAAGAAGAGGCATGCACTGATACCTGTTGAGAACGGTCACTGCTTCTGCATCATCCTTACACGTCAGCAACTTATCCATGTTGTATTCCAGCACTGCAAGTCCCAGCTGCAAGATTGCCTTTATTCCATCATAGAAGAAACAGTCCACCACATTGACTGCACTTTCAATAGGCAGCACACTGATAAAAAGGGTAAGGAACCAGGAGAGAGAGACCGAGGAGAAAAAAGTCATGTCCATCATGTGGTCTGTCAACTGAGGCAGATGAACTCTGATGAGCTCCTCAAAAACTGCCTGATCTACCAAGGCACCTGCAGGGAGAGGATGACAAAACCACCACCCAAATCTTAATAAAAAGAAGCATACTTTTCTCAGAGCACTGGCCAGAAATCAAGCTCCTATCCAAATGCAATCTGTTGTTAAAGCAAACACAGACCTAGCTGCATGACACCACTGCCTCCACACCCTGTGCTGGAAGCTATGCATTCTGCACATGGACTTCTGCATTCTGCCAAGTACGCTGGCTCCCCTGTGCGTGCATGACTACTGCCAATGATCCCCATCAGCCAATGTACTGCAATGAAAGAGAAACCTCACATGCAGATTTCTTCTAGCATATATACCTGCAAGCGTGAGTACTAGACTAAGTCTGCTTCTGGAACAACTCTCTTTCTTTTATTTGAGCTGGCTAAGTTCCAATAAATAGCATGAATTGCAGCTACAATTCCAATACAACTGTGTAATAGCCTAAGAGAATACTTCTTGCACAGTTATCCCTAGCATAATGACAACCTTTGAAGAATCACATCCACTCCCTCTTAAGAAGGGCCTTGGGATGTTCTCTCTTACTTTCCATTTTCTACATTACAACACTGAACCGAACACCACAGTTTCTTGGGCTGATTATGTTTCAGCTCATTCCTTACACTTGTTCTCAAAGACTGATCGTTATATTCGGTTCAGACAAGACAGACTGATGTTACCAATGATTCGACGATTGAAATAATCAGGCAGCATCCTTTCACACACAGCCACCAGCAGCCAGAACGCTTCCTCCTCCTTAGCATACAGCAGAAGCACTGATGTCAAAATGTTCATTGCCTGTAAACATTTAAACCAGAAGGGAAATGTGTATGAGGAAAGAGTTTGAAAGCCCAACTGTACTGTCATTGGATAAGGTTGATATTTCTGAAGGCCTTTGTACCACATGTTCAGAGTGCTTGGGTAACCTGCAGCCCTACTAGGTATAAGGATTCTACATCTATAATATCAAATTCAGAGCACAGTATTTAAACTGCATGAAAATGTTTTTAAAAGCCTAATAGAAATGCAGGCATAAGTGCAATAGAGACAGCAGTGTTCAATGACAAATTCAAGTACAACACAAAAGCTCACGTGACACGGTGGGATGAAATAAGTAATGTATGTGAACAGAAATAAACAGTTATGTATTTCTGTGATTGATTTTATGAGGCATGCTATACTGCCACGATGAACTCATTTTTAGGCTCTCAAAAGTACTGTACCTGACAATATCCAATTTGAGGATTCCTGTATGCATAAGCTGTCAGAACCCTCCTGAGTGCAGAAATTCCCGTGTCGCTTTGAAAAGCAGGATGCTCAGGTAAGGAGCGACGCAAATCACGTTCAATTTCATCAGTAGCTAAAGTGCACGTTCCCAAGGACTTTTCCACCAACTCGGTGTAATAACCAGGGCTGGAGGCCATGTCATTGACAGCACCTGACAATAAATATTATTGAACAGCATCAGAGGACAACACTAAAGCACCCACTCCATTTTCTGCAATCTGTACAGAAAATTCCAGTGACTTCTGAGATACCTTCAGCTGCTACTGTGTAATGTACCAGAGTAAATCCACTGAAATTAATGGCATTCTTCTGAAATAAAAGCAGGAAAGCAAAAGAAAATAAGGCTTGGAGGAAACCTAAGTTACTTTCTATTACAAGTTGACTTTGACTTACTCTTTTTTCTGTTTCATTAGGGAAAAACAAAAAGCTTCCTTCGTCTGACACAGGAGTGTCCGACAGCAGAAACTCACTAAAGTATACTCAGAGTTCTGGCAAGAGATTCCCTATGTGTATGGAAGTCCACAATTCCTGTACTCCTCAGTCTCTGAACCAAGGAACAGTGTCTAACAAATAGCTACCAATACTGGAGACAAATTCTCTTCTAGGAAAACATTTTTGTTTTGGTCTGGGAACACTATCCTGCCAGGAAGAATAAATCAAAACAATTGAAAAACAAGGCCATAAACACGCCCTGCTTTTTAGCAAGTAGAGACTGCTGAAACTGATTGTTCTCCTTCACAAATAGAGCACACAGTCTTATCATTTTTTAGCTGAGTTTGTTGTGAAAGATGATGACTCATATTTAGTTTGAATCAATGCTGGACGTACCTTGGAGGCTCTTCCTTCAGAAATGCTTAGATCCATTGCCACAGAACAGAGGTTTTTTCTTTTTTTTTTTTGTCAGACTATGGCCAGCCAGTAACTAGGACATCCACATAATACAGTCTACAGAATGAATTGTTCTACTTGCTGTGCAGTACCTGAGAAGAGTAGCCAGAGCTCTCCTCTTAAGGCCTCTGGGATCCCTCTCACAACCAGATCTCGAGTCTTCTTTGTTCGAAACATACTGACACCGTGACCTCGTTCGAAAAAAAGGATGTTCCAGGACTGTTCCTTCATTTTTTCTTTCAACTATGAAAATGAAAAAAGAAGCCTATTATGTATACTGGAAGTTTTTTTCATGTTTCAGACAACAAAACTGCATTTTGCTCTCAGTTACATCCACATAAGCTGTAAATGGCAGCACTGGTATCTGAAACAAACACTGGTGCAGACTGGAGCCTACTGCAGGGAACCCGCTTTAGCATGGGGTTTGAACTAGATGGACGGGACAGAGTGCAAATGTGCAGATAAATTTTGCCACTGTAGCTCTGATACATTCCAAAAACACATCGCCAGCACCATGGATAAGCAAAATTCATCACTTTATGTAATTCCCCTGTGGCAAAAAACTAGAGGCACTTGGTAAGATTTACTGTCAGCCATTTACATGTAAATAAGTGTATGCTTATATGATACGTACACATAAAATCTGATCATAACTTGCATCAATTTTGAAGTATTCTTACGTTTGCTTCTTATCTTTGCTTCATGGTATACTTTCTTGGTAAACAGTAAACCAGTAGAAGAAGGAAAAAAGATGAAATTGAGTGAAAGCAGTAGAAAAGATAACCAAGAAAAATGGAAGGAAGCTTCAGATTGCCTCCATGTGGCTCCAGTTTTCTCTACATTAATCTGCAACCTCTAACCAACAAGCTTTTGCCCATGATGATGCATTGCAACTAAGCAAGTGATTACTTGCATAGTCAAATCACACTGTTACAGATATCTGCTTAATTATTGAGATAAATTAACATACTGCAATTTCAATGTGCCTTTGAACTGTTCTCTGCTAACAGCAGTGAAAATGTATCAACTCTGATACGGACAAATGATATCCCACAGAAACTCAACAGCGAAGACAGGCTGCTCTCCTTTCCTTCTGGTTCATCACACTTTGTTGCCTTACATCAGTTGACAGATTTGGAACAGGGTGGGTACAAATGGTGCAAAGCACACAGTGATGACATGACATCAGTGCTATTGTTTTGCCACTGTTTCCAAACCTCTACTGAGTTTTTGGTTTTTTTTTTTTTTTTTGTTTTGTTTTTTTAACACAAGCTCCAAATAGCAATGAGAAAGAATCAGTAATCAGGAAAAACTGCAAAAGAATGAAGACTAGTTGGAATAACAGGGGAACTAATAGCTGAAAACACACCCGTGTTGGTTTTACATTTAATCAAATATTTATCAATCAGAGAGAACATTTGGCAAGCCAGCAATTACTGTCAGAACACGAGACAACTGTGTATGCATCTGAACTGCAGTAACACTGCCACGTAAGTGAAACCTGCTGCAGAGGGAGAACTGAAAAAAAGTCCCTCTGCAAACATCACTGAAGTTATGTAGGAGGTGGAAAGAGTGGCAGCAGTGGAACAGGTCCTTTGCAGGGTACAAGACTTCTAATAAACTACTGATTGTGTTCCTAAAGAGCAGTTCAATTAATCTCATGTAAAACAGATGATCATCAGTGGCTGCAGCCCACGAGAGGCTGACACTGTATTTTCTACACTTGAAGCAGTAATATTTAATATTGCTAAAGCAATTAAAGGCAAACTGCAGAAAGGAAAAACCGACTTTGCCACTCTTTTCCACTGGCTATAAAAGGTAGAGTTTTAAAATCTGTATTCCTTCTATTCCTGCCAAAGGGGTGTTTATTTTCTGATATTTCTGATTTCGAATATAAGAAGTTATGTAATTGTGCTGAAAGACTAATTTCAAAATGAAACACTTCTGTCCTGTTGTATGGAGAAGCAAAAATACTACATCTTACTGCAAAAATAATAACTTAATTTTTTTAAAAACATCCACAGTGTAATTTTGACAGACAGAAGCATGAAAGAATGAAGCAACTAAGAAATGAAGTTTCCTGATAACATTCTCCTTGCTCCTGAAGAGTTTGTGGTGACTCTGTACCCTGACAATTCAGATAGATCCAAAACATGTTCACTATCACAAAACAAACAGCCAGCTCTTCCCTGAGGGGTTGGAAGAGCAAGAGGAATTAGCTCCATGAAGATGAGGCATATTGTTATTAAACAAGTTGAGCAGAAAATTGAATACAGCCATGAAGAAGAACCCTGTGGACTCAAAATACAGTACACGCAGATGAAAGATGTCTGGCAAAAATCTGCAGTGGAAATGGGCAGCACTGCTGGAATATGTTTTGAATATGCTTAAGTCTCTTCAAGTTAGATTCCATAAGAAGTTGTCCACTTTGCCCCTTACCATTTTAGGGTCGAGATTCTCGGTATCCTGAGGATGGTAGACAGTCATCAGGGCTTCTGTGCTGACAGTTTTGCTGCTGTCCCTCAGATCTATCTTGGATGGTACCTCATCAAAATCCTTTGGACTGTCAGAAACAGAACTAGTTGCAACCTTAACAAACAAGTAAACAGATATTAGCAACGGTAGTTAAAATGTCAAACAATCCTTCACGAAGCAGCAGTCGTATCAGAAACCATTTTGCCTCCAGACTATTCCTGTTTATCAGATTAAATTAAAGGTACCAGATTCTGTACTAAAATGTAAACTTGCATAAAACTCACACATGCACAGGCTTCCCAAACAGACGAGTAGAAAGCAGTCCCCATTCTGAACAGGCAGGCTTCAGGAAGCTACTCTTGTAAAATTCATCTCTACAACCAAAAAGTTAGTGATGAAAGGACAACTATTCATTATGAAAACGGCAACAGGCAGAGTCCTGACCATCAATCATGTCAAAAGAACACCATTAATTTCAACGGAGCCACATACAGAACTACACAGAAATGCTCAGAGCATTTTGAAAACAGCATTAGAACCTGGATGCTTTACAAAATCTGACAGAAACAATACAAGAGAACCCAAAAAATAATGCATTCAGCAATAACACCATTGTTCACATGCTCTCTTAAACACCAGCACTGAAATATTTGCTTTTCCACACCTTAAAACCAGAGCTACACAACTTAGGTTGTGTAGGTCAAAATGACACAGATCAAACTGGGAATTCCCTTGAGAAGCAGACCTTAACTCTCAGATCTCCCAGGGCTGTGCTGTACGCTTACCAGCTGAGCACTGCTGCTCGTATCAAACTGTCTTGCTTTTATTATTCATCTGCACTTTGGAACTCCTAAGAATCACAGTCCCAGCACTGAGAGATGCTGATAACCAGTTTGATACACTGATTATTTTCTCCCAAAAGGCATTCAATTGTACACTTGTACACACAGCTGTCATTCTAGATGCTGCTCCAGCTGATTTTAACTTTTTGAATAGACAACCTTCTGGGAAGAGATACAGAAGCTCTAATAAGTAATGTTTTTTAGACTTGTCTAGTCACATTTTCTTATTTCTTGTGCATTAAACAAAGTAGAGATGTCTTCGCATCCAGAAGTAACCTTGCAATTATTCCGTCCACTTTCTGAGTCAAGTAGTCAGCTGATCAAAGAAAGGCACAACTAAACATAACTTTCAATCAGACCGATGGGCTCCAGTATTAATGTAACGGGAGCAAAGGCAAGAAATGGGAACATGATTTAAAAAATAGAAAAAGAGACAACTTGTTATCTAGAGGTGCAGCAGACCCTTTCTGTCAGAGTTAAATATAAGTGTGTGACACCAAAAACACAGATAAGTACATACTAAACTCTTAGTGAGACTAGACAACCTTATTTCTACGAGTAGCTAATGAGAAACTAGAGTTAGCTGAAGAGTTACCTACCTCTGTATTGATGTGCTGTGGACTTGAAGTTGCATTGCATTTCATTCTGAGCTTTGTGACAAGCTGTTCAAAATCTCTAACTTCAGTGAAACGAAAAGCTCTTTTTCCTTTGGTACTAATGTTGACTCCTCTGTTGGCTGGGTCAGCCTTATCCACGCCTATCACCTAGGGAGACAAAGCTGCACTAAAGAGGCAACCCATCCCAACGCATTTTACCACCCTGTTTCCAAAAGTAAACACTACTAAAAGCACACACGTACATGGAACAGCAGTACCAAGCACCACACAAACAGAATCAGTAATGTTAAATTAGCTTAGTGATCTGGAGCTGTTCTAATACAAGGCAGTAAGTATCACGCCGCAGGCTTTCTACAACGTACTGAACATCTTCAAAAAGGTTTTCTCAGCAGAACGTATGCAGCATACTTGAAAATCTTGCCTCCTTCTACCTGCTGGAGCTATTGCTTTTTTCCTACCATCAAAAAACAGAGAATGAAACGAATCAACTGTCATGAGAACAAATTTCCACTGAGAACACCTTTCAGTGACAGCTGTCACAATATGTGCTGGCTGGAGCTGATTTTAATTGCTATTGTGAAACAGCTACACATTAGAGCAGTTAAAATACACTTTATTAATGCACATACCTGTAAGATAATCATGAATATCTAGAGTGGCTGTCACTGCTGATGTTTTTACATTGTTACAGGAAAGGAATGGAAGACAGACAAAATGAAAGAACACTGTGGTGCTGCAGAATGAATAGTGAGGGCCTGACAAACTACAAGGAGATCATTTAGTCAGCTCCTTTAACACAGCCGCTTTTGTTTTCTTTTCCCTCACAGCTTATGGATGCTGCTATTGTTTGCAAGACTGTTTAAAGAGCCTGCTTATTTTTTAAGCTATTGTAGTACACGTCTGGATGCTGCTGAAAAATCTCTAAAAACATCTCTAGCACTGTCAGATGGAAATGTGGCAATGTCCCAGATCACACCCAGTCAGGACAGAGATGGAGAAGACCTTTTTTTCCTAGCTACGATTCCACAGTCTATCTGCAGTACCCTGCAGAACTATGAAAGCTGTGTCCTTCACAATATAATCCTTGTTCAGCTCATTGAGACTACCAGCTGGCACTGGTATGTGTTCACTGCCAATGGACTTTCCTACAGATGTCTGAACAGACAGCACTCCTGTACTACTGCAAAGAGAAATCAGCACTACAGAGCTAAGAAAGAAACACAGGAGAACAGTCGTCTTCAAGATCCTCTATCCTTTCCAGCCATTTTTATCTTGAGTCTTTCATGAATTCAACCTCAAAAATTAAGCATAATTTTTACTTAAGGAAAATATCTATATATTACTTGAAGAACTGGATTCTGCACCAAGCTGCAAAAATAAGAGTAAGCGGAAATGGCAAAAAAGACACAGGGGGCAATGACAAAACATGAAAGTAGTTCTATAAACAGTACTACTATATGCAGCATCAAAAGTAGAGGGAATCGTGACATCACAAAAACTAAGCTTATTCTAAGGAAAATCTGATCAACTGACACTATGTTACACAAGTGCAAAAATTCTGGTATAAGTGGCTCTGACTGCAGTTGACATTACCTCTCTTAATGGAATGATTACACTGCACAGGCTGCCATCCTGGCTAGCAAAGCAAATGTAGTTCTCTGAAATGCACATCTTCCCATGGGCGTTGTAATGAGTGAAAGGAACCCATAAGAAGCACTCGTGAACTTCCTTCAAAGTCTCTTCTTTGGGTAGCCTGAAGAATGCACTGAACTGCTGACTGTGGGCTCGGCTCTCCAGGCCTCTAGTTTAGAAAGCAAACAAAACAAGAAACAAAGGGAGGAGGGAGAAGAGAAAAATGAAATATCTTGAAAATATCCTTAAAAATACGGAAGTTACAATGTCTTGGGGAAAGGCTATTGAAAACAGTAAAGTATCATGCACTCTGGAAACCTGTGGTGTCAATTGGAAGGTTCAGCACTTGGCCGGAAGAGGCAACAAAGTGCAGAACCAGACCTGCACACCAACTCAACCAAATGCTTCAGTGCTTCAATAAATAGGAACAGATTCTGACACATTCTTACAAAGTGAACCACTCTGCTCAATCAGGGTCTAAAGGGAGAGGAAAAGAAATATTCACTATTAGCTTAGTCTGCTCTGCTTTCCAAACCATTAAAATAATCCATTTAAACCTACAAGTTTTGGCTTGACAGAGGGTTAATGAGTTAGAAACACGGCACATGGAAACATCTGCCATGGGATAATTTTCACAGATAACTGCAGTCAGAAACAAGATTTTTGTCACAGACTAACATCTCTCTCCAGCACTGCTACCAAACCAAAGTATCAGTTATGCAGCAAACAACCCAAAACAGGCTCTGCTATGGGTGTACTATACAAGGAAAAAGTAATTTGATTTCTTGACCCTTTTTTTTTCTTTTTTAATCTGTTACATAGTTTGGTTTAACTAGAAACAAATTCAATGGAGCTGCTGGAAATCAGGCTAAGGCTGAAGTTCACTGGAAAATGCTTTATCATATTTTTTTTCTTTGCATAGGTAATATTTTACAACATAGATTTAGTTAATTAAAATTACCCAACTGTAGTCTCACTTTTCCTGGTTACTTTTCACAGTAAGTAGCCAATCAAAACCTCATAATTTGAGTGGGAATTTGGACAGCTCCTCAAGGAGAGGGCAACATTTGCACCACCAGAAACTAGAAATGAAATCATAAATTTGCTACAAGAAATAATCACACTTTCCTTGAGAAGGAAGCACTCTAAACCATCTGTTTATTTACATACAAATCTATTTCCATGCCTAAAACATGGCTATAAACAAGGAAACCCTGTAGCACATGGACTTTATCACCTACCTCCAGTGGCAGAAAAGCCATGCATACATACACATATACATGCATGCAAGTACAAATTTAGTTGGAATCATTTATTCTTCTCAATGAGATTTTTTGTAGACTCTGAAGATCTTGATTTCCTGTTCCTAAACACTGTTAAATGTATTTTAAAGATATTGAAGCCCAGTTCTGAAGGTTTGATCACTTCCTGCCTTCATTCAGACTTTGATACTGCAAAGTATTGAAAGGCTACAATGTTATGCAAGCATTTGATCCCGAATTTTAACAAGGTATTTATTCAAGGAATGTCATCTTTGCCAATATTTACTGATCTCCTTCAGAGAAGGATGTTCCTCCCCTTTGTATAAAAATGTACTGAGTTCAGAACTGACAGATCATAAGCAGTTACCTCTTGGTGATCTGCAGGGGGTCATGAAGGACCAGGTCATTTTCAAACGTCTCCTTATCAAAAAGTCTCCTAACAGCATAGTTTGCCAGCTGCTCCATGAGAAGGAAGGTTTCATTAATGTGCAAAAACATGGAAAAATAGTGATCTTCTCCATGGGAACAGACATGAATGCTCTCTGTCAGAATAACATTGGAAGTCTTCTCAAGTTTTGATACTGCATCCCAGGAGATAATAAGCTTTACTGAAAATACAAATACAAGCGGATATGAGTAACATCTCTTTAGCTGCTATCCTCATACTAATCAAAAAAGCAGTAGTACTAGAGAGTATAATTAAACAACGCTGTTAGATCACAGTTCATTTGGAAAAGGATACAAATTTACAAGGACAAGCAAAAAAAAATGAAGACTCTCTTCACAATTCCTATCAAGTAATTCCACTAGAATGATTTTTAAAGAAAGAAAAACATTAAAGACACACCAATTATGAAAATACAAGTCTGTATTGTCTTTTCTTTGCTCTAATGTGAAACTGCAAACTGACTCACATAAGCCACCCTACAGATTAGCAATTAGACACCTGCTCACACAGCACAACACTTCCTCAATACGTAAGAAAAATTCTCCCATGTGTGAAAGATATACAGTAAAACACGAAAGGACCGGGCATCAGAGCTAAGCCTTACTTACTTTCTGCTCCCAGCAAAAATGAGTAAAAGCTCAGGAAGTTGGTACTAAGATAAAGCCACCCTTGACAAGGCACCCGTCCCTTCCAGTAGCTGCATGAATAATAGGTAACCAACTTTTCTTGCTCTGGTAATCCAAAACACCTTTCAAACTTCATAAGACCCTCACGAAACTTCTCAGGATCTTCTTCTTTTGTAAAAGAACCTTTTCCTTCCTCAGCAATCAAACCCTAAAACAAAAGAACAGTTATTTCATGTACGTATCCGCATGGGTGCGTGTCGTATGTAAAACTGCACACGTACAATGGAGTATTCTCCTTATAGGATATGATATTTTACAACTGGAACAATAGTCTGAAGATCAAAAAACAGGTTATAGATCACACGTGCTACTTCAGATTCATACAGCTGAGGCATGACACACATCTTTAGGTTTTCCTATTTGAAAATGAAGTATTTTCCTCGCTTAATCATATGAATTCCAGGGCTAAATGTTTAGTAATTACAAAAACTCTCATATGCTTCCTAGGGGTTCTCAAAATTATTGTGAAATAATTTATTATCAGCTCTTGGCCACTATCTAAAGGCACCTGGTGTACCATTTACCAAAAAGAAATAATTTATGTCAAACAGCTTTACTTAACTGTGGCAGATAAACAGTAACAATGGAGCATATTACTCACTCAGAAGTACACTATATTATGGTGCTGTCTACACAGAACATAATATTTATGTACATTTAGAGGAAAAAATACTCAGCCTTCCCCAACTGCGTCATGTGTTTTCTACTTACTCTTATCTTTCCCTGGACAAAGCTTGTAATATCTTCATTTGAATCAAATACTGATAAAATGTTCATAACATTGTGTTCTAACCAGTCCCAGTGCTCCGTTATCTCTTCTCTGCTGGCTCCTGATGGAAAGAGAAAGATTGAAGTGACTTTAATTACTTCATTAAAAACATTAATCAAGAGAATGCTCAGGAAATTTCACGTTCACGGAGTAATTTATACCCACAAGTTAAAATCACACCAAAACCACTGCTGTGTGTTTTATCTTTCAGGCTCTTAATGCAGCTCTTTTTCTAGCCTTTACACCAAGAAGCATCCCAGGTTTGTCAGGACTTTGTGGCTCCGTGCTGAATCCTGACAACTGGGACTGACAGCTCCTTCAGCCCAGCAGCACCACAAGCACGCTCGTTAATAAGTAGGACACTCTCCATGGAAGTGGGAAACACGAGATCACACTCAAGAAACTAGTAAGGAAATGAGGCACGAGCTTTTGATACCCCCAGCTCTGATCACTGAGGGTGAGCAGCTCCCAGAGGAGAACTCCCAGGCTCAGATTCGCAGAGGTGCACAAATGCTTCTAACAAGTGCAAGGTTGCATCACTGCACACATCTCTGTGGCCAGAATGGTAGTAAAGATTTGTATCCCTCTTTGGATACAAAAAATGACCATTTATGCTGCCCATGACAAACAATTGCTTGTGCTCACTACAAGTCATTGCTTTATCTCACTCTCTATCGAGTCACGTTTTAATTAGATTTCTAATCACACTAAAGCTTAGCCAACCAATTGTAGAAACAGTTGTCATTTCACCTATACAGTAAAGTTCTGCTCGCATTTTAATCCCAAACAATGCAATGTTTTCCTGCAGTCGAAGGGTTCTAAACCAGGACAAAAGCAGAGCTGCACCCCAGATGGAAAGCCATACACCAGACCTCCTCATCCAGGACAAAAGGCTCGTTCATACCAGCTGAATGACCCCTGAAGCAGCATCTGGCACTCCAAAATTAGTGCTGTTTTTCTTCTGAACCTTCTGGGACTCCAATACTGAGGAATTAAGGAACGCTTCCTTCCCTTTCAGTACACACAAACCAGAGGAGTAACTTAAAAATCCATTATCACTAACCACAAGGAGCATACAAAACACAGAGCCAAGATAAAATCCAGTGTTCCAAGAATGTGAAAATGGCAATTTCAAACATCTTAGAGAAAAGCCAACGTCATTATGTTACTTTACAATGCTTTTCATCTAGGATTCAGAAGGCAATCGCTTACTCTATGGTGAATGTCACCACAAATAAAACCTAACTCTCCTGAACTACCCAGAAATAGATCAGTAGCTTGTTTCAAACACAAAGGAAAACTCTCACCTCCTTGATACAAGCTGTGAAATGCTTACCATAATTCATCTTAATCTTTTCACATACTTGGTTACAAACTATGCAAGTGGTAACAGTATAAGCAGAGTGTATCAACAGTAAAGGATGGCAAAAACTCTGAACTCCTTCTTTAAAGACAGGTGACTCCTTCCACTTCATCAGATGGTGGGAGACAGAGAGAAGGAAATGGAGGGGAAGAATTGATACAGGACTCAATAAAGGGATTCCAAAACATACATGAGTTGCTTGTTACATTACCTGGTGTAGGGAACCTGCTTTGGCAAGGGGGTTGGACTTGATGATCTCTAGAGACCCCTTCCAATCCCTATGATTCTATGATACATCCTTCTCAGGAATGCTCACAATTAAACAGTCACATACTGCCATTACCATTCACGATTTCTGTTTCCTCAATTTACCTTGTAAAGACTAAAACAACTTTCAGTGGATTCCACAGAATTAAGGCTGTCTTGAGAATGAATGGAAATCATTCTAAACGTCATTAAATAGTCAGGCTGTGCTACATATGCTGGGTTTGCAATGACACTTTAAAAATGACATCAAGAGTAATTAGGCAAAGCAATGAAATCAAAACTGATTCTTTCTCTCAGATTATACATGTAGAGCAATTATTTGAGTCACTGTAAGAACCAAAGGCACAGATGTGACAGGATGAAGAAGAAACTATCTCTAAAGGTTTAAATGATGTAGCAGTACTGTTTCAGACCCTCACTGTGTAAAAGCAGGAAAGAAAGCAATCTTTTCAATTTATTCACTTCACAGAAGGAACAATGTGTTCCAGAACACGGAGTATAATTACATGTGAAGCCTTTTGTTCTAAGGCATATTTACACAGCACAGAATTGGTAAAAATTCAGTCCTAGAGTAAAGATCACCCTTCACATTTTCTCAGGGGCTTACCTGATGTCATTAGCTCCCCAGAGTGCTCTTCCAACGCATTTATCAAATTATTTTTCTTAACAGCCTGTCACTGCTTGTTCTGACTTCTCCAGAAGAAGCCCCAAAATTTTATTTACAGTCAGCTCACAAACTATTCAAATTCTATCTCATTTATAATGCTGCCCTTTTTAAGTGAGACCTTACGGATTACATTAAATCATTTAACAATTCTCTCACTGACTACATCCCTCAGATGAGCCCTCGCAGAGCACGAACAGGAGCGAGGAGCATTGCAGCATGAAATGCAGAAACAACTGAGCAAACATCAAAAAGGAAAAATCACGATTTATGAAGTAGCTCATTTGATTTAAAAAGAAATAAAAGAAAAAAAAATCAGGAAAAGGCACAATTGCTTATTTAAGGCAAAGTAATGAAGGTTTATAAAGAAAACAGTAAAATTCAGTGCGGCAAGAGTATTGCATTTACAGGCTGAGGGAGCTGGGCCTGTTCAGGCCATGAAAGAGAAGGCTCCAGGGAGACCTCAATGTGGCCTACCAATACTTCAAAGGAGCTTATAAACAGGAGGGAGACTGACCTTTTGCATGGTCTGATAGTGACAGGACAAGGGGGAATGGTTTTAATCTAAAAAGAGAAGAGATTTAGATAGATGTGAGGGGAAAATCATTCACCAAGGGGCTGGCAAGGCAGCATTTTGCTGCCCAGAGAATTTTGGATTTCCTGCTCCCAAAGATATTCAAGGCCAGGTTGAATAGGGCCCTGGACCCTCATCTGGTGCCTGATTTAGAGGTTGGCAATCATTCCCACGGCAGGGCATTGGAATTAGATGATCTTTTCGGTCCATTCCAACCCAAGCCATTCCATCACTCTATGATTCTTTCTATCACATCAGTGTTTGCAGAGTGGCACCTCAAACCTTCCTGCAAAACTCGTCTTTTGCCACAGGCCTGGAGGCGTGGGGGACCAGAGAAATCTAGACAGAGACTTAGCTTTTTTTCTTTTGTAAGGAACACAACTAATTGAAAAAAATGAAAGCATGGAAAAAGATGAACTGTGGTTTTTTTTAAGCATAATTACAGACTTTTTCACAGTTTTTAATAAGCCTTAAGAAATAGATTAATCTCACAACAGTGACATTTATCATCTGACTATCTTAGTTTCAATATAGAAGGCAAGACCATGGTGAGGAAGAAAAAAACAGTGATGCGTGCAGAGAACTGAGTCCTCCCAACTTTGGAATGGAGGACTCTCTGAACGCTGGCTATTTCAGCAGCCTGCATAAAGGAATTTACACTTCATTCTCAGGGAAAGCTGTGGAATTCAAAAACAAACAATAAAAACAACAACATCAACCTAGTAATCACGATGCTTCAGGAAAAGTCACGTACTCCACTTTCAAGGTCAATTTTCTTTTCCATTTCCTACTGATTAGTAACAACATACAAAAGAGAAAGAACCTCTTACACCCTAAGAGCAACAGATACGAGGAAGAGTTCAGCTGCTATCATGACAGAAAGCCTGGCTCATTTTTAACAAAGATAAAGTGAAAAATAAAACTCAATAACCAATTCCTGTTATTTATACTTATAGCACACCTAATACTCTCAAGGATCAACTTATTCATAGCAACCAGAACTGTGCCAAGTTACAGAGCTCCTTTGCAGCTTAGAAAATACAAGACTGTACCCCTGCAATTCTAAGTGAGGACCAAGGCAGATCCTCAGGAATGTACAGACTGATGAAGAAAACAGGCAAGCTGAACTTATCATACGAAGGGTCCACAGGAATATTCTGAAAAACTGGGACCATAAACCACTGTCAATCTCAGGTCTGTCATATCCTGAGCATCACTGGATCACTACCAAATAAGTTTCAAGGTCTCTGAAATTAATCATGACGCGAGACGTTTAACCCAAGCAAAAGATTGAGCCCATCCTTTGCATCATGTTTTTTCAATTTGTAAACTCGCTTAGCCTCTCCAAGAATAGTACATACCACATGCAATGGACCAGTAGACCTGTGAGTCTGGTGTCTGATGCAGGATGCGAAACGGGGCCACTTTTGACGTTGAATCCAACACTGCATCTAGGGTTCCCACAAGAAGACCTGAAGAAAACATACACAGCCTGATTAAACTGAGGCTTTGAAATGCACACTTACCTCCCAGCTCCTTTCTTACTGAATAGGAATGCTATCCAAGTGAAGATTTGTTCTGTGAGAATCTTTGAGAAAAAAAGAAGCACAAATGAACAAAAGGAAAAGTGCTCCCAGAAGAAACTACTTGGGAGCCATTACAACACAAACTGAGGGCAAAGAAGTTTGAGATGACGCTCATGGAAGCAATAGCCATGCAGTATGGTAAACCAGAGGATAACCTGAGAAGGAACACAGTAATTCTCAGCCGTTAATAAGCACAAGCAGAAATTGGACAACCTCTTCATTAGTCACTTACTGTTCTTCTGTTTTACAGACAAAGGAAACGGTTCTAGGGAAACTGTAAAAACATAATGTCTGATTTATGAAAATATCATGCACTCTTTTCACGTGAGAACGCCATGCCACACTCCGTGTACACACAGAAGCTTTCCTGCTCATTCCATTCTCTGGGCAGAGGGCTACAAAATGTCTCTCTCTCTCTCGTTACCAGCAGACTATCAGAGGACTCCCCTATAAATGGTGGAACATGAACATTTCATCCTGCCATCCCATGGGAGTTAATCACATAAGGTACATTACTCCATTCCGTGCTATCTGTGCCAGGTACAATGACCATGCTACCTCCTTGCCCCTAGATAGACTGAATTAGTTTTAATTTACATCAAAATACAGGAATGTCAGTAACAAAACACACTTTAACAAAAAAGAAAAAACAAAAAACAAAAACACTCTTGATGCATTTTCCGAGAAAATGAGTATGTAATTTCATCTTGACAAGCAGAATGTTTCTCTCTGAGAGTAACAAAGATGTTAGACAGCTCAGAGATCTTACAAGCTCTGCTTAAAGCTAAGATCGAGAAACTGGAAAAGAAGAAGAAAAATCTGCACAGGAAGACGTACAAACTTTTGGATTCTGATGCCCACGTAAATCTTCTTGCTACACTAGCCATGAAAATACAAGCAGTGCTATCACTCCACTTTCCTTCCCTTAATCCCCTCTCAAATTAGAAAAGTATTAGTTGTGCGTACCCAAGGAAGCAATGCAAGACCTCTCCGTTTCATCTAGACAGTCATCCTCTGAACACTATTTCCCTGAGACTTGCTTCTAGCACAGTGTAGTAATTCAAGTTCCAGAACGATTTTCCTTGTCTTCAAAAAATTGGAAGCAAATAAAAACCAGAAAGAAAACCCAAAGACCAGTAAATTTCATCAATCAAAACGATTACCTTGCATTGCCTGCAATTCATAGAACGTACCTTCCTGTTCAAAGTAGCATTTTTTCTGTCATTTCAAACAAGTCAGACATGGAATAGACAACATTCGTAACCGCTTTAAGAGCTTTGACTTACTGAGGCATAACACTGAGCTCATCACAAAGCTGGCTCTGTTTCAGCAGGTGTTTTATTATCTTCTACAATTCTCCTAATCACATTTTTGTTACAATATACGGTACTAAGACATTAGTCACCATTGCTAAGGTTGATGCTACAGCTCAGCTTGCACGAATGAGTGTGACAGCACACCAGGGAGCTGCACTCCTCACAGTTCCCATCAGTCAGGGAGGACATCAGATTTTAGACACAATAAACTGTTTTGGGTCAGTACTGCTCATTTCAGTAGTTCCACCTGTCAGCAGGTGCAAGTGCAGGACAGTGCTTCAGTAAGTAGTCAGGAAGCCATGAGCTCATGTCACAGCCACAGTTCCTGGCATCATTGCAAGTCCCACCTGCTTACCCTGGGCCTGAATGTGCTCCCACTACAAGATGGAAATGTTCACATCTAGGGCTGCGTACAAGGAAAGGTTTAGAAGTCATTAGTACAAGTCCAAGGATATTAATTGTAAAATAAAGGAGTAGAGAGCAGAAGAATCAGCAACTGTTCAGACCAGATAGTGGCATGACTTCCAGAAGGCATGCAAGTGGAAAAAGCAACTCAGATCCTACTTGCCAATTCCTTGCCAACGATATAAAACACATTGCTCCTAAATGCCAGCGGCATAGACAACCTCCAGAAGGTCACCTGCTCTGGGTCTGTTCAGCTTTGAGAAAAGAAGACTCAGACGGTGATCTTATTAATGTTCAGAAATATCTCAAGCGTGGGACTCAAAGAGACATGGCCAGTCTCTTTTCAGTGGTCTGTGGAGACAGGACAAGGGCAAATCGCCATCAGCTGGAGCATAGGAAGTTCTGCACCGATATGTGAAGGAAATTCTTCTCAGAGCAGGTGATGGAGCACTGGCACAGGCTGCCAGGGAGTTGTGGAGTCTCCTCCTCTGGAGACTTACAAGACCCACCTGGACACCTACCTGTGCGACCTGGGCTAGGGAGCTGCTTTGCAGGGGGGTTGGGCTCGATGAGCACTAGAGGTCCCTTCCAACCCCTTACAATTCTGTCATTCCGTGATACTCTCACCTCTCCTCTACATCAGACCCATGTTTTCAAGTGGTGATTTCACATAAGTCCTCCTCCAGTCTCACACAGGGAATCATTTCAGCTACAGACACAGAAGGTGATAAACACTTTCTGCTTTTAGAAAACATTCTCAACTTCAGTTAGTAGAGTAAAACCACTGAAAAACACCACGGATACCTAAGTGAATAGGGTGAAACACTCTAGAAAATAAAAGAGCCAGAAAACCTGAGTAGCTTTGAAATAAGATTTTTCCAAAACTTTCCGTAACCCAGGGCCAAAAGAATACAAACATCAGCTGACAATGCCAGGAACAAACTGCCTCGGTGGAGTACATCAAACCTTCAGAGTTCAGTGTGGATGATGACTCAATGGAAACACAAGCAATGCGCTGGCACCGTGCCTCACACTGTATCCTCACCCACCAGAACATGTTAGCAATGAAATCTGCTCTCACTTGTACCAACTTATGGTAATAACACCGATCTGTTAAACAAAAATAACTGCACGGCACTTCACCTTTTGGGAGCAATACTGCTGTGTCCTTCTATTTCACCAGGCACATCCAGAGAGTGCTGCTGTTTGCTCTGAAGCAGGGCTGGCACAAGCCTGTTTGCTCCTCTGCTGCCTAACAGTATCTTTGAGATCAATCATTCATGAAATTAAAACCGGATCTGTCTCCTGATTTACAACATAGAAGTGTTACTGGACATCAGATATTGCAGTGAGAGTTAGAGCTCCTTACAGAGACGCTCCAATAGCACAGCTCTGGCCAGCCCACATCCCCAGGGTCTTTGATGGCAGACACATCCAGGGCTTCACTCTGCGTTTGTCTGCACCAATGTAAAAAGGCACTGTGTGGAAGTACTGCACAAGCTGCAAACGTGTGACAGCAAATGCAGATGCTCTGCAGGAAGAGTTTGTTTTGGCAATAATCGCTCATTTCTGCAGCCTGAGGCTAATTAGAGCAAGACCTAAGGGGAAAAACACTATGAAATAAGTAAGCTTGTGTCAGAAAATAAGGATAATTCGTTTCAAACATATATTTGTTTCAGTTCAAGAGCAACACCCACTTATTATAAGGAACAGAATGGGTGGAAGCTTGCTGAGGACACCTCCCTGCAGGGACACGTGGAGCAAGGCCTTAAACAGCCACCTCCCAAAAAGCAGCATCTGTATGCTCAGAAGAAACACCACGTGAAGAATGAAAGCAACGGCTTTTGCGTTCAGTTGGTTTAGTACTGTAAAGTCAATCTGTTAATAAATTGTGAATTGAAGAAGAAAATAAACCCCGGAGGCAATGCAGTGCAGGAGACCCAAACTACAAATCCCCACCACCATAAATATTTGTTTACAAAAACAAGATAAAGCCTCAGCCCAGAACGTCAAACGCATGTACAGCATTTTGGTTCACACTGAAAAAAAGTTTATCTAGAGACAACTGGGTATTCAGTCTAAAACACAAACACATACTATACTAGCCACAAAAAAAAAAAAATAAAAAAATCACTGTCTCAGTGTAATTTATTTAAAACAGGAGAATGCCAACTTGTGAATAAGACTCTCCCATTTCTTCAAATGAAGCACAGAACTCTTTGTTTGATTTTATTTCTAAATTAACTTGATCTCATGACTAAGAAATCTCAGCTTAAGGGAATACAGAGCACAGACTAAGAAAACAAACACTCTTTAGCAATTGAGATGTAAAACACGTTCATTTAAGACTCCTGTGAGAAAGATTTCATCTCTGTTTACAATAACTTGCACATTCTGGTCAGCAGTTACGGCTCAGGTGAGACAATGGCAGCTCACTAAACAAAGGTGTGCATTCAGCCCCACATGTACTCATGGCAATAAAGATATCCTTGAGAGCTGGGGAACTAGCAGCACAACTCTGCAAGAAAGATAAACACTGGTCTCCTTGGTAGGTACAGGGGCAAGTCTGACTTATCTCAGCTCGTCCTCCTTTTCTTTGCTTCTGCACAGCTGAAGGCTATACAACGTATACAACGCATAATCATAGCTAAACACAGAGGGAAGTAAAACTCCTGCAATATCTAAGTAGTGCAGCACCTTCTCTGTGGCCAAGAAAGATGACCTTCAATGCCAGGCCTTCTGTCCCCAAGGCAGCAGCACGGCCACACCGCAGCGCTGCCTGCTCCTTCTGATGCCAGCAGAGCTGTCACACTGCCCTTCACAAGATGGTGGGACACAACTATGGACCTCTACGGCAACGTGAAAACTGACTGAGGCACAAACTGCACCTCTCCAGCCTCACATCCAACCCCACAGAGCAGTCCTTCAAGTTCCAAAAAGCAAACATCATCTTTGTCACACACTGAGCCCATTCACACTGCAAAGCTTCCTCACCTGCCCTGCTATTCCCACTGAAATGAATTCGTGTAAGATCACCGAGTACCATTTCCAATTGGTACAATAGGAAGCTCTGTGCAAGACAAGGTCCTTACCACCAATACCCATTACCTGACAACACTTCAACGTAACTGCTTTTGACAGACAATGTCCCCATAGCACAGATACAATCCTAGTCTGTCTCCCCTTCCTCCAGCCTCCTACACCAGCAGTGACACAGACAACAGACTGCATCCTCTAAAAAGCAGGAATAGCATCAGGGACCTTCTACAGATTCAAGATGGCAATAACTGCTGCCAGAAATCTAGGACTTGAAGAGTCAGAATTTTTCCCCTTTTTTCCTGCACAGCATATTCAGTGAGCAGGGAAGATTATTCCCAACCACGTGTTTTAGAGATAAGTGTCTCTCCTCTCACAGCTCCACTGTACACTGGAGCAGAAAGAAGAAAACTAAAGCACGTCAGTGAAAGATTGGTATTTTGTGCCATCAAATATAGTTACTCCAGAAATACCTGTCTTCTAACTAATTCCCTATAAACAAACAATATATAACTGAAACAACATCTTTATGACCCAGCAAACTCGATCTCACTAAATCTTGCGTGAAACATGTGCACTCACAGCAGGAGTTTCTGTTACTGTAACTGCATCTTGGCACAGGAACCATTTTGTTTAACTGTATCCTTACAAACACACCCTAGAAGACCTGAGCAGATCTCCTGCAGTGGCTCTGCAGAAAACAGGACTGGAGGACATGGCCACGCAGATCCTGTGACAGCTCAGTGCAGTGAAGCATCAGGAAGTAGAACCAGTCGAACAGGTTACTGCATCCTTAGGTGAGGTCTAAGGAAAAGAGAATGAAATGTAAAACTAAGCAGGTGCATAAAAGCAGAGAGGGCCAAGGTTAAGCAAATGCAGCACAAAGTATCCATCCCTATCCACACTAGCCAATGAGGAACCACACTACAGGCAGACACAAGCCATAGGAGCAAGCTGCTGCCAAAAGACAACAAACTGACCCTGCTGTACCAGTCCAAAAGGGCTCCACAAACAAACCTAAGTGTGGCTTCCTTT
Organism: Callipepla californica brunnescens; assembly: GCA_023055505.1. Classification (NCBI taxonomy): domain Eukaryota; kingdom Metazoa; phylum Chordata; class Aves; order Galliformes; family Odontophoridae; genus Callipepla; species Callipepla californica. The sequence continues at coordinate 1,964,603 of JALIRH010000013.1, forward strand.
ATAAAGCCATGTTAACACATCAAACCCTGCCTTCCTTCAGGTGACTGTCCCTGCTGTCCACCCTCTTTCACTTGGACTGCACCTTCTGTTTCTGGTTATGCCCTCAATAGTCACTTTCTCCCTCAAGGTCTTCCTTACTGACTATACTCTCTTATCGCTTGGCATCCAGTGCAGCTGCCCCTCAGCCAGCCCATCACTGCTATCCCAGCCCCGGAGCACTCCACACCCTTCTCCCCATGCTGTGTTGGGGCACTGCCCCTCCCCCCTCCTACAGGGCTCCATTTCCCAGTCCCTCTAACCCTGTGCCACATCAGCTGGAAAACATTGCTCAGGAGAACAGCAAAAGGCTCTTGCTGGCACATCTGAGGTGATGTCATAACATAATAGCTGTTAATTACTTTTTTCTGAAGTAAGCACTAATTATCTGAGTCACATACCGCACATAGAAATTAAAATCAGGCAGAGCAAATTATGCTAGCTTATGCCTTGGAGGCTTGAATATTTTCATACCTGCAAACACAAACCTAACTATGTTATTTTCCAATTCTCCTGCTAACCTTTCTTATTTACAATTTTAATTCAGGAACATCTTACTTTTGCTTCTGTCCACTAAAAAGTAACCTGTCCAAATGAAACTGTACGAAACTCCTATAAGGAGAAAAACTATAGAAACAGCACATGCAACACCACACAGGAAAGCACCCCAAAGGAACCATCCCATGCGGGTCTTCTTCCACGCTGCCACGTGCCATCAAGGGCAGGAGAACAGCGACAGACATCACGCTTTCAACAAAAACAGAAGGGCAATAGGAGCCCCAGCTGTCTACCAGCTGTGGGTCCATAGGGATGCTTATTAAGTGAACATCTAATACTGGTTCTCGTTCTTTTATTTTAGTCGCAGTTCTTGGATGAATCTTACCACACTGCCACACAACCTTCGCACCACTTCAGTTTGCTTCAGTTTCCAAAGACACGGGACAGAGAACAGCCAACCCAGCTTGGTGACCACAACACATCGCCCTTGGTCATGAGTCATCTATCTACAACATTATGATTCTCCCAGCAGGAATCTGCGATTACGCAGTTATTTTTTTCATGTTCCTTGTCCCCTGCAAGAGGTTCACATACCAATGAAGAACGCCGCTCCTCCAGTGGGGAGCGTTATCTCTACATGAGGAATTTGGCAGCCACGTGATTAAACATTATTTTTACTGTCAGGAAGAATAAATTAACGTTTCAATAAGACTATTGTGCGTGATGTTTAAGATAGCTGACATAATAACGACACACTTAGAGAGAACCTGAAGATGCAACTCGTGTTCATGAACCCAGAGACTCGACTCACTTGAAACACTCTGCAACCACACTAGCCATGAGCCAGCAGCATGCCCTTGTTGCCAAGAAGGCCAGCGGTACCCTGGGGTGCAATATCAAAGGGATGCGGCCGGGCTCTTTTCAGTGGCATGCAGTGACAAGATAACAGACAATGGGTAAAACCAGAACAGACAGTTGGACTGGGGGATCTCCAGCAGTCCCTTCCAACTCACAGAATCACGCAGAATCACTCAGGTTGGAAAAGACCTTAGAGATCATCAAGTCCAACCACAGCCCAACCATACTACCCTCACCCTAACAACCCTCTTCTAAATCATATATCTGAGCACCACATCCGAACGGCTCTTAAACACATCCAGGGACGGTGACTAAACCACCTCCCTGGGGAGCCTATTCCAGTGTCTAACAACCCTTTCTGTAAAGAAGTGTTTCCTAATATCCAACCTAAACTTACTGTGGCACAACTTAAAGCCATTTCTCCTGCCCTGTCACCTGTCACCAGTGAGAAGAGACCTTCCACGCTCTCACTGTGTGCACCTTTCAGATATTGGAAGAGAGAGATAAGGTCTCCCCTCAGCCTCCTTTTACCCAGACTGAACAGCACTAGCTCCCTCAGCCTCTCCTCATAGGGCTGATTCTCCAAGCCCTTCACAAGCTTTCCTGCCCTTCTTTAGACCTGCTCCAGCACCTCCACATCCTTTTTGTACTGAGGTGCTCAAAACTGAACACAGTACTCAAGGTGAGGCCTCACCAAGGCTGAGTACAGAGGCAGGATAACTTCCCTAGTCCTGCTCAGCACACCACTCCTGATACAAGCCAGGATGCCAGTGGCATTCCTGGCCACCTGGGTACACTGCTGGCTCATATTCAGCCCACTGGCCATCAGCAGTCCCTTTCCATCAGGCAGCTCTCCAGACACACCTCCCCAAGCCTGCAGAGTTGACTGGGGTTGTTGTGACTAAAATGCAGGAGCCAACGCTCAGCCCTATTAAAACTCATACCGTTAACCTTGGCTCCTTGATCCAGCCTATCCAGGTCCCTCTGTAGTGCCCTCCTCCCCTCTGGCAGAATAACAGTCCCTCCCAACTTGGCATCATCTGCAAACTTACTGAGGGTATGCTCATTCCCCTCATCAAGATCATTAGTGAAGATGTTAAACAGAAGCGGCCCCAGCACCGAGCCTTCGGCTCTGCGGCATCCCAGTGCCAATCCACATCCCCGTGCCGTTTCTCCTTGAAGGGGTCAACACCACACGGGTTCCGACAGAGCCAGCCGCCCCCAGCAGAGGTGTCACAGGTGCCCAAGGTCCCCTCAGCAAGTTACGCCACGGCCAAAAAGCAAAGCTGGAAGCTCAGGTCCGCACCTGGAGTTCCGACGAAATCAAGCTGGCCGCAGCGCGGCTGTCGCAGCGTCAGCGCCGTCTCCCGGGGCCGGGCCCGGAGCTCCAGCTCGGCCACCTCCCTGTCCGGCTGGGGCAGGGGTGCACGCGAAGGGCAAGGAAAGCGATTCAAACATCAAAAAGAAGGGGGTGGGGGGCGGGGGGTGGGGGGAGCGGGAATGGAGAAAACAAACAGCCGGGCCGCCACGCGAAGCTGGAAGTGCCCGCGCTCAACCGCGCACCGCCCGCCCCGAGCAGTACCTGCCAGCCCGCCTCCGCCCTCCTCGCCGTAGCCCCGCCGCCTCTGCAGCACGAAGTACTGGTTGGAGCGCTCCAGCACCCACAGCTTGAGGGCATTTTTCAGCAGCACCTCCTCGGGCTTCAGCCACATCGCAGCGGCTTCACCCCCCTCCGCCGCCGCCGCCCATGCCCGCCGCCGCCGCCTCCCGCTCCACGTACGCAGCCCGGCCGCCCCGAGGCATGCTGGGAGTCGTAGTCCCCGCGGGAGCCCTCAGCACTACAGCTCCCGGCAGGCCCCGCGCCGCCGCCGTCTGAGATTTGAGGCGGGAAGAGGCTCTAAGCCGCCTGGCTGTGGCCGGGCCTCGGCCCGAGGGTCTCCTTCCAAAGTGCAGGACCCGGCGCTTTTCTTATCGAACCTCATCCCATTGACCTCAGCCCAGCTGTTCAGCCTATCCAGATCCCGCTGAAGGGCCTCCCTACCCTCAGGCAGATCAACACATCCTCCCAACTTGGTGTCATCCGCAAACTTACTGAGGGTACACTCAATCCCCTCCTCCAGGTCATCAATAAAGATATTAAACAGGATGCGCCCCAGTACCGACACTTGGGGGACAACCACTCGTAACGGGACGCCAGCTGGACTTAACTCCATTAACCACTACCCGCTGGGCACGGCCCTCGAGCCAATTCTCAACCCAGAGAAGAGTGAACCTGTCCACATGACGGGCTGCCAGTTTCCCCAGGAGTATTCTCCTGTGGGAGACCGTGTCAAAGGCTTTGCTGAAGTCCAGGTCGACTGCATCAACAGCCTTTCCCTCATCTACCAGTCTGGTCACCCAGTCATAGAAGGAGACGAGGCTGGACAAGCACGACCTGCCCTTTGTGAACCCGTGCTGGCTGGGTCTGATCCCCTGGCTGCCACGCACGTGCCGTGTGATCTCCCTCAAGATCAACCGCTCCATAACTTTCCCTGATACCGAGGTCAGGCTGACAGGCCTGTAGTTCCCCGGATCTTCCTTACGGCCTTTCTTGTAGATGGGAGTCACATCGGCAAGCCTGCAATCTTGTGGGACCTCACCAGATAACCAGGAATGCTGATAGATTCAGCGAGACCTGGACAGGCTGGAGAGCTGGGCAGTCAGAAACAGGATGTGGTTAGGAGAATTGTAGAAGATAATAAAACGCCTGCTGAAGCAGAGCCAGCTTTCTGATCAGCTCAGTGTAATGACTCAGTAAGTCAAAGCTCTTAAAGCAGTTAGGAATGTTACTTATTCCAGGTCTGACTCGTTTGAAATGACGAAAAATGCTGCTTTGAAAAGGAAGGTACGTTCTATGAATTGCAGGCAATGCAAGGTAATCGTTTTGATTGATGAAATTTACTGGTCTTTGGGTTTTCTTTCTGGTTTTTATTTGCTTCCAATTTTTTGAAGACAAGGAAAATCGTTCTGGAATTACTACACTGTGCTGGAAGCAAGTCTCAGGGAAACAGAGGTCAGAGGATGACTGTCTAGATGAAACGGAGAGTTCTTGCATCGCTTCCTTGGCCACGCACAACTAATGCTTCCCTAATTTGAGAGGGGATTAAGGGAAGGAAAGTGAAGGTATAGCACTGCTTGTATTTTCATGGCTAGTGTAGCAAGAAGATTTACGTGGGCATCAGAATCCAAAAGTTTGTATGTCTTCCTGTGCAGATTTTTCTTCTTCTTTTCCAGTTTCTCGATCTTAGCTTTAAGCAGAGCTTGTAAGATCTCTGAGCTGTCTAACATCTTTGTTACTCTCAGATAGAAAAATTTTGCTTGTCAAGATCAAATACATACTCATTTTCTCGGAAAATGCATCAAGAGAGTGTTTTTGTTTTGGTTTGGTTTTTGTTAAAGTGTGTTTTGTTACTGACATTCCTGTATTTTGATGTAAATTAAAACTAATTCAGTCTATCTAGGGGCAAGGAGGTAGCATGGTCATTGTACCTGGCACATATAGCACGGAATGGAGTAATGTACCTTATGTGATTAACTCCCATGGGATGGCAGGATGAAATGTTCATGTTCCACCATTTATAGGGGAGTCCTCTGATAGTCTGCTGATAAAGAGAGAGACATTTTGTGCCCGAACTCTAATTAAATGGCGTCGTGGCGTGGAATACAGGGAACACGCGCCTGAGACTTTGTAAGTGTATCACTTTATTGTACCCGAGTCGCAGTTGACATTTCTCATGGCAGAAGGGGAGGAGATACGTGAACTCCTTCCTGTGGAATGAAGTGCCAGCGTCAGGAGCGTTCGCTTTCTTTGCATCTGTGCCAATCGTGGACTCGGAATGTGGGTACTGAATCCTTTAGAGAACCCACCCCATCCCAGAAGCACCGCTCGTTCTGAAGTGCTGCGCTGTGAACATTTGGTTCCACCACTGCCTCCTTTCTCCCCGTCGGATCAGCACTGCCGTACTGGAGGTGGGGGAAACCTTGAACCAAAGCGGTTTTGATTCTGAGTCTGTCAAAGCACACCGACGTTGCCGTGCAAAGCCAAGCTACGGTGTCTGTACTGCTACAGAATATGTCATAGGAATCCTTTCTTGCTGCTGTACGTTGCCAATGCTGAGAGGAGTGTATTACTGCATAGTTCATATCCAGCCAAAGAACCATGAGTGTGTAGCTAATGGTACTTCCAAGAGTGCAAACCCATCGTGTGTCATAGAGGTCAATGTTATGTGTCGCAGTAGCTGAGAAGTGGAGAATATAAATAAAGTAATATCTACGAACGTCTTGGCTTCTTCCTTTTGATTGTGTAACCGTGCTTCTGAAAGCTGCTGCAGGAACGTGGGGTCGTGGTTATTGTCTCAGGGCGTTTCCAGGAGCACCAGGTCGGGCTCCCATGGAAGTGCACGTGCAGAGCTGGTGCCGTTCATCATTGCACAGCTCCAATTGTAGGGGGAAGGGTCTATGCCCGAAATGGAGAGAGGCACCAAGGAACGTCCTCGAGGAGCGACGTTCGGGTTGAAACATGAGACTTCCCGGGGCAGCGAGCATCACCAGCATCAGCACCGCGGCCCAAAGTTGTCCAGAAACGGTGTGGGGGAGGGGAGCGAAGCAATCCCCGAGGGAAGAGCGGCACGTGAGGGCGTGGGGTGCTCAGCAGGTCACGTGTTCCGGAGCGGGGCAACAATCGGGGGCGTGGTCTCCCTGAACATTGAGCGGTGCCGGGTTCCTGTTGCTTGTGACATTTCACTCGCAGGGGTCTGCAGTGGTCAACTGTGGCCATCGCTGGCAGAAACCACCCAGAGGCTCTCGTGTTTTGGGCTTGGACGTCTGACGTTCATTGCTTAGACATAAGATGTACGCCATCACCACCGCCTTCCTTGTGGCGGTTGGTATCCTGATGGGGGCTACAGAGGCCGCTACTGTGAGCGCCTCTGTCCGCGTCTCGTACTTCAATAGCACCAGCAATGAGACCGTGTCCCAGCAGTGCAAGAGCGGCGTATATGGTTTCAACTCTCCACTGCGCAGCGCTCGCGGCGCTGTGGCCGTTCCCCACGGTGGCAGTCTTCAGGCGTGCGACCCTACCACCACGTTCAGCACCGCCGAGCCACAGTGGGTTGCACTGATTGAAAGAGGCAACTGCACCTTCGCCGAGAAGATCCACGTGGCGGCCGAGAGAGGTGCGGCGGCGGCCGTGATCTTCAACACAGCGGCTGAGGGCAATCGCACCTTTGCGATGCTCCATGCTGGTAAGCGTCCCCATCCTGCCGTCCCCTCAGGCCCGGCCAGGCTGCGAGGCGGCCTCGTGCTCCTCACTGCCGGTTGCTTTCGGCACGATGCCCGAAAGGGGAAATATGACGTCGTGAAATTTGAGCCTCGGCTCAGCGTGAAACAAATGCCCTGCTGCCGCGGTTGGCGCAGCCCCGTGGGTGAGTGTCGGAAGCTAGAGCCATGCTTTGCTTGCACAGCAAGCACGACTCTTTGGGAAGTGCTGCAGAAAAGCACGCGGGGTCTGCTTTGGAGGTGGCAGCGTGTGCTCCCGAGGCTGGAGGACACACGTGAGCCCGCCGCAGGTTCCTGCAGCTCGGCTCTGTGCTTTGCAGGCTGCAAGACAGATCCTGCCTTTGGGGGTTCTCGCCCGAGTTTTTTTTACTCCTTTCTGCACAGCTGCTGTGCGCAGCCTCTCCTGTAATTCCTTACCCCTGACTGGGGAAAACTGCTGGACCTCATGCTTGGACGTCTTGGGACAAAGGCATTACATGAGCAAGGTAGACAAATAATAAGTGCTTTCTCAAACGAGAGCCTTTTGTGATTTGGCACCAGTCTGAGTTTTCGTATCTAAGGTTGGCTGAGGTTTCTCAGTGGACAGAAAAAAATTGGTCTCTCCAATAAAATTGGCTTCGCTTGGGGGTTGGTTCAAAACAGCACTTCTGTAGCTGCCTTTCTTGCCTCATTGTGTAATATCTATTATGAATGTTGTGCAGCTGATGGCTTAATGCCATCCTTAATGCTCCGTCCTTCCCAGCCTGTGAATCTGCTTTTCTTGTATTTGGTTTAGTGAGAGACCACTGATGACTTGCTCATCTCTCCTTTTCTTTTTTTAACCTATGAACAACATTGTGTCGAGACTGGTGTTCTCACAAGTAGTATGAAGTGTTCTTAGCAATTGCTCTGTCCCTGGAAATGGAAGCGGCTTTGTTCAAGTCACTATTTAGGGACCGATGTTGCTTGAAATTCCTTCTGAAGGTAAAACTCCTCGTGCCCTCGGGAGAGCTTGCCGTGTCACCAGGGGAGTGAAAACCGATGTTACAGTGTAGACGGAATTTGCGGTCTCCTATTGACAGTTTATAGGCAAGCACACCTCCGTATTGACTTCTCTCTGAGTTTACGTTTGAAACCCACAGCATTTACAGTCACCACGAGATTTTTTTACTCCAGCGTTTCTCAATTATTTCTAGAAAATACAGAAGCGAAGACTGGCCTACATAGCTTTGTTTGTTTGGTGCCTGGATAAGTATTCAAGGGCACTGTCAAATTTAGGGTGGGAGAGGAGCAGATACATTGCATGAAGCATCAGTAAGCTGTCAGCTCTGTGCCTGAGGTCTGGGCAGGAGCTGCCCTTGGTGTGTGTATGATTGCTTTCCAACTTCATGCAACTCAAAGGCAAGTTAAAGTGTAAATTGCCCGAGTGTTGTGTCTAAAACAGTGATGAAGAATGTCTTATGGGAGTGAGGAGCTTTATGGAGGGGAATGACTTTTAAATATGGCTCAGCTTGTAAGTAATCAGACGTATTCGTTCAGTGGAACAAGTACAAGGAGGTGGCACTAAAAATGCAGATGCCAGTGAGAAACTCTCCAGTTTGTTCTTTGGCACTTGAACTGGGACCTCTAAGATGGCTGCAATATAACACCAGTGAACGTGGATTCCGTTTCTCTTTTGCAGGCGCAGGAAGCATCGTTGCCATTATGATCAGCAGCCTGGAAGGCATGGAGATCCTGCGCCGGATTGAGAGTGGCCTGAAAGTGGACATGGTTATTGAAGTGGGGAAGAAGCACGGTCCCTTGATGAATTTCTTTTCCATCTTATTCCTCTCGGAGTTACTGATCATCCCCACTGCAGTGATTATGGTTTACTCAATTTTTTATTGTGCTCAGAGATTCAGGATCTCCAGGGCACAGGTGAGTTGGTGTTGTTTCTGTCACTTACTGTCCCTCTGAGCCACCGCGCTGTGGATCGTGAAGCTGAAATAGTGCTTGAGCACTGAGGTGACTGAATTCCTTCTTTCCAAAGGAAGGAGAGTGTGAGCTAAGGGAGGTACTTTTAAACAGCTAAAAACTTTTCGAAGAAATGGCAGAAAGCAACCTGTCTGCTTGTGCCTTGAGAGTGTAACTGATGGTGCTTAGTCGGGTTTCTCCTACAAACTGTACTTCTTGAACAGCAGTGCAGCAATAATGCCGATGTACTAGGGGAGGTGAGAGAGCTAAGCTGCTTTTATCTGACGCTCACACTTCCCATGTAGCACTGCTGCAATGTGAGATAGGCACCAAGGTAAGTATGAGGAGCTACTGCTAATGAGAAAAATAAGAGTTTAACCAGTATTCCTTTCTGTTACAGCGACAGCTGAAGGCCAAAGCTAAGAAGGCCCTTGGAAAAATGCAGCTGCGCACCCTGAAGGAAGGGGACAAGGTATGGCAGCTCCTCAGCACCCTAGCACACCCTTCACATGGAACCCAGAGTTTGTCCTTCCTATTAGGACAGGGTGCAGAAACCTCTTGGAACCCGTAACTGCATGTTCCTCTTTCGCACCAAGTTCTTTTCAAGGGCACAAGATGTCAGAGTTTGCACATACTTTCAAATCACGTATATGTATTTTTGCATCTTACTCATAGTCTTCCTGTGCTGAGAGGTCCTAAATTTCTAATGTGGAAAATGCCAGAAATGCTTTACTTGGAAAGCAGATTCATCATCGGCTTCAGTGGCCATTCCTCTCTGGGCAGATGTTGGAAGCAGTGCTTTCCAAATCTCTGCAGTATTGACTGAGATAATCCAGCAGGTTGCACAGGTGGCTGTCCAAAAGGGTCTTGAATATCTCCAAAGAAGGAGCCCCACAGTGTCTCTGGGCAGCCTGTTCCAGCGCTCTGCCACCCTACCTTCTCTGCTAACAAGTTCTTCTTCATGTTTGTGTGGGATCTCCTATGTTTCAGTTCTTGGCCATTGTTCCTCATCCTATCACTACACGCCACTGAAAGGAACCTGGCCTCATCCAGTTGCATCCCCCCCTTCAGATGTTTATGAACATCGATCAGATCCTCTCTCAGCCACCTCTTCTCCAGGATGGACAGCCCCAGAACAGCCTTTCCTTATCCCACAGGTGCTCCAGGCCCCACATCGCCTCTGTCGCCCTCCACCGGGCTCTTTTGAGGGGATCCCTGTCCTTTTTGAACTGGGGAGCCCAGAACCGGACGCAGTATTCCTGATAGTTTTCATCTGTGTTTCTGAACCATGGGATTAAGCTTTCAATGCTTCTGATCAAATGTCAGCTTTACTGTAAATAATCCATGTTATTACTAAACATAATCCATAAGTAATCCAAAAAGTCCATAATAAAATGCATAAAAACTTAAAGTTATGGATAAGAGTTATTTTGGATTTACTTTCTCTACAGTAGATATGAGTGTAGTTCGGAGGAAGCTTTCAAAGCTGATTAAAGCTGGAAATTAATCTTTCCACTTTAGGAAACTGGTCCTGATGGAGATACCTGTGCCGTGTGCATTGACTCGTACAAGCCAGATGAAGTCGTGCGCATCTTGGCTTGCAAGTAAGTTGTCTTCCAAACTGACCCCTAATAGAAAATGATAGAGCATTCCTGTCCTGATTGTTCCTTCTGCTGCGTTAACAAAGCCAGTCGGGCTTCCAGCAAATGGTCGTAGAGCAAGAATTCTTGGGTCTCTGTCAAAGAGTGTTTCAAACTGCAGGAACTGTGACTGTGCTCTCACAGTGTGCCCCTACAGCCTGTGTCTGTGCCTCACCCGCCCTGACCATCTCGGCTGACTACAGAGCCGCTCCAGTCTATTCTTCTAGCATTCGCTACTATTGCATCTCATTGTGCTCTTGTGGAAGCCCAGTATGCCACTAAGGTTTTACTTTGATTCTCCATAAGACGAACAGTGAAGCTATTCCAGGGTTTAAGGAAACTTGTTCTGTGTGACTTTGTGTGCCAGCTGAATGAGACTGATTTGAGAAGCTTTGCAACAGCAGAGGGCTACAAGAGCGCTCAAGTTAAACGCTATGTGAGCTTTGTGAATGTTGTATGGAGAGACTGCTTTTACATGGAGAAGATTGCGTGAAAGTGCTTGGAAAAACTTGGACATGGGGGAAAATCTAATGGTGGAGAAGGAATCAGTCTGCAGCTGTCGTTTTCTGAGCAGCGTCATCTGTCAAACACTCTTAAATCTGAGCTGGCATTACCTTTGTGCAAGATTACGGTTTTGTGGAAGCCCTGTGTTTAGGAGCAGTAGGACGTCCAAGAGGCTGGCCTGGTGAAGTGCTTTCAGCAGACTTAAGATGACCGTTTTTGTTTCATTGTCCCCACCGACCGTGTTATCTGCCAATATCAACAGTATTAAACTCTCACATGAGTTATTAACTGTTCTTTACTGCGAGAATGTTCTTGACGTTGGTGGCCTGCCTCTTCGTAGAGACCCTGCATGTTAAAAGCATTTAACTGTATGCCTAAAGAAAAAAGCAAGCAACTGAATGCATCTTTGAGTCTCGTTAGTGGTATCTAAATATCTGGGGAGTATGAGTTTGCAGAAGGCATTCTTGTCCTTACAGTCAAACTGTAGGCACTTCTAGTAGCAGAGGTACACCAGATGTGAGTACAAGTACTCCCAGTCTCTGTGAATTAAGGAAGTTTCAGGTTTTACTACAGACATTACGCTGGTGCAGCTGGAAGGAGGTGCTGATTGTGTGCGCTTAATTGGAGGGCTCGGTATCAAGCTTGGGTGTAGAACATTAAATGTGGTGATCAGCATTGAACAAAGCCTTGCTATTTCCTATTCAGGCAGAAGGAACAGGCAGGTCTCAGGATTGCAAGCTGTCTGCTTGAATTTGTGTGCTAAATTAAACCCTTTGTGGATCCAAATACCTACACAGAAGCACACATTTGCACCTACAGTGTCTGAACTGTGTTCAGTTTCTTGCGTATGTGGCCTGCCCAATGTCCGCTTGGAATTCACAGTGACTGCGTAGGCAAAGTAAATGTGTGGGAGTATGGTTTCTCTTGAGAGCATAATTTGGCAACATGTTTTGCATGTAAGAGTAACAGAAAGGAGGGCTACTTAGTCCTGTGTCATTATGATGACAGTTGAGCGTAAGGCTAAGGTTGAGGCACCAGTATCTATTACTGAAGTTATCATCTGGGAATACATTGCATGGCGATTTAAAAACAATCAAAAAGCCCTACAGCAAAACCATGAACAGTGATGTAGCACAGATAATGCTGACATTTTTACAAGGTATGCAGAGAAACAAGTAAAAGGTTGAGACCACGCAGCTAGCTCCAGCTTTCAACAGTAACATGTGGCAAAATGAGGCAACTCTAGAATCAGTGAGTTCTGTGTCAGTAGGTCAAGCTAGTTGCTGCTACTCAAACGCCTTTCCTGATGTGCAAGCTAACTTGTCGGTTGCTTCCTCCACCAGCCATGTTTTCCACAAGATCTGTGTTGATCCTTGGCTTTTAGAGCACAGGACGTGCCCGTTGTGCAAATACGACATACTCAAAGTTCTAAGTCCTGAGGTAAGTCGCAGTCTCCTCTACTGGCAGATTTCACTAACAGTACTGAGTACATAAGGAACTGAATCACTCTGTCACTGCTCTCTGTGGAATACCCCAGAGGAAGATGGTGTTGCCAATGCCTGGGCAACTGAAATACATGCCAGAGTTGGCCTGGAGGTGTGTACTGAGTGGGAGGGAAATCCTTCTCTTCCTTGTCCTGGGTAAGAAAAGGGAGAAGAGGTGGTTGAAGAATACAGAAACTGTATCTGTACATCCCACTCTAAATAGGCAGTGGCTGTTTTCCTCTTGTGATGCTGGAGGTTAACGTTGGAATTCTGTTCTTCTGTTTTAAATCTCTCTTTCTTGGTAATAGTGCACCAGCCTTCAGTCCCTCAAAGCATTGCTTTCATTGAAAGATGCGTCCCCCTCCAAAGTCCTAACTTTACCATTTTCTCTTTTTCTCAAAGGAGGATGAAGGAGCTGGGGCAGTGTCTGTGCAAACCAGAGTGTACGCTGTGACATCAACTGTCGCTTTCGTTAATGAAGTGGAGAACTCCACTGAAAACGAATCATCTGGTGATACTTCTGTGCAAGCACCAGTTGAAATAGCTCTGGTGGAACGTCAGCCACCAGAAAGTAAGTATATCGGTTCACCTGTCTTGCTGGATTGCTTTCCCCTTCCTTTGCTTGTGCTGTGCATTAGGTTTATTTCCCTTTATAATACACAGCAGTGTATGTTTTCTCAGACTAGCCTTAAACGTCTGCTTGTTTTCACACTCACCTCAGACACTTACTCTTTGTTTTCTAATGAACTACAGTCTAATCTTTAATTCAAAGCAGAAATCTAGAAAAAGAGCAGCTGAAAATCACACGCTTACTGCTTGCAGGCCAAAAGGGATTTCTGAAAAAGGTCCTCCTCTCATTCTCTCTTTGGAGATTGTCTTGGACGTGTGAGTGTTGCTTTGCCACCACATCTGTCCAATTTCAGTAGTTGAATATTCAGAAAACCTTCGGAAAGTCTGTCCTTTTTCAGAATCAATCACGCAAAACAGATGACAAATGTTTCCTGTTGAATTTCGCACTTTGCCTGTTTATTTTGTTCATGGTAGTAAAGCTATAACCCTTTGCATCTTGTTTTTGTTCTGGACAGATGATGACGCGTGCCTCGTAAGTGATGAATCTCAGCCTTCGGCTGAGTCTGTCCTTCCTCCCGTGGAACACCGACCGTTCGAGGCAGATGAATCCCAAGTTTCTGAGATTCAGCTTTAAGAATTTGCCCAGCAATGGGATTATTGCCTTCTTCAAGTTGCTGTCTACCGCCACTGAGTGTACACCAAGAATGTGAAGAACCCAGTGGAAGAATGTAGCAGCACTGTTGTATTGAAAGTGTTTAGAATAAAGGTGTTTGAGTTATGATAATGTGGTTTTCAGTTTTTAAAACTACATCTCCCACGCGGAAATTAATTCTCTTCAGGTAAAGCTGAACTGTGGTGAAAACCACAGTTTTTATACAGTTTTATACCTGTGCACGTGCAGAGCTGGTGCCGTTCATCATTGCACAGCTTCAAATGTAGGGGGAAGGGTCTACGCCCGGAATGGAGAGAGGCACTCAGGAACGTCCTCGAGGAGCGACGTTCGGGTTGAAACGTGAGACTTCCCGGGGCAGCGAGCATCACCAGCATCAGCACCACAGCCCAAAGTTGTCCAGAAACGGTGTGGGGGAGGGGAGCGAAGCAATCCCCGAGGGAAGAGCGGCACGTGAGGGCGTGGGGTGCTCAGCAGGTCACGTGTTCCGGAGCGGGGCAACAATCGGGGGCGTGGTCTCCCTGAACATTGAGCGGTGCCGGGTTCCTGTTGCTTGTGACATTTCACTCGCGGGGGTCGGCAGTGGTCTACTGTGGCCATCGCTGGCAGAAACCACCCAGAGGCTCTTGTGTTTTGGGCTTGGACGTCTGACGTTCATTGCTTAGACGTAAGCGATGATCTGCAGGCAGATGTACGCCATCACCACCGCCTTCCTCGCGGTGGTTGGTATCCTGATGGGGGCTACAGAGGCCGCTACTGTGAGCGCCTCTGTCCGCGTCTCGTACTACAACAGCACCAGCAACGAGACCGTGTCCCAGCAGTGCAAGAGCGGCGTATACGGTTTCAACTCTCCACTACGGAGCGCTCGCGGCGCTGTGGCCGTTCCCCACGGTGGCAGTCTTCAGGCGTGCGACCCTACCACCACGTTCAGCACCGCCGAGCCACAGTGGGTTGCACTGATTGAAAGAGGCAACTGCACCTTCGCCGAGAAGATCCACGTGGCGGCCGAGAGAGGTGCGGCAGCGGCCGTGATCTTCAACACAGCGGCTGAGGGCAATCGCACCTTTCCGATGTTCCATGCTGGTAAGCGTCCCCATCCTGCTGTCCCCTCGGGCCCGGCCAGGCTGCGAGGCGGCCTCGTGCTCCTCACTGCCGGTTGCTTTCGGCGCGATGCCCGAAAGGGGAAATACGACGTCTTGAAACTTGAGCCTCGGCTCAGCGTGAAACAAATGCCCTGCTGCCGCGGTTGGCACAGCCCCGTGGGTGAGTGTCGGAAGCTAGAGCCATGCTTTGCTTGCACAGCAAGCACGTTTCTTTCGGCAGTGCTGCAGAAAAGCACGCAGGGTCTGCTTTGGAGGTGGCAGCGTGTGCTTCCGAGGCTGGAGGACACACGTGAGCCCGCCGCAGGTTCCTGCAGCTCGGCTCTGTGCTTTGCAGGCTGCAAGACAGATCCTGCCTTTGGGGGTTCTCGCCCGAGTTTTTTTTACTCCTTTCTGCACAGCTGCTGTGCGCAGCCTCTCCTGTCATTCCTGACCCCTGACTGGGGAAAACTGCTAGACCTCATGCTTGGACGTCTTGGGACAAAGGCATTACATGAGCAAGGTAGACAAATAATAAGTGCTTTCTCAAACGAGAGCCTTTTGTGATTTGGCACCAGTCTGAGTTTTCGTATCTAAGGTTGGCTGAGGTTTCTCAGTGGACAGAAAAAAATTGGTCTCTCCAATAAAATTGGCTTCGCTTGGGGGTTGGTTCAAAACAGCACTTCTGTAGCTGCCTTTCTTGCCTCATTGTGTAATATCTATTATGAATGTTGTGCAGCTGATGGCTTAATGCCATCCTTAATGCTCCGTCCTTCCCAGCCTGTGAATCTGCTTTTCTTGTATTTGGTTTAGTGAGAGGCCACTGATGACTTGCTCATCTCTCCTTTTCTTTTTTTAACCTATGAACAACATTGTGTCGAGACTGGTGTTCTCACAAGTAGTATGAAGTGTTCTTAGCAATTGCTCTGTCCCTGGAAATGGAAGCGGCTTTGTTCAAGTCACTATTTAGGGACCGATGTTGCTTGAAATTCCTTCTGAAGGTAAAACTCCTCGTGCCCTCGGGAGAGCTTGCCGTGTCACCAGGGGAGTGAAAACCGATGTTACAGTGTAGACGGAATTTGCGGTCTCCTATTGACAGTTTATAGGCAAGCACACCTCCGTATTGACTTCTCTCTGAGTTTACGTTTGAAACCCACAGCATTTACAGTCGCCACGAGATTTTTTTACTCCAGCGTTTCTCAATTATTTCTAGAAAATACAGAAGCGAAGACTGGCCTACATAGCTTTGTTTGTTTGGTGCCTGGATAAGTATTCAAGGGCACTGTCAAATTTAGGGTGGGAGAGGAGCAGATACATTGCATGAAGCATCAGTAAGCTGTCAGCTCTGTGCCTGAGGTCTGGGCAGGAGCTGCCCTTGGTGTGTGTATGATTGCTTTCCAACTTCATGCAACTCAAAGGCAAGTTAAAGTGTAAATTGCCCGAGTGTTGTGTCTAAAACAGTGATGAAGAATGTCTTATGGGAGTGAGGAGCTTTATGGAGGGGAATGACTTTTAAATATGGCTCAGCTTGTAAGTAATCAGACGTATTCGTTCAGTGGAACAAGTACAAGGAGGTGGCACTAAAAATGCAGATGCCAGTGAGAAACTCTCCAGTTTGTTCTTTGGCACTTGAACTGGGACCTCTAAGATGGCTGCAATATAACACCAGTGAACGTGGATTCCGTTTCTCTTTTGCAGGCGCAGGAAGCATCGTTGCCATTATGATCAGCAGCCTGGAAGGCATGGAGATCCTGCGCCGGATTGAGAGTGGCCTGAAAGTGGACATGGTTATTGAAGTGGGGAAGAAGCACGGTCCCTTGATGAATTTCTTTTCCATCTTATTCCTCTCGGAGTTACTGATCATCCCCACTGCAGTGATTATGGTTTACTCAATTTTTTATTGTGCTCAGAGATTCAGGATCTCCAGGGCACAGGTGAGTTGGTGTTGTTTCTGTCACTTACTGTCCCTCTGAGCCACCGCGCTGTGGATCGTGAAGCTGAAATAGTGCTTGAGCACTGAGGTGACTGAATTCCTTCTTTCCAAAGGAAGGAGAGTGTGAGCTAAGGGAGGTACTTTTAAACAGCTAAAAACTTTTCGAAGAAATGGCAGAAAGCAACCTGTCTGCTTGTGCCTTGAGAGTGTAACTGATGGTGCTTAGTCGGGTTTCTCCTACAAACTGTACTTCTTGAACAGCAGTGCAGCAATAATGCCGATGTACTAGGGGAGGTGAGAGAGCTAAGCTGCTTTTATCTGACGCTCACACTTCCCATGTAGCACTGCTGCAATGTGAGATAGGCACCAAGGTAAGTATGAGGAACTACTGCTAATGAGAAAAATAAGAGTTTAACCAGTATTCCTTTCTGTTACAGCGACAGCTGAAGGCCAAAGCTAAGAAGGCCCTTGGAAAAATGCAGCTGCGCACCCTGAAGGAAGGGGACAAGGTATGGCAGCTCCTCAGCACCCTAGCACACCCTTCACATGGAACCCAGAGTTTGTCCTTCCTATTAGGACAGGGTGCAGAAACCTCTTGGAACCCGAAACTGCATGTTCCTCTTTCGCACCAAGTTCTTTTCAAGGGCACAAGATGTCAGATTGCACATACTTTCAAATCACGTATATGTATTTTTGCATCTTACTCATAGTCTTCCTGTGCTGAGAGGTCCTAAATTTCTAATGTGGAAAATGCCAGAAATGCTTTACTTGGAAAGCAGATTCATCATCGGCTTCAGTGGCCATTCCTCTCTGGGCAGATGTTGGAAGCAGTGCTTTCCAAATCTCTGCAGTATTGACTGAGATAATCCAGCAGGTTGCACAGGTGGCTGTCCAAAAGGGTCTTGAATATCTCCAAAGAAGGAGCCCCACAGTGTCTCTGGGCAGCCTGTTCCAGCGCTCTGCCACCCTACCTTCTCTGCTAACAAGTTCTTCTTCATGTTTGTGTGGGATCTCCTATGTTTCAGTTCTTGGCCATTGTTCCTCATCCTATCACTACACGCCACTGAAAGGAACCTGGCCTCATCCAGTTGCATCCCCCCCTTCAGATGTTTATGAACATCGATCAGATCCTCTCTCAGCCACCTCTTCTCCAGGATGGACAGCCCCAGAACAGCCTTTCCTTATCCCACAGGTGCTCCAGGCCCCACATCGCCTCTGTCGCCCTCCACCGGGCTCTTTTGAGGGGATCCCTGTCCTTTTTGAACTGGGGAGCCCAGAACCGGACGCAGTATTCCTGATAGTTTTCATCTGTGTTTCTGAACCATGGGATTAAGCTTTCAATGCTTCTGATCAAATGTCAGCTTTACTGTAAATAATCCATGTTATTACTAAACATAATCCATAAGTAATCCAAAAAGTCCATAATAAAATGCATAAAAACTTAAAGTTATGGATAAGAGTTATTTTGGATTTACTTTCTCTACAGTAGATATGAGTGTAGTTCGGAGGAAGCTTTCAAAGCTGATTAAAGCTGGAAATTAATCTTTCCACTTTAGGAAACTGGTCCTGATGGAGATACCTGTGCCGTGTGCATTGACTCGTACAAGCCAGATGAAGTCGTGCGCATCTTGGCTTGCAAGTAAGTTGTCTTCCAAACTGACCCCTAATAGAAAATGATAGAGCATTCCTGTCCTGATTGTTCCTTCTGCTGCGTTAACAAAGCCAGTCGGGCTTCCAGCAAATGGTCGTAGAGCAAGAATTCTTGGGTCTCTGTCAAAGAGTGTTTCAAACTGCAGGAACTGTGACTGTGCTCTCACAGTGTGCCCCTACAGCCTGTGTCTGTGCCTCACCCGCCCTGACCATCTCGGCTGACTACAGAGCCGCTCCAGTCTATTCTTCTAGCATTCGCTACTATTGCATCTCATTGTGCTCTTGTGGAAGCCCAGTATGCCACTAAGGTTTTACTTTGATTCTCCATAAGACGAACAGTGAAGCTATTCCAGGGTTTAAGGAAACTTGTTCTGTGTGACTTTGTGTGCCAGCTGAATGAGACTGATTTGAGAAGCTTTGCAACAGCAGAGGGCTACAAGAGCGCTCAAGTTAAACGCTATGTGAGCTTTGTGAATGTTGTATGGAGAGACTGCTTTTACATGGAGAAGATTGCGTGAAAGTGCTTGGAAAAACTTGGACATGGGGGAAAATCTAATGGTGGAGAAGGAATCAGTCTGCAGCTGTCGTTTTCTGAGCAGCGTCATCTGTCAAACACTCTTAAATCTGAGCTGGCATTACCTTTGTGCAAGATTACGGTTTTGTGGAAGCCCTGTGTTTAGGAGCAGTAGGACGTCCAAGAGGCTGGCCTGGTGAAGTGCTTTCAGCAGACTTAAGATGACCGTTTTTGTTTCATTGTCCCCACCGACCGTGTTATCTGCCAATATCAACAGTATTAAACTCTCACATGAGTTATTAACTGTTCTTTACTGCGAGAATGTTCTTGACGTTGGTGGCCTGCCTCTTCGTAGAGACCCTGCATGTTAAAAGCATTTAACTGTATGCCTAAAGAAAAAAGCAAGCAACTGAATGCATCTTTGAGTCTCGTTAGTGGTATCTAAATATCTGGGGAGTATGAGTTTGCAGAAGGCATTCTTGTCCTTACAGTCAAACTGTAGGCACTTCTAGTAGCAGAGGTACACCAGATGTGAGTACAAGTACTCCCAGTCTCTGTGAATTAAGGAAGTTTCAGGTTTTACTACAGACATTACGCTGGTGCAGCTGGAAGGAGGTGCTGATTGTGTGCGCTTAATTGGAGGGCTCGGTATCAAGCTTGGGTGTAGAACATTAAATGTGGTGATCAGCATTGAACAAAGCCTTGCTATTTCCTATTCAGGCAGAAGGAACAGGCAGGTCTCAGGATTGCAAGCTGTCTGCTTGAATTTGTGTGCTAAATTAAACCCTTTGTGGATCCAAATACCTACACAGAAGCACACATTTGCACCTACAGTGTCTGAACTGTGTTCAGTTTCTTGCGTATGTGGCCTGCCCAATGTCCGCTTGGAATTCACAGTGACTGCGTAGGCAAAGTAAATGTGTGGGAGTATGGTTTCTCTTGAGAGCATAATTTGGCAACATGTTTTGCATGTAAGAGTAACAGAAAGGAGGGCTACTTAGTCCTGTGTCATTATGATGACAGTTGAGCGTAAGGCTAAGGTTGAGGCACCAGTATCTATTACTGAAGTTATCATCTGGGAATACATTGCATGGCGATTTAAAAACAATCAAAAAGCCCTACAGCAAAACCATGAACAGTGATGTAGCACAGATAATGCTGACATTTTTACAAGGTATGCAGAGAAACAAGTAAAAGGTTGAGACCACGCAGCTAGCTCCAGCTTTCAACAGTAACATGTGGCAAAATGAGGCAACTCTAGAATCAGTGAGTTCTGTGTCAGTAGGTCAAGCTAGTTGCTGCTACTCAAACGCCTTTCCTGATGTGCAAGCTAACTTGTCGGTTGCTTCCTCCACCAGCCATGTTTTCCACAAGATCTGTGTTGATCCTTGGCTTTTAGAGCACAGGACGTGCCCGTTGTGCAAATACGACATACTCAAAGTTCTAAGTCCTGAGGTAAGTCGCAGTCTCCTCTAGTGGCAGATTTCACTAACAGTACTGAGTACATAAGGAACTGAATCACTCTGTCACTGCTCTCTGTGGAATACCCCAGAGGAAGATGGTGTTGCCAATGCCTGGGCAACTGAAATACATGCCAGAGTTGGCCTGGAGGTGTGTACTGAGTGGGAGGGAAATCCTTCTCTTCCTTGTCCTGGGTAAGAAAAGGGAGAAGAGGTGGTTGAAGAATACAGAAACTGTATCTGTACATCCCACTCTAAATAGGCAGTGGCTGTTTTCCTCTTGTGATGCTGGAGGTTAACGTTGGAATTCTGTTCTTCTGTTTTAAATCTCTCTTTCTTGGTAATAGTGCACCAGCCTTCAGTCCCTCAAAGCATTGCTTTCATTGAAAGATGCGTCCCCCTCCAAAGTCCTAACTTTACCATTTTCTCTTTTTCTCAAAGGAGGATGAAGGAGCTGGGGCAGTGTCTGTGCAAACCAGAGTGTACGCTGTGACATCAACTGTCGCTTTCGTTAATGAAGTGGAGAACTCCACTGAAAACGAATCATCTGGTGATACTTCTGTGCAAGCACCAGTTGAAATAGCTCTGGTGGAACGTCAGCCACCAGAAAGTAAGTATATCGGTTCACCTGTCTTGCTGGATTGCTTTCCCCTTCCTTTGCTTGTGCTGTGCATTAGGTTTATTTCCCTTTATAATACACAGCAGTGTATGTTTTCTCAGACTAGCCTTAAACGTCTGCTTGTTTTCACACTCACCTCAGACACTTACTCTTTGTTTTCTAATGAACTACAGTCTAATCTTTAATTCAAAGCAGAAATCTAGAAAAAGAGCAGCTGAAAATCACACGCTTACTGCTTGCAGGCCAAAAGGGATTTCTGAAAAAGGTCCTCCTCTCATTCTCTCTTTGGAGATTGTCTTGGACGTGTGAGTGTTGCTTTGCCACCACATCTGTCCAATTTCAGTAGTTGAATATTCAGAAAACCTTCGGAAAGTCTGTCCTTTTTCAGAATCAATCACGCAAAACAGATGACAAATGTTTCCTGTTGAATTTCGCACTTTGCCTGTTTATTTTGTTCATGGTAGTAAAGCTATAACCCTTTGCATCTTGTTTTTGTTCTGGACAGATGATGACGCGTGCCTCGTAAGTGATGAATCTCAGCCTTCGGCTGAGTCTGTCCTTCCTCCCGTGGAACACCGACCGTTCGAGGCAGATGAATCCCAAGTTTCTGAGATTCAGCTTTAAGAATTTGCCCAGCAATGGGATTATTGCCTTCTTCAAGTTGCTGTCTACCGCCACTGAGTGTACACCAAGAATGTGAAGAACCCAGTGGAAGAATGTAGCAGCACTGTTGTATTGAAAGTGTTTAGAATAAAGGTGTTTGAGTTATGATAATGTGGTTTTCAGTTTTTAAAACTACATCTCCCACGCGGAAATTAATTCTCTTCAGGTAAAGCTGAACTGTGGTGAAAACCACAGTTTTTATACAGTTTTATACCTGTGCACGTGCAGAGCTGGTGCCGTTCATCATTGCACAGCTTCAAATGTAGGGGGAAGGGTCTACGCCCGGAATGGAGAGAGGCACTCAGGAACGTCCTCGAGGAGCGACGTTCGGGTTGAAACGTGAGACTTCCCGGGGCAGCGAGCATCACCAGCATCAGCACCACAGCCCAAAGTTGTCCAGAAACGGTGTGGGGGAGGGGAGCGAAGCAATCCCCGAGGGAAGAGCGGCACGTGAGGGCGTGGGGTGCTCAGCAGGTCACGTGTTCCGGAGCGGGGCAACAATCGGGGGCGTGGTCTCCCTGAACATTGAGCGGTGCCGGGTTCCTGTTGCTTGTGACATTTCACTCGCGGGGGTCGGCAGTGGTCTACTGTGGCCATCGCTGGCAGAAACCACCCAGAGGCTCTTGTGTTTTGGGCTTGGACGTCTGACGTTCATTGCTTAGACGTAAGCGATGATCTGCAGGCAGATGTACGCCATCACCACCGCCTTCCTCGCGGTGGTTGGTATCCTGATGGGGGCTACAGAGGCCGCTACTGTGAGCGCCTCTGTCCGCGTCTCGTACTACAACAGCACCAGCAACGAGACCGTGTCCCAGCAGTGCAAGAGCGGCGTATACGGTTTCAACTCTCCACTACGGAGCGCTCGCGGCGCTGTGGCCGTTCCCCACGGTGGCAGTCTTCAGGCGTGCGACCCTACCACCACGTTCAGCACCGCCGAGCCACAGTGGGTTGCACTGATTGAAAGAGGCAACTGCACCTTCGCCGAGAAGATCCACGTGGCGGCCGAGAGAGGTGCGGCAGCGGCCGTGATCTTCAACACAGCGGCTGAGGGCAATCGCACCTTTCCGATGTTCCATGCTGGTAAGCGTCCCCATCCTGCTGTCCCCTCGGGCCCGGCCAGGCTGCGAGGCGGCCTCGTGCTCCTCACTGCCGGTTGCTTTCGGCGCGATGCCCGAAAGGGGAAATACGACGTCTTGAAACTTGAGCCTCGGCTCAGCGTGAAACAAATGCCCTGCTGCCGCGGTTGGCACAGCCCCGTGGGTGAGTGTCGGAAGCTAGAGCCATGCTTTGCTTGCACAGCAAGCACGTTTCTTTCGGCAGTGCTGCAGAAAAGCACGCAGGGTCTGCTTTGGAGGTGGCAGCGTGTGCTTCCGAGGCTGGAGGACACACGTGAGCCCGCCGCAGGTTCCTGCAGCTCGGCTCTGTGCTTTGCAGGCTGCAAGACAGATCCTGCCTTTGGGGGTTCTCGCCCGAGTTTTTTTTACTCCTTTCTGCACAGCTGCTGTGCGCAGCCTCTCCTGTAATTCCTGACCCCTGACTGGGGAAAACTGCTAGACCTCATGCTTGGACGTCTTGGGACAAAGGCATTACATGAGCAAGGTAGACAAATAATAAGTGCTTTCTCAAACGAGAGCCTTTTGTGATTTGGCACCAGTCTGAGTTTTCGTATCTAAGGTTGGCTGAGGTTTCTCAGTGGACAGAAAAAAATTGGTCTCTCCAATAAAATTGGCTTCGCTTGGGGGTTGGTTCAAAACAGCACTTCTGTAGCTGCCTTTCTTGCCTCATTGTGTAATATCTATTATGAATGTTGTGCAGCTGATGGCTTAATGCCATCCTTAATGCTCCGTCCTTCCCAGCCTGTGAATCTGCTTTTCTTGTATTTGGTTTAGTGAGAGGCCACTGATGACTTGCTCATCTCTCCTTTTCTTTTTTTAACCTATGAACAACATTGTGTCGAGACTGGTGTTCTCACAAGTAGTATGAAGTGTTCTTAGCAATTGCTCTGTCCCTGGAAATGGAAGCGGCTTTGTTCAAGTCACTATTTAGGGACCGATGTTGCTTGAAATTCCTTCTGAAGGTAAAACTCCTCGTGCCCTCGGGAGAGCTTGCCGTGTCACCAGGGGAGTGAAAACCGATGTTACAGTGTAGACGGAATTTGCGGTCTCCTATTGACAGTTTATAGGCAAGCACACCTCCGTATTGACTTCTCTCTGAGTTTACGTTTGAAACCCACAGCATTTACAGTCGCCACGAGATTTTTTTACTCCAGCGTTTCTCAATTATTTCTAGAAAATACAGAAGCGAAGACTGGCCTACATAGCTTTGTTTGTTTGGTGCCTGGATAAGTATTCAAGGGCACTGTCAAATTTAGGGTGGGAGAGGAGCAGATACATTGCATGAAGCATCAGTAAGCTGTCAGCTCTGTGCCTGAGGTCTGGGCAGGAGCTGCCCTTGGTGTGTGTATGATTGCTTTCCAACTTCATGCAACTCAAAGGCAAGTTAAAGTGTAAATTGCCCGAGTGTTGTGTCTAAAACAGTGATGAAGAATGTCTTATGGGAGTGAGGAGCTTTATGGAGGGGAATGACTTTTAAATATGGCTCAGCTTGTAAGTAATCAGACGTATTCGTTCAGTGGAACAAGTACAAGGAGGTGGCACTAAAAATGCAGATGCCAGTGAGAAACTCTCCAGTTTGTTCTTTGGCACTTGAACTGGGACCTCTAAGATGGCTGCAATATAACACCAGTGAACGTGGATTCCGTTTCTCTTTTGCAGGCGCAGGAAGCATCGTTGCCATTATGATCAGCAGCCTGGAAGGCATGGAGATCCTGCGCCGGATTGAGAGTGGCCTGAAAGTGGACATGGTTATTGAAGTGGGGAAGAAGCACGGTCCCTTGATGAATTTCTATTCCATCGTATTCCTCTCGGAGTTACTGATCATCCCCACTGCAGTGATTATGGTTTACTCAATTTTTTATTGTGCTCAGAGATTCAGGATCTCCAGGGCACAGGTGAGTTGGTGTTGTTTCTGTCACTTACTGTCCCTCTGAGCCACCGCGCTGTGGATCGTGAAGCTGAAATAGTGCTTGAGCACTGAGGTGACTGAATTCCTTCTTTCCAAAGGAAGGAGAGTGTGAGCTAAGGGAGGTACTTTTAAACAGCTAAAAACTTTTCGAAGAAATGGCAGAAAGCAACCTGTCTGCTTGTGCCTTGAGAGTGTAACTGATGGTGCTTAGTCGGGTTTCTCCTACAAACTGTACTTCTTGAACAGCAGTGCAGCAATAATGCCGATGTACTAGGGGAGGTGAGAGAGCTAAGCTGCTTTTATCTGACGCTCACACTTCCCATGTAGCACTGCTGCAATGTGAGATAGGCACCAAGGTAAGTATGAGGAGCTACTGCTAATGAGAAAAATAAGAGTTTAACCAGTATTCCTTTCTGTTACAGCGACAGCTGAAGGCCAAAGCTAAGAAGGCCCTTGGAAAAATGCAGCTGCGCACCCTGAAGGAAGGGGACAAGGTATGGCAGCTCCTCAGCACCCTAGCACACCCTTCACATGGAACCCAGAGTTTGTCCTTCCTATTAGGACAGGGTGCAGAAACCTCTTGGAACCCGTAACTGCATGTTCCTCTTTCGCACCAAGTTCTTTTCAAGGGCACAAGATGTCAGATTGCACATACTTTCAAATCATGTATATGTATTTTTGCATCTTACTCATAGTCTTCCTGTGCTGAGAGGTCCTAAATTTCTAATGTGGAAAATGCCAGAAATGCTTTACTTGGAAAGCAGATTCATCATCGGCTTCAGTGGCCATTCCTCTCTGGGCAGATGTTGGAAGCAGTGCTTTCCAAATCTCTGCAGTATTGACTGAGATAATCCAGCAGGTTGCACAGGTGGCTGTCCAAAAGGGTCTTGAATATCTCCAAAGAAGGAGCCCCACAGTGTCTCTGGGCAGCCTGTTCCAGCGCTCTGCCACCCTACCTTCTCTGCTAACAAGTTCTTCTTCATGTTTGTGTGGGATCTCCTATGTTTCAGTTCTTGGCCATTGTTCCTCATCCTATCACTACACGCCACTGAAAGGAACCTGGCCTCATCCAGTTGCATCCCCCCCTTCAGATGTTTATGAACATCGATCAGATCCTCTCTCAGCCACCTCTTCTCCAGGATGGACAGCCCCAGAACAGCCTTTCCTTATCCCACAGGTGCTCCAGGCCCCACATCGCCTCTGTCGCCCTCCACCGGGCTCTTTTGAGGGGATCCCTGTCCTTTTTGAACTGGGGAGCCCAGAACCGGACGCAGTATTCCTGATAGTTTTCATCTGTGTTTCTGAACCATGGGATTAAGCTTTCAATGCTTCTGATCAAATGTCAGCTTTACTGTAAATAATCCATGTTATTACTAAACATAATCCATAAGTAATCCAAAAAGTCCATAATAAAATGCATAAAAACTTAAAGTTATGGATAAGAGTTATTTTGGATTTACTTTCTCTACAGTAGATATGAGTGTAGTTTGGAGGAAGCTTTCAAAGCTGATTAAAGCTGGAAATTAATCTTTCCACTTTAGGAAACTGGTCCTGATGGAGATACCTGTGCCGTGTGCATTGACTCGTACAAGCCAGATGAAGTCGTGCGCATCTTGGCTTGCAAGTAAGTTGTCTTCCAAACTGACCCCTAATAGAAAATGATAGAGCATTCCTGTCCTGATTGTTCCTTCTGCTGCGTTAACAAAGCCAGTCGGGCTTCCAGCAAATGGTCGTAGAGCAAGAATTCTTGGGTCTCTGTCAAAGAGTGTTTCAAACTGCAGGAACTGTGACTGTGCTCTCACAGTGTGCCCCTACAGCCTGTGTCTGTGCCTCACCCGCCCTGACCATCTCGGCTGACTACAGAGCCGCTCCAGTCTATTCTTCTAGCATTCGCTACTATTGCATCTCATTGTGCTCTTGTGGAAGCCCAGTATGCCACTAAGGTTTTACTTTGATTCTCCATAAGACGAACAGTGAAGCTATTCCAGGGTTTAAGGAAACTTGTTCTGTGTGACTTTGTGTGCCAGCTGAATGAGACTGATTTGAGAAGCTTTGCAACAGCAGAGGGCTACAAGAGCGCTCAAGTTAAACGCTATGTGAGCTTTGTGAATGTTGTATGGAGAGACTGCTTTTACATGGAGAAGATTGCGTGAAAGTGCTTGGAAAAACTTGGACATGGGGGAAAATCTAATGGTGGAGAAGGAATCAGTCTGCAGCTGTCGTTTTCTGAGCAGCGTCATCTGTCAAACACTCTTAAATCTGAGCTGGCATTACCTTTGTGCAAGATTACGGTTTTGTGGAAGCCCTGTGTTTAGGAGCAGTAGGACGTCCAAGAGGCTGGCCTGGTGAAGTGCTTTCAGCAGACTTAAGATGACCATTTTTGTTTCATTGTCCCCACCGACCGTGTTATCTGCCAATATCAACAGTATTAAACTCTCACATGAGTTATTAACTGTTCTTTACTGCGAGAATGTTCTTGACGTTGGTGGCCTGCCTCTTCGTAGAGACCCTGCATGTTAAAAGCATTTAACTGTATGCCTAAAGAAAAAAGCAAGCAACTGAATGCATCTTTGAGTCTCGTTAGTGGTATCTAAATATCTGGGGAGTATGAGTTTGCAGAAGGCATTCTTGTCCTTACAGTCAAACTGTAGGCACTTCTAGTAGCAGAGGTACACCAGATGTGAGTACAAGTACTCCCAGTCTCTGTGAATTAAGGAAGTTTCAGGTTTTACTACAGACATTACGCTGGTGCAGCTGGAAGGAGGTGCTGATTGTGTGCGCTTAATTGGAGGGCTCGGTATCAAGCTTGGGTGTAGAACATTAAATGTGGTGATCAGCATTGAACAAAGCCTTGCTATTTCCTATTCAGGCAGAAGGAACAGGCAGGTCTCAGGATTGCAAGCTGTCTGCTTGAATTTGTGTGCTAAATTAAACCCTTTGTGGATCCAAATACCTACACAGAAGCACACATTTGCACCTACAGTGTCTGAACTGTGTTCAGTTTCTTGCGTATGTGGCCTGCCCAATGTCCGCTTGGAATTCACAGTGACTGCGTAGGCAAAGTAAATGTGTGGGAGTATGGTTTCTCTTGAGAGCATAATTTGGCAACATGTTTTGCATGTAAGAGTAACAGAAAGGAGGGCTACTTAGTCCTGTGTCATTATGATGACAGTTGAGCGTAAGGCTAAGGTTGAGGCACCAGTATCTATTACTGAAGTTATCATCTGGGAATACATTGCATGGCGATTTAAAAACAATCAAAAAGCCCTACAGCAAAACCATGAACAGTGATGTAGCACAGATAATGCTGACATTTTTACAAGGTATGCAGAGAAACAAGTAAAAGGTTGAGACCACGCAGCTAGCTCCAGCTTTCAACAGTAACATGTGGCAAAATGAGGCAACTCTAGAATCAGTGAGTTCTGTGTCAGTAGGTCAAGCTAGTTGCTGCTACTCAAACGCCTTTCCTGATGTGCAAGCTAACTTGTCGGTTGCTTCCTCCACCAGCCATGTTTTCCACAAGATCTGTGTTGATCCTTGGCTTTTAGAGCACAGGACGTGCCCGTTGTGCAAATACGACATACTCAAAGTTCTAAGTCCTGAGGTAAGTCGCAGTCTCCTCTAGTGGCAGATTTCACTAACAGTACTGAGTACATAAGGAACTGAATCACTCTGTCACTGCTCTCTGTGGAATACCCCAGAGGAAGATGGTGTTGCCAATGGCTGAGCAACTGAAATATATGCCAGAGTTTGCCTGCGGGGTGGAGGTGTGTACTGAGTGGGAGGGAAATCCTTCTCTTCCTTGTCCTGGGTAAGAAAAGGGAGAAGAGGTGGTTGAAGAATACAGAAACTGTATCTGTACATCCCACTCTAAATAGGCAGTGGCTGTTTTCCTCTTGTGATGCTGGAGGTTAACGTTGGAATTCTGTTCTTCTGTTTTAAATCTCTCTTTCTTGGTAATAGTGCACCAGCCTTCAGTCCCTGAAAGCATTGCTTTCATTGAAAGGTGCGTCCCCCTCCAAAGTCCTAACTTTACCATTTTCTCTTTTTCTCAAAGGAGGATGAAGGAGCTGGGGCAGTGTCTGTGCAAACCAGAGTGTACGCTGTGACATCAACTGTCGCTTTCGTTAATGAAGTGGAGAACTCCACTGAAAACGAATCATCTGGTGATACTTCTGTGCAAGCACCAGTTGAAATAGCTCTGGTGGAACGTCAGCCACCAGAAAGTAAGTATATCGGTTCACCTGTCTTGCTGGATTGCTTTCCCCTTCCTTTGCTTGTGCTGTGCATTAGGTTTATTTCCCTTTATAATACACAGCAGTGTATGTTTTCTCAGACTAGCCTTAAACGTCTGCTTGTTTTCACACTCACCTCAGACACTTACTCTTTGTTTTCTAATGAACTACAGTCTAATCTTT
The DNA here is from genome assembly GCA_023055505.1 of Callipepla californica brunnescens. Lineage (NCBI taxonomy): Eukaryota > Metazoa > Chordata > Aves > Galliformes > Odontophoridae > Callipepla > Callipepla californica. The sequence goes on from JALIRH010000013.1 coordinate 1,993,471, forward strand.
AATTCAAAGCAGAAATCTAGAAAAAGAGCAGCTGAAAATCACACGCTTACTGCTTGCAGGCCAAAAGGGATTTCTGAAAAAGGTCCTCCTCTCATTCTCTCTTTGGAGATTGTCTTGGACGTGTGAGTGTTGCTTTGCCACCACATCTGTCCAATTTCAGTAGTTGAATATTCAGAAAACCTTCGGAAAGTCTGTCCTTTTTCAGAATCAATCACGCAAAACAGATGACAAATGTTTCCTGTTGAATTTCGCACTTTGCCTGTTTATTTTGTTCATGGTAGTAAAGCTATAACCCTTTGCATCTTGTTTTTGTTCTGGACAGATGATGACGCGTGCCTCGTAAGTGATGAATCTCAGCCTTCGGCTGAGTCTGTCCTTCCTCCCGTGGAACACCGACCGTTCGAGGCAGATGAATCCCAAGTTTCTGAGATTCAGCTTTAAGAATTTGCCCAGCAATGGGATTATTGCCTTCTTCAAGTTGCTGTCTACCGCCACTGAGTGTACACCAAGAATGTGAAGAACCCAGTGGAAGAATGTAGCAGCACTGTTGTATTGAAAGTGTTTAGAATAAAGGTGTTTGAGTTATGATAATGTGGTTTTCAGTTTTTAAAACTACATCTCCCACGCGGAAATTAATTCTCTTCAGGTAAAGCTGAACTGTGGTGAAAACCACAGTTTTTATACAGTTTTATACCTGTGCACGTGCAGAGCTGGTGCCGTTCATCATTGCACAGCTTCAAATGTAGGGGGAAGGGTCTACGCCCGGAATGGAGAGAGGCACTCAGGAACGTCCTCGAGGAGCGACGTTCGGGTTGAAACGTGAGACTTCCCGGGGCAGCGAGCATCACCAGCATCAGCACCACAGCCCAAAGTTGTCCAGAAACGGTGTGGGGGAGGGGAGCGAAGCAATCCCCGAGGGAAGAGCGGCACGTGAGGGCGTGGGGTGCTCAGCAGGTCACGTGTTCCGGAGCGGGGCAACAATCGGGGGCGTGGTCTCCCTGAACATTGAGCGGTGCCGGGTTCCTGTTGCTTGTGACATTTCACTCGCGGGGGTCGGCAGTGGTCTACTGTGGCCATCGCTGGCAGAAACCACCCAGAGGCTCTTGTGTTTTGGGCTTGGACGTCTGACGTTCATTGCTTAGACGTAAGCGATGATCTGCAGGCAGATGTACGCCATCACCACCGCCTTCCTCGCGGTGGTTGGTATCCTGATGGGGGCTACAGAGGCCGCTACTGTGAGCGCCTCTGTCCGCGTCTCGTACTACAACAGCACCAGCAACGAGACCGTGTCCCAGCAGTGCAAGAGCGGCGTATACGGTTTCAACTCTCCACTACGGAGCGCTCGCGGCGCTGTGGCCGTTCCCCACGGTGGCAGTCTTCAGGCGTGCGACCCTACCACCACGTTCAGCACCGCCGAGCCACAGTGGGTTGCACTGATTGAAAGAGGCAACTGCACCTTCGCCGAGAAGATCCACGTGGCGGCCGAGAGAGGTGCGGCAGCGGCCGTGATCTTCAACACAGCGGCTGAGGGCAATCGCACCTTTCCGATGTTCCATGCTGGTAAGCGTCCCCATCCTGCTGTCCCCTCGGGCCCGGCCAGGCTGCGAGGCGGCCTCGTGCTCCTCACTGCCGGTTGCTTTCGGCGCGATGCCCGAAAGGGGAAATACGACGTCTTGAAACTTGAGCCTCGGCTCAGCGTGAAACAAATGCCCTGCTGCCGCGGTTGGCGCAGCCCCGTGGGTGAGTGTCGGAAGCTAGAGCCATGCTTTGCTTGCACAGCAAGCACGTTTCTTTCGGCAGTGCTGCAGAAAAGCACGCAGGGTCTGCTTTGGAGGTGGCAGCGTGTGCTTCCGAGGCTGGAGGACACACGTGAGCCCGCCGCAGGTTCCTGCAGCTCGGCTCTGTGCTTTGCAGGCTGCAAGACAGATCCTGCCTTTGGGGGTTCTCGCCCGAGTTTTTTTTACTCCTTTCTGCACAGCTGCTGTGCGCAGCCTCTCCTGTAATTCCTGACCCCTGACTGGGGAAAACTGCTAGACCTCATGCTTGGACGTCTTGGGACAAAGGCATTACATGAGCAAGGTAGACAAATAATAAGTGCTTTCTCAAACGAGAGCCTTTTGTGATTTGGCACCAGTCTGAGTTTTTGTATCTAAGGTTGGCTGAGGTTTCTCAGTGGACAGAAAAAAATTGGTCTCTCCAATAAAATTGGCTTCGCTTGGGGGTTGGTTCAAAACAGCACTTCTGTAGCTGCCTTTCTTGCCTCATTGTGTAATATCTATTATGAATGTTGTGCAGCTGATGGCTTAATGCCATCCTTAATGCTCCGTCCTTCCCAGCCTGTGAATCTGCTTTTCTTGTATTTGGTTTAGTGAGAGGCCACTGATGACTTGCTCATCTCTCCTTTCCCCTTTTTTTAACCTATGAACAACATTGTGTTGAGACTGGTGTTCTCACAAGTAGTATGAAGTGTTCTTAGCAATTGCACTGTCCCAGGAAATGGAAGTGGCTTTGTTCAAGTCACTATTTAGGGACCGATGTTGCTTGAAATTCCTTCTGAAGGTAAAACTCTTTGGGCCCTCAGGATAGCTTGCTGTGTCACCAGGGGAGTGAAAACCGATGTTACAGTGTAGACGGAATTTGCAGTCTCCTATTGACAGTTTATAGGCAAGCACACCTCCGTATTGTCTTCTCTCTGAGTTTACGTTTGAAACCCACAGCATTTACAGTCGCCACGAGATTTTTTTACTCCAGCGTTTCTCAATTATTTCTAGAAAATACAGAAGCGAAGACTGGCCTACAGAGCTTTGTTTGTTTGGTGCCTGGATAAGTATTCAAGGGCACTGTCAAATTTAGGGTGGGAGAGGAGCAGATACATTGCATGAAGCATCAGTAAGCTGTCAGCTCTGTGCCTGAGGTCTGGGCAGGAGCTGCCCTTGGTGTGTGTATGATTGCTTTCCAACTTCGTGCAACTCAAAGGCAAGTTAAAGTGTAAATTGCCCGAGTGTTGTGTCTAAAACAGTGATGAAGAATGTCTTATGGGAGTGAGGAGCTTTATGGAGGGGAATGACTTTTAAATATGGCTCAGCTTGTAAGTAATCAGACGTATTCGTTCAGTGGAACAAGTACAAGGAGGTGGCACTAAAATGCAGATGCCAGTGAGAAACTCTCCAGTTTGTTCTTTGGCACTTGAACTGGGACCTCTAAGATGGCTGCAATATAACACCAGTGAACGTGGATTCCGTTTCTCTTTTGCAGGTACAGGAAGCATCGTTGCCATTATGATCAGCAGCCTGGAAGGCATGGAGATCCTGCGCCGGATTGAGAGTGGCCTGAAAGTGGACATGGTTATTGAAGTGGGGAAGAAGCACGGTCCCTTGATGAATTTCTATTCCATCGTATTCCTCTCGGAGTCACTGATCGTCCTCGCTGCAGTGATTATGGTTTACTCAATTTTTTATTATGCTCAGAGATTCAGGATCTCCAGGGCACAGGTGAGTTGGTGTTGTTTCTGTCACTTACTGTCCCTCTGAGCCACCGCGCTGTGGATCGTGAAGCTGAAATAGTGCTTGAGCACTGAGGTGACTGAATTCCTTCTTTCCAAAGGAAGGAGAGTGTGAGCTAAGGGAGGTCTTTTTAAACAGCTAAAAACTTTTCGAAGAAATGGCAGAAAGCAACCTGTCTGCTTGTGCCTTGAGAGTGTAACTGATGGTGCTTAGTCAGGTTTCTCCTACAAATTGTACTTCTTGAACAGCAGTGCAGCAATAATGCCGATGTACTAGGGGAGGTGAGAGAGCTAAGCTGCTTTTATCTGACGCTCACACTTCCCATGTAGCACTGCTGCAATGTGAGATAGGCACCAAGGTAAGTATGAGGAGCTACTGCTAATGAGAAAAATAAGAGTTTAACCAGTATTCCTTTCTGTTACAGCGACAGCTGAAGGCCAAAGCTAAGAAGGCCCTTGGAAAAATGCAGCTGCGCACCCTGAAGGAAGGGGACAAGGTATGGCAGCTCCTCAGCACCCTAGCATACCCTTCACATGGAACCCAGAGTTTGTCCTTCCTATTAGGACAGGGTGCAGAAACCTCTTGGAACCCGTAACTGCCTGTTCCTCTTTCGCGCCAAGTTCTTTTCAAGGGCACAAGATGTCAGATTGCACATACTTTCAAATCACGTATATGTATTTTTGCATCTTACTCGTAGTCTTCCTGTGCTGAGAGGTCCTAATTTACTAATGTGGAAAATGCCAGAAATGCTTTACTTGGAAAGCAGATTCATCATCGGCTTCAGTGGCCGTTCTTCTCTGGGCTGAAGTTGGAAGCAGTGCTTTGCAAATCTCTGCGGTATTGACTGAGATAATCCAGCAGGTTGCACAGGTGGCTGTCCAAAAGGGTCTTGAATATCTCCAAAGAAGGGGCCCCCACAGTGTCTCTGGGCAGCCTGTTCCAGCGCTCTGCCACCCTACCTTCTCTGCTAACAAGTTCTTCTTCATGTTTGTGTGGGACCTCCTATGTTTCAGTTCTTGGCCATTGTTCCTCATCCTATCACTACACGCCACTGAAAGAAACCTGGCCTCATCCAGTTGCCTCCCCCCCTTCAGATGTTTATGAACATCGATCAGATCCTCTCTCAGCCACCTCTTCTCCAGGATGGACAGCCCCAGAACAGCCTTTCCTTATCCCACAGGTGCTCCAGGCCCCACATCGCCTCTGTCGCCCTCCACCGGGCTCTTTTGAGGGGATCCCTGTCCTTTTTGAACTGGGGAGCCCAGAACCGGACGCAGTATTCCTGATAGTTTTCATCTGTGTTTCTGAACCATGGGATTAAGCTTTCAATGCTTCTGATCAAATGTCAGCTTTACTGTAAATAATCCATGTTATTACTAAACATAATCCATAAGTAATCCAAAAAGTCCATAATAAAATGCATAAAAACTTAAAGTTATGGATAAGAGTTATTTTGGATTTACTTTCTCTACAGTAGATATGAGTGTAGTTCGGAGGAAGCTTTCAAAGCTGATTAAAGCTGGAAATTAATCTTTCCACTTTAGGAAACTGGTCCTGATGGAGATACCTGTGCCGTGTGCATTGACTCGTACAAGCCAGATGAAGTCGTGCGCATCTTGGCTTGCAAGTAAGTTGTCTTCCAAACTGACCCCTAATAGAAAATGATAGAGCTTTCCTGTCCTGATTGTTCCTTCTGCTGCGTTAACAAAGCCAGTCGGGCTTCCAGCAAATGGTCGTAGAGCAAGAATTCTTGGGTCTCTGTCAAAGAGTGTTTCAAACTGCAGGAACTGTGACTGTGCTCTCATAGTGTGCCCCTACAGCCTGTGTCTGTGCCTCACCCGCCCTGACCATCTCGGCTGACTACAGAGCCTCTCCAGTCTATTCTTCTAGCATTCTCTACTATTGCATCTCATTGTGCTCTTGTGGAAGCCCAGTATGCCACTAAGGTTTTACTTTGATTCTCCATAAGACGAACAGTGAAGCTATTCCAGGGTTTAAGGAAACTTGTTCTGTGTGACTTTGTGTGCCAGCTGAATGAGACTGATTTGAGAAGCTTTGCAACAGCAGAGGGCTACAAGAGCGCTCAAGTTAAACGCTATGTGAGCTTTGTGAATGTTGTATGGAGAGACTGCTTTTACATGGAGAAGATTGCGTGAAAGTGCTTGGAAAAACTTGGACATGGGGGAAAATCTAATGGTGGAGAAGGAATCAATCTGCAGCTGTCGTTTTCTGAGCAGCGTCATCTGTCAAACACTCTTTAATCTGAGCTGGCATTACCTTTGCGCAAGATTACGGTTTTGTGGAAGCCCTGTGTTTAGGAGCAGTAGGACGTCCAAGAGGCTGGCCTGGTGAAGTGCTTTCAGCAGACTTAAGATGACCGTTTTTGTTTCATTGCCCCCACCGACCGTGTTCTCTGCCAATATCAACAGTATTAAACTCCCACATGAGTTATTAACTGTTCCTTACTGCCAGAATGTTCTTGACGTTGGTGGCCAGCCTCTTCGTTGAGCCCCTACATGTTAAAAGCATTTAACTGTATGCCTAAAGAAAAAAGCAAGCAACTGAATGCATCTTTGAGTCTCGTTAGTGGTATCTAAATATCTGGGGAGTATGTGTTTGCAGAAGGCATTCTTGTCCCGACAGTAAAAATATAGGCACTTCTAGTAGCAGAGGTACACCAGATGTGAGTACAAGTTGAATTTGTGTCCTAAATCAAACCCATTGTGGATCTGAATCCCTACACAGAAGCACACATTTGCACCTTTGCGATTTAAAAACAATCAAAAAGCCGTACAGCAAAACCATGAACAGTGACGTAGCACAGATAATGCTGACATTTTTACGAGGTATGCAGAGAAACAAGTAAAAGGTTGAGACCACGCAGCTAGCTCCAGCTTTCAACAGTAACATGTGGCAAAATGAGGCAACTCTAGAATCAGTGAGTTCTGTGTCAGTAGGTCAAGCTAGTTGCTGCTACTCAAACGCCTTTCCTGATGTGCAAGCTAACTTGTCGGTTGCTTCCTCCACCAGCCATGTTTTCCACAAGATCTGTGTTGATCCTTGGCTTTTAGAGCACAGGACGTGCCCGTTGTGCAAATACGACATACTCAGAGTACTAAGTCCTGAGGTAAGTCGCAGTCTCACCTACTGGCAGATTTCACTAACAGTACTGGGGTACATAAGGAACTGAATCACTCTGTCACTGCTCTCTGTGGAATACCCCAGAGGAAGATGGTGTTGCCAATGGCTGAGCAACTGAAATATATGCCAGAGTTTGCCTGCGGGGTGGAGGTGTGTACTGAGTGGGAGGGAAATCCTTCTCTTCCTTGTCCTGGGTAAGAAAAGGGAGAAGAGGTGGTTGAAGAATACAGAAACTGTATCTGTACATCCCACTCTAAATAGGCAGTGGCTGTTTTCCTCTTGTGATGCTGGAGGTTAACGTTGGAATTCTGTTCTTCTGTTTTAAATCTCTCTTTCTTGGTAATAGTGCACCAGCCTTCAGTCCCTCAAAGCATTGCTTTCATTGAAAGATGCGTCCCCCTCCAAAGTCCTAACTTTACCATTTTCTTTTTTTCTCAAAGGAGGATGAAGGAGCTGGGGCAGTGTCTGTGCAAACCAGAGTGTACTCTGTGACATCAACTGTCGCTTTCGTTAATGAAGTGGAGAACTCCACTGAAAACGAATCATCTGGTGATACTTCTGTGCAAGCACCAGTTGAAATAACTCTGGTGGAACGTCAGCCACCAGAAAGTAAGTATATTGGTTCACCTGTCTTGCTGGATTGCTTTCCCCTTCCTTTGCTTGTGCTGTGCATTAGGTTTATTTCCCTTTATAATACACAGCAGTGTTTGCTTTCTCAGACCGGCCTTAAACGTCTGCTTGTTTTCACACTCACCTCAGACACTTACTCTTCGTTTTCAAATGAACTACAGTCTAAACTTTAATTCAAAGCAGAAATCTAGAAAAAGAGCAGCTGAAAATCACACGCTTACTGCTTGCAGGCCAAAAGGGATTTCTGAAAAAGGTCCTCCTCTCATTCTCTCTTTGGAGATTGTCTTGGACGTGTGAGTGTTGCTTTGCCGCCACATCTGTCCAATTTCAGTAGTTGAATATTCAGAAAGCCTTCGGAAAGTCTGTCCTTTTTTAGAGTCGATCACGCAAAACAGATGACAAATGTTTCCTGTTGAATTTCACATTTTGCCTGTTTATTTTGCTTATGGTAGTAAAGCTATAACCCTTTGCATCTTGTTTTTGTTCTGGACAGATGATGACGCGTGCCTCGTAAGTGATGAATCTCAGCCTTCGGCTGAGTCTGTCCTTCCTCCCGTGGAACACCGACCGTTCGAGGCAGATGAATCCCAAGTTTCTGAGATTCAGCTTTAAGAATTTGCCCAGCAATGGGATTATTGCCTTCTTCAAGTTGCTGTCTACCGCCACTGGGTGTACACCAAGAATGTGAAGAACCCAGTGGAAGAATGTAGCAGCACTGTTGTATTGAAAGTGTTTAGAATAAAGGTGTTTGAGTTATGATAATGTGGTTTTCAGTTTTTAAAACTACATCTCCCACGCGGAAATTAATTCTCTTCAGGTAAAGTTGAACTGTGGTGAAAACCATCAGGGAATAACAGTGAAACCAAAGCTTCATCTTCAGCAAAGCTTCTCTTCAGCATCTGAGTTGCTTAACTTCAAAGGAGAGCATTCTTTACGCAGTAGCTGTCTCTACCAGGAATTGTTCTGACTTTTGTTCTTTGTTTTTATTTCGAGTGGGTTCTCATTGTAAAGAAATAGATTTTGATCTGGCCTAGTACTTAACTAACCACAGTTGTTCAGTTTAAAGCAACACTGTATTTAGTATTTCAGTGCCCTGAATGGATAGAAGAAAGTACAGAATGTAATGGCTGTCAAGCTGGGTTTTGCCCACAGCGTCTTTTGGTTATTTGGTGTACGGACCTCATCAATGGATTTACCTCTCAACTCCACATTCCTAAAGGGAAAATCGAGGGCTTCAGGCTGTCAGGCCGAATCTGACTTGTGCAATACCGTAAAGGGAACAAACGCAGGAACTTTTCAAACTTGTTGATACTAGGCAGTCTGAAAGATCCTACGTGACTTCTGGAGTTGTAACCATCTCTAGCACCAGCAGTACACAAGAGTTCTGGCTCTGTGGAAGACTTGGACCGAAGATGGAGATGAGATTCTTCCCAAAGGATCTGCTGTTTCTTGTTCAGACAGCATCTGGGGAAGAAATAAATCTCCGGCAAATGCTGGACTGTTCTGGACTATCACTGTGCAGTGTCTTGCCCGTGTGCTAAAGCTGCAGGGCCGGCTAATGTCCCTGGGTAATGTAAATGCAACAGGTGATCGGAGAATGTTCAACCATCTGTGAGGAGCTGGATGGGTGGGGGGCTGAAGAGAAACACTGGGTGCCTCAATATGATGTCTAGGGGCTTACCCGCTAAGGGCGAGTAAAGATGTCATACAGATGCACTTTATTTTTTTATCTCTGTAGCTCTGGTTTGTTTCTTATGTTAGCAGAGCTTAGTCTTAAAACCCGCAATAAGGTACTATTGAATCCGCAGGGGAAATGCAATGCATTTTCTTATCTACAGTGCAATTTAAAATGTAAATATTTTGTGATTTATATTGAATTTGGATATGAAAATGTAAATAAAACGGTATTTCGATGACCTCCTTATGACTGTCACAAAATGTTGCTTACCAGCTCTAGTGAGAAGCAGATGCCCTTCTCAGTGTTGCCCCGTCCCACAACTCTGAGAACTCCTTTAGTGTTGTGAGGTGCCCGCGCTCAACCGCGCACCGCCCGCCCCGAGCAGTACCTGCCAGCCCGCCTCCGCCCTCCTCGCCGTAGCCCCGCCGCCTCTGCAGCACGAAGTACTGGTTGGAGCGCTCCAGCACCCACAGCTTGAGGGCATTTTTCAGCAGCACCTCCTCGGGCTTCAGCCACATCGCAGCGGCTTCACCCCCCTCCGCCGCCGCCGCCCATGCCCGCCGCCGCCGCCTCCCGCTCCACGTACGCAGCCCGGCCGCCCCGAGGCATGCTGGGAGTCGTAGTCCCCGCGGGAGCCCTCAGCACTACAGCTCCCGGCAGGCCCCGCGCCGCCGCCGTCTGAGATTTGAGGCGGGAAGAGGCTCTAAGCCGCCTGGCTGTGGCCGGGCCTCGGCCCGAGGGTCTCCTTCCAAAGTGCAGGACCCGGCGCTTTTCTTATCGAACCTCATCCCATTGACCTCAGCCCAGCTGTTCAGCCTATCCAGATCCCGCTGAAGGGCCTCCCTACCCTCAGGCAGATCAACACATCCTCCCAACTTGGTGTCATCCGCAAACTTACTGAGGGTACACTCAATCCCCTCCTCCAGGTCATCAATAAAGATATTAAACAGGATGCGCCCCAGTACCGACACTTGGGGGACACCACTCGTAACGGGACGCCAGCTGGACTTAACTCCATTAACCACTACCCGCTGGGCACGGCCCTCGAGCCAATTCTCAACCCAGAGAAGAGTGAACCTGTCCACATGACGGGCTGCCAGTTTCCCCAGGAGTATTCTCCTGTGGGAGACCGTGTCAAAGGCTTTGCTGAAGTCCAGGTCGACTGCATCAACAGCCTTTCCCTCATCTACCAGTCTGGTCACCCAGTCATAGAAGGAGACGAGGCTGGACAAGCACGACCTGCCCTTTGTGAACCCGTGCTGGCTGGGTCTGATCCCCTGGCTGCCACGCACGTGCCGTGTGATCTCCCTCAAGATCAACCGCTCCATAACTTTCCCTGATACCGAGGTCAGGCTGACAGGCCTGTAGTTCCCCGGATCTTCCTTACGGCCTTTCTTGTAGATGGGAGTCACATCGGCAAGCCTGCAATCTTGTGGGACCTCACCAGATAACCAGGAATGCTGATAGATTCAGCGAGACCTGGACAGGCTGGAGAGCTGGGCAGTCAGAAACAGGATGTGGTTAGGAGAATTGTAGAAGATAATAAAACGCCTGCTGAAGCAGAGCCAGCTTTCTGATCAGCTCAGTGTAATGACTCAGTAAGTCAAAGCTCTTAAAGCAGTTAGGAATGTTACTTATTCCAGGTCTGACTCGTTTGAAATGACGAAAAATGCTGCTTTGAAAAGGAAGGTACGTTCTATGAATTGCAGGCAATGCAAGGTAATCGTTTTGATTGATGAAATTTACTGGTCTTTGGGTTTTCTTTCTGGTTTTTATTTGCTTCCAATTTTTTGAAGACAAGGAAAATCGTTCTGGAATTACTACACTGTGCTGGAAGCAAGTCTCAGGGAAATAGTGTTCAGAGGATGACTGTCTAGATGAAATGGAGAGGTCTTGCATTGCTTCCTTGGGTACGCACAACTGATACTTCCCTAATTTGAGAGGGGATTAAGGGAAGGAAAGTGGAGGGATAGCACTGCTTGTATTTTCATGGCTAGTGTAGCAAGAAGATTTACGTGGGCATCAGAATCCAAAAGTTTGTATGTCTTCCTGTGCAGATTTTTCTTCTTCTTTTCCAGTTTCTCGATCTTAGCTTTAAGCAGAGCTTGTAAGATCTCTGAGCTGTCTAACATCTTTGTTACTCTCAGATAGAAAAATTTTGCTTGTCAAGATCAAATACATACTCATTTTCTCGGAAAATGCATCAAGAGAGTGTTTTTGTTTTGGTTTGGTTTTTGTTAAAGTGTGTTTTGTTACTGACATTCCTGTATTTTGATGTAAATTAAAACTAATTCAGTCTATCTAGGGGCAAGGAGGTAGCATGGTCATTGTACCTGGCACATATAGCATGGAATGGAGTAATGTACCTTATGTGATTAACTCCCATGGGATGGCAGGATGAAATGTTCATGTTCCACCATTTATAGGGGAGTCCTCTGATAGTCTGCTGATAGAGAGAGACATTTTGTGCCCGAACTGTAATTAAATGGCATCGTGGCGTGGAATACAGGGAACACGCGCCTGAGACTTTGTAAGTGTATCACTTTATTGTACCCGAGTCGCAGTTGACATTTCTCATGGCAGAAGGGGAGGAGATACGTGAACTCCTTCCTGTGGAATGAAGTGCCAGCGTCAGGAGCGTTCGCTTTCTTTGCATCTGTGCCAATCGTGGACTCGGAATGTGGGTACTGAATCCTTTAGAGAACCCACCCCATCCCAGAAGCACCGCTCGTTCTGAAGTGCTGCGCTGTGAACATTTGGTTCCACCACTGCCTCCTTTCTCCCCGTCGGATCAGCACTGCCGTACTGGAGGTGGGGGAAACCTTGAACCAAAGCGGTTTTGATTCTGAGTCTGTCAAAGCACACCGACGTTGCCGTGCAAAGCCAAGCTACGGTGTCTGTACTGCTACAGAATATGTCATAGGAATCCTTTCTTGCTGTTGCACGTTGCCATTGCTGAAATGGGTGTATTACTGCGTAGTTCATATCCAGACAAAGAACCGTGAGTGTGTAGCTAATGGTACTTCCAAGAGTGCAAACCCATCGTGTGTCATAGAGGTCAATGTTATGTGTCGCAGTAGCTGAGAACTGGAGAATATAAATAAAGTAATATCTACGAACGTCTTGGCTTCTTCCTTTTGATTGTGTAACCGTGCTTCTGAAAGCTGCTGCAGGAATGTGGGGTCGTGGTTATAGTCTCAGGGCGTTTCCAGGAGCACCAGGTCGGGCTCCCATGGAAGTGCACGTGCAGAGCTGGTGCCGTTCATCATTGCACAGCTCCAATTGTAGGGGGAAGGGTCTATGCCCGGATATCTAGAAAAAGAGAAGCTGAAAATCACACGCTTACTGCTTTCAGGTCAAAAGGGATTTCTGAAAAAGGTCCTCCTCTCATTCTCTCTTTGGAGATTGTCTCGGACGTGTGAGTGTTGCTTTGCCGCCACATCTGTCCAATTTCAGTAGTTGAATATTCAGAAAACCTTCGGAAAGTCTGTCTGCATACTTGAAAATCCTGCCTCCTTCTACCTGCTGGAGCTGTTGCTTTTTTCCTACCATCAAAAAACAGAGAATGAAACGAATCAACTGTCATGAGAACAAATTTCCACTGAGAACACCTTTCAGTGACAGCTGTCACAATATGTGCTGGCTGGAGCTGATTTTAATTGCTATTGTGAAACAGCTACACATTAGAGCCGTTAAAATACACTTTATTAATGCACATACCTGTAAGATAATCATGAATATCTAGAGTGGCTGTCACTGCTATGTTTTTACATTGTTACAGGAAAGGAATGGAAGACAGACAAAATGAAAGAACACTGTGGTGCTGCAGAATGAATAGTGAGGGCCTGACAAACTACAAGGAGATCATTTAGTCAGCTCCTTTAACACAGCCGTTTTTGTTTTCTTTTTCCTCACAGCTTATGGATGCTGCTATTGTTTGCAAGACTGTTTAAAGAGCCTGCTTATTTTTTAAGCTATTGTAGTACACGTCTGGATGCTGCTGAAAAATCTCTAAAAACATCTCTAGCACTGTCAGATGGAAATGTGGCAATGTCCCAGATCACACCCAGTCAGGACAGAGATGGAGAAGACCTTTTTTTCCTAGCTACGATTCCACAGTCTATCTGCAGTACCCTGCAGAACTATGAAAGCTGTGTCCTTCACAATATAATCCTTGTTCAGCTCATTGAGACTACCAGCTGGCACTGGTATGTGTTCACTGCCAATGGACTTTCCTACAGATGTCTGAACAGACAGCACTCCTGTACTACTGCAAAGAGAAATCAGCACTACAGAGCTAAGAAAGAAACACAGGAGAACAGTCGTCTTCAAGATCCTCTATCCTTTCCAGACATTTTTATCTTGAGTCTTTCATGAATTCAACCTCAAAAATTAAGCATAATTTTTACTTAAGGAAAATATCTACATATTACTTGAAGAACTGGATTCTGCACCAAGCTGCAAAAATAAGAGTAAGCGGAAATGGCAAAAAAGACACAGGGGGCAATGACAAAACATGAAAGTAGTTCTATAAACAGTACTACTATATGCAGCATCAAAAGTAGAGGGAATCGTGACATCACAAAAACTAAGCTTATTCTAAGGAAAATCTGATCAACTGACACTATGTTACACAAGTGCAAAAATTCTGGTATAAGTGGCTCTGACTGCAGTTGACATTACCTCTCTTAATGGAATGATTACACTGCACAGGCTGCCATCCTGGCTAGCAAAGCAAATGTAGTTCTCTGAAATGCACATCTTCCCATGGGCGTTGTAATGAGTGAAAGGAACCCATAAGAAGCACTCGTGAACTTCCTTCAAAGTCTCTTCTTTGGGTAGCCTGAAGAATGCACTGAACTGCTGACTGTGGGCTCGGCTCTCCAGGCCTCTAGTTTAGAAAGCAAACAAAACAAGAAACAAAGGGAGGAGGGAGAAGAGAAAAATGAAATATCTTGAAAATATCCTTAAAAATACGAAAGTTACAATGTCTTGGGGAAAGGCTATTGAAAACAGTAAAGTATCATGCACTCTGGAAACCTGTGGTGTCAATTGGAAGGTTCAGCACTTGGCCGGAAGAGGCAACAAAGTGCAGAACCAGACCTGCACACCAACTCAACCAAATGCTTCAGTGCTTCAATAAATAGGAACAGATTCTGACACATTCTTACAAAGTGAACCACTCTGCTCAATCAGGGTCTAAAGGGAGAGGAAAAGAAAGATTCACTATTAGCTTAGTCTGCTCTGCTTTCCAAACCATTAAAATAATCCATTTAAACCTACAAGTTTTGGCTTGACAGAGGGTTAATGAGTTAGAAACACGGCACATGGAAACATCTGCCATGGGATAATTTTCACAGATAACTGCAGTCAGAAACAAGATTTTTGTCACAGACTAACATCTCTCTCCAGCACTGCTACCAAACCAAAGTATCAGTTATGCAGCAAACAACCCAAAACAGGCTCTGCTATGGGTGTACTATACAAGGAAAAAGTAATTTGATTTCTTGACCCTTTTTTTTTCTTTTTTAATCTGTTACATAGTTTGGTTTAACTAGAAACAAATTCAATGGAGCTACTGGAAATCAGGCTAAGGCTGAAGTTCACTGGAAAATGCTTTATCATATTTTTTTTCTTTGCATAGGTAATATTTTACAACATAGATTTAGTTAATTAAAATTACCCAACTGTAGTCTCACTTTTCCTGGTTACTTTTCACAGTAAGTAGCCAATCAAAACCTCATAATTTGAGTGGGAATTTGGACAGCTCCTCAAGGAGAGGGCAACATTTGCACCACCAGAAACTAGAAATGAAATCATAAATTTGCTACAAGAAATAATCACACTTTCCTTGAGAAGGAAGCACTCTAAACCATCTGTTTATTTACATACAAATCTATTTCCATGCCTAAAACATGGCTATAAACAAGGAAACCCTGTAGCACATGGACTTTATCACCTACCTCCAGTGGCAGAAAAGCCATGCATACATACACATATACATGCATGCAAGTACAAATTTAGTTGGAATCATTTATTCTTCTCAATGAGATTTTTTGTAGACTCTGAAGATCTTGATTTCCTGTTCCTAAACACTGTTAAATGTATTTTAAAGATATTGAAGCCCAGTTCTGAAGGTTTGATCACTTCCTGCCTTCATTCAGACTTTGATACTGCAAAGTATTGAAAGGCTACAATGTTATGCAAGCATTTGATCCCGAATTTTAACAAGGTATTTATTCAAGGAATGTCATCTTTGCCAATATTTACTGATCTCCTTCAGAGAAGGATGTTCCTCCCCTTTGTATAAAGATGTACTGAGTTCAGAACTGACAGATCATAAGCAGTTACCTCTTGGTGATCTGCAGGGGGTCATGAAGGACCAGGTCATTTTCAAACGTCTCCTTATCAAAAAGTCTCCTAACAGCATAGTTTGCCAGCTGCTCCATGAGAAGGAAGGTTTCATTAATGTGCAAAAACATGGAAAAATAGTGATCTTCTCCATGGGAACAGACATGAATGCTCTCTGTCAGAATAACATTGGAAGTCTTCTCAAGTTTTGATACTGCATCCCAGGAGATAATAAGCTTTACTGAAAATACAAATACAAGCGGATATGAGTAACATCTCTTTAGCTGCTATCCTCATACTAATCAAAAAAGCAGTAGCACTAGAGAGTATAATTAAACAACGCTGTTAGATCACGGTTCATTTGGAAAAGGATACAAATTTACAAGGACAAGCAAAAAAAAATGAAGACTCTCTTCACAATTCCTATCAAGTAATTCCACTAGAATGATTTTTAAAGAAAGAAAAACATTAAAGACACACCAATTATGAAAATACAAGTCTGTATTGTCTTTTCTTTGCTCTAATGTGAAACTGCAAACTGACTCACATAAGCCACCCTACAGATTAGCAATTAGACACCTGCTCACACAGCACAACACTTCCTCAATACGTAAGAAAAATTCTCCCATGTGTGAAAGATATACAGTAAAACACGAAAGGACCGGGCATCAGAGCTAAGCCTTACTTACTTTCTGCTCCCAGCAAAAATGAGTAAAAGCTCAGGAAGTTGGTACTAAGATAAAGCCACCCTTGACAAGGCACCCGTCCCTTCCAGTAGCTGCATGAATAATAGGTAACCAACTTTTCTTGCTCTGGTAATCCAAAACACCTTTCAAACTTCATAAGACCCTCACGAAACTTCTCAGGATCTTCTTCTTTTGTAAAAGAACCTTTTCCTTCCTCAGCAATCAAACCCTAAAACAAAAGAACAGTTATTTCATGTACGTATCCGCATGGGTGCGTGTCGTATGTAAAGTTGCACACGTACAATGGAGTATTCTCCTTATAGGATATGATATTTTACAACTGGAACAATAGTCTGAAGATCAAAAAACAGGTTATAGATCACACGTGCTACTTCAGATTCATACAGCTGAGGCATGACACACATCTTTAGGTTTTCCTATTTGAAAATGAAGTATTTTCCTCGCTTAATCATATGAATTCCAGGGCTAAATGTTTAGTAATTACAAAAACTCTCATATGCTTCCTAGGGGTTCTCAAAATTATTGTGAAATAATCTATTATCAGCTCTTGGCCACTATCTAAAGGCACCTGGTGTACCATTTACCAAAAAGAAATAATTTATGTCAAACAGCTTTACTTAACTGTGGCAGATAAACAGTAACAATGGAGCATATTACTCACTCAGAAGTACACTATATTATGGTGCTGTCTACACAGAACATAATATTTATGTACATTTAGAGGAAAAAATACTCAGCCTTCCCCAACTGCGTCATGTGTTTTCTACTTACTCTTATCTTCCCCTGGACAAAGCTTGTAATATCTTCATTTGAATCAAATACTGATAAAACGTTCATAACATTGTGTTCTAACCAGTCCCAGTGCTCCGTTATCTCTTCTCTGCTGGCTCCTGATGGAAAGAGAAAGATTGAAGTGACTTTAATTACTTCATTAAAAACATTAATCAAGAGAATGCTCAGGAAATTTCACGTTCACGGAGTAATTTATACCCACAAGTTAAAATCACACCAAAACCACTGCTGTGTGTTTTATCTTTCAGGCTCTTAATGCAGCTCTTTTTCTAGCCTTTACACCAAGAAGCATCCCAGGTTTGTCAGGACTTTGTGGCTCCATGCTGAATTCTGGCAACTGGGACTGACAGCTCCTTCAGCCCAGCAGCACCACAAGCACGCTCGTTAATAAGTAGGACACTCTCCATGGAAGTGGGAAACACGAGATCACACTCAAGAAACTAATAAGGAAATGAGGCACGAGCTTTTGATACCCCCAGCTCTGATCACTAAGCCACAGCAGCTCCCAGGGGAGAACTCCCGGGCTCAGATTCGCAGAGGTGCACAAATGCTTCTAACAAGTGCAAGGTTGCATCACTGCACACATCTCTGTGGCCAGAACGGTAGCAAAGATTTGTATCCCTCTTTGGATACAAAAAATGACCATTTATGCTGCCCATGACAAACAATTGCTTGTGCTCACTACAAGTCATTGCTTTATCTCACTCTCTATCGAGTCACGTTTTAATTAGATTTCTAATCACACTAAAGCTTAGCCAACCAATTGTAGAAACAGTTGTCATTTCACCTATACAGTAAAGTTCTGCTCGCATTTTAATCCCAAACAATGCAATGTTTTCCTGCAGTCGAAGGGTTCTAAACCAGGACAAAAGCAGAGCTGCACCCCAGATGGAAAGCCATATACCAGACCTCCTCATCCAGGACAAAAGGCTCATTCATACCAGCTGAATGACCCCTGAAGCAGCATCTGGCACTCCAAAATTAGTGCTGTTTTTCTTCTGAACCTTCTGGGACTCCAATACTGAGGAATTAAGGAACGCTTCCTTCCCTTTCAGTACACACAAACCAGAGGAGTAACTTAAAAATCCATTATCACTAACCACAAGGAGCATACAAAACACAGAGCCAAGATAAAATCCAGTGTTCCAAGAATGTGAAAATGGCAATTTCAAACATCTTAGAGAAAAGCCAACGTCATTATGTTACTTTACAATGCTTTTCATCTAGGATTCAGAAGGCAATCGCTTACTCTATGGTGAATGTCACCACAAATAGAACCTAACTCTCCTGAACTACCCAGAAATAGATCAGTAGCTTGTTTCAAACACAAAGGAAAACTCTCACCTCCTTGATACAAGCTGTGAAATGCTTACCATAATTCATCTTAATCTTTTCACATACTTGGTTACAAACTATGCAAGTGGTAACAGTATAAGCAGAGTGTATCAACAGTAAAGGATGGCAAAAACTCTGAACTCCTTCTTTAAAGACAGGTGACTCCTTCCACTTCATCAGATGGTGGGAGACAGAGAGAAGGAAATGGAGGGGAAGAATTGATACAGGACTCAATAAAGGGATTCCAAAACATACATGAGTTGCTTGTTACATTACCTGGTGTAGGGAACCTGCTTTGGCAAGGGGGTTGGACTTGATGATCTCTAGAGACCCCTTCCAATCCCTATGATTCTATGATACATCCTTCTCAGGAATGCTCACAATTAAACAGTCACATACTGCCATTACCATTCACGATTTCTGTTTCCTCAATTTACCTTGTAAAGACTAAAACAACTTTCAGTGGATTCCACAGAATTAAGGCTGTCTTGAGAATGAATGGAAATCATTCTAAACGTCATTAAATAGTCAGGCTGTGCTACATATGCTGGGTTTGCAATGACACTTTAAAAATGACATCAAGAGTAATTAGGCAAAGCAATGAAATCAAAACTGATTCTTTCTCTCAGATTATACATGTAGAGCAATTATTTGAGTCACTGTAAGAACCAAAGGCACAGATGTGACAGGATGAAGAAGAAACTATCTCTAAAGGTTTAAATGATGTAGCAGTACTGTTTCAGACCCTCACTGTGTAAAAGCAGGAAAGAAAGCAATCTTTTCAGTTTATTCACTTCACAGAAGGAACAATGTGTTCCAGAACACGGAGTATAATTACATGTGAAGCCTTTTGTTCTAAGGCATATTTACACAGCACAGAATTGGTAAAAATTCAGTCCTAGAGTAAAGATCACCCTTCACATTTTCTCAGGGGCCTGATGTCATTAGCTCCCCAGAGTGCTCTTCCAACGCATTTATCAAATTATTTTCCTTAACAGCCTGTCACTGCTTGTTCTGACTTCACCAGAAGAAGCCCCAAAATTTTATTTACAGTCAGCTCACAAACTATTCAAATTCTATCTCATTTATAATGCTGCCCTTTTTAAGTGAGACCTTACGGATTACATTAAATCATTTAACAATTCTCTCACTGACTACATCCCTCAGATGAGCCCTCGCAGAGCACGAACAGGAGCGAGGAGCATTGCAGCATGAAATGCAGAAACAACTGAGCAAACATCAAAAAGGAAAAATCACGATTTATGAAGTAGCTCATTTGATTTAAAAAGAAATAAAAGAAAAAAAAAATCAGGAAAAGGCACAATTGCTTATTTAAGGCAAAGTAATGAAGGTTTATAAAGAAAACAGTAAAATTCAGTGTGGCAAGAGTATTGCATTTACAGGCTGAGGGAGCTGGGCCTGTTCAGGCCATGAAAGAGAAGGCTCCGGGGAGACCTCAATGTGGCCTACCAATACTTCAAAGGAGCTTATAAACAGGAGGGAGACTGACCTTTTGCATGGTCTGATAGTGACAGGACAAGGGGGAATGGTTTTCATCTAAAAAGAGAAGAGATTTTGATAGATGTGTGGGGAAAATAGAGAGGAGATTTAGATTAGATGAGTGAGGAAAATCACTCATCTGGCAAGGCTGGCAAGGCAGTGGAAAATGCCGCCCAGAGAATTTTGGATTTCCTGCTCCCAAAGATATTCAAGGCCAGGTTGAACAGGGCCCTGGGCCCTCATCTGGTGCCTGATTTAGAGGTTGGCAATCATTCCCACGGCAGGGCATTGGAATTAGATGATCTTTTCAGTCCTTTCCAACCCAAGCCATTCCATCACTCTATGATTCTTTCTATCACATCAGTGTTTGCAGAGTGGCACCTCAAACCTTCCTGCAAAACTCGTCTTTTGCCACAGGCCTGGAGGCCTGGGGGACCAGAGAAATCTAGACAGAGACTTAGCTTTTTTTCTTTTGTAAGGAACACAACTAATTGAAAAAACTGAAAGCATGGAAAAAGATGAACTGTGTTTTTTTAAGCATAATTACAGACTTTTTCACAAGTTTTAATAAGCCTTAAGAAATTGATTGATCTCACAGCAGTGACATTTATCATCTGACTATCTTAGTTTCAATATAAAAGGCAAGACCATGGTGAGGAAGAAAAAAAACAGTGATGCGTGCAGAGAACTGAGTCCTCCCAACTTTGGAATGGAGGACTCTCTGAACGCTGGCTATTTCAGCAGCCTGCATAAAAGAATTTACACTTCATTCTCAGGGAAAGCTGTGGAATTCAAAAACAAACAATAAAAACAACAACATCAACCTAGTAATCACGATGCTTTAGGAAAAGTCACGTACTCCACTTTCAAGGTCAATTTTCTTTTCCATTTCCTACTGATTAGTAACAACATACAAAAGAGAAAGAACCTCTTACACCCTAAGAGCAACAGATACGAGGAAGAGTTCAGCTGCTATCATGACAGAAAGCCTGGCTCATTTTTAACAAAGTGAAAAATAAAACTTAATAACCAATTCCTGTTATTTATACTTATAGCACACCTAATACTCTCAAGGATCAACTTATTCATAGCAACCAGAACTGTGCCAAGTTACAGAGCTCCTTTGCAGCTTAGAAAATACAAGACTGTACCCCTGCAATTCTAAGTGAGGACCAAGGCAGATCCTCAGGAATGTACAGACTGATGAAGAAAACAGGCAAGCTGAACTTATCATACGAAGGGTCCACAGGAATATTCTGAAAAACTGGGACCATAAACCACTGTCAATCTCAGGTCTGTCATATCCTGAGCATCACTGGATCACTACCAAATAAGTTTCAAGGTCTCTGAAATTAATCATGACGCGAGACGTTTAACCCAAGCAAAAGATTGAGCCCATCCTTTGCATCATGTTTTTTCAATTTGTAAACTCGCTTAGCCTCTCCAAGAATAGTACATACCACATGCAATGGACCAGTAGACCTGTGAGTCTGGTGTCTGATGCAGGATGCGAAACGGGGCCACTTTTGACGTTGAATCCAACACTGCATCTAGGGTTCCCACAAGAAGACCTGAAGAAAACATACACAGCCTGATTAAACTGAGGCTTTGAAATGCACACTTACCTCCCAGCTCCTTTCTTACTGAATAGGAATGCTATCCAAGTGAAGATTTGTTCTGTGAGAATCTTTGAGAAAAAAAGAAGCACAAATGAACAAAAGGAAAAGTGCTCCCAGAAGAAACTACTTGGGAGCCATTACAGGCACAAGAGCCACTATAAACACAAACTGAGGGCAAAGAAGTTTGAGATGACGCTCATGGAAGCAATAGCCATGCAGTATGGTAAACCAGAGGATAACCTGAGAAGGAACACAGTAATTCTCAGCCGTTAATAAGCACAAGCAGAAATTGGACAACCTCTTCATTAGTCACTTACTGTTCTTCTGTTTTACAGACAAAGGAAACGGTTCTAGGGAAACTGTAAAAACATAATGTCTGATTTATGAAAATATCATGCACTCTTTTCACGTGAGAACGCCATGCCACACTCCGTGTACACACAGAAGCTTTCCTGCTCATTCCATTCTCTGGGCAGAGGGCTACAAAATGTCTCTCTCTCTCTCGTTACCAGCAGACTATCAGAGGACTCCCCTATAAATGGTGGAACATGAACATTTCATCCTGCCATCCCATGGGAGTTAATCACATAAGGTACATTACTCCATTCCGTGCTATCTGTGCCAGGTACAATGACCATGCTACCTCCTTGCCCCTAGATAGACTGAATTAGTTTTAATTTACATCAAAATACAGGAATGTCAGTAACAAAACACACTTTAACAAAAAAGAAAAAACAAAAAACAAAAACACTCTTGATGCATTTTCCGAGAAAATGAGTATGTAATTTCATCTTGACAAGCAGAATGTTTCTCTCTGAGAGTAACAAAGATGTTAGACAGCTCAGAGATCTTACAAGCTCTGCTTAAAGCTAAGATCGAGAAACTGGAAAAGAAGAAGAAAAATCTGCACAGGAAGACGTACAAACTTTTGGATTCTGATGCCCACGTAAATCTTCTTGCTACACTAGCCATGAAAATACAAGCAGTGCTATCACTCCACTTTCCTTCCCTTAATCCCCTCTCAAATTAGAAAAGTATTAGTTGTGCGTACCCAAGGAAGCAATGCAAGACCTCTCCGTTTCATCTAGACAGTCATCCTCTGAACACTATTTCCCTGAGACTTGCTTCCAGCACAGTGTAGTAATTCAAGCTCCAGAACGATTTTCCTTGTCTTCAAAAAATTGGAAGCAAATAAAAACCAGAAAGAAAACCCAAAGACCAGTAAATTTCATCAATCAAAACGATTACCTTGCATTGCCTGCAATTCATAGAACGTACCTTCCTGTTCAAAGTAGCATTTTTTCTGTCATTTCAAACAAGTCAGACATGGAATAGACAACATTCGTAACTGCTTTAAGAGCTTTGACTTACTGAGGCATAACACTGAGCTCATCACAAAGCTGGCTCTGTTTCAGCAGGCGTTTTATTATCTTCTACAATTCTCCTAATCGCATTTTTGTTACAATATACGGTACTAAGACATTAGTCACCATTGCTAAGGTTGATGCTACAGCTCAGCTTGCACGAATGAGTGTGACAGCACACCAGGGAGCTGCACTCCTCACAGTTCCCATCAGTCAGGGAGGACATCAGATTTTAGACACAATAAACTGTTTTGGGTCAGTACTGCTCATTTCAGTAGTTCCACCTGTCAGCAGTGCTCTGCTTACAACACAAGTGCAGGACAGTGCTTCAGTAAGTAGTCAGGAGGCCATGAGCTCATGTCACAGCCACAGTTCCTGGCATCATTGCAAGTCCCACCTGCTTACCCTGGGCCTGAATGTGCTCCCACTACAAGATGGAAATGTTCACATCTAGGGCTGCGTACAAGGAAAGGTTTAGAAGTCATTAGTACAAGTCCAAGGATATTAATTGTAAAATAAAGGAGTAGAGAGCAGAAGAATCAGCAACTGTTCAGACCAGATAGTGGCATGACTTCCAGAAGGCATGCAAGTGGAAAAAGCAACTCAGATCCTACTTGCCAATTCCTTGCCAACGATATAAAACACATTGCTCCTAAATGCCAGCGGCATAGACAACCTCCAGAAGGTCACCTGCTCTGGGTCTGTTCAGCTTTGAGAAAAGAAGACTCAGACGGTGATCTTATTAATGTTCAGAAATATCTCAAGCGTGGGACTCAAAGAGACATGGCCAGTCTCTTTTCAGTGGTCTGTGGAGACAGGACAAGGGCAAATCGCCATCAGCTGGAGCATAGGAAGTTCTGCACCGATATGTGAAGGAAATTCTTCTCAGAGCAGGTGATGGAGCACTGGCACAGGCTGCCAGGGAGTTGTGGAGTCTCCTCCTCTGGAGACTTACAAGACCCACCTGGACACCTACCTGTGCGACCTGGGCTAGGGAGCTGCTTTGCAGGGGGGTTGGGCTCGATGAGCACTAGAGGTCCCTTCCAACCCCTTACAATTCTGTCATTCTGTGATACTCTCACCTCTCCTCTACATCAGACCCATGTTTTCAAGTGGTGATTTCACATAAGTCCTCCTCCAGTCTCACACAGGGAATCATTTCAGCTACAGACACAGAAGGTGATAAACACTCTCTGCTTTTAGAAAACATTCTCAACTTCAGTTAGTAGAGTAAAACCACTGAAAAACACCACGGATACCTAAGTGAATAGGGTGAAACACTCTAGAAAATAAAAGAGCCAGAAAACCTGAGTAGCTTTGAAATAAGATTTTTCCAAAACTTTCCGTAACCCAGGGCCAAAAGAATACAAACATCAGCTGACAATGCCAGGAACAAACTGCCTCGGTGGAGTACATCAAACCTTCAGAGTTCAGTGTGGATGATGACTCAATGGAAACACAAGCAATGCGCTGGCACCGTGCCTCACACTGTATCCTCACCCACCAGAACATGTTAGCAATGAAATCTGCTCTCACTTGTACCAACTTATGGTAATAACACCGATCTGTTAAACAAAAATAACTGCACGGCACTTCACCTTTTGGGAGCAATACTGCTGTGTCCTTCTATTTCACCAGGCACATCCAGAGAGTGCTGCTGTTTGCTCTGAAGCAGGGCTGGCACAAGCCTGTTTGCTCCTCTGCTGCCTAACAGTATCTTTGAGATCAATCATTCATGAAATTAAAACCGGATCTGTCTCCTGATTTACAACATAGAAGTGTTACTGGACATCAGATATTGCAGTGAGAGTTAGAGCTCCTTACAGAGACGCTCCAATAGCACAGCTCTGGCCAGCCCACATCCCCAGGGTCTTTGATGGCAGACACATCCAGGGCTTCACTCTGCGTTTGTCTGCACCAATGTAAAAAGGCACTGTGTGGAAGTACTGCACAAGCTGCAAACGTGTGACAGCAAATGCAGATGCTCTGCAGGAAGAGTTTGTTTTGGCAATAATCGCTCATTTCTGCAGCCTGAGGCTAATTAGAGCAAGACCTAAGGGGAAAAACACTATGAAATAAGTAAGCTTGTGTCAGAAAATAAGGATAATTCGTTTCAAACATATATTTGTTTCAGTTCAAGAGCAACACCCACTTATTATAAGGAACAGAATGGGTGGAAGCTTGCTGAGGACACCTCCCTGCAGGGACACGTGGAGCAAGGCCTTAAACAGCCACCTCCCAAAAAGCAGCATCTGTATGCTCAGAAGAAACACCACGTGAAGAATGAAAGCAACGGCTTTTGCGTTCAGTTGGTTTAGTACTGTAAAGTCAATCTGTTAATAAATTGTGAATTGAAGAAGAAAATAAACCCCGGAGGCAATGCAGTGCAGGAGACCCAAACTACAAATCCCCACCACCATAAATATTTGTTTACAAAAACAAGATAAAGCCTCAGCCCAGAACGTCAAACGCATGTACAGCATTTTGGTTCACACTGAAAAAAAGTTTATCTAGAGACAACTGGGTATTCAGTCTAAAACACAAACACATACTATACTAGCCACAAAAAAAAAAAAAAAAAAAAAAATCACTGTCTCAGTGTAATTTATTTAAAACAGGAGAATGCCAACTTGTGAATAAGACTCTCCCATTTCTTCAAATGAAGCACAGAACTCTTTGTTTGATTTTATTTCTAAATTAACTTGATCTCATGACTAAGAAATCTCAGCTTAAGGGAATACAGAGCACAGACTAAGAAAACAAACACTCTTTAGCAATTGAGATGTAAAACACGTTCATTTAAGACTCCTGTGAGAAAGATTTCATCTCTGTTTACAATAACTTGCACATTCTGGTCAGCAGTTACGGCTCAGGTGAGACAATGGCAGCTCACTAAACAAAGGTGTGCATTCAGCCCCACATGTACTCATGGCAATAAAGATATCCTTGAGAGCTGGGGAACTAGCAGCACAACTCTGCAAGAAAGATAAACACTGGTCTCCTTGGTAGGTACAGGGGCAAGTCTGACTTATCTCAGCTCGTCCTCCTTTTCTTTGCTTCTGCACAGCTGAAGGCTATACAACGTATACAACGCATAATCATAGCTAAACACAGAGGGAAGTAAAACTCCTGCAATATCTAAGTAGTGCAGCACCTTCTCTGTGGCCAAGAAAGATGACCTTCAATGCCAGGCCTTCTGTCCCCAAGGCAGCAGCACGGCCACACCGCAGCGCTGCCTGCTCCTTCTGATGCCAGCAGAGCTGTCACACTGCCCTTCACAAGATGGTGGGACACAACTATGGACCTCTACGGCAACGTGAAAACTGACTGAGGCACGAACTGCACCTCTCCAGCCTCACATCCAACCCCACAGAGCAGTCCTTCAAGTTCCAAAAAGCAAACATCATCTTTGTCACACACTGAGCCCACTCACACTGCAAAGCTTCCTCACCTGCCCTGCTATTCCCACTGAAATGAATTCGTGTAAGATCACCGAGTACCATTTCCAATTGGTACAATAGGAAGCTCTGTGCAAGACAAGGTCCTTACCACCAATACCCATTACCTGACAACACTTCAACGTAACTGCTTTTGACAGACAATGTCCCCATAGCACAGATACAATCCTAGTCTGTCTCCCCTTCCTCCAGCCTCCTACACCAGCAGTGACACAGACAACAGACTGCATCCTCTAAAAAGCAGGAATAGCATCAGGGACCTTCTACAGATTCAAGATGGCAATAACTGCTGCCAGAAATCTAGGACTTGAAGAGTCAGAATTTTTCCCCTTTTTTCCTGCACAGCATATTCAGTGAGCAGGGAAGATTATTCCCAACCACGTGTTTTAGAGATAAGTGTCTCTCCTCTCACAGCTCCACTGTACACTGGAGCAGAAAGAAGAAAACTAAAGCACGTCAGTGAAAGATTGGTATTTTGTGCCATCAAATATAGTTACTCCAGAAATACCTGTCTTCTAACTAATTCCCTATAAACAAACAATATATAACTGAAACAACATCTTTATGACCCAGCAAACTCGATCTCACTAAATCTTGCGTGAAACATGTGCACTCACAGCAGGAGTTTCTGTTACTGTAACTGCATCTTGGCACAGGAACCATTTTGTTTAACTGTATCCTTACAAACACACCCTAGAAGACCTGAGCAGATCTCCTGCAGTGGCTCTGCAGAAAACAGGACTGGAGGACATGGCCACGCAGATCCTGTGACAGCTCAGTGCAGTGAAGCATCAGGAAGTAGAACCAGTCGAACAGGTTACTGCATCCTTAGGTGAGGTCTAAGGAAAAGAGAATGAAATGTAAAACTAAGCAGGTGCATAAAAGCAGAGAGGGCCAAGGTTAAGCAAATGCAGCACAAAGTATCCATCCCTATCCACACTAGCCAATGAGGAACCACACTACAGGCAGACACAAGCCATAGGAGCAAGCTGCTGCCAAAAGACAACAAACTGACCCTGCTGTACCAGTCCAAAAGGGCTCCACAAACAAACCTAAGTGTGGCTTCCTTTATAAAGCCATGTTAACACATCAAACCCTGCCTTCCTCCAGGTGACTGTCCCTGCTGTCCACCCTCTTTCACTTGGACTGCACCTTCTGTTTCTGGTTATGCCCTCAATAGTCACTTTCTCCCTCAAGGTCTTCCTTACTGACTATACTCTCTTATCGCTTGGCATCCAGTGCAGCTGCCCCTCAGCCAGCCCATCACTGCTATCCCAGCCCCGGAGCACTCCACACCCTTCTCCCCATGCTGTGTTGGGGCACTGCCCCTCCCCCCTCCTACAGGGCTCCATTTCCCAGTCCCTCTAACCCTGTGCCACATCAGCTGGAAAACATTGCTCAGGAGAACAGCAAAAGGCTCTCGCTGGCACATCTGAGGTGATGTCATAACATAATAGCTGTTAATTACTTTTTTCTGAAGTAAGCACTAATTATCTGAGTCACATACCGCACATAGAAATTAAAATCAGGCAGAGCAAATTATGCTAGCTTATGCCTTGGAGGCTTGAATATTTTCATACCTGCAAACACAAACCTAACTATGTTATTTTCCAATTCTCCTGCTAACCTTTCTTATTTACAATTTTAATTCAGGAACATCTTACTTTTGCTTCTGTCCACTAAAAAGTAACCTGTCCAAATGAAACTGTACGAAACTCCTATAAGGAGAAAAACTATAGAAACAGCACATGCAACACCACACAGGAAAGCACCCCAAAGGAACTATCCCACGCGGGTGTTCTTCCACGCTGCCACGTGCCATCAAGGGCAGGAGAACAGCGACAGACATCACGCTTTCAACAAAAACAGAAGGGCAATAGGAGCCCCAGCTGTCTACCAGCTGTGGGTCCATAGGGATGCTTATTAAGTGAACATCTAATACTGGTTCTCGTTCTTTTATTTTAGTCGCAGTTCTTGGATGAATCTTACCACACTGCCACACAACCTTCGCACCACTTCAGTTTGCTTCAGTTTCCAAAGACACGGGACAGAGAACAGCCAACCCAGCTTGGTGACCACAACACATCGCCCTTGGTCATGAGTCATCTATCTACAACATTATGATTCTCCCAGCAGGAATCTGCGATTACGCAGTTATTTTTTTCATGTTCCTTGTCCCCTGCAAGAGGTTCACATACCAATGAAGAACGCCGCTCCTCCAGTGGGGAGCGTTATCTCTACATGAGGAATTTGGCAGCCACGTGATTAAACATTATTTTTACTGTCAGGAAGAATAAATTAACGTTTCAATAAGACTATTGTGCGTGATGTTTAAGATAGCTGACATAATAACGACACACTTAGAGAGAACCTGAAGATGCAACTCGTGTTCATGAACCCAGAGACTCGACTCACTTGAAACACTCTGCAACCACACTAGCCATGAGCCAGCAGCATGCCCTTGTTGCCAAGAAGGCCAGCGGTACCCTGGGGTGCAATATCAAAGGGATGCGGCCGGGCTCTTTTCAGTGGCATGCAGTGACAAGATAACAGACAATGGGTAAAACCAGAACAGACAGTTGGACTGGGGGATCTCCAGCAGTCCCTTCCAACTCACAGAATCACGCAGAATCACTCAGGTTGGAAAAGACCTTAGAGATCATCAAGTCCAACCACAGCCCAACCATACTACCCTCACCCTAACAACCCTCTTCTAAATCATATATCTGAGCACCACATCCGAACGGCTCTTAAACACATCCAGGGACGGTGACTAAACCACCTCCCTGGGGAGCCTATTCCAGTGTCTAACAACCCTTTCTGTAAAGAAGTGTTTCCTAATATCCAACCTAAACTTACTGTGGCACAACTTAAAGCCATTTCTCCTGCCCTGTCACCTGTCACCAGTGAGAAGAGACCTTCCACGCTCTCACTGTGTGCACCTTTCAGATATTGGAAGAGAGAGATAAGGTCTCCCCTCAGCCTCCTTTTACCCAGACTGAACAGCACTAGCTCCCTCAGCCTCTCCTCATAGGGCTGATTCTCCAAGCCCTTCACAAGCTTTCCTGCCCTTCTTTAGACCTGCTCCAGCACCTCCACATCCTTTTTGTACTGAGGTGCTCAAAACTGAACACAGTACTCGAGGTGAGGCCTCACCAAGGCTGAGTACAGAGGCAGGATAACTTCCCTAGTCCTGCTCAGCACACCACTCCTGATACAAGCCAGGATGCCAGTGGCATTCCTGGCCACCTGGGTACACTGCTGGCTCATATTCAGCCCACTGGCCATCAGCAGTCCCTTTCCATCAGGCAGCTCTCCAGACACACCTCCCCAAGCCTGCAGAGTTGACTGGGGTTGTTGTGACTAAAATGCAGGAGCCAACGCTCAGCCCTATTAAAACTCATACCGTTAACCTTGGCTCCTTGATCCAGCCTATCCAGGTCCCTCTGTAGTGCCCTCCTCCCCTCTGGCAGAATAACAGTCCCTCCCAACTTGGCATCATCTGCAAACTTACTGAGGGTATGCTCATTCCCCTCATCAAGATCATTAGTGAAGATGTTAAACAGAAGCGGCCCCAGCACCGAGCCTTCGGCTCTGCGGCATCCCAGTGCCAATCCACATCCCCGTGCCGTTTCTCCTTGAAGGGGTCAACACCACACGGGTTCCGACAGAGCCAGCCGCCCCCAGCAGAGGTGTCACAGGTGCCCAAGGTCCCCTCAGCAAGTTACGCCACGGCCAAAAAGCAAAGCTGGAAGCTCAGGTCCGCACCTGGAGTTCCGACGAAATCAAGCTGGCCGCAGCGCGGCTGTCGCAGCGTCAGCGCCGTCTCCCGGGGCCGGGCCCGGAGCTCCAGCTCGGCCACCTCCCTGTCCGGCTGGGGCAGGGGTGCACGCGAAGGGCAAGGAAAGCGATTCAAACATCAAAAAGAAGGGGGTGGGGGGCGGGGGGTGGGGGGAGCGGGAATGGAGAAAACAAACAGCCGGGCCGCCACGCGAAGCTGGAAGTGCCCGCGCTCAACCGCGCACCGCCCGCCCCGAGCAGTACCTGCCAGCCCGCCTCCGCCCTCCTCGCCGTAGCCCCGCCGCCTCTGCAGCACGAAGTACTGGTTGGAGCGCTCCAGCACCCACAGCTTGAGGGCATTTTTCAGCAGCACCTCCTCGGGCTTCAGCCACATCGCAGCGGCTTCACCCCCCTCCGCCGCCGCCGCCCATGCCCGCCGCCGCCGCCTCCCGCTCCACGTACGCAGCCCGGCCGCCCCGAGGCATGCTGGGAGTCGTAGTCCCCGCGGGAGCCCTCAGCACTACAGCTCCCGGCAGGCCCCGCGCCGCCGCCGTCTGAGATTTGAGGCGGGAAGAGGCTCTAAGCCGCCTGGCTGTGGCCGGGCCTCGGCCCGAGGGTCTCCTTCCAAAGTGCAGGACCCGGCGCTTTTCTTATCGAACCTCATCCCATTGACCTCAGCCCAGCTGTTCAGCCTATCCAGATCCCGCTGAAGGGCCTCCCTACCCTCAGGCAGATCAACACATCCTCCCAACTTGGTGTCATCCGCAAACTTACTGAGGGTACACTCAATCCCCTCCTCCAGGTCATCAATAAAGATATTAAACAGGATGCGCCCCAGTACCGACACTTGGGGGACAACCACTCGTAACGGGACGCCAGCTGGACTTAACTCCATTAACCACTACCCGCTGGGCACGGCCCTCGAGCCAATTCTCAACCCAGAGAAGAGTGAACCTGTCCACATGACGGGCTGCCAGTTTCCCCAGGAGTATTCTCCTGTGGGAGACCGTGTCAAAGGCTTTGCTGAAGTCCAGGTCGACTGCATCAACAGCCTTTCCCTCATCTACCAGTCTGGTCACCCAGTCATAGAAGGAGACGAGGCTGGACAAGCACGACCTGCCCTTTGTGAACCCGTGCTGGCTGGGTCTGATCCCCTGGCTGCCACGCACGTGCCGTGTGATCTCCCTCAAGATCAACCGCTCCATAACTTTCCCTGATACCGAGGTCAGGCTGACAGGCCTGTAGTTCCCCGGATCTTCCTTACGGCCTTTCTTGTAGATGGGAGTCACATCGGCAAGCCTGCAATCTTGTGGGACCTCACCAGATAACCAGGAATGCTGATAGATTCAGCGAGACCTGGACAGGCTGGAGAGCTGGGCAGTCAGAAACAGGATGCGGTTAGGAGAATTGTAGAAGATAATAAAACGCCTGCTGAAGCAGAGCCAGCTTTCTGATCAGCTCAGTGTAATGACTCAGTAAGTCAAAGCTCTTAAAGCAGTTAGGAATGTTACTTATTCCAGGTCTGACTCGTTTGAAATGACGAAAAATGCTGCTTTGAAAAGGAAGGTACGTTCTATGAATTGCAGGCAATGCAAGGTAATCGTTTTGATTGATGAAATTTACTGGTCTTTGGGTTTTCTTTCTGGTTTTTATTTGCTTCCAATTTTTTGAAGACAAGGAAAATCGTTCTGGAACTTGAATTACTACACTGTGCTGGAAGCAAGTCTCAGGGAAACAGAGGTCAGAGGATGACTGTCTAGATGAAACGGAGAGTTCTTGCATCGCTTCCTTGGCCACGCACAACTAATGCTTCCCTAATTTGAGAGGGGATTAAGGGAAGGAAAGTGAAGGTATAGCACTGCTTGTATTTTCATGGCTAGTGTAGCAAGAAGATTTACGTGGGCATCAGAATCCAAAAGTTTGTATGTCTTCCTGTGCAGATTTTTCTTCTTCTTTTCCAGTTTCTCGATCTTAGCTTTAAGCAGAGCTTGTAAGATCTCTGAGCTGTCCAACATCTTTGGTACACTCAGATAGAAAAATTTTGCTTGTCAAGATCAAATACATACTCATTTTCTCGGAAAATGCATCAAGAGAGTGTTTTTGTTTTGGTTTGGTTTTTGTTAAAGTGTGTTTTGTTACTGACATTCCTGTATTTTGATGTAAATTAAAACTAATTCAGTCTATCTAGGGGCAAGGAGGTAGCATGGTCATTGTACCTGGCACATATAGCACGGAATGGAGTAATGTACCTTATGTGATTAACTCCCATGGGATGGCAGGATGAAATGTTCATGTTCCACCATTTATAGGGGAGTCCTCTGATAGTCTGCTGATAAAGAGAGAGACATTTTGTGCCCGAACTCTAATTAAATGGCGTCGTGGCGTGGAATACAGGGAACACGCGCCTGAGACTTTGTAAGTGTATCACTTTATTGTACCCGAGTCGCAGTTGACATTTCTCATGGCAGAAGGGGAGGAGATACGTGAACTCCTTCCTGTGGAATGAAGTGCCAGCGTCAGGAGCGTTCGCTTTCTTTGCATCTGTGCCAATCGTGGACTCGGAATGTGGGTACTGAATCCTTTAGAGAACCCACCCCATCCCAGAAGCACCGCTCGTTCTGAAGTGCTGCGCTGTGAACATTTGGTTCCACCACTGCCTCCTTTCTCCCCGTCGGATCAGCACTGCCGTACTGGAGGTGGGGGAAACCTTGAACCAAAGCGGTTTTGATTCTGAGTCTGTCAAAGCACACCGACGTTGCCGTGCAAAGCCAAGCTACGGTGTCTGTACTGCTACAGAATATGTCATAGGAATCCTTTCTTGCTGCTGTACGTTGCCAATGCTGAGAGGAGTGTATTACTGCATAGTTCATATCCAGCCAAAGAACCATGAGTGTGTAGCTAATGGTACTTCCAAGAGTGCAAACCCATCGTGTGTCATAGAGGTCAATGTTATGTGTCGCAGTAGCTGAGAAGTGGAGAATATAAATAAAGTAATATCTACGAACGTCTTGGCTTCTTCCTTTTGATTGTGTAACCGTGC
Source organism: Callipepla californica brunnescens (assembly GCA_023055505.1). Lineage (NCBI taxonomy): Eukaryota > Metazoa > Chordata > Aves > Galliformes > Odontophoridae > Callipepla > Callipepla californica. Next base: position 2,026,369 of record JALIRH010000013.1, read on the forward strand.
TTCTGAAAGCTGCTGCAGGAACGTGGGGTCGTGGTTATTGTCTCAGGGCGTTTCCAGGAGCACCAGGTCGGGCTCCCATGGAAGTGCACGTGCAGAGCTGGTGCCGTTCATCATTGCACAGCTCCAATTGTAGGGGGAAGGGTCTATGCCCGAAATGGAGAGAGGCACCAAGGAACGTCCTCGAGGAGCGACGTTCGGGTTGAAACATGAGACTTCCCGGGGCAGCGAGCATCACCAGCATCAGCACCGCGGCCCAAAGTTGTCCAGAAACGGTGTGGGGGAGGGGAGCGAAGCAATCCCCGAGGGAAGAGCGGCACGTGAGGGCGTGGGGTGCTCAGCAGGTCACGTGTTCCGGAGCGGGGCAACAATCGGGGGCGTGGTCTCCCTGAACATTGAGCGGTGCCGGGTTCCTGTTGCTTGTGACATTTCACTCGCAGGGGTCTGCAGTGGTCAACTGTGGCCATCGCTGGCAGAAACCACCCAGAGGCTCTCGTGTTTTGGGCTTGGACGTCTGACGTTCATTGCTTAGACATAAGATGTACGCCATCACCACCGCCTTCCTTGTGGCGGTTGGTATCCTGATGGGGGCTACAGAGGCCGCTACTGTGAGCGCCTCTGTCCGCGTCTCGTACTTCAATAGCACCAGCAATGAGACCGTGTCCCAGCAGTGCAAGAGCGGCGTATATGGTTTCAACTCTCCACTGCGCAGCGCTCGCGGCGCTGTGGCCGTTCCCCACGGTGGCAGTCTTCAGGCGTGCGACCCTACCACCACGTTCAGCACCGCCGAGCCACAGTGGGTTGCACTGATTGAAAGAGGCAACTGCACCTTCGCCGAGAAGATCCACGTGGCGGCCGAGAGAGGTGCGGCGGCGGCCGTGATCTTCAACACAGCGGCTGAGGGCAATCGCACCTTTGCGATGCTCCATGCTGGTAAGCGTCCCCATCCTGCCGTCCCCTCAGGCCCGGCCAGGCTGCGAGGCGGCCTCGTGCTCCTCACTGCCGGTTGCTTTCGGCACGATGCCCGAAAGGGGAAATATGACGTCGTGAAATTTGAGCCTCGGCTCAGCGTGAAACAAATGCCCTGCTGCCGCGGTTGGCGCAGCCCCGTGGGTGAGTGTCGGAAGCTAGAGCCATGCTTTGCTTGCACAGCAAGCACGACTCTTTGGGAAGTGCTGCAGAAAAGCACGCAGGGTCTGCTTTGGAGGTGGCAGCGTGTGCTCCCGAGGCTGGAGGACACACGTGAGCCCGCCGCAGGTTCCTGCAGCTCGGCTCTGTGCTTTGCAGGCTGCAAGACAGATCCTGCCTTTGGGGGTTCTCGCCCGAGTTTTTTTTACTCCTTTCTGCACAGCTGCTGTGCGCAGCCTCTCCTGTAATTCCTTACCCCTGACTGGGGAAAACTGCTGGACCTCATGCTTGGACGTCTTGGGACAAAGGCATTACATGAGCAAGGTAGACAAATAATAAGTGCTTTCTCAAACGAGAGCCTTTTGTGATTTGGCACCAGTCTGAGTTTTCGTATCTAAGGTTGGCTGAGGTTTCTCAGTGGACAGAAAAAAATTGGTCTCTCCAATAAAATTGGCTTCGCTTGGGGGTTGGTTCAAAACAGCACTTCTGTAGCTGCCTTTCTTGCCTCATTGTGTAATATCTATTATGAATGTTGTGCAGCTGATGGCTTAATGCCATCCTTAATGCTCCGTCCTTCCCAGCCTGTGAATCTGCTTTTCTTGTATTTGGTTTAGTGAGAGGCCACTGATGACTTGCTCATCTCTCCTTTTCTTTTTTTAACCTATGAACAACATTGTGTCGAGACTGGTGTTCTCACAAGTAGTATGAAGTGTTCTTAGCAATTGCTCTGTCCCTGGAAATGGAAGCGGCTTTGTTCAAGTCACTATTTAGGGACCGATGTTGCTTGAAATTCCTTCTGAAGGTAAAACTCCTCGTGCCCTCGGGAGAGCTTGCCGTGTCACCAGGGGAGTGAAAACCGATGTTACAGTGTAGACGGAATTTGCGGTCTCCTATTGACAGTTTATAGGCAAGCACACCTCCGTATTGACTTCTCTCTGAGTTTACGTTTGAAACCCACAGCATTTACAGTCACCACGAGATTTTTTTACTCCAGCGTTTCTCAATTATTTCTAGAAAATACAGAAGCGAAGACTGGCCTACATAGCTTTGTTTGTTTGGTGCCTGGATAAGTATTCAAGGGCACTGTCAAATTTAGGGTGGGAGAGGAGCAGATACATTGCATGAAGCATCAGTAAGCTGTCAGCTCTGTGCCTGAGGTCTGGGCAGGAGCTGCCCTTGGTGTGTGTATGATTGCTTTCCAACTTCATGCAACTCAAAGGCAAGTTAAAGTGTAAATTGCCCGAGTGTTGTGTCTAAAACAGTGATGAAGAATGTCTTATGGGAGTGAGGAGCTTTATGGAGGGGAATGACTTTTAAATATGGCTCAGCTTGTAAGTAATCAGACGTATTCGTTCAGTGGAACAAGTACAAGGAGGTGGCACTAAAAATGCAGATGCCAGTGAGAAACTCTCCAGTTTGTTCTTTGGCACTTGAACTGGGACCTCTAAGATGGCTGCAATATAACACCAGTGAACGTGGATTCCGTTTCTCTTTTGCAGGCGCAGGAAGCATCGTTGCCATTATGATCAGCAGCCTGGAAGGCATGGAGATCCTGCGCCGGATTGAGAGTGGCCTGAAAGTGGACATGGTTATTGAAGTGGGGAAGAAGCACGGTCCCTTGATGAATTTCTTTTCCATCTTATTCCTCTCGGAGTTACTGATCATCCCCACTGCAGTGATTATGGTTTACTCAATTTTTTATTGTGCTCAGAGATTCAGGATCTCCAGGGCACAGGTGAGTTGGTGTTGTTTCTGTCACTTACTGTCCCTCTGAGCCACCGCGCTGTGGATCGTGAAGCTGAAATAGTGCTTGAGCACTGAGGTGACTGAATTCCTTCTTTCCAAAGGAAGGAGAGTGTGAGCTAAGGGAGGTACTTTTAAACAGCTAAAAACTTTTCGAAGAAATGGCAGAAAGCAACCTGTCTGCTTGTGCCTTGAGAGTGTAACTGATGGTGCTTAGTCGGGTTTCTCCTACAAACTGTACTTCTTGAACAGCAGTGCAGCAATAATGCCGATGTACTAGGGGAGGTGAGAGAGCTAAGCTGCTTTTATCTGACGCTCACACTTCCCATGTAGCACTGCTGCAATGTGAGATAGGCACCAAGGTAAGTATGAGGAGCTACTGCTAATGAGAAAAATAAGAGTTTAACCAGTATTCCTTTCTGTTACAGCGACAGCTGAAGGCCAAAGCTAAGAAGGCCCTTGGAAAAATGCAGCTGCGCACCCTGAAGGAAGGGGACAAGGTATGGCAGCTCCTCAGCACCCTAGCACACCCTTCACATGGAACCCAGAGTTTGTCCTTCCTATTAGGACAGGGTGCAGAAACCTCTTGGAACCCGTAACTGCATGTTCCTCTTTCGCACCAAGTTCTTTTCAAGGGCACAAGATGTCAGAGTTTGCACATACTTTCAAATCACGTATATGTATTTTTGCATCTTACTCATAGTCTTCCTGTGCTGAGAGGTCCTAAATTTCTAATGTGGAAAATGCCAGAAATGCTTTACTTGGAAAGCAGATTCATCATCGGCTTCAGTGGCCATTCCTCTCTGGGCAGATGTTGGAAGCAGTGCTTTCCAAATCTCTGCAGTATTGACTGAGATAATCCAGCAGGTTGCACAGGTGGCTGTCCAAAAGGGTCTTGAATATCTCCTAAGAAGGAGCCCCACAGTGTCTCTGGGCAGCCTGTTCCAGCGCTCTGCCACCCTACCTTCTCTGCTAACAAGTTCTTCTTCATGTTTGTGTGGGATCTCCTATGTTTCAGTTCTTGGCCATTGTTCCTCATCCTATCACTACACGCCACTGAAAGGAACCTGGCCTCATCCAGTTGCATCCCCCCCTTCAGATGTTTATGAACATCGATCAGATCCTCTCTCAGCCACCTCTTCTCCAGGATGGACAGCCCCAGAACAGCCTTTCCTTATCCCACAGGTGCTCCAGGCCCCACATCGCCTCTGTCGCCCTCCACCGGGCTCTTTTGAGGGGATCCCTGTCCTTTTTGAACTGGGGAGCCCAGAACCGGACGCAGTATTCCTGATAGTTTTCATCTGTGTTTCTGAACCATGGGATTAAGCTTTCAATGCTTCTGATCAAATGTCAGCTTTACTGTAAATAATCCATGTTATTACTAAACATAATCCATAAGTAATCCAAAAAGTCCATAATAAAATGCATAAAAACTTAAAGTTATGGATAAGAGTTATTTTGGATTTACTTTCTCTACAGTAGATATGAGTGTAGTTCGGAGGAAGCTTTCAAAGCTGATTAAAGCTGGAAATTAATCTTTCCACTTTAGGAAACTGGTCCTGATGGAGATACCTGTGCCGTGTGCATTGACTCGTACAAGCCAGATGAAGTCGTGCGCATCTTGGCTTGCAAGTAAGTTGTCTTCCAAACTGACCCCTAATAGAAAATGATAGAGCATTCCTGTCCTGATTGTTCCTTCTGCTGCGTTAACAAAGCCAGTCGGGCTTCCAGCAAATGGTCGTAGAGCAAGAATTCTTGGGTCTCTGTCAAAGAGTGTTTCAAACTGCAGGAACTGTGACTGTGCTCTCACAGTGTGCCCCTACAGCCTGTGTCTGTGCCTCACCCGCCCTGACCATCTCGGCTGACTACAGAGCCGCTCCAGTCTATTCTTCTAGCATTCTCTACTATTGCATCTCATTGTGCTCTTGTGGAAGCCCAGTATGCCACTAAGGTTTTACTTTGATTCTCCATAAGACGAACAGTGAAGCTATTCCAGGGTTTAAGGAAACTTGTTCTGTGTGACTTTGTGTGCCAGCTGAATGAGACTGATTTGAGAAGCTTTGCAACAGCAGAGGGCTACAAGAGCGCTCAAGTTAAACGCTATGTGAGCTTTGTGAATGTTGTATGGAGAGACTGCTTTTACATGGAGAAGATTGCGTGAAAGTGCTTGGAAAAACTTGGACATGGGGGAAAATCTAATGGTGGAGAAGGAATCAATCTGCAGCTGTCGTTTTCTGAGCAGCGTCATCTGTCAAACACTCTTAAATCTGAGCTGGCATTACCTTTGTGCAAGATTACGGTTTTGTGGAAGCCCTGTGTTTAGGAGCAGTAGGACGTCCAAGAGGCTGGCCTGGTGAAGTGCTTTCAGCAGACTTAAGATGACCGTTTTTGTTTCATTGTCCCCACCGACCGTGTTATCTACCAATATCAACAGTATTAAACTCTCACATGAGTTATTAACTGTTCTTTACTGCGAGAATGTTCTTGACGTTGGTGGCCTGCCTCTTCGTAGAGACCCTGCATGTTAAAAGCATTTAACTGTATGCCTAAAGAAAAAAGCAAGCAACTGAATGCATCTTTGAGTCTCGTTAGTGGTATCTAAATATCTGGGGAGTATGAGTTTGCAGAAGGCATTCTTGTCCTTACAGTCAAACTGTAGGCACTTCTAGTAGCAGAGGTACACCAGATGTGAGTACAAGTACTCCCAGTCTCTGTGAATTAAGGAAGTTTCAGGTTTTACTACAGACATTACGCTGGTGCAGCTGGAAGGAGGTGCTGATTGTGTGCGCTTAATTGGAGGGCTCGGTATCAAGCTTGGGTGTAGAACATTAAATGTGGTGATCAGCACTGAACAAAGCCTTGCTATTTCCTATTCAGGCAGAAGGAACAGGAAGGTCTCAGGATTGCAAGCTGTCTGCTTGAATTTGTGTGCTAAATTAAACCCTTTGTGGATCCAAATACCTACACAGAAGCACACATTTGCACCTACAGTGTCTGAACTGTGTTCAGTTTCTTGCGTATGTGGCCTGCCCAATGTCCGCTTGGAATTCACAGTGACTGCGTAGGCAAAGTAAATGTGTGGGAGTATGGTTTCTCTTGAGAGCATAATTTGGCAAGACGTTTTGCATGTAAGAGTAACAGAAAGGAGTGCTACTTAGTCCTGTGTCATTATGATGACAGTTGAGCGTAAGGCTAAGGTTGAGGCACCAGTATCTATTACTGAAGTTATCATCTGGGAATACATTGCATGGCGATTTAAAAACAATCAAAAAGCCCTACAGCAAAACCATGAACAGTGATGTAGCACAGATAATGCTGACATTTTTACAAGGTATGCAGAGAAACAAGTAAAAGGTTGAGACCACGCAGCTAGCTCCAGCTTTCAACAGTAACATGTGGCAAAATGAGGCAACTCTAGAATCAGTGAGTTCTGTGTCAGTAGGTCAAGCTAGTTGCTGCTACTCAAACGCCTTTCCTGATGTGCAAGCTAACTTGTCGGTTGCTTCCTCCACCAGCCATGTTTTCCACAAGATCTGTGTTGATCCTTGGCTTTTAGAGCACAGGACGTGCCCGTTGTGCAAATACGACATACTCAAAGTTCTAAGTCCTGAGGTAAGTCGCAGTCTCCTCTAGTGGCAGATTTCACTAACAGTACTGAGTACATAAGGAACTGAAACACTCTGTCACTGCTCTCTGTGGAATACCCCAGAGGAAGATGGTGTTGCCAATGGCTGAGCAACTGAAATATATGCCAGAGTTTGCCTGCGGGGTGGAGGTGTGTACTGAGTGGGAGGGAAATCCTTCTCTTCCTTGTCCTGGGTAAGAAAAGGGAGAAGAGGTGGTTGAAGAATACAGAAACTGTATCTGTACATCCCACTCTAAATAGGCAGTGGCTGTTTTCCTCTTGTGATGCTGGAGGTTAACGTTGGAATTCTGTTCTTCTGTTTTAAATCTCTCTTTCTTGGTAATAGTGCACCAGCCTTCAGTCCCTGAAAGCATTGCTTTCATTGAAAGGTGCGTCCCCCTCCAAAGTCCTAACTTTACCATTTTCTCTTTTTCTCAAAGGAGGATGAAGGAGCTGGGGCAGTGTCTGTGCAAACCAGAGTGTACGCTGTGACATCAACTGTCGCTTTCGTTAATGAAGTGGAGAACTCCACTGAAAACGAATCATCTGGTGATACTTCTGTGCAAGCACCAGTTGAAATAGCTCTGGTGGAACGTCAGCCACCAGAAAGTAAGTATATCGGTTCACCTGTCTTGCTGGATTGCTTTCCCCTTCCTTTGCTTGTGCTGTGCATTAGGTTTATTTCCCTTTATAATACACAGCAGTGTATGTTTTCTCAGACTAGCCTTAAACGTCTGCTTGTTTTCACACTCACCTCAGACACTTACTCTTTGTTTTCTAATGAACTACAGTCTAATCTTTAATTCAAAGCAGAAATCTAGAAAAAGAGCAGCTGAAAATCACACGCTTACTGCTTGCAGGCCAAAAGGGATTTCTGAAAAAGGTCCTCCTCTCATTCTCTCTTTGGAGATTGTCTTGGACGTGTGAGTGTTGCTTTGCCACCACATCTGTCCAATTTCAGTAGTTGAATATTCAGAAAACCTTCGGAAAGTCTGTCCTTTTTCAGAATCAATCACGCAAAACAGATGACAAATGTTTCCTGTTGAATTTCGCACTTTGCCTGTTTATTTTGTTCATGGTAGTAAAGCTATAACCCTTTGCATCTTGTTTTTGTTCTGGACAGATGATGACGCGTGCCTCGTAAGTGATGAATCTCAGCCTTCGGCTGAGTCTGTCCTTCCTCCCGTGGAACACCGACCGTTCGAGGCAGATGAATCCCAAGTTTCTGAGATTCAGCTTTAAGAATTTGCCCAGCAATGGGATTATTGCCTTCTTCAAGTTGCTGTCTACCGCCACTGAGTGTACACCAAGAATGTGAAGAACCCAGTGGAAGAATGTAGCAGCACTGTTGTATTGAAAGTGTTTAGAATAAAGGTGTTTGAGTTATGATAATGTGGTTTTCAGTTTTTAAAACTACATCTCCCACGCGGAAATTAATTCTCTTCAGGTAAAGCTGAACTGTGGTGAAAACCACAGTTTTTATACAGTTTTATACCTGTGCACGTGCAGAGCTGGTGCCGTTCATCATTGCACAGCTTCAAATGTAGGGGGAAGGGTCTACGCCCGGAATGGAGAGAGGCACTCAGGAACGTCCTCGAGGAGCGACGTTCGGGTTGAAACGTGAGACTTCCCGGGGCAGCGAGCATCACCAGCATCAGCACCACAGCCCAAAGTTGTCCAGAAACGGTGTGGGGGAGGGGAGCGAAGCAATCCCCGAGGGAAGAGCGGCACGTGAGGGCGTGGGGTGCTCAGCAGGTCACGTGTTCCGGAGCGGGGCAACAATCGGGGGCGTGGTCTCCCTGAACATTGAGCGGTGCCGGGTTCCTGTTGCTTGTGACATTTCACTCGCGGGGGTCGGCAGTGGTCAACTGTGGCCATCGCTGGCAGAAACCACCCAGAGGCTCTCGTGTTTTGGGCTTGGACGTCTGACGTTCATTGCTTAGACGTAAGCGATGATCTGCAGGCAGATGTACGCCATCACCACCGCCTTCCTCGCGGTGGTTGGTATCCTGATGGGGGCTACAGAGGCCGCTACTGTGAGCGCCTCTGTCCGTGTCTCGTACTACAACAGCACCAGCAACGAGACCGTGTCCCAGCAGTGCAAGAGCGGCGTATACGGTTTCAACTCTCCACTACGGAGCGCTCGCGGCGCTGTGGCCGTTCCCCACGGTGGCAGTCTTCAGGCGTGCGACCCTACCACCACGTTCAGCACCGCCGAGCCACAGTGGGTTGCACTGATTGAAAGAGGCAACTGCACCTTCGCCGAGAAGATCCATGTGGCGGCCGAGAGAGGTGCGGCGGCGGCCGTGATCTTCAACACAGCGGCTGAGGGCAATCGCACCTTTCCGATGTTCCATGCTGGTAAGCGTCCCCATCCTGCTGTCCCCTTGGGCCCGGCCAGGCTGCGAGGCGGCCTCGTGCTCCTCACTGCCGGTTGCTTTCGGCGCGATGCCCGAAAGGGGAAATACGACGTCTTGAAACTTGAGCCTCGGCTCAGCGTGAAACAAATGCCCTGCTGCCGCGGTTGGCGCAGCCCCGTGGGTGAGTGTCGGAAGCTAGAGCCATGCTTTGCTTGCACAGCAAGCACGTTTCTTTCGGCAGTGCTGCAGAAAAGCACGCAGGGTCTGCTTTGGAGGTGGCAGCGTGTGCTTCCGAGGCTGGAGGACACACGTGAGCCCGCCGCAGGTTCCTGCAGCTCGGCTCTGTGCTTTGCAGGCTGCAAGACAGATCCTGCCTTTGGGGGTTCTCGCCCGAGTTTTTTTTACTCCTTTCTGCACAGCTGCTGTGCGCAGCCTCTCCTGTAATTCCTGACCCCTGACTGGGGAAAACTGCTAGACCTCATGCTTGGACATCTTGGGACAAAGGCATTACATGAGCAAGGTAGAAAAATAATAAGTGCTTTCTCAAACGAGAGCCTTTTGTGATTTGGCACCAGTCTGAGTTTTTGTTGGCTGAGGTTTCTCAGTGGACAGAAAAAAATTGGTCTCTCCAATAAAATTGGCTTCGCTTGGGGGTTGGTTCAAAACAGCACTTCTGTAGCTGCCTTTCTTGCCTCATTGTGTAATATCTATTATGAATGTTGTGCAGCTGATGGCTTAATGCCATCCTTAATGCTCCGTCCTTCCCAGCCTGTGAATCTGCTTTTCTTGTATTTGGTTTAGTGAGAGGCCACTGATGACTTGCTCATCTCTCCTTTTCCCTTTTTTTAACCTATGAACAACATTGTGTTGAGACTGGTGTTCTCACAAGTAGTATGAAGTGTTCTTAGCAATTGCACTGTCCCAGGAAATGGAAGTGGCTTTGTCCAAGTCACTATTTAGGGACCGATGTTGCTTGAAATTCCTTCTGAAGGTAAAACTCTTTGGGCCCTCAGGATAGCTTGCTGTGTCACCAGGGGAGTGAAAACCGATGTTACAGTGTAGACGGAATTTGCAGTCTCCTATTGACAGTTTATAGGCAAGCACACCTCCGTACTGTCTTCTCTCTGAGTTTACGTTTGAAACCCACAGCATTTACAGTCGCCACGAGATTTTTTTACTCCAGCGTTTCTCAATTATTTCTAGAAAATACAGAAGCGAAGACTGGCCTACATAGCTTTGTTTGTTTGGTGCCTGGATAAGTATTCAAGGGCACTGTCAAATTTAGGGTGGGAGAGGAGCAGATACATTGCATGAAGCATCAGTAAGCTGTCAGCTCTGTGCCTGAGGTCTGGGCAGGAGCTGCCCTTGGTGTGTGTATGATTGCTTTCCAACTTCGTGCAACTCAAAGGCAAGTTAAAGTGTAAATTGCCCGAGTGTTGTGTCTAAAACAGTGATGAAGAATGTCTTATGGGAGTGAGGAGCTTTATGGAGGGGAATGACTTTTAAATATGGCTCAGCTTGTAAGTAATCAGACGTATTCGTTCAGTGGAACAAGTACAAGGAGGTGGCACTAAAATGCAGATGCCAGTGAGAAACTCTCCAGTTTGTTCTTTGGCACTTGAACTGGGACCTCTAAGATGGCTGCAATATAACACCAGTGAACGTGGATTCCGTTTCTCTTTTGCAGGCGCAGGAAGCATCGTTGCCATTATGATCAGCAGCCTGGAAGGCATGGAGATCCTGCGCCGGATTGAGAGTGGCCTGAAAGTGGACATGGTTATTGAAGTGGGGAAGAAGCACGGTCCCCTGATGAATTTCTTTTCCATCTTATTCCTCTCGGAGTTACTGATCATCCCCACTGCAGTGATTATGGTTTACTCAATTTTTTATTGTGCTCAGAGATTCAGGATCTCCAGGGCACAGGTGAGTTGGTGTTGTTTCTGTCACTTACTGTCCCTCTGAGCCACCGCGCTGTGGATCGTGAAGCTGAAATAGTGCTTGAGCACTGAGGTGACTGAATTCCTTCTTTCCAAAGGAAGGAGAGTGTGAGCTAAGGGAGGTACTTTTAAACAGCTAAAAACTTTTCGAAGAAATGGCAGAAAGCAACCTGTCTGCTTGTGCCTTGAGAGTGTAACTGATGGTGCTTAGTCGGGTTTCTCCTACAAACTGTACTTCTTGAACAGCAGTGCAGCAATAATGCCGATGTACTAGGGGAGGTGAGAGAGCTAAGCTGCTTTTATCTGACGCTCACACTTCCCATGTAGCACTGCTGCAATGTGAGATAGGCACCAAGGTAAGTATGAGGAGCTACTGCTAATGAGAAAAATAAGAGTTTAACCAGTATTCCTTTCTGTTACAGCGACAGCTGAAGGCCAAAGCTAAGAAGGCCCTTGGAAAAATGCAGCTGCGCACCCTGAAGGAAGGGGACAAGGTATGGCAGCTCCTCAGCACCCTAGCACACCCTTCACATGGAACCCAGAGTTTGTCCTTCCTATTAGGACAGGGTGCAGAAACCTCTTGGAACCCGTAACTGCATGTTCCTCTTTCGCACCAAGTTCTTTTCAAGGGCACAAGATGTCAGAGTTTGCACATACTTTCAAATCACGTATATGTATTTTTGCATCTTACTCATAGTCTTCCTGTGCTGAGAGGTCCTAAATTTCTAATGTGGAAAATGCCAGAAATGCTTTACTTGGAAAGCAGATTCATCATCGGCTTCAGTGGCCATTCCTCTCTGGGCAGATGTTGGAAGCAGTGCTTTCCAAATCTCTGCAGTATTGACTGAGATAATCCAGCAGGTTGCACAGGTGGCTGTCCAAAAGGGTCTTGAATATCTCCTAAGAAGGAGCCCCACAGTGTCTCTGGGCAGCCTGTTCCAGCGCTCTGCCACCCTACCTTCTCTGCTAACAAGTTCTTCTTCATGTTTGTGTGGGATCTCCTATGTTTCAGTTCTTGGCCATTGTTCCTCATCCTATCACTACACGCCACTGAAAGGAACCTGGCCTCATCCAGTTGCATCCCCCCCTTCAGATGTTTATGAACATCGATCAGATCCTCTCTCAGCCACCTCTTCTCCAGGATGGACAGCCCCAGAACAGCCTTTCCTTATCCCACAGGTGCTCCAGGCCCCACATCGCCTCTGTCGCCCTCCACCGGGCTCTTTTGAGGGGATCCCTGTCCTTTTTGAACTGGGGAGCCCAGAACCGGACGCAGTATTCCTGATAGTTTTCATCTGTGTTTCTGAACCATGGGATTAAGCTTTCAATGCTTCTGATCAAATGTCAGCTTTACTGTAAATAATCCATGTTATTACTAAACATAATCCATAAGTAATCCAAAAAGTCCATAATAAAATGCATAAAAACTTAAAGTTATGGATAAGAGTTATTTTGGATTTACTTTCTCTACAGTAGATATGAGTGTAGTTCGGAGGAAGCTTTCAAAGCTGATTAAAGCTGGAAATTAATCTTTCCACTTTAGGAAACTGGTCCTGATGGAGATACCTGTGCCGTGTGCATTGACTCGTACAAGCCAGATGAAGTCGTGCGCATCTTGGCTTGCAAGTAAGTTGTCTTCCAAACTGACCCCTAATAGAAAATGATAGAGCATTCCTGTCCTGATTGTTCCTTCTGCTGCGTTAACAAAGCCAGTCGGGCTTCCAGCAAATGGTCGTAGAGCAAGAATTCTTGGGTCTCTGTCAAAGAGTGTTTCAAACTGCAGGAACTGTGACTGTGCTCTCACAGTGTGCCCCTACAGCCTGTGTCTGTGCCTCACCCGCCCTGACCATCTCGGCTGACTACAGAGCCTCTCCAGTCTATTCTTCTAGCATTCGCTACTATTGCATCTCATTGTGCTCTTGTGGAAGCCCAGTATGCCACTAAGGTTTTACTTTGATTCTCCATAAGACGAACAGTGAAGCTATTCCAGGGTTTAAGGAAACTTGTTCTGTGTGACTTTGTGTGCCAGCTGAATGAGACTGATTTGAGAAGCTTTGCAACAGCAGAGGGCTACAAGAGCGCTCAAGTTAAACGCTATGTGAGCTTTGTGAATGTTGTATGGAGAGACTGCTTTTACATGGAGAAGATTGCGTGAAAGTGCTTGGAAAAACTTGGACATGGGGGAAAATCTAATGGTGGAGAAGGAATCAATCTGCAGCTGTCGTTTTCTGAGCAGCGTCATCTGTCAAACACTCTTAAATCTGAGCTGGCATTACCTTTGTGCAAGATTACGGTTTTGTGGAAGCCCTGTGTTTAGGAGCAGTAGGACGTCCAAGAGGCTGGCCTGGTGAAGTGCTTTCAGCAGACTTAAGATGACCGTTTTTGTTTCATTGTCCCCACCGACCGTGTTATCTGCCAATATCAACAGTATTAAACTCTCACATGAGTTATTAACTGTTCTTTACTGCTAGAATGTTCTTGACGTTGGTGGCCTGCCTCTTCGTAGAGACCCTGCATGTTAAAAGCATTTAACTGTATGCCTAAAGAAAAAAGCAAGCAACTGAATGCATCTTTGAGTCTCGTTAGTGGTATCTAAATATCTGGGGAGTATGAGTTTGCAGAAGGCATTCTTGTCCTTACAGTCAAACTGTAGGCACTTCTAGTAGCAGAGGTACACCAGATGTGAGTACAAGTACTCCCAGTCTCTGTGAATTAAGGAAGTTTCAGGTTTTACTACAGACATTACGCTGGTGCAGCTGGAAGGAGGTGCTGATTGTGTGCGCTTAATTGGAGGGCTCGGTATCAAGCTTGGGTGTAGAACATTAAATGTGGTGATCAGCATTGAACAAAGCCTTGCTATTTCCTATTCAGGCAGAAGGAACAGGCAGGTCTCAGGATTGCAAGCTGTCTGCTTGAATTTGTGTGCTAAATTAAACCCTTTGTGGATCCAAATACCTACACAGAAGCACACATTTGCACCTACAGTGTCTGAACTGTGTTCAGTTTCTTGCGTATGTGGCCTGCCCAATGTCCGCTTGGAATTCACAGTGACTGCGTAGGCAAAGTAAATGTGTGGGAGTATGGTTTCTCTTGAGAGCATAATTTGGCAACATGTTTTGCATGTAAGAGTAACAGAAAGGAGGGCTACTTAGTCCTGTGTCATTATGATGACAGTTGAGCGTAAGGCTAAGGTTGAGGCACCAGTATCTATTACTGAAGTTATCATCTGGGAATACATTGCATGGCGATTTAAAAACAATCAAAAAGCCCTACAGCAAAACCATGAACAGTGATGTAGCACAGGTAATGCTGACATTTTTACAAGGTATGCAGAGAAACAAGTAAAAGGTTGAGACCACGCAGCTAGCTCCAGCTTTCAACAGTAACATGTGGCAAAATGAGGCAACTCTAGAATCAGTGAGTTCTGTGTCAGTAGGTCAAGCTAGTTGCTGCTACTCAAACGCCTTTCCTGATGTGCAAGCTAACTTGTCGGTTGCTTCCTCCACCAGCCATGTTTTCCACAAGATCTGTGTTGATCCTTGGCTTTTAGAGCACAGGACGTGCCCGTTGTGCAAATACGACATACTCAAAGTTCTAAGTCCTGAGGTAAGTCGCAGTCTCCTCTAGTGGCAGATTTCACTAACAGTACTGAGTACATAAGGAACTGAATCACTCTGTCACTGCTCTCTGTGGAATACCCCAGAGGAAGATGGTGTTGCCAATGGCTGAGCAACTGAAATATATGCCAGAGTTTGCCTGCGGGGTGGAGGTGTGTACTGAGTGGGAGGGAAATCCTTCTCTTCCTTGTCCTGGGTAAGAAAAGGGAGAAGAGGTGGTTGAAGAATACAGAAACTGTATCTGTACATCCCACTCTAAATAGGCAGTGGCTGTTTTCCTCTTGTGATGCTGGAGGTTAACGTTGGAATTCTGTTCTTCTGTTTTAAATCTCTCTTTCTTGGTAATAGTGCACCAGCCTTCAGTCCCTGAAAGCATTGCTTTCATTGAAAGGTGCGTCCCCCTCCAAAGTCCTAACTTTACCATTTTCTCTTTTTCTCAAAGGAGGATGAAGGAGCTGGGGCAGTGTCTGTGCAAACCAGAGTGTACGCTGTGACATCAACTGTCGCTTTCGTTAATGAAGTGGAGAACTCCACTGAAAACGAATCATCTGGTGATACTTCTGTGCAAGCACCAGTTGAAATAGCTCTGGTGGAACGTCAGCCACCAGAAAGTAAGTATATCGGTTCACCTGTCTTGCTGGATTGCTTTCCCCTTCCTTTGCTTGTGCTGTGCATTAGGTTTATTTCCCTTTATAATACACAGCAGTGTATGTTTTCTCAGACTAGCCTTAAACGTCTGCTTGTTTTCACACTCACCTCAGACACTTACTCTTTGTTTTCTAATGAACTACAGTCTAATCTTTAATTCAAAGCAGAAATCTAGAAAAAGAGCAGCTGAAAATCACACGCTTACTGCTTGCAGGCCAAAAGGGATTTCTGAAAAAGGTCCTCCTCTCATTCTCTCTTTGGAGATTGTCTTGGACGTGTGAGTGTTGCTTTGCCACCACATCTGTCCAATTTCAGTAGTTGAATATTCAGAAAACCTTCGGAAAGTCTGTCCTTTTTCAGAATCAATCACGCAAAACAGATGACAAATGTTTCCTGTTGAATTTCGCACTTTGCCTGTTTATTTTGTTCATGGTAGTAAAGCTATAACCCTTTGCATCTTGTTTTTGTTCTGGACAGATGATGACGCGTGCCTCGTAAGTGATGAATCTCAGCCTTCGGCTGAGTCTGTCCTTCCTCCCGTGGAACACCGACCGTTCGAGGCAGATGAATCCCAAGTTTCTGAGATTCAGCTTTAAGAATTTGCCCAGCAATGGGATTATTGCCTTCTTCAAGTTGCTGTCTACCGCCACTGAGTGTACACCAAGAATGTGAAGAACCCAGTGGAAGAATGTAGCAGCACTGTTGTATTGAAAGTGTTTAGAATAAAGGTGTTTGAGTTATGATAATGTGGTTTTCAGTTTTTAAAACTACATCTCCCACGCGGAAATTAATTCTCTTCAGGTAAAGCTGAACTGTGGTGAAAACCACAGTTTTTATACAGTTTTATACCTGTGCACGTGCAGAGCTGGTGCCGTTCATCATTGCACAGCTTCAAATGTAGGGGGAAGGGTCTACGCCCGGAATGGAGAGAGGCACTCAGGAACGTCCTCGAGGAGCGACGTTCGGGTTGAAACGTGAGACTTCCCGGGGCAGCGAGCATCACCAGCATCAGCACCACAGCCCAAAGTTGTCCAGAAACGGTGTGGGGGAGGGGAGCGAAGCAATCCCCGAGGGAAGAGCGGCACGTGAGGGCGTGGGGTGCTCAGCAGGTCACGTGTTCCGGAGCGGGGCAACAATCGGGGGCGTGGTCTCCCTGAACATTGAGCGGTGCCGGGTTCCTGTTGCTTGTGACATTTCACTCGCGGGGGTCGGCAGTGGTCAACTGTGGCCATCGCTGGCAGAAACCACCCAGAGGCTCTCGTGTTTTGGGCTTGGACGTCTGACGTTCATTGCTTAGACGTAAGCGATGATCTGCAGGCAGATGTACGCCATCACCACCGCCTTCCTCGCGGTGGTTGGTATCCTGATGGGGGCTACAGAGGCCGCTACTGTGAGCGCCTCTGTCCGTGTCTCGTACTACAACAGCACCAGCAACGAGACCGTGTCCCAGCAGTGCAAGAGCGGCGTATACGGTTTCAACTCTCCACTACGGAGCGCTCGCGGCGCTGTGGCCGTTCCCCACGGTGGCAGTCTTCAGGCGTGCGACCCTACCACCACGTTCAGCACCGCCGAGCCACAGTGGGTTGCACTGATTGAAAGAGGCAACTGCACCTTCGCCGAGAAGATCCACGTGGCGGCCGAGAGAGGTGCGGCGGCGGCCGTGATCTTCAACACAGCGGCTGAGGGCAATCGCACCTTTCCGATGTTCCATGCTGGTAAGCGTCCCCATCCTGCTGTCCCCTTGGGCCCGGCCAGGCTGCGAGGCGGCCTCGTGCTCCTCACTGCCGGTTGCTTTCGGCGCGATGCCCGAAAGGGGAAATACGACGTCTTGAAACTTGAGCCTCGGCTCAGCGTGAAACAAATGCCCTGCTGCCGCGGTTGGCGCAGCCCCGTGGGTGAGTGTCGGAAGCTAGAGCCATGCTTTGCTTGCACAGCAAGCACGTTTCTTTCGGCAGTGCTGCAGAAAAGCACGCAGGGTCTGCTTTGGAGGTGGCAGCGTGTGCTTCCGAGGCTGGAGGACACACGTGAGCCCGCCGCAGGTTCCTGCAGCTCGGCTCTGTGCTTTGCAGGCTGCAAGACAGATCCTGCCTTTGGGGGTTCTTGCCCGAGTTTTTTTTACTCCTTTCTGCACAGCTGCTGTGCGCAGCCTCTCCTGTAATTCCTGACCCCTGACTGGGGAAAACTGCTAGACCTCATGCTTGGACGTCTTGGGACAAAGGCATTACATGAGCAAGGTAGACAAATAATAAGTGCTTTCTCAAACGAGAGCCTTTTGTGATTTGGCACCAGTCTGAGTTTTCGTATCTAAGGTTGGCTGAGGTTTCTCAGTGGACAGAAAAAAATTGGTCTCTCCAATAAAATTGGCTTCGCTTGGGGGTTGGTTCAAAACAGCACTTCTGTAGCTGCCTTTCTTGCCTCATTGTGTAATATCTATTATGAATGTTGTGCAGCTGATGGCTTAATGCCATCCTTAATGCTCCGTCCTTCCCAGCCTGTGAATCTGCTTTTCTTGTATTTGGTTTAGTGAGAGGCCACTGATGACTTGCTCATCTCTCCTTTTCCCTTTTTTTAACCTATGAACAACATTGTGTTGAGACTGGTGTTCTCACAAGTAGTATGAAGTGTTCTTAGCAATTGCACTGTCCCTGGAAATGGAAGTGGCTTTGTCCAAGTCACTATTTAGGGACCGATGTTGCTTGAAATTCCTTCTGAAGGTAAAACTCTTTGGGCCCTCAGGATAGCTTGCTGTGTCACCAGGGGAGTGAAAACCGATGTTACAGTGTAGACGGAATTTGCAGTCTCCTATTGACAGTTTATAGGCAAGCACACCTCCGTATTGTCTTCTCTCTGAGTTTACGTTTGAAACCCACAGCATTTACAGTCGCCACGAGATTTTTTTACTCCAGCGTTTCTCAATTATTTCTAGAAAATACAGAAGCGAAGACTGGCCTACAGAGCTTTGTTTGTTTGGTGCCTGGATAAGTATTCAAGGGCACTGTCAAATTTAGGGTGGGAGAGGAGCAGATACATTGCATGAAGCATCAGTAAGCTGTCAGCTCTGTGCCTGAGGTCTGGGCAGGAGCTGCCCTTGGTGTGTGTATGATTGCTTTCCAACTTCGTGCAACTCAAAGGCAAGTTAAAGTGTAAATTGCCCGAGTGTTGTGTCTAAAACAGTGATGAAGAATGTCTTATGGGAGTGAGGAGCTTTATGGAGGGGAATGACTTTTAAATATGGCTCAGCTTGTAAGTAATCAGACGTATTCGTTCAGTGGAACAAGTACAAGGAGGTGGCACTAAAATGCAGATGCCAGTGAGAAACTCTCCAGTTTGTTCTTTGGCACTTGAACTGGGACCTCTAAGATGGCTGCAATATAACACCAGTGAACGTGGATTCCGTTTCTCTTTTGCAGGTACAGGAAGCATCGTTGCCATTATGATCAGCAGCCTGGAAGGCATGGAGATCCTGCGCCGGATTGAGAGTGGCCTGAAAGTGGACATGGTTATTGAAGTGGGGAAGAAGCACGGTCCCTTGATGAATTTCTATTCCATCGTATTCCTCTCGGAGTCACTGATCGTCCTCGCTGCAGTGATTATGGGTTACTCAATTTTTTATTATGCTCAGAGATTCAGGATCTCCAGGGCACAGGTGAGTTGGTGTTGTTTCTGTCACTTACTGTCCCTCTGAGCCACCGCGCTGTGGATCGTGAAGCTGAAATAGTGCTTGAGCACTGAGGTGACTGAATTCCTTCTTTCCAAAGGAAGGAGAGTGAGAGCTAAGGGAGGTCTTTTTAAACAGCTAAAAACTTTTCGAAGAAATGGCAGAAAGCAACCTGTCTGCTTGTGCCTTGAGAGTGTAACTGATGGTGCTTAGTCAGGTTTCTCCTACAAATTGTACTTCTTGAACAGCAGTGCAGCAATAATGCCGATGTACTAGGGGAGGTGAGAGAGCTAAGCTGCTTTTATCTGACCCTCACACTTCCCATGTAGCACTGCTGCAATGTGAGATAGGCACCAAGGTAAGTATGAGGAGCTACTGCTAATGAGAAAAATAAGAGTTTAACCAGTATTCCTTTCTGTTACAGCGACAGCTGAAGGCCAAAGCTAAGAAGGCCCTTGGAAAAATGCAGCTGCGCACCCTGAAGGAAGGGGACAAGGTATGGCAGCTCCTCAGCACCCTAGCATACCCTTCACATGGAACCCAGAGTTTGTCCTTCCTATTAGGACAGGGTGCAGAAACCTCTTGGAACCCGTAACTGCCTGTTCCTCTTTCGCGCCAAGTTCTTTTCAAGGGCACAAGATGTCAGATTGCACATACTTTCAAATCACGTATATGTATTTTTGCATCTTACTCGTAGTCTTCCTGTGCTGAGAGGTCCTAATTTACTAATGTGGAAAATGCCAGAAATGCTTTACTTGGAAAGCAGATTCATCATCGGCTTCAGTGGCCGTTCTTCTCTGGGCTGAAGTTGGAAGCAGTGCTTTGCAAATCTCTGCGGTATTGACTGAGATAATCCAGCAGGTTGCACAGGTGGCTGTCCAAAAGGGTCTTGAATATCTCCAAAGAAGGGGCCCCCACAGTGTCTCTGGGCAGCCTGTTCCAGCGCTCTGCCACCCTACCTTCTCTGCTAACAAGTTCTTCTTCATGTTTGTGTGGGACCTCCTATGTTTCAGTTCTTGGCCATTGTTCCTCATCCTATCACTACACGCCACTGAAAGAAACCTGGCCTCATCCAGTTGCCTCCCCCCCTTCAGATGTTTATGAACATCGATCAGATCCTCTCTCAGCCACCTCTTCTCCAGGATGGACAGCCCCAGAACAGCCTTTCCTTATCCCACAGGTGCTCCAGGCCCCACATCGCCTCTGTCGCCCTCCACCGGGCTCTTTTGAGGGGATCCCTGTCCTTTTTGAACTGGGGAGCCCAGAACCGGACGCAGTATTCCTGATAGTTTTCATCTGTGTTTCTGAACCATGGGATTAAGCTTTCAATGCTTCTGATCAAATGTCAGCTTTACTGTAAATAATCCATGTTATTACTAAACATAATCCATAAGTAATCCAAAAAGTCCATAATAAAATGCATAAAAACTTAAAGTTATGGATAAGAGTTATTTTGGATTTACTTTCTCTACAGTAGATATGAGTGTAGTTCGGAGGAAGCTTTCAAAGCTGATTAAAGCTGGAAATTAATCTTTCCACTTTAGGAAACTGGTCCTGATGGAGATACCTGTGCCGTGTGCATTGACTCGTACAAGCCAGATGAAGTCGTGCGCATCTTGGCTTGCAAGTAAGTTGTCTTCCAAACTGACCCCTAATAGAAAATGATAGAGCTTTCCTGTCCTGATTGTTCCTTCTGCTGCGTTAACAAAGCCAGTCGGGCTTCCAGCAAATGGTCGTAGAGCAAGAATTCTTGGGTCTCTGTCAAAGAGTGTTTCAAACTGCAGGAACTGTGACTGTGCTCTCATAGTGTGCCCCTACAGCCTGTGTCTGTGCCTCACCCGCCCTGACCATCTCGGCTGACTACAGAGCCTCTCCAGTCTATTCTTCTAGCATTCTCTACTATTGCATCTCATTGTGCTCTTGTGGAAGCCCAGTATGCCACTAAGGTTTTACTTTGATTCTCCATAAGACGAACAGTGAAGCTATTCCAGGGTTTAAGGAAACTTGTTCTGTGTGACTTTGTGTGCCAGCTGAATGAGACTGATTTGAGAAGCTTTGCAACAGCAGAGGGCTACAAGAGCGCTCAAGTTAAACGCTATGTGAGCTTTGTGAATGTTGTATGGAGAGACTGCTTTTACATGGAGAAGATTGCGTGAAAGTGCTTGGAAAAACTTGGACATGGGGGAAAATCTAATGGTGGAGAAGGAATCAATCTGCAGCTGTCGTTTTCTGAGCAGCGTCATCTGTCAAACACTCTTTAATCTGAGCTGGCATTACCTTTGCGCAAGATTACGGTTTTGTGGAAGCCCTGTGTTTAGGAGCAGTAGGACGTCCAAGAGGCTGGCCTGGTGAAGTGCTTTCAGCAGACTTAAGATGACCGTTTTTGTTTCATTGCCCCCACCGACCGTGTTCTCTGCCAATATCAACAGTATTAAACTCCCACATGAGTTATTAACTGTTCCTTACTGCCAGAATGTTCTTGACGTTGGTGGCCAGCCTCTTCGTTGAGCCCCTACATGTTAAAAGCATTTAACTGTATGCCTAAAGAAAAAAGCAAGCAACTGAATGCATCTTTGAGTCTCGTTAGTGGTATCTAAATATCTGGGGAGTATGAGTTTGCAGAAGGCATTCTTGTCCTTACAGTCAAACTGTAGGCACTTCTAGTAGCAGAGGTACACCAGATGTGAGTACAAGTTGAATTTGTGTCCTAAATCAAACCCATTGTGGATCTGAATCCCTACACAGAAGCACACATTTGCACCTTTGCGATTTAAAAACAATCAAAAAGCCGTACAGCAAAACCATGAACAGTGACGTAGCACAGATAATGCTGACATTTTTACGAGGTATGCAGAGAAACAAGTAAAAGGTTGAGACCACGCAGCTAGCTCCAGCTTTCAACAGTAACATGTGGCAAAATGAGGCAACTCTAGAATCAGTGAGTTCTGTGTCAGTAGGTCAAGCTAGTTGCTGCTACTCAAACGCCTTTCCTGATGTGCAAGCTAACTTGTCGGTTGCTTCCTCCACCAGCCATGTTTTCCACAAGATCTGTGTTGATCCTTGGCTTTTAGAGCACAGGACGTGCCCGTTGTGCAAATACGACATACTCAGAGTACTAAGTCCTGAGGTAAGTCGCAGTCTCACCTACTGGCAGATTTCACTAACAGTACTGGGGTACATAAGGAACTGAATCACTCTGTCACTGCTCTCTGTGGAATACCCCAGAGGAAGATGGTGTTGCCAATGCCTGGGCAACTGAAATACATGCCAGAGTTGGCCTGGAGGTGTGTACTGAGTGGGAGGGAAATCCTTCTCTTCCTTGTCCTGGGTAAGAAAAGGGAGAAGAGGTGGTTGAAGAATACAGAAACTGTATCTGTACATCCCACTCTAAATAGGCAGTGGCTGTTTTCCTCTTGTGATGCTGGAGGTTAACGTTGGAATTCTGTTCTTCTGTTTTAAATCTCTCTTTCTTGGTAATAGTGCACCAGCCTTCAGTCCCTCAAAGCATTGCTTTCATTGAAAGATGCGTCCCCCTCCAAAGTCCTAACTTTACCATTTTCTTTTTTTCTCAAAGGAGGATGAAGGAGCTGGGGCAGTGTCTGTGCAAACCAGAGTGTACTCTGTGACATCAACTGTCGCTTTCGTTAATGAAGTGGAGAACTCCACTGAAAACGAATCATCTGGTGATACTTCTGTGCAAGCACCAGTTGAAATAACTCTGGTGGAACGTCAGCCACCAGAAAGTAAGTATATTGGTTCACCTGTCTTGCTGGATTGCTTTCCCCTTCCTTTGCTTGTGCTGTGCATTAGGTTTATTTCCCTTTATAATACACAGCAGTGTTTGCTTTCTCAGACCGGCCTTAAACGTCTGCTTGTTTTCACACTCACCTCAGACACTTACTCTTCGTTTTCAAATGAACTACAGTCTAAACTTTAATTCAAAGCAGAAATCTAGAAAAAGAGCAGCTGAAAATCACACGCTTACTGCTTGCAGGCCAAAAGGGATTTCTGAAAAAGGTCCTCCTCTCATTCTCTCTTTGGAGATTGTCTTGGACGTGTGAGTGTTGCTTTGCCGCCACATCTGTCCAATTTCAGTAGTTGAATATTCAGAAAGCCTTCGGAAAGTCTGTCCTTTTTTAGAGTCGATCACGCAAAACAGATGACAAATGTTTCCTGTTGAATTTCACATTTTGCCTGTTTATTTTGTTCATGGTAGTAAAGCTATAACCCTTTGCATCTTGTTTTTGTTCTGGACAGATGATGACGCGTGCCTCGTAAGTGATGAATCTCAGCCTTCGGCTGAGTCTGTCCTTCCTCCCGTGGAACACCGACCGTTCGAGGCAGATGAATCCCAAGTTTCTGAGATTCAGCTTTAAGAATTTGCCCAGCAATGGGATTATTGCCTTCTTCAAGTTGCTGTCTACCGCCACTGGGTGTACACCAAGAATGTGAAGAACCCAGTGGAAGAATGTAGCAGCACTGTTGTATTGAAAGTGTTTAGAATAAAGGTGTTTGAGTTATGATAATGTGGTTTTCAGTTTTTAAAACTACATCTCCCACGCGGAAATTAATTCTCTTCAGGTAAAGTTGAACTGTGGTGAAAACCATCAGGGAATAACAGTGAAACCAAAGCTTCATCTTCAGCAAAGCTTCTCTTCAGCATCTGAGTTGCTTAACTTCAAAGGAGAGCATTCTTTACGCAGTAGCTGTCTCTACCAGGAATTGTTCTGACTTTTGTTCTTTGTTTTTATTTCGAGTGGGTTCTCATTGTAAAGAAATAGATTTTGATCTGGCCTAGTACTTAACTAACCACAGTTGTTCAGTTTAAAGCAACACTGTATTTAGTATTTCAGTGCCCTGAATGGATAGAAGAAAGTACAGAATGTAATGGCTGTCAAGCTGGGTTTTGCCCACAGCGTCTTTTGGTTATTTGGTGTACGGACCTCATCAATGGATTTACCTCTCAACTCCACATTCCTAAAGGGAAAATCGAGGGCTTCAGGCTGTCAGGCCGAATCTGACTTGTGCAATACCGTAAAGGGAACAAACGCAGGAACTTTTCAAACTTGTTGATACTAGGCAGTCTGAAAGATCCTACGTGACTTCTGGAGTTGTAACCATCTCTAGCACCAGCAGTACACAAGAGTTCTGGCTCTGTGGAAGACTTGGACCGAAGATGGAGATGAGATTCTTCCCAAAGGATCTGCTGTTTCTTGTTCAGACAGCATCTGGGGAAGAAATAAATCTCCGGCAAATGCTGGACTGTTCTGGACTATCACTGTGCAGTGTCTTGCCCGTGTGCTAAAGCTGCAGGGCCGGCTAATGTCCCTGGGTAATGTAAATGCAACAGGTGATCGGAGAATGTTCAACCATCTGTGAGGAGCTGGATGGGTGGGGGGCTGAAGAGAAACACTGGGTGCCTCAATATGATGTCTAGGGGCTTACCCGCTAAGGGCGAGTAAAGATGTCATACAGATGCATTTTATTTTTTTATCTCTGTAGCTCTGGTTTGTTTCTTATGTTAGCAGAGCTTAGTCTTAAAACCCGCAATAAGGTACTATTGAATCTGCATGGGAAATGCAATGCATTTTCTTATCTACAGTGCAATTTAAAATGTTGTAAATATTTTGTGATTTATATTGAATTTGGATATGAAAATGTAAATAAAACGGTATTTCGATGACCTCCTTATGACTGTCAAAAAATGTTGCTTACCAGCTCTAGTGAGAAGCAGATGCCCTTCTCAGTGTTGCCCCGTCCCACAACTCTGAGAACTCCTTTAGTGTTGTGAGGTGCCCGCGCTCAACCGCGCACCGCCCGCCCCGAGCAGTACCTGCCAGCCCGCCTCCGCCCTCCTCGCCGTAGCCCCGCCGCCTCTGCAGCACGAAGTACTGGTTGGAGCGCTCCAGCACCCACAGCTTGAGGGCATTTTTCAGCAGCACCTCCTCGGGCTTCAGCCACATCGCAGCGGCTTCACCCCCCTCCGCCGCCGCCGCCCATGCCCGCCGCCGCCGCCTCCCGCTCCACGTACGCAGCCCGGCCGCCCCGAGGCATGCTGGGAGTCGTAGTCCCCGCGGGAGCCCTCAGCACTACAGCTCCCGGCAGGCCCCGCGCCGCCGCCGTCTGAGATTTGAGGCGGGAAGAGGCTCTAAGCCGCCTGGCTGTGGCCGGGCCTCGGCCCGAGGGTCTCCTTCCAAAGTGCAGGACCCGGCGCTTTTCTTATCGAACCTCATCCCATTGACCTCAGCCCAGCTGTTCAGCCTATCCAGATCCCGCTGAAGGGCCTCCCTACCCTCAGGCAGATCAACACATCCTCCCAACTTGGTGTCATCCGCAAACTTACTGAGGGTACACTCAATCCCCTCCTCCAGGTCATCAATAAAGATATTAAACAGGATGCGCCCCAGTACCGACACTTGGGGGACACCACTCGTAACGGGACGCCAGCTGGACTTAACTCCATTAACCACTACCCGCTGGGCACGGCCCTCGAGCCAATTCTCAACCCAGAGAAGAGTGAACCTGTCCACATGACGGGCTGCCAGTTTCCCCAGGAGTATTCTCCTGTGGGAGACCGTGTCAAAGGCTTTGCTGAAGTCCAGGTCGACTGCATCAACAGCCTTTCCCTCATCTACCAGTCTGGTCACCCAGTCATAGAAGGAGACGAGGCTGGACAAGCACGACCTGCCCTTTGTGAACCCGTGCTGGCTGGGTCTGATCCCCTGGCTGCCACGCACGTGCCGTGTGATCTCCCTCAAGATCAACCGCTCCATAACTTTCCCTGATACCGAGGTCAGGCTGACAGGCCTGTAGTTCCCCGGATCTTCCTTACGGCCTTTCTTGTAGATGGGAGTCACATCGGCAAGCCTGCAATCTTGTGGGACCTCACCAGATAACCAGGAATGCTGATAGATTCAGCGAGACCTGGACAGGCTGGAGAGCTGGGCAGTCAGAAACAGGATGTGGTTAGGAGAATTGTAGAAGATAATAAAACGCCTGCTGA
The DNA here is from genome assembly GCA_023055505.1 of Callipepla californica brunnescens. Classification (NCBI taxonomy): domain Eukaryota; kingdom Metazoa; phylum Chordata; class Aves; order Galliformes; family Odontophoridae; genus Callipepla; species Callipepla californica. The sequence goes on from JALIRH010000013.1 coordinate 2,052,085, forward strand.
AGCAGAGCCAGCTTTCTGATCAGCTCAGTGTAATGACTCAGTAAGTCAAAGCTCTTAAAGCAGTTAGGAATGTTACTTATTCCAGGTCTGACTCGTTTGAAATGACGAAAAATGCTGCTTTGAAAAGGAAGGTACGTTCTATGAATTGCAGGCAATGCAAGGTAATCGTTTTGATTGATGAAATTTACTGGTCTTTGGGTTTTCTTTCTGGTTTTTATTTGCTTCCAATTTTTTGAAGACAAGGAAAATCGTTCTGGAATTACTACACTGTGCTGGAAGCAAGTCTCAGGGAAATAGTGTTCAGAGGATGACTGTCTAGATGAAATGGAGAGGTCTTGCATTGCTTCCTTGGGTACGCACAACTGATACTTCCCTAATTTGAGAGGGGATTAAGGGAAGGAAAGTGGAGGGATAGCACTGCTTGTATTTTCATGGCTAGTGTAGCAAGAAGATTTACGTGGGCATCAGAATCCAAAAGTTTGTATGTCTTCCTGTGCAGATTTTTCTTCTTCTTTTCCAGTTTCTCGATCTTAGCTTTAAGCAGAGCTTGTAAGATCTCTGAGCTGTCTAACATCTTTGTTACTCTCAGATAGAAAAATTTTGCTTGTCAAGATCAAATACATACTCATTTTCTCGGAAAATGCATCAAGAGAGTGTTTTTGTTTTGGTTTGGTTTTTGTTAAAGTGTGTTTTGTTACTGACATTCCTGTATTTTGATGTAAATTAAAACTAATTCAGTCTATCTAGGGGCAAGGAGGTAGCATGGTCATTGTACCTGGCACATATAGCATGGAATGGAGTAATGTACCTTATGTGATTAACTCCCATGGGATGGCAGGATGAAATGTTCATGTTCCACCATTTATAGGGGAGTCCTCTGATAGTCTGCTGATAGAGAGAGACATTTTGTGCCCGAACTGTAATTAAATGGCATCGTGGCGTGGAATACAGGGAACACGCGCCTGAGACTTTGTAAGTGTATCACTTTATTGTACCCGAGTCGCAGTTGACATTTCTCATGGCAGAAGGGGAGGAGATACGTGAACTCCTTCCTGTGGAATGAAGTGCCAGCGTCAGGAGCGTTCGCTTTCTTTGCATCTGTGCCAATCGTGGACTCGGAATGTGGGTACTGAATCCTTTAGAGAACCCACCCCATCCCAGAAGCACCGCTCGTTCTGAAGTGCTGCGCTGTGAACATTTGGTTCCACCACTGCCTCCTTTCTCCCCGTCGGATCAGCACTGCCGTACTGGAGGTGGGGGAATCCTTGAACCAAAGCGGTTTTGATTCTGAGTCTGTCAAAGCACACCGACGTTGCCGTGCAAAGCCAAGCTACGGTGTCTGTACTGCTACAGAATATGTCATAGGAATCCTTTCTTGCTGTTGCACGTTGCCATTGCTGAAATGGGTGTATTACTGCGTAGTTCATATCCAGACAAAGAACCGTGAGTGTGTAGCTAATGGTACTTCCAAGAGTGCAAACCCATCGTGTGTCATAGAGGTCAATGTTATGTGTCGCAGTAGCTGAGAACTGGAGAATATAAATAAAGTAATATCTACGAACGTCTTGGCTTCTTCCTTTTGATTGTGTAACCGTGCTTCTGAAAGCTGCTGCAGGAATGTGGGGTCGTGGTTATAGTCTCAGGGCGTTTCCAGGAGCACCAGGTCGGGCTCCCATGGAAGTGCACGTGCAGAGCTGGTGCCGTTCATCATTGCACAGCTCCAATTGTAGGGGGAAGGGTCTATGCCCGGATATCTAGAAAAAGAGAAGCTGAAAATCACACGCTTACTGCTTTCAGGTCAAAAGGGATTTCTGAAAAAGGTCCTCCTCTCATTCTCTCTTTGGAGATTGTCTCGGACGTGTGAGTGTTGCTTTGCCGCCACATCTGTCCAATTTCAGTAGTTGAATATTCAGAAAACCTTCGGAAAGTCTGTCTGCATACTTGAAAATCCTGCCTCCTTCTACCTGCTGGAGCTGTTGCTTTTTTCCTACCATCAAAAAACAGAGAATGAAACGAATCAACTGTCATGAGAACAAATTTCCACTGAGAACACCTTTCAGTGACAGCTGTCACAATATGTGCTGGCTGGAGCTGATTTTAATTGCTATTGTGAAACAGCTACACATTAGAGCCGTTAAAATACACTTTATTAATGCACATACCTGTAAGATAATCATGAATATCTAGAGTGGCTGTCACTGCTATGTTTTTACATTGTTACAGGAAAGGAATGGAAGACAGACAAAATGAAAGAACACTGTGGTGCTGCAGAATGAATAGTGAGGGCCTGACAAACTACAAGGAGATCATTTAGTCAGCTCCTTTAACACAGCCGCTTTTGTTTTCTTTTTCCTCACAGCTTATGGATGCTGCTATTGTTTGCAAGACTGTTTAAAGAGCCTGCTTATTTTTTAAGCTATTGTAGTACACGTCTGGATGCTGCTGAAAAATCTCTAAAAACATCTCTAGCACTGTCAGATGGAAATGTGGCAATGTCCCAGATCACACCCAGTCAGGACAGAGATGGAGAAGACCTTTTTTTCCTAGCTACGATTCCACAGTCTATCTGCAGTACCCTGCAGAACTATGAAAGCTGTGTCCTTCACAATATAATCCTTGTTCAGCTCATTGAGACTACCAGCTGGCACTGGTATGTGTTCACTGCCAATGGACTTTCCTACAGATGTCTGAACAGACAGCACTCCTGTACTACTGCAAAGAGAAATCAGCACTACAGAGCTAAGAAAGAAACACAGGAGAACAGTCGTCTTCAAGATCCTCTATCCTTTCCAGCCATTTTTATCTTGAGTCTTTCATGAATTCAACCTCAAAAATTAAGCATAATTTTTACTTAAGGAAAATATCTATATATTACTTGAAGAACTGGATTCTGCACCAAGCTGCAAAAATAAGAGTAAGCGGAAATGGCAAAAAAGACACAGGGGGCAATGACAAAACATGAAAGTAGTTCTATAAACAGTACTACTATATGCAGCATCAAAAGTAGAGGGAATCGTGACATCACAAAAACTAAGCTTATTCTAAGGAAAATCTGATCAACTGACACTATGTTACACAAGTGCAAAAATTCTGGTATAAGTGGCTCTGACTGCAGTTGACATTACCTCTCTTAATGGAATGATTACACTGCACAGGCTGCCATCCTGGCTAGCAAAGCAAATGTAGTTCTCTGAAATGCACATCTTCCCATGGGCGTTGTAATGAGTGAAAGGAACCCATAAGAAGCACTCGTGAACTTCCTTCAAAGTCTCTTCTTTGGGTAGCCTGAAGAATGCACTGAACTGCTGACTGTGGGCTCGGCTCTCCAGGCCTCTAGTTTAGAAAGCAAACAAAACAAGAAACAAAGGGAGGAGGGAGAAGAGAAAAATGAAATATCTTGAAAATATCCTTAAAAATACAAAAGTTACAATGTCTTGGGGAAAGGCTATTGAAAACAGTAAAGTATCATGCACTCTGGAAACCTGTGGTGTCAATTGGAAGGTTCAGCACTTGGCCGGAAGAGGCAACAAAGTGCAGAACCAGACCTGCACACCAACTCAACCAAATGCTTCAGTGCTTCAATAAATAGGAACAGATTCTGACACATTCTTACAAAGTGAACCACTCTGCTCAATCAGGGTCTAAAGGGAGAGGAAAAGAAAGATTCACTATTAGCTTAGTCTGCTCTGCTTTCCAAACCATTAAAATAATCCATTTAAACCTACAAGTTTTGGCTTGACAGAGGGTTAATGAGTTAGAAACACGGCACATGGAAACATCTGCCATGGGATAATTTTCACAGATAACTGCAGTCAGAAACAAGATTTTTGTCACAGACTAACATCTCTCTCCAGCACTGCTACCAAACCAAAGTATCAGTTATGCAGCAAACAACCCAAAACAGGCTCTGCTATGGGTGTACTATACAAGGAAAAAGTAATTTGATTTCTTGACCCTTTTTTTTTCTTTTTTAATCTGTTACATAGTTTGGTTTAACTAGAAACAAATTCAATGGAGCTACTGGAAATCAGGCTAAGGCTGAAGTTCACTGGAAAATGCTTTATCATATTTTTTTTCTTTGCATAGGTAATATTTTACAACATAGATTTAGTTAATTAAAATTACCCAACTGTAGTCTCACTTTTCCTGGTTACTTTTCACAGTAAGTAGCCAATCAAAACCTCATAATTTGAGTGGGAATTTGGACAGCTCCTCAAGGAGAGGGCAACATTTGCACCACCAGAAACTAGAAATGAAATCATAAATTTGCTACAAGAAATAATCACACTTTCCTTGAGAAGGAAGCACTCTAAACCATCTGTTTATTTACATACAAATCTATTTCCATGCCTAAAACATGGCTATAAACAAGGAAACCCTGTAGCACATGGACTTTATCACCTACCTCCAGTGGCAGAAAAGCCATGCATACATACACATATACATGCATGCAAGTACAAATTTAGTTGGAATCATTTATTCTTCTCAATGAGATTTTTTGTAGACTCTGAAGATCTTGATTTCCTGTTCCTAAACACTGTTAAATGTATTTTAAAGATATTGAAGCCCAGTTCTGAAGGTTTGATCACTTCCTGCCTTCATTCAGACTTTGATACTGCAAAGTATTGAAAGGCTACAATGTTATGCAAGCATTTGATCCCGAATTTTAACAAGGTATTTATTCAAGGAATGTCATCTTTGCCAATATTTACTGATCTCCTTCAGAGAAGGATGTTCCTCCCCTTTGTCTAAAAATGTACTGAGTTCAGAACTGACAGATCATAAGCAGTTACCTCTTGGTGATCTGCAGGGGGTCATGAAGGACCAGGTCATTTTCAAACGTCTCCTTATCAAAAAGTCTCCTAACAGCATAGTTTGCCAGCTGCTCCATGAGAAGGAAGGTTTCATTAATGTGCAAAAACATGGAAAAATAGTGATCTTCTCCATGGGAACAGACATGAATGCTCTCTGTCAGAATAACATTGGAAGTCTTCTCAAGTTTTGATACTGCATCCCAGGAGATAATAAGCTTTACTGAAAATACAAATACAAGCGGATATGAGTAACATCTCTTTAGCTGCTATCCTCATACTAATCAAAAAAGCAGTAGCACTAGAGAGTATAATTAAACAACGCTGTTAGATCACGGTTCATTTGGAAAAGGATACAAATTTACAAGGACAAGCAAAAAAAAAATGAAGACTCTCTTCACAATTCCTATCAAGTAATTCCACTAGAATGATTTTTAAAGAAAGAAAAACATTAAAGACACACCAATTATGAAAATACAAGTCTGTATTGTCTTTTCTTTGCTCTAATGTGAAACTGCAAACTGACTCACATAAGCCACCCTACAGATTAGCAATTAGACACCTGCTCACACAGCACAACACTTCCTCAATACGTAAGAAAAATTCTCCCATGTGTGAAAGATATACAGTAAAACACGAAAGGACCAGGCATCAGAGCTAAGCCTTACTTACTTTCTGCTCCCAGCAAAAATGAGTAAAAGCTCAGGAAGTTGGTACTAAGATAAAGCCACCCTTGACAAGGCACCCGTCCCTTCCAGTAGCTGCATGAATAATAGGTAACCAACTTTTCTTGCTCTGGTAATCCAAAACACCTTTCAAACTTCATAAGACCCTCACGAAACTTCTCAGGATCTTCTTCTTTTGTAAAAGAACCTTTTCCTTCCTCAGCAATCAAACCCTAAAACTAAAGAACAGTTATTTCATGTACGTATCCGCATGGGTGCGTGTCGTATGTAAAGTTGCACACGTACAATGGAGTATTCTCCTTATAGGATATGATATTTTACAACTGGAACAATAGTCTGAAGATCAAAAAACAGGTTATAGATCACACGTGCTACTTCAGATTCATACAGCTGAGGCATGACACACATCTTTAGGTTTTCCTATTTGAAAATGAAGTATTTTCCTCGCTTAATCATATGAATTCCAGGGCTAAATGTTTAGTAATTACAAAAACTCTCATATGCTTCCTAGGGGTTCTCAAAATTATTGTGAAATAATCTATTATCAGCTCTTGGCCACTATCTAAAGGCACCTGGTGTACCATTTACCAAAAAGAAATAATTTATGTCAAACAGCTTTACTTAACTGTGGCAGATAAACAGTAACAATGGAGCATATTACTCACTCAGAAGTACACTATATTATGGTGCTGTCTACACAGAACATAATATTTATGTACATTTAGAGGAAAAAATACTCAGCCTTCCCCAACTGCGTCATGTGTTTTCTACTTACTCTTATCTTCCCCTGGACAAAGCTTGTAATATCTTCATTTGAATCAAATACTGATAAAACGTTCATAACATTGTGTTCTAACCAGTCCCAGTGCTCCGTTATCTCTTCTCTGCTGGCTCCTGATGGAAAGAGAAAGATTGAAGTGACTTTAATTACTTCATTAAAAACATTAATCAAGAGAATGCTCAGGAAATTTCACGTTCACGGAGTAATTTATACCCACAAGTTAAAATCACACCAAAACCACTGCTGTGTGTTTTATCTTTCAGGCTCTTAATGCAGCTCTTTTTCTAGCCTTTACACCAAGAAGCATCCCAGGTTTGTCAGGACTTTGTGGCTCCATGCTGAATTCTGGCAACTGGGACTGACAGCTCCTTCAGCCCAGCAGCACCACAAGCACGCTCGTTAATAAGTAGGACACTCTCCATGGAAGTGGGAAACACGAGATCACACTCAAGAAACTAATAAGGAAATGAGGCACGAGCTTTTGATACCCCCAGCTCTGATCACTAAGCCACAGCAGCTCCCAGGGGAGAACTCCCGGGCTCAGATTCGCAGAGGTGCACAAATGCTTCTAACAAGTGCAAGGTTGCATCACTGCACACATCTCTGTGGCCAGAACGGTAGCAAAGATTTGTATCCCTCTTTGGATACAAAAAATGACCATTTATGCTGCCCATGACAAACAATTGCTTGTGCTCACTACAAGTCATTGCTTTATCTCACTCTCTATCGAGTCACGTTTTAATTAGATTTCTAATCACACTAAAGCTTAACCAACCAATTGTAGAAACAGTTGTCATTTCACCTGTACAGTAAAGTTCTGCTCGCATTTTAATCCCAAACAATGCAATGTTTTCCTGCAGTCGAAGGGTTCTAAACCAGGACAAAAGCAGAGCTGCACCCCAGATGGAAAGCCATACACCAGACCTCCTCATCCAGGACAAAAGGCTCGTTCATACCAGCTGAATGACCCCTGAAGCAGCATCTGGCACTCCAAAATTAGTGCTGTTTTTCTTCTGAACCTTCTGGGACTCCAATACTGAGGAATTAAGGAATGTTTCCTTCCCTTTCAGTACACACAAACCAGAGGAGTAACTTAAAAATCCATTATCACTAACCACAAGGAGCATACAAAACACAGAGCCAAGATAAAATCCAGTGTTCCAAGAATGTGAAAATGGCAATTTCAAACATCTTAGAGAAAAAGCCAACGTCATTATGTTACTTTACAATGCTTTTCATCTAGGATTCAGAAGGCAATCGCTTACTCTATGGTGAATGTCACCACAAATAAAATCTAACTCTCCTGAACTACCCAGAAATAGATCAGTAGCTTGTTTCAAACACAAAGGAAAACTCTCACCTCCTTGATACAAGCTGTGAAATGCTTACCATAATTCATCTTAATCTTTTCACATACTTGGTTACAAGCTATGCAAGTGGTAACAGTATAAGCAGAGTGTATCAACAGTAAAGGATCGGCAAAAAATCTGAACTCCTTCTTTAAAGACAGGTGACTCCTTCCACTTCATCAGATGGTGGGAGACAGAGAGAAGGAAATGGAGGGGAAGAATTGATACAGGACTCAATAAAGGGATTCCAAAACATACATGAGTTGCTTGTTACATTACCTGGTGTAGGGAACCTGCTTTGGCAAGGGGGTTGAACTTGATGATCTCTAGAGACCCCTTCCAATCCCTATGATTCTATGATACATCCTTCTCAGGAATGCTCACAATTAAACAGTCACATACTGCCATTACCATTCACGATTTCTGTTTCCTCAATTTACCTTGTAAAGACTAAAACAACTTTCAGTGGATTCCACAGAATTAAGGCTGTCTTGAGAATGAACGGAAATCATTCTAAACGTCATTAAATAGTCAGGCTGTGCTACATATGCTGGGTTTGCAATGACACTTTAAAAATGACATCAAGAGTAATTAGGCAAAGCAATGAAATCAAAACTGATTCTTTCTCTCAGATTATACATGTAGAGCAATTATTTGAGTCACTGTAAGAACCAAAGGCACAGATGTGACAGGATGAAGAAGAAACTATCTCTAAAGGTTTAAATGATGTAGCAGTACTGTTTCAGACCCTCACTGTGTAAAAGCAGGAAAGAAAGCAATCTTTTCAATTTATTCACTTCACAGAAGGAACAATGTGTTCCAGAACACGGAGTATAATTACATGTGAAGCCTTTTGTTCTAAGGCATATTTACACAGCACAGAATTGGTAAAAATTCAGTCCTAGAGTAAAGATCACCCTTCACATTTTCTCAGGGGCTTACCTGATGTCATTAGCTCCCCAGAGTGCTCTTCCAACGCATTTATCAAATTATTTTTCTTAACAGCCTGTCACTGCTTGTTCTGACTTCTCCAGAAGAAGCCCCAAAATTTTATTTACACTCAGCTCACAAACTATTCAAATTCTATCTCATTTATAATGCTGCCCTTTTTAAGTGAGACCTTACGGATTACATTAAATCATTTAACAATTCTCTCACTGACTACATCCCTCAGATGAGCCCTCGCAGAGCACGAACAGGAGCGAGGAGCATTGCAGCATGAAATGCAGAAACAACTGAGCAAACATCAAAAAGGAAAAATCACGATTTATGAAGTAGCTCATTTGATTTAAAAAGAAATAAAAGAAAAAAAAATCAGGAAAAGGCACAATTGCTTATTTAAGGCAAAGTAATGAAGGTTTATAAAGAAAACAGTAAAATTCAGTGCGGCAAGAGTATTGCATTTACAGGCTGAGGGAGCTGGGCCTGTTCAGGCCATGAAAGAGAAGGCTCCAGGGAGACCTCAATGTGGCCTACCAATACTTCAAAGGAGCTTATAAACAGGAGGGAGACTGACCTTTTGCATGGTCTGATAGTGACAGGACAAGGGGGAATGGTTTTAATCTAAAAAGAGAAGAGATTTAGATAGATGTGAGGGGAAAATCATTCACCAAGGGGCTGGCAAGGCAGCATTTTGCTGCCCAGAGAATTTTGGATTTCCTGCTCCCAAAGATATTCAAGGCCAGGTTGAATAGGGCCCTGGGCCCTCATCTGGTGCCTGATTTAGAGGTTGGCAATCATTCCCACGGCAGGGCATTGGAATTAGATGATCTTTTCGGTCCTTTCCAACCCAAGCCATTCCATCGCTCTATGATTCTTTCTATCACATCAGTGTTTGCAGAGTGGCACCTCAAACCTTCCTGCAAAACTCGTCTTTTGCCACAGGCCTGGAGGCGTGGGGGACCAGAGAAATCTAGACAGAGACTTAGCTTTTTTTCTTTTGTAAGGAACACAACTAATTGAAAAAAATGAAAGCATGGAAAAAGATGAACTGTGTTTTTTTTTAAGCATAATTACAGACTTTTTCACAGTTTTTAATAAGCCTTAAGAAATAGATTAATCTCACAACAGTGACATTTATCATCTGACTATCTTAGTTTCAATATAGAAGGCAAGACCATGGTGAGGAAGAAAAAAACAGTGATGCGTGCAGAGAACTGAGTCCTCCCAACTTTGGAATGGAGGACTCTCTGAACGCTGGCTATTTCAGCAGCCTGCATAAAGGAATTTACACTTCATTCTCAGGGAAAGCTGTGGAATTCAAAAACAAACAATAAAAACAACAACATCAACCTAGTAATCACGATGCTTCAGGAAAAGTCACGTACTCCACTTTCAAGGTCAATTTTCTTTTCCATTTCCTACTGATTAGTAACAACATACAAAAGAGAAAGAACCTCTTACACCCTAAGAGCAACAGATACGAGGAAGAGTTCAGCTGCTATCATGACAGAAAGCCTGGCTCATTTTTAACAAAGATAAAGTGAAAAATAAAACTCAATAACCAATTCCTGTTATTTATACTTATAGCACACCTAATACTCTCAAGGATCAACTTATTCATAGCAACCAGAACTGTGCCAAGTTACAGAGCTCCTTTGCAGCTTAGAAAATACAAGACTGTACCCCTGCAATTCTAAGTGAGGACCAAGGCAGATCCTCAGGAATGTACAGACTGATGAAGAAAACAGGCAAGCTGAACTTATCATACGAAGGGTCCACAGGAATATTCTGAAAAACTGGGACCATAAACCACTGTCAATCTCAGGTCTGTCATATCCTGAGCATCACTGGATCACTACCAAATAAGTTTCAAGGTCTCTGAAATTAATCATGACGCGAGACGTTTAACCCAAGCAAAAGATTGAGCCCATCCTTTGCATCATGTTTTTTCAATTTGTAAACTCGCTTAGCCTCTCCAAGAATAGTACATACCACATGCAATGGACCAGTAGACCTGTGAGTCTGGTGTCTGATGCAGGATGCGAAACGGGGCCACTTTTGACGTTGAATCCAACACTGCATCTAGGGTTCCCACAAGAAGACCTGAAGAAAACATACACAGCCTGATTAAACTGAGGCTTTGAAATGCACACTTACCTCCCAGCTCCTTTCTTACTGAATAGGAATGCTATCCAAGTGAAGATTTGTTCTGTGAGAATCTTTGAGAAAAAAAGAAGCACAAATGAACAAAAGGAAAAGTGCTCCCAGAAGAAACTACTTGGGAGCCATTACAACACAAACTGAGGGCAAAGAAGTTTGAGATGACGCTCATGGAAGCAATAGCCATGCAGTATGGTAAACCAGAGGATAACCTGAGAAGGAACACAGTAATTCTCAGCCGTTAATAAGCACAAGCAGAAATTGGACAACCTCTTCATTAGTCACTTACTGTTCTTCTGTTTTACAGACAAAGGAAACGGTTCTAGGGAAACTGTAAAAACATAATGTCTGATTTATGAAAATATCATGCACTCTTTTCACGTGAGAACGCCATGCCACACTCCGTGTACACACAGAAGCTTTCCTGCTCATTCCATTCTCTGGGCAGAGGGCTACAAAATGTCTCTCTCTCTCTCGTTACCAGCAGACTATCAGAGGACTCCCCTATAAATGGTGGAACATGAACATTTCATCCTGCCATCCCATGGGAGTTAATCACATAAGGTACATTACTCCATTCCGTGCTATCTGTGCCAGGTACAATGACCATGCTACCTCCTTGCCCCTAGATAGACTGAATTAGTTTTAATTTACATCAAAATACAGGAATGTCAGTAACAAAACACACTTTAACAAAAAAGAAAAAACAAAAAACAAAAACACTCTTGATGCATTTTCCGAGAAAATGAGTATGTAATTTCATCTTGACAAGCAGAATGTTTCTCTCTGAGAGTAACAAAGATGTTAGACAGCTCAGAGATCTTACAAGCTCTGCTTAAAGCTAAGATCGAGAAACTGGAAAAGAAGAAGAAAAATCTGCACAGGAAGACGTACAAACTTTTGGATTCTGATGCCCACGTAAATCTTCTTGCTACACTAGCCATGAAAATACAAGCAGTGCTATCACTCCACTTTCCTTCCCTTAATCCCCTCTCAAATTAGAAAAGTATTAGTTGTGCGTACCCAAGGAAGCAATGCAAGACCTCTCCGTTTCATCTAGACAGTCATCCTCTGAACACTATTTCCCTGAGACTTGCTTCTAGCACAGTGTAGTAATTCAAGTTCCAGAACGATTTTCCTTGTCTTCAAAAAATTGGAAGCAAATAAAAACCAGAAAGAAAACCCAAAGACCAGTAAATTTCATCAATCAAAACGATTACCTTGCATTGCCTGCAATTCATAGAACGTACCTTCCTGTTCAAAGTAGCATTTTTTCTGTCATTTCAAACAAGTCAGACATGGAATAGACAACATTCGTAACTGCTTTAAGAGCTTTGACTTACTGAGGCATAACACTGAGCTCATCACAAAGCTGGCTCTGTTTCAGCAGGCGTTTTATTATCTTCTACAATTCTCCTAATCGCATTTTTGTTACAATATACGGTACTAAGACATTAGTCACCATTGCTAAGGTTGATGCTACAGCTCAGCTTGCACGAATGAGTGTGACAGCACACCAGGGAGCTGCACTCCTCACAGTTCCCATCAGTCAGGGAGGACATCAGATTTTAGACACAATAAACTGTTTTGGGTCAGTACTGCTCATTTCAGTAGTTCCACCTGTCAGCAGTGCTCTGCTTACAACACAAGTGCAGGACAGTGCTTCAGTAAGTAGTCAGGAGGCCATGAGCTCATGTCACAGCCACAGTTCCTGGCATCATTGCAAGTCCCACCTGCTTACCCTGGGCCTGAATGTGCTCCCACTACAAGATGGAAATGTTCACATCTAGGGCTGCGTACAAGGAAAGGTTTAGAAGTCATTAGTACAAGTCCAAGGATATTAATTGTAAAATAAAGGAGTAGAGAGCAGAAGAATCAGCAACTGTTCAGACCAGATAGTGGCATGACTTCCAGAAGGCATGCAAGTGGAAAAAGCAACTCAGATCCTACTTGCCAATTCCTTGCCAACGATATAAAACACATTGCTCCTAAATGCCAGCGGCATAGACAACCTCCAGAAGGTCACCTGCTCTGGGTCTGTTCAGCTTTGAGAAAAGAAGACTCAGACGGTGATCTTATTAATGTTCAGAAATATCTCAAGCGTGGGACTCAAAGAGACATGGCCAGTCTCTTTTCAGTGGTCTGTGGAGACAGGACAAGGGCAAATCGCCATCAGCTGGAGCATAGGAAGTTCTGCACCGATATGTGAAGGAAATTCTTCTCAGAGCAGGTGATGGAGCACTGGCACAGGCTGCCAGGGAGTTGTGGAGTCTCCTCCTCTGGAGACTTACAAGACCCACCTGGACACCTACCTGTGCGACCTGGGCTAGGGAGCTGCTTTGCAGGGGGGTTGGGCTCGATGAGCACTAGAGGTCCCTTCCAACCCCTTACAATTCTGTCATTCTGTGATACTCTCACCTCTCCTCTACATCAGACCCATGTTTTCAAGTGGTGATTTCACATAAGTCCTCCTCCAGTCTCACACAGGGAATCATTTCAGCTACAGACACAGAAGGTGATAAACACTCTCTGCTTTTAGAAAACATTCTCAACTTCAGTTAGTAGAGTAAAACCACTGAAAAACACCACGGATACCTAAGTGAATAGGGTGAAACACTCTAGACAATAAAAGAGCCAGAAAACCTGAGTAGCTTTGAAATAAGATTTTTCCAAAACTTTCCGTAACCCAGGGCCAAAAGAATACAAACATCAGCTGACAATGCCAGGAACAAACTGCCTCGGTGGAGTACATCAAACCTTCAGAGTTCAGTGTGGATGATGACTCAATGGAAACACAAGCGATGCGCTGGCACCGTGCCTCACACTGTATCCTCACCCACCAGAACATGTTAGCAATGAAATCTGCTCTCACTTGTACCAACTTATGGTAATAACACCGATCTGTTAAACAAAAATAACTGCACGGCACTTCACCTTTTGGGAGCAATACTGCTGTGTCCTTCTATTTCACCAGGCACATCCAGAGAGTGCTGCTGTTTGCTCTGAAGCAGGGCTGGCACAAGCCTGTTTGCTCCTCTGCTGCCTAACAGTATCTTTGAGATCAATCATTCATGAAATTAAAACCGGATCTGTCTCCTGATTTACAACATAGAAGTGTTACTGGACATCAGATATTGCAGTGAGAGTTAGAGCTCCTTACAGAGACGCTCCAATAGCACAGCTCTGGCCAGCCCACATCCCCAGGGTCTTTGATGGCAGACACATCCAGGGCTTCACTCTGCGTTTGTCTGCACCAATGTAAAAAGGCACTGTGTGGAAGTACTGCACAAGCTGCAAACGTGTGACAGCAAATGCAGATGCTCTGCAGGAAGAGTTTGTTTTGGCAATAATCGCTCATTTCTGCAGCCTGAGGCTAATTAGAGCAAGACCTAAGGGGAAAAACACTATGAAATAAGTAAGCTTGTGTCAGAAAATAAGGATAATTCGTTTCAAACATATATTTGTTTCAGTTCAAGAGCAACACCCACTTATTATAAGGAACAGAATGGGTGGAAGCTTGCTGAGGACACCTCCCTGCAGGGACACGTGGAGCAAGGCCTTAAACAGCCACCTCCCAAAAAGCAGCATCTGTATGCTCAGAAGAAACACCACGTGAAGAATGAAAGCAACGGCTTTTGCGTTCAGTTGGTTTAGTACTGTAAAGTCAATCTGTTAATAAATTGTGAATTGAAGAAGAAAATAAACCCCGGAGGCAATGCAGTGCAGGAGACCCAAACTACAAATCCCCACCACCATAAATATTTGTTTACAAAAACAAGATAAAGCCTCAGCCCAGAACGTCAAACGCATGTACAGCATTTTGGTTCACACTGAAAAAAAGTTTATCTAGAGACAACTGGGTATTCAGTCTAAAACACAAACACATACTATACTAGCCACAAAAAAAAAAAAAATCACTGTCTCAGTGTAATTTATTTAAAACAGGAGAATGCCAACTTGTGAATAAGACTCTCCCATTTCTTCAAATGAAGCACAGAACTCTTTGTTTGATTTTATTTCTAAATTAACTTGATCTCATGACTAAGAAATCTCAGCTTAAGGGAATACAGAGCACAGACTAAGAAAACAAACACTCTTTAGCAATTGAGATGTAAAACACGTTCATTTAAGACTCCTGTGAGAAAGATTTCATCTCTGTTTACAATAACTTGCACATTCTGGTCAGCAGTTACGGCTCAGGTGAGACAATGTCAGCTCACTAAACAAAGGTGTGCATTCAGCCCCACATGTACTCATGGCAATAAAGATATCCTTGAGAGCTGGGGAACTAGCAGCACAACTCTGCAAGAAAGATAAACACTGGTCTCCTTGGTAGGTACAGGGGCAAGTCTGACTTATCTCAGCTCGTCCTCCTTTTCTTTGCTTCTGCACAGCTGAAGGCTATACAACGTGAATAGATGTATACAACGCATAATCATAGCTGAACACAGAGGGAAGTAAAACTCCTGCAATATCTAAGTAGTGCAGCACCTTCTCTGTGGCCAAGAAAGATGACCTTCAATGCCAGGCCTTCTGTCCCCAAGGCAGCAGCACGGCCACACCGCAGCGCTGCCTGCTCCTTCTGATGCCAGCAGAGCTGTCACACTGCCCTTCACAAGATGGTGGGACACAACTATGGACCTCTACGGCAACGTGAAAACTGACTGAGGCACGAACTGCACCTCTCCAGCCTCACATCCAACCCCACAGAGCAGTCCTTCAAGTTCCAAAAAGCAAACATCATCTTTGTCACACACTGAGCCCACTCACACTGCAAAGCTTCCTCACCTGCCCTGCTATTCCCACTGAAATGAATTCGTGTAAGATCACCGAGTACCATTTCCAATTGGTACAATAGGAAGCTCTGTGCAAGACAAGGTCCTTACCACCAATACCCATTACCTGACAACACTTCAACGTAACTGCTTTTGACAGACAATGTCCCCATAGCACAGATACAATCCTAGTCTGTCTCCCCTTCCTCCAGCCTCCTACACCAGCAGTGACACAGACAACAGACTGCATCCTCTAAAAAGCAGGAATAGCATCAGGGACCTTCTACAGATTCAAGATGGCAATAACTGCTGCCAGAAATCTAGGACTTGAAGAGTCAGAATTTTTCCCCTTTTTTCCTGCACAGCATATTCAGTGAGCAGGGAAGATTATTCCCAACCACGTGTTTTAGAGATAAGTGTCTCT
This sequence comes from Callipepla californica brunnescens, assembly GCA_023055505.1. NCBI lineage: Eukaryota > Metazoa > Chordata > Aves > Galliformes > Odontophoridae > Callipepla > Callipepla californica. Next base: position 2,068,013 of record JALIRH010000013.1, read on the forward strand.
CCTCTCACAGCTCCACTGTACACTGGAGCAGAAAGAAGAAAACTAAAGCACGTCAGTGAAAGATTGGTATTTTGTGCCATCAAATATAGTTACTCCAGAAATACCTGTCTTCTAACTAATTCCCTATAAACAAACAATATATAACTGAAACAACATCTTTATGACCCAGCAAACTCGATCTCACTAAATCTTGCCTGAAACATGTGCACTCACAGCAGGAGTTTCTGTTACTGTAACTGCATCTTGGCACAGGAACCATTTTGTTTAACTGTATCCTTACAAACACACCCTAGAAGACCTGAGCAGATCTCCTGCAGTGGCTCTGCAGAAAACAGGACTGGAGGACATGGCCACGCAGATCCTGTGACAGCTCAGTGCAGTGAAGCATCAGGAAGTAGAACCAGTCGAACAGGTTACTGCATCCTTAGGTGAGGTCTAAGGAAAAGAGAATGAAATGTAAAACTAAGCAGGTGCATAAAAGCAGAGAGGGCCAAGGTTAAGCAAATGCAGCACAAAGTATCCATCCCTATCCACACTAGCCAATGAGGAACCACACTACAGGCAGACACAAGCCATAGGAGCAAGCTGCTGCCAAAAGACAACAAACTGACCCTGCTGTACCAGTCCAAAAGGGCTCCACAAACAAACCTAAGTGTGGCTTCCTTTATAAAGCCATGTTAACACATCAAACCCTGCCTTCCTCCAGGTGACTGTCCCTGCTGTCCACCCTCTTTCACTTGGACTGCACCTTCTGTTTCTGGTTATGCCCTCAATAGTCACTTTCTCCCTCAAGGTCTTCCTTACTGACTATACTCTCTTATCGCTTGGCATCCAGTGCAGCTGCCCCTCAGCCAGCCCATCACTGCTATCCCAGCCCCGGAGCACTCCACACCCTTCTCCCCATGCTGTGTTGGGGCACTGCCCCTCCCCCCTCCTACAGGGCTCCATTTCCCAGTCCCTCTAACCCTGTGCCACATCAGCTGGAAAACATTGCTCAGGAGAACAGCAAAAGGCTCTCGCTGGCACATCTGAGGTGATGTCATAACATAATAGCTGTTAATTACTTTTTTCTGAAGTAAGCACTAATTATCTGAGTCACATACCGCACATAGAAATTAAAATCAGGCAGAGCAAATTATGCTAGCTTATGCCTTGGAGGCTTGAATATTTTCATACCTGCAAACACAAACCTAACTATGTTATTTTCCAATTCTCCTGCTAACCTTTCTTATTTACAATTTTAATTCAGGAACATCTTACTTTTGCTTCTGTCCACTAAAAAGTAACCTGTCCAAATGAAACTGTACGAAACTCCTATAAGGAGAAAAACTATAGAAACAGCACATGCAACACCACACAGGAAAGCACCCCAAAGGAACCATCCCATGCGGGTCTTCTTCCACGCTGCCACGTGCCATCAAGGGCAGGAGAACAGCGACAGACATCACGCTTTCAACAAAAACAGAAGGGCAATAGGAGCCCCAGCTGTCTACCAGCTGTGGGTCCATAGGGATGCTTATTAAGTGAACATCTAATACTGGTTCTCGTTCTTTTATTTTAGTCGCAGTTCTTGGATGAATCTTACCACACTGCCACACAACCTTCGCACCACTTCAGTTTGCTTCAGTTTCCAAAGACACGGGACAGAGAACAGCCAACCCAGCTTGGTGACCACAACACATCGCCCTTGGTCATGAGTCATCTATCTACAACATTATGATTCTCCCAGCAGGAATCTGCGATTACGCAGTTATTTTTTTCATGTTCCTTGTCCCCTGCAAGAGGTTCACATACCAATGAAGAACGCCGCTCCTCCAGTGGGGAGCGTTATCTCTACATGAGGAATTTGGCAGCCACGTGATTAAACATTATTTTTACTGTCAGGAAGAATAAATTAACATTTCAATAAGACTATTGTGCGTGATGTTTAAGATAGCTGACATAATAACGACACACTTAGAGAGAACCTGAAGATGCAACTCGTGTTCATGAACCCAGAGACTCGACTCACTTGAAACACTCTGCAACCACACTAGCCATGAGCCAGCAGCATGCCCTTGTTGCCAAGAAGGCCAGCGGTACCCTGGGGTGCAATATCAAAGGGATGCGGCCGGGCTCTTTTCAGTGGCATGCAGTGACAAGATAACAGACAATGGGTAAAACCAGAACAGACAGTTGGACTGGGGGATCTCCAGCAGTCCCTTCCAACTCACAGAATCACGCAGAATCACTCAGGTTGGAAAAGACCTTAGAGATCATCAAGTCCAACCACAGCCCAACCATACTACCCTCACCCTAACAACCCTCTTCTAAATCATATATCTGAGCACCACATCCGAACGGCTCTTAAACACATCCAGGGACGGTGACTAAACCACCTCCCTGGGGAGCCTATTCCAGTGTCTAACAACCCTTTCTGTAAAGAAGTGTTTCCTAATATCCAACCTAAACTTACTGTGGCACAACTTAAAGCCATTTCTCCTGCCCTGTCACCTGTCACCAGTGAGAAGAGACCTTCCACGCTCTCACTGTGTGCACCTTTCAGATATTGGAAGAGAGAGATAAGGTCTCCCCTCAGCCTCCTTTTACCCAGACTGAACAGCACTAGCTCCCTCAGCCTCTCCTCATAGGGCTGATTCTCCAAGCCCTTCACAAGCTTTCCTGCCCTTCTTTAGACCTGCTCCAGCACCTCCACATCCTTTTTGTACTGAGGTGCTCAAAACTGAACACAGTACTCGAGGTGAGGCCTCACCAAGGCTGAGTACAGAGGCAGGATAACTTCCCTAGTCCTGCTCAGCACACCACTCCTGATACAAGCCAGGATGCCAGTGGCATTCCTGGCCACCTGGGTACACTGCTGGCTCATATTCAGCCCACTGGCCATCAGCAGTCCCTTTCCATCAGGCAGCTCTCCAGACACACCTCCCCAAGCCTGCAGAGTTGACTGGGGTTGTTGTGACTAAAATGCAGGAGCCAACGCTCAGCCCTATTAAAACTCATACCGTTAACCTTGGCTCCTTGATCCAGCCTATCCAGGTCCCTCTGTAGTGCCCTCCTCCCCTCTGGCAGAATAACAGTCCCTCCCAACTTGGCATCATCTGCAAACTTACTGAGGGTATGCTCATTCCCCTCATCAAGATCATTAGTGAAGATGTTAAACAGAAGCGGCCCCAGCACCGAGCCTTCGGCTCTGCGGCATCCCAGTGCCAATCCACATCCCCGTGCCGTTTCTCCTTGAAGGGGTCAACACCACACGGGTTCCGACAGAGCCAGCCGCCCCCAGCAGAGGTGTCACAGGTGCCCAAGGTCCCCTCAGCAAGTTACGCCACGGCCAAAAAGCAAAGCTGGAAGCTCAGGTCCGCACCTGGAGTTCCGACGAAATCAAGCTGGCCGCAGCGCGGCTGTCGCAGCGTCAGCGCCGTCTCCCGGGGCCGGGCCCGGAGCTCCAGCTCGGCCACCTCCCTGTCCGGCTGGGGCAGGGGTGCACGCGAAGGGCAAGGAAAGCGATTCAAACATCAAAAAGAAGGGGGTGGGGGGCGGGGGGTGGGGGGAGCGGGAATGGAGAAAACAAACAGCCGGGCCGCCACGCGAAGCTGGAAGTGCCCGCGCTCAACCGCGCACCGCCCGCCCCGAGCAGTACCTGCCAGCCCGCCTCCGCCCTCCTCGCCGTAGCCCCGCCGCCTCTGCAGCACGAAGTACTGGTTGGAGCGCTCCAGCACCCACAGCTTGAGGGCATTTTTCAGCAGCACCTCCTCGGGCTTCAGCCACATCGCAGCGGCTTCACCCCCCTCCGCCGCCGCCGCCCATGCCCGCCGCCGCCGCCTCCCGCTCCACGTACGCAGCCCGGCCGCCCCGAGGCATGCTGGGAGTCGTAGTCCCCGCGGGAGCCCTCAGCACTACAGCTCCCGGCAGGCCCCGCGCCGCCGCCGTCTGAGATTTGAGGCGGGAAGAGGCTCTAAGCCGCCTGGCTGTGGCCGGGCCTCGGCCCGAGGGTCTCCTTCCAAAGTGCAGGACCCGGCGCTTTTCTTATCGAACCTCATCCCATTGACCTCAGCCCAGCTGTTCAGCCTATCCAGATCCCGCTGAAGGGCCTCCCTACCCTCAGGCAGATCAACACATCCTCCCAACTTGGTGTCATCCGCAAACTTACTGAGGGTACACTCAATCCCCTCCTCCAGGTCATCAATAAAGATATTAAACAGGATGCGCCCCAGTACCGACACTTGGGGGACAACCACTCGTAACGGGACGCCAGCTGGACTTAACTCCATTAACCACTACCCGCTGGGCACGGCCCTCGAGCCAATTCTCAACCCAGAGAAGAGTGAACCTGTCCACATGACGGGCTGCCAGTTTCCCCAGGAGTATTCTCCTGTGGGAGACCGTGTCAAAGGCTTTGCTGAAGTCCAGGTCGACTGCATCAACAGCCTTTCCCTCATCTACCAGTCTGGTCACCCAGTCATAGAAGGAGACGAGGCTGGACAAGCACGACCTGCCCTTTGTGAACCCGTGCTGGCTGGGTCTGATCCCCTGGCTGCCACGCACGTGCCGTGTGATCTCCCTCAAGATCAACCGCTCCATAACTTTCCCTGATACCGAGGTCAGGCTGACAGGCCTGTAGTTCCCCGGATCTTCCTTACAGCCTTTCTTGTAGATGGGAGTCACATCGGCAAGCCTGCAATCTTGTGGGACCTCACCAGATAACCAGGAATGCTGATAGATTCAGCGAGACCTGGACAGGCTGGAGAGCTGGGCAGTCAGAAACAGGATGTGGTTAGGAGAATTGTAGAAGATAATAAAACGCCTGCTGAAGCAGAGCCAGCTTTCTGATCAGCTCAGTGTAATGACTCAGTAAGTCAAAGCTCTTAAAGCAGTTAGGAATGTTACTTATTCCAGGTCTGATTCGTTTGAAATGACGAAAAATGCTGCTTTGAAAAGGAAGGTACGTTCTATGAATTGCAGGCAATGCAAGGTAATCGTTTTGATTGATGAAATTTACTGGTCTTTGGGTTTTCTTTCTGGTTTTTATTTGCTTCCAATTTTTTGAAGACAAGGAAAATCGTTCTGGAACTTGAATTACTACACTGTGCTGGAAGCAAGTCTCAGGGAAACAGAGGTCAGAGGATGACTGTCTAGATGAAACGGAGAGTTCTTGCATCGCTTCCTTGGCCACGCACAACTGATGCTTCCCTAATTTGAGAGGGGATTAAGGGAAGGAAAGTGGAGGGATAGCACTGCTTGTATTTTCATGGCTAGTGTAGCAAGAAGATTTACGTGGGCATCAGAATCCAAAAGTTTGTATGTCTTCCTGTGCAGATTTTTCTTCTTCTTTTCCAGTTTCTCGATCTTAGCTTTAAGCAGAGCTTGTAAGATCTCTGAGCTGTCTAACATCTTTGGTACACTCAGAGAGAAAAATTTTGCTTGTCAAGATCAAATACATACTCATTTTCTCGGAAAATGCATCAAGAGAGTGTTTTTGTTTTGGTTTGGTTTTTGTTAAAGTGTGTTTTGTTACTGACATTCCTGTATTTTGATGTAAATTAAAACTAATTCAGTCTATCTAGGGGCAAGGAGGTAGCATGGTCATTGTACCTGGCACATATAGCACAGAATGGAGTAATGTACCTTATGTGATTAACTCGCATGGGATGGCAGGATGAAATGTTCATGTTCCACCATTTATAGGGGAGTCCTCTGATAGTCTGCTGATAAAGAGAGAGAGACATTTTGTGCCCGAACTCTAATTAAATGGTGTCGTGGCGTGGAATACAGGGAACACGCGCCTGAGACTTTGTAAGTGTATCACTTTATTGTACCCGAGTCGCAGTTGACATTTCTCATGGCAGAAGGGGAGGAGATACGTGAACTCCTTCCTGTGGAATGAAGTGCCAGCGTCAGGAGCGTTCGCTTTCTTTGCATCTTTGCCAATCGTGGACTCGGAATGTGGGTACTGAATCCTTTAGAGAACCCACCCCATCCCAGAAGCACCGCTCGTTCTGAAGTGCTGCGCTGTGAACATTTGGTTCCACCACTGCCTCCTTTCTCCCCGTCGGATCAGCACTGCCGTACTGGAGGTGGGGAAATCCTTGAACCACAGCGGTTTTGATTCTGAGTCTGTCAAAGCACACCGACGTTGCCGTGCAAAGCCAAGCTACGGTGTCTGTACTGCTACAGAATATGTCATAGGAATCCTTTCTTGCTGCTGTACGTTGCCAATGCTGAGAGGAGTGTATTACTGCATAGTTCATATCCAGCCAAAGAACCGTGAGTGTGTAGCTAATGGTACTTCCAAGAGTGCAAACCCATCGTGTGTCATAGAGGTCAATGTTATGTGTCGCAGTAGCTGAGAACTGGAGAATATAAATAAAGTAATATCTACGAACGTCTTGGCTTCTTCCTTTTGATTGTGTAACCGTGCTTCTGAAAGCTGCTGCAGGAACGTGGGGTCGTGGTTATTGTCTCAGGGCGTTTCCAGGAGCACCAGGTCGGGCTCCCATGGAAGTGCACGTGCAGAGCTGGTGCCGTTCATCATTGCACAGCTCCAATTGTAGGAGGAAGGGTCTATGCCCGAAATGGAGAGAGGCACCAAGGAACGTCCTCGAGGAGCAACGTTCGGGTTGAAACATGAGACTTCCCGGGGCAGCGAGCATCACCAGCATCAGCACCGCGGCCCAAAGTTGTCCAGAAACGGTGTGGGGGAGGGGAGCGAAGCAATCCCCGAGGGAAGAGCGGCACGTGAGGGCGTGGGGTGCTCAGCAGGTCACGTGTTCCGGAGCGGGGCAACAATCGGGGGCGTGGTCTCCCTGAACATTGAGCGGTGCCGGGTTCCTGTTGCTTGTGACATTTCACTCGCAGGGGTCTGCAGTGGTCAACTGTGGCCATCGCTGGCAGAAACCACCCAGAGGCTCTCGTGTTTTGGGCTTGGACGTCTGACGTTCATTGCTTAGAAATAAGATGTACGCCATCACCACCGCCTTCCTTGTGGCGGTTGGTATCCTGATGGGGGCTACAGAGGCCGCTACTGTGAGCGCCTCTGTCCGCGTCTCGTACTTCAATAGCACCAGCAATGAGACCGTGTCCCAGCAGTGCAAGAGCGGCGTATATGGTTTCAACTCTCCACTGCGCAGCGCTCGCGGCGCTGTGGCCGTTCCCCACGGTGGCAGTCTTCAGGCGTGCGACCCTACCACCACGTTCAGCACCGCCGAGCCACAGTGGGTTGCACTGATTGAAAGAGGCAACTGCACCTTCGCCGAGAAGATCCACGTGGCGGCCAAGAGAGGTGCGGCGGCGGCCGTGATCTTCAACACAGCGGCTGAGGGCAATCGCACCTTTGCAATGCTCCATGCTGGTAAGCGTCCCCATCCTGCCGTCCCCTCAGGCCCGGCCAGGCTGCGAGGCGGCCTCGTGCTCCTCACTGCCGGTTGCTTTCGGCACGATGCCCGAAAGGGGAAATACGACGTCTTGAAACTTGAGCCTCGGCTCAGCGTGAAACAAATGCCCTGCTGCCGCGGTTGGCGCAGCCCCGTGGGTGAGTGTCGGAAGCTAGAGCCATGCTTTGCTTGCACAGCAAGCACGACTCTTTGGGAAGTGCTGCAGAAAAGCACGCAGGGTCTGCTTTGGAGGTGGCAGCGTGTGCTCCCGAGGCTGGAGGACACACGTGAGCCCGCCGCAGGTTCCTGCAGCTCGGCTCTGTGCTTTGCAGGCTGCAAGACAGATCCTGCCTTTGGGGGTTCTCGCCCGAGTTTTTTTTACTCCTTTCTGCACAGCTGCTGTGCGCAGCCTCTCCTGTAATTCCTGACCCCTGACTGGGGAAAACTGCTAGACCTCATGCTTGGACGTCTTGGGACAAAGGCATTACATGAGCAAGGTAGACAAATAATAAGTGCTTTCTCAAATGAGAGCCTTTTGTGATTTGGCACCAGTCTGAGTTTTCGTATCTAAGGTTGGCTGAGGTTTCTCAGTGGACAGAAAAAAATTGGTCTCTCCAATAAAATTGGCTTCGCTTGGGGGTTGGTTCAAAACAGCACTTCTGTAGCTGCCTTTCTTGCCTCATTGTGTAATATCTATTATGAATGTTGTGCAGCTGATGGCTTAATGCCATCCTTAATGCTCCGTCCTTCCCAGCCTGTGAATCTGCTTTTCTTGTATTTGGTTTAGTGAGAGGCCACTGATGACTTGCTCATCTCTCCTTTTCTTTTTTTAACCTATGAACAACATTGTGTCGAGACTGGTGTTCTCACAAGTAGTATGAAGTGTTCTTAGCAATTGCTCTGTCCCTGGAAATGGAAGCGGCTTTGTTCAAGTCACTATTTAGGGACCGATGTTGCTTGAAATTCCTTCTGAAGGTAAAACTCCTCGTGCCCTCGGGAGAGCTTGCCGTGTCACCAGGGGAGTGAAAACCGATGTTACAGTGTAGACGGAATTTGCGGTCTCCTATTGACAGTTTATAGGCAAGCACACCTCCGTATTGACTTCTCTCTGAGTTTACGTTTGAAACCCACAGCATTTACAGTCGCCACGAGATTTTTTTACTCCAGCGTTTCTCAATTATTTCTAGAAAATACAGAAGCGAAGACTGGCCTACATAGCTTTGTTTGTTTGGTGCCTGGATAAGTATTCAAGGGCACTGTCAAATTTAGGGTGGGAGAGGAGCAGATACATTGCATGAAGCATCAGTAAGCTGTCAGCTCTGTGCCTGAGGTCTGGGCAGGAGCTGCCCTTGGTGTGTGTATGATTGCTTTCCAACTTCATGCAACTCAAAGGCAAGTTAAAGTGTAAATTGCCCGAGTGTTGTGTCTAAAACAGTGATGAAGAATGTCTTATGGGAGTGAGGAGCTTTATGGAGGGGAATGACTTTTAAATATGGCTCAGCTTGTAAGTAATCAGACGTATTCGTTCAGTGGAACAAGTACAAGGAGGTGGCACTAAAAATGCAGATGCCAGTGAGAAACTCTCCAGTTTGTTCTTTGGCACTTGAACTGGGACCTCTAAGATGGCTGCAATATAACACCAGTGAACGTGGATTCCGTTTCTCTTTTGCAGGCGCAGGAAGCATCGTTGCCATTATGATCAGCAGCCTGGAAGGCATGGAGATCCTGCGCCGGATTGAGAGTGGCCTGAAAGTGGACATGGTTATTGAAGTGGGGAAGAAGCACGGTCCCTTGATGAATTTCTTTTCCATCTTATTCCTCTCGGAGTTACTGATCATCCCCACTGCAGTGATTATGGTTTACTCAATTTTTTATTGTGCTCAGAGATTCAGGATCTCCAGGGCACAGGTGAGTTGGTGTTGTTTCTGTCACTTACTGTCCCTCTGAGCCACCGCGCTGTGGATCGTGAAGCTGAAATAGTGCTTGAGCACTGAGGTGACTGAATTCCTTCTTTCCAAAGGAAGGAGAGTGTGAGCTAAGGGAGGTACTTTTAAACAGCTAAAAACTTTTCGAAGAAATGGCAGAAAGCAACCTGTCTGCTTGTGCCTTGAGAGTGTAACTGATGGTGCTTAGTCGGGTTTCTCCTACAAACTGTACTTCTTGAACAGCAGTGCAGCAATAATGCCGATGTACTAGGGGAGGTGAGAGAGCTAAGCTGCTTTTATCTGACGCTCACACTTCCCATGTAGCACTGCTGCAATGTGAGATAGGCACCAAGGTAAGTATGAGGAGCTACTGCTAATGAGAAAAATAAGAGTTTAACCAGTATTCCTTTCTGTTACAGCGACAGCTGAAGGCCAAAGCTAAGAAGGCCCTTGGAAAAATGCAGCTGCGCACCCTGAAGGAAGGGGACAAGGTATGGCAGCTCCTCAGCACCCTAGCACACCCTTCACATGGAACCCAGAGTTTGTCCTTCCTATTAGGACAGGGTGCAGAAACCTCTTGGAACCCGTAACTGCATGTTCCTCTTTCGCACCAAGTTCTTTTCAAGGGCACAAGATGTCAGATTGCACATACTTTCAAATCACGTATATGTATTTTTGCATCTTACTCATAGTCTTCCTGTGCTGAGAGGTCCTAAATTTCTAATGTGGAAAATGCCAGAAATGCTTTACTTGGAAAGCAGATTCATCATCGGCTTCAGTGGCCATTCCTCTCTGGGCAGATGTTGGAAGCAGTGCTTTCCAAATCTCTGCAGTATTGACTGAGATAATCCAGCAGGTTGCACAGGTGGCTGTCCAAAAGGGTCTTGAATATCTCCAAAGAAGGAGCCCCACAGTGTCTCTGGGCAGCCTGTTCCAGCGCTCTGCCACCCTACCTTCTCTGCTAACAAGTTCTTCTTCATGTTTGTGTGGGATCTCCTATGTTTCAGTTCTTGGCCATTGTTCCTCATCCTATCACTACACGCCACTGAAAGGAACCTGGCCTCATCCAGTTGCATCCCCCCCTTCAGATGTTTATGAACATCGATCAGATCCTCTCTCAGCCACCTCTTCTCCAGGATGGACAGCCCCAGAACAGCCTTTCCTTATCCCACAGGTGCTCCAGGCCCCACATCGCCTCTGTCGCCCTCCACCGGGCTCTTTTGAGGGGATCCCTGTCCTTTTTGAACTGGGGAGCCCAGAACCGGACGCAGTATTCCTGATAGTTTTCATCTGTGTTTCTGAACCATGGGATTAAGCTTTCAATGCTTCTGATCAAATGTCAGCTTTACTGTAAATAATCCATGTTATTACTAAACATAATCCATAAGTAATCCAAAAAGTCCATAATAAAATGCATAAAAACTTAAAGTTATGGATAAGAGTTATTTTGGATTTACTTTCTCTACAGTAGATATGAGTGTAGTTCGGAGGAAGCTTTCAAAGCTGATTAAAGCTGGAAATTAATCTTTCCACTTTAGGAAACTGGTCCTGATGGAGATACCTGTGCCGTGTGCATTGACTCGTACAAGCCAGATGAAGTCGTGCGCATCTTGGCTTGCAAGTAAGTTGTCTTCCAAACTGACCCCTAATAGAAAATGATAGAGCATTCCTGTCCTGATTGTTCCTTCTGCTGCGTTAACAAAGCCAGTCGGGCTTCCAGCAAATGGTCGTAGAGCAAGAATTCTTGGGTCTCTGTCAAAGAGTGTTTCAAACTGCAGGAACTGTGACTGTGCTCTCACAGTGTGCCCCTACAGCCTGTGTCTGTGCCTCACCCGCCCTGACCATCTCGGCTGACTACAGAGCCGCTCCAGTCTATTCTTCTAGCATTCGCTACTATTGCATCTCATTGTGCTCTTGTGGAAGCCCAGTATGCCACTAAGGTTTTACTTTGATTCTCCATAAGACGAACAGTGAAGCTATTCCAGGGTTTAAGGAAACTTGTTCTGTGTGACTTTGTGTGCCAGCTGAATGAGACTGATTTGAGAAGCTTTGCAACAGCAGAGGGCTACAAGAGCGCTCAAGTTAAACGCTATGTGAGCTTTGTGAATGTTGTATGGAGAGACTGCTTTTACATGGAGAAGATTGCGTGAAAGTGCTTGGAAAAACTTGGACATGGGGGAAAATCTAATGGTGGAGAAGGAATCAATCTGCAGCTGTCGTTTTCTGAGCAGCGTCATCTGTCAAACACTCTTAAATCTGAGCTGGCATTACCTTTGTGCAAGATTACGGTTTTGTGGAAGCCCTGTGTTTAGGAGCAGTAGGACGTCCAAGAGGCTGGCCTGGTGAAGTGCTTTCAGCAGACTTAAGATGACCGTTTTTGTTTCATTGTCCCCACCGACCGTGTTATCTACCAATATCAACAGTATTAAACTCTCACATGAGTTATTAACTGTTCTTTACTGCGAGAATGTTCTTGACGTTGGTGGCCTGCCTCTTCGTAGAGACCCTGCATGTTAAAAGCATTTAACTGTATGCCTAAAGAAAAAAGCAAGCAACTGAATGCATCTTTGAGTCTCGTTAGTGGTATCTAAATATCTGGGGAGTATGAGTTTGCAGAAGGCATTCTTGTCCTTACAGTCAAACTGTAGGCACTTCTAGTAGCAGAGGTACACCAGATGTGAGTACAAGTACTCCCAGTCTCTGTGAATTAAGGAAGTTTCAGGTTTTACTACAGACATTACGCTGGTGCAGCTGGAAGGAGGTGCTGATTGTGTGCGCTTAATTGGAGGGCTCGGTATCAAGCTTGGGTGTAGAACATTAAATGTGGTGATCAGCATTGAACAAAGCCTTGCTATTTCCTATTCAGGCAGAAGGAACAGGCAGGTCTCAGGATTGCAAGCTGTCTGCTTGAATTTGTGTGCTAAATTAAACCCTTTGTGGATCCAAATACCTACACAGAAGCACACATTTGCACCTACAGTGTCTGAACTGTGTTCAGTTTCTTGCGTATGTGGCCTGCCCAATGTCCGCTTGGAATTCACAGTGACTGCGTAGGCAAAGTAAATGTGTGGGAGTATGGTTTCTCTTGAGAGCATAATTTGGCAACATGTTTTGCATGTAAGAGTAACAGAAAGGAGGGCTACTTAGTCCTGTGTCATTATGATGACAGTTGAGCGTAAGGCTAAGGTTGAGGCACCAGTATCTATTACTGAAGTTATCATCTGGGAATACATTGCATGGCGATTTAAAAACAATCAAAAAGCCCTACAGCAAAACCATGAACAGTGATGTAGCACAGATAATGCTGACATTTTTACAAGGTATGCAGAGAAACAAGTAAAAGGTTGAGACCACGCAGCTAGCTCCAGCTTTCAACAGTAACATGTGGCAAAATGAGGCAACTCTAGAATCAGTGAGTTCTGTGTCAGTAGGTCAAGCTAGTTGCTGCTACTCAAACGCCTTTCCTGATGTGCAAGCTAACTTGTCGGTTGCTTCCTCCACCAGCCATGTTTTCCACAAGATCTGTGTTGATCCTTGGCTTTTAGAGCACAGGACGTGCCCGTTGTGCAAATACGACATACTCAAAGTTCTAAGTCCTGAGGTAAGTCGCAGTCTCCTCTAGTGGCAGATTTCACTAACAGTACTGAGTACATAAGGAACTGAATCACTCTGTCACTGCTCTCTGTGGAATACCCCAGAGGAAGATGGTGTTGCCAATGGCTGAGCAACTGAAATATATGCCAGAGTTTGCCTGCGGGGTGGAGGTGTGTACTGAGTGGGAGGGAAATCCTTCTCTTGTCCTGGGTAAGAAAAGGGAGAAGAGGTGGTTGAAGAATACAGAAACTGTATCTGTACATCCCACTCTAAATAGGCAGTGGCTGTTTTCCTCTTGTGATGCTGGAGGTTAACGTTGGAATTCTGTTCTTCTGTTTTAAATCTCTCTTTCTTGGTAATAGTGCACCAGCCTTCAGTCCCTGAAAGCATTGCTTTCATTGAAAGGTGCGTCCCCCTCCAAAGTCCTAACTTTACCATTTTCTCTTTTTCTCAAAGGAGGATGAAGGAGCTGGGGCAGTGTCTGTGCAAACCAGAGTGTACGCTGTGACATCAACTGTCGCTTTCGTTAATGAAGTGGAGAACTCCACTGAAAACGAATCATCTGGTGATACTTCTGTGCAAGCACCAGTTGAAATAGCTCTGGTGGAACGTCAGCCACCAGAAAGTAAGTATATCGGTTCACCTGTCTTGCTGGATTGCTTTCCCCTTCCTTTGCTTGTGCTGTGCATTAGGTTTATTTCCCTTTATAATACACAGCAGTGTATGTTTTCTCAGACTAGCCTTAAACGTCTGCTTGTTTTCACACTCACCTCAGACACTTACTCTTCGTTTTCTAATGAACTACAGTCTAATCTTTAATTCAAAGCAGAAATCTAGAAAAAGAGCAGCTGAAAATCACACGCTTACTGCTTGCAGGCCAAAAGGGATTTCTGAAAAAGGTCCTCCTCTCATTCTCTCTTTGGAGATTGTCTTGGACGTGTGAGTGTTGCTTTGCCACCACATCTGTCCAATTTCAGTAGTTGAATATTCAGAAAACCTTCGGAAAGTCTGTCCTTTTTCAGAATCAATCACGCAAAACAGATGACAAATGTTTCCTGTTGAATTTCGCACTTTGCCTGTTTATTTTGTTCATGGTAGTAAAGCTATAACCCTTTGCATCTTGTTTTTGTTCTGGACAGATGATGACGCGTGCCTCGTAAGTGATGAATCTCAGCCTTCGGCTGAGTCTGTCCTTCCTCCCGTGGAACACCGACCGTTCGAGGCAGATGAATCCCAAGTTTCTGAGATTCAGCTTTAAGAATTTGCCCAGCAATGGGATTATTGCCTTCTTCAAGTTGCTGTCTACCGCCACTGAGTGTACACCAAGAATGTGAAGAACCCAGTGGAAGAATGTAGCAGCACTGTTGTATTGAAAGTGTTTAGAATAAAGGTGTTTGAGTTATGATAATGTGGTTTTCAGTTTTTAAAACTACATCTCCCACGCGGAAATTAATTCTCTTCAGGTAAAGCTGAACTGTGGTGAAAACCACAGTTTTTATACAGTTTTATACCTGTGCACGTGCAGAGCTGGTGCCGTTCATCATTGCACAGCTTCAAATGTAGGGGGAAGGGTCTACGCCCGGAATGGAGAGAGGCACTCAGGAACGTCCTCGAGGAGCGACGTTCGGGTTGAAACGTGAGACTTCCCGGGGCAGCGAGCATCACCAGCATCAGCACCACAGCCCAAAGTTGTCCAGAAACGGTGTGGGGGAGGGGAGCGAAGCAATCCCCGAGGGAAGAGCGGCACGTGAGGGCGTGGGGTGCTCAGCAGGTCACGTGTTCCAGAGCGGGGCAACAATCGGGGGCGTGGTCTCCCTGAACATTGAGCGGTGCCGGGTTCCTGTTGCTTGTGACATTTCACTCGCGGGGGTCGGCAGTGGTCAACTGTGGCCATCGCTGGCAGAAACCACCCAGAGGCTCTTGTGTTTTGGGCTTGGACGTCTGACGTTCATTGCTTAGACGTAAGCGATGATCTGCAGGCAGATGTACGCCATCACCACCGCCTTCCTCGCGGTGGTTGGTATCCTGATGGGGGCTACAGAGGCCGCTACTGTGAGCGCCTCTGTCCGTGTCTCGTACTACAACAGCACCAGCAACGAGACCGTGTCCCAGCAGTGCAAGAGCGGCGTATACGGTTTCAACTCTCCACTACGGAGCGCTCGCGGCGCTGTGGCCGTTCCCCACGGTGGCAGTCTTCAGGCGTGCGACCCTACCACCACGTTCAGCACCGCCGAGCCACAGTGGGTTGCACTGATTGAAAGAGGCAACTGCACCTTCGCCGAGAAGATCCACGTGGCGGCCGAGAGAGGTGTGGCGGCGGCCGTGATCTTCAACACAGCGGCTGAGGGCAATCGCACCTTTCCGATGTTCCATGCTGGTAAGCGTCCCCATCCTGCTGTCCCCTTGGGCCCGGCCAGGCTGCGAGGCGGCCTCGTGCTCCTCACTGCCGGTTGCTTTCGGCGCGATGCCCGAAAGGGGAAATACGACGTCTTGAAACTTGAGCCTCGGCTCAGCGTGAAACAAATGCCCTGCTGCCGCGGTTGGCGCAGCCCCGTGGGTGAGTGTCGGAAGCTAGAGCCATGCTTTGCTTGCACAGCAAGCACGTTTCTTTCGGCAGTGCTGCAGAAAAGCACGCAGGGTCTGCTTTGGAGGTGGCAGCGTGTGCTTCCGAGGCTGGAGGACACACGTGAGCCCGCCGCAGGTTCCTGCAGCTCGGCTCTGTGCTTTGCAGGCTGCAAGACAGATCCTGCCTTTGGGGGTTCTCGCCCGAGTTTTTTTTACTCCTTTCTGCACAGCTGCTGTGCGCAGCCTCTCCTGTAATTCCTGACCCCTGACTGGGGAAAACTGCTAGACCTCATGCTTGGACGTCTTGGGACAAAGGCATTACATGAGCAAGGTAGACAAATAATAAGTGCTTTCTCAAACGAGAGCCTTTTGTGATTTGGCACCAGTCTGAGTTTTCGTATCTAAGGTTGGCTGAGGTTTCTCAGTGGACAGAAAAAAATTGGTCTCTCCAATAAAATTGGCTTCGCTTGGGGGTTGGTTCAAAACAGCACTTCTGTAGCTGCCTTTCTTGCCTCATTGTGTAATATCTATTATGAATGTTGTGCAGCTGATGGCTTAATGCCATCCTTAATGCTCCGTCCTTCCCAGCCTGTGAATCTGCTTTTCTTGTATTTGGTTTAGTGAGAGGCCACTGATGACTTGCTCATCTCTCCTTTTCTTTTTTTAACCTATGAACAACATTGTGTTGAGACTGGTGTTCTCACAAGTAGTATGAAGTGTTCTTAGCAATTGCTCTGTCCCTGGAAATGGAAGCGGCTTTGTTCAAGTCACTATTTAGGGACCGATGTTGCTTGAAATTCCTTCTGAAGGTAAAACTCCTCGTGCCCTCGGGAGAGCTTGCCGTGTCACCAGGGGAGTGAAAACCGATGTTACAGTGTAGACGGAATTTGCGGTCTCCTATTGACAGTTTATAGGCAAGCACACCTCCGTATTGACTTCTCTCTGAGTTTACGTTTGAAACCCACAGCATTTACAGTCGCCACGAGATTTTTTTACTCCAGCGTTTCTCAATTATTTCTAGAAAATACAGAAGCGAAGACTGGCCTACATAGCTTTGTTTGTTTGGTGCCTGGATAAGTATTCAAGGGCACTGTCAAATTTAGGGTGGGAGAGGAGCAGATACATTGCATGAAGCATCAGTAAGCTGTCAGCTCTGTGCCTGAGGTCTGGGCAGGAGCTGCCCTTGGTGTGTGTATGATTGCTTTCCAACTTCATGCAACTCAAAGGCAAGTTAAAGTGTAAATTGCCCGAGTGTTGTGTCTAAAACAGTGATGAAGAATGTCTTATGGGAGTGAGGAGCTTTATGGAGGGGAATGACTTTTAAATATGGCTCAGCTTGTAAGTAATCAGACGTATTCGTTCAGTGGAACAAGTACAAGGAGGTGGCAC
Source organism: Callipepla californica brunnescens (assembly GCA_023055505.1). NCBI lineage: Eukaryota > Metazoa > Chordata > Aves > Galliformes > Odontophoridae > Callipepla > Callipepla californica. Next base: position 2,084,856 of record JALIRH010000013.1, read on the forward strand.
TAAAAATGCAGATGCCAGTGAGAAACTCTCCAGTTTGTTCTTTGGCACTTGAACTGGGACCTCTAAGATGGCTGCAATATAACACCAGTGAACGTGGATTCCGTTTCTCTTTTGCAGGCGCAGGAAGCATCGTTGCCATTATGATCAGCAGCCTGGAAGGCATGGAGATCCTGCGCCGGATTGAGAGTGGCCTGAAAGTGGACATGGTTATTGAAGTGGGGAAGAAGCACGGTCCCTTGATGAATTTCTTTTCCATCTTATTCCTCTCGGAGTTACTGATCATCCCCACTGCAGTGATTATGGTTTACTCAATTTTTTATTGTGCTCAGAGATTCAGGATCTCCAGGGCACAGGTGAGTTGGTGTTGTTTCTGTCACTTACTGTCCCTCTGAGCCACCGCGCTGTGGATCGTGAAGCTGAAATAGTGCTTGAGCACTGAGGTGACTGAATTCCTTCTTTCCAAAGGAAGGAGAGTGTGAGCTAAGGGAGGTACTTTTAAACAGCTAAAAACTTTTCGAAGAAATGGCAGAAAGCAACCTGTCTGCTTGTGCCTTGAGAGTGTAACTGATGGTGCTTAGTCGGGTTTCTCCTACAAACTGTACTTCTTGAACAGCAGTGCAGCAATAATGCCGATGTACTAGGGGAGGTGAGAGAGCTAAGCTGCTTTTATCTGACGCTCACACTTCCCATGTAGCACTGCTGCAATGTGAGATAGGCACCAAGGTAAGTATGAGGAGCTACTGCTAATGAGAAAAATAAGAGTTTAACCAGTATTCCTTTCTGTTACAGCGACAGCTGAAGGCCAAAGCTAAGAAGGCCCTTGGAAAAATGCAGCTGCGCACCCTGAAGGAAGGGGACAAGGTATGGCAGCTCCTCAGCACCCTAGCACACCCTTCACATGGAACCCAGAGTTTGTCCTTCCTATTAGGACAGGGTGCAGAAACCTCTTGGAACCCGTAACTGCATGTTCCTCTTTCGCACCAAGTTCTTTTCAAGGGCACAAGATGTCAGATTGCACATACTTTCAAATCACGTATATGTATTTTTGCATCTTACTCATAGTCTTCCTGTGCTGAGAGGTCCTAAATTTCTAATGTGGAAAATGCCAGAAATGCTTTACTTGGAAAGCAGATTCATCATCGGCTTCAGTGGCCATTCCTCTCTGGGCAGATGTTGGAAGCAGTGCTTTCCAAATCTCTGCAGTATTGACTGAGATAATCCAGCAGGTTGCACAGGTGGCTGTCCAAAAGGGTCTTGAATATCTCCAAAGAAGGAGCCCCACAGTGTCTCTGGGCAGCCTGTTCCAGCGCTCTGCCACCCTACCTTCTCTGCTAACAAGTTCTTCTTCATGTTTGTGTGGGATCTCCTATGTTTCAGTTCTTGGCCATTGTTCCTCATCCTATCACTACACGCCACTGAAAGGAACCTGGCCTCATCCAGTTGCATCCCCCCCTTCAGATGTTTATGAACATCGATCAGATCCTCTCTCAGCCACCTCTTCTCCAGGATGGACAGCCCCAGAACAGCCTTTCCTTATCCCACAGGTGCTCCAGGCCCCACATCGCCTCTGTCGCCCTCCACCGGGCTCTTTTGAGGGGATCCCTGTCCTTTTTGAACTGGGGAGCCCAGAACCGGACGCAGTATTCCTGATAGTTTTCATCTGTGTTTCTGAACCATGGGATTAAGCTTTCAATGCTTCTGATCAAATGTCAGCTTTACTGTAAATAATCCATGTTATTACTAAACATAATCCATAAGTAATCCAAAAAGTCCATAATAAAATGCATAAAAACTTAAAGTTATGGATAAGAGTTATTTTGGATTTACTTTCTCTACAGTAGATATGAGTGTAGTTCGGAGGAAGCTTTCAAAGCTGATTAAAGCTGGAAATTAATCTTTCCACTTTAGGAAACTGGTCCTGATGGAGATACCTGTGCCGTGTGCATTGACTCGTACAAGCCAGATGAAGTCGTGCGCATCTTGGCTTGCAAGTAAGTTGTCTTCCAAACTGACCCCTAATAGAAAATGATAGAGCATTCCTGTCCTGATTGTTCCTTCTGCTGCGTTAACAAAGCCAGTCGGGCTTCCAGCAAATGGTCGTAGAGCAAGAATTCTTGGGTCTCTGTCAAAGAGTGTTTCAAACTGCAGGAACTGTGACTGTGCTCTCACAGTGTGCCCCTACAGCCTGTGTCTGTGCCTCACCCGCCCTGACCATCTCGGCTGACTACAGAGCCGCTCCAGTCTATTCTTCTAGCATTCGCTACTATTGCATCTCATTGTGCTCTTGTGGAAGCCCAGTATGCCACTAAGGTTTTACTTTGATTCTCCATAAGACGAACAGTGAAGCTATTCCAGGGTTTAAGGAAACTTGTTCTGTGTGACTTTGTGTGCCAGCTGAATGAGACTGATTTGAGAAGCTTTGCAACAGCAGAGGGCTACAAGAGCGCTCAAGTTAAACGCTATGTGAGCTTTGTGAATGTTGTATGGAGAGACTGCTTTTACATGGAGAAGATTGCGTGAAAGTGCTTGGAAAAACTTGGACATGGGGGAAAATCTAATGGTGGAGAAGGAATCAGTCTGCAGCTGTCGTTTTCTGAGCAGCGTCATCTGTCAAACACTCTTAAATCTGAGCTGGCATTACCTTTGTGCAAGATTACGGTTTTGTGGAAGCCCTGTGTTTAGGAGCAGTAGGACGTCCAAGAGGCTGGCCTGGTGAAGTGCTTTCAGCAGACTTAAGATGACCGTTTTTGTTTCATTGTCCCCACCGACCGTGTTATCTGCCAATATCAACAGTATTAAACTCCCACATGAGTTATTAACTGTTCCTTACTGCCAGAATGTTCTTGACGTTGGTGGCCAGCCTCTTCGTTGAGCCCCTACATGTTAAAAGCATTTAACTGTATGCCTAAAGAAAAAAGCAAGCAACTGAATGCATCTTTGAGTCTCGTTAGTGGTATCTAAATATCTGGGGAGTATGAGTTTGCAGAAGGCATTCTTGTCCTTACAGTCAAACTGTAGGCACTTCTAGTAGCAGAGGTACACCAGATGTGAGTACAAGTTGAATTTGTGTCCTAAATCAAACCCATTGTGGATCTGAATCCCTACACAGAAGCACACATTTGCACCTTTGCGATTTAAAAACAATCAAAAAGCCGTACAGCAAAACCATGAACAGTGACGTAGCACAGATAATGCTGACATTTTTACAAGGTATGCAGAGAAACAAGTAAAAGGTTGAGACCACGCAGCTAGCTCCAGCTTTCAACAGTAACATGTGGCAAAATGAGGCAACTCTAGAATCAGTGAGTTCTGTGTCAGTAGGTCAAGCTAGTTGCTGCTACTTAAACGCCTTTCCTGATGTGCAAGCTAACTTGTCGGTTGCTTCCTCCACCAGCCATGTTTTCCACAAGATCTGTGTTGATCCTTGGCTTTTAGAGCACAGGACGTGCCCGTTGTGCAAATACGACATACTCAAAGTTCTAAGTCCTGAGGTAAGTCGCAGTCTCCTCTAGTGGCAGATTTCACTAACAGTACTGAGTACATAAGGAACTGAATCACTCTGTCACTGCTCTCTGTGGAATACCCCAGAGGAAGATGGTGTTGCCAATGGCTGAGCAACTGAAATATATGCCAGAGTTTGCCTGCGGGGTGGAGGTGTGTACTGAGTGGGAGGGAAATCCTTCTCTTCCTTGTCCTGGGTAAGAAAAGGGAGAAGAGGTGGTTGAAGAATACAGAAACTGTATCTGTACATCCCACTCTAAATAGGCAGTGGCTGTTTTCCTCTTGTGATGCTGGAGGTTAACGTTGGAATTCTGTTCTTCTGTTTTAAATCTCTCTTTCTTGGTAATAGTGCACCTGCCTTCAGTCCCTGAAAGCATTGCTTTCATTGAAAGGTGCGTCCCCCTCCAAAGTCCTAACTTTACCATTTTCTCTTTTTCTCAAAGGAGGATGAAGGAGCTGGGGCAGTGTCTGTGCAAACCAGAGTGTACGCTGTGACATCAACTGTCGCTTTCGTTAATGAAGTGGAGAACTCCACTGAAAACGAATCATCTGGTGATACTTCTGTGCAAGCACCAGTTGAAATAGCTCTGGTGGAACGTCAGCCACCAGAAAGTAAGTATATCGGTTCACCTGTCTTGCTGGATTGCTTTCCCCTTCCTTTGCTTGTGCTGTGCATTAGGTTTATTTCCCTTTATAATACACAGCAGTGTATGTTTTCTCAGACTAGCCTTAAACGTCTGCTTGTTTTCACACTCACCTCAGACACTTACTCTTTGTTTTCTAATGAACTACAGTCTAATCTTTAATTCAAAGCAGAAATCTAGAAAAAGAGCAGCTGAAAATCACACGCTTACTGCTTGCAGGCCAAAAGGGATTTCTGAAAAAGGTCCTCCTCTCATTCTCTCTTTGGAGATTGTCTTGGACGTGTGAGTGTTGCTTTGCCACCACATCTGTCCAATTTCAGTAGTTGAATATTCAGAAAACCTTCGGAAAGTCTGTCCTTTTTCAGAATCAATCACGCAAAACAGATGACAAATGTTTCCTGTTGAATTTCGCACTTTGCCTGTTTATTTTGTTCATGGTAGTAAAGCTATAACCCTTTGCATCTTGTTTTTGTTCTGGACAGATGATGACGCGTGCCTCGTAAGTGATGAATCTCAGCCTTCGGCTGAGTCTGTCCTTCCTCCCGTGGAACACCGACCGTTCGAGGCAGATGAATCCCAAGTTTCTGAGATTCAGCTTTAAGAATTTGCCCAGCAATGGGATTATTGCCTTCTTCAAGTTGCTGTCTACCGCCACTGAGTGTACACCAAGAATGTGAAGAACCCAGTGGAAGAATGTAGCAGCACTGTTGTATTGAAAGTGTTTAGAATAAAGGTGTTTGAGTTATGATAATGTGGTTTTCAGTTTTTAAAACTACATCTCCCACGCGGAAATTAATTCTCTTCAGGTAAAGCTGAACTGTGGTGAAAACCACAGTTTTTATACAGTTTTATACCTGTGCACGTGCAGAGCTGGTGCCGTTCATCATTGCACAGCTTCAAATGTAGGGGGAAGGGTCTACGCCCGGAATGGAGAGAGGCACTCAGGAACGTCCTCGAGGAGCGACGTTCGGGTTGAAACGTGAGACTTCCCGGGGCAGCGAGCATCACCAGCATCAGCACCACAGCCCAAAGTTGTCCAGAAACGGTGTGGGGGAGGGGAGCGAAGCAATCCCCGAGGGAAGAGCGGCACGTGAGGGCGTGGGGTGCTCAGCAGGTCACGTGTTCCGGAGCGGGGCAACAATCGGGGGCGTGGTCTCCCTGAACATTGAGCGGTGCCGGGTTCCTGTTGCTTGTGACATTTCACTCGCGGGGGTCGGCAGTGGTCAACTGTGGCCATCGCTGGCAGAAACCACCCAGAGGCTCTTGTGTTTTGGGCTTGGACGTCTGACGTTCATTGCTTAGACGTAAGCGATGATCTGCAGGCAGATGTACGCCATCACCACCGCCTTCCTCGCGGTGGTTGGTATCCTGATGGGGGCTACAGAGGCCGCTACTGTGAGCGCCTCTGTCCGTGTCTCGTACTACAACAGCACCAGCAACGAGACCGTGTCCCAGCAGTGCAAGAGCGGCGTATACGGTTTCAACTCTCCACTACGGAGCGCTCGCGGCGCTGTGGCCGTTCCCCACGGTGGCAGTCTTCAGGCGTGCGACCCTACCACCATGTTCAGCACCGCCGAGCCACAGTGGGTTGCACTGATTGAAAGAGGCAACTGCACCTTCGCCGAGAAGATCCACGTGGCGGCCGAGAGAGGTGCGGCGGCGGCCGTGATCTTCAACACAGCGGCTGAGGGCAATCGCACCTTTCCGATGTTCCATGCTGGTAAGCGTCCCCATCCTGCTGTCCCCTTGGGCCCGGACAGGCTGCGAGGCGGCCTCGTGCTCCTCACTGCCGGTTGCTTTCGGCGCGATGCCCGAAAGGGGAAATACGACGTCTTGAAACTTGAGCCTCGGCTCAGCGTGAAACAAATGCCCTGCTGCCGCGGTTGGCGCAGCCCCGTGGGTGAGTGTCGGAAGCTAGAGCCATGCTTTGCTTGCACAGCAAGCACGTTTCTTTCGGCAGTGCTGCAGAAAAGCACGCAGGGTCTGCTTTGGAGGTGGCAGCGTGTGCTTCCGAGGCTGGAGGACACACGTGAGCCCGCCGCAGGTTCCTGCAGCTCGGCTCTGTGCTTTGCAGGCTGCAAGACAGATCCTGCCTTTGGGGGTTCTCGCCCGAGTTTTTTTTACTCCTTTCTGCACAGCTGCTGTGCGCAGCCTCTCCTGTAATTCCTGACCCCTGACTGGGGAAAACTGCTAGACCTCATGCTTGGACGTCTTGGGACAAAGGCATTACATGAGCAAGGTAGACAAATAATAAGTGCTTTCTCAAACGAGAGCCTTTTGTGATTTGGCACCAGTCTGAGTTTTCGTATCTAAGGTTGGCTGAGGTTTCTCAGTGGACAGAAAAAAATTGGTCTCTCCAATAAAATTGGCTTCGCTTGGGGGTTGGTTCAAAACAGCACTTCTGTAGCTGCCTTTCTTGCCTCATTGTGTAATATCTATTATGAATGTTGTGCAGCTGATGGCTTAATGCCATCCTTAATGCTCCGTCCTTCCCAGCCTGTGAATCTGCTTTTCTTGTATTTGGTTTAGTGAGAGGCCACTGATGACTTGCTCATCTCTCCTTTTCTTTTTTTAACCTATGAACAACATTGTGTCGAGACTGGTGTTCTCACAAGTAGTATGAAGTGTTCTTAGCAATTGCTCTGTCCCTGGAAATGGAAGCGGCTTTGTTCAAGTCACTATTTAGGGACCGATGTTGCTTGAAATTCCTTCTGAAGGTAAAACTCCTCGTGCCCTCGGGAGAGCTTGCCGTGTCACCAGGGGAGTGAAAACCGATGTTACAGTGTAGACGGAATTTGCGGTCTCCTATTGACAGTTTATAGGCAAGCACACCTCCGTATTGACTTCTCTCTGAGTTTACGTTTGAAACCCACAGCATTTACAGTCGCCACGAGATTTTTTTACTCCAGCGTTTCTCAATTATTTCTAGAAAATACAGAAGCGAAGACTGGCCTACATAGCTTTGTTTGTTTGGTGCCTGGATAAGTATTCAAGGGCACTGTCAAATTTAGGGTGGGAGAGGAGCAGATACATTGCATGAAGCATCAGTAAGCTGTCAGCTCTGTGCCTGAGGTCTGGGCAGGAGCTGCCCTTGGTGTGTGTATGATTGCTTTCCAACTTCATGCAACTCAAAGGCAAGTTAAAGTGTAAATTGCCCGAGTGTTGTGTCTAAAACAGTGATGAAGAATGTCTTATGGGAGTGAGGAGCTTTATGGAGGGGAATGACTTTTAAATATGGCTCAGCTTGTAAGTAATCAGACGTATTCGTTCAGTGGAACAAGTACAAGGAGGTGGCACTAAAAATGCAGATGCCAGTGAGAAACTCTCCAGTTTGTTCTTTGGCACTTGAACTGGGACCTCTAAGATGGCTGCAATATAACACCAGTGAACGTGGATTCCGTTTCTCTTTTGCAGGCGCAGGAAGCATCGTTGCCATTATGATCAGCAGCCTGGAAGGCATGGAGATCCTGCGCCAGATTGAGAGTGGCCTGAAAGTGGACATGGTTATTGAAGTGGGGAAGAAGCACGGTCCCTTGATGAATTTCTTTTCCATCTTATTCCTCTCGGAGTTACTGATCATCCCCACTGCAGTGATTATGGTTTACTCAATTTTTTATTGTGCTCAGAGATTCAGGATCTCCAGGGCACAGGTGAGTTGGTGTTGTTTCTGTCACTTACTGTCCCTCTGAGCCACCGCGCTGTGGATCGTGAAGCTGAAATAGTGCTTGAGCACTGAGGTGACTGAATTCCTTCTTTCCAAAGGAAGGAGAGTGTGAGCTAAGGGAGGTACTTTTAAACAGCTAAAAACTTTTCGAAGAAATGGCAGAAAGCAACCTGTCTGCTTGTGCCTTGAGAGTGTAACTGATGGTGCTTAGTCGGGTTTCTCCTACAAACTGTACTTCTTGAACAGCAGTGCAGCAATAATGCCGATGTACTAGGGGAGGTGAGAGAGCTAAGCTGCTTTTATCTGACGCTCACACTTCCCATGTAGCACTGCTGCAATGTGAGATAGGCACCAAGGTAAGTATGAGGAGCTACTGCTAATGAGAAAAATAAGAGTTTAACCAGTATTCCTTTCTGTTACAGCGACAGCTGAAGGCCAAAGCTAAGAAGGCCCTTGGAAAAATGCAGCTGCGCACCCTGAAGGAAGGGGACAAGGTATGGCAGCTCCTCAGCACCCTAGCACACCCTTCACATGGAACCCAGAGTTTGTCCTTCCTATTAGGACAGGGTGCAGAAACCTCTTGGAACCCGTAACTGCATGTTCCTCTTTCGCACCAAGTTCTTTTCAAGGGCACAAGATGTCAGATTGCACATACTTTCAAATCACGTATATGTATTTTTGCATCTTACTCATAGTCTTCCTGTGCTGAGAGGTCCTAAATTTCTAATGTGGAAAATGCCAGAAATGCTTTACTTGGAAAGCAGATTCATCATCGGCTTCAGTGGCCATTCCTCTCTGGGCAGATGTTGGAAGCAGTGCTTTCCAAATCTCTGCAGTATTGACTGAGATAATCCAGCAGGTTGCACAGGTGGCTGTCCAAAAGGGTCTTGAATATCTCCAAAGAAGGAGCCCCACAGTGTCTCTGGGCAGCCTGTTCCAGCGCTCTGCCACCCTACCTTCTCTGCTAACAAGTTCTTCTTCATGTTTGTGTGGGATCTCCTATGTTTCAGTTCTTGGCCATTGTTCCTCATCCTATCACTACACGCCACTGAAAGGAACCTGGCCTCATCCAGTTGCATCCCCCCCTTCAGATGTTTATGAACATCGATCAGATCCTCTCTCAGCCACCTCTTCTCCAGGATGGACAGCCCCAGAACAGCCTTTCCTTATCCCACAGGTGCTCCAGGCCCCACATCGCCTCTGTCGCCCTCCACCGGGCTCTTTTGAGGGGATCCCTGTCCTTTTTGAACTGGGGAGCCCAGAACCGGACGCAGTATTCCTGATAGTTTTCATCTGTGTTTCTGAACCATGGGATTAAGCTTTCAATGCTTCTGATCAAATGTCAGCTTTACTGTAAATAATCCATGTTATTACTAAACATAATCCATAAGTAATCCAAAAAGTCCATAATAAAATGCATAAAAACTTAAAGTTATGGATAAGAGTTATTTTGGATTTACTTTCTCTACAGTAGATATGAGTGTAGTTCGGAGGAAGCTTTCAAAGCTGATTAAAGCTGGAAATTAATCTTTCCACTTTAGGAAACTGGTCCTGATGGAGATACCTGTGCCGTGTGCATTGACTCGTACAAGCCAGATGAAGTCGTGCGCATCTTGGCTTGCAAGTAAGTTGTCTTCCAAACTGACCCCTAATAGAAAATGATAGAGCATTCCTGTCCTGATTGTTCCTTCTGCTGCGTTAACAAAGCCAGTCGGGCTTCCAGCAAATGGTCGTAGAGCAAGAATTCTTGGGTCTCTGTCAAAGAGTGTTTCAAACTGCAGGAACTGTGACTGTGCTCTCACAGTGTGCCCCTACAGCCTGTGTCTGTGCCTCACCCGCCCTGACCATCTCAGCTGACTACAGAGCCGCTCCAGTCTATTCTTCTAGCATTCGCTACTATTGCATCTCATTGTGCTCTTGTGGAAGCCCAGTATGCCACTAAGGTTTTACTTTGATTCTCCATAAGACGAACAGTGAAGCTATTCCAGGGTTTAAGGAAACTTGTTCTGTGTGACTTTGTGTGCCAGCTGAATGAGACTGATTTGAGAAGCTTTGCAACAGCAGAGGGCTACAAGAGCGCTCAAGTTAAACGCTATGTGAGCTTTGTGAATGTTGTATGGAGAGACTGCTTTTACATGGAGAAGATTGCGTGAAAGTGCTTGGAAAAACTTGGACATGGGGGAAAATCTAATGGTGGAGAAGGAATCAATCTGCAGCTGTCGTTTTCTGAGCAGCGTCATCTGTCAAACACTCTTAAATCTGAGCTGGCATTACCTTTGTGCAAGATTACGGTTTTGTGGAAGCCCTGTGTTTAGGAGCAGTAGGACGTCCAAGAGGCTGGCCTGGTGAAGTGCTTTCAGCAGACTTAAGATGACCGTTTTTGTTTCATTGTCCCCACCGACCGTGTTATCTGCCAATATCAACAGTATTAAACTCTCACATGAGTTATTAACTGTTCTTTACTGCGAGAATGTTCTTGACGTTGGTGGCCTGCCTCTTCGTAGAGACCCTGCATGTTAAAAGCATTTAACTGTATGCCTAAAGAAAAAAGCAAGCAACTGAATGCATCTTTGAGTCTCGTTAGTGGTATCTAAATATCTGGGGAGTATGAGTTTGCAGAAGGCATTCTTGTCCTTACAGTCAAACTGTAGGCACTTCTAGTAGCAGAGGTACACCAGATGTGAGTACAAGTACTCCCAGTCTCTGTGAATTAAGGAAGTTTCAGGTTTTACTACAGACATTACGCTGGTGCAGCTGGAAGGAGGTGCTGATTGTGTGCGCTTAATTGGAGGGCTCGGTATCAAGCTTGGGTGTAGAACATTAAATGTGGTGATCAGCACTGAACAAAGCCTTGCTATTTCCTATTCAGGCAGAAGGAACAGGAAGGTCTCAGGATTGCAAGCTGTCTGCTTGAATTTGTGTGCTAAATTAAACCCTTTGTGGATCCAAATACCTACACAGAAGCACACATTTGCACCTACAGTGTCTGAACTGTGTTCAGTTTCTTGCGTATGTGGCCTGCCCAATGTCCGCTTGGAATTCACAGTGACTGCGTAGGCAAAGTAAATGTGTGGGAGTATGGTTTCTCTTGAGAGCATAATTTGGCAAGACGTTTTGCATGTAAGAGTAACAGAAAGGAGGGCTACTTAGTCCTGTGTCATTATGATGACAGTTGAGCGTAAGGCTAAGGTTGAGGCACCAGTATCTATTACTGAAGTTATCATCTGGGAATACATTGCATGGCGATTTAAAAACAATCAAAAAGCCCTACAGCAAAACCATGAACAGTGATGTAGCACAGATAATGCTGACATTTTTACAAGGTATGCAGAGAAACAAGTAAAAGGTTGAGACCACGCAGCTAGCTCCAGCTTTCAACAGTAACATGTGGCAAAATGAGGCAACTCTAGAATCAGTGAGTTCTGTGTCAGTAGGTCAAGCTAGTTGCTGCTACTCAAACGCCTTTCCTGATGTGCAAGCTAACTTGTCGGTTGCTTCCTCCACCAGCCATGTTTTCCACAAGATCTGTGTTGATCCTTGGCTTTTAGAGCACAGGACGTGCCCGTTGTGCAAATACGACATACTCAAAGTTCTAAGTCCTGAGGTAAGTCGCAGTCTCCTCTAGTGGCAGATTTCACTAACAGTACTGAGTACATAAGGAACTGAATCACTCTGTCACTGCTCTCTGTGGAATACCCCAGAGGAAGATGGTGTTGCCAATGGCTGAGCAACTGAAATATATGCCAGAGTTTGCCTGCGGGGTGGAGGTGTGTACTGAGTGGGAGGGAAATCCTTCTCTTCCTTGTCCTGGGTAAGAAAAGGGAGAAGAGGTGGTTGAAGAATACAGAAACTGTATCTGTACATCCCACTCTAAATAGGCAGTGGCTGTTTTCCTCTTGTGATGCTGGAGGTTAACGTTGGAATTCTGTTCTTCTGTTTTAAATCTCTCTTTCTTGGTAATAGTGCACCAGCCTTCAGTCCCTGAAAGCATTGCTTTCATTGAAAGGTGCGTCCCCCTCCAAAGTCCTAACTTTACCATTTTCTCTTTTTCTCAAAGGAGGATGAAGGAGCTGGGGCAGTGTCTGTGCAAACCAGAGTGTACGCTGTGACATCAACTGTCGCTTTCGTTAATGAAGTGGAGAACTCCACTGAAAACGAATCATCTGGTGATACTTCTGTGCAAGCACCAGTTGAAATAGCTCTGGTGGAACGTCAGCCACCAGAAAGTAAGTATATCGGTTCACCTGTCTTGCTGGATTGCTTTCCCCTTCCTTTGCTTGTGCTGTGCATTAGGTTTATTTCCCTTTATAATACACAGCAGTGTTTGCTTTCTCAGACCGGCCTTAAACGTCTGCTTGTTTTCACACTCACCTCAGACACTTACTCTTCGTTTTCAAATGAACTACAGTCTAATCTTTAATTCAAAGCAGAAATCTAGAAAAAGAGCAGCTGAAAATCACACGCTTACTGCTTGCAGGCCAAAAGGGATTTCTGAAAAAGGTCCTCCTCTCATTCTCTCTTTGGAGATTGTCTTGGACGTGTGAGTGTTGCTTTGCCACCACATCTGTCCAATTTCAGTAGTTGAATATTCAGAAAACCTTCGGAAAGTCTGTCCTTTTTCAGAATCAATCACGCAAAACAGATGACAAATGTTTCCTGTTGAATTTCGCACTTTGCCTGTTTATTTTGTTCATGGTAGTAAAGCTATAACCCTTTGCATCTTGTTTTTGTTCTGGACAGATGATGACGCGTGCCTCGTAAGTGATGAATCTCAGCCTTCGGCTGAGTCTGTCCTTCCTCCCGTGGAACACCGACCGTTCGAGGCAGATGAATCCCAAGTTTCTGAGATTCAGCTTTAAGAATTTGCCCAGCAATGGGATTATTGCCTTCTTCAAGTTGCTGTCTACCGCCACTGAGTGTACACCAAGAATGTGAAGAACCCAGTGGAAGAATGTAGCAGCACTGTTGTATTGAAAGTGTTTAGAATAAAGGTGTTTGAGTTATGATAATGTGGTTTTCAGTTTTTAAAACTACATCTCCCACGCGGAAATTAATTCTCTTCAGGTAAAGCTGAACTGTGGTGAAAACCACAGTTTTTATACAGTTTTATACCTGTGCACGTGCAGAGCTGGTGCCGTTCATCATTGCACAGCTTCAAATGTAGGGGGAAGGGTCTACGCCCGGAATGGAGAGAGGCACTCAGGAACGTCCTCGAGGAGCGACGTTCGGGTTGAAACGTGAGACTTCCCGGGGCAGCGAGCATCACCAGCATCAGCACCACAGCCCAAAGTTGTCCAGAAACGGTGTGGGGGAGGGGAGCGAAGCAATCCCCAAGGGAAGAGCGGCACGTGAGGGCGTGGGGTGCTCAGCAGGTCACGTGTTCCGGAGCGGGGCAACAATCGGGGGCGTGGTCTCCCTGAACATTGAGCGGTGCCGGGTTCCTGTTGCTTGTGACATTTCACTCGCGGGGGTCGGCAGTGGTCAACTGTGGCCATCGCTGGCAGAAACCACCCAGAGGCTCTTGTGTTTTGGGCTTGGACGTCTGACGTTCATTGCTTAGACGTAAGCGATGATCTGCAGGCAGATGTACGCCATCACCACCGCCTTCCTCGCGGTGGTTGGTATCCTGATGGGGGCTACAGAGGCCGCTACTGTGAGCGCCTCTGTCCGCGTCTCGTACTACAACAGCACCAGCAACGAGACCGTGTCCCAGCAGTGCAAGAGCGGCGTATACGGTTTCAACTCTCCACTACGGAGCGCTCGCGGCGCTGTGGCCATTCCCCACGGTGGCAGTCTTCAGGCGTGCGACCCTACCACCACGTTCAGCACCGCCGAGCCACAGTGGGTTGCACTGATTGAAAGAGGCAACTGCACCTTCGCCGAGAAGATCCACGTGGCGGCCGAGAGAGGTGCGGCGGCGGCCGTGATCTTCAACACAGCGGCTGAGGGCAATCGCACCTTTCCGATGTTCCATGCTGGTAAGCGTCCCCATCCTGCTGTCCCCTTGGGCCCGGCCAGGCTGCGAGGCGGCCTCGTGCTCCTCACTGCCGGTTGCTTTCGGCGCGATGCCCGAAAGGGGAAATACGACGTCTTGAAACTTGAGCCTCGGCTCAGCGTGAAACAAATGCCCTGCTGCCGCGGTTGGCGCAGCCCCGTGGGTGAGTGTCGGAAGCTAGAGCCATGCTTTGCTTGCACAGCAAGCACGTTTCTTTCGGCAGTGCTGCAGAAAAGCACGCAGGGTCTGCTTTGGAGGTGGCAGCGTGTGCTTCCGAGGCTGGAGGACACACGTGAGCCCGCCGCAGGTTCCTGCAGCTCGGCTCTGTGCTTTGCAGGCTGCAAGACAGATCCTGCCTTTGGGGGTTCTCGCCCGAGTTTTTTTTACTCCTTTCTGCACAGCTGCTGTGCGCAGCCTCTCCTGTAATTCCTGACCCCTGACTGGGGAAAACTGCTAGACCTCATGCTTGGACATCTTGGGACAAAGGCATTACATGAGCAAGGTAGACAAATAATAAGTGCTTTCTCAAACGAGAGCCTTTTGTGATTTGGCACCAGTCTGAGTTTTCGTATCTAAGGTTGGCTGAGGTTTCTCAGTGGACAGAAAAAAATTGGTCTCTCCAATAAAATTGGCTTCGCTTGGGGGTTGGTTCAAAACAGCACTTCTGTAGCTGCCTTTCTTGCCTCATTGTGTAATATCTATTATGAATGTTGTGCAGCTGATGGCTTAATGCCATCCTTAATGCTCCGTCCTTCCCAGCCTGTGAATCTGCTTTTCTTGTATTTGGTTTAGTGAGAGGCCACTGATGACTTGCTCATCTCTCCTTTTCTTTTTTTAACCTATGAACAACATTGTGTCGAGACTGGTGTTCTCACAAGTAGTATGAAGTGTTCTTAGCAATTGCTCTGTCCCTGGAAATGGAAGCGGCTTTGTTCAAGTCACTATTTAGGGACCGATGTTGCTTGAAATTCCTTCTGAAGGTAAAACTCCTCGTGCCCTCGGGAGAGCTTGCCGTGTCACCAGGGGAGTGAAAACCGATGTTACAGTGTAGACGGAATTTGCGGTCTCCTATTGACAGTTTATAGGCAAGCACACCTCCGTATTGACTTCTCTCTGAGTTTACGTTTGAAACCCACAGCATTTACAGTCGCCACGAGATTTTTTTACTCCAGCGTTTCTCAATTATTTCTAGAAAATACAGAAGCGAAGACTGGCCTACATAGCTTTGTTTGTTTGGTGCCTGGATAAGTATTCAAGGGCACTGTCAAATTTAGGGTGGGAGAGGAGCAGATACATTGCATGAAGCATCAGTAAGCTGTCAGCTCTGTGCCTGAGGTCTGGGCAGGAGCTGCCCTTGGTGTGTGTATGATTGCTTTCCAACTTCATGCAACTCAAAGGCAAGTTAAAGTGTAAATTGCCCGAGTGTTGTGTCTAAAACAGTGATGAAGAATGTCTTATGGGAGTGAGGAGCTTTATGGAGGGGAATGACTTTTAAATATGGCTCAGCTTGTAAGTAATCAGACGTATTCGTTCAGTGGAACAAGTACAAGGAGGTGGCACTAAAAATGCAGATGCCAGTGAGAAACTCTCCAGTTTGTTCTTTGGCACTTGAACTGGGACCTCTAAGATGGCTGCAATATAACACCAGTGAACGTGGATTCCGTTTCTCTTTTGCAGGCGCAGGAAGCATCGTTGCCATTATGATCAGCAGCCTGGAAGGCATGGAGATCCTGCGCCGGATTGAGAGTGGCCTGAAAGTGGACATGGTTATTGAAGTGGGGAAGAAGCACGGTCCCTTGATGAATTTCTTTTCCATCTTATTCCTCTCGGAGTTACTGATCATCCCCACTGCAGTGATTATGGTTTACTCAATTTTTTATTGTGCTCAGAGATTCAGGATCTCCAGGGCACAGGTGAGTTGGTGTTGTTTCTGTCACTTACTGTCCCTCTGAGCCACCGCGCTGTGGATCGTGAAGCTGAAATAGTGCTTGAGCACTGAGGTGACTGAATTCCTTCTTTCCAAAGGAAGGAGAGTGTGAGCTAAGGGAGGTACTTTTAAACAGCTAAAAACTTTTCGAAGAAATGGCAGAAAGCAACCTGTCTGCTTGTGCCTTGAGAGTGTAACTGATGGTGCTTAGTCGGGTTTCTCCTACAAACTGTACTTCTTGAACAGCAGTGCAGCAATAATGCCGATGTACTAGGGGAGGTGAGAGAGCTAAGCTGCTTTTATCTGACGCTCACACTTCCCATGTAGCACTGCTGCAATGTGAGATAGGCACCAAGGTAAGTATGAGGAGCTACTGCTAATGAGAAAAATAAGAGTTTAACCAGGATTCCTTTCTGTTACAGCGACAGCTGAAGGCCAAAGCTAAGAAGGCCCTTGGAAAAATGCAGCTGCGCACCCTGAAGGAAGGGGACAAGGTATGGCAGCTCCTCAGCACCCTAGCACACCCTTCACATGGAACCCAGAGTTTGTCCTTCCTATTAGGACAGGGTGCAGAAACCTCTTGGAACCCGTAACTGCATGTTCCTCTTTCGCACCAAGTTCTTTTCAAGGGCACAAGATGTCAGATTGCACATACTTTCAAATCACGTATATGTATTTTTGCATCTTACTCATAGTCTTCCTGTGCTGAGAGGTCCTAAATTTCTAATGTGGAAAATGCCAGAAATGCTTTACTTGGAAAGCAGATTCATCATCGGCTTCAGTGGCCATTCCTCTCTGGGCAGATGTTGGAAGCAGTGCTTTCCAAATCTCTGCAGTATTGACTGAGATAATCCAGCAGGTTGCACAGGTGGCTGTCCAAAAGGGTCTTGAATATCTCCAAAGAAGGAGCCCCACAGTGTCTCTGGGCAGCCTGTTCCAGCGCTCTGCCACCCTACCTTCTCTGCTAACAAGTTCTTCTTCATGTTTGTGTGGGACCTCCTATGTTTCAGTTCTTGGCCATTGTTCCTCATCCTATCACTACACGCCACTGAAAGGAACCTGGCCTCATCCAGTTGCATCCCCCCCTTCAGATGTTTATGAACATCGATCAGATCCTCTCTCAGCCACCTCTTCTCCAGGATGGACAGCCCCAGAACAGCCTTTCCTTATCCCACAGGTGCTCCAGGCCCCACATCGCCTCTGTCGCCCTCCACCGGGCTCTTTTGAGGGGATCCCTGTCCTTTTTGAACTGGGGAGCCCAGAACCGGACGCAGTATTCCTGATAGTTTTCATCTGTGTTTCTGAACCATGGGATTAAGCTTTCAATGCTTCTGATCAAATGTCAGCTTTACTGTAAATAATCCATGTTATTACTAAACATAATCCATAAGTAATCCAAAAAGTCCATAATAAAATGCATAAAAACTTAAAGTTATGGATAAGAGTTATTTTGGATTTACTTTCTCTACAGTAGATATGAGTGTAGTTCGGAGGAAGCTTTCAAAGCTGATTAAAGCTGGAAATTAATCTTTCCACTTTAGGAAACTGGTCCTGATGGAGATACCTGTGCCGTGTGCATTGACTCGTACAAGCCAGATGAAGTCGTGCGCATCTTGGCTTGCAAGTAAGTTGTCTTCCAAACTGACCCCTAATAGAAAATGATAGAGCATTCCTGTCCTGATTGTTCCTTCTGCTGCGTTAACAAAGCCAGTCGGGCTTCCAGCAAATGGTCGTAGAGCAAGAATTCTTGGGTCTCTGTCAAAGAGTGTTTCAAACTGCAGGAACTGTGACTGTGCTCTCACAGTGTGCCCCTACAGCCTGTGTCTGTGCCTCACCCGCCCTGACCATCTCGGCTGACTACAGAGCCGCTCCAGTCTATTCTTCTAGCATTCGCTACTATTGCATCTCATTGTGCTCTTGTGGAAGCCCAGTATGCCACTAAGGTTTTACTTTGATTCTCCATAAGACGAACAGTGAAGCTATTCCAGGGTTTAAGGAAACTTGTTCTGTGTGACTTTGTGTGCCAGCTGAATGAGACTGATTTGAGAAGCTTTGCAACAGCAGAGGGCTACAAGAGCGCTCAAGTTAAACGCTATGTGAGCTTTGTGAATGTTGTATGGAGAGACTGCTTTTACATGGAGAAGATTGCGTGAAAGTGCTTGGAAAAACGTGGACATGGGGGAAAATCTAATGGTGGAGAAGGAATCAATCTGCAGCTGTCGTTTTCTGAGCAGCGTCATCTGTCAAACACTCTTAAATCTGAGCTGGCATTACCTTTGTGCAAGATTACGGTTTTGTGGAAGCCCTGTGTTTAGGAGCAGTAGGACGTCCAAGAGGCTGGCCTGGTGAAGTGCTTTCAGCAGACTTAAGATGACCGTTTTTGTTTCATTGTCCCCACCGACCGTGTTCTCTGCCAATATCAACAGTATTAAACTCCCACATGAGTTATTAACTGTTCCTTACTGCCAGAATGTTCTTGACGTTGGTGGCCTGCCTCTTCGTAGAGACCCTGCATGTTAAAAGCATTTAACTGTATGCCTAAAGAAAAAAGCAAGCAACTGAATGCATCTTTGAGTCTCGTTAGTGGTATCTAAATATCTGGGGAGTATGAGTTTGCAGAAGGCATTCTTGTCCTTACAGTCAAACTGTAGGCACTTCTAGTAGCAGAGGTACACCAGATGTGAGTACAAGTTGAATTTGTGTCCTAAATCAAACCCATTGTGGATCTGAATCCCTACACAGAAGCACACATTTGCACCTTTGCGATTTAAAAACAATCAAAAAGCCCTACAGCAAAACCATGAACAGTGACGTAGCACAGATAATGCTGACATTTTTACGAGGTATGCAGAGAAACAAGTAAAAGGTTGAGACCACGCAGCTAGCTCCAGCTTTCAACAGTAACATGTGGCAAAATGAGGCAACTCTAGAATCAGTGAGTTCTGTGTCAGTAGGTCAAGCTAGTTGCTGCTACTCAAACGCCTTTCCTGATGTGCAAGCTAACTTGTCGGTTGCTTCCTCCACCAGCCATGTTTTCCACAAGATCTGTGTTGATCCTTGGCTTTTAGAGCACAGGACGTGCCCGTTGTGCAAATACGACATACTCAGAGTACTAAGTCCTGAGGTAAGTCGCAGTCTCACCTACTGGCAGATTTCACTAACAGTACTGGGGTACATAAGGAACTGAATCACTCTGTCACTGCTCTCTGTGGAATACCCCAGAGGAAGATGGTGTTGCCAATGCCTGGGCAACTGAAATACATGCCAGAGTTGGCCTGGAGGTGTGTACTGAGTGGGAGGGAAATCCTTCTCTTCCTTGTCCTGGGTAAGAAAAGGGAGAAGAGGTGGTTGAAGAATACAGAAACTGTATCTGTACATCCCACTCTAAATAGGCAGTGGCTGTTTTCCTCTTGTGATGCTGGAGGTTAACGTTGGAATTCTGTTCTTCTGTTTTAAATCTCTCTTTCTTGGTAATAGTGCACCAGCCTTCAGTCCCTCAAAGCATTGCTTTCATTGAAAGATGCGTCCCCCTCCAAAGTCCTAACTTTACCATTTTCTTTTTTTCTCAAAGGAGGATGAAGGAGCTGGGGCAGTGTCTGTGCAAACCAGAGTGTACTCTGTGACATCAACTGTCGCTTTCGTTAATGAAGTGGAGAACTCCACTGAAAACGAATCATCTGGTGATACTTCTGTGCAAGCACCAGTTGAAATAACTCTGGTGGAACGTCAGCCACCAGAAAGTAAGTATATTGGTTCACCTGTCTTGCTGGATTGCTTTCCCCTTCCTTTGCTTGTGCTGTGCATTAGGTTTATTTCCCTTTATAATACACAGCAGTGTTTGCTTTCTCAGACCGGCCTTAAACGTCTGCTTGTTTTCACACTCACCTCAGACACTTACTCTTCGTTTTCAAATGAACTACAGTCTAAACTTTAATTCAAAGCAGAAATCTAGAAAAAGAGCAGCTGAAAATCACACGCTTACTGCTTGCAGGCCAAAAGGGATTTCTGAAAAAGGTCCTCCTCTCATTCTCTCTTTGGAGATTGTCTTGGACGTGTGAGTGTTGCTTTGCCGCCACATCTGTCCAATTTCAGTAGTTGAATATTCAGAAAGCCTTCGGAAAGTCTGTCCTTTTTTAGAGTCGATCACGCAAAACAGATGACAAATGTTTCCTGTTGAATTTCACATTTTGCCTGTTTATTTTGCTTATGGTAGTAAAGCTATAACCCTTTGCATCTTGTTTTTGTTCTGGACAGATGATGACGCGTGCCTCGTAAGTGATGAATCTCAGCCTTCGGCTGAGTCTGTCCTTCCTCCCGTGGAACACCGACCGTTCGAGGCAGATGAATCCCAAGTTTCTGAGATTCAGCTTTAAGAATTTGCCTAAGCAATGGGATTATTGCCTTCTTCAAGTTGCTGTCTACCGCCACTGAGTGTACACCAAGAATGTGAAAGAACCCAGTGGAAGAATGTAGCAGCACTGTTGTATTGAAAGTGTTTAGAATAAAGGTGTTTGAGTTATGATAATGTGGTTTTCAGTTTTTAAAACTACATCTCCCACGCGGAAATTAATTCTCTTCAGGTAAAGTTGAACTGTGGTGAAAACCATCAGGGAATAACAGTGAAACCAAAGCTTCATCTTCAGCAAAGCTTCTCTTCAGCATCTGAGTTGCTTAACTTCAAAGGAGAGCATTCTTTACGCAGTAGCTGTCTCTACCAGGAATTGTTCTGACTTTTGTTCTTTGTTTTTATTTCGAGTGGGTTCTCATTGTAAAGAAATAGATTTTGATCTGGCCTAGTATTTAACTAACCACAGTTGTTCAGTTTAAAGCAACACTGTATTTAGTATTTCAGTGCCCTGAATGGATAGAAGAAAGTACAGAATGTAATGGCTGTCAAGCTGGGTTTTGCCCACAGCGTCTTTTGGTTATTTGGTGTACGGACCTCATCAATGGATTTACCTCTCAACTCCACATTCCTAAAGGGAAAATCGAGGGCTTCAGGCTGTCAGGCCGAATCTGACTTGTGCAATACCGTAAAGGGAACAAACGCAGGAACTTTTCAAACTTGTTGATACTAGGCAGTCTGAAAGATCCTACGTGACTTCTGGAGTTGTAACCATCTCTAGCACCAGCAGTACACAAGAGTTCTGGCTCTGTGGAAGACTTGGACCGAAGATGGAGATGAGATTCTTCCCAAAGGATCTGCTGTTTCTTGTTCAGACAGCATCTGGGGAAGAAATAAATCTCCGGCAAATGCTGGACTGTTCTGGACTATCACTGTGCAGTGTCTTGCCCGTGTGCTAAAGCTGCAGGGCCGGCTAATGTCCCTGGGTAATGTAAATGCAACAGGTGATCGGAGAATGTTCAACCATCTGTGAGGAGCTGGATGGGTGGGGGGCTGAAGAGAAACACTGGGTGCCTCAATATGATGTCTAGGGGCTTACCCGCTAAGGGCGAGTAAAGATGTCATACAGATGCACTTTATTTTTTTATCTCTGTAGCTCTGGTTTGTTTCTTATGTTAGCAGAGCTTAGTCTTAAAACCCGCAATAAGGTACTATTGAATCCGCAGGGGAAATGCAATGCATTTTCTTATCTACAGTGCAATTTAAAATGTAAATATTTTGTGATTTATATTGAATTTGGATATGAAAATGTAAATAAAACGGTATTTCGGTGACCTCCTTATGTCTGTCACAAAATGTTGCTTACCAGCTCTAGTGAGAAGCAGATGCCCTTCTCAGTGTTGCCCCGTCCCACAACTCTGAGAACTCCTTTAGTGTTGTGAGGTGCCCGCGCTCAACCGCGCACCGCCCGCCCCAAGCAGTACCTGCCAGCCCGCCTCCGCCCTCCTCGCCGTAGCCCCGCCGCCTCTGCAGCACGAAGTACTGGTTGGAGCGCTCCAGCACCCACAGCTTGAGGGCATTTTTCAGCAGCACCTCCTCGGGCTTCAGCCACATCGCAGCGGCTTCACCCCCCTCCGCCGCCGCCGCCCATGCCCGCCGCCGCCGCCTCCCGCTCCACGTACGCAGCCCGGCCGCCCCGAGGCATGCTGGGAGTCGTAGTCCCCGCGGGAGCCCTCAGCACTACAGCTCCCGGCAGGCCCCGCGCCGCCGCCGTCTGAGATTTGAGGCGGGAAGAGGCTCTAAGCCGCCTGGCTGTGGCCGGGCCTCGGCCCGAGGGTCTCCTTCCAAAGTGCAGGACCCGGCGCTTTTCTTATCGAATCTCATCCCATTGACCTCAGCCCAGCTGTTCAGCCTATCCAGATCCCGCTGAAGGGCCTCCCTACCCTCAGGCAGATCAACACATCCTCCCAACTTGGTGTCATCCGCAAACTTACTGAGGGTACACTCAATCCCCTCCTCCAGGTCATCAATAAAGATATTAAACAGGATGCGCCCCAGTACCGACACTTGGAGGACAACCACTCGTAACGGGACGCCAGCTGGACTTGACTCCCTTAACCACTACCCGCTGGGCACGGCCCTCGAGCCAATTCTCAACCCAGAGAAGAGTGAACCTGTCCACATGACGGGCTGCCAGTTTCCCCAGGAGTATTCTCCTGTGGGAGACCGTGTCAAAGGCTTTGCTGAAGTCCAGGTCGACTGCATCAACAGCCTTTCCCTCATCTACCAGTCTGGTCACCCAGTCATAGAAGGAGACGAGGCTGGACAAGCACGACCTGCCCTTTGTGAACCCGTGCTGGCTGGGTCTGATCCCCTGGCTGCCACGCACGTGCCGTGTGATCTCCCTCAAGATCAACCGCTCCATAACTTTCCCTGATACCGAGGTCAGGCTGACAGGCCTGTAGTTCCCTGGATCTTCCTTACGGCCTTTCTTGTAGATGGGAGTCACATCGGCAAGCCTGCAATCTTGTGGGACCTCACCAGATAACCAGGAATGCTGATAGATTCAGCGAGACCTGGACAGGCTGCAGAGCTGGGCAGTCAGAAACAGGATGTGGTTAGGAGAATTGTAGAAGATAATAAAACGCCTGCTGAAGCAGAGCCAGCTTTCTGATCAGCTCAGTGTAATGACTCAGTAAGTCAAAGCTCTTAAAGCAGTTAGGAATGTTACTTATTCCAGGTCTGACTCGTTTGAAATGACGAAAAATGCTGCTTTGAAAAGGAAGGTACGTTCTATGAATTGCAGGCAATGCAAGGTAATCGTTTTGATTGATGAAATTTACTGGTCTTTGGGTTTTCTTTCTGGTTTTTTTTTTTTATTTGCTTCCAATTTTTTGAAGACAAGGAAAATCATTCTGGAATTACTACACTGTGCTGGAAGCAAGTCTCAGGGAAATAGTGTTCAGAGGATGACTGTCTAGATGAAATGGAGAGGTCTTGCATTGCTTCCTTGGGTACGCACAACTGATACATCCCTAATTTGAGAGGGGATTAAGGGAAGGAAAGTGGAGGGATAGCACTGCTTGTATTTTCATGGCTAGTGTAGCAAGAAGATTTACGTGGGCATCAGAATCCAAAAGTTTGTATGTCTTCCTGTGCAGATTTTTCTTCTTCTTTTCCAGTTTCTCGATCTTAGCTTTAAGCAGAGCTTGTAAGATCTCTGAGCTGTCTAACATCTTTGTTACTCTCAGATAGAAAAATTTTGCTTGTCAAGATCAAATACATACTCATTTTCTCGGAAAATGCATCAAGAGAGTGTTTTTGTTTTGGTTTGGTTTTTGTTAAAGTGTGTTTTGTTACTGACATTCCTGTATTTTGATGTAAATTAAAACTAATTCAGTCTATCTAGGGGCAAGGAGGTAGCATGGTCATTGTACCTGGCACATATAGCATGGAATGGAGTAATGTACCTTATGTGATTAACTCCCATGGGATGGCAGGATGAAATGTTCATGTTCCACCATTTATAGGGGAGTCCTCTGATAGTCTGCTGATAGAGAGAGACATTTTGTGCCCGAACTGTAATTAAATGGCATCGTGGCGTGGAATACAGGGAACACGCGCCTGAGACTTTGTAAGTGTATCACTTTATTGTACCCGAGTCGCAGTTGACATTTCTCATGGCAGAAGGGGAGGAGATACGTGAACTCCTTCCTGTGGAGTGAAGTGCCAGCGTCAGGAGCGTTCGCTTTCTTTGCATCTGTGCCAATCGTGGACTCGGAATGTGGGTACTGAATCCTTTAGAGAACCCACCCCATCCCAGAAGCACCGCTCGTTCTGAAGTGCTGCGCTGTGAACATTTGGTTCCACCACTGCCTCCTTTCTCCCCGTCGGATCAGCACTGCCGTACTGGAGGTGGGGGAATCCTTGAACCAAAGCGGTTTTGATTCTGAGTCTGTCAAAGCACACCGACGTTGCCGTGCAAAGCCAAGCTACGGTGTCTGTACTGCTACAGAATATGTCATAGGAATCCTTTCTTGCTGTTGCACGTTGCCATTGCTGAAATGGGTGTATTACTGCGTAGTTCATATCCAGACAAAGAACCGTGAGTGTGTAGCTAATGGTACTTCCAAGAGTGCAAACCCATCGTGTGTCATAGAGGTCAATGTTATGTGTCGCAGTAGCTGAGAACTGGAGAATATAAATAAAGTAATATCTACGAACGTCTTGGCTTCTTCCTTTTGATTGTGTAACCGTGCTTCTGAAAGCTGCTGCAGGAATGTGGGGTCGTGGTTATAGTCTCAGGGCGTTTCCAGGAGCACCAGGTCGGGCTCCCATGGAAGTGCACGTGCAGAGCTGGTGCCGTTCATCATTGCACAGCTCCAATTGTAGGGGGAAGGGTCTATGCCCGGATATCTAGAAAAAGAGAAGCTGAAAATCACACGCTTACTGCTTTCAGGTCAAAAGGGATTTCTGAAAAAGGTCCTCCTCTCATTCTCTCTTTGGAGATTGTCTCGGACGTGTGAGTGTTGCTTTGCCGCCACATCTGTCCAATTTCAGTAGTTGAATATTCAGAAAACCTTCGGAAAGTCTGTCTGCATACTTGAAAATCCTGCCTCCTTCTACCTGCTGGAGCTGTTGCTTTTTTCCTACCATCAAAAAACAGAGAATGAAACGAATCAACTGTCATGAGAACAAATTTCCACTGAGAACACCTTTCAGTGACAGCTGTCACAATATGTGCTGGCTGGAGCTGATTTTAATTGCTATTGTGAAACAGCTACACATTAGAGCCGTTAAAATACACTTTATTAATGCACATACCTGTAAGATAATCATGAATATCTAGAGTGGCTGTCACTGCTATGTTTTTACATTGTTACAGGAAAGGAATGGAAGACAGACAAAATGAAAGAACACTGTGGTGCTGCAGAATGAATAGTGAGGGCCTGACAAACTACAAGGAGATCATTTAGTCAGCTCCTTTAACACAGCCGCTTTTGTTTTCTTTTTCCTCACAGCTTATGGATGCTGCTATTGTTTGCAAGACTGTTTAAAGAGCCTGCTTATTTTTTAAGCTATTGTAGTACACGTCTGGATGCTGCTGAAAAATCTCTAAAAACATCTCTAGCACTGTCAGATGGAAATGTGGCAATGTCCCAGATCACACCCAGTCAGGACAGAGATGGAGAAGACCTTTTTTTCCTAGCTACGATTCCACAGTCTATCTGCAGTACCCTGCAGAACTATGAAAGCTGTGTCCTTCACAATATAATCCTTGTTCAGCTCATTGAGACTACCAGCTGGCACTGGTATGTGTTCACTGCCAATGGACTTTCCTACAGATGTCTGAACAGACAGCACTCCTGTACTACTGCAAAGAGAAATCAGCACTACAGAGCTAAGAAAGAAACACAGGAGAACAGTCGTCTTCAAGATCCTCTATCCTTTCCAGCCATTTTTATCTTGAGTCTTTCATGAATTCAACCTCAAAAATTAAGCATAATTTTTACTTAAGGAAAATATCTATATATTACTTGAAGAACTGGATTCTGCACCAAGCTGCAAAAATAAGAGTAAGCGGAAATGGCAAAAAAGACACAGGGGGCAATGACAAAACATGAAAGTAGTTCTATAAACAGTACTACTATATGCAGCATCAAAAGTAGAGGGAATCGTGACATCACAAAAACTAAGCTTATTCTAAGGAAAATCTGATCAACTGACACTATGTTACACAAGTGCAAAAATTCTGGTATAAGTGGCTCTGACTGCAGTTGACATTACCTCTCTTAATGGAATGATTACACTGCACAGGCTGCCATCCTGGCTAGCAAAGCAAATGTAGTTCTCTGAAATGCACATCTTCCCATGGGCGTTGTAATGAGTGAAAGGAACCCATAAGAAGCACTCGTGAACTTCCTTCAAAGTCTCTTCTTTGGGTAGCCTGAAGAATGCACTGAACTGCTGACTGTGGGCTCGGCTCTCCAGGCCTCTAGTTTAGAAAGCAAACAAAACAAGAAACAAAGGGAGGAGGGAGAAGAGAAAAATGAAATATCTTGAAAATATCCTTAAAAATACGAAAGTTACAATGTCTTGGGGAAAGGCCATTGAAAACAGTAAAGTATCATGCACTCTGGAAACCTGTGGTGTCAATTGGAAGGTTCAGCACTTGGCCGGAAGAGGCAACAAAGTGCAGAACCAGACCTGCACACCAACTCAACCAAATGCTTCAGTGCTTCAATAAATAGGAACAGATTCTGACACATTCTTACAAAGTGAACCACTCTGCTCAATCAGGGTCTAAAGGGAGAGGAAAAGAAATATTCACTATTAGCTTAGTCTGCTCTGCTTTCCAAACCATTAAAATAATCCATTTAAACCTACAAGTTTTGGCTTGACAGAGGGTTAATGAGTTAGAAACACGGCACATGGAAACATCTGCCATGGGATAATTTTCACAGATAACTGCAGTCAGAAACAAGATTTTTGTCACAGACTAACATCTCTCTCCAGCACTGCTACCAAACCAAAGTATCAGTTATGCAGCAAACAACCCAAAACAGGCTCTGCTATGGGTGTACTATACAAGGAAAAAGTAATTTGATTTCTTGACCCTTTTTTTTTTTTCTTTTTTAATCTGTTACATAGTTTGGTTTAACTAGAAACAAATTCAATGGAGCTGCTGGAAATCAGGCTAAGGCTGAAGTTCACTGGAAAATGCTTTATCATATTTTTTTTCTTTGCATAGGTAATATTTTACAACATAGATTTAGTTAATTAAAATTACCCAACTGTAGTCTCACTTTTCCTGGTTACTTTTCACAGTAAGTAGCCAATCAAAACCTCATAATTTGAGTGGGAATTTGGACAGCTCCTCAAGGAGAGGGCAACATTTGCACCACCAGAAACTAGAAATGAAATCATAAATTTGCTACAAGAAATAATCACACTTTCCTTGAGAAGGAAGCACTCTAAACCATCTGTTTATTTACATACAAATCTATTTCCATGCCTAAAACATGGCTATAAACAAGGAAACCCTGTAGCACATGGACTTTATCACCTACCTCCAGTGGCAGAAAAGCCATGCATACATACACATATACATGCATGCAAGTACAAATTTAGTTGGAATCATTTATTCTTCTCAATGAGATTTTTTGTAGACTCTGAAGATCTTGATTTCCTGTTCCTAAACACTGTTAAATGTATTTTAAAGATATTGAAGCCCAGTTCTGAAGGTTTGATCACTTCCTGCCTTCATTCAGACTTTGATACTGCAAAGTATTGAAAGGCTACAATGTTATGCAAGCATTTGATCCCGAATTTTAACAAGGTATTTATTCAAGGAATGTCATCTTTGCCAATATTTACTGATCTCCTTCAGAGAAGGATGTTCCTCCCCTTTGTATAAAAATGTACTGAGTTCAGAACTGACAGATCATAAGCAGTTACCTCTTGGTGATCTGCAGGGGGTCATGAAGGACCAGGTCATTTTCAAACGTCTCCTTATCAAAAAGTCTCCTAACAGCATAGTTTGCCAGCTGCTCCATGAGAAGGAAGGTTTCATTAATGTGCAAAAACATGGAAAAATAGTGATCTTCTCCATGGGAACAGACATGAATGCTCTCTGTCAGAATAACATTGGAAGTCTTCTCAAGTTTTGATACTGCATCCCAGGAGATAATAAGCTTTACTGAAAATACAAATACAAGCGGATATGAGTAACATCTCTTTAGCTGCTATCCTCATACTAATCAAAAAAGCAGTAGCACTAGAGAGTATAATTAAACAACGCTGTTAGATCACAGTTCATTTGGAAAAGGATACAAATTTACAAGGACAAGCAAAAAAAAATGAAGACTCTCTTCACAATTCCTATCAAGTAATTCCACTAGAATGATTTTTAAAGAAAGAAAAACATTAAAGACACACCAATTATGAAAATACAAGTCTGTATTGTCTTTTCTTTGCTCTAATGTGAAACTGCAAACTGACTCACATAAGCCACCCTACAGATTAGCAATTAGACACCTGCTCACACAGCACAACACTTCCTCAATACGTAAGAAAAATTCTCCCATGTGTGAAAGATATACAGTAAAACACGAAAGGACCGGGCATCAGAGCTAAGCCTTACTTACTTTCTGCTCCCAGCAAAAATGAGTAAAAGCTCAGGAAGTTGGTACTAAGATAAAGCCACCCTTGACAAGGCACCCGTCCCTTCTAGTAGCTGCATGAATAATAGGTAACCAACTTTTCTTGCTCTGGTAATCCAAAACACCTTTCAAACTTCATAAGACCCTCACGAAACTTCTCAGGATCTTCTTCTTTTGTAAAAGAACCTTTTCCTTCCTCAGCAATCAAACCCTAAAACTAAAGAACAGTTATTTCATGTACGTATCCGCATGGGTGCGTGTCGTATGTAAAGTTGCACACGTACAATGGAGTATTCTCCTTATAGGATATGATATTTTACAACTGGAACAATAGTCTGAAGATCAAAAAACAGGTTATAGATCACACGTGCTACTTCAGATTCATACAGCTGAGGCATGACACACATCTTTAGGTTTTCCTATTTGAAAATGAAGTATTTTCCTCGCTTAATCATATGAATTCCAGGGCTAAATGTTTAGTAATTACAAAAACTCTCATATGCTTCCTAGGGGTTCTCAAAATTATTGTGAAATAATTTATTATCAGCTCTTGGCCACTATCTAAAGGCACCTGGTGTACCATTTACCAAAAAGAAATAATTTATGTCAAACAGCTTTACTTAACTGTGGCAGATAAACAGTAACAATGGAGCATATTACTCACTCAGAAGTACACTATATTATGGTGCTGTCTACACAGAACATAATATTTATGTACATTTAGAGGAAAAAATACTCAGCCTTCCCCAACTGCGTCATGTGTTTTCTACTTACTCTTATCTTCCCCTGGACAAAGCTTGTAATATCTTCATTTGAATCAAATACTGATAAAACGTTCATAACATTGTGTTCTAACCAGTCCCAGTGCTCCGTTATCTCTTCTCTGCTGGCTCCTGATGGAAAGAGAAAGATTGAAGTGACTTTAATTACTTCATTAAAAACATTAATCAAGAGAATGCTCAGGAAATTTCACGTTCACGGAGTAATTTATACCCACAAGTTAAAATCACACCAAAACCACTGCTGTGTGTTTTATCTTTCAGGCTCTTAATGCAGCTCTTTTTCTAGCCTTTACACCAAGAAGCATCCCAGGTTTGTCAGGACTTTGTGGCTCCATGCTGAATTCTGGCAACTGGGACTGACAGCTCCTTCAGCCCAGCAGCACCACAAGCACGCTCGTTAATAAGTAGGACACTCTCCATGGAAGTGGGAAACATGAGATCACACTCAAGAAACTAATAAGGAAATGAGGCACGAGCTTTTGATACCCCCAGCTCTGATCACTAAGCCACAGCAGCTCCCAGGGGAGAACTCCCGGGCTCAGATTCGCAGAGGTGCACAAATGCTTCTAACAAGTGCAAGGTTGCATCACTGCACACATCTCTGTGGCCAGAACGGTAGCAAAGATTTGTATCCCTCTTTGGATACAAAAAATGACCATTTATGCTGCCCATGACAAACAATTGCTTGTGCTCACTACAAGTCATTGCTTTATCTCACTCTCTATCGAGTCACGTTTTAATTAGATTTCTAATCACACTAAAGCTTAACCAACCAATTGTAGAAACAGTTGTCATTTCACCTGTACAGTAAAGTTCTGCTCGCATTTTAATCCCAAACAATGCAATGTTTTCCTGCAGTCGAAGGGTTCTAAACCAGGACAAAAGCAGAGCTGCACCCCAGATGGAAAGCCATACACCAGACCTCCTCATCCAGGACAAAAGGCTCGTTCATACCAGCTGAATGACCCCTGAAGCAGCATCTGGCACTCCAAAATTAGTGCTGTTTTTCTTCTGAACCTTCTGGGACTCCAATACTGAGGAATTAAGGAATGTTTCCTTCCCTTTCAGTACACACAAACCAGAGGAGTAACTTAAAAATCCATTATCACTAACCACAAGGAGCATACAAAACACAGAGCCAAGATAAAATCCAGTGTTCCAAGAATGTGAAAATGGCAATTTCAAACATCTTAGAGAAAAAGCCAACGTCATTATGTTACTTTACAATGCTTTTCATCTAGGATTCAGAAGGCAATCGCTTACTCTATGGTGAATGTCACCACAAATAAAATCTAACTCTCCTGAACTACCCAGAAATAGATCAGTAGCTTGTTTCAAACACAAAGGAAAACTCTCACCTCCTTGATACAAGCTGTGAAATGCTTACCATAATTCATCTTAATCTTTTCACATACTTGGTTACAAGCTATGCAAGTGGTAACAGTATAAGCAGAGTGTATCAACAGTAAAGGATCGGCAAAAAATCTGAACTCCTTCTTTAAAGACAGGTGACTCCTTCCACTTCATCAGATGGTGGGAGACAGAGAGAAGGAAATGGAGGGGAAGAATTGATACAGGACTCAATAAAGGGATTCCAAAACATACATGAGTTGCTTGTTACATTACCTGGTGTAGGGAACCTGCTTTGGCAAGGGGGTTGGACTTGATGATCTCTAGAGACCCCTTCCAATCCCTATGATTCTATGATACATCCTTCTCAGGAATGCTCACAATTAAACAGTCACATACTGCCATTACCATTCACGATTTCTGTTTCCTCAATTTACCTTGTAAAGACTAAAACAACTTTCAGTGGATTCCACAGAATTAAGGCTGTCTTGAGAATGAACGGAAATCATTCTAAACGTCATTAAATAGTCAGGCTGTGCTACATATCCTGGGTTTGCAATGACACTTTAAAAATGACATCAAGAGTAATTAGGCAAAGCAATGAAATCAAAACTGATTCTTTCTCTCAGATTATACATGTAGAGCAATTATTTGAGTCACTGTAAGAACCAAAGGCACAGATGTGACAGGATGAAGAAGAAACTATCTCTAAAGGTTTAAATGATGTAGCAGTACTGTTTCAGACCCTCACTGTGTAAAAGCAGGAAAGAAAGCAATCTTTTCAATTTATTCACTTCACAGAAGGAACAATGTGTTCCAGAACACGGAGTATAATTACATGTGAAGCCTTTTGTTCTAAGGCATATTTACACAGCACAGAATTGGTAAAAATTCAGTCCTAGAGTAAAGATCACCCTTCACATTTTCTCAGGGGCTTACCTGATGTCATTAGCTCCCCAGAGTGCTCTTCCAACGCATTTATCAAATTATTTTTCTTAACAGCCTGTCACTGCTTGTTCTGACTTCTCCAGAAGAAGCCCCAAAATTTTATTTACAGTCAGCTCACAAACTATTCAAATTCTATCTCATTTATAATGCTGCCCTTTTTAAGTGAGACCTTACGGATTACATTAAATCATTTAACAATTCTCTCACTGACTACATCCCTCAGATGAGCCCTCGCAGAGCACGAACAGGAGCGAGGAGCATTGCAGCATGAAATGCAGAAACAACTGAGCAAACATCAAAAAGGAAAAATCACGATTTATGAAGTAGCTCATTTGATTTAAAAAGAAATAAAAGAAAAAAAAATCAGGAAAAGGCACAATTGCTTATTTAAGGCAAAGTAATGAAGGTTTATAAAGAAAACAGTAAAATTCAGTGCGGCAAGAGTATTGCATTTACAGGCTGAGGGAGCTGGGCCTGTTCAGGCCATGAAAGAGAAGGCTCCGGGGAGACCTCAATGTGGCCTACCAATACTTCAAAGGAGCTTATAAACAGGAGGGAGACTGACCTTTTGCATGGTCTGATAGTGACAGGACAAGGGGGAATGGTTTTAATCTAAAAAGAGAAGAGATTTAGATAGATGTGAGGGGAAAATCATTCACCAAGGGGCTGGCAAGGCAGCATTTTGCTGCCCAGAGAATTTTGGATTTCCTGCTCCCAAAGATATTCAAGGCCAGGTTGAATAGGGCCCTGGGCCCTCATCTGGTGCCTGATTTAGAGGTTGGCAATCATTCCCACGGCAGGGCATTGGAATTAGATGATCTTTTCGGTCCATTCCAACCCAAGCCATTCCATCACTCTATGATTCTTTCTATCACATCAGTGTTTGCAGAGTGGCACCTCAAACCTTCCTGCAAAACTCGTCTTTTGCCACAGGCCTGGAGGCGTGGGGGACCAGAGAAATCTAGACAGAGACTTAGCTTTTTTTCTTTTGTAAGGAACACAACTAATTGAAAAAAATGAAAGCATGGAAAAAGATGAACTGTGTTTTTTTTTAAGCATAATTACAGACTTTTTCACAGTTTTTAATAAGCCTTAAGAAATAGATTAATCTCACAACAGTGACATTTATCATCTGACTATCTTAGTTTCAATATAGAAGGCAAGACCATGGTGAGGAAGAAAAAAACAGTGATGCGTGCAGAGAACTGAGTCCTCCCAACTTTGGAATGGAGGACTCTCTGAACGCTGGCTATTTCAGCAGCCTGCATAAAGGAATTTACACTTCATTCTCAGGGAAAGCTGTGGAATTCAAAAACAAACAATAAAAACAACAACATCAACCTAGTAATCACGATGCTTCAGGAAAAGTCACGTACTCCACTTTCAAGGTCAATTTTCTTTTCCATTTCCTACTGATTAGTAACAACATACAAAAGAGAAAGAACCTCTTACACCCTAAGAGCAACAGATACGAGGAAGAGTTCAGCTGCTATCATGACAGAAAGCCTGGCTCATTTTTAACAAAGATAAAGTGAAAAATAAAACTCAATAACCAATTCCTGTTATTTATACTTATAGCACACCTAATACTCTCAAGGATCAACTTATTCATAGCAACCAGAACTGTGCCAAGTTACAGAGCTCCTTTGCAGCTTAGAAAATACAAGACTGTACCCCTGCAATTCTAAGTGAGGACCAAGGCAGATCCTCAGGAATGTACAGACTGCTGAAGAAAACAGGCAAGCTGAACTTATCATACGAAGGGTCCACAGGAATATTCTGAAAAACTGGGACCATAAACCACTGTCAATCTCAGGTCTGTCATATCCTGAGCATCACTGGATCACTACCAAATAAGTTTCAAGGTCTCTGAAATTAATCATGACGTGAGACGTTTAACCCAAGCAAAAGATTGAGCCCATCCTTTGCATCATGTTTTTTCAATTTGTAAACTCGCTTAGCCTCTCCAAGAATAGTACATACCACATGCAATGGACCAGTAGACCTGTGAGTCTGGTGTCTGATGCAGGATGCGAAACGGGGCCACTTTTGACGTTGAATCCAACACTGCATCTAGGGTTCCCACAAGAAGACCTGAAGAAAACATACACAGCCTGATTAAACTGAGGCTTTGAAATGCACACTTACCTCCCAGCTCCTTTCTTACTGAATAGGAATGCTATCCAAGTGAAGATTTGTTCTGTGAGAATCTTTGAGAAAAAAAGAAGCACAAATGAACAAAAGGAAAAGTGCTCCCAGAAGAAACTACTTGGGAGCCATTACAACACAAACTGAGGGCAAAGAAGTTTGAGATGACGCTCATGGAAGCAATAGCCATGCAGTATGGTAAACCAGAGGATAACCTGAGAAGGAACACAGTAATTCTCAGCCGTTAATAAGCACAAGCAGAAATTGGACAACCTCTTCATTAGTCACTTACTGTTCTTCTGTTTTACAGACAAAGGAAACGGTTCTAGGGAAACTGTAAAAACATAATGTCTGATTTATGAAAATATCATGCACTCTTTTCACGTGAGAACGCCATGCCACACTCCGTGTACACACAGAAGCTTTCCTGCTCATTCCATTCTCTGGGCAGAGGGCTACAAAATGTCTCTCTCTCTCTCGTTACCAGCAGACTATCAGAGGACTCCCCTATAAATGGTGGAACATGAACATTTCATCCTGCCATCCCATGGGAGTTAATCACATAAGGTACATTACTCCATTCCGTGCTATCTGTGCCAGGTACAATGACCATGCTACCTCCTTGCCCCTAGATAGACTGAATTAGTTTTAATTTACATCAAAATACAGGAATGTCAGTAACAAAACACACTTTAACAAAAAAGAAAAAACAAAAAACAAAAACACTCTTGATGCATTTTCCGAGAAAATGAGTATGTAATTTCATCTTGACAAGCAGAATGTTTCTCTCTGAGAGTAACAAAGATGTTAGACAGCTCAGAGATCTTACAAGCTCTGCTTAAAGCTAAGATCGAGAAACTGGAAAAGAAGAAGAAAAATCTGCACAGGAAGACGTACAAACTTTTGGATTCTGATGCCCACGTAAATCTTCTTGCTACACTAGCCATGAAAATACAAGCAGTGCTATCACTCCACTTTCCTTCCCTTAATCCCCTCTCAAATTAGAAAAGTATTAGTTGTGCGTACCCAAGGAAGCAATGCAAGACCTCTCCGTTTCATCTAGACAGTCATCCTCTGAACACTATTTCCCTGAGACTTGCTTCCAGCACAGTGTAGTAATTCAAGTTCCAGAACGATTTTCCTTGTCTTCAAAAAATTGGAAGCAAATAAAAACCAGAAAGAAAACCCAAAGACCAGTAAATTTCATCAATCAAAACGATTACCTTGCATTGCCTGCAATTCATAGAACGTACCTTCCTGTTCAAAGTAGCATTTTTTCTGTCATTTCAAACAAGTCAGACATGGAATAGACAACATTCGTAACTGCTTTAAGAGCTTTGACTTACTGAGGCATAACACTGAGCTCATCACAAAGCTGGCTCTGTTTCAGCAGGCGTTTTATTATCTTCTACAATTCTCCTAATCGCATTTTTGTTACAATATACGGTACTAAGACATTAGTCACCATTGCTAAGGTTGATGCTACAGCTCAGCTTGCACGAATGAGTGTGACAGCACACCAGGGAGCTGCACTCCTCACAGTTCCCATCAGTCAGGGAGGACATCAGATTTTAGACACAATAAACTGTTTTGGGTCAGTACTGCTCATTTCAGTAGTTCCACCTGTCAGCAGTGCTCTGCTTACAACACAAGTGCAGGACAGTGCTTCAGTAAGTAGTCAGGAGGCCATGAGCTCATGTCACAGCCACAGTTCCTGGCATCATTGCAAGTCCCACCTGCTTACCCTGGGCCTGAATGTGCTCCCACTACAAGATGGAAATGTTCACATCTAGGGCTGCGTACAAGGAAAGGTTTAGAAGTCATTAGTACAAGTCCAAGGATATTAATTGTAAAATAAAGGAGTAGAGAGCAGAAGAATCAGCAACTGTTCAGACCAGATAGTGGCATGACTTCCAGAAGGCATGCAAGTGGAAAAAGCAACTCAGATCCTACTTGCCAATTCCTTGCCAACGATATAAAACACATTGCTCCTAAATGCCAGCGGCATAGACAACCTCCAGAAGGTCACCTGCTCTGGGTCTGTTCAGCTTTGAGAAAAGAAGACTCAGACGGTGATCTTATTAATGTTCAGAAATATCTCAAGCGTGGGACTCAAAGAGACATGGCCAGTCTCTTTTCAGTGGTCTGTGGAGACAGGACAAGGGCAAATCGCCATCAGCTGGAGCATAGGAAGTTCTGCACCGATATGTGAAGGAAATTCTTCTCAGAGCAGGTGATGGAGCACTGGCACAGGCTGCCAGGGAGTTGTGGAGTCTCCTCCTCTGGAGACTTACAAGACCCACCTGGACACCTACCTGTGCGACCTGGGCTAGGGAGCTGCTTTGCAGGGGGGTTGGGCTCGATGAGCACTAGAGGTCCCTTCCAACCCCTTACAATTCTGTCATTCTGTGATACTCTCACCTCTCCTCTACATCAGACCCATGTTTTCAAGTGGTGATTTCACATAAGTCCTCCTCCAGTCTCACACAGGGAATCATTTCAGCTACAGACACAGAAGGTGATAAACACTCTCTGCTTTTAGAAAACATTCTCAACTTCAGTTAGTAGAGTAAAACCACTGAAAAACACCACGGATACCTAAGTGAATAGGGTGAAACACTCTAGAAAATAAAAGAGCCAGAAAACCTGAGTAGCTTTGAAATAAGATTTTTCCAAAACTTTCCGTAACCCAGGGCCAAAAGAATACAAACATCAGCTGACAATGCCAGGAACAAACTGCCTCGGTGGAGTACATCAAACCTTCAGAGTTCAGTGTGGATGATGACTCAATGGAAACACAAGCAATGCGCTGGCACCGTGCCTCACACTGTATCCTCACCCACCAGAACATGTTAGCAATGAAATCTGCTCTCACTTGTACCAACTTATGGTAATAACACCGATCTGTTAAACAAAAATAACTGCACGGCACTTCACCTTTTGGGAGCAATACTGCTGTGTCCTTCTATTTCACCAGGCACATCCAGAGAGTGCTGCTGTTTGCTCTGAAGCAGGGCTGGCACAAGCCTGTTTGCTCCTCTGCTGCCTAACAGTATCTTTGAGATCAATCATTCATGAAATTAAAACCGGATCTGTCTCCTGATTTACAACATAGAAGTGTTACTGGACATCAGATATTGCAGTGAGAGTTAGAGCTCCTTACAGAGACGCTCCAATAGCACAGCTCTGGCCAGCCCACATCCCCAGGGTCTTTGATGGCAGACACATCCAGGGCTTCACTCTGCGTTTGTCTGCACCAATGTAAAAAGGCACTGTGTGGAAGTACTGCACAAGCTGCAAACGTGTGACAGCAAATGCAGATGCTCTGCAGGAAGAGTTTGTTTTGGCAATAATCGCTCATTTCTGCAGCCTGAGGCTAATTAGAGCAAGACCTAAGGGGAAAAACACTATGAAATAAGTAAGCTTGTGTCAGAAAATAAGGATAATTCGTTTCAAACATATATTTGTTTCAGTTCAAGAGCAACACCCACTTATTATAAGGAACAGAATGGGTGGAAGCTTGCTGAGGACACCTCCCTGCAGGGACACGTGGAGCAAGGCCTTAAACAGCCACCTCCCAAAAAGCAGCATCTGTATGCTCAGAAGAAACACCACGTGAAGAATGAAAGCAACGGCTTTTGCGTTCAGTTGGTTTAGTACTGTAAAGTCAATCTGTTAATAAATTGTGAATTGAAGAAGAAAATAAACCCCGGAGGCAATGCAGTGCAGGAGACCCAAACTACAAATCCCCACCACCATAAATATTTGTTTACAAAAACAAGATAAAGCCTCAGCCCAGAACGTCAAACGCATGTACAGCATTTTGGTTCACACTGAAAAAAAGTTTATCTAGAGACAACTGGGTATTCAGTCTAAAACACAAACACATACTATACTAGCCACAAAAAAAAAAAAAAAAAAAAAAAATCACTGTCTCAGTGTAATTTATTTAAAACAGGAGAATGCCAACTTGTGAATAAGACTCTCCCATTTCTTCAAATGAAGCACAGAACTCTTTGTTTGATTTTATTTCTAAATTAACTTGATCTCATGACTAAGAAATCTCAGCTTAAGGGAATACAGAGCACAGACTAAGAAAACAAACACTCTTTAGCAATTGAGATGTAAAACACGTTCATTTAAGACTCCTGTGAGAAAGATTTCATCTCTGTTTACAATAACTTGCACATTCTGGTCAGCAGTTACGGCTCAGGTGAGACAATGGCAGCTCACTAAACAAAGGTGTGCATTCAGCCCCACATGTACTCATGGCAATAAAGATATCCTTGAGAGCTGGGGAACTAGCAGCACAACTCTGCAAGAAAGATAAACACTGGTCTCCTTGGTAGGTACAGGGGCAAGTCTGACTTATCTCAGCTCGTCCTCCTTTTCTTTGCTTCTGCACAGCTGAAGGCTATACAACGTATACAACGCATAATCATAGCTAAACACAGAGGGAAGTAAAACTCCTGCAATATCTAAGTAGTGCAGCACCTTCTCTGTGGCCAAGAAAGATGACCTTCAATGCCAGGCCTTCTGTCCCCAAGGCAGCAGCACGGCCACACCGCAGCGCTGCCTGCTCCTTCTGATGCCAGCAGAGCTGTCACACTGCCCTTCACAAGATGGTGGGACACAACTATGGACCTCTACGGCAACGTGAAAACTGACTGAGGCACGAACTGCACCTCTCCAGCCTCACATCCAACCCCACAGAGCAGTCCTTCAAGTTCCAAAAAGCAAACATCATCTTTGTCACACACTGAGCCCACTCACACTGCAAAGCTTCCTCACCTGCCCTGCTATTCCCACTGAAATGAATTCGTGTAAGATCACCGAGTACCATTTCCAATTGGTACAATAGGAAGCTCTGTGCAAGACAAGGTCCTTACCACCAATACCCATTACCTGACAACACTTCAACGTAACTGCTTTTGACAGACAATGTCCCCATAGCACAGATACAATCCTAGTCTGTCTCCCCTTCCTCCAGCCTCCTACACCAGCAGTGACACAGACAACAGACTGCATCCTCTAAAAAGCAGGAATAGCATCAGGGACCTTCTACAGATTCAAGATGGCAATAACTGCTGCCAGAAATCTAGGACTTGAAGAGTCAGAATTTTTCCCCTTTTTTCCTGCACAGCATATTCAGTGAGCAGGGAAGATTATTCCCAACCACGTGTTTTAGAGATAAGTGTCTCTCCTCTCACAGCTCCACTGTACACTGGAGCAGAAAGAAGAAAACTAAAGCACGTCAGTGAAAGATTGGTATTTTGTGCCATCAAATATAGTTACTCCAGAAATACCTGTCTTCTAACTAATTCCCTATAAACAAACAATATATAACTGAAACAACATCTTTATGACCCAGCAAACTCGATCTCACTAAATCTTGCCTGAAACATGTGCACTCACAGCAGGAGTTTCTGTTACTGTAACTGCATCTTGGCACAGGAACCATTTTGTTTAACTGTATCCTTACAAACACACCCTAGAAGACCTGAGCAGATCTCCTGCAGTGGCTCTGCAGAAAACAGGACTGGAGGACATGGCCACGCAGATCCTGTGACAGCTCAGTGCAGTGAAGCATCAGGAAGTAGAACCAGTCGAACAGGTTACTGCATCCTTAGGTGAGGTCTAAGGAAAAGAGAATGAAATGTAAAACTAAGCAGGTGCATAAAAGCAGAGAGGGCCAAGGTTAAGCAAATGCAGCACAAAGTATCCATCCCTATCCACACTAGCCAATGAGGAACCACACTACAGGCAGACACAAGCCATAGGAGCAAGCTGCTGCCAAAAGACAACAAACTGACCCTGCTGTACCAGTCCAAAAGGGCTCCACAAACAAACCTAAGTGTGGCTTCCTTTATAAAGCCATGTTAACACATCAAACCCTGCCTTCCTCCAGGTGACTGTCCCTGCTGTCCACCCTCTTTCACTTGGACTGCACCTTCTGTTTCTGGTTATGCCCTCAATAGTCACTTTCTCCCTCAAGGTCTTCCTTACTGACTATACTCTCTTATCGCTTGGCATCCAGTGCAGCTGCCCCTCAGCCAGCCCATCACTGCTATCCCAGCCCCGGAGCACTCCACACCCTTCTCCCCATGCTGTGTTGGGGCACTGCCCCTCCCCCCTCCTACAGGGCTCCATTTCCCAGTCCCTCTAACCCTGTGCCACATCAGCTGGAAAACATTGCTCAGGAGAACAGCAAAAGGCTCTCGCTGGCACATCTGAGGTGATGTCATAACATAATAGCTGTTAATTACTTTTTTCTGAAGTAAGCACTAATTATCTGAGTCACATACCGCACATAGAAATTAAAATCAGGCAGAGCAAATTATGCTAGCTTATGCCTTGGAGGCTTGAATATTTTCATACCTGCAAACACAAACCTAACTATGTTATTTTCCAATTCTCCTGCTAACCTTTCTTATTTACAATTTTAATTCAGGAACATCTTACTTTTGCTTCTGTCCACTAAAAAGTAACCTGTCCAAATGAAACTGTACGAAACTCCTATAAGGAGAAAAACTATAGAAACAGCACATGCAACACCACACAGGAAAGCACCCCAAAGGAACCATCCCATGCGGGTCTTCTTCCACGCTGCCACGTGCCATCAAGGGCAGGAGAACAGCGACAGACATCACGCTTTCAACAAAAACAGAAGGGCAATAGGAGCCCCAGCTGTCTACCAGCTGTGGGTCCATAGGGATGCTTATTAAGTGAACATCTAATACTGGTTCTCGTTCTTTTATTTTAGTCGCAGTTCTTGGATGAATCTTACCACACTGCCACACAACCTTCGCACCACTTCAGTTTGCTTCAGTTTCCAAAGACACGGGACAGAGAACAGCCAACCCAGCTTGGTGACCACAACACATCGCCCTTGGTCATGAGTCATCTATCTACAACATTATGATTCTCCCAGCAGGAATCTGCGATTACGCAGTTATTTTTTTCATGTTCCTTGTCCCCTGCAAGAGGTTCACATACCAATGAAGAACGCCGCTCCTCCAGTGGGGAGCGTTAATCTCTACATGAGGAATTTGGCAGCCACGTGATTAAACATTATTTTTACTGTCAGGAAGAATAAATTAACGTTTCAATAAGACTATTGTGCGTGATGTTTAAGATAGCTGACATAATAACGACACACTTAGAGAGAACCTGAAGATGCAACTCGTGTTCATGAACCCAGAGACTCGACTCACTTGAAACACTCTGCAACCACACTAGCCATGAGCCAGCAGCATGCCCTTGTTGCCAAGAAGGCCAGCGGTACCCTGGGGTGCAATATCAAAGGGATGCGGCCGGGCTCTTTTCAGTGGCATGCAGTGACAAGATAACAGACAATGGGTAAAACCAGAACAGACAGTTGGACTGGGGGATCTCCAGCAGTCCCTTCCAACTCACAGAATCACGCAGAATCACTCAGGTTGGAAAAGACCTTAGAGATCATCAAGTCCAACCACAGCCCAACCATACTACCCTCACCCTAACAACCCTCTTCTAAATCATATATCTGAGCACCACATCCGAACGGCTCTTAAACACATCCAGGGACGGTGACTAAACCACCTCCCTGGGGAGCCTATTCCAGTGTCTAACAACCCTTTCTGTAAAGAAGTGTTTCCTAATATCCAACCTAAACTTACTGTGGCACAACTTAAAGCCATTTCTCCTGCCCTGTCACCTGTCACCAGTGAGAAGAGACCTTCCACGCTCTCACTGTGTGCACCTTTCAGATATTGGAAGAGAGAGATAAGGTCTCCCCTCAGCCTCCTTTTACCCAGACTGAACAGCACTAGCTCCCTCAGCCTCTCCTCATAGGGCTGATTCTCCAAGCCCTTCACAAGCTTTCCTGCCCTTCTTTAGACCTGCTCCAGCACCTCCACATCCTTTTTGTACTGAGGTGCTCAAAACTGAACACAGTACTCGAGGTGAGGCCTCACCAAGGCTGAGTACAGAGGCAGGATAACTTCCCTAGTCCTGCTCAGCACACCACTCCTGATACAAGCCAGGATGCCAGTGGCATTCCTGGCCACCTGGGTACACTGCTGGCTCATATTCAGCCCACTGGCCATCAGCAGTCCCTTTCCATCAGGCAGCTCTCCAGACACACCTCCCCAAGCCTGCAGAGTTGACTGGGGTTGTTGTGACTAAAATGCAGGAGCCAACGCTCAGCCCTATTAAAACTCATACCGTTAACCTTGGCTCCTTGATCCAGCCTATCCAGGTCCCTCTGTAGTGCCCTCCTCCCCTCTGGCAGAATAACAGTCCCTCCCAACTTGGCATCATCTGCAAACTTACTGAGGGTATGCTCATTCCCCTCATCAAGATCA
Source organism: Callipepla californica brunnescens (assembly GCA_023055505.1). NCBI lineage: Eukaryota > Metazoa > Chordata > Aves > Galliformes > Odontophoridae > Callipepla > Callipepla californica. Next base: position 2,126,667 of record JALIRH010000013.1, read on the forward strand.
TTAGTGAAGATGTTAAACAGAAGCGGCCCCAGCACCGAGCCTTCGGCTCTGCGGCATCCCAGTGCCAATCCACATCCCCGTGCCGTTTCTCCTTGAAGGGGTCAACACCACACGGGTTCCGACAGAGCCAGCCGCCCCCAGCAGAGGTGTCACAGGTGCCCAAGGTCCCCTCAGCAAGTTACGCCACGGCCAAAAAGCAAAGCTGGAAGCTCAGGTCCGCACCTGGAGTTCCGACGAAATCAAGCTGGCCGCAGCGCGGCTGTCGCAGCGTCAGCGCCGTCTCCCGGGGCCGGGCCCGGAGCTCCAGCTCGGCCACCTCCCTGTCCGGCTGGGGCAGGGGTGCACGCGAAGGGCAAGGAAAGCGATTCAAACATCAAAAAGAAGGGGGTGGGGGGCGGGGGGTGGGGGGAGCGGGAATGGAGAAAACAAACAGCCGGGCCGCCACGCGAAGCTGGAAGTGCCCGCGCTCAACCGCGCACCGCCCGCCCCGAGCAGTACCTGCCAGCCCGCCTCCGCCCTCCTCGCCGTAGCCCCGCCGCCTCTGCAGCACGAAGTACTGGTTGGAGCGCTCCAGCACCCACAGCTTGAGGGCATTTTTCAGCAGCACCTCCTCGGGCTTCAGCCACATCGCAGCGGCTTCACCCCCCTCCGCCGCCGCCGCCCATGCCCGCCGCCGCCGCCTCCCGCTCCACGTACGCAGCCCGGCCGCCCCGAGGCATGCTGGGAGTCGTAGTCCCCGCGGGAGCCCTCAGCACTACAGCTCCCGGCAGGCCCCGCGCCGCCGCCGTCTGAGATTTGAGGCGGGAAGAGGCTCTAAGCCGCCTGGCTGTGGCCGGGCCTCGGCCCGAGGGTCTCCTTCCAAAGTGCAGGACCCGGCGCTTTTCTTATCGAACCTCATCCCATTGACCTCAGCCCAGCTGTTCAGCCTATCCAGATCCCGCTGAAGGGCCTCCCTACCCTCAGGCAGATCAACACATCCTCCCAACTTGGTGTCATCCGCAAACTTACTGAGGGTACACTCAATCCCCTCCTCCAGGTCATCAATAAAGATATTAAACAGGATGCGCCCCAGTACCGACACTTGGGGGACAACCACTCGTAACGGGACGCCAGCTGGACTTAACTCCATTAACCACTACCCGCTGGGCACGGCCCTCGAGCCAATTCTCAACCCAGAGAAGAGTGAACCTGTCCACATGACGGGCTGCCAGTTTCCCCAGGAGTATTCTCCTGTGGGAGACCGTGTCAAAGGCTTTGCTGAAGTCCAGGTCGACTGCATCAACAGCCTTTCCCTCATCTACCAGTCTGGTCACCCAGTCATAGAAGGAGACGAGGCTGGACAAGCACGACCTGCCCTTTGTGAACCCGTGCTGGCTGGGTCTGATCCCCTGGCTGCCACGCACGTGCCGTGTGATCTCCCTCAAGATCAACCGCTCCATAACTTTCCCTGATACCGAGGTCAGGCTGACAGGCCTGTAGTTCCCCGGATCTTCCTTACAGCCTTTCTTGTAGATGGGAGTCACATCGGCAAGCCTGCAATCTTGTGGGACCTCACCAGATAACCAGGAATGCTGATAGATTCAGCGAGACCTGGACAGGCTGGAGAGCTGGGCAGTCAGAAACAGGATGTGGTTAGGAGAATTGTAGAAGATAATAAAACGCCTGCTGAAGCAGAGCCAGCTTTCTGATCAGCTCAGTGTAATGACTCAGTAAGTCAAAGCTCTTAAAGCAGTTAGGAATGTTACTTATTCCAGGTCTGATTCGTTTGAAATGACGAAAAATGCTGCTTTGAAAAGGAAGGTACGTTCTATGAATTGCAGGCAATGCAAGGTAATCGTTTTGATTGATGAAATTTACTGGTCTTTGGGTTTTCTTTCTGGTTTTTATTTGCTTCCAATTTTTTGAAGACAAGGAAAATCGTTCTGGAACTTGAATTACTACACTGTGCTGGAAGCAAGTCTCAGGGAAACAGAGGTCAGAGGATGACTGTCTAGATGAAACGGAGAGTTCTTGCATCGCTTCCTTGGCCACGCACAACTGATGCTTCCCTAATTTGAGAGGGGATTAAGGGAAGGAAAGTGGAGGGATAGCACTGCTTGTATTTTCATGGCTAGTGTAGCAAGAAGATTTACGTGGGCATCAGAATCCAAAAGTTTGTATGTCTTCCTGTGCAGATTTTTCTTCTTCTTTTCCAGTTTCTCGATCTTAGCTTTAAGCAGAGCTTGTAAGATCTCTGAGCTGTCTAACATCTTTGGTACACTCAGAGAGAAAACTTTTGCTTGTCAAGATCAAATACATACTCATTTTCTCGGAAAATGCATCAAGAGAGTGTTTTTGTTTTGGTTTGGTTTTTGTTAAAGTGTGTTTTGTTACTGACATTCCTGTATTTTGATGTAAATTAAAACTAATTCAGTCTATCTAGGGGCAAGGAGGTAGCATGGTCATTGTACCTGGCACATATAGCACGGAATGGAGTAATGTACCTTATGTGATTAACTCCCATGGGATGGCAGGATGAAATGTTCATGTTCCACCATTTATAGGGGAGTCCTCTGATAGTCTGCTGATAAAGAGAGAGACATTTTGTGCCCGAACTCTAATTAAATGGCGTCGTGGCGTGGAATACAGGGAACACGCGCCTGAGACTTTGTAAGTGTATCACTTTATTGTACCCGAGTCGCAGTTGACATTTCTCATGGCAGAAGGGGAGGAGATACGTGAACTCCTTCCTGTGGAATGAAGTGCCAGCGTCAGGAGCGTTCGCTTTCTTTGCATCTGTGCCAATCGTGGACTCGGAATGTGGGTACTGAATCCTTTAGAGAACCCACCCCATCCCAGAAGCACCGCTCGTTCTGAAGTGCTGCGCTGTGAACATTTGGTTCCACCACTGCCTCCTTTCTCCCCGTCGGATCAGCACTGCCGTACTGGAGGTGGGGGAAACCTTGAACCAAAGCGGTTTTGATTCTGAGTCTGTCAAAGCACACCGACGTTGCCGTGCAAAGCCAAGCTACGGTGTCTGTACTGCTACAGAATATGTCATAGGAATCCTTTCTTGCTGCTGTACGTTGCCAATGCTGAGAGGAGTGTATTACTGCATAGTTCATATCCAGCCAAAGAACCGTGAGTGTGTAGCTAATGGTACTTCCAAGAGTGCAAACCCATCGTGTGTCATAGAGGTCAATGTTATGTGTCGCAGTAGCTGAGAACTGGAGAATATAAATAAAGTGATATCTACGAACGTCTTGGCTTCTTCCTTTTGATTGTGTAACCGTGCTTCTGAAAGCTGCTGCAGGAACGTGGGGTCGTGGTTATTGTCTCAGGGCGTTTCCAGGAGCACCAGGTCGGGCTCCCATGGAAGTGCACGTGCAGAGCTGGTGCCGTTCATCATTGCACAGCTCCAATTGTAGGGGGAAGGGTCTATGCCCGGAATGGAGAGAGGCACCAAGGAACGTCCTCGAGGAGCGACGTTCGGGTTGAAACATGAGACTTCCCGGGGCAGCGAGCATCACCAGCATCAGCACCGCGGCCCAAAGTTGTCCAGAAACGGTGTGGGGGAGGGGAGCGAAGCAATCCCCGAGGGAAGAGCGGCACGTGAGGGCGTGGGGTGCTCAGCAGGTCACGTGTTCCGGAGCGGGGCAACAATCGGGGGCGTGGTCTCCCTGAACATTGAGCGGTGCCGGGTTCCTGTTGCTTGTGACATTTCACTCGCGGGGGTCGGCAGTGGTCAACTGTGGCCATCGCTGGCAGAAACCACCCACAGGCTCACGTGCTTTGGGCTTGGACGTCTGACGTTCATTGCTTAGACGTAAGCGATGATCTGCAGGCAGATGTACGCCATCACCACCGCCTTCCTCGCGGTGGTTGGTATCCTGATGGGGGCTACAGAGGCCGCTACTGTGAGCGCCTCTGTCCGTGTCTCGTACTACAACAGCACCAGCAACGAGACCGTGTCCCAGCAGTGCAAGAGCGGCGTATACGGTTTCAACTCTCCACTACGGAGCGCTCGCGGCGCTGTGGCCGTTCCCCACGGTGGCAGTCTTCAGGCGTGCGACCCTTCCACCACGTTCAGCACCGCCGAGCCACAGTGGGTTGCACTGATTGAAAGAGGCAACTGCACCTTCGCCAAGAAGATCCACGTGGCGGCCGAGAGAGGTGCGGCGGCGGCCGTGATCTTCAACACAGCGGCTGAGGGCAATCGCACCTTTCCGATGTTCCATGCTGGTAAGCGTCCCCATCCTGCTGTCCCCTCGGGCCCGGCCAGGCTGCGAGGCGGCCTCGTGCTCCTCACTGCCGGTTGCTTTCGGCGCGATGCCCGAAAGGGGAAATACGACGTCTTGAAACTTGAGCCTCGGCTCAGCGTGAAACAAATGCCCTGCTGCCGCGGTTGGCGCAGCCCCGTGGGTGAGTGTCGGAAGCTAGAGCCATGCTTTGCTTGCACAGCAAGCACGTTTCTTTCGGCAGTGCTGCAGAAAAGCACGCAGGGTCTGCTTTGGAGGTGGCAGCGTGTGCTCCCGAGGCTGGAGGACACACGTGAGCCTGCCGCAGGTTCCTGCAGCTCGGCTCTGTGCTTTGCAGGCTGCAAGACAGATCCTGCCTTTGGGGGTTCTCGCCCGAGTTTTTTTTACTCCTTTCTGCACAGCTGCTGTGCGCAGCCTCTCCTGTCATTCCTGACCCCTGACTGGGGAAAACTGCTAGACCTCATGCTTGGACGTCTTGGGACAAAGGCATTACATGAGCAAGGTAGAAAAATAATAAGTGCTTTCTCAATCGAGAGCCTTTTGTGATTTGGCACCAGTCTGAGTTTTTGTATCTAAGGTTGGCTGAGGTTTCTCAGTGGACAGAAAAAAATTGGTCTCTCCAATAAAATTGGCTTCGCTTGGGGGTTGGTTCAAAACAGCACTTCTGTAGCTGCCTTTCTTGCCTCATTGTGTAATATCTATTATGAATGTTGTGCAGCTGATGGCTTAATGCCATCCTTAATGCTCCGTCCTTCCCAGCCTGTGAATCTGCTTTTCTTGTATTTGGTTTAGTGAGAGGCCACTGATGACTTGCTCATCTCTCCTTTTCCCTTTTTTTAACCTATGAACAACATTGTGTTGAGACTGGTGTTCTCACAAGTAGTATGAAGTGTTCTTAGCAATTGCACTGTCCCAGGAAATGGAAGTGGCTTTGTCCAAGTCACTATTTAGGGACCGATGTTGCTTGAAATTCCTTCTGAAGGTAAAACTCTTTGGGCCCTCAGGATAGCTTGCTGTGTCACCAGGGGAGTGAAAACCGATGTTACAGTGTAGACGGAATTTGCAGTCTCCTATTGACAGTTTATAGGCAAGCACACCTCCGTATTGACTTCTCTCTGAGTTTACGTTTGAAACCCACAGCATTTACAGTCGCCACGAGATTTTTTTACTCCAGCGTTTCTCAATTATTTGTAGAAAATACAGAAGCGAAGACTGGCCTACATAGCTTTGTTTGTTTGGTGCCTGGATAAGTATTCAAGGGCACTGTCAAATTTAGGGTGGGAGAGGAGCAGATACATTGCATGAAGCATCAGTAAGCTGTCAGCTCTGTGCCTGAGGTCTGGGCAGGAGCTGCCCTTGGTGTGTGTATGATTGCTTTCCAACTTCGTGCAACTCAAAGGCAAGTTAAAGTGTAAATTGCCCGAGTGTTGTGTCTAAAACAGTGATGAAGAATGTCTTATGGGAGTGAGGAGCTTTATGGAGGGGAATGACTTTTAAATATGGCTCAGCTTGTAAGTAATCAGACGTATTCGTTCAGTGGAACAAGTACAAGGAGGTGGCACTAAAAATGCAGATGCCAGTGAGAAACTCTCCAGTTTGTTCTTTGGCACTTGAACTGGGACCTCTAAGATGGCTGCAATATAACACCAGTGAACGTGGATTCCGTTTCTCTTTTGCAGGTACAGGAAGCATCGTTGCCATTATGATCAGCAGCCTGGAAGGCATGGAGATCCTGCGCCGGATTGAGAGTGGCCTGAAAGTGGACATGGTTATTGAAGTGGGGAAGAAGCACGGTCCCTTGATGAATTTCTATTCCATCGTATTCCTCTCGGAGTCACTGATCGTCCTCGCTGCAGTGATTATGGGTTACTCAATTTTTTATTATGCTCAGAGATTCAGGATCTCCAGGGCACAGGTGAGTTGGTGTTGTTTCTGTCACTTACTGTCCCTCTGAGCCACCGCGCTGTGGATCGTGAAGCTGAAATAGTGCTTGAGCACTGAGGTGACTGAATTCCTTCTTTCCAAAGGAAGGAGAGTGAGAGCTAAGGGAGGTCTTTTTAAACAGCTAAAAACTTTTCGAAGAAATGGCAGAAAGCAACCTGTCTGCTTGTGCCTTGAGAGTGTAACTGATGGTGCTTAGTCAGGTTTCTCCTACAAATTGTACTTCTTGAACAGCAGTGCAGCAATAATGCCGATGTACTAGGGGAGGTGAGAGAGCTAAGCTGCTTTTATCTGACGCTCACACTTCCCATGTAGCACTGCTGCAATGTGAGATAGGCACCAAGGTAAGTATGAGGAGCTACTGCTAATGAGAAAAATAAGAGTTTAACCAGTATTCCTTTCTGTTACAGCGACAGCTGAAGGCCAAAGCTAAGAAGGCCCTTGGAAAAATGCAGCTGCGCACCCTGAAGGAAGGGGACAAGGTATGGCAGCTCCTCAGCACCCTAGCATACCCTTCACATGGAACCCAGAGTTTGTCCTTCCTATTAGGACAGGGTGCAGAAACCTCTTGGAACCCGTAACTGCCTGTTCCTCTTTCGCGCCAAGTTCTTTTCAAGGGCACAAGATGTCAGATTGCACATACTTTCAAATCACGTATATGTATTTTTGCATCTTACTCGTAGTCTTCCTGTGCTGAGAGGTCCTAATTTACTAATGTGGAAAATGCCAGAAATGCTTTACTTGGAAAGCAGATTCATCATCGGCTTCAGTGGCCGTTCTTCTCTGGGCTGAAGTTGGAAGCAGTGCTTTGCAAATCTCTGCGGTATTGACTGAGATAATCCAGCAGGTTGCACAGGTGGCTGTCCAAAAGGGTCTTGAATATCTCCAAAGAAGGGGCCCCCACAGTGTCTCTGGGCAGCCTGTTCCAGCGCTCTGCCACCCTACCTTCTCTGCTAACAAGTTCTTCTTCATGTTTGTGTGGGACCTCCTATGTTTCAGTTCTTGGCCATTGTTCCTCATCCTATCACTACACGCCACTGAAAGAAACCTGGCCTCATCCAGTTGCCTCCCCCCCTTCAGATGTTTATGAACATCGATCAGATCCTCTCTCAGCCACCTCTTCTCCAGGATGGACAGCCCCAGAACAGCCTTTCCTTATCCCACAGGTGCTCCAGGCCCCACATCGCCTCTGTCGCCCTCCACCGGGCTCTTTTGAGGGGATCCCTGTCCTTTTTGAACTGGGGAGCCCAGAACCGGACGCAGTATTCCTGATAGTTTTCATCTGTGTTTCTGAACCATGGGATTAAGCTTTCAATGCTTCTGATCAAATGTCAGCTTTACTGTAAATAATCCATGTTATTACTAAACATAATCCATAAGTAATCCAAAAAGTCCATAATAAAATGCATAAAAACTTAAAGTTATGGATAAGAGTTATTTTGGATTTACTTTCTCTACAGTAGATATGAGTGTAGTTCGGAGGAAGCTTTCAAAGCTGATTAAAGCTGGAAATTAATCTTTCCACTTTAGGAAACTGGTCCTGATGGAGATACCTGTGCCGTGTGCATTGACTCGTACAAGCCAGATGAAGTCGTGCGCATCTTGGCTTGCAAGTAAGTTGTCTTCCAAACTGACCCCTAATAGAAAATGATAGAGCATTCCTGTCCTGATTGTTCCTTCTGCTGCGTTAACAAAGCCAGTCGGGCTTCCAGCAAATGGTCGTAGAGCAAGAATTCTTGGGTCTCTGTCAAAGAGTGTTTCAAACTGCAGGAACTGTGACTGTGCTCTCACAGTGTGCCCCTACAGCCTGTGTCTGTGCCTCACCCGCCCTGACCATCTCGGCTGACTACAGAGCCGCTCCAGTCTATTCTTCTAGCATTCGCTACTATTGCATCTCATTGTGCTCTTGTGGAAGCCCAGTATGCCACTAAGGTTTTACTTTGATTCTCCATAAGACGAACAGTGAAGCTATTCCAGGGTTTAAGGAAACTTGTTCTGTGTGACTTTGTGTGCCAGCTGAATGAGACTGATTTGAGAAGCTTTGCAACAGCAGAGGGCTACAAGAGCGCTCAAGTTAAACGCTATGTGAGCTTTGTGAATGTTGTATGGAGAGACTGCTTTTACATGGAGAAGATTGCGTGAAAGTGCTTGGAAAAACGTGGACATGGGGGAAAATCTAATGGTGGAGAAGGAATCAATCTGCAGCTGTCGTTTTCTGAGCAGCGTCATCTGTCAAACACTCTTAAATCTGAGCTGGCATTACCTTTGTGCAAGATTACGGTTTTGTGGAAGCCCTGTGTTTAGGAGCAGTAGGACGTCCAAGAGGCTGGCCTGGTGAAGTGCTTTCAGCAGACTTAAGATGACCGTTTTTGTTTCATTGTCCCCACCGACCGTGTTCTCTGCCAATATCAACAGTATTAAACTCCCACATGAGTTATTAACTGTTCCTTACTGCCAGAATGTTCTTGACGTTGGTGGCCTGCCTCTTCGTAGAGACCCTGCATGTTAAAAGCATTTAACTGTATGCCTAAAGAAAAAAGCAAGCAACTGAATGCATCTTTGAGTCTCGTTAGTGGTATCTAAATATCTGGGGAGTATGAGTTTGCAGAAGGCATTCTTGTCCTTACAGTCAAACTGTAGGCACTTCTAGTAGCAGAGGTACACCAGATGTGAGTACAAGTTGAATTTGTGTCCTAAATCAAACCCATTGTGGATCTGAATCCCTACACAGAAGCACACATTTGCACCTTTGCGATTTAAAAACAATCAAAAAGCCCTACAGCAAAACCATGAACAGTGACGTAGCACAGATAATGCTGACATTTTTACGAGGTATGCAGAGAAACAAGTAAAAGGTTGAGACCACGCAGCTAGCTCCAGCTTTCAACAGTAACATGTGGCAAAATGAGGCAACTCTAGAATCAGTGAGTTCTGTGTCAGTAGGTCAAGCTAGTTGCTGCTACTCAAACGCCTTTCCTGATGTGCAAGCTAACTTGTCGGTTGCTTCCTCCACCAGCCATGTTTTCCACAAGATCTGTGTTGATCCTTGGCTTTTAGAGCACAGGACGTGCCCGTTGTGCAAATACGACATACTCAGAGTACTAAGTCCTGAGGTAAGTCGCAGTCTCACCTACTGGCAGATTTCACTAACAGTACTGGGGTACATAAGGAACTGAATCACTCTGTCACTGCTCTCTGTGGAATACCCCAGAGGAAGATGGTGTTGCCAATGCCTGGGCAACTGAAATACATGCCAGAGTTGGCCTGGAGGTGTGTACTGAGTGGGAGGGAAATCCTTCTCTTCCTTGTCCTGGGTAAGAAAAGGGAGAAGAGGTGGTTGAAGAATACAGAAACTGTATCTGTACATCCCACTCTAAATAGGCAGTGGCTGTTTTCCTCTTGTGATGCTGGAGGTTAACGTTGGAATTCTGTTCTTCTGTTTTAAATCTCTCTTTCTTGGTAATAGTGCACCAGCCTTCAGTCCCTCAAAGCATTGCTTTCATTGAAAGATGCGTCCCCCTCCAAAGTCCTAACTTTACCATTTTCTTTTTTTCTCAAAGGAGGATGAAGGAGCTGGGGCAGTGTCTGTGCAAACCAGAGTGTACTCTGTGACATCAACTGTCGCTTTCGTTAATGAAGTGGAGAACTCCACTGAAAACGAATCATCTGGTGATACTTCTGTGCAAGCACCAGTTGAAATAACTCTGGTGGAACGTCAGCCACCAGAAAGTAAGTATATTGGTTCACCTGTCTTGCTGGATTGCTTTCCCCTTCCTTTGCTTGTGCTGTGCATTAGGTTTATTTCCCTTTATAATACACAGCAGTGTTTGCTTTCTCAGACCGGCCTTAAACGTCTGCTTGTTTTCACACTCACCTCAGACACTTACTCTTCGTTTTCAAATGAACTACAGTCTAAACTTTAATTCAAAGCAGAAATCTAGAAAAAGAGCAGCTGAAAATCACACGCTTACTGCTTGCAGGCCAAAAGGGATTTCTGAAAAAGGTCCTCCTCTCATTCTCTCTTTGGAGATTGTCTTGGACGTGTGAGTGTTGCTTTGCCGCCACATCTGTCCAATTTCAGTAGTTGAATATTCAGAAAGCCTTCGGAAAGTCTGTCCTTTTTTAGAGTCGATCACGCAAAACAGATGACAAATGTTTCCTGTTGAATTTCACATTTTGCCTGTTTATTTTGCTTATGGTAGTAAAGCTATAACCCTTTGCATCTTGTTTTTGTTCTGGACAGATGATGACGCGTGCCTCGTAAGTGATGAATCTCAGCCTTCGGCTGAGTCTGTCCTTCCTCCCGTGGAACACCGACCGTTCGAGGCAGATGAATCCCAAGTTTCTGAGATTCAGCTTTAAGAATTTGCCTAAGCAATGGGATTATTGCCTTCTTCAAGTTGCTGTCTACCGCCACTGAGTGTACACCAAGAATGTGAAAGAACCCAGTGGAAGAATGTAGCAGCACTGTTGTATTGAAAGTGTTTAGAATAAAGGTGTTTGAGTTATGATAATGTGGTTTTCAGTTTTTAAAACTACATCTCCCACGCGGAAATTAATTCTCTTCAGGTAAAGTTGAACTGTGGTGAAAACCATCAGGGAATAACAGTGAAACCAAAGCTTCATCTTCAGCAAAGCTTCTCTTCAGCATCTGAGTTGCTTAACTTCAAAGGAGAGCATTCTTTACGCAGTAGCTGTCTCTACCAGGAATTGTTCTGACTTTTGTTCTTTGTTTTTATTTCGAGTGGGTTCTCATTGTAAAGAAATAGATTTTGATCTGGCCTAGTATTTAACTAACCACAGTTGTTCAGTTTAAAGCAACACTGTATTTAGTATTTCAGTGCCCTGAATGGATAGAAGAAAGTACAGAATGTAATGGCTGTCAAGCTGGGTTTTGCCCACAGCGTCTTTTGGTTATTTGGTGTACGGACCTCATCAATGGATTTACCTCTCAACTCCACATTCCTAAAGGGAAAATCGAGGGCTTCAGGCTGTCAGGCCGAATCTGACTTGTGCAATACCGTAAAGGGAACAAACGCAGGAACTTTTCAAACTTGTTGATACTAGGCAGTCTGAAAGATCCTACGTGACTTCTGGAGTTGTAACCATCTCTAGCACCAGCAGTACACAAGAGTTCTGGCTCTGTGGAAGACTTGGACCGAAGATGGAGATGAGATTCTTCCCAAAGGATCTGCTGTTTCTTGTTCAGACAGCATCTGGGGAAGAAATAAATCTCCGGCAAATGCTGGACTGTTCTGGACTATCACTGTGCAGTGTCTTGCCCGTGTGCTAAAGCTGCAGGGCCGGCTAATGTCCCTGGGTAATGTAAATGCAACAGGTGATCGGAGAATGTTCAACCATCTGTGAGGAGCTGGATGGGTGGGGGGCTGAAGAGAAACACTGGGTGCCTCAATATGATGTCTAGGGGCTTACCCGCTAAGGGCGAGTAAAGATGTCATACAGATGCACTTTATTTTTTTATCTCTGTAGCTCTGGTTTGTTTCTTATGTTAGCAGAGCTTAGTCTTAAAACCCGCAATAAGGTACTATGGAATCCGCAGGGGAAATGCAATGCATTTTCTTATCTACAGTGCAATTTAAAATGTAAATATTTTGTGATTTATATTGAATTTGGATATGAAAATGTAAATAAAACGGTATTTCGATGACCTCCTTATGACTGTCACAAAATGTTGCTTACCAGCTCTAGTGAGAAGCAGATGCCCTTCTCAGTGTTGCCCCGTCCCACAACTCTGAGAACTCCTTTAGTGTTGTGAGGTGCCCGCGCTCAACCGCGCACCGCCCGCCCCGAGCAGTACCTGCCAGCCCGCCTCCGCCCTCCTCGCCGTAGCCCCGCCGCCTCTGCAGCACGAAGTACTGGTTGGAGCGCTCCAGCACCCACAGCTTGAGGGCATTTTTCAGCAGCACCTCCTCGGGCTTCAGCCACATCGCAGCGGCTTCACCCCCCTCCGCCGCCGCCGCCCATGCCCGCCGCCGCCGCCTCCCGCTCCACGTACGCAGCCCGGCCGCCCCGAGGCATGCTGGGAGTCGTAGTCCCCGCGGGAGCCCTCAGCACTACAGCTCCCGGCAGGCCCTGCGCCGCCGCCGTCTGAGATTTGAGGCGGGAAGAGGCTCTAAGCCGCCTGGCTGTGGCCGGGCCTCGGCCCGAGGGTCTCCTTCCAAAGTGCAGGACCCGGCGCTTTTCTTATCGAACCTCATCCCATTGACCTCAGCCCAGCTGTTCAGCCTATCCAGATCCCGCTGAAGGGCCTCCCTACCCTCAGGCAGATCAACACATCCTCCCAACTTGGTGTCATCCGCAAACTTACTGAGGGTACACTCGATCCCCTCCTCCAGGTCATCAATAAAGATATTAAACAGGATGCGCCCCAGTACCGACACTTGGGGGACACCACTCGTAACGGGACGCCAGCTGGACTTAACTCCATTAACCACTACCCGCTGGGCACGGCCCTCGAGCCAATTCTCAACCCAGAGAAGAGTGAACCTGTCCACATGACGGGCTGCCAGTATCCCCAGGAGTATTCTCCTGTGGGAGACCGTGTCAAAGGCTTTGCTGAAGTCCAGGTCGACTGCATCAACAGCCTTTCCCTCATCTACCAGTCTGGTCACCCAGTCATAGAAGGAGACGAGGCTGGACAAGCACGACCTGCCCTTTGTGAACCCGTGCTGGCTGGGTCTGATCCCCTGGCTGCCACGCACGTGCCGTGTGATCTCCCTCAAGATCAACCGCTCCATAACTTTCCCTGATACCGAGGTCAGGCTGACAGGCCTGTAGTTCCCCGGATCTTCCTTACGGCCTTTCTTGTAGATGGGAGTCACATCGGCAAGCCTGCAATCTTGTGGGACCTCACCAGATAACCAGGAATGCTGATAGATTCAGCGAGACCTGGACAGGCTGCAGAGCTGGGCAGTCAGAAACAGGATGTGGTTAGGAGAATTGTAGAAGATAATAAAACGCCTGCTGAAGCAGAGCCAGCTTTCTGATCAGCTCAGTGTAATGACTCAGTAAGTCAAAGCTCTTAAAGCAGTTAGGAATGTTACTTATTCCAGGTCTGACTCGTTTGAAATGACGAAAAATGCTGCTTTGAAAAGGAAGGTACGTTCTATGAATTGCAGGCAATGCAAGGTAATCGTTTTGATTGATGAAATTTACTGGTCTTTGGGTTTTCTTTCTGGTTTTTATTTGCTTCCAATTTTTTGAAGACAAGGAAAATCGTTCTGGAATTACTACACTGTGCTGGAAGCAAGTCTCAGGGAAATAGTGTTCAGAGGATGACTGTCTAGATGAAATGGAGAGGTCTTGCATTGCTTCCTTGGGTACGCACAACTGATACTTCCCTAATTTGAGAGGGGATTAAGGGAAGGAAAGTGGAGGGATAGCACTGCTTGTATTTTCATGGCTAGTGTAGCAAGAAGATTTACGTGGGCATCAGAATCCAAAAGTTTGTATGTCTTCCTGTGCAGATTTTTCTTCTTCTTTTCCAGTTTCTCGATCTTAGCTTTAAGCAGAGCTTGTAAGATCTCTGAGCTGTCTAACATCTTTGTTACTCTCAGATAGAAAAATTTTGCTTGTCAAGATCAAATACATACTCATTTTCTCGGAAAATGCATCAAGAGAGTGTTTTTGTTTTGGTTTGGTTTTTGTTAAAGTGTGTTTTGTTACTGACATTCCTGTATTTTGATGTAAATTAAAACTAATTCAGTCTATCTAGGGGCAAGGAGGTAGCATGGTCATTGTACCTGGCACATATAGCATGGAATGGAGTAATGTACCTTATGTGATTAACTCCCATGGGATGGCAGGATGAAATGTTCATGTTCCACCATTTATAGGGGAGTCCTCTGATAGTCTGCTGATAGAGAGAGACATTTTGTGCCCGAACTGTAATTAAATGGCATCGTGGCGTGGAATACAGGGAACACGCGCCTGAGACTTTGTAAGTGTATCACTTTATTGTACCCGAGTCGCAGTTGACATTTCTCATGGCAGAAGGGGAGGAGATACGTGAACTCCTTCCTGTGGAATGAAGTGCCAGCGTCAGGAGCGTTCGCTTTCTTTGCATCTGTGCCAATCGTGGACTCGGAATGTGGGTACTGAATCCTTTAGAGAACCCACCCCATCCCAGAAGCACCGCTCGTTCTGAAGTGCTGCGCTGTGAACATTTGGTTCCACCACTGCCTCCTTTCTCCCCGTCGGATCAGCACTGCCGTACTGGAGGTGGGGGAATCCTTGAACCAAAGCGGTTTTGATTCTGAGTCTGTCAAAGCACACCGACGTTGCCGTGCAAAGCCAAGCTACGGTGTCTGTACTGCTACAGAATATGTCATAGGAATCCTTTCTTGCTGTTGCACGTTGCCATTGCTGAAATGGGTGTATTACTGCGTAGTTCATATCCAGACAAAGAACCGTGAGTGTGTAGCTAATGGTACTTCCAAGAGTGCAAACCCATCGTGTGTCATAGAGGTCAATGTTATGTGTCGCAGTAGCTGAGAACTGGAGAATATAAATAAAGTAATATCTACGAACGTCTTGGCTTCTTCCTTTTGATTGTGTAACCGTGCTTCTGAAAGCTGCTGCAGGAATGTGGGGTCGTGGTTATTGTCTCAGGGCGTTTCCAGGAGCACCAGGTCGGGCTCCCATGGAAGTGCACGTGCAGAGCTGGTGCCGTTCATCATTGCACAGCTCCAATTGTAGGGGGAAGGGTCTATGCCCGGATATCTAGAAAAAGAGAAGCTGAAAATCACACGCTTACTGCTTTCAGGTCAAAAGGGATTTCTGAAAAAGGTCCTCCTCTCATTCTCTCTTTGGAGATTGTCTCGGACGTGTGAGTGTTGCTTTGCCGCCACATCTGTCCAATTTCAGTAGTTGAATATTCAGAAAACCTTCGGAAAGTCTGTCTGCATACTTGAAAATCTTGCCTCCTTCTACCTGCTGGAGCTGTTGCTTTTTTCCTACCATCAAAAAACAGACAATGAAACGAATCAACTGTCATGAGAACAAATTTCCACTGAACACCTTTCAGTGACAGCTGTCACAATATGTGCTGGCTGGAGCTGATTTTAATTGCTATTGTGAAACAGCTACACATTAGAGCCGTTAAAATACACTTTATTAATGCACATACCTGTAAGATAATCATGAATATCTAGAGTGGCTGTCACTGCTATGTTTTTACATTGTTACAGGAAAGGAATGGAAGACAGACAAAATGAAAGAACACTGTGGTGCTGCAGAATGAATAGTGAGGGCCTGACAAACTACAAGGAGATCATTTAGTCAGCTCCTTTAACACAGCCGTTTTTGTTTTCTTTTTCCTCACAGCTTATGGATGCTGCTATTGTTTGCAAGACTGTTTAAAGAGCCTGCTTATTTTTTAAGCTATTGTAGTACACGTCTGGATGCTGCTGAAAAATCTCTAAAAACATCTCTAGCACTGTCAGATGGAAATGTGGCAATGTCCCAGATCACACCCAGTCAGGACAGAGATGGAGAAGACCTTTTTTTCCTAGCTACGATTCCACAGTCTATCTGCAGTACCCTGCAGAACTATGAAAGCTGTGTCCTTCACAATATAATCCTTGTTCAGCTCATTGAGACTACCAGCTGGCACTGGTATGTGTTCACTGCCAATGGACTTTCCTACAGATGTCTGAACAGACAGCACTCCTGTACTACTGCAAAGAGAAATCAGCACTACAGAGCTAAGAAAGAAACACAGGAGAACAGTCGTCTTCAAGATCCTCTATCCTTTCCAGCCATTTTTATCTTGAGTCTTTCATGAATTCAACCTCAAAAATTAAGCATAATTTTTACTTAAGGAAAATATCTATATATTACTTGAAGAACTGGATTCTGCACCAAGCTGCAAAAATAAGAGTAAGCGGAAATGGCAAAAAAGACACAGGGGGCAATGACAAAACATGAAAGTAGTTCTATAAACAGTACTACTATATGCAGCATCAAAAGTAGAGGGAATCGTGACATCACAAAAACTAAGCTTATTCTAAGGAAAATCTGATCAACTGACACTATGTTACACAAGTGCAAAAATTCTGGTATAAGTGGCTCTGACTGCAGTTGACATTACCTCTCTTAATGGAATGATTACACTGCACAGGCTGCCATCCTGGCTAGCAAAGCAAATGTAGTTCTCTGAAATGCACATCTTCCCATGGGCGTTGTAATGAGTGAAAGGAACCCATAAGAAGCACTCGTGAACTTCCTTCAAAGTCTCTTCTTTGGGTAGCCTGAAGAATGCACTGAACTGCTGACTGTGGGCTCGGCTCTCCAGGCCTCTAGTTTAGAAAGCAAACAAAACAAGAAACAAAGGGAGGAGGGAGAAGAGAAAAATGAAATATCTTGAAAATATCCTTAAAAATACAAAAGTTACAATGTCTTGGGGAAAGGCTATTGAAAACAGTAAAGTATCATGCACTCTGGAAACCTGTGGTGTCAATTGGAAGGTTCAGCACTTGGCCGGAAGAGGCAACAAAGTGCAGAACCAGACCTGCACACCAACTCAACCAAATGCTTCAGTGCTTCAATAAATAGGAACAGATTCTGACACATTCTTACAAAGTGAACCACTCTGCTCAATCAGGGTCTAAAGGGAGAGGAAAAGAAAGATTCACTATTAGCTTAGTCTGCTCTGCTTTCCAAACCATTAAAATAATCCATTTAAACCTACAAGTTTTGGCTTGACAGAGGGTTAATGAGTTAGAAACACGGCACATGGAAACATCTGCCATGGGATAATTTTCACAGATAACTGCAGTCAGAAACAAGATTTTTGTCACAGACTAACATCTCTCTCCAGCACTGCTACCAAACCAAAGTATCAGTTATGCAGCAAACAACCCAAAACAGGCTCTGCTATGGGTGTACTATACAAGGAAAAAGTAATTTGATTTCTTGACCCTTTTTTTTTTCTTTTTTAATCTGTTACATAGTTTGGTTTAACTAGAAACAAATTCAATGGAGCTACTGGAAATCAGGCTAAGGCTGAAGTTCACTGGAAAATGCTTTATCATATTTTTTTTCTTTGCATAGGTAATATTTTACAACATAGATTTAGTTAATTAAAATTACCCAACTGTAGTCTCACTTTTCCTGGTTACTTTTCACAGTAAGTAGCCAATCAAAACCTCATAATTTGAGTGGGAATTTGGACAGCTCCTCAAGGAGAGGGCAACATTTGCACCACCAGAAACTAGAAATGAAATCATAAATTTGCTACAAGAAATAATCACACTTTCCTTGAGAAGGAAGCACTCTAAACCATCTGTTTATTTACATACAAATCTATTTCCATGCCTAAAACATGGCTATAAACAAGGAAACCCTGTAGCACATGGACTTTATCACCTACCTCCAGTGGCAGAAAAGCCATGCATACATACACATATACATGCATGCAAGTACAAATTTAGTTGGAATCATTTATTCTTCTCAATGAGATTTTTTGTAGACTCTGAAGATCTTGATTTCCTGTTCCTAAACACTGTTAAATGTATTTTAAAGATATTGAAGCCCAGTTCTGAAGGTTTGATCACTTCCTGCCTTCATTCAGACTTTGATACTGCAAAGTATTGAAAGGCTACAATGTTATGCAAGCATTTGATCCCGAATTTTAACAAGGTATTTATTCAAGGAATGTCATCTTTGCCAATATTTACTGATCTCCTTCAGAGAAGGATGTTCCTCCCCTTTGTATAAAGATGTACTGAGTTCAGAACTGACAGATCATAAGCAGTTACCTCTTGGTGATCTGCAGGGGGTCATGAAGGACCAGGTCATTTTCAAACGTCTCCTTATCAAAAAGTCTCCTAACAGCATAGTTTGCCAGCTGCTCCATGAGAAGGAAGGTTTCATTAATGTGCAAAAACATGGAAAAATAGTGATCTTCTCCATGGGAACAGACATGAATGCTCTCTGTCAGAATAACATTGGAAGTCTTCTCAAGTTTTGATACTGCATCCCAGGAGATAATAAGCTTTACTGAAAATACAAATACAAGCGGATATGAGTAACATCTCTTTAGCTGCTATCCTCATACTAATCAAAAAAGCAGTAGCACTAGAGAGTATAATTAAACAACGCTGTTAGATCACGGTTCATTTGGAAAAGGATACAAATTTACAAGGACAAGCAAAAAAAAATGAAGACTCTCTTCACAATTCCTATCAAGTAATTCCACTAGAATGATTTTTAAAGAAAGAAAAACATTAAAGACACACCAATTATGAAAATACAAGTCTGTATTGTCTTTTCTTTGCTCTAATGTGAAACTGCAAACTGACTCACATAAGCCACCCTACAGATTAGCAATTAGACACCTGCTCACACAGCACAACACTTCCTCAATACGTAAGAAAAATTCTCCCATGTGTGAAAGATATACAGTAAAACACGAAAGGACCAGGCATCAGAGCTAAGCCTTACTTACTTTCTGCTCCCAGCAAAAATGAGTAAAAGCTCAGGAAGTTGGTACTAAGATAAAGCCACCCTTGACAAGGCACCCGTCCCTTCCAGTAGCTGCATGAATAATAGGTAACCAACTTTTCTTGCTCTGGTAATCCAAAACACCTTTCAAACTTCATAAGACCCTCACGAAACTTCTCAGGATCTTCTTCTTTTGTAAAAGAACCTTTTCCTTCCTCAGCAATCAAACCCTAAAACAAAAGAACAGTTATTTCATGTACGTATCCGCATGGGTGCGTGTCGTATGTAAAACTGCACACGTACAATGGAGTATTCTCCTTATAGGATATGATATTTTACAACTGGAACAATAGTCTGAAGATCAAAAAACAGGTTATAGATCACACGTGCTACTTCAGATTCATACAGCTGAGGCATGACACACATCTTTAGGTTTTCCTATTTGAAAATGAAGTATTTTCCTCGCTTAATCATATGAATTCCAGGGCTAAATGTTTAGTAATTACAAAAACTCTCATATGCTTCCTAGGGGTTCTCAAAATTATTGTGAAATAATTTATTATCAGCTCTTGGCCACTATCTAAAGGCACCTGGTGTACCATTTACCAAAAAGAAATAATTTATGTCAAACAGCTTTACTTAACTGTGGCAGATAAACAGTAACAATGGAGCATATTACTCACTCAGAAGTACACTATATTATGGTGCTGTCTACACAGAACATAATATTTATGTACATTTAGAGGAAAAAATACTCAGCCTTCCCCAACTGCATCATGTGTTTTCTACTTACTCTTATCTTTCCCTGGACAAAGCTTGTAATATCTTCATTTGAATCAAATACTGATAAAATGTTCATAACATTGTGTTCTAACCAGTCCCAGTGCTCCGTTATCTCTTCTCTGCTGGCTCCTGATGGAAAGAGAAAGATTGAAGTGACTTTAATTACTTCATTAAAAACATTAATCAAGAGAATGCTCAGGAAATTTCACGTTCACGGAGTAATTTATACCCACAAGTTAAAATCACACCAAAACCACTGCTGTGTGTTTTATCTTTCAGGCTCTTAATGCAGCTCTTTTTCTAGCCTTTACACCAAGAAGCATCCCAGGTTTGTCAGGACTTTGTGGCTCCATGCTGAATTCTGGCAACTGGGACTGACAGCTCCTTCAGCCCAGCAGCACCACAAGCACGCTCGTTAATAAGTAGGACACTCTCCTTGAAAGTGGGAAACACGAGATCACACTCAAGAAACTAATAAGGAAATGAGGCACGAGCTTTTGATACCCCCAGCTCTGATCACTGAGGGTGAGCAGCTCCCAGAGGAGAACTCCCAGGCTCAGATTCGCAGAGGTGCACAAATGCTTCTAACAAGTGCAAGGTTGCATCACTGCACACATCTCTGTGGCCAGAACGGTAGCAAAGATTTGTATCCCTCTTTGGATACAAAAAATGACCATTTATGCTGCCCATGACAAACAATTGCTTGTGCTCACTACAAGTCATTGCTTTATCTCACTCTCTATCGAGTCACGTTTTAATTAGATTTCTAATCACACTAAAGCTTAACCAACCAATTGTAGAAACAGTTGTCATTTCACCTGTACAGTAAAGTTCTGCTCACATTTTAATCCCAAACAATGCAATGTTTTCCTGCAGTCGAAGGGTTCTAAACCAGGACAAAAGCAGAGCTGCACCCCAGATGGAAAGCCATACACCAGACCTCCTCATCCAGGACAAAAGGCTCGTTCATACCAGCTGAATGACCCCTGAAGCAGCATCTGGCACTCCAAAATTAGTGCTGTTTTTCTTCTGAACCTTCTGGGACTCCAATACTGAGGAATTAAGGAATGTTTCCTTCCCTTTCAGTACACACAAACCAGAGGAGTAACTTAAAAATCCATTATCACTAACCACAAGGAGCATACAAAACACAGAGCCAAGATAAAATCCCGTGTTCCAAGAATGTGAAAATGGCAATTTCAAACATCTTAGAGAAAAAGCCAACGTCATTATGTTACTTTACAATGCTTTTCATCTAGGATTCAGAAGGCAATCGCTTACTCTATGGTGAATGTCACCACAAATAAAATCTAACTCTCCTGAACTACCCAGAAATAGATCAGTAGCTTGTTTCAAACACAAAGGAAAACTCTCACCTCCTTGATACAAGCTGTGAAATGCTTACCATAATTCATCTTAATCTTTTCACATACTTGGTTACAAGCTATGCAAGTGGTAACAGTATAAGCAGAGTGTATCAACAGTAAAGGATCGGCAAAAAATCTGAACTCCTTCTTTAAAGACAGGTGACTCCTTCCACTTCATCAGATGGTGGGAGACAGAGAGAAGGAAATGGAGGGGAAGAATTGATACAGGACTCAATAAAGGGATTCCAAAACATACATGAGTTGCTTGTTACATTACCTGGTGTAGGGAACCTGCTTTGGCAAGGGGGTTGGACTTGATGATCTCTAGAGACCCCTTCCAATCCCTATGATTCTATGATACATCCTTCTCAGGAATGCTCACAATTAAACAGTCACATACTGCCATTACCATTCACGATTTCTGTTTCCTCAATTTACCTTGTAAAGACTAAAACAACTTTCAGTGGATTCCACAGAATTAAGGCTGTCTTGAGAATGAATGGAAATCATTCTAAACGTCATTAAATAGTCAGGCTGTGCTACATATGCTGGGTTTGCAATGACACTTTAAAAATGACATCAAGAGTAATTAGGCAAAGCAATGAAATCAAAACTGATTCTTTCTCTCAGATTATACATGTAGAGCAATTATTTGAGTCACTGTAAGAACCAAAGGCACAGATGTGACAGGATGAAGAAGAAACTATCTCTAAAGGTTTAAATGATGTAGCAGTACTGTTTCAGACCCTCACTGTGTAAAAGCAGGAAAGAAAGCAATCTTTTCAATTTATTCACTTCACAGAAGGAACAATGTGTTCCAGAACACGGAGTATAATTACATGTGAAGCCTTTTGTTCTAAGGCATATTTACACAGCACAGAATTGGTAAAAATTCAGTCCTAGAGTAAAGATCACCCTTCACATTTTCTCAGGGGCTTACCTGATGTCATTAGCTCCCCAGAGTGCTCTTCCAACGCATTTATCAAATTATTTTTCTTAACAGCCTGTCACTGCTTGTTCTGACTTCTCCAGAAGAAGCCCCAAAATTTTATTTACAGTCAGCTCACAAACTATTCAAATTCTATCTCATTTATAATGCTGCCCTTTTTAAGTGAGACCTTACGGATTACATTAAATCATTTAACAATTCTCTCACTGACTACATCCCTCAGATGAGCCCTCGCAGAGCACGAACAGGAGCGAGGAGCATTGCAGCATGAAATGCAGAAACAACTGAGCAAACATCAAAAAGGAAAAATCACGATTTATGAAGTAGCTCATTTGATTTAAAAAGAAATAAAAGAAAAAAAAATCAGGAAAAGGCACAATTGCTTATTTAAGGCAA
Organism: Callipepla californica brunnescens; assembly: GCA_023055505.1. Lineage (NCBI taxonomy): Eukaryota > Metazoa > Chordata > Aves > Galliformes > Odontophoridae > Callipepla > Callipepla californica. The sequence goes on from JALIRH010000013.1 coordinate 2,148,806, forward strand.
AGTAATGAAGGTTTATAAAGAAAACAGTAAAATTCAGTGTGGCAAGAGTATTGCATTTACAGGCTGAGGGAGCTGGGCCTGTTCAGGCCATGAAAGAGAAGGCTCCGGGGAGACCTCAATGTGGCCTACCAATACTTCAAAGGAGCTTATAAACAGGAGGGAGACTGACCTTTTGCATGGTCTGATAGTGACAGGACAAGGGGGAATGGTTTTCATCTAAAAAGAGAAGAGATTTTGATAGATGTGTGGGGAAAATAGAGAGGAGATTTAGATTAGATGAGTGAGGAAAATCACTCATCTGGCAAGGCTGGCAAGGCAGTGGAAAATGCCGCCCAGAGAATTTTGGATTTCCTGCTCCCAAAGATATTCAAGGCCAGGTTGAACAGGGCCCTGGGCCCTCATCTGGTGCCTGATTTAGAGGTTGGCAATCATTCCCACGGCAGGGCATTGGAATTAGATGATCTTTTCAGTCCTTTCCAACCCAAGCCATTCCATCACTCTATGATTCTTTCTATCACATCAGTGTTTGCAGAGTGGCACCTCAAACCTTCCTGCAAAACTCGTCTTTTGCCACAGGCCTGGAGGCCTGGGGGACCAGAGAAATCTAGACAGAGACTTAGCTTTTTTTCTTTTGTAAGGAACACAACTAATTGAAAAAACTGAAAGCATGGAAAAAGATGAACTGTGTTTTTTTAAGCATAATTACAGACTTTTTCACAAGTTTTAATAAGCCTTAAGAAATTGATTGATCTCACAGCAGTGACATTTATCATCTGACTATCTTAGTTTCAATATAAAAGGCAAGACCATGGTGAGGAAGAAAAAAAACAGTGATGCGTGCAGAGAACTGAGTCCTCCCAACTTTGGAATGGAGGACTCTCTGAACGCTGGCTATTTCAGCAGCCTGCATAAAAGAATTTACACTTCATTCTCAGGGAAAGCTGTGGAATTCAAAAACAAACAATAAAAACAACAACATCAACCTAGTAATCACGATGCTTTAGGAAAAGTCACGTACTCCACTTTCAAGGTCAATTTTCTTTTCCATTTCCTACTGATTAGTAACAACATACAAAAGAGAAAGAACCTCTTACACCCTAAGAGCAACAGATACGAGGAAGAGTTCAGCTGCTATCATGACAGAAAGCCTGGCTCATTTTTAACAAAGTGAAAAATAAAACTTAATAACCAATTCCTGTTATTTATACTTATAGCACACCTAATACTCTCAAGGATCAACTTATTCATAGCAACCAGAACTGTGCCAAGTTACAGAGCTCCTTTGCAGCTTAGAAAATACAAGACTGTACCCCTGCAATTCTAAGTGAGGACCAAGGCAGATCCTCAGGAATGTACAGACTGATGAAGAAAACAGGCAAGCTGAACTTATCATACGAAGGGTCCACAGGAATATTCTGAAAAACTGGGACCATAAACCACTGTCAATCTCAGGTCTGTCATATCCTGAGCATCACTGGATCACTACCAAATAAGTTTCAAGGTCTCTGAAATTAATCATGACGCGAGACGTTTAACCCAAGCAAAAGATTGAGCCCATCCTTTGCATCATGTTTTTTCAATTTGTAAACTCGCTTAGCCTCTCCAAGAATAGTACATACCACATGCAATGGACCAGTAGACCTGTGAGTCTGGTGTCTGATGCAGGATGCGAAACGGGGCCACTTTTGACGTTGAATCCAACACTGCATCTAGGGTTCCCACAAGAAGACCTGAAGAAAACATACACAGCCTGATTAAACTGAGGCTTTGAAATGCACACTTACCTCCCAGCTCCTTTCTTACTGAATAGGAATGCTATCCAAGTGAAGATTTGTTCTGTGAGAATCTTTGAGAAAAAAAGAAGCACAAATGAACAAAAGGAAAAGTGCTCCCAGAAGAAACTACTTGGGAGCCATTACAGGCACAAGAGCCACTATAAACACAAACTGAGGGCAAAGAAGTTTGAGATGACGCTCATGGAAGCAATAGCCATGCAGTATGGTAAACCAGAGGATAACCTGAGAAGGAACACAGTAATTCTCAGCCGTTAATAAGCACAAGCAGAAATTGGACAACCTCTTCATTAGTCACTTACTGTTCTTCTGTTTTACAGACAAAGGAAACGGTTCTAGGGAAACTGTAAAAACATAATGTCTGATTTATGAAAATATCATGCACTCTTTTCACGTGAGAACGCCATGCCACACTCCGTGTACACACAGAAGCTTTCCTGCTCATTCCATTCTCTGGGCAGAGGGCTACAAAATGTCTCTCTCTCTCTCGTTACCAGCAGACTATCAGAGGACTCCCCTATAAATGGTGGAACATGAACATTTCATCCTGCCATCCCATGGGAGTTAATCACATAAGGTACATTACTCCATTCCGTGCTATCTGTGCCAGGTACAATGACCATGCTACCTCCTTGCCCCTAGATAGACTGAATTAGTTTTAATTTACATCAAAATACAGGAATGTCAGTAACAAAACACACTTTAACAAAAAAGAAAAAACAAAAAACAAAAACACTCTTGATGCATTTTCCGAGAAAATGAGTATGTAATTTCATCTTGACAAGCAGAATGTTTCTCTCTGAGAGTAACAAAGATGTTAGACAGCTCAGAGATCTTACAAGCTCTGCTTAAAGCTAAGATCGAGAAACTGGAAAAGAAGAAGAAAAATCTGCACAGGAAGACATACAAACTTTTGGATTCTGATGCCCACGTAAATCTTCTTGCTACACTAGCCATGAAAATACAAGCAGTGCTATCACTCCACTTTCCTTCCCTTAATCCCCTCTCAAATTAGAAAAGTATTAGTTGTGCGTACCCAAGGAAGCAATGCAAGACCTCTCCGTTTCATCTAGACAGTCATCCTCTGAACACTATTTCCCTGAGACTTGCTTCCAGCACAGTGTAGTAATTCAAGCTCCAGAACGATTTTCCTTGTCTTCAAAAAATTGGAAGCAAATAAAAACCAGAAAGAAAACCCAAAGACCAGTAAATTTCATCAATCAAAACGATTACCTTGCATTGCCTGTAATTCATAGAACGTACCTTCCTGTTCAAAGTAGCATTTTTTCTGTCATTTCAAACAAGTCAGACATGGAATAGACAACATTCGTAACTGCTTTAAGAGCTTTGACTTACTGAGGCATAACACTGAGCTCATCACAAAGCTGGCTCTGTTTCAGCAGGCGTTTTATTATCTTCTACAATTCTCCTAATCGCATTTTTGTTACAATATACGGTACTAAGACATTAGTCACCATTGCTAAGGTTGATGCTACAGCTCAGCTTGCACGAATGAGTGTGACAGCACACCAGGGAGCTGCACTCCTCACAGTTCCCATCAGTCAGGGAGGACATCAGATTTTAGACACAATAAACTGTTTTGGGTCAGTACTGCTCATTTCAGTAGTTCCACCTGTCAGCAGTGCTCTGCTTACAACACAAGTGCAGGACAGTGCTTCAGTAAGTAGTCAGGAGGCCATGAGCTCATGTCACAGCCACAGTTCCTGGCATCATTGCAAGTCCCACCTGCTTACCCTGGGCCTGAATGTGCTCCCACTACAAGATGGAAATGTTCACATCTAGGGCTGCGTACAAGGAAAGGTTTAGAAGTCATTAGTACAAGTCCAAGGATATTAATTGTAAAATAAAGGAGTAGAGAGCAGAAGAATCAGCAACTGTTCAGACCAGATAGTGGCATGACTTCCAGAAGGCATGCAAGTGGAAAAAGCAACTCAGATCCTACTTGCCAATTCCTTGCCAACGATATAAAACACATTGCTCCTAAATGCCAGCGGCATAGACAACCTCCAGAAGGTCACCTGCTCTGGGTCTGTTCAGCTTTGAGAAAAGAAGACTCAGACGGTGATCTTATTAATGTTCAGAAATATCTCAAGCGTGGGACTCAAAGAGACATGGCCAGTCTCTTTTCAGTGGTCTGTGGAGACAGGACAAGGGCAAATCGCCATCAGCTGGAGCATAGGAAGTTCTGCACCGATATGTGAAGGAAATTCTTCTCAGAGCAGGTGATGGAGCACTGGCACAGGCTGCCAGGGAGTTGTGGAGTCTCCTCCTCTGGAGACTTACAAGACCCACCTGGACACCTACCTGTGCGACCTGGGCTAGGGAGCTGCTTTGCAGGGGGGTTGGGCTCGATGAGCACTAGAGGTCCCTTCCAACCCCTTACAATTCTGTCATTCTGTGATACTCTCACCTCTCCTCTACATCAGACCCATGTTTTCAAGTGGTGATTTCACATAAGTCCTCCTCCAGTCTCACACAGGGAATCATTTCAGCTACAGACACAGAAGGTGATAAACACTCTCTGCTTTTAGAAAACATTCTCAACTTCAGTTAGTAGAGTAAAACCACTGAAAAACACCACGGATACCTAAGTGAATAGGGTGAAACACTCTAGAAAATAAAAGAGCCAGAAAACCTGAGTAGCTTTGAAATAAGATTTTTCCAAAACTTTCCGTAACCCAGGGCCAAAAGAATACAAACATCAGCTGACAATGCCAGGAACAAACTGCCTCGGTGGAGTACATCAAACCTTCAGAGTTCAGTGTGGATGATGACTCAATGGAAACACAAGCAATGCGCTGGCACCGTGCCTCACACTGTATCCTCACCCACCAGAACATGTTAGCAATGAAATCTGCTCTCACTTGTACCAACTTATGGTAATAACACCGATCTGTTAAACAAAAATAACTGCACGGCACTTCACCTTTTGGGAGCAATACTGCTGTGTCCTTCTATTTCACCAGGCACATCCAGAGAGTGCTGCTGTTTGCTCTGAAGCAGGGCTGGCACAAGCCTGTTTGCTCCTCTGCTGCCTAACAGTATCTTTGAGATCAATCATTCATGAAATTAAAACCGGATCTGTCTCCTGATTTACAACATAGAAGTGTTACTGGACATCAGATATTGCAGTGAGAGTTAGAGCTCCTTACAGAGACGCTCCAATAGCACAGCTCTGGCCAGCCCACATCCCCAGGGTCTTTGATGGCAGACACATCCAGGGCTTCACTCTGCGTTTGTCTGCACCAATGTAAAAAGGCACTGTGTGGAAGTACTGCACAAGCTGCAAACGTGTGACAGCAAATGCAGATGCTCTGCAGGAAGAGTTTGTTTTGGCAATAATCGCTCATTTCTGCAGCCTGAGGCTAATTAGAGCAAGACCTAAGGGGAAAAACACTATGAAATAAGTAAGCTTGTGTCAGAAAATAAGGATAATTCGTTTCAAACATATATTTGTTTCAGTTCAAGAGCAACACCCACTTATTATAAGGAACAGAATGGGTGGAAGCTTGCTGAGGACACCTCCCTGCAGGGACACGTGGAGCAAGGCCTTAAACAGCCACCTCCCAAAAAGCAGCATCTGTATGCTCAGAAGAAACACCACGTGAAGAATGAAAGCAACGGCTTTTGTGTTCAGTTGGTTTAGTACTGTAAAGTCAATCTGTTAATAAATTGTGAATTGAAGAAGAAAATAAACCCCGGAGGCAATGCAGTGCAGGAGACCCAAACTACAAATCCCCACCACCATAAATATTTGTTTACAAAAACAAGATAAAGCCTCAGCCCAGAACGTCAAACGCATGTACAGCATTTTGGTTCACACTGAAAAAAAGTTTATCTAGAGACAACTGGGTATTCAGTCTAAAACACAAACACATACTATACTAGCCACAAAAAAAAAAAAAAAAAAAAAAATCACTGTCTCAGTGTAATTTATTTAAAACAGGAGAATGCCAACTTGTGAATAAGACTCTCCCATTTCTTCAAATGAAGCACAGAACTCTTTGTTTGATTTTATTTCTAAATTAACTTGATCTCATGACTAAGAAATCTCAGCTTAAGGGAATACAGAGCACAGACTAAGAAAACAAACACTCTTTAGCAATTGAGATGTAAAACACGTTCATTTAAGACTCCTGTGAGAAAGATTTCATCTCTGTTTACAATAACTTGCACATTCTGGTCAGCAGTTACGGCTCAGGTGAGACAATGGCAGCTCACTAAACAAAGGTGTGCATTCAGCCCCACATGTACTCATGGCAATAAAGATATCCTTGAGAGCTGGGGAACTAGCAGCACAACTCTGCAAGAAAGATAAACACTGGTCTCCTTGGTAGGTACAGGGGCAAGTCTGACTTATCTCAGCTCGTCCTCCTTTTCTTTGCTTCTGCACAGCTGAAGGCTATACAACGTATACAACGCATAATCATAGCTAAACACAGAGGGAAGTAAAACTCCTGCAATATCTAAGTAGTGCAGCACCTTCTCTGTGGCCAAGAAAGATGACCTTCAATGCCAGGCCTTCTGTCCCCAAGGCAGCAGCACGGCCACACCGCAGCGCTGCCTGCTCCTTCTGATGCCAGCAGAGCTGTCACACTGCCCTTCACAAGATGGTGGGACACAACTATGGACCTCTACGGCAACGTGAAAACTGACTGAGGCACGAACTGCACCTCTCCAGCCTCACATCCAACCCCACAGAGCAGTCCTTCAAGTTCCAAAAAGCAAACATCATCTTTGTCACACACTGAGCCCACTCACACTGCAAAGCTTCCTCACCTGCCCTGCTATTCCCACTGAAATGAATTCGTGTAAGATCACCGAGTACCATTTCCAATTGGTACAATAGGAAGCTCTGTGCAAGACAAGGTCCTTACCACCAATACCCATTACCTGACAACACTTCAACGTAACTGCTTTTGACAGACAATGTCCCCATAGCACAGATACAATCCTAGTCTGTCTCCCCTTCCTCCAGCCTCCTACACCAGCAGTGACACAGACAACAGACTGCATCCTCTAAAAAGCAGGAATAGCATCAGGGACCTTCTACAGATTCAAGATGGCAATAACTGCTGCCAGAAATCTAGGACTTGAAGAGTCAGAATTTTTCCCCTTTTTTCCTGCACAGCATATTCAGTGAGCAGGGAAGATTATTCCCAACCACGTGTTTTAGAGATAAGTGTCTCTCCTCTCACAGCTCCACTGTACACTGGAGCAGAAAGAAGAAAACTAAAGCACGTCAGTGAAAGATTGGTATTTTGTGCCATCAAATATAGTTACTCCAGAAATACCTGTCTTCTAACTAATTCCCTATAAACAAACAATATATAACTGAAACAACATCTTTATGACCCAGCAAACTCGATCTCACTAAATCTTGCCTGAAACATGTGCACTCACAGCAGGAGTTTCTGTTACTGTAACTGCATCTTGGCACAGGAACCATTTTGTTTAACTGTATCCTTACAAACACACCCTAGAAGACCTGAGCAGATCTCCTGCAGTGGCTCTGCAGAAAACAGGACTGGAGGACATGGCCACGCAGATCCTGTGACAGCTCAGTGCAGTGAAGCATCAGGAAGTAGAACCAGTCGAACAGGTTACTGCATCCTTAGGTGAGGTCTAAGGAAAAGAGAATGAAATGTAAAACTAAGCAGGTGCATAAAAGCAGAGAGGGCCAAGGTTAAGCAAATGCAGCACAAAGTATCCATCCCTATCCACACTAGCCAATTAGGAACCACACTACAGGCAGACACAAGCCATATGAGCAAGCTGCTGCCAAAAGACAACAAACTGACCCTGCTGTACCAGTCCAAAAGGGCTCCACAAACAAACCTAAGTGTGGCTTCCTTTATAAAGCCATGTTAACACATCAAACCCTGCCTTCCTCCAGGTGACTGTCCCTGCTGTCCACCCTCTTTCACTTGGACTGCGCCTTCTGTTTCTGGTTATGCCCTCAATAGTCACTTTCTCCCTCAAGGTCTTCCTTACTGACTATACTCTCTTATCGCTTGGCATCCAGTGCAGCTGCCCCTCAGCCAGCCCATCACTGCTATCCCAGCCCCGGAGCACTCCACACCCTTCTCCCCATGCTGTGTTGGGGCACTGCCCCTCCCCCCTCCTACAGGGCTCCATTTCCCAGTCCCTCTAACCCTGTGCCACATCAGCTGGAAAACATTGCTCAGGAGAACAGCAAAAGGCTCTCGCTGGCACATCTGAGGTGATGTCATAACATAATAGCTGTTAATTACTTTTTTCTGAAGTAAGCACTAATTATCTGAGTCACATACCGCACATAGAAATTAAAATCAGGCAGAGCAAATTATGCTAGCTTATGCCTTGGAGGCTTGAATATTTTCATACCTGCAAACACAAACCTAACTATGTTATTTTCCAATTCTCCTGCTAACCTTTCTTATTTACAATTTTAATTCAGGAACATCTTACTTTTGCTTCTGTCCACTAAAAAGTAACCTGTCCAAATGAAACTGTACGAAACTCCTATAAGGAGAAAAACTATAGAAACAGCACATGCAACACCACACAGGAAAGCACCCCAAAGGAACCATCCCATGCGGGTCTTCTTCCACGCTGCCACGTGCCATCAAGGGCAGGAGAACAGCGACAGACATCACGCTTTCAACAAAAACAGAAGGGCAATAGGAGCCCCAGCTGTCTACCAGCTGTGGGTCCATAGGGATGCTTATTAAGTGAACATCTAATACTGGTTCTCGTTCTTTTATTTTAGTCGCAGTTCTTGGATGAATCTTACCACACTGCCACACAACCTTCGCACCACTTCAGTTTGCTTCAGTTTCCAAAGACACGGGACAGAGAACAGCCAACCCAGCTTGGTGACCACAACACATCGCCCTTGGTCATGAGTCATCTATCTACAACATTATGATTCTCCCAGCAGGAATCTGCGATTACGCAGTTATTTTTTTCATGTTCCTTGTCCCCTGCAAGAGGTTCACATACCAATGAAGAACGCCGCTCCTCCAGTGGGGAGCGTTAATCTCTACATGAGGAATTTGGCAGCCACGTGATTAAACATTATTTTTACTGTCAGGAAGAATAAATTAACGTTTCAATAAGACTATTGTGCGTGATGTTTAAGATAGCTGACATAATAACGACACACTTAGAGAGAACCTGAAGATGCAACTCGTGTTCATGAACCCAGAGACTCGACTCACTTGAAACACTCTGCAACCACACTAGCCATGAGCCAGCAGCATGCCCTTGTTGCCAAGAAGGCCAGCGGTACCCTGGGGTGCAATATCAAAGGGATGCGGCCGGGCTCTTTTCAGTGGCATGCAGTGACAAGATAACAGACAATGGGTAAAACCAGAACAGACAGTTGGACTGGGGGATCTCCAGCAGTCCCTTCCAACTCACAGAATCACGCAGAATCACTCAGGTTGGAAAAGACCTTAGAGATCATCAAGTCCAACCACAGCCCAACCATACTACCCTCACCCTAACAACCCTCTTCTAAATCATATATCTGAGCACCACATCCGAACGGCTCTTAAACACATCCAGGGACGGTGACTAAACCACCTCCCTGGGGAGCCTATTCCAGTGTCTAACAACCCTTTCTGTAAAGAAGTGTTTCCTAATATCCAACCTAAACTTACTGTGGCACAACTTAAAGCCATTTCTCCTGCCCTGTCACCTGTCACCAGTGAGAAGAGACCTTCCACGCTCTCACTGTGTGCACCTTTCAGATATTGGAAGAGAGAGATAAGGTCTCCCCTCAGCCTCCTTTTACCCAGACTGAACAGCACTAGCTCCCTCAGCCTCTCCTCATAGGGCTGATTCTCCAAGCCCTTCACAAGCTTTCCTGCCCTTCTTTAGACCTGCTCCAGCACCTCCACATCCTTTTTGTACTGAGGTGCTCAAAACTGAACACAGTACTCGAGGTGAGGCCTCACCAAGGCTGAGTACAGAGGCAGGATAACTTCCCTAGTCCTGCTCAGCACACCACTCCTGATACAAGCCAGGATGCCAGTGGCATTCCTGGCCACCTGGGTACACTGCTGGCTCATATTCAGCCCACTGGCCATCAGCAGTCCCTTTCCATCAGGCAGCTCTCCAGACACACCTCCCCAAGCCTGCAGAGTTGACTGGGGTTGTTGTGACTAAAATGCAGGAGCCAACGCTCAGCCCTATTAAAACTCATACCGTTAACCTTGGCTCCTTGATCCAGCCTATCCAGGTCCCTCTGTAGTGCCCTCCTCCCCTCTGGCAGAATAACAGTCCCTCCCAACTTGGCATCATCTGCAAACTTACTGAGGGTATGCTCATTCCCCTCATCAAGATCATTAGTGAAGATGTTAAACAGAAGCGGCCCCAGCACCGAGCCTTCGGCTCTGCGGCATCCCAGTGCCAATCCACATCCCCGTGCCGTTTCTCCTTGAAGGGGTCAACACCACACGGGTTCCGACAGAGCCAGCCGCCCCCAGCAGAGGTGTCACAGGTGCCCAAGGTCCCCTCAGCAAGTTACGCCACGGCCAAAAAGCAAAGCTGGAAGCTCAGGTCCGCACCTGGAGTTCCGACGAAATCAAGCTGGCCGCAGCGCGGCTGTCGCAGCGTCAGCGCCGTCTCCCGGGGCCGGGCCCGGAGCTCCAGCTCGGCCACCTCCCTGTCCGGCTGGGGCAGGGGTGCACGCGAAGGGCAAGGAAAGCGATTCAAACATCAAAAAGAAGGGGGTGGGGGGCGGGGGGTGGGGGGAGCGGGAATGGAGAAAACAAACAGCCGGGCCGCCACGCGAAGCTGGAAGTGCCCGCGCTCAACCGCGCACCGCCCGCCCCGAGCAGTACCTGCCAGCCCGCCTCCGCCCTCCTCGCCGTAGCCCCGCCGCCTCTGCAGCACGAAGTACTGGTTGGAGCGCTCCAGCACCCACAGCTTGAGGGCATTTTTCAGCAGCACCTCCTCGGGCTTCAGCCACATCGCAGCGGCTTCACCCCCCTCCGCCGCCGCCGCCCATGCCCGCCGCCGCCGCCTCCCGCTCCACGTACGCAGCCCGGCCGCCCCGAGGCATGCTGGGAGTCGTAGTCCCCGCGGGAGCCCTCAGCACTACAGCTCCCGGCAGGCCCCGCGCCGCCGCCGTCTGAGATTTGAGGCGGGAAGAGGCTCTAAGCCGCCTGGCTGTGGCCGGGCCTCGGCCCGAGGGTCTCCTTCCAAAGTGCAGGACCCGGCGCTTTTCTTATCGAACCTCATCCCATTGACCTCAGCCCAGCTGTTCAGCCTATCCAGATCCCGCTGAAGGGCCTCCCTACCCTCAGGCAGATCAACACATCCTCCCAACTTGGTGTCATCCGCAAACTTACTGAGGGTACACTCAATCCCCTCCTCCAGGTCATCAATAAAGATATTAAACAGGATGCGCCCCAGTACCGACACTTGGGGGACAACCACTCGTAACGGGACGCCAGCTGGACTTAACTCCATTAACCACTACCCGCTGGGCACGGCCCTCGAGCCAATTCTCAACCCAGAGAAGAGTGAACCTGTCCACATGACGGGCTGCCAGTTTCCCCAGGAGTATTCTCCTGTGGGAGACCGTGTCAAAGGCTTTGCTGAAGTCCAGGTCGACTGCATCAACAGCCTTTCCCTCATCTACCAGTCTGGTCACCCAGTCATAGAAGGAGACGAGGCTGGACAAGCACGACCTGCCCTTTGTGAACCCGTGCTGGCTGGGTCTGATCCCCTGGCTGCCACGCACGTGCCGTGTGATCTCCCTCAAGATCAACCGCTCCATAACTTTCCCTGATACCGAGGTCAGGCTGGCAGGCCTGTAGTTCCCCGGATCTTCCTTACGGCCTTTCTTGTAGATGGGAGTCACATCGGCAAGCCTGCAATCTTGTGGGACCTCACCAGATAACCAGGAATGCTGATAGATTCAGCGAGACCTGGACAGGCTGGAGAGCTGGGCAGTCAGAAACAGGATGTGGTTAGGAGAATTGTAGAAGATAATAAAACGCCTGCTGAAGCAGAGCCAGCTTTCTGATCAGCTCAGTGTAATGACTCAGTAAGTCAAAGCTCTTAAAGCAGTTAGGAATGTTACTTATTCCAGGTCTGACTCGTTTGAAATGACGAAAAATGCTGCTTTGAAAAGGAAGGTACGTTCTATGAATTGCAGGCAATGCAAGGTAATCGTTTTGATTGATGAAATTTACTGGTCTTTGGGTTTTCTTTCTGGTTTTTATTTGCTTCCAATTTTTTGAAGACAAGGAAAATCGTTCTGGAGCTTGAATTACTACACTGTGCTGGAAGCAAGTCTCAGGGAAACAGAGGTCAGAGGATGACTGTCTAGATGAAACGGAGAGTTCTTGCATCGCTTCCTTGGCCACGCACAACTGATGCTTCCCTAATTTGAGAGGGGATTAAGGGAAGGAAAGTGGAGGGATAGCACTGCTTGTATTTTCATGGCTAGTGTAGCAAGAAGATTTACGTGGGCATCAGAATCCAAAAGTTTGTATGTCTTCCTGTGCAGATTTTTCTTCTTCTTTTCCAGTTTCTCGATCTTAGCTTTAAGCAGAGCTTGTAAGATCTCTGAGCTGTCTAACATCTTTGGTACACTCAGAGAGAAAACTTTTGCTTGTCAAGATCAAATACATACTCATTTTCTCGGAAAATGCATCAAGAGAGTGTTTTTGTTTTGGTTTGGTTTTTATTAAAGTGTGTTTTGTTACTGACATTCCTGTATTTTGATGTAAATTAAAACTAATTCAGTCTATCTAGGGGCAAGGAGGTAGCATGGTCATTGTACCTGGCACATATAGCATGGAATGGAGTAATGTACCTTATGTGATTAACTCCCATGGGATGGCAGGATGAAATGTTCATGTTCCACCATTTATAGGGGAGTCCTCTGATAGTCTGCTGATAAAGAGAGAGAGACATTTTGTGCCCGAACTCTAATTAAATGGCGTCGTGGCGTGGAATACAGGGAACATGCGCCTGAGACTTTGTAAGTGTATCACTTTATTGTACCCGAGTCGCAGTTGACATTTCTCATGGCAGAAGGGGAGGAGATACGTGAACTCCTTCCTGTGGAGTGAAGTGCCAGCATCAGGAGCGTTCGCTTTCTTTGCATCTGTGCCAATCGTGGACTCGGAATGTGGGTACTGAATCCTTTAGAGAACCCACCCCATCCCAGAAGCACCGCTCGTTCTGAAGTGCTGCGCTGTGAACATTTGGTTCCACCACTGCCTCCTTTCTCCCCGTCGGATCAGCACTGCCGTACTGGAGGTGGGGGAATCCTTGAACCAAAGCGGTTTTGATTCTGAGTCTGTCAAAGCACACCGACGTTGCCGTGCAAAGCCAAGCTACGGTGTCTGTACTGCTACAGAATATGTCATAGGAATCCTTTCTTGCTGTTGCACGTTGCCATTGCTGAAATGGGTGTATTACTGCGTAGTTCATATCCAGACAAAGAACCGTGAGTGTGTAGCTAATGGTACTTCCAAGAGTGCAAACCCGTCGTGTGTCATAGAGGTCAATGTTATGTGTCGTAGTAGCTGAGAACTGGAGAATATAAATAAAGTAATATCTACGAACGTCTTGGCTTCTTCCTTTTGATTGTGTAACTGTGCTTCTGAAAGCTGCTGCAGGAATGTGGGGTCGTGGGTATAGTCTCAGGGCGTTTCCAGGAGCACCAGGTCGGGCTCCCATGGAAGTGCACGTGCAGAGCTGGTGCTGTTCATCATTGCACAGCTCCAATTGTAGGGGGAAGGGTCTATGCCCGGATATCTAGAAAAAGAGAAGCTGAAAATCACACGCTTACTGCTTTCAGGTCAAAAGGGATTTCTGAAAAAGGTCCTCCTCTCATTCTCTCTTTGGAGATTGTCTCGGACGTGTGAGTGTTGCTTTGCCGCCACATCTGTCCAATTTCAGTAGTTGAATATTCAGAAAACCTTCGGAAAGTCTGTCTGCATACTTGAAAATCCTGCCTCCTTCTACCTGCTGGAGCTGTTGCTTTTTTCCTACCATCAAAAAACAGACAATGAAACGAATCAACTGTCATGAGAACAAATTTCCACTGAGAACACCTTTCAGTGACAGCTGTCACAATATGTGCTGGCTGGAGCTGATTTTAATTGCTATTGTGAAACAGCTACACATTAGAGCCGTTAAAATACACTTTATTAATGCACATACCTGTAAGATAATCATGAATATCTAGAGTGGCTGTCACTGCTGATGTTTTTACATTGTTACAGGAAAGGAATGGAAGACAGACAAAATGATAGAACACTGTGGTACTGCAGAATGAATAGTGAGGGCCTGACAAACTACAAGGAGATCATTTAAGTCAGCTCCTTTAACACAGCCGCTTTTGTTTTCTTTTTCATCACAGCTTATGGATGCTGCTATTGTTTGCAAGACTGTTTAAAGGTCCTGCTTAATTTTTAAGCTATTGTAGTACACGTCTGGATGCTGCTGAAAAATCTCTAAAAACATCTCTAGCATTGTCAGATGGAAATGTGGAGATGTCCCAGATCACACCCAGTCAGGACAGAGATGGAGAAGACTTTTTTTTTCCCCAGATATGATTCCATAGTCTATCTGCAGTACCCTGCAGAACTATGAAAGCTGTGTCCTTCACAATATAATCCTTGTTCAGCTCATTGAGACTACCAGCTGGCACTGGTATTTGTTCACTGCCAATGGACTTTCCTACAGATGTCTGAACAGACAGCACTCCTGAACTACTGCAAAGAGAAATCAGCACTACAGAGCTAAGAAAGAAACACAGGAGAACAGCTGTCTTCAAGAGCCTCTATCCTTTTCAGACATTTTTATCTTGAGAGTCTTTCATTAATTCAACCTCAAAAATTAAGCATAATTTTTACTTAAGGAAAATATTACTTGAAGAATTGGATTCTGCACCCAGCTGCAAAAATAAGAGTAAGCGGAAATGGCAAAAAAGACACAGGGGACAATGACAAAACATGAAAGTAGTTCTACAAACAGTACTACAGCATCAAAAGTAGAGGGAATCGTGACATCACAAAAACTAAGCTTATTCTAAGGAAAATCTGATCAACTGACACTATGTTACACAAGTGCAAAAATTCTGGTATAAGTGGCTCTGACTGCAGTTTACATTACCTCTCTTAATGGAATGATTACACTGCACAGGCTGCCATCCTGACTAGCAAAGCAGATGTAGTTCTCTGAAATGCACATCTTCCCATGGGCGTTGTAATGAGTGAAAGGAACCCATAAGAAGCACTCGTGAACTTCCTTCAAAGTCTCTTCTTTGGGTAGCCTGAAGAATGCACTGAACTGCTGACTGTGGGCTCGGCTCTCCAGGCCTCTAGTTTAGAAAGCAAACAAAACAAGAAACAAAGGGAGGAGGGAGAAGAGAAAAATGAAATATCTTGAAAATATCCTTAAAAATACGAAAGTTACAATGTCTTGGGGAAAGGCTATTGAAAACAGTAAAGTATCATGCACTCTGGAAACCTGTGGTGTCAATTGGAAGGTTCAGCACTTGGCCGGAAGAGGCAACAAAGTGCAGAACCAGACCTGCACACCAACTCAACCAAATGCTTCAGTGCTTCAATAAATAGGAACAGATTCTGACACATTCTTACAAAGTGAACCACTCTGCTCAATCAGGGTCTAAAGGGAGAGGAAAAGAAATATTCACTATTAGCTTAGTCTGCTCTGCTTTCCAACCCATTAAAACAATCCATTTAAACCTACAAGTTTTGGCTTGACAGAGGGTTAATGAGTTAGAAACGCGGCACATGGAAACATCTGCCATGGGATAATTTTCACAGATAACTGCAGTCAGAAACAAGATTTTTGTCACAGACTAACATCTCTCTCCAGCACTGCTACCAAACCAAAGTATCAGTTATGCAGCAAACAACCCAAAACAGGCTCTGCTATGGGTGTACTATACAAGGAAACAGTAATTTGATTTCTTGACCCTTTTTTTTTTTTTTAATCTGTTACATAGTTTGGTTTAACTAGAAACAAATTCAATGGAGCTACTGGAAATCAGGCTAAGGCTGAAGTTCACTGGAAAATGCTTTATCATATTTTTTTCTTTGCATAGATAATGTTTTACAACATAGATTTAGTTAATTAAAATTACCCAACTGTAGTCTCACTTTTCCTGGTTACTTTTCACAGTAAGTAGCCAATCAAAACCTCATAATTTGAGTGGGAATTTGGACAGCTCCTCAAGGAGAGGGCAACATTTGCACCACCAGAAACTAGAAATGAAATCATAAATTTGCTACAAGAAATAATCACACTTTCCTTGAGAAGGAAGCACTCTAAACCGTCTGTTTATTTACATACAAATCTATTTCCATGCCTAAAACATGGCTATAAACAAGGAAACCCTGTAGCACATGGACTTTATCACCTACCTACAGTGGCAGAAAAGCCATGCATACATACACATATACATGCATGCAAGTACAAATTTAGTTGGAATCATTTATTCTTCTCAATGAGATTTTTTGTAGACTCTGAAGATCTTGATTTCCTGTTCCTAAACACTGTTAAATGTATTTTAAAGATATTGAAGCCCAGTTCTGAAGGTTTGATCACTTCCTGCCTTCATTCAGACTTTGATACTGCAAAGTATTGAAAGGCTACAATGTTATGCAAGCATTTGATCCCGAATTTTAACAAGGTATTTATTCAAGGAATGTCATCTTTGCCAATATTTACTGATCTCCTTCAGAGAAGGATGTTCCTCCCCTTTGTCTAAAAATGTACTGAGTTCAGAACTGACAGATCATAAGCAGTTACCTCTTGGTGATCTGCAGGGGGTCATGAAGGACCAGGTCATTTTCAAACGTCTCCTTATCAAAAAGTCTCCTAACAGCATAGTTTGCCAGCTGCTCCATGAGAAGGAAGGTTTCATTAATGTGCAAAAACATGGAAAAATAGTGATCTTCTCCATGGGAACAGACATGAATGCTCTCTGTCAGAATAACATTGGAAGTCTTCTCAAGTTTTGATACTGCATCCCAGGAGATAATAAGCTTTACTGAAAATACAAATACAAGCGGATATGAGTAACATCTCTTTAGCTGCTATCCTCATACTAATCAAAAAAGCAGTAGCACTAGAGAGTATAATTAAACAATGCTGTTCGATCACAGTTCATTTGGAAAAGGATACAAATTTACAAGGACAAGCAAAAAAAAATGAAGACTCTCTTCACAATTCCTATCAAGTAATTCCACTAGAATGATGGGAATATAAATAAAGTAATATCTACGAACGTCTTGGCTTCTTCCTTTTGATTGTGTAACCGTGCTTCTGAAAGCTGCTGCAGGAACGTGGGGTCGTGGTTATTGTCTCAGGGCGTTTCCAGGAGCACCAGGTCAGCTCCCATGGAAGTGCACGTGCAGAGCTGGTGCCGTTCATCATTGCACAGCTCCAATTGTAGGGGGAAGGGTCTATGCCCGAAATGGAGAGAGGCACCAAGGAACGTCCTCGAGGAGCGACGTTCGGGTTGAAACATGAGACTTCCCGGGGCAGCGAGCATCACCATCATCAGCACCGCGGCCCAAAGTTGTCCAGAAACGGTGTGGGGGAGGGGAGCGAAGCAATCCCCGAGGGAAGAGCGGCACGTGAGGGCGTGGGGTGCTCAGCAGGTCACGTGTTCCGGAGCGGGGCAACAATCGGGGGCGTGGTCTCCCTGAACATTGAGCGGTGCCGGGTTCCTGTTGCTTGTGACATTTCACTCGCAGGGGTCTGCAGTGGTCAACTGTGGCCATCGCTGGCAGAAACCACCCACAGGCTCTCGTGTTTTGGGCTTGGACGTCTGACGTTCATTGCTTAGACATAAGATGTACGCCATCACCACCGCCTTCCTTGTGGCGGTTGGTATCCTGATGGGGGCTACAGAGGCCGCTACTGTGAGCGCCTCTGTCCGTGTCTCGTACTTCAATAGCACCAGCAATGAGACCGTGTCCCAGCAGTGCAAGAGCGGCGTATATGGTTTCAACTCTCCACTGCGCAGCGCTCGCGGCGCTGTGGCCGTTCCCCACGGTGGCAGTCTTCAGGCGTGCGACCCTACCACCACGTTCAGCACCGCCGAGCCACAGTGGGTTGCACTGATTGAAAGAGGCAACTGCACCTTCGCCGAGAAGATCCACGTGGCGGCCGAGAGAGGTGCGGCGGCGGCCGTGATCTTCAACACAGCGGCTGAGGGCAATCGCACCTTTGCGATGCTCCATGCTGGTAAGCGTCCCCATCCTGCCGTCCCCTCAGGCCCGGCCAGGCTGCGAGGCGGCCTCGTGCTCCTCACTGCCGGTTGCTTTCGGCACGATGCCCGAAAGGGGAAATATGACGTCGTGAAATTTGAGCCTCGGCTCAGCGTGAAACAAATGCCCTGCTGCCGCGGTTGGCGCAGCCCCGTGGGTGAGTGTCGGAAGCTAGAGCCATGCTTTGCTTGCACAGCAAGCACGACTCTTTGGGAAGTGCTGCAGAAAAGCACGCGGGGTCTGCTTTGGAGGTGGCAGCGTGTGCTCCCGAGGCTGGAGGACACACGTGAGCCCGCCGCAGGTTCCTGCAGCTCGGCTCTGTGCTTTGCAGGCTGCAAGACAGATCCTGCCTTTGGGGGTTCTCGCCCGAGTTTTTTTTACTCCTTTCTGCACAGCTGCTGTGCGCAGCCTCTCCTGTAATTCCTGACCCCTGACTGGGGAAAACTGCTAGACCTCATGCTTGGACGTCTTGGGACAAAGGCATTACATGAGCAAGGTAGACAAATAATAAGTGCTTTCTCAAACGAGAGCCTTTTGTGATTTGGCACCAGTCTGAGTTTTCGTATCTAAGGTTGGCTGAGGTTTCTCAGTGGACAGAAAAAAATTGGTCTCTCCAATAAAATTGGCTTCGCTTGGGGGTTGGTTCAAAACAGCACTTCTGTAGCTGCCTTTCTTGCCTCATTGTGTAATATCTATTATGAATGTTGTGCAGCTGATGGCTTAATGCCATCCTTAATGCTCCGTCCTTCCCAGCCTGTGAATCTGCTTTTCTTGTATTTGGTTTAGTGAGAGGCCACTGATGACTTGCTCATCTCTCCTTTTCTTTTTTTAACCTATGAACAACATTGTGTCGAGACTGGTGTTCTCACAAGTAGTATGAAGTGTTCTTAGCAATTGCTCTGTCCCTGGAAATGGAAGCGGCTTTGTTCAAGTCACTATTTAGGGACCGATGTTGCTTGAAATTCCTTCTGAAGGTAAAACTCCTCGTGCCCTCGGGAGAGCTTGCCGTGTCACCAGGGGAGTGAAAACCGATGTTACAGTGTAGACGGAATTTGCGGTCTCCTATTGACAGTTTATAGGCAAGCACACCTCCGTATTGTCTTCTCTCTGAGTTTACGTTTGAAACCCACAGCATTTACAGTCGCCACGAGATTTTTTTACTCCAGCGTTTCTCAATTATTTCTAGAAAATACAGAAGCGAAGACTGGCCTACATAGCTTTGTTTGTTTGGTGCCTGGATAAGTATTCAAGGGCACTGTCAAATTTAGGGTGGGAGAGGAGCAGATACATTGCATGAAGCATCAGTAAGCTGTCAGCTCTGTGCCTGAGGTCTGGGCAGGAGCTGCCCTTGGTGTGTGTATGATTGCTTTCCAACTTCATGCAACTCAAAGGCAAGTTAAAGTGTAAATTGCCCGAGTGTTGTGTCTAAAACAGTGATGAAGAATGTCTTATGGGAGTGAGGAGCTTTATGGAGGGGAATGACTTTTAAATATGGCTCAGCTTGTAAGTAATCAGACGTATTCGTTCAGTGGAACAAGTACAAGGAGGTGGCACTAAAAATGCAGATGCCAGTGAGAAACTCTCCAGTTTGTTCTTTGGCACTTGAACTGGGACCTCTAAGATGGCTGCAATATAACACCAGTGAACGTGGATTCCGTTTCTCTTTTGCAGGCGCAGGAAGCATCGTTGCCATTATGATCAGCAGCCTGGAAGGCATGGAGATCCTGCGCCGGATTGAGAGTGGCCTGAAAGTGGACATGGTTATTGAAGTGGGGAAGAAGCACGGTCCCTTGATGAATTTCTTTTCCATCTTATTCCTCTCGGAGTTACTGATCATCCCCACTGCAGTGATTATGGTTTACTCAATTTTTTATTGTGCTCAGAGATTCAGGATCTCCAGGGCACAGGTGAGTTGGTGTTGTTTCTGTCACTTACTGTCCCTCTGAGCCACCGCGCTGTGGATCGTGAAGCTGAAATAGTGCTTGAGCACTGAGGTGACTGAATTCCTTCTTTCCAAAGGAAGGAGAGTGTGAGCTAAGGGAGGTACTTTTAAACAGCTAAAAACTTTTCGAAGAAATGGCAGAAAGCAACCTGTCTGCTTGTGCCTTGAGAGTGTAACTGATGGTGCTTAGTCGGGTTTCTCCTACAAACTGTACTTCTTGAACAGCAGTGCAGCAATAATGCCGATGTACTAGGGGAGGTGAGAGAGCTAAGCTGCTTTTATCTGACGCTCACACTTCCCATGTAGCACTGCTGCAATGTGAGATAGGCACCAAGGTAAGTATGAGGAGCTACTGCTAATGAGAAAAATAAGAGTTTAACCAGGATTCCTTTCTGTTACAGCGACAGCTGAAGGCCAAAGCTAAGAAGGCCCTTGGAAAAATGCAGCTGCGCACCCTGAAGGAAGGGGACAAGGTATGGCAGCTCCTCAGCACCCTAGCACACCCTTCACATGGAACCCAGAGTTTGTCCTTCCTATTAGGACAGGGTGCAGAAACCTCTTGGAACCCGTAACTGCATGTTCCTCTTTCGCACCAAGTTCTTTTCAAGGGCACAAGATGTCAGATTGCACATACTTTCAAATCACGTATATGTATTTTTGCATCTTACTCATAGTCTTCCTGTGCTGAGAGGTCCTAAATTTCTAATGTGGAAAATGCCAGAAATGCTTTACTTGGAAAGCAGATTCATCATCGGCTTCAGTGGCCATTCCTCTCTGGGCAGATGTTGGAAGCAGTGCTTTCCAAATCTCTGCAGTATTGACTGAGATAATCCAGCAGGTTGCACAGGTGGCTGTCCAAAAGGGTCTTGAATATCTCCAAAGAAGGAGCCCCACAGTGTCTCTGGGCAGCCTGTTCCAGCGCTCTGCCACCCTACCTTCTCTGCTAACAAGTTCTTCTTCATGTTTGTGTGGGACCTCCTATGTTTCAGTTCTTGGCCATTGTTCCTCATCCTATCACTACACGCCACTGAAAGGAACCTGGCCTCATCCAGTTGCATCCCCCCCTTCAGATGTTTATGAACATCGATCAGATCCTCTCTCAGCCACCTCTTCTCCAGGATGGACAGCCCCAGAACAGCCTTTCCTTATCCCACAGGTGCTCCAGGCCCCACATCGCCTCTGTCGCCCTCCACCGGGCTCTTTTGAGGGGATCCCTGTCCTTTTTGAACTGGGGAGCCCAGAACCGGACGCAGTATTCCTGATAGTTTTCATCTGTGTTTCTGAACCATTGCATTAAGCTTTCAATGCTTCTGATCAAATGTCAGCTTTACTGTAAATAATCCATGTTATTACTAAACATAATCCATAAGTAATCCAAAAAGTCCATAATAAAATGCATAAAAACTTAAAGTTATGGATAAGAGTTATTTTGGATTTACTTTCTCTACAGTAGATATGAGTGTAGTTCGGAGGAAGCTTTCAAAGCTGATTAAAGCTGGAAATTAATCTTTCCACTTTAGGAAACTGGTCCTGATGGAGATACCTGTGCCGTGTGCATTGACTCGTACAAGCCAGATGAAGTCGTGCGCATCTTGGCTTGCAAGTAAGTTGTCTTCCAAACTGACCCCTAATAGAAAATGATAGAGCATTCCTGTCCTGATTGTTCCTTCTGCTGCGTTAACAAAGCCAGTCGGGCTTCCAGCAAATGGTCGTAGAGCAAGAATTCTTGGGTCTCTGTCAAAGAGTGTTTCAAACTGCAGGAACTGTGACTGTGCTCTCACAGTGTGCCCCTACAGCCTGTGTCTGTGCCTCACCCGCCCTGACCATCTCGGCTGACTACAGAGCCGCTCCAGTCTATTCTTCTAGCATTCGCTACTATTGCATCTCATTGTGCTCTTGTGGAAGCCCAGTATGCCACTAAGGTTTTACTTTGATTCTCCATAAGACGAACAGTGAAGCTATTCCAGGGTTTAAGGAAACTTGTTCTGTGTGACTTTGTGTGCCAGCTGAATGAGACTGATTTGAGAAGCTTTGCAACAGCAGAGGGCTACAAGAGCGCTCAAGTTAAACGCTATGTGAGCTTTGTGAATGTTGTATGGAGAGACTGCTTTTACATGGAGAAGATTGCGTGAAAGTGCTTGGAAAAACTTGGACATGGGGGAAAATCTAATGGTGGAGAAGGAATCAATCTGCAGCTGTCGTTTTCTGAGCAGCGTCATCTGTCAAACACTCTTAAATCTGAGCTGGCATTACCTTTGTGCAAGATTACGGTTTTGTGGAAGCCCTGTGTTTAGGAGCAGTAGGACGTCCAAGAGGCTGGCCTGGTGAAGTGCTTTCAGCAGACTTAAGATGACCGTTTTTGTTTCATTGTCCCCACCGACCGTGTTATCTGCCAATATCAACAGTATTAAACTCTCACATGAGTTATTAACTGTTCTTTACTGCGAGAATGTTCTTGACGTTGGTGGCCTGCCTCTTCGTAGAGACCCTGCATGTTAAAAGCATTTAACTGTATGCCTAAAGAAAAAAGCAAGCAACTGAATGCATCTTTGAGTCTCGTTAGTGGTATCTAAATATCTGGGGAGTATGAGTTTGCAGAAGGCATTCTTGTCCTTACAGTCAAACTGTAGGCACTTCTAGTAGCAGAGGTACACCAGATGTGAGTACAAGTACTCCCAGTCTCTGTGAATTAAGGAAGTTTCAGGTTTTACTACAGACATTACGCTGGTGCAGCTGGAAGGAGGTGCTGATTGTGTGCGCTTAATTGGAGGGCTCGGTATCAAGCTTGGGTGTAGAACATTAAATGTGGTGATCAGCACTGAACAAAGCCTTGCTATTTCCTATTCAGGCAGAAGGAACAGGAAGGTCTCAGGATTGCAAGCTGTCTGCTTGAATTTGTGTGCTAAATTAAACCCTTTGTGGATCCAAATACCTACACAGAAGCACACATTTGCACCTACAGTGTCTGAACTGTGTTCAGTTTCTTGCGTATGTGGCCTGCCCAATGTCCGCTTGGAATTCACAGTGACTGCGTAGGCAAAGTAAATGTGTGGGAGTATGGTTTCTCTTGAGAGCATAATTTGGCAAGACGTTTTGCATGTAAGAGTAACAGAAAGGAGGGCTACTTAGTCCTGTGTCATTATGATGACAGTTGAGCGTAAGGCTAAGGTTGAGGCACCAGTATCTATTACTGAAGTTATCATCTGGGAATACATTGCATGGCGATTTAAAAACAATCAAAAAGCCCTACAGCAAAACCATGAACAGTGATGTAGCACAGATAATGCTGACATTTTTACAAGGTATGCAGAGAAACAAGTAAAAGGTTGAGACCACGCAGCTAGCTCCAGCTTTCAACAGTAACATGTGGCAAAATGAGGCAACTCTAGAATCAGTGAGTTCTGTGTCAGTAGGTCAAGCTAGTTGCTGCTACTCAAACGCCTTTCCTGATGTGCAAGCTAACTTGTCGGTTGCTTCCTCCGCCAGCCATGTTTTCCACAAGATCTGTGTTGATCCTTGGCTTTTAGAGCACAGGACGTGCCCGTTGTGCAAATACGACATACTCAAAGTTCTAAGTCCTGAGGTAAGTCGCAGTCTCCTCTAGTGGCAGATTTCACTAACAGTACTGAGTACATAAGGAACTGAATCACTCTGTCACTGCTCTCTGTGGAATACCCCAGAGGAAGATGGTGTTGCCAATGGCTGAGCAACTGAAATATATGCCAGAGTTTGCCTGCGGGGTGGAGGTGTGTACTGAGTGGGAGGGAAATCCTTCTCTTCCTTGTCCTGGGTAAGAAAAGGGAGAAGAGGTGGTTGAAGAATACAGAAACTGTATCTGTACATCCCACTCTAAATAGGCAGTGGCTGTTTTCCTCTTGTGATGCTGGAGGTTAACGTTGGAATTCTGTTCTTCTGTTTTAAATCTCTCTTTCTTGGTAATAGTGCACCAGCCTTCAGTCCCTGAAAGCATTGCTTTCATTGAAAGGTGCGTCCCCCTCCAAAGTCCTAACTTTACCATTTTCTCTTTTTCTCAAAGGAGGATGAAGGAGCTGGGGCAGTGTCTGTGCAAACCAGAGTGTACGCTGTGACATCAACTGTCGCTTTCGTTAATGAAGTGGAGAACTCCACTGAAAACGAATCATCTGGTGATACTTCTGTGCAAGCACCAGTTGAAATAGCTCTGGTGGAACGTCAGCCACCAGAAAGTAAGTATATCGGTTCACCTGTCTTGCTGGATTGCTTTCCCCTTCCTTTGCTTGTGCTGTGCATTAGGTTTATTTCCCTTTATAATACACAGCAGTGTATGTTTTCTCAGACTAGCCTTAAACGTCTGCTTGTTTTCACACTCACCTCAGACACTTACTCTTCGTTTTCTAATGAACTACAGTCTAATCTTTAATTCAAAGCAGAAATCTAGAAAAAGAGCAGCTGAAAATCACACGCTTACTGCTTGCAGGCCAAAAGGGATTTCTGAAAAAGGTCCTCCTCTCATTCTCTCTTTGGAGATTGTCTTGGACGTGTGAGTGTTGCTTTGCCACCACATCTGTCCAATTTCAGTAGTTGAATATTCAGAAAACCTTCGGAAAGTCTGTCCTTTTTCAGAATCAATCACGCAAAACAGATGACAAATGTTTCCTGTTGAATTTCGCACTTTGTCTGTTTATTTTGTTCATGGTAGTAAAGCTATAACCCTTTGCATCTTGTTTTTGTTCTGGACAGATGATGACGCGTGCCTCGTAAGTGATGAATCTCAGCCTTCGGCTGAGTCTGTCCTTCCTCCCGTGGAACACCGACCGTTCGAGGCAGATGAATCCCAAGTTTCTGAGATTCAGCTTTAAGAATTTGCCCAGCAATGGGATTATTGCCTTCTTCAAGTTGCTGTCTACCGCCACTGAGTGTACACCAAGAATGTGAAGAACCCAGTGGAAGAATGTAGCAGCACTGTTGTATTGAAAGTGTTTAGAATAAAGGTGTTTGAGTTATGATAATGTGGTTTTCAGTTTTTAAAACTACATCTCCCACGCGGAAATTAATTCTCTTCAGGTAAAGCTGAACTGTGGTGAAAACCACAGTTTTTATACAGTTTTATACCTGTGCACGTGCAGAGCTGGTGCCGTTCATCATTGCACAGCTTCAAATGTAGGGGGAAGGGTCTACGCCCGGAATGGAGAGAGGCACTCAGGAACGTCCTCGAGGAGCGACGTTCGGGTTGAAACGTGAGACTTCCCGGGGCAGCGAGCATCACCAGCATCAGCACCACAGCCCAAAGTTGTCCAGAAACGGTGTGGGGGAGGGGAGCGAAGCAATCCCCAAGGGAAGAGCGGCACGTGAGGGCGTGGGGTGCTCAGCAGGTCACGTGTTCCGGAGCGGGGCAACAATCGGGGGCGTGGTCTCCCTGAACATTGAGCGGTGCTGGGTTCCTGTTGCTTGTGACATTTCACTCGCAGGGGTCTGCAGTGGTCAACTGTGGCCATCGCTGGCAGAAACCACCCACAGGCTCTTGTGTTTTGGGCTTGGACGTCTGACGTTCATTGC
The DNA here is from genome assembly GCA_023055505.1 of Callipepla californica brunnescens. Lineage (NCBI taxonomy): Eukaryota > Metazoa > Chordata > Aves > Galliformes > Odontophoridae > Callipepla > Callipepla californica. The sequence goes on from JALIRH010000013.1 coordinate 2,174,356, forward strand.
TTAGACGTAAGCGATGATCTGCAGGCAGATGTACGCCATCACCACCGCCTTCCTCGCGGTGGTTGGTATCCTGATGGGGGCTACAGAGGCCGCTACTGTGAGCGCCTCTGTCCGTGTCTCGTACTACAACAGCACCAGCAACGAGACCGTGTCCCAGCAGTGCAAGAGCGGCGTATACGGTTTCAACTCTCCACTACGGAGCGCTCGCGGCGCTGTGGCCGTTCCCCACGGTGGCAGTCTTCAGGCGTGCGACCCTACCACCACGTTCAGCACCGCCGAGCCACAGTGGGTTGCACTGATTGAAAGAGGCAACTGCACCTTCGCCGAGAAGATCCACGTGGCGGCCGAGAGAGGTGCGGCGGCGGCCGTGATCTTCAACACAGCGGCTGAGGGCAATCGCACCTTTGCGATGCTCCATGCTGGTAAGCGTCCCCATCCTGCTGTCCCCTCGGGCCCGGCCAGGCTGCGAGGCGGCCTCGTGCTCCTCACTGCCGGTTGCTTTCGGCGCGATGCCCGAAAGGGGAAATACGACGTCTTGAAACTTGAGCCTCGGCTCAGCGTGAAACAAATGCCCTGCTGCCGCGGTTGGCGCAGCCCCGTGGGTGAGTGTCGGAAGCTAGAGCCATGCTTTGCTTGCACAGCAAGCACGTTTCTTTCGGCAGTGCTGCAGAAAAGCACGCAGGGTCTGCTTTGGAGGTGGCAGCGTGTGCTTCCGAGGCTGGAGGACACACGTGAGCCCGCCGCAGGTTCCTGCAGCTCGGCTCTGTGCTTTGCAGGCTGCAAGACAGATCCTGCCTTTGGGGGTTCTCGCCCGAGTTTTTTTTACTCCTTTCTGCACAGCTGCTGTGCGCAGCCTCTCCTGTAATTCCTGACCCCTGACTGGGGAAAACTGCTAGACCTCATGCTTGGACGTCTTGGGACAAAGGCATTACATGAGCAAGGTAGACAAATAATAAGTGCTTTCTCAAACGAGAGCCTTTTGTGATTTGGCACCAGTCTGAGTTTTCGTATCTAAGGTTGGCTGAGGTTTCTCAGTGGACAGAAAAAAATTGGTCTCTCCAATAAAATTGGCTTCGCTTGGGGGTTGGTTCAAAACAGCACTTCTGTAGCTGCCTTTCTTGCCTCATTGTGTAATATCTATTATGAATGTTGTGCAGCTGATGGCTTAATGCCATCCTTAATGCTCCGTCCTTCCCAGCCTGTGAATCTGCTTTTCTTGTATTTGGTTTAGTGAGAGGCCACTGATGACTTGCTCATCTCTCCTTTTCTTTTTTTAACCTATGAACAACATTGTGTCGAGACTGGTGTTCTCACAAGTAGTATGAAGTGTTCTTAGCAATTGCTCTGTCCCTGGAAATGGAAGCGGCTTTGTTCAAGTCACTATTTAGGGACCGATGTTGCTTGAAATTCCTTCTGAAGGTAAAACTCCTCGTGCCCTCGGGAGAGCTTGCCGTGTCACCAGGGGAGTGAAAACCGATGTTACAGTGTAGACGGAATTTGCGGTCTCCTATTGACAGTTTATAGGCAAGCACACCTCCGTATTGACTTCTCTCTGAGTTTACGTTTGAAACCCACAGCATTTACAGTCGCCACGAGATTTTTTTACTCCAGCGTTTCTCAATTATTTCTAGAAAATACAGAAGCGAAGACTGGCCTACATAGCTTTGTTTGTTTGGTGCCTGGATAAGTATTCAAGGGCACTGTCAAATTTAGGGTGGGAGAGGAGCAGATACATTGCATGAAGCATCAGTAAGCTGTCAGCTCTGTGCCTGAGGTCTGGGCAGGAGCTGCCCTTGGTGTGTGTATGATTGCTTTCCAACTTCATGCAACTCAAAGGCAAGTTAAAGTGTAAATTGCCCGAGTGTTGTGTCTAAAACAGTGATGAAGAATGTCTTATGGGAGTGAGGAGCTTTATGGAGGGGAATGACTTTTAAATATGGCTCAGCTTGTAAGTAATCAGACGTATTCGTTCAGTGGAACAAGTACAAGGAGGTGGCACTAAAAATGCAGATGCCAGTGAGAAACTCTCCAGTTTGTTCTTTGGCACTTGAACTGGGACCTCTAAGATGGCTGCAATATAACACCAGTGAACGTGGATTCCGTTTCTCTTTTGCAGGCGCAGGAAGCATCGTTGCCATTATGATCAGCAGCCTGGAAGGCATGGAGATCCTGCGCCGGATTGAGAGTGGCCTGAAAGTGGACATGGTTATTGAAGTGGGGAAGAAGCACGGTCCCTTGATGAATTTCTTTTCCATCTTATTCCTCTCGGAGTTACTGATCATCCCCACTGCAGTGATTATGGTTTACTCAATTTTTTATTGTGCTCAGAGATTCAGGATCTCCAGGGCACAGGTGAGTTGGTGTTGTTTCTGTCACTTACTGTCCCTCTGAGCCACCGCGCTGTGGATCGTGAAGCTGAAATAGTGCTTGAGCACTGAGGTGACTGAATTCCTTCTTTCCAAAGGAAGGAGAGTGTGAGCTAAGGGAGGTACTTTTAAACAGCTAAAAACTTTTCGAAGAAATGGCAGAAAGCAACCTGTCTGCTTGTGCCTTGAGAGTGTAACTGATGGTGCTTAGTCGGGTTTCTCCTACAAACTGTACTTCTTGAACAGCAGTGCAGCAATAATGCCGATGTACTAGGGGAGGTGAGAGAGCTAAGCTGCTTTTATCTGACGCTCACACTTCCCATGTAGCACTGCTGCAATGTGAGATAGGCACCAAGGTAAGTATGAGGAGCTACTGCTAATGAGAAAAATAAGAGTTTAACCAGGATTCCTTTCTGTTACAGCGACAGCTGAAGGCCAAAGCTAAGAAGGCCCTTGGAAAAATGCAGCTGCGCACCCTGAAGGAAGGGGACAAGGTATGGCAGCTCCTCAGCACCCTAGCACACCCTTCACATGGAACCCAGAGTTTGTCCTTCCTATTAGGACAGGGTGCAGAAACCTCTTGGAACCCGTAACTGCATGTTCCTCTTTCGCACCAAGTTCTTTTCAAGGGCACAAGATGTCAGATTGCACATACTTTCAAATCACGTATATGTATTTTTGCATCTTACTCATAGTCTTCCTGTGCTGAGAGGTCCTAAATTTCTAATGTGGAAAATGCCAGAAATGCTTTACTTGGAAAGCAGATTCATCATCGGCTTCAGTGGCCATTCCTCTCTGGGCAGATGTTGGAAGCAGTGCTTTCCAAATCTCTGCAGTATTGACTGAGATAATCCAGCAGGTTGCACAGGTGGCTGTCCAAAAGGGTCTTGAATATCTCCAAAGAAGGAGCCCCACAGTGTCTCTGGGCAGCCTGTTCCAGCGCTCTGCCACCCTACCTTCTCTGCTAACAAGTTCTTCTTCATGTTTGTGTGGGACCTCCTATGTTTCAGTTCTTGGCCATTGTTCCTCATCCTATCACTACACGCCACTGAAAGGAACCTGGCCTCATCCAGTTGCATCCCCCCCTTCAGATGTTTATGAACATCGATCAGATCCTCTCTCAGCCACCTCTTCTCCAGGATGGACAGCCCCAGAACAGCCTTTCCTTATCCCACAGGTGCTCCAGGCCCCACATCGCCTCTGTCGCCCTCCACCGGGCTCTTTTGAGGGGATCCCTGTCCTTTTTGAACTGGGGAGCCCAGAACCGGACGCAGTATTCCTGATAGTTTTCATCTGTGTTTCTGAACCATTGCATTAAGCTTTCAATGCTTCTGATCAAATGTCAGCTTTACTGTAAATAATCCATGTTATTACTAAACATAATCCATAAGTAATCCAAAAAGTCCATAATAAAATGCATAAAAACTTAAAGTTATGGATAAGAGTTATTTTGGATTTACTTTCTCTACAGTAGATATGAGTGTAGTTCGGAGGAAGCTTTCAAAGCTGATTAAAGCTGGAAATTAATCTTTCCACTTTAGGAAACTGGTCCTGATGGAGATACCTGTGCCGTGTGCATTGACTCGTACAAGCCAGATGAAGTCGTGCGCATCTTGGCTTGCAAGTAAGTTGTCTTCCAAACTGACCCCTAATAGAAAATGATAGAGCATTCCTGTCCTGATTGTTCCTTCTGCTGCGTTAACAAAGCCAGTCGGGCTTCCAGCAAATGGTCGTAGAGCAAGAATTCTTGGGTCTCTGTCAAAGAGTGTTTCAAACTGCAGGAACTGTGACTGTGCTCTCACAGTGTGCCCCTACAGCCTGTGTCTGTGCCTCACCCGCCCTGACCATCTCGGCTGACTACAGAGCCGCTCCAGTCTATTCTTCTAGCATTCGCTACTATTGCATCTCATTGTGCTCTTGTGGAAGCCCAGTATGCCACTAAGGTTTTACTTTGATTCTCCATAAGACGAACAGTGAAGCTATTCCAGGGTTTAAGGAAACTTGTTCTGTGTGACTTTGTGTGCCAGCTGAATGAGACTGATTTGAGAAGCTTTGCAACAGCAGAGGGCTACAAGAGCGCTCAAGTTAAACGCTATGTGAGCTTTGTGAATGTTGTATGGAGAGACTGCTTTTACATGGAGAAGATTGCGTGAAAGTGCTTGGAAAAACTTGGACATGGGGGAAAATCTAATGGTGGAGAAGGAATCAATCTGCAGCTGTCGTTTTCTGAGCAGCGTCATCTGTCAAACACTCTTAAATCTGAGCTGGCATTACCTTTGTGCAAGATTACGGTTTTGTGGAAGCCCTGTGTTTAGGAGCAGTAGGACGTCCAAGAGGCTGGCCTGGTGAAGTGCTTTCAGCAGACTTAAGATGACCGTTTTTGTTTCATTGTCCCCACCGACCGTGTTATCTGCCAATATCAACAGTATTAAACTCTCACATGAGTTATTAACTGTTCTTTACTGCGAGAATGTTCTTGACGTTGGTGGCCTGCCTCTTCGTAGAGACCCTGCATGTTAAAAGCATTTAACTGTATGCCTAAAGAAAAAAGCAAGCAACTGAATGCATCTTTGAGTCTCGTTAGTGGTATCTAAATATCTGGGGAGTATGAGTTTGCAGAAGGCATTCTTGTCCTTACAGTCAAACTGTAGGCACTTCTAGTAGCAGAGGTACACCAGATGTGAGTACAAGTACTCCCAGTCTCTGTGAATTAAGGAAGTTTCAGGTTTTACTACAGACATTACGCTGGTGCAGCTGGAAGGAGGTGCTGATTGTGTGCGCTTAATTGGAGGGCTCGGTATCAAGCTTGGGTGTAGAACATTAAATGTGGTGATCAGCACTGAACAAAGCCTTGCTATTTCCTATTCAGGCAGAAGGAACAGGCAGGTCTCAGGATTGCAAGCTGTCTGCTTGAATTTGTGTGCTAAATTAAACCCTTTGTGGATCCAAATACCTACACAGAAGCACACATTTGCACCTACAGTGTCTGAACTGTGTTCAGTTTCTTGCGTATGTGGCCTGCCCAATGTCCGCTTGGAATTCACAGTGACTGCGTAGGCAAAGTAAATGTGTGGGAGTATGGTTTCTCTTGAGAGCATCATTTGGCAACATGTTTTGCATGTAAGAGTAACAGAAAGGAGGGCTACTTAGTCCTGTGTCATTATGATGACAGTTGAGCGTAAGGCTAAGGTTGAGGCACCAGTATCTATTACTGAAGTTATCATCTGGGAATACATTGCATGGCGATTTAAAAACAATCAAAAAGCCCTACAGCAAAACCATGAACAGTGATGTAGCACAGATAATGCTGACATTTTTACAAGGTATGCAGAGAAACAAGTAAAAGGTTGAGACCACGCAGCTAGCTCCAGCTTTCAACAGTAACATGTGGCAAAATGAGGCAACTCTAGAATCAGTGAGTTCTGTGTCAGTAGGTCAAGCTAGTTGCTGCTACTCAAACGCCTTTCCTGATGTGCAAGCTAACTTGTCGGTTGCTTCCTCCGCCAGCCATGTTTTCCACAAGATCTGTGTTGATCCTTGGCTTTTAGAGCACAGGACGTGCCCGTTGTGCAAATACGACATACTCAAAGTTCTAAGTCCTGAGGTAAGTCGCAGTCTCCTCTAGTGGCAGATTTCACTAACAGTACTGAGTACATAAGGAACTGAATCACTCTGTCACTGCTCTCTGTGGAATACCCCAGAGGAAGATGGTGTTGCCAATGGCTGAGCAACTGAAATATATGCCAGAGTTTGCCTGCGGGGTGGAGGTGTGTACTGAGTGGGAGGGAAATCCTTCTCTTCCTTGTCCTGGGTAAGAAAAGGGAGAAGAGGTGGTTGAAGAATACAGAAACTGTATCTGTACATCCCACTCTAAATAGGCAGTGGCTGTTTTCCTCTTGTGATGCTGGAGGTTAACGTTGGAATTCTGTTCTTCTGTTTTAAATCTCTCTTTCTTGGTAATAGTGCACCAGCCTTCAGTCCCTGAAAGCATTGCTTTCATTGAAAGGTGCGTCCCCCTCCAAAGTCCTAACTTTACCATTTTCTCTTTTTCTCAAAGGAGGCTGAAGGAGCTGGGGCAGTGTCTGTGCAAACCAGAGTGTACGCTGTGACATCAACTGTCGCTTTCGTTAATGAAGTGGAGAACTCCACTGAAAACGAATCATCTGGTGATACTTCTGTGCAAGCACCAGTTGAAATAGCTCTGGTGGAACGTCAGCCACCAGAAAGTAAGTATATCGGTTCACCTGTCTTGCTGGATTGCTTTCCCCTTCCTTTGCTTGTGCTGTGCATTAGGTTTATTTCCCTTTATAATACACAGCAGTGTATGTTTTCTCAGACTAGCCTTAAACGTCTGCTTGTTTTCACACTCACCTCAGACACTTACTCTTTGTTTTCTAATGAACTACAGTCTAATCTTTAATTCAAAGCAGAAATCTAGAAAAAGAGCAGCTGAAAATCACACGCTTACTGCTTGCAGGCCAAAAGGGATTTCTGAAAAAGGTCCTCCTCTCATTCTCTCTTTGGAGATTGTCTTGGACGTGTGAGTGTTGCTTTGCCACCACATCTGTCCAATTTCAGTAGTTGAATATTCAGAAAACCTTCAGAAAGTCTGTCCTTTTTCAGAATCAATCACGCAAAACAGATGACAAATGTTTCCTGTTGAATTTCGCACTTTGCCTGTTTATTTTGTTCATGGTAGTAAAGCTATAACCCTTTGCATCTTGTTTTTGTTCTGGACAGATGATGACGCGTGCCTCGTAAGTGATGAATCTCAGCCTTCGGCTGAGTCTGTCCTTCCTCCCGTGGAACACCGACCGTTCGAGGCAGATGAATCCCAAGTTTCTGAGATTCAGCTTTAAGAATTTGCCCAGCAATGGGATTATTGCCTTCTTCAAGTTGCTGTCTACCGCCACTGAGTGTACACCAAGAATGTGAAGAACCCAGTGGAAGAATGTAGCAGCACTGTTGTATTGAAAGTGTTTAGAATAAAGGTGTTTGAGTTATGATAATGTGGTTTTCAGTTTTTAAAACTACATCTCCCACGCGGAAATTAATTCTCTTCAGGTAAAGCTGAACTGTGGTGAAAACCACAGTTTTTATACAGTTTTATACCTGTGCACGTGCAGAGCTGGTGCCGTTCATCATTGCACAGCTTCAAATGTAGGGGGAAGGGTCTACGCCCGGAATGGAGAGAGGCACTCAGGAACGTCCTCGAGGAGCGACGTTCGGGTTGAAACGTGAGACTTCCCGGGGCAGCGAGCATCACCAGCATCAGCACCACAGCCCAAAGTTGTCCAGAAACGGTGTGGGGGAGGGGAGCGAAGCAATCCCCGAGGGAAGAGCGGCACGTGAGGGCGTGGGGTGCTCAGCAGGTCACGTGTTCCGGAGCGGGGCAACAATCGGGGGCGTGGTCTCCCTGAACATTGAGCGGTGCCGGGTTCCTGTTGCTTGTGACATTTCACTCGCGGGGGTCGGCAGTGGTCAACTGTGGCCATCGCTGGCAGAAACCACCCAGAGGCTCTTGTGCTTTGGGCTTGGACGTCTGACGTTCATTGCTTAGACGTAAGCGATGATCTGCAGGCAGATGTACGCCATCACCACCGCCTTCCTCGCGGTGGTTGGTATCCTGATGGGGGCTACAGAGGCCGCTACTGTGAGCGCCTCTGTCCGTGTCTCGTACTACAACAGCACCAGCAACGAGACCGTGTCCCAGCAGTGCAAGAGCGGCGTATACGGTTTCAACTCTCCACTACGGAGCGCTCGCGGCGCTGTGGCCGTTCCCCACGGTGGCAGTCTTCAGGCGTGCGACCCTACCACCACGTTCAGCACCGCCGAGCCACAGTGGGTTGCACTGATTGAAAGAGGCAACTGCACCTTCGCCGAGAAGATCCACGTGGCGGCCGAGAGAGGTGCGGCGGCGGCCGTGATCTTCAACACAGCGGCTGAGGGCAATCGCACCTTTCCGATGTTCCATGCTGGTAAGCGTCCCCATCCTGCTGTCCCCTCGGGCCCGGCCAGGCTGCGAGGCGGCCTCGTGCTCCTCACTGCCGGTTGCTTTCGGCGCGATGCCCGAAAGGGGAAATACGACGTCTTGAAACTTGAGCCTCGGCTCAGCGTGAAACAAATGCCCTGCTGCCGCGGTTGGCGCAGCCCCGTGGGTGAGTGTCGGAAGCTAGAGCCATGCTTTGCTTGCACAGCAAGCACGTTTCTTTCGGCAGTGCTGCAGAAAAGCACGCAGGGTCTGCTTTGGAGGTGGCAGCGTGTGCTTCCGAGGCTGGAGGACACACGTGAGCCCGCCGCAGGTTCCTGCAGCTCGGCTCTGTGCTTTGCAGGCTGCAAGACAGATCCTGCCTTTGGGGGTTCTCGCCCGAGTTTTTTTTACTCCTTTCTGCACAGCTGCTGTGCGCAGCCTCTCCTGTAATTCCTGACCCCTGACTGGGGAAAACTGCTAGACCTCATGCTTGGACGTCTTGGGACAAAGGCATTACATGAGCAAGGTAGACAAATAATAAGTGCTTTCTCAAACGAGAGCCTTTTGTGATTTGGCACCAGTCTGAGTTTTCGTATCTAAGGTTGGCTGAGGTTTCTCAGTGGACAGAAAAAAATTGGTCTCTCCAATAAAATTGGCTTCGCTTGGGGGTTGGTTCAAAACAGCACTTCTGTAGCTGCCTTTCTTGCCTCATTGTGTAATATCTATTATGAATGTTGTGCAGCTGATGGCTTAATGCCATCCTTAATGCTCCGTCCTTCCCAGCCTGTGAATCTGCTTTTCTTGTATTTGGTTTAGTGAGAGGCCACTGATGACTTGCTCATCTCTCCTTTTCTTTTTTTAACCTATGAACAACATTGTGTCGAGACTGGTGTTCTCACAAGTAGTATGAAGTGTTCTTAGCAATTGCTCTGTCCCTGGAAATGGAAGCGGCTTTGTTCAAGTCACTATTTAGGGACCGATGTTGCTTGAAATTCCTTCTGAAGGTAAAACTCCTCGTGCCCTCGGGAGAGCTTGCCGTGTCACCAGGGGAGTGAAAACCGATGTTACAGTGTAGACGGAATTTGCGGTCTCCTATTGACAGTTTATAGGCAAGCACACCTCCGTATTGACTTCTCTCTGAGTTTACGTTTGAAACCCACAGCATTTACAGTCGCCACGAGATTTTTTTACTCCAGCGTTTCTCAATTATTTCTAGAAAATACAGAAGCGAAGACTGGCCTACATAGCTTTGTTTGTTTGGTGCCTGGATAAGTATTCAAGGGCACTGTCAAATTTAGGGTGGGAGAGGAGCAGATACATTGCATGAAGCATCAGTAAGCTGTCAGCTCTGTGCCTGAGGTCTGGGCAGGAGCTGCCCTTGGTGTGTGTATGATTGCTTTCCAACTTCATGCAACTCAAAGGCAAGTTAAAGTGTAAATTGCCCGAGTGTTGTGTCTAAAACAGTGATGAAGAATGTCTTATGGGAGTGAGGAGCTTTATGGAGGGGAATGACTTTTAAATATGGCTCAGCTTGTAAGTAATCAGACGTATTCGTTCAGTGGAACAAGTACAAGGAGGTGGCACTAAAAATGCAGATGCCAGTGAGAAACTCTCCAGTTTGTTCTTTGGCACTTGAACTGGGACCTCTAAGATGGCTGCAATATAACACCAGTGAACGTGGATTCCGTTTCTCTTTTGCAGGCGCAGGAAGCATCGTTGCCATTATGATCAGCAGCCTGGAAGGCATGGAGATCCTGCGCCGGATTGAGAGTGGCCTGAAAGTGGACATGGTTATTGAAGTGGGGAAGAAGCACGGTCCCTTGATGAATTTCTTTTCCATCTTATTCCTCTCGGAGTTACTGATCATCCCCACTGCAGTGATTATGGTTTACTCAATTTTTTATTGTGCTCAGAGATTCAGGATCTCCAGGGCACAGGTGAGTTGGTGTTGTTTCTGTCACTTACTGTCCCTCTGAGCCACCGCGCTGTGGATCGTGAAGCTGAAATAGTGCTTGAGCACTGAGGTGACTGAATTCCTTCTTTCCAAAGGAAGGAGAGTGTGAGCTAAGGGAGGTACTTTTAAACAGCTAAAAACTTTTCGAAGAAATGGCAGAAAGCAACCTGTCTGCTTGTGCCTTGAGAGTGTAACTGATGGTGCTTAGTCGGGTTTCTCCTACAAACTGTACTTCTTGAACAGCAGTGCAGCAATAATGCCGATGTACTAGGGGAGGTGAGAGAGCTAAGCTGCTTTTATCTGACGCTCACACTTCCCATGTAGCACTGCTGCAATGTGAGATAGGCACCAAGGTAAGTATGAGGAGCTACTGCTAATGAGAAAAATAAGAGTTTAACCAGGATTCCTTTCTGTTACAGCGACAGCTGAAGGCCAAAGCTAAGAAGGCCCTTGGAAAAATGCAGCTGCGCACCCTGAAGGAAGGGGACAAGGTATGGCAGCTCCTCAGCACCCTAGCACACCCTTCACATGGAACCCAGAGTTTGTCCTTCCTATTAGGACAGGGTGCAGAAACCTCTTGGAACCCGTAACTGCATGTTCCTCTTTCGCACCAAGTTCTTTTCAAGGGCACAAGATGTCAGATTGCACATACTTTCAAATCACGTATATGTATTTTTGCATCTTACTCATAGTCTTCCTGTGCTGAGAGGTCCTAAATTTCTAATGTGGAAAATGCCAGAAATGCTTTACTTGGAAAGCAGATTCATCATCGGCTTCAGTGGCCATTCCTCTCTGGGCAGATGTTGGAAGCAGTGCTTTCCAAATCTCTGCAGTATTGACTGAGATAATCCAGCAGGTTGCACAGGTGGCTGTCCAAAAGGGTCTTGAATATCTCCAAAGAAGGAGCCCCACAGTGTCTCTGGGCAGCCTGTTCCAGCGCTCTGCCACCCTACCTTCTCTGCTAACAAGTTCTTCTTCATGTTTGTGTGGGACCTCCTATGTTTCAGTTCTTGGCCATTGTTCCTCATCCTATCACTACACGCCACTGAAAGGAACCTGGCCTCATCCAGTTGCATCCCCCCCTTCAGATGTTTATGAACATCGATCAGATCCTCTCTCAGCCACCTCTTCTCCAGGATGGACAGCCCCAGAACAGCCTTTCCTTATCCCACAGGTGCTCCAGGCCCCACATCGCCTCTGTCGCCCTCCACCGGGCTCTTTTGAGGGGATCCCTGTCCTTTTTGAACTGGGGAGCCCAGAACCGGACGCAGTATTCCTGATAGTTTTCATCTGTGTTTCTGAACCATTGCATTAAGCTTTCAATGCTTCTGATCAAATGTCAGCTTTACTGTAAATAATCCATGTTATTACTAAACATAATCCATAAGTAATCCAAAAAGTCCATAATAAAATGCATAAAAACTTAAAGTTATGGATAAGAGTTATTTTGGATTTACTTTCTCTACAGTAGATATGAGTGTAGTTCGGAGGAAGCTTTCAAAGCTGATTAAAGCTGGAAATTAATCTTTCCACTTTAGGAAACTGGTCCTGATGGAGATACCTGTGCCGTGTGCATTGACTCGTACAAGCCAGATGAAGTCGTGCGCATCTTGGCTTGCAAGTAAGTTGTCTTCCAAACTGACCCCTAATAGAAAATGATAGAGCATTCCTGTCCTGATTGTTCCTTCTGCTGCGTTAACAAAGCCAGTCGGGCTTCCAGCAAATGGTCGTAGAGCAAGAATTCTTGGGTCTCTGTCAAAGAGTGTTTCAAACTGCAGGAACTGTGACTGTGCTCTCACAGTGTGCCCCTACAGCCTGTGTCTGTGCCTCACCCGCCCTGACCATCTCGGCTGACTACAGAGCCGCTCCAGTCTATTCTTCTAGCATTCGCTACTATTGCATCTCATTGTGCTCTTGTGGAAGCCCAGTATGCCACTAAGGTTTTACTTTGATTCTCCATAAGACGAACAGTGAAGCTATTCCAGGGTTTAAGGAAACTTGTTCTGTGTGACTTTGTGTGCCAGCTGAATGAGACTGATTTGAGAAGCTTTGCAACAGCAGAGGGCTACAAGAGCGCTCAAGTTAAACGCTATGTGAGCTTTGTGAATGTTGTATGGAGAGACTGCTTTTACATGGAGAAGATTGCGTGAAAGTGCTTGGAAAAACTTGGACATGGGGGAAAATCTAATGGTGGAGAAGGAATCAATCTGCAGCTGTCGTTTTCTGAGCAGCGTCATCTGTCAAACACTCTTAAATCTGAGCTGGCATTACCTTTGTGCAAGATTACGGTTTTGTGGAAGCCCTGTGTTTAGGAGCAGTAGGACGTCCAAGAGGCTGGCCTGGTGAAGTGCTTTCAGCAGACTTAAGATGACCGTTTTTGTTTCATTGTCCCCACCGACCGTGTTATCTGCCAATATCAACAGTATTAAACTCTCACATGAGTTATTAACTGTTCTTTACTGCGAGAATGTTCTTGACGTTGGTGGCCTGCCTCTTCGTAGAGACCCTGCATGTTAAAAGCATTTAACTGTATGCCTAAAGAAAAAAGCAAGCAACTGAATGCATCTTTGAGTCTCGTTAGTGGTATCTAAATATCTGGGGAGTATGAGTTTGCAGAAGGCATTCTTGTCCTTACAGTCAAACTGTAGGCACTTCTAGTAGCAGAGGTACACCAGATGTGAGTACAAGTACTCCCAGTCTCTGTGAATTAAGGAAGTTTCAGGTTTTACTACAGACATTACGCTGGTGCAGCTGGAAGGAGGTGCTGATTGTGTGCGCTTAATTGGAGGGCTCGGTATCAAGCTTGGGTGTAGAACATTAAATGTGGTGATCAGCACTGAACAAAGCCTTGCTATTTCCTATTCAGGCAGAAGGAACAGGCAGGTCTCAGGATTGCAAGCTGTCTGCTTGAATTTGTGTGCTAAATTAAACCCTTTGTGGATCCAAATACCTACACAGAAGCACACATTTGCACCTACAGTGTCTGAACTGTGTTCAGTTTCTTGCGTATGTGGCCTGCCCAATGTCCGCTTGGAATTCACAGTGACTGCGTAGGCAAAGTAAATGTGTGGGAGTATGGTTTCTCTTGAGAGCATCATTTGGCAACATGTTTTGCATGTAAGAGTAACAGAAAGGAGGGCTACTTAGTCCTGTGTCATTATGATGACAGTTGAGCGTAAGGCTAAGGTTGAGGCACCAGTATCTATTACTGAAGTTATCATCTGGGAATACATTGCATGGCGATTTAAAAACAATCAAAAAGCCCTACAGCAAAACCATGAACAGTGATGTAGCACAGATAATGCTGACATTTTTACAAGGTATGCAGAGAAACAAGTAAAAGGTTGAGACCACGCAGCTAGCTCCAGCTTTCAACAGTAACATGTGGCAAAATGAGGCAACTCTAGAATCAGTGAGTTCTGTGTCAGTAGGTCAAGCTAGTTGCTGCTACTCAAACGCCTTTCCTGATGTGCAAGCTAACTTGTCGGTTGCTTCCTCCACCAGCCATGTTTTCCACAAGATCTGTGTTGATCCTTGGCTTTTAGAGCACAGGACGTGCCCGTTGTGCAAATACGACATACTCAAAGTTCTAAGTCCTGAGGTAAGTCGCAGTCTCCTCTAGTGGCAGATTTCACTAACAGTACTGAGTACATAAGGAACTGAATCACTCTGTCACTGCTCTCTGTGGAATACCCCAGAGGAAGATGGTGTTGCCAATGGCTGAGCAACTGAAATATATGCCAGAGTTTGCCTGCGGGGTGGAGGTGTGTACTGAGTGGGAGGGAAATCCTTCTCTTCCTTGTCCTGGGTAAGAAAAGGGAGAAGAGGTGGTTGAAGAATACAGAAACTGTATCTGTACATCCCACTCTAAATAGGCAGTGGCTGTTTTCCTCTTGTGATGCTGGAGGTTAACGTTGGAATTCTGTTCTTCTGTTTTAAATCTCTCTTTCTTGGTAATAGTGCACCAGCCTTCAGTCCCTGAAAGCATTGCTTTCATTGAAAGGTGCGTCCCCCTCCAAAGTCCTAACTTTACCATTTTCTCTTTTTCTCAAAGGAGGCTGAAGGAGCTGGGGCAGTGTCTGTGCAAACCAGAGTGTACGCTGTGACATCAACTGTCGCTTTCGTTAATGAAGTGGAGAACTCCACTGAAAACGAATCATCTGGTGATACTTCTGTGCAAGCACCAGTTGAAATAGCTCTGGTGGAACGTCAGCCACCAGAAAGTAAGTATATCGGTTCACCTGTCTTGCTGGATTGCTTTCCCCTTCCTTTGCTTGTGCTGTGCATTAGGTTTATTTCCCTTTATAATACACAGCAGTGTATGTTTTCTCAGACTAGCCTTAAACGTCTGCTTGTTTTCACACTCACCTCAGACACTTACTCTTTGTTTTCTAATGAACTACAGTCTAATCTTTAATTCAAAGCAGAAATCTAGAAAAAGAGCAGCTGAAAATCACACGCTTACTGCTTGCAGGCCAAAAGGGATTTCTGAAAAAGGTCCTCCTCTCATTCTCTCTTTGGAGATTGTCTTGGACGTGTGAGTGTTGCTTTGCCACCACATCTGTCCAATTTCAGTAGTTGAATATTCAGAAAACCTTCGGAAAGTCTGTCCTTTTTCAGAATCAATCACGCAAAACAGATGACAAATGTTTCCTGTTGAATTTCGCACTTTGCCTGTTTATTTTGTTCATGGTAGTAAAGCTATAACCCTTTGCATCTTGTTTTTGTTCTGGACAGATGATGACGCGTGCCTCGTAAGTGATGAATCTCAGCCTTCGGCTGAGTCTGTCCTTCCTCCCGTGGAACACCGACCGTTCGAGGCAGATGAATCCCAAGTTTCTGAGATTCAGCTTTAAGAATTTGCCCAGCAATGGGATTATTGCCTTCTTCAAGTTGCTGTCTACCGCCACTGAGTGTACACCAAGAATGTGAAGAACCCAGTGGAAGAATGTAGCAGCACTGTTGTATTGAAAGTGTTTAGAATAAAGGTGTTTGAGTTATGATAATGTGGTTTTCAGTTTTTAAAACTACATCTCCCACGCGGAAATTAATTCTCTTCAGGTAAAGCTGAACTGTGGTGAAAACCACAGTTTTTATACAGTTTTATACCTGTGCACGTGCAGAGCTGGTGCCGTTCATCATTGCACAGCTTCAAATGTAGGGGGAAGGGTCTACGCCCGGAATGGAGAGAGGCACTCAGGAACGTCCTCGAGGAGCGACGTTCGGGTTGAAACGTGAGACTTCCCGGGGCAGCGAGCATCACCAGCATCAGCACCACAGCCCAAAGTTGTCCAGAAACGGTGTGGGGGAGGGGAGCGAAGCAATCCCCGAGGGAAGAGCGGCACGTGAGGGCGTGGGGTGCTCAGCAGGTCACGTGTTCCGGAGCGGGGCAACAATCGGGGGCGTGGTCTCCCTGAACATTGAGCGGTGCCGGGTTCCTGTTGCTTGTGACATTTCACTCGCGGGGGTCGGCAGTGGTCAACTGTGGCCATCGCTGGCAGAAACCACCCAGAGGCTCTTGTGCTTTGGGCTTGGACGTCTGACGTTCATTGCTTAGACGTAAGCGATGATCTGCAGGCAGATGTACGCCATCACCACCGCCTTCCTCGCGGTGGTTGGTATCCTGATGGGGGCTACAGAGGCCGCTACTGTGAGCGCCTCTGTCCGTGTCTCGTACTACAACAGCACCAGCAACGAGACCGTGTCCCAGCAGTGCAAGAGCGGCGTATACGGTTTCAACTCTCCACTACGGAGCGCTCGCGGCGCTGTGGCCGTTCCCCACGGTGGCAGTCTTCAGGCGTGCGACCCTACCACCACGTTCAGCACCGCCGAGCCACAGTGGGTTGCACTGATTGAAAGAGGCAACTGCACCTTCGCCGAGAAGATCCACGTGGCGGCCGAGAGAGGTGCGGCGGCGGCCGTGATCTTCAACACAGCGGCTGAGGGCAATCGCACCTTTCCGATGTTCCATGCTGGTAAGCGTCCCCATCCTGCTGTCCCCTCGGGCCCGGCCAGGCTGCGAGGCGGCCTCGTGCTCCTCACTGCCGGTTGCTTTCGGCGCGATGCCCGAAAGGGGAAATACGACGTCTTGAAACTTGAGCCTCGGCTCAGCGTGAAACAAATGCCCTGCTGCCGCGGTTGGCGCAGCCCCGTGGGTGAGTGTCGGAAGCTAGAGCCATGCTTTGCTTGCACAGCAAGCACGTTTCTTTCGGCAGTGCTGCAGAAAAGCACGCAGGGTCTGCTTTGGAGGTGGCAGCGTGTGCTTCCGAGGCTGGAGGACACACGTGAGCCCGCCGCAGGTTCCTGCAGCTCGGCTCTGTGCTTTGCAGGCTGCAAGACAGATCCTGCCTTTGGGGGTTCTCGCCCGAGTTTTTTTTACTCCTTTCTGCACAGCTGCTGTGCGCAGCCTCTCCTGTAATTCCTGACCCCTGACTGGGGAAAACTGCTAGACCTCATGCTTGGACGTCTTGGGACAAAGGCATTACATGAGCAAGGTAGACAAATAATAAGTGCTTTCTCAAACGAGAGCCTTTTGTGATTTGGCACCAGTCTGAGTTTTCGTATCTAAGGTTGGCTGAGGTTTCTCAGTGGACAGAAAAAAATTGGTCTCTCCAATAAAATTGGCTTCGCTTGGGGGTTGGTTCAAAACAGCACTTCTGTAGCTGCCTTTCTTGCCTCATTGTGTAATATCTATTATGAATGTTGTGCAGCTGATGGCTTAATGCCATCCTTAATGCTCCGTCCTTCCCAGCCTGTGAATCTGCTTTTCTTGTATTTGGTTTAGTGAGAGGCCACTGATGACTTGCTCATCTCTCCTTTTCTTTTTTTAACCTATGAACAACATTGTGTCGAGACTGGTGTTCTCACAAGTAGTATGAAGTGTTCTTAGCAATTGCTCTGTCCCTGGAAATGGAAGCGGCTTTGTTCAAGTCACTATTTAGGGACCGATGTTGCTTGAAATTCCTTCTGAAGGTAAAACTCCTCGTGCCCTCGGGAGAGCTTGCCGTGTCACCAGGGGAGTGAAAACCGATGTTACAGTGTAGACGGAATTTGCGGTCTCCTATTGACAGTTTATAGGCAAGCACACCTCCGTATTGACTTCTCTCTGAGTTTACGTTTGAAACCCACAGCATTTACAGTCGCCACGAGATTTTTTTACTCCAGCGTTTCTCAATTATTTCTAGAAAATACAGAAGCGAAGACTGGCCTACATAGCTTTGTTTGTTTGGTGCCTGGATAAGTATTCAAGGGCACTGTCAAATTTAGGGTGGGAGAGGAGCAGATACATTGCATGAAGCATCAGTAAGCTGTCAGCTCTGTGCCTGAGGTCTGGGCAGGAGCTGCCCTTGGTGTGTGTATGATTGCTTTCCAACTTCATGCAACTCAAAGGCAAGTTAAAGTGTAAATTGCCCGAGTGTTGTGTCTAAAACAGTGATGAAGAATGTCTTATGGGAGTGAGGAGCTTTATGGAGGGGAATGACTTTTAAATATGGCTCAGCTTGTAAGTAATCAGACGTATTCGTTCAGTGGAACAAGTACAAGGAGGTGGCACTAAAAATGCAGATGCCAGTGAGAAACTCTCCAGTTTGTTCTTTGGCACTTGAACTGGGACCTCTAAGATGGCTGCAATATAACACCAGTGAACGTGGATTCCGTTTCTCTTTTGCAGGCGCAGGAAGCATCGTTGCCATTATGATCAGCAGCCTGGAAGGCATGGAGATCCTGCGCCGGATTGAGAGTGGCCTGAAAGTGGACATGGTTATTGAAGTGGGGAAGAAGCACGGTCCCTTGATGAATTTCTTTTCCATCTTATTCCTCTCGGAGTTACTGATCATCCCCACTGCAGTGATTATGGTTTACTCAATTTTTTATTGTGCTCAGAGATTCAGGATCTCCAGGGCACAGGTGAGTTGGTGTTGTTTCTGTCACTTACTGTCCCTCTGAGCCACCGCGCTGTGGATCGTGAAGCTGAAATAGTGCTTGAGCACTGAGGTGACTGAATTCCTTCTTTCCAAAGGAAGGAGAGTGTGAGCTAAGGGAGGTACTTTTAAACAGCTAAAAACTTTTCGAAGAAATGGCAGAAAGCAACCTGTCTGCTTGTGCCTTGAGAGTGTAACTGATGGTGCTTAGTCGGGTTTCTCCTACAAACTGTACTTCTTGAACAGCAGTGCAGCAATAATGCCGATGTACTAGGGGAGGTGAGAGAGCTAAGCTGCTTTTATCTGACGCTCACACTTCCCATGTAGCACTGCTGCAATGTGAGATAGGCACCAAGGTAAGTATGAGGAGCTACTGCTAATGAGAAAAATAAGAGTTTAACCAGGATTCCTTTCTGTTACAGCGACAGCTGAAGGCCAAAGCTAAGAAGGCCCTTGGAAAAATGCAGCTGCGCACCCTGAAGGAAGGGGACAAGGTATGGCAGCTCCTCAGCACCCTAGCACACCCTTCACATGGAACCCAGAGTTTGTCCTTCCTATTAGGACAGGGTGCAGAAACCTCTTGGAACCCGTAACTGCATGTTCCTCTTTCGCACCAAGTTCTTTTCAAGGGCACAAGATGTCAGATTGCACATACTTTCAAATCACGTATATGTATTTTTGCATCTTACTCATAGTCTTCCTGTGCTGAGAGGTCCTAAATTTCTAATGTGGAAAATGCCAGAAATGCTTTACTTGGAAAGCAGATTCATCATCGGCTTCAGTGGCCATTCCTCTCTGGGCAGATGTTGGAAGCAGTGCTTTCCAAATCTCTGCAGTATTGACTGAGATAATCCAGCAGGTTGCACAGGTGGCTGTCCAAAAGGGTCTTGAATATCTCCAAAGAAGGAGCCCCACAGTGTCTCTGGGCAGCCTGTTCCAGCGCTCTGCCACCCTACCTTCTCTGCTAACAAGTTCTTCTTCATGTTTGTGTGGGATCTCCTATGTTTCAGTTCTTGGCCATTGTTCCTCATCCTATCACTACACGCCACTGAAAGGAACCTGGCCTCATCCAGTTGCATCCCCCCCTTCAGATGTTTATGAACATCGATCAGATCCTCTCTCAGCCACCTCTTCTCCAGGATGGACAGCCCCAGAACAGCCTTTCCTTATCCCACAGGTGCTCCAGGCCCCACATCGCCTCTGTCGCCCTCCACCGGGCTCTTTTGAGGGGATCCCTGTCCTTTTTGAACTGGGGAGCCCAGAACCGGACGCAGTATTCCTGATAGTTTTCATCTGTGTTTCTGAACCATTGCATTAAGCTTTCAATGCTTCTGATCAAATGTCAGCTTTACTGTAAATAATCCATGTTATTACTAAACATAATCCATAAGTAATCCAAAAAGTCCATAATAAAATGCATAAAAACTTAAAGTTATGGATAAGAGTTATTTTGGATTTACTTTCTCTACAGTAGATATGAGTGTAGTTCGGAGGAAGCTTTCAAAGCTGATTAAAGCTGGAAATTAATCTTTCCACTTTAGGAAACTGGTCCTGATGGAGATACCTGTGCCGTGTGCATTGACTCGTACAAGCCAGATGAAGTCGTGCGCATCTTGGCTTGCAAGTAAGTTGTCTTCCAAACTGACCCCTAATAGAAAATGATAGAGCATTCCTGTCCTGATTGTTCCTTCTGCTGCGTTAACAAAGCCAGTCGGGCTTCCAGCAAATGGTCGTAGAGCAAGAATTCTTGGGTCTCTGTCAAAGAGTGTTTCAAACTGCAGGAACTGTGACTGTGCTCTCACAGTGTGCCCCTACAGCCTGTGTCTGTGCCTCACCCGCCCTGACCATCTCGGCTGACTACAGAGCCGCTCCAGTCTATTCTTCTAGCATTCGCTACTATTGCATCTCATTGTGCTCTTGTGGAAGCCCAGTATGCCACTAAGGTTTTACTTTGATTCTCCATAAGACGAACAGTGAAGCTATTCCAGGGTTTAAGGAAACTTGTTCTGTGTGACTTTGTGTGCCAGCTGAATGAGACTGATTTGAGAAGCTTTGCAACAGCAGAGGGCTACAAGAGCGCTCAAGTTAAACGCTATGTGAGCTTTGTGAATGTTGTATGGAGAGACTGCTTTTACATGGAGAAGATTGCGTGAAAGTGCTTGGAAAAACTTGGACATGGGGGAAAATCTAATGGTGGAGAAGGAATCAATCTGCAGCTGTCGTTTTCTGAGCAGCGTCATCTGTCAAACACTCTTAAATCTGAGCTGGCATTACCTTTGTGCAAGATTACGGTTTTGTGGAAGCCCTGTGTTTAGGAGCAGTAGGACGTCCAAGAGGCTGGCCTGGTGAAGTGCTTTCAGCAGACTTAAGATGACCGTTTTTGTTTCATTGTCCCCACCGACCGTGTTATCTGCCAATATCAACAGTATTAAACTCTCACATGAGTTATTAACTGTTCTTTACTGCGAGAATGTTCTTGACGTTGGTGGCCTGCCTCTTCGTAGAGACCCTGCATGTTAAAAGCATTTAACTGTATGCCTAAAGAAAAAAGCAAGCAACTGAATGCATCTTTGAGTCTCGTTAGTGGTATCTAAATATCTGGGGAGTATGAGTTTGCAGAAGGCATTCTTGTCCTTACAGTCAAACTGTAGGCACTTCTAGTAGCAGAGGTACACCAGATGTGAGTACAAGTACTCCCAGTCTCTGTGAATTAAGGAAGTTTCAGGTTTTACTACAGACATTACGCTGGTGCAGCTGGAAGGAGGTGCTGATTGTGTGCGCTTAATTGGAGGGCTCGGTATCAAGCTTGGGTGTAGAACATTAAATGTGGTGATCAGCACTGAACAAAGCCTTGCTATTTCCTATTCAGGCAGAAGGAACAGGAAGGTCTCAGGATTGCAAGCTGTCTGCTTGAATTTGTGTGCTAAATTAAACCCTTTGTGGATCCAAATACCTACACAGAAGCACACATTTGCACCTACAGTGTCTGAACTGTGTTCAGTTTCTTGCGTATGTGGCCTGCCCAATGTCCGCTTGGAATTCACAGTGACTGCGTAGGCAAAGTAAATGTGTGGGAGTATGGTTTCTCTTGAGAGCATAATTTGGCAAGACGTTTTGCATGTAAGAGTAACAGAAAGGAGGGCTACTTAGTCCTGTGTCATTATGATGACAGTTGAGCGTAAGGCTAAGGTTGAGGCACCAGTATCTATTACTGAAGTTATCATCTGGGAATACATTGCATGGCGATTTAAAAACAATCAAAAAGCCCTACAGCAAAACCATGAACAGTGATGTAGCACAGATAATGCTGACATTTTTACAAGGTATGCAGAGAAACAAGTAAAAGGTTGAGACCACGCAGCTAGCTCCAGCTTTCAACAGTAACATGTGGCAAAATGAGGCAACTCTAGAATCAGTGAGTTCTGTGTCAGTAGGTCAAGCTAGTTGCTGCTACTCAAACGCCTTTCCTGATGTGCAAGCTAACTTGTCGGTTGCTTCCTCCACCAGCCATGTTTTCCACAAGATCTGTGTTGATCCTTGGCTTTTAGAGCACAGGACGTGCCCGTTGTGCAAATACGACATACTCAAAGTTCTAAGTCCTGAGGTAAGTCGCAGTCTCCTCTAGTGGCAGATTTCACTAACAGTACTGAGTACATAAGGAACTGAATCACTCTGTCACTGCTCTCTGTGGAATACCCCAGAGGAAGATGGTGTTGCCAATGGCTGAGCAACTGAAATATATGCCAGAGTTTGCCTGCGGGGTGGAGGTGTGTACTGAGTGGGAGGGAAATCCTTCTCTTCCTTGTCCTGGGTAAGAAAAGGGAGAAGAGGTGGTTGAAGAATACAGAAACTGTATCTGTACATCCCACTCTAAATAGGCAGTGGCTGTTTTCCTCTTGTGATGCTGGAGGTTAACGTTGGAATTCTGTTCTTCTGTTTTAAATCTCTCTTTCTTGGTAATAGTGCACCAGCCTTCAGTCCCTGAAAGCATTGCTTTCATTGAAAGGTGCGTCCCCCTCCAAAGTCCTAACTTTACCATTTTCTCTTTTTCTCAAAGGAGGATGAAGGAGCTGGGGCAGTGTCTGTGCAAACCAGAGTGTACGCTGTGACATCAACTGTCGCTTTCGTTAATGAAGTGGAGAACTCCACTGAAAACGAATCATCTGGTGATACTTCTGTGCAAGCACCAGTTGAAATAGCTCTGGTGGAACGTCAGCCACCAGAAAGTAAGTATATCGGTTCACCTGTCTTGCTGGATTGCTTTCCCCTTCCTTTGCTTGTGCTGTGCATTAGGTTTATTTCCCTTTATAATACACAGCAGTGTATGTTTTCTCAGACTAGCCTTAAACGTCTGCTTGTTTTCACACTCACCTCAGACACTTACTCTTCGTTTTCTAATGAACTACAGTCTAATCTTTAATTCAAAGCAGAAATCTAGAAAAAGAGCAGCTGAAAATCACACGCTTACTGCTTGCAGGCCAAAAGGGATTTCTGAAAAAGGTCCTCCTCTCATTCTCTCTTTGGAGATTGTCTTGGACGTGTGAGTGTTGCTTTGCCACCACATCTGTCCAATTTCAGTAGTTGAATATTCAGAAAACCTTCGGAAAGTCTGTCCTTTTTCAGAATCAATCACGCAAAACAGATGACAAATGTTTCCTGTTGAATTTCGCACTTTGCCTGTTTATTTTGTTCATGGTAGTAAAGCTATAACCCTTTGCATCTTGTTTTTGTTCTGGACAGATGATGACGCGTGCCTCGTAAGTGATGAATCTCAGCCTTCGGCTGAGTCTGTCCTTCCTCCCGTGGAACACCGACCGTTCGAGGCAGATGAATCCCAAGTTTCTGAGATTCAGCTTTAAGAATTTGCCCAGCAATGGGATTATTGCCTTCTTCAAGTTGCTGTCTACCGCCACTGAGTGTACACCAAGAATGTGAAGAACCCAGTGGAAGAATGTAGCAGCACTGTTGTATTGAAAGTGTTTAGAATAAAGGTGTTTGAGTTATGATAATGTGGTTTTCAGTTTTTAAAACTACATCTCCCACGCGGAAATTAATTCTCTTCAGGTAAAGCTGAACTGTGGTGAAAACCACAGTTTTTATACAGTTTTATACCTGTGCACGTGCAGAGCTGGTGCCGTTCATCATTGCACAGCTTCAAATGTAGGGGGAAGGGTCTACGCCCGGAATGGAGAGAGGCACTCAGGAACGTCCTCGAGGAGCGACGTTCGGGTTGAAACGTGAGACTTCCCGGGGCAGCGAGCATCACCAGCATCAGCACCACAGCCCAAAGTTGTCCAGAAACGGTGTGGGGGAGGGGAGCGAAGCAATCCCCGAGGGAAGAGCGGCACGTGAGGGCGTGGGGTGCTCAGCAGGTCACGTGTTCCGGAGCGGGGCAACAATCGGGGGCGTGGTCTCCCTGAACATTGAGCGGTGCCGGGTTCCTGTTGCTTGTGACATTTCACTCGCGGGGGTCGGCAGTGGTCAACTGTGGCCATCGCTGGCAGAAACCACCCAGAGGCTCTTGTGTTTTGGGCTTGGACGTCTGACGTTCATTGCTTAGACGTAAGCGATGATCTGCAGGCAGATGTACGCCATCACCACCGCCTTCCTCGCGGTGGTTGGTATCCTGATGGGGGCTACAGAGGCCGCTACTGTGAGCGCCTCTGTCCGTGTCTCGTACTACAACAGCACCAGCAACGAGACCGTGTCCCAGCAGTGCAAGAGCGGCGTATACGGTTTCAACTCTCCACTACGGAGCGCTCGCGGCGCTGTGGCCGTTCCCCACGGTGGCAGTCTTCAGGCGTGCAACCCTACCACCACGTTCAGCACCGCCGAGCCACAGTGGGTTGCACTGATTGAAAGAGGCAACTGCACCTTCGCCGAGAAGATCCACGTGGCGGCCGAGAGAGGTGCGGCGGCGGCCGTGATCTTCAACACAGCGGCTGAGGGCAATCGCACCTTTCCGATGTTCCATGCTGGTAAGCGTCCCCATCCTGCTGTCCCCTCGGGCCCGGCCAGGCTGCGAGGCGGCCTCGTGCTCCTCACTGCCGGTTGCTTTCGGCGCGATGCCCGAAAGGGGAAATACGACGTCTTGAAACTTGAGCCTCGGCTCAGCGTGAAACAAATGCCCTGCTGCCGCGGTTGGCGCAGCCCCGTGGGTGAGTGTCGGAAGCTAGAGCCATGCTTTGCTTGCACAGCAAGCACGTTTCTTTCGGCAGTGCTGCAGAAAAGCACGCAGGGTCTGCTTTGGAGGTGGCAGCGTGTGCTTCCGAGGCTGGAGGACACACGTGAGCCCGCCGCAGGTTCCTGCAGCTCGGCTCTGTGCTTTGCAGGCTGCAAGACAGATCCTGCCTTTGGGGGTTCTCGCCCGAGTTTTTTTTACTCCTTTCTGCACAGCTGCTGTGCGCAGCCTCTCCTGTAATTCCTGACCCCTGACTGGGGAAAACTGCTAGACCTCATGCTTGGACGTCTTGGGACAAAGGCATTACATGAGCAAGGTAGACAAATAATAAGTGCTTTCTCAAACGAGAGCCTTTTGTGATTTGGCACCAGTCTGAGTTTTCGTATCTAAGGTTGGCTGAGGTTTCTCAGTGGACAGAAAAAAATTGGTCTCTCCAATAAAATTGGCTTCGCTTGGGGGTTGGTTCAAAACAGCACTTCTGTAGCTGCCTTTCTTGCCTCATTGTGTAATATCTATTATGAATGTTGTGCAGCTGATGGCTTAATGCCATCCTTAATGCTCCGTCCTTCCCAGCCTGTGAATCTGCTTTTCTTGTATTTGGTTTAGTGAGAGGCCACTGATGACTTGCTCATCTCTCCTTTTCTTTTTTTAACCTATGAACAACATTGTGTCGAGACTGGTGTTCTCACAAGTAGTATGAAGTGTTCTTAGCAATTGCTCTGTCCCTGGAAATGGAAGCGGCTTTGTTCAAGTCACTATTTAGGGACCGATGTTGCTTGAAATTCCTTCTGAAGGTAAAACTCCTCGTGCCCTCGGGAGAGCTTGCCGTGTCACCAGGGGAGTGAAAACCGATGTTACAGTGTAGACGGAATTTGCGGTCTCCTATTGACAGTTTATAGGCAAGCACACCTCCGTATTGACTTCTCTCTGAGTTTACGTTTGAAACCCACAGCATTTACAGTCGCCACGAGATTTTTTTACTCCAGCGTTTCTCAATTATTTCTAGAAAATACAGAAGCGAAGACTGGCCTACATAGCTTTGTTTGTTTGGTGCCTGGATAAGTATTCAAGGGCACTGTCAAATTTAGGGTGGGAGAGGAGCAGATACATTGCATGAAGCATCAGTAAGCTGTCAGCTCTGTGCCTGAGGTCTGGGCAGGAGCTGCCCTTGGTGTGTGTATGATTGCTTTCCAACTTCATGCAACTCAAAGGCAAGTTAAAGTGTAAATTGCCCGAGTGTTGTGTCTAAAACAGTGATGAAGAATGTCTTATGGGAGTGAGGAGCTTTATGGAGGGGAATGACTTTTAAATATGGCTCAGCTTGTAAGTAATCAGACGTATTCGTTCAGTGGAACAAGTACAAGGAGGTGGCACTAAAAATGCAGATGCCAGTGAGAAACTCTCCAGTTTGTTCTTTGGCACTTGAACTGGGACCTCTAAGATGGCTGCAATATAACACCAGTGAACGTGGATTCCGTTTCTCTTTTGCAGGCGCAGGAAGCATCGTTGCCATTATGATCAGCAGCCTGGAAGGCATGGAGATCCTGCGCCGGATTGAGAGTGGCCTGAAAGTGGACATGGTTATTGAAGTGGGGAAGAAGCACGGTCCCTTGATGAATTTCTTTTCCATCTTATTCCTCTCGGAGTTACTGATCATCCCCACTGCAGTGATTATGGTTTACTCAATTTTTTATTGTGCTCAGAGATTCAGGATCTCCAGGGCACAGGTGAGTTGGTGTTGTTTCTGTCACTTACTGTCCCTCTGAGCCACCGCGCTGTGGATCGTGAAGCTGAAATAGTGCTTGAGCACTGAGGTGACTGAATTCCTTCTTTCCAAAGGAAGGAGAGTGTGAGCTAAGGGAGGTACTTTTAAACAGCTAAAAACTTTTCGAAGAAATGGCAGAAAGCAACCTGTCTGCTTGTGCCTTGAGAGTGTAACAGATGGTGCTTAGTCGGGTTTCTCCTACAAACTGTACTTCTTGAACAGCAGTGCAGCAATAATGCCGATGTACTAGGGGAGGTGAGAGAGCTAAGCTGCTTTTATCTGACGCTCACACTTCCCATGTAGCACTGCTGCAATGTGAGATAGGCACCAAGGTAAGTATGAGGAGCTACTGCTAATGAGAAAAATAAGAGTTTAACCAGTATTCCTTTCTGTTACAGCGACAGCTGAAGGCCAAAGCTAAGAAGGCCCTTGGAAAAATGCAGCTGCGCACCCTGAAGGAAGGGGACAAGGTATGGCAGCTCCTCAGCACCCTAGCACACCCTTCACATGGAACCCAGAGTTTGTCCTTCCTATTAGGACAGGGTGCAGAAACCTCTTGGAACCCGTAACTGCATGTTCCTCTTTCGCACCAAGTTCTTTTCAAGGGCACAAGATGTCAGATTGCACATACTTTCAAATCACGTATATGTATTTTTGCATCTTACTCATAGTCTTCCTGTGCTGAGAGGTCCTAAATTTCTAATGTGGAAAATGCCAGAAATGCTTTACTTGGAAAGCAGATTCATCATCGGCTTCAGTGGCCATTCCTCTCTGGGCAGATGTTGGAAGCAGTGCTTTCCAAATCTCTGCAGTATTGACTGAGATAATCCAGCAGGTTGCACAGGTGGCTGTCCAAAAGGGTCTTGAATATCTCCAAAGAAGGAGCCCCACAGTGTCTCTGGGCAGCCTGTTCCAGCGCTCTGCCACCCTACCTTCTCTGCTAACAAGTTCTTCTTCATGTTTGTGTGGGACCTCCTATGTTTCAGTTCTTGGCCATTGTTCCTCATCCTATCACTACACGCCACTGAAAGGAACCTGGCCTCATCCAGTTGCATCCCCCCCTTCAGATGTTTATGAACATCGATCAGATCCTCTCTCAGCCACCTCTTCTCCAGGATGGACAGCCCCAGAACAGCCTTTCCTTATCCCACAGGTGCTCCAGGCCCCACATCGCCTCTGTCGCCCTCCACCGGGCTCTTTTGAGGGGATCCCTGTCCTTTTTGAACTGGGGAGCCCAGAACCGGACGCAGTATTCCTGATAGTTTTCATCTGTGTTTCTGAACCATTGCATTAAGCTTTCAATGCTTCTGATCAAATGTCAGCTTTACTGTAAATAATCCATGTTATTACTAAACATAATCCATAAGTAATCCAAAAAGTCCATAATAAAATGCATAAAAACTTAAAGTTATGGATAAGAGTTATTTTGGATTTACTTTCTCTACAGTAGATATGAGTGTAGTTCGGAGGAAGCTTTCAAAGCTGATTAAAGCTGGAAATTAATCTTTCCACTTTAGGAAACTGGTCCTGATGGAGATACCTGTGCCGTGTGCATTGACTCGTACAAGCCAGATGAAGTCGTGCGCATCTTGGCTTGCAAGTAAGTTGTCTTCCAAACTGACCCCTAATAGAAAATGATAGAGCATTCCTGTCCTGATTGTTCCTTCTGCTGCGTTAACAAAGCCAGTCGGGCTTCCAGCAAATGGTCGTAGAGCAAGAATTCTTGGGTCTCTGTCAAAGAGTGTTTCAAACTGCAGGAACTGTGACTGTGCTCTCACAGTGTGCCCCTACAGCCTGTGTCTGTGCCTCACCCGCCCTGACCATCTCGGCTGACTACAGAGCCGCTCCAGTCTATTCTTCTAGCATTCGCTAC
Source organism: Callipepla californica brunnescens (assembly GCA_023055505.1). Classification (NCBI taxonomy): domain Eukaryota; kingdom Metazoa; phylum Chordata; class Aves; order Galliformes; family Odontophoridae; genus Callipepla; species Callipepla californica. The sequence goes on from JALIRH010000013.1 coordinate 2,202,385, forward strand.
TATTGCATCTCATTGTGCTCTTGTGGAAGCCCAGTATGCCACTAAGGTTTTACTTTGATTCTCCATAAGACGAACAGTGAAGCTATTCCAGGGTTTAAGGAAACTTGTTCTGTGTGACTTTGTGTGCCAGCTGAATGAGACTGATTTGAGAAGCTTTGCAACAGCAGAGGGCTACAAGAGCGCTCAAGTTAAACGCTATGTGAGCTTTGTGAATGTTGTATGGAGAGACTGCTTTTACATGGAGAAGATTGCGTGAAAGTGCTTGGAAAAACTTGGACATGGGGGAAAATCTAATGGTGGAGAAGGAATCAATCTGCAGCTGTCGTTTTCTGAGCAGCGTCATCTGTCAAACACTCTTAAATCTGAGCTGGCATTACCTTTGTGCAAGATTACGGTTTTGTGGAAGCCCTGTGTTTAGGAGCAGTAGGACGTCCAAGAGGCTGGCCTGGTGAAGTGCTTTCAGCAGACTTAAGATGACCGTTTTTGTTTCATTGTCCCCACCGACCGTGTTATCTGCCAATATCAACAGTATTAAACTCTCACATGAGTTATTAACTGTTCTTTACTGCGAGAATGTTCTTGACGTTGGTGGCCTGCCTCTTCGTAGAGACCCTGCATGTTAAAAGCATTTAACTGTATGCCTAAAGAAAAAAGCAAGCAACTGAATGCATCTTTGAGTCTCGTTAGTGGTATCTAAATATCTGGGGAGTATGAGTTTGCAGAAGGCATTCTTGTCCTTACAGTCAAACTGTAGGCACTTCTAGTAGCAGAGGTACACCAGATGTGAGTACAAGTACTCCCAGTCTCTGTGAATTAAGGAAGTTTCAGGTTTTACTACAGACATTACGCTGGTGCAGCTGGAAGGAGGTGCTGATTGTGTGCGCTTAATTGGAGGGCTCGGTATCAAGCTTGGGTGTAGAACATTAAATGTGGTGATCAGCACTGAACAAAGCCTTGCTATTTCCTATTCAGGCAGAAGGAACAGGAAGGTCTCAGGATTGCAAGCTGTCTGCTTGAATTTGTGTGCTAAATTAAACCCTTTGTGGATCCAAATACCTACACAGAAGCACACATTTGCACCTACAGTGTCTGAACTGTGTTCAGTTTCTTGCGTATGTGGCCTGCCCAATGTCCGCTTGGAATTCACAGTGACTGCGTAGGCAAAGTAAATGTGTGGGAGTATGGTTTCTCTTGAGAGCATAATTTGGCAAGACGTTTTGCATGTAAGAGTAACAGAAAGGAGGGCTACTTAGTCCTGTGTCATTATGATGACAGTTGAGCGTAAGGCTAAGGTTGAGGCACCAGTATCTATTACTGAAGTTATCATCTGGGAATACATTGCATGGCGATTTAAAAACAATCAAAAAGCCCTACAGCAAAACCATGAACAGTGATGTAGCACAGATAATGCTGACATTTTTACAAGGTATGCAGAGAAACAAGTAAAAGGTTGAGACCACGCAGCTAGCTCCAGCTTTCAACAGTAACATGTGGCAAAATGAGGCAACTCTAGAATCAGTGAGTTCTGTGTCAGTAGGTCAAGCTAGTTGCTGCTACTCAAACGCCTTTCCTGATGTGCAAGCTAACTTGTCGGTTGCTTCCTCCGCCAGCCATGTTTTCCACAAGATCTGTGTTGATCCTTGGCTTTTAGAGCACAGGACGTGCCCGTTGTGCAAATACGACATACTCAAAGTTCTAAGTCCTGAGGTAAGTCGCAGTCTCCTCTAGTGGCAGATTTCACTAACAGTACTGAGTACATAAGGAACTGAATCACTCTGTCACTGCTCTCTGTGGAATACCCCAGAGGAAGATGGTGTTGCCAATGGCTGAGCAACTGAAATATATGCCAGAGTTTGCCTGCGGGGTGGAGGTGTGTACTGAGTGGGAGGGAAATCCTTCTCTTCCTTGTCCTGGGTAAGAAAAGGGAGAAGAGGTGGTTGAAGAATACAGAAACTGTATCTGTACATCCCACTCTAAATAGGCAGTGGCTGTTTTCCTCTTGTGATGCTGGAGGTTAACGTTGGAATTCTGTTCTTCTGTTTTAAATCTCTCTTTCTTGGTAATAGTGCACCAGCCTTCAGTCCCTGAAAGCATTGCTTTCATTGAAAGGTGCGTCCCCCTCCAAAGTCCTAACTTTACCATTTTCTCTTTTTCTCAAAGGAGGATGAAGGAGCTGGGGCAGTGTCTGTGCAAACCAGAGTGTACGCTGTGACATCAACTGTCGCTTTCGTTAATGAAGTGGAGAACTCCACTGAAAACGAATCATCTGGTGATACTTCTGTGCAAGCACCAGTTGAAATAGCTCTGGTGGAACGTCAGCCACCAGAAAGTAAGTATATCGGTTCACCTGTCTTGCTGGATTGCTTTCCCCTTCCTTTGCTTGTGCTGTGCATTAGGTTTATTTCCCTTTATAATACACAGCAGTGTATGTTTTCTCAGACTAGCCTTAAACGTCTGCTTGTTTTCACACTCACCTCAGACACTTACTCTTCGTTTTCTAATGAACTACAGTCTAATCTTTAATTCAAAGCAGAAATCTAGAAAAAGAGCAGCTGAAAATCACACGCTTACTGCTTGCAGGCCAAAAGGGATTTCTGAAAAAGGTCCTCCTCTCATTCTCTCTTTGGAGATTGTCTTGGACGTGTGAGTGTTGCTTTGCCACCACATCTGTCCAATTTCAGTAGTTGAATATTCAGAAAACCTTCGGAAAGTCTGTCCTTTTTCAGAATCAATCACGCAAAACAGATGACAAATGTTTCCTGTTGAATTTCGCACTTTGTCTGTTTATTTTGTTCATGGTAGTAAAGCTATAACCCTTTGCATCTTGTTTTTGTTCTGGACAGATGATGACGCGTGCCTCGTAAGTGATGAATCTCAGCCTTCGGCTGAGTCTGTCCTTCCTCCCGTGGAACACCGACCGTTCGAGGCAGATGAATCCCAAGTTTCTGAGATTCAGCTTTAAGAATTTGCCCAGCAATGGGATTATTGCCTTCTTCAAGTTGCTGTCTACCGCCACTGAGTGTACACCAAGAATGTGAAGAACCCAGTGGAAGAATGTAGCAGCACTGTTGTATTGAAAGTGTTTAGAATAAAGGTGTTTGAGTTATGATAATGTGGTTTTCAGTTTTTAAAACTACATCTCCCACGCGGAAATTAATTCTCTTCAGGTAAAGCTGAACTGTGGTGAAAACCACAGTTTTTATACAGTTTTATACCTGTGCACGTGCAGAGCTGGTGCCGTTCATCATTGCACAGCTTCAAATGTAGGGGGAAGGGTCTACGCCCGGAATGGAGAGAGGCACTCAGGAACGTCCTCGAGGAGCGACGTTCGGGTTGAAACGTGAGACTTCCCGGGGCAGCGAGCATCACCAGCATCAGCACCACAGCCCAAAGTTGTCCAGAAACGGTGTGGGGGAGGGGAGCGAAGCAATCCCCAAGGGAAGAGCGGCACGTGAGGGCGTGGGGTGCTCAGCAGGTCACGTGTTCCGGAGCGGGGCAACAATCGGGGGCGTGGTCTCCCTGAACATTGAGCGGTGCTGGGTTCCTGTTGCTTGTGACATTTCACTCGCAGGGGTCGGCAGTGGTCAACTGTGGCCATCGCTGGCAGAAACCACCCAGAGGCTCTTGTGTTTTGGGCTTGGACGTCTGACGTTCATTGCTTAGACGTAAGCGATGATCTGCAGGCAGATGTACGCCATCACCACCGCCTTCCTCGCGGTGGTTGGTATCCTGATGGGGGCTACAGAGGCCGCTACTGTGAGCGCCTCTGTCCGTGTCTCGTACTACAACAGCACCAGCAACGAGACCGTGTCCCAGCAGTGCAAGAGCGGCGTATACGGTTTCAACTCTCCACTACGGAGCGCTCGCGGCGCTGTGGCCGTTCCCCACGGTGGCAGTCTTCAGGCGTGCGACCCTACCACCACGTTCAGCACCGCCGAGCCACAGTGGGTTGCACTGATTGAAAGAGGCAACTGCACCTTCGCCGAGAAGATCCACGTGGCGGCCGAGAGAGGTGCGGCGGCGGCCGTGATCTTCAACACAGCGGCTGAGGGCAATCGCACCTTTCCGATGTTCCATGCTGGTAAGCGTCCCCATCCTGCTGTCCCCTCGGGCCCGGCCAGGCTGCGAGGCGGCCTCGTGCTCCTCACTGCCGGTTGCTTTCGGCGCGATGCCCGAAAGGGGAAATACGACGTCTTGAAACTTGAGCCTCGGCTCAGCGTGAAACAAATGCCCTGCTGCCGCGGTTGGCGCAGCCCCGTGGGTGAGTGTCGGAAGCTAGAGCCATGCTTTGCTTGCACAGCAAGCACGTTTCTTTCGGCAGTGCTGCAGAAAAGCACGCAGGGTCTGCTTTGGAGGTGGCAGCGTGTGCTTCCGAGGCTGGAGGACACACGTGAGCCCGCCGCAGGTTCCTGCAGCTCGGCTCTGTGCTTTGCAGGCTGCAAGACAGATCCTGCCTTTGGGGGTTCTCGCCCGAGTTTTTTTTACTCCTTTCTGCACAGCTGCTGTGCGCAGCCTCTCCTGTAATTCCTGACCCCTGACTGGGGAAAACTGCTAGACCTCATGCTTGGACGTCTTGGGACAAAGGCATTACATGAGCAAGGTAGACAAATAATAAGTGCTTTCTCAAACGAGAGCCTTTTGTGATTTGGCACCAGTCTGAGTTTTCGTATCTAAGGTTGGCTGAGGTTTCTCAGTGGACAGAAAAAAATTGGTCTCTCCAATAAAATTGGCTTCGCTTGGGGGTTGGTTCAAAACAGCACTTCTGTAGCTGCCTTTCTTGCCTCATTGTGTAATATCTATTATGAATGTTGTGCAGCTGATGGCTTAATGCCATCCTTAATGCTCCGTCCTTCCCAGCCTGTGAATCTGCTTTTCTTGTATTTGGTTTAGTGAGAGGCCACTGATGACTTGCTCATCTCTCCTTTTCTTTTTTTAACCTATGAACAACATTGTGTCGAGACTGGTGTTCTCACAAGTAGTATGAAGTGTTCTTAGCAATTGCTCTGTCCCTGGAAATGGAAGCGGCTTTGTTCAAGTCACTATTTAGGGACCGATGTTGCTTGAAATTCCTTCTGAAGGTAAAACTCCTCGTGCCCTCGGGAGAGCTTGCCGTGTCACCAGGGGAGTGAAAACCGATGTTACAGTGTAGACGGAATTTGCGGTCTCCTATTGACAGTTTATAGGCAAGCACACCTCCGTATTGACTTCTCTCTGAGTTTACGTTTGAAACCCACAGCATTTACAGTCGCCACGAGATTTTTTTACTCCAGCGTTTCTCAATTATTTCTAGAAAATACAGAAGCGAAGACTGGCCTACATAGCTTTGTTTGTTTGGTGCCTGGATAAGTATTCAAGGGCACTGTCAAATTTAGGGTGGGAGAGGAGCAGATACATTGCATGAAGCATCAGTAAGCTGTCAGCTCTGTGCCTGAGGTCTGGGCAGGAGCTGCCCTTGGTGTGTGTATGATTGCTTTCCAACTTCATGCAACTCAAAGGCAAGTTAAAGTGTAAATTGCCCGAGTGTTGTGTCTAAAACAGTGATGAAGAATGTCTTATGGGAGTGAGGAGCTTTATGGAGGGGAATGACTTTTAAATATGGCTCAGCTTGTAAGTAATCAGACGTATTCGTTCAGTGGAACAAGTACAAGGAGGTGGCACTAAAAATGCAGATGCCAGTGAGAAACTCTCCAGTTTGTTCTTTGGCACTTGAACTGGGACCTCTAAGATGGCTGCAATATAACACCAGTGAACGTGGATTCCGTTTCTCTTTTGCAGGCGCAGGAAGCATCGTTGCCATTATGATCAGCAGCCTGGAAGGCATGGAGATCCTGCGCCGGATTGAGAGTGGCCTGAAAGTGGACATGGTTATTGAAGTGGGGAAGAAGCACGGTCCCTTGATGAATTTCTTTTCCATCTTATTCCTCTCGGAGTTACTGATCATCCCCACTGCAGTGATTATGGTTTACTCAATTTTTTATTGTGCTCAGAGATTCAGGATCTCCAGGGCACAGGTGAGTTGGTGTTGTTTCTGTCACTTACTGTCCCTCTGAGCCACCGCGCTGTGGATCGTGAAGCTGAAATAGTGCTTGAGCACTGAGGTGACTGAATTCCTTCTTTCCAAAGGAAGGAGAGTGTGAGCTAAGGGAGGTACTTTTAAACAGCTAAAAACTTTTCGAAGAAATGGCAGAAAGCAACCTGTCTGCTTGTGCCTTGAGAGTGTAACTGATGGTGCTTAGTCGGGTTTCTCCTACAAACTGTACTTCTTGAACAGCAGTGCAGCAATAATGCCGATGTACTAGGGGAGGTGAGAGAGCTAAGCTGCTTTTATCTGACGCTCACACTTCCCATGTAGCACTGCTGCAATGTGAGATAGGCACCAAGGTAAGTATGAGGAGCTACTGCTAATGAGAAAAATAAGAGTTTAACCAGGATTCCTTTCTGTTACAGCGACAGCTGAAGGCCAAAGCTAAGAAGGCCCTTGGAAAAATGCAGCTGCGCACCCTGAAGGAAGGGGACAAGGTATGGCAGCTCCTCAGCACCCTAGCACACCCTTCACATGGAACCCAGAGTTTGTCCTTCCTATTAGGACAGGGTGCAGAAACCTCTTGGAACCCGTAACTGCATGTTCCTCTTTCGCACCAAGTTCTTTTCAAGGGCACAAGATGTCAGATTGCACATACTTTCAAATCACGTATATGTATTTTTGCATCTTACTCATAGTCTTCCTGTGCTGAGAGGTCCTAAATTTCTAATGTGGAAAATGCCAGAAATGCTTTACTTGGAAAGCAGATTCATCATCGGCTTCAGTGGCCATTCCTCTCTGGGCAGATGTTGGAAGCAGTGCTTTCCAAATCTCTGCAGTATTGACTGAGATAATCCAGCAGGTTGCACAGGTGGCTGTCCAAAAGGGTCTTGAATATCTCCAAAGAAGGAGCCCCACAGTGTCTCTGGGCAGCCTGTTCCAGCGCTCTGCCACCCTACCTTCTCTGCTAACAAGTTCTTCTTCATGTTTGTGTGGGACCTCCTATGTTTCAGTTCTTGGCCATTGTTCCTCATCCTATCACTACACGCCACTGAAAGGAACCTGGCCTCATCCAGTTGCATCCCCCCCTTCAGATGTTTATGAACATCGATCAGATCCTCTCTCAGCCACCTCTTCTCCAGGATGGACAGCCCCAGAACAGCCTTTCCTTATCCCACAGGTGCTCCAGGCCCCACATCGCCTCTGTCGCCCTCCACCGGGCTCTTTTGAGGGGATCCCTGTCCTTTTTGAACTGGGGAGCCCAGAACCGGACGCAGTATTCCTGATAGTTTTCATCTGTGTTTCTGAACCATTGCATTAAGCTTTCAATGCTTCTGATCAAATGTCAGCTTTACTGTAAATAATCCATGTTATTACTAAACATAATCCATAAGTAATCCAAAAAGTCCATAATAAAATGCATAAAAACTTAAAGTTATGGATAAGAGTTATTTTGGATTTACTTTCTCTACAGTAGATATGAGTGTAGTTCGGAGGAAGCTTTCAAAGCTGATTAAAGCTGGAAATTAATCTTTCCACTTTAGGAAACTGGTCCTGATGGAGATACCTGTGCCGTGTGCATTGACTCGTACAAGCCAGATGAAGTCGTGCGCATCTTGGCTTGCAAGTAAGTTGTCTTCCAAACTGACCCCTAATAGAAAATGATAGAGCATTCCTGTCCTGATTGTTCCTTCTGCTGCGTTAACAAAGCCAGTCGGGCTTCCAGCAAATGGTCGTAGAGCAAGAATTCTTGGGTCTCTGTCAAAGAGTGTTTCAAACTGCAGGAACTGTGACTGTGCTCTCACAGTGTGCCCCTACAGCCTGTGTCTGTGCCTCACCCGCCCTGACCATCTCGGCTGACTACAGAGCCGCTCCAGTCTATTCTTCTAGCATTCGCTACTATTGCATCTCATTGTGCTCTTGTGGAAGCCCAGTATGCCACTAAGGTTTTACTTTGATTCTCCATAAGACGAACAGTGAAGCTATTCCAGGGTTTAAGGAAACTTGTTCTGTGTGACTTTGTGTGCCAGCTGAATGAGACTGATTTGAGAAGCTTTGCAACAGCAGAGGGCTACAAGAGCGCTCAAGTTAAACGCTATGTGAGCTTTGTGAATGTTGTATGGAGAGACTGCTTTTACATGGAGAAGATTGCGTGAAAGTGCTTGGAAAAACTTGGACATGGGGGAAAATCTAATGGTGGAGAAGGAATCAATCTGCAGCTGTCGTTTTCTGAGCAGCGTCATCTGTCAAACACTCTTAAATCTGAGCTGGCATTACCTTTGTGCAAGATTACGGTTTTGTGGAAGCCCTGTGTTTAGGAGCAGTAGGACGTCCAAGAGGCTGGCCTGGTGAAGTGCTTTCAGCAGACTTAAGATGACCGTTTTTGTTTCATTGTCCCCACCGACCGTGTTCTCTGCCAATATCAACAGTATTAAACTCTCACATGAGTTATTAACTGTTCTTTACTGCCAGAATGTTCTTGACGTTGGTGGCCTGCCTCTTCGTAGAGACCCTGCATGTTAAAAGCATTTAACTGTATGCCTAAAGAAAAAAGCAAGCAACTGAATGCATCTTTGAGTCTCGTTAGTGGTATCTAAATATCTGGGGAGTATGAGTTTGCAGAAGGCATTCTTGTCCTTACAGTCAAACTGTAGGCACTTCTAGTAGCAGAGGTACACCAGATGTGAGTACAAGTACTCCCAGTCTCTGTGAATTAAGGAAGTTTCAGGTTTTACTACAGACATTACGCTGGTGCAGCTGGAAGGAGGTGCTGATTGTGTGCGCTTAATTGGAGGGCTCGGTATCAAGCTTGGGTGTAGAACATTAAATGTGGTGATCAGCACTGAACAAAGCCTTGCTATTTCCTATTCAGGCAGAAGGAACAGGAAGGTCTCAGGATTGCAAGCTGTCTGCTTGAATTTGTGTGCTAAATTAAACCCTTTGTGGATCCAAATACCTACACAGAAGCACACATTTGCACCTACAGTGTCTGAACTGTGTTCAGTTTCTTGCGTATGTGGCCTGCCCAATGTCCGCTTGGAATTCACAGTGACTGCGTAGGCAAAGTAAATGTGTGGGAGTATGGTTTCTCTTGAGAGCATAATTTGGCAAGACGTTTTGCATGTAAGAGTAACAGAAAGGAGGGCTACTTAGTCCTGTGTCATTATGATGACAGTTGAGCGTAAGGCTAAGGTTGAGGCACCAGTATCTATTACTGAAGTTATCATCTGGGAATACATTGCATGGCGATTTAAAAACAATCAAAAAGCCCTACAGCAAAACCATGAACAGTGATGTAGCACAGATAATGCTGACATTTTTACAAGGTATGCAGAGAAACAAGTAAAAGGTTGAGACCACGCAGCTAGCTCCAGCTTTCAACAGTAACATGTGGCAAAATGAGGCAACTCTAGAATCAGTGAGTTCTGTGTCAGTAGGTCAAGCTAGTTGCTGCTACTCAAACGCCTTTCCTGATGTGCAAGCTAACTTGTCGGTTGCTTCCTCCGCCAGCCATGTTTTCCACAAGATCTGTGTTGATCCTTGGCTTTTAGAGCACAGGACGTGCCCGTTGTGCAAATACGACATACTCAAAGTTCTAAGTCCTGAGGTAAGTCGCAGTCTCCTCTAGTGGCAGATTTCACTAACAGTACTGAGTACATAAGGAACTGAATCACTCTGTCACTGCTCTCTGTGGAATACCCCAGAGGAAGATGGTGTTGCCAATGGCTGAGCAACTGAAATATATGCCAGAGTTTGCCTGCGGGGTGGAGGTGTGTACTGAGTGGGAGGGAAATCCTTCTCTTCCTTGTCCTGGGTAAGAAAAGGGAGAAGAGGTGGTTGAAGAATACAGAAACTGTATCTGTACATCCCACTCTAAATAGGCAGTGGCTGTTTTCCTCTTGTGATGCTGGAGGTTAACGTTGGAATTCTGTTCTTCTGTTTTAAATCTCTCTTTCTTGGTAATAGTGCACCAGCCTTCAGTCCCTGAAAGCATTGCTTTCATTGAAAGGTGCGTCCCCCTCCAAAGTCCTAACTTTACCATTTTCTCTTTTTCTCAAAGGAGGATGAAGGAGCTGGGGCAGTGTCTGTGCAAACCAGAGTGTACGCTGTGACATCAACTGTCGCTTTCGTTAATGAAGTGGAGAACTCCACTGAAAACGAATCATCTGGTGATACTTCTGTGCAAGCACCAGTTGAAATAGCTCTGGTGGAACGTCAGCCACCAGAAAGTAAGTATATCGGTTCACCTGTCTTGCTGGATTGCTTTCCCCTTCCTTTGCTTGTGCTGTGCATTAGGTTTATTTCCCTTTATAATACACAGCAGTGTATGTTTTCTCAGACTAGCCTTAAACGTCTGCTTGTTTTCACACTCACCTCAGACACTTACTCTTCGTTTTCTAATGAACTACAGTCTAATCTTTAATTCAAAGCAGAAATCTAGAAAAAGAGCAGCTGAAAATCACACGCTTACTGCTTGCAGGCCAAAAGGGATTTCTGAAAAAGGTCCTCCTCTCATTCTCTCTTTGGAGATTGTCTTGGACGTGTGAGTGTTGCTTTGCCACCACATCTGTCCAATTTCAGTAGTTGAATATTCAGAAAACCTTCGGAAAGTCTGTCCTTTTTCAGAATCAATCACGCAAAACAGATGACAAATGTTTCCTGTTGAATTTCGCACTTTGCCTGTTTATTTTGTTCATGGTAGTAAAGCTATAACCCTTTGCATCTTGTTTTTGTTCTGGACAGATGATGACGCGTGCCTCGTAAGTGATGAATCTCAGCCTTCGGCTGAGTCTGTCCTTCCTCCCGTGGAACACCGACCGTTCGAGGCAGATGAATCCCAAGTTTCTGAGATTCAGCTTTAAGAATTTGCCCAGCAATGGGATTATTGCCTTCTTCAAGTTGCTGTCTACCGCCACTGAGTGTACACCAAGAATGTGAAGAACCCAGTGGAAGAATGTAGCAGCACTGTTGTATTGAAAGTGTTTAGAATAAAGGTGTTTGAGTTATGATAATGTGGTTTTCAGTTTTTAAAACTACATCTCCCACGCGGAAATTAATTCTCTTCAGGTAAAGCTGAACTGTGGTGAAAACCACAGTTTTTATACAGTTTTATACCTGTGCACGTGCAGAGCTGGTGCCGTTCATCATTGCACAGCTTCAAATGTAGGGGGAAGGGTCTACGCCCGGAATGGAGAGAGGCACTCAGGAACGTCCTCGAGGAGCGACGTTCGGGTTGAAACGTGAGACTTCCCGGGGCAGCGAGCATCACCAGCATCAGCACCACAGCCCAAAGTTGTCCAGAAACGGTGTGGGGGAGGGGAGCGAAGCAATCCCCAAGGGAAGAGCGGCACGTGAGGGCGTGGGGTGCTCAGCAGGTCACGTGTTCCGGAGCGGGGCAACAATCGGGGGCGTGGTCTCCCTGAACATTGAGCGGTGCCGGGTTCCTGTTGCTTGTGACATTTCACTCGCGGGGGTCGGCAGTGGTCAACTGTGGCCATCGCTGGCAGAAACCACCCAGAGGCTCTTGTGTTTTGGGCTTGGACGTCTGACGTTCATTGCTTAGACGTAAGCGATGATCTGCAGGCAGATGTACGCCATCACCACCGCCTTCCTCGCGGTGGTTGGTATCCTGATGGGGGCTACAGAGGCCGCTACTGTGAGCGCCTCTGTCCGTGTCTCGTACTACAACAGCACCAGCAACGAGACCGTGTCCCAGCAGTGCAAGAGCGGCGTATACGGTTTCAACTCTCCACTACGGAGCGCTCGCGGCGCTGTGGCCGTTCCCCACGGTGGCAGTCTTCAGGCGTGCGACCCTACCACCACGTTCAGCACCGCCGAGCCACAGTGGGTTGCACTGATTGAAAGAGGCAACTGCACCTTCGCCGAGAAGATCCACGTGGCGGCCGAGAGAGGTGCGGCGGCGGCCGTGATCTTCAACACAGCGGCTGAGGGCAATCGCACCTTTCCGATGTTCCATGCTGGTAAGCGTCCCCATCCTGCTGTCCCCTCGGGCCCGGCCAGGCTGCGAGGCGGCCTCGTGCTCCTCACTGCCGGTTGCTTTCGGCGCGATGCCCGAAAGGGGAAATACGACGTCTTGAAACTTGAGCCTCGGCTCAGCGTGAAACAAATGCCCTGCTGCCGCGGTTGGCGCAGCCCCGTGGGTGAGTGTCGGAAGCTAGAGCCATGCTTTGCTTGCACAGCAAGCACGTTTCTTTCGGCAGTGCTGCAGAAAAGCACGCAGGGTCTGCTTTGGAGGTGGCAGCGTGTGCTTCCGAGGCTGGAGGACACACGTGAGCCCGCCGCAGGTTCCTGCAGCTCGGCTCTGTGCTTTGCAGGCTGCAAGACAGATCCTGCCTTTGGGGGTTCTCGCCCGAGTTTTTTTTACTCCTTTCTGCACAGCTGCTGTGAGCAGCCTCTCCTGTAATTCCTGACCCCTGACTGGGGAAAACTGCTAGACCTCATGCTTGGACGTCTTGGGACAAAGGCATTACATGAGCAAGGTAGACAAATAATAAGTGCTTTCTCAAACGAGAGCCTTTTGTGATTTGGCACCAGTCTGAGTTTTCGTATCTAAGGTTGGCTGAGGTTTCTCAGTGGACAGAAAAAAATTGGTCTCTCCAATAAAATTGGCTTCGCTTGGGGGTTGGTTCAAAACAGCACTTCTGTAGCTGCCTTTCTTGCCTCATTGTGTAATATCTATTATGAATGTTGTGCAGCTGATGGCTTAATGCCATCCTTAATGCTCCGTCCTTCCCAGCCTGTGAATCTGCTTTTCTTGTATTTGGTTTAGTGAGAGGCCACTGATGACTTGCTCATCTCTCCTTTTCTTTTTTTAACCTATGAACAACATTGTGTCGAGACTGGTGTTCTCACAAGTAGTATGAAGTGTTCTTAGCAATTGCTCTGTCCCTGGAAATGGAAGCGGCTTTGTTCAAGTCACTATTTAGGGACCGATGTTGCTTGAAATTCCTTCTGAAGGTAAAACTCCTCGTGCCCTCGGGAGAGCTTGCCGTGTCACCAGGGGAGTGAAAACCGATGTTACAGTGTAGACGGAATTTGCGGTCTCCTATTGACAGTTTATAGGCAAGCACACCTCCGTATTGACTTCTCTCTGAGTTTACGTTTGAAACCCACAGCATTTACAGTCGCCACGAGATTTTTTTACTCCAGCGTTTCTCAATTATTTCTAGAAAATACAGAAGCGAAGACTGGCCTACATAGCTTTGTTTGTTTGGTGCCTGGATAAGTATTCAAGGGCACTGTCAAATTTAGGGTGGGAGAGGAGCAGATACATTGCATGAAGCATCAGTAAGCTGTCAGCTCTGTGCCTGAGGTCTGGGCAGGAGCTGCCCTTGGTGTGTGTATGATTGCTTTCCAACTTCATGCAACTCAAAGGCAAGTTAAAGTGTAAATTGCCCGAGTGTTGTGTCTAAAACAGTGATGAAGAATGTCTTATGGGAGTGAGGAGCTTTATGGAGGGGAATGACTTTTAAATATGGCTCAGCTTGTAAGTAATCAGACGTATTCGTTCAGTGGAACAAGTACAAGGAGGTGGCACTAAAAATGCAGATGCCAGTGAGAAACTCTCCAGTTTGTTCTTTGGCACTTGAACTGGGACCTCTAAGATGGCTGCAATATAACACCAGTGAACGTGGATTCCGTTTCTCTTTTGCAGGCGCAGGAAGCATCGTTGCCATTATGATCAGCAGCCTGGAAGGCATGGAGATCCTGCGCCGGATTGAGAGTGGCCTGAAAGTGGACATGGTTATTGAAGTGGGGAAGAAGCACGGTCCCTTGATGAATTTCTTTTCCATCTTATTCCTCTCGGAGTTACTGATCATCCCCACTGCAGTGATTATGGTTTACTCAATTTTTTATTGTGCTCAGAGATTCAGGATCTCCAGGGCACAGGTGAGTTGGTGTTGTTTCTGTCACTTACTGTCCCTCTGAGCCACCGCGCTGTGGATCGTGAAGCTGAAATAGTGCTTGAGCACTGAGGTGACTGAATTCCTTCTTTCCAAAGGAAGGAGAGTGTGAGCTAAGGGAGGTACTTTTAAACAGCTAAAAACTTTTCGAAGAAATGGCAGAAAGCAACCTGTCTGCTTGTGCCTTGAGAGTGTAACTGATGGTGCTTAGTCGGGTTTCTCCTACAAACTGTACTTCTTGAACAGCAGTGCAGCAATAATGCCGATGTACTAGGGGAGGTGAGAGAGCTAAGCTGCTTTTATCTGACGCTCACACTTCCCATGTAGCACTGCTGCAATGTGAGATAGGCACCAAGGTAAGTATGAGGAGCTACTGCTAATGAGAAAAATAAGAGTTTAACCAGGATTCCTTTCTGTTACAGCGACAGCTGAAGGCCAAAGCTAAGAAGGCCCTTGGAAAAATGCAGCTGCGCACCCTGAAGGAAGGGGACAAGGTATGGCAGCTCCTCAGCACCCTAGCACACCCTTCACATGGAACCCAGAGTTTGTCCTTCCTATTAGGACAGGGTGCAGAAACCTCTTGGAACCCGTAACTGCATGTTCCTCTTTCGCACCAAGTTCTTTTCAAGGGCACAAGATGTCAGATTGCACATACTTTCAAATCATGTATATGTATTTTTGCATCTTACTCATAGTCTTCCTGTGCTGAGAGGTCCTAAATTTCTAATGTGGAAAATGCCAGAAATGCTTTACTTGGAAAGCAGATTCATCATCGGCTTCAGTGGCCATTCCTCTCTGGGCAGATGTTGGAAGCAGTGCTTTCCAAATCTCTGCAGTATTGACTGAGATAATCCAGCAGGTTGCACAGGTGGCTGTCCAAAAGGGTCTTGAATATCTCCAAAGAAGGAGCCCCACAGTGTCTCTGGGCAGCCTGTTCCAGCGCTCTGCCACCCTACCTTCTCTGCTAACAAGTTCTTCTTCATGTTTGTGTGGGACCTCCTATGTTTCAGTTCTTGGCCATTGTTCCTCATCCTATCACTACACGCCACTGAAAGGAACCTGGCCTCATCCAGTTGCATCCCCCCCTTCAGATGTTTATGAACATCGATCAGATCCTCTCTCAGCCACCTCTTCTCCAGGATGGACAGCCCCAGAACAGCCTTTCCTTATCCCACAGGTGCTCCAGGCCCCACATCGCCTCTGTCGCCCTCCACCGGGCTCTTTTGAGGGGATCCCTATCCTTTTTGAACTGGGGAGCCCAGAACCGGACGCAGTATTCCTGATAGTTTTCATCTGTGTTTCTGAACCATTGCATTAAGCTTTCAATGCTTCTGATCAAATGTCAGCTTTACTGTAAATAATCCATGTTATTACTAAACATAATCCATAAGTAATCCAAAAAGTCCATAATAAAATGCATAAAAACTTAAAGTTATGGATAAGAGTTATTTTGGATTTACTTTCTCTACAGTAGATATGAGTGTAGTTCGGAGGAAGCTTTCAAAGCTGATTAAAGCTGGAAATTAATCTTTCCACTTTAGGAAACTGGTCCTGATGGAGATACCTGTGCCGTGTGCATTGACTCGTACAAGCCAGATGAAGTCGTGCGCATCTTGGCTTGCAAGTAAGTTGTCTTCCAAACTGACCCCTAATAGAAAATGATAGAGCATTCCTGTCCTGATTGTTCCTTCTGCTGCGTTAACAAAGCCAGTCGGGCTTCCAGCAAATGGTCGTAGAGCAAGAATTCTTGGGTCTCTGTCAAAGAGTGTTTCAAACTGCAGGAACTGTGACTGTGCTCTCACAGTGTGCCCCTACAGCCTGTGTCTGTGCCTCACCCGCCCTGACCATCTCGGCTGACTACAGAGCCGCTCCAGTCTATTCTTCTAGCATTCGCTACTATTGCATCTCATTGTGCTCTTGTGGAAGCCCAGTATGCCACTAAGGTTTTACTTTGATTCTCCATAAGACGAACAGTGAAGCTATTCCAGGGTTTAAGGAAACTTGTTCTGTGTGACTTTGTGTGCCAGCTGAATGAGACTGATTTGAGAAGCTTTGCAACAGCAGAGGGCTACAAGAGCGCTCAAGTTAAACGCTATGTGAGCTTTGTGAATGTTGTATGGAGAGGCTGCTTTTACATGGAGAAGATTGCGTGAAAGTGCTTGGAAAAACTTGGACATGGGGGAAAATCTAATGGTGGAGAAGGAATCAATCTGCAGCTGTCGTTTTCTGAGCAGCGTCATCTGTCAAACACTCTTAAATCTGAGCTGGCATTACCTTTGTGCAAGATTACGGTTTTGTGGAAGCCCTGTGTTTAGGAGCAGTAGGACGTCCAAGAGGCTGGCCTGGTGAAGTGCTTTCAGCAGACTTAAGATGACCGTTTTTGTTTCATTGTCCCCACCGACCGTGTTATCTGCCAATATCAACAGTATTAAACTCTCACATGAGTTATTAACTGTTCTTTACTGCGAGAATGTTCTTGACGTTGGTGGCCTGCCTCTTCGTAGAGACCCTGCATGTTAAAAGCATTTAACTGTATGCCTAAAGAAAAAAGCAAGCAACTGAATGCATCTTTGAGTCTCGTTAGTGGTATCTAAATATCTGGGGAGTATGAGTTTGCAGAAGGCATTCTTGTCCTTACAGTCAAACTGTAGGCACTTCTAGTAGCAGAGGTACACCAGATGTGAGTACAAGTACTCCCAGTCTCTGTGAATTAAGGAAGTTTCAGGTTTTACTACAGACATTACGCTGGTGCAGCTGGAAGGAGGTGCTGATTGTGTGCGCTTAATTGGAGGGCTCGGTATCAAGCTTGGGTGTAGAACATTAAATGTGGTGATCAGCACTGAACAAAGCCTTGCTATTTCCTATTCAGGCAGAAGGAACAGGAAGGTCTCAGGATTGCAAGCTGTCTGCTTGAATTTGTGTGCTAAATTAAACCCTTTGTGGATCCAAATACCTACACAGAAGCACACATTTGCACCTACAGTGTCTGAACTGTGTTCAGTTTCTTGCGTATGTGGCCTGCCCAATGTCCGCTTGGAATTCACAGTGACTGCGTAGGCAAAGTAAATGTGTGGGAGTATGGTTTCTCTTGAGAGCATAATTTGGCAAGACGTTTTGCATGTAAGAGTAACAGAAAGGAGGGCTACTTAGTCCTGTGTCATTATGATGACAGTTGAGCGTAAGGCTAAGGTTGAGGCACCAGTATCTATTACTGAAGTTATCATCTGGGAATACATTGCATGGCGATTTAAAAACAATCAAAAAGCCCTACAGCAAAACCATGAACAGTGATGTAGCACAGATAATGCTGACATTTTTACAAGGTATGCAGAGAAACAAGTAAAAGGTTGAGACCACGCAGCTAGCTCCAGCTTTCAACAGTAACATGTGGCAAAATGAGGCAACTCTAGAATCAGTGAGTTCTGTGTCAGTAGGTCAAGCTAGTTGCTGCTACTCAAACGCCTTTCCTGATGTGCAAGCTAACTTGTCGGTTGCTTCCTCCGCCAGCCATGTTTTCCACAAGATCTGTGTTGATCCTTGGCTTTTAGAGCACAGGACGTGCCCGTTGTGCAAATACGACATACTCAAAGTTCTAAGTCCTGAGGTAAGTCGCAGTCTCCTCTAGTGGCAGATTTCACTAACAGTACTGAGTACATAAGGAACTGAATCACTCTGTCACTGCTCTCTGTGGAATACCCCAGAGGAAGATGGTGTTGCCAATGGCTGAGCAACTGAAATATATGCCAGAGTTTGCCTGCGGGGTGGAGGTGTGTACTGAGTGGGAGGGAAATCCTTCTCTTCCTTGTCCTGGGTAAGAAAAGGGAGAAGAGGTGGTTGAAGAATACAGAAACTGTATCTGTACATCCCACTCTAAATAGGCAGTGGCTGTTTTCCTCTTGTGATGCTGGAGGTTAACGTTGGAATTCTGTTCTTCTGTTTTAAATCTCTCTTTCTTGGTAATAGTGCACCAGCCTTCAGTCCCTGAAAGCATTGCTTTCATTGAAAGGTGCGTCCCCCTCCAAAGTCCTAACTTTACCATTTTCTCTTTTTCTCAAAGGAGGATGAAGGAGCTGGGGCAGTGTCTGTGCAAACCAGAGTGTACGCTGTGACATCAACTGTCGCTTTCGTTAATGAAGTGGAGAACTCCACTGAAAACGAATCATCTGGTGATACTTCTGTGCAAGCACCAGTTGAAATAGCTCTGGTGGAACGTCAGCCACCAGAAAGTAAGTATATCGGTTCACCTGTCTTGCTGGATTGCTTTCCCCTTCCTTTGCTTGTGCTGTGCATTAGGTTTATTTCCCTTTATAATACACAGCAGTGTATGTTTTCTCAGACTAGCCTTAAACGTCTGCTTGTTTTCACACTCACCTCAGACACTTACTCTTCGTTTTCTAATGAACTACAGTCTAATCTTTAATTCAAAGCAGAAATCTAGAAAAAGAGCAGCTGAAAATCACACGCTTACTGCTTGCAGGCCAAAAGGGATTTCTGAAAAAGGTCCTCCTCTCATTCTCTCTTTGGAGATTGTCTTGGACGTGTGAGTGTTGCTTTGCCACCACATCTGTCCAATTTCAGTAGTTGAATATTCAGAAAACCTTCGGAAAGTCTGTCCTTTTTCAGAATCAATCACGCAAAACAGATGACAAATGTTTCCTGTTGAATTTCGCACTTTGCCTGTTTATTTTGTTCATGGTAGTAAAGCTATAACCCTTTGCATCTTGTTTTTGTTCTGGACAGATGATGACGCGTGCCTCGTAAGTGATGAATCTCAGCCTTCGGCTGAGTCTGTCCTTCCTCCCGTGGAACACCGACCGTTCGAGGCAGATGAATCCCAAGTTTCTGAGATTCAGCTTTAAGAATTTGCCCAGCAATGGGATTATTGCCTTCTTCAAGTTGCTGTCTACCGCCACTGAGTGTACACCAAGAATGTGAAGAACCCAGTGGAAGAATGTAGCAGCACTGTTGTATTGAAAGTGTTTAGAATAAAGGTGTTTGAGTTATGATAATGTGGTTTTCAGTTTTTAAAACTACATCTCCCACGCGGAAATTAATTCTCTTCAGGTAAAGCTGAACTGTGGTGAAAACCACAGTTTTTATACAGTTTTATACCTGTGCACGTGCAGAGCTGGTGCCGTTCATCATTGCACAGCTTCAAATGTAGGGGGAAGGGTCTACGCCCGGAATGGAGAGAGGCACTCAGGAACGTCCTCGAGGAGCGACGTTCGGGTTGAAACGTGAGACTTCCCGGGGCAGCGAGCATCACCAGCATCAGCACCACAGCCCAAAGTTGTCCAGAAACGGTGTGGGGGAGGGGAGCGAAGCAATCCCCGAGGGAAGAGCGGCACGTGAGGGCGTGGGGTGCTCAGCAGGTCACGTGTTCCGGAGCGGGGCAACAATCGGGGGCGTGGTCTCCCTGAACATTGAGCGGTGCCGGGTTCCTGTTGCTTGTGACATTTCACTCGCGGGGGTCGGCAGTGGTCAACTGTGGCCATCGCTGGCAGAAACCACCCAGAGGCTCTTGTGTTTTGGGCTTGGACGTCTGACGTTCATTGCTTAGACGTAAGCGATGATCTGCAGGCAGATGTACGCCATCACCACCGCCTTCCTCGCGGTGGTTGGTATCCTGATGGGGGCTACAGAGGCCGCTACTGTGAGCGCCTCTGTCCGTGTCTCGTACTACAACAGCACCAGCAACGAGACCGTGTCCCAGCAGTGCAAGAGCGGCGTATACGGTTTCAACTCTCCACTACGGAGCGCTCGCGGCGCTGTGGCCGTTCCCCACGGTGGCAGTCTTCAGGCGTGCGACCCTACCACCACGTTCAGCACCGCCGAGCCACAGTGGGTTGCACTGATTGAAAGAGGCAACTGCACCTTCGCCGAGAAGATCCACGTGGCGGCCGAGAGAGGTGCGGCGGCGGCCGTGATCTTCAACACAGCGGCTGAGGGCAATCGCACCTTTCCGATGTTCCATGCTGGTAAGCGTCCCCATCCTGCTGTCCCCTCGGGCCCGGCCAGGCTGCGAGGCGGCCTCGTGCTCCTCACTGCCGGTTGCTTTCGGCGCGATGCCCGAAAGGGGAAATACGACGTCTTGAAACTTGAGCCTCGGCTCAGCGTGAAACAAATGCCCTGCTGCCGCGGTTGGCGCAGCCCCGTGGGTGAGTGTCGGAAGCTAGAGCCATGCTTTGCTTGCACAGCAAGCACGTTTCTTTCGGCAGTGCTGCAGAAAAGCACGCAGGGTCTGCTTTGGAGGTGGCAGCGTGTGCTTCCGAGGCTGGAGGACACACGTGAGCCCGCCGCAGGTTCCTGCAGCTCGGCTCTGTGCTTTGCAGGCTGCAAGACAGATCCTGCCTTTGGGGGTTCTCGCCCGAGTTTTTTTTACTCCTTTCTGCACAGCTGCTGTGCGCAGCCTCTCCTGTAATTCCTGACCCCTGACTGGGGAAAACTGCTAGACCTCATGCTTGGACGTCTTGGGACAAAGGCATTACATGAGCAAGGTAGACAAATAATAAGTGCTTTCTCAAACGAGAGCCTTTTGTGATTTGGCACCAGTCTGAGTTTTTGTATCTAAGGTTGGCTGAGGTTTCTCAGTGGACAGAAAAAAATTGGTCTCTCCAATAAAATTGGCTTCGCTTGGGGGTTGGTTCAAAACAGCACTTCTGTAGCTGCCTTTCTTGCCTCATTGTGTAATATCTATTATGAATGTTGTGCAGCTGATGGCTTAATGCCATCCTTAATGCTCCGTCCTTCCCAGCCTGTGAATCTGCTTTTCTTGTATTTGGTTTAGTGAGAGGCCACTGATGACTTGCTCATCTCTCCTTTTCTTTTTTTAACCTATGAACAACATTGTGTCGAGACTGGTGTTCTCACAAGTAGTATGAAGTGTTCTTAGCAATTGCTCTGTCCCTGGAAATGGAAGCGGCTTTGTTCAAGTCACTATTTAGGGACCGATGTTGCTTGAAATTCCTTCTGAAGGTAAAACTCCTCGTGCCCTCGGGAGAGCTTGCCGTGTCACCAGGGGAGTGAAAACCGATGTTACAGTGTAGACGGAATTTGCGGTCTCCTATTGACAGTTTATAGGCAAGCACACCTCCGTATTGACTTCTCTCTGAGTTTACGTTTGAAACCCACAGCATTTACAGTCGCCACGAGATTTTTTTACTCCAGCGTTTCTCAATTATTTCTAGAAAATACAGAAGCGAAGACTGGCCTACATAGCTTTGTTTGTTTGGTGCCTGGATAAGTATTCAAGGGCACTGTCAAATTTAGGGTGGGAGAGGAGCAGATACATTGCATGAAGCATCAGTAAGCTGTCAGCTCTGTGCCTGAGGTCTGGGCAGGAGCTGCCCTTGGTGTGTGTATGATTGCTTTCCAACTTCATGCAACTCAAAGGCAAGTTAAAGTGTAAATTGCCCGAGTGTTGTGTCTAAAACAGTGATGAAGAATGTCTTATGGGAGTGAGGAGCTTTATGGAGGGGAATGACTTTTAAATATGGCTCAGCTTGTAAGTAATCAGACGTATTCGTTCAGTGGAACAAGTACAAGGAGGTGGCACTAAAAATGCAGATGCCAGTGAGAAACTCTCCAGTTTGTTCTTTGGCACTTGAACTGGGACCTCTAAGATGGCTGCAATATAACACCAGTGAACGTGGATTCCGTTTCTCTTTTGCAGGCGCAGGAAGCATCGTTGCCATTATGATCAGCAGCCTGGAAGGCATGGAGATCCTGCGCCGGATTGAGAGTGGCCTGAAAGTGGACATGGTTATTGAAGTGGGGAAGAAGCACGGTCCCTTGATGAATTTCTTTTCCATCTTATTCCTCTCGGAGTTACTGATCATCCCCACTGCAGTGATTATGGTTTACTCAATTTTTTATTGTGCTCAGAGATTCAGGATCTCCAGGGCACAGGTGAGTTGGTGTTGTTTCTGTCACTTACTGTCCCTCTGAGCCACCGCGCTGTGGATCGTGAAGCTGAAATAGTGCTTGAGCACTGAGGTGACTGAATTCCTTCTTTCCAAAGGAAGGAGAGTGTGAGCTAAGGGAGGTACTTTTAAACAGCTAAAAACTTTTCGAAGAAATGGCAGAAAGCAACCTGTCTGCTTGTGCCTTGAGAGTGTAACTGATGGTGCTTAGTCGGGTTTCTCCTACAAACTGTACTTCTTGAACAGCAGTGCAGCAATAATGCCGATGTACTAGGGGAGGTGAGAGAGCTAAGCTGCTTTTATCTGACGCTCACACTTCCCATGTAGCACTGCTGCAATGTGAGATAGGCACCAAGGTAAGTATGAGGAGCTACTGCTAATGAGAAAAATAAGAGTTTAACCAGGATTCCTTTCTGTTACAGCGACAGCTGAAGGCCAAAGCTAAGAAGGCCCTTGGAAAAATGCAGCTGCGCACCCTGAAGGAAGGGGACAAGGTATGGCAGCTCCTCAGCACCCTAGCACACCCTTCACATGGAACCCAGAGTTTGTCCTTCCTATTAGGACAGGGTGCAGAAACCTCTTGGAACCCGTAACTGCATGTTCCTCTTTCGCACCAAGTTCTTTTCAAGGGCACAAGATGTCAGATTGCACATACTTTCAAATCACGTATATGTATTTTTGCATCTTACTCATAGTCTTCCTGTGCTGAGAGGTCCTAAATTTCTAATGTGGAAAATGCCAGAAATGCTTTACTTGGAAAGCAGATTCATCATCGGCTTCAGTGGCCATTCCTCTCTGGGCAGATGTTGGAAGCAGTGCTTTCCAAATCTCTGCAGTATTGACTGAGATAATCCAGCAGGTTGCACAGGTGGCTGTCCAAAAGGGTCTTGAATATCTCCAAAGAAGGAGCCCCACAGTGTCTCTGGGCAGCCTGTTCCAGCGCTCTGCCACCCTACCTTCTCTGCTAACAAGTTCTTCTTCATGTTTGTGTGGGATCTCCTATGTTTCAGTTCTTGGCCATTGTTCCTCATCCTATCACTACACGCCACTGAAAGGAACCTGGCCTCATCCAGTTGCATCCCCCCCTTCAGATGTTTATGAACATCGATCAGATCCTCTCTCAGCCACCTCTTCTCCAGGATGGACAGCCCCAGAACAGCCTTTCCTTATCCCACAGGTGCTCCAGGCCCCACATCGCCTCTGTCGCCCTCCACCGGGCTCTTTTGAGGGGATCCCTGTCCTTTTTGAACTGGGGAGCCCAGAACCGGACGCAGTATTCCTGATAGTTTTCATCTGTGTTTCTGAACCATTGCATTAAGCTTTCAATGCTTCTGATCAAATGTCAGCTTTACTGTAAATAATCCATGTTATTACTAAACATAATCCATAAGTAATCCAAAAAGTCCATAATAAAATGCATAAAAACTTAAAGTTATGGATAAGAGTTATTTTGGATTTACTTTCTCTACAGTAGATATGAGTGTAGTTCGGAGGAAGCTTTCAAAGCTGATTAAAGCTGGAAATTAATCTTTCCACTTTAGGAAACTGGTCCTGATGGAGATACCTGTGCCGTGTGCATTGACTCGTACAAGCCAGATGAAGTCGTGCGCATCTTGGCTTGCAAGTAAGTTGTCTTCCAAACTGACCCCTAATAGAAAATGATAGAGCATTCCTGTCCTGATTGTTCCTTCTGCTGCGTTAACAAAGCCAGTCGGGCTTCCAGCAAATGGTCGTAGAGCAAGAATTCTTGGGTCTCTGTCAAAGAGTGTTTCAAACTGCAGGAACTGTGACTGTGCTCTCACAGTGTGCCCCTACAGCCTGTGTCTGTGCCTCACCCGCCCTGACCATCTCGGCTGACTACAGAGCCGCTCCAGTCTATTCTTCTAGCATTCGCTACTATTGCATCTCATTGTGCTCTTGTGGAAGCCCAGTATGCCACTAAGGTTTTACTTTGATTCTCCATAAGACGAACAGTGAAGCTATTCCAGGGTTTAAGGAAACTTGTTCTGTGTGACTTTGTGTGCCAGCTGAATGAGACTGATTTGAGAAGCTTTGCAACAGCAGAGGGCTACAAGAGCGCTCAAGTTAAACGCTATGTGAGCTTTGTGAATGTTGTATGGAGAGACTGCTTTTACATGGAGAAGATTGCGTGAAAGTGCTTGGAAAAACTTGGACATGGGGGAAAATCTAATGGTGGAGAAGGAATCAATCTGCAGCTGTCGTTTTCTGAGCAGCGTCATCTGTCAAACACTCTTAAATCTGAGCTGGCATTACCTTTGTGCAAGATTACGGTTTTGTGGAAGCCCTGTGTTTAGGAGCAGTAGGACGTCCAAGAGGCTGGCCTGGTGAAGTGCTTTCAGCAGACTTAAGATGACCGTTTTTGTTTCATTGTCCCCACCGACCGTGTTCTCTGCCAATATCAACAGTATTAAACTCTCACATGAGTTATTAACTGTTCTTTACTGCCAGAATGTTCTTGACGTTGGTGGCCTGCCTCTTCGTAGAGACCCTGCATGTTAAAAGCATTTAACTGTATGCCTAAAGAAAAAAGCAAGCAACTGAATGCATCTTTGAGTCTCGTTAGTGGTATCTAAATATCTGGGGAGTATGAGTTTGCAGAAGGCATTCTTGTCCTTACAGTCAAACTGTAGGCACTTCTAGTAGCAGAGGTACACCAGATGTGAGTACAAGTACTCCCAGTCTCTGTGAATTAAGGAAGTTTCAGGTTTTACTACAGACATTACGCTGGTGCAGCTGGAAGGAGGTGCTGATTGTGTGCGCTTAATTGGAGGGCTCGGTATCAAGCTTGGGTGTAGAACATTAAATGTGGTGATCAGCACTGAACAAAGCCTTGCTATTTCCTATTCAGGCAGAAGGAACAGGAAGGTCTCAGGATTGCAAGCTGTCTGCTTGAATTTGTGTGCTAAATTAAACCCTTTGTGGATCCAAATACCTACACAGAAGCACACATTTGCACCTACAGTGTCTGAACTGTGTTCAGTTTCTTGCGTATGTGGCCTGCCCAATGTCCGCTTGGAATTCACAGTGACTGCGTAGGCAAAGTAAATGTGTGGGAGTATGGTTTCTCTTGAGAGCATAATTTGGCAAGACGTTTTGCATGTAAGAGTAACAGAAAGGAGGGCTACTTAGTCCTGTGTCATTATGATGACAGTTGAGCGTAAGGCTAAGGTTGAGGCACCAGTATCTATTACTGAAGTTATCATCTGGGAATACATTGCATGGCGATTTAAAAACAATCAAAAAGCCCTACAGCAAAACCATGAACAGTGATGTAGCACAGATAATGCTGACATTTTTACAAGGTATGCAGAGAAACAAGTAAAAGGTTGAGACCACGCAGCTAGCTCCAGCTTTCAACAGTAGCATGTGGCAAAATGAGGCAACCCCTAGAATCAGTGAGTTCTGTGTCAGTAGGTCAAGCTAGTTGCTGCTACTCAAACGCCTTTCCTGATGTGCAAGCTAACTTGTCGGTTGCTTCCTCCACCAGCCATGTTTTCCACAAGATCTGTGTTGATCCTTGGCTTTTAGAGCACAGGACGTGCCCGTTGTGCAAATACGACATACTCAAAGTTCTAAGTCCTGAGGTAAGTCGCAGTCTCCTCTAGTGGCAGATTTCACTAACAGTACTGAGTACATAAGGAACTGAATCACTCTGTCACTGCTCTCTGTGGAATACCCCAGAGGAAGATGGTGTTGCCAATGGCTGAGCAACTGAAATATATGCCAGAGTTTGCCTGCGGGGTGGAGGTGTGTACTGAGTGGGAGGGAAATCCTTCTCTTCCTTGTCCTGGGTAAGAAAAGGGAGAAGAGGTGGTTGAAGAATACAGAAACTGTATCTGTACATCCCACTCTAAATAGGCAGTGGCTGTTTTCCTCTTGTGATGCTGGAGGTTAACGTTGGAATTCTGTTCTTCTGTTTTAAATCTCTCTTTCTTGGTAATAGTGCACCAGCCTTCAGTCCCTGAAAGCATTGCTTTCATTGAAAGGTGCGTCCCCCTCCAAAGTCCTAACTTTACCATTTTCTCTTTTTCTCAAAGGAGGATGAAGGAGCTGGGGCAGTGTCTGTGCAAACCAGAGTGTACGCTGTGACATCAACTGTCGCTTTCGTTAATGAAGTGGAGAACTCCACTGAAAACGAATCATCTGGTGATACTTCTGTGCAAGCACCAGTTGAAATAGCTCTGGTGGAACGTCAGCCACCAGAAAGTAAGTATATCGGTTCACCTGTCTTGCTGGATTGCTTTCCCCTTCCTTTGCTTGTGCTGTGCATTAGGTTTATTTCCCTTTATAATACACAGCAGTGTATGTTTTCTCAGACTAGCCTTAAACGTCTGCTTGTTTTCACACTCACCTCAGACACTTACTCTTCGTTTTCTAATGAACTACAGTCTAATCTTTAATTCAAAGCAGAAATCTAGAAAAAGAGCAGCTGAAAATCACACGCTTACTGCTTGCAGGCCAAAAGGGATTTCTGAAAAAGGTCCTCCTCTCATTCTCTCTTTGGAGATTGTCTTGGACGTGTGAGTGTTGCTTTGCCACCACATCTGTCCAATTTCAGTAGTTGAATATTCAGAAAACCTTCGGAAAGTCTGTCCTTTTTCAGAATCAATCACGCAAAACAGATGACAAATGTTTCCTGTTGAATTTCGCACTTTGCCTGTTTATTTTGTTCATGGTAGTAAAGCTATAACCCTTTGCATCTTGTTTTTGTTCTGGACAGATGATGACGCGTGCCTCGTAAGTGATGAATCTCAGCCTTCGGCTGAGTCTGTCCTTCCTCCCGTGGAACACCGACCGTTCGAGGCAGATGAATCCCAAGTTTCTGAGATTCAGCTTTAAGAATTTGCCCAGCAATGGGATTATTGCCTTCTTCAAGTTGCTGTCTACCGCCACTGAGTGTACACCAAGAATGTGAAGAACCCAGTGGAAGAATGTAGCAGCACTGTTGTATTGAAAGTGTTTAGAATAAAGGTGTTTGAGTTATGATAATGTGGTTTTCAGTTTTTAAAACTACATCTCCCACGCGGAAATTAATTCTCTTCAGGTAAAGCTGAACTGTGGTGAAAACCACAGTTTTTATACAGTTTTATACCTGTGCACGTGCAGAGCTGGTGCCGTTCATCATTGCACAGCTTCAAATGTAGGGGGAAGGGTCTACGCCCGGAATGGAGAGAGGCACTCAGGAACGTCCTCGAGGAGCGACGTTCGGGTTGAAACGTGAGACTTCCCGGGGCAGCGAGCATCACCAGCATCAGCACCACAGCCCAAAGTTGTCCAGAAACGGTGTGGGGGAGGGGAGCGAAGCAATCCCCGAGGGAAGAGCGGCACGTGAGGGCGTGGGGTGCTCAGCAGGTCACGTGTTCCGGAGCGGGGCAACAATCGGGGGCGTGGTCTCCCTGAACATTGAGCGGTGCCGGGTTCCTGTTGCTTGTGACATTTCACTCGCGGGGGTCGGCAGTGGTCAACTGTGGCCATCGCTGGCAGAAACCACCCAGAGGCTCTTGTGTTTTGGGCTTGGACGTCTGACGTTCATTGCTTAGACGTAAGCGATGATCTGCAGGCAGATGTACGCCATCACCACCGCCTTCCTCGCGGTGGTTGGTATCCTGATGGGGGCTACAGAGGCCGCTACTGTGAGCGCCTCTGTCCGTGTCTCGTACTACAACAGCACCAGCAACGAGACCGTGTCCCAGCAGTGCAAGAGCGGCGTATACGGTTTCAACTCTCCACTACGGAGCGCTCGCGGCGCTGTGGCCGTTCCCCACGGTGGCAGTCTTCAGGCGTGCGACCCTACCACCACGTTCAGCACCGCCGAGCCACAGTGGGTTGCACTGATTGAAAGAGGCAACTGCACCTTCGCCGAGAAGATCCACGTGGCGGCCGAGAGAGGTGCGGCGGCGGCCGTGATCTTCAACACAGCGGCTGAGGGCAATCGCACCTTTCCGATGTTCCATGCTGGTAAGCGTCCCCATCCTGCTGTCCCCTCGGGCCCGGCCAGGCTGCGAGGCGGCCTCGTGCTCCTCACTGCCGGTTGCTTTCGGCGCGATGCCCGAAAGGGGAAATACGACGTCTTGAAACTTGAGCCTCGGCTCAGCGTGAAACAAATGCCCTGCTGCCGCGGTTGGCGCAGCCCCGTGGGTGAGTGTCGGAAGCTAGAGCCATGCTTTGCTTGCACAGCAAGCACGTTTCTTTCGGCAGTGCTGCAGAAAAGCACGCAGGGTCTGCTTTGGAGGTGGCAGCGTGTGCTTCCGAGGCTGGAGGACACACGTGAGCCTGCCGCAGGTTCCTGCAGCTCGGCTCTGTGCTTTGCAGGCTGCAAGACAGATCCTGCCTTTGGGGGTTCTCGCCCGAGTTTTTTTTACTCCTTTCTGCACAGCTGCTGTGCGCAGCCTCTCCTGTCATTCCTGACCCCTGACTGGGGAAAACTGCTAGACCTCATGCTTGGACGTCTTGGGACAAAGGCATTACATGAGCAAGGTAGAAAAATAATAAGTGCTTTCTCAAACGAGAGCCTTTTGTGATTTGGCACCAGTCTGAGTTTTTGTATCTAAGGTTGGCTGAGGTTTCTCAGTGGACAGAAAAAAATTGGTCTCTCCAATAAAATTGGCTTCGCTTGGGGGTTGGTTCAAAACAGCACTTCTGTAGCTGCCTTTCTTGCCTCATTGTGTAATATCTATTATGAATGTTGTGCAGCTGATGGCTTAATGCCATCCTTAATGCTCCGTCCTTCCCAGCCTGTGAATCTGCTTTTCTTGTATTTGGTTTAGTGAGAGGCCACTGATGACTTGCTCATCTCTCCTTTTCCCTTTTTTTAACCTATGAACAACATTGTGTTGAGACTGGTGTTCTCACAAGTAGTATGAAGTGTTCTTAGCAATTGCACTGTCCCAGGAAATGGAAGTGGCTTTGTCCAAGTCACTATTTAGGGACCGATGTTGCTTGAAATTCCTTCTGAAGGTAAAACTCTTTGGGCCCTCGGGATAGCTTGCTGTGTCACCAGAGCAGTGAAAACCGATGTTACAGTGTAGACGGAATTTGCGGTCTCCTATTGACAGTTTATAGGCAAGCACACCTCCGTATTGTCTTCTCTCTGAGTTTACGTTTGAAACCCACAGCATTTACAGTCGCCACGAGATTTTTTTACTCCAGCGTTTCTCAATTATTTCTAGAAAATACAGAAGCGAAGACTGGCCTACATAGCTTTGTTTGTTTGGTGCCTGGATAAGTATTCAAGGGCACTGTCAAATTTAGGGTGAGAGAGGAGCAGATACATTGCATGAAGCATCAGTAAGCTGTCAGCTCTGTGCCTGAGGTCTGGGCAGGAGCTGCCCTTGGTGTGTGTATGATTGCTTTCCAACTTCGTGCAACTCAAAGGCAAGTTAAAGTGTAAATTGCCCGAGTGTTGTGTCTAAAACAGTGATGAAGAATGTCTTATGGGAGTGAGGAGCTTTATGGAGGGGAATGACTTTTAAATATGGCTCAGCTTGTAAGTAATCAGACGTATTCGTTCAGTGGAACAAGTACAAGGAGGTGGCACTAAAAATGCAGATGCCAGTGAGAAACTCTCCAGTTTGTTCTTTGGCACTTGAACTGGGACCTCTAAGATGGCTGCAATATAACACCAGTGAACGTGGATTCCGTTTCTCTTTTGCAGGTACAGGAAGCATCGTTGCCATTATGATCAGCAGCCTGGAAGGCATGGAGATCCTGCGCCGGATTGAGAGTGGCCTGAAAGTGGACATGGTTATTGAAGCGGGGAAGAAGCACGGTCCCTTGATGAATTTCTATTCCATCTTATTCCTCTCGGAGTCACTGATCGTCCTCGCTGCAGTGATTATGGTTTACTCAATTTTTTATTGTGCTCAGAGATTCAGGATCTCCAGGGCACAGGTGTGTTGGTGTTGTTTCTGTCACTTACTGTCCCTCTGAGCCACCGTGCTGTGGATCGTGAAGCTGAAATAGTGCTTGAGCACTGAGGTGACTGAATTCCTTCTTTCCAAAGGAAGGAGAGTGAGAGCTAAGGGAGGTCTTTTGAAACAGCTAAAAACTTTTCGAAGAAATGGCAGAAAGCAACCTGTCTGCTTGTGCCTTGAGAGTGTAACTGATGGTGCTTAGTCGGGTTTCTCCTACAAACTGTACTTCTTGAACAGCAGTGCAGCAATAATGCCGATGTACTAGGGGAGGTGAGAGAGCTAAGCTGCTTTTATCTGACGCTCACACTTCCCATGTAGCACTGCTGCAATGTGAGATAGGCACCAAGGTAAGTATGAGGAGCTACTGCTAATGAGAAAAATAAGAGTTTAACCAGGACTCCTTTCTGTTACAGCGACAGCTGAAGGCCAAAGCTAAGAAGGCCCTTGGAAAAATGCAGCTGCGCACCCTGAAGGAAGGGGACAAGGTATGGCAGCTCCTCAGCACCCTAGCACACCCTTCACATGGAACCCAGAGTTTGTCCTTCCTATTAGGACAGGGTGCAGAAACCTCTTGGAACCCGTAACTGCATGTTCCTCTTTTGCGCCAAGTTCTTTTCAAGGGCACAAGATGTCAGAGTTTGCACATACTTTCAAATCACGTATATGTATTTTTGCATCTTACTCATAGTCTTCCTGTGCTGAGAGGTCCCAAATTTCTAATGTGGAAAATGCCAGAAATGCTTTACTTGGAAAGCAGATTCATCATCGGCTTCAGTGGCCATTCCTCTCTGGGCAGATGTTGGAAGCAGTGCTTTCCAAATCTCTGCAGTATTGACTGAGATAATCCAGCAGGTTGCACAGGTGGCTGTCCAAAAGGGTCTTGAATATCTCCAAAGTAGGAGCCCCACAGTGTCTCTAGGCAGCCTGTTCCAGCGCTCTGCCACCCTACCTTCTCTGCTAACAAGTTCTTCTTCATGTTTGTGTGGGACCTCCTATGTTTCAGTTCTTGGCCATTGTTCCTCATCCTATCACTACACACCACTGAAAGGAACCTGGCCTCATCCAGTTGCATCCCCCCCTTCAGATGTTTATGAACATCGATCAGATCCTCTCTCAGCCACCTCTTCTCCAGGATGGACAGCCCCAGAACAGCCTTTCCTTATCCCACAGGTGCTCCAGGCCCCACATCGCCTCTGTCGCCCTCCACCGGGCTCTTTTGAGGGGATCCCTGTCCTTTTTGAACTGGGGAGCCCAGAACCGGACGCAGTATTCCTGATAGTTTTCATCTGTGTTTCTGAACCATTGCATTAAGCTTTCAATGCTTCTGATCAAATGTCAGCTTTACTGTAAATAATCCATGTTATTACTAAACATAATCCATAAGTAATCCAAAAAGTCCATAATAAAATGCATAAAAACTTAAAGTTATGGATAAGAGTTATTTTGGATTTACTTTCTCTACAGTAGATATGAGTGTAGTTCGGAGGAAGCTTTCAAAGCTGATTAAAGCTGAAAATTAATCTTTCCACTTTAGGAAACTGGTCCTGATGGAGATACCTGTGCCGTGTGCATTGACTCGTACAAGCCAGATGAAGTCGTGCGCATCTTGGCTTGCAAGTAAGTTGTCTTCCAAACTGACCCCTAATAGAAAATGATAGAGCATTCCTGTCCTGATTGTTCCTTCTGCTGCGTTAACAAAGCCAGTCGGGCTTCCAGCAAATGGTCGTAGAGCAAGAATTCTTGGGTCTCTGTCAAAGAGTGTTTCAAACTGCAGGAACTGTGACTGTGCTCTCACAGTGTGCCCCTACAGCCTGTGTCTGTGCCTCACCCGCCCTGACCATCTCGGCTGACTACAGAGCCGCTCCAGTCTATTCTTCTAGCATTCGCTACTATTGCATCTCATTGTGCTCTTGTGGAAGCCCAGTATGCCACTAAGGTTTTACTTTGATTCTCCATAAGACGAACAGTGAAGCTATTCCAGGGTTTAAGGAAACTTGTTCTGTGTGACTTTGTGTGCCAGCTGAATGAGACTGATTTGAGAAGCTTTGCAACAGCAGAGGGCTACAAGAGCGCTCAAGTTAAACGCTATGTGAGCTTTGTGAATGTTGTATGGAGAGACTGCTTTTACATGGAGAAGATTGCGTGAAAGTGCTTGGAAAAACTTGGACATGGGGGAAAATCTAATGGTGGAGAAGGAATCAATCTGCAGCTGTCGTTTTCTGAGCAGCGTCATCTGTCAAACACTCTTAAATCTGAGCTGGCATTACCTTTGTGCAAGATTACGGTTTTGTGGAAGCCCTGTGTTTAGGAGCAGTAGGACGTCCAAGAGGCTGGCCTGGTGAAGTGCTTTCAGCAGACTTAAGATGACCGTTTTTGTTTCATTGTCCCCACCGACCGTGTTATCTGCCAATATCAACAGTATTAAACTCTCACATGAGTTATTAACTGTTCTTTACTGCGAGAATGTTCTTGACGTTGGTGGCCTGCCTCTTCGTAGAGACCCTGCATGTTAAAAGCATTTAACTGTATGCCTAAAGAAAAAAGCAAGCAACTGAATGCATCTTTGAGTCTCGTTAGTGGTATCTAAATATCTGGGGAGTATGAGTTTGCAGAAGGCATTCTTGTCCTTACAGTCAAACTGTAGGCACTTCTAGTAGCAGAGGTACACCAGATGTGAGTACAAGTACTCCCAGTCTCTGTGAATTAAGGAAGTTTCAGGTTTTACTACAGACATTACGCTGGTGCAGCTGGAAGGAGGTGCTGATTGTGTGCGCTTAATTGGAGGGCTCGGTATCAAGCTTGGGTGTAGAACATTAAATGTGGTGATCAGCATTGAACAAAGCCTTGCTATTTCCTATTCAGGCAGAAGGAACAGGCAGGTCTCAGGATTGCAAGCTGTCTGCTTGAATTTGTGTGCTAAATTAAACCCTTTGTGGATCCAAATACCTACACAGAAGCACACATTTGCACCTACAGTGTCTGAACTGTGTTCAGTTTCTTGCGTATGTGGCCTGCCCAATGTCCGCTTGGAATTCACAGTGACTGCGTAGGCAAAGTAAATGTGTGGGAGTATGGTTTCTCTTGAGAGCATAATTTGGCAAGACGTTTTGCATGTAAGAGTAACAGAAAGGAGGGCTACTTAGTCCTGTGTCATTATGATGACAGTTGAGCGTAAGGCTAAGGTTGAGGCACCAGTATCTATTACTGAAGTTATCATCTGGGAATACATTGCATGGCGATTTAAAAACAATCAAAAAGCCCTACAGCAAAACCATGAACAGTGACGTAGCACAGATAATGCTGACATTTTTACAAGGTATGCAGAGAAACAAGTAAAAGGTTGAGACCACGCAGCTAGCTCCAGCTTTCAACAGTAGCATGTGGCAAAATGAGGCAACCCCTAGAATCAGTGAGTTCTGTGTCAGTAGGTCAAGCTAGTTGCTGCTACTCAAACGCCTTTCCTGATGTGCAAGCTAACTTGTCGGTTGCTTCCTCCACCAGCCATGTTTTCCACAAGATCTGTGTTGATCCTTGGCTTTTAGAGCACAGGACGTGCCCGTTGTGCAAATACGACATACTCAGAGTTCTAAGTCCTGAGGTAAGTCGCAGTCTCCTCTACTGGCAGATTTCACTAACAGTACTGGGATACATAAGGAACTGAATCACTCTGTCACTGCTCTCTGTGGAATACCCCAGAGGAAGATGGTGTTGCCAATGGCTGAGCAACTGAAATATATGCCAGAGTTTGCCTGCGGGGTGGAGGTGTGTACTGAGTGGGAGGGAAATCCTTCTCTTCCTTGTCCTGGGTAAGAAAAGGGAGAAGAGGTGGTTGAAGAATACAGAAACTGTATCTGTACATCCCACTCTAAATAGGCAGTGGCTGTTTTCCTCTTGTGATGCTGGAGGTTAACGTTGGAATTCTGTTCTTCTGTTTTAAATCTCTCTTTCTTGGTAATAGTGCACCAGCCTTCAGTCCCTGAAAGCATTGCTTTCATTGAAAGGTGCGTCCCCCTCCAAAGTCCTAACTTTACCATTTTCTCTTTTTCTCAAAGGAGGATGAAGGAGCTGGGGCAGTGTCTGTGCAAACCAGAGTGTACGCTGTGACATCAACTGTCGCTTTCGTTAATGAAGTGGAGAACTCCACTGAAAACGAATCATCTGGTGATACTTCTGTGCAAGCACCAGTTGAAATAGCTCTGGTGGAACGTCAGCCACCAGAAAGTAAGTATATCGGTTCACCTGTCTTGCTGGATTGCTTTCCCCTTCCTTTGCTTGTGCTGTGCATTAGGTTTATTTCCCTTTATAATACACAGCAGTGTATGTTTTCTCAGACTAGCCTTAAACGTCTGCTTGTTTTCACACTCACCTCAGACACTTACTCTTCGTTTTCTAATGAACTACAGTCTAATCTTTAATTCAAAGCAGAAATCTAGAAAAAGAGCAGCTGAAAATCACACGCTTACTGCTTGCAGGCCAAAAGGGATTTCTGAAAAAGGTCCTCCTCTCATTCTCTCTTTGGAGATTGTCTTGGACGTGTGAGTGTTGCTTTGCCACCACATCTGTCCAATTTCAGTAGTTGAATATTCAGAAAACCTTCGGAAAGTCTGTCCTTTTTCAGAATCAATCACGCAAAACAGATGACAAATGTTTCCTGTTGAATTTCGCACTTTGTCTGTTTATTTTGTTCATGGTAGTAAAGCTATAACCCTTTGCATCTTGTTTTTGTTCTGGACAGATGATGACGCGTGCCTCGTAAGTGATGAATCTCAGCCTTCGGCTGAGTCTGTCCTTCCTCCCGTGGAACACCGACCGTTCGAGGCAGATGAATCCCAAGTTTCTGAGATTCAGCTTTAAGAATTTGCCCAGCAATGGGATTATTGCCTTCTTCAAGTTGCTGTCTACCGCCACTGAGTGTACACCAAGAATGTGAAGAACCCAGTGGAAGAATGTAGCAGCACTGTTGTATTGAAAGTGTTTAGAATAAAGGTGTTTGAGTTATGATAATGTGGTTTTCAGTTTTTAAAACTACATCTCCCACGCGGAAATTAATTCTCTTCAGGTAAAGCTGAACTGTGGTGAAAACCACAGTTTTTATACAGTTTTATACCTGTGCACGTGCAGAGCTGGTGCCGTTCATCATTGCACAGCTTCAAATGTAGGGGGAAGGGTCTACGCCCGGAATGGAGAGAGGCACTCAGGAACGTCCTCGAGGAGCGACGTTCGGGTTGAAACGTGAGACTTCCCGGGGCAGCGAGCATCACCAGCATCAGCACCACAGCCCAAAGTTGTCCAGAAACGGTGTGGGGGAGGGGAGCGAAGCAATCCCCGAGGGAAGAGCGGCACGTGAGGGCGTGGGGTGCTCAGCAGGTCACGTGTTCCGGAGCGGGGCAACAATCGGGGGCGTGGTCTCCCTGAACATTGAGCGGTGCCGGGTTCCTGTTGCTTGTGACATTTCACTCGCGGGGGTCGGCAGTGGTCAACTGTGGCCATCGCTGGCAGAAACCACCCAGAGGCTCTTGTGTTTTGGGCTTGGACGTCTGACGTTCATTGCTTAGACGTAAGCGATGATCTGCAGGCAGATGTACGCCATCACCACCGCCTTCCTCGCGGTGGTTGGTATCCTGATGGGGGCTACAGAGGCCGCTACTGTGAGCGCCTCTGTCCGTGTCTCGTACTACAACAGCACCAGCAACGAGACCGTGTCCCAGCAGTGCAAGAGCGGCGTATACGGTTTCAACTCTCCACTACGGAGCGCTCGCGGCGCTGTGGCCGTTCCCCACGGTGGCAGTCTTCAGGCGTGCGACCCTACCACCACGTTCAGCACCGCCGAGCCACAGTGGGTTGCACTGATTGAAAGAGGCAACTGCACCTTCGCCGAGAAGATCCACGTGGCGGCCGAGAGAGGTGCGGCGGCGGCCGTGATCTTCAACACAGCGGCTGAGGGCAATCGCACCTTTCCGATGTTCCATGCTGGTAAGCGTCCCCATCCTGCTGTCCCCTCGGGCCCGGCCAGGCTGCGAGGCGGCCTCGTGCTCCTCACTGCCGGTTGCTTTCGGCGCGATGCCCGAAAGGGGAAATACGACGTCTTGAAACTTGAGCCTCGGCTCAGCGTGAAACAAATGCCCTGCTGCCGCGGTTGGCGCAGCCCCGTGGGTGAGTGTCGGAAGCTAGAGCCATGCTTTGCTTGCACAGCAAGCACGTTTCTTTCGGCAGTGCTGCAGAAAAGCACGCAGGGTCTGCTTTGGAGGTGGCAGCGTGTGCTTCCGAGGCTGGAGGACACACGTGAGCCTGCCGCAGGTTCCTGCAGCTCGGCTCTGTGCTTTGCAGGCTGCAAGACAGATCCTGCCTTTGGGGGTTCTCGCCCGAGTTTTTTTTACTCCTTTCTGCACAGCTGCTGTGCGCAGCCTCTCCTGTCATTCCTGACCCCTGACTGGGGAAAACTGCTAGACCTCATGCTTGGACGTCTTGGGACAAAGGCATTACATGAGCAAGGTAGACAAATAATAAGTGCTTTCTCAAACGAGAGCCTTTTGTGATTTGGCACCAGTCTGAGTTTTTGTATCTAAGGTTGGCTGAGGTTTCTCAGTGGACAGAAAAAAATTGGTCTCTCCAATAAAATTGGCTTCGCTTGGGGGTTGGTTCAAAACAGCACTTCTGTAGCTGCCTTTCTTGCCTCATTGTGTAATATCTATTATGAATGTTGTGCAGCTGATGGCTTAATGCCATCCTTAATGCTCCGTCCTTCCCAGCCTGTGAATCTGCTTTTCTTGTATTTGGTTTAGTGAGAGGCCACTGATGACTTGCTCATCTCTCCTTTTCCCTTTTTTTAACCTATGAACAACATTGTGTTGAGACTGGTGTTCTCACAAGTAGTATGAAGTGTTCTTAGCAATTGCACTGTCCCAGGAAATGGAAGTGGCTTTGTCCAAGTCACTATTTAGGGACCGATGTTGCTTGAAATTCCTTCTGAAGGTAAAACTCTTTGGGCCCTCGGGATAGCTTGCTGTGTCACCAGAGCAGTGAAAACCGATGTTACAGTGTAGACGGAATTTGCGGTCTCCTATTGACAGTTTATAGGCAAGCACACCTCCGTATTGTCTTCTCTCTGAGTTTACGTTTGAAACCCACAGCATTTACAGTCGCCACGAGATTTTTTTACTCCAGCGTTTCTCAATTATTTCTAGAAAATACAGAAGCGAAGACTGGCCTACATAGCTTTGTTTGTTTGGTGCCTGGATAAGTATTCAAGGGCACTGTCAAATTTAGGGTGGGAGAGGAGCAGATACATTGCATGAAGCATCAGTAAGCTGTCAGCTCTGTGCCTGAGGTCTGGGCAGGAGCTGCCCTTGGTGTGTGTATGATTGCTTTCCAACTTCGTGCAACTCAAAGGCAAGTTAAAGTGTAAATTGCCCGAGTGTTGTGTCTAAAACAGTGATGAAGAATGTCTTATGGGAGTGAGGAGCTTTATGGAGGGGAATGACTTTTAAATATGGCTCAGCTTGTAAGTAATCAGACGTATTCGTTCAGTGGAACAAGTACAAGGAGGTGGCACTAAAATGCAGATGCCAGTGAGAAACTCTCCAGTTTGTTCTTTGGCACTTGAACTGGGACCTCTAAGATGGCTGCAATATAACACCAGTGAACGTGGATTCCGTTTCTCTTTTGCAGGTACAGGAAGCATCGTTGCCATTATGATCAGCAGCCTGGAAGGCATGGAGATCCTGCGCCGGATTGAGAGTGGCCTGAAAGTGGACATGGTTATTGAAGCGGGGAAGAAGCACGGTCCCTTGATGAATTTCTATTCCATCTTATTCCTCTCGGAGTCACTGATCGTCCTCGCTGCAGTGATTATGGTTTACTCAATTTTTTATTGTGCTCAGAGATTCAGGATCTCCAGGGCACAGGTGTGTTGGTGTTGTTTCTGTCACTTACTGTCCCTCTGAGCCACCGTGCTGTGGATCGTGAAGCTGAAATAGTGCTTGAGCACTGAGGTGACTGAATTCCTTCTTTCCAAAGGAAGGAGAGTGAGAGCTAAGGGAGGTCTTTTGAAACAGCTAAAAACTTTTCGAAGAAATGGCAGAAAGCAACCTGTCTGCTTGTGCCTTGAGAGTGTAACTGATGGTGCTTAGTCGGGTTTCTCCTACAAACTGTACTTCTTGAACAGCAGTGCAGCAATAATGCCGATGTACTAGGGGAGGTGAGAGAGCTAAGCTGCTTTTATCTGACGCTCACACTTCCCATGTAGCACTGCTGCAATGTGAGATAGGCACCAAGGTAAGTATGAGGAGCTACTGCTAATGAGAAAAATAAGAGTTTAACCAGGACTCCTTTCTGTTACAGCGACAGCTGAAGGCCAAAGCTAAGAAGGCCCTTGGAAAAATGCAGCTGCGCACCCTGAAGGAAGGGGACAAGGTATGGCAGCTCCTCAGCACCCTAGCACACCCTTCACATGGAACCCAGAGTTTGTCCTTCCTATTAGGACAGGGTGCAGAAACCTCTTGGAACCCGTAACTGCATGTTCCTCTTTTGCGCCAAGTTCTTTTCAAGGGCACAAGATGTCAGAGTTTGCACATACTTTCAAATCACGTATATGTATTTTTGCATCTTACTCATAGTCTTCCTGTGCTGAGAGGTCCCAAATTTCTAATGTGGAAAATGCCAGAAATGCTTTACTTGGAAAGCAGATTCATCATCGGCTTCAGTGGCCATTCCTCTCTGGGCAGATGTTGGAAGCAGTGCTTTCCAAATCTCTGCAGTATTGACTGAGATAATCCAGCAGGTTGCACAGGTGGCTGTCCAAAAGGGTCTTGAATATCTCCAAAGTAGGAGCCCCACAGTGTCTCTGGGCAGCCTGTTCCAGCGCTCTGCCACCCTACCTTCTCTGCTAACAAGTTCTTCTTCATGTTTGTGTGGGACCTCCTATGTTTCAGTTCTTGGCCATTGTTCCTCATCCTATCACTACACACCACTGAAAGGAACCTGGCCTCATCCAGTTGCCTCCCCCCCTTCAGATGTTTATGAACATCGATCAGATCCTCTCTCAGCCACCTCTTCTCCAGGATGGACAGCCCCAGAACAGCCTTTCCTTATCCCACAGGTGCTCCAGGCCCCACATCGCCTCTGTCGCCCTCCACCGGGCTCTTTTGAGGGGATCCCTGTCCTTTTTGAACTGGGGAGCCCAGAACCGGACGCAGTATTCCTGATAGTTTTCATCTGTGTTTCTGAACCATTGCATTAAGCTTTCAATGCTTCTGATCAAATGTCAGCTTTACTGTAAATAATCCACATTATTACTAAACATAATCCATAAGTAATCCAAAAAGTCCATAGTAAAATGCATAAAAACTTAAAGTTATGGATAAGAGTTATTTTGGATTTACTTTCTCTACAGTAGATATGAGTGTAGTTCGGAGGAAGCTTTCAAAGCTGATTAAAGCTGAAAATTAATCTTTCCACTTTAGGAAACTGGTCCTGATGGAGATACCTGTGCCGTGTGCATTGACTCGTACGAGCCAGATGAAGTAGTGCGCATCTTGGCTTGCAAGTAAGTTGTCTTCCAAACTGACCCCTAATAGAAAATGATAGAGCTTTCCTGTCCTGATTGTTCCTTCTGCTGCGTTAACAAAGCCAGTCGGGCTTCCAGCAAATGGTCGTAGAGCAAGAATTCTTGGGTCTCTGTCAAAGAGTGTTTCAAACTGCAGGAACTGTGACTGTGCTCTCACAGTGTGCCCCTACAGCCTGTGTCTGTGCCTCACCCGCCCTGACCATCTCGGCTGACTACAGAGCCGCTCCAGTCTATTCTTCTAGCATTCGCTACTATTGCATCTCATTGTGCTCTTGTGGAAGCCCAGTATGCCACTAAGGTTTTACTTTGATTCTCCATAAGACGAACAGTGAAGCTATTCCAGGGTTTAAGGAAACTTGTTCTGTGTGACTTTGTGTGCCAGCTGAATGAGACTGATTTGAGAAGCTTTGCAACAGCAGAGGGCTACAAGAGCGCTCAAGTTAAACGCTATGTGAGCTTTGTGAATGTTGTATGGAGAGACTGCTTTTACATGGAGAAGATTGCGTGAAAGTGCTTGGAAAAACTTGGACATGGGGGAAAATCTAATGGTGGAGAAGGAATCAATCTGCAGCTGTCGTTTTCTGAGCAGCGTCATCTGTCAAACACTCTTAAATCTGAGCTGGCATTACCTTTGTGCAAGATTACGGTTTTGTGGAAGCCCTGTGTTTAGGAGCAGTAGGACGTCCAAGAGGCTGGCCTGGTGAAGTGCTTTCAGCAGACTTAAGATGACCGTTTTTGTTTCATTGTCCCCACCGACCGTGTTATCTGCCAATATCAACAGTATTAAACTCTCACATGAGTTATTAACTGTTCTTTACTGCGAGAATGTTCTTGACGTTGGTGGCCTGCCTCTTCGTAGAGACCCTGCATGTTAAAAGCATTTAACTGTATGCCTAAAGAAAAAAGCAAGCAACTGAATGCATCTTTGAGTCTCGTTAGTGGTATCTAAATATCTGGGGAGTATGAGTTTGCAGAAGGCATTCTTGTCCTTACAGTCAAACTGTAGGCACTTCTAGTAGCAGAGGTACACCAGATGTGAGTACAAGTACTCCCAGTCTCTGTGAATTAAGGAAGTTTCAGGTTTTACTACAGACATTACGCTGGTGCAGCTGGAAGGAGGTGCTGATTGTGTGCGCTTAATTGGAGGGCTCGGTATCAAGCTTGGGTGTAGAACATTAAATGTGGTGATCAGCATTGAACAAAGCCTTGCTATTTCCTATTCAGGCAGAAGGAACAGGCAGGTCTCAGGATTGCAAGCTGTCTGCTTGAATTTGTGTGCTAAATTAAACCCTTTGTGGATCCAAATACCTACACAGAAGCACACATTTGCACCTACAGTGTCTGAACTGTGTTCAGTTTCTTGCGTATGTGGCCTGCCCAATGTCCGCTTGGAATTCACAGTGACTGCGTAGGCAAAGTAAATGTGTGGGAGTATGGTTTCTCTTGAGAGCATAATTTGGCAAGACGTTTTGCATGTAAGAGTAACAGAAAGGAGGGCTACTTAGTCCTGTGTCATTATGATGACAGTTGAGCGTAAGGCTAAGGTTGAGGCACCAGTATCTATTACTGAAGTTATCATCTGGGAATACATTGCATGGCGATTTAAAAACAATCAAAAAGCCCTACAGCAAAACCATGAACAGTGACGTAGCACAGATAATGCTGACATTTTTACAAGGTATGCAGAGAAACAAGTAAAAGGTTGAGACCACGCAGCTAGCTCCAGCTTTCAACAGTAGCATGTGGCAAAATGAGGCAACCCCTAGAATCAGTGAGTTCTGTGTCAGTAGGTCAAGCTAGTTGCTGCTACTCAAACGCCTTTCCTGATGTGCAAGCTAACTTGTCGGTTGCTTCCTCCACCAGCCATGTTTTCCACAAGATCTGTGTTGATCCTTGGCTTTTAGAGCACAGGACGTGCCCGTTGTGCAAATACGACATACTCAGAGTTCTAAGTCCTGAGGTAAGTCGCAGTCTCCTCTACTGGCAGATTTCACTAACAGTACTGGGGTACATAAGGAACTGAATCACTCTGTCACTGCTCTCTGTGGAATACCCCAGAGGAAGATGGTGTTGCCAATGGCTGAGCAACTGAAATATATGCCAGAGTTTGCCTGCGGGGTGGAGGTGTGTACTGAGTGGGAGGGAAATCCTTCTCTTCCTTGTCCTGGGTAAGAAAAGGGAGAAGAGGTGGTTGAAGAATACAGAAACTGTATCTGTACATCCCACTCTAAATAGGCAGTGGCTGTTTTCCTCTTGTGATGCTGGAGGTTAACGTTGGAATTCTGTTCTTCTGTTTTAAATCTCTCTTTCTTGGTAATAGTGCACCAGCCTTCAGTCCCTGAAAGCATTGCTTTCATTGAAAGGTGCGTCCCCCTCCAAAGTCCTAACTTTACCATTTTCTCTTTTTCTCAAAGGAGGATGAAGGAGCTGGGGCAGTGTCTGTGCAAACCAGAGTGTACGCTGTGACATCAACTGTCGCTTTCGTTAATGAAGTGGAGAACTCCACTGAAAACGAATCATCTGGTGATACTTCTGTGCAAGCACCAGTTGAAATAGCTCTGGTGGAACGTCAGCCACCAGAAAGTAAGTATATCGGTTCACCTGTCTTGCTGGATTGCTTTCCCCTTCCTTTGCTTGTGCTGTGCATTAGGTTTATTTCCCTTTATAATACACAGCAGTGTATGTTTTCTCAGACTAGCCTTAAACGTCTGCTTGTTTTCACACTCACCTCAGACACTTACTCTTCGTTTTCTAATGAACTACAGTCTAATCTTTAATTCAAAGCAGAAATCTAGAAAAAGAGCAGCTGAAAATCACACGCTTACTGCTTGCAGGCCAAAAGGGATTTCTGAAAAAGGTCCTCCTCTCATTCTCTCTTTGGAGATTGTCTTGGACGTGTGAGTGTTGCTTTGCCACCACATCTGTCCAATTTCAGTAGTTGAATATTCAGAAAACCTTCGGAAAGTCTGTCCTTTTTCAGAATCAATCACGCAAAACAGATGACAAATGTTTCCTGTTGAATTTCGCACTTTGCCTGTTTATTTTGTTCATGGTAGTAAAGCTATAACCCTTTGCATCTTGTTTTTGTTCTGGACAGATGATGACGCGTGCCTCGTAAGTGATGAATCTCAGCCTTCGGCTGAGTCTGTCCTTCCTCCCATGGAACACCGACCGTTCGAGGCAGATGAATCCCAAGTTTCTGAGATTCAGCTTTAAGAATTTGCCCAGCAATGGGATTATTGCCTTCTTCAAGTTGCTGTCTACCGCCACTGGGTGTACACCAAGAATGTGAAGAACCCAGTGGAAGAATGTAGCAGCACTGTTGTATTGAAAGTGTTTAGAATAAAGGTGTTTGAGTTATGATAATGTGGTTTTCAGTTTTTAAAACTACATCTCCCACGCGGAAATTAATTCTCTTCAGGTAAAGCTGAACTGTGGTGAAAACCATCAGGGAATAACAGTGAAACCAAAGCTTCATCTTCAGCAAAGCTTCTCTTCAGCATCTGAGTTGCTTAACTTCAAAGGAGAGCATTCTTTACGCAGTAGCTGTCTCTACCAGGAATTGTTCTGACTTTTGTTCTTTGTTTTTATTTCGAGTGGGTTCTCATTGTAAAGAAATAGATTTTGATCTGGCCTAGTACTTAACTAACCACAGTTGTTCAGTTTAAAGCAACACTGTATTTAGTATTTCAGTGCCCTGAATGGATAGAAGAAAGTACAGAATGTAATGGCTGTCAAGCTGGGTTTTGCCCACAGCATCTTTTGGTTATTTGGTGAACGGACCTCATCAATGGTTTTACCTCTCAACTCCACATTCGTAAAGGGAAAATCGAGGGCTTCAGGCTGTCAGGCCGAATCTGACTTGTGCAATACCGTAAAGGGAACAAACGCAGGAACTTTTCAAACTTGTTGATACTAGGCAGTCTGAAAGATCCTACGTGACTTCTGGAGTTGTAACCATCTCTAGCACCAGCAGTACACAAGAGTTCTGGCTCTGTGGAAGACTTGGACCGAA
This sequence comes from Callipepla californica brunnescens, assembly GCA_023055505.1. Taxonomy (NCBI): domain Eukaryota; kingdom Metazoa; phylum Chordata; class Aves; order Galliformes; family Odontophoridae; genus Callipepla; species Callipepla californica. Next base: position 2,245,768 of record JALIRH010000013.1, read on the forward strand.
GATGGAGATGAGATTCTTCCCAAAGGATCTGCTGTTTCTTGTTCAGACAGCATCTGGGGAAGAAATAAATCTCCGGCAAATGCTGGACTGTTCTGGACTATCACTGTGCAGTGTCTTGCCCGTGTGCTAAAGCTGCAGGGCTGGCTAATGTCCCTGGGTAATGTAAATGCAACAGGTGATCGGAGAATGTTCAACCATCTGTGAGGAGCTGGATGGGTGGGGGGCTGAAGAGAAGCACTGGGTGCCTCAATATGATGTCTAGGGGCTTACCCGCTAAGGGCGAGTAAAGATGTCATACAGATGCACTTTATTTTTTTATCTTTGTAGCTCTGGTTTGTTTCTAATGTTAGCAGAGCTTAGTCTTAAAACCCGCAATAAGGTACTATTGAATCCGCAGGGGAAATACAATGCATTTTCTTATCTACAGTGCAATTTAAAATGTAAATATTTTGTGATTTATATTGAATTTGGATATGAAAATGTAAATAAAACGGTATTTCGATGACCTCCTTATGACTGTCAAAAAATGTTGCTTACCAGCTCTAGTGAGAAGCAGATGCCCTTCTCAGTGTTGCCCCGTCCCACAACTCTGAGAACTCCTTTAGTGTTGTGAGGTGCCCGCGCTCAACCGCGCACCGCCCGCCCCGAGCAGTACCTGCCAGCCCGCCTCCGCCCTCCTCGCCGTAGCCCCGCCGCCTCTGCAGCACGAAGTACTGGTTGGAGCGCTCCAGCACCCACAGCTTGAGGGCATTTTTCAGCAGCACCTCCTCGGGCTTCAGCCACATCGCAGCGGCTTCACCCCCCTCCGCCGCCGCCGCCCATGCCTGCCGCCGCCGCCTCCCGCTCCACGTACGCAGCCCGGCCGCCCCGAGGCATGCTGGGAGTCGTAGTCCCCGCGGGAGCCCTCAGCACTACAGCTCCCGGCAGGCCCCGCGCCGCCGCCGTCTGAGATTTGAGGCGGGAAGAGGCTCTAAGCCGCCTGGCTGTGGCCGGGCCTCGGCCCGAGGGTCTCCTTCCAAAGTGCAGGACCCGGCGCTTTTCTTATCGAACCTCATCCCATTGACCTCAGCCCAGCTGTTCAGCCTATCCAGATCCCGCTGAAGGGCCTCCCTACCCTCAGGCAGATCAACACATCCTCCCAACTTGGTGTCATCCGCAAACTTACTGAGGGTACACTCAATCCCCTCCTCCAGGTCATCAATAAAGATATTAAACAGGATGCGCCCCAGTACCGACACTTGGGGGACAACCACTCGTAACGGGACGCCAGCTGGACTTAACTCCATTAACCACTACCCGCTGGGCACGGCCCTCGAGCCAATTCTCAACCCAGAGAAGAGTGAACCTGTCCACATGACGGGCTGCCAGTTTCCCCAGGAGTATTCTCCTGTGGGAGACCGTGTCAAAGGCTTTGCTGAAGTCCAGGTCGACTGCATCAACAGCCTTTCCCTCATCTACCAGTCTGGTCACCCAGTCATAGAAGGAGATGAGGCTGGACAAGCACGACCTGCCCTTTGTGAACCCGTGCTGGCTGGGTCTGATCCCCTGGCTGCCACGCACGTGCCGTGTGATCTCCCTCAAGATCAACCGCTCCATAACTTTCCCTGATACCGAGGTCAGGCTGACAGGCCTGTAGTTCCCCGGATCTTCCTTACGGCCTTTCTTGTAGATGGGAGTCACATCGGCAAGCCTGCAATCTTGTGGGACCTCACCAGATAACCAGGAATGCTGATAGATTCAGCGAGACCTGGACAGGCTGCAGAGCTGGGCAGTCAGAAACAGGATGCGGTTAGGAGAATTGTAGAAGATAATAAAACGCCTGCTGAAGCAGAGCCAGCTTTCTGATCAGCTCAGTGTAATGACTCAGTAAGTCAAAGCTCTTAAAGCAGTTAGGAATGTTACTTATTCCAGGTCTGACTCGTTTGAAATGACGAAAAATGCTGCTTTGAAAAGGAAGGTACGTTCTATGAATTGCAGGCAATGCAAGGTAATCGTTTTGATTGATGACATTTACTGATCTTTGGGTTTTCTTTCTGGTTTTTATTTGCTTCCAATTTTTTGAAGACAAGGAAAATCGTTCTGGAATTACTACACTGTGCTGGAAGCAAGTCTCAGGGAAATAGTGTTCAGAGGATGACTGTCTAGATGAAATGGAGAGGTCTTGCATTGCTTCCTTGGGTACGCACAACTGATACTTCCCTAATTTGAGAGGGGATTAAGGGAAGGAAAGTGGAGTGATAGCACTGCTTGTATTTTCATGGCTAGTGTAGCAAGAAGATTTACGTGGGCATCAGAATCCAAAAGTTTGTATGTCTTCCTGTGCAGATTTTTCTTCTTCTTTTCCAGTTTCTCGATCTTAGCTTTAAGCAGAGCTTGTAAGATCTCTGAGCTGTCTAACATCTTTGTTACTCTCAGATAGAAAAATTTTGCTTGTCAAGATCAAATACATACTCATTTTCTCGGAAAATGCATCAAGAGAGTGTTTTTGTTTTGGTTTGGTTTTTGTTAAAGTGTGTTTTGTTACTGACATTCCTGTATTTTGATGTAAATTAAAACTAATTCAGTCTATCTAGGGGCAAGGAGGTAGCATGGTCATTGTACCTGGCACATATAGCACAGAATGGAGTAATGTACCTTATGTGATTAACTCCCATGGGATGGCAGGATGAAATGTTCATGTTCCACCATTTATAGGGGAGTCCTCTGATAGTCTGCTGATAGAGAGAGAGAGACATTTTGTGCCCGAACTCTAATTAAATGGCATCGTGGCGTGGAATACAGGGAACATGCGCCTGAGACTTTGTAAGTGTATCACTTTATTGTACCCGAGTCGCAGTTGACATTTCTCATGGCAGAAGGGGAGGAGATACGTGAACTCCTTCCTGTGGAGTGAAGTGCCAGCATCAGGAGCGTTCGCTTTCTTTGCATCTGTGCCAATCGTGGACTCAGAATGTGGGTACTGAATCCTTTAGAGAACCCACCCCATCCCAGAAGCACCGCTCGTTCTGAAGTGCTGCGCTGTGAACATTTGGTTCCACCACTGCCTCCTTTCTCCCCGTCGGATCAGCACTGCCGTACTGGAGGTGGGGGAATCCTTGAACCAAAGCGGTTTTGATTCTGAGTCTGTCAAAGCACACCGACGTTGCCGTGCAAAGCCAAGCTACGGTGTCTGTACTGCTACAGAATATGTCATAGGAATCCTTTCTTGCTGCTGTACGTTGCCAATGCTGAGAGGAGTGTATTACTGCATAGTTCATATCCAGCCAAAGAACCGTGAGTGTGTAGCTAATGGTACTTCCAAGAGTGCAAACCCATCGTGTGTCATAGAGGTCAATGTTATGTGTCGCAGTAGCTGAGAACTGGAGAATATAAATAAAGTAATATCTACGAACGTCTTGGCTTCTTCCTTTTGATTGTGTAACTGTGCTTCTGAAAGCTGCTGCAGGAATGTGGGGTCGTGGTTATAGTCTCAGGGCGTTTCCAGGAGCACCAGGTCGGGCTCCCATGGAAGTGCACGTGCAGAGCTGGTGCCGTTCATCATTGCACAGCTCCAATTGTAGGGGGAAGGGTCTATACCCGGATATCTAGAAAAAGAGAAGCTGAAAATCACACGCTTACTGCTTTCAGGTCAAAAGGGATTTCTGAAAAAGGTCCTCCTCTCATTCTCTCTTTGGAGATTGTCTCGGACGTGTGAGTGTTGCTTTGCCGCCACATCTGTCCAATTTCAGTAGTTGAATATTCAGAAAACCTTCGGAAAGTCTGTCTGCATACTTGAAAATCTTGCCTCCTTCTACCTGCTGGAGCTGTTGCTTTTTTCCTACCATCAAAAAACAGACAATGAAACGAATCAACTGTCATGAGAACAAATTTCCACTGAGAACACCTTTCAGTGACAGCTGTCACAATATGTGCTGGCTGGAGCTGATTTTAATTGCTATTGTGAAACAGCTACACATTAGAGCAGTTAAAATACACTTTATTAATGCACATACCTGTAAGATAATCATGAATATCTAGAGTGGCTGTCACTGCTATGTTTTTACATTGTTACAGGAAAGGAATGGAAGACAGACAAAATGAAAGAACACTGTGGTGCTGCAGAATGAATAGTGAGGGCCTGACAAACTACAAGGAGATCATTTAGTCAGCTCCTTTAACACAGCCGTTTTTGTTTTCTTTTTCCTCACAGCTTATGGATGCTGCTATTGTTTGCAAGACTGTTTAAAGAGCCTGCTTATTTTTTAAGCTATTGTAGTACACGTCTGGATGCTGCTGAAAAATCTCTAAAAACATCTCTAGCACTGTCAGATGGAAATGTGGCAATGTCCCAGATCACACCCAGTCAGGACAGAGATGGAGAAGACCTTTTTTTCCTAGCTACGATTCCACAGTCTATCTGCAGTACCCTGCAGAACTATGAAAGCTGTGTCCTTCACAATATAATCCTTGTTCAGCTCATTGAGACTACCAGCTGGCACTGGTATGTGTTCACTGCCAATGGACTTTCCTACAGATGTCTGAACAGACAGCACTCCTGTACTACTGCAAAGAGAAATCAGCACTACAGAGCTAAGAAAGAAACACAGGAGAACAGTCGTCTTCAAGATCCTCTATCCTTTCCAGCCATTTTTATCTTGAGTCTTTCATGAATTCAACCTCAAAAATTAAGCATAATTTTTACTTAAGGAAAATATCTATATATTACTTGAAGAACTGGATTCTGCACCAAGCTGCAAAAATAAGAGTAAGCGGAAATGGCAAAAAAGACACAGGGGGCAATGACAAAACATGAAAGTAGTTCTATAAACAGTACTACTATATGCAGCATCAAAAGTAGAGGGAATCGTGACATCACAAAAACTAAGCTTATTCTAAGGAAAATCTGATCAACTGACACTATGTTACACAAGTGCAAAAATTCTGGTATAAGTGGCTCTGACTGCAGTTGACATTACCTCTCTTAATGGAATGATTACACTGCACAGGCTGCCATCCTGGCTAGCAAAGCAAATGTAGTTCTCTGAAATGCACATCTTCCCATGGGCGTTGTAATGAGTGAAAGGAACCCATAAGAAGCACTCGTGAACTTCCTTCAAAGTCTCTTCTTTGGGTAGCCTGAAGAATGCACTGAACTGCTGACTGTGGGCTCGGCTCTCCAGGCCTCTAGTTTAGAAAGCAAACAAAACAAGAAACAAAGGGAGGAGGGAGAAGAGAAAAATGAAATATCTTGAAAATATCCTTAAAAATACAAAAGTTACAATGTCTTGGGGAAAGGCTATTGAAAACAGTAAAGTATCATGCACTCTGGAAACCTGTGGTGTCAATTGGAAGGTTCAGCACTTGGCCGGAAGAGGCAACAAAGTGCAGAACCAGACCTGCACACCAACTCAACCAAATGCTTCAGTGCTTCAATAAATAGGAACAGATTCTGACACATTCTTACAAAGTGAACCACTCTGCTCAATCAGGGTCTAAAGGGAGAGGAAAAGAAAGATTCACTATTAGCTTAGTCTGCTCTGCTTTCCAAACCATTAAAATAATCCATTTAAACCTACAAGTTTTGGCTTGACAGAGGGTTAATGAGTTAGAAACACGGCACATGGAAACATCTGCCATGGGATAATTTTCACAGATAACTGCAGTCAGAAACAAGATTTTTGTCACAGACTAACATCTCTCTCCAGCACTGCTACCAAACCAAAGTATCAGTTATGCAGCAAACAACCCAAAACAGGCTCTGCTATGGGTGTACTATACAAGGAAAAAGTAATTTGATTTCTTGACCCTTTTTTTTTTTTCTTTTTTAATCTGTTACATAGTTTGGTTTAACTAGAAACAAATTCAATGGAGCTACTGGAAATCAGGCTAAGGCTGAAGTTCACTGGAAAATGCTTTATCATATTTTTTTTCTTTGCATAGGTAATATTTTACAACATAGATTTAGTTAATTAAAATTACCCAACTGTAGTCTCACTTTTCCTGGTTACTTTTCACAGTAAGTAGCCAATCAAAACCTCATAATTTGAGTGGGAATTTGGACAGCTCCTCAAGGAGAGGGCAACATTTGCACCACCAGAAACTAGAAATGAAATCATAAATTTGCTACAAGAAATAATCACACTTTCCTTGAGAAGGAAGCACTCTAAACCATCTGTTTATTTACATACAAATCTATTTCCATGCCTAAAACATGGCTATAAACAAGGAAACCCTGTAGCACATGGACTTTGTCACCTACCTCCAGTGGCAGAAAAGCCATGCATACATACACATATACATGCATGCAAGTACAAATTTAGTTGGAATCATTTATTCTTCTCAATGAGATTTTTTGTAGACTCTGAAGATCTTGATTTCCTGTTCCTAAACACTGTTAAATGTATTTTAAAGATATTGAAGCCCAGTTCTGAAGGTTTGATCACTTCCTGCCTTCATTCAGACTTTGATACTGCAAAGTATTGAAAGGCTACAATGTTATGCAAGCATTTGATCCCGAATTTTAACAAGGTATTTATTCAAGGAATGTCATCTTTGCCAATATTTACTGATCTCCTTCAGAGAAGGATGTTCCTCCCCTTTGTATAAAGATGTACTGAGTTCAGAACTGACAGATCATAAGCAGTTACCTCTTGGTGATCTGCAGGGGGTCATGAAGGACCAGGTCATTTTCAAACGTCTCCTTATCAAAAAGTCTCCTAACAGCATAGTTTGCCAGCTGCTCCATGAGAAGGAAGGTTTCATTAATGTGCAAAAACATGGAAAAATAGTGATCTTCTCCATGGGAACAGACATGAATGCTCTCTGTCAGAATAACATTGGAAGTCTTCTCAAGTTTTGATACTGCATCCCAGGAGATAATAAGCTTTACTGAAAATACAAATACAAGCGGATATGAGTAACATCTCTTTAGCTGCTATCCTCATACTAATCAAAAAAGCAGTAGTACTAGAGAGTATAATTAAACAACGCTGTTAGATCACAGTTCATTTGGAAAAGGATACAAATTTACAAGGACAAGCAAAAAAAAATGAAGACTCTCTTCACAATTCCTATCAAGTAATTCCACTAGAATGATTTTTAAAGAAAGAAAAACATTAAAGACACACCAATTATGAAAATACAAGTCTGTATTGTCTTTTCTTTGCTCTAATGTGAAACTGCAAACTGACTCACATAAGCCACCCTACAGATTAGCAATTAGACACCTGCTCACACAGCACAACACTTCCTCAATACGTAAGAAAAATTCTCCCATGTGTGAAAGATATACAGTAAAACACGAAAGGACCGGGCATCAGAGCTAAGCCTTACTTACTTTCTGCTCCCAGCAAAAATGAGTAAAAGCTCAGGAAGTTGGTACTAAGATAAAGCCACCCTTGACAAGGCACCCGTCCCTTCCAGTAGCTGCATGAATAATAGGTAACCAACTTTTCTTGCTCTGGTAATCCAAAACCCTTTCAAACTTCATAAGACCCTCACGAAACTTCTCAGGATCTTCTTCTTTTGTAAAAGAACCTTTTCCTTCCTCAGCAATCAAACCCTAAAACAAAAGAACAGTTATTTCATGTACGTATCCGCATGGGTGCGTGTCGTATGTAAAACTGCACACGTACAATGGAGTATTCTCCTTATAGGATATGATATTTTACAACTGGAACAATAGTCTGAAGATCAAAAAACAGGTTATAGATCACACGTGCTACTTCAGATTCATACAGCTGAGGCATGACACACATCTTTAGGTTTTCCTATTTGAAAATGAAGTATTTTCCTCGCTTAATCATATGAATTCCAGGGCTAAATGTTTAGTAATTACAAAAACTCTCATATGCTTCCTAGGGGTTCTCAAAATTATTGTGAAATAATTTATTATCAGCTCTTGGCCACTATCTAAAGGCACCTGGTGTACCATTTACCAAAAAGAAATAATTTATGTCAAACAGCTTTACTTAACTGTGGCAGATAAACAGTAACAATGGAGCATATTACTCACTCAGAAGTACACTATATTATGGTGCTGTCTACACAGAACATAATATTTATGTACATTTAGAGGAAAAAATACTCAGCCTTCCCCAACTGCGTCATGTGTTTTCTACTTACTCTTATATTCCCCTGGACAAAGCTTGTAATATCTTCATTTGAATCAAATACTGATAAAATGTTCATAACATTGTGTTCTAACCAGTCCCAGTGCTCCGTTATCTCTTCTCTGCTGGCTCCTGATGGAAAGAGAAAGATTGAAGTGACTTTAATTACTTCATTAAAAACATTAATCAAGAGAATGCTCAGGAAATTTCACGTTCACGGAGTAATTTATACCCACAAGTTAAAATCACACCAAAACCACTGCTGTGTGTTTTATCTTTCAGGCTCTTAATGCAGCTCTTTTTCTAGCCTTTACACCAAGAAGCATCCCAGGTTTGTCAGGACTTTGTGGCTCCATGCTGAATTCTGGCAACTGGGACTGACAGCTCCTTCAGCCCAGCAGCACCACAAGCACGCTCGTTAATAAGTAGGACACTCTCCTTGAAAGTGGGAAACACGAGATCACACTCAGGAAACTAATAAGGAAATGAGGCACGAGCTTTTGATACCCCCAGCTCTGATCACTGAGAGTGAGCAGCTCCCAGGGGAGAACTCCCGGGCTCAGATTCGCAGAGGTGCACAAATGCTTCTAACAAGTGCAAGGTTGCATCACTGCACACATCTCTGTGGCCAGAATGGTAGTAAAGATTTGTATCCCTCTTTGGATACAAAAAATGACCATTTATGCTGCCCATGACAAACAATTGCTTGTGCTCACTACAAGTCATTGCTTTATCTCACTCTCTATCGAGTCACGTTTTAATTAGATTTCTAATCACACTAAAGCTTAGCCAACCAATTGTAGAAACAGTTGTCATTTCACCTGTACAGTAAAGTTCTGCTCGCATTTTAATCCCAAACAATGCAACGTTTTCCTGCAGTCGAAGGGTTCTAAACCAGGACAAAAGCAGAGCTGCACCCCAGATGGAAAGCCATATACCAGACCTCCTCATCCAGGACAAAAGGCTCATTCATACCAGCTGAATGACCCCTGAAGCAGCATCTGGCACTCCAAAATTAGTGCTGTTTTTCTTCTGAACCTTCTGGGACTCCAATACTGAGGAATTAAGGAACGCTTCCTTCCCTTTCAGTACACACAAACCAGAGGAGTAACTTAAAAATCCATTATCACTAACCACAAGGAGCACACAAAACACAGAGTCAAGATAAAATCCAGTGTTCCAAGAATGTGAAAATGGCAATTTCAAACATCTTAGAGAAAAGCCAACGTCATTATGTTACTTTACAATGCTTTTCATCTAGGATTCAGAAGGCAATCGCTTACTCTATGGTGAATGTCACCACAAATAAAACCTAACTCTCCTGAACTACCCAGAAATAGATCAGTAGCTTGTTTCAAACACAAAGGAAAACTCTCACCTCCTTGATACAAGCTGTGAAATGCTTACCATAATTCATCTTAATCTTTTCACATACTTGGTTACAAACTATGCAAGTGGTAACAGTATAAGCAGAGTGTATCAACAGTAAAGGATGGCAAAAACTCTGAACTCCTTCTTTAAAGACAGGTGACTCCTTCCACTTCATCAGATGGTGGGAGACAGAGAGAAGGAAATGGAGGGGAAGAATTGATACAGGACTCAATAAAAGGATTCCAAAACATACATGAGTTGCTTGTTACATTACCTGGTGTAGGGAACCTGCTTTGGCAAGGGGGTTGGACTTGATGATCTCTAGAGACCCCTTCCAACCCCTATGATTCTATGATACATCCTTCTCAGGAATGCTCACAATTAAACAGTCACATACTGCCATTACCATTCACGATTTCTGTTTCCTCAATTTACCTTGTAAAGACTAAAACAACTTTCAGTGGATTCCACAGAATTAAGGCTGTCTTGAGAATGAATGGAAATCATTCTAAACGTCATTAAATAGTCAGGCTGTGCTACATATGCTGGGTTTGCAATGACACTTTAAAAATGACATCAAGAGTAATTAGGCAAAGCCATGAAATCAAAACTGATTCTTTCTCTCAGATTATACATGTAGAGCAATTATTTGAGTCACTGTAAGAACCAAAGGCACAGATGTGACAGGATGAAGAAGAAACTATCTCTAAAGGTTTAAATGATGTAGCAGTACTGTTTGAGACCCTCACTGTGTAAAAGCAGGAAAGAAAGCAATCTTTTCAATTTATTCACTTCACAGAAGGAACAATGTGTTCCAGAACACGGAGTATAATTACATGTGAAGCCTTTTGTTCTAAGGCATATTTACACAGCACAGAATTGGTAAAAATTCAGTCCTAGAGTAAAGATCACCCTTCACATTTTCTCAGGGGCTTACCTGATGTCATTAGCTCCCCAGAGTGCTCTTCCAACGCATTTATCAAATTATTTTCCTTAACAGCCTGTCACTGCTTGTTCTGACTTCACCAGAAGAAGCCCCAAAATTTTATTTACAGTCAGCTCACAAACTATTCAAATTCTATCTCATTTATAATGCTGCCCTTTTTAAGTGAGACCTTACGGATTACATTAAATCATTTAACAATTCTCTCACTGACTACATCCCTCAGATGAGCCCTCGCAGAGCACGAACAGGAGCGAGGAGCATTGCAGCATGAAATGCAGAAACAACTGAGCAAACATCAAAAAGGAAAAATCGCGATTTATGAAGTAGCTCATTTGATTTAAAAAGAAATAAAAGAAAACAAAAATCAGGAAAAGGCACAATTGCTTATTTAAGGCAAAGTAATGAAGGTTTATAAAGAAAACAGTAAAATTCAGTGTGGCAAGAGTATTGCATTTACAGGCTGAGGGAGCTGGGCCTGTTCAGGCCATGAAAGAGAAGGCTCCGGGGAGACCTCAATGTGGCCTACCAATACTTCAAAGGAGCTTATAAACAGGAGGGAGACTGACCTTTTGCATGGTCTGATAGTGACAGGACAAGGGGGAATGGTTTTCATCTAAAAAGAGAAGAGATTTTGATAGATGTGTGGGGAAAATAGAGAGGAGATTTAGATTAGATGAGTGAGGAAAATCACTCATCTGGCAAGGCTGGCAAGGCAGTGGAAAATGCCGCCCAGAGAATTTTGGATTTCCTGCTCCCAAAGATATTCAAGGCCAGGTTGAACAGGGCCCTGGGCCCTCATCTGGTGCCTGATTTAGAGGTTGGCAATCATTCCCACGGCAGGGCATTGGAATTAGATGATCTTTTCAGTCCTTTCCAACCCAAGCCATTCCATCGCTCTATGATTCTTTCTATCACATCAGTGTTTGCAGAGTGGCACCTCAAACCTTCCTGCAAAACTCGTCTTTTGCCACAGGCCTGGAGGCGTGGGGGACCAGAGAAATCTAGACAGAGACTTAGCTTTTTTTCTTTTGTAAGGAACACAACTAATTGAAAAAAATGAAAGCATGGAAAAAGATGAACTGTGTTTTTTTTTAAGCATAATTACAGACTTTTTCACAGTTTTTAATAAGCCTTAAGAAATAGATTAATCTCACAACAGTGACATTTATCATCTGACTATCTTAGTTTCAATATAGAAGGCAAGACCATGGTGAGGAAGAAAAAAACAGTGATGCGTGCAGAGAACTGAGTCCTCCCAACTTTGGAATGGAGGACTCTCTGAACGCTGGCTATTTCAGCAGCCTGCATAAAGGAATTTACACTTCATTCTCAGGGAAAGCTGTGGAATTCAAAAACAAACAATAAAAACAACAACATCAACCTAGTAATCACGATGCTTCAGGAAAAGTCACGTACTCCACTTTCAAGGTCAATTTTCTTTTCCATTTCCTACTGATTAGTAACAACATACAAAAGAGAAAGAACCTCTTACACCCTAAGAGCAACAGATACGAGGAAGAGTTCAGCTGCTATCATGACAGAAAGCCTGGCTCATTTTTAACAAAGATAAAGTGAAAAATAAAACTCAATAACCAATTCCTGTTATTTATACTTATAGCACACCTAATACTCTCAAGGATCAACTTATTCATAGCAACCAGAACTGTGCCAAGTTACAGAGCTCCTTTGCAGCTTAGAAAATACAAGACTGTACCCCTGCAATTCTAAGTGAGGACCAAGGCAGATCCTCAGGAATGTACAGACTGCTGAAGAAAACAGGCAAGCTGAACTTATCATACGAAGGGTCCACAGGAATATTCTGAAAAACTGGGACCATAAACCACTGTCAATCTCAGGTCTGTCATATCCTGAGCATCACTGGATCACTACCAAATAAGTTTCAAGGTCTCTGAAATTAATCATGACGTGAGACGTTTAACCCAAGCAAAAGATTGAGCCCATCCTTTGCATCATGTTTTTTCAATTTGTAAACTCGCTTAGCCTCTCCAAGAATAGTACATACCACATGCAATGGACCAGTAGACCTGTGAGTCTGGTGTCTGATGCAGGATGCGAAACGGGGCCACTTTTGACGTTGAATCCAACACTGCATCTAGGGTTCCCACAAGAAGACCTGAAGAAAACATACACAGCCTGATTAAACTGAGGCTTTGAAATGCACACTTACCTCCCAGCTCCTTTCTTACTGAATAGGAATGCTATCCAAGTGAAGATTTGTTCTGTGAGAATCTTTGAGAAAAAAAGAAGCACAAATGAACAAAAGGAAAAGTGCTCCCAGAAGAAACTACTTGGGAGCCACTATAAACACAAACTGAGGGCAAAGAAGTTTGAGATGACGCTCATGGAAGCAATAGCCATGCAGTATGGTAAACCAGAGGATAACCTGAGAAGGAACACAGTAATTCTCAGCCGTTAATAAGCACAAGCAGAAATTGGACAACCTCTTCATTAGTCACTTACTGTTCTTCTGTTTTACAGACAAAGGAAACGGTTCTAGGGAAACTGTAAAAACATAATGTCTGATTTATGAAAATATCATGCACTCTTTTCACGTGAGAACGCCATGCCACACTCCGTGTACACACAGAAGCTTTCCTGCTCATTCCATTCTCTGGGCAGAGGGCTACAAAATGTCTCTCTCTCTCTCGTTACCAGCAGACTATCAGAGGACTCCCCTATAAATGGTGGAACATGAACATTTCATCCTGCCATCCCATGGGAGTTAATCACATAAGGTACATTACTCCATTCCGTGCTATATGTGCCAGGTACAATGACCATGCTACCTCCTTGCCCCTAGATAGACTGAATTAGTTTTAATTTACATCAAAATACAGGAATGTCAGTAACAAAACACACTTTAACAAAAACCAAACCAAAACAAAAACACTCTCTTGATGCATTTTCCGAGAAAATGAGTATGTATTTGATCTTGACAAGCAAAATTTTTCTATCTGAGTGTACCAAAGATGTTAGACAGCTCAGAGATCTTACAAGCTCTGCTTAAAGCTAAGATCAAGAAACTGGAAAAGAAGAAGAAAAATCTGCACAGGAAGACATACAAACTTTTGGATTCTGATGCCCACGTAAATCTTCTTGCTACACTAGCCATGAAAATACAAGCAGTGTTATCACTCCACTTTCCTTCCCTTAATCCCCTCTCAAATTAGAAAAGTATTAGTTGTGCGTACCCAAGGAAGCAATGCAAGACCTCTCCGTTTCATCTAGACAGTCATCCTCTGAACACTATTTCCCTGAGACTTGCTTCCAGCACAGTGTAGTAATTCAAGCTCCAGAACGATTTTCCTTGTCTTCAAAAAATTGGAAGCAAATAAAAACCAGAAAGAAAACCCAAAGACCAGTAAATTTCATCAATCAAAACGATTACCTTGCATTGCCTGCAATTCATAGAACGTACCTTCCTGTTCAAAGTAGCATTTTTTCTGTCATTTCAAACAAGTCAGACATGGAATAGACAACATTCGTAACTACTTTAAGAGCTTTGACTTACTGAGGCATAACACTGAGCTCATCACAAAGCTGGCTCTGTTTCAGCAGGCGTTTTATTATCTTCTACAATTCTCCTAATCACATTTTTGTTACAATATACGGTACTAAGACATTAGTCACCATTGCTAAGGTTGATGCTACAGCTCAGCTTGCACGAATGAGTGTGACAGCACACCAGGGAGCTGCACTCCTCACAGTTCCCATCAGTCAGGGAGGACATCAGATTTTAGACACAATAAACTGTTTTGGGTCAGTACTGCTCATTTCAGTAGTTCCACCTGTCAGCAGTGCTCTGCTTACAACACAAGTGCAGGACAGTGCTTCAGTAAGTAGTCAGGAGGCCATGAGCTCATGTCACAGCCACAGTTCCTGGCATCATTGCAAGTCCCACCTGCTTACCCTGGGCCTGAATGTGCTCCCACTACAAGATGGAAATGTTCACATCTAGGGCTGTGTACAAGGAAAGGTTTAGAAGTCATTAGTACAAGTCCAAGGATATTAATTGTAAAATAAAGGAGTAGAGAGCAGAAGAATCAGCAACTGTTCAGACCAGATAGTGGCATTACTTCCAGAAGGCATGCAAGTGGAAAAAGCAACTCAGATCCTACTTGCCAATTCCTTGCCAACGATATAAAACACATTGCTCCTAAATGCCAGCGGCATAGACAACCTCCAGAAGGTCACCTGCTCTGGGTCTGTTCAGCTTTGAGAAAAGAAGACTCAGACGGTGATCTTATTAATGTTCAGAAATATCTCAAGCGTGGGACTCAAAGAGACATGGCCAGTCTCTTTTCAGGGGTCTGTGGAGACAGGACAAGGGCAAATCGCCATCAGCTGGAGCATAGGAAGTTCTGCACCGATATGTGAAGGAAATTCTTCTCAGAGCAGGTGATGGAGCACTGGCACAGGCTGCCAGGGAGTTGTGGAGTCTCCTCCTCTGGAGACTTACAAGACCCACCTGGACACCTACCTGTGCGACCTGGGCTAGGGAGCTGCTTTGCAGGGGGGTTGGGCTCGATGAGCACTAGAGGTCCCTTCCAACCCCTTACAATTCTGTCATTCCGTGATACTCTCACCTCTCCTCTACATCAGACCCATGTTTTCAAGTGGTGATTTCACATAAGTCCTCCTCCAGTCTCACACAGGGAATCATTTCAGCTACAGACACAGAAGGTGATAAACACTTTCTGCTTTTAGAAAACATTCTCAACTTCAGTTAGTAGAGTAAAACCACTGAAAAACACCACGGATACCTAAGTGAATAGGGTGAAACACTCTAGAAAATAAAAGAGCCAGAAAACCTGAGTAGCTTTGAAATAAGATTTTTCCAAAACTTTCCGTAACCCAGGGCCAAAAGAATACAAACATCAGCTGACAATGCCAGGAACAAACTGCCTCGGTGGAGTACATCAAACCTTCAGAGTTCAGTGTGGATGATGACTCAATGGAAACACAAGCAATGCACTGGCACCGTGCCTCACACTGTATCCTCACCCACCAGAACATGTTAGCAATGAAATCTGCTCTCACTTGTACCAACTTATGGTAATAACACCGATCTGTTAAACAAAAATAACTGCACGGCACTTCACCTTTTGGGAGCAATACTCCTGTGTCCTTCTATTTCACCAGGCACATCCAGAGAGTGCTGCTGTTTGCTCTGAAGCAGGGCTGGCACAAGCCTGTTTGCTCCTCTGCTGCCTAACAGTATCTTTGAGATCAATCATTCATGAAATTAAAACCGGATCTGTCTCCTGATTTACAACATAGAAGTGTTACTGGACATCAGATATTGCAGTGAGAGTTAGAGCTCCTTACAGAGACGCTCCAATAGCACAGCTCTGGCCAGCCCACATCCCCAGGGTCTTTGATGGCAGACACATCCAGGGCTTCACTCTGCGTTTGTCTGCACCAATGTAAAAAGGCACTGTGTGGAAGTACTGCACAAGCTGCAAACGTGTGACAGCAAATGCAGATGCTCTGCAGGAAGAGTTTGTTTTGGCAATAATCGCTCATTTCTGCAGCCTGAGGCTAATTAGAGCAAGACCTAAGGGGAAAAACACTATGAAATAAGTAAGCTTGTGTCAGAAAATAAGGATAATTCGTTTCAAACATATATTTGTTTCAGTTCAAGAGCAACACCCACTTATTATAAGGAACAGAATGGGTGGAAGCTTGCTGAGGACACCTCCCTGCAGGGACACGTGGAGCAAGGCCTTAAACAGCCACCTCCCAAAAAGCAGCATCTGTATGCTCAGAAGAAACACCACGTGAAGAATGAAAGCAACAGCTTTTGCGTTCAGTTGGTTTAGTACTGTAAAGTCAATCTGTTAATAAATTGTGAATTGAAGAAGAAAATAAACCCCGGAGGCAATGCAGTGCAGGAGACCCAAACTACAAATCCCCACCACCATAAATATTTCTTTACAAAAACAAGATAAAGCCTCAGCCCAGAACGTCAAACGCATGTACAGCATTTTGGTTCACACTGAAAAAAAGTTTATCTAGAGACAACTGGGTATTCAGTCTAAAACACAAACACATACTATACTAGCCACAAAAAAAAAAAAAAAAAAAAAAAATCACTGTCTCAGTGTAATTTATTTAAAACAGGAGAATGCCAACTTGTGAATAAGACTCTCCCATTTCTTCAAATGAAGCACAGAACTCTTTGTTTGATTTTATTTCTAAATTAACTTGATCTCATGACTAAGAAATCTCAGCTTAAGGGAATACAGAGCACAGACTAAGAAAACAAACACTCTTTAGCAATTGAGATGTAAAACACGTTCATTTAAGACTCCTGTGAGAAAGATTTCATCTCTGTTTACAATAACTTGCACATTCTGGTCAGCAGTTACGGCTCAGGTGAGACAATGGCAGCTCACTAAACAAAGGTGTGCATTCAGCCCCACATGTACTCATGGCAATAAAGATATCCTTGAGAGCTGGGGAACTAGCAGCACAACTCTGCAAGAAAGATAAACACTGGTCTCCTTGGTAGGTACAGGGGCAAGTCTGACTTATCTCAGCTCGTCCTCCTTTTCTTTGCTTCTGCACAGCTGAAGGCTATACAACGTGAATAGATGTATACAACGCATAATCATAGCTAAACACAGAGGGAAGTAAAACTCCTGCAATATCTAAGTAGTGCAGCACCCTCTCTGTGGCCAAGAAAGATGACCTTCAATGCCAGGCCTTCTGTCCCCAAGGCAGCAGCACGGCCACACCGCAGCGCTGCCTGCTCCTTCTGATGCCAGCAGAGCTGTCACACTGCCCTTCACAAGATGGTGGGACACAACTATGGACCTCTACGGCAACGTGAAAACTGACTGAGGCACGAACTGCACCTCTCCAGCCTCACATCCAACCCCACAGAGCAGTCCTTCAAGTTCCAAAAAGCAAACATCATCTTTGTCACACACTGAGCCCACTCACACTGCAAAGCTTCCTCACCTGCCCTGCTATTCCCACTGAAATGAATTCGTGTAAGATCACTGAGTACCATTTCCAATTGGTACAATAGGAAGCTCTGTGCAAGACAAGGTCCTTACCACCAATACCCATTACCTGACAACACTTCAACGTAACTGCTTTTGACAGACAATGTCCCCATAGCACAGATACAATCCTAGTCTGTCTCCCCTTCCTCCAGCCTCCTACACCAGCAGTGACACAGACAACAGACTGCATCCTCTAAAAAGCAGGAATAGCATCAGGGACCTTCTACAGATTCAAGATGGCAATAACTGCTGCCAGAAATCTAGGACTTGAAGAGTCAGAATTTTTCCCCTTTTTTCCTGCACAGCATATTCAGTGAGCAGGGAAGATTATTCCCAACCACGTGTTTTAGAGATAAGTGTCTCTCCTCTCACAGCTCCACTGTACACTGGAGCAGAAAGAAGAAAACTAAAGCACGTCAGTGAAAGATTGGTATTTTGTGCCATCAAATATAGTTACTCCAGAAATACCTGTCTTCTAACTAATTCCCTATAAACAAACAATATATAACTGAAACAACATCTTTATGACCCAGCAAACTCGATCTCACTAAATCTTGCGTGAAACATGTGCACTCACAGCAGGAGTTTCTGTTACTGTAACTGCATCTTGGCACAGGAACCATTTTGTTTAACTGTATCCTTACAAACACACCCTAGAAGACCTGAGCAGATCTCCTGCAGTGGCTCTGCAGAAAACAGGACTGGAGGACATGGCCACGCAGATCCTGTGACAGCTCAGTGCAGTGAAGCATCAGGAAGTAGAACCAGTCGAACAGGTTACTGCATCCTTAGGTGAGGTCTAAGGAAAAGAGAATGAAATGTAAAACTAAGCAGGTGCATAAAAGCAGAGAGGGCCAAGGTTAAGCAAATGCAGCACAAAGTATCCATCCCTATCCACACTAGCCAATGAGGAACCACACTACAGGCAGACACAAGCCATAGGAGCAAGCTGCTGCCAAAAGACAACAAACTGACCCTGCTGTACCAGTCCAAAAGGGCTCCACAAACAAACCTAAGTGTGGCTTCCTTTATAAAGCCATGTTAACACATCAAACCCTGCCTTCCTCCAGGTGACTGTCCCTGCTGTCCACCCTCTTTCACTTGGACTGCACCTTCTGTTTCTGGTTATGCCCTCAATAGTCACTTTCTCCCTCAAGGTCTTCCTTACTGACTATACTCTCTTATCGCTTGGCATCCAGTGCAGCTGCCCCTCAGCCAGCCCATCACTGCTATCCCAGCCCCGGAGCACTCCACACCCTTCTCCCCATGCTGTGTTGGGGCACTGCCCCTCCCCCCTCCTACAGGGCTCCATTTCCCAGTCCCTCTAACCCTGTGCCACATCAGCTGGAAAACATTGCTCAGGAGAACAGCAAAAGGCTCTCGCTGGCACATCTGAGGTGATGTCATAACATAATAGCTGTTAATTACTTTTTTCTGAAGTAAGCACTAATTATCTGAGTCACATACCGCACATAGAAATTAA
This sequence comes from Callipepla californica brunnescens, assembly GCA_023055505.1. NCBI lineage: Eukaryota > Metazoa > Chordata > Aves > Galliformes > Odontophoridae > Callipepla > Callipepla californica. Next base: position 2,264,692 of record JALIRH010000013.1, read on the forward strand.
AATCAGGCAGAGCAAATTATGCTAGCTTATGCCTTGGAGGCTTGAATATTTTCATACCTGCAAACACAAACCTAACTATGTTATTTTCCAATTCTCCTGCTAACCTTTCTTATTTACAATTTTAATTCAGGAACATCTTACTTTTGCTTCTGTCCACTAAAAAGTAACCTGTCCAAATGAAACTGTACGAAACTCCTATAAGGAGAAAAACTATAGAAACAGCACATGCAACACCACACAGGAAAGCACCCCAAAGGAACCATCCCACGCGGGTCTTCTTCCACGCTGCCACGTGCCATCAAGGGCAGGAGAACAGCGACAGACATCACGCTTTCAACAAAAACAGAAGGGCAATAGGAGCCCCAGCTGTCTACCAGCTGTGGGTCCATAGGGATGCTTATTAAGTGAACATCTAATACTGGTTCTCGTTCTTTTATTTTAGTCGCAGTTCTTGGATGAATCTTACCACACTGCCACACAACCTTCGCACCACTTCAGTTTGCTTCAGTTTCCAAAGACACGGGACAGAGAACAGCCAACCCAGCTTGGTGACCACAACACATCGCCCTTGGTCATGAGTCATCTATCTACAACATTATGATTCTCCCAGCAGGAATCTGCGATTACGCAGTTATTTTTTTCATGTTCCTTGTCCCCTGCAAGAGGTTCACATACCAATGAAGAACGCCGCTCCTCCAGTGGGGAGCGTTAATCTCTACATGAGGAATTTGGCAGCCACGTGATTAAACATTATTTTTACTGTCAGGAAGAATAAATTAACGTTTCAATAAGACTATTGTGCGTGATGTTTAAGATAGCTGACATAATAACGACACACTTAGAGAGAACCTGAAGATGCAACTCGTGTTCATGAACCCAGAGACTCGACTCACTTGAAACACTCTGCAACCACACTAGCCATGAGCCAGCAGCATGCCCTTGTTGCCAAGAAGGCCAGCGGTACCCTGGGGTGCAATATCAAAGGGATGCGGCCGGGCTCTTTTCAGTGGCATGCAGTGACAAGATAACAGACAATGGGTAAAACCAGAACAGACAGTTGGACTGGGGGATCTCCAGCAGTCCCTTCCAACTCACAGAATCACGCAGAATCACTCAGGTTGGAAAAGACCTTAGAGATCATCAAGTCCAACCACAGCCCAACCATACTACCCTCACCCTAACAACCCTCTTCTAAATCATATATCTGAGCACCACATCCGAACGGCTCTTAAACACATCCAGGGACGGTGACTAAACCACCTCCCTGGGGAGCCTATTCCAGTGTCTAACAACCCTTTCTGTAAAGAAGTGTTTCCTAATATCCAACCTAAACTTACTGTGGCACAACTTAAAGCCATTTCTCCTGCCCTGTCACCTGTCACCAGTGAGAAGAGACCTTCCACGCTCTCACTGTGTGCACCTTTCAGATATTGGAAGAGAGAGATAAGGTCTCCCCTCAGCCTCCTTTTACCCAGACTGAACAGCACTAGCTCCCTCAGCCTCTCCTCATAGGGCTGATTCTCCAAGCCCTTCACAAGCTTTCCTGCCCTTCTTTAGACCTGCTCCAGCACCTCCACATCCTTTTTGTACTGAGGTGCTCAAAACTGAACACAGTACTCGAGGTGAGGCCTCACCAAGGCTGAGTACAGAGGCAGGATAACTTCCCTAGTCCTGCTCAGCACACCACTCCTGATACAAGCCAGGATGCCAGTGGCATTCCTGGCCACCTGGGTACACTGCTGGCTCATATTCAGCCCACTGGCCATCAGCAGTCCCTTTCCATCAGGCAGCTCTCCAGACACACCTCCCCAAGCCTGCAGAGTTGACTGGGGTTGTTGTGACTAAAATGCAGGAGCCAACGCTCAGCCCTATTAAAACTCATACCGTTAACCTTGGCTCCTTGATCCAGCCTATCCAGGTCCCTCTGTAGTGCCCTCCTCCCCTCTGGCAGAATAACAGTCCCTCCCAACTTGGCATCATCTGCAAACTTACTGAGGGTATGCTCATTCCCCTCATCAAGATCATTAGTGAAGATGTTAAACAGAAGCGGCCCCAGCACCGAGCCTTCGGCTCTGCGGCATCCCAGTGCCAATCCACATCCCCGTGCCGTTTCTCCTTGAAGGGGTCAACACCACACGGGTTCCGACAGAGCCAGCCGCCCCCAGCAGAGGTGTCACAGGTGCCCAAGGTCCCCTCAGCAAGTTACGCCACGGCCAAAAAGCAAAGCTGGAAGCTCAGGTCCGCACCTGGAGTTCCGACGAAATCAAGCTGGCCGCAGCGCGGCTGTCGCAGCGTCAGCGCCGTCTCCCGGGGCCGGGCCCGGAGCTCCAGCTCGGCCACCTCCCTGTCCGGCTGGGGCAGGGGTGCACGCGAAGGGCAAGGAAAGCGATTCAAACATCAAAAAGAAGGGGGTGGGGGGCGGGGGGTGGGGGGAGCGGGAATGGAGAAAACAAACAGCCGGGCCGCCACGCGAAGCTGGAAGTGCCCGCGCTCAACCGCGCACCGCCCGCCCCGAGCAGTACCTGCCAGCCCGCCTCCGCCCTCCTCGCCGTAGCCCCGCCGCCTCTGCAGCACGAAGTACTGGTTGGAGCGCTCCAGCACCCACAGCTTGAGGGCATTTTTCAGCAGCACCTCCTCGGGCTTCAGCCACATCGCAGCGGCTTCACCCCCCTCCGCCGCCGCCGCCCATGCCTGCCGCCGCCGCCTCCCGCTCCACGTACGCAGCCCGGCCGCCCCGAGGCATGCTGGGAGTCGTAGTCCCCGCGGGAGCCCTCAGCACTACAGCTCCCGGCAGGCCCCGCGCCGCCGCCGTCTGAGATTTGAGGCGGGAAGAGGCTCTAAGCCGCCTGGCTGTGGCCGGGCCTCGGCCCGAGGGTCTCCTTCCAAAGTGCAGGACCCGGCGCTTTTCTTATCGAACCTCATCCCATTGACCTCAGCCCAGCTGTTCAGCCTATCCAGATCCCGCTGAAGGGCCTCCCTACCCTCAGGCAGATCAACACATCCTCCCAACTTGGTGTCATCCGCAAACTTACTGAGGGTACACTCAATCCCCTCCTCCAGGTCATCAATAAAGATATTAAACAGGATGCGCCCCAGTACCGACACTTGGGGGACAACCACTCGTAACGGGACGCCAGCTGGACTTAACTCCATTAACCACTACCCGCTGGGCACGGCCCTCGAGCCAATTCTCAACCCAGAGAAGAGTGAACCTGTCCACATGACGGGCTGCCAGTTTCCCCAGGAGTATTCTCCTGTGGGAGACCGTGTCAAAGGCTTTGCTGAAGTCCAGGTAGACTGCATCAACAGCCTTTCCCTCATCTACCAGTCTGGTCACCCAGTCATAGAAGGAGACGAGGCTGGACAAGCACGACCTGCCCTTTGTGAACCCGTGCTGGCTGGGTCTGATCCCCTGGCTGCCACGCACGTGCCGTGTGATCTCCCTCAAGATCAACCGCTCCATAACTTTCCCTGATACCGAGGTCAGGCTGACAGGCCTGTAGTTCCCCGGATCTTCCTTACGGCCTTTCTTGTAGATGGGAGTCACATCGGCAAGCCTGCAATCTTGTGGGACCTCACCAGATAACCAGGAATGCTGATAGATTCAGCGAGACCTGGACAGGCTGCAGAGCTGGGCAGTCAGAAACAGGATGTGGTTAGGAGAATTGTAGAAGATAATAAAACGCCTGCTGAAGCAGAGCCAGCTTTCTGATCAGCTCAGTGTAATGACTCAGTAAGTCAAAGCTCTTAAAGCAGTTAGGAATGTTACTTATTCCAGGTCTGACTCGTTTGAAATGACGAAAAATGCTGCTTTGAAAAGGAAGGTACGTTCTATGAATTGCAGGCAATGCAAGGTAATCGTTTTGATTGATGAAATTTACTGGTCTTTGGGTTTTCTTTCTGGTTTTTATTTGCTTCCAATTTTTTGAAGACAAGGAAAATCGTTCTGGAGCTTGAATTACTACACTGTGCTGGAAGCAAGTCTCAGGGAAACAGAGGTCAGAGGATGACTGTCTAGATGAAACGGAGAGTTCTTGCATCGCTTCCTTGGCCACGCACAACTGATGCTTCCCTAATTTGAGAGGGGATTAAGGGAAGGAAAGTGGAGGGATAGCACTGCTTGTATTTTCATGGCTAGTGTAGCAAGAAGATTTACGTGGGCATCAGAATCCAAAAGTTTGTATGTCTTCCTGTGCAGATTTTTCTTCTTCTTTTCCAGTTTCTCGATCTTAGCTTTAAGCAGAGCTTGTAAGATCTCTGAGCTGTCTAACATCTTTGTTACTCTCAGATAGAAAAATTTTGCTTGTCAAGATCAAATACATACTCATTTTCTCGGAAAATGCATCAAGAGAGTGTTTTTGTTTTGGTTTGGTTTTTGTTAAAGTGTGTTTTGTTACTGACATTCCTGTATTTTGATGTAAATTAAAACTAATTCAGTCTATCTAGGGGCAAGGAGGTAGCATGGTCATTGTACCTGGCACATATAGCATGGAATGGAGTAATGTACCTTATGTGATTAACTCCCATGGGATGGCAGGATGAAATGTTCATGTTCCACCATTTATAGGGGAGTCCTCTGATAGTCTGCTGATAAAGAGAGAGAGACATTTTGTGCCCGAACTCTAATTAAATGGTGTCGTGGCGTGGAATACAGGGAACACGCGCCTGAGACTTTGTAAGTGTATCACTTTATTGTACCCGAGTCGCAGTTGACATTTCTCATGGCAGAAGGGGAGGAGATACGTGAACTCCTTCCTGTGGAATGAAGTGCCAGCGTCAGGAGCGTTCGCTTTCTTTGCATCTTTGCCAATCGTGGACTCGGAATGTGGGTACTGAATCCTTTAGAGAACCCACCCCATCCCAGAAGCACCGCTCGTTCTGAAGTGCTGCGCTGTGAACATTTGGTTCCACCACTGCCTCCTTTCTCCCCGTCGGATCAGCACTGCCGTACTGGAGGTGGGGGAATCCTTGAACCACAGCGGTTTTGATTCTGAGTCTGTCAAAGCACACCGACGTTGCCGTGCAAAGCCAAGCTACGGTGTCTGTACTGCTACAGAATATGTCATAGGAATCCTTTCTTGCTGCTGTACGTTGCCAATGCTGAGAGGAGTGTATTACTGCATAGTTCATATCCAGCCAAAGAACCGTGAGTGTGTAGCTAATGGTACTTCCAAGAGTGCAAACCCATCGTGTGTCATAGAGGTCAATGTTATGTGTCGCAGTAGCTGAGAACTGGAGAATATAAATAAAGTAATATCTACGAACGTCTTGGCTTCTTCCTTTTGATTGGGTAACCGTGCTTCTGAAAGCTGCTGCAGGAACGTGGGGTCGTGGTTATTGTCTCAGGGCGTTTCCAGGAGCACCAGGTCGGGCTCCCATGGAAGTGCACGTGCAGAGCTGGTGCCGTTCATCATTGCACAGCTCCAATTGTAGGGGGAAGGGTCTATGCCCGGAATGGAGAGAGGCACCAAGGAACGTCCTCGAGGAGCGACGTTCGGGTTGAAACATGAGACTTCCCGGGGCAGCGAGCATCACCAGCATCAGCACCGCGGCCCAAAGTTGTCCAGAAACGGTGTGGGGGAGGGGAGCGAAACAATCCCCGAGGGAAGAGCGGCACGTGAGGGCGTGGGGTGCTCAGCAGGTCACGTGTTCCGGAGCGGGGCAACAATCGGGGGCGTGGTCTCCCTGAACATTGAGCGGTGCCGGGTTCCTGTTGCTTGTGACATTTCACTCGCAGGGGTCTGCAGTGGCCAACTGTGGCCATCGCTGGCAGAAACCACCCAGAGGCTCTCGTGTTTTGGGCTTGGACGTCTGACGTTCATTGCTTAGACGTAAGCGATGATCTGCAGGCAGATGTACGCCATCACCACCGCCTTCCTCGCGGTGGTTGGTATCCTGATGGGGGCTACAGAGGCCGCTACTGTGAGCGCCTCTGTCCGTGTCTCGTACTACAACAGCACCAGCAACGAGACCGTGTCCCAGCAGTGCAAGAGCGGCGTATACGGTTTCAACTCTCCACTACGGAGCGCTCGCGGCGCTGTGGCCGTTCCCCACGGTGGCAGTCTTCAGGCGTGCGACCCTACCACCACGTTCAGCACCGCCGAGCCACAGTGGGTTGCACTGATTGAAAGAGGCAACTGCACCTTCGCCGAGAAGATCCACGTGGCGGCCGAGAGAGGTGCGGCGGCGGCCGTGATCTTCAACAGAGTGGCTGAGGGCAATCGCACCTTTCCGATGTTCCATGCTGGTAAGCGTCCCCATCCTGCTGTCCCCTCGGGCCCGGCCAGGCTGCGAGGCGGCCTCGTGCTCCTCACTGCCGGTTGCTTTCGGCGCGATGCCCGAAAGGGGAAATACGACGTCTTGAAACTTGAGCCTCGGCTCAGCGTGAAACAAATGCCCTGCTGCCGCGGTTGGCGCAGCCCCGTGGGTGAGTGTCGGAAGCTAGAGCCATGCTTTGCTTGCACAGCAAGCACGATTCTTCGGGAAGTGCTGCAGAAAAGCACGCGGGGTCTGCTTTGGAGGTGGCAGCGTGTGCTTCCGAGGCTGGAGGACACACGTGAGCCCGCCGCAGGTTCCTGCAGCTCGGCTCTGTGCTTTGCAGGCTGCAAGACAGATCCTGCCTTTGGGGGTTCTCGCCCGAGTTTTTTTTACTCCTTTCTGCACAGCTGCTGTGCGCAGCCTCTCCTGTAATTCCTGACCCCTGACTGGGGAAAACTGCTAGACCTCATGCTTGGACGTCTTGGGACAAAGGCATTACATGAGCAAGGTAGACAAATAATAAGTGCTTTCTCAAACGAGAGCCTTTTGTGATTTGGCACCAGTCTGAGTTTTCGTATCTAAGGTTGGCTGAGGTTTCTCAGTGGACAGAAAAAAATTGGTCTCTCCAATAAAATTGGCTTCGCTTGGGGGTTGGTTCAAAACAGCACTTCTGTAGCTGCCTTTCTTGCCTCATTGTGTAATATCTATTATGAATGTTGTGCAGCTGATGGCTTAATGCCATCCTTAATGCTCCGTCCTTCCCAGCCTGTGAATCTGCTTTTCTTGTATTTGGTTTAGTGAGAGGCCACTGATGACTTGCTCATCTCTCCTTTTCCCTTTTTTTAACCTATGAACAACATTGTGTTGAGACTGGTGTTCTCACAAGTAGTATGAAGTGTTCTTAGCAATTGCACTGTCCCAGGAAATGGAAGTGGCTTTGTCCAAGTCACTATTTAGGGACCGATGTTGCTTGAAATTCCTTCTGAAGGTAAAACTCTTTGGGCCCTCAGGATAGCTTGCTGTGTCACCAGGGGAGTGAAAACCGATGTTACAGTGTAGACGGAATTTGCAGTCTCCTATTGACAGTTTATAGGCAAGCACACCTCCGTATTGTCTTCTCTCTGAGTTTACGTTTGAAACCCACAGCATTTACAGTCGCCACGAGATTTTTTTACTCCAGCGTTTCTCAATTATTTGTAGAAAATACAGAAGCGAAGACTGGCCTACATAGCTTTGTTTGTTTGGTGCCTGGATAAGTATTCAAGGGCACTGTCAAATTTAGGGTGGGAGAGGAGCAGATACATTGCATGAAGCATCAGTAAGCTGTCAGCTCTGTGCCTGAGGTCTGGGCAGGAGCTGCCCTTGGTGTGTGTATGATTGCTTTCCAACTTCGTGCAACTCAAAGGCAAGTTAAAGTGTAAATTGCCCGAGTGTTGTGTCTAAAACAGTGATGAAGAATGTCTTATGGGAGTGAGGAGCTTTATGGAGGGGAATGACTTTTAAATATGGCTCAGCTTGTAAGTAATCAGACGTATTCGTTCAGTGGAACAAGTACAAGGAGGTGGCACTAAAATGCAGATGCCAGTGAGAAACTCTCCAGTTTGTTCTTTGGCACTTGAACTGGGACCTCTAAGATGGCTGCAATATAACACCAGTGAACGTGGATTCCGTTTCTCTTTTGCAGGTACAGGAAGCATCGTTGCCATTATGATCAGCAGCCTGGAAGGCATGGAGATCCTGCGCCGGATTGAGAGTGGCCTGAAAGTGGACATGGTTATTGAAGTGGGGAAGAAGCACGGTCCCTTGATGAATTTCTATTCCATCGTATTCCTCTCGGAGTCACTGATCGTCCTCGCTGCAGTGATTATGGGTTACTCAATTTTTTATTATGCTCAGAGATTCAGGATCTCCAGGGCACAGGTGAGTTGGTGTTGTTTCTGTCACTTACTGTCCCTCTGAGCCACCGCGCTGTGGATCGTGAAGCTGAAATAGTGCTTGAGCACTGAGGTGACTGAATTCCTTCTTTCCAAAGGAAGGAGAGTGAGAGCTAAGGGAGGTCTTTTGAAACAGCTAAAAACTTTTCGAAGAAATGGCAGAAAGCAACCTGTCTGCTTGTGCCTTGAGAGTGTAACTGATGGTGCTTAGTCAGGTTTCTCCTACAAATTGTACTTCTTGAACAGCAGTGCAGCAATAATGCCGATGTACTAGGGGAGGTGAGAGAGCTAAGCTGCTTTTATCTGACCCTCACACTTCCCATGTAGCACTGCTGCAATGTGAGATAGGCACCAAGGTAAGTATGAGGAGCTACTGCTAATGAGAAAAATAAGAGTTTAACCAGTATTCCTTTCTGTTACAGCGACAGCTGAAGGCCAAAGCTAAGAAGGCCCTTGGAAAAATGCAGCTGCGCACCCTGAAGGAAGGGGACAAGGTATGGCAGCTCCTCAGCACCCTAGCATACCCTTCACATGGAACCCAGAGTTTGTCCTTCCTATTCGGACAGGGTGCAGAAACCTCTTGGAACCCGTAACTGCCTGTTCCTCTTTCGCGCCAAGTTCTTTTCAAGGGCACAAGATGTCAGATTGCACATACTTTCAAATCACGTATATGTATTTTTGCATCTTACTCGTAGTCTTCCTGTGCTGAGAGGTCCTAATTTACTAATGTGGAAAATGCCAGAAATGCTTTACTTGGAAAGCAGATTCATCATCGGCTTCAGTGGCCGTTCTTCTCTGGGCTGAAGTTGGAAGCAGTGCTTTGCAAATCTCTGCGGTATTGACTGAGATAATCCAGCAGGTTGCACAGGTGGCTGTCCAAAAGGGTCTTGAATATCTCCAAAGAAGGGGCCCCCACAGTGTCTCTGGGCAGCCTGTTCCAGCGCTCTGCCACCCTACCTTCTCTGCTAACAAGTTCTTCTTCATGTTTGTGTGGGACCTCCTATGTTTCAGTTCTTGGCCATTGTTCCTCATCCTATCACTACACGCCACTGAAAGAAACCTGGCCTCATCCAGTTGCCTCCCCCCCTTCAGATGTTTATGAACATCGATCAGATCCTCTCTCAGCCACCTCTTCTCCAGGATGGACAGCCCCAGAACAGCCTTTCCTTATCCCACAGGTGCTCCAGGCCCCACATCGCCTCTGTCGCCCTCCACCGGGCTCTTTTGAGGGGATCCCTGTCCTTTTTGAACTGGGGAGCCCAGAACCGGACGCAGTATTCCTGATAGTTTTCATCTGTGTTTCTGAACCATGGGATTAAGCTTTCAATGCTTCTGATCAAATGTCAGCTTTACTGTAAATAATCCATGTTATTACTAAACATAATCCATAAGTAATCCAAAAAGTCCATAATAAAATGCATAAAAACTTAAAGTTATGGATAAGAGTTATTTTGGATTTACTTTCTCTACAGTAGATATGAGTGTAGTTCGGAGGAAGCTTTCAAAGCTGATTAAAGCTGGAAATTAATCTTTCCACTTTAGGAAACTGGTCCTGATGGAGATACCTGTGCCGTGTGCATTGACTCGTACAAGCCAGATGAAGTCGTGCGCATCTTGGCTTGCAAGTAAGTTGTCTTCCAAACTGACCCCTAATAGAAAATGATAGAGCATTCCTGTCCTGATTGTTCCTTCTGCTGCGTTAACAAAGCCAGTCGGGCTTCCAGCAAATGGTCGTAGAGCAAGAATTCTTGGGTCTCTGTCAAAGAGTGTTTCAAACTGCAGGAACTGTGACTGTGCTCTCACAGTGTGCCCCTACAGCCTGTGTCTGTGCCTCACCCGCCCTGACCATCTCGGCTGACTACAGAGCCGCTCCAGTCTATTCTTCTAGCATTCGCTACTATTGCATCTCATTGTGCTCTTGTGGAAGCCCAGTATGCCACTAAGGTTTTACTTTGATTCTCCATAAGACGAACAGTGAAGCTATTCCAGGGTTTAAGGAAACTTGTTCTGTGTGACTTTGTGTGCCAGCTGAATGAGACTGATTTGAGAAGCTTTGCAACAGCAGAGGGCTACAAGAGCGCTCAAGTTAAACGCTATGTGAGCTTTGTGAATGTTGTATGGAGAGACTGCTTTTACATGGAGAAGATTGCGTGAAAGTGCTTGGAAAAACTTGGACATGGGGGAAAATCTAATGGTGGAGAAGGAATCAATCTGCAGCTGTCGTTTTCTGAGCAGCGTCATCTGTCAAACACTCTTAAATCTGAGCTGGCATTACCTTTGTGCAAGATTACGGTTTTGTGGAAGCCCTGTGTTTAGGAGCAGTAGGACGTCCAAGAGGCTGGCCTGGTGAAGTGCTTTCAGCAGACTTAAGATGACCGTTTTTGTTTCATTGTCCCCACCGACCGTGTTCTCTGCCAATATCAACAGTATTAAACTCTCACATGAGTTATTAACTGTTCTTTACTGCGAGAATGTTCTTGACGTTGGTGGCCTGCCTCTTCGTAGAGACCCTGCATGTTAAAAGCATTTAACTGTATGCCTAAAGAAAAAAGCAAGCAACTGAATGCATCTTTGAGTCTCGTTAGTGGTATCTAAATATCTGGGGAGTATGAGTTTGCAGAAGGCATTCTTGTCCTTACAGTCAAACTGTAGGCACTTCTAGTAGCAGAGGTACACCAGATGTGAGTACAAGTTGAATTTGTGTCCTAAATCAAACCCATTGTGGATCTGAATCCCTACACAGAAGCACACATTTGCACCTTTGCGATTTAAAAACAATCAAAAAGCCCTACAGCAAAACCATGAACAGTGACGTAGCACAGATAATGCTGACATTTTTACGAGGTATGCAGAGAAACAAGTAAAAGGTTGAGACCACGCAGCTAGCTCCAGCTTTCAACAGTAACATGTGGCAAAATGAGGCAACTCTAGAATCAGTGAGTTCTGTGTCAGTAGGTCAAGCTAGTTGCTGCTACTCAAACGCCTTTCCTGATGTGCAAGCTAACTTGTCGGTTGCTTCCTCCACCAGCCATGTTTTCCACAAGATCTGTGTTGATCCTTGGCTTTTAGAGCACAGGACGTGCCCGTTGTGCAAATACGACATACTCAGAGTACTAAGTCCTGAGGTAAGTCGCAGTCTCACCTACTGGCAGATTTCACTAACAGTACTGAGTACATAAGGAACTGAATCACTCTGTCACTGCTCTCTGTGGAATACCCCAGAGGAAGATGGTGTTGCCAATGCCTGGGCAACTGAAATACATGCCAGAGTTGGCCTGGAGGTGTGTACTGAGTGGGAGGGAAATCCTTCTCTTCCTTGTCCTGGGTAAGAAAAGGGAGAAGAGGTGGTTGAAGAATACAGAAACTGTATCTGTACATCCCACTCTAAATAGGCAGTGGCTGTTTTCCTCTTGTGATGCTGGAGGTTAACGTTGGAATTCTGTTCTTCTGTTTTAAATCTCTCTTTCTTGGTAATAGTGCACCAGCCTTCAGTCCCTCAAAGCATTGCTTTCATTGAAAGATGCGTCCCCCTCCAAAGTCCTAACTTTACCATTTTCTTTTTTTCTCAAAGGAGGATGAAGGAGATGGGGCAGTGTCTGTGCAAACCAGAGTGTACTCTGTGACATCAACTGTCGCTTTCGTTAATGAAGTGGAGAACTCCACTGAAAACGAATCATCTGGTGATACTTCTGTGCAAGCACCAGTTGAAATAACTCTGGTGGAACGTCAGCCACCAGAAAGTAAGTATATTGGTTCACCTGTCTTGCTGGATTGCTTTCCCCTTCCTTTGCTTGTGCTGTGCATTAGGTTTATTTCCCTTTATAATACACAGCAGTGTTTGCTTTCTCAGACCGGCCTTAAACGTCTGCTTGTTTTCACACTCACCTCAGACACTTACTCTTCGTTTTCAAATGAACTACAGTCTAAACTTTAATTCAAAGCAGAAATCTAGAAAAAGAGCAGCTGAAAATCACACGCTTACTGCTTGCAGGCCAAAAGGGATTTCTGAAAAAGGTCCTCCTCTCATTCTCTCTTTGGAGATTGTCTTGGACGTGTGAGTGTTGCTTTGCCGCCACATCTGTCCAATTTCAGTAGTTGAATATTCAGAAAGCCTTCGGAAAGTCTGTCCTTTTTTAGAGTCGATCACGCAAAACAGATGACAAATGTTTCCTGTTGAATTTCACATTTTGCCTCTTTATTTTGCTTATGGTAGTAAAGCTATAACCCTTTGCATCTTGTTTTTGTTCTGGACAGATGATGACGCGTGCCTCGTAAGTGATGAATCTCAGCCTTCGGCTGAGTCTGTCCTTCCTCCCGTGGAACACCGACCGTTCGAGGCAGATGAATCCCAAGTTTCTGAGATTCAGCTTTAAGAATTTGCCCAGCAATGGGATTATTGCCTTCTTCAAGTTGCTGTCTACCGCCACTGGGTGTACACCAAGAATGTGAAGAACCCAGTGGAAGAATGTAGCAGCACTGTTGTATTGAAAGTGTTTAGAATAAAGGTGTTTGAGTTATGATAATGTGGTTTTCAGTTTTTAAAACTACATCTCCCACGCGGAAATTAATTCTCTTCAGGTAAAGTTGAACTGTGGTGAAAACCATCAGGGAATAACAGTGAAACCAAAGCTTCATCTTCAGCAAAGCTTCTCTTCAGCATCTGAGTTGCTTAACTTCAAAGGAGAGCATTCTTTACGCAGTAGCTGTCTCTACCAGGAATTGTTCTGACTTTTGTTCTTTGTTTTTATTTCGAGTGGGTTCTCATTGTAAAGAAATAGATTTTGATCTGGCCTAGTACTTAACTAACCACAGTTGTTCAGTTTAAAGCAACACTGTATTTAGTATTTCAGTGCCCTGAATGGATAGAAGAAAGTACAGAATGTAATGGCTGTCAAGCTGGGTTTTGCCCACAGCGTCTTTTGGTTATTTGGTGTACGGACCTCATCAATGGATTTACCTCTCAACTCCACATTCCTAAAGGGAAAATCGAGGGCTTCAGGCTGTCAGGCCGAATCTGACTTGTGCAATACCGTAAAGGGAACAAACGCAGGAACTTTTCAAACTTGTTGATACTAGGCAGTCTGAAAGATCCTACGTGACTTCTGGAGTTGTAACCATCTCTAGCACCAGCAGTACACAAGAGTTCTGGCTCTGTGGAAGACTTGGACCGAAGATGGAGATGAGATTCTTCCCAAAGGATCTGCTGTTTCTTGTTCAGACAGCATCTGGGGAAGAAATAAATCTCCGGCAAATGCTGGACTGTTCTGGACTATCACTGTGCAGTGTCTTGCCCGTGTGCTAAAGCTGCAGGGCCGGCTAATGTCCCTGGGTAATGTAAATGCAACAGGTGATCGGAGAATGTTCAACCATCTGTGAGGAGCTGGATGGGTGGGGGGCTGAAGAGAAACACTGGGTGCCTCAATATGATGTCTAGGGGCTTACCCGCTAAGGGCGAGTAAAGATGTCATACAGATGCATTTTATTTTTTTATCTCTGTAGCTCTGGTTTGTTTCTTATGTTAGCAGAGCTTAGTCTTAAAACCCGCAATAAGGTACTATTGAATCTGCATGGGAAATGCAATGCATTTTCTTATCTACAGTGCAATTTAAAATGTTGTAAATATTTTGTGATTTATATTGAATTTGGATATGAAAATGTAAATAAAACGGTATTTCGATGACCTCCTTATGACTGTCAAAAAATGTTGCTTACCAGCTCTAGTGAGAAGCAGATGCCCTTCTCAGTGTTGCCCCGTCCCACAATTCTGAGAACTCCTTTAGTGTTGTGAGGTGCCCGCGCTCAACCGCGCACCGCCCGCCCCGAGCAGTACCTGCCAGCCCGCCTCCGCCCTCCTCGCCGTAGCCCCGCCGCCTCTGCAGCACGAAGTACTGGTTGGAGCGCTCCAGCACCCACAGCTTGAGGGCATTTTTCAGCAGCACCTCCTCGGGCTTCAGCCACATCGCAGCGGCTTCACCCCCCTCCGCCGCCGCCGCCCATGCCCGCCGCCGCCGCCTCCCGCTCCACGTACGCAGCCCGGCCGCCCCGAGGCATGCTGGGAGTCGTAGTCCCTGCGGGAGCCCTCAGCACTACAGCTCCCGGCAGGCCCCGCGCCGCCGCCGTCTGAGATTTGAGGCGGGAAGAGGCTCTAAGCCGCCTGGCTGTGGCCGGGCCTCGGCCCGAGGGTCTCCTTCCAAAGTGCAGGACCCGGCGCTTTTCTTATCGAATCTCATCCCATTGACCTCAGCCCAGCTGTTCAGCCTATCCAGATCCCGCTGAAGGGCCTCCCTACCCTCAGGCAGATCAACACATCCTCCCAACTTGGTGTCATCCGCAAACTTACTGAGGGTACACTCAATCCCCTCCTCCAGGTCATCAATAAAGATATTAAACAGGATGCGCCCCAGTACCGACACTTGGGGGACACCACTCGTAACGGGACGCCAGCTGGACTTAACTCCATTAACCACTACCCGCTGGGCACGGCCCTCGAGCCAATTCTCAACCCAGAGAAGAGTGAACCTGTCCACATGACGGGCTGCCAGTTTCCCCAGGAGTATTCTCCTGTGGGAGACCGTGTCAAAGGCTTTGCTGAAGTCCAGGTCGACTGCATCAACAGCCTTTCCCTCATCTACCAGTCTGGTCACCCAGTCATAGAAGGAGACGAGGCTGGACAAGCACGACCTGCCCTTTGTGAACCCGTGCTGGCTGGGTCTGATCCCCTGGCTGCCACGCACGTGCCGTGTGATCTCCCTCAAGATCAACCGCTCCATAACTTTCCCTGATACCGAGGTCAGGCTGACAGGCCTGTAGTTCCCCGGATCTTCCTTACGGCCTTTCTTGTAGATGGGAGTCACATCGGCAAGCCTGCAATCTTGTGGGACCTCACCAGATAACCAGGAATGCTGATAGATTCAGCGAGACCTGGACAGGCTGGAGAGCTGGGCAGTCAGAAACAGGATGTGGTTAGGAGAATTGTAGAAGATAATAAAACGCCTGCTGAAGCAGAGCCAGCTTTCTGATCAGCTCAGTGTAATGACTCAGTAAGTCAAAGCTCTTAAAGCAGTTAGGAATGTTACTTATTCCAGGTCTGACTCGTTTGAAATGACGAAAAATGCTGCTTTGAAAAGGAAGGTACGTTCTATGAATTGCAGGCAATGCAAGGTAATCGTTTTGATTGATGAAATTTACTGGTCTTTGGGTTTTCTTTCTGGTTTTTATTTGCTTCCAATTTTTTGAAGACAAGGAAAATCGTTCTGGAATTACTACACTGTGCTGGAAGCAAGTCTCAGGGAAATAGTGTTCAGAGGATGACTGTCTAGATGAAATGGAGAGGTCTTGCATTGCTTCCTTGGGTACGCACAACTGATACTTCCCTAATTTGAGAGGGGATTAAGGGAAGGAAAGTGGAGGGATAGCACTGCTTGTATTTTCATGGCTAGTGTAGCAAGAAGATTTACGTGGGCATCAGAATCCAAAAGTTTGTATGTCTTCCTGTGCAGATTTTTCTTCTTCTTTTCCAGTTTCTCGATCTTAGCTTTAAGCAGAGCTTGTAAGATCTCTGAGCTGTCTAACATCTTTGTTACTCTCAGATAGAAAAATTTTGCTTGTCAAGATCAAATACATACTCATTTTCTCGGAAAATGCATCAAGAGAGTGTTTTTGTTTTGGTTTGGTTTTTGTTAAAGTGTGTTTTGTTACTGACATTCCTGTATTTTGATGTAAATTAAAACTAATTCAGTCTATCTAGGGGCAAGGAGGTAGCATGGTCATTGTACCTGGCACATATAGCATGGAATGGAGTAATGTACCTTATGTGATTAACTCCCATGGGATGGCAGGATGAAATGTTCATGTTCCACCATTTATAGGGGAGTCCTCTGATAGTCTGCTGATAGAGAGAGACATTTTGTGCCCGAACTGTAATTAAATGGCATCGTGGCGTGGAATACAGGGAACACGCGCCTGAGACTTTGTAAGTGTATCACTTTATTGTACCCGAGTCGCAGTTGACATTTCTCATGGCAGAAGGGGAGGAGATACGTGAACTCCTTCCTGTGGAATGAAGTGCCAGCGTCAGGAGCGTTCGCTTTCTTTGCATCTGTGCCAATCGTGGACTCGGAATGTGGGTACTGAATCCTTTAGAGAACCCACCCCATCCCAGAAGCACCGCTCGTTCTGAAGTGCTGCGCTGTGAACATTTGGTTCCACCACTGCCTCCTTTCTCCCCGTCGGATCAGCACTGCCGTACTGGAGGTGGGGGAATCCTTGAACCACAGCGGTTTTGATTCTGAGTCTGTCAAAGCACACCGACGTTGCCGTGCAAAGCCAAGCTACGGTGTCTGTACTGCTACAGAATATGTCATAGGAATCCTTTCTTGCTGTTGCACGTTGCCATTGCTGAAATGGGTGTATTACTGCGTAGTTCATATCCAGACAAAGAACCGTGAGTGTGTAGCTAATGGTACTTCCAAGAGTGCAAACCCATCGTGTGTCATAGAGGTCAATGTTATGTGTCGCAGTAGCTGAGAACTGGAGAATATAAATAAAGTAATATCTACGAACGTCTTGGCTTCTTCCTTTTGATTGTGTAACCGTGCTTCTGAAAGCTGCTGCAGGAATGTGGGGTCGTGGTTATAGTCTCAGGGCGTTTCCAGGAGCACCAGGTCGGGCTCCCATGGAAGTGCACGTGCAGAGCTGGTGCCGTTCATCATTGCACAGCTCCAATTGTAGGGGGAAGGGTCTATGCCCGGATATCTAGAAAAAGAGAAGCTGAAAATCACACGCTTACTGCTTTCAGGTCAAAAGGGATTTCTGAAAAAGGTCCTCCTCTCATTCTCTCTTTGGAGATTGTCTCGGACGTGTGAGTGTTGCTTTGCCGCCACATCTGTCCAATTTCAGTAGTTGAATATTCAGAAAACCTTCGGAAAGTCTGTCTGCATACTTGAAAATCCTGCCTCCTTCTACCTGCTGGAGCTGTTGCTTTTTTCCTACCATCAAAAAACAGACAATGAAACGAATCAACTGTCATGAGAACAAATTTCCACTGAGAACACCTTTCAGTGACAGCTGTCACAATATGTGCTGGCTGGAGCTGATTTTAATTGCTATTGTGAAACAGCTACACATTAGAGCCGTTAAAATACACTTTATTAATGCACATACCTGTAAGATAATCATGAATATCTAGAGTGGCTGTCACTGCTATGTTTTTACATTGTTACAGGAAAGGAATGGAAGACAGACAAAATGAAAGAACACTGTGGTGCTGCAGAATGAATAGTGAGGGCCTGACAAACTACAAGGAGATCATTTAGTCAGCTCCTTTAACACAGCCGTTTTTGTTTTCTTTTTCCTCACAGCTTATGGATGCTGCTATTGTTTGCAAGACTGTTTAAAGAGCCTGCTTATTTTTTAAGCTATTGTAGTACACGTCTGGATGCTGCTGAAAAATCTCTAAAAACATCTCTAGCACTGTCAGATGGAAATGTGGCAATGTCCCAGATCACACCCAGTCAGGACAGAGATGGAGAAGACCTTTTTTTCCTAGCTACGATTCCACAGTCTATCTGCAGTACCCTGCAGAACTATGAAAGCTGTGTCCTTCACAATATAATCCTTGTTCAGCTCATTGAGACTACCAGCTGGCACTGGTATGTGTTCACTGCCAATGGACTTTCCTACAGATGTCTGAACAGACAGCACTCCTGTACTACTGCAAAGAGAAATCAGCACTACAGAGCTAAGAAAGAAACACAGGAGAACAGTCGTCTTCAAGATCCTCTATCCTTTCCAGCCATTTTTATCTTGAGTCTTTCATGAATTCAACCTCAAAAATTAAGCATAATTTTTACTTAAGGAAAATATCTATATATTACTTGAAGAACTGGATTCTGCACCAAGCTGCAAAAATAAGAGTAAGCGGAAATGGCAAAAAAGACACAGGGGGCAATGACAAAACATGAAAGTAGTTCTATAAACAGTACTACTATATGCAGCATCAAAAGTAGAGGGAATCGTGACATCACAAAAACTAAGCTTATTCTAAGGAAAATCTGATCAACTGACACTATGTTACACAAGTGCAAAAATTCTGGTATAAGTGGCTCTGACTGCAGTTGACATTACCTCTCTTAATGGAATGATTACACTGCACAGGCTGCCATCCTGGCTAGCAAAGCAAATGTAGTTCTCTGAAATGCACATCTTCCCATGGGCGTTGTAATGAGTGAAAGAAACCCATAAGAAGCACTCGTGAACTTCCTTCAAAGTCTCTTCTTTGGGTAGCCTGAAGAACGCACTGAACTGCTGACTGTGGGCTCGGCTCTCCAGGCCTCTAGTTTAGAAAGCAAACAAAACAAGAAACAAAGGGAGGAGGGAGAAGAGAAAAATGAAATATCTTGAAAATATCCTTAAAAATACAAAAGTTACAATGTCTTGGGGAAAGGCTATTGAAAACAGTAAAGTATCATGCACTCTGGAAACCTGTGGTGTCAATTGGAAGGTTCAGCACTTGGCCGGAAGAGGCAACAAAGTGCAGAACCAGACCTGCACACCAACTCAACCAAATGCTTCAGTGCTTCAATAAATAGGAACAGATTCTGACACATTCTTACAAAGTGAACCACTCTGCTCAATCAGGGTCTAAAGGGAGAGGAAAAGAAATATTCACTATTAGCTTAGTCTGCTCTGCTTTCCAAACCATTAAAATAATCCATTTAAACCTACAAGTTTTGGCTTGACAGAGGGTTAATGAGTTAGAAACACGGCACATGGAAACATCTGCCATGGGATAATTTTCACAGATAACTGCAGTCAGAAACAAGATTTTTGTCACAGACTAACATCTCTCTCCAGCACTGCTACCAAACCAAAGTATCAGTTATGCAGCAAACAACCCAAAACAGGCTCTGCTATGGGTGTACTATACAAGGAAAAAGTAATTTGATTTCTTGACCCTTTTTTTTTTTTCTTTTTTAATCTGTTACATAGTTTGGTTTAACTAGAAACAAATTCAATGGAGCTACTGGAAATCAGGCTAAGGCTGAAGTTCACTGGAAAATGCTTTATCATATTTTTTTTCTTTGCATAGGTAATATTTTACAACATAGATTTAGTTAATTAAAATTACCCAACTGTAGTCTCACTTTTCCTGGTTACTTTTCACAGTAAGTAGCCAATCAAAACCTCATAATTTGAGTGGGAATTTGGACAGCTCCTCAAGGAGAGGGCAACATTTGCACCACCAGAAACTAGAAATGAAATCATAAATTTGCTACAAGAAATAATCACACTTTCCTTGAGAAGGAAGCACTCTAAACCATCTGTTTATTTACATACAAATCTATTTCCATGCCTAAAACATGGCTATAAACAAGGAAACCCTGTAGCACATGGACTTTATCACCTACCTCCAGTGGCAGAAAAGCCATGCATACATACACATATACATGCATGCAAGTACAAATTTAGTTGGAATCATTTATTCTTCTCAATGAGATTTTTTGTAGACTCTGAAGATCTTGATTTCCTGTTCCTAAACACTGTTAAATGTATTTTAAAGATATTGAAGCCCAGTTCTGAAGGTTTGATCACTTCCTGCCTTCATTCAGACTTTGATACTGCAAAGTATTGAAAGGCTACAATGTTATGCAAGCATTTGATCCCGAATTTTAACAAGGTATTTATTCAAGGAATGTCATCTTTGCCAATATTTACTGATCTCCTTCAGAGAAGGATGTTCCTCCCCTTTGTATAAAAATGTACTGAGTTCAGAACTGACAGATCATAAGCAGTTACCTCTTGGTGATCTGCAGGGGGTCATGAAGGACCAGGTCATTTTCAAACGTCTCCTTATCAAAAAGTCTCCTAACAGCATAGTTTGCCAGCTGCTCCATGAGAAGGAAGGTTTCATTAATGTGCAAAAACATGGAAAAATAGTGATCTTCTCCATGGGAACAGACATGAATGCTCTCTGTCAGAATAACATTGGAAGTCTTCTCAAGTTTTGATACTGCATCCCAGGAGATAATAAGCTTTACTGAAAATACAAATACAAGCGGATATGAGTAACATCTCTTTAGCTGCTATCCTCATACTAATCAAAAAAGCAGTAGCACTAGAGAGTATAATTAAACAACGCTGTTAGATCACGGTTCATTTGGAAAAGGATACAAATTTACAAGGACAAGCAAAAAAAAATGAAGACTCTCTTCACAATTCCTATCAAGTAATTCCACTAGAATGATTTTTAAAGAAAGAAAAACATTAAAGACACACCAATTATGAAAATACAAGTCTGTATTGTCTTTTCTTTGCTCTAATGTGAAACTGCAAACTGACTCACATAAGCCACCCTACAGATTAGCAATTAGACACCTGCTCACACAGCACAACACTTCCTCAATACGTAAGAAAAATTCTCCCATGTGTGAAAGATATACAGTAAAACACGAAAGGACCAGGCATCAGAGCTAAGCCTTACTTACTTTCTGCTCCCAGCAAAAATGAGTAAAAGCTCAGGAAGTTGGTACTAAGATAAAGCCACCCTTGACAAGGCACCCGTCCCTTCCAGTAGCTGCATGAATAATAGGTAACCAACTTTTCTTGCTCTGGTAATCCAAAACACCTTTCAAACTTCATAAGACCCTCACGAAACTTCTCAGGATCTTCTTTTGTAAAAGAACCTTTTCCTTCCTCAGCAATCAAACCCTAAAACAAAAGAACAGTTATTTCATGTACGTATCCGCATGGGTGCGTGTCGTATGTAAAGTTGCACACGTACAATGGAGTATTCTCCTTATAGGATATGATATTTTACAACTGGAACAATAGTCTGAAGATCAAAAAACAGGTTATAGATCACACGTGCTACTTCAGATTCATACAGCTGAGGCATGACACACATCTTTAGGTTTTCCTATTTGAAAATGAAGTATTTTCCTCGCTTAATCATATGAATTCCAGGGCTAAATGTTTAGTAATTACAAAAACTCTCATATGCTTCCTAGGGGTTCTCAAAATTATTGTGAAATAATCTATTATCAGCTCTTGGCCACTATCTAAAGGCACCTGGTGTACCATTTACCAAAAAGAAATAATTTATGTCAAACAGCTTTACTTAACTGTGGCAGATAAACAGTAACAATGGAGCATATTACTCACTCAGAAGTACACTATATTATGGTGCTGTCTACACAGAACATAATATTTATGTACATTTAGAGGAAAAAATACTCAGCCTTCCCCAACTGCGTCATGTGTTTTCTACTTACTCTTATCTTCCCCTGGACAAAGCTTGTAATATCTTCATTTGAATCAAATACTGATAAAACGTTCATAACATTGTGTTCTAACCAGTCCCAGTGCTCCGTTATCTCTTCTCTGCTGGCTCCTGATGGAAAGAGAAAGATTGAAGTGACTTTAATTACTTCATTAAAAACATTAATCAAGAGAATGCTCAGGAAATTTCACGTTCACGGAGTAATTTATACCCACAAGTTAAAATCACACCAAAACCACTGCTGTGTGTTTTATCTTTCAGGCTCTTAATGCAGCTCTTTTTCTAGCCTTTACACCAAGAAGCATCCCAGGTTTGTCAGGACTTTGTGGCTCCATGCTGAATTCTGGCAACTGGGACTGACAGCTCCTTCAGCCCAGCAGCACCACAAGCACGCTCGTTAATAAGTAGGACACTCTCCATGGAAGTGGGAAACACGAGATCACACTCAAGAAACTAATAAGGAAATGAGGCACGAGCTTTTGATACCCCCAGCTCTGATCACTAAGCCACAGCAGCTCCCAGGGGAGAACTCCCGGGCTCAGATTCGCAGAGGTGCACAAATGCTTCTAACAAGTGCAAGGTTGCATCACTGCACACATCTCTGTGGCCAGAACGGTAGCAAAGATTTGTATCCCTCTTTGGATACAAAAAATGACCATTTATGCTGCCCATGACAAACAATTGCTTGTGCTCACTACAAGTCATTGCTTTATCTCACTCTCTATCGAGTCACGTTTTAATTAGATTTCTAATCACACTAAAGCTTAACCAACCAATTGTAGAAACAGTTGTCATTTCACCTGTACAGTAAAGTTCTGCTCGCATTTTAATCCCAAACAATGCAATGTTTTCCTGCAGTCGAAGGGTTCTAAACCAGGACAAAAGCAGAGCTGCACCCCAGATGGAAAGCCATACACCAGACCTCCTCATCCAGGACAAAAGGCTCGTTCATACCAGCTGAATGACCCCTGAAGCAGCATCTGGCACTCCAAAATTAGTGCTGTTTTTCTTCTGAACCTTCTGGGACTCCAATACTGAGGAATTAAGGAATGTTTCCTTCCCTTTCAGTACACACAAACCAGAGGAGTAACTTAAAAATCCATTATCACTAACCACAAGGAGCATACAAAACACAGAGCCAAGATAAAATCCAGTGTTCCAAGAATGTGAAAATGGCAATTTCAAACATCTTAGAGAAAAAGCCAACGTCATTATGTTACTTTACAATGCTTTTCATCTAGGATTCAGAAGGCAATCGCTTACTCTATGGTGAATGTCACCACAAATAAAATCTAACTCTCCTGAACTACCCAGAAATAGATCAGTAGCTTGTTTCAAACACAAAGGAAAACTCTCACCTCCTTGATACAAGCTGTGAAATGCTTACCATAATTCATCTTAATCTTTTCACATACTTGGTTACAAGCTATGCAAGTGGTAACAGTATAAGCAGAGTGTATCAACAGTAAAGGATCGGCAAAAAATCTGAACTCCTTCTTTAAAGACAGGTGACTCCTTCCACTTCATCAGATGGTGGGAGACAGAGAGAAGGAAATGGAGGGGAAGAATTGATACAGGACTCAATAAAGGGATTCCAAAACATACATGAGTTGCTTGTTACATTACCTGGTGTAGGGAACCTGCTTTGGCAAGGGGGTTGGACTTGATGATCTCTAGAGACCCCTTCCAATCCCTATGATTCTATGATACATCCTTCTCAGGAATGCTCACAATTAAACAGTCACATACTGCCATTACCATTCACGATTTCTGTTTCCTCAATTTACCTTGTAAAGACTAAAACAACTTTCAGTGGATTCCACAGAATTAAGGCTGTCTTGAGAATGAATGGAAATCATTCTAAACGTCATTAAATAGTCAGGCTGTGCTACATATGCTGGGTTTGCAATGACACTTTAAAAATGACATCAAGAGTAATTAGGCAAAGCCATGAAATCAAAACTGATTCTTTCTCTCAGATTATACATGTAGAGCAATTATTTGAGTCACTGTAAGAACCAAAGGCACAGATGTGACAGGATGAAGAAGAAACTATCTCTAAAGGTTTAAATGATGTAGCAGTACTGTTTCAGACCCTCACTGTGTAAAAGCAGGAAAGAAAGCAATCTTTTCAATTTATTCACTTCACAGAAGGAACAATGTGTTCCAGAACACGGAGTATAATTACATGTGAAGCCTTTTGTTCTAAGGCATATTTACACAGCACAGAATTGGTAAAAATTCAGTCCTAGAGTAAAGATCACCCTTCACATTTTCTCAGGGGCTTACCTGATGTCATTAGCTCCCCAGAGTGCTCTTCCAACGCATTTATCAAATTATTTTTCTTAACAGCCTGTCACTGCTTGTTCTGACTTCTCCAGAAGAAGCCCCAAAATTTTATTTACAGTCAGCTCACAAACTATTCAAATTCTATCTCATTTATAATGCTGCCCTTTTTAAGTGAGACCTTACGGATTACATTAAATCATTTAACAATTCTCTCACTGACTACATCCCTCAGATGAGCCCTCGCAGAGCACGAACAGGAGCGAGGAGCATTGCAGCATGAAATGCAGAAACAACTGAGCAAACATCAAAAAGGAAAAATCACGATTTATGAAGTAGCTCATTTGATTTAAAAAGAAATAAAAGAAAAAAAAATCAGGAAAAGGCACAATTGCTTATTTAAGGCAAAGTAATGAAGGTTTATAAAGAAAACAGTAAAATTCAGTGCGGCAAGAGTATTGCATTTACAGGCTGAGGGAGCTGGGCCTGTTCAGGCCATGAAAGAGAAGGCTCCAGGGAGACCTCAATGTGGCCTACCAATACTTCAAAGGAGCTTATAAACAGGAGGGAGACTGACCTTTTGCATGGTCTGATAGTGACAGGACAAGGGGGAATGGTTTTAATCTAAAAAGAGAAGAGATTTAGATAGATGTGAGGGGAAAATCATTCACCAAGGGGCTGGCAAGGCAGCATTTTGCTGCCCAGAGAATTTTGGATTTCCTGCTCCCAAAGATATTCAAGGCCAGGTTGAATAGGGCCCTGGGCCCTCATCTGGTGCCTGATTTAGAGGTTGGCAATCATTCCCACGGCAGGGCATTGGAATTAGATGATCTTTTCGGTCCTTTCCAACCCAAGCCATTCCATCACTCTATGATTCTTTCTATCACATCAGTGTTTGCAGAGTGGCACCTCAAACCTTCCTGCAAAACTCGTCTTTTGCCACAGGCCTGGAGGCGTGGGGGACCAGAGAAATCTAGACAGAGACTTAGCTTTTTTTCTTTTGTAAGGAACACAACTAATTGAAAAAAATGAAAGCATGGAAAAAGATGAACTGTGTTTTTTTTTTAAGCATAATTACAGACTTTTTCACAGTTTTTAATAAGCCTTAAGAAATAGATTAATCTCACAACAGTGACATTTATCATCTGACTATCTTAGTTTCAATATAGAAGGCAAGACCATGGTGAGGAAGAAAAAAACAGTGATGCGTGCAGAGAACTGAGTCCTCCCAACTTTGGAATGGAGGACTCTCTGAACGCTGGCTATTTCAGCAGCCTGCATAAAGGAATTTACACTTCATTCTCAGGGAAAGCTGTGGAATTCAAAAACAAACAATAAAAACAACAACATCAACCTAGTAATCACGATGCTTCAGGAAAAGTCACGTACTCCACTTTCAAGGTCAATTTTCTTTTCCATTTCCTACTGATTAGTAACAACATACAAAAGAGAAAGAACCTCTTACACCCTAAGAGCAACAGATACGAGGAAGAGTTCAGCTGCTATCATGACAGAAAGCCTGGCTCATTTTTAACAAAGATAAAGTGAAAAATAAAACTCAATAACCAATTCCTGTTATTTATACTTATAGCACACCTAATACTCTCAAGGATCAACTTATTCATAGCAACCAGAACTGTGCCAAGTTACAGAGCTCCTTTGCAGCTTAGAAAATACAAGACTGTACCCCTGCAATTCTAAGTGAGGACCAAGGCAGATCCTCAGGAATGTACAGACTGCTGAAGAAAACAGGCAAGCTGAACTTATCATACGAAGGGTCCACAGGAATATTCTGAAAAACTGGGACCATAAACCACTGTCAATCTCAGGTCTGTCATATCCTGAGCATCACTGGATCACTACCAAATAAGTTTCAAGGTCTCTGAAATTAATCATGACGCGAGACGTTTAACCCAAGCAAAAGATTGAGCCCATCCTTTGCATCATGTTTTTTCAATTTGTAAACTCGCTTAGCCTCTCCAAGAATAGTACATACCACATGCAATGGACCAGTAGACCTGTGAGTCTGGTGTCTGATGCAGGATGCGAAACGGGGCCACTTTTGACGTTGAATCCAACACTGCATCTAGGGTTCCCACAAGAAGACCTGAAGAAAACATACACAGCCTGATTAAACTGAGGCTTTGAAATGCACACTTACCTCCCAGCTCCTTTCTTACTGAATAGGAATGCTATCCAAGTGAAGATTTGTTCTGTGAGAATCTTTGAGAAAAAAAGAAGCACAAATGAACAAAAGGAAAAGTGCTCCCAGAAGAAACTACTTGGGAGCCATTACAACACAAACTGAGGGCAAAGAAGTTTGAGATGACGCTCATGGAAGCAATAGCCATGCAGTATGGTAAACCAGAGGATAACCTGAGAAGGAACACAGTAATTCTCAGCCGTTAATAAGCACAAGCAGAAATTGGACAACCTCTTCATTAGTCACTTACTGTTCTTCTGTTTTACAGACAAAGGAAACGGTTCTAGGGAAACTGTAAAAACATAATGTCTGATTTATGAAAATATCATGCACTCTTTTCACGTGAGAACGCCATGCCACACTCCGTGTACACACAGAAGCTTTCCTGCTCATTCCATTCTCTGGGCAGAGGGCTACAAAATGTCTCTCTCTCTCTCGTTACCAGCAGACTATCAGAGGACTCCCCTATAAATGGTGGAACATGAACATTTCATCCTGCCATCCCATGGGAGTTAATCACATAAGGTACATTACTCCATTCCGTGCTATCTGTGCCAGGTACAATGACCATGCTACCTCCTTGCCCCTAGATAGACTGAATTAGTTTTAATTTACATCAAAATACAGGAATGTCAGTAACAAAACACACTTTAACAAAAAAGAAAAAACAAAAAACAAAAACACTCTTGATGCATTTTCCGAGAAAATGAGTATGTAATTTCATCTTGACAAGCAGAATGTTTCTCTCTGAGAGTAACAAAGATGTTAGACAGCTCAGAGATCTTACAAGCTCTGCTTAAAGCTAAGATCGAGAAACTGGAAAAGAAGAAGAAAAATCTGCACAGGAAGACGTACAAACTTTTGGATTCTGATGCCCACGTAAATCTTCTTGCTACACTAGCCATGAAAATACAAGCAGTGCTATCACTCCACTTTCCTTCCCTTAATCCCCTCTCAAATTAGAAAAGTATTAGTTGTGCGTACCCAAGGAAGCAATGCAAGACCTCTCCGTTTCATCTAGACAGTCATCCTCTGAACACTATTTCCCTGAGACTTGCTTCTAGCACAGTGTAGTAATTCAAGTTCCAGAACGATTTTCCTTGTCTTCAAAAAATTGGAAGCAAATAAAAACCAGAAAGAAAACCCAAAGACCAGTAAATTTCATCAATCAAAACGATTACCTTGCATTGCCTGCAATTCATAGAACGTACCTTCCTGTTCAAAGTAGCATTTTTTCTGTCATTTCAAACAAGTCAGACATGGAATAGACAACATTCGTAACTGCTTTAAGAGCTTTGACTTACTGAGGCATAACACTGAGCTCATCACAAAGCTGGCTCTGTTTCAGCAGGCGTTTTATTATCTTCTACAATTCTCCTAATCGCATTTTTGTTACAATATACGGTACTAAGACATTAGTCACCATTGCTAAGGTTGATGCTACAGCTCAGCTTGCACGAATGAGTGTGACAGCACACCAGGGAGCTGCACTCCTCACAGTTCCCATCAGTCAGGGAGGACATCAGATTTTAGACACAATAAACTGTTTTGGGTCAGTACTGCTCATTTCAGTAGTTCCACCTGTCAGCAGTGCTCTGCTTACAACACAAGTGCAGGACAGTGCTTCAGTAAGTAGTCAGGAGGCCATGAGCTCATGTCACAGCCACAGTTCCTGGCATCATTGCAAGTCCCACCTGCTTACCCTGGGCCTGAATGTGCTCCCACTACAAGATGGAAATGTTCACATCTAGGGCTGCGTACAAGGAAAGG
This sequence comes from Callipepla californica brunnescens, assembly GCA_023055505.1. Lineage (NCBI taxonomy): Eukaryota > Metazoa > Chordata > Aves > Galliformes > Odontophoridae > Callipepla > Callipepla californica. The sequence continues at coordinate 2,292,422 of JALIRH010000013.1, forward strand.
TTTAGAAGTCATTAGTACAAGTCCAAGGATATTAATTGTAAAATAAAGGAGTAGAGAGCAGAAGAATCAGCAACTGTTCAGACCAGATAGTGGCATTACTTCCAGAAGGCATGCAAGTGGAAAAAGCAACTCAGATCCTACTTGCCAATTCCTTGCCAACGATATAAAACACATTGCTCCTAAATGCCAGCGGCATAGACAACCTCCAGAAGGTCACCTGCTCTGGGTCTGTTCAGCTTTGAGAAAAGAAGACTCAGACGGTGATCTTATTAATGTTCAGAAATATCTCAAGCGTGGGACTCAAAGAGACATGGCCAGTCTCTTTTCAGGGGTCTGTGGAGACAGGACAAGGGCAAATCGCCATCAGCTGGAGCATAGGAAGTTCTGCACCGATATGTGAAGGAAATTCTTCTCAGAGCAGGTGATGGAGCACTGGCACAGGCTGCCAGGGAGTTGTGGAGTCTCCTCCTCTGGAGACTTACAAGACCCACCTGGACACCTACCTGTGCGACCTGGGCTAGGGAGCTGCTTTGCAGGGGGGTTGGGCTCGATGAGCACTAGAGGTCCCTTCCAACCCCTTACAATTCTGTCATTCCGTGATACTCTCACCTCTCCTCTACATCAGACCCATGTTTTCAAGTGGTGATTTCACATAAGTCCTCCTCCAGTCTCACACAGGGAATCATTTCAGCTACAGACACAGAAGGTGATAAACACTTTCTGCTTTTAGAAAACATTCTCAACTTCAGTTAGTAGAGTAAAACCACTGAAAAACACCACGGATACCTAAGTGAATAGGGTGAAACACTCTAGAAAATAAAAGAGCCAGAAAACCTGAGTAGCTTTGAAATAAGATTTTTCCAAAACTTTCCGTAACCCAGGGCCAAAAGAATACAAACATCAGCTGACAATGCCAGGAACAAACTGCCTCGGTGGAGTACATCAAACCTTCAGAGTTCAGTGTGGATGATGACTCAATGGAAACACAAGCAATGCACTGGCACCGTGCCTCACACTGTATCCTCACCCACCAGAACATGTTAGCAATGAAATCTGCTCTCACTTGTACCAACTTATGGTAATAACACCGATCTGTTAAACAAAAATAACTGCACGGCACTTCACCTTTTGGGAGCAATACTGCTGTGTCCTTCTATTTCACCAGGCACATCCAGAGAGTGCTGCTGTTTGCTCTGAAGCAGGGCTGGCACAAGCCTGTTTGCTCCTCTGCTGCCTAACAGTATCTTTGAGATCAATCATTCATGAAATTAAAACCGGATCTGTCTCCTGATTTACAACATAGAAGTGTTACTGGACATCAGATATTGCAGTGAGAGTTAGAGCTCCTTACAGAGACGCTCCAATAGCACAGCTCTGGCCAGCCCACATCCCCAGGGTCTTTGATGGCAGACACATCCAGGGCTTCACTCTGCGTTTGTCTGCACCAATGTAAAAAGGCACTGTGTGGAAGTACTGCACAAGCTGCAAACGTGTGACAGCAAATGCAGATGCTCTGCAGGAAGAGTTTGTTTTGGCAATAATCGCTCATTTCTGCAGCCTGAGGCTAATTAGAGCAAGACCTAAGGGGAAAAACACTATGAAATAAGTAAGCTTGTGTCAGAAAATAAGGATAATTCGTTTCAAACATATATTTGTTTCAGTTCAAGAGCAACACCCACTTATTATAAGGAACAGAATGGGTGGAAGCTTGCTGAGGACACCTCCCTGCAGGGACACGTGGAGCAAGGCCTTAAACAGCCACCTCCCAAAAAGCAGCATCTGTATGCTCAGAAGAAACACCACGTGAAGAATGAAAGCAACGGCTTTTGCGTTCAGTTGGTTTAGTACTGTAAAGTCAATCTGTTAATAAATTGTGAATTGAAGAAGAAAATAAACCCCGGAGGCAATGCAGTGCAGGAGACCCAAACTACAAATCCCCACCACCATAAATATTTCTTTACAAAAACAAGATAAAGCCTCAGCCCAGAACGTCAAACGCATGTACAGCATTTTGGTTCACACTGAAAAAAAGTTTATCTAGAGACAACTGGGTATTCAGTCTAAAACACAAACACATACTATACTAGCCACAAAAAAAAAAAAAATAAAAAAATCACTGTCTCAGTGTAATTTATTTAAAACAGGAGAATGCCAACTTGTGAATAAGACTCTCCCATTTCTTCAAATGAAGCACAGAACTCTTTGTTTGATTTTATTTCTAAATTAACTTGATCTCATGACTAAGAAATCTCAGCTTAAGGGAATACAGAGCACAGACTAAGAAAACAAACACTCTTTAGCAATTGAGATGTAAAACACGTTCATTTAAGACTCCTGTGAGAAAGATTTCATCTCTGTTTACAATAACTTGCACATTCTGGTCAGCAGTTACGGCTCAGGTGAGACAATGGCAGCTCACTAAACAAAGGTGTGCATTCAGCCCCACATGTACTCATGGCAATAAAGATATCCTTGAGAGCTGGGGAACTAGCAGCACAACTCTGCAAGAAAGATAAACACTGGTCTCCTTGGTAGGTACAGGGGCAAGTCTGACTTATCTCAGCTCGTCCTCCTTTTCTTTGCTTCTGCACAGCTGAAGGCTATACAACGTGAATAGATGTATACAACGCATAATCATAGCTAAACACAGAGGGAAGTAAAACTCCTGCAATATCTAAGTAGTGCAGCACCTTCTCTGTGGCCAAGAAAGATGACCTTCAATGCCAGGCCTTCTGTCCCCAAGGCAGCAGCACGGCCACACCGCAGCGCTGCCTGCTCCTTCTGATGCCAGCAGAGCTGTCACACTGCCCTTCACAAGATGGTGGGACACAACTATGGACCTCTACGGCAACGTGAAAACTGACTGAGGCACGAACTGCACCTCTCCAGCCTCACATCCAACCCCACAGAGCAGTCCTTCAAGTTCCAAAAAGCAAACATCATCTTTGTCACACACTGAGCCCACTCACACTGCAAAGCTTCCTCACCTGCCCTGCTATTCCCACTGAAATGAATTCGTGTAAGATCACCGAGTACCATTTCCAATTGGTACAATAGGAAGCTCTGTGCAAGACAAGGTCCTTACCACCAATACCCATTACCTGACAACACTTCAACGTAACTGCTTTTGACAGACAATGTCCCCATAGCACAGATACAATCCTAGTCTGTCTCCCCTTCCTCCAGCCTCCTACACCAGCAGTGACACAGACAACAGACTGCATCCTCTAAAAAGCAGGAATAGCATCAGGGACCTTCTACAGATTCAAGATGGCAATAACTGCTGCCAGAAATCTAGGACTTGAAGAGTCAGAATTTTTCCCCTTTTTTCCTGCACAGCATATTCAGTGAGCAGGGAAGATTATTCCCAACCACGTGTTTTAGAGATAAGTGTCTCTCCTCTCACAGCTCCACTGTACACTGGAGCAGAAAGAAGAAAACTAAAGCACGTCAGTGAAAGATTGGTATTTTGTGCCATCAAATATAGTTACTCCAGAAATACCTGTCTTCTAACTAATTCCCTATAAACAAACAATATATAACTGAAACAACATCTTTATGACCCAGCAAACTCGATCTCACTAAATCTTGCCTGAAACATGTGCACTCACAGCAGGAGTTTCTGTTACTGTAACTGCATCTTGGCACAGGAACCATTTTGTTTAACTGTATCCTTACAAACACACCCTAGAAGACCTGAGCAGATCTCCTGCAGTGGCTCTGCAGAAAACAGGACTGGAGGACATGGCCACGCAGATCCTGTGACAGCTCAGTGCAGTGAAGCATCAGGAAGTAGAACCAGTCGAACAGGTTACTGCATCCTTAGGTGAGGTCTAAGGAAAAGAGAATGAAATGTAAAACTAAGCAGGTGCATAAAAGCAGAGAGGGCCAAGGTTAAGCAAATGCAGCACAAAGTATCCATCCCTATCCACACTAGCCAATGAGGAACCACACTACAGGCAGACACAAGCCATAGGAGCAAGCTGCTGCCAAAAGACAACAAACTGACCCTGCTGTACCAGTCCAAAAGGGCTCCACAAACAAACCTAAGTGTGGCTTCCTTTATAAAGCCATGTTAACACATCAAACCCTGCCTTCCTTCAGGTGACTGTCCCTGCTGTCCACCCTCTTTCACTTGGACTGCACCTTCTGTTTCTGGTTATGCCCTCAATAGTCACTTTCTCCCTCAAGGTCTTCCTTACTGACTATACTCTCTTATCGCTTGGCATCCAGTGCAGCTGCCCCTCAGCCAGCCCATCACTGCTATCCCAGCCCCGGAGCACTCCACACCCTTCTCCCCATGCTGTGTTGGGGCACTGCCCCTCCCCCCTCCTACAGGGCTCCATTTCCCAGTCCCTCTAACCCTGTGCCACATCAGCTGGAAAACATTGCTCAGGAGAACAGCAAAAGGCTCTTGCTGGCACATCTGAGGTGATGTCATAACATAATAGCTGTTAATTACTTTTTTCTGAAGTAAGCACTAATTATCTGAGTCACATACCGCACATAGAAATTAAAATCAGGCAGAGCAAATTATGCTAGCTTATGCCTTGGAGGCTTGAATATTTTCATACCTGCAAACACAAACCTAACTATGTTATTTTCCAATTCTCCTGCTAACCTTTCTTATTTACAATTTTAATTCAGGAACATCTTACTTTTGCTTCTGTCCACTAAAAAGTAACCTGTCCAAATGAAACTGTACGAAACTCCTATAAGGAGAAAAACTATAGAAACAGCACATGCAACACCACACAGGAAAGCACCCCAAAGGAACCATCCCATGCGGGTCTTCTTCCACGCTGCCACGTGCCATCAAGGGCAGGAGAACAGCGACAGACATCACGCTTTCAACAAAAACAGAAGGGCAATAGGAGCCCCAGCTGTCTACCAGCTGTGGGTCCATAGGGATGCTTATTAAGTGAACATCTAATACTGGTTCTCGTTCTTTTATTTTAGTCGCAGTTCTTGGATGAATCTTACCACACTGCCACACAACCTTCGCACCACTTCAGTTTGCTTCAGTTTCCAAAGACACGGGACAGAGAACAGCCAACCCAGCTTGGTGACCACAACACATCGCCCTTGGTCATGAGTCATCTATCTACAACATTATGATTCTCCCAGCAGGAATCTGCGATTACGCAGTTATTTTTTTCATGTTCCTTGTCCCCTGCAAGAGGTTCACATACCAATGAAGAACGCCGCTCCTCCAGTGGGGAGCGTTAATCTCTACATGAGGAATTTGGCAGCCACGTGATTAAACATTATTTTTACTGTCAGGAAGAATAAATTAACGTTTCAATAAGACTATTGTGCGTGATGTTTAATATAGCTGACATAATAACGACACACTTAGAGAGAACCTGAAGATGCAACTCGTGTTCATGAACCCAGAGACTCGACTCACTTGAAACACTCTGCAACCACACTAGCCATGAGCCAGCAGCATGCCCTTGTTGCCAAGAAGGCCAGCGGTACCCTGGGGTGCAATATCAAAGGGATGCGGCCGGGCTCTTTTCAGTGGCATGCAGTGACAAGATAACAGACAATGGGTAAAACCAGAACAGACAGTTGGACTGGGGGATCTCCAGCAGTCCCTTCCAACTCACAGAATCACGCAGAATCACTCAGGTTGGAAAAGACCTTAGAGATCATCAAGTCCAACCACAGCCCAACCATACTACCCTCACCCTAACAACCCTCTTCTAAATCATATATCTGAGCACCACATCCGAACGGCTCTTAAACACATCCAGGGACGGTGACTAAACCACCTCCCTGGGGAGCCTATTCCAGTGTCTAACAACCCTTTCTGTAAAGAAGTGTTTCCTAATATCCAACCTAAACTTACTGTGGCACAACTTAAAGCCATTTCTCCTGCCCTGTCACCTGTCACCAGTGAGAAGAGACCTTCCACGCTCTCACTGTGTGCACCTTTCAGATATTGGAAGAGAGAGATAAGGTCTCCCCTCAGCCTCCTTTTACCCAGACTGAACAGCACTAGCTCCCTCAGCCTCTCCTCATAGGGCTGATTCTCCAAGCCCTTCACAAGCTTTCCTGCCCTTCTTTAGACCTGCTCCAGCACCTCCACATCCTTTTTGTACTGAGGTGCTCAAAACTGAACACAGTACTCGAGGTGAGGCCTCACCAAGGCTGAGTACAGAGGCAGGATAACTTCCCTAGTCCTGCTCAGCACACCACTCCTGATACAAGCCAGGATGCCAGTGGCATTCCTGGCCACCTGGGTACACTGCTGGCTCATATTCAGCCCACTGGCCATCAGCAGTCCCTTTCCATCAGGCAGCTCTCCAGACACACCTCCCCAAGCCTGCAGAGTTGACTGGGGTTGTTGTGACTAAAATGCAGGAGCCAACGCTCAGCCCTATTAAAACTCATACCGTTAACCTTGGCTCCTTGATCCAGCCTATCCAGGTCCCTCTGTAGTGCCCTCCTCCCCTCTGGCAGAATAACAGTCCCTCCCAACTTGGCATCATCTGCAAACTTACTGAGGGTATGCTCATTCCCCTCATCAAGATCATTAGTGAAGATGTTAAACAGAAGCGGCCCCAGCACCGAGCCTTCGGCTCTGCGGCATCCCAGTGCCAATCCACATCCCCGTGCCGTTTCTCCTTGAAGGGGTCAACACCACACGGGTTCCGACAGAGCCAGCCGCCCCCAGCAGAGGTGTCACAGGTGCCCAAGGTCCCCTCAGCAAGTTACGCCACGGCCAAAAAGCAAAGCTGGAAGCTCAGGTCCGCACCTGGAGTTCCGACGAAATCAAGCTGGCCGCAGCGCGGCTGTCGCAGCGTCAGCGCCGTCTCCCGGGGCCGGGCCCGGAGCTCCAGCTCGGCCACCTCCCTGTCCGGCTGGGGCAGGGGTGCACGCGAAGGGCAAGGAAAGCGATTCAAACATCAAAAAGAAGGGGGTGGGGGGCGGGGGGTGGGGGGGAGCGGGAATGGAGAAAACAAACAGCCGGGCCGCCACGCGAAGCTGGAAGTGCCCGCGCTCAACCGCGCACCGCCCGCCCCGAGCAGTACCTGCCAGCCCGCCTCCGCCCTCCTCGCCGTAGCCCCGCCGCCTCTGCAGCACGAAGTACTGGTTGGAGCGCTCCAGCACCCACAGCTTGAGGGCATTTTTCAGCAGCACCTCCTCGGGCTTCAGCCACATCGCAGCGGCTTCACCCCCCTCCGCCGCCGCCGCCCATGCCTGCCGCCGCCGCCTCCCGCTCCACGTACGCAGCCCGGCCGCCCCGAGGCATGCTGGGAGTCGTAGTCCCCGCGGGAGCCCTCAGCACTACAGCTCCCGGCAGGCCCCGCGCCGCCGCCGTCTGAGATTTGAGGCGGGAAGAGGCTCTAAGCCGCCTGGCTGTGGCCGGGCCTCGGCCCGAGGGTCTCCTTCCAAAGTGCAGGACCCGGCGCTTTTCTTATCGAACCTCATCCCATTGACCTCAGCCCAGCTGTTCAGCCTATCCAGATCCCGCTGAAGGGCCTCCCTACCCTCAGGCAGATCAACACATCCTCCCAACTTGGTGTCATCCGCAAACTTACTGAGGGTACACTCAATCCCCTCCTCCAGGTCATCAATAAAGATATTAAACAGGATGCGCCCCAGTACCGACACTTGGGGGACAACCACTCGTAACGGGACGCCAGCTGGACTTGACTCCATTAACCACTACCCGCTGGGCACGGCCCTCGAGCCAATTCTCAACCCAGAGAAGAGTGAACCTGTCCACATGACGGGCTGCCAGTTTCCCCAGGAGTATTCTCCTGTGGGAGACCGTGTCAAAGGCTTTGCTGAAGTCCAGGTAGACTGCATCAACAGCCTTTCCCTCATCTACCAGTCTGGTCACCCAGTCATAGAAGGAGACGAGGCTGGACAAGCACGACCTGCCCTTTGTGAACCCGTGCTGGCTGGGTCTGATCCCCTGGCTGCCACGCACGTGCCGTGTGATCTCCCTCAAGATCAACCGCTCCATAACTTTCCCTGATACCGAGGTCAGGCTGACAGGCCTGTAGTTCCCCGGATCTTCCTTACGGCCTTTCTTGTAGATGGGAGTCACATCGGCAAGCCTGCAATCTTGTGGGACCTCACCAGATAACCAGGAATGCTGATAGATTCAGCGAGACCTGGACAGGCTGCAGAGCTGGGCAGTCAGAAACAGGATGTGGTTAGGAGAATTGTAGAAGATAATAAAACGCCTGCTGAAGCAGAGCCAGCTTTCTGATCAGCTCAGTGTAATGACTCAGTAAGTCAAAGCTCTTAAAGCAGTTAGGAATGTTACTTATTCCAGGTCTGACTCGTTTGAAATGACGAAAAATGCTGCTTTGAAAAGGAAGGTACGTTCTATGAATTGCAGGCAATGCAAGGTAATCGTTTTGATTGATGAAATTTACTGGTCTTTGGGTTTTCTTTCTGGTTTTTATTTGCTTCCAATTTTTTGAAGACAAGGAAAATCGTTCTGGAGCTTGAATTACTACACTGTGCTGGAAGCAAGTCTCAGGGAAACAGAGGTCAGAGGATGACTGTCTAGATGAAACGGAGAGTTCTTGCATCGCTTCCTTGGGTACGCACAACTGATGCTTCCCTAATTTGAGAGGGGATTAAGGAAGGAAAGTGGAGGGATAGCACTGCTTGTATTTTCATGGCTAGTGTAGCAAGAAGATTTACGTGGGCATCAGAATCCAAAAGTTTGTATGTCTTCCTGTGCAGATTTTTCTTCTTCTTTTCCAGTTTCTTGATCTTAGCTTTAAGCAGAGCTTGTAAGATCTCTGAGCTGTCTAACATCTTTGGTACACTCAGATAGAAAAATTTTGCTTGTCAAGATCAAATACATACTCATTTTCTCGGAAAATGCATCAAGAGAGTGTTTTTGTTTTGGTTTGGTTTTTGTTAAAGTGTGTTTTGTTACTGACATTCCTGTATTTTGATGTAAATTAAAACTAATTCAGTCTATCTAGGGGCAAGGAGGTAGCATAGTCATTGTACCTGGCACATATAGCACGGAATGGAGTAATGTACCTTATGTGATTAACTCCCATGGGATGGCAGGATGAAATGTTCATGTTCCACCATTTATAGGGGAGTCCTCTGATAGTCTGCTGATAAAGAGAGAGAGACATTTTGTGCCCGAACTCTAATTAAATGGCGTCGTGGCGTGGAATACAGGGAACACGCGCCTGAGACTTTGTAAGTGTATCACTTTATTGTACCCGAGTCGCAGTTGACATTTCTCATGGCAGAAGGGGAGGAGATACGTGAACTCCTTCCTGTGGAATGAAGTGCCAGCGTCAGGAGCGTTCGCTTTCTTTGCATCTGTGCCAATCGTGGACTCGGAATGTGGGTACTGAATCCTTTAGAGAACCCACCCCATCCCAGAAGCACCGCTCGTTCTGAAGTGCTGCGCTGTGAACATTTGGTTCCACCACTGCCTCCTTTCTCCCCGTCGGATCAGCACTGCCGTACTGGAGGTGGGGGAATCCTTGAACCAAAGCGGTTTTGATTCTGAGTCTGTCAAAGCACACCGACGTTGCCGTGCAAAGCCAAGCTACGGTGTCTGTACTGCTACAGAATATGTCATAGGAATCCTTTCTTGCTGCTGTACGTTGCCAATGCTGAGAGGAGTGTATTACTGCATAGTTCATATCCAGCCAAAGAACCGTGAGTGTGTAGCTAATGGTACTTCCAAGAGTGCAAACCCATCGTGTGTCATAGAGGTCAATGTTATGTGTCGCAGTCGCTGAGAAGTGGAGAATATAAATAAAGTAATATCTACGAACGTCTTGGCTTCTTCCTTTTGATTGTGTAACCGTGCTTCTGAAAGCTGCTGCAGGAACGTGGGGTCGTGGTTATTGTCTCAGGGCGTTTCCAGGAGCACCAGGTCGGGCTCCCATGGAAGTGCACGTGCAGAGCTGGTGCCGTTCATCATTGCACAGCTCCAATTGTAGGGGGAAGGGTCTATGCCCGAAATGGAGAGAGGCACCAAGGAACGTCCTCGAGGAGCGACGTTCGGGTTGAAACATGAGACTTCCCGGGGCAGCGAGCATCACCATCATCAGCACCGCGGCCCAAAGTTGTCCAGAAACGGTGTGGGGGAGGGGAGCGAAGCAATCCCCGAGGGAAGAGCGGCACGTGAGGGCGTGGGGTGCTCAGCAGGTCACGTGTTCCGGAGCGGGGCAACAATCGGGGGCGTGGTCTCCCTGAACATTGAGCGGTGCCGGGTTCCTGTTGCTTGTGACATTTCACTCGCAGGGGTCTGCAGTGGTCAACTGTGGCCATCGCTGGCAGAAACCACCCAGAGGCTCTCGTGTTTTGGGCTTGGACGTCTGACGTTCATTGCTTAGACATAAGATGTACGCCATCACCACCGCCTTCCTTGTGGCGGTTGGTATCCTGATGGGGGCTACAGAGGCCGCTACTGTGAGCGCCTCTGTCCGCGTCTCGTACTTCAATAGCACCAGCAACGAGACCGTGTCCCAGCAGTGCAAGAGCGGCGTATATGGTTTCAACTCTCCACTGCGCAGCGCTCGCGGCGCTGTGGCCGTTCCCCACGGTGGCAGTCTTCAGGCGTGCGACCCTACCACCACGTTCAGCACCGCCGAGCCACAGTGGGTTGCACTGATTGAAAGAGGCAACTGCACCTTCGCCGAGAAGATCCACGTGGCGGCCAAGAGAGGTGCGGCGGCGGCCGTGATCTTCAACAGAGCGGCTGAGGGCAATCGCACCTTTGCGATGTTCCATGCTGGTAAGCGTCCCCATCCTGCCGTCCCCTCAGGCCCGGCCAGGCTGCGAGGCGGCCTCGTGCTCCTCACTGCCGGTTGCTTTCGGCACGATGCCCAAAAGGGGAAATATAACGTCTTGAAACTTGAGCCTCGGCTCAGTGTGAAACAAATGCCCTGCTGCCGCGGTTGGCGCAGCCCCGTGGGTGAGTGTCGGAAGCTAGAGCCATGCTTTGCTTGCACAGCAAGCACGTTTCTTTCGGCAGTGCTGCAGAAAAGCACGCAGGGTCTGCTTTGGAGGTGGCAGCGTGTGCTCCCGAGGCTGGAGGACACACGTGAGCCTGCCGCAGGTTCCTGCAGCTCGGCTCTGTGCTTTGCAGGCTGCAAGACAGATCCTGCCTTTGGGGGTTCTCGCCCGAGTTTTTTTTACTCCTTTCTGCACAGCTGCTGTGCGCAGCCTCTCCTGTAATTCCTGACCCCTGACTGGGGAAAACTGCTAGACCTCATGCTTGGACGTCTTGGGACAAAGGCATTACATGAGCAAGGTAGAAAAATAATAAGTGCTTTCTCAAACGAGAGCCTTTTGTGATTTGGCACCAGTCTGAGTTTTCGTATCTAAGGTTGGCTGAGGTTTCTCAGTGGACAGAAAAAAATTGGTCTCTCCAATAAAATTGGCTTCGCTTGGGGGTTGGTTCAAAACAGCACTTCTGTAGCTGCCTTTCTTGCCTCATTGTGTAATATCTATTATGAATGTTGTGCAGCTGATGGCTTAATGCCATCCTTAATGCTCCGTCCTTCCCAGCCTGTGAATCTGCTTTTCTTGTATTTGGTTTAGTGAGAGGCCACTGATGACTTGCTCATCTCTCCTTTTCTTTTTTTAACCTATGAACAACATTGTGTTGAGACTGGTGTTCTCACAAGTAGTATGAAGTGTTCTTAGCAATTGCACTGTCCCAGGAAATGGAAGTGGCTTTGTCCAAGTCACTATTTAGGGACCGATGTTGCTTGAAATTCCTTCTGAAGGTAAAACTCTTTGGGCCCTCGGGATAGCTTGCCGTGTCACCAGAGCAGTGAAAACCGATGTTACAGTGTAGACGGAATTTGCAGTCTCCTATTGACAGTTTATAGGCAAGCACACCTCCGTATTGACTTCTCTCTGAGTTTACGTTTGAAACCCACAGCATTTACAGTCGCCACGAGATTTTTTTACTCCAGCGTTTCTCAATTATTTCTAGAAAATACAGAAGCGAAGACTGGCCTACATAGCTTTGTTTGTTTGGTGCCTGGATAAGTATTCAAGGGCACTGTCAAATTTAGGGTGGGAGAGGAGCAGATACATTGCATGAAGCATCAGTAAGCTGTCAGCTCTGTGCCTGAGGTCTGGGCAGGAGCTGCCCTTGGTGTGTGTATGATTGCTTTCCAACTTTGTGCAACTCAAAGGCAAGTTAAAGTGTAAATTGCCCGAGTGTTGTGTCTAAAACAGTGATGAAGAATGTCTTATGGGAGTGAGGAGCTTTATGGAGGGGAATGACTTTTAAATATGGCTCAGCTTGTAAGTAATCAGACGTATTCGTTCAGTGGAACAAGTACAAGGAGGTGGCACTAAAAATGCAGATGCCAGTGAGAAACTCTCCAGTTTGTTCTTTGGCACTTGAACTGGGACCTCTAAGATGGCTGCAATATAACACCAGTGAACGTGGATTCCGTTTCTCTTTTGCAGGTACAGGAAGCATCGTTGCCATTATGATCAGCAGCCTGGAAGGCATGGAGATCCTGCGCCGGATTGAGAGTGGCCTGAAAGTGGACATGGTTATTGAAGCGGGGAAGAAGCACGGTCCCTTGATGAATTTCTATTCCATCTTATTCCTCTCGGAGTCACTGATCGTCCTCGCTGCAGTGATTATGGGTTACTCACTTTTTTATTATGCTCAGAGATTCAGGATCTCCAGGGCACAGGTGAGTTGGTGTTGTTTCTGTCACTTACTGTCCCTCTGAGCCACCGTGCTGTGGATCGTGAAGCTGAAATAGTGCTTGAGCACTGAGGTGACTGAATTCCTTCTTTCCAAAGGAAGGAGAGTGAGAGCTAAGGGAGGTCTTTTTAAACAGCTAAAAACTTTTCGAAGAAATGGCAGAAAGCAACCTGTCTGCTTGTGCCTTGAGAGTGTAACTGATGGTGCTTAGTCGGGTTTCTCCTACAAACTGTACTTCTTGAACAGCAGTGCAGCAATAATGCCGATGTACTAGGGGAGGTGAGAGAGCTAAGCTGCTTTTATCTGACGCTCACACTTCCCATGTAGCACTGCTGCAATGTGAGATAGGCACCAAGGTAAGTATGAGGAGCTACTGCTAATGAGAAAAATAAGAGTTTAACCAGGACTCCTTTCTGTTACAGCGACAGCTGAAGGCCAAAGCTAAGAAGGCCCTTGGAAAAATGCAGCTGCGCACCCTGAAGGAAGGGGACAAGGTATGGCAGCTCCTCAGCACCCTAGCATACCCTTCACATGGAACCCAGAGCTTGTCCTTCCTATTAGGACAGGGTGCAGAAACCTCTTGGAACCCGTAACTGCATGTTCCTCTTTCGCGCCAAGTTCTTTTCAAGGGCACAAGATGTCAGAGTTTGCACATACTTTCAAATCACGTATATGTATTTTTGCATCTTACTCATAGTCTTCCTGTGCTGAGAGGTCCTAAATTTCTAATGTGGAAAATGCCAGAAATGCTTTACTTGGAAAGCAGATTCATCATCGGCTTCAGTGGCCGTTCCTCTCTGGGCAGATGTTGGAAGCAGTGCTTTCCAAATCTCTGCAGTATTGACTGAGATAATCCAGCAGGTTGCACAGGTGGCTGTCCAAAAGGGTCCTGAATATCTCCAAAGTAGGAGCCCCACAGTGTCTCTGGGCAGCCTGTTCCAGCGCTCTGCCACCCTACCTTCTTTGCTAACAAGTTCTTCTTCATGTTTGTGTGGGACCTCCTATGTTTCAGTTCTTGGCCATTGTTCCTCATCCTATCACTACACGCCACTGAAAGGAACCTGGCCTCATCCAGTTGCATCCCCCCCTTCAGATGTTTATGAACATCGATCAGATCCTCTCTCAGCCATCTCTTCTCCAGGATGGACAGCCCCAGAACAGCCTTTCCTTATCCCACAGGTGCCCCAGGCCCCACATCGCATCTGTCGCCCTCCACCGGGCTCTTTTGAGGGGATCCCTGTCCTTTTTGAACTGGGGAGCCCAGAACCGGACGCAGTATTCCTGATAGTTTTCATCTGTGTTTCTGAACCATTGCATTAAGCTTTCAATGCTTCTGATCAAATGTCAGCTTTACTGTAAATAATCCATGTTATTACTAAACATAATCCATAAGTAATCCAAAAAGTCCATAATAAAATGCATAAAAACTTAAAGTTATGGATAAGAGTTATTTTGGATTTACTTTCTCTACAGTAGATATGAGTGTAGTTCGGAGGAAGCTTTCAAAGCTGATTAAAGCTGGAAATTAATCTTTCCACTTTAGGAAACTGGTCCTGATGGAGATACCTGTGCCGTGTGCATTGACTCGTACAAGCCAGATGAAGTCGTGCGCATCTTGGCTTGCAAGTAAGTTGTCTTCCAAACTGACCCCTAATAGAAAATGATAGAGCATTCCTGTCCTGATTGTTCCTTCTGCTGTGTTAACAAAGCCAGTCGGGCTTCCAGCAAATGGTCGTAGAGCAAGAATTCTTGGGTCTCTGTCAAAGAGTGTTTCAAACTGCAGGAACTGTGACTGTGCTCTCACAGTGTGCCCCTACAGCCTGTGTCTGTGCCTCACCCGCCCTGACCATCTCGGCTGACTACAGAGCCGCTCCAGTCTATTCTTCTAGCATTCTCTACTATTGCATCTCATGGTGCTCTTGTGGAAGCCCAGTATGCCACTAAGGTTTTACTTTGATTCTCCATAAGACGGACAGTGAAGCTATTCCAGGGTTTAAGGAAACTTGTTCTGTGTGACTTTGTGTGCCAGCTGAATGAGACTGATTTGAGAAGCTTTGCAACAGCAGAGGGCTACAAGAGCGCTCAAGTTAAATGCTATGTGAGCTTTGTGAATGTTGTATGGAGAGACTGCTTTTACATGGAGAAGATTGCGTGAAAGTGCTTGGAAAAACTTGGACATGGGGGAAAATCTAATGGTGGAGAAGGAATCAATCTGCAGCTGTCGTTTTCTGAGCAGCGTCATCTGTCAAACACTCTTAAATCTGAGCTGGCATTACCTTTGTGCAAGATTACGGTTTTGTGGAAGCCCTGTGTTTAGGAGCAGTAGGACGTCCAAGAGGCTGGCCTGGTGAAGTGCTTTCAGCAGACTTAAGATGACCGTTTTTGTTTCATTGTCCCCACCGACCGTGTTCTCTGCCAATATCAACAGTATTAAACTCTCACATGAGTTATTAACTGTTCTTTACTGCGAGAATGTTCTTGACGTTGGTGGCCTGCCTCTTCGTAGAGACCCTGCATGTTAAAAGCATTTAACTGTATGCCTAAAGAAGAAAGCAAGCAACTGAATGCATCTTTGAGTCTCGTTAGTGGTATCTAAATATCTGGGGAGTATGAGTTTGCAGAAGGCATTCTTGTCCTTACAGTCAAACTGTAGGCACTTCTAGTAGCAGAGGTACACCAGATGTGAGTACAAGTACTCCCAGTCTCTGTGCATTAAGGAAGTTTCAGGTTTTACTACAGACATTACGCTGGTGCAGCTGGAAGGAGGTGCTGATTGTGTGCGCTTAATTGGAGGGCTCAGTAGCAAGCTTGGGTGTAGAACATTAAATGTGGTGATCAGCATTGAACAAAGCCTTGCTATTTCCTATTCAGGCAGAAGGAACAGGAAGGTCTCAGGATTGCAAGCTGTCTTCTTGAATTTGTGTGCTAAATTAAACCCTTTGTGGATCCAAATACCTACACAGAAGCACACATTTGCACCTACAGTGTCTGAACTGTGTTCAGTTTCTTGCGTATGTGGCCTGCCCAATGTCCGCTTGGAATTCACAGTGACTGCGTAGGCAAAGTAAATGTGTGGGAGTATGGTTTCTCTTGAGAGCATAATTTGGCAAGACGTTTTGCATGTAAGAGTAACAGAAAGGAGGGCTACTTAGTCCTGTGTCATTATGATGACAGTTGAGCGTAAGGCTAAGGTTGAGGCACCAGTATCTATTACTGAAGTTATCATCTGGGAATACATTGCATGGCGATTTAAAAACAATCAAAAAGCCCTACAGCAAAACCATGAACAGTGATGTAGCACAGATAATGCTGACATTTTTACAAGGTATGCAGAGAAACAAGTAAAAGGTTGAGACCACGCAGCTAGCTCCAGCTTTCAACAGTAACATGTGGCAAAATGAGGCAACTCTAGAATCAGTGAGTTCTGTGTCAGTAGGTCAAGCTAGTTGCTGCTACTCAAACGCCTTTCCTGATGTGCAAGCTAACTTGTCGGTTGCTTCCTCCACCAGCCATGTTTTCCACAAGATCTGTGTTGATCCTTGGCTTTTAGAGCACAGAACGTGCCCGTTGTGCAAATACAACATACTCAGAGTTCTAAGTCCTGAGGTAAGTCGCAGTCTCCTCTACTGGCAGATTTCACTAACAGTACTGAGTACATAAGGAACTGAATCACTCTGTCACTGCTCTCTGTGGAATACCCCAGAGGAAGATGGTGTTGCCAATGGCTGAGCAACTGAAATATATGCCAGAGTTTGCCTGCGGGGTGGAGGTGTGTACTGAGTGGGAGGGAAATCCTTCTCTTCCTTGTCCTGGGTAAGAAAAGGGAGAAGAGGTGGTTGAAGAATACAGAAACTGTATCTGTACTTCCCACTCTAAATAGGCAGTGGCTGTTTTCCTCTTGTGATGCTGGAGGTTAACGTTGGAATTCTGTTCTTCTGTTTTAAATCTCTCTTTCTTGGTAATAGTGCACCAGCCTTCAGTCCCTGAAAGCATTGCTTTCATTGAAAGGTGCGTCCCCCTCCAAAGTCCTAACTTTACCATTTTCTCTTTTTCTCAAAGGAGGATGAAGGAGCTGGGGCAGTGTCTGTGCAAACCAGAGTGTACGCTGTGACATCAACTGTCGCTTTCGTTAATGAAGTGGAGAACTCCACTGAAAACGAATCATCTGGTGATACTTCTGTGCAAGCACCAGTTGAAATAGCTCTGGTGGAACGTCAGCCACCAGAAAGTAAGTATATCGGTTCACCTGTCTTGCTGGATTGCTTTCCCCTTCCTTTGCTTGTGCTGTGCATTAGGTTTATTTCCCTTTATAATACACAGCAGTGTATGTTTTCTCAGACTAGCCTTAAACGTCTGCTTGTTTTCACACTCACCTCAGACACTTACTCTTTGTTTTCTAATGAACTACAGTCTAATCTTTAATTCAAAGCAGAAATCTAGAAAAAGAGCAGCTGAAAATCACACGCTTACTGCTTGCAGGCCAAAAGGGATTTCTGAAAAAGGTCCTCCTCTCATTCTCTCTTTGGAGATTGTCTTGGACGTGTGAGTGTTGCTTTGCCACCACATCTGTCCAATTTCAGTAGTTGAATATTCAGAAAACCTTCGGAAAGTCTGTCCTTTTTCAGAATCAATCACGCAAAACAGATGACAAATGTTTCCTGTTGAATTTCGCACTTTGCCTGTTTATTTTGTTCATGGTAGTAAAGCTATAACCCTTTGCATCTTGTTTTTGTTCTGGACAGATGATGACGCGTGCCTCGTAAGTGATGAATCTCAGCCTTCGGCTGAGTCTGTCCTTCCTCCCGTGGAACACCGACCGTTCGAGGCAGATGAATCCCAAGTTTCTGAGATTCAGCTTTAAGAATTTGCCCAGCAATGGGATTATTGCCTTCTTGAAGTTGCTGTCTACCGCCACTGAGTGTACACCAAGAATGTGAAGAACCCAGTGGAAGAATGTAGCAGCACTGTTGTATTGAAAGTGTTTAGAATAAAGGTGTTTGAGTTATGATAATGTGGTTTTCAGTTTTTAAAACTACATCTCCCACGCGGAAATTAATTCTCTTCAGGTAAAGCTGAACTGTGGTGAAAACCACAGTTTTTATACAGTTTTATACCTGTGCACGTGCAGAGCTGGTGCCGTTCATCATTGCACAGCTTCAAATGTAGGGGGAAGGGTCTACGCCCGGAATGGAGAGAGGCACTCAGGAACGTCCTCGAGGAGCGACGTTCGGGTTGAAACGTGAGACTTCCCGGGGCAGCGAGCATCACCAGCATCAGCACCACAGCCCAAAGTTGTCCAGAAACGGTGTGGGGGAGGGGAGCGAAGCAATCCCCGAGGGAAGAGCGGCACGTGAGGGCGTGGGGTGCTCAGCAGGTCACGTGTTCCGGAGCGGGGCAACAATCGGGGGCGTGGTCTCCCTGAACATTGAGCGGTGCCGGGTTCCTGTTGCTTGTGACATTTCACTCGCGGGGGTCGGCAGTGGTCAACTGTGGCCATCGCTGGCAGAAACCACCCAGAGGCTCTCGTGTTTTGGGCTTGGACGTCTGACGTTCATTGCTTAGACGTAAGCGATGATCTGCAGGCAGATGTACGCCATCACCACCGCCTTCCTCGCGGTGGTTGGTATCCTGATGGGGGCTACAGAGGCCGCTACTGTGAGCGCCTCTGTCCGTGTCTCGTACTACAACAGCACCAGCAACGAGACCGTGTCCCAGCAGTGCAAGAGCGGCGTATACGGTTTCAACTCTCCACTACGGAGCGCTCGCGGCGCTGTGGCCGTTCCCCACGGTGGCAGTCTTCAGGCGTGCGACCCTACCACCACGTTCAGCACCGCCGAGCCACAGTGGGTTGCACTGATTGAAAGAGGCAACTGCACCTTCGCCGAGAAGATCCACGTGGCGGCCGAGAGAGGTGCGGCGGCGGCCGTGATCTTCAACACAGCGGCTGAGGGCAATCGCACCTTTCCGATGTTCCATGCTGGTAAGCGTCCCCATCCTGCTGTCCCCTCGGGCCCGGCCAGGCTGCGAGGCGGCCTCGTGCTCCTCACTGCCGGTTGCTTTCGGCGCGATGCCCGAAAGGGGAAATACGACGTCTTGAAACTTGAGCCTCGGCTCAGCGTGAAACAAATGCCCTGCTGCCGCGGTTGGCGCAGCCCCGTGGGTGAGTGTCGGAAGCTAGAGCCATGCTTTGCTTGCACAGCAAGCACGTTTCTTTCGGCAGTGCTGCAGAAAAGCACGCAGGGTCTGCTTTGGAGGTGGCAGCGTGTGCTTCCGAGGCTGGAGGACACACGTGAGCCTGCCGCAGGTTCCTGCAGCTCGGCTCTGTGCTTTGCAGGCTGCAAGACAGATCCTGCCTTTGGGGGTTCTCGCCCGAGTTTTTTTTACTCCTTTCTGCACAGCTGCTGTGCGCAGCCTCTCCTGTAATTCCTGACCCCTGACTGGGGAAAACTGCTAGACCTCATGCTTGGACGTCTTGGGACAAAGGCATTACATGAGCAAGGTAGACAAATAATAAGTGCTTTCTCAAACGAGAGCCTTTTGTGATTTGGCACCAGTCTGAGTTTTCGTATCTAAGGTTGGCTGAGGTTTCTCAGTGGACAGAAAAAAATTGGTCTCTCCAATAAAATTGGCTTCGCTTGGGGGTTGGTTCAAAACAGCACTTCTGTAGCTGCCTTTCTTGCCTCATTGTGTAATATCTATTATGAATGTTGTGCAGCTGATGGCTTAATGCCATCCTTAATGCTCCGTCCTTCCCAGCCTGTGAATCTGCTTTTCTTGTATTTGGTTTAGTGAGAGGCCACTGATGACTTGCTCATCTCTCCTTTTCCCTTTTTTTAACCTATGAACAACATTGTGTTGAGACTGGTGTTCTCACAAGTAGTATGAAGTGTTCTTAGCAATTGCACTGTCCCAGGAAATGGAAGTGGCTTTGTCCAAGTCACTATTTAGGGACCGATGTTGCTTGAAATTCCTTCTGAAGGTAAAACTCTTTGGGCCCTCGGGATAGCTTGCCGTGTCACCAGAGCAGTGAAAACCGATGTTACATTGTAGATGGAATTTGCAGTCTCCTATTGACAGTTTATAGGCAAGCACATCTCCGTATTGACTTCTCTCTGAGTTTACGTTTGAAACCCACAGCATTTACAGTCGCCACGAGATTTTTTTACTCCAGCGTTTCTCAATTATTTCTAGAAAATACAGAAGCGAAGACTGGCCTACATAGCTTTGTTTGTTTGGTGCCTGGATAAGTATTCAAGGGCACTGTCAAATTTAGGGTGGAAGAGGAGCAGATACATTGCATGAAGCATCAGTAAGCTGTCAGCTCTGTGCCTGAGGTCTGGGCAGGAGCTGCCCTTGGTGTGTGTATGATTGCTTTCCAACTTCGTGCAACTCAAAGGCAAGTTAAAGTGTAAATTGCCCGAGTGTTGTGTCTAAAACAGTGATGAAGAATGTCTTATGGGAGTGAGGAGCTTTATGGAGGGGAATGACTTTTAAATATGGCTCAGCTTGTAAGTAATCAGACGTATTCGTTCAGTGGAACAAGTACAAGGAGGTGGCACTAAAAATGCAGATGCCAGTGAGAAACTCTCCAGTTTGTTCTTTGGCACTTGAACTGGGACCTCTAAGATGGCTGCAATATAACACCAGTGAACGTGGATTCCGTTTCTCTTTTGCAGGTACAGGAAGCATCGTTGCCATTATGATCAGCAGCCTGGAAGGCATGGAGATCCTGCGCCGGATTGAGAGTGGCCTGAAAGTGGACATGGTTATTGAAGCGGGGAAGAAGCACGGTCCCTTGATGAATTTCTATTCCATCTTATTCCTCCCGGAGTCACTGATCGTCCTCGCAGCAGTGATTATGGGTTACTCACTTTTTTATTATGCTCAGAGATTCAGGATCTCCAGGGCACAGGTGAGTTGGTGTTGTTTCTGTCACTTACTGTCCCTCTGAGCCACCGTGCTGTGGATCGTGAAGCTGAAATAGTGCTTGAGCACTGAGGTGACTGAATTCCTTCTTTCCAAAGGAAGGAGAGTGAGAGCTAAGGGAGGTCTTTTTAAACAGCTAAAAACTTTTCGAAGAAATGGCAGAAAGCAACCTGTCTGCTTGTGCCTTGAGAGTGTAACTGATGGTGCTTAGTCGGGTTTCTCCTACAAACTGTACTTCTTGAACAGCAGTGCAGCAATAATGCCGATGTACTAGGGGAGGTGAGAGAGCTAAGCTGCTTTTATCTGACGCTCACACTTCCCATGTAGCACTGCTGCAATGTGAGATAGGCACCAAGGTAAGTATGAGGAGCTACTGCTAATGAGAAAAATAAGAGTTTAACCAGGACTCCTTTCTGTTACAGCGACAGCTGAAGGCCAAAGCTAAGAAGGCCCTTGGAAAAATGCAGCTGCGCACCCTGAAGGAAGGGGACAAGGTATGGCAGCTCCTCAGCACCCTAGCATACCCTTCACATGGAACCCAGAGTTTGTCCTTCCTATTAGGACAAGGTGCAGAAACCTCTTGGAACCCGTAACTGCCTGTTCCTCTTTCGCGCCAAGTTCTTTTCAAGGGCACAAGATGTCAGAGTTTGCACATACTTTCAAATCACGTATATGTATTTTTGCATCTTACTCATAGTCTTCCTGTGCTGAGAGGTCCTAAATTTCTAATGTGGAAAATGCCAGAAATGCTTTACTTGGAAAGCAGATTCATCATCGGCTTCAGTGGCCGTTCCTCTCTGGGCAGATGTTGGAAGCAGTGCTTTCCAAATCTCTGCAGTATTGACTGAGATAATCCAGCAGGTTGCACAGGTGGCTGTCCAAAAGGGTCCTGAATATCTCCAAAGTAGGAGCCCCACAGTGTCTCTGGGCAGCCTGTTCCAGCGCTCTGCCACCCTACCTTCTTTGCTAACAAGTTCTTCTTCATGTTTGTGTGGGACCTCCTATGTTTCAGTTCTTGGCCATTGTTCCTCATCCTATCACTACACGCCACTGAAAGGAACCTGGCCTCATCCAGTTGCATCCCCCCCTTCAGATGTTTATGAACATCGATCAGATCCTCTCTCAGCCATCTCTTCTCCAGGATGGACAGCCCCAGAACAGCCTTTCCTTATCCCACAGGTGCCCCAGGCCCCACATCGCATCTGTCGCCCTCCACCGGGCTCTTTTGAGGGGATCCCTGTCCTTTTTGAACTGGGGAGCCCAGAACCGGACGCAGTATTCCTGATAGTTTTCATCTGTGTTTCTGAACCATTGCATTAAGCTTTCAATGCTTCTGATCAAACGTCAGCTTTACTGTAAATAATCCACGTTATTACTAAACATAATCCATAAGTAATCCAAAAAGTCCATAATAAAATGCATAAAAACTTAAAGTTATGGATAAGAGTTATTTTGGATTTACTTTCTCTACAGTAGATATGAGTGTAGTTCGGAGGAAGCTTTCAAAGCTGATTAAAGCTGGAAATTAATCTTTCCACTTTAGGAAACTGGTCCTGATGGAGATACCTGTGCCGTGTGCATTGACTCGTACAAGCCAGATGAAGTCGTGCGCATCTTGGCTTGCAAGTAAGTTGTCTTCCAAACTGACCCCTAATAGAAAATGATAGAGCATTCCTGTCCTGATTGTTCCTTCTGCTGTGTTAACAAAGCCAGTCGGGCTTCCAGCAAATGGTCGTAGAGCAAGAATTCTTGGGTCTCTGTCAAAGAGTGTTTCAAACTGCAGGAACTGTGACTGTGCTCTCACAGTGTGCCCCTACAGCCTGTGTCTGTGCCTCACCCGCCCTGACCATCTCGGCTGACTACAGAGCCGCTCCAGTCTATTCTTCTAGCATTCTCTACTATTGCATCTCATGGTGCTCTTGTGGAAGCCCAGTATGCCACTAAGGTTTTACTTTGATTCTCCATAAGACGGACAGTGAAGCTATTCCAGGGTTTAAGGAAACTTGTTCTGTGTGACTTTGTGTGCCAGCTGAATGAGACTGATTTGAGAAGCTTTGCAACAGCAGAGGGCTACAAGAGCGCTCAAGTTAAATGCTATGTGAGCTTTGTGAATGTTGTATGGAGAGACTGCTTTTACATGGAGAAGATTGCGTGAAAGTGCTTGGAAAAACTTGGACATGGGGGAAAATCTAATGGTGGAGAAGGAATCAATCTGCAGCTGTCGTTTTCTGAGCAGCGTCATCTGTCAAACACTCTTAAATCTGAGCTGGCATTACCTTTGTGCAAGATTACGGTTTTGTGGAAGCCCTGTGTTTAGGAGCAGTAGGACGTCCAAGAGGCTGGCCTGGTGAAGTGCTTTCAGCAGACTTAAGATGACCGTTTTTGTTTCATTGTCCCCACCGACCGTGTTCTCTGCCAATATCAACAGTATTAAACTCTCACATGAGTTATTAACTGTTCTTTACTGCGAGAATGTTCTTGACGTTGGTGGCCTGCCTCTTCGTAGAGACCCTGCATGTTAAAAGCATTTAACTGTATGCCTAAAGAAGAAAGCAAGCAACTGAATGCATCTTTGAGTCTCGTTAGTGGTATCTAAATATCTGGGGAGTATGAGTTTGCAGAAGGCATTCTTGTCCTTACAGTCAAACTGTAGGCACTTCTAGTAGCAGAGGTACACCAGATGTGAGTACAAGTACTCCCAGTCTCTGTGCATTAAGGAAGTTTCAGGTTTTACTACAGACATTACGCTGGTGCAGCTGGAAGGAGGTGCTGATTGTGTGCGCTTAATTGGAGGGCTCAGTAGCAAGCTTGGGTGTAGAACATTAAATGTGGTGATCAGCATTGAACAAAGCCTTGCTATTTCCTATTCAGGCAGAAGGAACAGGAAGGTCTCAGGATTGCAAGCTGTCTTCTTGAATTTGTGTGCTAAATTAAACCCTTTGTGGATCCAAATACCTACACAGAAGCACACATTTGCACCTACAGTGTCTGAACTGTGTTCAGTTTCTTGCGTATGTGGCCTGCCCAATGTCCGCTTGGAATTCACAGTGACTGCGTAGGCAAAGTAAATGTGTGGGAGTATGGTTTCTCTTGAGAGCATAATTTGGCAACATGTTTTGCATGTAAGAGTAACAGAAAGGAGGGCTACTTAGTCCTGTGTCATTATGATGACAGTTGAGCGTAAGGCTAAGGTTGAGGCACCAGTATCTATTACTGAAGTTATCATCTGGGAATACATTGCATGGCGATTTAAAAACAATCAAAAAGCCCTACAGCAAAACCATGAACAGTGATGTAGCACAGATAATGCTGACATTTTTACAAGGTATGCAGAGAAACAAGTAAAAGGTTGAGACCACGCAGCTAGCTCCAGCTTTCAACAGTAACATGTGGCAAAATGAGGCAACTCTAGAATCAGTGAGTTCTGTGTCAGTAGGTCAAGCTAGTTGCTGCTACTCAAACGCCTTTCCTGATGTGCAAGCTAACTTGTCGGTTGCTTCCTCCGCCAGCCATGTTTTCCACAAGATCTGTGTTGATCCTTGGCTTTTAGAGCACAGGACGTGCCCGTTGTGCAAATACGACATACTCAGAGTTCTAAGTCCTGAGGTAAGTCGCAGTCTCCTCTACTGGCAGATTTCACTAACAGTACTGAGTACATAAGGAACTGAATCACTCTGTCACTGCTCTCTGTGGAATACCCCAGAGGAAGATGGTGTTGCCAATGGCTGAGCAACTGAAATATATGCCAGAGTTTGCCTGCGGGGTGGAGGTGTGTACTGAGTGGGAGGGAAATCCTTCTCTTCCTTGTCCTGGGTAAGAAAAGGGAGAAGAGGTGGTTGAAGAATACAGAAACTGTATCTGTACTTCCCACTCTAAATAGGCAGTGGCTGTTTTCCTCTTGTGATGCTGGAGGTTAACGTTGGAATTCTGTTCTTCTGTTTTAAATCTCTCTTTCTTGGTAATAGTGCACCAGCCTTCAGTCCCTGAAAGCATTGCTTTCATTGAAAGGTGCGTCCCCCTCCAAAGTCCTAACTTTACCATTTTCTCTTTTTCTCAAAGGAGGATGAAGGAGCTGGGGCAGTGTCTGTGCAAACCAGAGTGTACGCTGTGACATCAACTGTCGCTTTCGTTAATGAAGTGGAGAACTCCACTGAAAACGAATCATCTGGTGATACTTCTGTGCAAGCACCAGTTGAAATAGCTCTGGTGGAACGTCAGCCACCAGAAAGTAAGTATATCGGTTCACCTGTCTTGCTGGATTGCTTTCCCCTTCCTTTGCTTGTGCTGTGCATTAGGTTTATTTCCCTTTATAATACACAGCAGTGTATGTTTTCTCAGACTAGCCTTAAACGTCTGCTTGTTTTCACACTCACCTCAGACACTTACTCTTTGTTTTCTAATGAACTACAGTCTAATCTTTAATTCAAAGCAGAAATCTAGAAAAAGAGCAGCTGAAAATCACACGCTTACTGCTTGCAGGCCAAAAGGGATTTCTGAAAAAGGTCCTCCTCTCATTCTCTCTTTGGAGATTGTCTTGGACGTGTGAGTGTTGCTTTGCCACCACATCTGTCCAATTTCAGTAGTTGAATATTCAGAAAACCTTCGGAAAGTCTGTCCTTTTTCAGAATCAATCACGCAAAACAGATGACAAATGTTTCCTGTTGAATTTCGCACTTTGCCTGTTTATTTTGTTCATGGTAGTAAAGCTATAACCCTTTGCATCTTGTTTTTGTTCTGGACAGATGATGACGCGTGCCTCGTAAGTGATGAATCTCAGCCTTCGGCTGAGTCTGTCCTTCCTCCCGTGGAACACCGACCATTCGAGGCAGATGAATCCCAAGTTTCTGAGATTCAGCTTTAAGAATTTGCCCAGCAATGGGATTATTGCCTTCTTCAAGTTGCTGTCTACCGCCACTGGGTGTACACCAAGAATGTGAAGAACCCAGTGGAAGAATGTAGCAGCACTGTTGTATTGAAAGTGTTTAGAATAAAGGCGTTTGAGTTATGATAATGTGGTTTTCAGTTTTTAAAACTACATCTCCCACGCGGAAATTAATTCTCTTCAGCTAAAGCTGAACTGTGGTGAAAACCACAGTTTTTATACAGTTTTATACCTGTGCACGTGCAGAGCTGGTGCCGTTCATCATTGCACAGCTCCAATTGTAGGGGGAAGGGTCTACGCCCGGAATGGAGAGAGGCACTCAGGAACGTCCTCGAGGAGCGACGTTCGGGTTGAAACATGAGACTTCCCGGGGCAGCGAGCATCACCAGCATCAGCACCACAGCCCAAAGTTGTCCAGAAACGGTGTGGGGGAGGGGAGCGAAGCAATCCCCGAGGGAAGAGCGGCACGTGAGGGCGTGGGGTGCTCAGCAGGTCACGTGTTCCGGAGCGGGGCAACAATCGGGGGCGTGGTCTCCCTGAACATTGAGCGGTGCCGGGTTCCTGTTGCTTGTGACATTTCACTCGCGGGGGTCGGCAGTGGTCTACTGTGGCCATCGCTGGCAGAAACCACCCAGAGGCTCTTGTGTTTTGGGCTTGGACGTCTGACGTTCATTGCTTAGACGTAAGCGATGATCTGCAGGCAGATGTACGCCATCACCACCGCCTTCCTCGCGGTGGTTGGTATCCTGATGGGGGCTACAGAGGCCGCTACTGTGAGCGCCTCTGTCCGTGTCTCGTACTACAACAGCACCAGCAACGAGACCGTGTCCCAGCAGTGCAAGAGCGGCGTATACGGTTTCAACTCTCCACTACGGAGCGCTCGCGGCGCTGTGGCCGTTCCCCACGGTGGCAGTCTTCAGGCGTGCGACCCTACCACCATGTTCAGCACCGCCGAGCCACAGTGGGTTGCACTGATTGAAAGAGGCAACTGCACCTTTGCCGAGAAGATCCACGTGGCGGCCGAGAGAGGTGCGGCGGCGGCCGTGATCTTCAACACAGCGGCTGAGGGCAATCGCACCTTTCCGATGTTCCATGCTGGTAAGCGTCCCCATCCTGCTGTCCCCTCGGGCCCGGCCAGGCTGCGAGGCGGCCTCGTGCTCCTCACTGCCGGTTGCTTTCGGCGCGATGCCCGAAAGGGGAAATACGACGTCTTGAAACTTGAGCCTCGGCTCAGCGTGAAACAAATGCCCTGCTGCCGCGGTTGGCGCAGCCCCGTGGGTGAGTGTCGGAAGCTAGAGCCATGCTTTGCTTGCACAGCAAGCACGTTTCTTTCGGCAGTGCTGCAGAAAAGCACGCAGGGTCTGCTTTGGAGGTGGCAGCGTGTGCTTCCGAGGCTGGAGGACACACGTGAGCCTGCCGCAGGTTCCTGCAGCTCGGCTCTGTGCTTTGCAGGCTGCAAGACAGATCCTGCCTTTGGGGGTTCTCGCCCGAGTTTTTTTTACTCCTTTCTGCACAGCTGCTGTGCGCAGCCTCTACTGTCATTCCTGACCCCTGACTGGGGAAAACTGCTAGACCTCATGCTTGGACGTCTTGGGACAAAGGCATTACATGAGCAAGGTAGACAAATAATAAGTGCTTTCTCAAACGAGAGCCTTTTGTGATTTGGCACCAGTCTGAGTTTTCGTATCTAAGGTTGGCTGAGGTTTCTCAGTGGACAGAAAAAAATTGGTCTCTCCAATAAAATTGGCTTCGCTTGGGGGTTGGTTCAAAACAGCACTTCTGTAGCTGCCTTTCTTGCCTCATTGTGTAATATCTATTATGAATGTTGTGCAGCTGATGGCTTAATGCCATCCTTAATGCTCCGTCCTTCCCAGCCTGTGAATCTGCTTTTCTTGTATTTGGTTTAGTGAGAGGCCACTGATGACTTGCTCATCTCTCCTTTTCCCTTTTTTTAACCTATGAACAACATTGTGTTGAGACTGGTGTTCTCACAAGTAGTATGAAGTGTTCTTAGCAATTGCACTGTCCCAGGAAATGGAAGTGGCTTTGTCCAAGTCACTATTTAGGGACCGATGTTGCTTGAAATTCCTTCTGAAGGTAAAACTCTTTGGGCCCTCGGGATAGCTTGCCGTGTCACCAGAGCAGTGAAAACCGATGTTACATTGTAGACGGAATTTGCAGTCTCCTATTGACAGTTTATAGGCAAGCACACCTCCGTATTGACTTCTCTCTGAGTTTACGTTTGAAACCCACAGCATTTACAGTCGCCACGAGATTTTTTTACTCCAGCGTTTCTCAATTATTTCTAGAAAATACAGAAGCGAAGACTGGCCTACATAGCTTTGTTTGTTTGGTGCCTGGATAAGTATTCAAGGGCACTGTCAAATTTAGGGTGGGAGAGGAGCAGATACATTGCATGAAGCATCAGTAAGCTGTCAGCTCTGTGCCTGAGGTCTGGGCAGGAGCTGCCCTTGGTGTGTGTATGATTGCTTTCCAACTTTGTGCAACTCAAAGGCAAGTTAAAGTGTAAATTGCCCGAGTGTTGTGTCTAAAACAGTGATGAAGAATGTCTTATGGGAGTGAGGAGCTTTATGGAGGGGAATGACTTTTAAATATGGCTCAGCTTGTAAGTAATCAGACGTATTCGTTCAGTGGAACAAGTACAAGGAGGTGGCACTAAAAATGCAGATGCCAGTGAGAAACTCTCCAGTTTGTTCTTTGGCACTTGAACTGGGACCTCTAAGATGGCTGCAATATAACACCAGTGAACGTGGATTCCGTTTCTCTTTTGCAGGTACAGGAAGCATCGTTGCCATTATGATCAGCAGCCTGGAAGGCATGGAGATCCTGCGCCGGATTGAGAGTGGCCTGAAAGTGGACATGGTTATTGAAGCGGGGAAGAAGCACGGTCCCTTGATGAATTTCTATTCCATCTTATTCCTCCCGGAGTCACTGATCGTCCTCGCAGCAGTGATTATGGGTTACTCACTTTTTTATTATGCTCAGAGATTCAGGATCTCCAGGGCACAGGTGAGTTGGTGTTGTTTCTGTCACTTACTGTCCCTCTGAGCCACCGTGCTGTGGATCGTGAAGCTGAAATAGTGCTTGAGCACTGAGGTGACTGAATTCCTTCTTTCCAAAGGAAGGAGAGTGAGAGCTAAGGGAGGTCTTTTTAAACAGCTAAAAACTTTTCGAAGAAATGGCAGAAAGCAACCTGTCTGCTTGTGCCTTGAGAGTGTAACTGATGGTGCTTAGTCGGGTTTCTCCTACAAACTGTACTTCTTGAACAGCAGTGCAGCAATAATGCCGATGTACTTGGGGAGGTGAGAGAGCTAAGCTGCTTTTATCTGACGCTCACACTTCCCATGTAGCACTGCTGCAATGTGAGATAGGCACCAAGGTAAGTATGAGGAGCTACTGCTAATGAGAAAAATAAGAGTTTAACCAGGACTCCTTTCTGTTACAGCGACAGCTGAAGGCCAAAGCTAAGAAGGCCCTTGGAAAAATGCAGCTGCGCACCCTGAAGGAAGGGGACAAGGTATGGCAGCTCCTCAGCACCCTAGCATACCCTTCACATGGAACCCAGAGTTTGTCCTTCCTATTAGGACAGGGTGCAGAAACCTCTTGGAACCCGTAACTGCCTGTTCCTCTTTCGCGCCAAGTTCTTTTCAAGGGCACAAGTTGTCAGAGTTTGCACATACTTTCAAATCACGTATATGTATTTTTGCATCTTACTCGTAGTCTTCCTCTGCTGAGAGGTCCTAATTTACTAATGTGGAAAATGCCAGAAATGCTTTACTTGGAAAGCAGATTCATCATCGGCTTCAGTGGCCATTCCTCTCTGGGCAGATGTTGGAAGCAGTGCTTTCCAAATCTCTGCAGTATTGACTGAGATAATCCAGCAGGTTGCACAGGTGGCTGTCCAAAAGGGTCTTGAATATCTCCAAAGTAGGAGCCCCACAGTGTCTCTGGGCAGCCTGTTCCAGCGCTCTGCCACCCTACCTTCTCTGCTAACAAGTTCTTCTTCATGTTTGTGTGGGACCTCCTATGTTTCAGTTCTTGGCCATTGTTCCTCATCCTATCACTACACGCCACTGAAAGGAACCTGGCCTCATCCAGTTGCATCCCCCCCTTCAGATGTTTATGAACATCGATCAGATCCTCTCTCAGCCATCTCTTCTCCAGGATGGACAGCCCCAGAACAGCCTTTCCTTATCCCACAGGTGCCCCAGGCCCTACATCGCCTCCGTCGCCCTCCACCGGGCTCTTTCGAGGGGATCCCTGTCCTTTTTGAACTGGGGAGCCCAGAACCGGACGCAGTATTCCTGATAGTTTTCATCTGTGTTTCTGAACCATTGCATTAAGCTTTCAATGCTTCTGATCAAATGTCAGCTTTACTGTAAATAATCCATGTTATTACTAAACATAATCCATAAGTAATCCAAAAAGTCCATAATAAAATGCATAAAAACTTAAAGTTATGGATAAGAGTTATTTTGGATTTACTTTCTCTACAGTAGATATGAGTGTAGTTCGGAGGAAGCTTTCAAAGCTGATTAAAGCTGGAAATTAATCTTTCCACTTTAGGAAACTGGTCCTGATGGAGATACCTGTGCCGTGTGCATTGACTCGTACAAGCCAGATGAAGTCGTGCGCATCTTGGCTTGCAAGTAAGTTGTCTTCCAAACTGACCCCTAATAGAAAATGATAGAGCATTCCTGTCCTGATTGTTCCTTCTGCTGCGTTAACAAAGCCAGTCGGGCTTCCAGCAAATGGTCGTAGAGCAAGAATTCTTGGGTCTCTGTCAAAGAGTGTTTCAAACTGCAGGAACTGTGACTGTGCTCTCATAGTGTGCCCCTACAGCCTGTGTCTGTGCCTCACCCGCCCTGACCATCTCGGCTGACTACAGAGCCGCTCCAGTCTATTCTTCTAGCATTCTCTACTATTGCATCTCATTGTGCTCTTGTGGAAGCCCAGTATGCCACTAAGGATTTACTTTGATTCTTCCGAAGATGAACAGTGAAGCTATTCCAGGGTTTAAGGAAACTTGTTCTGTGTGACTTTGTGTGCCAGCTGAATGAGACTGATTTGAGAAGCTTTGCAACAGCAGAAGGCTACAAGAGCGCTCAAGTTAAATGCTATGTGAGCTTTGTGAATGTTGTATGGAGAGACTGCTTTTACATGGAGAAGATTGCGTGAAAGTGCTTGGAAAAACTTGGACATGGGGGAAAATCTGATGGTGGAGAAGGAATCTATCTGCAGCTGTCGTTTTCTGAGCAGCGTCATCTGTCAAACACTCTTAAATCTGAGCTGGCATTACCTTTGTGCAAGATTATGGTTTTGTGGAAGCCCTGTGTTTAGGAGCAGTAGGACGTCCAAGAGGCTGGCCTGGTGAAGTGCTTTCAGCAGACTTAAGATGACCGTTTTTGTTTGATCGTCCCCACCGACCGTGTTCTCTGCCAATATCAACAGTATTAAACTCCCACATGAGTTATTAACTGTTCCTTACTGCCAGAATGTTCTTGACGTTGGTGGCCAGCCTCTTCGTTGAGCCCCTACGTGTTAAAAGCATTTAACTGTATGCCTAAAGAAAAAAGCAAGCAACTGAATGCATCTTTGAGTCTCGTTAGTGGTATCTAAATATCTGGGGAGTATGTGTTTGCAGAAGGCATTCTTGTCCCGACAGTCAAAATGTAGGCACTTCTAGTAGCAGAGGTACACCAGATGTGAGTACAAGTTGAATTTGTGTCCTAAATCAAACCCATTGTGGATCTGAATCCCTACACAGAAGCACACATTTGCACCTACAATGTCTGAACTGTGTTCAATTTCTTGCGTACGCGGCCTGCCCAATGTCCACTTGGAATACACAGTGACTGCATAGGCAAAGTAAATGTGTGGGAGTATGGCTTCTGTTGAGAGCATAATTTGGCAAGACGTTTTGCATGTAAGAGTAACAGAAAGGAGGGCTACTTAGTCCTGTGTCATTATGATGACAGTTGAGCGTAAGGCTAAGGTTGAGGCACCAGTATCTATTACTGAAGTTATCATCTGGGAATACATTGCATGGCGATTTAAAAACAATCAAAAAGCCCTACAGCAAAACCATGAACAGTGACGTAGCACAGATAATGCTGACATTTTTACGAGGTGTGCAGAGAAACAAGTAAAAGGTTGAGACCACGCAGCTAGCTCCAGCTTTCAACAGTAGCATGTGGCAAAATGAGGCAACTCTAGAATCAGTGAGTTCTGTGTCAGTAGGTCAAGCTAGTTGCTGCTACTCAAACGCCTTTCCTGATGTGCAAGCTAACTTGTCGGTTGCTTCCTCCACCAGCCACGTTTTCCACAAGATCTGTGTTGATCCTTGGCTTTTAGAGCACAGGACGTGCCCATTGTGCAAATACGACATACTCAGAGTACTAAGTCCTGAGGTAAGTCGCAGTCTCACCTACTGGCAGATTTCACTAACAGTACTGGGGTACATAAGGAACTGAATCACTCTGTCACTGCTCTCTGTGGAATACCCCAGAGGAAGATGGTGTTGCCAATGCCTGGGCAACTGAAATACATGCCAGAGTTGGCCTGGAGGTGTGTACTGAGTGGGAGGGAAATCCTTCTCTTCCTTGTCCTGGGTAAGAAAAGGGAGAAGAGCTGGTTGAAGAATACAGAAACTGTATCTGTACATCCCACTCTAAATAGGCAGTGGCTGTTTTCCTCTTGTGATGCTGGAGGTTAACGTTGGAATTCTGTTCTTCTGTTTTAAATCTCTCTTTCTTGGTAATAGTGCACCAGCCTTCAGTCCCTCAAAGCATTGCTTTCATTGAAAGATGCGTCCCCCTCCAAAGTCCTAACTTTACCATTTTCTTTTTTTCTCAAAGGAGGATGAAGGAGCTGGGGCAGTGTCTGTGCAAACCAGAGTGTACTCTGTGACATCAACTGTCGCTTTCGTTAATGAAGTGGAGAACTCCACTGAAAACGAATCATCTGGTGATACTTCTGTGCAAGCACCAGTTGAAATAACTCTGGTGGAACGTCAGCCACCAGAAAGTAAGTATATCGGTTCACCTGTCTTGCTGGATTGCTTTCCCCTTCCTTTGCTTGTGCTGTGCATTAGGTTTATTTCCCTTTATAATACACAGCAGTGTTTGTTTTCTCAGACTGGCCTTAAACTTCTGCTTGTTTTCACACTCACCTCAGACACTTACTCTTCGTTTTCTAATGAACTACAGTCTAAACTTTAATTCAAAGCAGAAATCTAGAAAAAGAGCAGCTGAAAATCACACGCTTACTGCTTGCAGGCCAAAAGGGATTTCTGAAAAAGGTCCTCCTCTCATTCTCTCTTTGGAGATTGTCTTGGACGTGTGAGTGTTGCTTTGCCGCCACATCTGTCCAATTTCAGTAGTTGAATATTCAGAAAGCCTTCGGAAAGTCTGTCCTTTTTTAGAGTCGATCACGCAAAACAGATGACAAATGTTTCCTGTTGAATTTCACATTTTGCCTGTTTATTTTGCTTATGGTAGTAAAGCTATAACCCTTTGCATCTTGTTTTTGTTCTGGACAGATGATGACGCGTGCCTCGTAAGTGATGAATCTCAGCCTTCGGCTGAGTCTGTCCTTCCTCCCGTGGAACACCGACCGTTCGAGGCAGATGAATCCCAAGTTTCTGAGATTCAGCTTTAAGAATTTGCCCAGCAATGGGATTATTGCCTTCTTCAAGTTGCTGTCTACCGCCACTGGGTGTACACCAAGAATGTGAAGAACCCAGTGGAAGAATGTAGCAGCACTGTTGTATTGAAAGTGTTTAGAATAAAGGTGTTTGAGTTATGATAATGTGGTTTTCAGTTTTTAAAACTACATCTCCCACGCGGAAATTAATTCTCTTCAGGTAAAGTTGAACTGTGGTGAAAACCATCAGGGAATAACAGTGAAACCAAAGCTTCATCTTCAGCAAAGCTTCTCTTCAGCATCTGAGTTGCTTAACTTCAAAGGAGAGCATTTTTTACGCAGTAGCTGTCTCTACCAGGAATTGTTCTGACTTTTGTTCTTTGTTTTTATTTCGAGTGGGTTCTCATTGTAAAGAAATAGATTTTGATCTGGCCTAGTACTTAACTAACCACAGTTGTTCAGTTTAAAGCAACACTGTATTTAGTATTTCAGTGCCCTGAATGGATAGAAGAAAGTACAGAATGTAATGGCTGTCAAGCTGGGTTTTGCCCACAGCGTCTTTTGGTTATTTGGTGTACGGACCTCATCAATGGATTTACCTCTCAACTCCACATTCCTAAAGGGAAAATCGAGGGCTTCAGGCTGTCAGGCCGAATCTGACTTGTGCAATACCGTAAAGGGAACTAACGCAGGAACTTTTCAAACTTGTTGATACTAGGCAGTCTGAAAGATCCTACGTGACTTCTGGAGTTGTAACCATCTCTAGCACCAGCAGTACACAAGAGTTCTGGCTCTGTGGAAGACTTGGACCGAAGATGGAGATGAGATTCTTCCCAAAGGATCTGCTGTTTCTTGTTCAGACAGCATCTGGGGAAGAAATAAATCTCCGGCAAATGCTGGACTGTTCTGGACTATCACTGTGCAGTGTCTTGCCCGTGTGCTAAAGCTGCAGGGCCGGCTAATGTCCCTGGGTAATGTAAATGCAACAGGTGATCGGAGAATGTTCAACCATCTGTGAGGAGCTGGATGGGTGGGGGGCTGAAGAGAAACACTGGGTGCCTCAATATGATGTCTAGGGGCTTACCCGCTAAGGGCGAGTAAAGATGTCATACAGATGCACTTTATTTTTTTATCTCTGTAGCTCTGGTTTGTTTCTTATGTTAGCAGAGCTTAGTCTTAAAACCCGCAATAAGGTACTATTGAATCCGCAGGGGAAATGCAATGCATTTTCTTATCTACAGTGCAATTTAAAATGCAAATATTTTGTGATTTATATTGAATTTGGATATGAAAATGTAAATAAAACGGTATTTCGGTGACCTCCTTATGTCTGTCACAAAATGTTGCTTACCAGCTCTAGTGAGAAGCAGATGCCCTTCTCAGTGTTGCCCCATCCCACAACTCTGAGAACTCCTTTAGTGTTGTGAGGTGCCCGCGCTCAACCGCGCACCGCCCGCCCCGAGCAGTACCTGCCAGCCCGCCTCCGCCCTCCTCGCCGTAGCCCCGCCGCCTCTGCAGCACGAAGTACTGGTTGGAGCGCTCCAGCACCCACAGCTTGAGGGCATTTTTCAGCAGCACCTCCTCGGGCTTCAGCCACATCGCAGCGGCTTCACCCCCCTCCGCCGCCGCCGCCCATGCCCGCCGCCGCCGCCTCCCGCTCCACGTACGCAGCCCGGCCGCCCCGAGGCATGCTGGGAGTCGTAGTCCCCGCGGGAGCCCTCAGCACTACAGCTCCCGGCAGGCCCCGCGCCGCCGCCGTCTGAGATTTGAGGCGGGAAGAGGCTCTAAGCCGCCTGGCTGTGGCCGGGCCTCGGCCCGAGGGTCTCCTTCCAAAGTGCAGGACCCGGCGCTTTTCTTATCGAACCTCATCCCATTGACCTCAGCCCAGCTGTTCAGCCTATCCAGATCCCGCTGAAGGGCCTCCCTACCCTCAGGCAGATCAACACATCCTCCCAACTTGGTGTCATCCGCAAACTTACTGAGGGTACACTCAATCCCCTCCTCCAGGTCATCAATAAAGATATTAAACAGGATGCGCCCCAGTACCGACACTTGGGGGACAACCACTCGTAACGGGACGCCAGCTGGACTTGACTCCATTAACCACTACCCGCTGGGCACGGCCCTCGAGCCAATTCTCAACCCAGAGAAGAGTGAACCTGTCCACATGACGGGCTGCCAGTTTCCCCAGGAGTATTCTCCTGTGGGAGACCGTGTCAAAGGCTTTGCTGAAGTCCAGGTAGACTGCATCAACAGCCTTTCCCTCATCTACCAGTCTGGTCACCCAGTCATAGAAGGAGATGAGGCTGGACAAGCACGACCTGCCCTTTGTGAACCCGTGCTGGCTGGGTCTGATCCCCTGGCTGGCACACACGTGCCGTGTGATCTCCCTCAAGATCAACCGCTCCATAACTTTCCCTGATACCGAGGTCAGGCTGACAGGCCTGTAGTTCCCCAGATCTTCCTTACGGCCTTTCTTGTAGATGGGAGTCACATCGGCAAGCCTGCAATCTTGTGGGACCTCACCAGATAACCAGGAATGCTGATAGATTCAGCGAGACCTGGACAGGCTGGAGAGCTGGGCAGTCAGAAACAGGATGCGGTTAGGAGAATTGTAGAAGATAATAAAACGCCTGCTGAAGCAGAGCCAGCTTTCTGATCAGCTCAGTGTAATGACTCAGTAAGTCAAAGCTCTTAAAGCAGTTAGGAATGTTACTTATTCCAGGTCTGACTCGTTTGAAATGACGAAAAATGCTGCTTTGAAAAGGAAGGTACGTTCTATGAATTGCAGGCAATGCAAGGTAATCGTTTTGATTGATGAAATTTACTGGTCTTTGGGTTTTCTTTCTGGTTTTTATTTGCTTCCAATTTTTTGAAGACAAGGAAAATCGTTCTGGAGCTTGAATTACTACACTGTGCTGGAAGCAAGTCTCAGGGAAACAGAGGTCAGAGGATGACTGTCTAGATGAAACGGAGAGTTCTTGCATCGCTTCCTTGGCCACGCACAACTGATGCTTCCCTAATTTGAGAGGGGATTAAGGGAAGGAAAGTGGAGGGATAGCACTGCTTGTATTTTCATGGCTAGTGTAGCAAGAAGATTTACGTGGGCATCAGAATCCAAAAGTTTGTATGTCTTCCTGTGCAGATTTTTCTTCTTCTTTTCCAGTTTCTCGATCTTAGCTTTAAGCAGAGCTTGTAAGATCTCTGAGCTGTCCAACATCTTTGGTACACTCAGATAGAAAACTTTTGCTTGTCAAGATCAAATACATACTCATTTTCTCGGAAAATGCATCAAGAGAGTGTTTTTGTTTTGGTTTGGTTTTTGTTAAAGTGTGTTTTGTTACTGACATTCCTGTATTTTGATGTAAATTAAAACTAATTCAGTCTATCTAGGGGCAAGGAGGTAGCATGGTCATTGTACCTGGCACATATAGCACAGAATGGAGTAATGTACCTTATGTGATTAACTCCCATGGGATGGCAGGATGAAATGTTCATGTTCCACCATTTATAGGGGAGTCCTCTGATAGTCTGCTGATAAAGAGAGAGAGACATTTTGTGCCCGAACTCTAATTAAATGGCGTCGTGGCGTGGAATACAGGGAACACGTGCCTGAGACTTTGTAAGTGTATCACTTTATTGTACCCGAGTCGCAGTTGACATTTCTCATGGCAGAAGGGGAGGAGATACGTGAACTCCTTCCTGTGGAATGAAGTGCCAGCGTCAGGAGCGTTCGCTTTCTTTGCATCTGTGCCAATCGTGGACTCAGAATGTGGGTACTGAATCCTTTAGAGAACCCACCCCATCCCAGAAGCACCGCTCGTTCTGAAGTGCTGCGCTGTGAACATTTGGTTCCACCACTGCCTCCTTTCTCCCCGTCGGATCAGCACTGCCGTACTGGAGGTGGGGGAATCCTTGAACCACAGCGGTTTTGATTCTGAGTCTGTCAAAGCACACCGACGTTGCCGTGCAAAGCCAAGCTACGGTGTCTGTACTGCTACAGAATATGTCATAGGAATCCTTTCTTGCTGCTGTACGTTGCCAATGCTGAGAGGAGTGTATTACTGCATAGTTCATATCCAGCCAAAGAACCGTGAGTGTGTAGCTAATGGTACTTCCAAGAGTGCAAACCCATCGTGTGTCATAGAGGTCAATGTTATGTGTCGCAGTCGCTGAGAAGTGGAGAATATAAATAAAGTAATATCTATGAACGTCTTGGCTTCTTCCTTTTGATTGTGTAACCGTGCTTCTGAAAGCTGCTGCAGGAACGTGGGGTCGTGGTTATTGTCTCAGGGCGTTTCCAGGAGCAACAGGTCGGGCTCCCATGGAAGTGCACATGCAGAGCTGGTGCCGTTCATCATTGCACAGCTCCAATTGTAGGGGGAAGGGTCTATGCCCGGAATGGAGAGAGGCACCAAGGAACGTCCTCGAGGAGCGACGTTCGGGTTGAAACATGAGACTTCCCGGGGCAGCGAGCATCACCAGCATCAGCACCGCGGCCCAAAGTTGTCCAGAAACGGTGTGGGGGAGGGGAGCGAAGCAATCCCCGAGGGAAGAGCGGCACGTGAGGGCGTGGGGTGCTCAGCAGGTCACGTGTTCCGGAGCGGGGCAACAATCGGGGGCGTGGTCTCCCTGAACATTGAGCGGTGCCGGGTTCCTGTTGCTTGTGACATTTCACTCGCGGGGGTCGGCAGTGGTCAACTGTGGCCATCGCTGGCAGAAACCACCCAGAGGCTCTCGTGTTTTGGGCTTGGACGTCTGACGTTCATTGCTTAGACATAAGATGTACGCCATCACCACCGCCTTCCTTGTGGCGGTTGGTATCCTGATGGGGGCTACAGAGGCCGCTACTGTGAGCGCCTCTGTCCGCGTCTCGTACTTCAATAGCGCCAGCAACGAGACCGTGTCCCAGCAGTGCAAGAGCGGCATATATGGTTTCAACTCTCCACTGCGGAGCGCTCGCGGCGCTGTGGCCGTTCCCCACGGTGGCAGTCTTCAGGCCTGCGACCCTAACACCATGTTCAGCACCGCCGAGCCACAGTGGGTTGCACTGATTGAAAGAGGCAACTGCACCTTTGCCGAGAAGATTCACGTGGCGGCCAAGAGAGGTGCGGCGGCGGCCGTGATCTTCAACACAGCGGCTGAGGGCAGTCGGACCTTTGCAATGCTCCATGCTGGTAAGCGTCCCCATCCTGCTGTCCCCTCGGGCCCGGCCAGGCTGCAAGGTGGCCTCGTGCTCCTCACTGCCGGTTGCTTTCGGCACGATGCCCGAAAGGGGAAATACGACGTCGTGAAATTTGAGCCTCGGCTCAGCGTGAAACAAATGCCCTGCTGCCGCGGTTGGCGCGGTTGCCGCGGTTGGCGCAGCCCCGTGGGTGAGTGTCGGAAGCTAGAGCCATGCTTTGCTTGCACAGCAAGCACGTTTCTTCGGGAAGTGCTGCAGAAAAGCACGCGGGGTCTGCTTTGGAGGTGGCAGCGTGTGCTCCCGAGGCTGGAGGACACACGTGAGCCCGCCGCAGGTTCCTGCAGCTCGGCTCTGTGCTTTGCAGGCTG
The DNA here is from genome assembly GCA_023055505.1 of Callipepla californica brunnescens. Lineage (NCBI taxonomy): Eukaryota > Metazoa > Chordata > Aves > Galliformes > Odontophoridae > Callipepla > Callipepla californica. The sequence continues at coordinate 2,331,139 of JALIRH010000013.1, forward strand.
CAAGACAGATCCTGCCTTTGGGGGTTCTCGCCCGAGTTTTTTTTACTCCTTTCTGCACAGCTGCTGTGCGCAGCCTCTCCTGAAATTCCTGACCCCTGACTGGGGAAAATTGCTGGACCTCATGCTTGGACGTCTTGGGACAAAGGCATTACATGAGCAAGGTAGACAAATAATAAGTGCTTTCTCAAACGAGAGCCTTTTGTGATTTGGCACCAGTCTGAGTTTTCGTATCTAAGGTTGGCTGAGGTTTCTCAGTGGACAGAAAAAAATTGGTCTCTCCAATAAAATTGGCTTCGCTTGGGGGTTGGTTCAAAACAGCACTTCTGTAGCTGCCTTTCTTGCCTCATTGTGTAATATCTATTCTGAATGTTGTGCAGCTGATGGCTTAATGCCAGAGCTCCGTCCTTCCCAGCCTGTGAATCTGCTTTTCTTGTATGTGGTTTAGTGAGAGGCCACTGATGACTTGCTCATCTCTCCTTTTCCCTTTTTATCCTATGGACAACATTGTGTCGAGACTGGTGTTCTCACAAGTAGTATGAAGTGTTCTTAGCAATAGCTCTGTCCCTGGAAATGGAAGCGGCTTTGTTCAAGTCACTATTTAGGGACCGATGTTGCTTGAAATTCCTTCTGAAGGTAAAATTCCTCGTGCCCTCGGGATAGCTTGCCGTGTCACCAGGGTAGTGAAAACCAATGTTACAGTGTAGACGGAATTTGCGGTCTCCTATTGACAGTTTATAGGCAAGCACACCTCCGTATTGTCTTCTCTCTGAGTTTACGTTTGAAACCCACAGCATTTACAGTCGCCACGAGATTTTTTTACTCCAGCGTTTCTCAATTATTTGTAGAAAATACAGAAGCGAAGACTGGCCTACATAGCTTTGTTTGTTTGGTGCCTGGATAAGTATTCAAGGGCACTGTCAAATTTAGGGTGGGAGAGGAGCAGATACATTGCATGAAGCATCAGTAAGCTGTCAGCTCTGTGCCTGAGGTCTGGGCAGGAGCTGCCCTTGGTGTGTGTATGATTGCTTTCCAACTTCGTGCAACTCAAAGGCAAGTTAAAGTGTAAATTGCCCGAGTGTTGTGTCTAAAACAGTGATGAAGAATGTCTTATGGGAGTGAGGAGCTTTATGGAGGGGAATGACTTTTAAATATGGCTCAGCTTGTTAGTGATCAGACGTATTCGTTCAGTGGAACAAGTACAAGGAGGTGGCACTAAAAATGCAGATGCCAGTGAGAAACTCTCCAGTTTGTTCTTTGGCACTTGAACTGGGACCTCTAAGATGGCTGCAATATAACACCAGTGAACGTGGATTCCGTTTCTCTTTTGCAGGTACAGGAAGCATCGTTGCCATTATGATCAGCAGCCTGGAAGGCATGGAGATCCTGCGCCGGATTGAGAGTGGCCTGAAAGTGGACATGGTTATTGAAGTGGGGAAGAAGCACGGTCCCTTGATGAATTTGTATTCCATCTTATTCCTCTCAGAGTTACTGATCATCCTCACTGCAGGGATTATGGGTTACTCAATTTTTTATTGTGCTCAGAGATTCAGGATCTCCAGGGCACAGGTGAGTTGGTGTTGTTTCTGTCACTTACTGTCCCTCTGAGCCACCGTGCTGTGGATCATGAAGCTGAAATAGTGCTTGAGCACTGAGGTGACTGAATTCCTTCTTTCCAAAGGAAGGAGAGTGTGAGCTAAGGGAGGTACTTTTAAACAGCTAAAAACTTTTCGAAGAAATGGCAGAAAGCAACCTGTCTGCTTGTGTCTTGAGAGTGTAACTGATGGTGCTTAGTCAGGTTTCTCCTACAAACTGTACTTCTTGAACAGCAGTGCAGCAATAATGCCGATGTACTAGGGGAGGTGAGAGAGCTAAGCTGCTTTTATCTGACCCTCACACTTCCCACGTAGCACTGCTGCAATGTGAGATAGGCACCAAGGTAAGTATGAGGAGCTACTGCTAATGAGAAAAATAAGAGTTTAACCAGGACTCCTTTCTCTTACAGCGGAAGGCCCTTGGAAAAATGCAGCTGCGCACCCTGAAGGAAGGGGACAAGGTATGGCAGCTCCTCAGCACCCTAGCATACCCTTCACATGGAACCCAGAGTTTGTCCTTCCTATTAGGACAAGGTGCAGAAACCTCTTGGAACCCGTAACTGCCTGTTCCTCTTTCGCGCCAAGTTCTTTTCAAGGGCACAAGTTGTCAGAGTTTGCACATACTTTCAAATCACGTATATGTACTTTTGCATCTTACTCGTAGTCTTCCTGTGCTGAGATGTCCTAATTTACTAATGTGGATAATGCCAGAAATGCTTTACTTGGAAAGCAGATTCATCATCGGCTTCAGTGGCCATTCCTCTCTGGGCAGATGTTGGAAGCAGTGCTTTCCAAATCTCTGCAGTATTGACTGAGATAATCCAGCAGGTTGCACAGGTGGCTGTCCAAAAGGGTCTTGAATATCTCCAAAGAAGGAGCCCCCACAGTGTCTCTGGGCAGCCTGTTCCAGCGCTCTGCCACCCTACCTTCTCTGCTAACAAGTTCTTCCTCATGTTTGTGTGGGACCTCCTATGTTTCAGTTCTTGGCCATTGTTCCTCATCCTATCACTACACGCCACTGAAAGGAACCTGGCCTCATCCAGTTGCATCCCCCCCTTCAGATGTTTATGAACATCGATCAGATCCTCTCTCAGCCATCTCTTCTCCAGGATGGACAGCCCCAGAACAGCCTTTCCTTATCCCACAGGTGCTCCAGGCCCCACACTGCCTCTGTCGCCCTCCACCGGGCTCTTTTGAGGGGATCCCTGTCCTTTTTGAACTGGGGAGCCCAGAACCGGACGCAGTATTCCTGATAGTTTTCATCTGTGTTTCTGAACCATTGCATTAAGCTTTCAATGCTTCTGATCAAACGTCAGCTTTACTGTAAATAATCCACATTATTACTAAACATAATCCATAAGTAATCCAAAAAGTCCATAATAAAATGCATAAAAACTTAAAGTTATGGATAAGAGTTATTTTGGATTTACTTTCTCTACAGTAGATATGAGTGTAGTTCGGAGGAAGCTTTCAAAGCTGATTAAAGCTGGAAATTAATCTTTCCACTTTAGGAAACTGGTCCTGATGGAGATACCTGTGCCGTGTGCATTGACTCGTACAAGCCAGATGAAGTCGTGCGCATCTTGGCTTGCAAGTAAGTTGTCTTCCAAACTGACCCCTAATAGAAAATGATAGAGCATTCCTGTCCTGATTGTTCCTTCTGCTGCGTTAACAAAGCCAGTCGGGCTTCCAGCAAATGGTGGTAGAGCAAGAATTCTTGGGTCTCTGTCAAAGAGTGTTTCAAACTGCAGGAACTGTGACTGTGCTCTCACAGTGTGCCCCTACAGCCTGTGTCTGTGCCTCACCCGCCCTGACCATCTCGGCTGACTACAGAGCCTCTCCAGTCTATTCTTCTAGCATTCTCTACTATTGCATCTCATTGTGCTCTTGTGGAAGCCCAGTATGCCACTAAGGATTTACTTTGATTCTTCCGAAGATGAACAGTGAAGCTATTCCAGGGTTTAAGGAAACTTGTTCTGTGTGACTTTGTGTGCCAGCTGAATGAGACTGATTTGAGAAGCTTTGCAACAGCAGAAGGCTACAAGAGCGCTCAAGTTAAATGCTATGTGAGCTTTGTGAATGTTGTATGGAGAGACTGCTTTTACATGGAGAAGATTGCGTGAAAGTGCTTGGAAAAACTTGGACATGGGGGAAAATCTAATGGTGGAGAAGGAATCAATCTGCAGCTGTCGTTTTCTGAGCAGCGTCATCTGTCAAACACTCTTAAATCTGAGCTGGCATTACCTTAGCGCAAGATTACGGTTTTGTGGAAGCCCTGTGTTTAGGAGCAGTAGGACGTCCAAGAGGCTGGCCTGGTGAAGTGCTTTCAGCAGTCTTCCTTCATCTAATGCTTGTCAGTTTAGAATGAAACAGAGCTGAGTAAGCTTTCAGGAATGTGTTGATGGTTACTCACTTGTCTTATCAGACTTGTGCTCCTGGATAGTCTCGTACATTACCAAACTGAGTTCCATGAGTGCATGGACACTTAGACAGGCTGGATACCTAGAGCTGATAGAAGAGCTTACTTCTCAAGTTAGTTCCCTGTGCAGATTCCTAATCTTGATAAGAACTTGCAAAGCGCAGCATGGCGTACTGGGTTCAGACGAGAGTGTCTTGCTTCTTTAGGTATTCTTAACATGTGAATTTGCTGTACTCAACTCTGAGGCCTCTCTGAAGTGTTTGTGATGTTGCCCTCCTCTTTGGCCCAAACATGGGAACTAGCTTAAGATGACTGTTTTTGATTGATAGTCCCCGCCAACGGTGATTTATGCCAATATCAACAGTATTAAACTCTCACATGAGTTATTAACTGTTCTTTACTGCGAGAATGTTCTTGACGTTGGTGGCCAGCCTCTTCGTTGAGACCATAAATGTTAAACGCATTTAACTATATGCCTAAAGAAAAAAACAAACAACAGAATGCATCTTTGAGTCTCGTTAGTGGTATCTATGTATCTGGGGTGAATGTGTTTGCAGAAGGCATTCTTGTCCAGACCGTCAAACTGTAGGCACTTGTAGTAGCAGAGGCACACCAGATGTGAGTACAAGTACTCCCAGTCTCTGTGCATTAAGGAATTTTCAGGTTTCACTACAGACATTACGCTGGTGCTGCTGGAAGGAGGTGCTGATTGTGTGTGCTTAATTGGAGGGCTCAGTATCAAGCTTGGGTGTAGAACATTAAATGTGGTGATCAGCATTGAACAAAGCCTTGCTATTTCCTATTCAGGCGGAAGGAACAGGCAGGTCACAGGACTGCAAGCTCTCTTCCTGAATTTCTGTCCTAAATCAAACCCATCGTGGATCTGAATCCCTACACAGAAGCACATATTTGCACCTATAATGACTGAACTATGTTCAATTTCTTGCATACGCAGCCTGCCCAATGTCCACTTGGAATTCACAGTGACTGTGTAGGCAAAGTAAATGTGTGGGAGTATGGTTTCTCTTGAGAGCATAATTTGGCAAGACGTTTTGCATGTAAGAGTAACAGAAAGGAGGGCTACTCAGTCCTGTGTCATAATGATGACAGTTGAGCGTAAGGCTAAGGTTGAGGCACCAGTATCTATTATTCAAGTTATCATCTGGGAATACATTGCATGGCGATTTAAAAACAATCAAAAAGCCCTACAGCAAAACCATGAACAGTGATGTAGCACAGATAATGCTGACATTTTTACGAGGTGTGCAGAGAAACAAGTAAAAGGTTGAGACCACGCAGCTAGCTCCAGCTTTCAACAGTAACATGTGGCAAAATGAGGCAACTCTAGAATCAGTGAGTTCTGTGTCAGTAGGTCAAGCTAGTTGCTGCTACTCAAACGCCTTTCCTGATGTGCAAGCTAACTTGTCGGTTGCTTCCTCCGCCAGCCATGTTTTCCACAAGATCTGTGTTGATCCTTGGCTTTTAGAGCACAGGACGTGCCCGTTGTGCAAATACGACATACTCAGAGTTCTAAGTCCTGAGGTAAGTCGCAGTCTCCTCTACTGGCAGATTTCACTAACAGTACTGAGTACATAAGGAACTGAATCACTCTGTCACTGCTCTCTGTGGAATACCCCAGAGGAAGATGGTGTTGCCAATGGCTGAGCAACTGAAATATATGCCAGAGTTTGCCTGCGGGGTGGAGGTGTGTACTGAATGGGAGGAGAATCCTTCTTTCCCTTGTCCTGGGTAAGAAAAGGGAGAAGAGGTGGTTGAAGAATACAGAAACTGTATCTGTACTTCCCACTCTAAATAGGCAGTGGCTGTTTTCCTCTTGTGATGCTGGAGGTTAACGTTGGAATTCTGTTCTTCTGTTTTAAATCTCTCTTTCTTGGTAATAGTGCACCAGCCTTCAGTCCCTGAAAGCATTGCTTTCATTGAAAGGTGCGTCCCCCTCCAAAGTCCCAACTTTACCATTTTCTCTTTTTCTCAAAGGAGGATGAAGGAGCTGGGGCAGTGTCTGTGCAAACCAGAGTGTACGCTGTGACATCAACTGTCGCTTTCGTTAATGAAGTGGAGAACTCCACTGAAAACGAATCATCTGGTGATACTTCTGTGCAAGCACCAGTTGAAATAACTCTGGTGGAACGTCAGCCACCAGAAAGTAAGTATATTGGTTCACCTGTCTTGCTGGATTGCTTTCCCCTTCCTTTGCTTGTGCTGTGCATTAGGTTTATTTCCCTTTATAATACACAGCAGTGTTTGTTTTCTCAGACTGGCCTTAAACTTCTGCTTGTTTTCACACTCACCTCAGACACTTACTCTTCGTTTTCAAATGAACTACAGTCTAATCTTTAATTCAAAGCAGAAATCTAGAAAAAGAGCAGCTGAAAATCACACGCTTACTGCTTGCAGGCCAAAAGGGATTTCTGAAAAAGGTCCTCCTCTCATTCTCTCTTTGGAGATTGTCTTGGATGTGTGAGTGTTGCTTTGCCACCACATCTGTCCAATTTCAGTAGTTGAATATACAGAAAACCTTCAGAAAGTCTGTCCTTTTTTAGAGTCGATCACGCAAAACAGATGACAAATGTTTCCTGTTGAATTTCACATTTTGCCTGTTTACTTTGCTCATGGTAGTAAAGCTATAACCCTTTGCATCTTGTTTTTGTTCTGGACAGATGATGATGCGTGCCTCGTAAGTGATGAATCTCAGCCTTCGGCTGAGTCTGTCCTTCCTCCCGTGGAAGTCTGAACATTCAAGGCAGATGAAACCCAAGTTTCGGAGGTGAAGCTTTAAGAATTTGCCCAGCAATGGGATTATTGCCTTCTTCAAGTTGCTGTCTACTGCCACTGAGTGTACACCAAGAATGTGAAAGAACCCAGTGGAAGAATGTAGCAGCACTGTTGTATTGAAAGTGTTTAGAATAAAGGTGTTTGAGTTATGATAATGTGGTTTTCAGTTTTTAAAACTACATCTCCACGTGGAAATTAATTCTCTTCAGATAAAGCTGAACTGTGGTGAAAACCATCAGGGAATAACAGTGAAACCGGAGCTTCATCTTCAGCAAAGCTTCTCTTCAGCATCTGAGTTGCTTAACTTCAAAGGAGAGGATTCTTTACGCAGTAGCTGTCTCTACCAGGAATTGTTCTGACTTTTGTTCTTTGTTTTTATTTCGAGTGGGTTCTCATTGTTAAGAAATAGATTTTGATCTGGCCTAGTACTTATTTACCACAGTCGTTCAGTTTAAAGCAACTCTGTATTTAGTATTTCAGTGCCCTGAATGGATAGGAGCAAGTACAAAATGTAATGGCTGTCAAGCTGGGTTTTGCCCACAGCGTCTTTTGGTTATTTGGTGTACGGACCTCATCAATGGATTTACCTCTCAACTCCACATTCCTAAAGGGAAAATCGAGGGCTTCAGGCTGTCAGGCCGAATCTGACTTGTGCAATACCGTAAAGGGAACAAACGCAGGAACTTTTCAAACTTGTTGATACTAGGCAGTCTGAAAGATCCTACGTGACTTCTGGAGTTGTAACCATCTCTAGCACCAGCAGTACACAAGAGTTCTGGCTCTGTGGAAGAGTAGGACTGAAGATGGAGATGAGATTCTTCTCAAAGGATCTGCTGTTTCTTGTTCAGGCAGCATCTGGGGAAGAAATAAATCTCCGGCAAATGCTGGACTGTTCTGGACTATCACTGTGCAGTGTCTTGCCCGTGTGCTAAAGCTGCAGGGCCGGCTAATGTCCCTGGGTAATGTAAATGCAACAGGTGATCGGAGAATGTTCAACCATCTGTGAAGGAGCTGGATGGGTGGGGGGGCTGAAGAGAAGCACTGGGTGCCTCAATATGATGTCTAGGGGCTTGCCCACTAAGGGTGAGTAATGATGTCTTACAGATGCACTTTATTTTTTTATCTCTGTAGCTCTGGTTTGTTCCTAATGTTAGCAGAGCTTAGTCTTAAAACCCGCAATAAGGTACTATTGAATCTGCAGGGGAAATGCAATGCATTTTCTTATCTACAGTGTAATTTAAAATGTTGTAAATATTTTGTGATTTATATTGAATTTGGATATGAAAATGTAAATAAAACAGTATTTTGATGACCTCCTTATGTCTGTCACAAAATGTTGCTTACCAGCTCTAGTGAGAAGCAGATGCCCTTCTCAGTGTTGCCCCGTCCCACAACTCTGGCAACTCCTTTAGTGCTGTGAGGCCCAAACACAGCAGCTCTTGCTTGAGCCATTGCAAGGAAGGAGTGCTAATTGTGTGCGGGCTGCTTCGGCTGTGTGAGCTGAAACATCACTGAAAGGCCAGAGCGTGGTAGCTGTACTCCATGTGCAGGAAAAACAGGTGCTTCAGGGCAGGCTGCTATGTCTGAGGAGACAACTAGGTGTGCTGGGAGGGCAGGGGTAGTGTAAAGTTGCTATGGCATTTTTTTGTTCTCGTGTTCCTAACGGAGCGTCAAAGGATAAGATGAATGCCAAGCTTTTTCTCAAGGAATGCACTAGTGGATAGTGAGGGATGAATGCAATTCAGTGAGCTCAGAGATGCTGGGACAGGTTGAGGTGCAGTAAATGTTTCTCATAGAAACGTGAGCTTACTCATAATACTGTTACAGTCATTTCAACTTTAAAGAAATTCCAAAGCTGCTCTTTAACTCGGTGTTGTAGAGTTTCCATGCACTGCAACTGTCTTTAGCTGACCCTGCTTTGAGAGCACTGTGCAAATGATTGTGTTCTTCCTTTGCACTGCTGCAGTTGTGCGTGTACATATATACGTGTGTTGTGACATAGCAGACTTCTCTGCTCTCTCCGCGGGAAAGCTCTGTTTTAGACACATAAATGCTTGCATATTTTCAAAGGGAGACTGGGAAAGAGTCTCATCCCTGCAGGAGAGAAAGCCATGCTTCCAGATGCCCTATTACTGTGCTTTCTTGTAAACCAGACTTTACAATGATGGGATATAATTGTAAATTCAAAATCTGAAATATTATTTTCTCATATTGAGAAAACGCTACTCTAGAAATGTAGTTGTAACCAAGGTTTAGCAGGTAGGGACAGGCAAGCTTTTAGAATGAGGGTCTTCAGGGCCAACGAGGGCCTAGAGGGCCAATGGCATTCTGTGGTACTCGAGGTGCGGCCGCACTGGAGCTGAGTACAGGGAAATGATCACCTCCCTGCTCCTGCTGGCTACACTATTTCTAATAGAGGCCAGGATGCCATTCGTCTTCTTGGCCACCGGGGCACGCTGCTGGCTCATGTTGAGCCGAGCATCAACCAACACCCCCAGGTCCTTTTCCTCTATACAATCTTCAAGCCATTCTGCCCCAAACCTATAGCACTGCATGGGGTTATTGTGGCCAAAGTGCAGCACCCGGCACTTGGCCTTCTTGAACCTCCCCCCTCCGCCGCCGCCCGTGCCCGCCCCCTCCGCCTCCCGCTCCACGTACGCAGCCCGGCCGCCCCGAGGCATGCTGGGAGTCGTAGTCCCCGCGGGAGCCCTCAGCACTACAGCTCCCGGCAGGCCCCGCGCCGCCGCCGTCTGAGATTTGAGGCGGGAAGAGGCTCTAAGCCGCCTGGCTGTGGCCGGGCCTCGGCCCGAGGGTCTCCTTCCAAAGTGCAGGACCCGGCGCTTTTCTTATCGAACCTCATCCCATTGACCTCAGCCCAGCTGTTCAGCCTATCCAGATCCCGCTGAAGGGCCTCCCTACCCTCAGGCAGATCAACACATCCTCCCAACTTGGTGTCATCCGCAAACTTACTGAGGGTACACTCAATCCCCTCCTCCAGGTCATCAATAAAGATATTAAACAGGATGCGCCCCAGTACCGACACTTGGGGGACAACCACTCGTAACGGGACGCCAGCTGGACTTGACTCCATTAACCACTACCCGCTGGGCACGGCCCTCGAGCCAATTCTCAACCCAGAGAAGAGTGAACCTGTCCACATGACGGGCTGCCAGTTTCCCCAGGAGTATTCTCCTGTGGGAGACCGTGTCAAAGGCTTTGCTGAAGTCCAGGTAGTCTCAACAGCCTTTCCCTCATCTACCAGTCTGGTCTCCCAGCCATAGAAGGAGATGAGGTTGGACAAGCACGACCTGCCCTTTGTGAACCCGTGCTGGCTGGGTCTGATCCCCTGGTTGCCACGCACGTGCCGTGTGATCTCCCTCAAGGTCAACCGCTCCATAACTTTCCCTGATACCGAGGTCAGGCTGACAGGCCTGTAGTTCCCCAGATCTTCCTTACGGCCTTTCTTGTAGATGGGAGTCACATCGGCAAGCCTGCAATCTTGTGGGACCTCACCAGATAACCAGGAATGCCTATAGATTCAGCAAGACCTGGACAGGCTGGAGAGCTGGGCAGTCAGAAACAGGATGAGGATTAACAAGAGCAAGTGTAGAGTCTTGCACCTAGGGAGGAATAATTGCATGCTCTGGTACAGGCTGGGGGATGACCTGCTGGAGAGGAGCTCTGCAGAGAGGGACCTGGGTGTCCTGGTTGACGACAGGTTGACCATGAACCAGCAGTGCGCTCTCATGACCAAGAGGGCAAATGGCATTCTGGGGTGCATTAAAAAGAGTGTGTCCAGCAGGTCGAGGGAGGTGATCCTCCCCTTCTACTCTGCCCTGGTGAGGCCTCATCTGGAGTACTGTGTCCAGTTCTGGGCTCCCACTACAAAAAAAGACAGGGATGTCTTGGAAAGAGTCCAGCGCAGGGTCACAAAGATGGTGAAGGGCCTGGAGGATCTCCCCTATGAAGAAAGGTGAGGTGAACTGGGTCTGTTTAGCCTTGGGGAAAGAAGACTGAGAGGGGACCTGATCCAGGTTTATAAATATCTGAGGTGTGGGGGACAAAGTGGCGAGGCCAGACTCTTCAGCAGTGTTTGGAGACAGGACAAGGGGGAACTGCCAGAAACTGCAGCATAGGAAGTTCTGCATGAATGTGTGCAAGAACTTCTTAACGGTGAGGGTGACGGAGCGCTGGCACAGCCTGCCCAGAGGGTGTTGTGGAATCTCCTTTTCTGGAGATATTCAAGACCCTCCTGGACGCCTACCTGTGTGACCTCATGTAGGGAACTGCTTTGGCAGGGGGGTTGGACTCGATCTCTAGAGGTCACTTCCAACCCCTACGACTCTGTGATTCTGTGAAGTTTTAAACTAGATCAAGCCTGTTAGTGAGTAAAACAACAGCCTTCATACTCAGGAAGATGGCACTTGACAACCTGCTCATGTTACTATCTGCTGCTGCTATTGCCCCTTGTTTAAGAGCTCACCTGTGGGAAAGCAATAGAAGGAAAATTCCCAAAGTCCTGTGCTGGAACTATGCCACACACACCTGACAGCTGAGGTTTCTTGTGACTGAGGGTCAGCACATTGTGACCCCCAGCTCTGCAGGAAGCCACAACCACAGCCACCCGGCTGCAGTGTCCTCATTAGCTAGTGCTTTCTTTTGGTGTTTCTTCTGAAGTCTCTTCATGCCCTTTCCAGAAGAAACTTCAGATCTCACCTCATGTCACTGTACTCTCTGCTTTCCAAATGTTTCTTGCGGTGCTGACCAAAACCACACAGAGAAGTTTAGGGGCATGGAAGCCCATCACCTCTGCTCCAGTCCTGAGTCTTCTCCTAATGATATCGTAGGGTATGAAAGCTTCACTCCCGACCTTCACTCCTCACACAATCTGTCATCTGGAACAAAGTAGGGCTTGCCCACTTCCCAGAAGCTTCTCTGCTTTTTGCTGTTCTGTCAGATCCTTCCTGTAGCACACGCTCTATAGCATCATTGACCTTCCTAAAATTTTCCCAGAATAAAGCTTTATTGATTGTGTATTTTATCCCTGTGCATTTATTTAAACTCAGCCTCTTCTTTAAGCTATTTTAAAAAGAACTTGTGCGCATCATCCCGGCACAGGGAAAACATCCATCCAAACCTGGATGAAAATAGACTAGCACAGAAGCTAGCCCTCTTGTTAAGCTGGATAAAATTCATTAAACCACACAGCCAATGTGCAGACAATTATGCTGCCCAACTGTTAGGCCACTTGACAGCTAAAGATCTTTAGATAAACAAAATATCTCAGTTTTATGGGAAATCCAGCTGCCCTCCTGGCTCACACTGCATTTATATTCTTGTAGTCCCTCATTCAAAAAGCTAGCCTGACCCTACCTGCTAAACCTTGGTTACAACTACATTTCTAGAGTGGCATTTTCTCAATATGAGAAAATAATATTTCAGATTTCGAATTTACAATTATATCCCATCATTGTAAAGTCTGGTTTACAAGAGAGCACAGTAATAGGGCATCTGGAAGCATGGCTTTCTCTCCTGCAGGGATGAGACTCTTTCCCAGTCTCCCTTTGAAAATATGCAAGCATTTATGTGTCTAAAACAGAGCTTTCCCGCAGAGAGAGCAGAGAAGTCTGCTATGTCACAGCACACGTATATATGTACACGCACAACTGCAGCAGTGCAAAAGAAGAACACAATCATTTGCACAGTGCTCTCAAAGCAGGGTCAGCTAAAGACAGTTGCAGTGCATGGAAACTCTTCAACACCGAGTTAAAGAGCAGCTTTGGAATTTCTTTAAAGTTGAAATGACTGTAGCAGTATTATGGAGGAAAAAAAAACCTCTTTAGAATTCAGTGAAACAAGAAAATGTTTTATCAGAAGGAAACAGCAACAAACCTGAGCTCACAGCGTGAGACAAACTTGCACATTTTCATGGCCAATACTTAAAAACAGCGTGCACGTAGACTGCACATGGATGCAAAACCAGAAAAAGAAATTACTTTCCCAACAGCTCAAACACCACACTACTGTGTTTATTCCCTCAACAGTGCTCCATATTTGATACAATAACCTTAACGACTTCTCTAAAAATTGGCATAGGTACTTTGAGCTCTGAGTAAGCTCACGTTTCTATGAGAAACATTTACTGCACCTCAACCTGTCCCAGCATCTCTGAGCTCACTGAATTGCATTCATCCCTCACTATCCCACTAGTGCATTCCTTGAGAAAAAGCTTGGCATTCATCTTATCCTTTGACGCTCCGTTAGGAACACGAGAACAAAAAAATGCCATAGCAACTTTACACTACCCCTGCCCTCCCAGCACACCTAGTTGTCTCCTCAGACATAGCAGCCTGCCCTGAAGCACCTGTTTTTCCTGCACATGGAGTACAGCTACCACGCTCTGGCCTTTCAGTGATGTTTCAGCTCACACAGCCGAAGCAGCCCGCACACAATTAGCACTCCTTCCTTGCAATGGCTCGAGCAAGAGCTGCTGTGTTTGGGCCTCACAGCACTAAAGGAGTTGCCAGAGTTGTGGGACGGGGCAACACTGAGAAGGGCATCTGCTTCTCACTAGAGCTGGTAAGCAACATTTTGTGACAGACATAAGGAGGTCATCAAAATACTGTTTTATTTACATTTTCATATCCAAATTCAATATAAATCACAAAATATTTACAACATTTTAAATTACACTGTAGATAAGAAAATGCATTGCATTTCCCCTGCAGATTCAATAGTACCTTATTGCGGGTTTTAAGACTAAGCTCTGCTAACATTAGGAACAAACCAGAGCTACAGAGATAAAAAAATAAAGTGCATCTGTAAGACATCATTACTCACCCTTAGCGGGCAAGCCCCTAGACATCATATTGAGGCACCCAGTGCTTCTCTTCAGCCCCCCACCCATCCAGCTCCTTCACAGATGGTTGAACATTCTCCGATCACCTGTTGCATTTACATTACCCAGGGACATTAGCCGGCCCTGCAGCTTTAGCACACGGGCAAGACACTGCACAGTGATAGTCCAGAACAGTCCAGCATTTGCCGGAGATTTATTTCTTCCCCAGATGCTGCCTAAACAAGAAACAGCAGATCCTTTGAGAAGATCCTAGTCTTCCAGAGCCAGAACTCTTGTGTACTGCTGGTGCTAGAGATGGTTACAACTCCAGAAGTCACGTAGGATCTTTCAGACTGCCTAGTATCAACAAGTTTGAAAAGTTCCTGCGTTTGTTCCCTTTACGGTATTGCACAAGTCAGATTCGGCCTGACAGCCTGAAGCCCTCGATTTTCCCTTTAGGAATGTGGAGTTGAGAGGTAAATCCATTGATGAGGTCCGTACACCAAATAACCAAAAGACGCTGTGGGCAAAACCCAGCTTGACAGCCATTACATTTTGTACTTGCTCCTATCCATTCAGGGCACTGAAATACTAAATACAGAGTTGCTTTAAACTGAACGACTGTGGTAAATAAGTACTAGGCCAGATCAAAATCTATTTCTTAACAATGAGAACCCACTCGAAATAAAAACAAAGAACAAAAGTCAGAACAATTCCTGGTAGAGACAGCTACTGCGTAAAGAATCCTCTCCTTTGAAGTTAAGCAACTCAGATGCTGAAGAGAAGCTTTGCTGAAGATGAAGCTCCGGTATCACTGTTATACCCTGATGGTTTTCACCACAGTTCAGCTTTACCTGAAGAGAATTAATTTCCACGTGGAGATGTAGTTTTAAAAACTGAAAACCACATTATCATAACTCAAACACCTTTAATCTAAACACTTTCAATGCAATGATGCTGCTACATTCTTCCACTGGGTTCTTCACATTCTTGGTGAACATCCAGAGGCGGTAGACAGCAACTTGAAGAAGGCAATAATCCCATTGCTGGGCAAATTCTCAAAGCTTATCCTCAGAAACTTGGGTTTCATCTGCCTCGAAAGTTGGGTTTTCCACGGGAGGAAGGACAGACTCAGCTGAAGGCTGAGATTCATCACTTACGAGGCACGCATTATCATCTGTCCAGAACAAAAACAAGATGCAAAGGATTATAGCTTTACTAGCATAAGCAAAACAATGCTTACTGTATTGCTACAAACCCACCGCAGCAGTCTTTTCTCAGCACTTTTCCCAGACATCAGGAAATCCAAAGTCATTCATCTAACTACCACTCTTCTGCTGGCTCTCGGTTTGGGAGCACATCCTGACCACTTGTCGTTACTTCTAGCAGCGTTCACTGGGCTCTGGAATCCAATCCTCACTAGTTTCAAGCAAGTCTAGGCTGCATACACCAGTGGCAGAAGGCAACATGAGGATACAAAATGCCACTAGAAGGAGGCTGAGAATTCTTCTATGTCTTTATGGAACTGAAGACAGGCATCAGGAGTTACTGAGACTGTCAGGTAACTGACAGTCAGGTAAAACTGTGGGAGACGCAGGATTCAGAGACAGCTGCCATCTCCTGACAGGCCAACTCTGTCAGGATGACACTGGCATTTGTTCTTGTCGCTCAAGGTGAGAACGAGGGCCCGTGCCATATAGCTTAGTCCCACATCACTTCATTGGCTTACATGGATGCAATCTCAGCTTCTGACTTTTTTAGCCTATGGGAAACGCCTTCTCTTTAGTCAGGGTGCCCAAACAGAGCTCGGTGCCCCATAGGTGGCAGCAAATCCCACACTTCACAGTGGGGGATCAGCTATGGTTCCAGCAGAAGAGCTAAGCAACCCCAGCGCTTTTTCCCTGTCTGAAAGCCTCCCCACTTACCTCTCTTCCCAACGCAACTCCAGAATCCAAGGAATAATTACCTAATTAATAATGATAGTAACCAACTCCAAATCATCCCCTTAAACAAAGAAAACCAGCAGTATGGGTAGGCACAGCTGATTATTAAAGGGAATCTTCAATACTATGTGGAGAAGTAGATCACAGCCTCAACAGGAGACCAGCCTGTGAGCAGGGGCTCACGTTAGCTTGGGAACAAGAGTAAAACACCTCCAGCTCTGCCTGCAGCTAGAAGAAACTTATTTGGGAGAAACTGCTCTGTTGCTGTGATTAAGACGCCTTGTTTTCCGTGAAGGACCTTGTCATGCTGATATGCAATGCTTCACTTGACTCCCACTGCTACATATAGATATGGCCATGGTACTAAGGGGGCGTGCAGACGCTGTACCAGCCACCACCAGCAACGGGGACCTGATGGTGATGTTACTGGTCTGCCCCCCCAGTAATGTGAATACTTCTGTTCAACTGAAGAACTTGAGCTCGCCTCCGCACACTTTCTTCAGGATCACTAAACCTTACACAGAAGCACTGGCATTTGGCATTAGAAAATGCATACGCTGTTGTGATTTTTAACAAGATACTTGAAAATTCTGATAGTCAGTCTCAGTTAAAACACTCTGAAAGTGTTCAAGGATGATTCAGCCTAGGCAAAATGTGAAATTCAACAGGAAAAATTTGTCATCTGTTTTGCATGAGCGATGCTAAAAAAGGACAGACTTTCCAAAGGTTTTCTGAATATTCAACTACTGAAATTGGACAGATGTGGTGGCAAAGCAACACTCACACGTCCAAGACAATCTCCAAAGAGAGAATGAGAGGAGGACCTTTTTCAGAAATGCCTTTTGGCCTGCAAGCAGTAAGTGTGTGATTTTCAGCTGCTCTTTTTCTAGATTTCTGCTTTGAATTAAAGTTTAGACTGTAGTTCATTTGAAAACGAAGAGTAAGTGTCTGAGGTGAGTGTGAAAACAAGCAGAAGTTTAAGGCCAGTCTGAGAAAACAAACACTGCTGTGTATTATAAAGGGAAATAAACATAATGCACAGCACAAGCAAAGGAAGGGGAAAGCAATCCAGCAAGACAGGTGAACCAATATACTTACTTTCTGGTGGCTGACGATCAACCAGAACTATTTCAACTGGTGCTTGCACAGAAGTATCACCAGATGATTCATTTTCAGTGGAGTTCTCCACTTCATTAACGAAAGCGACAGTTGATGTCACAGAGTACACTCTGGTTTGCACAGACACTGCCCCAGCTCCTTCATCCTCCTTTGAGAAAAAGAGAAAATGGTAAAGTTAGGACTTTGGAGGGGGACGCACCTTTCAATGAAAGCAATGCTTTGAGGGACTGAAGGCTGGTGCACTATTACCAAGAAAGAGAGATTTAAAACAGAAGAACAGAATTCCAACTTTAACCTCCAGCATCACAAGAGGAAAACAGCCACTGCCTATTTAGAGTGGGAAGTACAGATACAGTTTCTGTATTCTTCAACCACCTCTTCTCCCTTTTCTTACCCAGGACAAAGGAAGAGAAGGATTTCCCTCCCATTCAGTACACACCTCCAGGCAAACTCTGGCATGTATTTCAGTTGCTCAGGCATTGGCAACACCATCTTCCTCTGGGGTATTCCACAGAGAGCAGTGACAGAGTGATTCAGTTCCTTATGTACCCCAGTACTGTTAGTGAAATCTGCCAGTAGAGGAGACTGCGACTTACCTCAGGACTTAGAACTTTGAGTATGTCGTATTTGCACAACGGGCACGTCCTGTGCTCTAAAAGCCAAGGATCAACACAGATCTTGTGGAAAACATGGCTGGTGGAGGAAGCAACCGACAAGTTAGCTTGCACATCAGGAAAGGCGTTTGAGTAGCAGCAACTAGCTTGACCTACTGACACAGAACTCACTGATTCTAGAGTTGCCTCATTGTGCCATATGTTACTGTTGAAAGCTGGAGCTAGCTGCGTGGTCTCAACCTTTTACTTGTTTCTCTGCACACCTCGTAAAAATGTCAGCATTATCTGTGCTACATCACTGTTCATGGTTTTGCTGTAGGGCTTTTTGATTGTTTTTAAATCGCCATGCAATGTATTCCCAGATGATAACTTCAGTAATAGATACTGGTGCCTCAACCTTAGCCTTACGCTCAACTGTCATCATTATGACACAGGACTGAGTACCCTCCTTTCTGTTACTCTTACATGCAAAACATCTTGCCAAATTATGCTCTCAAGAGAAACCATACTCCCACACATTTACTTTGCCTACGCAGTCACTGTGAATTCCAAGTGGACATTGGGCAGGCCACATACGCAAGAAATTGAACACAGTTCAGACACTGTAGGTGCAAATGTGTGCTTCTGTGTATGTATTCGGATCCACAAAGGGTTTAATTTAGCACACAAATTCACGAAGATAGCTTGTAATCCTGTGACCTGCCTGTTCCTTCTGCCTGAATAGGAAATAGCAAGGCTCCGTTCAATGCTAATCACCACATTTGATGTTCTACACCTAAGCCTGATACTGAGCCCTCCAATTAAGCGCACACAATCAGCACCTCCTTCCAGCTACACCAGCATAATGTCTGTAGTAAAACCTGAAACCTCCTTAATGCACAGAGACTGGGAGTACTTGTACTCACATCTGGTGTACCTCTGCTACTACAAGTGCCTACAGTTTGACGGTCTGGACAAGAATGCCTTCTGCAAACACATTCACCCCAGATATTTAGATACCACTAATGTGACTCACAGATACATTCAGTTGCCTGTTTTTTTCTTTAGGCATACAGTTAAATGCCTTTAACATGTAGGGTCTCTATGCAGAGGCTGGCCACCAACGTCAAGAACAGTTTATAACTCATGTGAGGGTTTAATATGGTTGATATTGGCAGAGATCACCATTGGTGGGGACTGTCAAACAAAAACGGTCATCTTAAGCTAGTCCCCATTACAGCCATGTTTGGGCTAAAGAGGAGGGCAACATTACAAACACTTCAAAGAAGCCTCAGAGGAGAACACAGTACAGCAAATTCACATATAAAGAATATTTAAAGAAACAAGACACTCTCGTCTGAACCCAGTACGCCATGCTGCGCTTTGCAAGTTCTTATCAAGATTAGGAATCTGCACAGGGAACTAACTTGAGAAGTCAGCTCTTCTATCAGCTCTAGGTATCCAGCCTGTCTAAGTGTCCATGCACTCATGGAACTTAGTTCATTAATGTACAAGACTATCCAGGAGCACAAGTCTGATAAGACAAGTGAGTAACCATCAACACATTCCTGAAAGCTTACTCAGCTCTGTTTCATTCTAAACTGACAAGCATTAGATGAAGGAAGTCTGCTGAAAGCACTTCACCAGGCCAGCCTCTTGGACGTCCTACTGCTCCTAAACACAGGGCTTCCACAAAACCATAATCTTGCACAAAGGTAATGCCAGCTCAGATTTAAGAGTGTTTGACAGATGACGCTGCTCAGAAAACGACAGCTGCAGATTGATTCCTTCTCCACCATCAGATTTTCCCCCATGTCCAAGTTTTTCCAAGCACTTTCACGCAATCTTCTCCATGTAAAAGCAGTCTCTCCATACAACATTCACAAAGCTCATATAGCATTTAACTTGAGCGCTCTTGTAGCCTTCTGCTGTTGCAAAGCTTCTCAAATCAGTCTCATTCAGCTGGCACACAAAGTCACACAGAACAAGTTTCCTTAAACCCTGGAATAGCTTCACTGTTCATCTTCGGAAGAATCAAAGTAAAACCTTAGTGGCATACTGGGCTTCCACAAGAGCACAATGAGATGCAATAGTAGAGAATGCTAGAAGAATAGACTGGAGAGGCTCTGAAGTCAGCCAAGATGGTCAGGGCGGGTGAGGCACAGACACAGGCTGTAGGGGCACACTATGAGAGCACAGTCACAGTTCCTGCAGTTTGAAACACTCTTTGACAGAGACCCAAGAATTCTTGTTCTATGACCATTTGCTGGAAGCCCGACTGGCTTTGTTAACGCAGCAGAAGGAACAATCAGGACAGGAATGCTCTATCATTTTCTATTAGGGGTCAGTTTGGAAGGCAACTTACTTGCAAGCCAAGATGCGCACTACTTCATCTGGCTTGTACAAGTCAATGCACACGGCACAGGTATCTCCATCAGGACCAGTTTCCTAAAGTGGAAAGATTAATTTTCAGCTTTAATCAGCTTTGAAAGCTTCCTCCGAACTACACTCATATCTACTGTAGAGAAAGTAAATCCAAAATAACTCTTATCCATAACTTTAAGTTTTTATGCATTTTATTATGGTCTTTTTGGATTACTTATGGATTATGTTTAGTAATAACGTGGATTATTTACAGTAAAGCTGACGTTTGATCAGAAGCATTGAAAGCTTAATGCAATGGTTCAGAAACACAGATGAAAACTATCAGGAATACTGCGTCCGGTTCTGGGCTCCCCAGTTCAAAAAGGACAGGGATCCCCTCAAAAGAGCCCGGTGGAGGGCGACAGAGGCAATGTGGGGCCTGGGGCACCTGTGGGATAAGGAAAGGCTGTTCTGGGGCTGTCCATCCTGGAGAAGAGATGGCTGAGAGAGGATCTGATTGATGTTCATAAACATCTGAAGGGGGGGAGGCAACTGGATGAGGCCAGGTTCCTTTCAGTGGCGTGTAGTGATAGGATGAGGAACAATGGCCAAGAACTGAAACATAGGAGGTCCCACACAAACATGAAGAAGAACTTGTTAGCAGAGAAGGTAGGGTGGCAGAGCGCTGGAACAGGCTGCCCAGAGACACTGTGGGGCTCCTTCTTTGGAGATATTCAAGACCCTTTTGGACAGCCACCTGTGCAACCTGCTGGATTATCTCAGTCAATACTGCAGAGATTTGGAAAGCACTGCCTCCAACTTCTGCCCAGAGAAGAACGGCCACTGAAGCCGATGATGAATCTGCTTTCCAAGTAAAGCATTTCTGGCATTTTCCACATTAGAAAATTAGGACCTCTCAGCACAGGAAGACTATGAGTAAGATGCAAAAATACATAATACGTGATTTGAAAGTATGTGCAAACTCTTACATCTTGTGCCCTTGAAAAGAACTTGGCGCAAAAGAGGAACAGGCAGTTACGGGTTCCAAGAGGTTTCTGCACCCTGTCCTAATAGGAAGGACAAACTCCAGGTTCCATGTGAAGGGTATGCTAGGGTGCTGAGGAGTTGCCATACCTTGTCCCCTTCCTTCAGGGTGCGCAGCTGCAGTTTTCCAACGGCCTTCTTAGCTTTGGCCTTCAGCTGTCGCTGTAACAGAAAGGAGTCCTGGTTAAACTCTTATTTTTCTCATTAGCAGTAGCTACTCATACTTACCTTGGTGCCTAATACAAGCAAGCACAATTTTATAACTCAGATGTTATCAAAACAAGCTAAGTAAGCATGACTATGCTATTAAAGCAAAACACAAAACAAGTTTCAGGACATATTCTTGCAGCTACTGACTCCAGATGACGCATCAATAAAACACTTGCATATGATTTCTATTCACCTAGTCTTCTTGTAAAGCATGGTTTCTCCTTCTAGAAATGGTAAGATAATACCTTGGTCAGATTAGACTTAGCCAAAATAAAACAGAAACCTTCAAATTGGCATAGAAGGCTGAACACCAAGTCCTACAGTCAATCCTGCACAGTCTCACACCTCAATGAAGGGAAAGGTGAGGCTCCTTACCCAGCACTCAGCCACCACAGCACGCCATGAACCAGCCCTCTGCCCCACACAGTGCCAGCAGCCTCTTGGCACCAACCACTCCTGTCAGGTGGAAGAACGCTGTTTTATCAGCATGGGTTCAAAGTAACACACACACACACACACACTTCAGAGTTACTTTTCCATATTTCTACCCCCCACTAAACAAATCAAATGCCCAGCCCCAGGAGGTTTGCAAAGCAGCTTTAATGAGGGCAGAGGAGGAAGCTGAATTGTGTTCCCCTTGATGCCATTTGCTTGCTGCTGTAAGGATACCAGGGCAGAGATGAGCAGGAGCAGAAGCCTAGCTTGCCTGGCAACTGTTGCTGTCCAGCTGTCAGCGTAAAGCATTTAATTAGCATGGGAGCCAACAACTCTGTTTAAAGGTCACAGGTCGATGCTGCTCCACCAGCACCACCACCTGACTGTCTCCTCTGGTGCACTTACTGCCTCTGGACACAGCAGTGCATCAGGCAGCTCTGACAGTGCTATTCCAACCCAAAATCCTCTTCCAGATTCAGCTGCACTGAGCAGCTGGTGAAGGGCTGCTCATAGCCCTAGCAAACCAAGCAAACTGAAAACGCAATACTATGTAAAATTCCCTGTGGTGAAGTAGTTCACACCAAACAAGTGGATTTGGATGGTCTGTTGCAACACTATCACACTGTTTTGGTGCAGCCAAGCTCACATGGTGTTGTTTTGGGCTTCTAGGCTATAGCATCAATATACTTGCTTTTAGAAGCTTAACAACTGTAACAGCTATCAAGGAGGAGATCTGTACCATCCTAAGGTGAAAGATGCAAGCAGGTGTATTTATTTATTAGGAACAAGAACCAGTTGAGTTTTCATCAAAAAAGCTTATAGAACTCTGCTGCAGAAGACACCAGCATAAGTTTCAGTATGGTGCTTCAGAATTATTCCCCCCTTGTCAATGCTTCAGACAAAAGCTGTAGAGAAGCAGCCACACAGCTGAAAATCCCTCAAGATTCAGTAACAAACGTAACACCATAAACAAAACAGGAATGCGATACTATCACACTACAGCTACTTGTTATAAATTGTGAACTAAACCATCTAGGAGCGCACTCCCTTGTGTAGTATCTAATCTACACATCTAATGTCAGGGCAAGCATATTGACAGGACCCAACTGGCTGCAGAAACTGTTGGCAAACATCAAAGTTTAAATATACTCAACTGGCTGTGTGATTAATAATTTACTGAGACAATATTTTAAGTTTTGCCAGAGCACAAGTTTAATGGCTGTTCTTGAAATGCACCAACGGCAAAGTCACCTTTAACATTGATTTTGTAAGTAGAGCAGAGCACAGCTCCAGGGGAATGGAGAAAGGTTGCAAGATGAAGCTTTTATTGAGTGGCCTAACAGAGATCCAAGATACTCAAGTCTGGAACGTCAAAGCATTTTGTGAAACCAAAATTTGGAGCAAACATTAAATGTCAATGACTCAAAGTCTCAACAGCTCTGCAACTCTTGGGGGATGGAGCGTGAGCAGGAGCTGACTAGGCTGAGGCAAGAGAAAGAGCCAAGATACTACAGGATGGGTCAGGTTCCGGCTGCCACCCAGCCTCTGACATGCTGAAGTAGACAAGGACCTGACTGGGAAAGGTGGATTTGCTGTTTATTCTCCAGTACCTCACTAGGGATTTAATCTCCAGCCCCTCCTGCATCCTTGCAGGTACAGTCATGGCAGTACAGACAATCAAGCTCTAAGGAGGTGAGGAACTTCTTTTCCTTTGCAAGCAAAGGAAGTTCTTCCCCACAGATAGCTACTATCATGAAAGTAGTGCTGAATGCTGTCAAGCCAAGCAACTCACTTTTCCAAACCCATTAATTAGGTCAGTTCTCAACTGTAACACCTAGTCCTTACGAAATCAATGGCAACAAAAACTTGAGCTCAAATAAGAAACCAGGCCACTGATTAAAATGCTTGGTCATTTTGCATTATTAAGGGAAGTTAAAATATTGAGGAACAGAGTTTGTCACTACTCTGTTTGTAGCAAGCAAACCATCATGCTGCCCTCTCTGTGCTCACAGACCTCACGATGCAGTAACAGACCGCACTTGGCTTTCAAGCTCAGAAGAAAAGAGTCAGACAAAAACCAGCCAGTTGTAAACAGCTTAACTAGCGGCTTCACGAGAAAATTAGTTCACCTGTATACAGTTCCTGCTCAGGTGGACTGAGAGACAGCGCTGCTGCCTTCAAGAGACATCTGCAGTGGAAATGAGGCCTGGGTTATATGTGACCAAACCAACTGCAAAAGTTTCTTCACCAGAAAAAGCAGGCTGTCATAGCATGAAGCACAGAAACTCTGCTGGTGAGTTGTGAAGCTTTAATGTACCCAGCAGCCTCACTGTCTACTGTCTTTTCAAGATTAGACAAAGAAAAGGAAAAAACACTGCTGAGATGGTAAGGACTTCAAATCCACCCAGTTCAAGCGGGATTCAAGAATCTGAGGACACTAGAGATAGACCACAGAGCATTAACATCACATCATAATCATTACAGTGCTCTGCAGAGCAGCACTCCTCTTGGCTCAGGTGGTAGAACACAACATCACAGGGAAGGTCAACAAAATGAAACAGATGCTCAGAAAAATCCTAACACTGTAAAAGGGATACATTCAGAAGGCAGTTTACTTCTACAGGAGGGTGAGTTTGTAACAATTGCTACCAAAACACAACTGGACCCTAAGAACACCTCCCAGGAGAATGTATAATCCATTGACATCAGCGCAATGGAAGAGGAAAAAATCCCTTTACTCCACCAAATAACAGACTGAAGTCCAGAGAATCAGAGTATCCAAAGAGCTGAATGATGACAGCAAAGTTCCACAGGGAGCATGCAACCTGATAAGCTGACTGACTAATGTTCAGCGTTTCAAAGTCTCTATTTTCAGACTTTGTATATACTCTGAAAATCCAGTTAGCTGGTTAACAGAGAACACTGGGGAGCCACATTTTACTAGTTCCTCTTCACCAACAAGAACTTCTTTGTTATTCTTTCCTTATCTTATCCTTGTGAGGTTAGTTTTTAGGTGCCTTGGTACAGAAACAATTGAAAAAAAAAAACCTACAAAACAATTCTGCATTGTCTTGAGTTTCACTTTTTACAAAGAAGTACATTTACTCCAGTATGGCAGAGAATCTTTCTTTGATTCTGGTACTTTATAAACCACTTCACGGCTCCTTAATTTCAGTTTGGTTGAAATCATGTGGAACTGGCATGTCATTTGTCAACGTTATTTTTCAATCTAAAGTAAATTGTGTTGTGTGTACACAGAGCCCAAGATAGAAACAGTTTGTGAAGGTGCAAGTCAAACCAACTGGATTTTCCCAGTACCTTCTACCACTGAAGCATTAATAACATCTACAGCTCTTTCAAAGCCTGAAAGCTCAGAACAGAGCTGGACTTCCACAAATGCTCTGTTAAATACTTTCAAAGGAGGGAAGATTTTCTTGTGATTTGATTAACAGCATCTTCTGCAGATGAGTTTCTAGAGCACCCCCACCTGTTTGGGATTGGAACCAAGTTCTCAAAGCGGGCTAGTTTGCAGGGGATGAAAGAAGAAATTCATCAGCAAGAGACAATGTACCTCTGCCCACAGATGTTAGGCAGAGGACAGCATCAAGACACAGGGCTCCATGCCATCCCTCACAAAAGAGGCCACAGAGACAATTCAGTGTGACACCCAGGAGTGGCAACGCAGCACTTCACAGGCAGCTGTCAACTTCTAGTACTGCTCTTCCAGCTACTCCTTTGTATCCTCATGTTACTTTCAGGTGTGGCATACTGGAACATAAACAGGCTAGAATGAGGACTGTTCATCATCCACAGGACTACATTTACACAACAGGATTTCAGAATATTGACTTAAACTGAGTCAGGTGCTGCGGTTACCAGAAAGAACTCGCATTCAACAGTGGCCGCATTCCCTGCAGCTACGGCAGGGAGAAAGACTGAGGTGAAGGACAGCAAACAACAATGGTTAGATGTTAGCATTTTAGAGCAGCCAGCCCTAAAATGTTCCAGAAGCTCAAAAGGCCTAGATCTCAACACCTGCACCCAGATTTTAGCCTCAAGTTGCTTCCAGGAGGCCTGAAATCCGCAAGATAGCAGTGAAGCTCAACAGGGCACACCTCCTTCAAGGGTAGAATGTCACTTTTGTACCTAGCTGCTGATCCCGAGGTAACTCCCCAAGCAAGCTGGAGTTAGAGGTCACTGTAAAAACTCTTCTTTCACAGTTCAGGTAGCTCCTGCAAGGAGCTTGTGAAGAAGCACTGCATATACCAAGGGTCTCCTTCTCAACACAACAGCAAGCAGAGTACTTGTACCTGAGCAACTCAGAGCCTGTTCCTGCTGCTGCCCACCTCCTTTGGCAGGAATCATGCTACGACTTATTCTTACCTAAAGGTTTCGGCTTAAGCCCTGAAGCAGCGGGGGCAAGGTGGGACTGGAGGCAAAGCTGTACTTATATCAGCTGATCGAACAACTGCACAAAAGAGAATTACTTGGAAATCTAACTCGTTAACAATGGCCTGCCTGGGGGGTAAAAAGAACACAACAGAAGCTTTTTTTCAACACCTAATTGAGGCTGTCACTGCAACTCTGAGAACGCTTTTGGTTAGATAGAAGCTTTCAACAAGAAGCAGTTTCTGAGCTTGAGGTCTATAGGGAGGTTGCAGAAGTCATGCACCATTTCGCAGACGTCTGTAGTTGCATCTCACATTGCAGCAGTGCTACGTGGGAAGTGTGAGCGTCAGATAAAAGCAGCTTAGCTCTCTCACCTCCCCTAGTACATCGGCATTATTGCTGCACTGCTGTTCAAGAAGTACAATTTGTAGGAGAAACCTGACTAAGCACCATCAGTTACACTCTCAAGACACAAGCAGACAGGTTGCTTTCTGCCATTTCTTCGAAAAGTTTTTAGCTGTTTAAAAATACCTCCCCTAGCTCACACTCTCCCTCCTTTGGAAAGAAGGAATTCAGTCACCTCAGTGCTCAAGCACTATTTCACCTTCACCATCCACAGCACGGTGGCTCAGAGGGACAGTAAGTGACAGAAACAACACCAACTCACCTGTGCCCTGGACTGGGCCCTGGAAACCCTGAATCTCCGAGCAGAATAAAAAATGAAGTAGCCCATGATAGCTGCAGTGACGACGAAAAATGACACTGAGACAAAGAAGATGGAATAGTAATTCATCAAGGGACCGTGCTTCTTCCCCACTTCAATAACCATGGTCACTTTCAGGCCACTCTCAATCCGGCGCAGGATCTCCATGCCTTTCAGGTTGCCTATCATAATGGCAACGATGCTTCCTGCGCCTGCAAAAGAGAAATGGAATCCACGTTCACTGGTGTTATATTGCAGCCATCTTAGAGGTCCCAGTTCAAGTGCCAAAGAACAAACTGGAGAGTTTCTCACTGGCATCTGCATTTTTAGTGCCATCTCCTTGTACTTGTTCCACTGAACGAATACATCTGATTACTTACAAGCTGAGCCATATTTAAAAGTCATTCCCCTCCATAAAGCTCCTCACTCCCATAAGACATTCATCATCACTGTTTTAGACACAACACTCGGGCAATTTACACTTTAACTTGCCTTTGAGTTGCACGTAGTTGAGAAGCAATCATACACACACCAAGGGCAGCTCCTGCCCAGACCTCAGGCACAGAGCTGACAGCTTACTGATGCTTCATGCAATGTATCTGCTCCTCTCTCACCCTAAATTTGACAGTGCCCTTGAATACTTATCCAGGCACCAAACAAACAAAGCTATGTAGGCCAGTCTTCGCTTCTGTATTTTCTAGAAATAATTGAGAAACGCTGGAGTAAAAAAATCTCGTGGCGACTGTAAATGCTGTGGGTTTCAAACGTAAACTCAGAGAGAAGACAATACGGAGGTGTGCTTGCCTATAAACTGTCAATAGGAGACCGCAAATTCCGTCTACACTGTAACATCGGTTTTCACTCCCCTGGTGACACAGCAAGCTATCCCGAGGGCACGAGGAGTTTTACCTTCAGAAGGAATTTTAAGCAACATCGGTCCCTAAATAGTGACTTGAACAAAGCCGCTTCCATTTCCAGGGACAGAGCAATTGCTAAGAACACTTCATACTACTTGTGAGAACACCAGTCTCGACACAATGTTGTTCATAGGATAAAAAGGGAAAAGGAGAGATGAGCAAGTCATCAGTGGCCTCTCACTAAACCAAATACAAGAAAAGCAGATTCACAGGCTGGGAAGGACGGAGCATTAAGGATGGCATTAAGCCATCAGCTGCACAACATTCATAATAGATATTACACAATGAGGCAAGAAAGGCAGCTACAGAAGTGCTGTTTTGAACCAACCCCCAAGCGAAGCCAATTTTATTGGAGAGACCAGTTTTCTTCTGTCCACTGAGAAACCTCAGCCAACCTTAGATACGAAAACTCAGACTGGTGCCAAATCACAAAAGGCTCTCGTTTGAGAAAGCACTTATTAATTTTCTACCTTGCTCATGAAATGCCTTTGACCCAAGACGTCCAAGCATGAGCTCTAGCAGTTTTCCCCAGTGTAACTAAACTCATCTTCTATTCAGAAAGCCTCCTGTAATGAGAACTACATCTCACAGCAGAGTGAAAGAGGAGGCAGCCGGACTCTACAATCCCTTATGATGAGCTAGGATTTAAATTCCAGTTATAAAACGGGTTGGAAGCAGGTGATAGGAGCAAGCAAAGAATTAGGGATAGGGTCAGGTCAGGAGATGAGACTTTTTACTCTTGTAAGAGCAGAGGAAAGCGTGGGAGAACTGGTTGTGACAGTAAGAAAATAAAAAGCCTGCCAAAAAGCTTGATCTGCTTTCTGCCTCACCCATCAAGTATAGCTCGTGGTTAAGTGCTGTAGGACAAGTAGCATAGGGATGCCTGTTAATGAACTGTCACCATCAGCTTGCAACATCATTTCAACTACTAAGCCACCAGCTGGGATGGAGTCTGACACCCTTTAAAAAAAAAAAAATACACTTGTCTTCCATTTAAGTTTCAGGCTAACCACTTCACCAGGATGTCCTTGGTTGACTATTCTTTCCCGGTACATTTTTCCTCTCATGCTCACATTTTTCTCAGTTTCAGCTACTTTGGATCAATGCACTTGAGCAGCCACAGGGCAGACTGCAGATCACTGAAGGAAGGAAGCTCGGGTAGCCGTTCTCTGCTCCTCCTCATTCATTCATGCATGCTCTCTGCAAGCCGCAAGCTGCTGGTCTCAGTGCAACACATTAACGTTTATTCACACCTACCGGGGTGGAGGAAGGGAGACATTGCTTCACAAAGGAGCAAACCGGCTGTGCGCTGAAGCCAGAGCTCAGTTTAGCCATGGCAGTCAGACAGCTGTGAATAAAGCACTTCTTGCAAGCAAGAGCTAACACAACGTCACACAACACTATCACACAATGCTAACCAAATGCCTTGTGCTGCAACAAGGACAGGAATCCAGAAGATGCCACTACATTCTGAGCCCAGCTCATCTGGGCCAACATTTGTTCACAGTCACAGGGGCATCACCCTTACCCAGCAGAAAACAAGGCCTCCTTCCTGGGCCAAGAGGAGCTTCTGCAATGCCCTGTTTGACCAAAGCCAAGCTCAAAGCTCAGAACCCACATTCAGCCTGCACACAGCACCCTGAGCTGCTGGAAGGATCCTGCCACGACAGACACCGCAACACATTACGGAGCCCAGGAAACTGCCAGCCTGCATTCAGGCTTCTGACAGTGCTAGGGCCTATCAATGGCAATGGGTTATTTCAGGGGACATCTGAAGAGGCATCTCAAGCACCGCTGCTGCCCTGAGCTGCTGGCTTTTTCCAGCCTCCAGCAAACCATCAATGACTTGCGCACAGAGGCGGGGGGGGAAAAAAAAAAAAAAAAAAAAAAAAGCCAAACTTCTGGCCTGGAAGCTTAAGCAAGGCTTTCTGCAACAGTTTTTGAGGGAATTCAGAAAGTGAGATTAAGCTGCTAATAATAGGGTCATTGCTAAACAGAAGCAAAACCTGTTTAGTTAAACATTTCCCAGCCTCTCTCCTTTTCCATCTCCTATGAAACTGGAGAGGGAATGTTATTCAGGTCTTCAGACAAACACAGTCTGCCTTTGTAGGTCTGGAGATCTGCAAAAGGTTGCTCACAGATGATAAGGCAGCACAGCACGATGGCAGAATCCAGAAGAGGCTGTTCTGCAGACACAGACAGACACAGCCAAAAGCGTGCAGAGTGTTCCTCGGGGTGGGGGGAGAAGAGCTAGCACACAAGTGCATCTGGCACACAAGGAGAGTACATGACCAGGGATCACAGTTTTACCTTCCTGGATCAGATTTACTCAGATGCAGAGCGGAGTTTCATCTATTTATACCAATATAAATACCTACATACAACTGTGCCTGCAGAGACCTTCCTTGTTCTGCCGTTCATTCCTGCTCCGTGGGCACACTGTTACAGGGCTGGCAATTCGGAACAGAAATCCAGCATGCAGTATGTGTGCAGAACCAGCAGGATTAACCCCTGCAGAGCAAAAACACCTGCTCCTTCACAGGCAGGGGATCAGTGTCACCCAGTGCTACTCCTCTGAAGGAGCTCCAAAGCACTGCTAAGTGTGGTGGGATACAGCACGGGAAGGCCACAGCAACTCTTCAAAAGACAGCTGCTAGGCCTATGTGGAAACACAGCAGGCAGGTTTCCTCTCACCTTGGATGGAAGTTTAATGCTCCCTCACCCATAATTAAAATTCAGCCCTACTGCACTGTATCTCCAGCTTCCAGCAAGATGTGCTCAGTGCACAAGAACAAACCAAGTGCTGGCAGAGCCCTGCACATCACCTCCTGCTACAACCATCCCTTCCAGGATGGCCTTGGTAAGCAAATCCTCCCATCTGGAGAGGAGCTGCTGTTACAGCAGTGTGTCCTCCAGGGTCAGTCCCTGCCCCCTGCACGCTCCCGTGGGCTTAATCCTGCCTGCACACAGCAGCTGAAGTACAGGACACACCTTGTACAAGTTGTTCCTCCTCGCTTTATCTTCCAAATCTTACGAGAAAAAGAGAAAACTTTGCTGCCCTCACTTTGCTTAATGTAGGTTTTGCACCATGCATGTATAATAATATGTATAATAAAAAGGAAGCACACCATGGAAAGAGACTGTGGAACTTTAAATCTTCACTGCGTTACCAGGACCCTTCCAGTTAAGGCTAAGCTCCCCTTAATGCTGGAAAATAAGTTTTCCTTTAAGGAAACTTTTCAGGCATTGGAATTTGAGGAACTTCTGTTTCATTCTCACGTTTCTCATTCACCACTTGAGTTTCACAAGCAGCCCAACAGAGCTGGCTCAGGCTGTCAGCCACAGCATCAGCTCTGGGACCGCATGCTGCTTTCAGTGCAGCACATTTCAAGCCCTAATACACCAGCAGTGCACACCAAGCATCACCAGGCTCTGCTGCTCAGGCAAAAGCTTCAGCTATGGAGCTTACCATCACAGTGCACAGCCACCTCATCCTCTGCATCAACATTGTCACACTCTAGTATCTAATAGCATAGAAAATTAAATCTAAGAGAAATAATTGCAAGTTTAATTGCATGGAGAAATAATTCTCCATGCAGTACTTTTGCGTAACACCGGCAACTACAGACCTGCATGAGACCCTGACAAAGCTCTCTGATGTGAATAATTAACCTCCCGTTGTTTGACAGTTCTGTATGCCAAAGCTTGCTCAGAAGCTGACTCCACTCTCGCAGCCTTACTTAAAACGAGTTTCTCATCTCCTTCAGATAAAGCCTGCCACTGGAACTGCTTTGCATTGTTTAAACATGAGCTGAATTTGGTTGGTTTAGAGCAGTCAACTCACAAAAGCCCCTTTCATTCCATTTAAAAGCAGACACATAACCTGGGGCAAATGCAAGATATCTTGAGCAGCCTTTCTTAGGCATGGAAGGCCAACTCCTCCCTGTCACATCTCCGACCAAGAACAGGCTGCAACACAGCCTGAAGGGACTCTTCCCCTCCAGGAGGAAACCCGGCTACAACAGCTTCCTCCAGGCATTTGAAGAAGGAAGCAGTTTCACAGGCATTTTAAGAAAGAAGGTATACAACTACAGAAGTTACGAGGGCTGCTCCAAAGAGCAACACCTCCTGTTCTGTTACCTCAGCCCAAAGTCAGAGGCAGACATCAGTGGCACAGCTATAGGGGTTGAACCTTCCCACCAACTTTCTGGTACATTCTGTTGTGCATCAGATGGCAGCACAGAGGCAACCTGATAAATTGGCATTGGGCGTGGAAGTGTTATGAGGGAAAGGTGAGCCACTGAATTGCTCCACGTGGAAAAGGTGGTACCACTGACATCCACTGGAGCTTGCTGAACACTGATGGGAGACTAAACCATACCTGAGGGGTGAGTGCTATGTGGTGATAGCAACACGAAAGATGAGTCATGTTCTGGACTGCCATGCAGGCTCTTGCTCATTGCTGACAAAAAAAACACAGCTAATGGCAATGACTGTGCTGAAAATCACTGCTTCATTGCTGAGAATTAGCCACTAGCGTTATTGTGTAGGAGGCACTGCTGTTAGAGCAACCTATGTGTTTCACAGCAAGAGAAAAGGTTAAAACGCCACACACAGAAGTGACACAATCTCAGATTAAGTCAGGTTTTCATCCTTCGCGAACGTCTGTTTTGCATCATGTTTGAGGGCTGTGAAAAGAAGTCCCGGCGGTTTCAACACTACCTCTCTTTGACCAGAGCCCTTGTGCAACCAACGGACCCCTGTGGCATGGCTCCAGCTTCCTCCCCGGGGAGCAGTCCTGCACTGCACCCAGCTCACAGCCGGCACAGTGACCAGCAGCGCTGGGTCTGGGGGCAGCAGCAAGAGCCAGCCCAGCAGCCAGCCGACACAACACCTTCCCAGGAGCACAATATGTAACACATAAAGGACACCGTTTCCTGGAAGTCACTCAAAGAGGAAGGAAAGGAATGGAAGCAGTGTGGTGCAGCAATCAAAAGTTAAACATTATCCTTCCCTGAGTAGAAAGCGTTCTCTGATGGGCCAGCCAAGGCCAGCTGACTGCAACTCATTTGATACTGCAGTGGCAGAGCTGTTCTAATTAATAAAAATTGAGGATCGCTCTTCTCCTTACAAAGGAATTAAGCATCACTTCAGAAGACCAACGCACTGTTTTCTCCCAGTGCTTTGGGACTGAGAAATAAAGATGCACTTGTTAACAGACTGAAGGCTGCAGACACTGTGACAGCTGAGCAAGCTCTGCCAGAGAACTGCCATGGGATGAGAGACTGCTTTTTCAAAGGGTGTGCACCATCTTGCAGAGAAACCTTCAGAGAATGCACACAAACTCTTTGAAGCACCGTGGCAAGAGCTCATCACACCTTTCCTCAGCACTACACAACCCCAGCTGAACACCTTGGAAGCACAAGGTAAAAAAAACTACTTTGGGTTACTTGTTTCACAGACAAAAGAAGATGAGCAAAAAAGCACACTTGTCAGTTGAACAACTCAAGGAGGATGGAGACAAAATACAAATCCTGGTTTTGGCCAGCTCTTGGCTTGTATCTGCACACGGTGGCACGTGCAATACAGCAGATCAGAACAGCTGTGCCTGCAGCCTGAGAGCAGCAGCATCCTCTGGCTTTGCTCAGCCCCTGCGCATCCCTCCCACTGCACCACAGTCAGCAAGCCATCTCCTGTGCTGCAACAGAAAGACAGCACTGATCACTCTGCAAGCAGCCTCCTGCCACCTCAGCATGCTGCCTGTTGAGACATGTGAGAGGTGCATTTGTTACACTGCCTTTCATGCTTAAGTAGAACTGTTTGAATACCGCTTCCCTCATTGCATTGAAAAGGTAACAGGGGGGCTCTGGCGCTTGTTGAGCAAGCTCATACAAGTCTGCTAGCAGCTGTCATGGCAGAAGGGAAGGTTAACTAACAGCACACACACGATGAGCCCCTGCTCTGGATGCGGTGCAGTTCTGAACACAGAAGCTGTTGTTTCCAGCACCACACCATGCTATGCACATAAGCTCCATACCCGGACCCAGGAGCACGGCCCAGCTGCCAAGTCTGCTTGCTAGCTCTGCTGCAGCACTTGTAGAAACAGTTCTCTTTCCAGCACACACAGAAGGCAAGACTTATCAGGATCTGACCAAACAGCATCTATCCCAGAAGATTCCCCACAATCACAGACCCCTTCAGAGGAAACTTCATCCTCACTCTGTTACTGCCACGCGACAAGCTCTCCCCTTTGCAGGGGGAAGGGTGACTGAACTGATACTGCAGGAGCTATTTAAGCCTGGGCAAAGTGACTCGTCCGGTCCTGTCCTATCCCTCCCCCTTCTACTCCTCCTTTGCTCTCTCCACCCCAAACATTACCCAGTGCCAAGAGAAAAATCCCACACTTCCAGGCTGCTTCTCAGCTATTTAAAGCAACAGCCCCTTATGACCCCAGTTGTTATCTTTTTAATTAAGCTGTCTTCGTGTTCACACTATGATCTAAACCAAATGAAATCCACTTCCAGCTTTACTTGGCAGCTGGCTCTATGCCTTACCTCTTCCTCCTCATCATATGAACTACAGAGGTAAACGTGCAACAGCAAGATGCTTGAGAAAGCTGCAAGAACTGGCAGGAATAGGCAGCAACAGCCAGGGCTATAAGAACAGAAATAAGTAAGCGTGCAGCAGCAATACAGGGAAACGCAAAGGCAAGAAGGAACCTTTGGAGGTCCTGAGCATGGTAAGGGCAGAAGAGAGAAGCCCCTGCTGACAGATGGTTGTATCAGGCAAAATAAATGCCTGTCTGGGAAGCTCGTGCTCACAGCCCAGTCTCGGCCTGGAAACACAAGCCTCCTTTGGCCTGAGCACCTCATGGCCCTCACCAACACTGCATTTCTTAATGGGACTGCCCTGCCTGGGAACAGCCACTAATTAGCACCGGGAGACTGCTGGGCGAGGCCAGCCCCCAAACCAGGTACACAGCTATTACTGCAGGCAAGGAAGATTTCTGCAGATAGAAGCATGGGAAACTTTTACCAAACGGGCTGAAGCACATTAAAACTAAGCATTGTTTTAAATAACACGAATTTCCATAGGCTCCCAGTGGGCCTTGGAGCTGGAAACTAACCTGCATTTTATTTGGTTAAATAGTGTTAAGAGTGGTTACTTGCCAAATGAATCCAGCAACTACCAGCCTTACCCCCCCTCACACTTCTGAGTCTTTAGGACTTGTGCAAATGCTGCCAAGCCCTAAATCTTGGAAAATGAAATCGTCCTTGAGCTCGGCAGCCAGGACAGTGCACTTGATAAGTGTGCCACGATGTGAAGGAAGCTCCCCAGAGATCTCATGCATGGTTTTTAGTCAGCGGCACTGCCAAGATTGAAATAGCACCTTTCCACCTACCCACCGGTATTTGAAGCCCTCTAGTGTAACAGCAATCAACATTCCCTACAGAGGATATTTCAGCAAATATTTTCAACAGCATTCAGTACTACTGATTTAGAAAATGCATCGCTCACTCTCTTCCAACGAGATCCAGTCTGCCACTGTCAGCCTCTGCTCTTAACACACTGGTAGAAGCCCAGTTCTCACTGGAAACGAGCGAGTCTGAGGCGGCTAACGATAAAATAACACAAGTCAGCACAACATAAGCCAGGAGGCAGCTGTCTACAGGCGGAAGACAGGGCACATTTGATACGATCAGGAAAGCACTGAGCCCGACCACTGTTTGCTCAGTGGCACGTTCAGGACTAGAGGCAAACAAGCAGCGTTGTTGTTATAGGGCTGCAGCCCCACACGGTGAAACCTCTGCTGCCACAGCTGTCACCTAGGATTTTAATTCATCCTTCCACATTTCAGCAGCCCAGTAAAGCCAAAGAGCAAGGGCTCTTAACAGAACTGCTCTGAGCTTTTTAAGGGTTGGTGCCTATCCTGCATATTTTTCTATGGCACAGAGGAATCTAAACTAGACCAAGAAGAACAAGGTCTGGGATGAGAGGCCACCAGCAGCAGGCAATTATCTGCTCCTTGCTTTCTCCCCTGGGTGCTCAGACTTCTGCACTGTGGTCAGACCCAACTACTGCATCCACACAGCCCCTGCAAGGTTGAGATGTGGGCCATCAGCCAGACTCAGTGAACCACATCCAGTTGCCTGAACACCCCTACAGCTACAACCTGAAACAAGGGAGCCACAAAGCTGCAGCACATGCACCGACACACCTACTCTCAGGTCCAGAGAGCAGTCATCGCCCTGATGCGTTCAGTGCATGCCCCACTCACTGCAAAGCAGAGCTGAACTTTTGTTTATACAACATTCACAAAGCCTCAGCACGGCCTCCCTTGGGCCTGCCATTCTGCCTCAACCCTCTGCATCAGCAGGACCAGTTTTACAGGTCACATCTGCCTTTCACAACAAAGTTATAGCTTGTTTCTAAATATCACGCTTCATACAAAGTTCCAGCAGAGCATAAACACACTTCTTTGCCATCTGCTATTTCCTCTAGACATACGACTGCTGGCCTTTACCTCTGTGAAATTCCTGCAGAACGAGTTAAGTGGCAATACTACGTATTTAACCTTTCCTTCCCCTTTTCACTCATGGGTCCAGGTTTCTAGACTTGAACCAGATCTTGTCAGCCTGAGGTGCTCTGTCAGGGCTGCAGCCAGGACTATTTACCTGTGCTCTCCTGGAATAAGCCCTCTGCAGATCGGGTGATGCGCTCCTCAAGGCTAGAGTTACACGGCAGGAGAAACCAAACAGAATTATTGCAACCATTTCTGGACCTGCCGAGAACGCGCAGGGACATACCCCCCAAGCACTCTCCCCTTTCTAAAGCACTCTGACAGCGCAGCCAACCAACAGTCTGCTTCTATTGTAAGTCAAGGTCCACCTTTAAAACAAATCAACCCTTACTGCGCACTTTTCCCCCCCACATGCTGCTGTTTTTCTCCAACCACATGTCTTTTTCAGAAGGTCAATATAGATTGCAGAGAGGTGCAATTAGAAGCACAGAGCTGTACTTTGAAACCCTGCTCAGCCTGCCACTGAGAGGTACCATCTTCTCAAAGTGAACACAATTAAAACCCAAGTTTGCTAATTGATAAGGTGCTGCGCTTATAAAAGTACAAAGTAAATATTACTTTGGACTCCGTTAAATCCTTTACGTTCTATGTGCTGGAGAGGCTTACGCAGGGTTTAATCACATCTGATCCAGCTATTTATTGCATTCTGCTGTTTTCATTGGTAGGATTTATTTATTTATCTATTTTTAATAAGTTGGCACGCCAGAAAGTTTCCGCACAGAGCACTGATATAAGCAATAAAGATTTGTCAGGCTAAACATGGTGTCTGTAAGCCAAGAAAGCAAAGTGACAAGGTCACTACGACGCAGCACAGGCACTCTGAGGTCTTTACAGAGGGAGCTGCTCCAGAAGCCCAGGCTCACCCCGCAGAGGACTGAAGACAAAAGCCGTCTCCTCCAGAAAGTCACTAATCTGTCTGACAGCAGCTTGGCTGGGAAGTTTGAACATGCCCCGGGGCCTGAAACCTGCCAGGTGGGATGATCAGGACAGCCAGAGGCACTCCAGCATCCGTGCCTCAGAAGAGCTGCAGGCAGCATGGGCAGGGAGCACTCCGCTAGGAGCAGCCCTGTGGCAAGCAGATGGCTCATCACAAGGAGCAGCTGCCAGCAAGATTAAGATGCCATAGGTTTCCCAGCAGCCAGGATGGAGGAGAGGGCAGGGGCAGAGGCAGAGACTTTCCCCTCACAAACAGCTTCAGCGGTGATCTGCCCCAGCCAGCAGTGCAAACAGCTCTGCAGAGCCGCTGGGTCACGCAGGCACACAGCAATGCTGCTGTCAGGGCAGCGGGAGGAACCAGAGCCAAATCCTGACAGCACTTCACAGAGTGGCTTAGGTTGGAAGGGACCCTGAATCCCACATAGCTCCAACCCCTGCCGTGTGCTGGGTGTGCCCCAGAGCCCACCCAGCCCAGCCCTGGGCATCTCCAGGGGTGGGCACCCACAGCTCTGAGAAGCAGTGCCAGGGCCTCACTGCCCTGAGTGAAGAACTTATTTCTAACATCTAACTCCCTTTCTTTTAGTTTAAAGCCATTCCCCTTTGTCCTGTCACTATCTGCCTGTGTAAAACGTTGGCTTCCCTCCCCTGTTTACAAGTCACCTTTAAGTACTGGAAGGCTGCAGTGAGGTCTCCCCAGGGCCCTCTCTTCTCCAGGCAGAACAAGCCCAGCTCCCTCAGCCTACCTTCACAGGAGAGGTGCTCCAGCCCTCTCAGCATCTTCGTGGACCCCTTCCAACAGCTCCGTCTATTTGTCAGCACACGATTCGATTACAGCAGAAAGCTCTGCCTCTGAGACAAAAGCCCAGACCGCACGTCTTAAATTCTTTAAGTCACACAGCTCATTAAGACTGCCCACAACGAGCCTCCAAAGGCAGCCACCGTCCCCTTACCACGGGAACCCACCTCTCACAAGGGGCACAGCAGCAAGTACACCATCCAACAGCCTAAGCTTTAAGACTCGCTATGGTCAACTATTCACCTCCACTGTGGTGCTGGGACGGGCTGCCTGAAGTGCTGGCACCGGGCAGGACACGGGCACGGAGGGGAGGTGCTGCCCGCCCACCCCACAGCTCCGGGCACAGCAGCCCGAGGAAGCTCAGCCGGGCACCTGCAGCCGCCGGGACACACGAGCTGTCAGCCGAGGGCTGCTCTCAGGAAGCACTAGTCTGGAAAGCAGCCAGAGCTCATTCTTCATTTGACAAACGGGCAGCACAGAGAAGGAAAAGAAAGCAACAAAGGCACGCTCCTGGCAAGCGGGAGGCTTTCTGGGGCAGGTGGGAGGCACCGCCATCGGCCTCTGCGAAATGGAAACGACTTTGAACGGGGCTTCCACTCATCCCACTTATACGTGACGTTTCGCCGGTAAAAGGTAGACACGGCTAACCAAACCAGCCTCACACCCTGCCCGCTTCCAGGCGCACGGGGAGAACCGCAGGAAACGCACCCGCGTGAGCGCCCCAACCCATCCCACGGCCACGCGCGGCATCCCCAGGCACGGCCGGCTCCGCTCCCCCCCCCACGCACACCCACGGAGCGCAGCCCTCGCCGCTCTGCAAAGCGGCACCGGAACGCGACCGAGCGCTCCCAGCGGGACCCCCCATCCCCGCAGCTCACCGGCGTGGGACATGGGCAGCACGTCGTTGCCGGTGCCGCGGTAGTTATAGATGACGGCGGCGGCGGCGCCGCGCTCGGCGGCCAGGCGGATCTTATCGGCGAAGCTGCAGCCGCCGCCGCGCTGGATGAGGGCCACCCATCCCGGGCCGCCGCCGCCGCCGGGAGGGGGAGAGGGGGCCGCGCTGAAGTTGGTGAGCGCGCTGCAGGCATTGAAAGCGTCGCGGCCGTCGGGCAGCACCAGCAGCCCCGCGGCCGCCTGCAGCGGCGAGTCCTGCCCGTACAGGCCGCTCTCGCCCGCCTCCCAGCCGCTCCGGTTCCCGTCCGCGCCGTCCTCCCACGACACGTTCAGCCACGCCGTCCACACCGCCGCCCCCA
Organism: Callipepla californica brunnescens; assembly: GCA_023055505.1. Classification (NCBI taxonomy): domain Eukaryota; kingdom Metazoa; phylum Chordata; class Aves; order Galliformes; family Odontophoridae; genus Callipepla; species Callipepla californica. Next base: position 2,370,064 of record JALIRH010000013.1, read on the forward strand.
CGCCGGACTCCGGCGCGACGCACAGCAGCGCGGCCACGGCCGCCAGCAGCTCCGCCGGCCCCGCCGCCATCCCGCACCGCCCCGCCGCCAGCGCCGCCTAAATCTTCTCGGCCCCACCGCCGCCCACGGGGGAGGAGCGGGGCCGCCCCCTGCGGAGCATCCCTCCCCCGGGCGGAGGGGCCGGCTCCGGCCGCCCCGCACCGCTGAGTTCGCCTTAGCGGAGCGCTCGGAGAGCGAGCGGTGCGAGTCCCGCCCGCCGTCGCTCTATGGGGCGCTGGGTTAGCCGCCTTCATTCGTCGGCCGTTGTTTTCCCTCGTTAAGCGTGCGGGAGAAAGCTGCCGCTTCCAGCTAACGCTCCTTGCTGTGTTTATGTAGTAGTCGCGTTTGCGTAATTAATTGCGGCTGGCTGTGGAAGCGCGCGTTTCCGTGCGGCCCCGCGGTGACCCCGCGGGCGGACGTGGGTGCCCACGTCCTGCCGCTGCTGCCCGGCAGCGTGCATCCCTCGGTGCCCGAGCACAGGACGGGCTGAGCTGGAACGGGGGACACGCACAGCTCCATCAGGTGCTCAGAGCCCGGTGCCGCCTGGCTTTGGGTGTCTGCAGGGACGGGGCACCACCATCTCTGAGCAACTTGAGCTTCTGCCTGACCCGAATGCGCGCAGCCGATAACGGACGGCTCAGTGGTGCGCATTTCCCTTCGCTTACAGCTGTGCTGGACGCAGGACGACCGGCCAGGGGCTGTGGGGACACGATGGGGGTTGGCCCCATGAATGACAGCTGAGGAGCAGGGGGCTCAAATGCAGCCCCCCAGCACTCACCTCGCTGAGCACACTGCTGCCCGTGCAGGGCCTGGTGAGGCTCAGCAGCTCAGAGCTGGTTTTGCTGCTGAAATAGCAGTGAGCAGAGCAAGAAATGGAGAGCAGATGAAGCAGTTTGCTAAAGATCAATATTGCTAAATAAATACACGGAGCTCAGCGAGCGGAGCCTTCTGTCCCAGCCCTAACACACCTCTCCTTTTCTCATTTCTCGAGTAAGCAGAACACTTAGCGGGACGGTAACATCCCTGGCTGCAGTAAGACATCTCTCCATAGGTAATCAGAGACCTTTTTGTTTTGAAACCTGCTCCATGCAGGCACAGGGAACAACTTAACCACACTCTATAGGATGGACAGGAGCCAAAGAACTCAGGGCTGCTCAGCACCCGCACTGTCACTGAGACAGAATCAGACCAAATATAGCCAGAATCTCACCGGGATGCAAAGCTTCCTGGGCAGGTGTGGGGCTGCAGCTTCGTGCACGTGGGCACGTGCAGCAGGCAGGGTGCAGGCACACTGCTGGGACACAGCTTCTGCTCCAGCCCTCGGCTGCTGATAATAGCTGCCCTCCTCACTGATGACCCCTAAAAGTTCTTTGCTATTTAAAAACTTTGGCTGCAAAATTTTCCTGACCATCTTTTTTTTTCCCCACGGCTGCTTGAGAAGGCTCTGAGAAGCTCAAAAAGCGGGGTGGGACTTTCAGATAGAGAGAAATCTTGGCAGTGCTGTCTTTGACCTCTATAGGTATGGGCTCTTTTATCACCTGGGTCTTTATCTTACGTGAGTAAATATTTAAGCATCTTTCCTTCCAAGGTTAAAAAAAAAATAAAAGCTTATGCAAAATACAGCTTTTAATGTCAAGGTGGATCACTCAGGGCAACTTGCTGATGAAAGACCTTTATGTGCATGTCCTTCACAACTGCATTTGCTTCTCATTCAAACACCCAGCTCTGAAGCTCGGTCTCTGCAAGAAAGCTCACAAGGACACAAGAAATCTCCTCTGGGGCAGAGTGTTACAGCAGCCAGTACCAAACCCTGCGTGTGCTCCGTGTGGACCTGAAAGCATCTCTGGGCCTCCTGGGCTGAACAACCAACAGGAAAGGAGAAGTGCCTCTAAAAGTGGAGAAAGAAAAGCCCTAAAATGTAACTCAGGACTCAACAGCACGGGAGAAAGATGCATGAATGAATGCTGTGCTGAATCACAAGCCAAAGACAGCAGATGCTGTCCAGCTCACAGCCAGCGATGGAGTGGCTTGGGCTGGTGTCAGGCTCCAGAACAGATGACCACGTGGGTAAAGCATCCTGCCTTAATACAAAACAGAGGTACAGCAATGGAGCGTGTGGTCCTTAAGCCCTTTCCAGAGGGTGGGCTCAGGGCACAGAGCCTGGGACCCTCCCTGCTTGTACCTGGAGGAGCTGCGGTGATGAAGGTGGCACACAGAAATTGCCAGCTCCAGCCGAGCTTCACCAGGGAAGCAAATGCTGTTTTTCATTGGTTCTTGCACAGTAGAACCAATTGTAGTGACAGTGCTACGGGTGCCCCAGGGAATGAGCCAGACGGAAGGAAACACCTGGTGAATCCAAAGGGAAGTTTCCCAGCAGGATGCTAACACCAGCAGCTGGTGGGAGGACAGGAGGCCCAGGCTGGCCCTTAGGGAGAGGCTGAAACCCGAGATGCTCTGCCTTTGGCTGACTGTCTCCTTGTTGCCTCTGCCCAGCAAGAGGCCCGCTTGCAAGAATATGAGGCATATTATTTCAAGGAACAAGGAAGCAAAAAGGTCTCCTCAGCTTGTTCTGGGAACAGAGGTGAAATGATAGAGATGGGGAGGGGGAAAGGAGTCACCCATGTGGAGTCAGAGGGGGAACAAGGACACAGTGAATAAGTGTTAGGACAAAACCACTTGCCTGCTCCTACCCAGGTGAATGCAATCGGCCCTGCTTTCCTGCAGTGCCACGGGCAGACAGGGGAGCACTGCATGGCATGGAGCCCAAGGGTCTTCAAGGAAGCAGGAAAAGAGACTTGAGTAACTTCAGCTAATAAAAGGAATAAGCCCAGCTCTCCCCTGGGGTGAGTCAGCACCACACTCAGCACTTGGGAAGAAAGGTCTCCATCTCTGCGCTTCATCATCCCACAGCATGGTAAGAAGAGGTGCATGAAATGCTGAAGTCCAACTGGATTCCAGGCTCCAAGTCTTGGCCTGTGCCAAGCCCGAAGCCACAGGAAACTTAGATATGGGCAGAACTTTAACGAAATCTGTCCTGAGCCGTTTCCCCTTAGGCAGCGATGCCCAGCTCCTCGCTCAGGCGCTTAGCAGCCACGTTGGCTTGTATTGATCCAAGGTGTTTCCACTGCCCCTCCACCCTGGAGATGAGGTGCAAGGAGCCGACTCTCACCAGCACTCCCTGCAGTGCCCCCAGGGGACGGGGACTGCCAGGTTTCCACCGTTCCATTTTTCAGCTGATAAGAGTGGCTGCCCTGATAAGCCTCTCCTTGCATCGCCAGCTCCGGCTGGTGACGGACTGGGTGCTTCCCTCCCTGCAGGGAGTGGGGACAATTTCCCCAGCAATAAGTGGGGGAACTGAGTCTACATTACGAGTTCCCTGACTGCACGGAGGTGTTTGGAGTGCTGTTAGCAGAGCTGATTACTTCAGAAGGACTCGGAAAAAACTGAAGTTCACAGCATCTTCTCTGTGTGGACATCTGTGACAAGGTGGGAGATATGAGCGAGATTTTACAGCGGCTTTCAAAAGAAAAGCTACAGGTCTGTGACAGGCATTGCATGAGCAGGTAGTAAGATCCTCCCTCAAAGTCATCCTGGTGTAAGAGAAGCCAGACTTCAAGCCTACAGAATACCCTGAAACAAGACAGAAGGAAGCACAGGTCCGCAGCTAGTGGCAGTTATTGCCACCAGTTACACCTGGTAATTATGAACGAGCTGAGGTACCTGCTTGGTGCTGACACACAGCAGCTCCACCAGGATGATGCCCTTCATGCGCTGGAGGTGTTTGTTAACGTCCAGGTGAGGGATTCCCCTTTCACCAGCCTGTGCAGAAAACCCTTCAGAACACACCTGACACGGAAGCTTAGCTGTTATACGGGAGCAGCATCCTACTGTCAGCAGTAACGATGTTCTAATTCTTTTCTGTCTGTACTCCTGTATACTGTCACCTACTGACTTCTGCGTGTGAAGTGGGGGGATAGAACAACTGTTCCGAGGCCGTGCAGCCCTCTACCGGCTCACAGCAGCACTGCTGGAAGGCAGGGACCGACCAACAGCTCAGCTCCAATAGCTGGCATTAAAAAGGGAGCACCAAAGTGCTGTGGGTGGGGGCTGTGCGGGAGGACCTGTGGTGAAAGTGTGTCCTGATGCATACTGCACCGCCTTCCCATAGAGAAGGACACAAGTGCTGTGAGTACAGCAAAAGCTTTGTCTCGGTAGCCCTGACTCAATCTAACATCATGCCAAAAAGACACAAATATCGACAGGCAAATCTGGATAAAACGAGAGCATTTTCCCATCCATTACTCACACCACCAGAGAAGGAATGGGAAAGATGTAACCAACACTTTTTATAGAGAAGATAAAACCGATTCAGTAATAGCTTTATGCCTGCACATGTACAGGTAAACCAGAACGTCAGCCTGGCAGCAGCCAGAAGGAACTGCTGGAGAGGATGAGGAGGGAGCCAAGGACGGTGCTTTTCTCAGTGTGCCCCTTCCCAACAGCTCTAACCCACCCGCACCTCGCAGACATGTGCACTGTGACCAGAACAAACTGTTCCGTGGCCGTACGACTCAGCAGCTGTTTTATGATGTGAAACACACTTCTGTTGTAACAGAAAACAAGGCTGGCTAGCAGGCTCTACTGATTTTGTGCTGGAGTCAGCAGGATGGAGGAAGGCAAGGCAAGGCCAGGGCCCAAAGGCCTGATATATCACCTGGGGGACCGAGTTCCTGCAGACATATAAGCTGCCTGTGTTCTGTTACGGACATGGACGGTGCTGGGGGCTGTGCCATGTGGGTGCTGGCTGCCAGCACAGCAGCTCCTCTCCCAAGCCAAACGGCTCAGAGGGTTTGTCCCACATCCACGCAGACCCGGCTCTGCACAAGCCCAATTCCACCTGTGTACTGCAGCCAAAAACCATGTATACAACCACAGAATGGTTTGGTTGGAAAGGACCTTTCAGGTCACGTAGGGATGTGGTTTAGTGGGAAATACTGGTGGTAGGTGGATGGTTGGTCTGGATGATCTTGGAGGTCTTTTCCAACCTTGCTGATTCTATGGTTTCCTTTCCCACCTCTGTGAACTATTATACTGCAAAAAGAGAAAACATTTCCCAGCACACTCTCATTCCAAGTGCTGCACTGCAGAGGTTGCCCCTTCCTTTCCCAGGCATTTTCTGCTCTGCACTGCAGTAGGGAAACAAACACAGGACACAATGCTTCTCCTCCACCAACTAGATGAAGACAAGAACTCCTCTCGCTGAGATCACTTACCTCAATGTATTTAGCACACGTTAGCTCTGGGCTGATGTATTAACTTTCCGTGACCCTAATGCCACCCACACCAAAGGGGGTATATTTTCCCTGACCTCGTCAGCCTGTGTGAGCTGACAAGCTCCACAAACAAACCAAGCAATCGAGGCAATGCGAATCTTTTCACGCTGGCCACCGAAGCCTGAATAGCTTTCCACAGTTAAAGCACAGCTCGGGGTTATCGGCCACACGCTTCCAGTGCTGTGCTCTGCAAACACTGGCTCCGCTGTACGAGCCGAGCAGCTGCAGCTGGCTGTGCCTTCCAGCAAGGTGCTGTGCTGTGCACGCCGCTCAGCGCACGCCTTGTGCTCTTCTGCAGCACTGCCCAAAGAAACGTGCTTGCTGTGCAAGCAAAGCATGGCTCTAGCTTCCAACACTCACCCACGGGGCTGCGCCAAGCGCGGCAGCAGGGCATTTGTTTCACGCTGAGCCGAGGCTCAAATTGCATGACGTTGTGGAGTTGAAACCATACACGCCGCTCTTGCACTGCTGGGACACGGTCTCGTTGCTGGTGCTGTTGAAGTACGAGACACGGACAGAGGCGCTCACAGTAGCGGCCTCTGTAGTCCCCATCAGGATACCAATCGCTGCGAGGAAGGCGGTGGTGATGGCGTACATCTGCCTGCAGATCATCGCTTACGTCTAAGCAATGAACGTCAGACATCCAAGCACAAAGCACGGGAACCTGTGGGTGGTTTCTGCCAGCGATGGCCACAGTTGGTGATGCTGGCTGCCCAGGGAAGTCTCACGTTTCAACCCAAACATCGCTCCTCGAGGACGTTCCTGAGTGCCTCTCTCCATTCCGGGCATAGACCCTTCCCCCTACAATTGGAGCTGTGCAATGATGAACAGCACCAGCTCTGCACGGGCACTTTGATGGGAGCCCGACCTGGTGCTCCTGGAAACTCCCTGAGACAATAACCACGACCCCACGTTCCTGCAGCAGCTTTCAGAAGCACGGTTACACAATCAAAAGGAAGAAGCCAAGACGTTCGTAGATATTACTTTATTTATATTCTCCACTTCTCAGCTACTGCGACACATAACATTGACCACTATGACACACGACAGGTTTGCACTCTTGGAAGTACCATTAGCTACATGCTCAATGTACCTCCATCCCATACGTTGTGAAATTAATGCTGGAAACACAAGAAACAAGGACACGTAAGGCTTTAGAGCACGGTTCTTTGGCTGGATATGAACTACGCAGTAATACACTCCTCTCAGCAATGGCAACGTACAGCAGCAAGAAAGGATTCCTATGACATATTCTGCAGCAGTACAGACACCGTAGCTTGGCTTTGCACGGCAACGTCGGTGTGCTTTGACAGACTCAGAATCAAAACCGCTTTGGTTCAAGGATTCCCCCACCTCCAGTACGGCAGTACTGATCCGGCAGGGAGAAAGGAGGCAGTGGTGGAACCAAATGTTCACAGCGCAGCACTTCAGAACGAGCGGTGCTTCTGGGATGGGGTGGGTTCTCTAAAGGATTCAGTACCCACATTCCGAGTCCACGATTGGCACAGATGCAAAGAAAGCGAACGCTCCTGACGCTGGCACTTCATTCCACAGGAAGGAGTTCACGTATCTCCTCCCCTTCTGCCATGAGAAATGTCAGCTGCGACTCAGGTACAATAAAGTGATACACTTACAAAGTCTCAGGCGTGTGTTCCCTGTATTCCACGCCACGACGCCATTTAATTAGAGTTCGGGCACCTCCTGACACAGAGGATTAATGCTCTCTGTTTAAAGTGTAGTAAAAGCAGCGCAGTGCAGCAAGCAGCACTGCTGGCCGTGTGCTGCTCGGGACGGGCTACGTGCCCGGAGCATCGGAACCCAGCAGCCGTGGCACTGCTCGCCGCACCGCTCCAGTACACAAACATCATTTCCAAAATCTGCTCCTAGAAACAGTGGTTCTCATTAAAATTAGACTTCGACCTGAAGTATATCTCAATAAAAAATACTGACACAGTCAGCTGGGCTCAATTTGGTACACAAGTGCTGGTGCTAATTCTCCTCATTCTAGTGCAACGGAGTCTTACCTTCACGTACCGCAGCACCCAGCTCCCCTGCAGCACAGTTACAAACACCTGATCCTGCAAGCATTGCTCTAGAACTAATACTATATGATCCATATAAAATATAAACGTACAGTACACAGTCACATTTAACTGCCTTGCAGTCTCTGTGCACTTTAAGTTAAACTTTTCTCGTTAATACATTTTTCAGTTATAAACCATCGTAGAGACTGGAACACTTTTTTTTTTTTCTTTTTTTTTTAATATCAAGGCATTTACTTTTTATATCAAGTTGCCTATTAAGTTTCTTCTTAAATTACTATTAACTGAAGTTAGGGTAGAGAGCTGAAGGACCTGAAGACAAAATCCACTGTCCCCTTGCTGAAAGAGATGCTCCCCAGTTACCAAGCTCTGGGCTGCTCAAACACACCTGGGAAGTTTTCCACATCAGAACAAATCTGCTTCTATAAATCATTTCTCCTCAAACAATGAACTGAGACCAGCATTCCACACAGACAAGCTGTGAGCTAGCAGTGTGTCTTAGCTCCTACTTCAGAATAATTTCCTAAGGACCCAGGTTGTAGAAGTAATACGGGGCCAGCATGAGGAATAAGGGCTTAGTTCAGAGCTGAGCAAGAACCAGCAGCTGTGCAAAGAGCTGACAGGATTTTAGAGCACTTGGGCATCTGGGAGCAGCAGCTTCTTGCAGCTGCTGAGCTCTCTCACTCAGCTGTTATCAAAAAGAAAAACAGCAGTACCAGTGGTGAAGAGGGAAAAGAAAACAAAGTAATGGTGTGACAAACTGTATCCTGCCACGCTTCATAACACTTAAAAAGTTTTTCTCTTGCAAAGCTAGAAGCAAGCTTCACTAACAAAGTTCAATATTTCATTTTTTAAATTAATAAATAAAATACATTAAAATCCTTCGGGTGCTGCACTCAGTACCCAACATCGTACATACAAAAGCGGACATACAGAAATACAGGTGACTTTGCTCAGGTAAAAAGAACTGAAGATATCTTCTTGGGTCACTGAGCACAGCCCCCAGTGCTGAAGGCACCAACAGCACGGTGCAGGCCTGCGCAGCGCTCAGGCCGTCTCTACTGCCTCCCACTGAAAGCTCACTTCAGGACATAACAGCTCTTATCCTCAAGATTTCCAGCCTAAAGTTCATTCTATTGCAGACACCGCCTTTAGGATTAGGACAGCCTGCCTCTCCTCTCAGCTCTCACCTCAACGCGTGCATTTCCTACCTATCTGTGCAGAGAAAGAGAACCACAGCCGCGCTCCTCCATCTCCCACCCAAAGATAAGCTCCCTGTATTGCCTGAAGTGACCACGGCATTGTGCAATAATTTGATCCACGACAGTCACAAATAAAGGCACCAACCGGCCTCCTCATTCATGCAGATGAGCGCTGCAACTTTCAGTCCTAAGGATGGCATCCTTCTGTCCACTGGTTCTAGAAAAGTGCGGTGTGTAGAGGGTGTGTTGGACTTACAGCAATTTTATTCCCCTCCTTTTCAGCAGTGTCTAATTTTGAAAGATAAGTTATTCGATTACACTGGATACGGCACATCGGCTTCCAGTGTCTTGTAGATTTTGCTCAAGAAGACTTCCACCTTGTCGTCACCCAAGTGACAGATGTCCAGGATACAGACGACGTGCCTGCCATCCAGGTCCATCGCTGCCTTCACTATTTCATCTACAAGTTCAGAAAAGCAGTCTTAAGACACGTCAGGAGAAGCTGGGGTGAACTGACAGGTTTTCCATGAAGCAGCGTGTACATGCTCAACCTTATTTCACTGAAAAACACACCTGGACTAGGAAGTGTTGGCAAATGCGCAATGGTTATTTTTTGGGGTAGAATCCCATAGATAAATTCAAAATTCAACCACCAGAAACGATGGCATCGGAACTCGGAAATGGAAAAGCTGAAACCTGCATTACTTAAACATTAACGGCTCTCAGATTTCATAGCACCATTCAAGGAAAAATGAAGATGCAATCGAATAAAATCAGGTCTGCCTGTATAAATATAGAGGAAAGCAGCACACCTGCATAGCACCGTGCAGCCTGACACACATTAACAGCGACCACTGTGTCTGCTGCGAGGTGTCAGCAATCGGAAGCATGATCTGAAGTAAAATAATTAGGTAACAGGAAAATGCTTCAGTCTGTAGGCATGGTGGGTTGCATTAAAGCAGCCGTTCCAAGAGACATCAGCCAAAGGGGTTGGCTGACTGCTGTTCTACTCTATTTCAAAGCAGATCAAGGCAAATATTCACACGCCTGTAACGACTTCCGTGTCAGTATGGTTCTGCATCAGCAAATAATTGCTGATAACCTTAGGTCACTTTGGAGTTTGTGTTCTGGATACTATAATACTATTTTCAGAGTACAAAAACAGCCCCAGTAAAGGCCTGAAAAGTTCAGTGTATCTATTTATTAAAGATGGCCACACAGAATTCACGTGCTGAAGAGGTGAACAACACCTGATGTGAAGCTGAAATTTCTACAGAGGAGACAGAATGGCACTAAAAATAAAAGACAGGTGAGTAACATCGGGAAAAGGCAGTCTTACTTGAAAGTGAAAACGTGTCACAAATGGTTCCATTGCTGGTGGCCTTCTGCTGACAAGGAGAGCTGCAGCTCATGCAAGACAGTAACGCATCATTTTCAGCTTCCCCCGCTGGAAATAAGTGGGGGTCTTCATGACCAAACAGTGGGAGAAAGGCAACATCTATTGCAACGTCGTGGTTTATACCTGGTGAAAAAGATATCTGTTAGCAGTAAACTTCATCTCCAATCTATTGACAACTTCATGTTGCATTTCTTCTTATTTTTTTTAAACAATTGGACTACTGAAGGTCAAATGTTGGTAAACACACAGGCTGCTCTGAAAATAATGCCTCCTGTTGGCCCACGATGTCAGAGGTTGGTGGTATGTCGGGACAAGCTGAACCTCCCCAGACATTCCCTTACACTGCGTGGCTGTGTGACGGATGGCAGCAGAGGGGCAGCCTGAAATGGTGTCTGACATGACAGTGCGTGTGGAGCAAAGGGGGGAACTGAACTCCTCCATGTGGAAGAAATGGCACCTACAGACACTCATCAACACTTGCTGAATGTTCATGGAGACCAAAAGTGGATGTGAGCACAGTGAGGCAGAGGGAGGTGCGTTTCAGACAGTGCTCACCTCCCGTGGTGCAGATTCTGATGAGCATGGCATGCAGGCTCATGTTCATGGCTGGCAAAAACACGCAGCCAGCGGTGGTGACAATGTTTAACAATAGTTTTGTCGCTGAGAATTTGCTCCACCCATAGTGTTACTGTGCCCTTTGTACGTGTTGTTGTTTCCATAGGAATAAAAAGGAGGCATTGCTTTCAGAGCGACCCAAGTATCTTCACAAGATTCTCAGTTATTTGCTCTTTGTTCATTAATTAATAACCAATGACAAACTATACACTGAAACCACCAGTGCTTACAGCATTAGGATTTCAGGCTAACAGCACAGTCAGCTCCAAGAGCACTGAGCCAATATAGGGCATCACTTCACACTCCTCTATAACTTTTTGTTGCTGCAAAGGCAAACAAATCTGTTTTCCATCCAGTATATCTATGCAGTACGTGGTGCAGTACTGGTGTTACTTCCAACCTGAATTCCACATGGCATGTTCCTGGATTCTAACAACTGTAAATGTTTAAACAACTTTTCTGCAAATCCCCCTTAGTAAATAATGGAAATTTTTAAAGTACAGTAACATAACATGAGCACTGTTATGCCAGCCAATTTCCTTCTCCTTTTAATGGCAAAACAAACCAGGCAGATTAATATTCCATGGCAGTGACAACAAAGATATCTTGCTGTGTATTTATCATCAACTTGCTCATTGCTCTTTAAAGGTCAATCAAGTGATGCTTTGTGCTAACCAGAAGTAGCACAGCAGTTGATGAGAACAGCTAAAACACAAGCCCTTAACTTTTAAGACAGAAAAAAGGTTCTTGAGGAACAACCGTACCAAGAAAAAAACACTTCAATGGGGAGAAAGCTCAAAAGAAGCTCAAAAGGTGTCCTCAAGAACACCGAGTACTCCTGATGAACTCCTCTCTAACAGAAAAGTTAGCTGACAATAAAGAGCAACTGGATTATTTACTTTACTGTGTCAAACTGGTTGAACAAGTGTACAGAATGTATATTTTACTATAATAATAAATAGCTTAAGGAACTACACGCATTCTTCAAATAAGAAACCTGAGCCTACACACAAAATGGCAGTTACATGGAAAGTGGCAATGGAAACAAAATATTCAGTGATTAAAATTAGTGATGTGATGGTAATTTTAACAAAACACAGCTTTCTGGTGAAACACGATCCTACCTCAATCCTCTAGCAAAGGTCTTAAACATCAGTACTTTTTTAAACTTAAATATCCACACATTCAAAGGTTTAAGCCAGAGAAATCCACTCTGTTTCCAACTGACCTCCAAGTCACTCTCGACACAGGAAACAGCTAAGATCTCACTCTGCTGCTGCTTAATCATTTTGAGACACCAGGCTAACCAATACTCACCCAGAACTGCCACTTCATAATATCCAAGGCCACCAGTGCTTTTAAATTCACTGATATTTTTATCTGTTCTGGTTTCTTTTGGCTGGTGCACGGCTGCATGAAGGTTGTACTGTTGCATAAGTAAATCTTTGTGCACGTAATCGAATTTACGTGGGATGCTTTCTGGGAAAATCGTGCTGTGATGCAAATATTTCATCAACTTGTCCTTCACTTGTGCCCACAGGTCACTCTGCCATGAACTGCAAGTTCTTGCCATCTCTTCGCTTTCAGGTGTATCATTTATTTCTTCTTGGTCTGTTTTTAACATAGCAAACAGTTAGTTGTTTATATGCACATAGAATCGTATCACTTCACTACTAGATGAGAAACATTTTCATGAGAACATTTCAATTGTGGCAGTACGTTCAAAACAAAGAACACAAAGACACGAACTATGTTTGGAATGTGAGCAAACAGGTAACCCTAGAGGCACACTTGGATATTGTGGCTCATTTCTGGAGAGTGAATAACTTGTTTCAAGAATGCTCATATACCACGACAAGTTTAAAATGTGTACAAGTGAAGGCAGACTTTCCCATCCCCCCACAGTAACTGTACATGTAGGCTGAGGACTGTGCTGCGTTTTAATTTCCTTGCTACACAGATAGTGATAGCTCCATTCCTCTTTCCTATTATTATATACAGCTCGAGGACTGTTTATGGTAAAAATTTATGTATCTATCACTCCTGATTTTGAAGCCCCACCGTTCAGCTTATCAGAAAGCCCATTTCAAAACATCTCCAGCACAGTTAAAACAATTTCTTATCAGGTATCCCTTGAAAAGAAGGAAGCACAACAAAACGTAGCCATGAAATGAAAATCAGTCCATGCTTCTTATGCGAACAACAGACAAAGCAGACTTCTTCCTTCATCCAGAAAATAAATTTCAGGAAAGTAGCTGCTCAGAATATGACTTCATATTTCAATTGCAGAGGAAAAAAGAAATAACTGATAATATTAGCTGAGACAAATTAAAAAAAATGAGCCATTGTTCTCATGACCAGCTTGCACTCTGCACCCATTTCCTCCCACATTCTGTATTTGTTTTTTTAATTACGTACTTAGGTAGTTTCGGGGCTATCTCCTTGGAGAGGGACAACTTTATCACATGCATATCACAACAGGAAGAAAACTGTCAATAGAAGATGTAAATACTTATGCTAATCAGTCTCCTGAGCAATGCTTCTGAGGCACAACGCAGTCTTCCAGCTCATATGCAGCAACAGAACCTCTCACGTCGGGAGCAGCCTAATGCTGTCCTTCCTGACAGCTTCATAGCACATCAGGAAGAGGAGCGAGCCACAGCACCTCCTCAGAGGCTGCTACAGCCTCTGGAGTACAGAAGAGTTGTCTATAAAAACAGCTGCTCTAAGGATATCTTTGCCTCCTTTGGACCTGAAGAGAAGAATCTGGCTTGAACTTCAAAACAAAGCGTGACATACCTGTGTGGTACTGCGAGCTGTCCGACGGAACCTGTTCTTGTACAGGATCTTCACACTGAAATTCATTCAAGCTATAAAAACGAACCATATATTAATATTTAAAATATATTTTAAACCTGTTTAATTTCAAGCAGTACCCCCAAAAAGTGCTAATCTCGACAGATCACTAGTGATAAATGAAACAGGCTCGAATGAGTGAGCACTGCACTGGTTTCGCATCGTAAGATTTCAGCTGGACACACTGAGACCTCAGTAAATCGATTTTCAAGAGCTTAAGATAAGAACTGCCTTATTTCATTGCTTTATGAAGTAGATAAGGAAGTAGACACACAAATGCCAGTCTTTGTTGCCCTCTACTGGATCTTGCATATCATCTGTGGTCGTTTTCAGGAACCTCTGAAATTCTGCACTGCCTAAGTGGTTACCAATAAAGCACTGTAACTGCAGTTACACAGAAACAATACACAGACAGGGGAAAACAAAACAGCTGTTCTTGCTATTTAGTGGGATACTCTTTCCTTCAGTTGTATAAGGATTTTGATTTTTTTTCTGCAAATTTTGCAGTGTCTGAGGATAAATCTTACAAATTTCCTTCTAACGTTTCGTATCAAATGGAAAATATCCAGAACACAGTGGTGAAATTACAGAAGGAAACATGTGGAGTTTTTTAAGCATTAAGTATATGCTGAGAAATGAATTCACTCCATGGTGTGAGCTACATATCAGAGTGACTTCACCTTATGGTCTTCAACCCTTGGCACAAAAGAACCCTCCCTCCAACAACACAGACTGTTCAATTAAGGTTTCGGCCGCTTCATTTTGGAAACAAAGGAGTTACCAGTGAGGACTTCACAGCAGCCTGATCTCACCTGCTCCCACAACCCAACCAACTTCAGAGTACAGCTGTGTTAACCATATCAATAAACAGAAACTCCTATGCACTTCAATGCCACTCTACGGTCCAAATGCAGAGGTCCAGCACAACCTTGGAAGTACACACCCAAGCCCTAGGACCTGATTTTATGCAGCAGGATTTTATGCTTTCTGGTGAAACAGTGGTGGTGACAATGTTTAACAATAGTTTTGTCGCTGAGAATTTGCTCCACCCATAGTGTTACTGTGTTTTATGCTTTCTGGTAGCAAGAAAGTTCTTATTTTTCTCAGAAGAACTCAGTAATTACACTGTTCCTCCTATGGTATCCTATCTTTCCATTAAAACAGCATCTTATGAATGATTAATTCTTTTTATTAGAACCATCCTGGAACATAATTACTGCGTATGCAGAGTAATAAAATAATCATCTATGTATCAGCTATGTCAATAAATTTCCAAGGCATTTGGAAATCATAAAAAATGATTAACAAAAGCTGTCTAATTAAAAATGAATGCCCACGAAACAGATTGTCCCTTTCAAGGTTCAGCCTTCTCAACACCAGACAGGAGAACTTAGCACAGCAGTGCAAAGGGCTCGCTCTGAAACAACACGCCAAGTAAGACATAAGCCAACTTCCTTCTTCATTAAGACAGCAGCACACCACAGACAAGATGATGTCATGGAAATGGTTTCCTTTTAGCAGTCTGTTTGTCAAGGTGAGGTGGTTCTGCTTTAGAGCTAGTTTTGCCTCTTAAAAATGTAGAAATAACCTGTCCCAGTTTTTTTTCCACTCCTTCCCAGGCATCTTACACACATCTGTGGCTGGGCTGACTCTACCGACCCACCCAACAGATGGCTCCTACTGGTCTGCTTTGTACCAGGTGCACCTTCAACACAACCTCAGCTAGGTTTACAGACGAGGGAAGCTTATCTGTACACAACCATTTATAGCCTCTTTGCCAGCCAGATTGTTTGTGAGGCACCGGACACCCAGAGCAGCATGCTGGGGCTGCTGTACACCAAAACATCCGTGTTCTTATTTCATCTATGCCAATTTATGAGAACTTGCACCACGCCAAATCTGCCATTTGCAGGCTGTGTTCTGCAGGCACTCCTTGTCACAGGTACCCGCTGGCAAAAAAAAAAAGGCCTTTATTTTTATTTCCAGATGCAGAGAGAAAATGAGAAAGGTCTGAGTTGTATCAAACATTTAGAAGCGATACTCCAAGGACAGAAGCATACAGACAAGTTGCTTTCAAGCAGCCTAGAATGAGAACATGCCATCAGCGATTCTAAGGTAACTGCACTGCTAAGTTTCTAAAGATGAAAATGCTACTGCTTTGTTTTTCTTCACTTTAGTGGAAACAATAAGCTAGTCTTAAATTCCTGATCTTTCTCCATTCACACTAAACCACTGACTAAACTAATTTTGAGTATCTAAGAATCTCAGAAGTACATTTATCTTAAATGTCTCCGGCAGCAGGGATATAAATATCAACTGGAGTGTTAAAATTAATCAGTTTCCTTTTACCTCATTCTTTCTGAAACTTTTAATATCAGAATGTGTGTGACACATTCTGCTCACTACATGACATTATGTAAAGGAGTTACCTCAGAAATGTTAGAACTGAGGCTTAAAATAAACAAAAAAGCCTTCAGCGATGCAACCACATGCTGAAACACTGCACAAAACACTGGATACAAAACATTCCAAGTTACAATGCATACTTGAAAACACTGTTATGTCATCAGTGTATTAAAATACTTCAGTGAGAGCTGGTGTCCCACTGCTTCTAAGCAAGAGAACAGAAAGCAATGCAAGCTTAAAGCACATCAAGCTATCCTTCCATTTCTTCCCTGCAATTTGGAGAATTCAGCATGACTTCAGAGTTAATTACAGAAATGCACAAGTTACCTTTTAATTACACAGAGTGAAACAGCTTCCCATAATCCAACACAGACTTTCTCCTCCTTTAGTTGGAGTTCTAGCACTAATGGCATAGAGTACAGGATACACGGGTAGCAGGGACAGTAGCAGATTGAGAAAAGCAGAGAACAAAGTAAACATACCTTAACTTCACTTATAAGAAAAGGGGAGAACAAAACCTTCCCACCCACTCTCCCCATGAAATCAAAAAAGGATTATTTCTCAACAAGCAAAAGAAACGTGCTTTTCAGGGTGCAGGTGCTGCAAGTAAACTCAGCAGTGAGGGGCACACCATCATCCTGACAGTAAAAACATGCTTCCTGACGTCCAGCTGGAACACCCTGTTTCAGGTTTTGCCCATTGCCTCCTGTCCTGCAACTGGGCACCACGGAAAGGGCCTGGTGCCATTCTCTTGGTACTCTCAGGCATTTACGTACGTTGATGACATCCCTCAGGCCTTAGCAGGCTGAGCAGCCCCACATTTCACAGCCATTCCTCATAGCAGCCGTGCCCCAGGCCCCTCATCGCCTTCACCGTGTGCACATATCATACGGTACAAACCCAAAGCACCACCGACACAGAACAGACATGCTGAAATCCCTGACATCGAAGAGTTCAAATATTCAAGTTCCTCAAGCTGTATTCGGAACAAATGAAAGGAACTTTTAACCCCTACAGAAGATCACAGGAGAGAAAGGTGCTTTATAACCCATACTAACAAGTAACATCATTCACTGCTTTTTTTTTTTTAATACGTTTCCATTTGTCAGCTATCTCTTCATCTTCTGGTCTTGTCAAGGCCTTTGATTTGAAACTCTCAGCCAGACTGTTAGTTTTTTGTTCTATTCTTTTTAATCCTCTGGATCCAAGCCAAGCTCAATAAGGGCTGAGTGCTGGGTCGTGGAGGGAGCCACGAGACTTCTCAGGGCCAACTGCTATCCACCACTGCAGCACTGCGGATAACTCGTAGCTCAGTTACCACAAGCAAAGCCATCTATGGTACCACACTGCTCACCCTGCTTGCTAATTCAGCATCCTTCCATCCCACCTTTGACTCTCCTATTTAAACTGCAATCTCCCTGAAACAAATACAGCACGCATTACTTGATTTATCACGATGGACCACTGCTACTAAATGTTTTCCCCAGGAAGCACAAGCAGCTATACACATTTGTTTAACATGCACAAAGTTATGTTTCGGAATAAAATAATTCCCTGTGTTGGACCTAGAATCAACACAGAGAAAACTAACAGAAAATATTAAATTTTACTCTATTCTGTTCTCTCGTCTCGCTTCCAAACAGATTCCTGACCTGTAAGAATTTCAAATATCTTTGCTCAATCACTGCAATTATTTAATATAGTTAACTTCATATGACTTACCTAAGTTTCTTTCTTGCAGAGCGTGTGTAATAGGGATAAGAGGATACAGAAGTAACAGAAGCAGTTCCCCTTAAGAGAAAAAATTCGCCATTATTTTACAGTATTCTGTTAAATACACAGAGCAAAGAACATGCATGTTTTTCTTTTAGGAAGAACCTACAACACTCAAGGGCTGGAATTTTGCTTATTGAAAAGATATCCACTAACAGCTTTGCTCTAACACTGCCAAAACAGAACTGCCATACACTACGTTTCTTTATCATAGGTTTCCACCCAACCCTAATTACATTTCACTTCATTGCCCCATACAAAAAATCTGAACCCCTGCCCTTTTCCCATCATTATGACCTTTGGATGTGAAAAGAGATGTGAACTGCTGAACATTTAATCTCTCAGTGTATAGTCAACGTGGCTTTTAAGACCACTTATGAGTAAATCAGCTCTTGCACAAACACTGCCATAAACGACAGTAACATACAAGCAAATATTTTACTCTTGAAACTAATAAGGTTTTATCAGGCATTTTTTTTCTTACTCCATTCATTGTATTTGGCTCATAAACTTTGTCTGTGATGACCAGATGAAATACAATTTCATTAAATTAAATCACAAACATCACCACTTGATACTAAGAAAAGTACACAGCTGCCTTTAAAACATTACAATATAATAAAGAGCTTTTAAAGCTTTCTTACATGCTTCTCCAGGGGCTGGGCTCTGAATTAGTTCTCATAAACATTTTCAGAAGATACAGTATAGATTTACAAAAAGAGCTTACTGTCCTGTGTCTGTACAAGATTTGTGCAGAGTCCTTCTCTTGGCTGTGCTCTTTCTTGATAGAGTTTGATGCTGATGCTGTTCCTCAGGAGTGCAACTTGGGTCCGGAAAAGATTTGAGTTCTTCAGGTTGAAGGTTGCTTGTTTTTCCCTTGTGAACATTATCTTGTTTTGACATAGGAGAACATTCAAGAGACTGTGCATCTTTCTGCAACAATCAATTAAGAGCTTTAAAGCACTTAAAACTAACTCTCCCAACTCAAAAGCCTCAAAGTTTTTGAGTAAATTTCAGAGAGTGAATGATTTACAGTACCTTCTGAAAGTGGTATCTAGCAGAAATTCCCTTCTAATCATCAGCAAGATAAATTCTGTTTGGAAAGTGACAGTAGTCAGCTCTCTCACATCCTAATTTACTTTTAATTATCTGTTCAGTTTAATGAGCAGCTCTTAAACAGTTATGAAGTTTTACAGAAGGCTGCTACAACACACACAGAAAAGCACTGAAGCACTGCTTCGTACAAGTCTTACCTGTGACTTTCCAAACTATTTTGCCCCCAAAATAACAAACTCAGCTAAACAAGAGGCAACGTAGCTCAGTTCTGGAATCAAATGCAAAATGCTCCATTTTAACTACAGTCACAGCTGCTTAAGTGCTACAGCATTAATTCTCAAGTGCTGTACCTGAACAGCTTCCACTCCTGAGGCGTCTTCAGCTGCACTGCTACAGCTGATGCATCTTATGGCACTGATAATTCCCTGAACAGCAATGCGCTTGTGCTCCCTGTAATGCAGGCCTTCAAGCTCTTCTTCCAGTTCACCTATGGCTTTCAAAACTGATTCAACTGCAAAAGAGCAACGCCCACAAACGAGCTGATGAGTTTAAAGAGATACAACATCAAGATGTTTGCATGCAGGAATCAAAACAAAATCGAAAATCGTTTGTTACTAAATATTAAATTGATTTTAAGATGTGTTTTTGAAGGATTTTAAACCCCCCTGTTCATACCACGTGAAAAAGGAATTAAACAATTAGCTTTTTTTTTCCCCACAGTATATTTCAGTATGCATTATCAGATACCACAATCTGTGTTTCAGGTGAGACATCTAATTCAATATACTCTTCAGTAAAACTCTAATTCTCATTTAGCAGAGCAATCAAAGTAAAGCTTCTGGGCAGACATGCAGTCCATCCAAGTTCTCCTGCAGCTAATGGTGCCACGACAGTTTCTTTAAGATGAGGATTCAGGCTATGATACATCATTAGTCACAAAAGGAAGATTCTCTCAAGCGTTATTACAAATTCGTGCAATCACTAACTTTGCTGCTTTCTGAGTAAGACTGAACTGAAGAAGGCTACTAATCTGAGAGATATTTGACAAAGTAATACCTTTAATATTTTTACAGTACTTCAGAAAGTTATTTGGAGGTCGTGGAAAAGGGTAATAGCCACCAATGACAGTTTTCCTCATTTGATTGGCTTCACTCTGTGTTCTAGTCCACTGAATGAAGTTTTTCACTTTAGTATCCTTGGTGTATGGCTGGCCCTTGTGCCACCCTTTCAAAAGGAAAACAATTAGGTGTCAAAAATAAAGCAGGTTATTGTCATCAGTTTCTAACTCAAAACTATTCTAAACAGCACACAGACAAAGAAGCACTAAGAAAAAGTGCACCAGAGAACACAAAAGATATCTTCCCACTAGACAATGGTGGTTTACAAAAGCAGTACCTTGAATTCCTTGCCTAACATTTGCAGCTGACACCAAAAGTTAGACAAATGTTCAATAATTGAAAGAAATAAAATTATTGGCAGTGCTACTGGAACATTCACAGCAATGTTCTGTAATAAGGAAATCCTGTAAATCAGAAATGCTGCAAAGTAACTTTTATTTTTATTTTGGAAAATGGGTAACTTCCTTGCAGCGCTATCAAATGATTAGAACACTCTGAAAGAAACTGTAAATACATGATTTACACTGATAACACCCCCACTTTTCATATGATTCACCCATCAAGACCTCACCAGAATGCAATCTTTTGCTTTTTGCAGCACTCTTATTCATGACTCAGTTGTTTCTGAGTGCACTGCATGCTTTGTTATACAATACCCTTTCCAAATAAGACTAGAACTACATACAGCTAAAATTACTCCAAGTTACCTGTGATGAATATCTGACTTTCGTTTGACGTTGTAAGGTAAACTGTGTGGGAAGGATTCTCAGAGAGATCTCGTACCACTCTCATCTGCGTACACACCAGGTATGTCACTAGAAAAAAAAAAAAAACACACTTGTTTTTCTGGATATTACATGGATTGAAGATTTTCAAGATTGTCACAAACAGCACTGACTTTAGGTGCTCAAAACAAGCTGATTTAATTCCTGACACTATAAATGCTTCAGTATGCATTCAGCTATTGCTATAAATTAGAACATGGAGGTGTCATTAGATTTTCAACTTAAGAACTGGGAAAGAAAATTTCAGCATACACATCAGTGCTAAAACAGAAGACATTCATCAGGTAGGACATCAATGTAACAAACAGCAGTGTCAGTAGAAGGATCAGTGCTAGGAGGAGGAGAGGAAGAAGGGCAAAAAAAAGGAATAACTAAAGCCCTTTTAAAATCCATAATTAAGAATTCCACAGTTTGAAACGTATCATTCTCAGCTCACATGTAACAGCTACCACAGCTCATTGATGATTTCTGTGATACAGAAGAAACTGAAATGCTATTTTTTCAAATTAAAAAAAGCTTCTCCTCTTTTACCTCTCCCTTCCTCCAATCCTCTTAGAATAATCATGTCTATTAAAAATATTTACTTATTTATGGACTAAGAAAGTAATAGATTCCAACAGCTGCTTTCTCTCTTTAGTTGCCTCTGATGAACAGCACATTGTTCCAGGTGCTTCACTAGTTTCTGCTTGAAATTAAGTACAGCAGATGAGCTCCAGATAGGTCGTGCAGCCTACCTAGCCATTCAGATTAATTGGCACACTGCAGTAAGGTAGGAGTTTCAGACAGTTACATTCACTTTTTTTCTTTTTAGTTTTTACAGTGATTTTCTGTTTGAGGTGGAAATCCAGGGATTGTTGTTTTTAATTCAGTGGCAATTGGAAATCAGTGACCAAGTAAAAATACATCCTAAACAGTAACCAACAAGTACTGTAAAGAATAAATACTTGGGTGAATACGCTCAAATACATCTGGCTGAGAAGTTGCAAATATTTCCAGTATGAATGGTTGGTCTGAGGTCCCATCGATGGCATGTGCCCAACGATAGAGCCAGAAGTCTTCGCCATCTTCTACAGAAACAAGAAAAAACATGTAAGCGTGGCTTCAAAGAGTTAAAAATGCTTTGATAAATCCCAGGAGCCATATTTCTAGAACAACCTTTCTTTCTTGTTCGTTCCACCCTCCCTACAAAGGTCACAAGGCCAATAACATCACAGGAATAATTGTTCGGTAAGTCATCCAGCTCTGTCCTGCAAAACAAAACAGAAGAAACAAACCTGCTATTAAGGAATGACAAAACTTTCTCAGCAATTTCTCAAAACACATCTTCAATTAGAGCTCAGAGTAATTGTATGAAATCTAAGTTCCAGTTTCACGAGCAATGACTTTCCATTTTACCTCGTAATAAAGTGGTATTTAACCTCAGGCAATCCCCACTCCGGCTTAACCATTTCTTCAGAGATTATGCTTATCTTGGTAGGTGGGTCCCGTATGTTCAGGTTGATTTCTGGCAAAGAAAGAAAAGACACGAGCATTTAAGGCACTACAGCAAAGTCAAAAGACACTGAAAACAAACCCACCACAAAACTGGGTGAGGTTTCTTAAGTGGTGTGTTCCAACCACGTCCCAGTACATGGAAAAGCATCAGTGAAGCCCTCTGACTTCACACTTCCCTTGAGATAAAGTCAGGAGTGCTGGTACAGCATTCAACAATGCAACTCTTGAACCCAAGCAGTACTAAGCTTTCCAGTTCCCTCCATGAGTCAATTGGTTTGATCAGGCAGATGTTAAAAAAAAAAGCCAACAAAGAACTTCCACAATACTGATTGGCTATGAAATATTTCTGCTCCAGCTTCACTCACAAACATCACTACCAATCTAAAACTGACTTGCAGACAACAAAACAAAGTAAGACAGAACCTGCAGAAGAAAACGACCACAGATGATATCAGTTCAGGTTGTTACGACAGAAACAATGACGTGGCCACACAAGAAAACAAAAGGTCTTTGTATGTTTATGCTATGGCACCTGAACGTTTCATTTATCAAGCAGTGTGTAGATGCTAAACAACAAACACGGTAGTACTGATGAGAGAGGGGAAGCTGCAACCAGATAAAAACACAGAAGGAATGGCTTCAGCTTACAGAATACACTGCTGTCTCTCTCATAGCTGGCCAAACCACACTGCTATGAAATACTCTGATGTGACCAGGTTCTTCAAGACATTTGGGCAATGGATTATTTAAACAACACACTCAGAAAAGCTACTGCTAACTGTAAGCAATCTGTCCACTTGATCAGCTTCACAGAAAACTGGGAACAGGCCAGGAGCAAACTGCCTTGCAAGAGCTCTTAACACAGTTGCTCCCACTGAACGCTAAGGAACTGAGTCAGTTCATCCTCGGCATACATTTACAAGTGAATGAATTTAAGGAAACATTGTAACGTCGGGATGTGACAGAATGAGGAATCGGAAATAGATCACTGAAAAAAAGTAACCATTTCTTGAGCAATTCAGTGTAACTGACTGCTGTAACCAGGGTGCTGTGGAACTTGTCGAGCAGACACTGAACAGGCTTTCAAAACTGCAATACTGCTGCTACATATCAAGCACTCAGAGACTTCCATCTCCAACAGAGTAGTTAGGAGCACTGTTTCACCTATACTGTCATTCAAATATCAACAAAAGAAAATCACACTCTTAGAATCAATTTTATGCAGCTCTTAACCGCTCTAGAAATTCATCTACATTTTCTGTTCTCTTCTAACTCTTCTCTTGCAGGATACATGGATGTAAGATCTGCCTGCACATGGCATGATTTGCTTTTCAAATTCCTATGAAGAAACCCTGAGGTTTGTGCTAAGAAAGAAGGTTCTGCACATACATGCTGGTGTGAACCAAAGATCAGTTGCTCTCAGTTTATCTGTGGTCTGAAAGCATGCCGCAGCACTTTACTATGGACTGTTTTAAATCTTACATTAGAGAGCATTTACTGTCCACTGGCTCATCTCCATTTTCTTTTCCAAATCTTATTCTGTCCTCTTCCCATAGAAAGGTTTTGCAGTAATTAGGAATGCTTTGAGGGTTGGCTTGTAATCATCATCAGCTTCCCTCCCAAGCTCTCATTGCCTGGCTTGACATTTCTCTCCTGTCAACTCATCACTAATGCATGAGACATTAAGATCTAATATTAAGGCAAAGATTCATTAGATAGAGAATACACTGCTTCTAGCAGTGAAAATATTGTTTATTTTCATGCACTGTAGCAACTACACTGGGAAGCCATCACTGTTAGTAAGCTATACACATCATACTTCCATACTTCTCAAACACAGCTGCTCGTTTCACATGGCAGTTGCTGGTATTTTCTGAAAGCTGGCTGTTGTTGGCTCCAAGTATAAGCACATAAAGGGAGGGAAAACTCACGTTCAGTGAAACAAGGGAGGAAAAAAAAAAAAAACACCTTGGAAAAGGCTGTTAATTGTTATATGGTGGCACTTGTGCTTCTGTAGCATAACTCCCTTGAATATCTGCCAAACAACAGCAAGAAGGAAAGTACTCCATCACAATCACAGGATATTCTTCGAATAAACACTCCCGTGGTGCTGCTGTTTCAGCACAGACAGCACCAGCAACGTTTCATTCAGTGGAGCTTTACTCTGGGGCTTGCTCTCCCTGTGGCCTACACTCAGACCAAGGGGATGAAGTGCTCCAATGATCTGGAAGAAGGCATCAGCAACATGCAAATGTTAAATGTATAACTAATCAGGAAGAAGGATCAGACTAAAATTCACTACCAGAAGTGTGGCTTAATGACCCTGATACTTGAAACTGTTTTATAAACACAATGCAGATTGAAACAGAGAAGTAAGAATGTGGATGCTCAGACAATGTTCAGAGCTAGAATCTAGGGACAGATAACACAGTCTCAGCAATCTATTCACTTTGTATTTTTCATTTCTATGAGGAGCTACCTATTACAGCTGTACTGCATTGAACCAAAACAGATTTCTGCAATACTTAACCAATTGTAGTAAATCTCTTCATCTGTGAATCTCTTGGGGTTGGCTGTGTTTTAAATGGATAACTGACTTTGACAGCATACTGTTCAAGCAGGAGCACTGTGCCAACATTGATACTGTTATACCATTCGGGACATAAGGAGTTCCACAGAACCATGGACATCATGCCTGAACCATCAGCAACTTCAAAGTAAGCCTAAAGAAAAAGACAAAACACGTTCATTTTTTATTTATCATCATTCTGGTATGCATTTTTTGGGGGGGAGAGGAGGAGACTGGCAAATTGCACATTGGCTGCTTGGCTCACCAGCAATTTTGCTGACTGAAAACAGGCCCTCAGAATGGTCCCAAACCTGCACTGAGTACTGAATTCTCCACAGAATTCATACACTTCTACTCCAGCTCAAACTCTTAATTCCAGTATTCAGTAACAGTAGGTGATAACAGTTGCAGTCTGTTGTTGTTGTTATTTTGTTGTTTTTTTAAGATTCTTCCTTACCAGTTAGAACACAATATTTAGAATAACATTTCAATGATGAGAAAGCATGCTTAAAAAGTCGAGCTGTTACAGGTCCGTTGGGTAAACATTCTCAATAAAAACACGATACAGTCTGCACTGTAACCCACCATATTTTCATCAAATCTCTGCTCGTGACAGATTTGGTTTTTGCTTTTTTTTTTTTAACAGGAAAACTTTGAATCCATAACTGAGCACTGAAAAAATTTTTCAGAACAGTCTTACTATGGTCTTAACACAGCAGCAATTCACTGAAACAGATCTCAGCTCATCCCAGTCGCCTCACTGTATCCACCCACCTGTCAGCCTCAAGCAATCATTTGACTCAGTTCATACTGACAGCACTATGTATAGATATGTAAGGCTACATATCTAATCTCTCATGTGCTTTTGTCCCCTTGCTACTTCTGAGGTCCTCTTTCCCTTATGCAAGAACTATACACTTGTTAGCTCATAGTAATACTTCCATTTAAGTACAAACCGTGCACATTTAAAGGTAAATCATTATATCAGAGCCTTTTGTTACCCCACTGTTCCTTTGTCTAATGGCAACAACCTGACACACAACTCTTTACCTAAAAAAAGCTTGTAAAACCTGTCTCACTCATTCCAGAATTAATGTGAGCATACGTGACCAATGAATCGCCATGGAAATTAGAAGCACCATCTAGCCTGTCTAAGGAGAAACACCTCCAATACGAGACCCAGATTCGACTTCATGTGCCGAGAATGGAAACCTGGAATGAGATCCCTCTCTTCCCATAGAAAAACTCAAGATTTACTTGATCTGCTTGTAAAGCATTGTTCTCCAGTATGGAGTCTCGTTGGGATGGAGTTATTCTTCTTTATAGCAGCTTATGTAGTGCTATGTTCTCTATGTGTGACTAAAACAGCACTGATAACAAACACATCAGCATTTTAGCAGCTGCTGAGCAGTGCTCGCACAGCTGCAAAGCCCAGGGAGCTGCTCTGTCCCTGGAGGTGTTCAAGATCAGGTCGGATGGGGCACTGGGCAACACAGGCTAGTACCACATGTGGAGCTGAGCTTGGTGGCCCTGCCTGTGGGCAGGGGTCTGGAACTTGATGGGGTCCCTTCCAACCCCAGCCATTCTATGATTCTTTGTTTCTTTTCTGCCCCTGCAGTGAGTAAGGTAGGGGTGGGCAACAGGCTGGGAAGTGACACAGCTCAGACAGCTGACCTGAACTGACCTAAGGGTCGTTCCACGCCACATAACGTCAGGCTCAGCAATGGAACTGGGAGATAGTCTTCCCAAAGCACTCACTGCTCACAGACTGCCTGGGCATTGGGCTGGTGGTGAACAACCACACCGGCATCATTTATTTTGTTTCTCATCCTCCTTCCCTTCGCTTATTAAACTGCCTTTATGTCAAGTCTGGAGTTTTTCCTTGCTTTCTCTCTTCAAGTTTTTTTCTCCCTCCCCACTTGGGGAAGCTGGGGAATAAACAAGCAGCTAGTGGGTGCTCAGTTTCTATGAGCAGCCAACCACATGTCCTGTCTATTTCCAAGAAGCACTATGCAAAAACATTGCAAAAAAAAAACATGTTAAGAAAGCTGCCAAGAGTTTCACAGTAAAACAATCTAAGTGGAAATCACAAACATACATACTGTCACTAACCTCACTGTTCCTGTACTGAGCAGGGCCTGGCATGTTTATGAAGGTGGAACTATTAATACAAAGTAGCTACAATGTAACTCTGAACTCCACACCTTTACTATATGGGAACAATAGCTTCCTAATACTTCATAAAGCTTTCTCAAGAGCATTAACTTGTTACCTGATACGGCATATCCATTTTCTTCTCTGGTTTCCCGTAGTACCTTAGCCTAGATTTGTGCATGACTCTCACCAGCAGCGAGCGGAAGCGAGATCTGCTTCTCCAGATCGTTTCCAGCTGACCAAGGGAAATCAGCTTAGAGACTGCCGGTAAGAAAAGAAAGCAAATAGTGTTTGTGATTGAACACTGA
Organism: Callipepla californica brunnescens; assembly: GCA_023055505.1. Classification (NCBI taxonomy): domain Eukaryota; kingdom Metazoa; phylum Chordata; class Aves; order Galliformes; family Odontophoridae; genus Callipepla; species Callipepla californica. Next base: position 2,397,213 of record JALIRH010000013.1, read on the forward strand.
AATGCTTTTCAGCTGCAAACGTTCTCGGACTAGGATTTCACATCACATTTATGAGGGGTTATCTGTTGATGCCTCTGCACTGCCGGTGGGAGGTGGTGGGGTCCCTGGAGGCGAATAGTAAGGCTGCAAAACACCGCCAAGACCGCCTAGTTCAACTGCCAACCCTCAGTAGTGCCACACCTGCACAGCTGATGTGCAGGGACAGTGACAGCACCGCGTCCCTGGGCAGCCGTGCCACAGCATTACCGCTCTTCTGGAGAAGACGCTTCCAAGTACCCACCCCGCACTTCCCCTGGCACAACTCGGGGCCACCCCCCCTCGTCCCATTGCTGCCACCACCTTCTTCCCCCTCCCCGTGCCTTACCGTCGACTTCCACCCGCGCCGGCGGCCGCTCTGCCACCCAGACGTCCCCGTAGGGGTCCTCGTTGTTCCACAGCGGCAGGTAGTGCGTCCTCTCCCCGCGCAGGGGGGGGCGGCGGCGTTGGGGCGCGGGGGGGTGCGCGGGCGCGGGGTGCTGCGGGGCGGGCTGCAGCGCCTCGAGGCAGAGCAGGCCGCGCCGCAGCCGCCGCTCGTCGTACGCGTAGGAGCAGCGCGTCAGGCGCACGCGCGCCCCCGCGTACAGGTGCGCGCGCTGCACCAGGCGGCTGAGGCGCGGCGCCAGGTAGCAGCGTTCCTGCCCTACGCCGTCCGCCAGCGTCACGTCGTACCAATAGCGCGGGGCGGCGGCGGCGGGCGGCGCCTCGGCCAGGTACCGCTCCACCGCCGCCACCGTCAGCACGGGCGGCTCGGCGGGGGCCGCGCTCAGCCGCCAGCAGCTCCGCGCCTCCTCCGACAGCCGCCTCAGCCACGAGGCCTCCTCGCAGGGCGGCCCCGCCGCCGCCGCCGCCGCCGCCGCTCCTCCCTGGCTCTGCTCGGCGGGGCGCTCCGGGCCGGGCTCCCGCGTAGCGGCCCCTCCGCCCGGGGCCGCTCCCGTCTGCGGCGGCGCCGCCATGGTGCGGGCGGGGTGGGGCGGCGCTCTGCGCGCGCCTCTAACGGTCGCGGGGGGCGGTGCGGCGGGAAAGCGGCGCTGAGGGGCGCGCCCGTCGGACTGCGGCTCCGCGACCCTCGCTGCCGCTGCCCCGCCTCGTGAGGACGGCTGAGCCTCGCTGTTGTTTCCCTCGTTGCGCTCTGAGGGTAACAAGCAGCAATCCCGGCGCATTGTCACCGCTCTTAGCGGCTTTTGTTAACCCAGTCTTGAAATGAACGAGAAACAATTAAATAACGCGAAACGGTTGAGGCGCTCGCCCAGGCCGTTGCCCTTCGGTCAGCTCAGTGCACGTAGAGCGGCTGAAGGAAGGCGAGATGCTGCAGATGCGCTTCGCTGCGCGCACAGCGAATTTGTTGCGCAGAAACATCGCTGCCTGAAGGTGGCCCTGAAGCCGTAAGCTCTGCCCTGGCTCTCGGAGAAACGGCTGAGTTCCCGAACAAGTCGGTAGCGTGTACCGAAGTACTTTGCAATACAAAATAAAAGGTAAATGTACAATTAAAGTGCTGTTTGAGTTGAGTTCCAGTAGCACAGAGGAGCTTGCAGGCTGTGTGGTGCTATTTGGTGTGCTTATGTCGTTGTATCTCGCTGCTGTGGCAAATTACAGAGCATGTGAAAGAAGATACGGGCTGCCCAGGGGGGCTGTGGGGTCTCCTTCTCTGGGGATATTCAGGACCCGCCTGGACGCCTGCCTGTGCGACCTGGTGTACAGAACTGCTTTGGCAGGGGGGTTGGACTCGATGATCTCTAGAGGTCCCTTCCAACCCCTACAATTATTCTGTGATATTTGAGTTTAAAATGTTGTGGGACATAACTTCCAAACCCCAGTCTTGCACTCCTTTATTTGCAGAAGTGCTACCTTGTCACAGAGAGGCAGAAATTATTTTACGTATGCCTTTAAGGTGCAGCTTTATCAGGGCAGTTCTCATAATGAGCAATCACAATAGGTTTGAAGGGTTCCTAACACGGGGTTTCTTTCCCAGGACGGGAATTTTGTCTGTCTCTTATTAGTGCCTGTTAATGCCTTCCCCACAGATTCTAAATAAACGGTGATTATGTTGAACAGAGCGTGATGACATTCTCATGGTTGCTTTTGGACACTGACAGGCTGTTCTTGTGCAGCACCTTGCAATGTGTATGGCACAGACCAAAGGATGCAGACGTAGAATTGCGCAGCACTGGAATGAAGTGTGTGTGGAGAAAGGCGCCAAGTAACTCCTCAATGAGCTCAATCATGCCTGCTACCTTAAGAAGGGTCGAGGTGAGGCCTGGTCTCATCTACTGAGGTCAGAGATCTGTTTTAGAGTCCACTGTGCACCTCTGCCATGATTTTTTTTTTTTTGTGCCAGAAGCTGTGTCACATGAACCAGTGTATGGGTGAAGTCTGAAACTTGCTTGTGTGCACTCAGTGTCGAGCAACTTGCAACCTGATTCTGTAACAGTACTGCTGTGGAACAACTCAGGGTGGGGAGCAGGAGGGGATGGTGAACAAGAATGACTGAAGAAAGAATATTATTTTGTTGCTAGGGTGAGGCCAGAGTTGGGCCCAGATTGCTTTTTATTTAGTTAATATTTGCCACAGCACATTCCTGTATAAGGGATGAGATGACAGTACTTCCCAGCTGTGGCTCACCGCTGATTCAGTGGCTGTGCTACCTACCTGCATGTCAGTTGGTTCATGCCATTAAGCATTAGTGGAGCGGGAGGAGAGCACCTTTTACTCAATAGCACTTTCTTTGTTGTTTCTTGTAGCACCTGCCACAGAAATCTGCTTAGTACATGGATCCAAAAGAAGACAAGAATTTCTTTTTTACTACCTATCTGGCAGGGTACTCCCAAACCTAACCCTCACGAGATGAAGTTGGGATTACCTCTGTCTGCTCTCACTGTATTACTGTTGTCTGATATCCCTGGGTATTTTGTCCACTTTGGCTGCAGAGCTCTAGCAGGCGACACTTGTTCTGTTGTTATCAGTTCAAACACGCACAAGACGAACACTGCCCTCAGCAGATGGAACCATCTTAGCTAAGGGGGGGGGGAAGAACTGGTAGCAATTGACGTGGAAGATGGAAACCACAGCCACACCTCTGAAACATCTGCTGCTAGGGTCAGCACCTGCAAGTCTTGATGCACGTCTGGGGCTGAGTACGCACAGAGTTTCACAGTGTTTCCAGGAAGGAAACCACACTTTTTTTTCTTACTTCAAGATGTTTTTCTGCAATGTTAGTGACACCTCCGCTAACAACGCACAGGTGAATTGCCACACTTCTTTTATAGCAGTTGTTGGTGCAGGCAAAGGAGCAATTCCAGAATTGCTTCTCTGATCATCCTGCAATTATTCCTGATTTGGAAGTAGGAAATCAGAGAGCAGAGGGAAGCACCTGTTCAGGCAGAACTCAAGCCTGATGTTCCTTGTTGTGCCGGGGAGAGAAACCCATCTGGAGTTACTGCTGTGGAAGAATTCTGGTGCAGTGTATGACTGAAGCTCAGAAATCATTTCTGGTGCTAAGAACACTGGCTAAACTAAGCTATCTGCCCAAGCAGGCAACCATGATACCTTTAAACTTACAGTACAGAGTCCCCTCCATATACTGAATGCCTGAAGCAACGTGCTGTGCTAGCACAGAAGAGATGGAGCGTGGATGAATGACACCCATCTTCATTTTAAATACTTCAGGTACATCTCCCCTTTTGCCATTACCCTTTCCAACACCAACAGTGCCATGCACGGAAAATGTCCTAATTCTCGCTCTGAAGCGGCAGAACTGCAGTGTGCTATCACCTCACATACAGCACTATGCTCTGTGTGTTGCAGTGAACATGCCTAAGAAAAAGTGAACGGACTGAGCGGACATTGAGGCTGATCCAGATACACAGAGCCAGTTCTTGCAGTGTCAGGTGTCTGCACGCTGCGGTGTCTCTCCAGTTCCACCGGGTGTCTGTGCAAAGAGGAAGGCAGGAGCACAGAAACTCACTGCTAAAGCTCATCAGCAGTGCATGTGGCACAGTGCTGTCAGCCTCACTCACACTCTGTGCAGTCTGAACTCAGTGTACCCTCGGTACCTTTACCCACTCCCAGGAAGTACATCATTTTATGTCTGTAGGCAGATACAGGCAGAAACAGCCATACCCACAGGTTTTGGAAAACAAACCAACACCTTTCTATTGTGCCAATATAACAGAATCCTACAAGACCAATGTTAGTTTCCATTTTCAGAGCTTGTTTTATTAGTTTCAGTTTTACATTAGGGAACAATAAAAAAACCCACATACATGATGTACAGTACACAGCTCGCGTTGTTCCCTGGATTTAAAGTTGTGTATCAAGGTTCAGGCTGTAGGACGGAGTCCACCACTCTTAACATTAAAGCAGGCACACACAGTACTGCCTTGATGCAGCACTAATGCAGACTCATTTGGGCAAATGCAACGGTAGGAGCACCACGTGCCACTGGAACCCTGCGTGTGCCAATGGAGTTCTGGTACGGAACTGTAAAGTTCTGCCCTTCTGTCCTCGGAGCGTTGGTTCAGAGACATCACTGGAAAGCCAAACTTCGTTCAGCAGCTGCCCCCCTTGGTCTCAAAAGTTAGTGAAAGTACGTAGCTAAAGAAACTCCTCACGAAATGAAACAAAATCTCATACATCTTTTGCATAGTTAAATTTATGCCAGGAAAACCTCCCATCTCTGGATATTTTTTTTCCTTGAGCCTTTGAACTTTTGCTTTGAGCTGAAGTTACTCAGAACACCACCATTGGGACCACCCAATGCTTCAGACACCCTTGGTTACTTTCTGTAACATTCCTTAACCTTTCATTCCTCCTACGCTCTTCCAGACATCCACTGCCTCCCTTTGGCTACTCCTGCTTATTTCTTCAGCTTCTCCCCCTCCTCTTCAGCCACTCACACTCTCGTCAGTTACTCTTCTCAACATCTCCTGGCTCTTTCTCGCCCTCACCAAAGAGAAAATGCCACATTCTTCTTGTTATGCCCAACTGTCATTATTATTTGGAATGCCACTTCTAAATCCTTTAAAAGCATTCACCTTTGATTCTTTCCATATTTACACGTGGAAGTAACCTCAGTAATTCAGTGCTTCTATGCGCAAAGGGACAGGTGAAGATCCAATCCACTGACTTGAAGCAGCTCAAAAGAAAAGCGGAATGAGAGATTAAAACCTTGATGCAGTAGCACACGTTCCTTCTCTCACGCGCACTTTGTGTATTTCTTGGTGTGGAGCTAAGCAACTTCACAGAGCATCCTCTTACTGTCACCCTGTGCTGTTACAGCCACACTTTGCTGTTACAGTCATACTGAACAAGTTTGGTGGCATTTTGCTTCTTTAACCCCTCTGCACAGAGTGCTTTGAATTTCTATTGTTCTCTGCTAAACCTCTTTAAGCCAATGCCTAGCAGCACGAAGATCTGCCTCCTACCTGCGGCACCAACGTGGGAGAAGGGGACTCATTCATATGCCACCCATGTAATGCAGAGGCTGCTGTGATAAGCACACTAAAAGATACCGTGGAGCAGCCTGGGTCACGGATTGCTTATGGCAAGATCAGTTTTGCAAGCAAGTTTTGCACACCCACTGGGTAGGAAATGAAGGTGTTCTTTCTTCACAGTTTCTTGGACTTTTTATTTGAAGTAAAAGCAAGGAAATAGTATCTCTGATTGACGGTAATTTTTCCTTTTCCCTCTAACTTTCGTCTTTGTGATCTTTTGCTGTTGTTTGTTTGTTTTTGGTAGAAGTTGATCAAAACAAGTGCAGTGCTCAGTAGCAAAGATTGCTGAGCATTAATGTGCTTCGTTCAGCTGCCTCAGGCCCAGGCATGGACACCAGGCAGGAGCATCAGAGACCTGTTTCATGCAGCTCTGCCCACTGCTCGGATTTTAAATCTGCACACGGGCAGATTACTTGCCTGCATTTAAGTTTACTTTGAGTATGTAACTAACTGCACATATACTCTAGTATGGCTTAGGCTTCTCTAAGTTAAAACACTGAAGAGGAAAATACTTCATAAAAAAACACTATGCATTTAGAGATAAGCTAGTGCTCGTGGAAAGTGCTAGGTTAACAACTTTGGAAAGTGCAGTCTTCTGCGTAACCAAAGGACACAGACAAGCAATGGCGCAGGCATCTCTGATCTGCCCGCAGCAGCTCAAGTGCCACTGCACTGGAGGGCTGATGAGTCCCTGCTTTGATTCTGTGCTGCTGCTTTGTGCAAGGGAAGCAGTTCTGGAGCTGACAGCCGCAGTCTGAGCACCGCTCTGTCACCAACGGCTGCTAACACTGCCTTAACTTGACACGCTGTAAAGAATGGCAACCAGTTTTAACAACTTCATTTCTCCCCTTCTTAGTAAATTGTGTATCGTCATCCTTGAGGTAGAGAACCAGAGATATTCCAACATGCTTTCCCCGCACCTTTCAGCATCACGCATTTCAAGTAATAAAACCCCTATTTCCAGACACTACAGTTATCAATTCCTCTTCTGCCTACAGCATCATCCATCCTGTATCATGTCTTGAATAAGCTCTTTTCTGTTACATTTGACGCTTTACATTCTCAAAGCATGTCCAAAAATGACCTAAATGATGACTGCATCAAACCCTATGATTTAATCACAGAATATCTGTGTAGTTTTATGGCCAAGTTACATGCCCCTGAGAACAAGGTTTATGCAGAAACACCGGCACCAATAACACTAGTGGAGGCAGCTTTATTTAGATGCAATTAGCATAGAAAGCACCTGAAATTATTTATATTTTCTATTTATAATAGATATTTTTGGATATTTTCATAACTATATTCAGAATACATTTGTTAATATCCCTTTTGGAAAGATTATATTTACATACAAATACATGAAGACTTGTTGCTAAAAGAGCAAGCAAGAAAGAAAAGATGGTGCCTGATCCTGTGGCTTATGTACACGGGTAGTGCCTTTAAATCAGCTCACACGAGTGTGGGTCCCTTGGTTGAGTAAGAGTTACAATTTCTGCTCTGTACTGCGTATATGATTAAGACAAACTACTATTTAAACTGTCTGTACAAATACGTTCTACAGTAACCGTGTCTGTTGGCTCAGGCATCCAGCCCTGAGAGAAACACAAAGTCGGTTCCCTGCCTTTTGTAAGCTCTACTGTGCAGAGCTCATGGCCGCAGGAAAAAGCACCCACTGTCTGCCCCAGGACACGACCCCGCTGCACCCCGATCTGCATCCGGCCCCTTCACAAACACCTGCTCTTTTGCTGATGGTAAGACTCAGACAAGAGAGCCTTCATGAAACAATATCGACTGGCTTAAAATACAGAACAAGCTAAAACAATTCAAAACATTCCCATTTGCCATCCAACCTGTGCTTTCATGTCTATGTAGAGATGCTGCTGTCTGAAAAAAGACACTTCAGTTCGAGATGATAACATTACATTATCTGTAACAAAAGAAACCGTGCACTCACCAGAGTACAGGAGCTTGTTATAATGGATACATTCTTCATTAAGCTTGCTCCCCCCTAACCCTGTGAATGCAGCCTTTGCTTGCCACAGGTTTGAGAAGATGAGCTAAACGTGTTTACAAGATTTTAACAGGAAAATGGAACTCTTTCCAAATTGCAAGAATAGGAATTTTGCTAATAATGACATGATTTTTGTAGGTAAAAAGTGCAAATTCATATGCATTACCTCCAAGCGTTTTACACAGCTAGCTACAGGGAATTTCAAAGCATCCTTCATTTCAATGTGATTTACCAGTTGAATAGTACATTTTGACCAAGAGTCATAAAGTAAATTTGACTGCTGCCTCCTGATTGTACAGATGCAAAGAACACCTGGAAAGAGAAGGGGAAAAAAAAGATAGGCTACTGTCAGATTACATTTACAACCATGCTTTTACCCACACGGGAGATCTGAGAGAACACCAGAATCTCAAGAACAAGGATATCTAAATCACAGCTCAATTCTGATTCCTTGAGAAACTTTAAAAAACGAAACAGGGCTCGTGCTACAGCTGGGATATATCCGTGGTGTATTTTTACTTTCATAAGAACACACTTTAAAACAATTAATCTAAAACAACTTGGGGGGCTAGTTTTTCTAAACAGGTTCCAGATAATATTTATCAAGCACTGTAATGCCATATGCAAGAAATGATACTTGGTTATCCATAGCTGAGTGCCTGCAATATCAGAGTGTTTTGTGGTTTTGTTCTGTTGCTGGTGTGTTAGTTTGCTGGGACCCTGATGGCTGCTCTGCATGGTACGCCATTTCAGCAGTGCAGGAGAGGCAGCCCTGGCTTTGGGCATTACCACAGCTGGCTCCCATGTGCCCACTGTGCTTGCTTCGCCCAAGTCTGCCCAGTTCACACTGCCTGTATTTGCTATCACCTCTGAATTCAGCTGAAACTATGTGGAAAGCAGTTGTAACACCGCTGGGTAAAGCAGGGCTGTGTCCACGTGTGGGATATCCACCGTGACTGCTTTGTGCCCACATTTGCTTTGGTTGGTAAGAAATAACTGATGTAAATACGCAGTTAAAAACATTACATGGTCTCAGTCTTATGGTTGAGAATGACTCGTTTTTGTGTCAGTCATCCCTGTACCTTGTCATTTCTTTCACACAGAAATTTTAGCTTCTGCGCTTTCTTGTGCATAAATACTCCTTCCAGATTTCCTGTTTCCACAGAGCGCAGTTCAATCGCCTTCTCTCCCCAGCCCATGACCTGATTAGATTGAAGGTAAGCTAGAAGAAGAAAAGAAACAGACTGGTAAGGTAAAAACTGCCAACAATATACTTGTTTGTTACAATTTGTACACCATTTCCAACCCCACACGAGAGCTTTCTACAGAACAGAACCCCAAAGCCAGATACGGCCTTTTGTGAGAGCTCAATCTACAGCTGGAATACGGTACTAGCTTCAAAAAAAGGGATTCGTGCACAAAGACTTTGCTGACACGTTTTGAGGTCTAAATCCTAGCTTACAGTGCAGAGCCTGAAAGGAGACTAGCAGTGGTGATGGAAAGCACGAGCCGCTCAGGGCGCAGCAAGGCAAGCTTCTCCCAGGGGATGCTGGCACATTAGTGTTTCGAAAAGCAGTTTTGGCCAGAACTTGGAAGTTTTCTAATTGTAAGCTTTTTTTTTTTAATTTATTTTTCCTTTTCTGTAATTCTATTTCTTAGTATTTCTGATGTCTCCATTCTAGCTCTACTATTGCTCTCTGTTTTAACTCCACTATAGAAGAGCGAACGCAGAGCTCCAGGTAGCCAAGGCAAGATTCCTTCCTCTCCTCTTCAGTTCACTCAAGAGACTGAAGCCTTTCTTTCTTTTTCCTACAAACATTTCTTTTTGTACTGCAGGTTTGAGGAATGAGTGCTATAAAGCTGTGAAAATTAGCTGTTTAACAGCTGAAAAACTGATTCTCACCTCATTTCTATCAATTTCTATCAAGATCTCTGTTTGATAACAGTATCTTCTGAATGGTTTTTAAGTTTACACAAAATCTCTTGGGAAGAGCAACTGAATTTCAGTTTCTCAGACTTATTTTGGGCACTACCGTTTACCTGAAGTACCCATCATTGTTTATTTTAGAATCACAAAAAATGGGGGGAAAGCTCTGAAGGGCATCTTGTGCAACCTCCCTTTCAGAGCAGGGCTAAACTGGACAAGATTACTGAGAACTTGTCCTGTCTTGTTCTGAAGGGTATTTCACAACCTCTCTGTGCCTTTGCTGCAGTGCCTTGTCACATCCGTGGCTAAACATGTCCTCCTAATATCTAACTGGAATTTCTCTTGCTGCAACCTGTGCTCATTTTGTGCCTCCTCCTTTCACAGCACGTGTTCAAGAAAAGTCTCAGTTGTCTTTCTGTACCCACCCATGAGGAAGTCAGGAATGTGTTAGGTATGTGCATGTGAACTGCTGAGTTTGAGGTAGTCTGAAACCTAAGTACTTCCAAATCTGACACTAAGGCACCAGTATTTGGTGTCCTTTTAGCTACTGCCTTCCCATTGTTTATTTGTTAAGATAGTGCTCACAGGGCAAGAACATACTCCAGCACTGTGGAAGCACACTGTGTTATTCCCCTTGACTCTGGCAGTTAGATGAGAAATCAGGACAGCGCTGAAGGAGTTAACACCACAGATTTCAAATTAGGCACAGTTTCAACTGAAGAGCTCTGACTATTGTATGTATTGGCTTCCACGGTACAAAACACATTATTTATGCTCTAGATAGCCAAGACTCAGAAATTATTCTTGCTCAGCTATGAATTGGTTTTTTATTAGTCTGAGATTTGTGGCACTCTGAAATGGTCTAGCTGGAACGTGTGCATCTGACTGTTTTTTTAGCTTCACTGGGTAGTGCCTGCCTGTCCTACATTTTCAATGCAAGCGATGTCCGTTTCTTAAAGCCTTGCAATAAAATAGGCTTAGCCCATAAAAGTAAAGATGATGCAATATCATACATCTGCTATTTTTTGCAACCACTGACACTGTGGTTAACATTTTCAAACTTAGCTTTTAAATACAGCAGACACACACGGGTGGGCTCTGATTCTGGAGGGTGGGACACTAAGGGAGCTGTAGACAATGTATACATACAATTGTTTATGTAAAATATAAACAGCATTCTGTGGCTATGCATTTTTGTATGTAGGTCCAGCACCAGAGACTGAATCCCCTCATAATTCTCCTTCTCACCTTTCCCACTTTGTGAAATCTGCACTCAAGTTGCCAGTACCCCACGTCCGTATTGGCTGTATCAATGCCCTTGGCAGATTTCAATTTGATATCGTCCTTGCAGCTCTCAGTAACAGCTTAGTCAGGCCATACTACAGCCTCTAGGTCATCCAAGACAGAAGGCCTTGGATGATGGGGCCACTCATTCCTACGGCAGAATCAAGATTTTCTCAAATTGCATCTGTAGACATACACGCTGGCAGAAAGACCTCGCTATACCATTTGTGGGGCTGTCGACACATAAGGATCAGTGTATACATGGAAATTAATTTGGAGGGCAGCAGACTGCGAATTCAAAGTTCAGTACTTGATCATCTTCCCATGTGAGGGCACTTACTCTAAAATACAAGCTTGTCACATGGAATGAATTGCCAGCCAATTCAATACACAGACTGAAGTCTACTTATTCTGGAACAAAAGCTCCTATACTGTAAGCAAGTTTGGAAGAGTTATTTTAAGTCCACTATCTCCCTCAACAAGCTTTATACCAAAATATTCTCTGCTTCCAGCTGTTAAAACTGAAGTACATTCAGATTGCAGTGCAAAACTGTACTGGTTTCCAGCAATCCTAGACAGAGCTGCTCATGTCCTTCGGATAGCTTGGCAGGAAAGGTGTACGCCAGTTCAGACCATTGTGCCAACACTGCTTTAAACTTGTGGAGCAATGCCCCTGCCTCCCTCACATTACCACATATGCAAAAGACCCGCACTTGCGCCTGAGCTGTGGTTCTTGTTACACCATTTTTACCAGCATTACTCCCTGGAGATCAAAGAATATACACCATAAAGTCAGTTGAGGGAAGTGGGATCAAAATCAGTCTCTTAACATCATGAAAGCATTAAGATTGCTCTAAAACTGGGGCAAGACCACCTACTTGGTGTTTCCTGTTTACAGTGTGTGTTTAGCATTATGCTGAGAGCCCCCACTCGGCAGTGACTCCTTCAAGGGGAAGTGGTTGAGGGAAGCAGAAAAGGTGAGAGAAGTAAGTGAGCCATATTGAAGCCATTAGCTTCTATGAAGTGCTGCTGACGTGAGCTAATGATCTCCTGCTCTCACATCAGTAGCACAGGCAGTCTGAGAAGTGCCCTTTGTACCACAGAGCCAGCCCAACTACTGCTAGAACTTTACTTCCCTTCTTAAGCTATTCACTTTTGTTTTTTTTTTCTTTCCTTCAGAAATCCCTCTTCTGATCTAATGCACTGAATGTGACTCACTGCCTTAAGCAGTTATTACCAATGTATCTGTGCATGAGAGCAAAATCAGGCAGCTCTCAGCAAAATAACATCAAGTCAGGAATTTCTGATTAGTGCTACAAAAATAGGGCAGGAAAGGACCTTAATGCACCTTTCCCTCCTGTCCATCTCTACACCACACCACTGCCACTTCTGATAGTTGTTTGTCTCACCTGACCTTAACGATCTCTGGGGATGGATGCTCCAAAAATTCCCCGGGTAACTGATCCCAAATAAGCCAAGAAGTTTGAAATGGACAAACTGAATATGAATTAAAAGATTCTGACCCACTTTGGTATGCCTAAGTCATTACACCGAATTCCATGTTACGGAGTACAGTGATTTATTGAATTCATTTTAGGACAAAGACAGCATATGCATACGTGAAATTCAGTGCACAGAAAGCCTTCCTGAATTTTGCTCTTCTATACACGTTTCAGAAAATTGCCTCAGGCAAGTATGCAGCTGGGCATGAACTTTTAAAAGCGGGATGGCCAGTGACTGCTGACAGTGAAAAATAGCAGCTATTACAGACCATACAGATCTTAAAACTGAGTCCTTCTTTGCTTCTAATGAATCATTCTGCGGCCCTTCAGTCAAACCACATGCACACTATGAAATCATGACTTCTGTTAAGCCCTTCCTCTCTGGGAAAAGCCAGAAACGTGGTCAGGGTGAAGGGCTGCTCGTTCGTGTGTGTTTGCTGGAAAAGCTGGGCAGCAGATCTGAGCAACAGAAATGATTCAGCCACAAACAGGTATTCTCTGAGCATGAGTCGGACAGCAAGTATTCAAGATCTGTTAAGGATAACTGATAGAGCACTGATACAGAGATACAGCCAGCGTTTGTGAGTGTAGTTTCTCCACATGAAGTCCTTTTTGCTTTTAATATGTACCCAGCAAAGGAAATCAGAACTTCCATTGGTTCCCCACTCTTTGGGAGTATCCAGTTTTGTGCCAGCCCTCCAAGACGTACTGTAAATAATTTGTTACTCACACAGAAGGGCAGAAGGTGCTCCCAAATCTTATTCACTTGATGTTTCTTAAAACCTTTTTTAATCTCTTTTTATAGAAAGAAAACATAACAGCTCTGTTCGTATTTAGTCCTACATATATGAAATGTCTTTCAGACTAAACGTGGATAGACTACTTCTACAATTTTAATTTCCCAATGGACTTGATTTTCCTCTCTCCAGTTTCTTAATAGCAGATAGGTCACGGAGGTCCCAATTTGAAGGCTGCGAGAGTAAGCTATATTTAGTTTCCCTGCCCTAAATCTCTCAATAATAATATGGGGTTTTTATTTTCTATTCAGTAGTCAAGATACTCCTACCGACTCTAGAAGTTTTAGTTCTAAGTAATTAAACTAAGAACTGAACAAGGAGCCATCCGTTTGCCCAGCTCTCCTAACCTTACCATCTTGAACCCTGCCTTGGTAGGATGTTTCATTGCACCTGTCCTATCTACCTGTAACCAGATGGGACTCCTTCCCCTCTGGTGGTGGCCATCTCCTCCACCATTCCACATGGAAGGCTCCTAACGAAGTCAGATTCATCAGACATGTTCAGAAATGTTTGCTCCAACCACTACCTGCACAATAATACTGTAAATATCTGCACAACAGTGTAAACAGCAGTCCTTCTCTTAAGATGTAACCAGTCTTGAGAAGCTGAGAATGTGATACCTTGACAGATACAGACAGAACTCAGGGGAGGGAGCTGGCATGGAGGATCGAGCTGCTGGAACTGAGCGGTGATGTTTTATTCACTTCAGCGCAAGGAAGTTTCTAGTGAAGCAGAGGCATTGTGACTCCCAGGCACAAGAATGCTTGACAAACCTATCTCACATCTCTGTGGGTTTGATGATTCAGTACTTCCAGTGATGTCAGTAAAATGGCCTTAAGCTCCCCATGGCCCAGTGCCGAGACATTTCCCCGCAAAGTGCCCAGACGCAGTGAGAAGGCGCTGAGGGCGGTCAGGGCCCAGTGTCACAAAGTGCAGATTTCTAACTGGGAGTCATAAATACACTCACCCGTCCCTGCAACATCTCCCTTTTTGGAGCAGGATGTAAAAAAGCCCTTTGTTCCTCATCTGTCAACTTGTCTTTGAAACGCTTTGGCTCATTATCTAGTAACAGTGACCAGCCTGCTACTGTACTAAGGCCTAAGGAAGTACTTCCCATAAAGAAATCCGTCTGAAATTCTTCAGTGCACCTTCCAGTTGTGTTCAGCACTTCTCTTTAGAACTCTTCCTACCCTCCCTTAGTAATTGCTCTTTGATTAATAGATTATTTCTTATGGCCTGTTTAACATGAATTCAGAAAGGGTGTAAAATTTCTACATACGAAGGGATATTAGATATTCATATGAAAAACAGGGACTTGGTAGATTTTAGTCATGCCCCACAGCTCCAGAGATGGGCTGAAAAGCAGAAAGAGGTGAATTTGGAGGAAGGAAATACTATACAGTTAGCTTATGACTTAGACCTCATTCTTGGAAGTGAAGCAGTTTTGGTGCTGAATTCTACTGTAACTGCAAAAACAACAAGATCTCTTGTAGCAATCTGTGTTCCAGTGGTTGGTTTCGTGCTCTCAGTGCTGCTGAAAGCTCTCCACAATGAAAACTCTCCTTGCATTTACTCAGGGGTGTTACTCTACTGATCGTAATGGGCTTTTTCCAACTAGAAGTGGAAGGAGGAAAGTGAACATTTCTGATTCTTCGCTATGGCATCCAGTTCCTGCCAAGCCAATAATTTGCTTTTGAACAGCCTAAATGTCTTGGGCTTTGTTGTTAGTTTGTATGTTTAAGATGCAAGAGAATGGGAGTGAGCCAGAAAAGAAATTAAAAGCAACAAATAATAAAAACAGAAATCTGCCTGTGTTGTTCTTGGTTTTCCTCACACTGATAAGCAGAAGCCCTCTGGGGAAGGTGAAACAAACAGCTATCCTGGCTGCAATTACAGTGAGAACCTCCTCCTCCAGAGGCACTGCAAACGTAGAGATAGAGACTCTCTTAGAAATGCCCTGTGATAAAACTAAGGGGCCATTGGACAGCAGTTACAAACCTTTTCAATAACCCACCTTTCTACAGTCGTGAGTTTTTACACAGAATGCTATGGGCTGTGATGTGAGCCCCATTCTGTGTCTGTGATTCGCATAATTCTCTGTGTGAAGACTTGTGCTAGGCTGCACCCTCAGCAAAGCCTGGCTGTGTAGCGCTGCCATAAGCAGCATGACAAGAATACAAACTCCATAATCAAAACATGAAGACCCCACTGCAGTCACCAGCTGTCTCAGCATAAACACACCTAAATCTCTTCACTCTTCAGATACCTGGTTTGCTCAGAAGTTGCTTTATGTGCCATACAACCACACTGCTATAGACAGAACCTCACAAAGAAGTCAGGTTTCATGCGGAAGAATCTTACATTTAATAAAGTGCTGTTTTTCATACGTACCTACAGATGCTGGCATTTCTCCCCACTGCAAGACTGTTTCCTTTGTGAAATGCCCATATATATCAATGTAGATGCCTTCATCTTCGTAGGCGAGTAGAAGTTCCATTCCGCTGGTATTCGGGAGGATGATAATGGCATGTGGGCGAATAGTTCCCTGGATCTAGGATCATATTTTACTACGATTGATATCAGAAAATGGACTGCAGTTTTAGTGACTACATCAATCTAAGCAGCTTGACACAGCAGTAAAAAGAACTAGTTCATGGAAAGTGAAAGAAACACCTGTTCTCAGAAGAGCTGTTCAGTTTGCTGGTTTGCCTCTGAAATAGGTTCTCTACCTTCCTCCCCCCTTCAGATATTACAGTATTACAGATATTACAGTAGATTTGCAAACAGATAATGCTGAATATTTACTTTATATTACCACTACTGGTTTCAAGAAGTCAGAGCCACTGAAACACAATAGTATTTTACTTATTCATTCACAAAATGCCTGCATCGAATAAATAGAAGAAAAGTAAAACAGATTTGAATTATTTCAGAAGACGGAGGAAGAACAAAAGCTTCCACATTACAGGAAACCAGTGCTTTCACTTTCCATGCCACTTCCCTATTCCCAGAAAACCTGTAAATTGAACAGTATTTACAGCAAGCTGAAAAGTTACCCAGACCTTTCAAACACAAGCTGCTCTACATCCTTCACTTCCAACATTCTTCACTGCCAATAGTTCCCTCTTTCAGTGCTGTTCAGCATACGTATTATGCATGCCACAAGGAACAGTGTGTGTCACTCACACCGAGTATTTTAACAGCTGTTGGATGCACCAGGGTCTCTCCCAGAAGCCAACACACGTCCCAGGTGAGAAAACCAACAGCTAAGCACACAGCTATGAAGGTGGGGGGTGATGGAAGCATTTTTGAAAGAAAACAAGGAGAGCCTTAAAATCAGTAAGAAAGCAACTCTGCTTTTTAAAGCACTACTCAAAACAGGATGTTAATTACACAGTAAATTAAACCACTGCAATGATGTTTTTTTTAATAGGAAGCACACAACTAGAGTTTCGACATCATTTTCACAAGCCAGCAACACAACAATCTTTTTTTCTGCAAGCACACACACTGACACATGCCGTAAGGGCACAAAGAACAGGAAAGAAGCACTGAAGCTGTACTTGCCAAACTGAACACACTCAGGCCAACCACTTGACTCCGTGCCTCCGCAACAACTATCCGTAACACTAGAACGGGTATCCAGAGCCGCAGAGCAATTTTAATGCGTTGCCTTGGTACTCGCATGAGCGATCGGAGAAGGTAAGAGGTGGAGGAAGAGGTGGGGAAGCAGGAAAAGAGGCTACCAGAAAGCAAGAGTATCTGAAGTCAGCCTGCTGGAGTCGGCTCTGTTGCCACCACAAGGCTCCGTGAGAAAATTATCCACTCTATCAGATGCTCTTTGAGATAATAAAACACTGTAAAAGTTAGAGCTACGGTAGTAGCAGATTTATCTCAGGTCTACAATTCTAAAGGGAAAATATATTTTTAGTACATGCTAATTTCTGGTTGAAGAGCACACAGGAATGGAGCCGGTCTCAAAGCTGCCCCACATATTGAGGACGTTCACCTGGGAAATCTCTGTGCTCACGTACATCATTACATCTGCAGCCTGTAGAAAAACTGAAGCCTCTAAGAAGCATTGTTTTTTTCTTTGCCTTTCATATATTGGGCAATTATGCTGATGATCTTTTTGACAAGTCATTATTCACCTCACTTAGCAACCAACCTGCAGGGTGGCATGCACACGATTTATGGACTGATTTGAATTTCCCGTGGTTGCACAGGTAAGAAAGCATTTAATTGCTGGATTAAATAAACCATCTAATAAGACAAATAAGCCCCATAAAAACCAAACCAAAACAGCACAAGCTTGTAGCAGGTGATTGAGCAGACTGTTCTGAACAGCCACAGGAGTCACTTTTTAAAGTAGGAGAACTTGATAAACAATCATCTTCAAAGATAGCAGCCATCAGAAACACGGGTGTGACAGCACTGGAAGGGCGGTGGAATGAGCGAGTGGCTTGCCAGGAAGGCAGGGGCTTTCATTTGCTTTGACAACCCTGGGCTGGGGGTTGTGCACGGAATAAAAGGGTCCAAAGCACAGGCCGTGACACAGAGATCTGGGGTGACACCTCCTCAAACCTCCTGAGTCGCTGGAGGTCTCACTGCCCTGGGACACACGTAGGCAGTGGCATCCACTAGCTATCGCTATACCCGTATAGAGATCTGTTGACTTCAGGGAAGTTTTCAAGCGAGCACAGGAGTTCCCCAGCCAGCAGCTTCCCATCAGACTGGAGCCACAGAAACGTGCTAGTTTTTGGGCTTAATCCCCTAAGTTTCTGTGGCTTCTGGGACCCATAACTTAGAAACATACTATCTAGAATGGATAAAAAATAACAGAAGCAAAAAAATCCCAACAAACAAAACCAAAACTAACACAAACTTTATACTGGACAGCCCCACGTCAGTCCTTCAGTTCTACAGAGGAATTACCTGAAGCTGGGTTTTAGCAGTCAATATCATCTAAGAGAACAGGCACACCATGCAATATGTGCGCACAAACCTCCATGCCTACTTCTGCTTGAAAAACTGAATGTGAAAATCCCACATTCTTTGGATGTAAGGAATGGTTTCATGGACAACTAACCACTAAGAAATCAGCAAATTAATTTTGTTTGGAAGCTGAATTTCTGCAAAGTCATGACTGAAAAGCAGATCACATTTTGCATACTGAGCTCAAATCTGTAATGGTGTGAAATGGATGCACGTTTGCTCTGTGGTGAAGAAATGCATGTGTGCACCTGTATACTCATGTAATCAACTTGTACCCAGCTCCTCTACCTACAGGCACTCTTCGGCACACAGGTAACATGCTGGTAGTGGATCAAGATTCAAACACGTTGTAATGGTCTTTTTAAACACGCCAAATTTCAGTGAAAATGTAATCAGTTATCGAGATGGAAAAGAACACCACCAGATTGTGAAAGTCACCTAATTCATGGAGATGTGATTTTGTCTTTGCATGCTTTAAAGAAGTCCTAAATTTCCAGGATAAACTGATTATAGTACTGTCCACACAACAGGCTTTCTGCAATTAAACCATTAAAAGAGATATCCTAAATCTAAGAAAGCCCTTCAACAGAAGTTCACTATTATGAAAGCACATGAAAACTTGATTTCTACTGCCTGGTATAGAATAATTATTCTCTTACCCTGAGTTCTGAAATACAGCACACCACTTAACCAGATTATCAGCATTACACAGCCCAAAGCGCAGAGGCATTTTTTGTAATTTCTTGGAGTATCTTACGTGTGTTGGAAGGTAGAGGTCATACACAGATCCAGAGTCCACATCAATAGCGTGAAAGCCAACTACAGAGCCATAGATCACTTTTAATCTTTGTCCGTTTTCAACAGTCAGGTCAACTGACAGCGGTTTGTGATGAAGTGAGGTAAAGGACTGGAAGAAGAAACACCCCATGAAGCTCTTTGTTACACATTAACATACATAATCTCAAGAATTTTCAGAACTGAAAAGTCCCCTTGTCTTCCTACGTGAACATGTCATATCTAAGGAGTTAAGTATGGATCATCCGTTGAGTTGGAAAGAGAGTTGGATAGTTCACTTGTGTTTTGAAAAGATTGAGATTCTAGAAATGGACGAGGCAAAAATTAGGCTAAGTGCTGTCTATGTTAAGTTTCCACCATCTCTGAGGGAAATCAGCATCAGCTTTGTGAACATCTTGGCACAGCACTGAAATGAGATGTTCACATCTAACGGAATCATGGCTGTGACAGTTTCATGCCTGCCATCTCCAATGTATGCCAAATGAGCCACGTTTTCCTCAAAAGAACATCCATTTTATCTTTAACTAGAAATAAATGTTATACAGAGCAACTAGAAGCAAAGAGGAGATGTGAGGTAGTGGTACATCTGAAGCAAAGTGAAGTTTCACTTACCTTAAAAGCCATGAATTTGTGATAAGGCTTTGGAGCCCAAGCATAAACCTCCACTGCGCTTTTCAAAGCAATTACAAGGAATTTGATTCTCTCATATTTTACTGTAATGCAAGAAGAACAATTCCTTAGGTATCAGATAAGACTCTTAAATCGAAGACCACCTCATTAGACAAAATAATTTCAATGCATTATTGGTAGAGGTAGACACTGTCCATCAAGGGAAACTAACGGACTCTGGACACCGGTGTTAAATATCAGCAGTGGAATACCCTGACTGCACACCCATACTTCATTTACTCAGTACAGCCAGACGACTCATAGCAACATTTACATATGCTTCTCATATATCTATTTCTCTCACTAGTCAGAAAAAAAGGTCTTGACCCTACAGCTAAGTCGAATTTATTTTTCAAATGTGAACCCACACTGATGCTGCTGGTTATGACCAAGATAATTCTGGAGGAACGGTGGCTGCTGGTGAATGATTCTGTTACACTCTGCAGGCTGCACTGTCATTTCACTGTTCAAGAACAGGGCTACATCCATGTGCTACTGTGGGTGAAGGACTCTGATATTTCCGAGATGAGTGAGCCTTTAAGAAAGATGAGTAATTTCTCCTGGCTGGTTAAACTCATGTTGGGCCCATCAAGAATAAACAAAGGATTGTGCATTGAAAATGAAGGCTTCCTTCTCTCTGCCAGAGGCAGCGTTCTGTCTGCAGGGCATCAATGCACTCTCCGTGCTACGTTCAGTGTCTGCATGGCAGCAATTTATGGAAGATGGAGGTGTTACCCTCATGAGGTAAGGTGTGTTGCTGCTTGCAGCAGGAGCAGTTCACACCAACCCAAACGTAGAGCAGAAATGTTAAGATTGCATTAGGATGAGAAAGGGAAAACCAAAACCAACCAAACAAAACATACCAACACACAAAACAACCCATCCTTGCCTTTCTTCAGAAGGACAAATGGCTCTAAAAGTGTACGTGGACATACAGGAAGATTCACCACCAGGTAAAACAACAGCACATCTGTCAAAGCAGTGACACTGGTTTGTCACATGCAAACGGAAGCTCACAAATGTTTGCCTAGTTTTTGAATAACTATTTTTTTTAAAGCAGACCAAACCCAAAAACGAGCAACTGAAGTGGAACATGTGGTGTTTAGCTCTAACCACAAAGGAAACAACACAGCTGTTGCGTATTCTTTCTTGTATTTAACCCTCACCACTTCTAATGAGATCTACGGACACAGAAACATCAAGCAAAGCACTTACGAGAGCCAGCCCCCTCACTGTCTCCTGCACTTGTTTGTATCATTTCCCTCTTTGATTCTGAATAGAAACACCACTTTCATACACCATATTTCAAAGCGAAACTTGTGCTATACATTACACCCTCTCACACAGTGAGATGACAGAAATGATCACAATACTGATGGTTCATCTTCAAGAATGAACAAGACGATATTTCAAATGCTGTGGTACCATTTCCAGTGGGTAAGCTTAAACAATGGTATATTTAGGTCATGTAAGAACTAGACTGTGTGGGGCATTCAATCTCACCTATCTATGGACATCCTACAAATACAATTTACCAGCACTTCACTACCCCAGTTTACTTGCAGCTGCTCGGGGCGAACAGGGAAGCTGATGCACAGAAGTGGAAAAAATCAGTTCAATTAAAGTCTTAAGTAACTACAGGATTTCTAAACCACTGATGGAGCCGAACAGTGCTGGTATTCCCTTCTTCCAGCTTTCAGAGGACGTAGCCACACACCACACGCTAGGAGAGATGTGATCTAGACTGACAGGGAGCAAAGCATCTGCCGTGTAAAACAAGCAGGTTTGAGAGAAGTCAGCCCAATTCAATTCTGAAACACATCTGAAGAAAAACACTAGTGGCACGGGATGCAAAGGGATGATTAAGCAGCTGTCCAGGGAAAGAACAAAAATGACCTTACCAACTTTGTAGTGCACGCAGCCTTCCAGGTCACCCACAGACACCCAGCCTTGCCGCTTCTCCACCTCTGGGTCATTGCGCAAAATCTTATTTCTCAGCCATGACAGGTAGTAGACCCTCAACTTATTCTTCTTCCCTGGGGTCGGAAAATAAATAAAGAAATGAAATGAATAAAGACAAAAACTCACCGAGGCACAAAATCTCCTCCACATTAAAAAATAAAAAACAACCAACAAACAAAGCACTTGGAGTTCTGTGACCTTGTGCACAGCAGATCTTTGTGCCTTGCCAAGGTGACAGAAGCACCCACAAGAACAAAAGGAAAGCCTGGTGCTGGTAGGATCCTGGGTTTTGACTATCAGGAGTGAAATGGTACACAAGTAATACTACTGCATTTGGCACAAGTACACTTGTGAATCAAGCTTCATGTAAGATCTTAATATCTGACTAAAATCCTTCCCCCAGGCCAAAGGAGAGGTCTCTGTAGGTGAATGTATTATCAGAGATAATCACATTGCCTGGCATTGGCATGTGGGTATTTTGAATTGGAAACCCTTCAAATTCTAATTAACTGACAGTCTTCATTACAGGTAACTATTTTCCTTTGGATGCCTTTCAGGGTGAGAGTTACTTTTATGTCAGTCCTTCTGTTGCTTTGGTTTGTAAGATCAACAGCAGTCTGGGATCACAGGTTGGTCCAGAGAACCATGTCACAAAGTGACTGAAAGTGGCAATGCAGGACAAATAACTCACCATCAGCTACTGCAGTGAGTCTGGACTGTAGAAAAGTGGCAGCCATTCCCTGCTGGACCCCGGTTTTTGGCTTTGTTTTGTACTCTTTTAAGGTTGCTCTCAACTGTGCGCAATAAGGGCCTTGGTATCTTGAAGGGCTGAGTCCAAGCTCTTCATCAGCAGAGGCTGAAGGTGCTATTCCCTTTACTGTTACCAATGGTTTCACAGTCTCTACCCCTCTTCTGTTACTGTTCATACATTGCACTAGCCACAGAGTGAGGCTACTTAATTATATTCTAACAGAACTGCACTGAGATGCTCACCCACTACACAAACATGCAAACAGACTGACAAACTATAACTTGTTGAGAGCTGGTTCATTCACCTCCCAGAAACCATTTTACATGTTAACCAGATAATTAAATATCCCAGAGCCTCATGTGAATCTGAAAGAGAATGTGTTAAAAATTCAAGAGAGTTTTCCTATTAACAAGAATAGCTATCCTATGATTTTCTGTAAGAGGAAATTCCTCAACCTAGTTTATAACCCAGTTCTTCTCTAATTACTTCCAACCTCAACGCAGGTCAGATACTTTTAGACACTGAACTAACCTGATATAGTAATTAGCACATTGAGTCCTTCCAGAACGTCCATTTGCTGGAATCGTCTCCTTGTAATCAGGGAATAAACTCTTCCTTGCCCACTTCTGTCCAGAAGCCACAATCCGTTCTCGGTTCCCACCAGTAAATTCACTCCTGTTGATACAGAAAGAAAACACTGCCTAGATCACCTCATAATTCAGAAGCCAAGTGTTAATTGTTTCTAAGAACTGATTTTTACTTAGACCTCTTAATGGTAGCTAATATTTCTCCCTTGTTCTGTGAATGACCTCCTAGAAAAATGAAGGGAAAGAACAGTCTCACTGTTAGGACTTTTACCCAGTAGAACATTTACGTGCCCATGTTATCTGAAGCAGGAGCAGTTCCACTGGAGTCAGCGCTGATTTGAAAATAAAGAACTGAACAAAATAGAAGTCACCTGGACTTCTCAGTGCTGTAAGAGGATCCAGCACCACTGTGTTGTCAGCACAGGAGATATAACTAAGGGACATAAGGATTTCTTCCAATTTCAAAAATTATACAACCCGTCTTCCCTCCAAATACAAATTGAAGAGGGGCCAGACTTGTTGGAAGAAAGATGAGCAGAACACCTGCTTGAAAATTGTTTTTTGCAAGAATGCTTTCATATGCTTAATTCGAGGAATGAATTTGTCTGAAATTCAGTTGATCCCAGGGAAGTGAAGGCTCCAATGAGCTGCTGACATCAGAGGATTCACCCTGTACCACTGTGCTTCACTGTCATGACAGCCACCTTTCCTAATGAGCAAAGAAATGCCATAAGGTTTCCTGCTGTAGCAAGCAAACGTCTTTACTGGCTGTGCTTTGATGAGTACCTGGTACTCTTCAACCTCAATGCACAGTCATTTACAGACCACGCCACATAACTCTGTTCCTAATTTAAAATCTTGGACTCCTGCAAACCTACATTACACAAAACCCATGAAGCTATAAATTCAAAATCTACACTGCTGTTGGGTAACGTTTCACCTACTTCTCTCATTTTCCATCCTGGAGTCAAAGTGATGACGAGAGAAAGGCTGGGTGAGACCTATGCAATGCACCTGTTCTTCACAGGTAGACAGATGGCTGAAACGACTCGAGAGCTCAGCTACAGGGAGAGTGGGACTAAGTCAAGAGTTGCTGCAAAATGGTCTGACTACGCTGATCTTGGTTTCATGCCATGTGATGTTGTAAAGGTGGACATTCAGCGAGGCTCTAAGTCCTGGCTGTGGAAACTTATGAAGTCAGGCTTTCGGAAAGGTTGATGACCCGCTTCAGTCTGCAGTGGCTATAATTTGGAGAGGAAAGTTCTTGGCATCCTGGTTTGGATAACTTCCACTGGTCAAGTTTATGCATGATTAGCTGTTGTCATATGCAGATGAGACAGAGTAGCATCAGCCTTTTCTGCTTCACGTTACCAAAACATTTGCAATTTTTGGCTCTTCCAACAAGCACACTTTCAGTCTGGTGCTTGATTTAGAGGTTTTCTCATTCTGATGCACAAAGCCCCTTGCAACTGTAACTCATCTGTTTGCCATCTTCCAAGGGGAAGGCAGTACCATGTGAGTGATGCAGGCATGTTCTCAGTGAGCTGCACCCGGATTTTCTCACAGGAAAGGTGCAATACAACTGTGAAATCTAACTGGCATATACCTCCAACCTCTCCTGCTGCTGCCTTCCCTCTAGACACATGCCCAAGCACAAGAGCTTACCCCACAGAGCAGCACAAAGGACCTCTGAGTTGAATTTCTTCTTGTATTTGCGAATTTCTGGACTGTCACTCTGTGGGCGGATATTTGTTGGGTTAACATTGACAACAGAGCCCTTCCTTGCATTTTCTCTCCTGACAGGCTCGGGTTTTGCACTGGATGCTGGAAAAGAAGATGTGTGGAACCATTAAAAAAAATGCAAATGTTTGGCTACATCTCACATTTGACCATTTCATGGCAGAATGGAACAAATCCAGAGGGGTGAGAAAACACACTTGGGGAGCATTACATAGCCAGAGAGAAAACCACACATCCAGAAAACTCACACATTCCTGAGCAAGTGCTGTGGTAACAAAGCAGCAGAGCAAGCCACATCCGGAAGAAGGGCAGAAGCAACACACTGAAATCCACAGTAATGTGTAGTGTAAGTTCCTGGTGATTAATGGTTATTAATGGTTCTACTGTCCAAGCAATCATGTTCTCCCCACTGAGAATCACTGAATGGCCTGGGTTGAAAAGGACCTCAAAGATCATTGAGTTTCAACCCCCCTGCCGTGGCCTTCACCCCATCCACCCCACCCCTCAAACAAAAAAAGTCAGGAAGGACACTTTGGAAAGCATACTCACGAGAGCTACAGGGAGGCCCTACTGGGCTGGTAGGGGGGGTAATCGGCAGAAGTCGAGGGTCTATGAACGAAGTGAACGACGTTGTAGATGACGTGCTGCTCTTTGAAGGTGTACTTTCAGTGGATGGGGTCTGCAGTGAAACACAAGAGCTGCTTCAGGAAGATGACACTAGGGAGCAGACAGCACACAGCAATGCGGGAGCCTCTGAGCTTCAGATGAAATGGCATGTGACATAATTAGATGTGATGAGCATGCTTAGAGCAGTAGATAGATGGCACAAATCAAGTGACAAGAGGAAGCCTGAGCTGGGAGTTCTGTCAGAATTTTGATCTGGCACTGCATAGCAATGAAGTAACTGGTCCCCAAGAATCTCTATACAAGTTTATCACTTCCTGCTGTCTTGTCTGCAATGGGGCACTGCTTAAACCTCTGTGCAGCAAGGAGCAAGCTGTTGCCTCAGATTAGGCAGCTCAGGGCATGCCTGTGAACTGCTTCTAGTACCACACTTCTCCCCAGCAGAACAAAAATGGACAACAGAAGTTGGTATGGAGATCAGGATTTCCCATCAGTCCTCTAGATAAAGCTTTTAAAGTAAAGAAGGAGTGTGGTGAAAATTCTCCCTGTAGAAAGATGCAGGACTGATAAATGTAAACAATGGGCTGGAGGGAAATGGTGGTACAATTCATTCATTCTACAACCGTATCTCATACCTTACTCAGAGATTTGTTCTGAGGTTCCTGGTTACTCAGTGGCACTTTTGGTGGGTTCACAGCGGCGTTTGAAATTTGGCTTTGCTGGAGAAGGTCTGGCAGGAGATAGTTCTGATTGTTTATGCTCCAGAGGCCTTCTTGGGTGCTTGAAATTTGTTTCCCTAAAACCTGATCCTACACATAAGAAAACACACAGGTAAAGTCCACATTTGGTACTCTTTGAATGCTCTGTGCACCTCCCGTTCATTGGGACAAAAAATAATGAGGATAAGAGTGTGATGCGCTAGATAAAACCATACAGAAAGATTTAAAAGGGGGTAATATAAAAGCATGTGGCTAACACACGGGATATCAATATCAGTTTCCACCTCTGAAGTGCTCCAGAAACATTACTCATCTGCTTTATCTCAAGCAAATAACTTCATCCTCAGAGGCACCTGACACAGGATCAAAAGACTTGCCCTAGCATTACAGATTTGACCTGTCAGAAGTAGGCACTTCTCAACTCATCATCTACATACAATTTATAGTGAAGACCTTATCATTCACTTCATTGCTGCTTTCCACTTACTGAAGACATTCTTTCTGAGCAACCACATTTAGCAGGATCCAGTGCCAGCGTTACCAGTGCAGTGACTTTTTGTTCTGCGGCCCTCCAGGTAGGATCCCACTAGCTTCAAGGAAATACTATGCCAGCTGTGAGGCACCACACCGCTCAAGCTCTCCCCCTACTGAAACGGTCACTGCAACACTGGAAGTTTCTGGGAAAATAAGACCAGAAGCTTTGAGAGGAAAATAGATGGGATTTATAAAGTAAGCAGTGTCCCAGATGGGCGAGGCAGTGCAGAGGGATTTACCTCTGGCTGTGAAGGGTCCCAAACACCACTGGCACTGGAACACAGACAGTGAGAGGAACAAAGTGCCACAGATGAAAGCACAATCAAACTCAAACAGCTCCTGGCTGGCTGAATCCAGGGCACATCTGTCCACTGCACTGACTGATAAAAAACCTACTGAAATCAGCTCAGCTTTTTTGAAAGCTGGCCAATGTTTAAAAGAAACAGAACATAACTCTGAATGAAAGACATTTGCCTTTTAAAAGCCAACTAATCAACCACGAATATAATTGATGGTATAAGTATTTTTATGTTTTAATTCCGATATTTAAAAAAGTAACAGTAAAACATATGCCAGCATTTGAGTTCAGGGAATCAAACCAGTACGGCACTTTAAAATTCAGTTCCAAGTCAGGTTCTGCTGAACTGAGCCAAACCCCCGTTTGAATCATTTAGGAAGCTTGGTACACCCAACCCACTTCACAGTGGGCCTGGAAAAGGGATGCTGGAGACTTGTGGTGGCTGTGGTTGGTGACACGGAGGTGGGAGGAATGGACAGGATGCTCCATGGAAGTCACAGAATGGCTTAGGTTGGAAGAGGCCTTAAAGATCATCTAGTTCCAACTGCTGCCAACATAGCTCTTAGTCAGGCAGTCTGTAGTAGTCTCACCCACCGGTTGTCTTATTAGTCTGGTCCCTAATTTTAATCCACAAGCTCTCAACCTGATTATGGCTGTTTCTTGGAGGCAGCTCTTCACAATCTACGTATTTCTTAATACAGAGGGCAATTTCTTCACCCCTCCAGCCTTGCCTGTCCAGCTTAAAAAGAAAAGACTGAGAGGCACCAGAGAGATTGATGAGGAGAGGTGGGAGTCACCTATCTGTTCTGGGGTCATTTCCTCCAGACCCACCAGAAAACATGACCTCTCCACACTACTCCACTGTTCTCCACTCTCAAGCTGAATCTCTTTCACTTCACTCCCAAGCAGACTATGCCCAGCTCCCAGGAACCAGGAGGAGAACAAGCTGAGCTGTTTGTGCCATGAGAAAAACATGGGCTAGCTGAGCTGAAGAGCCAGGAAAGAGCTCTGGCACTGCACAAGGGAGCTGGAGATGGTCTGAGACTGGTATCGTTTTTCCTTCACCTCCACGCAGATGAAGGTGGAGGCACTGTGAAAGGGAAATTATTAAACACAGTACCACCTTTCCCATCGTGCTGTTGCTCTGACACGGTACCAGGATTACTCTCATTCCTGGTACAGAGCAATAAACACTAAAATTAACAGGTTAGGCTAATATCAGATTTGAGGAAGATGAACAGCATGGGCTGCTAAGATCCTGGCTCAGTCTGGTGCCCTGCTTATAATTTCTTCTCCAAAGCGGGGCCCTTCCTCCTTGAAGACAATGGGATGCTGGTGAAGTGGAACTCCTTCCCCAGCCTGCATGGATTTCACTCTGATCTGAAGCTTAGAAATACCAGAGGCACAGGAAACAACTTTTTCTTCCTAGCTCTACTGCAGCTCACACATGCAGCTCTGGGGAAAATACCAGTTTCATGGCAATTTACTTTTCCTATCTGTGAAATGAGAATACACCCAGAAGTATGTGAGAAGTGCTCTGAGGTTGAAAGCAGATCTTATTACCGTAATTTCTTTTTGTTTTCAACCACAAAGAACACTGTTCTGCTTTGTCTGTCTTCATCTTTCCTGCACTATTTATCATGGGAAAATCCACATAACTTAAGGTTTCTGCTACAAACTACAGACGGGAAAAAACCTAAGCATGGTATATGAGAGGATGTGTATTTTTGCTCAGCCCACAGGGAGGGATGAAGGGTTTTTCCCCCTCTTTCAGCAGTACTTTAAAAAGTAAGAGGTACTTCTCTGTAAATTGGGATAAAGAAGGTCCAGATTTTCACTAACAGAGATGAAGCACGGCAGATATCACTGACAGTACTGCCTTCTGCAACCTGCCCAGCGCCTGCCACGAAATCTGTTGACATCAGAAACTACGACCAGGTCAACAACAAGGACAAATCAAGAGGTGCAATTTTGTACTGAGATGTAAGCGTGTTCGTAGGAAGCACAGAACCTGAAACAGTCCACAATTTTTCAAGGCTTATAGCTATAATTTAAAACGAGCGAGCAGGATTTCAGAGCAAAAATGCTGCCAAGGAGAAATGGATGCTGTGCTTATCACATACATTAACGGTCTGACTCTCCCCACACCATAAACACCCCTTACAAATGGCCAAATTACCTTCTGTTCTGCGACGGTGCTTTGGGGTTTCAGTTCAATCCCATCTGGTACTCTCGTCCTTGAGAAATCTGCCACTCTGCTGCTCAGCAGTTGCCTGGTAACAAACTCCAATTAATGAACAGAACTACTTCAGGGGGAACAAAAACAAAACAAAACAAAACAAAACAAAATCACACAGGCATAACACACACGCAACGAAACAAATGCACAAAACCCATCCACATGTACAAGGTCAAATCTTGAGCCACCCTGCCCTCTGTAACCCCAGCACTGGCTGCACATGGGGCGAGCACTGCTGCCAGAGCCCCCTGCCACTGCTTCACTCTGCACCCCTACTGCATAGGATTACGGAGACAGAACGGGGCCCACAAGACAACGGAGTCCAGTACCTTCCACAGCTACCAGAAGCAGGTACTGATGGAAACAGTGAGACCAGGGGGAGCACCTTCTGCAACATGCCTCATGCTATCTGTGCTCTAAGCTTTCTCACCCAGGTGGAACTGCCTCAAAGGCTCTGGCCATGCTTCTGTGCTTCCCCACCCCACAGCTTATTTATTCCACTCAGTAATGTACATTCCTTTATTTATTTGTCCCTTCAGTGCATTGAAATGCAGTAGGTTTCTGCCCAGCAGAGTTGCAAAGGAGTTATGGTGAGTGAGCTGCTGTCTTAAGACAAATGTGAAGGAGCAGAAGGGCTGTTAGGTTGTTTTGTTTTGTCTTCTTATGGGAATTAGAAATATTTGCATACTAAACATAGGAGGAATGGCAGCACATGGAGCAGGATCAAGGATGGTCCTGATCCTAAGCAACCTCCATCTCCCATCTACTGGTGGCTGTAAGTACCCACCTGGAAAGCACATCCCTGCAGCCACCTTATTTACATTTGTAAGGAAGAGTGAACAAAGAGCAGCAGAAGAAACTGAACTATACAAAACAAACCACAGGAAATGAGTTTTTAAGAGGGATTACGACAGCTGCAGGCATCAGAAGTACTCTTGGAAGGGTGGGAGAAATGAGTGTCAACATAGTACACCTGCTACATCCTACCTGCAGGTAGGATGCTGGCTCATGTACACTGACAGCTGTCCTTAAACCAGAAACTGGTGTGGATGAGAAGGAATTCTGTCATCTCATTGTCACGTCTCAGTCAAAGACCCCACAAAAACACTCCTACAGACTTGTAAGGGCATGCATATGCTGCACATAACAAGAAAAACCAAAAGGCTTTGACCTATCTGTGACAGTGAGACCTTTATCCAGAATACAACAAGATTCAGTGCTGGCTGCCTCCTTCCTTTTGAGTGCTATGCTTTCTGCTATTTACTTGGGAGTAATCAGGATATATTTCCCAAACTATCTTTAAATAAAAATGATGCTCAAAAGAACTTGGCACTGGAATGGGCTGCCCAGAGGGTGGCAGAGTCATCGTCCCTGGAGGTGTTCAAGAAATGTGGAGATACAGCACTAAGGGTCATGGTTTAGTGGGAAATACTGGTGGCAGGTGGACGGTTGGACTGGATGATCCTGAAGGTCTTATCCAACTGTGGTGATTCTATAATTCTAAGTCTTCATTAATAGGTAAGAGTGTACTTCAGTTTTACTGAAGTTCTTGTGGTGATTGTTTGCATAGAATGAAAACATGGCAGGATCAGCCTGCTGACCCCATTTCTCTAAGGGACTGCAAAGAGGAGATGCAAACAACACATGCAGATTTCCAAAGGCAGCAAGACACCTTCAACTCATTGCAGTGTACAGGGAAATAAAAACCAAACGCTTACGGAGCAGAAGTCATTGCTGCAAGGCAAATCTATATTTTTATGTAGTCTTTCTAAGGTCTGGGATGAGTTCTATGACCTATAGCGAATAAAACTTTTTACAGAGCAATAAAAAGTGGTGAGGAAGAGGAGCAGTAAAATTATAGGGCTTTGTAACATAAGACAGATTTTTCCGGTGTACTGCAATATTTCCTCTCCTTCCTCATCCCTCCGTTTTGAAAATGAACTTCAGAAATGCAAATCAGGAGCAGTATGCGGGCACAAAAACGCTGCCTTCTTCAGAGCAGCACAGCGGTACGGAGCGGTGTCAGGACAGTGCTTGCCAGCAGCACCACAGATCTGTGCATCTCCTGCTGAAAACTGACCAAACTGCGTGTGCAATCGTGGCCCATCCTAGAGAGCTCTCTGGGATAGTGATGCACTTTGAAGTAAATCCTAGAACTGCTTGAACTCAACTCTCTATGCACGGAAACTAGAAGTTTAGTTCATTAATAGTAAAAAATGATTGCGTGTGCTGCTCCAGGCAGCAGGGTTGACTGACTGATCACCTCGGACTAGCAAGAGATCTGCACTCCATTATTTCACAGCAGAATACACATTTTGCATGACAGGTAGAACACCACAAGATGTCAGTCGCAAAATCGTCATGAGAAACTGGAAAGCTGCAGAGGAGCAGTTGGTGTGAGATCAGCTTGGTGAGAGCCACAGTGCACACATGGTGACTGCGGCCACTGTGCAAAATAACAACATTAAAAATGCAGCAAATTTTACAGAAGCCCACTTCACAAGCAGCCCCACTGAAATGATCAGCTTTTCAGTGGTAATTATTTGCGCTGGAGTGAACAGGGTCTGAATAGGAGGGTCACGCTCGCCTTGCTTTTTGTACTGCAGTCTGTATTTAGCATGAAGGTATACGGTTTTCCCTTTTTTTCTTTAAAAATTCCATTTAAATGTAGATCAATGTGAAGTAATCTCCAAAGAAATGCTGCCTATTGATATTCAGTTAAAACGAGACATCTCCTCATTGTCCCAGGGCAGCAAGTCATCAAAGCTTATTACACTGCACACATTTGATGGAGGAAACATTTACCCTCGGGAGTTCATTACAGTGAGATTAAACTGCTTAATTACAGCTGACATAAGTGACTGATAGCAACTTCAGAGGGGAGGTATTCATGTACGCCAACTTTTTCCAGTTATTTTTACGTGTGTAATAAAAAGGAAGAAAGAGAAGATAAATCACACCAACCTCATGTGGTTCGTGTCGTCTTCGTCACTACTGCCGACTTCGTCGCTTGACGAGGAGTAGTCTGCTGCTTTCAAGAACAAATTGGCACTGTCCTTCCCCTTGGCAAAGGAGCACGGGCTCTGAATAAAGAAAACCCAGGTCAGTTTTTTTCCTCAAGAAAGAACACATCACTAAACAGCACATGCAAGATCTTACTGTTCCAGCAAATTCCACTATTTTTATGGTTTTGTCACTCTCTTTGTCTATGCTTTAATATTAGAACTTGAAATGCTTGGTTACTTATATATATTAGCTATATTATGTATTTTATGAGGCCTGTTCCAAAAGTAATGCTTCCTATGTTATGATGTTGGTCCACGACATCAGAGGCAAATGTTGGTGGGAAGGCAATAGCCAGCTCACATCAACAGAAGAGCTGCCTGCATAGGTGTGACCCTAGAGAAAACCATGTGTAAATCAGAAAAAGCAGCTACAGAAGAACCTACTGCCATCTGGCCTGGATGAGAAACTTTTTCAGGCTTCTTATGCAGCTGCATGTGGTTCTGTGACAAAGCGTTCTCTCCCTTGGCTGGTCCTGGATTCCCTGAAAAAGAAATCATTCCTTATAAATGCATGTGCAGAACAGAGGGAGGGAGGATCTGTAAGACAAGCACGTGGAGTTATCACCCAAGGCAGGCAGTAGTATCTGCTAACAAACTCCTCTTCCTCTTTTTTCTGTTTGTTGCAGAATCCTTTTCATGTGTCCCTGATGGTTCCAGATGCTATAAGTTGGTACAGGTGCAGACTCACACTGCACGAGTAGAATCAGCAGAACATCACCCTCACTGTACACCAGCAGCACTGCTATGGACTAGAAGGTGGCTTGCAAGGCAAAAGGGGAATGCTTTCCTCTGATTCCTGCATTGAGGGGCAGCTCATCACCCAGCATCTGCAGGGCACACACTGGAGGTGCCACCCAGCTGCATCCCCATGCCTGCAGACAGGGGCTAAACCCAGGTCTGGGGCTAAGAGCTGCACTCAACTCCCTTCTTCTGAGCAGGGCATCGGGCTAAAATCAGAAGAGGACTCACAACTTCCCTCCGCAGTGCAGGGAGAGCCATTTTTCTGTCCCTGCTTGCTTCCTCTATGCACCCTGGCACACATCAAGGCTTCCACTTCCACTCTGCCCTGTGAGGAAGTGGGCAGCGAGAGCCTGCACCCACACAGCACCTCCTGACACTGCCGAGGTCAGGCCTCAGTGCTGAGGAAGCCGTGGCACTGCTCTTCTCCCCCAGGTGCAGCACCATGCCTGCTCGGCTCCTGAACACCCACGCAATGGAAACAGGAGAAGCAGAGGCTCTGGCACATGCTGCTGCCATCTTAGGAGGGATTCCTGCAAGTGATCAAGCAAAACCTTCCCTTCCAATACCCCCAAAAGAGCTATCTGGGAGGATACTGCCTTCTGCAAGCAAATGGTGAGACAAGCGAAGAGAGAGAGGACAGATGTGCCCCTGCCACTGGGACACATCTGCCTCATTCAGCAGTCTGCTCCGAAACCGTCCCACTGCTACCAACAGGACGCCTTCCCAGATCAGGGGTGGAATTCAAGCTCACAGAAATGAAGATTGGTATTCGGTAATTTAGCTAGTTTTATCACAACGGCTTCACGCACTCGTGCATTCTGCAAAGCTTTTACAATTCAGAATTCCTTATTGGTCAATGAGTACCTAAGCAACTCAGCAGCAATATTAGTTTTCAAGTATTTATAGGCCTTTCCTGCACATTTCACTGTCCCTGTGGGTTTGGGAAAGCAACAAACCCTGGAATACCATATGCCAGAACGAGCTGTAATTTCATGACACTTAAGAACCCAAGGAGACAGTTTAAACCACAAGGGAGGTTTTCTATTCTTTCCAAGGCTAGTGAGGTTTTCATTTCCCCATGCCAAAATAGCACAGGAGTTACACATCATGCAGACACTGCAAAGCTGCGCTGGGCTGCTGCTCGTTGCTCATCATCATGCTATTATTCAAACATAAAATGACATAAGAGCAAAAAGAAACAAACCCCAAGCAGTTTAATCTGTACTCTGGTTTTCCCTTGAAGCAAAGCTTCCTACCCTGTATGGTTGGGGAAAGCAGAATTGGCTTGGTTGTGCAAATGTAATAAATAAGCAATTTGTTCTGCATTTATCAAGGGTTTGCAAATTAACAATGTGAGCCTCAGTTTAAAAATAAATGACCTCAGCAGCTCACTGCTGTGGTTACAGAACATTTTTAGCATCCACCCTGCCTTGAACTGGGCGTGATTCCCCATGTCACCCATCTGCATCAACCCAGATGCAAAGTGCTCTAAAATACTCTGCTCTGCAAAGAGCTACACAAGAAATTGTCCTAGAGCTGACCCACAGAAAAGCCATTAGAGGAATAACAAAGGAGAACAAAGCCTTCCACTTCTGCTCCATGTTCTCTTCTGCCCGAGTCTCAGCTCAGGACTTAGGAACCAGAGCCCATACTGCAAAAATTCTGCACAACCATCAGCGAGCCCTCTGCATCCTTCCACTGCTACCACTGATATCAAGGTATCTTACCAAGCTGCACCGTGCTTACACTGGATGAGGCTATCTCCGCCTTTCAACTCCATGTGCCTCTTCTTTTCAGCTCCACTATCTTTCTGCACATTAGAGGAAGAATGTTTCACGAGGTCTTATGCTTCCCGAGGCTTCCTTCAGGCATCATGATATTAAAGTGCAGAAATAGAGGTGTGCAACTACTGCTCATCTGTATCATCTCATTAGTGGGCAATGCAAAAAATGGCTGCAGCAGAAAATGCCACTGGGTGAGCATTAGCATGGAATTAGACCTGTGTAAGGGCAGCTTGGCTGATTCAGTGGTGTCAGTATGTACAACAGAACTATGCTTTTTTACTCCTTAATTGAAGTAATTATATTTTTTTTGGTATGGAAATATGTTAATAGTCACTTTTTGACTCAAAAAAGGGAAGTATTTATAACACCGGAAGGCCTCGTTTTACACAAACAAACCAACCCACAAAAACATAACACCCGACTCTCCAGAGAAGTCCATCTGATGTGACAGGAACTTTGCATGTTTTGACTGATGAATCATTGAATTGGGAATCACCTGAGGTGGATCTGCTGCTCTGATGAGATGTCTCCCACACCTTGCTGCCAGCAGTGCTGCCGCTGCTGAGCTTCAGAGCGTGTCCCCCGGGGGACAGCTGATGGCTGTTACTGAACAGAAAAACAGAAAGTGTGTCAGGCTGTTTGTATCTAGCAACACAACCAGAACGTACCTCCTAGGCCATGGAACCAAGTTCCATAAAGTACTCTCTGGACAAAAACTTTGTATTCCTCAGTGCTCTAGGCATCCCCTAACCAGAGAAGATGGAGGGGGCAGGCCCCAGTCCCTCTGGGCATTAAGTCTGGAAAAATGCAGTGCCCCAAGTCACAGCTGACTACCCTACTCCATGTAATTCTCCCTTGGTCTCTACAGATCTGTCTCACTCCTGGTTCCAAGTCTCAGTTTTTACAAGTAAGGAAACCTGCTCCAGCCCCCTCCTACAGGGTACACCACCAGTGGGTGCAGCTACCAATGGAGGAAGGAATGCATGAGGCAGTAAAATGAGCTGCCAAGCAAAACTGAGGTGCACCCAGTAACTGCACGCTAAGAAACCCTCACTTGTAGCACTGCAGCTTATCTACACTTCTTTTTCACCTCCTATGCTTTTTAAGCAGACTCTATTAAGGGTTTGGCTTCACCTGAAGGTTACTTCAGATGACGTCTCTCTTGGAAGCAACCATTCCAAAGCACTGCACATTACTTGGTTATGTCAGCTGAAACTCCCTCCCTTCCAGATTTCTCCAACCCCAGTTCCTGACAAGTTCCCTGGTTAGGCATCCTGCGGCAGCTGCCCTTTATCGCTGAGCTCTCTGCATCCTTGGCTCTTTCTTCTGGGATGTAGAGCACACTCACCTGATGGGCAGACTGTCAGAATATTCAAGATACATCTACAGACAGCATATGTGCTGCTCAAGCTGCTAACAAGCAGAACAAAGCTACAGCCACAAGCTGTAATTACAGTGCCTAGACAGGGAGCTGGGGCCAGGACCTCCCTCAGCGAGGTATTCAAGCACAGAATTCCTCTGAAGCACCAGCGCAGGTCCTAATGTGCCACAGAGCATCTGCAGCAGCATCCTGACCTCACCACCAGCAGCACCCACTCCTGCCACCCCCAGGTGCCAGCAGGCTGGCATCTCACAGAGTCTACACCCTCAGCAATCTTCTGCTCAGACACGAAAAGTAGAACATTATTAAACGACGAGCAGCTGTCAAATGGCTGCACTACACAACTGGGAGACGGATGAAGAACTTGTGTGGAAACCACTCTGCGAAGCTGAGCAGGCTGAAACAAATGAAACAACTTGTGGCATGATGTGGAACAGCCTTTATATATTAAAAATACTGTTTCTCTTTAGAAGACAAAATTGCCTTGCGTGAAAAGGAGAAGGAGATCTACAACAGGCTTGTTTGTCTTTAAATCGGGTCCCTCTGCCATGAGAAGGAAGCTGGCTCGGATGCTTCTGTCAGGTTTAATATCAGGGAATTTGAATAGTTCAGTGGACAAACTGACACAAAAGGCAAAACAACTGTAACTGCCATTAAATAAGGTATGAACCCATGTTAGTTTTAGCGTTACTGAGTTTATGCCTTTGGTTATAAAAAGAAATTGGCTTCAGTTTTCCTATTGGCAATAAATCAACATTTGTAAAAGCATCAAATACTTTGGAGCTTACCTGGAATGGCATCTCTGTTGGCCAGGTTGATCCCTGCTGTAAAATTTGGAGGTTGTCCTTTCTGGAACCTTAAGGATTTAATCAAGTATTTTAGTGCTACTGATGGACTCCATTAACAATCTCAATGTTTAACCCCTATCAATACAAAAATGAAACTAACCAACACAAAGAACAGTGCTCCAGTGGGACCTGTGGAGCTGCCCTTCCTATCAACCCTGGGAGGTGCAAACTAGCAGCAGGTCCTTCCAGTTTGCACTGCAATCTGTCAGGGTGCTGCCTGTGAGTGCTTTGCACCTTTCCCTGGAGTCAGCACTATTCTTGGTCAATATTTAAAGCAGACAGGCAAACACATCTGCAGTCACTTAATGCAGCTTCTCGCAGGAGGTGGATTACCCTGCACTGCTCTCCAACTGTGCATATCAAGAGGGGTGGGGAAGGTGGGGAGGAAAATAAAGGACATACCTGCACACATCCCACCTGCAGATTATTAGAAGGAATACACACGCATGCATGCACATACATACATCCCAGACAAACATTTTCTTCTTAGGAATCGTTTTTTTATAAATACACTGAATTGTACAAACTAAAGTGCTTTCCTGCAACGAACCACAGCGTGCACAGAAATGGAAGCAAACCTTTACCTTTAGAGTCTTCCTCCTAGATTAGTGAGACCCTATTATCATACAAGCGATGGGATTCACGTAGTTAAGGAGGTGGACAGCACACAGTGCAGGGGAGCTGAGCTGAGTGCTAGCAGCCACGGACAGTGCCAACCACCCCCAGATTTACATACCTTTGGGGGCTGTTCTTCACTTTGACTCTCACTCCAGAATACGTCATCCTGTCCAAGGCTGACTGGTGTGCTCACCATATCTGACAGCGAGCT
Source organism: Callipepla californica brunnescens (assembly GCA_023055505.1). Classification (NCBI taxonomy): domain Eukaryota; kingdom Metazoa; phylum Chordata; class Aves; order Galliformes; family Odontophoridae; genus Callipepla; species Callipepla californica. Next base: position 2,434,826 of record JALIRH010000013.1, read on the forward strand.
GCTGTGGTACACATCTTTGCTGGCCTGGAAACTGTCACACTTGAAACAAATGAAAAATTGAATTGTACTTCCCTGTCTAATACAGCACGTTCTAGTGTCAACAGATACTGGTTCTGTTTTAGAGATCTAATTTTTAGTAAATATATAACAAGTATTGTGTTTCAATATAGCTCTACTCAACTTATTCAGTGTAAAGTTATTTCCAGCTTGTTACGCACAAAAGTTTCAAGGTGAAGGGCACAATATATGAAAAAACACCTATGCTGTACATACATCTCGTGTTGTTGTATCTGTGGAGGAGCTAGCAGGTCACTGATGGTGCACAGAGAACTGCTTAACCAAGTGACACGAGAATTACAGCTAAGCATACTTCATTCAAACCTGAGTGATGCTTCCACTTCAGAACTGAGATAGTACAATCATTGTGTGAATCCACCTCCCCTAAGCTAGATGTTCCCTTCCAAACTTGTCTTTGCAAGCCCACCATCCCTCTACAGTCAGTGCAGGCAAGCTGCCACCTGGAAGTGCTTCCAGCTCTCCAGCAGTTACAGGGTGCCCTGGCCCTCTGTAACCACTGTACCAGAGCCTAAAGGGAAGAAAACTTAAGACTGCGCTAAGAAAGAAATCAGAAACTATGCCCACACTACACCTCAAGCACAGTCATGTCCAGGTGCTCCCACTGAGATCACCTGTGTTTAAAAGCTGCCTTCAGTGCTATCGGGTTGGGGCAACACAGTAGCAAATGCCCCATGAATTTCCTCCTTGTGGAGCTCATTCCAATGAACAGCAGGTAAGCAGTGTACCACTCAGCCTAAAATACTCAATGTTCTTCTAACTCTCTGTATTAAATAAATACAGAAAGTTCCCTTGAATTCTACACATTAATAATCTATCACACTCGAGTCTTCCAAAGGGGAAGAAAGGAAGAGAGCTAAAAACGTCAACTGAATGCACTGATCCTCCCTGAAATGAGAAATCCTCTTGGACACGAGACTGAGGCAGAAAACACAGAAATGGAGCGTGAGCTGGGCCTGAACAGAGGGACTCCTAAGCCAGAACCAATGGAATGTGACAGAAATAGACAGACAGCGGAGCAGTGCCTGAAGCCATGCCACTCAGTGCTTCCCCTTGGCATGCCAAGTGGGAGCAGGGCTCCCCGCAGACCCCCCGACCCAACATCACCCCAGCACAGGAGGCCCCTCTCCTCAGACACACTGCAGGCCAGCATCCTCACTGCCCCTAGTACAAAGAGGCTGGGAATTTCTGTCTGCGTCAAAGATTAAACGCACGAGATTTATTTTCCCGGTACGTAGCTCACTTCTAAGTGAAGTTATTCACGCTATTAAAAAATAGCACAGAGAAGCAGAACTGCACGCAGGTGTTCCTTAATGTAACAGAAGTATGGAATCCCCATGACTCTAAAATCATTAAATGCTCGAAGTAATCCTGCCACTCTTTAAAGACGTCAAAAAACCAGCACAACCTCTGAGTCCAGCAAGGACAAGTCAGCTGCAGAAGGACACTTCAGACGAGTTCTCCTGGTTAAATATTCAGGTGCTTCTGCTGCCTTTGGGGGATAACACGTTCTGTGGGCTCCCTTTAAAGAAAACAGCTTTTTCAGCAGTTATAGCGTCTCATAATCTGTCCTTGCATTTTGTCAGAATCACTTTTTTTGTCCGACATGATTGTCACTAATAATAGTTTTTAGTTAACCAGAATTATTTTAACAGCAAAGTGTTCCCCTGAAGTGACTCATCGTAGGGGCAGGAACAGCTTTTATAGCAAGTATGTTATTATCAGAATGTAGGAAGATATTTTTTCCTGGCCAGTTTTTCAACAAGATACTTAAACCTCTTCCTAAATTCCAGCTTTGGAGTCCTGCAGCGTACCAGAAAACTGCTCCTGCTTAAAAGCAGGGATGAGCTGTAAGAGACTATTATTTTATACCATTGCCTCAAAGTTTGCTGATGAACATGTCCGAACATGTCTGAGCTAGTCCTGGGCAGGGGTTGGGAAATCCTCTGTCTAAGGGACAAGCAGATGGGCATGTCCTGAAGCAATGAAAGAGATAAGCTGCTGCTTAACACTCTTCTGTGTGGTACTCATCTCCATGGGGAGATAAACATCTCAGGAGACGCTTTCCTGACACACTAGCATGGGATTTGTTACATAGGCAAGAGAAATGAAGGATAAAAGAGGGATCGACTACCATTAGATAGAGTTGTTGCTGGTTGGGTTGTTGTTGGCTGGTGTTCTTCCATCGAAAACCCCATGAGTTGATTCCCTGCTGCTGAACTCCATGAGCTTTGCTGAATCACTATTTAAGTGACCAAGAAACTCCAGACTACAAACGTGCGCTCTGCAGATGGTACCCATGCACATTCTTGGGCAGGGACAGCCCAGTTCCCCAGTTCCACATAAAGCCCAGATGTGCTGCCTGTTTCTGGGATGACTTTCCAGGCTGGATGGGGCTGTGAGCAACCTGGTCTAGAGGGTGGTGTCCCTGCCTACAGCAGGGGGCTGGAAACAGGTGATCTTAAAGGTCCTTCCCAACCAAAAGCATTCTAGGATTCTGTTGGGCTTAAAAAGATCATACAACTCCAAAGCAAACTGAAAATGTCTTAGATGGCTCCAAATCATGGAGTCTGGCATTCTCTTAAGCTTCTACAGACAAAATTATTTGTATGGTGGGAAAAAAAATGCACCTAATAATGAATATGAATTACACAGACTTGAACCTTAAATTGTTTTTATTCTAAGCAGTACTAAAAGAAGAGCTGCTCCTCCGGTGCACAGAAAGTACACACAACCAACACATTACCTACCAGGTGCCTTCAAACACCTCACAGAGTTAAGGCAGGAGACTTACTGCTTCCTAACAATGATAAGGCTGTGTTGTACAAAAGACCAATTAGATCAGAAAGAGAGGCTATACTGCTTTCTTGGGGGACATACAAGTTATGAATTTGAGTTGAATCTTTATACGGAGGTAGATGTGTTCAACTGCTGCTTCTATGAAACATCATAAGGAAAGGATTGCCTTAAACTTAGGAACAGATCTGGGATAGAATCAAAGAATCCCCAAGGTTGGGAAAGACCTACAAGATCATCCAGTCCAACTGCCCACCTACCACCGATAGTTCTCATTAAACCACATCCCCCAACACAACGCCTAAACGTCCCCTGAATGACACTGTGTCAGTCAATATCTAACACAAAGCTAATTATTCTAATACCATTAGCTTTCTCATTCTATTTTGCCACATTACTCCAGACAGAAGAGAATTAGATAGCAGATCCTACAGGAAAACCAAAAGAGTCGATTAAAAAAACGAGTTCCTTTTAGATGTGGGCTAAATCCCTCCTCTACTCAGACACTGGGAGGCACAGGGCAGACAGACAGACCCAGTGACTTTACTCGCAGCCATAAATCCCGTGGGCCACCCAGAATGCCCCATCCCACTGCCACAGAGCCCCACTGCCCACTGTGCTGCAGCTCATTTGATGCAGAACTGGTACAAAGCAAGTGAAATTGGGACACTCTGACACGGGAATATCTCACATTTCCCTCACCAGACAGAGTACAGGACACTGAGAAATCATGCTCCTTGCCCCTCAGGAGCTGCATTAGGATTTCCAGTGAGATTGTTTTGAGAGCTTTTGGGGACCCAGGAGGTGCCACACAATCTCATAGGATGGGATCATTTAAAAGAAGAAGTCTTTTTGCCTGAGCAGAGCAGTGATGACAGATGATTTCTCCCTCTCAAACATGGCTGGAAGTTCCTCAGCGCAGACATCTGTGATGAATTCAGCTTGCATTTTAACTCTGCGGTTCACTTTTACTTTAAATCAACAAGGCACCCACGTGCTGAACTCTGCAAGTATATTGCTGCAAGTCTCTTCATCTCCAGGTGACTAACTGGCCCATCACTCACATTGCCTTCTCACTTTATGAAGTTAATACAGGCAGCGTTTCCCAACACAGCTATTAGCATCAACAGCTGCTGCCAGCCAGCAGAATGAAACACGGCCCTTAAGAAGATTTATAAATTGCCCATTGAAGTTCATCTGGTTTCCATGCTAACGCAGCAGGTAAGACCACGGATTGGCTTCTCCCTGTCCACATGGTCCCTACCTGCTGGATCACCAACCTGTGTGTGGATAACAGGGCAGCTGCCAGCAGGGAGTGAAATCACACAGTAATGACTATAAATCGCAGCCTGCTATTACCCTTGAGTAACACTATCACTTAACATAGCATTAAACTGTTACTGTGCAGTTTCTATCAAGAAATGTGAAAGAGGGTGATAAATTCCTTTACCACCTCATTCCTCACCACTCCCTGAGCAGCTGGGAGAAGTGCTACCGAATAGAAAAGCCCCAACAAGGTGCAGAGGGATGAAGTGACGTATCCTGGGTGATGTGGGAACCGTGGTTGTAGGATGCAGATCCTTTCACACACAAAGTGACACCTTTATGGGGCAGGAGTCCTCTTTGAACAGTTGGTGTGTTCCTGCAGAATTCATGATGCCCTCACGTGTGTGCTCTATACTTTGTGTTACAGGGCCCAAATTTTCACCTGAAGCCTCTGCCCAAGGCTAAGATAGAAGCACCTTTCTTGTACACCTTGCACCAGCTCTCCGGGGAGCCAATGCTACGAGCCAGCCCATCAATTTAGACCAGTCACAAAACTTGTGACTTAAATTGTCATATGTGCCAAGGAAAAAAAAATAAATCTGAAAAAATACACCAATATTTTCTCAAGGTAATGCCACTGGGTGAAATGGGGCCTTTCCTTTTCCAACAACTGTCCATGTTGATTTTTCCATCACCACTAGGACCTGAGGAGACTATCAGCCTGCTATTACCTGCCCCGTGCAGACTCCCTCCAGGGTGTGTGGAGCACTGGGCCTGAAGCCTGCCCCGAGGGAACCCTGGCTCTGGGGGCAGGAGAAGGCATGCAGCACTTTGAACAATACAGTGTGAGGAAGGAGAACACCAGTGGTGCTATGAGAAGGGCTGGGCTGGGACATGCTGAGCTCAGCACAGTCAGTATACAGAGATACTAAGATTCCAGTGGCTAGAATTAAACTTAAGAAGTCCTTGGGATAGCACCTCATAATAATTATAATAGCAAGTGGCCTGAAAGACATCCAAGGGCCCACACTGCTGCTAGGGCTCAGCAGTGAGGCACTGTGCTGTGCTGCATCGACACTAACAATCCAGGCACTCCTCTGTCTCACCTTCCTCCTTTCACTCCTGGATGCAACAGGCAGGGAAGAGAGGCACCAGACACCACAGAAGGGCACAAACAATGCCCAGGCATCTGGCACAGCTGAGGGCTGCCAAAGGTCCAGCACTATGACTGTATATCCTCCTTGCTGAGGGGATGTCTGAACATACAAATGAAATGCTGCAGGGGATGGTAACAGTAAAAAAATTATTCCTGTCACTACGTGTTTTTCAAAACAAGAGGAGATTTTCAGATTAAATGAGCTGTGCTCAGACTTACAGCAGTTTATTGGTTTTCTGCTCGCTGTCTTGCTTTTCTTTTGCTTATATGTGCTTCCAGTCCCTTCAGAAAGAAAAAAGTAACTGCAGTCTAAGCTACTCTTTTCAAACACTGTCAAAGAATAGGATGTTGAAAGGAAGCTGAGTTTTTGGGCACAGTGGGTATTCTGAATTTGCACTCCTGGAGCCGGTAGATATAGCAGGAGCTAAAATGCTTCAAGGAGGATTCTAATGCAGGGCGTTCTCACTGTATAGGCAGAGCGATCTGTTTAAGAACCACTTCTACATTTAACACCGAAATGTTTCAAGCGACGTAACAGATCTAAGTGACAGCTACTAGATGACTTCTGTCAAACTGGCAGAAGTATACAGAAGCTGCAGAGCTAAGCACAAAAAAAACGAACCAGGGAGGAGTGAAAAGCTTAGTCTGGGAGGTGGGACAACATGAAAGTATGTAAAATATTTTGCATCTCAACAAGAAAACAAGCACATAGCCATGTGTATAAATAAGAGAGACCATCCCAGCCTGCAGGCCCACCACTGGACTGTGTATTTGTTGGGTGCAGTGGACGTGCACAGCATGGGACTCAGAGGACAACTCTTTTTGCACTCAGGAGTCCCTTATGCACATTTTAAAGTTTTAACTCCTACTCACAGGAGTGGGCTAGAAGACCTAGAAAGTGCTGATGCAGCAACTGAAGACTAGAAACAGGACTTCATAGGCCTGCCGTGCTCTACCCACAGGCAAAACCTGACTCCACACTGGTAACTAGTCCTTATTCCATCTCCTTATACTTTTAGATTATTTCACAAGACCACTAACAATCTTGCTTGTGTGCCTAGTCTTCAGGGATACAAATTTCGGCTTTAGAGTTGTTTTCTAAACTGCCACATATATTTATGGCACCATATAAATAATACACCATCCAGGGGCTGTAACAGCGCAGTCATTCAGGCTTTTTATGAAACAGCAAAGAGTAATATCAGAGAGTCAGCACAGTCAGGCATCAAGCATATAAAAATAACTGTTATCTAAACCTGAGCTGCAGTGCATAAGTAAAACTCCACCTGTAACTTAGCAGCACAAGGTGGCACTGAAAATCAGAGGCAGGCTCTCACGGGACTCCATCAGTTATAGCAGGAGAGAAAGAATCAGGCCTGTGGTGCACTGCTCTGCTCAGGCACTGCCCGTGCTTCCTCCCCACATCAGGGCAGCGACAGCACACTGGCACTCACACCATACCTGCACTATGACAGCTCTCTGCAGTGCAGGGGTGCAGGGGCTGGAGCTGCTGCCAGAGCCCACCCTCGCCGGCGGCATGGCGTCGTGCCCCAGCGCTGCGGGCCACTGCAGGGCAGGCTGGATGCCATCACTCCTCTTTCTTCGGCCCTCGGCCTGCAAAGGAGAAAAGAAGAGGTGTGTTGTGCACTCACATCACAGCCTGGATGCTCTCCAGACGCACAGAACTGCACTGACTCTGACGGACCACCCTGCTGAGGAGAGGTCAGCCCTGGCACAGTACAAACCAGCACTGCTCCTCCATTTGCAACTCTATCTTTCTCATTAAGTTTCCAAACCACAGAAGTACAAGAGGCACCTGATGTGCCTGAGCTGCAGTCTGCTTTACTCTAGGCCGTTCCGCTTGCAGCAGACTAGGATTTTAGCTGGGAGGAACCATCTCTCTGTATTTATTCACCTTTGACAGCACACAACCTGTTTTGCTGTGTATTTATTGCCCTCTTCTACAACACTGTCTTTATTGCAAGCAGCTTTCCGTGTTGAAACAGGTAAATGCTCTATTGTTTGGTGCGTTAACTGCCCTATGGAAGAGACTGAGACACCATCTAGGTCTGATGCAAAGAAAGGAAAGGTTCTTCTATGTCCTGAGGTCAATGCTTATTACACAATCTCCATCCCATGGTTTTGACCCCTCTCTGCTTTTCTCAGTTTCATTCAACATGACTCATTCCCATTCTCTAGTATAAATCTTCAGTATATTCTCTGATTTAGCAGCCTAGGAACAGTTCTACTCCACTAGCAAGAGATTAATGCCATCTTGTACCCAGCTGCCTCTGCCTGGGTGGATGTTCTTAATGGTGCCTCTCACTCCATCTGGATGTTTGTGCTTACATCAGGAGAGTAAGCATATTCCAAATCCAGAATAGGAGCCTGCTGAGAAGGTGGAAAATGACTCCCCTCAGTCTCACAGATCTTAACTGGGGGCAGAGGGAAAGCAACCTAGAAAGGTATTAGACAAGCAAGCACAGCCAAATACTGAGAAATTCTAGCTTTGGTGAACTGAAAAGTTACATTACTCTTGAGGCCAGGTTTTCATTAACTGTAACTCCTAACAATGAAAGGCAAATTTTAGCAAGAAGAAGAAAATAGGTGTAAAAATTAGAATTGTTTCACTAAAGTAGAAATAATAATTTAACTGCCACCTCTGCTCTCAACAAGTACTTGCATGCAGCACATTACGATCCAGATGCAAACTCAAGCAGCCAACACTCTGGGCTCCCAGCGCAGGCACCGAGGCACTAAATCTGATGTTCCAGCACCAAGCCTGAGTTCAGAGTCCTTTCCTCAGCTCCTCAGCTGCAGTGCCACTGGGATCAGCTGCAGCACAGGGAGTGAGCTCACATCTGTACGCATCAAGGAAGCCTGCCCCGACCTGCTGCCCCACAGTGAGCGAGATGGAAAAGATGAGAAGCTTGCAAGAAAAGGCTCCGTGGCCCCAAACATTAAACTTGAGGTTTTGGAAGGCCACAGGGTATTTTTTGATGGTTTTTAATGCTTCAAATCAACAGTAATTCTGGAGATTGTTAGTTTCCTGTATCAGTAACTGGTCACTGAGAACTAAAAACTATGGCAAAAAGAGAACTCACTCTGGAGTATGTTGTATTTAACCCTCCACAGACCTCTCCCAGTTCAGGAACTGCCATATTTTTGGCTAATAACTGCTAAAGACCAATATCAACTTGAATAAATTCACTGAATCATTACTGTTTAAAACAGACAAAACTTCAAAGCATTTCTGACTCATAAATAGTTATGTTTGCTGACATCATTATGAAGTATCAAATTTCAACAACAAAATGCAACCTTGTTGCACTAATTAAGATTCTGATGGAAGGATCTGCATCTTCCAATAAGCTTTGAGATTAATTAGTATTGTAAAAGAATTTGTCCTCAAAACCAGAGTATATAATGGTACCCACTGTTCTCATCAACAACAGCATCATGCTACGAACATGAAGGGCAAATCTGTGGATGCAATCTCCCTTCTGTTTTCCTACTGTTATGTGTGCCTAACTCACCTGCAGCTGGTAATATTTTCTTTCACCATTCCATTAAAAGTTAACAGTGAACATATACACTAAATTTCCATAGTACCTTTCATTCTGCTACAAAGGGGTCATTTAGAAAACGCATGGCAAAGCTAGAGTAGAGTGAGGTGACATTTTACAGTTCTTTTGACTTCTAGCTACAGTGAAATAGAAAAGAAAGTGAAATAAATTAAACAGAGTTGCATTTTCTTCCCACCCACCAAAATCTAGAAAGGGCAAAGCATTTCAGAGACTTAGATGATATGTATTAAGTGAAAGCAGTTCACTGCTCCGTCCACACCCAACTTTGTCTCCAGCCAGAATCACATCCCACCCTCTGTCACCAAATAAACAGTGATTTCCAAAGAGCCCGTTCAAATTCCAATAATTATTTGTTTAATCAGTTATTGGAATAAAGCCTTTAGATTTCAGCCATTTTTTTTTGACAGAATTCAAACAGAATTAGATGTTGTCTTGTTTTCACAAACTGCTGCTCTAACAGGGGACTTCTTTTGCTGTCTTGATTTCACACTGCTGCTTAGCTGTTTGCATACTCCATCCAGTTACTGAAATTCATCATTTCAATAACCATACCAAAGAGTTTCCTTTAACTGCTTAACATCAGAGAAGATTTTACCTCAGGGAGCCAGCTGCAGCATGAGCACATAGACAGAGGTGACACCAAAGAGGGCACCTGCTTAAAAACCACAGCTAGAAGTTAATCAGCAGCTCGCTGCATTCCTTCTATGAACTTATGCATGTGCTTTGTTTGGGTATTTATGCTTTGCTGCCACCCCTGAGGAGGGCTGTGCAAGCTGCTGAGACTTCTGGCACTGACCAAGTCAAGTTCTTTGTTCTACTTCTGTGAAACCACATCAGCTACAGAAGACAAGCTCATATACCTGTGAAAAATAAGTGCCAGGAATGGTGAGATAACATACGTGAAATGGACTTGTAGCTTTTAAGTAGAACAAGTTGTATTGCAGAATATTTTGGGGTTAACGAAGGATTGAAATGGACAGGAATTCTCACTGAGGACTGTACGCAGTTACCCCTTATCCACCAAATCTAATCTACCTAAAATCTGAGGAGATAAAGAAGATGAAAAGTCATCACCATCTGACATCAGGGACACAGAGTCCTGTGCTTGGGAAGCACGACACTATTCTGTGTCTGGGTCAGTTTTGTGAACCCTAAAGATAGGCAAAGACATCTGTTAAAACCTCAGATGACACTGCCTTAGTTCTCTTCAGGAGACAAGAGAATGACAGCTAGTTGACCAGAGGGATCGTGATTCCTGGTTCACCACAGCCAAACACTTCTTTCAACTCGAGAAGTGATAGAGACTGATGATTCCTTTTCCTTATTCTCTACACTGATGGAGACCAAATGCTTTACTGTAGCCTAAGCACATAGAAAGACATGGGTCAAGCTGTACATTTAAAGATCAGGCTGTACTCTAGCAACATCAAAGTGCAATAAACTGCAACTGCACCAAAACATGACACTGGCTGAGCTGGTACCTCTTTGGTTACATTGCTTGATGGAAGATGTGCCGCTGAGTTTGAACTCTTGGAGGGCTCCTTCTTCTTCTGCTTGTGGTCATGCTGGAGAGACAGCAGCTGTGTCTGATCTTTGGGGAGAGTTCGATGCCCCCTCTTGTGCTGCACGTCTTCCACCTTTTTCTGAAAGCAGAGTGATGAAAGTCAGAGAGAACGATGCCTCGGAGGGCAACTGAGGTGACTGCTAGAAATACTGGCTTTTCAAAAGAGCAAAGTGAGCACAAGTGCAGCAAGACTGACAGAAAAGCCACAGCTCTGAGGAAAAGAAAGCAAAAAATGACTCTGAATGCTCAAATTTTGGCTTTTGGAACAGTGCAATGGTAAAGTGCATTTTTAACTTTTACTTTTCCTAGAAACAGAGGGCTTTAATTAAACACTCCTTGAGTGTTCCTACTTGATTGTGAATCAGTTCGTCTGCTGCAACCTTAGGATAACATTGCAGCCAAGGTGCCAGACTTGACAATGAGACTTCAGCATTAAAGTAACCTCCATTTCATTTTTACACTGTGAGTAAGAAACTGTCCTTTGTGCAACGCAAAGCAAAACTGGAGACTCTGGAGATATAAGCTTCAGCTGAGCTTATGCTGGAAATTTTCAGGGCAAAGGTACCTTAAAGTGACTGAAGACAACTTCAGCAAGGAGGAACAGCAACAGAAGTGCCACCCTCAAGGGAGAGAAGTGTCATTGCAGTATCTCAAGGGAGTGACTCAGTAAATAATTTGCATGTCACGTCCAGAGAAGGTTGTATTTGAGAACAAGAGGCAGTAAATGCATTAAAAAGTCACTCTGGTCTGTGACTCAGAGGATGGCAACAACCCCAGAGGAACTGAGAAAGACATCTACAGGAACAGGGAGCTGTAAATTGCTGCCAGCAAACCGTTTCATACCTGCTTCTTTTCTGATTTCCTTTGTCCATCTGTTACAAACCGTTCATCATCTTCCATGGCCCTTTTGTCTTCCTTACACCTCTCCTCTTTCCTCTGAACATCCTTAGCCTCTAGCCACCTCTGTTCACACTCCTGCTGCCTTCGGAGCTCTTGCTCTCTCCTCTGATGCTGGAAGAGAGCCAGGGAATAACACTGCTTATTGTGTTTTCCTTTGTACCCACCAATTATTTATGCCAGTAGTCATTAATCACAAGGTTCATTTCCTGAGGTGCAGGCAGTAATAGGGGATACCCGATTACAGCACCGCAGGAGCAGCCAGCCACAAACTGCCACAACAATAACTATCAAATCTGAAATGAACCCTTTGCCCTTTCGGCAGTTGAGGGCTGATTTGCTGTTCATTTAGGCAGGTATGTGAACCTTCTATTGTGGTTGGCAGCTAATTGTTCTGTCATTTTGAGAAGGAAAGGTTCTCCCAGGGTCCCCCAGTTTTGCTGGAACAGCATCATGCTTCACAAATGCCATTTGGGAGTGCCTACACAATGCTTGAATTTCATCAGATGATCCTGAGAAGAGACCCGTTGGTGATACAGCAATGCCTGCAACACCATGATGTGTAAGACAGCTGAAAAGGCAGCTTATCTTGTAACATCTTAAAAAGAAGCAGGGCCAGAACTCTGGATCAGGAAGAGAGACTGAGAATGGACAATGCACAAGAGAAAGAAATCAGGACCTCTCACCCCATCTGCCTGAGCTTCCACAGCCAATCTCAAGAGAAATGTCCTGCACCTGCAGCTCCCAAAGCCCAGGGCAGGTTGTCAGCAGAAAAAGAACAGAGCCCTTTTAAAATGACTTAATACCATTGTGTTCAAAAGTGTCTCCCAGCATTGAAGACTGCACGACAGGTTGCGCTGACAATTTAGCACAGCCTTCTTGACTTTCATAGCCCACTCTCCACATGCACATTTTTTATTTGTGAGGGGATGTGGAATAACAATGCAACCCAGCCCCTACATCCTCCAGCCTCCTCCTCTGCTCTTTCTGCTGCTCGATGCGTTTCTGCCGCTCTGTCAGCAGCTGCTTCTTGTATTTCTCCTGGTCCTTCAGCTGCTGCTGCTGGCGCTGAGGGTCAGAACGGTTTTTGTTCTCCTGCTGCAGTCTCAGAAACTCACGACGGAGAGTGGACTCCCCAGGGAGATTAACTATGGAGCTGAAACAAAATACAAGTTTCTATATGACTAAACATAACATTTAAGGCACTGCTTGTTGTCCTGTGTTAGCAGGACATGAAAACATGAAAATGTTTTGATAAATCTCTGCCAAACTGACTATGCACCTGCATTTACTGCGCTACAATGCAGCCTGAAGCTGATTACTGGTTCCTACACTTGAGGCTTTCCCCTCTCATGCCGGGGAATGAAGCGGAAGCTCGTTACACACAGCATTTATATTCAATAGCTACAAAACAGTTAAAGCTATCAGAGGGGATACAGTAGATAAGGGATTCAGAGTAAGGTAAGAAAGCAAATCTATGTGAGGAGAGCTGTCTTCGATGAGAACAGCTTGGCCAGTCAAATTTTATATTCGAGTCATAAAATTAACCTTGGTTCTCCTTCATCTTCATTCAGCTCATCATCTTCCTCCTCACTTCCACTGTAATCATAGTCTGTTTCTTCTATTAAAAAAAGAGAGAGAGACCAATAAATGCCAGTGGAGGACAGTGTTATTTAAGATGTTATCTTGAACTTGGCTTCTGAGCACTAAAACTGAACTACATGCAACTCATCAGGAATTTAAAAGCCCCACACTGCACTAAGAGGCTGAGTGGATGCAGCACAAGATATTCAGGTATGCAACACAAAGCCTACTTCAGACCACGGGTCAGAGGGCCCCTTTATGTATTTTCACATCTTCCCTTCACTTGCTACATTGGTCTTGCAAAACTAACTTGTCTTTACAATCTGCAATATAAGAAGCAAAGCCCACTGTGATAGCCAACCCTCCCACCAACATGAGCTGCTGGGTTACTTCATGTATAAATTTAGATATGGTATAAAAGAATAAAAGACTAATTCTGACCTTTTCTGCTGTTGCATGACTTCTGCATAACTAAACAGAGGCCTTCAGTAAATCTGTGTTTCTTTTTGTACTGAAATGAGTAATTTTAATGGGGATAATCAAGCAACATTAGTTTTAACACAGCTGTTCAGGAGAAGGTGACCCACATTTTTCAAGTTCTCTTCAAGAGTACCATGAAGGTAGCTCAGAAGGGAAGACTTTAAATTAGCATGCCATACAGCTAAAATACAGAGTAGGACCAAACTGGGACTTACTAAACTTCTTCTGGCATCAGTGTTTTGAAGTGTATGGTCTGGCAGTTTCATGTTGTTATTTCAGGGGAATTTTATTAAAACCAGCACTTTCCAGGTCCAGCTGTAACTACCTATCAACACATGACTGCTATCACCACATCTTTATTCCTTCAAGTGCATTTGGGAAACCTTTTAACTAGCTGTCTTTCCATCTGAAAGATGAGATCCACGCCTTAAAGAGGTGACAGAATTTACAGTGACAATCTGGTGGCCTTCTACAATGCAGTGACAGTAGGCGTGGACAAAGGAAGGGCAACTGATGTAGTCTGTCTGGGCATGCGCTTCTGATATGGTCCTGCACCACATCCTTACCTCAAAACTGGAGAGATATGGATTTGAAGGCTGGACTATTTACGTGGATAAAGAATTGGTTGGATGGTCACTGCCAGAGAGCTGTGGCCAATGGATCTATGTCCAGGTGGAGGTTGGTGATGAGCAGTGTCCCCCAGGGGTCCCTCGTGGGACTGGTGCTCTCCAGCATTTTAATCAACAACACAGTGGGATCAAGTGCACCCTCAGCAAGTTTGCTGATGACACAAGCTGAACAATGCAGTTGAAACAACAGAAGGAAGAAGACATCCAGAGGGACACAGACAGGCCCTAAAGTGGGCCCATGAAAACCTAACTGTGTTCAACAAGGCCAAGAGCAAGGTGTTACAATTAGGTTGGTGCAAACCCAGACACGTATACAGATTGTGAGAAGAACTCCATGAGAGCAGCACTGTGATGAAGGATGTGAGGAAAGAACTGGACATGAGCCACCAGCTCACAGCCCAGAAGGCCAACAGTGTCCTGGGTTGCATCAGCAGAAGGCTGGCGGTGAGCAGGGAGGGGATTATCCCCCTCTGCTCTGCTCTCATGAGGTCCCATCTAGAGTATTGCATCCAAGCCTGGGGACCCCCAGCACAAGAAGGATGTGGGGCTGCTGGAGTGGGTCCAGATAAGGCCACAAACATGCTCAGATGGCTGGAACATCTCTGCTTTGAAAAAAGGCTAAGAGAGCTTAGTAGAACAACTGCCTGGAGAGCTTCAGGAAGGCAGCCTTCCAGTACATGAAGGGAGTTTACAAGGGGAACCGACTTTTTACCTGTTTTCACAGTGACAGGACAAGGGGAAATGCCTTTAAACTAGAAGAGGAGATATTAGGAGTTAGATATTAGGAGTCAGCTATTAGGAAGAAAAACTTTAGTCATGGTGATGAGGTGCTAGAACAGGTTGCTCAAAGAAGCTGTGGATGCCCCATTCCTGGAGGCACTCAAGGACACCCTGGATGGATCCTTGGGCAGATTAAACAAGTGAGTTTGGAACTGAATAATCTTTAATGTCCCTTCCAATCCTATGACTACTGGAGTCAGTAAATTTGCACTGCAACAGCAATTGCATTTTAGGCACAAATATTCCTGTTGACAAATCAATACTTCCAAGTTTTAAAGTAATTTATCACCCTTACAGCACTTCGTGAGTTTGCCCTCATAGGCACTAACCTTCAGGGCCCCTGCTATTATAACACACACAAGAGAAAGAGAGGTGAGAGGTTAGGCAAAATCACAGGTCAGCAGGCTACTTGGCTCTCTGTTGCACATCAGTCTGTGCACCAACAGAAGGACCATTCCCACTCCAACACTGCTTCTTCCAGGTTTTGCTCCGAATAAGGAACCAGCTCAGTTTCTCCCTTCATGCATCTGGTATAGAAAGCCAACCAATTATATCCATGCCCATGTGACTGGATCTTGGAAGCCTTTTCAAGGACTCACTTGTGCACTCCACTACAAAATGCTTCTGCCTCCAAAGAACTCACAAGCTGTAATTAATGCACTTGCTGCATCTCCATATAAAGATATCAGGAACCAAGGGATGAACTGAGAGACTAGGAAATGCTCATGAGTACAGCTGAGGTATTCTGTTTAGAAAATAGAGGTCTAAGCATTGCTTGGACTCTGGATACATTTAAGTTGAGTCTGGTGAGCCAGTATCAGTCAACTCTCAAAGACATTAGCACTTACATACCACTGTGGATCAAGGCTGCTGCAGAGATTTGCAAAATGACCCCACTGCCACCAGCAACAGAACTTTCTGGCAGCAGCATTTCAGGTGTATTTACTTTTTACTCCACCATCAAAAACCAGAAGAGGGCCTACTACTTGCAGTGCCTCTTTTTTTTTTTCTTTTTGCCACATTACCCTTTTCTCCTTTCTTCTTCCTGGTCCTGTCCAGGTGGTCTTTCAGCATGATGCGCACCTGCCGTTCGTTTTGCATGTCTCGGATGAAGGAGTGCTTAAGCAAGGTTTCAGTGGACGGACGATGCAAATAATTTTTTACGAGGCAGCTTTCAACAAAATTAAGGAATTTCTTTGACCTTAAAAAGACAGAAAAACAGGGTGAAATAATACGCCTTCCCAATTGGTTTGCCAAGCACTACCCCAGAGTGACATAAAGCACTACATCTGCAAGGCTTCCTTTTGCACTGGGACTGCAACTGCAGTCACTCATGTCAGCCCTCAGTGACTGCAATGGATGCTGCAGCTTATCCAGAGATCAAAAGAACAGGGTTGGATCCCAAAGGTGAACTACTTCCATACCCATGGCTTACCCCAGCACTACAGACAGTGGAGGAAAGATATCACGGATGACTGCAGGATTTGACAAGATCACGATTTCTTGGACAAGGGAGCTAAAAATCATCCTAAGCCCAGTGCTGCAGAAATTACACTTAGCACATCTTTTTACCACTTTCTGGACTTCAGCTTTGGGGGTGGGTTCCGCGGGATGAGGAAGAGCGCTCTCATAGGGTGCATGTCACACAGGGCTGCAAAGGAGAGCACACAGTTAAGTACACATCCCCACATCCAACCTCCACCACGCAGGCACACCCAATTGTTTCTCCCACTTCCCACAGCACAGCACCCGCTGCAGGACCTCGCTGTTAGTTGGTGCAATCCACGCTACAGCCAAGAAATGAAGTCTCAGAGTACAAAGAAAGCTTTCACAACGATGCACTGCTATTGCCAGCTGAATGAGATTTAGTTGAAAGAAAGGCTGCACGGCAACAATTTATTCTTATCTTTATATACCAGCCTTCAAAAGGACATTATAAAAGCTCATGTTTTTAGTATACCAAGGGGTAATTATTCATAAACAGAAGTTAAATTTAGGATTGAGATACGTATCTAGTTTAATGTGCTTTGTTTATGGTTCAGATAAACAATAAGCTACATTTTCATCAAACTCTTAGCTGAATCATTCATGGCATAAAAGAAAATGTAGGATGAAGAAATGTGATGCAAATTGGAGAGCTCGTGAACTGTGTCAGTGGAGCACAGCACAATGGTTTAGCACATATTTCATCTATTCTGTGTTTCGGGAGCAGGAGCACCATTATTAGACAATTTGCAACAGATCCTACCAATGCATTCAGATACTTGTTTCTTTCCAGCTCACTGTACTTCTGCTTAGTATTACTGTTACAGAAATGTAAAACTACAAAGAACTCTGAAAAAAAAGTACATACCATAACATCTAATATACCCCAGTCATTCTGTGTGCAATTACGAACAAGTCCCTGTCTGTCACAAAGATATACTTAGGGTTAGAGGTCTTCCTTCACAAAACAGAGCTACCGAATGACAACTGCGAGGATCTATATGGAGGCTGATTTCTCATGATATGCAGGTGTTCAGAAGTTACTCTCTTAATAGAAATAGATTTGCAGCATTGCAGAAACAGTAAAATCAAGGCTGTGGCCTGGTTACGCCTTTACTGCCTTCTCTTTCTTTCTTTGCCTGTAGCTGCCTGCCATCATTTCTCACATCTGAGTTGACTTTTTCCTCTGTATTTTCAACAACTTGTGATACAGTGGGGGTGGCAGTTCAAAGAAGTCTTGTTTCTGGATATGGGTCTCAGAATCACATGTAGAACAAGAGGGAAAAAATAGCACAACACAATGCAACAGAATATAAGCTATTACATCCCCCTGCCCAAAACAGTGATAACAGCAATTACAAATGGAATGAGGAGTTAGCATGTGAAGCTACAAAGTCTCTCTCAAGGAAAACCCTGCACAGATCCACTTCTCAGGACAAAGCCAGGCTGGAGCACTGTGTCTGAAAGTGCTCCCCAACTCCAGCTGGCCCCGGAGCATTGCTGAAAACCAAGCTGGACAGGAAAACAGCCAAAAGTGTTTTTTAAACACAGCCTACGTGCTCTTGAGCTCAGGCCAGGGTTTAATTTATTTAATCTCCTGTGCTCTCAGCAGTGACCATGTACACCCTCACAGCACATCTGCACCGTGGGTGCAGAGGTGAAACAATCGGTGTTCAGTGGAAACAAAAGACGTACAAGGTCTGTGCATCCACCCTGAGGACACTGATTTCTACCTGGTGGCTGTGAGACACTAACCAGAGTAGTGAGGGGACAGCAAGCGTCTCCCAGCACACTCCTGCTGCTTGGGGTCATGGACTGAAGCAACTATATGAGATAATATTGACCTAAGGGTAGTAAGAAATCAGGAGTGAAATCAAGGAGTGGAAACAGGGACTTAGGTGTGGGGAGAGGAAAGCAAGAGAGCTGAAATGAGAAAAAAACAGATTATTTGTAAGGATCCAGCCAGAACCAGAGCTTTGTACATCTGTGCATTAGTCAAGCACGAGTTATTTTAATACAGAACATGTTCGCAAAGCATAGAGCCCCCTCCCTGAACCAAACCACTTACGAGGAGCTCCTTCAGCCATTTCAATAGCAGTGATTCCCAAAGACCACAGGTCACTCTGCAGGAAAAGAAAGTTTGTACATTGAAACACTCAAGCTCATTTTCAGTTTTCCTTTGTTCCCCTGGAATTCTCCTGGATCGAGTCATTTTCGTGCGAGAGTGACATACATTCTGCTCCCTCCCCTTCCCTCCTGAGCTTTTAGGAAAGAAACGTGCTAGTAGCCAGAAGCTTCCTATTCCCCATGCAGTTCTGAATAGCTGATTCATCATTTAAGCAGCCAGCTCTAAAATGCAAACCTTTTGCATTCAGAAAACCCGAAAGAGCTGGAGTCCAGCAGGCACCATTTAACTAACACAACTAACATCTTTCAGCTATCATTACGAGACAGTGAGACAAAACTCTGGATGATCTTGGAGGTCTTCTCCCACCTTGGTGATTTGAAGAACATTGTCTCATGCTCTGCTCCAGGCCAAAAAAAAAAGTCTTTGTGACCATGCTTCTTTCACAGCCATCATTGCTGTGTTTCTACACTGACAAAACTTAAATTATAGCCAGGAGTGGAGCTCTGACCTTCTGTCCACAGAGTCTCCACTCACATGTTTTTAGGCACATGGAAGGAGACTGAGACTGGAGTTTCCATTATCAGCTTATCTGTGTGCTAACAGCCAGATTTTGATCACAAAAGGTAAATTGGGAACACAACCAATGACTGTAAAAAAAAAAAGAAAAGTCACAGGCTTCTGCTTGATTAATCATGTACAGTATTCTACTGTTTTTTTGGTGTCCACAAATAGTTAATGAGAGGCATGTGAGCAAACCAATCTGCAGGGTTTATCTAAAATGATCTTTTAAAAGGGTGCAACAGAAGACAAACCTTCAAAGATTAGCAGCTCATATCCAGCCTGGCACTCTGTCTGAACCTGACTTTACCAACAGAGCCTTCTCAATCCAGCTGCTCTGAACTGCTTCATGCAAGCTGGAAACCAGTTTGTGTTACAGTTTGCAGAGACATCTGAGAACATAACTGATGGGACCCTGACTCACTATGAAATACATGACAGAAAACTAGAAAAGTCTTCTAGAGGCAGTATTGGGATAATGGGAAAAAGAACCAGGCTGCAAGGAATTTTCAGCTGCAAAGGAAAATGGTAGCAGCATTTGCAAAGAGTGATGTGTATAACAGGTACACATGCATATATATTTTCATTAATTTGTTATCATCTTTACCACTTCTAAACAGAGCAAGAAGTTACAGATGCTACAGAGTGGCTTCCTGCTACTTTCCTCATCCTATCAGTCATAAACCTCTGTAGAAAACATCAGTCCTGTGCCACCTTCTGAGTCACAGCATCATCAATTGCTGAAGGCAAGGAAACCTCCAGAAGTAGGTATGCACATTGCTAATGTGTCTTCTGAAAAGAAAATCCAGTGGTTTCAGAAAACGAAGACAAGATTCATTTTCTGAGGTTTCAGTATGAGATTTGCACGGTATGAAAAATAAAATAACATCCAAGAACATTCTTTGGTCGTGACTGCCACTCAGAACGTGACTTCACACTGCCAGTGCAGCGCAGAAGGTCTCAGCAAGGGAGAGTCATAGCCTCTGAAACAGTAGAAAATGGAGCTAATAACACAGTTCGAGTAGCCAAGTGGCAACCAAGAGAACACCAGGACCAAGAGAGTGACCAGGGGAAGGGTTGCTCAGGAAGCCATCCCTGGAAAATGCCTTGCAGCCTAAGTGTAGGCAAACAAATGACAACACTGCTGGAAATAATTCAGAGGACAAAGAGTCCTACGTCTCTTCACAGCAGCATCAGTGTATTACAGAAGGAGAACCAGAAAAAGCATATGACAGCTGTTGCTGGTATCCAAAATGCAGAGCATCTTGGTCATCTCAAAAGTTAATTCTTCTCTCAATGAAGAAGTTATCGGCAGATGCTTGTGTGGGAGCAAAAATGATGTCAGGGACCACTTCATTAGTGCACCTAACAAGAACAGAAAAGGCCTCTCTATCCACTCAGCCTTTTCTGTTGAGAAACTGGCGGTGAGTAATCAGCTGCATCAGGATGGGTGCTGCTAGTGGGTCAGGAGAGGTAACAATTCCCTCCTCCTTAGCACTGGTAAAGTCGCATCAGGAGGGCTGTGACCAAGTCAGGGCTGTGTGTGTGCAGCAGATGATCTGGGGCTTAGAGCTGGAAGGCTGAGAGAGCCTGGACCATTCAGGAGATCTTAGCACAAACTCCTCATGAAAAAGGAATAAAGAAGACCAAGCCAGGTGCTTCTCCTTTCAGTGGTGGCCAGGGAAAGCAGAAGAGGCGATAGGTACAAACTGAAATACAAGAAATTCTGTTCGAACATAATTCGCATTTATTCTGACAGCTGTAAACAGAAGGACAGCTGTGGACTCTCTAGTGTTGAATATATTCAAAACCTGAGTGGAGCCAAGTCACAAGTAGGCAGCCTGCTCTGGCTGACTCTGCTTCAGGAAGAGTTTCAGTGGACAGCCTCCAGAGGTGCCTTCACCCCTCAGCCATCGTGTGAACGACCAGAAAGTATTCTGGGATGGAAAACCACTTGTAGTTGCATGTTCATAAATGAGCAATGTGTTATGCTAATTATTACTACGTAAATCAGGACTTACAACTAAGTATAGGGTAAAACAGCTCTCTTACTGAAGAGAGTAATCCCTTGCCATGCTAGCATCACATTGTTTGTCAAGCATTCCTTACAAATTTACCTCCTGTTTTTCTTTTCCATCCTGACCCGTAACCCCCATATATCTGTATTTTGTTGCCCAGATTAGTGAATGCGTATTACAGATATAAACAATCCACAAAAAAACAACCCAAAAACCCACTCATAGTGAAACTCCACTCTTAAAAAGAGCCACCACCCACCTACTACAAATGTTTCTATTTGTACAATTAGAACACTATTGTGGTTTAAAAGAAAGGAAGTTTGAACTTTTCAAGTGCAGTACTTGAGAAGAATTTCAGCAACAACTGGTGTGCTTTGCTATCTGATGCTAAGTTGTAACACTTACTCTGTAATCATAGGTAGAATCTGGGTTCTCCTCACAAGCAATGACTTCAGGTGCCATCCAATACGGTGTTCCAATAAACGTGTTTCTTCTCCCAATAGTTCTATCCAGTTGGGCACTTACACCAAAATCCACTGAAAAGTGAAGCAAGGATAAAAAATCAGTACAGGGTTTGTACTGCATGGCAGGGTGCTTCCTTAACTACTTTCATACTTCTTGGATACCAATCTTTTGGGCTAAAATGTGTACTGAACCTGATACAAGTTCTCATAGTACACCTTCTCCACTAACTGAAATTAAGTAGAATAACTGAAGTTTAGTCTAAATGCAAGCCTGAGCAGGACCTGAGATCTTTAACTAGTATTGAAAATGGAAAATAGTATCAACGTTTGAGGCACATTTAGATGTGTCCAATATGCCAATTTGTGTGAGTTGGAAAGAACCATCATCATCACTTTGTTTTGAGCTATTTTAATTAACTCCTTCCCTGCGTTCAAACACTAGCTTACAACAGGCTGGGGAGTATATAGGTTTATTCTGATCTTAGCCTCATTAGAAGGAGAGAATTGTGCACTGCAACTCGTGCTGAAAGGATGTTACTTTCATCAGGTCTGTATAGCAACACGGTGTTGTTCAGATACGAAGAAGGGTCCATAAAACCAATCATTACGTGACTCTATTTTTCTTGCAACAAACCTCTAAGATGCACTAATTGGATCTACTGAGCACAGCATTTAGTGCTATTCAGAGAAAAGATTAAACAACAACAACAACAACAAAACCAACAAAAAGAAAGAAGTGGACGGAAACAGTTCTGTTGTTATTCTCAGCAGTGTTTCCTTGGTGAAGAACACCTGCACACCACGGTCATTTATTCCACCAATATTGATTGTCCCTGTTCAGCAAAATGTCTGCAACAGTAAGCTGGACCTGACTTCTGGGTTCATCATACCTTCTGCGCTGCTGATGGGAAATGAGAGAAGTGCTTTTACATAACACACTGAAACAGAAAAGAACCAGACTGAAGATGTCTTGGTTTTCTAGCTTCACTACTTTAAAAAACTCATAAGTTAAATCCCTCTGGCAGTACTTCTTTTTTTTTTTTAATTAAAAACCAAAGAAATAAAACCCTTTTTTTGGCTTGCTCCAGTCAAGCATCCTACCACATATCGACAGGCTACGACTATCCTCCTTCTCCAGCTCCACAGTGATTTCTTTCAAATGAAGAAAACAGATGAGAAATAGAGAGTCATCCCAAATAAGAAAAGGGTTCTCCTCAAGACTGCTCCTTTAAATCACTGCCATGCACCCTCTGTGATGCCTTCCAAAAACATCAAAGATGTCTCCCTCAAGAGAGATATGTACTTGAGTTTAATCTTAGGAAGTTAGAAGTTGTCAACAGTGACATGTCAGGGCTGTTTAAGGAAATGAGTAAACAGGCTGACATTCCTGAGAGACGAGTGTTAGTAAGATCCATTCATGCGTGAGGGCTACCACTGAAGAGTAATTCCACCTATTCTCAGAGCTATGAAAATCTCTAATCCCGCTTCCCTTAGAGAAATGGATTAGTTTAACTTACTCTAGGTGGTTTTCTTTTTTTTTTTTTTTTTGGAAGCCTTTGTACACTTGGAGCCTGCTGTGAAGACCTGGTGGTGATCCGACTGACGACATACTTTATCTATTTGACTGTCCAGAAGCAGCTGCATTTCCCACAGGCTGTGAGTGACACTGCTGCTGAATATATCACATTCTCACCTCTTTCTAGCTGACAGACATTTTGCAAACGCAAGTGTTAACACTATTTGATACACCTTGGGCTCCTGCAAGTTCTTTCCGAGGTAAGATGGAAATCAGAAGTTTTTCACAAACAAGTTTGTAGCACATACCCAGTTTTACTTCTGCATTTTCTGTGAGAAGAACATTCTGTCCTTTAATATCTCGGTGGATGACATGATGAGCATGAAGATGTGCCAAGCCCTAAAAATAAAGCAAAACAAAACCAAGACTTTCCTTATTACCATGAATTTGGCATTGTTGCTGTTTTACTCTTTTTATCCTTCTCAGACTTCATGGGGAAAGTCCTTCACATGTCATCAGCAACATCAAGTCCCCAGTTCTGGCAAGGAGAGAAGACAACAACCAGAATGCACAACTGCAGTAGAGCATCTCTGAAGTAAAGTGTGAAGAAAATGAGGTACCAGTGTTTTTTCCTTCCATCTCAGAATCAAGGGATGAATCTTTACACTACATATTAAAACCAAAGGTGGAAAAAAAATGATAAGGTGAAGAACATTGCAGAATGCTCTCAATGAGGTACAGAGACAGACAGGATGTGGATGGCCACACTGGGTTAAATTCTGCATACAACAGAACAGCAAAACTCAGATTTCAATAAGTTGATCACATAGAGCTGATAATACCATGTCAGGCTATTTTTGAACGCAGCAAATATTGTTGCCATTCAGCTAATATTTGCAATATACTGAATCCTCCTTTCCCAAATTGTTCATGGTCAAGATAGCATAGCTGTAACAAAAGACTCAGAAATAATATACTATAAAAATCCAAGGGATATTTTGCTGAAAATGTTTAGCTTCTGTATTATAGTATGAGTGAGTTCAAACACAGCTTCCACCCAACTCCTACGTTTTCCAGAAGGAAACACTTTCAATCCAGATGCAATGAGTAATTATCTGTTTTAAAATGAAGAAGATTCAATCCAATTGCTTGTTTCACGCAAGCTTGATGTTATTACTTTCTGCTGTGAAAGCATAAACCAAAGATTTTAATATCAATTGCTTTAATAGAGATATTACAGCCACACAAACATAAGAACCTAACCAGACTATTAGGATTATTATTATTTTTTAATTTTCCAGAAGAGCTCTCCCCACAATCCCCAGCTACAGTTATTACAATATGCAGTCTGATGCCAAATCCAGGTGAGATGGCTGATGTTCTCCACCGAACATACTTATCAACAACACCTCCAGAAGCAGACTTACCCTTATTCAAGCATTATCTTGGCATGCTATTTGAATTCTAGCTCCCAGAATAAGCACTTATCTTACCGTTATTTAGAAAAGAAGTAAAACTCCATTACATGGAAGATGGATCAGTAAGTCTGTAATGGGTTTTGAATTTAGAATGACAGGTGTTTTTTTCCAGGCCAATACACTAGATTACACTTTGGAACTATTTTATCCTCTCCACTTTCCAGGAAAACACACACACACAAAAAAAAAAAGATAAAAAAAATATACTGAAGTATACATAGAATACAATACAGCTGCGAGAATTATCTCAGGGAATATTGCTGCAGCAGGGACACCTTTAAGATTTTGAGATGCTGTTTAGGCAACACTGCTTCTAATAGTGCAGAAAAAAGGTCCCCTATTGTGAGCAGGTGAAAGAATTATGAGCGGATTGACCTCACACAGCAAGAATAGTCAAAGCAATGAGCAGTAGCAGTATCTCATGAAATGGAGGAGGATGGAAGACAATAAGCAGTTCTTCATACAGGAAATGGGATTAACTAGAGTACTTCAAGATGTCAAATAGCCATCATGCAGGCAGATGGACATTTGGGCTCTTCTGAACCCAAGGACTGTAGCCCACAAACCCCATGGATCAAAATCTTGAAATACTAGTGCTTATTAGTGCCTTACGTTAATGACCAAGGGCCAGGAACAGGCTTTTTTGTTCCAAATGAGCAGCAAAGTTCTGGTCCACAACTCACCCTGAGAACCTCTCTGCAGATGTACGCAATCCAGTCTTCCTTAAAACAGTTCCCTTTTGTCTTCTTCACCAGATCAGTGACAGAGCCAGCACCACAGTACTCCATCACCAGCTGCAGGAAGACAAACGCAGCACATCTTTACCGCAGCACCGACAGGGCACCAGCAGAGATATCAGGAGTGATGTCTGCTGCACCACTATCAAGACACAGTGAACTATGTGCCACCCTCCTGGGTGCCAAATGATGTAAAATCTCATTTCCTGAGCAATGCACATTACTGAATAAAGAAATAAAACCCAAGAAGTCAGGAGTGCTCCTCTCCTATTACGGGTCAAGGGTAAACATTTTCTTTCTGGTATAAACATAAATCAAAAGAGAAACAACCAAGAAAAAACATATCACTAACAAAGGTGGAATTTTTTTCAAAATTTAGAATATCTCATCTTGCTGCAGATCTCCATAAATCCCGCAGACAAAAAACACAAAAAAATCGAGAGTTTATTTTTCTTTGCTTCACTGCCAA
Source organism: Callipepla californica brunnescens (assembly GCA_023055505.1). Lineage (NCBI taxonomy): Eukaryota > Metazoa > Chordata > Aves > Galliformes > Odontophoridae > Callipepla > Callipepla californica. The sequence continues at coordinate 2,460,493 of JALIRH010000013.1, forward strand.
CTCCTCTATTTGCTTTCTTACTTTTCAACTGGAAAAGAATGTAGAAAGTGAGAAGGAAAAGACAAGCTCTATTTCATTGTTGTTAAAAAAAAAGATGGAAACGTTCAATTTTGGAAAAGCAAGTTCTCACAACAAATCTGACCAACAACCTAAGTCACGAGTATTATAACACACTTTATGTTCACTCTCTTAAGGGAGGTGGGAGGCAAATGGATGAGGCCAGGCTCCTCTCTGCTGTGTGTAGTGAAAGGACAAGGAACAGTGGCCGAAAACTTGAACACAGGAAGTTCCATACTAACATGCAGAAGAACGTCTTTAAGGTAAGGGTGATGGAGCACTGGAATGGGCTGCCCAGACAGGTGGTGGAGTCTCCTATGGAGATATTCATGACACATCTCAATGCACACTTGTGCAACTTATTGTAGGGAACCTGCTTTAGCAGGGGTAGCAGAGACCTCTCCTGAGTAACCGCTGTGATTCTATGTATAAAGGATGTTTCTTTTTTATGAGTCACTGCTCAGAACAACTTCAACATTCCACCGTGCCAAGGTCCGAGCCAAGTACATCAGAGCTCTAAAGAAAGGAGCTGGACGTCCAATGAACCCAATGCAAAGTACTTACCCAGAGCTGATCATCTTGGCCTGCAGGGCTTTTCTTTACAAACGCACCATAATATGTAGCAATATTCCGATGATGGGAGTATTTTTTTAGCATATTTATCTCCAGCTTGATTTCCTCCTCTTCATTCTGTGTCAGAAGAGAACAGAAAGCACTTGAAGTGCTGAGAGTTCACCAAGGCACCCTCCATCTTTGTAGATGTTTGGGAGCTGACTGGAACAAGCAATGAGCAACCCACCCTGCTACAGGCAGGAGCTCGGGCTGGAAACCTGCGGCCCCTCCAACCCAAGTTGTTTTGTTCATGATGAGATCGCAGTCCAAGGTCAGGCTCTTAAACTAAGGATGGAATCATGCTGATCCTCTGGCCTAGGATTGAGCTAAAGAATCAAAAATACCCCCATGTGTCTGTAACAACATCACATTGTCTCGTCATAGGGCTAGACAGGATCAATAATTCCCATGCTTGCAGTTTCTGTATGCAACCTCAGAGAAATGAACTGGACTTAAACAGAAGTATTCCTAACACTCCATTACTTAAATACTCGGAAAGCACCGAGCGCACGCATCAGCCAACTCATCTTCCCACTCCCACCAAGGACCCAGCTGAGAGGAGGCTACAGCAGAACAGCAGGCTCCCAGCCACACGCTGGCCTCCAGAGCCAGAGCAGGGCCAGGGCTTGCCCCCTTTCCAGCAGCCCCCCACCCCACACAGACACGGGGTGCCCCACATCAAGCCATTGGCCAAGTGCTGCTGAGCGGGTCCTAGTGCAGGCCAAGGCACTTCATTCCACACGCTGCTTTGTGCCAGCTCTGTTACTCCACTGCCTTTGCTCAGCCTCACAGGCAGGCGTTCTCCTCTGGCCAGAGCAGCCAAAGCTGTGGGGTGCTAATGGGAACAGTTCTAACAACTATTTTATAAGGGAATGTCCTTTCTCAGTGATGTCTTTTTTCAAGAGGTCCTCTCAGCACAGCCTGTTTGTTTCACTGTCCCCACGAGAAATGGTGCACAACGCTGTGAAACGTCTGCAGATTTTGCTGTCTCATTTGCTTTAATAGGAAACGCGTAGCACTGTGAGGTATCCATGCATCAGTTAAAAGGAGTAAGACCAAGCTGAAAATTAATTTACCTTGCTGCAAAACATTCCAGTCAGCACTTAGCAGCTGAGGGGAAGAAAAGGAAGCAGCGGTTCAGACCCACAGGACATTCTTCTGCACTTTCTCACCGTTTTCCAGTCGCTCTGCCATCAGAGCATTCTTACAGACATCACAACAGACTGCTTACAAAACCGGCTGTGCTGTCCCTTCAACATGCACCAAAACACTGAAGCCTGGCAGGCTGAAACCAAATTCCCTCAAACATTCTATTAAATCTGACCTGAAAAAAGCATTCTCAACAGAAGTAGCCAAGAACTTCCCTAATAGCTTCAATGCACAGGAGACGTGCTGCCAAACCAAAGCCTAGCTTTCTTAAGTTAGGAAAAGGGAAATGTGAAATAACTCAACTTGAAGCAAAATCAGCTATTTCTGGTTTCAGAAGAGCCTCCCTGCTGAACACAGACTCTCAAGGCACACTTATTACACCAGATACTTCATTTGTCTTTTATTTACAATTAAGGAAAAAGGAAAACTAATCTTTGGTTTACAAGGGTGCTGGGTGTCATACAACTTAGAAAGGGTAAGGACAAGGCTGGAGCAGCATCTGGAGTGTTGAAGACAAATCAGAGCTGCATCCCAGACAGCATGCAGGAAACCCTTTGTAAGCAAGGTCGCATTTCTTTCCATATGCAGCCAGGGCCAGATCAAAGGGAGCTTGTGCTCGTGCCTTCTGGAGGGGAAACAAAGCTCTGCTCCCTCTGAGACTCCAAATTGTGCATATGAAAGATGGAAATAAACAGGTGAGGACAGAGCAACTGGAGGCAAAGGCAGCCTTCAGCTTTCCAGTGTACCAAGGTGTTCAGGAATTCCACTTTCCACCACCCCGTCTGTTAGTGCTGTCGTAAGCCACATCTCCCAGGGGTCTGGAACCTGCTCATGAATCACAATGCTTAAGAGAAGGAACAATCTCACAGATGTGCAGGTGCAAAAAGCTGCTTGCTTTCACAAACCAGAGCAGTTCTGGGTACAGATGGCTGCAAGCACCAAGATGACAAGCTCACGATCAAAGGCAATGACATTCAGAGGCAAAGAACGAGAAAGCACACGCCTCTAACCTCAGACAGAAACAAGATCATCAACTGGTAAATATTGGGGTACTGACAGGTTTCTTTTTACATGTTATTTCACTATCAGGAAAGCCTGAAAGCAATGACAGGGAATGGCCTGCTGCAGAAGAGCCTCTTAACCAGCTGCACTGCCAGTCAAAGAGACAAGCAGCAAGGATCGGCAAGGATCCTCCATGCACCCTCTGCTTACTTGGCACAGCCAGCAAGCAGGAAGCACAGCCCGCACACAGACCCAGGAGAGCACGCTGCCATCAGCTCCACTTCAGCAGTTTCAAAGGCTCTCTGCCCCCCGACCCCCCCAGCAAAATGTGACACTGCAGCACTTCCTGACAGATGTCCATAAGATCCCACAGTGACCGCAGCATCCTGCTGCTGCTCTTCAGAAAGCAGCCCGGGGCTACAACTTGCAGCAGCGAAGGGCAGATTAGCTCAGCTCCTGATCAGCCTCAGATCTCAGAGCTGAATAATCGCAGCTGGAGCTGGGCAGTGGATTCTTGATGAAATAATTTATTGTTAGAAAAAAAAGTTAAGTAGATTTGGTGAAACAACATTTGTCTGAGATGTACCAGTTACGATGAAGCGTTAGCTGGAAGACTCCCTGGGCTGGATTTTCTAGTGAAAACAGGATGCCGGGGGAGAGAAATCCACTGCAGAACATCAAAGAGGCGTAGAAGTGCCTCAGACTCTTTTGATATGATTGATAACCTTGTTCAACACCCTTCCCTCCCATGTCAAACAACAATGACCCATTACCGAGCAGTGCTGTGGGCTGCTGATCAAACTGCCACCAACCCACACTGGCATGGGCTCCGTCACACCTGGTAACTGGAACCGACCCACCAAGTAAGAGAAATGTCTCCTGGAGGCTTCAACTGCAGTTTTCCAAGCAGGCATCCAAATCACAAGGCCCTTACAGGCATTCAGCTCTTCTCCACTTTTATTTTTTGGAGATGGGTGAAGGTTTCTTTTTTCTTTTTTTTTTTTTTTAATATTTTCCTGTCTTCTATCACATGAAATTTTGCTCCCCAAGAAAACCATTCCCAGTGAAGCAGTAATCAGACTGTGTCACTACCCGAAGATGAAAATGACCAGAGGGGCTAGGAGCCTCCCATCCCACTCAAGCAGGTTCACTATGACAGCTTCCATTTCTCACAGACCAAACTCCCTGTGAGATGTTGCTCTTAGGTGCAATTTATATGCAGGGCATTGAAGATGAGGATTTCAATATTTTAAAGACTTCATTTAATGCCTCAAGCCAGCTTTTCAAGCCCAGAGGAACAGAAAATAATTTCAACCTGAGCAGACTAACAACACCAGAGAAACACTGAATCCTTGGCAGGCTCTGAATTGATCACACTGGATTTCTGCAGCTTGAAACAATTTCTGCACTACAGTTCGGACCCACCATTGCTGTGAGAGGCCTCAGTACCCACACGCTATGAAGCATAGGAAGTGGAGAAGTGAGGTTCAGAGATGCTCTGGGCTCATTCAGCACCAGCCTCAGCCATGCTGCATCCGTGCTCCAACCTCCTGCAGTAGCACAGCAGGCAATGGCTTCAGCCACTCTGTGCTACAGGGGCCAGAAGCATGGTCCCTGCTCAGACAGACCAGCTCAGGAGGCAAGCAGTAACCCAGAGCAGCCATGGTTTATCAGCATGCCCACTATTAAGCTCTTAAACTGTCACAACTGCTTTTGTGTTAAGTGACTCAATGTGAAAACAGCAAGAGCTGTTGTTGATGTTTAGCCCCTCCAGCAATGGGACAGATTCTCCAGGGAGGTGCTGACTTTCCAGCCCACAGAGAAGCAGCAAATCAAACCTGAGCAGCTGTGTTTTGTCCCCACAATCATGCAACGTGAATTCCTGAAGCTTTCCAAAGCTTATTTCCATCTAAATTTTGTTTCCATGCAAGTAGGCATTACTGGATGCTGAATTCTGATGCTTACATACAAAGGAGTCTGTTGTGTGTAGTAAAGGGAAGGAAATCTTTCCAAGGTTCCCTTCCTGAAGTTTTTGCTTCAATTGTTTCATCAAGGAAGGGACTATCGCTGGTGTTAACATGACAGCCCACAAGTGACATCTGTGGCTAGCCCTCAAGCTATGCTGGCTGACCCAGCAAAGCATGAAAGCTGTCTGCACAGCAGCTCTGGTTCACTTCTGAGTCCCACATAAGATGTGTCCTGTAGATTCCTTTCTCCAACTACATGTTTGTTACACAAGGTAGTAGTCATAGCCAAATCAGCCCTTAGATGTTCTACATAAAAGAGCTACAGCAGCATCAAGTTCAACTAACCAGCATGCAATTCAGACCACTGGCTGCTCAGGGCTGGATTCCCACCCCGTCAGCAGAGGCAGCTGGCCTGGACCTGCTCTACGTGACAATGCTCACACAGACTAACTCTCTGTTGTCTTCCAAGACAAGCAGAAGACATAAAAACATACACAGAGCTTGCTTGTGCTTGTTTAAAATGCTCCACATAGTTGTACCACTGGCAGAATTGGCCCAGAGGACCTATTTCTTATCTCAAGCTATGACCCTTCCACAACATCCCAAGAAGACCAATTTCACCTTGGAGTTTTATGCACCATACCCACACTGCCACAGCAAGAGAATGGGGAGCTGGTAGTCCATGCAAACAGGTGTACCCCATGGAACCCAGACCTCCAGCACACTTTGAAGAGAGGGTGCAGACTCATCCCAGCTCTTCTGGGGCACAGGAGCATAAGATGCCTAGAAGGCAAGCTGCTTTACAATGGCTGTGCTCAGAAACAAAAATCAATACTTAGCTAATTTTTTTGACACCTTGTTCCAGCACTGACACCACTTTATAAATGTGAGCAGGGACAGTGCCAATTTAGCTGTCTGCTCCTCTCATCTGTCAAAGAACAAAAAAGAAGTGCTACATTTGCATTTCTAACATGTTCTTGCTTGCTTGCTGTCATGGCAGCTACACTGAGGAATGGCTGGCATGTGAAGGGAGAGGAAGTGATAAAACACAGCAGGGGTACTGCACAGCTAGAGGAGATCTTTTACTTGCTGTCTCTGGAAACAGATTATCAACTAGAAATAAGCAGGAAGAGAGTTCTCTTCATTATTTTAGAGCACGAATACATATAGAAACGCATTCCTTATTGCTTTGTCCCCACTGGACAGGTACACTTGAAATTCTGTTTGCATTAACACCTCTCAGAACTTCAAAAAACAAACTGCTGCTGAGCCACCGTAATTTATACCACCAGATTGTCTTTCATAAGCTATCCACATTCTCATGACCTGATTCTTTATATTCCCTTACACCTCGATAATTGCTTTTTGATTTTTGGTTCTCTACTCACCTCAGTAACATTCATCACTTTGATTGCAGCTAGCTGCCCAGTCTTAACGTGGCGGCCCTGTTAAGATAACAAAATACTGTAAGCAAAACATGCACGCAAACTGTGTACACAGTAGCTCATGATGCATTTAATGGGGCTGTCAGAGCACAACGTTGAATGAGTTTATGGGTCTCCATCCAACTCCTATGGAAGAGGTGCAGCCACTGAAGCTGTACAAACTTTCTTGCTTCTTGCAACAAAAGTTTTTGAAGACACTGAGGAAAAAGAAGGAATTAGAAAGGAAAAGGAAGGAAAAGGAAGCTATTAGAAAGAGCAAACTCAATACAAAGACTGGCAAGCTATTACTCCAAGCAGGCAAAGCACAGTGCTTTCTCCTGATAACCAGCACTGATGTCGCACTGAAGGATGGTATCAAAAGATTTGCAGGGACAGTGGACTGGCTATGCATCCTAATTTCTTCTTTCCATTAAACATTCAGAAATGGGTCTCCAGCTTTAAGACTGCAATTATGTCCTTTAAATAGTAGTGCCTGAAAAGCTGTGCATTGAAACAGCTAACCGACATCAGTTCAGTAAGCCGTAGGAAATCAGATATGAACTGCTGCAGTTTGCAGACAAAATGGTTTGCGGGTGCAATTTACACCTGCAAAATTAAAAGCTGGGTTGATATCATTTTAAAACTCAGGTCCTATCTGTACACAATTGCACACAACTGTTATTCCAACAGCTAAGCAATTTTGCATCAAAGAAAAGTGATGTCTCGTTTTCAAGTCATCTGTCACAGCCATGTTTTCTTTTACAGACAACTGAACCCTGCTGAGATTTCGTGTATTTGCAAGTGCCCTCGATCTCTGGGAGCACCCTGGGACTGCAAAGCTTTTTCTCACAAAGCAGAGTGCGGGATTTCTGCACTATCAGACATCAGGAGGAAGATGAATGGCAGCCTGCTTCCTCCACACTGCCACACCACCGCTGCAGGCCACTCTGAATGCTTCCATGGCAATATGTGAGGGGCTTGCCACAGAACGCAGGCACGTATGCCATGCTGGCACCCTGAGGTGCCTCCAGGAGCAGTTGGCAGAGCCAACTCGCCCAGAGGCGATGGCAAGGATCGACTGAATTCCAGTGCTGCAAGGAGACACCTTTCTTTTCTTTACTAAAAAACCAAATCAATACCATTGCACTTGATACTGAGCATTCAGAGTCTAGTTTTCACAGTGTTCGGTTTTCCTTCAGCGCACAAGACCTACTCAGATTGCCCTCTCTATAAAGCTCCCAGGTCTGCAACTGTGCTGACTGTTGGACGAGAGGAGCTCAGCCCTTGCAGAGCCTCATCTCAGGGCAATGTCTGCCTTGTACCATGCAAAGTTTCCTTTCCAACGAGCAAAACCCATTGGCCCACATGTCACAGGCTCACCTGCAATAAACACTCCCTGACCACGTAAAGCAGCACACAACACTAACTACGTGCAGTTCCCACCCTTACGTTCTCCTAGACCCTTTTATCAGCCTGACCCCCAGAGAGCATTGATCACACTAGAATTCTTTCTCAAGAAGACAAAAGGAAAAAGAGCAGAGGGCAAAGGAGAAACAAAGACACATTTTCATTGGTTCCACCCATTTCTCAACTTGTGACCAGTTACTTTCAATAACTATTATCACACTTTTCTAAAAGAGTTTCCACATTTCTTGGCTGCGTTTATCTGGAGAGCCTCACCTTCCTCCATGCAGAAGGTGGTGCACCGTCATGCTGAGGGCTGAAGGGCTGCCCTCACCAAAGGTTATCTGAACCTAATGAAAATTACCTAAGAGGAATTATTTTCAAAGTGCATTGAGGCTAGGGGGAAAAAAAAAAAGGAGCATCTTGGAAAGTGCAGTGCACAGCATCACTTCCATCTCCCTCTGACATGATCCCAACATGCACACATCAAATCTTTAAGATCTTCCCAAGGGAAAGGCTCAGCTTGCCACCACCACCCAAAACGGCAGAGCACATGTATGGGTGTTCACACAAAGAGCCATTAATGCCTGGCCCTGCTTTAATGCACAAACCACAACGGATTTGGCAGTCAGAGCAAAACCCCAGGTTTCTCTCCTTTATGCCTTTTTTTTTTTCTTTTTTTCTTTTTTTAAACTGTTTCAAGTACATTTTCCTTGAAATCTCTAAAAGCGGTAAACATCCTGAGCTTAGTGCTGGGGTTCTCGCTAACACACCGACGCTAGTGCCTAAGTAAGGGTTTCAGGGCCGGGTCCCTTATTTTTCCAGTTATCAATAAATCTCAGAGGTTAGGCAGGGTTCATGGGAACTCTTACACGCTTCTGCTGAAGCCACAAGGTTGAGCATGTTTGAATTGTTTTTAGAAAGGTGGTGTTTTGATTTTTTTTTTTTTTTTTGCGTGAAGCTCCCAGCAGCAACTGGCTGCTTTAACCCTTACCCAACCAACCCAGGAGGACCAGACAAACCAAATGCATCCCTTCTGATTCAACCCAGAAGGTGAGGAGGAACAAGGGGCACTGCACTTCCACACCTCCATGCAATGCACAGTGCTCTGCAGACCACCAAAGGGAACCAATCTGCTTTGATTCCAGACCCAGAAACTTAACTGAGGGCAAACTTAACTTAACAGGCTCCTATTTCATGAACAGAAGGTTTTATCTTTCATCCAAGTGTTCCCTTTGAGAGCACATCTTGACTCCTGAGAATGCAGCCAACATACCCAATGGCTATCTGCAAATTACCCACATTCCCACCCAGAATTAGAGCAATAAATGCTATCAATTGCATACAGAGCTCAGACTTGAACAATTCTGAAGCTCAAGGACTCTGACAGTGAAGTCCCTGCCTACATTTTGGTGAGGTATCCAAGCTGGAAGAAATTCTCTTGTTAGCATCGAGTCCAACTAAATTCCTCTTCTCACCCAGAAAATACTTCCGTGTAAAATCTGCTGCAACTGCCAGTTAGTTACTACAGTAACATTCTGCAAACCCAGGGCCAGCACTCACATTCTTCAAATCTGAATGCTGGTCATTGCAGCCACATTTGCAGGCGATGCACCATGCCAAAGATCTGTTTCTGATGAGCTCCAACTGTGAGTTATCTCTGCAGGGAGATCTGAGTGGAATGGGATAGATCACTGGGTGTTACTTCTATTGAATATGCATTTATCTTCTTAGTTCAGATCGATACAGGCACCATTTATTTATGCCCTGTACTGAGGGCCAAGACATATGTTTTTCTATTTAGATGAAACAAGAATATCAGGATTAGCAGTCAAGCTATTAGTCAGTAAGGGAGTTTAATTTGCATTAAGTGTATTTATATGAAAACACACTCAGTTATGTACAATGCCTTTTCCTTTTAGATCCAAATGAATTCCTGAGGCCTTGGCTTGGGCCACTTGTTGCTGGAGACCCAAGGGGCCAGCCCACAGTGACATGGACCTGGTATGACAGGGTCGCCTCTGCCATCACACACACACTTTAATGCTGCTGGTCAGAACACAGGCAGAAAACAGTGGGACTCCACAGTGACCCTTCACAAAACTGCCTGCTTGCACATAACCCAGACAGCACAACCTCAACTCTTAGGACGGCCCCTGTCTTTCAGGTTTGTACTTGAAAGGCAGCCTGGCCGTTGGAGCTGGAGGACCTTGCTATGGGCTGACCTCTGCAGCCAGCTGCCAGCCACTCTTGCAGAGCAGGGTGAAAGCTCAGCTGTTCAGCTGCAGGCTTTTCCTGAAAGTGAATTCAGCGAGCAGATTTCCCGTTCAAAACCCACATATGAACTTTGAAGTCTGAGCCCATCTTGGGTGAGCCAGCGCGAGGCTCTGTGGTTGCTGGTGTGCTGCCAGTTGCTGCCTGTGCCAGTGTGGGACCCCGCCCTCTTGCCCCTCTCCTCTCCACCCTTTCCATCCTGGTCAGGCAAGGAAAGCCTTTAGGAGATGGCACAGCAACCAAACAATGCTCCACATGGGGATTCAGGAATCCTCATGTCCTATTCCACATGACCTCAATGAAGTCAAGATCCTCCTGTTTCCTCTTCCACCTACACAGGGCTTCTCCACTTAAACTCAGCCATTCAGATGAGATGAGCAATGCCTGCTGTTGCCAGCCTGCCGACACCAGCCCTGCCTGCTGACAACACGAGGGCAGCCTCCTGTGCAGCTCAGCCAGGAGGACGCCCAGGGCATAAGACCTGCTCTCAGACTGCTCAACAGAAGGCTCTGCTTGGAGCCAGTGCTGGCTTCAGATCTTCCCAGAGAAGAATTCTGCACTCAGCCAAACTGAAAAATAAAATTTTATACTATAAATATAGGTTTAAAAGTTTCAGGAGTGAGGCATAAAAAAGACAACACCAAACAACAGAACACAGGAATTATTCTCTGTTCCCCTATTTATGTCATATGCTTAAAGAAATTAAAAAACAAACTAAAAAATTACTGGAACTCATTTCAGTGCAGAAGGCAACGTAAGACTTCCCTTAACCTAAAATAGCAGCCCATTAGTCAGAGAAGAAATCAGAACATGTAACCTTTATCATTCACTTAAAACTCTACTCAAGCCTACACTAGAGGTGAGGCACGGACATGGGTCAGCTCTATGGCACCAGACACTACAGCCCTCATCACTGGAGGAAAAGGACATCCCTTCATCCCTGCTGCAAACGTCTGTACCACATCTTTCATGAGCAACAAGACCCAAGAGCCACCAGATGCAGTAGTTCTGTCCAGTTTTTTGTTTTTATTTTAAACTCATGCAGTTCCTATTTCCTCCCATTGTACAAGTGGAAATGCAGATTGTTTGCTTTGCCTAATGTTTGTCTGTGTTTGACTGCAGACCAGTGGGAAAACAAAACGGAACAAAGGACTGAATTCAAGACCTTGTACAAACACGTATTTGAGTATCTACATTTCTGCGGTATCAGTATGTTACTCACTTAATCAGATTACTGTCCTGAAGGAAAACACAAACCACTGAAGGCTACTCCATCCTTGCAAAAGGTTGGACTAGAGATTTATCTCTAGGGATGTTGAAATCTGCCCCCAAAGAGGTCGTTTGTGTGGCAATTAGCAAGATCAAGACACACAGTAAGAAACACTAACCTGAGAGAATAGCACGCTAGTCATAACATGACAACAGAAGCCTTGTCTATGACTTAGCTGAAACCAAGGGGCAGCATGAAATCTACTGTTCTTCCCCTCATTTAGAGGAGTTTGGAAGGGGAGGAATGACGAGCTGCCTGTCCACTTCTTTTCCTTGCACCTCATTTACTGGGACAAAATAACTGAATTCTCCGAGTCTAAATATCAGTATTTACACAAATGGTGGTTCCAACAGCCTTGCCATGCACTGTGGGCTGAACTGATTGTCACACCTCTTGACAACTGTTGAAGTTCACTGCCATTCCAGCCCAGAAGCCCTGTGGTGGTAGGCAGAGATGTCACCCTGCTGAGGATGCACCCCCATGCCCACAAAGCCCTGGTCAGGAGCAGTCCCTCTCAAAACCTGCAGCACCCAGCAGGTCCACTGTGCCAAAAATCTGTATGCTCAGGAAAATAAACAAACTGGGGGGAAAAAAAAAATGGATCTCACTTTGCTGGCAGGCCTGTTGAGGAGGGAGAGGTACAAATCCCTCCACCCCAGTGACTCACATCCATCCGTTACAGAACTGCAGGACAGTAGAGAAAACCTCCATGCTGCACATCCCTGCTGCATGAAGTCATGGGTGGTCGGGGTGTCCCACTGGCCCCATCCTGCAGAAAGGAGGTTGTGGCAGGGCTGCAGCTCAGCCTGTGTGGGTTAAAACTGGCTACAAGTTTTTGTTTGTTTGAAAGGACAGTAAGGAGGGGAGCACAACTTAGAGGGTTCCAGCCTACAGGATGAGAGCTGTAGCAAATGTAAAGGTGATTTAGCTTTGCACTCCAGTCCTGCTGGTACTTTTCTTACATGGGCTGCAGCATGTGTGCCTCTACTGATGTCTGCATGGGACTACACTCTGCACAGGACAGTCAGCACAATGCTAAAACCTGTTACACAGAGTTCTCATAGTCTGAGCCTTTCCTCCACTAGTTCAAGCTATGTCCCATGGTTCCCTTTACCTGAGGTGAATCCTGAAAGCAAAGCACTGCATGGAGAACTGCCTCTGAGCTCAGGTCTAAGATCTGCAGAGGGAAAGAGTATTTTTCAAACACGTGAAAAACTGAAAAATAGGGTCTACTCCTGGGGTCTCCTCATTTGGTTCTATTTCATGCACCATCTCCACTGAAAAGGCACTTAATGGGCACAATTACTTTGTGAGAAAACACATTAGTCACCAGATTTCTGAATGAGCACTGCAAGAGCAGAACTGCAAGGCACTGATCTTGCAGGCAGTTGGTTCTGTGCCCTCCAAAATCCTATTGGCCAGATGGTCCATGATACTCAAGGGGAAATGAGTTCCAAGTTTGGAAAGATTTTTGGTACCGAATCTGTCTTCAGAATCAAACCTCAACACTTTTTCTAATTATTCTTAAAAGCAAAATACACTTTGCTTTTCTAATTAAACTAAGAAAGAACAGTGCTTCCAAGTTCACTTTCCTGAAGAACAATCTGAGTCTGAGAAGAGTTTTTTTCTAACTTGACCTAATAATCTTCTCACAGCAGAAGCCTCTGCCTGGCAAAGGCTCTCCTCCCAGGCACGCTGTAGGTCAGATGTGCAGCAGTAGTTCCTCAACAGCTACGAGCTGTTACCTTCCAATGCTATGTTTTCCAGTTTTCTGTGGGGACTGAAGTCAGTCACGGCAGACAAACGAACGGTGAACTCATGAGCAGAAAAAAAGCAAACGCTGAACCAACCCCGCAGATTATTAAGCAAGGCAGACTGGTAATTACCAGTATGTATGAAACAAAAGCATCAGCTAACTGTAGGACCAACTGGTTGCAAAAGGGATGGAGAGTTTCCTGTACCAACTGCAGGAGAGCTTAACCAGATCTCTGAGCTGTGATCTGAGTGCCGTGCTGTGTGAAGGATCTGCCAGCAGTGCTCAGGGCAGAGGAAGCCCTGGCTGCATAGCGGGCAGACCCAGCAGGCACAGACCTATGGCTCACGGCCCAGGCCCGAGGCCTGTGCTCCTGTGTGTGCTGCTGCCTCTGCTGAAGCCAACAGAATATTCCCTGCATCTGGATTTACTCTATAAAAGCCAAACTTCTCCACTGAATCCCACTTTGCACCGAGTTTTACAACCCAAAGCTACTGCCCACTGGAAATTAGTCTCCCCATATGGCCGTGGATGTGGGGCAGATGGAAACAGAAAGCACTTGCTATCCTGACTGACTGCAGACTGACATATGTATAAGGGAATGTAGTGACAGGACGAGGAGAAATGGCTTTAAACTGGAAGAAGGTAGATTTAGACTAGAAGAAGGAAGAAATGCTTTACTGTGAGGGTGGTGAGACACTGGAACAGGTTGCCCAGAGGGGTTGTGGATGCACCCTCTGTGGATGCATTCAATGCCAGGCTGGATGGGGCTGTGAGCAACCTGCTCCAGTGGGAGGAGTCCCTGCCTACAGCAGAAGGTTGGAACCAGGTGATGTTAAAGGTCCCCTCCAAACCAAATCATTTGATGATTCTACGATTCTTCTCCTCTCACTCATGGATGTCACTCAGGATGTCATATCAAAGCTTTGCAGTCAGGAAACTCTGAAAACTTGGATGACAACAAATACTATGGGGTCAAAGGTGCTATGGACAAACATGTGCACACATACACAGACCCACATTTTCCAAACTGTATGACTGAAATCCACAGGCTGAGCCCACAAAGCTACAAGCGTCAGGGAAGCTGCACCACAACCCTTCTTGTGACTCAGTTCCAAACCCACTTCTCATTTTCTCAGCCGTGAACACTGTCTACTCATTAGTAGATTCTAATGGCAATAGCCTGTCCGGACAGCTGCAGCCCATCACAAAGCAGCTGTCAAGAAAGAAAAAAAAACAAACAAGAACAAAACAGAACAGCAAAACAACCTAAACACACCACAAGGCATCCAGTGAATGCAGGCAGCTGGGTGGAGAAACCCTTCTATCAGTAGCAGCATGTCTGTAACCTGGCTTATGTGTAAAACATAAACTTCCAGAAGTGGCAGTCCTGCCTAAACACCTTCCTCTAATTGTATTCATGTTAGACTTGACTCTGTAAGTTGAACCATCCACCAGTTTCAAAATAACTTCCTTTTGCAGCTTCCTTGCGTGTTCTGTCATCCACACCCAGATGCCAAAAAGCACCACCAACAGCTCATTGCTCCTTAGCATACCTTTGGTAGTAAGCACAGAAGAAAAGCCATGCAGGGACAGGCAAAACTCTACAGCACTGCCAGTGCATGTATTTCAATATCACAGATACTAGGTTTCCACAAACAACAAAAACGTCTTGGAAAAAAAATAAATTAAAGAGCAGACAAAAACAACGCACGAGCAAATCTACTTCCTGAGTGTTTCTATTGCCTTCGAGTTTCTGAACCTTTGGGGGCAGAGAGGGATATGGAATTACAGAGAGCTGCAAGCTTTCCTCCTGCACCAAAGCCAGATGCTTAGCCAAGTTTCTTGCTCTCTCGAGAAAACTCGGCTTAGAGGATTGTGCTGCCCTCGCATCCACCCGTGTTTTAACCCGTCAACACATTTCAACCCCAACTGACAGACAGAAGCCACAAAGATGAGCAAAATCCGATATGCTCTGTGAGAACTGCAGACGAGCCTCCCACCCTCCACAGAGGAGAGCTGCAGCACGGCTCCCTGCCCCACACTGCCTGCTGCCTGCCCGCAGCGTGCCAGGCCGTGCCCGTGGGCTAGCACAGACCATGAGGGACTCAGCAAAGGAATCAGACTGCTGAGCTTTGTGGTGGAGAACAGGGTAGGGAAGGACAAACCTCCAATTTGTTATCTTTACAGTTTCTTCCCCACCTCTTCCCCAGAACAAAAAAAAATAAACTTCAGGATTTCCCTGAATGTAAAAACTGATATATCACCAGTGCTTGTGGGCTTCTCACCCTTAGCCTTAGCATTAACTATAAAAGTGCTTTCACATTTGCACCACTAAAGGTCAGAACAGATGCATTTTTGACATCTGTTTGCACAAAAAAATAACTGTATACCATAACAGAGGCGTTAAAGAAACCCAAATACCCACAGGGAAGGGGCTCTGAAATCAGGAAATCAGGCAGGAAATGGCTCACCAGCACCGGGTCTTATTTGCCACTTATCTGCCTGATGAGTGCAAGGTGAGCAACCTCCTGTCAACTGTTAGCATTTTACATCCACTTGGAAGAAATAAAACAAATGACATCACCGGAAAAGGACTGGAAACAAACAAAGTTCCAAATAATTATTTTTAAAGACTTGGCTCGCACACATGGTTGACCCAGTTAAATTAGAAACGTATTCCCAGCTCAGTTTTGTTAAGCGTGGACATGCTCACTGGCTTGCATCACTTCTGTTTGCCACTTCCTTTTTGCTGATCCAGCCACGCTGGACATCATTTTCCCAAGTGCTCTGCGTAACTCTGGCCCTGCAGTTTCACAGAGGTTTAAACAAATGAAGAAATAGAGAGATTTAACGCAGAGAGGTTGGACTCGATGAGCTCTTGAGGTCCCTTCCAACTCCTGTAATTCTGGGATTCTGAATTTTCCCATAGAAGGTTTGAGGTTTTTTTGTTGTTACTGCTGTTTATTTTAAATAAAGATTTTGGTGGAAGAAAGTAAGAAGTTAATGCTGGTGAGAAGCCTGACTGGTGCAAGGCTATCCTCACTAACTGGGGCAGCAAACAGGCTGAAGCTGGGGGTGGGTTGCACTTGGTGGTTTTGCCCTTGCAGCAGCTGTACACAAGGACATGTTTCTGTGGCAAGGCAACCGCCTTCTACCTGCTAATGCTTCCTATTGTTTTTGCCAGGGAAGTCAAGAATAATAATGTAAGAAGCTATTTTCTGCCAAACCACAGCAGCGCTGTTGCTCTGCTCCATCATCAGCTCCACGCATATACCCAGTTATGTAAAAGCAGCAGCAGCACTCGTGCAAACCAGCCCAGAGCAAATGGGCTGGAAACGCCAAGCCTCAGAAGCACGTCTGCAGAAATGAATGGCTACACTGATGGTAAACACAGATATGGCAAACACAATAATGGGGAAAAAATAAAAAGTCCAGAGGCAAAGTGCTCCACGTCATCCCATGTACTTCATACCCTGCTTGCCAATGAAGCCTCCTTCAGTGGGTGATGATGCACAAGCACAGGCATCTGCAGCCAGGCCACGAGCCAGACACAGCTTATCAGATCCCAGCCAACCCTAGGAGCACCTAGAGAAGAGCACAGTCAGCAGCCTGCCCTGGGGGGTGAAAAGTGCAGAAGTAGCAGCTTCTCCATTTCTCTTTCTGATTATGCTCCCTGTTCTACAAAGAGGTCCCTGGAAATGAGAATGCTTCACACAGTCTCTGGGGACTTTTTATAATATACAATGACTACAGAAAGTGCACAGTTCAGATAAGAAGGCACTGTATAATGCCATTACTTGCTTGGCAAAGTAAGCCAGAGGAAGCCAGAAAGGAAAACCCACAACCCCTCTGGAAGTTCCAGCTCTGTTTATACACGGTGGGATTCTACCAGCCAGGCTCAATAATCAATCAATAATCAGAGCTTATTTTGCACAGTGATATCTCCATCACACAGCAACATCTCCATCCCCACCTCCTCCAGGCCAACAATCCCAGTCCAGCCCCACCCCAGAGCTGCCTCTGCCACGCATGTCAGAGTTGCACCAGGAGCCCATCTCAACAATTTAAAGCATTCTACACTAATAACATCAAAAAAGAGAGGCCTGCCAGAACTCTGTATTGTTTACAGCAACCCCAAAAGCTCAGAGAGCCAAGCTGCTTTTAATCTACTCGCTGTGACACTCCAATCCCATCCACATAGCAGGCAGGATCAGCACCACACAGGCTCCAGGCATCACCCTGGGCTGACATGGTGACAGACACTTTCTTTCTTTCCAGGGCAGAGATCTGTGAACTTGGAAGAAGCCAAATGACATCAGAGGAGCAAAACAGGAATTTGTTGTGCCTCTGAGCAGCCTAATGAACGCATCAGGTGTTTTGCAAACACATCGAAAAGCCCAATCCCCAGCCGACAACACATGTCTGTAATGTGCAGACTGCTGTGCAAGAGGAAAACACTCATTTCAGCATGCAAGCCACGGACACTGGTCGTGCAGTCTCTTATCAGATGGGCACCTAAAAACTGATGTGAAGCAAAGAAAGCAAGACAGGAAGAGAGGGAAGGGTGAATCCTAAATCCTCTCCCTCCAACCTTTATTCTCCAGCATGTAGGATCAGAGACCTGAGTTTCCAGCTTTTGTTTTGCAACTTCCTTTATGCCAAACATTCCTGACCAGTCTTTCAAGCACCCAATAGAGGAAAGCTGGTGCTTCTCTTCACTCCTTCACCCTTTCTCCACATCCAGGCACACTTACAGACACTTGGCTGTAAGACATTTAGTTTCTCCAGACTCAATCTATTTTGGCCAAGGAAGCCATCCCAGCTGGGCAGCCAGAAATCCGCTGTGTCTTGTGCACATGCACACCTCCTCACCACCATGTGAGCCAGGAGCTCAGTACATCTGGGGAACGTCAGACCTACTTAGGCTGATGTGCATGCACACAGCAAGCCCAGTGCTGCCCACATGTGCCCCACTACGGCACGCTCTGCCATGCCCAAGCTGCCCAGGACTCAGAGCTGCTGGGAGCACCCCAGGCACCCAGTATCTGTGCTCCTGCCACCCCAGAGCAAGCTGGTAGCCTTCCACCATCAGAGCTGGCAAAACACGTTCCATGGCTCAGGAAACAGATCATCCCTCCTCGCATGGGAGAGTGGTCCAGTGCACTCACCTCATGTATTGGTGCTGCTCATCCTGTCCTGCAGGGCCAGAAGCACAGGCGGGCACCGTTCCCATTGCCAGCAGCACATGCAGGATGGGAACCCTTCACCTCAGCAGTGGGACGCTGTCCACAACACCTACCCCTGTCCTCTGGTACTGACATAAGGGAATCAGGCATCTGCTGATGCTATTTGGCTCCTGAGTGCGCAGCATTTGTTAAGAAGCCTCTTACAATAAATATTTCATGCTAGACTGGAAAAAGCAAATATTAAAGCATGGAATTTTTCTCCTGGTTTTCTCTTTTTCCACATTACAAGACAACATCACGGACAATCTGTGTAAATAATACATCACAGAGTCCATTACCTAAACCATAGGCATATTTATTTCATATTGTTTTTGTTGCATATTTTAGTATAATTGTTCACGTGTTTTAAGCAAAGAATAAAACAAGAGTAGACAAATCTGCTACGGCAGGAATAATCAGTAAATTGCTTGCTTTTCTGCCATTATTTTTAAACACCAGGAAAAAATCCATGCCAAAGTGCGCCATAAACGAGAATGTTAGAAAGTTCCTCAAGTTCAGTAACATGAATATTTTCTGAAGCCAACCATGCATTTCCCTTATGACCTTTTCCTCAAAGTTTTCCCACTTGTTATACAAGAAATAAAAAGAAAAAAAAAACACAGTGCCAAAACTGCTGATGGCAAACATAGCAACTGTAGTCAGAAAATGGGATTTAGTCAGTTCCAGTATTCAGCAACCTCAACAAAAGTTCTGTGTTCTGCCAACATTCTCACATTCAGTTGTAAACGTTCCTCACAAAATGGAACTTCAGAAATATAAGAGTTTATTAATATTTACAAACATATTATGGTGATGCCAAATTGCTCCAGCACAGCAGTGCCTCCTTTCAGAGCACGCAGTACTAAAGACAACCTATGAAATATTAAACATCCCGCTAAATTAAAATGTGTGTTCAGATGAAGGAAGCAAGCAGGACGCAATGTTTTGACGTTTCTGAAGCAAAGTTTCCAAATGAAAGCCAACATGTCTCATAAAACGTTGCCACCAACGCTCCTGTTGAACTCGGCACGTTCTGACTCGGATGGAGCTGTTTCCAAACCGTGTGCTGCTGCTAACCACGCTCCAGCCAGCTGCGCAAGCACACCAACTCCTTTCAAACAGAATCGCTTCACAAAAGCACAGAGTGCTCCATGGCAATAGCTGCAGTCAGGTAGAGAGCCCTGGTCCAGGCGTCTTTTTGAGCACCCAGAGTTCTAAGGCAGCTCAGAGCCTTGGCTGACCCTTTGGAGGCCTGGGCAAGAAACAGCATGGGAGGAGCTACTCTGCACTCATAGTCACCTCCAAAGCCTAGCCTTCCATCAGGGCAGCAGTGCCTCTGCAAAAACACTGCCCAGACATAGCAGAAGGCAGGCAGAGGCAAGAAGGAAAGCTCCATCCTCTGATCTGCAGCCACCCATGTCAAACCTCTATCTGACCTCCAAGAAAAAGTAGCTTTCTTACATGGTGGTAGCACCTAACAGGACGGGCACAGAACACAGGCTAGCTACACATCAGCTAACACAGTCACGTGCGTAGGGGACTGGGAAGGTCACTAAGTTTGCTACAAAAAACGTCTGCTGGATCATCCACTCCCTGAGATCTCAGAAGTTTGTAAGACTTTGTGCTTTGCTGGGGAAAAAGGAGATGAGGCAGAAATGGCCTTTGAAAACGTGCTTCTAAAACAGATCTCAAAACCTTTCAGGGATTTCACGACATCAGTAGGGTTACAAGGGCAGGATCAGAACACAGTGGGCTTTAAAAAATAAAATAAAATAAAATAAAATAAAATAAAATAAAATAAAATAAAATAAAATAAAATAAAATAAAATAAAATAAAATAAAATAAAATAAAATAAAATAAAATAAAATAAAATAAAATAAAATAAAAAGTATACTACAAACAGCTGAAAAATACTTTCTTCTACTCTTTTATTCCTAAGACCAATATTTGCAGCTCTGCACAGGCCAGGAAAAGTAGCAGTGGCCAGCAGACTGAGGGCAGCTGAACACCAGACAGGGGAAGGATTTTATCACATTTATGGACATTATAATTTAAAATCACTTACTGAAAATTGCATTACAACAGGACAAGGGGCCAGCCTGAGCCCACTGCCTCAGCAAGCTGTCCGACCCAGCTGGCAGTGAAAGCCGGACTTCTGTCCCATTTCCTCACCCCTCCTCGGAAGGGCAGGATTACTGTCTGTCCAGCCAGGTTTGGTTGCTGTCCACCCAGGCAGCTGCAGCCTGAATAGCTGAGCTGTGGCCAGGCACAGCCCCACCTGGCTCAGAACCCAGCAGGAAGACAAGTGCTGCTTTCTACCCGGTGCTGGAGCTGCAGCAACCCAGGGAACCCCCCCAGAAAAGCCACACAACAGAGGGCTTGCTGCTGCTGCAAATCATCTGCAGCCCCATCCTGAGCACAAGGACTGACCACAAAGCTTCCCGACATAAGTGCTTTATCTGCTGCTGGATGGCTACCAGAGGACAAAATCACATCTCTACAGTAACAAGGAGGCAGCTGGTAACACAAGTGCTCCCGGAGCGTGTCCAGAGATGGGCAGCAGAGCTGTGAGGGGTCTGGAGCACAACTGTGATGGGTGGTGCCTGAGGGAGCTGGGATGGGAGGCTGTGGTGAGGTCTGCTCTCAGGTAACAGTGGTAGGATGAGAGATGATGGCCTTAAATTGCTCCAGGGGAAGTTCAGGTTGGATATTAGGAAACATTTATTCTCAAAAGAGAGGTAATGCACTGGCAGGGTGCCTGTACCACCCTGGAGGTGTTCAAGAGCCGTGGAGATGTGGCACTGATGGACATGGTTAGTGGGCATAGTGGGATGGGTTGGGGGAGACGTCGTAATGGTCTTTCCCAGCCTTAATGATCCTACAGTTCCACGATTTTGTGGTGTGCCTGCTCCACAGGAGGACAAGCTGCAGAAAAGGACTGCAGAGAGGGTAAAACAAACCACAGGCTGTGTTCTGCAGTTCCAGCAACATTACTTCCATTCTAAAGACCTGAGATTAATTCCAAAAGGTACAGTTACTGAAGCCAGCCTGAAGCAGGACTTAACACCCAAAACAGCACATTGACTTTCTGCTGTTGAAAATCAAGAAACGTTATTTCACTTATTCAGCCAATAGCTCATTACATGCCCAGAGGTTTTCTGGACTACACGTGCTCTATTTATTCTAAATTTTCCCTTAACCCTGCCAATTCTTTTTAAGGAAGAGATAGCAGACAATAAAACATTTCACAGTAGCCGAGGCAAGGTAAAACTTCAGCATGCAGAGTTCTGGTCACTGACCCATACCTTCAGGTGGGCACAAATAGAGCACTCCTATAATTGTTGGAGTTGGAAGGGACCTTAAAGCCCACCCAGTTCCAACCCCAGCTGCAGCAGGGACACATCTACCAGCTCAGGATGCCCAGGGCCCCATCCAGCCCAGCCTCAGATGCCTCCAGGCAGAAGTACTGAGACCATTATCACCAGCGAGGTGCTAACAGTACCTCATGTGACATGTGCTACTGGGGAAACTAAGAAGCTGAACTTGTTTCCTACTACGCTTAAATTATCACCAGTGCTTTGTTTTTATTATTTTTTTTAGGATATTCTCTTAGCTTCAAAGTAGCGTGTCCCAGTGCCAACATCTGAGCTCAAAACTCGTACAGTTTATGACAAAAATGCACTGTGCTCTCCCATGTGGACTTTCAAGTT
The DNA here is from genome assembly GCA_023055505.1 of Callipepla californica brunnescens. Classification (NCBI taxonomy): domain Eukaryota; kingdom Metazoa; phylum Chordata; class Aves; order Galliformes; family Odontophoridae; genus Callipepla; species Callipepla californica. The sequence continues at coordinate 2,482,344 of JALIRH010000013.1, forward strand.
GAAAACGTGGAGGAGCTGGAAGTGGCAGGCCTGACAACAAATTATTTGCAAGGGTTTTACTGTTCTCTAATGGCTGATGTGGCACATCTAATTACTGTACACTGCTCTTAATCAGTCAAAGAGCCTTTACTGTATTAGAAGCACACCACAGCTGAGAGGTCTTTTTTCACATTCTTACTCTTCCATTTTTGATAAACTAGCCCTACACTTAAGAATCCTAATTGAATTCCTCTAAAATATTCACTAACTAGAACCAGGACTTCATGACTCGCTAATTAATTCCACATATATGATCCATCACTTTAAATTCCCATGCTGAATATTGTTTAGCACTACCATGCAATTAAGCAGAGAGAGATTAAAACAAACAAACAAATAAAAAGATGAAAAAAAAATTGCTTCTGGACTCAGGTTCTGACAACTGAATATACAAGCTGTGTTACTTATTTTAAATATATTTTTCTAAATAAAAGGCATTTCCACTACTTTGCTTATTCTTCAAGGCACTTACATATTATCTAGCTGGCAGCATTGATGTTGGGTATGATGTACCCACTGAGATTAACAAGCCCTGTCCACACCACCCAGGTGTAGAAAGCCATCGGGAACATAAGGCACAGAGTGCTCCAAATCTAGACAGAACTCCTTTCCAAGAAACACAAGGGTAATTTAAAGAAATTTATTTTAGGTAAGCTCCTGCTGCTCTTCAACTCCCAGCACGTGCCAGCTCAAGGACTGGAAGCATAAGCAAACCTTATTGAATTGTTACACAAGTATGGGTTTTGAGGAAGCTGAGGATTGAGGAAGTAAGATCAGCAGCAAATTATTCACGATGGATAATGATGCCTTAAGAAATGGTCACACTGGAGTCACTCATGAGAAACAGTTTGAGTGTACTCCTAAGTAGCTTCTCAGATGGTTTAATAAGGCCAAGACAGAAAATTCCAGCATGGGCACGTACCAAGTAGTGCCAGAGGGGACAGTGACCCCTCTAGGAACACTCAGAAAAATTCCACAGTCTCTGAGACGTGCTAATTTCAGATCATAAGCACCAAAACACTGCAGATCTCACAATGATGGCTCCAGCACGTGTTAAGCTCAGACTTATTCCTGAACGAAGCTCCTGCTGCCAGGATGAGCAGCTCATCTCCACCATCTGCTTGCACTGCTGAGCCCAGGATACACACACCGACCTGCTGACTTCACCTGGTACGCTGCAGCAGCACCTTCTTACACACTCCTATCTACCATTAACCCACTTTGCAGGTGGATGAGATAATCAGCAGCGCTACTACAAACCCAAGTATGGAAAAAGAAAAGACAAACAAGCACTCCTACCAACTGTTAGTGAAACAGAAGCTGTGTTCTGTCATGTCAATAGAGAACAACCACTTGTCTGACCAAAATCTCAGTGCCCTGAGGGCTGAGATTGGCTTTAAAAGCGTAACTGACCACAAACGCTAACAAGATGCCCTGAGATGATATGATGCTTGTAATCTCTCTTGGCAGCAGCCTGGAGACTCTTAAGTTGCATTTCAGCCCTGAGAGGCATCCATCATACAGCACCTCCTGACCGCCCCAAAGAGATCTCTTGGGAGGTTTCAGCCTACTCATGTTCACCTTCTGGATTGCACTGGGCATAGTGGTAACGTTCCTTAACTTGAGCCTTCCCTTAACTGCCTGAGGCACTGCCATCAATTACAGTTTTGAATTCAGTCCACAGACTTTCACACTTCATCATTCAGCATGGTCCTGTGATCTTCCCACAGAGTATCAAATCTTTCCTGAAAAAACCACACTGCTTCTCCCCTCCCCCTTGCTCTCCATTACTTCAGCCAACTACTCAATGAAAATTATGATAAAGACTTTCAAATGAAGATAAACAGAAAAGCTGTATCTGCACTTCACAACACCCCTGCCACCACACATCAACAGCAGAGTAACTCATCACTCACGTCAACAACTGAAGTATGGTGCAATGCCAAGCAGCAGCCGTACTAAAAAACAAAAAGGCACTTCCTTACACAGACCTGCTTCCTTTACGCAGCCAGCATCTTATCTGACTACAAAGAAATAAAGATGTTGGCTGTACAAACAGACAGCAAGATAGTTCTGTTGCTTCTCCTCTTTGCTAATCCCCAGCAAGAGCAATGCTTCATCTGTATCAGCTGCGTAACTGGGAATCCACATCTTCCTTCTTCAGTTTCACAGCCCCAAAGCAGCACTCCTCTCAAGCTCTCCCTGTCCTCAGTCTCTGTGAAAAACCAACCATTCTGCATGCCAAACAGTTGCAGATATGTCATGGTTTATCATCAGTCTGCAAGAATGTACTCCAAAAAGACAGCCCCTGGATCATGCCAAAGCCACTGGCCTCTTATTTCCCATTCCACCCTGAGTCACTGGCCCCAGAAGAGGGATAATCCACTTTGTTATGATAAAGGGAAGTCCGAAGCCCCAGTCAGGTGCCTCTCCACACCAGCAAATGAGCAGTGTGCACAGATGCTGACCTCAGTCAGCCCATGAACGCTTTCTTAGAAGGTTGAGGACTGCCAGAGTCCAGCTGAACTAGCAGGATTAAGAGCAATTTGTCTTGTTAACTATATCTTGATGACTAAAAAAAACCCAACAACCAAGATGGAAGCAACAAACTGAGGGTCCTAACTTCTCTTCCAGAGTTGGAAAAGAGACACGAGAGCCATGTCTGACTCAAACAACACACCCATGTCAGGTGCACAGCTCTCCCTTTCCATACAGTCACCCACCAGAAAAGTGACCCTGCAATTAAAGCAGAGTGCTGAAAATTAAAAGATAGAAAACACATTAACAGACTCCTATGGAAGCCACACACAATGATGAGTATAAAACTCAGAGCTGAAGTCCTTGCAAAAAATAGCATTTCACACACACACATGAGATTACAGTTTAGTTACTACTAAACACACAAGCACAGACAGAGCTACAGCTGAGACTGCTCTACATCAGGGCTGACACACATGACCATCCAGCTCCTCCAAGCAGCAGAGTGCAACTGTGAAAGGAAAACCACAGAGCATCCCTATAAGTAAGCTCCTGGAGGTAGTGGGAGTGGGCAAAGGACGATCCAGATGAGACACTGCCAACTCTCCATCGCAAGGCAGAGCCTCGGGCACATGAAGACCAGTCTGCTCAGCCACAGACACTGCACAACGCTTGCAAAGGCAGCACCTCCTTACGGTGACACGGCGGTGTGCTGTTACGCAGCAACCACTAGCAGATGAAAAAGATGCTATCATCTCCTACATCACTTCCCACAGCTCTACTACTGCCACAAAGGACACCTGCCTGCAGCTTCCCCCAGCTGCTCTGGGAAGCAGTTATGAGGCAAGGGGACTGCAGCTCGGAAGGGAAGCGAAACCCCAGAGTTTGTGGGTGACACCTTCAGCAATCTCAGTTCCTCCCAGAGGACGGCTCCAAGCTCACGGCAGAGCACGGGAAGCCCAGGAACTTCTCTTTGCAATCAATGGAGACAGTGCAAGGCCCGGATGCCACCGGACTTCAAACCTCAGGAAGCAGGGGTGTGAAAGAGCAAACATACATACTTCTCCAAGCGTCCCAAACCCGTTCACCGAACAGCTTTCCTTCCCCTGGTCTCACCCAGAACTGCTCCACGAGCAGCTCTGTTCTTCAGACTTTGGCACCTGGAAGCGAGTAATTAGCTGAAAAACTCATCTGTCACGTCAAGAGATAACAAAGCCCGAGTCTCATGGCTTCTAAGAACTATCTGAATTTTTAATATCTAATTTATTCTTTTCCAGAGGCTGAAGTTGCCAGCGCTGGCATGTTTACACCCGGCTGCTGCATAAGTTGTCAACAAACCCTCTAGCTCTCAGGCAGCTATTATATGCAAATCCCAACTTTATGACATTTGTAGACAGCTCCAGCGTTATCACCAGCACGATTTATACCCCTTCCATTTCATTTAGGGGACACTGAACTGGAACTGGCCTGGAACAATTCACGACCAACAACATCCTCCTCCAACAAATCTGTTAAACGTTGTTTTCTAAATCCAACGATAACTCCTCTAAATTTCATTTTCATTTTTATGCAGCTGCATTTATTAGAACACAGAGCCTAATGAGTCATCTTCAGAGCCAAGCAAACAGTTTAGTAATCTTGAGCGTACTTTATTTAGTCTGAAATACGCTTTACTTTGATGGAGTGCGATACCATGTTTATCTATTTCTGAACACACGAAGAGTCTGATACCTCCAAAAAATGAAAACATCCCTCGTGGTGTGACTATATATGTGGACATCCAGGAATGCTTTATAAATTAAATATTTATGATCTGAAATCCACACTCTAACTAGATAAACTACAAAATGATACAGCATTCCCTACTATGCTCCATCAGCCCTAGCAATGAAAAAGCAAAGTTTCTATGGTCGCTTCAGAATCCATGGGGCTCCTGCACCAGCTGATGGTGCTGCCACATTCCCAGACCCAGATCTCCTCACCCATAGTGAGCAGACCTTGTCCTCACGTGGTCTGTGGAGAGCAGCTTTTGGGTAGAGTTTTTAATCTTTGTTGCCGGTATTCCTTACTCATTTTTCCAGCTGATATCTAAGTGATCCACGCCATCGTGCAGGACATTTTTTGTGGCAGCAGAGGAGTGAGCTGTGCTGCTTCTTCCTGCTCCTGCTGTTATTAAGCAGCTGATTCACTCTCGACACCCTTACAAGATGACTAGATGGAATTTTTTTTCTCCCAGTATAACATAAATCTAGGCATGAAAAGAAAGGCCTCTTTCAGAGGCCGCCTGGGAGCTTCCAGACCTCTCACAGGTAAAGATGCCAATGGTTCCACCAGCCCAGCACCCCTACATGCTCCACACAAACTATACAACCACCCCAAGTTTCTATCTTTAATTTCATCATAATCAATATCTGAGATGATAATCTCACAAATGATGCAGACAAGCAGTTACACAAGAAGGATTCTGCTTCTGACAGAAAAAAATTAAATAAAAACATATATAGGAAGGCAGAAACTTCCCCAGGCTGCTTCTGCAGAGAATCTTCCAGAATCTTTGAGAAAGTTTCTACAGTTTCAAGTGGGAACCAAAACCCGATCACAGCAGAATCCATCTCCTGGCTGTGATCTGAGCTGCAACGCGTGGCTGTGTGCTGGGGGCCTGGTGCTGAGGCAGCCTGCCCAACACCAGGGCTCACAGCACAGCGGTCTGGAGCGGCAGGAATCGAGGGAGAACTGCACCAGACAGCTTCCTCTGGTGCCACTGCCCTTCCCTTCTGCCTCCCTGGTCCAGCAGCGTGGCCCTTTCCTTCCTTCCTGTCTTATTTCTCCAAATCAGAGTGACATAGACCCAGTGTCCTACTTTATCACTTAGATTGTTCTTCACAAGGAAAGGCCACTTCCTCTTATACCCCAAAGCATGCAAAATGCACGGAATGCGTTTATGGCAGACAAGGTTTCATTGCTGCAGTTTCTTGGCCTGCTTTGACACCACTATGACAAAGGTAAAAGTGAAACCAAACACCTGGCAGCCTGGCTACTTCACACCTCTGTGCTGAAGAGCTGCCCTTTGTCAGTGTGTGCAGGGCTCTCACACACCCCAGGCCAAGTTCAGCCATCACCCATTTCAGTGGTCCCAGCTGCCCGTCAAACAGCTTAGAAGAAGAAAAAGATAACCACAGGACAGAAGAAGCAGGGCAAAGGGAAGGCAGTAGCAGAGCCAGCAGCCATCTGACAGCACAGGACATGAAAGCAGGCTGGGAGGAAGGGCACAGGATGGAGACAGCCAGACACAACAGGCTGCTGCTGGGACAATGCTGTCCGGTTCCCAGCGGTGCTCATTTCTGCTTTAGGAAATACGGCTTTATTGAGATGACCATCAGAAAATAAAGAAGAGCCCAAACCTTATAGACTTGTCCGTACGTCCCATTGCCAACAACCTGCACCAGTTCAAATATTCCTGCAGGGTCCTGCAAAAAGCAGAAGAAAAGAACATCACTTGCAGCAAAGCAAACACACTGTAATGGAGCATAACTGTTCCCAATCAAAATGAAAATGTGGCATGTCTCTTATTGATGTGTATTATACACTAAATGGGAAAATAACTTATAAATAGTAGTTCAAGAAATATATTTCTATTAAAGTTTCCAGTCAAATTGCTCGAGATAACTCAGAAGATTCAATATGGCAGATGGAACAAATAAATGGGGATGCATGAGGACTATGAGCATCCAACTGATGCAGTTGAGCAGCAGAGTAAGCTTTAAAACATGAAACTAGTCCGCAGGCTGAGCTATGAGTCCTCTGCTATGAAATCTTGGTATCAGCAAGGCAACAAATGAAAGAACCTCACTAAGGGAATGAAAAGGTGCTGCACAAAGCTCGGGTCTGACTGCCTTACAGGAAGGAGATGGAGCACCCCAAGCAATACAGGAACACCACACAGGCTGAGGATGCTCAGCTGGCTGTTCTGCAAACAAGGTGAACTGGAGCAAGGTACTGACATCTTGACTTTGAACCCAAACCTGACTGCTGTTAATTTACATGAAAGATCTGTGTTCAGCATGCCACACAAACCAGTGCACGTCCTGCTGGTTTAGCACCAGCTACTCCAATGCCAGCCAGTGCAGCACCTCCCCAGCAACCAGACCCCGCAGCCTTGCACATGGAGGAGGAACACGCCACTGCAAGGCACAGGCAAGGAAATGTTTGCTGCTGCATGAGTGAGCACATTAAGAAATCTGTGCCTTCAGTTAAAACTCACTTGAGATCTATATAAAAACATTAAGAACTCAAGAGACCAGTTTCCTGGTTTCTGGCTGAGCCATTCATCAGTCCTGCTCATTTCTTGGGATGATTTCATTGCGAGATGTATATAAAATATTATTAGTTCCATGTGTCAGTTTAACCACATCTGTTTCGGCAATCTGTCATGTCAGGCAATGCCTATTGGTACTGCTGAGGGATGTGATACAGAAAAACAGCCTTCATCTCCAGACTTCAATTTCTGTGACCCCAGATGAAGTGCATTTTTTTTTTCTTAATGGTAGCACTCCACTTACATGTTATTCTTTTAATATACATACTGCCTTCTTCATATCTCATCTGGAAATTTTTACTTACAGAATATCCCAGAGGAAATATGTGGGCGTTTTCTGAGCAAGAATCTGCCCTCCCTGGTATGACTGTCATGATAAATGGCAGCAGCTTCCACTGCCAGGGCAACACAGCACAGACTTCCACAACAACTTCCACAACCCAGGGAATCTGTGAGTTCGTTTGGTTTTGTCTTCAAGTTAAATAAGCTTTCATCTTACACTTCTTGGACAGTCAACTTCACGAAACATGACTTTGCACCAGGACCTCCCTCTCACCTAACCGACTGCTCTGCCCTCACTCTCTCCTCTGCACTTGTTTATTATGCAAATACAATCATTTCATGTGCCTCAAAATCAGTTTCTCACCCTCCATCAATTTCGTTCTGATTTAGCATCCTAATAGCTCTCTTCTGGAGATTTCAGACACTCCAAGAAAAAAAACAAACAATCACCTAAAAAAATGCTAGCATTAACTTTAATACAGCTGAAATCCTCCCCATCCTCCCTGGCCAATGGAGCACTAATGCTGCTAGCCTCCACAGCTCTGAGCGCAGCCAAAATACTTGGACATCTCCCTTTTAATCAGGATGCGGGAGTGAACTGAGCCTTGTTAAGAGTTATAAAGGATATTAATTTGGGCTCTGACTTAGGTCCTTGGACTGCCCTTGTTTGCTTGGCCATCAGAACAGCATCCTCTGCTGGCAGAGCCCCCAAAACCAGCCAGCTTCCTAATTACCTGGGAGCCAGCACCACCGCTGCTGCAGCGCTTCCTCCCAGTTAGCATTTGGGACCTGCGGTCCTCCTAACCCTTCCCCAGCCAGCCCCTGCAGGTCGTCAGCTTCATCTGACAGATGCCAACACCTTGGCTTGGACAATCCATCACTCTGAGGTTAATTACTGTAAGGCACAGCACCATATGGTGGGCTTCTTGCCTTCCTGCAAGACCTCTGCAGAGTGCTCTAAAGGCAGCAGCCACGTCAAGGCAGAATGAAAGCCCACGTGCCCAGCGGGAGCCCCAACAAATGCATTATCTTGCAGCAACAGGAGCCATGGGCCAGAAGCCTGGGTTTCTGTGCTGGGCACCTCCGCACACAATACAGGGACCGGGGGCTTTTCAACCACCCAACTGCCCCAATGAACCCACACTTGGAAAGCGCAACTGCCACAGTGCACAGGGCTGCAGCAGGATGCTCCTGCGGGATCTGAGGGCGAGGGGAAGGGAAGGGCCGTCCCTGCTCGGGGTGCAGGGGCCGGGCCCCGCCGGGTGCTGAGCACAGCCCGGTGCCGAGCGGGTCCCCCCAGCATTCCTTCGCCGCTCGTGCCGAGGTCCAGGCCCGCAGCCTCAGGGAGGCTTATCCTCGCACGGGGCCGCACACGAAGCCTGCAGGACCTTCCGAGCCGACACCGGCTTTTCCTCATTCACGGAACGAGGTCAGACTCAGCTGCTAAGCCCGGAGCCTCGCACCGCTCCGTGCCAACCCCGCGGGCTCTCCCGACCCCGCCGCCGCCTTTCCCTCTCTGCCTCCTCTCCGGAGCACCCTCCCCACCATGTGATTTCGTGCAAAGCCTTTTCCCAACCCTCTCTCCCCGGTGCTTTCAGCCAGCAGCTCGCCGCGCTCGTTCCGCCCCAGCCCGCCCGGCTGTGCCCGCCCGGTGCCGGGGCAGCCCGTCCCACAGCGGCGGGCGCTTCGGGCAACGTTAAAAGCGGCCGAAGAGAAGCGGAGACGAGCAGCGGCCAGCAGGCGCGGGCTGACTCGCTCGCTCCGCAGCCCCCCCCCCCATTCTCCAGCACCCCTCTCGTGTCGCGCTCGCCGCCCCGCCCCGCCGCCCTTACCCGCAGCGCGGCCAGGTCGATGCCGTCCAGGCTGCGGGCGGCACAGTCCCGGGCCATGGCTAACGGTGCGGTGCGCTCCGCCCGCCTCGCCTCAACCCGCGCCCCGCGGGCGGCCCGCGGCGGCCCGGCCGTGCCCCGGCGAGCGCAGGGAGGCGGGCATGCCCGCGTCGGAACGCCCTCCCCGCTCAGCGGGCCGGGACGCAGCCCCCGGGCCGGGCGGACGCGGGCAACTTTGGCGGAGACATTTCCTCGGGCAAACTTTGCGAGGAAGTGACGCGGAGCGGCGTGCCGGGCTGGGGACCACCTGCACGGCCACGCGCGGCCCCCGCCCCGCGGAAGGGTGCGCACGCGCCGCCCCACGCGCGCCGCCGGGGCCGTGGGGGCTTCCTTCGGAGCGCGGTGCGCTCTGCGCCTCAGGCACAGCGAGGGCTATCCGCCGGGGCAGCTGGCTCCGCTGAAATCAGAACAGTCCCAGCAAGGAGCATTTTGCCTGGATCCCAGCCGCCCTGCTGGCCCCCGCCCTCCCCCAGAGCCCCGTCGCTCAGCCCCGCGGGAGCTTACTAGAACGAAGGCAACGAGCGAAACTTAGACGTGCAAAATGTGTGATAAAGAAGTCGAAGCCGTGGCGGGGTAGAAAAGGGAGAAAGCGGTGGTTGCAAAGTTAAACCCAAACTAAGGGGCTGCAGCAGCTCGGCTGGCACGCTGCCTTCTTCCTCCGGTGTTGTTTGTGCCCTCGCTACAGGTGTGAGGTTGGCAGGAAAAGGGAAAAAAAAAAATAGATAACCCCTAACAGAGCAGGATTTCCTGTCAGCAGGAAGTAAACAGCTTCTCAAACGTTGGTTTCAGCCTGCGCTGGGCAAACGGACGCCTTTCAGCATTTCTCAGTCCTCTGAACTGTACAATTCAGAGCAACTGTCGTTCAGCAGAGCTGGACGTGAGGGATGCTCCCTGGCTCCAACCCACAGCTCTGCAGCGGGATTCTGGGAACCCCAGCACTCAGCTGGGGACAAACCCTGCTCCCAGCCCCACACCCAGGCACAACAGGACTCCTGCCGGCCCTAGCAGCAAGCTTTCCCTGTGAGCTTTGCTTTGCTGGAAGCTCTCTGACCTCCTGGAGCGAAATCACATCCTGCCTGTGCCACGGGGATCAGCACCTTCCTTTCCAAGCATGACACCTTCACAAAATTCCCTGCAACTTCTTTTTCTGTGTGACCTGGAGATTTTAGATACAACTTCAGTGTGCAACCTTAGCTGCGAGGCAGCAAAGTGACCCCATTGCCCATAGGACCTCCGGACTGCACTTCCTCCCTTCCCAGGAGCTCTGTGCACTGCTCAGGAAGGAAAGTCAATGCTTTCCCATCCCACGCTCTCACAGTCTGCCTTGCCCTCCCTTGGCAGCTCCCAGACTGCCCAGTACCGACCACAGGAGTCCCACATCCCCCGCCCGTGGGGCTCCTGCCTGCCCCTTGCATTCACAGCCATTTACAACACTGTCCTAGAAAGCATTTATTAATACAAACAGCTTCTGTGAACTCCTGGAGTACAACATCTCTGCTGATAGCAATCCTGATTCAGCAGGCCAGCCGCTAGTTTATGAACCCGATCCCTTCTCTTTCAATTACTGTGTGATTTCTGGCCATGGGTGGCTGGGGAAGGAGTTCAGGAACAAGTCTACACATCAGAACCCGTGTAGGGCTGTGCATGGCCTGAGTCTGGCTGTGTGCTGCTGAGCGCTGTCTGTGCTCTGTGCAGAGCCTTGTTGTGCCTTGGAGAACACTTTCACAGCTCAGCCAAGCCGTGCCACATCCCTGAGACAGCCGAGGAAGGTCTGAGCTTCGGGCCGGGGGCACCCCCTTGCTTACCTCCCTGTTTCAAGGGTGTTGAAGCAAACATTCCTCCTGCCCGGCCCACTTTGTAGCTTTGCGATTTCCAGGACCCAGCCCTGCTTTGAAATCACAGCAAGATGTCTTTGTTTGCAATGGATTTTTTTTGGATCGGGCTCTGAATACTTCTCATGCTTTCTCCTATTCGAACTAAAGAAAATTCCTCTTCTTTCCAGACGCGGCCAACGAGCAGCATGCGAACCTGGCTCTGCCCTCAGCCCTGCGCTTTGCGAGTTGCTGTGCTAGGACGGAGGGACAGGGCCACTGCAATGCATAGACCCAGACAGACAAACAGAGCGGCCAGTTCCCGGGCAGTAGCACACACGGCAGTTTGCAGCCCTTTAAAAACTCAATAGCGTTGTCAGTTCCTGGCAGCCGCACTAGTTTAGCCGCACAGGATATCCAAAAGGAGACCAAGCAGCTTCCTTCCACGGTGATTCCTGAATGGATGGGGCGAGGTGGAAAGAGTGCCTCTCGCTGCTGGACTGCGGCCAGGACGCCCACCCCACTCCCACGGGACCCACACGCCGCTCACATCCTTTCCAGTGGCAAGCAGAGGCCTGCGAGCAGCACCCCAGCACCAGGAGCCCCTTCCCCAGCCCTGGCAGCATGCCCCGCAGCCCCTGCTGCTGTGGGCAGTGCTGGTTCCTCCACAGCAGCTCACGTCCCCGCTGCCCGGGCGGCACGAACCCCTCCGGAGCTTTGGGAATTACGACATTCTGCATTTTTGGCTTTTGGATTCTCAGTTTCAGAGCCAATTGAATCCCTGACTTTGTGTCATAACACACAAATCACACCAAATAACCGTGTCCTTGTGTAAAAGCTGCTTCAACTGCGCTGCCTCTCCATTAGAATTTTTCCTGCTCCTGTTATCTTTTTCCTTCCCCACTGGGTATTTCACCTTGACTGTATGCCTGAACACTAACACAGATTTGCACGCTGTGGCAACTACCAGTGCGTGCAGCCTGGCTTGCAAATTTGCAAAAATTAAGAACAGGATGATTTATGGAAATAAACCAAACTCATACATTTCATATTGCTGCCGTCTGCTGAGCTACGGGTTATTCCCTCCTTTCATCTGCAAAGTTCTCTCTTCAGTCAAGTGGCAACCGCTGTAACTGCTTTGCAAGGAACGGTAGCTATATGTTACTGGGTCATCAGATCCCAATGGGTTTTATGAATACCATAATGAATTTCAGCCCAACATCTGTCTGCTCTCTGAAACAGATGCAATTATGGGAAAAAATAGCTGCTGCTGCTTTGCAGGCAGATTTCTGAGAAGGAAAAAAAGAAAAAGAAGAAACAAAACACAAAGCGAACCGACATCGCACAGTTTAATCACTACCACATTAAATTTAATCAGTAAAAATAAAATGTGGCGCACACCCAACTCCTTCTGCGGAGAGAGAAGATGAGATGTGGCAACTTCTCTGACAGACCGAGGGCTTTTTGACATTTAGAACATCTCGTAGGCACAACTTTGATTTTGCCAACAAATGCTGACCTCAGATGACTCAGTTCGGGGTTCCCTTTTATCCAGGCCACTGAAGTTTGATGGTTAACGAAGAGGGAACTCGTCTCTGAATCGCCCTTTGTTTGAGGGAACTGTCACGCTACAAAAATCCAAATAGGAAAAATGGACACAGGGCTTCAGGGCGCGATGTTTGGTTTCGGTTTGTGCCCTTCCACCCCAGAGGAAAGAAAAATCCACCGACTGGAAGTAGGGATGACAGAAAAACCCAAACCCTTAACTCTGTGCTATCTTTTTAAACTTCGCAGTGCCACACGTCTGCCTGTGTGTGTTCTCAGCACATCGAACAACTGAACAGCTTTTTCTGTCATGTTGCAAGCCTGACTTGTGCCTCACAAATTACACAACTTTACGCACATCTTCAGCTACAAAAAAAAAGCTTACCTCATTGCTCAAGTCCCGCCACACATCTGGAGCTCCCAAGCCCCCTGCTTCTCCTTTCTTAGAGGAAAGAAGAAAAAAGAAAAGTAGAAGAGGAACTGTCCTTTAGGAGGCCCCCTCCAGCCCTTCAGAATACAACCTGCCCTCCACAATCCATCTCCAGGAAAGTCTCCTCTATTCTCACTCCATCTGCTTTTCATCTTGCTACTTTGTCAACTTTGAGTATTTCAAACACACATGGGTGCCCCAATGCAGTGCTGGAGCCCTTAAAATCCTCTTGTTTTCCTCAAGGCAAACGCAGTCCTGCCTCTGGAAGTTTGCCTAATTTTGTGATTGTGCATGAGTGAGACTGCTGGATAGGGAAGCTCGTATGAGCCTTGAGCAACGGCATCCTCTTCCAACACTAACTCATGAATAAGTCCGTGCTTTTTCCAGCAGATCCCTGCCAGCCTTATCTGCACGCTCGCTATCTTTGTGCATTAACAAGCAGTGCACAGCCCCCGGCCAGGTTTCAGTTCTGCCCGCAGCATGGTGCTCTCCTGGAGCAGGCAGCAGCGGTGCTTTGCTGCAGCCCACGGTGCGCGGGGTGGAGGCAGGCGGCTGCAGCCATCTTGCTGCTGTGCACTGCAGCTGTCAGCTGAGGCTGTAAACATTTTGAGAATTAAATGTGATAGGTTGTTTAGTGGCTTGGGAAGCATGCTGAGTCTCTGTGCATCTGCCATTCATTTACCAATATCAAGTCCTGGATGCTCTGTGCGGAAGGAGTGTGACTGCGACAGCAGTTTGAGGTGGGCTGTGTTTGCCGTTTTCAGTTGATAACCTGGAAGCAAACACTCAATAATCGCTGCTTGGTTCCCAGAGGGCACAAAGGCAGCAAACACCTTGGTGCCATGTGGTGCTGGGAGCTGTGGCAGCATAAGCAGAGAAGTCTGATGCTCCCACTTGGCTTCGGTGAGATGGGTTCTTGCTCCAGTTCACTCTGTGTATTGTGAGAAGGTTCTGCAGGCTTGCACTCAGTGCAAGGAAGTGGTACAAACGTTAATAACCAAGGACAAAAGGGCTTGCTGTGCCCATCTTGAGGAGTTGATGCCCTTACCTTATTAAAAGGGAAGTGATTTGATATTGTCTCCCATTTGGAGAACTGAATCCCAATTGGTGGGCACTTCAATTACAAAAGACACAACAAGAACCAGGAGCTGAAGCATAAGCCAGGCAAAGAACCAAAGCAAAAATGAATGCTGCATATGCGGGCAGACCAGTTGGTTCCCATTTCTGAGTCTCTCTCTGGTTCCTAGGGCAAGGAGGAGTGCTCAGAGCCCCCGCAGACAGCGGCTCCCAGCAGCTGCCCAGGCTGCCCCCCAGCTTCCTGCAGGGAGAGCTGGGGATTTCAGCCAGCTTCCCCTTTCACAGCAGCTTAAATTCTTTATGGAGTTTAGCTCCATAAGCCAATTAAGCATCTTTATGTCCTTGAGCCCTCATACCTTCTCTGAGCAGTTTGCATGCTGACACTGCTCTAAGGAGTGAGAGCTGAGTTTGCCTCTCTGGAACCTGAGTTCTGATGGGGCCACGGGCAGCAGCCCCAGCACAGCCCAGAACTCCCCAGGTGCACGCCAGGCACTTTGTTCCAGCAGCCTCATTTCTGCTGGCAGATGCTTACAGGTTTGGAAAATGACAGCTTCACCTTTAATTCTTTGCATTCCAGAAGCCCCAGTTCCAGGTTATAAAGTCATAGGTGGCCCATGAGCACATAAACCTTACCCAGTGAGAGTACAGGAAAAGCAGCTACTTCCCTCATTTCCATGCTCACTGCAGTTGTGCAGACACAACTGATGCAGCCAGCATCACATCGCAGAGAGCAGCAGTCACACAGAGTCCCACCCCAGAGCCCTACCTGCCCTTTTTCCTTTGGATGAGTCTGTTCTAACAGCAGGGAGACACTGGTACAGCGTCTGGTATTTGAATATGAAAGCCTACAATCAAGCCTTTAAATAAGTGTTTTTCTTTCTTTTTGTTTTTAAATAGGCAAATTAGCAATATTTTGAAAGACGGAAAACCACATTGCAAGATCCTATGGGAACCCATCATCAGCCCCCTTTGTTTCCTGTAGGACAAATCTTGCATAAGTATATGCAATTCTGTAGGAATTGTATAGGTTTGCATGATAAACATATAAATAAAATCACAGCACATTTCCTGCTGCAGCTTTCATAGTCACTCTTTCTATGCAGTTACCCTACGTCATTATCTCTCTGTAAGACACAGTTGTAACTCCTGGCCAGGCTGAGCAGCAAGCTGTGATCATGGTGCGGCCCTGCGAGCGGTTGTGGATTAGCAGTTGGTGACCACTGAATCTGTGACTGAAAATCCCCACGAGCCACCCAGCCAGCCTCTGTCAGTGGCTTCCCACCATGGGCCGTGTCCCAGCACGGCACTGGGTGCGGTGTGTCACGAGGTTCAGCCGCAGCCCTAACCATGAAACCTCCCGGCCTAGCATCCCCCTCAAAGAGGACTGCCCTCAGCAGTTGCTCCTGCAGATGCGGAGGATATTTCAGACAGTGAGCTTGCCTTCAATCCAAAGCCCCCCAAGGCTGCACGGCTCATCCCAGAGCCCTCTCAGCACACCCAACCTGCAGCCCAGGCCATGCACACACGCAGCCAGGCACTGTCCTGCAGAACAGGCATCACCCCAGGGCCCACACCGAGCTCTGACGGGGCAGAGGGACACAGCTGCCAGCAGTCTGTACAAAGGGGAACACAGCTGTGGCTGGCTGGCATCGATCTGATGCTCTGCCTTTTCCACAAGGCCTTTGTACGGCCCCCTGCAACTTGAAGAGATGTGTGGAGGGTGTTTCTGTACAACTCAGTGACAGCTGGGGAGCAGTTGTGGCTGTTGCCAACACTTTGCTGCGTGCCCACTTGCTGTGTTGCAAGAGGAGCTGCAGGGTCGTGCAGCAATGCCCTCTGCTGTGGTCCATCACCGTTCCTTCAGAGCTTTCTGCTCTACTGGTTCCAAAGAACCCCAGCTGTAGGTGGTTTGTTGTTTTTTTTCTCTTTAAAAGCAGGACAAACCCCAACTTGCAGTTTAACTCTGTCTTATTGACCGCTTTTGTTCTTATTCTCTGGACTTGTGCTACCCCATGGAGATCAATCATTCTCCTTGCCTAGACATGTCTTGCTCGCTGCATTTTGTAGGCTGGGGTTGGTCATTTTTCTGTGAACAAAGCAGCAGAGGCTCATGTCTGTATTCCCACTCGCTTCTCTCCTTTTGGCTCATTGGATGACTCTCCCATACAGATGCTAGCTGTTTCTTCAGCCATGTTTAATCCCCCCTGAGGCCTCCTCCACTTTTTCAGTGCACACGCTGGCACTACACTGTCTGTTACCCTGTCCTAATTTCCACGTTACAACTGCTGGAAGGATAATGATCATTTATCTTCTTCTTTTTCCTCTTTGCTGTGTCCCTCTGTATCGTTTTTTCTTCATTTAGATTGGGAGGGCCTGCAAGTCTTTTCATGACTATTATTTTTTCCACATGTCCAAGCTCAAACTGAGAATGAGAGAGCTTCCAGGGCTGATCCTGACTTGGCCAGCGTTTCTGTTGCATTTTTCTTTTTAACCTTTTGAGAGCATTTTCTGCAGTTTTCCCCTCCTTGCTTAGCAGCTGTGAAGCTGGAGGTGCCGGGGTGGGCTAGGGCCAGGTGCTGAGACCTACTGCAGGGATGGACATGGCTCAGCAGAGGGGCACCTGACTTTCAATGAAGCTGGGACCTGCCTGCAGCTGTGGTCAGGGAGGTGCTGGCCATTACACTGTCACTTCTGTGATCTTAAGTGCAGCTCAGTCTGGGCCCTTTTGGTTGGCTTGAGAAGTACTGAATACCTTCTTGACATGGGACACTTGGATTTCTTCTTTGGATAGCAAACTAAAACTACACCTGGTAAGAATCAGCATGGGTACAAAACCTGTAGTGTGCAGGTATTTTTTTGTCCTCAGTAGAAGCAGCTGGATCACCAGAAGCCAAACGCTTGGTGAAACTGCCATCTTTTAAGTTGCTCAGATTAATGGGAAAATCCTCATTCAGAGAAATCGGGTACAGCTCCCCAGTGACTGCACTGCCTTGACTCTGGCTGTAGAGCAGTACAAATTACAGCAGAATATCATCATTAATTTCAGTTGTCCCTGTTCTGGCAAATTATCATTCATCTCCCCAAATGGATATCTCAGCAGGAGACCTTTATTTTATCGTCTTAGTGTAAAAAATCCCCACCGGTTCCTCCCTCTCAATTAGCAGCCTCTGATTCCTCTGGGGAAGTCGATCTTAGGCGTAGTGCTGTGACTTATGCCTGACTAACAGCACCAAGACCAGACACAGCACCGGGAAGCTTTTACCTTCCAACACATACCTGCAGTCTCTCACCAGGACCTTGTCTGCCTGCGCAGGAGTTAGTCACTTCCTCCAGCCTGTGGGGAAAAGAGCAAAATTAAAGAGGTTTTGCTGTGTTCCTACAAAGCCCACTGGCAGTGTGCTAAATCTCAGCTGTTCTGTATGCAAAGCACTCAGGGTGCAGGATCGCACCTGACCTCAGTGTCATTACAGCCTCCACCTGACTGGGGGTTTCACTAGAGCTTTACCTGGGATTACGTCCCTGAATAAGCCAAATTCCATAAAACGTAATTTGCAGTTATTACAGCGAGATCTGCTGCAATGTGTGGCTGCTCACCTGAGCTTGACTTGCCCCAATTGCTTTTTGGAAAAATGCCTTCCACATCACCAATTGTGAGTGTGATTTAAGAAGCTCGTAACTTGCTACAAATTAAAATAGTCCTGAGGAGGTTACTTGGGGATGCTTTAGACTCATTTTGACAGCACAGCTTTGCCATCAGCGTTAGTCCCGTGGTGTCTGATGGTTCAGGGTTAGAAAAGAGAAAGAGGAGAGACCTTGTCGTGGCCTTCCAATACTTAAAAGGAGCTTTTAAGCAGGAGGGAAAGTGACTTTTTACACAGGTAGATAGTGATAAGACAAGGGGGAACAGCTTTAAACTACAAGAGGGGAAATTTAGATTAGATGTCAAGGGGAATTTTTTTCCTCAGAGGGCAGTGAGGCCCTGGCACTGCTGCCAGAGCTGTGGGTACCTATCCCTGGAGGTGCCCCAGGCCAGGCTGGGTGGGATGTGGGGAAGCTGAGCTGGTGCCTGACTTAGTGGTTGGCAGCCCTGTCTGAGGGAGGGGGTTGGAACTGGGTGATATTTGAGGTCCCTTCCAACTCAAGCTGTTCTATGACTCTATGAAACAGTACGGCTTGGTGAGGTTTTGGTGCAGCATTGCCTCATGAAGAGGTGTTTAAGTGTCAATGCACCTTCTTCAGGGGAGGTGCCCGGGATGCCAGCCCCAGGCAATGTCCCCATGCCACCTACTG
The DNA here is from genome assembly GCA_023055505.1 of Callipepla californica brunnescens. Lineage (NCBI taxonomy): Eukaryota > Metazoa > Chordata > Aves > Galliformes > Odontophoridae > Callipepla > Callipepla californica. The sequence continues at coordinate 2,500,500 of JALIRH010000013.1, forward strand.
TGAGCAGACCCCTCCCCTGCTGACTGGGACAAGAATTCGGTTTTGAGGCTCACTCTGGCCTCTTGCTGAGCAAAGGGAAAAGGCAGCCAAGGGAGAGGCCCAGGTCCACGCACTGAAAGTTGCCCCAGGACCAGCACTGCCACACCAGAGGCAGCTGTCACCTTGTGCAGCCAGGCATGGCCTGAGGTGAGTGCAGGCATCCCACCCAGGCATGTGGCTTCATCCCCTTCTACCCACGCCTGTCTTGGCATCTGCTACAGCCCACCCAAACCACAGCTCCTTCCCTGGGCTCTCCTGGGGACAGACTGTGCTTTACAGTCTTACTGTAAAATAACAAGAAGCAGGCTTCTAAAATCAGGAAGTTTCTTCAACAGTTTTCTGTGCTTTTACTGTAATTGCTCCATATGCTCCTCTGACAATTCCTGTGACCTCACTTCCCCCCTCCAAAAAGCCAAAAACAAAGAAAGGGAAGGCAACTTCCACCATCCCTGAGATTCAGCAGAGCTCTCTGCACACTAAAGGAGAAGTAGAGGCTGCCAGCTCTGAATCTGGAGCTCTTCTAATACGTGCTTGCTAACCCTCAGGGTACGATGGATGAAAATTACTCTCTTGCAACATTTGCTTGGCTGCCAAAATGGAAAAATGATTAGCAGCTCAGAGGTTGCACTGCTGTATTTTGCAAGAGAAGCCCTCGTCATGGGCTGCCACCGTTCTGCTGCTGGAGGCAGCACTGCCCAGTCCTGGCACTTGTGGCCACACAGAATTCCCCTGCTGCCCTGCAGACCCATGCCCTCTTTTCCTCCCATGGAAGGAGTCTCCCATCTCACCCAGTGTCTGTGCCCAGCACTGTGCTGCACATGGACCCCTGCTACTGCAATGCTGTTTCAATACCTGCTCAAGGACTTTGGCACCTTAATGAGAAGGAGGATGATGAGTTTGGAACGTACAGCTGCTGGCTCAGCTAAGGGATTTTAAACAGATTTCTCAATTAATTGTTAGGGTAATTGTTCCCACCGTTAGCCACTTCGAGTCTCTGGTTGCTCCTCACAGCCTGTCAGCTGGGAGCAGAGCAGTTTGGGTAGGGTCTGTCTGTGTTTGGACCCTGTGGAGCTGGGGAGTTGGGTACCTGCATTTTGGAAGCAGTGTGCCTCAGAGCAGGCTGCGGTGGCCACTAAAGCTTTTGTCCTCCGCATTCTCATTAGTGACTGATCTTCCAAGCACGCCTATTGTGAAGTGCAGCTTTGAGCTGTAGGCTCAGACATACCCATACCTGTGCTGATTTTGTATGGAGATATTGTTCAGAAGGGTGACTGAACACTTCCAGCCCTGGACCGAAGCCCTCCTCGCAGGCTGGCGCTACCGTAACACGGATGCTGACTCTGTTCATTATGTTGATGGGTGTCAGCAATGAAGTTTGAACTTTGTTCAGATTTTCCCTGAGATTGGCAGTGAGGAGCCAGAGCTCTGAGCTGGGTTCAGGCTGGTTGTTAGGTATAAATTATCTGTCAGTTCCATTTTTCCCCTACCTTCTCCTTTTGCCAATAATTTGCTACAACAGAGATTTCCTGTCATCTCATCTTCTTGTCAGCCTGTGTCCTTCCAAAACCACTTCGTTGCGGGCGATTATCTTCCGTCTTGTCATCTCTCTGCAGTGAGCTGCTGATCCCAAAGGAAGTGTCCCAGCCAGCTCTGGGAGAGCCCTTCTGTGTTCTCCAAAACGTGTGACCGTGTACATGATGTGCAGAGGCTGCTCATGCGGACTGGAATCATCTTTTTTATCTGTTGGTTGAGAGAAGATGTGGCCACAGAGCCAGGCTGGGGCAATTTGCTGTGAAATCACCCACCTAGTCCACTATGAATGTTGCCCACTGGACAGAGCTGGGGGCTGGGTGATGGGGCATGACCCCAGCTCTGCCTATGGATCTTGGGCAAAGCGGATCCTGACCGTGTTTTTCATTTGCTACTGAGAGGATGAAAAGATTTCCCCAGCCCAGTTAGGTGTTAGATTGATTCATGATCATAAAGCCTTTGATATCTTTTAATCAAGGAGCTGTTAAGGGCTTTAAAAGTTGTTATTATTTGTGAAGTAGATGCTAATTTTCTATGCACAGTCTACAAGGAATTCGAACTCTAATGTTATCTGGGGAGTAGGTATTAAACACTCTCTCCTATGTGCTGGCAGAAGTTACCTTTAAGCCCTATACACATACTGATCAGAGTACATTGTACTTTAAAAGCTTCTTCACATCTCATTAGAGCTTGTCTTCTCGAGTCCTCTCATAAGAGGCAAATTTACATTAAGTCTAGGCTATGTCAGGGTCTGGATTTCTCAGGAAAATGTCTTGGTAGTAAAGACAAAGCCCCTGGCACTGCCAGCACGAGAATCATTAGCGCTCTCCTCCACATCATAAATCCCGGAGCCATGATCAGAATCTCAAATAATTTGAATTTAAATAGAAATGAGAAGCATGATCCTCCCTCTGACAACTCTCATTTCCACTGTGCCTTGCCTACATTGCTCCACTAAAAGAGGGCACCAGAGACTTTGTAAATCCCTCTATTACAGCACAGTCTTAACTGGTGTGGTACTCTCTATCCGTCAGCTGGTGGAACAGCTGAGCCCATCCTGTCACACGTGAGCATGGGGGCTGCCCCACTGAACTCAGGTGTAGTCCTGCTGGCCCATTAGCTCTGATGGATTCAGCAGTAGCTGTCGCTGCTCACACTTCAGCAATCCACCTGCAGCCAGGAAAACATTTATCACCCACCGCTGTGTAAAAAGGAATTATTTCATGGACTTGAAAGGAATAGCAAAACTCGCCTAATACAAAATACATTGTTTTCTCTTTGTGTCTGTCCTGAAGAGAAAGCTCTTAAAATCTTGCAAAGCCAATTACACTCTATCAAAATGAATTACAGGGGGTGTTTATAGAATACCTACCGTGAGAATCTGGCTCAGCTTGACAAACTGTGTTCTTCTTATTATTTATTTGTTTTTCTGCTTGGCCCATGGCTGTACAATGATATTGTAATGAAGCAAAAATGCTGACAGGTCATGTTCTGCTTCTATTGGCAGTGCTACTGCCTTAGATTTTAAGTGACAAGAATCCTGGCAAGGCTTGGTAGTTCATAGCTCTTTCTTTTAGACCTTGTTGTACACCTCTCTCTGGAGCAGCCTTATTAACCTCCGGATTTCTGCAGCAGCACAGAAATGATCAGATGTCTTTTTGTGGTAAGCAGTGTAAGCAATGCAAAGCTGTCCCCCATTCACCACCACAAACACGTCACGACATTTCTTTAGGGAAGCAAAGTACATTTCAGCAACAAGAAAGTGCAAACCAACATGGTTCTCTGTGTTTCCCCAGACGTGACATGCCATTCTTTCAATTTCCAAATTTTTATTTCCTCCTGTAACATACGGTGTATTTCAAAATCCCATATTTTTAACAGATGCTGTCCTAACTGGGGCCAGACTAATTTGAGTCACTCTTAATTAAAAACCTTAAATACTTTCAAGACACAGGGAATGGTGCTTTTATATGTTTTCAGTATGGGCTCCCCAGAGAAAGGAGCCATGGCATAGCACAACCCATGCCCCTTGTGCTGCTCACCAGAAGCGACTGAACAGCACTGTTGGCATCGCGTGCGAGCTCCAAACCCACAGGGCCAGCAGGAAGCACAGATTTCTACTTTGTGGGGAATTTCCACGCACATATGACAGATGGGTTTTTTTGTGTGTGCGTGTGGAATGCACCAAGAAAAATTTCTGTCCGATGGGAAATGATGGTTTAATTTTAAAAGGATCAAAACAAGGGTTCTGAAGCAAGTGAGCTGGAAAAAAAAAAGGTATTGTTTGGGAGAACTTTGCCCAGCGACCACTGAATAGTGGACAAACATGAAGTGTTCATGCAAGAGCTGTCATTGTGCAGGTGCTGAATCAGCATTTCTGCCTGCAAAACACTTGGACTCTGTGAAGAGCCTTCTCTTCCTCTCCCTTCTTCACGCTCTGCACCTTGCAGTAACTGCAGCCCCAGCACGAACCTTGAAATGGGACAAGATGAAGGAAGAGGCTTCCTGCAGATCATGCTGCTCATCAAGGCTGCAGGGAAAGCCCTCCAATGACACAGTGGGACAGAGACATTGCTCCCCACTCTGCTGCTGAGCTTCCAGGGCAATGTCACTGCCAGGACAGTGAGCACCAAGGGCTGCCTGTCCTGTACCCAGGACAGCAAGACCTGCCAGCCGCTCTGCCACAGCACTCACATCTATGCAGGGAGGATCTCTATGAGGGCATAATTCTAGAAGTGCTTAAATACCATGATTCCAGGCACTGGCCTATGAACCAGTCTTCTAGGCCCCACACAGTGAAGTATTTCACGCCAAATTAAGGGGAATTTAAGTATGTCCTTATGCATCTGCATGAATAAAGTCCATTGAATCAAAAGAAGCTACTGAGAGTGGAGTAGAAGTCCTTAAAAAATCACATGGGTTTTGTTCTAAAAGTATCTGTTATTTATTCCCAAAACCTTATCTTGTTTATAACAAAGAAATGAACAAAATTCCTTTCCCAAGGCTGGACAGTTCTGGAGTACATCCGCATCAAACAGGGACAAAAATAATCTTGATTTGAGACAGAATAAATAAGCAAATGCTTATTAGTCTCTAGGCTTCTTTCTGACCCTTTGGTCTTCTCTTTATTCCCCTAAACACAGTAGGCCTTGGCTCTATAGCCTTACTCTAGGTCTACTGCATTTGATAGAACTGTTTCTGTTAGATTGAAGGGTTTTTGCATCAGACTTTGCAGACAGAAGATGGCAATATGTTTATACAGCTTTCTCATTCAGGATCTAGTGAAAGGATTATTAGAACACTGGCTCAGCACACAGTCCCATTCCCACCCTCCCCTCCACGACTGTCGATATGCACTCTGTCTTGTTACTAACATCAAAATTACCCAGCCTTCTCTCTGAATGCTCTTTAGGAGTGTAAAATCTGTAGACTGAATGGGTTTCCAATTTCTGGCTCATTTCTTTATACAGCCTTCAAACCATAATTGCTTCTGAAGCACATCACACACAAGGGTAAGTATCCAAAGAAACATTATGACCAAAGCACTTAAAATGAAGGTGCCCCAGATCAGAAGCTGTGTGTGGCTGCAGGAAGGATATTTACTGCTTGTGAGTTTCTGAGCTTGTCAGGCTATCGTACAGGCTGCATGCAGGCCTACAGGCTGTTATACAGGCTGACTGTCACACAGGCCTGCAGGCCATCATACAGACCATTATACAGCCTGTCCCACAGGCTGCCATACAGGCTGTTATAGAAGCTGTTGCACAGGCCTGCAGGCTGTTATACAGGCTATCATACAGGCTGTTATACAGGCTGCATGCAGGCCTACAGGCTGTTACACAGACTGACATACAGGCCATCATAGAGGCCTACAGGCTGTTATACAGGCTGACTATCGCACAGGCCTGCAGGCCGTCGAACAGACCATTACACAGGCTGCCATACAGGCTGTTACAGAAGCTGTTATAGAGGCCTGCAGGCTGCCATACAGGCCGTCCCATAGGCTGCCATACAAGCCCACAGGCTGCAGGTGCCAGGGGCTGCACAGCCATGTGAGCAGGATGCAGTCCCAAGCACTGCCAAGGCGGAGCCCTGGCTTCGTTCCCTGTACCTCCAGCTGAATAAGTTCGAGGCTTTGGTGGGACAGAGGAACACAGAATGCCTTTCTATTTCAGCTAATGAAGTTTACATGTGGGAACAAAATGCTTTGACGTCCCCGGCCCTGATCCAGCTACAGCGTGATGCGCACGGCCGCACGGCAGGACAGGCTCCCAGCCTCTGTGCCACACAGGTCCCACTGACACATGCATTTCACTGCCTGGCAGGATTTTTCCAGACCCTCCATCGCTACCTATAGCGATGTTTGATCTCTGGCACGTCACAGCAGTGCTACACGAAGCTGAGATGACAGAGGCCTCCTGAGCTCAAGTCCCTTCCCCGCACTGAAAGCAGAGGGTTACAGGCGGTTCTGATTCATGTATATATTGTCATCGTACTCAATACACACTCTGAAATCTTAAAGCAGATTGTGACTTGTCATCTATAACTAAAATATACTGATACACAGACACACAATGTGCTTTGCAAAATAACGGAAAAACTGTTCTTTTCATGTTACTTCGATACGAACATGACTGCATTTTGCTTTGGAATAGCTACTGCTCTAAGAGAAAACCATCGAGTAAATGAAATTGCTATCCATATCTAATCATTGTAAGTAAAAGAAGCAGACCAATCTTCATGTAGATTTTTCTTTTTTTTCTTTTTTTTTTTTTGTTTGCAGTTCGCATGCTTAATACAGAACTAGTAGGTTTGAAATCTCACTGAACATTCTATGTGAATTAACCGGATTCTGAAGTAAAGTGGAAAGGAAGATAATGAAAAGTACAGCTTTTCATTTCAACATACGCAGCGCTCTTCATGCAGGGGTTTCTTTACTTTGTTGTTTTTTTTGTTTTGGTTTTTTTTTTCATTTCCAAAATTACACTTTGCATTAAAGGACATAGCCAGTGTAAACACAGTCTGTAACACTTATAAAACAGTGCAAATTTCATAGGTTTCTGAGAGGAGGTTGAGATACATATATTTATAATGGAGGTAAAATCACTTTCTTTGTCAGTAGAAAAATATGTATATTAAACACTTATCTATACGTTCTGAACTTCACAAAAGAGCAAGTTATAGTCCTATCATGTGTAATAAATTAGGATCTTTGCTAGAGAACTGTTGCGGTGTTAGTGTCAAAGGCATAATAACAATACTGGAAAAAGCAACAAGAGAAACGTTATGTTTTAGAACCTAAGGAGAATTTTACAGATAATAACCGATGGAAGAGGGCGCGGAATAAAGTAGTGGGGAAAGAAACAATGGAAAAGTATTGACCTCTATGAATTATTGCATATTTGAGATTGTTCTCATGCCCTTTGGGCCAGTTCTGGATACCTCTAAGTCTTATGTCAGTGTTTGTTTCACTTTGACTGTAGGGTGCAATTTAGGAACCACTGCTAAATGTTAAGCATTTACTGAACTTGTTTGCTGATGGAACCACAGGCAGCTGAGTGCAGAGTGCTAACTTTTATTCATGCAATCAAAGAGGACAATGCAGAAAACACACTGAAATACAGGCAAGACTGCCTGCTGTAAAAACATTTTTGGGGACTTGCTCCAGCAGATCTTACTGAGACAAAACTCTCATGCTTACTGTGTTTTCATTAAAGCTGTGCCAAAGGCTTCTGCCTTTGTTATTTAGAGCTTTTTCCATGAGTACAGCTGTCTCCGTGGTCTGACTGCAACCCATGATCAGCTGGATCTGGAAATGCTCATGAAACATACCGGTCTGAAGAAAACTCAGACTCAATGCTTTCCATGGAAGATAAATGAGTGTCCTCATTTGACTGATGGGGCATAAGAAATGGAAGAAATGCAAGACTTTACCAGCTTCTTAAAAATATCACTTTCCACTAGTTGCACAGAGTGGAAATATTCCTGCTTCAGCCATATTTAAAAAGGACATTAAATTGTCAGGTAGATAGAGAGAGAACTGCCTCAGGTGATTATCACTGCATCTGAAGTCGGTTTACCAGTATACCTGGATAATTCAGCACTTCATCTCTGAATATTGCTGCAGTAGTGATCTTCTATTGCTGATGTTCTCAGAAAAAGGTTAATCTGAAATTTTAACTATCGATTTTGGAAATAAAAAGAACAACCATGTAAAATTACACTGCCTTTCTACAAATCTTGAAACAGCTCAGGGGATCTTAAGACATTTCAAATCAATGAATTCACCAACAGACAAATTTATACTTAGATCAGTTTTAAAAATGTCATTAAAAACTGGCAAAAAATCATCTATTCATCACAGAAAGGTTGTTTGAAATCCTGCTAAACACCTTCCAATACCCTAATAAGTTGCTTACCAAAAACACATTGCTAACCATTCACTGGGAATGGAACACGTCTCAACAAAGAAATGAAGAGATGCTGATGCAAGCAGGTGATTTATTCTGCAGTAAGTGTTACTGTGCACTTTAATGATAAAGGCTTCATCTGCATTGTTTCAGCCGGTCATCTTCTAAAATGAAGCTGGGAGACAATCTTACCGGAAAGATTTCCTCCTCCTTTCTATTGAGAATGATTCACTCCCTGTGGCCGGAGATAATCAATTTTTGTAGCACAATATGATACTGGAATTTCAAACTGTACTGAAGTTTATCTGAAAAACCCAACAACCTCTGTGTATTTGAAATACTATTACATAAATATGAATGCTGGAGATCATATACAGTGACCTTTCACCCATCCTAGATTGTAAACCTACTGTAGAATGATGGGATGTGCTTTTTCTCTCCCCCTTTTGTAAAGAAGCAATCAAGCTGTACATTAAAAGACAGGAAGGACATTGCTGACTTACAAAAGAATGCCCCCTTTGTCAATAATTTGTAAATGTAAACCAAAAAAGTTCAAGTAGAAAAGCAAATAAGTGTGCCGCTGCTTCAAATATGATTTGATGCCCCGTGGGGTTGGGGCCAAGTTCTTTAAAAACGCGTCTTCATGGCAGTCATGAAGCATCTCAAAAGTGTCCTGATCTTCACTACCAAATATCACTGGTGAAGCTAAGCTCCCTTGCTGATAAAGGTAGCAATGGGTTGTTCCTGTGAAACTCCTGGGAGTCCTTCATGGTATTGTTAAGAGGTAGCTGTCCATTTAGTAGTGTCAAAGGTATGTTACAGTATGTATGGTGGTTGCTTATGGAAGCTATTGGCAATGTTGCTGCTGACACATCATATTCGTATCCTCTGCAATAATGTCTCATTTGCACAGAATCTGCTTGGTGGCAATCAGTTAGATCAGCCCGCGATTCTACCAGCGTGGCAGAAGTGCCTGTGACGGCAAGAGAGGGTACAGTCTGGAGGTCTCCAAAGAGGCCCTGCTCCGCAGAATCCAGGACCTGACGCCGAGACACCACCTCCTTTTTCTTCCCTGGCATTTCAAAGACTAGGCGCTTCCAAAACTTAGAATTCAGTTTGCTGCTTTTTGGTCCTTTCCACTTGACCACTGAGAGAAGTTTGATGGTGTGCTTTAAAGATTCCACTTCGTGATAATTCACTTTCCCTTTTAATTCAGTACACTCAATCAAAATAACTTTGATTTCTCCACTGACTAGCATGTTATGGAGTCTGTTTTCCATCTCAAAAATACTCCATCCTCTCCTGAGAATATAGTCTGGAGTTAACACGATAATGAGTCTTCTGCTTTGCTCAACACATCTTGTGAGATCTTCAATGTAGGCTACAAATCATAGAAAGAGAGAAAGAGTAAAGAATAAAAAAGACTATTGTATCAAAACATCAGGCTTGCAATTAAGTTTAACAAAATCCTACAGCGCACCAATCCACCCCACTTAAGACAAGGGGCACTTCACGATATACTCCAGTAGAAATAGGATTGTGTATCACAGCACGTTTCTATTAATAGGATATAGAGAGAAAACGCCTTAATAACATCCTCAATCCTTAACCGTTTTTCTCTGTTCATCTCAACAGAATGACATTTACATAATCTCCTAGCTGTGTAGATGCATTAGTGACTAAAAATACACGGTTTGCTTACTGAGAAATTCTAGGTCAAGATCAATGTAATACTTGTGTAAATTTTAACATTAACACTGGTAATGATTAAAGTCACACTGAGGGAAGCACACTCTGGGAAGCAGTTCTTGTGTTTCGGATGGAAGGACATGAGGATGCTGCGGGGTGTGGAAACCGTAACTAGCAAGAAGAAAAGAAATCAGCCCTCAACACATGCAGAAATTGTGCTGTTGCATAGAAGCAGCAAGGCAGCTCTTTCTTCTTTGAGTACTGGCCACAAAAACACAATAGCATTCCTTGTGACCCAACAGTCTGTTTGCAAACCTGTGCTTCTATGTACCCCAAGGTATTAACAGAAACTTGACAAGTGATGGGAACAAATGGAAAATCTAAGCGTATTGGATGTGTTTATTTGCTCAAACATCGGTGACAAAGAAAACAGTATTCCTCTTTCATTCATGCACACCAAGAAGTTGTGAATGATCAGTGTAAACAGAAATACCAGCCCCATCATCAGCTCCATGATGTCAGCTTACTGATCTACCAAATATTCTTGAAGTTGAACTTGGGGTTTTGAGCTGGAGTTTTATTTGTCCCAGGAGCTTAGCAAGAGATGCCAATTGTATTCTTCTGTCATGGAACAGGATGGGAAAGAGATCTACTTACAGACCTGATCCAAAACCCACTCAAAGGACCAGACTTAAACACATTTCGGGGGGTTTTGGGTCAAGACTAGGAAAATGAAAATAACTAAAAATAAAAACAAAAAAGATAAGTGTTCACTGGTTGCACAGCATTGTGATTGCAAGCTTACAGACACGATATAACCACTAGTTTTGCTTTAGAACTATGTGACCCTCTTGACCATGCTACTCAGAATGTGCTCTCTGACAACAGAGGATAAGCATGTGTTATAAATGAAGACTTGGACACAAGAGCTGCACAGAACAGATCTTTACTCAGCACAGGGCAGGGCCTCTCTTACACACACTGCCCTCTAGCAGGAACAATGATTACAAATAACATCATTAATCAACATCTGTTACTGCAAGACTCATTTTTATAGTCCCAGGCACCATACCACAGCATGCTTATTCACACCACTTCCAGTAAAGCAAATAGCTACAAAATAGGCCAACAGGAACATTCTAAAATAGCTTAGAGACTGAAGGCATAGTGAGCATCAAATCTGCCTTTACCAATGTTTTATTTCACCACTTAGCAGCAAGAAGAATTTCTTTCACAAATGGGGAAAAAAGAGGCAATTGTAAACATCCCACAGACAAACAAAAATTTCAGACATACACATACAGTACAAATCTCTACGCGACAATCCTGACTTTTAGTTAACGTTTTGTGACTCTTAAAATCATGCAGCATTTACAGTTATACTCGATTTTGCTTTTCTTAAAATACTTTATGAGGAAAAACCCCACATTGCTCTGTGTAAAATAGTTACTCATTAATGAAAAAATGCAACATTAAGATCCATGGGAGAGGCAGCGGAGAGGGGAGAGAATCAGCAACAATAAGAAAATGATAAGCAGAACTGGTGAAACAAAACTTAAAGAAAGGTAGAAATGTTCAATACAATGGAAAGAGATTATCCCAATGTATCAACAGCTCAGACTCTTCATTTTCTTCCTTTCTTTCTGCTCCCAAAAAGAAAGAATTTAGGTGGGAAGCTTCATCATTAGAGGTTGAATCTGCAAGATACAGTAAAACAACAAACTATCATGCATCTTTCCTGAGAGATATTCACCCCTCCTCCAAACAACTCCGAACACTGCTATGTACAAGACAGTTCTCCGCAGAACACAATACCATTCGGTACCACATATCCAGTTTAGAGCTAAGCACAGCCATGAGTGTCCTATATGCATCCAATTCCAAAGGAAAAAAAGTTGCTTCAGTCACTTCCCTTTTGTATCTTCAGATATCCAGCAGCAATAATTTCAATAAAAATAATTCCTCCATTATTCGTTATAGTATTTTAATCAAAAACTCACCAGACTTTGCTTTAGTTGAAGAGGAAATTAGGTGGGAAGGTAACAGGAAAAATTTCCTATTTTCACAGGTGGACACTTCTCCCCTCTGTGCCTCTCCCCTGCTTTGCTATGCACAGCTTACTCAACGGACATTGCAACAATTTAGAGCTCGTTCTACAGCTCAAACTCAATGGGAACCTTGACAAATGACCACTAGGTGCTCCTGCACACTGCAAGTTGCAGCTGGTTCAATGACAGACACAGGGAGTGTTCTGGGGTCTGCTGGCATACTGAAGACGAAATACACTGTATTACAGAAAAATGGAAACCCAAAAGAAAGGTAAACACATTTTCCAACGACCTGGCCCAGAAGCACTGTATGCTCTCAGTAACTTCAGCCTGGGACTAAGTCAAGTGACAGCTTCTCCGGAGCATGTGGTTCCATTGTGCAAACTACAGCATGTCCAACATGTACATCAAACAAGGAATAGCAAGGAAGGACAGATACCCGTCTCAATAAAGCCTGTGGAAATTCATACTTTATATTCTTCAGTGGGACAAGACTGACTGTATAAGTTATGGAGTTGCTAAATCATCCTTCACTTCCAAATCAGAGACTGCTCCAAAACCTGTAGGTTGAGCTATGGTGCAATGTGAGACGGTTTTGTCTTTCAAGTAAGCTAAAGAGTAATTGTGAGGCAATGGCAGTTTCACTTCTGAAAAAAAAAAAATTAAGCAAGGACTTTGGGATTCACACCACCTACCATCATTTCCTTGAAATATCATTTTTCAATAATGGACAAAAACGGTTTTCAACATGTTAGCATTTTTCACAGGTCAAAACAAACTGCATTTCAGGTAGCTGTATCAGTAACTTACTTGCATCACGTACAGTGTGAACTCCAAGGAAGTATGAACGAGACGAAGTTTCACAGCCATGAACAATCACATTTCTTGCACGATTACCTTCATTAATGAAGACAAACAGCCTGACAGCAAATATACATGCACTAGACATGTATCACTGCAGAACTGCAGTTTGGAGCACCTGAGTCGCAAGATATGTGTCCTATCTGCAAGAATGTAATTAAGCATAATTGCCTACTGAGTCTGGAATGTGCCACACTAACCACAGGCTGAAAGTAAACCTGGATGACCAAATATGCAAACAGTCCACGATCAAGAAAACTAACGAACACTGTGGACACAGAGTTGCTTACACAAAGAAAAGCCTGACTAACTAGACTCAGATGTTCTTCAGACGCAGTTGAGAGAAAGAAAAGAACAGCAATTATGTCAAGTTTTAAGTATATTTTTAACAAGGGTATTCTGCAACACCAAGAAGACCAAAGAGTATGCACCACCAACCATACTGGCTGGAGTTTATGCATTTGGCAACATGACTATTACTTGAGGAAGAGTTATTTATAGAAGAATAATTCAGTCTTAGCTTCCTAGAGGAATGTTTCCCAAACCCTAACTTGGGTAACTTGAATACAACAAAAATAATTATATCCTGAGATTCCTATTTCTTAAATTGTTTATTGTCTCTATTAGCCCTGTCCAGAAGAGCAATGCAGATGGCACTGCTGAAACACAGTTCAGAGTGACAGCCCTGCCCCAAAGAGAGCATAATCTCATATAAGCTAAAGGACAGCTGATGAATACAATGGAAAGAAACAAGTCACACAGATCAGCTTGACACACACACACCCCGAGTGCTAAGGATGGGGAAAAGAAGACGGCTCCGGTGATGCTTCCTTGCAGACTGAAATTGGTGACTGTGATGACACTGGTATAGCGGTAGATGCTGAAATCAAAATTCTGGGTATTTAGAATCAAAAGTTTGCAGAATTACACAAGCTAGAAGTGGGATCAGGAGGTCTTCAGGTCAACCCTGTCCAAACCAGGAACAGGTTAAGATTGCTCAGGGCCTTCCTTGTCCAGCAGAAGTTTGAAGATCTTCAAGGACGGAGGTTTCTTCTCTAGCAACTTTGGGTACTCTTCTGGTGTCTGATCACCATCACAGAAAGAAAATATTTCCAAAGATTTAATTGAGTTTTTCACTGTTACAACCTCATTCAGCAACTGTACATCTCTGAGAAGAACCTGGCTCCATCTTCTCCATGCTTTCCATCAGAAAGAGATCACTAAGATTATTTCTTGTTCTTTTCTTGAAGAAATACAGTTCTTTTGGCCTCTCCTCTTATGCTGTGCCCTCCAGCTTCCTGATCATCTTGGTGGCCTCCAGAAAACCAGGGTGGCCAGTCTGTCTTGGCTGACTAAAGATGGGTGGGGAGTTTGTTCATATTTATTCCTCTTTCAACTGCAGTTCCCCTGTATTTCATTTTTACATGCTTGTCATTAACTGTAAGATTCATACTGAGCAGACAGCGAGGGACTTGTGAAGGGACTTTGTGGTGCTGAGCGCTCTATTTCCATTTCACGTAAGTGGTGTCACGTACCTAATGAGCGCTCCTTGGCACACTGCCTGTGTGGGTTTTCTCCTTTTTCTTCATCCAGGAATACAGAAAGCTGGAATTCACCAGGCAACAAACGAACAAACAAAACAAACGAACAAAAAAAACAACACAAAAACAACCAACAAAAGAAAACCCAAACCAAATGAAAAAGAAACCCACCACAGATGGGCAGTCAGAACTATAAAATATGCAGTATTGACTGATAGGTGCTTTTTATCACATGCCTTAGGTGCTCTGCTGTTCTGCTGCCAACATCTCATTTTCCAGTAAAAGCAATTCCATCCCTGGAGTACAGATCTTTTCAGTGCCTGATCTCTATACCCCGGGCTGAGCTGGAGCTGGTGTGTTTTTGATACTGCCAACATCAAATATAAGTATGCTTTGAAAACAACCAGGTGATGCTTTAATAGTTTTGTATTGCTGCTATTAAAAATACAAATTGACAGTCTTGACCTCTTCAATTTCTAAGTTTAAAAGAGTTTGTAGAAACTGTGGGAGCAAAACATCTTTCCCTGATGTAGATCCAGTTTTAGAAGAGCCAAGTGCAAATATATCATTCTCTTTATAGAAACATTATCCTTAATGAGACAGAAAATGGATCAGGCAAAAACTTGAGTATTTCCATTTATTCCCTTCAACAATTCAGTCTCCTATGGTCTCCTACCATTGAATTATAAAGCTCACAGGGCTCAAGGGTCTGCTTGGCTGTGGGAAAGGCTGTGTTAAAAAAAGCTCTGAAAACAAAAAGGATGGAAGAAACGGTAACAGCTAAGAAATTCAGTAACAACTGCAAGTGTTTGTTAGTGATCGCAGTGTCCTTATGCAGACTAACACATTCAGTTGTGCCTTAGGTGCCTAAGCAGAAAGCTATATGCGCTGTCAGCTTTGAAGGGACGAAAAACACTCTCTATTAAGACCAAAGAAATCTCTTTAAGAAAGAAATGCTGCAATGAATGTCACACTTGGTCTTGCTGCTTACACAGCGCACTGCATGGACATCTCATTGCCCTGTGCCTCTCCTCCAGCCTCCACAGCCATGTGGGCTTCTGCATGAACAGGAGCAGAGGAGCAGTGGCTGTTTGAGCTCTGCTTCCACCTCTCCAGCTGAGGAGCTGGATCCTTTCTTGTTGCTTTCAGACAATACCAAGAGTGACTGCAAAGGTCCTGGCTGGCCATTGCAAGGTTGGCAACACCACGGTCCTCAGTGCCCTTCCAAGCACTTCTACTGATACTTCTACTGGAGAAAACTGCTCTGCAGGAGTAGTAACTGTATTCCAGCTTTGTAGGACACAAAAACCAACGCCTACTGCAAATGTGATGCATTTCCAAGAGAGAAGAGGTGGCCTTGGCCTCCACAGCCATCATCTTTGTCCTCGTGTTGGCAACAGCTGCTCCATATTCACCTTGAAACAGCCAGTCCTCAGCACTGAGCCAAAACACCAAGCTGGGCTGTGCAGCAGGGACACTGCCAGGGTCCCCCTTCAGCAGAGGAGCTCTCTGCTGGGTGAGCAAAACCCCTGCTCAGGCACATCTGGATCCAACCTCTCCTTCATCTGCAGAGGGACACGCAGAGCCTATCGTGGCTCTTCCCCAGAGGTTAGAGATGAACCAGCTGGCAAAAACAAAATCAAGCTTGTCCCTGAATTTTTCTGAAGTCAGCTTTTCAGTTTGTTCAGGGAAGTGTCCAAGAAAGATAAATGAAATACTATTTAACAAATCTATTTTTTGCTTGGTCTCAAATCCAAATAGCAGCTGCATGTAGTGCTTCATGCCAGGAAGCAAGCCCAACAATGCACACCCTCCTGTGGCAGCACCTAAACATTGCAGAGATTATACCAAATAACCAGCCTAATAAAACACATCTGATTTGCTCTAATCACACTTCTAAGTACTCAGAAAAGGAACAGAAGAAAGTTTCAGGATGGAGCGTGGGAAAACATAACACCACACAAAGTCAGTTACACTAAAAGACAAGGAAATGCAATGCATGTGAGAAGAAATATTTCCTAAAATCAAAAAAGATAAGTCTGATCAAAACCTCATTCTATACAAACCCGCCCCGAAGTGCCACGCATTTTGTCACATCCGAGTACGTTATGTTTACCTCTGAAATTTCTGGCAGGTCAGTGCTGTGCCATGATGTCTCATCTCTTCACTATGCATTCTAAGCCCTTGTAAGACTGGTGAGCTCTGAGCAGAGCACAGAAACAGCCATTGTCCACTTCTCCCACGCACACAGAGAGCTTACAAATACCCGAGTCCGACTTTTCCATCCTTCCCCATCACCTCTCAAAATAAAATGTCATCCCCACATCTTTTTCGAAGCCAAAGTATGCAAATCACACTCATTTCAGATCTACATTTTATTCCGCATTGTCATTATGTCTGATTAAGCACTCTTGAAGCCTCGTATGCTGGAATCAGGACCTTTCATAACACTGGAGAAGTGAATTTGAGAGGAAAAAGGAGTATTAAGCCCATGAATGCTCACAGATGAAAACTGACATTTTCAGGTATCCTACATTTTCAGGAGAGTTTTAACGAAGCCCCAAAGTGATGACAAGTATTTGCTGAGTGCTTGACTGACAAAAAGAGACAAAAATACAACATTGTGATGGCTGGTATGGCAATTGGGAAGAAACACCTCGTTTCAGATGAATCTGTGCTTCAGTATAGTTATCACCGAAAGCCTCTGTAATTCATCTGTATAACTGTAATGTGTAACTTCCGTATTGCTGGAGATGAAACATCTATTAACTATAGTTCTGTGATTTTTAACACACAAAGACATACTTTCCCTAATTATCTAATAATTCAGTACCACTTGCTCGTGCTGCCTTAAATAAAAAGGCTACCTTCCTCTTTTGTTTCAGGGGACTAATGGAGTGAAACTCATACTCTGAGGGCGTAACTTTCCTTGCAGAGCAAAAGGAACAGAGGAAGCAGCTCTAGCCTGAGCGCTGCAAAAGCACATGGTCAGGTCAAGCCCCTTCAGGGGACTTTTCCTGACCGCAGACTGGGCTGTGACTTCTCTCCCCCAGTGGGACTGGAGTCAGAACTCTGTTTCCAGCTCCCTCAAACAGAGAAAAAATGGGCTCCAACTTCTAGGGCAGGCACTGGGGTTTGGCAGCAGTTTCCAGTCTTTGGCAGGCAGGCTGCTAACGCAGTCATGTTCTAGCTGTTTCATGTTTGGGGACATCTGCTCCAGCACTGTCGCTGCTTTGTTCTCTTGTTCATATTTCCTATCCAGTAGTATACACAGAGAGAACAACACACTCTCTTTTAGCATTTTCCATTGAAATGGTTTGCAGACAGAACTAGTTAAAACAATAAAATAATAAAACGGGACTATATTTTTCAGATGGGTAGTATTTCAAACATACAGATACAAAAGCAAACCTACTGCGCCTTCATCAACATGCTGCATATAACTCACGGCCTTTTGATTTATCCAAAAATGAATCAGAAAGATGAGATGCTATAAACACGGATAAGAAGGCACTGACTGTTGGTACAGACATCCAGAGGTGCCGCTGAACGTTCAGACACGGCAGCAAAGCTGATTTGAAATGTCAGAGTGGAAGATGGCAGCAGGTCACAGGACTGTACACAGTTGTCTGAAGAATCAGTATTACCTACACAATAACCATTCTGCTCAGAAATGCAACATTGGGTCAAAACTCTAATGAAAAACTGCACGTGTGCCGTTAATAGGAAAAGTAACGTAACTATTTATGAGACTTCAAAGTAAGAAAAAAAAAAGACAGACAAAGGGGAAATCACTGCAAAAGAATCCATTTTTGGTGATAAAACAGAGACTACAAAATCCTTCTGGGGAGTTGCATTTTTAGCTAACTGTGTCTGACAAATTTTAGATTACAGCATTGCTTGCAGCGCTGCAACTTCCTCTGTAGAAAGGTCCAGCTTCTGCCTCCACTGAAATCAATAGCAGCTCCTTCTGGTGCAGGAACAGAATCTAACCTAGAGCTCAAATCTGCAGCAGCAAGAAAACTTATCCACTCCTTACAGCTGCTTCAGAAAGAGTTTTCCATATCAAGCACTCACTGCACAGACCAGGCCTTCACAACACGTCAGAAACTAAATTAAAACTTAAAAGTCAGAAATACTTACTTCCACTAGGGATCAGGTCCCTATCTGGAATGAAGAGCTTATATCCATAGTGCTTTTCTAGAACATCTGGCAGAATTTCTAGCGCAAACTGCTCCTCTTCATTATTATCACAATCCAGTGCATCGGGATCCACTTTGGTGTACGAAAGATACGCATCATATTCCTTGTTGTCTGTAAGGAAACAAACTGATACTCAGCCTGCTGTTTGCACGAGCGCTACAAAAAGCACACAGCAGTTCTAGAAAACTGTGTTATTTCTAGAAGTGACCATCGAGTATCCCGAGTTGGAAGGGACTCACAAGGATCACTGAGCCCTGGCCCCACACTGCCCTGGGAACTGTGCTGTACCCACTGCTCTCTGGGGCACAGCCTTTCCCTCACCCCCAGCTGCCCCTCCCCTGACACAGCTCCATGCTGCTCCCCCAGGCCCTGTCACTGTCACAGACAGCACTCACTGAAGAACTTTCTTCCACAAGTAAATGTAAGAAACACGTGACTTAAATGAATACTGGCTATAGAGGAAACAGTGACAAACACTACCAACAGCTTAGATCTTATTTTCCCTGTTTTTAAAACCAATATAATTTTAGAGGTCACTTGACCCAGGATGTTCTACATACATGGGACTCAGCGTCAGAACTAGGAACTACTCCAGTGTGGAGCAGGGAGGGACTGCTCCTGCACTGTGGTACCTGCAGCTCTGGGGTGCAGGTAAAGCCTTGGTGCTTCATCCAAAGGCAGAGGCAGGCAGTGGGTGACAGAGACAATGCCTTGCAAGCACAGCAAGGCTGTGACACAGAGGTTAGGCTAGGAGGGACAACATAATGCCCTCCTCCTGCAGAGCACTGGGGCTATTCTCCAGCTCTCTGCATCTGACACACAGAGCTGAGAGCTTGGCCAAGTGTGCCGAGAACAGAAGTGGCACCACTGTCAAGCTTGGGATCCATGCTGCAATCAGAGTGTCTCAGTGACATTTGCCCCTGCGGTAATGGAAAACAGAGTATTGAAAAAGTCAACCTGGAGCAATTCAGTCTTGGGAGAAAGGCACAGCTGCCATTATTTACAGAAAATGAAAAATCGAATAGTTAATGTTGTGAGGACAACACTGCACGAATGGAGGATTGCTGAGCACCAATTATCTGTAAAGAATTGTGCACATGAAAGATAATGAGAGCAGTTAAAACTCGTCAATATCCTCCAATAAAAAGAAGAAATAGCTAATCGTAACACAAAACATCTGATGACCTTAAAATGATGGATCTTTCCTGTAATTGTTGACACAGAGCCAGACTCACAAGGGTCAGAGCTGCAGACGAAGCATGTGAATAACTACATCTGTAAAAGGCAATCTGCCTACTGCCACTGTAGCTGTACGGGGTGAGGTCCACCTGGCTTGCTGATATTTCTCTGAAATCAATAGTTTACAAGAATAGTAATTACTGAAGGAAAGAACACCGAAGAACAAACAGCAAACAAATAAAGGCCAGTCACCTTTGGAGGCCTGTCCAAAACTTGCTATCCTGTCCATAATGAAACCTGACGAAAGCTTTAAAGAGAGGATATGGGAGAGGTGTGGGGGGCAAACATCCCTGAAAACATCTGAAAGCTCTGCAAGGCAGCCAAGCAAACCCCAGGGCACTGATGTGGCTGGTTACAGAGCAGCATGGAGGCCGTGCACTCACAGGCAGGAAGGCATAGACTGGGAATGGTAAGCGTGCAGATCCTGAGCTGCTGAATGGGAGTGCTCCCTCCAGTCTCCTCTATTCACAATGCAAACACAAGGAGCTCCCTGGGTCTCCTGTGAGCCCATATGCTTGTGTTATATCCCTGCAGCCTCAGCTCCCTCTTCACAAGCCTGACATACACAGGATGTTAGCAGAAGGACCCATACTCGCCCACTGTTTGCTCTGTGTGCTTTGGAAGCAGCATCGATGGGGTTATTTTCTAAATGGCTTCCCTTAATCTTCACTATTGCCAGAATGTTTTGCCTAAAAACAAAGCTATGGACAACACGGGAAGTAAATGCACCCAGCAGTGCTTACATGGCTATTTTTAGAAACAGGATAAAGCAGATCTGTTAAGTTCCATATCTTTTGTTTTAAAGAAATACTCGTATGAATGGGATACAGTCCTGCAATTGCACCTATACAGGACCTATGTGTGTTACTCCACAGTGAAGTAGAAAGCAGCACCCTTATATACACTTTGACTTCAGTAACATCCTGCCTCCATCTTTCATGCTGCAGGAGCAGAATGATTCACAAGGATGCAATAGTTCTAAAGTGATGTACTGGAAAAGCAAGAGGTGGATCTCAGAACCAACACGCACACAGAATCCTCTAAGTATCACAGGGTTGGTCTGAACAACTAGAAAACAGCAATGCTTCACAAATTAAAAAGTAACAGAACAAAAAGAAGCTACATTAACACAAATGCAGCTTTGCATTAAAACAAAGGGGCCAAATGGAATGAAAGCATTCTGGAGGAAAGTTACTGCTTTGGGTCATTTTTGGTTGGTGTCAAACAGGGAAATCACGATGGTGTAATCCCAAGGCATTAGATGCAAAACACCTCTAAAACCATATAATCTTACTCATTGCTTTCTCCTCTGTATCAATATAAATATTACCCAGTACAGTACAGTATGAAAAAAAAAACAATTTTAGGTTTTCCCACTCACACAGAGATGGAAAAAGGAAGTTTCCTGACCTCTGTTCTGCTATTTATCATTCTACATTCCAGAATCGCTTGGATGTCATTCCCCCATCCTCCAAAACTCCAATGGATTTCATTGTAGTCAAACTTTTTCACACCTTATCTATCCAGTGCTTAACAGAAAACATCATTATTTTGGTAGAGGTGATGCTAGCTGCAGAAAGTACCAGGCCTGTGCAAATGTACATTGTTTCTGCACAATGGGGGTAACGTGACCCCTGCTTCTTTTACAAGTATGTTATTGTTTCTGAAGATGCCATTACAGACTGCCTATGTGACTTGCAAGCACTGCAGTATGCTACGGGAACAAGCTTTTCTTGATTACTACACCTGAGATCTCCAGCAGATACTATTTTAAATACATAATTAATATACAATCAATGTGCATATTATAAACACTAACAATATGCTGATACGATTTAAAGCACTTGGACTGAGTTCACCAATGCGTATTCTAGCTTTGTAGGAGCAGGGAATGTTCTATATTCAGAGGAATTAAATCTTCAATTAGAAAAACAGCTTTAGCTTTAAGCATTAAACAAACCACATACCTACTGAAGCGGGGGGAAGCACTACAGAACACACTATGCTATTCTTAAACATACTCTACAGGCAAGCTGTGTAGCTGAGTACTTCAGCATACATATGGATCTCAAAAGAAGAGACGCTGGGTATACATGGCACTGGGACGCGTAAACACGGAGTTTTTCTGAGCTATCAGTTCAAAAATGACATTCAAACCTCTAAAATACACTCCTGAAGAACTCCTCCTATTCCTTCTTTCTTACGGAATGGACCAGTGACACTTCAGTGAACAGACTCATTGATTTCAGCGGGCTCAGAGAGAAAGTGTTAGAGATTTACACTGTTGGGTGCTTAGCTGTTTAAGCTTAAACTAGAAATTCCATCACTTTGGACCTTTGAAATATTTCCATTGTATATATTAGAAGTTTTCTGAGCAACTGCTTACCGTCTGCTGCTTCGTCTCCTCCAAAGTTCTGTCTGTAGAACAGCATTAACTCTATGTTGTAGCACTTATAGATGGTCACAAGCAAAATAAGCAGAAGAAGGATGGCTCCCAATCCTCCAGCAAGCTCTATTTTGTAGATCAAATCTAAAATTAGCAAGGAAAGACAGAAAGGTTATGATCTTTCCAAGCTCTAATTGCTGTAATCCACTGTACAATTCCACATGGAATTGCACAACTTCCTGTTATAACCACTGTAACATTAAGGATGTCTTATTTTTGTTCATAACCTATTATTTAACTTTAACCATTCTATTGTCTGTCTGAAACTGCCAGACAGAATGCATCTGAGGCTGAAATGATAATTCTAGAAGGGAATTAGGCAGTGATTTTACACAGAGGATTAATCAATTTTTAAGGAGCTTGGTGAGTTTGAAACTGCCACTTTGATAGAGAGCATCAAATGCATGCAGTGTGTGAGAGTAGGTTTAGGTTAGGTTTACTAGGCGTGTTGTACCCCAGCTCTCCAAACAACATTAAACTTTAGCTTTGTGTTTGTGGTGCCAGTGGATGAGCTGATGCTAAGCCAAGACTTCAGCTGAGTCTCTGGTACGTGAATTCAGCATCATGAATGCCCAAAATAATGAGAGAAGCTGAAAGCACACATCAGGCAGCTAAGAGCCACTTTGTGTGAGTTGTGGCAGCTACTAACGGAGTTCTCACATGATTGCTTAGTACACATTATACCGTAATGGGAACTAGCACTAGCTCAAATTTCCTACTGGGATGCTTTTGTTAGGAAACATCACAAGCAAGCTATCTCAGTGTACTTCACAAATTCATTCAAATGCAATTATCCATCTTTTACAGCTGAGGAAACAGGCACGGAGAAGTGAAGCAACATGTCTGATGTCATTTAGCAAGCCAATGCCAGAACGAGCTAAAACCCCTTGGATAGCAGTCCAGTGCTTTACCTGACATACAAAAAGCTTTAACAGTATTGTTCCTCAGCCTGAAATATCCTCACAATGCCATGTTGCTCATACCACCACTCGGCATATTACATCACCATAAGAGACAAAAGACAGCAATTTGACTACAGCTGCCCCCAGCAATCTATAAAAGTTTAGATAGCATGAAGATATGCTGTGATAAATACAGTACAAAGATATGCTGCTATAAATACAACATGAAGATCCTCTAATGCAGGAGAGAAAACATTTTTTTGCTCTCTAAGTTTCTAAATCATAGGACAGAAGAAATTATTGGTGTGCCACTTGTGTCATTTTTAAGATAAAAAGCGAATTAGTTGTGTATCTTCCAGGGCTAGTCCTGCCTTACCATGCCTTGTATTGCAGTAATTAACATCAGATGACCAGTTATTCCCAGTCTGCAGTACCTCTGATGTCTGGTGAGAAGTCCTAAACATTCTGATTCTGGTTAGTGCTTGTCAGATTGCTCAGCACCTTCTGCCACAGAGCATCAGACTCTTTTTGGTTTTACCTTCTTGGTTCAACACCATCTGAAGCCGTTGCATGGCACTGAACTGAATGAGGAGCCCATCCATGGCAGTGGCCTGCCCACAGCACAGCAAAGCTAGGTTTGTTTGCTATGCTGTGTCCTGATGGTCACGTGCAGTGCAGACTTGCACACACGTGCCAGGGCAAGGGAGGGACAATGAGCAAAAATGCAAGCTGCAGCTCAAAAGGCAGAATCAATCTGCTTTTGCATCTCATTTTTCTCTCCTAGGCTCCAAACTTACCTCTTGGTCTCCTTATCAGTATTCCAAGGTGGAGGTAATGGAGGAAACCCCTAAAAGCTCAGTTTTCTTGCCTACTCCAGCTCTTACTCTCTGCCCCTGATTAATACTTTATCCCTCAAGTGGTCCTCACTGAAATTGATGGGAAAGGCAGTTGAGTAAGCACAATACTAGGAAAGTAGTAGAAGCTGGACTTCTGCTCTTAGGGTGACTGAAACTCACTAAATAATCACATTCAAATAGGTTCTAATGTAAAATAAATCAGAACCAGCCACAGTCTATCACACAGAGGATTACAATATATAAAATAGTAGTAGTCTCAAAATCACCCCATGAGTGGTTTGAGCCCAAGACACCTCAGTAGGTCCTTCATCATTTAATACTACATTAGTATATAAAAAAACACTCATTTGTTCCCTGATGTCTTGAACAGAAGCAGTCTCCTTGAAAACAAAAGCAGAGCCAATGTAGCTGTAGTATTTACTTTTATCTTAATTCACTGCTTCTTTCACTAGGAGCGCTGCTTGAGTTTATTCTGCATTTCCTCATTCTGTTTCCAGGACAGTGGTTCTGTGGTGCATTGCCACTTCAATTAAGAAAACACTGGATGGTTTTCAAATGAATTTGAAGGGAATCCTGAGCTATTTCCACTTCTAAGGATTAAATGAGTGTATATTGTTATTCCAGGTAATTCAGACATGGAGAAAAAAAACACCAAAGCCAGGATTGCCTAGAATTTATGTTTGAACTACTTGAAAAGAACAACGTGGTCTCAAATTAAGTCAGTAAAGAATGTGATAACAGACGGTGGTATTCAGGCCTCAGCAGCACGACTGATTCTGCCTTTGCATTGTTAGGTCTAGGGGGTCTGAAGCTCTTAGTCAAAAATGAAAATCCCAAGTATGATACATGCTACCAAAACACTGATGTTGTACAGAAGGCACTCTGTATTCTGATAATTTCCCTCTAATGCAGCAAAAGACTTCAACATTTGTACCTTAAATATTTGTGCAATCACTTTTTCTTCTTCCCTCCTTAAAGAATTCTAGAAACTTATATTAGAGTTCAAACTTGGATCTGACTTTCTGGCTTTTATCCCTGTTTTCAGTTTTTAATTCCAACCTTCCCAATTTAACAGTACACATGACCAAAGCCATCCTGGGTACACCTGATGTGCTGCAGTCACTCCTCTGAACTGAGGGCAGACACAACCTGTAGCACTGTGGCAAGCTGAAGACAAAACTGAGCCACAAGCACTTCGTGTTGAACGGGGACAAGGCAGCCCTTAGCAGGTAGGACTTTGGATGGAGGTTTCCCTGAAAGAGAGATCTGTGTTTCTCTCCTGCTGCTCCTGAGTGCTGTTCCCAGCTTCTGAAAAACTCCAGGACATTATAATAAGAATCCATGATGCTCTGACACGCACACAGGGTACTGGTCAACAGCCTTCTACCTGCCCTGCCCTAACTCCTGCCACAGGTGAGTGATACTGTAGTATTTCCTGGCTTATCAATACTCTACAACCAAACACAAACAGGAGAAAGCTAGGATGAGAGGTATTATATCAAACTGCAGAAGGGAAAAGTCTGGTCAAGTGTTAGTAAGAATTTAATAAAACCATGACAATGGCACAGGTATTCAAAGGACAAAGTGGAGATATTTTAAATGGCACTTTAATAGCACGGAAACAAACTACTCAAAATGCCTGAGGAGAATATAAGCTCTCTAGAGCCACGATTCAGATAGAAATGAAACAGCAGCTGAGAAGTGATCCTGTCCACCTCCGAATTCTGCATTCAGCAGTGCCTTCTTCCATAATTCCAGCAGAGCTCTGAAATGTCTGCATTTTCTTGTTATAAATAAACCTAGCTTGTTATTCTAATACATGCGACACAGCTGAACATTTAACAGTGTCAACAAAGATATCAGCTGTATATTTATTAGGTTCAATGGATGGGAAGGTAGAACGCTTTCTGCACTAACGAGACTAATCCTTCATCATGATGACCAGTTTCCTTAATTAAAGTTGTGACATCCTGTCAATTGAGATGTTGAATAAACATTTGTGTGCGTTCCGCATCGCAGCTGCAGGCCCTTGTTCTTCAGGGTAGTTCTGCAGCTTCTGTATTCCTATCCTTAGCATAAAGCATAGCCAACGAGAGGCTGTGGAGTCCGCCCTGAGAGGCTGTGGTGCCTCCTTCCCTGATGATATTAAAAACCTGCCTGCATGCTTTCTGTGTGACTGCTGGAGGGAACTGCTTTAGCACAGGGTTGGACTGGGGGAGCTCCAGAGGTTTCTTCCAATCCCTATGATTCTGTGATCCTACATCATAGTCTTCTTTCTGGGAGGGCACAAACTCTAGCATGAACAGGAAAGTGTTTAAGCAGAACTGATCCTATTTTGGCAGGTCTTGGTAATGTACCTTCATACATATAACCTGTGGGTGGCAGGAAATAGAAAAAACAGGACACTGACCCCAATATTTTCTCTCCCCAGTAGCCCTGATTTGAACCAATACCACTTCCCCTTCACAACTGATTTTATACAGTTTATCCGAGGGCATGAACTATAGCCATGAAACACAGCACTTAGTGTGCAGCATGGCTCTAGGTCTACCACAGGCTAGGGTGGTCTTCCAGAACCAAGGTACTGGTGGACCTGGTCTCAACCCCACCTAGAGATACCTTGACTGGTCCTCCTGTTCAGTCTCTTGGCTCTTAGTTCATCAGTCCCACGGTGGCCTCTAACATGAAGCATGCTCAGGTATCAATTTAAACCTTAAAAGAGGTCTATCTGTGGGGATATCTCTGCTGGGTGATGATGGAGAGCATTGCTTTTTAACTGACACTAATGTGCAACTTTGCCTTGCTCTCCCAACAGCTTCTGCACTGAGACACTCTGTCTTAAAGAGATCACAGACAAATTTAAATGTCACTGTACTTATAATTAGAAGAGGTAATTGAACTAAGCAGGTAAGAACTGTAATGAGATACTGTTACATGCCTTATGGTAACGACTTCTACAAACAGAAGAGCACAGCAGCACCTTGTAGTTTGGCTGACCCACAGCTGCCAAGGCAGGAGGGAGTGCAGCTAATAAAATAAAGGGCATTACCTTTCTTGCGCAGAAGAATGCTGGCATGTTTCCGTCCATTTCTGTTTTCCACGTGACACGTATAGTTAGCCAGATCTGCCTCCTCTACAGCATCAAAGATCAATGTCAATTCAACTTCCTTTTCTCCAAGATGTTCTCTGAGGAGTCTGGAAGGAAACATGCAACCTTCTTTTAACTACAATAATGGGGGGGGGGGGACGGGACAGATTCACAGAAGCCATGGTACAGAGTGTTCCAGGCTTCCTCACAGTTCTTCCAAGAAAAGAACTTGAAGGAGACTGGGGTGGCCTGGAAGACTTCATGGGCGCGACTTTCACAACAATCCAACCCCTTTTTGTCCCCTCGTGTCTGTGCTGAGGAGAAGTAAGCGTGGGAAGAGTGGTTGTGAGTGTAACGACTGCATGTGCCTTCTTCGGCTCCACTAGAATTAACATGCAAAAACCTGCTCTTCTTTTAAAATAATACTCAATTTCCACAGAAGTAAAGATGCATGGCCAAGCAGATTGTAAGGTGGTATTTTAAAGGCTGTGTCCTGTGCTCCATTTTAATGCAGCCTTGAAAACCAAAGGAAGGATCTATGCTACTCTGTGGAATTTTCCTCTTTTTTTCAGTGTAGATCCTAATTGTAAAGGGGACAGTATCAAGAACAAGAGCTCTCTGCTCCATTGAGAAGACAGAGGAGACAAACAAAACCACCAAAAGGGAAAAGAAAGTTGTATTGAGTTTCAGGTCAGAGGTACAGTCTTTTCATGTCATCGTTCTAACATGAACACGACAAATAATGCAACGTAAACACAAGCTTTTTCCCAGTGACGGCATAAGTCTAAAAATAAAATGCCCTTCTTTTCATGAAAGGTTTCTTATCAGTTGCTCAAGAAAGTGACTGGTCCTTTGAACAAGGGAATGTAACGTCATGTATCTGCCAGATTCGTTTGATCCTGTTTGTGTTCTGCTGCAAAATACGGCAGGGGAGAAACAAAATGTGCACGGTGCCCTCACAGTCTGAAGCCTGTGAACTCAACCTTGCACACAGCTCTGCTGGCAGTCTAACATGGCTTTACAGATAAAACTATCTTATTTTGATTTAATTTAGTTTTATTCTATTTACCAAAATGAAATCTTTTCTCCAGAGACAGATGGAAGGCACATGGGAAGGCGGGTAATTACCCAGAGTGCTGTTTGCATGGAAACTGCCTCTTCTGGAGACCATCACACTTTTCATCAATAGCAACAGGCACCAAAATTCTCCATGACAAACCAAAGTTGTTTTGGTTCTTTAACAAGAGATGTTTCAGCTACTCTCAGGGGAACACGGTGACAGATTTTCAGGCACCTAGGTAGCTACTATGTCTTAAAAGTTTATTTGCTGGAGAGAGTGCATCTCACGCTGCCCTGCCTCCAAGTCATCCATCGGTCTTCAGATAGAGAACTGTTTCCAGTTTCAATTAAAAATGTGTTCTGAAAACAAACCACAAACAGGCTTTTGGGACATACCACGTTTCTAAAAGTAAACTTTCGAAAGGAAACACTCCAAAACGTACCTGATTTCACCTTCTCTAATGTGACCTTCTAATTCTTCTATGAATTTTTCCCCTTTCATCCAGTAGATCATGGGGCCAGATTCTCCACTGAACCCAAAGAAAGCTTTGCAGGCCACAGTCAGTGGGTTGCCTGAGGACCACAAGAAGAGAAATGGTTAGAAGCATTGACACAGCATCTATGGAGAGAATGAGGAAACCCAGCACCTGATGAACCCCCCCACATAAAACAGGGGGAAGAAATGGTGTCTAACTATAAAATGTAAGGAAAACACTGCTGTGGATTTGCAGCTAAGAGGAAATTGCTGTGAAAAGAAACTCTGAAGTTATACTTCATTTCATTTTTCCCAGAGAGATACCACTTGAGCAATGAGAGGTTATGGAGATGGTGACAATGTACAAAGTTGTCAAACTGCTTATTACAAAAGAATAAAAATAATAATAATAAAAAGATGTATTTGTCAGACTCCTGGAATTCCTACAAGGACCGAAGGGTGTGCCCTAGAAGGCAGGTAAATCACCAAAGCTGCGTACTGCCACTTGGATAGAAATCAAATGGTAATGAAGTCATGGTAAGCTGCTCAGAGGGCTTTTAAACACCCCCGAGTAAGATATGCCAGTGAGCACCAGCAACTCTTGTATTGCTGTCAACAGGCTTTTGGCAAAGGACCAAACTTCAAAGCATCGCCCAAGTGATACAGGAAAGAACTCTCCCCTTCAGCTCTTCAAAAACACTTTCTAAAGGAAGAAAATAAAACTTGGAAACTAATGAGTTTCCTTTTCTTTCCAAGAATTCAGCATTTACATGGCTTTCTGTCTGCCTATGGCTTCGGCTGTACTAGCTAGTCAAACACTGCAGTGCTTATGCCAGGACAGATGGTGGTCTGCCTGCAGAAGACAAAGGAGAAAATGTAAGCCAGGAAATTCAAGAGAACCATCTCCCTTCCTTAGTGTGCAAATATGGCTGCTGCTGCACCCACCTTTTCTTTTTACCCAGCTTAAGTAGTCTGGGTCACAAAAGCAGCTGTAGAATCACCAACCTACATTGGAACTACAAACTACACAGGCCTCATCTCATGTCAATGGAAAAACTGCTGCTGGACCTGCCAGGACCACGATCAGACGGGGAAAGTTCAAGTAATGCATTTTGCTGTAGTTAGAAGGAATGTTTTATCATGCCAGTCATTCTTAGTGCCAGCAGGAGACTCTTCTGACACTCGAATAAGAACAGGCCCACACTTTTTTTCAAAGAGGGCTACCCATCTGGAGCACATCACTTGGATGAACATGGGGTAATGGTCTCACACGATGGAATTTCTGTGCCTTAATCAGGGCCTCTTATCTGTTCAGCAGTGATAACCAGCTGCATGAATATCACAGAGTATCAGAGCCATGTCTTTAAGCATCTTTGCCTAAACCCCCACAGAGCTGTGCTAAGTCAACTACTTGTATCTGCCTATCCATTATTCCAGTGCCCAATTTAAGATGTGTCAAAAGAGTCTGATTATTCAGGAAGAGCAGCATTCCCAGCCACTGAAAATCAGATGCCTTTAAATTGTTTCCAAGTCAAGAGCCAAAATTACAAGTCCTTTTGAAACTTTAGGATACGGCAAGAAAAGGTTTGAAGACTGTACTTGTCTCTGTGTTCCTCAAACATCAAAAGACAAAAATGGAAAGAAAATCAGAATGTTTATCCTGAGGACGTTTGACAGAATCTTTCATTATCCCGCCATTCTCTGTGATCTCTGGTCCCACAGCTGGCCACCGAGCACGTGCTGATGCTTACAGATTGCACACAGCCAGCTCCAACATCCAGAACACAAGAAGTGTGCTGCAGGACGAGCTGGGAGCTACCTGCCTTCTCCTGCTCCTAGCCCACTGCCCAGCACTGCCTGCCCCAGCAGGA
Source organism: Callipepla californica brunnescens (assembly GCA_023055505.1). Lineage (NCBI taxonomy): Eukaryota > Metazoa > Chordata > Aves > Galliformes > Odontophoridae > Callipepla > Callipepla californica. The sequence continues at coordinate 2,530,758 of JALIRH010000013.1, forward strand.
GGGGAGAGCTGGAGCCCCGGCTGTGTCTCCCTGCACGCTCAGTGCCAGGTGTGAGGTCTGGTGCTGCCTGCCTCCGAGGTGTGATAAGCATCTATTTAAATACCACTTAACAATTCCCAGCATGTAGCTGCTCAGTCCATGCTTGATTTTAATGGAAAAAGACAATTTTAGCAATGTGAAAAAGAAAAAAAAGGCTAGACGTGGCCTGTCAGCATTGACGGTATATGCCCTTTACTTGGCACACTGTGATGGGCACGAAGCGTTGCAGGCAAGATATATCACAGGGCGTGCTTTTTCTCAAACCAGCAGCTTTTTCACTTATAAAAAAGCCCCACAAATCCCCGAGGAAATGAAAATATTCCAAGGTGAACCTCAAACTTCTACACTTGCAGAGCAAATATCCTGAGGTAATACGTCTGTTCTGAAGAAATAAAAGTTATCTATACAAATAGGAGAAAGAAGCAGAACAGCTGTTGGTACACAGCTCCCACAACACACAAATGAGGGTCAGGAGCCCTTCCTGTGACAGACTCTGTGCTCTGAATTTGCCCAGGTAGATTTGTTTCCCAGCTCTGCTGCCAGGGAAAACCCTCAGAATAAACTGACACGGCCAATGGCAACATTTGTTAGGGGGAACTAGTATGTTCAGCTCTGAGACTGGGACTGGTCACACCTGAACCATCCCATCCCACCCCACCCCATCCCATCCCACCCCATCCCATCCCATCCCACCCCACCCCACCCCACCCCACCCCACCCCATCCCACCCCATCCCAACTCTTGGAGGGAAGATTTAGATGGGATGACAGGGGGATGTTCTTCACTGAGAGGTGAGGTGCTGGAACAATCTGCCCAGACAGTCTGTGGATGCTCAAGACCAGTCTGGGGTGTTCAAGACCAGATTGGATGGGGCCCTGGGCAACCTGCTCTAGTACCAGATCTGGAGGGTGGTGGCCCTGCCTGTGGCAGGGAGGTTGGAACTTGATCATCTTTGGGATCCCTTCCAACCCAAGCCATTCCATGATTCTATGATCCCATCCCATCTTGCCGTATCAGCACAGTCATCCCTCAGCAGAGGGATGTGGAAGTGGCTGCCTCACAGGGACAAGTAACTTTCAATAGCAGCATGACACACCATCTGGGTCCTGCTGATCTGTCCTGAGGTGGAAAGAGCTTGAGGCCTGATGATTTTTCCAGGTCCCACCCAAATCCCAGCCCTCCCACACCACTCCTCTCATCCCCAGGCAGACTGGGACATCCCACTCCTTCTGTAGCTCCTGATGCTGAGCACGGATTGCAGCTCAGACACAGCATCCATAAGCAGCCAGCAGGATGAAGTCAGGAAAGGCAACATGGGTTCCTCCTTGCAGAAGCTCTCTATCTCCTCAGAGAAGTTTCCTAAGGACAGCCAGGGGCATGTCCTTCTCCAGCCTCAATAAGATACAGCTAGTGACAGCAGCAACCTGTTTTTAGTGGTTTTCTGGCAACTGCACACAATTCCAATCTAGAAGAGGACAGGGTGTGCCTCACTGCACTGCAGCCCAAGAATGGAATTCGAACACTGCAGCCAAATTCCCCCATTCCCAAGTGCAGAAGATAAGGAGAAACTGAGCACAGAAAGTGCCTGTTGCAGGTCCTGGCTCTGGGGCTGGCTCCTGGCACAGAGGGGCACTGCTAGAAACAAGAAGAATGGGCAGGCAACCTGCAACTCCAGCAGCTCATCGCATGGAAGGCCCAACACTTCTGTACATCATTCTGCGCCACACTGTTTAAGCAGAATTCCCTCTGGCATCACTTAATTAACCACATCACAGTTCCTAGAATGACTGGTATCCTGAAAGTTTTCCATTTATAAACGGTTTCTGTTTAAAACAGATAGGCATTTCAGTTGCAATTTCAATTAATAAAATAAATTGCTGAGAAACAGAGAAAATGACTAGAGAGATTTCTAATGGATCAACGCTGAAGAGAATGCTCAAAGAAACGAGGGGAGGAATTAGAAAAGGCTGCTGCTCACAGACAGCACTGGGTCTCGTGCTCCGTGGGTCACCTTGCGACAGGAACGCCGCAGGTTCCAGCAGACAGCTCAGCCCGAGCTTTGTTCCCTCCTCTGTCCATCAGGCAGACTTATTGCAAGCTCCCAGCTGGTAAGACACAACCACTGGCAATGGGTATTACTTATGCTTCTTTTTCTTTTCTGACCAAGAGAGCACAGGCTGCACAGAGAGATGGTTGAGCCTCCTCCTCTGGAGACGTTCAAGACCCATCTGGATGCCAAGCTGTGTGACCTGGGCTGCTTTGCAGGAGGTTGGACTCCATGATCTCTGGAGGTCTCTTCCAACCCCTACAGTTCTGTGATTCTGTAATTCTGCAGGAATGCAATTATTCAAGCAAAAGAGCTGCCTGGTGGGGGTAGGAGTCCTGGGAAAGGGTGGAAAAAGAATCAGCAAAATAATTTAGCCAGGCACAGTGCTGGGTGTGCTTACTGCAGGTCTGACACGCTCTGAAAGAGAATGACAAATACTGCAGCTCAGGCTTTCTGAAACAAGTCATGCTCCAAGCATCAGAGAAATGAAGGTTAAAATACCTAGAAGTTCTTCAACCCTTTAAAAATGTAAATGCCAAGGCTAGATGACCAACCAGCACAAAAACAAAAGCTGTTCACAGACCGTAAGATGTGACTTATGCTGAAACAAACTTTCAGTCTTTTTTTATTTTTTACAATACTGATTACTTTTTCTTCTTTACTTTTTTCTGCACAAGAAGATTTATTATTATTATTATTATTATTATTATTATTATTATTATTATTATTATTATTATTTTATTTGCCAGCTTTGATTCAGGGCCGCAATGCACAATCCTGCTGCTGCTCCATTCTTGCAGCAGATCAGGCTTTCACTCCCAGACCAAATCACCTCACCTAACAGCAACAGCCATTTGTGAACCCTTCTTTGGTCTTTCACTACGGCACGAAATGTTCAGGTTTTCTTCCATTTCTTTTGTGGTTTTGCATCAGACACAGCACCACTCACAACAACAACCCTGATCCAGGCTTCAGCATCCCTGCACAGCATGTGTTCACCAATCACAGCCCCAAACTATTGTCACCCCCGTAAGAAACAGAAAGAAGCACCAACAGAAATGGAAGACACCATTGCAGCCCCTTTTCTCACAGTTCCAAACATCCAAATTAAGTGCTGACTGTCAGAGCACTACACAATTACTCTCAAAAGGAGAAAGCCTGGGCCCAGCATTGCCTATCAGCACTGCTTTGAAGTGAAGCACTTCACTATCACTGTGGGGTGATAACCACAGAACCGTGCATTAATCCTCTGGGAGAAACAGATGGCTGAGCTGGATTTTGCCACTGGGCAGAGGAGCAGAGGTGCTGGCAGGCTGCACCTCCAGGGCATGGGAGGTGGCAGATAGGGACCCTCCTCTTGTACCGAGCACACAGAGCTAGCTGGATTTCCATCGGCAGCTCCACCAGGATGGACTGATGTATCACTGGTCCTTCTGCAGCAGGGTTGGATGATGTGCACACACAGAAAGGAAGAAAAGCACGCTGATGCCACTGAAAAACTTATCCCATCGCTCCAAGCCTCTATCGTCAGTGCACGTGCATTGTGCAGGTCCTCTGCTACCACTGCCGTGTCTTTTCCCCTACGAGACCAACAGAGGTGATTGCAAAGCAGCTGCCTCAGCTCCCCACCCCACACAGGCAGGGGTAACACAGGCACTTTGCAGGCCGTGTTCCCTCACTTTGCTGATGCATAGGGCGAGGAAGGCAGGCCGCTTATCACAGCTCCGTGAGTGCACTCTGCAGGCTGTCAGCAGGATCGGCTCTGACTCTCTAGGCTTGTAAGGCAAATCACCGTGTCACTGACAAGAACATTATTGCTCTAATGTGTTTTACAAGCACTAGAAACTGGCCAAAGAGCAGCAGAGTGATTTAAATTCTGCTGGTAAGGCAGCCTGAGTTGTATACCACTACAGAGTAAAGAACACATTTTCTTTTCCTTCAGAAAGCATCCCTGGATAAGAAGATACGGGAGACAGAGCTTCTGCCTGCAATTTATCCACAAAACAAATGCCAGGGGCACCACAGACCTTGACTCATGAAAAATACTCTCTCTGTGTGTGGTGGCTTTTATCTGCTTTGCAGAGAACTTCACTTCTCCAAGTCCCTTGCAAGGACATCCTCTTTGCTGTTCCGAGGGATGGGCTGAAGCCAGCGGCACACCACTGTGGCACCTCGTGGGATACGTCTGCCATGGTTCAGTACCGTGTTTGATTAAAAAACTGCTGCTTGTCCGCTTATCCTGAACTGACGTGGTAAGCAATGAATGCTAATGCTGAAAAGTTTGGAAACCAGGGAACAAGACTGCCCTGATTCAGTATTCCAGCCTTGTTTCTGGATGTTCTGGTAGACTGGCACTTTCAAAGAAGCCCATCTTCCATGGTTCAGAGCCGGTGTGCACACCCTAATAGGGCATCTCCACATACCATTTAAACTCACAACCCCTCAAATTTAACTGTCGTTCCATTCACGGGAATGAGTAACACAATTAACAATACATTTTCAATTGTCCTTGCTGGCTGCTCCATCCGCAATCTTCTGTCTACCCAGAAACACTACGATTAGACAAGGCCAGCTCTGAGCACCACTGATCTGATCAAGGTCTGACTGAAATTCTCTTTTTGCTTCATCATCCCACGCTGCCCAGCTGGCTCTGCGTACAGGAGGATGCTGCTGTGCCTCATCCGTGACCCAGCTGGGATGACTTCCTAAAGAAGTCTGTGTGTTTTTCAGGACAGCAAGACTTACTCAGTGCTAATTACCAAACCTGGCCTTATTTTACCTCCTCTTTTACTTGGTTATTTGACGGAACACAAGCCTAGCTGTGTAGTAAAACATGTTAATCCTTTTTTAGATAACACGCTCATGGAATCCAGTGGCTATCTCCAGCATTAGTGGAGCAAATGAATATAAAAACCCCACACAACAAAAAATCAAAGCAAAACAGAAAATTCTATGGTGTTGCTAAAGCTCTATTTCAGCAGCCAAAAGATTTATGACAGAATATGACCCTCACAAACATTTGCATAATTAAAGATCAGCTAGAAATTAATGAACTGAGAGCATTTTAAATAAAATTAATACGGAAAGAAACCTGTTTTGTGCAGTGATAATAATTGCTTTAATTAGAGAAATTTATAGTGAAATCAAATCTACCTAGCCTCCAGGCATTTCAAATCAGTTTAGCAGAATTTAAAAACATATGTATGGAATTATAGAATCATTTGAGTTGGAAGGGATTCTTGAAAGCCATCTGGTCCAACTCCCTGCAATGAGCAGGGACACCCACAGCTCCATCAGGTGCTCGGAGCCCCATCCAGCCTGACCTTGGGTGTCTGCAGGGATGGGGCACCACCACCTCTGAGCAACTTGTGCTGGTGCTTAATCACAAAGAACTTTTTCTTATATTCAATCTAAATCTACCCCCTTTTGGTTTGGAACCATTTCCCCTTGTCCTGACACAGCAGACCCTGCTCAAGAGTCTGTCCCCTTCCTTCTCACAGCCCCAGCCCGCTCCCAGCTCTCCCCACAGCCTTCCCTTCCCCATGCTGCACAGCCCCAGCTCTCAGCTGGCAATACATGGCATACAATAAGTTGCCTTTTCTCTCAAATAAAAACTTTCTCTAAGGTTAAAGTCTTCAGTAAGAAGAAAGAGCCAAGGAAAAACTTTGACAAGAAACGTGCAAAAGATCTTTAGGTCTTGTTTTGTCCCCTGCAATTTATGATCTTAATTCTAACCTGGTTTTGTGCCCCTTTCTCATTTCTTATGCCCTGAGACATCACAGAACACACAGCCACGAGATATTTGTGCTCTTCTGCCTCGCTCAAGTGAGCAAATGGCATATATAAAAAGTAACATAAAAACAGTACTGACTAACAGCAAGTAGCAAAAACCCAAACATGAAACAAACCCAACTAAACCTCTAGACAGTTTGTTGCCAGGAACACAAGTAGAGCATTTGCTGTCATTCCACACAGCCACAATCATTTCTAATTTGAACACCGCAAGCACAGCCCAGCGCAAGTGCTGCTTGTAGGCTTGATTGTAGCTCTCACAGAAACAGCAAAACAAAACTGAAGCATACACAGGGCTGAAATTCTGCTGATAAAAATTTATCAGACATTGCTTAGTGCCTTTAGGAAAACACAGCAAAAAAAACCAACAACCCAAATCAATCAAGGCAAAAAATCTCCTAGAGCAACCTTCTCACAGAAAGACATCCACAAACAGCTCCCCAGCTAACCGAACCTCACCTGAACCATCTAAAATCCTTTATCCCCTTTTCAAAACTGTCCTGAGGGCAGTTTTAGAAGGTCTTGGTCATTGAGAGCTCAGGTATAAATGATAGTGAAGGATTTTAGCTTGGCAGTTATTCGCCTGTAATGAAGATAGATGTTAAGTTCCTGAAGCAGCTTGACAGCTGCCTTGTACTGACTACCCTGCGCTCAGCATTGAGATCCCTTTGAGAATCTAATTTCTGTGCATTTTTAGGAATGGAGATACGATGACTGCTGTGATGAAGGTCCTCTGTGAGAACAGCACAGGAGCTAAAACACAGCCCTGCACAATTTGCACATGGCAGGCACCACGTCTGGCTCTGCCAACTTCCCAGATGCGGTGCTGAATGACAGGCAATCTGGGGAGGTTTGATTTCGGATTGTTACTACCTGTCACTGGCATCCAGAACCAGAGTGCTCTTCCCTGATGGCCTGATGTAAGCTCTCGGTGAGCTGATGCAGGATTGCCCCATATGGATATGCTCTCATTCAGTATAGCAATGCTTGGGAGAATGGGTTTCCTCTCAATAACTGCATGCTGCAGGAGGCTGGGTCTCACATTCCCACCTGATGCCTGCAAGAAAGATGGGTACTTGTTTGAGGACTCTGCTAGCAACTTTCCTCTTTTTTCTAACATAATTTTATCTCCCATTTTTGCCTACTCTAGTGTCCTTTTGCTCCATACAAGACCTGTCCCTCATCCTTGTGCAGTCATTCCTTATTTACTCTGCTGAAATAGCACAAAAGAGCATCAGCAATTGCACAAAGTCCTCCAGCACAAATGCTTTAGGAGATTAAGTCAGTGGAACAAAAGAGAAGTTCACCTCCCAGCCTTCAGGTGTGTTGCTTCAGGAGAAGAGAGGGAAGGGAAAAAGTATTCAACAGAACAGTGAGAAGGGGAATGTTTGTTTCCACCTCAAAGAGATGGGCCATGAAGAGACATTCCTGTCTCCTCCTAGCAACCTGCTGGCTCAGGGAGAAGGCAAGGACTTGTCCCACAGCCTGCTGCTTTTTGCCAGTCTTGGGACACTCCTGATCTCCAACCTGCCCTCCAGTATTTTTTTTTCATTCCTTTCCTTTCATTTCCACGTCTTCATCTTGCTGAACACGGAGAGGTTTCCTTGTTCTTTAAATTCAAGTGCATATTTAAGTGCTGTGCTGAGTCAGGGAATGGTCAGTGTTTAACACTGTGTTTACTAAAACACCACAAAAAGAAAAGCAGCAGCCCCACAGATCATCATTTTCTCCAAGTTAACTCCAGTAAATGATTTCCATTTGTCGTTTCCTTAAGTTTAGACGTAATATCCAGGGAGAGGAGGAATGTCAAGCCGTTCAATAAACACAACCCTCATTTTGCTCATTGAGCGAATCAATATTGTCCATCAGTTACCCAATAAAGAACTTACAAAGAAGTTACATTTCTTTAATTCGTCAAAATAAAAAAGAAGCATTGTTTATTTGCCCTTCTTCTTGTTAAAAGGAAAGTAGTGATAAAAAAACAAAACAAGAAGTAACATTAAGGTCAGCGGAATGGTTTCATGTCTTCTTTCTTGGGTTCTCATCAAGACACAAGATATAAACAACAGTCTTGCACCTCGGGAGCAAGAATTTTGCGAGCCCATAATGATGGAAGGGGTCCTAAGAAACGTTATAAACTCAGACAACTTCCCAGCGTTGAACGGATTCCTTCCCAAAGAGATACAGCACACTCCCGTGTGCTCAGTGACTTGAGCCATAATCTATCAGCTCAGGTAAGCGCCACTGAGAACGACCTTGCTTTTCTCCCTGACAGATGTGATTTACAGGAGTCAGTAGACCAATTGCCCTAAACCTATTAGTGGTGAGGACGCGGAATTACTCTAAGCCTCATGCCTTGTGTGTAGCTGATAGCCCTCGCATTAACCACACATTAAATGTAATTCTAGTTGCACAGGAGTCTAACAACCCCAGATTTCCCTGGGTGACCGCCAGATTGTGAAGCCTTACTCAGAACTACATTCTGCCACACTGCTTCCTCCCCTGGCTCTCAACACACAAGGAAGTACAACAACTCACCCTTTCCTCTCCACTGCTGAGCGATGACGATTAAAACACTCTAAAAATCAAAGAATACTTTGCTGGCCTGAGTAGAGACCCTGCCCTACTCAAATTCATGTCAATTTGTGCCCCAGAACCCCAAGAACAGAGTCTGTGTTGCTATAGAGGATATTCTTACTAACTACCCCGTCCCACAGACACCTCCTGGAGAGACAGATGTTGGGTCCTTCTCATGTCCTTCAAGTCCATAAAAGACACTCTGAATTTGAATCTGAATCCCTGCTGCAGAGAACTCCACCACCATGTTTCCATTTGTTCCTATAAATCTGAGTGACCTCCCAAGAATTTATTCTGTTTATGTGGTTGTTCCTAACAAGGCCACTCACTATTCTAAAATAGAGGGGATGGAGGCAGCAGGAGCCTGTCCTGCAGCCCGCAACTTTCCTTTCCTACAGTCCTGGAGCCTCATATTGCGCTCCTCACATCTTGCCCATGGTGCTGCTGGGATATAAGGCAGCACCTTGGGAGCTCAGGGAGGGATCTTAAAAACCCTTCCTGGGAGAGCAAACTTTGCTGCCTGCAGCCCAGGATAGATTTTCAGGTTCAGAAAAGCCGCTGTTTTTTTTGTGCACAGGGCAATGCGAAAGGCTGGCAGTGCTTTGAGTTTACTTCGCCCTCCAGCACTTCGAGGTACCGCTCTGGGAGCAGTCAGAGGTTCTTCTCTGAGCACAGGAGGCAGGACAGGCTGCCTACTGTGTTCTCACTGGTTGAGTAACCTCTGCTGCATCACACTGAAGATCGACTTGTCTGAACTAATTTCCTCCATTTCTCTGTCAAAAATATCACTATTTCCTTACCCATTAATTCTTCCTTGGCCTGGAGCCTTTGTGGAGTTTCCCTCTGTGTGCTTCAAACTTTGGAGATGGGTGAGCATTTCCCTTATCAATTGTCTCTTTGCCATCTTTCTAATCTTTCTAACTTATACCATCTATCAGATATCTTGACTGACAATACCATTCAGTATTATTCATTTTGTTTTCCACCCTACAGTGTCTATATTTATTTGCTAACAGATGAACAAATAACAGAATTAAGTTTGGGGTTTTTTCTTCTTTTCCAGTGCCTTTTCAGTTCCAGTGTTTTTTATCTTTCCAACACCCCAAAAAGGCTTCAGAGAGACGGCTTCAATAGGTGGGAAGTAAAAGGGGACTGCAGTGAAAGGAGGCATTAAACCTCAGCAGAGGAAACACCTCCTGTGTGTCTGATAAGGGTATGTGCTGGGATAGGGAATGAGCCTTTACAGCAAGAAAGCCCCAGCTGGGAGAATGCAAGGACAGAGATGGAGATCCTCACCTGTGCCTTGTCAGAGACATCCCAGAGCAGCCTCATTAGTTCATGAGTTAGCTCAAACAGAGGCCCAAGCTCCCCAGAGAGGCTGATGAGAGCAGACTGCCTTTCAGATGCTGGAGAAAGGCCTGTTCTTTCATTTCAAAGGAGAACAGAGAAAAACCTGTCCTATGTGCTGATGGAAAATGCCAAGATGTGTCTAGCAGGAGAAGGACGACACAGTCTGAGGACACACTCACTGCCTGGAGGAGCAGCCACAGAGCATGCCCCCACAGGGCTGGCAGCCTGGTTCTAGTGCTCAGAGAAACCCACAGTACCTCTCATCCCCTGGTCCTCCATCTCCTGCCTCTGGTCTTCACATTTCACCTTGCCTAACCCCGCCACCTGAGGTGCCACCATGCTTGGAGCTAGTGTGGTTTTTCTCAGGGAGTTAAAGGAGATGCAGCTCACCTGCACAACCCCCAGCACAGCAGTGCTGCAGGGCTCCATGCTCCCCTGGGTCCCAAACAGCCTCGCTCCCTGACACCACCTGGCCCACACTTTGCCTGGCTTCAGATGCACAGCAGAGGACAATGTGACAGCCAGGCTGTGGGAGCTCCTGATTGCTGGCACCCTGCACTTTGCTTTTGTCATGTCGAGTCATCCGCAAGCTGCTCAGAGCCTGTGCCATGGTGCTTTCTGCTTGCTCAAATGGAAGTGAAGTCAGAGCCAGAGTGACATGCACTACTGTGCAGAGGGACAAACAGAACCACAGAGTAGCACTTCCACCCAACGTAAGGCCATCAGCCTCCCTGGTGCCTGAGGAGAGGATATTTCACAGAGAGTAATTTCACACAGAGCTAAAAGAAGACAAGGCTTATGTAACTTGAAATGCAAAAGCAATCAGAGAAGCATCTGCACAGCCCACAGAAGCTGGCTGCTTTGCTTTTGGCTGTGCCTTCCCTTTCTCGGTCTCTGACCACTGTGAAGGGCTTCACAGTAGCTGTTTACCATGAGGAGTTCTCCAACCTTGCAGTCACCTTTTGTGTGATCAGCCCTGGGCCAGGGCTGTGCTTCTGTGCAGAGCATGAGGCAGGGATGCAAGGAGGTCACCCTTGGCTGCAGTGTGTACCACGGCCCTGATGGTTTGCAGCCATCCATACAGGCAATCTCTCTCCTCCTTCTCCTTCTCCCTCTGCCTCCATATAAAGGGAAGGTGGCTTCTTGCACAACTCTTTTAATGCATCCTCCAACCTATTTTCCTAATAAATTGAAAACATTTACTCCCCAGCATCAAGAATACTATTTATTCTTTTTTTGTGTTTTGGGACAACAGCTGAATGAGGGAGAAACCATTACAGAGTAGGAAGTCAAGAAAGCTTCTGCTTGCACACAGCCTCTGAATGGTAAGTCTCCTCTTGCAGTGGATTTGACTCCCCATGGAAGCCTGAGCAGCGAGGCCTGCCATGACCACAGACAACAGTGTCAAACCAGCCATGAGCCAGTGCTGCTAGTTCCCATCCCATGTGCAGACACACGCCTGTGTGTGGCAGTGCATACTGTGCTCTCCTCAATGAAAACATGCTTAGATGCCTTCAACTCCAGAAAGAAAACCACAGTTGTCTCCCAAACACACTAATATGACATAGAAATAGTTCAATTTTCTTTTGCTTTCCACCAGCTATGCTCCAGACAAGCCAGCCTGGTCTCTGAGGGCTTCCCTGACTCCTGTGGTCTCCTCTTCCAACTTCTCATCAAAGCACACCGGGTACAAATTTCCTTCCTCCACACCTCTAGTCCTCACTGTGACCCTGCCATTTCAATTTCTCACACCTTTTCTTTTCCCCTGCCTTATCTCTCTGCGAAGTCTCATCTCTACTGCTTATTGCTATTGGTTACAAATGTTGAACAAAGCCCTGTCAATTTCAAATGTAATGAAAAGAAAATTCAGGAACACAAAAGAGAAAATTAACCATGGAAACCGCTCTCCCAGGGCCACGCTGGTTCTTCAGGTTCAGCTCTTGAACCTGCCCTGCAGCAGCACAGAGCCCCAGCACTGCTGTTCTCCCTTTTCTCTGAAGCTGCCCCACCAATGATGTGCTGCCAGCAAGGGAAGATGGCACTTGGGAGTGCTGAGAGCCCCCGTACCCTACTGAGCAGCACAAAGGCAGTGTTGTGCTTCTGAACACCTTCCTTGGGCACGCATGCAGGTACACGTGTCCCCTCCAGCAGCCACAGGTCTGTTTTACAGCAAGCAGCAGTTAGGAAGCACTGTGCAGGAACCATTCCCTCGGTTTTTTGAGGGATGCACATCCTTCCTGTGTTCCTGGTGAGGCTCAGGCAATGCTCACATACCAGATTTTCACTCTAATGAGCTATCTGTCAGCACAAGGTAACCCGAATGTTACATATGCTTAGTGCTGGGATTTGGAGTCAGACAAGATGCAGCATAGCTGCCTTCTTCAATTGGGCGTTGCTAGCCAAAACTCCACTTTGTGCTAATTGCCACTGTTTAAAATTTTAGAGGACTTAACATCAATCATGGCCTCTCAGAATAGGGTGCGGGGTCTAAACAGCCTGCACTCAACAACACTGATGTTACAGAACGCGTAATTCATCCCTGCAGACGTCAGCTGATGGGGAGCAAACGCAAAAGCAAGACAAAGGACACTGTCTCCTCTTTATCCAGCATTCCTGCACCTCATTTCCCAGCAGAGACTCCCAGCTGCTGAGAAAGTTCTGGAGGGGGCTCCAGCAGCATCCCAACAGGCAGCCAGGGAGCTGCTTCCAGGCCACAGCCTGGAGAAGTGATTTCTGAGGGGACCTCCAGGAGCTGTTCCCAACCTGTGGAAGAAGCAGCCCTCACAGCCAGGACATGGCCAGGATGGAAACACATAGCAGCAAACGCTCCTAACTGTAAACTGAGGCTTGATGAGCAGACTGAGGGTCACAGAATCACAGATCAACGATTCCTCTTTAACCATTCTATCAAGCAGGAGGAAAGGAGGACAAGCTACAGCAGAAAAGGGTCAATAAGAGCTGTGGGAAACCAGAGACAGTCCAGCAAGCTCCTGAAGCTCAGCTGTACGACCCCACTGCTGGCTCACCTCGCTGCACTGCACCCTGCCCACGTATGGGCTGGCAAGGACCATGGGGCCGCCAGCTGCAGGCACACTTGTGCTTTTATCCCAAATCATTACACGATTAGTAGACTTAGTTAATAAATTCCTTCAATTACTTTAATGATGCCTCGCAGGAAATTACCTTTTGATTAAAAAAGACAAAAAATTACGCGAAATAAATCTGACCCAAAGTGGATGCTGCGTGTTGCATAGGATTTGAAGATTATCTGCAGACATGAGGAAGGCTTTCCACTTGGCTTTGGCCCAATAACTACTATGGCAGATTTTGTGTAGATTCTTTAAACACACGTGCAACGCACACAAACATGGGTGGGAGGTTGCAGGATGTGACAGACAACTTGATATTCACTGCAGCCTTCTCTAAAGGGCTGCAGAACAGGCATAGTTAAACCTCTTAAGATAATGAGCCTGAAAATCTGGTGAAAATACAGTTTCACACCTATCATTAGCTATATACCTTCAGAACAACTAGCAAAGGAGAACCAATGTGTAAATGACTCAGAAAATGCTTTCCCAAGGATGTGTGAGGTTCACACTGCACGCTCAGTAACCATCAGGCCCTGTTCCTGTGCAGTCCAGCCCTCCCAAAGCTGATGCATCTACACAGCCTGAAACACATGTATAATCCCACAGATCACGTTAAGTACACAGACACACATTTTCAGATTAGGATCTTAGATACTATATTGCTTTATGACTTTGAAGAATGTAACAGCGACAGCCCGTGCAACTACGCAATGGGTAGAGAACAAGAACTGAGTGCACTGATGCTCAGGCTGACAGAAAAAAGGGGTTCTGGAAATCTACTGGCACCCACCATGAAGCACACAGCCTCTCCAAGCCATCACGATTCATGCAGAACACTGAAGCTCTCTCCTGCTGTTTAATTGGTGTTGTTTTAGTATCAGCCAGGATTCACTTGGCTAACATTGCTTTGCTCTCCTGGTAGCTTCAGGCTTTCTGCAGGCATCATGGATTTTTAAGGCCAGAATGGGCCATGAAGACCACCTCTCCCTGTCCCTGCTCATAATGCTTTTCTTACCAACCCTCATGCTGTGCCTGTTAGTTTGTGCTTTGTCAAGAGCACGTTTGGAAAGAGGCTGAGTCTCTGTGTTTTTGGGAATGGGAAATGCTTCGTAATCACTGATCCAGTACTCATAAAAGCTGTGGGCTGAAACTGGCTGGCAGGTCTGCTCAGGAGAGAGCTTAGCTGTGACAGGATGCCTTCTGTCAGGATCAATTTACTTGGGCACTATGGGTTCAAGAAGCCCTGAAAAAATATTGCCCTGTTATAGATAGCTCTGGCTATGCCAGAAAATCTCTTGCGTGCACTTCCCCAAGGCAAGAAGGGTTTATAGCTTCTTTGTCCTCAGCAAGATAAAAATCACACCCAGCCATCTCTTCTCTCCTTCAGCACTCCTCCATCTCTACACCACCTTAAAAAAAAAAACCAAAAAAACAAAACTCTGGCAAAGAGCCATCTATCACTTGGAATATAAGAGCAGATATTTCATGAAACTTAATAAAACTAATACCCATATTCTTCACCCAGACATAAAACATGATAGATATGGATCGGCTGCCATTTTTTATGAATCTGTTTAGAGCGTTAGTGGATAAATTATGGCACAGGGCAAACTGCAAGTTCTACATGAGTTGGTTTGTAGTAATGAGAAACCAATCCTGCACGCAGCGTGTCACCAGATGACATAGTTTTTCTGTACTTATCGTTAGTATCCATTGACTTCTTGCTGGGGGAATTTTCCATGTACTTAGCTGTTGCTCTGTGCCACAGTCCTTGCTAAGAATCAAGCAGGCATGGTGGTATAACTGGAATTGAAGACCAGTGACGAGTTGTAATGATCCTTGTTTTTTGAAACCTCATTTGCTTTTAAGACATAAAGTGGAAAATAGAAGTATCTTACTGCTTTTGATGCAAGCCTAGTGTCTACCATACCAGCGTTTCCCAGAGGTAGGTTTTCAAGTCCAAGTACCTTTGTGCTGAGGCATTCATGACTTCTGTTACACATAGCAACACTGGGAGTCAGAACATCAAGCTCTGATTCCGTAAGTACTTGGTGCTGTGAGATGCCCAGATCCCGAATACAACCTGATCTACTGGGAGTAGTGGTGGAGAGGAAGCAAGAAAAAAGATTCTCACTGAGGCAGAACGTGGCCTATGGCAAATCACCAGTGCTTTGAGAGTTCCTTCTCAATGCATGAAATTGAGGAAAACAAGCTATTTCAATGCGCTTTGACCCACCTTAGTCTTATCTCCCGGTCATGAAAACATGGTATTACATAACTACCTCAGAAGACAGCAGAGTCCTCTATACATGCTACTATGTTCTTCAAAGTGTAACATTTTCACATAGACCCTTCCCAGTAGGGTCCTTCCATTTGGGTCAGGAGAACTATTTCAACCTCTGTCTGGATTTGCAATATTTATTCTTCCATTAGGAGAAAACCAAACCATTGCATCCAAAGCATCAAACGAGAGGAGGAAACAGGCAGGGTCAGCACTTTGCCTAGAGCTCCCTTAGCACTCCTGGGGACCTCCAGGGCGCACCCTCTACTTTATCCACCTTGCTGACACAGCCAGAGCTGGGGACAAATGAGCAGAAACAGCTCTGCTTTAAATCACATTCTCTGTTGAGCATCCAATGATGCTGAAGTTTCAGAAGAGCAAAAAGTACCGATGCCAATTCTTGCAAGTGTATTGTGTGCACAGACATGCACTCTGGCGCTCTGTCTCCTTTAGGCACAAATCCAGAAACGAATGTTAAGTTTTATCCTGATGGTTACAGGGAAATCTGAAGTTCAGTGATCTAATTGAAGTATGAAGAAGTACCCAGCAATGCCTGAAGATCATTCTGGCATTTATATATTTTTTCAAACTATCTCACGCATTTTTTGAGCCTTTTCTTTTAACTCTTTGAGTTACTGATAGTAGAAAAGAATAATGTAACGTTTCGGCTCCCTGCAAGGAAGTACAGTTGGCAGAGAATCAGCCTTGGGGCTACGGAATGGGCCTACAGAAGGAATCATGAGGGATTGCTCTCCTCTCTGTTGACAGAGTGGATGGCTGTGGATGAAGAGAACTTGTGCCAAGATGGTGTTGGTTGAGAAAATTGCTACGAACAACCCACGGTGTACTGTAATCTAAGTTACTACCTAGTCCAAACCCCAGTATGCATTTTTTTGAAGATACGCAGCCTGCTTTAAATGTAATGGTATTTACTTATTTATTTGGAAACCGCAACAAATACGAAGAACACAGAAACCATAATGGATAGAACAAATTCTCAGATACAAAACACTGTTTTTCAGCATAGTCACCGCCATTAGCTGTGTATTTTCACCGTGCTCATACAAATCTGCACCACTGAGGTGACCACTGTTGCCATCACCACTGCTGAAATGCACCACCCTCTGCCTCACTGTGCTCACATCCACTGTTTGGTCTCCATCAGTGTTCAGCAAGCTTCAATGGATGTCAGTGGGTGCTGTTTTTGGAGGAATTTAATTCCATCCCTCTGCCTCATCTACACTTTTACATCAGACACCACCCTATCAAACTGCCCCTCTGCTGTCATCTGTCTCATGGCCACACAATGTGATGGGATATTGGTGGGAATGTTCAACCTCTACTGCTGTACCACCGACATCTGCTTCTGACATCGTGGGCCAACAGAATAAAATAGGAGGCATTACTTTCTGAGCAGCCCTTGTAATTCATAAGAATCCACACCAGGCTCTTCTACAGTATTCAGTTCTTAAAAACGAGTACTGCATTTTTTTATTATTATTATTACTTTTTTTTAACAGACCCTGGCAATGCAACATCTCAGCAGAGACTGGTGGATACATGTGAGAGGAAGGGAAGGAAAAGAGAGCCTCCTCATTCTGCACTTTCAGAAGAGCTCCTGCAGGGCATAGAGCTTCTATGAGACAAACAGCTTTTTCCAAGAGGTATTACTGAAACACTACTTGGCAATGTATTGATCAGTGGACATTTACAGTGTTAGTTTCAGGCAAGATAACCTAAGATCAGTTATTACATTGGGTATTGCTAACAAATGTCAGAAGCATTACTCAGGAAATTGATCTTGACTTTATGCAATTTAAAGATCGATAGAAACCAGCAAACAATTAGTAGGCTATTAGTAAGGGTGCACTGACACTGTTATTGACAGTTCCCCGGAATTTATGTACTCACAGATACACATGCTGTGTTCACACACCAATTGGCCGCAGGTTATCTGTACCCTCAGCACATGCACAAAGCTCATGCTGACTTTCAGAGCTGCTCCAGAGGCTTATCCTTTCTGTGATGTGGACTCATCACTATTACCATTATTTCAGCTCCACCATAATGTTTGTACATGTTTTTCCTGGGATAGACAATGAAGCACCAACTGCACTCAGCAGCTGTCTTTGGGATTCTACACAAGCGCTTCGGGAGCCCATTTATTAAGGAAACTGACAAAGCCTATCACTGGGGGATAACAGAGAAATCTAGATTGCTGTTTTTCCAAAATCCAGAATCGTATCAAATACATTTGCGTTAGTATTCTGAACTAATATTACTGAAGTATTGGGATGTCTAGGAAAGCACAGCATTTCTCATTCACTTCTGCTTGCATCTTCAGAACTGACCTTAGTGACCAGAGCCCTGTCACCCTTACGAAAGAAGTCGACCTGCTGCCTCTATGATCAGAAGGGCACGAATGGGCACAAAAGCTGTGCCTGAGATTACCTTTATTTTCTTCCAAGTTGGTTACTTGTTGCATTATCCTGTTTTCCTGTTTCTAAACTGCTAGTGGTTTGGAAATTCTGCATTTTTCATCAGGGACTTTGAAATTATTTAAGAATGTAGAAAATGCAGCTTGATTTCCTTTTCTTCTCTGAAAGAAGAGGCTCATTAGCTGAGCCGCCAATGTTTCGAAAGCAGATAATGACCGTCCAGTCGCAGGTGAACAGAAATCCGATACACGAATCTCTTGGCTATGTTAACAGTCCCTCGATCCATTCTGGCTGTTACAAAATCCTTAAGCCACAAGCATGAGGAACAAGATAAAAGTTCTCCTATGATTACTTATGGCTGCGTTAAGTCAAACCTGCTTAGTCATCTCATTCACTTCTGGCCCTCTTCCATTCCCTTCCGATCCTCTTCCATGATCCACAGACACTGAAGCCCACCAGAAGATTTGCCTGCAGATGTAAGCGCTCTAGGCGGCTCAGGTGAGACTGGCTTGAAGTGATAAAGGATTTTGGAAAGCTTCCTTGATGCCTTTCAGACTGACAGCAAGATCACGAAGAAACTATTCCTTCAGACAGGCCTATTCTCACTTTCCAGGGTGATGCTTTAGAGGTTATCAAAAAGAACGAACAGAAATACTGGTGAGAAGCTCTACTTGGAGTCAAAAGAGGCTAAGGGGAGGAGCAGGAATGGATTTCTGGACAGATCCTCAGAAAAACAAATGTCAAATCAAGTGACTGAAGCAAAAATACCACTGATGCCTTACAGGCTAGAGTCTTCCCATTTCCTTGCTGATTTGTCAGAAAAAGCATTAACGTTGAAGGACAGACAATGACCCTCTAATGTACATGACCCAAGTACACAAGGACAGTTCTGATGTCTTCAGCTGGGCAAAAACTCAATGCTCCTTGGAGTAGTGCAGAGACCAGACCATTCAAAACCTGATGAGGGCTTTGGCTTTCTCAGTTCCAGCTCATTTTCACAAAGCTACAGCCATTTGTTCTGTTTCCTTGTCACTGACATTGCAACTGTCAAACGAATAAATAAATGTTCAAAGGAACATCACACTTCGAGAAGAGGGCACGAAGGAAATCAGGAGGCTGAGCCAGAGCCCAGCTGTCACAGAAGGCACGTTAGGGACTCGCTTTGTAACTGCCTGAGAATGCAGCTGTGCGGTCAGTAAACACTGGCACAGCCTTTTCTTTTTATTCCTACCAGCACAGCTGCCAAAGGAAGGGCTGCTGATTTAATAGATTCCTGCCAACTACTCTAAGGGGAATGGGTGCATTTGCAGCATCCGAGGGTTCTGATAGATGGTCCCAAAGAGCCCCAAAAGATCTAGCTAATATCGAAGTGAACAAACTTAGATGCTGCTATTGGCAAGTTCTCTGATGTAAGTGTACTCATCCCTTTGTTGTGCTAAAGAAAACAAGTTGTGCTTTTGCATTTTTGATGTGTTTGTAAAAGCAATGTGATATGACATCAAAGCAACTCCTGTAGCATTGCCCACAATCTCTCTTGCAAGAGAAGCAGAAGGCATTATCAGCACCTGGGAATAAACAAGAAAGAATCCTGCTGATGTGCTCTACCCTGTGCCGAAAAAGTTAACTTTCCTAGAGATTAAGCACTCAATGATGTGACTCAGTGATTACATTTCAGCAAGTTGTGTGCAATTTCTCTGTATGCCAAATGTGGACTGGCTGACTGTAGCAAATTTAACTAAATTGCTTGGCAGCATCCAGTGCTGAACAATGTTCCTCCTCTTTATTCGTCTGCGCCGAGGCAAAGTCCGTCTCACATTGTATCTGATAGGAACTGACAGTGAACACCACTCTACCTACTGAGCCAAGTTCTTGATGTACCAATTGGTCATGATTCTGTGAAAATTTCCTTAATGAAGCAGTCAGATTTGTCAGAGTCACCAAGTCTTGAGATGTTGGTGCAGCCAATAAAAGGAATCAGGCATAATATCCTGGCATGGCCAGGCATAGGCCGTGCAAGAAACATTGAGTACCAGTGTGGTCAGGTCATCAAAAGGGAGGACGAGAAGGTGCTCCACTATGGCAGACAATGATTTAACTGATAAGAAACAAAACAGAGTGAAATACAGAAGAACAGAATCACAGAATCACAAAACCACCAAGTCTGGGAAAGACCTGCAAGATCACCCACTTCAACCGTTCACCGACCACCAATCGTTCTCACTAAACCACATCCCTCAACACAATGCCTAAATGTTCCCTGAACACCTCCAGGGTCACTGACTCCACCACCTCCAAGGGCAACCAGGATGCCACTGGCCTTCTTGGCCGCCTGGGCACTGCTGGCTCACACAGCACTTGGTCTTGATGAACCTCATGCTCAGCTCATGGCATTCATGCATTTTCCATGGTTTTATGCAACGTGTCCTCTTCTGGGAGCTGTTCCTGGATCCCGGTCCCAGCGGGAGCCACCGCACGCTGCCCTATGAGGCGGCCCCTTCCCTTCCTCCCCGTGGGGCTGAGCAGCTCAGGCTCCCCCTTCCCGTGGGCAGGGGTCCTCAGGGAAGAGGACTGGCAGATTACCGGAGGGATTGGGAGTGCTTAGAAAGACAGCTCTGGGCACTGACAAACATTCAACTATAACTTTTATTCTAACCAGAAACAACTAGAAACTAAGAAACAAACAACAGTCCAGAAGAAACGCAAACTCAAGCTACAAACGGAAGAAGGAGAACGCTCTTCTGATAAACTGAGGCACAGACAGCTGTCTCCAGCGGCGCGGGGCTCTTCGCTCAGTGCTGGTGCTGTGACTGCCAGGCACCGCCAAAGCCCCCGCCAGATCCATCAGCTCGCTGGAGGTCCCTGCTGGCAGGTACTGCCAGGCCTTGTGCCCGCTGCGACCCCTGATTCCCGTGTCTGCCTTATAGTCCTTCACAAGCAGTTCCACGAGTGACACGTGGCCCTGCTGTGCAGCCACGTGCAGTGGGGTGAGCCCACCCTTGGGCGTGCGGGTGTCCACGCTGATGGCACAGCCCTTCTCGCGGATGCGGGAGATGACCTCCATGAAGGTCTTCTGCTGGCCGTGCTTGGCCAGCCAGTGGAGGGCTGTGAATCCCATAACGGGGTCCGCCACACTCATCAGGCTGGGGTCCTGCTCCAGCAGCTTCAGGATGTTCTTGCGGTTACCCCCAACCATCACCAGCAGCCACTCACGGCGCAGGGCGGGGGACGGCACCACAGGGACCTTCTGCTCCTGCAGCCCTGAGAGCAGGCCGGGGCCACTGGCTGCCGTCTGCACGGCAGCAGCCCGCATGGCACGGCTGAGGCTGCTGCTCTGCGCGAGCATTTCCCTCAGCTCCTTCCTGCGGGCGCTGCCGGGGCCATTGCAGAGCCTGCCTGCAGCCCTGCCGGGATGGGTGAGCGTGGGGCAGACAGGTCCCTGGGCATCACCTGCTGCTCCGTGCCGCACTGAGCTCTCTGCCTGGGCCATGCTACTGCCACCTGAGGGGCTCCTCACGCTCTGTGCTGCTCGGAGGACCAACTGCTCTGCAGCACCTAGCAACGGGGGTTCCACCACTGTGCCCTCAGCCACTCCCCGGCTCTGGGGGTCGGGGCACTCCAATGATGTGTAAGGTTGGTCTCAACTCAGCTGTATTGCAGGCTTCAGGTGTTTGATGCTGAATGGTTCTGTAAATCTGCATTATTAAAAACTCCTCCACAATAACTACCCCATTAGTTTAGAAATGTTTTCTACATGTTCACTTACCACAGCTGACCTCACTTTGGTCAGCTGGATGGATACAGATGCTAACATCACACAATGTTCTTAGGACGCATTGGTTCAAACCACCTCCTTGCATCACAACCGCAAATGAAAACATCCAGCGTAACTTCAGCACCAATAATTCATGTTCTCAATAAAAACTGTGTAATCTCCGTGTACCAAGGAAGGTTTACATAGCACTTCACAGTAATCCAAAGCCCATTTCTGGGAGCCATGGGGAGAAGGTATTAAGTGGACCAGGTTTCCCATACACATTATTAACTCACTTGAGTTAACTGAACCCTGAGCAAATTGTAATGACAGCCAATTTTTTCCAAGTACCTCAACCAGAGAGAAAAGAAGCGGCTTGGTAGGAAGAGGTGGGGTAGGAAGATTCCTTAACATTCTTCAAACTTGTGACCTTATCAGTTCTTCCAGAAAGAAGTTGTTTTGAGTTTTTAAGCTCCCCAGTGAATCACAAGAGCCAAAGTTGGGTTTAGAAAGGGTCACCAGGCATACCTGGTTAGGAACAGCCTGCCTGCTTCTGCTCCGTGCCCATGTGCTGCTTTGGTCAGTGCCTGCAGCTAGGCCCCACTCTGCAAACATAGTCCCTGGTATGTATTTTTTCATCTGATTGTAAGTTAGAGAACTGCAAGTGCATGACAACAGTAAATTCAGAGTAATCAAAGCGTAAGGAGGTTTTCAACCCAAACTCACCACCTACAACTCAGAGGATTGATCTGCAGTGCCTTTCATATTTTATCTGATGGAAAACCAATCTTCAGCTGAACTGTGGGTATAGGATTCTACCTTAAAACACGTGGAGAGATGTTAAATGCCTTTGCTGCTTTCAGTTTTTCTTCCTGGTCTCCATCCCCTCAGAGTAGAGAAGCCTATTTATGCCTTTAGATTCCCAGTTCCTGCTAACACCCCCCATCACAATACGACACAACAGGATAAAAATATAAATCAAGTTTTTAAACTTAGACTTTGATTAACGTTGTTTTAACAGCAGAAACACTCCATACTCCAACAAAGCATTGGATCTCTTATGGGATCCAGGACCTCTGTTAGGACACAAGTGCAGTTTAGCAAACTGCATTTTACTATCTGGAGAACGATTCTCAAATGTAAGTATATTCTAAGAACTGCAGCAGATACATTAATGCTTTGTCTGGCAGCCAAGCCTGCTCATCAGTTTTCCAGACCTGCCATTCCTAGAAAGAGAATGGCAGAGGTGACACTGCCTGCAGAAACCTCCTTCACTAGTGATACAGAAAGTGCACAAGCTCTAATATCACATTTGGGGAAAAACGAGCACTTACATGCACAAGTCTGTTTAGCCTTTGAAGTAGAAGTGTTGTACAAATTGTTTAGATTTAGTGTCTGATTTGTAGTGTTACAGCAGCAGCAGTAGATTCTGCTATGAATTAGCAAACTAGGGTTCTGTTGGATTGAGCAGGCACTCAGCATGCATTCCGATGTGAGCTTTACTGCATACCAGGCAAAGAATACAGTTTAGGAGAGCTTATCAACACCAGCAAACTCTGAATATACCCACAAGGAACAGAAGTGATTGTTATGGGGAGCTCAAACCCTCAAAAGCATCTCTGTTAAGCTGTAAATCCTAACCACAGAATCACGGAAAGGCCTGGGTTGGGAAGGGTCCCTAAAATGAGCTAGATCATCCCTAAAGTTTCCTGGGTTATTTTTTTAGTAAATTGGTATTTCACTTTATTAATCCCAGCTAGGTCACTCCAAAAGTAATGCCTCCTATTTATTTCCATGGAAACTACAACAAAGAGCACAGTAACACAGTTGTAAAGTGCAGATTCTCAGCTACAAAACTGGTTCTCAACACAATCACCACTGTGACCTGTGCGTTTTCGCCAGCAATGAACAGAAGCCTGCACGCCATGCTCACACAAATCTGCAGCAGCAGAGGTAACAATGCAGCACCATCACTCCCCGTCCCCCAAATCTTAAAATTAGCCTCATTTATTATGCTGCTTTGCTGAACAAGAAGTAATTGCAACTGCTCTCTAGCTGAAGCTGCTGATTTCCTTATAGACATTTTTCATTTCACACAATTTAGAAATTAAAATCTTCTTGCCCAGGATGGACAAGCCAAAATGGGTGAGAGGCACAATTCTTCACACTACAATCAATTAGCTAAATCCAGATAACAAACTACCTAAAAATCCTAAACAAAATGTACAACTCCATTTAGAATTCAGAAATGCTTAAAAATTCACATTCTAGAAGCAGCTATGCAAGCAGGGAGTAAGGGATACGAGCATGGTCAGAGCACATTCCATTCAGCTCCAACCACGCGTTCCCCAAAGGGAGCAGAGAACAGTGTTGGTGGGTGAAGCAGCACTGCTCTCCAAAAACCCAGCACCAAATCAGCTCAATTTGGAAGCTCTCTTCAGAACACGATGCTTTCCCCAAGGAGAACAAATAATATCACCAGTTTAGAACTCTGGAAGGAAAAGATTAAGCTCTTCACAAGAGAAGAGGTGCGGACTCATAAACACAAGTGCATTCAAAGCAAACAATGTTGGCCTTTGTTTTTCAGATACAAGTTTTATTTTGACAGAACACACTGGTTTGGTGGAATCCAGTTTTTCTAAGCCTCCCCTCTGCCCTGGAAAAACCACATCAGTGGTAGCACTGGGAACAGTTTCCGAGTCCAGGTCAAGGGGAAAGCCCTACATCCAACAGAGGAGAGTTCAGTTACGATGTACATAAGGACAGCAAAGACCTGGATGTAAATCTCCAACCTGCAGGGCCACCGCCCCGCAGGCCTGCTGCCATCCCATCCCCTGCGCTCTCTCCAGGGGGAGCCCACACGTGGACGCTGCAGACATGAAGCCAGCCCGTTATCCGCAGAGCAGAAGGAGACGCTTGACTTTCTGCACCAGGGCATCTGTACTCAACCAAAAGTGCATGCTCCATCACTTTTCCTCGGTACAGCTCTAGCTCACTGCCATCAACACATTTATGGCAGCTGTATCCAACGCTGAGAGCAGAGCTTAACCCAAACATACAAGTTCTGGACGCTCTAAAGACAGTCCCAACCCTTTGCCTTTGCATCCATCCCATGAAAACAAATCCCCAAGAGCCGCCCTCCACCAGTACCGGATGGAGCATGAAGTTCCGAAGAAGAATTACCCATGAAGAGTAATTGGCACAGGTTACTGAGAAACAGTGAATTCTCTATCTGTCAACAGCCTCAGGCCAAACCCTTTTGTCTTTCTGAACAATACCATTTTTTTTAACACATTGTGTTGGACTCGATGGAGGGGGTTACTGAAAACTCAGTTGCCTCTAATGAAATTAGAATGAAAAATGAAGTTGAGTGGACAGACAATCCTTTTTCTTTTTAAGCTCTGAGAATATATGGACTAATGTTGAATGGATTAATGGCATAAAAAGTACTCAGATAAATGAGAATTTGTATGACTGAGTCAAGTTCTAGTGGTAACTGCTCCCAGTAGATATCATCTATGCGATATACTGCACCTAAACAGTGCACAATGACCTGTGCCTTCATTTAGTTAAACCCGAGGGACCTATGAAGACTTCTAGCAAAAATCTATTTTTTTTAAATGTCTTTGTTTTTGTGGGATTTTTGTTTGCTTTCTGTAGACTCAACTACTTATCTGCTGTTGCTCAAATCTAATCTTACCACGTTTCTTATCTCTAGAATTTCACACATATAATGACATCTTCTTTCTCATGACTCTACATATATTGTTTGATTTTTTTCCCTGTTTTACAGATAGGAAGAAACACTTTTACTCTTTAAATGTAGAGGTCACTAATAGGATTTGGGGAAAGGTCATTTTAGCAATTTATCAGTGGAAGAAAAGTTACTCAAAATATAAAACATGAAATTCCTTAAATTAGTTTTAGGCTAAGTTGAGGAACAAACAAATACAAAAGTGGTCTCCAGGCTTGAATGAAAATCCGCTTATCAGTAAATCGTCCCTTTTTCAGAGTTCTCTTGGTAGTTCTGGCCTGAGGGAAGGTCTAGAATGGTATGGCTGCTTTCTTAGCAGAGTAATAAGATAAATTAGACAGATTTCCATTTGCTGTAAACAGAAAACTCTCCGGAATTGGACCGAAGATGTAGCCCAATCAAATTATACAAATAAGGATTTTAGATAAATGAGCCAATTCTTAAAGGAGAGATTAGCATTTTAAAAAGCTGTACAAATATTAAAGCATCACTTTGTCTGGCAATGCTAAAAATGGCCTTTTCCCCGTCCTCCTCCAAGCAGCAGAGGGTAGTGGACCTTTTGTAATTCATTTCTAATTCTCCTGTTCATCTGAGTCTGCTGTGCTGTTCTGAGAATGTCTGCCCAGCATATGCTGGCAAGTATTCTGAACCAAGAGGAGAGCTTTAACGAGCTAGGACTCCGTTGTTGACCTGTTTCCAACTCATTAATGCTACTAAAGTCTTTGCCATCTTTCACTTCCACATCAAGCCCTTCACAAATGCACTTACCAGTACACATGGCACAAATGATACGGGGCACTGCTCTCAGTCTGGAAGAGATCTTACACCAAAATTATAGCCACACTTTAAAAGGGCGTTTGGAGTGACAGGGACCACCACCAGGTCTTGACTGCTTATTAAATCCACAGCACCTCAGTCGAAACCTGCGCAGTTGTCCGAGTCCGCTATCATTTTTCACTGGTGCTGTACTACTCTAAAGTCTATCTTCTATGCTCTTGAATAATTAACAGTATCCTTGAAACTTAAAAACAGCCATACTGGATTGGGCCAGAAGTTCATCCATCCTCCTATCCTTTCTCTGACAGTAACTAGGACAGATGCCAAAGGAAAACAGCAATCTGAAGCGCACTCCATCCCTTCAGCACTAGGCATGAGAAGGACTCCCCGAGCAGCAGGCCACACTGCATCCCATGGCACTGCCGGTGACCCCCTTATGGGAACAGAATCATTTTATCACCTGAGATTTTTGATCAACTGCACATAAATACCAACAGCAGCATGTAGTATCATCCAATTGCAATCGCTCTGTTAATGATCATTTTCCTTGCAGACACAGAAGCATAATCGTTACCGAAAGTCACACACACACAAGTTGGCTCGTGACAAACACAAGTAGACTCCTCCAAGACATGCCGTGAACCTGGGATGCTCCCTTCATAAGCCAGGGGTGAGGGTGCGAGTGCGAGGCTGCTCCCTGCTGCTGCCTGCTCAGAGGAGTGTGAGAGACGGAGGGGTGCCTGAGTGATGAGAGAATAACAGCGCAGCAGCTCTTCCCCGGGGTCTGAACAGCTTATACGTAAACAGGGTGCTAAAGCTGTCACAAAGCAAATGTGCTGCATTGGTGAAGATGTAAATTGTCTGCAGAGTTACTTACAAATACAATAACAATAACTCACTGAGTAGGTAGCTGAAACTGGAGGTGGAAGCCATGCTAGCACCATAGCTCGCTTGTCTTCCAAAGCTTTTACTGCTTGGATTTTGATGGTATTCCTATGCAGACACGTCTCGTGTTCAACAAGAGCAACGTGCTTTGCAAGAAGATTAATGGCATATTTACCCAAGAAGTGTGCTTTCAGTCCTAGCAGCCATCAACAGTGAGCCTCTCATTCATCACACTGTCCCCTATCATAAGGAGAAGTTCATCTATTCCACAATATATTCCCATAACCTAATAGTAATTTAAGTGTGTGCTCTACCTATTGGAAATCACTGGTGAAAGACACATTTGTTGCCTCTTACCTCTGCTTTGACAGGGGGTTGGACTACACGATCTCTAGAGGTCCATTCCAACCCCTACAATTCTGTGATCAGCAGAGAGCTGCCTTCACTTGCATTCAAGTTAATCTGCACGTCATCTGCAATGCTCAGAGCCTTTGCAGCTGAGGACAGAGTGGTTCCCATGGCGGAACACGCTCCTGCTGCTCCAATGCCTAAAATTGTCATTTAAATGATGCAATACCCTCAGATGAAATCTTCCCACCATTAGATAGAAAGGGGGGCACCCAGCCTGCATGAGGTCAGTCTTCAAGGACCAAAGCTGCTCACCATCCTTCCAGAATGAAATAAAATAGTATTAAAAAAAAACCTTGAAAGATGAGAATATTTTCACTGATACTGTCTGTACATTGTCTCACAAGACTTCTGTTTCATACAAGAATAACTTCCTTTGAAGCTGCCATTCACCAGAATACTTAAAAACATGCAAATTTAATTGTGAATACCAGAGGTGTACTTGCATGCTTAAAAGACCTACATGGAGACCTCGGACTATGTCACATTGCAAAAATGGGTCTTGTCTACATCAAGACTCCTATGTTAGGCCAACAGAAGTGCTGCGAGGAGAAGGTGCTGTGATTCTCATGCTACTTTAATTAATGGAGATTATCCTTTTACGGACATGAGCTACACCAATACTTCTCAGGCTGGATACTGGGAAAAACTTATTTGAGAGAGTGATCAGGCACTGGAACGGGCTGCCCAGGGAGGTGGTGGAGTTACCACTCCTGGAGGTGTTCCAGAAATATTTAGATGTTGTACTGAGGGACATAGTTTAGTGGGAATACTGGAGGTAGGTGGACGGTGGGACCAGTTGATCTTAGAGGTCCTTTCCAACCTTAATGATTCCATGATTCTGCGATTAGCTGGACTGAGGTGAGAGAAAGCATTGACTTCAGAGGGATTCTGTATGGACACCACTACAACAGGACAGCTCCCAGCAGGACTGCAGCACATCATTAGGTCCTACAGTGAGAATGGCACTTACCAGAGAAAGCAGACTGATAAAACTGCCTCACTGACTGCAAGAGGGAAGGAGTGTGCCACAGTCATGTGTTCATCAAAAAGTCACTTCTACAGAAATTAAAAGCAACATCATTAAGAGATTTCTGCTAGTGACAAGCAAGTGCACCTTCTAAGCTTTGTCTGCCGCAAGCAGAGGGCTCTCAAGGTTTCTTTTTGTAGGGTGGCCCCATGTTCTCTAAGTTGTTTTTTTTTTTTTTTTTGCAAGCTGTGTAGAAGTGACACTATGGATTGTTTGGGATTTATATCCATTATTGTAGTCAGCACAGTTTTAAACACAGGATAAACCTGGCGCAAAATAGGATTTTTAAGGAATGTTCACTATTTGGGATGAATGTTACAGACCAGCTTCCTGGCAGGGTGATTTTATAACCTCGCTGCAGAAACCATTTACAGCGCTTGATATATTTATATATGAAACCTCAGAGAACATTTTTTAGTGTCAGAGGAGAAAATCTTCTGCAAAGGGCTCAAGATACTGGTCAAACCTTGTTAATTAGTCAGGCTGTCAGCCTGTCAGATGAATTATGGGGATTTGCAGGTAATAGCTCATTAACAAGAAATAGCTACTGCTAATTATAACAAGGTCATGGAAGCAATATCATTCCATATTTATGATGGAATTAAAAATAATAAGGCAAACGTCTTTTCATCTGAATGCAGATTAAATGAGTAGTAAATGCCTTTTCTCAGTGTATAGCAGAAAGTTCTGGTAGCTGGTGGTACAGATAGGTCTCTCTTTTACTGCAAGATGAGATTAAATTAGAGAAGTCCTGCTAATTTAACCTCACCCCATTATTCAGCTATTCACATCTGTTCATAACAAGTACCACTCAGCCCGTACTAGTTTTCCTCTTCGTATTATTTTCTACACCAAGACCCTTGTAAACAACCACGTGTGCAATTACAGAATTTTGCTCTCCAGATCAGCCTGTAAATGGGTTTAACTGCCACTAAATATCATGTTTGTAATAAATTGCTCTA
The DNA here is from genome assembly GCA_023055505.1 of Callipepla californica brunnescens. NCBI lineage: Eukaryota > Metazoa > Chordata > Aves > Galliformes > Odontophoridae > Callipepla > Callipepla californica. Next base: position 2,559,938 of record JALIRH010000013.1, read on the forward strand.
CTCTGCAATTTGGTTTAGCCCAAGGTAATGAGAAATGTAACTTTCTCTGAACAAACAGTTTACTGTTTTCACATAGGCAAATGTTTGTGTACTGAAATGTTCCTCAAAGCAGCTGACTGATGCTCTGGAACCAGCAGTACTCGCTTATCACAAAGGATGAAGCCCCGAGGAGGCTGTGCTTCTTCCAGGTTGGACTAGATTAACTGCAAGGTCTTTTTCAACCTTGGTGATGGAAGCAGAGTCATCCAAGTCCCCTTCTCCTCCCACACTACATGCTGCTACTCAACACTGCTGAGGCACACTGCCCAACCAACGCCTGCTTCTGTACAACAGAACTCTGCGTCTCATTCAATCGCATGGAAATCTGCTATTCGTTTCAGAAGGGCACTCAAAAACTATTGCGTGAATGCATTTAATATCCTGCTGTGGACAGAATTCTGGATACCCTGCTAAAATCCACAACTCCTCAGTAGATGAAGAGGTTACGTGGGCCTCGGGCAGTTGTCACTGCCCTGGTGACAGAATGGTGGCAGGTCTGCCCTGCTCTGCTGTGTGTTACAGCCTGCCAGGTAGCTTCCCTTGCCACTGGTTTCCAAGCACTCCAGTAGCACAAGTCGTGGAGTACATGGTCTGTTCTGTCACAGCTTGCTGGGGCTCTAACCTCCAGCACTGGGCAGCTGGAGACCACGTTTGGAACAGCCAAAATGTACAGTTCAACAGAGCTCTAACACTCACAAACCGAGAAGGAAACCATAGCCTGGCCATGCCTGCTGGTAGAAGAGAAGTAAGGCAGTGAACTAGAAAGACCGAAGAAAGCACAGAAAATTTTATCCATTACCATTTTGTTTTCTACCAGACAATATGGGCAATGGTTTCTTCCAGATGGTTGTTATGGGCAGAAAGGGCAGTGATAAGGCATTTTCAGAAACAGTTTGCAATGGTGTCTCAGTGGCCAATTCCATCACACTTAGCACAACAAAAGACAGCTGTTGTATCTATTTGCACCACTGAACTTAATAAAATGTGACGCAAATTAGGGTTTTCCTTTTGCATCCAATTTAAGGAATTTTCACTTTAATCTCCTGGACCTGCAAGTCTCCCATTATGTCACCAAAACCCAGAGACAACACATTTCCTCTATGAAGTGGAAACACGAAGCGATTCAAAATCTGGCCTCACGTTCCAATCTGCAGCATCCCTACTGAACACAGAACTGTTTCCCTGCCAGGGAGCTCTGAAGGGCAACAAATCAAAAGGATAGCTTGTTTTGTATGGAAATGGTAATGGCTTTAGAGCATGGAACCCCACCGGATGATTCTCCATGAGGAAAAAATGTCTGCTTGGAGCACACAGAATGTTTCCCACAGTGGTTGAGATAATTGTTCATTTCTGTTCCTGTGGTGGGAAGTACTCCCATTGCTCTGGTGGGTGGATTGAGACTTAAATGCCGAAATAAAGAAGGAAAATAAGCCCAAGAGGAAAGCAAGCAGTGACTGAACTTCAAGAAGACAAAAACAGATGCAGAAAACCAGCAACAACGAAACAAACAAACAAACAAAAACCAACAAAAATACATTAACGCTTAGGAAAAGCTTATTACCACCTGCTAAAACATGTAACAAAGCCAGAACCAGCAGCCAAGGAAGCCTTGTTACATTTAAAGATGGAAATACAGAGTCAATTCCAAATTCCACTTGTCTCAGTATATAACACTCAAGTAATAAGAAGAAGCAGAGGACTGAATTAATCACTGGACACCACACATTTTTAGCTTGCAACAGTACATTCCTAAAGTGCTCCCGTGTGCACATCGAAACATCCTCCTTCTATCCAGCTGCAGGTTGTTTGCAGGTCTACCTGGTTTTCTAAGTTCCTCACATGGACAATGAGCAGAAATGTTCTCTGCCAGTCATCTCCAATGCAACTGGGCTCCCAAATCCAACTGGGGAATCGCTGCTCCTCCCCATTACTCATCATGCTTCTCAAAGACATTCAGTGCTTCGCTTACACAGCTCTCTATCACATCTGAAGAATTAATCTCTGGGTAGGCTCTTCTATCACCGCATACCACACGAAGTCGTGTAACTGGAGGCAGTGCCAACAAAACGAGCAGGGTGCTCCCTCAGTGCCCTCCTCCTGCCTGCAGAGGACCTTGGGATTTGCCTATTAAAAGCAGAGCACTGTTCCCAGCCAGAATCCCCAAAAAAGAAGCATATAGAGAGAGGTGTTCCATACTGGAAGTCAGATTAGGACTACACTCCTGACTTTTTTATCTGGTCACTTTGATGGTATAAATAGTAACATATTTATTACTGCTTTTATCACAGTCTGTCAAATTACCCTGTGTCTCCTCCAGGCCCGCAGGAGCACGGTGAAGTGGGATGAGCAGAAATAATTCTAGGTTTATTACTGAAGCCAGGCTTTGGTTTACACTTAGAGGCTTAGACTCCCTCTCCTAACAGGCAGGAGCCCGAGGCCATTGACCACCTGGCAGTTAAACGTTCTGGGGAAAGAAGGCGTGCGTAACTCAGGGATTGAAAGAGACATTTGCATAAAACCTGGTGAGCTCCCCAGGATTCCTATGCGCCGTGGAATTTTTCATCTCAGCAGGATTACAAGCACCGAAAGTTTTAATGAACGTTAACGAACTATAATTCATGTCTCTATTTTATCTGCACAGCCCTACTTCACAGGAGATTTGGCAACTGAGTCCCAGACTTGGCACCAAGCTATTGCATGCTCTCTGCTCGGCGCACTGCTCGCCATCTGTCCAGGCAGCAGCTGGAGAAGTTCCCCCACTGCAGTCCTTGGGTGCTGCGCATGATGCATGCTGCTGGCAGCTCCCAGCACGCTGCAGTGCGACCAGGCCAGCAGCAACCAGACCCTGCAGCTGGAACGTGCTGGGATCCCATGGTGCTTCACTTAGTGGCTGATTGCTTAATGCACTGTGAGGAATGAAGGGAGGAGCTGTGCGTCCCAAAAGGGAAATGGGAGACAAGAATTGAAGTGAGGTTATGATGCACATTCCCAGTCGGAAATCTCTCATTAAGCATTTAGTCCTGTTTTCCTGGGAAATGCAGCCCCACTGAAGATTTGATGTTTCCTTTAATTTACAGTTCTGTTTTGTTCTGATATTATGGTGTGCTGGTATACCTGCACAAATAAATAAGACAGACTTGTGTCTGTGTTCACTAATAGTCAAGGGCTGGGGAAAAGAAGGGGAAGCCTGATCATGGCAATTACAACAAGGTGCCGGGGAAACCACTGATGTATAAACTTAATCAGTAGTACAGAGTTATCTGAAGTGGCTCTGTTTGTGAAAGGAAGTGAATAAGTAACAGAGACACCTAAGTGTGCGTGAGTGGGAAATTCACAAAGCACAGAAGGATGAGCTATGTGTTCTAGTGACTAATGGATAAAGCAAGACATCAGAGTGATGCTGGAAACCTGAGTTTTACACCTAGCTCTGCCACCAACCCGCAGAGTGTCCTTGGACAAGCGTGTGGGTGCCAGTTTGTCCATCTGCAGAGCACTGGGCTCCTTGCTATCAAGCTCTGAGCTGCAGAGACTGGAGCAGACTTGCCATGAGCCAGCCCATCTCCAACACAGCTGGTGCTGAGCTGGAATATTGGCCTCCATCTGGATTCTTTTTGCCTTTGCAGAATTGCTTGACTAGCCCTGAGCCCTGCCCTGCAAGGCTCCTGACAGAAGGCCTAGTATTTTTTGGGCTGCACAACACAGAAATGCAGGAGCAGCTTGAATCTGGTGCTGCTCCCAAGCTAGCGAGCTCTTCTGAAGCCTGGGAGTCAGGGAGAAAATATAACAGCTTTATTACCTCTCTGTCCCCATAGGCACCATCCCAAGCCCGCATCCTTGGCTCTGTGCTGCCCACAAGCAGTGAGCTGCATGCTGCCCAGGCAAACCAGAGAGCCAGCACTCCTCAGCTCCTCAGCCTCCCCTCCATGCAGATAAATGGCAGCGAGCGTGTCATCATTCACCTCCTCCTGCTGAGCCCTACAAATGCCATTGGAGAGAAGACGCATAGGTCTGAATTCTTATGTTGGAGAATGAATCTTTATGGGGTCAGAATCTGAGTTTTGCATGTTGAATCCAAACATACTGGCAAAACCTTCTTGCTTATCCAAGCCAACAGCTTCACTGTGATCACTGCGTTGGACAACCGGCCTACTGCTACCAAGTTAGCAGCATAGAGAAAGCCACTTTCAAGGACTACAGTCACTGACTGCAACAAATCAGTCCACACTGAACCTGTGTACATTTAGGTATTTTGTTTTATTGGTGGCTTTAAAAGTTTTTAAACACCTCAAGTGAAATACGTTTAAAATAGAGTATTTATGGAGGACAATAAATGCTCATATGGATGAGTATGGCCTCGCTGTGCTAGCTGAGTAAAAGTTTGAGCACTCACAGAACTTAGTTGCACACCTTCCCCTGGCTTCAGGGCTTAAACCTGCAGAGATATAACACAAAAACTCAGCATGGCTTTACCTGCCAAGTTTTTAATCTCTTTATTTGTTCTTTCTGCCTGCAGAGACCCCTTCACCAAATTTTCAGCTTATACTTCGTTCACGCTCAGTTCCCACTTTTCTTCTATCCTTCGTATCATCAACAAAATCACCAATAGAGATGGATAGATTTGAAAGAAAAACATAGGATGTGCTCACTGAACACAATTCCTAACTGATTTCCATTTGATTTATATTTAAGTAGAATCTGAAAACACATTAAGAGTACTCAACCCTTCTTTAAGATCCACCATGGGTTACCATCATGTCTTTTAGATGCACTGAAAGTGTCATTCAATTCTTCATTTTAAGTATTCAATAGCCTGTGCCCAGGAACATTTTTCACTTGGTTATGTTAACACGCTGTGACAAGTGAATGTAATAATGAGATTAACAGTCCAGCTGTGAAACAAAGCTCTCCAATTTTGTAGCTTTGCCAGATGGGCACTTATGTTTTGGGAGGTTTGGTGAACTGATTTGTTTTGTCCGGTATCCTCCTGCAAGAGGAAGATGAGGGCTCTCTGAACACCACGAGGGCTGTCTGTGTGTTCATTTTGCTGTGAAGTGTCTGTGTCTCAAATTTATGAGCCCCTGTAGAGCTGGGCATTCTATTTCCTTCCTTTCAGTAAAATGCCGAAGTGAAGAGCAAAACCTTGAAGACAAAAGGACTCTTTATTGGCCTAAAGCATGTAGACACAGCTGGACAAATAGGGCACAGGGATGTCAGCTGTGGGTATGAATGCTTTGTCTGCCAGGACTGTGCACCACAGGAGGGGTTGCACCAACACACACTGGCACTACTCCACATCTTCACCAACACCCTGGAAGCAACCACGAGACCATTTGCACTTGCATATGCTGGTGACAAAGCGGTTCAGAGATATATGGTGAGGGGGACAAGCCAGCAGCACATCAGCAAGCTGGGTCTGGCAAAATTAAGTACAAGGCTTTTGGAGATGATAAATTCAAACCTAGCTGCAGGAAGGGCAATGTGTGTGTGTCTTCAGAGAGGAGCTGCACTATTGTAAAGCACTTTATGCAAGTGTCTGCACATACACACACCCCCCATTCTGATCTCAGCCAGTTGAAAATGCTGATTTATTCCTCAACTGTGAATACCAGAGGGCAACAAGGAGAAAAAGTGAAGTGTATACAGTACTTGTGAGACCTTTGTTACCAGGGAGTGTGTTCTTGTCTCAGAAAAGCTGGGGAGAATTTAGAAAACAGACCCAAAACCCTGACTACAATGAGACTACAGCGATCTCAGTACACTTAGTTTGTAAAAAGACTGATGAGTGAATAGTTCATGCACTTTTCCAGGGAGAAAACAAACACTGGGTACTTACAGGCTCCTGGGCTGAGCAGGGAAATGACATAAAAAGGGCCAGTGGTTAGAAACCGAAGCCAGACAAATTCTGGGGGGAAAAAGGGCATTACATTTAACACTGAGCCAAACAATACAGAGTGTTCCTCATTTCTTGAGTTTTCAGCTGGCAGATGCCCTTGGAAAAAAAGCACTGCACGGATGCAAGTCCTTCGGCTCAGTTTGAGAGTATCACAGTAAACTCAGATGTAACAGTGCTTCTGTTTTATCTGAACTTAAAGTAAATACATTTATCCATGTACATAATATCCATGAACTTTTTTCTACTTTCAAAGAGATGTAATAGTTCACTTCAATTGCCAAACACCACAGGGCAGCAATAGGGGGACTGCTGGCTGGCATTAAAAAATTCCTACTGATAGGCAGAAACACTTTACACAGCCATAGGTGTTAAAAGCAGTATGCCATCACTGCTGCTGTTACATTACTAACCCACATCTTCAATGTTATTCTGCAAAGGACAGCTCATCCGTTACTATTAATTCCTTGCTGGTGATATTTCCCATAAAACCTCGCTGGCAATTTCATACACTACCCAGAACTGGGCCTAGCTCTACCCCACAGCCCTTATGGGGCTTCCCAAGGTGCTCTGGTTCACATTTAGCCCACCAGCAGGCCTGCAGTGTTACTCCAGACTGGCTCCATCATCAACAAACAACAGATGTTACATTGCCAAGCAGAGACAAAATCTACAGAATGCCACTGTAGTAAAGAAAGCAGAATTTCTAAGCCTAAAAATTGTACGAATTTTACTGGGAAAACCTTTTCTGGTACTTTGGGCAGCCAGTCTGTGCTGAACACTACAGAAGACCTAAAAGGAAAGACCTGTGGCAGTGAATAAACTAGGCAGCACCTCACTGGGAATCCCTCTACACTGTGATGCATGTGGCTTTCTTCAATGGTTAGAAACTTCCCCACACTACCTCTCTTCCACAACCTTAATCTCTCCAAAAAAAAAACCCATAGGCCCCAAAGTGATTTCACACAAGTGAAAAACCCAGGCAGATTTTAGAACAGGCTTCGACATAGGAAGTATTCACTTGCAAAAGGAGAAGAGTGAGATGAACTGGAAGTATCCCTACAACATAAAACACATACATGTTCCAGCCCTGGTCAAGCCTCCAAAGTCTCTTGTTAGATGATTTCACTTAAATTAGCTTCATTTGCAAAAAAAGGAAAGAAAAGCAAAGCAAAGCAAAACAAAACAAAACAAAACAAAACAAAACAAAACAAAACAAAACAAAACAAAACAAAACAAAACAAAACGCTGTCATGAGAGACCTGTACAACAAGAGAAGAGTCTGCTTACACATTTTTCCTTCTTATGTACAAAGCCCTATGAGTGGAACTGCTCAGACATGCCCTCAACATTCCTGTCTACCATGCCTACTCGGGAGCAGTGGTGCTGCATGCCTTCTCATCCCAGGAGCACGTGTTTTACCATAGGTTCATGAGGAGTGCTTGTGTTCCCCAGGGTGAAGCTCCTGAACAGATGTCCCACAGCAGCTCCCCACATCCCACTGCGGTCACACGTGGGCTCTGGCAGGTTGGCAGCAGGGCCAGGTGCAATTCCTCCCACCTGCAGGTGCACGGGATGGCTGTCACCTACTTGATGGCAGCTCCTGACTGCAGGAAGGTAAAACTCGGTGCTCAAGAGGTGCTCAAAGCCTGCTGGAGGACTAACAGGTGGATATGCACAGGGCCAAAGCCCTGCAGGAGGTGGCTGTGTTTGTGCCCCAGGCCTCATGTTACCTCTCCAGCTCTGTGTGGCAAAGCACACGCAGGCTGCAACAAAAAGAAGCCCCAGATTTGATGCCCACCAGAGGATACAAGCAAACGCTCAAGTGTTCAGCAACGGACTTCAGCACAAGCTTTACTTAACTGAGCCTTTAAATTTCAGGTTTTATTGCCTCTGCTGTCACAGCAAAGAGCTAGCAGATTGCAAATGCATGACACACACCACCAGCAGCCCGCTGCCTGCCCCTCCTCAGCTCTGCATGCTTTCTCCTGTAAACCTGCACTACACCATATCCAGGCAATGGGAAATTATCAGGGCCTGGTGCTAACGGAGAGGATAAAGGATTAGACTTGAGAATAGACGGCAAGCAAAGGCAGTGCTCCAGCTGGTTTTACCAGAACAGAAAGAGAGGGTTTTACCTGAGCTGCTCAACTGGCAGTAACTCACAGAGAGAGGACCCAAAGTGGGAGGTGTCCCTGTGGAGCTACAGAACAGATGGTGCTTCTAACTGAGAGGATGTCACGGTTCCTCTCCAGGAATTAGGGTGGCAAACCAGCACCCACATGGTTAAAAAAGGAGCTGGACTAGATAAATTCCTGGAGCAGGCTGGAATTTAGCAACTACAACTCATACAGCCATTAATTTCAGCAGGATGACTGTGGAGCTCCCCGCTCACCACCCTCGTATTTTCCCCATCCTTTTCACTGCCGTGTAAAACCTGAGTGCTGTGATGCATGCAATGACTAGGGCAACAGCAACAGGGACAGTGCAGCCCCAGGCACTCGTGGGGAGGACCCACATTGGCTGTGGCAGGAAAGTAGAGCAGGTATTTATTGGACCCCCAAAGCAGTATGGTATCACTGGCTTCAGAGCTTGCTCAGAGACCTATCTGTTCTATGGGAACTATCTGATCGACAGCAGCTCTTTCATCTACTTAATGGTGCCAGCATGATGTCTCAACCCATTTTGTGACCCGAATTCTTATTTATGCTTGTAAATCTCTGCTTAGCATTTCACATTATTATAGAAATAAGCTTCTTTAAATGTTCTGTTGTTTTTTATTCATTTTGATTGGAGCACTTAAATCCTCACTGGCTTAGTTCCCAAGTATACATGTCAACTCCCAACCCCTTTTTGCTTCTGAAATAACGGTTTTGTCGTCCGTGACATTCTGCAAGCTGTCTCTCTCTTCCAGCCTGCTCTTTGTGGGTTACTTGTAAAGTAACATCTCAGACTGCTTCACTGGTCACCCAGAAGGAAGAATTCAACAACTAGAGGACTGAGACACTTCTGAACCACCTCTTTAACGTCATACCAGCTACCAGGGCTCTGTTCTCTGTAGAGGCACCACATTCATGCAGAAGATCACAAATATGTAGCATCTGAACCCTGTGACAAGGGGAGTGCCACTAGCTCACCAGCCCTGTTTATGGCCTCGAGTAGTGCCAGGGGAAGTGCAGGGTGAATATTATTTGAGATGTCTTCTCAGAAAGAGTGGTGAGGCACTGGCACAGTCTGCCCAGGGCGGTGGTGGAGTCTCTGTACCCAGCGGTGTTCAGGAACTGTGGAGATGTGGCACTGAGGGATGTGGGCAGTGGGCATGGCGGGGGTAGGCTGGCATTGGACTGGATGATCTTAGTGGTCAACCTTAATGATTCTACAGTTTATCACAACTGCCTTCATCAGGTTGACATCAAGCACTCCAAAGCCCACTTTTGAGACACTTCCTCATCTCAGCCCAACACACGATTCTTTTTCCCCAGGAACATCGGGATGCTAACACACTAGTTCTTTAAAAGGCTCTGCATTCAAAACCATTCTTCTTTTCAGCAAATTCTGGCTCAAACAGGATTTTTTCATTTCTTCCATGAGCTCTGGCAGCGTGTTTTATCATCTCTGAGGAGATGATTTCTATATACCTTAAAACCACACTGCTTTCAGTCTCTCTCCCTCTGAATAGCAAACCGTGGTTCGTGTCTATATAAGAAATACTAGTTTACTTTTTCTTTATACCTGCTGATGGCTGCACTCTTTCTCAGTACTCCTTATTTAGCATCTCTCTCCCACCTACAGGTTTCTTTTTTTTTTAAGAATGATTATTCATACATCTCTGGGGCAATTATTTCAGAGCTGTTGTTGACAGAAGAAGAAATGTTTAATGCCTGAACCCATCACTCTTATATTCTTTCTGAGAAAGAGAATTCACTGTCTCATTTTGTACAGCAAAAACATAACCTGACTTCCAAAAAGTGGGAAGATGTTGGGAAAAAGGAACAACCTAGGAATGACATTTTTTTCCTCTCTAGTCTTATTTATGTAACTACAGCGCACCTCAAAGCTTTTGAGTTCAATTTTGGCAGCATCAAAATGCAAGGCCCCAGAATCCCTGATCTGTAAAGAAGTGACTGGGTAATGGGCAAATTGGCGTTACTGAGTGCCAGCAGCCAGCATGGTGGGAGTTCATTTACGCCACTCTAATAGGAATTTAAATTAAGAAAGATCTCATTATGCACGTCAGTATGCAATATTAATGTGGCACTATTAGTAACCCCAAGGTTTGGGCATGCCTAATCCTAAAATTCATCGTAAGAGAACACAGCACACTGAACAACTCCAGGGTACATTTGTTACAATACGTAGGTGAATTAGGACTTGGTGTTCCACTGATTTTCCCCACAGATATATAAATTTCTAGTATATATTGCCAAACTCCATGTGTCTCAAACATGCCATCAGTGAGTAAGTAAAACACCAGGCATTCCATCAGTGCTTTCAATTCACGCAGCCAAGAGTGATCTGTTTTAAATCTGCTCAGGGAGAGATGCTGAACAGGTGCTGACCACCTCTGTCCATCAGGGCAGCACTTTCCTGACCAAGCATCAGGGACTTCCACTGGGTACATCAGAATTAGTGTGTAGTGTGTTCTGTCTGATTTAATCAGCACAACATTTTCACCTACTATGAACTAACTACAACATGTTTTGGACACAGTACCACTTCCTTTTATTACAGCAGTGGAGAGAGTGCCCTTCAAAGCCTCTTCTTATCAGCAGTTGTGTCAGTCTGTGCAGATTTTATCTCCCTAGACAACCACCAGCACTAGACAGAGATGCCCAGCAAAGCTGGCATTCCTTTGTTAGATCTGACAGCAGCGACATAAAGTTCTTAGGGATGCAAAGAAGACACCGCAAAGGCTGATGCACCCTAGCAATCCAGTGAGCTGCACATCTCCTGTTCATCACAGAACTATAGGGATTTAATGGGGACCTCTGGAGCTGCGCATCCAAAGCCCCTAAAGCAGTTTCATACACAGGAGTGTGTCCAAGTTGGTTTGAATATCTCTAGAGAAGGAGACTCCCCCACCTCTCCGAGCATTGTCACCCTCCCATAAAAGGAGTTCCTCCCTACATTCATATAGAACTTCCTATGCTCCAGTTCGTGTCCGCTGCCCTTACCTGAATCCAGGTACCACTGAAAAGAGCCCGGCCCCACCCACCCAACTCCTACCTATTAGATATGTGTAAGTGTCGATAAGATCCCTCCCAACCTTCTCCTCTCCAGGCTGAACAGCCCCACGGCTTTCAGCCTTTCCTCGTAAGGGAGACACTGTGGGCTCCAACCATCTTTGTACCCCTGTCCCAGCTGCCTGTAGGCTTTCTCCTTTCCCAGCATTGCCCCTGACAGGTAACTGATAGAAATTAGGTGCCACTCACAACTAAAGCTGCAGAAGCACTACAAAGACCATGGTTCATTTGATGTCTATCTCCTGCTCTTTGAGGTTGTAATTGAAAGTCCATTACTGTGAGAGTTTAATAAGTTACAGCTACCTAAGCAATGGTGTCAGCTCACTGAAAGCTTTGTGATGGTATCTAGTATAAGAAGAAAGCAGAAAGTGAGAAGGTTCGGATCCTCTACTGCACTTTACAGAATATTTAATGCTCTTTATGTGCACCTACCTCTTGACTCTGAGAGCCTACAGCTTGCTTGGCTGCTTTGCTGCCTGTTCTCCATACTATTGCATTGGAAGGGGTGGCAGGGTACCAACAGGACTGGGCAGAGACCTCACAGTGCCAAGCAGCAGCTGGCAGCCAAGCGGATGGGGACAATACCCAGTGCTCTGATGATGATTCTATGACTCTGTGAAAGCCACTTTGGAGGACTGCAAGGGTACAGAAGGGGTACAGCTGTGCATTTGCTCTTGTTACTGAGATTTATGGCAGTAGAAGTTGTGGTTTTCCACCATTTTTCAGAATCCAGCCACTCTGATATTGAGCGGCACGCATTCTCTCCAAACCAGCACTGCAGCACTGCCAGGGGGAAGTGTGATCTTTGTGAGCAAGTGGGGAGAGCACACAAGGGGCAGAGCTCCCCGCATGACCACAGAGCAGGAGGCAGGCTTGGGGAAGATGAGGAGGAGCAGGGATGAAGCAGGGCTCTGATCTGCACCTACGCAATCCAGCGGTATCTTTGTCCACTGCCATCACCAAGGACAGGCTCTGGTGGGGCAAGCGAAGGACACAGCATTGTGAAACTGGCTTGAAAAATTCTTGCTTGCACTGTATCCCTATTTGCAGTGTTCCAGCTATGTATTTTGAGTCACCCTCGAATGACACATTGAATTCTATTTTATCTTACGGTTCTCTGGGAATGACCTAATCACACAAAAAATAGTGAAGTTGTTCATGTCTAATCAGATGGCCGTGTGATTAACTCATTCACAAGCATTTTAAAGGCAATTTTATAAATGGATGTAAAGGTCTTTGTCTCCAAACTAGAAAAGTCTATTTCAGAGTATGTACACAGCCAGGCTGAGTCAGTCCCTTTCTGCCAGTCAGCGAAAAGACACGCTATTTTGGGACACTGAACTCCTCTCTATTTGCTGGTTACATTTATAGCTCAAAGACTTTGGTTATTTATTTATTTTTGCCCATTACATGCAGTCAGCGCCTGGGGACAGGCGAGCTAGGTGACACCAGAGTCAAACTGGCCCAGAACCTATTTTTAAAAAGCAGATTTTTTCAGCCCATCTTCCCCCCACACAGAGGAGGCAGCATCCATCCCCAGCCAACGGGGAAGGCCTGATTCCAGCACGTCGGAGCTCAGGAAAAACAGATGCAGAGTGCAACTATCCACCTACTGAGAAATTCTGTGCCTCTTCCACAACTGGACTCCACACTTCCAAGTGGGGATTTTGGGAGATGAGGAGCACAGCATGGAAAACACACAGAGCCGTGGAACAGTCCCGGTCTGCTGTCCCACTGAGGTTCACACTGCAGCTCAGAGCGCGGGCAGACAGCTCACAGACCTCAGGAACATATCAGTCCGATGAGGAGAAGAAAGGAAGTGCTCGCTGAGTGAAGAGCTCTCAGCTAAGTAAAGCAAATACAAGGTACAATTCTGCCCCAGGCTGTGATTAATTCTGTCATAAGGGAGAAGACAGAACTTGCAGTCAGGGAGTCAAAGTGCTCTAACAAAGCTTGACACTTAGCAGACTTAATTAAAGCACAGATTTCCTAAATCCGTTTTCCATGATTACGGTTCTTATTCTTCGGGAGTTGATTAGGCAATAGCAGATGTCACCACTGCACAAATCGAAATTCACACGCACAAATTTCATCCTTAGAAGATTTCTGAGGTCTCGCTAGAAGCTGTCTGCTGAGGAGTAAAGAAGAAAGTTTGATCCAAATACTCTCCAACATTTATACCCAAACCAAACCGAGCTATTACCAGAATCAAACTGTATCTCTCTACCGCAGGGATTGTCTGCCTGACCTGCGCAGGTGGTAGGGATATGGAGTGCCTGGCTGCTCAACGCAGTGCAGCAGCACACGGAGATAAGTGAAGCACACAGAGATAGATCAAATCAGAAAGCAGCACAGCTGTCCCCATGTGGCTGCTTAGCTCAGCTCATGGAGTTTCCCAGGTTCAGCTCTAAGCTGGTGGTCGAGAAGAGTCGTGCAAGGTCTGCTTCATTAGTGCTCCACAAGAGGTCCTGCAGACATCATATAGGGCAGCTCAGTGCCTGGAGTTAGGAAGGGGGCCTACATTACAAGGGCTTGTACCATTAGCCCTTCAGAGAGGCCTGGATCCAAATCCACTGAGGTCAGTGAAGGTTCTCATTTTTTTAACAGGCTCTGAATGAGCTACCAATGGCACCAGACCACGTTAACTACTGTCTCAGCACTAGTACACAAGGCCATGGGGTGTGTGCGTGTACTTCTATACAAATATATATGTCAGTTGTATGTGCATCAGCAGTGCATTTTGCAATAAATAGAAATTCACGCAGAAAGCAGTAAAAACTCAAAGTGTCTTCCTCCTGTTAAATAAATTCTGCTGGAGCTAGTGAAGTGTGGTTTGTATTATCTGCACGTCTAAGAATATGGAATGATTTTTAAGACCTTATATTATTAAATCACAGCATGAAAACTGAAAAGCAGGTCTCCTTATTTGTGTGGGAAAAAATCCCATGGAACTCATAATGGGATAACAGACAGCAACATGACATAGTTTGAAGGAAAGATGCTATTGTGTCCTCTTAAATGTCTTCTAAGAGGACTTCAGAAAACCACCTAAGCAGCCCGAATACTCTCTGGTTTCTATTGAAAGACCACAGATATTTGTACTTCTATAGCAATGGGATCTGTGTTGAAAATCTCACCCCTCTCAACCTGCACGTTCCTCAGATAATAGCCCGTTTCACTTTTTTTCCCTGTCTTTCCTTTTATCATCATTAGCTTAAACCAATTCCTTCCAAGAAGTGCACAACCTCTGACTACTGGACAACAACAGCTATTCTGTTTTTTAATTTCACTCCTCTTTTTGCTGAGCTGCTCCATGCTGTTGCTGCTCTCTTCAGCAGTGAACCACAGCTCCCTGTATCAACACATAATAGGTCTGTTGCAATAATTAACAGTCTTTTCAAGACGGCCCATCTTCATTCAAATGAAAGACATCCACTTTGGAAAGAGAAAAGATGAAGGTGGTTATTACTCGGACTTGAAAACAATAAAAAGATGAGAAACAAATTGCTCCCACGGGATACGACAATATTTAAAAGGTAAAATTGCAGGAAGGACTGTGAATGCCATTTAAAGGAATGTCTTTTAAAATTTTACTGATTCTGAATGAAGTCTTAGATTTAAACTGCACAGTACACTTGTACGCAGGAAGAATCCAAGATTAATAACAAGGTGAAGACATCAGCTCTTGCCATAGCAATAAAAGGAACAGTTTCAAATGAAAACCAAATTTGTTCAGCTACGTACAGGGCTGTTTGCCCCTCGCCCATCTTTCAATTCTCTCTCCCTTAAGGCAAACAAGCTCATTTTCTCGTTGAGAAAATCCCTGCAAGGCCAGTGGGAACTCTCCTCAAAACTTCTTAGTGCCACACCGACATCCCAGAGGCTCCTGGGATCCAGCAAATTCACTCAGGCACGGAAAGCAGCATCTCCAAGCTCATCTTTATCGGGGAGCATCAAGTCTTTTTAAGAAACACCTGGACTGGGCTCCAGACAACAGATTCATTGGTGAGATAAATCACAGCTACCTCCAGCTGCTTTTGTCCTCTTCACAGGGCAGGTGCTAGGATGAAGTGTTCTTCTTTGCATAGACAGAGTGAAGGTAAAGAGTTCAAAGCTGTACTCTCCACCAAGTCTCCTCTGGATGGCCAGTGGGAACAGGGAGGTTGGATCCAAGTGCATCTGTCCATGTAGGCAAGCCTCAAATAACACCAGAAAATATGTAAGCTGTGAGAGCCTGGACATTGATGTGCATTCTGAAAGCTTTTAGCTTGGTCACACTGGGCAGATTTTTAAGGGAATGCCAAAAGAAACGTTCCTGAAATTAATCTCCAAACTAGCAAGCTTTAATTGCAAAGCAATAGTTAGAACATTTTCTTTTGCTTTGCTCCCAGGTACATCTGAATTGCTTCAATTTCCATTCATCACTTGCCTGCCTAGGGCACACTCCCAGAATGGAAAATTTGAGTTCAGAGGTTACATTTTACCTACATTAAATGAAGACTAACAACAACAGTTTCTTACAGTGGAAGACATCCAATAATCTTAATCAGGCAATGATATGAGTGCTGCTAACTCTGCTGTAAGTCTGCAAGTATTTTTCAGCGCCGTTAAGTGCGGGTGCGCACAAGGCAAATGTGTTGTTACACCAGCTGTCCATACCACATCTGCAGATATGAGAAAAAAAAAATGAACAACCACAGAGCAGGAAGGAAACCTAGTGAAGTGACTGTCACTTCTATTAACAAAATTTGAACCTGCACCCTGGAATTGGATTTTAGCACTCAAAGAGAAACAGGACTGTGGTGAGTGTGTCTCATTTTGTACTGTTACCTGACAGCACAAGCTATATTCCATTTGCAGTTTTCAGATAAAGGACGATGTAAGTGATAAAACAGTTGAATTAGTGCTCTGTGAGTAGAAGTTGGGGCTCTAGATCAGGCAGCCCCCATATTTCTGGCCAGTGACATTGAAACTTTCAAGGTCTGAGGATATTCTTTAGCTACAGCATTGCCAGTGATGCTGCAATACGTGGAAATAGTGTGTCTCTGCGGTGTGGGACTTCAGAACAACGACAGCAGTTCAAGTTCAGTTTGGATTAAGCACACCAATGTTTCCTGTAACAGCACTGGTACTACACGCAAGAGAAGCAGAAGAGGAACTGCTACAGCTCTGCACAAAAGCAGAAATACTGACTGCAGTGGACCCTGAGTTAGATCAACTTTGTGTAAAGTCCACCTATAGGCTTGGTTTATCCACAGGATTCCATCCTCAGGACGCTCCCAATGTTAACCAGACATCCCTCTGCTTTTTTCACTGAGAATAAGCTCACATACTGGTTGGTTAAATATTAGTTCATCCATAAGCAGTGATGAGATTTCTAAATCTAACTTGCAGTATCTAAATCACGAGGGTAAGCGATCTGAAAAACAAGCAGACTATTAGTGCTGTAAACCATTTGGCTGACTGGCACATCATGAGAGCATTTTGCAGAACTAATTCTTTGAAAGCAGTCGTTCCTACGAGCAGCTACTGCTTGGCACAACGTTAAACCCTTCTGCTTCGCCCTGGGCTGTTAGCTGACTAAATGATCATTAATTCCTTGGAATTAACAAATACCTCAGAGATTACCACTTTAATGTTGAAGGAAAATCTATTTTAGTACAAGGAATGCAGAGAAATACGATGCCAGCTTTCCGTAGTGTATTAATATTTCTAATTATCTTGAACACACATTTTAATGTGGTAGACAAGATCACAGTTTTAAAAATCAGGAGTACCTATTCCGCTCCCAAATTTACTCGGGCATCTGCTATGGCAAGACCAGTTCCTTAACTTAGCTCATCAGTTCACACCCATGTGCCACAGACCCAACACCCACAGCTCATCCCACACCCCATTAAAAGGTCCCACAGATCTCATGGAAGCCAGGGGAGCTCCATATGTGCTCTGTAGTGCACCGTGCACTATTTAAGGGGAAGCACTTCCTCTTGGCCACACGCATCCAGGAGAGGTTTCACAGTTTCACGTGGCTAGACTTCATCTCTTGGGATGCACAACTAGCTCAGCCAGCAGGCTTTGCTCAGGGCAGAGGCAGAGCAGGATGCAGGCAGACTGCCTTTCTACCAGCCCCCCATTCCAAGGAGGGTCAGGATACAGCCCATCTCAATTTGAATGCAGTTCTTGAGTAGTTAAAGACATCAAAATCCCTTCCTAGTTTAAATTAAACAGAAACCTCCAGCTTTCTCAATGAATCGTCCTGATGACTCCCACAGATTTCACTTAAAGATACTTGGTGTCAAATCTGCAAGCATTTTGCACCTTGTTAAAAAGAGATGGAAAGGACGCACCAGTAGTTTGCCTTTGTCTTTTTTTTGTCTCATTACAGCCAAAGCTTCTTGCTGCTTGTCACGGCAGCTCGCTGGGACATCAGTGCCGCCAGGAGCCAACACTTTCTACAGTTGGTTCCTTGACAGTCATCCGGCGTTTGTCATCCTTCCTCATTCCTCTGGGCTAATAAAATGCGGCAGCTGAGACACAGCCATAATTATCCCATGAGTTGGCCGTGCTTCTAAATTCATATTGTCTTTCTGCGTCTTTTCCAAGCGCTCTTTGTCAAACGTTGCAGATGGTTCAAAGACACTTTGCAAAAGACATCCTTGCTTTCCCCATGGAATTCTATTGCCTGTGGCATGGCTGGAGCAAGGCAGGAGCAAGGCGCAGGGCCTGGTGGGACCCAGCTGTACCAGCCCACCCTTGGCAGCACAGGTGCAGTGTGTTACGTCCCAGCTCTGATAACATGCTATCAGTATAGGTCCAGAGGTTTTCTGATGGTCCTATGGGCATCAAAACTGCGCCGAGTGAAAGAAGCCACCACGCTGCGAGCTGCAGGTGCTGTACAGCTGATGGGAGCTCCTTTTTTCAGAGTCTGACATCACTGGTGACACTCCGACCTTACAGCATATTCAGCATAAAGAAGAAAACAATTAAAGCCGTGGAACAATCGTTCCCACCCCCAAAACAACTCCTCAGGGTTTGCAAAGGGCTATTAGAAATTCAACGCTTGCATGAAACCTGCTGCAATTTGTTATGGAAGCGTAACAACTATTTTTACCAACGTCATAAACTATTCAAAACAATATGGATTACCACCAAATCCCTTTACAGCTCTGCTCTCTGAAGTGCCAAATCTCCAAGGAGACACACACACCGTATTATCTACCACATTCATGCAAAACACTGGAAAATAGATGCCAGCAAGGAGAACAGGCACTCTGTAATTAACAACCACTGTGAAGGAAATGGGAGAAGAAAATAAATGAGGGGTGGCTGGTGGGATAAGTCAAAGTTGCCACTTGGATTTGAAATGAAGAGCATTTTATCTGTAGGATGAAATTTTGACTCATGTCATGCTAACCTGAGGGCTGTGGCTGGCCCTACTGATGCCAGGGGGACTGCCCTTCCTTCAGCAAGGGGCCTAACTTGCAAAGTACAGAGGTGCCCGTGAGAAATGCATCACATCACCTGGCAGCAAAAAGAGAGACGATTTAGCAGGCCCTTCCACACAGCCACGCACGCTGCACTCGTCTACACCCTGAACCTATCTGCATTATCTGGCATCTGTGTGGTCTCTGTGAACCTAACACTGGGAGATGTTAGGCTTACAGAGCCAGAATCGAGCTTGTTACATAGCAAAGTAAGAAAACTTTAAAAATAAATTATATAACATATAATAATATATATATATATGCAAATAAGGGTACTGCCAAATATCTAAAGCACAAGACTCACCCTAATAAATTTATTATTGAATCTACTAAGCTAAAACAAAATTCCACGTGTTCAACACTTCCTCTCTGTTATTGTCCAGAAAAGTAACTTAGATTAGAAATGGAGTTTACCCTAAATTATGATGGTATGGGATATCTCTCTTTCATCTGTCAGAGTGTAATATACATGACAAATGATACTGTGTCCATTTGTAAAGGGTTTAGAGAAGAGTTAGTGGCTAAGATTATACTGAGGGATTCTAACTTCTGCCTTTATGGAGCATAACAGGGTTAGGCACCATGGCATCTCAGCCACTCACAGCTATGACAGCCTTACAATGTATGGGATGACATCAAATTGGAAAATTTTCAGACAGAATCAAAGTGGGACAACGGAAACAAAGGCAAAAAATCAGCAAACACCTGCAGAAAAGCTGCCTAACAGAATTCTAAACCGCATGAAGCAGATGTGATGAGATTTGCTTTTAAAAGTATTTGCAGCAAAGGCTTCTACATTTAAGAACAAAAGAAGTCTTTCATGCTGCAAGCAGCCTATAATAACCGTTCTCAGGCATGGAGGAGAATATCTGCTACAAGCACCACTACTCACCAGCCCAGAAGAAGAACGCAGATTTATTTTCCTACCAGTACCTGCAGCAGCTCCCCTCGGGCTGCTCTTCCCTGGGGAGGTTGAATAAATGTACTTGGAAGAGTGTGGGACGAGCAGCATGGTGCACCAGGCAGGCAAGCATGGGTCAGCAGCACGGCTGCAAGGGGAAAGAGCTCCCCAACCCTGCTGCCTTGCCTGCAGGTGATGGGAAAACAAGCAGCAGGGTGTGGGAGCTGATTATGGAGTGTTCCCTGAGGGGAGGGGGGGAAAGCCTACCAAAGCAGCACCCTTCTCCCCAGCCCTTCTCAAGTCCCACAGCTCAAAGCAGAATTGGAACCAGACCCCCCTTCCCCACATCATCACCTTTGGAAGCTTCCCAGAGAAGCCCTCGGGACAGCAGTCCACTTCCAGCTTTCTTACTGCACAACAGAAACGGGGCAAATCATCTCCAGAATTTTTCATCCCCTTGAACATTATTTTGCCACACACTCCCCTGCGTGCTATCTGACCAATAGTTAAGTAAAAGATTGGCACCTTTCACTTGCAAGCTGGCTGGGGAGCAGCACGAAGGGGAACTTTCCGATTACTTCTGAGTAAGGATTATACAGATGAGACTGTAAATAATATCAGAGCTATTGAAATGACCTGACAGGACAGAAAGATTTATTTCACAGTTTATCTGAACACTTTTGTGAGCGAGATGATGGAACGAAGCTTGAGCGTTTCATTTAATCTCTCCCTCCCTTTTTTATTGAGTCAGGAGATGTTTAAAGGAATTTATGTAGCTGTTTGAAAGTCAGAATTTTTAATAAGTGACACAGAAAAAGAGATTACAGTGAGGAGGAGATGCAGGTAATACAATACTGTACCTCAGGATGAAATGGCTCTGCAATGACTCTCCCTATGAGGGCAGAGGGACAGAAGATGTTACTTTTTGTGATTTATCCGTTCTGTTTCCTTAACCACCCAACTGCATTTGACTGGAGGAGATAAAGCATGAAAAAAAAAAAAAAGGACAGGTTGGCTTCCTCATTGCGGAAATGCATCACGTGGGTGCAGAACTTTCCAGGAGGACAGCACACATACAGGAATATGAGAGGCAGAGATCAGGCTGAGCATCGTGACTTACTGTCTGCCCAAAAGCAGAGTTCAGCTATGCTCAGGAATACGTGGACAGTGAAGGAAATAGTTTCTTCCATTTGTAGCAGCTCTATCCTCGGCTCCTCTGGAGCCACCTCACCTATAACACCCAATTCTCAATCAAAACAAGAAGATGAGAACAGCTGGGAGAGCTGCGCGAACCCTTATGCAAGATGATTTTCAGGGTTATGGGCACCCTCACTTAGTACCAGGTTTCTCACTCTGAATCTAGACGCTCTCTCCCTGTAAGAGATGCTTTTGAAGCAGATAACGATTGCACAGCACTCTCCTCCCTCACTTCAGATTTACTGTTGATATCCTAATTAAAGATTCATCTCAGATTCAAACAAATGGAGAATAATTTGGATTTATATCTCATGTAACTGTAGTTTTAAACCCTTACTCGCAAGCAAAATATAATATTTATGCAGAAATCTGTTACCAAGCTTCACGTGAAGCAGAAGCAGCAATAATTCACCTCTAAAGGACAGCCGAAATATGCACCGCTTTGAATTGTTTTAATATTGCGCACGAGGGATTGGTGAAGAGAACTAAGTGCCTTATGTTGCCTGATTGCATGTATCCAATAGATAACAATAAAATAGAACACAAAATCATTTAGAACCCTTTTAGGACCATATGCTCAACTTCACAGGCAATAATCAACAATAACTGTAATATGCATGATTCACAGCAAAGCACCATACGCAGTCTGTGCTCATCACACAGAGAGCTGCAGAACCCAGCACACAACTCACTGCCCTGTTCGTGGCACAGCTCTGGGCAGCCCAGAAGATAAACACACATGTGTGGGCTCATCCCTCTACCTGTGTCCAGTGTGAGCTCTTTTAAACAGTCACTCATAATGCCAATAAATATGTAATAGGAAAAACATCAGAATGTGCTGTGATTTTCTAAGTAATTCTGGCAGGAGCGGCCAGCATGGATGCCAAGGTTTAAGTGTAGCTGTCAGACATTAATCAAGGTGTATTTAACACAGATATCTGAGCCAGGCAAAGTGAAGAATCCTATTTACCTATCTCTTCTTTTGTTAGGACAGCTTTCTGGGGGCTGGATGATACAAATTTTTAATTTATTAATTCTTAAACAAACAAAAACAAACATAAGAACCCTCTCTCCCCCACCAACACCTTCTCAGTTTGTCTTTACTGATGGATGATGATTATTTCTGTCTTACTACTGTTCTGCCATTCTTCCCCCAAATGGCTTTTTCCCTTCCTCCTCTCCAGCTCCCACTCTGGTTCATGTTTTATCTCCTAACATCTCTCACTTCCTTTCTCCCCTGCTGTTACCTCGTCCTCCTTTCACAGGCCATTCATCTCAGAAAAGGTAAAGTATACCAAAGAGACCTTGCACATAAACTTTCTTAGAGTCCACGGAACAGGAGAAATTCCCCCACCCCACTCATCATTGTTGCCATTTTTAAAACATCAACATGATTTTTGGGACATTTCGAAGTTTTAACACGTAGCATTGGCAATTCCTCATGCAAACCAGAGCTTATTTCTTCCCCTTGGAAATGCTGACAGGTATCATAGCTGAACAAAGAGAGGTCCTAAAAGAAGGAAAGAGAACCACGGTTACGGAGATCCCTGGAGAACAAAGGCATGGCTGACTGGCCTTTGTCTTTATGGCTGCAGCAACAGGTTACGTTTAAATGAAATCCATTTTAAGATTATTAAACATTAAATTGTACATAATTACAAAGCTTTAATTCCTCATCACTCGTTCCTCCTTTCTTGGACAGCGAGATTTCCATTAAATCATATAATGCACGGACATGACAGCAACGGATGGAGGATGTTCTGTGTCTATATAATAGTGTAATTGTTCTAATTTATAATCCTATAAACAACAACCTGGTCGTAATGAATCATCCCTTTTGTCTGAATAGCCAGTGATGACACATTGCAGGCAAAGGAATAAGTTGTTTGAATCAGGCAATAGCTCTGCTAAAGTTTGCATCATTCTATCCAGCGGAAGGAAGTGCTGGGAATTGGTAGAAGACAATAAAATTCAGTTATTAAGAAATCTGGCTGAAGTACCAGGTCCAGATTTAAGAGCTTCCTAAGGAGTTTGCCACACCTTGGAAATGTTTGACCCTTTACTTCTAAGAAATGGGTAGAAAAAACATTTCATCATCAGAGACACAGAAAATGCAATGGTGCTATTCATTTAAGAAAGCCACAGCCTAAAATCAGACAATTAGAAGTCAAGAAACTAAATGAGGAAAAAGCAAGTAAAAGCCTCTGAACATCTGTTTTGGTTTTATCAGAGTATCTCAGCCACTGAAGCTGCAGACTACAGTAAAACCATCAGACGGCGTGAAGACTTCCATTCCTGGTACAGCTATTTACGAACTCATCTTCCAGGTACTACAGACCAGATCTGAGATTTACGAAAACCAAAAAGGCTTGATATGTTCCTAGACAAACCACGGGGTTTATATATTACTTTTTCTTGTAAGAGGCAGAACCATTCCACGTGCCTCTATTTCCTTGGGAATAGCTCCAACAAATTTTTAGCCTCCTTTCTTCATAAAAAGCAGAACTGAGGAAAAAAAGCTGGTTATTCTGACCACTAGAAGCAGCAAACTTTCACAGTCTGTTTTCCTCTCCTAAGTTGAAATAATTCAAAATAGAATTTGCTAGCAGAAAACCAGACCTAAACTGCCTTACAAAAACAACTTCTGGAATGAAATCTCTCTTTGCAGGCATTTAGGCATATGTAACTAGAGCTGAGCTCTTTATTTATAGAGAAATAAAAACAGAAATAGAGCTGGCACATAAAAAGCAAAAATAATCTGGTATTTGTTTTGGGTAAACTCAGTCCATCAAAGGGGGTTATTAAAACTATACGTTACCTCAGAACCTTCACATACAAGCACAGACAATCAATGCTAAGAACTAGAAACTGCCTTGGAATAGAAAATATGATTGTATTAGCATAACTATATATGGCCAGGAGAGTACTGGCACAACTACTCAATTAAAAAAATAATAATTTAAAGAATATGTATTAGTTCAAATTTTCCACACAGGTGCATCCCTCAGGTTTCCATCTACCACAAGACAGTTTACATCAAACAAAGCTGGAAGGGGTAGGAGCTCTTTCAGGGTGAGAGTCCTGTGGTCCATGAGCCCCATTTAAGAGACAATTACTCAGCCTCCACGACCTACATCTCCAACAGACTTCGGTTTGATCAGCAGAGACAAACAAGACATTTCAGGCTGAATTAGGTTATTTTCTCTCATGCACTGTTCTTCCTCAGAGCTTATGTGTAAATAATGGGGCATTCCAGCACAATGAACAATTTTAGAGCAGGAATTCCACTCCATATATTGAATCCCAGTGGTCAAAGGGTCTGAACTCTTGTGTTTGCTGTTGACTTTAGAAGGGCTATGGGTGGATTCTCAAACATTCTGAAAATGAAGTCACTGATATAACTTCAGGCTCAAGAGCTTAATGCTGGACACTGCGGACACCAAAGGCAGAGGTGTCGACTGAGCTCCCACTCTGAGCTCCCCTTATACCATCCAAGGAGTGAGCTGAGACTGCAGTGTATCTCAGAACTGACAAAGTTCAGTTTTAGGCAAGATTCAGTGCTGATGGAGAGCCACAGGGTGATGGATTGCTGCGCTTCGGTATTACTTTCCTTGGTAAAAGTACGGGCTGTAAGTCTGGCATACGCTCATCAACAGACAGGAATCAGATCTTGTTACACAATTCAGCTTAACAGATACAAAAGCTTTCTGAGGGTACATTATTCCACTACTGACCTCTGATGCTTTTTCATCTCTGACTTTTCCAATCAGTTATCCACAGTTTTTCTCTCCTTCATTCATTTGCCACAACATTTTTGTTGACACTGAATGTATCTACTTATACGGTCTTCTAAGTCATTTTAGTTCTGCCACAAGCAATATAAGCAAAACCTTCCAACAAAACCGATACCAGAAAGAGTACATCAATGCAATGAAACATCCCATTGCCATTAACCTTCTGGGATGACTACAGTTTTGGAAGAGCAGGGACAAGAGCAGCCACTCCAGTTTCTCTTTGCAAAGTTGCCAGAATAAAGTGGGGTAAACACAAAATAGCACTGGATGCTGCTGTGGAGCTGAGATCTTTTTGTAGCCAGGCCAAAAGAGAATGGGAGCAGCAGCTACCAAAGCAGAGCGGGCAAACACTGACACCATTCAGAAGTTGCAGGATGATAAGATCAGACAATGGAGACCTGCCATAAACTGAGCTCTCTGGGGCAAGGGTAGCAGAATGTGAAAGGGCCATGGCTATGTTTAAAAGGCTCTTCCAGCAGTCTGGGCTGTCTACACATCATGTGAAAACAAGACTGCCAATCATAGGTCTTCTGTGCCTGCTTAAACTCAGCATTTACTGCTCTGGTCTATTCCTCTTTGCCTGTCAGGATGAGGCTAACACATAAATCCCCTGCTAAGGATGTCATACTCTGGGAGGTGTTTTATTGCTGACAAAGTGTGATTTCCAGCTTACCGTGACAGGAATGAAATTCAACACACTGGAACAGCTCCCACAGCCCACAACTTATAGAGGATGGCTTTGCAACATGTCCTCCTTCCCTCTGCAAAGTCATGGCCTGATCTGCAGAGACGCGTGCCCCAGCTCCGTCCTGCCTTTTCAGAGCTACACTATGGACCCAAACACATGCATCTGTCAGAAACTGCTTCCAGGTTCTCAGAAGCAGCAAGTCAACTTCTGACAATCCGCTCCTCTTCCCTCATCAGCTCTTAAATAGGTTATAAACAAGGATTTTAACATTCCCATCGTGCAAATCATTCCCACCAGATTTCTGTTCTATCAACTGGCTTGAATTCATATCCATTCATTAGCATTCCCACTCTTGTTGCTTATTACCCAGGTTTCTTGCAGAGGTATAAAAAGATATATTTTCTTAATGCTTACATCCTTTGGTGGTATGATTGATTTGTTCTTCACACCTTGATTTTTGCTAAATAAGTGCTCGTATGCTCCCTTTTTACCTTCCTTTTCAGTCGCTATTTAATGCCTGCTAGACTTCTTAATTCACTCATCTTGGACTGGAGCTTGCAAAGCTTACAGAAGTAAGAAGCCATAGAATCTCAAATTTCTACAAAGCTCAGCCCCACTACAGCGAAGAACCCCTCTGGAATCCAAAGGATTCTATTCACTAAAATTCACTGCAAATTTCTAGAAATGGCTCAGGGGATACGAAGCCCCTCCGCCCACAAAAAGGAAGAGATCAAACCCATGAATGAGATCCGGGATCACAGGACACACTGTGGGTTCAAACAGCATCTCCCAAAAAAGCCTGACAAGGTCAGGTAATACCAAAAGGCATGGAGCCATAAGTGAAAATAGATCCAGACCCAGACTGGGGAATACACAAAGACCCCGTGCTGCTCCCTGCGATTGGGTCAGTCCTTTTTTGTTTGCTTGTTTCCTGTTAATCTCACTTAAAATACAACTGGACAGCAAAAATATGCATGAGGCTCCAGGCCATCGTACCAAATGCTATTGTTTCCCAACGTTAAATGTTATAAGATCAGTTGAAATGCAGAACAAGGAGGAGTAAACCTCAAGGAAAAAAAAAAGGAAAGAAAAATCACCACGATTTTGATGGTACAATTGTGTTTTCTCTTTGTGATCTTCTGAGAGAAGCATTCATTCACATTCTGAATGGGAAAAGGCAACTGAAACAGGTGGTGTATTACTAGATCCATTAAACAAGAGATTTATGCGTTACATATCCATCTTGAGGCAATTAGGCTGATCTTTTTTTCCTCCTTTATGGCTTCATTGAAAACTTCTGGCAATAAAGCAATTAAAAAGTAACTATCCAAGCATTTATCCACGATATCAAAGACAACCGGCCTTTCTTTCATCAGAAGAAGCTGCTTCACTTTCCATCCTTAGAACGCACAAATTTAGAGGCAACATTCACTGTTGAGACAGTGACATAATACTGCCATTGTCCAACGTCTGAATGGTGAATTACAGGGTATAGATTTGAGAGATCACGGTTTGCTTTCTTTCTGGGACAATGATTCTTTGAATTTGACTTCAATCTCATGAGTCCAGGGAACTGCAAGCAGAGAAATGAAGCTGCCAGACCACTCACCTTGGAGTAACCTCTGTGCTGCAAGGGTACCTGTGGCTTTCTGCTTTGAGACTGCATCCTCACAGGTGAACACACAGTCTGCAAGGAGCAACGAATTCAAAGCCTGGCTTGATGCAACATGTGGAACCAGTCAGGCAGGAAAACAAAAAAGGAAGGCTCCATCAAAAAGATGCAGGTGCCACAAAGCTGTCTCCTAACAGGTGGAACCCGGCTTTTGATGCTGGCCCCACGGTCTCCTTTTTCCCATGAAGAAATGACAAAAAAAGTTGTGCTAAGGCAGAAAAATGATGGCCTTCATAGTTTCCACTCTCCCTTAAGAAATCTCAGTCTGTGCATTCTCCCATAAACGTAACCACTGAACAAAATGACGTTCACCCTTTCTGATTGTAATTTAGATGATCCAGACACTGGGCACTTGCTGACAGAGCTGACTACAGAGACTGAGACAGTTAATTTAGTTCTAAGTACCTGCTACAGCTGCAAGATTGCACCCGAGCATGGCCCCAAAGCAACTCTTTGGGTGTCATGGGATGATACGATTATTTCCTCATTCTCTGTAGCACCAATTCAATCTACTTTATGAAAGAGAAAAGGAGACCCTGCTGCACCTGATGACTGCAACTTCAGCTCAGCGCCTTCTCAGAAAGCAGAGAGCAAAGAAGAAGAAAAGCCACGTTCAAAGAAGACTGAAACAAAGAGAAGCTTGCTTGGGTGAGCTCCTCCTAGGAGCTGCCCTTCCCCTGCCCTCTTGCACCTGGGAAGAGAAACGCTTTGTAAAGCAGGAGCTCCAAAAACCAGGCCACCAGCAGATTATCACAGCAATCACAGGATAATTGGTTGCAGGCGTTCAGTTCATTGCAGTTAAAGGTTTCTCAGTCTCAACAGCGCCCATTGGGCTCAAGCACCAAATGCAAATACCTAAACTAACGAGCTCAACCAGCTACACACACCAGCCAGCTCTGTCTGGACACAGGCACATGTTTGTCTTTTACACCACGGAGCAATCATTTTCTTCTGTTTGCTTTCCCAGCCTACTATAGATGTTTGTAACTATACTGTTGGAAACCACAAGCATCATCCTCTGAAAGGTGTTAAGCTCAAACCCGAGCTCCCAAAGCCAAGCTCTATGAAACCAGAAGCTACACCTGGCACTGCCTGTAGCCTGGCTATCACTCCCTGAGTCAGTCCGGTGATTTACAGAGCTCCAGCTGATGACTTCTGAGACCCAATAACTTTCTTTATCATAAAAAGCAGCGCACAGAGCCATACAGCATCCTATAGGATTGACCACGCCACTGAAAGCAGCAATTACAATCCAACTCAGTGTTCAGTCCAGGGGTAGAGCTGCGCAGGTTGCAAACAGAATGGTCTTGTTCCCCCCTATGTTGGATATGCTTAGTAAGTTCTGGAACCACTGCAGGAGGATGTGAATGATGGATGAAATGAAAAATCTCTGCTCAGTACTCACAGAGTAGCCAGCTCCCTTCTGTGCTTCATCACTTGCTTTCCAGGTACTGTGTACTTTGGTGAGAGACGCTCAGAAAATCCCAGAGCACTCAGATGTCTCAAAAATAAAACAAGAACATTGCAATTTTGCCCCCGATTCCACTTGTTTTTATTCAATTTTAATTTTCCTCTTGCCTACCTCAATCCAGTGACCTCCCTTGTCAGGGTGCATTACAGACTCAAAACAAACATATACCGCTGCTGATTGCTCCAATGAAGCTTCAGGGTTGCTTCCTCTCTCACTGAGCAGGCAGAGCTTGGACTGCATGCATGCTTCTTTTTAACGATGGAATGTAAGATGAAATAATGTGAATAATCCCACCTTTCAATCAGGGGCCACAGAAGCACCTTTTGTTTTCTCAGCACTTTGCGTAGATCAACTTCTGTAGAACATATATCAAACCACAGGCAGTTTGGTTTGGCTTCCTCTGACCTGACTTATCACCAATGCCATCTGCCGGGCAGAATTACCATGGAGGATGAAAGATTTGGATATTGTATATTGTTAAAAAGGAGCACAGGTTGGTGCACAAAAATCTGTTGCAAGGCTTAGGTGACAACTTTACTTTCACTAGGTCAAAGATGTGCTCCTTGCTGGCCTTACCACACCATTCAGAGTTACTGGATTCAGAAGACAGTCAGCTGTGTTACAGCTCCTGAAAGGTTAAAACTACATAAATCTCACTGAGTGATTACTCTGACTTGCGAGCCCCTCGATCCTACTTGCCTGTTTGTATAATCAATTCATTGCTATTTGTGAAAATTGCACGGCAGGCAGTATGTTGCTTATTACATGTGTGGGCAGAGTTCAAAAGAAGCTGCTTACTTTTGTCTAGTGACAATGGCCTCTAGTAACACCGTTAGAAATGTTTAGTAAGAAAAGCAACAAAACAAATAACTGAATCCACTCCATTAGTGGAGGGTGGGAAGAAAAGAAGAGGATTAGCTCTGTCACCACTAAAAAACGCAACAGGCTGTTTCCCATAAAAGGAAAAAGCAGACTATTATTTAGAGATTACACAGTGCAATAGTTTTCTTTACTCCTTGACCAGCATCAGAAGGATGGATCAGCTGCCCAGGCTCCTTCTATTTTCTACCAGTTCCCCCAAGAAGGATATTGAAGGCAGAGAGGGCAACTCCCATCTCAGGATAAAAATGAGTCAGACCAGTTACACAACAGAGGCATTCACTGATGAAGAAGGATACTGTACCCAGGTAGACAACGGGCTGGCAAACAGATGCTATTTGCAGGCATAAGCAAACATGAGCAAATTGGCTGTTCATTAAAACAGGTGTTTGTGGGGACTCATGTGTCTGACTGCAGATGTGGCATCCTGCTGCGAGATCGTGTCACAGAACACTGGGTTTCTTCCCACTTCTGCTTCAACTGAGTTGATGCAGGAACTAAATTAGATTTAACAGAGTCAAAACCAGCTTTGAAAACTGGCAACGTCAGTCATGGACATAGCAAGGAAATAACAGTATTTACTCATGTCAGATGTTTTGTTGCCCAGTTTTGGTCTCATTATCATTTATTATTGTCTGGTTTAAAAAAAATAAATTAAAAAGGTTTTTCTGGCTTCCATTATAAAAAGAAAAAATATAGGTATTTCCAGAATTCCCAAAGATTCGGACATCCCCTCTTGGTTCACAGAAGCATAGAATCATGGAATGGATAGGTCTGGAAGGAACCCTGAGGATCATCATGTTCCAGCCCCCTAATAGAATCACAGTATCTCCACTTGAAAATTGCCACAGAACTTTGCCAAAGCTTTCTCAGTCATCAGATTTTTGTGAGTTTCATGAATGTGGTCTTCACAACTAGATGAGTGAACTCAGAAGGGGATTCCCCTGCTAGACAGATGGAGCAGGCATTACAAGAGACAAGTATGACACATACCTATGTGTACAAGTTAGCTATAGACAAACCTTACATTGCACAGGAACCAGAACGTCTCTGCGTACACAGCGAGGAGCACTGCACACTGAAAGCACCTCAGGGCACAGCTGGCAAAGGTTGTTGAGTATAATGGGTGAGAATGAAGGACCTTATAGAAAGTTAGTCCAGAAAAGAAGATGCTTGCAAATTCCCAGGGAGGACCGATTGGTCACTCTTCCAAAAACCTACTCTAAAATAATCTTAAGATGATCACGTCTGCTGTTACACACGACACACTGTAATTCATCTGTGGATTTCCTACTTATTTTCCAGGCTAAACTATGGCCTGTAAGCCCCAAAGGCTTGCTGGAATTTTCCATGTTTCAGATCACAAGTTTGCTTCAGAATCTTTTGAGATAAGAGGCATTTCATAAAAAAAACAGGTCAGGCTGTGAAGGGCTGTGTGGGGCTGGGAGATGCTGCGGTCCCAAACTGCGGAACAGAGAGAAGCCCACCTGGCTGCTGCATCTGAGTGAGTGCCAGAACACAACTGGTCCTGAACAGGAGCAGCAGTGCCACAGTGGGAATGAGAAGTCAGTACCTACACACCACTTGTGTCAGCCAAACTGCACTCCTGAAGAGAAGTGCTTCAAGACCGATGCTTAGTAAAGCAGATTTCTCACTGCAAACAGGGCAGCCTCTGGAACTGGAGCATGAAAGCCGGATGAATTCAGATCAAACTGAACCACAAATAGCCACTGCACTCACCAACAAAACCCCCTGATTCCTCTAGCTTTCTCTGCGCTCACTTTACTGGGGCAAGCGCTCCAACACTCCAGCAAAGCAGCATTCTGACTGGAGTGTTCATTAGCATCAACGATTTGAATGACAGGCTGCAGAATATGACCTATAAATTTGATTTCTAATTCATCAGTGCAGATCAGGAAATTATTAAAAAGAGTTAAATGGTAATGTAATCAGGAAACAGAAAGCTTCATTTGCTGAGCCTGCCCAATCAAACCAGGTTTACTTTTCAATCCTGCACATTCAGGACTTAGCAGAAAAAATCTATTCAAAAGAGTCCATCAAGTTCGGATGTATTTATGGAATGTGCATGGATGACTGGGGAGGGAAGATCCGTGTAACACTTGAGAAGCAAAGCATCTAGCACCACTTGCACACTTCAGAACTGAGATTCTTGCAGTGCCATGTGCAGATCGTTCAGATTTAAGGCTCTGCTAGATGTAAAATTAGATTTACTTATGTCTTTTAATTAATGCCACGTACAAGCCTGTCAGTAAAATTTGTATTTGAGCAATATAAAGCATTGCTCAATGACTTACATGCTTACTCCTATGCTCCTCTGCACTGGAGAGTACACACCTGATTAAGCTCCAAAGAAATCTCATGGGATGTTTTCCTGACTAATCATATTAATTTGTTCATGGGACCAGAGCCAAACATGTTAAAATTAATAAGCCACCCACAGTAGAAGCAGATAACAACAGCATAATCAGTAGCAGAAAGGTGCAGCCTTCTGCTGTGAAACTGGGTTGCCAAACTACAAACGTGCCACAGAAAGCAGCGTGCCTCTACCACCTTCCTACAGCTTTACTTTCAATTTGATTATGAGCACTGAGAATTCATTTACCACATGTCCTCGGTAGGGGGTAAAAGTACCCTTTCGTTTCTAGAGAATTTTTGCTCTGACCCCTTCTCATTTGGACACTGATGGACTGAAACATCTCGTGTACGAACAGCAGCGTATTGACCCAGCTTTAACAGTCAGGCTTCCATCTCCTAGAACAAGCTATTTGTTTCTGCAGGACAGAAGTTAAAAGCAAAAGCTATGTAATGGATTAAATTAAACAAAGATTTGATGAGTGGAATTTCTCCTCATTTCTTCGGAAGGACTATGACAGCTTTGATTTTCAGGACCTTCAAGATCATGACGTTACAAGTCTGAAATTTTAAGAAAGAAAGATTACGCCATCACTCTTCATTTTGTTGCCTTCGGAGCAGATTACGAAGCACAATTTTATGTTATTCTTCAGTGAAGAAAGAGAAATTACGAGAGATTTTAATCTCCACCGCGTGCTGAACAGTGGCATTGTGATGCACGACCCTGACCTTTCGTAGCCCTGCGTATTTCCACTGTTTGCCCACTCCGCTCCATCCCTCCATTTTAGTGAGGCCATAAACAAGAGATGTGGAATGGCATGCCCAGCAAATCGCAGAATGCTGAAAAGGTCAAAATAGTACTGCTGAATGTTTCTACCCTGTAATTTACAGAATATATGAGGCATTCACAGCCTAATAACTCATTCATATGACAAACACTGTAGAGGGAATGTAAAATGGCAGAACATGAATCCCTTCCAGTGACAGTGTTTCTAACAAGCATGGGAAACAGTGCAAACTTTGCCCTGTGGTTCTCTCTTCCGGAACATTAATACTGCCTGACACTCAGTGCACAGCAGCATATGTCTGTGGACTGCACGGTCAAATGTCTCAGTGTTTGCAACCGTGCTCAGAAGCAGAAAGGGAACGACCGCAAGGAAAAGGCTCTGCTCAAAGCCAGGCCAGTTCCCCAGGGCAGTGGGCACAGCCCCGAGCTGCTGCAGCTCAGGGAGCTCTGCTCTCCAGTGAGAACGCCTTTTCTAATTTCTGCTCCCCAGACTGAAATTCATTCCTGCAGAGACGACCTGGTGCTCGCTTTTCAGACCCAGGCCAAAATCCACACATCCAGAAACCAAACGGGAGCTGTGCTAGGGATGCTCAGCAGAACAGCACACCTGTGCTGGTTTAAGTGATGGCTGTTATCTGTTAATGACAGCGTGGACACAGTGAAGTGCTACCGATGAACATCCTGACACCCACACAAACCTCCCCCACCTGCAGGGAAGCTTTTACTGATGTGAGAAGATCGGAATCGTTCCTCAAACTGACCTTGCACAAATGCTGCTGAAGACGTGCAAACCAGTACATGCTGGGGTGTTTCTTCTTTACTACATTCCCTCAATAAAAGAAGCACAACAGATTTATCTGAAGTACTGCAACTGTGATGGTAGCTGCTATCACAGCGATGTGCCGCTATTTTCCATGCAGGCACTGTTATTTTGTTCTCAGAGCATATATAAAACAGATGTAACGATCACTGGAATCAACACAAGAAACAAACCACTTATAAAAGCACAAAAGAAAAATTCTCCAAGTGCCAAATCTTGCTCTCTGACATATTTGTGCCAATCCCATAGATCCTGTGGATGTGAAACCCACAAACCTGCAGCCAGAATTTGGCACTATCTTTCCAAGCAAAAGGAAGAAAAGCAGAATTGTACACTGCTCTCTGCTTTACAGGTAGAAATACGGATTAACTGCACAGGAGGTAAAACAATGGAGGATTTATGCCAGCTGAACAACAGAACCCAGCCCCAAGTCCCTGAAGTACAGTGTTTTCCCATTATCCCTGAAAGAAGCAGGGATATTAACAACGTACCAAATTAGCATCAAAGCATTAGCAGTAATACACTTACGGTATTTAGGGAACTACTTCTAAACCTAAATGTCAGACAATTTGTCTCTAATATTCCCTGCAGATTAGTACAAAATGACTGTAACAGATGCAAATCCTGCATCCCTTCACGTGGGCACGCGTGGCTGGAATAGCTGCGGAGTTGCAGCCCTTGTGCTGCAGATGCAGGCAGCTCTTCAAGAATATACACCTGGATTTTCTTCATTCCCTAGTGAAAATCATTCCTTCATGTATTTCTGTGCGGGAACGCAAAGGTTTTGGCATTTCAGTCTGCACCACTGAGAAGGAGGGATTTTTCTGGCACAGTGTCTGGGTTATTTACACAGCACATCCATAACCACCCAAGGGAAAGGATCAGCACATGGGGTTTGCTCTCCTGTGGGAAGCTCAACTGGGGAAAAGGAGAGTGCAGCAGGAAGCAGAAAGGTCCAATCTTGCTCCTACAGACAGCAGGGGCCACAGGGGATGTGGGGATATGGCTGCAATATGAGGACACAGTATGGGAACAACCAGAGATGTAGGGAAGTGATGTTTGTCTGGCGCTGGGGTGGAGGAGATAGCACCCCCATGGCCCCTCTGCTCTCAGCCTCACCTCAGCCACCCAGTGCACATAGACACATGTCCCCAGTCCAAGGCTGCTGGGTCATCCCAGCCAGACAGAGCCGGGTGGGAGGACATGGACAGGGATAAGACTTCATAGAATCATCTGAGTTGTAAGGGAGTTTTAGTGGTCATTTAGCCCAACTCCTCTGCACTAAGCAGGGACTTGTCCATCCCACACCCAGGCACCGAACAAGGAAAGAGCAACTGATGGACAGCTTTCAGCCACCTCTGCCGGGCACTTTATGTACATGATTAGCCACCTGAATAGCAAACACAGCCCAGTACACCACTTACAGCATCACTACTGCTAGTAATATTTACAGACTACACCACAGCACTAATATTCGTAGGCTGTTCTGACAGGAAAAGGAGTCATATCTTGAGAGGCTGATTTAAACAGTTACAGCAGAATTGCTGATTGCTACTTTATTTCCCAACAGAAGAGATATTACCTACATGTTTGCTGTATCTCATATCAAGGCTCTGGTTTCATATGTTTATGATTTTGTATTGATTGATGTATCTCAAGAAATCAAAGGCAAAAAGTCAGTTACTTTAAATAGATTTTTTTAAGCTTGGAGGACACGAAGGAAGAGCGATGCACACCGAACACCCCAGGGCTTTCTCACAGAATGGGTGAAGTGAATGAGGAAAAAATGCTACTTCCCCCTATTCCCATCTAAGCGAAGGGACGTTCCATTTGAAGGTCAGACAAATGCCTTTCCCATTCCCAGGAAAATCCTTCCAAGTCTGATGAGCTTATGAGATGTCAGGAGGAAGAGCCAGCTGCAGCTGCTCTGTGTGCTTGGGCAGCAGCCCTGGCAGCACAGCATGCTCCTTTTCCACCCTCGCTCCACTGTGGCCAAGAACACCTTGCAAATGCATACATGGGCTGATCCAGCATTTCAGACAGTGCTAAGAGCTTCAGGTCTAACCAGAAGAGCATGGAGCCAGCACTTCAAACAAAAAGGACCTTCTGCTATTATGTTTTTTTAAATACTATTTTCATTCTATTCCATACCTGTCAGCAGATACAGTAACTCTGCGTGTTCCCTCATGCTTGGTTCACACTAGCTCTATTGATCTCCTTAATAACTAGTCACAGAGGAATTACGCTGTTAAATCTTTTAGAAACAAAATCTTTCTGAACAGGTCAGCTACTAGGAGAAACGAGAATCCTCATAAAATACATGTCTGCTTCCCTCAGCATCTTTAGACACAGAAGGCACCACGAAGTCGGTGAGGTAAATCCCTTGATACTTTCCTTGCTCAGAAAATTAATTAACATAGATGTTTGTTGGTTTGTTTTCTCCTGCTACATTTCTTAAGTAAACGACTGAACACAAAGCCAGTTCCCAATTTAAAAGTAAATGATACAACCATACCTAGTACACACACAAACATCCACTGCAGTCTCACCTAGATGTCACTGAATGTTCGTAAGGAAAAGACCAACTTAACATTGCAATCACTGTGTAACATTGTAGAATTAACACCATGGAAAGCCTCAGCTTGTAGCTAGTAACCATGTTATTGAAATGCAAAGGGCTGGTCATCTTTCCTTCCACATTCACAGAGTACTAGGAGGGAACAAAGTCAGCCAGGAAAGAGTTTAAAATGTAAATTAAGAAATTAGCAGAGTGTACTTGCTGGACCACAGCCTGAAGACTACTGATATAGAAAAGATCAAAACCCCAGTCATATCAGTGCTTCCCTAGCCTCCCTGATTTGGTATCAACAATCCATGTAGGCAGTTAGCTTTATACGGTCAAAGCAATGGAATAAATACAAAAATAAATCTTAGAACAACTACTTTGAATCACACTGCCAGAAACACTAAGTTCAGATTCAGACTGAGGGAGACAGTCACATTCTGAAAGCAGAAAACTAAGGATTTGTGGCACAAAACTTATTAAATGCTATCTCCAGAGACTTCTGTTGAAGTCACCCTATCTCCTGGGCAGAAAACGTCTGTGCCTCAGACAATCAAGTAAGTTTTTGATCTATGGAAGTAACTCAGGAGTGTAGAATCACAGAATCATTAAGGTTGGAAAAGACAACTATGATCATCTAGTCCAACTGTCCACCTACCACCAATACTGCCCCATAAACCGTGTCCTCTAGTACCACATCTCCACTGTTCTTGAACGCCTCTAGGGATGGTGACTCCAGAACCTGATCACTCTTTTGGAGAAGAAATTTTTCTTAACATTCAAATTGAACCTCTCCTGGCACAACATGAGGCCATTTCCTCTCCTATCGCTCTTATCTGGGAGAAGAGGCCAACCTTTGCCTTGCCACAACCTCAGTTCAGGGAGCTGCAGGGAGAGAATATCCTTTTCAGGAAGCACATGTTATTAGATTATATTATTAGATGCTATTACATGATACATATTTGCAAAACATTCGTTCAAGATATAAGATTCTACCTGCTGTGTTATCACATAATAAAGTACTACTGCTACACTACCACCCCAGTCCCAAAAGCTATAAAACAATGTGGTGGTATTGTTTTATTCCCCCTTCTTGTATGAAAAGAATGAAACAAATGAACAATGAACAAATAAACAGCTGTTATTTTCTAGGTTTGCCCAGAGTTGAAGTGATTATCTGACCTGCTAAAGCATCCAAGACATTGAAATTGTTTTGGACTATTTCTCTGGTCCTCTGGGATTCTCTTTTGTGCTCATCATCTCTCCCCTCTCCCTCTGTTTCTCCAACAGAAGCAAATACAGAAAACAAGAAAGAAGGAAATGCTAACTTCTGCCTCTCTATAACCTTGACAGGGTTTTGATCTTTGTCAGATTCCAAAGGAAAAAGGAACAAGCAAGAAGTACATGCATGCTCCTTAAGAAGAACAAGGCAGGCTCTAGGCCATGTTTGAAGCCCGAAGAAATTCTTTTATCCACTGTTGATAAGAATTGCTCATAACTAGTTTTATTTGAATCTTCTTACAAAATGAGAAAGCCAAAAGGTGAGTTCTGAAGTCTGCAATCAGGTCAAATAAGCTGCTGAATAGTCAGGCTGCTGCCCCAAGTTCTAGGAAGATTTTGCGCTGCATTGCGCTCATCGTTTAGAATAATGGCAGTAAATAACTATAAATCTCCTCTGCTCATAAGGCAAAGACAGCCATTTCTTTAGAGATTAGTTTTCCAATAGAAATCTAAAGTAATCTCTGCAGAACAAGCAGATGGATTAAACTCCACTTCTGTTGTAGTTCAGAGGCGCATTCATACTTCAGGACCAGCAAGCACACTGGGTGACTCGACCCTGAGGGCTAAACACACATCCTCTCAAACTTTGTTTTCATGCCTAATACAGCCCAGAAGAACATCACTTGTTCAGAACTCCAAAGAGCTTAGCAAGCTTTCAAAAGAGTATGCCAGCAGATGACCTGACAGAGAGCTCCATCCTGTTACTTCGCTGCAGCCAAATGATTCTCTGCCCTACAAAGCTGTGTGCCCTGAGCGGGGCAGCAGCACGTGGCAGAGGTCAGCGTGGATCCAGGAGCACTCCACAAGCTGGAGCGTTCCCTGAGAACCTTCCAGCTCCATCTATCTGCCATTTAAAACCAGGAGGGATATACGGTGAATTTCACTGCATATCACAGAAATAATTTCAGGTTCTTCCATAAACATTAAACTTTTACAGCGTAATATGGTTTACTGGCAATAAGCAAATCCATTATCGTATCAGAATAAAAGCACCATATGTAAATTCCCTGATCTTAGAGGACAACTAATGGAATACATTTCAGCACATAAAGATGTGAGATTTATATTTCCCTCTGGAGATATTGGCGAATCCTAATTCGGAGCCATATCTCCAAGGACAGAAAGGGTTTTGTTTGTTTCCATCTTATTTATTTATTTTAATCAAACCCTTTTTAATCGGTCAGAACAAAATGTGTTCACGTAGGAAGAGAGAAGAGACTTGTTACAAAATCAACAGGGTCCTGTTGGAACAGGAGAACTTGGAGTGGGAAATGAGGAAGTGCAAAAAGTGAAAACGTGTGCTCAGAGCACCTTTATTGCACAGCTGCATGCAGGGACAGTGTGCTCCCAGAGGAAATCATCAGAAAGTTGACTTCAAAGAAGCTGCACTTGGGGACCACATTCAGCTTCTGGGGCTGATCCAAACCTTGATGACAGCTCTGCTGTTAGTTTTGGTGGACTTTTGGCTGTGGCCTCAGCCCCATGTAGTATTTCCTCCTTTTAGGGTCACTTTGTGCACACAAGTCCCAAAGAAGGGCACCTGAGCACACAGCACTCAGCAGGCACAGGCTGTGGCCCAGATCCACTGCTGCCATCCCTGTGCAGGCACTGTCTGCACCCTGAGCCCGTTCAGGTAAGTTTAGGAAAGGGCACCAATTAATCACATTCTCACCAAAATTCAACCATCACATTCAGGAATTCCAGCCTGGTTTTTAAATATTCCATGGTGTCCCCGGTGTTTTACTGAAAATGTTAGGCACCAATGTAAAAAGTTGATGTCAGAAATACAGACAAAAGGCTTTGCCACACTTACCAACCACTTTACACATTCCTTTCTCACCCTGCCTGGCCTTGAAACACCATTCCACCACTGAATCCTAACCAACTCTTGGTCTAACAGAGGAGGAGAACTAAGCTCGAGAGGAAGGAAAACGCTGCAGCTTCAGCACACAGTGAACGACCCATGTCTACAAAACATCTCCTGTGGCTTAAACTCATGGCACCACAGTCCTCAGCAGCAACTCCACTTATGCAGCTTAAAATTAGTGATCTATTTTCAGGGCACTGAAAAAAAAAACCTCTGAAGCTTCAAAGCCAAGCAACTCAGCAACAAGATGCCTCACAGTTCCCCAAAGTTTGCAGAACTTTCTAACAGTCTTTTGACATGAGAGATAATACAGGCTGCCAGCTGAGAGTCAGGGATATGCAATCACACAAGAAAATACAACAGGAGCACGAAAAGCATACGAGCATCTTTGTCAAAAGTCCTTTCTTCAGAACAACCTGAAAATGCACTGTTTTCCATTAACTTTTAAAGGAATCAGCATTTCTTTTATGAGACTGTTTGTCTCAGGGAGAACATCAGCTGATCAATACCACTCCAATATAGACAAATGTTAGTCTATCAATCACACATTAAAGAGAGCAGCAGAACTTTACCCGTAATACCCTGTGTAACCAATTAGTACTGCCATCCCCTGTTGTTACACAAGTTCATTCCCTTAAATTGCAATGGCAGTGAATTCCACAGTTATAAATGAGAAGCTGCAAATTGATTTGCATGTAATAACAGTATCGCTAAACCTTTCTTAGCACTTTCAATTTTCCCCATCTGCTACCAGAGTGGAAGTGTAGGATCTATTATTCCCAGAAGGGGACTTACCCAGCTGGACATCTATAACAGTTGGCTGGTTCTCCATGGGGAACAAAGGCTTTGGAGGCTTGTCTGTGAGTAAAGCTAGAAAACAAAATGAGAAAATGTAATGGAAAAATTGAGACAAATAACTGGATAAGAAAACCACTGTCATGTAAGCAATCAAATGTTTGTAGACTTGGTGGCATGTAAACATTTATTACAGAGCATTGCTGCTTTGGCTGCTAGGATCCAATGTAGTTCTGAACTCCTAGTGGCTGCAGCGGCCACTGATTCAGTAGAAACGAATTAATTTCAAAGGATATCCTTAAACAAAGCACAAAGAGAAGCTACATTTCTAATTCTTAATCTACATATAACGTCTAGATCGATTATTTTGCAAAGTGAACGCACTCAACTCATCTGAAATGCCAAGACAATCATTTCAGCACAACACGTCTTCAAGTTTTCCCACAGTGGTACTTAGATTCTCAAAGAAAACTTGCACAAGAATATTGTACATTGAGACCCAACAGCTTCACACCTCACCCATACTCCCACCCAGACAGGATGGGGCACTGGGATGCGCATCTCAAAGCGTAAGTGTCTCAGTTTTAGCTAGGATGGAGTTGTTTTTCTTTATTGTTACTGGCATGATGCTGTGTTTGGGCTTTAGGGGAAAAACAACGTTGATGACAAAAGTGCTTCCAGATTTCTTCTACAGACCAGTGTTTCTAGTGTCTGCTAATCCCACTGGGAAGGGGGAGAGTGAGGGAATGACTGTGCAGTACTGAGCCACCTGCTGGGTTTACCACAACAGTAAACAGGGACCACAATGCCTTCTATTCTCCATTGCGAGATCTGGAAACAATACCCAGGTTGGTCCTACCAGGTGACTGCTTGAGGACAGAGAGTTACCAGCAGTACTACTGAGCAGCTTTGAGCACCACCTTCATGACCCAGCTTAAGAGCTCAGAGTGAGACCGTGCAAGTAAGTTTAAGTCTGGGCTACCTTGAAATAAAAGGCTGAGTATTCCTGGAGATACGAAGTTGTATTTATTTCAAAACAAAACAAAAAACCAACACCTTGCATCACAGAAATTAAACACTTCAAGTTTACTACAGAACTTTTTCTGTTAAAATTCATCACCGTAATTTAATTGATCTGAGTTTTTACACTGAATTTGCATTTTTCTGTAAAAAAATAAAAATAAAAATAGGGCAAAACTGCCCTCACCTCCTCAGAAATCTCAGCACTTACTGATTTGATAAGAAATGAGCCTGCCCACAACTTTGTCAGATCAAACTGATAGCTGCCCTTAGCCCAGGCAGCAGCTTGTTCAGCTCCAAGTAGCAGCAGAAGATAACCATGACCTTGACATTGTGTCATGCATAGATCCTCTGCAGAGGGACCAGTGTTAGTGGTACCTGGGCACTTGCAAGGTCCTGGTAGGGCTGGTCATCCCCTCATCTCTGCTAGGTCCCTCCTGGTATGTCTCCTCCAATCCATAACTGAAGGAATTGGGTAAGATGGCATCTGGGATATGGGTCTTCATAATACAAGGGGACAGCATGCTTGCCAGCTGCTTGGTGCCTACAAAAAGCACTCGCACTACTAGCAGCTCAAAACGCCAAGGTGGCGCTTCCAATCAGGAGGCAACCACTGTCCCATCCTGCTACCCACCAGCATCAGCCCTAAGGCAACAAGCTCTAACATGGCGGCTGGTTGATGATGGTCACTGCTTTGCAGTGCCTGCCACAATGCTTGCACATCATGGGGTCACTGCCTTGCAGGATCACACCAGCACTAGGTACAAAAGATGCTGAGCACTGAGCTACATTTCTGCACACACATTTGAGGCCCATGCACCTGCAGTTTTTGGTTTCTGCAAGAAAAAAGGAGCTGGACTTCTGCCTTCCCCCACCTCTCCAGCACACCTAACACTACTAGCTGCAAGGCTAATTACAATACACAGATCTAATTACCTCAGACCGAGCGTTTAGTAAGGCTGAATATTAAGAATATTTCTACAGTACCAAGTCATTGAACACTTGCCTCCATTTCTGGAGACAAGTGCCACGCACAGCACGTTAACAGCAAGGCCTGCCTTATCATTTGCAAGTTTTCCAGAGCTACTGGGGAGAACGAGCCACCTACTGCGGCAGGCTCTTAGGTAAGCCTACATTGCTTCTCGTGGAGCAGCCTCCCATGTTACGGGCTACAGATCTGGAAGCAAGGCAGGGAGCAAAAGCAAGGTCTGGAGACAGGGGGCACTCAACAAATGGCCAGCAGCCTTCTTTTCATTATGCCCCTAAGTGGGAAAGGGAGCAAGCCTCAGCTCAGCTTCTCAAAGCCTGATCTCTACCACCACTTCACTTTCATGCTGGATAGGATGCTCTGGATGGCATGGGAGCCACAGCAAAAGCCCTGCTCAACATCACGATTTGGAAAACAGTGAACAACAGAGCTTGGCAGGAGCCCAGCAATCATCATTTCTGGCATAGTGAAAAGCGCTTGCATCATTTCTTACCACCAGATCAGAAGTGTGGCCATAAACAAAGCAGCTGAGCTTCTGGTTCTGCTTACAGCACGTTATTGGCACCTAGTGGCAGACAGGACAGCCCACGCCTCCCTCCAGGCCCTCTCTGGAGTAGGAAAGTTCACATGAGGACAGTGTTACTTGGACACTGGAGTTGCTTGCTCTCCCAAGTCGCTTTGTTCACTTTGATATCAGCTTGTTGGCTGCAGCCCTGGATCACTGTGCTAAGTGCACTGTAAACACACACTCAGTGGCTTTATAAAGCAAAAAGATGCCCACACAGCGGGTGAGCATCTCTGCTGTGTATCCAGGCACACCTTGAGCTTCCAGAGGAACCAAGAAGACGCTTCTTGCACCAAAAATAACACAGACTGTAGTTAGGTAGGCACAAGAGCCAGAACAGCTAACAGGACACAACCCACACAGCTCTCCCCACTGCTCCAGAGGAAACCCCTTCCACCTTCAACTAGCCACTGACCACCAGATGGAGCCAGCTGGTCCCAGCCACCTTGTCCCCAGAAAAAAACCACATGGTTATCCTGGTTAGATTTTGTACCGGCTACCTTGGCTCCTTAACTGCAGTGTCATGGAGGCCCATCCCAGCTTAGCTTGCCCTGCTGCTCCATGGGAAGCAAGGCATGGGGGCACTGCAAACCATGGCTGATCATGGCCACTGGTTGAACTGTGGGAAGGTATGGTCTGGTTGGTTGACAGCAGCCACTGGCATGACATGGAGTACATTTTGCAGGAACTTGTGGACAAGGACATCTGCCTGCAATATCCATGTGGCAGAGCCACTGCTGCCCAGCAGGGAGCTGCTTGGGCAGAACCTGCGTATCCCTTTGGTGTACACCACCTGTTATCCATGGGAAACTCAATAGAGTGGCCCTATGGGGGACTCCCAGCACTTCCCTTCTTATACGACACCATTCAAAACTCCCTAACAGACAAGAGTCTTCACAGAGAGGCTAAAAATCATGTTTTCCTATGCTCTGCTGGATATGACATACCATTACCTTCCCCAGGGAAACAGAGATCAATACTACAGTGATGCTTTAGGCTGCTCTGACTTCCAGAGATGACACCTACCCTACATGTAGGATACAACCCAGGGCCTTGGTGCAACATACAAGTCAGGACAAAGGCAGCCCTGAATTCCTTTCCTTCCTTGAAAAATCTTTGTGTCATGGCAAACAACCTAGGCAAGTACAAACCTTACTTGTTTCTAGCTATGCTGTTACAGCCAAAACCATACAAGAACTTTTAAGATAGGCTAACCAGTGCTGACAGCATTAGAAACAGAGCCAATCAGTCATTTATGTAGCAACAGACACAAAGAAGAGAAAAACAACACTGTATTCCCAGCCAATGCTACTACTGAACTAAAACTTC
This sequence comes from Callipepla californica brunnescens, assembly GCA_023055505.1. Lineage (NCBI taxonomy): Eukaryota > Metazoa > Chordata > Aves > Galliformes > Odontophoridae > Callipepla > Callipepla californica. The sequence goes on from JALIRH010000013.1 coordinate 2,603,584, forward strand.
TAACAAAGAAAACTATAAAGCTTCAGAAGGTCATCTAACGTTACCTCTCTTTCTGCTAATAACATTTCCATTCCTTAGCTCTCCTCAGAATGAGAGAAAACACTTTCCCAGGTCTTTCAGAGGTATTGGAGAGGAGCTGTCCCTGCTGGCTATGAAGAGTGGAAACACCGAGCCGCAACGTGCAGTGACAAAGTGCCCCAGCAGCAAGGAGAAAAGGTCTCTGGATTTTTGGAAGATGTCTAAAAGTAGCAGGAGAAGGCAGTTGGGGTTGTTTGTTTACTTTATGATTGCAATATTAATTCTGAAGTTTTGTTTTAAGGAGTTGCAGCTAAGATTAGGAGGAAACAGGACAATCTTACTGACTGAGCGTGGCGCTGGAGGAGGAACTAGAGGGTTGTTATTTCAGTGTGAGGATTTAAGCATTTTATTTATTTTCCAGATCTGTAGGAGTGTATGGTTTTGCTGAGAGAGCTAGGTTGGTAGGAAGTCCAGCTCCTGGAGTACTTAGCTACATTTTTACTTCTGTTGTTTATCAAGTCAGGCAGAGTCTAGAAAGCCTTGTGCTGGAAGCCACACGCTTTGCTGAGCCAAGGCTGTGCCAGCTTCAAGCTGCCCGGATTGTGTAATTTATTACGCTTTCCACTGGTCATAATATGCATGCTTTCACATTCAATTTTACACATAGAAAGCTTGCATTAGCCCACCTTTTTTCCCCCCTGACTGTGATCTGCTTTGGTCTGATCTCATAAGGGAAACAAAGACTCGAGCAGAGCAAGAGATCATCCTTGCAGCTGTAAGCAACTTGGCATACCAGGCAGGATTCTTGGGCTGAAAGTCTGATGAAATGGAGGGGGAGAAGCAAAACAAGAAAAAGCCCAACCCCCAAATCCTTGTGTCAGTCTTCCCTTGCTTTATGCTCCTGGGCACCTTACTCTGCATCCTTCACAACCCAGGTCTAAGTGCAGCTTTACTTGTATCTTTGGAAGGTTTTGAAATGTGCTCCTGTATGTCACATTTTAAGTGGTTCTATTTTGCCATATTGCTCTTAGAGGGCAATCATTACAGCGATCTGGCAGCCTGTCAGAGCTCTTCATGGGGAAAGTGAAACGGCCCAAAGGGTTTTTGAATCTAGAAGGCAGTGAACTGCTGGGTCTTCACTGTTCACAGAAAAACAAAAGCCATTCTTATTTTGGAGGTCAGACATAAGATTCCTTATTCACCTCATGAAATTCACTGTTGGTCTTTCTTAAGCAGTAAGAAGTGAGATATTCTCAGCTGCAAGGAATTCTGTTCTAAAACAATCTCTGGACTCTACATAAGTACATAAACAACTTTCATTCAAATGTGAATTCCTCTAAGAGAAATTTCTTTGAGTTCTCTGAACAGTCTTCACAGATCACACTGGCACTGACTTCCAGCCTTGCTACAAGGGAAGGTAGAACAAAAAGCTAATGCTGTTACTATATCAACATCTTTCATAAACCTAGCAGCATTATTTGCTCTCACCTAACTCTAGCTTCACTTACAACAGCTCTAAACTGTAACAAATAAATGCAAAACACACATTCTTCCTATTATTAAAATGTACAGCAGTATTTCTGTTAAGACATGTGAATTTGTGGCAGCTTGTTAACTGCCACAGGAAGAGCTGGGACAGAGCTGTCTACAAGTTTTTCAGATCCCTTGGAATATGCCATGCTCCTGGGCTGCTGTGAGCAACAATGCTTCTATGATAAAGACACTGGAACAAGGATGAGATTGCTTCCCAGAGTACCAGTGCCTTGGGCCACACAGCTAGAGGCGCCTTCCCAGGGCACTGGGCCTGACAGCACAGCACTCTCAGGGGTACTTTGCCTTCACTTTCCCCTGCAAGATTTCATCCCACAAAGGCTGTGATGGTTTCAGTCATGTTTACATCACTTGCGGCCACAGATGTGGGATGACAGCCTGGAGAGGCACCTGGAAATGCAGGTGTCTCCCTCCCAAGCTTGGTGGACACAGCCAGAGGCTGTTTGAGAGAGTCTGCTCCAAGGGCTGGCTCTTCCTAGGCGTATTTTGGTGATGGAGAACTGGCACAGGCTGCCCAGAGAGGTCTCCTTCTCTGGAGACATTCAAGGCCTGCCTGGATGTCTACCTGTGCAACCTGGGCTACAGAGCTGCGTTGGCAGGGGGGACACAAGAAGAGTGCTGTGCCAGGTGATGTGCCTCAGAAACACAGAGACCTGAGATCTGCAGCCAAGCAGCAGTGCAGCACAAGAGCCCAACAGCTCAATTCTTCCGTACCATATAAAAAATGCCTCATTCCACAACCGAACATAGCTGACACACCAATGAGCGTTCTTAAACAAAGATAAATCAGAAACCAGTTGCAAAGAAACAGCCTTTGGACTGGGATAAGAGATGGCAAACAACCTGAGAAACTGCCACGTACCTCTGTGAGCACCACATCCCTCAGTCAGCTACCTGACAACAATGCTATTTCCCTATGCTGTTCCATTTCTTCCTACTGGATTCCAGACCAGGTACAAAGCTCTTCTAACAAAGCTGAAAGCAGAAGTGTAAAGATGTACATTCATGTGACTAAGAACTAGTTAAATAGCAGGGAAAGGCTTTCTTCTTCCTTGGTGTGGATAATGACATTTTCTCTCGTTGCGATGCACCCAAAGTACATTAGCTATTCTATAATTTCGCTACGGATGTACCTCCTGGACATTGCTTCACATAATTTGTAATGATGAAAGGAACAATTATCCCAATATGAAGCAGAATGCAGGGAACCTAACAAAATTGTTTCAAATCTTCTAATAGGAGATTGCATGCCAACCTACTTCCTTCAATCAAAGGATCTGGCATCTTCCCACCAGTAATTAACGCAGAGCCTCCAGTATCATTCCAACAAGAATCTGGCTAACCTTTTGACAGCAGAACTGATGTGTTTGAATAGCATCCTCTGGGGCAAATAACGGCATGCCAAGTCCTTAATCTGAAACCAGCTCATACCCCAAGTTAAGCTTTTGTTCACTCCTAGTTCAAATACACACGCTTCCAGGCATGGCTTAGATCTTCTTTGGCAGCTAAAAATCTTGGCAGTGGTGCTGTGACTTTCACACCATAGACGAAGACGGAACTGCATGCAAGATGCGAAATCAATATGTTAACCAGAGGGCACGTGCTGCTACGGGAAGCACAGCATTACACCATTTGGATAAGGTGCACCTAACTCCCTTTGGCTCATCTCAAATCACAGCTTGTGCCAGCAGATTTCTCAATGGCTGACAGAAATGCTTCAGGCCTGACCTGCTACTGCTTATCTGTTATGTTGCTGCTTACACCTATGCAAATGTGTGAGCCAACTGTGCAGATGTAAGTGTGACAGCTACAGCCTCTGCTGCCAGAGACTGAACTGTGCACTTGCAGAGTTAAAAGCCTGTCTGAAGAGGCAGAGGTTCCCACTTGGGCTCGTAATGAGTATCCTCTGTGGGCTGAGCCACTATCACATCTTCCCCAACAAGTCCCACTACCAGATCACAGCGATCACTCCTCATTTTGTTGGCTCAGCAGTAAATTAGCACACAAGGTGAAAAGCAGCAGAGAACCACATAAAGCAACTCATTCATAAAAATGCTGCTCTCAGAGGCTGTGTTTAGATGGGGCAGTGTTCCCTGATTAGCAGTACTGTGTGCCACCAGTCAGTCAAAGCACTTTTCAGCACTCAGCTATTGAGCAGCCTTGCCTGCACCACAGCAGTATCAAGCTGACAAAATGATTGCACCTCCATCCGTCACTTGCTGTAACAGAAATAAAGCCATTGCAACAAAACCTTGGCAAAGGATAAATGTCTCCACCTCTGAAAATAAACGCTGAGCACTTATTCTCAATAAACTCAAACTCAATAAACTCCGAACTTGCACGGAAGCCAGCAGCCATTATCCAGTGACAAAGAGCGTTCCTCTATTTATTACTATTCAAGCAGGAAATGCATCTTTTGGGACAGCGGGGTGAAATGATACAGCAACTGGCTGCCTCCCCTCTGCCACCAGCACCACAAACATCACTGCTTGCAAACTTGACCCAGGATCAAGAGCGCTTTAATGCACTGTGGGGCAATTTTCTGCAAGGAGTTTAGCATCTTTGTATTAGCAGTAAATAATTAAATTGATCATATGAATTCTTTATGACATAACACAATCACAGTCTTAAGGAACAGTCTGAAATGCAGCTCTCAACACAAATGAATTTTGAAGTACTCAGATGCTCTTGGATCATGACTGGTCACGTTGATTCTAACCCATTAAGTCCTCAGTGCCTTAGAACAGACCCATGCTGGAGAGGCGACTGTAACCAGCACCAAGAAGCTGGTTCTGCCTGCAGCCCCCTTGACTTTGAGAGCAGGCATATCCTTAATGACCAGCTGTGCCAGTCCATCCCGCTCTGGCCACAAGGCATGACCTCACGGCACAGGGTCCCTGTTTAAAACGTGTGACAGTAAGTGGCAATTCCAGCTGCCAGATCATCTCTGAGCAGGAGATGGAGGGGGACTCTGGTGAAGTGGAACAGAAACAGCAGCACAGACTGCAAAAAAAATGAAGTACAGACGACAAAATTCCACAGGGTGCCTATCCCAAAGTAATTAGAACAGCACTGAACTATTAACACCACTGCAATACTCATGGCATTTGCCAGTGGCAGCTGACTGTAATGCACCTCTTGATATGAAACATTACTTGTGCTCCACGGCATTGATGAGATGGGCTACTGACAGTGCTGCCCCAGAAGGTTGGGCACTTGGAAAATAAACCATTCTGTGTTAGAAGGGCTCTCGTTGATGATAGCAAACTACCATGCTCCTAAACTGCCAATATGCCTTTCTTTTTCCTGTATTTATAAATTTCACAGACTGGCTAAGATTACACATGATCATTTTATTCCCTCCCCAAATGTGGGTCTTCTATCCTCTTATAAAGCTAGCATGAGTTTCCTGAGAAATAGAGGAAAAAAGTGTAATAAATTGGTGCTATAAACAAATTGCATTTTCCTGCAATATAATACATGAAAATCTCAACTGGAGTGTACTTTATTTAATGAATGAAGCGTATTGACCGTGAAGAATACATCATTTTACCTGCACTTATAATGTTTATTCTGGACTTCGGGCAGAAATAAGATGCTTGAAGCAGCTCTCCATTGCAAGGAGATCCACAATGAACATTATGATATTTTATATCTTGGATTTCTTAACTCTTTTCATTCTTTCTTACAAAAAACGCAAAGAAGTGTGACAGAGGATGTCAGATCTCATCATCCATCTCTGAGGGACAACAGGAGACTTTGCATGCTAATGAAGGCTATCATTCTCGTCACCCTGAAGTCAGGGCACCTAAGCCTACAGTCTGCAGCCAATTAAGATCCCACGATCAATGTGACCACTTGTGTGCAGAGAACTGCTGCTCTATGGCACTACCCCAGCAACAAACTACAATGGAGTAGATTTTAGCTCTTACTTTATTAAAACTCAAAGTTACCCACTATTTTCTTAAACTGAAAACGTATTAGAAATGATTTATCAAATGATTTAGCGTGGACAATGAATGTCAGCTAAGTATTAAAACACCTAAGGTACTGTACCTAGGCAAAGCTGTGGGTGCTCTCTCTGAAGCCAGGAGAAGCCCACTCCACAGCAGCTCCAGACACACCTCCCAACCTGGCAAAGCAGGAGCTGGCTCCATCTTCCCCTCTCTCAGTCTGCTGCCTCAGGTGACCACAAGCATCCCTGAGCTCAGGGTCAAAACATTTCTTATAGACTTATTTCTTATAGATTCATGTGTAGCTTTTCAAATAAGAGGACAGGGCCATTGAGGTCTGCATTAAGAAGGTATTTCACCTGAAGTCTTGAATGCGGTAGAGAACATCTAGAACTTGTGTTCTGGACATAATGAGATGTTACACAGTACAACAGCTCAGCCTTCTTTGATGTTCAGCAGGAGCACCACAATCTCAAAGCTGCCACACTGCCAACAGCTTTTAAATAGAGCGTCACAGAATCACAGAACCACCAAGGTTGGAAAAAGACCTCTAAGGTCATCCAGTCCAACTATCCACCTGCCACCACTAAACCTCACTAAACACCTGTAGCACGTTAGGAAAAATATTGGGCATAATCATATCATTATGGTATAGATTAGAGGGAAAATGAATAAAGGCAGGCAGACGGTAGGCACAGAAAATCATCAGAGATGCATTTGCTACTGCTTATCCTCCCTCATGACCAAAGACCAAGAAAATGTAAAGCAAGTGATGAAAGACAACGCTTTAAGAAATGAAGGAGATAGTTCAGGCATGGCATTTACTGCCTTATTTGGACCAAAGTATTTAAATGAATTAACAAAAAAAAAAGTAACATCCATAGAAATCTCTGGTGAGACAGTGGTACTGCTTTCTCCACTTCCATCAGAATTAATACCAGCTAATGGGATGCAGAGCAACCCCCTGGTGATCAGTGTGGGATCTGAGTCTTTCATATCAGCCTCCATCAAACACAGGGCGATTTTCTCATCTGATAATGTTCACTGAAATACCCCAAACACGAGCAAAGCACTGCTTCAAAGAAAGATGTTATGTGAAACTTCAGAGCTTTGATAAAAGAAGCTACAGATAAATGGTTTGCATCTGAAGTCAGTGGGTACAGCCCTGACCCCCATGCATCAGGAGGCAAACACTCGGCAATAACTGCAATATTTTAAGGCCAACATATTACTTGAAAATATTTAGTGGTCAGTGCAGATGCAAAGAATGACAAGCAAACCTCCAAGGGGAACGTGCCTAATGGCTGCACAGAGCCCTGTGTATGAAAAGCACGAGGACAAGTGTCACTCCAGTGTGCACTGGTGTGTCTCAGCAGAGCCCCATTAACAAGCCCAGTGACACGCAGCACAGCTGAGAGGAGCAAATACGCTTCCCAGTGACACAACACAAAGACACTGTGGCAACATTAAAAGCAACAGCAAAGCGCGAAGACTGCCCTAAAAATGTGTTTGGGACTGTACTTGTTTGGAATCAGTGAGACCACTGCTAAGCATGCAGTAGCAGAGGAACAAAATCTAATCTTGCCAGCTGGATGAGCAAGGACTGTACCTGTCCCATGCACAACCCCAGCTCAGGCATGGGTTGTGCTGCATGCACTAGGAATGGGGGGACCTAACTGAAGTGTGAGATTCAGCAGTCCCACAAGAGCTCCAAATGGTGGCAGTTAAGGACATCAGTATATTTCATCCAACTTTTCTTAACAGTTGGAGATCATTTTTACACGAAGGGAAAGAAAAAAAAAAACAGAAACATAAAGCAAAAGCAACCTCAAGCAGAAAAAGAACAAACCACCTAAAATAAAGCAAACACACTTTTTTTTTTTTTTTAAATTAAGAAACTGGCAGCGAGCTTCTCCTCAGGCAGAGCCAGACACACCATGTGCAGAGGGCAAGTCACCTCCCCAGCCATGATGGGTAAGGCACAACAAGAAGCCAGTGAGCATGGCCAGCACAGTGATGGGCTCCTCAACAACAGCCCTGCCCACCTCAGCCTCAGCTCCTGGAGTAGGACTTTTTGTCAGCCTACCATTTCTCCACCTGATTGCCAGGACAGAAATCAGCACGGCTCCCACCCCTCAGCCAACAAAATCATGAAATATCGGAATCTGGATCACCAAGGTTGGAAAAGATCATCCAGTCCAACTCTCTGCCTACCACCAATATTTCCCCACTAAACCATGTCCCTCTGTACAACATCTAGATGGCTCCTGAACACCTCCAGAGATGGTGACTCCACCACCTCCATGTGCAGTCCGTTCCAGTGCCTGACCACTCACAGTGTTGGTCAAGGAGCTCAAAGCAGAGGTTGCTCTCCTCAATGTCTGCCACCTTGGTGCTGGATGCAGGGACTATCCACTACCAGCTTTTTGTGTCCCTAGTGGCTTCTCCAGCAGCAGACGGACATTTTGCAGCAGGAATGTAATTGTTGAGAAATTTTTCACAGAGCTGTGTCATCTTGTTGTAACGAACCTGCCTGACACTTTGTTTTCCTGTTGAAAGTGTCTTCTGTTTGTCATGTGTTGAAGCAATTTGAGATTCTGCTTTGACATTTTCAACGAGAGAACAAGACTTTTCAATCTGTTCTAGGTGGTAAATGCCACTACAGTTAAACTGCATCATTCAAACAAAACTCAACATACTATTTTGACTGCCATTTTCGATCTTACCTGATACATAATTATGAAGTACTCCTGCCACAGCTCACGGAATAATGCTCAATAAAACGTACTGTGCCTTGTTCATTCAGAGATTTTACTTCAGTTCTATTTTCCAAAAATAGAAGGCCACATTTTCAACTGACAAAGACATAAGAAGCGCTGCTAAAGAGCATGACATTTTCTCAGGAGGTAAACAATGTTTGGATTAATAATTACAGAGCAAATATTTTAACAGAGCAATATAGAGCCAATCTAAACACAGGATTATAGGTGGAAAAATTTATCACTTTTTCTCCAAGATTTTAACTAATATTAAAGAAAATCCTTGTGTGTCAGCACATCTGTAATTAGGCACCGTATAAAGACCCATTATTTATCTACAAACCACATGCCACCATTGCTTTGTACAGAACTACTGGATGAAATACAGAAGGGAAGGTTTAGTTTTAACTGTTCGCTTTTAAGAAAACAGTTATTTATGGTTGGACTAGATCTTGTAGGTCCTTTCCAACCTATGAAAGTAATAAAATCACAGTGGCTCTCTAAGAGGGTTGGATAACAAAAGCAAAACCACTGCGCCATAGTAATGTTCAATACGCTTTTAAGGTAGAATGCCTTTCTTAATCTGTTACTCTCAAATTGTTTCTAAACATTACAACTGTTTTTCTTTACTATTAACCATCCAGGGATGGGCGCCCAGAGGTGTGTTACTAGTATCACAACAGAAGGGAGTTCAACTAAAAACGGTCAGGCTCTGTTTCAGCTAGTACACAGAAGTAAAAGCCAAAGATCTTGCCCAGCTCTTCACATTACTCTGCAATGATGTGCTCCCCACCAATGTGCCACACAGGGATCTAATATGTTGTACTGTAAATAGGTTGTTTTGGCTGAATACATTCCAGCACTGTTTTTTAACTGCTCCACAGCTGGTATTTAGGTAATTCTGATTTGTGGTTGGAATGCTTCTTTTCTTCTCCTGTATACTCTCAAGGTAGCGTAACTCCTTCTATGGGTAAATAAACACTTTTTGTTCAAAGGAAGTCTAATCCGGAACTGCTGAAAGCAGTTAAATTATCATTAACAGCATATACTGATCTTCCTAGGAATGGAAAACTCCATAGCAACTTCATATCAAAGCAATGTAGCCTTAAGCCTCTGTGTCTATGAATGATGAGCAACATTACTTCAAATGACATATTTTGTCAGAGTTGCTTGAGCTAAAGACAGAGTGAATCCATTTGTATAAATTGTGGCTTCGCTGCTGAAAGATTACAAAAATATATGGTGCTATCCTTAAGTCTCAAACCATTAATATAGTTAAAATATGCCATCTTTTCCCAGGAAGACACAGCAAGTCCTTAAAACACCATCATCAATCATGACTAATTCACTAAATATACAATTCAAACAGCAATAGAAGAAGAAAATACAGTACAGTATATTATCTGTCACTGCATCAAACATCTCCATTTTTCAACAGAAGCTGCAAGTCAAGATTTTCAAGGTTTGTGATATACATGCTTCATAACCGAATTCTTGTTCCACTGAGGCTGGCCCCTCCTTTGTTTTCAATTTGCCTGAAAGATCCAAAGCTACATATTTCTATCCGGAAAAGCAAGCCAACACAAATTCCCCCTCCTAACAAAATATCTGTCTGGAAGCTACAATAGAGTTATTTTTAAAATATCAACCATCAACTGGATCTTATTAAAATATTTTGATTCCTCAAACCTGTACATTAATGAAATAAAATTATACAGCATTTATATGGACAGGGTGTCCAAAGCCACCCCAAACTGTAGGCCAGGAGCCTTCTGTACTAGACAAAGTTCCTGCTCATTGGTGCTGTCTCGTTTGACTCAGATCACTGCCTTATTAGTTGTATTCTCACCATGTTATATCATGGTTTGGAGCAATTAATACTTGACTCTGCAAAACTGAAGGTCATCGTAATAAAAAGGAACATGATGGGGTGAAAATTAATGTCATGGATATAACAGATCATACTTGGAATCCTATTTAATTGATTATTTTGTAGATGACCTTGCTTCCATGGAAGTCAATGGCAAAGCTTCTGCTTCTGTAGATGTGAGCATGATTGGGTCCTTTAAAGTATGGTATGTATTATGAATGTTAAGGTAGAATACTCTACTGTAAAATATGCTTTGTTACATCTCAACATAAAACTTCACCAAAAGCTCTGAACTGCTACATAAAAGTGCCCCATGATGTACAGTCCATTTACTTAAAACATGATACATTTTCCTGTTAGCAATATCAAATTATGCCACTTTCAATGTAGTGGTATCAAACAGCAAATTTTCTCTCCCCTCAACCTCCATCTCTTTTTCCATATTTTCCTCCCAGACTTCAAACATTTCTGTCAAAATTACCATCTCTTCCTTGTTGATTATCACATTGATGTTTCCTTTAATAAGATGTGAACTGCACCTCAGAAAATCACCATCCTCCTGAGAACCAAGCCCTGAGCAGCACGATGCCCACAGCTCTGTGACAGATGACTTAGCAGGAGAATTTATGTTTACTTGATATGGAAATGAATGAAAAAGGATTACTCGTTGGCTGTATTTTTTAGGTTTAAGAACCTCAGTCAATGGAGCCCAATCTGTGTCATGAGGGGAACAGACAGCTCCACACTCACCATGACCAGACTGAGGCCCTTGGGGTGGGAAGGTGAGACCAGTGCTGGGGGCTGTGACAAGGTGCCCTGATGGAACAGGCCTGCAGCCAGTAGTTTTTATTTACAGCATAGCTGCAGGCCTCATATCCATCAGTTCATTTTAGACTGCTGCGGGGAGAACACAGCTTTGAGAGCAGGGAAATCCCTCAGATAAAAAAAAAAACTTTCCAGTCCAAATCCTACAGCGAAGTACATCTCACCTGGAGATGTTCCCATTGAGAGGCATGGCTGCAGTCTCACATGTGAGCACAGCCAGGGCAAGCAGAAGCACTAGGGTGGTTATCACCATGCTGCTATGTATCTTGTTCCTTGGTGCTTTTGGTTTTTCTCTATTACTTGTGATGCCAATAGGATGGCTCTGAGGATTGGAAACCAGGCAGCTGATATCCAAGTTGTCAGGTTTTGGGGGCGGTTGCTTGACAGTATTGTGTCTGATTCTTAGCATTCAATTACATTGCTGGATTTGGCAAGTACAATTGTCATTCATACATTACACTGTCAGTTCTCACCCTTTCCAGGTTTTGTTTTGTTTGTTTTTAAGAGTTTCTACATGGCTTTGTTCTATTTCAAACATAATGCGAAGAAACAGAAGCTAGCAGACTCCAATTCCATTTCAGAATGTTTGAAGACTGTGCAGCTCTCAAGTATTCAAGGCAGGGATGTAGTTAATTTTTTCAGACAAATTAGTTTACGAAGGAAAAGAAATTGAGCTATTGGTTGTCTGAAACAATTTGTAAACTCATGTCAAATTCAGTTTTAGATGAAAAGAGTAATATTCCTCTACTACCCAAACAGGAACATCTCATTCTGATGCTTTTCCCTACATGAAATACACTGCTACACATTTCTGTTTAGAAAATTAAGACGGTATCTCTGAAGTATTTTATTTTTTTCAACCTAAATCAAATGGGCTGAGGTTGTTTGACAGGAAAAAAAAAAAAAAATCACACTCAGTACTTTTCCCCAAAAGACTCCATTTAATTACTGAGGAAAGTGCCCAACATCACTCGCCAAAAAGCAAGGATGATGCTGGTGGAAGCTCCACAAGAAAGACCTGTTTCCTGCAGGCAGCTCCTCCACAGACCCAATCCCTGGAATCACCAGGCTCTCTCTCACTCCTGACCATCTCCTAGGCTTCAGGTGAACAGCTCAGAGACTTGAGGCCACTGCCTATTTGTCACATTAAGCACGAGCCATCTCCATTCTGTGAAGGGCTGGATATGCACACTGCCTACTGCTGAATGCATGGGGCACTCCAATGGTTTCTTACCTCCTCTCTTCATTTTGCACTCTTGGTATTTACATACCAACACGCATGCAAGTAAATGACCACTCAGACTGGAACACACAAGTGGCAAACCACAGGGCAAGCAGTTCTTTACTGCATCTATAACAAACCCCATCCTGGGCCCAGTGGTTTTCAGGTATCCTGCAGGTGCTCCCAGCTCCCCTTCTCCTTGTGCACGTGACTTTCTATTCCTCGGCATTAAAGCATTCTTCGCTTTAATATATCTAGCCTGACTGATCCAGATAATGCTCTGAATGCACAGTAAGGCAAGGCATATTTTGATCAATAGGTGTCTTCCAAGAAAACAGTGTCATAAAAGAAATTTAATTTTTAATAGCCGTAGCGAAGTTATTATTATATGTCTTATTTTAAAGTCTTTGTTGTCTTGGGAATTTTTAATCATTCTTGCCTGTATAACAAATCTGCAGCTTGCTCTTCAATTTTCACATGACTTAACCTCCACTATTTTGGGAGCGCATTAGAAAGACCCCACAGCACCTTTGGAAAGCTGACAGTACATTTAATATTATCTACTTAGGTGCACAATGCCCTGTCCCACTTTCAGATCCCCACCAAGGAAAGGGCTGCCCATACAGTGTCACACAAGGGAACATCTAGAAGGATGGGCCAAAAAATCCTATTTGAAAAGTCATCTTCACTTGAGAGAATACTATTTCAGCCAAGGGACATTACTGGCACTGGGACAAGTGGCTATAATTGACCATGAATTCATTTAAGCCACGAAGATGTATTTTAACCACCAGAAGAGCGAACATTTTGAATAAGCTTCAACTAAAAAAAGCAGGGGAAAAAAAAGAATAAAAAGCAATTCAATTTAAAACAAGACTAACTAGCTTACAATATAAAACACTCGGTGTGGTTATAAATGAGAAGACCAGAATAGAGGACCTAAGAAATACCTTATTTGTATCAATAAGCAGAAAGAGGTTTGCTGCAGGGAGAGAAGCAATCTGCAAACACTGGGAAGCAGCATTTCATACTTTTACCACGCTGAAATCTGGAAGCAAACAAAACTTCTCACTAAGGGGTAGAATATTTTTTCCCCACTAAAGTGCTAACAGGCAGGTTAACATAAACTTTAACACTGCAAAGAAGCAGCATAAGCAAGAGAATTCTGCTTGAGGTTATGTTTTATAAAAGCTTAAGCAAAATGGGATTTCCACGGAGAAAGAAAACTCAAACAGGAAGAAAGAGAAAACAGAAAGCAAGGAGAAGCTCTAACACCTGAATTTGGCAACTGTAGGGCAAATAACCCCCAAGAATAGTACCCAAAAGAAATAGTGCCAAAGATGGTATATTTTATATGGGCTTAAGTAGATGGTATACAGATAGTTAATGAGGAAAGAGTGGCTCACCTTTGAAGATGGTCGAGGCTTGCCAATAACCCCACTAGGGAGGGATCTCCAACCAGAGATCCTTCCCTGGTGGTGGTCAGCCCTTAAATGGGGTCTTGGGAGAGGTGGAGTCAAACTCCACCCCTTCCAATCACACTCACCTGTGCCCCTGCAGCTGACTCAGTGCTCGCCTCAGGTGATCAATCAGTGGTTCAGGCCGTGATTCAACAGTTCCCATACAGCAACACAGCCACAGGTTAATATTTTCATTGAAGAAACCACAAATTCTGTGTCAAAAAAACAACCACCTCCTGTGGTTGCACATCGCATAGCAGCTGTGGCTGTTGGTAGGCTGAGGACTACCCCTCCCCATGATGCCAAGAGGCACTGCCCAGCCCCTGTGCCAGTTTACATGGTCAGGAGGAGACAGAGCCCATGGGGTCTGTACAGCAGCACAGAGGTTTGCAGAAGGCCTTGTACACGATGCACAGCATCTCTGAGATATGGTCAGACTCTGTGCTGGTATGCCAGCATAGATGAGGAATACAAAACAGCCTCCACCTGAGAATTGGGGCTCTTATTTCACACTTCATTACACTGATGTATATTCACCAGCACATGGGGAAGGTGCAGGCCAGAGACTGTTCTGACTTACCCAAAATTCAGTTATGATGACCAATGGTCCTTCACAGTTGCAGACATAGACTTAGGAGCTCCTGTCACACAGATAGCTCCATCCAGATTCAAGTACATGCCCCTCCTGCCCTTCTGACAGAGAACAGTATGTGCAATTCCACGGCTGGAAACACCTAACCACACAGGGCACATGAGCTGCTGCAGTTCTAATTAGAAGAACTCCAGACCTGAATGTGGCCAAGGGACAAAAGGAGGAGAAGGTGAAAGAGGGAAACATCTTAGCCCCGATAAATTGCCACAGTGTGGCCCCAAGCCATGCAGCCCTACTGGTTACATAGATGGTGGTTTCCATTTTAACTTCATGAGCAATCAAATATACATCAAAGCTATGCGAAAACTTTTTTTTTTTTTTTTTTTTTCAGCAAAGCTCAGCCAGCCACCTCCAACATTCTCAAACTGACAGAAAATCCAAAATCTGCCTGTCACGTGGGCTAAGTTTATTCCCATTTTACCCTGAGATCCCTTTTAGAATCTGTTTTTGTTACAACACTAACAATATGAATGGAGAATAGATTTCTTTGGAGGACTGTACTCAGCACCACACTGCTTTCTATGCCTCTCCAGGAATGGAGGTATCTGCATTCACTGATGTTAATTCTAGCCTGAGGAACCTGATCTTTCCAACCATATTGAGTGGTAAAAGATTTCTCAAGTTGGAAGAGAAGATGCACTGATCTATACCAGAGATAAAGAGCCTGAGCCAAAAGGGGGAATAGGGGAAATGACATGTTCATATCTGTGAAAGAAAACTACTGAATCCCGAGCAAACATTTTAATAAGAGTGTCCTCGTACGGATGCAGCATTACCTCCTTCGGCTCCAAGTACTCCAGCAGGGAGCAGAGAATGGTGTATCATTAATATGAAGGCTACAAAACCAAAAGCTGAGGGTGAAAGGAAAGTGCCTGAATGGACTTCTTTCCCATTTTGGGCAGCAGCTATAGAAAAGGCTGCTACATTATATCATGGAATACAACATAGCTTTGGAGCTAGATACTCTTCAGCTCCACCTATGAGAGAAAATTACTTCCTGAACTAAGGAAACTCATGTACTGTAAATGCTTTGAGTTAAAATACATACATAAGACAAACATTAATTCTGTCAGCAGCTTTGTTTCAGTGTGACAATGAGAGGCAGGAGATTAAAGAAATCTAATAGCCAGTAACAGCTGCCATTTAGTCACAGCAGCATGCAATGCTGTGCCAGTTTATAACGTCATCTTTCCAACCATTTATTTAAATACTATATTATGAATCAGCATAAGCCTAGTATTATCTCACAGCCACAGGACAAAACTCAGAATGAGAAAAAGAAAGATCATTTCAGGAGTGCTTTCTGTATGCACTGCTCCCCTAACGAAACTGCAAACAAGGAAAGAAATCCCTCTTTAAACACACTTGTACCTTCTGAGGTACCATCCTGAATACTGCAGTTAAGCAACAAATCCCCAAAGGTGATTAACGTGCTACCCAGCCAAACCTGGGCTCACAGTCCTTTGGTTTTCTCCTGAAGGTTCATGCAGAGCCTGTCTATATCCATAAACTTTTTAATACATCAAGATTGTCTGCAGGACTGCAGATTTTCTGCAGCTGTAAATCTTATAAAGTAATTTCACAGAGCCTGGAATCAAGACAGTAATGTAACAATGTTTTTCTGATTTTCTGTAATACTTCGGGTGCAGATTGCTTATACAATCTAACATTTAATATGTTCAGATGTCTTTTAGTTGCCTGAGAACACCGCGGAGAGTGACATTATTGACTCGCAAACAAACTGCACACTCAGAAGCTATTCCTGTTAGTAAGATTTTTACAATATAGAGGTTAAATCCTGCAACTTTTTCAAAGGAATCCACTTTAAACAACCAAGTGTACATGGCAGCCAGTGGTACACCTGTTGGTCACAATTCTAACTCCCAAGTAACCGGGCAACTCAATTCACTCAACACCACAAAAAACTAAATCGGATCACAGATCACCATGCTTCAGAGACCTTCAGTGCTTGGAAGGGCCCCAGCAGTAGAACTGATGACAGACAGAGAAATAAAAGCAGCTAGAAATATTATTGTTGCTACATTTTACTGAGGGCTGAGAAACCCCTTCAACAGAAAATGGCAAGGTACCTGCAGAGATCTTCTTTACCATTCCCATAATCGGGATCAGCTCCAGCACTCCTCTGCTACCACTGCCTTCTTGACAAGTGTTGATCCAGGCTTTTCTGATGTGGTAAAGCAGAATACTTAAGGTGACATGGAGTCACTGCCTGGTATGTGCTTTGGAAGCCCATTCTTCAATAATCCATACATTTAATTCAAGCAAAGCTCAAGTGTTCTCTAACTGAGCTCAGGCATTTAGCTCCAGCTAAACTACTGCAGGTGAGCTAATGCAAGTAAATGTGCCCAGAATCAGATACAGTACATATATTCTTATTCAAAACAAAACAAAACAAAAAAAGATTACAGCAACAAAGATTCTCCCAGAACAAGAACAAAGCCAGAATGGACATGAACTACCTTCTTCTCATATCTGCTGTTTTTATTCCTCCAGTGCATCTTGGTATGTGCTTTATTATGGACTGTGCTGTTTCACTTCAGCCTCACCATGACCACCGGGCCCTTTCCCACAGCCCTCCGTGCAGGTGTAAATGATGAGATTGTTCACACAGGGCTAAGCACTTCCCGCTGCCACTGGCACAAAACTCCCTCAGTTTTGTTGTGAGAGGAGGGTATCAGATTCCTGCAAGCTCAGGTTCACTCGGGTTGCAGGGAACATCTGACATCTCAATGCACTGAAATCTGTTTCCCCCTTCAAATGCCACCAACACTTAACTGCGAATGGGAGGCTCCCAACTAAGTGCCTTATTTTCATTTAAAATGTTTGAGAAAGAACTTTGACTGTATTTTTCAGCCATTCAGTCATGATGAGAAGTAGCCGAAACTTTTCAAATTACTCTATTTCCAAAAAGTTACCTGAGGGATGGGAGGTGGCAGCTACCTCTACTCAGTGATTAAATGCAATAGCTGGGTCAAATTACAATGGCAAAAGAGAAAGCTGGCTCGAGGCTTTCAAATCTCTCTTCTGCAGTCTTATGCCCAAGGCCTAGTTTTCAGGTCTTATTAAAAGAAATCCCCTGCAGCATTTCTCGGAGGGCTGAATTCCTGTCTTATTCGCAATGGTCTTCAGTTCAGAATTCATCATTTTTTAAATGACAGGTGCTAACATATTCTTTTATAACCTTTTTTTAATTACTATTTAACAAGACTGTGACTTTGTCATGCACCGTGTTTAATTCTTTAGATTCACTTTAAAGACGTTTGCAACTTGTTAGATAGGCAATCATTACGACGAGGAGTCCTCCTTTGACAAGATTCGTCCCTTGATGGCACCTCTGCTTCCAATGTTAGACTATAATATTCATTTTATGCATATTCATCCATGTCCAGAATGCAGAACACTCAGAATAGATACAGAGGAATGGCTGGCTGTCACTCTGCATGCTCTTCTACTCAGTAGCGGTCACTCCTGGATTAAGAGCATCTTTCACTCAGAGGGTGACCATCCCCACTGAACACTGCAGCAAATTATACTTAGGTAGCAACAACCACCAGAAGAACATGAAGAGGAGGGAGGCAGGACACAGCCCCAGCTTGGTTGGGCTCCACAGCATTCTCCAGGTTCAGGTGGGTCAGTCAGCTTTGGACACTAGGTTACTGAAGGCTTCTCACAGCAAGTTGCAACGTGGATCTCAAAATTACAGCTCATACATACAGTTCTCCAAGAGGTTGATATATACACAATTTTTTGCTATTTCCTTTTCATTTTATGGGAAACCTGTGCTCCAGTAGTGACAGTGGCACCGGATAACACATGTACAATTGGGATATTCAGGATTGGGAAGAATAAGTATGTCCATGCTGGATCTACCTTCTTTCAGTTCGGGTCTTTCAACTTCTAGTTCATAAATAGTCATCGAGAAGTTGCCACAAACTGTCTTATTAATAAAATATTAAAGACCATAGGATGACCACCTTATTTATCACTATGGGCTAGAGCTGGAGCCAAGCAGCTTATTTCACCCGACTGTGAAGCAAGCTATGCTGACTTTTATCAGCATATTTTAAGACAGAGACTGAAACACAACCATTCAGCTGAGAGAAAAAGGAGTACATGCACTTGCATATACGCAAGCATTTATGAGCATTGTACCTTGCCACTCTAATTTATGTGTTCTTTTGCACTAATGGTAAAAATGCATTATTCTGACTGTTGGGGCTAAAGCTCATAACTCACAAACACTGCACTTCTTTCTTGAAAAAAAAATATATATTCCACTGTCAAAATATCTTATGCACTATTTACATCTGCAGCACTCTTCGCACAGAGTTCTAGAAGCAAATAATTTCCGATAAATGCTCTGATTTTTCAGTAACTTAAATACCGGAACTATTTTAGACTTTGGTACATATCCTTGAGAAATAACACAGCATTATTTTTCAGATGAGAGCTCAGACCACCACACAGTAAAACAGAATGCCCAGAGGTTGGCCTATTTACAAGCATTTGATTTCTTGATTTTTTTTTTTTTTGTTTGTTTGCTGTTTTTATTTCAGTTTGGTCTTAATCTGTAGCTTGAAGGAGATGGTCAAACTTCCAAACTCTTGATGTAAAGCTTTGTGATGACAGCACAGTTCAGTACGGAGTTTGGAGAGAGATGTAGCCAGAACAGCAGATGAACCAGTACAAAACAGGGTATGCACTGTGCGATAGAATAACCTAAATGACATAAAATTTAGGACAGATTTTGTATGAGCAGACTCTACAGATTCGTACACAACACAGCCCACGCTGCAGCTGATGGAGGAGTGCCAGTAATGCCCAGTACAAGTCACTTGGAGGTACTGGAGAGATGGGTGAAGCGTAGCACAGAATGGGAACACCACAGCCACAGTGCTGAGGCATTACAACCTGTGGGTACTGAGCATGGCACAACTTGGAATTTCAGTATTTACTTGCTTCAATCCTACTGTTAAAGAACAAGCAGCTGGGGGTAAACATGCGGAACTGAAGTTGCAGAGCCCTGAAGTTAAGAGCCCATTGGGATTTAGTAAGATTGAAGATTTGACCTTTCTGCAAAATTAAAAGGTCCAGCTTAATGACTTAGTAGAGGTGACCTGCTTCAGGATGCACATATACTGTTTCAGAGCCATCTTTAAAATAGCTTTGATTTTAGAGAGAGAGACAGTAATGACTTTTCTAAGGGAAATATTAGAAGAGGGAAACATTTCTGAGTATTGTGAAATGAATGCTGTTGGACAACAGAAAGCAAATTATATATATATTTATGAGCAGAATCTCTAGGCTTCATCCAAAACATAACAAAACAAGCAGTAAAACAGATAAATCACTTGAGAACTTATCAGTGGGACTAAGTCCATGGATTTACTTTTCTGCTCTGCAAAATGTACGGTCATGATGCACAACACATTACCATGTTTGAGAATGTACAACCCAAGGATTTCTAAAACATGTACTACTCAGACTGACACTTCTCATCTTTACCTTTTCCTGTTTTCAAGCTTTCTGCCCCACTTCTTTTCCATATAGCAAAGCAGCCTTAATAAAAGGCTCCCCAGACTACACTTTTCCTACTGCTTCCTGGGAAAGCAGCCTGTTAAAGCTGTTACCTGAGTGTCTCCCAGAGATACCCCTATCAGAAACATCCCCAGCCCTTCTGCAAAGCAATAATCCAGGCAGTTTTGAGGAGTCCTACTGAAACGAGCACCCTATTTGCAAGAGGAAATCTCACCTGGCCAAGCAGCGAGCCCTGTGTATTATTATATTATCAAGCAGGTACAAGCACTTAGGCGACAAATGGAATAAAAAATAACATGGAGGTTACACTCACGTTCTCCCACTCTGCTTATTCCTGTTGCTTGGTTCAGGCAGCACACAGTGAGGGCTCCTTCCCCATGGCCCCAGCGGTCACGTCTGGCTGCAGGGGGCCCTCTCTCCTGAGGCAGTTCCTCACTAGCACTGGCCCATGTATTAAGACCCACTTCCACTCTAAAGCTGTTCATCATTACCCTCAGGGGTGTCAACATTCCCATCTTGCTGAGGATAAAGCAAAGCTCAGAGCACTACACAAGTCAATGCATCAGAGCTGTAGCAGAGGGGTAGGAATGCAGGTACGTTAAGATGCTTGGTTCCTAAGGTTCCTGATGCCTGTTTTGATATGGATTGATGTTACAAACCACATCTCCTTCTGCCATCCTGTGCCAGGCCAATGCCAGGGAAAAGGCCTCATTTACTTTCGGGCTCATCTCCCAGGGGCACATCCCTGAGCTCCACGCACTCAGCACCCAGAGGTGTCTCCTCCTGAGCCACAAGCAGCACATCTGGGTGAGCTGAGTGACATGAGACGTTGGTCATCACCAGTGGGACCAGGTACAGAGCAACGGTATTTTGTTTTTTGCTTTGTGAAATCTGCATCACCTTGTGCCAACAGCAGAACTCCTACTGACTTAAAACAGTGCTATGATTTTGTGTTCCGTTTCCTACTACTAGTTCCCCAGAAAACATTTTGGGTGTTATCACTCTCTAAAGACCCTTTAATATCACATCCTATGGCAACAGCAGAAAAAAAGCACAGAATAAAGACAAGTGTGAAAAGCAGTACACGCGTTTCCTGCCAATTACAGAAGACAATTTTCTGAATGAAATAAACTCTTCAGAAACAAAGCAAAGAAACCACACTGGAAGATAAATATCTTGGAAAGGCAGGCTACGTCCTAACCAGAAACACAGCTACAGGACAAAAGTCTTGGGAACAGCAGCTGGAAGAGCAAAGAAGTACTGTAGCAAACACGCAGAAAAACATAAAATACTGAAGTATCATCACTTATACTGACATGATTTCACGCTAAGAATTCCTTGGCAGCCAATTATTTATCATCAGAAATACAGCTCATTTGTGCTACAAATCTCAATTGACTTAATAAGGAACTAATTATCAAAGATTAGCTCTCTTTTTGTTTAACAACCCACAAAGCCAATCAAGACAAGATGATAACAAGATGCAATCAAGAGGTATTAAAGACAACAAAATAATGCCTAAGATTTGGGAGAGAAACGCTGCAAGAACATACTCAGACACACAGGAGTCTTTTTCCTAATTAATTGGTTGCTTCACATTTTTCAATTTCACTCTAAGTGTTAAAGAGAGGGCAAAGTTTGCTCTCTGATAATCAAGAGCTGTGTTAACAAGATTTCTGGATTTCAGTAAAATCTTTGTCCTCTTGTCCCCTGACACCAGTGAGAACTTGCTAATTCGTTTGCCATGGATGCAGCACAGCTGCCTGGCTGTGCCTTGCTCCAGATCACTCGCAGCAGCCTCTGGGGCACAACACACTGCCCAGCAGAAGGTATCCATGCCTTTCCATACCGAGATGCACCCAGCCCAGAGCAGGGGTGGCACAAAGCAGCTCACCTTCTGCTGCTGAGTAAGTAGCCGAATTGTGGTGGGAAGGTGCTCATGATGTTAATCACCTGTGACAACATCATTAAATGGAATGATCCTCAGACCTTGAAGCTATTTGTGCTATGACACCATGGGAGTCCCTAAGGGCTGATCCGCGAGGCTGAGTTCAGGTCAAACCCAATCCACATCTGCTTTCCATTCCTCATAATGAATTAGGGATAATCAGAAAACAGCAACCCAAAAGCAGAAGGACACACGGTTTTCTAAAGCTGTGCCAAATCTAGCAGCAAATACTGATCTTTCATTTCCAAATCCCTGAATAAAGGTTGGAACAGACGCACAAAGTAGGAAGGCACAGCCTCATGGGAGGTTGGGCCTTAAGCTACAGCTTCCCTTCTTTCCTCCACCATGCAGGGCTATGAACTCAGCCCTGCTCTGGCCCAAGGATAACTCCATTTAATAACATTGCAGTTCTCTAATAAAGGAGCTTGAGAGAGACAGGGGCAGGTCATTCGCATACAGAGTGAAAGTCCCAACTTCAATTCCCATCTTCAAATATTTTCAATTATTTACAAGGAATAGAACAGCCCCAGTGGACTCAGCTCAAAAGGAAGAGCTGTTCTTGCTGCCTTGCCTTTGCAAACAGCTAATTGGAGATAAGAACCGTGGTCTCCCCGGGGCATGTGCGTGCACGCTCAGCTGTTCTGTACAGCATTCCCTTTTGCCAGTGCTCTGGCATTTCTGATACCCACGCATCCCCACTGGCAGGTCCTCACCCATGAGGCAGCATTTCACAAACTGAAACATAGAAATTTCATTGAAGAGGTGGATACGGATTTACTCATCAATTAAATATGTATCTTACAGTGTAACTCTGTCTGCTTTTCTTGTGGAGTTGTTTGAGGCTTGATGACAATGTAGCTACTAACATTAAGCGCTACAGCCGGTAAGTCCTGCTGAGCAATACCCAAGGCTTCTGTAAAAAGCTATGCTTCCATTATTGTAAATTTTATTACACATTTCTGTCCAAATGTAGACACAATAAAAAAGGAGATACCTTCATAACACACCTATATGAAAATCTAAATTACGACAAAATATTTTGCATTTGAATCTGAAAGTATTTAACTACTTCTCAATGGAAATGAGAGCCAAAAGGCACTGCATTCACTGAACAGCCAACCATCAGATCCACTTGCACCAGAACACCTCAGTCCTTGAAGTATTTGCCCTGTGACAGAATTAAGATTCAATTCACAGCATGCGTTTTATCACCTTCCTTTGTTTAACCAAAAAGATGTTTCACATTCCCACTCACCTGTCAAAACACAAATGCACTATCTGCCTTGATTCTGTATAGACTCATACAGCAACCCGCTAGCTAAAGGCACACAGAACCACTGCTGCTGTACCATTTACCTGGGCTATTTTTTAGGCACACGTTCTCCGGTTGCACAGGACAGCAGAGCTGTACCTGCCCTGTGCTGCACTGCACACAGAGGTGGATGGTGCTGGGAGGAGATGGGTGCAGGAGCACAGGGTGCAACAAACCCACAGGGTTGCACTCTTGCCAGGAAAATGCTGCCCTTCACCTGCTCTGCAGTACCCCCCTCTCACCCTTCCAAAGGAAAAGGGCTTTCCCGGAGGAAGCAGCAGCTGTGGGTTTTATCACAGGGCTGTCTCAACGAATGAATAAATTACACACTGTAATTTCATAATTATGCATACATCAAATTGCTTAATGAGAGATCGCTTTGGTAGCTCCTTAACTACAGAGATAGCCAATGGTCGTAAAAGTTAATTAAAATAAATTCAAAGGATAAAACCACCTGAAGGGATCACACCTCAAATGGGAACGCAGAGCCATAACAGTGCACAGCTTCTACGTGCAGAGCCTTTCCCAGGGTGCCAGTGGTCATTGCTAAAAGCACTGTTCTTGGGTTCAAAAGCCTCCAAAACTTATGGCAACTAAGGAAGCGTGTAGGTGCAGTGAGGTGGGTGCCAGAACACGTGTAGCTCGGCAGCTTGTGTCTGTGGGAACACTACTGTAGGTGCCCAGCTGTGAGCCCACAGCATTTCATTACCAGGCTTCTGCACGCTGATGGCTGTGTGTCCGTCTGGACATGTACACAAAGCTTTACCCCTGCATGAAGAGGTGATGCAAAGCAATTACACATCTATTCACCTTGCTCACATGAGGGCAGAGAGCACCCAGGGAAAAGGAGAATGCAAAACCAAGTCCAGAATTGTTAAAAACGCCTGGAAATAAATGTGTGAGCATAGCATAGAGTAAATCAATGAAGAAAACATGCCCTGCTCTTCCTCCATGTCCAAGGCTCTCATTCCTTTCACTGTGTATGTGTGTGCAGAACCAGGTCTTTAAGGTCCTTTCCAACCCAAACTGTTCTATGCTTCCTGATTTTATGAGACTATGAGGAACAAAAAGCACCCTGTAGTAACCAGGGAAGTGTTGAGGGGAAGGCTGCAAGATGGCAGGACCACACTGCTGTCACTTCCATCACTAAGGAGAGGAAGGAAGAAAGAGGATTTTCTTCACTGAAAACTGAAAAATAGGTTAATATAAAACCTAAAGGACCGGAGGCAAATTTCATATTTCTTGTAGGTTGGAGAGTTAAGTGTGCTCTGCCCAGACAATAACAAAGAACAGTGAGTAAACAGTAGATATTACCTGGGAATGTCTCACCAGATGCAATTGCACTTCCATCAGGAGAAGAGAATGGGAAATGACATCCCATAAGCTTTGGCCTCTTAACTGTGTTTAAGCAAGGAGAAACTTTTAATTTCACAGATCACCTTTGGGGAAACTCTTCTTAGTTTCTGAAAATGAAAATAAACATAACCATAGGGGCCAGGGATGCTCTACAGAGATTTGGGATGGCTCTTCATCACTCTGTGCAACCAAGATTAACATGAGATGTTCCCAAAATCAAGATCACGGTGATGACAGGTGCAATACATGTCTTTAAGCCATCTACAGTCCACTCCTACAGATGACATTTTTAAACAGTGTTAAAGGAAGGAAGCAGGCACAAACATGGCTCCAACACCACCTCTTCCACTGAAAAAATGATAATGCAAACATCAAAAATCTATTAATATAAAGGCAGTCCTTGAAGAGATTTCTCCCAGCAACTACTTTCCTGGTACCTTTCTTATTTGAAATTTCTTGAAGTTAATGAAGAATAAACATAAAAGCAGATAAACAGCAAACCAATACATTCTCCTCCTGCATTTTGCTGACCAAGGGTTTTTAGTAGCTGGAGTATATGGAATTTCTGAACTCGTTTAAGAGGAGCTGCAAACTCTGTACCTACTAAAGAATGAGCTTGACAGAAACACTATGGCCTTCATAATTCCTTGGTGTTCCCAGTAAACAAATTCTACGTGCAAGATAAAATAAGCTCACATTCCCTCCCAGTAGCACTCTAGGTATCAACTGGGTGACAGATACACAAGCAGTAGGCAGCAGGGTACACAGAGAATAAACAACGTCTGATAAACATATCACTGCTTGGCAAAATTACAAAAGGAAAGGACAGGACACTGCAGCAGCCCATCCATCCCCACCGCACCACCCAGTGAAGCAAACCAGCCTCCATCCTCTGGTGAGCAGCCAGAGCAAAGAGCTCCCTGAGCTAACCCCTAAACCAGAGCACAGTGACACCACAAAGGGAGAGGTGCTACAAAGGAGAATGCCATCACCAGTGCTGCTGTGCTTCACGTGCTCCTGCAAGAGGGAATTATTATGCCTTGCAATGTGTGGATGTGGGCGCACAAATCACTGGGATTGGATTTGCAAACTCTTAACAGGTGAGGTAAGCTCTAAAGCTCCTAAAAATGAGAACCTTGAGCCATATAAAATCTTCTCAAAAGACCTATTTTTAACGTATTTCCTATAAATTAATATTTTACCTCAGGAACTGCTTATGTGAGAATTATTTCTTATCTCGAGGCCCTTCAGCATGTCCGAATGGACAAATCCCTTTTGTCAGCTGAGCTCCATTACTCTCTTCTGAATGAACGCCTCTGGGATGGATATAATAGATATAATTTTTAACAGCATATCTCATCTGCTAATAAAATGATGCCAGACACCATCTGCACAGAGATTTAATACCAGCAGGACTCCGGCAAATTTTTGCTACTGTTGTGGTGGGTAACTTTTGAATGGGCTTGAATCACGTGGTTCTCATCCAAACCTTTTTATTCCTTAGCAAGAAAAATAGCTCATACGGCACTACCTGAATTGAGAAGCCTTTCTACTCAGAGTGCTAATGTCACAGGCACCACGAGGAGCAGACTCCTGGAGGATGCAAACCACAGTTTACAGCCCTGCTGGGGGAGTCCAAGATCAGGTGCTGTGCCGAACTCTGGTCCTCATTGCTGAGCACTAGGTGACAGGCCAAAACTGCACGGTCAGCACTCATCTTCATAGTCGCAGCTGATTGATTTAAGGTTTCTGAAGCCATTACAGCACTCCTGATTTCATGAGACACTTGAATTTAGTAAGATCACACTGCAACACCCTACCACAGCATACTGCCTCTCTTCCTCCCTGCTCACACCTCTTAGGACTGGCATGTCCCTGCAAGATTACCTGATAACTTACTCAAACATGGGAAGACTTCTTAGCCAAAGCCAAGAACTGGAAGAATTAGCTGACAACTATTATTTTTGCTTCTATCCTTCTACATACAGAATACTGGAAGCAGGAATTCACCAGTTACCCTACACTCTGTGCAAACAGTACATACGCTCAAGATTTTGTTGAGAGGGAAAGAGACGGTCTTAATTGAATAACTCACTCAGAGCTACTAGCTGAGTAGGGTAAGCAGCAGAAACTTAGAAGCTGTAAGTTTTGGCAGCATTCAATCAGCCTGCCATGGTAAGTACCAACCTCAGTAAGGGATTACTATCACTTGCAATTATGTTATTTGTTTATCCATCCAGGGTCAACCACTAGCAAGGGATGACAACTCATTCGCTCTCATGGTACTGATCACAGACACCTTGGAAACAGGGGAAAACCTCACAGCAACTAGAACCAAAGGCACCTAACACCCTCAGGGAATGCTTGTATGTTGTTGTTATAATTATTACTATTTATCTGTCATGTAAAAGATACACACATACATGTAGTGCAAGCTTTGTAACTGAACCAGACCTTTGCAAAGAAACTCCTATCTTTCCAAGCTCTGTTTTACAGCAGTAAGAGCACAAATCCTTCACAGCTTTCTGTAGTGTTTGGAATGCAGACTCTCAGCAAAGAAAAAAACGCAATAAAATACATAACTGCTCTTATCTCCATGTGTGAAAGCCAAGCTGGCAAGTATGTATGTTAATTACAGGCTAAAAAGCTATACGGCTTTCTTCAGATCAACTAGGATCTCACATAATTGTTTTGAGCAGATGATTGTGTGTCTGCTGTAAAGGAACTCAGTAAATTACATTATTATTTAACACTCAGCAAAGTAATTACATATTCACAGAAAACTGTGTGTGTCTAAGAATGGAGCCAACACAGCACAGGAGCAGCGACAAACTGTACGCACATATTCATTTAACATCTCTGGCACTACTGCCAGAACTCAGAGGGCTTTGAGTTTCAGTGACCACTAGAAAAGTTTCCTATTTCTTCAAGCTGCTTTGTATTTCATTACAAACAGCCCCCTTAATTTAAGGCCACTGTCTTTCAGGGACAACAGAAGCAAACTGTCTTCTTTTTACATCCACACGTGCGTTGTTATACCAACCAGAAAGGTATTTTTCAGAAAGGAGTTCTGTTCTCCTCAAATCACAGTGGAAATAACCCCAAATCATACAGGTGAATGTACACTTTTATTAAAGCAAACACAGTATTTTCCCCAGGTTCCTTCCTTTGCATTCAGACACAATGGATTTTGCAGACTGTTTTTCTGTTAGTACTGGTCCTTATAACACACAATTATTTCTTGAGTGAGCTGTACCACTGCCTGCTCCCATTCCAAAGGTATTCCATGCACTGAACCAGTCTTGTGTGTCACAGGTAACTGCATTTGTTCATGCATACTTTGCCATGCAGAGGAAAAGCTAACACAGGCGTTCAGAGCCTGGGCAGGCAAATAAACAGCTGCTGCAGGACAGAAACTGAGTTAAACCTGCACCTGCCTGCTGATAGAGGACCTGATCCTAAGAGGACAATGCCTTGTTCCTATGTGTTTCAGCTCATGCACTTGGAAGGCCTGTATGTCCATACTTCACACACACTGGGGCAGGGATGGGCAGCCATCCTTGGCACCCACCCCCACATTCAGCACAGCTGGTATACGGACCTGCTGGGCAACGTAAGTGGGAGAAGCACCAGAAGAGAGCTTCTTACTTTATACTAAACATAATTGCAAATGTGAATTACGGTTTCATCCTCTAATTAACCTTGACATTATCTTTAGCCAGCTAGTTCCATAACCACACTTAAGTTTCTCATAAATCTTGTACCTAATATTTCCTGGACACCTCCCAGTATATATGAAGTGTGTTTTACTTTCCATAAAGAATAAAAAGAAAAGAATCCCAGTGATCAAGACATTTACAACAGCCTTCCAAAAGCCATTATCTTCATGCCTTGTACAGAATCACGCAGTGCCTTACTGTGCCTCAGTTTTTTCCAGAGCTAACAAATCTAGCAAATGAAGCAGCTTTTAACAAGCAGAAAGAGACACAGGAGTATGGGCTACAATGGGGAATGTTTTGTATCTAATGCAACACCCCTTTGCTCCCAAGTCCTTGCTGGATCCTGGCACACTGCACACACCTGAGCTCCCCTGGGCTGGCCCTGTCTTCCCACCAGGTGCTCCATCACTGCTCCAGGCCCTGGCTCGAGATTCTGCATTTCCACTACATACATGAAGTCAGACTCTCAACTAGTCTGACTTTATGAAAACTGAGTGGTCAGTTAATAGGTGGTGGAAATAAGAAAGAGCTGAGAAATTTTTTACTCATGTGTATTATTTTTTTTTTAAGATATCTCTTGTAGCTAATTTAAAATCCAAGATCACATGCCTCATAACAACAAGAAACTTTTGGCAATCCTTTAGCTATTAAATACTCCCAGTGAACACACCGTCTTGGCAGCAAGCAAAATTTCCAGCAGAAACTCATTCAGTAGCCTTCAAATTCCACAGACAGTTGTGGGGTTTACTTTTCTTTTACTCTGGCAGAGTTCCCCTCCAGCAAACCGAATACAGACTGTGCCCATGTTGTTAAGCTTCACTGTTGCTTAATAATGCAGAAGAGATCTATTCATCAGGTGTCCAACCGAGGCACAACCACGCTAAAGGGCTGAGAGAGAGACTAACTGACTTCTATTATTCTGCTCCTGTGTTTTGTTCCTCTTTTCTCTTGAATCAGTGGAAAAGTTCTGAGATAAGCTTGTTGCAGAAGTGATGGATGCTGCCACCGTTAATTATTCCGCCCATTACAAGGCGCAGTATAAATCACTTTTTGTCTGGCGACTGTCGTGCAGAATTTGTAGAGCACAAAAGACACTGCAGATCTGCGATACAGCTCTGCTCTTCTCGTTACATAAGAGATAAAGATGTGCGTGTTTAACAAACACATTTATTTTAACGAGATGAAGACAGGCCCAATTCAAGCAGCAGCACTTTCTGAACAGTTTTTTCTACTATCTGCATTACTTGGTACATGACTACAAGTTTTATTTTCAACATCGCCTTAACAACAGAGCATGCTTTTTGCCATTTATGCTTTGAGTATCTGCAGCTAAAACTGCCATTCAGAGACGAAACTGCTGCACAAGTACACTCTGTTCAATACAAGAGCCAAGCATTCATTGCTATCGTCAGCTCTGTGAGAAAAGCTTCCTTATTCAGAAGGTATTGATCCAGCATAAGCTTCGCACATTCTTTCAAGTATTTGGGATTAGAGGGCACTAGAGAAAGGGTCTGTATGTTTTACAGTGACAGTGGCAGCTGCAGTGCTGTCACAGCTGGAAAAGCCACAGTCTGACTGCTGGCCCCAAGAGGAACACGGGCCCTGCAAAGGCTCTGACATGCACCACCTCTCTACAAACCCATTCCAAACCAAAGCCCTACCATCACTGCCCCTAAGCATTTGCCTAAACCTCATTAACTTCAAGGACAGTAAAACACTTGCCAATGTTTTGCTTAACAACAACAAAGCATTGGTTAAGGGATGGACAATGCATTCATGCTTAACCTTTGATCCCACAGAAATCCACTCAGGCCCATGAGGGCCCTCCTGACACCCCTGAGTAAAGCAGTTACCAGTCACAGTGACAACCAGAAAGCAAAAGCAGTTCATGAAGTGCTGGCCCACACAGGGAGCTAAGGAGTAGCTCACCTATGGAGCATTATTTCCACAATACAAAGCAGACCAGATGTGCGTGCCCACTCCTGGTACCACAGCACTCCAAGCTCTACCTGTATTTTAATACGTGAGAACCTCTAGGTTCTACAGGAGTGAGAAGACAGTCCAGAATTCAAGTAGCTCAATTACTTTGCTGTTCAGAAGCAAACAACTGTTCCCTCTCCTCGGTCTACCTTCTGAACGAGCTGTTTAACATTGCATACATACTGGTTAAATTCTTCAGGGGCATTTTTAAGCAATTGAGATTTCACAAATGACTTCCATTTTAGAACCTGAAACTTGATTCGAACTTAGCTGTAGATGAAGGCCTCTGCTGTGGTATGCTTCCAAAATTATGACCATGAAATGAAGCAGCAAAGTCATTTGAGACTAGTTCACTGCATGATAGCCTTCACAAGTGGGACTGCGTATGTTTCTGCTGGCCTGGAACGAAGTACGACTCGGAGAGCTTGCTCCACACAGCAGAGGAAACGTTAACATCCATCAAATATTCACTCCCTTTCAGCCTGCTCCCCTCACCTGTTCGCTTCCTAACTCTTTAGGCCCACACATCTGAATTGCTCTTCTACTGCATTGCACAAATGCATGTAATGGACCAAATGCTCCAATGTATGGTGGCAGAAGATGAATGTGTGTATATTATACTTGATTAACATTAATGGAAGCCACTATTGTATTTGATTAGCATTCACAGAAGCCAGACCTTCTCCTTCCGATAGCTGGGCCCCTTGTGCCACAAGGGAGTGACCCAGGGGGGCATGCCTGCAGCAGTACAGCAGAAGGGGAGAGAGGAGGGCAGTCCTGTGCTTCTGCTGTTCTTCATATTCATCAGAGTTAGGCCAAACTGACATTAGACCAAAGATTTTATCTTAATGTACATTTGCTTTTGCATCCCAGATTTTGCTGCTGTCGAGATCAACTCTGTTAGTTGGCAAATGCTCTTATTCCAGTTTCACTACAATGGATTTCTTGCAAACCATTTCCTGTTTACCTGGTTAGCTACTTTTCTATCTCCTACACTTCTCACATTACGTGTTGTCACTTTTAGCTTGCCTCGGTAGGTGCACATTAGCCCTTGTTACGGTAGTTACACGTGCACATACAGATACACATAAAAGGCTGCACTTTTGTGCCAAGACAGCGACTTATAAATCTTCCCCTTTCAGGCTGAAAATTCTCAGGCTTGATCAGAGCACAGAGTTTATATTGCTGTTGTCATTTTTGTTACTAGAAAAATATCCGCTCGGATGCTCTTTTCTGAAGGCCAGCAACTCACAACCAAGGTCAAATTTAGAAGTACTGTGATAACGTTCAAAGCCTAGCACCAATCTCCCATGAATTTTACACCACTGAAGGCATCCATTTAAATCAATTTGTTCTTCCCACAAACCAGTATAAAGGATACCACAGCCAGCCCACTTGCAGATCAGCCTCCCACCTCTAAAACAAATGAGAAATCCAAAGAGGGGCTGTAAAACCCAGCTTGCACCTCCAAGTGCATCTTAGCACTGCTCCCCTGAGCACACGATGGGCTGCAGCCCCCAGAGAGCAGTGCCCAGGCAGCTGGGACACAGAGCTGTGCCACCCAGCCAGCCCACAGCACTGCACCAAGCCAGCATCTGCCCTGTGCTGTGGGACAGCATCACACCCTCTGAGACCAAACAGGGCGCCCTGTCTTCACTGCTTTGTATTACACGCACATTCTGCCTGCAGGACAACCCTTGGAGTGATATACAGCACACAACAGCCACCCCATCACTACAGCTCTGCATCTGTTATGTTGACAAACGAGCTTCAAACAAGGAATTGCAGGCACGTGTTTGCAGGTGGCTCCATCTCTCCCCCAGTCCTTGCTCCAGCTAAAAGGAAAGTAGCACTTAATATTTCAAAAGTGATTTTGCTATGGAAAGGTTTATGACAAACACTTTAAATAATGATTTTAGCAAGTAATTGGCACACCAGGTCTTCAGATGAGAGGAGAACAATCACTCTTGTTGTTACTCATGCTATCTCACGATGCCCTCTCCCGGTGCAAGGTCCTTGACACCTACAAAGCAGAATCTAAATTATCAGCGGCAACTCTTTAAACCCACCTCTGCAATAAGCAGCTGGGAATGAAAAAAAAGGCCCTCATTAGTACAACACAACATTGTCTCCGAGGTTTTTTCTGCTGGCTTGTGCCAGTTGAGGCTGTGGATTGCTTTAGGCACCTGTTCTAGCCCCCACCCACCAACTTCTCAGGGTTGTAGCCACCCTTTGGAGCCCCTCCTCACCCTCCACAACAGCACAGCGATACAGCTGCAGGTCCTCAGCTGGGCACAAAGCACACAGTAAAACACAGAACCTCAAATGCAATGTGGAAACAACCTCTGCTCGGGCTTAACTCTAATTGGGTTCAGGCAGAAAGGGCATGGCTATGTCATGGATGTGAGGACTTGAACGGCCACTTTCCATACTGCAGATGTTTCTTTGCTTCTGGGATTCATCTACACCTTATATTTACCAAACAGAAGAACAACAAGAAGATGTGCTCTAATTTAGGCATCTGTGTTTGAAGATAAGGATCTGCATTTTCATTTCCTTATTTTCATTATGTACACCCAGCAAGCTGCTTATTCACTGTGCCTGCTACCACCAGTAAGAGCAGAAAAACACCAGTGTCTGTGAATTAAAGCTCTGGGAAGCACACTAAGCCCGAACGAATCCTATTTAAAGGAAAGAAACGTGCCATGAGGTGTACAAAAATAATGGATAGTATTACTGAAATGTAGTGTTTTTAAGAAAGAGAGCTGGTTTCATATTTTGGTAACACATGTCTGTCCCACAGCTCAGCTCTTCTCACCCCTGCATACTTCAAAAGAAATCCTAACAAGAGAGGTTGGTCTTTGCATCGTGTTAGGAAAAAAACTGAATTAAATCCCTCTCTGTCACAGTGAAAGCATGGGACTGATTGAGAATGACAGGAAGGGGATGTCGTCACAGGTCCTGGGAGATGACGAATCGCTTCAGGAAGGAAATGGGCTTTTTAAATGCACTACTTAACACTGAGAATGGAAGTACATATCTGGTTCACTTGTGCAGAGGAGCAGAGTTAGGAAGGAAGGAGGATGGGAGTAGATGCACAGTACACAGCAGTACACTGCGGATCTGGGGCTGAGTATTCTCTTCCATGTTTCTCTTGAATTTTCCCTGTCTGTCAAAGTAAACAGCCCCAATTATATTCAGCTGGATTGACACACACAGAGCTCAAGGCTGGGGAGAAGAATATTTCAATGAGCTGTTGAGTTACCGTAGGCACGAGGACTTTGAGTTTTAGTCTCGCTTCATCCTCCCACTGACATTTTAAAATGTCGAGCTACTGCTTGCACTGCTGCCTTGTTTCCCACCCAGTCTGCAAGCGAGCAAGGAAAAGGTACCTGTTTACTGCACAACGTGGACTACAGTGATGCTGGAGACTTTACAATGACAAATACAGAACCACATACTTGTTACTAAAGGCACAATTACCAGGTCAGGAACTATAACACGATTGATTTAAAATTCTCAACTGGAAGATGTGAGGCTGCTGGTCTGGACAAATCGGTGCATCAGGGCACTGCCCTGGATGGAGTTTATCACGGGGCACAGCAAGCTCTTCATCCACTGATGGCAGGATGTACCAGGCAGCGCTGGCACCGCAGGGAGCTTTGCACACTGGGGCAGAGCCAGAGAGGAGCACCTCATCTAAATGCACCAAGTGCTTTTCTTCCCCCAAAGAAAAGCTGGTGCAGCAATGCAATATTTAAACTCTACAAAGTCCTTATTAAATGTGACAGCAACAGCTGTAGCAGCTAGAGCACTGGCAGAACAGGGAAAGGAATTAAAGCCCTTCTGAGGGCTAGAAAAAGAAAACAGGTACAATTTTAAACATTGAAATGAGGTCTGAGCTGATGGGGAACAGAGATCCGGGGGGACACAGCCAGAGATCTCAGGTGATGAAAGCTGTTCCTCTGACCCTCTCACAATAATGCATTCCTTCCACAAATATCTTTTACATTAAACTAATGTATATAATTCCCACTCCTTATTCTCAGAGTGTGTTGGGTCGGATTATGCTCTCCCCACGTCATGAAATGTAGCTGAAATTTGCTTATGAAACACACAGTTCCAGTAGTGATGCTTGAGCATGGAATAGGAAAAGTTACTCGTTTTCCAGGAAGAGAAAAAGCTGAAATAAAACACAAAAAATGGCACTTTCCCCACATGCAGAACCACAATGCACATATATTTTGGACATGCCCAGCTTCTGTCACTACTTTTCCAAATGAATGCACTGGCTATTAAGCATTAGGGAATAGCTGGAAATACTTTCACGTTTAACCATGCTTTTTCAGCCACATAGGTACAACCCACGGGAACTTGGTTGGCCCTGTAAAGAAAGCCTCCAACATGAAAAACAAATATCTCTTTGGTAAATACATTTCAATAAACAATCCCGAGTGACTTAACTTCAATATACGAATAAGATATGAAAACCTTTTTGTTTTTGGAAAGGTTCTGTGAGATTCTATACCGATGAGGACTTATCAACTGGATGTGTACTAAGATGAGCAGCACCATGTCTCTATGCTGATCTCCATGCTGCCCCTCCTTCCCAGCAGCAGATTTGGATCACTGTGTTTCCTCTGAGTGCAGCTCTGTCCAAAGCTTTCAGTGCAGCTTTTTTGTCAGTTGGTGGAAAAGGCTTTTAGCTAGGAAAACTGAGATCTCTCCCTCTAGGAAGCACCACAGAAAAGCTGCATTTTATCCCAGAACAGAATTTTTGCTCTAGAAGGAAAAAAGTGTTTGATAATGTGGGGAAATTCTCTTTGATAATGTGGGAAAATCCCTCTGATAAAACGATCTACTTTCAGAGAACTCACATTTCTTCAGGAACATCTTGCTTTCATTCATTTCACCAGTTTTAAACAGAAAACTCAACTGAGTAACAGGTATTCTTCTCTGCCTACGCAGTGTTGTACCTCCAAAGCTCCTCCTTCTTGCACTATCAACTATGCCATGCTGAAAGACTATTAAGCACCTCTCATTCTTATTTTATATACAAATTTCCTTGTCCATTCGGAATACCCGATGTCCCAAAAGGGACATCTCTGAATCCGATCACTTCACTGCACATAGCCACATGCACATACCACATTCAGACTACGATATTCTCCTTAAAGCATCTTCCCTAAATAAAGCTGCTGAGGGCACTTGGAGGTTACAGAGCTGTCAGAGTCCTGGCAGGATCACACCTCCCTTGTTCCAGATGCACCTCTTTCCAATTTAGATGAAAAAGAAGCATGTCAGTATATTCCAGAGAAGTCATGAGGGCATATGTAGCTTATGGCAAATTGGTACCTTCCCTGTCAGAAACTATTGCTGCTCATGGCCCAGGACGGGCAACTCAATTATCCACAACTGGATTGCTGATGCGGTGTGTTCTCTACAAAGCTGAATGGCCATCTGGTGTTTGGACCTAGCCTGCTTTGATATAACAGAGGCTTTTTATTATCTCAAGCCATCATGAAATTATCTTAGATCAACCCCTGGCAGACATGGAAGTGGTATACAGGAGAACAGACACTAGCCAAGATAAAAACAGAGACCACACAACTCTACTAGCAGAACCAGTCCTTTAGGTCCAGAGCTGGGCTATACCAGAAAAAATAAGAGAGGACAAGAACTTAAAGCTGATTTACAAATTTACAACGATAGTGTTCATTAATTTTACTGTTTAATCATTCTGATTTGCCATTCTGCACATTATCTTTCTCGGGCGTTTTCAGAATACTTCAGCCCACGGGGCCTGCCATAAACAATACCTCTGAGAGCTTTTCATTTTAAGCTGAAGAACAAGATGAAAAGTTAAATCACTTACTGTTCCCTTCCCATTGGTTGCAAATTGATTTTATTTACTGAAACATGCTTGCATTGCAAAAGCCACTCAACACATATAGTAAATAAGTCAGCAGATGAACGTCGAGTGGAACCAGTAGCAAGCATCCTTTGAAATAAACTGCAGCTATAAACACCTAAACACAAATTTAGCTGAACACTTTATTCTTCTCCTGCTTACAAGAGGTCAATCAATACTACCAAAGACAAAAAGTATCTCGGTTGGTGCTGATAAAAATTAAGAATAAGTACTCCATGCTGCTCCACTGTACTAAAGGCAGCTAGGGTACTTAACGCATCAAACATATTTTTGGCCTGTCCTTTCAACTTTAAAACTGCAGGCACAGAACAAACATCAGTGAGTTATTAGCTTCAGTCTTCTGGCAAGCATCACAAGAATAACATCAGAGCCTGTAGCAATACCACCAGTGTCAGATCTCATAAGCTAAACATGGTCCAGCCAAAGAGACGCTGGAGTAAGATACCTCTGAAAATCACACAAGTGCAGCAAGAAATGGTGCTGACAACTCAGTAGTGAGCACTCTTCCTTCCACAGAAGAACTTCTCGTCTCAGCCATTCACCCACAACTGCTATGCAGCATAAATCAGCTTTGAGAGGCACCAAGACTGTGCTGAGAAAACACAACCCTAATCTCCAGCTGAAGTTACTGCAGTTCACCTATTCAAATTCCTCCAGTCACTTCAAAGGAACTACCAGTCTTTGCTTTCTGAGCTCACACTTCACTTAGGGCACAAAGCATTACTCAAGATTTGCAGTGTTTCTCTGGGAGGATGGGAGGGAGCCATTTCTAGTGGGTAAAGCAATCTGCTCACTCATGTGTATCTATTTTACCATTAGCAAAATGTTTTTGGGGCAGTGCTGCTCTGTGTCTGCACATCTATCCGCCAATTTATTATTTATAAAGAAGAACGGGCATCCAGTCCACATTTTTGTGATGAAGGAAGCCTCCTTGATACAGGAAATGAAAATGAACAAGTTTATCTCAGCAGCTGTACTTTACCTCGCTGTAGTGGGCAAAAAACCCACAATCCTATCATTTATACTAAATCACTTCCACTACTCTGAGCACAATGCACTTTGAGAACGTGGCTCAGCGGCTCCAAGAATAAAAGGCCGTTCTTAAAGGGGGAGCTCATACCTGACATTTACAGCATTCACTATGTGATTCAGCAAGCTACAGCTGCTGTGCACAGCGACAGAGCGGTGGATAAATGAGCAACTGATAACAAGCCTTGGCTGTCCTCATCAATAAATCTGAAATACCAAATGATCAATGCTACGAACTGCTGATTTAAGGCTGAAAACACTAGGTAATGTTCAAGAACGTGTCAGAGAACTAGGGGGCATCACAGGTCAATAAAATCTAATGCTATTTGCCATTCTAATTACTTTGCATGTTACGAGCTAAGAAAGCAGTTTGTGAAGCTGTAAGGAAAGCGCCAGGAGTACTGACACTATATATAATTCATAGGCTGCAGCATATTGCTACATTCCTCACTGCCCTTAGAACTTACACTTTCTCCAGGAAATATGGAGATACTTAATATTTATCTTCCAAAGTCGTTTTTCACAAGCCCAGTATTAAAGGGTCACTCTGGTGGTGGGAAAGCCATCAATCTGGATCATTTGAGGGACTGGAAATGAAGGAGCTTTTACCCTTGTGGATCTATGGCACTGACACTTCGTCAGTGACACAGTTCACACAGCTTGCGCAGATGGGCTTGTGCATCCTTCAGACACCATCCAGACCCTCAGCTGGCTGACCCCAATGAGGCACTCTTGAAAGCAGCAGTTGGGTCAGTTTATCAGGACCTTGCTGGGTGTTGGGTGAAAAGGAGATGTTAAAAGACAGGACATGACTGCGTGTATCACTACTTCCAGGTGAATGGACACCCACATTGTACCGGTGCCTCGCTCACACTTGCATTTTCCCATTGCCTCTTTGCAGACAGAAATCCCTGCAGATTTCTACTGGAGTTATTGTGTGGCTGAACAAGGAGTGCTCTGAAGGAGGCAGAAAAATTGCTCAATTTTCCAACTGTGTCCAAAAGACCATGTCCACATTTCTCTTTCTGGATCACAATTTGTTTTCCTGAGGTTGCTAGGAAAAATGAAAGTCACTACAGAAACCTCTGGCTATTAGGTGGGCTTTGCCCACGGAAGCATGCTCAGACGTCCACGGCTGTCGATGGGATGCTGCTAACAGGACACATAACAACTCAGAGTGAGAGCTTTAAGATAAGAAACACAAATTGTTATTTGCAAACAAGGACCTTGACAAATATTAATACAAATCACACAAATATATCAAAAGAAAACTATTTTTTGTCACTTCCTATATGTTGCCTTAAATAGACTGTTATTTCCTTGATGTTTTGAAGAACTCAGCTGTGAAATTCATTTCCTGGTCTTTTAGTACCATATTTGTCAGCACTTAACCCATTTTTGACTTGGTTCCTGTCAGATAAAAAAGGATTCCTTTCGATAATCAAAACATTGTAAGACTTAATTCATCATTTTAATGAAAACTTAGCGAGGAAACGCTGAGAACAATATCTCCCGCTAACGGACTTTTAAAGCTTGGAATTCTCAGCAGAAGCTCAAGTTGGATGAGTTTTTCTCTGTTCTTCACATTTAATAACAAAGTGATTCCCTGACTGTGTCAAGATGCTGCAAACAGGGAGAAGGGATGAGGTCTTGCAAGTCATAGCAGCAAGAAAATGTCACTTCAGATGTGACACAGATATTACAAATTTTAACAGGTCAACATTAGAAGGGAATGGAGTGGATTTTCTGTTCCAATATGTAGCGTCTCTCCCAGAAGTACAGAACTTCTGCAATTTAACTTGCCCGTTTTCTGATTACTTCTCTGAATTAAACGAAGGTATTTTAGCTGTTGGCAACCCTGCTCATGGCAGATGTGAAAATCTTACCAGCATCTTACTGACCCCAACTGCTAAAGCTGTGTTTGATGAAAGTCTGAAAATGCCTATTTTATTTTGAGCTCCACTGTTTTGGCTGATTAATCATGATATCTTAGCTTGTGACACTTAGGAGAGTGATACCTGAACACAATGCAGAGTGCAGGCAGACACACAGCCGCACATCTGCCAAGGAAGCAGGGTGCAAGCATCCATCCCCCGCTTATTTTGGGAGCCTCTTGTGCAGTCATTTGCTGTCCATACTACTAAGTAAGAGAGGGAGTTAGGGCATAAATATACAAATACTTTGTTAAGTACAAAATTGGTTTCTTACATAGGAAGCAACAATGGTCTGATTGCACTCAAGCAAGCTCCCTGTGAATTTATGAAGGGCAGAAATTGGGTCTTCAGCTGGAAGCAGTACATTTCCTGCCAGGGAAGAGCTCCAGAATGAGCACTTGTGTGGGATGCAAAGGGGACAGGCACCTTTGGTTGAGAGAGGAGAGGGCTGCCAAGTACCAAGAGTGCAATGTATGTTGCTCATGGTGGGGGAAGAAGGGCTAAAGCTGCCGAGCCAGAAGACAAGGGAAAGAAGAAAAGGCGTGTTCCTGGGTCCAACAGCTGCACAACCCTCACTCCCATTTCAGATGCCTTAGAGGGTTCTGGTGAACCCTCAGGAGGGGAAGTGTTTTATTTGGAGATCTGCAGCTAAAAAAAAGTATCTCTCTAGAGGGTGCATCTGTTTCCAGGAAAAAGCAAACAGCTCTAAATGGAGCGCTGTATCCCAGTCAGCATTGGCCATGTGAGTATGGGAGCAAATCCCAAGACCAGGCCAACTCCCACTATACATGTCACCACACTCTATTTCAGAGAGCTTTCACTGCCTCTCATCAGGTAGGATCACAGGCTCACTGAAGGCTCTCCTTGAAAAATTTTCGACTTTGAGACAACTGGTATTCTGATCTATGTTTGAAAAGACAAATCCAAGAGGGAGGTGCCAGCATTTCACTCCACCTGCACTCCAAGCATCTCTCAGATCCTAGGGATTAGGTGAGCTGCACAGTGCTGTTAGGAACTAGAATCTGCATTTGGGGAAAACCCTGTCATTTCAAGAGAAATTTGTTGGGAATTACCAATTCCAAACATTTTCTGAACAGGAACGATCAGAAAATCTAAATTCAGGAATGATAAAAGACTCCAGGAATATACAATACATTGACAATATACAATATATTCACAAAACAATGTTAAAAATACAAAACCATGCAAGATGATCTTTGTTATTTAAATTATTAAACAGAAATAGATGCTATTTCCACACAGGGCTCTATTTAACACACTAACATCTTACTCAATTGATGTCAAAGTGGTGTTAAAACTAATATTTCATCCCATCCCCAAAGAAAAGGCTCTGGAGCACAGACTACAAAGTGATAAAAGGAAGGTGAGGGCACAGCCTCCTCCTGCAGCTCTGCCCTTCCTGCACAGAGCAGTGTCAGGCAGAGATGTCAGAGTTACTTTGGGTACCAAAAGCAGTACAAATGTATTAAAGGCTCTGTTGAAAAGCTCCTTCCAAGTTACCTTAAAAATCCCTACAGACCAGAGCTTTGTGTGAGGCACGTCCTTAGTACTGCTCCTCATGCTTCAGGAAACTCTGCTGAATATGTTCAGTTTATGCACTCTTTCTCCTTTACCTACTTTTTTAACCTGTGCCTTATGTTGGCCCTGCTTTTATGTATATTCAATTCCCATCTGCACTACGATATTCAGAGCTCAGTGACCTTTTAGAGCTGAACTGGGTGGGTTTTTTTGGATAAGTAACTACTTAAGCAACACTGAGGCATTTCCTAATTCACAGCTGAACTGCTCATGATAAATGATAATGCTACTGGAATAGAATCATAATGAAATATCTTTTTAAGCAAATAATATTACTCATATTTTACATCATAAAAGTAAAGCTCTTACAATAGATGGAACTCCAGAAGTGATACTTCAGTCCAGTTCAAACTTTTATCTTACTTTCGTTTTTTTCTTCTATGGCTTCTCTGCAAGCCAACAACAGCCAAAAATGTTGTCAATCAACACATCATTGCGGTGATTCCAGTGATAATACTTCACCTATGATCTGCCCTAAAGTGATAAGGCTTAGGGTGCACTTGCTGATTACTGCAGGTATAGGTTTGCCACTGATCTGCCCATTGCTTCTTGCCAACGCGTCATTATCTTCTGACACAAAGGATGTGAGGTAACATACCCCATTTACAGAGGGCTAAAAATAAGCAGAGCAGCAACCACCACAAAACAGTGGATGTACTTGTAGGTCCTGCCAACATTTACTCCGTGGTACCTTCTCTCTGTCCACGGTGCTGCTAGAAACTATAACTAATTGCTGGCACTTTTAAATCCAGTTCACCCCACAGCAAATCACCATCAATTACCTTTGCTAACTGAGTGGTCCCAAACACAACAAAACATCTAGCAACAGCAGCAGACGTAATTTGAAAAGTGGCCAGTGTAATGAGATTGGAAAGAATTTAATTGAAAAACTATGAGCAAAGAGCAAACTCAGGCAGAATCGTTCAATTCATGAAGCCAGGTGGAATAATTTGTCATTTAGGACAGTCAAAACAAATATTGCTAAAGAAATGACTCTAAGGAACAGCCAGGCATTTTAGCAGCCTGTAAGAAGAAAATGATGGTGATGAAGATAGAGTAGGGCTCAAAGGAAACTCAGAGGTCTGCTGGACAGAATGGCTCAGTAATTCCTGCATGTCAGGCCAATACATCACTGGCACTTTGTGAAATCGGGCAGACGGCCACCTTCTGCTGTCAAGTACGACTTCACAAATCATATCAAGGTAAACCCTTCCACCAATACAGTTGTCCATGGAAAAGCACAGCCTTGCCAGACAGCCTCACCTGCCAGGGGGGTCTTGGTTGTCCCAGAACACTGGGGCTGGCTCCTTGCTCAGGTGGACCACCCTTTCCCCAGTGTCCTGCTTGCCTCTCCTTACATCTCTTACATGCCTGTCTCCTCACACACTACCATTCCAAAACACAAAAGGAGCAGAAGCAATGGGCAAACATAACAGATGTTTTTCTCAAAAGCTATCAAAACATTCTTATCTGTCAGTGAGAACGGGCTGGCTGACCCAAGGAGGGCAGGAGGCTGTCTAAATTGCCTTTCAAAAACAATGCAACTTCCTCAGGTTTTCAGTAGCAGTATTAGTAGTAACGGAATAATTTAATTGCTCCTTAATAAGTGCTGTCATTTGGAAATACTAACAAATATTCAAATAATGATATCCAATATTCTTGAATATATGGAGTTGCATTAAGAAAAATCTAAGTTAAATTATTGATTATCTTTATGCTCTTTTTTTTTCCAATTTGGATACGCTCTAGTTTACCCTCTCATTATATTCACTTTTCAGGTTTTGAAAGCCCTGCTGAACTCACTTTTTTATCCACAACAGAACTATTAAAAAGCAAAGTGAAAGAAGTATACATCTATGTTTTTTTAAACAGACTGAAGAGTTACATGTTACTAAGCGATAATGCTGTTGTCATGTTTATTCAGTGAAAAAGGCTGACAAGACTTGTTTCACATCTGTCTGCACACCATAGCAAAACCATGAATAACGAGCGATGAAAAAGCTGTTTTGTTGACAATCTATTATTCCTAAATGCACCCAAACAGCAAGATGTAGCCACTGCTTGTTAGTGCTGTTTTGGGAGCTCAAGATTTTGTCCCTACACAAACTCTGTGTCTAAATATTTTTCAGATATCATTTAGGCTGCAAGCCTTTTCTTTGCAACCCCAAAGAACAATGTCATTCTCTCCTACACCACTAACCATTGGAACCATACGAGGACACAGGCAGACAGGTCCAGTACTTCGCAGGGCCTTCCTACAAATGACATTTTCCTTTTTTTGATTTATTCTCCTTTTTCTCTACTATTACAACTCTGACTCCTTTTTCTTTCTTATAATAGCCAGACATTGTGTTGATGGCTTTCACTTTCCATCCACAAGACCAGCGAAGATTTTTGTACAAACTGTCTCACAGTAGCTAGTATCATGACCTGGTTGCAAAGAAGAATAGGAGCTCTAACTGAACCTCTGAGATTTTCCATTTCAGTCTGTAAAAACAAAAAGGCAACACTGGAGATGAGGAAAGCAGTTCCCAAGGACTGGCACATGCTGTTCTTTCAGCACCCTTCCACAACCACTCCAGCAGCTCCTGGACACTTTGGTACAGGAAGGTAAGGGAGCACATTCGATGGCTTTACTTGAAGCTTGCTTAAATAACTGGACTGCTAACTCACAGGAGTAACGTTTTCCTCTCAATTCAAAGTATCACCTGGTAGATTCTATTTAAAAGAAATGCTTAAGCAACATAACATGAAAAGCAAATAACAGT
The DNA here is from genome assembly GCA_023055505.1 of Callipepla californica brunnescens. NCBI lineage: Eukaryota > Metazoa > Chordata > Aves > Galliformes > Odontophoridae > Callipepla > Callipepla californica. Next base: position 2,647,030 of record JALIRH010000013.1, read on the forward strand.
CATTCTTTGCTAAGGTCACCAGTGCCCTCATGTTTACAGGGTTACTGAGAGACTTCAGCTAACAGAAGACATGTCCACCCCGATGCAAAACACAACAACCAAAGCCTGCCCAAGAGTGAGCAATGACTGTTTTCCAAAGACCAGCAGGTCCTATCTGTTGCATAAAGAGCCCTGAATCTTTATATGACCTATGAATTAATTTGTGGATCTTTCAATTGTATTAGATGCAATCTTCATCCAGTTCAAACAGCTGTTAAGTATTATACATATCCTATACAAATTTTGCTAATTTCTTCCTACACTCCTCTCTTTGGACTCTGAAAGATGCCATTTAGAGGGTATAAACACAGCAGGTCTGGCAACACATGGAAAAGCATGCATGAGATCACTTTCTATCACTTGTCCATACCTAATTCCAACAGCAGCAGACACTTGCAACATACTTGCAGGCATAGACTTATAGTAAATAAAACCACTGACTTAACTTACTTATTTCAAATACTACATGTTTTAGAGAAAGGCCACAGGGAAACGAACCCAAGCTCCTCTCTTCCAATGGCAGTTCAGCTCCCCTTGCTCAAGACAGCTGCAGAGTTGCCTGTTTCACTGTCAGAATAACTCTTCAATAACAGCTTTAGGTTACCATGGCTGCTGGCAGCGGCTAACAGCATCTTGCTGTTCAAAATCCATGTTGTTAGTGAAACTCAGGCAATTGTACATTTACAAATGCCAATTCAGGCATGCTAATAAGTAACTGCAATAGAAACAGCATTAGAAAGTCCCTGCAGAGGAAAGAGCCTCTGAAATCAGCAGGCAAGATCCTTTTCTCCACATCTGCATTACCAGCTAGCAGAGATAATTCTACCAAGGCTTTTCTGGTCAGTCTTCAGCAGTATTTTATGAACAGAGATTTACAAAGAGCAGCAGGTACAGCAGCCTGTGCTCTGGTCTCACTCTGGCTCCTCCAAGTACAGTAATGTATTTTGATAAGAACTCAGTTTTCACACAGACAAATAATTGGGCCCTGTGTACCATCAATTCCGGTACAAGACAGACATGGAACAAGTTTGGTGAAGGACTGCAAACGTGATTAAGGAACTGGAGCATCTATTATACAAGGAGAGGCTGAAAGAGCTGAACTGGGTCCATCTGCAGGAGAGAAGGCCCAGGGAAAACTGATCCATGAGCAGAAACACCTGGTGGGAAGGTGCAAAGAAGGTGGAACCAGACTCTGTTCAGCCATCACAGAGGTGCCCACTGGAAGAATAAGAAGCACCAAGCACACAAGCTGCTATATGATAAATTCTGATTAAGCATATGAAAAATCTTCAGACATACTTTTCAAACAAGTCCCTGAACATGCCATGCACCTGCTCCCAGCCTGTGGTCGCCTAGGACCCTGCAGGACATGGCCAGCCGCACAACCCAGGTGACCCCGTGGTTTGCTTTCACACCCTGTGCTGCCAGTAAGATAAAACCACACACATTCACAGACCAGAAATAAGATGAAGAAACTTACAAAGCACCAAGCTTTCTGACAACATGCTTGCACTGTCCCGCGTATTACATTTGTAGCTCTTATCCATGCATACTGGTCATCGCCAACATAAACTTTCTAACCTATTCCACATTTGGAGAGAGATTCAACCAGCAAACAACATAAGACATGTCTCCCAAACACTCAAATCAGGAAAAAGTGTTTGGTTAAAATTCACCTATTTTTTCTAAACACTGAGATGAATTCTCTGTGGTTTTAATGCTGACTATGTAACACATAAGCATATGTGCTTTTATGAACTAAAGGAAATTTAATTTAATGTGAATTTCACACCAAATTACAAGGGGAACAATCTCCTTGCTCTCAAGTATTGTGCAAAATAGAGAAAACATCTGCAGATTTCATATTTACAATCTTAACTATCCATATCATAATATCTTCTTAATAGACTGAAAAACTTCAGTGCATACTACAGTCATTTTAGGACCAAGTCATTAAACTGTGAAGCATCAACATAACACACTGCTCATATAAGGAAGAGAACATACCACTTCTTGCAAGGTCATGATGAGAGGCAGAGCAAGCTGTTATTTAAAGAATATCCATCATCTGGAATTGAATTAGATGCATTTCATTTTCACTTTGTCAAACTTAGTTCATATTCTGGTTGAAGAGCAGCGTGCTACCTGGGATAGCAACTATCCACAAGGTAGGTATTATATCTTCATTTGACAGGTCTGGGGTCAGGTAGGTCAAATCAATATTTCAGAGATCTGTCCACAGTCAAAAATGGACAATAAAGAATCACATGATATATGAGTCTGGCACGTAGGGAGAATAACTCATTTAAAACAAGGGACAATGATAAGAAAAGAAAAATGAACTTCATTCAAAATAGAGGGAAGAACTGCATTTCAAGAACATTACAAGAAATACCAAACAGACTAATTCAGTTTGATATCAAAGAGTAGATTTCTGTTTATCACCGCTTTATGTAGGACCCCGTTTTAATTTGTATGCCAGACGATAGACAAGAAAAAAATTACCATTTGTTTACATGGTTGTGTGCAAAAGGTTGAAAAAAACAAAACAAAACAGTTGTTTTCAGACACTTGCAATGCTCTACAGATGCCAAAAGCAAAACAATAATTACAGATGTCATGATGCACAGTGGAAGGGAAAGGAATTGGGAATATACGGGTAGGCAATATGTTTACACTCACTCATTTTTTATCTGTGATAAAAAGAAATGGAAAAATACCATTCCTTTAAGTAGACTGCTACATGGACTCAGAAAAAAAAATGCATGATCTCCCTGATAAGCATTTTCCTATTCCTCAACAGTCCAATGTTCCTACCTTTATCCTAGGAATAGGTTGTGCCACACTCTCCAGGAAAGAAAACTTCTGAACTAGAGAAGCTGACCATCATAAATTAAGCCAAAGATAAAAAATATGGAACAACAAATCAAGACTCAAGATATCTCTTTGGGCTCTGTTTAATTCCAGGACAAGCCTCACCAGAAGCTTCTTCATATAGCTTCACTGAACCTATCCTCTATGTTATCATTAAAGATGAAACTGGAACCTGAACATTCTCCAGCAAATGGGTGAGCTTATGTCTGTCTTTCATTTTATAATTTGAATTTCCAGGTTTTGTACAGAATGAAAAGTAGAAGCAGTCTTCTCAGAAGATTTCTAAGTCTGGACCTAAATTTTCCCCTAGTCTGAAACTGCTCAGCTACTACTGAGGTTTGCTTTGGACTTACTTCTACCAAATATTCATTCACCATGTGAATATCATTGTTATTTATTTTAAAACATTATTATTATTATTATTATCATTGTTATTATTATTGCTGTAAAACAAAGATTCTTACCGGTAACCTTCAATTCAACCGTTCTTCGTATCAGCTTGCCTTCAAACTTCAGCTCACAGGTGTAATTTCCTCCATCTTCCTCCTGGACCTCTTGTATTAAAAGTGTATTTCCCTTCTGAATTACAACGCTTCTCCACATTTTTGGCTTACATTCCTGCAGAATAAAAATTCATTGCTAAAATTACCCACCTTGTATGACACAGGACTGTGTTGTTTGATCAGATTTTCAGTATTATATATACATATAAGCAAACAACCATCACAGTGTATTTTGCAATTCAAATTCAAAGATAATTTCAGAAAGCATAGAGATCTGAAAGTGGAATTAATTTGAAGACAGAAATTAAACAGAAATACTTTTAAAGATCAGTAATTGCCGCTGTATCACATGTGCCACGTTTAATATCTGATGCTCTGAAGCAATGGTTAGCTGCCTTCACGTTTTGTGATGAACAACTGCCAAGACATTTATTTTAAGATGCATCATTAAAATACGTCTCTGTTTGAAGGGAGTACAGGCAACATCTGGTAAGAGTCAGCCTGCAGACAAACTTCATGCAGTCACAGCCTCATTTACCAACAAGGGAAACAGGAAGAACAGCAGCAGTTTTGTGAGCAAGATCATTCAAGAAGCCCGGTTTCCTTCTGGTGCTGCGCCTCCTCCCTGGTTTCTCTCACACCTAATGAGCTATGAGCTCTGATTCAGCCTTTTCCCATTACTGGGCTCTTTGTAGCATCACCCCCAAGAGCACCATCTGATGGTGTACATGGCACCGTCAGCCTGCAACTTCCATTGACATTCCCAGGCAGGGAAGTTTTAGGATCACTGCTACACACTGCAGTACTCCTGCAGCACCTGAGTCCTTCTGCACAGCGTGTAATACAGAGCAAGGCACAGCTCTCCCCTTCTATGCACTGCGAACCTCACAGCCAGAGCAGTCCCCTTCCACCCTAAAGGCACTCATGACTGAATACCTGTTGGAATGCTCTGAGCCAAAAGCATGGGCACGATCTAATCATTTCAAAATGGCACCTTAAGGTGATGTGTTTATTGTCTCTTAGTAGCTTTAGCATCAAGGCTTCCGCCCACAAACAAAATCATGCTTTCTCAGTTCTCTGAACACTGTGCTCTGGTTAATTCTGCTGCCCAGAGTACACAAAGCAACACAGTTAGGACCCAAGTACCTTGAACACCATTTATTTCCTCTCTCGGCACAGAATAAGCTCTCAAAGCACAGCTAACAACCACACAACAGCAGCAGCAGCAGGCTCTGTGCTGTCAGCAGCCTCAGCTTCAGGGGTTCACACCAGCAGCCCACGTCTACGTCCCACTTTCTGTTTGCCTGCAACAGCGCTGTCAGACACACAGCAAACAAAACAGAACACAGCTTTCTTCTAAGGAAACAAACAAGGAAACACAATGACGTGCAAATCTACTGGATGACAGAAAAAGACCAGAATGACATAAATATCTTTCTTCTTTTCTTCCTAAGACTCCATATATGCTCCAAATCCTTAACGCCAGTTTTTACATTAAAGGAGAATAACAGACTGTGAGCTTCTGGCCTTGCACCCGAGCTTTTATCCTTATCTCTATCAGGTCAAGTGCAGTTGCAGTGTAGTCCAATAAAGGATACCTAAACTGTGCAGTTGCATTGCAGGTATCAGTGTTCGTGTTATCTGTCTTTCTGCAGAGTCCCTAACCTTGTCTCACACAGGAACTGTTGTTAACACCGCTGAACAGGATGATCCAAATCCAGATCCTATCTACAGTGCTGAAAATCAGAGCTTATTTTTGGTGCTACAACACTGACATGGTTTGAGGTTCATGTGGGGAAGAGATCTGAGCAGGAAAATGCCATTAAACCCCTCCTGATCCCTACACAGTTTTTAGACCTATTGACAAAGTGGAACAGAGTTGCATCAGCCACCTACTTGGAGTGACTAAATCTGAACACCACTGGCAAAGAGCTCTGTTCAACCCTAATTTAGAAGGAATGCAGCTCCAGGAATACACACAGTACATGTATTTCAGATATGCACCCTTGCAGAGCAGCACTGGAAGACCCTGTCATAAATATGTTACCACTTTTATATTCTGTATATTTATTTTTAAAAGTACACAAGTGGAGAGACTAAAAAAGATGCGTTTTTATGAGCCAGCTGATTTTTTTTTTCCTGAAACTGTTCTTACTGTTAAATCCCATTCATTCAATCATGCCTTCGTGCACACATCTGTTTAAAAACACCGTCCTTATATTGCTTGTCAAAACAATGCCAGAGCAGTCTGTACATCAGTGGCATTAACTGTGGAAATCTCTCCAAAGAAATATTTCACAGTGCAATTCTAGCCAAGAGTGAAGTTCATACGACTGTTAAAACAAGCCCTGATAGCAAATGTTTTATCATTCCTCGTTGGGTGTGTTTGTAGAAATCTATCCAGGCGTAATTATTTTAAAAGCGTATTTAAATTACAGTTAACTCCCTCTAAATTGATGCAATTATTGGCTCAGATTCATTAAACTCCCCACACAGAGAAGGCTTCCGGGAAGCAGGAGAGCCCTGCACACCATGAGCTGTAGCATTACTCTTTGCTCAAAGCGGTTCACCAGTCACAATCCAAATGCCCCAACTGCAGGGGACTGACGGGTTCCTTCCACAAGGGGAGAAACTCACGTGGATTTCTCTTTTCAGGCAACTGTAAAGGAGGAAACTTCAGAACTTCCTCATACATACCCTCATTCTATTCTATTTTGGACAACTTATGTTCTCCCCTGGAAAATCTTGTCTAAATATTTCAGCATAATGGAAAGCAAATCCTTCCCAACACCTCTGCAGCAGATTTACATGGGAAGATGGCTGCTTCATGTATACATTAGACTCAGTCACAAAGTCAGAGAGTGATAAGCTGAAAGCTGAAGAGCCACTGTACAATGCCTGGAAACAGATACCTATACCACACAATGCTATTTTGAGGAGAAGGGGCACACCTTCTGTACAGTATGATCTTAAGTTCCAGACTGCACTTCTTAGGGGTTACCAAAGTACTCCTCACACTGTTTTGAAATCTAAGTAATTGTGAATTTTCTAGAAACTACACTTATGCCTAGAAAGCCTAGAAGAGGCAGACTTCTACTCACAGCACCACAGTACCCTCTAGAATATTTTTTCAAAATGCTGTTTCAGAAATGTGTCTCAAGCAATAACCTGACATAACTTCCTACATGACATTAATACTGACATTTTACATTACTGAGCTTCCTGATCCAGGTCCAGATAATATAAGTGTTATCTAAGACCTGAAGTGATAGTACCTTATTGTTAATTATGAATAAGGAGTTGTACGTAGTAGCTTATTCCATTAATGTCTCTTTACATTATCAAGCCAGAATAAAGGCTGTCGAGCTCAATTGCCTGTTAGCAGCCAACCATATCAATTCACATTCATTTCACCACGGTGACGACTTGTCAGTCAGCTGTCACACTCCAGCCTGGTGTCACAAAACCTGTCTGAACAACCCAGACAACACGTGTGGCTATATGGACTGAACACCCTTACTCTCCTGCTCTCAGATGGCACAAGAAGCAGCTTCTCTTTGGTACCTACTTTCTATCAAGACTTCAGATTTAACTGACCACAAATATTTTATGCATGAACAGCACTGAAGATATCCACCCATATGCTGAAAGAAACAGCTCCAATGGCTGAAAGAAGAAATTTGTTTATACTAACAGTGGGTTATGGCATGTTTTGTTACTATAAGCCTGAATGTGTGAGATTTCTGTAAAAAATAAAAATAGATGACAATCTTTAAAATTGCTCTTTTCTGATGCATCCCACAAAGGAAGAAAAAAATCTGCAGCTCTGCACATAACACGGTATTAAAAAAAAAAAACACCTTCAAAGAATGATGTTAAGGTTGCTAAATCAAGCACTCAAAATTTAGGATTTAATTGCATTCTGTATTTCTGCCTTCATTACCTGAGCCTAGTTTGTTCAAAACCCATCCTTCCTTCATCACTGCAATCCAGATTCTTTTCCACCAGTCTCATCAAACTCTTCCTCTTGTCCAAGTACTATTTCTTGTCCTCTCTGTCTCCCATCTTTTTATTCCTCCCCAATTCCTGCAGTTCCTCATACCCTTAGTAAAACATTTTGATGTACTAAGGGACATGGTTCAGTGGGGAAATATTGGTGGTAAGGTGGATGCTTGGACTAGATGACCTTGAAGATCTTTTCCAGCCATGGTGATTCTATTACACCCCAGGGCTTTTCAGTTATCAAATTCTGGTCCAAGTCCAGGTGATGAGTAAAACTTGCCAGGGCTTTAATAAGAACTTGATATCTGACATCCGCATGGCAACCTGCATTGTTCTCTTGAGGAGCTACAATAACACATCAAATATGTATCTGCTGCTGAAAGTGCTGGGCAACACTTGAAAGGCCCTGGAGAAAGTGCAGCCAGAACAGTTACCTGCTGAGCAGCAGAAGGTCCTAGCAAATCTCAGTGAAAATCAACAGACCTCCATAAAATTACTCAATGAACTCAGCGAAAGTAAAAGTATGTCTGAATTTACCCAGCAGACTTTTGTAAAACTTAACAGGCCTGGGTGAAAGGGCCTTACAGACTTCCTAAACATTAATTGGGTGGCATCAGCTATGAAGACATCTCATCAGGATGGAAACTGGTCAAGAAGCACAGTGGTTTGGGAATACTGTACTGCTGTTAGAGAAACCACATAACCTTCAGAACAGAACACCCACATCGATGCTGCTCTCTGTGGGACAATGACTATGCAGGCTGATTTCCCTGTAGTTTGGTATTGCTTCTGTAACAGTAGGAGAGCACCTCCAGACCCAGTCAGAAACCACTGCAGGCTCTAAAAAGGCCATCTCTAAGCCTCAAACAAGAAACAGTGGACATTTGGTACAGTTTCATTACAATACCAATACACAGCAATCATTACCTTGTACCATACAACATCTGGTTCTTGACTGGATGTTTTGTAATCCTCGATATCAGGACAGGAGATTGTCTTTCTCTTGGTAACTTCTGATTTTTCCAGATACCTGATCTTGCTGTTGTAGCAAAGCCCAGATTCATTCTCAGCTACTGTCAAGGACATGGACACCTTCATGCAATACGTTGAGTTTCTGCAGGGACAGAAAGATGGTGTCATTTACTTCACCCTCTTCATTATTTTTTTCTTTTTGCCATATCACAGTATGTTTCCTTGTTAAGCACTGATCTTCAGAGACACTTCAGTGACACACTGAAACACTGGCTGTTATACTGTGCATTTTCAGCACAGAGGAGTTACTGGAAGATGTGAAGGTTCATTTCTGGCTTACTATGAAGAACCCTGTAAAAATTTTGCTGACAATTGATTTATGCCAGCACAGCAGCTCCTTCACCTTCCAAGCCTATGAACACAGGAAATTGTTGCCACCTCAAACATTGGTCAGGATGCACTTATACATGTGCAAATGAGGACATACATGGTCCTCATTTCCTATACATCCCACAGGCACCCCTCCTCTCCCACCTTCAGATTCCACTCCAGTATGTATTTATATTCGAGAAGGGTTAAACCACATCATGGAGAGAATTTCTCCCTCTGAAGGAGCTACTATGTAAAATCCCACGGTGTGTGGTGTTGTGGTGGGATGACCTCTGCCTGCTGCCAGCCCCCACCCAGCTGCTCTCTCACTCCCTTTTGAGTGCATAGGGAGGAGAAAACACCCATGGGCTGAAATATAGAAAGGCAATCCTGGCCTGTCCTCGCTGAGCTCTGCAGTGTGCACTGGGCACAGACATCCAGCACAGGCATGCAACAGGTCAGGCTGGGTGCTTACACTGACACATTCTGGCCTTTAAATATTGAAAAATGCAATCCCTTAGCAACTAAAACCATTGCCTGCTCTATCACGAAAGCTCCCTGAGGGTTAAATCTACGTGAGTGGATTTGTGAGTTCTGAGCTCAGTTTTTCCTAATATCAGGTCAGAGCAAACATGACCAATCCACCTCCTGTGTCTCACAATCGTGGAAAGAGGATTAAATTAAATTCTTTCAGACTCACATCTTCAACAGAGTGATCAGATGCACAATAAAAAAAACGACATCTCTTGTGGCGTTATTGTAAAGAATTTGCACTTTGCACAGGATTGTTGAAAGCCACACTGTCAGCTTCTGGCCTTCATTAGGTGTGATGGCAAACAGAGTCCTTCAAAAACCAACTACAAAGTACAAGAGACAATATAATGAGGCTCTTCCTCCCATCGTACATCACTTTGTCACTTTAATTGACTACACCATAACCAAAAAGCCTGAAGTAAATCTGACATGCTGGGTGGTTACTCCAATCAAAGGGAGCTGAGGAGAGATCTTGCAGAAGATATTACTGCTTTGCTGTCACTTCTTCCATCACAGCTCTGCTGTGAACTCCAGCAATGGCACATCAGACTAAAATTGCCCCTTGCACCTGGAAAGGGATCTGTCAGTCAGACCTTGACACTAATGGTACTAGATGCCTACTCCCTCCAATGAGACTCATGACAATGCTTTTAAATAAAACAAAATAAAAAAATCCACCACCCTCCAGAACAGATCTTTTCTCAGGCACAGTTTGAACAACATGTCACCCTGCCAAGTGAGCCTGTTGTTAGAAGAAAACAGAAAGGTCTATGTGGGCTCTTCATTACAGTTCCACGTTTCCCACTAAACAAGTGCTGACTGAACGCCAGGCAAACAGCTTCTTGTCAAAGGCACGCCGTGAGCAGTTATTTGCAGAAGATGGTATTTGCACGGCAAATCAAGAGGCAATCTTCTCAAACCTTCAGCTTTGTTGGAGGTGGGCACCCAGCAGAGCCCCGTGAGCCGTGTCCGACAGCAGGCCTCCCCACAGGGCCCTCCGCCATGCCCGGCCTGCTGCTCCTCTCACTTCCAAGAGGGAAACTGAAGCACAAAGAGAGACCTGGAGTGCAGGACAGGTCACAGAGATAAAGACACCTTCCACATTTCAGATCAGCCCTTCATCAGCTCTTCTGACTTCTCACAGCCCACGTGAGCATCAAACAGTACCGACATGGAAATATGCTGCAGGGAATACGGAATTTACCACAGACTCTCCCTCCCTGCTCCATTCTCTTCACACGAATAATCATGTAACAAAATCAGGAGGTCTTTTCTCTGTTCCTCATCTCAGAGGGGAAAGGCTCTCTTTGTCCAGTGCCATGCTCTGTTTCAGTTGAGAGAGTATGGAAAAGCCTCATCCACACAAACCACATGAATTACACTATTTGACTTGAAAAAAAAAAATCTGAACTGAAAGAGACATAATTTGAGCTGGGTTTTCTGTAAGTACATGCTTTAGGGAACAGAAGCCAGCTCTTCCCCAAACAACATGCTTTGGAAGAAGGGTTGCCTTCTTGGTAAGAACAAAGCATATTTACAAAGTTTCAATGCTTTCTAATACAGCCCTGAAATCCACAAAATATGGATATGATTGAGTGCAACCAACAGAAACTAATCTGAAATAATTGTTTAACTTACCTGAATAACGGTGAATACTACTGAGTGCAAATTTGGGCACATGTTCTCAGGCTAATCAAGAATAATGACTGAACAGTTGACCATTATGTGGTGTTATTTAATAATGTTGTATTTTCTACTAACAATCTTGCATTATTTAGATTGTATTCTGAACAATGCTGCAGGCTACTTCTATTTAAAACCCTTCCTGGGACCACGACCTAGAAATGTAGTATTCTTTTCACTAGTTACAATTAAAATTGAGCAGAATTGAGATAACTAAGTGCCTGGTGAGCACTATCACTTTTGTTCACACTCCATGACAAAGACAATAAATCTGTTTAGGTTCATGATGAAGAAAGCCCTATGTAAGCCAACAGTAAGAGACTTGAAAGCTTTATGTGAAAGCATTATGAATGCTCCTCTGCCAGCCACTCATGCTAATAACAGTGCTGCTAATTAAAACAAGAGCAACTTCTGCAATTGCAGGAATTCCAGTGAATGAAGCAAAAGCCTTTAACCTAGCTAGCTTAGGGTAACAGTTGCATATCAGTCATGTGCAAAATAAAAGAGCAGTTTGATTGACCTTGTTTTTTTGTTGTTTTTTTTTCAGTTCTGAAGCAGAAGCCTTGGAGCTAATGTTCATGAAGTATATCAGCCACTCCTCCCTCTGCTAAGCAAAGTGTTCCTCAGGATCACACAGTCCTCTAAGCAGGTGATGGTCTGTGCTCACCTCTTGGAGATTTCCACGTCTACCACCTACCTATCGGCTTAGATGCTATAAGAACTTCCTAAAACAATACACAGCCTATTCTTCTACCTGAAGAGTCCTTTGGAAGTGATCTTGTTCATTTTAAACTGAAATTAGCAGACGGTCAACTCAATTTTCCTGTACAGAGAGAAACTCGTAAATTCAATTGTAATTTGGAGGAATATGTGGTTTGGGACACAAAGGAACTCTTTAGCAGACAAATAAGAACTGAAGAAGGGTCAACAATGCAGAGAAATTATTGGTAACTACAATGTTTTGCTTCTACCACCTAAGAAAACAGAGAGGAAAATAATTATGGTGCAGGCCCCCATGCAGGTCACTCAGGTGATGGAAAATCACCTACAGAAGTCCCTCGGAAAGCCCACAGAGTTGCTGTGCTAGGATAGATCCAACTCTTTCCATCCAGTTGTTTTCATGACCTCTGTGTCTACCTGGCTCTTCTTAACCAAGCTGCACTTAAGTTGATTCTGGTAATGGTCTTTTTTTTCCCTTTACTGTCCTTTTTTTTTTTTTTTTTTTTTATAATAAAGGTATGCAGACTGACTGACATGAATCCTCCATTTCTTTCTTTTTTCCTTCTGAAAGCTAAACAAATAATGGTCTGTTACTTGAATTATAGAAAGGAGAATCCACGTTTTTTCAGAACATGGAGCTCTGTGCAGGAGGTGAGTGCTCCCAGCAGTTTCAGATAAGCAGAAGAGGAACGAGGAACCTGGAACAAGCAGGAAACAACCAGCAAGGCTGAGTTTTGCTGCCAGATCAGTGAATGAAAGACCAAAAAGGATCTCCAAGATGTATGAAGAAGATGCTCAAAATAGAGAATATCAGTGACCACATGCCACCTAAAAGAATCTGAGAGACTGCAGACAGGGCACTTCCCAAATGTATAGGAAATACGTCAATGAATTTTGAAGTGGTTATTTTATATGATGAATCCTTTCTGAAAGATACCTGAACCATTCATTCTCCACAGGACATGGTTTCCAATGGTTTCCATTTCTACTGTAGCGCTCATGTGAGGAATGGTTAAGGGAAGAGAAAGAATCGCCCTGCAGTATAAAGCAGAAATGAAATGTTTTATATTTTCACATAAACTAAATTTTGTAACTCCCTATTTCAAGGAACTGGTCAGAAGCTGGGCATGCTCTCTGGACTGGAAATATGAAAAAGAATTAAGGTTTGCCCGAGTTCATAAAGTAGTTCTCCTTCATACTAGTGCCAATTTGTAATTTTCATGCCACCAGGAACCAGCTCTGAAATACAAATTGGAGCCAGATCAGAATCCAACAGAAAAACACAGGCAAAGCAAATGTAACTTAACAGCTCAAATATCAACAGCTCAAAATCAAGCAAAATTGTGAGTTTTGCTTCACTTTGAAGCAAAGGCATAAGGGAAAAAGAAAGGCAACAGAAATAGTTAAGAAGGACATTTGAAATTGAAGTGGCAATCCTTAATTGCTTTTTATCTTGTTTTGGATTCAACTCAATTCATCAGCCCCAAGGTTGAATTCAAATTAGAAGAAAAAATTGACTTGGACAAAACTATTTTTCTATGACACTCGCTGTTTCCATCTGTTTGGGAGGTTTGTTAGAAGAGACAAGTGAAACAATTTTGTCCCTACTCTGAAAGAAATTTGCCCTCTCTTATAAAGAGGGAAGAGGCGAAGTGGTTCAATATTTTTTACAGCTATTAGATTAAAAAAAGCACTCCAAAAAATGGGTTGCACATTTTTATAAGAGGATTTGCAGTGCATGTATGTTTGTTTTCTTCCAGGTTCCTTATTTTTTTTTTTAATGTTATTAAAGTTTTAAGACTCTTAATGTAGTGGAAGATCCAAAAGCTGGGAAGTGTATTAATCAAAGCAGTGCTCAGGAAACGGTGCTTCTCAGGCTGAGACCTCTCTCAGCGTACCTAAACACACTGCCTGTCTGTTTTAATGACTTTTTCACTGGCTCAGAGAAATACTGATAGCAGAACTGTGTAAGCCAGTTCCTGCATCCATCTTTGCTCATTCTGATTAAAATGAACAACAGCAACACCACCACCAATCACTGTTATCCATCTCCAGGTCCAAAGCAATTAACTTGTTACCAGCTACTATAAGAACGTGTAATCAGCTTTCAGATCCAATTGAGCAGTTGATTGCTTTCCTCTCTTTTCATGAGAATTTTATACATTTATTCCAGTTTAAATTTCACAGTTCACATAACAATTACCAAGCTATTTTACTGGTACCTGAGCTTGTTCCACCCAGACCAACGAGGTCACGGTTTGCTGATCTTTTTAAAGACAAATAAATAACTTACGGCTTTCTCTGATGACACAGGTGCAGCACTTGGGCTTCAGTAAGGCTTTTAATGTGGTCCGTAATAACATCCTTTCCACTTAACTGGAAATTTGCGGATGACACCAAGCTAACAAACCCAAGGGACTGGATGCCAGTCAGAGAGACCCAGACAGGCTGAGCAGTGGCCAGGGAGAATCTCATGAGGTTCTACAACACCAAGTGCAAGGTCTGGCACCTGGGTCATGGCGACTCTCAGTGTCAGGGCAAGCTGGGGGATGTAAGGATGTAAAACAACCCCACCAACAGAGACTTGCGGGTCCTGGTGGATGGCAGCTGGGCATGAGCCAGCACTGTGCCCTCACAGCCCAGAAAGCCAACCACATCCTGGGTGCATCCAAAGCAGCGCAGCCAGCAGGAAAAGGGAGGGGATCTGCCCCTCTGCTCTGAGCTTTTTTACAGTAAGAGTAGTGAGGCACTGGCACAGGTTTCCTAGACAGCTGGTGATGCCCCATACCTGAAGATACCCAAGGTCAGGCTGGACTGGGCTCTGAGCACCTGATGGAGCTGTGGGTGTCCCTGTTCACTGCAGGGGAGCTACACCAGATGACCTTCAACGGCCCTTTCCAACTCAAATGATTCTATTGTTATAGGACTTTCTGCTAAGATTTAACTGCAATACTAGAACTCACTGGAAACAAGAGGACAATTTGAGCTTGACTAGACCACACTATGTATCACAGAGGTCCACGTTTTACAATGAGAACAGACTAAATCATTGTTTTTCAAAAGAAGGAACTTCCAAGCAGTCTCTGAAAGATAATTTTAAAAGGTTTATGTTGATGACAGCTTGAAAAAGAGATATCCAGGAATATCTCTGCAAGTTAACTATCAGTAATATAGTTCTCACCAGAAGCACTTAACCCCAAGACCTGCAACTCCTCGCTGTGCCTTTAGCTCTGTTTAGGGAGTTTTTAGGCTTCTTGGATACAGGTACTGAGAAGAAAAGATGTCTGGATCTAGCAGTGGGGTAATTCAGATAACATGAAGAGGGAAATAGGGCACGAAAATGTCAGAATACCTACAACGCAGTGACTGTGATAGAAGCCACAACAGCAAGGCCACGATTTGAAAAAATCAGTAATAACCTAGTACTAAAATCTCTACTATCAAAAATAATCTCTAGTATCTGTAGTATTTAAGTCTCTCTGAAAACACTAAGTGAAGCACGGTCTGATCTGCAGAAGGGTAAGGGTCAGGAGGAGCTACTTCTTTTGTGGTTGCCTTCATAATACACGCGCTGGTCCTGCTGACCACTGCATCATGACAGAAGCCACTGAAAAACACACAAATCACCAGGCAGTCATATATAGAGCAGGGGACACTTCAGCCCAGAGAGAAACTCTCTCAACATTTAAGCTGAATCACACAGGTTAACCACGTAGTTTTCTTTCAAAGTCTTCAAGATTGTTAGCTTTTAGAAATCGATCTATAAAAATATAATATAGAACACAGGAAAAAAGCACAGAAGCCAAAAGAACACAGAGCTGTCTCAGCACATCACACTGAGGTTCATGAACTATCTGGTCTCTACAAGCTTCAAGACATCTTGTTCCAGCAGAAACAAAAAATCCTGTAATTACCTGGGTTTGCTCTCAGGAAAGCAACCTGTTCCCTTAAGTATTACTAGGCAGCAAGCTGTCCTTACATTTGCCACTGCAAATGACTAAGCCCTTTTCATTTACTTTTTAATATTTTTAGGGGAACTCAGAATAGTACTGTTGTATTATATTCTCTTACTGAAAAGCCACCTCACAAATGACATAAATCTGAGGCACAGAGACAACGGCTCCCACGACAAAACACGTTAAGAATTCCCCTTCCAATGATTGTGTATTTGCAATACACAGTTTCTGGGAGCACCAAACACTTTATTTCTTCCAACCCACACATGGGTAAATTCATCTATCTACTCTTCTTTGCTTTTTTTTCTCTCTTCACTTAGTGCCCAAAACAAAAGTTGAGTTCAGGATACACATTAGATATCTCTGCACTCCTAAATCTTCCTCATGCATCTAACTCCTATTTGTAGATGCAGCGAGGAAAAGCAAGCTCCCCTCTGTTTCTATACCAACTATTGAGCACCTAAAACAATGGAACAGTTGTTATCTGATGGGGTATAAAAAGAATGCCATCATGAGCAAACATGATGTGAATGTCTTTATGCTCATTTGCAGGGAGAGCTGTTTGAGTCCTGCAGCTGAGTCCTCCTGATTGTGTCCTACCTTAACTTTTTGCCAGAAAAGATGAAATTTTCTGAGATCATGTACCAAATACCAGCTTAATTCCCTATGGATCGGTCATGTCATACTTCAAGCATGATGCACTTCCTCAGGAAAACTTCTATTTGTCTGTCCTCTCTCAGGAGACATATGATGTCGCCTACTGAGACGCCAGGGTTACAGCTTTGATGTGTGTTTCAACAGGAGTGGTACCTGGGTAAGCACGTTCCTCTCCTTTGTTTTTTGGAGAACAGCAGGGAAATAAAACACCCCAATGTGCTGGAAAGGGGAGGGAGGAGGAGGGCTGAACTGCATCTTTTCATCAGGTCTCCTGCAGGCAAATACAACTGTGTGAGGAAGCAGTCATTCCACTTCATAACCTTTCTCCCATCCTGGTGGTCAAGGTTTGAAGCCCACCAGGGAAGGCATTTCATCCATCATCAACCAGTGATGGCGAGAAGAAATGTTACTGATGCACTTCAGCACACGGAGCTCTTGCTACGACAACCTGTTGAGACTAGAAGGTAGCATCAATCATTTCAGCGGTACCCAAAGCTGATGAGGAAAACTAAATACACAGTATTCTCACTCTAGTGCATTGTTCTGCAACAGGGAAGTTGCTGGAAGCTCTCCAACCACTGAGCAACACAGGCATTGCTGCCTGAAGCCCTGACTGCTCCTCCAGCATCTCACTGACATAAACACTGGCTTTCAGAAAGACAGAGGATAGAGATCTTCTATTTTACAGCTTTACAAAAGGAGAGCGAGTGAACATAAATACCACCAGGGAACAGAAACAAATCTTTGTTTTCTGCAATTGTATCAAAAGAACGCGCAGAACTGATTTCTCTCAATAAAGACTGTCATCAGTGTGATTTGCAGGAGCACCATCAGTTTTTACACAATTTTAGATAGAAAAGTAGAAATATTCTGAATTGACTTTCCTTTGCGTTTTGATAGTGCCAAAACATTATATCTCTGTAAATTAAACTTTATTTCATCACGGTTCATGCTGACTTTATGTTGTATGTGTTCTAGCACTGTATTCAAGTTTTAGATGCTATGTATCACAGAGATTTTGTTTATACAGAACTTGTCACATTTAACGGGAAAATGTCACATACGTTTAATGTGTGACATTTAATGTTAATGTCATACAGACCCTGGGAGTACTAAGCCCTGCCATGTCCACGCACTTGCTCTATGTGTGAAATGTAGCCGCCTCCTTCACAAACACCTGATATAGCACAGCTATGAAAGCTATCTGTACCAGTGTGCAAGTAGGAGAGGTAACTATGGGATGTGTAGTACAGCAGCTACTTAGTTGTGCTCCTCTTGGACATCAGATGATTAAAGACACCACAGTGTCTTCACTAGAAGACATAATCTTCGGACCTTCACAGAGTAACATGATGTTCAAGTGGGTTCAAGATCCAATTTCTCTGATGAACTGAACACTGGGGAAAGCCAAAGCACCTGAACATTAAGCATTCTGCAGTGAGAACATACAAAAGGAAGGTGGTTGCAGAAAGACTGACCTTACCACCACACATTTCCACAGCGTGATCACATTCCAATTTTCCCGTTTGGTTTTAAAGTCCTGAAAAAAACCTCATCCTTCCCTCCATGTGGAAATCAGACTTTCATGCTCTGAAAAAAGCAGCACAGTTTTTCCTGGGATCCCGGGTGAATGCTGCAGCCCAGGCTATAGGCATCTGAAATGAGTTCCTTAGCTCCTCTTAGCACCCACTGAAGCGAGAGCACAAAGGTTACGTTGCAAATTAAGTTTTACTGACAGCATCTCTAGGCTGTCTAAATCTGATTTTGATTTGCTGGTCATGCGCTCCGCAGACATTCAAAACCTGAAGGCTTAAAATCTACTTTCAGTCAATTTTATTGCAGCTCAGAAAGGACTATCTCAGTATTTCACTGATGGCTCGATGAAGGCTTGATTCTTCCGTGCATGTCCATAGCAATGCTACTCTCCATTAAGAACTCTACAGACAGGGATAAAGTAAGGGGAAAGGAAACATGGATTTCCTAACTTGATTTGTTGGCAGTTCTCTGGCATCAAATGCAGGCATTAAAGATCTGCAGGCTTATTTCCTCACAGGCATGCAAGGAACCCTCAGTCATAGTCTGCATCCTGCCCTACGTGGAGGCCCAGCTCTGTCAGCCGGCCTGGTGACCACAGGACTCCTGCCTTCCCTGCCCCCTCATGCTCCTTACCCTCCCCACTCACCTCATGGGAACAGTTATTTTATTACACCTAAAAGTTATTAACAGTGAACATGCTCTACTGTCATACCACACTTACTGATCTTGCTCACAAAGTGTCTGTAGTGCTTCAGTTTATGTCAGAGCAGGGCCCAGGAAGGAGATAGGGGCTTCAGAAGCAGCATCCTTCTAATGGCAAAGGTGCAGCTAAACTTCACTGACATTTCTTCCTAACCTCATCCTCCTTGGTCAAGATAAGAAGATCCAAGCAGGCCCAGTTCTTCTTACCTCTTTAAAAAGCAGTGGCTTGTGACACAGAAAAACTAATTTGCACAGAGAGCAAAAGCAACAATGATCCAGCAAATGAACTTCTTACTCTGAACTTTAAGGGCAGCCCATGCTTTAAGATCAGTTTTAGTTTCCATGTCTGGTTTTGGTGCTCCCACTTCTGAAACCACCAGTGAGGATGTTCTGATCCGGAGTGCTGCTGTGAAAATCCCAGAAAAGCAACCAACATAGCACAAATGCTGACAGCTTTACCAAAAAGTACCAGTGAAAGATGCTGGAAGGTAATTAGTATACTCAGGGCCTGCACTGCAAAGAGACCTCCAAAATACAGCATTTCCAGACTGTACACTAAAGTGATAATACAAATGCCCTAGCATTTATCTGGAAACTCTAATGAACGCGCATCCATCCAGCAGAAAGGAGTCCCTTTCAATATCATTTGATCCTGCTGATCAAATGATTCAGCACAAAAAAGGTACCTGTTAACAAAGTGCTTTCATGTAATTTATGTGGGTTAGCTAAAAAAGATGAAATCCATACTCATTTAAAACTCCTCATGAAATTACGAGCCCTTAATACATCATGGCCATGCTTCCATGCTTAACACTGGAGAAAAACCCCATACTTGGATTTCCATCACAGTGTCAGCTCCACATCAAAATGCACTGTGAGAAGAGGAATAACTTTTCATGCAGTATTAATTTCCCCTATTACCCATATGCTCGCACACTTGCCTACATAACAATGTCAGCTGGTTAATAAAGGAGGGGCAGTATTTAAATTCTGGCATCAGAACCCTTCAGCCTGGAGAAGCAAAACAAAACTTTTCAGTATTCAATAGATATTATATTATATATATGTGTGTGTGTGTGTGTGTGTGTGTAGAATATATTCAATATATATATGGAGAAGCAAAATCTTTCAGTATTCAATATATTTAGTATTATGAGCTAATTTACAAAACAGATGCCATGACTATTGAAACAACAACTCTGCTCTTTCAATAATTCTCTGATGTGTGCCATTTGTACCCATCTCCAAACCAACACCACAGCAGCCTTTCCTTCACCTGCCCATAGTTGACCTTTTCAAGCAGCTTCTGAGCAGCTCTTTCTAGTCACTTTAAAGACACTCATCCCATGATACAGAGCTTCTTGCCCAACACAGGGTTTAGTAGAATAATGAAGAATTTTTTCAACAAAGAAGAAATACAGTGCAAAGTGGAACTGCCTTTTTTCGAATACAGATGTTTGCTAAGTTGTTTTTTGACTGGTAAAAATGAGACCCAAACAAAGCTGGGAAGACCGTATTAGGACAGGTGTTGCTATTGCCTTTAGCATCCTTTCTGTAGAACATGTTTAAAGCCCTTGCTGTTCAGTTCCACTCCTCCATCAACAGAAGCTCAAGCATCTGCTCTTCACTTCAAGACAGAAGCTTCTGGGATGGGAACCTCCACTTCTCACCTGCGACCCTCCCACGCTCACAGCTGACTGTGGTTAACAAACAAAATGCAAACAAAGGAATATCCTCCGCTTAAAAAAAAGCAATGGATAGATAAAGCTGATATTACACAGTTAATGGCATGGTCAGTTTACTGCAGACACGTGATCCTATTTCAGAACACTAAACCTAACCTAATTTTAATGGAATTAAAGTAAATTACCACTGCTGTTTCCTCAGCTATTTTAGGCCACCTATAATTTTATAAACAATAACAGCAGGGACACGTTATCAAATTTTTGAAAGAAAAATAAGTTAAATCAAGGAAGAAATATGCTCTTTTATATGTAATCGCTACATATAATATTCTGCACTCCCACATAAATCTGAAAAAGGCAAGAATATCTGTAATTATATAAGAAAGTTCTAGCACAAGCACGAAAAACACATAACTGACAGGGAAGATATTAGTGCTGTACAATGCACTCCAAGAAGCAGGCCGAACAGTTTTTATCTGAAAACAAGAAGGCATGAATTATTTAAGAACTTGCCCATTTGTTACCAAAAGTACTTTGTCATGTAAATGAGCAAAGGGTTTTGAAATTTCCTAGATAAAAGTCGGGCCCGGAATTTGATTCAAGATCAGTTCTTCATTGTTCACCTAGGATTTGCATAAACATTTCCAGGAGTATTAAACCAGTAACCTGATTATCACAACAGCTACATCTTACGAAAAAAGTACAGCTCTCTTGAAAGTCATAAATCACTATTCTTTCCAAAACATTTCAACATCATGGCGTTCACGTGGCCCCAGACGTGTGATGGAGCTGCTAATAAGAGAATCGTGAACTCCAAAGGCTGCAACGCAGACTTAATAGTGAGTCTGGAAGACGCAGCTGACAGACAAACGGGATCGCATCGCACACCACACACCGCAGCGCAATCTTTGATCTCAGGACTGAGGATCAGAACAGGCAGAGGCGAGGCAGGAGCACGAAGCAGAGATGGAGAGAGAGCACCTTCTGGGCCCTGAACAGTGTTGTTATTTATGTGCAAATATTTCACATTAAATTCATCAATCCTGCACATAATTTCAGTCTGGAGCAGCAGACAAGGATGAAGCTTCATTTTCTAAAACCAATTTGGTTAAATAGCGAAACGTATGTAAGAAGTATCTGTAAGCTCTTCCTAATTCAAAAGTGATCATCGAAGGGATATTCATTCACTCATTTCTAAAGAGTTTTAATTTTTATCCTCTCATTTCAGGCACAGAGCTGGTATCAGCATCAACATGATGGAAATCACGAGCTCCAAAATACTTGAGGCACGCATTCCAGCACCTCACCAAATGAGGTCAGCTTCCACTTATTAAAAAATCTTAAATGCATTTGAAAGTAAATATTTCTTCAGAGCCAGACAGAAATCTAACTCCCTATGGCCCAAACTCATCAGGATCGTGTAACCTGTGTCTAAACTCTCAAATAACTTTTGAAAGTTAAAAGCAAAGGGTAAAAAGAAGTCGGAAAATTATCAAATTTGAAAACTCATTTACGACTTGTCACTCGGGAGGATTTGAAGATTACTTGACCAAAATACTTAATGATTTAAGTACTATCTTGTTACGAAGGCTTATGACAAAATGTGAATTTGGAAATGCTTAATTATAGCTCTTGAAAGAGGTGGCTATAATTACTAGGGAAACTAATTTTAAGACAGAGCATTATGTGACAAATATAATTAAGAGAAGAAAAATAATGAGTATATATTAACTGAAAGAGTATATTAATCATGAAAACTAAAGAAAACATTTCAACAAGATAATATCCACATTCGTAGCCATACTTTAACACAATACTCACCTCAGAACACATGTGTAGAAACCACTGTCTTGCAAGTCAGCCGAGTGAAACCATATTGAATCTTCATCCTTGCTCATTCTAACTTCAGAAAATATAATGGGTTCTTCTAAGTCTCCTTTGTTTTTGTACCACATAAGCCTAAGACCTGTGCTCTGGGCCATGCTATAATTAGTTCTGATATAGCTGTAGAAAAGGGCACATTTCACTCGGACTGGTTCACCTGCCAAAGCCATGTATGTCTTGAGATCCACTGACCAGTCAATGCAACCATCAACTGAAAGCAAAACAATAATAAAGAAATATTAGAGACAGATACATTTTTTCAAGATAGCGAGAGGCAGCCTGTGAAATGCAACACAATCCAAAGAAAAGAATATTTGTTTCACAGCAGCGTGACAAACCTGCGGCAGCTATTAGATACTAAATGGTTTCATATACTCTTTTATTTGTTATACGTAAACATAAAACATGCAAACTATAAGAGCAGATTCTTTTTATTATTATTACAGCACATTAGGTCTGCTCAACTCAATTTCTTCAGAATACTGTTTCTTTAATCTATTTTCACTAGTTCTTTAATAAACAACCGACTGTTTTCACTTTAACTACTTGTTCAAATAAAACACTTGAATTCAGTAGTTCTTTGCTGGATGAAAACGTATGTTGGTATCTGATCCTAACATTTCTATCCATCTCTGCTAATTACATTACATTAAAAATAAAAGATGTGAGCATTCCTCTTCTCTGAGGCAGTCCCACTTAGCTTTGTCTTTTTCATACAGCCTACTCAAACCACAGAGATAGTAAGATATCCAACAGGATACAGCTACAACGTGCTGCAGGGTACAACTGCAACACGCTTCCATGGCACAAAGCTAACACAGGTATGGTACAACCATGGAGAGGGATCTTCTAATGTTCTGTTCAGCAGAAACTTTTGAAACTTGGCCGTCAAAGGTTTGGTGCTTTAGTTTAAAAATGACTATGTCAGCTGAAAGACTTATTCTCCCTACATTTTCCCTCTCATTACTTCTAAATCTTCTCGGTTACAATTTAAGCCTAGAACACACATACATATCAACATGTAATTTTCCCTCGCATATCAAAGACCTTTTAATTCCATCTGTTTTATTCCTGGAAAATTGGGAAATCTGAAAATCAACTGAGAACATAACCAAAAAAAATGAGTGCAAGGGCAGACTGGCGCCAGGCAAACACGTTCCCCAAGATCAATACTCCTGATCAAATATATATTTTACAGAATTTATTGATCACATCCAGCTACGTGTAACTGAAACACCTTTTACCATTTGTCCATGTAAGGTTGAAGTTGCATCTTCTGCATTTAGAGGATCAATTCTCCTACTCTAAATGCTGGTACTCTCTCATACATTTCATTTCACAAACGTCTTCAATAGCATTCACTCATGAAGTGACTTTTTAATTACTTCCTAAATAAATGTACCAAGCCAAAATATGTACATATGGTAGAACACCAGACCCATACTTTTCAGAGTCCTTTTGTACCTTTAAATTATGTTTACCACTTCATCAGGCTTCTCTTCAATCCTTCCAAACCAGCCATGGTAAATGAGAGGTTTTGCTTTCCCCACAACTTTGTATCAGCTTTAATTGTACCGTGACCACAAGAACCATGCAGCTGAACCCTATTTTAAACCTGTTCACACATTCCTAATACATATACTTCCATACAACATCTTGGTAAAACAAACCAATGCAGCCCAGGGCAGGAGGAACAGGAAGCTGTGACACAGAACTGGATGCGTGGTGTCACAAGAGCACTCACAGGCGAAGGGAGATGGACCAGTGCCTCCCTCTGCCACGCACCCAGCAGGCAGACCCAGGCAGCTGCTGCTTGTACCAGCCGACTTCCTGCTTTAAAAAAGCCCCAGGGCCAAAATATTCACCTGTGGTTATGCACACACTGTTTCTGTTAACTTCTATTTCTTTCTTTTGCTGAAAGCACACTGCTGATACTGACGATGACATGAAATGCAAAGCTGATAGCAATCCACTGACTGTTCCTTCCTTACGGCTGCAGCATCACTTCCCTTCCTGGCTTTTCCCTCTGACAGCTTAGTGCCACACAGAACAGGACAAGTCTGACTAATCATTACTCAAAAATCACACATTTAAGTATTTGTCCCCCAGTGCATTTATACATTCTATATTCCACACTTGTAAGATCCTTCTTATAACCAAAACTGTGCACTAGAACTCAAACTCTTGGCAGGACCGCATCACACACTGCCCCTGTCCCTCTCTGCTGTACTGTTGCACAAACACATGTGGCCAGCAGCAGAGCTGGAGAAAGAACCCAAATCTCCCAACTCACCCCAATCCATTTTTACAGTTAAGCATGGCTCCAACATCATGAACAATTTTATACAAGGGTGGTTTTAAAGGCATTTACATGGAATTGGCCTCAATGCAGAGCTTTCTCAAAGCAGCTCTGTGCTTTTTTTGCTGCTGTGGTTCTGTTTTTTTTTTTCAAGTCCTTCTTTCAGGCAGGTGTGAGCTTACAATTAAAATGGATTGCAGAGTTTACAGCCTCGTTCTCCCAGTAAGGAATGTCAAAGGAAACACTGAGCTCTCCAGATTGCTCATCTGCATTCTCCAGGACATACAGACACTCTCAAACATTTCCCTTCTCCTGTAGTTTAGCAAAGTCACAGCACTCTTAAGCAGAAGCATAAACTGAAATGAATAGGGGTGCCCAGAACAGGAATTCAGATCCAAACTAATTCAGCCAATCTAATTAATTCTGTCAATCTTCTGTCGATGTAATCCTGTAAATGTCATCTAAGGCACTCAAACCTATGCTGGCTCAGCAAAGTTAAACCGTAGCAAAGAATAACTGACATCCAGGTACACGCAGAAAGCCTTCGGGTCAAACAGAAACGTGCTGGTTTTCCATTATCACAAAGCAGAGCCACGTTTACAAAGAGTTATGCAGTTAGGTTCTGACCTAGTATAGGAATCCAGCCCTAGGGGCTGAAAACACTGCTGCTTCCCATAAGATCTCCCCCACAGCCACACCAAGCACTGTGCGTTGACAAGCACAGCTCAAGGAAGCATCAACCACCCTCCATCTCCCACAGCCTCCACTCTCACTTGAAAACTTCTACCACCCACAGTGCACTTCGCAGGGCTCCCTAACAAAATCTTCATTTTTGAAGAAAGACTAATCAAACAGGAGACGACTTTTTCCCCTTACTCTCTTCTTTTTCTCATTACGCAGACAGGAATGTTCCCTCTTACGAAGCTGTAGAGGCTGAAATCTAGGTCAGGCTCCCTGCGCTCACGTGGAAGCCGGAACGTTTCCTCTCGCTGTGCTGTCAGTCACTGGAGCATGTGCATTGTTGGATTAACGTGGAGCATTCTCCAAGCTATCATTACAAATTACTGGAGCTGCTTAGGTGGAGTTCAGCGCCCCGTTATCGAGAACAAAGTTTGCTGTCATTTTTGTTGGGCTGGCTCTCAATATGTAAAGTAATTAGCGTGGCAAGAAGACATAAGTAATGGCACTGGAGACACCGTATTTAAAAAGTGCATATATATCTTTCCTCTGCTACCTAATAATTAGCTGATCTTTAATAAATGCCTGATGGAGAGCCCGTTCAGATCAAATCCTCTCCATTGTCAGTGTATTTCAGACCATTTCAATTGAGACAATTCCTTGAAATATGCTCTAAAACTTAAAAAATTGGGACGATAAGGAAAATGTCCCATTTCAGGCCTGGCTTCCTGAGGAAGTAAGGTGTGCCTGTCCGTCTGTCCCACATCCCCAGCAGAACAACTTCTGACCGCACTGACTGAACACAACCCTATTTCATAGCACGTGAAAGGGCTGTGCCACATGAGAGCCCTATGCAGGTGCAAGAGAGCACAGTGAGCACACCCCAGATATTATCCAGGACCATCCCAGTCCTCTGCCCAGGCTACAGCAACCTGAGGAGACGGTGAACTGAAAAGGAAGGCTTCAAATTTATAAAATAAATTACAGATTAAGTAATACAGTAACAATAAGTTACTATACTTCTGTGTTAGCAGTCACCCAAAGTGTGCACTGCATCTCCTTCCCTAACATTTCCTGGTAATTTGCTGTTATTCTTATTCTGAATAAATCTATTTGTCTAGGGATTCTAGATGCATTTTAACAGGAACCATAATAATTTATGAGCAATTATAGAAGAGCATGTACACAGTCTCTGAGTAATTTGTCTTTCCGCTTGCTGTCATATAAATAATTTTTGCATTGTGAATCTGCCTGTAATAATTTTTGTAGGGATCTGCCACCCACAGCAATTTATATCACAGGATTGTTAAACATGTTTGCCTACCTTGTTACCTGAAATCTCATTTTAAATTGAAATCGTCTACAAACAAATAATTAATAAATAAATATGCTAGCTAACGTATTAAATTTATTGCTCCACAAAGCAAGAAATGCCTGTGACTGTAAATATTTAGCCACGAAATAAATAAATAAATAAATAAATAAACCATTCCTTGCAGTTATATTTTATTTATATATCAGACACAGAGCCTGGGAACTGACATCCATCACATCTGGAGCTTGCAGGCACATAGCAATGATGGGTGCACTCCAGGAAGGAAGTCCAAATCAAGATGAAAATTTTGGACTCTCAGAGGGGAGAAGTCAGCTGCAGCCCACAAATTTTTGGCAAATCGGTATTTAGAGGTCTAAAGGAAAGAGGATTTGCTCCATTTGAGCAAACACAGTAAGACTCTTAATAGTTTTGGTCAGATGTGATCTTCACAAAGTGTCAGGGGATTAGATCAGACTCACCGTACCAATTGGTTTCACATCTCTGCCCACCAGTGTACAGGAAGACCTTTGCCTGTACACCTCCGTCAGCTTAGTGGACCTATCAAACCAGATGCCCAGAGGACACAACCACGGTAATTAATAAAATTCTACTCTACAGAAAGGCATCCATGTCTGTCTCTCTTCTCTCTCCACTTGGTTCCACTGGGTGCTTTGTCTCTGCCGTGCCCAGTTACAGGAAAAGCATCGGAGACAACAGAACAAAATACAGAAAGAAGAGAGACTTTCATCCCCCAGACAGAAAGCAGCTGGGAAGATTTCATTCCAAGACTTCATGTCATGCCCTTGGTGCTTGGAAAGCATCCCACCTTAGCAATGCCTCCTCTCCTATCAGATTCCAGAAGAAGCTTTAAACAAATTGAACATGCCAATGACTTACAGAGACCGTAAAAAGTGCAACAGCTAAGAAAAGGACCACACAAACAAACACTTTGTAGTTTCTCTGCCCTCAGCTCCACCTTCTGAACGGTTTCTAACAAGATTTAGACCATTCCAGTTCAGTGGAGAAAAGTTTTGGTCTTCCAAGGCATCCAAAAATTGCAAATATTTAAGAATTCCTATATCGAATAATTCCGAGTCCAAAGAAGCTTCATTAGATTTAGTAACATGCAATTATTTCTCCAAGTCTGACTTATTATAAAGAACAAAAATGCATTTATATACTGTTATGCTTTGGCTGATTTTTTTTCCCAAATTCTGATCAAAGCTTACAACATCTGCAACATAAATCTTAAAAACCTTGAAGCCCATATGTGTTCATTTTTCTGACTAGTTTTTCTTATGAGGCCACAGCTACACAACCCAGCTCAAATGTCAAAGATTCCAGCTGAACACTCATAATTTCCTTTGAGGTCAAACAAACTGTAAATATACAGTGCCAGAGGTCCAAATAACTCCAGACTGCTCTGTCCTGACTTACATATGCATATGGAGCCAGAAGCATTTTATTCTCAAATACATTTTCATCAAAATGCAGAAGAACACAGTGGTAGATCAACAGCGTGTAAAGTTCTCTAGGAAGAGAATAAAACCAGTTGGACCCTGAACAAAATCTCATCTTCCAGGAGCCAGGGCATATTAACAAGGTCAGGGCTCAGAAATCCTACTTGAAGAAGCAAAACGCTAAAGGAGCACCAGCAGAAGTTATCAGACAGGGACAGCTCATCCTGCAGCACTTGTCAGGTTGGCTGTGCAAACTGATGGGTCTGGTGCCAGCTTTTCAGGTTTCCTGGGAATTTCAGGAAGGCTTGCTGATAGAGAGAAGAGCAAATCACAGCTGACAGGTTGGACGGGGAGCTGAGAAACACACTTTGTGATGGAAAGGAAATCTCCGGTTTCATCAGATTCTTTGCTACCTCTTCTAAGTCAGATGGACCCAAAGCGAAGTGCTCTTCCAAAGCTCTTTGCCTTGAGCTGATGGCTTTGCTTAGCAAACTAAGAGAGGAGGAGGGCACTTAAGTTTAAAACGCAGTATTACCTACCCTAAAAACGTGAGTTTGGTGACCTTCATTTCCCCATCGCTTCAATATCTGGCAGATTTTTGAAGAGATTGTGTTAAAGTGAACAGTACAGAAATTGAAATGTATAAACTGCTTTGGTTTTACATACTCAGTGCCAGTAACGAGGCTGGGGGGAGCAAATGGAACAGGCTGCCCAGAGAGGCGGTGGAGTCTCCTTCTATGAAGATATTCAGAAGGCATCTGGAAGCCTCCTTGTGTGAGCTGCTGTAGGGAACCTGCTCTAACAGGGTGCTGGACTCGATGATCTTCTGAGGTCCCTTCAAACCCCTGTCATCCTGTGATTCTGTGATAACTTCTAACAAAACTCACGTTGCTTATATTGGAACGGCCAAGACAGTTACACAGTGCTACAGTTCCTTTGGACTGAACAAGTACACAAACTTTCCCATTAAATACAAAACTTAAATGCTATAAACCACAACTCAGGCACACAACTCCTCAGTGCAAACACAAGAATGAATTTTTGGTACACAGAACTGCTGCTCCACAAATTAGATACTGATTCTTGCTTTCTTTTCCTAAGAAAAGGGAAAATAACGCCTAGGATAAATAATGTGTAAAACACTGAAAATATCACACTGCACTTAACTGATTGTACTGAAGATTTCAGGTAAGGAGCAGCACACTGGAGATACGCCTTATACATGGGGGTATACACAATTACTATTTTAAGTGTTGTTGACTATCCAGGAGCTCCTTAAGGACACTGAGAGTGTTTTAATATTCTCCAGCAACGTACATTAACCCAAGGAGGTTTTCACACACCCTGTTTTTAAGTCTTTAGCATCACACAAACTTTGGGAACAAAGCTGAACTCATTTCAATAATTGATGAGTCTCTTTTCCTTAGTCCCTTTGAATAAAGTTACTGAAGGTACAGTAAATGGAAACTAGATCCCAGATCAGGTAGTTGCAGTCTCAAGTAATCACAATTAGGAAACTCTATATTCACTGCTTGCTATTCCCAGCAGGGAATTGTAGGAGAGAGCTGTGAATAATAAGAATTTAAAATTAAAGAGAATGAAACTCTGTTAACTTCCTTGCCCCTATAGGGGAGAGGGACTGGTGTACATGCACAAGATTATTTTGGTTTTCATCTGTTTTTCAAGTATGCAGATAGCTTCAGCTGGGTTGTGTGCTTTGAGGACACAGTCTTCAGTTCAGATAAGGTTAGGAAGATGGACTCCCTGTTGAACACAATGGGCTAAATTCACTTCCTCCGCTCTTAGCAGAGGGGAATCCTAAAGTGACACAACTCTGCTGTAAGGGTTCTTACTACATCTCGCTCATGGCTGAGGAGAACTGCTCGACAGATGAAGAAAACAAGACTATCAGAAGAGCCTGTGGATAACATCATATCACACCACAAAAGGAAAGTAGGGCTGAAGACTGGATGTTACTCCTGTGCTTTGGCGACAGATAACACTTCGTGTGTGGTTTAAGCAATTATTCACAGGGACACCTCACTGTAGGAAGCCTTTCCCATGTACATCCATCTCTGGGAGCACACAGGAACACAGCAGTGCCACTCTCCACCACATTTTCTACCTTACCCAATAACCATCTCTTGATTTTCTAGCTTTCAAAGCTGTAGTCAGCTCATCAGAAAATAACCAAGTGCTTTACAAAACTAGTTCCCCATCAGAAAGCAGTAGGTAAAATGAATGTCTTGAAGTTACCCAGAATTTATTTACAACTAATAAAAAGATTTGGTCATTTGTTTTGTCGCTACACTCTTGCCTTTGGATACATTCTACAATTGCTATGCCATTCTGCCATTCGTCCTGTTACCTGGCACAGATAGCTTGAGCTGCAGCGAGCCAAGTGCCATTTCCACTTGCATGACAAGTTGACCCCAGCTTGAAAAGGTGGCAACCCACACTCTAACACAGGTTGTAATTTCTCCTCTTATTTCAATACATCAGTTCCACATACTGAGCAGAATGTAGATAGTAACTCTCCTGGCAGTAGAGCACACTGAATCTCATTTCAGTAAAATCAACAAATCAAAACAACACTGGCTTTTATAGGACAATTACTAGTGGAACTGTTAGAGGGTTATTTGACTAAAAGATACCCGTAACTGATGAATTGCAATGTGCTCTCAAAATAAGATGTTTTTAAACAATAAACTCCACTCTTCAGACTTCTGTTTCCATTTAAAATAAACAAGCACTACTGAATTATTCTTCTTATGAGATATTGTAATTAAGTGTAAGAAAGAAAGGGGAAGTTATGATTTAAAAACAAACCTGTGTTACTGTGCTGAGCTCCGTAACGCAATGTTTCACACATATGTAAGTTCACTTTCATGACACATACACTTCTAAGATGTGCCCATCACAACAGAAATAAGAACATACCGCAGCACTGCACTTGCTGGCAGCTTCACACCGCCACAGTGATGTACCTATTACAGACACCTCCAGTGCAAACTATGTTTATGGGACCACATGCACTTCCATTTCTCAGACCTCAGACTGTGAAAGCAGAGCTGTGCTGGTGGCTCTCTCTGCCTGGCAGATCCCACTGTTAAAATGCAAACCCATCTGCAATCAGCTTTAAGCATTCCTCACACCAGCAGCACAGCTCTTCTACCCCAGCCCCAGAGAGGAGGCTGGGGGTCATCGGGGTGCAGCTCTGCACACAGGCACGATCCTGACTTGGGACTTTGTCCACTTTCCTGATGTTTTCCTAGGTCTGGACTCATGAGGTTCTGAGCTTTAAGTAAGAACTACTGTAAAACACCTGGATTAGTCCAGTTTACAGCTTCTTCTTCCCAAACAAGAGCCGGCAGCAGGCAGGAGGGCTTCGTTTCTGGGTAAGCAAAAGCAAACTAACTGCAAACACTTCATTACTAATACATCACTTGCTCCCTGCTCACAGTGGCACAAACAGGCCCGGATTTTATCCCAAGGCCTGCTCTCAGCCAGGAGGAACCCAACCCACCTTGCAAAGCACACAGCCGCCGCTCACAGGGCCTCGTGCACAGAGTGATGCAGGAGGACAGGCAGGCTTTGAGCTCCATGCTGATGTGATGCAAGGGCAGAGTGTGGGGCCCCCAGGGCCTCTCCTCAGATCTCACCATCCAGCAGCCCCACCATCCATCAGCACATCATGACAAAACCATCACCGCTCAACATCAGAAGACAGCTCTGAATAATCACCCTAAGAGCCTCCATTATGATAGACCAGAAAAAAAATCTAAATCTGGACTGACCTTCTAATGTAACATTTTTCTGCCCATCTGCACCAGCTGGTTGCTCAAGGTGCAGTAAGCAATGTGGACGCTGTTTATCTTCTGCCACGTTTCTTGGGCTTATCCTCTGCCATCCCCTTCTCTCTCAGCTTTGGGAACCAAGTGGCGTAGCTTCAGGACAAGTGTTTAAACAGCATTTTTAAATGAGCAATACTGTGATAAAGCACTGCGCTGGCTGTGCCTGATGAGGTGGGTATGGTTTCTTTGGTGGTTGACCCCAACAAACCAGTATGTCCAGCTCTGAAGCAAGAGGACAACACTTCCCAGACAGAGGGGAAAAGCAGACACGAGGTGCACGGAGACAGCTACAGACAAGGACATAAAGGCCACTGACAATGCAATGCGTGCTCCAAGAACAGAAAGAATACACTTTGAACTGGCTCTCATCAAGATTAAATCATAACTTGTAGGCAACAACCACTGGCATCTCTGCACCCCACAGCACTGGGTGCCAATGCTCTAAGGAGCATGGCCCTACAACAAACACTGTGCAGAAGGGGAAGGAAACACAGGGAAAGAATGCCCATGCTAGGAGCAGTAATATGAACCAGAAATAAAGATGTGCAGACGTCATGCAAACTATGTCAGAGGAACTGCTGATAAACAGAAGTTCTTCACACGCTAAGGCACTTACTGCTGTTACGTATTTCTGTTAAAAATAAGAGCATCACAAATACAATCACATGTTTTCATGTGTCAATTCTGAAATAAACGTTAAGTCAGCGAGAGGTTGACAGTGTAAGAAATGCAATTACAATGATTTACATATCAAAGACATTATTATGTCTTCGTTGTAAATATTTCCATTGTGATGACTTTGAATAGAATCTTTGCACACAGAAATATGCCAGATTCCAGATAATCTGAAATCATGCTGTGTCAAGTTGTCACTTTTAAGAACTCTCCTAAGCCGTTACAAATCTCATTTTAATCTCTCTAAAGATTTAGCTGACTTTATATAATTGAAAAAAAAACAAACAAAAACAAACCAGAACGCTGCTTATAACGTGTTAATTTTGATGCACAGAGAATATCATGGTGCCAGAACCCTTCCAGCTAACCACTGTTTTGAAAAGCTATCCTAAGTTCCAAATCTCTAGTCTGCCTCAGGGTGCATAAACCTTTACAGTGTAATTTTTAACACTGCTTAATTCAAATATTCAAGAGTACGTCATCAAAATAATGAGAACTGT
The DNA here is from genome assembly GCA_023055505.1 of Callipepla californica brunnescens. Lineage (NCBI taxonomy): Eukaryota > Metazoa > Chordata > Aves > Galliformes > Odontophoridae > Callipepla > Callipepla californica. Next base: position 2,679,927 of record JALIRH010000013.1, read on the forward strand.
ATATTTTCCTCTTCCCTGGGATTGATCAGCGTGCCTTCAATAAGAAAGAAGAGCAAATACAACCTCATTAATGAGCTACACATTTGAGATTGCAAAAAGCATCACTAACAGCCTATTTGCTCCTGGGTGCCATCTGGTTGAAGACATACTCAGCAAGCATTAAGCACCCTGCACTACTTTGCTTCTATTTGCATATATTCATAAATAGTCCTGGCACTACAGAGAACACATCTGAAGGATGGGAGGAATGAAAGCAGTGTCCCACTAGACCCAGATCATCAGACATGCAAACACAGGCATGGAGGGAGGGAACAGGGGTCACAACTCAGGGATATTCAGACTTTCCCTGCACATACATGTACATAAATTGAAAGACTGTGGTGTAGGAAAAAGAGACTTTCAACCTGCTTTTGCAATCTTTGCATTACTTAGAAAAGGATTTCTCAAACAGACATGTTTCTCCAAATGTTGTGCCAGGAAGACCATTCACTTCTAAATAGTAAGTGTAGGCTTCATGTGAAATATTCTGAATTTTCAGTTCTCTATGCTACTGTTAACCCAACATTACTCTTGCCTACCTTGTATTTTTAAATGGAATTACATGTAGCCTGCAGCCTCAAATCTAAATGAAAAATGTAGCTCCAACTGAGCCCCAGGAAAAAAAAAAAAGGCAAAAGTTAATGAGATTTAAATTAGTAACAGCCAAAGCTTTCCCTTAAAGAAAACATTATCGATTTTAAAGAGCTACCTAATGAAAACGAATGGCACTCATTTAGACTTTGCATGAGCTACATTAGAGATTCATTTATAATAATAAATAAGGATGTGCTTTACAGTGAAATGAATCAGCAGAATTTATGTACATATTTTTTATGAGTTAACTACACATTCCTTAGGCCTTTAATCACAGTTTTGGGCGAACAGTTTACTGAAGTAAAGAAATTACAGCTTCTAAAGCCCAAATAATCAAAGATAATTACATATCAATTCACTATAAGAGTTAAGCACCTGCACTGCCTGGGGCGTTATATTCCGTACCTTGCTTGTAAAATGAGGATGGCTAACATTTCCCTTTATTCTTTATTAAAGAATGTTTCTATTTCAAGCTCAACTAATTATTGAGAAAATTCTCTTCCTGTGAACACTATGCCATTTTTGTGTGATAAGTACATAAGACGAGATTTGCATCCTTTGTAAATTCCTTATAGACATGAGAAAATTGTGAAGCTGTTGGTTTTCGTGCATTTCTATTCAAATACAATTTTATATGATCAGAAGACATGTTACCATAGAACACCGATGATCATGCACAGATAATTATTTGGCTGCATTTCATCAACTTCCCCACTGCTGTGGTTTAATCCAGCAGGCAGCTAAGCACCACAAAGCTGTTTACTAGCTCCATTCTCCAGTAGGTAAGAGGAGAGAATCAGGAGGAAAAAAAATGAAGAGTAAAACTCTATAGTTGAGATAAGGGCAGTTTAGTAGAGAAAAGAGAAGAGAGGACACAAAAGAAGTGATGCCCAACACGATCACCACCAGCTGATGGATGCCCAGCCAGTTGCCAAGAAATGGCACCTCCCCTGGCCAACTCTACCAGCTTTATTGGTGAGCATGCCACCAGATGGTACGGAACGTCTCCTTGGCCTCTTTGGGTCAGCTGTTTTAGTTGCTCTCTCCCAGCTCTTGTGCACCACAGAATCACAGGGATTGGAAGGTATCTCTAGAGACCGCTGAGTCCAACCCCCCTACAGCATTTCACACAAGGAGGCTCCCAGATGCGTTCTGAATACCTCCACAGAAGCAGACTGCACCACCTTTCACACAGCCCCATTTCTTCAGCTCCCATCCCAGAAGGAATTCACCACCCAAACACGGTCGTGTGGAAGCTCCTCCAAGAGCTGTCATGGTGCTGCACAAGGTAGACTGAGTCCCACATATAAACGATGACAAAAGGTAGTGTTAAACTCCCAACGAACTCTAAGAAATGTCTCCCACATACATCAAAACTAGAAGGGTTAACTCCAGATTTCAATTAAGCAAGCAGCATTTTCTCACGTCTCAAACTAAATTTATGTACACCAAGATAATACAGAACACGTGAAGAATCCCAATCCAGTAGTAGTAGGTACTGCAATCCCAGTACAGCACCATTTTTGCAATGTAGTTTCAACAGATCATCATTTTCACCTGTCAAAGCATACCTAAGCAACTGTACTTAAATTTCGCTTTGTTAAAGACATGTTTGCAAAGAGATTACCCTTTCCAGAGAAAAATACCTTCTCTACTTTTAACAATAAAAATTCATTTTCATTAATTCAATCTACTTCAAGAATACGCTTCAAAGGGATTCTTTAAAGCAACTGAACAAAACTTAATCAGCCAGTTTCACAGAAGTCAGAATTACATCTGCCCGTTTGCGAGCCAGTTCACAGACCTCTGCACGGCCTCTTCCCCTGACCTTCATTCAGCACTTCTGTTGCCCACCTCTATGCGATTTTGGTCATCTTATCTACATTAGACATACAATGCAGAGCACCAGTGAGGCTTTGAATTAAATCTTGCAGTTATCCCCAGTACATCTCTCAGCTCAGTTCTCGGAATGGTTTCTGGCGTACAAGAACAATCTCTCCTTAGGAGAACGCTAACCCAGCATCTCCACTCCAGACGTTCCAGCTCCAAATGGAAACAAGCACCAAACTACTTGCTGTCATAGCTTCAGTCTACAATTCCCTCAGATGTGACATTCTATTCATTTTTTGAAAGTGATACGCTTCAGTCTTCACGCATTAAAAGAATAGTTCCCAGAGGCAAATCAACTCTCAAATACATCATCTCTGGTAAAAGCTTTTTGGAGAGAAAAGGAAATTATATGTGAAGTACACCAATTGGTTTCGTACTTCGTTCTTCCCTTTCTTTAGTTATAAAGTAAATTAATAATCATATTGTGTTTGTTTTTAACTGCAGTGTTCCCTAAAGCACGACAAAAAAAAATTACCGTGGCTGGAACTGCAGAAATTGTATCCCCAAATGGGTCTTAAGGGAAATAATTAATGAAATCTACCTTAGCATTGCTTTTTTTTCTCTTCTATGAACGGTATATTTAGTAGTGTTCACTAAAATTCCTTGGAGTTCAGCAGAAGCCAGTCCTTTCTACCCCACACCAGTGTAACCAGAGTACATGGCACAGCGGCACGATGTGGCACAGAGTAACCATGGCGGCTGATGAGAGTGGTGCGGATTGACACGGACACCTCCCTACCCCACCCAGCTCCAGCTTAGAGCTCAGCTGAAAGGAGTACAAACCTCCAGCGGACAGAGGGCACCAGCTGGCACCTGAAACAGTCCTGCACTAAAGAATAACCTGAACTAGAGTAGAGGGGAACAGTAAGAGGCAGTTGCTCACCTTGCTGCCATTGCAATTTGCACTTACATCCAGAGCCAAAGAAGTACAAATTATAAAATGCTTCTCTTGTTTTCACTTGATTTCACTTTATGCTGTGTGGTTTCTTTTCTTTTGGAGCTGACCCAAGGGTCACATTCTGATGGATTATAACCACCGCCTAAGAAACCCCATTCTGAAGCCTGCTTCCCTGTGAACAACTCTGCGCACTGCCACAGGAAGCTGTGCTGCATAAAGAGCTGTTCTTCTTGTTAACATCTACCAATGCCTTCATTTAACAAAGGAGAGTTAGCACATCCTCTTCAGCTCCCAAACCTTTCTCAAGTAACAGGCTTCTGTGAGAGTTTTAGCTCCATCTGCATCAGGCTTTTTTTGCATCGTTTCAACCCCAGGAGTTTAACTAGGTTCATCTGTACTCTGTATGCCAGTGAAAACTTCAAAACTTGGATATTTAAACTTTTCCTTTCTCCCCAGGAGCCTCCAGACGAGTGTTTGCTGTGTTTTATACATTCTAGGGGGAATTCCTACAACCGCCTTGCCCTTTTACTTCTGCCTGCTGGAGAAGGAAACAACTAAAAACGTTCTGGCCCCACAAACACAAGTTTCCCTAGTGCAATGCTATACAAGAGAGATGGCATTTCACTGGGGCTGGGGAAAGGTGCTGTTCACAAGGAGCTGACTGAATCACTCAAGCATTTGCTATGTCTATAACTCTACCAACTCTATTTTCAGCTTCGACAAAAGATTCATAGTCAGATGATGCCAAGCACTGCATTCTCTACACTTTGAGCTGCAAATGAAAGCTTTGCCAAGGTCTGCTCAGGTCTTATGTCTCACTAAAAGGTTCAGGCTACCTTAGCAAGCCTTCTCCAGGAGACAAAGCCGATTTAGCATTCACAGGCAAGACCAGTATGCTACCAAATTCCCCTGCCCACGAAGGGCACGGTCTCAACACTGATCTTAGAAAAAATGATCTAATAAAGATTTTTGTCAGCAGACCTTTGATAACTTCGACGTTCGCAAAACAGCCGTGCTGGTATGGCACCTTCCACCCTCTTGTTCTGCACTATTCTGCCCTTAACAATGGACAATAGTGATTCCCTCCCAACCCTCAATATTTGAGACTTTCTCATTTCTTCTCCCGCACTAACGCATTCTTATGTATTATTTACATAGAGTACCCCTGCACTTTGAACCCCACTAAGCGTGCAAAGCAACTGACAGCCTTCTTCATCCCATGTTGGTTTATTAAAAACAGTCATTATACTAGTTCACAAGTAAGCTGGAAAAAACATTTGGAGAAAGCTTATTTCTACGCATGCAACGTCTCCATGCTTTCATACAAAATCTGCTCTGGCAGTCATCTGAGCACACCGAGCAGCTGTTCCTCCAACGCCTCGTCTCAGCTCAAAAACCTGAAACAAGCTGAACAGGGAAATTCTTGGGAAACTGGCAACTAAAGAAATAACACCTTGCACTGACACTGGAAGTGGACAGAAAGATTGTCCTTTCTAACTAGCACTTTTAAAGTACACGGGAGTTTTCAAAAAGCCTAAATTCTGCAATTTGGGCACACAAGTGTACAGGTATCTGTACAGCCACTGAGGACAGCAGCAGTCGGTCACCTCTGTGTGCTTACCACACACCTCCACTGCAGAATGCTCCCAGCAGAAGTCAAGAGCCAGAACTAGCTGCTACTCGAACAAAAAATAGGCAATAAGCCCAGCAATATACAAGCTTGATACAAAGAGCAGATAAAACTAATAATTATCCAAAATTCCCAAAGAAAATGGAAATATTAAAGCTCTATGGCAAGAAAACCTTTTCATGCACAGTAACACCCTTAAAAAGACACTACAGATGATGCACAGCTCCTGGTTAAGTTAACAACAGGGACGTGGACACCAGCCTCTGTCCATGGATGTCACTGCACGAGCATCTGGCTCTGCCTTCTGGTTGTAAAGAAAATAAAATTAAACTTCGACTGAAATAATAGCTCTTTCACATCAGTTCTGCCTCAGAGCCAGCACAGCCTGAGAGAAGAAGTCACCAATGGTATCCTGAAGCCACAGCTTCCCCTGCTGAGCCCTGAGCACAGCAGTCCATCCCCAGAGCCCCCTCAGTGAGTTGTGTGCCTCCAGCACCCATCCCAGCACACCGCTCCCCATCCACGTCCTACACACGCTGCTCTCACGGTGTGATTTTGCTATGACACGCACTCACGATTATCCCTGAAGCATTTCTGTTTGTGTTTTTTTCTCTCAGCCTGGCTCCCCACTTGTTCCTCACCAGCTTCTCCTTTTCAGTCTGAGAACACCGATATTCCAGCTGGACTTTCAGATGCACCAGGCTGCTCCTGGCGGCAGCTGCCTACACTTGCCTGCCTATTTCTAACTATTTTTCAAGTACAAATGATGATGAGAGAGGCATTTAGATTACAGGGGCTGGATGAGGGCAGGAAGTTTTAAAAAAATTAATAATCCCAGAGGCTGTAGCTCACATGTTCATCATCACTAATCCATACAATTTCATTGACATCTACTGCAATTGCTGAATTTAGTTTTCCTTTCCATTAATAGAAGCCTTCTGCTGATTGTGATGAAAAAAAACCAAAACAATCTGCCCTTGGAAAGACCTGGTGCTGATGTTCTTGACTGACAGTTTCCGTTCCCTCTCAGCACCACCCCTTCCATGATCCCTGCCCCAACAGCTCGGCACACAGACCTCCAGCACTTCACTTCTGAGTGAGGACTGCATGGGAAAGCAGTGCGACTCAGACACGTGGCCTCAGCCCATCCTGCAACACCAGATGTTCATAACATCACCACCAAAAATGACACCAGACTGTGGCTGGACTGCTGCTTTGAGGGCGAGCCAGCCCATGCCAGCATAACATCTGTCCCCACATGTGGGCCAGTGAGAAATGGTTAGTGCCCTACAGCCCCACTGTCATGAGCCTGATGCTCATTAAGGTGAGCGCAGCACTTGCTTTTTATCTTCTGAATAAACAAAGCCCCAAAATCTCGAGGCTGCAATTCCAAAGGAAAGAAGAAACTTGCTTATTTGGCCAAGTTCTTCACACTATTCGTATTTTAAAGCTCTCATCCACAAACCGCAGCAGGTGCACTGTATCCATGAAGTCAGAGCTCAAAAAGGTTAAAGTCTTCCTACCACAGCTATAAAAGATCCTTCACGCTACAGTGGAAAACGTCTGATCTGCACATTCCACACAGCTTGTGGGTGAGCCAGCTGTAGTAAAGACCTTGCACGAAGCTGGGAACACAACTGTCCAGGCTTCCCACAGAGTCAAGCTTGCAATTTTGGGCAAAGGCTGCCAAAAATGTCACTTCTGGCCTTGCTGAATGGGTGCTGCCTTCTGAACAGGCTGCCTACCTGTACCACATGGAGTACGAGGGCTGCAGGCCAGGACTTCAAACTTCACAGAAATGTGTCTGCAAACCTTTGCTTTCATTTGAGGCATCCCGTTGCTGTCCCCATCCTATCAGACCCGGGCATAGTGGGGTCACCAGGCCAGGGGCTTGCAGCACCATCAGCCACCAGCCCTGCACTCACACCGACCCCACCCCACACCTTGCAGGACAAGCGAGGAAAAATAAGCCTTTAAAAATCACTTTTTCAAAGGAAATGCACACCTGAAGTGAATCGTGACTGAATAAAGCTTCATTGCCTTTTTTCACCTTGGCTCTGTTGAAGTGTGTGACAGCTGTCACGCAGTGCCAGGAGCCAGTGTAAAGGGACACTCAGAAGCCAGGTTCCAGAACATTATGCTAACTGACAAGACCGTTACTCTCACTCCTACTATTTCCAATGTTTCCTTTTGCCTCCTGCAAGAAACACCATCAGTGCGTCCACCTCCAGGACAAGCAGCCCAAAGCTCACTTGGGCAGGTTCTTCTACAGGCACAGCTGGAGGGATGGGACATCTGTGTTGTGCAGGGAGCAAATCCTTGGTGTGCCATGCCTGCTTGTGCAGCAAAATCCATCTTCTGGTTCCATCCCCACAGAGCACTTCAGAGGCCTGCTGCTGGGAAGGGGACGCATCGGAGCAGACAATCTTCTTGCCAGCCATAGGGTGCAGCTCTGAGTAACAGGGCACCCAAAGCAGCACCCTGTGGGCATGGGCAGCAGAAATTAGGTTGTGCACTCCTGAGCAATGTCCTGAGGGAAAGAGCAGGGCCATAGGAGACATATGGAAGCTGAGCCTTCTTGGAGACCATTGGAGCGCACACACAGGCGTTTCAGACCTGCACTCCAAGCTGTTAAACCTCCTGCCTCTCTGGCTTAAAGTGCCAGCACTGTGCTTAAAAAGAGGTGAGCCTGGGACTGCTGCCAAAGCACTTCTGCTTGCCAGAGCAAGGAGAGCCTCTGCTTGCTAACCTCTCCAGGCAGCAACACGTGGGCCCTCTGATCAATATTTAAATAACGGTGGCAGCGCTACGGGAGCCTCCTCCACGCAGCGATACACTGCCTGCAGCCATCCCATCTGGACAATGTCTGAAAAAGCAAGAAAAGATGGGCCTTGTACTGTAACTTGAAGGTCAGTAGGTTCAGGCATGTTTGAGAGTTTAACTAAAGCTTTATGGCTGGTCACCTCCCTACTTCCTGACGTGGAAACGATTTTATTTAATACCTCATTGAAATGACAGACCTTTGCATAATACCCCCAGCACTCATCAGCACAAAGCTGCTGCCCCAGCCAGGTACAGCTCTGCCTCAGTGCCATTAGCAGCCACAAACTAACAGCTCGACGCCTGAAGCCGAGTTGCCATGACCATCCCTTCCCTTCCCGTATCACCTCTTAAGCCAAGTGCCCAGGCACTGATGGGGCCATGACTGCTGGCAGAGGCCGTTCAGGTTACCTCTAGCCCACGTTCCCACTGTGTCTGCAGCGCTCTCCAAGCCATGGCACATTACCAATGACACTGCTAATGCAGTTCCCACTGCGAGGCACAATATGGCCTGTCCAAGATGGGAGGTGGGAATCTGTATTAAGATAAAACATTACATTGGCTGCTCTGTAGTGTGGCTCGGAGGCTCCCTGACTAATTGCATTTGGGTACAGTGCCTTTCTCCTCACAACAGACAGGGAGAAGCAGTGTCAGACAAGGACTGGCCTCTGCCCATCACTTCATCGCCGTAGGAACGTGGCCAACACCACCAGGCAAGAGGTTCCTTGCTCCTCGTTCTTATTTTTCAGCTGAGGTTCATTTATTATCTTCTAATTTTCCTGCTTTCTGAGGTAGCACTCGTTTATGCAGAGAATCACCACAGCAGCTTCAAGAATAAGGCAGTTTGTCCTGAAAAGAGGGTCTCTGGTAAGTGCTGGGGAGAGCACAGACACTCTGGGATAGAGCTGGCAATAGCTGTCTGCATCCCCACAGCGGTTTCAGGATGCACAGAGCCAACCACAGTTCTCTGTTTCTAGTGTAGTTTCCAGGGAAATCAATAGGAGGCATTACTTTCAGAGCAACCTACGTATTTTAACTGCTGAAACAGAGCAAGCAATTACAATTTCCCTTTCTTATTCCAGGCTGGCAGAAAATATGTACAAGAAGTTGCACTATGAAAACCTGACTGCAAGGAAATGGTCTGCTGAGTCCCACATCCTTCTGTATTTGACAGGAAGGTGGAGGCAGATATTAACCACAGAGCAAAACCCAGATTTTTAAGATGGACAGCTCTAGCACTTAAGTCCTGAAGAGCAAGCAGGCTGTGGGAAACCCCACAGATTCCTATCAACTCAGGCCCAGCAGTATTACTAGGTGGGAAGTTTGGATACAGATCTAATGTCTCCAAAGAGCAGACATTTGCCTCTAGCTGTAGCACTCAGGGTGGGTTTCAGAGCTCCCAGCAGTCCCGCTACACAGCTGGAACAGTTTTTTCCCCATCTAAACTCCACCTGCAGCCACCACCGGCAAGCTGGTCCTGTTATCCTCCTCTAGCAATGCCTGCAACCTTCTAAATGCTGCACTGATTCCAGCGCTAACATTTTACACACTTCCCTGTCACAACACAAAGCATGCCCACGTTATGTGAACACAGACACTCGTGGGACTGAGCATTAAGCAGGCTTTCACGAGGCAACGCAGACCCAAGCAGATGGACAGACCCTGGCTCTTAAGCTGTACCATTCCACAGGGTTTCTCCGACCACCTCTGAGGAAGGAAAGCTTTACACCTGATGCATCTGTGCTGAAAGACCCCCTGCCTTTCAGATGACTTTTCTGAGTGTTATTGGAAACAACAACATTAAGATAATGGCGAGACTGACAGTGAGAAATTCACGGGGGACGTGAAACAAATGAAATCCATTAGTATTATAAATACGGGCTGAGCTTCACGTCTCACACGTCAATTATCCTTTCTGAACTTCTGAAACCTTACTATTAGCAGTTTTGTTTTGGCCAGAGCTGTAAGACGAAGAGAAAAACCCAGCAGCACTGTTTTAAGCTTATGCCATCGCATTGCAGTCTACCAAAAAAAAAAAAAAAGAAGGAAGAATATTTCTATGAGCATCGAACAGCTCAGCTCAGACCAAGAGGCATTTACTGAAACAAAAACTGAACGAGCCTGCTTAACAGCCAGCACAGTGTTTTGATTTTCCTGATTAAATGGAGAACAGCTCGTACTCATAGATGAAAGTGGATGAGATGTGTGTAAGTATCAGCTCCGGCAGCGCTACATTAACTGAATGCGTGGGTTTTGAGGTCAGCCGTCATTCGCTCTGAATCGCTCCCTGAGCAGAGCACAGAGCAGATGGAAAAGGCCAGTCTGACATGACTCTTTGACTTAATTATAGCATTACGAGGACAGCATATGGAGTTGGTACGTAGCGTGGAATTTCATCCAATGTCTTTATTTCTCATAAAGTCGGTGATTTTCCTTCATTTGCTTTTAATTGATCTTCAGGATACGCATTCACTGCATTTGAATTACTTTTACCTGTGCGTTACTAGGTCAAGCTTTCTTACCAAGCACAGGAGAGAGAAACCTACATAAATGTTTAAAGAATCACAGAATTTGAATTCTGTGTCAAGTACAAGATCCTTCCCAAAACATGAGTATTTAAACCCATTCACTGTTTTCAGCATTAATTGTGTCAGATCCCTTGAGTTACCCCACGATTGCTCCGAGACAAGCAATGCCAGACTGGTCTAGTGACAAACAGGCTTTGTATGGCACAGACTAACACCCCCTCTTCCCCCGTAAAGAATCATCTCATGGCATATGCCTGCCCATATGCCCAACGCAGCACTGTGCTCAGAGAGCAGAAATAGGTCCAGCAGGAAGAGAGGTGCAGAGGAAGGCCCTGACATACCTGCAAGCTGGCGGGCTGGCCTAGCATCTCAGCACTGCTCCACTTACACAGCCTGGCTTTGCAGAAACCACAGCAGCCTTTTCAACATGCAAAACAGCAGCCTATCAACAAGAGATTTCAATTCACAACGCTGATCTTCTGCTGGAAATTTTGCAGGAAAAGAGAAAATCCAGCTGTCCACGGTTCTCTAAACACTGTGGTCATGTGGGTTTTCCAACAGTTACCTGTGCCAACAGCTGCTCCATGTGCAACACCAATGACCCAACTAAGGCTCAGCCAGGACATGGAGGATGTGTAAGATCAAATAAGAGTACCACCCACCATCATGGATAGGCACACGTTATATGGGCTGCAGCTATCACTGAAACTTCTCCAAAATCCATTACTGCAGAAAGAGGTGCTTTGCTGCACGGGGATGTACAGAACACAACGTTACTGACCAATCCATCAAAACCAGGAGGCATGCAAATCCAACTCCTTCGTTATTATTTTAATGCCCTCTGCCTGTTTTTCAGAAAGGAGGAAATGGGGAAAGGACAAGTCTGTCCAACTGTGAGAGAAAGTGGTTCATTTCCTCTGCCCTCTCTGAAATCATTTCAGCTTTTTCCTGCTGGGCAGGAATGGAAGGAGGCAGCTGTTTGGAATTAGGATGGGAAACAAATAGCAGCAACAACAACAAAACAAAGTAAAATGGCGTTTTGCTATGATTTCTAAACTGAACTTTCAGGGGAAAAAAATAGAAAGCAACAATCTTTTCTTTGTAAATTTCATCTTGAAATTAAAAAGAAAACAAAGGTTTTCTTCTTAAAATGGTACCTCTGAACCAATTTTTCAGCAAGATGATGTCATTTTAATCACCTCTCAGCTGCAGTATAGCAGACTTCCAGCACAGCAGCTTGCCCTGGCAAAGCAGACTGCCAGACTTTCTGCTGAGAAACTTTCCCCAAGCTGGCTGCAGGACCCCTATCATCTTGGACACCTTCTGCTCCTCACGTTAGCTTTCCTCAAGGTAAACCCAACTTGAATTAGAAAATTAGGGTGGAAAAGGAGAATACAACACAGTGACAAAAATGTAACAGTTCTGAAGGCTTCTCTCTGTCTCTAAACCTTAAAATGCCCAATGTAAGAGGCTGTTCTTCAAACTGACACACTAACAAATGGTCGCCATCAAGCTGCAGCTTAACTACATACACTTCTAATCTCTGTGAAAATAGTCAGAGGTTGGTTAATGGCTCTTCATTTGTTTTCTGGGCAGGAAACAGAGCATTTTGCCAACTGGCACGGAGGTACAAGCTCCCCGGAGCACTGCAGCACTGGTGTGGGCACTCTCCAGCTCTCCTGAAGGCTTTCAGGGCACCTCACCTCTGAGATGCACTGCAGACCAGTCTGTGCATGGCAAGATCTGAATACCCAGCAAACACAGCCCTGCTGCAAAGGATCAGGCACCGCTGGCAGGAAAATATCAAACAAGAAAGAAAATGAGGCACAAGCATGGAGGAATAAAAAGGAACTGAACAGGTACTTCAGGATGCTCCTCACAAGGCACTCACGCTTGATTCTTGCATCAATTCCATGTTAAGCCTGCAAGTTAGTATTTCCTTCAACACTGCTATGAAAAAGAATAAACTTCTCCCGTCTCATTGCAATTCAGAAACACTGAAATGTCCTCTGTTGATCTCTTTCTTCTTCTTTTTGACAAAGCAGAGGTCCACTTTGGGTGTTTCTTCTAAGTTCTACTCAATCATCCACAGAACCCACACCCAATGCCAGCACAAAGCAAGCTGCAATTCTGCCCTGAAAGTTCCTATGGCCAAAACCAACGGTTGATTGTAGGCACCACAAACAACACAAGCTCCAAATTCCACTCTGCCACAACCTGGGATTTTAGCTTTATGCGTTAGTTAGAGAGGAGATGTGGTGAGGAGCACGTATCTCATGGGCTCTCAGTGGGAGCAGCCCACGGGCTCACTACAACCACTGAGTTCTCTCCTGGACATCACTGCAGTCCCAGCAGTTGGTGGCAGCAGCAACTGCCACCAACTTTGCAACTCCAGTTACACGGGGCCCTATCTTGAAACTTAAGTCTTAAAGCTTTCAGATTTTGAAGGTGCTGCTCAGCATTGCAACTTGGATCCACTTTTAGATGAGACTCAGGTTAACACAGACAGGGGCCACAGGGGGAAAAATAAGAAGAAATTGAGATATTTATGGATGGATTATTTAAAAAGGATTTAGGTAACCAAATGACATTGGGAATTCTCAGCCTACAAAGTGCAGTACTATATACAGAACGCTATACTCCATGCTCACAGGATCATACATTTCAGGATCCTTATCTATGCATAAAAATATGGTTTTAGCATTCAGTATTTAATAGTATAAAATTACCAATTAACGCTTGTTAACAAAAAAATACAATGTTCACGTAAGAGTTTTCAAACTTTCATATATAAAACTGAGAAGCTTACTCAATCACTGTGATGTACTCTCATTTGTCTTGGAATAATTTTACATCAGCCTGTTCACGTCAAAATGGCTTTGCACAGTGACGTGCGTATCTGAAAGAGTGAATAATTTGAAGGTCCAGAACCCACTATTTTTACTATGCATTCTGCCTGGAGCTAAAACTGCTCTTCTCCGCAGCAATGAGAGCTCAGAGATTGATACCAATGCCCACCTCCATTATTCTGGATGGTTCCTAATTTTCAGCTTCTGTTCAGACCCCTTCTCTCATCCCAAATTATTGACAACTGGAAGATAACTCTGCCATCACTGCTTGGAAAAACTACAAGGTTTTCCATGTTTCTTTCCCATCACTTAAGCTGGAACACAGCAGTATCTCACACCACAACTTGCATTTTGCTGCTGCAGGATCTGACCTACGGTTTCTTAACTGTGAGATACTGAGCAATTCTCTGACCTTGTTCTTAAATACAAGTTGCATCATTTGAGCTGATGCCTTCCAGCCAAACTCTGCCAAATACAGTTTGCTTAAAAACTTAAATCTACCTTTCTGGGGCTGGTTAAGAAACTTGAGGCAAAACATACTTTATAAATAAACCCTGTACGTTTGCATTTAGGGGAAAAAGAAGTTTCACACATAGGAAACAGAGAAAACCTGACTCCACTTAACCAGAGGAGACATTCAACTGTATCAATACACTCACCCAAAGGGTTCTGCTAATTAAAAGCAAATGATTCCTTACAAATGGAGCAACAGTTGAGTGTGGTTTGAGTAGGCAGCACGTGACTGCCTGCTTTCAGTTGCAGAAAATGCGACAGACGTAACAGACAGACGCTGAGTAAGAAGCCACTGCCTCCACAACGCGCTCACGGCCAAACTTCCATTTCTTTGCAATGACAGTGTGATTCTGACTGAGATTACAAATGGGTCGGACTTATTTTCTCCTTGAACATGCCCACAGCCATGTTACAACCATTGTGATAGAACATCGAGTGCAGTTCTGTGGCAGAGGAGGACCTCCATTGGGCTCCTCCTGAAAATTGCATTTGGACCAAATTAAAGGAAAAACGAAACAGGTTTTAGCCTTGATACTACAAAACTATTTTCACACCATCACAAAGCACTGGATGTGGTCAGAATTATTTCAGAGTATTTATCATATGCTCAAAGAGTTATTTTTGATACCTTGAACTACAGGGAAAATGTTTCTCTTCCCTTACACATGCGTATCATTTCTTTTAAACCACATTTGGCCCAGCTAATGCGTAAGTGGGTAAAATACCATAAGGATGGCAAAGGCATTAACTGCTACACGGTTATGTTTTGACCTCAACTGCTTATTATGGTTTTGTTTTAATAAAAACACTTTAAATACCTTTATATTCTTGGCCTTCTCAGAGGTCAAGCAAACTATTTCAGACCAAAGCAGTTTTCAGGTAATTATACCTCACTGGTGACCATTCCCAGCATAAATTTCAGGCGTCCAAATGTCTGTCAATATTTGATCTTTAATAAAGATGAACTCTCGACGTGCTCTGAAATCTGTATTGGAAAATACCTTTATAGCGGAACAAATGGGAAATAAATTCCATATTCTCCAAGGTTTCAAGAATACAGAAAGAAGAAAGTCAGTTTTAAGAGATAGTCAGCTGCGAAGTCCTTGAAAATTTAGGAATTACAGTAGAGAAATACAAAGCTACTTTCATAAATAAAATATATTTTAAATGAATGCTCCAGAGTCACTTTTATTTTGTACGAAGCCCTTAGGATGCTATAACAACACTGTTTTGCTTGCTGCTCTACCATCAAAATAAATAAACAAATAAATAAAACCTTGCTAACACCCACGCGCTAATTCATAAAGCTCCAGGTGATCATCGCTGGTTCACTTCTGATCCTTACTAAACGCTCAGTGTGCTACACGTAGAGTGCTTTTTCTTGCCTATTATCAAGTAAAAAGCACAGTTATTTGTTATCATTAAAGCCCTGACGGAGATGCTCTGAGAGACTCATTTCTGTTGATGGAAGCCAATTTGTTGGGAAGGGGGAAATCTGGGCTCTTCAAGCTCATTGAGAAAGATAAGCAGGCATTTCTATCTCTCTACTTGGTGTACTTAGAAAATGAGTTCATCAGTCCAGCACGTATAATTAGGCTTCTGTGTGAGTAGGGAAAGAAAACAGTAGCAAGGATAGGAATTTATGCCAGAAGCTCTGTAAGACACGCTGCAACTCTTTGTCAACAGGTTTGTTGTGCTGAGCTCACCACTGTCCCCTCCCCAGGACACGCAGCTCTGCACAGCATCGTCCTCTGTCTGCCAGTCTGTCACTCCGGCCACATTACATAAAGAAGCAAAAAATATAACAAGAACGAAGATCAGCCTATGATTGAAAAACCAACAACTTCCCAAATCAGATGCGACTGCGACCCAGATCAGGAGGGGAAGAAACAATAATTCATCCTGGCATGCTAATTAATTATCACACAGATTGCTTATTGATTTTCCTGTTCTTGCTCCGATATCTTATGAAGTACACTCATTTCAGTGAAACCTCTCACAGAATGGCAGCGACTACAGATGCACAGCGGCTCAGGTCCGCACTTTGGAGATGGGAAAGGCCAGGGCAGATCCATGCCTCAGCATCAGGACACCATCCCCAGAACAACTCATGAGGCCTCAATTTTTCAGTAATGGTCTCCCAGTGAAGCAAACCAGTTCTTGCTGATGAAAGCTGCCACATTCCCAAAGTCACCCCTAAGACACTTCAGCTTCCTGCACAAGACAATAGACTCATTCCCAGAGAAGTTATCTAAGAGGACATTTTCTAATTATAGAATTAATTACTGCCACAAAATAAACAGTGAAAGCATGTCAGGCTGGAGGTAATGATTTGTACAATTAGCTCTTTCATATCAAATAAACACTTTTAGCTATTCTTGCCCTGGGAATTCATAATATTAATATTATATTAACGAGTCCAACTGCCATCATCCCTGGAATACAGAACCACAGACTCACAGAATCTTTCAGGTTGGTAAAGACCTTTAGGATTACCAAATCCAACCATCAAAACAGGTGGCTTTATAGTATGGCAGGGCCTGGATTCCTGTCTTCCTGCAGCACAGGCACTCAGAAGACAATGCTGCCCTCAGCAGCACCTGGGGTGATTCTATGCACTACAGTTGTTCCCAGGAGAAGCCTGGGCAGTGCTGAGCAGCAAGGTGTACCACTGGGATGCCAAAAATAATGTTTTCCCGGTAGGAGAAAACTGCAGAAGGCTGTTTTTCATCCTAGGGAAACAGACAGCAGCCTCCTGCCCCTGGAACAGACAAATGAAAACTGTTTACATCTTACTTCCAACACAGAATGAACATGTGCCATTTAAGCTGTTGATTTTTGTCAGCATGCTCTAGGTACCAGGGAAGCATCCCAACTGCAAAGGTCTCAGTTAGTTCTGTTATGCTTTTATCAAGTAGCAAACTGGTTTCCAGCGCACAGTGACAGAGAAATTGCCTGTTCTTAAGACAGATATTTGTGTGTGCAGCTGAACCATCACAGTCACGAAGGAAAACCTTTCCAGACAGCAGCTTGTATGCTTGTGAGGAGCTAAGGGCTCATTTCCACTTCTTTAGACAGCCTCTGAAGATTTCCTCCTGGTGAGAGACCTGACAAAGCAGGAGCAGAGCAAGAAGGACTCTGGAAGGGGCTAGCATATGACAGGTCTTAATTTGATGGCCTAAAGGAAACAGAAGAGAGTCAGCAAAAGTATTTTGGAAGTTGCATACCTCCAAGCATGAAACCACGTGCTTGCTGGATTCAGGCACAATCCAACACAAAATAACAAAATAAAATCAGGATTAGACACTTTCTGCAACCTCCCCACCAAGGCAGCCAGCATCCCGTGCTGAACCTCCATTCGGACACTTTGGGCTCCCTTGAAGACAGGCACAGCCAGAGAGAATCCGGCCCTGTAGCCTTTGGTTGAGATCCCCCAGCCACAAAACATGTGAAATGAAACAATCATTCTCTGCAATCAAACTGACCCTTAAATCTGCTCCCTATTGGCCGCACCTGGTGCTCATTTCAATGAAGTTGTCATTATCTCTGACACCTTTTCCTTCCACCTTGCAACAGACTCCAAAGATACTGGGAACAGAGATATTCTATTAGTCATAGAATGGCTTGGGTTGGAAAGGACCTTACAGATCACCCTGTTCCAACCCTGTGCCTCAGACAGGGCTGCCACTGACTCAGGCTGCCCAGGGCTCGTCCTGCCTGGCCCTGGGGCACCTGCAGGGATGGGCACCTGAAGCTCTGCAGCAGTGCCAGGGCCTAATCACCCTCTCAGTGAAAAATGTACCGCTGACATCTAATCTAAATCTCCCTTCTTTTAGTTTAAAGCCATTCCCCCTTGTCCTATCACTACCTACCCGTGTAAAAAGGTCATTTCCCTTTGAGATGGACAGCTGCATCAAACCAAGCGATAAGGACTGGAGTATGCTTTCCCTGTTTAAGAGGAAAGCATAAGTAATCTACTTAAACGAAAATCAATTTTAGATGTTCCTTTATTGCACTTTACGGTCTGTGAGGTTCCTTTCTTTTCATTCTGTTACATGAACAGTATGCAATTCCTACACCGTCAATAGATTTTCCTTTAGAAAAGTAGTGAAGGTCTTAACTTTTTAATACAAATTACTCCTTTAGCTGTTATTCAAGTACTTTAATTCAAAGAGTTCTATTTCTCATTGAAAAAAACTAAGTGACACTAATCGGACCCAGCTATTTTCATTATGAATGTACAACAATGCTAATCTGGTGTGACTAGACTCCTTAGCCTGAGTATTAAGGGCTTCTTCTCCCTAAAGTGGGATTTAATAGTAAAAAATTAACTTTCTTCCATAATCTGCTTATGGGTACTGCAACTGGCGAAGATCAGCTCCCCTGTTCTCTTTTCTGATCCTCTGCACAGACGTGCAGATGCTAAAAATGTAAGTATATGTGCTTGTGAGCTAACGGGAATCTGTTTTGGTGTGCTTTCCAAAGAGCCGTCAGGCCTTACCA
This sequence comes from Callipepla californica brunnescens, assembly GCA_023055505.1. NCBI lineage: Eukaryota > Metazoa > Chordata > Aves > Galliformes > Odontophoridae > Callipepla > Callipepla californica. Next base: position 2,698,191 of record JALIRH010000013.1, read on the forward strand.
GACAGCAGAGGCTCTGTGATAATCCACACACGAGCCTCAGCAGATACGCAATCATACAGCAGCTGACAACTTCCTCTCAATTCACGTTTGGAAAGATACAGCAGCGCATGTAGATGGCAGATACTGTTTGTTCAAAGGGTGCCGTGCACAGGCAGGCTGCACACCTGGCCTCAGTCCATGATGGTTTTGGCAGAGGAAGCAGCAAGCCTGGTAGGTCACTGCTTCCATAGGAGGCTGATTAATGAGCGCACTGCATTAACCTCAGCACTCACTTTAGCAGTGACTAAAGCACTACAAGTAGTGAACTTTATCAGACACTCAGTACAAAGGGCAAACCAAGCATATCCAAGAGCCTGCAGGAGCCCAGCTGCAAACCACTGAGTTAGGTGTGAAATACCTATATTCATCTTAATTGGGTGTTGTTGCTGAAGTATAATCAGAATCCTACAGTACCACCCACTCTAATCAGAAATAGGGCAATGAAATTCAGCTCCCTTCACTGTTTGATTTTGATGTGTGAAAGGTAAGAAGCAGGCAACAGATCTCTTATGATGTCTGCAGGAGCCATCCTTTCCGTTCTCCTCTTACAAGACGCTCTGATGCCTCTTTTCATTTCCCCTGCCTTTCTTGTGCAGCTTGGAGCCAGCTGCCAGCACAGAGCAAAGCACTGACAAGCCACACGGCCCTTCCTGCACGGCACTGAGGAGCCAGGTGTGCAGACAGCATGCAGGTGGAGCAGGCACAGCACAGCAGAGAGATCTCGGTCCTTGACACGCAGCCTGACCTCCAAGGAACGACACCAAGATCTGTACCAAGAAACCAGTTAGAAAGCTCCTGGAAATTGTTTTGTTTTCAACTCTCTTTCCTGATCCATGCTGAAGGAAGGTGCATCCCCTAAAGTGGTAGATGCTCCATCCTTGGAGACATTCGAGGTCAGGCTGGACCAGGCTCTGAGAACCTGACAGGTGTCCCTGCTCGCAAAACTATATGGCCTTTAAGGTTTTTCCTTCCAGCTCAAATTATTTTATGATCTAAATGCAGCACTGCACACCTGTGCGTCAGCAAGAGCCTCCTCCTCCTCCTTCTTGTTATATTCATCCCCTTCTGTAACTTGGCACATGTTTCTCCAGTGGAAACCAACCCAGCCCAGCCCCCCAGAGCAGGGTCTGGGCACAGCCACAGGGATGCTGACAGAGCCACCGGGCCCCAGCTCAGGTGAAGCAGCTGGCAAATTCTCTCCCACTCCACCTGAAACCAAGTTTTATCTAAACAGCACTCTGCTTTGGGCTTTAAGGGCTTTCCCTTAAAGTTTACAAACTTCTCAGCTTTTCATCCAGCTTTGAAATGCATTTCGTTATCACAAAGCATCTCAGAGAAAAGAGACTCCAAGCTCACGACGAACAACATTCCAGGTCACTGCATGAACACTGACAGCTTTACAACAGTAACCACATCAGGTACAGCACAGGATGCTTTTCTGTGCTGCTCCTACAGCTCAACACCATGACATTACCACAAAATCTAATACATGTTTCTAGAAAAAAACTAAAAGAAACAGCTCTCAAAAGATCTCATTCTCGCAGTATTAATTCTGACTGATACGAGGCGACAGTCTCTAACACGATCAGTCTTTCATACCTCACTGGTGACAACACTGATTCAACACAACCCTCACGTGCTGGGGTGGGGGAAAAGTGCTGATGTGGCAATGAGCCCAGCCAAGAGCCTTCCAGCAGATCTTCCAAGGACCGCATTCAGGTCTGCCAGTAATCCTCTAACAATCAGATATTATCTCCCCAGATCAATGAATACACAGCAAGATCAAGGTATCTCTAGTTTTTGGTGGGGTTTTTTTTGTCTCATGCCAGGTAAGAACTGAGAATCTTTAATAACTCTAAGGCAGTTTTTGAACTTGAAATTGTTGCCCTGATTTTCCCAGTACCTTCCCGTCACCAGGACGGGAGATACGGACTGCCCCTTCTCAAGTGAATTTTAGTGCTCACATATTCACAGTCTCCCACTTGATGGGAATTACACCCTGGGCTGTGTTTAATAGGCTCCCAGCAGCACGAGCTGCTCTCCCAGCACAGATCACCCAGCTCATCGCAAGGTGCGTGCTTATTCACAGTGACTCCTACACATCAGAAACCCGATCTCAGGACTGGTTTAAAACACAAGAATCCATCTGACCGTGACAACTGACTTCACATCAACCACTACTTATACTTGGATGATCAAAAAACTAAGCATGGCAAAGGACCCTTCGACACAGGACGTCCTGTTGGCAAAGATGCCGCAGTGTATTTCATTCGATGAATACACTGAAGCAAGGCTTCCATGTTTCAGTGTGGTTTCATTAGAGCAGGATCACTGCAGGATCACTGCTAATCCTGGCAGCACGAAGCACAGCAGAATCATAAGCTTGAGAATGCAGCATTTCATATTTCTAACGTTATCAAAAGAATTAACTTGCATTAATATATTGTGTAGATAAAAAGGACGATCATATCAGCAATATCCTTCTTACTTTTTGTTTTATGTCACAGCAAAGAAAATAGGAAAAAAAACTCCTAATATTGATCATCCTCACACCTTGTTCTCAGCCTGGAAAGAGAGCATACACTAATGAGTGATGAGACTGACACTACTGCAGTAATGGGACTCTCTGCTTCCACAGATTATTAAGCTTTGTTTGATTTTTTTTCATTATAAGACCTTTGCTGCATCACCAGAACCTTTATTTAAAAATCACCGTGAGGAAACGTACACTGACTGTAACAGGGTTGGGCTCAGACCCTGCGTTGCTCTGCTCTAGCCCACAACAAAATCTAGAAACACAAAGGCCACACACCTCTGCACACACAGTGTCCAAGTCTGCAAAGCCTGAAGTCCAACCTCTGCAGTGATGTCTCCTGCTACAGAGAGCACCTGTAACCAACCAGCCTCACTGGCAAGATGCTATTCATTTGTGCCTTATCTGGGAAATGCAAATCACAGTTTGCATTTCTCTCCAGGGAAATAAAACCATACATCTGTTGCATTTACCTATGAAATACATACTGCTCTGCCTGACGGAAGGGAAAGATCCTTCCTCTTGCTCAGCAGACCCTTCAGTGCAGATCGCATGGCCAGGACTATCTCCTTATCTCTTTATTTTTGCAGCAACTAGCCAAATCCACTGCCCAGCTTATAGCTGCATATCTGTGCATGTGGTTTCCACTTTAACATCTGCCACTGCTCTCATGCCTCATGCTCGAGCTTCCTTCTACACCTCTGTGCGTCAACACCTTCATCTGAATTCTACCTCGTGCGTTCCCTCCGCTGGGCAGACCTCACCTGTGCCTCCATGCCGTGGCCTTGCAGGTCTGTGCATGCCATTTAAAAGTTCTGCCACGAATTTAACTGACTGTGAGCCAAGGAAGAGCAGGAGCTCTGATCAGACGGAGGATGGCAGCCAGCATAACGGAACTAATGTTTCTATTATGAGAGCGCACAGAAGTGCCATGCAGGCATAGCCCAGCTGTGCTAGATGCTAGGCAGCTGGGAAATTGGATGCATAATCATTCCTGTAACACGTCTTAATTCTATCCTGAAGACCTGTGGAACAGGCGTCAGTGAGGGCAGGAATGGGGAAGAAGGAGAGGTGCAGAGAATGAACTACGGCAGGAAAGCAGACACGAAGGACATCTCATGAGTCTCCAAATCCAACATTTGTCTCCAGGTCCCCTGCTACTTGCTCAGGGACATCTTGTCGAAACTGCAGATGCTGAGTTTTCTTAAATTAAACACAAAAAGCCAAGACACAACTTCCTCAAAGAACCTTTCAATGACATGTCTGGGAACAGGCGGCCCCGTGCTCCTGTCTCCTGGGTCTTTTTGTTCCCCCACAAAGTGAAGAGCTGGAGCGAAGAGGTTTCAGGGGAAAAGCCTCTCGTCCATATGACTGCTTGCCCATGGCAAAGGAGGCCATGCAGCATGACTGCCCATGACAGCCCAAGGAGCAAAGGAGAGAGTGCAAACCAGTAGGGAAAAATGCCTTAAAACCAGGCATTAAGCATAAAAGCCTACGGAGGAAAAAAAAAGTGAAGACTGTCTGGGCATGTTCCTTCACTGTAAATTAACAATAAAATATTGAATGTTCTGAAAAGCAACAAGAAGTTTTCACTCTTGAGTTGATCTAACCGAATGTAACAACACATTAGTCACTCGAACTCCCACTCTCAGAAATGTTTTTTTCACCCTCTGCAAGGAGGCAGTGAGAGAAAGATCCATTATTTGGATTTGTGCTGTTTCACCTAATTGTCAATTTTATTTCTCAGCTCTATCAAGCAGACTCGTCAGACAACTCTTGTTACATTCCCAATCATTTGGTCTCTTTACAAAGAGTTTTCTGGTGGCATCGTGGGATGAAGATGGCCATCAGTTGGGCAAATCCATCTTCAGAAGATGCCTGGTTATCCTCCATGGTGGGGGACCTCAGAGTTACACTGCATACAAAGGACAGAGCACCCCAGTATTCTGGGTATGGACTGCACCAGGACAAGCAGCTTAAGACAGGCATAGGCTGCTTAGGAACAGACTTCTGCCACCTCACAGGAACAGCATGCACCCAGAATTTCTGGATGAGAGGAAGCCACTCCTTGGAAAAACACAAAACAAAACCACACACACATGCCATGACTAGAAACGTCAGGGCTCTGAGACAGAGATATGCAAAGCCCACTCCTTACCAAGCCTGAGGAAGCAACACGTGGAATTAAGGATGTGATTTCCCCTGTCCTATGAGCTGAAAACAGAAATCTTCCAAAAGAACAGACACACTGGTCTTAGACTCTCACACCATTTCCAGGAGGCCTGTTATTTCTTCTTGGATGTGGTGCTCAGGGAGGTGATTTAGCAGAGGGCTGTTAGAGTTAGGGCAGTACGGTTAGGTCGTGGTTGGACTCGACGACCTTTAAGGTCTTTTGCAACCTGAGTGATTCTATGATTCTTTGACAAGACGTGATGTCTTTGGAAAGACTTGTGAAACAAGCCAGGAGATGAGCAACTGACAGAAAGCCATGGTGAGAGCTACTGCCTATCTGGATGTCATTACACAGAGTTCAACCCATCGTATCCTTTAACAGCGTACAGAAGGCAGAAGTCAAACTGTGCTGGTGCTGGGCCCTCAGACTGGAAGCAGCTCTTGGCAGCTCACCCTGGGGTAGGAGGGCTCTGGGTGAGGCCCAGTGGGACATGGCATGGAGGCAGCTCCCTGAGCACACAAGAAGGGCTGAGCATTGCAAATCCCAAACTCAGGTGGCCTTACCAGAGGTCTTCAGCATTGGCAAGTGATCAAAAGGTGTCTCTGCAGTGCAACCTCGCAGCCACGGGCACCTCCAAAAAACTCACTGAGCATCTCCCAAACTCCGCCAGCTCTCGAGGACTTACAGCAGGTGGTAGACAGAGTTAACAGAATAAAATACAACAGCATTTTTATAACGCACGTATTTACAACAGTTTTACCATTCTAAAAATAGTGTTTCCAATCGTCACCATTGCAATCATTAAATCAGCCTTTAAGGAAGATCCACATAAGATTTATTTCCTGAAGTTAATACATTATCTGTGCAGATCAGGGCTGCTTCATTTCCAGAAGCTTCGTGGGCTATTGGTATTTGAGCTGTACAGACATAACTTTATTCACTGTAGAAATAAATATATTAATACTGATTTATTTAAGCACTTTACCAAAGTGGCAGTTCAGTTTAATCAAATACAAAAATAATTGGGTTATGTTTGATTTTAAACTTTGAAAACCCAACGCGAAGATTTATCAACGGGTATATTTAGCTAAGTTATTAGTTATTACCATCACAAACCGGTGTTACGCAGTGGGCTATGTGGGCTCTACTGGCACGTGGCTGAGCAGCAGGCCTTCCCAGGATTCCTCACCCACAACCACCAACGCCCCGAGCACCCCACACCTCATGGCACCAACTCTCAGTCACCAAGCCAGAGCGGGACCAGAAGCACCAAGAAGAAAATGCTTTTACACTCATAAAGGGGGAAGCACACTGTGCTCTTGGGGTGCAAAACTCATTGCACCACAGCCATGCTTTGCCAGCTCCTAGCCTGCCTCTCCCAAAAAGGGAGAAGGAAAAGAATAAATTCTGTTGGCTGGAAAACATGAGACTCTCAGCAGCCTGTGGAGCCCTAGGAGCACTTTGGGGCGGTGGCTGCCATGGATGGGGTAAACGCAGCAGTGCAGGGAACTCCTGTACCTGTAAGGGGGATGGACAAGGAGAGCCCACGTGCAAGGAGCTGTGGTGTAGTGAGGGACGGCAGCAGTGCCACCAGCCTCACACAGGCCTTGCAGCTGGGGGAACTGCAGCCAAGCCCTGCAGCAGAAGAGAAAGGATGCCGACAAAACAGTGCCTATGCATTTATAAGAAATCCTTTCAATCAGTGATGCTGTTATTGGCTTTTTAACAGTGCTCGACCTTGCAGTTTGACTTCCTGACTCCTCACCAAGCCCCTGGCTCCACAGCAGATTCTCCTCCCCGTTGGCCAGCAGCTCTCTGCCCATGGAGACCTCCAAGAGGCCTTTCTGACCACGCAGCACATGTGGGGAGCAGGCACCTCCAGGTTGAGGAACAGCAGCACTCCACCATGACCCACGAGGCAGTGAGGTCTGCAGCAGGAGCACTGGAGCTGCCAAATTTAAATAACCCAAAGCTCTCGATAGGAAAGGCTGATACAGGCACACTCGACTATTTGAAAATATTTTCTCAAGAGTGTAGGAATGAGAAAGCAGTGACAGCTGGAGGAAAACCACTACATCTAACTAAACATTCCGAATCATCTTCTGGAAGGAAATCTGTCCCATCGAACTTAATTTTTCTCATATTAAGAAAAAAGCTTCTTGTCAGAAGCAACCAGAATAGGAGGAAAAAATCGGCAGTGCCTGTGACAGCTTGTCAAGTTATTCCACTCCAATAAGCAACCAGATTATGTGGGTTTACAGAAAGGCCAGCTCATACACCTATGCCATCCAACCACTCCAGCGATACATTGGCCAGTAAACATTTCTCACAGAACGTCAATGATTTCCTTCAGTAAAAAACATTAGAAGAACACTAGTAAGGACAAGCCGTGGCATCCATTCCCAGTTGCAGCGCTGACACGAGGAGTGTCCCAGCAAACCCCAAGGGGAGGCCACTCAGCTGCTCACACCAGCTCGGCTCAGAGATGCCATGAAGGCAGAGCTGGGAGCCATCTCAGCCAGGGCTGGTGTCGGCCATGGTCCCCAGCTGGGCTCCCAATCATCCCTCCCCAACCTTACCTCTGATTCCCGCCTCTGGTGAGCTCTGCTTTGAGAGCCTGAGCACCAGGACTCCAAAGAAGGAGTTTCAGTGGAGCTGTAGGACAGAGTAATGCCTCATCCCTTCAGAAGTAAGTAACCATGAACTCTCGGAAGAGGTCAGACTACCACGTTTAAAAGGTTATGACAGACTCAACCTCTATTTACTTATCCAATGAATTTTAGCCACTCTGTACATTCATTTGGCATTCATACCATACAGCAAAACTTAGCTACATATTGTAGCTTCATGACTTGTCTAAAATATATTGGATTTATTTACCATAAGATGTTTTCTCACTCCCCATCAGGCGCCTTCTAACTCTCGCACTGTAAAGATAACCAATACTTGCCCTCAGGCACCTTCTCAAGTCAGTTGCTCCTAATGCCAAAGATACTACATCGAGGACCACCATTTAAAGCAAATAATGTTTACGGCTTTTTAGTGCTCCATGCTCACGACTGTAAAGCTAATGAGAATTTTGCTTGAGGAACTGTGGATAAAACTACCAGATTTCTTGGCAGCATCAGTTTTGCCTTACTGAGAGTTAATATTAATGAAAAAGCCCCATCACCCCTGGGGAGCAGTCAGACTGTGACCTGAACTCCACAATTTGTGCCTAACTTTAATCAAACCTAATTAGTGCTCCTCTTGCAACATGGGTTCCACACCCCACATTCTGCGCTGTCTCAGGGTACTGCAGATTTCCTGACGTGCTGACACCACAAAGCAGAGCCCAGCTGCCCACTCGCACATGATTACAGCAAGGCAACGTGCAAAATACCTGCTTAAAAATCAGCTTTAAAAACAGTACACATTTCACTTCAAATATTTTCATTAGAGTTTAGGGATCCCACTTCACATTTGCCTATTTCTATCAGCAAGCTATACAAGAGTTCTTCAACTGATACTGTAAAAATACTTCAATGTTTATATAGGAAATAACTTAAATTTAACTTAATTATCCCCCTGACAAACATACTCCTAAACTTTGATAAGGCTCTAACACATCTCCTTTGTAGGGATATTCATATAACAAATGAACACCTCCCTAATGCTCCCTTGCAGGGGACCCAACATCATGAGTTTCCCACCCGACAGATGGAGCAGTGGGAGTCCTCCAGGCCCCTTGGCACTGCCCCATGCCAACGAGGCACACGAGGCAGTGCTGGCTTTGCTCTGCTCAGGGTGAACTTGAGCACAGGTGATTATCCTGACAGTTCCCATTTAAGACACGTTATTGACCTCACAGTGCTCATCTCTCCACAGGAGTCACTGCCGTTAATGCAGTAATTAAAATGAAGAAGAAGAAAGACTTTTGAACACCAGGTCTCACCTTGTAAACAAGAATGGATTTCAGGAGCTTCTAAAGAGCACGTTAATAGCAAGATCACATCCAGCAGCTTCAAACAAACCACCACAATGCATTTCATACAAACCTTTGAAGACCTTTCTCAAGTTCCTCCCCTCCCATTGTCACAGCCCGCCATGCTGCAAGAGCTGGAAGCTGGCTAGGTGGATTTGTGACATTAAGGTCAAAAACTTTTTAGAACCAACTACAGAGCTGGTTCAAAAGCAAGTGAAACGTCATTCTTTGAAGGCAGTTATGCCCTGCTCAGACAGGTTTCAGATACCCAGCCTTGGAGCCAATTTGTTCCACAATTCATTAAATTCCCCCCAAAATAAAAAGCCTGAATACAGCCAATAGGAGATATGTCTCCCAGCGCAGTTACCTATCCCCAGCTGCCCCAGCAGGGCCTGCAGCTGATGCTGGCAGCCTGCAGGGAAAGCAGGGCCGGCACGGATCCTGCACAGCTACGGCAGAGGAAAGGGCAGCGGGCTCAGGCCTGGGCAGCACACCTGGTGTGCTCACACTCACAGTGCTTCTTGGGACAAATGACTTTGTCTCTCCACATTTGTTTCCCAATATCTTCACTTTGCATGAGGCACTGAGCACTGATGACCCATTATGGGATAGTGCACTGTATTAACTTTGAGTATAATGGTGCAATGTATTAAATTTGAGTATGAAAAGGCAAGTGTAAAACCCCTGCAAATCACTCCTCTTCCCTCGGAAGCGTGAAATTGCAGGAATGGGAAATCCTCTCCTGACATATCTCTGCACTCTGTTTGCTTTAACGATTCAATCTTTTGAACACCTTATGGTCCCCCAAATAAAATAAAAATAAATGGCCTCCAACTAAATGCTGCGGGTTTATTCTGCTAAGTCTCAGAACGACTTCAGCTGTGATAAAACCCCCTGGAAGGAGGGATGATTTTTAGAAAAATGTTGACAGCACAACGACGGTAATGACACCAATAACAGTGCCCTAACTTGATTATTCATGAGCGTTTTGAGAAGTTATGATAGCCAAAGCCCCCTCACACCTTTAAATTCATTTCCTGCTCAAACTGATTACAAAGCACAACACCTGTATGCTGGGCTCTGCCTGGCCTTGGAAGACAAGCCAGCAAAGAAAGCACCACAACACGGGCAGCAGTACACACAGCATCCGTTTCTGCCCTACAACAGCCAGGAATCTGATTGCAGTTTCTCAACTTGGGGACAGCCTTGAACTCGGGGCACACGGCAGCACTGACAGAGGCAGGTGACAGAAGGGATGATGGCTGCAGTAGAGCTGTGCCCCCTGACCCCCTGACCTGCTGCTGTGAGCCCTGCAGCCAGACGTGCCCCACTGCCACCTGGGCAACACCTCACAGCCCCCACCAGGGCTGACCAAAGCAAAGCCAGGGCTTTACCGAGTAAATTGCCAACTGTCTCAAAGCTAATTTTACTTGTCTCCCTGCAATGAGACGTCTGACTGCAGCTCCTAAAGAAAATGGCTCAATTTTAAATGGGGAGGAGGAGAGCAGGGAGAGAGACTCTGGTTCTCACAAGGAATACGCAATTAAAACGTTCTGAAAAATAGTTATTAAAAGTGTCTGGGAAATGATTTGTATTTATTGACTACTTGGATCGTGTGGGCTTTGGTCAGCCTTGTGAATACACTCTTGATTTTAACACTGCCATCAGTAGTTGTTAAAACTACAGCTTCCTAAATTGCAGGGAATAAATGAAAAGCTTGAAATGAAGAGCTTGTAAATAAAGCAAACAGCCATTTAACCCCTCAGCAAACGCATACAGCGCAATATGAAAGCACTGCAACACCACTTCCCTCGCTCAAGTTGGTACTTACAAATGTAGATGGCTATAAAGGTTGTGTTGTCTAACTAATATGCTAATACATTTTGAATCCCACAAATGATGAGTTAGCTGTGCCTTCTGTTCTCCTGCAACTCCTTTCAGTATGAAATCACCTTGTATAAAAGCCAGCAATCATTTGGGGAAATATTATGTATTTCAAAGAGTATGACTGAGTTTAATTTGATGCATTACAAATAATAAATGCATGATTTTTTGCCTGGTACTTTGCAAGTGTTGATCCTGGGGGTTTCCCAAAGAATTTTCATTAGCTAACGAGGCATTTCTACCACACGAAGTCATTAGGGTGGCTTAAGTAGCAAAATAACATCTAAATTGTAGTAAAGGAACATCTAAATTCATATTGATCCTAGTAGTTACCTCTGTCAAACAGATGGTGTATTGTTCACATCTACACTTCCCTGACTTCTTAATTGCAAACATACGTGCAGCCATTAATTGTACAGTACTAGTAACCTCTGTACAGTAATGAACAAGTCAAAGCTTCTTGAAGAGTTCTGGTTCTGACGGCTGCAGCTTAATGAACCAGCCACCACACAGCTTTGTACTGCAGACCACAATGAGGGCAGAAGGAATTTCTTTTTCCCAACCTATGAAAGCCCAAACGCTCTGCACTAGAAGGAAGGAGCGGGCAGCAGGAGGTGGTCAGTAGCTGCTCCAGGTCCTGCAGCTTGCTTCTTGGCTTCTGCATGGCAGAGAAGGCTTATGGCCATGGACATCTTCTGCAGGCAGCACGGCCCAGCTCTGCAGCTGGAACCAGCACTGCCAGCACCATTTGCTGCCAGGACTCACTGCAGGCACGGTTTGCATAGGGCCAGATTAGCATTTCTAGGTTAGGAAATGTGTGGTAATTCCCAGGGACGAACGCATTTGCAATTCATTACTTCTTTTCTCAGGCCTGCCTGCTTTCTTTTCAAAGGTTTAAAAAGCAGATGTGGAAAATAAGATTGCTAAAATCATTTGGCAATTTAATAAAGAGGAACTGCACATTCCCACATTTTCAGGGAGATTTTCAGCAGCTGTGCACAACAAATACCCTAGAAAAAACTGTCAGGACATGGGGGAAAGCCCTTGAAAACCTGGCATCACAGGAGAATGAAAGTCGCTGTTTCATTTATGTAATCTGTTCTTTCCATAAAGTAATTTAGTCCAACTTCACGTAAGTATTTCTGCAACGTTTAAGTTCCTATTTCTGAAAGGGAAAGGTTCCATTTCATTTGTCCATCCCATTAACAGCATCTTGCCTCATACCAACAAAAACATGCACCTCAACCCACATAGGTAATACTTCAAATAAGAACAGTATCAAAATCCCAGTTGCTGTTTCAATAAAACTAACCTGTAAGCACGGAGTGGAACAAGAGCAGCAATGCAAAAGCCAAGAGCAGAAAGGTTCCAACAGGACATGTTCCCACCCATAACCATCTAATGGTTTGGGCTGGAAGGGACCCTTAAGATCATCTAGCTCCAACTCCCTGCAATAGGCAGGGAATCCTCCCTCTAGACCAGGTTGCTCACAGCCACACCTGTCAGCACCTGCACACAGACATGCTCAAAAAGAAAGGGAGAAGGCATGGAACACTGCTGGAAAAGGACCCAGCAACCCTACCTGCTCACCTTGAACTCTTGGGCAAGGCACAAGCACTTGGTATTTCAGGAACGGTCAGAAATGGTAATGTTCCCTAAAGGCATTTTGCATGCCAATTAAATGTTCCAAGTTTATATCAAGATTATTGCCACCTATTTAATGGCTCGTTGATTTTACAAGCCACACCAATTTTCTCTTTCCTTTCCATTGAGGTGGTTACAGTACTGACTAACCACAGAAATTAGATGACATGCTGCAGTGTGAAAACATCTATGGATTCGATATCCATACTTGTAAGGGAGAGATGAGCTAATGCTCCCTGCCTTCCCCCACACCACCACCTTTGGTCTGCACTGCTCCAAAGCCAGTTTGGGCAGCACTGCACCCTCCTTCACATTTTCCCTCTGAAAAAAAACACCTGGGAAGTGCAAACTCTGCACCAAACGAGCAGCAGTTTTCCTTCTTATTCTTCAAGTAGACATTATTCACTCCACTAAACACCTAAATAAAAGGTTCTGGAGAAAATGAGAAATAAGAATCTCAAGACCGCAGTGGAAGTTCACTCAAATCAAATATTCCAACTGGGAAAAAAATTTCACAAATAAAAGGCTCCTCATCTTACACAAGGTAAAGAAGCTAAAAGTCTCGAAAACTTTTTTCTCACAATACAGAATCTTTTAGAAGCAGGTCAGCAATGTCACCCCTCGATTCCCGTGCTCCCTTGATCTTGCTGTGCTTTCTACCTGCCTTAGCAAATCATTGTTTTCAAGGATCTGAGTCAAGAATAACACGGTGTTTGTGGTCCCCACGGAAGCATCCTGCCCTGTCCTTTAACAGCGCTGCCTGCCATCACCACGGTGCAATAGGATTGCATGGGGACACAGTGCAGAGTCTGCTGCCTTCAGGTTGTGTTCCTGTGCAGGAAAGCCCCTAAAACGCAGCTGCCGATGGCCAGGGCAATCACTAGCATTTCTAATGCTGAAAGCAGAATTTCACTTCTTGTGTGTTAGAAGACACTCTCTTTTGAAAGATGGCATGACTTTCCAGCAGAAAGAGCACAGAAAGCGTTACAGCCACGTGGCCAACAGCTTCCAGTGGGACTGGAAACTCCCACAGGAACACAACAGAACTTCATTGTTCATCTTCTCACATCCATTTGTCCTACACTACTGCTTTCATTCTGTAACGCTTTCAATGTTTACTCCTTTAAAATATGCATCCTTTTGTCCTTGATTGCTTTTTGCTTATCTTTGTTGAGATCCACAAACATTTTCCTTTAACTCCTAGTATTTTCACTGCCAGGTAACGTGGGTGACCTCTGGGCATCTGTTCAAACATCTCTACATGCTTCCTCAACATATCTATGTCCTTAAATGGTGGCTCGCCCACACCTGGTTTTATGGAATTGCATTCACTGCTTTATCTGCCCTGCAACAAATCTATCTGTAAAATCTTATCTTTGTGGCAACTACCGGGGCCTGTGCAACATGGGCTAGTGGCAGAGCTGGAGGTTGGTGGCCCTGAGTGTGGCAGGGGATTGGAATGTGATGATCCGTGGGGTCCCTTCCAACCCAAGCCATTCCATGATTCTATGATACCAGAGCCAAGTGGTTATTCCAGCAGCACTCAGTGCATGGCTGCTGCCCTTCCTGCAGTGCCGCACATCCCATGGCCACGACTGCTCCGAAGCCAGCCGGGAGCAGCTCTGCAGGACACAGGCTGGCCACAGCACAGCTTCTTTCACATCCCAGCTCTGACAGTGACATACTGGCCACTGCCAATACAACCCTGGCACAACCTAAATAAACCCAATCACACACTTGCACAGAACTCATTTAGAGAAATGTGCTATGAGCCCAAAGCTATTCATTAAAATAAACTGTGAATACTCTTCAGTGAAACTTAGAAGAATACAGCTCTGCGCTGTCAGGCATTTCACATGCCCCCAAGTCAAATCCATTCGATAGATGACTAATTACCCTAAGTTGTGTTACAATTTGCTCTTGATTGTGATTATTACTGATTAAGCACTACTCGAACACTGCACTTCAATTCAGTACAATATCTGCGATTCAGGAGATGAGCAGCGCCCGCTGCTCGTGGCAGTGCTAGCACACTCCAGCCATGGCAAAAATAAATGGGTTCTGATTTGACACATTCATTTTTTCAAGCAACTGGGCTTCATTACTTTCATAACACTGATGCTGAGCTGCAGGCTTTTGGATGTGCACCTTCTGCAGACTGCAAACAAGCAAATACAGCACAAAAGCGTACAGTACTTCACTTCAGCCCTGACCCAGACAGTCTGGGTATGAACTGTCTCTGCTTACAGACTCTCCTGCAGATGAGGAGCGAGTCCATGCTCAGCCACTGCTTTACCTATTGTCAAAACGCACATGTGGCCAAGATACCTGTTCCACCTACTGTGTTTGTTAAACACAAACCTGTCGTACACCCCTTAAAAATTCAGTCCTCTGTGAATGAGCTTCTCTGCAAATGTGCAATCAAAGAAAAATATATTAAGTTGGAACACAGCTGGCAATTAACTATTAGTTTCACTGCAAAGAAGAAGTTCAATTCTTGGTATTTGATTTTCCTTCAGGGTAAAGAATAGCCCCTATTTACTAGACCTATAAATAAATCATTTTTCCAATTATCTGCTGGTAAAATACAGTAGCACATACAAACATGATTTTGCTGCGTTATTAAAAAGAGGGTCAGTATCTCAGTGTCATTTTCGTTATCAATGAGGTTGCTCAGCAGTCGTGAAACAGAAGCTGAACATCCCGTGACTCTGAAATGTTAAAACATATCATCCCAATCATTCTTCCGCTCCTTGCTAAGTACCACTGCAACTCAGATTGCAGTGTCAGCTGCCTAGATAAGGGTTATATAACCCAGTGAAAAAATAGAGCCGGCATCTAACTGCAAGTCAGCACGAAGATGAACGACTCAAACATGGGAGAATTCAGAGAGCAGGACCAAGGATAGTGCCCGAGTCCATCTCTGTGGGAAAAAAACAATGTGTTTATCACTAAATATCAATAAAGCACAGATACATCCCACTCCCAGACAGACTTGCAGTGTCAGCCAAGGAACGGCAGGAATGTTATCAGGAGAGAACAGAGTGCTGGCAGCACTCACCAACATTACAGTGCCCACACTGTGTTCAAAAAACAACTGTGTAAAAAAAAAAAAAAAAAAAAAAAGTAGCTGCCAAGGAACAGCACCAGAAGTAAAAGAAATGAAAGTTGTGAAGTCCTGCAGCATGAAGCCTTATAAGACAGAGACAGGGCTGTTTTGAAAGGAAACTGATAACAAATTACATGAGACAGGCTCGAGCCACAGGATAGAAGAGGAGGCAAACACAGTTGTTTCTTCTGTCAAAAAATACTAGATGTTTTCAAATGCAAGTAACAAGGAAATGGTAGAGCAAGACAGAAAACTGCTTATGGAGCCCCAAACCACTACTATTAACTTGTGGAAAGGGCTGTTGTTACAGCTGGCAGCTCAAGCACAAAACCTGGGCCAGGGTAGTCACCTGCACTGCATCTCAGATCCTGGGCTCCACGCAGCCATTACGAGCCACTATCAAGAGCCGTTTCGACACTGAGTCACTGCTTCAGCGAAAATCAACTCAATGTTGTCTCCATAGCAAACAGATCAAATTCCAAAACAGAATTGAGAATCCCTTAAAAACAGTACTGTCCAGACCCAATCCTGTTCCCACTTCAGTATTCCAGATTTCTTTCCCATTGAAACTAAGCCATAAAGTAATACATGCCTGTGTCAAAGTACCACTGCTATTTACATGTTTCCAGAGCTTGAGATCTGATCAGAGAACACCCGTATCTATCAGCTCCTTGTTCTGACATGTGGGCATCACCACTGAGCCTTTCCTACAAAGCAGCGGACCCCAAAGCAACTGAGGTGCACAGAAAGGCTGAGCTGAGAGTGCCACATAACCTCCTGCCAGGAGCAGAGCAAATGAAAACAGGACAGAGAAGACAAGACCAAGGTATCAGAATACAACCAGAGATGGACAGAGAGACTGAAAATTGCTACCTTTGCTTAGCAGTATTTGTTACGGGGAACACAAAGGGTTTAGAGCAAGTGTAATGGATGTATTTAACCTCGCCCTCTAGAACAGTTCAGTGCTATCATCTGTAGCCTGATTTTCATATCCAAACCCATCTCCGTAGTTAAGACTCCCCAAAAATTCCCAAAAAAGGCCATTAATTACTGAAAGAGCACCAATATCACCACCTTAATGGCTGCTCAGAGAAAGAGCAGAGCAGATGAAACTCCTTGCCTTCTTCCACAGTAACAAGCCTCCAATGAAAAGCTTTGCTGTCACCACTCAGAGGCAATGTAATTGCTCAGTCGAGCATAAGACTTTTATCTGGTTTCTCAAATAAAATAAGTTTAGCCTCAGTTTTGAACTGATGCAGAATTTGACCTGCAAGTAAATACTAGTTCTACTTGGATTGGTTCATAATCCAAAAGAGAAAATCCAGCTTTACCCTCCTAATATTGTACAGAAAATTGGCAAAGCTGTCTTGTCTGTGACTCCCATCACAAGCCATTGAGCTTGACCTGCTCAGCCCAGCTTGATGTTAAACAAAATCAAGTGTTTCAATCAAATTCTAACTCTATCATCAGCACACATTCTGACACGAGAGGAGAAAAGAAAAATGACACAGAATCACAGAATTGTAGGGGCTGGAAGGGACCTCTAGTGAACATCTAGTCCAACCCCACTGCCAAATTAGCAGTCACAACAGTGGCAAAACTGAAGGCAAAACCAGAGGCTTTGCTCACATCAGCTGACTGGTTAATTTCAGCAAGATTTTCTCACTGAGAATGAGTCCTACAACACTGGAGCATCAGTAATCCACCTGGACGCACCGAATCTGTTGCCCAAAGTGAATGTAGAGCTGAGAAGGGAGAGATCACACACTGAAGTCCAAACAAGAGCAGGTAACATTGCTCTGGCAATAAGCTGTGACTGGACTTGATCTGGAATTCAACAGGGAGAGGCAGAGAAACTCTGCTGAGGTGGAAGCAGGGTCAGGTGGGGGAAGCAGGCAAGAGGGAAAAGATCTGAGAGGAGTCTCCAAGGAACCAGAGATGCAGTAAATGGATTTGAGCAGGATGTTCAGATCTTCAGCTCTGTTATGAGCTAATGAAAATCCAATGTCAGGTAGTTCAGTGACTTGATGCAAATGCTTCCAAGAACAAGGGACAAACAGAGAAAGAATCATCTGCTCTGAGTTTTAACTCAGCAGGGAGTTTTGGGAAATGTCCCCTGCAGCATTATTACCTGCAGCAAGGTGACATCTCCCACCAAGGGCATGAGGGACATGGCAGCCAGCTGCAGGTAGGTGGCCCAGCCTTTCAGGAGCTTCTGGAGGCCCAAGAAAGGCACGTTTAGGGAGGAACAAAAAAGGAAGCAGTCCCTGAGCAAAGCCCATATGTCTAGCACTTTAAAGACCTGAATGAAACAATGCAAAATACATTAGAAGCCTCACAGAGACCTAGTGGACAGGACCTGATCCAGCAGAGCCCTGAAGAAGCAACAGACCCACAGCAGCCCTAAACTCCTGGGACCTCCTCTTTGGAGCACAAGCAGAGCCCACCCAGAAGTGCAGAAGCCTGCATGGCTGAGCAGGGAACCGTACGCCAAGCTGGATGCTGTCTTCACAGCTCCAGCTCCCCTGCTCCTTTCCCACTCACAGCACACTCACTCCTTACAGAAAACCCAGCCACCCTTTCTTGCCCCGTTCCTCCTCAGCGATTCTTTTCCTTTCCAGCACCCACCCTTAGCTCAGTGCATTTCCAACACCTCCTCCTTACACAGCAGCCCCACAACCACCCACAGGTGCCACCACGGGCACCAACAGAGCTATGCAGGGCTGCATCCCACACCTGCCAGCCTGGCAGACAAGAGCAGGCCTTTGCTCCACGCAGCACAGACAAGCTCAGATCAGAGCCAGCCACGCTCTGAAGAGCAGAAAGGGGATCAATCAGATCCCAAGTGGGCAATTTGGCATTTGGCAACGGCACATTTTTTTTACAGACAGTCAAATATACTTTGAAGAATAAAATGGTAGTGGAGAACAACATTTTCCTCAAGTTTTATAACTGAGTTATTATGGAAGTGTGTAAAAAATGGGGTTTATAACAGAAATGCTGACGTGAGAACAGCATGAACACAGCTGTTGTAATATAGTGAATTTGTAAGAAATTGTATAGTTAACAAAGTAGGTCAGCAGCTTCCGAGGAAACGCTGTGTTTCAGGTGGCATGCTAGCTTAGGACATCTCAGCGCTTTTTCAGCATAACTGAGGTGTTTTCCATCCTGTGCTAATTCCCATTACATTTATTCTTAAAAGTATTCATGCTGAAGGTGAGGCCAACCTCCAAACACCAACAAATACAAACACAGCACCTTCAGGTAGGGGCCTGCTCCTGGCAGGAGCTGCCAGCCCTGCCCTGCCCATGGCTAGACACAAAGGAGGGAGAAGAGGCAGCTGGCACCAGTCAGGTTGGCAGAGTATTCTCCTAGCCACAGCTCACGTGTTGGAGACTTCCCACACCGGAAGGGTTGCCTCTGGACGTTACAGAAAATTCTTCCATGAATTTGTCCCATCTTTTCTTTGAACTTTGGTGGATTTCCAGCATATTCCCATGGAAAGGAATCCCAGAGCTTGGGAAGGAACAGCAGGGATAGAAGCATTGTCATGCAGATTGTATTTTGAATCAGCCATGCACTTCCACTGGCAACCCAGAGCATGGCAGGGAGCTGCAACTGGTTGACCTTTAATGCCCATCCAACCCGAGCCATCCTATGACTCTGCAGTATAGACAGGAGATGAACAATTGCTGTTTACCTTCTCCACAAGCGTTATTTTCTAATCCTTTGCTGCCTTCCCCTCGTTGTCTCTTCCCACCAAATATATCCTCCTAGAATGAATTAAATTCTTAACATCTGCAAAATTAGTCATGACCAGGTCTGGTAGAGTCACACCTTGTGATCCTCTTTGGCCTCTGACGGCAGGGAATCTCACCGTATAACTCTCGGTAATATACAGAAGCTAGATTAAATTCTACAGTTCATCGTAAAATGTCACAGAAAATCTTTTATCTGTTCATGCCTTATTCAGATATAATCAACAAGGGAAAGAATCTAGCTTTGGTCTGTCAGTGGATCTTCCCAATTGCTACCTAAGCATGTATATGACATCTGTCAATTCAAAAGTAGTTAATCCCAACAGAAAGATGATGGGAAAACGTTGAGTTGATATGACAGCAATGGCAAAAAACAAAAAAAAATTAAAGCAGGCATCCCTGTAGGAAATGTTTCTGCACTGTAACAGATGGCCAGTAGTTAGAGGAAACCATTAAGGCTTGAATTGTGGAAATTGGGTAAATTTCTCACAGCAAAAAACGGCAGATAGAAATAAAGGAATTTTACCAACGCTCTAGGAAGAGCCAGTCCTCTGATGGAGTGCAGCTACGAAGCAGCAGCACAGGAAAGGCACTGTGTTTTACAGGCACACTTCTGTTGTGCAACGGTTTTATCATTTGATCATTACCACGCACCATGCAAACAACGCGGTCACACAAGTGTCATAATTGCATAATTACTCCATTAATACGCAGGAAGCAATCAGAGGGACACTGGCAATACACACGAGTATTTTACAGGATTCTAGCAAAGTATGACTCCCAAACTGGCCATCTCCAAAGCTCCTGTGCTCTCTGGTATCGGACAGTACTCATCAGCTCTTCTTTTTCCCTGCAGGATTCAAATACGTTCCAGCACTGAGCAAGAAAATGAAGTTTTCCTAAGAAAGCCCCCCAACTAGGAGGAAATGAAGGTGTATGAGCGCTGTCGCAAGTCTGGGCTGCATTCCAAACAAAAAAGGCTATGAGAGGGGACTGGGGAAATTAAAAAAGCCACAACTTAGGCAAGCTTCCTTCTGGGACGTGTTTAAATGCACAACGCAGGGCCTGAGAGCCTGGGGGATTCAGAGAACAGATGCCCAAGTCATTCCCACTTCTGAAGACCTTCTTGGCAAAAAAAATAGTAATAATAATAATCATAAAAAGTAAATAAAAATAAGAAACCCCTCGGGAATGCACAGCAATACTTGTTTGAGTGAGAGTGCCTCAACAGCTGCAGTGCTGAGTTGAGCGCAGCTTGCCACAGCTTGCTTTACTCCCTGTCCTGGGGATTTGCTTGAGCTACAACAACTGCTGCCAAGTCTATGGATATCAAACTTCTCCAGTCTCATTCTCTGAGCAGAAAACAGAAGCGAAGCAGCAACAGTCGTCAGCAGCACAGCACACCCAGCTGCCAAGCAGCGGGCACAGGGAGGCGATGCCACCAAGTCAGAACCAGCTCTGAAGCCAATCTCAGGACACTCCTGGGTCACTGACAGAAAATAAGGAAATCCTTCTCCCTCCCCCCCCCAGAACAGTGTCTATTTTGAGCCTGATTGGCTGATCTTAGTGCAAAGGCTTTAGCTTTTAGCCTTAACAGACGTGCATAGTATGAACAAGAGCAACTGAATTAAACCTGTAACAATGGAGCGGGATTTCGAGGGGAAAAACAATAACACACACACACACAAAAAAAAACAAACTAACAACTGCACAAAGTGAAGATACATACTTTCTCATAAAAACTCTGTTATCTGAACCAGGACAGCCCAGCTTCCAGAACATTGTTCTCACTTATTTAATAATGGGACACAATTTTGAGCTGCATGTTGACAGAAAGCAGAAGTGACAGAAAGCTCAGGAAGCTTTGCTTTTAGCATTTGCCTTTTGGAATGAAAATACTCAAAGAGAACCCCTGGGCTGCTAAAATCTGTCACTTCAATATCAAATAAAAATAAATAAAACCAACTTTTATCAGCCGCTATAAATAAATAAATCTGTTTTTGTTGTGAACCGCAGTAATATCTATTTCAGACCTTTTCCATTTCAGAAGTTTGACAAGCTCCCTTCTGCTGCTTTGGGATCCAAATGTTCTGAACCTGCCAAGTTAGATAGCAGCATTACTTCAAGACAGTGTCAAACTACCTGCACAGCTGCAGCTAGAACCCCACAAGACACGAGCAGGGCTGGGTGCTGAGGGGCACAAAGCAGGGCTGGGTGCAGGATCTCCTGCATGGGGGCTTTGCAATCCCAGCACTCAGCTGAGCTGCAGACAACACTGCTGCAGAACTTGTTGCATCTCTAAGATGAGCACCAGCTCTTAAGGCCATGTGAAGGTCTGTCCATCTCATGGAAGAAGATGAATTAACACTAAACACTGAATTGCTTTTGCGCTAAAACGTGTTGGTTTTTACAGCTTTGCAGTAGTACTTAGCTCTGACAAACACAAGCTATTTAAGCTTAACTTTGACCATCTTGACTTTCTCACTTAATAAATACACAAATGTGCGTGTGCCTTTTAGACAGAGGCAGTAATCACAGCTGACAGCTGTGAGAGCTTTTCACATGTTTCAGTAATAAACCTATCTATCCCCATTAAATATTAATACACCATCTCTCCCTATTACCTATTATGTCATCAGTCACATCAGTTTTAGGAGGAAGGTCAGCAAAAACAAGATACAGTTTTTGTCATTTGAGCATTTTATGGATGTTTATACAACTCGTGACAAGAGAAGCACTCTTTATTCTAAAGGACGGAAATGTAAGCAGGAAAAAAATAAACAGAATGTCTTCCTGCTGCCAATTGTTTATTTATTGTACCAGGATTTCAGAGGTCACAGTTCAGCCAAGATAGGAAGGGCACAGAAAGGGAGGTGATCATCCTCAATTACTATTTCCCTTTTTAATTTAATAACACGGCTTGGTGCTCAGTTCTGGAGCTGACTCACTTGACATTCTGACTTTCCTTCTAACAAAAGCTGACCTGACATAAAATGGGATGTTTCAGAGGAATCCACTTCTCGTGAATTACTCCCCAGCAGTTGCACTGAAATCTGAATCTTCACATGTGGAATTTCTGAACCCCTTACACGGATTTCAAGAAAATTCCAGCTATTGAGGACACTCCACTTTCATTTTCACCCTTTGATTTTGCTCACACAGCTTTCATTTTTGGTTGCCTACCCTTACTGCTGTTCAACCTTCTGCTCCGCTTCAGCCTCTCCTCAACCTTCCTTCCACCCCAGCAGCCTCCCAAACCTGGGGAAGCACAGAGAGACAAATGGAGAAGCTCAAATTCCCTGGTCATCTGTCAAACAGAGGCAGTATTCTCAGCCCAAGGAGGACAGAAACCAAAGGCAGAGATGCTGCTTGAAGATGGAACCTTCCCCATGCTACCCACAAACGCACTGGCTCTGCTTTTCCATCAATTGATGCCCTTACTGATAGCTGCTTTTTATTTTCACTGTTACTGGAGGAGAACTCCTCCAGAATCTCCCACCAGCATCATTACAGTTTTTTCTCTAGGTGCATAACCAACTTACATCCTGCTATTCTTATGGCAACCCTGCCGTTTCCCCCAGACAGGTATTGCTTTCACTCCCAGGTGCTGATTTCCCACAGTATTATCAACGGCAAACACACCTCCCAGGATGCTGCCTACAAGATTTCCCCTGATAATCCACGTAACCCCCCTCTGCCTTTCTAGTTTTTAACACACCGTTCCTGATCTTGCTATCTGTTGATTTGCAAACCATTGGGAACACTCTCATTCCCCAATCCAAAGAACTCAAGCACCACTACAGTGCTAGCCCTTATTTTATAGGGCTTCCTCAGATCACACCTAAATTTCTCTACTGCTCTGAAGCTCTCTCAGCCCTTTCCAAAGTTCCCGAGTGATCTTTGTACTTGCTCTTTATCTGCTTTGAATTCCAGAGATCAACAGAGGACTTTCCTTCAGTGATGTTTGCCTGTATCTTCCCCTCACTGCATCCACAGTAGGTTGGGATGGCCTGACCTATTTGTTTTTGACACACCTTCTTCCCCTCCTGAGGGGGATCTGTTCGGAGCACAGAATGGAAGAGTCCTTCAAATCACAAAAGCAAAAAACACAAGGGGAAGTTCTCCTCTTGGAAAAATTATTATTTTTTGATTTTTTTTAATTATTTTTTATTTTCTAATTCGAAAACAGTTTAGACTGCTAATTTCGAGTCACCCTCAGTGCTTACTACTTCAATCCCCTCTTACTAGGGGATTTAGTGTTGTTAAATCAGTGTTTTCAAGACTGGAGTCCAGGAGAATTCCATTCTATTTCATGCTTCGTTATGAAAGATTCATACAGCCCTACTCATCATGTTTCTACAGTCATCTACATCAACTCTAGCGTACTAAAATGTTGTACAGTATGAAATGACACGCTGAAATGATCAGTCAGGTTCACCAGGCTTAACCGCTATGACAATGATATGTAATCATACTTGGGTTAAGCATTAAAAAAAAGTCCTAATAGGCATACAAGAGCAGTCTTTACTGTGGTAATTAGCGTTTACCAAATTGTAACATCAAGCTCAGAATGCTGAAAAATGCCCTAGAGGCAGAAGTACAGGAGAGAGATTACCGAGAGGACACCAAAAATGGAAGCTGCCTTTGTGCTGAAAGAAGCCCTGCAGTGATGCGAGCACCACATGCCACAGCTTATTTTCTACAGGAACAGTGGTAATAGGATTAGTTTCCACAACATGACATGTTAATAAACTGTCTCTCACAAACATAACACCCTTGAAGAAAAAACAAACTCCTGTGCAAGAAAGACTGCATTATTTAGCCACTGGAAGAGGTACCTGGAAAGCAGTGCTGAAGAGCAGAGTCAAACATTTGAACTTCTTGGGCAAGTAAAGCTGATGCTTTATTTCACCTTGGGTTTGGTGCTGTTGGCTTGAGTTGTTGTTTTTTCTTTTGTGTTTTTTTTTTTTGTTTTTTTGTTTTGGTTTGGTTTGGTTGGGTTCCACTGCACGTAAGATGCCAAGTGAGAAATACGAAACAAGACTGCAACTAGAAGATAACCAGAGAACTAGCCTGAGTCTGTCAAACCAGGTTTTGCCATCAAATTCCGCTTCTTTGCTTAACAACCAATGTAGAGCTCTACAACGAGCTCTACACACACAAAGGCGCTGATGTCAAGCAACTCAGAAATCACTACACTAAAGGAACTGTAGGAGCTTCAAAGTGAGACCCACAAACACAGAACAAACTCCTCCATCCACTGCCTACCACAAAGACCATGTAAGGCTTGTGAGAAAACCACCTGCAAACCACAAACTGACAAACATCTCGGGCACCCTGTATTTCTTTGTTCTGCCCTCCCAGCTGCCAGAGGGGGCTCACAGAGCAGGTAACTCCGGACAGTTCTCATCAGGGTACCTAAATAAGTGTGCCAGGGATGGTTAGCTTCTTACTTGGTTGATCCCATTAGGGAAAGCAGATAATCTGCTCTTTTATCTACCACTTTCATCACTATGCTATTTCTATGCTATTTCCTGTTTCCAGGTTTGCTACCCTGTAGTGATCTGTTTGCATTTATACATTTGTGCCATTATTTTATCAGGAAAAAAAGAAAAAAAAAAAATTTTACCAGGGCTTCATTTGCGTTTGAAGATTCCATTTAATAGCCCTGTGGGCTAAATGCCAACTCGTGAAAGTTTTCAATTCATGATGGCAGGCGAGGATGTTAACCCCATTAGCATCAAAAAGAGATGGCCAAATGTCAAGACTGTTTTCACAGATCCATCCCCGTCCTTCCAGACCAGTTACAGCTCCCAGAATCAGGTTAGTCAGTGGTGCAGACTAGTTCCTCAGTTAACATTTGTGACGCTGCTGTCAGACACATTGTGCTGACTGCATCACCCATGCATGGACCCAGCCACTGGAAATTTCAGAAACAAGCACACTGAAAGATACATGAGCAATTCTTTGCACCTAAGAGCTCTCCACAAAATACCTAAGTATATAAATCGTTTTTCCCCCATTTAAAACGAGGGCACTAGAATTAAATGCATGAGATGGATAGGATAGGTATTCTCAGCACTGTATCATTTGTCCTTTTCACTACTGTGACACAGGAATTAAAGCAGCTTTGTAGCACTCTCAGACTTGACAAAATAAATCGCAGGGTACGCACAGCGGTTCAAGGCACTCCCCACAGATCTGCCCCATACATCTGGCTGCATCCTCACCACCTCCTCAGACTCGCTCCTGCGAAGCCTCCCTCCTAACCAAGGAGTTTTTCCAGGCTGGCAGACTCATTGATGCTAACCTTAATTAGACCTCATTAGGGGTCTTTTTAGCTCTTTCTAAACTTCTACTCTTCTTCACTTCTATCTGTTCACTTCATTGATGCACAAAACCTCCACCAACAGCACACAAGAACTGGGGACCTCTACAGGCCATGCTCCAATGCGTGGTGCCGGTAACCAGGCTCACGGCAAAATTCTGTCTCCAACTTATTCCTTACTGAATTAAGCAGCTAGAATAATATTTTCGCCAGTTCTTCTCTTGTGCACAGTTGCTGTGGACAGTAACAATGTTTATGCTCTGAAGAGAAATAGGAAATGGAAGAGAAACAAGGAACAGTCCCTCCCCACTCCCTAAAATAACTGAGATTCATTTCAAAACCATGACAGAATCCTCAAAAATATGGGTCAAGGAAAACATTTTTTTTTAAAGTCTCAGTTAATAACAGTATTTTCCCCTCCAACCAAATTTCGTCTTAGGCAATCTTAGACTTTTCACTCTATTAATAGCTTAATGCGTGATAAATAATACATTATTCAAAAGGAGCTCGTACTTTCACATTTGGTACAACCCTTGTAAGCTACCGGCACTGCCTTCCACTTGATTGCAAGTGACATGCCCGAAGTCTTTGCAAGGAAAAATAAATCTGCCCATTCAAAACAGATATTCTGACCAGAGGAACGCAACTCCTATTGAAACCAAAAAAGGAAGAAGAAACATTAAGTTCAAAATGTACTTAAAATGGGAGGAAAGCACAAAAAAGGATGAGGTGTCCTATTCAATTTGGGTCACACCACTTCTAAAAGGATGTAGCTGAATTATAAAAGATTCAAAGACGGGCAATAAAAATGATTAAAGTTAGACACATTCATCCAGTAGAGACTGAAGACGTTGGGATGAGAAAAGCAAAAGCAAAGGCGGAGATGACATGAAAATAAAGAAGACAATACGATAAAAGGTACATCAAAGACAAATCAGGGTCAGCAATTCAATCTCTTTCATAATGTAAGATCAAGGATGCATTCAACGCTATCAGAACGTTGCAAAATTGACACAATGCGTTATCCATCTCTAGAACTAGCAGCACATGATATCATCAATGTCAGGAGTTCAGGCAGAATAAAAACCAGTCAAGTTACACATATACAGTTCCAATGGCTTCCTTTCAATAATAATAATAATAATGCTCTGATCAAATGAAACTCTTTTCTTAACCTTTCATATGAGAAGTTCCTCGACTCCAGCTTTGATGGTGCCAAGAACATTGCGCTTTCAGTTTATCATACAGACAAAGCACTTCACTTTATATTGAATTATTCAGTCATAATTAACAAGACAGTAGGAACTGAAACAAAACACTTTGACTTTCCTGGTGTCAGTACTTCCATGACAAAATGCCTACACCTCACACTGGACTTCTCAATAAAGCCTTTTTCAGTCGATACTGAAAGGCAAATATACTTTCCAGAAGTTAAACTTCCAGTTTCAGCTAGCACCTTTCCCTAAATACTGTAAATAACAATATCTCCCACATGTCTTTAGCATGAAAATAACTCATATTGCCAGGAAAACAGGCTGACACAGCGTCAAATATGCAAAAAAAATCTGCAAACACAAACAATAAAACTGAAAGGTGCACACTAACACCTGCTCTGGCGATGGAGCTCTTCCATACAGCTAACAGTCCTTCAGGAGATACTGGCACTCATTCACTCCTCAATTATGCACTTCAAATAGGAAGCCAATTTTAACCAAAATTTGGGAGCAAACTTTTCCTGTCTTCTGCTCCTCTCAGTTTGCTGGGGAGGCACAAAGTTCAGTGCCTCTGCTGCCAGGAGAAGGGCCTCATGCCAGCGGTGGCAGATGGCCGTCCCCAGACTGCAGCTACGTGCACTGAGCACACTGAACTCTTCCAGGTCTGGAGACGTCTTGTTCTGTTAGTGAGGCTGCAGACACCACACCACGGTGAGCATCAGAAACCAGAGGCTCACGAAGATGCGAATCTCCTGTGGTAGCTCTGAGCTACAGAGCCTTTGAACAAGACAGAAGGCAGATACTGCACGGCAGAGGAGAGGAAGAAAGTCTGTCCACAGGAAAAGATAGCAGCAATAGCACTGATATATCAGTTTACATCTGTGTTACTATTTTCTTGTTGCTATGGGAATATGGGAGAAAGCAGTTTCCATTTTGTATTCAAAGACCCATGCAAAGTCTAGGTGTGAAAGGTATCATTTGTTTGCAGCCTATAATTTTCTCTTGCAAGTACAGTTAAGTAGCTTTGTTTGGGGGGAGGGTATTAATAATGTTCTCTCCTCTATTCACATGTTAAAATTAGCTAACCTACCTGCTCTGGAGAACGTCCAAGAAAATCTAAAGTAATGACACGTGCTAACTTATCAGGGTTAAACAGATCTTTTCTCTATATAATTAAATTTAACATACTAACTGGAATACTCTTCACAGAGTTGATGTTATCTTGCTTTGTATGATGAGGCCATCTATAAAATTAATTCCATCTTATTTAACCTGAGTGTCAAGAACCAGGGCTTTGGAGCACTTCAGAAAAAATAGCTTTCCAAATTTTCCAAAGGACCACAGGGGCCGTCTAGAAGCCCTCTCTCATCCAAATTCAATAGCACTGCTTGTTTTCTCTGAGATGGGATCAGAGATGGAAGTCAACAAAAATAAATATGGAATATTTCTCTTTGTTGTGTCAACACAGGACAGTTGGAGAATGCACACACAACACTCTGCCCTGTGTTTGTATACTCACATGACCACTCATCGTTTCATCTGGAAAGAAAATGGCTCCTGGTGGTCAGGCAACCACAGGGAGGAACAAGCAGACGTTGAAGGATGGGCTATTTTTTAGCTTGCAAAGCAACTGGATTTCATTCAACACCATGGCAGCGCAACCACAATTTTATCTGTGTATTTCAATAAATTGCTTGATGACTTCTACACAGAGACTTAAATCACACAGGAGTAAGTGTGCAGAGCTAGCTAGTTCCTTTGTATTTTGGTGAAACTGAGCCCTGTAAGGTTCCATAATGCAGTCAATCCCTGTTTTCTACATAGTTTATACAGAGAGTGTTTTCTACGTTGTTCATTAACAAGGGCAAAAGACAAGTGATATATATATATATATATAAAGAAAAAGAAGAAAATGCTAATTCTCAGTCTCCAGACTGAAAATAAATGCTTGAAAGTCAGCCTAAGTAATAGCAGTTCTACAACAACAGGAAAGGTCCAAACAACTACACTTCCCCAGCACTACTATTCAGCTAAACATTCAAAATTATTTCTCCTGAACTGCAAGGGCCATTACAGCAAACAGTTTGCATAGAAATCCTGACAGGGTTCAACTGAGAACTGGTGCGAGGTGCAGACAGGTGCCATTCCACATCCTCCCTTTTCTCTCAGTCTTAGTCCCATGTCACAGAGATCGACCCACCTGGCCTCAGACACTTCTGAATCAGTTCCCTTTGTGCCTTAAACAACGCTCTAAAGAGGCAGTTCCTATGGAGAATTGAGTATACCAAAGCAAACACAAAGTGTATAAATGAAGGGACCCCAGAGGGAAAAGCCATTTCCCCACTAGACAGAAGGAGGACTCTTAACAAAACACTGCTTAAAAGAACTACTTTGTTTCAGCTCCATATTCTCTTACAAAATACCATCAACCATTGTTTGAGACGAATGAAACTGAGAGGGGCAAAGACGTCCTGGATTTATGTGAAGACCTATGCAACTTGTAGAAAAATGAGCTGGAGGTATTTGATGCAGCACCAAAACCTGATGCAGCAGTTAAAATTCAGCTGCTGTAACCACAGTGTGTGAAATGGAGAGCTACATAATTCATAAATAGAAAGCTGCATTAAATAGCATTAAAGAGCCTACTTATGCAAAAGCAGAGATGTCCAGAATGGGTGCTGGCACTCAGCGTACGGAGCAAGTCCTGCCTTCCCCCAAACAGGGCAGGTGATGCAGACATCACTGCATGGCTTCAGCAGCACGAGGAGAGGAGCTCTCACAACAGCAAGAGGAGCCATCAGCGGGAGGACACCGTGCTTCTAACAATTAATTGTTGCAGGGAGCCTGGAGTTGCTACGGGTGGGGAGAAATTAATTCTTCAGGCTTAGGAGCAGATTCCTTGAGAAAGCTGATACGTATTGAAGAACACAGGGGTCAGCTCAGCACGGAGACAGCTGGTGCTGCACACGCTTCCCAACTTGGCAAATTCTCAATCGCCAAACAATCATTATTGCCAGGCACTTAATTTGAGATTAACAGGGGAAGGAAAAAAAAATAAAAAAAAATAAAAGAAGCAAAAATAGCTGAGTGCTAAATCTGGGCCAATTCCATCGTAATGAAGTAACAGGCCAAGGTCTCTATTGCAGTGACTTACCTTCCCTGAGGTCAAGGATGAAATCTGGCCCCAGTACAACAAACTAAGTAAATACTTCAGTCTGAATCGTTTATCTAATTAATCTCAATTTTTCAGCATGAATACAAACAGGCTGCAAAGTCTTCGCTTATTTTTGTCTGTATTTGTTCACCGAATAGTTCACGTTCATGACACAGCTTTAACATGTCCACTGAACGATGGGAGAATTTCTGACCTGTCCTAAGGTTGTGCAGTATGTGCCTGCCCACGAGGAATGTTTGTTCTGGAAAGAAAAAAATGTCTCTCCACTATTCCTCTGTGCCATTTGCTGGAAAATCAATGCTATTGTTTAACATTTTTTGCCAATAAACTGACTTACTGAAGTGCTCAAAAGAGCCAAATGCTACAAATTCTGTGAAAGAATGCATAACAAAGATCATTTACCACTGCTCCTCCATCGCCTGTATTAAAAAATAACTAGGAGAAATAATCCCTTTTGGTTTTCCCTCTCTTTAAATAAATGCAGGGAGTTGTATGGATATGAATAATTAAATAACACAGTGATTTATAGCTATTGCATATTTATGTGTTCTCTCTCTCCCTCTGTGTTTTTTAAGGCGTTTTGGTTATTATTTTTTTAATAAAAAGAGTCTGGAGATGAACTACACAATAAATCCCCCCTCCACGCCCAGGGCTCATTTTTCACTCGCCACACCACGTAAGGACAGCTCATTCTTTACAGTCACTGTTTCAGGGTGTCCTTCCAGTGCTCCTGTGGTTCTTGCATGGCCACTCACCAACCAAACTGGGCACTCCGCAGCCTCACTGGAGTCTCAGTCACTCTGTGCAGAGGTGATGCCTGGAAGGCACTGGGTGGTCAGGTCTGCAGGAGGCAAAGTAATTGTGCCCTCCTGCAGCATGGTCACCAAGCCAGGAAGGTGCTTCAGGCCCTTCTGCACAAAAAGATGCAGCAAAAACGCAGGTGACAAAACCACGTCACTGGGGAGCTGCAGAATCAAGACACAAAGAACATCCAGCCACTTCTTCTGGCTGGCAGCTGTCCACAAAAGCACTACAAGAGATGTTGCTTAAATGCCTCTCAAAACACAAATGTTATCACTACCAAAAATTGCTTAGTGTGGAGTACGTGGCCACAAGTGCGCATTAGCTGTCATTCCCTTATTTTTAAAGCATCCTGTTTAAGCCCTCCTGCTTTGTCCCCGCTGCAATTTCCTGGTGCCCTTTCCCACTGTACTGGGATGGATTGTACCAGCTGAAGGATTTCTTAGCACACGTTTTCTGTACTAAAAAGCACAGCCCTTCTCCCCCTTCCATTTGAACAATAATTTGTTGACTGGAGGAAAGCAAAGGGATTAAGAGTTCTCATGCTTCCAATTAAGTGCTCTGGCCTTCCCTACCTTGCTTTTTAATCAGCGGCTCAGGGGCCCATTCCTCGTATACCAGCAAATTAATATTAGCTCTTAATGAAACAGTTACTGATAGCCAGGAATGAAAGCTGCACAGAGCGGAGGAAATTACTACAGAAACATCATTTGCCTTTCAAACTGCACGCAAAACCAATGACAGTGGCGTGCCCGCTAGTTTGTTTGTGTACGCCTTACCTATTCTCCCTGATTATTACATCAGCTGCTGCTGTGTGCTGGGAGGCCTGCTGTCTCTGAAGCATCCAGGAGATCACTCTGCTGGGGTCAAATAAGTTCTTCCAGCACGTTCAGCTCCAGCAGCCCTGCCTCCCCTCCTGCTCACTGCCCCAAGAGGTCCTCAATCCCAAACACCGCGTCCAGCGCTGACAAAATCTCACAAGCTGTGCCAAAAACACTCGATGACAACTAACATCTACATTTGCCTTTCAGCACCAGAAGCTGGCTTCTCGCTCCACCACTTTGCAGAGCTTTGAAGGCTGTCATCAGGCCTGACACGGGAACTCCCACACTCCCCATCACCTGCATGTTTGCATAACGGAGCCCTCCGACTGCTGTGCAGCTCTGATGAGAAAGAATTCCTCGTGGTGGCAGAACCCAGAGTGACCCTCATCAGAAAGCACAACGTTTGTGTCACTTCATGAAATGAAGAAGAGTGTAAGGAAGACAAAACAGTACAGAACAAACTTCCTTTGCTTGTTCTTCTTTCACTTTACTCCGGCAGAAAGGAATCCCAACAAGGCTATATCAAACCTATCTCACAATACTTTCTTAATTGGCATTAACCAACGTTTCAGAAAGAATGGTTTCACTAATAAAAAGAAAACAAGAAGCAACTTATTACTTAAGTTATAAAATCAGAAGCAACTTGTATTAGCCAGCTTACAGTAATAGTACCCTTCAGATTCTGGCAGCAGTGAAGATAAAGTAATAATGCATTCACAAATAATTGTTCCCCACAACCCTGAATCACTTGGATACCATTAGCCTAGAGCACAATCAAGGCTCATTAGGATTCTCCAAATAATAAGTGAGAACAAACATGAGAAGGACTCCTGGTACAAAAGCCCACATAGTTTGCCCAAATCACCCAAGCACTCCAGTGAGATGGAAGTCGCAGCAAACATCTTGGGTTTAAACGATTTAAGTTATCTTTAAGACTGGAGACAAAAAAAAAAAAAAAGGTAAAAAAAAAAAATACAACCCAAAAAGCTTTAAAATTCTGCTCATGCTGTGCTCTGCTTCATCTCCTCTCTCCCTTGTGCAGGCTCTCCTTTTTCCCCAGCCTCTTCTCCCAGCTCTGCCTTCACCTCTCCAGCACTCCTGGTATTCTTTCAGTGCCCTCCCAAGAGGGAAAGCGATGGAGGCAGACAGACATGAAACACGCCTAACAGCAGCCCCAGACAGAACGATGAATCAAGGTGAGGAGGGAGCACAGCAGAGCCTCGTCAGCGTGCACAAGTCTCTCACTGCTCGTCCTGCTCCTTTTCAAGCAGCAGCACATCCCAGGAGGCAGCCAGGTGTGCTCCTACAGGCAGAGCAGCAGTCAGTGCTGCACTGGGACAAAACCTTTCAGCACGCTGCAGAAGCCCACGGCCAACAGCAGGATAGGTACTCATTATTCCCTACAGCACGGTGCTAGAGACTGAGTGCTGAGGGACGTAGCACGTGTGGGCAGCAAATCAAAAAGGCCAAGTGACTGCACAGCTCCAGCAAGTCAGACCACAGCAACCTCTCTTCTCTATTCAGCTACAGGAACACAGCAAGAGCCCTTCACACCACACTGATGTTAAACCCACCAGAACACTGTCCAAGGGTGGCTGTCCACTAGCTGGCACAGTTTGTCTTTCTACCCTGGGAAGCTGCTGTCCTTTGCCTCTCTGCGATGGATAGACAGAGCCTCATTCCTTCCAATGAGGATGTGGAGAACCAAAGACCTTAGTTTTCCTGGAAGGCTGAAGAGAAAAGGAGCTTTGCATGGAGAGGATAGGTTTGGCTCTCCGAGGCTGAAATGCTGCTAGCCAAGAACAGTGCAACAGCGTGAAAATTCAAACCAACTTTTCGTAACTCAAATCAGAATGATGCCTGGGGGCCTGTAAAATCAGGGAGCTGAGCAAGGAACGAGAGCAACACTGTGGGCTGAAAGTCAAAGACCTGGATCTCACTCCCAGCTACGTGATCCCAAGAAGCTAGGCACTGTCCCTAGCGCTGTTTAAGATGCGTTTAGATGAGGTGCTAAGGGATTTGATTTAGTAGCTTGGTGGGTAGGGATGGTGGTGGGAGGATGGTTGGACTAGATGACCTTGTAGGTCCTTTCCAAACTAATGAATCTATGAATCTATGAATCTAAGCTAAAAACCTAAAAACGATCTGAGCCTCCAGACCTTTCAGCGTCACATCCCCTCCCTCCACTTTTACTCACCCCACAAAGACCACAGCAGGGATTTGCCCAGCACATGGCACGCATCACGACCTCAGCGCTCACACAGCAATATTATAAAGCAAAGGATTTTAATAAGTCAGTCAGTATAAGGAAATCAAATCTTCCTCTGCAGAAAGCACAGGTTTCTTCAGCCACCAAGAAGCAGCATTCATGTGAAGGGGTTCACACAGAGAGGCAATGCCAGAACAAATACCGTGATTAAGATTCTCCTGGCCTAGTCTTGGGAAGAATTGATAAAAATGTCAGATACACTTGTCAAAACAAGATGAAGAATTGCTGCACAAAAATCCACACCAGTTAATCTGCCAGAGCAAACAAAACTACCTGGAGTCATATCAGATAAAGACAAAGATAAAACACTGTCAACAATAAAGACAGTAATACAAAACATTTGGCTGGGGAACAAAGGCGCTCCTGGGCTGGGAAATCATCAGTGCTCCAAGACAAGAGGAGCACAGCAGCACGGCACAGCTCTGCTCACGACCTGTGCTTGTCCCCTGTGAGCTTTCCAAGGAAGGTGGAAGGAGACTGACTGCAGCAGGGCCCGTCCACTGAGGTCACTCAACATTACACCACTGAGACAGCAAAGAGAAACCACAGTGGTGTGGGAACGGGGCCACTGCAGCTGAATCTGATGGTTGGGACTGGTACGGGACAGCAGCACCGAGCAGGTGGTTAGAGGATCAGTACAGGACATGGGATACTGTACACAAGTCATGCTTCTGCAGAAATGCCTGTGCCTATGCACAGGAAGGTTTGGAAAGAGCCACCAGCATCAGTACCATTTGTAAGTCCCCAACCTGTGCAGACAGGTGTCCTTTCCCAGCACACTTGATGAAAACTTTCAACATTTTTGCTTGTTGGTAAGATTTCATCATCTTTCAGGATTATTTTTGCCACTTGCCTTCTTTCACCTCTTATTTGTATAGATTCATTCAAAACCAAAACATAATTTTAGCTAGGTATTAAAATAGCAAGCGAGCACAGTTTTGTATACTACAGCAAGGTCTGCACAGAATTTTTAATGGTTATTTCATGAAAGAATGTCTCCGTCAGCTCCAACAGAAGCGCAGCTGTGTACATACGAGGAAAACAAACTTAAAAGAAATACATGAGAAAGAAGGCAAGATGGGAGAGATGACCATTTTACAGCTACTTCTGTCACAAAGAATAAAGTTGATTATCACTCTTTGATAAGGAAGAAGAAAGCTGCCTAATGCTTCTAAAGCTACGTTGGTATATAATTTCCCTTTGAGTTCTCTGACTTTCCTCACGAGGCTTTCTTGTGCAAGGTTAGTGAGCAGAAAGCGAACTACTGTGGCTCCCTCTGAAACACAAGCTCCAGGCACCCAGCTGGTTCTGACAGCAATCCCTTAGCACAGTGCCAAGGCATGACTACACTGCAGCCTTCATGCCCCAGCTCTTAGCTTGTTATTTTCCCAGGAATGCCACGTCAGGCTCAGTGCTGCAGCGCGTCTCCAGTGACCTTCCAACCCCGTAGCCTTCTCTTCCTAGGACTGAAATTGATTTTTCTCCTTTTTAGCATATAAAAAACTCACGTGCTATCTTTGCTGTACTGTTAGACTACAGAAAGTGGCACCTGAGCCAAAGATGTGTAAGCAGGTTTTATCTAGCCCTGACAGCAAGAGCCCGCAGCCAGCACAGAACCATACGAAGGCTGCTGCCATTACCCACTCCTGTCCAGAGGTGCAGCATCAGCTGCTCCCACTGGTGACAGTGAGCAAAGCAGGGGGAGCTGCCAGGTGCCTGCGTGAAACACAACGGCAGTGCCTTGTATGAATGGGAGGCAGGAGCAGGAAGCGAGGTTTAACAAATAACCCTACAAGAAGCAAAGATCAAAGAACTGTTAAGAACAGAACGTGCTATCAGTAGTCTCTTTAAGGTATATTCTGCACACAGCAGTGCTCTGATTTTCAGGAGGAACACGAGTCCTTCTCCTTTGATGATGAAGAAATCACAAGCAAACGCTAAGATCAACGTGACTTTCTTCTGCAGCATGCTCTATGAGCAGCCTGGGCGCATTCTGAGACACAGCAAAACCTGCAAGCATTTCACCTGCGCAGAGGAGATAGTGTTCTGGCCGGCTGCAGGGCAGAGCTGGGGAGGGGCTGCTGTGTTCAGTCCGGCTGTGAGCACAGGCTTCCTCGCTGTCTCCAAGAGGGCCCACAGTGCTGGGTGGAAAATACATCCAAGCTCTCTCTCATGCCCAATCTCCTCTCCAGGGCCGTGCCACCAGCCATCACACAGCTTGTCCCATGTCCCAGGTGTTCCATGAGCTGCCCAAGATGCCCAAGCTGCTCCCCAGCAGCTCCTGTGCCCAGCGGGCAGCCTCCTGCTTCTGGGCGAAGACAAGGCTCTCACCTCCCTTCTCAGCAGCGTGGGGTTTGATATTCTCCTCACAGGAATGCTTTTGCTTTGTTTTAAGATAATTAGATCTACAGATCAATACAGTTGTCTCCAAGCAGCAACTACGACCAAAGATGTCTATCAGCAACACGGAAAGCCATTCAAGTAGCGAGTGCCTGCAACCCCAAAGGCAGTTCATCCCAATTTCAAGCATAGAGGGGAAGGCCGCATCTCCACAGGGAGAACACAATTTAATACTGGGCTATGAAGAGGTAATGGGCTCAGGAGCAGAGCCTTGAAGCAAGCAGCACTCCTGAGAAAAACGTGGCATAAGAAATAGAGATTAATGTGAATTAAGAGGCTCAGCCAGCCCAACAAAGCCAACCTGCGGACTCCTACCAGTGTCACGTCAGCCAGTGCCTCGGTGCGTGGTTGGGAAACAACTTAATTCTTTCACCATCATTTCTGCTTCTCACATCCTCGTGGCCCTGGCTCCACCACCTCCACCAGGAGACAGACACACAAGAACCGAAATGCAAACAATATTTCTAATTCTGGACTTTTTAAAAAAAGATGGAAAAACTGTCTGTGTTTTCAAAGTGCTAAGCCACACGCCCAGAGGGCTTATATTTCAGCTGAAGGAAAAACACAGTAGGAGTTGAGAAATCTTTTCGCTCTTCTAAAAAGGAAATAAACTGAAAGCAAGATACACTAAATAAATTTTACCGCAGTACAGCACGAGGGATTAAGGGGGATTCAACCTGTGCCCAAGATGCTTCTAAGCGCAGATAAACTAGTTTCCCCCAGGTACAGCATCCCTTCCACGCGTCGTTTTCATTTGCAAAGCATTCAACATAAGCATTCTCTACTCTTCCTACATCTATCAATTCACTTTTGATATAAGATCAAAAAAAAAAACAAAAAAAAACCACTTTCAAAAAAAACCCACAAGACATCTCAGGAGAGCACTGCTCCTCTTAGTGCGTGGTTTCCACCGTGAGCTCCCCCAGCTCTCCCAACAGATGCGGCAGCACGCTTGCCGCAGTCCACATCGGGCTGCAGGATCTGTTATTGGGCTTTGATGGCATGGGAGCTCTACTGGAGAGCACGACATTCAAGTACAAAATCAGATTGTTAAATGTTCTGAAAATCCGGCCTTGAACAGGCTCTAACATGGTCAGCCCCTCCAAAACAGGTTTCTGATGGGTCCTTCACAACTAACTGCATTACTTCTGTGAAGAAAACAATCGGATGAGAACAGAGCGTCCTCGGGGATAGGAGATAATTCTGTTTGCATACTGCAACCGTTAAGAGTTTATTTAACAATGGGGACCAAACCGAATTATTTTTCAAAAGGAGTTCCTATTTCAACACTGCAAGCTTCTTTGCGACAAAAGGAAGGGGGGAACGCACTAACTTCTTTCTCACTCCTTGTTTTGATACTATTTTAAAATAAAATCCTTCTCTGGATGTGGGCGCGCACTTACCACTTCTGCTTTCACAGCCCCATTAAGGTCACAACCATCTCTGCTTCACTCCTTCACTCACCAGATGATCTTTTCTCTGCCCCCCCTGGCTAAAATGTCACTCCAGTGTGCTGACCTTCAAAGCTTTCAGCTTTAAAATAGCAGTTTGATCTGCCGTTCCGTTTCCCATTGACTGAGTAAAAGCAGTATCCGGGAGCAAGTTCTCAGACCCGTTACACCCTCCTCAATGCTGAA
This sequence comes from Callipepla californica brunnescens, assembly GCA_023055505.1. Taxonomy (NCBI): domain Eukaryota; kingdom Metazoa; phylum Chordata; class Aves; order Galliformes; family Odontophoridae; genus Callipepla; species Callipepla californica. The sequence goes on from JALIRH010000013.1 coordinate 2,735,943, forward strand.
CTCAGAAGATCAGAACCTAGTGGGGCATTACAGATGGACATACGTGGCCAATACGCATTCACCCCCACCCCATCCCACCCTTTCTGCCTTTCCCCACTCCCACCAGGAGCTCAGGGCTCTTTAGCCTTGAGGTAGATGCTGCTAAATGAATAAAGAGTGCAGGAGCACAACACAATCTATCATCAGATTTTCTAACTTCTTTTGAGCACAGCAGCGATCTCTTCTTTCCCCAGGTTCACACTGTGGCTGGAAATGAAGAGGGCTCATTTATACCACACGGAGGCAGATGATGATTTGGGATGCACAGACCACGCCAGCATCCCCTTGCTGGCAATAGTGACAGGAGCTGGCTGCAGCACAGGCAAAGCAGTCCGGCCTGTCCCAGCCACACTGCTGTCAGCACCCCACACAGCCACCTCCACCTTATTGGCTTCAAGTTAAGGGGCATTTAATGCAATCTGCTCTTCCAATATGCACGTCAAGGGGAAAAATTAAAAGGTTTCAGTAACTACTCACCTAGCTGTGAGATAAGAAAACTTTATTATAAGAGAATCAGAGGGAGGATCCTAGCACTGAGCAGACTGCAGCCGTGCGGGCAGACAGCGCTGGGCCCTTCTCTTTCAGGCACTGAGCAGATCAAACCGCTTGCATTTCTCACTGTGTATCTCCACCATCAATTTCTGGGCCGCGTGCGCTGTGTGTACGCACATAATGAGATTACGGCACCTTTTTCACCATTTTCTTCAGGGGGAAGAAAACTAAATAATGAGAATCGTTTTTCTACGAGATCTATATATTTAGAATACTCGGTACTAAATGTGACTTTTAAATCCTATTTCCCCTTACACAATTATTCTGATATTCCTTCAAGGGAAACAGAATGGACTCAGACACTCTCCCGATGTGTGAAGAATACAGATTTTCAGTGTTACTTCGTGAAATGTTTGTGTTTGCCATCAACATATGGACATGTGTTAAACACGTAGTTTGCTAAATATCAAATATTTCCCCCATAAACACGACAAAAAGCTCCATTTCTGGACTACGACTTTGGGAAAGGGTTGGAATCACTTGAGAACAAACTGGTTTTCAGATGCTGGTCAGTCCGCAGACTCTGTCTCCTTTGAATTAGTCTCTGCTCAGCACACAGGGAAGCATCTCCCCCCAGAATGAATAACAGATTGCTGCAAAATATACAGCTGCCCAGGACTGTAAACTGGTCTGAGATTAAACTTCCATTTGTCACTGATATTTCATTTATTTTACATTGTTTGAGACTTGTGGAACACCACTGGCTCAAGATATTCCCCAGTCTCCAGCACAACAGATTACACCAAATCAAGGAAGACACGACGAGGTTTACTGGGTTTCATAACACTGATATAATCTCTTTTCATAATGCAGCTTTCACATGATAATGACCCAGAACGATTCCCCAGCCAGGAGCTGCTGGAAGTTTCAGGCAGCGTTTGAGTCCTTCTCTGAGCACAGCAAACCACGTAGGTGCTCATGGGGATGCTCCTCTCCCTTCTGTCAGCAACCCAAATCATCCCACATTCTGACTGCCCAATTTCAAATCACTGCACTTTTGGAAGGACTGTGCATGCCTTCACCATAGCAAAGCCAAAAGGAGCTGGTAAACTTGAAGCTGCTGCATTTTCCTGAGCTTTCCTTCCCCTCCCTCTCACCTCCATCCACACGCTCTGTATGGGGATTCTGCTGTCTCTCAGGGCATGCAGAAGTCCTTGCAAAGTCCCCGGCAAGCGTGGCTTCAGCCACACAAAGCCCATTTTGTGCAACTCGCTCTGCATTCATTTTTTTCCCCTCTTCTTTCTCTCAGAGCTTTTCCTGATAAAGAGTCAAATTAAAGTTCACTCGAGCAAGATGCGGCAGAGACGGCTGCTAGCCCGAGGCCAGTTTCTACTCCTGAGATTTCACAAGGCAGCCACTCGGAGCTGATTACACGCTTTCAACAACGCATTTCTGACTTGACACTGGGTCTCAAGGAGCTCTAAATTTAAACCCCGTGGCCTCACGGTGCAGCAGTCTCCGCCAGTCGGGGCTGTGCAGGTCTCCCTGTGCCTTCAGCCACCGCTGCCCTTCCCGCAGGCACCCCGAGCAGCCCCGCGTGGATCTGAGACCTACATCACATGCACACCAGTCTGCAACCAGAACTCCCTGCCTGGAAGAAAAGCACGCTGTCGGTATAAATACAATATATTAATTCATACCGTTACCTTAAGTTTCCTCCCAGTGGACCATACTATTTTTAAACTCACTCTCGCTACAATTACAGCTTGGCTAACAATAGTGCCAGCATACTACACACTCAGCATTCCCATCTACTACTGCTCGTGTTTCTCTTTACTAACCCATCAGAAACCCAGCCCGAGGAGTTAGCAATCTGCAGGCACTGCAGCTGCTGCAAAAGCAGTTTCTCCCAGTTGATGCGGACGGCTCACGCATTAACCCAGCCACCTCTTGGCCGACACAGCTGGAAGGCAGGGCCGTGCTGTACACGCTGTTTGCTCTCAACCTCCTCTGGGTACTGCTTCAGGCTGCAGCAACACCTGTGACAGCATGAGTCAGTACTCATTACCTCCTATTAAAATGCAGCATGACTGCCTGGCTGGGTTCACTCCTGCTACAAACTCACTGAGTCCTACTGGCTACAGCCACCGACTGAATTTAGCACGGCATGTCCGATCCTCTTCTACATCACAGCAGACAACTTTTTTATGCACATCTGCCAACTAATGCTGCAAGCACACTTGTATTTTCTGCTCTGTGTCGCCTTTTTTATTTTACAATCACGTAGACGAGAGAGAAAGGTCTACAGAAGCGATGGGCTCAAAACTCAGAAGAGTTATGGAGGATTATTCACTGTTTTTGTTTTTGTCACAGCTGATGAGTGATCATTTGGTACTGCTGCTTCATGTTTACAAACAAGCTGATCCCTGGCTGAGGCTGAACACCAAGTCCAACGGTTGTTTTGAAAGGTGATCATTTTCTCTGCTTTAACAGTCAGATTCAGAAGCAAAACCAGCACTGTAACACTGTGTCCATTGAACTGTGTTGGAACTGCACAACCAGCAGTTCCTCCTGCACTCATGGACCTGCCGAATCGGAGCATGAGTGCATTCAGGCCACAGAACAGACAAAAGAAGTGCACTGCGTGCAGACTGACACCAGCTCCCTAACAGCTAAATGCTTCTTGGAACTGAGCTCTCAGCATCGAACCTGAGTTAAGCTGAACTCAAACAGGAGCGTGGCCATGATCACCTTGGGGATTTGGATCTCTTCATAATCACTGAACTTACTGGCTGCTCACACCGCTGCTATTAACCACATCCCATCTCCAGTTCTCTCGCATATTGAACTCGGAGAAATACAGCTCCCCAGGTTACCCAAGCCAAGAGAGATCTGCTATATTCTTTCCTTAATAGAACATTTGTCTCATCAGAAGCAATTACATTTTTATCATTACTTTTGATGACTCCACTAAGCGTGGTGGCATTTTAATTTTTAAAAGCCCTCGGTACCACAGGCTGCCAGACCTTTGTTTTCACATTACGTTTTTGAATGTCTCAGTCCACAGCTTTACTGCTTTACATTAGAGCATAGGACAGAGCCTACAGCGTCCACTTCCAGCTCCCTCCCCACCACTGCAAGCCCACTGCCCTGACACTCTTATTTAGTGACTCTTTCACTGTGCAACGGGCACACCTAAGAGCAGGGACACTGACAGCACCTGGGCTCCTGCAGAACAGTCCAAGAATCCAGTGCCAACACACAGAGGTACTTAACATCCTGCTGCTCCACAGCCTCCTCAGCATTCCTGACTCCCAGGGCCCAGTCTGATGAACCCATCCCCACCAGGAGCTCTGCCCATGCCCTTCTGAGCTGGGTGCAGCCCACACCTCAACCTCCTCACTTTCGGGGGGAAGAAAGGGGGGAACCCTCCCTGCCTCAAGTCCTTTAAATAATAATAAATAAAAATTCTCCATACGTGCTCCTGCCAAACTCCAGCTGCCAAAAACCTCTGCTAAGATGTAGATGGGAGGGAAGAGGAGAGCAGTGATCTCTCCTGCTAATGGGATGGACAGCACACCCTAAAGCCATGGTGGATCAGGACTATTGTAGAAAGACATAACTTTTCTATCTGAGATCATTCCCCCCCTGCATGTCATGTACCTGAGGAGAAGCTGAGTCCTCCACCACCTAATCTCACAGATTTCACCACGCTGCACTGGAGTTACAGTGCTTCACATAAGCTAAGATTCCCAGCTGTTTCCCTGAACGACAGCCTCTCTCTTTCCACCCAAATGTCCCTTTTACACGCAGCTGCAGCACATGACGTTCTGACCCCCGTCTTTGCAGCCCTCCCCGGGCTGCTCTCCCTGCCATAGCCCTGGGTTTAGCAGCAGTTACCAGGGCAGCACCAGGCCTTGTGGCAGCAACCGAAGGGGCAGCACCCAGCACCACAGCAGGCATCCAAGCACACCGCTGTGCTGTGAGCACCAACTCCAAGAGCAACCTCGGAATACACACCCTTTGACAGAGAGCTGGAAGAAAAACGCTCAGCAGCAATAACCTGTGTGTTAAATAAATACCAGTAAAGCTCGTAGCAACATTACAGACGCTTCTCTCGAGAGTCCTGCAGACTTCAAGGAAAATATCTCCCAATTATCATAAAAAGCTATCTCCTGCTTTCACAGTTCATCTATAATATGCTGATTGAGAATGTAGAACGTACAGCTCAGGCATTTCTGTGTAATCAGCTGTAACCATATCCTCAGGCGGAATGACGAGCAGTCGGAATAGCAAGACCAACACTTCAGCTACTCAGAGCCGGATTGCCCGGCGTTTACACCATATTCCCAGCAGAGAAAGGAAACAAAATATTTGCAACAAACAAGCATCTCCTCTGTAATATTAATCTTCTCTCATAACGGAGCCCTGGTGGAAGAACAGATTAATCAAGCCGAGAACAGAAGCAGACGGTCATGCAGCTCTTCACACTGCTTCCAAAAGTGAGCAGGAGGCCAGCATTCACACCTCCTGGAAAAAAAGGCACTGTGGATGCAGGGAGAGCGCAGAGGTTTGGGATGAAGCTGAGGGCAGAGCACCCACGGGCACGCTGTGCTGCAGGGCTGGAGGTTAGGAAGGGAAGGGCTCCCATAGGTGCTGCTGGTGCAGGGCTGTATGACATACCTGTTCCCAGGGCTCTGCAGACAGCTGCTGCTGTGTGTTCATCAAAACTGACATCAGCTGTGGTGCACAGCCGCACAAACCCGAATGCTCTCAAGGTGCAAAAGGCAGCTCCTGCAGATGTAGGCCGTTTGCTCATGGGGATGCAGAAGGAAATCTGGCACAGGATTACTGTGCTCCCTAATAACCAACCACGCGAAGCAAACCATCAGCTGCTCTGCTAACAGAGAGGTTGTAGGAGTGCAAATAGCCACTACACAACAAAAGCAACTTAAAGGAGAGCATCAGCAAGCAAGGAGGAACTGCTGAAGCACAGCCAGTCCTCAGCAGCTACAGGGACAGCCCAGGTAGCCCCATTTCTCACACTGCACCTCTGCAGATCACAGAGGATGCTCCTTGCTCTCAGCTTTTTGCTACGTGCCATCTGTAAAACAACAACGAGCCAAAAGACGTGCCAGACTGCAGCCAGGTATCGGACGGAAGTGAAAATACGTCAATGTGATTTAACGCTGCTGCAAAGAGGTTTTACACTTCAGCAGGCCCACAGATGTGCCTGCGCACACACAGCTGTCTTTAATAACCAAATAACGTCAAAAAAGCCAATGAACAGAGGTGCTAAAACAGCCTGATCCCAAACACAGCACCAACCTGACAGCAGCACTGGGCCAGGAGCGGCCGGGCATGGCATGGGCAGCATCCAGCCAAACCATCACCTGCTTTGGGGAAAGTAAAGCCTGGGTTAAAAGGAAAGGATATCATACGCCTGCTTGATTGTTCATTCTGTTGCTTGGATGCTGTAATTTCTTGCTAGGAAGTCACTGTTTGTTTGATTTTCTGCATTTTTCCAGGTGATTGTACACTGTGTACAGTACTGCCCCTTTGCGCTGAAGTGCCCCTCCTTGCAGGCTGCACGGCAGCAGATCATACAGGAAAAGGTAACAATTTTGCTTCTGGGCTAATCACCAGCAATTTCCATTAGCACTAACATTGTTCCACACAGTTCAGAAGTCTCAGTAGCATAACACTGCTTCTAAAAAGCAAAAAAAGCAGCATTCAAACAGCGGCCAAACTGATAACTTGCGCCAGTGCATTCAGAAAGAAACATGTTATTTATCCAAGAGAAATGTTAGAGTAAAACGTTGGGGGTTATCTGCACTCATGCAATCACTTCATTCCAGCACTTCTCCGAACACACCAGTCAAGGAAAAGAAAATGTACATTATTTTTTAACCAAGTTTTCCCTCTGAAGCTGAAGCACCTTCCCACTTTGTGTTCTGTCAGCTGCCGTGGCAGGCACACTACCCAGGAGTTAGGCACACGCTTCCAAAAGGGAGAGCAAACAGAGCAGGCAGTCCATGCAGGAGGCGAGAGGCACTTGAAGCTTCACAGGTCTTAGACACATGGGCCAGAAGTGCTTTCCTTCAGTCCTTCAGTGTTTCTTTCTGCCCCTCCTCACCGTCCCCTATCTCCTGTTTACCTCTGAGAGCTGAACTGACTGAAATCACTGCAAATACTTTTAATCTTAAAGCGTGTGCTTATCTCCTCTCCTGAAGTCAGCCCTTTGAAGATAAGGGACTGAGAGGGCTCTGCAGGCAAGGAGGGAAGAATTACTGGGGAATAAGGAAAAGGAGAGCAGGGACCGACACTTCCTGCCACTGGGATTCCTGACACGCTGCCATTCATCCTTCCCACTGACATGGAGCTGCCGGTCCCACAGATGCTTCATGGAGCTGGAGAACATGGACACACACACACAGCTGAACACGTGCCACGTGCAAGAGATCTCTGGATACACAGTGTCTGTGCAACCTCGAGCCTAACGAGATTAAATACCCGCAGTAAATTGGCTGTGTGATCCACACACACCACCACAATAATGAACTCAACACGGCACTGCACCACACTGCAGGAAGGAAGAACTACGGGAACGATTCCTTTGTCCCCTACACAACAGCACTGACTTGATAATTCTTTAAAAATTGAAAATAGCTGGCATAATCAGATAAATTATTAGAAGGCATATAAATCATGACCACTCGATAGAACCGCAGCAAGATTCGATGTAATGTGCAGATAAATATGAGGAATGACTACTGCTTTTTACTGAATTAAAACTGGCCGAAGTTCTAAGAAGACAAATGACACAAAATGACTCTACCTTCATTTGCAAACTAAGAAGGCGGAAGGAAAGCAGCAGACAGATAAATCTTACGTTTTCAACTGTTCTGTAGCTTACCCTGAGAACAAAAATTAATTGTAGATGGGAAAAATATTTTAATTAGAGCGGGGTGGGTGGGAATCTGAGCGCAGACTAAAGCTGTATGGAAATGTTGAACACTTGTGTAAGGAGGTGTCCTTCCTGTGCAGGATGCCCTGCTGCACACTGCTGCCTGGGTTGCTTTTGTTGGTACGCTGTGCCAGCCTTGGGAACCTAATATTTACGCACAGCTGACATTTCCTTACAGAATGCATCTTCTCTGCTCTCTGTGCAGCAAAGAATTCATGGACAAAGCGTGTCACCAAAGCAGGACCAGGAGCAAGCAAGCAGCTCTCCCTCTCACCAGCAAAGGCAGCCCAGGAGAAGTGGCTTCAGTCCCCAGTTTGCTCAGGATGTGACTGAAGCTCCTCAAAGCAAGGCTTTTGCAGGCAGCCACTCACCTCTGTGTGCTTCCAGTGCATGAGACCCAGCAGCACCAGCTGCAGGAGCAGCACAACGGATACCCCGAGACAGCCCCCAGCCCCTGCTTCCCCCAGCAGGGCAGGAAGGCACAGCAGAATTTCCTCAGGCAAAGTTCATCACCATTTGCAAAGCATCACTCCCCATTACCGGAATCAACACCTCGGGAAATCACTGAGGAAACTGGTCGTTCTGTCCAAGATTGCTCACTGAACGGTATGCACAGTCTCAAAGAAGAGGAATCTGAAGCATCCAAATCCTGTTCATGACACCCAGCCTGGTGCACCTGCCATCCACGGCATCTCTGCTTCTGTCCCTCCCCACTTTTGGCACATCCTCCACATCTCAGATCCTGGAAGACCTCCCACAGCACTAAGCAGAGATTCACAGTGGGTGTGAATCCCGGAGTGCTCCCCCAAGCCTCTGGGCACTATGCCCTGCTCATCTCACCACAGCTTCAGACCTCTGTACCACGAATCAGAACAGCCTTAAGTGTCTTCCTCCTTCTGCTTCAGCTCCAGAGTCAAGAGTAGAGCAAGGGATCTTCAACAGTGTTCAGTCCAAATCTCTTCATAGGGTTTTTATTGCTCTCTAGCTTATTTTGGCTGTGTCAAAACACATACACAGCTTCTAACCCACATTCAGTAGGTAGTATGCTTGTGCTTATATGTGAAACATGCCTTTACCTGCCAGGGTGGGAGAGAGGATGGGTGAGCTGATCTGACAAATGAAACGCCCCAGGAACTGTGACCTTACCATAAACCCTAATCCCTTCCATTTTAAAATCTCCTTGGATAAAACCATCCCTGTAATACACAATACCCAATATAATACATTCTGCTCAAATACACCTTCTCCTGGAGGAACCAGGGGAAAGCAGACCACTATGAAACAAGCAGCAGACTCTTCTGCTTACTAAAGAAATGAAAGGCACTTCTACATCACAGCAGTGAGTGGTCTGTAAAACCCAGATAGAACAGGCGAGATTGATACCTGCCCGGGGGACCACACTGCACACGTCTTGTGAGTGTGTGTACGTGTATAACACACGCATACACATGGCACACATGTCTAAGACATGTAAGACCTTACCCAAAGCATGGGACGTTGATCCTAACTGCAAAATGCCCCATTAACCAGTAGCACAGCCTGCTGCCATCACAGTGCACAGCAATGTGCAGCAGCGTGCTGCTCTCCTCGCAGACTGCTCATGTTAAGGGCTGTAGAAGTTCTCTGTGATTTCGCATGATCAGGAGTTTACAAACTCTTCCCAAAAATACAGCAGTTGCAATCACCACCATTAAACGAAGGCGGCTTTCTGGCTCCACTCGTCAGTTTTACGGGTTATTTCCAGTTCTTTGACTTTATGCCTTACCTGCCATGCCCAATTAAAATACGGGAAAGACTACCAAGAGACAAGCAGATCATTTCAGATAACATTTAAAGCTCACAGCTGACAGGGCCTGGAGGAAGGGGGCTGGGAGAGGCAAAGAGAGGAGATAATTGTTTCTTTTCCCCCCCACAGTTTCAAAAGCCCCTCCGTTTCCAAGTACAGACACAATCTTTTAAGCACTCATGCTGCTGCTCTGCCTTCTCTGCACGTGACACGTGAAGCTGCACTGACACAAGGCAGCCCAAAGCCCAGATGCTAATACAGACACTAGCGCTGGGGTCTGGATTTCTGCAGCTAACATGACTACAGGGAACAGCTTTCATTTCAAATAAAAGCCAGAACGCTTCTTTCCTCCAAAGGATTTTAAGCAAGCACGACCCAATGTAGCACAGCACAGGCAAGTAACTAAGACATCGCTGTGAACTAGGAATCAGAACAGGTAGATTACAGACTGAAGTGATTCACAGGCACCTGCTGTAGGCTCTCTCCCTTGCTGCCTCACAGATCGCAATGCTTATTGGTAATGGAATTAAGTTCACCTCGACAGCTCTTTGGGGAGGAAGGGGTTTACACACACCTGTAAGCAGAGCTCCTAAATAAACAAACACTGCAGCGTGCAGCTTGCTGCTGCTCAGCATCACAGAAGCCCTGGACTAACCATTTCAGAAAGCACAATTCATGTCACTGTCAATCCCCTGCCATCCCACCAGAACAGAACCGACAGAGAAGACAGCAGCAATTCGAGATGACTTCAGTGAAAACTTAGGAGACCTGGAACTCAGCAGCTGGGGACAGCACACTCCTCATGCTGCCCTGCTAAAGGGCGGTGTGGGAGCAGGGAGCTCAGCAGGCACAGGCAGCAGTGTGGTACCCGAGGAACCAGCACTGCCCAGACCCTGATCCTTGACGTACAGGCAGAGCTCATACTTCACACTTACTTCAAACAAGGCCAGAAATCAGGAGACCTGATGGATCCACCTTCTCAGAGATGAGAAAAGATGAATCATTTAGGTACTATTCAGCTGCATTTTACAGCACTTGCTAAAGGCTTCTCAAACTGCAAATAAAACTGGAAAGCCTCCCAGTTCGTACATACCTTCCTTGATCCTCACCCAGCTTGGTTTGCTGTCTATGTGGAGCTGATATGCTCCATCCACAGCTCACCTGCTCACTCTGGTCTCCAGCAGAGCGCTGCCTGGCAGGGCCTGCAGCCCTGCAGCAGCCTGGCCCAGGAAACAAAAAGGAATAAAGGAAAGTTCTGGCCAATGCCAGCGAGCAAAAACAGGTTCTGACCTCTCAGGTTAAGGGATTCAGAAACAGGCAGCCATCCTGAAAACATTCACCTGAGGGCATCCTTCTCAAAGCCTGCTGTGCTGCAGTGGGGACCAAAAGGAGGAACTCAGACCTGGCTCCCAGCACCATTTGCCTGGTTTCACGTCCGGGAATTCAACATAACATCTCAACAAATAATTCCCAAACAGTGTTTTTAAAACGTGGGTGATTTCAAGCATGTGGAATATTCTGAGAACTTCACAACATCCATATGTCAGGCTTTTATATATAGGTGCTCCATACGGCACACAGATTACATCATTCTTCACAGCTGCTGATAATTGTATGAGGGAAAAAAAAAAAAGCCCAGTATCCTGACAGCCAAAGCACCAGGGCCACTTGTAAGGTGTTCATGGAGATCCCACAGACCGGTACCATGAAGGCGTTGTGCTGTGGGAGCCCAGCTCACACAACAGCTGAATAGCTTCAGTCACTCAGGGACATTTCTAAATTCTGCCCCAAGTTCCCAGGACAAAAGCCCAGGGCACTCATTCTCAGTGTTTCCCTGAAGCAATCCAGTAGCTCCTTGTTTGCTGCAAAAAACACGTTACTATGAGGCTCAGCTCTTGTTTTCCTCCTCTCCCACCACAGCTGCTGATTAGCCTTTCAGCGGACCAAGCCAGACATCTCCCTGCTCCCCAGCTCTTCCTTTCCATCTGACCTCAACAGCCTCGAGAAATCTAAGAGCAAGTTCTCACTCCTCCTTGCATCCTACTGCCCCAGGCCTTCTCAGAACCAGGAGAGGATCTCAGCCTCTCCTGCAGAGCCAGGCACAATTCTCCAGCTCTGAATTCTCCCACGTCTCTCCTGACAGATCACCAACGTGGCACTAGCGTCCCTGGCTTGCTTCCTTGCTGTTTTAAGCTTCCAACTATTTAATCAACAAGAATTGAACATACGTAAGGTTTGATGCCTGGAGAGAATTTTATTTTCGTTATACACCAAAAAGGCATGTTTCTGGTTTGTCAGGCAGGTTTCATTTACAGAGGCTTATAGCACTTGCACACAGCTCATTTTATTCTCAGCTTGTCTCCAGAGTGGCTGTAGGAGTACATCCATATGGTCAGGGCTTTACAGCTAAACTGGAAGTACCAAAACAGAGATGCAACTTGACTGCAGCGATATGCACTGCCTTGCTTCCTGCGCTGGGAAGCACGCAGCACCTCGCTCCCAACGCACAAACAGAGAGAGATGTGTGAGTGAGGCTGAGGGCAAAGCAGCTCCTTTACCACAGGGAGCTGCTGCTCTGCCACATCCCCACGGGGACTGTCCCTCAGCAGCTCATCCTCATCACAGCTCCCTCAGCCACCAGACAGAACCGCCAGAGAAACGCCAGCACCGCCCGTCAGCAACATAAGGTACACAGGAAAACAAAATCGATGCAGTCCCTATGAGCTTCTGCTTCTCAGCAAACGGGCAATTCACTCCAGGAGCTTGATAAGTAAATGCGGTGCCTGCGCACAGACGCACTCATCTCCTTTCTCAGGGCCTGTGATCAGACACAGGCGCTCACACTGCTCCACTTTCCATGTACTTGCTCACTTGCGTGCTCTCCGGAACTGCCCATTAAAGGCAGCCTCCTTCTGTTGAGTTTTTGCATCTTATAAATGGTTAACTCAACAGCCTTCGTGACAGCCCCTGCTCCTGACAGCTCACCTTAATCTAATTAATTTATTGATCAAGCCTACAGCAAAGGAGCATCCCCCATTAAGCTGCATTTTATCATCCCGAGTTATATGACCGAAGGCCTTCTTATCATCTGAAATTTAGTTAGCAGTTGACATGCTGCCCACCCAAAAAGCCACACGTGGTGAGGGGCAGTTGGAGGTCAGAAGTGACTCGGTTTCAAACAGTGACCAGCAGGTTAGGCCAGAAGTTGAACAACAGCCTGGCTTGCTTATTTTACCAGAAAATGAATTGAAATTGCAATAAATAAATAAATAAATCCTTAAAAGTCAATTCTCGAGATTGACTGGCTCTACCATTGCTCTACACTTCATCGTATTTGTGTCACTTGTAGACAGTTCTATTTCTGCCAACTGTGATAATTACTTCACCGGGGAAGTGCGGGTTCCTTGGCACTACAATACGGCTTGAATGGCTTACAAAAAAACCTTGCAGGCAAAAAGAAAACAAACAAGGAAGCCAACTACATACTTAAACCAAACATCAGAGTAGTCTTTACACCCAAAATGAACAAATCACATCCAGACGATGGACATCCAGATAACCCATTTTCCCCGGCTGCCTAAGCCCCAGCACAGTGGTCTTTCTCTCTACAATCAAAAAACCCAGAAGCAGTTATAAACTGGCAGGAAATGAGAAGCTGAAGCAGCCAGCACCCTGCACATCTGACATGTTAGCCCTGCTAGCTGCAGTCCTACTGCTCTCTGTACATTCGCATCCGTGCACACACAGAAAGATGCAAATCAGACTTAAGTCTTGAGGCACTGCAGCCACTGGAGGGTAATTATAATAAATACTGCTTCCATGCTAATTACTATTTGTGTTTTTGCTATAAAATTAATTTGTTCAGGGAAGCTTGACTGAACAGGTAGAGACAGCCAGACTGAAGAGCAGATCAGCGGCCTCATTCTAATTAATTTCTAGATATTAAATAGAAATCCTCATTTTAAGGAGTGCCAGACACATCATTTTGGCATTGGTGTACCAGGTGACTTACACCCATTGCCTCATTCGCTTGCAAATGTAAATTAATGTAAACCAGTGACAAGCAGGATGCAAACATTTTACATAAATGTTTCCACAGTCTGAAACCACAGTGGGCCCGTGAGCAGCAAGCTGGGGGAGAGGTGGCATTTCTGAGAGACACCAGCTGGATGTGCGCATTTCCATAGGATCACGGAATTCCTACTGTTGGATGGGACCTCTGAGGGCCATCCGGTGCAATGCACAGGGACACCACAGCCCCACCAGGCTGCCCAGGGCCTTACCCAGCCTTGCCTTGAAAGCCTCCAGCAATGGGTCACCACCAGCATAGCACTAGGTCACCTACTGCAGTGCCCCACCACAACTTCCGTGGTGTTCACGCCTCCAGGAATGGGGAATCCACAACTTGTCTGGGCAACCTGTGCCAGGGCCTCACTACCCTCACAGTACGAAATTTCTTCATGCTACCCTTGTTTAGTGTAAAGCCTCATCCTACCACCAAGTTCCCTGACGAAGAGCCCCTCCCCAGCTTTCCTCATTTTAGAGGCACAGCCTCAACCAGCGGCACGAGGCAGCGGCAGTTGCTCCCGGGGACAGAGTCTGCAGGAGAACTGAGCAGTGTCATCCTGGCACAGCCCTCCAGCCCCCGTGGCATAGATGTGCACAGTCCCTCAGGAACCACGAACAGCCCGCTGGGAGCTCTGAGGTCCTGAGGGCACCATTAGGGTTTCTGGGCTGCTCTCTCTCCTCCTCACTTCCTGCAGTCTTCGCTGAAATGAAGCAAACCTGCTGAAGCTTCTGCTCCATGCAAAAGCAAACCACGTATCAGTCAGTGCATCCCAGTGCACACAGCCAACAGCAGCCACCAAAATACCACACTCGTTACTCCACCAGGTGAGTGGAACTTTCACGGATGGGCAGTGACAGACCCCAGCCCACACCACCACTGAGTCACCCCTGCCCCTCTCATCCTCCCATCCAGAACGGTGTGTTCCCATGGCTGCATTCAGCCAGTCCTACCCAGCAGCACGAGCTGGGTATCGGATGTAGATGGGACACAAGGATCCCTCCCTCAGAGCTAGATAAAGGTCAGCTCTCCTTGTGGCAGCTTCACAAAGTGGGAAAACAGCATCTCTGCCATTGCAGTACATACAAAGCACAAGTCACTGGCTGGCTCCACTCGTATCGCTGTAAACATTAACAATCACCCAGAACACAAAGGCCTCTGTGTCAGACAGAGCTCCCAGCGATTTGCAAGACCTGAAGCTGTCCCACAGCCAAGAGTCCAGCTTCAAGCACAGCCTGCCAGTGGTGCCAGCTGAAACATGGCCACGTCCGTACGTGTGGGGAGGCAGGGCTGGACTGGTCTTCCTCTTGCAACATTCCCCCTCGGTATACAAAGCTCACTTATCACATCTGCACAAGAGAACAAAGCAGCTCAGACCCAGGACTCAGGGGGACATGCCACTTCCCTGATGTTAACAAGTGGGATATTAACAACAGCTATGAACAACTGTAGTCCTCATTCGGCTTCACTGAGTCACGGGCAAGTCTGTGGCCAACACCACACATCATCACCACCTGCACCCCAGAGGAACACGTGGGACTTTTCCTGTATGAAACCTTCTAACACAAAGAAAAGGACAGAAGCGCCATCATAACATCATTATTTCAAAATCTTCTTATTCCCTATCAAAGCTGCCCAGATATAGGTGATGGTTGTTTTATTTAAGCAGCTCCAAGTTTAGACCACCTCCTGCTTTCCCAATAACGTCTGATTTCTGCTCACAAGCAGCATAAGAAACACTTTCATACCCCAGCAGTATGTAATGCTACCTGGATCCCCACATAATTTAAGTATGCAGCGCAGTGAGTCGGGTGCTGTCAGATGACAGCCAGTACTGCAGCTGGCATAGTAAGCACCGCTCAAACTGGTTAGCCTGAATTCACAGCACTGTCGTGTACATAAAGTTATTATTTTTAATTAAGATAAAGCATTCTGAAACAAGAAAAACATTCAATTTTTCTAACTAAGTGATGCAGAAAAAATTGCCTAAATGATTCCAGAACTAAATTTCACAATGGTTATGCTGTTTAAAAGTTCCAGAGCTTGGAAACTAGGCTGCACTCCTTAAGAGGCTCCTTAATAATTCAAGACCATTCAAGGTCAAGAGAAAGCAGAGATACAATGATTTCTCTTCTTGAAATTTAAGAGCAACCTCACCTCTCTCAAAGGCACCCGTGTGCGCTCCAAAGGTTACCACGGGATCTGAAACAGTCAGGGTCAACACTTCAAGTCAGTGCATACAGCCCACTACTTTCATCAGCAGGCTGACTCCAAAACATCACTTACTTTAGTACTCAGTTTGGTGTAGCCTTGACAACATGCGCTCTTCCTGCACAAACTCAAGGCAATGCATCATTCAGAAGTAGCTGATGACCGATCCGATCTCTAAATGAAGCCCTCACAACATGCTACTCAGAAGAAAAAAAAAAAATCAGTAATAATAGTACCTACTGATGCAGGAAACAGAAATAACTCCCAATTAATCGTTACTAAAGCACAGCTCCAATTTGAGATCTGGCGGATTGTACAACCTGCACAGCAATGTTCCTCCTAAGCAATCCATCTGACCATTAAAAATTCACTTAGAAGTAGCAAGGAATGTTAGAGGATTACATAGCAATCAGCTGCACCACTACACGTGTAAATAAATTAATTATCTTCTAGAGAAAAAAACCTCCCAGTACTTACTTCACAGAGAGACAAAGAGCAAAAGTATTGCTCTCACAACACTAGGCTGAAATAAAGTGCACAGGCCAACAGAGATTAAAGTGAACATCCTGACACTTGCACACAAGTGCTGGGCCACAAAACAGGAGGAGCGGTGCAAGCCTTCCTCGCCTTGCTGCTCACTGCAACATCTCATGGGTGGACACGCTAGAAAACGCACCGCCATGCCCCAAAGCAAGATGAGAAATTACACACCCCTTGCCCACATGCTTTCAAGCACTTCTGTACCTAGCGGGATCCTCTTCTGCCTCCAGAGAGCTAACACAACCAGGTGTCCTCCCCACCCTGAGATTCAGAAAAGCCCGCTCCTTTGCGAATACAAGAGGCACAATTCCAGCCACTCCCTCCTTCCTGCCCCTTACCATTGAATCGGGAACAGTGGCTGTGAGCAATCTGTTAGTTATTCATTGTCTTTGTACTTTTGTTTCCATGTAATTTCTGGTAGGTTTGTTTTTGCACCGACTTGTCAGCCTGCTGTGCACAAAACGCTATTCAAGTCTCAGACTATCAGCCCCTCTCTGCCAAGTGACAAATGGTAGATGCTTAAAAAAGTTCAGTGGCATACCAAGAGCGAAAAGATAACAACACACAGCCTGAAAAAAAAGCCTGAAATCCTTCTTTCTTTCTTCCCCCACTCCCATTTTCTCTTCTCCCCATCTCCCATCGGTCACTCACAGGGCTCAAAAGAAGAGCAGCTCTGATTCTGAGCTTTAGCACAGGGTTCTCAAGCAACGGCAAAACCCCGTTTTCACTCTGCACGGAACGTGGTGTTTTGTCACTGATTAGGATAAGGTGACTGAAGAGTGGGAAATGAGCTGTAGCACCCTGGGTCTGCTCTTTGCTGTCGGATGGAAAACGCCAGGTAATGGAATAAAACGTTAGCTGTGTTTCCCCTCGCTGTGTGAAACTTGGCTAGCACTTCAGGACAGGAACGGCACTTTTACAGGAATTATATCAAATCTGAGTGAATCTTCATTCTTTGCTTTTAATTACTTCTTTGTCAAATTCATTTTTAAAAGGTCTTACTCAGTTTAGAAGATCTCTGCAACACTTGGGACAACACAGAGATACCGTAACAAATCCCACTGTGACTGCACCTTGCAAACACAAGTGGCTCTGCGTCCTGGGGTAGATGCTAGAAGAAAAGCAGAAGCTACAGAACATCTGTCAGCTGTGTTTCTCATCTCTAAGGCACTGACAAAGTTTTTCAAGTACGGAGACAACACAGATTAATTCTGGAATCTGAACAAAAGAAGCAAAACAGTAACAGCACAACAATCTCATACATATAAGGAATGAAGTACACTTTGTCCTTCCATCCTGGCAGCTCCTTTCGCAGCCGTCGTGTGCATCACTGGTGTGCTCACACTGCACAAAGGCAGACAGTGTCCTGCCTGGGACAGCAGCACGGAGCACTCCCCGAGTCCTGCAGCTCTAGTGGCTGAGCCTGCTGAAGCAGCAGGCATCCTCCTGCTCATGATGAGGAGCTTCAGATGCAGCCTTGCATTTTCACCTTTCAGACCTTCCCCAAACAAATAAATAGTTCACCCAGTGACTGAGATGGGACACCTTTGTATTTTGAAGTCTTAGTAAAGGTTACGTTCAACATTTAGGGCCCAACTGAGGAAAAAGAAATCCTTAATTGAGATTGAATGTGAACACTCAAACGGTGTCCTAAAAAAGAGCACATATGTTCAAAAGCTGAAGGGACTGTTTCATCACAGTCTCACAAGAGCACAGAACATGCGATGAGGGATGGTGATAGGCAAGTGACAGCAAGGTCCCACGTCCCAGGGTGCTGCCTCACTACACGGGGTGAGGGCGGGCAGTCGCTACCTGCCATCCCCAGAGCAGCTGTCCCTGCTGAAGAAGGAGATCTCAGAGGAGCAGTCTGCACACCTCCTTTTAGCAGCAGAATTCCTGGCATCCATGGACAAGTAAGCGTCACATACATAGCACAGAGCCCACTCCTGAGACGGCTCAGAACTGCCTCCGAAGAAGCCACTGAACTCCAGGAAACAGCAACAGCCAGGCTGAAATTGCCACAGTGAAAACAATGTCTATTTTTGTTTGTATCGGCACCAGCTCACCAGGATGGGAGAGCAACAGGAAAACAAGTGCCTGGAGTACCGCTGCTCGCTGGTGGGGAAGCTGTGTTTTCTGCAAGGAAGCAGCTTGTCACCGTGCTGCTCTCATTTGTGACCGTGCCAGCAATTAACTGCCAGCGACCTATCCCACGTGAGGTCCCCACCGTTACCCACAGACTGAGATTTAGGACCCTCACACATCCAGCTCGGAAGGACAACCATAATTAAGAAGCAATACGACAGTGCGTGGAGACAGCAAAGCACTGCTGAAATTCAAGAGAGGAGGGAAATCAGACCAAGGGTAGTGGAAAAAAAGAAGAACGTTGCTGTTGGAAATCTGACTGCAAACGCAGAGGTCAAAAATATTTTCTTTGCCATTTCAAAAACATCGGACTCTGCTGAACTTGAACCTCAGGTTGAATAAAACATTAGCGGTTAACAGCAGATGAAGCAGCCAGGGAGGGAAGCATCACCTCAGCGCTCCTCTGACGCTCCTCAGCAGTGAGCACGCACACACTCAGCACAGAAAGCGAACCCGTAACCTTCTGAAAATTCAAGTTTCTAAACAGAAATTGTTTTTAGTAGCTACGTAGGAAAAAATAAAAGAGAGACAAAAAGCTCCAGGGAGCCAAATTAACCTTCTTCTATCAACAACTCATTTGTAGGGCTGGGCACATCTCTAAGTTGTGAAATCTCTGACGCACACAAGTCACCGAGGCTGGAATCAAGAAAAAGTGAAAATGAAGTGTTTGTGTCGACTGATTCCAAAAGCAAAACAATGCATTCATTCATTCATTCAGATATCTGCCTGTGGCTGGCTGATTGAAAAGGCCAAAATTTGAGGCCCACCTGAAAATTTGAGACAAATCACGCTGTTAAAATGAGCTTGGATAGTGCTCTGCAGAATAAAGAAACCCAGTCTCGCTCACAGATGACTTGTAAACTGTGTGTTGCAGCAAGGCCCTTCTCCTCTCCGCACGAGACAGGATGAGGGGATGAAAAAAGCAACTTTACAGGATAAATAAATAAACTCCACAAGTAATTCAGATATGAAACATTTAAAGCCCACATCTTCTGCGCAAGGTACCCCCTCAGACACTCAGAACAGCTGCTTTTAATAGCCAGGCTCCCAACACATCACAACATCTTGGATGCTTGTGCAAGCAGTCAGTTTTCTCAGCCAAACTCTGTCCCAAAGACATAACTGCTGGGGCTCTCTGCTCACCCAGAGAGCAGAGGCTGTAATCTGAATGGAGCAAGCTGCCCAGCTGACCTGCAGGGCAATGCCCGCTGCTGAGGGCCACGTCCACACAGCTCTGACATTCAGAGAGCTGTGCATCAGATTTGAGCTGAGCTTGCTCTTACTGTGACATAATTTGGCTGTCAGTCATTACATCCAAGTTTCCTTAATCTCTATTTAAGGAATAAAACAAAAAAGCAATCCAGATTAGAAAAAATAAAGTCTTCAAAACCTGCAGATAATACAAGATTTTATAGGGAAGAGGAAAAGAGCAAGAGGAAGCTGGAATATAAAAAACGTCGAGAAGAGAGCTCGTACGATTTCAACAACATCCAGCTGCAATTCAATCCCTGCTTCAGCTGTTATCTCTAAATCGATCCAGATCTGCCCAGAAATGTTTTATTAGCTATATGGGCCCACAGTTATATATAGGAAGCACAGGAAATAGCAGTTTCTATTTCTTTATCTTTACTGTGGTTCAACTTTTAAACTTATTTACCTTGAAAGTGCTCAGGGATTGCAGTATTAATTATTTTCAAAGGACGTTCAATGCAATGGTGGCCCAGAATTGATGAGTATATAAAAAAATAATAAAGAAAGAGAATTAATTGGGGATCCTGGGACCTTATTAAAGTCTATTCTTGATTGAAAGTTCCTTGACTTTCTTCTGCTGAACTTCTCTGGATAACTTAACTGCGTTTTGACTTTAAAAATACCATTTGGTGGAGAAAAATAACCAAAGCTTAAAGAGGTGTAAGGATACACCTGTAAGAAAGAAGAGCTGGATGGGGCTTTCCTTCCAGAGCCCCATGCAGGATCTGGGGCTTCGGGGCTGTGCATACACACCATCTCTTTGCATCACCTACCTCACAAGTCTGAGCAAGCTTCTTAAAAGCCTCAGCCAATCCTACAGCTTCACACAGAAAACTCAACAGGCAAAAGAAAAAATCGGTAAATCTTCAATGGCATTGTGAAAAGCAGTTCCGACAGCCAGCATCAGCACGAGTTTTTTCTCATCTCATCGACAGGCAGCTTCAGCGCTCCTTCGGCCACGGAGCCCCAAGAGCCTTCTCCATTTCTCAGCACTAAAGCTCCCAGCTGCACATAATCCATCCAGCACTCAGCTTTAACGGGCTGTTTTTTTCTCCCCGCTGGTATCACACCACCAACTTCAGAAGTTTACACAGAACATAGAAACGTTCATCAAAACTGCACACGACCAGCACTTGTTCCGTGCTCGGCTTTGTTCCCAAGGCCTGTGTCTTTGACCAGACCAAATCACATCATTCCCTGGCAATATGTTTGCTGACCTTTTCCATGGTGATGAAAATCTCCTTTAGCATCTCCAGAGATGATCCTTTCATAGAAATCCCATGCTCCCCTCCCAGCACCTGTACAGGAGGCAGGAACTGCTGCCCAAGCTGGGCCTAGAAGGGGTGCACGGATCTTTCTTTTTCATTTTCACTGTATTCATAAATGAAGCAAGGAGGAATAAAGCACTTACAAAGTACCTCTGAAAGGAGAACGTACATTTCATAAGCAGAATACTTCTGCTCTGAACTAATGCCGGAGGGTAACGGGGGAAGCTGAATAACTTACCCTGAGCTGCTAAAAAACAAAATAGAAATAAAAAAAGGATTTTTTCTAGTGAAAGATTTGTCTGAATTCTCCCTCCAGCTAAAAATTTGAAACCTGATTCATTTTTTCATGCAAGTCAACAATGTATTAATTTTTTAAATAGATTTATGGGCAACAGCAAAGGGAGCAAGCCCAGGCTGAGTCACACCGCACAGCCTCGGATGCTTACTGCTCAGTTGGGTTTTGCTGGTGTAGAGGACCAGGCTGAGGGACAGCCCCACACCTTTAGGCCAGATAACGAACGTGCACTTGTGAAGCAGCCAGCAGCTGGGAGCTGCTGCCCCAGGGACTCGTGCACAAAGCGAGCTGCCTTTCCTGAGGACACAGCCTTTCCCAGCAGCTGCTGCTGAGAAGCTTCCCCCTACCCCTGCTGGCTGGCTGCCACCAGGGAGGGAAGGCCATGCCAGGGCTGCCCTTCTGCAAAACCTTCCTGAGCGTTTGAAGAGGAAAACAAAGCCCTCGAATACACGGGGATAAAGTAAGCGCGTTGAAAAAAAAACACTTCCCTTTTGATCAAAAAGAAAGTTCTAACTTTGCTTAGTTTCTATGTAGGAAACAGACCAACAATCCACCCATTTCTACAGAGCACTAAGAGCTCAGCAGAACTGGACAGCTTTAATAAGCAGCCCTGGCGAACGACTGGAATGAAACCATTCTCCTGCAGGCTCCCTCCACCGAGACAAAGCCTGTATTTTAACTTCAGCCAGAGCTCTGTTTCAGACTGTGCACATTGTCCTCTAAAACCGCTGAAAAGGGAACGGTGGGCAGATGGAGATGAGCAGGGACCCAGCGGAGACAGTTCAGGCAAAGCCTTTCTAGCTTCTGCACATGGCAGCAACAGCTCCAACTGCAGACTTGCTGCAAAGGAGCTCCACCTGAGAACTGAGGAACTGATACAGGACAGAATTAAGGCCAAAGCTCACGCCGCAGCCAAGCAATCCTGAAACAAGGCTCCACCGCGGCTGTGTTCTGCCTTCAGCTTTCACACAACAGGGATCAGACCCAGCACAACCTCACCCACTGGAAGGCAGATGGCAAGTCAGCTTCACCACTTGGTCATGTCAGCCCCCAGCCATCACACACCCTGGCAAGCAGGAGACACTGGTTTGACCTAGACATTCAAGCAGTGGATTCAGCTCCATTCTCCATGTCAGCTCCCCCAGTCCCAGCGTGGTAGCACCGCACTAAATAAAAGCAACACAACCCAGGAAAAGAGTCCCGGGTCACCAAAACAGTATGGGAAGAAAACAGTGCACACATGGATGCATATTAAGAATAGCAACAGCAGAGTCTGAGAATGACCGAGGAGGAAGGACGTGGTACAGCTGTGCCCCGTGCAGCACCACTGGCCAAAACGCTGCAGGGCCTCTGAGTGCTAAGAATATGACAGCTGGAAGTAAAAGGAGAGCAAGCAGAGGAGCTCATCTTGCTTCAACTTCAGATCCTCGTTTTAACTTGAGGAAATTCAATTAGTTTCTACCCAGAAGCAGTTTAGCTGCCATTGTTGGCAATCAATGGTCCCTAAATGCTGAGAATCTGGCAAGTGTTCAATGTGCTGGCAGAGAGGCTTTCCTAATTAAAGATGTCACTTTTCCAGCTAATTTAAGTCTGCCATCTCTTTAAAGTACCAATTGCCACAACAAAATATGAATAGGAAATTGACTTTCTGTGCATCTGTTTTTGCAAAATACTTCCTCCGAGTCATATGTTGCAGCTTAAATGCCTTAGGTCACTTGCTGAGAGGCAACAGCAGAGCTTTGCTCTACATCTCCAGTCCCTCCTAAACAGAGAAAAGTAAGAGGTGGTTCAGTACTCTACGGGTATGAGATAGGTATTTCTTGGCATTCCTATCTCCAGCCAGTTGTACTGTATTGTCTGAAACTGATTTTGTTAGGATAAAAGAACAACAAAATCCCCACTGAATCAGTCAGCTTATCTAAATAGATCCCCCTGCGCTCTGCACTTATCCCTTATCCTCACAGCAACCCCAGGGACGGGCAAGCACATTATTTCTGCTGCAAGGAAACGTGCACGGGTAGGGCTGGGACACAGAGATTGCCAGATTTCTAACTAGTCACATTTCTGATAAAAGTTACTTAGCTCCTTTCAGTAACAGCTAAGCTACGTATCACTCTCTAAGGACTCCAGTTACCCCAAGACCTCAGCTAGTGGCATGTCAGGAGTCTTCATGCTTTTGGGCAACCAATGGAAAGCAGTATTTATGCTTCTGTGAACAGAATTCCTACTTTCAATAATAAAGCAATGTTGTACTTCTAGAGCAGTATTTAATGCAGTCCCAGCTACGCTCACTTCAGTGACTGCCATGGCCCCAGACTGCACAGCACCTTTACTATCCAGTCTGGGACAGCTGAGGGAGGGAGCACAACGTGTCCCTGCAGAGCTGCCTTCATCTGAACAGCTTTGGCTTCCTCACTCCCCCTAATCTCTTATTTCATGGCCCATTTGTGAATCTGTGTGGAGCAAAGCATGCTACGTGTGCTGCTAATTCAGGCAGAGCAATAGAACCCGTATCTAAAGCAGTTTCCTGAATTCCCCAAACCTCTGACCAACAAAGCAGTTACAAGCAGGACATGGCATCTCCCTCCCCCTCCAAAGTGGAACTTTGCTTTTGCAGAACACCTGATACAGAGAGATGAAAGCTATCCACTATTTGGTTCCAAGAACAATAAAACCTTGATTTTCAGCTAGGACTTTAGATCTTATCAGCATACACTGCAGTTAGATCCAGCACGGACAAGGAACATTCACCAGCTGGTGCAGGTACTCGCGTGAGTGTTACTGACAGGATGCTGTGTTTCTGAAGCCTGGAAAGTCCATCTGAACAGAGAGAGTTGGTTAAACAGAAACAAGTCCTACATTATTTAGAATTGATTAAAACTTACTTTAAGTAATTCCTCTCCCACACCATCATTTGATCAGCTCTGTTTACAGTCTACGACTGCAGAGTAGAGGCGTGCAGCAGTAATGAGGCCGCGGGGCTCTCCCACCCCCAGGTATGTCAGAACAGACCCACACTTCCTTCCTGAAATGGAAACCTCCTAACATTTGGTAGGAAGGAGGGAACATTTTATACTTAGATGTTTTCTCTCTGCCACTGCAAGCTCAGCTATTCCCACTGCAGCAGGTCTGGGTGTCCTGGTCAGGAAGGGCAGGGTGACGAGCTGGTCAGGAGCTGAATGGAGGGACTGCACACCGAGCTGAGAGAGGTTGGATACATCCTTTCCTCTCATCCAGTTCCCTAGAAGTGAATTTGCTGAAGCTCTAATCCCTCTTCTAAACCTCCAAATGTATTGGCTGCATTCAGTAACACCAGGAGAGGGTGTAACTGCAATGGCAGCCCCATATTATTTGCAAATTGTTCTTCTAGGCTGTGACAAGGGCAAGTTTTTCCAAACTCAGTTCGGCAATGTCATCCTCGTGCCCGGCTCCAGCCCTGGGGCTGGATGTTGACCTTCATACCCCACAACCAAGGTCAATGAGGCTTTCTTTTTTTAAAATTAAGTCACAGAGCACTGGAATGAACGCTATGCAGAACTAATTTGTAAGCCCAGCCGCAGTGTCGTTATGTCTGCATATTTGTCGGCATCCTCCCACCCTGTCCTCCATCATCAGTGGATTCAATACTTGGCCTGTCTGCCCTGACCCTGCTCCTTCCAAAGGAACACTGCCTTTGCCATTCTCATCCCTCCCAACCAACCTCTCTTCAGACACTATGAGAGTGTGGAGCAGAGACAGGAATGAGCACGACAGTTAAAAGCACATACAGTTTTATGCCTGTATGCAGGTATGTGCACCTGCAGCATACTGTACACAGTAACGAGTTCAACTCCATATTTTGTATCAGCACATTTCTTTTTAACTCGGGGATAAGTTGTATCTATTCCTAGTTAATTTGTATCCGTAACAGCTACCCATGGAGGATCCATGAGAAACATGCAGGGCACTGCTTCTAACTTCTATGTTAATGAGAAATCACCTGCACAGAAACATCTGGCAAAGGGTGGGAAAGCAGTTATCCTGTAACACATGGCACTTGGCCTTCCAGGAACACACCACAGCCCTTCTCCACCTGAAAGGCTCAGCAGGTTGGCACCTGAGGCAGCAGCAAGCCCAAACTGTGGCAAGGCAACCCACGGCCACTGCTGTGTCTTGTTCCCTCGCACTGCCTTCCCTGAGTGCCCCCAGGTCCCCACGCTGCTCCCTTAACTCCCATGGGGAGGGAAGAGGCTGAGCTACACCTTGTCCACGCTGCGCTAAGGACAGACCAAAGCTCTCCCCATGGCAACAACACCTGGCGAAGGAGCGGGGGCCAAGGCAGTTTCTGGAAAGACGAAGCACGCTTCTGTGCTTGGCAGGGACACCACGGATGACCACGAGCACAGAGAGCAGCAGGACCAGCCTCCCTGGCTCACACAGCCCCGGAGCATCCCCAGGAACAGCTCTGCCCACCGCCCGGATCCGGGCTGCGTGTGCAGGGAGCAGGCTGGCACGCAGCCCCAGGAAGCGGTGGCAGGGATCTGCTTATTTCTGTTTTAACTATTCCCGATTTAATACTGTGGTTCAAAAGAAAAGAGAGGGGAAAAAAAAAATTGAGAAAAAGAAACCCAAAAACCTCAGTGTGGCTGCAGAGGGTGGCTTGTTCTCCAACCATCTGTGCTTCTGGCAGGAGCCATCCTGCTCCTACACACCCTTCTGCTCCCTGAAGTGTTACACAACTGTACAGCGAAGGAAAATCAACAGAATGAGCAAGTGGCCAAGCACGGAGCCTCCAGCAGGCTCACATGGCGCTGCAGAACCTCCAGCCTCCCTCTCCCCAACCTGGCCACATTCGTTCTCCAGAGCTGCCCACCACGAGCTCTCAGGGCAGCACCACCACCCCATGGGCCCTCAGAGCAGCAGCAGCACACTGCTCCTTTCCCTGGGGCTGCCTGGCAAGCTGCAGCCAGCTCCTGGTGTGACCCCTAAAAACCACTCTGCTTTGCGACACCTCCGCTACTCCCTCATCATTTCATCTCTGGATTAAGACTGCAAACTCTAGAAAACAATGGCTGATCTGTAGCCCCCGGCTACCAATCCAATCAGTCATCACTAATTGCTAGGGAGAGCAGGGAAGAACACCATAAAATCAAGGGCTATTGTTGCTCCCATCGCCCTCTCCTTCATCCTCCCCATGCCCTGCAGTTGCAGAGCACCCTGCCCACCCAGCACTGCCATCACTGCCATAAATCCAGCCACTCTCCATTCCCGTGGGTGGGCTGCTCTCCATCGCTGCCTTTCATTTCATGAGGGTTTCAGTTGATGCTGTTGCACAAAGCCCAGTGTAAAGCCCAAGTCTGGATCCGTAATTTTCCTATGCTCCACCATTTGAATCCATGATCTAAAACTACCTTGGTTGCCACAAAAATAGGAGCTAACAATCCCCTTTTGCCTTGCAATTAGGTCTCTAAACCACTTAACTATGGGAGCCAGATTTTCTAGCAGAGCTCATTCATAAACAGAGTGAGCCAGCTGCAAAGTATTTATCATGGTCCAAATTCCCTCAGATTTTCAACATTTGGATCACAGGATTTTATTCTGGTCCAGGTCTAGGACTAATGACTGAAAAAAATCATAGGAGACCAGATCAATCAGAACCTATTTCCATCAGAGAGCACAGCTTCTCCTTCAGCAGAAGGAAGTGCCAGTTCTTGCACATTTAACCCTTACAACTTCTTCACCACTCTGCTAATAGTATGACTTGAAATTCCAAGATGCTGAAGAATTATTGAAACAAAGCAGAGGTGGTTCTGTGGGTTGTGTTTTTTTTGCTGATTAGCAAAAAATTGACTTCCACGTCAGACACCACTCTGTCAGACTGCCCCTCTGCTGCCATCTGTCACACGGCCACACAACGTAATGGGACACTGGTGGGAGGTTCAGCCCCTACTGCTGTACCACCAACATCTGCCTCTGGTGTTGTGGGCCAAGAGAATAAAATAGGAGGCATTACTTTCAGAGCATCCCTTGTATACTGTGATCAACGCTCTGTGAATAAATGTCACATTTGTTATGCTTTCTTAAATAATCATTTCTTAAAAATCACCATCTTCTGCTAAAAGCAAGCTTATCTTTGAACCTAATTAACAGCTCAGAAAAGCGGTGACAACACGCACTTGAAATGTGCTATGCAGTTCTGCAAAGGTGACAGGGCAAAGCATCACCCATGGGCTGGGTGATTTGTGAGACCGTGCTCCACAGGAAATCAACAGGATTTAAGCACTCAGGAATCTAACTCTCTTTTCAAAATGAGATCCGTATAATTATTTTCTCTAATTATCGGGATACCGCAAAGAACACTGCAATCACCCAAACAAATCCCTCCTGCATTTCTGCCAAAGCTTTTTTCCTCTCTCCCCACGCAGAAGGGACAAGTTAATAACCTGAAATACATCCTGGATTTCAATGAGTTCAAATCCTGAAGCGAACTTCTGGGCAGGTGCAGAAATCCAACCCCGCAGGGCTGAGAAAGAGAGAGCAATGGCTCAGCCTCAGATGGCGAGGGTCGTCCTGCCTGGGTGGATGAGCATTTCCAGGATCAGTGCCTACCCATCAGCAGTATCAACTCCTCCTTGATTGTCGCATGTCAGAGATTTAACAGCTTTTAAACACCATTTCTTTATGTTTATGACTGAATTAGAGCTCAGGAAGGCGGCCCGCATAATCACTGCACTTCCTCGGGATAAACTTCTGAGGGCATCTCCATCCCCAAAAGTCCTTCGGGCAGCGATGAAACATGGAGGAGGCTGAAGAGTGCTCACCACGATGGCACGAGCTACCTCTCCGAACAGTCCTCAGTGCAGAATGGGGCACTCACAAGAGTTGCACAGAAAAGAAAGGAGACATTTCATTTTGCTTACAGTACGCAGCAGTGACTTGTCTGCGTCACAGAAATCATTCAAACTCCCAGGCACCGATACCCACGGCGATATGAGAGTAACTTCAGAAGACAAGAGAAACCTTGACTCACAAAACAGCATTTGGAAGCTTTCAAAGACTTTCTGCGTGTAACTGATTATCTGCTTTAAATTAATAACCCTTTTTCAGCTGCAGAGCAGATCAGTTTCTGGCTACAGAACACAGCATACCCCAAAAACGCTGGTTACTGTAGCAGCACTTCAAGAAACGAACACACTGGCTGGTATCAGAAATCATAGGAGTGTTATTAACCTCTACTGAACACTGATCTAGATGCTTAGAAAATAAAATGCAGCTTAATTAAGCAATTTTATGTAAGAAACTCTGATTTGATAGTAAGTAGCTTAAATATCAGCTAGTACTTTCTTTTTCAAGCATTTCAATTACTATTAACAATAGAATGGGTGTTACTGCAATAGTAATTTCTCATGCCAGTAGAAAGGACTTTTAATATAAATTCATAATGATACCATTGTGTGGACCAGATTCCAATCTGGAAAGCACGCAGTGCATCTGAGATTGGTGCTCATGAATCAGAAGCTGGCTTCTCCCTGGGAATGCTGCGCCCATTTCCAACATCTCCTCGAGAACCTCCAGCAGTGCTGACTGCACACTGCATCAGAACCAGCATTACAAACCTGCGAGGTGTGCACTTACTCATGCTCCCTTAGATCCAAGCCCATTTCTCTGACACTGGAAATGGCACTTTTTCCCAGGAGTTATGTTAAAGACAAATGTGGAGCTACAGAAGTAACAGTGCGCATCACAACAGCAAGTCCTGCAAAACCTGGCCCTTACAGGCCCGGTGCTCTCAGCTCCTGCTATGTGACCAGCTGCTGGAGCAGGCTAGGACAGGATTGCTGCTCACTCAGAGCTGCAGCTGTGATGCTTCTGACCTGTGCTTTGAGGGCTTCCTGGGTAAATTCCTCAGGAAAGGAGCCAAAGGCATACAAAGGCATGTCCTACATCCATACAACAGCTGATGGATGAGGAAAAACAGATATCTGCTTAAAATGTAGGACAGCTAGAGATTTGTATTCACAGTTCCACCACTGGTAACGGTGAGTAAGAGAGGACCTCGGGCTCACAGTGCTCTGTTTGGCTCTGGTAAAACTCCACAAGCAGCTCCTCTCCTAGAACAAGACTAAGTGCAGCCTGGCTAGGGGTTCTTGCAGGATTTCTAGACCTCCCTGGGCTTTGTGGCTTCACAGAATGCTATCTCCACACAAGCACTGAGAGTACTCTGTGTAGGTGCTGGATGCTCTACACTGAGAAGTTTGCTGTTGCCTTCTGCACGTGACACTAAGCAGTCCTGAAGAGCTGTTCTCAAACTATAAAGCTGCAAAGGTTAACGATCCCACCAGCTGAGGAAAAACATCTCACCTGTCTCATCCTCCAGTATGGAAGCAGCAAATGCACTCTGAGCTTTCTTTGCAGAAATGGGACAACCGTGGCAGTTTTTCTAGGTTCAGAACAAATTTTCCACCTAAAAATAGCGTGGCAAATCATCACCGTAGTGATTCTGCTTTCTCAGATACACAGCAGTTCCAGAGACTAACAGCACCTCTGGCCAGAGAGCTGCAGCTGCATGTCCCAGGCTGTAGCTCACTGTCTGCACATGAAAATGACTCTGTGCACGGTGCCCGTATGCGGTGCGTGTGTGCGAGCACATTTCCACACTGATGCATCTGTATAATCCACACTTCCTACATGAATTAAGCCAAAGAGTGATCACAATGCGTTATTTAAATATTGCCAGGGATCAGGAGGTCCAGAAAGACTCCAAACCCCATAAAGTGATGCTAAGCAGGATTACTTGCTGGCAGTGTGTGGATACAAGTGTAAGCTGATTATACATTTCCATGACCTACATATGCGCATAAGGAAGAGCCACTGTCCTCCCCCTCTTCAAACAGAATCAAATCAAACTGTATACTTGCCAGTGATGGATTCCAATTCACTTTCTTCCTTCCTTTCTCTTTAACAAACAAAAAGGAGCGAGAGATGAGAGATAGGCTTCAGCAGCTGAAACAAGGTGGAACTGCTGAGCTGCACAAATAACCACGGCGCTGTGTCAGTGGCATTCAAAGCACTAACAGCAGGGATCAATTGAAAAAAGGTAGGGAGAAGTGTGAATCTGGAGGCAGACACAAGGTCACAGCAGCTGGTGGGAGAAAGCTGAGCGATAGAGGGGGGGGTAAAGAAAAAAGGAAAAAACCCACCAGGGACCATTCAACATTCATGGCATAACATCCTTGCAGTAGTTGGTACGCTCCTACCTACTTACTGGTAATTTATATTATACTGCTTGTAAGTAAAGAAGGAAGGAAACACAGCTAATTACAACAAGGTGCTACATACACAACGCAATGCCGTTGCTGTGCCTTACAGGTCAAGGGCAAGCAGCCTGTGTTCTCCTGCTCAAAAGAGGCTAAATAATGCAGTAACTCTGTTTGCAAAATCATACAAGCAAAACAAATGTTATTTTTCATGCACAGAGCAGTTACATTTCTTCACGCATATGATCTTCAATTATTAAAGGCAATGTGATGTCAAGAATAGAACTGCAAAAACAATGAGGGGCTGAGGACAGCTTCTACATTCAGACTTGGAATTGGCTTTACATGAAGACTATAATAAGCAAACACTTCCCAAAGCAGAAAAAATGTTAAGTGGCTTGTGGTACGTACCTGAGGTACACAGAGACCTTTAATTAATGCTGCTGCTAGCTTTAATTCAGGTACAGGCATGCCTGCGAGCTCAAGCTCAAGGAGCCACTCACTCTTCACAGCATTACATTTTCAGTGTGAGAAACTGAGCGAGTGTTGGACTGTTTGCAACACAGTGCTGGCCTCTGCCAGGAAGGGATCTAACACTACTGTCAGGGGATAAAACACACTGGTTGGAGCATGTTTTCCTCTGCCCAGGTTAAGAGCTGTTCAATAGGGATATAATAGAACCTGTAAATCTACTCTGACTCAAGAGCAGTGTATCTGACGTTGAAGATACTGAGCTGTCAGAGTGCACATAACCCAAACACCGAACACTAAGCATCTGGGTATGGATAACACGGTTAAAAAAAAATCAACATTTAAAATCAAGTACAATAAAATCAGGCCACACTGCAGACTACTCCAAACTCTCCTTTAAATAGGCACTGGAATGCATCACCTGCTCCTTCTTAAAAAGCAAGATCTAAGGAAATTGTGTTGTGCTTGTGCTGCCATCACAGATGAACACCCCAGGTGATTCAGGGCCAGATCCTGCAATCCTTAACGCAGGAAAGATGCCAGTTACTGTTCAGACACATTTTACATAGCCAAGAAGTGAGCCTCATGGGGATGGGAATTTCAGCAGTGCAGGTGGACTACAAAACCCTCCTCCTGTCCACCTCAGTGCAGTACTGACGATTTCTAAGCACAGGAAAGTCAGACAGAGATGAGGAGATCAACCCCAGCACAAAGCGTGGAAGCAGAGAATCAGACCCAGTCCTGCAGCTCTTCCAAATCTGGGCAAAGAATACACAGCAGAAACGCTCAGTGGTTGAGAAAATTAACTAAAGAAAAGAAACCAACCAGAAAACACCATGTGCCAACAGAGGAGGAGGCTGAAACCCAAGAGCAGCCATAGTCCAGACCTGATAACCCTCTGCACACAAACGCCTACAGCCAGGTTTCATCATTAAATACGATGTGACTGCATGTAATTACTACCTTCATTTTTATAGCTCCTTCAGCAGCCCTGTCCTATTCAGCATTAGCTGAAGCTTCATTAAAACAGACAAATGTTACAGGTCTAGCTTTTGCAGTGCCTTGCAGAAGGAAAAGGTGGAGATTAAGCTGGCTAAGACAACATTTAACCCAATAACTGTAGCATAAATAGGGTCCGAAGGTTTGATCAGATGAATTAACAACTTTACTTTTTATCTAACAATGAGAAACCCACAAAGATCACAGGCAAGCTTTCCTTAGCCCCTCAATTCCTGCAGCTTGCTCTAAGAAGCCAGCTCTTCTCGCCTATATTGGACATGAATCACAAATGCTATTGCGCCTGCCAACATTTCTCTGAGGAGGAGGAGGATTTCCTCCCCACCTTGCTAGGGAAAGATGGCTCCTGCAGAATACACACACCAGAACAAATCAGCGTGGTATTGACCTGTTTGGATGCCAAGTCATTAACACACAAATAGAAAGCCTCACAAACACCGCACAGAAGAAAGAAAAAGATGGTTTGCAATAAAGGCAAGGATGATCTGCTCAAAAAAGGTCAAGCTCTTGTCAGAACAGGAAAAATTATGGCATACGTGTAAGCAGTAGGATCTTCAGATTAAACTGAGGAACACACCTTCATTTCAGCTAAGGGCAGGTGGACTATGTATCTTAGGCATAAAGAGAGGAAGATGTTTTCAAACAAAGCTTGAGGCAACATTGGAGAATGCCAAGGTTCCCATCCAAAGGAGGAACCAGCAAGGGATGAAGGGAGCTCTGGAGACCTGAAGGCAGGGTAACCAAGTGCAAAGGCACGAGTTGGCTCGCAAGCTTACACAGCTCCCGAACGGTGGGGCCAACTTCTGCTGACACAGCATTGTCGTGAGCATGTCCCAGTATCAGCTGGAAAGGCTGCCAAGAGCACAGGCAGAAGGGCTGCAGCAGCACGGCGCTGTCGTGGCTCAACAGCAATGGCAGAGGTGGGAATGGCACCTTCACTGCAAGCCAACCCTTCGTGTGGATGCCAGGCAGGTGTACCCTGACAAACATCTCCCCCACCACAAGCACGAGTGCACACAGACACGCTCCACAGATCTCAAGATGTGCATGCAAAATGCTGCTTTTCCCACGATTTCTATTATTTTGCCTTATAAAACTATTGCATTCTGCATGCTGCCTGCCAGTTGGCCGCGTTTCAGAGCTACTCCAGCCCACGCAGCTAGTTTTTTTAAGGCATGAAAAAGTTTATAAAAGAAGCCCAAACAACGCTATAATCTTGATTAAACCTAAATTACCCCAATTCTTTTCTATTAGGAAGGAATCAGCATGCTAATCCCAATGTTCTGAAAACCAAGAAACGCTTAAGGCAGAATTCAAGATGTTTTTATCTGCCTCTCCCCACTGGCATGTATTTTATGCAACAAGAACATCCACAGGCCTGTCTCCAGTAGGCAATCTCTCTCCTTCCATTAGAAATCACAGCAACAAGCTGCCCCTCTACAGCCCTCAGCTACAGCCCTCTGCCAGCTGCCCAAGCAATGGTCAATGCATTTTTTGCAGTTTGGATATGGGAGAAAGACACCACAACAACTGCTTTGCACAGTGAAGTAACATCACTCCAGTGCCTGATTGATGGTTCACCACCTCCAAGAAAAGGAGAGGAGATTCCAGAGATCCAACACTTGAATACAGCCATCTGACACCAAGCACCTGCTGGTACCAATGCCCCCAGGTTACAGAACACATAAGGCAGAAGTCATCTCCTCCCAAAAGTGGCCTATCACTGATGGGCATTCTGAGTCACAGAGGAAATACATGGGTATGCATCCTCACCTGTGGTGGCCCAGCTGACAAACGTGATCCTCAGCTTCCCCAGAAGGGCTGGAAATTCCTCCCCTGCCCCTGGCCTGCGCTAAGCTGGGATCACTCCAAAAGCCAGGGCACAAGGGCTGCCCCAGCCCCTCTTCTGGCACAGTTTGCCTACCTTCACCCAATCTGAAAACCAGAAGCAAGAAGCAGAGATACAGTCTAAGTAGGCAGGCTGCACCAAGCACTGCATCTGCTATCAAGACCTGCACAACGTGGGGCATCCCGCGGGAGCAATCCTCATTCCCCTGAACCTGCTCTATCCCACAGCACCAAGGGAGCCCAGCTAACAGCCAGAGAACCAAGCCCTCACATACCCAGCCAGTGACACCCTGTCTCTGTCACTGACAGATCAAGTGCTGCACAGGCTCTCCCTCACCACGAGTTCCTTTCAAATAACTCAGGATCTCCAGCATCAATTCCCTTCCCCTCACCTCCATCAGCCCCCGTAGTGCTGCCCAGCCAGCAGAGCTCCACACGTCTGTTCCTCTCCAGCGAGCACCACACCGTATCACAGGGACTGGAGATAATGTTGTCATAACTACATCTTTGTGTTTGCAATGAAGTGCGAGCTCTTACTCACCTCTCTTTTTATTAGATAAAAATCCTTTCAAAATTGGTAAATTAATGGCTACACGCCAGGCGTGCAGCCCTACAGACATGAGCAGAAAGCTTAGCAGGCTTTGTTCCAAACCTCCTTTGCTAGTAATAGCCCTGATGAAATTCAGCGATGGTGGAGATTTTTAAAACGTTACACTTACAGCACTAACAGATCTTAAATTTACTTTTTATGGGGTATTTTTAGAACCCTCTCTAAAACAGCAGATCACCAGCTCCCATGGCTGCCATTAAATGTCAGCTTCTGACAGTTTCCATACAGTTGCATCTGAGACAACAGTTTCTGTCTGTAATTAGGACAGTGAGTGCTGTAAACCTGAGGTGGCTGCTGGTGAATGCCAGCTTCCTAAGGCAGGTCACTGAGCAGCTGGACGAACAAGGCCCGGAGTGTCTTGCTGGATCCCTGTGAACCAGAACATTCTGGTGAAACAGAGCTGGGAAATACAAGGAGAAAGTTAAATGATGCACAGCCAAAGCCATCTTCTCATTTTTGTTGTTCACACAGGGCAAATGAGTAGACAATCTTTTGGCAAGATTTAAGTAGTTTATGTTTTTTGCAAAGGAATCTCAAGAGAGACAAATTAAGATACTTCTCCTTTGCTGCAGGAGCTGGCAGTTGGGCACAGAGTTCCTCAGCAGCACCGACAGATGAGGAAAATCAAGGTATTCATCTTTTTCTTTTTTTTTGCTGCTACATCCTTTCTCCTTCATGGAGATTGATTCCAAGTTCACACTAATCCCAATGAGTTCTCATCAGCAGATATATTCACTAGCCTGCAAAACCTTCAAGCTTCACATGCCATCATTTTTCTATCAGAAGAGAAAGAAATCACAGAGTGGCAGTGGCTGGAAGAGATCACTGAGTCCAATCCCCTGCTAGAGCAGGTTCCCTTAACAGGTTGCACAGATGGGCATCCAGGCAGGGCTTGAATATCCCCGTGGAAGGAGACTCCACCACCTCTATGGGCAACAGTGCACCTTTGTTCTGTCCCAGTAAGGATCATTCACATAAGAACATGAGCCAGTGGGCAGGAGGACTGACATGGGATGTGCAGAAAAAGGACATACAGCTTTGGCCATACAATGTCCACCACCTCTCCATCACCCCAGGAAAGTCTCATGTCATCCCTAGTAGGGAAAACTGTCTCTGTCTCTCACAGCCCCATATACACAGACAAACCGGACACTTCGTGCCCCTCACATCTTTCCCTTTTCTCCTCAGGTGCAGACTTCACCCAGGTAGCCAGACTGCACTGTGGGCTGGCTGTGCTGTTGCTCAGAAGTGCCAAGGTGCTACAAATAAAATGGTGGTAAGCCTTGAAGTGCAGCACATGTTGTTTTCCATACACCATGAGAACGCACCTCAGGTTTACCATGTAAATCTCCTCCACCCGGAGGTCTCTCCAGCCTTGTCTCTGAAAGACAAATCGAAGGCTGCCCCCTGTCCTTTGGCAACAGCCCCGAGCCTCAGGAGCTCTGCAAAGCTACTTCTAATGCTTGTGGCACACTTCAATAGGATTTTGTACTTGCACTTGTGACACCACAACTGAATTTGAATGTACCGACAGAGCAGCTGCTAGGGCAAGCAATTTCTTCTGATGCTCAGAAAGCAAAGGTATTTCAAAATATAAGAACCAAGCCCAAGTTTAATGACTTCTCAACGTTCCTAAAAGAATTGTAATTTTGAGAATGTATAAAAGAGAATATGCTGGACATGCTAATTGCATCCTCTGTCCTCAAAGACCAAAAGGGAAAGCAATTATCACGTATACTCAACAGGCTACAGCACCAAAATACCCACCAGCATCAGGCAGCAGCTCCACTGGTACATTAGCTAAAGCCTGTTGTCTTTGTACAGTCAGCAGCTGAAAAAAGTTTGCTCGAGGACATAGCACAGGAGGGAAAACACACTGAGTACAGCTGGCATGTCAGCCTGAGCTCACTGTGTGCTGTGCAGCCAGGAGAGCCTGAGCTTTTTCATGTGCTCCAATGACTGACGGCACTTCACAGTCCACTCAGCCCAACTCCTCTCCTGAAAACATCTAAAATAATTAGA
The DNA here is from genome assembly GCA_023055505.1 of Callipepla californica brunnescens. Classification (NCBI taxonomy): domain Eukaryota; kingdom Metazoa; phylum Chordata; class Aves; order Galliformes; family Odontophoridae; genus Callipepla; species Callipepla californica. The sequence continues at coordinate 2,772,207 of JALIRH010000013.1, forward strand.
AGACAGAGCACAGTTTTACAACAGGTTGAGGACAAGGAGTGAAAACAAAGCAGTATGATCTCTCACACATTCCGAGGAAGCCCCTTTCACTGGGGGTGTGCTGCATGAGAGGCAGCAATTCAGCAGTGCATGTGAATAACCTCCTCCTCCAGCATGCACGTGGGACACCATGGTGCTGGGGAGAGCAGCAGCTGCCACGCAGCCCCTGCTCCACGCAGGCCTCCAGTCGTGCAGGCAAAATTGAATTTTGCCACCCATGAATCAAGACTGGGCTGCTCCAGCTGGTGGAAGGTGCAGGAGGAGGCAGACTGCTGTTCCTGCATCCAGAGATGGGACAGCAGAAAGTCAGCAACAGCAGGTGCTGGGACCAAGCCATCTCCTCCACCAGCAGTATGCCCAGCCCTGTTCCACACGCCCTACCCAGCTCACTGGGGCTCTGGCACCAAGGAGGAGGCAGCAGAGAAGCAGCTGCCCAAGCACCCTCCAGCTCTGCCCAGAACTGCCCATCTTCACACCTCACTTCAGGCACCTGCAAAAATCAGCACGAGAGAGGCACAGGAAGCACCAATTCACCCAGCTAGGGAAAATACAGATACCTCTGCAAAGGTTCGGACTGTTTCCAAAGCTGTATTCTGTATGCCTTCCTAAAAAACAGGAAAAGAATTGCTATCAGTACGATATGAACAAAGCATGGAGAAGCTGGGTCTTTGAGTAGTAGCTTAAGCATTGCAGCCAGCTCCCTAGGTCAAGGAACGCAGACAGCTTTGATAAGGAAAACAAGCATCCAGCTTGCTTTGGCATAAATCATGTTTTATGAAAAGCACTGCAATCCACTTGCTTTTAATTTATCCTACTGATTTAAAAATCTAGATTTTTACTTACTTCTTTTACACAATGAGAAAACTGAAAGACTTTCCGGTGATAAACAAAGACGAGAAAAGTATGAGAGCTGGCAACAGAAGAAAGATACCGAAATAACCCTTTGTAGGAAGAGATGAGCACAACAGAAGTCAGCTCCATGCAACCAACTGCACACACACTGCCATCTCAATCCAGCTAACAGCAGCAGCTCCTCTGGGTTCAGGCAAGCGATGGGGTGGGCAAATCACGTCCTGCTGATTGATGCTGATGTTTTTCTCAAGCTGAAGTTTGCAGGCTCTCCCGTACACTGCTCTGCTTACACACCTCCTAATGGATGCGACAGCCCAGTCAGCACGCCAGCACCGCTATGTCTCATTCACAGGCAGCCGACCTCCACTTCTTCCACCACAAAGCATTTTTTGGTGAATCTGTCATCTCAGAGGGACACTTGCAGAGCAGATGTGCTTAGAGAGCATCAGCGTGCAGAGCAGTTCTGCCCTGCTGCTGTGCCAGTTTTGGGCAGCGTGATGAGTTCTCTAGCTTCCACGTTGAGTTCTGCTCTTTCAGAGGTTTGAACTACCTGCTCTTTCCAACCGAGGGAAGGCTTGGCAGACTCAAGCAAGTTCGAGTAGCTGACCTGTTGAAGACAAATTCCACTGCGGGTTGGACCTGATGATCTCCAGAGGTCCATTCCAACCCTTACAATTCTGGGACTCTGATTAAAATTTCCAGAACCTGAAACTCCTGTTTCATAAAGCAAAACACCTGCTACAAAATTAGTGCAAGCACAACCACACATGAGATCCTCCTCTGCCAGGATGGATCCCATCACCTGCTTGATGATCAGAAATAACACAGCTTTATCCCTAATGAATGCCTTCTGGTTTCTGACCAGTGACACAAGTGTGTGCAATGAGCAACACCCTGAATCTGCATGCTGAGCACTTACAGAACAGGGCAGCAGCAAAAGGAAAACAGCAGAGAGGTTTCGCATGGAGTCTAGCGGGCTCTGACACAGACCGTTGTGAGCAGGTTGCATTTTTACTTACGTCCTAACACAGAAGTTTCATCGATATCAACAGGTTTCACTTGAAAGCAAACAGGATGATTACCTGCTACCTCAAAGTAAAGCTGAGATAAACAGATAAAAAAAAGAGATGCCGAATGGTCACAGATGGCCATTTGTTCTCATTTTGCGCGTCTTGCACAGCACACTTTATGGACTGTAATAGTTAACTAAACGGAACAAAATTAATTCCACGCTCAAACACGGAGCCTGCGCCATGCCCTGCCCACCACGCAGCCCTACTGCTCACTGGCAAGGCACTCTGTGACTCGCAGTGCAGAGCTGCTGCCCGCTGCCACCGCACCAGCACCACACCATAGCAGATCCCGGGTTCCTTAGCTGCAGGAGAAGTACTGCCCATGTGTTTTACAAGGGCTTTCTCAGGGCTGTTCGTATTCACGTATCGTCCTCTTCTTCCTAAGCCGCGTTTGCAGATTCTGTTATTCAGATGCACTTTTATGAAGGTGAAAGATAACAAACGGAGCCAGGCATGTGGTACTTTGCAGGACAGAAATATAATTCACCTCGCTGGAAGATGGCTTCAATGGCTTTTAAAAATACCCTATTTGCAGAGTCAGCAAAACTGCAGTTCTAAAGAAAACTTTAACAATAGGCACTTATAACCCACTCCCCCACAAGAGTGTTACTTGGAGGAAATAATGGAAACAAATGGAAAATAGAAAAGGTACGCTCAACGTGCCACACTGCTTCCTCCAGCCAGCACTCTCCATACTCTTTTATTACTGTGCCCTGAGCTTATCACAGCAACAAAACTGGGCCAGAGACTTTCCACAAGGTGGAATTCAGGGCGATAGGAGGAATGCAGCTGGGATCCTTTGCTGCTGGCCAGCTGCACGAGCCCGAGCTGCTCCAGAACCCAGCAGAGCCCTGCAGGGAAGGCCGCCTGGCTGCTCCTTTCAACATCAGCAAAGCAGTTCATAAATTATTAGAAACAACAAAACTGAAACGATCGAACAAAGCCAACCCAGCTAACACATTTTTCCATTTACCACTGTGAATAAACCGATTTCAGGATGAGCGTGCATTCAGTAGAAAAAGAAATGTTGATGGCCACGTCCAGCCTTGCTGCCTGCATGGTCCCAGCAATTGGTGTGGACTGAGGGCAGGCTGAGGACGGAGCACAGCATCCCCAGCAATGCACGGGGCTCCTCCACCGAGCAGAGAGGAAATAACTCAGCTCCCAGCATCCAACAGCTGTACTTGCTGCTCCTCACCAACACGTGCTTTGTTGTCAGTCATCACTGGAGTGATCTTCCATGTTTTCCATACAACCTGTGGTAAATTCTTCTGACTAATTCACCTCTAAATGTATCTCTATTTAAGCATCCTACAGCTAAAGATTTGGCTACAAAGCTGTTTTGTCTCTGCACTTTTCTTAGTGTTTACAATGCACACGAACTGTTTGCAGCTCCTATAAAATGCAGCGGATTCCTCTAGGAGAAGGCTAGAAAGGGGCTGACACACGAATGGATTTCTGGCATTTTGGGAAACGAAAAAGAAAAAAACGCTGTTTTTGAGTTGTTTTGGTGCTGTGCTTTCACTGTTTCTTTTGGAGGTGGCGGGTTTTGTGCCTGGGCTACTTGTTTTCATCTGCATAACACCTTTCCATTGGAATAAAAACTCAACATCCCACAGGTTTCAGGTACCATTTTAAAAGAATCTTAGCAAGCCACGATGGAAAAGCTTTCCCAAGTTTGATGTAATCACCACCCAGGTGTACCAATACTTCACTTTCTTTGCAGATGCTGCCCCAAAACAACTCAGCAGAGACCAAGATATCAGAGGAGAAGGCCCCCAGCCCCCCTTTAAAGCCCCAACCAGAGCCCCCTCACCCACAACCGCAGCATTCCCCCTCTGCACTGCCAGGATTTTCTGCTTGCCCACTAGTTACGTAATGCCTGATGAATATTTCTGCCTTATTCATTAATCGTGATGAACACATCATCAAATTCTCTCGTGTATTCATTACTCAATATTATCCAAACAATTTGTCAGCAAATAATTCTTGCTTTATCGGTCATCTGAATTGCAAATTGTGACTACCACAGTCATAGTCTGCCGATTATTTTTTAACATATGTAATTTATTTAAGTAACACATGCAGCCAATTTAATCTACGAGCAGTGAATTACAATTTGTGTGTTTGACTTCAATATTCTCAGTTACATAAATCATGCACTCAGGAAACAAAATAACAATGTGGGACCTGAGCAAATAACTGGAAGCACACAAAATGGCCTCGTGGAGAACACCAGAATGCAGTAATACACACAAGCCAATCTGAATTCCTCTTTCTAAATACAATGAGCATTTGCAACTGTTCCCCCCCCCCCCCCCCTTCTAATTCACTGATACTGTTAATTCGTAACAAGACCATGCCAGCAGACGTTGCCAGATTGCTTTCCACTTCCTCCTTGTATCCTTATTTAGGATATTAATTAACACTGCTTGCTATTAACTTCTCTTCATCCAGTATCTCAGAAGATATCTGTCCACCACAGACAGCAAAAGACCTTCAACTTCCTCAGCAGTTGGGAGGCAAGCTGCAATTAGTGGTTACCTGAATCAATTATAAATAGCCAAGGATAGCTCTCGTTACTTAATGCTTTTGATTTTATTATAAGACCAGAGATAAAACTATAATGAGGTTCACTGATAATAGGAAGTCGGTCCTCTGGGACTTGAAAATTGAAGTAAGTCGGCAGAAATTAAATGTTTATCTAGCAGATCCCAGTTTGTTCACGTTTTAATTTATAGCTCCACCTGTACTTCCACTGTAATGAGGAAACAGCCCAAATTAGCCGGATCATTCTCCTTCAAGGAGAGGAAAAACAAAAGAGAAACCAATCTGACCAGCAACTTCTATTGCCAGTACGATTTCTCCTACTGAAAAGATCTTACTTGAAAGTGCCAATGGACCAAAGAATGTATCACCTCCACAGCACCAAGACTTCCTCTGTCTACTGTATCCAAGGCAGAAAACACAGCACGTGTATGGACAAGCAATCTGGAACAAGTTTGTATCTGCTCACCTGTAACAGTGCAGCAGATGGTCTGCAAACGAGCAGATGATCTGGAAGCAAAAGCAAAGATGACACTGTGTTCTATCACTGGAGTTGGGTTCCAACAGAAAGCACAGCCCTTACCCTCTGCTGTTAAGTCTAGAAAGCAGTTTCACACATCCTGAATTGGTGCTGAGGTCCAAAGAGACGGGTTAATCCTAAGAAAAGAATCAGCCACAGACACTCAAGATCAATAAAGTTGCATTCCATCCCATCTAGTTAAACCTTGGAGCTGCTCAGATGTGCAGGGCATTGCTTCAGGCTGCTCTCCAGCTATTAGAGGATTGGTGTTTCACAGATGTCAGATCATATCCGAGACAGACTGACATGTAAAAAAAAAAAAAAAAATCCTGTAAGCACTGACAAACTGCTGCACTAGCATTTAGATGGACAGAGCTGTGTTCATGCACGTGAACAAAAATGGGCTTTTACGAGTGGAGAGGCAAGATAACAGAAACTTCTGCAGATGGTTTCGTGCAGATCTGCACAGATGCTGCTGTTGTGTCTCCTGCCGATGCCAGGCACAGTAATGACGTAACACTTCTGTACTGCTGTAGAATATATAAATGGTCGGTTCTGGAAGCAACCTCCATTACAACTACTGATCCTCGTGGAGAAGTTCTTCTGATGGCAACTACGGAAGGTGAAACAGACTTCTGAGGTTGCCCTGACATTGAGATGCTGGATCTGAGAAGGAAAGCGGAGGAGGCAAGCTGAGCTGCCCTTCCAAGGGGCAGCCAGGCCTGTAAAGGCTAAGATGGGAAAAGGCAGGATCTAAATATTCTGCTCATTTGGGTGATAAAACAGAGCTCTTCAAAGGGCTCTGGAGCACCACGCCCATGGGCAGTTCTTTCAATGATAAGCCATCCAGCCATTCAAGCCTGCTGTGTGAGTGAGGGAGCTGCACCACCGGCATAGCACTAACTGCAATGCAAGGGGATACAGAACTTACTGAACTCATTCCCGGATTTCAGCACTCCACTCCTGTTCCAGGTGGTGCCATCAGCTCAGGCAGGTGGGTGAATGCCAAGGTGAGAAAGACAGCCTGCACCTATCAATTCTCACCCACAGTGCCCTGTTTACGACGCAGGGATGGAAGAAGAACACAAGCTTCCATGAGTTGTTTGCAGGAAAGGTTTAAGAGGAGAGCTCAGAAAGCCTCCAACACAAGCCATGCCGTACAGCAGTGGCCTGCTGCAGTGACAGAAACAATCTGCCCCTGCCTAAATCCATGCAAAAAGCTCTCCAACTAACATAGCCCAGTTTTTGAGACGGGCAGAAGGCACAGAGGCAGAACCCTTTGTGCTGTGCAGCCACTTCTAACTGCAGTTTCTTCAAGCCTCTCCTAGGGCAATGCTAACCCACACTGCTGCCCACTGCAGTCCTTCTTCCTTTTCCACTTGAATCCTTCTCCCCATTCTACATGACAACATCTGAAATCCTTCCTAAATGCCGTGACACACTGAATTGTCATTAACAAGCTTCTTAGAGCTGTGAAACAGGATTTCCATTACATAAATCTCTTACTTTCCCCTTAGTACAACAGGGTACCAGCGCAAGCATCTTCCAGTGCCCAGTGACCTACCTACTCCCTTGTAAGAGAAGCAATCATCTCTGATGTTGCCCTTTATGAATTCTCCAGCTGTCTTGATTCATTAACGTACTGCTAAGTGTTCCTTGTCTGGCAGTGAAAATGTCCTGCTCTCCCATTTCGTAAGTAGCCTCTCGCCATTCAGCTCCTTGTTTAATCAATGCTAATTACACAGTCCTGTGATCATCTCCTGAAATTAGCACAAATGGTAACAAGTTCTCTGATTGCCAATGTTTTTGTAAATGTTACATTAAAAAATAGCACTAAAATAACAGCACAGACAAAATCTGTATTAGAACCATGCGTGCTGTTTCACAATTCACAACAAGGGAAGGCATGCAGAGTGGGAGTCTGCTGTCATCCACTTCAACCGATTCAAATAAACAGAACACAAAGAAATCCAACTACTTCCAGTTTGGAAAAGAGCTGGTGAAGAAAAGCAAGTCTGCTGCAAACATTAGCAATAAAAGATCACGATGCCTAGAGCTGAAATTCCCCACGTGCTGTTTTTAAGTCACACGAATAACAGTTGAGTTCTAACTTTACTAAAATTCTGCAATACTTGGGGGCGAGGGAGGAAGAAAAACAGCATAGGCTCATTTCAAATGTTTCTCAGAGAGTGCTCAGGAGCAAGGCAGCTGATGAAGACTGCTCCACCACCGTGTTTCTTAACCGTGCAGCACCGTGCACCAGGTCCCGCACAGCACTGCCACCAGCACCTACCAGCTCCCAGGGAAAGTCAGGAAAAAGACCAGAATATGTCTGCCTTGCAGTGGAAATCAAACCTCCAGAAAATCCCATTACTCTGTGAGAGCTAAATAACTAGAAAAATGTAGGACAGGTCATTTCAATATACAATGAGATGGAAAATAAGTGACTATGATAGTAAGAAAAATGAATGAGGAATGAACTGTGTAACTGGGTCAAGCCATTAATTCTGAAAAGAACTGGGGGCCAGACAGATCGTTTAGACTGATTCCCCAGGACCACAAGCAGCTCATTGGAGGACATTTTTATGAAAATGATGTATTAAATATTTTACTGTGAAATATGTAAGAAAAATCCAGGAGAATGACCAGGTCCTTCAAAGATGGGAGCTGATTGTCTAGCACGTGGCCAGAGTCTGCACAGGATCCTGCCCTGATCAAGAGGAAACAAAACAGGATGAAATTCCCATACATCTGAAGCTGGGGGCAAAATCCCCACCAGTTTCACTCTTACCCAGTGCTCACTGAGTGTTCAGTCAGATGTTTCCAGTCCCCTCAGCCAAGAGCCAAGTTGAGGACTAGTTTTCCATCACAGCATTGTTAAAATCTTCCTGTGTGGGCTATAGATGGAAATTCACAACAACTGGATTCAGTTTCCTAATTTGAATCTGAACACTACTTCTTTACGGTCACCCTATGGTCATTCTTTGCAAGAGTTAAGAAAATAATGTGCCCTTCCCCTCTTCTGCTTTTATTCTTCCTTAATTTATCCACAAGGTTCTGAAAGACACAGAGGACTCTAGCAGACATGCCAGAAAAACAAACACGATGCATCTCAGCCTAGCTCAGTATAATAGCACACTTGCACACTGATTATACAGGTGGCCTTGCTTTTATTCCACTTCCAAAGGAACAGAGAACACACTGTTAAACACTAAATACTGCAGTGACAGAAAGCAGACTCTAAACCAAGCAACGGTTCTTATCCCATGAAATTATTCTGCAGCACAAGTGACTGTGGTTCAACATTACAAATCCCCCTACAAGGACAGAAAAACCACCCGAGACTAACAGCTACCTAAAACTCTCTCTGTCTCTGCATATGATCCGAGATAAAGGCCAAGCAATGCTTGCAGTTGCACTACCTCACTTGCTTTCCATCTGCAGCATCCTCCCATGGCAGGAGCAGAAGCTGCAGGAGGCTCAGTGCCCCATCAGACTGCAGCCCAGCAAAGAACACTTCTGGAAGGCTGGAGCACCTGCAGAGCTCCCAGACACCCTGGTGAGGCAGCCATGCACACACAAAGCTGTCGTCACGTGCAAATGACATCCAAAGGCTCTTCCTTTTAGTTCTCTGAGACAAGATGAAGACACAGTTAAATCCTTTTTAATTTTTTTTTTAATTGCCCAGCGAGCACGAGGTGCAAGAAAGAACTGGCACACAACTTTTAAAGAGACATAATGGTTAATTGATGCTTAACACTCCCCACAGCACTGGGAATATTGAACAAATGACATTTCTGACCTCCCAGAGAGGACAGTTCAGAGAGCAATTTTCAAGAAACTCAAATACGAACCACTCTGAAGCTTTTGCCAAAGGGAATATTATTCTTGGCCCCTGGACACGTCCAATGTAAGATTTCATGCACTTCTGGGATGCCATCAGCAGATGAGGGAAGAACTGTTAAGGTACCACTCGCCCATAACTGATAAATTCACACTGAAAGGAGTGCTCGGAAGGTTACCTAGAATGCCAGGCAAATCAAGATTCAACTTTACAAGACAAAGGCAGCAAAATAATTGACTTCTCAGTACATGAGATGAAAGCACCAGGGAGGCAGAATAGCTATTTTCACAGCCCTGAGTGACTACACAAACCCTCGGGGTGGGAATAAGAAGATTTCCAGCCATCAGATTGCAGCAGACAGCAGCACTGGGGGTCTGGATCCAATCCTTTCACAAACAGATCTCGATACAGCTAAGGAAAGGCAGTATGTGACACATTTGCCCAATCCAGGAGAACACTTGATCCAAAGACATCCTTATCCCTCCAGATACCTACAGCCATTTGACACCATGAGCACCTCCATTCCAATTGGTTGGTCACATTCCACTGTTCCTTAAAATGCTCAGCCTTGAAAGCCTCAGGAAGCATCTACAGTGACAATTCTGTCACATACTCAACACATGAATGTTTCTATGGAGACTTTATGCACCACACTGGAATCTTTTCCCTAAACGCTCTAGGTACTCCCACACCACCCTGCAATCCCAATCCTAGGTAAACCAAAATGGAAAAAATCAGTTCTACATCCAAATGCAAAGCCAAGCTCTAAATATGCTTGTGCTGCATACCCACGCATCACACCTCCCTGGCCTGAACATGTTCTAGGGCAGTGCAGGATGATGTCACGTCATCCAGCTAGTGGCAGTGACAGAGCCAGAGCTATGCTTTCCTATATATATGCACCACGAGCTCACTTGAGCCTGGAATACTGGAGTATTTTGACTTGAAATGCCACCTTCCATTGGAGCATTTATACTCACAGGCTGTTCACAGAGACTAGAACACAAAACCCACCTATACACAGAATATCTACAAAATAGACAAGCCTTCCTTGCTGCCTCCTCTGCTTCCTTTTTTTTTCCCCTTATAAACTTCCTTCCCCTTTCCATTTGTATCCTCCATCCTGCTTCAGGGCCCACTCACCTCTAAAATAGCAGTGTGATACCAGCAAACACCTCCTGCAAGGGGCAGTGCTGTCAGAGCAATCAGAGAGCTCACCAGCACTCACCCAACACTGCTGCCCACAGCTCACCTGCAACACTGGAACATCCTCATCCATCTGCTTTTAAGTCATTTAGTCGCTTGTTGATGAGCCATTACAGCTCACAATTAGCTCTCAGACCCTGTCGGTGGTACTGCAGGATAAAACTTTTTCCCATCAATTCACCTTCTACCTCATCAAACCAGATGACAACCACGATTTACCAGGGCATTGGTAATGCAATTCAACACCGTGCACCAGGCATTTCCCTCACTGCCAATTATTTTCTTACGAGACCAGAACACGAAGATATTTCCTCAGAACTCAGTAAAGCCCCAACACTCACAAAGCCTTCCCACGTGTTTGTGAGCATTGCCAAATCACACCATCCTTCCTTCCTGTGGTACCTCTCTTTACACATTAAAGATTAATACCCTATCTGCTACAGAATTCTGTTATTCTGTCTCCCTCCATCCTGGCACCAACAAGACTTCCTGCTGAGTTGAACACAGTGCTACAGATACTTTATCTTCCTTCCTTAACATTTTCTGGCAAAGGTGTTCACAGAACGGAGGTTCTTGCAAGCAGCATCTGTTAGGAGCAGCACATCCCTGTGTAACTATTTAAGGAAAATAATGAGGGCTGTTTCCTCTCGGGGAGTATGTTTAAATGGAGAGGTCTTGGATGCATAGCTCAATAGGTATCTGAACCCAAGGCTCCCATTGGGGTCATTTTGGAATATTTTTATTAAACTAGGGTAGGCTCAGCCAAGCAAGGCTGCTCTCTGCATCACACAGCTTTCAATCAGCAAAGCGGGCAGTGGGGCCCATATCCTACAGTCTGCTGTAGTTCAAGTCTTCTGGGCAAGACACTTTTTAAGCAGTTCACTTTTCAATGGGCTTGCACATGTATATTCTAGAAAACCACTCCTCTAAAACAACACTGGGGTTATGAGCCACTGCCACAGAACTGAAGCCGCTCAGAAGAAATCCTGATGCTTTGTGCTTAACCCGTGCCACGGTGCTTCTGCATCTGCTAATGCACAGGACACAGCGTCAACTTCAGTGTTGAAATTCTGTGATGCTGTCACTTTGTGTCACAGCGTTAAGTGCTTTTGATTATCTGATGTCAGCCCAGTTTACATAAAGCATCCCCACTACTTGCAGTCGCTTTCCATCAAAACGTGTCAGAAATCTCTTAATAAAAGAACCCCTTTCAATCCAAAAGGGGCTATGGATGCAACTGCTGGAGGTCACCACACACACTGCTGACTCAACAGGTTCAGCTGTCCCCCTCATAGTGCCGCTGCCATCGCAACACAACAGTTCTTGGCCCTCTTACCTGGACGTGCTCCCACAAGCAGGGCTGCCAGCAGTGCACAGGGGCAGCGAGCTGGCCACGCTGTTTGCCCACACCTTCCCATGTGGGCAGACTTCGACCCTTCCCAGCACTGCATCTCCTCTTCCATCTGTAACAAAACCTCACTCGAGCGCTGCTAGTTTTTCAATACAGCAGTGGTTCCAGACAGAAATGCTTTGTATTCACCTGCTTCATTATGAAGACGACACGTGTGAGCAGTGTGTGTATGCAAAGATGAGTACTCAGGGCTGGATTCGCCCCTCCAATACAAGCTCTAAGAATGAGAAGCAAGGGATTGTAACTGACTTTCAGCTTTTCTTCTCATTACTCATTCATTTTTACAACCTGAATTCACTCTCCTCAGCCACGGAGCATTAACAGCCTTCTCAGAGCATCCACGAAGCAAGAAACATCAAGCAAAAAGCATTTCCAGTGACATCCGACTCCTGGAGCATAAAAACCTTCACAGCCAAGTGACACGCTCTAGCACTGAGCTTGAAAACAAGCTGCGGGCTGGATGAATGAGTCACTGAACAACACCAGAATTATTAGGAAAATCACTAAGAACATGTTCCTTAAAGCTCTCCCAGCCCTAAGGCCTAACCTCCCAGCACACCGTGAGTGCTCAGCACACTTCTTTTATGTCAAGGAAACTACATTCATTGCAAACTGACTCATGCGTGGTCAGAATCAATCACCTGCGTTTTCAGGGTGATCCTGGACACGAACTGAATGCCATTAGCAAAGGAAGTCAAAAGCGAAGAGCCCGCAGAAAGTGGGATTATTGAGGGGTTTTTTAACACAGTAAAACTTAATTAAAGAATAACACTGTTCTTACAATATTGGATGATGCAATTTACCCCCCAAACACTTGAATCATCGTTAACACTATGAAGATCTCCTTGCAATCATTCCTACCCACATTCAAGGCTGTGCATTTTGTTAAGCTTCTGTCTTCCTGCTCATACTTGTACCTGATTAAACCTCAGTACAGGTGCATACGGGTTAGTAATCACACTTTCATATTTTGCATGCAGATTAGCCCTATTCAAATCTGCATAAATTTGTTATGCATCACCACAAAAGTGAATGCTCAAGCAACTTTTATTTTTATCTAATCAAATCACTGCCTCATGAAAAATGAGCAACTGTGCACAAAGGTGCACCAGGGCAGACTCTGGGGACCAGAAGCATTCGCTGCTGGTGACCAGGTGTGGGCCTCGCTGCCTCGCAGGGACAGCACGGGCAGGGTCAGCTGCATCCTGACTGCCAAAAAGCCTCCTGCAGAAAGACCAGAGCAACGTTTCCATCGCAGTGCGGACCTAAAAGGAGCTGCTACAGAACTCCTGCGTGCAGTTGATTGAGATGTGATAAATCGCGGCCAAAAATCCCTCATCTAATACAGAAACAGGTAAGCCTGCCTTACATCCAAGTTTGTTGGCTGCACAGTGAGCATCACATCTCCGTGGGTGAACAGCTGCAATGAGGAGAGCTGAGTCTCTACACAGGAAAACAGTTCAGCAATAGGTAATAGCAAGTAGTTTACTCAAGAAGTGACAAGAGAAAGAACACACCTTCCCCTGCTAAAACTGTATTAAACAATTTTTAAAGACTCTGCAGTGAACCAAGCATGCACACGCTGGTATGGCTTCTTAGCACAAGTGGCAGGACCTGGTCCAGCAACAAGTCTGGTGGTAAAGACAACTTCATGGCATGGGGCTTTTTTAAAAGGAAAATGAAAACGTTGCCCTTCAGAAGGCAGCAGTGTCCTGATGGTTGCCTCACCTCATGCACATCCACGCTTCAGGCATATCCATCCTTCCTCATCCCGAGAGCTAAAGGAACATCAGTACAGGGATCTGCAAAAGCTGTGCAGAGCAGCGTGGGGCTGGGGTAAGGTGTCACTGTGCACTCACCTGGACAGCTGCAGCAGAAGCAGTGAAGATGTTACAAATATGGGTCTCTATCACATGCAGATCGTTTTAACATCTGCCTCTCTGTAAGAGAACATTGTGCACCGATCCCATCTCCAAACTTGCACAAACTGTACAAGCACGCCGCCACCTCAGAAGCACACTCTGTTCATTTCCTATCATTCAGCATAAACAAGCAGGGCAGAACGGCTGCTCTCATTCCAAGTTCAAAGCAGAAATAAGAGATGCTTCATGAAATTACTCCAGCAAAACCAACAGAAGTCCTGCAGCCCACTGTCCTGTGTCCTGGGGTCCGAAGAGCCTGCAGGCATCCCTGCTCACCTACCCAGGAGCTTCTGAACTGCCATTTCTCCTTTCACATCCATCCAAAGGATTTTCAAAAAAGGAGTTTGAAAGGAATTAAATTAAGGCTTGAGAACAAGCAGCAACTGGCAATAAGCAAGTTCCCCAAAGTGCCTGAGTTTGTCCTCCTCGCTCACAGCGCATTTCAAGGTCAATTACACTCCCTAACAGAGTGCTTAGCCACAGCCGGGCTGCGCGAGCTGCTCGGGATGCAGGATGCACAGCTCACATCCATGCCTCGGCCAGGCTGCACCACAGCTCGCTCCTCTCCTGCGAGGAAGGCTGTGAGCTCACCGTGGAGGCCACCCTCTGCAGCTCACCACATTTCCTGACACAACAGCCGTTCTGCTTACCCAGAAAGTCCTTCCAAAAGTCTTTTCCCCTGTTTTTGTTTTTTTTTTTTAATTTGATATTTCTATTTGCACTTCCTTTAAAAAGTCTATCATAACGCTCTGACTCTCCCATCCGACAGCCCCACCCACAATGCACAAACACAACCATTGCCCGCACTAAAAAATTCAGCACGGGGGTAACTGAAAACCTGATATCTGGCATTAAAATATTTATGGAATACAGTCGGGATAAAAAATGAAAGAGCATCTTGGATACTCCGCTGATCTCTTTTCAGAGAATGCATGCAATTTTTCAGCTTTTTAGCTGTGGACTTGGAGGAAAAGACACTAGTAAAGTCCTCGCTAGTCCATCTGCACAGCGACTCTACGCACCCACCCTCCCCACTGTAAATGACTTCTGCCACACTTTTATCACAGCAGGTACCCTATTTCAGAAACCACGCAATTGGATTAAGAAAGAAAAAGAAAAGCAGCTTTCCTTCTCCACCACCAAGGAACACGAACATGTTCATTTTTCTGCAGCAGGACAGCAGTCTGACCCTATAGGTGCCATCTTCTTCCCCCAAAACCTTCCCCAACTGAGATTTATTACCTGCTAGGGGGCCAATAAAAGCAGACAACATCTATGAAAAATTCCAGCATCTAACAGCTATACACGATCCCTTGATCGCTAATACGTTTTAGACAGCTTTCTCACTGAGGTACTTAAAAGGACAGATTGTGGATAAAAATCCGTTTTAGGCCGACTTACCACCCAAAAAAAATCCCCAAGAGAAAGCATTCTTACTGCTCATCAACACCACTACTCAACAGCTAAATTATTGCACAGGGTTAAAAGCATCCTCCTTGAGGGAAAACATGAACACATTAAACCTGATTTTCACTACTGTGGTTGAGTACAATGCCAAAAATAAATATAAGTAACTTAAACAGCTCCAGTAAGCTGTATTTAAGAAGTACCACTTAAAGGACATTAACTACACAATTGCATTCAGCTTGCCCTTTCTTATTCCCTTTTACTTTGGGGTAAATAAAAAAAATAAGAAGAAGAAAAGAAAAACAGAGCATAGCTTTCAAATTATCATCAGGTTACCTTTATGTGCAATCTACACAGCACTCAGACAGTGTGAGTGTCATCTCAATGCCAGACCTAGGTCGGCTATTCCACCTCCTGCCAGACAGCAGGTCACCAGCAGACACCTCGCCCTCCTCGCTGACCACAATTAGCATACAAAAATCTGACAGAGAAACACAAAGGGAAACCAAAACCACCCTCATCCCAGAAGAAAGCAGCAGGGAGGCAGGCAGGGCTGGCCGAAGGATGGGGTGAGCATGCTGCAGTGCCATCCCACCCGGTGCAGCCGCACCGAGCTCTGCTACCAGCTTCAGCGAGGCTGCATTCCAACCAAGCATCTCCTTCTGTAACTTGTGGGATGCTCTGATTAACCACAAATAATTAGCTCATTTTAAAATGGCATAATCTTCTTTGCTCACACCGCCCGTTCTAAAAAAGGATTAGCACAGGGTCTAATGCCGGAGCCTCTCTAGCATTAAAGGATTACAGGACACTGATCTGAACCCACAGCTCATTGGGAGCGCTGCAGCCCCTCACCAAATCCCCTCTTCCACCCGTGCCACAGGACTGCAGGAGCGAGCGTGGCAGGGCACGCACACACCTTGTGCAAATGCAAGAGCTTCTGCTGCAGCTGGAGCAATCGCTTTCTGCAGTGCTGATGTTCTGAAAGCCAGGCACAAGGGCGTTGGACTGGACATCGCTGCTTAATAACCCTGGAGTCACAACTGCAGATGTCTCCATTAGCGCGAGGTTGGAGAGGGGAGCAGATGGCGAGGAAGCTCTTACTGCGAAGGCTCTAACGGCTTCCAAAGGTAAAACAGCAAGTAGCTTTTATGGATAAATGATGCTCACCATATGGTAGGCATGATTGAATTTTTAAACAAAAAAAGAAAATTATTACAGATAGGTTGAATAGAACCAAACTTGATTAGAAGTAGAGCTGAGCGCTACGATGAAGAATGGAAATGGTTTTCATGAACAACATCCGTGCTGCCCAGAAGTGGAGTGGAACTCCTCCAGGAGAGTAACTGTTAAGCACTAGATACTGATCCCATTAAAGTTCAGCTTGTTCTTTTGATGATACAGAGATGAAACTGGCATTTCCAGCCACTAAAAGCAACAAAAAGACACACACTCAATATACAAAACATATTTCACTGAGATTCACTTCTAATTGATGTATTAATTTATTGATTGCAATTGCAGACCGTGATTACAACCTGATTACAGGTTGTGAATAAATATTTTTCATACCTATGCATCCCATAAAGATAAATGAAATGCACCTCCTCAGATGATCAGAGTATTTCCACGCACATCTGGACACCCCGCACCGCTCCGGCCATCAGGTCACCTCCTGCTCCACACCTCTCCCAGCGCAGAGAGAAGCACGTGCAGCCCATCTTTTAACTTCATACAGTAAATCAAAATAGCCACCCGTGAATCATTAGATTATCTGCTGCCTCTCCATGTAATAAGCAGTTAGATTACTTGGCATCCTTCAGTTCATTAAATTAAGCACACTCGATGGTATGTAGGCTGGCTCTCAGAAATCCGGTAATTCTACCAAATCCTGTCAGTCATTCTTTAATTTGTCACGAGCCTGTGCTGAAAATACACCTAACATTTTTGGTTTCACGAGCATCAGTCTGAAGTTTCCACAGACTTCATTGCAGTCAGGCTGTTGCAGGGTGTTACATGAGTTAGAGCAAAACCCTAGAGCCCAGCCTGACGGTGGTCCAGCACTGCTACAAGCTGGCATCTCTGCAGAGACCTGCCAGCAACCCCACATCTTTTCATTTCAGCAGGTCCACGGAGAGCTGAGCACAAACCCTGTGCATGTGGTGCACAGCTCTTGCAGATGAACCCTGCTTCGATCTTTCACGTTCACTAAAAACCAGAGCAGCTCAGGAGATGTGTATTAAATCCAGGAGAAAAGATCCCTGCACGTGCACACACACACACACAGAGCACAGAATTTCCTTCTTCCCTGCTTCTATCCCTCTGTCAGCCCCTAAATGCCAAATCCTGGCTCGTGCAGATAAAGCGCCCAGCAATAATACAGGATTCTGGAGAAAACCACGGGGTTCTTTCAGGCTGTTCACAGTCCCACTCCTCAAAATGCCTGTCCTGGGGAGGCTCTTCAGATGCAGGCCCCTTCCCCAGGCCTAACCCCACTGGTGCCACACAGCAAACCAGAGGAGCTGCAGGCAGTGCTGGATGCAGTCAGCCCTGTCCTGACGGGCAGCTCTCTCCTCCCAGCACAAGCAGCAGAGCAGAGCTGCCTTTGCTACACCCCCACCCTGCTGGAACACCCGACCCAGGTGAGAGCCCTCACTGTAGTGAGCAGGGAGGCTTCAGTACCAGCACACCTCAGCCACCAGGCTCAGGAGCTGAACTCGCTGCCTTGCTGCAGGTGGGAGACAGGAAAACCAAAGTATGCTGTTCTGAGAGCTTTGTTTTTGAATGTAAATGAATGAGAGATTTCAGCCTCCAGATATTTCTTCATCACTGCTGACTTCTATGCATTATTCCAGGGTTCAGAAGGTTCACTTCTTCGTTCTTTCCCCAGTGTGTGTGGGGACAATGAGAGATAGGGAGCACTCAGGGAGTGAGCATCCAGCAGCAAACCACAGCCAGTCCTAGGGCTGCTGTATGTTTTGTTGGTTTATTTTAGGCCAAGCTCTATCCTGAGGGGAGGCTATTCCCACAGAAATATGGGTCACCAGGATAAATATTTTGCAGCAGTTTAGTGCTGAGGCAGAACATTAGGAAGAATGTGCATCCATCTCCAGGGTGTGACAGATGGGGCACTCTCAGTGTTACTAAATCCCATTCCCTTCCTTTCAAACAACCTGCACTGAGTCACTGTTACACTGCCATCCCATCACAGCGTAACAAGCCTCTCAGCAGCAGCACGGGGTACCAGTCACACATCCTCACCCTGCACAGGAGGATACAGACAAACAGCAAAGCCTGGGCAGGAGGACATCGTGCTTTGCCACAGCCATGTCGGCAACGCTGACACCGGTCCTGATGTGAGGCCACCGCTGCCCTGGCTGCCCACCGCAGAGCACAGCTGCAAGATGCTGCTCTTCTTATTTCCCCACCTAGATCTAGACACAACAGTGATAAGTACTAAACAAAACAAGCCATGAGGATCTTCGACTTCTAATTATTTTATCACAGCCTTCACGTACTCTTTTTTGGATATTATTACCTGGAGAGTATTCTAACAACATGAAGTTGCTGACTAATTAAGTTCTGGTGTACTCCAAAGCTGGCTTTTGCACACTAATTAAATTTACAGGCAGTTAGATCTGACAGCTACGACACTATCTGCCAACGTGCCTTCATCACCAGGTGAGTTATTAACTCCGAGGTGGCAGGGCACGCCGGGTGCATACGTACTGCCCTGGCACAGAGCTTCCCACAGTGAGCTGCAGCAGGAAGCCCACAGCACGAGGGGTAGCAGGCTGCGGGGCAGCACCTCCTGCCCATCTGTTGGGGAGCCACGTGAACACTGAGACCCAGCAGCCAAATCCCTGACCCGTGCTCCCCACACCATCACACCTCCAGGCCCTCTGCAGACAAAACATTTGTTCAGCAATCTATATGATACACCATGTCAAACGCCTCTTTGATAGTTCCCTTAGGACAGCTGCTCCTGCTACTTCATCTGTTAAATATTTCCAGAACCCAAGAGTCCTGAGGGAGAAAAGCAGTTATTTTGACTAACTGTTCCTCCTCTTCAGCTAGTTACTGTGCTAGCTTCCTCCCACTCAAACACCATGAGTTGATTAAGACATATGGATTATCTCAACACTACCAAGAATTTCAATTTAGAAAGTGAAATATTGACATTCTTAATGTCACATTCCTCTTCCACTTGGGAGCATTTCCTCGCAATTGACACCGATCCCCGCTGAGCCACGGCAGTGTCACTCAACGCTTTTTCAGGAGGCTTTTCTGTGGGCCTTTCTTCGGTTGAAGATGCTGATGGAGCCACTGTGGGTTTCTTAATTCTACAGAAAACACTCCGTGCAAGTCACTCTTATGGAAATCTTTGGGTCAAAAAAAGAATTATTCATGTCCCCATTCGATTTAGAATTCTATTTTATGGCCCTTCTTGTGTAAAATAGTTTGTAATGTGCCAGGCGATTTTTAAATGTAACAGAAAAATCTTGAATTCCATAAAGTAAAATTTTACATTGGGAAACCCTTCATCTGGAAGTCCTTTAGGAACAGAGTCTCAAAATCAGAATCTGATTTCCCACCTGTAAATGCTTTGAAAGTTTTATGTACAGCAGAGGAAAGGTAAGTTTTGTTTTTGGAACAGGAACGGAAACTAAATTCACAGTGTGCAAAACCAGAAATCCCAAGTCTGAACTTCCCCTGCTGGGATCCAACGAGCTCCCATAAAGCAGAGCCACCATTATCCCCGTCTGCTCTCGTTGGCATCTCATTTCGACAAGTTTCTATTTAAGATAGATGGCCTTAAGCTACAGCTATATATTTAACCAAGTCAAGAAGAAAATCGGAGTGAACCTCACTGACCTCTTATAGCTCAACGTATTGAGCAGACCTATTTAAGTTAACCAAGTTTCTGTATTGTTTGGGCTCGCACAAAATAATCTCAAAATAAAACCTCACACTCACAGACTACCCCGCATTTAGAGATAGGTTCCGCAGCCAAGCAGCATTTTTAAAGGAAAAAAATGCAGGCCCTGTAGCTGTGTCACTCTGTGCTTAATAGTGACAGTATAGTGACAGCAGCTGCAGGACCCTACAGACTGAGGCACAGGGTGGAGGACGAGCAGCTTGGCTGACCTGGTAAGACAACTTGCATAAGGCACTAGGAAGAGGGCATTAATTAACAAGAGTGATGGAAGGAAATTGAACTCAATTTTGTGCTTTGGGCAAATCATAAATAAGCAAACACTAGCGAAGGCGTTATTTTAGGCAAGAGACAACAGGGTCTTACAAACTTACAAAACACACGGTCTCAAGCAGGATGGCACTGGATGGGGAAGGACAAACTCCTCCTACTGCCAACGCCTTTTCACAGTTCTGCCTCAAGAAGGAGAGTGACAGGCCCCAGGAATACCTGCAGGTGACATTGTCAGTGCCCTGAGCCACCGCTTCTGAGGCAGTTATACACGGAAGAGGCAAAAGCAATTGAGGGGTTGATGCTGGTCATCACATTGGAGTCAGCAAACCAAGACAAACACACACTGCGATGTACTGAAACCAACAAACTAGAAACAAGCCAGGGGCAAAGAAAAGGGTTTTTTCTATGTTAATTAAAGCCTGGGCTTGGTTTCTGCCTTGAATAGTTAATAATAGAAGTCAGCAAGCACGCAACACAGGTATAGCAAAAAACGTGCACGTCAGCCAAATGACCTTCCAGCACTGGGCCCAAAGACTTCAAAAACGAGGGAAACTTGCCTGAGGCAAGGAGCCAGCATTCATCTTCATTTTGCCGATGCAAATCCTCTTTACCTTGACAGCCATCCCTCTGTCCCAGAAGTGCTGTGGGTGACAGGGGCCAGAGTTGCACGCTCGGTGCCACCACCATCCACAGCTCCACATGGTCCCTATCGGAGGGCAGCCAGAACCACACCCCCACCAGCAGCACCGTGACTCTGACCAAGGAGAGCCAGCAGTGCTCGAGGCAAACCAAGGTGACAAGGTGCAGCCTGGCACGACTTGGTAGTCTGTGTGTTTCACCACAACACAGCTGCAGCCAGGCCAACGGAGCAGTACCTGCAGTGCCTCTTCAGCTACATCACAATTCTGTGCATTTTTAATTGCAATCTGCCCTTTATTTGTGTTTTCCGATTGCCTGAGGGCCCATACAAAATTATTTATGAAGTCAGGTTGAAATCCTGGAGTATCCTAAACTCTGTGGGCACTGGAGCTGCTTTCAGTTGGAGGGGAAGTTTAGCCGTGATTCCCCCTGCAGCCATCACACTCGCTGCAAAGCATGCAACATGAACTTTCTGCTTGAGCCCTCTGAGCACAAGTCCCTGCTTCTGCAGGGGAAAATATTCCTCTCAGTGTAGCCTGGTAACACAGAAAGGATTCAGTGGCTCTCCCACCCCCTTCTTGTTTTTAGAAAGGAGCTGTCTCTGCCTGCTTGACATTTTCACTTTCCTCTCATCTCCTCCGTAGCGGTTCCCTGTAAAAACCAGAGCCCCACGGACGGCACGAGGAGCACAGCAGCAGCACAGCCTGCAGCACCGTGATGGAGGCTGCCATTGCAGCCCCTGAGATTGCCTCCAGAACTTTGAGAGAAATTCAGAGATCTCTCAATTTTGTCACACAAGATTTTTTTCCTCCCCAGACCGTACTCATTTTCTCTGTCCTGTGGTTCTTCACAAAGTTCTCCCTGAGGGAAAAAAAGACCAAAAAAAAAAAAAAATCCCTCAGCCCAGGCTTTAGCTGGCCAGGAGCTCCAGAAGCTGCCTGCTTACTCTGGTCAGCACTGAGCCAAAGCCAGTGTGCTCCCAGGGGCACATCCCCTCTGCTTGGAAGGCATCACAAGGATGTAGCTAAAGATCAGGGTTGTGGGGAACAGAACGCTGCACAAGCAGCCCACCCTGCCCAACTGCAGCAGCATCCTTCTATCCAGTCTCTGAGTCCCGGCAAAGCTCAGGGGCTTTGCAAAAACTTCTTCCCTTCCTCTTCACTATCCTTCTTTCCCTCACCCACCACGCAAAGAAACTCAGCTTCACCAAGCTTCTAACGTGTCTCCGCTGTGCTCTGGTTAAACCTTTCCATAACTTCAGAGAAGCTAATTATACCCCCGAAGCTCTGCGACTGCACAGAGCCAAGAAAACTCTATTTCCTTGGAAAGAGCTTGCTTACAGAGCACAGGAAGAGGTGGATGTGAATGAACTGCATGCAGCTCTAAGCATGCACACAGCTCTTATGTCCCCCTTGTTAACGGTCCCACTCCTTCAACATATGCTATATGTACTAAGATGCAATGCTGCAAGTTTGGCCAGGGGGTCTTTTTTCAGTTGGTAGTGCAACTAGATAAAAATAAAAAGCACTCGATTAAAAGTTACAATCTCTAATTCTGAACACTCACGCCACAGCCTGTTTTACACAAATCAGTCCGCTGACTTCTTCCATTTAGCTCCCCCAGTACTCAATGACTTCAAGTGCTAGCACCAACCCACATACCAAAACAACAGTTTAATAAAACCACATCCACTATGGTGCATGTTGATAGTTGAAGACTTGAAGTCACTGACCAGCAAACGAGGACACACAATCTGCTACATTAACGAGGACAAGACCTCCCACCCTGGTTTACTCTTCTTCACATTTATTTTCTTCCCAGATAGAAGCAGTAATTTATCTCATTATCAATAAGCTACAGCCATCACTAAGGAGATCCCGACTGCTATCAGGTTCAGAAAAGATGACAGGAACACTGGAAGCCCTGATTTCATTACCAAAGTTAGAAAGAAATGATATAAGGAATTATGTCCTAAGAGAGAAACATGAATAGTGCGGGGAACCACAGGAGAATCCGCAAAACGTGAGAGAAACCCTGCTTCTCTAGACAGCCATTCACCCACTGCCACTTCCCAGAGAAGGGAGGAACCCGCCCCACCACCTCAAAACCTCAAATTACCCCCTCTGTCAAGAAACATTTTCACTAAAAACATACTACTTTCACTTTGCTGGCACCAAAACACTTACAGAGCACCACGTCGTTACCCATGAAGAGGTTTTGAAGTCTGTTTACACAACAAGAAGTACTTTTACTTTTCTAATTAGGCAGCTATTAACTAACATACAGAGCAATCACACCAGCATATGAAGTTCTGCTATCAGCAAAATCTAATTAAAAGAAGAGCTTAAGATTTCCCCAAGAACAACAAATTAATCATGACAACATGCTTTTAAATCGCCAAATGCAGAAGTCAGGGGGAGCCTTTAAAATTTCTCCAAATCGACATTTGCTCTATTGATGCCAGAATCATTCAGAACGTTCAGTAAGGGCACAGCTTCTTCAAGCTGCTCTGGCATTACCCTGCTATGAAAACCTACCAGAGACACTACATGAAGCTGAAGTTAAAACCTGCATCATTCTTCCACAGTTACATAAGCAAAATAACTGCTCGAATGTTTAGAAGTTGTTGTTCAACATTTCTAAAGCATCTGCACTGAATACAGTTTTCTTCAGATCATTTTTTGTTGGGTTTTTTTGTATAAACGTGTCTTGATGCAGTGCTATAAGCACAATGAGACAAAATTTAACAGGTTAATTCAGCGTGTTAGTGGTGCTTTTGGAATAGCAGCTGAGAGCAGAAAATGTGACTGTGCCATCAAAGACTATGGGTGAAAGCAGTATAATGACTCTGATGTTGGGGTCCTATTCCAAATGCTAGGAACCTTATTTTGTCAAGACAGCTAGCAGTGTGAACCATTACAGGGACTCAGCCTCAGTGTCTGCTCTGAGAAAGACAACCTGGCAGAGATACTGGTGGCTTCCACCAGCCTTCAAAGACACAACAGGACAAGAGAAACCAGAGACCTTCAGCATCCCCCCAGAACTCGGACCAAACAGTTTTTCTGACAGAAGCACCCTCCCTATATTCCTGATCCTAATTGCTTAAAAGTATGCCTGCTTTTCCCTTGTACAGGGAGGAAGACAGGCTGCTGCCATTTTAGCTGAATCCTACACATTACACAGCACTGGGATGGGGTCTCTCCATCCCAATAAAATTGCTCTCAAAAAAAAGTACCTGTAAAATACATGCGTATGTATTAATTTCCACATTCATCTTTTTCCAGCTCTCAGCCAGAGCAGCAGACTTGTGCTTTGACCCTTTGGACAAAAGGAAGCTACTGGTCTCCATCCCAGCACCCAGACATAGGTGGTGCAGATCCTGGAAAAGCAGCAGCATGAAGAGAACATGCAGCTCTTCAAATGCCAAGGGCCGGGTAAATCCTGCAAAGCAGGGAATGTGCCAACAAGATCAGCTGCAAAAAAGCCTGAACAGGCAGGGCAGGGCTGTAATGACCGACAGACATCTGGACAGGCAATTCTGGGTCTTCAGCTGCAGAAAAAGCTACTCCATGTGAGCAGCCAGATGATACTTCTGCTCTTTTGTACAGTGAGATCCCAATGTCCACAAATAATCGCAATTGCTGTTCTGGGTGATCACTGTTTTATCACAATAACTTCAAACAAGTCCATAAGGATGGGCTAGGGCCTTCAAATTAGCACTACTAAAGTACTCCTGGTCCTTTGTTCAGCTGAAGCACCCAAGAGCTTCAGTCAAAAGCAAGAGAGAGACGGTGCCCATCCAAGAGAACTTACAGATAAATGAGTCAACCACTTCAGAGGCAGTTTTATCACCACATGGACTTGACAAAAGATAGCTGCTTACTGATATAGTCAAACTCTGTTTTAAGATCTCATTCAGCCTTACGGGGACAAAGGCTGCTTCACAGGGAGAAAGTTCAGCTAGAGACCACGGCAGCTTTGTTTCTTTATGCCATATCTAACAGAGAGTTTCTAAGGATAATTGTTGTTGAGAAATGTATTGATTTGTCCCTCAGAAGCCTAAGGAGGCCTGAGGAATTGCAATTGGGGTTTCCTCCAAATGATTAGTCTTCAGAATTAAAATAGAAACATATTACTTTTCTCTTGCGGCTACAAAACTTCACTTAAAATTCCAATTATGTATTTGGAAACAACACCATGGTATCCGAACGGATTAGCATTAAAGGGCCTTTCAAGCGGAGGCACTGAAGCACAGTATGGCAGAACCCAGCCTGCACTGAGCCACGGCTGCTTTGTTCAAGTACAGCCAAGGCACGATGCGAGGGGGCTTCTGCTGCTGCACCTACTGCATTGACAGGCCTGTCTTATTTTAACCAAGAGCCAGATCCCTACAAAATCCACATCAATGCAATCTGCATCATGGTATGGCCCAGAAAAGACAAAGATTCCTCCTGAGGATTGACCACGGCACATTCGTGCTTCTCTCACTTGCTGCAGGGCCCAAGGTGGAAGCAGGGCAGGGAGCTGCTGGAGCCCACTTGCACTGATTGCTTGGTTTCTTCACCTCAGCAATTTGCGGCAAGCATCAAATTAAACTGGCAGGGAAATTTAAAGCTCCAGAATGCTTCAGATTTACAGAGTACAAACATCCAATTAAGTACCCATTACTTAAATTATAATTGCTGTCCATTTGCATGCATGACAGAGGCAGCTACGTGTGCAGAGCGGCTCCGCATGGCTGGCAGGTCAATGGGAGGTGCCAGCAGCAAGTGCCAGCACGACTGGGCACCACGGTGAGAACTGTGTTGTTGCAGGCTAAACAGGCAGGCACTGCTGCTTGATCCTGTGGGTTACAGGGTAATTAGCTTCTGAATAACTGAAATCAATGGATGTTTTGCAGAATCACACCAAACAAGCAGAAGCTTGGCACGCAGACCGGAGAAACAGTCCCACTGCTACACAGTTGAGTTTGTTAATTCCTAGTTTAATTCCACCAACTTCAAAAGCTTTGCAGCAGGAGGAAAAAAAACGTAGCCTCGGGTTACTAGTAAACCCAATCAAATTACCCTGCAATTTGACAGCTAAAATGAAACGCTGTTCCTCCTGCCTCCCCACCTTCACTGCAGAGCCCTCCTCTCCCCCAGCAGGATGAGCCCTGCCACCTCTGAAGCACTCACAGAGTCCCATTGCTACCTAAGTCTCACCATTTCTTTGGAAATCGCATCACCTCATGATTTCTCATCTCCCCGCTTTTCCATCAAGCCAGATCTACAATCAGGTAAACGTTTTACGCAGTTATCTCCCACAGTCCAGTCTTAAAGGAAACAGCTTCTTACACAGGAAATCTGACACGCTTACAACTCCTCAGACTGGGTGAGGAGAACGTCTCGCTAACAGACAGTGAGAACTGCAAGATGGGTTCAAACTCTGCTGAGGTGTAGCATGAAAAAACAGTGCCCAAGGGAAGGATGGAGCAGCTGTCCATTCAGTGATACACTGAGGAGGAGAAGCAGAGAGCAAGTCAGCCATCTGACAACTAAGCCTCGACTATGATCGCCTCTGAAATCCAAATCCAGCTTTGCTCCCAGCAGAGCCCCTCCCAGGCCACGCAGCCCCAGCAGTGCTGCAGGATTGGCAGCAATAAGGCAGAGCTGCCCCTGCCTAGCACTAACAGAAGGAATCCAGACCAGAAAGTATTGTTTCAAATCAACTATTAAAAAACTGCACGCAGATAAACAACACATGAGAGAAAATGAAAAGCAAAAACCTGTATGTATTCCAAACCAAAATTAAATCCCACCCTCGATGCAACTACATGGGTAAATGAGCTACAGAATAAGTGAAATTTCACGACTCTCCTCACAAGGAAACTTTCCCAGAAACAGTAAATTATTTTGAGAATTTATGATAACCTGCTACCAGCAGAAATGTGAAAACTAAATAAATTGATGAAAATGCCCTTACCTAATGATATTTACCAAATGACACCGTTCCCTCTGCTGTTCGTAGCAAGCTCAGTCACAGAGTAAGGACAGGTTTGCCTTATTAGTATAACTCTCTGCCTGTGTGTTTTAAATACCTTGAAGCACAGTACCATCTGTGTGTAATCTACTAATGAGCTACTGCTTAGACTGAAGAAGGCCAGCCAGCTAACACCAATTACTCAGATGGAGGCTGCCTAATTTTTAGGCAATTAATGAGTCCCTCTCACTTTATAGAGGGAACTTAGTTCTCCAGATATATTATTGGAGATCCTCATCTGAAGAGAGTTTCTTCAAGAAGAAAATAAGAAGGGAGTGAGACACGGCCCAGCCACACAGAGCAGGGGCTGAACCCTGCTGCAGGGGACAGGAGCAGACCCTGCTGGGACCAGCACAGCCTTCATGGGAGCAGCAGCTACCAGAGAAGCACACTGCTCAACCCACGCCATCACTCCAGACCATCTGGGGCACTAGGATACCTCTGTTAATGCTCAGAGAGTAGAATAGCCAGAGCCATGCTTACACAAGAGCTTTGCTGGTTTTACTCCCACTTGCCTCCCAGTCACTTGGAAAAGCCTAACAGTGAGAATCCCCAAATGCTGCACGGTCCCTGAACATCTAGGAAGAAGGCTGACTGCTCCGCTCTCTGACTGATGAGGTTTTAATAAGCTGGCCTTAAGGGGTTATTAGGTTATGCAAAAATAGAATCCCCTCTTCTGAAATTAAAAAATACGTCTTAGTAACCTAAACAAAGTTTAAGGAGATGGAAATTACCTTTTAGAGCTCCCTGTTGGAAGGAGCCGTAGTAAAGCATAGAATGGGTAATAAATTATCACAGTAATTACATTGATAGTGCACAACTTTCACGTACACAATGAAAACATTAAAGGAGATCTCATTTTTACAATGCATTGTGCACTACAATTAGGGAAAGGGCAGCATTATGTGCAAGAAAGGATGTGCTTGTCTTGCACAAGCCTGGAGAACATGCCATCTCCAATCACAGCGAGGAAACTCACAGAGGAGAGCTTTCACCCAGCAGCAAAACACCCACCTGCCTTGAGGATGCCTATATTTACACAACAGCAAGGGTCTGAAAGTGACACTTTATGTTGACCTACATCAGAAATCAGCCAAAACACTTCAGCTTACAGTCTGCTCCAATAAAGCTGAGACACTCTGCTCCTAAACGTAGTTTCCACCGTAATCCCAATTTGCCTAAAACGACACATGCCATTTTGAATAGAAATGTCACATCCAAAATGCCACTAATGATATTTACTTTCTTCCCCACAGTTTTGACTGTCTAGAATCTGTGTATTTTTCCAACAAACTGTGCCCTGCGCCAGCAATTTGCAATGCAACAAGGGCGAGCAGGTTCAGAGCACACTGCCCACCCCAGGGCCCCACAGACCCCTCTCCACCTGCACCCAAGGAAGCCTCAGCTTTCAGATCTCTTCTACAGGTGAATTAGGAGATATGACACAAGAAGCTGCACCCAGAACCAGTAGGTCCTGACCATTACACACTCAAGGTCTTACAGCTTCTTCATCTACACCCATATCCAGGACTGGAGGTCTCGGCCTTCAGCTGCAGCTCCTGACTGCCCCGGATGCAGAGCCCAGGAACAACCCTGCTGTGATCCATGTCCCGGCAGCTTTCCACTGCCTATTAAACATACCCACCTCAGGGAGCTTCAGAATGAAACTGCATCACTGAAAAATAAATTTCGACCAGCTCTATTCTGCAGAATGTGATCTTTCTGCATTTTACCATTAGCTCAAAGACACCAGAAGGATTGTACCTCACATTACCCTTCCTCTTCCAGGCCCACCCATTATTTATTTTGCTGAAAATATAAGACATCAAAAGCACACGAGATAGCTTCGCACACTGATCCAAATAACCTCAGGACCAGAGAGTAAATCAGCAACAAAACAAAACAAAAAGCCTTTATCGGGAGCACATGCTTTCTGCTGCCTCATGAAAAATCTGACCTTCTACATTAACATCATATTAAGTCAGTTCTACCTTCAGCATCCTGGACAAAATCTATCAGCTCTCAAACAATAAAACAAAACCTGTGCAACTACTGTGTACTCAATCTTGACATGTGGATGAAAGAATCAGCATTTCTTTAAACAAAAAACATCCAGATAAGACTATACACCGCAGTTTCCTTGGAGAGAGCTGCTTTAAGCTATTTGCACACCTGACTACAGACTTCCAGTTCCCTCTACCCCTAAAAATCTAAAGGCAGACAGTGGGCAAGCACAGATGGAGTGCAGAGTGGCTCAGATGGCTGAGGAGTGGCATCACTTTATGGCCAGCAATGGTTGTCTAGGTCAGAAGAGCAACGGATGCACAGATTTTTGGGTTTCTTTTTATAAACTAGTCACCCTGGAGACTTGAGGCATCCCCAAGGCTCACGGTCCCTCAGGAATCTGATGTGCCACCTTAAAAATCTTGAGTGGTTTTTGCTCCTGTGTGCCCCAGTACAAACTGTGAGGATGGTTTAGAGCCAGTATGCACAATACACTTGTGGCATTCAGAGGCAAAAGCTGCTCTGCCATAGCTGGCTTTGTGCACTAGCTTTAGCATAACTTCTCTGCTCCTGCCCCACCGCTGGCTTTGGTTTTTGTTTGTTTGTTTGTTTGAATCACCTGTAGAACTGAAGACACAAGCATAAAAGACACTATTCATATCACAGTAGTAGATGTTTTCCTAAAATACGAAGAAGCCCCATGAGATCTCTAAAAAAACCTTCACAAGGGCAGGGAGGCACCATTAGAACACGAAGTGCAGAAATCATACTATCATCACGCTTAAAGCCTCTGCCACACAGCCTTAACAAGCCTTTCCATAGGACACATGGCTACTGGCTGCCAAGAGGTGAGAGTGATATATGAAACACTGTGCTTCAAGCAGCTGCCAGAAACACCGCAATGGTGCCTCCCTTCCTGCCCCAGACTGGGAACACAGAAGGCCAGTGAGAAGGCACGGATGGCAGAGGCTGGCACGGGGCAAGGCATGGTGCAGGCTGCTTAGTCACCTCCTGGGAGAGCCAGGTGCTCGGGTTAGAAGTTTAATTTTTTCCACTAGTCTCTTCCTTCAGTGGGGAAGCACTGAAACCAAAACTCAATCTGCTGTATCTTCTTACATCAGTATGTGTTATACGTACTAATCACATTCTTTGTAGGAAAGAATCAATTGGATTTGAAAGGGTTAGAGATTAATAAAATGTACTCTCTAGAGGTGACACCAAGCTCAGATCAATTTTGCTTTCAACTCACAGATGAGTAATCATTTCTGCTTTAGCAAGTAATACCAGCATGACGACAACCTCACGGAGGTCTATATACTAGCATTTCCATATACTGAAAACAGTTCCTTCCTACTTCTCAGGTCAACAACTCAAAACACTCAACTCCACACCTTCAGAGAGAGGACAGCTCTGATGTTTCCTATGTAAAAACAAGTCCTCCAAACTTAAATGCTGAAAAATAACCAAAACTGCACCATCTCGTTTCTCCTTTCTATTGCTGCTTCCCATGATGACCCAATGTCTCCTCACTCGCAGTTTTATGGCTTGCTGCTTCCACAGATCACTCACAGCCAGAACAAAGAAAGCCACAGAAGGGAAGCTTCTGCTACAGCATCACAGGAACTGCCTGCTGCACAGTGCAGCACACTTCAAACAAGTGCAGTGCTGCAAGTAACATAGAGAAAGTTCCTTAAACTCAGTGGACAGAGATATGGGAACATACGTTAACATTCATACCTAGTTCAATTTAAGGAGCCTTATTTATGTTCCTTTAATTACACAGTCCATAATGCCTGCTATAGACACATAAGCCAGTTACACAGACTCACACACACAGAGCTATAGTGGATCGGGAGCTGCCTCCAAGCTAAGCCCAACATCACAGCATCACTGCAGCATCACATGCCCACAGCTCGGGCAAGGTCTGCACCCATGGATGCAACTGATCCTACAGGAAATCAAAGGCAGCAGGGAGCACAGCTTGAGGGCATGCCTGCCCTATTCTAGAGAAGGGCCTGAAATGACACACCTACCCTACTCACAGATCACATGTGCAGAGCAGCACAATGGCTTCTGGTCCTAAAGAGGTTGAAAAGAATACGTGTCAAGGCCCCAGAGCCAGGAATGGCCCTCGTAACACAGCTGCTCCCTCAGACACACACTCATTGGGTAGCGAGGATGGCTGCTAACAGTGCTGGGCCGCTGCATGCCCACTGCTCCCAGCCCCATGCCCACACCGTGGGAACTCTGCCTCCAGGCTCGGTGTGCTGGCATACAACCCAGACTTCAGGAGAAACGGTCCCTGCTCCCCTCACAAGCTGCAACCCGCAGGCATCTCCTCAGGTCCTCTCCTGAGCCATCAGATCCGCTCCTCTGAAGCCCTTCCTCCCTTCCTCAAAAACTCAGGTTCTGCAAATGTGAACCTCTACTCCATAGAATTTTCATGACACCAGAAAAAAGAGAAGCAGAGGAGCAGAAGCCATTGCTACCACCTCTGCAGGGGCCGGCAGGATGACACGGTTAGCTTTTTCCTCTCTAGGTCTTACTTAGCAAGGTGTAAAATTAAAAATAAATAAATAAAAGCCTGTCTAGCACTACGTTCCCAAATCCAAGTGTACTGAAGGCTGCTCCCAATGCGAATGTGCCACAGTAGCTCACTGGAAGGAAGATCCACCACCTCTGTGCTGCAGATGGCAGATGAGTTCAAAGAGGTTGCTGGGCTGCCCAGCTCCTTTTTTCTTTTTTAAACAGCTAAGTGAAAGGAGACTCACTGGGGCCAGCAAACACGCTCACTGCATCCTGGGTAAGTCGGCAGCTGCATTATTTATCATTTCGCTCAAACATTACATAAGACAGACCTTCAAAAAATATTTTTGTGAACAAGAGAAAGAACAAAACACAGCAGAACAACTGCCCCTGTCCCTCAGGATGGTTTGCTTCAGAATAAGGGCAACAGCCCATGACCCACACCTTCAGAGCCAGAAATACTGAAAGCTCTTCCAATTTCTATTTAAGATCTTAAAGAAAGCAAAGTAGAGACCTTGATACATATTTTTTTCCATTTCATAAAAGCCTCGTTTTGATCCCAATTAAAGGCATAGGGTTGGAAAACCTCTCAGTCATGGAGGTGTGCCTAGTAGAGGCTCAGACAGAGTAATACTGCAGCTGGACGCAGAACAGCCATCCACAGCTGGCAGGAAACCTTCTGCAGAAGGGCAAGAGTATAGATTTTTAACTGAGGAAATGACATTTCTTTCATCTGTCTCTTACTTCCCTCATCCCTAAAGATCCTACCTTTGTAATTTACCGCTGTCTGAAACAATTTAATTGCCTCCATTCATTTTATTCAGATACAGTTGTGGTTTCTCTTTTGGGAAAGGAGTCTGGCTTTAATATTTAAATATCAGCTCAATATTTTAATTGTTTTAATTATACATGAGCTCATTTTAAATGAGCGTAATAGCTAAAAATTCGAGTGTTTAAATAAGTTCAATATTTAAACCCTGTCAGGCTGAGGTCACTACAAATACCCAAACCGCCCGCAGATCCTTTCCCGTTCTTCTCTTTGCGTCTCTCTTCCTCTCCAGCAGCACGGAGCACGTCTGGGCGCTGCCAGCTGTCACCCAGCCCTGTCTTGCAGCCACGTCTCCGTCTGTCCAGGGCAGAGGAAGCCAAGGCTGAGGCTCCCTTCTCGAGGTGCACTGAGTACCCGTGCTGTGCAGCTTGCTGAAGCCCCCAAGACATGCCTGAACACTGGAGCGTGTTCCTCCCCTCCTTCCCTGATACGAACGGAACAGATGGAGTGGAGCCCCGAACCAGTGGGGCTTTACGCTCCTGCCTTGACGACAGCTTAGAGCAACATCCATCTTGACTTTTTTTGTTTGCTGAGGCCGTAAGTTACAGTCTTCAGAAAAAAAAGCAAGGGGTTGGTGCACATGTATCACTGCTGCCAAACTCCCATTTCCTCTATGTTATTGCATTATTTGCAGAGAGGAAAAGCTGAAAACCTCTTTCACGCTACTCATATCTCAGAAAATGGGAGAATTCACAGCCGTGCATTTTACATGATGGGCAGAAGTCACCTCTTTGGGCAGATGCAATCGCAGCAAAAAGCAAACACAACTGCATGAGCACCGTGCAGCTCCTCTAGGGGCCCATTCCAGCAGGGGAGATGGACTTTTAAGAGTAAGGCTCCTCCGGAATATCCCATTCCAGGCACAAATCCACACATCACCTCTGAAGCAGAGGTAGCTCCACCTCCATGTGCACTGCAGTTTTCAGAGCCAAAATGATCAGACAGCAACAAGAGAAAAAGAACTGATCTTCACAGAAGGGAGCAAGGGGAAATCCCAGGCTAGAGCAAAGACAATCAGTAGGAAAGTGAAGGGCTCCTGACACAATGCAGTGAAGACAGGAAACTCTGTCTCTGCAGCTTGGAAAACACAGCAGCACCAAGCCTGAGCCAATTAAGCTCCATCAAGCTGGAGAAAGACTCCTCCCAGCTCAGCAGCCAGAGTACAGAAGCCTCAGGGGTGCCTGCCCATGCTCCAGTGCACAAGGCAGGCATACCCTCTGGAGCTCAGGCATGCTGAGAGGGGGTGTTTTAGCTCAGCAGATAAATACAGCAACAATAAATGGCATCAATTATTCACTAATGGAATTATGCCCAGTAAGTCAAACAGAATGTATAATCTGAAAAATCTTTTGCTTAAGAAATGCAATGATTTTTAATTGGTTTTATATCCCCTGCTATGAGCACTCCAAGCACTATATACAAAAGGCTTGGGAAGAGAAGTCGCTAAATCAGATTAAAAGGAAATCCCTACCAGCTGGGAACCTAACAGCTCCCACATCCTCAGTTTATTTGTATAACCCCCACCTGTAAAGCCTTGCCAGGTTGTTACTAGGGCTGCAGTCCCAGCATTAGCTGTTTGCTTGGTTTCTCAAAGCAGGCAAAAAGGATGATCTGCAGCTTTCCAAAAAGCTTCTTAATATTAAGAAATGCTTGTGAAACTTAAATCAACATTACATTCACAGATGCTCGAGGCAGAGTATTCTGTCCCCACCACAAACAGTAATCGTTACACTGCAGACATGACAGTTTTCTTTTGGAGCACCTGGAAGCTGCTGCGTGCAAAAATGAATCTGACTAGCATAATTAAATTAGCTCACCTATTTTAATTATTTTGGCACAGCATCTGAAGTGGGAAGAAGCCAAATTTACTGTGGTTTCTGTGTCATTTTTGCAGCGTCCTGGAGCCCCCATATGCACTCCTGTTAGTCATCTCCAAAAGGAAACAAGAACAGCTGAGTCCATAATGAAGGGCAAGTAAAGCCACCTGAGACCATTTATTTCAGTTTTGGCTTGGTGGGTTTGGGTTTTTTTTTGCTGTTTCCTCAGCAGGCTTTAACTCCACACCTCCAGCTGGAACACCATTTTGCCACCTTCTCCTCCACATCCCTGGCACTCTGCAGCCGTCCGTCTCCTCGGACGGCTCCTCCTCCTCCTTCTTTCTCCCCCTTAGGTTTTCATTCCATGACTTCAAAGATACGTTTGCCCCATCAGCCTCTGCCAACATCTTTCTAGCCAAACCCCTGTTCTCTTTAAGGCAATTCCAGTTTGACTGACAGCACTTCTGGACACAGTGCTTTCCTTCAGACTGTGTCAGGGAAGCCTCTGCAGTACCTGCACACAACACTGCACCTTCTCCATTGCTCCACCCCAAGTCCCATTCAACTTCACCCCTTGAGAGTCTCCCTACCTTTTAAACAAGTATAATGGATTATGTGGTACTGCACACGCACTACTCAACTTTGTAATTGCTCTTGTACTCAACACCAATTACAATTTTTGTCATTCAGGCTGTAATTCTACGTACTGCTCAGAAAGATGCCAGTCTACATAAGTCAAGGAAGACACGGGCACCCCAATTTTGCTGGTTTATTGCCCTGGTAGCCCAAATCTGTCTTTATCATCAGCATCAGCACTTTCCACGCACTGCTTCACACAGCTCTACAGAAATGTCTGCACAGCTTCCCTTCCCCTCTTAAGGATGCTCACCAGCTCAGACATCCCAGAGCTGACAGCCAGCAGGACACAGCACTGCGCTGCCCACCCCGAGCACAGCTCCACACGTCCTGTCCGTGCAGAATCATTTGGGCACCCCACCCTCCCAGCCCCCTGCAGCTAACCCACTACCAGATGTGCTGCCATTCTGAACAACTGTACACAAATAACCACAGTCACTTGCCCATTCCCACTCTCCTGTATCAAAAACATCACCTATAAAAAAAATCAAAAGCCACAGAACCCAGCATCAGCCCGGTACCATCACCCCACTGAGCAACAAGGCCATTTCCTTCCATCCACTGTTTCCAGTCTTCTACTCAAACACAAAGAGTTAAAACTCAGAAGCTTCTTGAGTGCCTGCCCCTTCCCAACACAGCACCCAGAGAGGCCCCAGGCAATCAAGTGACAGTACTTCCTATCTAAAGACCCCTTTCAGAAAGGGAGTCAAATTATCAATTTCGCTCCGAGTGCTGAAACCACAGAAACAGAAATTGTGTTTCACACACAGTGTACTGGAAGAAGAAAATAAAAATCAATAGTTTGTTCCACGCAGCAATCTAAAAGTCAGTACAAGAGAGAATGAATATTAAAAGGTGAAAGCCGACTACATGATCACATACTTGCAAAGAAACTATTCTTACTTTATGTGCTTTTTCCCCTTCATCTTATACTGAATGTACACTAGCTCAACTAAATGAAAAGAACAAACTATTCACTGCTGTGGGCTATATTTAGCCATAAGCAGGCTAACATATTAAAGCATTTTTCCCATCAGTACCCAACCTGAATTGATACTGTCAACAGCTGCCAATAACACAAGGCATTCTGCAGAGTCAGTCAAAGAAAGCAGCTAAAAAGAATACAGCACTAAAATATAATTAAAGGTAAACTATCAGCTGAATGACGCTATAACTGCGGGCATTTTATTTCTACAGATGTGTACTTCTGATACAGGAGATGCAAAGGCCCTTCCTTGCAGTCAGTGGTAGTGCCTGGCATCAGTGAGTCAAGGCAGCTCAATTACACAGGTTATGGCTCTCATAGGGGCTCCCATCCAGGTCAGTAAGAGCAGTTTTGTAAAACAAAAACACCACTGCACTTAGCAGGCTTTAGATCATGCTCCACACTGTAGCCAATTCCTAATTTCTGTGCCTGCTCTCACAAACAGGGCTCACAGCAACCACGACAAAAGACTGCAGACTACTTTGATTTAGCCATATCCATTCACACATCCACTGAGCTCAGTTAGACAGAATTCAGCTTAGGACCTGGAGACTCACAGAGTAACATTTCCCAGCCAACAACGCTGTGTAACACTGAGCTAACCCACCTGCCTGCCCAGGTCCCTCAGATTACTGAGAAAGCCAAATCACTCCGGATTACGTTGTTCCCTCCGAGCAGGGAGAGCTGCTCAGAGCAGCAGTTGCTTTGCGCTCAGAGGACCAATGGTGGAGCATTACCCAGATCAACCATCTGTGCCAGAGAGGGGAGTTCAGTGCCTCCGTGAGGTATTCCATTACAATAGGTGTGCTTCAAAAGCAGCTGTACGCACAAACCAGCTCCTGTAGCCTCAAACTGCCAAAATATTCACTTTCCTCTACCCAGGGATGTTCTTCCCAGTTAAGCCCACATACGATCACACATACGGCTGGCATGACTTCTTGGGAGCTGCCCTTCCAACGTACAGTAAAACATCCAGATAAATCATCAGGAACCACATTCACAGTTAAAATCTGTTAGCAGGGCTACAAGAGCGGATTTTAAAGCAATGTCAAATTCATCTCTACTTTAGTGGGCCCTCAATCAGATCTCTTTTTTTTTTTTCCTTCTTTTCTTTTTCTCTCCCTTAAGAAAACACAAGGACATTCTGGGATAGCTTAAGTCACATCAACAAAACATTACAGTGATAAAATTCATCTCGTAACATCTGGTAAGCAGATCGTTGGACTTTTTTTTTTTCCCAGAAGAGAATGAGTATATATGCAAAACAAAAAGCAGCCATTTAAAGTACTTGTTTCAATCAGCACTGTCCAGATCCAAAAGTAAAAACATTTTTCTGTGACTTACCAGAATTTCTCTTCGACACGAGCTTCAAATTCATGCTGACTACAGTACAGATCACAAGAACCAAGAGAACAAGAGGCTTCATCTTTCACTCTCTTTGGCAGCTGAAATGCAAACATAGTATGAAGTCTGAATCACAGGTCTCCACCACAGCAATGCAGCAGCTACAATTAAACATTCCTCACAGGGCCATTATAGGGCACTGCTTAACTTCGTGACATCTGGGTTTGTTTTAATGCAGACATAGGAAAACACCACGGCTCAAAGCAACTGCCAATGAATAATTTACCTCTGAGTACCACACAAAAGGTTGCTGGTTTGGTTTTTTAAATGATATTTGAAAGAATACGAGTTTAATCTGACAGATTTCTGTATGTTGTAGAACATGAATCACAACAATTATAATTCATTTTGGTTCATACTTTAAAAGAATGTTTCACATTGTTTGGGAAAACGTAAGAGCAGGTTACTTGCTTCATTTCCCCCACAAGCCTTTTTTTCCCCACTGGTGACCTTGTAAAAGCTCCTACAATGAAATGATGCCATTCCAGAAATTTCTCCTATAAAATGAAGTAAAGACAGCTGAATGAAACCCAGAAATCAATGAAACCAAGTCTCAAGATTGTTATTAAAAATATAGTAAGACTCATAGGAAAGATTAATTCTACTTTATAATATAAAATTGGAAGAAAAAAAAGAAGAGAAAATTCTAGTTTACAATTGTAGTCTGAGTTGGATGTAATTACTGCAACTAGTTAAGTTTTCATTTACAACTCCAAGGTCATTCAAGAAAACAGTAAGAGCACACATATCCCTATGTGTGATAAAAACAGGTGCAGTCAAACTGAAACCAGCAAAGGCCATCCTTCTCTCTAAACAAAAAAGGATTGAGATGCTTAATTAGAAGCTAGAGCCCCAAATACAGGCTTAGTGTGAAACCACAGGACTTTAAGTGTCAGGAATCCATCTCTGTATCTGATACAGAACTCAGCTCAGGATCCTCACTCTTGGATACAGAGACTGGTTACCTAGATCAGTACGAAGTCCTTATTTACACCAAAACAATCAGCCAGCACTCTATGACAGCTCTGTTTAAGCAGAAAGGTGCACAACCTTTCTGCATTAGCAGCCGAGGCAAAGACCAACAAACCAGAGGCACCCCAAATGGCAGAGGCAGCCCCAGGCCAGGACAGCCCAGCTGCCCCCAGCATGGGCTCAGTGCAAAACGCCAGCAGGAGAGCATCACATCCTGCACGTCTCTGGAAATCATTCCATTTAATTGGAGCTTATTACATCAACCACCCTTCCTTTGTCATTTTGCTGCCAGCACACTGTTGTGTGAAGAAAATCTAAGGAACCACACAGAATTTTTAACACGATGGCAATTATGCTGCTACTCAGTTATTTCAAACTTACTGCTGATGTCCCAAGCTTTCACCCCTCACCCTACCACACTGCAAGCTACAAAAAGGCAGCACACTTCTTGCTGCATTTCATGTTCCCCTGGGCACTTACTGCCTACTGATCGCACCAAGTAACGACGCGAAGGATCCGAAGGAACATCGGAGGAGTGATGAGCACTGAAGGCTGTCTGACAGTGCTTAATGGCAGAGTCCGTTTTCGTTCTTCCCTAACCTCTCCTCGGAGTACCAAAATCCTGAAACGAGCAAGGCCATCTTGACAAGACAACGAGGAGAAAGTAATTGAACTAAATCTTTTGACAGATAATTTTAATGATGATGTTATGCTAGAATGATTTTCAAGCGTAGCTTTGCAAATTGCTTTCTCCACTTCCTTCCCTTTGGTTATTACAGATGAGGTGTATAACACCAGGATCCTTCCCCATGCGGCCCCTTCATCCTCGCCCCAAATGGGCTATGCTGCATTAAATCAACTCAAGGCAAGTTTTGCCAAGCAACATTCACACTAGAGACAGGGGAAAACTCTGGGTTCTGTCAGCATCAACAGGTGCTTTGCTCTTTGAAGGCCAGGCCTCACCAAAGCAGTCACTGCATGTACCCACACCAGCAATGTTACGAAAACACAGCAGGAAAAGGTCAGGAATCTGCCCCAGCACCCAGCCATTCCCACCAGGTCTGACACAACGGATGCAAACACACAGCAGTACTCGGGGTGCCTTCTTTGTATCCTGGGACACCCCAGCAGAAGGGAGGAGCAGTCACTATATGCAGGGCTGCAAGAATCTAAGACAAGATCTCTTTGTTTGCTGGGGAGGAGACGTCGGGCTGGGCCTGCTAAGATCACCCTGATGTCACCCAGCCATGGTGGGCCATGCACTCACCTATGGGGCACAGGGATGGCCCAGAGGCTCAAGATGGTCTCGTGCTAAATCTACTGGCACTTCTGGAAATAAATGATGCAGAAGGCATCTACAAACCGACAAAGAATGTGAATGAAACTGTGCTGCTTTGTAGAGATGTTAGATAAGATGAAATGATTATTATTCAAAACCATTTTTTATAACTTTTCTGCTTTTCTCCCAAGCAGGACTGACCCGAACCACAATACACCAGAAGGCCAAGCACTCACACAGGGCCCCTGAGAGGACACCACTGACCCACACGAAAAGGAGAAGCATGAGGAAGGGGTTACCCATCCAATTTACCATGAGGGAAAAGAAATTCAGCCTCAGGGCCTACACTCCTGTTGATTTTAGGCTGTCTATTTCATACACACAGTCAAAGCTAAGACCATGCTTATAGGATCTGACAGGACTAACTACCTGTATGCTCAAAGAACGCGTGGCTAACGAGACTCCAGATAGCCACAGAGATTCACATCTCAAAAGATGAAGGGAAGGAGATCCCAGCCACAAATTGCACACCTCAGTACTTACTACACTTCCCAACAACCAATTGCAGCACAGCACATTTTTAGCACTGCCAATGCCCCGGTCAAACTCTTTGACAACACTGCCAGGGACAGCCATGGGTAATGCATTGCTCCTCCATCCACAGCAGCACTCCCCCAGAAGTCTGAATTCTGGCTCTGCATGAAGAGCTGAACCCAATCTTCATCTACTGGCACTACTGATCTTCAGTTTAATCAACCTCCAATGACAACACAAAACCCTCCTGTCTGAAACGTTCCACAGAAGGCAGGTTACAGCCTGGAGCGTATAAGATTTCTAAATATTGATTTTAACAGAATTTTGTATTAAAGTTTCATTACATGCCAGGCAGCATCTTCTCCTCCTCATTTTCAGTTAGCTCTAAATGAAACAGCTATGTTTTAAATCCCCACATTCCTTCTCCTGGTACAGACACACTTCCTTAGAAACAGTAACAGCTTCCATTTAGGATATCTACACGCTACAAAACTATTGTTATAAAAATGCATCTGTCATTTCTCTTCCTTTCCCTCTTTATTTCAAATGTGAGGACCAAAAACAATTTTAACCACTTTCTCTTTTGAAATGGTTATGAAAACCATCTCCTCTGCCCGCCTCCCACTGCTGTGCACAACTGCTTCTCAAACACTTTCAGCATTTAAGAACTGTGTAACTAAAATCAAATACTTAATGACCAGAACGCATGACAGAAATAAGTGCTCTCATCACGTGAAACTAAAGAGTAATTCCCACAACCCAGCTGGCAACAAAATTAACTTTGCACTGAGCCTGGAAGTTGGGACGTTGAGGCTGACACACATGGGGTGCCTCAGTCAGACCTTCACACCGTGCAGCTTGAACATCAGACTTTTCTGGGCACACCTCAGAAGACAGTGACAATGTTGAAGACCTTTCCCAGAAGAGCGAAGATGTTTCCCTTACTGGATAGAAATGCTGATTACAGCTAACTCAAGGAAGAGACAGGCAGAATAAAGTGCTCGCTGAGAAGGCTGAAGGAATCCAGCCCTTGGTGTGACCTACCAGGCTATGTTTGAATGGAGGGAAGCAAAGGGAGGTCGCTACCATCAGAGGGAGCGGTGGAAGAAAAGCAAGGGGCAATGGTTTTGTTCTCAATCACTCCTTCCCTCCTCGTGCCACTGCAATGCTGCAGAGCAGATTTCAGGCAGCCCTCCTGCTCTAAGCACCCAGCAAACAGGACAGTACCAAGCTGCAGCAAAGCACAAGCTCTGTTCTCCTAAAAGCAAACCAACAAAAACCACCTGACTTCCACGTGCTGCCTTCAGCAGCGCTGACATACTGAGGCATTTCTGCAGGGCCCTCAGGAAACAAGGCGTGGGGAACTGCAACAGCATCCAACACTGGAAAGAGCTTCACTCAAGCATCAAGGTTCCTGGAAGTGTTTAGAAACAGGAAGGCAATCGGTGCATTAATACTCCACACAAACCCCAGCACTGAGATCCCAAGTTCCTGCTTTACACACTTTAGTTTTGCACCAATTTCCACCACAAGCTCTGCTTATACGACATTCCTTTGTAAGGGAAAGCAGGAAGAGGAGCACTGTGTGTGTGTGTGTGTGTGTGTGTGTGTGTGTGTGTGTGTGTGTGCTCAGCACACGCCCGTGCACAGACCAAGATCTGCTGATGCACTGTGAGGCTCCGCAGGCTCTGGCTCCTCCACAGGAGCTGTGATGCACAAGGTGCTCATTAGGAGCAGCAGCACACCTCTTGAGTGGTCTCCAGTTGTCAGGCTCTGTTGTTCAGAAACCTCAGGGAAATAAATTACTGTTTTCACCCCCCACACAAAATAAGAAATGGCAACAGCAGTCCTTCCGACGTCTTTACAGGATGCTAGATGGCGACTTCTGTTCACTCCTTTTCAAATCATTTGCTCACTCTGCTTTCTGAGGTTTGCAGTTTTAATGAGAGTTCTCTCTCAGGTCTCCCATTCCGCTGCCAACACACCAAATGTTGAGCTGTGCACTACTGAAAAGTTTTCAGCAC
Source organism: Callipepla californica brunnescens (assembly GCA_023055505.1). Lineage (NCBI taxonomy): Eukaryota > Metazoa > Chordata > Aves > Galliformes > Odontophoridae > Callipepla > Callipepla californica. The sequence continues at coordinate 2,813,907 of JALIRH010000013.1, forward strand.
ACACAGCGTGGTGGGTGGAAGCAATCCACAACGGGCATCGGTCCCTTTCTGTTGACACCCTGACCTCACACACACACAACCAAAAGAATTAAAATCAGAGATGCCTGCTAGTTCAAATAGCGTTCCTTCAGCTCTACTTGATATGAGTCACGCACCACTCTTCACTCTGCTGCTCAGTGAGCACCACAGATTTCATTCTGCTTATCTGCTGTACATCCTCACCACCGTAATCAGACACTTAAGATGTCCAAATACACTGTGAACATTACTCCACAAGGCAGCATGCACTCAGCATTCACACTGCTGGATTGGAGCACCCGTGCGGCATCCCTGTTTCATGGGCTCAGGTCCTTACCTAAATTCACATCTGGCAAATTCTCCTTCTTCAGATGTAATTCCATGAGAAATGTACAGCTGCAGTAAGCTCAGCAGCAATCCAGGCGGCACTCGTGTTGTGAGAACTGAAAGTAATCAGGGCTGGATGTGCCCTGGGCTGCCTGAGCTGGGGGGGAAGGAGCAGCAGCCTGCAGCAAGGAGTGGGACTGGGGGGCTTCAAGGTCCCCTTCCAGCCCAAGCCACTCGATGCTTCTATAAATGCAGAACCTTATGTCAGAAGCCATACAACACAGTGTTAACTCTGAGGGTTTATTTGAAACACTATAATGCTTCCATCAAAAAGTTTGTGTCCTCTGGATCACCATTTGGAATACATCTATGTGCAGCATCTTAACACTTTAAAAGGACCAGCACAGCTTCTGAACAAAAACTGGGCTTCGGTGGCAGGCACAAAAAAAACACCACGGAGGGCCTGCACTCAATAACTTGTGCCAGCAAAATAGTGGAACTGGTTTCAGTTGTGTTAAAGCAATGAGCAAACTGTTGGTTTGTCCCGCATTGAGAAAAGTCTGCGAGCATTAACACAAGGAGCTTTTCCTGCAGGAACTTTCAGACCCAATAGCTGTTTAAAACAGTGCAACAAAGAGCAGAAAACAGAAAAATGCCCTGCAATATTCCAAACGTAAACAAGGATTCCAGTGTCGATGCAACCCAAGTGCTAACCAGAGGGATCAGTGCTCAACATGTAACCACGGCACTCACCTACATCTCTGCTAAGATAACAAAACCTGAGCAGCCCATCTGAGCAGAGGCATGAAGCAAGGAGCTGCACTGCCCAGCCCTGGTGGGCACATCAAGGCCTACCAGCTCACACCGCACACGGACCTTGATTCCCTAAGCAACTCACTCATACAGAACTCGAGTTCATTATACCTTCAAATTGGATTTTCAATCTCTGAATCATACTCCTCGCTCAGTGCAGCAGCTCCTGCACACAGGCAGCACCCGAAAGTAGTAAAAAGCAGTAACAAAAAACAAATGGGAAAGTCAGACTTTGTTTTTGGGGTGTGTTTTGCTTTGCAGCCTCACACTCAGCAGTGCCATCACACGTACTGACTGAGCACTGCCCTCCATCCTACAGAGAGCTATGGTTCCAGCCTCAGCTGTGCCACACGCTAACTGCACATCACAAGATATATAGACACACTCGTCCAGTATCACAGCGTTTCAATTTGAGCAGTCCAGGCCCCTCACAGACGCTCAAAGTGAAATACATGCTGTGGGAGGAGGATCACCACTGCACTTCAAACCCTCACAGCTTATGAGGTCAGCATAATGGATATATTAATTTACAGCTTTTTTTTTTTTCCCCTAGAGTAGGAGCTATTAATATTCTACATATATTTACTTCTGCAGATGGTGGTTTAATCAATGCAGTACCTTGGGCAAGCAACATGAAGGCAATGTAAGGACCATAGGCCCCAGCGAGCTGATGCTGACAGTGTGGCTCAGCCTCTCACCATAGCCTTGCAGGAGTGCCTAGAGGGCGACAGAAAAATCAGCTGAAGAGAGAGAAGAAAACACAAAGTCTGCCTGCACCTGTAAAGCTAAACCAGCACTGTAGCACGGGGAAAGCAGAGTGTTTAAGACTCAGATCGGGCTAAGTGCTACAGCCTGCAGAAGAGCTCTGCTGAGCGCATAAAGACTCTGAAGCTGTGGTTTCAGTTCTCTAGGGGTGATGGGCAAGGAAAGAACAAGCTGCTGCTGAGACTGCTAAGGGCAAACCAGCAGCTCTGACACCCGAACAGCAGTGACAGTGCTGGCTGCACCTGGCTCCAGCTCTCCTGCTGCCCGCTGACATCCACAGCAAACATGGCAGCTCGGGTCACGGCCTGGGCCTCCGGAGTGCTTGAGGGGACCGTGCCGGTGATCACAAGTCTCCTTTTGTGTCTGACACCGCAGAGGAGAAGGACTTTTCATGCAGTCAGATTCAAAGAGATGAGAAAAGTTCGTTCTCACCCACACCGATTTCTAAACTCGCTCACTGCGCTAAGATCATAGGAGAGGTTTCCAATTCACAGCAGCCTATGCAAGAGCATTACTAAGCCCAAAGATTGGATGCTTTGCTTCTTTGATAGTCAGACCAAACCTTGCTCCCCTAGCAGCTTTTGTAGAAACACTATTAAAAATGGAGAGAAAGACAGTTCAAAGAGAGGTCTCAATCCTGAAATACAGCGCGTTCCTCCTCTCCCCCTCCCACGTGCTTCTCTCCTTCCTCAGCGCTGCTCCTGCCCAGCACGGCACAGGTTTTAGACTGGGCTGCCATCTGCATGCTGAAACGTTCCCTGCTTTCGTAGAGGAGCCGGTTTTACTGTCTTAAACCTGCCCTCTTCCTGGGAGCGCAGAGAAGACACTCACAAGCATCCACCAAACCAAGTTTCGTCCTGCTCCTGTGCACCTTTCCAGCCCTGCAACATTCACACAATAGCATTTCCACTGCTCACGACAGAATCGGTCCCAGCTCCTGCACATCAGAGGAGCAGGCAGCAGGAGAATACAACTCCGCACGCAGTGTGCTCAGAATTCCATTCCTTGATCTCATTCATGGCCACATGCTTCCCTAACTAACACACAATGCCCAAAGCAGACAGAATTAGCAGAAAAAGATGAGTGAGAAGCTGTTCACTTCTTAGAAAATACACTTACTCGTTCCAGAGAAGCGAGACGGGGCACTCTGCTCCGCTGTCAGCAAAAGGCAAGTTGCTTTCACTGCTTCGTGCTACCTTAGAGGGATGAAGACGTTCTTGGTGGGGGTTACACAACCAGAGGACATCCTTCACCTGTACACGCTGTGCCAGGTTTCCCAACCCAAATCTGAGAAGTATGAGAAACTCCCTGGCAAACAGCATCACTTTTGGGTGTTCTGTGAAAACAGCACAGCACTGCAGGACGAAAGCAGATTCAAATACCTATTTAATGCATCCTGGAACAGCTCCGTCAAATACATACCCTTGTTAAGTGTTACATATATAGCAGAGGGGAGAGGAGTGGGGGGAATCCCTCTTCCCACAGTGCCTTTTCTATAGGAGGGGGTCCAGAAGGGAAAGGATCAGCCAAATGTATCGCAGAAGTTTCTCAGTGCAGCCTCTCCCCCAGCAGCACATCACCGTGCACAGCCCCTGTCCTTCTGTCCCAGGGGAGCTCTCCCAGGCCAAGCAGCAGCTGCTCAGAAAGGCACATGGAAGAAACCCTCTGCCCACCAGCACGAGCCTCATTACTTTCAGCGAGGGCAAGATCTTTCCCTCCGCTTTCCCTTCCAGGCTGTTTAAAGGAAGATTTATCCCTAATCGGAGAAGCAAACGGCCTCTCGAAGCGCCTCTTTATTTTGCGATGGACTTTAAACGCTCACTTCCAGCACTGAAGTCGCAGTCACCGCGATCAGGAGCGCTGCCCCGGGACACGGGCAGCGCAGCCCGAGCCCAGCAGTGCCCGCAGCTCCGCAGAGCAGCGCATCTCCTTCCCCCTGCAGTCCCGCAGCGCGTCCCTTTCCCCGCAAACACCGCGCAGAAGGCGCCGTTCCCCGCAGTTTAAACGGGATCGCCGTAACACACACCCCCCCTCTCCCCACGAAACAGCTCCGTGCAGTCACGGAACGAACCGCTCCGCGCTCCAAAGCCTTTTCGCAGCACCGGAGAGCCTCACCTGGCCGCCCGCACCGCCCCCTCGCAGCGAAGCATCCCGAGGGGCACCGGCTCGTTCCCGCCGTGCGCGCACTCCGCTCCCACGGGCGGCCCGGAGCCAGCAGCCGCGTCCCACGCGCGGGCTGCGATCTCTACCGCGATAAACGCTCCCCGGCACGAGCGGCAGCGCGCGGCCCCGCCCCCCCTCACACCCCCCCCCTCCTCCGCCCCGCGGAGCTCCGGCAGCCGCGGGCCGCCCACCCGTGGGCTCCTTCCTCACATCACCCGCGAGCGGAGCTCCTCCGGGCCCCCGGCTGCCGAAGGGTTCGGCGGGGACCCGGCACGGACGCGACTCCGGGCGCCGACGCCGTAACTTTGTGAAACTGCGCTCCGCCGGCGTCTCCCACACGAAACCGGGAGCGCGCACCGAACCCCCTCAGCCCCGTCCCGCCCAACTTTTTTTCCCCCTAAGGGGACGCGGAAAGCGCCGCGCGTTTACCTCCCCGGCTGCGTTTACCTCATGGCCGCGCTCGCCTCCCGCCTACCTACGCCTCCATGCCGGCGCGCCCCGGCCCGCGTCCCCATCCACGCGGGAGCGGAGCGGGACGGCGCCCACGGCCCCGCGCGCGGCAGGTGCGCCCGCCCCGCGCCGCGAGAGCCGCAGCGCCCCCTGGCGGACAGACGGCGCCGGGAACCGCGCGCGGCCGGAGCGCCCCCGCGGTGCCGCCGATGTCGGAGGCGGGAAACCGCCGCGCGGAGACATCACCTCAGCGGCGCGTCTCGGCGCTCCTCCGCCCGCGGCCGTGCTCTTCCACTCGAGGAGGAGTTCGGGACGGCGCGCCGGCTACGTGTGCTCACTGAGTCAAAAAAGGTGATTACCGTGCTACGCTACGGGATCGTACATGTTATTCAGTAACATGAGGCAGGTGTGCCACGGACTGAACCTGCTCAAAGCTGATTTGTTCCCCGCGCTCCGACTGCCTCTGATACACCACCACAGTGCTGAGGCTCGTCTGGCCTTCGTCTCTGACTTAGATTCATTAGGTTGGAAAGGACCTACAAGATCATCTAGTCCAACCATCCTCACACCACCATCCCTACCCAGCAAGCTGCTAAATCAAATCCCTCAGCACCTCATCTCAACGCTTCCTGAACTTCTTCCTCACAGGGCATTAGGAAGCAGCAGTGGGACCGCAGCTGACATCACAGGTGTGCCATGTGTTGCAGACACAGAAAGAGCAGAGGAGAATACAGCTGATGAAACGGAGAGATCTCTCAGTCATCGCTATCTGTACTGGGGGGAAGAGATGCCCACAGAGGCGCATCGATACGGGCAGCATGGAGCGGTGAGTGGGGGCGAGCCAGGCACTCACTGCATCACCTCAAACCCCACTGCGCTCCCAACTGGCAGTTCGTTAGATCTCTCCGCTCCTTCCGCTAAACCAAATCATCCTGTGATGTGTTTCCAGGGTTTGGAGCCAACACCACAGAACTCGGTGAAAGCGACTTTCCCTCTGACTTCAGCTAGCTTTGGAAGCGGCCCCAGACACAATTTCTTGATCTGTTTTGATCCCTGTATGCACGGACTCACCCGGATGGCTCACGCTCAGCCCCAGCACTCCTCAGGCTGCCACCAGCGGCGGTTCTCTCCCAGCACTCATTTCTCACCCCCCAGTGATGGATGTCTCTGCCTGCTGAGCGCTTTGCTCCAGTGTCCTGCCTCGGTTACACCAGAGGTTTAACTTCTGCTATTTAGAGCCAAACGGCAGAGCTCCCAATGAGAAGCTTGCTGTCCAGAGCTGAGGAGCAGGGTGATGCAGAGGCACTGCCCCAGCAAAGCAGCAGCAGGGTGAGCAGGACACCCCAAGTCCTGCTGTGAGGCTCTGCTTCTGCATCTGCGTGCTTCTCACGTGTTTCTTGCCTGGATGGGAAGATGACAGGGTGAGAGAATTTACGGCTGCGCAGAGCCCCATTAACTGACTTCGTGCCTTGTGTCAGCACAGACTGTGGCCTGATCTGTGGGCACACGTGGGCACCCAGTGAATGCACACTGCTGCTCAGAACAGAGCGTGCCACCATGCAGTGGCCACAGTCAAAGCCCACAATCCCAGTCCACCCCTCCAAAATCATCACCACCCTTCCCCAACAATTCGTCTCAACGGGTGATGACACATAGCTGATGGGTGACCCCACTGTAGTCAGACCACGCAAGCTAAGAGCAGGTGACAAGGACAGACACCCCGTGCCGTGCCCACCTGTGCTGCTGCCAGGGCTGCTCTGCCAGCAGCATCCTCACAACTGGAGCAGAGAGGTGAGATGCTGAGGCTGCAACAGCAGAGCACGGGAAGGAGCTCAGCACAGAGAGACTTGGCAGCACTGCCTCGTCCTAGGACAAAAGCCAAAGCAAGCCTGTTGTGAGAGGAACGAGAGGGGACATCAGCAGGTGGATGAGATCGGATGAAGGATTCAGTGCAGGAGGGTGTCAGCGGACAAGGGGAGAGCCCTGCCTGGCTGCGGCAGCGCGGTTCTGATCACTGCCTGTCAGGAGATGAAAACAGGGCTGTGCTGTAACATATTTCCAGTCCAGCTCTGCTGAGAGCGAGGTTTGATAGGGTGCCAGTTCCCTGCGGATGGAGGGACTCGCCCAGTAATGTCGCTGCTGCTGTCTGAAGTTGCACACAGCAGTAAGTGCTGAGACTTCAGAAATCACTTTGCGTCTGACATTCTTCCCACATTCTTTCAGGAGAAAGATAAATGTACTATCCTCCACGTGGTAATCATATTTGATACCAACAATGCTCACAAGAAGTGAAGTATGGAATAGGGTAACTTTGCTGTTCTTGTGCTTGAAGGCTGAACTTAAAATCATTAAGTGCTTTGCATGTAAAAGGAGTGACTGCTTTGCCTAAGTATACGGATTAGAAAAAAAGAATTCCCTTCTCCAAAGAATAACATGACAGGTTTACAGTACGGGTAACATCTTCATGCAGTGAGCTCTGTATGACATGGTCAGAGCGCACTGGCAATCCACCCATCCCTCTCCAATGGCAACAGCAGAAAGGGAAGCACTGCCTGGGATTAATGAAGAGCAGACACAGCCTAACTTCTCCTCAATGCAGCCAGCAGCCTTGAAGCTTGCTAGTGGAACTGCTCAAATTGAGCTTTTCTCTCATGTGCAGAAGAGTTTGTTGAGCAGGAGTGCAAAATCCACCCAACAGACAGTGAATTTTCATTTCCCACTGGGAATTTCTCAGACACGACGAAGACAAATGCTGCCTTTGTTTGTTTATTCCACTTCTTGCGGGGAGAACCAATAATCAATCAGGAAAAAAAGGAGGAAAGGAATAGAAACAATCACCCCACGTGATTATTTGTGACATGCAAACTGTCGTGGTGATCACTGCCCTCCAGACAGGACGCAGCCACACGAGCAATGTGTGCAAGGAGCAGCAGGAGCACCCCAAAGCTGAGAGAAGCCCTCCGTCAGCCCCTTGTTTCTCCTGCTGTCATCCTCTCCCAGTTGCGCTGCATAACCCCAGCAGAGATAAAAAAAAGAATCCAAGTTGTGCTCTTTCTCACCCCTTGTGGGACTTCGGGATGCTCATCGGCACTGGGTTCGCTTGTATTCCACAGATCATTCTTCTTTGGCAGCACCTTTTTGCAACTGCAGAAACCCCACTGCAATACAGAGTTTGGCAAACTCATCTCGGAACAGCTCATTTGGTGCAAGCTTAGATTATATTTTAACTTTAATGATAAGAAATTACTGAGACGATGACAAGCACAGTTAGTTTTAGATGCCACAAGCCGAGGAAAAAGAGGTAAGTTACCTAAAACGATCTCATCATATCTTGTAACTTTTCCCTCATAAAATGCAAATTTCTGCAAGTGGATGGTTTGGAAATCCTAGTTTAAAAGATAAAAAGGAAATAAAACCTAGAAATCAACAAACACCGAAGTTGTGCTTTATGTTTTTCTATTACATATTTTCTTTCCTGACTCCATTTTTTTTGCTGGTGCTTCCAGAGAAGAAGAAATTAATTCATCGCTTTGTTTCCATCTCTGTGTTTGCAGAAGTTTTAAATCGGGCCATAAAAATCTTCCCATTTTGCATTCCTGCTCTGCTCAGATTATCACAGAACAGAGCAAATGGTAACAGTGAAGAGAAGGGGTATAACAAATGGACTGATGGCAAAACAACAAATGACTTCTCTGGACAGAAGCTCTGTGTTTGGGGTAGCGTGGATTTAGTTGAACAAAGGATTTTCCAGGTCAGTTGGCAAAAGAAAAAGAAAAATGTTGTTTCAGATCAAAATGAAATGGAGTTTTAGAGCAGGGGAGGAATGTAGTGAAAATAAACATCATCAGCATTAATTCCACGTCCTGGTTCCTGACAGAGAAATCTTACACCAAACCTAACTACCTGCGTCAGACCAGGAGGAAGCATCTCCATCTCAAGCTGACCAACACCACTACTGAAGTGTAAAGTCCAAAGTTAAATGGTATTTACAGTCTGAGTCTCTGATGCTTCCCAAGAAGATGACTGGGCTTCCCAAAAGGAAGCAGGGGCACAGGGCTAGCCTGCCATGCAGAGGAGTAACAGCAAACAAATGTGCCAAGATCATTTTCACCTTCTTACCTGTAACACGTGGCAATAAACACATCTGTGTTTATTATCAGGACATCGGTGTTCAAGCATTTTCATCCTCTGTTTCATCCATGCAGCTATTCTGAGGGCACGAACTGCCCTCTCCCAGGACATCTGTGAAGAGAAGCATTTATGGAGTCAAGGACAGCACGGTGGCTTTAGATCGGGCATTTTGGTTTGCTGTTTTGTTCCAGTGTGCCTAAGCCAGTCCTGCCCTCCAAGCTGTCAGTGAGTTCATCTCCTCAAAAGCAATGAATGTTACCCAAGTTACACAAAACGAGTCAGGGAAACTGGAGCTAACGGCTTCAAAACACCTCTGATTGCCAGCGCTTCTGGCTTGCGATAACGCTGTAATATCTAAAATTGGCTTCAATCTCTCTAAGAAATGGCTCGGTGTATTTCAGACGTGAAGGTTTCTCACCTGTGTAAAAATGCCAGTACCTGGAAATATCGAACGCACCAGCGCTATTCCCTGTGCTAATGGGAACAGAACATCCACGCTGACACCACCTGATTAATTCCTCTGCTGAGTATTAATAGTCCCCAGCAGAAAGGAGGCAGAGGCCGAGTGTGGAGGTACGTCTGTGGCACACAGGCACAAATGGCCGTGCTCTCCAGCTTCCACCTCCCTCCGACAGCCACAGAGCTGCTTCCATCAGACTGCTCGCAGCCACAGGCATCTCTCTTAGCTCCAAAATACAGAAGTCGCTATTTGGAAATCACTGTACAGCGGCAGTTGCCTGAGCTGAGCAGACATATGTCAGTTGTCTTGGGATGTAAGCAACCAGAGCTTTGGAGCATGCACGCTGCAGGCAGCCTTAGCTCAAGCAGCAGAACCACAGCACTGACTTCAGGCAGTGTATAAGATGTGAAGTAATACCCTCTGCACTGTAAATCACACATCCCAAAACTTTCTGAGGGGAGGAAGCATCCTGGGAGCCAGGAAAAGGGATGAGAAACAGGGAGCTCTTTGCTGAGCTGGGGAACGACAGAAGGAGGAGTCAGTGCAGTCGTCTGAAATGGAGGTAACAGATGTGACAGTAACACTGGAACGTGGAACACAAGCATGCATCTTGGGGGAGAGATGCCAGTCAGCACCTCGCGTGACCAAGAGAAGGGGAGTAGATGCAAACAAGGTGTAAAAGTGGATGAAAAGCACAGGTGTTGTGAGGATGCTGGTGGTCGGTGTATTGGAGAGCCCTGGGCTCATTAGGAGCCCACAGGCGCTGCCCCAACACCCCACACCATGCAACAAACACATCTGCAGGGCTGCAGCCACGGCCAGGCACTGAGCTCTGCAAACACTGCATTAAACACGACAGTGTCTGAGGGCAGGAGGCAACAGGGGCAGGAAAAGGGTCACGGGAAGCATCGCAGTTGAGACATGCTGTGAGAAAGACTCCTTTTAAAGACTGCTGCAACACCACATTCAATAGCAGCAGCCTGACTTAAAAGCAACAGATTGACAGCTTTTCAAAATCTATTTCTAGTCCAATTTGCTTCCTAAATCCTTGCTTCAAATCCCTGGACGAGGTGCCTGAGAATGGCAATGCTGCGTCTGTCAGGAGCACCTTGAAGGTCACTGTCACTTCCCCACGTCTGAGGGAGGAACTGAGATGGGGTCATGGCCCCTGCAGGGATCTGAGGTCACTGACTCAGGGCCTTCCCTGGAATCGACGGCACCACAAGAAATACTGGAAACAGCACAGTGTGGTGCAGCGGAAGGGAAGGCAATAAGTACAGCAGTGACTGTTCCACTGCTCCCCTCCCACACCTTGCCATTCCTCTACCTTACTGTCACTGCAAATCCATCACAACTCAGACAGCAGAAGTAATCCACTAAGGGCAGTGAACACGATATGTGAATGTCCCCAAATTTCTCAGATCAAGGTTTATTAAAAATAGAAATTGTAGAGTAAGAGTGTTGCTGAATCAACGTTCCAGGCAGTCAATCAGATGTCTGAATTATGTCTCTGTCCTTAAAATATACAGTGGATAACAGTTTTAAATGGCCACTGTGTCTACCGTACCTTGACATTAAGTCCACAGGAAAGTACTTACCTTCAGGATTCTCCCCATTTATACATCTTCTATTCTGCTTCAAACTAATCAGAGTAGCTGCTCCTGGACGTAAAATGGAAAAAAAAGCCAACACATAATTTACTGCCAGCCTCCCAGCGAGGAAAAGGGCACGCACCCATCACTGCAGGCAGGCAAGAAGCAAAAGAAGAATGATTCAGAGCAGCAGAGGGATGCGGGTGTGGGCTGGGCAGGGAGCAGTGTGAGATGGCTCGTGGCTGCCAGCGTGTGCGAGGCCAGCCGGGCACCAGGGGGATCACAATGAGACTACGGCGTACGTACACACAGAAGATGCCATTAGCTTTGAAGAACCACTCTTTATCCCTTTCAACAAAGCACACAGATGCATGCTCAGCTGCTTCTGTTTGCAGATCAGACACAGCTCTTGGGCCTGGCTCTGCCCAGGGCAGCAAGTTCTCCTGCACGGGTGGGACTCCTCCTTACACCCAGACACGGTGAGCTCTGAGCCCACAGTAAAGGAAAGCACCTCTGCTCGTGGTCCTTTCCACCCTGCAGTCTTTATCTGTTTCCACACTGTTGACAGTGAGGCAGAATGCTGACACACGTTGGCAGCAGTTGGGTCTATTAATTTCTAGTGCCTCACAGTAAGTTCACTTACCCCTTCCCACAGGAGTATGGGATGCAGATTCTCCTGTGCATTGGGATACACCTTGTTTCTGCTGCAACTGCTGCTCCTGCCATCACCACTTACACCACAGATGATAATAGGTAGTGTGAATTCTCCCTTCTTACTTTTTGAAGGGAGTCAACATTTTCCATATTTCCCTTGTGGACCACTGCTCTTGGGGTTATTTTTTCAGCCTGGCTGCAACAGAAGTGTTTCAAAAATCAGCACATTTTTTTTCTGCTTCTAAAGGTTTTACTTACGATTGCCCCAGGACTTTCACCAGAGCTCAACTTTCACTGACCGGTTCCTTTATGAGGTTCTCCACTTACCCACTGTTCTGCACACCTAGAGCAGAAGCCTATTCCCTCTCCTTTCTTCTCTATTTTGGGCAGGCTGAAAGCAGTTTGCTTTGCCCGTAAAACAAAGATCTCTTCAATTTTCTTCCTAAAAAGTTTTATTCTTGGCAGACTGTTGGCTGAGCCTGATAGCTGACTGCTCGTCCATTTCCAGCACGTGGTCATTGCAGAGCCAGGTCTCTTCTGACTGAAGCTGCCTCTGGGGACCACAGAGATGCTTCAGCAAACAACAGCACCTCTGGACCTTACTGTGCTGCTGCAGGACAGGTGTAACTGTTCTGTTAGCATTTAGCATTTATGAAAGAGAAGACTCAAGCCACTGGGGTAGCAATGAGAGAAGCAGGACAAAGGAAATCAGTCAACAGAAGAGCACCCAGGAGCCACAAGAGCTCTGCTAAGGGACAATGCCACAGCTTCACATGCGTTTGCTTTCCAGTCCATCCTCCTGCAGCAAGCCCAGAGGACAGGGGGCTTACACAGATGCTGGTGGAAAATGGGGCGTCTTGGGTTACTCCTCCGGTGATGCATTTCCCACACGCTCAGTGTCCAGCTTGAGCTGGGATGGCTGCAGACATGGGTCGGATCCCCTGGAGACCTCTCCAGTGCCGGCAGCTCCACCTCCTGAGAGAACACAGCTTTGGCCCCATGCATGTCATCTCATGCTTTTCAGTAGGAAATTTAGCTTGCACATATTTAATTAATGGAAACAGGGATAAACAAGCAGATTGCTTACTTCAATTATGTGCACAGCGCCTGCAGGGTTACCATTTAAAAATCACAAAGAAAGTAAACACTAAAATGGGTACAGAGCTGCAGAGAGGAGCATACACTCTGCAGCTTACCTTGATGGTGACCTAACAACATCTCCCCACCAAGAGTGAGGCTATACTTAGCAAATGAGTATAGTTGGAAATTTTTCAGCCATCTGTAAATAACATTTACCTGGAGCAGCTTTACATAATTAAATGACTTCCTTATTAGTGTTGCACAGGCCCATCTGCATAGAGAGAATAAAAGTGGGTAAGGAAAGAAATCAGAAGCTCTCCGTTATTTGTTTACACTTCTCCCAGAGGCAAATTCTCCAGAAATCCCCAAATTCCATGGAGCCAACCGTCTGCCTTCTCGCAGCATAACGTGCTGAAAGCAGCATTACCTGGACAAACAATCCTCTCTCCAAGCAGCTTAACAAGTTTGTGGAAGTGCTTGAGCTGCCATAACGAGGCAAGAAAGTCACTTCATATCCTAGTTAGAAAGGTAAATAATTTCCTGGTTATTCTGAGCCCCTCTGCTCTTTGCACTGCCAGATGGATTGGATGCATGCTCTGTGGGGTGGCTCTCACAGGGTGACACGAACCAGCAGAGGAAAGTGTTTTCCAAAGTGGTGATTTTAATAACAAGATGCCAACCCAAGTCCTTTGATTTGTGCCATATTTAGTAAGAACAGCAGCAAAAACAATGATCAAAATTGTCTGTTCAGCTGCATTTGAAAATTAAAATGGCCAACGGTGGCTGAACACTGAATTCCCCACTGGTCCTCTGTGTAAAGCAGCTGATTGCAAAACAAACACTGAGGTCATTTCTGTTTCCTTCTTCACTCGATAGATGCCCACTGTCAGAGCTAAGCAGGACTGGCAGACACGCTGCACATTTCTGGTTCCTCATTTATTTTCCTGAGCACCTGCGTGAATACTTTCCCCTTACAAATGGGAAGGAAAAAAATGCTATAAAAAAAAACATAATAAATTTCTGTTGAAAGGTCTCTGTGGGACTGAAGGAGTCTCACTGACCAAAATTTAGTTCTAAAATACTCCAGTAACACAGCTGTATTTTCTCACTCCGTGTAAGCTGGAAGGACCGAGTTCTTGACTGGTTTACACATGGATTTCAGCGACTGAATCAGAAGTCCCCAGAGGAACAAGATTCGTTTTTATCAGATCTGCCCCAACCCTCTCTGAGAAAGTAAACTTTCTGCTGCACCAAGCGCCCAGGCATACTTGTGATGCTGTGCAGTGATCAGTGATCACAATTTCGTATTGTGATTGTATTAATGGGATGAAGCTAAACAAACTGCTGGCTTACAGATTGTTTGCGTGTAACACAGAGGCATCACACAACTGGAAACAATTCAGTACCGAACACTCCAGGGGCTAAATTCAGCAGATATGCCAATGGTTCTGACTCCCACCACAAAACACATCCCAGAAGTAACAGCACAGGCATGGGAGCAGAGACTTCTGAGCCATGAGCAGCTCACACCGATCTGGAGATACAGATGACCCAAGAACGCCAGGCTCCTGCCTGCAGTTGTGTACCATGTACAGCAGCCAGCTGTCCAGGAGGTCTCTTGCTGAAAGTCCGTGTTGCTGAACACATGAACATCATCATCCAAAGGGAATTACAGCTGAATGTTTTTTTTTTTTTTTCTGCCTAAATGAATACTGCTATCTATTGAATGGAGCCAGTGCTAACATAACCGAGACCTGAATCTAGTCCTGGGTTTATAGGAGCTGACACAAACCACATCAAGTGACTCGACCTACTTTAGTTCAATAACATGAAATTCATCTCTACTTTGCCAGGTTAACACTAACACTATGCAGTTCTTTCAGGCTCCAGAGCCGCAGGTACGACTCAGTGCCGTTAGATAACTAGATCATATGCATGACTGAAATCTCCACAGATAAGATCAAGCGTGCAAGAGATGTAATTGACTTTAGAACAAAGTTAAATGTATCCTATTTCCACTAATATCCAAAGATAAAAAATGTCATGCCTTAAATACTTGCATCGCTTTTGTTCTGGTGCTGAGAACCTTCTAGCAAGTCCTAGAAAGCAAAAACAAACATCAAGTGCAATGACAGTCATAAAGGCAAAAGAGCTCCTAGTGCAGGACATTTGCTTTCAGCAAACATTTTTCAATCAGCTCCTTTCCAACATGGGCATGGTTGAATTTTGGCAACTCCACCAAGTGAGCAGAGCTAAAGGAAAGGCAGCTCCTTTCTTTTTGGCCTCGAGAATCAAAATTTCAACATCGATATCCCAAACACAAACAACCAAATACACTCTCCATCAGATAGGAGTTATCTCCTCTTATAAAAGAAGTATGACAACTTCTGTATCAGAAGAAGACGGTGAGCTTGCTTTCTCAAACGAGCTGATTCCAAGGAAAAACCTGGAAACAAAACATTTAGAATCCAGTCTTTCTGAACCTTCACAGCCATCTCAGAGCATGTGGTTGAAGCAGTGTTATGAGCATCTACCCTGCTTAGCACCTCTTCTTTCCAAGCATACAGTTTGGAAAGCTACATGTTCTGCTTGGTGAAGTCTGCACTTTCCTTCTGTTTTTGAAGGAAGTTGCTTGCTTCTGCACCTGAAGCAAAGCTTCCTCTTCTTTCTACTAACACTGCTTTTAAATGAACTGAATGGACTTAAATAGTGCACCATCTAAAATCCTCACCGCTTCTGTACCTCCGCGCGTCTTGTAATAACACAGGATCTTGCAGAAGCAAGGTCTACGAGGTTAAGTTCTGCACAGAGAATAAAAAGAATCCATTTATCCACTTCAAGTTTGTTGCCTGTGAGTTTCATTCTGCATCCTTTTTGGATGCTGCAAATACACACAGTGAGGAATAACCCCACTAACCCTCTCTGCGCCGTTCATTATTACACATCCTTCTGTCACAGCCCCGTTCATTAGCCGGCTCTAAGAATTAAGTGGGGTTTATCTTGCTTAATATTGTCTCAAATGACAGTCCCCCTCTGTTTGTAATTATTTCAGCTGACCCTTCTGATCCCTTTCACTCTCAGCTCCAGGCTTATTTAGAAGATGATTTTGCAACCATTTCTCCAGCTACAAAGAAGCATCAATAAGAGGGCCTGAATCTGCAACATGGTATGCAGGGAGGCTCCTGTGTTATTAATATTTATTTCATGCTGGTACCTAGAGGCATCAGCTGAGCCAGAGCCCTGCGTGATAAGCTGCACAGCCATGTAGTACATGACAGTTCTGGCTCAGAGGACTGCGTCATGAAGGCTGCAGGGATCTCAGACAGGGAGAATTCATACTGCAAGTTTACTTGTCTAATGCAAACTCGTTGCCTTTCAACTTCCCAGCAGACAAAGACTCTGTTCAGTGAGAGCACGCTGCACATTTGATAATGAGAGCACTTATGTTTCACCACCAACAAAGAGAAGTGGTCCCTGCTGTCACAGATCCCCGTGCAACCTCTACAGCAAAGCTGCAAACAAACCCTTCACAACATCTACATCTGCACGTGGTCAAAAGCAGCACGAGGTCATCACATCCCACAGAATGATGGTGGTGACAGTAGCAAGGAACAAAAAAGCTCAGGGCTTCAGAGACAAATCTGCCCGCTGAGCAGTCATGGAGAAGACACAGACCCCAAACTCACACGTAGCAGTCACTTTTAAAGCCTGAAGCATTTCAGCAACCAAAATCACTCCAACCCAGGCCCCAGGGAGAATGCATTAGGCATTACATGGCCTGTTTCCAGAGAGCGCTTGTGTTGCTGATGTAGTCAGGGAGAAAGCATTCCAGGAGCATCAAGCAGATAAATAAAATGCCTTTGAAAATGAACAAAGACACCTACAATGCCTTGGACACAACACGCTCCTCATTCTGCTGCTTTCTGCTCACACCAGCAGTGTACATCTGCCAGGACAAGCTATGCCCATGCCTAGGCTCAGCCCTTTCCTCCCACCCAGCAGGCAGCAGCTGCTCTGCACTTCTCCAGCCACCTCCTCTGAAATGAGCCCTTGGCCCTGTGCCGCAGGGGTTGCCTCCTGCTCACCTTGCTCCCCTAAGCCAGAGCCTGCAAGCACTTCTGGAAGCGCACAGGCATATTCGCTTGCCTGCATTTCTCTGCTGGGAGCAGTTTGCAGTGAAATGACCCTGTTACCACAGGAAAACAGGATGCTGCTTAGAGGCATGAAGGTGGCTCTGCACAGCTCCGCTCACTGTGTTCGTGACACCTTTAGCAGGGTAAACAGAGCAAGGTGGAGAAGAGCACCTGGAAGAAAACAGCTTCAGCAGTGCTCACCCAATCCCACAGGCGCTTTCACCCTTTGAGTACGCTCAGGAGATCATAAAAGCAGCCACAGTGAATGAGCAAAAAGAGCAATCGAGGAGTTCCTTGAGGAGGTGTTGGAGGACAGCAGATAGAGCTTGACAGCTTTTCTCCGGCTAAGAGCTAATACCAGAACTAGTCACTTACCCAAGAAGCAAGCAAGAGCATTTTTGCCAGTACCCACCTTTGCTTCTACTGATGATTTCAAGAAAAAAAGGAGGGGCCCAGCGATCACCCAGGCATCATTACAGCAGAGGGCTCAGAGGATGGAGTGCTGCCCACCAGCACAGACAGGAGGGCAGAGGACCCAGGGCAGGATGGCTCAGTAATACCTCCTGGTGAAAGATTTCAGCAACACTGAAAAGTTATCAGAAAAAGTGAACAGTCATAAAGGCTGCAGCCACAGTTGTTGTATCGGTCTGTTACTATTTAGATTCCAGCAAGAGGAAGAAACCCCAACACAATTGCTCAGAAGGGCCTGGCCAGGCTGCTCAGGCTCTCAGTGTGGTTCACCACACCAAACCCACAATCACTGCTACCATGCTCCAAAACCCCCTCTGCTCCCCCAGGGTCCCTGTGGAAATAGCTATGCTCAGGCAGAACCACCGCAGGCTCAGACCTAACACCTGATTTCCTTTAAAAAAGGAAAAGGTTTTATCCCCCTTGCTGTATAGGTCAGCTGTCCACAACAGCACCCTGGTTTACACATCCCTCACACCCCCTTCTAATTCTCTTTGTGATTCTGGGCAGGTCAGTCTCCCTTACCCCCAGCATTATACCGAGGGCACACTTTTGAAGATGAAATAGTGCGTGGGTACCTAATATCCAACCAGAAATGGAACGCACACGGTAATAAAGCTGCATCCACCATTCCTGCAGTGTTTCAGGGTGAACAGAGCTGAATGTGGTTCTAATACAATTGCCCAATTATAAATTTGCCTGATTCTTGGCCTTGCACAGCACTTCCCATGGCACAGCCAAGTCAAGCAGACATCATCAAAAGCAGAAGCAGGGAGGTACGCTTATCAGATGTTCTGAAGTGGAACATAAACTTTAAAAATCTCAGCTTACTGCAAAAGAGAGTGAAGATGGAGAAAGCAACAAATACAAGCAGTGCCTGTGCCATAAATAAGACATGGCACTGCAGTTAATTCTCTTTTAGAACAAATGCATTAAACATTTATTACACCAAATGTTAGTTTAAAACAATCATTAAAATCCGTTTTCTCTCTGTCCACTGGAGATTGGTTATTCATTTAAAGTTGATGAAGCTTCCCTAATTTCAACATCATTATTTCTATGGGCACGTAACAGGAGCCATTACATTTTAGATTCATGCAGTAACGTTGCCCGATTTCTTTCTCACACTTTGCAGCTCCTGTTGCAAAACTTTGTACTGAATAGGAGTATTCCACTTAAAAATGAGCCTCTTAATGACCTCCGTCTGGAAATTCAAGCTCAGTATATACAAGAGGCAGAAGTCAGCTCAGAGTAACGCATGCAAACCGATGAGTTAAACAAAGAGTATGAAAAAAAAGAAATGAGTGGAAATGATCCATCTCACAAATAACCATTTACCATAGGTTCTTTGCCTTTGATTCTTTGCTAGGCTGTTTGCTCCCTTTGCAGCTGAAAGCAAGGAAATGGGCCCACATGTTTTCCCAGCCCCGTGTCAGCCTCCAGCAAACCCCAATGGAGCTGGAGGCTCTCTGTGCTGCAGGGCTGTGCAGGAGGTGGGCACGGGACAGGCAGACTCAGCACTGCTCTCTGCTGCTGCCCACCGTGGGGTTAACACTCCTGATGTGCCACAGGGGCTGCTCATCTGAGGATGAGTGGTCTCCAATGTGTTCCTCATCAAGGGAAAGTAGGGATCACATCTTAGTTAATAAATGACTGCTGAAAAGGGCAACCGAAACCTTCAGCTTTTAAAATATGTTAATTTACAGTAATTAACATGCAGATCTTGTCAGATTAGGACTAAGAAAATTGCTGCCATCTACTGCTGGAAAGAAATATGTGAATGCTGAAAGCCTCTTCCAAAAACAGGCTATGAAGTGCAATGAACTGAAGGGAGTGTATTTCAGGGGCACATCGAGCCCTGGGAAGGGAGGTTGTCAGGCATGAGAAGGATGCGATCCTGCAGCCAGAGGTCAGAATTTCAGGCTGGGCAGAAAGAGCTCTTCCTCCTCTGTGAGCACACATTTCTCATTCATAGAGGTGAGAACTGGGGAGGCTGGCAGGCACCTTCCACACCAGGCTCCATGCAGAGCTGTACTTAAAATACATCCCCAGGTGCCCCAAAAACTCCCAGTTGTGACATACAAGCACACTTTATCAAAGGGATAATTGTTCAAACCTTGAGAAATCCTTTTACTTTGGACTCTCCTTTTGCTTAAAATTTAGGAGGTACTTTTCTGTCTGCTCTGCATTCAGCTGTATTCAATACAGTACCTCCAACGAGCTGGAGCAGATGAGGTGGTCTTCCCTCCATCACCACTGCTTTGGGACAGGTCAGCCCAGTAAAGATGTCAGGGATCTGGAGATTTGGTTTTCAGCAGAAACTCTAACCTGGTATGCAGGCATCTATCCTGAGATAGGCAGAAAGGAAAAACAAGTCTTACAAGGGGAGAATGGTGAAGTCTGGAATAGGTTTGTACTCAGTCAAAGCTCTGAGGGTACAGCAAGAGTGAAATTCTCAGGTCCTATTCCCAGTCCCTGCACCCATCAGGTGTTTCCTCTTAGGCTGGATCACTCCAGTACCCACAGCAATGTCTGGTTCAATACAACATTTCCCTCTAAAACATCTGCCTTAGGGACAGAGAAATATCTTCATTACACAGTGAGATCCATGCAGCAGGTCCAAGCCCTTTACACGGGCCATGGTTTTCTCCGTGCTTTTCCAGGGAATGTTCATCTAGCAGGTGTGTTACCCGACCATGTTCTGCCTTGGGTGAGCTGCACTAGATCCAGCATTTCCCTCTTTGCCTCACACCATTCTTTCTCCACAGCGAAGAGAGCACAGCAGCACGTTTCAGCTTCCCTCTGCAGCAACCACAGCCTTTGCTGAGCCACGCACTGAGCGTGTGGCTGACACAAAGCACTTCTGACAGCGCTGCTCACAACGTCCTCCAAGACTTTGTCCCGCAGAAGAAAAAAGAAAAAAAAAAATCAACAACAAAACAATGTCTGATGTGCTCAGTCCAGCTCCACAGCCTCTGCAAAGCAACTGCTGCTATTCAGCTCCATAGTGAGGGCAGCGATGCTGCCAGTCCTCCACGCAGGTGATTCCACCGGGACTTCCCAAGGGGGGCACAGACTGACAGAAAGGGATGAGAGCAGATCAGACCTGCCTCAACTACAAACCATTTCCCATTGCCTCTTACTTCTCAGAACTCTGTTGTGGACACAAAGCAGCTGAAAAGCAGCACTTAGATCTCTGCAGAGACCTCAGTGCAGCAGTAATTAGGAGGGTGAAAAGCAGTAATTTTCTTGAGTAGCTCTCTCTCTCCTGTACGCACATCATGCTTAGCACGTCAATTCATCAGCAATTAAAGCCTACTCTTTAATCTCCAACACTTTCACTATATAGCTGGTAGTCAAAAGTATCTGAAATGCCCAAAGTAGTCCCTCCATTCCTCAACCTCAGTGGCAACAAAAAAAAAAAAAAAAGGTTGAAAGGAATACCATCCACAAGTTCAGGCAAAACAACACTCAGAAACAAGACAGGCTCCCCAGACCAGCTCATTCATCCGGCCCCTCTGTTTCCAGCTCATGGCAATGCCTGGCACACACGTGGCAGGCAGCAGTCGGTGTTTACAGAGAGGCACAAGCATCCTCTCCCCTCCCAGGAGCAGCAGCTAGCCAGGGGCAGCACAGCACCATGAGCCCATGCGGCCTGCAGCCCCAGGAACCAGCACTGTGCATCGCAGCACCATCCTGCTGCAGCTGGGGACAAAGACAGAAGGGTTTACTTGTATTATCCTGACAGGGCCGGGTGCCTGGGTAATGTTTTCCCAGGTGGAAACTGCAGAAGGCGGGTGTTTCATCCTAGAAAATGGCAAGCAGTCTTTCAGTCTCATGGAAATCAGCCTAACAGAAGCATTTATCTCAGGTTATCCCATGAGGAGCTGTACTACCCAGTCAAGAACATCTGTACAGTATTTGCCTGCCAGGAAAAAAGTCTCTTACTGCACTTTCCCAAAAGGAAAACTTTGACAGCCTTTCGCTGACAGAAGTAATAATTATCCACAGAGGAACATACCATTAGAGTTCCCTTGACAAAGATTTATTTATTTATATGTCACTGCCCTGGAAGAAAACAGATGATGAATGAAGTGCTGCTAGATTTCTTTTGCTAACAGAGCTGCAGAGGAAGAGAAAGAAAAAATAGAGCACCTGAAGGGGCAACTGTCACAGCAAGGCAAGCAGCCAGAGCATGAGGGAGACTGCTAGGAGCAACTGCAGTGCTGAGGTGAGCACCTGGCAGCAAGGACAGCCCTCCCATTAGGTGCATGGCTGCCACTGCCCTCTTGCCTCCAGTCCGAAGGTGCTGGGCCTCCTTTGGCAGCCAGGGCCCATGGAGGAGCGTGCAGAGCTTGGAGGAGAACGAGACAGTCTTGCAGTTATTTTCCTGGCTCTTCTGTGGTGTTCTTCCCACTGTTCTCCCTTTCAAGAGATCTTAAGATGCTGACAGAGAGAGGACACACGGTGTCAGATATTACATACGGAACGCGGCTTAATGCGCTCATTAGTCTGAAAACAGGAGCCCGCCGCAGCTAGTCACACGGCTGCCATGGCGGTGAAAAGAAAGCAAACGCTGATTTCTCTTAAAATGTTTTTTCATTTTCCTGTCTGTTATGGCCATAAGTGCCTCATCAAGTCCTCTAGTCCCACAGCTTTTATAAAAAGACAGTACCGGTGTTAGAGGATCCGGATAAATGAAAATGACCCATCCTTTGTTCAGCAGCTTCCCCATGACGTCTGCTCCTCCTGGCATTCATCAGCTCTGCTGGATGTTCTCCTTGGTGAGAGATGAGCACAGCCAAGCGCTGAGGCCGTGCAGAAAGTCAGGATCCAGAGATCCGCACCTCGATGCTACGCAGCCCGGAGCCCTGACTCTGGAGTCCTTACTGAGCACTGCCTTCTCCAGGACAACAATCTCTGATGGGAGCGTTGCCTGAATGAGCAGAACCAGGCTTGAAATTTCCATAAGAATACGATCACAACACTTGGAAAACGTCTCATGGCTCCACTACATAATTTACTTCTTTGATCCCTGCTAGCAGTCTTGTCAAATGAGTATAGATTTATTATTTTAATTATCTCAGGCTTGTAGAGATTCAAACATCTGTTATAGGTGTTCAATAACTATTAGAACAGCAATCAATTTTTTTCTCAACCAGGGGAGTGATTCATGGTGCTCTGTGAACAGATAAACTCGCTATAGTCTATACCAGAAAGATACTCTGAAAGAAAGAAAGAGGCTCTTTTAATTAGCTTCTAATTAAATCTGTTGAGGAAGCTGAGATGAACATAACATTCAGGAACACTACAAGTCATTTAATTACAGGGTTTTGTGTGTTATCCTCAGATTTCTCATTGCCAAAGTCGCAGTGTTTTCTGTTCTGTTTCCCAGCAGGACAGTGTTTATGGATCATCTATAGGGCTTATGTTGAACATCCTCTGTCCCACGTGGCCTTTGTGCTTGTGTAATAGATTTATCAGTGAGCAGTGATGGACCATCGGAAGAATTCAGCCCAGAGCTTTCTCTCGTGCCTTTTGAGTACCCCTTGAGCTTTATTTCACACCAGTAAAATCAGAAAGGGAGGAGACTTCCAGGTTTGACTCGGCACAAAGGGCACCATTAAAACAGCACGCCTTCTGGAGAACACAGATAGATCTAAGAATACCAGCCTTTATGTCTAGTATCTATCTGGAGGTGAATTAAAGAACAAATATGCACCTCAAGAGTAACATATATACCCAGGCAAGCCTATGAGACTCCATTCTCTGAAAAACTTTTCTGAAGTCAGCAACAGTACAGAAAGGTGAAAGCAGCAGGAGTTGAGGACACAACAAGTGACTCAGTACTACATCTTTCAAATTTCAGTCTATTCATAACAGTAGGGCTGGTCTTAAACGAGCACTTCCCAAGGGTTTTATAGACCTGTATTTCAGGTCCCAGGGCAGAGCTGCTCGCTCAAATGACACTCATTTGGATGGGAGTCAATGCCCTCAGTTTCCAGTCCCCCCGCCCTAACCAGGCAGCACTCTGCTGCACTCCACAACTCCCTGTGTCCCACTCAGGCCCTTGGTAGGAACACTGCAGAAAGCACTGAGAAGCCTGAGGCTGGTCCCGAGGCAGAGGGAAGGACCAGCACACAGCAGTACCTGAGCACCAGAGGCATTCAAGAGCTGTGGAGCTGCAATTCTGCAATTCTATGCCTATGCTCCAGCGAGCTCAGCCACCATCCCTTGGAGCTATTCAGCCTAGGACATCCCAGGTATATGCACACCCACATCTTTAGCATTGCCCCCATTCCGTCTCTTCCATTCCCAACTAACCCACACAGCACCATTTCCACAGAACTCATCTGTTCAGGACCTTGTCCAAACCAAGGAAAGAAGGAAACTGAAGGCAGAAAAAACTACTGAACTCCCGCTGCTGTCTTCTAACTCCATCCTGTCATCTATTATTGTCACTCCAACAGCAGGTATTTTCACAGGTGCCACTGAGCGCAGAGCTGACATCCTGGCCCAGAAGCAGTACGAAACAAACCCCCGAGAAGAATCCCACTGCATCTCATGCCACCAGCACACTGCATATACAGTTAAACAGAGAAATGTTCCTCCACTTTGAGCCACTGCCCTGGAAAGGAAAGGAAAGAAGTAGGTCTTTGAAGGTAGCAGGGCTTCATTTCATGCAGAACAATAAAGAACCACAACAATAATAGATGCTTACCCACTCTTCCTCAGTCTGTCCTTGAAGAACTTTAAAAGATTAAAGACGTGGAAGTTGAACTAGTTCAGAAAGTGCAGCATGTGTTAAAGACAGAAAGGATAATAATGGTCCATTTTACCAAGTCTGTATGAGGAAGAGACCTGCCTCAGGATGAAATTTAAAGACAGGGAAAGAAATTCCAGCATTCTTTACAATAAAATCTTGTCCTTATGGAACAGTACACATGAAAATTAAGCTTTAACTTTGGAAAATAAAGGAGTTTCTTCTACTCGCCCTAGATTTCAAATCCATCAAACCAAAGATGCAAGTGACCCAACGTACCTAGGAAATTAACAGTTCTCTTATACCAGCCTTTGATGTTGCCCACCTGGAACAGGGAGCATCTCAGCACAGCATTTTTACTTTTCCAGAGTCTGACTCAAAGCTCCAAAAAAATTAAACATGTTTACATCTGGCAGCTGAGGTGCTAACAAAAAGATTGTTATTACTTTACTCACCGTGGGTAGACTCAAATGAACTTTCTGATGAGATTTATGCTAGGAAGGAGAGCATACACCCTATGGAATGAAGGCAGCAGAAAAAATGAGAAGGGAAGACTGGATGAATGGAGCATAGAAGCTCATGAAACTGACGAGACAGAGCCAGTCGTCTAAAGAGAGAAGGGTTTTAAGCAGGATATCAGAAAGATGCACTGAGCAAAAAGAAATTCCACAAATCTGATTGCTGCCCTCCAACAGAAAGCAGACAGCTTGTAGCTCAAAAGGGAATGTTATGTCTTCTATGCAATTTCTTTAGTTCCTAAACCTCAAAGTCATCCCCTCACGCAATGAACAACGCCAAAATTTCTAGCGATGAAAACACAGATGCAAAACCGAAGGGCAGCTACCCATCTTAAAACATCCAGCTCCAAGAAATCTTTGGCTAAGTCCTGAATAAATAAAAATTACAACAGCGGATTTGCCAATCGATAAACATTCAATACTGGATGCAAAATCCAAATGCGTTCACTGCACAAGTACCGATAGAAGGCAAGGCCCTTACCCCACCACATCGCTGACATTCCATGGGCTTCAGAGACCTCTACTATCACACTCAGGAAAAAGCCTGTACCTACTGTTCTTGTGTACCTTCCCCAGCTGTAGCTAGCACTCAGCGTGTTTCTACTGTCAAACTTCCATTTGGTTTTCCAAATAAGCAAATAATTATTTGGAATTTGGCCCAGAAGAAAAAATAAAGCTCAGTGGACAAAAACATAAAACAAAAGGCATGTTTTCAGTGCAGGCAGCAAGAGGTAGAACCAAGATTTCCATTTCTTTTCAATTCCACTCATCCATTCCCAAAAACATTCTGGGTGCAGAACCACAGAACCTTCATTTTTTAAAGCTTACTCTGAGTTCGCAGGACCGACAGCTTTGAAAAATATTACAAGACTGAGTGAACGTGACAGAGCTCATTGGAAAAAAAAAAGGTGGAACACGGTGCTATAACTTTTATATTGCCTTTTCAAAAAATAACTGCACAGTTATTCTCTTCTTTGATTTTTTTTTTGTTTTTCTAACTGAATCTAATTCTTCCAATTCAGTATCATAACAGTTAGTGAAAAATAGGATCCTCAATTACTAAAGGCAAGAAGCAAACTTTATTCTTAGCCATACTGGTTATAGCAATTTCCACAGTAATTATGTTATGCACATCATCTAACACCTTGTCTAGAGCAAATTCTCTACTTCATTTTAATACCATTGTAGAACGATATATTTAAGAAGTTGTAAGAAGGAAAAAATTGCCTTGGGGAGTCACACTTGCTACTGTGCTTTAAATTCTAAAACAATACTTTTAAG
Organism: Callipepla californica brunnescens; assembly: GCA_023055505.1. NCBI lineage: Eukaryota > Metazoa > Chordata > Aves > Galliformes > Odontophoridae > Callipepla > Callipepla californica. The sequence continues at coordinate 2,839,523 of JALIRH010000013.1, forward strand.
AAAACAGATTTTCCTTTTAACGAGCAACATCAATTAACTGAGAACTGGAAACAGAATAAGAATTTTCTAAATCAGTCTTCTTCCAAGAAGGAGCACGCAGTGCTTGTGCCCTCCCTCTGCTGACACCTAGGAATCACTGAACTTGATGACCAGTTTTACTTAAATTCAGCACAGAGTGAGACGTTCCAAAGATGCTGAGCTCCTGCAACTTTGGTTACAGTGAATGCGTTTGGGAGGTGGGGTCTTATTAAAGCACACCAAGGAAATAGAAAGGCACTGTAAAACTTAGTAAGAGAAGATAATACATGCTGGGAAGAGAAATTCCTGTTCCTACCCTACGCAGATCTCTGTCATCTCTTGTAATTCAGATAAGAAGTCAGTCAACCTCACACAAAAATGTGTTTGTTACACCTAACTTAGCATCCAGTGAAGAATACAGAGAATGCAGGCTAGAGACAATTCATGCTCTCAAGCTTGCAACTCTGACAATGATTTAATTAATACACTTGATGAGCCTTCGTCTTTTCCTAGCAATGCATGGGCTGAATGTGCACAGCTTCCACCTTGCTTTGTGGGGTTCTTGAATTATTCATCATTGCTTTTGGTCAGCAGTTCCAAATAGCAGTGAAAAAAGAAGTATCCTGATGATTTGCATGAGAGCTGAGTTTTCTCAGTGCTTCCCAAGTGCTCGCCTGCAGTCTAATGGGGCTGTCAATGGAGAAAGCTTTTCCTGTTCTGTCTAATGAATGTGCATTTAATCAAGTTGTACTGAAATGCAAGCCAACTAGTAATGAATTAACTTTGTGATTACTGACCAGCATGCAGTATCTCTTAATTTCAATCCACTTTTGCAGATTTGTCAAGATCCATCAAATAGTCCACTTAACAAATCTGTATCTTTCCAATTTGGAGAGAAGGATGTTATGGGGAACTGTATCAAAGGTCTTAGATGTCCAGATATCAGTGTCTCTTCTCTTGTCCACTGATGCAGTTACAGCATTGTAAACAGCCACGAGGTTGGTCACGCAGCGCCTGCCCTTGGAGAGGACACGCTGACTTATCCCATATTACCTTCATTTCTTCCACGTGCCTTAGTACAGCTTCCAGAAGGATCTGCTCCATCATCTTCCCCAGCATACAGGTGAGGCTGGTAGTTCCCTGAGTCACCTTTTCCTTCTTAAAAATGGGTGCAACACTGTCTTTTTTTTTCTGTCATCAGGGACCTCACCTGATCACCACGACTTTTCAGATATCACTGAGAGTAGCTTGGTAACTATGTCAGCCAGTGCCCTCAGGAGTCTGGGATAGATCTCATCAAGATTCATAGATTTGAGGGTGCAAAGGCTTATGCACAGCCACAGACTTTACAGAGAGACATCCTCAGAGAAGGATCCAGCAGAGAGGATGGGTATAGAACCCAGAGGTCCTGGCTCCCAGCCCCAAGCTTACAGCACCACATCTCTATGCCAGGCACACAGATGCTGCAGGTTTAAGCCTATCCATCTTCATGTCAGGAGTTACTTCAACTAACATCAAGTAAAGCTGCTGTGGAAATATCTCCCAAATTTCTCTACTTTTTTTGCCTTGCAAGTCTCATTAGAAAGCATTCCACAAACTCTGGTGCACTGGGAGCATTCTGCTTGCTCCTTTTCTTTGGGCTTTTGCTTCATCTTGTTCTGCAGCACATAAACAAATCTCATCAAATTACAGGTGAATATAAAACCACATATGTAGCACGGTCCTGCAGGGTGTTACACCTCCCCCAGCCCTCCCAGCCTCAGGCTGTCCATCCAGGATCATGCTAGACTGTTTCACACTTGGATAATTTAATTTAGTTTAAAACAGTCCTCACAGCAAAACATGACTTTGAAGAATCAGTCAGCACACTGCTGTCAGGAAGCTTACCTTAGGTAACTTCTACCACCAGGCTGCTTCCAAAAGTCTCCGACAGCCAGCTGTGCGTATGTAAGAGGAAGCCAGCATCCAGAGAAAGTGGCTAAAATCAGAGAGAAAGGTGAAGAGGAAAAACAGCAGGCAAAAAGAAAATGGTGGCTGAACATCCCACTTAATTACAGGTCTACAAACACTCTTAGATGTTCTCCGAGAGAACAGGTCCCTGAGAGGTTATGAAGAGGAAGAGAACTCGATGAAAGATCAGTAACATGAAGGAGTGCTGTAATTTCTCCTAAAAAGGGAGCTCTGTATTTGATGGAGCTGCCGGAGCCAACACTACCCCCGCGAGAACTTTTCTCCTTTCTCGTGGAGATCAAACAGGTTTTCAAAAGCTCTTCAAAACTCCTCTCACAATAAGGCACAACAATGTCTGAGGCACAAGAAAGCCAGCGTTAAGGTTGCCACAGCTTCCTTCGGAGATGTTACGGCTGGGATTTTTCATTGGAGCTTGAAAGACAAAGGAGCCCAAATTAACATAGGCAAAAAGCACCGGAAACCAAGTGCCTTGTACCTCTCAAGTTTCCTTGGGAGAGGAATCCAATTAGTCATCCATAACGGGTCCAGCTAGGCTTTGTTCACAAAGAGCCCCAGTGAACTGGCCTGAATCCTGCAAGAAATCTCCTGGTGGAGCATGGAGCACCGTCACCTGCTGAAGCCACGGGTGTTTTTCTTCTGCTCCATATCTTGCACGTTTGCACTGAATCATATTCTTCCCAAAAAAAGACACTGCCCAAACTCTCAGGTGGGAGTATGGCCCAGGGCCAGCAATGGAGGCTCTTCAGAAAAACCACAAATATCTTATGTCCAGACAGAAGACATTGCCCTCTTCGGTTTTCACTAGCCAACACACGGCTCATCCTTTAAAGCAGGATCTTAATGAATTACAGAAACTCATTCCATCCCTCTTGCTTTCTCAGTTCCTTATACAAGAAAATAAATAAATAGAAATACAATCTACTTTTCTCCCCGCCTCATCCATTGCTTCCTTCTCACTCTTTCCTCAATCCTTTATATTTTATTTAACCATTCCACACGCAGAAATGGAAACAACACTGGCAAAGAGGGATTGTGGTAGAAGCATGCTCAGGTGACAAGGAAGCTCTCAGACTCTTTCAGAACCCAGTAGAAGGCAAACAAATGCCATGCAGACACCTACGTGCTCTATATAGTGCCAGACTGAGACCTGCAGAGTACAGACCTCACTGCCACCAGCCCCACGGAGGGCACAATATGCAACGGCTCCTTATACTGCCTGGGCCCCCCACCACACCTTATACCTTGGCAAGTGGGAGAGCAGTCTCCAGAAGCAAGAAACCAGAGCATTGGCAATAAAAGCTGAGGGACGTGAAGGATCTCTGTGCTAGTTTGGAGAGTATTTGCTTTACTCCGCAACTGCAGTTTAGTGCCTTCACAACAGCACTGTACCAAATTATCACGGCCAACATTTAAGCAAATTCAATTACTTATTTTCTGAAAAAAGTACTATTATCATGGTTCAGTACGCAGAAACCAAAACATACATCTCCTAGGCTTCCCCATACACGAGAGGTCTGAATACAAATGAATGCTTACAGTGAGGTCCCACACATCTACACAGGCACCATCATTTGAAGAAGCGATTCTCTGTTTTGATATTCTAGCAAATGTTCTTCCCCTAAAGTGCAGGAAAGACACATGCTGAGGAACTGGTATAGAGCATATGGTGCTGAAATAGCAAGCTGATAAGTCTTTAACAGCTTCTGACAGTGGTAAAAGATCGATTATTGCACCATAAATATTAAAAAGTTCCTCCAGCCTTTTGTTGCAAGGAATGTATATTTAAACATCAGTGTCTCCGCTTAATAGCAGTCGATTTGCCATAGAATCTGAAAGTCATACAGACCCACAAAGTTAAACTAAGTACTCAATTGCTGCGTGTTTACATCTCCAGCTGCTACAGAACAGGCCTAGCACTGACACCACAAATTCACACCACTGAAAACACAGGCAATACGAAACTGGCCTTTGGCTCCTTGTTAAAGGTAAAATGGAATCATCATTGCTTTCCTTTCTATGTAACTACAAAAATTTACAGCAAAAAATAACCAAAGACACCCTTAGAAAGTATTTGGCAAGAGTAGCTAATCTCCTAAAATGTCTGCAGCACCAGCTGAGATGCATAAGCACAAAGGGTTTTATCCTCTGAATTTCTTCACCCATGAAATTTCTGCCAGGCAGAAGTGGCTATGTGGAGGAAGTGGGAGTGCACAGACACACACACATACTTACTAGCCTTGATTTTAATCATTAAGCAAATTGGCAGCTTCCAACAGTTCTCTGTGGAAAGTCACTGAGGTTAAACAATTATGGTATATGATTGCTGCTAAAATGAATAGTATACATGGCATTTTTATGGAGATTTAATGACAGAACCACAAGTAATGACCCACAGGTCCAGTTCAAAGGAGCACTAAATGAAAACTGACACCAAGATGCAGATCTTGGGTTTGGGTCCACAGCTAAAATGTCCTATTATGGCTCTGAAATTATTCATTTGGATCCACTATTGTTATTTAATTGGTAACATACTCCACTTCTTGCTCTGGAAAGCTTCCCATCTAAGGGAACCTATCTGAACATGGCTCTACCTTTCAGTGAATGCCTGTCTCTGCTGACTGCTGTAGGTCAGGCTGTTAATGCTAGGCACTATTGGGATCAGTGGGACAGTCCACTGATAGCAGTGGAGGTTAGGGCTCATTTGTGTACCAACGGATGGACACTCAAAACCAATGAAGAGAGGGGAAAAGGACACAAAGGGTAATGAACTCATGTGTCCCAGCACTGCACTGGAGAAAAGCAGAGAGTTAAGTTCATTGCTCTCAGGTCAGTGCATCATCTGCCAGGCCAAAGTACTGCTTTACTTCTCACGTTTCAAGACTTACCTACAATCCAGATTCCCAGCATGTCCTGTGGGCTTGGTCAATCATACACACACAGCGATACCTCATGCACAGACAGTGCTTTGCTAGTACATTTCTATCCACATTGGGCACTATATATGGCCATAAAAGTGGTTTATTTAAAGTCTCCTGCATGGGAATCTCTTATTTTTCTCACTTGACTGTTCTATCTGGAAAGAAGCACACTGACAGTAAGTGTTGTTGCCTCTTCTCTATTTTTCACCTATACCTTCCTACAGTTGTACTAGCTGAACTTCTTCATTGTACTTCATTTTCTGTCACATTCAAGGTGCAGTGCTTAGGATGATGGCCATTCTCAATCAATTGGATTGTTTTATCCCATTTCAAATGAATAAATTCAATTTCTCCTTTTCCCTGTGACATTTTGAGTACAGATCGTTGGATAGCACAAGGACAATAGCTACTGCTGACTTCTGCAGCTTAGCACTTAATGGCAGCTTTGTCCATCAGTCTTAAGTGTGCTCCCTTTCTTAGCAATCATACTTATCGTAGTTGGAAATGCCACCCTGAAGTTAGAGCCATCTGCTGCTCCTAAGCATCCTCAGCTCTGCAGCCTTCTGTTTTTACCCTCACGTCAGTCCTGAGCCAAGGTTCAGATCTGTCCTAGCAGACTGCAGTGATAGCAATTTGGACTATTTTTGAATATCTTCACCAAACCCTGCCGAGAAAGTAAGTTTCCATGGAAAAGTCAGAGTGCACATGTTTGAGGATAAGACCACAGCCATCAATGGGCTAAGCTAAACAAGAAAGGAACTGATAAAGCAAAGCTAAAAATTATAGTGATGCCCTTGGGAAGACAGTGGCATGAGAAAGCAGAGCTTACATCTTCCTTCCAAACCTAAGATGTGCTGTCCATGCCATGTGTTAAATGATGCTTCTGTTGCACAAAGCACAGTAAGCATGCCAGAGGGGACACCATCTGACTAACCAAAGTTCCAGCAGAAGAGAAGGGAACCAATCTTCTCCAACCTGGGATGACCTTCTCCATGAAGAGACTATGCACAGCTTGTTAAGATCAGCCAGCCCAAAGGTGGGAAGGGTGCTTGTAATTAGCTGTCAGCAAACTAGGGTGAGTTTAGAACAACTTTAGTTACCAAATCAAGCAGGAAATGGAATAGCAGAGGGAGAAAGAGCAAAGTCCCAACACACATTCAAAAAACATAGAAAGAAGCAGTGGCAGCAAACATGGCTCCTGAAATCTGTGAAGCTGCCTGGGCCGTACCTGTCCTCTAAAGAGAAATTCTCATTTCTTAGACACTAGGCTTTTTTTTTTTCAGCCCCCTCCTAACATTTGTATCATTTCTGAAAACAGTATGCTTGTCTTACTCAGGGTAATTTATTTCTGCAGCTTGGCAGCTTGGCTCTGCCTCGGTCCTAGGGGTATTTTTCTTTGTTTGTTTGGGATTCTTAAAGAGGATTTTGTATTCACAAAATATCCCAGACTGACAGCTCCAAGAAATGCGGGCTCCCATTGAGCAGAGTGCTGTGTCAGCCTCAACAATGCAAGCACCCTGCACCGTGCCCCCTCTGCTCCCCAAGGAGAGCTGCAACACCCAGCAGAGCAGCAGGCCACGCTGCTACCTGCTGCAGCAGGGCACTTCACTTTGTGAGCCAGGTTGACAACAAGGATGGCAGCCCCAGGGAAACCAAATGGAGATCACTCTCTGTGATCTCACACCCCAACCAGCAGACCTGTAAACCAGCACACCTAAATTGAAAAAACCACAAGTGTCAAACATCTCACAAGTTCTGCTGTGAATCAGACAGATCCTGTGTTGATTAACTGCCTGCTATCATTTATGAGCAAGGATTAATAAAATTAATCTTTGACACAGTTCAGCTTCCTTTGCAGTTAGCCACAGTGCAGTGGGATGGGAACAAAACAGCTCAGAGCACGACACAGTAAGTGCTCCAAGCTTACAGAAGTCCCAGTTTCCATGCAATACATGGATTTACCAAGCATCAAACTCAAAAGACAAAGCAAACCAAGACACATTAATCACAAATACCCTTTAGTCTGCATTAGCCAACAGGCTTGATACGATAAACCCAAAAGGAGAGAGACACACATTAGTTCAGGAACATAATTTCATCTCTGCCCAAACATTAACCCCCATTGAGTTTTGTGCCCTAATATCATCATTCTATTTCATGTCCCTCCACGCCATTATAATTTTCTACTACATTCATTTTCTTTACCATTTTTGATACCTTCATTACAACGTCCTCTGCACGCTGTTTCATAAATATAGCTCACTCCATGTTAAAAACACATATAATCTGAGTTATAATCTGAGTCACTCTGACTTCGTAGTTTCATTTTACTTACCAGTATGAGCTATAGAAGACACGTATTTCATCCACAAATTTCAGCATCAGTGAAAAAATTACACACACTCTTTCTTTCTGGTTCGTTAATAACAGATTGGTGTTTCCAAACCAAAGCCTATCACAGACCGTGTGCTACCTGCACACAGGTGTATAAAATAATGCTCAGCTGTGACTGTGCCTGCTGCTTAACTCGCTGGTAGTTGGGCTCGCTGTATGCACCTTTATTACTCAAGCTAAGGAAACAGGGAGCTCTAATTGTGCAAAATGTTAAGTGTCATTCCTTATCAGTGTACCTATGTCCCTAGAGGGATTGGGGACCAGGCCTGGAAAGCTGATCATAGAACCATATACAGTGGCCCAGCCAGCTAGCTCTTACACATACTAGCACTGCACAGTGCCAGCTTCTGGCATTGGCCCAGCCAAACTCAGATGGAATTATCAGTCTTCTTCTGGTGAAACGCTGCCCTGTGCAGCCCCCCAGCAATACTCAGTGCTGAAAACTCAATGGAAGGGTTTTTGTTGGAAAACACTGCTTTGATCAAGAGCATTTATGTAACTTCAATCGTGGCATAACTTCTGACTCCAGCATATTGAAAAATACATCCTTATTATTTGGAACATTTAATTCTCCATTCTGTATCTTTTTCATTTGTCAACAAGTCTTCACTTTCAGAATATGTCATATCACAGTGAGAAAGTTTTCAATGTTTAAACATTTTCATTTCAAGCCTTAAATCATCAGTCATTTCTGTATGAAGCAGCTTATCAAGATCACAGTATCTCATTCTGGGAAGATACCGACACAATTAATGATGCATTAACAGTGACTGTTGATAATCTGTTCATGCAACCCTGCCTAACAAACAAACAAAATGAAAAATGAAAACAGAATTACGTGCAAAATAAGGTTTCATAAAAACCTATTAGCTATAATTTTTAATTTGGTGATGAGTCAGCACCTTTATCATGCAATGAAGGTCAGAGAGCTGTGTATGGTGGTAAGTGGAATAGGATGACTGGAGTTTGGCACTGCAATCCTTGAGAAAGTCAGGAGCATTTGAGTCAACTTGCCATTATCCTTGTGAACAGTTTCCCCACTGCTGGCAGGGATGTCTCTCATTAAAGATTGAAGGCCATAATTTTTAGATTTCAAACCACCTGAACAACACAATTAACTTTGCATGAGCCAAAAGTAATCAAGCGTCACTTTAAGATGGCTGCAGGGCATCCAGGTTTTTGCTTTGTGTTGTTTTTAAATAAGCCGTGCAAGCCATGCAAGGAAGGAATTAGTATCTCTGCCTCGAACCAGCCAGGTGAAGTGCAGCATCTGTTTGTTCAGACATTTCAGCCTCAATTGCAGGGCTACAGTTGTTGAGCCTTCCTTCAGCTCCTGTTGCAAGATGCACCAGGCTGTGGACTTCAAGTGGGCATAAGTGGAGGTGCTAATGCCATGGAAATTGGACTTTGTATGTCACTTAATATAGTAAGGAAAAGCTCTGTACCACAACACTTATTTCTTGAAGGAATCTAAAATGTCAGGCAAAGAATCCAACCACTCAATACAAAGCAGAGAAGATGAAACAGGCTGAGACAAGAGGGGGTTTTGTGAAACAAAGTCTCTTGAAAGCAGAGTACATTTCGAAGCCATACAAATATTAACCCTGGAAATGTCATGAAATGAGGTAGACACAAACTTCCAGGAGGAACCCGGTTCATCTGAAATACTCTCCAGTCAATGAATTCAAAATGCATCTCTTGAAACAAGTTTGATTGACTTAGGGCAGCCCAAAGAGAAGATTCAGTGACTGAAGCCAGGCTGTAATTAAGGGCAGAGGAACCAGGAACTTGCTCAGTGTGGTTCAGCAAGTCAGAGGCATTGTCCTGACCCCTAGGAGCCACTGGGGCCCATAGCTCCAAACATGTGGCACAGAACAAGCCCCAGATCATCAGACCCCAGCTACTCCTACCTGTTTCATGGCTGCTGTGATAATGAAAAACAGAAATCCATTTTGCCCAGAAGCAGTGTGGGCCAAGGGAAAGAAATTTACAGTGACATGTTTCAGCATTGCCAAAACGATGTTTTGCCAGGATATCCAGTTCTCAGGAAGTGTCAAAATATTTGGTAGCAGTCTGATTCAAACTGACACAAAATATGATTAAAAAAAAAACAAAAAAACAAGCTGCTTTACAACATGGAAAATCTGCCTTTTGGCCAGCTCTAACTGATAGCCCCGTGTCAGCAAATAAGAAGCCAACCATGTGTTCCTCCCTTCTTATTTTCCCCATTACTGCGTTGCACAACTGTAAGAACAAGGAGGTTGCTTGCCTGTTATATCTCATCTGGCTGACATGAAACTGTCTCCCATTTTCAATCAGCAGAATTAGCAGTCAATCAGTCAAGTTCTCTTCCACCATCATAGCAGAAAATGCAAAAGGCTCAGATTTATTTTATAGCTTTATAGCAGCTAGGCTACCTTCAGAGATTTATGTCTCGCTTTTATGCTTCACAGCAGTCCTTGTAGTATTAGTAATATCATCTAGGCAGAAGCAATAAATGCCAGGACCCTTTACCACATGCAACTCTGTCCAACACCAAATCAAGTTTCTCAAGTGAAATATAGATTCAAGAAAGAAGTGGCTTGAGGAGCGGAATCGAATTCATCTCAGTTATACTCATGCCACCAATGTCAATATATTACATCTCTACTGGGCTAAACCAAATGTTTCTTTTGAAAGACACAAGAGCGTAAGAGCAGCTATGGATCTGAAACTAGACTGATACAGAGCTCTGTATCTATTTTTAATGCTACATAGTTTTATACTTTCTAACTCTGAATCAGATTCTTTTATTAAAAAAAAATAAAAAACAAGTAATAATAATTTCTCTCCTTTTTATTCAAGGCTATCTAGAAGATTTAACAAAACCCTAGGAAATGCGTATAGGGGATGAATAACAGACTGATTTTAATCTTTAATCTCAGTCAATGAAAAGATTTCAGACAAAAGACCGCAGATAACTAATAGTCTTTTCAGTCTCTGTCTCCAATTCCCCAGATCTTGTGGGAGAATTAAATGTGAATTACAGCCACAGTCTGGTGATTCACACTGCCATTACTCTCCAGTGCTGTCCAGTTACTTGTTTCCGTAATACCCCTCATCACACTCAGAAAGTTAAATCCCTCCCTCCTCAACACACAGGTCTAGGGGGGACCAGAAGCTCAGAACACCTCCAGACAAATACATTTATTAATATATTCTTCATTTCTTCATGAACACCTGGTTGCCAAAAAGTTCATGAAAATGGAGTCCCAGGAAGTGGGACTTGCAACTTGCAAATGGTGAAACTATGAGCCTGCCTTGTTACACTAACCACGCAATGAACAACAGCAGTTGGATGCTGACAGAGGGCCATGGAGGCCCAGGTGGGCACATCCCTTGCACAGCCAAACTTCACATCACACTTGCACCGTGGGCTGGAGAACTTTGGTGAAGATATTCTGGTGGCCACGTAAGAGCAAAGAGGTGCCTGCAGCCCACGACACGATTAGCCACAGCCACCAGGCTCATTTTCCCCAAAGCCCAGCCCCACGCGCTGCCTTGCAGCCAAGCCATTCTGCGTGCAGGCAAACACTCAAAAGTGAGTGCTTCTGATGCCCGAGGCAAGGACCAGCCACACTGCATGCTCCCAAGAGCTTTGAATCCATGCACATCGAGAAGCAACGCTTTGCCTGTTCTCTGAGCAGCAAAGACTGGGAGATCACAGTCAGAATTCATTGCCTTGTAGAGACGATTAGTGACAATGATTTATGGCTTAATAGCGAATTCCCCATGAGTACTTAATAATACAGATTAAACCCTAATAAATGTGTTTCCTGCAGGTTTAAGTGACTAACTCTATGATCTATTAGACTTGTCTCATTATATACATAATTTTTCTTGGTAACCGTGGAAATTTCTAAAGAATTGGCAGCATCTGCCCCCAGACTATTAAACAAACCTATTTTTTACCAGTGGAATTTTTTACAAATTAATTCCAGCTTTGAACATAAAAGCACTAAATTCCACATTCTCTTGTCTGTTAGAAACACTCAGTGTCAATGCAAGCATTAAGAGAATTAAACTGTTAAAAACTCTACATACGTTATAACAAATCACATCAAGCTGCACTTTTATACTTTATTCTCTAGCTATTTTATCTCTTTCAGTTGTAAATTCACAGCACATAACATACACTGTGTAATTCCTCCCAGTTCCTAATAGTGATGTGTGTTGATTACCAAAGGAAAATTTCAACATACAGATGCTTTTCGTTAGCATCTGTCACAAACTCCAAAGATTAGTGGATCTGGTGCTGCGTAACGGGTCCGAACTTCACAAAGCTGTGCTAATGTTTTGATCAGTCTGGAGCAAAAGGGTATTTAAGAGTCTGTCTGACAGCTAGAGGGAGGGAAATAATCACTTTGAATGAAAAATCCAAATTCACTCAACCGGCAATGAAATTGCACTGAATATTGATTCAAGGCTTTAATAAGCTCAGGAGTTCAAAGCAAGCACTGGAAGGCAAATATTCCCTCCTCTTCTGTCAGACAAATCCGCAGTACTACCACAAGGTAGGATTTCACTTCGTTCTAAATATATGGGATTATAAAAGAAGTCTGAAAGCAGTCCTGCAATCTCTCTCTCCCCTGCCTGCCCCCCACTTTTTTTTATTTTAAAGCTGACAAGTTTAACATTAGCTAAATTTTAGCCCATAGAGCAACACTTTAAAGTGACTCAAATTTAAATGAATAGATTTCTGTCCCCCTTTGGTTTGTAAAAGTTATGCAATTCCCTTTTTTTTTTTTTCTTTCCCCTAAAACAGACTAACCTGAGATCAACATTCAGCTCAAACTCAGCCTTCCCTCCTCCCAGCCATGCCAACACTCAGAGTCCGCTTTGCAGAGCATTTCAGACACAGTCACACTGGAGGAGAGTTAATCGTGAGCAACAGAAGGGGATCCCAACACTCACGTAGATCACATACCAACCTGCCTTTCCATGGGAGACAGTAGGACAGGCTATGCCAAGAAAGAGAAGTAGAGACTTCTCTCTTGGGTGAGAGTTTTGCCTACCTAAGGAGTTGCTCATATGACACGATGATCCGAGGAGAACTTGCAGTGATTTGTCTTCCAGCTGCAAATCACAGGCAGCAGGGTGTGGGGAGCTCTTTACTCCCCTCTCTCATGCCCTGTGACACTGTGTCTGTCATCAACCTGAAAGTCAATGTCCCTGAAAAGATCAGCAACCCCTGAGCACACTGAATACATGCCTCCAAAGGGATGAAACCTCAGCAATATGCCATCTAATTATGTGATGCCATAGGCACTGATAAGCTTTTGCTCCCATACCTTCCTTAGCCTGGTGTCAAAGCTCTCTGTGATAACAACTGCCTCACTGTTCTCTTCCACAAGGGAGATAAAAAAAAAAACAGATGGTTTCAAAGGGAAAACAAGTCCTCCTGCTACAGCTCTGCCCAAATGCAGCCAGGTGTGACAAGGTCACGATTTCAACACATCATCTGAGCACAGCAGAACTGCAGCCTTCCCTTCCCTCCTGCAGCAAAAAGTCTGATTGTTTTCTTTTGGCAAAATATTAAATCCCGAAGCTTGATCTCTATGGGAGACACACGATGGCTGTCATTAGAGGCTCTCTGATCTCCAGGAAAGGGAGAGATAAGAGCAGAAAATATCTGGATTTACGTGTTTGTCATTGGAACATCATTTTTATGTGTTATCAAAAAAAGAGGTCAGATTAGTTCTACTGTTCTCTTCAGCTCAAGTTCAGAAAACAAAATCCACACTAAGTGTAAACAAAATAACCCATCCTTCATTCTTTAAGGGACTAAATAGATACACAAAAATGCTTTACACACCTGAAGACAGCAGCCCAGGCAGCCAACCACCACCCATTTTCCTGCAGCTGAACATCATATGGATCACTTGCTGCTGTACAAACACAGATCTTTATCCATATCTACACAAACCTCAGAAAGGAGGGGGGAAAGGTACACGTGGTGGAGCAGCATGAAGATTTCCTCGGTATGGATTTCCTCTAATGTGACCCAGAAGACTCACATTAGAACAGAGAACTGCCAAGTCTTTACAATGCACAGCACCCCTACGTATTCTGCATCTGCAGTGGTATTGGGAAGGCAATGTGTGAGTGGTGCATTGTACCAGTGCACATGACCACGTCCCCAGAACGCTCCCTGGCAGGTTTATGTTTACTAATAACCACATGAACTACATTAGCACAGCCATGAGACCTCAGCAGCTCTGCTCCAGAACTAGCACATACATCAGAACCTCCCCTGGAAAATGTTGTCTGTTGCTAAAAGGTGGGTGGAGTTCTTTCCAAAAGCACTATTAAAATTGTACCTAGCTGTAGCAGGACTATTAGGTTTCATGGTCACTAACTCGCCCCTGTGTATGGGTAGGCACCATGGTACTTTGCTGTCTGCATGCAGAGCTGGGCACTTTAACCAAGCTTTACACTGTGACAAAAACATCTCACCGTTGTCTTACTAGACCACAGTCAGCAGAAAAACCAACAGTAGAGAGTCCCAAAAGATTTGGGACTGGGAATTTGGTTCTGGTGAATGTTGGTGACTCTGGGCTGGAAAAAGAGGTCATTCCCACTATGGCATCTTCACTCTCTGGGATGTTCTGGAGCTGACATGCATATCCCACTTCTGATACCTTCTGCCCACCACGTGTGGTAGTCAGCATGTTTTACCCAGCAGAATTCGAGCTCTGCTAATGCAAGACAGCCACACCTTTAAATTCAGGGAGTTCCAGGCTTGGGGCTGGCTGCCAGCATTTCCCTCTCTCTGCACACCTCTGAGCCCAGCTCCCAGTATGTTTATTGTTATAAGTTACAGCCCTTTGTGCCTCAAGGACATCACACCACAGGGCAAGTGAGGAGAAAGAATCTGTGATTCTGTGAAAGGCCTATTGAATCATGTCTTCTTTTGTGCACTGAAACAGGATATTAATTATCACAGTACAGACTGTGATAAAGGGCTGAAAGGGACAGTTGGGTTATTGTGATCCATTCTCTGCCTCTATTTGTGCCTTTCTTCATCTGAACAAACTGACTCGACAGCAATCAAACTCTCGGAGGGCTGAGACATCTTTCGGGGGTATTGGCCCTAATCCACCAGTACCACAAAGCATTGCCATGGCAAATTGACACCTATGGACGTGCCTTGTTCCTGGTAAACAGCAAGGCACACAGCATGTTGCAGACCACATATGCTCTCTCCAGATAGATCAGTATACAGTCACTGGGTAAAAAAAAACACTTGCCAAATCCCTGGATGTGGCCTGAATATCAGGGTAACAGTGAATGGAAAGCATTGCCCACAAAAGGCAGTAAGCATGCTTTCCCCTGTGTGTCTGCTAAAAGAGCGGAAACGAAATTACTGCAGGGACAGTCACAGGTTAAACCCCACAGGCACCTCAGGACATGACTGCACCTTCTGCTGTTAGATGCTGTCTGGACAAACACAGCCCTTGCCTTGTCACCTCTGCTTTATTCACAGCCTGGTTTGCTTCAGGGTCCGCCTCCAGGCCACAACTCCACAATCAGCAATTTCCACTCTAAGTATCCTAGTAAACATCAAGGTGCATGGAGCTTATGAGAAGAAAACACACACATCAGCAGAGTCCAAAGTCAAACAATCCTGAAACAGTCTCAGCTTGGATTCGTTTTCAGATTTCCCTCTACAATGTTGCATCTGCTACGTATAATGAGTAGTGGAAGAATCAGTTTATACGTGGCCTAAGATATAGATCAACTCTGATGACACAAAGCATCTGGCATTTAAAGAACAATAGTTCTACCTACCAATTTCTAAAGCTCTGAAAGAAAGAATACTATTTGAAACAAAACCTGATCCGTGGTGCATCAGTTGGGATGCAGAGGCACACATCTTTGCCATAGAAAAGGCTTTAATTTTAACTTCTTGACCACTGCAAGCCTTGAGACAACAACTTTCCTCTGTTTTTCCGTCTGCAATTTTGCAGAGAAAAGCAACTACCATCAGTTTGTTTTTTATCATCACATACTTCGCATGAAACTAACTTCTCGGAAATCTCCTAGCACATACAATGTCCCTGCTGCTGCAAGATAAAATGTGTCACCACTCCATCTGCTACTCATTTGCTGATGAGTCTGTACGGCAACATGCTGCTGAGCAGAATATTCCAAAAAAGAAGAAACTGTGCAACCCAACAGATCTGCATTTGATGGAGCCAGGGCCAGGTCTCATTAATCATTTTGCTGTTCTGCTTGCAGTGGAACATTAGGACTGCCTCCATGATCCAATATTTCATGGTACCACCATACTGTAGACAAAACTTCATTTGGTGCACAAATGGACAAAGCAGAGGCAGCGGGAGGCTCTCAGTGCTAAATGATCCCTTATCTCAATACTGTTCTGATATTCATAGTCAAAAGACCTTAGTTATTGAGGCTTGGAGAGATGCATTGTCACTCTTGTATGTTAAAGCTACATCAGAAGTACAAGAACACTGTATCACAAGAGCAAGGGAGATTTAGATTGGACATAAGGGAGAAATTTTTTACAATAAGGGCAATGAGGCACTGGTACAGGTTGTCCAGAAAGGTAGTGGATGCCCCATCCCTGCAGACACTCAAGATCAAGCTGAACCAGGCTCTGAGCACCTGATGGAGATGTAGGCATCCCTGCTCAGTGCAGGGGAGTTGTACTCAATGGCCATTAAATGTTCCTTCCAACTCAAAACAATTCTATGATTCTATGAAGATACTGAAACAGTAAAAGACACAGTGGTGAGGTATTGCCAGCTACATAGGACTCCTGCCCACTGACTCCTTATCATGAGGAAGTCCTACACCATGCTTTGGAAGAACAAATTGCCTCTCAACATCAGCCACAGACCAAACAAGAAGACACAGAGAAGCACAGCAGGAGATGTGCAACCTCTAGCCATACTCAGTGGTTAGAGTTGCTCTGCCCACAGTTCCCCTTGGCCTCAAAGGGCATCCTGAGATGTCTGAACCTTACAAAGATCCCACCGGTGGGGAAAAAGTAAAATAAAAATCTCCTTCTGCTCAGGGGCAGACTGGAGAAGCAAAATAAATGACTTTTCCATTCAGATCATTCATACGCATCTGACTGTGCCATCCTCTGCATCTAGTAATGACTGTCCCATTATCGAGGGCCTGGGGAGGGCTCTGGTATCCATGATGATGTGATACCTGTTTATCCACTCAGCAGCAGTGGTACAACTGGGGCTTTGTCCTCTTTAGATCAAATTAACTGGAAGCCATACATTTGTAAAACTTTCCTAACAGCCACAACTATTTAAGTGTTGATGGTTTTTTTAGATGAAAAAATGTCATTTTCTAAAATATAAATGTTATTCTATTTTTCTAAATAATTAAGGGAAAGAAATGATGATTATTTGTGTTTGATTTTCATCTCTCAAACCAAATCAAAGAAATGCCCGATCTCTACTGAATTACAATCTGCCTTTGAACTCTTAACGTTTGGCTTTTTGCTGTACTTCACATAAATAACGCTGTTACAGTACACGCTCAGCCAACAGACAGATTTAAGAAAAGCAAAGAATCTGAAAGCAAGGTGGTAAGATTTTCAAGGCAGAAACATGTTTTACTACTCACCATTGCCTAAGGATGAGTCTATCTGAAGCACAGAGACACGCACCTCCTCATGTTTGATGAAAAGATTACTAAAAAGAAGAGAAGAAGGAATTATGACATTTCCTCCATCCCCTTCTGATCTGAGTCAGGGGAGAAATCAAACACGCCTAAAGGGGAAACAAGGCAGATGCCTGGAGATACTTTCTGAAATTCAAATGTTACTGAAAAACTACGTGGGGAAATTGCAGCCTAGGTTGAAGTTGATGACACAGGGTCCTTACGTTTGAAAAGTCCGGTTTCTAAGGCAGCTGGTGAAGAAAAGCCCTAAAAGAAAATTGTGAAAGAAAAACTATTACAGTATGGTACAATTTCATTATAAACTTGACAACCTGACAAAGGAAAACATCCCTCACCGACAGAGATGTGTGAATAACTGATCCTTTCAGATCAGTGGTTCAGCTGGAGAGAGAAAACATCTTCTCAAGTAGACCTGAAGCTATTTAGTTTTATTTTACATATGTATTGTTTATATATTTATGTCATAAAATGGTAACAGTTCATTTTGGCTTGAACTGCTCATTTCAACCCCAGACACTTGTGATTTGCTTTGCACTATTTATTCCAAGTAAGAGCAAAGAGCTGAACCTGCCAGCTGCACACTACCACAACACCAGTAAGACATCACAGCAGCTAATTCAGCCAGGAAAGTAAAAAGCTATTGGGATAAGAAGAATCCTTTTTCTATGCCCATCAGAGAAGGGTTTCAAATTTGTTTGTCAGGGTAGTATTTTTAACGCCACAGTCTCTCTGGACCAACTCAGTGCTGTTGAAACTGGTCTACTTTGTCATCAACACTTGAGCCTACAACACTCTTCTAAACAAAAAATGGGCATGACATGCCTGATGATCTCCTTGAAGTCGTTCTTATCCTAATTAAATGTTTATGTCACTTTTAGAGGTATGGAGTACAGCATCTTAGCCTAGAAGTTCAAGCATTCCACACAGCACACAAGAACTACTCAAGCTATTTTACTGCAGTCATAGTAAACTTCAGGTTTGAAAGGACTGGTTCTAATTGGAACCTCCCAGCTTAAAAATCCCTTTTAGCTAAATTTAACAATTCAAAGTAAAATGTTTATGAATAAATAAAAACCAATAGCCCCACTATCTTCACTGTACATGGAGTTGCCTTGGAATGAAGGAACATCCATCTTGCTCCAGAATAAGAACCACACATGCCTATTTTGCATCTCCTCCCAAAAGCAACCTTGGCCACAGCTGGAAGTTTACTATACTCTTCAGTGAGGGCTGATACCCTCAAGTCAGCCTACTTGCCCTAGATCTCAAGACTGCCTTAATATGCTCCATCCAGCTCCTCTGTACTCTTACTGTGATTTAACATGCCCTCCAAGGCAGTGAATGTCTAATAGCAGCTACCCAAAAACTTCAAGACCTCATAGCAAGACAGGAGATAAGGAGAACCCTAGTGCACTAAACAAACCAGGGCAAGCAAATAAAGCTGCTCTGCAAGTCCTAATTGCTCATTACCAAGATGCAAAGGAGAGCAAATTTGGACAGCTGTAAGCAACAATCTCTTGTTACTATCCTTTCAAGCAATCACCCTTAGACTTACTCATGGTCAGCAATTACCACACCAGCCTCACCCTCTGTCACACTCTCATGGGAACTCATGTACCAATTACGCCTTCAGCCACTTCGAAAAAACTGCAGATGATGGCAAATTTTGTTGGCTGGCCACTTGGTGGTTTGTTTTCATTTGGTTGGTTTGGATTTTTTTACAGAGAAGAGGAAAGTAAAAGGAAGTATTTTCAAAGCAGGAGAAATGAAGGGCATTTATAAAAATAACCAGAATCCTTCCCCCAGGCATTCTGAGTAAGACATTATTACAGCCCTAAGGTTCAATGTCAGTAACACAAGGGTTGATGAAGCATTGAAAAGGTACACCTCACTTCATAATTAATGGGTAACTTCATTTCTGATGACTTCAATGGAGTGACAGTGATTACGTGATTGTCTCAATATCCAGAGGACTACACACACACACAAAACACCCCAGAAGATTAAGCACTTACAAGTCAGAATAAAGATGAAGGAATCTCAACTGAAAGTTCAAAGGATTGGAAAATTATTGACAATTTGAAGCTGTTACACAGTGAGAAAAGCTCATAACAGTGAAATTAAGGGGTAATATTGACTTGTCAGTAGTTCTCAGAGCACCTTATTTTGAGTCTCTGTTCTTGCACAGATACTAAATCCCCTCATCTGGGAACCAGCATTCAGTATGTGCTCCTTGTTTCCTCTCCTCATCCTCAATCATGAACAACTTCAAGTGAAAGGCCTCTTCTGTCACTCAAAACCTGATGTCAGCTACACACATCTCAATGGTTGAGATTTAAAGCAGAGATACCTCGCAAAGCACACGCTGGGCTTTTAAGGAAGTAGACAGAGAGATGTCATGTTTTAGTTTAACAGATGTTTTGAGATCCGTATGCAGCATACATAGCACCAGCGTGAGCACTCTGCTCACTTTATAAGGAGCCAGGCATGAGACATGGGAGATGTCTCAAAAAACAAGCAAACAAAAAAAGACACTGGTGAACAGAAGTTTTCACTCTGGAAGTTAGTAACGGGCTCTTTTTGTGCTCAAATGATAAGCAATCGTATCCAGTAATTTATCCCCAAAGGTGATAACTCAAGTCTGTTCTGAATGCTTCATTCTCTCAGACACTGCAGTTGGAGTTTAACTCTACAGAGCTGAGAACATCTCCTGCCTGGCAGTGCTCAGAATCCTGTTTCCCACCCTGCAAATCTCCCATCAGCAACTCTACCTCTGCCAGAGCTGGTCTGTGGAAAATTGCTCCATGGATAATGGACCCAACCAGCTTTGCAGCTGTGCCATTGAGAATTTCCTGCTCCAGCAGTGAAAAACTGTCTCCAGTACCGCAATTCATGTAAGAATGTTTGGTGGAGTCTTTGTTTTGTTTTCTTTTTTGTATGTTTTTTGTTTGTTTTTTTCAAGTGTTTCTAAAAATTGAAATTCCTTTCAAGGCCTCACCCACAGCTATAAGAGCTCTACAAATCCAAGAGATAAGCTCTCGCTTTTATACTTAATGCAGCTGACTTCCACACCTCACAAACCTACTTGTTCCTCATTCTCCCCAGCCAGGATACATTGTTCTGTTAATCTTTCAAGCTTGCAGCAGCCAAGGCAATGTGACTGTACTTTCATTTAATTTATCATGCTCTTTTTCCTTGGCCACAGCTTACATCAGCCCTCTTGCTTCCTTCCTGCTCTGTCCCTTGGGCCTTCGAGCCATCCTACCAGCTCTCATTAGCTTAATGACCAGAGTGAAAGGATTCTGTTCTTGCAGGTTTTGACAGAGTCCCTCTGGTTACACAGAGACCTTTCTGAATAAAACAAACTCACTGAGGAAATTCCAATCATGACATACAGGTTCAACTCAAATCAAGAAGCTACGTGAATTGCCAACTTATTCTTTCTATTCTAAACACACTTTTGTATGGAGTATCACATGTTCTAGTTTTCCAGTACAAACAGAAAGATCCCGATTCAGCTGCCATAGCTCCACAAAGTCTCTTCTAGAGCCATCAAGCCACACACTATGCTGTGCAGAATGCATTGACCTGTAGCCTTTCCAGAAATCTCAAACTGCCCTTGAGGACAACCTTATGTCCAAACACTCACAGACAGCTTAGCTGTTGTACTGACAGACATGGTTTAATGGGGAAAAATTGGCAGTAGGTGGACAGTTGGACTACTAGATGATCTTGGAGGTCTCCTCCACCCTTCATGATTCTATGATTTTATTATTCTGTGACATTCCTGGGCCTGTGTTACATGGGTTGTTCAATTATTCTGCTCTTGCAGGACAGTAAGTCTGGCAGGCTCCATGTTTTGCTTACTGTGCCTGAAGAAGCCTTCTGTTCAGGAGGGATACCTGCATCCTCATGCTACCTGAAAATGCCAGTCGTGCTCTTGTCCAAAGTCAGACACCTCTCCTCTCCACGGTGGGGCCAAGAGCCAGTACAGTACCAGGAGCTCTGTGCAATGGAGAAGGCAGTATGGTCACATTCTCCACTCATTTCCTGACCTAAGCAACTCCGTACTGTGCTCGTGCCTGGGGCCAGCCCTTAGCAGGTCCCTTCCAGCTCTGGTTCTGTTCCTCCCTTCACACAGACTTGTGAAGAAGTGAAATCTCAGCTGTCGGGGGGTTGGCGAGAGGAGCAGGGTTTCTAGGTGAGAAGAACAGGCCAAATGCTCTCTTTCTATCACCCTCCAATGTGCCAGCATCACAAACCTGCTGACAGTCCTTGAGAGCTGATGACATTTTTCAAAACATTGACAAAAATAGACAGGCACTTCCCCCTCCCATTGAAGAAACCTCATCAACTATTTCCACATAGCCCTTCTGCTCTCCACTTTTTCTCTGACCACCTTCACAACCAGCTCTTCTCTACCAAAACATTTACAAAGGCAACTCCCCATTCCATAGTAAAAAAATTGTCTTCTGGAAAGCAGATACCTGATTCTGAAACCATTAACAGATGCTAAAATCTTAAAATCAGCTCCCTTAAGTTGTAAATTCTGGTTCTGTCCCCTTACACCAGATCTCTTAGGAACTCCCAATAAAAGATTTGCTTGAGTGGAACTTAAATGTAACAATTTAAAATAACATAAATGAAGCCATTGGTACCTGTAATTAATACTGGCAGTAGAGTTAAGCGCTCATTGAGCTCATCATTCCTAATTAAAAGGAGAAAACAAACATGTTTTTAAAAATGTAATCGAAATGATTCACAACTCATCACTTATATCTTGGTTCACTGTTAAAGTACTTTTGTGTTTTACATCCATTCCTGTCTAGCAGCACTACCAAATCAATTTATTTCCGTAACCTGAGTAAATACACTTGCTATATATATCGTGTCCTTTGGCAATATGCAATAAATTAAACTGAACAAATGTAATTTCTTTTTTTCTTCTTTTTAAAGATCTATTTATTTCCGTACTTCTTGTACTGATCCTTTAAAACCTATAAATAAGCCTCAGTGTTGGATGTAAATGTACCAAGCTATTTATTCTAGTGGGGTAATCCAAATACTTCACATAACCAGGGATTGATATGCTCATGATGAGCCACTGGTTGCCTGGGAATAACCTTGCAAGACAAGAAGCTCTCATACAGTATGAGTTCAGAAATCTGGCACATGTCTAAGTCTCTTGTAGAATTAGGACTAAAGCGATTCATCAGATTAGGAACATGAAGTCCAGAATCTTGAAGGATAAAAATCTAACAGCTAAACAATGTTCTTGTGGCAGGGACTGAGGTGTGGGTGAACAATCAGGTACCACAACCAGAGTAAATCCACACGGTTCTACTGGAACCCAAAATTCAAAGGAATTTAGATCTGGGCTTGTGCAGGGACTAGGTCTGTTTACAAAACGTTGGCCTTCTCCAGATCCCTCTGAAGCAAGCTTTGCTTTGGACAGCTCTGATTTTGAAGATTTTTTCCTTTTTCTTGTGTTCCTTCACATTCAGCTAGCTCTTCTCAGGCAAAATGTTAGTGAGCTGAGAGACACTGACCCCATGTTCCTCTTCCTAACTAAATATCCAGCACACTAAGGCAGAGCCCTGCTGAGCATTCCGTAGAATTCTGTAGAAACTGTTTAATACACATCAGCGTTGCTTTCCAGCTGGGGCAGACAAAGCTTCAGAAGCCTCCAAAGGACTCATGTACAAGCAAAGGATGGAGTCAGTGCTGTTCTGCAACCTGGTAGCATCTTTGCACCCCTAGGATTAGCTGTATGAGCTGCTCAGCCTGCTCTAACATGTCACTGACAACGTGAGCTATCGTTAAAATAAAATGTCACAAATAAAAGCTCTCTGCTGCAGCTTGCAAACCTAAATGCAACATTTTTCACCTCCACATGAGCAGGTACCACCTTCTGGCAGACAGGAGTCATGCTAATTAAAGAACAGCTATGAATTAGATAGTCAGAGGAAGCTAGGAACACATCAAGATTGTCTTTAGGGCTTAGAGAGCAGTGCTTCCACTCTATCATTGGTATTTTGGTATGTTCCTCAGTATGTCTGTATTCTGATTAAGTTGAACTCTCTGCCATAGCTCCATTTGAGTCCTCTACAGCTGAGCAAGAAAGAGACTCAGAAGAAGGGAAAGGATCAAATGAGGACGATGTGATATAGGAACATTATGATGCAAAAAAGTGCTGTCATGTAATTATTACAAGAAATACTTGTAAAAAAGTACTAAGGTAATGTGAAGATTTTCTTGTTTGGAAACAATCAGCATGAAGTTAACACCTGGATCTCATTAATATGCATGCCAACCTGCTGTCAAGATGGATAACAGCATTCTCATAAACCACTTGATATAAAAGCAAACAGAGATGTACAAGAACCAATTCATGTTGAGGTTTTCATCTCATGTTTAGATCACATTTTTGGCTGTTTAAATTGACCGTTAAAAAGAAGTCATTATCTAAAGTAAATGCTTACTTTAGATGTGGTTTAATCTTTAAGAGATAGACAGCCTGGAAGAGGTGGCCAGAAATCTGGGACTGGAGACAAAAATATTCCCAAAATTCAGAAGTTATTTAAGTGGAAAATTGTTTCCATAATCGATATAGATTACGATTTCTACAAAGATTCTGACTTCCACTGTATCTTGAACCTACATACCTTGGCTCTGCTGCTTCTATCTTGGTGCTGACCACAGGTTTTTTCTAGTACAAGAAGTGAACAAATTGCTGTGGTGAACTTACCACACGCACTAAAGAGCTGGAGAGCTCCACGTTCACATGAAGGCAGCCAGCTGTCTCATAAGCTTTTGTTTAGCTGTTTGTAATACATTGATATTAACAAGCAGAACAGGATGCTGTAGCAAGTCCAATTCCATTCCTTGCTAAGGAAAGATAAAGAATCACGGAACATAGCCTGTGCACAAATACAACTTCCTGAGATTAGAAAGCCCTCACTAGCCCAAAGCAAGGGATGTAATTCCAAAAGGAGTGACCAGAACTGGGGCTTCTGTTTGTGTGTTCTTCACTGGAACATTTGAAAACACAACAAAAATCATCCTTAAAACATCAGTTCACTCAAAGGCAGGGCAAAGCACCCCACCTCCATGCAGCACTAGAAAGAACTGAGCTGGAGACAATATTAACAGCATCAGCAGCAACTCAGAGAATCTAGCCTGACAGAGGCAAAAGTGGCTGTGCATCCAATCTTCACACAGCTCCTAATTCTCCTTGTCACACAACACCTCACCATCACATAGCATCAACCACAGTCCCCAGCATAAACACTTCTCCTGCATGAACAGAGGCAAATGGCCTGAATTTTCACACCGGGCTTTTGTAGTTGATTGTTGTTTTTTTGTTTGTTTGTTTGTTTTCCAGGCCCTTCACATCACATTTCAATGTCAGTTGTGTATTTCTGTTTCTGCTCTTGGAGCTAAGTTGTCCCTATGCGATTCTGCAGCATCTAAGCAGGCTCTGTTTGCTCAGCCTCAGGCCCTTGACTCTGGGAAAGAGTCAGATCCATCTGATGCACCAGCTGAACATTATCCTTCTGAAGACTGTACTAAAAATGATATGGAAATCCCACAGCATTGGGCAGCTTGGAGTAGAGCAGTGTATTCAGTACCAAGTGCTTGTATGTGGAAGAACAAGCAGATATTGCCCTAATTCTTGGCATGCTGAAAGCTGAGATACTCACATACATTCTGAGCATATGACACTGCGAATTTAGCTAGCGAAGAATAGCTCAGGAATAAGATCATGAATTTAGCTCTTCTGCCTGGTCACAGCCCGATTCAAGCACTATATTTCCCCGTACATATGAATCCTTATTTGTTCACCCAGAAACTCGAAGGGAATCTTTAGTGTGCTGGACATTTCAGGCTGACTAAAGCAGATTCATAGACTTAAGATGAACAGCAGTCTTATCTATGGCTCTTTCCTGTTAATGGAACTACACAGACTTTTCACTGTTCTCACTGTTTTTTACCCCAAAATTGCAGGTTTTAATGAAAGATACAACATTAAGAGGGATGTTCTCACTAAATTTCGTGTCTCATTTTCAGCTATTATGTACCTAAAGTGAGAAAATAGTTGGCAAATGACCACTACTAGGAGCTCAGAATTGCCTTGACTAAGAGCACGTCTTTACGAAGCAGATAGATGGATCTTGCATTGCCCTCAAGTGCACAAGCACTATAACTGCTACTAGCCCAGCAGCCAGAGGGCCTTGGAAAACAATAGATAAAACGACAAGGAAAGCAATAGCTACTTCTGACAGTTAGCTGCCTTCTTTAAATCTCATGCCAAAATCTGTGACTACTGTTACACCACAGATAGGTACTTTGCTCAAGTCAGCTAATGCACTCCATGGGCTAGGACAGTCAGGTTAAAGACTGTGGCAGAGCTAAGGATGTGTCCAGACCGCGGGGTCACTTTAAAGCTGCAACATCTTGGTGTTCTGCTAGGATTTTCCCTTGAGTTAACAGTACAAAACATTCTAATTTTCCTCAAAAAACAAGGCCGTGAGGAAAGGCACTTTCATCTAAGCTGTTCACAGTGCTTCAGGGACAGGAAAGCTTAGAAAGGGAGACAGAGAAAACAGCAGATCCTTTTAATCTAACATATCAAATGAAAACTACTGCAGCCGTGGCCGTGGCAGCAGTACAAGAGAGGAGCAATCCTACCATCTTTTATGCACACCTCTCAGCCAAGCACCGTGTTACTGTGCCAGGGTAGATCCAGCCCCCTGCACTCTACAGCTTTCCACATCTCCATCGCCTACAGACAGAACAGCTCCTGCTCCCTTCAGAGGACAGAGCCTGAAATTGTAAGCAGGACAGGGCGAGCTCATTGTTTACTCTGAGCTAACAGGAGAACCAAGCTGATGCTGGCCCTCCCAGCTGCCTAATGTGTGTATACCATCATGTCCTCACAATCTGACCATTATTGCTCAGTCTGGGCAGAGCAGAAGTACAGCTTTTAAAACCAGCACAACCTTCGCTGCTGGAAGATAACATCTCTTTCACCTAAGAGACAGATTTACATATTCTGTCTTTCTGGGCACACCACTGAGTTAATGCTCTGGAGTCTGTTCTTTCAGGTATCTGTAGTTGGCTTTCTCTAAACTGTCAACTGCTGGCTGCACTGCAGCTCCACAGACTTGGTTAAATCCTCCAGGGCAGCACACCCTCTGTGTGCTACACTTCCTCTATCTGCTTCCCCTCTCCTCAGATCTTAACTTTTCTAAACTTAGACCCTCACAGATCAGGCCATGAAGTGCCATATAGATCCTCAGACGTGACTTCATTCTCTTCCTCCCACACAGCCCTCACCTGCCATCACTTCCCTGAATATAGTTACCTTTGTTCTATCTTCTCAAGCCTTTACTCACACCTTGGACTTATACAGGCTTAGTAAGATGCAAATCTGCTTTGAAATGTGGCTTTTGACATTTTTCATAGGATTTCATGCTTATTGCCTCTGAGTGACTCCAGATCAGACATGCTCAGTCTCTAAAGAAGGCGGGGGAAAAAATGCTTGGCAAAGTGAATGCTAGCTCAAGAGTGAGGTTGCTATCCAGCCTTCCTCCAAAGTCTCTGCAGGGTAAAGTATGCATTTTTCACATCTGCCTGTAAAAAATTACAGATGCTTTCCAGTCTTCTCCACAGGACTAGCAGGGTCAAAATCCAATCTAAATTGAGTGTGCCATTAAAGTCATTGGATCTTATACCACAGACAGAGGGAACAGATTCAGTGGAAAAGAAAATGATGCATTTACCAAAGTCCTTGTGCTTTAAATTCAGAGGAACTACATCTTTTGAGCTCACTCAGTGATTCTCTCACCTGAGACTAGTTCCTAATCCTATCCACCTTCCCACTTCTTCAGTGATAGCAAAATGCTTATATTAAAAGCTGTCCATAGAGAAGCTCCCATCTGGTCTCCCTACCTGCTACCTACCTCTCCTATGTCTTCTTCTTCCTATTCTCATCCTCACCTCGTCTGTGTCACCTTCTGACAGTGGGGGCTGCCATTTTAATGGTACTTCTGCTAAACTGCTTTCCAAGTCTCTGATCAAAGCTGTTGGAGGGGAGCAAACATACACAATTTTCGCATTGTTTCTTCTGAGCAACATCAAGGCCTGGGCTCATGCATTTCTGCAATGCTAAGGGCTTGGTGGGCCATTGTGAATATGAGATCATGCTCTCAGGAGATGCAAGTCCTTTATATTGCTAAGGTGAAAATAAAGAGTTTTCCAAGTCACCGAGAACGAATGCAGTTCTTGTTTCTGTCTGATTTCATAAGTCTCTCAGAGCAGAGAGACAAGTGGATTGCAGGTTCATGAAAGGACTCAGTGGTAAGGACATGATTCACTAAGTGGGTTTTCCTTGAACATAGCAGAAGGACAATACAGACTGATACAAAACTATTTGGAGCTGCAGAGGCAGGCAGACACCAGGCATCAGGCATCGGGTGACTGAGAAGGCTGAAGGTAGCAACTATGAGCAAATAAGAAAAATAACAAAGGGGTGGGATAAATAAAAGATGATGCAAGATGGTCAGACAAATAGTAATAAAAAATTCAAGTCCAGAAGACACATGGGGTGCGATGAGTGAAGAAGCCTCAATGGCTTGTAGAGGTACAGCAGTCAGGCTAATATATTGAGGTAGAAAAATGACATCTCCTAAAGAAAGCAAAATTAATTATTTGCCTCAGAACTGCCAAAGGAGAAAAAAAAGCTGACAAAAAAAGACATGTCATATAATTCCCAGAGTGACAAGGAGAAGTAGCAGAGATGCAAGGCCTATATATCCTTCCAGTGCTATCTGGTGCTTCAGCAAACTGCATAGTTGAAGAATACAGACAACGTACCAATAATATGCAGAAGTGCTCTGCAACAGGGAAGGGTTCTGTCTGACCATTTCCATGAAGCACAGGACAATTTCTAGGTCTGATTATCCTTTGCCACAGCCTTAAAGTCTTCATTTCCACCTGCACAAAGTAAGAAATTATTCCATATAAAAATTCTCCTTTTTTCTCGGTGGCAGCTCAACACCCTATTCAGAGGTAGAAATATCTAGTCATGGTGCAGTGAAAAAAATCAGGCATGAACTGATGTTGCTAATTCATAAGGGAAATGGGTCAGAAGCCTTTTCCAAAGTCATCTGAAATTCACCATGAGAAGGCTTGGCTACGAGTTAGGTGAAGCACCGATGAGCTCCGCCAGCCACGCTGCTTTGCTCCAAGGTGAAGGGGCAGCTCACTTCATTGCAGCAACAGGACCTCAGAGTAAGATAATTTCTCAGAAAATAAAAAAGCTAGATCACGGTGAGTTTTTCTCTCAGCATCAACATCAGCTGTAGTTTTTCTCCTTTTTACAACAAACTTCCATTACAAAATAGCTCCCCTTAGCGTCTGTGGGCAGCCATGCACATCCCCTGTGCAATGTGTTATAATGACACTGTTACAGAGATGCCTGGAGATCAGTGACCGCCTCCTGGGGTCTCACTTTGTTCATTGTCCATTGCAGGACATTCCACCCGCGAGGACATGAAATTAGAGGAATTACTTCAATATAATCAATCCACTGGTGCTAAAAAATGAGTTAAATAAACTAATTTTGACTAATAAAGGGGGACACATCAACCCAACAAAAAAGAGAAGGCAAAATCACACTGTCCTACTTTTCCATGTTCTAAGTACTACATAAATGGTCAAAGCTTGAAATATAAAACAGTGAAACCAGACTTGTATACACACTTGGCATTACTGTTTTACTTTCCAGATACATAGAAAAACAGTACGGGGATAACATGATTGCAAAGTGCACTCTTATTTAGAGTCATTAAGAAGCAGAATTTCAGAGCAGCCTTATCAAGACCAGCTTAACTGCACAAGCAGAGGAATCCTGAAGTGACAGAAAACTTACACTGAAGCTCTTGGATGCTCTAATAGCCCAGAACTGGCCTGCTCTCACACAAGGCTGACCAATTCATTCCTCAGCTGCCCACTTTCTGCCTATAGCAAAGAAAATCAGGCAAAGAAATTCTGTTTCAAAAACAGAATGCACGTGAGTCTCTGATAAGGTATGAAAAGTGTGAAACTAAGATACAAACAGAGGTGCATGCAAAACTGTACAAGAAATGTAATATTTAGGCAAGAGGAGATGCAAAACAAGGGCATGCCTTTTCCTCTTCACATTTTACAAATGGTCTTTCAGCTTTGCAGAAACTGAACTGCCCTTCTGACCTCACTGGTCACAGCTAGCTTCTTTACAGCAGTACCCAAACTAAGAGCTTCTACTGCTTTATCAGTACAAGGGACAGCTGGGGCATAATGCGGGGATACTGACATTTCTGTGATGTCAGAAGTTTTCAGGAAATGAGAAATACAATCCAGAAATGCTGGGCCATTGTGCTGTCTAGCACATCCAAGTGCCCCAACAAGATGAGCAATGTTTTGCACGCTCCTGGCTGCAACCAATGATGTAAAAACCAAGTCCAGACAAGTGAGGTGGCTTTTCTCCTGAAGAGTGAGAAAAGACTGAACAAATGTTTGTGCACAGAAAGAACTTGCAGCACAACATCAGCAGGACCCCAGGCTAATCAATAATTTCAGGACAGAGGTATCTAAAGGCAAAACGTTGGGGAGAAGAGCTGATCAATGCTTTATTATACTCTTACACTTGATATTGGATGCTGCAGGATGCTTGTAAGCGTGTGCATTAATGTGCTTTTTGACACAAGAATGAACTCTCAGTAAAAAGCCAAGATGAAACAGGGTCTGTGAGAAACCTACTGAAACAGGAAACTGTCAGGGAGAGGATGTCAGGACCCTACTAACAGTTGCTTTTCTGCATACCAACTCCCTAAAACCACACAGACAAAAATGCTGGTCTCCAGCTCCATCTTTCAGTCAAGACAACCAAAGCAAATGACATTGGTCTCACTTATATAGAGGGTGATGAGCCCCTGGCAGTGCTGCCCAGAGCTGTGGGTGCCCACCTCTGGAGGTGCCCAAGGCCAGTGTGGGTGGGCCCTGGGCAGCCTGAGCTGGGGGGCAGCCAGCCCATGGCAGGGGTTGGGGCTGGATGGGCTTTAAGGTCCCTTCCAACACAAGCCATGTTATGATTCTATGATAGCTCCAGTGGGTTTTACACACATCCCAAACTACAATCGCTGCAGGAGAACCTTGCTACATCCACAAGCAGAGAGAATCCCAACTCCCAAACCATGATACAGTAATAATTCATTGGTACCTTGAGCCTTTCTCTGTGATTTCCCCTCACAGAAACATTTCTGACCGCATGTTAAGCATTTTCCTTTTACTATAGTGTCCATTTCTGACCTAAAAGGATTGCTACTGGATCAGAGCTGAGCTCTGTTTTGCCTGATTGTCCTGCCTCACATCCTTGGGTTATAAAGATAAATGCAGAGAAGATGAGAACTTGGACCTGTGGCTGATGGTGCAGGGGACAGCAAGTAAAAGAGTGTGGGCCCACGCTAGCAAGGCAGAGAATCACACAGGGTGCAACCCCCCATAAACTCGTGCCAGTTACCTGCAGGTAGAGAATGAGTACTTTTCTCATAGTGTCTCTCTGGCCCTCGCTGTATTTGGAGGACATTTTCTTCATCCTCTCAAGGCATTGTCACTAATGGAAATCTAGTGCCAAGGTCTCCTCATTCATCTCAATCACAAACATCAAATTTTGACTGAGCAATTTACATCTGCCTACCACTTTGCCTGCTTTGGTCCTTAGAGCTACTAAAGGTTAATTTCTATCACCGTGAGAATGTCATTGCCTCATCTAAACACATCCTTCCACATGTGTTTTGATTGTTTTGTCAGTGGCGAGGCTGAGAGAAGATCTCATTGTTATTTTTGGTCAAATCACTTATCATAGGCAACTGTCAGCTTCCTGAGCATTGCAGGCTGCAGCGTTTGTGTGCTTATGAGCAATTTCATTACTCAGGATGAAATGGGAACTCACTCGAAATGGCAGCTCCTAACCACAGCAGCAGGACAGGAAGATGATGGATAGCCAGTCAGTGCACTAAAGAGACTGGGCAAGCACTGGTTTCCCAGTCACAGAGGGCAATGAAATAGGCACTGAAGTGGGGCCATGCTCAAAGAGGAACCATGTTGTTCAGTATCCTATCCCACAGTGCTGCTTTCTGTTAGTACAAGCTCAGTTTCCCTGAGCTGTGTACTGAAGCCCAATCAGAGCGTGATCTGTTTTTCTTATTTGTCCTTACCACTCCTTCTTGCTTGTCAAATCCATTTCAGTTATGGCAAACAGAGCAGGTGTGTGCAAATCAGGACCCTGCTAAAGCCATGCTGGAAACAGAGCCCAGTGCCTACAGCACTCTGCTGTGCTTTGCCACAGCCAAGGACTCCTAACAGAACTCCTTAGATTGAAGAGACAAAATATCTGACAATAGAAAAAAAGCAACGCTGATAACTAAAGCAGAGGGTGACAGACTTTCACTGGGGTTCCAAGTGTTCCGGGCACT
The DNA here is from genome assembly GCA_023055505.1 of Callipepla californica brunnescens. Classification (NCBI taxonomy): domain Eukaryota; kingdom Metazoa; phylum Chordata; class Aves; order Galliformes; family Odontophoridae; genus Callipepla; species Callipepla californica. Next base: position 2,871,051 of record JALIRH010000013.1, read on the forward strand.
GGAAACCATTCTCTAATTCACATTAATTTAACACTATCACAAGGGCAGCAACATCTGTACCATTTGTTCTCCAGAAACACCAAGAGTTGCTTACAGAAAAAGAGAAATATCTTCTATTGGCAAGTTCAGTTACAAGAATCTTCTAGAAAAGCTGATCTCTGTAAGGAGTTCAAAGTTGTCATCTATTTTTAACAGCCAAAGGTACAGTAAAATTTCTTTACTGACATTTAAAACCAGGATTTTGTCATCCTATCTGGGGGCTGCACAGAAGTGCAAACACAAGTTAATTCCTTTGGGCACAAAGGCACGTGTCTGCAAAGGCAACTTACCCACAGATCCATCAGTGGCCCCACTCCATTTACCTGGGGTGCAAAATGAGCACAGGCAGGTGGGTTTGAGCCACAGCCAAGCCTTCTCTGCCAAGACATTTGCTCCAACGTTGACCCGTGCAGAGGCCACTTGGTGCCTCTGGCTGCCAGACCTCCCATGCACCCCAGCAGAGCTAACAGCTCCGTGTCCCTGTGAGCAGACAGCACTGGGCAGCTGAGCTCATCTGGCTGCTGCCACCTCACGGTCCTTTGGGGGAATCTGTCAGCAGCAACAGACACACCTGGGGAATCACTGTTTGTGTGCTGGCTCTCTAAAACATCATTCCAAATCAGAGGTGTGGGTATGTTCTAGACAAGTGATATAGTTGAGTTTCCTCTTCAGATGCCATTCTGGGCAAGAATTCCTTCACCTTAACAATGTCAGGAGATAAGGCAGGATCTGCAGCAACCCTTGCACCTGTCTTATCATCTGGCTCAAGTGAAAGCCAGCAAGCTCTGAGGACATAAGCCTTCAATCATGGGAAACCCAAACAGCTTTTCAGGAAAATTCATTTTCTTGTCTATTCTGACAGAAAGTCTTCACATAAATGAAGTGACACATTTGTTTGATGGATGCTGCCACAAGCCTTTGCCTTTTCACACTGAAGATTAATGGCTCCTAAAGCCAGGTAAATGTCACTCGTCCAAGAAGTCTTGCTTCAATGGAATAAACAGTCCTCTCATACATCTGTGAACTGATGAAGCAACTTCTGGACACAAGAGACTCCATCAGTGCCAAAGAGAGAAGGTCAAGCACACACAAAGACTCTCAGAATGGCAGTGGGTACCAGTAGCAGCCAGCTTTGCTTGCAGAAGTAAAATAATATCTCCTACAGAGGATCCCTTGAGTTCACCCATGTCTGGGATCAGCTGAACTCAGAAGAAAGGAGCAATGCTTATAGAACCACCACAGCACTGAAATTAACAGGGCTACTTCTACACGCAGCAGATTTGCAGAATCAGACCCATAATTAGGGTCTTATTTGAAGAGAGCTCTGAAAGGGGCAAGCTTTTCTCCCTGGTGACTATGTTGTTACCTGCCCCTCGTGTTTCAGCACGCGTTCTGCATTCATCAGCAAGGCCAGTTAAAAATCGCCCGAACCACGGTTTGACCAAGTGCTTATCTGCACAACCGCACAGCCCATACCATCAGTTAGGGAAAAACAATTTCCCCAGGCTACTAGAGACAGCCTAATTACCTAATCTGACAGGTTATTAATGGTTCAAGTCAACAAAAAGTATAATGGATGCTGATAAGCACAAGCTGCCTGGACATTTGGCACGTACAGCCCAGCTAGAAATCACTGCTGTGAAAAGCTGCCACTGGCCACAGGACTAAATTGTCTGATCTCTCAGGGTTTCATTTAACAGGTCTATCAACATGATAAAGAGACAAACTGGCAAGTTTAGTTCATTTGCAAGAACTGGGAAAGAGCCTAACAGGATGAAAGATATTTATGTCCCAGGTTAATGTAAAAATAAATCTCTGCTTCATTTCTCTGTAATTGCAACGCCCTCTCATTTTACAGGGCTACTTTGGGATAAAAATTGTGTTACGGTCTGTTTGAGGAAGGAAGCAGTACACGTAAGGATGCACGAGGAAACAAGCTGTGAGAGCCAGAATACAGACTTCTTGTTTGTCAGACCTGTAACTCATGTGATTCCATCAGAATCTCAGCTTTCCATTTTAGAGAGCAAAAGGAGCCCTATCCCTGGCAGCTCCTGGGAGCAGCACACACCAATGACACCTGAACGGCTCCAAGCCAGAAATCACACAAAAAGGAACTCATGCCATCAGTAACTGATTGTAGCCTGAGGGTTTTCCAGGCCAGTTTTGAAACCATTTGGCACTTTTCACCTAAGCATAAATGCCTACAGCTAGCAGCACCAAGGCCATTGAAGGGTTATTTAAGAGTGAGACAGGTTTTTCACAGACTCCTATTTAACTTAGGTTTGGTTCAGTACACTGCATTTTTTTCTTTTTTTTCTTTCCAGTGCAACCTTTTCATTGTGTTTTGTTACCCAGTTCCCCGTGAAATCTTTCACCCGCTGCTTCTTCATGATGTCAGCTTCTCAGTGTAATCTTCCATCCTCTGTCACCTGTGCAGTGAGGGCTAACGGGGGCTGCTTGACCACTCAGACTCCAGTGCATCACACGTATGCTTTGACACACGTCCCATCATTAAGCAAAACCATCTGCAATGGAAATATGCATCTCCACATCTGTAGACTGTCTGCAACATGACAACACCACCTTGGAAAAGTAAGCAAGGTGGCATCTATCTGCATGAATCACCCTGGAGAACATGTGTGACTGAGGCTTGGCATGAAGTGATTTCAGCCAAAGATGTTCCATTTGTACAAGTCCCAGTGGCTCACTCAGAGCTTGCACTGCTTACAGCAGTTCAGACCCACAGCCCAGCTTCTGTTCCAGATAAAGCAACTACTGATTTCCTTGGATACTTTTTTTCCTGTGCCAGCAGTAAAATTACAGACATCTACATGCTCACTCTGCAGTAGACTCTAATTCTTTAAACCACAACAAAGGGAAACGACAAGCTATTTTTATTGGAACAATGAAGAGAACCAAACCAAGATCAGAGAGCTTCGTTAATACTGAAATCTTTCACCACATTCTCAGAACCACAATGCACCAAGCAATACCAATGGTTCACTGTGTCCTTAAGACTACTGGTGGTACTGGAAATTGCAGACACTACATGGATGTAGTTTAGGCCAACAGAGAGGGTAAGACTTGACTCAAGGTGCAGGATGTTACTGGCCCAGGTACAGCTGTGGCAAAAGAGGGTTTCAATTTTTTAACAGGAGACAGAAGCTGCCTCCCACAGAACGCTGCAGAAACTCTGCAACTCAGATATCTCAAGGAAAATAGTCCACTGCTACCAAGCAGGCCCCATGGCCAAAACATCTCCCCAGCAGGCAGTTGTTGTGCTCAGCATGTGGACTGCATGTTTGAACTCTGCAGAGCAGGCTGACAGTAAAGCAATTCAAAGAAGGTGTGTACTACCAAGCAGGAATACAGAAATTTGTTTTAATTGGGTGAAAAAAAGTGGGCAGTGATACCATACACAATACAAAATTATGTTATCTCAATCTCAGGTCAGAAAGACAATAATTCTGTGTACTAGGCTCTGTATGGATGACCTACCTAGACCTCTTTTTTTGTTCTACTCATGATATAAAGATAATCATCTTTAACCATCAAAAAACTGGTCAGCTCTCTGACATTTCTTACCTGACTCTCAGTATCTTCTATATCAGGCTTTGCTCATTACTGTGGAGCAGCTGGTCATGCCGGAGGACTCTTCCACTTGCATACAGTAACCTCTCAGCCCATGAGATGAGGCTTACACTGTGCACCACCAATGAAGTACTCCTCAAGCCAAGCTCCTGGCACCAGATGACGTATATAACATCCACTACAAAGACACACACAAAAAGTTATTCTCTAAGTGCACAAACATTTTCAGCAAAAGAACATCGGCAAATATGATATTAAAAGTCCAGGAAAACATCTTTACACAGCATACAGCAACCTGGGGTCCTGCCATTCCTTTTCTCATTTTGGGGGTAGGAATTCACACCATTTCCACCTATGGGGCAGGATCTTCAGATTTCTATCTAAATGCTTTGTAAACTCTAAGGCTGAGAAAGCCAATAAGGCACAGAGTGAGTGTGCTGCCTACTAGTGAATTACAAAACTGCAGAAGACTTGAGAACACACGATGGCAAAAATATACCAAGTAGCTTAGAGGTACTAAAGAAAAGTAGGTAGCACCTCACAAATAGCCTTAGGCTGTTATTTCTGCTGCATATGCAGGGGAAAAAAATCAAACAAGAAAGCATATATGTAACAGTATTTCATCCTTCTGCCCTCCCTGGCTGTCTGAAAGACGGAGGACAATGTACCATTTAGGCTTGCTTGAAAAAGCTACTTGCTTTGGGCTGTGTTCTAATCTCACCGAACCTTTTATTTTCATTCCACTTGAGCTGACTTCAAAGCTCTCATTTAATTTGATCACAACATGCTAAGATTAAAACAAACAAACAAAAAAGTACACTTCCTCAGCATTATGGGCAGTTTTTCCTGGATTTCTTTTTTTTTTTAATATATTTTTATGTGTACCACGAGAGGGAGCAATGAGTTCACTTTCTGCTCCCAAACCATTCAAACTCTTCATTTTTAGGGTTATCAATGTGTGTAGTTACAACGAAGAAAGGAATATCAAACCCAGGCAGTTAAAGGCTGTTGTTGACTCTGCCATGAAAAGCTAAAATCCCATTACAGCAGAGTACTCACACAAGTGTTAAGGTCCATTGACTTTTCATCTACAGAAGTTTTAATTACCATTTTTAACACAAGCATCAGACACAGCAACTTGAATAACCACACACACCGCTGGGTAAAGATAGACTATAACCAGATGATTTCTGGAAGGAGATGAATTAGACAGAGCCCTCTGACTCACACATTCCTCTTGGACAAGGTGAGATGCTGTAGTAATGTGATGCCTTGCTCAAATCTCACATCTAGCTTCAAACCTGGATGAGGGATGAGCTCTGCTCAGCTCAGGCTTCCGCTTGGCTGTTTTCTCTTGAAAATTCACTCAGTAGCAGCATGACCCGCTAGCAGGCCAACACAGATCAGACCTGGATCGCTTTGCATCTGTACTATTAGCAACCAGAAGCCGAGCTGCCACTGTCAGACAGGCGTCTGATAGCCCAGAGCCCAGTCACACTCAGTAACCCAATAAATCCAGCAGAGGGAGTCCCCAACTCACCCAGCGACCAAATGCGAGGCTCTTGGTCCTTTGCCTCAAAGCTGGTTCAAAAAGCAAGAATCAGACAAAGATGCAAGCCACAAAACAGTGCAAAGGCCTCACTACAGCTGAATACAGCAGAACTCCTGGCAGATAAGCAATAGCTCCAAATAGAGCAGTAGGCACACAAGTAAATACACTTATTTCTGTAGACTGTTACCTATGAACAGGCTGCTTTGCTTGGTTTTTGACTGGAGAATGGATGCACACACGCTGTGGGTTTCCACAGTTATGCCAACTAGAAAAATGTTCATATGTTATAAAGTTGGTGGCATTAAAGAGACATTCTAACCGTTCACCCAGGGCAGCACACACACAGAGCACCACAATGCTTCTCAGGTATCACTCCACCCCTCCATGCCTTGCTTCCCCATGTAAAATGTCAGCACTAACAAAAAGTGCCACAAAGAAAAAGGACAAAGCAGTAACCCTCCAGCTGTGGAAGAGGGACAGAAATAAAACAGCTCGTGTAAGAGCCTTTGCACCTCACCAGACGCTTGTGTTCTTCGAGGTGCTGTGTCTTTGGTCCCTGTTTGCAAACACGCAAGTGAGCTTAACTAGTCACAGCACTGCCATGCATGAGAAGAATTGAGTGTCCATTCTTTATCTGCATAAAGGAACCCTGGAGGACCAGACAGCACTGAAGAACAACATCTGGTAGAAGATATTTCCTAAAAAAAAAAAAAAGAAAAAAGAGAAAAAAATCAGGTTTTTATTTTAATTTTTATTTTTTCTTTGGACTTGTGGTCCTTCCCTAAGCTCTACCAGATTTTTCAGTTTCTCTCCATAAAAGCAACGTCTAAAACCTCCTAGAACATAAAACATGGATTCTTTTTACTCCCAGAAGAGACGAGAGCCTCATACAACCCTGTGGCCCCAGCAGGGCTGCCTTCAGCAGGCCCATAAGTATTGCCATACCATAACAATAGTGCCAGAGCTGCCCATGCAGCAAAGAGCTCTACGTTTTTAACCTACCACGTTTGAGAAACAGTCCGTTGTGCCAGCTGCTGGAGGAACACTTAATGCGTTATGTTTAGGTTGTTCAAGGTCTCTCTCACAATACTTAATCATGTAATTCCAACAGGAACCTCTTACAACCTCTTGCATGCCAGCCCTACATGAACAATCCCCTTCAAGAACCAAATTCACCAAGAAAAGACAAGACTGAAGCTCCCTTTATTTCCCCATCTAAAACAAAAGGCCTGCAAAGGGAGAACACCTCTCAAATTCAGACAGCAAAACAGATTTGGATGGTGACACAACAGCGGGCTGCTCCAGGCTGGTGGGTCACAAAGCACACGGTGATGGCAGTGTCCATCATCCCAACACAATGGCTTCTCTGGAGGGAGCCAGCAGTACCACCATTACCATTTGTTTTCCAACCACTATTTTTTACCGTGCACTTGAATATGCAGCACACAACGGGAAGCAGATTTGCCTTGCCCTGCGCACACATTCTTTCCAAGCAGTCAGGTATGCCTCATCAGCAAAAAGCAGTTACATTATTTTCAGAAGTTATTAAGTGAAATGGGAAACCAGAATGCTGTGATTCTATTACAAAAGAGTTACTGCACTCAAGTGCTGCTGGTGTAAGAGCTACCAGCTGACTTCAGGCAATCTAGCTAAGCCAAGCAGGGCTCTGTCCCATGAAGTTCAGCCTTCAAGTTCTTCAGTGTTAGCAAATCACCACATAGCCTAGATCTAAACCCATAAAAAGAAGCACCGACCTTCCAATTCACCCAGATCCTCAAAAAGCTGCGGAAAACACACACAACTAAATAGCAGTTCAAGTAATAAGAATGTGAAACAATATGGAGAGGTACCTTGGCATTAAAGACGCTCAGCACCCTTCAGGATCTAGTTCCTGAGGCATCAAGTTGACTCAGAGCTCTCCTCAGAGCCACTTCTGCTCTATCCAAGTTCTGCACTGAAGTAACTGAAGAATGCTGGCACTCATCATGGGCCCTTAAGACAAACCAAGAAACATTTCACACACAGCAGGTATCAGGACCCTCTTGAAGTTCTGACACTGCTGTCATCTCCAAACATACGCATACGCTGCCTTTCATCTTTGCAACGCTTTCAAACAAGGATAACTACATAATTTCTCTCTCACATTTTACTTCAAGAGCCAGAGAAAAGCAAGAAAGCAATAACAGCAAAGTTGGTTAAAAGTAAAATTATGAAAATATTGTTTAAATCGTAATTTTTCAGGGCACTTTTCAATGGCGTTGGGCAGCGAGTATGGAACAGGTTCTCCAGCTCACAACAGGACCCAATACAACTGCAAGAAGTCTAACCAGCAGCGTAAATGAAACTTGGCTGGAGACATCCCAAAAAATCCAAGCAGGAAAGATTAATTTGTACCTGAGAAATAATGGCTCAAACATATTCGTCCTTGAAAGGTTCCAGGAATAGCATGATTCACCTAATTGTAAAGAGAGGATGGTAGAAAACTAACCCAATAGAACGAAGCACCTTGTGGTGATGTGCAAAAACTCAAACCAGGACTGACTGCCTCATCCAGCCATTAGTGAGAAATGCTATTTTTACCCCAATTTCAAAAGAGAAAGCACTAGCAAAACTTATCTGAAAGATGAAAAATAGCTTTCTGATAAAGAGCTCTGCTGAGGACACTGCAGAAAAATTCTTTCACAAAGATCAGCCTGTGTTGGATGGCTGTTGCTAAACTAGCAAGAAGATAACGGGGCTTTATCTGCTGTTTGGGGTGTCCTTGGATTTGATTTGTTGGGTACAAAGCAGCAGTAAAACACAGCCACTTCTGGCTTTAGGAGATGTCACTGGAGTTCCATCATCTGGCCTCCAAGGTGCAGGATCTCCTCTTTGGGCAAGCAGATGCGTGCACATGCAGGCTGGAAGGAAGGCTATGCAGGTGTTGCACACAAGGCACACTCACTGTTAAGGGGCAGATCCCCTCCCTTTTCCTGCTGGCCGCGCTGCTTTGGATGCACCCAGGATCCAGATGGCTTTCTGGGCTGCCAGGGCACAGTGCTGGCTTATGCCCAGCTGCCATCCACCAGGACCCACAGGTGCACAGCCCTGTGAGAGAAAAGAGGGGGACAACAGAGCAAGGTGTGGCTTTGCGGGCTACGAAGCCAGGAGGAACCAACATCCGACTCAGTGACACGTGTGGGTCACAAGCTCAGGAAGCATCGCCAGCTTCCCAGAGGCAGGGAACCCAGAACCCCGCAAGCGATGCTGTTCAAAGGTTGGTTTTAACAGCTACGCTTCGTTTCGGCTAACTTTGGCTTCCACTTTCAGCCACTGCTTTTTGGATGCCATTTGCTTTGCTGCGTTCCCCGTGGGCCCCCAGGAAACGGCATTTCGTTCTCATCCTCCAAGACCTCGGCCTCGGCTGGGCGTCCCCAGCTGATGCCCCTGTCCTGCAGCAGGAGCAGCCGCGGGAAGCGGCGTCCCGCAGTCGAGGAACCTTTCCAAACCGAAGATCCCTCGCACGCTTTCGCTCTCCTTCCCGGCGCTTTCCAAATCAGCAAGTAGTTTCAAGGAGAAAACGACGGAGCCGAAGTCCGGCAGCCGTCCTCCTCCTGCGGAGCGGAGCCCGCGGGCACCCGCCCGGGTCCCGGCTCTCCGCCCGCCCGGGTCCCGGCGCGTCCCCACCCCCGGCCCTGACGCCGTCGAGTTAATGAAATGCTAATGCCGGTGCGCGGAGCCGGGCGCTGCCCGCGCCTTTAAAACGCAGCGCGGTGCCGCTCCGCCGCTCCGCCGCCATGCAGAGCGCGGCCCCGCCGCCGCTGCACCTCCTCACCTCGTACTTCATCGACGGCATCCTGGGCCGCGGCCCCGCGGCGGGGCGGCACGGTGCGGGGCGGCGGGAAGGGCGGAGGGGCGAGGGGGGTCCGCGCGGCCGCGCTCACCGCCCGCTTCCCTCCCTCCCCTCAGGCGAGGAGCGCGCGGCGCGGCCCGGCCCCGCGGAGGAACCGGCGGCGTCGGATCGAGCGGCGGCGGCGGCGGCGGCGGGGAGCGGCGAAGCGCCGGCAGCGCTGAAAAGGAAACAGCGGCGGTACCGCACCACGTTCAGCAGCTTCCAGCTGGAGGAGCTGGAGCGCGCCTTCCGCAAGTCGCACTACCCCGACGTGTTCACCAGGTAGCGGCGCGGGCGGAGGGCCGGGAGCCCCGGGGCGGTGCGGGGCGGTGCGGAGCGGTGGCTAACGGTGCGCTGCCCCGCAGGGAGGAGCTGGCCCTGCGCCTGGAGCTGACGGAGGCCCGCGTGCAGGTGGGTGGCGGCCGCGGGGCCGGGCAGCGCCGCGCCGTCCTCCCGGTGCCCGGAGGCGGACGGCGGCGTCGCTCGGCGGTGGCGTCCCGGGCTCTGAAAGCAGGTACACCCGAGGCTGGCCGGTTCCCCCGACCCAGAGCGCTTCCTTCGGGTTCTAGCGTTAGGTAGAAGCCTCTTTTTGTACAAAAAAACCGAGGTGCTTTGGTCTTGGTTTTTTTCCTTTTGAGCGCGTTTCGAACGCTGTGAAGACCCGCAGAGCGTTCTCGTGCTGAAACCGAAACTGCACCGCGTGTGGTTTGTGCGGTGTATGGGACTGAGGGAGCTCCTCTTCCAGCACAGCCCTTATTCCTGAAGGGCTGACACAGCGGGCAGCCCAGCTTACTGCCACTGCCCACTCCAGGCCATCACTTGTATATCTTGGCATTACTGAAGTCACTGCATCTGCAGTGGTCCGTGCTGGCTGACATCTGTAGGGCTCTATTTCTTCCTTCCTCCTCCTTTTTTTTTTTTTTCCTTAGCTTTTTATTTTAACATAAGGTTCTTAGAAGTATTAACAGCACTACACAGATCACCCATCTGAGAATAGCTGGATGAACTAATCTTATCTGTGATGTGGACTTGGAGGAAACGACGTGCTCTTCCCTCTCCCACCACCAGTCTCTAAAAGTTCCAGAAATACCCCGATGTCTGGCGATGACACACAGCACCCACAGGTGGAAAAGCTGTTAACTTACCCTGTCACTGTCACATTCACTTCATAGGGTGCTCACTCTGTAGTCCGTTTGACTGGTGAAGGAGGGGTGCAATGGTAGATGGCAAGGAGGAACTCATCTCCTAGTGTCTCACCTAAAAGACATGGAAATGTTTAGGTTTGAAGCAGTCAGAACGGTGCTGACAAGGAACATACTGCAGCTGATGTTGGAAGAAATGACAGAGAGCTTTACCTACACACTCCTTGTCTGATTCAGATCCGAACAAGTGTCCCGGGCACCCAGTCAGCAGAGTTTGCTTAGGGTAAACTTCCAGGGCACTGCTCCTGCTTGTGTGGGTGCTCTCGTCCTGTGGTGGACGGGAGGCAACTAAGCCTGCAGGTAAGAGCATGCATAGAGATGGCAATGTACCATAAGTTACGAGCTACACAAAAAGTGATAATTTATTCCAGTGCAACTCCAGGAAACTAATCTTATTAAATGCAGTCAGACCTTATATTCACCTCAGTGTTTTCAAATTGAGGTCCGCTTCTCTGCAGATACTCCCCTGAAAAGCTGAAATGGGTCCAAGCCGTTGTGTTGACTCCTATATCTTTGAGTCTTATGTGAAAATGAACAAATAAGGAAGAAAAATACCTACTAATGTATTCTCATTTCAGCATTACTTCAAAGAGATCAGCCCCCCACCCCCCATTATTTGCTTCTGCAGAGGAAGGGAAGAGCTAGCAGCGAGAATCTTTGAGTTCTTCCATACCTGGGAAGAGGGGTGGTGTGAAAGTCTGCAAAGCATTTTTCTAATCTGAACACCTGTGTTGGGAAGCTCCTCAGCACCACTTACATCTGTTCCTGCCATTCGGCTCATAATTCATGTTGCTGCTATGGGAAGAAAATCAGAAGTTGTTAAAGGAATGTTTTGTTTTCTTAACGCGTAGACCAAACCGTTACTTGGGTGTTTTAGCTCTGAAAACTAGATCAGTGTTCAAACACAAGCTTACAGGTGTCACTGATCTAAGCACCCTCGTGGCATTTTCTGATTAGGGTCCTGTGTTTGGATGCAGCACAAACACAATACGGGTAGTCACCTCTGTATGTCTTTCTAATCATTGCGAGGTATTACATCAATTAAATACGATACATTTAAAGAAAATGACAAGAAAGCCATCCAATTTGACACGCTCGCCTTTCCTTCTTAAATCTCTTACGTCAGGTATGTGCAATGCTGGTAATTAGAAAAATGATCTGGATGACTTTGTGTACAATTTGAATGCGTTAGTTCAAAACTTACCTTTCTTTGAGAACTACTCCAATACTTCAGGGATGCATCTTTTTCCCCCAAAGTATTTTTTCACCGCTACTGCACTCATACCATAAAGATCTCAAGACGAGTAAAGCAGTTCCTCTTACATTTAGGTTGGCACTTGAAATATTTATGAAAACAGTAAAGGCAAGTTAAGCCTTTCAAAAGAAGCAAAGGAGAATAGCTTAATAAAAGCTTCAAGATGACTAATCTGAATGATAATGACTATAATGTGCACTTTGTGTACGAGGCGTGCCTGTGCCCCCTTTATCACTTCAGTTGATGAGCATGTACCAGCTCGGAGCTGAAAGCCAGCTTTTTTCCTGAAGGTAATCATTAGATATCTATGCTGATATTTCCTTCAACTTCGATAAATACAAAATCCGAGAGATGACTAAAAAAGTTTAGTTGTAAACTCCAAACCATCTGTAATAATAAGTTTGAGTCATCAAATGGATCTGCTTAAGGACAGGAGAAGCAGAGCTCACCTTTCATCTTTACGAAGAGACTGAAGAGTAATGCTAAGATTTAGTAAGGGAAGGAGTGCCTTTGCAGCACGTTATTTCCTTTTTGGGAAGGTTTTATTTGCATATGAGCAGCGGAGAGATCACTGCCTTTGTAATTAGATTGTTATAACAAAAAATGCTAACACTTTTCAGTTCGTGATCTGTAAAATCTCAGCTAAGCTCCTATTAAAAATGCTTGGGAATACACGTGCAAATGTAAGACTAATGTGAAAAAGTAGCATGAGGTGACCTGTTGGTAGTGGTGGAGCTCATCTTTCCTCCAGCCCTACTCGGCAATCAGAGCCTTCCACTGTTCCTCTGCTTCAGATACCCCTCCGTAGGACTTGTAGCCATTGCAGTAGCACTTCTTCAGCTGGCTTTTAGAATCCCACAGCAAGTGTAGACATCATTGACATGCATAGGAACATCAGTGTCAGGACAGCAAGGCCGTGGCATCCTGCAGCACCCTGCTTTGCAGGTGCTTTCCTTCCAAGCACCCGAAGGTCTGTGAGTCTCCATGAATGGTTATTTGCCATTTCTGATTATTAAAGTGGAGCTGGGAACCTCCAAAACCTGATTTTGAGATGCTATACAATAGAAACCTAGAACTCTTAATACTCCTTGACCGAAAGATAATTGCGGATAGAATAATCAGTTATTAAAAAGCACACATCCACAGAAATACAGAGATTTTCATAGTAGATTGTCAGCATAGAATGACTATGTCAGAGGCTCATACCAAAGGAATAACTGTTTTAGCATCTCTGCAATGTATGATTCTTAGGATTAATTTAGTGACACTGTTAGATTCTTATTCTGAAGATACCCACACTGCATGGTGAATGACCTTCACCTTTAAAATCCACCTTTGTCTTCCATTGGAAGTACATTTCAGAAAGCCCCAATTCCATACAGGGTAGAAGACAGGCTAAGAACCCTCATTCCTTCCAGTACCATTCTCTACTGAATGCACTATCCTGATCAGAACATTCAGCTGTTACAGGCAGATCCACTGGATTGCAACAACAATTCTACACAAGTGTGCTGAATGAGATCACAATCTAATGACTTCCTTCCAAGTCCAGATCCAGTTCAGAATCCATCTGGAGTGGCCCTCAAAGCAGAGGGGACTCAAAGACCCGAGCAGCTGAGTACATTTGGATTTTGAGTGTGTGACACATGCTTACAAATTATTATTAATTTTCTTTTTGAAAAGCTGATTCTTTTTCAGGGCTGATGCTCCTCGCCCTGCTCTTTGCTACCTACCATCCTGGGTCAGCACAGCAAATGCTAAAGAATAACAGCGTGAAGAATCAGTTCTCTGTAAACTGGACTGACAAAATTCTTTACAAGATACTAAAATAATGATTAATCAGGCTCAAAGAGCATACAGACTCAACGGCTTACTGCACAAAACCAGTCCTAGCTAGAGGACCATAGAGCTCCATTAGGAACAGCTCCATCTCCTATTCTAATACAGCTTGCTAGATTTTCTACTTCAGTATCTATTGGCTTCCACTACAATGTGATTAATCGCTGCCATAACTATCTGCTGTTTACATTCAAGGTAGATAACAAAAGCTTCTCGCTTTACTTCTAAATCTCCTGTACAAAAATGAAAGGCCTGGTCATCAAGATAAAAGCACACACTGTATATCTGGCCTGGTTGCTCTTACAGTCGTTATTTAAGGTGCTTTTTGAGGTATTCCTACTGAAACAGTCACTTTTTGAAAGGCTTTGTTAACATTTTCAGTAAAATTCTTAGGAAGAATAATCATTTTAATAACTGATCACGAGTTCTCAGGTGATAGGTTTATATATTACCATGACTTGAAACCACGTGGAACTATTCAGTCGGAGCTAGAGAAATCAAATTTTCAGTATTTATAACCAATTTATTTATTAATAAACCCACTAAGGTATTTATGAATAGATCTTTAATATTAAGACGTGTTTAAAAGCAAATATTTTGCCATCTTTATGACTGCATGCAGCAGTAGCCGGTAAGATAAATTGCAGAGAAAGTTTAGCTAATCCCTTTATCATTTCTTATTCAAGGTCTGGTTCCAAAATAGAAGGGCAAAGTGGAGGAAACGTGAAAAAACTGAAATTCTGGGGACTGTTCCAGGAATCTCCTTAACGCACCCGCTCGGACTGTTTTTGGATGTTCCCCTGAGCCATTCTCCCATCCTGGATCACACGTGGAGGTCGATGCCTTTCTCAACACTGGCTGTGCCATCCATGTCTCCGGCCTTTACTTCTTCAACCTTAGGCCCGTTTGGCCTCAGCAGCCTTACCTGGACTTCTCTCTTCAGAAATCCCATTTTAAATCCACACTTTGGAAGGTATTGAGCCTTTCTCCCCCCATCCCAAATGTCAAAACTGTTTAAAAATATTGTGTATTAGTTTGATACTCACGCATGTTCTCAATCAAATGTGCTCTCAGGGAAATAAGTTCACTAAAATAGGGCTAGTGTTCCTGCGCGAGATCACTTGATTAGAGAAAAAACAAGATTTACTTTTAAGTCATGCTAGTGAAAACTTAACTCATAACTGCTGTGTGAAGAAGAGCCGTGAGATGTCGGCCTCACTCAGTTTCAGCCTTCACACAGGCTGCTGTAATCTGGGAGGCTTCACCTCCATCCTTACCTTGCCCGTTGACCCAGGTTATGCACCATAAAGATGTGACTGCAGACAGACACTGCTTCCAGGAGATGTGCCAGCATACAAGTTGAAGTCCTTTCTTCACAGGATGTCACAGGGCAGTCCTTAAGATATGAAAAAGTGTGTTTGTTGTGTGTGTATACGTGTATAATGCAAACATAAAAGGCAGTGCTCTCCTGCTGAAGCTGCAGCCTGTGCCAGAGCTCTGCACCAACAGGCAGAGCCACGCAGACAAACGCTGCAGTTCACATGACATAACTTTTCTGAACAAACCAGCTGCATAAACAGCTTCACACATTGGTCTTTCTGTGAGATGATTTGTTGCTTTCACAGAGCAGGTTTGTTCAGAAAGGATTGAGCACTCCTTAATATTCTAGGTCAGCGTGCTGTCTCCAATGAGCTGTCTTAGTGCAATTAGAAGTGTTTGCTGGTTTAAAAGCAAGGTGTTCTGTAGCAAAATAAAGCTAAAATATAGTCTGCAAAACAAATGGAAACATTCAGAAGAAATGGTGATTTTGGCAAATCATTTCCTAGTATTATTTCATCTTTTTTTTTTTTTTTTTGCCTGCAATTCAGTAAGTACATGTTCTGCAAAACGCTTCTTAGTTTGGATAATATTGATTTCTTTCAAATACAGGTTTCTCAGTGCTTTAAACCCTCTCGTGACAACAGCTTCAGTACTCATGAAAGCCCCCGGGCCCCCGTCAGACCCTGCTCTCACTGCCTTCACTGATCCAGCAGCGGTTGAAAGGAAAACATCGAGCATTGCAGCGCTGAGGCTCAAAGCGAAGGAACATTCAGCACAAATCCCTCAATTAAACCTCATCTCAAACACTAACAAAGAACTTTGTTAGGAGCTCTCCCACAGGCTACAGCCTCAGAAGGGAATGCTTTCTCCAACGAGCAGCGCCTGTTAGAGACGCTTAAAAAAGGATAACACGCGCACCCAGCTGCAGCCCCTCCACCTGTAACGGGCAAAATGGAATGGGCAAAAAGGAAACAGCATTGCTAAAAATTGTTTTCCTTCATCACAACGTGAAATCGTACAGCAAGTTGACTTCTGTCATCATTTCTACCTACATTCAATTTCTGACGGTATAGAAAAAAAAGCCAAACCCAGGAACTGTCTCATCTTTATAACTCAGGCTGACATGAGACTGAAGCTGTGAAATCCCCCAAGTCAGTGGGTGCTGGTCCGAGGGTTCCGAATTCTTTGCAGGAATCACTTCAGTCTCAGAAGTGATCCTTAACTGATTTCTCAGGAGGAGCTCTCACATACAGCACATAAGAACCGGTACATAGTATGTTCTTAACTCTGAAACCATGCTTCACGTTGAAGTACAGATGCCAGTGAGATCTCCCATGTTAGGCTTAGCAGGAAGAAGCTGTCAAGTATTTTCAGTATAGGCTTTTGATTCAGAACCAGGTTTGTATAAAGCATATCTTGTTTCAAACTAAAAAAAACAAAAACAAAACAATGTTCAGTGGCAATGGTTTAATAATTAAAACATTTTTAAATCCTTTGTATATGAAAACTGTGTCCTGTGAAAATAGGCTGTTAATGTGCAGTAAATGCTGTGTAGTTCTCTATGTGCGGTTCTACATATCAGTGAGTAGCTAATGGTTGTAAATATGAGGTTACTGAATACTTCTAGCATGACTAGTGGCATATATTATTTTACCAGACCACTAAGTTAGCAGGTTACTTGTGCATTGCCATGTCTCACGCCTTGAGTAGATTGAGAATTTAAGCGAAAACTAAATGTGAAATGTTAAATTCTTCCTTGAACCGATTCTAGCATAGGTATAAACAGGGGCCCTGCTGACCAGATGGCCACAGCTCTGTGAAATCCTGGACTCATTTTCTGGCCTCAGTCTGAGTTTTCAGCTGAAGTTTCCCATCCACAAAACGGGACTGAGAACAGCTATCCTATCTCTCGCTCTGCTGCGTGTAAAGCGAGGATAAGCATCATCCTCATTTTGCAGCTTACTTGCCTACCTCACAGGGCTGTTGTGAGGACTGATTAAACCATCATGACAGTGCAAATGGTAGTTATGTAAGTGCTAATTGTTGCTTAGCAATCACATCGGAAAGGCCAACAGCTGAAGACACCTGCAGGTTACCTTGCCTACACCTGCAGCAGCAGTCCTAGCAAGCTCCATTTCTGTGGGTTGATGGGACAACACAGAGTGCTCCCACTTGACACTGTCTGGTTCCTAAAAACCATTCACAAGCATTAAATTCAGAGGAAATATTTTGCATACTTCAGGGCTTCCTTCTCACAGCAACTCTAGGACTACTCTTGAGGCTATCGAAGATGCTTTCTAGGCTGCAGTTTGAGTGCAGAGCTCCAGGTAGCCAGCTGCTGCTGCTTTAGACTTCTCTGAGCTTGTCATTCTTGCTCAGAAACCTAAACACAGTTTGCTGCATCAGGTAGATCCATTTTTCATTTCCTCTGAGCTGCTTTGATTGCCCTTGCGCTGTAAGCAAGCACAAATATTTCTGGATTCACAGATCTCATTGTAGCTCTCACTGGGAGAAGGCGGTGGCATTTTACTGTTAGGAAAAGCAAGCTTTCTACCCAAAGTACACTTTGCTGCTCAGCCTGCTTGGAAAGCGACGTAACCAAGACCCCTCACAAAAAGTTTGTGTGTTTTCCTTCACAACACCTATTCATTTCCACCAGACCACTCCCATTGCCCACACTGCCAACTGGCAGCACAACACAGTACCCACTCAAGCAACGGGTATGTTCCACGTTAACCTTTTAGGTAAGTTAATGGTTTGAAAACTCGTTACACAGTTCACATTCAGTTTTGTACGTCTTTTCTCCCTGCCAGTGTCCCTCTTGCAACATAAGGAGGTTCCACAGGACAGCAGACTGCCATTATTCCATTCAAAGCAGCATGAACTGCTGTGCATTCACCACGAGCCACTCAGGAAAGAACTTAGCAATAAAAGTAAAACCTAGCTATTTCTGCCTGATTACATTTCTAGACAAATTTGCTAGAAGCAGCACATGAAAAATAACTGCCGTAGACTGTCCTCTGTAATCATCAGAAACTTCATCGCTAACTACAGGGCCAATAAAATTTACCTAACAAAAAATAAACAAACAAACTTAGAAGGTAAAATTCACTAATTTTAGCAGTTAAGTTCCAAGATAACTTACCTGACAATGTTTTTTCTACTAGCTATGGGCGCAAATGATTTAGGAGACAGCAGTTTGTGTGCTTCCTTGCACCACAGCTCATAGCAGACCCAGACCCAGCTGCAGCACACACAGCCACTTTTACAAATGCCACAGACCCCTCTCTGGAAATGATAGGGTTGGACAGCAGGGTTGGTTCACAAACCCCTGCCGGACTGCTCTGGGGTTGCTCTGTACAGATTCTCCCTACAGGAAGGCATGAACTTTCCCCTAAGACACCCACCTCTCCTACTGCAGCACCGTGCTCTTGAGACATTTGGGTGGAAGATGTCTGCAGGCATTAGTAGAGAACACAGCTTGCCAATGCTTCACCTGAGTCTAGTTTGAAATGCAGAGATGTTTTCTTTAATCTGATTTCAAGATTGTCTCCTATAATGATTCCTCCCAAGAAATTTCAATTCTTTCATGAGAACTGAAAATCCAGCTGTGAGAGCTAATGGTATTATGAAAACAAATACACAGTGCGACACTTGAAATCACTGTAAGAAGAATCAAAGTGCACCTGTAACCAGGAATCAACAAGCTTTTCATTACTGCTAGCTTTAACAGAACATCTATCACACCAAGAGGAAAGATCCCTTGTCCGGGAATGCTCCCCCGTTTTAAATGTAAATAAAAAGATACAGCTAAAATTGTTGTGAATATAGCATTAAAATGACTGAAGAAACACTGGGGAGAATTTAATAGGAACACCTTTGGTCTTGGTTCATAGCCACAGATGGGCCAGTGCTTCCCCCCAGACCAAGCAGGAGCATTTACTTTCCTGCCTTTTCCCAGTGTGAGCAGGCCTGCAATTTTACAGAGAGGTTCTCACACACCACTATTCACAGACACTTCATTTTGCCTTACGGGATAACAAATTCACTGCAATTTAAAGCAAAGCTTGCACGGATCTGGATTAAGAGCGGAGGATTTTTGTCAGGGCTGCAGCCTAATTCTTCTCCCCGTGACATCAACGCAGGCTCTTGGCACGGGCTCCAAGTGAAGCAGGCCTAGAGCCCTGCTCTTTATTATTACTATTGGGTTTGCCTGATTTTCCTGAAAGCAAAAATCTGGGGGAGGATTTTCAAAGCAGCACAGAAGATCTGAGCGCACCACCGCCCGTCTTCTCCCTTTCTACAGGCTTTAGCCCGCTGTGAGAAGAACTCCGTTGCTGAATTAAGCCTCTTGACACTACCCTCCATGTTCGAATTTGTTAAGGTGTTTTGTGTGAAGATTCTGCAGGATACTGATATCCCTTCAAGGAGCACTCGCAAATATTTCTGTCGCAGTTTGCATGTTTGGCTCAATTGCAAGCTCTGTTTTGTTTGTTTTTTTCTTCTCTGCCCCGAGTTCAGTTCTAATAGCATCGGGTGTTGGGTAAATTTCT
Organism: Callipepla californica brunnescens; assembly: GCA_023055505.1. Classification (NCBI taxonomy): domain Eukaryota; kingdom Metazoa; phylum Chordata; class Aves; order Galliformes; family Odontophoridae; genus Callipepla; species Callipepla californica. The sequence continues at coordinate 2,890,273 of JALIRH010000013.1, forward strand.
GTATTTCCAGTGGCATAATATCATCAGAACCTTGCCTACAAAGAAAGAGCAATTTTGTTGGGGGAAAAAAAAAAAAGAAAAAGGAATAATAGGCCAGGTGTTTGAAGAAAAGACAAAAGAAACAGGCACAGTAGGGTGTTCTGACTCACAAATCTGTATTGAGAAAGAAGTATTCATGAAGAAAATTAATTTAAGAAGTATGTAGTTCGGGTTTTGAGCCCATAGTTCCTTTCAAAAACAGATTAGCGATTAAAAACTTTTTTAGTCTAGCAATCTCTTAAACAATTAGCACAGTAATTGGAAAGGGACTACAAATTCAAATCTAGATAGACATAAAAGAGTTTCCCCATAGAGCTTTGCCTTGGTTTTGTGGGTAACTGGCATGCACCTGCCTTCACCATCAGTAGGGCTGAAATACTGAAAAAGTACTTTGAATAGGGATAGAAATGCCCCAAACAGTAATACCATACAAATTACTTAATTCATGTAAAGTAGAGGTAATTGTATTGATTATGAATGTGTGAGTGATTCCTTTATTTCAAGTTATACAAGACATCATATAACATAAACCATCAGCTTGTAACGGGGACCTCACTGCAAATTTGCCAACCATAGAGGGGGTGTGATGTTACTTTTCTCCTTATTCTGAGGGATAAATCTGATGTGCTGCCACTTGGAAAGAGAGATCTGCTAACTTTAAACAGGTAAATAAGACTCTCTCTACTCATAGGCTTTCTGTCTGTAAAAACTCTTTCTCAGACCTGTGATAATCCTGATCGAGTCACTTACCCTGCAAAAGTTGCCTGAAGTGAAAAGGAAAAGGAAGATAAGGGAACAAGATTCCCAACTTAAGATGTTTTTCCCCCAAGTCTGAACTCTCTATTTTTATTTTCCTATCACTGAGGATTTTAGCAAATTGTTCACTTTCAACACTTCAGTTATATGCCATGGATCACAACTAGATGCAGCTTAGGCTGCCAGAAAAAATACATACATATATTAAAAAAAAAGATTGTGCAACATAATCACTCTTACTAGCAAATTTCTGAGCTTTGGCTTCCCATGAAGCTGTACGAACAAAACACATGCAAGAATAAGAAGCACCTGATGATGAGCTTACATCCACACTGACACAATGGCCCAAACTGCACAAGGTGCTGCTAAGGACAGCTTGTTTCTATATACTTCATGTTCAAGCAGCTCTACATGCGGATTACAAAGAAGCCCAGCTAGCAGGTTGTGTTACAGCCCATCCATGCCTATGTGGAACCACCCACAAGCACACAGCCTTACATCAATGCACCCATGACCTTAATTAAAGTCTCCACAGATGCACACAAAGTATGACAGAGAAATTAAGCCTGAACCATTGTCGGCATGAAGGACAGATCTGAGCTTCTCATCTCATACTGCAAATTTCTCCTATAGCAAGGAGATGTGCAAGTGCAAAAGCCATTTCCACTGCAGGGAAACTGAAGCCATATGCAGGGGTGGGGAGGAGAGCAAGGAAACACGGGTTGCAGAGCTGCCACTGAGGGTCCAGTAAGGTTACTGTCCGAATGAAGTTTCCTTGAGCACTCAGATCAAACCCTGCCAGTAAAAAAATACAAATAAAACACAACAGGAATATAAAATCTTTCTAAACATGGCATGAAATCGTGTCATTTGTTGGAACTTAAAGGTCCCAACCCAATTCCATGACAGCATTGGGCCGATCCCAGCCAACTGCCGGGCACCCACCAGCTGCTCGCTCTCTGTCCTCATCCTCAGGGGAGCAGGGGAAGCAAAGCTGGGCATGGGGACTGTGGGCAGCCCAGGACAGCTCCTCTTTGCCCGCTCCTTCCTCCACATTGCTGCACTCGGGGCCTCCAATGGGCTGCAGCCACCACAGAGCGCTCCAGCAATGGCCGCTTCATCTCAAACTCACCTTCTTCCTTCACCACATGGCCACACTGCTCCCTCCCATCACTAACATATTTGTTTTACTAACAAATGCAGGGACAAACTGCATACAAGATGCTTGGTCAAGCAGCATGGCAAGGCACAGCTCCCAGAAGGGGCGATGCCCTGCATGAAGTTTGTTGGCTGCAGCAGTGCTTCTCATATTCCAGCTGGAGAGGAACTGCTCCACGAAGGCAAGTGGGAACCTGCTGAAAGATCAGAACAACGACCTGCAAAGTCACATTGATGGAGCAGCAAAACTTTTACATTAAAATAGAGACACACTGGAATGGAAGATTGTGTTTTTTTTATTATTATTTTAGAAAAGCTACCTTATCAGTAATGATCTGCAGAAAAACTAGGGCAAAATACTTGATGTAGCTGTCCAGATAAAAACTTAAGTCTTTGGTGTGAGCTGCATAGTGACATTATTGTGAACTAAAGCAGAAGCAGACAAGACAGTTTGAATTACAGTTTCATCTGGTTCAGAAGGGTTGCTAGTAAAATGCATTTAGGTGATCTCCTAAAGAAAAGAATACATTGCATTTCGTAAGTACCCAGTCACAGCTAGAGATCTTGACAAAAGTTGACTTTCACACGCAATTAAACAAAATAATTTCAGTTTTCTAGTTTCATACAAGCTGATCCACAGACTGCCCTATCTCCAGGGTTATTTTGTACTGATAAAAAATCAAGGGATTAATGTTTGTGAAAGAAGACAAGAAAGGACAACATTATTATAGCCTTATTTTCTATATATTCCAAAGAGAATACAGGAAAATAAGAGAAGCAAGTGGCCATGTTAATGTATGAGAAGAGCCTGGAGATGGTCTCTCATCAGTAAGTTATCAGAAACAGTGAAGTCTTACTTCTGCTGATGTGTTCTCAAACTGATCTAGTGGAGAAGTTGCTGACTGAAGCAATAAAACTTTTTTTCTGGTGTTTTAGCAGTGGCACTGTAAGCTTTCACCTTCTAACCAAGTCAAGGCAGAGAAGGAGCAGGGGGCTGCTCATGGAGGACAGACGAGGAGATGCAAGAGCTCACACACTGCTCCCAGCTGCACCGCTGGGCTTCTGCTTGGAGAGCTCAGTTCTCCAAACAAGCAGTCCTCCTAAAGAGAGCAGAATGGAGTGCTAAGGACAGCCAAAGCACAGCATGAAAACAGCAGCTCCAGGCACTACTAGAACATACAGGAAAGTCTTGACTTTCAAAACAAGAACTCAACCTGCATCACAGCTTCTCATCCCAAGCCCAAGTGACCTCAGGAGAGAACCCCACTGGTTGTTTCCAGCACAGACATGCTGGAATTAATACCTCATTAAGCTGCCATTTCAAGAGCGGTTACTCCTGCAAACATTTAAGACAAATATGTGCCTATGTTGCACATCCACAGCTTCCACAAGTTGGCCTTGAGCTTCAGTTGAGGTCGCTACCAGGAGGTGTGTAGATGTGGCACTAAGGGACATGGTTTAGTGGACAACATCGGTGGTAGGTGGACAGTTGGAAAAGAGGTTGGAAAAGAGCTCCATGAGCTGGCCAGCAGCAGCCAAGGTACAGGAACTTCAGTTACACCACAAAGACACCAATCATAGCCTGGTGGAAATGAAGGAATACTCCACCGTTAGCGAGGACTTGAAAACGTCCTCTAGATCACTGCTACACACCTGATCTGCAGGCTCCTGTGGTTTTATAAGTTAATTCTGAAGCTTTCAGTTGTGAAACCTCCCAGTCTGTAAAGTGAAAATGTTGGAAGCCATAATGCTCATCTGAACCAAACACCTGCTCTCTGAGGGAAGAGGAAAGCAGCACACACTTGACCAGTAATTTACTTAATGCAAGTCAAGATTCACTTCTCACACGCGACAGGCAAAGAAAACAGGGTGATACCTCAAGAAACAATACAAATATTCATCTTCCTATGTCAACAGAGGTTTTCAATATTTAACATTCATGAGACACTCAAAAAGCATTCTCCTTTTGTGATCAAAATTAAGCCTTCTTATTAGTAATGTTTGTGTGCTTTCTGTTATCAGACCCTCTGAATCACGAAGGCATACTGACGCAGTTCTTTACAACCTCCACACTGAAGCGTTCAGCTTACAGAACAACACTTGGATCCAACAGAAAGAAGTTATTCCCATCCTGCCTTTGACAGGGCAGTGTCCACTCACTGTTACTTCTCCCTGACATCCCCAGTAACACAGTGCTTTTCATAAGGAGATCTACACACCAGTAATAACCAAGACAGAAAGACAAAAAACCCAACGAACAAGAATGAGCTCCACACATGCCAGGCATTAGCACCTCACTGTGTATCGCTTTAATTAGAGCTAGAACAGCCAACCTGTCAGTGAGAGCTGTGCTGAAATCAACCTTCCTGAGCCCACCGGATTACGCATCGCAGGGTTCAGAGAAGTTAATCTCTGCCATACCTGTAGTAACCACAAAAGTGGTGGTTTTGCTTTTCCCTTCTCTTAAATGGACAACTCCAAAATTTAAAGTGGCTGTTCCCTGCGCTTCCCCTGGAACCGCCTTTGAGCCATGACACACAGGACATTACCGTTCCCTTCCAGAGCTTGTCAGTTTTTAATATAACTGCATTATTGATCAGTTACATTAGACCTTGCAGAATGTATTTTAAAAAGGTATTTTCATAAATGGAACCGAAATCGTGGCCACACAACAATAAGAAAACATACCATCTACAAACATTGCAGTGTTAGATCCTTCCTACACTGCCCAGAAGGGAGCAGAAAGGAGACCATTATAACATGGCTTCTCCTCTCCCTTTACAGTTTAAAAAGCAGTGCAGACAGACTTTGCAGTTTGGCAGACACGCACCGAAATAGACTGAATATATTCAGTTCTCTGCAACTATTTTAATATGGAAAGGTCTCATACACATTGCAATGGATTCACAGCAGGCCCTTCAGAAATATTGTACCTTTAGTACCTTTGAGTAAACAGGGGACTCGAGAAGGAGAAAAATGAATACAACAAGCAATCCAAACAAATTTTAAAATAATTTCACGAATGGTTTCCCTTTCAGGAGGATAAAAAACTCTGGCTACTCTCTAAAACACCCTCAACTGATAGCTTACTTATTAGACAAAAATTAGTGTCCATTCAGCCATGAAAGAGACAAGCCATTATATACTATAAGAGAGATCAAACTGACATCAGCTACTGTACGTCTTCACACTTACTACATAATCAAAGTAAACTTTGCTATATGTGTCTGATCTAATGTACCTGTCAGTTATCTCTGTCTCTGCTTAGATGAGTCCGTGTGTCACCTATGTACGTGGGACAAAACAAATAAATAAATTGCAATGTTATCTCTTCAAGCTGCTCACACAGCCAGGGAAGAGCGCTTAGTATTCAGTAATGGAGTTAGGAGTAATTTACTGAGAGATAATTTCTTTTGGACCTAAAATCTCCTGCCTCCCGTAGTGCAGACAAATAGAACTATCTAACAGGAAATGGGGCATGATAATACCGCTCTTTAAATAGAGCTAACAAAATGGAAATACAATAGGCATTACAAAATACACAGCTAACAGTTATCCAAACCTTTGATGTTTTTATAGCTATTTACTGCAAGAAGGAATATTAGCTGCTCCAGCCCATTTTAATACAAGAAAGTTTAACGTGCTTTTTTAAAACTCTTTTAAAAGAGCTAAAACTAAAGTTGTAGTCCAGAGCATCTGGGGAAAGTTAAGACAAGAAGGGAAAGCCACCTTGCTGATGAAACAGAGATTGGGCAGTCAGCTCCAGCACCGGTGTTACTACAAGGTCCATAGCTATGAAAGCACCAGTTGCACACTCCTCTCACTTGCTCTCCTGGCTTCTTTGCAGGGAGCACAGTCCATCCACTAGAGCAGAGCGATTAAATGACTTTTTTCATAACATAGGCAAGATTAATACAGTAGACATTCTCACTGCAATAAGAGTTAATTTTTCCTCACCTTCTACTTAAGCCATATTTGTGGCACCAGTTCCTGTACTCCAAAAGGAACAGAGCAACAAGTCTGGAGGGCTGGGAACAGCAGCCCAGCTCCCTGCTCAGTGATGGGAGGGTTTCTTCCTCTAAGAGCTCATCGTGCAGCACATCTTTGTCTCTTACCTGCAGTCCTAGTGGCAACAATCAAGGTCGTCTTAGACAATTAACATCTGTCAAACTGCTTTTATTTTTTATTATTCCCAGTCCTATTTAACCAATAACAATATGTATAATGTTTCACCATATTCCCTCAACTGTCTGCATCAAAATCAGCCTGGTTCTGCCCTCCTTTTTAGTTTTTTCTGTCTCTTTCTTTCTCTAACCTAAAAAGAGAAATTATCCAGAAACAAAATTGTTGCTGTAATGGAACTGCCCAAACCTGGCTTCACTCCGTGTCCTATGGACGAGTTCAATCACCTGACCCCCAGAATGCTGCTTTAAAATCAAAATCTCCGGGGTGCTCATGCTCTAGAAAGAAGTTCAGCATTTCTTTTGTCGGTGTGGTTGGTGTCACTTCCTTCTCAGGGAACTTTTTCAGTGTAACAAAACATTTATCAGAGCCGAATTCTCTATGAAGTAGAAGGGGAAATTCTCTTCAGTGGAAGATGTCTTAAATATTTCACTTTCCAAGTAGCTCCATGAAGACAGGGAAGAAATACATGACTTAAACACAAGGAGTCACTGACCCAAAAGTGATTAGCATTAGCTTAAAGCTTTCAGACCCTTTTTCATCTTATTGATTCTAAGCAGAATAAATCCGTAAATGATAATAGGGCTCAATTTAAATTACCTACAGCAAGTGCTGCTTTTCAGCTCTCATCAGACAATCATGCTGTTCAATCAGCTCCATTCTATATGTACAAAGCAAATTAATGTGTATAAAACAGTCATAATTCAGGCCAGTTTTCAACAAAAGACCCTTTTACGTAGCACACAACTCCCTCTTATTGACTGCTTTTAATTGAACCGATAATGTCACGGCCGTATTCTACCTCATTATAGCAGAAAATGCATATATCTTTCAAAACACTGACCATTTCTTCCCCTCTGTAAAGTTCCCAGAGCCTTTACCAGGTTCTCAGTTTAGTCTGAACTTGCTTAGAAACAGCAGAAGGACAGAAGAAGACACTTCTGTATACAGGACAGCCAAGTGATGTCTCAAGGACAATTACATTAGCACAAGAGCTACTCCTATGCCTTGAAGCCAGAGCCTGCAAACATGGCTCTCAGAAGCAAGTCAGAGACAATGCAGCATGGAGAACTAACAGAGGCCTCCAGCCTGCAAGGGAGTTTTCATGCAACTCATTTTTGTTTCAAGAAGAAGCTTTAATTTCTTTGTTTGTGCTGCTGAGATTAGCAAGGAACAGGCAAGTCCCAGGAAACCAGTGCTTCTTTAAAGCATAAACACTTGGGACAACAGAAACAGCGATGGCAGGAAACAAAGAATTAAAAGGTGAGCTCTGGCAAGTACTTCTGGGTCATTTCAAGACACTGCCCAATGGAATTCCCTCTCTGATGGACAGCAGTGCCAGGAGTTAAGGAGGGCAGATGCACCTCTGTGCCATTTCAACCTGGATGGTTTAGCAGAGCATGGGATCAGAGGTAATGGAGCAGCACAGAGCACAGATAGCAACGTCAAAATAGAAATGAAACAAGTCCAGACCTCACTGTGGGCAGGAAAAATCCTGCTGACAATTTCCACAGTCTTCACAAAAAGACCTTAAACCAAGACAACAGCACACATTCTTCAAGAACACACATGCCATACCATACATACATACATACCACACATACAGGAGCAGAAATCAGCTATGCTGTTAGCATTCATTCCAGTACGGGGAGAATTCCACCTCTAGAATGTACACTGACAATGAGTCATTTAATTACCAGGCTCTTGTTACAAGTTTGTGCTCTTGTGACAAGTTAGCACACCACTGTGCTTGGGATCCCTACCTCAAGTTTTGTCTAAAGCACTGTCCCCATTAACCAGCCACCCCAAGCAGAGGTGGAGGTGAGCGACACCAACACAGCCACTCTTACACACACACAGAGCAGCTACCAGCCAGGAACGCCATGCAGAAAGGCAACTTCTTTAGCAGTAGAGAAACACACCTCCTGATTGACACACACAAAAGAAATCCAGAGTGTAAATGGTTCGGCTGTGCCTCCTGCTGTATGAGCACACTGGCCTGGCATTCAGATTAGCAGCTGAAGCGTGCTGCTGCTCGGTGCAAGGGCTCTGCGAGTGATGACCTTCTCTTCCTCTTTCAGCACTTTTCCTTTCTCAAGAAATCCATCAGGCACTGCAATTAAAGTCCGGAGCCTGAGTAAATGGAAGTTTAATCTCTACGGGGAAATACTTAAGAAGTATATGAAATGTATTTACTGAAGATTTCACTAATTCAAATAAATCAAGTTAAAATTATAGACTAGACTGGCTACTGTCAGCTTTCTGAAAACCTCTCATTCAAAAAGAAAAAAAAAAAAAGCAAACAAAAACGGCAAGTTCGTTTGTCCTTTGTTTTGTGACTGGAGCAGAGCTGCCATAACTGCTGTGGTGGAAGACATTAGTATTTAACTCCTTGAAGAAATTCACATTACCAGTGTCCTTTTAAATTGCTGTACTTATGTCCGCCACATAAGTTGCTATTAGCAACTGTATATAAAAAAAAAAACCCAAACTTACATTACTGTCTTGACCACACCGATCGTTTATTGTATTAAATTCTTTAGACTTACTTTCACTCAATATCTGAAATAAAATTAAAATGTTACCCCTGACAAACTACGGCTGCTTTCAACGTATATATCCTTCACTGTAACTGACCTTCCAAGCTAACAGATCTGACGAGTAATCTGCCACAGCAAAAAGTAAAACAAATCTCTGCAAGAATGTTGACTTGGTGCTTACATTTAATCTTCCAGTACACTGCGAAGATCCCACTACTGAAGTGACTGAGATTTCTTTGAAGCACGTGCTGGTACCTGTTTGCCCTTCAAAATGGTATTCCTTCGCATATCGCTCTTCCAAATCTGTATCTCCATCAGGATCTGAAGTAGTACCATTTAGATGCTATGTATTTTAAGAGTTCATCTAGGACAGACCAAACACCAAGACATGTTGGCATAAATACTTCAGTAATGCTTCTATAAGAATAAGAGAACCCATCTGATGTTTACAACAAAACTTAAAACGTCTGCTTCAGTGAATAGAGAACCTATCATTGAGATTTGGTGGGCAGAGCCTTCCACTCAGTTGAACAACACATTACTGAAATACCAACCAAAATACTTGCTGGTGAAGCAGTTACACATCATTAACAGAGTGGCAACGTGGCACAAATAGAGCTTGGTAACACAACTGCAGACCCCCATTTACCATACTCTTTATGCAACATGATCAAATGAACATCTTGAACAAGAAAAGGTGTAATCCTGTAGTGCCATGGTGTAAAGAAAAAAAGGAACGTATACAAAGCATTAAGGAAGAAGGATGGATGGTCCTGCTTCCCATTCTGCTCAATGTTTGGCAGGTTCCTGATTAGGGGGGAACTGAAGGTGCTGTGAGCTATCTGTAAAAAGGGGCAAACCCATCTTCCAGGCTGGCAAGGACAGGTATGGGATCAGCCAGCTTCTGTACACAAGCATTAGGGCTCCATGCATCAAGAGTATTTAAATACACCCACCCAGCCTCATTTGACTAACATAAGTTAAAGAGCTTCAGACAAAGAAGCTCTTTCATTGACCTTGTCACAAAAAACTTACCTTTGCTATCAATTTATGTCTAAAAACAGAACTTCTCAAGGCTTCCCTTTGTGAAGTTCCAAATCTCTCGCCCCACTCCAGCACAAAGACAGAACCCTTGGCAACAAGCTCCAACATCAACAACCCTGACTGACAGTACATCAGTCAGCAGGACATGGCTCTTCAATAAATAACCATGGTGGGTAAGAAACAAGGGAAGTGACAAGAAAAAGCCTGAATGACTGAAACATTGCTGACATGGGGCTTCCAAGTTTGAGTTTAAAGCAGGAAATCCTACTGAATGTTGTTAAATAAGAACCAAAATTCCTCTCTCTCTCATTATCAAGCAGTCTTACCCAGGACACCTTCAGAAATTCAAAATTAGATCCCTCTCAAGTTTTACTTATTTTTCTGACAGTACTGTAAAACAGCTGTCTAGATGAGTAGATCCCTCCTGCTCCACTTAATTTTCTTGTCTCAGCAGACAAGACCCTGGATTTCTGTGCTTTTCTGCTTGCAAGAACTGCTGTTCTCTTCTGGAACAAAAGACCGAAATTCATCTCAGTCATTATGTTCATCTTTCTAATGCATTCCAGGTCTCTGGAGACAGCTTTGACAAATTTAGCTTCTTCTCCATGGCATGTTCTGTTGCCTCAGGTTTCCAAACCCAAATTAAGTAGTTAACGATTTACATACACATCGAGTACCAGTATCTTTGTGCCACGTTAGCCATCAGGACACAAGTGGCTCTAAAGAGGCTTCAGTCAAACAAATTAACGTGAGGCTGAATGATTCAGCTTACTCCATCTAAACAGATCCAGAATGTTCATACTGATCATCGCTGCACTGCACAGAAAGCAGGCAGCCTGCGCTGTGAAGTTAAAGAGAAGAGGCCTCCCACAGAAGCTGCAAACAAGACTGTTTCAAATTCAAGGTTTATCACACGGACATGGTTTTCTTCTGATGTATTATCCAAGGTTGGAAGCTTTCTATGTAGGTATTGCTTTTATTAAAGCTTCAGTGATACCATTTGCAGGAATATGTTTCTTCCTTTAGAGATAAGTTTCAGCCTCTGGCGTCACAAGAAACCCTGAAAGCTCATCTCTAGATCTATAACCAGAGGTCAGCTATATTATCTATTCATGCAAATATGAGTAGTTTTTAAAGTAATTTCCTGATGTAGAGATCTAACTCAGTTACCTTTTTCAGGTAAGCAATATAGATGTGTATTTTTCATACCCTCTAAATATCCTGGGTGTACATGTTGCTCATTAACCGAAGTTTCCCAAGATCTGTTCTTTCCTTCTCAGATCCATCTTTCCTCCTCATATGATTCCATGACCTAGTATTATCATCTTATCATATCACCAATATCTCACCTTACCAATATACAAAGATGAGCAAAATGATCGCTTTGACTAAAACAGCACCAAGCTAGGTCAGTGTTTATAACTTCTCTTTTCCCTGTACTCAAACACAGAGCTGGCTTGCTCTGCACACTCCAGGTTCTGTTTTGTTGGGAAGCATCTCTGAAGTCCTCAACAAAATCAGGAATCTGTCTTGCAAGTAGCTACAGTTCTTTTCAGTGATGCCCTATGCTATGCAGCGCGCTGCTCAGCTTTAGTATTTTCTGTGTGTCAGAAAACATGAACTACACCGTGCATTCTGTCTGCTCTCCTATGTGGCACAAATGTAACCTACCTATAGACCCTATAGAGAGTGATTTCCCAGTATTTGAGTGCTCTATTTGCTGCACTAGGGAAGGAGATCCTCACCATTACAGCAATGCTGAATAAGGAAGGCTGTTAAAAAGATCTAAATGTATTATTTCCTGCTTTTGAGCAATGCAAGTGTTAGCAAAGAACAGTGTCGTTCTTTTTAGACTTCTTTACTCTGACACAAGCAAACATGAAAGGTCTTCTTAACACAAAGCCAAAAGAAGAGGTTTCCTAGAGATGATGACTATCACTTTCCATTAACTCTTTCTCAGTGCATTTTTAGAACATTATTCTGAAGGCATCCAACTAGAAATGTAATAACAACATGGCAAACTAAAGCGTTCAAGTAATGGGCAACAGTTGGGTTTACTCTACAAAATGTTGAGAGTATTATTAACATACAAAGACAACTCAAAAAAAATTAAAAAAACAAAAACACAGAAGCAACTAGAATCAATATTATTTTCAGGGTTAAATTAATTTGCTTCTGTAGTTACACAAACACTACTGTAAATGCTTCAGCTTGATCAAATAGAATAGTTAGTTTTCGAAGAAGGGAACATTTATCCAAAAAAAAATTCTTCTTTTGTTTAGTCTAACCTCTGTTTTAGATAAATTGACATCTAAGTCCTTTAGCAACAGTACTGCTCAGCTGTATTCCCAATCCCACATTGACAACCTGGCAATTCTCTGAATGCAGAGAAGATAAATGGAGTTAATGCCACTAAACAAACATGACATTTTTGTTGTACTGTGATCACAGATGAGTCACTAAGTAAAATGATTAATCACAAATCAATGTTACTAGGCTCATTTAGAGATGATTCTCCCTTTGCAAAGCAGGTAGAAGCTCTAAATTTATAGGCTAATGAGTTTATTCTAGCTGTAGCAGTCTTGTTATTGGACTTAAGCATCAGAGTCCGCAGGAAATTTGTGTGCAATTAAGCTAAAGTGATGACCTCCTTATACACAGTTTGGCACTTTTTTATCAGATAGTGTATTGTGCAAATATATAAATGAATTGAAGCATTACACAGAAATTACAGCTAATGCAATACTAAGAAAAACAGACATATTCCAGCATTTTAATACATATGCCAATAAGGTATCCAGACCATAAATTACACTCATTTTATCTGTCTGCAAATGGGTTTATCAGTCCACAAATGGGTTTGTACTGAGATTTTAGACTGCTTCATTTTCGGTTGACTAACATCTGTAACTTCTACAAACAGTTTTATGATCTAAATTGTTTCAGGAGGAAGTACACGGATTTGTGGAGGAACATGTTTATAAGTCATACGTATACTGTGAACGCTTTCTATTTGGTAAATAAATTCACCTTATTAACTATTTAAGAGAAAAATAAATGTTCTTCCGAGCTTCATAAAGATTTGTTAGAACCACAGCACCATTTTCCTCACCTTGAATTTAATGAAATTAAATACTTGCACGAGCTTGCACATGTATGTATCTGCCTCCTAAATCTGCCAATATAAATCATTTCTGGAGCGATCATTTCCAATCTATAATGGATAATCTTCCAAGGCAACAGATCTTACCAATCCCACAACCGAATGGGCCATGGAACTCTGTACTGCCAGACAGGAACTATTTCAAGCAGAGCTGGCCCTATTTCAGATATGGTTTAAAGAATGTTAAATGAATATGTGACAATTTGATCAACTAATGATTCCTTTCTGAGAGCAAAGTTGATCACTGAAGTTGAATGCAGGAGACATCGTGTCTGAAAAGTGATCTAAACTATATCCAGAGTTGTGCACTCATAAAAGTTAGCCAGCTGCTTAAAGGAACTTGATTCAGCTCTTCCTTAGTTTATAGTTTAAAAAAAAAAGACAAGAAAGTGAAATAGAACCCCATGACTAATCAATTTTTACACTGAGTAAAGGAAGCAGGGAATAAATCAACTGCTTTTTAACTACCTAAGAATGACAGCCAATACCAAAAAAAGAGAATTACCTAAACAAGTAGGAAGGTCTATGATTAATTAAAAACGTCTTTTCAGTAACTCTTACACAGTCTTTATAAACTGCCATGTAGTACTTGATATTTATTATCTTCAGAAAATATAGACAGAAACTTGGTAACAAGAAAAACAAAACAGTTATGGTGGTTTTAGGGAGCATATAGGTCACCGCTGGAGGTCTGTAACTACAACTGTTCCCCAGGGGTTGGTGCAGGGTCTGGTCTTGTACAACATCTTCATCAGCAACCTGGATGAAGGGATAGAGTCCACCCTCAGCAAGTTTGGTGATGGTGCAAAGCTGGGAGGAGTGGCTGACAGACCCAAAGGCTGTGCTGCCATCCAACAAGACTTGGGCAGATGGAAGAACTGGGCACAGATGAACCTTATGAGGTTCACCAAGAGCAAGTGTAGTCATGCACCTGGAGAGAAACAACAGCACACATCAGTATAAGTCAGGGGCTGACCTGCTGCACAGAAGGAACTGGGTATCCTGGTGGACAACAGCTTGGCCAGTGTGCCCTGGTGGCCAAGGCCTATGGGATCCTGGGATGTATTAAGAAGAGCACGGCCAGCAGAGCAAAGGAGGTGATCCTCCCCCTCTACTCTGACCTGGTGAGACCACATCTGGAACACTGTGTCCAGATCTGAACTCCTCACTTCAAAACGGACAGGGATCTCCTAGAAAGAGTCCAGCAGAGGGCCGCAAAAACAAAGGACCTGGAGCATCTCCTGTGTGAGGAAAGGCTAAGAGACCTGGGGCTGTTCAGCCTAAGGAAGGCCGAGAGGGATCTCATCACTGTTGACAAATATCTTAAGCACGGGAGTCAAGCCTATGGGGGCAGACTTTTTGGTGGCAAGCAATGACTGAACAAGAGGAAATGGGCAGAAACTGGAACACAATAAGTACCACAGAAACACAAGGAAGAACTTCTTTACAACAAGTGTGACTGAGCACTGGAACAGGCTGCCCAGAGTGTGAAGTCTCCTTCTCTGGAGATATTCAAGACCCACCTGTGCAATCTGCTATAGGGAACCTGCTCTAGCAGGGGGTTGGACTCAGTCTCTAAAGGTCCCTTCCAACCCCCACAGTTCCGTGATTCTGTTAAAGCTCTTTACTCAGAAATCATCATTTAAAAGTTAATGCTCTTTCAAATTTAGTTGGGCATACATTTTCCCTAGGAGAGAGATTCTTGAATGAATGACCAGAACCTGCTACTGAGAGCCCAAGAAGGAAGTCTTCACAGCAGCCACTTTATGGATAGGCAGCTACACGGATGCTAAAGTGCTACTTGGAACTTGGAATCTCAGCTTTCAGAGCATTCGCTCCGTAACTTTTCCCATGCATAAGCAGGAATAAGCAACACCTTCACAAGAAACTTCACACTGTAGACACAGCAGAACCAGCCATCCTACAGGTCAGTTCTCCACATTCAAATGAAAAGTGCATCCGAGCAGCATCACACCGACTGTCCCACAGCAGATGTAGCATACAGCTGCTAGACACAGGGCAGCTTGTACTTTGAAGACAGACTGGCACATTGCAGCTCATTAAAGATGTTAGACTCAGATGACAATGTTTAACAAACTGATACAGTCAGAAACACCTCTTCATGCAAGCAGTCAGGAGAAAGACCCGTGCTTCTGAGTGCTTCCAAGCCTAGGATTTCCCCAGCACTAGGCAAGGTCCTCCGACAGGGAAGATATAGTGGTTAAGTATGTTGTGAGGGCAAATGCCATTGGATCCCAGGATTTGCATGACACTGCTTCCCCTTTGAGAAGCACTTACAGAAAGAAGATGCTGCACTTCCTTCCAGGGGCTCAGTGGACACAAGAGCTCGCTTAGAGCAAGTCTCAGATAACTCACAATCAGTCAGCATACTCAAGGCCTGACAACAGCAGTTCCCCAACTGAACATGAGAAAGCATCTCTTTGCTAAGGTATTTTGATAATTTTGAATCAAAGAGCTTATAAGCCACTCACTGAACAGAAAATTGTCTAAATAAGTATTTCATTCAATGGCTAGAACTTGCATTTTCCTTTGCATTTTCTCAACGCCTTCCTATGCCTGTACAGGGCTAATAATATCTTGGCTTCCAAGAACAAACCTGACATTCCAAGGCAAAAATTGGAAAGACAAGTAGACACACACACACAAAAATGTTGCTACAGAACAGCTCCAGCTGAAGCAGCACTTTCCTCTGCTCCAAAGGAGCCCTGAAGCCCTATACAGAAGGTATTATTCTACAAAATAACAACACTCAACTCTATCTTCTCCCCACTGCCTCCCAGTGCCAGGTAGGTATCCACACGACAAGAATCAGTGCACTAAGAGCTGCCTGCTCATTTTCAATCAGCACGTAGTCTTACCAGACGCCAAACCCACAGCCCACACTGAGGAATGCTGAACGCACAACAAATTGGGACGTTTAAGCAGTGGCACAGTGTGCAATCACCTTCCTGCCCAGACGTCTATCTCCCTAGTCGCTGGAAATCTTCTTACAGTAAAACTTATTAAAAGACACACGCCTCTTACTATATATATATATATATATATATATATATATATATATAAACAGGACATAAAATAAGAAAAAAAATCATTTGCTGCAAGCAAGGCTGGCAGCTGGATTCTCAAAAGCTACAGCGCTCCCTCTAGTGGGAATGAGTTATATCTTCACCAATAACACATCAAGCTGGCAGTCAGATCCTACAGACACATCCATAAGCGTTCCTTCTGTCAGGTAAACCACCCAGAAATACAGCAGGTACTTACACCCAAGTAGCAGTGGAAGGACTCTATGGCAGAGCTAAACTGCTACACTTTAGCTTCAGGAAGCAGTCTGCATTGTAAGAGAAGCAAGCTGTCACACAAGTGATGCTGCCGATGCAAACCTGTGCAAAAGAGCATAAAATGAGATCTCAGATCAGAAACGTGGATTTGAATTTAAATTCCAACTAAGCACCAGCAAAACTATTTAGAAGAGATTAACGTTCTGCAAGAGAGTGGGGAAGACAAAGTCTATCTAACAGGACACAAGATACTAAAGATCACATACAAAGCATCTCAGGGAACCAAACTATAACCACTTCTGTACTAATAAATGTTTGGATCAAGTGTACAGCTCAGGCCAGTTGCAAGAGAAGGCTGAAGATAGCAAGATCATATCCAATGCCATCTTTTCCCACCAATTTAATGAAGGCAATTTACCAGCTGCTTTACTTTGCCAACATGGAAGTTTTGGTTCAGCTTGTGCCACCAAGCAAGATTCCTTCTTTGTAGTGAAATCTGTTATACTTGAGAAGGAAAAATGAAGAATCATTTAAGCAGCAATAACGACAGCTCCACAACACGTAGTAATTGTGACCACAACCTCACCTGACAGTCAAACCAGAAAATCCATTCCTGAGGTAACAGTTGTGTAGCTGAGCAATGAGATGCTGCTGCAGGACTTCCTGGGGAAGCTCAGCACTCCACAGCACAGCAGCTGAGGGAGACCATCAGAAAACACAAGCAGCAGTTTCTGTGCAGTTTCCAGGTACCATTCACACAGCAACAAAACCTTAGTGTGAGTGAGCAACACGAAGGGCCAAGGACCTCAGAAGCATTAAAATTTATTTAGCTGCAAAGTACTTAGCACTCACCTTTGGGTGAAAGCATTGTATAAACACAGATGTTGGGTGAAGGCAAAGCATCATAAGAGCAGTACTTTCTGCAGCTGTATTCTGCAGTCTCCCATTCACACGCTCCACAATCACTGGTTTCTGATGCTCTGACAAGATTTGCTGTGGTATGTGGTATTTCCAACCCCACCCACCCTCTACCATCCCACAGTAGGTACAGAATCAGGCTGGCAAAGTAACAGAGAATTCCAGCTTCCTGAACGCCGAGGGACATCAGTGAAGCAGCTATTCTCTCCTTTGCAGGATTTTTCTGCTTATTTCCACGGGGGGGAAGGAAGAGGAGTTTTTATAAAATATACACATGAAACTCCAAGGCTGCAGAGGAAAGAATCTGAAAGGGAGTTCAAAGACAACACAGAACACACAGGCTGACAAGAGCATCCTCACTGCAGCCTACTCAAACACTGCTTATTGCAAAGCCAGCACCACATCCTGCCTGCTGCTGCACGGCCTGCTGTGCACCCACAGTTCGTGGTATCTCTGCCACTCCTGCTTCACTGTAGCAAACATGAACTGATTTACATTACAGAGACACACACTCATCACACAGATGCCTTTAAGAGCACAAGAGGTTATGAGTTTATAAGAAAGTCTCGTCAGGGATTTTGAATATTACAGGATGGGTGATAGCTTGCTTATTGCTGGCAACAATAGTGATCAGGTTTCCTGTGTCCAGCCCCACACCTATACAGCATACAATATATTTTTTAAAAATCCTCTGGCACAGAAATCAGTAACAAAAGAGTTTTCAACAGAAGAACTTGTATTACATAATTTGTACCTTTTTTTTTTTTTTTCTTTCCCTAAGAAAGGATTCTGATCAGGTTTTATGGACAAACTACAGGAGGGACTGGTTGGGCTCCTGCCAAAGAAAGGCTGACAAGCTACCTTTTATTTCTAGGAACAGTGAGTATACGAGCCTGATGTATAAATAACCCTGTTATGAACAAGATATCGTGCAGTTTAATGAGCATATCTTTGCTGTGTCATCAGTTTTAGTTCCAATATGCACATGACTATTTTCAAATACAACAAAAACTCGAAGTAAACAGTGTCAGTCAGCATGGCAGCTACTGGCAAGTCCTTCACAACTTCAGAAAAATCTCTATAAACATCGTGGAAGGTAGATACAGAATGTACATAGAACAGTTCTCTATACAAAAGTGCATTTTAGCAATAAAATTAGCAAAGAACCCGAAAAAAAGCCTCAATTTAAGCAGTACCATTTACTCTAATCTATATCATCCACCTCTTCTCCCACCTCCAAAAAATAAAACCCAACCAACCAAACAAACAAAAAAAAAAAAAACACCTCACTTTCTCCTTGCTTTGGTTATTAACTATATTCAAGGCTTCAACATCACTTTTTTTTTTTAATTGAAGGATTTATTTATAATTTGGAAATATTTTAAAGTTAGCCAGATGAGAATGCAAGTATGATTAATCAGAGTCAACAGTCAAAACAGGCAAGCTTTGAATATTATTAACATTTGCACTTGGGAGATTAATAAGTTAACTCTGCACTCCTTACATGGACAATAGCACACTGACTAGGTCCTTTCTATGCCCAAGAACTGCAAGATTCATAAGCTCAAGAATTTTAAATCAACAAATCTAACATCAGCCTTGAAAAACTGGCTTATAAGAATAAACCTCAAGACCCCCAGAACAGTCAGGTTTATTAGTATTTATAGACCAATGCATCAGCTGAATTCAAAGCTCAAAGAGTGTTAAGAGAAAACAAATGGCTTTAGGCCATTCAGCATAGATGAATAGTAAATATTGCCATTTTATATGCCTCTATACTATATATGCGCTCTGTTGTAAATGCATATGAATAAATTCAAACAGTTCTTTTCCCCCCTCCCCCCCCACCAGAGAATGATCTTCACAGGTTTCAAACCACAATATGAGAACTAAAAGTTAAACCTAGGAAAGCCTTGCAAACACTTTGCTTGTTCTGTTAGTACGCACCTCATCCTCAGCATATATCTCTTCACCAGCTTCCCACAAAGAAAAATAGTTCATGTTTTAACAGAGACAAAGGGTGACATTAGATACACACACAGATCAGACAGGTTTGTCAGGCAGCTAGCTTTCTTCCTTATATTTAAAATTATATTAGAAAAGAATGTTCTCTATTGTATACAGTCTTATTGCAATCAGACTTTCAGTGCTCCTTCTAAGCCTTTTTAGAGAAAAAGTTACCATGGAAGCAAACCATTAATGCTACAGAGCTTAAATAATTACATTTGTATTACAGTGGGTACAAAGCACACAGTTACACAGCTTCAGTACCATGGAGCAATACAACTATTATTTTTTTCCTGTGTGTGTCTGTTCTGCTTTTAAAGATGACATTTTTCTTCAATGAATTAAAAGCAGAATTCTGTTTTGTTTTGTAGTGTGTTTTAAAAACAAGTCTGAACTTTAACAGTCTGTTGTTGTTCTGCAGCTATCCGAACCCAGCAAGCTGTAGATAGCTTCTTGTAAAACAAAGCAGCAGCTACAATGGCTTACACTTGAATCAGCAAGATGAGGTTTAACAACAGTTTCAACCAACTAACGTGACAGGAATCCAGTACAAACTTTAAGCATACAGTATTCTGCAGAATCTGAGAAAACCATCTCTCCTCTCACCCCTACCTAAAATTAGGGTGTCACTTTTAACTAAGGATGCAAATGAAAAAAGTGCACGTGGAATTACCTGATACACTCTGAATGCCACAGCTACTCCTAGCGCGATTCTCAGAGATGCCAAGTACTGAGCACAGAGGGAAGGAAGCAGTTATGAGTGTTCTGATCAGAGCATTCCCAGTTCTGTATTCTTAGGTTAAAACTGCTCTGGAAACATGAGATTATAGAGATGTAAGTTATTAACATGGCTCCCCTGTAAACCCACACTTTTCTATCCATTTGTCTGAACTGAAGCAATGTTAGTACCCAGCTGGAGATGACCTACCCCAACCAGCAACCACGGCACCCAGGAACTCCTCTCCAAAACAGCAGGTGAGTAATTACAATAATTTTGATTAATTTATACTTACTTGCTTACACTAAGATCAAGATGGAAACACTATCCTCCTTCATTTAACAACCTCAGGAAGCTAGTAGACAGGTATCTCATTAAAAGGGGTTCCAGCTCTCAACAAAGCCCAAGGAATTTAAACTCTGAAGGGCTACTGAAACAGAACGACACTTTCAAATGCCACCCTCCTGAGGCATTATAAGTTTGTGTGCTGCTAAGAACTATTTAGTTTTGTTTCTATAGAAGGAAGAGAGGTATCAACCAGTTACAGTGCAGTGCAAGTGAATACTGAAACAGTCACTCCTGATTAACAACCGAATGATGGGCAATGCAGAGCTGCTAAAATCCAAGATTAAAATGATGTTATGTATCTTGTTATCAGTGTCCAAGTCTGGCAGCAATGAGAGTGACTAAGTTCACATGAACTAGTTAGACTGTGGACCTCACATTTCACTGAAGCCCATTGTTCAGATATTTTATGGGTTTGTTTATTTCAGGGCTATGTGAATGCCACCTCTGAAATGAACATATTTCAGCTGTCACCACAAACAAGTGTGCATAAGACATACAAAATGAGTGAGTAGCCCCAAACCTATATAAAGTGGATCATGCAATTCTGCAGGATTGGGCTATATGCTGCATTTACAGGCACCTGTGGCCACACTAAACTCATTAATTAATGAGAGCAAAACGAGAGCAGTAAAGAATCAGGATTAAAAAATAATAACAATGTTTAAAAATCACCTTCCTGAACTTAGAACTAGAAAATACTTTTATAACCCCATACATTTGACACTGAAATCCAGAAGTACTGATTTTATCTCAGGTGCTGAGGGAAAGAATATTGTAACCAGCAGTTCCGAGGTAAGGACAGAAGTCACTTTACAGAGAGTCACGATGAGGAAACAGGTTAAAATTACTACTTAGCTCTCCACCTGTAAATCCCAATTTTAAGAGATACTTCAAAAACAGGATTCTGAAGCACGTACAGCATGGTGCAACAACCCACGTGGAAGACTCATCCTCAGCTGGGTGGCAAAGGGAGTAAGCATATAATTAGAAAAGACATGCTGTGTCTATGGCTAAGCTCTCTTGCTCACAAGATAAACTGAGACTTAAATGTAGAAATAAAGGAAAAAAGACACCGCAGCTGTGCGCCTCCTGTTTGCAAATCTGTTCCCTGTAGCATTTTAACTATTCTAAGTGTCCTAGACAACTTCATTGAAGATGAAAGTACTCTTAATGAATAAAGGTATTTCATTTGACTCTCTTTACAGCAATACTCAGGATGTACTGGTCAACCTTTACTATTGATCAGACTAAAACACTGAGCAGCAAAATCACTTTTGAAAGACTAAGTTTGCAAGTTTGTATTTTTTGTCTTTTTTTTTTTTAAATCTGCTTCCTAAACAACTATACAATTAGATATTATTTATGTATACGGATTTTCTGCATTAGAAGCCCTGCTTCTTACACTTTACGTAGTCTGAGGTAATCAGCAACTACTAGAAACAGGATTTATCACAGTATTTTGACTCTGTATGATCCAACAGAAAGATTTATAGAACTAAAGTCCGTTTGGTTTTCTTCCCCCCCAAGCTAAATAACTTTTCTCTAACAACAGGAAAGAAAGAAACAAAAAAGCAAAGTTTAATAACGCAGTTATTATTTCACTTTGCTAAGTGAAAACAAAAAAAAAAATGGAATATAGGACTGCATACTTAGTGTCATCTGAAAGAATTCCTACAAATACACCTTGCATGTTAGCCAAGTTCAGTTTTCCTTAACAACTATCTGTTCAGCAGCTTTTCAGAAGTCAATTAAGTTTCTGAAGTCTTAGTTGCAAAATTAAGTCTCAGAAAGCTGAAGTTACTCAACTCTTAGAACATCTTAAAAAAAAAAATTATACTTGAGGAAAGACCTGGTTTATACTGTTAACATTAATCAAAATTTGGTCGAGAAATACGTGTAAACAATAATACATTTAAGGCTTAGAAAGAACACTGATAAATTCACCCCTGTCACATTAAAACATCCACATCTCCTTCATGGTCCTCCTCAGTCACTTTTAAAGAGAGCACTTCTTCATTAAGAAATAATCCACTCAGTCTTTCCTTACGAGCCTGTCTTTGCTCTTTCAGCTGTCTCTTGCGTAAGGCTTTTTGTTGTAACTTGCGTTGCTTGGAGCGTTTCTGTCAAAATACAGAAAACAGACCAAAATAAGATTTTGTTCTGTATGTTAGAAACTGCCTTTAATGACAGAAAGTATGTTAAACAGTGTAACAAGGTCTGCTCTGAAAAATAACTTAATAAAGTTAAATGAATAAGCCCTCATGGAGCTCGCCTTACTAAAATGGTCATCAGAAGACCTACTGTACATAATCATGATGGAAGGAATGGCCAGCATTGATTTGGCTAAATAACTTCAGCACACCCAGTTACTGAACACATTCTTCCAACACAGTCGCCCCAGTCAGCATCAATTAATTGACAGTAGTAAGATACAAAGCTTAACACATATGTACACAATTAGAAACTTTTACTTTTGAATCCCGGATTCTTTCTGCAGCACTTGTAGACAAATTGCTATCACTGTGCGCTCGACTCATGTTGGCACTTGAATTCGAAGCAGAGTTAGCAACACTCGAACCACTGCTGCTTGCTGAGCTGACCATGCTGGCACTGCTGCTGCTGACGCTGGCACCACTCACACCACTGGTACTGGCACAACTGTAGCTGCTCCTCTTCCAGTTTTCCCTTGCAGATCGTTGACGAGGTCCGTGCTCCTTGATGTAGTTTCTCACCTTTGGAAAAGATGAGGTAGAATTACTAAAGCTTGATAAACACTGCACTCCTTTGTATGTAAAATAAATGAAATTTGCCTACTGATAATGATGAACAAATTTGCCTAGTCTCTAAGAACATTTTGCCGCAGCTGCTTAAATCTCAAGCCACCTTACAATCATCAAGAGAACTAACTTTGATAAGAACCATTCATTAACTTCACTGCAGAAGGAAGAAAACTATGTAACAAGGTTGTCTATCTCCCCTTCTGCACATTCCCCACAGTCTTCAAGTTACAGTAATTAAATGAAACAGCAATAAAAGTTTAACTGAACTAAACTGTTTATCTAAGATATTAAAACCCCTTACTTTGCTACATACAAACAAAAGTGGCAGAAGGAAAAGCAGTACTTTGAGATGATACTAATAAATGTCTGAAGCACAAAGTCATCAAAATCCATCCCAGCAGTGATTGTTTACCCTTTTCCATCTTTACATTCATCACAATCACAAATGCAGAACAAAAGACAGGAGTTCCCAACAATACATCACAACACAACAGGCTAAGAAGGCAGCAGCATATACCTACCACACCAACCAGTTGGCATTCTTGTTATAATCTGTATTCTGTAACACCTTTAAAATAAGTCAGTTTATATCTTTTCATATTAAGTTTACAGAAGGAGGGAATTACTTCTCTCTCTAATTCCTTTGAATCTTAAACTCTAGTTTAATTTGCTAACTCAACATAATCTCCTCAATCAGTCGATGGTCTTGAAATGGAATAAGCTTTGCCATAAGCTTTACTGGTTCCACAGCATAAGTCATTGCACGTGCCAATATTTCAGAACTGACTGCTAGACTTCTAACACATATTGAGACTACACAATCAAAGAGTCTTTCATGAAAGTTTAATTACATGCTTTTGAATTTGTTTCCTTCTTGACTATGTTGTGCAACAGCGTACTTCACAGAATCTCAGAACTGTAGGGGTTGGAAGGGAGCTCTAGAGATCATTGAGTCCAACCCCTCTGCCAAAGCAGCTCCCAGCCCAGGCTGCACAGGTAGGCATCCGGGTTGGTCTTGAACATTTCCAGAGTTCACCATTAGGGAGAAATTGAATACTGTGTCTAATTTTTAGCTGACTTCCTCATATGTAATGATGATATAGAAGAAATGTTCACGACACTAAGATTTTGCAACAGATGCCAGAGGGATTGAAAAAAAAACCAAATAAGCATATATACACATCTTAACTCACCTGTTTCAATTTTTCATCTGTGAGGCAGTTTAGTTCAATAATGAATTCACTATCTGTAGGTGATATCTGAGCAGTAGGATCAATGATTTTGATAATGTCAAGTTGCTCCCGAAGGCCCATCTCCGTACTGACTTTGCGACTTAAATATTCAATATATTCAACCTACAACCCACAGAAAAGCAAGTAAGTTTGGAAGTGTATTAATTCAAACAGAATAACAGAAGGAAAAAAAGGAAGGATGAACTAAATAAAATGTTCTCAAATATCACTTCCTATTATCCTTGGTTCACTGCAAATCTGCAAAAACTCAAAGTGAAAGTTTGACAACGCATTAAACTGCCTACTACAGATGCAGAAGAATTAAATTCAAGAATCAAATAATACTGCACACAGCCGTGTTTACACCCACAACCACCACTATGTCTTTTAAGGTGTTGCACCGATTGGAAGTTCTTCTGCATCTCACAATTCTTACGTATGCAAAAAGTTAATTTCACCTGCTCATCATTTGTCATTGCACTCCATGGAAGTTCATCGAGATTCCTATGCTTGTTTTTCTTTTTCGGAAGCAGACAAGGAGAGCTTGGAATACTAGGTATAACATCAGAAAGTACATCACTCCCACTTGTAATGTCACTGCCAGGCAGCTTGTAACATGCAAGAGAAAGAATAAAACCTCAGAATACAGTAGGCACATTTAAAGTCATTCCAACACTATTAGCAACTCAAAACATAAAATCAAATTAGCAAAGCATCATTTATCTGTATGCTCTAACAGCTTCCTAATAATGACTCAAAAATCTACAGTATCTGCTTTAACCTTCCAACGATCTGCAAGAACAGCAAACTCAAATCACATAATGCTCAACACAGACCTTTTTTTTGTTTAATTACATTTAAATAAAGAACAGAATGATGTGGCATTTCAGTATTTCCCTTTTCCGCCACTGTAAATCACCCATCACATTATAAAACCAAACCTCTTATTCTAAAGCATATTCTTACTTTTCCCCTTACTTTAGGAAAGATCACTTCAGAGTAGGTCTGTAATTTATACCATATCCCATAATTACATGATACAATTGGAATTAAATTTGCCATTTTTCTTGGAAGCAGCTGCAAAACTTTAGCTAACTTCATGTGTACAAGTGACACAATTTCTGAATGCACTTCTAGTTGAGGTGTGACAGCTGGATTACTCACGCTCAGATTCCACCAGATAACTGCACAGAGCTACAGAAGTCTTTCAAAAACGCTGCAAGTCCAATCTGTTATGTCTCTTAAAAAATGCTGGTTCAAAAAAGAGCTGTTTGCTAATCACACATGCTGTCAGCTAACTGAGACGTGAGAAATCTCTTCTTTTCAAAACAATCCCCCAGTTTATCAGGCAGATAAAATTTCACAACTCAGTGGAACGCTGAATCATTGGGATCCAACCAAAGTTGCTCCTACAGGCTGCACTACACACCTGTGACTTCAAAGCCTACATACAGAGCCTAACAGACTGAAACAGTAGAGCAAATTTCAGTCCATCTTATCTTATGTTTATCTGCATCTTTCAGAACAGAATTTGTACTGTATCTCAGTCCCTATGCTGCATTTACAGGATGCTTTGTCTAAGCTTTATGACAAAATTTGTAAGTATTCCTGAGCGCATTCTGATGCAGAATATTTCCTACTTCCAAGTCACGTGCACGTTAGAAGTTAAGTCTAAATAAAATAAAAAGATTTGGGTGCTGAAGTATTGCAACCAGGCCTGAGGCCCCTGCACAAGAAGCACCTGAAACATGAACAGAAAAAGGGTCACAAGGATGCTCAGAGGGCTGGAGCACCTCTCACATGAAAACAGGCTGAGGGAGTTGGGCTTGTTTAGCTTGGAGAAGGCGGCTCTGGGGAGACCTCACTGCAGCCTTACAGTGCCTTACTGCTTATAAACAGGAGGGAGACGGACTTTTTGATTAGCCTAACAGCAACAGGACATGGGAAATGAAACTAAATCAAAAGGGGGATTTAGATTAGTTATTAGGGGGAAATTTGTCACTCAGAGGCTGGTAGGCACTGGCACTGCTGCCCAGAGAAGCCACGCATTTCTCATCCATGTAGGTGCCCAAGGCCAGGATGGACAGGGCCTGGGCAACCTGAGCTGGTGGGGGAGGGGGCAACCAGCAGACACAACTGGGGGTCAGAACTGGGTGGGCTTTAAGGCCCCTTCCTACCCAACCCATTCTGTGATTCTGTGATACCATTAAACATCTGATAAACAAAATAGTAAGACTGAAGATACCTGAATGAGACATGATCATACCCAGACTAGAAAGAAAGCAGTTTACAACCCAGGGAAGACAAAGAGAGCTCCTATATTTAACAGGCACTGAAGAGATGGAAATAGGCTACAGCAATACTTCTGCACTTTATCAAGCTGCCAGCTCAATTTCCATGGAAGACTCAAGATGACAAAATCACTGAAACCAGACATCTATAACCAGATCTAAAACACCTTCAGGGCAGAACAGCTACGTAACTCGTAGCTGTGAGGTTATGTCCGATATACTGGTCACAAAGAAACCACGATATATAATCACTCATCTTTGGAAAGCCAACTTTCAGACTCTCCTCCAGACTATGTACTCTGAGATAAAATAGAACAAATAGAATGAAACACTTCCCTTATCATCAAGGATTCAGATATCTGCTCTTAGGTTTAAAGAATTATCAAGGAAAGAAAAACATGGAGAATTCTTCAGTGAAAGCTAAACCAAGCACTTCATAACCTATACAGAATCTTAACATTTACAGAGGAACATTTACAGTTTACCTGCCATTCAAACTCGCTGTCTGACCAATCCCAGTACGTGCTGATAGACGAAGAGACGTCACTGCACACGCTGCCTTCAGGGAACAAGTCAAAAGAGGTGAACTCCTGGTCATCCAACAAAGAATAGCAGTCATCTTGGTCACCAACTGAAACTGAAGAGAACAGCTCCTCACTGCACTCGGAGCTGGCTACGCTAGTTCCACAAGAAGTCAAGTTCCATCTGTAAAACAGGACAGGACAAAGAGAAAGTAGCAACAATATTGGCATCGTGTGTCCTGGAAAACATTTAGTTCACCTGCAGCTTAAAATCTATCTCCGCTCTGCTTGCCAGTGGCATGACTACACATTGAAATACATCTTAATTACTTAAATGGAAGTCATATCTATTTTTTTGTATTTTAAAAAGTCCATAAACTACACAAAAAAGCAAGCCAAAAATCCAAACACTATTGTTTCTACCTCGATGGTAAAATGTCCACGCTTTCCATCCCAGAGGGCTGGATCCCACAGCATGTATATTTTTGCCCTATTTATATCTAATATACTAAAGATACCATTTCCTAAAACGAACATAGAAATTGAAATGAGAAAAACTAAGAAGGAAATCAAATTTTTGGAAAATACTAATTTACATTCCAACTAAGGACTAAGAGAAGTAATTCTAGGATGAAGATTCTAAACAAAACTAATATTCAATTGGGAGATGTAATACAGATATTACTGAGGTTTCATTATTCACCATTTTCAATCCTGAATGGCAATAACAGACAGACATGCCCAATGAACATGCTGCTGGAATGAGTGCAAGATAAAAACCTGACATTTGAAAATGCTGCTATGCCAAATCTAAACACCATTTTCCTCATGATTTCTTTAAAAAGCGAGTTAACGTTGCTGCTGAAATAAAAAACTGAAGACTCAGACTTCACAGAATGTATTTTCTGGGAGTGAGCCAGAATTTAACAAGCTCATGAAACCAGCCTCCATATCTGGATTTATTTTACACATTGGTGAAAACTAGGTCGAGACAACTATGAGTCAGCACAGCACTGCAGTACAGCCAAAACTATTTGCAAAGAGCTTCTAAAACTCACCGTACAAATGAACACAGCAATTCCCATTCCATCAGTATACACGCTTCAGTCTGGCTACCTAGAGAAACACTTTCCTATCCAACTGCAAAAGCCGTGCAGCACCATAATGCAGACAGGCTGCCCTCCACCATCATGATTTAAGCTGCATAGCTGGCTGGCTGACTGCACTCGACTCACTTCCACATCCATTTGGCCAGCACTGAATTTATCTGACACTAAAGGCATTTCACAAACTTCCATTTCAGAAGATTCATGAGATCCTGCTCTCCCTTTCTGCAACCCTTATCCATGTGCTATGTCACACTGGTACAGACTTTTGAGGCAGGGTCATCAATTGGTATATAACAGAATAGGAGAGAGGTGATAACAATTCTGTGCATCACAACAGTTGCAATATTCATTAAATGCTGAGGAAAGGAAGGAGAGAAGACAGTTTCTATATCTACCAGAGGTCTAGAGGTGAGGTACAGGGACTCTACCACCAATCAACCATGCACAAGCATCCCAGGTATGCAGTAGCATCACTGCAGGTATGGGCAGTCACCTCACAAACTGGGAGCCTGCTCTACTTTCTGGGATAAACTGGGTGAGAAAGAGGGGGCTACTACTTCACAATTAACTGTGACTCTAAAACACAGAAAGCCCTTGGAGCAACAGTTTAATCAGTGCAAGGCTGGGCATGCCCTCACCCAATGCAATGCAGCACTGACTCAAAATGTCTTTGGTACTCGCACTTGTAAAATGAGCAAAACTGGAGAAAAAAGGTCAGGAAGAGACAAAGCACTGGCACAGGCTGCACAGAGAGGTGGAGGGGTCTCCTCCACAGGAGATGTTCACGACCCACCTGGATGTCTACCTGTGCAACCTGGGCTAGGGAGCTGCTTTGACAGGGAGGTTGGACTCAGTGATCTCTAGAGGTCCCTTCCAGACCCCTAGAGTTCTGTGATTCTGTGAAGCACAGGCCCACAAAAAAGAGAAACATGCAAAACAAATGCATGGTATCCCCCAAGCCAGCATTTAGTCCACAAATACCAAGCACCTCACTATTCCTGTCACTACTGGGTCTTAGGATAAAAGCACTGCATCACGACAACTATTTGATCAACGTTCCTCACTCTGAATCATTTTAAGAACCAGTAATTAATAGCTCACTCTTTGAAAAACACTTCTCAAGTGTTATGTCACACTTCACATCATCGCTTCACATAAATTCAGTGGAGAGATTATCTGTCCGAGAAAGATTTAGATTAGATGTGAGGAAAAATTTTCCCTCTGAGAGAGTGGTCCGGCACTGGAATGGCCTGCCTAGGGAGGTGGTTGAGGCACCGTCCCTAGCGCTGTTCAAGAAGCGTTGAGATGAGGTGCTAAGGGATTTGATTTAGTAGCTTGCTGGGTAGGGATGGTGGTGTGAGGATGGTTGGACTAGATGATCTTGTAGGTCCTTTCCAACCGAATGAATCTATGAATCTATGTTCGTTACCCTATAGTAGAAACACTAACAACCAGTGGCAGCATTCTGTAACTCTGGAATGGGAACTAAAACTAATCCCACGCACCTGTCAAAGATGGAAGTCTCACAAATGACTCTCATAAAAGCTACTGCTATACTCAGATCTGGTTCTATGCATATACAGACGTGGAGTTAGGTGCTCAGGCAAGCAGGACTGCTTGGTTGTTAGTTTACAAGTACAAGTGGCATTTCTCATTTTGGCACCTATAGAACACAGGCCATCTCTACAAATGGCAGAGCGAAGGATTCGCCCTTCATTAGCAGCACGGCACAAGAACGCTGCAGTCACCGAGCTCCCGACTCACTCACAACCTCTGCACGCCTGCTGGCGTCCACGCCTGTGCCGACTTTAATTACAGCCACAGCTCTCCCCAGGTGCCCACCCACGGCGCTTTCAAAACGTTCAGGAAGCACCCATACCCCTCAGAGAGCGGCGGAGCCCGCCCCGGTTCCCGCCCCAGGCCCGCACCGCGCCCCTCCCCCGCACCTATTGGAGTGGAAGCGGTGCAGCGGGTCGGTGCGGTGGCAGGACGAGAGCTGGCAGCCGAAGTCGCTGACGTCCAGGCAGCCCTCCTCGCTCAGACTCCCGCCCCGCGGCGGGTGCTGGTGCGACAGGAGCGGACACGGCTCGTCGGGGGCCAGGAACTTCTCGTACAGCTCCTCGCTCATGGCGGCGGCGGGCGGGCGCCTCACGCACGCAGCGGCCGAGCCGCAGGCGCCGCCATGAGCGGCCGCTGGCGGGAAGCGGCCGGACGTCTACTTCCGCCGCGCCGCCGCGGCGCAGCGCCCCCTGCCGCGCCGGAGGCCGAGCGGCCGCACGCGGAAGGGCGCCGGGCGGGGCCGCGCTGCCATGGCGGCGGCGGCGGCGGGCAAGGCGGCGGGAGCGGTGTACGGGCACGGCGAGAGCGGAGGCGGCGGCGGAGGCTTCCTGGGGCCGCGGGTGCCGGCCGAGGTGGAGGCGATGGCCCGCGGCCTGCAGGACGTAGGCAAGGAGACCTTCCGCCGCCTGCTGAAAGGTACGGCCCGGCCCCGCGGCTTCTCCCGCGGTGAAGGGGGTGCGGCGCGGCGGGAAGCGGCGCGCTGCCCTCAGTGCCGAGCTGCGGCCCGCTGCCGGTCTGTGCGTTTCGGCGCCGTATAGTGCCCCAAGCGATATACGGTGTCCCCCAAGCCCGTCGTCGCGAGGCCGCAGCCCCGGGCAGGCTGTGGGCCCCGGGGAGGTGGTCGTCGTGTGCCCGAACCTCTCGCAAGGTGTTTGTATTGTTTCCCCTCGGTCAGCTGAGCGAAGCTGTGTGTGCTGAATGATGGCGGCACAGTCGAAGGGACGAGCTGATTCATAGAATCATGGGATGGCCTGGGGTGAAAAGGACCTCGAAGATCATCAGTTTCAAACCGTCTGCCGTGGGTAGGGTCTCCAACCACTACACCAGGCTGCCCAGAGCCACGTCCAGCCTTGCCTCGAGTGCCTCCAGGGATGGGGCAGCCACAACCTCTCTGGGCAGCCTGTTCCAGTGCGTCACTGCCCTCTGAGTGAAAAACTTCCTCCTAGCATCTAACCTTAAATCTCTGCTGATTTAGTTTAAAACCACTGCACCCTTGTCCTGTCACTAGTTGTTCCCCCTCCTGTTTATACGCTCCCTGAGCAGAACTTGTCAGTGGCTTTCTGAGGTGAGCTCACGCAGAATCAGAGTCACTTAGAGCTGGAAGGGACCTCAGGAGCTTCCCCATCCTCTCCCCCAATGCAGTTATTTACAGCAGTGGCACATCAACACGTACAGGTAGGTCTGAATATCTCTGGAGAAGGAGACACCCACCTCTTTGGGCAGCTCTGATAGAGTTGTGCCACTCAAAGTAAAACAGTTTTTCCTCACATTCATATGGAACTCCCTGTATTCCCTTGTTCTGTTGCTTCACGATACTGAAAAGCGTCTGGCCCCACTAACTTGACTCCTGCACTTGAGATATTTATAAACAGTGAGGGGATCTCACAGCCTCCTCCAGGCTGAGCTGGAGGCTCTCAGCCTTTCACCATAAGCAGGATGCTCCGGGCCCCTCAGCATCTTTTTGGCCCTTCACTGGACTCTCTCTGGAAGTTCCCTTTTTGAGCCCGGAACGGGACACAGTGCTCCAGAAGTGACCTCACCATGGCAGAGCAGAGCGGGAGGATCACCGTTGTCAGTAACAGAGCAGCATAGGCAGGATTTCCTTATGGCAACTGAAAGAGATAAAGGTGCGTGTGCAGTATTTGAGACAAATACGTAGACGTGGAACTGTATTTGCTGCGTAGCGCTGGGGCAATGCAGAACCAAAACTTGTATCGGTGGCAGGAAGCCTGACCCTATTCTAAACCCTGTGCTGGTTTGCGGGAACGATCGGCCGCGTTTTGGTGTGCAGTACCTGCTTGCTGCCCTAGGGGGAGCGAAAAGTCCCTCGGATCTCAAGGTAGGGCACGTAAACGTTGCCGTATTGGGTCGTTACAGTGCCCGTGTCCGCCGCCGGGAGGTTGAGTCCCCAGCTGCTGTAGGGCTGGCAGAGCTTCCATGC
This sequence comes from Callipepla californica brunnescens, assembly GCA_023055505.1. NCBI lineage: Eukaryota > Metazoa > Chordata > Aves > Galliformes > Odontophoridae > Callipepla > Callipepla californica. Next base: position 2,922,381 of record JALIRH010000013.1, read on the forward strand.
GTCTTCTGTTCTTGGTGGTCCGTGGTTAACGGCTTGCAGAGCGCTGCAGGTTATCCGGCAGAGGAAGGCTGTCTTTGAGGATGATGGATTTCAACAGGCTGTGTGGAATCACATGGTGCTCACACCAAGTTCTTCCTGAGGCTGTCGCCGTCAGTTTAGCACCAAATCATAATGAAAAAAAAAGTAGATGCTGCTTCATGTACCTTCTTAGTTAAAGACACCATTCTCTCAGGGTTATCCAGTATTGTAGACTGCTAAAATTGAAGTTTGTGACCACAGGTATCACCTCCTAGGAGCCAGTGGCTTAGCAGAGAGACTTCTTAGGGATGTTTTTCAGATTGTTTGTCATCTGCCTGACTGTTAGAAATGCTGGAGCAGCTGACGTTTCTGAGTGCCTTGAACTGCTCTGAGTAAAAAACGCCTTGTATTCTAGGGGAAACAGAGTAGTTTTTAAAAGAAGTCACAGATTTTTAACCAGTTGTTACGGTTGGTCTGTAGCAAGAAGACGTATTGTCCTAGAAGCTGTCTAGACAAATGGAAGCTGTATTTTAATAGGTAAATGTATACAGTTATCTGTGTCCTGCTGTGCATGAGATGTACTGAAGAGGCCTCAGTGCTGATACGTGTTTGGCTTTTTCAGCAGATTGGATCTTCTTCCTTTGTTCAAAGGAAGTTTGTCTTAGAGCAGAGCCTTTTTCAGACAACGTGGAAAGTTTGGTACTAGCACCTTGCCCATCCTAGCTAATCTGAGCCACATGTGCACTGTGATGGCACTGGGCAAACTGAGTCTGCCATGTGAGTGGTTCAGGGCTCATCACTGCCACGCTGGTTACTAGCATGTAATATTGTTAAGCCTGGTTTAACAGTCATTTCCCTCAAAGTTTATATTGTTGGCATTTGTGCAGACTGCAAGACTTGGAGGTTTATTTTTGCTTCCTTGCTCATTTAATCTTTAGTCTCTGCCGCTATTGAAAGATAATCATGGATACAGGAGATGTTCACTGTCTCCAGGTCTTCCACTTTTTTAAAGGGATCTTTCATTGCTTTCTTATTCACAGTCACTGTTAATGCATTGGAAGGAAAAGACTGCAAAGAATCTGTCAAGCTGATTGCAGAAAGCACCAACCTCTCAGAAGAGCAGCTTGCTTTCCTCATTTCTGGCATGTATACCCTTCTCCGGGAAGCACTGAGACTCCCTTTAGCGACTTTCAAACAAGAGGTGAGTTCTGGGAGGACCCACAGCCTGAATCAGTTACAATTGTGCCGCACGTGAGTTGCCATCTAAATACTGTTTGACAGAGTGAGGAGCCCCACGCAAAATGTTGCTCCAAGTTAAAGCAGTTAGCAGAAACTGTTAGAAGCATAGAGAACTTTTTTTTTTTTTCTTGTATAGATTTACAGTGAGCTTTAGTACAGTGAGTATTAATTCAGTGGGAAAGAGATTACTGTACCTATTTCTGCTTCAATATCTTGTTTGCTATGCATGTTTTTTTCCCCTCTAAAATTAAAACTCCTAAATAAACCTTTGCAAATGTTATTTCATTGGCATCTGCTCTCTTTCCTACCCTGTGTGTTCACATATACTGTTCATTCTGTTTACCCTTACGGACAAACAATACAAGAAATGTTATGTCTTCATAGCTCCACCATAAGGGAAGGAAGGAGTTACGGTCAGAACAATATAGTAGGAGCTGGGAGCAAGTGCTATCTCTGTTTATGCTGTGGATGTTCTCTGTGCATGTGCATATACCAGCCATGGTCCTGGTTCATATTCCCTTTTCATGGCTATTTTCTTTTACCTTACATTTTTCTGATTTCATTTTTATGTGAGCAAACCTCTTCTGAGCTTCTGTCTGTTTAAGAGACTGTGTCCCTACTCACCCAGGCATATTGGGAAAACACATTCCAGGAAACAGTGAAACAGTGCTTTTAGTATTCAGAGCTCATCTTTTCCCACTGCCTTTATGTTCTCATAGTTTAAACAAGTTACTACAAGGCCTGTGTGAGAATAGGATCGTGTAATTACTCTAAAGACAGATGGTGTAGTGAATAGCTCCATAAAAGAAATGGCAGGGATGCAGCTTTCAAAGCATCAAGTCTTCCAAGAGATTTAGGCCTTTAAAATTAATTTCTCACAACTTAATTGAATGCTTCTGGAAATTCTTCCCAATGAGTAATGTATCATTTCGAAACTACTGGGATTTGAGACTAGAACTTTGGGTGAGAGATAGCAAGCAAGCAACTACTATTAATTTACTTGGTAAGAAGTCATCTTTCATGAGCGTACCCTGTAAAATTTCACCTTCTTTGTCGTTCTAGGTTTTTAAGGAAGACCTGAAGGAGCTCAGGTATGCCTGCTAATGCCTGTTTTTTTCCACCTGTTTGTTTTTCATAACTTTTACGTAACTGCCTTCCCAAGTCAACTTTTTTACACAACAAAGCTGGTATAGAAATTACCTGTAAATAACACATAACGCATCTGTTGCCAAATGTCATACGAAGCCAGAGGAAAAAAACAGGTGTTGTGTAAGACTTGATTTAGCGCCGAGCATGAGCAGTAAATTTTGCATGCTGAGGAGATTGGTCTAATTTAGTCTGTAATGTAGGTTATGCAAATGTGAGTGACCTTCTCTTTGCCATCCCATCCTTGCCCTGCAATATTTTTTAACATGTTTGGTAAGGCAGCGGTAACATTTCAGAAGCTAAGAAACTGCCCTACTTTCTTTCTTCTTTGAAAGGCCAATGATATAACACTCAAGAACTCCTACCACCTTGTTCAGCTAGGAGCTCTCCTGCTGATTACCCAACAAAGCATAACATTTGTTACATCAGCCTGTTCAGGGTATCTCTGAATAGAAGTTCGTATCCTAAAAGCCAGGCTCAGATACTAATGATCTTTAGAGGTTTTCCCTATTTCTGTAGTTGGCAGTAAGGAGAAGAGCAGTAGTTGATGCTTTCATCTGTAGAGCAACTTCTGCACCAAGATTCAAATATTTAAAAATATTAATTTCCTACAGTTCTTTGCATTCTGATTGCTACCTAGGATATAGAGATTCCTACTTCCTTCTTTTCTCATCCTTATTTATCTGTTAACCTGCAGATTGGTTGCTTCCTCAGAACAGTCATAAGCGTAAGCTACTTTATGAGCAACTTCAGGTAGCTCGGATTTAGATGGATGTGGTTGGTGAGGTGTAATCGAGGCCCTGTTGAACAGTGACTTGCTTGTTGATGCAGTTTTGTGTGGAGGACAGAGCTGGAGTTTGGCTTTGTCTTGTGAGCTAAAATGCAAGCTGCTTCCTCCAGCACATCGCAGAGTTCACACCCAGGTTAAAGTAGGTCAGGAAGAAACTGATGGATTTCTTTTGACCCAGTGGGAGTTGGTGTTTTTTGAGGTGCATACAGAATGTGTTCCGTGTGATTATGGAATAATGAGGAGCTCTAAAACCTCCGTGGCAGTTTTCTGGGGACAAGTGAATATTCCTCTGTTGAACAGTGGAGAAAGTAGGTATACAGGAGTGACAGAGGTCACTGTCTGGGCTGGCTGTGTGCTCTGCATCCAGGAATAAAGATTCCTGAGCCCCTGTCCTTGTTAGCTGACCATGCTTTAATATGCCTTACAGTTTTGTACTTGTTTTTCAAACTTCAAGGATTACTCATGGAAATACAAAAGCAGCTTTCAGTCTGAATCATCTTTTTCCTCTCTGTTGTATTTTGTTAAATCTTTTGTATTTTGTTATTTTGGTTAACGTGACTGATAATGGAGCAATAGTTCAGGTATTTGCATTTGTCATGCTTGCACTTACATGTTTCCTGTGCTGCTCATTGTGGCTTATTGGCTTCCATAACTGTTGGACGTTATTTGGACTCTGTCAGTCTCTTTTGTCTTTAGAGTGGCTTCCCTCACCTCGTGGCTGAGCTTGCAGAAGAATAAACAGCTCATTCTGCTGTCAAGTTGTGGTACTCAGTAAATGTTACCACCTTCAGCACCTTTGATTTTTCTGGGAAATATCATATCCTATGCTTCCCAATACAGCTGAGCCTGAACATGAAATGTTTGCGTCTACTAATTACGTTCAGACACATGTCCTCCTGCAGTGACTCCTGCAGGTCATCCTGTGATCACGTGCACAAAGAACATCAGTAATTAGCTGAGGAGCAGTGTCTTGGCATTCTTGGCATCCAGTGTATTTTGCATTTTAAGGCAGAAAAAATGCTTATTTCCTATTTAAACTTCATTTGCAAATGTATCTTCTTTTGAGAGGATTGAGATCTGAGCTGGGTTACCTGTTGTCACTTCTCATGCATTCTAGTTTGTCCTTTTCAGTGAAGCTGAGAGCCGGCTTGTCTAATTCCATCCATACAAAGTCTTGTAGTTCTCAATTTCCTGGTGATGCAGCTGGTATTGGCTTCTAGTTTTATTGGAAAGAGAGATGCTGGGAGACGTGCCCACTTGTGAGGAATTAGCTCGGTACTACTGGTTCCATAGGGTTGCCAGCCCATACTCATATGTTTTTTTGTCCTGACTGACTCAGTCAGTGAGAATGAAATCATACTAAATTTTGGATGCTATTTTTTTTCTTCCTTTAATAACTTCGTGATTCAGGGCAATAACATGGGATTGAGACATCCTTACACTGGATCTTATTCTCAGAATTTTCCTTTGAAAACTGATTATCATCTGTAACTCAGACCTGAGCTGTGCCGTGTTCTGTGTCTAAACTGCTTAGTATGTGATAAGCTGCTTGAGTTGGGAACAAAATTTTCAGCAAAGTCATTAACTGCGGGGCAAAAATAACACAAGCGTAAAGGTAGCATTAATGCTTCTATTTTAGTAACCTGCAGTCTTACAGTCAAGCAAATATTGTGATAGTATCACAGTAATTGTATTATAACCCCCTTTCTTCAGCTCTTCTGCTACATTCAGAGGCTATTTCGTCATCTAAGTGATCCACTCGCACAGGTTGTGTAGGTAATGCTTGCAGAAAGTCTCATCTCTTTGGGCACACACATGCAACTAAAAAATCAGTCTAGTCTCCCCACCTCAGTTCCTGGTTTGCCTCAGCTGACTGGCTTTCTAGTATGAATAGAGTTTTATCCAAGCACCATTTAAGAACCTGTTGTAGCCTCACTTTTTCCTAAAAGGTTTCAAACTCAGATAACTGCCATTTCATTTTCCCACTGTGTGAGTTGATGAGTTGTTTTTTTTCCCCACACTTTAAGCCCTTTAGGACAGGTAACTTCTTTGTTCGCTTTGATTGTCTTTGATAGACTGCTGTGTATCTCAAGGCAGTGGTGAGTAATGTCTCAGGGCACTGATTCATACTCAGTGCCCAATTTAACTGTGGCAGCTGAAGCAGTTACTTATTCCACTGGTCCAGTATGCCTCTCTGTAGGAGGTCACTGTCTCTGTGCAAAGGCAGCTGAATGGATAATGTTTGCTCTGCAGTCTTTGCAGTTCACAGCCTGATATATTGAACTGGAAATCAGCAGCAGCTTATTTGTAAAGCAGCATCGGAATCAGAGGAACGGTAAAATAGTGGAGTGCAAAAGGCAGATGGAGTGAGTGAGTCTGTTCAGCTTGTTTTAATGGTCTCATCAAATTTATCCTTGTCCTCCCCATGTTAGATATCTTCCTTTTGTAAGTACTCTTAGCTACAAGGGCTTCTGTTTTTACTTTCAAGGGAGCAAGTCATTCTGTCTTCTTTTCATTGCACTTTTCAGGTCAGAGTGAAATGAAATGTCTAGGCTTGGGATGTTTAGAAGGACACGTTGTCAGTCTGCCTTCTGTGATTGTCAGAGCCATCAGTAAAACTTCTTTACTAAGAGAAATTAGGCAGATATGGGGTTCTTCTGAAACTCACTGTTGCCATTTTAGGTAGCACAGGAAGTTGGAGCACAGCTTTTAGGGTTCTTGTAAAAGCAGCCTGTCCTTCTGAGAGCCTAGTCTGAGTCAATACTGAAGTGCTTACATAAGAGAGGATGGCAATTTTAAGCAATGCAAAATGGAAAATGTTGATCCTATTTTTGTGTTCTGCAATAGGTTTTTTGCAGCTAAGCCCATATATTTGTGGTTACAAAACACTTATCTATTTTCTACTGCTCTTTTCTTTCAGGGTACCAGAAGATTTCATCACGGACTTTTCCAGCATTGTCTTTGGTAACAGGTCAGTATTTTCGTGTGTCATGCATTGTGCAACCCTGCAGTTACACATTCCAGGCCTGTTGAAGAAACAGCAAAATTCTCTAAACTCACAAGAGGAAGGTTTGTCTCATTGTTTGGATTCAGTATAAATATCCATCATACATTGCTGTGTATGCAGTAAGTAGCTTTCGTGCCATTTGTCCTTTTTCATCTACGATCATCACCAGTTTTTATACGCTCTATATCCTGTAAAATGCAGCAGTACCTACAGATGATGAGTACATTACAGAATTAAGCATTCTTATCGTCATTGCAAGTTCGAGCAAAAGTGAAAGGCTTGCTTTGTTGAGAAATAAGCTACGAGCATCCTTCTACATGCTGTGGTTTGTAGAAACTTTCTCAGACATCATTTAATCACATCTTCATGTACAGTTGGATTCACACTGAGCAAATTGATATTATATATGAGAGATCATCTGTTCTGCTAGCTGTTACTCATTCACCAAGCAGTACACCTCCTTACCTTCAGACTGTGTACCAGTCAGAAACTTTTTGAAAAGGCTTTCTCTGCTGTTCCTTACAGGAATTCCCTTTTCTCTGTATGTTTTCTACTCAGTTGGATCTATCTTCCTCTGTGTGCTGAAATTGCTTGAACTTCCTGCATATGCAGAGCTTTCCTCCTTGGTAGGTGAGGTCACTCAGCACACAGCATCACCAGCCTAGAGCTGTTTCAGATATACTGACAGTCATCATTGTGGTCTCTCACTTCCCCTCACAAGGGTCTGAATGCTGCTACCAACATTTAAAGTCCTTCTAATTTCCTTAGTTAAAATCTTTGATTTAAAACAAATGGTTCTTGGAGTAAAAATAAATTCAGCCTTCTCATCTTTTCTTTGTTATTCTGTTCAAATTATAGGTGTGAAGGAATGCAAAATTCGTGGTTGCAAAGTGGAAATATTGTTTGCAGTGGAGAAAGAAGTTAAATTTGGATGTCATTTGAAGCATGCATGATTGTCTGTTTTCTGCTGTGAAATCACGATGCTGGAAAATTTAGCTTTTTCTCATTTCAAAAGCTGTGATTATCCAGTGTAATCTTGCTCTGCGTTTTGAGATCAGAGAAGAGCACCTCGGATTTGATTTCTAGACAGATCTGCTTTTATAATCTTTAGTAGTGAATCATGCCTATGCTTATTGAGTTGTAAGTGTGTATGACTGTGATGGTAAGAGAAGTATTAAGCATTATCATCTGATCGAAAATTCGGCATGAGCTAGATAACCAGAAAAATCACTTTCAGAGTTTTTAATACTTTTTCTGGCATCTTATCCTATTTTTAACATCCTGTTCATTAAACAACTCTGAAGTGCTGGAAACTTAACATTTATACTTCTGTGTCTCCACCAAACTATACAGACTGAAAGGGAAATAAAACTTTGCACATTCGCACCATAAAATAAGTGTATGAAATGAAAAGGTTTTTTTTTAAGAGAAAGTATAGCCATAACTTCCTCCACTTAGAATGTTTATAATTGATGTACTGCATCTTTTTTTAGATAGCATAGCTTTAGCTTCTACCAGGAGTGAGCATTCTGTGCTACTTGACATGCACTAGTTCATACATTTTCTCTGTTCAGTGGCATGCTGGGCTGAATGGTTACGTGCATCAGAAACCATCCCAAATTTATCTTCAATTTTGATATTGTTATGTCAGTTGCTGCTCCAGATTCTTAAATCTTACATCTTCAATTACTCTGTTTCATCCTTCGAATGGTGACGTTCGTGCCAGCAGGCGTTCCATTTTGGATGTTCTGTAGTTGATCCATATTGCTTTACTCATTCTAACTTCTGTCGTAGGCACCATATGTGTGGTGACAGTGTACTGCAGCTGCTGGCACAGAGAGTTTATGAAGTGCAGTTATATGCCATAGGTAGTGGATACAAGGCCCGATGAGTCTTTTCTGCTCCGTTTTGTTATTCCTCTTGGAAGATGATGGTTTGATTAAGGGATTTTGCAGTATCTGTGTGTATGTTGGCCACTGTACACATTGTCAGCCTTCTTGCAGTTGTAATCCTCTCCAACCAGGGAAAGTGGCGACAGAAGTGGAATTCGAGCTATAAAAACTGTGACTCTGAGGAGCTGGTATTGAAGAGCAGTCTAGTTTGGCCACAGAAATGCCCTAATTTAACAGCCTGTGTTTGGTCACTGCTGACCTTTCCAGTCACTGCTAACCATAACATCTTCCTGCTATCCCTGTTCATTCTGTGCCCCGTGCTGCTGCTGCACTGAATGGACTGTCCTCCATTGAAGGGAGTCAGCATGTCTTAAGGATAGCAGCAGTGTGGCTGTTTTTAGGCATTTCCCAAATTAAGCAATACTCTGGCAGCAGCTCACCACTGAGGGAAAGGGCTGTTCTCCTTGTTTAATCCTGCTAATGACCATTCTAGACTGTGGCTCCTTATGGTTGCACCCAGCTGTGTGACCTACTTCCTATTCAGTACTGTACAGTGTGTAGGAACCAGCTGATCTGTTTTCTCTGCTTGTCACTTTGTTGTACTGTTTGGGATGTGTGTCACTTCTGACCAGCACTGCTCCCCCAAAAGAAGGATCAATTCTTTGTTATATTGAAGAGTATTGGAGGATCTTAGCCTATCAGTATTTGGTACTTTATCAATAATCGTTAATCTTTCTCAGCAGTTTCTAAAAGGACTATCTCACTTGAACAAAATAATGAGTTCCTGCAGTCCCTGATTTGTTCAGAGAGGATTCCTTTCTGATGTAAAGTCTGTAATTAGATTATGTCTAGCACCATGGGTGAAGGATAAGGTAATGTTCCTTATCCTACCCTCAGCTGGAGTAGCTTTGAAATGTACCGTAAATAACTACCAGAGAAGTGTGATAGTTTGCCAAAAAATAAATATGTAAGTAACACTTACCCCAAGTCTGTCCTCCTAATGGACCAGCTGAATGATCTCTCTCTGAAGGTGTTCTCTCAGTATATCTAAAAATGGGTGCTTGTTATGTCTTTGTACTAGATTTGGCTTGTTTACTCACCTACAGTTGAAGATGCTCTTACAGTTTTAAAGACTGTCAACCACCTGAAGTTTAATCGATGTCAGCTACATTTCCTCACAGAATGAAACTGAGGTTTGACGAGCCTGATTCTTCCTGTAATATATGCAATGAGGAAAGGCCTGCCCTTCTCAAGGAGTAGTCTAGTCAGAGGTCATGGAGGTTGTGCTAGGGTTGGTGCGTATATTACATAAGGAATTTGGGGTTTGTTTAGTTTGCTGGATTAGTAAGAACCACTGTGTGATTTTATTTTGTAATGTGCTTCAGAGTGCGCTCTAATATCATTATATTTAAAACACTGCTGCGAGCTAATACTGGGTGCTTTCTGCTGAAGGAGCACAATGAGCTTATTCCAGCTTTTTGGCTTGAGTCATCTGTCTTCTGTTCCTGCTTGCTTGTTCCTGCTGGATTTGTGTTAAGGTTTATCTGTAGGTCCCTTTCTCTAGTGCATTGAGAATTGAAATAATGGATATGCCAGCCACCGTATGACTCTTACTAGTAAGATGACCTTAGTTTACTGGAATTACACAGAGTAGCTTTGTCTCTTTTTTTTTGTTTTGTTTTTTTTTTAACAGCTACCATAGTAGTTAAACATAAGAAAAATGGGTAATCTGGTTATAACCATCTTAAACCTCCAACTCATTCAGACCTGTTGGGTCATCTGTGTGGGTTACTGAGCTCTGGCACAGGGTGCCCAGAGAGGTTGTGGAGTCTCCCTCCTTGGAGAAGAAAACTTGCCTGGATATGGTCCTGGGCAGCCTGCCCTAGGTAGTCCTTCTTGAGCAGGGGACTGGGCCACATAACTTCTAGAGGTGTCTTCCAATCATTTTCAACCATTCCATAAAATCTCTCTAAATGAAGATAGATTTACACCAAGAAACAAGTTCCAGACAGATTTGTTCTGAGGAATCTTATCCTCCCTTTAGTTTGTTGTTGCTTTTGTGAATTTGCATTTCAGTCTCCTGTTTCTTATTTGCTCTGTAGGCGTCCTGTTTCTGAAGGCACAGCTCTGACGCAAGCAAGTAGGCTGCCAAACATCCAGGACTTCAAGTGGAGAGTGGACGTAGCTATATCCACGAGGTAAAAAAGAGAATCCTGCATGACCATGGAAGAGATTTTGACCGAGGCTGACTTTCTGTGCTGCCTAAAATATTAATGATGTTAAAGTGTGCCTTGCTGCATTAAATGTTAAGATACAGAGGCATTTTTTGTACGTCAGTACTGTATGTCAGTTGATACACAAAAGGTTACTGTTACATGCACTTAGGGCAGGCTGAGGCCTTTGTCTTCTGCTAATGATATTGTTTTATGCTGCTTATTTGTTTAATCTCTAAAACTGTGCTAGATCATTTAACTTCAGGTTTTGGATTCTCATTATTCTAAAACTTGATTAGGTCTGATACAACTTCACAGTCTTCCTTGGTGATGGAAGCAATTAGATGGATTGAGCCACAAGCAGCCAGCCAAGTTCTCAGTTTCATTGGAGAAGGGGAGGGAGATTGTCTATTCAGCTTCTCAAGTAGGCTATCATTTATGTTTAGCCAAGTAGGCTATCATTTATGTTTAGCTTGTGTTAAATAAAATGACTTTCCATACCCTTACAGTCTGCTGTAGGTTTGACAGGAAGAAGAGAACTTTCACATTGCCGTAGTTATGCAACTGATCATTGATCTGCCTCCTAATTTCTTTCACAGAACAGGAATAAAAGCCTTTGTGTGACCATCCTGTCTATGCCTGCAGTGAATGACTTCTTGCTGCCTGCCACAGCAGAGGCAGTTGTGAGATGGATCTTTGGCTAGAGATAGGAAATAGAAACCTTTTGTGCTTTCCCTGATTTTTGTTTCGGGCTCACCAAGACTAACCAGGGTGAAAGAAATTAGAAGATGATCCAGTATCTGTCAGTGGCTTCAATTGTTAGCATGAGTGACTTTTTGTTGTGTTCCTGCATTGGAGGATCTGAGAGAGGGTTCAGTTTCACTGCTGACATAGTTGAGAGAGTAAGTGAGTGGGGAGAATCTTTCTGAAAACAAGAAGTAGTTCTCCTAAGTGCCAACTGTGATGGCCACAAGCTACAAGTTCAGGTGACTCTCAGATGAGCAGTGCTGTAAGCACTGTTATCACAAGGCAGAAAAATCTGTACCTATAAGAGAACAAAATGTACAGATAAATATCCTCAGGCGTAACTCTTGCAAGCTTCAGGCAAAATCAATGATTGCTTTCTAAACAACACAGGAGCAGTGCATTACCCTTTCCTATTTGCCTTCTTATTTTCCTTTGCAGTCATCCTCCCCATGGGAATTCTTGTTTATCATCCACCAGCAGCCTCTGTGGAGAGGCATGGCTTCTGGCTGTAGCACCTGTCAGTACCTGAGCAGGTTTTGGCAGCATCCGTGGATGAATGCTGCACAACAATGACTCATTTCCCCTCTTTGGGTCACCGTGTAAAATAAATAGCAACCCACAAATTTAGGACAAAGACTGGGAGAGCTTGGTTCCTCAGATGAGATGGCAGTTGAAAGAATGAAGGAATGGAAAGGGTTAATATAACATAGAAAGCTGCACTAAAAAAACAGTGTGACTTGGTCAGCTCTTGTGCCTGTCATGGTTTGCTGTTAGTAATTTTTTTAGTCTAAATTGTGAGGTAAGTTTGACAGGACTCCCATGTCCATGACTTTCTGGCCAGCCAGGTACATGACTGTAATAAAAATGACTTGTATAAAGCCTATAGAAATGCTTTAAATTGTTATTGTACAGTGCTATACTTGTCGTACTGCTGATGCTTGTTGTAGTAATACTAATAATGTACATAATTTCAGTTCACTGGCCCGTGCTCTTCAACCATCCATTTTAATGCTGATGAAGCTTTCAGATGGGACAGCTCATCGCTTTGAAGTAAGTCTGATCGCCATAACAAATAAGAAAGAAAGCACTCAAAGTTCTTTTCAGGAAGTTGAATTAGTATTTAAAACATTAAAGCTTTTATAAACAGTGCAGTATCATTTCTTTTCCTCTGTGTCCACTGCAGCCACACGCAGTACGTAACTGATTGCCAACCATGATCATTTCGTACCTTGTTCCTATGCAAGTTTTGCTGAGAGCTCATTAGAAGAATATTAGTTGTATTCATTACTGGAAAGTACTGTTGCATAATACCTAGATTGTTTAAAAATTATAGTTTTGGTATCAACCTTCAGACCTGATGATGGCTTTTTAGAGGAGGAAAATTACTGGGGTAGTTTATATAAGATGCGATGCACAGCTCAGCCTCCTGCCTGGTAAAACATTCTCTTCTGTGGCAGAGGTAGCTTTGTTTCCTTTAGCACAGATCTCACTGCTAGAAAGAAAGTAAAAAGCTTCTTTGTTTTTTACCTCAGAATTAGTCAGTGGCAGTATTTCTGATACAATATGTAATGGCTTGCAAGAAAAAAACCAAACCATACATTCTTCCATATTTTAACCTTTGAAAAGGAATGCTGTTTGCTCTATAAATAGCATGGTACTGCGTACAGGAGTTTGGTGCATAACAGTCATTGTCACATTTGAACTGCTGAAGGATTCTGGCTTCAGTTCACATATTAGCAGTAGTCTGGAAGAAGCACCAGAGCACTGTGGGCTCAGAGAGTTGGATTGATTTTGGTGTAATGCTTCACAGTAGCACTGTTGAATAAGTTACCAACTCTGTGCTACATTGGCAGGTGTTGGTTTCACTTCACCCCAATGTGGACAGTCCTTCTCAGAGCAGCCTCTAAGCCTGCTCTGAGATCTTCCATGGTATATAAGTGATGCCTTGGGGTTCAGGTTGATTCTTCTCAGCAGGATGAGTTTCACTTAAGAGAATAAAACCTAGTACCTACTCTTGTTACGATCTGGGGCTTTGTTTCTATTCTGCGGTAGAGATGTGTTGCTGTGCCGGGCTGGTGTGTGCAGAAGTGCAGATATCTAACAGCAAACTGTATGCTTCCTTCTTAAAGTCAGCTTTTTGCTGCTGCCAAGATCTGAATACCAAAGATCTGGCTGTGAATAGGACTTCTGTCTGATGAGTGATCTTCCTGTGGATAGTAGCTCTTTGATACAAAAGCAAATGTAAGTAAACGTAGCCTTCATCTCTTCAGTTTTCTTTCATCCCAGCAAGTACTGGATACCCTGTTAACCAACAGCGATTATGTAAAATGATAAGACCAGAAGATAATCCCATTATGAACAAATCATAAAAGTGTATGTTACATGAAAAAGTTGTCCTGGTTGGTCTCCTGGGCTTTATTTTGTCTTTCTAAGCACAGCGTAGAAAAACAAACAAAACAAACAAAAAAAAAAAAAAAATGAGAAGTGAAGCAGTTTGATTTTTGTGGTATATATGTTGCTGTCCCCAGAGAGCAGAACTCAGTGCTGCCCTCAGCTCCCTGCAGGGAGCTGTGGCCGCCACAGGGCCTCCTGTCAGCCCCCCCTGCTCAGGGCTCAACACATCCACTCCTCATACATCTTCCCCTCCATCTGGATATTGCAAATCAGATGCTGGATTCCTCTCATGCAGTTGATACCTGCTGCAGTGGGCAGGGTGACAAGGGAGCTCTGTCAGCTGTGTCTTCAGTGTAGATGAAGTAGAGTAAGTTAGCCAGTGCACTGCAGAGCAGCCCGGGGCTGCACCAGTGCAGGCACAGGCATTTGTGCACTGTGCTGATGTTAATCTCTGCCCCTCCATCTATGCCTGGGCTCAGATGTGTTCTCAGAAGGGTCTTGACAATAGACTTCCTTCCATTTGGCTTCTCAAGCTTGAAACGCTACAGGAAAGTCCACGAGTCTTCTTGCCTCCTCTCAACCCTCCTTGCAGTGACTCTCATCCGAGTAAAGTCACAATTTATGGGTGCCAGGTTTGCATGATCCACAGAGAGCAGACATTAGGCTTCCCTAACCTGATTTTACCTCTTAGCCTTTGAAAAGCTGATCTCCTTAGCTCGGAAGCTTGTGCTTAAACAAATGCCTGCTATCAGTTTGTCCAGTTACTTTCGTAGCATTTGCCACGCTGAATGGCAGCACATTGTTTTTTGCTCTCTCAAGCTGTCATCTCTTTGAAGATGTTGCCTCATTAGCTTCTTAATCAGTAGTCTAATTTATGAAACTAACTGTAAACTTATAGTCAGTGCAGACAGCTGTAAGTTCTCTTCTGTGTTGTAGCAGTTACTCACCATTAATCCCTTGTAAAACCAGGTTTTAACCAGGTTAGGTGGCGAGATAGGTTAACTTATTTGTTTTGAATGGAAGACTGCTGCATTCATTAGTTAAATTGCCTTTCTGTGGCAATATTCTCATATAAATGGCACTTCAGTTCTTTAGACTCACCTCCACCAGCATGTCTGTATCACCTGATGCAAGTGTTTAGTAGAATTAAATAGTTTTTAAATGAATTTAAAATAAGTTTTTAAGTAAGTTAACTAAATTAGTTTTCTAAACTGAAAGCCTCTTGTTTTGGATGTGCCATTTGCAAATTGAATATGTATTGAGTCCCACATAAAAGCGTATGGGCTCAAAGAATTTGTGTTTGAGACTTGACAGCATCTTTGTAAGTCATGTGTGTATATATATATATATATACATTGCTTCAGAAATTGAATCTAGCTTAATCCTCTCTTCTAGTTGACATCCACAAAACCTCCTCAGTATGGCATACCAGGGTAACAGGGAAGTTTAATTTTGAGATGCAACAAATGGAAAATGTGACTCGTGTAAAATCAGGGGCTGGATTTTTATACCCCGAGCATTGCCTCCCGTACCTCTTGCAGCACTCCAAAAGGAAATTTACCCAAATAGTCAGAATTGTTATGGTTGTGACCATGCCATAGAGATAACTTATTTAGAGAAGATGGCAGGGTAGCTTGTGTTTATGTAGGTTAGATATTTTGGGTTTGCTTATTTACTTTGGAAACTTTGACCTCACAGTGTAAGAGGGATTTGATGGCAGCAGTTCTTTCATTGCCATATTTCTTTAGCCTAAAAGAAGTGTATGGTCTGATGTTCCCATCTGGGTTAAAAATGCAGAGTTAGGGCAGGTCCTGAGCTAGCTAAGCCAGTGGTTTCAGTACTTGGTTTTCTGTGCACTTTTATTGCACCCATCTGGTTCACACTGCTTGCTGAGACGTTCATGTGTTGCTTGTGATAACTGGATGTGTTAGTGTGTCTGATATTCCCATGTTAGTTGCAAGCATTGTATGAGTGAGGAGCTGGGAGTTTCCTTTATGGAGAGTTGCACTTTCTTGAAGTCAGCCCTCCAATTTCTGTTAATTCAGTAGTGATTTCTAGTCAACTAGCAGGAGGTCTTCTGTCACACTGGCTTTAGTTAATCTTGGCCATAAGTTGCCATAACTTTTCTCTAGTGTTGTGATTACATCTGTTTTCTCTTCTTTGTAAAATGAGAATGTTCCATGGCTGCTTTCCAGGTTGAATTCTGTCCTCTTATGTCATAGCAAAAATAATTAGCTCTTGGGTGGCCCTTCTTCAGCTGTAGCAGTCAAGTGCTTTAAAGGGAAAGGGAGCTGATGGTTTGACAGAAATTAGTAACAGAACTGGGTTCAGATTAAAAGGCCCTCAAAGCATGAACCCTGTCTTAATCTACTGAACCGCCCTTCTGTTTTGTAATGGAGAGTAAGCAGTGGGAAATGATTGCTTTGGAAACTGTAGATTAGCTTGTAGGTCTGGATGGATGTTTATTGTTTTAAAATGTAAGGAAATATCAGACAAAAACAAACAAAAACAAATACTTTCAATAACTGAGAAGAGCACCTAGAGCTTCACAATACTTCACAATACCTTCTTAGACCTAACATTTTCATATGGGGCCTCAGCACTGTGCGGGAGTTCATTGTTACTGGGATCCAGCTCACGGTACATACAAGAGATACCCACTGTTGTTTGGCAGCAGAAGCTTCCCTTTCATTCATACGGTATGAAGACAAGTGGGCTCTGTGAGATTTGTTAACCCACAATGCTTTGTCTTAAATGTATTTATTTACTTATTATGATTATTGAGAGATTGGGCTGATGTTCCACAGGCATGCTCCACCCAAAGTTTGTATGGTGGTTTCTAAATGGAGCCTTCTGTTTCAGGTGCCAGTTGCAAAGTTTCAAGAGCTGAGATACAACGTTGCCCTTATACTGAAGGAAATGAATGATCTGGAGAAAAGGAGCATACTGAAAATCCAGGACTGAATTCGGAATTGGGATGTTAACAGAATGGATCTGAAACCTTCCGTGAATTTTGAGGAGGGTAAAGCGGGGGACCGTTGCCACTTTGCCTGTCTTATAACTGCGATGTAGCATTCATTATGTCTGCTGTAAATATTTTTTTCAATTCAGATGTTGAAAGCACAAGCTCTTTTCTTAAGACTTAGGGAAAAAAAAAAACAAAAAATATATTGATGAAAAAGTATAATCCTATTTGCAAGCGTTTTTTGCATGATTCATCAAAACATTTTTAAATAACTGCCTTAATAAATGTAAGAACCATTTCTTCCTGATTGTGATTCATCACTCTAATTATTTTTGAAAGCCTGCAACTGGAACCACCATCAGTGTGCATCAGAAGAAAGCCTTGCAACGTGTCAAATAAAAAACACAGTAGTGACAACTGTTGTGCTGTAGTACGACAAATGTGAATTTGATTGAGTTTGGCGTAAGTAAAATTGCTGTCTGACTTCTTGATAAGTGACTCAGGTATAGGTACGTAGATTTAAAAGGTAATTTTGAAGAAAATTGGGAGTCTGAGGATCGAGAAAGAAGTATGGATTGAAGTAATTCAGTGGAATTGCCGAAAAGGAAACGTGTTATCTGTCTTTTCCTGGATGATCAGTGTGCACTAAACAGGAGTAACCTTGTAGATTTCTAAGTGGGGATGCCTGCTTTGTTTCACCTGTTTCCCGTGTTTGTCAGCTGAATCACCTGAGTCTTACTACAGGGCAGAAACCTCTGGCACCGAGATGATAGCTGGTGGCAGAAGATGGTAGCCTGGTAGATCACTACAGATAATATACTCTTCAGGGGCACAAGCCAGACCCCAGGATGAGGAGGCTGCATGCAGCGCCTGGGATGAAAGTCAGAGGTAAAAGAAAATCCAAACAGTACCTATGTCAAAAAAAACAAAACAGTTGAGCATGGGCTGAAGGTTCCATTGCCTCATTTGTAAAGCTTGTAAGAACTCCCTTAACTGGAAGCGTATGTTTTGAGTCTCATTTAAACTCAATGGGACCACAAATATGTCCCTAAGGGCTTTGCTAAGAAGGGATGCATTCCTGCGTCAGTGTCTGAAAGAGTTTTCCCCGGAGAGCAAAGACATGGAGGCTGAACAACAGCTAGTACAGCTCATGGGCTATGGCTGGGCGTATCCAACTGTCGCAGGTAGTGTAGAACACATGCCCCATACCATTGTTAAGCACTGGTTATTCTAGCTGCTTGCTCAGTTTCAGTCTCAGTAGTGCCTCTCATACTTCTCTCATTCAGTTTGTGTAGAACTCGCTTTTATCGCCCTGCCAAAAAAAAGCTACTGAATGTAGCACTGTGGATTCGGGAAGGCTTTCACACTTCCACGGGTGTTTCTGTAGGAAAGGATGGCATGGCTCTTGGGTTTTACCAGTCACAGTAGCCATAAGATATTATTGCCCTGCTTTTTAAGAGGAGTCGTCTTTGATAGCATTCCATGCCAACATACAGACAGCTAAACAACCGCAATCCTGAAAGCCTCTCAAACCTGCACATGAAGTGTCCTGTGGTGTCATAGAAACATGTCAGTCATGGCTCTGAACTGCTCAGAAGCCACATGTTCTGTCTGCAGTCTTTGTGGGCCACACATCAACTTCCCAGTTTGATTCACGTGCCTTAAGCGCTCTGTGTAGCTCACACCAAAGCAAATAAAAACAAACCAGCCCCCACAGCTTCAAGAGGACTGTAGATTGCATTCATTTGGTGTAGTATTTTTAGTTCTGCTTTGTGATGTTTGTTCATCTTTTTACTGGAATGACATCAGCACAAAGTGATAGACTGGTTATCTTTTCACCAGGATGGCTGGTGGGGGTGGCTGGTGGACAGTCCCTCCGTTCTGGCAAAATAAGCCTTCCAGTTGGTGAACTGTGTAGTAAATATTGTTCGACGTTGAAATACCTTCCTGTTTTGGTACCAAAATGCTCTGGAATTTGAATTCCACTGAACTTCTCATGGGAGCCTTGTCATTTCATTGCAGAATAAAAACAGCCCTCTAAAACTCTGGGTATGTCTGAGCAGAACTGATCTTACTGGGTTCGGTTACGCTTCAGGGACGTGGTGTGAATCCCACATTCCTTCTCACACAGGGAAAGATGCAGTTTGTATGGGATGCTCACGCTGGGTATTCCGAGCTCTTGTCAAGCTCATCACTAGTCAGCCATCAGTTAGGAGGCCTCAGAGTGAGGTGCAGATTATAGCTCCAGAAGAGGGCTGAAGAATGTAGTACTGCTCTTACACCGTTACACCAGCCGGTAACTGCTGGAAGAAAACCAGCATTGTGCTCATTGTCATTAAAGGAAGAAATTAAGCCTCCCTTTGTAGAAAAATCATAGAAAGGAGATGTGCTTTTGCAGAGTGAGTCACCTCCTAGCTGTAACTTCTGTTGAAGTGAAGGGTAAATCAGCTCTCGATCTCACAAGCCATGCAGGTAGGTAGAGGTTTGCTTTCCTCTCCTTTTTCTGTTTTCTCGTCAAGCAACTTCACGCCCCACTGCTGTTCCAAATCCAGGGATGTCTGTGCGTGTGAGCATAGGAACGTAACATACAACAAAACAAAGCATCATATGCAGACCGACTGTGTGCCTTCAGAGCGTGCAGCTGTCTTTGCTAGGGCAGTCTGTGCAGAGCTGAGCTGAGCTGGCTGTCGGAGTGAGGTACGCACTCGTGCTTGTGAGAAGTAAAGCGGTACCTTGGCTTTAAGGTATTGTTAAGCTAGTGGCTGTCAGGTTTGCTCTTGTACCCGGTACGCCCCGCGCAGTGCTTGCATCCACCAAACGACACGCAGCAGGAGCTAGCAGAGGGAGAGCTCGCTGGTTTCTCCTGAGAAGTCCCATAGCTGGTGCCCAGAGGCCATCCACGATGAGATCTTCAGTGTTCTCACAAACATCTGTGGCTCTCTGACCCCCAGAAGCGGACGGCCCCCGCCTCGCAGCAATCTGCAGGCACCGCTGCTGCCCTTTCCTCTGTGTGCTTCAGCCGCGTCCGTGCAGTGTGAGCGAGCTGCCAGGGGACGTGGCACAGTGCTCCTCCGAGAGTCAGCACAGTGCTGGGCAATCAGACCGCCAGCCAGCCCTGCACGTCGTGCGCTGTACATAGAAGCCACGGCACTTCCTTTCAGAGCACACATCTGATTCCATTGTCGATGATAATCTATTTCCATTCCCTATCCTGGATTCGTGCGCTGCTAGCAAACCTCCCCTTCTAGCGCGGCTCTTATCTCTTTAAGCGTCTGCTATGTAACTATGTAAATACTGTTGGCGTATCCCCGATAGAGAGATTGTCATCGCATCGCTACTGGTAACCAGCGGTTATGTCACTTTCCCTCGCTCGAATAGGCTTTGACTCACAGTGGTTTTCAGGACAATGGTTATAAAATAACACACAGAGGGGCTGCCGAGACGGTCGTTTTGCAATAGAGACGACTGTCGACCTCGAGTAAACCATGTTTCCTTTTGTTCAGGCCGTTGTTCTTTTAGAACACGAGGCTTTCTCGCACGGAAGTTGCAACACGAGCTGTCTGCGTGCTGGTAGCATCACTTCGCTGGGGAAAACGCCTGGCCCTGTCCGCCAGCTCCTGCTGGTCGTCCCGCAGCATCGCGAGCTGTCCAGGCCGGGCCGGGCCGAGCCGCGAGCGGGAGGAGCGCCCGACGCCAGCGGTTATTCAATCAACCTTTTCCTTTGTTTATTCAAAGGAGCGGCCGGGGAGCTTTGCGTATAGAGATCCGCGCGTGTACGTATGCACACACCCGCGGGAGGGAAGCCCGGTTCTCGGCAGGCGCAACGAGCACCTCCGAGCAGCGCCGGCAGCGCGGTCACACGGCGGCGCGCGGCCGCCACCGCTCCTCCGCTGGCGGCGGGAAAGCTCCGGCTCCTCGTCGAGACGGCGGCGGACAGCGCCGGGCGCACCTGAGGAGCGCGGGCGGAGCCCGGGGCGCGGCGGCCACGGACCGGCCGACGCGGGCCGGCGGCCGCGGGGCACGGACACGCCGCGGGGCGCTGCCCCTCACGCCGGGCCGGGCCGGCGGCGGTTACAAAACCAGGCGGTTTTGTAACAACCTGCGGGAGCTGCCCAATGAGCGCGGGCGCGCCGCGTCACGTGCCCGCCTTTATATAAGCGGCGGCGGGCCGGGGCGCTCCCGGCGCGGGGCGGCAGCAGCATGGGCCGGCGGGGCCGCGCCGCGCCCGCGGCGCCACAGCACGCGCGGCCCGGCCGCCCGCCCCGAGCGCGCTGAGGGCTCCGCCCGCCATGGGCTCCCGCCCGGAGCCGCTGCAGGCGCAGAACTCGGAGGCGGCGAGCGGCGGCGGCCGCTGCCCCGAGTGGCGGGCGCTGCTGGGGCGGGCCGACGCGCTGGCGTTCGGCGGGCGGCTGCACGAGGCGCTGCCGCTGTACCAGCTGGCGTCCCGGCAGCGGCAGCTGCGCGCCGAGCAGCTGGAGAAGCTGGTGGAGTGCCTGGCGCGGGGCGTGCGGCTGAAGGAGGGGCTGCCCGCCGGGAGCGGAGCCCCGCAGCCCCGGGACTGGGACGGCTGCCGCTGCCGCAAGTGCCAGGGCTTCCTCTTCGAGCCCGTGTCGCTGCCGTGCGGACACACCTTCTGCAAAAAGTGCCTGGAGAGGGACCGCGCGGCCGCGGCGCGCTGCGTGCTGTGCCGCGAGGAGGGCGGCGGGCGGCTGCCGCGGGTCAACGTCATCCTCAGCAACCTGCTGGGAAAGTGGTTCCCGCGCCAGGTGCGGGCCTCGCAGCTCCGCCACGAGGGCAACCTGCTGTACCGGGAGAAGAAGCTGCACGCCGCCCTGCAGAAGTACGACGAGGCGCTCAGCTTAGGTAACGCGCGAGGATGCCGCGTCCCGGGGCGGGCGGGCGGCGGGGGCAGCTCCGGCCCGGAGCGGAACTGGGTCAGGAGAGCGGCGGTTGCGTAAGGCGGCAGCCCGCGGCCCGGCCGCCCCCCACCCCCCCCTCCCCCCCGGCCGCCGTTGTGTAACCGCGGGGCCGCGCTCCTCGGAGGGGCGGCACGGGGTGCAGGGCAGGGCTCGCACCTCGCTCTGCACGGTTCCTGCTCTCCGCTCCTAAAGTTGCTCGGTTAAGGCTTTGCGGCTCCGGGGTCCCCCCCGCCCGGTGTTGGTTTATGCAATGTGCCCGCGGTTATGTAATGCGCTCCGCTGGAGTTGCACGGAAGAGGTTTCCGTATTTCGTTTACTACGGAGTTATTTCGGGACTGCTCACGTTGGGTTCCTGGATGATTTGGAGGGTTCTAAGGAGTAAAGCTTGCGTAACTGTTTTTGAACTGGGTTTAATCGACCAACTTTTCTGTTCCTCGCAGCTCCCAATGACCACTTGCTGTACAGCAACCGGTCCCAGATTAACTCGACTCTGAAGGCTTGCGAGGATGCGCTGCACGATGCCGAGACAGCGTGCAGGCTGCAGCCCTACTGGCTGAAAGTGAGTCCTGAGCCGTACTGTGCTCACAGACCTCGGTGCTGCCCTGGATGGAGAACCGTTCCTTGCTCGGGGGTTCCCGTAGCACACAGGCACTGAGCTGTGATGTTCTGGAGCTCCGTGAGGTGAAGGAAGGGCAGTAATCCAGCAGGAGGAGCTGGCACTGCTGTTTGTAACCCACAGAGATCTTGGGTCTGTCTCTAGAAACTGAGTGCTGTGTTTCTATCTTGATAGAAGGAAGTCATCACTCGTTAAGACTTCAGCATGAATTTTGCAAAAGCAGCTGGGTTCAGGGGCTGTGGGAATTGTATCTGCCGGAGAACACCACAGGTCTCCTGCGAGGGCTCTCAGGTGTAGGGCCTCTCATCACTGTGCTGTGAAATGTGGGCACTGGTGGTGTCACGGGCTGAGGGGCTGTGTCAGTGAGCTCTCTGTCACTTAACCTTGTTCTTATTTATCGTCCTCACAGCAGAAGGAACAAAGGTTGTAACGATGGCTGTGTTTTGTTGCAGGGTCACTTAAGGAAAGGCCAGGCATTGGCTAATCTAGGGAAAACAGAAGAAGCTTTAAGAGAGTTTCTGTTCTGCCTTGCTCTGGACACGGGGAACAAGACGGCCAAGTCTGAGGCTCAGAAGGTACAGTCCCCCAATCATCCAAACTGTTGTTTTCGGTGATCTATTGTAAAGAGTAAGGGTGTTTCTCCTTCCTCTCCCTTCCCTCATTACTGCAGAGTCGTGGGAAGGGGTGTCCTGGCTGCTGCTCGTGTCTTGGGCCCTTCCTTGAAGACAGGGAGGTAGCAAGAGTGAGGGAACTGAGCAGCTAGATACTGTGTAGAAACAGTTACAGTGTTTGCAGCAGCAAACTTGAAGTGAATTGCTAATAATCAGCACCCACAGGCTTCTGCAGTTCCTTATCAAATTTCGGTGAGCAAGGGGGAGCTGGTACAGAGCGTTGCGTGGGGCTGGGGATGCTGAGCCAACACGCAGCACCCTGTGTGCTCTGCTGGGAGCAGCTGCTCTCCTCTGCCACAGCTGCACTATGACCAAAGCAGGGAGGGGAGCACTCAGCAAAGAGCTGCTTTAAAATAATTTGTAAGGGTTGCTGCTAATAATTAATGCTAAAACCAAGAAAGCAGATCTGCTGGGAGCCTTTCTTCCGTCGCAGCCAGAGCTGCCGTGTGCGTTCTTGAAGGGGTTTTGTACAATCTGCTGGTGCTGCGTTGCCCACCTCTTGAGTAATAGCACTATTACCATGAATGGGTGTTTGACGGCTGATCTCTTTCGTTGTTGCAGCTGAAAGGCTTTGCACCGCAGCGGTGATGGCCTGTGATAATAAAAACGTAATCGCTCTGGCTTCGTTGCACTGCGTGTTCTTTCACAGCGGTGCACCCAGCTTTGTGCTGGGAGTGCTGTGACTTGGGAAGCTCTGAAAGCACTGTGGCACTCCTGCAGCGAAGCACTGCTTTATGGAAGTAACTGGGCTTATCAGCTGCATGGCTGCGGTGCAGTCAGGTTTTTATCTCACTTTGCTTAGGGTTCCATCTCCTGTGATTTTTTTTATTTTTTTTTTGGTCATGTTTTGGGGTTTGATTGGACTTTTTTTTTTCCCCTGCAGTGTGTTCCGTGCCAACTTTCACTGTCATTTTATCACGATTTGTTTTCGTAGTCATGCTGGGAGAGTTGCTGTGTGCTAGAGCAAGAAGAGCAGAACAAACAGATGTGTTTCTAAATTCAGACCCCCAAACAGCTTTGTCTGAGGCACCCAGTTTCAAGCAGTGGGGATCTGAGAAAAGTCCGGCTGCTTGCAGCCAACGGAATGACTTGTGCACTCATCAGACAGAGTTCATCCATGATGCAATGTCCTCCTGGGCCTTTTCCAAGGCTGTTTGCATAACAATGACATACTGCTTTTTACCAGATTCTTTGGGTGCAGCTGTGATGCTCTGCCCCTGCGGGCTGCCTGTCCATGGTGTGGGATGGGAGCTGTCCTGACACTGCGGTAGGACCACCTCAGCACTGTGCTGAAATTGAAGTGTGCGGGTTTCCCATCGTTTGTTTCTTTGATGACTACCTGAGAAGTGGCAGCAAGCTGCTGCTCTGTGCAGGCTCACCTGTTTTCTGATGGTGAATGAAGGAATGGCATTTTTCTGCTGCCCGTGCTTTTATATCCTCATAGAAATGAACTGGAAATAGTTCCAACTTCGTGTGTTGGTACAGTGTAAGTGCACGTGGATGAAACCTGTGAGATGAGTGTTTTCTGTGCACCTTAAACTCTGCTGGAAGTTTCTGATGTGCAGAACAAAAGAAATTAAAAACAACAAAAACACCATGCTTGGGACTTGTGGTGGGCTCTGAGCCAGAGGGCAAAGGTGTGTGTGTGTAACCAGAGGGTGTTCCCCGATTTCTGGGCTCATTGAGCTCCCAAAATGTCTTTGTGGGACCTGTGCTGCACCAGCCTTGCCCTTTTCCTCTCATTCCCATCTAAAGGGCTCTTCAAAAGGGTTTAAAAAAACAAAAAGGGTATTTCTGTCAGCTGCTCCTTTACTTGCTTTGTCGTGTAGGGGTTGCAAGGAAGGAACTAAGCAGTGAAGTATTCTGTTTTATATCACAGCTTCTACTTAGTTTGTTTTCACTCATCCCGGGAAATGCTCAGGAACACTTACCCGATATCCTGCAGCTGTTGTCACATCACTCTAGATTAAAGGGGAACCTCCTAAGTTCAGTGGGATCTGGAGGCACCAGCCATGCCCTGCAGAGGTTGCTCAAGGTAATGAATGAGTCTGCTGTGTGGTTCTTCATTTCTCTGTGTGTTCTGTGTTCACGTGGGGAGCCCTTTCCTTTTCATCTCTGGGAGATGGGATGATGTGTTTTCTCACTCATTGCCTTACAGGGCATAGGAAGCAATGTGGACCTGCTGAAGTCTCTTGAACTGATTTCGTTACAAACTGTATGTGGGTGTTGAGCTGTCCGTAGCCCATCCATGCAGCTGGCAGGAGAACAGGGCCCCTGCCTTGCGGGTTGGGATGCCCTCCAAGGCCTCAGAATGCCCAAATTTACAGTTTTGACTTGAACAACTGTAATTAACTGTATGTCAGGAAAAGAAAAATCATCCTGTGTTCAGGTTCTATGCACTGAGAGACTATTGTGTGCTAGCTAAGGTATTTTACACTGCTCTGCAAGTTTGTTCTCGCAGCCAGAGTGCTGAGAACAGCTGGAGAGGTTTAAGTTTGTGGGTTTGGGTAAGGACTGCTTTTCCTTCATTAAAACCTGAGCTTTGGGGTTAGGATCTGCCTATACCATACCTGTAGGAGAAAACTTTACTGGTCCTTGGAAACAAGTGGTGGGTTTTGTTGAGCCTTACTGAGCTCGAGCAGGATAAGCAGTGCCTTCTGGGAGGGCAGTTCTGAAAGGAGATCCTCCCACAGGACCCTGTCACAAAGTCAGTCTTTTGAGGGACAGCTCACTCAATCTTTCTACATGTTAAACGTCACTGCAGTATCTGCTTTCGGGCTCATCTGGGGAGTGCATGTGACAGGCAGATAGGTGATGTCCCGTGGCTGCTCTGTGCCATACCAGGAGCAGCAGCAGTGGTTTGATCCTCTGCTGAAGGTGCCTGCTTTTTACAGAAGGAAGTGTTGTATTTCCTCCTGTCAGTTTGGTGTTGATACTACTTCCTTAGAATAAAACTCATATAGTTCTGGTCATTTTGATGGTTGGCACCACCCTTAAGGTATAAACAGTATTTATTATTACTTAGCAATGTATTAAACCTGATTAAACTCAGACAGATATGTGCCTCAGTTGAGTTCCAAGAGCAAGTGATAAAGCCACATGCAAGGGCTGAAAGTGCTGAGTGGCACCAGAGGGTGGGTGTTGTCTGCATCCACGTGGCATTAAAGTCATGCCCCTACAGAGCAATTCTCAAACTGCTGTTCCTGAGCTACAGAGTCCTTCCTGCTGAGCCACAGCATGAAGGGCTTGACAGGTTTGTGTGTTTTTTGTTTTTTTTTTTACCACGTGGATGAAGATGAATGTTCTAACGTTAGCCCTCTGTTTGAACAGGTAAATGTGGAACAGAAGGGTTTTCCCATTGAAGAGGAACCAAACGTAACTACTTCTGGCAGTTTAAGAAAGTCCATACAAATCACGGAGAGTAGAAAGGACTGCTCAGAGGAGGAGAACCAGCCCAGCTCCGTGCCAGAGCCTGCCTTCCTCATGCCGGAGAAGCGTGGCCTCCTGAAAAGGAAGGGCTGCTCAGAGGAGGCGAGGAGCACGGAGGTGCCCTGCAAGCTCCTGAAGAAAGGTATGTGGGACTGAGGTACCATCAGTGGGACACTTCTTGTAGAAATGACTGTTAGTTTAAAAAGCTAGGGGAGCCAGGTGCTTGTTTGCTGGCAGAGCTCTGGATCCTGTAAGCAACATTAATGCCATGTGTGCTTTTGCCACCTTCTGGATCAGTTAAAAAGTTGAAAAGCGTGAGTTCTGTTTGCAGGCACACCTGAGGTGCAGCCTTTTTTCATCACGTGGGATGTATTTACGGTGATGTGGCAGAAAAACTTACTCCTCTGTTGGACTTCTGGCACAGAGTGTTCTGATGATAACGCAGCACTAAATTCAGCGCTGTGTAAGTTGGCACAGTGTCGTTGCAGTTAAGGACTGGTGGCTTATTTGCTCC
The DNA here is from genome assembly GCA_023055505.1 of Callipepla californica brunnescens. Taxonomy (NCBI): domain Eukaryota; kingdom Metazoa; phylum Chordata; class Aves; order Galliformes; family Odontophoridae; genus Callipepla; species Callipepla californica. Next base: position 2,948,941 of record JALIRH010000013.1, read on the forward strand.
AGAGCTGATGTGATGCTGTATGTAGGAAATACTGCAGTGATGCTCCGTGGTTCAGCAGCTTGCACATCAGTGTTTAAATGCTGGTTGGTGGTTGTTGTTACATGGGGTGGTTGTGCTTTCGTAGCAGGTGTCCAAGCATATAGTAATGTGTTTTCTTATTGTTGTTGCTAGATACAGTCGACACTAAGGGAAGTAGCACTGGGCAGCATACTCCATTTGAATCTGTGGATCCGTCAGATCTGGATTGCTCCCTGTGTATGAGGTATCCATTATTTTCCTGTGGATGTCTTGAGTTTGTAGAGCTTTATGACCTAGACATCATCTAGAGCTTAGCTGACCTGAAACCAGTTTTTATTAGAATTATTTTTACATTAATGTATTTCTTCACCACGGTGTTCAGAACCAGAGGTTAATGGTTGGGCTGCCCCAGGTGGCAGTGGGAGGGGCACGAGGTCATGGTGAGGGTTGAGCACATTAATGCAAGTGTCAGATTTCCTCCTCCCACCAGTTACACACACCCATCCACTGGCGCAGTGCACGCAGCCACAGATCTCTCCTCTGGAGTTTATGGTCATGTATGATGTCACATAGTGCATGAAATAGCTAATGAATGTTATGAACACACCAGGTTTGCATGTAAATCTTGCGCCGTGTTATTTGAATAGCAAGTGTCCTCTTTGTGGGTGTTTTTCTGAAGGGCTGTGGCTGGGCAGGCTGTGCTGTGCTGTGCTGCACTGTCTGCTGGTGGAGGGGGTTCCCTCCCTTCATTTCAAGGAAGCAGAGATCTGTTTCTGCCTGGGGTAAATCAGATGTGCCCTTCTCCCTCCATCTGCCCACAGCTGAAATGTGCTCCTAAAGTGTACACAGCTGTGAAAACACTGGTGCTGCTAAGAGCAGAACTTTCTTCTCGCAGAAAGCCACACAATGGGTCCGAGCTGCTTGTAATGAGCGCATGTTTAGGATCATGTCCACAAAATGCTTTTCAGATGCTCTTAATGAAATTAATTCCTTGTCCTCTGTTAAATGAGAAACAGGCAGACTACCACGCACTCCTTACAGCACTGAGCTTGAGCATGGCTGTGGCTGTCAGTGCACACACAGGGGCCCCATGTCTGGAGGGCAGCAACTCTGTGGCACTGTAACAATGAGGGCGGTCTGTCACCAGTTTCTCATCATCCTATTAATGCACGTAGGTCATAATTATTTCCTGCCACGTTCTTCAAGAGTATTTTAGGGATTTAGATCCAGAGACGCTTTGGACTAATTACCCAGTAACCCACTGACCTGCTCACGGGGAGCTGCTATTAGCCTACTTGTCTGGTGGAGCGGCCCAACGTTATCGATCTGCATTGGCTCCAGGAGCAAGCAGAGAATAAGTAATGCTCAAAGCAACGCAGGGAGAAGTGAGGAAGCGTTGCTCACAGAAATGGATGCTTGTTTTCTGCTGTTTAGCAGAAAGCTGCTGGTGGTTTCAGTGGGGCAGAGCAGGATCGCGTCTCATCAGGAATTTTATTTTCTTCAGACCCAGTAACAGCTACTAAATAATTACATACACAAACCAGCGCTCAGTGAAACAGTGCAGAGTCTGACATTGTTTATAGTTCAAACAATAGCATAGTGCAGTGAGGTTTCTGATCATGAAGCAGCCAACGGGGGTTTTCAACCATGCAATCCGATTGCAGTAGCAGGTGTGGCATTTTGGATGGTTCTTTGTGTTCTTTTGTTTAAATGTCACTATTTACAGTAACTAATGACGTTAATAAGGTGGCTGTGGCAGCCTTGTAAGGAGCTAGTTATGTGTGTAAGTCATCTTGCTAAGGATACTAATAAATGCGGGTTTATAAGTTTATAACGTCCACATGTATAATGGAACTTAGTTTGCTGCTTTCCTGGACTTGATGAATCAGAAGAGTGCTATTTGAGACCCTACAACACTTAGACAATATGCTGTGAAATGTATGCCAAACAATTGCCTTTCTAGCTTGGAATGCTTTGTATTTAAATAAAAAAAGAGAACTTAGTATTTACATCTCCCTGAGATACTTACTGTCAAGGCAACCTCGCTTTGCAATATTGCATAATAGTAATAAGCCAAAAATCTCTGTGTGAAAATGTGTCACAGAGGTGCCTGAGATGAGCAGGTTAGACGCCGAGCTATTTTAAAATCCTGGCCTCGTAGGCTGAAATATCCATCTATCTGAAACATGAACTTAATACAATTGCTTTTCCAGACAAGCAGTTTAAAGGTTAAAAGCTGCCTATTCCAACAGAACTGCTTTCCCAATCCAGATTAGAGTTGGTAATAATCTTTTTTTGTAATCACTTATGTGGCCTGTTGCTGCAAAATAGCTATTTTGTGCTTTGCTCTGCACATCCAAGTAACCACGTGGGTTCCACACTACCAGTTGTGTAAGTGCTGCTCAATTTCATTAGGCAAAGTTGGATGGTCCGGCTTCTTTTTCTGTTCATCACTTGTATTGAATAAAACGGAGCCTGGTTCTGAAGCTTCAGACATCCCATGCTCTGAAATCTGAGCTCAGGGGCTGCCTGTCACATTAGGCAGGAATAACAAACACTGTAAGCTTAGTAAAGATAAGAGTTGGATGAAGAAATGAAAAACAAGGAACAACTTTATCTCTGGAGCAGTCAGTAGCTGAATTAGTGGATAAATGCAGCTTTTTTTGGTAACATCTTTTTTTATTGCTTTGGTACACGATATTGTTGTCTTCTTGTTTTTGGATTTCCCAAATCCAGGCTCTTCTATGAACCTGTCACCACGCCTTGTGGACACACCTTCTGTCTCAAGTGTCTTGAGAGATGCCTGGATCACAACCCCAAATGTCCCCTGTGCAAAGAAGGGCTCTCGGAGGTAATGAAGCTCGGATGTTCTCAGCATAAATTCAGGAGCTCAGGATAGGATCAAGTAGTGCCTTCAGAAACCCTCCAGACTCGAAATTGAGTTTTACATACTTAAGCTGACTTCAGATGTCTTCGTGATTCCTGTGACGTGCAGAGCTCGGATGTTCAGGCATTATGGCCAGCCCTGTGCTTGGGAAGCCTGGGAAGGGAGGGTCCTCAGGTTACTGGACGTAATTGCCCTAGTGTCAGGAATAGTTCAATAATAACTCCAGTTGTGGTACCAGCTTAGAAGATTTTGATGTACTGCAGGCAAAAGGAAATGGAGCTATCAAAGGAGTGCCATGTGCGTACTTTGAAATGCGAGGCACTATCTGTGACTGCCTGTGGTTTTTTTGTTTGCTTCTTGCTGCAGTGCTTGGCTATGAGGAAATACTGCAAAACAGTGCTAATGGAGGAGTTGATAGCTAGATATCTTCCGGAGGAACTCACTGAAAGAAGAAAGATTTATGAAGAGGAAATAGCAGAGCTTTCCAAGTATGTAATCCATTTCCTTTAAATCTTCTTCTGATATGACTGCTGTTAGCTAACAAATGGCTCCTGCTGCTGCAGAACACAAACTGAGATCACATGGTGGCTTGGGCTGGGAGGGAGCTGCCAGCATCCAGGTCCTGCTGCTGCCGTGGGCTGGGTGCCACCCTGTAGATGCTGGTAACAGAGCTTCATCCTTCATATCAGTGACTGAAAGAGAATGGGGCCCCGGTGAAATCATCTGGTTTTTATGCTTACTCAAAGCACACTGTGTTAAACAATAAACAGAAGAAGAAATCTGGGATGTTGCTGTACAGATGAGCTGTAAAGCAGCGTGGTTGCTCTTTGTGTCCATCCATGAAAGCCACAGAGCAAGACAATGGGTGGGAGCAGTCTCACAGGCTGAGGGTTGGAAGCTGCTGAGTAGGGGGAAAATTCTAAAGAACATTCTTGTGTAAAATGGATGTGTTTTATACCTTGTCAGTATTTTGGTAAAAATGTCATCTGGTTTGTGCTTTCTTGCAGCCTAAACAAGAATGTCCCCATATTTGTGTGCACAATGGCTTATCCTACGGTCCCATGTCCTTTGCACATTTTTGAGCCCTGTTATCGCCTGATGATTCGAAGGTGCATGGAGACTGGTACCAAACAGTTTGGGATGTGCATTAGTGACCCTGTGAAGGGGTGAGTGAGCAGCATGCTTGGACCGTATGGTCTACCCCATTCAGTTGGGAGCAAGGATTTTTGGAGAGGGGTGCAGAAGGGTTTGTGCTATGGTCGTCTCTGATAGTTCTGTGCTAGAGAAAGTTTCTCTGCCAGTTAAAGACCTGGAGAAGGCTGAAGTTGCTCTTCTGAGTGGGTGGATTCTGCCTAATACAGCTGCCTGTTACTCTTGGAGCACATGGAGCTAGTGGGTTCTTGCATGAAGTTGAGCCTCAGACCTCTTAAAATACACAGAAAGGAAGTGTGTTTCCTACTGTTCCGAAATCTGTGTAGTGCTTTGTCACACACAAATTTAAACTGCAGTAAGCTATGGTGTGGGGTGTGTATTTTAAAAACTGGGAAAATAGCTAAACCACTGGGATACTCTTCAGTCTTCAGTGTAGAGCAGGACCTTCCTCAGGGCTGGCTGAGTATTTGCATTAAGCCATTACAGGCAGTCTTCAGGAGCTTGGACCTTAATGTCTATGTTTAGCTTCCTTCCCTTTTGTTGTAGTGAGCGTACCCACAAGGTATATGCAACACAGAAAGTATGACATACACAAAATCCCTATCTTCAAAGTGTCATCTGTTGAAAATGCAGGGAAGCTTTTTATGTGTAGCTTTTATGGCCTTCCTGTGATTCTGATATTGTGAATTGCACTTGTTCTATACAAAATGTCTGACCTTGCTGGAGTTACAGAGAAAGGTGTGTTTCTGAGCTGAGTAACTTCCATAAGGAACAGTCTGTGTTCGAAAGCATGTAGTTAGTGTTAATCAGATTGGACAGCCTGAATATTCCTGATAGTTTTGAAAACAATTGTTGAATAATTTGAGCTATTGCAGATCAGTGCTATAACAATAGAAATGAGCTGACAGTGGTAAATACCTTTGTGGTGGGCACTGGCTGTGTGGCAGTTCTTTGGAACTGAGGGTGGAGAGAGTAAGACTTGTTTACTTGCTTTTGTTCTGATTTAAATAGGTTTGCAGATTATGGCTGCATTCTGGAGATAAGAAATGTTGAATTCTTTGCTGATGGTCGCTCTGTTGTAGACAGCATTGGCAAGAGGAGATTTAAGGTGATCCAGCACAGCCAGCGTGATGGCTACAACACAGCAGATATCGAGTACATCGAGGATCAAAAGGTGAATGCAGCAATATTTAAACTGACATCTGAATTCTGAGCTCATATATTTGGTTAATGTCTTTTGTGGAACAGCTTCTACTAAACCAATCTGTGGTATTTATTAACTGGTCATGGCTAAAGCTGGGAGATGTCATAGTTCTGTAATAGAGGAGGTGCTAAGTGAACTTGAGCTGTTTTCATAATTTTTTGTTCTTTGTTGCACGATGTTTATGAAAAATCTTTTCACATGGCAGTCCTGCAGATGTCTGCCCGTGCTTTGGCACATGAGATGAAAAGTGAAGTAACGGAGAATATGTTTTTAGGGAAGAGTAAGAAAAGCTAGCGTTTGTGGTTTAACTTAAAATTCCCTTGGTAATTTTTGCTCTTTTCCTTTGTCTCTGCCCACCCCAGAAAACCCTGAAAACGAACGTGCCCTCCCTGGCAGGCAGATCCTAGTAACAGTAACCTCCCCCCATCTTCACTCATTCCAGGTACAAGGACAAGACTATGCTGCACTGCTTGTTCTTCATGATTCTGTCTACGATCAGGCATATATGTGGTTTAATTCACTCAAGCAAGCACTCAAGAGTCGAATTCTCAGTCACTTTGGTCCAATGCCAGCTAAGGATCCCGACCCACAGGTATCTAGAATCAGTGGCTTATGTAACTGTTAGAGACACAGATAGCAAGGATAGCTGACAAGCTGGGAAGCATTGTCTTCTGTGATGAAAATGAGAGTACTCGTCACTTGTCCTGCTTCATCAAAGTATCTGGGTTATGTTGCCATGTACCAGTAGTAGCACTGTTGTGAACAGAAAGCACATACTTAATGTCAGTAACTTCCTGAGAATATTTAACCCACACAATTAATCCCAGGAGATGTAAATGCCTTTTTGCCTACTCTACTTCCCCAATTAAACGAGTAAGAGAAAATAGGAAAGGAAACTCATTACTCTTGATCAAGGACTGCAAATTACAGGGATCCTGAAAGAACAGAATGTAACGACAGAAGTTAAATATAAACAAGTATCATAAAGTACAAAGGAAGGACGCAGGTATCCCAAAGAACTGGATCAGTACTGAGTTAAGGAAGGAACCCTAGAAAGCCCAACCTACAGACTTTCTTTTTAGCAGAAGTGCAGCTGGGCTGTACTTTTTGTTTCCAGCCAAGCTGCACTCACAAGCTGTTAGGTTAGTAATTAGGGTACCCTCCCTGCTAGTCTGCTAGCAAGGTGCTGTGTTTTCAGAGATCTGTAAGGCTGAGCCCTGACCATGTGCTTGTATTCCAACCTCTGCTTCTTTCCCATTACTGCAGGCTAACCCTAATGGGCCAGCCTGGTGCTGGTGGGTCCTAGCTGTCCTTCCACTTGAGAACAGAGCCCAGCTCCCTTTCCTTGCCATGAAATCCCTCAAAGACCGCTTGAATGGCATCAGACGTGTCCTTACATTCATGTCTCGTACCAGATCACGGTGACGGTGAGAAGGAGAGCTATGAAGTCTCCCACAGTACTTGACTGTAGAGTGTCTCTTGTAACTTCACCTAACTGCAATAATGTCTTACAGATTTGTGTCAGGATGTTTCCAGCCTGAATTTCAAAGGAAAAAAAGTCAAAAGGAGCAAGGGATGTTTATGGATACTTTAATAGTTTCCATTTGGAACTCAGTTTCTGAGATGATTATTCAATTACTGCACTGCTAAATTAATAACAAATGTGATAGAGCAAAAAGTGATCTTGTTTGCCATAAACCTTTTAAAAAGCTTAAGAGGTTTTTTTAATTTATTTTTTTTTTGTAGTGGGTAAAGGGTGAACTGTGCAGTTTAATGTGAAGCTGACTTAATGATGTTTATGCATTATTTCAATGAACTGCGAGGTCTTCTCCAAATGGTTCAGGTTTTATATAGCATTGTGTATAACAATGTTCATGACTTCCGTTTGATAATTTATTTTTGCACTATGATTTTTTTTTTTGTTTCAAAATGTGTGTTATTTATGTGTTCATCCTCTATAGGAAAGTGAGCTGCTCTATTTATAGTGTTTTTATCCTGTATGTACAACTGGGGGGGGGGGGAGGGGGGGAATGATGATGATTTTAGCAGTGCACAAAAGACTGCTTTGATCATTTTTCAGCTATTTCTGTTCAAATACTTGGAATGTTTTTCTATTTGTCCCCGGACCTACTGTAGCCTAAGAAGGTCTTTTTTCTCCCAAAACAGCCTGCCGTGATTGGCTTTGAGTACACAGACTGAGAGCTCGTGCACAGTTGTTGGAGCTTGACACTCTGCTTGTGACTAGGGCTCTGATAGCACGGTGCAGCCAAGCGCATCCTTAACTGTGAGCGCGGGTGTCGGAGTGCTTGGCTAAGTCAAGGCATGGATCAGTTGATGCCAGTGGGGATTTGCTGACAGATGGCTCAGCCTCCTAAAAACAAAACTGGAAGTATTGGCGTTCCATTGTAGATTGACAGAATTTTTTATTATTTTTTTTATCAACTCCTGGTTGCTGTTGAGATTAGCTTCACTTCTGGAGTGTCTGGGATTTGGTTTTGGAGTGTGTTATGTGGGTGGAGGGGGGGTTATTTTGAACTGTAGGACTAACAGGAGAGTTTGTACCACATCAGAAGGAATATGTTGTAATAAATGCTATTTATTTCACCCTAATCTTCAGGTTTCTGTTAGCTTCAAATCTCTGCCCAGCTGCTACGTTCCTCTTAGCAGAGATGGGGTAGTGTTTTTCTTAGGAATTAACTACTATTAGCAGCAACAAGTGGGCTTTTGGATCATCTCTTCTAGCTATGGAGCAGGTAAAAACAAGGCAAAGACGAGACTAATGTTAATGTGTTGGGGTTTTGTTTTTTTTTTGCTTTGTTTAAATCAACAGTTGTTTTGTTTTGGTTTTTTGTTTTTTGGTTGTTTTTTTTTTTTGCCCCTTGTATTGCTTTCTGCCTCCCAGTTTCTGGAGGTGGTCTTCCTTGGGGCCAACTTTGACTTTTAAAGAAAAAAAGAACAAAAAAAGCCAAACTGTTGTGGAGTGCTACAATTTTCATTGTTATTTCAACCCAGGATAGCACCAGTGGCCATTCCATGCCTTTATGGAACAATGCAGTAGAGTTTAATGTTTAAGTTTTCCATGAGTGATGTTTTCCCATTTTTTCATTCTTTCATCAGGAATATGCATTGAGAGAAATTTCTGTACTGTTAAGTTCCCATAATATCTTTTATTTCCCCTCTTGTTAAATTCTATAGGACTTTCCCATAAGGGTACCAAGGGAAGGATGGAAGACAAACACATTTCAGCTTTATTATGCAAATGGAATGTATCCTGTGTTTGCATTTAGCTGCTCTAGAAATGCTACAGCTCCTTTCCATACTGCTAGATTGCTGCACTCCTTCTGACATCTTCTGTAGGTGGTGCTTTCCATGCTTCTCTATGAACAAAGTATAGAATCCATGCTCTGAACAACAACTGTATGGTGGCTGAGACCCGCTATGACATTTGTCTTCATAAGTCAAAAGCAGTTCCTACTTGTTTGGAAATGAAACTGCATTAAATGCAATTCTTCCTTAAACCATTATGTATTATGCATAATATAAGGAGTCCACATTGCTCCTATAGAAAGCTAGCACTTAATTCCTTGTATCTGTGAGAAAAAGATCTCATATCTATTTCATGCTGTTTCCTCATTGATCTTGTTGTTCTTTTCCTGCATGTCTTCTTCATACTCGTTATTTTGTTAATTCAGAAATTGCCATGGAAAGATTCCTCGATTCTATGAGTGAACATTGTCTTTCTTTACTAGACTTGAGTAAAGCTGCCAGAATTTCCTAAGCAGGAATCTGCATGTACGTGCACTGTGTTATGAACCCCCAGAGCGTTTGGTGCGGCTTGGAAACACGAACTGCTGCCTACAGTGCACACTGCAAAATGGCTCCATCAAGAAGTTCAGCCTGGGACTGCTCTGTGGCCGCACATCCTAGGTTAGTAGTGGGCAGTTCATGCACTCCTGTGGAGGAAAAAAAGATTCTGAAATGAGTTTCCTAGAGAATGCAAGCCTGCCCAGTAAAAGCTGGACAAGGAGTAGCCTTAGCCTTCAGTGGCTTGACATGGTGGTTTCAGTATTGAGCTTTACAGACACAACTTCTAGCTACACCATGCTGTGGGTGATTTTTTCAGTTGTATTAATTGACATGAAGTTGTAAATGCAACGTTTATTACAGACATAAATAAACAACTGAGCGGACTCAAAAACCTTCAGTTACAACAGCTGCATTGGTCGCATCTCACTGGGGCTGGCATTTTATTGATGCTTCGTTGTGTTCTAGGCACCTGTTCTATTTCAACCACTCTTGCTTTTATTAACAAAGGAAAGAAAAAAGAGGAAGAAAAAGCACTTCTTGGATTTACGTTTCCTCTGTGGTGGAAGTAGTGATGACACTTGTTGTGAAGCCCAAAGTAATGCATGGGCTTCTTGCTACTACCTTCAGGGAAGGTCATTTCCTTTGACTCTAGATCAGTGAGTTAGGATTACTGAAATCAGAAATTATTCAATTTATGGGAATGTGATCAGTCTCTTGTTTTGTTTTTCCTCTGTGATGGAGAGTGAAGCCAATAACAGAATGATCCAAACCAGTGCTGTTCTGTTGGGTATGGTGTTGAGCCATCCAGGCAGCTGGAGACCTCCTGGAAGGGTCAGGCTTGCTTTTTTGCTTTATTCATTCAAGATATCTTCACATTTCTGTAGTTGGAATATTTAATGAAATGCATGAAATAGCAGAGGCTGTATCTTTTCCATTTTTCTCTGCACATATATAGCTTCTAATTAAGCTAACGAGTTTTCTGGAGGATATTGCACCAATTCTCATTTTCCCATGTGTAGACAAACTTCTGTAGTGACACTGACTTATGCTGCCTTGTGTAGGAGCTGCTTCTATGAGAACAGCCGTGGCCTTGGCCTGCAGAGCTTTGGCAGTACACCTGAGGCACAGCTGGATTATCCAGTTACACTGTGCTGCCTGACAGTGAGTCCAACACAGCTGTAGAATGTAGTTGATTAGTGTTAATAGTTAAATGATAAATTGGTGCAATAAAATCTAATTGGCTGTAGTTCCAGTTGATGCTAGAGCAGTGTTAGTTGTACAGTCCTCTTTCTTTTTTTAACTTTATGTGCTGATCTCTTCCATGAGCGTTAGCAATAAGAGACGAGCTGTCGTGCCACATGGCTGACCTGTGCTTCTCTCCTGTGTGGCTGCTTGTGAGCAGAACGCCTGAACCACAGATTTCCTTACCCAAAGCTTATTTTAATTAAAATGAAGTCATTGGGATTTGGATGCAGCCAGGTCTGGTTTCACCTGCACTGTAGAAAACGCGTTACGAAATGAAGTCTTAATTTCGATGGTCTTTCGTTTAATCGTGCTTGGTGCTGAAGTTCTGCTGGTGTTTAAATTAGTGACGGACAGGAGCTGTACTGAAATGCAGTGCTTAGGAATGGGAGGGCACATTCACAAGCCTACTTTTAAAAATAAATGTCAATTACTGCAGTTTTCTTATGTGTACCAGCCCCACTAGACCTGTATGCACTTAGGGCAGTGCTCTGCTGTCCTGTGTTAGGTGAAAGCAAAACTGGCTGAGCTCATGTTGTCAGCTTCCCAGCCTGACTTGTAAAAGTAGTGTGGTACATCCTTAAGATGTGGTGGTCTGGGGCTTAGTCCAAAGCAGCTGCATGTCCTAGAGCTGCAGCAAGGTGGTTGTTCAGCAAAGTCACTGTTCTGAGATGCTTTGTTAAATAAATGTGATCTGGGTACAAAAATGAATCTGCTTTGTCAGGGCTGAAGTGATGGGTAATACTTTGCAAATAACAGTAATTAAAAAATGGAGCTGTGATGTTGACTTAATCATCCAGGTGTCATGTGAAGTGCTTACCAAGGGTGGATTTTCCTAAGGTCTAAAAGTAACCCTCACATAGAAGTGCCTGTATTCTGTTATTGCCATTCTTGAGCTTTTTAAGAGAGTCACAGCCATATATTTTATAAATATAAGCATATGCACCTTTCGATCTTCAAATTTGCAGAACAAAGGTTTACAGAGCAGAAGTGTAGCAAAACCAATGTACTAGCTTCTGTAGTTCCCCAGTGGGGGATGGAGAAGTACAAAAACGGGGAGGAACAGACTATCTGTATAAGATGTCTTAATTTGGCACCATATACTCGACCAATTTAATTCCATCAAGCTACGTGGTTATAAGAGTGCCGGAAATATCTCTCTCAAGCCATTCTAAATAAAAAGCTCTTTGTGGACCTGTATCTTCCATTTGTTTGTAAAACATCCTTTTTGTGCACTGTAACGAACTTGAAATGAAACTCATATCACTGAACAGAGTGCTGTTCAGCTACCTCGACGTAAGGTTGAAGTACTTCGTTTTCTTTTTTTTTTCCAGATTTGTTCACGTTGTCATATAAAATATTAAAAAAAAAAATCATAGTCCAAAGATCCTGTATTTGTTTGTAGATGTACTTACAATTGTGTTGTACCAACAAAGTCTGTGTGAAGCGTTGTTTGCTGATTAAAAGTTTTGTGTTCTTTACTCTTTGGCTTGCATAACAAAGAATGTCAGGTGTGAACCACTGTGCCACGGGAGCTGCTTTTGTAGGTGTTCCTTTTTCCAAGACAAAGATGACAGCCTAGATCCTGCTGCCATAATGTGAGGGAAGGAGCCTGCAGGAAGGAAGGCAGCTGCCCAAAGCTCTGCCTTTGTAAGGGACCCCTCAGGGCACTTTCCCTCTTTGCTGTAGGAAAGTAAGGGCAGTGGGAAGCACTGAGCCTGGCTTCCAGCTCTGTGTGCTTTGCTGCCTCCTGCGCTGTTTGCTGTAGGGAGTTGCCTCTGTTTCTGTAATTGAAAACAATAGCCAGGCTGCCTTCTGTGTGCAGCCTTGGCCAGGAAGAGTGAGCCCTAGCTGCTTGTTAAGCTGGGCCCTTGAAACCATGAGAACATGATGTTCAGTAAAGGGCCCCCTCAGCCTGAAGTTCCGTAGCACTTTTGGAGTCTTCAGCTTACACAAAAAGCTGAAGAAGAGGACTTCCATTCATAAACCCAACAGTGAGAGAGCAGTTCCACACTTTATCCTACTGAAAACACGGAAGAGTCACCAAACTTCAGCTTTTAGGGATGTGCACGGGCTGCTCCTTCACCTTGTCAGCAAAGCAAGCTGCATGCTGCGGCTGTGCTCCAATCCCGTCACCTATAGCACCAGAGATTGCTTTGCTGCTCTCTTATGTAAGCTTGCTCAGGTCCTGCATTTATTTTAGAATCCGGGGCACAGCCTGAAGGCTGTATTTAGTAACCCAACAGCTAATTATGTCAGGGCTGCAGTTCTCTATAACAAAAATATGAATCTGAGCAGGGAAAGTATTTTGGTTGAAGCACTTTTCCATTAGAAAACAGCCAATGCTGATGTTTTGCTTGGGAACACGGCCGGTAAATTTTGGTTCTTAATTCTGAAAGCCTTCATTGAGTGTGGCTTATTGGTTGCAGTCGAAAGCGGAAAAAAAAATCAGGGTAGCAGATATGTTCCCCAACTCTTGTTTGTTCTGCACGCTTTAGAAGAGATCTATGAGTGGACTCACAAAGCATTCTGAGCTCGATTTCATATTGTTTCAGGTTAGAGTGATCATAAAAAAGGGGCAAACATAATCTCTATGGTGTAAGGCAGTTCCTCGTCAAGGGGTGCCCCCTGTCAGCCCTTGCTCCCACACAGCTGTGATGGCTGGGCCCAATCCAGCACCTGGCTGCTCTGCCCCTGCTCTGGCACTGAGCTGTACTGCACTTGTAGTTCTCGTCACAGAGTCCTGGGGCATCTATCGATGGACTGCGGTTCTCTGTAAGACTGAGTTAAAGCACTGTGGTGCTTCCATCCCCGAACGTGAGGCGTGCTGCCTGCCGCTATCTTGTCGTGCACGGAGGAAGAGCAGAAGCTTCGTTTGTGAAGGGCTTTGGGGCTGAGCTTTGTTGTCACTGTCGTTCTTAAATCTGTGTTGTTTTCAAGCCCAGCAAATTTTCTATCAGCAGCCACTCCAGAATTCCAGAAATCACACAGTAGTACAGACGAAACGGTGCTTCCTCGTGGGCAGTGCTGTCACCAGGCCTTCTTCCCCAGCTGTATTTTAACTCAGCAAACCTCTTACTGATGCCAAAAATGAACGCACGGAGGCTACCTGAGAACCAGAGCACCATCAAAGAGCAGGGTTTGCCATGTGCAGCCCTCAGCTGCCACACACCGAACAGATTACCTCTTCTGATGGATGGCTTTCAGGTTGTTAAGGGAAAAGTGACAGCCTGAGCAGCTTTGTGCCAGCGTAGCATCTTCTCTTGCAGTACATCTGCTCTTGACTTATAACTCCATACATGAAAGGAGAATTAAGCTATTTATGTAAGTGACTTTATTTATATAACTGACTTACGCTGTATGATGTGATGAAAAAGAAAAAAGAGAACATGTGGCACTTTTTTCTACGAGCTGCAGGAAGATTTTGTAAAAGTAATACTAGTAATAAATGGTTTTCCCTGTACGTTTGATGAGACGTTCAGCTTCATGCGGTCAGAGGCTTTAGCACACATAGGAAACGTGGTAATAGTGGCACAATAATGTGAAAGGATTTTAGCAGGTCTGCAGACAGTCGAGAAAATCTGAATTCGGAACATCACCATTTCGACTGTGAGCTTGTTCAACAAAGCAATTAGCATTCAGTCTCTTCCACGGATGACTCAGTGATTTGCACTGTGACTATTAGTACTGAACGTACCATCTGAAGTTTGTTTTGAAGGATTACTGAAGCAATCACAATTTAAAAACGATTTCTGCAAGTATTTTTTTTTTTATCAATGAGAAGCCCAAGCTCCATCAAGGCTGAAGAACATAAAGAGGCATTTTCAGCATAGCTGGATTAATTTTCTTTATGCTCGATGCTGTTTTTCACTCCTGAGTAAACACTGGCTATATAATATTTGGGAAATCAGGGTCAGTGGAGTAAATGTTTCTGTAGCAATTTGGCAGACACACCTTTCATAACTCATAAACTCACTCCTGGAAAGGCACAACTGGGTCGCAGAAGTGCATGGTGGGATGCTGCTTTCCAGTTATGCAACCAGGGTAACTAGAGGTTAGAGAAAGCACTTGAATAATGAGCTTTTTGCCAGAAAGAAGGGAAGAGAAAAACACAGTGTTTTTAATGCTGGCTTCTGAGCAGCAGCTCCTAATGTGTCTGGTTAGGAGTCATCAAACCGAAATAGAACCGGATGCGTCACAACTTTGAAGAACGGCAGTTCACATCCCCAAAGAAAAATACATCTGCTTGTATTCCAAAAGCAAATCCTACCCGCTCCGCGATTCCCGCTGATGATGCTAGAGCCACTGGCAGCACGCTGCTCAGCTTTTCTCCCAGCCCATGTCACTGCCTTCATCACTCCCCTCTGCTCTTTTTACAATCTATCTCCATCATCCAGCGACACCATCGCCCTGAAGGAGTCTCACATATTATGTGCACTGTTTTATCACACGGAGCTGAACTCCTCTATGGCCCTGACAGCTCATAGCTCCTTCACTTCTCCCACATTTTCTTCCCTGCTTCTCTGTTCTTTACTGGATTATTTCTTAATAAATATGAGTGCAGAATTTTCACATTGTTTCTTAGAGAGAAAAGAAGAGAGAAAGGAAGTCGTATTTCTGCGTTATGAAGATTTTCCAAGGTTTGGAGGGCTAGGATATGGCCTGAGGGCACCCATTAACATATTAACTAACAAACAGCTGCCATCCAGACTGGGGATATTAGTTACAAAAAGTGAATCCTGCGCTGCAAAGGGGCTAAATAAAACAGTGCTTTTAACCACTATTATATCGCCTGTTACAGCTGCACACCAGATAAATATATTAATCAAAATGACCTCATTTTAGGCATGAGTAGCACTGTGTTATATAACCATGTTAAGTATGCTGTTTTATTTCCCTCCCGCCAAGGAGAAACGGTGTTTGTCTTACAAGGCTTCCAAATAAGTCTGGTTATAAAGCAGTGGGGGAAAGAACAGGAGGAAGAGACGAAAGCAGGGGAATTAGTAAGCAAAATGACTCACTCCCTGAGAGCAGAGGTGATGCTACGCTCCACTGTTAAATATTAGATGCTCTGTAGGAAGCTGATGTTGTCATAAGCAGTCTCAGTGCTCCTCATATGCCCAACATTTCTCAGGATGGAAAAAACAGCTACGTTAGAAGGTCAGAAGTGCCTTCTTTTCAGACCTCTCAACAAGTGACCTCTGCTTGCAGTGCTCCTTGTTCTGCTTCCAAAGCTGCTGGGGAAGGCTGCCCCAGAAGCGAGGGGCTTGCACCATCCCCTGCCCTTCTTGTTCTTCAGGAGAAAGTGGCATTCATTTAATTACTTTCTGGTGCCACTAATCACCCTTTAAACGAGCACCCTGAAAAGTAGACTGCATCCTCCCCCACACATAACAAGGCCGAAACTCATCTGGATTGGCGCTGCACTGCAGCAAAAAGGACCGAGAGGCGTACATTTTTGCAATATAAGATCACTCAGGCGGAGAACTCTGATAAGCGCTGAAAATGTGAAAAACAAATGGCAGGGTATGCATTTCCCATTTGCTTAATACACACACATAAAAGAAACACTGTGTAGGCTTCACTGCAGCATGCCAGTGCGTCCAAAACTCAAAGGTTAGTTACATAAATGATAAGGCGTGGGCTTAAATGCTTCATTCAGCTTGTTAATTACTTGCTTTGTGGTCCGAGCCAACGTTCTGAAACAGGTTCATCCAAATACTGTGTTGCTTCCTCTGCATTTTCAGTTAGCTGAAGTGCTGGGAACAATTAGTTGCAATACGTCGGGAGAGTCGCTTTTCTTTTCAAGCGATTCACAGAACAAACTTACTCAAACTCATCCACAGATGCTCTTTAAATGTCTTCCCTATTTCAGAGAACGATGAAATCTACAGCTTGGAACAATCTTTTTAAACGGGGGAATTGCTGGCTGCCGTGAGCATATCTGTATTATTGACGTTTTATGTTTCGGTAGTTCCTTCTTTGTACCCTTTTTAAACATGAGGAGATGAATGGCAGTGCATACTCACCATATCTCTGACAGGAATGTTGTAGAAGCTCTGTCTTAATAGTAGATGGAAATAAATAGTTCCATCTTCGCTTCAGTGAGCTGAGACACCAGCTTGGTCGATACCATGGGGACGAACAATTGGTTATTGCCAAATGGCCTGTCCTAAGAAAGGCAGACCTACACTTAGTTCATAATGTGCAGGCAGAAACCAGGGATTTAGAATTCCATATCCCCACGGCAATAAATCATAGTGTATCTGAAGCAGACTGTAATTATACCACAAGGCATCCCATCAAGGTTGCACCTGGGAAACCCATCTAAGATTTACTTCAAACAACAGATTTGTTTTAAAAGCAGAACTGGGTAACTTGCCTCGATTTCATCAGGATATGTCTCCAGACATCTTGCTTTCCAGCTCAGAATGTTAGATGTTAAATGAACACCAATATGTTTTAACAGCTACAATGAAGTGGAAGCAAATATTGCAGAAGATTTTGACTCCCAACCTTTTAAGAGACAGTAACACATCCTTCAGTCCTCACCTTACCATTTCTACATGAAGGCAGAATCTTTTTCCTCTATAATATGGTTGCCAGTTAGAGATTTCTGAGTCACAAATGCAGATTAGCATTTGGACCTGAATTACAAGTCCTGAAAACTGGAGGTTGGCTGAAAGAGAAACCTCAACTATTCAAACCTATGGACCAACTGCAGAATTCAGACTGCAGCTGCAAATCTGAGCTGAAGCGCTCTGGCTCTGTGCAGTGCTGTAGCAAAGGTGATGAGATGTGCCCCTTTGCCAGTCTACATGTAACCTTATTTCCACATCACTCTCTGGATGTTGGAGGAATGTTGTTCCCAAAGTTACGCATTCCTTTTGCTCCCACGTTTCAGATTATTTTCTCTGTTGGTACTGGCTTGCTTTACTTTCCTCCTTTTGTTCTTTCCTGACCATGGGCCGTATCATATCCTTCCATCAATATTTCAGCAGAACGACTCCCGGTTGGAATCAGTATGGATATCTGCTTAAAAATTGATAGCACAATATGGCCCCACATGTCTGTACCCATGCACCTGTTCCTCTTAAGCTACAGTCCCTCTGTCTTTAATACTTCCATTCTTCAGACTGTTCAGAACACCAGAGTATTCTTAGCTGTATTTAAACTATCAAATGAATACAACTTCTAAATTAGAACGCACATAAAAATGCCTTTTTTTGTTACCAAGCAAAGCTTGACTGCACAGTTTAGCAGATCTCACCATACAGATCACTTTTGTCTTCAGGCTAAACATTGTTTCTTCAAATTGAAGATGAAAACCGCAATTAAATATAGGCCACAGATGTTCAGGATGCAAAGGACAAAAATATAGGTTTCGTAACTTGACAGTTATGCAACCAGTTGCTTTTCACGTATTAAAACAAACATTAAATTTTATGCTCTTATTTGTCATTAATCTAAAAACACACATTAAAAACAAAAAGAAAAACAACAACCTATGAACAGTCTTTAGAATTGTAAGAATTTTAAGATAAAAATGGTTCTGAACTATTTTAATCATTGCAAATTATTTTTCCTCAAGACATTCATTGTTTTCTAGCTTAACTTCAGATCCCCCAGTACTCAGACATCCAGCTCTCCATCAAACCTCCGAGGCACCTCCATAATGCCAAGGATATAAGCTCTAATCATGTTGCAGACCTGGTCAAGGCAAGATTATTTTCCAATGGAATTCCCTTTACTCACTGAATTTCATTGTGAGCACCTGCCCTGACAGCCAGAGCCTTCCCTGGGACTGCAGCAGTGCACCTCTCACCCAGCATGGCACACCAGGCTGACAGCAGTGGGATGGAGATGATGGGATTTAATCCCTTTGCAGATACAGACGAATGGGGGACTAAGCACCTTCTGCACTTTCATAAAAATCCTTTTCTTCAACGTAGCTTCCCTCTAGTAAATCACACGTTAATTCTCTTACACAAAGAAGCAAACCAGCAAAATGTTTGCTGACTGTAAATGCATAAATGAGAGAATGTTTTTACAACCACTGATTATAGCCTAGTTTTTTAGGGAGGCTTCACATATAAAATTGCACTGCCTGCCCACCACCTTTGTTAAGTTTGGAACCAGGGGACTGGTTTTCAACCGATTTTGCAGAGATTTCTACCACCTCCTCTATATGACAGCAAACTTGCATTTGCAGATTTGACTTCTCACATCCTCAGGAGACACTTGGACACTTTGGCAATGGGAGCACTGTTCACAGAATGAGAAGTACAAACAGAAAGGCTTGTTAAGGATTTAGCAATTTTTTGTTAAACTAAGATCAAAACCTGTTATCTTAAAAATAAATCAATAATAAACCACGGAGTAGGAAGACAACTAGTCTTCCAGAGTCGGCAAAGGCAGCCATTCCCCAGACTAGTGATGAATGAGACAGGCCATGTGGAGAGCTCAATCTGTGCTTTACATCACAGTGTGAACTGCAGAGCTGACATGCTTTGCTTTTGAAGCTAAAGAAGTTTAACTCAGACACAGCCCAGGGCCTCACAATACCACTTGGCAGTCATAGAATCATCAAATGATTGATGGGTCGGAAGGGACCTTCAAGATCACCTGGGTCCAACTGCCCTGCTGTAGGCAGGGACTCCTCCCACTGGAGCAGGTTGCTCACAGCCCCATCCAGCCTGGCCCTGAGTGCTTCCAGGGAGGGGGCATCCACAACCCCTCTGGGCAACCTGTTCCAGTGTCTCAGCACCCTCACCGTAAAGCATTTCCTCCTAATACCTAGTATAAATAAACCCTCTTCCAGTTTAAAGCCATTTCCCCTCATCCTGTTGCCCTTACAAGAAGTCCCTCCACAGTCATTTTAGAAGCAGAACTGCTCTTAGAAGAATGCAGATAAGAAGAGCTAAGAGCTTCAGATTTCTTAGAGCAAAATCCATACCAAAATCTCAAAGTGCTCTTGATCCTTCTGCAAGGTCTGGAAAATGGCACAAACATGACACCTAATCAATGTGAGTTACAGCTGCTGGTAGAAAAACCCAACGTGCATTTCTGCTCATTCTGAGATGCACAGCGTTGTAAGGGCAGGATCAGATGTCCCCAACCCCTGAAGAAAATATTCATTCATCATCTCTAAAAACTGACACAAGTCAGTTGGGTTTGTTGGATTCATCCAAGATACTCAGTTTGGGTCATACGAGTCAAGAGCTGAGTTCTACCAGTAACGTGGAGAGACAGACTGAGATGTGGCTCTGAGAACCAGTTGGAATCAGGCAGGCCAGTTCCTCCCCACAGCACAAAGCAAACCTCTCACAGCTTCTAAATGAAGCACAAAGTCCTTAATGCAGTTCCTAAATGAAAAGTGGCATCTCAGTGGGCTGCCTCGGTGGATTAATTTTAAATGCATAATTCAATATAGACCCACATAAACCTTTATGAATAGAAATAAGGGTTATGTAAGCATGTTCTTACAGCACATACTGCAAACTCCTCGGTGTAGCTACCATTTCTGTGCTTCAGGTGTACAGCTGTCAGCCGACCAATTCAAAGGGAACCAAAAGAACGGCAGGCCTACCTCAAACCCACCGGCCACGTGGGAGATCAACCATTCCCCAGATTCAATTCCTTCTGAACCAGTAATGGTTTACTTCAGTGTGCTACAAGTAATAATAAAAAAGTCAGATTAGTTTGATGATCCCAGAAATACAGTCATCTTTTTTAGGCAGGGATTAATGCTGCCTCCAAGCAAGGTAAATCCCTTTCTCATTGAATGCCTGCAGAACTGACCTGAAAACGATTAGCAGCTTCACTGCTTAAAAATATGGTGAAAGGGTTACTATAATTTGTTATTAAACATAATCAGATTAATTAAAGCAAGAACGTCAGGCTTGAGCTAATGATAGCAATAACGATGACTGCATGTTGACAGTAACAGCCACGACGCTCCTGAGCTGTAGGTTAACAGAGCGGCCAGAATGAACATGGATCACAAGAGCTAGAAAGTGGCAGGGGTTAAGAACAAAAATGAAAACCCCTCCAAACATTCCCAAGCCTTGAGGAATTTCAAATCCAGATCTGGACCAGAGCATTGCATCCGATTCACAGCTCCACAACCCCAGAACTAAAGCATTGGTTTTGGTCTCACCTGGTGAGAGTTTGGTGGAAAAAAAATGTTGACGAGGAACCCAAAGAAGCCAACAGAAATGGTTTCTGTAAGAAACAGGCATTGTTTCTCACACTGTCAAGTGCTGGGGGGACTGCCTAGGAAGCACAGATATATTTTTTCAAACATTATTTTACCGCAGAGTGCCAAACAGTGTGAATCTGGGACAATTTCTCCCAAATTCAGCACATTTCTGGCACACGCAGGAGAAGATTTGACCCTAAGTTCTATGCTGAGATTTATACTTGAACAACACAGAAACAAAAAAGCCTGATTATAATCTTATTTAGACCAGACTAATTCCATTGGCTTTAGTAGATTTGTTCCTGACTGGCAGAGTTGTTCCTGAGATTTGAAAGAAAGCCCGGAGTGCCACTTAGCATCGAAATCCTTCTTGTTATATTACATTTCCTTGGAAAATTGCATCAAGTCTGTTCTTGCTTAAGTCACTCCCAGAGAGAAAACCTCTTTGCTGCAGAACTGTGGTTACAGACCCACGCTGTTCATAAATGCAAGAGTATAGCAAGGATACCAGTTCTGCCTGGGAAAATTGTTGGGTTTATCTGTTCAGGCAATGCGGAGTCTGTGAATCCATGCTTCTAAAACTCCCATTATCAGATTGAGCAACACTGCACAAGGCACAGGAATGGGATTTCCAGCAGCTCTGTCTCCACACACTGCTAGCATGGCTGGCTCAACGTCTTTCATGTGGCAGAAGCCACGAGAAACACATTTTAAGGACCAGGCTATTATGGAATGTCCTCGGTTGCATCAGCACAGCAAGGAAAGCACTGGGGGAAGAGGGACCAAAAGCTGAGGCTCTGTGTCTGCAGGGCAGCGGCACGGCAGGGTCTGACCATGGGTGGGAGAGCTGTGGGCTCTGGGCAGCCTGAGCTCCCTGCAGTGTGCTCCACCCCGCTGTCTGCCATGCCTCCAACCTCCCAGGGACACAGGCTGTCTCTCCAAAGGAGTGGCAGACTAAAAATGAATTGGTCCTGGCAGTATGTCTGTACCGTCTCATTTTCATCTGTGCCTCCAAAGGAGAAATCCAGACGAACGAGGGTGGAAAAAATATAAAACATCATTACAAATGGCACTTTGCTGTCAGCTCCAGCGAGTCCATTGGAGTCGCAAACAAGGCTACTGCTGTATGTGAACCAATGCAGCTGGCCAAATCGGTGCGTGCAGGCATGTGGCCACCACACCAAGTGAAATGAACATACCATGAAGGACACCAGAGATTATCCCTCGTGAAGCACTGCAGCAGGGAGCTTCTGTCTGGAAGGACAGCAAAGGGTCGCACAGAGCTGCACGCCTGCTGGCGTGGAGGCAAGCACGCTGCGTGGAGCAGCTACTCTTTGTTTGGATTGTAAAGGCTCCCAGAAGCAACTTATCAAACCTGGTACCCTGCAGGCCCTGCTGTAGGAGCCAAAGCCATCTCCTAGAGATCTGAGGCTGGTCACAGCCCCACAGCCACGCTGGCCTGGCTTCCAGCCCTGGATTCGCACCCGACTTCCCACCATCCAGCAGTGGCTGGGTCGAGATGGCAACACCATTCATTCCTTTGTCACACCAACTCCTATCACTTTGCACCCCGAGTTGCATTGCTGGAGTCCTTGGGACTTGGGACCTTGGGAATCAAGGTCCCTGGGAAGGATATGGAGCAAAGCTCCGTGCTACAAGATTGCAGTTAACCCAGAGGCTCGGAGGTGGTGGCATCTGCTACTTTGAAGGGAAGTCAAAGAGCAGGGCCACAAAGCTTACTGCTTCCAGATGATATATGCAGGAATTAAAGGACGTTTCTAGTCAGGTCAGCAGGTAGAATATGCAAGTGGAAGGAGAAACTAGAAACACATCTCAATAAAAGTAAGGAATGTACCAATGTCTTCCTATACTACAGTCTCATGTAAAGTTATTATTAAGTCACTCCTCTTTAATGCATCATTCCCACTTCAAAAAACACACTTTTCTGATCCATGCCAGAGTGCTTTGCAAAATCTGGGCTTTGGCAGCAAGTTATGCTCTGAAACTATTAGACAAGTAGCAAGTGAAATATGGTGTCGGTATGTCTATATGCAATGTAAATATTCCAGTTGATTGTTCTATCTCCATATGTAGTACTTCTTCACAGCCGGAGCTCTTTTTTATAAACAAAGCGAGGCATGGAGACACTTGGTTTCATAAGGGATCATAACACTGAGACTGCTTATGTAATAGATCATTCTGTCAAAATGGAAAACACAGAAAATGAAGCTCTGTTTTCTAGCACCTCTGGTTTCCTTCTGTACAAATATAGATCACATCACTGATCTGTGAGTAGAGGTCTGTTGGCCTATGAAGTGCTGTAGTGGAAATGCTGAGTAACAGCCTGAGGCAGTGATGGAGCACCTGGTGGGAAGGCAGGGCCGACATGGGGAGCTCAGGTGTATGCAGTGTACCTGTAACTGGAAGGGCTGGAGCCAGGATCCACTGCTTCCCAGACCTCATTTAAGGGTTGGCTGTGGAGGTGAGGGTGTCTTGATGGAGATCTCTGCCTACCTGAGGCTCTCTAAAGGTAAGTAGCTTTTTTCTTTTGTTTCTGTGTAGCTGTTGCATTTGGGCAGGCCCTTGCTTGCTGCTGTGCTGTTAGTGCTGCGCTTTCCATCGTGTTAAAGTGTTCTTCTAAAATGGTTCATATGTTTTCCTCTTCTTTGCAGTATGTATTATTCAGGCTCCAAGCTGAGTAAGTGCCTGTTGTGTTTAAAATGCAGCTCTGGTTTTATGCAGATATATCCTCATTTGCGCATCTCCTCGTAACAGAAAAATCACTTTATTTACTCCCATACGAGTAAAACACACTTTCACAGCTGACAAAGCCCAGGGAAGTTGTTTCCTCCTGCACGTACAACTGGTAACACGCTGACCCTCTGGGGGACACATCTCCCCTCCATTTGCTTCTCAATGACTGTTGCTTTCTTCACTTGCCCGCCTCACCAGCGATGTATGTAGCTGGTACTTCGGCCAGCAGGAGTGACGCATTTGTAGGAGGCAGCCAGCAACGTCTCCTGCTTGCTAGCTCTGCCAATGGCACCATTAAGGAAGGCTGTGAGGAGCTCTATGGAAACACAACACAGCCCCAGGACTTCGACCCTTTCCCATACATTGGTGCCGTTGCTACAATGGCCTTATTGTGTAATTTGGAAAAAGTTACCTCACTGCTACAGAAACGTATTCCTGAGAAATGTGGAAAGCTTCTCATTTCAAAAAGGCTCAACCTCACCCTGCTGTGTTTAAACAAAAAAATACCTGTGAATTAAAATGAATTTGGAGGCCAGAATAAGACAGTAGGGAAAATGTAATGGAGTATTAACTGAAGTTGCTTCACAAAATAGGGTGAGGTGATTCTAAACAGAGCAGCTTTGTTGCTACTGACAGTATGTGACCTTGCACTTGTTAGCTTTTCACTGGATCCCTGTAAAACCTGCCTTACTGTAAAACTAGTTAAGAAAAAAGTGGATTTGATCACATACACAGCAAGTTAAAAAGTTTAGGGGGAGAAACTTTCTATATATTTCTTTGAAGGAGCTCTTCTGAGGCAGAGAGAAGAAAGGATGAGGGATTCAGATATGGAACAAACTTCTGTATTGGAATGTTTGTACCAATCCCTTCTTACTGCTTTTTCATTTTAATTTTAGGCAAAGTTACATTAATGAAATAATCCACGACTTCAGCAGTTTTCATACTTGTTGTTTTGTGATCAGCTTGGCTCACAGATCAGAGTAGGAACTGGCGGTCAATAATCCTGTTTACATCAAAGGCCTGGAGATTTTTCTGAACAGCTATTAAAAGAGTTTATTTTTAAATCCCTCCTCGCACAATAGGAACAATAACAGCACCTCACTATTTCCACAATCAATAATCTGCCCCTCAAGGCAGGGGAAGCTGCAGGTCTTTGGTCAGCTCCCTTCTCAGGAGCTTTGCTTTTGACTCGCAGGTTGTGCAGCACTGCTGTTTCAAGTGCAGCACTCCAGCATCTCACCCTGAACCTGTTGTTTCTTGGATCAAACTGTCATTCTTCCACAGATTCACTTTTATCCAACTGCGGCCCTTCGTTCATTCAGCTGGAAATACCTGAGCAGCTTTTTCATTCTGTACAGATGCATGGTTTTGTGTTCCAAGTTCAGAATTTGCAGTTTATTTTACCTGCTTACTTTTTTATAAAATATGCTAAAATCCATTTAAGAACAACAGTATAAGTAAAAATAATTAAGAACAGCAGTAGCCCATAATAAATGACAGTGGGTACAAACCAAAGTGGGCACAGAATGGAAGTGTCTCAAGCGAGGCCAGAATCCTAACCAGATGTTGGGATTCCCTGAATGTGAGAGGTTTTGCACCATGAATCACTGGCGTTTTGGTGGTGATTGATAAGACGTGTTTGTCAAATCAGTGTAAGCCCAATGTAAGTGCAGGTAGGCTACTGTGCAGCAGAGGAACAGATGAAGAGGGCAGTGTGCCTGGCTCTGCAGGCAGCTCCTTGCCTCTCTGGTTGCTAGAATCCTTCCAGTTAGTTCTGAAGGACAAAGTATCATCTCGTCCTGATGTCTTTCCTGTATTGATCTTCAAAGCACTTAACTGAACAAATGGGATGAGGGCTCAACCTTTCTAAGCTGAGAACTTCTACTGTAATACATATATATAGAATAGGTTTAAAATATTAAATCACAGCACTTAAAAAGACAGCCTACTGCTACTTAGGGGGACTCTCTCTGTCCAAGAATAACGCAGGAAGCAGGACAGTAGAGTTTCCAGAACGGTCAGTTGTTCCTTGCTAGTCTAAGACCTTCCTCCTAACCATGGTCATTGAAATGAGTACTGGCTGTTCAGCTGTATCTGAAGTCTAGAGGTTTTTGATTCTTAGGGTATATTTAAGGAGTAGTGCTGGTACTGTGTAGCTCTGGAGATCTCTGAATTGTCTTTTTCATTTGAAAAGATTGATTTCTACTTGTCTGCAAACCCCGTTAACGGTAAGTTGGTTCATAGCTGGATAACAGCATAATGACATGGGCTAGAAGAGACTCCTTTACAGATCACTGTTACAGTAAGAGGAACCTCCACAATCTCCAGCTAGGTGCATGCCAAGTTGCTGTTTGTATCTCTGTTCTCTCCTGTAAAATTATCAGATCCTCTATCTAGGTGGGATGGGGATCAACCGGTAGCCAGGCAGCAGTTGTTCTCAGCAGCAGAGTCAAAATTCTGAACTGTGATGCACTTTTTGCAGGCAGCCACGTATCTTCCTGCACGGCTCCCTTCACAACTGAGCTCAGTACCTTTCCCTGTTGGTGTCACCTGCTCTCAGTGGCTCCTTGTGACAAAACAAAACGTTTTTTTCTATACCTCACAGCTCTAAAACCTCCATCGTATCACAAAGAGCAATACACCTCACTGTGACCCCTATTCTCTGCTCACACAAAAGCTTCCAGTCTCTCTACTGTGATACTGTACGATGAGCTGCACGTGGAAATCTGCTTTCTGCAGCACCCGCAGCCCCTCTGCTCTCCTTGGGGATGGCACTAGCACCCTCTGCTGTTGGACAGGAGCACCAAAGGCAGCTGAAACCCACAGCCAGCCCTGAGTGCCGGGCATCTCGGGCTCAGCTCTCTCCTTTGCCCGAGGCCCAGAGCCACAGAACCCCACGGTTATACTTTTGGCAGTGTGTGACTTCGCAGTGACTTTGAGGCAGCTTATTTCCAAAAGCAGTGATTGTAAATAATCGTGTTGTTCTGTTTTGTTTTTTTTAACCCTCCAGAATGAGCTTGTTATGGTAATTATCCATGCTCATCCATCACTTACCATCTACAATTGGGCAATGGGAAGTCAGAGCCTCAGCAATACAACAATCAGCTTTTATAAGTGCATCAATAGATCACTGATGCTTCAGTGTTTATCTTAAAACCTCATCTTGTGGTTACGTGAGTCTATTTCCAATCTCTTCCTCACCATGCTTTGGCTGCAGGGAGAAACCCTGGAATAAATTAACTTCAGAAAACCAGGAGGCAAATAAATATCAAATGCAGCAGCACACAATTCTCCCGTTCCTTTCTTCTTTCTAAAAACAACCCCAAGCAGTCTTACAGTGGCTGGTGACTCTGAAACCCATTCAAATGAGTGTTCACAAGGTCTCCTGTGACCACAGCAGTGCAAGCTGCCATGACCTACAGGAGCTGCAGCAGCTCCAGAACAAAAGGAGCCATCAGCACTCTGATGATATTTAACATTTTCAAATGGATTTAGAAAGCCTTATTTGTATGACTGTCTGTGCTGATCAGTCCCAGACCACACAAAATCATCCCAAGATCACTGTCTAAGCAGTGTATCCATAGAGTGTATATATAATGCAAATACCTCTTCTTGTTTTTTTTTTACCTTAATGAGTGAGGGCCATCTATTGCTCACTGTTTCCAAGGAATTGCATCATCACCACTGACAACCACATTTAATGGTGAAATAAAAATGAGAGTGGAGTATAAAAAGGGGTTCCTTCAAGACAACAATTACAAAAGCATATGTACAATACCAAACAGAAAGGAAACAATATTAAGATCAAAAGCAAAAACAGGGGGAGAGATTCTAATATCCTTTGCAGTACTTGAGGGGAAGGACCACAATCCACGCTAAGCAAAAGAGAAGAGTTTGATGATTAGAGAAATGTGTATTTTACATGGGGTCGGTAAGCATCTCATGGGATGGCAGCTGGGCAGAACTTCAGGAATCAAAGCTGAGTGCGTTCATCTACATTATACTCAAATGCTTCAGAGAAACACAGATGCTTCAGATCTTTGCGAGAGAAGAAATGACTATTAAAATAGAGAAAACAAGTAGGAAAATAGACCTGGATTAACAAACCAACACTAGAACTCTTCCTTGTGTAATACAAAACAAACAGAATCTATAGCTTCAGTGAGCCCACTTGGGTAAGTTTTCACCTACATCAAAATGTCTGGAATCTAGCTCCTATTTAATACTGTTTTCAATTACTATTATCTACACGTTTAATTTCAGGCTAAGACTGGAAGACTGAAGTCTTTCTAATGAGCCACTTTCTTGTTTTGCAATTAATCCTTTAACTTCTTCCTCAAAAATACCTACCAACTATCCAGCTAAGAACTGTCCTTTGGCCAAGTCAGCCTTCAAGTTTTGCATTTTGCACTGACTGTAAACAAGGGTTATGAATGTGCAATGCTGCAAAAAAATAAAATAAAATAAAAAGCAAGAAGGACCAGTAAGTGCCATTGTCTTTTAAGCAACTAACAGCATTTCACAAAGCTTTTCTGTTCCCTCTAACGATGGCCTTTTTAGACTGATGTTGGGTTACCAGATAAAGGCAGATGATGCACAGGGGACAGCAGCTGCCCTTCATCACACAGCCATGAGACAGTGAAGAATGGAGTAGCCTTGGTTGAAAACATGGGACTGCTTTCCAGGTAGCAAATCATCTCCATCCCTATCCCACTCTTTAAGAGAGACGGTTTGCTAATGAATCTCACAAAAAAGCAACCACTCTTTGTTGTAATTAAAGGAAGGAGGGTTTGTTTTTGTTTTTTCTTTCTAGATTATTCCAGATTTCCAACCCAAAAACAGAGTTTATGCTAGAGAGAGGTGGTTTTCTAGCATGTGGGAGAGAAAAGGAGGCATGTGGCTCTGGGCCATTCCACCAGACATCACTGAGCAAAGCACAAGACTCACAGCAGTGCGATTTCAAACTACGCAAAAGTCAAAATTACTCCAACTCACAGTGCTGTTTGGATCCTGCAGCTATCACAAATAGGTCCATTAGCAATCAGAAGCAAATGCAGACTGCCCATCTTGGAGCATTACACACAAGTGCGATGACATCAATGCCCGTGAGTCACCATGATGTGTCAGTGTACAGCATCGAATCTATTTTATAGCATACATTAATTCCTTAGCCAAAACCACATTGCACAGAACACTAAATTGTTCACGGAAATTTAAAAACATATTTAGCAAGGGGAATGTTTCAAAAGCCTGAAGCATGTCTTCTTAGAAAATCAGTGTCTTTTAGTCAAACATGACATAACGATCAGGTTTTCCTAGTAGTTGGTAGTAGAAAATGCTCTGCTTGCTAACACTTCAAAATTAAGCCCTGGATGGTATTTCTTCACTGTATATTTATATACAGCAGTCCAAGCAAAAGTTCTAAGGCTCTTATTTCTCAAAAAAAAAAAAAAAGATCACAGTGAAGAAGGGTTTAAATGGAGTTAATGCAGCTAGTGACAAAACAAAGAAGGATGCTCGTGTCATTTGCTACTGTACAATCTGGGGCATTTCACTCCATGCTTTGGCTTTCTTCTTGGCCAGGGATAGCCAGGGTGGTTCAGCAGGACTGTATGGTGTCATTGGCAGGTTAGAAGAGTGTCTCGTTTCCTTTTCAACAGCAGGAATCACAGATGCTCCTTGTGCAATAGGTCCAACTTTACCTGCCAAAAAGAAGATATGCATCACTCATCAGAAAGCTAGAGAGGTAAAAACCCAGGTTCTGCCAATAATACTTCCTTCTCTGGAAAGAAACAGCCCAGAATGTCTGTGACTCAAGAGTAAAAGTCAGAGAAATAGCTAAACTGGATATCAGCAGCACCATCTGGTCCTGCTACAATGAAGGCTAGGACAAGCTACTGCAAAGGACAAATTTCTATCGAGATTTTAGTTGACAAACCTGTCTGCAAAAGGATCTTCTCCTCAGTCCTAACTGCAAGTATCTAACCCCTGACATACAAAGATGTTCTTGGGAATTCTTTGAACCTGGAGACTACAGCCCCAGGAATTTCTATAATACTTCTGGGCTAACTCATTTCTTAATCTTTACAAACTCTTACTTGTCGTGACAGTGCCTAGCAAGGAGTGCCACAGGCTTCTTCTGCTCTGTGACTGGCAAGAATATCTAGGAATAAGACTACTGAGTACGAAGGAAAATGGAAACAAAATATGTGCAGGGCAAGGATCACTCCAGGCTCACTGGGAGCTTAAAAGAAACTGGTGTATGGTTTTCTATTCTGCTCCAGCAATATTGTTAAATACTAGGTAGAGGTCAAATGCAAGAAGGTGGGATTCTGGTGGAGCCGGGTGCTCCTCTTACTGCAGCCCAACACAAACCTGTCACCCTCACAAAGGACAGAAGACTGCAGACAGGACTCCCTGTATGTCTTTGATATATACTTTGTATATACTGTTTAGAAAAGGGATCCTCCTTCCATCTTCTTCGAGGATTTTCAAGATTGATGACATCAGACAGCCTGGCACGGGGCTTCACAGGCGTAGCTCACATTTCTCAAAATACGGTTCACAAGTCTTTCAACATTGTGCTCTCTCCATCCCTTTCAACCCATACAAGACTTTATTTTTATGCCTAAGTCAAGCTGGGAAAATGCTAACATTTCCTCAATACCCCATTATCCTGTGTGTGGTATGTAGCAGGCAAGATGAGACTGCTGTGCTCCAGCACAAGAACAGAGGCCACATAGGGACTTGAGCAATGCTAAGTACAGGAAGCTTGATTTTGCATGCAC
The DNA here is from genome assembly GCA_023055505.1 of Callipepla californica brunnescens. NCBI lineage: Eukaryota > Metazoa > Chordata > Aves > Galliformes > Odontophoridae > Callipepla > Callipepla californica. The sequence goes on from JALIRH010000013.1 coordinate 2,978,994, forward strand.
TTAAATCAATGAAAAATGCCTATCAGCTCCATCAGACACACTCCAGATCAAAGCCAAGGAAGTTCACATCTCCACGCAGGAGGTCTCTTTTCACAACCCTGGCTCACTGCTATCCTTGCAGGAGGCGAGCTCTACTTAGGAATACTGGAGGAAGTGCACTATCCTTTAAAAACAGGCTGCAGCTCCATGTGCACAGAACATTTTTTTTTTTGAAGGCATCTAAGAGGATATAGGAATGTAAGTGTACTGAAATTTGCAAATTGCATTTTCATTTTTCAGGAGACAAACCTTACCATGCTTAGGGTAAAGTGGAAGAGAGAAGAGGCAAGGTAGGTAGTCTTCCCATGGCTATGGGAACATGTGGGCATGGGCTGTCACACAGCAAAATGAACCAGTCGCACTCAGTTATGTAAGTATCTGATTTCTTGGAATTTGTTTCCAAACTTAGCTGACATTGAGCTGTCCTGGCTTTTGCTGCTGTGTACAGAATGTGCAGAATTGCACACAAAGCCTCGGCCATCTATCAAGGGAGAAGAAAACTGCTTATAGTTGACATAAACCAAGAAGCACAATCCAAATAAATATCTCCTCTGGATACTGAATCTATATCATTGCCACCAGCAGCACTGGGTAAACTGCTGGCTGTGCTAGGGGGAACTGAATCAGAAGAGGAGTTCACACTTGGGACTCCTGACTTCCTACTCATGTGCTGACTGTGCTGAATGCTTCCTAAGCATGGTTTTCTGAGCAGTTAAGGAATGATGTTTTCTGTAAACATCAGCGCTGGTTAGAGTTCTCTGTGATATTCCAAGAGTGGAAGACTATCCCTAAAATGCTGTCCCTGGAGGGGAGAAAACAGCCCTCAGTTATCAGGAAACTGAGTCAGTTCTTGGGAAGAGGTGATGCAGAAAAATGTGAATTCTGCTGCAAGGCCCACAGGCGGGATGAGTGCTAGCAGACGAGTAGCAGCACGCTTCGTGTAGTTCGGGGCTTCTGCTGAAGGCTGTGTGGCTTCCAAGACTTGGATGATTCAACACAGAAATGCCATTTCATCTGAGCAAAATTCTCACTTTGCACCTAAAACCATGAGATGAAGTTGGCCTGTAACAGAATTCTTTCTAAAAAAGATGGTATTTTCATCTCCCCCCCCCCCATAGTTTGCATAGCAAATGGCATGAGCCCCCCTACTGGTGCACACCCTCAGCTGGTCAGCTGCCTGGAGTAAAGGAGAAAGCTCATTCTGTAGCACTTGTAAACTCAAAAAGGGACAACAGGTCTATTAACAGCTACTGCGGGGATGAGGCAGGGCTGTAACCCCTTAGCATCTCTAATAACAAGTCTGGGTGCTGTGGATTGTAAGGGGAAAGTGGCCTCATAGTGACAGTGTCAGCAACAGGAATCTGGATCACAGCCACTTCTCTGACATACTGAGGCACTACTTATCTTCCTAGGCAGTGTCTGAAATCAATAGTTTTCAGCTCACATAAGATGCTTGTACAGCTGAAGAGCTGGCTTATCTGTACCTAGCTGGAGTGTGCTTGGCACCACAGCGAGAGCGGGGAGGAATTAGCTTCAGCCCAGCAGTAGCCCTGGAAAAGCCATCTGAGTCACAACGTCTGAGTCACACTCTTCCCCTGCATTTCTCATACAGAGAATCAGAGTTAATAGGGCTGGAGAAGGGCTGTTCAGCCTCTGCTCTCCCAGGGGGGGAACTCTTACCTATATTATTCCTGATGGGTGTTTACCTAACCTCTTCTTAAACACATCCAGCAATGGAAACTGCAGACTCTCTGTAAGGACCTTCCATACTTCAGTACTCTTTATTGTTAGGAAGTTTTTCAGCCTCCCCAGTGCATTCTAAGCTCATGCAGGGCTGGAGCTTCCTCTCTGCAGCAAATTAAGTCCTTCTGTAGACTAAACAACTCCACTCCCATCAGTATTTCCTGGCTGACTGGAGGTCTAGAAGACCCAATCTTTTTGCTGCTCTCTTCTGGACACTATCCAACTTCAACTGCTCCTTGGAAAATATTTTTTAGTATTGATCTTTGCCAGTAATAAATCACTATCCTGTTTCTATGCCATTCCATGGATTGGCAGTGCAGATGAAAGTGTATTATTTGCTTTCTCTGCTGAGCGAGCAAGCCAGTACATATAGAACTTAAACACACGACCTAATACATACACGACTTACATTCAAACTACAGTCTGAATAGGCCTTACAAAAAGTATGCTAATTATGCAATAGAATAGAATCATAGAATCATTAAGAATGGAAAAGACCTCTAAGATCATGTAGCCCAAAGTCCACCTACCACCAATAATGCCCACTAAGCCACATCCCTTAAAACCACATCTACACGATTCTTGAGCACCTCCAGGGATGGTGACTCAACCACCTCCTTGTGCAGCCTGTTCCACTCTCCATCCCCTACCACTCTTACCACTTACTGGTTATTTATATAATTACAGCCATTATGTAAAGCTGTGGCTGAAAGAGAATACCTGCTGCTGCACACACACTGCTCTTCACTTGTGGTTTCTTCTCCTCAGTCCTCAAGCTAGAAGACGTGTTCTTCTGTATGTTCTCACTACCACAGATGACTTGCTACAAAAGGAGGAAGAGAAAAAGAGAATGCAAATAAGAAACTGGCCAGACAGCTGCCTTCAGAAAGTTTGCCATTAGAGCTCTGGTAGCATCTCCAAACCTAACTATGGAAATGCAGAAAAAGACAGACAGGAATAGTTAGGGAGGGAGAGGGCAAGGAGGAAGACAGTTGTTACAAATACAGGGTCACTGAACGTGCAATCAAATTGTCCTCTCTTTCTCACTGAGTGGGAATTGAAGGCTTGCACAGGAAATATATGCAAGAGTCAGTGGAGAAGCCAGACCTTCAGTACAGCTTCTGTAGTGAATCAGAAGCACTGGAGCAGAGCAGTGAACACTGCTTATAGGGCACCAGTAGTGAGCTCTTGGGCTACATAAATACAACCTAGACAATAGGCAAGACCTGAAAGGTTCAGATTTGAATAGTGCAAGAGAACACACAACTCCTCTTTGAAACTAAATACTGATTCACACAGGGCAGTCACACATGTGATCATTCATTTGCATCAGCTGTCTATCTTCAGTACATTTTTTAAAATATCTGTCTCTGAGTAGTGCTAACAACCTGCATCAAGATGACATCAAGATGGCACTGAGCGCTCTGCTCAAGTACCCAGGCAACCTGGTGAAGGACTCACCCCAGGTAACTTTACTCGGTACTCTACCTCCTCTTGATCAACTTTGCTTGAGGTTTGCTCTTCAGACTTCTGTTCTTTGGCAAGAGGGTGGCCCTGGAAACCCTTTTGTTTTAGTTTCGCCATGGAGATCCAAACTGGCTCAGAGGAAGCAGTTTCCAAAAGTGGAGAGGATACTTTTTCTATAAAAGAAGTATTTTTGAAATAAAGAAGGGATTTAGGTCAAGTCAACCTAAAGATAGAGCACTTTGTGTTTTAAATCCTTCTGCTTCTGTAATACCCTTTGAACACCATGGAGATAGATAGAATTACCTTCCCTGATGATCCTGTCCTTGGCAATAACCATTGTTCTGTTTATTCTGGAGTGTTTTTACCTGACTCTGCTTCCGTTTAAGTCAGAGGCAGAACTCCCACTGAGACCACTGTGAACCGGATTTTGCCTTTGAAACAACATCCTTACATCACAAATTAAATGAGTAAGATAACCATTATTTTTTTCATGTAGGCTGTAAAACACAGCCTGCCATTTCTCTTTTTGAGTATTCTAAACTACATGACTGTAGGAAAAAAAAAAATTATACCCAATGCAACTCCTAGTTAAGGCTTGAACTGCTGCAGTCTGGAAAATTAAGTGCAGAACAGCAGCAGCTTTTACAATGTTGTGTTAAAACTCCAACTGTATGCAGAAATAGGTCGTACCAGAATGTTCCAGATGCCCTTAAGCTATTATTCTGATATTATTCTTGCTGGAACACACCCCTCATTAAGACAAGCCAAGAATTCTCCTGACTGGACAAATCATCAAGCTATGAGGTGATAACAAACTCAAGGCTGAATGTGGTCCTCTTCAAGAGGATTTTTATCTTTTGTTTGTCATTTTTTCAAAGGTCTTACATGGTCGCTGTTTTCTGCAATGTTTGAATAAAAGTACAGGATAAATACCTGAAGGTTTAGTACCGCTCTGCTTCTTTGTCCCTTCTTCTGATCTTGTCTTGGGAAGACTTTTGTCTTCTAGATCAGTGTGTTTAAAAAATGGTGTTGTGCTGACAGGAAGGCTTGGAGGTGGCTTCCCAGTGCCCGCGGGCTTCTGATCCTCCTTGACTGCAGCAGAGGCAGCAGGAGGAGCTGAAGGGAGCTGCTTTGGAGACCCAGCATGGGTTTCACTCTGGTACTTCAGTAAAGAAGACGTTCTCCTTAGTTTGACCCCAAACGGATTTTCAACATTTTGTGCTTCGCGGTCAGCCCACTCCAGGGAAAAATTCAAGTGCAATTCACCGTCCTTACAATCTCGATCAAATCTGTTGGAGCTGTTTTTTATAGAATCCTGGATGACTGCGTGTTCTTTTGTTACTCCTTCAAATAACTCTGGTCTTACAGGGGAGGTTGGGGAACTTCTGGTATAGGAATCTTCCTTTGAATTTGAACCCCCTGAGAGAGATCTTTGCCACGCAGGTGCAATGGTAAACCTAACTGGCTTCGCAGTGGCAGTCTTTAGTGGACTTTCTTCTGAGGACTGACTACCTTTCTCTGGTTTCCTGTGAGAAGCTGTACTGCTTACCTGGTACTCCTTACAGTCATCATTAGAAGAGACCTTACACGTCAGTCCGGCCAAACTTGAAGAGGCCAGACTTTCAATTGAATGTTTTTCAGAAGCGTATGATGCGCAGGTCTGCTGAGGGCGGTTATCCTTTGAAAGAGGAGAAGGTATTTCTGCTTTAAAACACACATCCAATTTGCTGGGAGGTAGCACGCAGCCTGCTTCTAACACAGATGCAGCAGTGTCTATTTTTTTTTCTGTATTGACTTTGGATGGCTGAAATTCTGTATCTTCACAAGTTTCATTGTCATTTTTTGTTGCTGAGCTGTTTTCAGGCTTCAAAACCACTGTCTTGACATCAGAAGAAGACTCTGAATCAGCTACAGCAGCTTGTGAAGTGCTCAGAGCAGTATCTAAGACAGACTGGTTGGAACAGCTCTCATCAGTACCCAGACAAGCTTCTACTTTGCCAATAAGTAGTGCACCCCCCTTTTCCTGGTCTTTGACATTGTGGTCCACAGACTTTGCAGGGGACCTTTGTGCAACATCTGCCAGTATAGTTATGCTCTCCATTTCTGTAGCACTGCTAAACAAGTCAGCTGCTAGTACACCTGGAAACACAACAGCTCCTGCTTCAATTTGCTGAGATTTTGGAAGTGCAGGTGCTTCCATATTGGGGTTTTGCTGATGTAATTTCAGTTCCCCAGCAGGTTCATCCAAACAGTGCTGTTCCTCCAGGCTCACCACAGGAGATTTGGGTCTCAGAAGGGAAGCGGCTGCAGCACCGTGATGGTCCACGTCTGGAAGGCACTCATCTTCTTGCAGCAGAGTACAAGAGTCTTCCACCACAAGTGTGGAGCTGCAGGAGTCAGGGTCAGCATCATCAGGACATTTTACACCTGGTGTCTCCTCAGAACCACCTCCCTTTGCATCACATCCTACATGAGTTGATAAGTCTATATTAAACAAAAGAGAAGAATGCGCACTTCAAGATCCAAGCACCTTCTATATTAGTAATTCACACCAGGCATGCAGTCATTAAGCAGTATTTCCCCACGTTTGGCTGCCATTATCTGAGAAAAATGGTTGATAAAAGCATATTTTAAAAAGTTATTTTAAATTGTAAAGTTAGAAGGTGGTTGTCTGCTTCAGGTTGTACCAACGGCAGGCAGTTTAGTTCTTTTCCATGCTCATCCCTATTTGTAAGGCTAACATGCAGATTTCTGGATATCTGGATTCCCTAGATATTTCTCTGCATGTATTCCAAAAACAGCTGTCTGACTCGCAGGATTTTTTTGTATTTGAGCAGACCTCTCAGCATCAGGTAGCTCTGCCTCCTTGAGCTGCAGCAGGGCTGCTGGACACCTGGATGGCAGAGGGATGTCTGCACACGGAGTAACTCTGGTGTGTCTGACTGTGAAGCAAGGACAGGTAATCCATACACACAGAGTGAGATGAGCAGTTCCTCTGGGACTGGTGTTATGCTTTATCAACTGTACAGTGTAGGTACAGTAAATAAAATCCTCCCTGAGCACCCGAGACCCACCAACCTGCACTGATATCAGGAAATCGGGGATAGAAATACACCAGCAAGACACTGTCACAACCGACACATTCAAGTGCAGACTCAGACACAATCTGTGTGCAGCAGACTCAAATTAATGCAATCGAGATGTCCAGCTTGCAGGCAAGTGATATCTGTGTGCTCCATCTGATGCTCACTCCTGCGAAACAGCAGGAATCCTCAGTGCTTTGCATGCAAATGACAGACTAATCTCTTGAGCTAGAGACACTTAACATCCCACAGGGTCAGGCCCTGAGTCTGCCCTGAAAACAAGATGCAGCATTCCCACTACACTATAGCACTGCCATCAGTCAGTGCACTTGTAATGTAGTGCTAAGTAAAAACGTATGTTACTTTGCAGAAATTTCAGTTGTTTTTACAAGTTAGATTGCAGTCAATTACACAGGTAACTAGCTGTTATTCAAATGACAAGAGAGGAGGCAGGAGAGGAAGATGCAGTAAACAAGCCAATTAATGTCACCTCACACATGTAACATACAATTACAGAAGCACAGAATCATAGCATCACAGGATGGCCTGGGCTGGAGCAATGCTGAGGTTAAGTTTTCCTCTGAGTTTCAGGGAACTCATCCCCAGCCAATGTGAGCTAGCCAGCTGTGTAGCACTGGTAGTTCTGAACCTGCTACATTCACCTCACTTATTTTTCAATGCTGTCCTCAAAGATCACCATTTCTGCACCACAGCATTGACTGGAAAGCATGATGTTTTCATTATCACACCTCAGCAGCCAGGACTGGTTTTAAAGTATAAAACCAAGAAGTTGCCTGCTCTGAAAGAACTCTCAGCCCAAATAGGCCATGTTAGCCTATTACAGAAGAGTTCAAGACACTGTTTTGGAAGTTCGTAAGTTTGCATTACCTTCCCAATTTCTCTTATGCTGGTCACTCTCAAGTAATTCTGTTGGATTTCCCTTCCTTTCTGGAGCTGCATGAAGGCATGCTTCTTTTTCTGTGTGTTCCACCTAATGAAGTGCAGAAAGATGTTTTAATTAAAGAATAATGCACAAAAATTCTATTTTATAGAAAACGTGAATCTTTCTGAATATGCAAAACACACTGAAGCAAAACCTGTCTACTCTAAGTTACCAACACTGCAGGTCATGTGTTATTCCAGTTTAGAAGCTTGAAACCATTCACGTTTTAAACTGTCCAAGGCAGCCCTTGAACTCTCAAAAACTTCAGGAACACTCTGAGATTCAAATATTCTGAGAGAGTGAACACGCAAGCCACCTGGTGGCATAGAACAGACAGAGGCATCACCACCACTTCTGTACCTCTGGCACCCAGAGACAGCACAAGGCTTCCTGTATTTTGTTTTCATCCATCTTAACAAATTCCCACCAGCAAAAGCACAACCCTTCCTATGACCCTTCCTTTGGCATACAAAGAATTACACCAAAGACAGTCTGAAATTGTTTGCAGAAGTAGGTTTGGGCTTCTTTAAAACTGGAAACAAGCTTTTCAAGCTACAGGGATGTTTTTACAAACGGAGTGTAACACGCATCTTTTTTTGACTAAGGAATGAAAACAACTTAGTTGCACTTTTATTCAGCACCTATTACATTCAAGTAACTTCTTTCAGGGTTGGTGAAAAATACATAGTTTGCCACCCATTGCCAGAAGGGATAAAATGAAAGAAGGAAAAAAAAGTATATAAAATCACATCCATTTCCTTCTGCACAGCGATCCTTTTCCAGAAGAGACTCACCTGGCTTTGCTGGCTCTTGTTGGTAAAGCCCTTCTGTTTCCGGGGGTTGATGGCAATGCGGTGCCGGGCTGCAGAGGTGTCCAGGCAGCCGAGGGGGCTGGCAGGGATGGTGAAGTCAATGGGAAGGGAACTGCTGCCCCGTGAGCCCCTGGGCCCCGAAGCAGCAGAGGCTGAAGGACTGATGGGCCTGGAGGAAGCTCCAGAAGGTATCTGTAAAACACAGACGTGTCACTGTACATTTTGCTCTGAAACATCATCACCCCTCTGCTAGCTCACTCTGTTTCAGAAGCCTGAAGAGGCTGCATCTTTGGACATAAATCCTTACTTTAAAAGCACGCCATTTCTGCATAGAGATTCCTCAGTTCTGTGCATTCACAACTGTACGTTATTTGCAATATATACATGCACCAGCAGGAGACACTGGTGCAGTTTTTATAGCTGCCTTTTCTTCCAGATAATGAGACACAACGCAGGAATGTGTTATTAAAAGCCACAATAGTAGGGGTATTTTCTCCTCATTCTTTCTACTTCTGAGAAAGTTACCACAACCGCTTTGCTCTTAATATCACTCTTCCAGAATAAAACCCAGTGCTTCTCTCTAACATGTATCCCAGACAGAGACATGGACCTTGTCCTCATACCAGGGCTGCTCTGGGGAACTAAACAGCAGCACCCTTAGATTAAATAATCAAAATACAGTGTTTACAGAAGTGCTTGTAGAGAAACCCCTAAACACGCATGGGACTGTACTATTACTGATCTGAATGCAGACTTGTCCAAATGTCACACATGCCCAACAAGTTTGACTCCATCTAACACACTCCTTTGGCTTTGGCCACAAAGGCAGGTGAAACAGACATGGGCTTGGCATCCCAATTTTGGTTCGGTTTAAGCCTGAGACACTGCATGGAATGTAAAGCATATGTATGCTGACGAAGCTCTGAAGAAAATGAGAGCATCTCACCAACTGAGCTACAAAAATGGTCTAAGTACATTGCTTTGTGTTTAAAGCAAGGAAAGCTCATTCCCTTATTCTCTATGCCATTGTAGGTCTGTAACAAATTACAGCAGTGTTTGAGATTCTGCTCATGAAAGTTTTACACATTGTGAAAAGACGAAGAACACGTCTAGGAAATAAGTGTTTTCTATAATTCTACAAGATTAATGTTATGCTAAGCCTGAAAGGATCACATTCAAGTTCTCCTGCCTTTGAATTATAGAATCACGATTCTGCTTATTTAATACACAAAACATTGGAAACTAGCACCTGAGCCACTGCTGTTATAGATGGCAGATGCATATAGCCTATTCCACTGAGGATATTCAGGATATTTTTTCCTGTGAGCACTGACTGATCGTTAGTACCTTCTCTCACCAACAGTGGAGCAGAGTCAGGCTCTGTGCACTGTGTTGGTGTGTAAGGTAAATTTGGTACTGGCTTTTGTGCAGTGATGGGACCCTGCACAGAGTGCTGTGAGGCATATTTCCTACAAAGTGTTTGTGCCAAAAAGTTTTTTCTCGCCCACAGAAGCAGAGACTCTGCTTTGGTTTTATTCACACTGAGCTGAAGGTGCCACTAAGGTTGTTAGATTTCCATGAAGGCTCTCAGGCAAAGCAGCATCAGCGCTGGTCAATGTCTCGGTGAAGTCACCTGATGCTGGTTCTGATAGCCTCAGATTTATCCCCAGTTAACCAGAAAGCAGGTATTCATAAATGCAGAAGGCACTGGGAACAGACACCAGTGACATATCAGGGTTTTTCACACAGAATGAAGGTCTTTGGGAAGCCCAGTAACGTAACAGAGGACAAAGACATTCAGCAAGTATCCTCTGCATCAAAATCAAGGCAACAGCAAAATGTAAACCACCACACTGTGTGTAACTTCACGCTGCTTAGGATCAAATCCTCTTTTTCCTCTAATAAATATCAAAATATTGAGAGCTTGGGGTAGGCAGGAACTCCAACCAGCAGGGACAGTCAAGGAGAAAACCAGCAAAGCCCCTCTCAAAAATAGGACCTCAATACATTTTGCCAGGCTAGTCAAGGAATAGAATGTGTTGGCCTGACAGCAGAACTTGCTGCTTCTGATGGTCACTTGTCACACAGAGTAAACAGCAAATCCATGCAGACCTTTTCCTGAGGAATATGTGGTATAAAAAGGACAGATCCTGCATTTACTGCCAGTGATGAGAAGCAGGCCATTGCTTGCAAGCTGCTGGTGGACAGCTGTTATTAAGCTGTAAGTGCTGCTGGGTATGGGTCATGGAAGAGGAAATGAAGTGCTTTGCTGTCCTCCCATCTTTTCCAGTTTTCTGCTGTGTAACTTCACAGACTCATACTGTGTTAAAGCTGACCATGCTGTTCACACAAACCCCTTACCAGTAGATTTCTGCCTTTCTTTATTTGGTTCTTATTGAAAACCCTGTGAGAGACTATTTCAGTTCTTTTGGAAACACTCTGGACTGCTCATGAACAGTTTGCTACAACAAACTCTAACCCAGGATAAATAAAATGAGCATTGTAATGGTTCTGCACAGACATCACACACGCTGTCTCAGGAAAGTTTATTAGCAGGAAGAGTAGCTATTTACCTGTTCATCTTCACTGTCTGTCCCGCCTAAACTCAAAGAGCTATGACGTTGAACAGGGTTGGAGGACTGTGGGATAAAATAAGGAAGAGGGTAAGCCAAGGGAAGGATCACAACTAATTACCTGGGACTGGGTGCGCAGCGTTAATTATGAAAAAATACAAGAGGAAAGTTATAGGAAGGGTGACTGCAAAGTCCCTGCCTCACTGAGCACCTCTCCTTTGTTCACTGGAAACCAGACATGGCGTAGGGAACTTTAAGCTGCTACTAGATATGCCTTGAAGGTTGACCTCAAGGAACCAAAACACTTTGCTGGGTGTACACGCAAAACGGCAACATACACTTTAATGAGGAACTGAACCAACACATTTTTAAACTATATTTTAGTTTTTTGCTTATTAAGAACTCTGAATTCACAAATGCTTGCATATTCACTCAAATCCAAAACCATCCATCTGCTGCAGAAAGGCAGTTCATAAGAAAGATGATAACTCCAAGTCTCTCAGAGTCCTAACAACACCTATTCTCATCAGACTCATGGGACTCTCACTTGCCTGTCAACTCAATTAACACTGCCCTGATTCTGAGCTATTTCATTCTGAAACCAGTAACTGTTGAAGATTCTTCTGCAGTCCCATTACTTTTGTTTTCCTCACTGGCTTTAAAAAAACATGAATCACTACCTCTTTCATAGGTGCATGAAACTGCCAATCTCTCCAGCTCTCTGGTGCTCAAAGACACGGGAAGTCTGCACAGTGCATGTATCTCAGCTTGTTCTCATACTGGGAGTAGTACAGTTACACTAACACAACACTCACCCCTGAATACTTTTTTTATGCTTTCTGCCCCATGGACCTGCCAGGAGACACTGCCTTGCCCAAAGGTGTTCAGAGTTGTCACATCAACTGACTTTTTCTTCTCTTTCCTTTATGATATGGGTTGCAACTGCTCCAGAAGAGGTCTACATAAAGCCCAGAAAACTATCTCTCACAGTGACAAGTCCACCATACTCATTGGTAACTCATTCTAGTTCTGACTGATTGGTACCATCACAAGGTGTCTGTCAGTAGAAAGAGCTTTAAACCACAAGACAGTTCATTAGTGCAAACAGACTTTAAAGAACCAAAAAATTATGCTCGTTCCTCATCCACAAACGTGTGCCTGAAATGGATAACTCCAGTGGTGTTCTACACAAACACTGTGTCTAAATACCACAGGACAGCACTGAATAAATGGAATAAAAAATGGCATCAAAAAACATATTTTTGCAAGTGCAAAGGTTTTATCACAAGTGAACAAGAAGGCCTTTCCATTCCTCAAGAAGATTTTATTTTTTCAGTGCAGGAGGTCACTAAAGTGATGTAACAACTGTACCTTGCTTGGTGACTCAGTCAGAACTTCATGAAGGGTTGAAATATCTGGAGGGCTTCTAGGTAATCCATCATCCTCTGAAACTGTGCCAGTATCTTCTGTTTTCTTTCCAGTTATAACAAGAGGAGGAGATCCAAGCCTGATGTTTTGCTGCAGCTGAAGCTGTGGTTAAAGAGCAATTTAGACTTTCAATGGCATTATCTATATTTTGGAAACTTTTATCCCAGTTACTCCTATTACACACGAGGAGTTTTTATTTAACAAAAATATCTGAAGGAACAAGCTGTTCACTGAAAAAAAAACAAAAACATTAATTAGATTTTATTTAATTCCATCCATCAAGGAACCATCGTTAGAACAGACTTCTGTGCAAAACTATAATAAAAATCGGTTATTATCAAAGGCAAATTTCACCAGGCAAGAAGATTCATAGCTAATTATCACTAAGTTTAGATTTAAACTTAGACTTTTATTAAATTTAAACTTTTCTCTCAGGTTTAAACATTCCCTGAATGATTCCATGTGCCAGGACACCCAAACAGTCCCACAAAGGACTGTGAGTTGGCACTCCACAATCTCAGGCTTCTGAGGACAATTCTCCTTCACAAAGCCCTTCCAAATCCCATCAGCTTGTCACCGTCCTCTGCTGCACAAACAGGTGAGCCCCACTTCTTACAGAAGGAGAACTTTATTTGATTTCTGGCCCACCCTAATGAGCTGCTTGTTTGTTTGCCCCAGCATCACATCCTGGTTCTGTATAGCAAGAATGATAACAACAGTAAGGAACAACTTTGTTTGTAAAGGAGTATGGAGATTCTTTTCCAAGCCTGCACAAAAGAACGCTCTGGCAGGCCCTGACCCTTGAAAAGAAAACAAAGTCTGTAACCTCACAAGGAGCCAGATGTTCCCTCAAACTAAAAAAGCTCCAAACTCAGGAAACACCATTACTAAAACTCTTGGCTTAAGTCTTTTGACTATGTCAAAGCTGGAACACAGACAAGGTCTGAACAGAATCTTTGTGCTTCGACTAAAAAGGCCTCATTTGAATATTTCCAGGATAAACACACAGACCTCTTTTTCTCTGGTTCTTTGCTTATTAACCTTGGAAATTCTACACCTAAATTTTATGCTGATCTGAAAGCTATACATTCCCTTCTATCTCTTTAAAACAGATTTAAGCAGCTGTCATTCAGTGGGATTCGTTTGGAACATAACTCCTATAGCTCAAGAAGTTACACAGGGTAGCACAATGCCATCCTTTACCTCCAGGCCCACAATTTAAATGGCTTTCCTTGCCTCTTACCCTCATCAATCAAATAAGTATCACTGATACAGTCTGCACGATTAGGACTGATGACAAACTGGACAAAGATTGCATTGTACGGGCAAAAAAATACAATATACAACATGTATGTGCATTTGATGAGAAGGAAAACACAGTCAATTTTATTCTCCTCTCTCTTCACAACTTCCATCTCTGATTTACTGAATTTATTGCATGCAGACAGTAAAGTGGTAGGTGGGAAACTTTGAATTTACAGTCTTTCTTCTACTAGTAGAAAAGTTAATCTACGCTGCTAAGAAAATATCTGCTTTTGTTAGTGCTCGGCTTTTAACCTGACAAGAGTCAAACACACAAAACCAAGCTGTCTCTCAAGGCTACAAAAATAGTGCTGGCAGTATTAAGTTACCATGCAGGATGACGCATGGATGAGGAGAGGGCACAGGGAGCTTGAGATAGCATGAAAAGAGCTTTTTTTCTTCAATGAAGTTCTGTCATACACAAACATGACCTCCCCCACTGCTCCTATTGTTATGCAAAAAATACCCTGAATTGAAGGCTGGCTTATTTTGCAGTCTTATGGAGGAACAAGTCTCTCTGTGCATCTTCTGTTTCTTAGCGTGTGATGCAGTTGTGTTTTGCAACACGAAGCTCACACTGGGCAAAGGAAGAATTTCAATGGCCTTTGGCTGCCTTATCAACAAGTTTGTTTTGGTCTCTGGAAAAACCTTAAACTTTTATCTCCGTGCTCTGAGCTGGGTAACTATTTGAACGTAATTTGTGTAGCCAACAGATGATAAGGGAGCTGTCAAGGAGGGATCGGTATGTGCTTTGGAAGAAGGAAATGACCTAGCAGAATACAGTATCCTCTGCTGGCACAGAACGGAAGAATAATGATATAAATACAGCTGTCGCTAATAATGACCTGACATATCCATCATCCCACACACTTACACAGCCCCTGGTGCTAACATACTGCAAAAAATAAAAATAAAAAAAAAAATGCAGCCAGAATTACAAAAAAAACCCCAAAAAAGCTCAACAACTCAAGTAACAGATTAAGGGATGCTCTGCAGCACAAATAAGTGGCCTTAACCCAAAAACAGCAGCTATGAACTAAAGAATGGGAACTTCTTTGGAAGAAGACTTACTCATTAAAGAAAGATTCAGTTCACAGACTCTTGGACACATATCAATTGCACAGTGTGGGACCTGGACAAGGCTGAAAACATCAGGACTGCTCAGAGATGCAGCTTCCAACAAGCAGAACAGATCCAAATGCAGCAATTATGTTTTGGATGCTTTAACCAACAAAGATACACAGCAGAGGCAACAAGCAGCAGTTTTTCCTAGGAGACAACTAACAGAAGGCAGCACCATGAATGAGAGACAGATGTTCTCACCTGCAAAGTTTTCACTCTTCCAGGTATGTATTCCTGAGATGACGTGTCATCTGCTGCACTTCCTGATACAGACTCAAAAATGAAGACACTGTCATGGGACAAGGCTTTGTTTCCCATGTTTCCCTTGGGCCTACAAGGAAGGAATAATGGTCAGTGCTATAGGTACAATTCTCCAGCACTTTTGTTGCATGGAGATCTTAAAGAAAACAAGGTGGGATGAATCTCACTTAACTGCAAGCTAACTGTCTGATGTAGTCATTGCTAACTCCTACACACAGGAGGTAAGAGGAAAAACTTTCTAGGACGTTAATCAAATTGAAGTGTCTATTTTAGGATGTGAGAAGCATCAGCCTTGAACACACAGCCCAGTCTTTGAGGGTTAGAGAGGGAGCCCAGGGTGATTAAGTCAGGTGATGATGACATTCAGTTACTTCTCTCTGTATATTACATATCATAATTATTGGACTTGATGATCTTGAAGACCTTTTCATGGTGATGATCCAACGTGCTTACATTTGCAAAATAATTACTGTATTTTTGTCTGGCAGCAGCAAAAAGAGCATTGGATTACATGTATGTAGGATTAACTGTAGATTTCTCACAGATGAGTTCTTTATGAACAAACATTAGTGTGTGATTCCAGACAGTGTATTTTTATTTGCAGTGAAGCTAAAGACACATTTGTGTGCAGCACCCCTGGAGCTGCTATGCTGGAGGACGTGATGGGGTTTCCAACCCAGCACTTTAACCTTGCCATCAGGGAAGAATTTCCATTTGCATTCAAAACTCACACCTCTCAGAAAACTAAGAGGTAGTGGCACATTTATGCCCTGTTTTCCTTCACAATTGACCAACCTCATTGATTCCCTGCAGCACCATAAGATCATGCTCACCTGGGGTTCAGTCTCTGGATACTATTAAAAAAACCTGCATGTTAAATGAAAACAAAAAGTAGAAGGAGGAGGAGGAAGAGTAGAAGGAGGAGGAAAAAGAAGCAAAACCAACACTTCTGCCTTAAGAGCAAGCAGACAGCAGGACTGTTGTAGGACTGGCTTTGGTATTCTCCATGCCAGGAATTGCAAAGCTCAGGGCCTGACTACAGACCCTTCAAAGCTGTACTTTCGTTGGCTTTCAAGATCAGGTCTACCAAATGATTAGGCTGTTCAGCTTCTCCTGATATCTATGAAGTGTGCTCGTGCCATGCAGAGTCTGGACATGATAGAGTTTTCAAATAGCACAAACACGCTCTCAATATTTTTTCTTTTGCATAGTCCAACCAATCAATCCTATGTTTAAGGAAAAAAAATTGAAGGTGTTTTACTACTTCTTGATCTCTGGTCTTACTGAACAGTTTTAAACCACTGGAGAATAGGGCTGAGGAAAAGAGCAACTGGCCTTGAAGAAGGGCAAGAGACAGAGTTCTAACTCACACAACCTCTGGAGCAGACAGTTGATTTTAAGCCAGATCCCTCCTATGGGTTGATAGGGCAAGCTCAGCCATTCCTATACCCTTGGGACCAGGTTAGCTGAGTCACTACTATTCCCCTTACCCTAGGGAGGGATTGTATAGCCACTTACTCTGTTAATACTAAGCTAACAAATGAAAGAAACAAATCATTGTTTCCTTGAATCCAGATCATTTTTATGATGCAATTGCATAAGTACAACAGAGAGAGTGGAGAATGGTAGGACAAGGAGGCACAAGGACCCGTAAGTCACTCCACCAGGAGAAACCACTGGCATCCAGCTGCACCTAATGTCTTATTCAATGATACAGTGCATTTGGCAGCAATGCTGATTTCATGAGCCTCCTGCTCATGGCTTCTGACCACATCCAATGTCCCCCCCAACAACACACTGCAAACCCTGGAAGGTGGCCATTGTACTGCCACACTTGGTCAGTCCAAAGTTCCACAGTCCAAGGCCTAAAATACTCAAAGAGAAGCCTGAGGAGCTCACTTGTAAGAGGGGAGGGCTGGAAAGCAACCAAGTTACAGCCTGCAAGATCTGATCCGTGACACCCCTGGTGAGAGACATAACTGTTCAGAGGGTTGTCCAATACCAGAAACAGAGCCAAGCAATCTAAGTGTTGTATCACCGATGGTCTATGGCTATAGGTGAAACAGTATTACCAGTGCAAGTTAAAAGTTTCTATTTAACTAACTGAAAAAAGGACAATTTTCTGAACTGACTCCATTCGGAGAGCAGGGAATTACTCTGGGCACAAACCTCACTCGTGCACAGCCCTTCCAGGTGGCTGACACAAAACT
This sequence comes from Callipepla californica brunnescens, assembly GCA_023055505.1. Taxonomy (NCBI): domain Eukaryota; kingdom Metazoa; phylum Chordata; class Aves; order Galliformes; family Odontophoridae; genus Callipepla; species Callipepla californica. The sequence goes on from JALIRH010000013.1 coordinate 2,995,977, forward strand.
AGAGGCCTTCTGTTGCTCCCTGTACCTAAATGGTTGTGCAAGAAAGTTAAACTAAGCAGCATTCTCATACTGAGAACACATAATGCTTTCTTTTCCCTTATCCCAACCAGAGGGCACAATTTGTACTAAAAAATAGCAACTTGACTTGGCTCGTATTCCCTGCACTGCAGTATTCAATCATTCTCTTCTTGTAAAGCTGATGATTATCAGACCTTCCAGGACAGATTTCAAAGACTAGAACCAATCAAAACAATCTGGGCTGTATTCAGTTTTACAGTCTATGAGGTTGGATCACCCCTGCTCCTGGCTGCCCTCCCCCTCTCCTCCATGTTGGCTTTTGAAGCAAGTAGCAAAGAAAGAGGAAATTCCTGGAATTCCTTCATCAGCATTAGGGCTTGTTTTGCACAAACTTGGACGGAGGCTGCTCCTAAGGGGCCAACTTGTGCTTTCATCCTATTGCAGCAATTCTGCTTTTATTTATTTATTTTCCTTCCCAGCCAGCTTACCCAGCCTCCTTCGGTGAATGAAGTGCGTTACTGTCGAGCACATAGATGCTGACATCCTTGATGGACTGGCTAGGTTTTAAATTACTCTCCCCCCTGGGAGGTGGAGGCTCTTTCCTTTTCTTCTTGGCAAAGAAGTTCTTGAAAGTCTGAAATCTGGATTTTTTCTTTCCTGCAACACGAGAAAAATGAAAATTTACAGAAGTTGAAGGTGCCACTTAGACTGGAGAAAGTTTTCTCTTAAATTCTGGAGGAAGCCTGTGGAGAGCCACAGAGCAGGAACAACCCATTCAGTTCTAATCAGCCGCTTTGTAAATAATTCAGTGCTGGAGTCCTGTGAAAGGTGAAGCTGCAGTTCTTAGATACACTGCCTATAAAGCAACACTGGCCTTCTGCTGACAATGGTGCTGCCTACTTAGGTTCCAGTTTATGAAAAATGCACCTTATATAGAGAACACTTCTACCTACAACTCAACGGTGATAACACAAATCATACTTAGTATAGTTTCGATAAAACAATAAATATTTTAAAATCTTTAACCCTGAATGTCTTTACTTAGCTTTCTTTGTTTCTGCATTTTCTTTACTCAGTGCTGTAAGGACACAAAGACCACTGCCCCAAAATAAAATCAACTCCTCCAAGGTCAGTGGAACAAGCTGAAATCAAGACACTCATCTGCCAAACCCCCAAACACAGCAGCTCTCAGAACATAGCTACAAAACTGCTCAGCTGATTTCACATTTTCCATTGTTGTTGAAGTAAAACACGAAAAGAACAGCATACAGCATAAGAAACATAATGGATGTCTTTCATTTTGACAAAACTATTTTATCATCATTATCTATATTTTCTTTCAATGCACAAGAGCTGTATTTTATTTGTTGCTGACTCTTACACTGAAGGGTTGGTTTGGAGTGGTCTCTGCCAAGCTATTGTGCTAAGACCCTTCTGATGGACATAAATGCATATGCAGAGCAGTAACATCACTGCGCATCAGAGCCAAATTCATTGTTCAATTAATACTTTGCAGCAGTTGGCATAATAAATGTTCACAGCTGGAAGATTCCTGAATAAGTAAGGCATTCTTTCCACAGTTATTGTCTTCTCCCAGCAAAGATTTAGTCGGCAATGCTCCGTCTCAACGTGTGCCCTGTACGTGTAGGGATTTCTGCCAACAAGCCTTATCAGGGCTGAAACTGTGCCACCACACAGCTGCATCACACACCACACAGGAGCCACTTTGAGAAGTAAACAATGATGCTGAGATCGACTCCCCCATCCCCTTGCAGCTCTCAGGGCCAGCGCCAGCAGCATGCATCATGACACACAAGGATACAGCTGACAAGGAAGACCTGTGCTTTACTTGTCCACTGCTTTGGGCTGTCACTATCCTTCAGACAGTACTGTGTAAAACTGCCAACAGATTCCCACTCACCCAATGATGAGATGCGGAGCTCCCATGGAGGGTTTATCAGCAGAAGATCTCAAAAACTGCTTATCAGGCAGAAAGTGAACGACGTAGCCATGGAAAACAAGCAGGATATACTGACTCCCTCAGAATCCAGAGCTGAGCCCCAAGCTTTTGGATTTAAGACTCTCATGGAGCTCAATGAGTTTCACATTAGGCTCAGAGAATGATGGTAAGAGAAGATGGATCACACAGCAGTCGGAAGAGCACTGTGCCCACAGAGAACACGATCGTGTTGACTGAGACTTAAGAGTCTTTAAAAACACTTCTCCATCATTATGTCATTCATATCAGCAGCTACACAGCTTAATGGTGTTCTCCCAGCAAATCTGACAAAGGGGAATTCAATTATTATAGACAAGCAAAACAAAAGATTAAACACTTTCATGAAGCAGTGCCCCAGAGTTACCAGTCCAAGCACATTCTGATGCCTCAAAGAGCAGAACAGCAGACTTGGCTGCATGTGGAGAGCTGTCCTACACTGGACAGCCATCAGTAGTATGGACAGTGTGAATACTAATTATGAGCTTAATTAGATGCTAGTATTTCCAGAAGCAGCAAGTGAATGTTTGGAAAACAAACAAAAAAGAACCCACTGCCACCAACAAGTGATCCTAAAAGCATCTAAGGGAAAGACATAAAACAAATATTAAGACCTACCACAAAAGAGAACATTGCTAGGGTACTACTCCTAACACTTGTTTAGATCAAAAATGGTGCTAACTTTAGAACAGAGCCTATGGAAAGGATTTGAGACCACTGCCAATTAGTAATCCTCAGCTGGCATGGGACAATTCTGGGTACTGGTGCACAACTCACAGTCCTTCCATGCAGACACATCGGTTACTTCAGTGCCTCCTCTGGACTCTAATGTATTACCAATGTCAGGGCACGCCCCTCCAGCAAGAATTCCTCTTCAGCTGCATTCTGCTCAGCTGCATGTCTTCAGCTGCTTCACAGTGAGCAACACAACATTTCTCTGCAGCTCCAGAATGGGCACTTGCCACTTTAAGACATGAGAAAGATCACTACTAAATTGTGCTTCACAGAGATGGAAACCATGGGACTGCTCTGTGTTGGGGCATCTGAAGAAGACACCACTCAGAAGGATGGTGTTCACATCAGTGTCCTGCTGCAAACACGCGTGTATGGGTTCTGCACACTGTTAACAGCAGTGGCACATCTCATTTTCAGGTGTCTGCAATTCAGTGCGCTGTGATAAGGCCAATGTATCATTAAATGACAATTCAAATAACATTATGTGCAAAGATCTTACTACTTAAAATGGAAGAAAGCCGTTGCACAACAAAAATCTAGTCAAAACAGGGCGAGAAAACCCAAACTCAGACGATTGCCTATTCCCCACTCACCCACTGATGGACGCTGACTCATCATTTCCAGTTGCTTACAGTTGCCAAAATTCCATTTAAGGCATTAACAATAAAATATTATATTTAAAGGCTACTGTCCTAGCAAGCAAAAGCCTTCCTGAAAATGAAAATGGATTGCCTATTCTAACTGATTTAGCTCATTAGCCTATGATAAGAGAAAAGGAGCAAAGATAAGCATCTGCTTTCTCTGAACAATTTATTCGGTGCTTTTTTTGTTTTGTTTGTGCATTGCCTCTTTCATTGCTTCTCCTGTGCCCTGGAAGAATCAACACACTCTGCTCACTGCACAGTTCTTTTCTGTAACAACACAGAAGATAAAAAGATGCTCTTTCCAGTGCAAAATTGAGACTGTAAAAAGCAGAGGGAGTATCTGATTTGGGAGCTCAAAGATCATATTCAAATGAAACAGTTCATTCAGCAATACTCTGCTCTCTCTCACTTCCTAAGGTGCGGTCAGGGCACACTTTCCGTTTGGTTTTTTCTCCAAATCCAATGAGTAGATATTTTCACTGATAAAAATACAGGATTAAAAACAAAGAAACAGACCAAGCAAGCAGACAAGCTTGTCAGAAGATGCCATTATTCTAGCTTCATTACAAACACTCAGCATTGCTAGACAAGCAACAGAATCATGGAACTCAGCAAGGCTAGTGTTGGGTGCTGGTAGTTTGTGGACAGTTACACTGTCACTACTTGAAAGGAGCAGCTCAAGAAATTAATCCAATTGACTTGACTGTGAGGGCTGAGAATGTCAGATCCCTAAAGCCTGTGGATCACTGAAAGCTATGAAGAGGAAGAGGTGAAACAACCCTACCTGGGATGTAAACAGAGGATCTTATGTTTTTAAAAGGCAAGATTGGATTTTTCAAGTCCAAACAAGTGTCCCCTGAATAATTCTTTAATAGCTTTTAATTTTTTTGAGGTTTGGTTCAGTTGGAGACAGAAATATTGCTGATTTCTCAGAGCCAAGGTTGAGGACAGCAGAGCACTTCCTGCCTTTCTTGTCACCAGCGTCAGAATTTGATCAGTTTCCTGAACATTAGCAAACTAGCACAGAATCTGCATATGTGGATTTTCTCACAAGGTCACCAGTGTATCACGAACAACAGCAGTCGATGTGGTAAACTACACTACAAATTTAGGAAACCAGCTGCTACTGAGCATTCAAGATCACACACAGCTCCCACAGACAGCCCCAACACAACAGAGCTGTCCTACACCACACACAGCAGCCAGCTCTTCGAGCTCTACAGTCCCCTTTTCTGAAGATCCAAGGCAGAACCAGAAAATAACCAGAAAATGTCTTTTCAGCAGTGCACGTTAAATGCCCTTCCTATAATATTACCAGCTGACAAAGTCACAGAGAAAAAATTTGAAACAGAACAGCAAACCAGGTCCCTACAGATGGCCCTCCAACCTGAAGAAAACAAATCTTGGCTTGCAAATCAGTTATACAACTGGAGAACTCCTGCTTACCTGTGTACTCTTCGGCTGCTGCCCCTGGTTCAGGTGACTGTATGACATCTGTTGGCCCCGTAGCCATGATATAGTCACTGAAATGGAGATGAAAGTATTAATTAAACCTTTCCTACAGACTATGATCCCAAGTTGCATGAAGAAAGAGTGTGACTGGATCCCTGCTACAGCTGCATTCCCAAATGTTCATCACAACCAGGGTTCGCACACTTATTTTGTACCTCAGTCACAGAACTCTTCCTCCTTTTTCATCAGCACTTATTTCTCCTGCCAGAACTAACAGAGCAGTCTCACTTGGTGCCAGCACCTCTTTCTTTTTAAGAATCTGGGATCAAAGTTTGCATCTAATGAAAACGTGACCAGCGAGGTCCGTCATGCTCCCCAGTGCCAGAATCACAAATCCTTATGCATGCTGTTTGCTACAGACTGGCAGCTCCATGCACAGCTCCACGTACAAAGCATCTCAAGTCAGAGCTCTGCTGCCAGGGTTGGCGTACTACAGTGCCTCACAGCAGGCAGCCTGTCAGCATTATTAAAATTAGTTAAGCATCAGCACTGAACCATCATCCTGGGCTATGCTACATTTGTGGAAACCAATAGATCAAATTTATTTTGGATCCAGTGCAATCAGCTTTTAGCCACAAGCTTTGAAACCTTATCGCAAGCTGGGCTATTGATCAACCACATTAGCTGATGGCATCATCTTCCTCTCTGATGAAAACAAAAGTTCAGCCTAGTTTTAAGATCATTCAATGTTAACTGGCTCCACTTTGTATTTTCCAAGGCTCCTAAATGGGCGTCTGTCAGAAACAAAGGAACGAAGCAGCAGACCGCAAGAGTTACAGTACAAATGTCAAGCGACAATGGCAACGTGACAGTCTGGCACAGCAGCTCATAAATACTGTCCTTTGTTGGGGAAGATCCCGAAGTGATACCCTTACACAGCAAGCAGTTCCAACCTGCTGTGGCAGGACGGAAAGAGGAAGAAATCTTTACAAACAAATAAAACACCCACAAACAAATGCTGCCTGCTTTTCTGCGTGGTCGGACAATTTTCCACTTCAAAGCAGTACACTACTGCCAGCTTCAATTGCTTAGGTATCTACTTGGCTGATCAGGAAACTATTGTATTTCTTCTCTATCAGCCACACCTCCGATCTGTCATGCCAAAGAGCACCAGCGCTTCTCCGATCCCATGGATAGCCCAGCACCTCAAAGAACCTCCGAGAAAGATGAGGCAATGGGACTGGTGAATGGGCTGTGGCTTTCTTCTGCTTTAGCTCATCTTTAGCAGTGGACACAGGAGTGTATTAATGCACTGTCAGTCCAAACAATCTCATCGCACCTTGCAAAAACACGATGAAAGTCATTGCAGGGACCAGGACTGATTACGCCTCTTCTAAAATAAGAAGCACTGAAGATGGTTTTGAAACAGCTGTTAAACAATATTCAGAAGCAACCATAAGTAAGACTTCTAAGATTTTTTTCTTCTGGACAGTGATAATCACCCAACATTTCTCCCTTTTTCCCCCAGGTCTCATCAGCTATCCATGGAAATGTCTGCATCTCCTGCACATTTCAACTCAGACGGTCACCTGCAGACCTTCTCACACAGACTCTGTTTTAAGAAGAAATATGGATCCATTCTTTCCCCTCCACTTTATACACCGTGCACACTGACATTAAGATTTTTCTTTAGTGAAAGGAAAATGCATTTGAATTAAAGCATCAAGGAAACACTCAATGAACATACAAGGGCAAACTGGCAAGCCCGAACACTTGGGCTTATTTTCACAGAACGTGAGTGGCACTGACATTTGGCTCATTTGCACCTCTAACTTCTGATTTGCCCACCTTTAAAGCAATGAAAACACTGCAAAATGCTGATTTGAAATCCAGCTTTGTTTTTGCTGGCTCTATGTTTATTTAAATCACTCCACCATCTCAGCTGCTCCTGCCAGTCCCTCTAGACACTTGGACTGCTGTGCTTATTACAAGTGCAAGCATTTATTTCCATTTGGTGCATCTTTTATACCAGTAGAACTACAATTGCAGGGCACTTTAGCTCCGAGGCAATCTCTTCGCAGGCAAATCAGCTCCTGCATTAACTCAATTTTATAGCTGAGCTCTCTGGGGCATATGGAGGTCAAGTGTCAATTACAAGGGCGCATTGCCTGTCTGCAGAAGTGCCCTCACTTAGGACCCAATGGTGCCTTTGTAGACCTGATCACGGCATCATTGTTCCAGTGAACCAGACAATGACTTGAGGTGAGGGAAACCTCTCAGGTTTTTCCACGCCATTAGTTTAACAAGCACTTAGAAGAAAAAATATATATTTATATATATTTACAGCAAAAGCGAAAGTTACATCATTAAAAGCTTAATGAAGCAGCTGAAGGAAAGTTACCATTTAGATGGCATTTAGATGTCAAATTCTGGTGGCAGTGTGTTTTACTTTACAAGAGAAAAGTCAGCAACATTTCTAGGCAACTCTAGCCTGGGGATTAATGTAAGGGAGAGAAAGAGGACAAAAACTCATCAATACAGATCCATGTGAGTGCACAGGCATTAACTGGTTGAACCCCCAGACATTGACCACTGCCAGCCCTTAATGACAGCTGCCAGACGCAGTGCTGCATGTGGCCAGGATGTATTGATACCACGCGTCTAGTTTGATCAGCTGCACTAACCACGTGTACCCTGCACGCTCCCCCACAGCACCACACCATGAGACAGAAATACTGCATGCTCATTGATTTTTAGTGAGAGAAGTGTCGGGTGAAATGAATGGACCTTTGGAGCAGAATTTTGTTGCTTGTCAGGCAAGGAGATGCTAGGGGACAGCTGGGAGTCAAGCAGAAGACAAAGCAGAGGAGGCAATACAACCCCCACAAGGTTGTAGAACTGTCTTTATTTCAAAGCAGACAGCAGGAGCTAGCTGGCAACCAATGCTACACTCGTCTGGTGTGGTGGTTTGGATCTGGGCTCCCTGGTATCCCACACCCAGCTTCCATCCATAACCCTACTGCAGTGCATTCACCTCGAGCTCTTCAACTTGAGAGAGGAACCAACCAGCCTGGAGAGAAAGCATTGCCCACGAACAAGAGAAGCAGCCTGACCTCTCTTTCACCATCTGCAGCAACTGGCAGGTAGTTGGAATGCTCTACAGTAACTGGACACAAGAAATGCAACACTAGGAGACTGCTCTGACCATTCCCTTTTCTCAGCTAGGTACATCACCTGAATATGTGTATGGGTGGAAAATGCTAAAAAGAAAAGACAGCTCCTATACCATACTTAAGGACTCCTGGGAAATCAGCCCTGTAGAGAACCCAGGCTTCCCACACTTAGCAATGGCCCAAGGCAAAAAGAAAAGCTCTGCTCAGCCTCACAGAGGGACATGTTTCCTTGGCCAGGACACACATCCCTTGACATTTTGTGCTGCTCAGCCTAGGGGAACGCATGCCTCCACCCAAGCCTCCAGGCCAGCCATGGCCAGCATTCCCCAGAACCCAGCTCTCTCCTGAGCACTGGGCCTCACAAAGGAGTGGGATGTAAGACAGTTATGTATTCAGGTTACATTCTTCAGCAAAAGGTGATGGGTTAAATTTTTACTCTTCTAATTAAAGCACGTTAGAGGACTTTGTTCTGACAAAATGGGGTTGACTGCTTCTTTCCTGGGAATCCTACAAGCCAACTATCAATGGACTCATTGACCCACTGATAGTAGGTGCAGCAAAATCCTGTCTTCAGTTTCCCCTCTGCAGCTCCAGGGATCTCAGGGTCAGTCACAAAGCAGAACCAGAGCTGGTGAGGTTTCTGTTCCTTTTGCATATCCCTCAAGCCTATTAAAAACAAGGTTCCATTAGTCTCCATGCTCAGAGCCTGAACGTGACCCATCAGGAACACACTGAGCAGTGCAAGGATCCCACAGACACCTTTGTTAAAAGCAGGCACTGACCTCACACAGCTCACCCCACTGGTGCTTCTAGGACAGATTTCCCCCCTCCAACCCACAAGGTGATTTTGCCAGGCCCCTGCTGGCATCACCACATACTGACCATGACTGATTGATGGAGGCACAAGAGAATAGCATAAATAGAAGCTTACTTGGGGACTCTTGCTGCTGCCTCCACTGGTGACAGCGAGGGGTGAGGAGTCTACAAAGTTAATGAGTACTGCTCCCATCATTCTATGGAGAGAAAAGGAGCTTGAGAAAGTTTAAGGCCCTTTTCAAAGGATCACAAGTAATACAGTAATAGTAGTCTTCAGGAAATCTAGATAAGCAGCTTATTAATAGAGTATCAATGAAAACACTCTCCCAGGATCAAGTAGGGGGTCATAATTCCCCATAGCATCAGATAACAGTCAGCTGCTCCCCTCTAAGAGATATCCAGAGCAAACAATGTTCGCATAAAGAGATGTATTCATGGCTTTCACCCTGTGCTCAGCCCACACCCGCTCCCCGCACCCCATCCCCAGACCTCGGCTTCCCAGCGAAGGCTTGCCAGAAGACAGCTCCCAGAGGGCTGGACTCTGTACCTACGGTCTGCTTTGAGAAGCCTCTGTCTGACCGATTCTGAAGGATTTCTGCTATTCAGCAGTGCCTGAAGCAATATGTGCTGCCCTCCCGGTGCGTGTGTGTGTAACACTAATGGAAAGCAGCTGGTGGGCTGAAGCTGACTTTAAGAACAACAACAACAAAAAAAAATTGCAGGAGGAAATGCCTTTCATACAGTCACACGGGCTCAGTCTGTAATTGTGTGAGATGCCAAGAGGATAAGAAGGGGGAGGGGCAAATGACAAAAACTATTTGTAAGCTACAAGAGAAAACACAGCAGCAATGTGCTGTCAGCAGACCCAGATCGAGGGGCTCGGTGTTCTGCCCCTGCCCTGCTCCCCAAGATGCCCTTGCTCTCAGCACTAAACCACTCAGCGAGGCCTCCCTGCACACGGGGACATGGCTGCAGCATACAGATATGTTTGCTTCAACCTGGCCAGGTACCAGCAGCTGAGCAGCCACCAGTTTGCTCTCAGCTCAGAGGTCCCACTGATGTCCAAGCTTCTGCAGCTTTGTCACAGCTGGCATCTGTACCACACACAAGCTGCTGCCCTCACGCTCCTAATTACTCTGCAGTGCTCATTAGCAGGACGTTGTGCTGTCACTGTCAGTGCGGGGATTCCTATTGCATGCTTGCATCAGCACAGACAGCAGCACTAATATCCACCTTCTTGCCAGGAGCCAAGCCAAGAGCTGCTTCTCTTACTGATTTATAGCACAATCTTTCCAGTGCACTTTCTGGTCTGTACAAATCAGGAGAAACACGAGTGAACTCTGCTCACTCAGCCACGCACTAAGCACTTGCAGGGCTCAGCCAGCACTTTGGGCCCAGATGGACTCTCCAGTAGAGGAACGTACATTAACTGCCCCAGCTGAACTGTGCCATTTGGCATCAGCGTAGCAGTAAGTCAGTGCCTTTTCCATGTAGCAATTCTTCTTTATGCTACAGAACAGCTGGAAAGGGGATCTTCCACTCTTCCTAACAAGAAGCAACAGAGGCAGCAGGCAGCCAGCAACAGACAAAGGAAAGCACACACTGCAGGCAGCAGGAGCTCCCTCAGCACTACTGCCACGGGGACAGCCAGCAAGTTTGGGAAGGACATCCACTGAACACAGAGTCATTCAGTAGACTGAGAAGGAAAGGAGCCTTAAAGCCCATCCAGTCCAACTCCCCTGCAATGAACAGGGACACTGACAGCTCCATCAGGTGCTCAGAGCCTGGTCCAGCCTGCCCTTGGGTGTCTGCAGGTATGGGGCAACATCACCTCTCTAGGCAACCTGTGCCAGTGCCCTATTACACTTAACATGAAAAACTTCTTCATTATATTCAATCTAAATCTCTCCTTTTAGTTTGAAACCATTTCCCCTCGTCCTATCAACACAGACCCCGCTCACAGCCTGTCCCCTTCCCTCTTGTAGCTCCCCCTCGATACTGCCAGCCCGCTCTCAGCTCTCCCCACAGCCCTCCCTTCCCCATGCTGCACAGCCCCAGCTCTCATCCTGTCCTCACACGGAGCTATTCCATCCCTCAGACCATTTTTGTGGCCCTGCACCAGCAAGGATGCAACAAGAGGTTTTAACAAATTAAGTTGTCTAAGTGTTGCAGGGAAAAGAGGACTGAAACAATAGCCAACGGAAGGCCAGAACTGAAACACAGGGCTCCAGGCCATCTCTAAATCTTTACTTTTTTCCCAAAACAGTCCCTTATCCCTCTCTTTGTGAGTTGAAGAACAGTTTAAGGATGGGAAAAAATGCATCAGATAGCTCACACTGTGTGGGACACACTGCTTTCAGGGTGAGTCAAGGAAGACATTTAATGCCCAGGAATTTAAAGTGCACTTCAGTGACTTAGAACAATAAAAAAATTTAAAAAAGGAAAGACCAACAGAAATATCCCAGAGTCACTGTGTCACAACACTCACTCCACGGATCCATCTCCCCAGATCTTGCAGAAAGCTCCAGGCTACAAAAGAGCAAATCAAACCGGGCTCTGCGGCCTTGGACTGCTTTTGGCAGGAAGCTCAGGAAATCTCTCCATGTGAAGTCCTGGATCCAGCAGGGCAACATCTATTGGCTGCGCACATGCAAATAAAGAAGGCCAGTTCCGTCTTGTGTTGAAACACACTGTCTGGCTGGCTAAACCCCATGGCCTTACACTGCTTCTGGAATTCAGACCCCAATTTGGCTGCCGACCTTAGTCAGAGCCGAAGGAAGGCCTGGGGCAGCTTCCAGGCCTGTGAGAGAACTTCTGGAGATGTGTGTGACTCCGAGGGTCTCCAGGGAACCCCCCACTGCTCTTCCAGCCCCAACGGGGCACCCTGTGCAGCATAGGAGAGCCGCTGTTGCCAAGGGAGGTGCTTCACAGATTCTCAGAATCATAAAATCATTAAGGTTGGAAAGACCACTAAGATCACCTAGTCCAACCATCAACCCACGCTTGTGACTGCTCTAGGCCACGTCACTCTGTGCAACATCCACCCCTTTCCTGAACACCTCCAGGGACAGTGACTCCACCACCTCTCTGGGCAGCTTGCTCCAATAACCCATAACCAATAATCCAATAACCACTCTGCATAGTGTTTCCTAATATCCAACCTGAACCTCTGCTGGCATTACTTTGAGCAGTCCCCAAGTCACTTCTGTCCCCAGGCTGCTGAGCGACTGTTCTCTTTAGAGCAGACACTACTTTAAGATTCCATCCACATACACTCCTCTAAAATAAATCCATCTGAGCCAATGTTGGTTTGCACCAATAGAGCACTAAGGCTGCACTGAGGAAGATGGAGAGATCAGGGAGGAGAGAGGTTACCCAAAATGGCAGATATCCATCAAAGAGAGCAAGGACCACAAGATGGTACTGACAAGAGGATGACATGGCAAAAGATCAGACAGGGACAGGCATTCTGTAAGATCTTATCTGGCTGAGTGCTACAAGAAAGGAAGCAATGAGACAATTTGCATTTTATGAAGGAAAACAATGAAATTCCAACTACTGGAATATTCTTTTCACTCAGCTGAGAGGAGGGGAAGTAATTTGCTAGAGTGAATCAGCAAATAACTCCTCTGCTCCCCAGGCAGGCTGTATTTTCCCCAGGTGCATGGACAGCCTGAGGATTAATGTGATGTCTGCAGCACATACATCCCCCCACGCCTGAACCTCTGCAGGGATCAGCACTGTGCTGCTGGGTGAGGGATACTTAAAAAGGCTGGCAAAAGCACACGGTTACATATTTCTTAGAATGAATAAGCATAAATGAGTTCATCACGAATAAAAGTCAAACATTCAGTTCTCTAATTAGCACCAGATCCATGAAACTCTTGAGGCCAAAAGAAACAACCACAACAAAAATTTGGAGCTGGAACACAGCCTTAGCTCTGGCTGGATGGTCAGAAAGTAGAACCTTTGTCTGCAAAGCAACATTCCCATGCTGCAGCTGAGCGTGCTGCTGCCCTTCTGACCATGACATGGTCACCAAGGTGCTATGGCACGGTGACAGGCCACACAAGACCACCAGTACCCTGGTACCCATAGGAGTGCAGCAGTACAAGCAGTACAGTGACACAGTTAAAGGAAGAAGAGTGAGGATGTGTGTGGCCCAGGCCTCACCTCCTCTGCGTACCTGGCACTGGAAGCACCACACTGTTAGTGCAGTGCTGACTGCTCGTAGCATAACGAGCAGGGACAGCTCAGCATCTGCACGCAAAATCAGGCAGGATATGAACTGACTGACTTTAATTTGTATAAACAGGGACGCCCACCATGCAGCCTTGGAGGGCCACCTGCTACCTCAGTACAAATAATTGTTATTACCACTACGATGGCGTATGAACAAATCAGAAAGCCTGCAGTCAATGCTTGCTGTATTCAAAATGCTTCTTAAAAACTCCTTGATGTGTAGCAGTTGGAACGACAATGGATTTAACTCAGAAATACACTCTTTGATGACTGTAGAGTGGTGCTTTTGGAGTCAGGGCATTTTGTGATCAACTGTTTTCTTACAGCAGCAACCTGTAAGAGCAGAAAAGCAATAAGAACTCAACCTTGGAATTGCCTTGGATTTTCTCCTGTTTCCCCATCTCACGTTGTGCAGGTCTGGATGGCAATCAGCTCCCACTGTCCTGCACAGCTCAGGTAGGTTATCTGCTGGAAGCATGGTGTGGAGCTCGTACCTTTTTGTCTGAAGTATCTATAACCATATTTCAGCTTCTAAAGCCAACTCTAGGCCTTCACATCACAGCTATCAAACTTTCCAGACCTCTGTACAGGGAGGAAATGACAAATTAATCTCTCCCTTTGGCTGAAAGAGTACAAAGCCAGACACTCTGAGCAGCACAAGGAGAGAACATGAGGCAAAATTACGAAAAGATGTTTTCAAGGGCTCAATCTGGCAAAAAAATGTAAACCAAAAACTCCAGCTAAATGGTGCAGAAGAGTGAAAATCACATTCAGCAGATTGTCCCAAGCCAAGAAGCTTCTGCTCCAGTGGAATAGTAAGACAGGCAGTATTAGGGGTGCTTGTGCATCAGACACTTGGTACTGTAGTGATAGGGAGGGGGCTTATGTGCTGAAACCAACCATAGGGGCACAGCTTCATGGGACTCCTTTGCCTGCAGCCAGCAAATGCACCGCATCACGTGGCTGCTTAGCCAACATGGCACACTTAGCCACTGAACAACATGCAGAGAGAAGTGTGAGTAGCAGGAGGAGGGCTGGTGAGCTGGAGTGACTTGCTGGCTGTATTAAGCTACAGCGGAACTTCACGCACAGGGATGAGTCAAGAGGAATGAATCAACAAATAGAAAGAGTTGATCTTTCTGTTAATAATACAGCACCATTGTACTAACTGCTCAGCCGCCCGCGGTGCCACGGCTCTGCCACCTCCTGACTGCTTTTGTTCACCCTCACTGTTATCCTTGTGTACAAAAACAGGGATTAAGTGTGAATGCTTTCAGGCACTGAGCTGAGCAACTCTTCTGAGCTGAAGACAAAATGCTCACTGATGTCCAAATGCCAGTACATTGCCACGGAGAGGAGCAGGCTCATAGGTTGCACATTGAAAGATTCCCATTCAGTGCTTTGCCTCCTCTACACACCACACAACATTTCCTAAAACCTGGTGTTGTCACCTCTGTCTGGACGCAGGGATTCTCTCTGCACTGGTGAGCTTGCTTTGCAGTTAACAGCCTGCAAGATGCTCCTCAGCTCAACGTGTGCTAAAGAGCAGAGAGTGGTGGGCAGTCCCACAAACAAACAAACTTAGTTGATGGAACAGACATAATATTAGTCTACACTGACAATTGACTTCCATCTCAAGCTACAAATATACTGACAATATTCCAATGCATCCCTTGATCAAGTGCTCCTCCCAAATGGTAAACGAGAGCGCACATCAGCATTTTTCGACAGTCTTGGACCAAAAGAAAGAAATGAATTATCCCATTGGAAGCACAGACCTTGGCATAGCAGAACACACTCAAACTGAAGTATGCCCATAATTCTGGGATTGCTTGTGAAAGGTACCATGAAATCTCCAGTGACCGCATGAAATTCAGAACAGTTAAATATGTTTCCTTGGAGTCTGTTATAGAAACCAGCTCTGAGCTGGCAGGCGAAGCCTTCAGCCAAACACTTTATATAGCTTCTAACACACTATATTTGTCTTCGGAAATTGGCAGTTTGCGCTGACCATCAGTGAATCTTACTGTTCAAGCAGCCACGTTTTCAGCTCATAATTATGTGTTTGGCTAGTACCAACAACAGAAAGGCAGATATTAACAGATTCTTCTGCAGGCTTTAGAAAACTGCATCATACGTGCCCAAAGCTGATAGACTTTGCAACAGCAGGCCAGGACTGAGCATCACACAGCTCTGCAACAAGGATGAGCTACAGCAGCTACAAACTTACTGCAGCAACAATTTAAGATTAATGGAGTGGCTAATGCTGGCTAAAGAGAAGCAAGAAAACAGTCTGCAACTTACATTCGGCTGATTAGGACTGGTGCTGTTACATTACATTAAGGGCAGCAGCTCAGGGGGAGCCCTTTCCCAGTGTCAGTGCTGGCTTTCAGTGCTGGAGCTCTGGGCTGCTTTGGCTAAATCACTGCTTGTGCCCAAGCCAATTGCTTAAAACATAGAGAGCATTTCATTCACAAAGCAAACTAACTCCCACAGGTCCAACAACCACATGAGGATTTGGGGAAGCCACTCCTGTGACACATCTGACGCTGTCCAGAAGGACAAATGTTTCAGGTGAAACTCAAAAGGAACTTAATCCAAAATTAATTCCAGGCTTGAAACATCACTGTTGTTGAAATTAATGTCTGAGACTTATTTTAACAGCCAATAACCACTGCCAAAGCTGCATGTAAAATTTGTAATGAGTTCAAAGTATTAATAGCCACTAATCCACTTGGGAACGCATCCCAGGGCTGAGACAACAGGATGAGGAACATAATCTACACGCATATCCAGTGTCAAGACATAACTGAAGAATAACAAGAAAGAAGGGTTTGTTAAAAAAAAACATGCTGCCCTTTATTAACCAGGTAGATTTCTACAAGGAAGGAAGTGATCGTACGTCACACGAAAGAAGCTTCATCTCCTCTCATCCTTTACAGCCTCTCCCTGCCTTCCACAATTGTATCCCCCCCCTCTTTTCTAAGGTAGATTTGCTTTCCAAATGCTTAGATCCCTTCTTGTAGGCACAGTCACAAGTTTCAAAGGAGGAAAAGAGCCAACATGGGATGGGAATGCTAACTGAAATCCAGAAAGAACAGGGAGCCTTTGAAAATCCATAGTTCCAGCAGAGTAAATTGAGACACCTGGTGTAAGAGATGCAACCCTTAGGAGAGGTACGAAGAGGAGCAGGAAGCTGTGCAGGCTTTACTTTTGAGCTGGTGCTTTTTCCTCCACTACCCAAGCCTCCATCCATATCTTTCACTCTCATCATTCGTATCTTAGGCCTCAGGATACTATGTCGCTTGCTTTTTTTCACTGTCAATTTTCACTTTCTGTAATCCCATATTGTATGCAAAAATAGAGCCCTCTGCAGTCTGCTGATGCAAATCATTATCCAAACCCACCAGTCGGTTTTCGCAGCAGAAAATTTTCTTCCACTCCTCAGCGGGGAGAAGGGAAAAGAAAAGCTGTCTTCATGGTCGTTTAAAGCACCAACACTAACGTGCATTGCCACATTCGCTTCTCCCTTTGCAGCCTGCTCTGCAATCAAAAGGATTTATTGCAAATCAAATCTCTCAGCAGAGCGGAATTACAGAACAAACCACAGGTTAGATATACAAAAACATTTAATACCAGATTTCTAGTTGAGTATTTTTTAAATCCAATGTGCATTTCTGTACTTGTTATTTGTTCATACATGAACAGTGCAGCCAATCAATAAAGGACACTCTCCCATCACTACAACTAGACTGCAAAAGATTCATTCCCTTTTCATTGTTTGCTGCTGGACATGTATATCTGTGAAGGGGATAAAGCTAATTTTCATCAGTCAGTATTGACTTCTTGCACTTTGGTGCTCAGAAGGGTGCTCCAGTCCCAAGGCAGGAGCACGCTGTGCAGTGCTGCAGTACCGGAGAGACAGAGCGTACCCACCGTGCTGCAGGGGAGAGCTCCGCAGGGCACTTACTTTTCACTTCTCAGGCAACTGTAGAATCCAGCCATGGTCCTTCGCAGAGCTGTGCGGGCATTTAATTCACCCTTGTGCACGGGTGCTAACACAAAGACTCGGCAGCTCTATGCCCTGCTCACCAAGTGCCCACACGCACAGACAAGAAAGGCAGCGTGCCGATGCAATTACTAGCCAGATAAAGTTCCTGATCTGAGGCCCTCAGACTCTGCTGAACCGGGTCCAGGGAGGGCTGTGCCTGCTCCATACATGGTTATGAGCTGTTAACTCCCCCTTTCCCTGCCTCCCTCCAGCTCTTGGTGAGCACGGCATCCTAAGTGTCAAATACCATATGGCATTTGGTTCGGTCTCTCCACGGGACTAATGAGGGGATTGGTTGCAATTAGGATATGAAGAAGCCCCGAAGAGATTATATTGTTACTGTTATTTTTTAAACAGACAGGCTACAGAAAGTAGTCTCACCATCACCACGCAAACCCGCAGCCGCTCTCCAGCACACAAGGGGTGCAGGGGACCTTCCAGCACAGGCGTCAGCCCAACTCACTGTAAATCACAAGCCATTCTAACACGCTGCTCCACACATTAACAGCAAAAACTGCATCCCTGCAGTACCACAAGGCCAGGTGGGATGCTCTGCACTTTCAAGCAGCCACCACATCCGTATTAGAAAAATCCTGCCTGGCAGTGCCCTCTGATGACACACAGAGCAGCTGTGCCTCGCTACCTCAAGGAGACCTTCGTGGGTGCAGAAGGAAAACAGCCACGGTTTAATGCTGGGAACACCCCCCCAGCAGCTCTGTTCGGGGGATGACCCAAGCCTGGGGACAGCACAGCTGCCCACACGTCGGCATTACACCGCATTAAGTCCATATGGCACAGGTGCCCAACATTTTGGCTTGCCTGAGCCACACTGAGTGAACAGAAATTGCTGCCTTGGGTCACATACACAGAGATCGCTCCCCTATTTATTTCCATGGCAACTACAACTGATACAAAGAGTGCAATGGCACCATTTGATAGAGCAAATTCTCAGCGACAAAACACTGTTTTTCAGTCCAGTCACCGCCGCTAGCTCTGCATTTTCACTAGTGATGAATAAGAGCCTGGATGCTGCATTTGTCAAAACCTGCACCAGCAGAGGTGCCCCACTGTCACTGTCATCTCTGCTGAAACACACTACTCACTCCTCACCGTGCTCACATCCACTGTTCGGTCTCTCTCAACATTCAGCAAGTGTCCTTGGATGTCAGTGTCTAATGTGGATGACTTTTTCTAGACTATTAAGGGAAATATTTTTCCTTTTACACCTTTCCTGTAAGAGAGACACCAAGTTTGAGAAATGTCCCCCTGGAGCACGGTCCCAGAACTGACTGCTGCTGCAGCTTCATAACAGTGCAAAACAGTGCAACCTATGTATTATGAACCTTTGAACTCCATTTCTGAATTTTCTATAAAGTCCTGTACATAAGGGAAAGTGCTGACACCAATAATAAATGATACTGAGTGCGAGAGCCATCACTAACAAACCAAATCATATTCTTATCTAATTTCCCACTTAGCAAAAAAGAGAAAACTTCCACAATGCCATCCATGGAAGAAACATAAATCCAACATGCCCTGAAGAAGATGTGCTCTCTCTTTGGAAGAGATGCAAAAATGCAGTAGCACAAGTTGAGATGAGATGTCCTGAATGATTCCAGTCCAAACTCCAAATCCTAACCACTGAGAAGCTCACAGAAAAAAAGAAAAAAAATGTCAAACCCAAGACTTTGGTTATAGGATATCACCCACTGAGAAAGAATTCAGAGAGATTACCAGGGAAACATTCTCACTGGGGAAACGTTCTCACTGGCTGAGTGTGCAAAACCTCGGACATGGGGCTGCATCTGAAGTCTGCCCAGCATTTAGCTCAAAAAACGCTGCCAAAAGAAACATTTCTAGTGAGAAATGAAGGAAACCTCATCAGAAGTTCACATTTGTATTTAAAAGGAGAAAAGATCAAATGGCTTTCTACTGGGAAGGCCCAATCCCAAAGGCAGTGGAAGGGCGTAATCCTGATGGCTTTGGAAGAATTTCATAGTTTTAACCGGTATAGCGTAAGGCCCTCAAGCTTCAAAAGATCAGATTTTTACTAACATGAAGCAGATTCCCTGTCTCCTAACTCCCTGAGACGGTTTGCCTTCAGAATGTTTCCTGTCATTGTTCTTCTGCCTTTCATGTATTTGGTTTTGGTCTTGAAGTTACTTACTTGAATGTGCAAATCTTCATCTGTTGGTGCTCATTTAGGTCAAACATAGTCTTGTTCCCAGGAACTGGCAGATTTACCCACACACACTGCACCACTTAGAAAGACCCTTTGCTTTCCAAGAAGCACAGACTGGTAAACAGTCATTAAAAATAATTACCCCTCCTCGGGATCTACTCCTTTTTATTCTCTATCTCCATATCAGTCTCCAAGCCACTTCATGGCAGCATTTCTTATTCATGGCTCCGATTCTTCATCTCTAGCACAGCTCCAAATAACTACACATTGAGCTTTCTGGGTAGAGATCCAAAACCTGAGATGTTGATAAATATCATAACTCCAAGTCCACAGTGCAAGTAAGCAGTTAAGTGATGCTTATACAGGTCATGCAGCCAAATAGGAGCCAAGCTGACACTAGCTTGTTCCTTGTCAAGTGCTAAATGAATGGGCTGCTTTGCTGCCAGTTAATTAATAAAAGCTGTTTTCAGCTTGGAAAGTAGATGAACACCAAATAACCACAGAATACAGACTTTGGCAAAATAAAGATTGTTCTTTAAAGATAGGGAAGAGAGCAAGTTTAGACACCTGGAAGCTGAATCAGATCTGGATTTCCTCTAAAGTCTGTGGCTTGGCCTGACTGAAGAAGCCCGTTCTAGCCCGTTTCTATTTGAAAATGATGGCCTTCCCCCCCTGACTTCTCCCAACTCACTGCCAATGCTCTCCACAGCCCAACAACCTCACCACTCCCTGCGATCAGTGCACATCCAAATCTGCCTTGATTCATCCTCTCTGTCTGCAGGTGAAGCGAGTGCTCCAGGTGGCAAGGCGCCCTTCCTCGGGGTGATGCAGAGGTAGCAGCAGCACCTGTGAATCTTCGCGAGTTTCTTAATTTCTCCCAAGGGAAGGAGGAAGGCAAGTCTGAGCAAGGCCAGCAACCCAATCTTCGAGACAGGCTGCACCAAGATATAGTTCACAAACTCAGAGACTTATCAGTTTCACGGGCAATTTCACCTGTGCTATTGCAAGCAAGATCTCTTTCAAAGTAAGTAACCAACAGCAACTAGTAATCCAACAAGGGAAACTCCAAATAAGCTGAAAATGCTGGCCTGTTTCCACAGCCACTTCCTACACACACGCACACGTACACAGGCCACACACCAGCAGCCCAACAGCAGAGGTGTTAGGAGCTACACACACAACAAGCAATGCAAAATATGTTTCATGTCCAACAGATCTACTGCTTTTCTCGCAGCTTCTTGCAGCTAAATCTCCCAGAGCTAACTGTGTCCTTACCTCCCTGGCTCTCAGACAGCAAACACTTCATGCTTCTCCAAAAGCTCACTCCAAGCTGGCTTAAGCAGCATCACGACACGTGCACGGTGCAACAAAGCAGGGATGGACTAGATGACATGCAGTTGTGACACCTGACAACTAGCGGTGTTTAAACATGGCTGTTAGATCATTTTTTAACAATTTTCAGAAGGAGACAAAAGTTTTTGGAGAATATTTCAGTGAGGGTAGGAATAGAAATCCTACAGTGAACTGGTAGACCATAGCGTTGCAAAAACCATACAAAAGTATGTTGGTGTCTCTGCCTTGATTTCCTGTTCACAAGGCACGCGGTGGTCTCTCACTTTTAGCCTTCAGCCCCTACCAAAACACATCCTACTTCCCTCTCTCCCAGGCCCTAACAAAGTCACGCTTTGGCTGGTAGGCTTTGCTGCTGACAAAAGCACAGTACCTGTCGGGTGAGAATTCAATGAAAAAGTAACACAGTCAATGTCTGGACATCAAACGAGCTGTGTGGAGCAAATCAGAGTCTAACTCCCAGTTCTCCAGTTGTTGTCATAGAGCAATGAAGCCTAGGTTCTTAGAACCATAGAACCATACAATCATGAAGGTTGGAAAAGACCTCCAAGATCATCCAGTCCAACTATCCACTTACCCCCAGCATTTCCCCACTAAACTATGTCCATTAGCACCACATCTACATGTTTCTTTAACCAGAGTCGGTGACTCCACCACCTCCCCAGGCAGTCTGTTCCAGCACCTGACCACTCTGCCAGAGAAGAATTTTTTCCCTAACATCCAACCAGAGTTTAACTGAGAGCTTTCAGACTATGCTGCACTTGGTCTTGCCTAAGCACTTAGAAACATGTGCCGTTCCAGCTGAACCACAAGTAGAGCCCTCCTTCCATGATAACCTGCTACAAATCCTGCACCGAAATCAAACCACAGTAGCGCAAGTCGCTCTCACTGTGCCACAGTGCTCCTTGCATTTGGCACATGGATCATTTAACCACGTGCTAGCATAAACGTGACCCTCAGGGGCTCTTTCCCAAAGCAGAACGTATTCATACAAGTGAGATTCTTGGGCTGGCAAATGGGCCTGGCTTGGGAATTTCCAGCAAAAACTCTGCAATACTAAAGAAACAACAGTCCACGCATCACTGTTAAAAGCTGAACTATCAGAGCTCTGAACAACTGGGTTGGAATTGCCCACAATATTCTGCAGAAAGCAAAGAAGTGCAGATAAGAGGATTTCTGCCTTTCAGAGTTCATACATCCATCTGTGATTAATATTATAAGGAAAATTAGGGTCAAAGCCTATCTCTGAAAGTAGAGTACAGCCAGGGGCCTCTCACTGTGCATTATATCGGCTTCTTATTAATGCATTTGAGCCTGAAGAATTTGCCACAGTACTTGCTTGGGAGTCTAATTACTGTATGTTGATCTAATTATATCTGTTTTTACACTTCGTGCACAGTGTCTGGGATCTGGGGGATTGCAGTGATCGCTATTTCCTGCTGAAGGACTTTCTGCACGATCCTTCAGAAAAAAGAATATTTCAAAGACTGCAGCAATACACGTAATCTCTGATTCTAGCATTTGGCATTCTGATTATGAACAGTTTCTCACTATGTATGACAGTTTCTCACTAACTCACTAACTAACCATCTTCAGTTCTGAAGAAGGAGCAAAGATAAATCCCAGTACGGTATACCCGGTGTATTACTGAATTCTAAAATACGGCAAAAAAGGTTCCAGTACACTTCATCTGTCCTCCCCAGTCTGTGCCTCCTTTGTGTCTGCACAGTCAAACACGATCTCTTCCTGGATTATCTGGAGATGAAG
Source organism: Callipepla californica brunnescens (assembly GCA_023055505.1). Lineage (NCBI taxonomy): Eukaryota > Metazoa > Chordata > Aves > Galliformes > Odontophoridae > Callipepla > Callipepla californica. The sequence goes on from JALIRH010000013.1 coordinate 3,018,403, forward strand.
GTCGGACCATGTGTCATTTAAAAGGTAATTTCCCTTAGATTTGCAGCGGGATCACAGACATAAACTCAGACCTCAGTGTCAGAAAACATCAGTCGCCAAACAAACAATGCAGATGGAGGGAGAAGTGTTTGAGTGACAATTTGCTGCACTGATTTGCATGTAAAAATGCATTATTTATACAGCAATTAAGGACATCCCTGCGTACATAGCCAATATAGCAGGAAGTGCTGCCTCTCATGTGTCTGCTTTTTTTCCATCCAAGATCATAAATCTAAAATTTAAATATAATGAGTTTGAATGAAAAGCAGATTTTTGTTATTTTTATTTCTTGACACAGAGGAAGAGCTTGGTATTTCCTGTGAAAATACCAGCATGGCCAACATTTTCTATACTGGAAAACTGTGGTTCTTTTGTCTTAAGTTTGGGAAGTGTGGAAGCTGAACAAAGGAGCTCTATTTCTACACGCTCTGACTTAAGAAAACATCGTGTTAAAAAACATTACGTTCCAGCAACGCAACTTTTCCTTCTCGGTGTCCAGGCAGGCACCAATATGCAAGACCATCTGGAAAGAAATGTGAGAACACGGTATGTAGCTTCAGGCACATGGATCACTGCCTAGTCTACATGTCGAACATCAGAGGTAACAGCTACTGAGTCTAAACAAATATCCCGAGACGCCTTGAATAATGACTGCAGTTCTCTACACCCCATGCTTCCCAAATTCCCCTCTAGGGATAGATCCAGTCAATGTCCTTGCAACATGCCAAGCTCCCTTGGAGACAGATCAGACCTACGCTGCCAGTAACGCCTGTGCTGTGAATAAGCAATCAAGTTTAATGACTTCCCATGTATACTGGCTTCGGACTAATGTAGGCCCACCTCTTCTACAGAATTACTCCTGATTTGTTTGCACAGGTATAATTAGGGACTCACACATCTGGAAAAATGTTCTGAAAGCCATCAGCATCCTGAATTTCTACTGCCACTGAAGTAAAAACTCAAAAGTGAAGGTCATCTCAGATACCATCTCACGGGCTGAAGTAATAATACGGGAAATCACGGAAGCACAGCTCTGAGGAAAAGGCTGTCTGCCTCCAGTGCCTGCAAACACAAGGCTGAAGATAAACTGCCCATTAACCTTCAGAGAAGGGCAGTGAGGTCCCAGAACGTCCTGCCTGCAGGCTTTATTGCTCCAAAGGGAAATGAAGAGAAAAATTAGTTAGAACTGCATACTGCTGACATTTAACTCAAATTAGCAGGCAATGGTAACGTCTCTTTTCCTTTGTTAGCTTTCCTCTGCTTCAAGGCGTGCATACAGTATCTGTTTCATTTCACGAGCTGCAAAACAAGTAGAATGCACTGAGCGATAATAAATTTACTCCCACCACTTTATCTGCAGGATTAATCACAACTGCCAGACCTGTGTCCCGCTGCACAAAATGCAGTCTTACTCCACACTGCAGATACAGCTGGGAAACCGAGGCAGAGTAATTCAGTGACTCTCCCAGAAACCATAAACCCAGACTGAACCCAAAGCTCCCGGTGCCTGGAACTGTGTTTTAGAGTCTTTTCCCATCCTCCCTCTCTCTTATAAGGATAGTCAGAAAGTCCCTACAAGAATAGGCACCCTATAAATATCTAAGATAACTTTAAGTTCACTAAGCCAGGCTTCAGCTTGGGAACTCCCACAGAATCACTGGTATCAAAACGCTGAGTTAAACTAGAAATCAGTGACTCTCCCTCATGACTTGGCCCAGCCTGCCCAGAGTTTTAAAATCATCACATAGTAGAATATACCCATGCTGAGCCAATTTTGCCACAACAGTTCCATACCCCAGCAGAGTCCTGACGCAGCAGACTGACACATTTCTCAGATTCAAGCTGTGGGAATCTTTAAATATCCAGTTTGCTCTCAACTGTCTCTTACATGTGCTGGCACTGTTCCCACCATAATGGGAAGGGAAAAATATCTAATAATTAAAAATCTGCAAGCAGAAAATATGCTAATTGCAGAAGAATTTTACCTACAATTGTTGAATTGCAGTTCTGAGTCGCCAAGTCACTTAATCACATGCTTGAACTGGATCTCAGCTTTGCCCATCCCATTTGAAAGGGTACAACCACAGAGCTTAAGTAAGATCTGAGCTGATGGGTCTACCTAACATCACAGGACCATCTGAAAAAGCTAGTTGAAAATCATGACAAGTCCATTGCCTTCCTTCTGCTCTACCAACTGGATTAGGAGACACCGATAGCTCTTCCAGGACAAATGACAACCCCACCACTCTGGCCCCTCTTGCTGACCCAGACACAGCACAGTCACCCACCTCTTCTATTGGTTTTAGAAGCATCTACATGAGAAGGCGAACTCAGCCCAAGTCATAAAACAGCTCCTCTGAGTACAGGCTCATGCACTGATACTGCCTGCAATGGGACAAATCAAGGCACTGCCTGGAGGCAAGCCAGAGTGCAGCCCAAGGACAAGGCATGCTTGTTCTTCACTCACCTACCTTTGAACACAAATGCTAAGCAAGATCTCCATTTATTCAGAAATATTTTTATATAATATGAATTAGAGACTAGATAGCATTTAAAAGCAAGGAAAAGTTGCTTCAAGAAGTTACAGGATGGATTTGAGTTGCTTTCTTGATTTCAGAACACCATTACTGCAATATTTTCACACAGTGGATGAGATGTACGCTTTCACTAAGACAACTGTAACCAAGTAGAAACACTGCTGAGATTCTGGATATTTCCCCTCGGTTGTGTAAAGTTTTTCCACCACAAATTCATGCACAGTTGCTAAATACAATGAGATATTGGTAGAACAATAATAACAAACCCCAAGGGAATATCATTGAGCATTGCAGAGTGACTACCAGGCACCAGTAAAACTGTTGATATGATGAAGCTTTTCCTCTGCTCAGAGGCTGCTACAGAACCAGCGGATGTGTCATCTCTGGAGAGTCCCACATATGCTACACACAGAAAGTTCACCAGGGAAAGGGACTTCCACCACTCTTTGGATGCTGCTTTGCTCCCCTTTTTCCTCTCAACACAGTTTTACACTGCTTCTCGTTAAAACCACAAGATGAGACCCTCAGCACAGCCTGGGAGCTTCACAAACCAACTAACGCAACAACTTCTGCAATAAACAACAGCCTTTGCTTGTCTTCTATTTCTTGCTTTAAGCTGATTTATTTTAAGAACCTTAACACTTTAATATATTCTCTTCCACAATAAGATATCATTTTTAATTATTGCAGAATCCACAGCATTAGGAGTTTAACGCTCATTATGTTTTCTCTTCAGACATCACTGTGGCAACAAAGCGATAATGCACAAAAGCTAGATCCCCCCGAAAGAAAAGGACTTAAAAAATCAGTGCTGAAAGAACTCCACGCTGGTAGTTAACATTATGTATACAGGCTGTTTACTTCTGCTCACTCTATCATTATCGCTCCTGAACTCTTAACAGTGAGCAAATACACCACACTGTGGTTTTGAAACACACTGTGAAGGGGAACGGCTGCAAGCTATGCCTCCTCCAGAGGACCAACATCTTTAACACTGTACAGCTTCACACATCTGTAAATACGATCTTTCCTCATGCATCTGCAAAGAAATAATGATGAATTCTGAAAAGAACTTCTACTAGCAGTGAACACAAAGCAGTTGTGGAATTGCATCTCCAGGAGACTTCACTTTCCTCATGCACAGGAGGTTTTTTATGCCCCGTTCTCGATAACATCATCTTCCCATCTCCCTTTTTTAAACTAAGATTTAAAGAGTCAGTTATATAAACCCACGAGCTGCCTGTGAGGTGTTAAATCATTTCCTGGCAGACTTAAATGAAACCCATAGCTTGAAAAAGCAACATAGTCAAGGAAGCACGCTCATGCATATTCCCAGCTTGTAGCATGTACTGTATGTATGGGACTAGAGTTTAAATTTATAGAGGCTCTTGGCCCATTTCTCAAATACCATGTAAACCACACAACCAGGCTACCCTGCTTTCTCTCCCTCACCCTTTTACTTCTTCCTACAGAGCACTGAAATCTATCACTGAAAACAGACGACAAATTCAGAGCTCAGAAATCCTGGCACCACTTTGATAGAAAACAGGTTGAGAGAACGCGCCTTTTCTAAGCCTTGCCCTGCTCATCACTACCAGTGCCCCAGTAAATACTAACAGATTTTTAAGCCACAGAGACAAGGTTTGTCTTGGTATGTGAAGAAGAGACTTAGGCCCCTGTTACCTGGCCGTGGTCATGCATATGGGAACAATGCTGCTTTGCCTTGTACCGTGGGCTGGGGTAAGGCAAACATCCCCAGATTGCATGGGATGGGCTCTTGAACTCTCCTGAAGTCTCTCAAGTTAGAAATGATTATTAATGATGACTTTAAAAAAAAAGCCTTGGCACTCAGAAGAGGAAAGAATCAGCCAATGTGTGGCAGCGTGACCTGTGTGCTGGCAGATATCCCTCCCACTCAACCCCTTGGAGTGCAAAAATGGACTTACCAGGGTAAACAGAGAGAAAGAAAAAGACACGGTCAACCACAAACTACTGCAACCGTTTCTGACAAATTACAGCAGCTCTATTGAACAGATTTGTATACTTCATGACAACAGCCTCTTCTTGCCAGTGAATATCAGTGGAATTTAAGAGCTGCGTGTTCAGCAGGAAGAGGAAAGGGCTGGAACAGCAGGTGACAATCCAAAGCACGGCAGTGAAAGCACAACAGGCTGTGTAACTCCTTGGCATACCACTTGGCTGAGGTTAGCTCCGCTTGCAAGCAACGTATGCACACTAACCTCTATTTTACCCCACAGACTTTTAAGGAACAATTTACAGAGAAGCTGTGAAATCAAATCCTCAATACTTCCTACAGTTTTAAATGCTTGGAGTAGTGCAGTCACCCCAAATTCAACACCCCTGAGTCAGCAAAACTACACAACAAGTGGGGATTTTGGAAACACTCTCTTCATTTTCAGTTTGTGAACCACTACAGGTCCTGCTGTCAAGCTTTGTGGCTGTGTATTTCGGCTTTTCTGCCCGGCTTTGGTTTGTCGGTTGGTCAGAAGATTTAGAGCCTTGCATGACCATTTCTCTGTGTGAGCTATGACCGGAGGAGATCTCATGAGATTATGGGGAAACTGCTGCAGTTGGCAACAGTAAGGGAGTAATATTAGCTAAAAAGATCCTTGTTAATACCATCAGCTGCAAATCTTAGCATCTACTGCTTGCCAGAGCAGTGGTTTCAAGTTCCAACATGCAGCACTCCTTCCAGTGCACATACAAGCTGTCAACCAAAGATATGGAGATAAGCCCCTCCGGATGGAGAGAAATGCATGTAGCTTTATGCTGCAACAAGAGACTGAGCTTAAACGGCCTGAAGAATTGGCAGCTTTCTCAAAACTTATCTGAGGGAGTGACGGGGACAAGGGCTGCATTTCCACTAAAGCCAATGTCAAGTAACAAAGTCTCACTCGATGTTATTAGTTTAGAAGAAAGTGATGAAATCCAAATGGCATCCGTGCTTGTGGCGTTGGCATGGCTTTCGGAAGCTATTTTAGACTTTCAGAGGATACGTATGTATCTGCATGCACATGACTCGACACGATTCTGGTGGCATTCCAATAAAGTCAGGCCACTGCGGCTCGAGATTGGGCCACGTCCAGAGCTCATTAAAAACAGTGAGAGTCTTTCCACCGACACCAGCTCTGCAAATGGTGGCCTGTTGCTGCAGTCTGCAGCAGGGACGGCAGGCACGGGGCCCTGTCCTCTGCTTCACTTATTACACAGCTGGGTGCTTATGTTACATAACTAAAGATATTGAGAACAACCACACCGCGTTCACCACATACAGACACGAGGATTACTGAAAATCCTCAGGGGGGGGGAAAAAAATTCAACTCCCTAGTTGTTCACACCACCGTGTACTTTCTTTTCATTTATACAAGGAGTTCATAGAGATAAATGCATGCGGAGGAACGGATCCCTACACACTTCAGCAGTACTGAATGCAGTAAGCTTTCTGGTCAGAGTTGTAGTGCATTTCAGCACAGAGATTATGCAGTAAGGATTAAAGATGTGTTTGCTGGTATTAAACGCTTCAGACTCTCTCCCATGCACACAAAGTATTGTTCGCCGAGTGCTCATTTTCCCAGCTGTTAGAAAACAAGGAACACCTCAGTGCTCACACACGATCCCGGTACCTGCACGCACAGACAGTGCTGAAACATTCCAAATAACCAACGGACACATTCATTTGGATTAGAAATAAATGGCCCTGTGCTGTCCTCGGACCACGCTGAATTTCCCACTTCTCTGACCACCATACGGCTCCTTCTGTGGAAAGCAAACAGAGCTGTGCTGCCGTCTGCGCAGCTGGGACTGGCAAATCAAACCACATTCATAGCGGAGACAAACTTCCAAACAGGACACTTGGTGAGACGTAAAGCTTAACTTTTTGGTTAAGTTATCAGCTGCAGGAAAGACTGAAGAAAAGTCTAGAGGAGTAAGTGCTTCTCAAATGGCCGGATACAGCCAAAACCTGTGCCATGGGCTCCAAGGGACAGAGAGTTTCGAATCATCAGACCTGCACTGGGCAGATCTCCATCTTGTTGGGCACAGCAATCAAAGACATTTTGGTTTCAGAAAGCTCGCACTGAGTCACAAGCAGGGAACTCATGTGAAAAAAAAAGTATTGCAATGATCTCAGCAGTTTGATTTCGGTCTGTAGGACGTGGCTTTGCACAGCAGAGAAAGCGTGCAGTACAGACACATGACTGATAAAAGTGTTTTATAGCAGCAAGACACCAGTATTTGCATTTCTCATGATGCATCTGAAAGGGTGCTGGAGTCCCAAGTGTCATGAAATACATAGTGTGAGAGAAAAACAAACAGAAAACCGATGCTCCTGAAGCTGTTAAGTGCAGAGTGCCTCTACACTTTGCTTTCGAGGGCTGTCTGAAAGCTTCCCAGCGGGATTCTTTAAGCCTCCTGTAACCTCCATCAGATTCCCCAACATGCCAAAAGGACAACGCAGAGCAGAAAAGAGCGGCGGTGACAGCAACCCCACGGGGATGGGAACACGCGTGCCCTTCCTAAACCCGGACTGCGGGGCTGATGTGGATAGAAGCCCATCTCGGCCTGAGCCGGAGGGCTCCGGCGGTGCCGGAGGGGCCGTGCCCCGGCTCAGCATCCCGCAGGATGGCCGCGGCGGGGCGGCAGGCACGGCTGTGCTGCCCAGGCAGGAGCCGGAGCAGAGCAGGGCAGCCTGCAGGCGGTGTGCCGGGCTCGGTGCCGCTCCGCTCGTACCGCCCGCGGTTCGGTACCTGGACGGGAACGCTCGCCCTGACTCGAGCCCCTCCTGCCGGCGCAAGAGCCGAATCACAGGAAATCGGGCAAAGATGCGCGACTGAGTTCTTGCTCCCTGCACGCGGCTGCCTGCGAGATCGTGCTTTTACACTACAGCTTGTAACACGAAAAGGACGATCAATTAACGACGCGGCGGCCGTCAGCGCATCCCTCCCTTCGCTGCCCTCGCCGCATCCCCTTCGCGTCCCGCCTCCCGCTCCCCCAGCCCCGGGCACGGCCGGCAGCAAAACCGAAGCCCCGTTCGCACCGATCGCTGCGGCGAGCCCGGCGAACCCACCTCCGCCACGCAGCAGCTCGGAGGCATCAGGCACAGAGGTCCGATCCCGGAGGGCTGCGGGATCACGGCGGACTCCGCACCCCGCGTTCCAGGGGCAGCGCGGCGGAGGCAGCAACGCGCACCCAGCCCTCCCCGGGAGCGCGCCCGGCCCCGCCACGAGCACCCGCACCGCCGGCCTCCGCCCGCCGCCGGCACTCACCCGCCGCTCCGCAGCCCCGCGATCCGAGTGCGCGCACCGGGGACGGGACGGGACGGGACGGGACGGGACGCACGCGGGTGCCCGCCCCGGTGCGGTGTTGCGCTGCGGGCGGCCCCCGCTGCCCCGGCCCCGCCCGCAGCGCTGCCCGCACTGTGCCGGTGCTGGGGTCAGAGCGAGCGGGGCCGAGCTGCCCCCGGCTGTCTCAGCCAGGCGGAAAAGCAAAGATGTAAGCAGCCAGCCCTGCAGCAATGTGGCTCGTGCTTGGAAGTGTACCGAGTGAAGCTGAGCGCCTGGGAGACGTGGGGGAAAAGCAAGCGGTGCTCCGTCTTCTTACTGATGCGTTCTTTTTCAGCCGCCCTTCCCTCGCCTGTGTCACTTTGGGTTTGGCCACTGAACCGGAGGCAGCGATAAGCAATTTGAAGTAGAAATGTCACGCCAGGATGAGAATCTGTTGCATTTCCAGAACTAAAACGCTGCAAGAACGCTCTCCCATCCTTAGTGCACTGCTGCTTCCCTTCTTCTGAAGTTAAACCTAACGCTGAAGCTGGTTGTCAGGGCACGCCAACAGAGACCTGGCACTCCAGCAGGGCTGAGAGAACTGGTCCAGCTTCAGCTGTACAGCACCGGGCACAGACAGCTCGTGCCCCAAGAATGCCGAGTGACCTCTCCAGGGAGTGAAAGCTGGTCCTCGTAGAGAGCACGTACACAGAGCACTTCCCTACCCAACACTCGTGGAGCAGAGAGAGTATTTCTTACAGCCCTGAGGAGCATGACCGATGTGCCTCAGCCTGTGAACAGGCTGTGTCTTTCACATCATCCAGCTGTTTTCCACACACAAAGTCTTCCTGGCTCATCTGAGCTCTACACGAATCCAAGGAATTACTTGCAGGAAGTCAGGGATTGTATTTACTCCCCCACTGTCTTGCAGTGTGCTTTCTAGGGATACCAAGGCTGTTACATTGCAAGAATGACACCGAGCCACATTTTCGTTTTTCCCTCCCTCTTCCATAGCACGCACAGCTTGTCAAGCTGCCCAGTTTGTTTTTGACGCTGGCTGCCTTTCAAAACAACGAGTCTGTACTGAGGGTCCACACCTAGACCTTCCAAGCCCTCGTGCAGTCACTGCAGATGCCCATCCCTCCCCATCTCCACCAGCCCTGTTCAGTGCAATGGAATGGAAAGCCACGGCAGAGGGCAGGGAGGCAATGCTCCAGGGGGGAGGTTGGGGTGGCAAGCTCCAGCACGCTTTTCCCTCCGAGCAGTCTCTGTCTATCCGATGCCCCTTCCTGACACATGTTCCAAGATTCGGTTTAAAACGAATGAATAAACAAACCCCATCTGGAGCTGTTTTGTGCCGCAGATGTTTAGATGTGTATCTCCAGGAATGATGGGATCAGGAGAGCTTTCAGCATGCTGTCATCTTCACAGAGCAGGGTTCTTCCTTGCAGCATGTAGCTGATGGCAAGGCATGCAGCTAGACAGCCAGGGAAATAAACTGCAACCTAATGGAGATCTTTTTAATGTCCATCAGAAAGACAGTCTGTGTCTTTGATCTGAGGACTAGACACAACCCAGGGCATTCCTAGGCCAGGTGCCAGCTCTCTGCACCTGGGTCAGACCTACTCTAGCAACAGCTTAACCCAACGCTGGGAGCATGTTTGGTCAACTGGAGCTCTGGGATGAGGGAGGGGTTCTGTTTCCTTGGCACAGGCTGGCACCAGTCAGTAAGAGAAGACTGAGATTACAGCTCCTCATCATTCTTTTCCTCGTTAGAAAGTTAAATTATTACCAGAAGAAAAAAAAAAAAAAGAAGAAGAAAAGAAAAAAAAAAAACCCTATCTTCTGTGCCTGGCCAATGCAGAAGGGAGTGAGCTCTTTTTACAAGCTTCAAGGCCTGTGGAAATGCCTGTCTGTACCAGCTGTGAGGAACAGGTAGATACGAAGCAGCTTGCCTTGCCTCTATGTTCGCACACAGTGCGCTGTGGTATTGTGGACATGGCAGAAGGTTAAAAGCAACAACAAAAAAAAGGAGCTTGAAGTTGAGTAACTTAACTTGTGGTGCCAGCGCTTGTGTGGGAGATAACTTGAGATTCTATCAATCTTGGTAACACTTCCTGGCCCTCCTTTATCTAAGAATGAACTGTCCTGGTATGGTTTCTCGGGGATACTGGGCACAAACAGAGTGTATTTCCCCCCTTCATTGTCTTAGCTCACTGTCGAATTCCAGGCTGGGTTATTTGGTGTCTGGGTTTCTCTTTCTTGAACACAATGTACGCAATGAGAGAAAGATATTTCAATAGTTTTCTAGTTTTCTCTTTTTCCACCTAGTTCTTTAACGTGTGATATCAACACAACCAAATCTAATAGCATCTCACTATGTGCACTGAGCAGAATTAAGCACCATCAAGGCCATACAGCCTCATTACCAAGCACAGACCTCCAGAACCGTGTCGATGAAACAGCGAGCTCTTTTCTCGCATGTTCACAGCACTGCCCAGCACCTACCAACGAAGGACAGCCCCAAGTCCAAGCGCTGGTCCATACAGCAAGGAGTTTCCCCAGCCAGGCAGCAGGTGGAACCAAACCCCACGCCTTGCGGCGCAGAGCCAACTGCCGCACACCGCAGCGCCGCGTACCCACAGTACATAACTCCTGAACATCTCCGAGCAGCTGGAAGGGAAGGAGGCTGCCAGGAGCGGTCAGCATGGATTCACCGAGGGGTTGGCTCTGCACTTGGGCAACATCTCCACCATTAACCCCCCCCCAAACAGCAGCGCGTCACCGCAGCGCTCACAGCGCCCCCTGCCGGCAGGAGCTCCGCCCCTCGGCCCCGCCCCGCCCCGCCCCGCATCTCGCCGTGCCGGAGCGCAGCGGAGCCGATGGCCGCCGAGCAGCCGGCTATGGCGGGGGAAGAAGCGGCGGCGGCGACCGAGGGAGGCGGCCTGCTGCTGGAGATCGTGGGCTCTCCGCTCAACCTGAGCCTGCTGGGCCTCTGCCTCTTCCTGCTCTACCAGATCCTGCGGGGCGAGCGGCCCGCGGCTCAGCCGGGCGATGCGGGTCCGCCTCCGCTGCCCAAGATGAAGCGCCGCGACTTCACGCTGGAGCAGCTGCGGCCCTACGACGGCGTGCGGGATCCGCGCATCCTCATGGCCGTCAACGGGAAAGTGTTCGACGTGACCCGCGCCAGCAAGTTCTACGGGCCGGGTGAGTGCTCCCGGTTGGGTTGCGCTCCGTTGCATAACGTTGATCTTAAAGGAAACGCAGTGAATTGAGGGCTGCGGTGCTCCGGGCCGACGGGGTACACCTGCACTGCCGTGTGTGTGTGTTTGTGTACCATACGGTTGCCTTTTTCGGCAGTGTGAAATCGGACGGATGCGTCGCGGGGTGTGGGCGGCTGGTTTTCGCTTTCGGAGAAGGGTACGGTTGGTTTTTGATGGTTGTTTTTGGTGGAACGTAGGGAAAAGAGCGCCCTGGGAGGTGCGGGAGATGGCACGAGCTGTGCGGGAGCCGGGGTTCACCTGGCGCTCCTTTAATCTGCCTTAAGGACTCTCAGTGTCCAGTTGCAACATGTTTGTCATGCAAGCAAGTTAATCAGTAATGGCGTGTAGCAAGAGCCTGTCCTGATAAGGTATCTCTGATCTGCTGTGAACTGCACGCTTTGGTCATTTGAGTTCATCTCGCATTGTGAAAGTCTGAACAGATGTCTCTTCCGAGTCAGTACCGGCCAGCATCTGCAGGACGTTTTCAGCCAAGTTTTTGTCCTTCCAGCTCCTGAAGTCTAGAGCACCTCTTAGAGAGCCTCCGTTCCACCCCAGTCTTGCAAAGTCACCCTCTGTTCCACTTTCTGAGGGTGTCCTTCCCACTCCATATGTGTATTGTCACCCTACGGTGTGCTCCGCACGCTGTTACCTGGCTCACTGTCTGAAGTTCCAGCAAACTCGTTGTCTCTCCCCATTGCTTTGTTTCTTATTCTCTTCCTCTGGTTTCCTCTATCAGCAAGTAGTATCAAATCTGAAAACGTTGCAGGAGTTTGAGACCCTCAGAACAGGGCAGGAACTCATAATCCATTTCAATTGGGTAGTCCTGGAAGATCATATGGCACCGGTTATCGCTGCAATAATAATGCTTATGTTTTTGTTTTGAAGATGGCCCGTATGGGATTTTTGCTGGGAGAGATGCATCCCGAGGTCTTGCCACCTTCTGCCTGGATAAGGAGGCTCTGAGGGATGAATATGATGACCTCTCTGATCTCAACGCTACGCAGCAGGAGACCTTGAGGGACTGGGAGTCACAATTCACTTGTAAGTAATTTTAAACCTATTTGCAAATAAGTGGTTCACCAGCATGTAATCAGGGAGGCAGCGGTTAAAGGGCTGTTCCAATTTGGAGCACCAGTCCAGAAGCTTACTTGAGAGTTAATACTTAAGCTGACCAACTAGAATTTCTGTTATTCAAAAAATGATGAGAAATGTCAGGTTTTGCCTCTTTCCCTCCCTCCCTCTGTGCCATACAGAACAGTAGGCTGGATGGGAACACTCTTGTCATAAGCTCTGCAAGACTGTCCAAAAAGTTATCAGGAATTAGAAGTAAGGAGCATGCCTCTGATGCAGCAGGGCCACTGACTATGAAGACAATCAGCTTTGAAGCTTTGAAAGATGAAGCTGAAGTCCCATTCAGCTTCTCAGAAGTAACATCTGAATTATTGCACCTTGGCATTTTTTTGAGTTCTGAAGACTGTCTGAACCAAACCTTCGCCCTTCTGAGCTCTTGATACAGCTCTTAACTTTAAGTAAACTATTCTGCCTTGCCCTGATGGTGACTTCATTAGATTTGTGGCAAGCTGTCCAGCTAACTTTCTCCCCCAGAAGATGATCAGGCATGGGCAAATGCCATCTCTGGCCATTACCTTGCCAGTGGTAGTCAGAGCAGCAGAGGAAAGGGCAACTTGCACACTTGGTATGTTGGTTCTAAAATTATCAGAAGGAAGTCATTATCATAGTTGCCTTGTTTTTCTGTGCTTTGTAGTGTTAATTCTTAAGATGCAGTTCCAACTGCTTAGTGCCACATGTTCCAACTTGCTACTCAGAAAGAAATTCCACTCAGAGTTTTAAGGAGATCGCCGTGTTGACCTTGTACTATCACTAGTTGGCATGAAGTTTTCTTCACATAATGCCATTAGAAGGTCTCAGTCTTGACCTGGCACGTCCCTACTATTTTGGCTCTGTCTTAATCAAGGCCGTTAACGGCTGTTTTACAACGTGAACAGCTGCGTTCCAGAAAACAGAACTGTGCTAGCAAATTTCTAACCTAACCTAGGTTCAAACCTACCATGTCAAGAGTCAGACAGTAAGATCATCAGTGAACTCTGTTTACTGTGCTTCTGGTAAATTTGACAGTTAGTTGCTTTAAATTAATTAACTAACAATGTCAGTATGAAATGCCTATAATAAGAGGCATCTTTTGCTCTGAAGTTGACAGGCAGGCAATGTAGCACTGTTCTCATTTCTTACGCATCTTTTCATTTTTCCCTGCTCAAAAAAAAGACACAAAGCAGAGGCTCATTAGCTGCATAACCAGACAGTAGGTCCATCTTTATCTCCAGGAGAATGGATCTCTTTGCATTCCTATTGGGTACTAGCAGCATACATCACAAGAAGTTTAAGTTATCTGTATGTATATATTTGTATTAAATGTTCTATGAATGCCGTTAGTTCAAGCACCAGTTTTGGCATGGCAAGAGAAATAACACAATCCATGATTCTGCTTCTTTAGCTGGGGGAGTTCCCTCATTTTACACATCCACATTCATCCATCTTCTGGCTTAGCCAGTGGAAGAACTGTATCTCATAAGCTGGGTATTCCTTACACTTGTTAGAACATTAGCAGTAGTTCAGGTACTTTATTTGGGCTTTTTTTCTTTCACTTCTCTCCACTGTTTGGAACACAGAGTTCAGAGGTGTTTCTTTGCAGCATAGATGCATTTTGTTGGTTTAGGAAACCAGTATGAGTTACAAAAAGTACCTTTTCAGGACAGAATAATGACTTGATTTTTATTTTCTTTCCAATTTTCAGTTAAGTACCACCACGTTGGTAAGCTGCTGAAGGATGGGGAGGAGCCCACTGTGTACTCTGATGAAGAAGAAAAAGATGCCCAAGATGCAAAGAAAGAGTAGAACGCAGTGAGGAAAAGTCTATTTTTGTATCTTAAGGATCATTTGTAACATTCCACTTCTGTTTTACGAGTTGCGGCAGCAACAATGCTTACAAAAGGTCCAGAGTTACAGTGAATCATGTTTCTCCTACTCTTCCTCTTCAAATTCAGCAGTAAACTAGTACAGGTCTGATATCTGTCTTCCTCTGAAAGTGCATAGTAGGAAGTATGCACCAAAAATGGCTGTGCAGAAGTAAACTGCAACTTTGGCAATAAAGGACCACTACTGTTTTTATTCTGTCACTTACTAGGGTTGAAATCCAGACCTTTTCACTAACAACCTAGCACTGTAGACACAAGCATGAGAGTAAGTCACGTATGTAACACAGATTCCACCGAATTTGGTTAGTGCTGGCTTCTGCAGGGTCTGGGCCTTGCATTGCAGTCCCCTTAGAAAAGGGACTGTATTTGTCCACAGAGCATCATACTCATTTGTGGTGCAGTATAATTCAACATTATGTCACATAATTTGTCTTTTTAGGAGCTAAATAGGGGCTTACAGATGAAACATTAACTGCTTTAAAAAAGCCAAGGTTTTGAGAAGTTAAATCACTTTTGGATACTTAGAAAATAAGTAAGGACTGAAGAATACTTGCTGTATTCGGTCACACAGCTGCATTAATACTCTTTGTTTACTTCTAAAGCACCTCTGAAGTGTTACTTAGATACTGACTGTAACTGACCATCCTTAAAAACTAGGTTCACCGTGGAGTGTGATTTGACAGGGCTATCACTTCTCTTCTTAGAAAACCTCTTCAAAGAATTTTAATGAAATGAAACAAGGAAGAGCAACTACTGAGGATTTTTAGGCCTAAAGGAAGACGTGCTGACATGACATGATTAACAAGTGCTCTTGTACAAGCAGTTTTAACTAGCAGAAGAACATTTGTGGTCCAGGTAACTTACACAAGGTCCCTGTACACAATAAATGACATGGTGTAAGCCATTTCCGTGTTGAGGCTTTTGTTCCTTCGGAATGTTGCTGCTAAAAGAAATGGCAGAATCTCGTGCACAACCAGCAATAGGCCTGACATAGCTTTTCTCTTGCTGCTCTCTTAATCTGTCTGTAATTATTAGGTTTGTTTCATCCACGTAACCCAGCCTCCTACCAAAGGGGGCTGGATACAGGGATTGACCAAGGAAAAATGTGAATGTGCTCCTTCATCATCCAAAATATGCCTGCTAAGTGTGTCAGAAATTTCAAGGAGTTAACTGATGGTTTGCCGATCTCTTACAAATGTGCTGCTTGTCCGGGTGGTTCCCCTTGGGAGTCGGGGGGGTACAGTTCTCCTTATATAGTTTTTGTGGTTTGATTCTTCTGCTGAGTTGTTTCCAATTGGCAACGTGACCAAAATGTTGAGCATAGTCCTGAGTGAGAAGGTGCAAACTAGGCAAAACTGTTCAGAAGTGGAGTGTGTTGCACAACAGGAGCTTTGAAACACAGGTGGACGCTTTATGTTCAAGTGCCTGAGACCCAACTGCAGTGAGAACCAATGATGTTCCACTAGCCATCACACTGCCCTGGGGCTTTTCCCTGTCAGTTACACTGGGCCTTCAAATGAGCAGTGCAGTTGTTTGAGCTCGTGTAGTGTTACCATGTGAACTACCTAGTGAAGGTCTAGAGACAAACAGAAGTCTTGCCGTGACCTTTGTGTTGCTATGTTATTTTTAGACATTTATACTCTCTGCAAGCTACTTCTAATGGTTTACCTCAAATCAGAAATGTGCTTTTATCTGTTTAAGGCAGAAAATAAAAGTCTTGCGTAATGGTGGTGTTTTGTTTTTATTTGCTGCTGCTAAAATCGATGGTGGATCGCCCCCAAGGTTAC
Source organism: Callipepla californica brunnescens (assembly GCA_023055505.1). Lineage (NCBI taxonomy): Eukaryota > Metazoa > Chordata > Aves > Galliformes > Odontophoridae > Callipepla > Callipepla californica. The sequence goes on from JALIRH010000013.1 coordinate 3,034,304, forward strand.
AGGTCTCATGGTCCTTCTCCAGTATGTCTTTATCTTATTCCACAAGTAGACAGTTGAAGCTGAATGCCTCTAAATGCCGCTCTGTAGCATATCATTTTTTCTAACAGAATATTAAATACAGAACACGATCACGTATCTTTTACTGTTGCAAAAACAGTTTTGAGCATGAATAAAGCCCAATTGCTGACACTGGGCAAAAGCTGAAGCTCTGGAAGACTGCATTGTAGTTGTAGTGGAGCTAGGCAGGGCTGCAGCCTTCAGTGCCAACTCTTGTGTTAGTCAACAAGTTATCCTGGGGAATTGAATGCTCTTCTAAGTGCATATCTGTACAATACAATTTGGTGCAACCCGAAGAATAAACAAACAGAAAACTGGCAGTAAGACAAGAGAAAGCTTAATGTTAAACGCACATGCATGAAGTGGCATGCTTCAAAGTCAGACTGATACCTCTGCAGAGAAAACCAAAGGAATTCGTTGTGAAAGGGGAAGGGATGTGTCATAAGAGTGGAGGTTTCACGAAGTGACAGGCGCACGTTTTCTGCTGAAATGCTGGAGAAAATGGATGTCTTCTCACCTTTTCTGCTCTGTTCATTGCATCTTGATCCCTTCAGCAGTGACTGGCTGCAGTGACTAAGCAAAAAAGAACCACACCAGGTAGCTGAAGAGTTTGTATATTAACCAAGGAGAGTGCAATGAAAAGCTAAGAGCAGACTGTCATCAATCTCCCTTCTGAAGTGTTGAAATACCAGTTATTCATGTGTCATGACAGCATAGTTGAGCTCTAGGACAAAACAGAACAATCGAGCAGCTCTCATTTCCAAGCAGATGTGGCAAACTGTCAGCTGCTTTGTGAAAGTTTCCTTCATGTGGGCACTGCTCACTCTTCATCATCTCTGGTAGCTCTTACTTCAGGTTGTACATGCATATGGTTTAGTAATGAATGCTTTTGCTGAGAGTTGTGTGGTTTTACAAAAGGTGAGGAAAACAGGGAGGCATTTGTGCGTGGAATCTCCAGATTAAGAAGAAAAGGCCATATACTACGAATGTATTATTTTTAAACCATTTTTTATATGCACATGGAAAGATGGGGCTGAAGTGCATGTCAGAAACGTGAGGGATTCATACTACATCTCCTGGGAACAGGTTCTAAATAATCCAACTTGTAAACAGAAAAGAAACAGATCGTATTTCACTATGGAATTTACAGCGATGTCTGCTTAAAGTGCACAAATTTTATTCACTGTTTTACACTGAATGAGGACTGGGAGACGTAGGTTTGCTTTATCAATTTCACTCGATACAGGTGAAGCAATTTCAGAACTGGTGAATTTATTTGCTTGTACTGACTAGCAGGATAACACCAAGATCAGATCACAGGAATTCACACCAAAGGAAATCCACAGTTCCTCCCTTAGTTTAACAAAAAGAAGTACTTTCTTGTCTGTAATGGAAAGGTCTGCCATGTAGGAAAAGGGTACTTAAGTACAGACCTGTCTACAGACAGCCAAGGGGAAATGTCATCCTTTCTTTAATCCACAAACAGTGCACTGAGTCAAAAACCCTCCCTCGGTATGTCCTGTTGGTGCAACTGAAACACTTCACACTGTTAATCAATGCATTAGCTAAGATGTATACTAACAAGGAAACTGGAGAGGCACAAATGTTCTCCAAAATACTTCTTGATAATAAGGTGCTTTGGGGGGCGGGGGGGTTGTTTTTAGATAAAAGTTAATGCTATTTTGAGTAATCATTCACATTTCTCAAAAGGCACTCAGCATCTGAACACGTGGAGGCAACTGGTAGAAGGTGGCTCAGGAGCCTGCATGAGTCACCAGCACTGAACACTGGGGGAAACCCATCCACCACCAGCAACCACAGTTCGTACAAAATCATTGTTTATTAGAGCAGAAGTTACAAACGTGGGTAATATGCTACATAAGGAAGGCAACATCATCACATTTACATATCGACACATAATAAATTAAGCATACTAAAATGAAAGCTGAAATAATCAGTGTTTTGTACACAGAACTGGTCCTTTCTGTCTTGCTATGGGACCTTGGCCCACAGCAGTTGTCTTCTAAATGCAGCCATCTGAGTAAATACGGGTATAACTCAAGCTCCCAGACCGAGTTTTCACATTTTAACCTCACTGCAGCAGAAATTTAACAACAACATTTGACAATTCTTCTGGAAATTTTATGTAAACTTACTAAATAGATCTCTCACTGCACGTGCCTTCAAAAAGGACAGCTTTTGGAAATCTTGTGAGCATACCGTATTCCTGCCTCTAAATTGGAGAGAGACAGATTCTGCGAAGAATAAGGAACCTGTTGGATGGTCACAGCCAGAGGGTTGTGGTTAGTGGCTCCATGTCCAGGTGCAGGCTGGTGACAAGTGGTGAACCCCAGGAGTGCTGGGAGTATGAGATCTTAGGACCCATACTCTTCAATATTTTTATTAGTGATATAGACAGACAGATCAACGCACCCTCAGCAAGTTTGCTGATGACACCAAGCTGAGCGGTGCAGGGCAACATACTAGAGGGAAGGGATGCCACCCAGAGGGGCCTGGGCAGGCTTGAAAAATGGATCCATGAAAACTTTACCACGTTCAACAAGGCCAAGTGCAAGGTGTTGCTTGCATCAGGGCAATCCCAGATACATGTACAGAATGGGAAAAGAACTCCTTGAGAGCAGCCCTGCACACAAGGACGTGGGGGTCCTGGTGGCTGTAAAGATGGACGTGAGCCTGCAGTGTGTGATCAGTCCAGCAGTGTCCTGGGCTGCTGGACGTGCAGCCTTCCAGTACGTGAAGGGAGCTTATACGCAGGAGGGGGAATGTTTATGTGGTCTGATAAAGACTGTGTAAGGAGGCAAGGGAGAAGGGTTTTAAACTAAAATGGGAGACTTAGATTAGATATTAGGCAGAAATTCTTTACTCAGAGCCCCTGGCAGTGCTGCCCAGAGCTGTGAGTGCCCATCTCTGGAGGTGCCCAAGGCCGGGCTGGGTGCACCCTGGGCAGCCTGAGCTGGGGGGCAGCCAGCCCATGGCAGGGGTTGGGGCTGTGTGGGCTTTAAGGTCCCTTCCAACCCAAGTCATGCTGTGACTTCATGAGTCTATGGTATTTTCAACCTGCGTAAGTGTGAGCTGTCAACATGCTGACAGTCATTGCCCTTTCACTGTCCAACATTCAGGGCTGTGCTTAGAAAATCATTTGGATTCCCAGAAGCACTACATCTAGCAGTTATTGTGAAATCCTTCCTTCCAAAGACCAGCAAGTTTTCAGAAACACTTTCAGAACTGTGAATAGTAAAGAAGTGTTTTTCCACTGTGAACTTTACAATATATCTTTTTTCATATTTAGAAAGCTATTATTCCCCACTATTACATATAAACGTCCCCCACAGCTTCCAATTCCATCATTTGAACAATCTGATTGAGAAGGCACTTCATATCCTTGCCCTATGATTTATATATTTATGTGCTTCTTGTTTTGTTTTGTTTTGTTTTTTTTCCAGGGACTTAATATTACTAAATACTGTATTTGTAAGCGTAGGGAATCGTGTTGTCAATCAGAGTTTATCTCTGAGATCTGAATCCATAAATCTTCAAATTCTTAGCAACTGGTCCACAAATGCTTCTCTGGCTCTGGGGAAAATTTTGGTCCTTGCATCCAAAAGGTAAATAAAGATTTTGTTTCTGTGGCTTGCTGCAACAGTTAAATAATTCTAACTGAAGGAATTATCTAAGGGAAAAAAAGCCCAAGTATTTCCAATGCCTTTTAAATGACTAAAGGGCTTTCTTCTTCCACTTCTAAGTAGGAGCTTAAGAGCTATTATATAGTAGCTGTTCAGCATCCTCTTCTGGGCTCTGCTCCACAGAAAGTATCTGAGCAGGGGTTTGTCTGAATTATCTCAAGAGGAAAGAGAGGGCATCCTCTGACATCTGCATCCATCTCTCTTCTCAATATTAATTTTCTCTCATCTCCTGTAGATAAGTAGATGAGAAAGTTACTTGAAATTAGTTTGTGAAGGGGGAGGGAGGGGAAGATATGTGGCTATCAGGTCGCTGCCAGCAAACTTGAAAGCATAGTACAATGAGAAAAGGCTGTGAGTAACGACATCCAGAGATGCAGCAATTGTGTATGGAAATCAGATGATCACCTGAACAGAAATCCACTACCTGAGACAGTACCTCCCACACAGACGTACCTCACAGTGAGCCATCTAACAACTCTGTAGTTATTCTACAGCGTGTTGTCATTAGCATGCACGCTGTTACCAGAATAACCACCTATCTACCAACATTTTACCCAATTAAGAACAAGCACTACTCTCCAACTGCAGTACTCAGAGTGCTTCTGAGCTGAACTGACAACATCTTTAGCTGCAGCGCAATCACAGTCTTTCTGTACCACTTTCACACCCTGTTAAGCTCTTTAAATTAAAAACACTTACCGTCCATCACTGTGAGAACTGCAGCAGCTCATCTCACCTGCCAGAGAACTATGACTATCAACTGCATTCATCTCAGCTCAGATTTACCTGTCTCACCTGTGCTCCGGAGGGTCTCCTGAAGCGGAGAGCGATCAGAAGTGGTAATGTCTGGTGCTGCCATGACTGCGTGAAGTGTTTTGAATTTCACTTTGTTGTGCAAGGCTTTATTACATTTTCTCTGTATCTTTCTGAGAGACTCCAGCTGCACACAACTCTCCGTCTCTGAAAAGCCACATTCATCGGATAAAAGATCAGAAGAAAGCTTTTTCCTCTTTTTCTTCATTTTGCAAACATTTCTCTCCTCTTCCCTGAAATGTCTCTCACTTTTCTGTCCTTTATGCCGTAATTTACTGCTTGACCTCTTGCACAACTTCTCAGTGTTATGATCACACTGCCTTGCCAAGCCCTCATGGGCAGAATTAGAACAGAAGTCACATTTGCTGCTTTCCTTTGCTTGACCTCCCAGAGTTATATTCTTAAAGTAAACCAGTAATCTTCTCTCTCCCCCTCTTGCAGGCAAGCACCCTTTATTACAGTTGCTGTAGATCTGTTCACTCCTTTCTGCTGTCCTCACTGCACCGCTGCATGCCTCACTAAAGTACTCGGAATCGCTGATCTCTTCCAACAAGTCCTTTAATTTGTAAGCAGACCTACAAGTTTCGTATGGTTTGGTGACTTCATTTCTACCACCTTCTCGTTCACATTCTTCATCACGAGCAGCAGCAGTGCAATCCAAAGAACAACTGGGTTCAGCAGGCATGCAGTAACCATCAGTGAGTGCATCATTCCTCGGGACTCGCAACTTTTTTGCAAGCCTATCTGTATAGGCCTTATTTTTCAACACTGCATCTGTTGATTCAAATTCCCCAGTGGTAATCACTAGTCTACAGTTATCATCACTAATGCAATTTCTGTTGTTGAAGTTTTGTACAAGACTCACTTCTCTGAAGCGCTGACCTTGCTTGCTGCACAAGCTGAAGTGGAAATCGCTGTCGTCATCACGCACCACTCTCTTCCACCAGGACTTGTTTGTGGAGTTTTTTGTCTCTAAGGAAACACGCTCATAGCTCGGTGTCTGATAGTAGTTCAATAAATAATGAATGAACTCATCGGTCTCATAAACCTTTTGCTTTCTGGATCCACCTTCAGACCCTGTCTGTGCACGAACCACATTCCGTGTTGGGCAGTCCCTTCCATGCAGAGATTCAGTGACCCTGCAGTCTTGAGTCACTGTAATCAATAAAGATCCACATCCCAAGGAGTTGTACACACCCCTGCCAGTCAACGTGCCAGAACTCCGAGCTGTACCAGGGTCATTTAAAATTGTCTTGACTATATGAGAAGTAGATGCACGGAAGGCAGTCCCATCTCCTTCCTCACTACACAAGCTGCTACTTTTCTGGGTTAACTGACACTTAAGCTCTTCCTTACGTTCCAGACGTTTGTGAATAAGATAACGGGAGTTTATCTGTTTCTGATGGACGGATTTTAATGGTGTTTCAGAAAAGGAATCACCCTTCCTCACGCCCACTGAAGGATCCACTTTCTGACTTGCCAACTGCACAAAATCCTTCAAATAAAAATCAGGAAAACGATTATGTACATTTATTGAGCGTAGACAGCTACAAAGACTGCAGGTTGCAAACTCATAAATATGCAGTTCTACATTCACATTATAAAGGAGGTAAATTCAGCTTAATTCAGAGCTTGATCACGCAATCTCACTATTCTTAAGCTAGAATTAAAGACACTTCTTTGTCTCAGAACAGTGCATTCTCCAGAAACAGTTGTCCTTCCAACTAATTCATCTACCTCACTACAACTGTATCAGAAAACATTCACTGTTTGATTACTGCATCACAACCAGTGCTGTTCGCAAAGATCATCTACTAGATTTTTGTTGATAAGAATATTCTATTTAGAATCATTCTTTTACTATACATGGCTTTACTGGGTCCAAATACAACAACTGTAAGACTTTCCAAGTGCTGACACCAGGAAAATGAACGTTTATTTAACTTGTCGAATTCAGACGAGGGCTGCTCCAAAAGTAATGCCTCCTATGTTATTCTGTTGGCCCATGACATCAGAGGCAGACTGTGGTGGTATGGCAGCAGAGGGTGAACCTTCCCACCAACGTCCCATTACACTGTGTGACCGTGTGACAGATGGCAGCAGAGACAGAATGACATGGAAGCGTGGATGAAGCAAAGGGGTGGAACTGAATTCTCCCATGCAGAAAAAATGGCACCCACTGACATTCATCAAGGCTCGCTGAACGCTGACAGAAACCAAACAGTGGATGTGAGCACGGTGAGGGCTGAGTGGGGCATCTCAGCAGTGGTGACAGCAACGTGAAAGACAAATCACATTCCGGATGGCCATGCATAGCTGTCACACCACAAAACGAAGAACGTCTCCATCAGCTCATGGACTGTGTTGAAAAATAGTGATTTGTGGCTGAAAATTTGTTCCATAAAACAGTGTTATTGTGCCTTTTGTGTAGCTTCCATGGAAATAAATAGGAGACTTTACCTTCTGAGCAACCTACGTGATTAAGAATGCCAAAATCAGATGCTATGGAGCCCTAAAATTCACACAGAGTGGCAACGGTAGCCTCTTACTTAGAGAACGGTGGTCCTTTAGAAATATTAAACATGAAGGACTGGGGAAAAATACACTTGTTAAAAGCTGTGAGCTAATTTTTATGTAGCAAATGATGAAGACAGTGTCACGTTAACACCCCTCAGATTTCAAACTTTTTTTACCCCAAAGCACTAAAATAAGCCCCCAAACACAAATTTCTGTGCAAAACACTCCAATTTGTACCACCCCTCTTCTGACTTTCTCAAGATATTAGCTAAATCAATCAAACAAAACCCATAGCTTAGTGTTGGCACAGAAGCTATGAGAAATGAAATCAGCATGATCCATATGAACTTAATTCTTTCACTTGCAGACCTGAGACCAAACATCATCCTTTGCATTCCCACCCCTAATTTCCCTGTTTGCAATGCTGGATTAAGTCCAAAAGAGTCGATGCAGTCCTTCCTGCCCTATTCTGACATAATCATGACAAGGCTTCAAACAAGTATCAGAGTTTCTGGGTAGAATCACACTACCTTCGCTCCAAGGACAAACTGTCATAAGATTTAGACCTCAGGCCTTAGTGTTCAGTCATTCCTAAGACATTCTTTTGAACAGCATTAAGACAGCAAATGTCTACCAAATTATTCAAGCTCTAACAAATACCCTTCAAATTTTAAAATATGTTTTAAAATATTCTTACTTTCACATGGTTTAACAGCACTGTAAGCAGTCTGACAGACTCCGCTCTTCTCTGAGCTAGCAGGGATTTCCTTTCTTCCCATTCAGGCACATTCTCTGGCCACTGCTGTTCTTCAGCTGGTACTTTGTGCTGCTTTTGGGGATGCTTTTCATCTCCATCTATCTGCCTCTCCTCTCCTCTTGAGCTTAGCTTTCTTTTTTCTCTCTTGAACTTTTTGTTCATCATCACGTTTTTTTCTAGGTAATTATCAATATGGGACAATTTAGATGATGCTTGTTTTACACTTTGAGTCCTGGGAGATTGGATGTCAGTCTTTGAACTGCTAATAACAAGCAACCTGTCACCAAGAATCCACATTTGACTAGTAAGAAATGATGGTTGTTACAATAACATGTTTAAAGAAACATCACACATCGATGACATGCATCTAATCGATGCACACATTTAGAACACATTAGTTCTGTATTCACCTCTTCTAATGGTTTGCATTCTATGGTTTTCTTTATACACACTGCCAAGAAGACAGACTCACCATGACTTCTGTCTCCAAGGACGCAACCAGAGACTGAGCATATGGATCTAATTCTTACCTTAACAAAGCTCCCCTACAGATTAGCATGAGGGTGACATTAAGAGTTACAAGACCACTTCCATAGTTAACAAAAATTCAAGTTGAAGCTGTCACCACTTTTTTGAAACCTTGTCCTGTAGAAAACAGATCTACTAAACAACCAACATGATGTGTTATGGAAAACTCCATCAAATTCAAGGACAAAGTGTTCACACAAGTATTTAAAATACCTGTCTTTAAGGCATTTGAGCAAGAAGATATTCAATTAACAGTAGAAGCATAGCAGTGATTTCAGAGATCCAACATTTTATATACTGTGTCAGAATCACAGGATCGTTTGAGTTGGAAGGGACACCTACAGCTCCATCAGCTGCTCCAAGCACCATCCAACCCGAGCAAGTCCTATTGGTGATCCAAAACTGCCACAGCATTCTAAAATTCAGGGTGTATTTTTTGTTTTTGTTTTGTTGGTTTTCTTTTCTTTTAGATAGGAAGGCATGTAATATGGTTAATTACCAGTGACAGTACAGGATGCAATACAAGCACACTACCCACAAAATCTAAGCTTTCATATGCTACTGTTATTCATGTACAAAAATCAAAACTACTGCCCTATAGATAACAACAATGAAAAAAAACAACATGTGAAAAAGGATGGAAGGCAAAAAAACAGTGCTCATTCCTAGCTTTGGACCTTACAGTCAACTGGGAGGCACCTAGAAATGTCTGTCACATTAACTTTACTTGAGAGCATAAAGACATTGGTTTGTGATGTTGCAGCATAGAACAACAGGAATAAATATATAAACAACACAACAAAACAACCTCATGCAGAGCCCTAAGCAATCAAACCTCAGCCCAATTTGAGGACAACATCTCTCAGATTTCATTCCAGGCCCACAGAATCACAGAGCAGTCAAGACTGAAAGGACCTCAGAATGCCTCTAGTCCAACCACTTTCTCGTAACAGACTCCATGCGATGCCTGAGTTATGTTGCCTCTCTTTCCTACAGTAAGACAAATTAAAAACTATACAGCGTGGCTTCAAGTTCTCTGATTCCTCCTTCCTCAAAGCCTGGATTTTTACAGTAGACACTCCTTTCTTGGATGCCACTCGGAGTGAAATAGTATGACAAATCCGAAGAAACACCTGATGGACATTCTCTAAAAGTACAGTCTCACCTTTCAACCCTCTTCTTTTTTTCCCTCCCCCTTTTTTTTTATTTTTTCTTTCCTTTTTTCAACTGTGCTCCTGTTCTTGCAGCTTTAGTCTTTCCAGGCTTCTCTTTCTTTATGAATCCTTCCCTTAAGTGTCTGGCTGTATCAGAAGTCACCTGTCACAGAAGAAACAAAAGCAGACTTACTAGTCCAGTTTGCCATGTATTGGTACAAACACTGACAACCTGCTACACAAAGGAGACATTCTAGGTGAGTAGCAAATAACTGCTGCGTGTGAGCATGACTTCCTCTACTCTGGAAATACTAGAATGCCTTCTGAAGTTCACACCATAAGATGTCAGCCACGCTCAAACATCTAATCCCAAATGTCCCCAGCTGTGACACCAAGGGTTCACAAGCTGACATCACACCCCTGGACAAACCTGTTCTGGCAAGCTCTTCTGGAGACTCAAAGTTCAGCATGTTCAGTAGAAAGCTCCTAGCTTTCTACAGTTCATGCAGTTCTGACAAGATTAGTTCACTTACACTCTGAGCAACATTTTCTGGATTAAATGCTTGTTTACCTGGTAAGAAGGAATTAATCCTACCAATGCATGCTGCATTTTACCAGCTTCAAATGCCCAAATGCGTGCACATCAAAAGAAAACAAGTCAAGCAAACTGCATCAAGGTGCATCCTAGCAAAGTAAGCGACGTGAGATATTATTTCCAGCACAAAGTTTAGAGTTACAGTTTAGAAATTTTCTGTTGGAAAAAAAACATCAAACAGGCCAAACTCTGATAAGTCATTATGGAGATAAGTTACTGGGCTGCTGAAATGAAGCCTGCAGACTGCAAACTCGCTTATAATGCCACCTTAAGCACAGCACTGATGTGGATTTACCCCTCAAGGCACGTAAGCAATAAGGTACTGAGAAGAGAAAGGGTGGTACCCCTTGCTAGCCCTGATGCAACCCGCCAGGCTAGGCAGCTTGCTGCTTCATGCTTAATGCTGAGACACCAAGCATCTTTCAGAGCATCTCTCCAGCTCCTGAACTCATCTCCCAATTTCAGTGCCAACCACATTGAAAATATTTACAACTCTTAGCCTACCCACAACTCTTTTTCAGAGAATCAAGTAAGATTCCAATTTTAAAGGGCTTAAGTTCAGATGCGTTAAGTTCATACATCCACCGCAAATAGACCAATTTTAAGATTTCCCTTCATGTCCTTAAGTGCCCCCAAAGCTTATAAGGAGGTTTCAAATGGTTTGCAAAGTCCTAGCCTCACAGCAAAAGAACAAAAGTTAGCAAACCAAAAATGTGTTAAGCACCAGAAATTATTTCTCAGTGTGGAACTGTGTATGAACACATCACTAGTTAGCGAGGCTCTGCTGCCACGCAGTGTGGCCTTTTGTACTCAGCCCTGACATTCTAACATGCTGTTATGCTTTAATTCTTCCAGGTTTATGAGGAATCTGACATTCAGTGTCATTACCAATTTCATTTTAACCACTCTGCTGTGCTCGTAACATCAGAACACCTTTGCCCTTGCACTGCTGTTTATGACAATAACTGCAGATTCAAATGCCCCTTGCTACCTGCATGCCCTTCTTTTGTGAACACATGTTCTGATAAGTAATGTACACTTGGGAAAGAAAAAAAGCATTACTTAAACATATAAAAAGCAACAGAGATCACGAACTGGGACTCTGAGGATCTGTGACCAACTCTGTTGATGAATTTCTGTGAAACCCAATACATTCCAGTCCCTCGGGATCTTAAAATAATACATTACAGTACAGATTCCATCTGAGATCATAACAAACCAGCTCAATGCATTCCACTCCAGTTGCACACAGCAACAAGGAACAAAACCTGGCCATCATTTTTGACTAAAAGCACTCTTCCAGGAAGAGGCCCAGTCTTGATTTGCTCGCCAGGCTACAAAAACCCTGTCACTTTCCACAGACTGTTTGTTCCACTCCCTACTTGTCCACCACAGAGATGGAAGTCATTTGCAGACACTGATTTTTTGTAAGCCCTCCTCCTTCCAAGGCTTACAACCTTTCAGCGTCAAGGTCTTATTCATGTTTTGCTTTCTTTTCCCCTTACATGGTACAATTCAGGTGTCTGTAAATAAACTTCTATTGAAAATAGTTGGAGCTCTCTAAGAGCTCACAGCCCCTCACTGTGGAGCAGTTTTTCCAGCCCCTGAGCAACAAACTGCACTGTTCTACAAGTCTCCATCATAAATTGTATGAATCTGCACACAATATTGAGTTGGTCAGTGCCATACACAGAGAATACTATCTGTCCTTTACACCTACCTGCTACCGAAATGTGCCCCCACAACCCTGCAACACAAGGTATTGCTAATGTAGTACAATAACCCTTTCACACCCTCCAAGTAGGGGTACATCAGCAACTCTGAAACTGATTAGGTATCTATATGGCTCTTTTCACATTAACTCAACTACCTTTGAACACCCTAACATGTGTCACTAAGTCCATCCTCCAAACAAAATCAGATGTTAGTGAAACATTAACCGCCTGGCAATACTTAGTTTGAAACACCGAGGTCCGTATGAGAGAAGTGCAAGTTGTAAGAATGACTTCAGGGGAAGGCAGACCTGAGATGTGCTCAGAGGAATGCTACCCTCAGCAGCTCTTACCAGCCCGTCTCCCAGCCGGCCGCTCGCTCCGGGCCCTGGGCCATCACAACTGTTTTTGAGACCACGCCATCAGCTGGAGAAGGGATCTAGCTTGGGGGAAAGAGAAAAGGCTGTTTGGCAGGTCGCTTTTCAGGCAGCTCCCCGCTCCTGTTACAGCACCAGCTCCCAAGCAGCCCAGCTGAAGGAGAGCGTGAGGTAGAGGAAATAATACCTTCATTCTGCAAAGGCAGGTAACCGCAAATCCTAGCAGCAAACGGCAACGTGGCAAGAGCATGTGCTGATCCGCAGCAGCAGGCGTTTTATCACGCAGGGATAAACCAGACTCACTTGGAAGTTGCAACAAGAGGTTGAAGCACAGGCAGCCTTTCAATAGGCAGGGTCAGCTTATCCAGCTCGCTCTGCGCAAAACCAAGCCAAGAGCAGAGGTGACCACAAGTACCGCCTGCTGCTGCGGTACGGCACGCACTCACTGCGGGTTTAAAGCTCGTAAGGCCGGGACGAGACCAACCCGAACCGCCGGGGCGATGAAGGCGCCCGCAGGAAGGCCGCGGCCCCGCCCGGCAGGACGGGCTCGGCGTCCCGGCGGACACCGCCCGCTCCTCACCCACCTCTCCGTCCCCTCCGCCGGACCGCCACCGCCCCGCACCGCGCGGCTCCCGGCCGAGAGCGGGCCCGGAGCGGAACCGGAGCTCAGCCCCGGGACTCCCCGGCGCCGCAGCTGCTCCCGAGGGAGCGGAGCCGCAGAGCGCGGCCCCCCCACCCCCCTACCGGCGGTGCCCCGCGCCGGGCGGGCCGTGCCGGGCGGGCTCTCCTTACCGCTCCGGCCGCCGCCGGCCCCGCGCGCTTCCGGGCGCCCTTCCCGCCGCCACCCCCGGGGCGGAGCGCGGCGCGCACCGGGAGCGATGCGGCGCGGAGCGGAGCGGAGCGGGCCGTGCCGCCGTCCCCGCCGGTGGGCGCCGCGGGCGGTGTTGGTAGCGGGGACTGGGGCGGCGGTGCTGGGCCGGGATTTCCTGTGTGATGCTGGGGAGTGGCTCGCTACATTTTCGGCTGTACTGAGCCTCAGAAGCCGTGCCCGCCCAGCACACCCGAGGGAATCACACGGTGCGATGGATCGGCCGTGCCCGGTGTCCGGACATGAGCACGGTAACGCGGCTCGGGCTGCTCGGGGCGCACCCAGCCCGGCCTAAGGCACCCCGTGCAGCGGGCAGCGCTGCGCTCTGAGTAAAGAATTTCCTCCTTACATCTGACCTAAGCTGCCCCTCTTTCAGTCCAGGCTCGCTCCCTGTTATCCCACCGCTACAGACCGTGTAGACATTCCCTGTTCTGCTCACGAGCTTCCTTCACGTACTGGAAGGCTGCACGTACACCTGCCCGGAGCCCTCTGTCCTCCAGGCGGAACACACCCAGCTCCCTCAGCCTGTCCCCATAGCAGAGCTGCTCCAGCCCCCTGAGCACCTTCACGGCCTCCTCTGACATGTTCCACATCCTTCTCGTGCTGTACTCCAGACCCCACAGGGAAGGGATGCCTCTGTGCTGCGGGGCCTGGCAGGCAGCGTGACAGCAGTGGGGATCCTCCAGCCGCAGGGAAATGCGGGCATCCTGGGGCTCAGCCTGCCCAGGCTGTCTGTCTTCCTTAATGCCCTCCGATTCATCCCTCTGCGTATTCCAGGCTGCTCTTGCAAGGTCTGTGTTTGAAATGCTTATCTCTGCCACCCCTTGGTTTGAGGAACGCACCTTCTGGGCTCCGTTTAGCAGGGTTAGTGTTTGAGATGCAGATAACAGTTCTGTTCCTAGTTTATCCTTCCATGCCGATTGGAATTAAAGCCAGTTTAAAGGTCTTGTATCAGCAGCTTTGACTTTGTACCCTTTGACACGAATCACATCTACATGTTTTACAGTTAATACCGTTTTGCAGGGGGTAGACTTCTACAGTCCTGCATCTGTTACCTTGTAATTCATTTGTCACTGCATTCTTCCTATAAACAAGGTCAGGATGACTGAAGACAGGTTTAATGAACAAACAGGACCTGTCGCTCATCACATCCTGGAGCTCAACCTGCCCAGGCCTGAGCTGGAGGTACTGTGAAAGGCCCAGGGCACAGGGGCTCTCTCTCCAGCTCTGCTTGCCAGCCTTGGTTGCACTGCCTGCAACAGGCTTTCTCCTGAGATGGATGCAGTGGAAAAGAGCACCAAAAGATCTCACAGATCTCTTATTCAGAAAAGAAAGCAGCTTAGCTGAGCTGAGGCTGCAGGAAGGATGTACCGTGAGGTGGGGAGGGATAATTCTTGAGGTGCTGTCCTGGCCCGTCCTGTGACAATCATTCAGGGAGCTGCATAACTTGAGGGCCAGTGATCAGCTCTGAGAAGTACCTGGTACTGGTGGCTCAGCACTGCTACTCATGCTTCCTTGTGATGAGCTGCAACAGCAAACCTTGAACAGATGCCTAAGCACTCCCCTGAGCAGAGTGCGCCTCTTGTCTGTAAAATGTAGTTGGATCCTTTATTCAGAGCTGGGAAAGAGCCTTCTGCTTTTCTTATGCATTCTTATGCCCAGTTCTTATGAATGCCTGAGAGAAAACGAGATGGATTTGGAAGGACTTGGAGTGGGAATTCAAATGTCTTTCAGGACATCAAATGTTGTTGGAATTTATTACCAAGCCAGAGCCACGGTCTGATCCGAAGTCAGAAAAATGGGGAAGTTTTAAAGTGCAGTCGTAGAATCATAGAATGGCTTGGGTTGGAAGGGACCTGATGCAGATCAGGGCACATCTCACCCTCTCAGGCTGAGGGTGGAGCCCAATGTTATTGACCTGCTGTCTGGAGAGGATGAGTTGCAAGATGAGTTGCTGTTTCAAGCAATGGTCTCAGTCTCATCTTGGAGCAAGCACCCATCTCAGCATGCCTGGGCAATATCAGACAGTGGCATGGGCAGCCCCCGTGCTTTAGCAGCTGCCCACATTGTCTTTTGTCCGACATGCCACAGCTCCCCACGTAACCCACAGCTCCCCACGTAACCTGAGGGCAATGTTCTCAGACGGTGAATCCCCAATCCATCGGACTCGAGCCAGGGTGTCAGCTGTGTCGTTTCCTGGTGACTGAAGAGGATGGTGGCCAGAAACATGGTAGACGCCTATGGTCCCGTGTTTCACCACTTTCCATATGTCTACCACTTTCCATATGTCTAACCACGCATCTCTGCCCCAGGTCAGGTGTGAACAGTTCATTTACTGAAGTGTGAGAAGATAAAGAGGATAGAGAGGGGTATTTTGACATCTGCCTGTTGCATCCCAACCTAATCACAGAGTGAGACGGTTCAGCCTTGTGTGGAAGCCTGGCTTCATTATTAGTGTTTCTTTTGCTGAAGGTCTCTTGTCAAAACAGAATATCCTTATGGCACGCTTTCTAGGCGTAATCACATAATCACATAACACAACAACAATATTTCTAAAAATACACTACTAAAATAGACGGCATATCTACTTTTTCAAATCTGTTGCTAAAAACACAATGCAAAATATATTGCAGCCTGCTTCCTCAAGCCAGTTCCCCACTTTTCAGTAAGCTTGTGAATTCTTTTGCAAAATCTCATATTGCTCACGCTTATTGACTTCTGGTGACGCCCGAACCTTCTGGATTGATCTCTTCATACCAATAGAAACAGCTTGTAATTATTAACACGGGAATTATGGCCAATCAAGCTAATACCGGGTGGATTAACACGCCCGATACTTTTGATACCGCCAGAGAACACCTACAAAATGCCCCACCAGCGACGTGCCGCCCGTGCCTCAATCTGCACCGACATTTTGCTCGAGTATCGCTTCCTCCAGAGATTGGCGTCAGGTTTTCTTACGCGTTCCGATGTGTTCTTCAAACGGCTCCGTCTGACTCCGAACCCACCGCCACCACCTACACACAGCCCCAGCCTCCACTTCCTTCAGCCGCGCCCGGCCAGGCCGGCCCGGGGCGGGCACGGCCCGCGGCTCCGCCCCCACGGAGGCCGCGCCGCTCCGCTGCTCCGAGCCCCGCGGGGGCCATGGCCACCTGGCGGCGGGACGGGCGGCTGAGCGGCCCGCAGCGGCTGTGCTGCGCGGGGCTGGCGGGCGCGCTGAGCCTCAGCCTGACGGCGCCGCTGGAGCTGCTGACGGTGCTGGCGCAGGTGGGCACCTGGCACTGCGGGCGGGGGCCGCTCGGCGCCGGGCGCAGCCTGTGCCGCACCGAGGGCGTGCGGGCCCTGTGGAAGGGGAACCTGACCGCCTGCCTGCGGCTCTGCCCCTACAGCGCGCTGCAGCTCGCCGCCTCCCGCCGGTAAGAGGGGAGGAGGGAGCGGGGCCGGGCGGGATCCGGCCGCCAAACGGCGTCAGCTGAGCGGGCCGCGGCTTGTGTGCTGCTGCCCGCTGTTCTGCTCCGACGGGCAGAGCTCTGTTTAGTCTGCTGCTTAGTTCAGTTCAAGAAAAGAGCGGTAGGCTTCTCTGCTCCCAGCCCAGGTTCTCAGCTCCTCTTGCCCGCTGCCTCCGTGGTGCTTCTCGCCGGTTTCAGGCGCTCGGAGTACCCGGCAAGAGTCCGCTGATGTTTTCTGCCCCTGTGTTCTGATCAGCTTGCACGGTGTCAGAGAATACAGGCAGGTCTTGGATGTGGCACGTAACAAAGTTTCGACTCCTGCTGCTGGAGGAGCTTGTGAGCAGGGCGATTACACAGGATTCTCATCTATGATTTTAATTATACCAAATAACGATCTACCTTCTTTTCTCACGGTGATTTTTTTTCTATCTTTTTTTTATGCGCTTGCTCTAGGCTCGTTATACTTTTCACGGATGAGCTGGGCCATATTTCCCACTGGAGAGCCATCATAGCAGGAAGCCTGGCTGGCATGGTTGCAACCGTTGTGACTTACCCTACTGATGTAATTAAAACCCGGCTCATCGTGCAGAACCGACTGGAACCATCTTATGAAGGGATCCTTCATGCTTTTTACAAGATTTATCATCAAGAAGGACTACTTGCACTTTACCGTGGTGTTTCACCAGCTATCTTAGGTAAAATAATCGTGGGGGGGAATGTCCCAGTTGCACCTTGTTTACTGTAGGCATATCATTTGCTTGCTCACTTGGTTTCAAAACAAATGGCAGTGCTGTTCAGCAGAAGGTACGGGGGATTGCATACACAGGCATACGTAGCACAACAGTACTGGTCATTGCTGCTGCTTTATTGCTTCAGATTATGACCCAAAGCATTGCGCTTACGTATGATTAAGCATTCATCAGAATACTTTCCTTTTGTAGGTGATGTAGTTGTGCTCGGGTGCAGAATTTCCCTTGTTTAACTCCCTAAAAAATGTATGCAGGCCATGTCTGTGATCCATGCCAGGGTGTGTCTCCCTGGCTGCTCAGTGAGACCAGTATGAGCAGCATCACGTAATGGATGTGAAGATTAGCGATAGTCTCTCTATACATAGAACAAACATTTCATTATTTCCTCTCAGTAGCTTTTTAAAATGCCATTGTACTTTGTCCACTTTTTCACAGTGTAATGCTTAAAGAAAAATAAATTGTAGTAATAACGTGGAGTTGCACTGTGAAATTTAGGAGAGCACAGAGCAAGCAGGGGAGGATGGAAGCATTCCTCATCTGCTTGGTGGAGGAGGCAGCTCTGTGTACCTGTACAGGTGCTAGGGTTGGGTTGGGCTGCAGAAGGAGCTTGTTGCAACAGAGCTGACCTGTTGTGGGACTTAACAATTTGAATATGCAAGTGTGTGCATCTGTCACCAGGCCCACGTGCTGAACTGTGAGGGTTTGATGGCAAACCAGTGGCTAAAGTTAAAAGTTTCTCTAAATACTGATGTAATGTGAGCGATGTGAGAGGTAAGCTGGCAGCAGTTTGTGCTGTCTGCCTAGGGTACACAATGAGAGCTGTTCTCTTAGCGCACAGTGTGCTGATATAAACCTCCGTGTGGTTTGCTTTCTAGGTGCCATCCCATTTTCTGCGGGCTCGTTCTTTGTTTACATCAATCTGGACAAAGTCTGGAGAGAACCCGTAGTTCGTTTTACTCCTCTTCAGAACTTCATAAATGGCTGTGTGGCAGCTGGAGTAGCGCAGACGCTTTCTTTCCCCTTTGAGACTGTCAAGAGGAAGATGCAGGTACAAAGCGCTGATGTTGCTGTACTTTGTTATAGGAGCCTGTTTTGGGAGCTTGGGATAAGGGGATCCATCACTGCCTTGTTTCTGTTGCCACACAGGTACAGAGGCTCTGCTTTTAGATGGGTTGTGGTTTTGTCTTGCTTTTTAAGGAACTGAAAATTCATTGTTTTAAGACCGTTGTTACACTTTGAATGTAGGTTCAAATATGCCACGGGATTTATGTGTCCTCTCAGAACCTGTCATTAGCTTTATTACTCCTTCATAGAATTCTGTCAAATTCTCACCTTTCAGAACGGGCAGATCTTCAGTCAAATGCAGGCATTCCATTTGTTTGGTGTTAGCTAGCATGAATGAGATCCATGTTGTTTCCGGTGTTGGCATGTCCACTGTTTATGCCTGGTAGTCACAGGAAGCTTGCTCAGCACGTATTAAATCTGAAGGATCAGAAGAATCCTTGCTTTTCTTTCTGACTCCTGTAGTTAATGGGTGACTTCACAGTTGCTCCCATTATCTTGCTGCTTCTTTTAACTGAAAGTTTGGTCATAATGGTTAAAAACCAAAGCAAAGAGAAAACCTCTTGCCCCACAGCTTCTGTCTCATTGCCATGATTCATTTCATGTTGTCACCTTTCCATAGAGCTTCACCAGTAGAGTACAGTAAGTAGCTGTCATTGGTGGCTCTTTGGCTGTGGCATACAAATTTCTTCTGTCAGCCCAGTGGGTGGGTGGACTGTAAACTTACAGAAAGCTTTTGTGATCTTATCCAAAACAATGTCATTTTGTGTGGCAGCGTGATTGAATCTCCCTTCCCCCACCCCCTGGTGGGTAAGCAAAAGGTCAGGGAGGCTGTGAATTCTCCTTTTCTGCTCTAGGGTTCCCTTTTTCAGACAGGGCTCAGATCCAGTGTCACAGAAACATTCAGTCCCCTCTCTAAAGAACTTCAGCAGAAGAGTCTTTTTTAAGACCAGCTCTTGTAGCTGATGTGTGCAGAAGGTAAACTTTAAGCTGAGCTCTTTCATCAGGTGTCTCTTAAAACATCTCAGGTAAGAAGCAGGTTCTGGGCATGAAAACTGGTTGTCAGCTGGGTCTAAGAAAATCAGTTACTTCCTACAACTCTTCTTTTTCTCTGTATCCTCAGACTCACAGCAATATTGTTGCCTGAAGAATGAAGAAAAGATGGAATGCTCTGTTTTCCTATTAATTTGTTTCTATATTGATGTATCAGTTACTTAAACGTTCAGTCATTTGGTTTTCATAATCAGTTCAAAAGTAACTTCCAGGATTGAACGGTGTGATGTTCTGTCCAGCTTTGTCTCAAAGGGCGAGGGGCACATCGTTCATCTTGTTGCCACTAGGCTGTGCTCTTTTGCCAATGGGGTGCCTGACATTTCCACAGTAAGGAATTGGATTATATTCCTAAATATGTGTGAAATAGATATTTTTAAAATGTGTCTGAAGGAAAGAAATGCTCAGTGACAGGGAGGTTTTTTTTCCTCATAGATATGTTGCAACAACTGAATATGATTTCCCAACACCTGTCCCTCCATTTATTCTGACAGCATGGGAGAAGGCAGAGGTGTTTTCAGAAGCAGCTGTCTAGGTGTGACACCCCATAACTCATCTGGTACTAGAAGTGACATAAGTCACATAGGCCTGTCTGGAAATGGAATCTTTTGAAAATCACGCCCAGGCTGCTACTAAGCATGGTGTGGAACTTGTGTAAGGTGATCCAAGAAGTGTTTTTCATGGTTAGCATCAGGGTGTTGCTCAACCTTGCAAGAGTCAGCCCTTCAGTGTGCATGCTTGCTGGAATGCTCAGCCCGAAGGGTGATGGGCGGAAGACAGAAATGATCAGGACAGCACCAGAATGGATATCGTGCAAAAGGGCATCAAAGAGGAGAGAACACAACAGGAAAAAACAGAGCTTTGAGGCATCTCAGGCATCTCAGTGTCCCCATAGAGAAAAGGGGAACACATGCCTCTTGAGTTCTTGTTCAGACATTTTATTCTGCTCAGCTCCCATTCAGTGACTGCATTTTCTAGCTGATAAAAAGAAGGGTGTCCCAGAGCCTTTGGACCTCATCTGAGTGTCCTGCTTGGTTTTGAAACCACAAAATCTAGTTTTGTGCTTGGAGAGGAACCTTGCATGTTGTAGAGGTCAGTATCAGATGAAGGCAGTATACAGCCAAAGCAAGTAGCTGAGTATATAGCCAAAGACAACTTCCAGTGAACCCAGTGGTGATGGAGTGGCAGTCTCAGGAGCTTCAGAAACTAGTTTGCCTTCTCTGATACTGGCGCTGAGCACCAGCCTGAGCCCAAAACGTGCAGTTCAGATCTTTATCTAGGCAGTCTTGGAAGAGTCGCCTCCATTTCTCTCTTCATCCAGAAAAGCATAAGGAAGGAAGCATAGTACTATTTCTCACCTCAGCTGTGATCTTTTTGTTTCATCCTTTCTCATTTTGCTCATCTGACTCCTACAGACCTGACGTCAGCAGCTTCTGTCGTTGGTGTCTGTGGAACAGGATCTGCCTGTCAGTGAACAGTTCTTCCTCTTTGCTTTGCTGATGATTTATGATGTCAGATTTTCTTGTAACCATGGTTTCTTCCTTCTGTGCTGCTAGAATTATCTTTATCATGTTTATTATCTTTTTTCAAAGATGCTGTGTTTGCTAAGTAAACTTAAATAACTTTTAAAAATGAGACGCTAAATAATGTGATCTTACTGAACGTGAGTGCTCTTTGTTGTGACTGTCCTAATTTTATTCCTTTGTCTTCCTTTTTCTGCTTTGCTCCTGGTTGGCATGGTAGAGAATTAAGAGGTACTGTACGCATGTTTCAGCATGGACATACAGCTTTTGTTGTGCATCTGTCAAAGGGGAGTATGGAAGGAGAGGGTTGTTCAGAGGGACGTTCTGAATTAAATGCTTTCCTGACTCACTTATGCTTTCTCAGCTTCTCATGACCTATATATCCTTCTGACTGTTTGCTATTCTTGCCTTTCCTTTCTCATCTCACAGTATCTAAGTGCTGTTCAGTTTTACTTAAGTGCATACAAGAAAACTTCTAAGACAGGAAATAGCTGCCTGTATAGGAGCCTGCATCTGAGGGAAGAATTGGTAATATTCTTCTACTTCCTCGCATCATCTTTTTGTCTGTGATGACCTTCTGGAGTGCATAGTACACTGAGCTCTGATATTTCAGCCAAGAAGGTTGGATTTAGAGCTCTTTACGTGCCATGCGGAATATTATTAATAGACTGACACCAGCCCTAGGCTATGTGCAGAGCTGGTATCTATAAACATGCTAGAGGGCAGTGCAAACCTAATACTCAAGTTTGGCATTTCCTTCTCTGCACATGGCCTCAGGTTTAGGCTCAGCTGCCCCTGGCTGCCACTTCTCAGTTTTCACTCCACTTTGACGTGTGACTTGGGAGGTCTGGGGAGACAAAATGCACAAGGATGACCCTAAAGCCTCACAGATCATCAGCTATACTGGTACCTCTCACCTGCTGATGTGTACAAACTTAGCGCGCATCACAGAAGTTCTGTCCTGTGCTCATATTTTGCTGATATCGTTAGTTTTAATCTCTTTAACTAGAAGCTGCCTGAACTCTCTTTTGCCAGTAGGTGTTACTCAGGGACAGCCATCAAACTCTTGTAAAATACAATAAACTTATTTATACTTTCCCACAGGATTCAGCACATTTTTGGTGTTGACTGCATAGCATCCTTAAGTTTTGAGAGCATCTCTCAGGGTAAGGCATTGTTCAGTATGTCTGATCCTCGTGTTTTGAAATCCAGGCTATGAATTCCCTCTGCTGCTGTAAACAAGCAGGCTGGTTGTTCCTGGTTAGCACAGAGTGCTGCCATGCATCGCCCATGAAGTGGCCTCTGTTCAGTGACAGAAGTGAATCAGTCAGACCTCAGCTGCCTATAAATCTGCAGTGTGGGAAGAGAGGTTGTCAATGACTTGGGGTCTTTTTGGTCCTTTGGAACACAGGATGCTCTGCAAGTGTAAAATTTGTTGTAAATGATGTAAACGCTTCGAGTTCTTCGTAACCTAAAGAATCAGTGCTGGCATGGCAGCCTCAGGAAGCTCTCAAGCTGCAGTGTCCCTGCTGTGTGCGAGATCTGCGGTGCTTTCAGCTGGGAATGTGTTCTTGGAGCCACGACCCAGTTTAAAAATAAAAAGTGCCTTTTGGGTCATGTGGTTCACACGACATCTCAGAAGCATATGTGCTCTGAGGCTTTGTGCAGGGTGACCCTGTATCAGTGAGCTGCACAGGAACCTGAGTATTGAAAATTGTTCAGCGATAAATCCATTTGACCATCAAGTGGAGCAAATTCCATAGTTTGTGAGGCAGCAAGGAGCAACGTTACCCCTTTTAGTTGTGATTTCCTGTTGAAGTAAGGCTTACACGGTTCCTAGCTGTCTGTCCAGTGACTTTTGATCCTGCTGGCTGTTTCCAACTCAACAGAGGTTTCAGTGATATTAATTTCCTTCAAATTGTGTGAAAGCGAGTACACAGATAGAAAGGAAATTACAAAGTTATTCTCCCTGAGGGGGAAGTGGCGATGTGAATTCCTGCCTTTCTTACTTCTCCCCATGATCTCATGCTCCCCTTGCCCTTGCTGCCAGGGTTCAGGACCAAGTATTTTGGGTGTTAATTTGACGTAGGACCTGCCTGGTTCCTCTATTAACCAGTGGTAAACAGAAATCAGATTCTGGTTTTGCTAAAATCCCTTCCTTTGTCCCCTTCTTCCCCCGTGCCTAATTGCTTTCAGCTTCCAGCATTTTTATTATTTTGGTGTTACAACAGAGGTATTCCACAGTGCAGTCTCTGAAGGTACTGCAGGGTTAGTGCCTGGCTGCTTTGGGAAGTCCTGGTTGGAAGTGAGACAGTGCCTGAAAACAGCTATGTGAGAACTGTGTGGGCCTTGCATTCTGTGACAGCTTCAGGTTGCTTTTGTACATCTGAACAAACCTCCGGCACGTTTCTTTCCAATCCCCAGACTTCCCTAGTAGAGAAACAAAGAGCCTGGCTGCCTGTGAAGCTGAAATACTGAGCAGTGCCAGTGGAAAAACAGGATAAGGGAGGGGAAATGGTAAATGAGGTTCAGAAGTAGAACTATGCTGATGTAACGTCCAGGTCTGCCTTGGCCCAGCCTGTGCTACTGCTGCAGGTCTTTAACCCTGTTCATCTGGGGAGCTGTGCTGTGCTAAGTACGTAGTACTTACTCCAAGCTGGATTACAGCAGCAGCTTAGCAGTGCAGCACAGCAGTCTTCCAGAAGGAAGCAGGAAAGCACTCTGTACCCATCTGCTTGTGGCAGGAAGGCATGGTTAGGGCAAGCTGTGTCTACTATGGCCCTGTCACTTTCAGCAGGGAGTTGGCCATGTCTCCAGAGCAATAGTCACCACTGTTATCCCCTAACATCAGTGCCATGTATTGGTTTGCAGTGTCTGTGCTTGGAATGATGCAGGAACTAAAACTCTGTGGATATTCCTTTTATATCTGATTTGTTCTGGTGCAGTGTTTTTCTGTACCTCATCCACGTAACGGACAATGAAAACATGTTGACAGTAAAGCCCCAGTCCTTTAGAAGCGTTAATTTTCTCCTGAATTCCTACAGAGGCAGTGGGAGATGTGGAAACTTGAGTTGCTTTTCACTGTGTGCTGTACAGGAACAAGCTCGCCTGCCTGCAGGTTTATTCCATTTAGAAAATCACTGCTCATATGCATGAAAATTTTGTTCCTATTTGTAAGGCTTGAGCTGAATCATCACCACACATTTGAAATGACCCTAAAGCCTTCATGCAGTGAGTTTGCACTACCACCGTGAGGAAAAAGAGCTCTATATTCCTTATCTAAGATTTCTTTGTAGTGTAGGTGTTAAAAGCAGAGGATGCTCACATCTAGTAGCAAGGCAACAGAGCACAGAGCCTCAGGATACAGCAGGCTTGGCAGTGGTGTGTTAAAGCTGGAGGAAACTCTTTTGAGCAAACAGTAAACTGTCTTGCACCCTCGGTGCCAATAATTTGAGCAAGGCAAAGAGATCTGGCCCCGGTTCAGGTTGCAGAGGAAAGGGCAACGTGTTCCTAGAGTGCAGGAAGTGGTCGGTCAGCTACCTTGCTGTGATGTGCTGGGAACGATTCCCTCCTCCTGGCTGCTCATTGTTAGGTCCTCATGCCTGAGGACCTTCGCTGGGCTTTATGGTCCCATGCGGGGGTAAATCAGCATTACTAGACCCACAGCACAGAAAAGACTGTCGCTCCCAGGTAAGGCTGTCTTTCAGGAAGGCAGATCAGTTTTCTTGGGACTTTACATTTTTTCCCCAGTATTAATACTTGTTCACATCTCAGTTATCTCTCTTTGTTTCTGATTAGCATTCAGTCTTCACCTGAGTGAAGTTTCTTTTGACTGTAGTAGCATTAGCCTGAATGAAAACTGCAAAATTTGTCCTTCCGTTTCCTTTGATCTGCAATTACACTTTCCTCTTGCAACTGTCCTCATTAACCAGGGTTGCAAACACAAAGACTTCATACTTTAGCTTCCAGGTTAAGAGCGTGACCTTGTATGCTGTGTTGTAAAATGCTCTCCTGTCTTTTTGTTCTTTTTTGGCAATGGATCAAAACTGTAGGACTCCAGATCTGTTGAAAATGTATGAATAACCAACATTTTTACTATATCTGCCATCAGATGGTAGCTGTGGGTTGCAGTGTACTGCAATAGCATGCTGTTAGTACTGCGCTGTCAAAAGGGGAAAAAAAAAACAACAGAGCTTTGTACCAATTAAGTTTTTAGAAACAGAAAGGAGAGGGGAAAAAGTATGTTAAATAAAAGAGAAATATTTCCAAATAATCACTTGTAAATTCAGATAGTGGCAAACCAAGTAGTGCTGAACCACGCATGGGGATGCTGTATCTGCAGAGGGAGGGGGGAACCACGTGGCTGCGTTCTGCTTTGTCCCTGTCTTGCTGCTCTGAGCCTTGGAAAGGTGTAAATGGATGCTGCTTGGGTGGCACAGGTCTCAGTGCAGCTGCAGCGGACTACATCCACGCTT
This sequence comes from Callipepla californica brunnescens, assembly GCA_023055505.1. NCBI lineage: Eukaryota > Metazoa > Chordata > Aves > Galliformes > Odontophoridae > Callipepla > Callipepla californica. The sequence continues at coordinate 3,059,694 of JALIRH010000013.1, forward strand.
CAGTGCTAAGAGGAATAGGAAGCAGGGGGCTGGGGGGGCTCGTGGAGGTAGGAATCTTGAGAAGGGTGTGTGAGATTCGTTCCTAGTGCGGGTGCTGCTTTGGCACCAAGCTCGTGCTGCTGACAGTGGGAGAGATGGGGTCTGAGAAGCCTGTAGGTAATCATTAACTTTAACCAGAGTTTTGTCCCAGGGCTTTCCTCTTATTTAAATGGTTTGTTTATATAAAACATGTCAACCTGAGTGTGGGTCGAAGGGTCTCTTTGTGCACACCTCCAGCTCGTGGGTTGTCAGAGCAGAGCAGACTGCTATCTTTGGCATGGATTGCAGTGACTCCTTAGACTTGGAGGCCTCTGGATACTGAGAGACCATGTTTTTGGGAATAGATGGAACCAGTTGATGTGCTTTGGTCACTGGTACAAGCCAGCATCCATCAGTGTAACAGGATGAGCAGCTTAGCTCTGTTACCGCTGTGCCCGACACCTTGGCACACTTCTACCAGCACGGGGAGCATGTTCAGTATCTCCCACCATCTGCAGTGCAGGACAGCCATACCTGGAATGGAATGAACTCCTTAAAAGCGTTGGTAGGAACAGCCCTCCGTTCAGCTGCCCACAGTGCCAAGTGGTACTGGAAGAGGGGAAGGAAGCTGCTTTGAGGTGCGTGCTTTGAAATGCCCCTGTCCCAACACTGTTCCTTTTGGAATGGGATTTGTTTGATGTGTATGTGACAATGGGTTTCTGAGAAAAGGTGGAGAAACTCGTCTGATCTGTTTGGTTACCTCCATTTTCCAGCCCTGGTGCCGCAGGGCTGTTGTGAGGATTGTGCTGTTGCAGACACACTGAGGTGCTGCAAACCACGCAAAACCCACAGCCATCTTTTTTCATTAAAAACAGCGGCAAATAAAACATCTTCCTCTTTTTTTTGTTTTTTTTTTTTTTTGTTTTTGTCTTTTATGAATGTTTTCTGAGTTTATTTAGCTGTATCCCAGAATACCAAATCCTTAGCTACACACTGATGTAATTTTTAGGTTTTCTTTTCCAATAGATGACTGCAATTCTGTGTACAGTTGCTGCTTATGTACTGTGCCAAAGGTCTTAGAAGCACTGCTCCCGTAGAGCAGGGAGCTGTAAAGCAAAGCACGCTTCTTCCCACAGGCTGAAAGCTTGAAAATGGCTGTAACCAGAGTGAGTGTTACTCTGAGCAGTGTTTAGTAAATCTCTTAAGAGGTCACTGTCCGTGGGCAAGTGGGAAATCTGAGCTTTGACTTACCTGTTCCTTTTGAGCTGTGTTCTGGCTGTGTTTGCTGCAGTCCCTTACCGAGTGCCTGCATTGGTGTTGCAGGCAGGAAAACTATTCTCAAAATCAGTCGGTATGTGCCTTTGTGATGTATATAGTAACTAAGGGGATTAAGTTAAACTCCTGTGGTTAATTCTGGCAGGTCATGCCCTGCCTACCACAGAGGGACATAAAAAGGAAGGAAGGTCCATGTTAGTAGCATTCCTGCTTTCCTGAAGCATTTCAGAAAGTTGTTTCCCTTCACTGTGTTGCTGCCCGTACCTTCCTTTACCGTCAGAGCTGGTGGAAAAAAGAGCAGGGTTTTGATTCTAGCTCTCCTATCCATCTCCACTGTCACATTATTAAGGATATCTCCATCATTGGGGCACTCCTCTGAGCATCCCTGGTGCTAGTGTTACCATTCTTAATGGAGCTGGTCCTGAAATCTCAGTTGCAGCATTCAGCCTCTTCTGCAGTACAGTCTTCATAGAGCAGTTTCTCCGTTCCTGTCTTTCTCTCCTTAGCTCTTGCTTTTTAAAACCTTGTTACCCCTTGAGTGAAAAAGCCAAGCAGACAGCTTCCTTATGGCAAGGGAGCAGAACTGAACGTGTGCACGACCCATGGCTACCAGAGTAGCTCTGTTACCTTGATCTTTCTGTAAAGACAGGTAATGCTGTAAAGTCCTGTCAGTTAAATCCCATCACATCTGCCTCTCTGAGCCATGAATCAGGAGGCTGTGGGAACTTGCACCAGAGGTGGGAATTGTGGAAACAACTAAAGCTCCACAGAGTGGGAAAGGCCAATGTGGGCACAAAGGGGATGAGTGATGAGAGCAGTTCAACTGCTCTTTCCCCCCGAAGTGTGATCCCTCTCTTGCTGATCAGGTGTACGCTGATGAAAAAAAGTTCAGGGAGAAGCAGCTACTTCTGCCTCCTCCTGCTTCAAGTGTAAAAGACCACAGATTAATCCTCAGCCCTATGCGTGTCTGGGATAAAAGAGCCAGGATGAAAGACCAGGGAGATCCAGAATCCACCGGGTAAGGACGTAGTGAAAGCACGTTGCCTGCTCTCTTAGTGCAGACAGCTGCTTTCCTAAAATCACCTGCCAAAGTCCTGCCAGAACTAACAGTAATTCTTCATCTGTAACCTGCTGTCAGGAGCATTTTGCATGCATTTCAATCAGGAAACATCAGGGGGGAAGGGGGGGAAGAAATTCTAAAGAAGGCATATGCAGTTTGAGGGGAAGCTGTTTTTTTCTTGTTTGGATTTTTCAGGTTTTTTTTTCCTTCTGAAGTTTAGCTGCAGACTTGCCAGAAATGCAATGGGATACAACGACATTTAAATTTGATTAGAGCTTCTCTGGTGTATCTGGAGCATGAGTCTTGATCTGTTTTCACTTTTACCATCTAAGTTGCCAAGTATTTGAAATGCTATAGCTCAGGCACGTAGAAAATGTCATCAGCACTTGGTGGTTAACGAGAGGCTTGTCATCACAGGCTTAGCAGCTGTGAGAAGCTGTGGGTTAGTGTGACCAAGCAAGGAAGAAATGCTATACCACATGGTGTTTCAAATAAAAGAGAAGGTGATAATATCCACCAATTGATTAATGGTGCTTGTCCTGTTCTTATCAAACTTCTGCCCTGGGATGATTGGCTGTATGTATCAATCGTCAAGGTGTATCCTGGGGTCCCCTCGCACTGCTGACTGAGAGTTGTTACTTGACGTGGGTATGAGCGAGACCCTGAAGTGCCAGTGCTGAACAAACCCAGGTCATGCATGTGCACAGATGGGTGAGGATGGGATTATTCGAGGTCAGGTTGTCCTGTCTGTGGAGATTAATGAAGGATTTTGCTGTTAAAAAAGACACACTACACTTCCTCCGTGTGAACCAAGTCAGCCTGTGCTGCAGCTGGAAGTGTAGCATCAGTACAGCAGGATGTTCCCAAGCTGACACTAACTGGTTTGGGCATGTAGCAAAGATAGCAGAGCACAGATGCCAATTGCTCGCCAGCAGGCTTCTACAGCCTGTGCTGAGATGTGCTGTTCCATCTCTGCTGTTGCTCCTCAGTGCATAGTGCAGTTTGCTCTTCCCATTGCAGTGTAGACATGGCCTGAGCAGAGTCGAGGCAGTGTGGGTTCTGAAATGCCTCTCCCAGATGTGAGCAGTGACATGGTTTGAAAGCAAGTCCTGCTGGTAATCACTGCTCCCTTTCGTGCCTGTCAGAGAGTAAAATCCCTCTGTTCCATTTGAGAAAGCAAAATAGTTGATGCTTCCTGGTTAACAGAAGAATACACATCAGTCTGTTCTTTACTGGAGCGGATGTTTTTTTTCCATGACACTGATCTTCCTGTGCTTGCTGTGAACCCCTCTGGACGTCCCCTGAGCAGGCGCAGAGTCCGTGGCTCCCTCACTACGGCGCAGTGGACGTGCATTTCACGGGCATGGCCGACTGTTTCCGGCAAACTGTGAAGCACAAAGGTGTGCTCGGGCTTTGGAGCGGCCTCACGCCCAGCCTGCTCAAGGTGAGCTTTCGTTTTCATCACTCAGCTACGGCGTGCTCTTGCAGGACTGAAGTTATAAAGTGTGTGGCATCCCTCCATGCTTATTAGCAGCTTATAGATGACAAAGGCAATCACAGCGCAGGTATAACCTCGGGCAGGTTATGAGCCAGCTTTGGATCACAGGTTTGCTTGTATTGCTTTAGGTGCAAGCTCAGCTTCTGTATGTGACTTCTTTCAAGTTCATGTGCATGCCTTAAGGAAAGGGAGAGTCGCTAACACAGGAGCCTGAGGGTGGATGGGGGACAGCAGCTGACCAAGCTCTGCTTTTCCTCTGAGCTCCAGTAATTTGACACATTGTACCTAGCTATAACAAAAACAGCTCCACTGCCACAGAAGTCAAAAGCTGTATTTTGCAATGAGCCAGTAGTGCATGAATATCAGTTACTGCAGCCCTTAACAGAGTTGGAAGCATGAAACAAAACATGGTAGCTTAAACGTAAGGTTAATTATTTAGTTTAGGTAAATGCATTTTACAGTGCTGCATTGAGGATTACCTACACGGAGTGCTGTGATCAGCTGTTGAGTGGTAACTGAGCCACAGCATGACTGATGGTGATGGCCTGGCTCTGCTGCCCTGCCTGGGCTGGTGTAAAGGCACCCAGCACCAGGGCATTTTGCACAGGGAAAAAGAAGAAAGTTTTTCAATCATTCCGCTTTATGCAGAATAAAGTCCATGTTTCCTATTAGGATTTGTTGAGGTTGCCTAGGATTTGCTTAGATATTTTACAGGTTGTGATAACTTAGAGTCTAGCACACACCTTGTTCCTCAAGATGTTGTTAGAATTGCCTGTGTACTAGTAACAAACTCCTCAGTGTGATGCAGGTGCCAGCCTAGTGTGAGGAGACTGGTTTCACATAAATGAGCACAGTTCTGTTAGCAGATCACATCAGACCTGAAGTTCTAGAAGTTTTCCTTTTTAAAAACACCTGACAGTACTATCCCTGAGTATAACACACTTTGTTGTTTTTTTCTAATCAGATTGTCCCATACTTTGGTGTTATGTTTAGCACCTTTGAATTCTGCAAGCGGGTCTGCCTCTACAGAAATGGTTATATCGAATCTCCTCTGAGTTACAAGCTGACTCCTGGGGTGGATCAGAGTTTACTGCCACAAGAACTGAGAGAATTAAAACGCCTCCGAAGGGACGACTTCGAGCCAAGGAAATCAGCTCTTGAAAACTGACATCAGAGCATCCAGGAGAAACCTCTTCTTCAGAAACTTTGCAAGGAAGGCGTGCAGAACCGCAGGTACCAGCATCTCAGCAGGCTGCATGGCTCTAGTACTGAGAGCACAGGATGCAGGGGATGAACAGACCTTTTATCTCATTTGCTGAATGGATGATGCAAGTATTTCTACTGGAATGTCTTCTTTGGTGGTCGTGTGTGGACGTGGCATTCTATAGATGCAGAATTAGCCCTAGTTCATTCATACTCCAGAATCCACTCCTCCATTTTTGAGGCTTAAGAATAATAATTCTGTACAAGTCTTTGGCATTGCGATGAAAATATGCTGCTGCAGTTGTGGTTTTGCTAACAGACTGTAACACACTGGAAAGACAGTCTTGTAAACTTTGGTGCTTACTGGGAATCTTTCTCCCTTTCTCCTGTGTACGTGAGTTGTTTCAGGCTTAGAAAAGAAGTTTTCCCAAAAATCTCTAACTGAAATATCTCCAGAAAAACGCAGTCCTTAAGTGTGTTAGCCCTTTCAGAGCCACGAGCCTTATGATGTTTTGCAGTGTTCTTAAAGCTCTATTTTTATACTAAACTCCTTCTCAGTCCCTGTGCACAGACAGAGCATGTGCATCCTCTCACTTTCCCACTTCTGTAGTCCAGCACCCACTGCACTTCCTTGGGTTGGAAGCTCAGCACCCCCCCCAGTTCTCGCTGGTGCCACTGCAGTTGATAGTCCTGTCACCAGGGTAGGGCCCTTTCAGGCAAAATCACATCATTCTTTGAGATAATTGTAAGACCTGCTTTGCACCTCACTCTTAACAGATGTACCCTTCAGCTGAGGTCTTGTGGTACCTCCAGTGCCTGCTTGCTCTGGCTGGTTTTCTTCTCAGAGAGAAGCACAGATGTCGTAGCAAAACTCAAGGTAGCAGGGAGCAGTCCTCGTGGCCCATGCAACACCTGGAGGCTGGAGGTTCGTGTGGCTCTCTCACCGATCTGCCCAGTCAGGGTGTTTCTCTGTGCCTCCCTATCTCTGCAGTGTCAGTAACAGTACTGATATTTATTTGATGTGTGTGGATAAGGAACCGTGGCTTGTGAACAGGTTGGGGAAGAACTGATTTCTGAACAATGCTCTTACCTGTTCAAAGCATACTTAAATGTTTTTTTTTGTTTTTTTTTTTTTCTTTTTAACTGATGTATTTCTAAGTAGATGTTAAAGATTGAACGATAGGTGCCTATGTTTGCTCACCTCTTCAAAACTCGTGGATGTCAGGCGAGTCAGGAAGGTACCTCTGACTTGTTTGTGGTATGCCACTGACACCTTTGTGTTACAGTTTACTCCTGAGGCCTATAAAGCGTTCATTAACTTGTACCAGCACAGCCTCTCCGTTGTGTAACTGCCTATGAGGAAGAGCCGGGGCACTGCAGGCTGGAGCGGGATGAGCGTGGAGCTGTGCGTGCCCGTCCCCGGGTGGGGTGGGCCTCGGGCAGCCCAGGGCAGGGGTTGGGGCTGATAGAGGGTCGTGCAGCGGTTCCCTGGGAATCCCTCCCGCAAGTAACGAGCGATCTCACCGAGCACTCAGCCAACCTGCTTCCACGCGGCACGGCAACGTAGATGTGGGAGCCAGGACCGAGGTCACGGAGCAGCCCTGGGCTGAGCTGTGGGGCCGTGTCTGCCCGAGGCCCCGTGGCGGGCAGGGCAGGGCAGAGCCGAGCCGAGCCGAGCCGAGCCGAGCCGAGCCGAGCTGTCGGCCCGAGGACGGTGCGGTACCGGCGCTCCCCGCCCCCCCGCGCCGCTCGGAGGCCCACGCGGAAGCCCCGCCCCCCCTTTGTGGCCCCGCCCCCTCCCGCAGCCAATGGGCGGACGGAACGCGGCGGCGCGTTGCCGTGGCGCGCCCCCGCCCACGTGTCCGCCGCCGCCCCTATATAAGGCGGCCATTTCTGCCCGCGCCCGCCTCGCTGCCGCAGCGCCGCCTCCCCGCGCGTCCCGCCCGGCTTCGCCTTCGCCTCCTCCTCCTCCCGCCATGGCCGACGCGGCCGTGTCCTTCCTCAAGGATTTCCTCGCCGGGGGAGTGGCGGCCGCCATCTCCAAGACCGCCGTCGCCCCCATCGAGAGGGTGAAGCTGCTGCTGCAGGTGAGCGGCGGGACGGGGCCGGCGGGCGCCCCAAGGTCGCCGCAAGGAGAGGGGGGCGGCGGGGGGAGGGGAGGGGAGGGAGCGGAACGGTGCTGAAGGCTCTGTGGGCCCCGCAGGTGCAGCACGCCAGCAAGCAGATCGCCGCCGACAAGCAGTACAAGGGCATCATCGACTGCGTGGTGCGCATCCCGCGCGAGCAGGGCGTCCTGTCGTTCTGGCGCGGCAACCTGGCCAACGTGATCCGGTACTTCCCCACCCAAGCGCTCAACTTCGCCTTCAAGGACAAGTACAAGCAGATCTTCCTGGGCGGCGTGGACAAGCGCACCCAGTTCTGGCGGTACTTCGCCGGGAACCTGGCGTCCGGCGGCGCGGCCGGCGCTACCTCGCTGTGCTTCGTGTACCCCCTCGACTTCGCCCGGACCCGCCTGGCAGCCGACGTGGGCAAAGCCGGGGCCGACCGCGAGTTCAGCGGCCTCGGTGACTGCCTGGTGAAAATCTTCCGCTCCGACGGCCTCCGGGGCCTGTACCAGGGCTTCAACGTGTCCGTGCAGGGCATCATCATCTACAGAGCCGCCTACTTCGGCATCTACGACACGGCGAAGGGTAGGTGGGCTGGCACGGCCCGCAGAGCTGCGCTGTGTGCCGGCGGCTCTCACGCACAACCTCTCTCCCGCAGGGATGCTCCCTGACCCGAAGAACACGCACATCGTGGTCAGCTGGATGATCGCTCAGACGGTCACTGCGGTCGCCGGTTTGACCTCGTATCCCTTCGATACGGTTCGGCGCCGCATGATGATGCAGTCCGGCCGTAAAGGAAGTAAGTCGCTCCCTCTGCCCCTGTGCTAGGAGCTGCTGGGTGTCCCTGAGTCTGAGCAGTGGGGCTGAGCTGCAGGTGGGAGAGTTCCAGCATTCACTGAGGATGCCTTTAGATCCAGCGTTCACTTTAGATGCCTTCTGCTCCTGTAAACTGCAGGACACGAGGGGATTGCAGGAGCAGGTGTCAGGTGGGGGGCAAACAGATGAGCCTCCGTGGCGTCCCTGTAAGGGGAGCGTGCAGGTTGGGATTGTTCAGTAGGTGGGAATGGCAGAGCTTGGCCAAGGATGTTGCAAACTCGTGTCTCTGGGCCAAGGAGGGATGTCCCCTGGCTGACTGTGCAATAGCTTTTGGGTCTGGAAGTGGTGGTGTCTGGCAAATAGTAGCTGCTTTCTGCTCAGACTGGTCCTTCCAGCATCTCCTGGGGGTAATGCAGGCCTGGGCGATCTCATCCTCTAAGAACTGGGGAAAGTAAGTCAAGAAATGGATGCTTGAGGTTGTAAGACTGCCGCACACGTTAGGCTGTTCCTGACCTGGGTTTTGAGGGTTGTGGGCGCTGGGTCTCTAACTCTGTGTTCCCACAGCTGACATAATGTACAGCGGCACTATCGACTGCTGGCGGAAGATTGCCCGGGACGAGGGCTCCAAGGCCTTTTTCAAAGGTGCATGGTCGAATGTACTCCGAGGAATGGGTGGTGCTTTCGTCTTAGTTCTGTATGACGAAATTAAGAAGTACACATAAGTTATTCTTGTTCTGAACTGGCATGTTGTAATATGTTATCTATGACCATTCATGGACTTGTATGAAAGCTGTCTAGTTACTAACAGTAACGGATGATATTTATACAGGTTGGCATGGGGCAGGGATGACCTCCTGCCCCATCTTTATCAAATCATTCCCACTGTTGGGACTCAAACGTGGTTTCTATTTCAGTCACTCCTGTTTAAAGAGTACGAAGAAATAAAAATCTACACCAACTTTCCTCGTCTCATGGTTGTTCTCACAGTGTGAGGGGGCAGGGACCTCTGTACAGTGGAAGACAAAGCCCTGCATGCCTCACTGATTGTGGGATCCAGCACGTGAGAGCAACGCAGCCTGCCAAGAAAGCTGGGTTAGCGTTCCCTCCCTGGTGGAGGTCAGCAGTGTGTGCTGGTAGTACCCAAGGGCATGGCCCTGTGCCACCAGTCCTGCCACGGGGGCATTCTGCTCCTCGGGGCTGATGAGGGCTCTTCTTGAAATTGCCAAGTGCCAGTATGTTTTCCTGCAAAGCACCAACTGGATTAAATATCTGGGAGACCGGAGGAATGTCTTAGGAGTATCCACAGCAGCCTGGAAGAGCAGAGTCGACATCACGTGCTCTGGCTTAGAAACTGAACTCCCTACTTGGGCAAGTTAAAACTCAGCCAGAGAAAATAATTGTGGGTAATTGCTGCTCTTTCTGCAAAGCCGCTGGCTAGACTTGCCCTTGTGCAGAGGTGTTGCTGCTGGGTTGAAGATGATGCTTGTGTACCTGCTGGGCCTGCCCAGCTGGGAGCCAGCTCTGCAGGCCCATCACCTGCTAAGCTTCTCCCAGTCTCAAACTGTGGAAATTCCTTCATGCTGATGGGGCATTTTGAGGAAAACACAGTCGGACTCAGGGATGTGTGTGGGTTGGCCTTTGCCCAGCCTTCCTGGGGGACTGCAAGCTGCTGTTGGCTCTGCGTGGAGGCTGCACCGGGCTGACCACACTGCCTCTGCTCTTTGTTCCTCTGACCTGCTCAGAGAGGTTGATCCCAATCACCAAAACTGATCTCAGCTGCTGTCCGAGGCAGGTAAACATGCTTGCATGGCAAAGGGTGGTAGTTTTTGTTGGTGAAATAGAATTGGGGCTGCTGGGGACGAGTGCAGCACTGGCTGCTCACAGCTTGCTCCATTGGGTCAGTGTGAATGGGTGTGTGGTTGCAGCACTGGTCGGTGCAGGGCTCTGTGTGCTGCCCGAGCTGCAGGTCTGCAGGAGCCTCACCTGCTGCTTTCCAGCTGTCCTTGAGCTCCTGAAGCGGAAACAAAATGGGCTGAAACTTCCCAGTGAGCCATGCCAACCTCTGCGGGCACTGCTGGGCCTCCCAAAATGGCCACTGGGCAGCCAGGCTGGGGAGCCTCTCACTAATGACCCAAGGGTTTGCTGAGGTTATTGCTCCTTGCTGCCGAGCTCCCCTGCGTCTTCTACAGCAATTTCTTCCCTGGCAGCAGCACAGGCCCGGCCTCAGCCAGCAGTCCTGTGGGCAGGCAGGCAGGGAGCCAGGGCCTGCTTCTGCGGCCTATGGCGGCCCATCACAGAAGGGCTCAGGGCTTCGTGCTGCCAGGGGTTCTCTTTTTAAACAACATCTTCCTGTGAGAAGTATTGTTCTGCTCCCCCTTTGCTGGCGGCTGAACTCCTGCAGGGCTGCTTGCCCCTCTGCTGGCAGCTCAGCAGCTGTAAATCCCAGCTTACGAGCTGTTGACGCAGGCGGGCTGCCCGCGGGTGGTGGTAAATATTTGCCAGCAGCTGGGGCAGGTGCAGAGGGCTGGCAGCAGCTCAGGGCAGGGAAACAGGCACAGGAACACGGGAAGAGGTGGCTTTGGGCCACACAGAGGACATTGGTATTGTGACATCCACCCAAAGCCAGCGTGCTGTGGGCAGAATTGATGAGCAAGTTGGGCTCTGGCATGCACAGCAACAGCCGGGCAATGGGTGAGAGTGGCAGGGCTGGCCTGGGCTATGGGACAGCTGCCAGTGCAGCCCAATGGGTCTCTTTCAGGTAACAGCAGCAGAAGCTGATGGTAGTTGTGCTTAGGCTGCTCTGCCAGGCCTTGTCATCCCCAGAAGAGTTAGCGTTACGTTCATTAATATCCTTTGCAGCACTCCAGGGAGTCACAGCAAGCTGTATACTGGCAGCTGTACAGCCCAAGGCAAACTTTAAAAGGTGACCGGAGCCATTGGCCTCCTTCAGGCTCTGAGGCCGAGCTTTGTGTGGTGCCCACCCCCATGGCTGCTGCAGCTTGCTCAGCTCACCAGGGTGACTCTGTTACCTGCTGCAGGACACACTGAAGGGCTCTGCCCATGGTTGGCATGTGCCTGGCATGCACTGCCCCAGCACGCCCACAGTGGGCACCGTTGCTGCTCAAACCCAGCAGTGTGGGCACACAAACACACACACACACACACACACACAGCTTTTGCCGGCTACAGGGGGACCCCACATCACTCCCAGGTACAGCTGCAATTAATGCCAGCCCTTCTGCTCAGTGCTTACAAACTGTTTCACATGTTACGAGGAACAAGGCAGCATTACTCCGCACAGAATTATTGCAGCGTGGCAACTCAGACCACATTGCTCCTAAGGCTCTCGAAACACGAACTGGACAAACCCACAAAGCACATTAATGTTAAGGCTGGCCATGTGTCACACGACTTTTGGAACAGATATCCCCCTCATTTTGAATTCACATGCTGCCTTGCTTTGTAATACCTCCGCATCCAGACAAGTTCATAAAGAAAAGCTCAGCTAAACAATCACCACCACCGAAACAGCACTGTTACCCACCTATATTTACAGATATAAAACCTAAGCCTGGCTTTTATGGGAGCACAGTCTGCCCTTGGTCTAATCCCAGCACTGCCACTTAACCAGTTACTATCCAAGTCTAAGAAACTCTATATAGACTAACTAAAACTAGCTGTTCTGTGTTTTATTGTTTTCAGCTGAGGGCTTGAACTAGGAGCCCCTGCTTCCTGTTGCTGTTGTCAGATAACATCTTTTAGCTCCTTTAGCTCTAGAAATGAAACTCCAACTTGATTTAAATCACTGACCTAGATCTAGTTAGACTTGTTAAGAAATGCATGCTTAATAATGCACTGTGTCAGAGTCTCTGTTCTGTAGACGTTCCAGCCACACGTTGCATAACTGCTGTATTAAAAATATCTAAGTGATGGTGAGGTTGGCAGAATGCATAGTCCTCTTTTCTGAGTCTGTAAGAGAGGCCTGAGATGCAGGAGGCACTGCACTCACTGCAAAAAGGCAACAAACAAACCGATGTGCAAAGCTTGGTATTTTAAAAGCGAGACAGGAAGAGTGCTTTAGTTGTGCTGCTGACACTGCCCCAAGGCTCGAGATCTGCAGCTGGAGCAGTCTATGACAGAGTTAACAGCTACTCCAGACAACCTGTGCTGAGCTGTGTGCTCACCAGCTTTTATTTATGCCTCATCAAATTGCACTTTCCCAGCCCTGCCGGCACAGCCGCATTTTGGCTCAGGTCCTACACTCTGTCACTCCCAACCCTAACTCTAAATCTAACCTTTACCAAGCTGCTGGCTGACTCATAACCCAAGACTTCAAACTTCACAGGTTCTCAAGAGAGGTTGGCTTCTTTTTTGCTGTTTTTCCCCTCCTGCTTACTGGGCTTTGGCAGCCCCACTCCCACTGGCTGTTCTCCACCCCCAAGCCTGCCTACCTCACATCCCAGCCATAGGTCAAGGGAGAACCTAGGGTGTATGTGGAAGAGTTGGTACCCGAGACAACAACAAACTGCAGCGGCCAGCTCCCGTGCTTCCAGAGGAAGGTGCACAAGTCACACTGGTTTTGAGTGGGCTTTTGTTCTCGGTGTCTCTTGAAGCAGGGCCACACTTCATCTTTTATGACAACTGCAGACTAAGAAGCCTGCATCCCCAAAGACTTCACACTATTCAAAACTGATTTTTAAATTTCAAAGCCAGATTCCAACTTTGGCTTCCACTTGGAAAAAAAAAAAATCACATTTATGAAGAGATTCAAATACAGGCGTTAGCCATAAAGTGAACCTAGTTCAGAGGAACAGGCAGGTGAATTCAGCAGCACTTCATGTATGAATGAAGTCTTTTCTTCTGCCCTTTTCCTGGGTCCTGGGAAAAACATTTCCTTGGCTGAGGGAGACAAGGTTCAGGCTCTTCAGGGCTTGGGCAGCTCTAGGGTTCTGGGTAAAGCTGTACCCTCTCATCCCCTTCCCAACTGTTATGACTGCCCTAGAAATAGGCTTCAGATTAGCTGGAGAACAGCAGTGAATAAGGTCAGCACTGCTCAAACTAACTTGAGTATGTGCTTACCCAGCCTGGCATTCAATCAGCACACAGGCCTCTCTGCCTTCCAGAGCTGACCAAGATATCCCCTACCCATGCTGCCTGCTCTGGGGCAGTTCTTTCCCACCCAAGAAAACAGGAATGCATCCTTAATCTAAGCAGACCTAAGTTTTCCCATTTAAAGTCACCAAGTCAGATGGAAAACCTATACTGATTATAAAGGATCTTTCCTAAGAACTGTGTGAAATGAACCGTTTTGTATACTGCTTACCTGTTACGTTGTCATATGCAGGAGAGTAAGAACACCCTAGGAAAAGTATTTTAGTTCAGATCTACTAAATGGCATTTGATCCCAAGTAACAGCAACATGGGCTAGGGATTACTTTTATTACATCACATAAGATCAAAAATACTATTTCCCAAACAAGTTAAAATATAAAATATGCACCAACTCTTAATATTGTCTTCATCCAAGTCCATAAGTGTCAATATACAAGAGTATTCCTCATGTTCTACAGCTCCAGCAACAGGTGAGTTCAGATGCAAGTGAACTCTTCTTTAAATGACCAGCAGTCACATCAGTACAACACATTTATACTCCGCAGAGGTGTAATACCCAGGCAGATTTTGTTTTCAGCAGTATAAAATAGGGCTGGCTTTCATGTTCCTGTAGCTGGCAGTGTCATTCCACACAGCTGCAGTTCTCCAACGTTCAACAGTCGCTACAACTCGGAGCCATGGCCAAGCACACGTTGGCTACCTGCAGCATCCTGCCTGCTGCTCACACCCCCACACCTACTGAGCCATTCCAGCCTGCATTGAAACGGTGCACCCCTAAGGAGGCCCAAATGAACAAAGCCTACTTCCACAATCACTTTGCTGACCTGTCTCATACATTTATGGGTTTCTTAAACCTTTCAAAACCATCAAAATGAAAAGATGGGCACCTAAAGGTGTACTGAACTCACGAAGGCACCCAGCAAAGACTTTCTGAAAAGTAAATGCTGTGGCTGCAACAGCTTGCTGTTGTGGAGAGGTTCGGTTTCCATGAAGTTTCCAGTGCAATTTCAATTATTAAAATTCGTAGCAGAGCACCAGCTACAGGGAGCAGCAGTCATTCTCCAAGCTGCGTGCAGCACACTGCTCCTGAACATTGCCTCTGCTGACAGACCTGCAGTGGATTCTGGTGGTTTCCACTCGTCTCCAAAGGCACAGCAGAGAGTGTGCTTCACTTGAACTGGTTATCAATCAGCGTTCCTTTCATCTTGGCTTTCTTGGCTTCCAACTCAGCCTAAGAAAAACATGACATAACGAAATGACGTCGGAGAACATTTCCTTTCAGTCCCATAGTGTGTCCTTATCCAAACACCACAAGCTCCTCACACCAGAAACAAGAGTAACTCAGTTCTTTACTGACTCCCTCCCCCCTGCAGTACAAGGCACTGCCTTCAAAGTCAGAAACAGCCCAAGGCTAACAGCACAGGTGACTATTTCACATTTTCTGTCCTGAAGTGGAAGCTGCTCATTTTTCTCCTTCCATCTACTACTCTCCTGCCACAGCAGGTAAATATCAGCAGAGATGTTCTTGCTGCTAATTCTTCAAGACGCCTTTGTGCTGGCAGCTGAGCAGGCAGATCCTTCACCGCAGCGTTATCCTGCCCTGACACCTCATGGCAAGGACCTGCTGTGTCAAGCAGGCTTGGCTGACCAGAATTAGAGACGCTTTGACTGGCAGAGCCTCAGCACGGTACCCCCTCCTCTCCTGTGTTTTCTGTGCTCCTGTCCAACAGGCTGTGCAAGACTCCCTGCAAGAGCTCTGCTGTCCACGCTCCAGTTAGTTCTGCACATAACTCTACAACTTTATGTTCAAGAGATCTAGAACATCTTCTCCCCAGAGCTTCTTCCCAAAGCTACTCATTACCCACGACCTCCCCAGGACCCTTCTACACCCACAGCTGAACCTGCAAATAGCTTCTGTGTGCAAAGCTCACAGTTCTCATGGATTTGTGATCATCACTGAAAACAAAACACTCACCAACTCCTGGAGCCTTCTTTTGCTCATTCCCTTGCGTTCCAGCTGCTTCTCGATCACTTTCGCATTCTGTGCGTAGGAGTCTGCGATCTCCCTCTGAAACACATACCACATCAATGTGCAATAGCAAACCCCGAAGGATCGGCACCTCATCCAAACGGTGAGATAACCCCCAGCTCTGAGCAGTGCCCAGCTCAGCCACGACTGCCACTAAGAGCAGACAGAACTCACTGCTTCGATCTCCTCCTCCTCTTCATCTATTGTGGAAACGGTAACAGAACTGAACTTGCCCATGTCTTTGGTCCGTTTGGTCATCATCACCTAGATAAGAAGCAGAGCATTTTGTTCCACCTTGGGAAAAGTCCTGCCATTAGGGTTTATTTTCACCTCCAAGGCTTTTAAGGCTTCTCATACAAGTTGTTAAGACTTCTTGAAGTCAGCTGGCAGCAAAGAAATATCCCCAACAATTTCTGGGCGTAGAGATGTGATTATTAAACTCACTGACATTTGTAGCCAGATTTTGAGAACTACCATGCCTAGTAATATCTACTCGATTTACAAACGGAGGCTTCCAGGTGACTGAGCCTCAAAATAAGTCAGAGTCCACATTCCAAATTTCTTTTGCTTTCCTTGTGTTGGGAATCCCAGGTGCAGCAACCTCTGTAGTACTAAACTTAAGGCAAAGAGACAGAAGACCCAGAACTGGGTTATTGTTTACAAATCCATTTCTTTTTTTTCCCTGCTTTAATATGTGATTTCACTCGCACTGTGCTGAAAAGCAGAGACAGCCCTTTCACTTCTGCAGAGCAGATTACCTTTTTGGGAGGTTCTTGCTTCTGAGTGTATATGTTGGTTTTCCCAAAGCCCTGCCCAAACTTAACCACAGCACCATCGACAATGAACGTCACCGGAGCGTTCTTCTGCTGGTGCTGGTAGAAAAGCAGCAGCCCACACCTGCAAATAAAAGCACCTCCTGCCGTGAGCAACCCCAGGCTCGGGGCTCTAGCAGAAATCACTGCCACCTCCTCCGCCTGCAAAAGGACAGGACAAGGAGGGGCGTTTTGTAATTAACAAAGGAAAGAAGACTCGTTCTGAGGGGGCAGAGCAGACTGAGAGGAGGTTTAAGGAAGGAAGCGCGCTGCATGAGCCCCCAGCAGCGCTCACTCACTTGCCACACTTCTTCCTGAACTGCCGCTCAATGCCTTCGGGCCTGCGGAGACAGACGGGCGCGACGTGGCACATCAGGGCCACGCTGTGCGATCCCGGTGTTCCCCTCCCCCCCCCCCCCATCCCGGCCGCCCCGCGCCGACCTGCGCAGGAAGACGGTCTCCTCCTCCTCGGCGTTGCAGAACTTGTGCGCGTGTTTGGCGGCGTCGATCACCCGGGCGCGGTCCCGCGGCCGCATGGGCAGCTTCTCCAGCTGGCAGTCTGCGGGCACCAGCGGTCAGCAGCCCGGCCCCGGCCCCGGCCCGCCCTTCCCCGCCCCGCCCCGCTCACCCAGCACCAGCACCATCTGCCCGCACAGGCAGTAGTAGACGTGCAGCGGTTTCTCGCCGTCATCGTACTCCTCGCGGTCGCGGGTGTCGGAGCACACCACGGAGCGCGACACCACCTTCGGCATGGCTGCCGGCTTCCGGCAGCTCCGGCGCCACTTCCGGCAACGCGCTTCCGGCAGTCCCGCCCCCACCCGCTCCGCCGCGGACCGTTCCACCGGCGCCGCCGCCGGGGGGGACGGCGCCCCGCCCTCCCCGTGACGTCGCTGCCCCGCCCGCCCCCCCCCCCCCGCGTGCCGCGGCTGTTGGTACGGCCCCGCCCCCCGCCGTCCCCCCGCGGTGGGAGTGTCCGTGCCGGCAGCGCGGCGCCATCCGGCTCCGCCTCCCCCCCAGCTCGCTCCCCCCCCCCTCCTGCCGCTGTTGGTACGTGCCGGGATCGCCCGGCTGCAGGCGCAGGGATCGGCGCGGCCCGGGCCCTCCCCCCGCCCCCGGCTCGGTGTCCGAGGCCGCGATCGCTCCCGTTCTCCGGCGCTGCCGCCTCGGTCGGAGTTGGCCGCCGTTCCCGGGCGTTCCGTTCCTCCCTCCGGCGGTGTATGAGTGATTCGTAACCCCGACCCGCCATGTCCACTCCGGCCCGTAGGCGCCTCATGCGAGACTTCAAGAGGTACCGAGGCCGCCGGCGGGGGGGGGGGGTGGGGGTGGGGAGGGCGCGGGGCTCGGCCCCGCCGGGCGCGGAGGGGGCCGCGCAACATGGCGGCGGGGCAGGGCGCGCTCCGCCGATTGCGTAGCGCCGGGCCGCGCCGCCCGCCGCGGGTTACGCCGTTTGCGCAGCGGCGCCCGGGCTACGCCGAATGCGCAGAGGCGGGATGGGGGGTGGGGGTGGGGGGAGCGGCGCCGCCGCGCTCAGCCCGCCCCGCTGTGCCCTCAGGCTGCAGGAGGACCCCCCGGCCGGGGTGAGCGGGGCCCCGTCCGAGAACAACATCATGGTGTGGAACGCCGTCATCTTCGGGTGAGTGCCGCGGGCCGGGAGGCGGGCGCGGGGCCGGCCGGGATGCCGCTGTAACGCTGTGCTTCTGCTTCTTCCCCACACGCAGGCCCGAGGGGACCCCCTTCGAGGACGGTGAGTGTGGCTGCGGGTGGGGGCTGGGCGCCGCGGGACGGGGGGGGGGGTGACACGCGGGGGTCCCGGGATTGAGGCGGCATCCTGGGCAGCGCAGCCATCGCCTCGTGCTGTGGGGATGCTGCCACGCTGCGTTGTTCGAGGTGCGTTCCTTCCCACGTTTGGGTGCTTGGCATCTCAGCTGCCATCAGTGGTAGCCGGGGTTAAAGGTTAAAAGCAGCTTTCAGCTGCCCCCGCGCTCCCTGTCCCACGCCTCCAGGCAGCTTCGGTTTGGCCTCGATGCCTCTCACGGCCTTAGTGATGTTGTGAGTGCTTCGGCATCGCTGTGAGAACTCGTCAGACGTGAAATGCTGTCCAAATGAAATCAGGGATGCATTTTTCTAAGATAGTTTGGGTGCAGGCTGTAATTAATCCTAGATCTCCGTGACTCATGCCAGAAGTATAAGCAGAGCTTCTCGACTCTGACATCGTTCTTGGCTGGCTGGCTGTTTATCCTTGGGTGAGCACCTGAAGTTCCAGATGTTTTCTATGAGGATTTCACATATTTTAAATATTTCGGGCCAAAGAACTCCAAAATCTGCAGTTAATTCTTTTAATCAATGAGTTAAGAATCCTGCTGGAGGAGCTGTTCGGATCATGTTTGGAACTTCAGTATTCAGTAACACCCTACACAGAGTTGGTTTCTGTTTTCTTTCTCATAGAATCATTTGAGTTGGGAGACCTTTAAAGCTCATCTAGACCAGCATCCCTGCAATAGACAGGAAAGCTTAGGGTTGAGGGCTCCCTTAAACTTCCCTGAGGGTTGCTGCTGCTGCCCGGGCTCCTGGTGCTCTGCTGCTCCCTACAATCTGCTGTCTGGGGGCAGAGGCCTCTCCTTGCAGCGTGGTAAAGCATGTGCTGTTGCTGTGTTCAGTCTCTTCCACTGCACTGTGAGTTTAACAGATGATACAGTGGCTGCTTTTCCATGTGTTTCCACCTAGCTGCAGAAGGTTGGAGGCTGCTTTAGAGATCCACGCTGGTCTGATTCTGGCTGTGCTTGGGTAGCACCATGCCTTTGTCTTAAAAACTTGGGGCACCTTCCACTTGCAGCAGCCTGAAGTCCAGACAGACACCCAAGTCTGCTGCTGCTGTGCTATTGCTCTGGCTGATCTCATAACCTTGGTGCGTGAAGGACTGCTCTCTTAGCAGAGCGTGTGTTTTTCACAGTGCACTCTCAGGAAAGCACATCATGTTTATCTTTGTTTCTCCGGGTCATACCTTAGGTTGTGCTAGATAACAGAGTGCTGGATGCAGCCCGGAGATATGGCACTGCTGCTGCCTGCTCTGTGCTTAGTGAGAAGGCTGGTGGTGGTGGCACAGTTCAGAGGCAGTTGAGCTTAATGCAGTTAAAATTAAGAAGCCTTTTATTTATAGTAGAGGGCTGTTATTTGGGCTTGTTTTATTCAGGCCCTCGTGGATCCAGGGTACACTGGAGTTCCGTGACCCTTCTTTATCAGGGCAGTGCACTTCTGAATTCTTGTTTTTAAGGCTCTGTCCCCCCCCCTGGCAGTACTGTAAGACTTCAGGTTGTGAAAGTAGGCTGTGAAAAATGTCAGTTGTTGTAGCTGTAATGATTTCAACACTGTGGGAATTGCTGTTCTTCATCCTTGTTCTGGTGAGTCCCTTCTCCAGTCTCAGCTTCTGAGGTTTCATAGCTTTGCCTGAACTGAAAGCCCTAAGCTCAAACGCGTGTTTACTTGCTGTGCAGCATGCTGCTAACAACCCTCCCTTCCTTCCACCCCCAGACACTTGAGGTGTCTTCACAACTGAAGGATGACTTGGCCTGGGAGCAACTGCTAATTTAGATCAGCAGCAAAACTTCCGTCTCCTGCTTTGGAAGCATGGAGTTGCAGATGTCTGCAGTAGGATCTCAGGGATGTTATCCTGCCTGTGTCTTAGAATCCACGTGCTTCTGGCATGTGAACTGGTAATGTTGCTCCTGTGATGGAAACCCGGGCTCCCCCAAGCCCTACAGCCCCGTTTGTGTGAAGCAGGATCCTGTGGTTAGCACAGGATCCCTGGCTTGAGGAGAGTTAAGTAACAGCTACTGCTCTATCCTGTCTTCCTGTTGTCATGCAGGCAGCTCGGACAGAGCAAGCAATGCATCTGCCCTCAGTATGGTTTGTTCCTTACCGAAGGAATATGGGTTCAGTATCCTCAGGTGGGAGAGGCAGGGGCTGTCCCCGTGTTACGGTCACTGACACGGAGGGGTTGTGCGGGGCTGTGGCACTGCAGGGCCGGGCACGGGGCCTGGAGGAGCCTCCTCTGAGCTGAGGCAGGAGGAGCAGATGGACGAGGTAAGTGCAGAACAGACGTGGGAGCATTCTGGGATCAGGATGATCCCAGCGTTCGTAGGATGACGGTGAACGCGAAAATCTTTATATCTAAAATTGGCTGTGTAGAAAAAGTTGGAAGGATCACTGGCTGAAAGCTGTAACGTTAGTGACACTGGACACTGCAGGACTCATCCCTGCAGTGTGTTGTCATACCCATTCCACTTGGGTGCGTGACCCCGGGCTGTGGTTCGCTGAGTCTCTGGCACTGTGTGCTAGCAGAGCTCAGCAGTGAGCTGTTGCATGCTGCACGAGTTCTTTCACAGAGCCGCTGCTGCTTGGGATCTTGACTTGTTTGGGTAGGGAGATACTCCAGCTGGAAGCTGTCCAGCCACTCACTCGGGTTGGCGTTAAAAGCAGCGCTGTCCTATCCCTCGTGGGACGGATGGCTTCCCTGTTCTGAGCTGTTAACAGATTCTAAGACCACACTGCCCTTGATGTGTTCTTCGGCCATCCCCTCCCGATCTCCTCTGCTCCTGCTTCAGTTGGTGCTTTGAAATAACATTCATTTTCTTGAGTAAGCTTGCTGAGCTCTGTTATTTGATAGCTTGAGCTTGATTTTTACCCTACTGCTTGCTTAGTCGCTTTGCTAGCACTTCCTGAAGAGGGTACTGCAACCTGGAGCTGGGACACAGCACTGCAGAGCTCCCCTTGTGTTTGGTTCTAGAGTGCTCACATTGCCAGGGCTGTGCTGTGTGGGGAAGGGAGGTATGAGGGGTGCCTGCCTTTCAGGGTGGTCTCAAATCGGTCTCAGTGGCTCTGCCAGAAGAGTAAAGCTCCAAAGCCTCCCAGCAGGCTTCCACTTCATTGAGTGACCTTACGCACAGTCTTCTGTTTGGAGAACTGTAACATTCTTATTGTTCTTTTTGCTTTCCAGTAGGATGGCGTGCCGTTGGCTCTGTGCTCTTCTGTTGTTAGGCTGCTAATAAAAAAAGCAAATATGCAAAAAACTTATTTTTAGGCTGCTGAAACTTCCCACTGCACAACTGTTCCACTTGGAGCTGTGCAGAAAGCTCTGAGGCATCTGTACTGACTTCGTATGCAAACTGAAGCATTGGAGCAATGACCTGTGTTACAGTTTACAGCCCTACAAAGGAGGCATCCTTAGGAAATCCTGCAGATCCTTACTGATCTGCAAGATCTCTTGTTTGGCTGCTGGCACGCTTGCCTGCCATGTGAGGGAATAACTGTAGTTAGTGCTGGAAAAGTCCCTCGCAGCTGGAAACAAGCACGAGCTTTGTCACTGAGCCCCTGAATTCTTCTTTGGGCGCTGAGTGTTTGGGGAGCAGGGAAACTGTCCCTGATGGTGTCAGACCGCTTCTTCAAAGCCACGTGGTACGTCTGCTGGGCAGCTTGCTGTGGCTGGTACTGCAGGGTCTGGTGTGCTCCTCCTTCCAGGAGAGCTGTGTGTTTGTCCAAGGGTGCTTCGGGTATTCCTGGCTGTGCGTAGGCACTCTGTATCCTGCTGTGTGCAGTGTGATGGCACAGTGAGGCCTCACGTTCCTCAGTTACTGATGCTGGTCAGTGGCAGTGCTTAGTGCTTCAGAGCAATGCTTGTGCAGCTTATTTGTCAGACTTCTGATTCTCACACTGCCTGAAGAGAAGGGCTACAATCAGTCAGCTTAGTGCAGGTTGCTGGGATCGATCGGTCTGGGACTTAATCAGCCATTTCCAGAGGAACGAAGCTACCCCGAAGTAAACGACCAGCTTGTTGTTTGGAATGTCCAGTAAGAATGCTGCTTGCAATACTGCTTTCTCAAACTGTGATCTCATTTTAAAAACAATCCTTCAAATCTAGGCATTTTTTAGCAGTGAGCGACAGGAGGAACTCCCCTGGCAGAGAGAAGTATTGCTGCAGGACTCAGCAGTGTGTGTGCTGTGTCCAGCAGAGGATGCACGAGCACAGCTGTACAGTGTATGCTTATGGAGGAATGCTGCTCGGTCATCTCGTGTGAATTAGTTCCAAATAGAGCTAACCTATTTCTCTTTCAACTCCAGGAACGTTCAAACTTACAATAGAATTCACAGAAGAGTATCCAAATAAGCCACCTACTGTTAGATTTGTATCTAAAATGTTTCATCCAAATGGTAAGTATGTACTCAGTACATTGAACTGTAGCTTTCTCTAAGTGCATAGAAATAAATAGTTGTTATAAAAGCTTCCACTGTCTAATAAGCACAACTGCTGTGTGCTTCTGTGTAGTTTTTGTGAAGGTGTCTGAGCCCTGCTCAGCTTTGAGATGAGGAGATGCATGTCAGCCTGCAGGTGGTGCAGCACTGTACTGCCGACGCTCCTCTCCCAGCTCTCTGCTGTTAAACTGGTCAGGAGGGAGAACCTGAAAAGCAAATAGCTTCACCTTTTCTCTATACGTAATGACAGTTTTGAATGATGCAGTCATCTTCTATCATTTTGTCCCTGGAGCTGCCTGCCTGTGTGAGTGCTGTATCTTGAAACGTAGTACTAGTTTCCATCTGTAGCCAGTAAGATCCCTGAACCAGTTCCTTCCCTGGCTCGTTAAGGGTTGGCTCCGTGTCTCCAGGAAACACCAGCTTCATGAATACCTGAAACTTGTAGCAAAGCAAGCCTGTGTGAGCTGAGTGCACTGAGGGAAGGTTCTTGTAGAGCTGTCATGAGACAAGGCGTTGAGTGCAGTAGATATATTCTGGGGAAACCTTATATGTAAACAGCTCTTTTTTTAGTGTTCCTTATTTGGATCATGTGTGGAAAGCTTAACATTTTTGCCTTCAATCTCCGGGTGGTTTCATCTTTCCGTGGCAGTGGCTGCAGTGTCAGAGAAGCCTGGCACTGAGGAATAAGCAGAGTTGGAGCTTGAATAGTGGAGGCAGCTGCCACTGACAAGCTTCATCTCCTCCTGCATGCAGGCCTGTCTTCTAGGTTGCAGTGTGTCACGCAGTGCTGACCTGTCCTGTTTGGCAGTGTGTAGGTTTTCAGGATCAGACAGTACTAGGAAAAACAGTAGCTGTGCAGTTTCTGTTTCAAGCCATTCTTATTGAACCTTTTCCAGTCTACGCAGATGGCAGTATATGTCTGGATATTCTTCAGAATCGCTGGAGTCCTACTTACGATGTCTCTTCCATCTTAACATCCATACAGGTAAAAGATTTCCGCATGAAAAGGCAGAATGAAATTAGCGTGCTTGAGGAAAAAAAATACTCAGGAAAAGCATTGTTGGCTCCTCAGAGCCGGTTGTTTTTTTTAAGTATGAATGCTTACATGTAAACTAAGCAGCCCTAGTGACACAGAGGTGGCTGAAGCTGTCCAGCTCCGGGCTGCACTGCTGAGAACAAGACTGGAAGCTTGCGTAGCTTACAGCTGGAATCATGCAGTGTGCCTCAGCTGTATCTCAGCGAACCTCTGCCCTCTCTCTAGCACGGATAGTTGAGAGAACATACTGCAGAAGCCGTGTACTTGCACGTGTCTGAGAGTGTTTTTCTTTTTGCACAGTCTCTGTTGGATGAGCCAAATCCCAACAGCCCAGCGAACAGCCAGGCAGCTCAGCTATACCAGGAGAATAAGCGGGAATATGAAAAACGGGTTTCTGCAATAGTAGAACAGAGTTGGCGTGATTGTTGACCCAGGATGATGCAAATGAACACTCTGGTGATGAGGAAAAATATATGAAGTGTCTGAGTCATCTTCTTCCTCCAAGCATCACTGCATTTACTTTGAAAGCAGAATAGCTGTTGTGCCGTTGCCACCCTCCCTTGCTGAAGCTTCTTCTCCTTGGACATAATAACGCACCCACTTTGAAGTCAAATGTACTGTACTTGGGTTACTTGCAAAAGAATTACTGATGCTGAATTCATTTTCTGTGGTCCCTCTCCAGTCTTAGGGCAGTATTGTGCATTTCTGTAGTGTACACTAAGCTTTTAATTGTAATTGTGTTATACACAGTGATGCTTATGTGTAGCTTGACAAAAGGGATGTTTATATACATACACATTTTTTAACAGATATTACTAAAGTGCTGATCTGTCCAGGCTGGTCATTTACTATTGGTTTAGACCCCACTGCGTTTGTAAGTACTGAGTGAAGAAGTAACGTTATTTTCCTCATTTGTATTGGTTCACCAACTCTGAAACCGACTGTCCCTCAATAGTTTGTAAGAACGCTAGCCACCTCTGCACGTCACCGGCAAGATTTATGTACAGAAATACATAGGCCACTTCAGTTGTGGTACTCTGATCTTTGTTTGGGGTGAGAAATAAAACCTCTTGTGTTTTTTTTTTAAGTAGTATGTTAAGGGACGTGCTGCTGGAGGCCGCTCACCGAGGCACCAGTGGGCAAAAGCACACAGAGCTGCAGTGCTCTGAGGTAAGGCCCTTCCGCCTTCAGGAAGCGGTACAACCTGAAGTGTTCCAGAGGTGGAATTCTCCTTTTAGCATCTTCTTCCCTCCCCTTATCTGAGAAAGATAAGTTATTTGGTATCCAACTTCGCCTCGTGGAAAGTTTGAACAAAGTACAGGGTAGGCACTTCAGTCCCTGCGGTTCCTGATGTTTGTAGTTTCCTGTGGTTTATGTGAGCTACTGCTGCATGCTTGAGTTAGTTTCTCTTCAATTTTATCAGAGGATTTTTTCAACTCTTGAGAATACAATTGTTAAGTCCAGACTCACTTTTTTGTACGGCTAAGTTTGTACATTTGGATACAGTTCCCTAAGCAGCAGTGTGGGATGAAACCTACAGTTGTGTTGTCCGATGTTCCGGTGTCCTTTGTGTGCACATTGGTCTGTTAGTTAAGAAGTATAACTTTGCACAAGTAACCCATGTAAGAAACTGTACATTTTTCAAAACTTGTAAATAAAGTGTAACCTTAATGCTTATTGTATAAATAGGCAAGAGGTGTGTGCCTGTGGTTATTTAGGGACAGCAGGAGGGACCTGGGGCTGTGTGCTGAGCTGTACGTTCACCATGAGCCCTTCCAGGTGGAGGAAGAACCAGACACTGCAGAAAGCTCAGCACAACGTCACTCCAGGAGTAAGCTGGACCCTTGTAACTGCTACTTAGCAATGTCAAAAAGCCAACTACAAGAGGTAGAGAAGAGGGGTCTTTAAATGTCATGCATGGGGCTACAGCTGCAAAACCTGCCCAGATCAAGAGCCAGTCAAGCAATGAGCATCTACTTACACACACTAAGCTTAGCACTAGCACTAAATACCCCCAACACCTGCATCAAAAGGCAAGGCAGAAACCAACCGAAGGGCGTATGAGGGATCTTAGCCATTTCCTTGTACCCTAATTTTTTGTTGCCAAAGGATGGCATCAGCCCAAAAGACAGCCAGAAATGAGCAGCACACAGGTGCAAAAACCTCACCTTTACCCCCTACCTATGCAGGTCCTTCTTCCACTACGCTTCAAACCATACAGTGCTGGTTCCAAGAAGCTTACAGAAACACAGGAGACAAAGCAGACAGCAATTCTTTCATGCTAACGGTCACCAAAAAGACTCCCACTTCTTCAACTGGAAGGCAACAGAGATCCAGCACAGGTAGCCCATCTATGGCCATGAGTCAGAGCAGTACCTCCTTGTACAGATTACTATCACCCATCCTGCACACACTGCTCAGCAGGAAGATTTTTCAGTCCCAGCGCTGCCCTGCTGCTCTTTCCTGGTGACACCAAGCTCGAAGGACCCGCTGCAGAGCCAAGCTAGGGAGGGGGAGTTGCACTCCTGCCTGCAGGAATATCTGCCTCCCAAGTAGCAGGGCTCCTTCCACACTCCTACACTGCCATCTGCTATAACCCAGCATCCATCCCTGGGAGCAGAATTCAGAGGCAGAGAGAAGCCACGATGCACAAATAAAAGAAAAGCCTTTCAGAATTTGCTGTCAGATCGCTGTCCTTCAGAGGCAGCAGCACGTTTTTCTTTCAGGTGCCCGAGCTAGCCGTGCTGAAGCCACACAGTTAAAGACAAGAAGAGATGCCCTCCGTCCTGAGCGAGTCTTACTGGTTAATGAATTCTTCCATGACCTCCTTCTCAGAGTTTGGCTGAAAATCTACATCCCCGGGATCTTCTCCTCCATCAGTCACCCAGAGCCAGGTACTACAAGAGGAACAGTGTAAGAAGTGAAAAAGCAACATAAAGAAATGAAGAGGCCAATATGGGAAGTAGATGAACAAAAGCAACAGCTGAAACACAAGCCAGCAGAATGGGCAAAGAATCACTGCGTTAGGATTGGTTTTACCAGCTGCCCTTGCACGAGGAACCCCACTGGTGACAGAGCAGCATCTCTAGACAGATCTCACACTTGGCTCCTCCGAGGTCCCTGCCTGCCCTCCCCGCATTCCAGGCACGATGTGGGTGCTCCCATGAGGCTCACACAGCTCCAACAAGATCGATGCCGCACTGCACCTCCGAGCAACGCGACCACTCACTTCTGAATTGCTCTTGACATCACACAAGCAGAGGCACACGAAGAGAGCGCAGAAACAATTAGGCACAGATTTCATTTTGCTCGGGTCAAAGAGCTTCTATTCGAAGTAAAAAAATAAGTTATGTAACATTCCCCACAAGCTACACTAGCATCTCGGAGGCGTGGGCTCCGCGTTTACCTCCAGTTCTTCTATTTCACACTTCACTGTGGTATTTACATATGTCAAGCAGTGCTTCCAGGTCAAAATCCACTGGAATTACCTCAGTCCAAGACACCGATGGGTAAGGTGCACTCAGTGACCTCCAGTAGGAGGCTCAAGGTAAAAGCCAATGAATAAAGCTGCACCGTCACAGTGGGCGAGGACATTTCTCCACACACGTACACAGTACAGACAAGACCTTGCTCTATGTACATTTCTTAAGCATAAATGGAGTTTCCATACATTCCTTCTTACACAAAAGGTGACAAACTTTTGTTTTGTGTTTTTCTTTTTTTTTTTCCAGAAATAAACCTGTATTTTTATTGTCATCGATACCAACCTTACATACAGTTTTATTCCTCCAAACTGCATTTCCTTTGCTCTTTATCCTTTTTCTTTTTTAAACAAGGCATTTTCCCTTCCTTGGTCATTAAGGTCACGAAAAATAAGGGAACTAGAATTTCAAATGGCATCAAATTCCTTTTGGCTGGACATGTGTTTTTTGCTATTACAAAACTATCAAAATGTGAAGGAACAAGTAATATCAAAGACATACAGTGACAGCACTACTGGTGTTGGGCTGTGCCAGTCCTAACGGTCCAGCAACACTTTAGAAACCACCGTGAGGTTCAGAACGATGAGCAAAGTAAAACATTTTAATGTCAACACATGACACGACAAGAAATGCAGCATCTCCTTCTTCGATCGGCTACCTAGAAATGCCAGTTATAAGTTTCACCAGCGAGATCGGACACCGAACCTCAATTTGCTTGAGGCATGATGAGCTCGTAATGCCCAACGTGGCCTTCTTGCTTCAGCTGGTCCAGCAGGTCCTCCTTGCGCCGCTTCCTGCTTACCACCAAGTACCTATCGTGGCCCTGGCCGTGAGATTTACTTTTAAGACCATATTTTTGGGCAATCTGATGTATCTGCTTCCGCTCGTCATTGGTCAGTTCTGTAGAGAACGTCAAGTCAACGTGACTGTCTGAGTGGGCGTAGTTTCGAATGATCTGCTCAATATCTCTTTTGGCGATTTTATTTACCCTTTCCACATCAAGCCCAAGTCCTTCCCTTTTAAACTGCTCCTTCACTGAAATAGGCTCTCTAATTCCTTCACCGTCCTTCCCCAGGCCACCACCTGTCCAGCCCATCTTTCTTAAAATCTGATTCCCGATGTTGTCTTCTTTGATCTTCTGCTTGAAAGCGTCTTCTGCCGATCGCCCCCGAATCTCATTTCTGGAGATGACGTCTTCGACGGTGCCTTTTTTCAGATTATTAACAACAGTTGGCTGAGTCTTTTTGAGGATTTTCACAGCTTCCTCTGCTGCCTCATGCTTGACAGATTTCTTCACTCCAACTGCTTCTGCGATGAACTCGTTTTCAAGCAGCACCTTGCATTTCCATCGCATGCCAGTCATCCTTTCGAAGACATACTCGACCGTCATCTTGTTGAACTGAGCCGTGTCATTCAGCGTGCACACCGGGTTATCGGAGTTCTCGTAAACCACGAGGTCCTTCAGGTCCTTCTTCCTCCCAGAGGCCTGCGATGAGCGGCCCACTTTCTGAACCTGGGTCATTTTGATGGTCGTTAGGTTTGACTGCGTCTTCTGCAAGATTTTCAGTGCTTCATCAGCTGCGGCATGCTTGCTGGTCTTCTTAGTGCCGTATCCCTCAGCTAAGCAGTGATCTTGTAGGTACACTCGACAACGCCACATGCGGTTGGGCATGTAGTCGTATTTATATTCAACAGACATTTTGTTGTACGAGGCGGAATTGTTCAGTATTCCTATTGCATCGCTGGCATTCTCGGTGAGGATAAAACTAGTCCAGTGTTTGCTGCTGTTCATGGAACCTTTCATGGCTTCAGCACTTAGCTGCGCTGGGATGCAGTCCCTGTTGGCCGCTACAAACTCCTCATGAGGTTTGAGAGCAGGAGGAAAATCCGGGCAACTCACACCTGCCTGGCACACCACCAGGTCTTCGTGGTAGGTGTGCCTGAACTTCCGCTGCACGACCCGAACTTCTACTGACTTCTGCAGCAGCTTGACTGCCAGCTCTGTGGCTCGATCCCTGGATCCATTTTTGCTGCCCGCATAACCCGTGGTCAGGTAGATATTCTGACACCGCACTTCACAAGCAAAGCCATCTGTTAGGAGCTTCTTACTCTTCGGGAGGTCAGCAGGGGCAATCTCTTTCAAAGGAGCATAAATATACTCAGGATTTGTCTTGCACGCCTGAATTGAACGTGTCAAGAGATAAGTATAGTTAATTTTATCAGTCCCGATGTTTGCTTCTGGGTTAGCAAGGTTTTTCCAGACAGCTGCCGACAGCTTCTCAATAAAACCCTGCTTCAGTGTTATAGCTGATGGAGGGAAAGTCTCTGATGCAGTCTGGACAGCCGAGGGAGGAACAGAAACCTGCAACACACCACTTGTGGCAACGTCCATACTATTCACAGCCTTACTGGGAGTCACTGCCTGGCTTACAAAGCCAAGCCCAGCTGAGCTGGAGATCCGGGGATCCACCCCCTGGGCATTCTCAAAATGAGAATCTGTACAGTTTTCAGCTGGCTGTGTTACGCTGTTTGTATTTGCCTCTTGGCTCGTTGCCTGTGTTTGGTTGTCCAGAGGACCTTCCTTCTTGTCATCCTTCTCAGCACTGGTTACAAAGTGGATGGGTTCAAAACGTGGCCGCACGCGGTACCTGGAGACCACTTTTTTCGGAGGCTCAGGAGCCTCTTCCCGCTCCGGACCTAAGAGGTGGAAGAAAATTACAAGATGAGCAATAAATACGTGCAACGACAGAGAGAAATGCTTTCACAGAGTCATCTCCAGAAGGAGCATGCAGAATTCGTGCACAGAATTGCCTCCGAGATGCAAACCAAAATGCTTTCTTCTTACGATGTTTGCAATCGATCAGAACAGAATGCTCACCCTTTGCAGGTCACTTCAACAGTACCTCCAGCTCCTCAACTAGCATATAAAAATCACTACACCTTCATTACGAGGATTTTAGGGCTGAGTCATTCGCTCTACCCCACAGCACTACTCACTGAACCCATCCATTCACTTCTGAAGTGAGTCCACATTACTGGTAAACTCCAACCAGAAGAAATGCAAATGAGCTGCAACACCCTGGCATACAGAGCTCCTGCAGAAAGTGACGAAGAGCTGATAAGTAAAGGTGCTACATCTAAAAGATAACTACACAGGATTTCTACTGTGAACACTTCTGCCACTTCAGGAACCTGAACATCCACGTCTGTGGGTTCTGATGAGATGCATCCCAGAGTCCTGAGGGAATTGGCTGACACAGTCTCCAAGTCACTCTCAATGACATTTGAAAAGTCATCATCAGGTGAGGTCCATGGTGACTGGAAAAATAGGCAGTGTAGCATCCACTTTTAAGGAAGGTAGAAAAGATTATCCAGGGAGCTACAGACTTGTCAGTAGCTCAGTGTTAGGGAAGATCCTGGAACCCCTGGTAACTACGTTAAGGCATGTGGAAGAGAAGGAGGTGACCAGAGGAGAACCACAAAAATGGTCCGAGGGATGGAACAGCCCCGTGTGAGGACAGGATGAGAGCTGGGGCTGTGCAGCATGGAGAAGGGAAGGCTGCTGGGAGAGCTGGGAGTGGGCTGGCAGTATCGAGAGGGGCTGTGAGAAGGAAGGGACAGACTATTGAACAGAGTCTGTTGTGACAGTGCAAGGGGAAATGGTTTCCAAATAAAACAGGGGAGACTTAGATACGGATGTAAAAAGTTGGTTGTTTTTTTTTTTTTTTTTTAAGAGTGGTGAGGCACTGGCACAGGTTGCCCAGAGATGTGGCTCCTAGGAAAGATGAAGCTGAACCAGGCTCTGAGCAACCTGATCTAGCTGTAGTTCATTGCAGAGGAGTCGGACTAAATGATCTTTAGGGATCCCTTTCACCTCAAACAATTCTAAGATTCAGAGACGTTAAGGCTGCACAATGCAGCTCCCTCCCCCTGCACTGAAGTGGCACCTGCACGCAGCTCCACCAGAGGAGCAACGGGCCACCTCAGCACCTTGGAATGAACCCGCTGTCCCAGTGCCATTGCGTGCAGCTGTAACACAGGTCAGGTAACATCTGTCTAGTCATCTCATTATCATAGCATGTCTACCGTAAACTAGCTCACTGCAGTTGAAAAGAGCACTTCACACTCAGCTCAGTGGCAAAGCTGTTACACGTATTGAACCCTTCAGCCATCACTGTTCTGATGAGTTATGGCAAGGTTTACATTTCTTGCTCAGCTTGGTATTTTGATGATTGCACTCCAGCAAGATCTAAAGGCCCTCCCCAGCACGAGAGCTCTTTGCTGTGTGCAGCACACAACAGGGAACCCTTTCCACAGAGCTTCTGCCCAAAAAAATACACAGCACGAGATAAAGCAGTATTTTTCTCAGTTTCGCAGATGGGGCAGAAAAGCTCAGAATGATGACTGGATTATCGAAGTAAGAGAAGAAACTCTGGCAGAGCTAGGGATCACACCCAGTCCTAGAAAGGAGTCCTGTGCTGTCTGAGCATCTGTTATTTTAAAAAGCCATACTATTAACCAACACTGCCCCACAGAGCAGAGGCCTGCTGCTCACACCCACAACCCACACCCTCAGGCTCAAGTGGCTCCCCCAGCTCTTCTTCCTGAGAAGGGCAGGGAGCTCCGATGCCTGGACAGCCAGCCCACTCTGCCTACTGCATTTCCCTCCCTAGAACAGCTACAGCTGGAACATCTACCTCTGAGAGCAAGGGCTGTGTAGAAAATAAAATGAAAACACCCAACATCCATGCTCCAGGCAGGTTTTATTTCAAAATCAGTACAATAACTACTTCTCAGGTCAGAACATCGCTTCAGTACAACAGAGAAGGACAGAGAGTGGTATTTAATGATGCAAGTGCAATTCCCTAACACTCTAGTCAGCAAAAAACTATTACATAGCAATTTCAAATAAAAATTATAGTTTACTTAAGAAAAAAAAATAAAAGAACTTTGCCTGAATTAGATATGCCTGATGG
This sequence comes from Callipepla californica brunnescens, assembly GCA_023055505.1. Classification (NCBI taxonomy): domain Eukaryota; kingdom Metazoa; phylum Chordata; class Aves; order Galliformes; family Odontophoridae; genus Callipepla; species Callipepla californica. Next base: position 3,091,362 of record JALIRH010000013.1, read on the forward strand.
CATGGTAGAGGAAGAAAACAACTGCAGTCTGGCAGAGCTCACCATGGCTGCTGCTCCCAGCCTGCTGCTCCCAGGCTCCCTGCAGCCCACCCCCTCCCCAGCAGCAGAGCCAGCCCCCCATGGAACACAACCAGTGCACTCACTGTCAAGTGGGGACCGCTGTCTCTTCAGTGTCTTGCTAGGGACCAGCTCGAACGTCCGCATGTCCCCCGTGTCGATGCCTTCAGCCATCTTGAGAACCTTTTCCATGACCTGAGAGCCATACCTGTGTGGATCCAATAATAAATCGTGTCAGAAGTGCTCCCACAAGGGACACCCGGCCCCACCACCAACTCCCCCTGCACCCATTCCAAGCTGAAATCACTTCTACAGTCTCTATGTCAGCTAGGATTCCAGTATCTCAGCACCTGACCCAGGCAGACAACTCAGCCTCACACACACCACAGAATAAAACCAGGTCATTCACGTTTGAGATGCAGAACATAGTCCAGCAGAACAACAGAAGCCCTCACCCTGCTGCTGCTGAGATGCTGGCACGGGACCTGACCGAAGTCAGCCCTCCTGCCACCCCTGGCGCTGGCAGGCAGCACTGCAAGGCTGGGACAGGACACTACTCCCAAGTGACTGGGCTCCAGGTGAACCTAGCTGTGAATAACAAACAATTCAGCCACCAAACACAGAGATTTAACATGTACATGTTGTCTGCTAAAATGCTACATCTGGCAAGGCTGCTAGGAGCACAGGGATGTGGAGGAGGCACCACAGCTCCGGGACTAAACACAGGAGTGACTTGCTGGCACCGAGCTTCATTGCCTGGGCCAGCAGCCACAGCCACACAGCACCAATACCGAAGGAGGCACTGACATCAGATGACAAGGACACTCCTCTGCCTTTATTGACTGCTCTCTAAAAAGGCCATGTTCCTTTTAGCTTGGTGGTTGGAAGTTTTAAATCCACAAGCCATGGAGGAGACAAGGTGGCTGCAACCATGCAGGCAGGGTGTACATGCAAAACCCCATCCGACTTGCCCTTACAGCCCTGATCTAAGCTTTCCACCGCTCCCAGGGCCTGACACGTTTTCACATCATTTGCAAGTCCAAAACTGAACAAGAAATAAAAAAGACAACTTTACTAAGCAAGGAAAACCTAAAAACATGACACAGAACTATATTCTGACAGCTCTGCACTGTGATTCAGAAAGGAAAACAGGCAATCTTGCACCTGAACGGTGAAGTGTTCATCTTCAAAAGACAGCAGCCAGTGAAACAGTAACCTAAATTGGCTTTTAAACACTCCTGCTCCAAGGGTTCAGTCAGTCTACTCACTCTTCACTCAGGAAATGCCCATCCTGAGAACCAGGCAGAAATGAGACCTATGTAAAACCCTGAGAGAGCTGCACACACACACACACACACACACACACACACACACACACACCCACACACCAACACGGTGCTTGCCTCACCCACTGACACCCAGCTCTGTGCCACTCCCCCGAGCACAGGAAGAACATGCTGGGACGGATGGGAGGAGGTGTGCAGTGCTGACAGCCCTTACCCACAGCAGGCAGGGGAACCTGGATGGCTGACTCCAGCTTACAGAGAGAAAAGCATGCTGCCTTGGACAGGAACACCAAAAGTGCTGCCCTTTATCCAGCAGGTTTCCAAACAGCATTAGATTTGGTCTGGGAGTGTCATTCTTCTTCACAACGGATGTCGTGTTGGTTTCTGCCTAGAGGAAGACCAGCCTGTCCCTGCATGAGCTTCTCTAAGCTGGCCTTTGAAACCTCACCTCGTGGAGGCTGCTTGTGAAGGCAGACGACTCCATGTCTCCACTGGTTAACTGGAGTCCCTCCTGTGTGATTTGTCACCTCTTCTTGCCCCGACTCCAGCAGCTGTGGAGCATGCTGTACTACTTCCTCCTCATTTTACAGCTGCCTTTAGCACATCCGAGAACACACATCTTCCCTCAGCAACCTCTGAACTAATTACACCCTGTTATTTAACTCCTCGCCCACAGGTCATGTTCTCTCCTCTGGACATTCTCCAAATCAGCACTCAGCTGGGTTTCATCAGAGGGACTTTTAGGGCTATGGTGAAGGATGTAGAGAGGAAGTTGAGGAGCAGCCGAGCCGTGTGCCATCCCCCCTCTTCCCAGGCAGCTCCCTGTGTGAAGCTCCCCACTGCTCTCCTACACTGTGCCTGTGCTGGAACACAACACAAGCTTTGGGGAAGCAGCCTCACCGATATCAGCCCTGCACATCATGCCTCTATCTGCTGCTTGTGTCTTCCCTCAGAGGTGCTGCTGAAGATGTTCATCAGGGAAACTACGTGCACTTACAGGCTTAACTTGCATCATTTTCGGGATCTGAGGTCTTGCAACATGGCACTTCACTTCTGCAGTCAGCATCTTATATCCACATTACAACGCTGCGATTCCCAAAAGCACCATCACAAAAGCTCTCCATTAAGACAGCATAAAACTTATACACAGACCAAAGAAACTAGAAAACAGCCTTAGTTTTAACACAATAATCATGCTTTAGAATTTGAAATTACTCTGAAATGAAGCTCAATTTTGATGCTCACAGAGCAGAACAGTTCAGTACTTGGATCAGAAGAGGAAAACATGCAGGCCTGCGCCTAAGGAAGCTGACTTGGATCTATAAAGATAATTCAGGATATTCCCTTAATGAGACTTTGGGACAGCAATGCTAACAGAATAAAGCCACAAGTCCCTTCTGGTCACCGCACAGGTTACTGAAGTTAGTTATCTGGCAGCTGCTCCTGCCTTTAGAGCCCTGTGTCCGTTTGAAGAACGGACCCAGCAGCAGGCAGATCAGTCGGGGTGCACCTGAGGCTCCTCCCAGCCCTACAAGTCCCAGTGCTGGCAGCAGCGATCCGACAGAGGTTGAAAACTTCTTCCATTCACCGGGCTGCTCTCTCACAGAACACAAATCCCATTTCAAAGGGAGCGCAGAGGCTGGCTTACGCTTAAAGGGACCCTCCCTTCACAATTAACTTACAGAACACAATACCACGTGCTTATAAAGCTCTCGGGGGAAGAACACCAAGAACCGCTCCCGAAACACACACGCACACTTGGCAGCACCTCGCTCCCCTCTCCTGCTGCTCACATCCGCCTTGCAGCGGGGACCCTCCTGCACCCATTCCACCTCACCGTCCCCACGTCACTCCCCACGCAGAGGGAGCCCTGAGGGGAGGGGGGCTAAATCCTCATGGTCCCCCACTCCAGCACCTCAGGGCCTCAGTTCAGGGCACCCCCCTCACCTCAGCTCCCGTCCCCTTCCCCTCAGAACCCCCCCGCTCACCTGCAGCCCAAGAAGACGTGGTTGCTCCAGAGGACGGACAGCGCCAGCAGCTGGTCGATGGCGGCGCCGGGATAGCTGTGGAGGTGGCGGAGGATGAAGCGGCGGCGCGCAGCCCAGTGCCGCTCGCTCTCGCTGTACTGCCGCCACTGCTCCAGCACCGCTTCGGGCACCGGCTCGGGCGGCGGAGGGGCCATCGCTCAGCGGGCAGAGGAGGCCGGCCCCGCCCCGCCGGGGTGGGCGCACAACCTCCGAGCGCGGGCACGGCGGCGGCCCCAGCAGCGAGCAGGCCGCACGTGCGGCGCAGGCCGCGCCTCGCCGCGGGACGCCGGGGAGCGCCGCCCGGCCCGGCCCGCTCCGGCCCGGCCCCGCCGGCCCCACGGCCCGGCCCGGCGGGGGGTGCCGGTACCCGTGCCCGGCCCCGTGCCCTCCTGTCCCCACACCGCTCCCGGTCCCGCTCTCGCAGAACGCACCGGCGGCCGCACCGTCACGTGGCCGCCGGAAACACCGCGAGACGACGCGAGACCGCAGAGCCCTCCCCGCGCCGGAAGCGCGCCGCCCGGCGGCAGGAAGCGCGCGGCGCAGCGCGGCTACGCAGAGTACGCAGCACTACGGACTGTGCGCAGCGCCTACGCACGGCGCGTAGGGAACAGCACACCCCCCCCCCCCCCAGAGAGGGCACAGACACCAGTGAAAACACACAGCTCGGACTTTATTTCTCCGTTAAAATTAAATACTTTGTGGCTGCCGACATCGCGCGTCGCACCGTGTCTCTCATTCCTTTAGCTCCGCACCGTTCCCCACCACAACCCAACTACAGCGCATTGAAAACACCCCCAGCTCCCAACCCCGCAGAAGCCCGCGACGTTTACATCGTTAAAGACATAATTAGGAAAAGAAAAATAAGCTCCTAACGATATTTGAAAATGTATTAGCTATGTCATTAGTCCAGACGTCACATTTGTGTTCTCCAAACCCTCCAGCCCCCCGCTATCCTGTCACACAGATCACAGGACACCTCGTTTGACACCATGCAAAGTCAGTACACAGCTTCTTTCCCAGACACTAACACTGACATTTGTCCCCCCCGCCCCCAGCCAGAGGACCCCTAACCTCTTCTAGAAGTGGCAATCTTCTCCCTCAGACCCCGTGCAGCTGGCGAAGACAGATTAAAAAAAGCTAGAGAGAGAGAAAGGGGAGAAAAGAGAGAAAAAAAAACAAAACAACAGAAGATTAGCAAAAAAGAGAAAGACATTCAAAAAGCAGAGAAAAGAGATGCAACTTGAAAACAGCTGACAGGAGAGGTGGAACCTCCTTCTGTGAGGTTATGTATCTCGTGGCACCTAGTACATCGTGGAAATCACGCGAGTAAAACACTTCTTTTACAATACTTTTAATTACATTCTAATAAGGCACATGGTCACGGACCTGCAGTGTGGGTTAAAATAACCAAACACTGCATTAAATGCTTCTTTTAACAGATAACCTTGAAACCACTGACTGGTCTTGGGAGCAGGCACTCAGTAGAAAAGGATGAAGCAAACGCATTATTTTACTTTGCTTTAAAAGGGCAAAAAAAATCAAACAAACAAGAAGTGTACAGGAAATAAAACTGGATTCATAGCGAAACTGAGACAACACATCGCAGTGAAGAGTTCTAGCTGCCATGATTGCCTAAAAGGGAAAGGCCAGGCTGCAGCTGGTTCGCGAGGGCAGCCAGCCTGCTAATGCAAACCGAAGTCTGTGAGGTTTTAGCACCTTGCCAAAGAACACCTTCCTAGAAAAATCCTCAGCAGAGGCTTGGCATTACCTATCCTGGCTAGCTCTGACATCTGCTTATCTTCCACAAGTTTTGGGTTTGAAGGGTTTTTGTTTGCCAGCACACACCCTGATGTTTCATCAGGGCACGTAGATTCACCCTGCCTGCACACAGTGCAACTGGAGGGTCAGGGTCACAACTAGCAAGTCTGAAATGGAAACGAGTGTCAAACGCCAGCCTTTACACAGCATGACCCAGAAATGAAAAAATTAAAAAAATAAAGGAGATATATTACATCATGAAAATGACCCCAAGTATGAAGAAAACTTTTTGATCTCTTGACTGTTTGGTAATCCAACTAAGGTGGTGTTGTCGTCTTAATGTCACCAATAAATACACTTGAACCACATTGTTATTTTGCCAGCAAAAATAACTCTCACAGAACTTATTTTTTATGTTTTTTTTTGGACGGAGAGGGACTGAGAGAAAGGGGGAGCTATTAACTGTATGGAAAAAAAAAAAAAAAAAGAGAGAAATTAAAGCTGCAGTGTCCCAAACATGTTAGGACTCATTTTACATTATTTAATAAAAACAATAACCATCAGTACATAGTAAGACAGGTTCACAACGAGAGTATAGCAGAGAGCAAGAGTAACACCATGGGAAGGTCACAGCTGAAATGCTGTCACGTTTTATTAGACCCTGCGATTTAACAAGTAAATGAAGGTCCATTCCAGCCCATTGTATTCAGGGATAATTACTCAGTACAGAGCCATGGGTTACTGTAAAAGAAGGGCAAAAAAACAAAAAACAAAAGAAGTACATGTTAACCAGAATTCACTGTCTGATGATGGCTTTATTTAAAAAACAAACAAACAACTCATCCAGAAATACACAGAAAAGACACCTGCAGGCAAACTTGGCCGCTGGGTGGACTCCTGGCCCCAACAAGCAAACCTCCTCTTTTAGTGCAAATCTTGTATTAAAACAAGGCTTTTGCTGAATAGAAAATATAAGAAGGAACTTGCCAACATCTGTACTCTTCTAAACAGATGTCATAAAAAAATTAAAGGTGATACTTTTCGCATTAAACCCAGAAATTGTTGGAATCACTGAGAAGAAAGGCAAAGAAACATCGTCATCTTTCTTCACAGGCACTGGTATGTACAGCAAGGTGACCAGCTTTCCCTGAGATTGGATCCAGGATGTGCATCCAGCCCAGCACACTGAGAGGGAGACAAGGCAAGAGATCCTTCGTGACCCCTGCAGCATTCAGAGAACACTTAGTTGCAAACCATGGATCCAAGTTCAAAAAATCCCCCAGGCCTGGGGACTGAGGTTTGGATTCAGGCCCTTGAGCTGATGAGGACGTGAAGTTTGGCAAAAAGTCCTTTAAAATGATTTGAGTTGCACACGACAGCAGAGGAGGGTAAGGAGGGGTTAGCTACTGCAAACTAAAAAGGTGAGAGGGCAGCCAGTCTCTCCAGACCACCGCACTGGGTTGCATTCACAGTCGACCCCTGGTAGGCACGAAAAGCACGCCGCTGAGCAGCTGCTGTCATCATGCAGCCTTGCACAAAACGGAGGTGAGAGACAAAAAGCTGCACAACTGAGAAGTGGGGATGCTACAAGCACTTGGCAGCCTGCTATTGACCGGAATGGGGAGTTATCAGCCACAAGCATCTCTCGCCAGTTCCACAGAGGCTGTTGCTGAGTTCTTCACAGAAAACAACTGTAACCCAGAACAGCCAAGGGTGCGGACTGTGGCTTAGAACAGACTGGTGAGCACAGTAAGGGAGCAATGAGCAAAGGTGAGCAAATGGGCACAATGGCATGGCTGTGTTAACCGAATGTGGGGGCATTTGCTTCTGGTGCGAAGGGAAAGGTTCTACAGGAAACCCGAACTGAAAATGAAAGAAAAAGGCAGATTAATGGCTTTATGGATTAATGACCAAAAAAAACAAAACAAAACAAAAAAAGAACATAAATACGCTTCCTGACACACACACAGAGACAGGAAATGTTGCCACGTGTTAATAAAGTTTAATTTGACTACAAAACATGCTTTATGCAGACACACACACACACTCAGCAGTGGGATGAACCACATTTCTCTTCTACAATAATCCTTTCACAGTTTTGCAAGCTGCAGAACTCCTCAACTGTGACTTATTTATATCCTTGCAAAACAGTGGGGCCCTGCAATACTTTATGGATCAATATTGAGAGTATTATTCTGAATTCTGAAAAAGTACCATGTCTACATATTTAATTTAGCGAGGACAAATGCCCGTTGAAAAAGGCAATGTCTGCGTTTGTATAGAGGAGACAAAGAACATTACTTGATTCAAAGCCTAGCACACAACAGTGTACAGTTACACGGACTGCCAAAAGCAATCCAATCCCAACAAAAATCAGTAATGTTCACTCTCAACTGCACTTTAGCTAAGCCTTCATACTCAGCACCAGAATGAACACTGTTATTCTTTGAGCTTATTTATCCACATTCAGGCCCTGAAAAACACAGAATTGTTTTTTTCATTGTGGTAGTTACTGCTGGCAGCAGAGGCACTCATTCTGCCAGACTGCTCAAGACAACTGCAAGCTCCAGTTCAAGTCAGTGCAAGACCCTTCTGAAGCTCTTCTGTTAAGTGCAATGTCCCATTGAAATTAAATTCAAACGCCTCTCACTGACAGCATAACATGTACTTGCCCTTCCACTTCTCTTGTGAGATAAGAGGTAAGGAATTGGAGAATCAGCTTCTCCCTACTTAAGGGCAGACCATAAGGTAGTTAGGATTCTCTCTGATAGAAAACGTAAAGGTGGCCTAGAGGCCGAGTTGTTTGGATGTTTTATAGTTAAATGCTGCTGTTCCAACATGTCCCTTCTCAGAGAAACGTGTGCTTAGGCTGGGGGGGCTGATGTCTTCATCTTGGATAACAGATACTGTTGCTCTGTCAAGAAGCAAGACATTCCCTTAAAAGCTTTCCATTTCCTCTCACCAGAGAGAATCATTAGCAAATTAAAAAGGCTCATTTAGAAACACACAGCACAGCTGTAAGTAACCCACTGTCATTAGCAGTTTAGCTAATAACCCTGATGACGCCCTCCTACCAGGCAGGTGCATTTCTTAGACATCTTAGTTTAAATTACCCTTCACTTCACAATAGTTGATGACACTTCCCACTGCAGATGCTTATGGCAAGGTCTGCCAACCCTTTCAGACACCCTTCTCTGTTCCACAAGCCTGCCCATGACTATCTAGTTATTTCCTACTAATGCGAAGACAAAGACACTCTGGACAGACTCACAGTGGGACACTGCTGACAGAGTTCTGCACCTGTGGGAATCCCCTGTGCCCTGGCAAAACCCACCAGACTCCAATGCTGGCCTTAATTAGAGGCAAAGTGCTCTGGCAGGCTTTATGGCCACAGCCTGAGCACAGCCCTCTCCTTCCACTAGCCTTACCATGACTGTGCACGTTTGGCATAGCTCCCAGACTGTCTGCTACAAGTGAACATCCATCCATGGGGCAGCCTGCTGGACTACTAAAAATGTCATACAGTGTCTTAGTCTATATTCAGAGCTTTCGGTTATCTGCTGAACACTCTGCATCTCTCATGATTTTGGAAAATGAACTGTAGCCAATCAACAATACACTCACTTTCTCTGGCGCTTTGGGATAAATGAAAACTCTAGCTTGGGGAGACTTTACCATCTGTTGGGAGTGGAGGAAATAGAAACTAGTTTTGTATCCTGCACTGTAACCAAGTTAACCCTGTGACTTGAAGGGGTGGAAATGAAGGAAAGAGAAGAAAGGAACGAGATTTTCAGGCTAGCTGGGCTCCATCATCACATCTCCATAGCAATTGTTGCCATAGTATCGACATGGCTTACGTGATTAAAGAATCTCATTTACTTCTAAGGGAGACTGAAAAAAAGACAGAGCCAGCAAAGTGCTGGAAACATTTATAAGGAAGAAGACCTAATCCTTGTTTTTCCATATTGAATATCCAAATGCTGACTCCCCCTGCATTTCACTTTGCAAAACTTTTGAAGACACTCTTCATGGCATCCTTTTTTACAACTGCATATACAGACAGCGTGGTAAAGCCCGTACAGTACGGGCTGAAAGCAGAAGAAGACAGAGATGATAACACTTAGAGGCTTCTGGACTTGCATAGGGTCTGATTTTTCAGGAACTGTAACTGATCCCACTGTGAGGTCTACATATGTTAATGACGCTTACCAGGACAATGTGCCTCATGCACCATGCAGCCAAACAGCAGTTAACTGTAAAACAGCATACATGTAAGAACTAATAATGATGACAATGATGTAAAAATAATAAAAAGAAACCAAGTCATGATTAGTGCAAACTACTGAGCTTTGGTTTAAAAGAGTAATCTGTGAAAGAAAAAGACTAGTGTACTGCCAGCCGCTATTAAACAAGACACAGTTGAGCTACTGGCTTGTGAAGTTCATGGATTGTTATAGAGATTTATGATCTAAACACCAAAATTAATCCTTAAGGACAACCGTAGAGGTTAGAGTAAAGAAAGCATTGCCATTTTTAACACTGTTGTTTTCCTGGAGGAGAGGCGACCTAATTTCTTCCCAAGCCTGAATAAAGCACTGATCTACCACTTGTAAAAAGTTCACCCTGCCCCAGAATTAACCACCAAGAATGGTATCAATGCATCTTCATAGGAGTATGTTTCGTGTTAGGAGTGCTTCTGAGATCAGAACTGCTTCTAGGAACATGTAACTTGGGCCACAGCTACTAAGTGCTCATAGCATGGCAGCTCTCTTCTTGGCATCCCTGACCTGGACTCATCTCAGGGCAGAAGTCTGCAGTCCTCAGCATGCAGACATCTGAAAGCTGTAACCATGAAAGAAACTCAGTTGTGTATTCCTCACAGAAGCTGGGGAGAGAAGCCTGGCCCCACTCAGTCTCAGGCTCCTCAGTGTGAAAACACATTAAAACCCCCTGAAGGTAATTCAAAAGGGCAAATCAAAATACGCAGTGGAAAAAGGAACGGACAAGTGAGAGAAGGGCAGGAGCACTAATTGCTCATTGCAAAGGAATGTTGACATTGTAGCAGTTCCAGCTCAAAACTAAAATGACTAAAACAGGATCTGATTCTGGTTATTGGGTTTTTCCTCTCCTGTCTCGCTTGATTCCAAATTTAACAGTTAAGGGTTATTTTTCCTGACAAGCAGTCCTCTCAGCTATCCGGGCACGTGCCATATTCTTTATATTAACAGCAGTTCTCCATGCACTTAAAAATGACTCATACAGGCAGGATTTACTATGGATTTGCTCCATGGATGTGCAGAGAGAGGATTATACGACAATGCTATAATAAACACACTCGCCTGCCTGCACACTGCTCTTTGCACACACACACTAAGGTGGGACAGCCCTCCATTTTGGGTAATGTACTGCTTTCTCACTGCTAGGTGGAAAACTATTTCAGCTGCACAGCTGGGTTGCTATTGAGAAGCTACAGAACATTAAGGCACTGCTGACATCCCAGAGCACAGGACTCTGCCAAGGGTCACACCATTCCCTTGCATGGGGAACCTTTGTAAACCTGTGCATTATCTCTCACTGTTTCTGTGGAGGTCAAATTTTGGTATACAGCCGTAAAGACACTTTCAGAGACTTACGTTTTGCAGATTCAAGAATTCAAGACTATTATGCTCCCTGAATAATTTCCAAAGCTTTTCCTACATCTAATCAAGGCCCTGAAATAGGACTCGCTCCTCTCTGGGATAGCAGGCCACTCCTGCTAACCTTTTACTTTATTACGGGCACTCACAGACCAAGGGCAGAGCAGGGAATCGCAGCAAATGGAACCAAGTTCATCCTCTTCCATGCTGTCAGTGACCAATGAGGGAGGCTAGTACTGTGCTCACTGCTTCTGAAGATGACAGGTAGAGGTAAAATTCATCCAGCTACCACTCAGCCTTACTAGGAACTACATCTGTCTGCAAACCTAGTACTAGGAACTGTATCTGTCTGCAAACCTTTCTCTGATAAGGACTGGATAGGTTGGGAAAGAGATATGCATATCCAGAAAATATTCAAGAGAAGCAAATACTGTCAGGTTAACAACTTACTTTTTTCTTTCCTTATCTCTTTTCAGAGTTTGTGATCCTCCAGCCTGCTGAGCCTGAGATTGGAGCAATTCGGCTGCTGTCTTCCTCTGTTTAAATGCATTGACTTCATCATCCAAAGATTTCTTCTTATCCTCCAGCTTCTTTTTTTCATCCTGATGTAACTTCTTCAGACGATCAAACTTTTCATGGAGCTAGTGAGAAAAGAGAGGGGAGCGCTACCAGATACTCTGTTCAGGCAGAGGGATCCCATGAGATCACAGCCCACAAACCTCTGCTGGACTCTGCATCATCTCTTGCACCCTGACCTGACAATGCATAGGCAAAGGGCAGGAAACAGTCTTCTGCCTACACACCAGGCACTGCTCTAGTGAGGAACCAGTGCACAGGCTAACAACAGAGGTCTGGGAGAGTGTAATTGCATACAGACAGACAAATAATCAATCCACTTCATTTTTTTTATTGGCCTTCCTTCTTTTTAAAACGCATTAGTGTGTTTTCACGCCCCTCCCCAACACTAAGAATGCTGCATGGATATAATTTTTATTTAACAAGCTTACATTAGGGGTTCTGTTTCTCTCCTTGAATTTTGGCATACCTGTCGGTCAAAATCAAAGTATATGGCACTTTAACAGTGCAATAAACTGTATATGCAATCACTACAGGACAAGTACCTTCATGTGCTAAGTTAAACTTTATTAAAAAAAAAAATAATCTAAAGTCCTAAACCACACTGCAGAAAGTGTGTGTGGCAGCAGCTGCCTACTTGGAAGCACACCACTCATAACCATGAAGAGACAAGTACTGTGGTCCTCACCTCTTTTTCAGCCTCCTTCAGCTCCGCTTCTTTTTCCTTGACCCTCTGGACAAACATTTGCCTCATTGCCTCTTCCTTTTTTTGCAGTTCCCCCAGAAACTCATTTCTTTTGGCCTCATAAGTTTCTTGTAAGCTAAAGAGAATGAAAACACAGTGATCCAACTGAGGACAAACTCTACTTCCCCCAAGTCTCTCAAATCAGGCCCTCACCATGAATACTGCCTTCGTAACACCCAGGTGCGTGTTACATATGTATATGAGGTCTATGAGCCATTGCACTTCTCCTGGACGTTGAATGTCATGCAATTCAGAGACACCAGCTGGCAACAAACACTAGTTTTCTGCATCTCTGCAGCACTGACATTTTTACATCTGCCATTTCACAGTCAGTCCTGCGCATGCTCTCTGTGCTTTCACCTTCTCTCACTCAGCCAACACGTTTGCTAAAATCTAGATTTATCTGACCTGGCAGGTTTTCTTGCCACATTGGTTTCTTGTACGCTCTCTCAAGGACACACACATACACACAAATGCTCAGTGCATCCAACGATGCCTCCCTCAAGCTCTCCTGTCTACTCCAGGGATCCCACCTGAAGGGCTTGCTGTCCGGATCGGTGTCCTTGAAACCCATCTCTTCCAGTTTACACCGCCGGTACAGCTCGTAGTGACGTGTGTGGGTCTGCTCACGGAGGTCTTCCATGTTCACACGGATCAGCATCTCCCGCAGCTTCACAAAATCACAGTGAGCTTCATTCTCCACTGTAAGGAGACATCAAAGAGTAAGAGAGGGGTGGAAACAAAGGTGTCTTCCAACATTCCCCACCGGGCTACTCCTCCAATAGATTTAACAACCCTTCTGAACAGAGGAAACTGCTACTACAGGTCTGACACAAGGATTTATTATTACAAGGACACAAAGGATAACCCCCAGGAGAAACTGGAGTCCAGCACGTCCTTGCTCCTCTTGCAAGAGCAAGTCCACTGCCTCCTGGTGGAAATGTCACCACTTGTGCCATGCGCATTTCAGCTTTTGACTCACCCTGCACCGTGCCCCAAGGGTACTGACGAGCTTTCATCATTTTGTTTCCTATTTTCAACTCTTCTGTGCTCCCGATCACTGCAAATGGCAAGTGGGCCTGGAACACATTTAATGCAACCTTTGTTAGTCCCTCTCAGCTCTGACTGACTCGATAGCACACAGAGATTAGCACAGCCTCTGTGCAAGACACTCATTACACACACGCTAATCTCAGGGAGTCTAATCACCAGCCACAAGCCCAAGACAAAGGGGAGAAGGGAGGATCCTCTTTGGAAACCTTGTTAGCACTACCACTCTATATCCTCTACCTGGCTGATCCGCCCAGCCACAAGGTCTCAGGTGAGATGAGCCAGTGCAAGACAGTGACAGCTCGAACAACACGCTGCGTGGCTCTGCCTGAGGTGCTGTCCCAGGGGCTTGCCATGGCTTAGGAGAACATCTGCACAAGCACAGAAGCAATAAACAAGCCTTCTTGGAGCCTTCTTGATTTTATCCCCCTCCCACTCTCTCAGTTCATACCACAACACAAGATAACTCGCTCTATCAGATCAGGAGACTGAAGTCTCTTCTTCTACGCAGATTAACAGCTTTCCTTCCTGCTTGCTTCGTCCACACTGAGGAGGGGCTGAAAACGTCCCAGCATCTCACCAGCTTCTGCATCCACTGTGCATGCCACAAGGTCTGCTGCTGGCTGAGCTGGGAAGGACTCTGCATTCACCAGGCTGCAGTGAACCTACCCCATACTGACACTGCCTCGTGTTGCTCACCCTGGGGCTCACCCTCACTGCTATATAATCAAAACATGCACTCCACAAGAGATAGTTGTTACCCAGTACCTGACACTTAGCTAAAAACAGGAGGAATTTGCTTGCTGTGACCCAGAAACACAGAATAGTCACTTCTGCATACAGAAGGTTCTTCTTGCGTTCTGTAGAGAAGTTAGGACACTTGTTCAGTGCAAATTCAGCTGGGTTGGAACAAAACCACTCCCAGCAGAACTCACCCCTCATTCCCCAAACTGAGACAAGCAAGCAAACCCCAACTCTGCACCTATCTGTTGTGCAGTTAAGTGAGATCTCTCCCTGCTTGCTCCCGGGAAATACACAGCCTTCTGCCAAGCTGCAGAGAAGTCAAGTGCAAGGTTTCAACACCCAAAAATAAAGCTGCCAGCTCCACACACTCACCCCTTCTGCTGAGTTCTGTGCAGATATTTGCTAGCTAGAGCCTTTAAACTGTGTTTGGTTCTGGGCAATTAACAGGTCCTCAAGGTGCTAGTGATACGGAAAATTAGTGACCCTAGATTGTTTACAGAAATAGGTAGAGTAGTTTTAATTCCACAGGTTATCTGAAAACATAGACAAGTGAATAACAGCTGGGACAAGTCAAAGATTTCAGGGCTGGCGTTTCCTGCTTCAAGAGTGTGGCTCATACAGGCAAACAGCAAAGCTGCCTGCAAGCACTCACCAAGACAGACTCTTCAGCTTTTATTCCCTGGCCCCACAACTCATTTATGAGGGATACAGCAGTACCAATGAGGCTTAGTGGTCAGTTCTGGGCCATGAGGAGGCTCTGAGCACCACAATGTCTTGAGGCATCCTTCACACAGAGTTACTTCTACAATTGTGTTGACATGCCAGCACGTGGAAGGATGCACGTCAGCACAGAGCTAGGCCTATTCTGCCAGGGGTTCACTCATCAGTATCAACTGTTTGTTTGGCTGCTGTTTTTGCTAGGGAGAACGTGCTGGTGACTTCCTTTTTCCACAAGTAAGTTCCAGCTCCCACCATGTGGGACAGGCAGCTCACACAGGCTTCATTTAACTGCCAGGTGTAGGGAGAATATATTCTGCAGTGATTAAATTAATTCATTCAAAATAGAAAAGCCAACTGGGAGATGAAAGAATAGCGGAGATCGCTTTTTGCATTATGAATTAAGAATAAAACCTGGATGGGAGGAAATCCAAAGAATTTTGGAGAATGCTTTCAAGTGCTCTCTATATCTCTGAACTTGTAAACATACACACAGTGGGATTCCCAAAAAGACCAAATTGATTTCAAACAAAATTGGGTGTCTTGTTTTGATCCAATTGGTATCTAAGTATTTCACTTGATGCCTTTGTTCATGGCTAAATACTTCTGATCATGATGGGAGAGATTTTATATCTTCAGTTCATTTCTGTCACACCAGGGACAGAAAATTCTCTTTGTTTAGTAAGTCAGTTCTGAATACAAAATACTCTGAAAAGAATTCCTCATGCATCAAGTTAATAAAATAACCTAAAATGCACATTAACTAATGAGTTTGCCTATTTTAAAACCTAATTTTACTTGTCATCAAGTGATCAAGAGATCAGTCTCAATTTTCTCTGTAATTATTATTAAAAAAAGAGGTAACTGATCTGGAATGTTTGCTGGTCAGAAAGAAGCACAACTTGAGCAGGAGGACTGCATTTAGAACCTTTTAAAGGCGCTGATCTGTAACAAAGACAGGCTGTGGAGAAGCACAAACACACAGGTGAAGGCAACTGATAGAAGTTTCCTGTTCCACAATTTCAAGTGTGATTAAAACTGGCAATTTAAGTTACAGACCTCACGCATCCCATCCTGATTCTTTCATTGCTCTCAGTCCCTCCACAGACTCATCTCCTGACCCAAAGCACGAGTAGATTTGTTTTCCCTAAAATCAGTATTTGGATACAAGTTTTCCAGGTCTGCAGAAGAGCCTTGACTTGATTCAGATTCTAGCCTGCCTAGTCCTCATAAACCCAGTAATCATGATTTGTATCAGTTTAATGGAGGATTTAAAGAGCTAATCTCCCTGTGCATCAGTTGATACAAGCCAGAACGCCTACAACCTGAGACAGCATTCCCTATGAGGAGAAGTGCTTGGAAGGAAAAATAAGCAGAGGTCAACTTCCACCCTCAGAATGGCCAAAGAGAGACAACTTCTACTTTTGTCATCTTATGGAGAGACCTGAAACACTGCACAACTGTTCATACTGGATCAAGAGAGAACATAAAACACGCTAGCTGGACCTGCACTTCAATAGTAAAACAACAAGTTCCCCTACTTGTTTTACTGCAAAAAGCCTTCTGGAAAATGGGAACATGGGCAGAATACATTTGCAGAAGGGCCATGGGACAGCTTGCTGTCTTTAGGGAGTCACAGACAGACAACCGCAATGCTGGGAACACCAGATGCTTTAAAACATGTTTAACTTGAGTTGTTGAGTTCTTCTGAACAGGTCGTTCAGCTGTGTGACTCCTTGCCACGGGATCCTGGAAGTTCACTGATGGGAGAGCATCATGTGGGACAGAAATCCTTGATTTGAACGCGATCAGGGACTGAGGAAATCTTTGAAGGAAGGTTCCTATACATTCTCTCTTCCTACCCTGAGAGTGATCAAAAGCAGATGTTTGGAAAAGAGAGAGGCCACTGAGCGACCCTGGCCCAAACTGTGTCTTTTATGACTGGATTACATATCTCTCCCATCAGCAGTTAGTTGTACCTCAAAGGAAGGTGCTGCTCTAACCAGACACCTCTCCTGGCCAATCTTTACATCTTTCACCAGAGCTGCAAGGCAAAGCCAGATCAAGGACCCAGCTAAATAACAGCAGATCAATAACAAAATAGCAACTCTGTGCAAAAGAGGAGCAAAGCTGGTAGGGTGAAGGGGCTCTGCTGCTAGGACAGCCACTGGCAGGAGGAGACAACTGCAGCAGCAAGACTTCACAGGAAACACCCATCCAGGAGAGCAAAGCCTGAAATGGCAGTGTGTGGAACAGAGACCGTAGGCAGTCTGCCCCTCACAGCAGACAGATAATACCCACCTGATTAATTCACAGCACAGGACTGTCCGTGCCCTGCACAGCCAGACCTCGCCATCTGTCTGATTGCCTGCATGTACCTCAATGCTCATGCATTAAGACAAGGAAGGGGTTAAACTCCATCTGCTTTCTGACTAGAAAAGCCTGCTAGGGAGGCAGTAGCTTTCCACAAGGCTCTGCTAGTCTAGGATGTCACTACAAAAACGGGATCCTCTGTTCTTAAGACACAAAACTAAAGGGAAAGTGGATTTAAGAAGCACCCCAATATAGGCCACCACCCCTTACAGTGACACTACTGTTCTGGGAGAGCAGGAAGTGCTGAGTCACTTACATTCATTGTCCCATTTATCTCTGCCACTGATTCGTCATCTGTTGGGAACTGGTAGATCTGAACTCCGTTACTGACCAGCTCACTTGTGATTTTGATTTTAAACTTGGTCAGCTCACTTTTGGAAATGGCATCAGATTTGGCAATTATAGGAATGATGTTGACCTAGAGAGGAACAGAGAGGTAAATCCTGAGATTTGCTCCAGGTAGTTTTTCCAAGTCTGCAGTACAACTTATAAAAACTTAAAATCACTCAATGTATCTAAGGAATGCATCTGCCACAGCATAAGGGCTGTGCATGTGGGGAGACGTGCCCTGGAAGAGGAAAAGCAGCAGCACTTCCATCATGAGTAAAGTGACCTGCACAGTTAAAACTGCCTACCTTGCTGTCAAGCTTCTTCATTGTTACCAAGTCCAAGGATTTCAGCGAGTGGCCTGTCGGAGCAATGAAGTACAAGCAAGCGTGGATCCGGGTGTCATGGTAATTGTGCAAGACCCTCTTTATCTTCAGTTCTTCTTGCAAGTAGGCTTCAAACTGAGCATCAATGAACTCGACAATGGGCTTGTAGCTTTGACGAAAGGAAAAAGATGTACACATCTCACAGAGGTAAACCAATTATACACCTTTGCTAGCTTTTTAAAAATTTGCTGCTTCTTAGCTATACACTTCCCAGGACAAATTCTCTGAATCTCCCTTCCTCCTCACACATAGGAAATATAAATGTTACACCACTGACAAGAAGATGTGGCCTTATATCAGACTCCAGCAGCCTGTTTGACAAAAACAGTGCTGACAGCTCAGCAGAGAGGAGAAGCACCACTAACAAGGGCTACAGAGGCTACGAATTACTACAGAATAATCTCCTCCAAAGAAAGTGACCTCTCATACTTCAAAATGTGAGAAAGATGCTTTTAAGAGGAATTGTAATGCAGACTCATTGGTAGCAGTGTGTAACTCTTGCTTGCACCCAGGAACAAATGACTTGCTGCTCTCACAGTTCCAGTTCCTGCAGGGGAAAGGCATCTCCATTCAGTACCACCTTTGCCTGGTGCTCTAAGGCAGAAAAACCCTGCAACTCTCTTCCAAGTCCATCTGAAATACAGAGCCTGTCAGACTTGCAATGCAAAGGACATCAGCACATCTTAAAACTAAAAAGAAAATCCAACGGACCCACAACAGAGCAACTCCATCCCAATGCCACTGTGAAGATGCGCACTGCAGAGGACCTGGTGGAATTACACACTCCTCCACCACCACGCTCTGGCCCTGCTGGGACAAGAGCTGCCAGAGATACTCCCCCAAATTACATTTCACTGAACACTCATTGTGCTTCCACAGGCAAGATGGAAATGCCCTGCCAGAAGCAGTTGTTAAGCCAAACAGTCACTAGACCACACTAGTGGTCTGGTGGCAAGTTTGCATTCAGTACAGCACTGAAATGCCCTGGAGCTCTCAGCAATCCCCACCAGATGAATTTGGGCAGAGGGCTACCAGTGGGCCAGACATTGTTCTGACAGCATAAGAAAAGCTGCTCTGATAGCTGCAGCACTGACGACACACCACGGCCTCCCTCCTCTTTTCTCCCTGTCCCATCCCAAAAAGATGACAAGAGCAACTTGTAAGAAGGAAAGAGGAGAGCAGAGTCTGGTCCAACTGAGGCACAAAAGGAAAACTTGCATGAGTGAATCAGGTCACGATGATACAGCCTCTCTGCCTCTTCACTTACCTGTCCTCTTTGTTGATTTGATCCCCAAAGCCCACTGTGCTTACAATAGTCAGTTTGAGGTTGACATTGCTCTCCTGCAGGTCATAGGTACTGGATTTCAGCTGGACCCCAGGCTGTGAGTGAGATGCTGGGTCACCTTCAAATTTGGTGTTGAAAAGAGTGTCCATGAGAGTGGACTTACCAAGGCCAGTTTCCCCTGTTGGAGAAAAAGAGAGTCAAAATGTTTTGTTGAATATCAACATGGCTTGCCCTTTCAGCAAACCCTGTTAATTCAAACACTAACAGGGGTGAAATTGTAGCAGATGAAAGCAGATCTCATGCTCCAAAGGGATCATCTGGCAAGCAGAAAGGCATGTACAATGGGAGGTCTGTATTCTGGGCAAATTACATTTCACAGTCTAATGGCCATTAATCTTGTTAGAAAAGAGAGATGAAAAGAAAATGGCAAAGGGGAAAGCATCGTTCAAATCCTGCAGATACCCATAATACACTACAGAAGATGCTGCTTTCATCAGTAGGCAAGGAGAGGGGGGGGGAGAAATGGGGCCCACTGCCATTTCTTAAAATAGATGCTCCAGGTTAGTATTTCTGTAATGAGCAGCCACTAAAATAGCTTGCTTCAGTACAGAAACACCAAGTCAGTGTCAATCCTACAGCAAGCTGTGCAGTTGGTTTCTTGCACCCACAATATACTGAGCTGGGGGACAGCCTTCTAGCCTGGGGATGACTATTTTCTCTTATGCCTCATTTCCATACAACTAGAGGCTGTGCAACTTACACAGTACTCAAAAATCTGCTTTCAAAAGCTCTGTGGCACTGAACTGTTATTTGGACTCCATCTATCAGCACAGAGCTGTTTCCTTATCTGGCATGAACAGACAAATCTGAGAGACCAGTCTTAAATTTGTTTTAGATACATCCCAGGGAGAACAAAACAAACCTCTGTGTGCTCATTCCACAGGATGGCCTCCCTTGCCACGCTGACACCAGAGTCAGCTCTCCAAGCCCACAGGATCTGCCTCTACACTACGCCTATCAGCAGGCTGTCCTGCTGCCCTGGGAGGACTGCTGTGTCTTGGGGAAACAATGATTTCTGAGCTGCCCTTCTGGCTTTTGCTGTAACTTCATCAGGCAGCTGAACCCCACCCACCATGCAGAGGCTGCTCCAGGACCACCTGGGGACTGTATCTTGCTGAAGCAGCCTTCCCTTCCTCCCTTTCTCCCTCTTAGACCCCAACCAAGCCACCAATATTTTCCTACTTTG
The DNA here is from genome assembly GCA_023055505.1 of Callipepla californica brunnescens. NCBI lineage: Eukaryota > Metazoa > Chordata > Aves > Galliformes > Odontophoridae > Callipepla > Callipepla californica. Next base: position 3,111,575 of record JALIRH010000013.1, read on the forward strand.
CCCAGAAGAAAAGAGCTCATTTTCATAGACTTCAAGCTCTGCAAACAGATCCAAAGTTGCATGAAATGCCCAATTCAATAAGGGGAAGCTCCTCCCTTTCCTTCCCCATCCAAATCTCTGTACTTCACCCCCGCAAGCAGGCAGATTCCTCCCTCTTGGCCCCAGAGGCAACTTCTCCAGCTCCAGGCTGAAGCACGGGGCAGGGCCCAGCTCCACCACCCTGGGAAACACACACTGTCTGACTGCCTGGATCTGTTGGGGTCATAAATCAAATATCTTTCCAGAACACAGCAAGAAAGTCAGTGGACACCTCAAACTCTGCAAAGGTGCCTGGGGAGCCAGCCAGAAGCTGGTGCCTCACCATGCTGGGTGCATGAGTCTGCAGCTCCTCACACCAACCTGGCTGCAGACCCAGGGGGAGAAGAGTCATCACCAGCAGAGTGTGCTGCTACAATTCCACCCCATTTGGGATGTTAGGGTACCACCTGCCCTCAGTGGGTGCATCAAACATGGAGCATTGCTGCGGTTTGGATATGGATTTCAAGAGCTAACAGCAGAAAGCCTGCATGACCTCGCCAGGCCTTTCTCAGGGATTCCAGGAAAACTGCAGCGTTAAAAAAAGAGAGAGAGAAAAGACAGACATCTAAACAGCTTGAGAAGGCAGCAGCGTTTCCAGAGCTCCTGCCAAGGGATCCTGCCTGGGTGGGCGGGACGGAGCAAGGAGCCAGCTGCATGGATCCCCAGCGGGCTCCTGGGGACAAGGGAGCTGCTCCTGCCCCATGGAGCAGTCCCACACCCAGCCCTGTGGCTGCAGACAACATGACAGAGGAGCAGCAGCAGCACAGAGCAGGAATGGGAGCCTCAGTATGTGAGGTCCCTGTGAATGGCAGGCAAAAGACACTGAAAGCTGCCCTTTATTTGTGCCTCCCTCCCCCTTTAGGGTGCAAAGCACCCACCTGAGAACAAGAACATTGTTCAGACACATCTCCAACCTCCTAACTATTGCCCACTTAAAGCCAATTTCACATCTGGTTTTCAGCAGGAGCAGTGGTGCAGAAGAGATGGAGGCAAATGCTGAAGACAGAGCATGCTTTATACTCCACCTCCTGCACGCTACACAGGGCCAGCAAAGGCAACTTTGAATTCACACTGAAGTTTTCCTTTCAAAAGGGGAAGATCTGAACTGCTAAGACACGATTCCAGAGGCAACAGTTTCCCATCCAAACACCTACAACTCTTTGTATAGAAAGCAGAACGCCCAGCCATCACCACAGCAGGTCAGCATGTGCGTTCCAGCAGCACAAAACAAGCTCTGCACTGTGTGTCCCGCTGCCCCAGAACGACTCAGCCACGGGAACCAGGGCACTGGCTCTAACAGCGTGACGTGAGATGGCACCAGGCTGAAGGAAGTGCTCTGCCATGTGAAACGCGACCAGAGCAGTGCTATTCTGAAGGGCAAACTGATGGAAAGGAGCATTTCTGAGTCTCCCAGGAGTTTCTGCCCGACACAGAGGCAGCTCCCTGCTGGCTGGGAGATGTAACCGCTGCCAAGTGCTGCTTGGAAGGGTGGGAGTCCAGATGGAACAGATGGGCTGATGAAAAGGACAAGGCGGCTGCACTCGCTCCAGCCAGCAGCGCCAGAATCTTCTCCAAAATCCAGAAATGATGAATGGGGATTAAGGGAGGCAGAATTACTGTGGAAAAAGCAGCAGTGTACGCAAATGAAGCAAGAGGCGTCCTTGGCGGGGAGATTATTGCCTGATGTCAGGCTTAGATTCCATCTCCAAAACTGTACTTAAAGCATTATGCAACCTTGCAGCGGTCTGCTCTCCTGAAGCAGGGCGGGCAAAGTGCTGAGGACAGACAAGGTAGGAATGGTGACCTTTATTGTTAACCCTGCGCCAGAAAGCTCTGGCAGCCAGTGAAACACAGTAGCACTGTGCCTTTCAGCACAGGGAAGATTTTAGGGCAGCCAGGCTCTGGACATGGGGAACTACCACTGCCAAAGCACCCTGCGAGCTAAACACAACTGCAAAAGCCAAATCTATTTGTCTTCTGAGAGTCTGGTGATTCCATCTACTTTCCTTCAGCATGTGTAAGGTGAAGCAACAAACAGCTGCCTGCTGCCCCTCCACCTCGCTCAGGGCTTCAGAGCTCTTGTTGTGCCACCCTCAGCCCCACTCTCTGGGAGCACAGAAGAGCTCTCAGAGCACTCAGCTGTTCAAAAGCAAAAGCGTTTGAACCCCTGCAGAGTCCTTTCAAGAGAGAGCAGCACTTGCCCTTCCCCAGACTGACAACCACGGCTCCAGATATCAAATAATGCCAGCTTAAAGAAAGCGTCTATGTGTGCACAGCCCTTTCATGTGAAGAAATGGGAGCTAATCCAATGTAGCAGGTTTGTCAGGACGAGCCCTGAGGCAGCACAGCCTGATAAGACCATCTCTCATGGAGAGCAAAAAATGGTTCTTCTCATCTGACAGGCGGAATGGTGAGGCAAAGCCAAGCTGCCAGAGGCAGGAGGGGGGGGGAAACACGGGTTCACAAATGATGCTGAAGAGCCACAGAAGACCCTGCAGCTTCCCAGCCATGCTGCTGCTGCCTGCCCCACAGACCTGTGGCTCCTCAGCTCGAGAAACCCTGTACTCAGCTGGTTGCACCAGTGACCACAAAACCAACCACTTGGCAGCCTCCAAGTGCTCCATCTCATCGCACCACAGCGAGCTGCTGCTGGAGAGCAGATGGCAGTTCTGCACAAGAAAACCCATGCACAGCCCTCCTTCCCCCAGCCAACCAGCACTACCACATCTCCAAGCTCCTTCAGAGACCCAGCACAGGGCTGAACTCACTGCACAATGAAACAGTGCAGCTGGGGTGGCAGCTCCAGCACGGACTGAATGCTGGGAAGTAACAAGCCAGAAACCGTTGGGTCCGGTTTGGGAGCTACTGAATATGCAAAGGAAAGAAGGAGAAAAACAGGAATCATGCTTTGTGAGAGTCCTCAGAGTTGCAGCACACCCATGGGAAATGAGAAGGTATTTCTCCAGCAAAATAGCGGTTTCTCATTGTGCTGAGTAGGCTGCTTAGGACAAATCCCTTGCAAATCCTGGGAGGGAGGAAGGGGGAAACTCCCACTTTCTATGGGATGCTAGTCTAATACAGCTATAATCTACTCCAGCCAAAACTGAGGAAGTTTACCAAATGACAACCTCAGCCTGTTCTTCTTTCCTCTTTCCACCATCTCACCGGGCAGTACAGCCAGCACAGAATGTCTCAGCCATCAAAGACTTCCCCAGCCTGTTTGCTGAACTAACACAACGAACACTGCAACATTGAAGCTTTAGGAAGAAAGTGGCAGTGCTGAAAAACCATCAGAAAAACCATCCACAACCCCTAACTTCTGAGAGCTTTGCTCAGTTGCTCTATCTTTGGCTCTCGTCTGACAGAGGAGACAGCTTTCAGCAGGAGAACAGCTAAAAATTGCTCTGATCTGGATGCACTGCTGAGAGCCATTTCTGCAGCTTTCCTTGGCTCCTCCACCAGGAGCAGGAGGAATCAGTGGCTCAGCTCCAGCATGGCGCAGAGTAAAACTGTCACTGGATTTTTCCCCTGATGAACACCACACACTGCTGAGAAACATGGAGTACCGAAGTGCCTTTCTGTCTTTCGGTGCCCTTTGTCATCAGCTCACCTATCTGCTGTTTTGTTGACCTTGAGCCACGTTTGTTTTCTGTTCTTTCAATTCGTCACCCCAAACTCCTGCTGCACAAGTGAGACCCAACAGTCTGAATGGCAGATGGATTCTGGGACCGGATGCTCTCTTTTTGAGAGTTTCACATTGTTTCCACAAGTTCAAACAGGCTCTGCTACGCGAGTTTCCCAACTAAACATTTGCAGATCTTTTTGTAAGGGAGTTGATTACATTTTTCTACAAAGCTTCTTTATTTCAGGCTGGACTGTGTCTGTGTTGCTACTGTTCATAAAAGACTGACGTTAACAACTAATGCATATTGATCTTGGCGGGTCCTTGTTATTCAGAAGGACAAGCAATTACTGCATTCCAATGACATTCTGTGAAGAGGAAAGCAGAGGTGTTCAACTGCTTTGCACACATCAAGAGGAACCCTTAACCACAGGAAGCGTCTGCTGCTGCATCTGTAACTTGTAGAAAAACAGCAGTTCTGTGTGTGCAAAAGGAAATCCCATCAAACTTCAGGCTCTGGGACACGAGAGTTTCACGAGGTCACACCTCCTTCCCGACAGCACAAACCACCTACTGACTCAACCTGACACTGACCTCTACTTGTCAGCAAAGTTTATCATCTCGCTGGAATGCCCTTGTCAGGGAAAGTTTTCCTCTCAGTTCCATTTAGCAAGGCTCTCTCAGCACTCCGTTCCTCTCATCTCAGACTTAACCCTGCCCTGGGTTGGCACCCCACACCAGATCTCCCATAGAGCAGGACAGGCAGCCTCTGTGTGGGTGTGGGGCTGACCCCAGCTGAGATGCACGCTCCTCCTGTCATGCCAGGCACTGCTGGGAGCACTGCACACAAGCACAGGGCTTACTGCAAACAGCCACACAACAAATTCCTGCTCCCAGAGACACCAACACAGTCAAACGCTCCTCAATCCCTCAGCCACCTTACCGAACCACAGTACGAAAACCATACAGGATTACACCTAGGTCAGCAGGGCTGTCTCTAAGGAGGGGCCACTTGGGATCCTCTCCTGGGGAAGACCCACAAACACTGCAAAGCCAGGCCCCAGCTGAGGCACGTGACACATAGCAGCACAGACAATCCCATCACCAGCCACGGCTCGGCCAGGCACTATTTTAAATTCAAGTATGTGCTGAAGGGAGGGGGAAAAAAATGCAGCTTTTAGTGCTTTAAGAACACGACTGGTATTCTGTTAAAATAATCATAATAATAACTCAATATATAACCACTCAAGACCTCAGAACAAAGTTCTCTGGCATGAGTACCTATTTGCTTTTAGAAAGATGAAATTGAATCATGCTAGGCAAATAAAGATCGTAATAAAAGCGTGGGATTTTAGGCATTTTATTCCTATGGTTCACTGCTTGGTGGAAAGCCATACTCCATAACCCCAGCAGGGATTTCCCAGGGCACCAGTAAATCAAGTTTCCTAGACAGAACAGAGGGATGGAAGTTGAAATCAAAGCTACTTTGTTAACTCTGTTACCTGTAAGCTACACCCAGCTGCAGAGAAGACCTTTTCAGCAACAGAACTTCCCCGGATGGAAATACTCACCCACACACAGGATGTTGAAACAAAAGCCATGATTAACTGACTTATTAACCAGCTGGTCAGGCAAACTGTCAAATCCTACGTGTCCAGAAAGGGGCACGGTACGACAGCCTTCACCCTGAAATGCAAGGAAAAATACACAGTTGGTGTCATTTGCATGCAAAATACATTTCTCTCTCCACAACCCGAAGACCTCCCAAGTACAGCCAGCTACACAGATCTGTACAGACATTGTAAATCTTGCCAGCACGTGCTGCCCTTCTCCAAAACAAACCCAGACAGCGCACATAAAAGACCCCATCTGCCTTATACGAGATGGTAGCCATGTCAGAAAAATATTGAACTGTGCAGAACGCTCAATACTCAAACACGACGGCCAAAAGAGAGGTGGAGTAACATCTGTTTCCTGAAAAATCACTGAGAGACTCAAGCCTCACGCTGAAAGCAAAAAGAAGGAAGGTATTAATGATGCCTACTACAATCCACATTACAGCTTTGATTACAGAAACGAGCTAGCAACAATGAGGAAATCTGTACCTCCATCTGGTAACTGAACGGCCCCAACACAGCCTCTGCACAGCTCGCTGCTGCAGTGCACAGCAACAGAGAATGCAGCCTCCGAGCTGCCAAACGCAGCAGTGCCCTGCCCTCAGGCTGCAAGCCCAAGCCTGCTCACATTCACACAACAGCCACGAGCACCAGGAGGACACTGCCGAAGGAAGCACACGGGGGATGTCTGCAACGTCTGCAGCAGTGCCACAACCCCGCGGATCTGCGGGGCTCCCCTCCTGCAGCCCCCAGAAAGATGTCTCTCTCGAGATCAAAAGCTTTTTTCTTAATAACCTACTCCAGAGCCAATAGCAGAAAATTCCCCACTGTCTGTTTGGGCACATCAACATCTCATGAAAGATACTACAGCCACAAGGTAACTCTTTATAAGGGTATAACTCTCCGTTTATTCCTTCAAAGCCCTGCTTTAACATAAATAAGCCTGTTTGGAGGAACAAGTGTGCTGTTTTCCTTCCTTTGCTAACTACACCAGTGCTTCAGGCTAGGAAAACATCCCCAGGGACTGCATTACTCCGGCAGGCTGTCAGAGCACCACTCCTCATGCTGTTACTGGTTTGCTGGTGCACCTCTCTTCCCCCAGATGTGAAGATCCAAATAGATATCAGCCATTAACCGCATTTACAGCCCCGCGATGTGTAAATGTTTCCCTACAGCCATATTTTGTGTATCAGCCCGGTTCTTCCTGCCAAAATGTTTACCCAGCGCCAGCACCATGCCTGCAGACCTTCCTGAGCAGCTTTCACCCAAACAAAGACACGCGTGGGGCTGTTCCCTCTCTGGGAAGGGGGCACACTGTCCCAGCAGAGGAGAGATGGGAGGACAGGGCCTGCAGACAGCATCCTTCCTGCGGATGGAGAGCCAGCGCGGTATCTGCAACACACAGCCCTCAACCTGCATGCTGGAAGACGGTCTGAATGCTGCTCTCTCCAGGAAGCGTGGGTGGGTGTGTGGGCTCTCATTAAGAACAAATCTTCTCCTCAGCCCTAAATATAAGCTCGATCCAGATGGAAAAGAAAAATAAACAGTCGAAGTTAAACTACTCCGGCTCAGAGGAGGCATTTACCCTGCAAGTCATTTCCTGCGTGCTCCTTTTCACGTCACCTGTGGTTTTATCACAGTTATGCCATGCTTCACATTTAGCTCAGGCCATGAAACGAGTGCTGCACAATGCGATTTTCAGTCGCAGCAGCTGAACCTCCATGTTAAACACAGAGCCACGAGGCACATGCAGCTGTAGGGCCCTCAGCCCAAAGCCTGCAAGGCCGAGGCATCACAACAGCCTGTTTTTAGAAACAGATTTGGAGGGGTCGCTGCTGCTCATGCCCCACTGAGTGCTGGATGGATGGCTGACAGCCCCTGCACCTCCTTTGCTGGCATGGCCGTGCACTAAAGGCAAAGGTGAGGGGTGGGGATGGGATGGGAAGGCAGTGCGAGCGCTGGCATGGCCCCAAGATGACCGACAGTGTGTTTTTCCCACACGCACAGAATGACCCCTGAGGAGAATGGGCTGTTGTTGCTCAGGAAGAAGCAAAGCGTGTTTTCCACAAACGAGATTAAATGAACAAAAGGAGCAACACGTGCTCTTGCTGCACTGCCAGGCGGGGCTATCTTGGACCAAAAGCAAAGGTCAGCCTTGTAAAGAAGTCATCTCATCTCTCCATCTCTGGAGGATTTTATGAGGGCTCCTCCACCCCACAGACACCGCTGCTCTGACTCTTACAGAGTAGTACCAGAACGATATACAAAAAAATAAAGAGGTGCTATAGCAATTCACCCCAGCACTGCACGTGAAACAGTTTACACAAGAGGGTGTGAGGTTCAGACTGCAGCAACCTCCACAGGGCCCTCAGGATGAACGGCCACGAGACCCTCCTGCACCAGAGGGTCACACACATCGCTGCTCCTCAGCAGGATGCAGGGCTGTGCCTGAGGACACACGCAGAGCCGTCCATGGAGCACCATCACCTCCGCACAGCACTGCTGCTGCCAAGAGCCAGGCCGGCAAATCCTGCACTGAAGGGGGGCAAATGGCAGACCTCAAAGCCAGGCCAGACCCCGAGGCCAGGCCAGACCCCGAGGCCAGGCCAGACCCCGAGGCCAGGCCAGACCCCGAGGCCAGGCCAGACCCCGAGGCCAGGCAGCCCACACCGCAGCTTTTCAGACCGCATTAAACGAGAACGGCATCGGATCCCTTCCCCTGACGTCGCCGCTGTGGCATCCTCTTCCCCAAACTGCATCTGGCTGCGGTTCAACGGCAAACGAGAGCAAGGCTCGCACCGATCCGCGCTCGCTCGTTCAAGGCTGGAAATGCCCCCTGCAAGCATCCAGCCGCTCCTCGCAACAAACGCAACGCACGACCGCCAAGCGCGGGTAACGGCCTCGCAGTGCCATCCCGGCGCTCGGCCGAGGCGGAGCAGCAGCGCCAACACAAAGGAAAACCCGCAGACGGCGGGAGCGACGGATCGCAAGCATCCAGCACACGGCCGGGCAGGGCGAGCCGCATCGCGGTTCCCGACGCCGCCGTTCCCCGCGCCCTCAGGAGGGCCCTCCGCTGCCGCCTCCTTCACGGCAGCCCCGCACCCCCCCCCCCCCGCCCCGAGGCCGCCCCGCGGCCCGGCCCGGCCCCGCTCTCACCTGCCGCGCCACCTCGGCCGCCGCCATCGCTGCGCGCCCGCCACAGCGCCCGCCCCGCCCGGCCGGGCGGCTCCGGACGCGCCCACCGCGCCGCCGCACGGGGGGGGGGGAGGAGCCGGCTCGGCGCTCCGGGCAGCGGAGCCCGCCCTCGCCGCGACCGCGCGCCGCTCCGCCGCCGCCGTCCCACCCGGTGCCGCCGGTCCCGCCCGGTGCCGCCGGTCCCGGCGCCGCCATCGCGCTGCGGGAGGAGCGGGGCTGCGAGCCTCGCCCCCGCGGCCGATGGCGGTGGTGCGGGCCGGGCGGAGGCGCCGCGAGGAGCGCCGTTAGCGCGGGGGGTGGAGGTGGATGGCGGCGCTCCGCTGTGAGGGCGGCTGTGCGCAGCGCTGGAGGATGGGGATGGAGAGCGGAACGGCTGCTACAGCTCGGGTGGAAAACTGAGCTCCCGCTGGGGCTGCCACGCGTCCTGGGGATGGCAGAGCTGACTGCCGGGCTGCTTTCCGCCGTCCTGGCCACGCAAGGTCACCGAGCAAATAGAGCGCAATCACACGGTGCGAGTGCTAGAATGGCCTAGCTTGAAAAAGGACCTCAGAGAACATCAGTTTCAACCTCCCTGCTGCGGGCAGGGTCGCCAAGCACTAGAGCACGTTCAGCCTTGCTTTGAGTGCCTCCAGGCATGGAACCAGGCGCTGAAAGGCAGGTCCTGCCTTAGCACCGTGATCTGTGGGCGAGTGAGCCGCCTGCTGGATGGGGGAAAGGCTGGTGATGTGGTCTGCCTGGACTTCAGCGAAGCCTTTGGCACTGAGTCCCACAGCATCCTCATGAGAAGCAGCAGCCTGTGGTCTGGACAGGTGCACTCTCTGTTGGGTGAAGAAGTGGCTGAGGGCAGGGCCCAGAATGTGGTGGTAAATGCATTTAAATCCAGCTGGTGACCGGTCACCAGTGCTGCTCCCTAGGGCCTGTCCTGTTCAACCTGAGTCGAACCCTCAGTCAGTTTGCAGATGGCACCAAGTTGGCTGGAAGTGTCGATCTGCCTGGGGGTATGAAGGCCCTGCAAAGGGATCCGGACAGGTGGATGGCTGGGCTGAAGCCCATGGGATGACCTTCGATGAGACCACATGCTGAGTCCTGCACTTTGGTCACAACAACCCCAGGCAATGCTACAGGCTTGCAGCAGGCTGCACAGAGGGAAAGGATCTGGGGGTGTGAGGTGAAGGCTTGGGGCCTTGTTGTGCAAAGGCTTGGAGGAGAATTCATCTCAGGTGGGCACTCCCAACTCCAACAGTTCTGCAGGAGAGGACTGCGTGGATGTTGTGGCCCCTCCCAGGCCTGGACTGGGGCTTTGTGTTGTCTTCTGGGGCTGTGACAGTTAACTGTGAATGGGGGCCATGCTCAGACATTGGGCACACCCACAAAAAACTTCCCAACTCCAGCAAGGATTTCACCTTCAACCTCCTCCTTCCCACAGCGGGCACAAGGCCTGGCAGTACCTGCCGGCAGGGACCTCCAGCGAGCTGATGGAGCTGGCGGGGGCTTTGGCGGTGCCTGGCAGTCACAGCACCAGCACTGAGCGAAGAGCCCCGTGCCGCTGGAGACAGCTGTCTGTGCCTCAGTTTATCAGAAGAGCGTTCTCCTTCTTCCGTTTGTAGCTTGAGTTTGCCTTTCTTCTGGACTGTTGTTTGTTTCTTAGTTTCTAGTTGTTTCTTGTTAGAATCAAAGTTACATATCCCTGTTTCCCTGTTTGCCCAGAGCTGTCTTTCTAAGCACTCCCAATCCCTCCGGTAATCTGCCAGTCCTCTTCCCTGAGGACCCCTGCCCATGGGAAAGGGGAGCCTGAGCTGCTCAGCCCCACGGGGAGGAAGGGAAGGGGCCGCCCCATAGGGCAGCGTGCGGTGGCTCCCGCTGGGACCGGGATCCAGGAGCAGCTCCCAAACGACGACGCCTTGCTGAAAACCATGGAAAATGCGTGAAGGCCATGAGATGACCTGTGGGGCTGCTTGAGAAACAGCCCTTCAGCAGCACGACTCTCAGCGTGCTGCTAACAGCCACCCACCGCTCTGCCCTGTGCGGTTTAGGTGAGCGCAGGCTGGGCGATGGGCTCAGTGCTGTCACATCTCCGTCTGCAGTTGCCTGCAGTAGGTTGGTGGCCGTCACACGTGCTCCCAGGTGGAGAACGCAGGATTTGGGGAGCAGGCACAGCTGTCTCCCTTGGATGACTTGTGGCCAGAGGCGAGGTGCCCCTATGTGTCCCACGTCACAGCCGGGGCTCCTGAAGAACCGCCTGCAGCTCATATGGGCAAACAGCCAGGGCAGGCTTTGCAGGCACACAGCTCAGGCCCAGGGCAGGCAGTCACAACATGCAAATCTCACTGCACAGTCTCAGCTTCACATTCACAGCAGCCAATCCGAATGGGCAGCAGGACCCATTCTTTACTTGATGTGGTAGGGAATGTAACCACAGAGGATAAGGAAAAGGCTGAGGTTCTCAATGCCTTCTTCATGTCTGTCTTTAATAGACAGACTAGTTATCCTCAGGATACTTCTCGCCCTGACCTGGAAGTCTGGGACGAAGCGCATCATACACCCCCTGTGATCCCAGCAGAGACAGTCAGAGACCTGCTCCTCCATCTGAACTGCCACAAGTCCATGGGGCCAGATGGGATCCACCCTAGGGTGCTGAGGGAGCTGGCAGAGGTGATTGCCAAGCCGCTTTGTATCATCTATCAGCATTCCTGGTCATCTGGAGAGGTCCCGCAAGATTGCAGGCTTGCCGATGTGACTCCCATCTACAAGAAAGGCCGTAAGGAAGATCCGGGGAACTACAGGCCTGTCAGCCTGACCTCGGTATCAGGGAAAATTATGGAGCAATTGATCTTGAGGGAGATCACACGGCACGTGCATGGCAATCAGGGGATCAGACCCAGCCAGCACGGGTTCACAAAGGGCAGCTCGTGCTTGTCCAACCTCATCTCCTTCTACGACTGGGTGACCAGACTGGTAGATGAGGGAAAGGCTGTTGATGTAGTCTACCTGGACTTCAGCAAAGCCTTTGACATGGTCTCCCACAGTATTCTCCTCGGGAAACTGGCAGCCCGTGGTGTGGACAGGTTCACTCTTCTCTGGGTTGAGAATTGGCTCGAGGGCCGTGCCCAGCGGGTAGTGGTTAATGGAGTCAAGTCCAACTGGCGTCCCGTTACGAGTGGTGTCCCCCAGGGGTGGGTATTGGGGCCCATCTTGTTTAATATCTTTATTGATGACCTGGATGAGGGGATTGAGTGTACCCTCAGTAAGTTTGCGGATGACACCAAGTTGGGAGGATGTGTCGATCTGCCTGAGGGTAGGGAGGCCCTTCAGCGGGATCTGGATAGGCTGAACAGCTGGGCTGAGGTCAATGGGATGAGGTTCAAGAAGGCCAAGTGCCGGGTCCTGCACTTTGGCCACAATAACCCCATGCAGTGCTATAGGTTTGGGGCAGAATGGCTTGAAGAGTGTATAGAGGAAAAGGACCTGGGGGTGTTGGTTGATGCTCGGCTCAATATGAGCCGGCAGTGTGCCCAGGTGGCCAAGAAGGCCAATGGCATCCTGGCCTGTATTAGGAATAGTGTGGCCAGCAGGAGCAGGGAGGTGATCATCCCCCTGTACTCAGCTCTGGTGCGGCCGCACCTTGAGTACTGTGTTCAGTTTTGGGCCCCTCACTACAAGAGAGACATCGAGGCCCTGGAGCGTGTTCAGAGAAGGGCAACAGAACTGGTGGGGGGTCTGGAGCACAGGTCTTACGAGGAGCGGCTGAGGGAGCTGGGATTGTTTAGCCTGGAGAAAAGGAGGCTCAGAGGAGACCTCATCGCACTCTACCACTTCCTGAAGGGAGGCTGTGGTGAGGAGGGGGACGGCCTCTTCTCCCAGGTAACTAATAACAGGACAAGAGGGAATGGCCACAAGTTGTGCTGGGGAAGATTTAGATTAGATCTGAGGAAATTTTTTTTCTCTGAGAGAGTGGTCAGGCACTGGAATGGCCTGCCTAGGGAGGTGGTTGAGGCACTGTCCCTAGCGCTGTTCAAGAAGCGTTGAGATGAGGTGCTGAGGGATTTGATTTAGTAGCTTGGTGGGTAGGGATGGTGGTGTGAGGATGGTTGGACTAGATGATCTTGTAGGTCCTTTCCAAACTAATGAATCTATGAATCTATGACCCAGGTGAAGTGTTACTCTGTGCTTCCCCGTGGCCGTTCTGAAGGGTTTTGAGGGAGCTAACAAGCTGGGAAGCGGCAGCTTGGACAGCAGCCAGCCACTGGGGACATCCCTACATTACAGGGACCGGGAAGACCTGGCTCCATCTGTCTGCAAAGAGCTGACGACGTTTCCCACACTAGGTAAGATGTGTGCAGTTAACACTCCCAATCCTTTCATTCTTTGGTCCTACCCCACCACACACAGACACAGCGAGCCAAAGCATTCAGGTCCATATTTATTAACAATGGTTTACACTGTTAATACTTATGATGCCTGAAAGAAAGAACACTAATAGAACACAGTCTTCATGTTTCAGATGCCAAATGCTTCGAGATTGTTCCTGTTATTATCATGAGCCTGGAGTGGCTCAGTATAGGAACCGAGCACTCAGCCAGCACTGCAGAGGGAACGACTTTGGGGTGGTTGAACAGCGTTTTGGGCTGTGCCCATCTGACGCAGAAAGACCAGTGTTATCAGCGCTCCCAGGAGACAGTTTCTCTTACAAGCCCAGTTTGGTCCTTCTCCAGTGTCTCCTTTTGGAGTTGTACCTAAGACAGAAGCAGGGTCAGTTAGCAACACGCATCCAGTTGTCCATCAGGTGGGCCAAAACCACCTTTAATTCGCTCAGCACTAAAGGAGTTCTGTCATGGTAGTGGTAAGCTGCCAACAAAAAAAAAAACTACACTTTTAATTTCCCGTTTACTTTCTTCATCTGTTAACTAATTAGCACAACACTGCAAAAGAATCTGAAGCACTGAGAAAGAAACGTGTCTTAGAAGAAGATGCACTAGCATGTGAATGTTCCACCTCCCCTTCTGGAGACAAAAGGCCCATGGGCTGACTGCCCTACAATCAATGAAAGCCATCTCCTCGCTGCAATTCGAAGCCTATGGCAAAAATAATCATGTTTTATGGTAAGCAGTGTAGGAAAGCACACTCTTTCTGGGAAGCCGTATTAATTTACTCACAAAGTATATATTCATTTATGACCACAGGGGGTGTACATGTTAAGGACAAACAGTTTCACCAACACGCAGGTAAAACCAGGCAGCATTAACAGAATTACTCTCAGCAGGAAAATGGCAGTACTCCCACGGAATGAAGCACTGCAATTGCAGCCTGCTGTAGCACGTAGCTTGGAAGGTAACTGATGATTGAGGTAAGTGCCACAAGACAAAATTTAGGGATTCTGCTGCACAATATTTCAAAGTACTGTAACACGGTGAAAACAGAAGCTCTTTTTATGCTGGCATCTGAAAGACGAGGGGCACTCAACACTCATCTTGCCTAGAAAGAAAGCAGTTAACAGAAGCAAAAGGAACAGAGCTCAGCCATTCTGTGCTGCCTTGCTGCCAGGGCCAGCTGCCGTTACTGCCATTACTGCCACTCTCCTTACTACACAGGACAAAGAAAAAGATCTGGGAGAAAGAACCCTGCTCACCTAAAAAGTGTGGGCAGCAGAGTACACGGGCACTGCAGTGAGCTGGCTGTGCAGTGACAGGACTGGCTGGAGGGTTTACACCGAAGTGCTCCCAGTGGCAGCATCTTCTGCTCACCTCACACTTAACTGGTATGCCGCAGTACTCTCTCACTGTGCTTTCATGAATGTAATGCTTGAAATCAAGTGCTACAGACAAATTAATTTCAGTTACAAGTCAAGCACCTTTTACCACCAATTCCATCTTCCCTATACCTCTGTGCCTCACAACACCTGTGCTCTGTATGCCCTGTAAGGCACCGCTCCTCAGGAAGGCAGCAAAATTGGGACAGCCACCACAGAGAGGTGCTGCAGGAGGAACCACAGGAGCAGAGCGGGCGCTGAAGTACGGTTCTGGATTAAGTGTTTCACGTGTACGGTTCGTGCTTTCAGTTCCAGCGCTTGAGCATTAATTGAAGCTGGCGCATCTGAGCAAGCAACTCATTTTCGCCTGCAGATACTCCCAGAGCACTGAAACGAGCTCGAGAAGACGGCAGCCCCACGCTCAGGAAAGCAGGCGGGGCCGACAGGGCCCGGGCCGTGCACCGCGCGTAGCCCTGTGAGAGCCGCACCCGCACAGCCCGCGCTCCTCCCGCCGCCGCCACCAGGCCCAGCAGGCCGCGCAGCCCGTACCTGATCTTATTGCCCGTCTTCATGCGAATCCACTGCGGGATGGGGCGGTTCTGCTTCTGCTTCTTCGCGAGGAAGCGCTTGATCTTGAAGGTCTTGTGAGACGACTGCAAGAGAAAGGCGCGGTGAGCGCGGCCCGGGCACGGCGCGACCGCGGAGCGCCGCAGCGGGCGGGAGAGCGGCGCCGCGCCCCGCGCCGTGCCGGCTGAGCCAAGGGCGGGGCCCGCCCGCCCCGCCGGCAGCACCGCGCCGCGGAACGGCGGCGGATGGCGGCGGATGGCCTCACCATGGCGCGGCGCGGCGCGGCCGAGCGGCGATGGCGGCGGCGGGAGAGGCGGAAGGGGCGGAGCGGCCCCGCGGGCACAGCGCCCCCCGGCGGCGCGGAGCGTTTGCGGGCGTTTATCGCGCTCCGTACAAATCCGGGCGGGCCCAAAGGGCGCCGGCACAATGTACGCGGCCGGAGGAGCGGCTGCCCGGGCTGTGAAACTTCAAAACAGAGGGAAAAAAACGAAGCAGAGACCGAGGGCAGCAGCTGGGAAATGTTTCAGACTCGGGCTCAGTACAACTACATTTGACCAAAGTAAGCATTTCAGTGTAGGTAGACTTCACAAGTTTTTCAAGCAGTACCCCATATTAAGCCAGCTTATTCATACACTCCAACTCAATTGCTTTCTCGAGGAAGGGCTCTCCCCTCCTGTGGTCACTGTGCAATTCCAGATGTTCTCCTGTTTAGGAGCGCTCTGCTCCACCACTACCTCACTCACCAGACCCGGCTCAGTGCTACTGCTATAAAGGAGCACCACACATCGCAGCAACACTGTGCTAACAGCACGCCGCCGCAAGCTTGCTCTGCTCGAGCGTGTCCCATCACTCTAAAGCTCTGTGTTAGCTCCAGGTGTCACCTGCTCCTGACTGCACGACTCATTTATTATCACACTTAAGGCAACAAAGTCTTTCTACTTTGCAAAGGTTCTCTTCTCTGTTGTAGTTAGATGCTAGGAAAATAAATTCAAATAACTGAAAATACAATGAGAACATTTCACATTCCAAATCTACAACTGAGGCTCTTGAGCCAGAAACATCCAACAGCACAATGCCCCCTCTTCTTCCTTGGTTCCTTCTTCGCTTCGAAGGCACTTCTGGATTGCGTAGTACATGCTCTTTGGCTGCACAGACAGTCAGAACACATAAGGCCTGCATGCTGGTCACTCCTCTTCCTTTACGTTACTGCTCTCACTCTCCTGTTTCTTCTCCATTCCCTGATCTGTGGGCTTTGCAGCACTGTCTTCATACTGACACAATCTGCTTCGGCTCCGGGCTCCAGGCTGGTACAGCTGCATTGCTGGACGGTCCTGAAATAAATCAAAACCATTTAGACCCCTTCAGAGCCCCAGCACTCTCACGGTTATAATGGCATTAGCAATATCACCAATTCAAATTTTACAAACTGTTCCAAACTACAAAGTGACAGCATAACTTCAGCTGGTTTGAATCAAGCTCGTCCCTGTTAGAGCCACAAAGAACACTGCACGTGGCTGAAGTTATCTGTAGGCTACTTCCATCTCTGACAGACTAGTTCAGCTATTCCTCTCTCAGAATGCAGACCAACTTCAAAGTTCCTCCAAAACCTCTTCTATGTGTACCCAATAATGTCTTAAGTGACACAGAAGAGTAAAGTACTGATACCTTACGTGCTGGTACTGCAGAAGCAGACCTGCAGAGCACGTACAACTGAACTCAAAACATCTTGTCGTGAATTTATTCTTAAGCTCTTCCATCATGTTTGGCACGTAGCAGTCTTGTGCCTGGTTTGGAGGAACCTGTTCCATCACTCTCCCACTCCGAGATATATTTTCAGGCACATACATTAAAAGACATAGATTGGTGATGCCGTACCAACATCTGCCTACGGGCTGGATCTTTATCAATTAAATTGGAATCGAGGTATTTACAGTTCAGCCCACTACCCCGGCTTAATTCCTGTACAGTGTCAAGGATACACATACATCACACATCAATGTATCAGTCTTTCTAGCAGTCTGCTACATTAACAGAGAAAACTATCACAAAAACAATATGGTTCTTTCCTCAAAGTGCTTTTAACCCAGGAACACAAACTGGTCCCTCTGAATTAACACATGAAATCGAAGAAGCACAGCACCTTGTTTCTGATACGATCCCTCTTAATCGTATCCTCTTTTTTATCATCTTTGGTTACTTTCTCAGATTTGTCCACGCCGCAGGTAAAGTCTGTAAGATCACTTTTCTTTCCCTTATCTCTGAGCAAGTCTCTCTCCTTTTTCACCTCTTCCTCTTTTCTTCTAAAAACCTTTTCTTTCTCAAAGCGCTCTTTCTGCCTCCGACGCTCTTCTTCTTGGCGTCTCAGTTTCTCCCTCTGAGCTCTCTCATATTCTCTGTCTCTTTCAAAATCTCTATCTCGATCCCTGTAGTCCTTTACACACTCATCTTCCGATCTGTATGAAAACAAAACTGAAGATGAAGCTCAAAAGATTCACCGAACAGAGCTGGGAGATCAATGTAATACTGCAGTAAATTTGCAATATGAAGACCACAGATTGGAGGGTTCTAATTTTGGGAAACTGTCCTAACTCAAGTCATGCACAACAACCTGAGATGGCACCAAGTGCTGGCACTTCTCAGCCTTCTGGTCACACAGCTGGCCGAGCTTCCTCTGGCTTTGAAAGCATCTACATTTCTCTGCCTCGCGTGGCAGAACTGAACCCTGAACAGATCATGAAGCTGCTGAGTATTACATTTTCCACTTTGCCCCTCTACAAGATTCAGAGGGACTAGTAACTGCAGTATGCCTCTCCTCTTGCCACGGCTACAATTCTTTCATTGCAAGGATTGTGCTCTCAGCCCGCTGTAGGTCCCCTACACCTGGGCTTCTCTCGTGGAGTTCCTAGAGAGAGTTGCAAAAACTCTTAAAGTTTGTCCACTAGCGAAGAAATGATGCAATTCACACATCTTCTTACAATCACGGGGATGCTGCACTGCCACAGAAAACACATCCCACACCTCGTGCCAGAAAAATCATTGGAGAGGAATTGCAAAACACGGTCATGGCAGAGAAGCCTGACCCTCGGTACGACCAGGAAACACGTTATATATACATAGAGATTTTTATAGCAATACTTTTTTGCCTTCTCTTCTTTTGTCTCCCCATCAGATCGTTTGGCAGATGCACTACTCGCATTTTTTTCCTCCCTCAGAGTCTCTTTTTCCAGTTTCTTGGATTTTTCCTTTTTCTCCAAGTCTTTTTCATCTTTCTCAGGCTTCTTAAGCAGCTACAAAGAAAACACAAGTCTCAACTAAAAAGCTCACTCTGATACATATTGCCTGGCACAACACTGAAATTGCATCAAGGGAACCACAGCCCCGTAAGAAATACACATTAATTTTACTGCAAACTGCAGTACTTCAAAAGCTGGAGTGTATGAGTAAGCATAATCCACACAACAGATTGGATTCTTTTTTTCTTTTTTTCTCCTAAAACACACGTTAGAAAGCTGAAAAATAAGTCTCTATTTCATAGTAAATTCACGGTTTCGTTCACCACAGCATGTACAGGTCACGTGACACAAGCTTTACGTATTACTATGAAGCATTACAGCACATTAACTTTTACAATGCCTAATATCGAGTGTTACAAAAACGTGGTCATTTGCGAACACCAATCTCATGTGATTCTTCACACAGAGCACACTTTGAAAGACTTATATACAAATAATAGGGGAAAAGGAATGTAACAGTTTATAATAAAGAACTGTTCTAGACCTTAATCTTTGGTTCTTCTTTTGATCTGTCTCTTTCTTTTTCTGGACATCTGTCTACTTTCTTCAGTTTTTCTGCTTCTTTTCTCTTTCTTCTCTCCTCCTCCTTCCATTTTCTTCTTTCTTCTTCTCTTTGTCTTTTTCTTTCCAATTCTCTCCTCCTCCTCTCCTCTCTCTTTTCCTCTCTGAGCCTCTACGTGTGCCAAAAACAAAGAAATAGTGCATCTCCAAACTAGAAAACATCATTTTAAGCCCAACAGAGCATTTTGCTACAAAGTGATAGAGTATTCCATTAGAAAATAACTCATCTCAAAACTCTCCCTATTATGAAAATATTGTTTTCTCTGCAGTACTGTTGGGCTGAACATGTTACAGCAGCCATTTTTAAGCACAGTACAAGTCAAAATTATCACAGGAAAAAACACTGGACACAGCCTTCATCATTCTAATTATAATTAAATCAGTTCCATAAGTGATTTTCTCGACTGTCAGAACTTAAAATGAGATTATGTGCTAGTAGAAAGATTATCTAACAAGGACTTCAGGCACAACTGCCTTAAAATACAAGCACTTGAATAGGATCTGGCTTGTCAGGGCCACAGAGATGTCCAGCACAGTGCTGGCTGTGATCAGAATGCACATTAAACACCACCATTACTACAAAGCCCCGTGTACTAATAGCTCAACATACAGGAACCCCCTATGAGAAGGAAACTGGATTAAAGGCTGCTTCTTCAAAAAGAAGAGCAAAAATATACAGGGTGCTTACTGATATATGCACTCACGCTCTAAACGAGCAAATTATTCTATCTATAAGCAACAAAAAGGTTCCAGGCAGAAGTCTTACCTGCTTATTTTTCAAGAAGTTCAGTAAGGGAGTAGTCTTTTTAGCTAGAAAATATACAAAAGCTAGTGTAAACAATGTTTTATCCACTACTGCAATACCTGTAACAAAACTCTATACGATACGAAGAAGCCTTATGGACTAGGCAGCCTAGCTCCTCTTCCATCCAGCAGTGAAACAAGTAATCCAGTCCTACTCCAAAACAGTAATTACAATTCCATACGTTTGTTTAGGACACTAATAAGTTATCCAGCATATCTACCTGCTGAGTGACATTTACTCTGCATTGTGTTTCTCAGCCTTCCTCACCTGTAACACGCTTAAAAGAAAGGCTGCTCAAGTCCATTTTACCCAAGCTTAAGAGAACTTCACTGCACCTCACTGAAATGCAGCCACTCCACAGCCCTGCCCAGTAATAAACACCTGATTAGCAGTTCAAAACCCAGAGGAACATCACCCTACAAAACTCACAGAGAAAAATGTAGATCATGGGAGCAAAAGAAAGCACACTGTATCAGCCTAAGAGCTTAGCAACACCCGGTAAACGTAAAATACAGACTCCTCAAGGCTGAGGAATCACAGCTTAAAGATACACTGTGTACTCTGCTTGGTGCTATAGGAAAAGGTAACCACGGCATGCAGATTTCCATACCTATCAGCTCTTTGTTTCTTGCCTCTATTTCCTCCAACAAAGTTTCAGGAGTGGAGGTTAACTTCTCGTCATCTGCACTGTAACTTTCCAAAAACTTCTTGTACTCCGGATCTGCAGGAGAGGTGAGAGAAGAGATGTACTGGAGCATGAAAAGAATCCACCTGGTCACTGCTGGAGGTCTGGAACAGACTAGGGCAAGTTGTTTACGTGCTGCCCTTTCACGAACTGTCTACCCTCAAAGGAACTGCTGTAAATATGACAGCTATATTTAACAGATCTGCAGCCAATAAAACAGCACAACAGGGCTTGCACATAATTAAACATTCTATCAATACGCAAAATACTGCATGCAAAGTACTTTCAGGACTCTGAAGTCACTAGGCATGCAAAACAAGCTAGCCAGCTTTTATACCATCTTCAATTGTCCCCGTTTTGGCATCCTTCTTCTTGCTCTTCTTTTTTGCAGCTTTCTGGAAAGGTGCAAACTCGACTATGGCAGCATATTCCTGACCTTTTAAGAGAGGAGGGGAAAAACTGCATTAAGACAGAAACAAAGCAGGCATTAAATAGAGCACATTGTGCATGTCTAGAACGGCAAGATGAGCTGGGCCAGAAACATGCAGTGCTAGAAGGGACTACTGGAACAGCACAAAAATCATGTATTCTAAAAGCTATCTAATTAGATAACGCTTTAGAGAACACAGTTCATGAAACAAATCATCTTGCAGTGCTAATAGAATAGCAGTTTGCAGAGCCTGAGCAAGAGGGAAGTGCTAGATGTTACTGCTGCCCACAGCCACCTCCGTAACACCGCACTGCCCTCATCCTGCAGCCACGTCTGCGCTGTGCAAGCAGCAGGGCACGCCTCACCTTAAGGTGACAAAGGCAAACCTCACTTTTTGGCAAAATGCAATAGAACGTAACAGCCACAGATCCCAAGAAGGCTTTGGAGTTTTATCTTCCAACAGGAATGCTGCATCTGTGGTAACATTCATCTAGCACTGCTGTTTGGCGTGGTAAATACAGTGAGTGAGCTGCTGCATTGCAAAGGAGCACCTTTAGAAACTATCCAGGAGTTACTAGAACCTGACTACACACCTCCTAAATCAAAGGAGGTTTTCATAGGCAGAGCTGTGTGCCACATAAAATGCCCAGATGGTTTTAAAAAAATCCATACAGACTTAAAACAAAACTGAAGGTCTCAGTCTACCAAAGCCCAGAGGAGTACTCCTGTCACAGCTTCCAGCTAACGGGGCATTTTAAGGTCTGACAGTGAAAGACTTATGGTGTTACCCAATGTAAGCAGCTTTTTTAATGTAAAAGTAAAGGATGTGAGATATACCAAATACTTAAGGTGCTGTTAGAACAGAGATTGGTAGTGCTCAACATCCTGGAGAAGTACCCCAAGAACAATGCTTGCTTCCAACAATATCAGTGTCTCTGGAGAGCAGACACCCCCACAGCTCGGGCTGCAGGGAAAAAACTGCAAGGCAGCTCGCTCCATTTAACTGGGACAAGCAGTGCTTGGAACTACAGAGTGAAGAAAAGTATGTCACGTTGGAGGAGAGAGAGGCAGAACGAGGGGACACCACTAACCTCAGCTTCCCCCCAGCGGGACGGACAACACCCGGCACTCTGCTCAGCCCTCACACAACACGGGTGCAGGGTGAGCATTAGCCGAGCTGACACTATCCCTGCTCCAGCACCACCTGAGCTGTGCACTCACACGTATGACATCCGATATCTAAAATTAACCTAGCTTACTTCCTGCCGAGCACAGAGCACTGTTTTTGTCTGGACATCTTTTACCTCGCTCAGGGTGCTGCCAACACGTGAAACAGCCCACGTCTCACTCCCCAGCCCCCAGCCCAGCCCCGGGGCCACCTGCCTTTGTGATCCACGAAGACATAACCATCGAAGCGGTCTCGGAACAGCACGATGTCCTCCTGGTTCCTGAAGTTGATGTAGGCCCGGGAGAAGACGTGCGGGTACAGGCTGCGGGGAGAGGCAGTGAGCGGCGGGCGGGGCGCGGGGCGGGGAGCGGCGGGCACAGCCCTACCTGGAATCGTTGGCGAAGAACTCGAAGTAGTCGTGCTCGGGCAGCGGCTGCAGGTGCTCCTCCAGCTGCTCTCGGGTGAGGCTGGGCGGCAGCCGCCGGATCACCACCTGCGGCACAGCACGGCGGCACAGCTCAGCGCCGAGAGCCGCCGTCCCCCCCCCCCTCCCCCGCCTCCATGCAGGCCCCGCTCGGCCCGGGCCGCACCTTGCTCAGCGTCTCCTTCTTGTCCTTGGGCCGCTCCAGCCGCTCCAGCTCAGCGCCGCCTCCTCCGCCGGCCCTCCCTTCCGAGCCCCCCACCGCCCCGGAGCCGGCTCCCGGCCCAGCGGGGCCCCCGCGCCGCTCCTTGGGCCTGGCGTTCTCCTTGTCCTCCTTCATGCCGGGCCGCGGTGCCCATGGGCCGCGCGCCTCTCGCGGCTGCGCCTCAGCGGAACGCCCGCCCCGCCCCCACAGCGCCGGCGGACCGCAGCTTCCGGCGCGGGGCACGCCGGGAGCGCCCTCGGTGAACGGGACGCGGCGGCGGCGGCGCGATGTGGTACGAGATCCTGCCCGGCATGGCCATCATGGGCGTCTGCCTCAGCATCCCCGGGCTCTCCACCCTCTACATGCACCGCTGGTGCAACGGCGGCAAGGTCAGCGCTTCGCCCCCCCCCCCCCCCTCCTCCTGCTCCCCGCTTTCCCTCCGTGACGCGCAGCCCCGTGTGCCCGCAGGAGAAGAGGGTCGCCCGCCAGCCGTACCAATGGGCGCTGATGGAGAGGGACCGGAGGCTGTCGGGGGTCAACAAGTACTACGTGTCCAAGGCAGGTGCTGGAGCCGCGGCGCCGGGCAGGGCCGTGTACATGCGCGGGTCTTCTGAACCCCACACCTGTGGGGATGTGGGTTGTGTTATAAGCTGCGGTTTGGATGTGTGAGAAGCGTGGATCGAGAAGTGGCACGTTGAGCTGTACTGTTAGCCGGCAGGAATTGTGCGTGTGCCACTAATACTCATTCACTCTCTCTTTTTCAGGGTCTGGAGAACATAGACTGAAGCAGCACACCGCAGAGAAGACACAGATGTGTGTACAACGGTCTAAATCTCTAATAAAGATACGCGTGTATTTAACCGTGTTACCTGTGTGCTGTCAGCTTCAGGTGGAATTAGTGTCCTCTGGAAAGGAGAAATCACGAGTTGTAAGATGTCATATGAAAACAAATGACATTATACTGCCCTCAGAAGAGAAAAGCTAGAATGTGTTTATAGTGTAGATTATAAGGTAGTGATTTAACAGCAACTGAACACGATTTGAGGTGGCGGGATACGCTTGGTTATTTACTGCGTAGAGGATAGGATAAACACATAGGAGCTCCTCCTATGAGTCATGAGGTTCAGAGCAGACCTCCTTGCTTGAACCATGAAGGTAAAGAGCCTAAGCGCAGCTGGATCCACTCCTCCTCCTAGACTTGGTGAACAGTTTATGTCTAAAGGATTATATGTGCCAATCTAAGATGCAATCTTAGCGTGGTTAAGCCAGAAATGGACTGTTAGTCACTTACCAAGGATCTGGATCGGCACGGTGTCCTGACATCAAGAAGTATGGGGTCTTTCTGCACAGGTGTAACCTCAATAGGTTTTCCTGCTCATGGGGAGATCCTGCTGCCGTGCAGGAGAGCTCGGGGTAAGCTCTAGGCTGACTCCGGGGGTAGGATGATTAGCTCATAGCCATACGTTTGCTTTTTAGGTGTGCTCAATTAGACTTCAGCTGTCGAACAAGGTGCTTGCTACCAGCTCTTTCAGCCCTCCAGGTCTGAGGCAGATTTGTGGTCATTAATCTGCTTTAGAGAGTGCAATATCAGTACAATTGCTCATTGCCCACCTGTGCAAGGCCTTGTCTGTGAGGGCAGGTCTAAGGATGCAGCTGGGGAGAGGGAGGCGGTGGCAAAGATCATACTGTCACATCACCACACTGAACACTGAATCAAGTGTTTCACTGTAAGGCATGGAACTACCAGATAGTGGACATGGCACTGCCATGTAAATCAGAAATTTCTGAAACCACTGAAGCTGGAAAATTAAGTCTTAGCTGCACAAAGGCTACAGAAATGGCACCAGCAAACAACCCTTGTACCGAGGCTGCCTAGCGCTAGAAGTCAGTGTGTGTTGTCTATAGCTAAGCCTGTTTCTGTTCTACAGGAGTGCCTCAGTGATTCAGTTTCCTTTATTTGCTTGTAGCCATGTTGAAAAAGTAACAAATAATGCAGGAACAGAAAATACATGGATGTAAATAAAGTTCTTGTGAATTTGCACCAGCGTAACTGACAGCAAGCTTGGACACAAATTTGCATCTGATTTCCTGTGAAGGGTGGCTGGGATGTGACTGAGAGTTTCTCAGTCCTCCTGAGCCATACATACATCCATCATGGCTTGTGTCCCCAGGCAGGGCCAGCAGTGCCTGACACTTCTCTGGGAGTACTCTGTGCTCAGGCTCTTTGAGAAGGTGGTTAAATCAGGCCTCTCAGCTGCTCAGGCTTCCTAAATACAGTCAGCCTTGTGTTTGCTTGTCAAGGTTGCCAGTTTGTTCCTGTGGTAACATCCCCTTGTCATGGAGGAGCAGCTGCTGGGGATTTCACACCCTGCGTTTTGCTAAAATGTCTGAACTCTTTTCCAGCAGCAGCCTTCAGGCTCTGAGGGGCTCGATGCCAAGGCACCTGTGTGCAGCAGGCAATCCTGGCTGTGTTTGCAGAGCTCGGAGCTGCAGGCGGGTTCTGCTCCCAAAGCGTCCTCGCTGTGGCCTGTCTGCTCGTGGGTTGCCGTGCCAACAGAACACAAACAGTGCTGGAGGAGCTCCTTCACACACTGCCAGCCACCACAAAACCACACTCCCCAGGACCTTCCCCTGCCTGGGAAGGGCATTTCCTAAAGCTACAGCTTCTCTTTCCAAAGGTGAAGGCAATGGACAAGGAAAACGCTCCCATTGAGAAGGTAGCGCACGCGGTGGTGGAACAGGCGATATGTGCTGCACAGGAATATTATCTAAATAATGTGAGGAAAGAAGAAGGTAGGGTGCTTGTTCTATTTACCATTTCTTGCCATGTGTCACAGCTTTCCCAGAAGGATTCCACAGCATTTTGTCCTTTTCAGATGCTGAATATGCTGTCAGAAATATCGAGTGGACAACGTGCGAAAACTTCACAGTGGAGAGGGGACAGCAGCAAATTGAAGAATACATTTCTGTGAGTGACAATTCCAACCGCCCAGTTAGATTGTGCCCTCTCACTGTGTGAACAGTGTGGAAAAAAAAGAGCACCTCAGTTCCTTTTAGCACCTCCTATTGGTTATCTCTGCCAGACAGAAGTAATCTTAGCACCCTGTGTTTGCTCAGCAGACGTGGGAGCTACATGAGAGCTGGCTACACTGCTCAGAGTTTCTCTGTGAAGAAGATCTTCAGTACAGCAAAAGGTACCATTACAGAGTTCTCTGGAGCATCCCAACACGCAGGAAACCCATCCCACTAGCAACAGCAAGCACCTATTTTGTGATAGAGATCTCCAAAATCAAACCCATCGTAAGTATTCAGAAGCAGTGCACAGTGATCCTTTAAGGCACAGGGTCGCACACCAGCTTTGCTTACCCCAAGTGAGGCAAAATAGTAACTTAAACAGTTCTAGCCTCTAACAACAAATCTTTGGAGTTTTTGTAGCTGTGCTCCAAAGGGACCATCAAGACCACATTTCATATTTTTACCTTGGTATCACAGTACTGAGCATACAATGCCATATTCTGGGAAAGGCTTGAGAATACTAGTTTGTAAGGCATAAATGTATTTCCTCCCTTTTAAGTTCCCACTGCACTTGTTACAGCAATTCTCAAATCACATTATGCACACTTCCACAGCTCAGTATTCACCTGTGCAGTGGTATTTTGTGACTCCAGACCAAACCAGACCTACACAGCGCAGGCTTTTATGTCCCCCTCAGAACTCAGGCTTTGTCGTACTGTACCTTAGCCTTTCTAGCTGGTGGCTATGGTCTCCCAAGCAACCCAGAGATCACACCCAGTGGTCACAAAGCTTATCCAGGCACAAATTTAACAGTGGAGTTTCTGAGCCATTCCCTTCAGAAGGAAAATTCAGAGGCTGTAAAACAAAATTTAAAACGGTGCTAATCTCTATCAGAAATGTTGCACAAGAACTGAGACGTTTTTAAAGAGGTTGATGGTAGTTCTCCTCTGACCAAAACATTTGCGTTCTTTGGTCCTGTAGCTTGCTGTGTGAACTTCACCCTCTCTTGCAGACCCTGCCTGTGGAGGTGTTTTTCTTTCTGGAGTCCAGCAGGCTGATTCACAGGTACACACCATTACTTTTCCATTGCTGCTGTGACTGGGGAGGTTCTAGCAAGCTGCCCCTTGCCAAAACAAGTAGGAATCTTGTTGTACACAAGATGCTCACACTAATATCAGAGAGGCAGATGTCAAAATTTTGCTAAGCAAAACCAAATGACCCTGCCTGCATTCCACCACAAGTGTGAGCAGCCGCATCTGCATTCTACGCGATGAGTTTGTAATAGCTATATGCAGTTCTAGCAAATAGATCTGCTATTTATCCTTCTTATTCTCTTCTCCAGACCAGAGCACTGTCGATTTAGAGAAAAGTGGTTGAAGGACATCATTGAAACTAAAATCATAGTCAGGGAAAGGTTTAAATTACCGTGAAGCTCCAGCTCACCACCACTCTGTTGGTATTTTGTGGAGAATCAGTGCAACGAAGGAAAAACCACTATTTCTTCTTAACGATTACCTTCGAGGTGTGGAAACAACATTAAATCTGTATTAAATCAACTACGGGCTGAGCTGGCTGCTGGTTTTACATGACAGTCCCTTGTAGATACGGGTGAGTGCAACAGATCAGACAGAAGCAGGTTCCAGAATGTAGACAGGAAGAGGCAGCTGGGCTGGGTGTGCCATTTGTGAATGCCAGACCTGCAGAACCCTAGGGCAAGTTATTGGTCTTATTAGGGCAAGGAAGCAGTTGGATGGTCACGGACAGAAGGTTGTGATCAATGGCTCTATGTCCAACGTCCCCCAGGGGTCCATTTTGGGATTCAACATCTTTATGAATGGATGATGATATCAAGTGCACCCTCAGCAAGTTCGCTGATGACACCGAGTGGTGCAGCTGACACGATAGAAGGGAGGGATGCCATCCAGAGGGACCTGGACAGGCTTGAAATGTGGGCCCAGGAGAAGCTAATGAAGTTCAACGAGGCCGAGAACAAGGTGTTGCAATTGAGCCAGGGCAATCCCAGATACATATACAGATCAGGAGAAGATTGAGAGGAGCCCTGTGGAGAAGGCCTTGGTGGTGGTGGACTTCTGGTGGACAAAAAAAGCTGAGCATGAGACAGTGGCATGGTCTTGCAGCCCAGAAGGTCAACAGTGTCCTGGGCTGCACCAACAAAGGGGTGGCAGCAGGGCAAGGAAGGGGACTGTCCCCCTCTGCTCTGCCCTCATGAGGCTCCATGTGGAGTACTGCATCCAGGTCTGGGGCCCCCAGCACAAGGATGTGGGGCTGTTAAACTGGACCCAGAGGAGGCCGTGAAGATATTCAAAGGGCTGGAGCACCTCCTCCCTAAAGAAAGGCTGAGGGAACAGGGCTTGTTCTGCCTGAAGAAGAGAGGGCTTGAGGGAGAACTCACTGTGGCCTTTCAGTACGTGTGAAGGGGCCTATAGGAAGTGTGGTGAGGAACTCTTCATCAAGGAATCGTTCCAAGGGTCATGGCTTTAAATTAAAAAGAGAGAGATCAGATTAGATATTTGGAGGAAATTCTTCACTCAGAGGGATGTGAGGCCCTGGCACTGCTGCCCAGAGCTGCGGGTGCCCATCCCTAGAGGTGCCCAAGGCTGGGTGAGCCCTGGGCCCTGAGCTGGGAGGAGCAGCCAGACCACTGCAGGGAGTTTAGACTGGATGGTCTTCAATGTCCCTTCCAGCCCAAGCCATGCTGTGATTCTGTGAATGTTTGTGTAGCAAAAATAAAGTCATCTCTGCTGCCAAAACTACAACATAGAGATGAGAAGAAGAAAAAAAAAATACCCTCAAGAACACACTCCATTTTTAAACACATTTCAGAAAAAATAACTCCCTTATTTTTGGAAACACACAGTTGAATCAGAGGTAGCCACCACAGAAATAGCCTTCCAAGAACAGTTTTAAAAGAACCATGCTGTCCTATCGAAACAGACCAAATGAAAATAACAGAGGTTAAAATAAGACTTTAATCTAGAACATTTCCACAGACGAAACAAAATAAAATAGATTGAAAGATGCTTCCTTGTTACCACCTGTCTACAACCAGGTTCCAGCCACTGCACCCCACTGCTCCAATACCTATGTATAACATAGTAGAAATAGAAGCAAGCAACGTACTTGTTTACCACAGGTTTTGGTAGAATAAAGACCAGATCCTGCTACTGCTGTTACTGTCATACCCCAGTTGCAGTCTGCTTCCTTTAAAATAACTGAAGGTAATCTGTATTAAATTACAAACTTATTTCTATTTACAAGTGTACCTGGAATCACAAAACAAACTCAACTTTGTTTTGAGGCAAAAGAAAATAATAATAATAATCTAAGACTTATGAAAAATACAGACAGGAATTTAGGAACTCCTTAATTTTCACAACCATCCATAGCAGCCTGCTTGTGATGGCCAATCTACTCTCATTAGTGAGAAAAAAAAATGCAAAACAGCACTTATCAGCATGAGCAGCATGTCCCAAAGCCTTCCTGTGGAATCCACCTGCTTGTCCAATACAATGTGAGTGCAGAGCATTACTACCTCCAACCTTCCCTGCCTGCTCCTTCCCTATAACCTTTCAGTTCTCAGGGATTCCTTGCAGATGGTGAACAAATAATCCAAGAAAATCTGATAGAAGCAATCCTGTTTTCTTGATACACATCATCAGTTTCTGGGGCTTGGTCCTGTTGGGTGAAAGGCACTGCAGCACTTTTCAACTCACGGCTGGAACAAGTCAGCTGCTGCTCGACAGCATCCATGGTGCATAGTTCAAACGGGGAATCATTTTTCTTCTTTGCCCTTAGTCTTTCTGTAGACCATCTCTCGAAAGCTTGCGAGGATCTTATTCTCTCTTTTTCTCCTCTCCTCCTGGTTGAAGGATGCCAGAGCTCTCTTCTCATCTGCGCTGTAGATTTGGTTCTCTTTACGCAGACGCACGGCTTCCATTCGACGATGTCTGTGGAGCAAAACATTGTATATGTGAGCGTGGGCAGAAGGAGGTAATGCCACACCACAGCTTCCATCCATTAACCAACCTGAAGGTTTAGAGGGGCTAATAAACAAGGACACCTAAACTGGGGAACCCAAACAGCACAGAAACCTCCAAGGAATGAGCACGGCTGAGCTGACTTCTGAGGGTGTCTGCTCTCAGGCTTTCAACTAGAGCTTGGAAACAGCTTTTCAGCAGGCCAGCCAAGGAAGCAGCTTTGGAAAACATTACTGAAACATTACCATCATCAAAAACATACCTGCTGCCACTCATCACATAACCGGAGCTCTCAAACGATGCAATCTCTTCACTGGTCAAACCAATCTCACCTCTCCGAGGTATGCGTTTTCCTGCTTTCACATACTCTGCCATTGCTGCACCTTCACCTGGCAACAGGGCATGCCCGTAGCTAAATAAATGAGAGACAAACACCAGGGATTTTTATTAAGTCTCATATACAGTGAGTCTGAGCTAACCATCCAGCTTCCCTGAACACTGCTGGTTACAGCTGCATTTTAAGGACTTTCCTACTCTTTCCCATTTTGTCTTAACAAGAGCACTTTAAATAACCAGTATAATAAATGCTGCTTAAACAGTAATGAAGGCTGTATAAAGTCACAGGAGGGCAAAGCATTAGGGTAAAGGCACTTCACTGAAGTTAAAGATCAATTAATTTTCTACAAATCCAGGCTAAAAATCATGAAACAGACTTCCCTACTTGAACTCACATCAGAGAAAAGAGCAGCATCACTACAACTTCTGTCTTCACTTCTGGTCCAGCATCCCTCTCTGACACAACTCACGTTATAGTAACAGCCTTTTTGAGCAGAAACCTTCACGCTACATTTACTTGATTTTGTCAAGGTACCACTTAGAGTACTCACTTCAAAGGCCTATCATCTTGAGATGCATGTGTTTTGGGAGCTTCTGGTCCAATCAAGCTATCAGCTTCCATATTTTCTGCAACGATCAAACAGCGAAGCAGGTTAATACTACGCCTGTCATTCTTCATTATCAGAGCAGTCAACAGGTCAGCAAACTCTTAAAAAAAAGCATGAAAAGAGCAGCAAGAAGTTTCAAGCCGAATTTAAAGGAACCTACTTGATCTCTCAATCCAGAGATCTTCCCCTTGAAGTGTTTCATCATCAGAATCTTCACTACTTGAGTCACTGGATTCCTTCCGGCTCTTTTTATTTTTCTTTTTCTTGTACTTCTTCCTGCAATAAAGTCAGTGCAATCCACCAAAATGTAAGATGAAAGAACATGCCAGGAGTCATACTCAAGTTACGAGTTTCTCAAGGTACCTGCCACCAAGATCAGTCTGCATTTCCACTGCTGTTTGACTGAAAACATCTGATAGTTAATCAAAGACAACATCCCCACTGTTATGCCTTCCATACAACACTAGAAAGTGGCTCCTTGTGTTTGCAGGGAGCCCTCTATGGCCCGTGGTTCTGTACATTGGAAGCCAGTCAAATTATGACTGTTGAGCATTTACAGCCCTAATTACAAGAGTGCTCAGCCTCCCT
The DNA here is from genome assembly GCA_023055505.1 of Callipepla californica brunnescens. Taxonomy (NCBI): domain Eukaryota; kingdom Metazoa; phylum Chordata; class Aves; order Galliformes; family Odontophoridae; genus Callipepla; species Callipepla californica. The sequence goes on from JALIRH010000013.1 coordinate 3,142,512, forward strand.
CAGCTCCTCCTCAGACGGTGCTTAAAGGCAAATGCAATTCCATATAACAGCCTGGAAACCTACTTCTTGTGCTTCCTTTTCTTCTTTTTGCTTCTCTTTTTATCTTCATCTGAAAAAAAAAAAAGAAAAAAGATTATGCATCATCAAAAAAGAGTACGCTGTGAATAAAAACCACCTCCACCAGAATGCCTTCTTGGATGTCACTTCTTCCTTACCACTGGAGCTCTGGTCGGACTCCGACTCACTGTCGCTGTCCTCAGAATGTTTTCTGTGTTTTCGCTTGGATGCCTTCCTCTTTTTCTTCCTTCTTTTCCTCTTTTTTTTCCTCTTTTCCTCTGGAACGTTTTCAAAAGATAACGTTAAGAGAAAGACACAGACCAACTTCTGTGTGTGCATCTGGACCTTCTCAAAGCAACAGGGCCCATCACACTCACTTCAACCGAGCCGGTGAACTTCCTGACAGCAGGCTCTACGCAGCTACTGGTTATCAAAATGAGCTGTATAAACAAAGCCAAATACCTTCTGAGCTGGAATCTGAAGAGCTACTCTTGGATTTTGCCTCTTCATCTTCTACTGGTGTATGTTCATCAGAACTGAAGAAAAAGAAGTTTGCTTTTTAAGATCAATTTTTATCTATTATTTAGTAGCTGAAGATGAAATGCACACACACACCCGAACACACGCTTGCAGATTTTGAGCCAGCACTTGCAGCAGAGCACACTGTGCAATGGCCAACGTGCAAGAGAACAACTGCTTTCAGAACCACAGCACTGTGGGCACCTGAGTTACACATAATAAACCACACCTTGTGTAACTGACACGCTGGGATGACTTCAATAAAGTCAGTTTGCTAATGTTGGCTCAGAAGCTTCCGACACAATGAAGTGTGGTGACTGGGGCTAATGCATTTTGTAAAGTCTAGAGCGAGTGTAATGAAAAACAGAGAAGCAAGAATGTGCCTTACTCGGGGTCAGGGACCTTTGGTGAAAGCCCCCAGACTTCAGGCGCGCCCAGCTCTCCAATCCTCTCTCTCTCATTCAGTCTCCTGGAACGAAGAACGCTGTTACTGGACGCTGAGTGATGCACCCAGCAAGACGTGCCGGATGTCTTAAACTAATGAGCACGCCCGACCTCCTTTAGCAGCTAGAGAAAGGGGCTCAAAAACCAACCCCGACCCAACCCGCGCCTCCAGGCCCCGCGGGCAGCGGCCGCCCCGGCACACAGGAGCTCGGGCACTGCCGGCGGCTTCCAGCCGGCACCGCTCCGTGCCGCTCGGTGCCCGCGGGCAGGCAGAGGCCGCAGCCCCGCCCGGCCCCGGTTCCGCGGGCGGCACTCGCCTCTGCCGCAGGATCTCCTCCTTCTCCTTCTCGTAGTACTCGGGCCAGGCCTTGCCGTGGTGGTGCCCGTGGTACGCGGAGGAGCGAGGCCCGCCGGGGCTGCGCGACCAGCTGCGGCTCCGCCGGTAGCAGCCGCGCCGAGAGCCGTTGCGGGAGCGGGACCGGGAGCGGGAGCGGCGGCCGCGGCGCTCGGGGCTGGCGGCGGACGGGCTGCGGGAGCGCGACACCGGCGCCATGACGGCGCGGCGGCACTTCCGGGCGGCGCGGCGGCACTTCCGGCGTGCCGGGGGCGGGCGGGCGGCGGGGCGGAAGCGGGGCGGCCCCGCCCGCGGGGCGCAGCGCCCCAGCTCCCGTGCGGCAACACGGCGCCGCGGCGGCGGCGTTCCCGGCAGCGGCGGGGCTGCCGCTCGGCCGGCTCCCGGCGGGATGGAGGCGCGGGCACGGCCGCGGACAGGTAAGGCGCGCCGGGCGCGCGGGCCTGGAGCCGCGCGAGGAGGGAGCGAGCGGAGGCTCTGGGCGGGGAGCGGTCGGCCCGGATGGGGCCGCCGGTGTGCGCGGGACGGCCGTTATTTACGCGGCCGCCGTTTGCTCGCGGCGGGGTGATGGGAGCGCGCCGGGTGGAAGCCTGCAGCGCCTGTCATTGTGCCAGCTGCGTCAACCCGCGCTCCGTGTCTGCGCTTCCCCGGCTCGGGAGGAAGCCGCAACGCGGCCCCGTCCCCCTCCGCCTTGTGCCGTCTCCCGGCGGGGAGCCCGCGCCCCGCGGCCCGAGCGGGACACGCGAGGTTACGTCACCCACAGGCAGAGCTGGATGCTGCCCAGCCCACGTTTCCGCCGCCGGGACCTGTCCCCATGGTTACCCAGAGGTGCACCTGGCCTCCAGCCAGGGCTTCGCCATCGTGGCTGCAGTGCCGGCTCGGCGTGCTGCCCTGCACCGAGGCAGCTCCTGGAGAGAGGCTGCGGGCACCTCCACCCCAGCGCCTGCCCTGGCAAAGCGAAGACTGGGATATCTGGAGTGCTGGAAAGTGAAGCGTTTTCACGCACAGGTTATACAATGCATACACGGCACGCAGCGGCATCTGCAATTACTGCTGCAGCCAGCGAGAAGTGTCACTGGGCTCTAAATGCCGCTGTGCGAGGCTTTATGTAATGGAACTGTCAGGAAAAACGCTTTCTGAAAATCCCTCGAAGGATCAGTGATGGAAATGGGCGTTTTAGACTCCTGCAGAAGCACTTGAAATTCCACGGTGAAATGAGATTTCTGTTCCTGAAAGCAGACTTAGCTAGTTTGTGTGGATTGTACTGAAGTGCCCAAGCAGAAGTACATTGGCCTATTCATCCAGTGTGATTTGTTGTAATGCAAAACGCATTTCTCGTGACAGAGAACATTTCTTTCTCCCTCTCTTTAAAACAAGTTTTTAAAACAAATCTTTGTTCCCACAAACTTCCATTGTACAAAAGAGTGCTCTTCAAATTGCCCATCTGAGAAGTTGGTACTGAACTGCAGATCCTTTTGTTCTCCCCTCACAGAGGCATCCATGCCACTTCTCAACATTGGTACTTCTTATTTATTTAGCTCCCATTCCGGACCTTTGAGATCATTTCCATGCACCAAAACAAGATTTGGCTTTGTAATTCTTACCTCCTCTTCCTGAACACCGCCTTAGGTTGAATGCTGAAGTGTCCTTGTCAACATCGTAGAAAAAAACCTTTCATTCCTCACTGTATACGTATATTTACATGTATATATATGTGAGCTAAATCACCAAACACTTTCTAGCTCATCTGAAGGAGGCCCTGCTGGGCTGAAGGGTGAGCGTGACTTGTGGAATCAAACTCTACAACCACGCAGTAGTTATAAAGCAGGTATTTTATTCAGTGCTGGGTGGAAGGGGGGTAGCCCCACCTAACCTGCACACCAAAGAGAGAAGCAGCTATACGTTTAAAAGCATAAAGCATGCACAGTCACTGCATTTCTGGAAATTGGGATGGGTTATTACAGATAACTCCAAGAAGTCATTTCCGTAAGACCTGCCTCGAATTCCTTGGGATGGGCACGTGCTGTGCCTCCTGGTGGTTGCAGGTCCTGAAGGTGCAGGCCATAGTTCCTCCTCACTGTGCACTTTTTCTCCTCGCTGCAGTTGGAGTCGCTGATCCAGTTTCATCTGGCTGTTGGCCTTTTGCAGCTTTGCATTTTCAGCTTGCTCCATTGTGATAGTCTTATCAGTGCATCCCATCTTCTTCCTCAGTTCTTGTTTTTTTTAACCCATTCCTGTCTCAAGCAGTTCAGAGCTTGCTTTCGGGAACTCCAGAGCATCGCTCCTTCAAAATCAGGGCTCATCTCACCTTTATCTGTACATTCTCCTGTTCGTTTTTAGAAAGGGGACTGGCAGTGATCAGAAGAAACCCCTTAAATCTGATGGACGAAAGGATAAAGAATGGTTTAATTTTAACCATCAGACATTTCTGGAGGAGAAAAAACCACGATGTTATTTTCATTGGATATAACTTCCTGTATAAAAATGACTGAGTACCTTTATCAAAGGAGACAAATCAAAGGGAGAGTTCCATGAGGAAGGAGAGCCTGCCTTTCCCCCTGGTTATTCTTTCCTGTTATTCTTTTTCCTCGCTCAGCTCTCAGGAAAGGCCTAGAACTAAACCGAAACTGGTTTTGTAACATTTCAATTGGAGGCCTCTCTTCAAAGAGGCAGTTCTGCTGCGGGCTCTGCAAAGGCAGCGAACGGGGGCACGTTGCAGGGGATTTTCTCCCTAGAAGGGCTCCAAAGCCTGGGCAGGGCTCTGAAGGCCAGGCAGGGCTCTGAAGTCTGGGCAGGGCTCTGAAGTCTGGGCAGGGCTCTGAAGACCAGGCAGGGCTCTGAAGGCCAGGCAGGGCTCTGAAGTCTGGGCAGGGCTCTGAAGCCTTGGCAGGGCCAGTTTGTTGCTGACATATGTGGTGGGACTGCAGACATTGGTGGCAGGCACTGCGGTGTGCTGGCTGTTTCAGCTGAAGCTGACGGAAGGGTGTTTGGTCTTGGTAGACGTGAGTCTTCAGAAACATCCAGAACCCCGCGGTTTGAACGCACGGAGCCTGTAGGAACAAAAGCAAGGAACAGATCAGGAACCGCAGATAAACGATCTCGGTTCCCCTTGAGCGCTGCTGCCAGCAGGCTGCATGGCCGGTGTGGGACGTGCCTGGGAGCCACGGGACGCGCGTGTGCGGCTCCTCCACGGCACCAGGCACACAGCACAGCTCGAGGGTCCTCCTCCACAGCTTCGGCGCGGGCAGTGGGAGCGCGGAGGCCGCCGGCCGCCCAAGGCCTCGATGGAGGCGGCTGCTCCGGGTCCCGCGGCCCGCGCTCGGCCCGTCAGGAGGCCGCCGAAGCCGCTCGGGTCAGGGAGCCGAAGGCGGCCGAGCGCGCTCGGGCGGAGCGCCGGGCCCGGCGGGCAGGGCAGCGCGGCGCAGCGCCCCCTGCCGGCCGCGCTCAGGGGGCGGCGCCCGAGCCCGGGGAGCGGCGGCGGCGGCGGCGGCGGCGGGGCCCGGTGCCCGCGGGAACGGGGCAGGGCGCCGGGTGCCAGGTAACGCGGGCCCCGGGCCCCGCTGTCCGCGCCGCGGGCCGCCCTTTTCCCCCCCCGCTGCCGCCACCGCTGGGGGCCGCTCCGCCCGCCTCGCCTCGAGCAGGAAGCGGCGGCGGCGGGCACGGCCTTGGCCGCGCGGCGGGGCCCCATGAGCGCCGGGCAGGCCGCGGCCCGGCTCCGCCGCCTGGTAGCGCGGCCCGCCGCCGCCCGGCCCCGAGCTCGTGGGGAACTAAGCGGGGCCGCGGGGGGGTCGGGGAGGGCCGGGCTCGGGCTCTCGGACGGCCGTCGGGTACGGTGAGCCATGGGGCGCCGAGGTCAGGCGGTGCCCGGGCCGGGTCCCGCTCCCAGAGGGAGCGAGCCGAGCTGCGTGCGGAGGGGAGAGATGAACGCTGGCGATGGGCAGGAAGGCGAAGGGCCGACGGCGCTGTCTGCACCGCGGGTGTCTGCCTGCCCTGCCTGCCTAGTGCAGCTCATAGAGACCTGGGTGCTCCCGAGCTGCTGGCATCTGTGTATGGAATATATTCACCGTGAAGTGTCTGTCGGCTTTCAGGAAAGCCCCGTCCCTCGTCGTCTCGCTTCTCAAATTTACCTCATTTGGCGTTGAATCGGGTTTTTCACCCAATGTGAACAGAGGGCTGCACGTGCCTCGTGTGGACAAACGCTACATCTGCATAGAGCTGTGGGCTGTGAGCTTATGAATAATATCTCACGCTGGGATTTGTTTTCTCAAAGAACAGAGTCAACTGTAAACGCGGGAACGTTGTCATACCATTAAAGCTCTAAATCTGTGGTTTTGCTTGATCCCTGTTACTTTCTTTTTACAGGAATGGAGGGGGAAAAACTGATTTCTGCAACGGACACGCAGTATTCGAGTTCGCTCCTTCAGTCCTTGAACGAACAACGCGGCCATGGGCTTTTCTGTGATGTTACTGTTATCGTGGAGGACCGGAAGTTTCGAGCTCACAGAAACATTCTTTCTGCCTCAAGCACGTATTTCCATCAGATTTTGTCGGTGGCTGGGCAAGTGGTTGAGTTGAGCTTTGTGAGAGCCGAGGTTTTTGCAGAAATACTTAATTATATGTATAGTTCCAAAATAATCTCTGTTCGAGCCGACTTAATTGATGAATTGATTAAATCAGGGCAACAGCTGGGTGTTAAGTTCCTAGCTGATCTGTCCATAGCTCCATCCAATGGAGGAAGCGCACCAGGTGAGGTCAAAGACCGTGCTTCAGAAACTTCAGCTTCTGGCCCCACTCAGAAGGATGCTGAAACACAAGTACCTGCCTTCAGGCAGGAGGGTAGAGACGTGGCGGGCTGGATGCCAGTTATAACTGAGTCCTTCTCCCTACATGGCATAGCCTATGAGAGTCCAAAAATAACAGTGACTGATTCAGATGATGATGATGATGTCATCTTTTGCTCTGAGATTGTTCCCCCAAAAGAATGTACTAAAGACACAAGTGCTGCAGTCCAGAACCAGCCTTGCTCAAACGCGCCTGGAGTTTCTGACCAAAAATCATGTGGCAGTGGCAGCTCCTCGCTGTTCACTAGTGCCACATCAACTCAAAAACTTACTTCCTCTGCTCATCAGCTGAATCCAAACCAAACGCTGTCAGGTGCTGAATCAGTTGTCCCCGTGACGTCGCAGCATTCGACAACTGAGCTTATCTTGCTGAATCGGCCCCCAGTTAACCCCCCGCCCAGCACCAGCTCCTCGCATCAAACGCACGTGCCCCCTACAATTAATTTGGTTGAGGAGACCCAGAAGCCGTCTGATAAAGGTCCCTCAGCTGAAATGGAAACAGCCACTGTTGATGACGTAGAAGAGGTGGCTGAGGTTGGCGATGATGTCGTTAGCTCCTCTAGCCCTAGTGAAGCTGGCAATAGCTCTTCGGTTCAGCAGCCGTCTGTACCCAAAGCAGCACCCTCTGAGGGATCGGGAGTACAGAAGAAACAGGTGGTTACATTTCCGCAAGAGCAATCTTCTAAACCTGGAGAATTTAAGATAAAAATCTCAGATGTCCTTACTGGAAACAACAAGGAATTTGGTCCAGGCATAGCATCGAAACATGCGTCGGAAGGGCAGAAAATCATTACGTTAGATACGGCGACTGAAATAGAGGGCTTATCCACGGGCTGCAAGGTTTATGCAAATATTGGTGAGGACACTTACGACATAGTCATTCCAATTAAGGACGATCCTGAGGAAGGAGAAGCCAAGCCTGATGAAACCCCCAGAACGTCTGATGGTGATTCCTCAAGCAGGAAGCGCATGAAAGTCAAGCACGACGACCATTACGAGCTGATAGTAGATGGAAGGGTCTACTACATTTGTATTGTATGTAAGAGATCGTACGTGTGCCTGACGAGTTTACGGAGACATTTTAATGTGCATTCCTGGGAGAAGAAGTATCCGTGTCGATACTGCGACAAAGTTTTCCCTCTTGCAGAGTACCGTACGAAGCATGAAATTCACCACACTGGTGAGCGGAGGTACCAGTGCTTGACGTGCGGCAAGTCTTTCATCAACTACCAGATCATGGCCTCGCACATCAGGTCGGTTCATAGCCAAGACCCTTCGGGAGACACCAAGCTTTATCGACTGCATCCTTGCAGGTCTTTGCAGATCCGACGGTACGCGTACATTTCGGATCGCTCGAGCAGCTTACCGGTTATAAACGAGAACAGAATCGTTTATCGCGTTGACGCGGGAAAGGATGGCACTGGAGGAACAACGTCTAGTTCTCCAGCCAAACAGATGAGCTGGGATGATATTTTCGTTCCGCAGGGAAATGATACAATTTTTAAGCAAAATCAATCAGAGGGTAGCACTGAATTTGAGTTTGTAATACCAGAATCTTACTGAAATGCATTATGTGCTGGGAAAAGGCTTCAGTGAGTACATAGCGCAGCTTTTCTAAATGAACTGTTAAAATAATTGTAAAACAAATTTGTTCAGAGTGGAAACATGTTAACTTGTTGGAAAAAGTCATCAAATGGTAGTACTTGGATGGATCGTTAGTAGCTGCAAGGAATTTGTGCAAGCGATTCATTGGAAGGTTTACTTGAATACAGATTAAGACGTTTCCAAGGAGCTGGCAGTGTTTGCAGGGATGTTCATTTTGATTAGAACGTGGGGATTTGTGGCTGGAAAAAGGCACAGTTCTCTCCTAAAAAGCTAGAAATCTAATTTCTAAAGAAATTCAAGGTATTTCCTGTACCCATCCTTAGATGAACCCTTTCTTCCGTGTTAGCACTTTAATGCTGAATTGTGCTTCATCATTCATGAAGAAAATGATAAGGTTTTTCATGGTGGTGTTTTCTCTATCAAACCATTTCAAGAATCCCAGGCCTTGTCTTATTTTTCTGAGTAATGCGTTACCGCAGGGGTCCAAAATGAGCGTTGCAGTAGTTTGGAGCAGTGCATTTTTCAACTAGCATCTTAGTTGTGCTTTTATAAGCAATACAAATCATCTGTCTTCATGGGGGAGATCTTGCCAACAAGAGATAATAAGTTTGGGCTAACTTGAACGCTTTTATTTGTGCTAGCCAGTATGGTAAGTGGGGTAGCCAGGGTGTGGACCATTCTGTTTCATGTTTTATGTCAGGGAAGAAGTCAGTGCTCAGTAGTGGAGAAGCCTAGAACACTCACAGACTTCTGTTTCCTCTCCATTAAGAAAGGCTTCAGTGTGGTATAAAAAAAAAAAGTGATCCCCACAATACCCAAATCCTTCAAAATTTGCTTCTTACGATGGAGAAATCCTCAGAGCTGCATTAGTGCTGAGGCTGCTGAGGATCTCTGGGTCTCTCTGGCTACAACTCGAAGCGGAATTCTTGATTCTCCTGTTTCTGGGGGGAGTAATCTTGTGGTAATGATGTAATCGGTGTTCAGAAGATGCCCACCATCCCTCATACTCCACTGTATCACGTATCGTCTCTACAGTTGCCTGCTTGTCATCTTTTTTCACTTCTAGGCTGCTTCTTTTGCTCCTTTTTTTTTTTCTCCTTATATTCTTGGACAGATAATTAGGAGAAATCCATCAGGAGCAAGAAACAGGAGACCTGGGGAGCAGCAGCTGTTTTCCAGAGTCATAGCACTTCAGATTTAGTGGCTTCCTGAGTTCTTCTAAACAGTAAGGTGAAAACTGCTGAGAAATTCTAGTAGTTACTGAGGAAGATTGTTGTGCATAGTACTAGTTAGTTATCATAACCTCTCATTGCTTAAACGTTTTTGTTCTCATGTTTCATGTAAGCATCTCAGTCCTCTGGCCTTTGATGTGAAGACTTTAGATATGCAATATCCTTGGCAGAAAGCTGTCTATACGGTAAATGGTTCCAATACAGCTTGAGCCATAAGAAAGGGTGCTGGAAAGGTGGGAGGAGGAGAGATCTCTTTTTACGTGTGTTAACTCAGCGCTTCTGTTTCGTTGGCCAAAAACGTTACACGTGTGGTTATTTCCCAGCCTGTGTTGGAACCCCGTTAGAATGTACATGTATTTGCATGTAGTCTGAGGTGGCATTTGGGCAGCCTCGCGAGAGCTGCGTGGCGATGGCCCAGCGCAGCTGGCCGTGTGCTGCATCGGAGCGTCGGGAGCACGGCGGTTCTGTTGTGATGTGACACATACGGCACGAAGCGCACGCTGCAAAGGGTGCGTTCAGTTGTAATGAAAAATGGTGGCTATCGATATTTGCTGCTGATGTACTAAGAAGTTAAGATTGCCTACTGAAGGTCTCTTCTGGGAGGAAAACTGGAAAATGAGGGCTTGGTAATGGCATTTTTGCTGGAAGACTCACGTGCGCACGTGTCTCAGGGTCTCTAGTTCTCCTTGGAGGTGATTTTTGATACCCAAGAGTCCGGAGGTCACACAAAGTTGTTTTTTTTTTAAAATTCCCTTTCACTATTTATTGAATTGGAAACACGTCGGATCCCTTCTTTTTAACCTTTTTATGGGGCCATGAGTGTTTACATTCCTGGCTATTGGACTTCTGTTTGTTTTTAACATTAAGCTTCCACATGAACTTAATGAAATGCGTTACGTGACTCCGAAGCCATCGGCCTTGGGGTACAGATAGGAAAAGATTGAATCTGAAAAAGCACTTGCATAAAGCTCGACCATTTCAGCAGAGCACTGGCAAACCTCGTGGCCTTTCCCACGCAGCTGACAACCCGAACGGATCCGCCGCAGCACGTACGAACGGGGACTGCGTCGGCACTGTATGGTGTCTTTGGAAAAGATTCATACCGTAGCATTCCAGTATACGAATGAAATAAAAACAGAGATGAAAAAAGCTGGCTGCTTATTTATTTCGTACCGTTAAAGCTTGCAGCTTAGGAAAAGGTGCAGAAGCTGACAGCTACACGCGAGCACTGAGTGTGACAGCTCTTACCTGTGGACTGTTCCGCGTGAAACACTGAAAACTTTTGCCACACCTGTAATGTATATACTTGTACAGTCTTTCTTGAACATACTTTTTAAAGTTGCGCTCTGCTTTTCATTAATCGACACTTGGTCTTAGTTCTTAGAGCTTTCTATGGGAAAAATAAAAGGTTGAATTCTAGAGATGTGCAGCATGCTTCTTTTTAGTGACAGATCTGCATTAAGAGCGTGGCCAGCAGGTCGAGGGAGGTGATCCTCCCTCTCTGCTCTGCCCTGGTGAGGCCTCACCTGGAGTACTGTGTCTAGTTCTGGGCTCCCTGTTAGAACAAAGACTGGGATCTCCTGGAAAGAGTCTGGCAGAGGGCTACAGAGGTGATAAAGGGCAAGGAGCACCTCTCTTACGAGGAAAGGCTGAGAGGCCTGGGGCCATTCAGCCTTGAGAAAAGAAGACTCAGAGGGGATCTGATCCATGTCTATAAGTACCTGAGGAGTGGGAGGCACAGGAACGAGGATAGACTCTTCTCAGCAGCATGTGGTGATAGGATGAGGGGAAATGGCCACAAACTGAAGCATAGGAAGTTGTGCACAAATGTGCATGGGAACTTCTTCCCAGTGCAGTGATGGAGCACTGGAGCTGCACACAGAGCTGGTGGGGTCTCCTCTGGAGATGATCAGGACCTGCCTGGATGCCTACCTGTGCAACCTGGGCTGGGAGCTGCTCTGGCAGCAGGTTGGACTCCATGCTCTCTGAAGGTCCCTTCCAACCCCTAAAGTTCTGCTTTGCTTTTTCCAGTGGGTAGGGCTGCAGAATGATGAAGCTGGGGGAGCACCTGAGCCTTAATGGAATTAAAGACACCAACACTGTGCTAGAACCACCAGCCTCCCAATACAGCAAACACTGTTGGTAAAGGGACACAGTTAAGATACTGAGTTCCTCAATGAATACTGAAGGTGCTCACAAAGCACAAAACTTGCTAGAAGATCAAGTGCAGCTTATAAACACTTAGAAAAGTCACAGCGTTTTATTTGACCTCGGTAAAGTAATAAAAGGGTACAGATGGTTCACACTTCAACATTCCCATAAGAAATGATGAGCACAGTGCAGAACATTGCATTCACATGAGACACTTTGACTTAAGCAGAAGGAAACGCAGAATTCAACAGAAAAACAGGTCATTTTTTTAATGTGACAACGGCCTCATCACACTGTGGTGAATCTAAAGCGGCGATGTGATTTCTGCTTAAGTATCCCTTAGAAAACAAGAACTCTGATCGATCGTTTCCTAAGTTCAGTGTTTTGGTCAACTCAAACCCGGTGACACAATCGTTCCCTTTTTGTTTCTCTGCCACTCAGTGCTGTTCCCCTCCAGAACTGCCCGTCCTGCCCTGCAGTGCCCCGTTCCCTGAGCCCTGCTCAGCACACAGGCACAAATGGCATCGTGTGTTTGTTGGTGGTGGGGCAGGGCTGGGACCTCCTGCTTCAAAGATGCAGCAACACCAAATGTTATGATTTAAATGAACTCGGCTTTTGCATTCCAGATTACCTGGAGTACTGTGTCCAGTTCTGGGCTCCCCAGTACAAAACAGACAGGGATCTCCTGGAAAGACTCCAGTGGAGGGCTACAAAGATAAAGGGCATGGAGCACCTCCCTTATGAGAGACCTGGGGATGTTCAGCCTTGAGAAAAGACTCAGAGGGGATCTGATCCATGTCTATAAATATCTGAGGAGTGGGAGGCAAAGGGACGAGGCCGGACTCATCTCAGCAGTGTGTGGCGATAGCACGAGGGGAAATGGCCACAAACTGAAGCATGGGTTCTGCACGAATGTGCGTGGGAACCTCTTCACAGTGCAGTGACGGAGCACTGGAGCTGCACACAGAGCTGGTGGGGTCTCCTTCTCTGGAGACACTGAAGACCCGCCTGGACGCCGAGCTGTGCAGCCTGGGCTGGGAGCTGCTCTGGCAGGGGGGTTGGACTCCGTGATGTCTGGAGGTCCCTTCCAACCCCTACAGTTCTGTGATTCTGTCTGTGGGGAGTTTTGAAATGGCACACAATCTCTTTAACAAGATCTCATTCGGTAAAATATAAAGTGCACAATAATGTGTTATTTTCAGTATGCAGATTTCCAAGAGCTGCACTCCAACGATGCGCACTAAAACAGAACACCACCAGGACATGTTCTGCACACACTGCTGCTTTAAATCGATCCCACAAGGGTGCTCCTTCCCCAGCAACTCCTTCTCACTTGTTGCTGGACAAAAGCTACGTTTGCTTCAGGGGAAAACAGTGCTATCCTTGAGCTGGTTACCATACCGACTAGCAGCAGACAGCAGAATGAGGTGAGCACACAGCCTAGCCTAAGGCTTTGCAAATGCAGAGTATTGAAAAGAGTATTAAAGTGTGATGTACTTGGAAAAGCGAGCTCAGGGACTTCAGAGTTCATTTTCCATTTTGACAACACTCCTTTTTTTTTTTTTAGATTAGAAGTAGAGAAGGGGCCACAGCTTAATATGTAGCTGTTGATTTTTTCCCTACACGTGGACCGATTTTACATTCTGCACACCAGACCGAGCTGTTGGGTACCTTCTTGTCTGCACCAGAGGCTGAATGTAAATGCAGGCAGTGTGGGATTAGGGCCAGCAATCTGATGCAAAGGAAAGCCCGTTTTTGGGAAACAAGGACTGAAATGTCAATGCCTCATTTTTTCTCTCTGAAGCAAGCAGTTGGGAATGCTCAGGCTGAGCAGCTCAGGCCTAAAAGCCATCATCTGAGGTCACTTCCTGGAGTAGAACCACACTTTACAGGACACTGTGTCACATAACAAAGCTGACCTTCTTTTGTTATGCAGGACGCATGCAAAATCTGTTGGAATCTAGATCAATCAGCACAGTCATCAGCTGAAGATTAAATGAAAGTCACAACGATAATTGCAAACTCCTATCAGCTTCATCCTATATTACACGGTGTTGATTTTTATCCATGTGAGACCTACATCTTGGAGAACCTGTAGTGGAAATTCCGTATGTGCAGACCATAACACAGCTACTAAGACACTGCTTACTCAGGGTGACTGATTCAACCCGTTAAAAAAAAGTTAGAAGTACAAGCTTCAAACAAAACCCTGACCAAGCACAAGGACAAAAGGAAGTGTTTCCACTGCACTGTGTCAGTGACTTGCGGGCAGTTTCTGAAGATTCAGGCAGTGCAGCCACCCAGACTGCTCGACTTCAGCATCATGGCATAGAATTCGGAAGACACATGACTGCGTTTCACCTTCTAAGAAACATCCCCAAATAAATCAGCTAATAGAGCTTATTCAAGCTTTCCTCCGAATAAATAAATAAATAAATAAATAAAGATTCCAGACACGTAAGAAAACACCCTGTGAAATTACCTCTGTTTATCATCCTGACTCCTCACTAGGGTTTCCATCCCGTAGACTGTAACCAACAAGTGATGTGAGCCAAGCTCTGCAGCCCTGCAAAATCTCCAAAACCGGTGGCCAAAGGCCAAACAAAACAAGCGTCAGGTTGAGCTATCTGCAAGCACCCTCACCTCGAGCAGAACGCTACTCCTGGGCAACTGTGGATGCTGGCAACCCTTACTTCAGCTTGGCTCAAGATGAAGTAAGGCAGACCAGAATCTATCGTGTGTGTCGTATCGCCTCATTAAAATACAAGGACTCCTTGAGCCTCGCTGTAAAACGAGGAGGTTGGAATTTAGGTCCCCTGCAAAACAACAGCAGCATGTCCCCTTCCTCGCACCCCAGTGTTAAACCTCTGAAATAAGTCTCGCAAGAACGAACGATCCAATCAAATATTCGTGTTTGCAATTATCTTCTGTATCTACCCCCCCACTTCTTCCCACAGTAAAATATAAATACAAAATGTTCACAATCATTTCAATGGCAAGTATTTCTTTCTTCTTTCTCCTGTATTTTATGGTGTATAAGGTGGTGGCTTTTCAAAAGGTGGAAAATAGGGTGGCGAGTACCGAGGAGGAGCGTTGGAGGACCACATATAGCTGGGAGATGGTGACACTGACTGCGGGTCGTCCGAGAGGCCGGAGGGAGTGGAGGCCGGGAACACACTGGAATGCTGCAGGGAAGAAGCGAGAACACTGTGACATCTCTAAGAAGCTTCAAAAGGTTTTACACAGGAAATGCATACATGCCTGAAGACTGGCTTCTGCTCTCCTTTTATCTCCTTATTCTACCTTTGTTCTCCAAAATACCTCGGGTCTGAAGCCTCGAGTGCCACGATGCTGGCACTGCCACAGGGCCATGAACAAGTCACGATCTGCCCAGAAATAGGCCAGACAAATTAATTCTGAATAGGTAATGAAACACTGACACTTACACTTGCTCCCCTGGCCGTTACACACCGTAATCTTACCCCTGACAAGCACGTTCCCAGGCTGAGCCTTGTGTTCCTGACTGCCACTTGGCCCACGCTATGGCGGTGCTCACAGAGCAGCAGCACTCCCAAGGAGGAGCGCATTCCTGCTCAGCGCCAGGCACTGAGCTCCCTCGTGCCACCCCAGGCCTGGCTCATCCCTTGGGTGCCAGCCTTGAGAGGGAGGCTGTGGCAGGAAGGATGCAGTGAGGAGGGGCCCATGGTAGAGCAGGGCTCTCACATCCTGCCAGGCTGAGCTGCAAAATGTGTTCAAGGTTGGGTTTTATCTCAGCGGTGCTTTTTTGAAATGCTGCACTACCTCCCTAAAGCTGACCCATGACAGCTTATTCTGTGGCTACATAACCCACAAAAAACCAGCTTGGTCACCTAGAAGCCCACAGCACGTCACACAGATCACTCCTGTCTGAAATAACATGGCAGCTTTTCCAAGGCACACTCACCCCACTGGTGCTGTCCCACCTGCAGGGCCATTTGTTTGGAAGGACATGGACACAGCAGCATAGCAGGCACCAGCCAGCAAAGCCAGCCCTGGCCTTCAAACACCACCAAGCATCTGAGCGCTGCTGCCTGGCAACAGCCTGGGGCTGGGAGGAGAGCTGCCTTTGTTGCTGCTGCAGAGCCAGCCTGGCTCCAGCTGCAGGCTGCTGCCCAGCCCTGCTAACACATCCAGCTGCTGGGAAGACAGCGCCCATTTCCCTCTGTCAGTGGGAGATCTGGGGCAGAACATGCTGCTGCTGCTGGGGTGAAATGAGCCCCTTCAGCCCAGTTCTTGTCCCAACCCACTGCAAAGCTCGTGTCGCCACACAGCCCTCTGACAGCGGATGTCACTTCCCACAGCACTGGCTGTTGCTAACTCCCATCAACTTGTGCTCTTCTGAAACCCAGAGAGCTAATTCTGCCGTCTTATTGCTGTATGGGAAAGCAGAGATGCTGCAGGGGCGCAAATTCCCTCAGAAATTTAGGACTTCTTTTCTTCCTTGGAAAAGATGGGTGAATGACTGGGAAGTGCTGAATGAGGCACTTCTTGCACCAGAGGAAATGCAGCCTCTGAGAGGGACTGGAGAAGCAAGGAAGCAAGGCTGAGCCTGCTCCATGTGCACAGGGGCAGCAGGGTGGCAAAGACACTGCTCACATCAGACAAGAGAAAAAGCATCTACCATGAGGCCTCAGCTGACGTTCCCATGCGGGCTCCCAAATTTCCTGGAGAACAAGCAAGGCTCAGGCTTAGAACAGCATGTGAAAGTGATGGCTATTTTAAATTTAGATTACCTTAATTGACGACCAGCTTTTGTGTCAGCTCCTAAGCCAACACCTGTGTTATCACAGCAGTGACACACAGGGGCTTTCATCTGGTGCCTGAGATGTGAGTGCTAGGAGAGCCCCAGCAGTGCTTTTGGTTGAAAAGCAGAGCAAATCCACCCATGCTGAGCTCTCTGCTGGTGGGGCTGCAGCACAGACAGGCACAGAATTAAACAGTGCTTATTATCAGCTGAAAGTCTGGCAAATGTACCTTGCAGAGAAGCTTGCTTAGGTAAAACGCTAAGGCTGGAATCTCTAGAGCAGGAAAAAGTTACACAGCACTGCTGACTGCCTTAGGTTGCATCAATCTCAAAAATGAGTCAATAAACTGTACTGGGAAGTCCCAAAAATTCTGATATTCAAATACTTCTGGGATGTTCTGACTACAGCACTAGGAGTAAAACCAGATCTGTTTAGTTGCAAGATATCTTTAATGCACAGCTCTGATGACTGAGATCGTGGCTATTGCAGACCACATCTCACAGTGACATCCAAGAACTTAAGTTCTCACTGATTAAAAAGAAGTCCCCAGCTGTGATAGTTGCAAAGAAAATGTAAGACACATGAAGTTAACATCAGCACTCCAGTAACATCCAGTTGAAAGAAGAGCTGAGGTGGAACATTCTCATCTGTTTCAACAAGTGAAGTGACACAGACAGCAAGACTGAAATGAAATCACTGTTTCTAGCAGCACGGCTGTGACTCAGAACAGGCAGGGATTGCAGCAGCAGTGGTGTCTGCAGGGACCAGCGAAAGCGTGTGGGAAAATCAGAATAGCTTTTCAGTCAATACATGTCTCTGGGAGCTCAAAGAGCTCGTTTCCTAAAGCTCATCCATTTCTCTCAGGCACAGCAGTTAGCCTAACAAAAACCAGCGCCTGAACATCCTGCATGGTCTCTATCCTCAATGCACAGCAGGTGCCAGAGGCAGTGCCTATTTTTAATGTGGCCTCTACTGGTGAACAGCAGGGGAAGGAGGCAGCATGCTCTGTTGCCTTCCCTTCAAGGAGAGCTTTCAGGAAACTCTTGTCTTAGTAAGAGGTGCTGCCAAGCACTAGTGCCTAGAAGGAAAGATTTGGTATTTGCATGAACAGGAAAATTAAACTGTGTAAATGATTGAAAGACAGGCCTGCAGCGTCCTGCGGGCTGGGCTGCATTTACCCTTCTAGCTAAAGAAGAAAACATCCCGTAACATTCTGTACCTGAAAGTCATATGCAGAGTAGGGAGGCAGGTGAGGAGTGCTGTGGTAGTAGGTGTTGTAAGACGTCACCTGTGGCCTTGAATAATAGGACACTGTAGGATGTGCATTTTCAACCGTGCAGTTCAGTGTAGGGAGGGAAGGAGTCTGTTAAAACAAAGAGAGAATCTCAGCCACTAACTCAGGCAAGTTCAGTCACCAAAACCAGACAGCTGAATGAACACAGTAATGTTTACAGGAGCTGAGTGTGCCTTTTAGATAGAGCTCATCTCTGCCCCAAAACGTGCCTGGCAACAGCCTGGTGCATGCTACTACTAAAGCAAAACAACAGTTCAGACTGCACGTTCACAATCAGGAGGAAGAACCCTACTAGTGCTACAAAATCAACAGCTCGTGAACAGCCAGCACACATTTCCTTGTAGAAGGTCAATGCTATGAAAAGGAAGATCCGTTTTAGACAAAAAGTTCATTTTCATTCACCCTGCCATTGCAAGACCTCTGAGAAGGTTCCTTTTGAAAACAAAGTCAGTGCTTCTGTTCACCTTTTCTAATTGCATTCAGGTGGTGACACCAGATCAGAACAGTGACTTGTTTTCACCTTTTCCTTCCATGCCCTTTTTCCTGGCCAGATTTCAGTGATGCAAAGAACATTTGCACAGAAATATCAACAGCTGTTTTCATGATTATTTTAAAAAGGCAATTTGATTTATTTCTTTTAATGCACAGAGAAATTGATATCATCTTACCATGTCTTTAAAGCCTCCAAGTATCGCTGCTGTAATGATCCCCAGGAACAGCCCCACTATGTTCAAAATCGTTGCTGACCAAAGCAAGTGGTAAAGGTGGATGATGTCCTGGCAGCTGCTGACATCAATGTATTCATAGTATCCTCCAGAAATTTCCACTCTGCTGGATAAGGGAAAAAAGGAAAACATTAAAAAATGCACCACGCAATAAATGTGTATAGTAAAATGGACAGTAAAATGCTGTCTGCAATTCAATGATAGCCTGGACCTGACCACTGAGATGGGAGCAGGGGAAAAACTGCTAGGTTCCACTCTTGTGGCATCTGAGATTTCCCTGCACGATAACAGCAGAAGAGATGGCCTGATATGTTGTGAAACAGAGAAGTCCTGCCAGCCCTACTAATTTCAAAATGCCCTTGAGTCTGGATCTGCCTCTTATTTCCATCATCTGAAATCTCCAGAGCCAGCCCTTCATTCTGGGGGCTTCCCAAGGACAGATCTCTCCTGGAATCACATAGGGAAACCAGTCCATGTCCCAAGGAAGGGCCACACCGGAGACTTCTCATGGCCATATGAGCAGCTGGATGGGAGGAATGCAGGACAGCATGGCTGGCCTCCAGCCACCAAGCACATCTGTCTCAGCCTCCCCTACTCCTTCCCACCTCTACCCCATCGTGGGCTGGCAGGACTCTTTCACAAGAGGCATTCCGCTTCCCTCATTACTCACTTTCAGCTTCTCTTTTCCCCTTTTCCCACCCCTTGCTGTAGTGACTCACTGCAGAAGAGACTGAAAGAGACAACAATTTTGAGCAGAATCAAGGCAGAGGTTAACCACACGGCTCAGCTGTGAAGCTCTGCATGTGAGCCCCAACAACCTGAACTGGGTAATGTGGGCACAGACCGGGACAGCCTTTAACACCACAGCTGTACGTACAGCCTGGATGAGCCAGTACTTATGGAGATGTGTAAGAGCTGTTCTCAGTGAACTCTACTGCATCATCAAGGACATTCAGCTCCAAAGATAAAAGGTTTTGAAGAATACTATAACAACGAAGAACCCTGTGTGTGGTTCAGCACGAAGAGACTTGCCCAAGGTTGTTGCAGCTGGGGCTCCCAGCATCAGGAGGCACGTAAGGCTGCTGTCACTTCTGTAATTTCCATCCTTTACACAATAAAGCAGCTAACCAGCCTTGAGTGTCTGTGCCTTTTCCACTGAGATCCCGAAAGAACCAGCACCTCCTCAGTGCAAAGCACTTGTGTGGCACCAAGCAAGATTAAGTCTGAAATAATTGCTCTAAAACAGGAGAAAATAGGTCAGAGGCAGGACCCTGAGCCTGACTGACTGGGAAAAACCCCACCCAGTAATACAGAACAGTCAGATTTTTCTGTTCCAATCACTTCTATGTCATTCCCCTCATTCGGTAAAAACAATTCTGTTCTGCAAATTCTCATATAGAAACAACATACTACAGAAACTAGGGATTACCCTTCTCAGCACCCAAAACCATCCTCTCCTAATAGAATCTTTTGATCTTCCACCACCACAGTGATTTAAGCGAGGGCCAGCCCATGAGAAATATTAACCCGGAAACAGCCCTAGGCAAAAGCCATCATTAAGAAAATCAATTTATGCTGACACACATCAGGCACTCTAAATGAGATAAGCAGTATGTGAGCTGAGTTTAGTTTAAGCATGGCAGTCAGATCTAACAACAGAAAGATCACTGTGCAGGGGTGCTCTGCTGGCAATCGCTCTTCTGACTCATCCTTGCACAATGCTGTTACACCTGACAGCCTCTTGTGACCACGGACACTAATTTATAAGCACGCAGGTGGCACTAGCTTGTGAACACTCCTTCTCTATTACTAGAATGGGAACAGAACAGTGAGGAAAACGAGGAGGAACAGCGTCCCAGTTTTCTTATCTATCTTCTAAAATTAAATAAAATCTAATGATCGGCAGTGCCGACAGATAAGGAAGGTTAGGACAGAGTATGCAAGGGAAAAAAAGGGAGAAAGACCAAGAATGGAAATATTGGGAACTCTGACCCATCCTTCCCAGCTGCGCTGGCCAGGAGTACGCTTACATGTAGTTGGCGTGGCTTTAGTGTACTTCATGCAGCCCTTTACTCTCACCCGACCCCTTTCTGGCTAGGGGTCCCTATGGCAAACAGCTATTGCCTTGGTTCCCCTCCCACAACAGCTGTCATTAATCAGTACTTTCCTCCGGCCTTATCCTGGCCCTTCAGAAACCTGCAAACCAGCACGACCACTGCTTGCTCTCCCCATGCCAGGAATGGTATTTCTAGCTTACTCACTTTCCACAGTTGTACAGGTCACAGCAGAAGCAGGTGTTGGTTTTTATTTTTGGTGTGCACGGTGCACGGCGTTGTGGGTGACAGACTGCCTGCGTGAATTCAGAAGAAACACAGAGTACGTAAGGACATAGCCACCAAACAATTCCTGCTGCCATTTGGCCTGCTCTACACGTAATCTTTCTTTCCTTTTCTTGCAGCACAGCTCTTACAAAGCAGGCAGACCAGAACAAAGATCCACGGGACCAGAGCAGATCAGCCCTTCCTTCCACCATGGGGAAGTCACACATAAGCACGTGCTTGTGTAGGAAGGGGCTTGTGCAACTCCTGCGAACAGATAAGGCACTGCTGAAGTAAGGCTTCCCTAGGTGGCAAATCAGGGCAGGGAATCATCAAGAGGCTGATACTAACTGAGGGAAAGATTCCCACATCAGAAAATAACTGAGTCAAGAGACTGACTGACCGCCTGTGGGTACTACACCCAAGCTAACCTTTGGTCTTTGGGCCAAGAAGAGAACAGATCCCACCAATGCCATGGCACAACATTTTATTTGAACCTCAGGTATTTCAAGGTGAAACAGTGGTTATCCATAACTCCTCAGAAACGTGGGAATAAATCTGGAGGGACTGAGCACAGAGCACAGACAACCAACGGTGTCCATAGGCACCAACGTGGTGCAGCACAAACACCCACCCTCACAGGGCTTCTCTGTGCAGAAGACACGAGCAGAAGTTACTGCTGTCTGGATTCTGAATCCACATTCTGTTCTGGTAATTCATGTGCAGCTGAAGACGGCAGAAGTCAGTGTGTTTTCCTCCCCCATCCCCTGCTTTCTGCCTGCTCCCTCCTGAGCACAGTACCACCGGTGGAGGAGGAAAGCAGCCCCGGCTCTCAGCTGCTGCTGACTGCAGAGCTCTGGAGATGGCGGCAGCATCGTGGTTGGTAGGATTCTGCACCTGCAAGGTGAAGCCAGCCCTGCGAGGAGGCAGCACAGCCCAACCCACTCACCTCAGGTGGTGTGGTGCTCTTGGAGTAGTACTGGCATCGTCCTGCATACAGCGGCCGCAGGTCCTGCCGAAAGAAGAGCACCACGTTTAGTGCCACGGCAAAAACCAAACCCACTGGCCCCTGGGCTGGGGGAACAGGCCAGGCTTTGGAGAAGCCCTGCTCCTCCTTAGCACCCAGCCATGGCCAGCAGCACCCCAGCCCCCAGCAGCTCCTGGCTGCAGTGCTGCGAGCTGCATATCTGTGGCAGCTACGTGGGAGCAGCAGCTATTAATGCCAGCCTCACCCAGGCAGGGCTGCTGCCCCATGAGGAATTAGTTATTCATTTCTCATTTCCCCAGAGGTCTCAGGGCGTGTTTCAAAGGGCTCTTCGTGCTGAATCATTATGATTTATCACTGAATTTTCGGGAAATCTGTCCTTCTGAGCTCCTGAGTGAATGGTGGGAAACCTCTGCAGGGTTAGGATGGCTCAGCCTGCAAACAAACACGCATCACCCTCTCACTCTCAGGCAGCCTGCTCCCCAGAAAGCAATGCCAAAACCCCAATTAAGTGAGGGCAGGCGGTGGCAGCTCCCTCATTTGTGCCATCCCACAGGCAGACAGGCCTGCTCTGCAGGCACCACCCAACACACACTGCCCCAGAGGGAACACTATGTGCTTGGGTGCTGGGAGCACATCTCTGGCCAGACAGTGACATTCTTGGGTGGTTAGGAGGTGAAGCAAGGCCAAAAGCACACCCGTTAATCAAGAGGCAGAAACCAGAGCCCTCGTCACCCCGCCACAGTAGCACAAGCATGCCAGCAGCGGGTGGGACCGAGTGCCTGCTCACATCATCACCTGGCCCACCAGGCCAGCGTGCTGAATCAGTGCCAACCTGCGGGGCTCCGTCCCACGTGGCTGGGACCAGCCTGGAGCTGGACAAGCCTCACTGTTTTATCAGTGCTCATGCTTCATCAGCCCCTGAAAGGGGGCAGAGGTGGCCACGGCTTGCTTGTCACCAGTGGGGACCTATCACACACCTGCAGAGCTCCATCTGCTCTGCCAGCAGACCTGGCTGTCCCGCCGTCTTTCTATCGTTTGAACAAACCAAGGCAGGAAAGAGGAGTGCGCTTTACAACAAAGAGCCAGCTGACACGTGGGGTTTCCATCCACGGTAACCGTGACATCCTGACCTTCCTATTCTGATTACAAATAAACCCAAAATGAGCCTTTTTAATCCCATTTTTGCAAAAATAAATTATCTTGTAAGAAGAGTCACCAAACACCAACACTGCAGGAAAAAAAAGTCTGCAGTTATAAGTTGCAACTTCAAATGGGGTCGTGTTTTTTTTTTTCCACTGCTATACTAATAGCTGAATTTTTTGCCTGTCATGCTGTACTAGTGACTGGGCATGACCATAGTAGCTTATATCATTTTATCAGTCATCAAATGGAAGCACAGAGCTCACCAAAAATGCTTCTTATTTGTAGTGAAGCACCTCAAAGAGCTTTGCACCCAACGGCTTCTCTCTATTACAATACCCAGAGGTTCAACCAGCACTAAGGGGCTTCTGCTAACACCACATGCAAAGTCAGACATGCAAATACTCCTACCTTGTGCCACCTGGCACCAGCTAGTTCAGAAAACACATGAAGCATACGCAGAAGAACTAAAGCAATGTTTTAACATCTTAATGCTGACTGCTCGCTTCAGGATATTTTTGTAAAGCTGACACATTTTTCTACATTTTTTACCATTTAAATCAGCACTCAGCACACGTGTATTTAGAGTTGGATGTGGTCCGATGCAGGACGTGAACACATCACCTGTTTTCCTAGAGTAAAAGTACTGCAGGACTCTGGTTTTCCTGGAAGCACTTACTATGTGTCTGGCAGCAAAGACACCATCTACTATGGCACAGCAGAATGCAGCAATGACACCAAAGCTGATGAAGACGATCGATGCAACCAGCTAAGGAAGGAAAACAAAGCAAAGCGTCATGTGCTTCTCCACAACAAACATTTTGCACCCTTTCCACACGGATATAGAAACCACAGTCAATAAACCCTCGAGCAATCAATGACCCAAATGCTTGCCCAGGCACACAGACTGGTCTCATTGAAGTCAATGGGATGCTTGTCTCAGAGGAGCCTGCTCTCCCACGGAGGTAGAGGGAAGGCAGCAGGAGCAGCACAGGAGTGCCAGAAAACTTGATATTGTAAGTTAAGTTCTTCCACGGTTCCAAAGTGCTAAACTTAGGCTGAGCATACACCTCCTCTTCTGGCTGCTGCTTGTCCTTAACTCTTCCCTGCAGAGAAAAGAGGGATTTCTTCTCCCTGCAACCCAGAGAGCTGCGAGCGAGCTGCTCCTATGAATGCCCCTGGCCATCTCAGCCCACCAGCCACAGTGCCTCTGCTTCTGGTACTGCCACTTAGTTACAACAGCCACTCTGCTTTCCTGCCATAAGCGGTGAAACCACAAAATGGGGGGAGGCACAGCTTCTTAGAGTCCCAGAGGAAGGAATGCTTTTCTACAGCTTCAGTGATTCTGTTGCAAGTCTCTCTCCCTCTCTACTTTCCTGCACTTTCTGCATATGTGATAGGATATCCTCCCTTAAAAGCATAACCCTTGGAGATGGGAAGTGAGCCAAACACTCTGTGCATGCAATTAGGTTATTTGTCCTCTCCACTGGCAGATAGGAGCTGCTAACATGGTTATTTAAAATGACACAAAGTTAATTACGAGACTTTTAAAACAGCCCCATTAGGATCCAAGGATCTGGTGTCAGAAATGGGTTTGCTGTCCTCACACACACCAGTTTCCTCTCCCTTAGCTGGAGAGAGAAGTCAGTTACACCGAGTAGATTTCAGACAAGCCCAAGTGGGTTTGGGTAATGAAGGAACCCTACATTTAGGAGTGTTCCGCTCTGAAGCTGCCAGTGTCAGTGACACAAGGTTTGTGAAGCTGGTGGTGATGACTTTCCTATGGCATGAGCGGCTGTCACACAGCATCGTAAAGCACTGACTTCTGGCTGGCAAAGAGCTGACCACGCAGCTCCCCAGAAGGCAGTGCTGCCCACAGTGCCAGCCCCACCGTGCTCTCCCTTGCTCTGCTGAGCACAGGGTGCAGACATGTGGCACGAAAGCCAATCTGCTGGGGTGGGAGAAAGGGGAGCCGGCTATTTCTGTCCGCAGACTGAGAAGAATTCAGGTTCCAGCCAGTTCTCCCTTTGGCCAAGTTGGCGCTCTCAGATCCTCGTGCTCCCCAGCCAGCTTCGAAGCAGAAACAGGCACAGGAACATGGCTGTAAAAGTTGCTTTTAGCTCATCCTGACATCACCACGAGAGACTGAGTAATGAGCAGCGCACTCTGCCTTTAGGGTAAAGAAGGGCTCCAGGGAAGTCCACAGAAAAAAATAATAAAAGCATCCTGCACCGCCTGTGGTATCATGGAAACATATAGTGGGCAAAACTGCCACTGTGAAATTAAGCACCTCTGGGTAAGGCAAGACATGAATAAAGTACAGAAATGATGAGCAACAGCTACTGAGTGTCCTCTGCGGTCAGGGCAGGCTCACACCAGCCTGCAAACACGCAGCAGTGACGCAATCCTTGCAAAGCTGGGTCACACACGCTTTTTAGGACACAGGGAGAGAGATGAGAAGAACAGACACTGGCAACCCAGGGCTCCTGGGAATAAACCAACAAGCCAGGTCAGAGCCACACCGTCATTTACGGGCAGTTCTGTGTGAAATGCAGGATTGGTGTAAGGAAACGGTTGCTCAACCAGGCTCTGGCCTGCTGCTATTACATAATGAGCAAGAGGCTTGGAAACCCTACAAGGACAGATGGAACAGGACATTCTCTTCTTGCACAGTCAGGGTACAAACAGCAAAAAATAGCCACCAGGAAGCCCACCTACCCTGCACCCTGTCTGACTTCGGGAAGGAAAGATTTCCTTTCCTGCAGGGTCTGTCCCACCCTCTCCCTGCTGCCAGCACTGTGGGGATATCACCATGGGGCTCATCAAGCTTCGTGACGAATGGTAACATTGGCCTTGTGGCAATGAAGCCATGGAAGAAGTAAATAAGTGGAGAGGAAACAAAAGAGGTGGTGAAAGATCATGGGACACTTTGCAGTCAGGCCCTGTCTGTTCTGTACATACTGATAAGGAAGTTACAAAATCCTTAGCAGAATTAGTTGACCAGTGAAACGCCAGTAGAAAAATACTGTTTGCAGGCACAAGGGAATAAGAAGAGATCCTGTTCTCAGTAAAGAGAGATTGCTCCTTAATTGTACCTCGGTGCCCACGTGGTTAATCCGCCACAAGCACCATGCTCTGCGGGGATTACATTTCTTGCAAAGCAAAGGGCAGCCCAGTACATGCAGGAACTTCTCCAAGCTCCCTTTGCCAAGCTTGCTTTAGCAGCACACACTGTTAAGCAAATCTGTGAGCCCCCCTGTGCAGCAGCTCCATTGCTGCAAAAGCAGGCAGCACTGGTGGGCAAGCAGGACAGGCTGCAGGGACAGACACCTGCAGCATTGCCCCCTGTGCCACCTCACACAGGGAAGCCTTGCAGGGACCTTGCTGCTAAGGCCTGGGGTGGAGTCTGGATGGAGGTTGCAGCTCTAAGCACGACAGCTGCTGCCTTCAGCACAGGTGGGAAAAGGGAGGGTTGTGAAACAGCACCTGCAAGACACGGCTATGTGTCTGATATCCCCTGAAGAACCCCACACAAGCCTCCTGAGATTATCAAAGAGGGCGATCCGGGGTGCTCTGTCCCCACTTCACAAAGATTCTCAGCATAAGAAACCCTCCTTGCAGAGTGAGGAGAGAACCAGAGGGTTGTGGTTTGCACACCTGCTGCGAGCAGCACCTCCCATGCTTCTCACACTCCAAGCGCAGCTCTACTAAGCAAAAAAGTTCTCCTGGTTTTAATTCCTACTTCGAGAAGTGTTTGAAAACAAGGAATAGCAACACCCACATCAATTAGCAACACTGGAGATGTTGTCTGCTTTGCAGTGATATAGGTATTGATTCTTTTCATCATGTCAGCATCTGAAGTGATCTGTTCTCCAAGAGCTGAATTTTCTATCCCAAGCAGAGAGCTCTGAGCACTCAGCCTCAGACCTGGCTTTGTAAAGCTGGGCCCTCTGCAGGTTTTCCCCTCCAGTCTCTGGGTTGGCTGTTTGATCTCCTTCTCTACCCTTCATTTGAAATAGAAAGTGGCCAAAAGCAGTTTTCACAGACTTTCAAGCCTCTAGGAATTTAAAAGATTTACAATAAATGTATTATACCTAGACTATTTCCACTGTGTCACATAATGTGACAGCTTGACATAAAAAGTGCCAGGCACACGTCTGTGAAGTGCCAAGTATCCTGAAATCTCCAATCACTCTATTTCAAGCCCTTGAAAGATCCCACTGAGTTCAATGAGACTGTCTATAGTCACTTTGTGCTTCCTTGAGCATTTTTTCAAACTTAGAATTCTAAGTATCTGGGTTAACAGCCTTGTTCTCCTAGGCTGCCAGGAACCATCAAGAGGCACACAACGCTAGCCTGGAGGGGTTAGGAAAACCAATAACATTCTTTACACACAAAATATGAATTAGTCTTAAAAAAGGCAACAACAACAACACCTATGTAATGAACTTACCATTTGCCTTTTGTTTTCTATCAAGTTTGATCCGATTATTCCAAGAAATGACCCAAAACCAAGCTGAAAGACAACACATTGTTAGCATTTAGATCGGGAAGACACCCAGCGTATTTTGCATACAGACAGAACATAAATTCAGAAGCAGAAAAAGAGCACACTGAATTCATGGGCACTCCTCCCTCAGCAAGGAAGCGAGTAGAGTCTCCCACCAGCTCGGACTGTCAAGCGTACCCTTCATGTAACACCAAAAGCATGTGTAAAAACCAAAAGGATGAGTTCTATCTCCAGCATCCTCCCTGGTGATGCTTGGAAATGGAGGGATGTGGACATGGACTGCTGCCTTGGAACTACCCTGCCAACACTCAGGAGCCTTCAGGTGCAAACCTAGCAGGACACTGCTAGCAATCACAGGACCAGACTCTGGTAACCTCACAGAGGGTGTGAGCAAACACTTGAGTTTTCAGCTCACAGTTTCTTGATACAAAGTATGAAATAAGGGAGAACTCAGACTCAGGAAACCTTTTTATGACACCTTCTACTCCTCCCTCAGTTGCAGGGATGACATTTCACCAGTCTGGCTCTTCACCAGAAGCTCGCACCAGCCCAGCCAACAGGAGGAGCTACTCCAGCAAAAACATCCCTTTCCTCTTCCTGACAACTCTGCTTTCATTTCAGCTCAGGGAAGTCTGTTAGGAGCAACTTCCCACCCCATTTCTTTATGGCTATATGCCATTTGGCTGAGCTGGAAAACTTCTTAGGACACAGCACACCTCAACCAAGCTAAAAAACAGGGAACTACACACTATGGAGGAAGATCCAGAAGTGCTTCTGTAAGGGTCACGACTAGAAAGGTCATTGATCAGTGTGTAGCATATGAACTCTGGGTTAACAAAGAGAAATGTTGGAAAGCCCTACAACTGTCATTGCTCCCATTCAGCAGGCTACAAAGCCATTTGATAGATGAGGGTGGTGAAGATCTGGGTGAGAACACTAAGTAACTGGACAGCGCCTGAGGAAGCAGAGTAAGGCACAAAATAAGCCACAGTGACTCAAGAACAGGTCGAGTAACCTGGACTGGATGTTTAAGATGTCAGAATGGAAAGCAGAGCTTTAACAAATCCACTACTAACAAGCAGAGGCACGAGCAGAGCTTAGCAGGTACAAACGTGATGAAGAGTTGGTGTCAAATCTTACCCTGCTCTGCTTAATCCCTGTAACATTTGGTGCCGATGCCAAAGGCAGCAAGGGTTGCCATCTCCAGCAGCAGGGGATTAAAGTCAAACAGCCAACCTAGCTTCTGTTTCCCATCTACCCTGTCTGAACTGCACTCTGAGCTCTCAGACTGCTGTCCCCGCATCAGGGACCAGCTACCATGGTGTGAAATGCAGCAATGATGCCTGGCACTGCTCAGTACCCTGAGTGTGGGCAAGTGGGGCAGAGAGCTGGGGTGCTGCTGAACTGCCCCAAACTGATCTGCTGATGCTTCTGGGTTGGTTCCTTGTTATTTTATTCAGCTTGAGCAAGCAACTACCTTCATCCTTCCCAAGTAAGGGGCGTCTTAAAGTTCAATTTCAAATCCAAAAGCTCAGCAATCCAGGCATTACAGCGAGATGGATCCTGGCAATATTTTCAGTCTGGTGATATCCAGCAGCAGGGAAGCTGTCTGGCAATGCAATCCTAATGCAAACATCCAAGAAAACCATTCTTTGCTCTAAACTTGATCCAGCGCATTTAAGAGAAACACGCACGTGGCATTTCAGAGCAGCCACAAAATGAAAGGTGAAAAGACTTGAGAGAATTTAAGACAATTCAAAAAGAAGAAATTAGAGTGACCAACTACATCCAATGAGTGAAGATAAATCAGTGGATTCTCATCCTGAATTAACGGAAAAAAGAAACAAACCAAAACCATAACAGTTCTTCACCAGAGACCTTAGTAATGTGGATCAATTACACCATTGTTATCTGCTGGTGGATAGGATCCCCTGAGGTTGCTTGTCTGAAAGGAGAACAGGATACAAATGAATGTGCTTTTCCAGAAGAAAGCCCAAGACCAACTTCCTTGACAAGGAACCACTAGAGAAGAGGTTTTGCCATTTACACCAATGCTTGAAGCTGCTCTAACCTGGGGAGAGCATTTGTATCACACAGATGGCCTTTAACAAGGCAAAGCAAAGGAGACACCTCGTGAGCCCTGTTCCGTCCATGGCCTTCACAGAGGCACCATCCCCTTCCTGAATGTGGCTGCCTTGCACAGAGCTGTGCCAGATGTGGCTGCTGCTGGACACTTGCCCTCTGTGCCTGCCTCCTGGTTACTCCTGCCTGCTGAGCATCACTGCTGCAACCTGAGCTTCCCAAGCCCACATCAGTCATCCACAGCTGATGCTATTTCCCACAGAGGCACAGATGAGGTGTTCACAGAAATAGCTGCAAAGGGGTCGGTGTTGATGGGGGTGGGATGAAGGCTGCCTGGCTATGGACAAGCCATCATGCCCTGGGCTCCAGCTCTTCCAGATGCACCAGTGAGGAACTGCGCTGTTTGTGGGGAAAAAAAAACCAACAAAATCCCACTGAAGGATGGAAGGTCTCCAGTGCCTGTTTTGGCCATTCCTCAGGACCAGAGGATCATATCTCCTTATAGACAGACATTTCTTCGCTTGGCCAAGACGTAAGATCAAAGCAGGGCAGGACAGAGCACCAGGCCTACAGGGCCTACTGACAAGAAGTGCACATCTGCTCTAAGTGGAGCCTGTGCCAGCCAGGTGACAGTGTGTATATGGGGCTGTCACTCATCACCCAGACCACCACAGGGCTGCTGTGCGCTCAGATGGAGCCTCCCACACTACGTGGCCCTGGGTCAAGGAACACAAAGCTAGACTACACCACAGCACTGCTGTTCCTTGGCTCCTTCTCCTCACCAATGCAGTGCAGCACTACTGGTGGCACACAGAGCCCACAGGGCATGCACGTGTGGTCCCCACACTGGGGCAGAGCTGCTGTGTACTGCACGAGGCACTGCTCAGGGACACCTCCCCAGCAGCCTGCACCGCAGCGTGCCCAGGGCCCAGCCTGTTACAGAGCATCAGCTGCTCTCAGTGCCTGCTGAAGCATCCAGCAGCGAACGGGAACGTTTTCCTGTTTGGGAAGCCAGGCGAGGCTTGTCACGCCTTTCCACACAGCAGATTAATGGACCGAGGGAGGAACTGGTGAAGGGCCCACACACCCAGACAGGCTGCCTCTGTGTAAAGCCGGCATCCCACCGCCCTGCCCAAGAGCAGGAATTCACCAAACCATGGAGCAGACCGAGTCTCGGGAAAAGACGTAAGCGATGCTGACGTTGTCAGAGCATAAATAGCAAGGGAGATGTCACGGGGCTGCACGCAGCAGCCCGCCATCTGCAGCACTCCCAGGGCTGCTCCGGGCACGAGGGCCATGCACTGACAGCACACGGGCTGTGTAGGGAGCCAGGAGCCAGCCTGTACCCTGCTCTGCAGCTTTCCTCACTGTTCCTCTTTCTAAAAGATCAGGTCTAAATGTAGAGTTACTGGGCCAAGCCAGAAAAAGCAACCCTCAACCAAAGAGGCTAAATGCTGCTGGTAGTAGCATTCCACATAAAGGGCTGCAGAGGGGCTTTCTCCAGTTGTAAAATAGCTCACCCACAGAGAAGTAAAAGCTTCCCAGAGATCAGCCGCACACAGTGAGTAAACCAGAGAGCAAGAAGGCAAGAACAGCTCTCTGCCTATCTGAGCTGGCTTTAAGCCTCCGACTTTGAGGCTCCGGACCCATGGCCATCATGCCAGAAACCTCCAGCTTGGTCCTTTCTGTGCTCCCTTATGAGATCCCTCAGACCAGGATGTGCTTTCCAGCTCGTGCCAGACCTCTGCTCAGGCAGCAGTGCATGTGCAGTGCTGGGCTGGGTTGTGCACAAGGTGCTCTCCCCATCTACTTCTGTGGAGGGCTGTACTCTGCTGGCAGGAAGGCTGGGCACCAGCAGGCTTCTCTGGCTTGAGCTATTTGAAGCTACAGTAGCCCATTTTCATTTGTTGATTTAAAGAAAAATAAAAATCAGCGCGCTGGCTGCTTTGATGTGGATGCTCCCCCAGCACATCACCACACGGAGACTCCCAGCCACTGAACACTTCTGCAAGGGAACTTATTGTAAAGTTCAGGTGAGTACCTCACAGCTGAACCTGGCAATCTTTGGGGGTCCATTCCAATGAAATTCTTGGCCTGTAAGACCTAATGCTGCTCCTGGCACCTCTGGTCCTGTCTGCCTGGGGTTAATCTTATGCATGCAAACAAAGTGCTCAGGTTGCTTTGACTGATGTACGACCTATTTATCTGTCTCACTGCTAGATCAAAAGCATGTAATTACCTAAGCTCTGGGGAAACTGCCACTTGACTGGATGGGATTTTGCATGGGAATGAGCAGCAGGTGCAAAATAATAATAAAACAAATAAATCAAATGGCAATGAAGTAGCTGAGCACACATTGATATGCAGAACAAGATCACCCTTTAGAACATTTGCGGCATCACAAGGGACTTTGAAGGCAATACGTTTTCTAGACCTACCTAGGAGTTCTATACTTACAATAACCCCTGGGTAATAACCTCCAACAGTCACATTTTGGGTTCTTGTTGTAGCAGCTAGGCCCACCGTTAGAATTAATACTGACACAATGAGGAGAGTCACAGTTACGTAGAGGGAATTTCTTTTTCTTCTATTGAACGACCCTAAAAACACACATACACAACAGAATTTGCTAATTCCATCTGGGGACAGTCACGGTATCACAGTTTTCTTTTTCCTCCCACCACGAAACACGTCACAGTGAATTTCCTTTCTTGGTTTTGGCCTCGTCTTTCCACCTTCATTAACACGCTTTATCAACCTCTAGCAGGACATCTGAATGTGCATTTACACATCGTTGCTCGGATGCAGATGGAGAGAGCCTTAAGAACTGTAACTTTGTCCTTTGGAGACAGCACAGCCTCCCTGGGACAACCGAGCTGAAGGGGAACAGTACCTCAAGGTGCTCATCTCTTTTCTGCTCTGTCTGCCCACATTAAACCAAACAGCCACACTTGTTTTGAGGGGGTAATCTTGGCTGAAAACGTGTCACAAGGTGTCCATGATTCTCCAAATAAAAACACAGCCCCTCCTCCTGCGGCACCAACCTCTACTTTCGGCAAGGGCCAGGTATTTTTAGATGTTTGAATAATGAATTGTGGATTAGGGAAACTCATATACAGCTGCCTAGTTCTAGTTTCTTTCTTCCTTTTTTTTTTTCATTAAGTGTATTTATAGACCTCCCAAATGAGCATAAATATAAAATAGCGATCCCATCACCCAAGAGGAAAGCTGGCTGCCATCTTACGCTCAGCAACATCTGCAGGGGTGCTTGTTCAGCACGTGTTCTGCGATCTTTAAATCACATTTCGGAACAATCCTTTTGATTCTATGTCATGCATTATGTAAACACAACCCAGCAGAAGCGAGCAGCTGGCACGACAACGGGCTGCAATGGTTCCCTGCCACCCAGGGCTGCTCCCGCTGCTGGGGCCGCTCCAAATCACAGCCCACAGCACAGGGCTCCCCAGCGCACCCAGGGAGCAGGCAAACACTCTTCCCAGCTCCAGAGGCTGCCCAGCAGTGAGCGCATCACCAGCTGCACCTGACAGGGTACTCTGAAGCAGGGCAGGGATGCGCCCCAAGAGAGCACCGGGCTGCCTTTACTCCTGCCAAGCATATTCCCTAAAGCAAGTGGCCCATGGGACGCCCCACCTGAGGCACGCAGGCTCCCTGGCAGCCGCAGAGATGAACCCATAACTCACACGGGCAGAGAGGACTCAGCCAAGCCCAACACAACTGCCCCGCACAATTTGCCAAAGACAGGATCCCCCCAGGCCCCGAAGGCAGCTTGCTGTCTTGAAGATGCACATCCCAGGCACCTCGGGGTGTGAATACACCTGCAGCAAAGCTAGCCACGCCGTCTGCCTTCACCCCAGCAGCCATCCTGACACACCTGGGCACAACCCAGCTCCCCCTCCGTGGGGACAGCTCTCCCCCCGCACAGTGCAGGCACAGCACCCGCTGCAGCGTGCCCTTGCCGAGACACTGCGCGGGCTGCACGGTGCAGCCCTGCACGCACAGCGGTGCACCAGGAGCCGCAGGGCAGGAAAGGCGCATCCTGCCGACGCACCGGCGCCTCCGGGATGACATACCCCTACAAACCTCCCGCTCGTGCCTCTAAGCACGGCTCCAACTGCGGCACGGGGACAAAAGCAAGGAGCACGTCCGCCCATGCAGCGCCCGTTCCCGCGCCACACCTCCGCGCGGCGGCCGCGGGCGCTCCGAAGCCGCCGGAGCCCCCCCAAGCTCGGGACGGTGCGCTCCGCCGCGCCGCCCCCGGGCCCTGCCCCGACCGCCCCACTCACCCACGGAGTCGGGCAGGGCGATGCCGCCCGGCCGCTGCTGAGTCAGGGACTGCCGCATGCTGCCCGCCGGGCCACGGCCGCGGCCACAGCCCGGGCAGCGCGGAGCGGCGCCTGCGCGGCGGCGGAGGCGGGCGGGGGGCCGGGGCCGGGCTGTGGAGGCGGGCGGGGGGAGGGATGGGAGAAGGGGGGGTGGGCTGGCAGCCGTTCCCGTCACGTCGTTCTCTGGAGCCGGGGCGTATCTCGTCGAGTTAAAAGGAGCGAATCGTCTCTCTGCTTCACCCCACCCATTCCGTGGGGCGCCGGCCTCATTAGCAGCCTCTCCTAGGAGCCGCGGAGATCAATCGGCGAACCGGCGCGGCCCCGCGTGCAGCACGGATCCCCCGGCTCAGCCCTGGCAGCCCGGCACGGCCCGGGGCCGCCGCCAGAACCCTTTCGTTCCCGCTGCGCCCGTTTGCTCGCCCCGCCGGGAGCGGCTCTGGGCCACGTGCGGCTGTGCGATGGCGCGCAGCCTGCTGGAGCCCGCCGTGCCCGCGGGCCTTGGCTCGGAGCTGCGGCAGGGAGACGTTTCCCCGCTGCTAAATGCAGCCTGGCGGGAGCGAGGCGGTTGGCAGTGCTGGTGGTGTGCAGGGGGACGGGATGTGCCGCTCCTGCTGGGCCCAGTGCTACAAAGCAAGCCCCGCTGTTCCTCGAGAGCTTGCACAGCTCGGGTGGTGGCTCCCATGGCCAACTCCAGGCAGAGCTGTGTGGGTCTGGCCCTACGGAGGGGCCCAGCGCTGCACCTCTCGTTCCTAGTTCCCCCCGCTACCCCTGCTGCTCCCAGCGTGCTGATTCTGCACAGCAATGGGGTCACAGTGCTGTACCCCAGTGCAGCCATTTGTGCCCATAATTTATTGACAAGGCAAATTTTGATCCCCCCCCCCCCACACACACACACCCAGCCTGGTGCTGGGAGGTGATGCTGTTTTCCCTGATGCGATGGGATAAATATCACCCTGCCCTTCTGCTGCCCCTCTCTGCAAGGGGTTCCCAGGCATGGGGCAGGCTCCCGCAGTGACTGACAGGCACACGTGTGCAGACACAGAGCCCCGCTGGTGTGCTGGTTTTTGGGAACAGACACCCCTCTCCCCGCAGCGCTCGCATTCCCATGTCGGATGCTTTCTGCTGCTGGGGGCCCTCCAGTACAGTACGGCTTCAAAGGGCACCAGGTGGCGGGACCCTGCGCTCAGGATGGGATCCTGTTGCGTTGAGCTCACCCCTCTTATGAAAGCGAGTTATTTTTTGATCTGCTACCGAGCACCAAAGTCTTCTGGGCGAGCGAGCAAGCCAAAGCAGTGCGGTTTGCCGGCAAGCAGGGGTCTCCTGGCCTCATGGGTCAGCTGGAGCCGGCGGTGGGGCTGGGGGCTGCGGAGGGGAGCGGGAGCCCCGTGGTGGGCACGAAGCTGCTGAGCTCGGCCCCGCGCTCCTGCGGTGCTAACGCTTGCGTTTGTCTGCGTTTCAGAGCCGGGGATGGAGATGAGCGCTGCCTCCGAGGGAGGCACCCATCAGGGGCCGGTAAGTGTCGGGGGCTGCAGCCAAAGTTCGTGTCACGGTGGGGAAAGCGGCAGCTCTGCTTTCGGAAATTCTGCTCGGTGCAGAACGCCAGCACCGTGCCCTGGGCAGGAGGGAGAGGCTGCGGGGCTGGTGGGGCTGCAGCACAGAGCTTCACCCAGAAGGGCTCTGCACAGCTCCTTGTGGCGGCACATCAGGCCCTGCATGATGCTCATGCTGCCCACCCCCAGCAGCCTGCAGGCTGCCCAGGCCCCCTCTGCTCGCCGCTGTGCCAGCAGGAAGGGACCTTCTCCGGGTGCCAGATCTGCAGCACCGAGCCCTATGTTCCCCGTGCCGTAACTCTTTCATGTAGCTAGGAGGAGAGCGGGAGGGGGGAGAACTCCTTTCTGCTCGTCCTCTTCCCCTTCATCACTTCTTGTCCCTGCAGACGTCCTGGCAGCTGCCTGCACAGCACACGCGTGTCTCTCCCGGTTTCTCACTGCTTTGCACCGTCTCTATATCTGAGCAGAGTTCAGTCCCCTCCATTCGGAGGCATTTCTGAGCCAGAGTTTCTGCAGAGCCTTTGGCTGTGTCCCAAGGGAACCTGCGGGGTATAAATACATCGCTGGGCCAACAGGTGCCCACGGCCAGCGGGTTTCCATGGCCCTGGGCACAAACACAGTGCCAGTGCCAGTGCAGCTGCTGCAGGGCCACAGTCACGCTTGGGGAGATGGACACGGCAGCGCTGAGCCCTGCGCTACTGCACGGGGAGACAGCAGGCTGCATCTGGGTTCTGCTTTGTGTGTGTCCTAACCGAGCATCCGACCTTGAAATAAAGGCTGCTCACCTAAGGCTTGGCAGCTCTGGGGAGAAATGCATCCCACTGCCCAAACCCTGCTTTGGGGCCACACCGAGCCCTGAGCTGCAAGCAGCGCCTGCACCCTGTCAGGAGAAATAAAGTGGACGGTCTCTTAAACAATGCCGCCTAGTGTCATCTTCAGTGACACAGAAAACGTGGGCTTGCAGTAAGAGATGGAGCAGATGTGTGGGAACAGCCCCTGCTCTCAGGCTGTCCTGGGGCAGTGTCAGAAAAGACAAAGCTCTGTACATGCTGGGACAGGGGGTGGCACCTGGGGTGGCCACAGTGATGTTGTGCCATGGGAAAATGAATGCTGGGATCTTAGTGAGCCTCAGTCACAGCAGCCCAAAACTACCTCTCCTTAACTCAAGAGTGATGATGGGAAAATGGAAATTTGAAACATTTCCAGCTATTAAGTGCTTTTGCATTTATTTTTGTCCAATGAGATGCTCAGGCTGCCTGTGGGGGCCGTGTTCTGTAACTCTTCCAGGAAAATAAGCATGAAGAGAAAGTGCAGAATCCCAACAGAAGGGAGGCAGAAACCAAGGCAGAGATGGGGAACAAAACATGGGCAGACCTGGCCGGGGAGATGAAGATTTTCCTGTGGAACCCAGAAGAGAGAACCTGCATGGGGAGAACAGCCAAGAGTTGGGGTAGGTCCTCATTTGAGCCCCATTTTCAGCAGTCGTTGCATTTTCCGCTTCACAGTGGATGCACTTGCCTGGGAACGTCCTTGCTAGCCCTGACCACTGCTCCGTACCAGCTGCTAGGGCTGCACATTTGATGGGAGCAATGAAGCCAGTGAGTGGGGGTGTGAGGATGAGCAGAAAATCACCCTTGGTCTGGATGCCAATATTCATCCAGAATGCGTAAACAAAGACCTCAGGCTGCCCAGAGCATGTTCCGGGAAGGTTTGAAGAGTAACCCCTCGCCCGGCAGTGTGCCTGGGGAAGGTCTATCCCCATTCCTGTCCCCATCCTGGTCCCTGTCCCCCTCCCCTCCCTGCTCCTCAGGTGCTGCACGGTGCCTGCAGCAGAGCATCGTGGTGGGGCTGGACGCATCCCCCGGAGCAGTGCTGCTTTTACGGGCATGGGGAGGGCACAATGAGCTGCTGGTCCATCACCCCCTGCCCCACGGGTGGGCTCACACAGCTCCGGAGGGCCTGGGGGTTCTCTGAGAGCATTAGATTTAACAGAGAACTGAGCCGTAATTCACACTCTGGTGTCACAGGTGATGAGGAGCATTGTGACCAGCCTGGGGTGCCACGTCCCGGCCATCAGCATCCCGGTGGCAGCCCCATCCAGCTGGGGCAGCCTGCAGCAGGACGCACGCCCGCAGCGGTTCCCAGCCCCGTGTCTGCGCACAGCTGCGTTCCCAGGGCTCCCCCCGTGCTGCTGTCACGTTTCTCCTGGGAAATGTTTGGGTTAGGCTTTGCAGTGCTCGGAGCTGAGGGCTGTTATTCATAGGCTGTGGCCTCTTGAGACGTCCTCGGCCGTCAGCCTGGCCCTGAGGAAAACAAACCCCGGATCCCATACGTCAGGGCTGAGACAGCCCGGGTTGGGGTGGGAGCACCCCTATGCCTGGCCCAGCTCCAGAGTGGATGGCAATTTCTCCATCCTCAGGGTCTGGGTAGCACCGTGTCCATCCGGCAGCCCACAATCCTGGGGTCAGAGTCCGGGGGCTGACAGCTCCCTGGCATGCTCTTAGTGATCTGGAGCAGCCATGCATCCCTGCAGGCAGTGCTCCGGTTGCACTGACAGCCACGTGCCCTCTGCTCCGCAGGCCTCATCTTACTGTTCTACTTCATCTTCTACACGTGCCTGGCGGGGATGTTCGCCTTCTGCATGTATGTGATGCTGCTCACCCTGAGCCCCTACACACCCACCTACCGGGACCGTGTGTCTCCGCCAGGTACAGCACCAGCACCCCGCCGACACGCGGGGCAGGTGTGATGGAAGGGCTTGGGAGGCAGGAATAAGTATTATTTCATTTGCTGTCCATGTTGGTGGGATACACGCAAGGCATGGCCTTGCTCTGGCTGGGAGCATAGGGGGCCCTCGGCTGCCCTGTGCTGTGAGTGGTGGTGGAGGAGGAGGACTGCCTGGGAGCTGTGGCCTGGCCTACATGCATTATGCCCAGCCTTTCCAACTCTAACTTCATCTGTCTTTCCTCCAGGAGTAATGATCAGACCATACCTGAATGGCTTCACTATTGCCTTCAATGTTTCCAAGCCCAGCACGTGGCGGCCGTATGTGGACAGCATGCACCAGTTCCTTGCAGGTGGGCACGGGGCTGCAGTGTGGGTGAGCTTTGTGCGGTGCAGGGCTGTGTGGTGCTGCACATGGGATGCAGTGTGGGGATGGCGTGGGGATGAGCCCAGCTCTGGGGCTGGGCAGGGTAACGGCAGCCCCAGCCCCTGTGCAGAGAGGTCTCCTCACAGGGAGATCAGCTCTGGGTGCCTCTCAGCTCCTGCCTGGAAGCCTTGGGAGCTTCGGGAGCCTCAGCAGGGTGTGAGCCTTGGCATCTGGATGCACTCAGAACATGGATTCTGAGCAGCACTGGAGGAACATTAACGAGTCTCTTGCTCCCCGCCAGCTTATGATGACAAAATTCAAGAGGAGAAGAATATTGAGTGCATCTCGGGTAAGTACTTCATCCAAGGGGGCAGTGACAGCGAGGAGAAGAAGGCGTGCCAGTTCAAGCGCTCACTGCTGCAGAACTGCTCAGGGATCGAGGATCCAACGTTTGGCTTCTCTAAGGGCCAGCCCTGCATCCTGCTGAAGATGAACCGGGTATGGAAAAGTCTGGTTGTCCTCATTCCTCCCTCTGTGTACCCCAGCGGACAGGCTAAAGAGTGTGCAGGGCCTGAAGCTCAGCCGGTTCCCAGGTTCAGGGAAGAGGGAGCAAGAAATCCAAACCTTCTGGCTTGTACCTGCCAGAAAATGTTAGAAAGAAGCACTACAAAACTGGCTGACGAAGGGCTGGGAGCTCTCAGGACGTGTGTCACACTCCTCACAGGGAAGAACCGAGCTTTAAGGCTGCACCCCCAGCTGGCTCTTTAAAACGGGTATTTTTATAGAACCAAACCCATTTGCAGTTTTCTAATGCCTGGACAGCTCAGTGCAAAGACAAAAGAGAACAAGCAGAGGTGGCTGTGTCCCAGCAGGGATGCTCCCAGCACTCTGCCTCTCCTGCCAGGTGCCCCAGGCACAGCCAGGTGGCACAGCGCAGGGCAGCGACACGTACTCCTCCTGAGCAGCAAGGCCAACAACAGCAAGAACCCTGGGATGGGTGGCAGCACACACATGGCACTGTGCTGCATACAGCTGTGGATGTCTTTTGTTTCTGCAGATCATAGGCTACCGCCCTGGCGCTGGGGTCCCCGTGAGCGTGGACTGCAAAGTGCAGGTACTGATGTGCCCGTGCCCTCGGTTCAGCCATGCGTGCACCCCTCACACCCCCTCCCGTTATCCCGCAGTCAGGAATTGGGGACAGCTGCATGCCCTGCAGCCCCCACCCCAAGAGCACTCCACAAGCAGCATCGGGGGAGGGAGCAGCTCCCACGCAGTGCAGCTGGGCCGTACCCGTTGTGATAGAGAAACAGCCAGGCACGGAGAGCTGCAGGCTGCACAGCACGCTCTGCAACCTTCACCTGGCTTTCATGTGGTTTCCCTGGCTCGGTGCAGCAGGGATGGAGAGCTGCAGGAGATATGGGGCTAACGCTCCTTTTCCTCCCTGTGAGAGGAGTGCATTTTGCACCCCACACACGGAGCACCTACCTTTGTTTTGTTTCAATCCCAGAAAGGCAACGAGAGTGATCTGAGGTCAGTGGACTTCTACCCTGGGAATGGCACATTTGACCTCATGTATTACCCCTACTACGGCAAGCTGACGCACGTAAGTAAGGACAGGGATGTTACCTCTGCCGGGGAAGGAACGGGTGCTGAGGTGTTTCTGGCTATTTTGGGCAGGTGCAGGAGGGAGGCCGAGGGAGCTGGGATTACAGCACTCTATTTCTGTCTCTGACAAACCTCAGGAAACCCTCGGGGACACCACTTCCCCCTTCCAGCAGCAGGGATGGTCACATTGAGCTCCTGCAGCTCAGAACTGGCTTTGTTAGGAGCTCCCAGCAGCAGGGTGCTGGGGCAGGGCGTGCTGGGAGGCAGGGAGGGATAGCCCCCCCAAGATCCTTCATTGGCAGATGTGCCAGAGCCCCTGCAAAATGGGCAGCTGGCACAGGGCACTCTGCGCTGCCAGGGGGCTTTGCTTTGGTGCTTGGAGTGATGATGGGCATAGGAAAAAGCACCAAGGTGCCCCAGGACGGTGAAGCAGTTACTCAATGTATTCGCCGATTGCGACAGAGCCTTGCCTGCTTTTCTGCTCCCTGAATAACTGCACTGAACGCATCTTCCTCTTTTTTTCAGGTCAACTACACGTCCCCCCTGGTGGCCATGCACTTCACCGACGTGAAGAGGAATAGTTTGGTCCCCATCCAGTGCAAGCTAAACGGGAAAGGGATCATCAATGACGTTAATAATGACCGCTTCCTTGGCCGGATCATCTTCACACTCAGCATCGGAAAGTAGCCAGCACACACAGGGCGTGAGGTTAAGTCGGTCAGAGGCTTTTCCTTTTTAAAGCATAAAGACAGCCTTTTATTTTTTTTATTGTTTTTTTTTTTTTTCCTCCTCTACTAGGAAAACAGACACATGGAAAATTTTGTTAACTTATTTTTTTCTTTTTATAGTTAGAAAACAAATGAAATGCAACAGCACAGAGCCACATCTTTCAGCGTCTGATGTAAATCCTGATTAGTAAATATTAAAAATTACGCCCTGGGCAGAGGACCTCCAAATGCATTTCAGTTTTTATTAGCAGAACCCCCGTACCTGAACACCATTTCCATAAGCTCTTTTACACCTGACCACTGTGGAATGCATTTTTTCCTGACGTTAAACTTCAATCATTACAGTAGTTTTATGCGCACTTCTCAGGCTGATGGGATGGTGGTTTATCAGTACTATTCCTGTTCAAATACCAAGCAGCAAACGTTCTGCACGATGCTTGTGATGACAGTTAACAAGCGATAATGGCAAACCTGGCCAGCAGCAGCACCCTGCCTTCAGAGGCCTCACAAGACTTCCTCCATGTTAACACTGATCAGTTAATTGCTATGGTTGTTCCCTAGGACAGCAAGGCACAGCGGTGATTTCAGCACCTAGGCAAACACTTACTTCCTGCAGGCACTTGGACTCACTTTAGTTTTGATCATTTGGAAAATGAGATCTTTTGTGATACACAGCTTCATATTAACATACAGAGAGTGTATTTCACCTCAGCTACGATCAGGACAGGACACCTTAGGACCATGCACTTAGCAAAGCACACTTACTAAAACTACTGACTGAACGAGAGCATCGTGGTATGTTTGCCCTACATCCTTGTCCAGACACTTAATCTGCCATCACTGCTGATCTTTGTAAGTCTCTAAGAAGCCCTTTTTGTATTTATTAAAAATAAAGTGACTACAATCAAATTATCATTGTGGTATCATATTTAAAAACCCGAGTGGGATGTGTGACTTCAGCCCCTTTGCTGCCCGTGTGGGATTGACCTTCCCAGCTGTGGGTACTGTGAGCACTGAATCTCAGCCACAGACCACGAGCTTTGGTTTTGGTACAGTTCTGGTACAGAACTGGGAAAGAAAGAACAGGGAAAGCAGTTTTGGACAAGTCAGGTGCTCTTTTCCTTTACTCTCTTTACTATGGAGTTTCTGCTTCACGCTCACCATTTCTCATAGCAGAGGCCTTGTGCTCTTACCCCATTCAAAATTTTGTTTGAGTGAGTGATAATTAGGAGGGTAAAACCAGATTAAATCCTATACATACGTTCCTAGATCACAGCTTTTCAGCGATGGCCTCTTTGCCTGTGGAACTGCAGGGAT
This sequence comes from Callipepla californica brunnescens, assembly GCA_023055505.1. Taxonomy (NCBI): domain Eukaryota; kingdom Metazoa; phylum Chordata; class Aves; order Galliformes; family Odontophoridae; genus Callipepla; species Callipepla californica. The sequence goes on from JALIRH010000013.1 coordinate 3,184,188, forward strand.
CTCAGCACAGCGTGCTCTTGGTCCTCAGGACACCCAACCCTCACGCTGGGGACCAGTGCTACCTGCTCAATTCCCTCTTAGCACAGAGCCAGAGCCAAGGGAAACTGCTGCCAGGGAGGTCCCACCCTCCTGTCCTCGTTCCACAATTGAGCTCAGAACAGAAAGGAGAACGCAGCCAAAGAAAGCAAGATGAAACGTGAGCTGCAGCACACCGTCAGCTTTCCTGAGCAGCGAGAATTCTCCAGGACTGAGCCTCATCTCAGCTCATGCAGGAGTTTCAGGCACACTAGCGCAAAGCCGTGGCACGCACATCACCGGTCAGCTTCTCCATACTCATCTTAAAGACATGAATTTACTAGAAGAGCAGATGTTCTCCTCATAGGAGGTCGATTTATTAGTGAGGTACCATCTTTACATTCAGAAGGAGGAAATTCAGACCGGTTCACAGGAACAAGCTGCTAAACGATGAAAGAAGACAACAGCCACAAGCCAAGTTCCAGACAGAAGCACCACGAGCTTTGTTTTCGTTTTCCCACAGCACGTACAATCCTTCTCAGTGCAGCATTCATACCTTTACATGTGGTTTTAACTTTATCAGCATCTGACAGCTGTACACAACTAGAAATTTTCTCATAGAAAAGAGCTGAACAACAGAAGGAAGGTCTCCCAGTGCCATCAGCAGCCAATCACATCTCCCACATGGACACACACAGCCCCGCTCAGTTCTACGGTCCTCAGAACACTTCCTCCAAAAACCACACTTCAAGCAGCTTCAAGTACATTTCCAATTCATCTCATGCTGTATTATTTTGTTGGGACGTGTTTCTTAGTTTTTAATTAAAAAAAAAAACAAACTATGATCGTTTTGTTTGTTTTTTTAAAGGGACAGCTCAGGAGACGAGCAGAGGGGCGGCAGCAGAGAATTAAGGGATTATACAGACTGATAGCCAGTACGACTTTTTCTTCTTCCAATGACATAAGATATAAAGACAAGAATGATAAGGAAGCCAAGTGCCATGCCAACTGCGATTGGAATAAGAAAGTTGAGGTCAGAATCAGCAAAGCATTCTTCCGCTGCAGAAAGAACAAAAGACAAAAACAGAGAACAAAAAGGGAAGTGAGAACAAATTAGTAAAGGAAACCGAGCATCAGAAACCAAGATAAGCAAGGAGCAAAGACCCGTAACGCTCCTGAGAGCACTATGTATATAACACATCTGCAATAAAATCAGTATTGAGCAGAGAACTGCTCTAAGGCTTCTTTAAACACATACTACACGCATCATTTGCATTGGTAGAACTCTTCTTGCGGTCTCTACGTTACCTTTGGTCTCACTCTGCAGGGCTCACAGATGCACCAGGGCCGTACAGGGGGCTGAGCACACATTGCCCACCCACAGCTCGGTTAACAGCAATGAAGTGACATAAAACACCAAGAGATGCCCCAAACCCCCCCAGCTACCAGCATTTCTCGATGCTCCGGACATGCAGACAGGTAACGGGCAGTGAACCAACAGCTGAGGATTCCAAAGGACAGCCCAGGGACGTGTGCTGAAAGTACCAGATGGAAAACACCGAGGGACAATCTTTTTGAGTGGGTAACTTTTATTTATTTTCAATGCAAATACAAAGAAAGCGTTATTGGTGTCAGCTGAGAACGACGCAGGTCTGACTGAGAGCAGCAGAACAAAGAGGAGACAGCTGTAACACTACAGTGGTTTTCAGTACACCAGGGGAAAGGATGCAGGGAACTCCCGAGCAACACACGTGCTCAGGGCAAGCAGTAGTGACCAACACTGGGAACTCATCCCAAACTCCATGGCACTCCGTGGGCACGCACAGAAGCAGGGCTTAGTGCTCTGCACCCATTTCAGGAAGGAGCAGAGCTCTGTGTGTGCAGTGCCAGGAGGAACTGCCCCGTAAGGTGAGACGCCGTGTCAGCACGCTGCTCCCTGAGGGTGCTCATCTTTGTGCTTTTACACCAGAGCTTTTTTTTTTTATATATTAGAACAGAGTAAGCAACACGCTTCATCGAGTTACCAGCTATTAAGTGAGTATTCTATGATTCTATTTCATGTATCTTAGCATCTAAATCAGCCTCGGTGATGGCAAGTTTACAGACCAGCACAGTGACTCTGCGTAAGGCCTTCTGTTTGGAGGTAGGAAAGCAAGAGCACGTGGAAACTCAGCAGGTGAGCACACTGAGCTCCAGCAAGCTGAAGGCACCTGCTGCCAAGCTGAGCATCGCTCCTAAGTGGGGAAGAAGGAACAGAATGCGTGACTTACACCGTGAGCATTCTGACTGCTGAAAAAAGTATTTAAGCACCTCGAAAGAGAGGCCTCCATTGTGCTGAGTTCAGGCACCCTGGGTCACTGCAGATCCACACACACAATTTAATTACTACACGCTGGATAATGGGTTACTACTACAGAAGAATTTGCTAGGGACGAAAGGTGCCCAGCGGACAGCAGAAGAAATTCCCTTTTTCTCTTCTTTAAAGGAAGGCAATTGCTGCAACGTGTATTACAACACAGCACTGCAAGATGCTAACGGACAGCACAAAAAGGGTTTAACACGTGACACCAGAAACATCCCATCTTTCACCTCTCTTAAGTTTGCCACTGCTGTTGGCTCACACCTGTCCACATGCTGTCACTGCACGGCTGTCAGAAGCTTCAGAGAAGTGCCTCCAGAGACACAGCTGGACAACTGCACATCACAGTGAGCAGAGCCCACGTTCAGGCTGCACGAATGGGGCCGAGTGTTACAGCCATGAACGTCTGTGTTCGAAATAACCAGAAATTCTGGCTACCAAGATTTTTGGGCCTGATATGAAAAGCCATCTTCCCTTTTACTTCCAATCATGAGAGGGAGCTAACAGCCCTTTTTTTTTCCCATTGGTTTTAGCTATTCCACCGAGAAAACTATGATAATATTTCATTTTTTAAAAGGAAGTATTCATTCAGCTGAAAATAATTCATGAGGACTACCACCAGGGCATCTTTAAGCTAGAAGACCAGAAATCTTGGTATCTTAGAGCACAGTTATAATATTTAGTAAACTGTATATAAGGCACAGTCAATAATAATTAAAACAAACCGCAGTGTAAGATAGATTATATACATTAATACTGCACATCAACAAGCACACGTCAAATGCTGCTTCCACAGACCTGAACAGAACCATGTTTATTCATACAATGCCACCACACGTCTTCACAATTCTGAAATGGACGTGCAGTGTTTCAGAGAAAAAGCAATCAGTTCAACAGTCGATGATGAACCAGGATATGCTCTGTGCTATTTGTAAAGATTAAAATATAAACCACAATGATCAATTCCAAATCAGTTCTCAGCCAGTCTGACTGACTGGGCAGAGCTGCTCTGAGTCTTTTGAGTTGAGATTTGGTAATTTACATCAAGTTAAAACTTTCCCATTTTAAAACTGCTCATATCCAGCATTATGGTGCTTCTTGTGACCCAAAAAGTAAGCCACAATTACTAGGACAACTAATCCTCCCAAAGCTGCTCCTACTGCTATGGGTACAATGAAGTAGTCCACCTCTGGGCTGCAGTCTTCAGCTAAATAGAAAGAGGGCAAGTTTGAAAAAGAAATGCATTTTAATACACGTTATACCATAACCATGCTCCACTTATATAGAACAGTTATCCTCTCCCCACATGAAGACAGTCATCTTCTCCTCCTCCCCCGCCCCAAAGTACAGCAGCAATAGTTCCCCTTCCCAACCATCACACTAACAGACTCCTATTACCATTACCTCCTGATATCTGTATATTACTGCACATTTCTTGCTACTTTTTAATCTTTTGTACACCATTATGTGCAGGCTCCCCTTGAGTACGCACCTACTGCAAGCCTCCAGGATGGAGAGCAATGCTAGAGATATAATTAGTCAAAATAGTAATACTTAAAAAACAACAACAAAAAACAAACAAAAAAAGTGACAAGGTCATTATGGCATAGTGTAGGACTGCAGTAATTTCTGCTGCTTTTGTCATAGGCTCATCCAGACTGACATGTACCAACGAGCTGATGATGGCAGCTCGATACCTGCATTCCCACTGTAAGTCTAAACTCACTTGGACTTACAGCCTCAGGAATGCAAGCTCTTCTGCTCTTCATTGAAATATCTGTTATTCTTCACATTAAAAAGCTCCAGCTGACCTCAGCGTACACTTCAGGAAGGTAATTTTGTCTTTATGTAGCAGACAAGAAGGCAGGAACAACTCAGTGACTGCATATGCAGCACAGACTAGATTCAAGGAGGAAGAGCACGGGATCAGATGGCACCTGCTCCTCCTGCCACATCACCACCAAGTTCACAATAAAGGCCAGTAATGGTACAGGGAACACTCATGTCCCCCACTGCAGAAAAATGAAGTGCTGAGTAGTACTATTACCATAAGAACTGGCAGCACAGCCAGGATCACACCCCTTCTCCCTTGGAGGACGAAGCTGCTAACCAGCTCCAACAAGACTTTCCCTAACGCTTTCCCACTCTCCCTAAATGCAGGGACTTGTTTTATACCCCACGATGGCTGCAAAAAGAAAAACCGAACTTCTCACAGCTGTACATCACAGCTTAAGATGGCTAGCAAAAATCACCTCAGAAAGGTATCTGCTCTGGATGGAGATGCGATTGCCAAAACAGTTTACAAGCAAATTTTAACAATGAACCAGACTTGTGGTGTTTCAATTAGTTCTCAATTTGTTTTCAGTTAGATGATTGCACCCAAGCACTCTTCAGAATGTGCTAGAAAGCAAAACATTAAGACACAGGCAACCAAGGACTCTCTGAGGAGTGCCACCACGAGTTACACAACAGAGGCTCAGATATAGACTGATTAAAGTTGGCCTTACTCATTTATTTTCTTTTAAAAAAAGATAATACAAGATGTCTGCTTTCCAATTGGTTAAAAAATATGAACAAGTTTCCTTAAGAAACAAAACAATCTTTATTATTTAGAGCACAGGTTGACAATTCCCTACGGAGCAACACAGACAGGAAAACTGGAGGTCTTATAACAACAGGCAGTCAGGTGAAACTGAGATGTTTTGGAACCAGGTATCTGCACATCGGTCTGGGAGCACGTTAACCTCGGCGCCAATACGCTCGCAGATGGAGATCAGCTTCCAGGTTTTTGCAAGGAGGCATTTAGTTTTGTTGCATTTTTAGTGCAAAGCACTCCCGATCTTCTATTCCTTCACCTAAACACCACACACAGCTCACGAATTCACACCATCAGATGAGGACAGTGCAGCTCCTTGCCACAAGTGTACACATATCTGGTGACGCTGAACATCAGTCAGTAAAATGCTAAAAATCTATATGAACTTCTGCATTTAAGGATATATTAATATGAAAGTCATTAGAGCCACTAGTTGATATATATATTTTTTTTAATTAAAAAGTCTTGAAGTCTGTTTTGAGATTAAGCTTACAGTTGTTTCCCACTTTCATTAAAATGATTTTCAGTAACTGATGCAAAATTGAAGCTGCAGACTACAAGCTATAGCAAGCTTTATCCACCCGTTCTTGCTTCCCTAGCTAGTGGTAAGATGAAACTTTTCACCCAAAAACGTTACTGAAAGAAGTGATTTGTACACAAACATGCCACAGACATCTCTACAACCCTAGAAAACACTAATAAAACACAAAACCAGCTTTGTTGCAGGCTAAACTCATTCTAAAGGAGACAACTATGTTAAATGACTAGTTTAAGCAGCTTGGGTTATGACGTAAGTAAAAAGTTGTATGTGGTTTCAAAAAGGCTTTTTCCATGCAATAAAAATTATTACAGCACAAAGAGGACAGAAAAAGGTTGTGCAGCAATGGTTAGTCACAACAGAGCTGCAGCTTAAGGACAGTCTGCCTGCACTGTGTACTGAGGCTAGTCAGCCTCTCCACGCTGCAGGAAAAATAGGTGCAGTGGGTCCACCTCAGAATCGTTTGGCTTTTGCATTCTTAACATTACTAAAAGCTTCACAGCACACAATCAAACAAAGTACATGAAACACTGAGAATGCCAATGGCAGACAGTAATAATGTGGATTCTGATTAGCAGAGAACCATTCAAGGTGAAGATCTAAAGACAGCTCAAGTTGCAGTGACAGATACTGGCTCATTAAATGAAAGCATCTTTTAAGTTACAACGGTCATTCAAAGCAACAAGATAGACCAGTTCTGTGCAAAGTATAAAGTTAAGTGCACTTCAAAGTTCTGGACTACTTAGAACGGTTATTCCCTTTTAAATTGATGCCAGAAAAAAAAAAAAAAAACAAAAAAAACAAAAAACCTGCATGAATTTAGCAGAATTCTGCCTCAGTCGAATATTTCAGGGGATCACCACGATGAAGAATTCATGCCTAACAGTTCAATTAAAGAAAAAAAAAGAAAAAAGAAAAACCCACTTTTCTTTGATGAAAAGCATTTGGAAACTGCACCAAACTCTTCCAATACATCCTCCACCTGGCAGGGGTAGGTTACCTGCTTTGTTTGTACAGCCACGGTATGGGGATGGCTCCCCAGACCACTGAGGCAGGAGTAAGCTACTCAAACTCCAGCAAAACTAAGTAAGTTACTGCTGCCACTTCACAAGATCGCTCTGTCACCAGCCTGAAGTTCAACTCTATGAAAAACAAAGCTGTTACTGGGCATCACACAATCCTCATAAGTACGACATGAGTCAACGCGGTGACCAACGCTGCCAACTTAACCCACACATATGACAACAACTAAGGAATGCAGAGGAGAGAAGCAAGTACAAATCCTATGCAATTCTGCACATCAGTTTAGGATGGGTTCTGTTTCAGGACACAATTTGTAAGAAGTAAAAATAAATCCTACACATTTCAGGGTTTTATTCAAAAGAAAATCCTTCACAGGGTCATTTATGCAATAGCAGTATCTGATATTTTCAGAACAGCTCTTAGACTCACGTCATCTTCTTGGAGCTGGAAAACTAAAAACGTAGTTCTGCTTTCCTCCTTTGCTTCCCAATTCCAATTAGCTGTGGCTAGGATTTAGTCCTAAGTTTTGGGGCTTTTTTGGACTTCGGAACTTGCACTTGCTTCATTAAGGGTGAAATCAGAACAGTGATTACATTTTGATTCACAAAGTTTGATATCCAGCATAGCTTTTTCTTCTGCCAATTATGTACGCAATCACTATAATGACAATCAAGCCAGCAAGTGCAGCACCAACTACAATTGGGATGAGAATGGTGTCATCATCCAGCGAACACTCCTGGGCTGTAGATAAGAAAAAGGTTGCATCAAGGATTAAATAAAGACAGAACACTTGCCAAGTGTGGTATAAAAATCTATCTTCCTTAATACGAAGATGCTCAAAATTAAGTATTCTTACTGGTTTATACTAAGAAAGAACCAACTGCGGAGTTATCATGGGTAGTTCTAGCACGTGTTAAGCATTATAATCATTTTGTACATTGATAAACTAAAGGAACTGCCTTGGTGTATCAGCTTTCATGTGCACAAAAATCTGCACAAGACAAGGGAGCAGCCATTCTTCTATTGCTAAGACAGAACAAGGCTTATCTATTTCATGCTAAAGACAAGTCTGGTGCATGTACTGATTAAGAATAAAGTAGCCCGGACTCAGTGCTGGGAACATATCAAGAACTGAGACATGTCACAGTGAGATGAAACCATAACTGCAAGGAGGAAGCTAGCTCCAACTAGAAATACAGGGTAAAATGGTACTCTAACTCTTCAGAGCATGATATGATAAATTATGGTCACTCTGCATGCAATCCGGGGGCTTCAAGTACCTCTCCCTAAGAAAAGAAGAGCTCAAAAATCCAGACCCAGGCTATCTGTCCACAGATTAATCTGCAAGTACTGTTGTGAAACATAAGGACCAAGATACGCTAAAGATTATTAATAAAGTTCATTCAAATCTTTCCAGTTCTCCCCAGACACAGCTAGGACAACGAAGCAAACATCTTACAATGTTTCTTTGGTCCTGGATATACACAACTGTGTCCAGAAGAAGCTGTCAGTTCATTTTTCCACAACACTGCTATTCCTTAGGGGTGTTTAGATGTTCTTTAGACCAATAGGTCTGAACAATTACCTGGAGCTGAAGTTCACTTTTGCTTAAGTTTAGTCCCATTGTCTTTCACACTCAAGCTACCAAAAGCTGTATGTTAAGATGTTAGAAGTCTTCTAACCCATTCAGCAAAGTGATGCTAAGACCCCTTCAGCACCTCTAGCTCCCTCAAGAGGAGAACCAACACACTTAGTAGGTTTGTTTTTTTTTTTTACCATGTTAAGAATAAAGCTGACAGTCTTCCTTGAACTTCAGTGCCAGTCTCGGAAGTTTAATTTCACATATATAAAAAATACACTGGGGCAAAAGCTTCAAAAAAGAGTACTTACAGCCAGCTCTGGAATTTTTAGCAAGTTAAGAGTTTTATAAGCATTTCAAGAACTAGCACAAAAATAAAATAACTTACCTATTGAGAATTTATTTTCTTTCACGAGGAATGGTTGAACCCATAGGTTAAAAGTATGTACTTGAAGATCTTCATTAACCTCAAGAGTTTGCTCTTTACGGCACATGTAAGAATTACCAAGGGAAGCATCCCATTTGCTGAAGTTGTTGTTATCTGCATTTAAAATGACTAAACAAAGGGAAAAAAAAAAGAAGAAAAAAAGGAAAAAAAAAATTCCATGCCTACTTTAAATACAAGGAACATGCTAATACATTCATGAGACTAAGGAGCTGAATCTAGATGGACCAGCTTTTCAGGTTTGGCTGCTCTAAGATACAAAGCAGTCTGAAGTCTGATTGATCTGCTTACCCTCACTGCCTGGCTTCTTCTGAATATTATGATACTTAGTAGCAGCCTATCCTCCATAAAGATACAACATTAGGCTTTTCTTGTACCTTCACTCATCCCAACACAGAAGAAGTGCAAGCACTTCAGTGTCCTTTTAATTGGAATAGGAGTGACAAATTTAAATATATATTTCTGATTTGGAAGAAAAACAAAAGAACGCTTGAGTTCTTGAAGGAGTGGACCCTTCTCCAGCGTTGAGCAGAAGTAACAGGAAGATACTGCACCATTTTCGAGCAAAGACAACAGCTGGCTTAGGAAAAACAAGAAGCTTCACAGTCGACAAAACTTATTCTGTACCTCAAAATATTACACTACTGAGAACTGTAATGTAAGAGCAGCCCTTTCAAGCTGTGTTTATCAAAAAGGCTCCGTTAGCAGAAGTCTCAGCACAACCCTATGCTGTCGTTTCAAGCAACTCTTGTGGTCACTTGTGCTCGTCACTTTTGTTCCTATCAGCTAAAAGGCCCAGAAGCAGGAAGTAACCGCAAGCATGAGCAGCATTTCGATCAGAAGCATCTGATCAAATGTAGAAACTGAATTCAAGTTTACACTCACTTTAAAGGCAGGGGTATTACTTACCAGAACCGTTCTGTTGGTTGACGAGTGTAACGTTCACCTCTTTCAGATAGAATTTTTGTACACTTGCACTTGCATTCTGTTTAAGAAGCAAGAACCAACAGTCAGAGTGTCATTCTGCATTTTCAGTTTTAGTAACGTGTTTGAAAGTTGAGTACATTGACCACAGTCCTACATTTCCTCCATCCCAGTTACCCATTTTCCCCGAGGCAGTCAGCTAGCCAGTCTCACTTCCTTCATGGGAACAGCCCATCAGCAGTGAGTTGCAGGATTTTACCATGAATGCTTGTCACGCAATGCTGTTAAAGCAGAAAGTTAAGGTAGGAGTTACTTACAACAACGAACATGAAATCAATTAATGTGCTATTTCCATCATTCAGTTTCAGAGTAGCTGATGTGTTACCGCATGTCCCATCTGCATGAGTCGTTTTCGGATCGATGTTGATCAGAAGAGGCTGAAATACACACATACCACGTCAAAGGAGCTCAGCTAAAGAGAGTAATCTGTCATGAATCTCTTATTTCAGTTAGCAGCAGTCCTGTGCTACAAAAGCATATAATAAAGGAGCAGATAGCACAAAGTCCACATCTAGATACTACCTAAGCAAAGCTGCTTGAGTTACTTTACAATGTGGTAAAACTGAGACAAATAGCCCTGTGAAGTTTCACTTCCACTTAAAAAAAGATAAATAAACAAATAAAAAGAAAAGTCAGAGCATTTTTCTTTTGCACATCTAGAACAGCTTAGCTTTGGCTCCCTCTGTGGGAAAAAGCATCAGCTGCGGTACCAAGAGCCTGAGAAAGTTCCAGGCTTTCCATGATCTTACAGGTGCTCCCAGTAAGCAGTTACATTTGACTGCAGCAAGGTTTGCAGCTAACTAGGTATTAGGTCAGAATTATCCCACGGTCAGAGAGGTGTGTTGTACACTGGGAAGCGGTTCTGTACCACCACTCTGCACTCACGTTTCACATGAAAAGACCACATGAAAAGAGCAGCCCTTCTGCTCTTTTGCACAGCCAAGTGTGAGGTGCTGCACCTAGGTCAGGGCAATCTAAAACACCAGTACAGACTGAGGACAGCTTCTTGGAGAAGGACGTGAGGGTACTTATGAATGAAAAACTTTAAACGAGCCAGCAATGCACACCCACAGCCCAGAAAGCCAAGTGTACCCTGGGTAGCATCAAAAGGGCAGCCAGCAGGGCAAGGACTGTGATACTCTCCCTCTGCAGCACTCTTGCAGGACTCTGTCTGGAGTTCTGCACTGCACCTTGGGGTCCCCCAGCACAAGAAGGACATGGACCAATTAGAGTGAGTCCAGGGGACCATGAAAAGGATCAGAGGGCTGGAGATTAAGAGACAGGCTGAGGTATCTGGGGCTGTGGAGCCTAAAGAAGGCTCGGGAGACCTTACTGCAGCCTTCCAATACTTAAAGGAAGTCCATAAAAAAAGATGGGGAAAGACTTCTGACCACATTGTGTAGCAAGAAGACAAAGGGTGACTGTTTTGAACTTGAACAGAGTAAGCTCGTTCAGATTAGGTGGCAAAGATGAAATCCTTTACTACGAAGGTGGTGATGTATGGGCACAGGTTGCCCAGAGAAACTGAATGGTCCATCCAAGGAGGCATTCAAGGCCAGCCTGGGTGGGGCCTGATCTGGTGGAGCTGTCCCTGTGCACAGCAGGGGAGAGTGGGAACCAGATGAGCTTCAAGACACTTTTCAACCCAAATCATTCTGCGATTCAATTCTGCAAGTTGAAAACATAAGAGAGGCACCTTGTCTCGGGAAATATTCAGCTGCAGCCCCACGGTAGCCAGAAGACAAGTTTTATTTCCAATTTTAACAGAATAGTTTCCTGTGACTGGGTTCCCAGCAGGTTTGGGAGTGGTGGTTGGAGCAGGTGAAACCGTGGTAGATGCAGTGGTTACATTGGCAATGGTAGGCAGAACAGTAGGTGCAGAAGTAGGTGTATCAGCACGACACCTAAACTCTGAAAAGAAGGTTTAATCATGAATTCATTAAAGCTTATGACTGAGAGGTCAGTTTGATACAGATTTCTGTGCTGAAATCTAAGCTCAGTGGGTATCTGCTCATCACCAAGTGAAGAGTTTCCAGCTCAGCACAGTATTCCAAGCAATTAACAGCTGCAGTTTATTCTAAGAAACTCTATGTTCCTCACAGCTTTAAATCCACATACCACAAGCAATACTACTTCCCTAATTCACTGAAGCAAAACACATCCGCAAAGGTGTTAGTGCTTATAAAACTGTGATACACACTGCAACCTAAGTAAAAGATCTCACGTGCGGCAGGATGATAGGCTCGTCTCTGATGAGCAGAGCTGTGAGACAACAAGCTACCACACAGGCTTTGGATTATTTAAATGAAAAGGCAGAGAAATCTCCACTGGAAGCAGAAGGCAATCAGTTAAAAAACCTTCAAGCTCAAACGATCTAGTCCGCAGCAACACTTCTGGAGTGCTCAATACCCTCAAATATAATCTTTATTAAAACAATGCTTTGGCCTGGGAACAGTACACATTACTACACATGTCTGCATGTGCTCTACTGATAATTTTTTTTCCAGGAACAAGGCATACTTCAAGCTATCTATCTATATATATGTATACAGCATTCATCATGGCAGCTCTCAGAACTGTTGGATTACTGGATTTTGCTCCCTGCGCTAAGGACACAGTACAAAAAAAAGCCCATTCACAATTTGAAACACTCACCTTTTTTACCAATTGTGCCATTCTGAACAAAAGGCTGCATAGTAACATTCCAGAAAATCTGTGTTACGTTTTCTGCTTCAAAAGAGGTAGTATGGTGACACACAAAGACATTATTCAGTTGAATTGGATGCATAGCATCCTTTACAGCAATTGTGACCGGCCCTACAAACAAAAACAAATCCTTTAATGCCACAGGAACATTTACAGGTAGTGTTACATTTGCTATAATTCGTAAGACAAAGAAATAACAGGAATTAAGTCTAACAGTCCTAACCTCTCTTGAATGCTTCAACCCATGTGTCCTGACCTGATGTGACAGAGAAGTCTTTAGAAAGGAGAACTTTAAGTCTACCTTCGAGAAAAGAACCCCACTGGTAGGATTAATATACACAGGAAACCTAACACTTTTGTTTTGCTAGGTGGAAGGTGAGCAGAGAAATCAGTCTTATATTTGCCTGTTATGTGCTAGCATAACACCCCTCATTGAGGCTGTTCAAATGGTTAATCCTTCCCTTCCGTTCCACTTCAAGGCACTAGTTAAGCTGACTTATCTGCACTCTTACCCAGTACATAGGTACTATGAGTGACAACAGCATATAGCATTGAAGCCATTAGATGCACTCTTAGTACTTCAAACTCTGGAAAAGCCAAGCAAGATCAGGGACACGAGATAATGCTACCTTGTCTTTTAGCATCAGGAAAGACAGCAGTATCGTTGGTGTTGTAGGTAAATGTGATAAACTCAGCGCGGTACGTTTCGTTGTTTTTTGTGAAGTTAACACTCCAAGAGTGACCATCACCAAACTGTACTGCCAGAAGCGCAGCCTGTGTGTCACTGCCACAGACACTCCCGTTGTGTGTCACAGAGGATGTCAAATCCAAGCTCGCATTTTTCTAAAAGAAAAGAAAACGTGCACTGTTTTCAGATGACCATTCTTCCCCACAACAGCCTTCTAAACCTGAGTTAAACAGAGCCTTGCAGAAGATCACTAAGATTATTTCAGGCTGTTCCACAGTTCTGTAGAGTAACCCACCGGGCTCAGAAAGGAGCCACATCAGATCTGAGTACAAAACCACGACTTTAACTTGGCTGATAAAATCCACTACGCCAAAGCAGAATTAGCAGTCACTGTATAGTCTGAAAATACTGCAAACTGATAAATAAGACCCACCAAGTTTGACCAGTATGCCTTCTAAGGGCAGTAGGACACTTGTATTATTAACTGAGGACTTTCTTTTAAAATGGATGTTTAGGAATTCTCTTAATAACTGCCTTTATCAAGAAAATCTGTAACCTAAATTAAAGAATGTCTCAAACTGTTTTATCCCAGACTAAATGCAGGTGTCAACGAAAGTTAGCTCCAAATACTTACATAATCACTACTGTTTGTTTCATATTTTATCAAGAATCTCATCATCCATTGTGCATACAAGCATGTAATGTTAGAGGCATCCTTTACATCTACTTCCACTGCATAGGACTGGAAAAAACCTGTAAGATATTATTATTAGCTGTTAAGAAATAGACTTCACATTCATTGCAAGGTTGTAAATTATTTCAGACTGGATTCTGTCTGTCAGACACTGAACTGATAGCTAGATATCTAACAAGTGTTAAAACCAGGAAGTTATCAATGCTAAATACAAACTGAGATGATAATTTATAGCCTAATTGCCCGACCAAAGCCAACAATTCAAATGAACATTAGCTTTCTGCTGACCAAAATGAGTAAACTGAACTGCACGAAGGCAGCATCTGGAACAATGCAGTGCTTGTTGACCAGAGTCCCCACGTTGTCTCATCAATGGGATGACTCCAGCTGACCCCTATGAAAGATCAGTGTGCTTTCATTGCATTTCTACAGTTTCTGGCTCACAGGACAGGGATGTTAAACCTCACTCAAGATTTTAGAGAACTTGTTATAGTTGGATTTTTGACCCAGTCCGACTCCGAACACAGATTTCCCCACAGACTGTTGTCATTTGGTTTTGCTCAGCATTCCCAGTCTGTCACAGTTCCCTAAAACAGACAGGTCTGAAATACCAGAAGCATAATTTCTGACTAACACAAGGCTGATGTTTATCAGGCTCATTTCCTTCAAGTGATGGTAACTGTGACTGCACAGTTCTCTTCAGTGGCCACTCAAGTCTTTCACCCCTCAACACACAGAATCCAAGGTACTTCTCACTCTGCATCACACTTTACCTGGACATTAAGGGTTTTCTCCCTGCCCCACACCAGTTCTTTGAGCAGCAATACAAAGCTCAGCACACAAGACAGCTGGCCGTAACAGCATTCAAGTGGTTACGCTGCTTGGAGTACCTTCTGTAAGAAGCATCCAAGGTAGAGCCAGGAGAAACTTGACTGTGTTGACTCTGAAGCAAACTGTGCTCAATACCACACTGTTATTGTATCAGTGCTTGAACCCTAACGTAACTATAAGGTTGTGAGGACACCTCAGACAAAGTACGGGGCAGTAAATGGGGGTTTTCACGTGGTTTATTCTAAAATTGAAGCAGTAAGCCTCAAGGAATTCTAGCTTCAACCGAGGCAGCAAATACATCACCCCACCTGACCAAGCGTAATGGCTGATAACAACACCCAAGGGACACGTTCAGTAACCCAGGCCACACTCTTGCTTACAGCAGGCACACACAACGTGCACCCTGCCCCCAGCAACTCACTGAACAGCTTACTAAATAAGCTCTAAGAGCCCTCACTGTAACAGCCACACTTTGTGTTTCGGTGTGTTTTTTTCTGACCTCCTAATACAGACTCCAACCTCAGGAACAGAAGCAGCCTTGGTGCTCCATCCTCTCCTCAGCTGCTCATGGGAAGCTAAGCTCTGTTTTGGTGCTGTCACAAAGACAATGACCCTGAGAGGCTTAAGGAACTTCAGCTACAGCGCTGAGTTCACCCTGGCTCACCCGCAGCCTGCTCTGAGAAAGCCATCCTGGTGCCAGCTTCAGCACAGCGCAAACTCAGACTGTGTCAGAAGGACAAAGCATCATTTTGGCATCAGAAAGGAAGCAGAAGATGTATCACAGATGATTTCTGAGTCTATCTATTTTAATCTATTATGTCTTCAGACCTCCAAGTGGAATAAAAATGATTCTGACAGAACTGGAACTATCCGCTCTCCCAGGAGTAGATATTTTCTGGAGTTTTCTACTTAAAAATCTTGAAGATAAACAACACCTATACGTTCAAAGAACACCCAGTTCCTCCCCCTGTAGGCATGGCTGCCAAACAACCCAAACAAGGCAGCCTAAAAAACAGCCCTGTGTATATGGAACGTAGGAGAAGGTGCCTGAAAGCAAGCTGCTTTCTGCACAGACTTCCAAACGCTGCTGCTCAGGCACCACTGAGAAACTCAGCCTGAATTTCACTCATGAGAGCTGTGACCAGGGTGAAACCCTGCTCCCTCTCAGACGGACACAGAAGAGCTGAAAAAGCCAGCGACAGGAACTACTGGATGCCAAGGGAATCATGAGCTTCTTAACCGCAGAAAACAAAACACACAGGACAACGCATGAAGAATACCAGCACATCTGAAGAGCTCTATCTCTACGCAGCAGAGGATTCTGCTGGGTTATGTGCATCCTGCTCAGGACGGCCACAGCTACCGGGGAGACCCCAGTAAGCAGGTAACAGACACAAGCAGTGCACCTCACGCCCAGGCCAGGCACTGAGCAGTAAAGATGACCTGCATGTTGTTAAAGCAATGGTGCAGAACAGCTTTTAGTTACTGTTTTGTGCAGAGACCTACGGTGCAAGCAAGAGATAACAACGTGCGGCCGAAGAGCTCCAGAACTGGCTGCCAACAGTCAGCCTGGACTGCCAGCAACACTGACACCGTCTCCCTTCTCCCTGAAGGAGGGATTTGATACGTACCCACGTACCAGCCCTTCTCATTTCAGACAGAACGTGGCCCAATCTGAAGTCCTGGGCAACCGCTGCAACCCGGCCACAGTGCTGGAAAGCACACGCACCTGCAGGTCACGCTGCCCAGCACACTGAGCCACGCAGAACACACACAATGCACAAAGAGCACAAACCAAAGAGGATTTCGCTCTCAACGCCTCAGCAATTTGCTCTGTAACGCTGCCATCTTTGTTTATTTATTTAATTTAACTTCTCAGCGCTGTTTCACGCGGGCGAGTGCCTTCCACCTTGACAAAAATAAGGAGGGGTGAAATCCTGTTTTTGCTGGGAGTTAGCAGGGGACAGCAGGAGGGAGATAACGGACCGAAAAGATGCTCAGAATGGGGCGGTAACAGAGATAAAGGGTTAAACAGCACTCAGGGCGCTCTCTGTAAAAAGAAAACAGCTTGAAACCTCTTCTCCAGAGGGGATGTTCCAGCACGGGCGGTATCACACACAGCAGCAAAGAGAAACGCCACACCGAGCCAGTTCATAGGGCACAGCAGGCACACCCTGACCTACTTAGTTACCCTGGCAGCCAGCAAGCACCCCGTAAAAGCGAGCAGCACGCTTTCCTCCCCCAGCAGGACCTCCCTCCCGACGGCACAAGCGAACACACGATCCCCGCGCTCTACAGCGCCTGTTCCAGCTCTAAACAACGCAGCAGGGCACAGAGCCGACAAAGGCGGAACGCTCGGGCCCAGCAGCCGCCGCTATAGCCCGGCCGGGCCCAGCGCTGCTTGCGTAACGTCGCACAGCCCACGGCCACGCGGGACAGCGGCGCTGCGCCGGGCGGATGGAGCTCCGCACCGCACCGCACCGCACCGCACCGCGTCCCCCACCCCCGCGGTTCCCCCGTGGGCGACGCCCCTCCGCGCCTCACGCAGCCCCGCAGCTCCGCTCCGCTCCCCGCCCCGCCCGCCCCGCTCACCGCAGGCGCCGAGCAGCAGCAGCAGCAGCGCCGTGAGGCCGGCGGGGCGGCACGGCGCGCCCATGCTGCCGGCCGAGGGGCTCCTCCGAGGGGCAGGCGGGCGCGGCAAGAGCGTCGCCATCGGTCATGTGAGGGGAGGGGCGGCGCCGCCGATGGACGCGGCGGAGCTTGATCCCACGGTTCGCGGATCGGGCGCCCCTCGCGGCGCGCCGCGGGCGGGAGGGTTTTTTCCTAGGCGAGCAGGGCTGATGGGACGCGTCTCCCACCCGGGGGAGGAGGGGATTTCTGATCTGATATGATCTGATCTGATCTGATAGCCCGTGGTGTGGACAGGATCACTCTTCTTTGGGTTGAGAATTGGCTAGAGGGCCGTGCCCAGCGGGTAGTGGTTAATGGAGTCAAGTCCAGCTGGCGTCCCGTCACGAGTGGTGTCCCCCAGGGGTGGGTATTGGGGCCCATACTGTTTAATATCTTTATTGATGACCTGGATGAGGGGATTGAGTGTACCCTCAGTAAGTTTGCGGATGACACCAAGCTGGGAGGATGTGTCGATGTGCCTGAGGGTAGGGAGGCCCTTCAGCGGGATCGGGATAGGCTGAACAGCTGGGCTGAGGTCAATGGGATGAGGTTCAATAAGGCCAAGTGCCGGGTCCTGCATTTGGCCACAATAACCCCATGCAATGCTATAGGCTTGGGGCAGAATGGCTTGAGGAGTGTACAGAGGAAAAGGACCTGGGGGTGTTGGTTGATGCTCGGCTCAGTGTGAGCCAGCAGTGTGCCCAGGTGGCCAAGAAGGCCAATGGCATCCTGGCCTGTATTAGGAATAGTGTGGCCAGCAGAGAGCCCCCACCCACAGTGAGGTTGAGGGGATATTTGGCATGTGCCGAGGGCAGGCGTGCCCTCTGAGATGCCCAGTGTGAAAAAAAAAACCAACAACAAAACAATAGACAATGAAACCGCTCTATTTATTGTATCCACTTTTGCTAAACTCTGCTTCATGAAGAATGGAAAATATTCACAAGCCACGCAGTACCTACTAATACATTACAATAAGCTTCAGGAGTCCTTCAAGCATAACCACTGAAAACCAAAGTCGTTTGTCAAATGTATAGCAAAGAAAAAGATAACGGTCTCACTTTTTTTTAATTCCATCAGCTTTTAAAACTTTCCTCAATATATACTGCATGTGCTGCAGTAATTAACTTTATTGAGAAATAAAGAGGAATTATAGCCATACCTAGGCCCCAGAAAAGTTGAAAAGCAAAATCCCGTTCTTTGTTTTGTGGACATCATACTTCTAAGCTGTAAATAAATGCACTGAAATCACTGTGTAAACAGGAGTAACTTAGTAGACACATTGGTACAGTCCTCGGTCTTTGACAAACTTCAGTGGACAGTTCTAACAGGCTCTTAAATGCAGAGAACACCATGATAAAATAAAATGATGGGAACCTGCTTCAGCAGGGGGGTTGGACTAGATGATCCCTAGTGGTCCCTTCCAACCCCTACAATTCTGTGATGTGTGTGATTCAAAGCAGGATTTCCCCTAGCACTCATCTGTCTTGCCTGCTTAGGTGCCTGCTTCCTCATCTTTGCACCATTTTCTCCCTGAAAAATCAATTAGGAGCAAGAAGCTCAACTTCACGTTTTAGTGCTTTGAGAGTCAGCATTGGAAGAGTTTTCTTTGTCCAATAATAAACCATCAGCTGGTTTCTTCGATGAAACTGCTCTGCTAGATGGGATGTCCTCGGACTTAGAGTCCTCAAGTGCATTAAGAAAACCCCAACACTATCCACAATAAATAAAGGGGTGAGAAATGCCTTCAACTTCCCCTTCTTCATTGCTTTGCTGCAAGGTCCTCTGTGTGAAGAGTGATCTGAGGCAGTCAAGAACAATTTGCTACGAGCATTAGGACAGAGACATCAAAGTGGGCTTTAATTAATGGAAGAAGAAAATGTTCGGTACGTTGTAGGCACTTTGTGCTGCAGTTTGCATTAACTGGCACATTTACTCCCGGACACGTAGCTTTATTTCTAATCACTGGTATGTTCAAATACCCCTTGTTCTGAGTGCAGAACCCCGGCTGTTCTGATCTCTGGCTTACACGTAGGAAATGGGCTGTGAAATGACGAGACCTTGTGCAGGAGGAAGCGGCAACCCGGCTGCCTTGTCTGCATTACGCCGACTTAGTGGAGTGTGAAATGAAACCAAACAGCAGATATCATAACGAGCAAATCAGGTTCTGTTCAACAGCACGGAACGAAATTAGCATCTGGTGTAGGATTAAAAGAATGGGACAGCTTACAGTTTAGTATGAGGAAAAATGTATTACATCTCACCAGAAATATCGTCATTAATATCAGAGCATGGATTGCTCTCTTGTTTGTTTGTGCCTGATTGCTTTGCCCTCCCTGCATGCCAAAGAACTGCTCTCCATGCTCATTCTGTGTTCCTTAAAACTGTCTTCTGCTGGTAGCTCTGGGAGGAGCAAAAGGGAACTGCACTCTGCTCTCTCTGTTAAGAAAACCTCCAACTTTGCTTGGAAAAAAAAAATGGTGCTGGTTGGGGTCGGTTGTTGTTTGATTCAGTTGTGGAAAGCCAGGCTGTTCAGTACTGACAGCATTCAGCCTCTGACAAACAAACACCCATTGTGTCCTATTTCTCATGAGTAACTGATTTGTGCAGCATTGGAGCTTAAGGGTAGCAGCATTTCTGTGATAGGACTTCAGCAGTGTAAGATCCAACTCCTGCGGTCAGCTGTTTTCCTCTAACAACAGAGGCCCGAGGGATTGTGACTGTAATGCAGAAAAAATGCCTTCCCTTTTGCTTAGAGTAAGAAATGATTTTGCATTTGGCGTGGTCTTGGGATCCCCTGACGGCTGTCGGGATGATCCTGTTTTC
Organism: Callipepla californica brunnescens; assembly: GCA_023055505.1. NCBI lineage: Eukaryota > Metazoa > Chordata > Aves > Galliformes > Odontophoridae > Callipepla > Callipepla californica. The sequence goes on from JALIRH010000013.1 coordinate 3,204,139, forward strand.
CTAAGATACTCCTTCCATTTTCTGCTGGATTTGAACGTGAGGGCTGGGATGTTTCTGTACAACACTGCATTTTTACTGCGTGTTTGACGTCACTAATTTGAGCAGGGTACTGCTCTGCACAGAACGCAGATCTGCAGCACGCTGTGATTTCTTGTTCAGGGACAGGTTCATGAATTCAAGGCTGATTTCAGCCAGATAGGCTGTGCTACAGCCTCCGCTCACAACACATGCTTGGTGCCCAGCACGTGCTTAACCCTGTGTGACTCCTTCCCCTGGTTGGACGGGACCTCTGTAATCAGTCTTAATCCAAAGACCTGCAAAAGGCGACGGATGCCAGAAGCAAAGCGCTCTGTGCTTAATGAAGCACTGAGAACCCCAATGTTTCTCATCTGCAGGGCGGAGGAGTACGACTTACAGAGATAACACAGAGCATACCAAGGACGTGCAGAACCTGCTTTATTCTGTTTGCTTGCAGCGGTACCGATGCTCACGGAGGAGAACCTCGTGCAGCCACACTTTTTGTGCTCTGCAAGGAGACCTGGGCACCTGCATGGAGCACGGCGTTGCCTGGCAGAGCCTGGCAGCGGAGAGCTTGGGTTGGGTTGGGCTGTCACAGGGGAAGCCGGCACAGCTCTGCACAATGGCTTTCTATGTGTTGTTAAAAACTGCGCTTCACTCTGGCTCCGGGCAGATGGCGATGTTCCTGAGCTGCCGCTTTTCTGGAGGAGGAGGTGGTGGGAAACCAAACCATTAAATGCCGCTGGGCCAGCAAACTGCTGAGTCAAGAGTGGGGCAATCACGTGGAGGGACAAAAAAAGAAACCTTTGTGCTGAGGCGAAGGGATCAGGGAGCAGGCTGCAGGGCTTCCTGCGGGAGCCTGGTGGGGGCTCATGCTGTGCCACAGCTGGGAAAACAGCTGGGAAAACACATACCCAGCCTGCAGGCAGAGTACTGGAGGCGGCACTGGGCCACAGGCGTGTTACACAAGCATGCTCAGTCGTCATTTTAACCGTGTGCTGGCTGGGGTGTTCTCCCTGCAAGAAAACTTCTGGAAGCAAGGAGTGTGGTCAGCAGGTCCAGATCAGCAGGTCCAGATCAGCAGGTCCTGATCATCAGGTCCTCATCTGCAGGTCCAGATCCGCAAGTCCTGATCATCAGGTCCAGATCTACAGGTCCAGATCATCAGGTCCAGATCTGCAGGTCCAGATCATCAGGTCCAGATCTGCAGGTCCAGATCATCAGGTCCAGATCATCAGGACCTGAGCCATCCCACCCCTGAGATGTGTGTGCCACCAGGTTTGCAGTACCTGGTGATGCCCAGGAGCAGCCCAGCTGCTGCAGGTTGTGAAGTGCATCGCAGTGTTGGGCAGTTGGGCAGCTGGGTTAATGAGCAGATGGGGCTCGTGTGTTTTGCGAGCTACGCCAAATTGCCAGAGTTAGATCTGTGCCATGTGGTAAAAAAGACGACTGTTTTTCGGTAGGTAGATCTGTAGCAGCAAAGCAGAAAAATATCAGTGCCCAGAAATGTGTATTTTTAGCTACGTATAGGCTGAGCTTCTGGGGATACACATCAGCTTTGGAGCAGAAACTGCGCTGTGAAGATGCTGGGCTTCACACCGGGTGCCTCCCACTTCCGCTGTTACAGAAGCGTGTTGACAGTAACTCGTTTGGAGAGGCTTTATACACTCGAGCAGAAAGCTGTGTCTAAAAGCACAGAGGTGGAAAGGAAACTGCATGACGTAGCTGTTATCTGATTGGGATGTTTGACTGCAGGGCTGCAGCACGGCCCCTCTGCAGCCAGCTCCTGGTCACGCCTCACATCCAGCCCTGGGCCAGTGCCTCTCTGTGCCTCATCCTGAGCAGCAGAACTCGTGTGGGCAGCAGTACCTATCCCGCCTGGGGCTGTGTGGGACCTCGGGAATAAAAAGCAAGAGACAAGAGGTGATGCAGAGTGGCAGCAGCACAGCCCCCTGCTCCCAGAACGGGCCGCCTGCAGCCTACACACCCAGCCCAGCTCCATGCGGGCTGTGCTCGTCAGGTGGAGCAGAACTTCGAGGCTCACTCACCTTGCCTTGAAAGGACAGCTTTTCACAGTAAGAGATGACCTAAGCAATGTGTGTGCAGCACTGCCCACCCCAGGAGCACTCTAGGATCACCGTGCAACAGTGCTGGGAGGGATCCCCGCTTCCACTCCTGCACTTCAAACCCTTTCTGCAGAAGCAATGAATGGCAATAATTCAGGGATGGAAGCTGCTTGGAAAACTCATGGGATTTTAATGATCGAGTGCAAGGGGAACTGCTGGGATTCAGGTGGCAAACAAGTGCTAGCAGAGCACGAGCTGAGCGCTTGGAAGGAGCCACAAACGTGAGAAGCCCAATGAGGAAGAAGGCATTTTACACGAGAGTTTATCAACACAAAACTGTTTAATATTTATTAAATGACACAAAATACCTAGATAACAGACTCACTCTCTGAAAGGACATGTATTTACATTATTTACCAACTTTAAGAAAGACTCTCTGTACCCATATCAGACTTGTTATGAAACATTAAAAAGGTTTCGCTGCTTTTTGCATCAAGGGATGCAGCGGTGACACATGCCCTGCTCGCAAGTCTGCGTCAACTCTGGACTTTTTGATGCAGTGAAAAAAGCACAATTTTCTATTCCGGCAGCCGAGTGAAGAGGCTTCTGAGAAGTAAGAGGGTGAGCTGTTTTCTTCTTCCCACTCCAGACACACTCTGAAGAATCGTTATACAAAAAGTATATTACATTTTCGAATGCTGCTGTACTCTTACAATTTTAGCGTAGCTTCCCAAGGAAAATATTCTCCCTACTGTATGAAACCACTAAAAACCAACCCAGCAAAGTGGTATTTGGACATGGCTGTAGGTGCACTGCTTCTTTCTCAAAGAAAGCAGAAAGCATCAGGGCAGATGATATGCTTAGGAAAAATCACCCAGCTGACTGATAAGAAAAGAGACCGAAATATGAAGCACGGCTAAAGCAACTTCATCTGCTAGGGATTTTTGTTTTGTTTTCCTTTTTATTAACTATTTACTTTGGCACCTTCGTGTAAACTATAGAACAAAACAATGTTTACAACACATCTGCAATTACAGCATTTAAACAAAATGGTCACTTCTTAAACCAGCCAGGACAAAAAAATATTCCATTTACGGGTATAAAGATTAAAAAACTTAAAATATATATATTTCTAAGAATAAACTGCAATTTCTTATGAACAAGGTGCTATAAACTGCATGCAAGAGGTCAAGATTAAAAATGTGTGGCCAAACAGGCGAGCTGTGTTATAGCCAAATGAGCAGTGGTCCGAGCCCACGTGTTGTTTTCATACAGAGATAGATATGGCTCAAGAGGCAGGCACGTGATCCCAGCAAGAGGTTGCAGAGTTGTACGGCCGGACAGGGAATCTTGGCTGCAGCTTTGTCATTAATGAGGAATGAGGGAGACCTCAGAGATGAACAGGTTCTCAGGGAAAAGCCATGAAGCATGAGAAGCCTCCTCCCCTCCCTCTCGCTGCTCTACTCAGCCCAGTCAGCGTCTCACTGCCTGCTCTTTGGGTTGCTGTAGCTGGATTGCCACCTGGGGCTGCCTCCCATCGCCCAAGCTGTGTGGGAGCTGAGCACATCTTTTACGTCATAACTCCTGCCTTTAAGTTACCAAAGTGGATGGGATAGAAATGAAACAGACCCCTGGACCTGCTGGTTAGTCTGACTGATTGCAACAAGCCTGTCTGATGAGGGAGGATTTCACCAGAATAGGGATTTTTTTTTTTTTGATGTGTGATGGTGTTTGATTTGCTACAACCAAGCGAACGGACCCAGTTCAACAGCAGTTTTCATGATCTCCTGTTTCCCAAAGAGTTAAGTTTTATGCTCCTTCTCCATAATACCTTTTTAAAAGGAATCTTTTATTGGCTAAAAATACAAAACACGTACAAGAAAAAGGAACACTGAATGGAAAACACAGAAGGATTTTCTTTTTTTAGGGGGCATTCTTTTCTCCCCAGTGGACTGCCATTTGAAATAATACTTAAAGACTTGCCTCTGTCTGCAGGAGCAATCTTCAAGTTTCTTACCAAATAATTCCATTTTTCTCACAGAGGCAGTGGTGGTCCTGGATGCCTACCAGTAGTTATGCTGTAACAGTGTTGGAGGTTAAGGCAGATTTTCTGCAGATCACGTAAAGAACTGTATTACAGTTACCAGAGGGTGACAGTAAATAGTTCAGTAGGAGGAAAAAAAAAAACAACACCTGCTTCATCTGTCGACTGAGGACTGCGTACAAAAAAAGCCTGAGAAAACACAGCTGAAGAAATTACAGAATTAAACAGTGGACCAAAAGAGCAGCAAGGATGGGACGAGTCAGATACCAAACACACACACACACACACACACACGCACACTCCCTGTCTCACACGTAGGCCCCTGAAAGTGGGATCACAGTGATCAAAGTTACGGATCATAGAGCTCTAAGTTACACTGCCACTAAAAAGAAAGTAACATCTCGCTGTCAGGAAATATCTGCTATTCCCCAGGACTTAGTGCCTGAACAAAGATGAGGTTTTTCATTGTGCTCTGCAACACAGCTGACTGCAGGTCTGAAGTTTGGCTGTAAGGAAGAACTGTTACGTAGAGGAGTTGCCTTTTCTGCTGACATTTTTTTACCCTATGTATTCCTGGCATACTGCTATAGCAATAAAAAAAACCCACAACCTGTTGAAAAAAAAGCTCTACATTCAAGTGACTTATTCTCCCATGTCTTATCGAGATGTAAAGAATGCTCTCTGGTCACCTATGATGTTTTAGATGCCTTACAGCAACACTTAACTATCTTTCTGTATGAGAGGTAGGCTTCTGGGCTCTCGGAGGCCTGCCACATCTAGGGCTGAGTTCTTAAAGCTTTAAGTTAAAGCAATCCAAAGCAGGGCAGTCTCGTCAGTGCCCTGTCTAAACCTTGAGGTTTGTTCAAGTTCAGAATGTCGCAAAGCAGAACAAGTATTAAAATTAATTTGTAGTTTTTGTTCTTATAGCTTTACCACAAGAACAGTGTGGCTTTTCACATATACCTTTAAATAGAGTCTCTTCTGTAGAGTATTGCTGCCAAGAGGTGAAGGCCTCCTACCCATGTCCAGTAAAAACTGTCGCTTTTGTTTCCTTTATGGCTGTTTTATGCTTAAAATTCCCAAAGGTGAACACTAAATCTTACAGGCAAGCCATATAAATACAAATCTCAACTTGTTTTGTTGTAGCAGTTATTAAAGACTGATATTTGTATACATATGCCCACACTACAAACTTTCATAAATCATTTTATATTGGTACCATTTTGTCTTAACTGCAACCAAGAACATATTCCACTAGATCAGCAGTAAGCAGAGCTTGGCTTATTCCCCATTCCCCCTCCCCTCGAGAAAAATCCTCGTGTGGGTATCATCCAAACCAATAGTATGTTGCTAACTGAAATGCATTCTGTACAGTAAATTAAAAGTTTGCATGCAGTTTAAGCATTTTAAAGGCTTATTTTCTTATATTAACCTTTTGTTTCCATTGAAAGGTGTGAAAGACATCTGTCATATCAAGGGACTCTTCTCTTCAGACCCAGAGACAAATGGAATTACGAAGACCAGGTACTTTCTCGCAGCTTCCTGCACATCTTACTAAATAACATGCAAAGAGTTCAACAGCATTCTTCTTAAAATGTAAATAGTACTCTTTAAATGGGCATGTTAACCACTGAAAGAAGTCCACTCTGCTATACTCCTCCATTACACTGCTGTCATTCAGTCATCGGTAGTATAAAAAGTCAATTAACGGGATTAACAGGCTAGTTTATCCACTGGCAACTGCGTATGACACCGAGTGTGCAGTAAAACAAAGGCCAACATATGTTTATGCAATGTAGTTGTACTGATTTGGGTTTTCTTTATCTCTTTCCATGTAGTCTCTGTCAATTAAGGATTCTATTCTCTTCTTAAGGTCAGCAGGCTGTAAATCAAAGCGGATGTCAGCATTATTATTTTGTAGGCAGTGCTTCTCCATTCTACCTCAGCCAAATATCCATACTGCTTGAGATGACCAAACAAATTAGAACTTACATTTCTCAACACATCAAAGCTTCTTAAACTTGCAACGTGCAATTAAAGAGAGAGCTAGAGAATTAGATAGAATGCACTGTACATGTGAGCTCAGATGTTGTATCACCTTGTTTGGAAAGCAGTCTGCATTCGTACACAGCGAGCTATTCTCTCTCATATTGCACCCATGGGCCACTTCCACTTTGAGACACTCACCAACATGGAGTACCTTTCACTCCATATAATTTTCTTTTGTATATTAACTAACAATCTGCTTGGAAAAAAAACACTGTATGTTTACTGGTTACTGATATATCAACAAGTATCAACCAAATTAAGTCCAGGATCAAGATTACTTTTGCATATCTGAACCAGATTTCCCCTTTGTCTCAAGGCCGTGTTACCACAAGAAATGGAAGAACAACAACGTGCAAACAAAAGACAGTTTAGCTTCACCATTACTACCAGCAAACACTCGGTTCTGAAAACCTTTACTACACTGTGCTAACTATCTAAATGCCATAGGTAATATTCAGATGAATTAATGAAGCTGGCACTTTGAAAATCCTGAAATTATGTATTTTTTGTCCCTCCTGATGCACTTTTCAAGTAGAAGCACTGTTTAACTGAGGACAGGCCAAGGAATGTGATGAGAGGTAACACATTTTTAAAACAAAAGAAATCAGCACTGCACCTTTACTGGGAATTTGAGCTGGTTGTAGACCTCTGACACGAGCAGGTTGTGACTCAGTGTTTTTCGCATCTTCATGATCCGTACAATAGCGGCGTCAATCTGGTACTGCCGGTCCTGGAATACTCTCTCTGTAGTGCTTGCCTGCTCCTCCACCTGAGGGATGCATTTAAAAGGAGTTGCAAAGAGAACACCACAACTGTTGAATCCATTCTTCTTCATATCTAAGACAAGTCTTATTATTTAGTGAGACACTAAAAGACCTACTGTACATAACCCCTGGATATAAATCCCACAAAATATCACAGTCCACTGTCTTAAGAACTTGCATCCGGGAGTAAAAGCTTTGCACAGATTTGACAGTGGCTGGCAAATTCACAGTGAATTTGTTTCTATCTTCACAAGTCAGCAGAGCTGTAGGGAATGATTAAAGGTGAACAGAGCATTCACTACTTGGAACCTCTGCTAATCAACCTTAGATATCAATAATCATTGACATCTCTAAGTTAGCACAGAAGCTCCTGTTAAATCTCCACTATTTAGTCTGTGCTATCATCCCAAATATCCGTGTGAAGGATGCACGTATACCATTACGTGTGTTACAACTGAGAGGAACAAAGCTTGTAAATGAGCAAGCAACAAGAAACTTCACCTGAGAATCAAAGACTTAGAGTACTAGAGGAAAAACAACAAAAATGTACCGTTTCTTTCATCTGAATTTGGTTGATTTTTATCCTGAACAGCTTATGTCTGAAATCATCATTGCATGTGAATTTATCACCATCTTCCACATCTTTTCCTTTGGGGCTCTTAGTCAGTACTCTAGCTTTGCCACAAGCCAGAGACTGAAGTGTCCTTCTCAGCTCTCCATCCTCTAAAGCAGAAACAAGTTGTTTAGTACTTTCACTCAAGAACACACTTGAAGCAGTCAGTGTTTTCAGTACCAACCTATCCCAGTGGCTTGCTTTATCTCCTCTAGACTGAACTCCTCTCCTTCATTAAACATGAGCAGCACTAATGTCTGGAACAAGGAGACCTGAAGTTCTTTTTTGCCCTATCACAGAGGAAAGAACAGACATCATTAGGCTGTTTTTTTTTTTTTTTTTGGGATCACTTCACTCCTCTATGCCAATTATTTTACTGACAGGATGCATTGCTCCTTATTCATTTCAGAATAAGGGAGAATAAAAGTTATTGATCTCCTCATGTTTACTATGAAATGCAAAATGAGACAGAGGCCAGATTAAACTACTATAGCCCCTGACAAAATTTGCTAATGTATGTATCAACTTAAGACAAACTCAAATCCAAACCGTGCTTAAAATTACAATTTGAAAGATCTTTGGATTAAAGTGTAATGCAATGCAAGTTTAAAAACATAGTTGGCATTACTATCTCTGTAATAACTAAGTGGGATAATACATGTTTTATCATTAACATTGTGAAAAATAAAACTAGTGAACATCCCCAGCTTAAGGGAAATTTTCTCGAGTTATATTCATGACCACGAAGAAATGATAAAGGAGAATACTTGGAAGCTCTCTAAAAACTGCTATGTTCTCCCAAAACTTGTTTTGAATGAAAAGGTTTCTATATTTGCCTTCAGAGAACAGAAAGCATCTCCACATGTTCCTAAGGTACACTCATATCTGGATCTGGCAGAGCCACAGGAATAAGAGTTAAACAAGATGCTCACCTCTTTGAATTCTGCTTTTAGCACACAGTGTCCTAGAGTTGACTGCCACTGAAGTTTCCTGCCACTGTGTTTTCCTAAGTAAAAGGTTTTGAAAATCTCCTGCAGTTTTACCATCTAAAAAAATGGAAGAAAAAAAAAAAAACAAACAACCAAACCATGAAACAAATACACAATTTCTACTTTAAAAGCATTCTGCTCTGCAGTCAAGTAAGACAAGTTGCAGATGATGCCAAGGCGCACTTCTGTTAGGTTGCTGTTTGGGACAGTGTGTGTATATTCATTACCTCTGGGGGCAGGTGGACCTCCATAGGCACATAGGTTGGCCAGTAACCCATAGTCAAGATATTCACTGTCAGTTCAATATTGCCAGGTACATTCTGATTTTGCATATACTGCAGAAAGAAACACATGGAGATAAAACAACGTTTGTTACATGTGTTTTCAGCAGAAGTGAAAAGCTAGCTAGAACAGGCAATAACCCTGTGATGCCTTTGCTACATAACTCACAGGTTATGCAGAAGAAAATCAGAATAAGTGCTTTTCTGGTGTTCTAAATGTGCTGTACAGGAAGCTAGTAACAAGAGTGCTTCAGCATGCTGATGCTAAGATGGACATAGTTATACATGAATTGAGGAAAATAAGCTGAACTTTGCTTCGAAGTGTAGAACTGCCATGAGCACTGCCTGGAGGCATCACTACCTGCTTAAATGAGTAAACTTAGGAGACAGCCCCATCAGAGTACAGTGTTATTAACTGGCATTAAGTTCACAATTCTTCTTTCATTACATTTCTTTTTACTCTTTTTTTTCCCTTTTTAAAACAAGTTCTTCCATTTTTTTTTTCCTGCTTGATTAATCAAGAAAAGCACTAATAAATTCAGCAACATCTTCAGAAAGCACAGAGACACAGAAATGAACTCCCTCTGATTTTCAGTAGGGACTGCTTTCCCTGTCAGATTTTTGTGCAGTCCCTTTGAAAGCAATCACTTCCATTACAGACAACTGGAATAATCCAAAAGGAGCTTAACTCAAATTACAATATAAATGCTCACAACTAAAGACATTCTGCACTGTCTTACTAGATTTTTTGAGAACACCTCACTCAAAAGACAAGTAAATGAAGGAGCCATGGCAGGCTTCCCAGCAGTACCTGTTTAAACTGTATCATTATGTCTTTCGAAAGCTCCATATCTTTAAACATTCCTTCAAGTTTGCTGGTGAAAGCAGCTCCACATTCTATTAAAAAAAGAAATAAAAAATTATTCCATTCCTAAAAGTAATCTTTTTTTCAAATACCATGGAGTAGTTATTCTACATCAGAACACACATCAAAGCAGGATGAGCTATTTCATCAAGTGTTGTTAAATAAAGACCTGGATTTAATTAAGATAATAAGGATACAAACAACAGGGGTGTGGGATTGTTTTAGTGCGGCAGTTACTTCACAACCCAACTTCTTTTCCCACATGGAAAACAGACCATTCTTCCTCAAGCTCCACCAGCAATTTGTCACTCAGACTTTTATTTCAGTCCTAATGAGCTTCCTGCCAAACTGTCTCAGTGGTGGAACGAGTCACTGAGTTGTAAAAATCCTGCTCCTACCACCCAGAGGCTCCGTTCTAAAGCAAAGAAGACCAGGCTACAAACCTGCCAGGCCACAGCCTCATGCTTCTGATCTTAGATGCAGTACATCATAAGAAATGCCATGCTCAAGTTCTCTAACATATCACTGATAAACCCTACATGGAATGTCAACTCTATCCCACAGGCCAATACAGAACCAACTTCAAACTGTGGGGTTTTGGCTATTATTGTTACAATTACTAAAACTGAAGCAAACGATTCTCCTCAAAAATCATCAAAAGCATTTTGCTCTCATATAGAGAGGGAAATAGAAACAGCACTTCTGAGCACTCCCATCAGAATGACTATTTTCAAGAAAAGAAAGCTGAAAGAACCATAGATATTTACCATGTTTGAGCTTGGAAAGCATAGATTTTTCAGCATCTACTGAAGCACTCTTCCCAACTAATAGTCTCTTTGCTAGATCTTTTTTATAGAAGGCCTCAAACACATCTTTTCCTGTAAGAGATGAGATTTGACAGTGATCACAAAACATCGGGAGCTTTTATACAAACGTTTTTGCTGTTAAGGGACCTAATTCAAAGCTCAGTAAAGCCAACAAGGACCTTGACACTCGTATTTCAACAGATCTGGAGACAGATCTCATTATAGGAAGTTTAATACACACTCATTAAACATTAACACATTAAAACAACTCATTTACGCTTAAAAATACAAAGAGACTGCAAAAGTGAATTCAGTGTATCTTTATGTTGCTGATTAAACAACTGTATCCACACACACAGAAAAAAGAACACTTACCATATATGAATCTAAATATGATCATAATTTTATCCAGCATTTTTTCAAGTTCTTCATCAGTAGCTTCTTTGTTGCCTGCCCGGAGCTTTGAATCTACATACTTAGCTAAAAGAAAGTTAAAAAATAAGTTAAGCACACACCCAGTGTCACAATGAAACAGTTATTTTTTTTGTTTATATATCCAATATCGTTAAATCTTTTGGAAATTAAAGGATCTTGAAGTTGCTTTACTCACAGCTAGCTACAGATGTCACAAAGTTATAAAGCATTCAAGTCTAATCTATTTCCATATAAGCAATTACTGCATCTTTAGTAGTGTTAAATAAGATTTTTATGCACGTGTGAAATTCTGGTTTGTATTACAGCCTTGGTGTAAAAAGCTAATACTGTTACACATTAACATGGCTGTAATAGCAAAGGTCATGAGGGAAAAAAAGAAATATGTAAGGTAATATTTAAATCTGTTGGCTATGCCACCCAATTTCTCCAACAGATTACAGTCTAACTTGCAATCATTTGGTAAGCATGTGAAAAAGAAGGGCAGAAAGCATCAGGCCACAAGCCTGAGAGCACAACAGGCAGTAAAGCAGTAGTAGGCACCACCCAGGAAAACCATTAAGGTATTTCCAATTGCAGAGAGCTAGACACGTAGCACACAAAGATGGAAGCAACCTTTTTTGTAAGCTACAGAGGCTCTGTCTCCAAGGAGACGATGAGCACAATGCATTGCCATCTCTCTCCACTTTTATACATGAAAACAAATACCTGTGTGCAGCCCCTAACTGCTCTGTGGATGTGATGATTACAGTTACATAAGCTTCTGAGAAAGTCAGAATTACTAGCAGTATTCTCAAAGCTGGAAGCCAGTCCATTTCTGGAATGCCTTCACTTTTCTATAACCTTGCCCATTAAGTGAGTAAAGCTTAGTGGCATCCTATGAAAGAATTCACATCCTATGTGAATCCTATGAAAGCATTAACACAGTATGAGAAACCCCACAGTCTGAGGACGCACTGTGTGCTGTGCCTTAACACAATTCCATCACATCACACCTCCTTAAAAGCCGCATTGACAACTCCCTCGTGCCCCTCCCACCCCATTCCCCCATTGGAAGAGATAGAAGCAAAATACCTATGAGTTCAGCTGGCTTATTTGGTCTTTTGTTAATGAATGTTTCAAAGGCTTCTTTCATGGCATTTACAAACTTCTCATTCTTGAGAAAGCAAACATCAATAATATGGTCAACTTTATCTTTAAAATCGAGCAGTTCTTGGACCATGGTTTTGTCTTTTTCTGGGTTAATTACTATGGTGCTACCAAATGCCTGCAAAATAAAACATACCTTTCAACCAGCTGGAACAATGAACGCAAATGGCAACGTTTCTGAAGCTTATCTTTGTAATATTTTGGCTTTGATATTCATGTTAAGTTGCACTAATACAACAGAAGAAACAGCATTATAAATCAATTACTACATAACCATTCTCAGGCCTTGTGCAGTTGACACTTTCATCCATACGAGTTGAAGTTACTGTACTTTACTCAGCAGCGTTTGAAAGGTCATACATTAAATGTTTCCCAGCAAGTATTCTCTAACGCTTACAGATGCAATAGTTTCCAGAAATCACTCAACTATCTAATTCCACCAGCAGAGTTCTAGATTTACTTTACCTTTATGTACTCAATCCAGTGCTGCAAGAGAACTTGCACTCCACCTCTCACACGACTGAATAACTGATACAGAAGGGACAGGTCCTGAATTCGGTTTTCATCCAGAAGGTGGTTTAAACCTGCAAATAAGAGAATTTTAGCACAAGGGAAAAACCTACAGCCAAAGAGAGCACAGTTTATAGCTACAGTAAGGGAACTCTTCAGTGATAATATTTCTTATTGCTTAGTGGGTGGGCTGGGTTTTTTTATTATTATCATTTTTTTTTTTCAATATTTCTCTCCTTGGTTTGGAAAGCTATCCAGCTAACAGAAATCCAGTGAAATGCAGAATGGCTACTCGAACTGACTCCTAGGCCACCTCACCTAACACACCACCTTTGCTTGCTTCTGTTTTACTATTCCCTTAAAATTTGAGGAGTTTATGCTCTACTGATCAGTAGGAAAAGTTTCTTGGCAATCACAGCTGAAAAAACAAATTCAGAGATGCCTGAAGGCACGCAGCTTCAAGAGATAGCTTCATCTTTCACTTCTAAGTTTTTGGCAAAAGGCCTGACATCCAACAGAGAGGCTCTAAGTAGCTGTGTAGATACTGAACACTTGATATTCCTCTGAACAAAGAATCTGCCCCAGATGTTCTAGAAGATGCTCACACACCTCTTTCATCCAGAATCTAGCCAGCAAAGGGCATCACAAAGTGATGTAGCTTGTGTGTCCTCCCCCAGCACCTGAATCTGTAGTTGTTTTTTTTTTTTTTTTTTTTCCTCCCAGTACAGGAACTGAAAGCCCCAAGCAATAATTAGAAACACTTCCATAAAGAAGAAAGATTACCTTTCTGGAGAATGGCTGTTAAATGTTCACCTAGAAGCTGTTTTTCTACAGTAGCAATTAGTGGCTTCCTATAGAAGAAAATGTTTAGAATTACTTCTTTTTCTTCCCCCAGTACTGACAATTTTAAATCCAATTTTTGACACGATGTTAACTAGTTATCGGGTGTGCTCTTACTATCTGTAGCCAAGGACCTAAAACAAGTATATACATATTCATCCTTTCCCCTTCTCAGTAAACACCCTTTTTTTCCCTGTTTGTTGACTGAGGAATTCTCACATTAAGCATACAGTGACTTCTAGGCAGCTGGACAATGATCCCTCCAGTGAAGAAGTTAAGCAAGAAGTCTATCAAAGAACGCACCTTTTCCTGCTTTGTGGGAGATTTGCCTTGGGAGTAGGAAATAAAGACATCTCATGAACTAAGAGGTATTCAAACAAAATAAGGAGTTGGCCACTGATAATGGTGCGGAAGAAGGAAGACACTAAATAGTGGAAGTTTTAACAGCTTAAGGAAATAAAAATTTAAGTTGGTAGCAGTAAAACACCCTCCTCACTGAAATTCTTTGCAGCTGCTGTTTAAGAAGCTGCTAATACTTGCTCGTAACTTTGTTACAATGGTGACCACGGCAGCCACAGCTTTATCTTAGAAGGACACTTCTCCTGCCCTACAGCAATGAGTTCCACTTGGTTTATAGTTTGGGGCAGGATTTCCTCAAAACGATTGCGGAGTGACGTTAGTCAGTATCTCACACTCCGTAAAAAACATGCAAATATTCCTGGGTAAACATTAGAAGGTTTTCACTTGACAATTCTCAAGTAAAACTGGCCCTATCTTTTTCAAGTAAGATAATAGCTGAGAGTGGGAGCTGCAACCTCTGCTTCTCCACACAGACACCAACAATGTTTATATCAAAATTAACACTGACTTAAAAAAACAAAAACAGAAAGCAGGTATCAGATGTATCAACCAAGACAGTATTTCATCATAACCAAGAAATTTTGGTCAACAAGAGGCATCTGATAGTCAATAACTGAAATAAGCTGATGGCTCTCAACAGAAGAGCCAAACCAAGCAGAGAGATTGCACTTACTGTGTGCTCTGATCCAAGTAGGTGATTATCCTGTCTGCTTCTTCTTCCAAGCGCTTGTTGACATGGTGAAGATATTCTGGAACCTGAAAATGCCAGCATAGTTTTGTGTATTTTCAAAATCAAGAGAGGAAAAAATTGGAAATGTTGGAATACTGATTGACAGCAACAACAGATCCAGTTTTAAGGAGCAATCATCAGCACTCTGTCTGGAGACAACCCCAAGCGAATTTGATTTTTCAGATGATGATAAAACATAGAAGCACTTTATGGCAAAATACATTATGTAAGGCAGTAGAAAGTTCTTCTCCCTGAAAAATCCTTGATTGTTAGGTATAACAAAATATCACTAAGCATTCAAAATACCTCTCGTTCCTGCATAAGCCTCTGTCCTTCTGCTGCATACAGACGGTTTGTCTCTTCCAAGAATCTATGCTCAAAAGAATCTTGATAGATCTAGGGAAACAATACAACAATCCATGGTAAAGCTTACTAAACACTAAATTAAACTAATAAATGTCTTATTCTTAAGTTAACACAAATTTACTCACCTGCAAGTCAGAAAGCATGCTTAGGAGGCTCCGCAGTAAGCTCCTATCAATAGCCTCACCATTTCTTTCCCTCTCAATTAGCAGAAGAATGCCATCAATAGTTTTGTTCTGAACCTTCTGATCACTGATTATATGAGTCCTGAACAATTCTAGCCCCATATCCCTAAAAAGGAAATAAAAACTATTCAATAAATTGCGTAAGAATCAGCTCTAAATCGTCCATAAATAAAACGTGATCTAGATCTAAGAGAGAGCCCAACAGGTTACTCCAAATTCCTCATTCCTTTGCCCTCAAATCACTTAAGATGAATAAACACATACACACTGAAATAAATCACGATAAAGCACTAGCAGTAACCTATAGATTTTGAAGACTAACACACATATTTTTCCCAAATAACCATCGAACTTTTGCAGCATTTTTATTTTTTACTTGGGAGATGACAGGAAACTGAGTGAGCAGCAGCCTCCACTAGGAAAGGAGACTGTCATCCTGGGCCTCACTGCCACACTTAAGCTGCTGGACAGTATTCCTTTTTGTCCATCCCCTCCTAATCTCTAATTCTCTTTGGCAGATCTGAGAAGAACTCGGTGATTTGAAAGACAAGAAAGGATCACAGCTTCAGGCATCCCAGTTCAAATGCTCCATGAATTTGGAAATGCGATTCTGGACTCTTCTAGAAAATTCAGGCCCTCCATCCAGCACTCCTCTATTCTGTGGTGAAGTAATTTGGGTCATTTAGCTCCCAGTTAAGAGCCAAATGCAGCATGGTAACGGCACTGCAGGGCGTTTGCTTTATTAGAAAACAAAAGGGAAAATAATTTGCTTTCCTTTTAGGTAACTTTTCCCCTTCAAAACATGTTCAAAGCATTAATTACTACATGTGTTAAAAGTAATACCCAGACAAGCCAGGCCCTGGCACTTCTATTGTTGAACATGCCCTTTCCTTCTTACAGTGCAAACTGGATGCTGATATCTAATTAGCTGCAGTTTCTTATCACACTTATTCTAAAAGAATCTGCAATTCACTTTAAGGAGATTACAAACACAAGAAGGTATGTATTCACCACCTAATTTACAGGCCACTGGAAAGTACTGCACCAGATACAGGGTAATTTAAATAACCCTCACCATTATTCTCTGTGCCCTTACCAAATAGATGGCAGCATTGAATTCTGAAGTACGTAAGTTCGGTCCAAGAACAAAAAAATACTTCTAATCATAATCTGGCATGAGAAGGAATAAAAAAAAGCCACAATTATTTCACTCTTGAAACTGAAGAGCAAAACAAACCATGCTCAGTGACAACAACAACAACGAAATCCCCACGTGAGGTTTCAGGCAGTTTGTTCAGTGTGCTGCCAAACCCAGAGAGACACTCAGTGTGACACTTAGCATTCTTCCCCAGAAAACAATAGCTTCCTTCATCATAGGTAGAAACAGAAAAAGGTCTGCATGGAAATAACTGCTCTGAGTCACTCTGTTCCCCCCCCTCCAATGTCACACCACATCAAGAAATACACTACTGCATTTTCAAGGCTTCATTTCTAACGTGCTAGATACAATGTATTTCACACAGAAGCCTTATCAGAATGTAAGGCAATGTCTCAGAGTGTGTTTGCAAAGGAACAGAATTAAGTAAAGCATCAGTTGGACTAGTGAACTGCTTTTCCTTACAGTGAAAAAACTTACCATTTGTCTGCAGTGATCTTGCCAACATTTGTCTATTTTCTTTAGAAAAAGAACACTATCCAATGAATCCATGAAGAAATCATTAAGAAAATTATAATTAATAGGTTGCATTAGCATTGAATTTAATTTTTTTGTTTTTTAATAAACAACAGCACAACAAACTCCCCTACTCCCAAATAAAACCACCTCATTTCTTTCAAGTTGTTTATTTTAATGGAGCCTGTAGTGTAAACACGCTTTCAGTGACAAACCGAAACAAAACCTGAACACTTTTGAACATTTTGTCCAACGCTCCATCCTGGTGGGGACACGTGCAGAGAACACTGAAAACTCCCACACTTGAAACCCCAATAATCCACACCACGTGTAAATTGCTCCAAAAGTAATGCCTCCTATTTACTTCCACGGAAACAAGAAGAAAGAGCACAGTTACACTAGCTGACAGAGCAAAGCCTCAGCTACAATACACTGTTTGGCAACAGCCACCACACCACTAGCTCTGCATTTTCACCAGCCATGAAGAACAGGCTGTATGCCACACTCATAACACCTGCACCAGCAGAGGGGACCAGTCACCACTCCTGCAATGCCCCACGCAGCCCCCACTGTGCTCACAGACGCTGTTTGGTCTCCATCAACCTTCAGCAAGCATCAATGAATGTCAATCAGTGCCATTTTTTCTACATGAAGGAACTCAGTTCCACCCCTTTGCTCCATATGCACTCCCACATCAGACACCATTCTGTCACAGTGCCCCTCTGCTGCCATCTGTCACACAACATAACGGGACATGGGTGGGAAGGGTCAGCCTCTACTGCCATCCCATCACCATCATAAAACAGGAGGCATTACTTTTAGAGCAGCCCCCCTACGTAAGAGCCCACCACTGCATGCAGGTACTGTAACTTCAGCTCACATTAATACATAACATTAGCAGATAAAATTTGTCCCCAAAATTCTACTTGTCCTCAGCCTGCAGTGTAATTCTGGCACCAAACAAAACCCACTATCTCATCTGATGCAACTCCAGACTCCAGCAGATAAAGCATTTTGATCTTCAGATCCAGCACCACATCTCCCCATACCAGTGGGAGGTCAGATAACAGGAGACAGGAACTAGCTGCTCCAACTTCCCTATCTGCCTGAACAAGGCAATCTGAGCACATGATACACTGAACAGTCTTTGAAGTCTTATCTGAAGTCTAATTTGAACTGCTGTAAAATGTCAAAATGTTTCCTAAGTACCAAAGAAACTTTCTCACCAAGTTTGCAGATGGTTACAGATATAAAGGAACTGGAAGTGCTCTTTGTGAGGTCCTACAAAAACCCAACTATGCAAAACCCAGGAATTCAGCTCACCATAGCTCAGTGTCATGAACTAACTCAGAGAAATCCATCACTACATACAGGCAGGTAAAAACGTTTTGGCTTTCAACAGTTAAATAAAAGGATATTCTCTGAACTGGTGAATTTGTGCTTTGATGTGGTCTTCACAGATTTGTCTCAACTGTTTGTACAAGTTCGCCGAAATCTTGTAGGAGCAGAGATTTTCAACAGCCTGAAATAAAGAGAAAGAAGAAAAGAAAAGAAAGAGTAAGAAGTCTGTCTTTACTCTCATGTGTGGCTTTACAAGGAAAAAAAAGACACAGGATTCTTCTGCTTCTCACCATCTTCTGGCTGTAATGCTTAACAGTTGCATGCCAAATACCAGAGATACATGGCACTGTAATGATACTAAGAGACAAAGGAGAGCCCTGCTCTGAGCAGCTTAGAACCCAAGGGCTTATTAATTTCAGAGTACAGAGCATACCTGTTCCATTACACTGAAGGCCCTACAAATATTTGCTAACAGCTCACACAAACTGTAAACAGCTAACAGGAACCATCACAAGCACAGCAACAACCAAAGCAGTTAGATCTGTAATCATTCCTGGGGCACACAGCACTTCTTGCTGCATGCTCTGTAAATATGGGCTCTGTGACACAGCAAAGGTGAAACCAAACAAACCACAGCCACCACGAAAACCAAACCTGTGTAAGATCATCAGAAAGAAACGGGTACAGCAAGAGTAAGCATAACAATGAAAGCTAAGCCTGCATCTTTCTGAGCACCACAGACATATGAGCCAGGTATGTGACAGCTGAATTAGGATTACTAGAAAAGCCAGAAGTTGTCGACATGCACAGATCTTAGTACTGGTAAACAGCAAGAAATTCAACTCGTCTTAACACTTAAGGAATCCCAAACAAACACTAAAACAGGAGAACACATTTTAGATTACAGTTCAGAGTAGGCTGTGAAGGATAATCAACTCTAGCGTGCTGCAGCACCCATGGGGGCAGGCTCAACATTAATTCCCAAGTTTTGCTGCTGCTTATAAATGCTACTTTGATTTCAGAAGAAAAGGATGATGGAAAGCAGCAAGTTTAAAGAGACTGATTAAAGTTTCACTGAGAGCAGTGAACAGGCTACTTCTTCTCTTGCTTATTTTGGAGAAGTGAACAGAGAGCAAGAAAGACGGATGTTTTCACCTTGCTAGCTGCCTGCACAGCCCCACAGCCTCACTTCTAAGCAGCACTCCAATGTCAGCAGCTGTGCTGCTGTACTCCACCAGCAGTGAAAGCTCCTGCTCAGCTCAGCCACTTCAGCTGAGCACTCTCCTCACCACTGCTTATCAACCCAAGTGCTATTTAACCACACTGACACAAACCCTCAGAGGACCTGGCCTTTGCACTGCAGACAGAACACATGTATTAACATACATAAGCACACCTTTACAGTTATACAGTGCTCATATGAAGCTGTGCTTTCCCAATTCTGCATCAGCATGTGCTGGAATACTGAGTACAAAGCTTCTGCATCTGTAATGGTAACATCCACAAAAATAGTTTCATTTGTGACTTCTGCCCAACTTAATGGCATTATTCTGATGATTTTAAAAGGACAAACTTTTTAAGAGGACAAGTTTTACAGGGCTGCAACGCTACCACCAATTTTATCGCTGGTGTTACAAAACAAAATTGTGATGTATAAGGAATTCCTGACAACTTCAGCAGCTGTAATTAGAATCATAGAATCACTCAGATTGGAAAAGACCTTAAAGAGTCCAACCATGACCTAACCATACTACTCTAACTCTAACAACTCTCTGCTAAATCATATCCCTGAGCACCACATCCAAATGGATTTAAAACACATCCAGGGATGGTGACTCCACCACCTCCCTGGGGAAGTTCACCAAACGGTTGTTCTGAATTAGCAGAATCAAACTTCTGATCAAGACATCTGTGTCTAAACATCTGAACCCGTGCTCAAGATGAATTCTACGTTTTTAATTAGAGGACCCACACCAGGGTTAGGGTTAGGGAAAGCAGGAACAAAACCACTGTCTGATGAGGGAATCTCAGACCTTCTCATGAGTACTGTGGTTTATCTAGGAAAAAAAAGAAATTATAGATATGGTATCAAAGATCTAGATCTTTACTTTCTGGCATTAACAGAAAAGCAATTGTTCCCACGAGGCAGCATTCAATCCCATGGAACTTCAGTTACTCTCAACTGTGTGTTATCTCTCCTGCTCGAGGGGGAACAAAGTAAAAGCAAAACTAACAGCCCACAAACAAACAAAACCTCAGTGTTTGCTTGCTTTGCTTGGTGACATTTTCTAACACAGTTAGGATTTAAGCTGAACAACTCCATGAAAAAAAAGAAAAAAAAAAAGCATCTTATTTTGAGGTGCACAGCAACAACTTCTGCAATTCCCTCCATGCGTGGATAATGCTGTCTGCCAAGGCATAACTGGAATCAGATCCATTTACCAAACAGCTCCTCAGAAACAACATTAGTAAGCATGAAAAACACTAGTGACTTCTAATAATTTTAAATTGGGGCATTTTTAGCTTTATAAAAACAACAGGAAAAAAATCACACTGATTGCACACTATTTTCTTGAAAAGTATCTACATTATTACAGTGCTAAACTGAGTCAAAAGAAAAAAATCTTATTGTTTTTGCAAGCACAAGCATCATTAAAAACTAAGACTGTGGCAGAAACCAGGAATCCAAGTGGCAACTTGTAGCAGACAAATGCTGTATTATAAACCTTGTGTCTTAAAGCCATTTTGAAAACCCTGAAGTACTTGATTAGCAGTTATTTGCTCTGTTGTTTAGTCTAGAGCAGGTTAGTTTAAATACAAGCCAAGTGTTCTGCAGTTCTTTATTAGTGTCACTACTGAGTGTTATAACAAAGAAAAATAATCTTAAAGGTGCACCAGACCAAAGAACTCGGCCTGGGAGCTTCCAGGCTGCACGAGGAATGCAACTTCTTTTTCTCTCCATGTGATCCCAAACCTTGTGCAAACAGCACTTCTGTCCCTAGCTTTGCATAAAAAGCAGGCAACTCAAATACAGTGTCTATCAAAAAGGGGAGGGAATGGGGAAGAATGGATGCTAAAATGATGAACAGAAGGATATATATATACACACAGCAGCCAACAAGGCAATAAAAGCTTTAGAAATGAGTGCTTCCCTATATCTAGCTAAAACAGTGATGCCACTAAAACCATACATTCAGAGTAGGAGAGGAGGAAGAGAAATCTTTTTCAGCTGAATGTGGTAGGGAGAAGTTGAGTTTATAAATAAAATGTGAGATACAGTTTAGGGCTGATCACTTCCTAGAAGGTTTGGGGTAAAACAGTCAGAGCTGCTGCTGGAAACAAACAAATGCTACTTCTCAGCTGTTAGACACAGTGTTATTACATACAAGCAATCACAGAAAAACCAAACCAAGGCAGTATTATATTTACTTTTTAAAAGGCAAAGCAAAAAAAAAAAAAAAAAAAGGTTTTCAAATAAATTATTTATGAGCCTCAATCAGAACTATAAATAATCTTTCTCTTACCTAAACACCACCATTTTAGGATTTTCCTGTTTCTCCTTTAGCAGCTACACACCATAAACCCCAAACCAGTAAATGGAATACAGCTGCTTGCCTTATTTATCAAAAAAAGATCGTGTTCCTACAGTACAGTAAGTTCAAACAACACAAAAAGTCACCAAAAAACCTCTAAACTATCAAGACAACCCCTCACCTCAACAGTTCTACTTAAAGCACTCACCTGATAGAGCTCCTCTAAGTTGTACTTAATGGAAGTACTGTTCTGGATTGCTTCTACAGCCTCTTTCAGTTTTTGCCAGGTTTCATCTGTGTAGTTTTCAGGCAATTTGGGTTTATCTTGAAAATAAATTATTTTATAGAGTTTGAGAAAGCATTCAGTAAGAGCAAAACAGTTTACCTTTCACTCGAAGGACAAATTAACTCAGAGAGGAGAAAGCATAGGCAGTACTTCATACATACACGAAAAGAAAGCAATAGGATGAAAGCAGTTCCTTCCATTTGAAATGGTAACACACTCAAAATCCAGCACTACTTTTCACATACACATCAGCAGCCCTAACAGCCTGCGACCACATTGACAAATACAAATAAAGCAATTCCAATCAAGTGTCTGTGCAGCTCAGAGAGGGGAGCACTGACACCCAGGAAGACTGATCTGCACGTTTGTTACACTCCCTTCTAGAAATGGAAAAGTCCAGCTAACAGAGTGGAAAAAAACAAGCAAACAAACCTGAAAATGATGGATTAAGAGAGACGAAGGTGTGTAGTGCATATTTTTAATTAAAAATATGAATTCAACTCTGTATTAATACTTGGAAAGAAACTCCCAACAAACGTGCATAGAAATACTTAGCGTGACGTAGCTTTGTGGCCACAGGGAAAAATCTCTGGATTTTGAATTAATCTATTTATGTCTTTATTAGGTTTGGCCAGAGAATATTTGTGAGAGTTAAGGCCTCTTTCAGTGCTCATATAGCTCAAATGTTTGCAGATTTTCCACAGAGGGCCCTGCTACACAGTGCCCACAACAAGACCAAAGCAATTACCAAAGGATGAAAAAGATTACCCATGGCACATTCTGAGAAAACCACGACTACTTTAACATTATTTGTTCTCAAGCTAGCTCAACTAACCCCTTTTGTTGTGTCATGAAGTTCCCAAAAGGAATGGAAAAAGGAGAAAAATTAGGAACTCAGATGCATATCCATGTCACCAACAAGTGAAGGTGACTGCATTCAAATGGACTTTGTAACAAACTTAAAGGTAAAAAACAAAACAAAACAAAACAAAACAACAAAACACCTCAAAGCTTTGTATCCCTCTCGGGGATACAAAAATCCTACCTCTCTTTTCCCCCCCCCCTCACGTTTCCCTACAGTACTGGCAATATCCCAACACTGTAGATTCTTATGGTACAGTCAGAGACAACTCACTACAGCTGGGACTTGCTCATTTTCACTATCCTGTAATGCATAAGACATTCAGGAGTAAATACCAAGGTTCTGAATCTTAGGAAAGTTGTAAAGGATGTGTACTGCTATCACAGACAAAAGCACGCTTCAATTATTAGTCATCTTGGCATGTAAGCGTACATAAAAACCAGAGATGTAGATTCTCAAGACATCCTTTTTGACTCCAAGACCAACTCACAAGCAAAGATGATTGCAGCAGCATGCCACCCATGACATGCAATTAATATTTAAAATGTGAAAAGCTGCCTCTGAGCAGGGGCATTCATTTCTTGACATCATGCATCCTAAGTACGACGTTTTAAAACAACCAAATCAAAAGGTGGTGACACGTCAGTGTAGGAAATGGACTGGAAACACTCTTGAGAATTGAGTGGTCCTTAAAGCAAGAAGTTGCACTGGAATGTTACAGTGGCTCAGGTAATCCTAACCCTCACCTTTTGTGCTATCCCTATAGCACACTTGTATCAACTGCATCTTCAGAAATATGTTTTAAGCTCTTTATGATCTTTAAAGCCCTCTCTTCTCCCACCCAAACATGTGAAGAAAAGTAAAAACAACTCAGGAAAGTATGTTGCTGGATAACTATAAAAGGGAAGAGCAGGCTAACAAGAAAATCTCACAAAGTTCAGGTGCTTTCAGGATAAAAACTACAGAATTTTAGCTGGGCCCTGTGCCTACACCCACTTCAATTTTGTTCATGAGAATATCATGCAGCATTCACACCAGAAAGCTTCAATTCCCTACTTCAGTTGGTTTCAAATAACAACACTGGAGAAGCTCCATCACATAGGTTGAGAAATTACAAAATAATGTGAATTTGAAAAGAAAAAAAGAAGAGCATATTAAAAAAAAACAAAACAGTAAGTATGGCAGTGATACTGCAAGGAAAGCAAGCTGCAATAGTCTGAGGTACCTACTGGGAAGACAAGTAGGGGAAGCAGAAAGCAAATCTGCCTTAAGAGCTGGATAATCACCTTAGTTTCAACATTTAAAACTAAGCATAAGCAGATTAACCTACAAACAATCAAAATACGCGCGGGCAAGATACGTAGATTCATGGCTATTTTCTTTTTTAAGTGTATTCTGCAAAGACTTGTCATAAACAAGGCAAAAATACGAAGTATACCCTGACTCAGGAATACTGGAGAAGTGTTATCAAACCTTAAAAGTTTGATGTAAGGTGATTTACACACTAATGCAGAAAAACATCTCCTTCAACATACGAGACAGGGCCTTCTCCTAAACAGAGTGAAAGCAGTCAGAACAGCGAGCTCAGGAAGGGAAGTCTGGCTCAGGATGTGCACGTGATCAGGCAGAGATGCATCATCAACATAATCCCCCTTTACATAAGTCTAGGAATGTTTACCACAGAAAAGCAACCCAGAGCTATTTGAAAGCCAACTGGTTTTCATGTCGGAAACAAAACACAAAGCTGAGCATCAGCTCCGCAGAGGTTGCGAGGAATTAGGGTCTGTTACCTTTAAAGTTCTTGATCACTAATTTCTTAGCGGAGCCAGGTTTACTGTTGGCGAAACTGGACACGGTAGAGGAGGCAGCTTTGGTCAGGCCGTTGGCATGGTGCCCTACGGCCACTGAAGAAATTAAAAGGCTTTTATTTTTGAGCTGCTGTTGGTGCTGCTGTTGAGAAGAGGCAGCAGGAGAGGAGGAGGAAGAAGACTCTTCAGCCATCTTCACATCGAGTCCGATAAAATCCAAGGAGTCCTCAAAGCGCAGCTTCTTCTGGAGGTGATGGTTGGAGGAGGCAACTCCTGAGGAGGAGCAGGAAGAGGTGGTGATGACCAAGGAAGATGAGGAGGAGTTGTTTTTGGAAGGAGATGAGGAGCAGGAGGAGATGGAGTCGAACTCCTCTCTTTCGGAGTTGCTGTTATTCAACTTTCTCTTCTTGCAGGAGGAGCTGCTGCCGCTACTACCATCAGTGGCAGGCCTGACCTCCTGAGCTGCAGTGGGGGGGTTGGGGGAAGAGAAACCTGTGGGAAACATGAACACACAGAAATGAGCCGGCTGAGGGGCATCAAATCCTGGCGGAGCGACAAAGAGGGAGTTTGCGCGTCAGCCTCGGTGTCTCTCAGCAGAGTCCTCCAACTCCTTATCGGCAAAGCCCCTCGGTATTCCCGCTTCTTCGCTCTCTTATTCCTCGAAGAGAATCACAGGATCTCCTCTCTTCCCTTTTCCCGCTACGACTCCGCTTCTTCTCTCGGTCGGCCTCCGTCTCCCGCCGTCACTCCTCCCTCAGGGCAGCGGCTCTCTGCCACCCGCGGGCTCCTCTCAGCGCCGCTCCCCGCCGCCTCTCCTCCGCCGAGCGGCAGCGGGAGGGCCGAGCGCGGCCCCAGAGCCCCGGCCTCAGAGCCCTCAGCGCAGCCCCCGCCGCCCGCTCCCCGCCCGCCCCTCTCCGCTGCCGGTGCGCTGCCGGGGGCGGCCGGGCCCGGGGCTTGTTATTGTCAGTGCAGGCGGGGAGGGAGACTAAAGATGGCGGCGCATCCGCTCGCCGTGCATGCCGGGGCGCGGCCGCCCGACGGGCCCCGCTTCGGCCCCGCGGTCCCCGCGGCAGGACGCCGGCCGGCCGGCGCTCCCTCTCGCCCGCCCCTCCCGCCGCTCCCGCGCGCGGCCCCGCAGCCGCCGCCTCTCTCTCCGGCCGCCGTCCCGCTGCCCTCTGACCTACCGGAAGTGATCATGGTTGCCGGCCGCTCTAACGGCCGCCCGCCGGACACCGTCGCGCGCCGGCGCAGGGCGTGCCGTACGCGGGGGGGGCGCTACGTCATCGCCGCGCGACCGCGGGTGGCGTCAGCGCCGTGCGCGGGGCTGTGCGCATGCGCGGGAGCTCCCGCGGCGTGAGGCGGGGGGGGGGGGGGGCGGGGCGGGCTGCGTGGGGACTGCTGCGGTGGCCGTGCCTTTATCCCAATGAAACACGGGGCGGGGAGGCTAAAATCTAATCACGTGCATGGGTGTTGGATCGTGTTGTAATCCTTTCCTGTTTTAAGGCTGTGTCCGTTCCTGACTGTGTTTTGGCCCTGGAGCGTGTTCAGAGAAGGGCAACAAGACTGGTGAGGGGTCTGGAGCACAGGTCTGAGAGGAGCGGCTGAGGGAGCTGGGATTGTTTAGCCTGGAGAAAAGGAGGCTCAGAGGAGACCTCACTGCACTCTACCACTTCCTGAAGGGAGGCTGTGGTGAGGAGGGGGTCGGCCTCTTCTCCCAGGTAACTAATGACAGGACGAGAGGGAATGGCCACAAGTTGTGCCGGGGAAGATTTAGATTAGATCTGAGGAAATTTTTTTTCTCTGAGAGAGTGGTCAGGCACTGGAATGGCCTGCCTAGGGAGGTGGTTGGGGCACCGTCCATAGCGCTGTTCAAGAAGCGTTTAGATGAGGTGCTAAGGGATTGGATTTAGTAGCTTGCTGGGTAGGGATGGTGTGAGGATGGTTGGACTAGATGATCTTGTAGGTCCTTTCCAACCTAATGAATCTATGAATAAATTATGCCACGTATGATGTTACTTTGTACGGCTGCTGTCATTTGTAGTACTGCTCTTTAAACAGTTGTTAAAGCAGTGCCGTTGACTCATTGCTTTGGCATGGAAGAGGAACTCGGGTGGTGATCCGATCTTCCACGTCCTCTCCTCTGCGCCAGCAGAAACATTTCCATCTGTGTGTCGGTCTGCGCGGAGAACAAAGCCATTGCTGGCTGCTGAGGGAGCTCCTGAGGCGCCCCGACCGAACCACCGGGCAGAACTGGCGCGCTTTGCCGCCCGTGCGCATGCGCGGAGCTGCCGCGCGGCCCGCTGGGAGCTGTGGTCCCGCCCGGCGCCGTGACGCCGCGCGCGTTCCGTTGCCATGGAGCCGCGCGACAGGCCGTACAGCGCGGCGCTTCCGGCTGGCGCGGAGGGGGAGGGCCGGGACCTCGTGTGAGGGAGCGCGGAGGCCCGGCAGCCCGCCCCGCGCCCGCCGGTCCACGCCCGGCACAGGCTCTCTGTCGCCCGCCCGGCGCCCATCGCCCCAGGATGTTCAAGAAGTGAGTGGGGCTCGGGGGAGGGGGCCGGCCGCAGGATGCCGGTACGGGCCCGGTGGGCGGCCGTCCGGCGCAGCGGTGGGTCCGGGTCGCTGTGGGAGGGACCCGCCCTGCCCTCCCCGACCCCTGCGGCCGCCTTGGGTGCGTCCTCGGCCTGGGCTCTGTCTTCCGCCTCGTTGGTGTCGGAGGAAAGGGAAGGAGGGAATTCGGGGCGTTCCGTCGTCGAAACTTTGGGAGGGGGGAGGGGGGGGACTGTGTAATCGTGCTTGGTCGGGGCTGTAAGCGGTGCTGCCGGCAGCGAAACGCGCCCGGCGAGCTGCTGGATGGGCCGTGGGGCACGGGGAGCCCCGTGTGCGCGCTCAGGGCTCGGGCCGGCAGCGGGCACCCCTGCCCACCCCGCCCAGGGGCGGTGTTACGGCTCGTGGAAGCCCACACCTCAGAGTTAGACGCGTGTGTTAACTTCTTCTAACGAGTGTATAGTTATTTGAGAATGCTGCGTAAATGCAGCGTCGTTGGGCAGCGGGTTCTGCATTTCTGAAATGCTTTTGCTTGGCAGATTTGATGAAAAGGAGAACGTATCGAACTGTATCCAGCTGAAGACTTCAGTTATTAAAGGTATTAAGAACCAACTGATAGACCAATTTCCTGTTATTGAACCATGGCTAAACCAAATTATGCCAAAGAAAGACCCTGTCAAAATAGTAAGATGGTAAGTTTCTTTTTGGTTAACCTCCATTTCCAGAGTGCTTGGGTTGCTTCATTTGTATGTTTGCTTTCTACTGGACAGGGGCCTGGGGGCTTTAAAAGGCGTGTAACCATTCTTAGAGATAACAGTACACGTTATGAGTGAACCACAAAGTTTGTGTGTGGTCATTGTGCTGTTGAGAGCAAATAGGGTTCTCAAGGAAAACAAAAACCCTGCTTGGTAGTGAACATCCAATGTGTACAGTGACTCTGGGGATTAGCTTGTTGTTGAAGGGAAGTGTTCAGCTTTATGGCTTCAGAGAATCAAGCTTGTTTCAATAGTTTCCAGTTTTTTTTTTATTTCTATTATTTAATTTGGACTTCTCTATGTAGTTTGGTTGACTTTTCTTCTTTTTTTTTTTTTTTTTGATAGAGGATAGGATATTTTTGCTGGCTTTTGTGAACAGCTGTCTGTCTGTCTGCAGAACTTTTAAGGAGAGGGAATAGTGCATGAGGCCAATGTTGAAGAAGAAAGCATCTGGTATTCTTAGTTTTAAATTTTCCTGTTAATTGACAGCATTAATTACCTCAGTTACCAAGATTGTCTAGAATATGTAAAGCATTTAATTTACAGAAGAGCTAAGTGGTTATTAAAGGTACATTTCTTTTATCTTGCAGTCATGAACACATAGAAATCCTCACTGTGAATGGGGAATTGCTGTTCTTCAGACAAAGAGAAGGGATTTTTTACCCAACGCTAAGGTTACTTCACAAATGTAAGTCTCCTGAGAATGGTGGTGGGAGTAGAGGGGTGAGTGTGTGAATCAAGGAGACTTGTGTGCAACTGAGTTTGAAAGCTCTTAGTACTTATTTAGTGCACATGTGCACTTAAAGATATATTACATGCCTCCAGCTGTACTTGTATTTCTGTTTCAGGTACCTACGTGGCTTCTTTTGTCCAAAATGAATGTAATTCTATATGTTAAGTAATCTGACCTTTGATTTTTAGGTATTACATTGCAGAATTCTTGTGGGGCTTTGTGCACAGTGATTTTTCTATCAGAGTCTACATTTCTTGTTGTTAATCCTGTTACCCTTTGTTGTTTCAAGTCTTTTTTTATACCCTTCTTGTTGTTTTTAAGTACTTGTTGGTTCTTACTGCAAAAATAGTCTTTAACCATGTCTTAATGATGGCAGTAGATGCTTGTCTCCTTCTAGAACTTATGCTGCATGGTTTTTGCTTTTTAAAATGTAATTTCTTGGATTAGTTTTGTATCTGCTCTCACTGTTCTGCTCTGTTCTGTTACTGCTCTGAATGGCTTTTGGATGTCCATAAAATGTTGATCTGTATTGGAAAACCACATTTCAAATACTTGATGTTGCACAAACTTTGAGAATGCCTTTGAGAGCTGACAGCCTTCATGAATTTTGTCTGCCTTTGCCTATTTTGCCCTGTTACCAGTGAAGTGTTTGTTTTTAATGGAAGAAGTTGTGTGGGTTTTTGGTTATTTTTTAAGGGATTGAAGATCTCCTAGGATGTAGGCACTTCAGTAATTGTTTTATTTGGGGAAGCTTGTTAAAGCTGTTACTCAGTTTAAGGATTGTGTGCACGTGATAGAGGGATAGGCTGTGTTTGATTCTGAATTTCCCATCCTTTGGTTCTCAGAACAAAGATCTAATCAGGGAAAACAGCACCTCTGTTTTTTTAGTGCTACCCAGGAGGAGCTCTGCTAATTGTTTCTCAGCTTTCCTGCCCGTGCAGCACATTATACATCTAATTGTCCCATTCTGATAATGAATTATTCATATTGTTATCCTAATGTATTAATTGTAATGCTGTATCTTCCCCCCCCCCAGATCCATTTATTCTACCACATCAGCAGGTTGATAAAGGAGCCATTAAATTTGTACTAAGTGGAGCTAACATAATGTGTCCTGGCCTGACGTCTCCTGGAGCAAAACTTTACCCTGCTGCAGTTGATACTGTTGTTGTATCCTTCTTTAATTATGAATTACTTCTTTCTGAGTTAAATTTCTATGTCTGTGTTCTCAGCTGGTGACAAAAATTACTTTGGTGTGGAATAACTAGTAATCTGAAAAGATTTGCAAAGCTTTGGATGTTACTTGGAACAATTCAGATTGTTCATTCTTTTTACCTGATGTGATGTCTCAAAGCCCCTCAAAATTAACTATTCCTGTTGTGCTTGGTTAGATGGGAAGCTCTTCTGTTAATGTAATGGGTAATAGGAGCTCCTCTGTGATATTAGGCAGAATTGCAAAAAGAGATGAGGGCACAACTTGTTCCCCTGTCTCCTTAATGAATGATCTCCTTCAGTTATAGAATAATACAGTTCGTTTGTTAGGGAGTGCATTATTGAGAAAGGAACTAGGAGCAAATTCAGCATCAGTGCCGACCTCTGCAGCTGTTCTTGCTCTTCAGATGTGGTTGGAGATGTGCACTTACGTGTTGCCAAGCTTTGGGAAGGATGTCTGATTCTGTTACCTTCTAGGTTTCTTCAGATACGTCTCAATTCTTCTGTACAGTGTGATCTAAAATGGCCCCGTGTGTAGCTGCAGCTTTCTTCCAAAACGAGAGAGACTGGTGCCTGTGTTAGGTGTAAAGAGGGTATGGAGCGTGGTGTTGGGAGATCACTGTGTCATTGCTATTTGAAGTTCATAAATCCGTGCTTCACGCTCTGTGCACTGATTCAGCTGTTAAATGCAGCCCGTTGTTTTGCTGCCTTCAAGAGCCAGTGCTCTCTGATTACTGAAGGGACAGAAGTTCACCTGGGGAGTTGGATGCTTTTTTGGAAAGTGATTTCCTCGTTGTTACTGCTTTTATTTTTCAGTAATAACTTAAAACAACAAAAAACAAACAAAAAAACCCCCTGTTTTCCTTAGTGGTAATTTTCAGGCAATAATGGCAGAGGGAAAACAACATGCATTATGTGTGGGAGTCATGAAGATGTCAGCAGATGACATGTAAGTGTTGTAAAAAATGAAATACGACTTGTCCCATATCGTAATTTCTGCTTTAGTTTGTAATTTCAGCTCTGCTGTCAAGGTTACTGAATCACTGTTGCAATGTGTTTCTTTTATGTGTAGCATTTATTTAAGCTTTCATTTTTTTGATTAACATTGAGCTGGGAGAAGAAGGAGGCAAGGAGTGTCTTTCTTAGCTATTTATTCACCAGAGTCAGAATACTTGATGTGAATACAGACTGGGAGACAACTTCAGCAGTGTCTCTGAATGTCAGTATTTCTTACGCTCTGATAATACTTTCTCAAAGGTTTTGCTGAACAAAGAAATACCTGTGAGTGTTTACTGCCTCTGCTGGTTAAGAGATGGAATTTGGATCTGAGCATGCTGAAATGCTTCAAGTGATTGATTTTTTTCTGTAAGGGCAGCAGAGGCTGAAGTCCTGCTGGTACTTGGTGACCAGCTGGCCTTTTTTTTTCCCCTTGGATCTGCATGCAGCATTCCTGCCTAAAATCCTTGCTAGCTAAGCTGCTTGTGAGATGTAGAGATCTGCTTGGGGGTGAACATCAAGGGAAATGAAGAGAAGGCGGAAAACTGAGAAGAATGTTGGTTATTCTTTGCATTCTGATAATCCAAAATTAGGAGATAAGGCATTTTTTTTGTCATCTTAAGATATCTTGCAGCCATCCAAATGGGAATGATGCTGCTCTGTGCAGCTGTGTGCTGTTTCCTGTGATACAGTCTAAAACAGAAAATTGAGAAACACAAGCAAGATTTAGATCTTTTTACATTATGATATATGATGCGTTAGTAGAATTAACTCAGAGGTGTTTTCCTTCTTGATTTCCTGCCCTAGAATAATTAGTTCCGTGGTGAAGCTAGATCTTTTCTCCATGGAATTCATCAACTGGATGGAAAGATGAACACAAAGCCAACACAGATGTACAAAACCATTGTTTATAAGAGCTTACTTGATTCCTGTTATACAGGAAAATCTGTGTATAAAAAGCTACAAGTCCTTGTCATGCTATTTTAGCATGTGTAGCCCTTTATTAATAGGTAGGCATCTTGCAAGTAGAAGCGAAGCAGCTCGCATGCATTGGATTCTGTGGCACAGTTGGAACCACGAGGTCTAATTCTGTATCCCTGACAACACTTATCCCATGCTTTTGTACCACCAGCTGTGCTCCAGTTGGATGAATCAGTTAAAGTGCAATTTGTACTTTGAGTGTGGTGTTCTGTGCTGCTCTAACCTTATACTCCTGTGCTTTCATTCAACAGTGAGAAGGTCAACAAGGGGATCGGTATTGAAAATATCCACTATTTAAATGATGGTCTTTGGCATATGAAGACATACAAGTGAAAAGAAAGGAACTGTGTTACTCCAAGGGAATGCACTTAGGTTAAATGTGGACTGCTTTGTAATTCCTTGTTTTTAATGTGACTGAATGTACAAATTATTTTGTTCTGTGGCAATGCTAAATAAAACAAGTGAATGCAAAAGTACTGATAGGCTGCTATAGTTCTCTAGATTTCTTTTGATTGCAGTTTTTAATTGGTTTGTTTTCAAGTCTTCAGTCACTGGAGATATCTGATGGGAAAGATCCTGCGTGGACTGTGAGTAGACTTTGGAACGAAGAGGAGGAAAAAGCTGAGGATTGTTTACATTTTTGTGCTCCTCTAAAAGAGTAATGTAAAATGTGTGAAATATAATCAGTTTCTAAAACCTCCAAAACACTTGAGAATTTCTTGCTTGATTTAGCATCTCACTGGCCTGTCTGTTTATTGAATGTGGAATAATGTTGAATTTAATAACAGCATTAACTGTTGTTTTTACTTCAAGAATACTTAGTAAGAAGCATTTATCTATAGGACTTAAGAACGTAAAGTCATACGTGGGCTATAAAGTCTTCTATCTTAGATCATAACTTAAGGATACATAGAAGCTCAGATTTCTACCTACCAACACTGGTACTGCTCTCTTTACAGTGGCACTTGCAGCCATGCTCCAAATGGAGCGTGTGCCCGTGGGTGCCTGGTGCACTGCTCCCCGTTTGCGCCTTGTTTTAGGAGCAGAAACAGAATCACTGTTCAACAAAAGCACGATAGCAAAACGTAGGTCCAGAGCCACAGGGAGCTTCAGGAGGGACGTCAGCTTGCAGGCACTGCTGCACAGATGTCCCCACCCTGCACTGTGTGGAGCACTGTTTGTCTGAGTGATGCACCACTGCGTTCAGTGACTGCGTACCCAAAGCTGTGTCTATGGAAAACAGACTGTGCCATGGCATTATTTAATAAACTAAGAAAACATTAAGGTCTGCTGTTCATAACTCTGCAAGTATTTCTTAATATTTGAAGTCTCTTTTCTAACACTTGTATTTTGCTGACGGTAGGGCTTGACTGTGTGCAGTGCTGTGTCTCAGTGCTGCTCTGCGTGTTCCGTTCCTGGGAGCTTTACATGGTGGCAGAGGTGTTCTCAGTCTAATTCTGAAGTCAAATTACGACACGAAGATCGAAGTGCTAACACGTGCTACTCTTAAATTACTTCTGTAACCTTATTTACTAGACTGCTTTTGAAAATAAGGTATGTCTGAAACTATTCATGTAATTACCACCATAATTTTTGTATTCCTACACCGCTATGTTGCAGGGAGAAGTTGGGTCAAACCTCAGACCTTCCCTTCAAGAGTGGATATTATTATTAAAGCCTTAAAGACTCTGCCACGACTTCACTAATTTGTTAGTGCTGTGGGGAATCAGTTTGTGCCTCATAATTTATTTTGTGTATAAGGTGAGCTGGTCTGAGTTCTGGGGCTTGCTTTTTCCTCTTCCATCTTGTCCCTGAGACTCCTGTGACACAGCTGTGGTAGCTGCCTTGGTGCCACTCTTAGCTGTTCCACAGCTTTTCCTCCCCCACTGCAGCCAGGATGAAATATTACAGATAGCACAACATTCTTCACTGGACTCAACTCATTTCTTCTGCAGGTAACGTAGTACCAGTGAAGCCCAAAGCAGTGCCACCTCACCTGGTGTAACATCCAGGCCAGGTAAGTAAGTGGATTCTAAATGGAGCAAACACACCCAAGTGCCATTTATTACCGCTTAACTGTAGCTGGTGGAGGAACAGTGTGATAGGGTGATGTGTAAACTCAGATTCAAGTGCACTTAAAAAAATTCGGAGAGTTCTGAAGGTTTTTTTGTGCACTTAATGTGTTTGTTTGGTTGGCACTGTGAACAAAGAAAGGCAGTGTGTGGAAGCACACTGATCTGCACCTTCGTGTTCAGAAATGCCTGTAAATAGAGCAGCACTTCATACTTGTATTCACAGCTAACCGACTTCTGCTGTGTAAATACTGTTAGTGCTTCCAACACCGAAAGCAAATGGAAACTTTATTCTAATATTCATATTTAAGAATTAAGAATGAGCAATTCTGTGCTAACAGGCTACGTGACTGCGCTGATATTTATGTAATGCGAATATTCAGATGTCGTTATCGCTTGTGCAATTAAGAAAGGCAGTCTAAAGGTCACTTAATATTATTCTGCATTAACTTTTTACTAGATTTCTTTTGTCAGTTGTTTCCTGCTGGCTTGCTTCTGGGTTAGGAGATTGTACATAAAGCAACAGGTGCACCCTACGGACTGCTTAACCAGTAATGTTCAAGCTGTTGTATACTTCAGCGTAAAGGAAATCACATGGAAGTTGGGTCTTTCAGACTGAATCTGCAGTCAGTTTTATTGGTCCATCTTAGAAAGATAGAAAGACATTCTGGAAGTGTCTGGAAGAACTGAGAGAATCAAAATGTTGCAAAAATATATTTATAGCAGACTAAAGTTCTTTTGCTTTTTCATTAATAAATACTTAGATATACAATCCCCTCCCCCATAAACTTCATTTCTTTTTATCCCAAACGACTTCTTTATCATCCACTGTCAAAAAGCCAGAATCGTTCCTGTATAAAAGACTTTAGAAAGTTCTCCTGCCGCTTTTAAAATTAAGAGCTTTAACAAATCTTTGTGCAAAAAACGTACACGAGTACCATCAGATTAAGAAAACCGAATGTCTGTACAAACATGTGTTGTAAGAACAGCTGCCTCTTTGGTCCCAGCTCCTCCCTGAGAGGCATCAGTCGTTGTCTGAAGCCGCAGGGGGCAGGAAGACGAGCGCGTCGCTGTACATGTGGCCGTACGGCCGCAGCCTGTAAACGCCGTACATCATCACGTGCATGTGGTTGGGAGACAGCCCGTTGAAAGTGATGGCCATGTCGGAGCAGCAGCCGTCCACCACCTGCTCGGGCTGACTAGCCATCGCCTCTTTGATGAGAGCGTTGACGGACTTGGTGTTAAAAACATCCTTTCCTTCAGAGTCCTCCGCGTTTTCAGCGATCACTCCGGTGTACTTCAGGCACACCGCGAGTTGTTTATCCTCAGACAGCTTCCAAATCATACCGCCTTGCTCGGGACATTTGTCAGAGTCTTCAAATACGCGGGAGAGGCGTCTTAGTGATTCAATGCTTAGGACAATCCCTCCCTCACCATCTACGTACTCCAGGTCACCGGATTTCATAGTATGGCCTATATAAAAAGGCTGCGCGGGGTCTTTCTTCAGCAAGAAATACTTGAGATTTTCGATAATAGCAAATGTGGTCGGATAGGCAAGGAAGAACCAGCTGAACTCGTCTTTGTAACGCTCGTAGGTTATCTTGTAAGCTTTTCTCATCATCGTCCACATATCGTTGGTGTTGAGCACTACGGCATCGAACACTTTGACGTTCTCGGAGCTGTAGAACTCGGCCTTGTCGCAGTGCTTGCTCCACGTCTCTCTCACGGCAGCCCAGTGCCCGATGTCTTTGGGCTTCACGAGGACGATGCAGTAAACGCGGATGCTCTGACTGAGCTCCAGTCGTTCGTCTTCCGAAAGATTTAACACCTCTTCTTTGTCGGGAGCCTGGATGTGATGGTGCTCGTGGTGACGCGCTCCGGTCCCGTGCCCGACCTTAACGTGCCCAAGCAGCGTGACCACTACGCAGAAGATTCCTCCCAGCAGCACGCCCTTCATGAAAGAGCTGCTTTCGGAAAGCATCGTTCCTGCAGACGAGACGGAGCCGCGCGGCGATCAGGGGCACCGCGCGGCCTCCCCAGGGCTGCCGGCCCGGCCCGAGCCCCGCCGCCCTCAGCCGTGCCCGCTCCCGCCCTCAGCCGCCGCTCACCGCCGCCGCCGCCGAGCACCGGCACCCGCCGCGTCCCGGCCCGCCCGGTTCCCCGCCGGAAATGCCGCGCGGTCCTTCCGCTCCCGGCTCCGGTCGCGGGGCAGCGCCGCCATCTCGCGGAGGAAGCGGGGCATGGAGCGGCTCGGCTCGGGCGGGCCGCGTGGCGATGGAGGCGGAGCTCCTCTGGAAGAAGTGCCTCTGGCCGCTGAGGCGAGCAGCCCGGCGGTCGCGGTCGCCCCCTGGCTCTGTGTTTTCGGGTGCTGCTGGTGTGAAGAGGGCAGCCGCCTCACGGCGCGTGGGAGCCCTCGTCACGGCGTCACAGGACTGTAGGGGCTGGAAGGGACCTCCAGAGAGCATGGAGTCCAACCCGCTGCCAGAGCTGCTCCCAGCCCAGCGTGCACAGCTCGGCGTCCTGAACGTCCCCACAGAAGGAGACCCCACCAGCTCTGTGTGCAGCTCCAGTGCTCCGTCACTGCACTGGGAAGAAGTTCCCGCTCACATTCGTGCAGAACCCATGCTTCAGTTTGTGGCCATTTCCCCTCGTCCTATGGCCACACACTGCTGAGAAGAGTCCGGCCTCGTCCCTTTGCCTCCCACTCCTCAGATATTTATAGACATGGATCAGATCCCCTCTGAGTCTTCTTTTTTCAAGGCTGAACATCCTCAGGTCTCACAGCCTTTCCTCATAAGAGGTGCTCTACACCCTTTATCATCTCTGTAGCCTCCGCTGGACTCTTTCCAGGAGATCCCTGCCTGTTCTGTACCGGGGAGCCCAGAACTGGACACAGCACTCCAGGTGAGGCTTCACCAGAGCAGAGAAAAGGGGGAGGATCCCCTCCCTCGACCTGCTGGCCATGCAATTCTTAATGCACCCCAGAATCCCATTGGCCTTGGCCACCAGGGCACACTGCTCATGGTCAACCTGTCGTCCACCAGGACACCCAGGTCCCTCTCCTCAGAGCTCCTCTCCAGCAGCTCATCCCCCAGCCGGTGCGTGCAGTTATTCCTCCCTAGGTGCAAGACTCTACACTTGCTCTTGTTGAATCTCATCTGGTTCCTTTCTGCCCAACTCTGCAGCCTGTCCAGGTCTCACTGAATGGCAGCACAGCCTTCTAGCCTTCTAGAAAATATTTCTTATCTGAAAAGGGAGATTTAATGTCAAGATACGGTATGCTTTTGTCCTCTCCTTTTGTTTATATAGTTTGTGTCAGGCAGGTGCTGCTAAATTTAAATCACAGAGCAAGCTCCACTAAATGCCTAGAGGGTGTCTTTGAATTGATTAACACCATTCTCAGATTAATGGGGTAAAATGGCTTTGAGAAACCTGAGAGTCACTCGCAGGGGTTCCCACACACAGGTTCCACGGCCTGAAGAGAGAGTATGGAGTGGCATGGTGGCCACACGATCCTCCTGCGGCTCCTTTCAGCCTCTTGTGGTCTGAACTCTGCTGCTTTCCCAGGGCAATCAGGCACTTTCTTTCAAAGCATCAATCCTTCTCCCACTTTGTGTCCTCAACAGATGTAGTTCTTTAGGAAAACATGGTGGTGGAGAGAGATTTAATAGGGCCTGGGACTTAAAACAACTCATTCTGTATTAGCTTTGTCTTTGGTGAAGAAAAATTAGAAGAAAGCAAAAGAAATGGCCATACAACTGCACCGGTGCTGGCAGAGCTGAGAGGAGACCCCCTGAGCACAACCCAGAGTGTGCTTTGGAGTAGAGAAGGCTCCTCTGGGAAATCTGTGTCTTAAACGTCAGAAGTGTGTGGTGGAAGATCTCCGAGCCCACCTTGTGGAGACTTTTGAAAGCTCATGAGATGGCAAGTGCCTCATGCACAGGCATTATTTATTGTTTGTAAATGATCGTTTTATGGCCTAAAGGAAGAGTAAAAACTCTTATTCGCTGTCCTGTGGTTCTAGAGGAGCTTTTGTACTCATAGATTCTCTACCTGTAACCTCTCCAGCGGTGCTTGGGTTTCACCATCACTGCACACAAAACTGATTTTTGGCAGTAGGGGCAGTGTTCTCACGCTGACATAAAAGATTTGTGTTCCTGAACAGCTAAAAAGACTTCCACCAAAGTACAGGGCATCTGTTTATTTTAATCTCAATTTCAGTACGTATTAACATTGCTGTTTTTCCTCAATTCTGCAACTTCCTCTAAGGAAAAACCCTCTCTGTGTGGTCTTGAAGTGTGTGAGGGCAAAGTCACGCTAGGCCTTAACCATCTGGCAATAATCACAGAATGGCCCGGGTTGGAAGGGACTTCAAGGATCATGAATCTCCAACCCTCCTGCCACAGGCGGGGCCACCAACCTCCTCATTTAATACTAGACCAGGCTGCCCAGGGACCCATCCAGTCTGGCCTTGAGCACCTCCAGGGATGGGGCATCCACAACCTCTCTGGCAGCCTGTTCCAGCACCTCACCACTCCCATAGTAAAGAACATCCCCCTGACATCCATCTTCAGTCTTCCCTTCCTCAACTTAAAACCATTTTCCCTTGTCCTGCTGTTATCTGCCCTTTCAAAGAGTTGACTTCTCTCCTTTTTATAGGCTTTCTTTAGGTACTGAAGGGCTGCAATTAGGTCACCCTAAAAATGACTGCTCAGCCTAGAGAGCAAGCGGTGACTTTGTTTTTTAATGACAACAGTGGATTCTAAGATTAATTACAGAATACAGGAACCCACAAAACTGATCTGTGTCCTTACTGACATGCAGATTTTCTTTTTTTTTTTAAATTGGAATATTTTCCCTATTAAAGAACTATACATTCCTGCAGATGGTAATTGAAGTGAAAGAAGGGCAGCAACCTCCAAGGTGCTCCAACTGATTCAGAAGTCTTTTGTGAGCTTGCAAATGAAAGGTGAAAGTCCAGGCTCTGCACTGGCCTCAGGAGTTAGCCCTTTGGCTCAGCTTCAGTGTTAGGCAATGTTGCTGCTACCATTTAGTTCTCACCTTCAAATGGCATCACTAGCAGGATCTAGGTGGAAGGTGGGGCAGTGATTCTGCAGCAACCACTCTGCAGTCCTCAGTGGCTGTTAGGCTTCCTGCCACTCTTGTGTCCCCAGCGCTTCGAGTGGGGTTGAGGAGAAGAGTCCCTCTGTGAGAGAGTGGAAAGTTAGCACTGCCTCATGAAGCAGTGACATGGATCAGGATCCTGAAGGAGCTCATGCTCTTTGATATCTTTAATAACAGCACGGAGTTCAGTGTGAGTTTAGTGCATCCTCAATAAATTTACTGATAACACCAAGCTGAGCAGTGCAGTTGACACAATAGAAGGAAGGGGTGCCCCAAAGGGACCTAGGCAGGCTTGAAAAGCAGTCCCATGAAAATCTTGAGTACTTGAGTTTATTAGTGGGAAGGGGGCTGACTTTTTACATGGTCAGACAGTGACAGGACAAAGGAGAATGGTTTTAAATTAAAAGAGGGGAAATTTAGATTAGATGTTGGAAGGAACTTTAGTCAGAGGGTGGTGAGGCCATGGCACTGCTGCCCAGAGAAGGTGTGGGTGCCCCAGTCCCGGAGGTGTTCAAGATCACGTTGGATGGGGCCTTTGTCAGCCTGATCGGGTGCCTGATTTGGTTGTTGGCGACCCTGCCTGCAGGGGTTGGGATATGATGATCTTGATATCCCTTCCAACCTGCTCCATTCTATGAAAACGTGACCACTGTTAATGCAGATGGTCTAAAAGCCAAAACAAAGTTTAGTTTTATACCGTATGCCATGACACTGAAAAATGTGTGGAATAATACTGGTACTGGAGCCCTTGAACATTATGTTTAAATACCTGTGTTTTCATACAAGTAGAGATATTCTGTCCGGAGGCTGTAACATTCAAGTCCAGTAAAATAATCAGTAGGTATCACTCTTCGTGTGGCCGGTCCATAGCAAGACTGAATGAGGGAATGGGAAAAGAGCTGCACAAGAAGTAAAAATAGATTGGCATTTTTGCTTGACTACCTTGTTCTAGATAATGCAAGGGGTAACTAAAACTTTTCTTAGCAGATAGTGAAGCTACAAATGTCTCACCAGGAACGGGCAAAGAGAGCTCTTTCAACATCAGCTTCCTCTGTTTAAATCTCTGATTAAAAAAAAAAAAAACTCTTATTTTTGAGAATGCAGCCTGCTTTTTTCCTTCCACCTTAATGCTGTGGAGAATGTTTTCAGGTTCTTAAGGCTGGTGCATTTCTTTGTAGTACCTAGGAGCTGTAATTCCCTCTAGGTACCAGCACCAGGGGGAACAAACTGAAGTGATGGTGTCTTGTAACAGGTCCAGATGTCCACTGAGTAGGCTGTAGCCAGTAAAGAACCTTACACGATTGGCAAATGCCCTCATTTTGCTAGTGATATAATTTGCCCCTCACTTGCCAAGCTCTGTTGAGTGAGATGTTTAAAGGTGAGTGATCTCTGTCCTGGGTGATATCTGAGCTGCTGGAAAAATGAAGCAGATCCCATGAAGAATATACGAGACACAAGTTGTGCTGGAAGCTGAAGTACTGTTGCTGCCCCTGATTTTATTCTGCAAAATACAAAAGGTGATTTGGTATTAAACAGATGTGGAAAGTCAAAGGAACAGAAGCAAAAGCATCTGAGTACAAAGCCTCACCTCTGAGTGTTCTGTGAAAGCTGTGTGTGTGCACGTAGAACTGCGGCCTGGGTTTGGCCCTGGTCTCACTGCTCCTCATAGGCAGCAACAGCAGCACTGGCAGTTGAAGAGAACAAAGTCACAGGTAGCAAGTTGAACTTGGTGATGTGCTGCATTTTGTTTTTGTCTCTTTCCTCCAGTATTTCAGGTGTTTGCTTAAAATACTGCTTTTTCTTTTTCTTTTTTTCCCCTTGGTGGATAGGGGATATAGTGTTTAGCAGTGGATGCTATTGCTGCAGCTGTTTGCCCTCAGACCTCGCCTATATCCTTGTATTCAAAGGGAATACATTTGTGAAGATGGTTGAAGGACTAACGAGGTAACCAAAAAGTTCAGCAGGAAGAGATGAACAGCAAACAGAAATCCATGTGGGCATTTATTTGGTGAACTAAGGTTGTTCAGACACCAAAGAGAAACCTGAACCTGGCACTTCTTGTGTGCCAAAAACATCTCTTCCTTCAAATGAGAGTTTAAACTGTGTGGGGGATATAAATCATGAGGCAGGAAGTCGGAGGGAACTGATAAATGGCAGTGGGCTGCACCACTACCCTGATTACCTCAGCAGGTATCAGAGGATGTGAAGGATGGGAGGGGACGATGGGATGGTCTGCAAGCATGTTCTTGCAGCTGGCATCGCTAGGCTTCAGCTGCCAAAAGTCTCAAGTCTGAAGGCAGTCAATGAGATTGGAGTGGGAAAAAAAAAACGAGGCTGAGCTGGTGGTTGCTTAAGAGGTGGGAGAGGTTTCCTGGTCAGTCTGCATAAAATCCTTTTTGGAAGGGGGGAGAAGGCTGAGATTTTATGCTTTCATTCTTGTGATAAATTGAATGTCATGAGTGCTAGGGAAAGCCAGCTGTATTTAGAGGGAAGGTTTTCCTCTGTGGTAATGTGTAAGGCTGGCTGGAGGTCACTCCCTACGTCTCCTGGGGGATTTATTTTGTCCCTGATGCACTGCTCTGCTTTGTGCACTGCTTCAAGACTGCATCTCATAGTGTGTTTCACAGCAAGGTGATGTATTACAGTGGGTAGAAGGGTTAAGCAAACATACCTATTGAATAAACTAATGGAGAGCTTTAGTAACATGTAGTTGGAGCCACATGGGATGTGAGACTTCAGGAGCCCAAGCTGAACACAGCAGGTATTTCTTGGGTTGGTGGAAATGGAGTTGTAGTTGTGTGGTGATGAGATGAAAAGAAAACTTGTGAAATTAGAAGCTTTTCTTACCACGTCAAGTTATGACTGTGTTAAATCCAAACACAGTTAAGCTAGAAAAGCAGGATTGTGTTTTGTGGTTTAACTGTGCCAAGAGAATGCCACCTGTCTGCACTGCCTTCCTTGCCCGTCTATGGAGGACTTCATCACGGAGCATTAGGTATTCAGAAAGAGATCCACTTTTCTGACATGTACTGACCTTTAAGGGCCAACTAGTTCAACCCCCTGCAATGAACAGGGACACGTACAGCTTGATCAGCATGACCTAAAAATCCTATGCCAGAGCCTCACCACCTTACTGTAAAATGTATTTTGTTATATGCAGTCTAAATCTCTCCTCTTTTAGCTTGAAATCATTTTCCCTTCTCCTGTAACAGCAAACCCTGCTTAAGAGTCTGTCCCCTTCTTTCTTACAGCCACTCCCAGCTCTCTCAGCAGCCTTCCCTTCTCCATGCTGCACAGCCCCAGCTCTCATCCTGCCCTCACATGGATCTGTTCCATCCCTCGGACCATTTTTGTGGCCCTCCTCTGAACACTCTCCAGCAGCTCCATGTCTCTCCTGCGCTGAGCACTCCCCATCTGGACGCAGTGCTCCAGGTGAGGTCTCACAGCTCAGAGCAGAGGGGCATTACATCTTCATTTGTATCTTCTGCAGGTGTGCACATCTAGGTGTGAGACACCGTGTTCTTGTCGTGGGGATGGGCTCTGGGCAAAGGATGAAAGCTTTAAAGTAAACAGGAGATTTGTGTCTTACTTTTAATGCTAATTTCACATCCTGGGTGTTTACTTCTGAAAAAGTATTCTCTCATATTCTGGTCAGAACACCAGAATTACTGGATGACATCTTATGGCCACTTTATATAGGAGATAATGCATAATGAGATCTTTTAGCCTTGAAATCTTTTAATTTGATTAACTGTGTTAAACAATGGTTTTAAATCACTTTCCTCTCTTCTCCATGAGCACTGTCAGGAAAGGTCTTGACATTGAAATTGCCATTATTTAAATGATGCCCTCAAGCAAGGGAAGACGTGAAAGCAGCAAAGGACCTGAAAGGAACTTTGTAATTTTGAACTGCCATATAGTTTCTTGTTTTTAAAATGTGTAGTTGAATGGGAAAAAACATCTTATTCTCTGTCTGTGCTAAGTCAATCAAGAGGATGCTAGCATCCTGCTAACTGCAGCGATTCTGCTGAAATTAAACTAACATTCCACGTCTTTATGGAGCTTGCTTTTGCCCCAGTATTTGAAAACTGCAGGCTCAGCAGTAGCTTTCAGACCATGTAGGTAAGAAGCATCCTCGTGAGCAGCAGTGACAGACAGCCCCGTGGCACACAGACAAGCTCCGGTGGGAAGCTGGCTCATTGGGCACTGCCTTGGTGTGAC
This sequence comes from Callipepla californica brunnescens, assembly GCA_023055505.1. Lineage (NCBI taxonomy): Eukaryota > Metazoa > Chordata > Aves > Galliformes > Odontophoridae > Callipepla > Callipepla californica. The sequence continues at coordinate 3,247,343 of JALIRH010000013.1, forward strand.
TTACAGACAGGGGTTGTGTCTTGGCTTCCAGGAGCTGTGGTCCCTGCAGACATCTGAGGCCTTGCCTCTCTTTGGTTACCTGCAGCCTGGGGCTGCACAAATGCTTCTGGTGTAGCATTTATTGGCAAATAGTAAATAGTTATTGTTACTAGATGGAAAGATCTGGGAGGTTCTGTTGATGTTATCATATCAAGGGAGGAGGAGGAAGAGAAAGGGTAGAGATAGCAGAGCTTCTGAGAGGCCTGAATGACGATAGCTTCCATGAGATGCTTTCTTGAGCTAAACATTGACATCCTTTCCTTTTGACAGGGGCAATCAGGTTCTGAACTGGCTGAATCTCCAAGCAGATGTTTGCTTTGCTGTGCTGATATCGAAGCAGGAGATTCCGGAGCTGTGTGTGCAGAGGCCAAATTGAATGTGTCCACAAGGTACTGTTGTTTGCAGCAAACTGAAGTTATTCATGTGGTTTAGTGGAGAGATGTGCTGGGAATGCTATGCTCTTGCTCCTGGGGGACCAGCTGCTAGCTGGGGCCTGTGCAGGGCAGCCTGAGGGTGCTGCTGCCCTGGCACCACAATCAGATGCAGCAGCTTTGTGCCTTCTGGTGAAGCAGGGATGAGAGCAGGGAGTAATGTGCACTGCAGGCAAAAGGGGAGAGTACAGAGGGGCTGAGGCTGCTACACTGAGATCAGTCAGATTTCAGCCCCTTTCCCTTTCCAACAGATGATGACACTGTTGCGTCGCTATGCGGGTGCTTGGTTTGGCCAGCTCTAGCATGCTGTCTGGCTCCTTTCTGTTCCCTTTGTGTGTACCGACCTGCTGCTGGCTCACACAGTCTCATGCTGCTGCAGCTGTTGTGCTGCAGCCCTCAGCAGAGCCACTGCTGTCAGCACCCAAGCCGCAGTGCTGCTGAGCTCTGCCTCTTGCTGGCCTGATGAGCACCTGTCTCATGTACAAATGCAAAGATACCGCTCCGTTTCTCAGTGCTGAAGAACTCTGATGTATTACCATGTGGGAGGAGATGGGTGGAAATGCACCTGTGGGATCCTAACTCCAGTGCTGCTCCTGTCCCCTGCAGTGCTGGTGGATGTGGTGGTGACAGAATGAGGGGCTGTGCCCCCTCTGAACCCCCAGAGGTACTTTGGCTGGGACTGGGACAGCAGGGATGGGTGGGATGTCACACTTCTGAATTCCCAGAGCGAAGATGGATGGAGCTCAGTGATGAGTGGTGTCCTCCAGGAGTCGGTGCTAGGGCCAATACTCTTTTAGCATCTTCATCAGTGAAACTGACAGAGGGGTCAAGGGCACCTTCAGCAAGTTTGCTAATGACACCAAGCTGTGGGGTGTGGTCACCACACCCAAGGTATGGGATGTCAGCCAGAGAGACCCAGACAGGCTGAGCAGTGGGCTCAGGAGAACCTGATGAGGTCAAAGAACACAAATGTTAGGTCTGGCACCTGGCTCATGGCAACTGCTACTATCAGGACAAGCTGGGGATGAAAGGTTTGAGTGCAGCTTTGCTGAAGAAATAGACCTGAGGATGGCAGCTGTACATAAGCCAGCAAAGCAGCACGGGCAGTAAGGCAAGGAAGGGGGTCTGCCCCTCTGCTCTGAGCTGTGAGACCTCACCTGGAGCACTGCGTCCAGATGGGGAGTGCTCAGCACAGGAGAGACACAGAGCTGTTGGAGCGCGTCCAGAGGAGGGCCACAAAAATGGTCCGAGGGATGGAACAGCTCCGTGTGAGGACAGGATGAGGGCTGGGGCTGTGCAGCATGGAGAAGGAAAGGCTGCTGGGAGAGCTGGGAGTGGTCTTTCAATGTCTGAAGAGAAGTTACAGGAAAGAAGGGGACAGACTCTTTAGCAGGGTCTGTGGTGATAGAGCAAGGGGAAATGGCTTCAAGCTTAAAGATTTAGGTTAGATATAAGGAAAAAGTCTTTTACAGTGAGGATGATGAGGCACTGGAACAGGTTGCCCGCAGATATGGTGCATGCTCCATCCCTGGAGACTTTCAGGGTGAGGCTGGATCAGGTCCTGGGCAGTCTGGTTTGGTTGTGGTGTCCCTGTTCATTGCAGGGGAGTTGGGCTAGATGGCTTTCAGTGGTCCCTTCCAACTCTAAGGATTCTGTTCTGAGAGCCAGGCAGTGAGCGCAGTGGGGCAAGGGGCGTTGCTGCGTCCTGCATGGGGTCACTTGTTGGTTTACTCGACTATGGATGACAATACCCTCATTTTCCACTCATCTCTAAACATCTGTCTTAAGGTAAGAATAACACAGTGGCTGTTTGTTACACCTTCTTTCATTCAGGCTTAATTTTGTTGTCCTGTTATTCTGAATGAATCTTCGTGAGGACAAAAGATGGATGTTTGGGCCAGTTATTGGTACAAGGGGCTGTGAAGGAACAGAAAAATGTGTTTAGGAGTGTGAGTTGTCAGTGATGTACAGTATCTATTCGCACTTAAAAAGATTGAATTCAAAGTGGTAATTATGTGCTGTTTTTGCTGTTTAAGTGCTTTAATGCCATTAAGACTTTGCTACTTAATGGAAAAGCTTCGAATCAGACTAGCATGGGGATACTGAAAAATTTAATGGATTTCTGTTTAAGTCATTCTTCCTATTAGGAAACACATCTACCAAAATATATAACTAGGTCTTTGGATTCAATTATTAATCCCCTCCTAATACAAAGAGCAAAATTATCATTTAACAGCATTTCTCTGAAATAGAATGTTAATAGTACAGTCATCTCGTAGCTGAACACGATCTTTCCCGATCGGAACAGAGTTAGAGCATTCTTAGTGCTGAATCGGTTTCAGTTATTAACCCTAAGCAGTTGAAATATACCATCAACAGCGTGTCTCGAACATCTGCCAAACAGAAACATTATCACTGCATTCTCATGTGTCATCTGGCTTCACTGCTCCTTCACTTAGGAGCACGGCAGCTGCCGTGGGATTGTAGGAGCAATGTGCAGGAAGGGAAGGGTGCCACATACCTGGATGGATCTTTGGTGGTCAGGTCCTGATATTCTGTAGCTGTAAAATCTGATGGGCTTCATCATGATGGGATCCTGTCTGGATGTAGAGATGTGCTGTAGTTTAGGTGAAGTGCTTCTTTTGACTATAGGATGAGAAAAAGGAGCAAATAGGAGACTGATCTGCCAGTGCTGAAGCAAATGGATTGGAGTGTAGCTCAGGCTCCTGGAGAGGGGTTGGTGACAGTCGTGTTGTACAGCAAGGAGCTATTGATTCTAGACATTGCTGCAAGTTCAAAAGCAGGGATAGCCTTTACAGAATCTCTGCAACATTTTTATAGGAGGAATCCAGGCCAAAGTGGGGAGATCTGATTCTATTCACTCTTCATGATCAGTCACATACTTCGAGATGTACCTTTATCTTATTGTTCCCTGGGACTTTATACATCTCCTCTGAAAACCACATGAACTTGACAGATCCAGGCAGATCTTTGCTCAGTGGCACTAACTACCGCAGCTGCTTTGCTCCTGGTGTCTAACAGCAGCTGTTTGTGCTTTAGGATTCCTATCCTGGAAAACTAAAGTTAGCAATAAAACCACATGATGCCGTGCTACTGGGATATCAGTAATTTGCCAGCAGCAGTTTCTTGACACATCTAAAATTCAAGCCACCTCTTCTGGCTAACAGGATGTCTGTCCTTCATACTGCAAGTATTTATTTTAAAATAAATCAGCAAGTATTTCATGCAACGTGACTCAAGTTGATACTGAAAAAGGGGCTTGTTTGGCCTCAGTCATATTAAAATTCTGGGTGTTCATGACAGGAGACTTGCTGTTACAGGTCACCAGTCTCACATATTACCTTTTCATCTTCTACTGTGATCCCATATTGCGTTGGCAGTAGCTAGGCTAGTTGTTTTCTGCCTGGAGGTCCATCAGGAATAGGAGTTTTCTTTCTGGAGGTCCATCAGGAATACCACCACACCAATATTAGCACAGGTTTCACTAACATTCCCCCTCCTCAGTTTGAAGCCAACGGGAAGCTGGAGTACAGGATCAGGCCTTTAATTTGTTACTTACATTTGATTTGAAGCTTAGTGTCCAAGGTCAAGCTCAGAGGTTAGAGGAATAACTCCCGCCTGAGAGCAACTCATCATGTTAGACAGAAAGCAATTTGGTCCACGGCACAGCGTGTTGGAAGACTGCCACTTCCTTTCTCTTTTAGTACTCTTCTGCGTCCTCCCTGCTGTAAACAGCCTCCTCCTTTCTCTCCGGGTGGAGCTGGGCTTCCTTCCTGAAGCCTTCCCAAATTCAAACTGCATTTGGCAATAATTTTATATTTGTGTTTGATACAAAAGTTTTCAAAGGAACTCCACAGACACTAATCAGGGTAAAAGCGCACATCTAAAATCAGTCTTATTCTAATGTTTCCTTTGGAAACCATTTAATTTCTTACAAGCACACTTTGGCAGATGCTGTGGCCCTTATGGTAATAAATCACGGGAGCATGAGGCACTCCACTGCAGCTGCAGCACGGCTAGTTAGGATCCTATTCAAGAAAAAGGCTTAGGCAGTGTATTTTCTTTCCTGTACTCGGCTGTACCATTTCTCCTCCTTATAGATCAAGTGAAAAGACTCTCCGAATGCTCTTATAATTGTCTCCTTGGAGTTACAATCTGCAAATGCTTTTTCTAGAAGATAAAAATACCCAAATTTTAATGGAGCCTTTTAAAATGGCACATCATTAACTCTCCAACCTCCTTCACGGTTTTGTAAATCTCTTTAATAAGGGTGAGAAGAAGCTTGGAGAGGTCTCTTTGATTAAAGGTTTGACCTGGAATTACTTGAATTTGTATTATGGAGTCAGCAGGTTTACTGTGGCGATCTGAACAGAGAATCTTTTGAATTACTTCATGGGTAGAGCTGTAAAGAGAATAAGTGTTATATAAAACTTCCTAAAACCACAGCAGAACCAATTAAGCATCTGAGCAACGTACTGAAAAGCCATATCCATGGAGCACAGGGAGCAAACTGCCTTGCTAGCACACAGCCTGAGTGTGCCGTGTTTGAGTTCCTGTGGAGGACCTCCAGAAGAGGAGGTTCAGTGCTCCTTAGGCCCCTCCAGCCCTGGGGCTCCTGCAGACTTCCAGCTCTTCTGAGGAATGGCCCAGTTCAGCAAGAAATAGGATTAAGCCAGTGAGTTCTATGGACCAGACTGTGCTCAGCACTATACCACCATGCATGACTAGGCTTTGAGGAAGTGATCAAGGCTCAGGTTGGATGATTCATAGATTCATAGATTCATTAGGTTGGAAAGGACCTACAAGATCATCTAGTCCAACCATCCTCCCACCACCATCCCTACCCACTAAGCTACTAAATCAAATCCCTATGATGGATGGGTTGGTGGCCCTGCCTGTGGCAGGGGGGCTGGAACTTGGTGATCCTTGGGGTCCCTTCCAACCCCAGCCATTCCCTGATTCTGTGACACACAAGCCTTTTAGCCCCACTGATAGTGCATCTTATGGGTACAAGTTTTTTAGAAGGTGATATTACTCTCAACAGTACCTCTCTGCAAATACAGATTTGCTGCATTTGTCAGTGATGGCCCTATCATTTTGCTTAATGGGAATATTTCTCTGTAGGATGGAGGGGGCTTGTTTCTCTCTTCTATAACTTTTTGTAGGATCTCTAAAGCTCAGGCAAAGCTATCAGTAGGAGGAAGTAACATTGCACTGGATTTATTACACAACTTGAGTGACTCCCTTTGGGAGCGCTTAGGAGCAGAACTATCCAGCAGATACAGAGCTCATGATAAGCTGGAGACCTAAAGTCAGAAAAGTCAGATTTTCCTTGTCAGTATCTTTTTTCTTTGATTGATTTTTGGCTTTTGTGGCTTGAATGCACTTACAACATCCCTGTAACCAGCTAAGAGCAGAGACTTGCAGCACATGTAAATCAGCGCTGCTGAGCAGGTTGCCTTTGCTTTGAAGAGTACAGATCTGTTTGCTTTGTAGACCCACGGGTCATGTGTCAGCATGTGTATGGGAACTGTTGAATCATGGCCTGAACCATGAATGGATCACCCGAGATGAGCACTGAGTCAGCTGCAGGAGCACAGGTGAAGGCAATGCACCTGTGTGATCAGAAGGGGTGGAGTCTGGCTCCAGCTCTCCCAGACCCCATTTAAGGACTGACCACCACTGGGGAAGGATCTCTTGTTGGAGATCCCTCCCCAGTGGAGTTTTGGGTAAGCCTTGACCATCTGTGACAGATGAGCCTTTCTTTATTTACTGGCTGTCCATATACAACCCAGATAAACCTTACAAAATATACCATCCACCTCCATTATTTCCTGTGAATACTATTATTTTGGGTTATTCACCCTACAGCATGATGGAGCATGCCTTGTATATAGTTGAATTTGGAAGACCTGGGAGTGGAAACGCAGAATTAAGAATACCATTGTGAAGTCAGCTGAGAAGTCAGTTTTAATTTCCTTCATTTGCCTGTTCTTCTTGTGCTTTGGGCTCTGCAGAATTGCAAACGGCATATGTAGAGCAACAAGTGTGCACAGATCTGAGCTACCCATGGTGGTTGGTGATGTCAGCTGAGCCTGCCACAAAAATAAGCCATCTCCTGAGCAGGGACAGCATTGCCCAGCCTTTCCCAGAGTCCAGATGTCAGCACATTCCTTCAGCTGCCCCCTGTTCCTGCTGCTCTGCCTTTGCCAGGGTGTGTTCTTTGAGGCTTCCCTTGTGCTGGAGGTGTGTGCAGCCCTGCAGGGGGCAGCTGGTTCTCCTCTGTCCCCTGCCCTTGGTACAGGATGTGCCACCTGCTTTGTAAAATGTCACTTGGAGCAGCTCTTCCCAGGCTGGCTGGGCAGCTCCAGTACTGCTGGTGAGGAAGGCAAACAGAACTGGTTCTTCCTCTCTCAGCTGCTGGAGTAGAAAGGCTACTCAGAGGGGGCCCAGGTCTGGAGCAGGGAAGCAGGGAGGATCCCTAGAAGAAGTGGGCAGAGTAGAGATGGTGGAAGTGGTATGGCAGAAAGCTTTTTGGCTTTGAAGTGAAAGGTCTTTGTGGCTCCTGAAGGAAAGCCTGTTCAGTAGCATGGTAGTTATCTCTGTCAATTTGGAGGGAATGTTTTAAACAGAAAGATTTCTAGTGGTGTGTTCTGATAAAATGTTCTTTCCTCTCTGCAATGATAGCATTAAAGGTGTTGCAAGTGAATAAATTGGACTCCTGTGTACAGTGTATACAACCTACCTCACAACCTGATGGCTGAATGTGGACAGGTATTTCTGTAAGACTCAGTGGTTTTAATCCTTCCTGAAGTTGGGGACAGAGGAGGCTTTGGCTCTTATCAGGAGCCATTAGTGCTCCCTGAGAGTAAGCCCCATTTTTAGAGGCTCTGGGGAAACCCAGTGCTGATCTGCTCCATCTGATTAGGTTGCAGCCAGGCTGAAATGCTATTGAGGGAAGCGTTTCTGCAGAGGTGTTTGCACAAAAGGAAGTTACTGAAGGTGATCCCAAAGTAGCTGGCATTAAAGTGCAGCCCAAGAGAGGACAGGGCAGAGGATATGGTAGAGCACTTCAGTTCAGCTGGATGCACTGGAGGCTCCTGAGAGCCCTGGAGTTTTTTTGTTGCTGTTCCTTTTGAGGAAAGATACTATATATATTCCTTAAACAGCAGCAGCTGGGTACCTGCCTCTGTCTGCAGTCAACAGCAAGCTGAACAAGGTGAAGCACTGAGCTGATTTTGCTGGAGCAGTGGATTGCAGCTCTCTTGTGACCCCCCAGCAAGATGCATACCCCCTCCTGGAGAGAGATTTTTCCTGGTTATTCCTGCCTGTGACAGCCAGGCCTTTTTGGAAAGGCAGTGGCAGCATTAAAACCTACTCACAAGGCAGCTGATGGAGCTGGGGCAAAACCTCAGTCTGTGCAGTGTGCTGTAATAGTGGGATGGTTGGGCAATAACAAGGTGGCCGCTGCGGGCCCCTGGGGCTCTTTGTCTCAGTGAGGGATGCTGGCCATCACCCTGGCTTTGGTCCCCCTGCTATTAGCATGGTGCATATGGGGCAGGCTGGGGCTCAGTGACTGCAATTCTGTGCTGCGTGTGGGGCAGTGCTATGCCAGGCTGCAGCTCGTGTTTGGTGCTGAGGTTCGAAGCTGTGGTGAAGTTCCCAAAGAGGCATTGCTGAGACAATCCAGCTGCAGTACAGGTGAGGGGTTAACGCACCCCTTCCCTCTGTTACACGTGGGACCTTGTGGCCCACTGCATCACCACCCATGTTGGGATTGTCCCCCTTCCTCACCCTCAATTTTCCATGGAACGGAATTAGAGCTGCTCTCTTTGGATGCTGCTTTGAATACCCAAGCAGGCTGCGCGTACCCCTGCATGCACATGAAGCAGGAGGAGGAATAATAAAAGGATCACCTATTCCTTGGAGCTCTGACATCTGTCTCATATTCTTGATTTTCTTACTATACCATTTCCTCATCTGTTTTGCTGGGTGCATAGGAGCCTTTATTGATTCCAGTATTTGAACAGAATGAAAGCTATTGGTTAAATGAATAGCTTTTGAAATTGTTTTCTTGCTGGGGATTGTTAATATACCATATGGATTCAACTCATGTAGCTGAGCTAATATTGCAACCAGAATTGCTAAACCTATTCCTTTTGAGCCCATAACACCTTGCTGAATGGGAGGAGGAGGGGTTATTTAAGTAGATGAGGTTTCAAACATGCCTGTACTGCAGACATTCAAGATGTCACACGTGCATCAAGTTGTCAACAGATCTCATGTGGAGCTGAGAACAGAACTGCCCCCTGACTGCCCAGGATGCTGGGCACCTCCTCGCCTCCCTGTGCCAGAAGACCAGAAAGTGGTGGGGCTCAGGACCAGGCCCACACAGTGCTCGGCTCAGTGGGTGCTGGGGGGTGTGGGAAAGGTTGAAAGGAGAATGGGAGGTGGGGTGAGGGCAAGAGACTGCCCTGGCTGATAGAGATTTCAGCACAAGCAGCTTTGAGTGGCTGTCAGCACTCTCAGCCTCCTGCAAATGCAGAATTAAACACATTGGTTTTAATCACCTTCCTTGTGCCTTTCAGATGTTTACCATCTGTATGCCAGGAAATAGTTATTCTGGCTTAGCTGATGAATGGTAGTTCATTAGGATATGGTAATTTGATTGCTTATGGTTGTCTTTCATTGCTCTTAGTATCCAAGAGTGTTCTAAATCATTAGGGAAAGAGTCCTGATTTATGCCACAAAAAAAAAATCCCAAAGATGAATTCCAAGAAACAGAAGTGTTGGTTCTGGTTAAGTGGCTGCTGGCTGCAGTGAGCATTAAACTTAAACACGTCCTCCCTCTCCATGTGGCACCACAGCATTTAGTGCTGAGGCCTGAGAGCTGCGTTAAGCTGAAGAGGAACAGTGAAGCTTTATGGCTCAGCCAGGCATTGAAATGGTGCTGCTTCAGAAAGCCTGATGGATGAGACAGGCCTTGGGACAACAGGTGGAGCTGCGTTGAAGTTCAGGAATCAACTCAGTGCCAGTGTACCTGTTTCTGCTACGGTTTGGTAACAGCGCTTCTGTTGATTTACTTGCCTTACCTTGTCTCGGGAGATGAGATCTGTAACGGTGATGGAGAGCTCCCTTCTGCACCTGTGTGGATTCACCCTACAAGGGGATTAAAATTGGATTTTAACCTAGCAGCTGTCGAGCATCAGGGCATTCTTGATAATAAGAGTTCTGCTCTTCCCAAGGCCGCGCTGAGCACCACAGTGTGCTCTGAGCCCCACGTGCTGCGGGAAGCCTTCACAACATGCAGGCAAACCTGACCCCAGAGGAGCTGAGTGTGCTTCGTGAGAGAAAGTGGTCTGAAAGCCTCTCCTTTGTGCAGGTATGGGTGAATCTACTGCCTGTTGTATTTTAACTCCACTCACCCCTCAAGCACACATCTAAATTTATGCCTGTAAAGGCACTCTGTAGGCTGTTTCATCTGGACTGCTTGAAGGACTCATGATAAAATCCCACATATTAAACTGGGAAAATAGCAGCTTGATACAGAATAAACCGCAGCGCTGTGTGTGAATGGCTCTTGGCACATTAGTCTTTGTCTGTGAAGAGTGTTCCCACAAAGTAAATAAAACATATGCACAAAGCCCCTACATTCAAAGCACTCATTCTCCAGTGACACATCCCTCCTCTGCCAGCTCCACAGTGCCTTCTGGAAGACCTGGGTTGCTGTGGATGTGCTGGGGTGGTGAAAGCCATCTCCACTCATGGGACACAACAGAACCCTATTTTAAGAACAAAAGTCAGCTGTAGGTTCAGCTAATGGACCATGTGCCTGAAGGAGAGTCCACCTGGGTCACCCAGTGATGCTGAAGGAACATCAGGAGCCTTATTCCTGAGTAGCGGCGTTGGAAATGGAGTGTCCTGAATGGTTTTGTCTTTGAGCTCTGGAGAGCGCTGGGCTCCTCGCCATGCTCTCCCAGCCCACCAGTATGGGGGCACAGTATGGGATGGGTGTTAGGGGGGCAAAGAATGGGCAGCGAACCTCTCAGCCCTCTGTCTTTTCTCCCTGCCAAATCTGACCAATGGCCCTAATGTGTGGGAATGCTGCAGAGAGAACAGCAGGTGTGCCTGGGCCAAGGCAGCTATCCCAGTGGGAGCAGGGACTGCCTTGTGTGACTCGTTTCCTTTTTCTCTTACAGATGGCTTGTTTCATCTTGAGTCCAGTTTTATTCATGTCTGTTTCTGAACAGAGCTTTATAGTTGGGAGCTGGCTTTTTTTTAATATATTTTTTAATTTTTGTGGGAAGATGAGTTATGAAGTGCCTAATTAGGAGGGTGGAGAGCATCTTGAAATGAGACCTCCCTGGTGTGATGGCATTGTGCTTCAGCTGCGGAGGCTGTATTGATTAATTTGTGCAGCCTTGAAGTGCTATTGTGCTGCTTACCTTCAGTCTAGCAAATGGTGTTTTTATAACGAAGTGGAAAGGGTTTGAAATAATGAGTCGCAAAAAGAATCTCTGTGGTGGAGCAATGGAAAACTTCATCTTCCTAAAAATTGGACAGAGCGCCTTTTCCTGGGTGATTGGTCGGCCCCAGGATGGAGCAGCACATCACGGTGACTGCTCTGCTTTGTTCCATCTGAAATGATGGAGAGAAGGCAATCTCTGAAATGAAGATGAGAACACAGTGAGGGTGCTTAAACTGACTCCAGGCTCTCCAGGATTGATGTGATGAGTGAACTTAGACAATGGACAATGCATCACAAAAGCACGCAGATTATGCTCTGCCTGTACAGGGATGAGGAGGGAGCTCTTGCTTACACTCCAAGAAAACCCAACCCAAATCCAAAAAGCTTCTGTGCTTTTTCTTATCCTGAAGGCAGGCAACACACCAGGCATCTAGGTCTGTTTTCTGAGAGAGAGATGGAACAGTCCCATGGGCAACTCTGTCTTATGGAGCATTAATTGTAGGAAAAAAGGTAGAAGAGGAGCAGGAGGGAGACATTTCTCCTTGGCCATATTCTGATTGCCTATATAAATGACATTCTTGTGATTGACAATGTGTATTTGAACTGAATGTGTTGAGCTGATCAGCACTATTGTAGCACAGCCTGTGGTGCTTCTACAAGCTCTGAGCCAATTCAGTTTGCAGAACACCAAGATAATGTTTGCTCCTGCCTGGTTCCTTTTGCATTGCAGTCCTCAGTGCAGTACACTGCTGGGTGAAGGCAGGGGTGGCTGGAGAGGAGTACTGCAGGAGGCCACAGCTGTAGGAAGTCAGTGCTGCAGAGTACAGCAGTGGGGCTGCTGGCCTCTGCCTGCACTTCTGTTTTCCAGACAGCCTGAAATGACTTGCCAGGAATAGAATCCAGGTCTGTGTGGTCGTACTGATCTTTCTGCTCTCTGCATGTATCTTTGAGGTGAATACATGTTCAAACTAACCCCAGCCATAAAAATCAGGAAAAAGTACCCTGCTTGTAATAAAAATGTCAGACCTGCTTGTTCTTATTTAAGAGAAAAGAGTCATTGTGTGCATTGGAGATGGGGCCTGTGGGAAAGGTTTTAGGAGATTCTCTATATTCTGTCTCAGTGCAGCACTGATGGCTACTTTGGAGCAGAGCTACTTAAAATAATAGTTTGATGGCTTCATTAAACTCTATGTTTCCCCAGCGTGGAGTATAGTCCAGAGAGAGGGTTTTTTTTAGTACACTCTTAAAAAGTCAACAGCCCATCCCTCCCTGATGTATACCCTTCACCATGAAAACAAATGGTGCTGTAACTACTGAGTCCCATCCCTGCTCAAAGCAATACTCTAATTAAAATAAATAAATAAATAAGGCTTTATTTGTCTAAACTTTTTTGTGCAATCTGAATTAGAGAACTGTGGATTTGGGTCCCAGCGTAATATGAATGCAACTGCAAAAATCAATGCATAAAACAGGGCCTGGAAGAGAATTATATTTAACGGGAGACAGAAAATCAAAGCAGATTCCAAACAAATTAGAAATGAAGACTGCAACAGCTTGAGCTGAGTTTGGCTTATGGGAAAGCTTATTGATGTCACTAAGGTGATATTTTTTCTGGCCCAGAACTCCTTGCCAGTAGTATTGGCCCATGTCACGTGTCATTCTGTGACATGATACAGTGGTGAGGGTTGCAGATCAGCAGTGAGAAAGTGACAGAAAAAGATCATGAAAGCTTTACTTTACAATGTGTTGGAACTTAAAGATATTGGAAGGTGCTGATACAAGGGCTGAGCAACTGAGCTGTAGTAATATCACAGACAACCGAAGCAATATAGTATTTAGTCTAGAGAAATATCCTGTATTTCCCTGATCTAATAAAGTTTATTGGCTCCGTAATTTATTCTAGAAAAGGATCCAAGTGCTTTGGGTTTGTCTAACCTAATGCAATCTTAACCTTGCTGAAATGAAAGGGCTCTGTCTTGCGTGTCACAGAGAAGCATCTCTCAAATACAAAGCTTTGGAAGAGAATGATCACTTGTGGTTACAGTATTGGAGCTGTGGACGCTACGGTCTTCTCCAAAATGAGAATTCCACCCTCTTTCGTACAGGTTCATTTAATTTAAGTAGCACTGGAAGTTATAACTCTTCGCTGTCTAAACTATGAGCAAAAAGATGAGGTTTGACGAAATGTCACAGCCGTCTGCAGCTGCCTGGTTGGAGGACGTGGAGGAGGCTGAGCCAAGCTGTGCTTGGTGGGGCACGATGATGGGGCAGGAGGCAGTGGGTGCAAGCCACTTGCCTTCCTGATCCTGAACCATTTCTGGGCACTAGGAACAGTTACTGTGGGGCACGTGCTCTGATGTCTTTTCTGACTGAGATTTCTTCTGCCCCACTCATCAATTTCGGAAGGTTTGCCTGTGTTCTTTCCAAGAGGATATGTTAATGTTGGTGTTATCTCTTGATCGTGTCAGTGTTAATGCACATAAGTGCTGTTTCTGCCTCGTTCTCACATAATTACAAGCCTGTGTTGGGAAATGACAATATGTTTGCTTTCTTGATTAAGAAGGTTCTAAGACATTTTTGCATGCATTGTAGGAAATAACTCATGAAAAGAGCTAGGAGAGGAGCCCAGCGGCAGAGATTCTTGGCATTTCTGTAATACTTCCCTCTGCTGAGCAGAAAGCAGTTTGTGAATGCTAATGAAATCAGCTTTGCATTACTCCAGTGAAGTAACGGTGCATTATTCCCATGAGGAGATGGAGGCACGGCATGACTAAGTGACGAGACGGGATTCAGGATGTCTGCTGGGACTCGGCATTTGCTCTGGTGTTGGCTTGCAGTACTGGACCCAGGGGCCCAACTGGGGTACAGTACAGTGGCTTGGTAAAATGCTTTGGTTTTTTTTTTTCCCTAGAAACTGCTATCACGTATCATGATCGCTAAAGACGTTTAAATTAAAACATCTCTACCTTTCATGGTTGAGAAGTCTATTCAAAATGTGAACTGCACGTAATCAATACCTTATTCCCACACCCTGCCTGAAATAACAAATATTGGAGGGAAATGGACTGCAGCCATTTCTACCATGATAAGCTTATCCAGAAGTTTGTCACAAAGACTGATTCAGAGGGAATGTACATGTGTCCTCATTTCTTTCTGCTGATCCCTGCTGGGACCACAAAGGAAGGATCTGTCCCTTTGAAGTGATCAGTGATGTTCTGTAGCTTGAATTCTTCTGGTGGAAGCCATCATTTTAATGGCTTTCTTTTCTTTTTATTATGAGCCTTCTGTTGCATAGCCAGGATCATGTCTTTGAAAGTAACTTCTATGACTATAGCATTTAAACAGATCTGTATCATTCTGTTCCACCCTGTTGCATTCTCCTGGTTACTTCCTACCCAAGTTGTTTGAGTAGCTTCTTATGGTTTATCATTTGTCTGTTTGAGCTTTCTAAAGCTTTTCTGGAGGAACCTGGAAAGCTGAAACAAGTTTGCTGTGGAGGGCCCGATCTGTTTCATCGTGTGTTACGTGCAGCCCAATATTGGAACTGTCAGTGGATCTGCTTGGGCAGCTTCACTAACATGTGAGAATCGGGATACGTACAGGGGTTTGTTGGCTGTGTGTGTATTCAGTTCAGGAAAGCTGTTGAGGTCCTCCGCTGGGTGAAATGCAGCTGCTCTCCTGGATGCAGCAGTACTGCAGCTGCTTTAACAGTGCTGCATCCCAGCCAGCATTAGGGCTGGTACTCTTACATGCTACCCTGCAGAGAATAACATGAATTAGAGCCTGTGCAAGGAAGCCAATGAACAGCTTCATTTAGTGGCTGGTAAGTGGTGCTGATCCCCAGGATCCATGCAGGAGATAATTCTCTAAACATACGTGTCAGGGAGGTGATTGCTAACCCCATGTTGTTGGCAGCATTGCCACATGCAGTAACGTGGGGCTGGAGCAGCAGGGAGGCTCTTGTACCTCAGGTGTGTTTTGAGAGAGGCAAGCAGTGAAATGACAGGCTGGACTGTAATGCAGACTGGTTTGTAGCATGAGCAGTGAATGCATGCTTCTCAGAACCAGCATGCCAGAAAGCAGCAACAGGAATGTGTCTCCCCTGTTCCTCAGGCTGCTGGTGGTCAGATTCTGAAGCCCCAACTCACGCAGACACGTGCACACAGAAGCATTTGACAGAAATTGGGTCTTGTCAGGCTTCTCACTATTGTAACAAATTACCTTGGTAGTATTAGTGAAAATTGCTTTTTTAAAAAATTATTTTATTTGTGGCAGAAGGAAGGCAAAGGGCAGCTGGCTGCCTTAACAGCCTCACCCCACAGAATCAGCGAAGATGGAAAGTTACTGCAGCATGAAGATCAGAGCAAAGACCCTGATGGAGTGCAGCTGGCTCAAATCAGCCTTGATTGATTCCTCATCTCTGACTGAAAATTGGTGCTGTGGAGTTGTCAGGGTCACTGCACACGGGACGAGGCTGATGCTGGGCCTCTCTTGAGGGGCTGGGCTTTCACCTTTGTTTGCACCAAACCCTGAATGAATAGTACTTAACGAATGAAGGGAGCAGTGGTGTCTAACAAAGACTTATTTCCGTCCTTTCTGTACTTGAGCTTAGATCCTCAAGAGGACAGATACACTGGGACCTACAAGTCCAAATTCAAAACCCTGGAAAGCTTGTTAATCCCCTGTGGACAGGTGTATTCGTTTTCTGTTACTGAAGTGCCACATGTGCTTTAAGTTCTGCAGTTTGGGCCTAGAGATAGATAAATTACACCTGCTGTGCTGGCTGTGCTCATTTCTAGCTGGGGCTGCAGCCTGGCTGGCCTTGCCTTGCATGGGCCACTCTGCTTCCTTGGAGTTTCTTCTTCTGTTTTTCCTTCACTTGAGGAGAACTTTGGCGGTCTTTTTGGTGAATATTCTGCTTGCTAGACTGTCTGCCTCTGTGAGCAGCTGGCTGTTGAGGTAGGAAAGTGTGAGTGCAATGTTCTGATGCTGGAGTTTGGGCACAATGAGAAAGGGAGGAACTGAGAACCCTCATGTAAAGCATTGTGTTACTGGAGGATGGAGGGGTGGGAATGGGCATGGGCTGCACTGCAGGTATTCTTTGTTAGTATACCTAGGTATTGCAGGTAGCAGAGGCAGCTGGAGGAAAAATACTGGTTAACATGGAGTAAGTGAAAAAGTGCCTATTAAATAGGGGTGTTTATTCAAAGAATCTTTTTTTCTTCTTGGTTCAGGAAGTCTAGGAGTCTTTTCAAGGTATGTGGAAAGGTCTGTATCTTTGAAGCTGAGAGAAAAAGCACTTTAGAGAAACCTGTGTGTTTAACCAGCCTTAGGAGGCTCCTGTTGTGTTCTTGGGCATTCCTAATAATTGCTGCTGCAACAAGGTAACAGCAGGTAGTCCTGAACATCACAGGTAACTAATAAGCCACAGGGGTAGGAGAACATGGGAGGGAGTGCTAGTGTTATTTTACTGCTGGGCTCCATACTGAGCAGTGACAACTGGTCCTAATGTGCCTCGCTACAACTGGATTATGCTCCAGTGGGAGCCTTCTGCAGGGCTCCTGGTTTGGTGAATGGACCTTTATGGCTCACTGGCTGCAATGTCTGTATGGCACAAAGGAACCCTGGGAGTGTGATTTAGATGCCATGCACTCCTCCGTGGAGCTAAACAACTAAAACATAGGGAGCTGCAGAACTCTGCTGAGGTGTGAAGTGAAAGCTGCAGTGACAAAACAACATTGAGATGTACTGTTCTGAATGAAAGAGTGTGAGTTGGCATTAGGTAGCCATCCTTTTTTTTTTTTATTTTTCCCACCTAAACCTTAATGTTCTGAAAACCCTGGTGTCTCCCTATCAAAAGGGAAGTGTATAGTACTTCTTTTTATTCAACTGCATCCTTAAGGAGTAGTCCGTCATATTGAATAAGTTACCTAATGTTATTCTAGTACTTGCTTGCTTTAATAGAATCATTAGTACCGCAATGACATATAAAGCAAAACGCCAACTAACCAGAAAATGCTTTGCAGTTCTCCTAATGATATTTTCCCGGGCTCTTCATTTATATGATGTTGGTACATACTTCATAAGCCAAGATCCTTGCGTATTTATTTTGAAAGTAGGTATTGTATTAATAAGCTGGAAGCCTCCTTAAAGCAAGGCTCTGAGACAGCTGGATCCTGCTGAACCTGTAATAGCTGATTGCTGTCAGGATCAACAACTTTCTGTTCTCAGCAAAGTACTGGATGGCTGCAAAGTTGCAATCCAAACTCAGCTGCAGATATATCATTCTCTGCTTCTGCTCCATCTGCACATCATAAACAGCTAGAGGAGGAAAATGTCTACTGCTGAACTAGAAGATTCCTGGATGTGAGCCATCAATAATTTAACCAATTATAATTTATTTATTCCTTCCTTACTCATTGTACTATGGCTAAAATTATTTTTTTGGCTCTTTTCTGGCAGTATTACCATAAGGAAAGATTCTTCATTCCTAAATTCCTGTGGATTCGGTGCATCTACAGACAATGATTTATCTCAGTGGGATGAACCAGCATAGGCAAAGGCTGAAAGGCTGAGAATATCTGCTTGCAAAATCTGTGGCCAGACAATCTCAA
Organism: Callipepla californica brunnescens; assembly: GCA_023055505.1. NCBI lineage: Eukaryota > Metazoa > Chordata > Aves > Galliformes > Odontophoridae > Callipepla > Callipepla californica. The sequence continues at coordinate 3,264,916 of JALIRH010000013.1, forward strand.
GATCATTCAGGACACCATAAACAAAGAGGGCGGGAAAATGCACTTCTAGTTGAGTAGTCACTAGCTCTGGACATCAGTAGTTTTATTACATTTTATTTAAGTTAAAGAACAGCTGACCTAAAGCTTGTACCTATTTCAGAGGAGAACTTGGTTTCAGAGGTCTTGAAAATGACTACTGAGCTTGGCAGGTGTCATCATAACAAGTACATTTCAAGGAGAGACAGTGTGGTTTAGCTTCTCTCAGGAGCTCAGTTTTAAGCTTCCCTTCTGCTTGCATATGCTCCAGATTTCCAGTTATCCTGACAACCTCCTGCTTGAATGAGTCTAGCACGCCACAGTATGAGTCTCATACTCAGAAGGTGAAAACTGGAAATTCTGCTCTCACGAGTGGCAGAGGGGTGAATTTGCTCCTGGTCACTTGTGCTGATCTGGCCCAGCGTGTGTTTGTCCTCCTTTGCTCCAAGGGCAAGTTGAATCCTGTCTGTTAGAACCCCAGATCTGTGCAGCCTGTGTTGCTGCCTGAAGTTATTTCATTCCAGATGCAGGATTTGGTGTTTCCTGAATGTTGTGATGTTCCTGTTGGTTCATGTCCTCATCCTGCTGGTGTGCACTGATGTGGTCCTCAGCAGACACAGCAGTGCTGCTTGCTGGAGTATCAGGCATTCCCTCAATTTGCTGTTGTTTGCCAAGCTGCTGAGAACGTCATTCCAGTCATTAAAAGAGCAGGACTGGCTCCATTTTTGATCTGTGAGGGATATGTTGAACTTGGTGGAGCTGATGACAACATTTGGGGTTTTACTTAAAGCAGTCATGCTGTGCTTGTAGGATTAGGGTAGTAGAAGCTGATGCCACGCATGTTTTACCATGTTGCAGAGTGTGCTTGGATGCATTTCCTCTCTTTTTGGCTAACTTTTTCCATTCCCTCTCCATTTCAAAAAGTGTGCCACTTATGTTAGCTATGATTTGTGGCTCATGCTTCGATGAGCAACCTCTGGAGCTCACCCGTGCTGGGCTGAAGGGCTGTTTCTGTTGCTGACAGTGTGCCATTCTCTGTATTGTGTGGCTTGTATTTCAGGAGCAGTACTTCCCATGTTTTGGGTGAAGCATTGATAAGCTGTTGCTTTGCTGTGTGTTCCACATCAGCGTATGCTGGACAGCTATGAGGCAGGCAGTGTGCCCAGAATATTAAAGGAACATCCACTATACCACTCATTGTTTTGACTCGTTGCTTTGATTGTCTCCTGCCTGAGTTCAGCTACTAATGATGGCCCCAGGGGCAGTGTTGGCTATAGAACATTGGCTTTGGGGTTTGCTTGTATTAGCAATAATGGACTTTAATTACAAGTGAGGGGAGGTTGCTTAGCTCCTATTAGTGTGAACTGTAACTTGGAATACCAGATGCCCTACTCCTGATAATGGAAAACAAGTTAGATGTTGGGGAGGAGCAAGGGCAGACTGCTCTGCAAGGGAAGGTGAGCTGGGAGGGTAATGACCACTCAGACTACAGACACCTTCTGAAACAAGGAGAGGGGCCGTGGTTAAGAGCTCATTGTTCCTGTGGCTTTTCCCAATAGCTGAATCCCAACTTAATGCTGTGTTAGGTCAGAGCTGGCTTTGAACAGCTGAACCCTGCCAGTGAGAGGTTACAGAGCACCTTGGTGTGCTTGGACCCTTAAGCTACAGCAGGAGATGTGAATCTCTTCAACTTGTACATCCTATAACCTGGAGGTGCTACTGAAGATTAACTATAAGGCTGTTTGTTTTTTTTAACTACTAATGTGAACTATGCTCTTATAGCTGACGAAGGGAATAAGGACCTGAAGTTTAATGTCTGTTGTCTAGAAATTTAATCAGCTGTGAGATTGACCATGCAAAACAGATAACATATAGTTAATGAAGATTCTTTGGGTAGGCATTAGATGCAGGGTGCATTTAAGAACAGACGGGAAGGAAAGGAAGAATTGTGTACTTTGGCAATGGGCTTGATGGAAGGTGAATTAGGGAGCAGTGGAGTAAGCCTGACGGAGTGTTGTATCATGCTGCATTATGGAATCTTATTTCCTGATTACTCCAGTGAGAAAGAAGAGAGTGTGTTTACAGATCAAGAGACTCAAATCCATTTTCTTGTCTCCTTGCCTGAAAGCAGGACTGTGTGTCTTGCTTGTGTTTGTGTCAGTTTTTATGTCATTCCGTCTTCCTTACTGCTCAGGGAAAATCACTCTAATTAACAAAGAAAACCTCCCAGGATGTAGCAACATAGCTAGCCTTCTTTGAACCTTTCTGGCTTTAAGACTGACCTAGCCTTCAGATAGCCAACACTTAACAAATGATGGTGAGTTACATAAACACCTGTGATGTCCCCTGTGATCATATCTGCTCTGCTCCGGAGAAAACAGGTGGTGAAATGGCAAGGCTGCTCTTCTGGTTCTACTACTTTCCCACTAATTTTCATACCGTGAGGCTTCCAAACCCATGCAATTATAGCTTTAACAAGTGTGTTGCACAGCAGATGCCTTCATGGCCATACTTTCATAGAATCATAGAGTCCTTAGAGTTGGAAGGGACCTTTAGAGGTCACCTAGTCCAGCACTCCTGCAATGAACAGGGGCAGCAGAGCTCAACCAGGTGCTCAGTACTTGGTCCAGCCTGCCCTGCTGTACTGCATCCTTACATCCAGTCCCAACTGGCTGCTCTTTGTTTTATGCAATTACTATGCAAAAATTTAACGTGCTACTTACTTGCTTTCCCTGGAAAAATTATGTCAAATGGAGTCTAATGTTAATCTCTGTAGAAGCATGCTGAAATGCTTTTCCTGTTCAAAAATACTGCTGCCCAGCATCATTCTGTTTATGATTTCCAGTTAACTTGCAGGCCATCCGACAGTGCTCTGTCTGAGCCACTTTGGTTCAAACATCTTATGATTTTTGTGAGGCATTGTGGATGCTTGACAAAAGTCTAGATATCGCATTCTGTGTTCCCTTCAGTTACTATTTTTGTGATTTGATTAAATGAAGGAATCAATGCTCCTGGCCCTGTTATTAGCTATAGTGCCATTGCAAGCGTTGAGCACATGGTGGAGTTTTCAGTCTGAATTCAAGTTGGTCTGTTTCAGTGGCAGTTATCAGGGCTGCTGTGATTTCTGCCTGGACAGACAGGAATTACCACGTGAGTGGTGAAAATAGGAAAGACACACAGATAACAGACAGCACTGTGCTGTGTCGGGAACAAAGGTGCTGTGATGGTTCTGAGCCCAAGCTGCTATGCAGGTGCTGATGTAGTGGGAATCATCTCTGTTGCATTGTGCTTACCCATATAGGCTCTTTAGGCTCACTTCTCTGAGTATTTAATTTGCCATGTCTCTGGTCTTTGACTTGATCTTTAAGTGCCACAGCAATATGTGATATACTAAAGCAGTTTTCTAAGGTGAAGGGGTTCTTCAGGGCTGTCTGGGAGGAGCTGTAATTCTCAAGGACTACCAATATTTGTTCTGGCTGAATGCTAACAGTACGATGAACTAGTGACTAAAATTCAAATGCATTGTCTTTGCATAACCTGGTCAAGGGAGTGTGTTCTCCTTGGTTGGACTATGTTTGGGATTGGTAAGGGTGATAGAGCACTGGCTGCCCAGAGAGGTGGTGGGGTCTCCTTCTACAGAGATACTTGAGCCTTGCCTGGATGCCCACCTGTGCGACCTGCTGTGGGGAACTTGCTTTAGTAGGCAGGTTGGACTTGAAGATCTCTTGATGTCCCTTCCAACCCCTGCCATTCTGCATCCTTCGTTTGTGTGCTTCAGCATTAGCACAAGGGAAATTGAGGAGATAAATCTTAATGTTAATTGTCTAGAGCTGGGAAGTGCTGTGCTGTGTAGCAGTGCTGCAGGACGGAGAGGTGCTCTGAGTCTCTGCTCCTGGACTGGGAGGATTGGTGGGGGAGAGCTAGGTGGAGCCTGCAGCCTTGCCCTGGTCAATGGGGAGGAGTGGGGTGCTGGTGGAGTCCAGCTGATGCGTGTGCCAGGGTTCTCCCTGCTTCCCTGGCAGTGCTGCTGTGCTGACCCTGCTTCCCTGAATGGCTCCTGCTTGTGGGAGTCCATCTAACAGTGCTCAGTGTGCAGCTTTTCAGTGCTGGCCAGGCTAGAGTGCTGTGCATGCACCTGAAAAGCTTCCTGCTGGGGCATGCTGCAAACTGCTTCCAGCAGCCTTGCGCCCTGGCTTTTGGGGAATCACAGCACTGCTGTGGTGCTGTGCTACGTCTCATCTTTATCGGTGTCTCCTGAAAGACAAGGACTCCTGTTTGTGCCCTGTATGTGCTGCATACAGGCTGCAGCTGGCACCTGGGACTTGTACCACATGCAGAATGTGTGGCTGTGGCTGAGGGAGGTACTGATTCTGGATACTGTGCTGCTGCTGTTGGGTTTTTTGGGGGTGAGGTGGGGCAAGGTCAGGATCACTACAGCTGTTTCAGAAGCTCCTGCTGTCTTTTCCCGACTCCTAACTGGCTAAAACAACCTAATATGCAGAGTTTTCTGGAAATCAGGAAATAATATCAGGAAAAATAGTGTGTGTTCAGAAGTGTGTCATCCAAATAAGTGAAATGGGTAACACTGCCCTGTGCAGATTGGATTTATAGCCATTTCAATTTGTGGGTGTGGGAGAAAATGCAGACAAGTCTAATAAAATAAATATTGGTTGTTTTTTCAAGCGATAGTGATGTAAAATATCGTCCTTGGGACAGAAAAGTTACCTTGATTCTGAAATAATGCGCCCAGCCTCTGGCTGTCAGTGTTAGATCAAAGCCTCGGTAAATTTTTCATTCCCCCAGGCATTATTTTACAGCTATTGTCCTCCATACCAAACTCCATTTGCAACTTGTATTTATAGCTGGACTGATCTTTGAGATTCTTCATAATATATAAAAATGAGGAGGCTGCCACAAAATGGCTTTTGGTTTCCTCAGAGGTTTGCAAAATAGATGTTAAAAGCAGATGATTTAAAACAGCGATTTTATTAAAAATGTATTATTGCCATTTGTAGCTTTCATGGCAGTTCACCAGGACTGCACTGGCTTCCAAGGATGCTGTGGGAAGCTTTGAATCTGCAGCTGTCTTCTCAGTTTATTTTAAGCTTTTGAGGCAACAAATCTGCTGGGCCAAATTGATGCTAAGTAATTGTGTGCCAGATTTGTGTCAATAGAGGCTCTGGTTCAGTCATTGAAAAAATATGTATATGTAAAAAGCTTTTGCTTCACCCTAATGGGTTGCTCTGTGGAGCACTTCCCAGGTGGGTTCATAAACACCCGTGTACATCACTGCCCTGGCTTTGGGAGTGACCTGCTCAGAGCTACCCAGGCCCCACATGCCCTTGGGGAGATCATACTTGGGCCAATGCTCTTGGTTCAGATGACACAACAGCGCATGAAGCAGGGATTTCAGCCTGGCTTCCTGTGTTCCAGCAGGTGCCTGCCTCTGCTGGGAGAGCTGGGATGTGCAGCTCAGCCTTGCTGTCAGTGTCAGCACTTGCCTATTGGGCAAGGTCTCATTCAGCCCTCTTCTGCTTTGAAAGAATTGATGTGTACCAGGCTGTATCACACCGGTCAGTCTGTAGAAGCAATACAAGTGATGGCATTTAATGAAGAGAGATTAAATAGGCCACACTGCGTGGTCAGCAGTTACAACTCAGGGTTCAGTACAGAGATCCCTGGGAAAAGCACCGGTGAGAGGAGTTGCTGTGTTAGTAAGGCACGAAGTGGTGTGAGAAGACTGATTCTTAGCCCTTGGTGAGCAGAGAACAGGTTGGTAAAGGAGTCCAGATGCACATCTGAATTCATGTGGTCAGACTTCTTGAGCTGGGGGGCACCAGTGCCCTTGGTGATGGCAGAAAAAAGACAGAATTGCTGCAAGGGATTCTGTTCTCTCCTAACCACACATGCTTCCTGCAAAGGCAAGGTGAAAGCACCGCTGTCCTGGCCCACTCCCTTTTGTACACTGATGTGAGGGACAGCTGGGAGAGAGCTGTGTTTGCAGGCTGAGGGGAGAAAGTCTTCTGTGGTGCTGGTGTTACGTTGTCTGGACAGCTTCTTTTCTACCATCTTTTCAACTGCTGAAGGGCCAGATAAGGGCAGTTTGGTGCAGCCTATTGATTAAGTTGACACTTATGTCAGCAATAGTGCAGGAAGCTCAGCTTGAGCAGCAGGGTAATGGCAATGCTGCAAACCCTGCTTCATGAGCCTCGTTAGTGAGGGAAAATGATTTTTCCTCTCTCAAGAAACAAACAAGATGCTCTTTTGCTACATTATGGCATCAAGGAATTACATCATAAATTGCTATTTTTGTTGTTAAACTGCAGGGCATTTTTTTTTTTTTTTTAAAGCTAAGCGTTCATAAACAAAACGAAGTGGAGACATTAAAGCAGATGGGTCATACTTCAAGGCAGTGACTCCATCACTTTTTTCCCCACCTCCTGTTTTTATTATTCTTTGCTTCTGATAATAGCTTCTTTAGAGGAGGCTTTAAAAATGGATCGTCCATGATGTTCTTCAGTGTCAGATATAAATAAAGAAGTGCTGCATGTTATTTTGATGAAAGCTTCTTGTAGCACTATGTAATCAGGGCAATTATAACTTTGCCTGTAGTTTGTCTTGTGGGTTTGCTGTGCGCACCAATTAAATCAGTCAAGAATTGAACGTAATTGCCTGGCCTCCTTGTACATCTGGAAACTTGCTTAGAGTGTAGTGCCTTCTAAGGCTGCCTCCCCTGGATTCTACATTATTTATGATAGCAGATTTTCTCATCCTTCCAAATATGCCTTGTGAGTTTTCTGCTTTTCTGCATTTATTTTTTTCCTTCGCTTCTTGCTACTTCAGCGTGTAGATCACAGTCATGGGTAAATGATATTCACCTGAACAGTGCAGAGCCACTGCCTTCCTGTCAGAGAAAGGCGATGAGAAGAGGGAAGCAGCTGAGGTAGGCAAGACATGGCAGGATGCTCACCTGAAGGAGCTGCGTAGGAAGCATCCACTGCTCATGAAAATGCTGCTGAAGGCATACAGGGCAGACACCGGCCTCAGGAATCACAGCGGGCACAAGGCCTGGCAGTACCTGCAGGCAGACACCTCCAGCGAGCTGATGGAGCTGGCGGGGGGTTTGGTGCTGCCTGGCATTAATGGCACTGGCACCGAGGGAAGAGCCCTGCACCGCTGCAGACAGTGTGTCCAAAGAGCATTTGCCTTCTCAATATTACTGAAAGGTAATGTTAGAGATGACCAAGACCTGGACGGAATGGTTCTGAACAGCGAAGCAGAGAGCGAGGATGGCTTTTATGTCTTGGGGTTGTTAGATGGGGAATGGTGCAAATTCCTGAAGTGGATATAACGTGCAAAAGACAAATCTGTAATCAGTGCCTTAAAGGAGCCTGCCACGATCAAGGCGTGTGTGGGCTGGTGCTGCAGGTGGGCGGGCAGTTGAGACACACCAACCAAGCCAAGGAGAGGTGTGAGGAGTGGCTGCAGAGGGCTGAGAAGCTTCGGCCCTTCGTGCTCCATCTCGTACTGGTGGAGGGCAGATTTTCAGGATTTGTTTTCATGGGATGGATGCAAAGGCAAAGGGTTGGGATTGCCTTTAGAGCATCCATAACATGCATGTTTGGGTTAAGCTCTGCTCTCAGCGTTGGATACAGCTGCCATAAATGTGTTGATGGCAGTGAGCTAGAGCTGTACCGAGGAAAAGTGATGGAGCATGCACTTTTGGTTGAGTACGGATGCCCTGGTGCCGAAAGTCAAGCGTCTCCTTCTGCTCTGTGGATAACGGGCTGGCTTCATGTCTGCAGCGTCCACGTGTGGGCTCCCCCTGGAGAGAGCGCAGGGGATGGGATGGCAGCAGGCCTGCGGGGCGGTGGCCCTGCAGGTTGGAGTGCCCTGACCCCCAGAGCCGGGGAGTGGCTGAGGGCACAGTGGTGGGGTTCCACCGTTGCTAGGTGCTGCAGAGCAGTTGGTCCTCCAAGCAGCACAGAGGCACAGAGCGTGAGGAGCCCCTCAGGTGGCAGTAGCATGGCCCAGGCAGAGAGCTCAGTGCAGCACGGAGCAGCAGGTGATGCCCAGGGACCTGTCTGCCCCACGCTCACCCATCCCGGCAGGGCTGCAGGCAGGCTCTGCAATGGCCCCGGCAGCGCCCGCAGGAAGGAGCTGAGGGAAATGCTCGCGCAGAGCAGCAGCCTCAGCCGTGCCATGCGGGCTGCTGCCGTGCAGACGGCAGCCAGTGGCCCCGGCCTGCTCGCAGGGCTGCAGGAGCAGAAGGTCCCCGTGGTGCCGTCCCCCGCCCTGCGCCGTGAGTGGCTGCTGGCGGTGGTTGGGGGTGACAGTGACAACATCTTGAGGCTGCTGGAGCAGGACCCCAGCCTGATGAGTGTGGCGGACCCCGTAATGGGATTCACAGCCCTCCACTGGCTGGCCAAGCATGGCCAGCAGAAGACCTTCGCGGAGGTCGTCTCCCGCATCCATGAGAAGGGCTGTGTTATCAATGTGGACACCCGCACGCCCAAGGATGGGCTCACCCCACTGCACGTGGCTGCACAGCAGGGCCACGTGTCACTTGTGGAACTGCTTGTGCAGGTCTACAAGGCGGACACCGGCCTCAGAGATCACAGCGGGCGCAAGGCCTGGCAGTACCTGCCGGCAGACACATCCAGCGAGCTGATGGAGCTGGCGGGGGCTTTGGCGGTGCCTGGCAGTCACAGCACTGGCATTGAGCGAAGAGCCCCGCGCCGCTGGAGACAGCTGTCTGCCCCTAAGTTTGTTAGAAGAGCACTCTCCTTCTTTCGTCCGTAGTCTGTAGAGTTTGCCTTTCCTTTGTATTGTTGTTTGTTTCTTCTTTATTGGTTGTTTCTTGTTATAATAAAAGTAATTGTTAGAATCAAAGTTACATTTCCCTGTTTGTCAGTGCCCAGAGCTGTCTTTCTAAGCACTCCCAATCCCTCTGGTAATCTGCCAGTCCTCTTCCCTGAGGACCCCTGCCCACGGGAAGGGGGAGCCTGAGCTGCTCAGCCCCACGGGGAGGAAGGGAAGGGGCAGCCCCATAGGGCAGCGTGCGGTGGCTCCCGCTGGGACCGGGATCCAGGAGCAGCTCCCAAATGGCGACGCCTTGCTGAAAACCATGGAAAATGTGTGAAGGCCATGAGCTCAACAAGAGGTTCAAGAAGACCAAGTGCTGTGTGCCACTCTTTGGCCACAACAACCCCAGGCAATGCTCCAGGCTTGGGGCAGATTGTCTGTAAGACTGTGTAGAGGAAATGGACCTGGGGATATTGGTTGCTGCTTGGCTGAACGTGACCCAGCAGTGTGCCCAGGTGGCCAAGACGGCCACTGGCATCCTGGCTTGTATCAGAAATAGTGTGGGCAGCAGGAGGTGGGAAGTAATTGTCACCCTGTACTGAGCACCCTTGTGGAGTTTGACTTTGCATATAGCAACAGCAGTGCTGCGTACTTGGGTTATAGTTCTTGTTGGTTATGTTTTCTTCTTAATGGTGAAGCAGAGTGATGATAGCTTTTATGACTTGGGGTTGTTTAGGTTTGTCTTTCCCAACCATAACAGGTCTACGATTTTAGCTCATTGCATAATATGAGTGTGGCTCAAAAGCAAGTATAGACTCAATCACTTGAATAACTTCTGAAGTATATTATGCTTAAGCAGTTCTTCAGACTTCTTGAGAGTGGCCAGCAGGTTTAGTCTTCTCATGCTGAACCTTGAGTATGATCTGAACTTAGTAGTAGGAGATGGGCCTGAAGAATAGCTAGCAGTCTTCATTTTTCTGTCTCGCTTCGTATTTACACACTGGCATTTAGTTTTCACTCAGCCTGGGTTTTTGATGTGGTTGGTCCTCTGCACTGAAGCAGGTATATAGATATATTCTGGAGAATTTCCTTTTTGTCCTTAATAAATTAAACGGTGTGCTTGTATCTGAGGGATGGAGACCTGGTCTTTCAAATAAGTGTTGAAATGTGTGTCTTTATGTCACTACATATTCCGATGAAACACTTTTGTTTTAATATGCCGTGTGTTCTAAATAGGGTTTTTGTATATATATGCCTTTAATTGAGTTAGAGATATGATTAATGATAGATGTGAATGTATTAAAAACAGGCTTTTTGATGGCACTAGGTATAAGAAACCAATTTTTCTCTGGGGTGTTCTGACTAGTGGCAGCAACATGATGGTGATGACTGTTCGTTTGGTGGGAGGGGTGCAGGTGACCTCCAGCCGTTGTCCCAGGTATCTTATCCTACATGCGTTGTCTTTTTTTTTTTTGGTGATAAAATCTTGATCATTAGCCAACATGCTGTTTTAATTGTCTGTTTTAACATTGCTTTGCTTTCTTCTTTCCCTTCTGCTTCCTCTAGTATTGTTCTGTCCAGACAGTAGGACAGTCTTCTCTGCGGTACAGGTACACCTGAATTACTGCAGTGTTTGGGCTAGGCACTACTGCTGCTGGTCCAGCTGAGCAACTGGCTTGTTCTGTGTGTGCTGAGAGGCTCAGTAATGCAAGTTTTTGCAAATGAAATGGAAAAGACTTTCCCAGTATTGTTGTACCGCATTTGCCTGATCTGTGAAAGGAGATGTGCATTTCCTACTAGTTTGAGTTCCTTTAATCAGAGGAGTGTATAGGAACTGTTGAATCGTGGCCTGAACCACTGATTGATCACCTGAGGTAAGCACTGAGTCAGCCACAGGGGCACAGGTGAGGGTTATGTGCCTGTGTGATTGGAAGGGGTGGAATCTGGCTCCAGCTCTCCCAGACCCCATTTAAGGGCTGACCACCACCAGGGAAGGGTCTCTTGTTGGAGTTCCCTCCCCAGTGGAGTTACTGGTGAGCCTCAACCATCCAAAAGGTGAGCCACTCTTTGCTTACCAGTTGTCTGTGTTCCATCTATGTAGGCCTACCTAATATATACCATCCTCTGCGCTATTTTTCCTGAGTACCATTCTTGGGTGTTATTTGCCCTACAGGTATGCCTAATGCTGGGATCTGAAAATTTCCAGGGTGGGCAGAATGCCCCTTTTTGAGAAGGGATTGAAAAGTCAACGGGGTTGGTTGGGGATGGAAATGGGGAGGTGAAACTCAGAATCAGTTAACCCTACACCTCAGTCCCTATCCTGCCCTAGCAGTCAAGTGTTGATTGCAGTACCTGCGGGACGTGAGCAGAGCAGCCTGAGATTTTCTTCTCTTCATAGTAAGGCCTTCATCGTAAAACAATAATAATTTAATAACAATCATTCGTCTAGCATGATTTTTCAGCTTTTAGAGTTAAGACTATTACTGTTTATGATTCCTTTAGAATCTACCAGGAGCTTTTATTATTTCTATATTTATTTTGCAATAATAGCCCAACTGCCTTTTTCCTGTTATTTTTCTGGGCAGTGGGTGGGGGACAGTGTTTGCATTTTTTCTGCAGGGCAAAGCATTGCGTCCTATCCTTTTTTTTTCCCCTTGTCTCCATCGGTGGCAACAAGTGTTTTCACAGGGGACTTGGTATGTTGGGGGGGAAAACATGAGAGAGGAGATGTAATAACAGGCTTGGGGTTGCTACCTATGAGCTGATTTCTTAAAACTTTTCTTGTATACTTTCTCTGAGGAGTAATATAGCATTGTATAATTATGGCTAGAAGTGTGAATTTGTCATTCCCTCCCCCCAGAAAATTATAGGGCTATACAACCAAGTAGATACACATTTCTTTTCTCTGAAAGTTATGGTAGAGTGACAGAGCTAGTCTGGAGACGTGCAGTTAAGACTTTTCCCCTCTCCCATCATTTGATGGCACTCCTTTCTGCAGGCCTTAACTGGCAAATTTTGTTTTCAAGGAGAGACTCTGATGCAGTTTGTTAGTGATACAGCTGAAAAGACAAATAAATGTGCTTGTCAGCTACTCTTCTAAGCAAGCTGCAGAACTACTTTAATAAACTGAACCCAGCATAAGACTCTGAGGAATGACCATTCCTAACATTAAAATTTAAATGCATAAACAAAATGGTTGTTTTTCAACCCAAGTACTCAGTAACTGGTAGTTTAAAAGCACTCATCTGGTTTCCTTGCAAGCCAGAAGACTTGCTTAGAAGCTCTTCAGTGCTGCCGTAATTGAATTTTACATGGAGCAGTTTGCATCGTCCTTTACCTTTGCATTTTGTATGTGGAAACAGACCTGCTGCCTTTCCTTTGAGAGTGTAAGAACTGGGAGGCTGAAGGGCTGTGACTTCTCCACCTCTGGGTTTGTTTCAGGGGGTGAGGATTCATGTGTCTTCCATCAGGTCTGGCAGGCAATGAAAGGGTGACTGGATAAATTGCAGCAAAGGCTGCCAGAGATTGCAAGGTTAAGCACCTGTGAGGAAGTAAAGAGCTTGCACCAGACAGAAACATCTAGATGTTTGACTGTGGCTTCCTCTGCTGAGAAGGGTGAAAACTGCCACGAGAGTAGCAGCCGTCCTGCATCTTGTCAGTAATAAAGGTGCAAAAAGTATCATTATAGAACAGCCTGGGACAATGTCATGAAGAGAGGTTGGATGAAGGATTTCCTGGCTGTCTTAGTCAGGGAAATCCAGCCTACTACTATAGAGAGGAAATTAAGGCAATGAACTATCCTCTGATTAGCAGGCAAGAGGAGGACAGTGAAGCTGAGGTTCTGAGAAAAACGTTTTAATAGTCTTCCCTAATGAGGTGAATATTACCTGAGAGTAGAAGAGTGCTTTTCATTCAGCAGAATGTAAAAGCTTATGCTCCTCCTGGTGAAAGGCCACTAATAACAGCTTAATTCTCTCCATCTACCCGTGTGTCTTTTGTCTCCTGGTTTTCATGCTGATCCCATGATCTCTTATGTCGTCTGGGTTCCACAGCAGAATTACTGCTTTGCCCTTTTCAGACAGGAAATACTCTATTATAAGGTGTGATATTTATTCCTTCCTCTGTTAGTGACTGTTGTTTGCTGAGTGCATCCTTCTGCCTGTGGCAGGAGTCTCATGCTGCATGTGATGACTTATGTTTTTTAGAAGAATGTTGCTGAGAGCATAGCAGTGAGCTTGGGTCTCTTGGAGACGGTGCATCTCTGAAGGCTTAAAATTAATCTGGCTGATCCTTTCAGAATGAGTGGGTATTTATTAATAAAATCAATCATGAATGAAGAGAAGGCATGACTGCTAGCAAACCAGGGATGAGCAGCAGGATGGCAGCGGTGACTAGAGTTCAGCTGGGGTGAATCTGAGGTGCAGGACCCTTCCAGCAGTGTGCTGGAGGGGCAGGATCCAGTGTGAAGGTTCTGCATCAGCTGCGCCTGGAGAACCTGGCACTGGTTGCTGTGTGTCCCTAGAGCTTTATTTTTCCTGGAGATAATAATATATGTATGTACGTATCCTGGATAGGTATATGTATGTGTATGTACGTACGTGTGTATTTGAATTGGTGAGGTTGTTCTGTAGCAGTCAGAACAAAAGATGCTTGGTTAGGAAGGACTTGTGCAGATCTGGGCCTCTAGTCTCACCTATGGGCAATTCAAGTCCAGAATACTGTTAATCATAACCTAATTTAAATACGCACTCTGGCTGCGAGTGTGATTTCTTTCCTTCTTTATTTCTCTAGTATGAAATCTTATTAAACGTACAGCTGTCATTCAGTTCTGTTTGTTGGCACTCTGTGGCTCAGTTATTGTGTAAGTTATCAAATTAACTTTTTTTCCTTTCCCTTACAATTACCAGTCTAATTAATAGTACAATAAAACTCTACTTCCCATTGGGGACAGTAGAAACTGCAAGGTGTTTCTTTTTGTAAGACTGCCAGCACAGAGCAAGCTTCAGTTGGAAGTATGGATGCTGAGCTGGCACTGAAAATAATATCCCTGGCACCGAGTTGTGTATTTTTTTTCCTCCCTCCTGATAACAGCGGTGTTCTGCAGGTCACATTCTTTCGTGGTTAATCATGAGCAGTAATTGTGGGCAGTCTGGCATCACGGTGTAGAGCTTAATTTGCTCAGTGGGTTTTGCCCGCTGAGCGAGGAGGGGCAGTGCCTCGCAGAGGGTGCTGCTGGTGCCGGATCCTGCTCCAGACTTTCTCCCAAGATACGACTGTAGATGTCAGTGTTTAACTGGTGCAGTGTTTCTGACTGTTCTGCTGCATTAATTTGAGTCAACATTTGATTTTGGCTCTTTGCTGCAGTGGGGAAATCTGGGACTCGGTACCTGAAAAGAGCAGTCTCCTTCAATGAAGCGGTGCTTGATTCAGGATTCAAAAGCCTTTTTCCCTCATTCATAACAAAATTCCCACAGCGACCTTGCATCTTGCCACAAAAAAAAAAAAGTAAATCTGAATTAGACTTGTAAATATGTGCTGTTGATTGCAAGCTGTGTTTTTTCTCCATTTGATAGGATGCCATACACTGTTGCCAAATGTTATTCATGAGAAGCATAAAATAGTTCTGTGTGTTTTTCAGTACGTCCCGGATTTTTGGTGAAGGATTTTCATCCCAGACTTGTATTGTTGGAGTCCTGTTTTTAATGGGATGGCTGAAGCCTGGTGGGTCAGCTTGAAGGCTTTTGTTGTGGCAGAAAGTTTGTAATTGCAGAACATGGCAATTCTTTGTACAATAGGTGCAGTTTTTACTGTCTTAATTTTATAATTGGAAGTCCTCATTCTTACGCCTGATGGCAAGGGCACTGATCCTTTGTACTACCTGTCTGAAAAATGAAAGTGGGGGGGTATCACCCAAATTTTGAGCACTGACAAACAGTGGAGCTGAGTTTCAAGCTGTGCAAAGGCCACAGATAAAAAGCCAGACTTAGCAACTGTATGTTGTTGTAGGTATGTTGAATGTATTGCAATACAGCAGATTAATTTATGCTCCTGTGCCTGTTTTCCAGTATAACAGGCACTGCTTATTATAAAGGGCTTCCAGGCAACTGCATCCATCACCACCCGTGACATCTTCCAGCTAACAGAATGATGTGGAAACAGGACTTGTGTTCAGTGTGCTCTGATTGTCTGGTGCCAGAAGTAAACCTTGCTGAGCACCTTCTGCTATATACTTTAAGTGTTTTTTCGGCTTTCCAGTTAAAATTTAAGCAGACAGCATCAGTTGTGGTTGGAGGAGAGAATGAATTTCAATGAGAAATCGAAGGGAAGAATCTTGGGAGGGACAGGGGAGGGAAGGTGGTGGGGAGTGGGGTTCCTGCAAGGGGGCTAGTGGGAAGTGAAGAGAGAATGAGTGTGTTTCAGTGAGGGCTGCTCCCAGCTGGGAGCATGGATGCTGCTTAACAAGGGCCTGAATTGATCTCTTCTCAACCAGTGTGTGCAGTTCTGATGACCCGTGTCTGAGGAAAATAAACTGGTGCAAAGCAAGCCTGCTAGTGTGTTAAAGAGAATAGAGAGCTTATTTTAAGAGAGGAGACTGGAAGAGGTTGGCTGGCTTGCTTAGCGTAGTATAACAAAGGCCAAGAGGGGGAACATTTGCTTATAAATACATCAAGGAGATAAATATGAAGCAAGGAGAAGGCTTCAGCTGGAGGCCAGCTAAAGAGTAGATCTTAGCAAGGGCTGTTCCTGGCATGAAGGCAGGGTCATAATATGCCTGTGCTTTTCTTGGCCACAGAAGGGGAGTGCTGGGAGACACACCACTGTGCTGAAGGTGGTGAGTGAGGGCTGACAGGTGAAGAGGTGACTCCTCAGAGCAGGTAATCATAGCATACTTAGAGCTGGAAGGGACCTCTAAAGCCCACTCAGTCCAACTCCCCTGCAATGAACAGGAACACCACAGCTAGATCAGGTTGCCCAGGGCCTGGTCCAACCTAGCCTTGAAAGTCTCCAGGGACAGGGCATCAAACACATCCCTGAGCTGCAACCTGTTCCCAGCTTCACTGCCCTCACTATGAAAGACCAAAGAGAATCTCTTGGAGGGGGAGAGCACATTGATCAGACTGGCCATGATGCACAAGGACCTTCTAGATGGGAATCTTGTGACTTGGTCCTGCACTTGTGTTTCTGTTAATGCTTATGGGCTCCAATGGAGCTTGCCACAGGCAGGAGGGTTTGCCCACGCAGATGTCAGACTAAAGCTTTTGCAGAACCTTTTAACAGAAGGATTTCTCATTGTTTGCTTTGTGGCAGCCTGCCACTTCTAATCAAATCTAAACTCAGAAGGTTTTTTGGAGTATGGGAAGGCTCTGGGGGAGAGCTGGAATTAGCAATAACCCAGTTGTCAATCAGAGAAATGCAGAATGGTTGAACTCCCAAAGGCATACTGTAGGTTCAGCTCTTGGCCAGCCTGAATTGAGCCTGATCTTCAATTTGGCATCTCACGTTTTGGGTGAGATGTTTGGGTGAGCTTAGTTCCAGTGAACTTCAATTTTTCCATCTTCTGATCAGAAAAACCTGTGTATATTTTTTTAAAAAAAAGTGCAAGCCAGTGTTGGAAACAGACATATGCTAATGAGATCTCTGAGGAAAGTGTGTTGGAGGCAAAAGCTGAGAACAGTGTGTGCTTTGGAACAGTGCTGGGTTTTGCCAGAGTCTAGGTGGTGGTTAAAGGTGCTCAGACTGCCACATCCATCTCCATTAATGTGAGGTGCAGGATGTTTCCCTACATTTGTTTGCTTACAGACAAAGGCTGTAAGCTGGTCTCTGAAATTCTCTGAAGTCAGTTCAATTGACATTGCACAGGTTGGGCAGAAAAAGCTGTGTTTCCTACTTATCCAAAAGCTTTACAGAGTGCTGTGGGAAATAGGAAATCTTGCTAGCCATTTAGTTAACTTCAGATGTTAATTTCCTTTGTTTCTGCAGGGTTTTTTTTGTTCAAATGCATGCTAGGAAATGCTACTTATATCAATAAAAGCCTGAGGCTTTATTAATGTAAAGCTCTTAATTAAATCTGCTAGCAAGAGATTTTTCATTGTTTTATGTACCTCTACAGAAATGCGTTCATTCTTTCATTTTCATGTACAGGGCCCAATCTTGCTGCCTAAACATAGGCAGCTCTGGGATTCCTGAAGCAGATGGATTGCATCTGGCTCAGAATGGGGAGTGTGGAAGACCTGTGGGCTTTTAACACTACACAGAGGCTACCCTTCCACACCACTAATTGCCGGTGGTTTAACTGGAGTGGCTTTGCCCTGCACGAGGTCTGCCTGCACCAGGTTCTGTCACTGGCAGCCCTTTAAATTGAAAGCTGACTTAAAGCTTTGCACTGAGCAGCTCTCGGGGGAAATGCTTCCCAGCAAAGAGCAATTTCTTTCCCTCTGGGAAGATTTTTCTGGATTATAATCAAGCTTTGGACCATGGTACCTTCTGTTCCCTACAGGAAGCATGTGTCCAGTTTTCCTTATTGGACTGAAGTTTTATGGCTTGAGGCCCTTCTATTCTTCAGCATCACGTAGAAAAGCCTTTTCGATTTGTAAAGGTGTTGCCCAAGTAAGTGTAGTGCTGAAAAATATATCTGAATCCCAAACTATTAACTGTGTCCTATTTGTGTTGGACCTCCTACAATCAAAGCCGGTCAGCTCTCTCTGCTTGCACGTTCCCTTTGACTGCCTGCTAGCCGATCTTTGAGCTTCTGTCACTTGGAAGAAACGTGCTGAAAGTCAAAGCCTGTGCCTCCCAGGGAACCTGGAGGTTGAGAAATCCACTTAGCTCTGCGCTTTTCCTGCCTCTTACAAGAACTGGCATCCAAAGTCCGAGCAGGCTGCATTTTTATGAAGAGTTTGCAGTGGATAAAAATAATGCTCCGAGGGTTTCTACATCAGCATTTCAGATTGGATTAAGAACATTTGTTTACCTCACGGGACAGCCTTGGAGTGTGTAAGCAGGGTTCCATCTGGATGAAACTGAACTACAAATACGATCTAGGATTGCATCTGATGTACTCCAATGACCAATGGATGCTTTGGTCTGTGGGACCAACTAGGTTTTGCCTGAAGGTGCGGATCTCTCAAATGAGTGTGATGGGAATATTGGCCCTTCAGCACCATTCAGCATTACTCTGTTGGTCTGCCCCGGTTGTACTGTGCTACTTGTCCAAGCAGACGTAACCTGATCTCCTTTAAAGCTGAAAGCAAAGTACCACTTTGATCCACCAATTCATTCAGTTGTCAAGCAGATAATACCACGGAGTATACTAAATTGCCAAGAGACAGCCATTCTTTATAACTTCATGACTTGCAGTTAAGATTTGTGTATATCTTGTTATTACTGGCGTAAGTTACACTGTAGCTCATGGTAGAACATTAATATTTGCTTAATCCACTTCAAAAACAAACACTCCAACAAACCTAACATGATTTTGGAGCAGTCCCAAGATGAGCAGTCCAAACAGTTGTCCTCGGAAGCCAGATACTTTTTAGGTCATTTCTACTGATGAGATGCTTGATGAGAAGGCAAGGCTGGCAGAAACAGAAGTGCTCTCATGCTGAAGCACTCTGTAGAACGGTGCTTCCTTTCTCCTGGCACCTTGCTCTTCGTGTAGGATTGTGCTGCCCTTGACATTGATGGCAGAATTCCTTTGGATTTCACCAGATAAGGCTTTCCTATCTGTCAGCCTTTGTCTGACATCAGGGCTGCGTTTCAGGAAAACCTCTGCCTGAATTTGCATATGCATAATGCGAATTTGCATATTTCCCTCTGATGTACTGCCCACCTTTGGTTCCTTTTACTTCCTTATTGCAAAGCAGAATGTTCTGTAGGTGGTAGAAACTGGTGGCATAACACTGATTGGAGGCTCAGTGCAGTGCCATTAGATGAAACGGTATCTCATGCGCTGGCAGTGGATATGGGAGGGGGGAAATCTTGTGACTCACTGAGGCTGCATGTGGCAAGCTCTAAATTATGATCCCTATCAGTTTATGTGGGGCTCGGGGTCGTTCTGGGCAGAGTGTTTCCTTTAACTTGATTTAAATCGTGTCAAGTCCCTGGGTTCTGGGGAGAAGAGGGAAGGTTGTGTAATTGCAGAGTATTAAAATCCTCAGGCAGGGTTAGTTCAGAATATGAAAACTCAATTACTGGTTCTGGCACTTGCTGATACATCACAGGTTTTCTTGCCACATGCCGCACGCCACACAGTTTGAGTCAAACTCGTGGTTCATTGCATGCTGAAGCTGAACTCACATCCAGCAGGCTTGAAAGAACAGCCCTGTTGTTACTAAGTGGAATAGTTTGCATCAGCCTCTACCTGTAGTACCAAGGTACTAACCATGAAGGTTACATAACATGGCTTCTTCAAGGTTTCTCAGGGGAGGCTTTTCAGTGTTTGAGGTATTCAGAGTACCTGGGAACAGCACTGCTAATCCTCAGGAACTGTAAAGAATGGCAGTAGCACGCTTGGCAGAATGCAACAGTTCAGCTTACTGGCTACCACGGAACTGGGAATTAGATCCAGTTGTAAGATTTTCATTAATACAAGCATCCAAGTGACCTTGGCAATTTCTTCACCTTGCTTCTGTTTCTTTTTCTGTCTTTTCTGTCGTTACTATCAGAACAGAATGCTTTCCTATCATGTCATTTTGTGACCTCTAGCAGGAGGAACCTGTACTCTTGGTTCAAGATGCTTCTGCAATCTGAGTGAAAATAAGCTCTCACAGAGCAGCAGAATTATTACCATCTTTCATTATCTGGTTAGTGTGCAAACTATTCAGGACGTGCCTTTGAGGTCCTGGCAGGGAACCAACCGGTGGGCATGATACACTCAGCTTCATAGCATTGCTGCTGTGCTCCTTGGTGGCAATGGACTTGCTTCCTGAGGGCATTGGGAAACTTAATTGCCAGGTCTTCTGCCATGTGAGATCCTCAGAACAGCTTCAACCTTTAGTGGTTTGGGTGTGAATAAGGGTTTGTGACCAACAGCAGCAGAGTGCCTGCAAGATATTTTCTTGTTGTGTGCATTTTGAGTTCTCTGTTCATTGGTTAGAGTATAGCTGATCCTGAAGGTGAGCAACCAAACCTCTGAAATCAGTCTCAGCTCAGACACCGTCTCTTGCAATAAGTATGCTCAGATGTCTGGATGTTGTGCCGGTGCTTAGCTGCTTCCGCAGTGAATGACTTCATCCTGAGCAGGTGACAGCAGCAGTGGCACACAGGCTGCCTGCTAATACTGGCAACTTTGAGGTACCTACATCCTGAGAGTGGCTCAATAGCCATTCATCTGCAGATTTTGTGTGCAGTGAAGCTGTGCCTTTGTTTGAGTTATCCTTAACGCCACGCGTCTTGCTCCTGGGAGAAGCTTTTGTTTCTGAAATTGCCTCTGAATCTCCAGGACAGCTTGTGTAAGTGCATGTAGCAACAATGGGCTTCTTCCATGACTTGTGCTCCCCATTCTGATCTCAAATGTGTATTTTGAGTTCATCTTCTCAGTGCAGTGACATAGCACTGGCACAGGCTGCACAGAGAGGTGGTGGGGTCTCCTTCTCTGAAGACATTCAAGACCCACCTGGATGCCTACCTGTGCAACCTGGGCTGGGAGCTGCTCTGGCAGGGGGTTGGACTCAACGATCTTTGGAGGTCCCTTCCAACCCCTACAGTTCCATGATTCTGTGATATCTAAACTTGTTAATATAATGGTAGTTCAAATACTATGACCTGTAACCAACATTGTAGAAAACTGACCTAGACATTCTGCAAGTATGAGTATTTGCTACCAGGAACAGTACAAAGCATTGGCTTTCTGACCAAAAGAAGAGACGAAGCTTAGAGTGAAGGTAGCCCATTGATACTTGTAACTACCACCTTCTGTTTCAGGATGACTGTCATACAGTTGGATAGCTTAAGTCTGATTTTTTTTTCTTCTTTCCCTTTGTTAGCATCACCTTGCTGCGATCTCATTGCCTCTAATTTAGTGGTTCCCTGTGGGAATGGTGTCTGCATAACTTCAGGGACATTCTGAAGGGTTCTGATTGCTGCTGGTGGGTTGAGTCTTAACTCCGAGCCCTAGTGCAGGCATCTGTATTGAACATGAGCAAATGTAACAAGAAAAGCTCTGCAGTCGTGGCTCGCCTTCTTGGACAGATGGAGCACGTGGTGCTTAAAGAGGCCAGGAACGTATTGGATTTGCAATTCTTCCTGCCCTTTCCATGTGACAGGGACAGGACTCAAATACAGCCTTACCTTTACCTAAATTGCCATGTCAACTCTGCTAAGCATGATGCAGAATGGTATTGACTTGACTTCACATAACATTTTTGTCTCAGCCAGGACTGGACAGTGTATATCTTTCGCTTGAGAAAACAACTTCCCCACCCCAGACAAATCCCATTACTGGTTTCGATGAACGTTTCCATTTCAGTAGTAACAAATTTCTGCTTTATTAAATGATATTTTATTAAAGAACTGTGTGAAGATCAAGGTAGTGTTAGCCCAATAAGTCTTGAATTATTCACAACAACTCCCTGGCTTCCTAAAGAAGTGGAACAATAAGTTACACTAAAAGTTGGGCTGGTGGATGACTTCAAAGCTGTGCCTATTTGCATAAAAAGAACTGATAGCTACAGAAATAACTTGTTGATTTGGTTACTGATTCTGTCTGAGCTCAGACAAATTTAGCAATTTCACGTGGCTTGCTCTGGCCTTTGAGTTTTTTCTATGTTGAACATACATTTGATGTTATTAGACTTGCTTGCAGTAATCCTTAGGGATATGTAGTCTTTCTTTCCATAAGATCAATAGCACTTTCTTGCTAATGAGCTTTTTTGAGGATAATAATTCCAAATATACTGCACTCGGTATAAAGCCCTGTAAGTGTTAATTGAAACAGATTGAGGATTGCACCTTCTGTTAGAATGTTCTTCAGAATGATAGAAGTGGAGCTCTGTACAGGATGCTTCTTGCTCAGACATCACAAACCAAATCTTACCCACTATAGTCTGCAGTTGTACAAGATACTTTCTCCTTCAGATTTAGAGCTGGCAACAGATGTGGTGCGTGTTGGTGATTGTTGATGTTCACACTCACCACAACTGTCCTTAGAATAAGTGCTGATATAATCAGTGTGGAGGATGACATGCAAGCGGAATAGTCCAATTTGGGTGTGACAACCATTAATTTGAATGCAGTCATGTGCGTTTGAATCTTTTGGTGTCTGTTGGCTGTTATGCATGGTATTGGGCAGACAGTTCCTGTCCCCACACTTGGTTACTGTCACTGTAATTCCCTACAGAGGAAAATGATACAATTAGGGAATTCCTATCTCTGAGTATGCAAGCTAGTAATGTGTACTTATGGAAAAGATGATTGAAAATTGCTGTGAAAGATTCTGACCTGGGGACTTGTTATCTCATGTGTAGTTCTCGAAAGAAAATCTATAGACTCCTACAATTCTAATATCAGGATTAATAGGAGTACCAAGTTTCTGGTCAGTATGCACCATACCAGAAGTGCTTGCATGTCTGGGGGGGCTGGAATATCTCTCTAGAGGAATGGCTGAGAGACTACTCAGTCTGGAGAAGGTGGAAAAGAATCTTACGGGTGCTCATCAGCATCTAAAGGCTGGTGGATGGGTGGCTGGGGCTGCGCTCTGTTCTGTGGTGCCCAGAGATAGAACCAGGAGCAGTGGACGCAAATAGGACCATGCCAAGTTGTTCCATACAAAGATAAGAAAGGACTTGTTTACTTTGATGGTTATAAAGCATTGGAGCCAGCTGCCCAGAGAGGTGGTGGGCTTTGGCAATGCCTGGCAATCATGGCACCGGCACCGAGGGAAGAGCCCTGCACTGCTGCAGACAGCTATCTGCGCCCAAGTTTGTCCGAAGAGCGTTTGCCTTCTCAATAGAACTGAAAGGTAATGTTAGAGATGACCAAGACCTGGACGGAATGGTTCTGAACAGTGAAGCAGAGAGCGAGGATGACATTTGTGTCCTGGGGTTGTTAGATGGGGAATGGTGCAAATTCCTGAAGTGGATATAACGTGCAAAAGTCAAATTTGTATTCAGTGCCTTAAAGGAGCCTGCCACGATCAAGGCTTGTGTGGGCTGGTGCTGCAGGTGGGCGGGCAGTTGAGACACACCAACCAAGCCAAGGAGAGGTGTGAGGAGTGGCTGCAGAGGGCTGAGAAGCTTCGGCCCTTCGTGCTCCATCTCGTACTGGTGGAGGGCAGATTTTCAGGATTTGTTTTCATGGGATGGATGCAAAGGCAAAGGGTTGGGATTGCCTTTAGAGCATCCATAACATGCATGTTTGGGTTAAGCTCTGCTCTCAGCGTTGGATACAGCTGCCATAAATGTGTTGATGGCAGTGAGCTAGAGCTGTACCGAGGAAAAGTGATGGAGCATGCACTTTTGGTTGAGTACAGATGCCCTGGTGCCGAAAGTCAAGCGTCTCCTTCTGCTCTGTGGATAACGGGCTGGCTTCATGTCTGCAGCGTCCACGTGTGGGCTCCCCCTGGAGAGAGTGCAGGGGATGGGATGGCAGCAGGCCTGCAGGGCGGTGGCCCTGCAGGTTGGAGTGCCCCGACCCCCAGAGCCGGGGAGTGGCTGAGGGCACAGTGGTGGGGTTCCACCGTTGCTAGGTGCTGCAGAGCAGCTGGTCCTCTGAGCAGCACAGAGGCACAGAGCGTGAGGAGCCCCTCAGGTGGCAGTAGCATGGCCCAGGCAGAGAGCTCAGTGCAGCACGGAGCAGCAGGTGATGCCCAGGGACCTGTCTGCCCCACGCTCACCCATCCCGGCAGGGCTGCAGGCAGGCTCTGCAATGGCCCCGGCAGCACCCGCAGGAAGGAGCTGAGGGAAATCCTGGTGCAGAGCAGCAGCCTCAGCCGTGCCATGCGGGCTGCTGCCGTGCAGACGGCAGCCAGTGGCCCCGGCCTGCTCGCAGGGCTGCAGGAGCAGAAGGTCCCCGTGGTGCCGTCCCCCGCCCTGCGCCATGAGTGGCTGCTGGCGGTGGTTGGGGGTGACAGTGACAACATCTTGAGGCTGCTGGAGCAGGATCCCAGCCTGATGAGTGTGGCGGACCCCGTAATGGGATTCACAGCCCTCCACTGGCTGGCCAAGCACGGCCAGCAGAAGACCTTCGCGGAGGTCGTCTCCCGCATCCATGAGAAGGGCTGTGTTATCAATGTGGACACCCGCACGCCCAAGGATGGGCTCACCCCACTGCACGTGGCTGCACAGCAGGGCCACGTGTCACTTGTGGAACTGCTTGTGCAGGTCTACAAGGCGGACACCGGCCTCAGAGATCACAGCGGGCGCAAGGCCTGGCAGTACCTGCCGGCAGACACATCCAGCGAGCTGATGGAGCTGGCGGGGGCTTTGGCGGTGCCTGGCAGTCACAGCACTGGCATTGAGCGAAGAGCCCCGCGCCGCTGGAGACAGCTGTCTGCCCCTAAGTTTGTTAGAAGAGCACTCTCCTTCTTTCGTCCGTAGTCTGTAGAGTTTGCCTTTCCTTTGTATTGTTGTTTGTTTCTTCTTTATTGGTTGTTTCTTGTTATAATAAAAGTAATTGTTAGAATCAAAGTTACATTTCCCTGTTTGTCAGTGCCCAGAGCTGTCTTTCTAAGCACTCCCAATCCCTCCGGTAATCTGCCAGTCCTCTTCCCTGAGGACCCCTGCCCACGGGAAGGGGGAGCCTGAGCTGCTCAGCCCCACGGGGAGGAAGGGAAGGGGCCGCCCCATAGGGCAGCGTGCGGTGGCTCCCGCTGGGACCGGGATCCAGGAGCAGCTCCCAAACGACGACGCGTTGCTGGAAACCATGGAAAATGCGTGAAGGCCATGAGCTCAACAAGAGGTTCAAGAAGACCTCGTGCTGTGTGCCACTCTTTGGCCACAACAACCCCAGGCAACGCTCCAGGCTTGGGGCAGATTGTCTGAAAGACTGTGCAGAGGAAATGCAGGTTTGCTTTCCTTTGTAACAGTGAATGGATAAGTTAAGACTGAGTCCTGGCTGTCCTAAATTGTTTAAGTCATTAGAATACCTGTAACATTTCATCTTCCTTTTCTTTTTCCTGCCATCCATTTTAATTGATGCCGTCCTGTGTCATGCAGAATAGCCTCAGTGACTGTCTAGAGGGCTGAGGAAATATTAGTTCTGTTTCTCAGAGTTGTATAAAATGCCCTTTTTAGTGTACGAAAGCACAGCATGGCAACCGTCCCCTGCTTGGACATCTCAGAAGAACTCACTCTCCCAGCACAAGGTGCTTGTTTCTCTGGTGTGCCCTTCTCCAGTATCACTGGCCTTGGGGGTGAGTACATCAGAGTCTGCACTGTGATGGCTCCTGCACAGCAGCAGGGTGTTTGGCTGGACTGTTCCATGCTGCTGGGAGCTCCACACCAGACACCCCAGCAGATGCTCTGTGTCCACCTGTGGAAGCAAAAGCACTTGGCAAGTTGGTTTATTCCATGCCTGGAGATTTCTGCAGTAGAAGGTTGTATCCTGAGGTGACACGAAGGCATTGTAGCTGAATGCATAAAGGCTCTGCTGGGAGCCCTCCTGCTTGCTGACCCTGTGCACACAGAGATGAATGGGGAGCAGTGAGCGTGACTGTCAGCCTGTTGGGCTGTGTCTGAGCTGTAGGAACAGCTCCCACCACTTTATCTGTGGTGCTTTGATTTAGCTGGTTCAGGAATATGGGAGTTTTGGTGATCTGAGGGCTGTGTATCTTGCAGGACTGCTGCAGTGTCCAGCCCAAAGCTGCAGTCTGCAGCTGCTGAGTCCTCCTTTGTGTAAGAACTCAGCCGTTCCAGGAAAGCACACTGCAAAGCACCTAGATAAAAACCAGCTGTGCTCTTGATTGACTTTTACGTTGCTTCTGGTGACCACTTGGAAGAGGAAGTGCACCCTTGTAGCTGCTTATTAGTGTCTGATGGCATGGGCTAATGCGCAGGATCTATAGTTGCATTGGTCAGTGTCTTGAACTGGGGTAAATATCTGACTTTCTAGCCTAAAAAGAGGCCAAGGTAGTTTATTCCCTGAAAAGCTATTCAGGGTATGGTACAGTTGCTGTATGACAGTTTCCTCTAAGTGTTCAAGGTGGGAGGACAGTGCCTGGTAAGCTCCTGACTTGGAAAGAACTGCTACAGGGCTGTGAGGGACGCAGGAGCTGGACATGGAGCCCGGTGTCTGTGGGTTATGGTGTGAGGCCATCTCCTGTGACTCTTGTTATGGCATTGCAAATCCACCACTGAATTCACTTCCCAGCACCCGTGGACTGTGCGTACTTATTTTAGAGTGAAAATGCAGCTTGTGGTGAACTTTTTCCTTCTGCAGTACCTCTCTAAACCTTTGGGACCAAGTCATCTCTGCTGCAAGACTTATGTGCCGAGGAGCTGTTCTGGGCCTGACTCGATGTGTGCGTAATAAAAAGGTTAAAAGGGGTAAATGCTGTGACCTGTGGCTCCAGCTCTCTGGCCTTCAGGATGAAAGGCGGCTTCAGGAAGCACCACCTCCTGACTTGTTCCAGCATCCATCCTCACAGCTGCTGCGCCCTGATGACACGGTATTGAATTTCTTCAGCGTGCAGTGCATTTATCTGGCTGTTGCTGTGAGGGATGGTGCTGCTGATGGCCCCAGGAGAGTGCCAGTGCTGTGCAGAAGCTCTCTCAGCTCAGGGTGCCAGCAGCAGGCCTTCATTAAATAGATCTTGAATCTGTGGCTCCCAGTAGGTTAGTGCCAGAAGCACGCATCATCCGTCCTCCTTGCTGTGCTGCCAAGCCCAGGTTTTGCAGCAGCACAGGCAGTTAATTATTCTTTGGTCACTGCTGACCTCAGTAATGGTCTGCAGAACTTCTGGAAAAGAAAATAAAAAAGTATCTACGCCATTTAAAAAGTGATTTCTTTGCTCAGTGGCTTCTCTAAGCCCTGGGGGCTTTGCTGCCTTATCTTCTGTATCTTTGGGACTGTCTTAGGGTACAATGTCCCTGTGGTCCTCATAGTGCATCAGAGGATACGTGCATCCTATTGTTTTGTGTGCTGAGAGGGGTAACGTAACAATGCTGTTTTTTGGGGGGCAATGTAGGAATGTGTTTTGGATTTGCTTCTTGACCCAGTGATAATGAGTTGTCATTTGGTCTAGGTCTGGAGTAGGAAAGCAGGTAAATTATCGCTGAACTCCTGGTGCAGGTAGATCTTCCTAACACACACACATGCTTCCTGAGAGTTGGCTTTGTACGAAATACTAACTGATGTATTAGCATAACAACATCTGAGTGTGCTGTGATTACAGCATTGCCTCAATCCTTTGCAGCGAGGTGAGTGTAGAAAAGGTCGTTACTCCTTCCAGTAGATCCTCGTTTTGCTGAGCATAGAGGAGTTTTGATCTCTGATTGCTGTGGAGCTCCGACTTGCAGTGTTGAGGTGTCTCCTGAGGCCCAAGTGAGGATGGCTGATGAGACTTCACTGGTGAAATACAGTGAATACCTCTTGGTAGCATTAATTACAGTCTGCAGCAATTTAGGGAGGACGGATTGGAGCTGGTGTGTTACTGAGATGCTCCTGTTACAGCTCAATTTCTGCAGAACTCACAGAGAATATTGTCCTCTTCCTTCCGTAAGATTTCACTGCTTACTCCTAATTATGGAAGCTCATGCTAAAATGACAGTTTATTTTTCACATTTGCTTCTCATTTTTCTGTTCTCAAATGGCTTCAGATTTCTGTTGTGCCTTTTGAGGACTTTAAATGTAAGAGCTTGAGTCAAAGGAGAAGAACGTGTTATTGTTGTATGCTGTTTTCGTATCAGATGTGGAAAAAATTCTGGCAGTGCATTACAAATACAGTGGAGTGGTTTGTGCTCAGTAGCACTGCTTTGCGCTGTTTTCTCCCAGAAGAGGGATTTCATCATTAACTCTTTTTGTCTTTAGAAGGAGTAGAATTTCAACAGTAGCTATATGTCCTCCATTGCAAGGTCACTATTTATGCTATTAAAAGTAGCAGTTGTCCAATGCCCAGAGCTGTACCAAATGCAGAGGTTGGCGTGTTCTCACCAACGTGCTGAGAGATGAGGGCTAGGTTTCTGTTTTGGAAGAGCTATTTGTGCTCAGACCCAGAAGTTTCCTGATACAGGTCTTTCCGACTAAATGCGAATTGAGACTTCAGAGCTTACAGGCTTGTTTAGTGTTTTTCAGAAAGACTGTTTTAGTGCTCCTAATGTACATTCAAGATCCCAGTTTTCAGGCCTGGCAGTGAAACAGCAGTTTGGATCCCTGCATGTATTTTCAGGATGATTTGTCCAAGAAGATGAATTCTGTCAAAAATAACAGTATGTGAAGCATTAAAGCAGTCTTACTAATAACAGTCAACTTCTGCATCTGCAGTGACAAAGCGTGTGAAGGCTGGGAGTCATGGATGAACAGCCCTGGTGTGCTCTCAGAGCAGGGCCTCCACGGAGACTTCAGCTCTGAGTGTGATACAGATGATGGAACTTTGTGCTCTACATGTTCACAGTGCTGTACAAACATTTGTGGTAATTAATCCTCTGCACTCCTGTGGGGAAGATGAGTATTTTTGCTTATTTCAGTTGCAGCCCTGGAAAAATCATAGGCTACCTCTGGCCCGTTACTGTTGTTCTGTTGTGATCCTGAACGAGTGCTGCTTTATTTGCATCATGATGTCATCAGATGTATGCTAAATACTTCCAGCTGGTCGCAGTTCTTGAATACCTTCCCATAACATGATGTGAGCATGGCTGATCTGTGAGCAAGGCTCAGTTCCTCTCCTGCTGGCAGCTTCTTGATGGCTCTGATCTGCCTCCTGTGCTGTCCTCCTGCAGCTCTCACAAGAGCCCCAAAGAGAATGTAAACACCTCTGTTCTGGTGCTGAGTGAGTACAGCAGTGAAGTCCAGCTTAAGGCATTGTTGTTTAGGCAAATCTTATGCAAGTTGAACACTATTTCTATACACCAGGTAGGCTTTGAGATTGGCTTCCATCACTAAATATCGATGCTACTGTATCTTCACACCAGGGCACCTCCCAGATAGAAGCAAACTGGAAAAGCAGTGTTCATCCTCCTAGTTGCCAGGTCTGGAACGTGCTCAGAAACTTCCCCTAAACTCGTGGGCAGTCCTGCTGCCTGTAGGTGCTTGTTCTTGGTGGCATTTCCATCCTGTTTGCTCGGAGTGCTCTACAGAAGTGTCTGATTAAAATTACTTGCCTGAAAGTTGGAGGAATCAAGTCAGTGTTGCTAGCTCCTGCTATTTATTGTGAACCTGCTTAAGCCTTGTTACGTCAGGGTAAGGAACACAAAGCTTTTGCACTTTTAAGCGTGGTGCAGAGAATGTTTAAAGCTGGTTTGAGAATTTGAAAGATGCCTTTACTAGA
This sequence comes from Callipepla californica brunnescens, assembly GCA_023055505.1. Lineage (NCBI taxonomy): Eukaryota > Metazoa > Chordata > Aves > Galliformes > Odontophoridae > Callipepla > Callipepla californica. The sequence continues at coordinate 3,294,155 of JALIRH010000013.1, forward strand.
AGTGGAATAAAATGGAATTTTCAGGGTTTTATTTTTTGAGGGTAGACCCATTTTTGACTTGCAGATTTGGTTTTGGTGGTACCAAACAAGATCAGAGCTCTTGGTGTAGGGGAGCTTGGTGTTTCCCGCTTTCTTCCCAGCTTGGAAGGAAGGAAGCTCAGCCCTCATGTAGCATTATCGGGTGTCACTACTTTTATTTGCATTTTCTAAGGTTGCAGAGATGCCATAAGAATATTGACATATAATACAATGGTCAAAATACATTTCCTGTTTCAAAGATTTGTTTCAAGTTGGAAGAGGAGTATGTTTCACATCAAATAATCTTCAAGATTTAAGTGGGAGCTCCTGGTGTTTGACAAGTCACGTTCTGATGTGAACTTGAAAATGCAGAGCTATGCTTAGATTTGTTTTACCAATGGAACAGTCACGGTCAACAGGGAAGTTCTTGTAAGGACTCTTGTAATAATGATAGCTCCCCTACGTCATTATGGGTTATGCCCTGGCTTTAACACAGAGCTGAACGATGATCTGCTCAAGGAAGAGGGGGGAGGTGCAGCTGTGTATTGCACTGGATGTTCTTTGTGTTGATGTAGCAGCTCTATTGAAGGATTTTCAGAGCTTTGGTGGCTTTGATCTTACCACTGGTGTCACTTTTTTTGGCTCAAAAATGAGCTTTAAGAACGATTTTGCTATGAAGAAAATAAAGGGAAAAGACCAATGCATGCATGGAATATTACTTGCGTGTGTTACTAGTCAATATGTGCTTGGATTTATGCAGGTATGTGAGGTGGGGTATTCTGATCCTGTCCTGTTGACCTGTGTGTGTGAAGCCATTACACATCTGTGCATCTGTTGTCTGAAGATTCTGCAGGTCTGAAGAGCGTCTGTTGCTTTTTCTTTTCTTCCAAATGCACCTGGATGCTTGTTTCAGCTGCTCTGGGGACTTTCGAGATTCTACCCTAAAGGGCAGAATTTCTAACCAAGCTCCTTATCCAAATAAAATTTCTTTGAATAGTTTCTTTTATCATGTTCCGTAAATGAGAAAGAGGCACAAAGGAAAAGGCTGTAGCTTGGAACAGAAGGAAAACATCAGCCTAGTTGCAGGAGAGGGGAAGCAGCTACAGTAATTATTTCTAATAGGCTGGAGAACAACATGCGTTAGGCTGGCTTGAGTTTTTCCAGGTATAAAATCTACAGTGACATGCACTGCCACATGCAGGAGCAAGGGCTTCCTGAAGCAGAACGTGGGATGGAGCGCTCAGTGAGCACAGGGCAGCGGACACAGGATGGTGTTTGTTTAAAAGGAAGTTGACATTTGTCAGGAGACATGGCAAATATGCCATTACTTTTTTATTTTCTACATAACCTGGGAGATATCAGACATATTCTAATGAGATTCTGAAATACCAAGCTTATAAATATTGATGGAGAAAGTTCATTCTCGTCCTTAGAGAGATTGCATTTCGCAATTATACAGCTTCACTCATGTGAACTGTATTGCAATTTGTTCTTCTGTCTCCTTCACAGGAGAAGCCGCTCAGAGTTACAGTTCAATCTCTGTTCTCAATCAGCTCTCTTTTGCCACCTGTATTTCTAAGCTGATGAGATACTTAAAATTGCCTGGTATTCAGATGCCAAACAAGGAGATTTCAAAGGCTTATGTGCAAAACTTATGTGGTGGCAGCAGCTGTTTTCTGATAGAAGAATATGAAAGTTGGCCACAGTTCCTCGCTTCAGAGGCAAACGATGTGCTTTCAACCAAAGCTTTTTAAAAATGTTGGCTTATTCAACACGTTCCCCCCCACACACACCAGAATTCCTTTGGTTTCAAGGCTTTGCAAATAATTTCAGTGCAGTGTGCTTTGGGTTGAGCCGTGCAGATGCACGCTTTTGTGGAAAACTGAGCTGAAGTTCAGAGCGTGCTGTTGGTTCTTCAATCAGTTGAGTGAAAATGTATAAGACTTTGCATTGACCTTCACTTAGTTCACCACAGTAAAAGCCGTCAGAACAGCTTCAGACTTGAGGGGGAGGGCAAACTCAAAAACCAAAACATCCACCACCACCATCACAAAAGAACCCAACAAAGAAGCAGTCCTTCTGCCCTGTGATGGGATTTTCACATGGAGCAGCATCTGCTGTGAGTGAGTGATGGCTGACAGACAGATTCCCCTTGGTAAGCTGTGAGAACTGTGTACAGCATCATTTGCTGCTTGAGCATCTTCCAAGCTGAAGACAGTGCTTCTGACTCTGGTTTGGAATTAAAGATATTTAAAGCAAATGCTGTGTGGGAACAGTGTCTGACTTGAACTGCTGATATGTGGCCCTAAGACAGGGAAGCTGTCCAGTTGACACCGTACAGGCTTGCTGTTGGTCTGGAGGGGCTCCATCATAGGCACTAAAGCAGAAAGGGGAGAATGGAGTGGATTTTCAGAGGTACTGCCTTTCTCTGTTGGCTGTGGGCTTCTCATCTGCTGTCCCACAGTGTGATGGTATTTTTAAATCTGTTAACAGTAATCATCTATCATTGTGACTCCAGTCCTTGTTCTCTAAATAGAAAATAGGGACAGGCCACGCAGTGAATAGATCAAAGCTGCCTTAACAGTGTGCTTTCTGTCAAGTGTATATAGCCTCAGCTGAGCTGCATTCAAACTGGCTGCTGTTAATCTATTGTTGGTACCCAGTGAGAGCGTGTAAATGCATCAGATATTGAAGTAAATTGCATCCTGAGGTTCCTGCCCTCAGAATTATGCAGATATTGATTTTTGGTATATATTGCAATTCCTTCGTGCAGAACCATAATGTATTTACTTACTATCTAGTAGAAGGGCTTCTGAAATTACCTGATTCTGCGACTATGAACCCATGTCAGTAATGACCTGAAAATCAAACACAAGTGAAAATCTGAACCGCTCAGAGCCCCAGCTCCACTGTCCTGGGCTCTGATTTGACAAACAGAGCAAAGTCATCCAGTTTAGCTGTTATATTGGAGCCCCTGTAGAAATAAGTACCTTATTGCAGAAAGTAATGGCTGTTCAGGTGCCCCTTTTCCTCTGTATGATAACACTGAGTTCGTGCTGCAGAGATCGTTGGGGAAGAAACCAGGCAGGGGAAGATGACTCACCTCTCCAGCTCTAGCAGAGCAGATCTGCGAGATACAAGGGGAAGTTAATGCAGCACGAGCTGAAGAATTGTTTTCATGACGTGCAAACCGTGCTGATAAATGTACCGTGGGAGAGAGACTGCAGAGGATTGCCCATGGAGGATGGGAGCTCCCTCTGGGCCCCGTGCCAGCCGGAATTCACGTGGCTGCGGCAGGTACTGGGCTGAAGCTGAACCAGAATCCTGTGAGAGGCTGAAAAGCGCTTTTATCTTGGCAAGAATCTAGAGCACTTGGATTCGGTAATGCATGAGGGTGATTGGCTGTATTTGTTTTAGCCATCTTGGACCTATGCTGTGTCAAGTGGAAATCCCCTGGATATATCCCAAGCCAATATATTGGATACATTCTGACAGATTCTGGCCTGGAATAGGTTTCCTAGCATTATGCAAGCCAGCATGAGGTGACTTCAGCATTTTACCAGTGGATCAGCTGTGCAGCATGAGGTTTTTCCTACTGGTACCTTGTTAAACGGGTGCAGTAGGTCCTCCTAGAACAGACATTTTGTCCCTTCTTAGTGAAATGACTTCAGTCCGAGTACAATATTTACTTTTTTTCTCTGTTGGTAATTGCATACCATACTTCTCTCTTTCCCTTCTTCATCCCTTCTCTCCGTGGTACAGCTGTGTTTCTCTGGCAGCTGTGGTGACCTGGGGGATTTCTACTTCATAGCTGTGTTTGCTGCTTTGACCTGTCCTTCGTGGCAATAGTGCTTCTTCCTGCAGACGACTTTGGCATCATCAGGTCAAAGCAAGTGTTGCAAAGTGCAGCGAGATTGAATTTAGTGACAGCTTTAGTTGCCTCGATCTAAACGCGTGTAAAACTTTTTTATCCTTTGGAGGAAAGACCACAGTGTTCAGTCATGGATGTAGAACTCATCAATCTTTCAGGCCGCTGCTGTGGCTGGTGGTGGTGTAGATGAATGCCAACTGTGAGGCTGTGCCCAATGCAAAGCAGCTGCAGTATGAACCTCTCTGTGCTTTGGAAGTCATTTAGTGTAAACACAGCTTTTCCAACAACAGGCTGTGCTAAGACTGACTGCAGACTTGTAATGCTCCCCTAATGCACGGCAGCTTATATGATGAAGTTAAATGCTTCAGAGTGAGCAAAACAAGAATGTTTGTAATGGGTAGTTCCTGCTCATATTAAGAGGGAATAGGGCAGAATTTGTACGAAAATGCATTACACTTCATCAGGAAAGGTTGCATGCGTAAATTCTCACTGAAGTATTACACCAAGGTATGCTCCAAGGACACAGGCAGGTCTGTTCTCTGGGTGCTATCTGTGAAGATTTCTCACAACTTGATGCATTGCTCCTTTGCGTTTGTTCAAGGATGGCTCCAGTGTGGAATGAGAAAATCTCCAACAGCCCTGGGTGGTGCTTTTATTATAATTCTAAAATCGAGGAACCACATTTTTCATAATTAGGGATAAAAGCAGAAGCAGTGGAATGACTTTTTTATTAAAGAATAACTGAATATTCCTGGCAGATATGTGAATACGTACATGAATTATTCTTTGGGATTATTAGTAATAAGATGGTGAATCTTTCTTGATAATGTGGGAAATATTTGCATAGAATTGATTGCTTACCTATGGTTCATTCCCTGTGTTTTGGGACAAAGAATATTTAACACTGCATCTCAGTGCTTTTTTCCACTGCATTTTTATAGCCAAAATCTCATGTAATGGACAGGTTTTAGAAGGACTCTTTCGAAATAAGCTGATGACCTACTTGTTTTTGTTGGTTATTAAAGTTGCAGCCAATGAGGACAAAACAAAAGAATGGAAAACCAAGATACCAGTAACTCCAGCTGACATTAGGCAGTGCAATTGGTACAAAGTAGGGAAGCAGAAGGGGAGAACATCATTGTATGTGCTGAATGATTCTCAAGGAGACATTCTTAGTGAGGTCTGTTTGACCTCTCTCCTTGGGAAGCAAAGCTGACTGTTTTGAATATGTTTTCGAGCTATGGCTGCTTGGTTTAAATGGCAAAATGTTTGAGGTCCCCTAATGACTGAACAGGTCATGCTCATCAAAGCTGTTTCCTCATAGAGCTTCTTGGCAACATATCTGTGCAAGAAAAGTGTAAGTGTACTTGACTACCTGGCTGAGATGTAGAGCAGCAGGGCTGTGGTGAGCTGGAAGAGAGCTGAGCTGCTGGCAGTGCAAGGAGAGGTTGTGTAGGGATGTAGGGCTGTTTTCCTTTTCCATGCCATGTATTCAAGCTATCGGGAGCAGTTTCATTTACTGATTCATCAGCAACTTTTCCATTCACAAAATGCTGTTTCATGCACCGCAAATCTGCCTATCACTTCTGGCTGTCCAGAACTGGCAGCTATCTCCAATGTGGGTTTTCACCAAGAGCTGTTCTGCCAAAGGGGGATTCTCCATCAGCCGCTTCAAGAGGGCAGCGTGTCACTTGAGTGGGACAAAGCGTTCTTTCCAGATGGATGACTTAGAGAATCCCATGTGGGGCTTTTTTTGATTGTACCCCTGGGGAGGATTTGGCTTGCTGCTTTTCCCTTAAGAGGGTTTCTGCTATAGGTCCATGACCTTCAGACAGAGAAGCATTTGTTAAGGATGCTCTGAATGTAAGACAAGAATCACTTATGTTCTCTGCTGCCTGAGGGTCGGTTTCATTATTGCGAGGTTTGATTTCATCCAGATGAAGCTATAGTAAAGCAGAACTAGATGTTTCTATTTACATTCTTATGCCAACTTGAATTGTTTTTAGCTTTTCTAAATGCACAGATGTAATCATTAATAATAGATGCCTGTTAGCGTCTCTAATTCATTGCACCCCGTTGGCCAAAATATGTACTTATTAGCTGAAATTACTGTTTAACCCTTTTTATTGAGTATCAGTTTTTGAAAAGGGCAATGCAGTTGAGGAACAAAAGTTATGGTTATAGTGACTGCTGTGGTGAGCTGTGCAGCCCAGTGTGCTTCAAGAAACTGGGAGATGTCACATCGATAATGAGGCCATCATCTGCTGAGTGCTTTTTCCCTCCTGCTTTCTGAACTTTGTTGCTGAGACTTTGATCAGATGTATTTTCATATTGTACTTAACCAGTCAGTTAGCATATGCTGTACCTTATTTAAGGCACATTAATAATAACAGGAAATAGGCTTTCACCACTCTGAGTCCTGAGACAAGGATAAGAAGGGAAGAGCTGCAAAGCAAAACAGCTTTGTGAGAGGGACTCTATCCCTTTTTATCACCCAAATCCATTGGGTATAAGTGTCCTTTAAAGGAGGAAATGCTTAAAAAAGGGCAAGGCCATTTTCAGGGGGCTTTCCGGCCCCAGTCATGGGTTGCTGCTGTAACAAGTTTATATAGTTTTGGTCGTGATGCCTGGGTTTGACCAAGCACTTCCTGACTGTGAGGATAACAGCATAGCTTGGCTGACTTCAGCATGTCCTCAGTGAAAGCTGGTATGGCTGCTGGTTGGAGCAGTGTCTGCTCATGTGTTAATGCTGTTCGATTTTGCATGGAAACCAGGATACTGTCCAGGGCCGGTGTGGAAACACTTCATCTCTAAGTGCAATAAACTCTGATGTGGAGAGGAGTAAAGCCTGTTGTGCATGGTTGGGCTGCTCTGCATGTGCATCCCTACCACACACATCTGTTGATGGCCTTGTCCTGACTGGAGCTGGAGAGAGCAGCTGAGCACTGTGAAGTGTATCAGGGCTCTACAGTGGTTTTCTGGTGTGTTCTAGCAAAGGGTTTAACTTGGTGGGGGACCTAGGAAAGGTAGGACCATTGTTTGGGCAATCCAGAGTGAATGATAGATTGCTTTTGTGGCTGGAGCCTGGGCTGGGAGGTGATGGGAGCTGAGGTGAGGTGCTGGCAGGGGTTCCTGGCTCAGTGCTGGCTGCAGCTCCTGAGCTGTGCTCCGTTCAGATTCCTGATTTTCCTCAGGTGCTATCAGAGGGGAAACAGAGTTAGAACCATCTCAATTGATGGGGAACTGAGTGGGCCTGGTACAAACCTGAGGGGAGGGATGGTATGAGCACTGCTGTCTTTGGGTTACTGCAGGTTGTAACATTGCTTTCCCCAGCACACCAATGTGGAAGCTCTCCCTTGAGCTGACTGCAGTCACCTTCTTTAACTGGATGTTCTGAGTCCATGTGTTGCTCATCCTTCCATTAATTCTTACTGAGAAGAAGAATAAAAGGGTTTTGTCTGGCCTGGGCCTGTGCTGCAGTATTCAGGCCTGCTGCCGTGCACCCACAAGCTCAATGTCCTCGCAGTGCTGTTAGCACAAGTATACTGTGGGTATTGCCTGGTGTAAACTACTATTCCTCGCTTTCATTTACCCATTCACAAAGGTTTTCTTGCAGATTTTTTTTATTTTTCCTGGAAAAATAAATCTTTTTTTCCTTTCATATTGCAAAAATAATCATACTGCAGTGCTGCATCTCACTCAGGTGACAATGTCTGCTATCTTGTTGGCACTTGATATAAATATATTCTGAAAAGGTGAGGCAGGTTCAGCAGCTGGAGATAAGGACAGTGAAGGGAACTCAGCCAGGATGAAAGGATGGTGCTGCATGACTGAGAATCTCTTGCTGAAGCAATTATTGGCCATGGAATGGTGAGAGTCGACAGGTACTGTGTGGTTCCTCTCATAGAGATTGTCTAGAGATATTTGGACAGATTTGAGACTTTGCACTTTGCTGTCCACTACTTCTTTTAAGTAAAGTAAGCTTGAGAATGGAAAAAGGGAATAACTGTATTGATGCTTAAACTTTCTTTTTCTTTTTCTTTTTTTTTTTTTTTTTTTTGGAATGCTGTAGATGAACTGCTATGTTCACTTTGCTGGAAGGAGAAATAGACAGTTGATTTGGGCAGCTTCACTGTTTTCTGATGTTCAGCTTGTGTTCTTAAATTATCATTTAGATTTATGAATGTGACAATTCCCTCTTGATTCCTTTGAATAGAAGATACAGCATCTCTGAACAGATTGGAAGGATAAAATAAAAAAGAGTACACCTTATTGCAGTAGAGGAGTATTGAGTGAGCACACAAGTTTTACATTTCATTTCAGAAATATTGCTGGAAAAGAAGTATCTCCATACAGGTCTTATTTCCCATTCAGCACTGTATTTTGTCTGTGTCCAAAAGATGATGCCTGGAGAAAATAAATGTTACAAAGTGAACATGCTCCAGACTTCGGGATGCAGCAGATACTCTCAGCAATCAATGCTTAAGGATTTTGACCCTCTGGGAAAGCAGAGATTCCTTAATATATCTTAAGGAACCTGACAGGTTAAATCATGCTTTGGTTCCCTGTCAGATGGCTATGCTGGAAAGTGAGCTATCCAATTAGAAAATGGACTCTGAGAAGCAGTATTAGGAGTTGCAAAACCCTGTCAAATCTAGGGATGCAAACTGGTGTTTTGGCAGGTGGGGATGACAGATAAACACTGGCTGCGATCTTTTAGAAATGAAGAATTCAGATGCACCTATCAAGGGACTGGGTGGCTGAGACTGGTAATAAATAGCATGCTATTTGCCTGTTTAAATTCAGTCTAGGCTTGCAAGAATGCTGCTTGCTTTGCTGATGACTGTATTATAGCTGAAAATGCTACTGGACTCCAGTATTATGGATATCTGTGCTGCATATTCATTTGTTTTGTGCATGAATGATTTTTCTTTGTTAGAGTGATGGATTACACTTGGTACGGATGGGATTGGTGTTGGCTGGGGTCTCTTCATTAGCTTAGTGAGGAAATTGCCCTTGGTTTCACTGGGAGCACACTTGTGGTGGTGCTGGAGGGGCTCTGAAGGCTGACGTTGCCCTGTGGCCACTTGCAGGGTGAAGGCAGGCTTTTGTGCCAGGGCAGCAACATGTTCAGGATTTGTAGTGCTTGTTTGCAGATGGGACATGGGTGCAAAGATACAAACTCTCAGTCCTTGTTAATGTCACTTTTCACCCATGGTAATGGAATTTGGCACATTTCAATCCTCATTAAATGCTCTTGCAAGAATGTGGCATTGCACAGCCTGTGAAGGTAGGTAGCCCTGGTAGTGAGCAAAGCACTGGCGACAGTAAGTTATCTGTCTTTCCAAATCATTTAAAAAATCAAAAAGCTTTGACATGCAAGTAGAACCATTTCTAGTCAGCATGACTTGAAAAAAGCATGTTGTAAACATTCTAAAAAGAGCAGAGGTGGGAATTTGCTAGTGAGAGCACTGTGTGCTGTGAGTAGCTGCCTTGCACAAGTCTGTACAGCCGACCACCGGCCAGCAGTGTGCCCAGGTGGCCAAGGCAGCCAATGGTGTCCTGGCCTGTGTCACAAATAGCGCTGCCAGCAGGAGTAGGGAGGTAATATTCTGCTGTGTGCATTTTGTTGTAGGTGATGTGGGCAGGCACTCTCCTCTGGCTTTGATTTCAGACACCTAGAGAGCTTAGATGGGACCTGTTTGGGCTCTCACTCCAAACCCAAGCCCTTTCTTGCACTGAGATCCCATTTTGTGTGTTCTCTTTGATAGATGATGGGCATAGTTTGAGTGCTCACAGATAAGTTTCTCTCCTTGTCTGATTTAAGTTTTTTCCAGATCGTGTTGGTACAAGGAGTTTGTGGCTGAGGCTGTGCTCTGTCAAGCTCTTGTATACAAGGAAATATCTGAAAGAAATTGTAAGAGGACAGAACATGTATTCAGGTGTTGCTTTTAACTCCTCTTCCCCCTCTGTACTGTTTCAGGAGGGGATATGCAACCCAGTTGTCCAGAAGCATGTGCTTTTTTTGCTGTATTCTACTCTACTTTCATCCAACGTTTCTGGGGGATAAGGAGACCTGAAATGGGATGGAATTCTTAGAGCGGCAGGCATCTTACTTAGGTGGCAGGCTGAATGGTTCTTCACGTGCTTGTAGAAGTCTGCTAGCAGTGGTTCTGTCCTTGGTTTTGTTCCCAGGCTTCTGTCTGGTCTGGGATTTCAGTGGGCACGTGATTGTGCATGACAGAACTGCCTACTCCTCACATTTCAGAGTGGACTGTGTTAAATGGAGAGCTGAACTTCTTTCATCAGTGATTAAAGCTGTTTTGTAATGGTAGGTAAGATGTCTTTTCAAAGTGTGACTTATGTTTTCCACTCTGGCAGACACCTATGTGGCAGTTCTTGTGTTAGAAGTGTTTCTATCGCTGACTGAAGTTGTTCTCTAAGTTGCTTCTGGATAAAGGAAGTACTTGGTGGAATATGGGACATAGTGAGTTGATAAAGGACCAGAAGCTCATATCTCTCTTTCCCAGCTTTTTGCATTCCATATACCTGTGCAGGGTCTGGATAGATGAATCCCAGAGCTTATGACTCAACACTGCCATTTCAGCTTCAAAGAAACGCGTTCCAAAAATACACTGAAAAATAAAGCTGTTCAGCTGGTCTTTTCTAGCAGAAGAAAATGAGGCTTCATGTGATATAGCACTAGTTATTGTGTAGTGATTTAGTAAGCATTTTAAAAATCCATTTATTCAGGGCTAGAGTTATACGTTCTTGTCCTGAGCAGCATCTTGTATTGTTGAATCCAGGCACTGCTGACAGCAGGGAGGTACTTAAAAGCCTGATGACTAATGTGAGGCTTTTATGTAAACGGTAAATATTTTTGCTTCAGCATTCCTGTATATGTATATTACTAATTCTAGTAATAACTTTTATTCATTAGCTGGTCATCGGTGATCTGAGTCTTTCCCAGTTTACCCGAGCTGGACCCTTCTCCCAGCTGCTCACACTGACATCTGTGGCACTGGCCCACCAGTGGCTGATCTCCTCTGCCTGATGGTTGCTGTGTTTCAGTGAATCACTCTGCTCCACACTTCTGCTTCTTAGCAAATTGCCTTCTGAGCGCTGGCACTGAAATGCAATTGGTTATGCTTCATTATCTCATTCAATAGAAATTCAGTCTCCTGAAGACTGCAATTAAGTTTCCTCTTTGTCTGAAAGACACAGAATTTGACTGCAAACTTGTAGGTCTTTTCTGAAGCAGGGAAGGGAGGACAAGGCAGAAAAATGCTGAACTGAACCAGAGGCAGCATGCTGTGACAGAGTTGCTTGGGAGCTTTTCCTCTGTGACACATGTGTGGAGGCTGAGAGCTGTGGATGAGACATCTCACTTGCAGCGAGGGATGTGGACAGGGCTGGTGGCTGTCACCCCACCTGGCCAAGGGACACTGGTGACCTCAAACCACCCAGCTGTCCTCAGGGCCTGATGCTTTGGCACACTGGATACGTGTTGCTCATACAATCTACAAACTCCATATTCTCCAGGCAGACCCCTTGTAGTTATTGTGCCCTAACTGTCTTAGAAGGGCTTATAGGAACTATGCTTTCTGGGAGGTAAGGTCCTGTTGTAAACTGCAAGAGCAGGTCAGTCAGTTGTAAATGGAGGTAGTTGTTACTGCCCAAAATGAGGATAAATGATTTATTGACACTAAAGGAATCCCTGCTTAATGTTCCTAATTCCTGTTCCTGTCTTAAGATTGGCTGAATGTGTGGAAGAGATTTCTAGCCTTGGTTTCTAGTATGTGAACTCCTGCTCTTACAAGTACAGAGACTAGTAGTGGAAGGAACGACACAAAGGTACAAACACTTGGCCAATGCCTTTTTCTGTGGAGTGGGGAAGAGGAGAGACTTTATCACTGTGCAAATCCAGTGCTGCTGTGCTGCGAAAGTCCAAACTCTGGGGCCTGCAAACTTCAGCTGCTCTTGGTCCCAGCCCCCGTCCCCTTCTTGTTCTCTTCTTCTCAGCTCTGCCTCATTGTGCCTGCTGTCCTCAGGTCTGCTGAGTTATTCCATGTCACTGTTGTGAGCTCAGAGGATTTTTCAGAGTGATGGCTTTTTTTTTTTTTTTCTGCTCTTCAGTCCCGCTAGACTGCCCTGCAGCAAAATGCATTTCAGGTAGGAGCTCTCACTGGTCCCTCCAGGAATAACTCACTGCTTCATTTCTCATCCGTCAAAGGGAAGCAATCACTGCCACTGTCTCGTGTGTTATAGGAACAGAAGATTCATTTGTAGGTATGTGATGCTGGGACTCCACAGGCATGAGGCCACCCAAGACTTTAGGAGAGCTGTAGGTATGTCTTTCAAGGCTTCTCCTTTCCTTACTGCTTTGTTTCTGTAGGATCATCCAGTGAAAAAAACATTCATTTAGCATATGCTTTTGGCAGGGAAAAACAATGTTATTCCTCAGAGAAGAAAAGCAGCATGAAGAACAGCCCCCCACTTAAGCTCTGTGACTATCAGCATCTGCTGGTTGAAGATGTATAGTAGCTTGTGCTCCTCAGTTAGAAAAAAAGTGAAACAAAACGAAACAGTAAAGTTTTTGCTGCTGCCTGTGCTCTGCCCTGGTTAAACTGCTGATGCATCAAGCTTACGGAAGGGCTTGGAAAGCTCTTGTATCTCACTTTGTTATGCTTTGCTGTAGAACACACTCTTTCCAGATGCTGAGTGTAGATGTTCTTGCGTGCAAATCTAACTATTTAACCCGGACGTTATGGAGAGCTGGGTTAAAGGAAGTTCATTTTTTAAGATTAGTGGCAACTTGGTGTTTTCTTGCATTTCTCCTGCTTTGCTGTTAGATTCCTCTGGCTTTTTGTCATTGACAGCTTGCCTCTGGCCCTCATTACCTGCCTGCTTTCATTAAAATGCCTTTATTCCTTTTTCTTGACAGCCAGGAAAGATTACAGAAACTCAACCTGCTTTTTAGCAAGTTCCTTGCCTTAGCCAAATGTGCTCTTCCTCAGCAGCCTGGGGCTTTGCCTTGTGCTGCTATCCCTATTTAATAATGTTACAGGCAGTCATCAGTAATCTGACATCCCAGCTGTTCTTGGTTTGGGGAGTGAAATGTGAGATATTGCAGAGAAACCAAATATATTCCAGCTGCTTCTGTAATAATAAACAAGTACTTTTGTGATTAGCAGAACTAATGAAAACTGTTTTCCTATGGCTTTGTGACTCATGGTGGATTCGCTTTGTAGCTAAATCATTCTAAAGCCATCGTACTGAGATGGAGCTTTATAAGGCACCTGAGAATTTGCAACAAGTGAGGATGAGTTAAGGAGGGAGAATATTATGGTCAAGGGAAGAGCTTTAACTGAGCTCATAACCATGAGCTCTGGAGGATTCGTGACAGCGTACAAGAAAAGAAGCGGTGGAATTTCTCACATCTAATGGAAAAATTGGAGAGATTTTCTGTAATTAGGCACACAAAATGAGTCTTTCCCATGAAGGTTTCTCGATGCTGGATAAGGGCTGAGCTCACTCTGTCTTACACTCTCAGTTCACCATCACATGTTTCAAACTTCATGAAAAATAGGCAATCTGGTAGTGAGCAAAGATTTTTTGGTACCCTTGGAGAACTGCATCCAAATGGAATGCCATCAGTGAACAGGTTTACGTGTGGCTATGGCAGCAGACGGGGTGCTTGGGGACCAAGATGATGCTTTCATGTAAAGCCTCAGATCAACCCAGTGTCCTTTAAAGGAGGCTTGTGTGGGCTTTGCAGGGGATGCAGCAGAGCCGGCCTATTGTGGGGGCTGTCAGTCAGGGTACTCAGGACCTGAGCCTACCCTTGTGGTCTCTGACTCTGCTGTTCCTTTTGCCCAGGTACCGTTATTTCCTTCTTTGTGCAGTCCTTCCTTTGCAGCTCTTGTGCTCCATGGTGTGGGTGTGTAAGGGCACGCCTGCTTGTAGTGAACTTAGAAAGGTTCAGAGGGCTTTTGTCTGATTAGCGGTGCTTTACCCTGTGAACTGAGTCTGTGAAACCTGCCCTTGTGTCTTATGAGAAAGATCTTTGGTTTACTGAAACAATGGGGCATTAATTGAATGTTTCTATTTCAAGTCTAAAAAGAAGTCCACAACTAGCATTTAGTTGTCTTTTTTTCCACCATTCTTTAATATGTTTGTTCAGAACTTCATCCTTCAAGACTATTTTCCAAATACCTTTGTGTTCCTTCTCCTTGGCTTCTCGGTGATGTGTCAGCAGTTACTTATGTGAAGAATTTCCTAGCTGAGCTGCTGTGGATGATGAAAAACATTGTTTTAGTGAAAGCAGTTTAAGGAATAGAATGTGAAAATACCAATGTAGAACACCTCAAAATCCCAGCTGCTCCAGGGAATGAAATGCTCTGAAATCCCCAGGAGAGGTAAGGTACAGCACAAAATGTAAGAATGTTGTCTTTTTTTTTTACTTTAACAACAGGCAAGCTGCTGACCTGTGATGCTGGCATTGTTCTTGTTCTCTCCATCATTTTGCTTCTTCCTGTTCACCTTCTGAAAACCATTAGTACTGGCATTGTTTCCTACCTCAAGACAGTGTGAAGGTTGTGTAAATGTGGCTGAATGCCTGCCTAATACTTTCCTGAAAGGATTCTGGGCTCCCTGGCAGACTTGCTTTGGCAGTCAGAGTTGGATTCAAGGTAAAGAAATATTCAAGCAGCATCCAGTTAAAGCACTTTTTTTCCTGTGAAATATCATTGCTTTGTGCTCGCAGTGCACTTAGTACTGTTTTCACCTGGCTCCAGGTAGTTACAGATGGATGCACCCTGTGGTCTGGGAGGGCTTTAAGTTACGTGTGCGGAATCAGTCTCCTCCAAATACTTAGAAATGAAAGTTGGTTTGCCAAAAATCACACATGAGCCATTCGACTCCATCATTTAGCTCTTTAAAACCCCTGCTCAGCCCCTGCCAAAACAGGAAGGTCGTGATGTTTCCTTGGGAAGAAGTCCCTTTGGCTCTTGTTTCTGACCCAGATGTTGGGAAAGAAGAAGCTACTGAGATCTTGATGCTGCTGCATAGTTAGGAACATAACTTGCATCTTAGTCCATAACAGTCCAACCCAGGCTGGTTTGTGTATAATGCTCAGGCTAGCCCTGCTTGCTAACACAGTGTTTCTTGCAGCAGAACTTGCTCTGATGTCTTATTGTTCTGGTGAATATATAATCCTTAGGTCACAGTAAGGGGTCTGCTTTGGAATAAGAGAAAAAGTTTGTAGCATTATTCCTACCTCCTCTTCCTCTTGGCAGTATTTCAGCTTCCAACCCCCCACATGCTGCCATGCCTTGTGCTTGTGCAACCCCAGCGTGATGGTTTATTTTCAACTGTTGCCAGCTGTTTGTAGGAGTGCTTTCAGAGGAGACCTTTTCCTGTTTTTTGCTCCTGGTGAGTTCACCTCTGCTGTCAGCTGTGAGCTTCTCCCAGTCTAAAGTTTCTATGCAGGTTTCCTCAGATGTTCCTCTCAGTAGCTGCACCTCCAGCCTCTTCCTGGGGAAGGCACTGCTGTCCTGTGTGGTAAAGAGGATGCTTTCCTCTCGAGATGCTTTCCAGAGACCCTTCCTTGCTTATCTTTAGTACCTGCTTCCTTTTCTTGCTCCTTTTCTTCCAAGTCTTATTCGTCTGGATCCCCTAGATGTCCAAGAGATAGCACTCAGTGACAGAATGCCTTCTCCTTGTCATAGGGAATCTGCTGCCCAATCCAGGTACTTCACCACCTTCCTCACTAGCCCATTATCCCCCCCAGTATCAAAGAATTGGAGATCCCTGTGTATTCCATCTTCATGTAGAAGAACAGTTTCAGGTGAGGTCTGGCAAACCAGGGATGGAGTACTCCTCGGTCACGTTGCCACTTTTAGGGAGCTCCTGTAATCTTTGAGAAGACCTTCTTTGTCCCTTAGGAACTGAAGCAAACAGCAACACCTTTATGGTGCTCTCTCAGATGTTTGGTTTGTTCTTTATGACAAGTGAGAGTAGCTTTGTGAAGGGTGTTTAGTCACTGTTTGCAGTGCCGAGTCACGAATGATGAAGTTTCTGGCAAGCTGGGGTGGGAGCACAAATGGTACAAAGAAACTGTTGTCATGGAGCAGAACAGACATGTTAATTTTTGATTTATTCATAACTTGGGGGGGAAAAAAAAATCAATGTTTGCCAAAGGGAAAGAATTGAATCAATAGAGAGAGACATTTGCTTTTCAAGCCAGTGAGAAGGTATTAAAACATGAGTTAAAAAAAAAATTAAGAGCCATAAAAATGTCTTGACAGTGTAATTTTAATCTTAAGATTGCCAAAGCATACAAGTGGATTATAATGTTTCCAATAATGGAGAAATGATTGATGACTTGGATTTGGAGTGACTTTTTGATGTAGAGTACGGAGAAGGGGGTAAATACATTTTGCAGTGACAACGCATTACTTTCCTCTTTTTTCACTTTCTATTATGGCTCCATGGGACGTTTTTCTCCAAGGGAGAAAAACAGGTCAATGTTAGGCAAAGAGATAGAAAGACTTTCATCAAAAGAACTAAAGCCTCGGGACAGGCAGAGAGAGGTTGATGTGAGTTTGAGAGAGATGCAGCAGAGCAGAAGAAAAGCAAAAAGATGAAGTGAAACCACCTATTAACAGCAGTGTGCATTGTATTGAGAAGGACTCTGGGTGGCTAACTTATCAATTTAGCTCCTGCGTGCTAGGTGGTAGTCGAGAGTTAGGTGAGTTGTTTTCCCACAGCGTTCAGAGCCCTGAGCCATCTCTTTCTAGTCTTAGAACCAAGTCTCCTCAAAGAACAAACAGAAAAAGCTCATTAGAAGCTTTGCACTCTTCTTTTCCCCAGCAGTCACTCTGGTATGTGTACTTTACAGGGGCTCGGACATGCTGCTCCTTAATGTCCCTGTGCCTGCTGATTTGGGTTAGCTTTCCTTTCTCCAGCCCTTTCCCTGCTGGCTGGCAGGTTTGGGGTTCAAAATCCCCTTGCTTCTGCTCTGACACAAGTTCTGGTGAAAAGTGTGCTTTAATTTCCAGGTATTAAATTGATTTATCCCTGTGTTCTTGTCCAGGCACAGCTATGGGAATGGGAATGTCGAACTACAGACCCTTCGGTCTGTGTTTGAAAAATGTTTGCAGCATGAAATCTTTCAAGGTTTTCAGCAGCTTTCAGCTTCCCTGTGGGTGTAGCATGGAAACACTTGTGAGCTGCGTGGATGTTTCATCTGTTTCCTGCTGAGAGGCAATAAGCAATAGTCCTGCTGGCAATAACGACACCTGGTGTGCAGGAAGAAGGTATTAATGGCAGCCACCAATCAAAGAGCTGGTTAAAGCAGATGGACGCGATGGCCCTTCCTGCTTCAGGCTGGATGGATGAGGCCATTTCACCCCGTGTGTGGTGGAAGCAGTAGGAATCTTCAAGAACTACTTCAGGCCTGAGGATGTATGTGGCAAGGCCAGTGAAATTCAACTGGAAGGTCTGACAGCAGCAGCCTGGGGGCTGCATTGTCTGGGCGAGAGTCAAGCTGAAGGATGAGGGAGCTCGGAGTGGTGAGCACAGGGATGGAGCTTCTCTGGGGCATGGGGCTCATGGCACAGCCTGACAGCATAGCTGAGCTAGGGGAGAGCTGGCTCCTCTTTGTGGTCCAGGCAGACAGGATTTGGGAAGTTCTTTGTTAATTGCAGCGGCACCAAAGGAAGCTTCTCACCCACGTAATCCATTTTCACACTGCAAAAGAGCACTCACGGGTCTTAAGAGTTTTACCCAAATAATCAGTTTCTTAGCCATTTGCATCTTGGAAATGGTTTTGCAGTCTAGGGCCCTCAATCTTATTTCAAGCACATAATGTAAATCTTTTTAAGGCTGTATAATGGATTCTGAGAAGAAAGAGGAGTTGTAGTGGAGCTGACAGAAGTTTATGTGCAGCCTTTGATAAGAGGAGGAAGGGAGAACTGTTCCACGCAGGGGCTACAAGTTTGGTATTATAACTTTCTTTTGGAGGTCTGTGACCCGCAGAAGTCTCTGCCCGTGGGGCATAGTGATATTCCACCTTGTATCTACGTGTCTTTGCTAACAGTCATCTTGGAGTAGAGATTTAGACACTGGGTGTTTGCAAAGCACTGCTCGAGTCAGGTGCTGCAGAGGGAAAACTAGCAGTGCGAACTGCCATGAATTGAGATTGTCTCTCTTCTACAACTGAGAAGAAATCAAGTTTTTGTCGTATTTAACCCCAAAATCTAGCATGTTAATGGCAGCAATAAACTCCTACAGGTAGTATGGCCTGGCCTCCTGCAACCAGTATTTCCTCAATCAAGTGAAACATTACATCCTGGTTTTTATCCTCCTTTTACTGTGATTTTGAGGCCTGGATGGATGTCTAATTGCCAAATCCAGGGAGCTAGTGAGTCTGGAAGGTCACTGAGAAGCACGTGTTAGAAGTACAAAAGAGAAATCTGTATCATTGCGGTTTTATGCAGTTCTGGTGTTGATAGTCAAGTGACCTTTAACATAGGCTAAAATAGCTCTTAATAATTTTAATTAACTTCATTTCTAAAGAATGCTGTAGTCACGAATAAGCCCTTGCTGAGGACTGGAGTTGTTCAGAAGGTTTTTCATCCTTTAATTAGTCTTGATAATGAAGACCTCATTTTAGAGGAAAACTTAATTTAATGGTCTTGTTACTGGATGACCTTGATGTGGTTAAGACACTCGTCTGTGTGTGTGTGTGTATGGGAAATGCAAATAATGGGGGCTTGGCTTGCAGCCTTGGTGAGGTACTGGGTGTTACTTGAAATGTGCTTGCTTTGCAGGTCAGATTGAAGAATGCCTGAGACGAGCAATAAATTTTTTTCCTGCCGTTGGGAGGCTGAACCTGCTGATTAATGCACCTCTCATTCCTTTTAGATGCTTGAATTCACCCTCCCTTCGAATTTCCTTTGTGCTGCTGGAGGCTTCCAAGGCTTTTTTTTTTAATAGATGCTAAATGAGAGCTGTGACTCATCGGTCTGATAATTGAATCCAAACATGTAATTTAACTACAATAGTTTTGAATGCACTGCACAAAATTTCTTGGACAAAATTTCTGTAACAGGTTGCTCCTGCAAGTGAGAATGCACTTGGAAGTAGTGAGGGGAATGGTTTGGCACCTTGCTTCATTGAGAGGCCTGTATATCTTGGAATTTGTAACGCAGGGGTATGTTTTATTGTAACTCAAGCTCAAGGCATTTATTTTTCCTGCCTTTTTTTTTTTCCTCTTCTATTTGAAGATCCCAATTGCAGTTTATTTCAGTCTTTGCTTTATATTATAACTTTGTTCCTAAACTAGCTCTTAAGCTACTTTCCTGAATTGCTTTCTCAGAGTGAATAGGAGCCTGGACTGCAGCGCACAGCAGCAGTGGTTGAAACGGGACTGAGCTGCAGAGAAAGCTCCTCCTGGCATCGCCTGAGTTGTGAGAACAGAAAGTAAACAGTGGCTTCACTAGGAGCTCAGTTCTTGGGGCACTGGAAGCACTGGGTCTCCATACCTGGTTTTGCTGAATAGTGCAGGAGTTACTTTATTCTCCAGGATCTGTGTGTATATATGTAAATCTATTTTTTTCTTTGCATCATCCCCTTTTTAGAGGGAGACTGCCTAGCTTAGTGATCTTCTGATGGAAAGCTTTTTTATAAGAGCTATTATTACTGTTTAAGTAGTAGTGCTAATCGGGCACAGTAAAGACAGTGTAAATGACCTCTTAAAACCCAGCAAAAATAGCTGTGACATGGGTGTTTGTGTGGGGGTGAGATGGAAGAATAGGAAATAGAATGGAACAACTATAAGTACCGGGACTTTTCTCTGTGTGAGGGATGGATTACCAGTTGGAGCCTGTCATTGGTCTGCACGTGGGGAGCTCTGTGGCAGTGTCTCAGGCCCCACTAATATCTGAGCCTTTACCATAATTTCCAAGTGTGCTATCGTACATGTCACCCCAGAAGCTGGTGGGCAGTGTAGCATTAAATTTTGCCTGTTAGGATTACTCTGCTGTCCCTCTCCCTTCAACAGAAGGTATTTTTCTGCCCCACTGAAGCATGGCTGACGTGGCTTTCAGCTGCTGGCACTCTGAGATGTTGTGCTGCAGAACAGGCAGATGTAGCTGGGGAGAAGGGGTCATGTTTGGCTTAAAAATAGGGGTTTAAAACTACCCACATTGTAGTGCACGGTGTTTTTTTTCCTTCACTGTCTTTGCTCTGTCACTGTGTGCTTCCTGGCTGTGGATGAATGCTGATCAAACTTCGGTCATTATGTATTTGAACATCATTTGTCTTGACAGACTTGAGAAATATACAGTTATTAAGAATACGGCAGCTGTGAATCAGGATAGGACCCTGTCTGCTATAAACTTATTCTTCTGGGTTGCTCTTGAGGGGGAAAGAAAAGGGGGGAGAAACAAAAGCCCTTATGTAATGCTCAGCCAAGTTAGAGCATATGCTAGGCGCTGCACATGGGCTGTCTGTTCTCGCAGCATCTCTCATTGATATGTGCTGGTATGTTGAGACTACTGTCTATGAACTCGGGCAGTGAAGCAACAATAATGAAATATTTTTAGTTTGAGCTGTTTTAGTGCCCTATATATTGGCTTCTGCTGCAGCATATTTTGCGTTTATTCTAAATATTGTGAAGTTGAATCTTTGTGTCCACAAATTACAGTGCTAAATTCAAACTTTGCTCCCTCTGCATCCATAGCCTTAGATTTACAAACTCGTAAAACACTGACTATGTTTCTTTGTGATTTGCATTTGACCATGTTTTTTCAGACATTATGCATAAATGCAGTGCATTGTTCCCAAATGACATCACCTCTGGAAACCTATAAAATCATTTTACGTTTAACTGGCTGTAAACACTTCTGCCGTGTTAACAGCTAGAATTTTATGGAGATGAATAGGAAACTTGCAGCTTACGTAAGACCTGCTTTGGAGCTGCAGTGCAAGCTGTTCCCAACATGATGCTAATAGCTTGACAATCTTGAGCCTTCCAGTCTGCTCTTTGCTCTGTGATGGCACATCTACGTTTACTTTGCCAACACTACCTGCCACTGATAAAGAAGTGAGTCTAGATTTGAAGGGAACCATTTGAATAATGTTACTGTACTTATAAAAACTGTCCCTTGGGGGCAGAGCGTGGCTACAGATGAGCAAAAGCCATCTTCCTTCATGTAATCCATTATTGCTAATTTGGTGTTCTCCTTAGGAGTCTTGAGCTGGCCAATTGCAAAATTGTTTCTTGTCTGTTTACAGAGCCCTCTGAACTTCAAAATGTCGAAGGAAAGAGTAAAAATGGAAGGGAGGGGAAACAGCCCAACCTTGCTTTAGAACTTTCTGAACTCAAAAATATCAAAGAGAGTGAAATGGAAGAGCGGGGACAGCCCAACCCTGCTTCAGTACTCTGCAGCTCAGCCTCAGCATCTGAAGGGCAGCTCTGGGAGCTACGAGCTCCTGCCTATCTTGGTTAAGGAAAAATAATCTGCTAAAATGAAGCCGTGACAAGATGTTCAGAATTCTTCTGAGCTTATTAGACAGCGAGGCAGAGGGAGCCTCGATGAAGCTGATCATAGTGGAAAGCTCTGTCATAGGTCAGGGAGCTCAATCTGGATGAAAGTAGGACAGTAAAGCTGGGAGAATGGATTGCGGAGCACTGCTAATAGCCTGGTGCCAGTAATTGTTGCGGAGGAGGGAATTCAGAACGTAGTAGATGGGAGAGAAGAGAAGAAATTCCTTTCAAACCGAGGAGAAACCCATTCTAGATGTACTGCTGGACATACAATGAATAAGACCTGTATTTTGAAGCTGATGGCTTCCTTTAAAATAACAGGTTAGGATTCCTATTGGTGATACTGCCTCTCTCCTTAAGCATCCCACTTGCACAGGAACTGCACCCTTAGTCAGCTGGGGCTTTGTGCACATAAAAGGCAAAGCCACCATTTCCATATGGATAGCCACTCTCCTGTGCACCTAATCCATGTGCAGTCCTTCGGATAAAGCTGATTGCTCTCTCTGACCTACCTTGAGCTGATGCAGATAACTTTACAGGACCGTGATACCAGTTCATCCTTACTGATCTCTTTGCTAGTTTCTGACTCAGCAGTGTTGGTGGTGCAGACGGACTGCTTGTTCTGCCTGGTAAGTGGTGAAAGAGGGGAGTGGAGCACAACGTGGCTTCTAAAAGCTGAAGGGAAATCAGAGTAGCCAGGACACTGAAAAATGAATGTTTGGTAACTACCAATTCTAGTTAGTCGTTTTCTACCTCTTCAGCAACCTTAAAAAGCTGCTTGTGGATTCCAACCACAATTGCCTTTGGCTGCAATGCTGTTAAAGTTTCACAAGTTTCTGGTGTTGTATCTTTAAAGTTCCTTTTTCAAAGATTCTGACATATTTCAAAGTGCATTGTGGAGGTGAAGTTCAAGCTTACAGGATTTATTACGTCGTGTTTCCTGCATGCCTAGGAGCAGCAGTGCTTGCCTTTGGAAAGAGATTCTGAAGCTCCTCAGTCCATGAGAGAGCTAGTGACAGATGGGAATAGAAGTGAAACAATTTCTATCACTTCTGGTATGCTTTAAACTGTAGACTATAAAACTGCTTGGGACCATCTGGTTGAACATCCCCTGATGGTCATCTGGCCTGTCCCTGCCTCACAACGGACTGGGTGACACAGCCCCTAGATCAGTCCTTGCAGTAATCTCCTTTTGTTTCAAGCATTTAAAAGAGCCTCTCTTCGCTTTATTTTTGTTAATTTTGCACGGTGTTCAGTGTATCTTTCTTACTCTACAGTCTGTGTTCTGCATTTCTTCTGCTCCATTATCAGCCTAATAAATTAATTATGAATTCTTCTTACATGGTGACGTTGTGCCTGTAACACTGCTACTATTTTGAAGTTGTGCAGTGTTTAGTAAGAAGTTCCATGTTTTATGGAAGAACAGAAAGTCAGTTTTTCATCTTACCTGATGTTTTGTCATACAAAATTTAGTGCTGTTTCTGCAGGCTAGGCTGCGGTTTCCTAGATTTCTTCTTGTGTGAATTCCTCTCTGAAGGTCGTGGGGTCTGAGAAAAGTTGCTTTGTCTTGTGTGTACTCTTCTCATTGATGTATGGACGTAACATCCCAAATACAGGATGCTATAATGTGGCTTTGGACTTCTCTATTCTAGGTGCTGAACTTAAGTCTGTGAGCATCACTGTAGCTGCAGTGCATGGAACCTGCTATCAATCTGAACAAAGCAAGCATTTGCTGACGTTTTTGATGATAAAGCAAGTATCTTGTGTTCTCGACCAAATTATCTTTATAGTTTAGCTTCCTTTTCTCCTGGATTGAACCTTGTAAACTGCTTAAATGACTCAATGGGGGAAAAGCACTAAAAAGTGAGCATTCAGCACAGTCTCTTCGTGGTTATGCCTCTGTTGTTAGTCAGCAGTGCGGTCTTGAATCCACAGAGATCCAGGTCCTAGCTCAGAGCCTGGCTAGGAGCAGGACACTGCATCAGAGTGCAGGGACACAATCTGTCTCCACTGGCTGCTGCAGTGGAGATGGCATGCAGTGTCTGCATCCCTTCCTTGTCTCGCAGCTGGGCAGCAATGCTTAGAGTTGGGTGATGTGGAAAGAGGATGCCCTATCCCTCCTCAGGTAGGCATTTCTTCATCAATATTTAAAGCAGAAAGGCATTTTTACTTCTGATTATTTATGGCAAGACAGAGTGAGGTCCCTCAGCCCAAGGCTGCTCTGTTTCTGCAGAGTTCTGCTGTCAAATAAGAATGCCTTTAGCTCCTGTTGGTGTAGCTGTATAACCAAGCTCTTACCTCAGATCAGGACTGGACACTTCTGTCTGTTTGTGAAGAGGGGACAACACTGAGTGTTGGGCACTTCCTGTATCTTCCTCTTCAGGTCCCAATGCACCTGGACAACAAAGCCTTGCAGAGCTGGGTGTGACGTGTGTTGGACCCTGCTGTGTGCTAGTTCTGCAAGTGCTGACCACCTATAGCGGAGATGAGCTGTCCTTTGCTCCACGGCATACATCTTCTTGAAATAAAAGTAATACAGTTTTCTTTGTTGTTCCCACCCTCCTGCAGAAGGGAGCAGGCAGTGCTGTCGGTGCTCTCCCCAGAGAGCTGCTCTTTCCCTCCAGGCCCCTCCCACCCAGACAGCTTTTGGCTGGTATGTTCTCAGGGAGGGTAAAGCCATCCTGCCTCTCTGGTGTGCTGCAGGTACCAGGCTGCTGTTGCAGGGTGTTTTCCCCTGCAGTCCCGGCAGAACTAATGTGTTGTTGGAAGCATTGTATCCCTTCTGTCTGAGCTGCCCTGGGGGGCTCTTTGTTGTATTGCAGTGCTGCTTTCACACAGTATTGCATCAGGCAGCACAAGCATTGTGGTGCTGAACATAAACAGCTGCAGGTTGCGCTGTGTTCTTTCCAGGCAGACTGCAAATAGCCATCAACTTTTCCTCCTTTCCACTACGACTTTGTCCATCCAAAGCATTATGGCCATCATATATTTCCAGAAGAGGTTATTGAGTTACTAGCTGGCTTTTCCAGCGTGATATTTCACCTGTAAGAGGCGTTTTTTATCTTCGCTACAGCCCAATGCAGTTTTTAGTGGGATGTATTTTACCCACCTGACATCCTTAAACGGTCTGGCTGTGGTTGGCTTTCCTTGTTTTGCAAAGTTTGCAGAGGAAAGTGAGGAGGAAGTGCAGAGTATGCACCTTTGGTGCATCGCTGCCACGGAGGGGTGAGCTCATCGGGTCGTTTTCCTCAGCTCTCTGGTAGGAGGTGATGCTGTGCTCTGCCCCATTGC
Organism: Callipepla californica brunnescens; assembly: GCA_023055505.1. Classification (NCBI taxonomy): domain Eukaryota; kingdom Metazoa; phylum Chordata; class Aves; order Galliformes; family Odontophoridae; genus Callipepla; species Callipepla californica. The sequence continues at coordinate 3,318,889 of JALIRH010000013.1, forward strand.
TAGAGCAGGCTTTTGCAGATGGTTTCCATGAGCTCACTTCCCCAGTGTGAGCCTGCAGCTGGAATTTGGGTGGACTACTGGCTTGTGTATGCACCAACAGCGTGCACATACTTGGAGGCGCTGCCAAGGCTTTACACAGATGGCTCTGGGCACAAGCCAGTGGGATCAGATGCATCAGAGCTCATCACTTCTTAATGACTACTTCAAACTTGTCTCAAAGCTGTTTGTTAGCATGACCTCTTGGCTGGCACTTAGGTGGATTTTTCTCTCTTCCTGTCAAATTCACCTTTTTTCGTGGTAGGCTGCTCTTCTTTTTCGTAGTATACACATAAATTTTCTTTTACAGTTAGTAGAGATGCAGGTTTACTTTGAAGTGTATTGTGTTATCCTTATGCAGCAGGCTTACACTTATACTGCGTTTTTTCTGCTATGTTTATGAGCAAAAAGAACTTAGAGGATAAAAAAATGCGTGTCTGATAAGCTATCATTTGGAACAGTTGGTTGCCAACGTTGCTAATATGAAAATAAGTAATTCTAATGCAGACTCAGTATTTGAATATGGCAAGAGCTGGAACTTAATTGCTCCAAACTACATGCTTACTGATCTGCATCAGGTCACATTTGCACCAGTTATTGCCTGTCTTTCAGCTGTGTTGCTTTCGCTTTCTGGACCGTGTGAGAAAGGTCTTGGCAGAAGCTGAAGCTTGGAGCTCATCTGTCAACCAAGAATATATTAGAACACAAGCGGGTGTTACCTTTTCTGCATGTCCGTTTTGCTGGTGAGAAGAAAATCCATGGATTCGGGCAGGCAGCAGGAAAGCTTTCATCTTGGCAGTGGTGCAGAGCTACCTGTGTTGCAGGCTCTGGGCAAGTGGCTGCTTGAAGAACAGAGAGCAACCTGCAACAGGGGCCGGGAAGCTGTCAGCATTGAGAGAGACTTAGTGATCACATTTTTGTATATCCAGTCTAAATCTCTCCTCTTTTTGTTTGAAACCCATTTTCCCTTGTTCTGTCACAACAGACCCTGCTCAAGAGCCTTCCTTCTCACAGCCCCCCTCGATACTGCCAGCCCGCTCCCAGCTCTCCCAGCAGCCTTCCCTTCTCCATGCTGCACAGCCCCAGCTCTCATCCTGTCCTCACACGGAGCTGTTCCATCCCTCGGACCATTTTTGTGGCCCTCCTGTGGACGCTCTCCAACAGCTCCGTGTCTCTCCTGTGCTGAGCTCTCCCCATCTGGATGCAGTGCTCCAGGTGAGGTCTCACAGCTCAGAGCAGAGGGGCAGATCCCCTCCCTTTTCCTGCTGGCTGCGCTGCTTTGGATGCACCCAGGATCTGGATGGCTTTCTGGGCTGTTAGGGCACAGTGCTGGCTCATGCCCAGCTGCCATCCACCAGGACCCCAAGCCCTTTTTGGCAGGGTTGTAGTCCATCCTTATGTCCCCACCTTGTATTAGTAGTGAGCGTTTCCATGACCCAGGTGCCAGACCTTGCACTTGGGTTTGTTAGGACCTCATGAGGTTCTCCTGAGCCCACTGCTCAGCCTGCCTGGCCAAGAGACACACTCTGGCTGGCATCCCATCCCTTGGATGTGTTGGCCACACTACACAGCTGTGTGTCATCTGCAAGTACTTGTTGAAGAGCTGGCTGCACTTGCCCATGGTCAGTATCTGGTCAAGTACAGTGCATGGCTGAGTCTTTGGGACTGCATAAATGAAATTAAGCAAACCTGTATGCATAGCACCAGGGTGAAGAATCATGTTTACTTCCAGGACACAGAGCTGTTTCCATTTGCCTCGGTGTTGCTTTAAGAGAAAAATAACCAGCTGAGTTTTGTTATCTCCCTGAAAGTAAACAAATCATGTGTAACATCCCTGATACAAAACTATTTTGCATATTGGAAATGAGGAATATTGCTTATTTTGTGCTCCAAACTCGAGTCAGTAGTGTGTTGCATGAGTGTCCGTTTCCATAGCATGCCAACTGATGAATCTCAGGACGCTTTTGGCAGTATTCTCATTGGCAGCAATGTTTGAATATAATTCCAAACAATTGTGGAAGTTGAATCAGTGCTATAGATCTGAGCCTCTAAAACCTCTGGGAAATTCTTCCTCTTTGTTCCTTTGGAAAATAGGTGTTTCCTGGGAGCTTGTGAAAGATGGGAGCTCTTTATCATTTGTTTTTTTTCTTCAAGGGATTTATGTCTTGTTTTTCCTCATACCTTTTTGATTGTGACTTTTGATATGACTTGACCATTCCTTCAAGATTTGCTGCTGCTTGGTGATGTTTGGGCAGGTAAATATCGCACTGCTCTCTTATATCCCAGTAAAACCGTGACATTTTTGTGTAATACTTTTCCAAACAACAACGGTATTTTGACCTACGAAGGGCAGGCTCTGTGCTCCTGCTGTGAAAGCAGACTTGCAGGACGTGCTTCGCGTTCATTTGTTTCACTTTTGACATGAAAGCAAATGCATCAATGTTGACTCCTCAGGACGTTTCTGAAGTGGCTTTGAACGATGTCCCTCTTCTTTGCTGTGATTACGTGGTGAGCTCTGATTTATTAGGGAATAAATGTGAAATGCTGTAATTTATGACACAAACAAAGAAGTACCAGAAGACTAATTTAAAGACAAACAAGTGCCCACTTTGCACTGGAACTTGGGTTGATGAACTGAGGATTACTATTGATGTCACATTGCTGCCTGGTGTAAGAACTGGCTTAACTACATGTAATGGTGCTTGCTTTGGGGATGCCAACTACGTCCTTTTGAAATGGCACTGAAGAAGAATATTAAAAACAAGGCATAATTTATTGCTGAAACCTTTGTGGCCTTTTCTCTGATGTTGTGTTCGACTTGTTTGTGCCTATGGTGAGAGAAACTGTTCTTTTTATCTGTTCTTCCTGGTGGCGAGGTTGAAACGATGCTCCTCGTGGTGTGTTCTGTCCTCTGAAAGGGCAGCCTGCTGTGGGAACTGAACACTTGGAAACGTTTGGTGTGCTGGTGCAGCTTTGGGTGGCCTACATGACTTGCTGCTCAGGAAGCTAAAATATAACTAACTGCTTTTGTCACTGGAAATTTGGCAGTATTTATGCAGCCTGCTCTTTCTGCTATCTGCAGAGATACAGAACATCTCTATAATTGGTTTCACGATATCCTTCCAGGTGATGCGTTTTTGTTTTTTTTTTTTTTACAAAGTACTCATTGGAAACAGCATTAGTATTTTCTTCACCTGGAGTGAGGGAAGGAGGCTGGCAGGAAAAATAAATGAAGCAGAAAAATGGAGGATAGTCCTCTTCTGCTGCTTTAATTGCACTCCTGATGGTGCAGATGTGGCCCCGTATTGGGATTTTGGAGCCCGCATAGCTGGTGTTGCAGGCACAGGGTTTTGAGGTACTTGGCTGACTTGTTATGATGTATGGTGAATAAGAGGGGTTGCCTAAATTGAGTACTGGAAGCCCAGCAAGCAGATTTGATGAGTACCATCGGTGAAATGGTGAGTGGGATGGAGCAGTGGTCTTTGTGATGTGAAGTCAGGCATTGTGATCATCTTCCCTGCAGCTGTTACCTAGCTGTGTGCTACTGGTGAGCCAGAAACATTCTCCACTCATAGTTTTGTGGAGCTTTATGATGTTCTAACTGCAGCAGAAAGCTGGCATCTCTGCTGGTATAGAGTATTCCAAAGCAGAGAATTTTTCCTCTAAATGTGATTCAGTGACTTAGAGAAATCATTTCAGCAGCCCTACTTTCTGTAATGGAAAAACAGATGCAGAACAAATAAAATTTCATTCTGGTAGAAGTTATGAGGAAAATAATTTCAATACATTACGAGCAAATTTTGTTACAGAGAGTAAGACATTGTGGCATGGGCTTTTATTTTTTTTACCATCTGGTTGTGCCCTGATTTCTGTGCAACTCTAACCTAATTTATTCTGATTTTTAAGCTCCGCTTTGAATTCTGTTGACTTCTCAATGCCATGCAGCAGTATCCTACAAATTGTGAGAAGACCTGACAAAGATGAACTTAAATGGTTTTACTGATGCAAAATGTTTCCCTGCAGTCTATTCTCAGAGCAATACACGTAAACAGTTGAAGGTGCTTTTGTGTTTTTGCCATCAAACTTCAGCTAAAGCTGAGAGAACACACTGTGGTGAGTGCTCTTTCTTCCTAAAAGTGCTGATTTGAAGTGCAAAGCTTCACTGCTTTTTCAGAAGAGGGAAAAAAAATGATGAAGTTTTGAAGGATGAGGTTGCTACTGTGCATCAGCAGTGGGGCAGCCTTGAGCGGGGCATGGGGTCTGTGGTTCAGGACTCCCTGGGGTTTTGGTCTCGCCTCTGCTGCTGGAGCTGCTCTTCTTTGTGTAAATTAAATCTTAGTGGGAAGCACACTTTAACCTGTGGTCAGTCATGGTGTATGTTGTGCCTTATCTTTGTATCTTGCCTGTGGTAAGCATTTATAAATAAGAAGTAGCTCAGCTCTGAAGGAGTGCTGTCCCTGGCTGGCAGTGATAACTGGAGGAGCTATCACTTACTGGGTTGTGCAAGATTGTTGTGCAGAAGATATTTTGCTCTCCTGTGAAACAATTATTCTGGGACCTCACTATCTTCAGCCCTTGGAGATTTCTTTTAAAACCTTCCCCTTCCTCAGTGTGGGAGAGAAGAACAAATCCCGCTGGCTTGAGCTGCATTGAGTAGAGAAATTACTGTTACACCTTTTGACGTGGCAGTGCCATTCTCACTGCCCTGTTTGCCACCGAGAAGCTTTTAGTGTCTAGGCAAAGAATGGAGTAATCAATGGTGGTGCATTTCCATAAACGTTATTGTGAACATACAGCGACAAATGCAAATGATCCTGTTTGTGCAGGTTAAGATAATTGAGAACCAGTCTTGCCAACTAGCTTTTAAGGCAGTCCCTGTGGGAGCTGTGTAGGAACTTCCCATTAGTTGCATCATTTCACATGTACTAAGTGTATGATGGGGATTTTTTTTTCCCGACGCAGTCATTACCTGGTGCTGTCAGGTGCAAAATACAATGTGACTTGATTGACCTGCCTTCCTTGTCCCAATATGAGCAATGACATATTCTTCTGTGAGAGCTGATTTCCATAAATGTGGACAGAGGCCGACAATTACGTCCCAGACAACAAAAGCAGAATGCGTTCCATTCTCAAAGAAAACTCATTTGAAAGAGAACAATGGGAGATGGCACAAACTGTTTAATTCCAGTCCTTGCTTGCAGCTGCGCTGGAAACAAGGCAGTGGCATTATCTCACTGCTGGAGAGTTCTAGAAACACCGCTCAACTTCTTTTTCTGAAGTTGTTCTCTGTATGGGTTTGTCTTCTATTGTACCGTGCAAAAGTGGGTAGGGTATGTTTTTACTGTTTGGATATTCTTGTGAAGCTTCCTGTGGCAGGTTTGGCGATCCTCACAAATCTGTCATGGATTTTTTTTTGTTTGTTTATAGGTGAAGAAAGTTTGAAAGTTACTGATGTTTCATTATATACCGCTAAAACTCTTTGGGGCATAACTGCTCATCATCACCTGTCCTAGGGGAGCGGCATCCCCCTTCCCACACCATCTGAAAGAGGCTGTCATGCTGAAAATGCCTTTGTTCTTTCCCAGACACATCCTGTCTCGCTCTGAAGTACTGTCTTGCTTTTGAAAATCATATAAAGAATGATGCAAATTCCTGAAGATTTTGAAATTCAGAGCAGAATAAGGGCCAGGAACTTACCTTGAATGGTGCCAGTGGGTGACCAGCTAATGAGTAACTTAACTCTGCACAGTGTCCAATTGCCTTTAAGCACATTCTTACAGCTCAGGCTGTGAGTAGCCTCGTGGTAGGGGATATTTCTTGTATAACTGAAAGTGGTTTTGTTAAATCAGGGTCAGCATCTGCAGCACTGTGCAGGAAAGGAGTCCTAAAATTATAATTAAAATGACAATCAGCAAAATACCTGCTGGTTGGCCGGCATTCAAGTTGCATCAGCATTGCTAACTGCAGTTAAAGAGCAGCTGCAGTTGGAAAAAGGAGTGTCTTGCTGGGAGCGTGTACAGGTATGGTGATGGCACGTGCCCTGGGCTGACAAAGGGCTGTGCCAAAGCCAAAGGCATGTCTGCCCTGTGTGCAGGCAGTATGGCTGACCCTGCTTCTCAGGTGCTGAGCTGGAGAGTAGTGCCAGGCCAGAGAGAACTAATTCATTAGTTCTGCTGGAGCCCAAAGCAAGCCAACTGCTTCCCCTGCTGTGCTGAGCAGAGCTGGTGTGGGCACCTCTGCTCCCATCCTGTCCCAGCTGCAGAGTGGTCTTATTTCTGCTATTACAGTATAGGCAGCAAGGAACTCTGAGCTGCTCTGTTCCAGCAGGATTAGAGTAACTTTGTCTAATGACAGTGCTGCTAATATCCCAAAGAAATATTCAGTGGGAAATTCAATTAGAAGGAAGCTGTAGAAGTACAGTAAATGGCCTCGTGGCCCTCGATAGTGCACATAACATTAATAGGGCTGAAGAGCCGAGTCCTTGCTGAAGATTTCCCTGCTGTGTGGAAGCTGATGCCTGCACCTCTCTACCATACAACCTATGTATGGAAGACTTCTAGACAAAGTGAAAAAAATATAGTAGAAGTGATGTCTGAATGCAGTGCAAAAGCAGGCAATTTAGGTAGAGGTGGAAAATGACCATTTCAGAGTTCTTTGGATAATGCGGTTAATAACTTTTCAAATTATCATTATTATTTTTCAATTACAGGAAAAGTGATTCATATTGTGAAAATGCTATTTTTGAATGAAACTATCCTTTTAACTGGTGGAAGTAGACGCCTCTGTCTTGAAAAGAGCTTGAAATAGTTTCACTCTGCTGATCTCGAGTGTTCTCTTTCTGGAGGAATACAGTGCATTTTATTTTTATTAATTTCTTCAGATGGGCAGCTTTTGTGTGGAGAGCGAGCTTGAATAAGCACTTATTTTTGAAGTTGTCTGTGGAATCATCTTATATCCTGTTTGAGAGAGAAGACAATGCCATGGAAATGAAAAATGAGTTTGTATAAGAAGTTATCTTTCCTCCAAGATTCTACGGAAATAGTGTTTCACAGCAGGGTTTATTACTTTTCCCTGAGATATATAGACATGTTATCAGTTTAATGCAGCTATCGGATTCGTAGAGAAGTGACATCACATTCCAAGTTGCAAATAATATTGAGTGGATCTTAGGGAGTCAAAGAGCTGTGGTGCCTCAGTTCAGCTTTGGTGTGTCTCTTGGTAATTTCAAGAACTCTTCTGTAATTATTTAAGTTGTTCTAATTTTCTGTTCACAAAAACGTAGCCAATATATTCCAGATCTTTTACGTGAGTTAGAGCTATGCCTAAGAAGATGTACCTGAAATGGCAAATGGGAGGAGCAGGAATCATCTCATTGGGTGTTTGAAATATTTGTGCTGAGAGGATGTTGCATAGGGGCATACTTGTTGAGTCTGGGAGTCATGTTTCTTCTTAGGAGTGACACACATCTGTGCTCAGTGAAGAGTGTCAAATCTGGAAGTTAACCTTAGTCTGAAAAAAGTAGCACAGGCACAGAACCACATATATATTTAGTGCTTTGGGATTTAGAACTTTAGATCCATCTCTCCTTATAATTAGGACTACAGTAAAAATAGTGTCTACTTTTTGAATGAAGAGATAAAGGCTCAACCCATTCTCCTTCCTTCTCCTTGACATTAGCATTTTCTGATTGTATTTAATAAATGTCATTTTCCTGGGTATAATAATTTCTGAGAGGGAGTCCTCTTTGGAAAGCTGAAGAGGAAAAGAAAAACTGAAGCAGGCAAGATGATGACAAGGATGGCTACTGTCTGGTGATATGGAGGTGTGTGTGTTCTGTGCTTGATGTAAAATCAAATCAAATCTGGGTTTAAGCAGGAGCTCATCCGTATGTCACATGCAACTGGGTCAAGTCAGAATGGAGCCCGCTCTTGTCGTGGTGGTGGTGATTTAGGATGGAAAGGTGCTCCCTCCAGTAGTGCTGGAAGCCTCTCTGCTACAAGTTGTAATGCCATCCTTTACATTTTGATTTGAATTCAGCAAATAGATGTCAGCTTTTAAAAACATCAGCTATAAATCGAGCACCTCGTTTGTAACTGTAAGGAAGAGTGTTATTGTTTTAAACGTGTTTTCTTATCAGTTTGCAATCTCTTCTTTGTGTCTGCATTGAGATTGTTGATCTGTGACTGTGTGGCTGAGGCCTTTGAGAAATATAAGTAATTAGAGCAGGAGCATTTGTATTAAGTGGTGAGAGTCTCCTGGGCACTCAACCACTTGGCTGAGGGCAGACTGTGACTCCTGGAAACATGTTACACGAAGCCCATCAGAACGTGGTATCTATCTACTTTTTAACTGTAATTTAAGTAATGTTCCTGTTTCAGGTTAGAAAGAATGCCTGAAGGAACTGGTAGCAGCAGCTGAAATCCTTGCCAGGCATACCTTGCAGGGCTTCTGTCTGAACTTACTCCTCAACACTAATAACAGAAGGGACAGCTATTAGTCCAGAATTGCTCATATGAAGCAAAACAGCAAATACTCATTTTAAACATTAACTTTTCTGATGCTAATCCCTGTTGCAGGACAGGAGTTACCGCTGCCTGTTGGACTCTGATTCTTCAGTTATCCTGTCCGTGAGTGCTGTGGTGGCACCTGAGAAGTGGTGAGGAGCTGCGATGGACGCCATTAAATGGAGCTGCCTCAGAAACTGGTAATTCTTCCTATAACGATTTCAAGACACAATGGGCACATCACTGCTGTGCTCCTTTTGCCTCAGACTGAGCGATGAAATTATTTACATTCTGCTCAACTAAAAGCAGAATGTCCCTTATAGGAAACTCAGAATTGAATAGATGCTTAACAATAACTGGTGGTTCTTCCTGCCTGTAGGGTTCTCAAGGTGTTTCTCTGTCCCGCTGAATGCTGCAAGACTTTTTCACAGGGGACACTATGAAAAGTCAGTACGCTGATTGATTCGGTGAAAGCACCTTCACACCATCATGTTTTATTTATGTTGAAAGAATCAGAATGCATTTTGTGTGAGCCTGGAAAAACCAGAAGGTTACTGAGGTCCCTGTGAGCTGGACTGAGGCCTTGTGACTGAATGGAGTAACTCCTGGTGAAGCTGCCTTGGGCTCAGAGCAGAGCTGAGGGTGCTTGCCTGGCTCTGGATTGTCTCAGATTGGAGACCACAGGTCAGAACACTTCCAGTCGTTTGGTATAAACTCTAGAGAAATATCTGTTGCTTTTCCTTCAGCCATTCAGTTCCATGCTGTACTTTTAACACGAAGGTGTAAGTAAGCACCTGTGTTTTCCAAAATACAGTCTTCTACCTTAGAACATTCTATGGGTTCTAGACCTTGGCAAACTGAAAAAGAAAATGTCCTAAGGGCTGGTGGCATTCAGCCCATGTCAGGGTTGCACTTCGCAGCATCTCCAGTAGAGTATCTCCCATTGATAAGAATGAAACATTGCCTCTGCTGCTGCTTAACGTATTTATGTGATATTTTTCTTCATAGAGAAGCAAATGACAGGTAAGTGATCATCAGTCACAAAGAGATTGCAGAAAAATTGTTGCTGATCCTTAAAAAAAATGACAAATTATGTATTTCTTTATTAATAAGTTAATTCCCAACAACGTGACTTATCTTGGCTTTTCATCACTCCTAATTTTTGTCCCACCTCATTAAAATAGCTTTCCCACTCATTTCTGAATTCCCTCTTCTTTGGTGTGGAAGAATAACAAGCGTTTCTCAAAAGAAGTGAGAACCCGCAGAGTTTGCTAACAAGTTGATTCCCAGAGAAGATGTAGAATCATCCCTTGTTTCCTTGGAAGATGCAGTGGCTGTCATGGCAAAGAGTGCTAATTGGCATCTTCATGTTGATGCTCTGTCAACTCTTTCCTCCACCAAGCGCTCAAAATGCAGCATAAATGTGGATGTGCTGAAAGGACTTGTTTTCCCTCAGCCAGCAGCAGTTGGAGGAAGCAGCATGTGTTCTAAGCAAGTGGTCTGAGTGTTCAGTGTGTTTGGGATCCAAGCTATTTATAAAAATTCCCTTGGTACAAGAGGAGGGAAAATGTTTTCTAAGTTTCACATGTTTATCTGTTCACTCCAAACAGAGATGCCTTCATTCTGTTCCCAACCGTGAGATGATGGATGGGTTAGAATTCTCTTGCACAAAAAGTGGAAGCAATCAGGAATGTAATTGATGGATTGAATTCAGTGCTATGTTTAAAACCATTTCAGGTTTCTGGCAGGGGGACTTGTTCATGCCAGTTGCAGAGGAGTCTTTTGCCTGCTGGGCCCAGGACTGAAACAGAGAATCTCATCTCAGGTGCTGCTTCGCAGATGCCTTGTGGTTGCTATGAGCATGGGCCTGGGTAAAGGCAGTGGTTTGAAGGTTGAGATTGTCTGAGCTATCTATTGCTTATAGATAAGAGCAGTCAGACAGCAAAACTGCTGGAAAAGTTACTCACACAACACAAGCTGTCTGGCTAGGGTGGCTGTTGGCAGTGTCCTCCTGACTGAAGCCCATCCCCTGGCTGCTCAGTGCCAGCAGCTTGGCCATGCAGCAGGGCTCCTGCTGCCCTGTGTCCCCCAACTCTGCTGGCTTCAGCATGCAGCTGCTTAAATGTTTTCAGTAGGAACAAAAGAAATGAAAATAATCATAGGGCTCACGTGTTGTGCTGCTGTTACTGTGTTTCTTATAAGTTTTTCCCTAAGCCTCAGAAGTGCTTTGCCTCTTAGCTTTGCTTTCATTTTGTACAAACTTGTATTTTATCTGGGTAAGCGTGAGTCCCTTCGTGCCTTCTAATTGATTACATTTTTACTGAGGCAACACGGGTAGAAGTTCACCATCAGATGGAGGTTGTCTCAGACTGCTGCCAGAATTATTGAATGTTATTTGAAAAACCGGTGTGTGAGAGATGAAAGATGACCATTAAACCCCTGAAAGTGGTGAGCGCAACGAAGGTTATAAAGGAAGCTTGAAAACATTAGTGAGAGTGTGGAAAGAATGTTATCTTTGTTTATGACAAAAGAGATAAAATGTCGTCTTGTCTTAAAATGGTATGGCTCTGTTTTGGCATTCCAGCTGGGGCTGAGCAGCTGATTTCTCCTGTGGCTGGTGAAAGCAACGGGCCAGAGCATCCTTGGCTTGGATTGGCAACCTATTTGGATTGCACTTCAGTTTCTTTTTGAAGGTGGCTTGTCCAATTTGATGGTGTGGAAAGATTGTATTTTCCTGTTAAGTGCTAGAACACACGGTGTGTACAGGCTAGCATGGAAGAATGTAGGAGGTTTGTGTAGGAAGTGTGCAGGATAAGCAGTACAGAGAAGTTGTATGAAGGGGAAAAAAAAACTAACAATGTGCTATTCAAAGGCGCCAAGAAATTAGAGCCATAGATGCAAGAAGTTGAATAGAATAATTTGCAAAGCATTTCAGTGCTGTTCAGTCTCTTGTAAAGCTAAAGTACTTCCAGCAGTGCACTTCTTTTGCCATTTGCTCAAGAATCCTGGGATGGATAGCCAACTCATCTGCAAAATGGCAGGAAAATGAAGGTTGATTGGATGGGAAGAGGCTGGACATAGCCATCAGCGAGCCAGAAATGCAGTACAAGCGCTCGAGATCACTTTAGCTGAATTTAAATGGCTTTTATGGGGTAATGTTCATATGGTGTCAGAGTTGTTTAATTATCTAGCTAGTTTCTTAATATGATAATGAACATTGAAAATCACCGATAGAACAGATGTTACAGTTAGGCAATTAATTCCTGATATAGGAAGCTTCCCATGGCGATAACGGACGTTGCGATTTAAAGAAATTCTTTCCTGTGTTTTGCATGTGTCTTCTTGTTCGACAGACTTCTGTCCTTTACGTGTCCCATTGGTTTCCTCTCTTAGGACTACATTTTTTATATCTTCATACCCTTCAGCAGAAAATACGTGATTGAAATTATGGGATAGGCAGGGAACATGTGTCACCGCATCCAGCCTATGCAGCAGGCGCTGAACTGAGACAGCTTCACAGCAACGGCCCCTCTTGCACGTGTCCTTAGCTACTGTGAGGAGATCACTCAACAGCCCACACACTAATTCAAAAAATGAAGTTGTTTAGGACAAGGACCAGAAAGCTTCAGCTGCTCTATGCCAAGTGCTGCAGTGGGAAGAAGAGATCCTCAGCTCTTCTCTGCAGCCCTGAGGTCCGTGGGCAGCCCTTGATTTCCTGAGCAGTCCAGATTGCCTTCCTTCAAAGCTGTAAATCTGTCAGTTGCCTTTAGATACTGCAACTAAAAATCCCATGAGGGAGCCGAGCTGTTTATACAATGGGTTGAGAGGGTTTTAGTGCCGAGACTTCAGCTTAATATTTTACAGCCCCTTCTATCCTTTTAACCGTACCGAGGTCACAGAAGTCAGACGAGGGATGAGGTTGCTCCTTTCTGCTTTACTGCCGTTGAAAACAGTTTGCACACAGAGCTACCCTTCCATTCTTCTCCCTCCAACATCTCTCCTTCTATTAGTCCTCCCTGCTCTCCTCCTCCAGAACTTCTCCTCCTCACACTTTCTTTCTCCCTTTCCAAATTGCTACATTCATCACTGTCGGCTTTCCCTTCTTTTGTAAACTCCTTCAGCTTATCTTTTGCTTCAGATAAATGGTTTTAATTTCATATTTTAGATGTTCCCACGTTTCTTCTGAGTTTTTCTTATGCATCATCTTCAGCACTTTTTTTTACAGATATAAATATTAATTAGATTTGATTTTTATGTTGAGGGCTGTGAAGACTGTTTTGCTCTGATCCATATTTTGTGTGCCAAATTTCATGTGATCAGCAGTACTCAAATTGTGGATTGTAAGGGAAGAAAATCTAGAGAACTTTCCTTTTCTTGCAACAGTACGAGAAACTCATGCTTCAGGAAGAGGTAGAGAAAAGCATGGGTGGGATATGACATCGAAGCAACATGTACCGAAGGGGGGCTGTTATTTTTGGCTTTGGTCTGATGTGCTCAGGCTGACTTTAACAAAATGCACACATTTACACTAACGTCAGTCTGCTACTGCTAAACTTGCTCCTATGGATGTACTGGATAGGGAAAAAAAAAAAAAGTAGAAGAGATCCAGAAAGAAAAAGCCAAGTCTTACAGTGTTCTCGTGTGTGGGCAGTTAGAGCAGCCCAGCTTTCTCTGAGGGCTGGGAGCCAGAGAGCCCAGCAGGAATGAGCCATCAGAACTCTCTGCTCTGTCTCTCCTCTGGGGCTTTTGCAAAATGGAGATCCATTTTTGTGGAAAACTGAAATGGTATGAGCTCTCAAAAATGGTCTGTGAGATGTTGGCAAACCTCTTAAGAAGCCAGAGATAAGGCTATGAGAACAGATAGGCTCTTTCAGGTTTTTGAGCTCCTTTTTGGAGAATGAGCTGCAGAAGTTTTCAGCTTCCCAAACTCTCTGACCCTCCTTGGGAGCGTCCAGTTGAGATGACATGCTGGCACTGAGAAGTTTGGTTTTGTCTTTCTCTTTAAACTCCCTGGCTGTACGGGTTGTCATGTGCTGTAGTTGTAGCCTTACCTTGTTATTGCCTTTGTTTCGAAGCTTGATTTCTTCCAGCAGTTTTTTGGTATATGAGCTATGCACTGACAGTGTCCCAGAATAAAGCTTGCCAAGGCTAATGTGAGTGAGGGATTGTTCTCACAGGCTGCAGTGTGAGGATTTGCAGAGAGAGCTGGGTGATTTTATTCAAAAGTTACAGGGAGGGGGGAGAATCTTAGCTGGGAAATATATCACACAGTTTGCTCTCCTTTTATTTGTCACATTGCTGTCCCCTTTGTCTTTCCTTGCCTCAGATTTAAGCTTCTCGTCACAGCCTTCAAGCACATCTGTGGTGTGACTCCTCACACGGGCATCTTTCCTACATAAATTCCTCAGTGTGCTGCTGGATTTTCTCCCTATTCAGCTTGTCACCTCTGGATCTCCCTTAAGGTGTCATAAAATAATTTGGGTCATAAACACAGTCCTTGGGCTGCACCTCTGTCTCCATAAGTGCTACTCCTGCTGTGCTGCCTGCAGTGAATCTGCATGGTAATTCCCTGTGTTTGCTCTCCTTTCTTCCACTCCTTTCATTCTCAACTTGGAGTGTTTCCCATCAGCCCTTTTCCTAATGCCTTCAGTCTAGATAGAGAAGTTTTTCTGGTTTTGGGTTTTTCTGCCCAGAACAGTGACTAAAGCTGTAGAACTGACAAACTTAAATAAGGAGATTAAAGGCTTAAATAAGGAGATTAAAAAAAAAAAAAAAAAGACAGGGATCTTTTAGAAGGAGTCCAGTGGAGGGCCACAAAGGTAATGAAGGGCCTGGAGCATCTCCTGTATGAGGAAAGGCTGAGAGACCTGGCGCTGTTCAGCATGGGGAAAAGAAGACTGAGAAGGGGATCTGATGAATGTTTATAAATGTCTGAAGTGAGGTGGGTGGCAAAGGGATGAGGGCAGGCTCTTCTCAGTGGTGCTTAGCGATAGGACAAGGAGCAATGGCCTAAAACTTGAACAGAGGAAGTTCCACACAAACATGCAGTAGAACTTTACGGTAAGGGTGACAGAGCACTGGCACAGGCTGCCCAGGGAGGTGCTGGAGTCTTTTTTCTCTGAAGATATTCAAGACCCATCTGGAAGCCCACCTGTGCAACCTGCTGTAGGGAACCTGCTGTAGCAGGACTTGGACTCAGTGATCTGTTGAGGTCCCTTCCAACCTCTGCTATCCTGTGATTTTTGGAAAAATCTGGTTACATTTAAAGTGGGAGGGAGAAAGGAGCTGAGATGCTGTTAAAGAACGCTTGGAAACATTAAGTAGAATACTTTAAAAAATACATGGCCTGTTGCTAGCAGGCTAAAACAGTATTACGTTTTTAGTGTTTCTTCTGAAAGCTTATGTATAATAAATGTCATTGATGTGACTTTGAGTGAAAATATCACTGGCTTTGTAGTAAAACTGTTGGAGCGTAATGTTTTGTTTATTATTTCCTCAATTTAAAAAAAAAAAGTAAATTTTGGATACTTCTTTTAATTGCTGTATTTCCCTCAGAGGACCCCGACAGAAGCTTTAATTTACAGTCTTCATAACCATGGGCAGTGCCGGGAGTTCAGGCTTTCACTTTTGTTATTGTAGCCTTATTAAATATAAATGTGCTTTTGCCACGTAAGGGAAAACTAAATCAGACTAAATTTGTTGCACTTTACATAATTGTGCATTGAGAACAATGTATAATTAATAAAGTCATTGTGGATTCAGGCTATGGTGCGCTATTACAAGTTAAATATATATTTTTTAAGGTGAGGGATTCCTGTGTCTTCTCAGGGGAAGGAACTAAACCAAAACAAACTCCAAGTAGAGATGTCACACTAATACATTAAATCACTCTGATGATCAATTCCTCCCTGCTCCCTAGAAGCAAGGAATGGTTTTGAACTCAATCGAGCCCAGGTGATCTTTCTTCCCTCTGTTTTCTTCCTTTGAATTTTTGTTGTTGCTATGAAATTGTGTAGTTAAACTTAAGTTTATATTAAATTAATGCTTTACAGCTCAATTTTTAATGCACCAAACAAAGCACTCCTGGACCCTTTCCCAGTGCAGTAAGGCAGGCGCAGTATACCTGAAGACTGATGAGGAAGGCAGGAATTTGTCACAGCTTGTAGAACTTAACAGGAGATCTTATATTTATACCTAAAAGAAAAGGAAGAACACAGCACTGTTAATTTTTTGTTTTCATAGGCTTGAGCTTCCTGTTCATAATGTTTCTCTCCTCTCTGCCAATTGCTGTATTTCAAAGAGCTGAAAGAACAGATGAAATCTTGCTCAAGCAAATGTGCTTCAAACATGCGAAGGAAAATAGAGTGGTGCCACATCAGCTGTGCATCCCCGCTCAGCCCAGGCTGTTTGTTTTCCTCGGCCCGAGGAACGCCTGGGAAAAGCAGTGCTTGGGACCTACAGACATCTGCACAGCAGATGGCTGGCATCAATTCCCTGCTCTGTTGACACTGCTTCCTTATTTTGAAGAAACAAACAAACAAACAACCCCCAAGTATAGCGCTACGGTAAGAAGCCAGAATCCATCTTCCTGTGCTCAGCTGTGTTCTGTCCCTTTTCTCCAGGAGGACCTGGATGTTTTGAAGAGCCTATATATGTTGTAGTACCTCAGCCTGGGATCCCTGCAGCAGGGCCTGGTGCTGGTATGCTGGTAGTAAGGCTGGGGCACAATGCTCATCAGCAGCGTGGGCATCCAGTAAAGCAAAATCAAAATGATTCCCTCTCCTCCCCAGCAGGAGAGTAGTTGGTTGAGCGTACCTTTTAATTACCAACCATTTTAGGATCTTACACACAATTATAAAGCTGCTTAAATTAATTGTTTATAAATCAGAGGAGAGACAGAAAAGATGGAGCTTCTATTCTATGTCTCTTTATTGCTGTTCTGCCACCACTCTGAAAAGCAGCTGTGAAGATGTCCCACTGAAACAGTGTGGCTGGGGAGAACATTAGGTCATGCTTCTCCCAACTGATGTCTGACATAATTTATTCCTTCTCTCCCAGCATCATAGTAAGGAGCTTTGTTGTCTTGTCTGGGAATCAATATTAGGGTATATTTTTCTTGGCAACTGAATTTTGGAGCAGTCCTGAAAGGAGAAGGATTAAGGGGTGGCCTGATTCCCTCTGCAGCTGTACTTGTTGCTTTAGCTTTATGCTGAGGATGGTAAGTGGAAGAAAAACAATACAGGCAGAAGCAGAATCCAAATGGAAAATCATCCAGACAAAAGAAGTCATTTCTTCAGAGCTGTTGCTAGTGGACTCTTAGGTGGGGACATTTTGGTGGAGTTGTGTTGGGTGCAATTACTGAAGCACTGAGATGACTCCTCTGAACCAGAACACACAAGGTCTGTAACAGGCACATAGTTCTTGCTAGTTGAAACTGGTGGCATTACTTTCAGAGGGGAAAAGTAGATTTCAATCATAAAGATAGCTCGTCTTTTTTCACAGATTATAAGAGAAAGATGAAACAAATTGACCGTTCCTTGTGCTACGCTCTTGATTTCTGTGTAACGCTGCTGCTGTTCTAAATCAGCTCAATCTGTGCTGTCAGCACAGGAACGTAATGAATAAAATGGTCACCTTAAGTTTCTGCATCAAGTGGGTTCAAAAGAAGTAAATCAGCGCAGAGAGTAGAAGTGATCTTTTTCAGCTGCAAACAGGGCAGAGATTCTGCCCAGCAGCATTCACTAGCTCCTCTGCTTGCTTTGGGCTCACGGTGAATAGTTCTGCTCTGTAAGCTTTTCCCACAAAGGTAACCTCGTGTTTGTCTGATAAGTGGCTGCCTGTGAAATGCTGGAGAATTAAATCACAAGGAGCATTTCCCTGCTTACATGTATGGTAATACAGGGTTAGGGCAGGAATACGCAATTGCCTTTTCCTCCCTTCATTACATCAAGGCTCAAAGCTTGCCTGTGGTTGAATCCAACTCCAGCTCCTGGGTTTCAGCATGAGGGACAGTGAATGGAATGTCAGGGCTTTTTTCAGGCTGCACAGACCCAGAATTGCTTCCTGACTTTCCTTTGTTCCATCTTATGTACTCAGAAACATGCAGGATTAACGTACTTCTTCTACAGCAGGTTCTGTGAGATTCATTCCTGCCCCCCAGGAACCTGTTCCAGTTGGGTAGAGCTTTAAGGATTAATATCACACAGATAAAAAAGATCTCCCTGAAGAGCACTTGGATGAAAATTGTGAGGAAGGGGAAACTTCAGGGAATCTGTGTAATAATTCTTGAGACTCTACAAAATAAGCAGACAACCACTTTGTGTATTAGATAAAGCTTCTGAGTAGTCTTCAAGGTTGCAGTATATTATTACTTGTGAGACAAGTACGGCTTTTACTCATCTGTGCTGTAATTCTTTCATCCGCTATTGCAATCTGTGAGACTGTGTCATTTAAAACCCAAAAAGCCCAACAAAATTACCCATAAAAAGGGTCCCAAACAACTAAAACCCCAAATGAACATCACAACAATCACGTATTACTAAGAAGTAGGTGGACCAGTTCCCAGATTATCATGTTGCTATCAACACCTATTATTGGCTGTCAAATCCAGCTCCTGAAGGAGCAACTCTGGGTATTCCACAGTCCAAAGAATTCAAAGCAAAAATGGGCATCAGTCAGCTCTCAACGTGATTGCAAGTGTTTTGGCTTTGGAAAACACTGAGTAGACTGCTTTAGGATTGCTTTGTCTCCCTGCTGTGTATCTGTTGTATGGCTGATGTATATTAGGAGTCTTCCCTGCTTGGTTTCCCTGCTCCTTGCACTGGCAGTGCTGTGTACTGGGTGCAGCCCATGCCATGTCTGCTGCACCACAGGCTGTGGGGCTTGCTGAGGTTCATGGCAGTGCGAGCCATGGGCTGGCATGTATCCTGCCAGGAGTGAGCTTTGGCCCTAATGGGATAACTCACAGCTGATGAAACAATAGCATGTGGCTAACTGGCAGGCAGCGTGCGCTCCTGACATTTACACTGCTGGTTGAAGGATTTCTCTCCTCCTTAGCCAGACACCGGAGCACGTGTGCTCTCTGAGGATGTGTTTGGGAGCAGCCTATGAATAATTTCTGCCCTTCCAAAGGCAACTAGCTCATCTGCTTGGAGAGAATATCTCTATTCTTATTTATTTTCTTTTCTTGTCTGGCTTGGTTCTTCTTGCCTCTTTTCTCAGCAGGGCCACCAGAGCAGCTGACTGTCCCAGGGGATGACGAGTGTGTTCTTGCACTGATCCACTTCCAGCCCCAGCGCCACAGTACAATACACTCTCTGAGCCTCATTTGTCCTCTCCAGAACTAGAGGCCACGTTCTAGAAAGGACAAACCCCTGCTGGTCTTTTCTTGAAACCAAATTTAGCTGCCAAACAGCAGCCGATAGCTTGAGTGTTTTAATGGCCCATCGTCTGCCCTGCATGGCTGATATGTTTCTCTGGAGCCCAACACTGTGTTTGTGTGCAAATCTGCAGCAAAGTCTCTGTAGCCTGTAACTGGGAACATCTCCCAGACAGTGGTGTTTGGTATCATAAGCAAGCTGTGGTCTCCTCATGCAGCAGTGCAGTGTTCATCTCTGTGGGTACAGCTGCCTGACACTGGTTTTTCTATCTGGAAGCACTCCCCCTTTACTCGCTGGTTAAAGCACTTTTTCACCAGTAGGGAATCTGGGTTCAGTCCCTTCCCTGAGTGCTGCAAACCATGCCCCATGCCTTCTATGAGTGTGTGAGCTTGGCCCATTCCTTGGGGTGCCCCCAGGAGCACAGCCTGGCCTGAGGGGTGGAAATCTGTTTCCAGTGCCTGTTTCCCCAGTGCTCTCTCCACCTCTTAAGAGCAAATAAACAGGAAGAACAAATCATCCCTAAACCTCTGCTTGCTGAAGGTACCAGACTCAGAAATCCTATGTTGCGTATCTGGCATGCTTAATGAAACAGAAAAAACAACAGCTTTGAAGCAGGAGCTGTGAATGCAGTCAGGTAACAGCCCCTCTGCCTCTTTTATTTGATTTCACAGGTATTTTCTCAAGAGAGCCTTCTAAGCAATTTCCTAGATGTACTAGATATCTTTATTTGCCTTTTTCTTTTCCCATCAACCAAATGTTGGATTTTGGATAAACAACCTTTTGTGTGTTCATCCAAAGCTTTTGTGCGTAATAAATGATGTAGGGAACTCGTACAGAAGAGAAAGAAGACAGGGAAAAATACTGTTTTTCTTGCCTTGCCTTCGCACCCTGCGGTAAGACGCAACACACAGAGTAGTTACCCACTTGATTTACTTTTCTTATCTAAACAGAATTTGCTAGCAATTTTTTTCCAATTGCTTTAACTTAACGTGGCTTGTTGGAAGGCAAGCTGCTCAGGTTCTCTCTGTCATTTTGTTTCCTTGTGTTGCAATATGTTGGAAATGAGGCTGTTACACAACGGTGAATAGCAGTCGTTTAAATATTAGTCTGCACTAACCACCGGAAGATTTAGTATTTTTTCCATCCTGAAGGTCAATTAATTTATGAAATGAGAACATCTTGTGCAAATACCAAGATAAGTTCAAAGTTTGGGATCTTCTGCATCCCACGTTTAATTAGACACACATAATAAATTACAAATAGTGATGATGGAAGAAGGGAGGAGGAGTAGAGAAAGGCCACATATTGGGAAGGAAGTTTTCTGCAGTCTCCTTAGGTGTAAACAAGCCCTTTCTTTAACAATCAGTGCTGGTCTTTGGAATGAGAATATCTGACTCCAACAGCTACATTAAAAACAGTGAGGAAAATCCAGTTGTGCTTGGAAGGGTTTGCCAAGGTGTCTTTGTTATCTGACACTGAAGCCACATTTGGGCAGCAGAAATCCAGCTGGGCTCACCCCTTTTTTGTTTTAGAAGAGAAATGGAATTTTTAGGGTAATGATGAGCAAAGCCTGGAGGTCTCAGTGGTCCCTTATAACTGAGTTACTGAATTCAGGACACTGAAGAGAAAAGCTTCTTTACTGGGGGTTTTCTTCTAGACTTTATGGTGTTGAGACGTATTAGCTTCTCTTGGTCTGTTAACTGTCTGATAATGTTTAATAGATCGTTGAAGTGCGTGAGCACATGAGTAGCATGGAAAGGGGGAAAACGGCACTGAGAGAAAAGAAGATCAACTCTTATTGCTGCTTCTAATACAGTGTAAGATAATGCTGCACTGAGGCAGAGCTGCTCTGCTGAAAGCTCATTCTTCCTTGGAGCTGCTTGCTTTCCCCCATCCCACGATAGCAAGACCTGGGAAACGCAGCATCTTCCCTTGAGCCAGTACTCACCAGCACCTAACGGTGTCCTACTGATTGATGGGGTGGCTTGAGAGATGCTTAATTCCTGTGGAAATTTATTGCTGCTGGAGAATAATAATGGGGACCTTGCACGGTAAAGAGGCTTGTATGAGACAGCTATTTGTCTTGTACTGCGTTTGTAGCCTTTCATTAAACCCTTAGCATAACTCTTAGGCTTAAGATTGTTGGTGATGTGGAGTTTCTCAAGCCAGCACTTTGATCCATGGTATATTTTTTCCCTTCTTCCTGCGTGCTGGACAAGTACAGCTAATGGCACTGGGAGCAGTTGGAAGAATATTAACGAAGGGGAGGAGGGAAAGACAGTTGGGCTTGGGGTTCTAAAGGCACCTACAATTGGGATGTGATTAACACTGATTACAAACGAGTCACTTTCTGGCTGTGCAGGTAGTGCTTACGTATATTTGCGCCTCTTGCTGAATTGGGTATCACTTTTAAAGACAGCGTTGTGCCAGTGTGTGAAAAATGGTTTTACTGAGAATGGAGATAAATTAACAGAAACCATCCCAGAGTGAGCTGACACCTTGGGTGTAAGCTAAAGAAGATCTGAAGGATTGCATATTAATCAAACTGTGGCACTTTGTTCCTGAGTACTCATGCTGCTGTCACTTATCTGGGTGGAAAGGCAGTTTAATGCCATTCTTAACAGAGTACGGCTGCCTTTCCTAAGCCTTGTTAGAATCAAAGGTGTCATCAATCCTCATCTGATTTTGGAGGTTAATATGAAGTCTTTTTGCTTCTCAATTTACCATGATGCACTGTCGCGTGTGGGAACACTTCCCAATATTTCAAGCCTTAATTTACTGTTGTAAAATGCAGAACTTAACATAAACTGGGAAGATGCATATTTATTCTGCAAGGTAGCTCTCAGCCAGCAAACGAAGAGGGAGTTTTATTAGTTTTCAGGTCTCACTCACTTAAGTAGTCTTTCTCAAATTGGTAAGGCCATCGTTAAGCTCTGCTGGGAGATCTGTATTAGGGCAACAAGAATGATCATCTCTCTGACCAGAAAGTTCTTCTGAGATTGGCTTAGTTTTACTGTTCTTTCTCTTTTGTTCCTGTTTCTCATGCAATAGCTCAGCCTACAGTTATTTTTTCCTCCCTCGACAGGAGGCATAAGTGTTAAAATGCTTATTAACATAAGCCAAAGCTATGAATTTGAATACACCCACATTCAAACTGGAAGCTTGCCATCTGGGACCATCTCTGTAAAACCTGTCTCTGGTGCTGCTTTCAGACTGTTTGGAAGGAAGCACTGGAAGGATCTGTTTTGCTCCCAGAGGACTGTGGATGCCTTTTGGATAGCGCTGCATAAGAGAATTTGTTTCTCTGTATTTAACTTTAACAATCTTTAATTTCCATAGCTGTCACTTCCTTGATTTTCATCAAAGGTGCAACTGCATCAGTGCTGCCTTACAGAGATTTTCATTTGCATGGAGTGATACAGCACACGTAATGTGTAGGTGCTATTGATGGTTTCCATTTGATTAAATATGTAATGGTTTATTTGGCAAGCTCACTATTTTGATTGCTTCATTCCTGGCAACTCCATTTCTAATTAATTTGCTGGGTTTGTGTTTTTTAGGAAGGGGCTGAAACGTGGAAAAATGTTGAGTGATTACTGACAGCTCTGCCTTAAATGCAAAGAGAAATAAAGTGTGATAGAAAGGTGGTGCTGCTTAAAGATGCTGTGCTGGTGCTGGATAGAATATTTTAAGATTTTTTTTTTTTTTCATCTAACATGAGTTAGGTTGAAGGCTGGATTCATGAGATAAAATGGCATCAGGAGCTAGGTTATACTGTTCCTATAAGTCTTACATGCAAATCACAGTGCAGACTTCACCATGTGAATGGCAGCAAAGTTCTTGTAAATGCAAATTCTTTATAAACAAAAGTTATCCAAGATTTGCACTTTGCTGGATGATGGGAAACAAGGTTTGGAGGAGGTTAGCAGCAATACAAGCTCATAGTAAGGAGGAAGCCAAATGTTGTAGTGTTGTAACCTCCTGTGCATGTTGTTATTTTGCAGTGCCTCTCTAATAGTTCTTCTAATCAGTGTAGAAAAATTCTGATCACAGATAGGGTCGAAAATAGAGTGCTCAGAACTTACAGGTTCTCTGCCAATGTATCCATCCTTCATTTTTAGCAGTGAATAAAGCAGAAGTAGTAATGAATGAAATAGGGGAGGGCCGCTCTCTAGAACTAAGATCAAGTGGCAAAGGGCAGCTCACAGTCTCTCTTCCCTCCTCCACCCGCCTCATCCCCTCACATTAGGAAGCATCCCCTGCCTGTGCTCAGCTGGGTGGACTGGAGCAGAAGGCTGCCAGCAGACTTGCTGATGCTCAGGCATGGTTGGTCAGTGTTACGAGCTTAGCAAAGTCAGTTTCTCAGCAGTAATTGACTGTGTGGAATTTAAAGACAGTCTTTGCCCTCTTTTTTGTGTCCTTTTTATGCATCTTTGGGCAAGTCATATGCATGGTTTTCTCATCTGTTTAACTGTACTCTTTATAAGCATAGCTTCTGCTTGATATACTTTAAGAAAGTAGCCACTAATGGTAATTGGTTAAGGTGCGTTCAGTTGGGATAGCTTGTTTGCAACCTTGTGTAGGAATAAAACAGCAGAATAGTCTATATTTTGCTGGTAACCCACAGTAAGGCTTTGTGCCACTGAAGTTTCTTGAGGTCCACCTTAGATTTTCAGTCCATTGTAATGAGGGCAGTCCCTTCCTCCAGCCTTAGAAGGTCTGATATGTGTGTCTGGGCACGCTTATGTTTCTGACATGTGGCGAAGAGGTTTGCTTAAAGAACATTATGGAAAAGTTACCAAGATATTCCCAACTTTCTGTAAGAAAAATAAAACTCCTCCTGGAATGTACGATAATTCAGGTTGCAAGGAACATCAGGAGGTCTCTGGTCCAACCCCTGCTCAAAGTAGGGATACTTCTGAGATCAACCCAGGGCTTTATCCATTTGGGTTTTGAAAACCTCCAAGAAGGGTCCTTGTTCCACTGCTTGAATGACCTCATGGGGGAAAATGTCTTTCCTTTAATCCCATGTGAGCCTCTTGTTTCAGTTTCTTTCTGTCATCTCCCATCCTCTCCCTGTGCACTGCTGGGAAGAGCCTGGCTCAGTCTCTTTGATAGGCTCCATGTGAGGATGAGGTGGCTGACATTGAGACCCTGAAGCAGTCTCTTTCATAACTGAGCAAGCCTATCACCCTTAGCCACTCTTTACAAGGCAAGTGCTGCAGAATCAGGTCACCTTCAAATTTAGCACCAGGTTTCCTATAGTCATGCACTTTGCAGAAGGGGAGATGGCACAACATTTTTTCATGCTCTGTTCTGGCTAATGAGAAGTACTCTGCATTGGGTCTGTCCCACGCATTTCCTTGCACTGGGAGGATGATGGAGAGACATTCTCTTGGGGATAAAGATAGGGCTACGTGCTGCTGGAAGCTGGAAGGAAATATGCCAGTCTTCCAGCAAGACCATTTGATGGTTATTGTTTAGGTACACAACATCACAATGGTGGATATTGTTTATCCTCTTAAGGTTAGAAGTATTTCTGTTATTCATTTGGGATGTAAAAAAGACCCATCACATGCTAAATTTCTTCAGTTTAATTAAACCTGAATCACTTAACTCACTAATGGTTTTACTCATACAGTCTCAGACCATGCAAGTACTTTCCTCCCCAGACGCACATTATGCATCTCAAACCCAAGAGTTTAGATTCCTTTTAAAACAAGGAGAACAGAAGGCACCATTTAATACATAAATATAAATATATTGTTGTGTATAAGGAATACTAGCATATTTGCAGTATTTTTCAGGACAGCCATTTTATTCAGAGCTAGAAAACCTATCTGACTTCACAGCAATTATACTGCTGCTTCATTTCCCCTGTTTCAACACGTGATGCTGAAAAATAAACACATTTCATGTCTTGGCAATGATCGTACACTGCTTCGATTTATTAAGTCCCTTGAGGCCTGTGTTTAAACAAAAATGGACAGAGATGGCAGGTGAGCATTTCTCTAAATGGAGAAATAATTGCCTAATTTGTGGCAGGAGGATGTGACTACCTAACAATTACAATTTTGCACAGAATGAGGCTTTCTAGTGCTTATTTGTGTTATTCAAGAGGAGAGGAGAAAGAAGAAAGAAGAGGATAATTTCTTCCTTTTCCTGTATGCTCAGAAAACACATGCCCTATGGGTAGCAAACCTGGTGCTCTGGCAGGTGCCCCCTGACACGATGCTGCTCTGTGCAGTGCCATAGGGCTGGCAAAAGAGGCAGAGTCCTTTGACAGAGGTCAAATGAGATTGCCTAACCATTTCTGTCCTATTGCTTTGGTTTTTGACTTGTCTATTGTGTTGCAGATAGAAGAGTAAATAGGAAGTTAAGGACAGGACAACTCTCCTATTTACCCGGATGTCCTTCAGTGCAGGTTTGTTCTTAGGCTCGTGCAGGTTCAGTGAGATGTAAGCATTTGTGGTAAGTTTAGGAAGGCACTGGACGCTGTGTAGAGTGAAAACCCAATTGGTGCAGACCTGCATCAGGCCCCAGGAAAATCACATTATTTGGTTAGGTTTTAAAGAGAATGGAGAAGTTTTTAAATTGCTCTCTGAATTTGGACTGCTTCTTATAAAGCCACAAAAGCTGCAAGAATTTATTAGAAAAACATAACAATGAAACTTGAGAACCTCTTGGGGGTTCAACACAGAGGGAAAAACCCATGTGAAATGGCACAGTTTAACCTGTGCACTGTGTGTGAGCGTCCAGTTCAGAACCAAAACAGTGGTTTGTGGTCAGGGGATCAAGTTTGGTGTTATCTGAACTCCACAGTGTGATCTAAGTGAGGTAGAATATCCAGATCCTAAAAATAACGAAACAAACAACTGTTCTTTGTTTAGCAGTCTGCTTCTAGGTTCACCGCCCTCCAATTTCTTCTAGGATGCATCACTAAAAAAGAAAAGGTTGCCTATAGCATGTGTGTCCAGGGAAAAGCTCTGAAGAGTAAATGAACTCATTTTAATATTTTCTATATTTAATATAAGAATGCTTTGTTGTGTAAAAGCAGTTAAAGGATAGTTTGTTAATCTGACATGAAGAAAGCGGTGAAAATTGGTGCATTCCAGGAAGCTGAAAATGTTTAATTAAAAATGCCAGGCTAATTTGTTTCACTCTGAGCTGTTGCTTTTTTGCTGCAGGGCTGTTGTGCAGTCCTGTCGGCTATTTGTCTGAATATAAATAACCACAATTTTCACACTTGTCTCTCCCTGCCGTTTCTCAAAAAGTTTGGTTATAGCATCAAATTAATTTCATATCTGCTGAGCAGGTTTTTAATGCAAATGGCTTTCAACAGCAAATTTTCTCTCTCATAAAACCAAACAAATGGACTGGCCACACACAGGAGCAGTGTTTCCAAGCGTGCTGAAGTTATCATAGAATTGTTCTGGTTGGAAAAGACCTCTAAGATCATCAGATCCAACCATCAATCCATCACCATCATGCCCACTAAATCTCTACCACGTCCACTAAGCTGTCATCCTTTGAATGGGGCCTGATCTGGAGATGCTCAGCCCCACTGGAGTGGTACTTGTGCTCCTCTGTTCTGAGAGAACACCTTCAAGGAAAAACCCACTCAGACAGCTCAGACCTCTTCTGGTGAGTGTGAACCTTTCCCAACTACCTTCTGCCTTGCAGCACTATTTGGCAGGGATTCCTGTTACCAGGAATTTCAGCACAGCACTGCTTTAGGGGCTTTTGGATGGTTAATCAGCTGACCAGAACAGCAAGAAGTCTCTCCAAGCAGGCAGATATTGGAAGGCTTGAGGTCATTGCTATTTCGGGAGCTCCAGCTGCCTTTTGTGCTGGCGTGGCAGCTGTGAGGGCAGGTAATTGGACTGCCATGTACAAGTCCTCAGGTGCGTAACAAGGAAGAGCAGGTACCAGTGTATCAGATGTCTGACAATGTTCAGAGTAAAAGGTTGAACTTTGTGAAAGACCTTTTGAAAGCTTTTTTTTTCTTGTGAATGAGTACAATGACAGAGAAACCTTTTACAGTAGGTTGTAATCTCTTTCTCCAAACTGGATGTGATTAAAAGGAAAATGGTTAGATTCTCGTTTTCCCAATTATTTGTGGAAATGGGTGGATGTACAAACTTGAAAAGCAGTGATGATCTGACTCTGTCGTTACCGATTGTAAAAATAGCAGGAAAATCACCTGACCAGATCCCAGCAGTGCCTGAAAGCTGCAAAGCCCCTGGGAAAGCTGTGGCTCATCTCTCACCTTTAGACAAATTGGCACTTACGGCACTGTTGGCAGATAACACGCACCGCTGTGGTAATTGGCTGAAAGAGTGAAAAAACAAATGCACAGAAGAGTAGTAACCCACGTTGCTCCCTTAGTGTGATCCAAGAGGTCCTCCATCAGCGGGAGCTGCATTGGCCCTTGCTGCTAATGAGTGGTTTTCCTCTGTCAAAACAAAACCAGAACAGAGCGTTGGCATTCCCATTCACAGCTCTGAGTTGCTTCAGTCCTGTGCTCACAGGAGAGCTGCTGGAATCACAGATGTGCCAGTTAGTGAAGTAGTAATTACCTAGCAGGAGAATAACAGGTTTTCTTGCATACAGCTGATCTTAAGTCATAAGACCTTAAGCTGAAGGTTGTTGGCTGCTACTGGTCTGGTTGCTTTCTGTGTTGGCAGCATTTCCAGTACCTGTAGGTATTGGTCCTGTCTGGGAACACGGCTGTGAGAGGGCTGAGCGGTCTGGTCCATACCCACGTTGTGTATGGTGATGGTATCTCATCTTCAGGGAATGTCAAGGTTTATTTAAAAAGAGAAGCTGGAATTTTGTTTATATTACCTCAAAACATTGGTAATTTGACTGTTCATACTTAATCCAATGTGAATATAAAAAAAAAGAAAGCATGATTTGCCATGACATGGCGAAATCACCCTTCTCTTTAATATCCACTTTATCAGTGCCCTTCTGCTGTAAGTTGCAGGCAACATGTTTTGACCCGTTCCAGTTTTCTAATTATTTCTAGAATCTAACTTTGTTCCCTGGAATAAGTCATAGCTTAGAATGAGGTGAGATTTCAGAAGCTTGCAAAAGCTATTTAAATAAAGTGTCCTCAAATCAGTTTCCGATTCACTGTACTCCCATACTGGAAAAAGATGTGGACATCATTTCTTGGATGTGTTTCTGTTGCTTGCTGGCACTGTCCACATGGAGGTATTCCTGCCCAGGGGTTTCGCTTTCTTTTACCCTAAGTCAGAGTAGTCAAATGTGTGTTCTTGAGATGGATCATTGATTTACCATCTCACGTTTGCTTTGTCTGGAAGAACCTACTGGTTTCACAATGAAGTTTCTTTAATACCTGTGTAGGTGAACAAAACAGAAGTGTGGTATGTTTGGCAAAAATGAAGAAGCCTTTCAGGAAAGAGTTAAAACAGTCAAAACCATCATCACTAGCAGAAAAATAAAAAATAAAAAATCCATGATCATTCCTGGTTAGTGTGAGCTGCGATTCCCCTTGGTTCTTTCAAACCTTGCCCAGCACTCTGGACTCCAAGATTCAGTAATTTTTGCTGTGTCTGAAAAACTCTCATCACTGGCTGGAGCTTATGGGCAAATTCTCAAATTCCCATTTCTGGAAGCCTTCATTGACTAGGACTATTTTTGTCTGTGCTGTGAGCAGATTCCTGTAGGACTGAGCTGATGTATCTGTGCAGTAATAATGCAGTACATCTATGCTCTTCCACAGTACCTTTCCTCAACAGATCTCAACGCTTTTCTTGTAGGTCAGGTGCAGTGGCTCAGTTTTGCAGACACATTGCTGTGGTGAATGGAGTAGCACAAGGTTGCCCAACCGACAGCAGAACCTGTGTAGGAGCAGAACCTGTTCCTCCCACACTGCCTCTGGGGTCTGTCCATCACATTGCATGGCTACAACTCTCGTTCAAAACAAGCTGTGAATACCTACATAACTACTGATGTCTGGCTGGATCTCCAACCTTATTTTTTGCTGTGGATGCTTGGGTTGGCACTGCCAAGAGATTATCAGGCATATAGTTATATAACTGTTCTTTGGAGATGCACTGAAAAGCTGGTGTTGCTGCCTGTAAAGTAGAATTATGTTAACTCAGAGGAATGAGATGAGATCCCCCACAGCATGAATCACGTTAATCTCCGTGGCTAATGCTACGTTACCCAGGAGATCCTGGAAGAATTGATCTCATGGTTGCTGGGCCCTGTGCTGGGGTAGAGATGCTCAGCCCTGGATTGCTGCTGGGTGCTCTCAGGGCACAAAGCCCCATGAGAGGGGAGCAGTGGAGGTGCTGTGCTGATGAGTGGTGTCTGGGCCTGTGCCTTCTTTCCCCTTCATGGCTTCCATGTCTCTTGCTGCTCTGTCCACACCTGAGGGGTGTCAGGAAGCGTGTGGACAGAAGGGGGATGGATGCCAAGCAGCAAGAGCCACTGCTGCAGGTTCTCCTTTACTCCAGTGAAGTGAGGTTAACGATGCAGCTTAAATGGAAGAGCATGGGGAAATCTCATACCCTGCAAGGAGTCCCAGCATGTCCTAGCGGTGGATAATCATGTGAAATCATGTTGTTATAGCTTAACTACATTCACAGAGGTGCTCCTGCAATTCCAGGAATTGGTTTTCTGCTCATTGCAAGTGCTTGCTTTCCTTACATGTGCATCTCTGTCCGTGTTGGTGCAGCCATCCCATGGGCTGACTGCTGCTCCCCCTGAGCTGCGAGCAGCAGGTACGCACAGAGTGATAGTTTCTGAGGGAGAAAAGTCACCAAGGGTTAAGTGAAGGTACCAGTATTTAGTAAAATACATTTGCAGTCTGCCTCCAAAATAATCATTCAGAATTTATTGTGAATATTAAACCATTTGCAAAAGTGGATGTTTTGTAGAGTGCTTGTTTGATGTGGAGTACATAAAAGTGCTCAGCCTGTTTCTTCAGATTTAGTTCGAATTCCCATTTGCTTCAGAGCTTCCTGCATTCCCTGAATCCCCGTTTTACTAATACAGTAACATGTCTTCATAAATCAGGTTTATGGCCTTGACTCATGGTCTTTTTATTTTCCATCTAAGCAGCCCACAACTATTGCTAGATAAGTATCAGAATGTTCTTTCTGTCAAATGTGCGGTATCACAAAATATGTTCAACAGAAGTCTTTCAATTTTTGGTGCAAGCGTATAACCCTGGAGGCACTGCAGGCATTCCTCCTCCTCCTCCTCCTCCCTCTTCCTCTGCCTATCCACAAGGTTTGTTCAGTTCACTTTGTAGCATGGCTGGTACATTAGAGTAAGGCAGAAACCTCGTCTGAGTTGGGGGTTTTTATGGTTTTACACCTCTGAAGCTGGCCCAGGGCTGTGATGATATGAGCGCTGTGCAGAGTGGTGGAAATGAAAGCATGGGGTCTTTCTGTGGAGGTATTGAAGCCGTGGTTTCTGTCTGTGCTAAATGCCATCATGGACCTGTCCTGCCCTCAATGCCAGGTGCATGGCAGAGGTTACTCATTTGGTAGTGCACCTCTGTTTTTGTTAGCGTCCTTCTTGGACTAGAGTTCCCAGAGTTGCGTGTTGGGAATGGTACCTGTTCACTGATTTTATCAAAATGAAAAGAAATAATAGTCTGGGAACTTCTTGATCGTGTTAGCTTTTGCTGCAGGTCTTCATAAACCACGGAATTTGCATTTAATTTGACTCAGCAGAACACGTCTAACTTCTCACCTTCCCATGGCTGTCAGAGACCCACTTTGTTACTGCCTACAATGTAGTTTCTGCACTTCAGAGTGAAAACACCATCTTCAAAAGTGGCAACCAATATAACAGGGGGTGTCAGCAGCACATCTGTCATGCTGGAGGACCGTATAGGAAGACAAAAACGATGAGATATTATTCTAGCGCTATTTATGTCTCTTTTCTCGTACTTTATTTCTCTGAATTCTGTTGCTGCTCAGTGTCTGCCTAGAGCTCTGCTTCCTGCAGGTGGAACAGGTGCCGTGTTCCAATTACATCTCGGTCCCAGGCACCTCAAGGACACTGCTCTTCTGCAAAGGCAAGTTTTGGATATTTTAATCTTGACAAGGTGTATTTTTTTTTAATATTAAAAAGTGCAAAAACATTTAAAAGTCAAATGAAAGTCCTTAAACAATGTAAAATCTGTTCCTAAATCTTTTTCATTTGCTTAAATCCTTGAGCAGGGTTTCATTTCCCTGATGTATCTAATCAATTTATTATGGATCGCATGAAATTCTGTTTCCCTCCCTGTGTAACACCGAAGCCCAGAGTAGGATTTCTTCACTTGCCTGTGAATGCGAACTTCCTATTCATAAGAGCCATCTGATGAGTCACTCTTTCATTCTTCAAGTGGAAATCAATTTTGTATTCTCTCTTTTTTTTTTCTTTTTTTTCCTGGCGTATTTCCTCCTGCCAGGATCCGGGATGAGAAGGGTGATAATGTTCTTTGTCACAGATCTGTGCATTCTTAAAGAGAAGTTCTCTTGGGGAAGAACGTATTACAGGTAATGGTTTTGTTTGCCAGCCCTGTAATGCAGCGATAGCTACATTTACTGGAGTTCTTTTAAATACTCTGGTAAGTTTTTCCATCCAGGAGTAAACCCAAATCCCATCAAAGTTTGTGGGAACATGCTAACTTATTTAGGCTTAAATTACAGCTATAGGGACTATGGGGCACTTGAAGGAAGTGCTTAAATCCGAACACCTTTCATCAGAGCATCTCTTTAATGCTTTTTCTCTGTTAGCCTAGACAGTGTAATGGGCATCCTCCCTCCTTGGAAATGCTTATTTCTTCAGATGGGAGTTGAGAAGCGTTGGGCCAGGTCAGTGCCATAGCACAGCCCGTACTCACAGATGAGAGGGATGATGATGATGGTGCTCTGTGTCCAGGCACTTGTTGCGTTCACAGCTCACTGCACTCGAATACTTGGGCACTAGGAAGGGGTATGTGGTTTCAGCTGAATCTTTCCTCTGAGTTTACTGGAAGCAGAGCAGCCTTCATGAAGCCCTGGCTCTTTCCACCTCTCTGTGGGTGCTTTGCTGCCTGGCACTGCCCCTTGAGCCATGGTTCTGCCTCTCAGATCTCTGCCTTATGAATGCAGGTGGAGGGCTGGTTACTGAAAATCGGCTCTTGTACTGTAGTTTGGTGGTCACTAAACGGCCTGGGATACCCAAACCTCTGCC
Organism: Callipepla californica brunnescens; assembly: GCA_023055505.1. Classification (NCBI taxonomy): domain Eukaryota; kingdom Metazoa; phylum Chordata; class Aves; order Galliformes; family Odontophoridae; genus Callipepla; species Callipepla californica. The sequence goes on from JALIRH010000013.1 coordinate 3,351,017, forward strand.
AGGGGTTGTACTGAGTTAATGTTACTTACAAAACCAAAATTCTTATGATGGAATGAGGAGTGAAGTGCATTAGGTCTGTGCTAAACAGGAAGAGTTCTCCTTTGCCCTCATTGCACCTCGGCTGCTGGCAGTGGCCAACCACCCTCCCTGGTTCCTAAGAGCTGGCATCCCCTGTCACACTCACTGGCCCTGTTGTTACTCCCAAAGCACATCTCTTCTCCTCTTTTTCTCTTTATACATCACAAGAAACTACTGAAAGCTGTAGACACCTGACAGAATTGTGAATGCTGAAAAGTCACAGTGTTAAGCTTGCTCTACTAACCAGGTTGTCTCATGTGCAGATCTGGGTTAATATAACCATGGAAACAATTATATACTCTCACAACAGTAGTGTAGATGGCTCAGAAGTTTTCTTTGAATTCGTAGGGAAAACTAAAGATCGTGCCACTGATATTCTTTTAGCGCTTCTGAAATTCACATCTTTCTAAAACAGGATAGTTCCCGCTCTGAAACAGATTTGCTTTCCACTACGTTTTTGCTCCCTAACGGTGTGTTTTGAAAGCATAGATTTGAAACATTTGTATCTCGAAGCAGGAAGCAAGAGCATGTAATTTCTTCAGAAGTTGCTTTGTTTATGGAGCTTTCCTCCCAAGGAGGTGTGCCTGAAATAGTGCTAGTTGGTTCCCTGCTTCCAGGTGGTTTCCTTAATTGCAGGTTTCCCCAGTGCAGAGATAGAATTTCAGCTTTAATTACCTTTAGAGTAGTGCATGAGGTTGGGTTGTTTTTCCTTTTGTTGCCTAATCTCAGCTGCATCATCTGTTGCAGAGTTAAATGAGCGTTTTGTTATTAGCATGCTGCCATAAGACAAGAACAGCTCGCCTGGCATGCCTGTATATAATGGGAATGTAGGTGGTGTTTGTCCTCGACGACTTGGTTGAGCACCCTGCCACTGCTGTGTCTTGGGTCCATCCCTGCAAGGATGGTGAACCTTTGCAGGGTCTGGACATTGGTGAGCAGGCAAGTGGAAGGAGCAAGGGAGGCCTTTAAACTGCTTTCAAGAAGGACATTTCATTAAACCATTTCTTTTTCTTTATAACACCAGTGCCTGGAAAACCATTTATTTTGATCTGCGAGACTTTATTTAGATTAACAGTTACCCTAAAACCATAACAGCCATTATGAAGTGCGATCATTCCCATCCTAAGAGTTTGGGAGTAATTGGATTTGTCTGGGCTGCGGTTGGTGAAGTGCTCACCTCCCAGCACCTGGGACCAGCAGCACTTAATTGGGCCTCAGCTGCATGGCCGCTTCCCTCTGGCTGCAGCAGCAGGAGGGAGCAGGCGGTCTCAGGCTGATTAGCTGTCGCTGGTCCAGTTGATGATTTTCTCTTTCCAGCTATTTCCCTGAGTTTGTAATGCTGTAAAAGAACGGCACTGGAAAAACAAACAAAGAAAACAAGATGTGCCGCTATGCTTTAAGCGAGAGGAGAGCCTGAGTTTGGACACTCCATGTTTCTTCTTGATGTTCTGAGACGCTAACGTGGCCCTCACATACCAACAAAGCCTTTCTGGAGGGGGACTGTAAATCTTTAAAGGGAGATAACGATAGAATTGCTGATGCAACCTGATTATATCAGTGTGAATGGGACTGCCAAAATACAATTAAAGAAACAGCTTATATTCTCTGTCTTCCAGGCAGGATACAATTGTTCATGTCATTACCACGCTTGTTATTTTCCTGGTGACAATTTATTTAATGTGCTGCTTGGAAAACCTATGTGCTTATTCTCTCGGTGCTGATTTATGATGCGATAAGGAAGTGCCAAACTTCTCAGCAATAAAAGAGGTTCTGTGCAGTGTGGTATGCGGTCAGCACCTCATCCCCCCCAGTCCCTGAAGACTAATGGATAGACTGGAGGAATTACTGCTGGCTGCCGTTCAGTGCAGAGGCATTTAATGCAGGTGATGTGTGGCACAGGGCTGCCTGCTTCTGCTGCTGTGCCCAGGGAGCTGGGAGGCAGAATGTCTCACTGCAGTTCTGCACTATGGTGTTAAAACCTCCAGCTTAGCACAGCCCATGGCCACGAGTGCTGGCGTTGCTGGGAGAGGTGGTGGCTGTGTATGTGGGGGCTCTGCCTCCCTCCACCAGCCCTGCCTTGTGCATGCACCATAGGCTTTGCTATCTGTACTGTAATAACTCTTCTTTGCTTGCTGCATTCGTTTTGCCCAAGGTTTGTCTGGCTTTGGAATAGAAACTGGAATTATACAGAAAAACGGTGCTTTAAAATAAATCAACAGCATACGTACTGCATAATAAGGAAAAATGTAATGAAAATGTATTTCCTGTTTTCCTGCAATGTGTCATCTAGCGCTGATGTATTAAAGGCAGCGCTGTCAGCACTCTGAATTGAGCTGATCTCTGGTCAAAAATCTTGTTCTGGAGGTCTCTGACTCCCAAGCTGGTTTCTTTTAACAGATAACAAAAGGGAAAAATTCAGATTGCTTTGAATCCCAGCTGCTCTTTTACTCGGGGAAAAAATACGTATTGAACTGAAGTAGACTGTAGGAGAGGAAAACTGGAACAGAGGAGAATGTACTCTTGGAACTTGTTGGAGAAGCAGCAGAAATGTCAAAGCTTGGTTGTTCCATAACGAGACCACAGCTCAGAGGCTCAGATAGTGACTCCCTCACCTCATTTTTTTTCATGAACTTTGTCAATAGCATATAATTGCAAAGATTAGCATTTAATTCGTTAATTTGTTTCAGTGGGAACCCAGCAACGTTAGGCATCGATTAATATTTTTGTAACACGTTGCAGCTGATGTCTATAAAGAAAAATGCATGTTTGAAATGTAAGCTATTTGAAACATAACTAATTAACTGTTGAAAAATGATAAAACAAAATCCCTTGGATCAATACACTCCAGTCACTAGATCACCACGTTCTAGTCAAGATTTGCTCAGCTGCAGAGCACCAAGTTACCCCACTTCTTAAAGCGGTGTCTTCATGCACATACACGGAGGTGCCCACATGCTCTGCTGTGCTACAGAAGCAGTGCTTCCTGAAGCAGCTGTTGTTTGCTGGTGCCCTGGGAACAGCCTCTGGTGGGCACAGCACAGAGCAGTGTCCTGACCAGGGATGCTGGGCAGCTGGGGCTGCTGCTGAGGGATGCTCATGGTCAGCCACTGAAAGGGATGGAGTGTGGGGGGTTGAGATAGGCTCCTCTTGGAGAGGGCTGCGTGTAAGGGTGAGAGGCAGCAGACACTTGGGGCAGAGACCTCCTGAGGGCCCTTTCAACCTGAATTATTTCAACCTGATTCTCCTGTCAGGTTTGGGATGAGGGCTCTGCTGCCTCCAGCTGTGGGTTTGCATCTGGCTGATGGTGCACTTCTGCCCTGCCACCCTGGACTTCTGTAGATGCAGATTCTCTGTTTTGAATGTTCCTTCATGCTGCTGAGTAATGCTGCAAGTGTCATTACTCCGTTTAGGATTTATGTAAAACTCTTCTCTCCGAGGCCTAGATGAAATTTGCTCATTATTTACCAAGCTGACTGTATAATAAGCATTTGTATTACTTGCTGAATTCCTAGTGATGTGCATTTCCCAGTGGGATGGTGAATATCATTGCAAATCGGCTTCCCTTTCTGAATGGCTTTGTATTGCCTGTCGCTTCCAGTTTTGCTGGTTTTGTTTAAGAGCGTTGCACAGATAGTGGCATTTGGCCTAGAAGAAGGATGCTTCAAAGAGCAATGGGGATTTCTTTAATGAGGACCATTGCTATTTGCAATGCACTGACCTGATCATGCATTAGGTTTTCACTGTGCCCTGTAAAACTACTTTGAGTTTCAAAGAGGGGTTGACCAAAGAGTAGGTGAAATGTCAACAGAACTGACTATAAAAAGAACAAACATGTTAAAAAAGTAACTTTTGGGGGACAGGAAGGCAAACAAATGTTCGGGGATTAAAGCTACAAAGAACTCAGCTGCCTGGAAGCTGAGGCTGATTGTGTGTTAATGTTTCTCATTCATACAGAATCCACTTTTGACCTTTCAATAGAACACAGTGTCTCATTGAAGAGAAAATGACTCATTAGAAGTGAACGGTAGATAATATCTACCAATCAATGGTATGGAAATTCTTTAGGCCTTGGACTTGGTCTTTAGATGCATCTCTTGGGAATCAATATTGTTTCCAAGTAACTAAAACAAAATCGATGAGAGACATAGATTTCATTTTGGTTACAAATCATTAATTTCCAGTGTTTCTGAACTTTAAACTACAAACCAAATCTTTATAAAATTGCCTTTTAAAGAACAAAAGGAGCTCAGGGGACCCTGACAAGTTATGTTGTTTGAGGTACAGCACCTTGCAAGCTTCAAAGAGCTGCCCCTATGTTCTTGTAATGCACTGCTACTGCATATAAGCTGTGAGTAAGACTGGTGCAAACACTCCGTCAATGCACTGAAAGTCTATAGTGGGAAGAAAATAATGTAAGATTTTTCTGTCCTTCTTCTTTGTTGTATGTTCCTGTAGAAAATGCTGTGTACACAATTACCAAGCTTGTTCAGCCATGGCTGCCTTTTCCTAGCACTCCTTTGTCTTGTATAAATCCTCTTTCAAAGTGCTGCTGCAGAACTGCTGTCTCAAAAAAACCAAAAACCAAAAACAACAACAAAACACTAGTGTTACTGAAGTGCTGTTACTTGATTTAGTCCTAGAGGAATGGTTTCAAGTTGTGCCAGGGGAGGTTCATGTAGGATGCTAGGAACTATTTCTTTTTTGAAAGAGTGGTCAGGCACTGGAATTGTGTGCACTGGGAGGTGGCGGACTCACCATCCCTGGAGGTGATCAGGACTATCTAGATGTGGTACTAACGAACACAGTTCAGCAGGCAGTGTTGGTGAGAGGTGGATGGTCGGACTGCATGACCTTAGAGGTCTTTTTTAACCTTGGTGATTCTGATTGTTTGCTTTTTCTGTGGCTTGGAAGAAGTTCTTAAAAACATTTTTCAGGAAACAAAATCCTTGAACTGTAGGGACGCTCTGAAGAAAGGAATAACAGTGGAAACCTATAGTCTAAGTTTACTGCTGGAGGCTTTGATGGGGCAACAGTTAAAGCGGAATGAAAACAAAGTGGTAAGGGAAGGCTGGGGGTGTGGAGCATGGGCTGCTTTGCAGGGAACTGAGAAGTGAGTTTTCTCTCTTAATTCAAGGGGCAGGGACAGAAACAGGATTGTTGTCTCATGAAAGTAAAGTGAGTTTTGGAGCGTTGTCAGGACAGTACTGCAGCATTACACAGTTGCTGTCTTAATGATGTTTCATTGAATTATGTGCTGGAAAGTCAGCAACACCCACACTGAGCACCTGACCCCTATTACTTATGCTCAGGAAAGAATAGGCTTATTGTAAAAGCATCTCTCATCAACTATAAGGTGCAGAACATCCATCCTGCTCCCCATCACAGAAAGCCTAATCAGTGTCTTTAGTTTTACTCTGTTAGATGGTGCATACAGAGATGGAAGCTTTGCTGTTTTTTCTTGGTAACGTTTTATGGTTCCACCCTTCCCCTCAGTTCTCAAGTTAGGTTTGTTTGAACCAGTAAGATACCGTGGAAAAAGGAAAAGTCAGAACTTGGCTATAGAACATTCAGTTTTGTACTGTAGAAGATCAAGAGTGCTTTACATGCACCTCAATCTCGAAGTGCAGTGTGATGTTGTTGGAAAGCGTTGTTGGATTCATATTTGCACACTATTCTTTGCTGGTTTCAAGATGTGAGATCTCCCAACTCCTTGGTAGCATTCCCTGTGAAGGTAAGTGAAGAAAAGGAGAAAAGCTTGACTTCTAGCTGCTGCTGTGCTGGCATGTTAGCTGTGTAATTAACACGGAAACAGATTTAATATGAAAAGTAAGACTTGCAGCAACACTGAAACTTGAAGAAATTTGTTAAAAGCTACCAAGGGGAGAAGCTGCTGGAAGAAGGAAGCAGAGTTGCAGAAGCTCTAATTGGAATTGACTGAATGTAGCAATAAAGCATCCGAGAACATTCTTATGAATAAAACCTGCTGATTTGATTTGCTGGTATTGCATACCGTTTTAATCACTTATTCACAAGCATCTGGCTGAGATAACTCTTAATTCACATGAACAAAACTGAAGACAAAAGCACCGTGAATATCTGCTTACCATTCCTGAAGTATTCCCCCTGGGAGTGATTCACGGTCCAGCTGCAAACGTTTTTGTTTTTTAATTTTGCACAAAAGACTGTAAAAGTTACACATGTAGTGAGGAGCTCCTGAAACTCAGAGCGTGTTTGTTGGGTGCTCATGAGTTACATCAAAGGAAGAGTGTAGATTGCAAAGAAATGGAAAGGCACAACTCAGGTGTGACTATCCTGCAGTGACAGAGAAGAATGATGTGTGGCTGCAGTGTATGAGCAGAGGTGGCCTCGGCTGTTTATTGCTGCTTTCTATTTAAAGATTAATCCGAAGTCTGCTACAGTTAACCCATTATTAACGAATCCTTACTATCAAAGGAATTATGACTATTTAATATGGTGCAGCTTGGGATATGATAAATCTCACCTCTGAGAAGTTGGAGCTGTTTGCAAGCCTTTGAGGAACACCTTTCATGTGAGGTATAGAGCATTAATTTACAGTGGCTTTTCTATCTCACAGATGTTCCAAGTGGTTTGATGGGTGCACTGAGAGTGGCTTTGAGCAGGCTTGACTTCTGTGTCTTACTGCTGTCCCAATTTTATGCCAGATCACTCTTCCATAGCAGGCTCCATATTGTAATGCATATTATGGTGCCACAAAGATATGTTTCCTCCAACAAGTAAGGGGCACTTTCTGTACTCAGAGCCATATATTCTGGGCTGTGTCAGAAATATAAGACTCTGTTATTCTTCATTTTGTCCTCTTTCCGCTGCACGCTGTGTGGTCCCTGACAGTCCCCTTAGTCACAGCAAAACCCAGCTCAGAGGGATAGTCCTTATTAGGTCAACTTCTCTTTCATCCTCTCTTGCCAGTTCTGAAGTTCTCCCTGGGAATTGTCAAATACACGCTCCCCCCTGAGGTGTGTGAGCCCCATGCCCCATAGCAAAGGAGGAACAAGCTGAGGGGCAGTGTGGGGGGAAGGACACCAAGAGTCTTTATCCTGCGTGCCTCTTGGCCAGGGTGAGATTGAAGGTTGGGATTTTGTCTGTTCTGTAGGATATTTAACTTCTCTATTTAATTTTTTTTTCCTTGTGTCTATGTAGATGAGGAAAGATGAAGAGTATATATTGCTTTTTCTTCATTTTTTTCTGGTGTAGCGTTGTCAGTTGGGTCTGTTACTCTCACCCCGTCCCTTTGTGGCATTCTTACACAAGTGCATAGCAGCAAAGAAAGCAGGAAAAAGTCCTCTTCCTCTGGTAGCTCATAGTGCTCAGGAAACTGCTGTGTACCTATCTTGTCCAAATAGTTGCTGGCTGGAGTGGTTTGGCTTTTCACGTAGCTAAGCATAGATAACATACACAAGGTCCTGGGTTTCTCTTTGGGCTCACTTTGCTCTTACACTCAGTTTGCTGCTATATTGTCCTGGCTGCTATATGGTGCTGAGGTTTGTCACTTCAAATTCAAGACTGAGTTCTTCTACCCTAAAACATTGATATACTTAAAGTGAATCCCAAGTCCTGATCCTGCAGAGGCTTCTATTTGTTTACCTGTTCGTGGTGGTTGTCATCTCTGGCTGTGGGGAGTGGAGTTGAATGCAAGTGTGTGGGCAGGAGGTTGTGGTGATTTTGTAACACATCATTCAGGATCACCGTTTGTGCGTGTTTACATGTATGAGTAAATGGAACTACAGGAATTCAGTGGAGATAAATGTCATTCCTTCCCTCCCCTCAGGTTGTTAGTCTGAGTCACAGCACTGGCTTTTTAACTTGTTTGTTTTTACAGATTCCTTTGCTAGGGCCGTAGTCACTGAACTGATTGTTCTTGCTGTAGCTTCATGTCTCAGTATGCAGAAAAGAGGCTGCTTTCAACCCGTACTTTATGCCCACTGAGGTTTGATTTTAGAATGACCCCGTTCTCTTGAATCTTGGAGATGGTACTTTGTAAATTAATCTGTTCTCAGGGCCCAATCCAACCTGCCAAGAGAGCATTGAAAGAACCTGTTTTAAAAAGCTGATGATAAACTCCAAATGAGGTCACTGTAAATTGGACCATGTGCTTCGAAGAAAGCAAAGTGATTCAAAAACATTTATTTAGTGCCTTCTTTGAGACCAAAGGTACCAATTAACTAGGTCGTGCTGCAAGTTAAGAGTTCTTTATGCTGTCGCTAAGTGTCATACAAGATGCATCAGTTCTCATACAGGCATTTATCGCAGGAATTTTATGCCTACCATTACCGAGAGAAGCACACCAGGTCTCCCAAGTAGAATGCATTACAGTTAATACAGTCCTTTCTTTCATGACCTGGTGATGAGAATGGTAGGTCGTCTTGCTGATATCACTGTAAATATATTGCTGAATGGCTTTGGAGTCAGAGAGAATTGCCACTTTTGACCTAATGTCCAACATTCCCACTTGTTGTCTTCATCCTCAATTTATCCCAATTAAGACTGCTTTAGTTGAAAAATATATTGGGGCATGCTGGTGTTAATCCACTCAGTCGTATTTTCCCAATCAGGGAAACTTCACTATCTGTTGTCACTGATCTCTGAGGGTGAAAACTGAATGTGCCTACAAGTGCAAACTTCAGCTGATGGGACTTCCCAAGCCGTCATCATCGTTACTGCTCTCACACCAGCCGATAAAAGCTTTGTCCAGAAGGTGCTAGTAGCAAGTCAGTCAAGGAAAAGGCTTTAAAAATAATCTACTCCTTTGGGTTATCTTTGCAACATTATAGATTTAGAGAACATCTTCCTTTCCTTCTTACAACAGCAAAATGGGAGAATATATGGATTTTCATGTCCCGTAGACTTTTATTATCGGTACAGGAGAAGCGATCGTATCATAGAAATCAGCAGAGCTTTTCCTGTTGCCTGCGTTTCCGACTGAGTCAGAACGGGGAAGACTTCATTAAAAGCACGTAACTGGGAAGGAAAGGAGTGACAAGAGACAAACCAGCTTCAACCCTATAAAAGGGAGAGCTGGGGCCTAAGGAGCTATCCAGCTGGAGAAATAGATCAAGCAGACAGCTCTCTGATGCCTTTTGTATGGTCAGCAGTGATGGGGGAGTAGCAAATTTTCAAGACTGAGTGAAAGCAGAAAATGGCTCTGTGTGCAGTTAGGGATACATAAGCTCTTCTGTAGCTTCCAGTTTGAAGTTGGCCTTAAGTGCAACAGTTTTATCTACACTGGTGGCTGTTCAGCACTGGTGGTTAACAGTTTTGGTGCATACTGTTTACAAGCATTTGCTGAAGTGGGAGATGCCTTATGGTTCTGCAGTTATTGCTTATGCTACATAGATCTAGACAGCAACCTCCCAAATGTGATTTTGTTGCTGCAAGGGAGGAGGCAGGCAGTTATGTTATAGATCATGCGGGATTATTGATTTAAATTTCAGTGTACACAGACTTTGATAAACTCCAAGAGTTCAGGAGGGTTTCCTTTTTTTGAAGTCTCTTGTCTGGTTTCATCAGCCTTGAAACAATTTTAAAGAATATTTCTTAGGCTATTCTTGAATCCACAAAGGAAGTAGGGGAAAAATGTCCTCAAATATGACCTATTTCCTGTGTCTTTACAGTTGATTTTTTTTTTTTTCTTTACTAGAAATGTATTGCAAATGGTCTGAAAACCAAAGTTACAAATTCTCCTTTGCTGCTGTGGCTGCCTTCCCAGGCTGTATACCTACTCCCAAGTAGGGTTTGCCTTTAGCATCTTGTAATAAGTAAATACGTGCTGGTTACTTGTTGGGGCTACCTACTGCTGCAGTATGAGGCTTGGATCCTAAAGCTTTTTCTTGCCTTTAAAAAAAATTTTTTTAATTTTTAATTTTTTTATTTTTAAGCTTTAATTTTGAAATAAAAGAGCATGCAAAGGTGGGAAGGGGAAGTGAGGTAAAGGGACTTACCCAAGACCAAATGGGAGATAATTAATTACAACATAGCTGCTGTCACCAGACCGCTGCCATGTGCTTCAGTATAGAGCCAGGTTTGTTAGCAAGGGCTTTACTGGATTATTATCTATTGCTTTCATCTCTTCAGGTCTTATTCAAGTTCTCTGGGAAGCACTCGGGATGAAGACTGGAAAATCCTTTGTATTCTTCCCTTGTTTCTCCTTCTTTCCTATTTCATTTTCTATTTTTGTGGGACAGGGTTCTTCTCAAAACATTTGGAGGTTTCCCTGACCGCCAGAGTTAATACTTTTGATAACTGAGTTGTGTTGCATTAGCTCTGTTCCACAGAGACATTACAATGATCGATAGCATAAAAATAAGACATGGCTACAATTCCCATGAAGAAAGATTAACTGCCTCTATAGATTTCAAATAGCAGAAGGATGTGAATGGAGAAAGGAAAACAGCCCACGCTTTCCCCAAGCTCTTTGTATATACAGAGGACATCCCTCGTGCCAAATTCCCGTTGTACATCTGAGAGAAGGGTTAGGAGTAGCAGAGGGTTGTGAGTGCACAGGTTGGTGTTCTGCAAACTCCAGTGTGGCCTCGTGCTACAAATGGGTGTTTGTGCTGATCCCAGGGGCGGTCTGTGACAAAAGGATGGATGATTTTGGCTCAGTTCTGTGAGTGCTTGTGACAGGTAGGGAGATTAATGGGATGAACATGAGAAAAATGTATCAGGAGGATGTTTTTTCTTTGGAAAGATTAAGAATTTAAACGAGAATGCTTTGAGTGTAGGTGTGCCAATTCACTGTGAGGACCGCACTACATCATCACACCCTGCGTGGCATTTGGCTGCAGAAGGCCACATCCAGTGCTGCTGAGAAGAGCTAGAAGAAACCTCATTCTTGCAGAGCCAGGCCCCATGGTCCAGGAGGTGTTTGTAAGCTCCAGTGCCTCACCTCTGGGCCTTGTCAGAGACACACCTGTGGGTACGTGGCTCTATCAGGTTCTCTGGTGTTTCCGACTTGATGCTTTGGCTTGATAGACCTCCTCTGCTCTTTTTGCTTGGCACTTGGTGTGGTGGCACCTTCAGCGCCTGGCTCATCTGTCCCTGCAAGGGCAGCTGCCTGGCTGTGCCAATGTCCCAGCAGGGAGCACTGTGTGCATTCAGGAGCTGCATCCCCGGCAGGTTTAAGTCACTGTTGAGTGCTATATTACTTGACTTAGGGAGTCTGAAAGGTGGAAGTGAAACTTGGGCTTTGTGCGCAGTTTGGGTGACCATGGGGCACCTGGGGATGTGAGCCGTTGTGCTGTTACCAGTTGGGTCTACTAGGAAATCCATGCAATAAAACTGAGAAACTTGCCTGTCTCATGTGGTAGTTTTGATGGGAAGAGAAGAAAGGTGGTGGAGGAGCACTTAAGTGTCTGTCTTACTTCAAGGGCTGCTCTGAAAGTTATACCTCCTATGTTATGATGTTGGTCCATGACATCAGAGGCAGATGGTGGTGGCAATAGAGGTTGAACCTTCTCACCAATATCCCATTACATTTTGTAACTGTGTGATAGATGGCAGCAGAGGGGCTGGCATCTGACATGCAAGTGTGTATGGAGCAAAGGGGTGGGATTGAACTCTTCCATGCAGAAAAAGATGTACCCACCAACATTCACTGATGCTTGCTGAATGCTGATGGAGACCAAACAGTGGCTGTGAGCACAGTGAGGGCTGAGTGGTGCATTTCAGCTGTGCTCACAGTGACAGTGGTCACCTCCGCTCGTGCAGATGTTTACAAGCATGGCATGCGGGCTTTTGTTCATCACTGGTGAAAATGCAGAGTTAGTGGTGGTGACTGTGTTGAAAAAGAGAGCTCTGTAGCTGAGAATTAGCTCTATCAAATAATGTTATTGTGCTCTTTGTATCTTTAGTTGTTTCCATGGAAATAAACAGGAGGCATTACTTTTAGAGTGATCTAGGTATATTAATCTGCTCTGGGTAGCACTTTCCTAGGAAACGCTCTGGCTTTCTGTATTTCTTTTCCAAGAAGTGACCTTAACAATGATAATGCTGCCATTTGCTCAGGTCTCTGATTTTTCACTGCAAACCCCAAGTGCATAAATGCTGAAGGTTTTGTGTTTGATCTTGCTAATGACCTACAGATTTGTTCTGTTTGCCCTTGCACTTCTCATTCTTCAGTTTGCTGGAAGCCCTACGTTTAATTACAGTCAAACAGCTGCTGTTACTTCAGAAACATGCACACTGGAGACACGAGAACACTTTAAAATTATTAAATGCAGTGTGACGAACCATTTAGTGTGCATGTGAACTTCTCTCTCCTCTGATGCACGTAACTCAGCAAGCATGTATCAGGCGTTGTGCACTTTTCAAGAATAAGAAGAAAACTCATTTTTCCCCATGCTTTTGGAAGCAAAGTTCTGTCTCTGGTTTTCTGATGTTAGTAGCATCAAAGCTGGATCTTGCAGTTGCCTCGCTTTGTATGTCTCAATATGGTCCCTACGTCTGGTGAGTGAAATCACTGCGCTTAGAGTGGCTGATCTGTATGTTCTGTCTGCATCCTGGCATATGTGCTAGCAACAGTAAGAACATATTAAGAAGATATTAGCATTTTTTATGGTACCTGATGTGGCACTGATTGGCCAAGAGGGGATGCTGACATGGATCTAGGTTTCGAGGACTTAGTGTTGCTTTTGAAAGCTAGCTTGGGTATCTCTGCACTGTGCTGTGTACAGTCCTGTAACAAAGAATAACTTACCATATGCCACTAACCAAACGCTATCTAAACTCACAGGGATTTGCATACCTTATTGGCAGCGTGGAGGATGTTTCCTTTTTATCCTCCTTCGAGACAGTGTGGAGTCTCATTGTCCTAAATGAAATTATCGTTATAGGATGGCAGTGCTCTATGTGCACGCGTGCATTGCCCTGAATACCTGGAGTATGGAACAAGGAGCTGGTATTAGAGCAGAGGCTGTGGGGTCGGGAAGAGTGGGAGACACTGTGGACAGTGTGGGGCTGGGATGAGGAAGGCCAAGGCCCAACTGGAACTGGACCTGAGTGGTCCAACTGGACAAGGGGTGCAGAGAGCAAAGGAGGCTTCTATAGTTACACCAAACAGAAAAGTCCAAGAAGGTGTACCCCCTCCCAGTGAGCAGTACAGGCAGGTGGGTAACAGCAGGCAAGGAAAAGGCTGAGGTGCTTCGTCTTAAGTTTTCACTGGCAACTGCTCTTCACACATCCCTCAAGTGGATGGGTCAGAAGGTGGGGACTCGGGGAGCAGTGTCCCTCCTGCTGTGAGCTACGTTCACGTTTGCATCAGGGACACTGACAGTGGGAAGGAGAGCACCCTCAGCAGTTTGTGGATGACACCAACTTGTGTGGTGTGGGCAATGCACTCGAGGGACGGGATGCCATCCAGAGAACAGAGACTTGTTAGCAAAGTCTGCTGTGATAGTACAAGGGGAAATGGTTTCAAACTAAACAGGAGGGGGCAAGTTTGGATCTAAGGAAGAAGTTTTTAACAGTAAGAGTTGTGAGGCACTGGTGCAGGTTCCCCATCATCTTTAGGTGGTGCCCCATCCCTGTAGCCATGCAAGGTCAAGCTGGATTGGGCTCTGAGCACCTGATGGAGCTGTAGGGGGGTCCCTGTTCGTTGCAGGTGAGTTGGACTAGATGACCTTTAATGGCCCCTTCCAACTGGAAAGATTCTGTGAATCTGTGATCCCTCATCAATACAAAGGTCTTGTCATCAACAGTCTCCTGACGCGTAGAGAAAGCAAATAACTCCATGCAGCTTCTGTACAGGAGCTGTTTTAAACCAGAATCATTAGGTGCTGTAGTGTGTGCTAATGGCAATTAGTTTCTGACTACTTGTGAGGGTTCCTCATCTACCACTGATGGTAATTATTCTATTTTGGCTCATTGACTTGCAGAATTGCTAAACGATTCCTTTGTTACAAAACACCGCATTCAAAGAATGTTTGATGGAAACACAGGCCTACTCATCATCTTTGTATCACTGTTGAGAACTTGTCACTGTGGGGAGAAGTATCGGAGAAAACAGGAATTTTTGCGCATGATTCTTGAAAGAAATTAAAGTTGTTATATTTAGGACATGTCTGCTTGTCAGTCACACTTTAGCTATCTTACAGTAGAGGGCAGAAGTGAATTCTTTTCAATTTGCAATTTTCAGGCTTGTAAATTGAAAAATCCATATCTGCCCTTTCCTGGCTTAAGGAGGATTGATAGTGAAAGGTCACATTTTCAAAATGAGTATGTTAGGTATTACTGCTTATGTTCTGTCATTATTTTCAGATTTTATACCGGTCCATTGCAATAGTTTTTGAGCACCTGGTAATCTTTAATGTAGTTATACTCAGAACACCCTTGTGACAGAGGGAACTCCTGTTATCTTTCTGTTTATAACTAGAATAGTCAATTGCAACAGGTCCTGTGGACTTGTCTGTGGTTGTGCAAGAAATCTGTAATGAAAACAATTGTCACGTTACCTTGTGGGTTGCTTGACCCCTGGTTATGTCGCTGGAGTGCAGCATGGAGGGATGAGGATGCATGCTTTGTCTCACTCTCCATACTTTCTGATTTATTGCTGTGAAATCTTCGACACATTGCCATATCGCCTTAGTTTCAGCTGGAATGGAATTGTTTACTACAGAATGAGTGCTATGATTCTGTGTTTCTGATTCTTGGAGAAAAACAATGTTGGATAGCACACTGATGTCCCTGGTTGCTGCTAAGCAGTGTTGTAAGAGCCATTGCAGCAAAGGGCCCAAGGAGCTGGGAGGGAGCAGAATTAGGACAGCTGACTATAACAGGCCAAAGGGATATTCTGTGCCATAGGACATCATGTGGAAGGAGGAGTTTTGAAGGGGGTGGGAGTTCATCTCTTCTGCTGCTCAGGGGACTAGCTGGGCATCGATCAGGGGCTGGTGAGCAATTATTGCTTGTGCATCATTTGTTACATACATTCACATCTACACAGTCATAACTATTACCTTTTTCCTCTTCTCCATCTTAGTAAATAGTTTTATCTCAACCCATGAGTTCTACTTTTTATTCCACTTCTCTCCCCCATCCTGGGAAGGGCAGCAGTGAGTGAATGCCTGTGTGGTGCTGAGCCACCTGCCAGGTTAAACCACAGCACATGGCTGAATATTTCACAAGCTTTCTGGAGTGAGGCACTGACAAAACAGTCAATGAAGATCAGCAGTTAAGTGGTGCTTGTCAACAAATGTGAGTAGGAATTCCTGAGAGCAGTATGTAGAAAGAGCACAAGTATTATTTCTCATCTTTTGGAGGACACACGTTTGGGATGGGCAGTGGTGATTTGACACCAGGTTTGCTGTGTCTGAAGACAAGAATAAAAGCATGTTATCTCTTGTGTAATTTTTAACTTCTGGGAAGCAGCATCAGATGGTCTTTGGGAGGCAGTGTTACCATTGCCTGCCATTAAAATCTTTGTGGCATTTATGCCTGTGGAGTGTTGGTCTTAAACTCATTTGGGAATATGATTCAAACCTGAACAGAGAGTCTGAGATGGCTGGTTTAGCTAAATAACAATGAATGGTTTGAGGCTGTTTTAATCAGAGAACTCTAAACGACAAAGTGGTTGCTGAGAGGGGACAGTCATGTTCCTGACTTCTCAGAGCATGGCAGCACAAGGTATCTTCATGAGAACTTCCCTCTCCCTCACAGAAATACCAGCTATGAACACTGGGGAGGAAAGTCAGGGGTAAAATGTTTACTGAAGGCATTCAGGCTTAAGCATATGAGCAGTAAGGAAGAAATTATTTAGGATGGAATGGGGGATAAAATTAGGAAGGGCAAGACAATAAAATAATCTCTTATAGAAGATACAGGAGGCATTTTAGAAATGAGCAGCAGAATGTTGCTGTGCTTTCAACAGGGCTCTTCTGAGAGATGGTTTTGCCCTAGCAGGAGCAGCTCCTCAGCGCTGGGGAGGTTCAGGTATCTGGGTGGTTATCCCAGTTGAATGGCTTCAGCTCAGGTGCATACCGTGTACTAAAAGCTGTCCATCTCCATCAGAAGATACTCTGGAGCAGAGGAATAGATAAAATATTATGAGGGAGCATGGCTGCCCAGGATTCTGAGAGAGAGGCTGTAAGACAAGTGTGAGCTGTACTGAAAGGAGTGGGAATGGGGATATGGCAGTGGGGAAAGGCAGTGCCTGGAAGAATGCAGGGAAGCTGCAATAGAGGCTATCCGTGAGAGAAATCAGTGCAGACGTCTCCTCTGAATAAAAGCAAACGGAGTTGTGGAGGCTTGAGTCCATCAGTTGGGGAATGGGAGGGAGAAAATGAGATCTCTTCTTAAGGCAGTGGAGGGAACCGTTCATATCTGCAAGGTCTGGTGCTGCAACTGCACCTGGACTGAGAGCTGAGAAACTCTGTGCTTCAGTTCTTTTTCACATCATGAAATGATTAAATTCGTGTCTTTTGGGGGATTGAACATTTCCTTTAAACTGCGCTCCGCAACTTATCATTGGCTGTTCAACATATGTCTCCTTTTGGGATAAAAAGAAGGTGTCATTTCCATTGGCGTGAAGTGAGATCAGAGGGGTTCTGTGAGTTTGCATGAGCTGCTTTTTATTTATCAAATGTTTAAAGATGCTTCTGTGTTTTTAAAGCTCCTAAGCTACTTGTCCTGCTGAAGTACCCTATGTAAAATTCTCACCTGGGGGAAGTCTGTTGGTGGATGTAACCAAAGAGGCTCCTTGTATTTCACCTCTGTGTCATGTCAGGAATGCTCCACAGATTTATCTGAGTCAGAGCAGATTCAGACCCCAAACCTCCTCAGTTTGTGATGAAAAAATCACGTTCCTACAAACAAAAAAACCTGCATGATACCTAATGAAACGTTCAGTAATGAAGTAATTGCAGATGGGTTGGATCACAAGAGGTACAAACATGTCTGTCTCTCAGCCCCACACGATTTTCTCTGCTGCCTGACCACCCACTCGTGGCCTGTCTCCCCTGCAGAAGCACAGTGCTCCTGCTGACTGGGCAGAGGGTCAGATCAATACGGGGTAAATTCCTGTTAATGAGGTTTTGATTCTTTGACATTTCCAATCAATGTTTACTTGAAAGGCATGGAGGGAGTCTGATGTTCACCGCTCAGCTCTCAATTGTTTCTCAAATGACCGATCACAGATATTTGTGTCTTGTGCTGTTTTTTTTTTGTTAATGGGGATGGTAAATTTGCGTTGCTGAGTGTGAATTAGCTCCTTAATATGCCACTGGTCTGCATAGAAGGGAAGTCTTGTTACAACCTCTTAGAAAGGAGTAGCAGTTTATTTTACTATGGCATACTAGGCTATGTCACCTAATTAGTAACTTTTCCTACGTTAATTCCATGGCAGTGACAAATGAACCAGTGTTGTGTGTGCGTACGGGGTGCAAATGGGATCTTATCAACGTCAGAGGTGCACATCCAAAACCAGCCCTGCCAGCTGTGCCGCTGTGTGCCACGCTTTGCCAGCATGCAATTCTGGGCACTGTGCTTTCCAAGGAGCAGGCAGTGATGCTGCTGGATGCCAGGCTGGATAGTGGCGGCTCCTGGCAGTCTCCCTCCCCATTATGTGGGTCACTTTGGGCTGTTCATTACAGCTCACCACTTTCTGTAGACACCGAGATTTTTTCAAGTATCAAGCATTGTATACTCTGCAGAGCTACTGCAATCACTCATTTGAGAAGGGCTTGTCACATCAGGGAAAGGCCACTGCTTAAAAGTTTTATTTTAAAGTGTAGCTCAAGGCCTGGCACAAGAATTTCCAGTTAGCTAAAAAGGAACTTGCTGGAGGCCAGCGTGTTGGGAACAGGCAGACCAGCATTCAAAGACTTGGCCAGCCAGAGCTGTGCCGCAGAAGGTCACCTGGGGATGCAAAGGGAGAGCTGTGCCATGTGCCCCTCTGTGCTCAGACTGAATGTTCTTGACACTGGGGACCCTCTGCAGCAAAGAATGAAAAGAGCCGTGCTCCAGATGAGCTGACCCTGCAGCCAACACGGCTCGCTCAGGCAGCCACGGAGCCGAGGTCAGAACGCAGCCACCTTAATTGTGATGAATCACAGCTTATGTTTCTGAAGAAGAGAAAAACCGAATCTACTGAAATTGAAACATAATAAAATAAAACGCCCCTAATACAGGGTAATCATGTGCATTTGCCTCACACATAATGATTTATAGGGCCTTAAATGTACTTCCACTTTCTGTCCCTTTTATTCTGTGCCGCCTGGGAAAGCTGATCTGTTGAACTTGGATTTGAGAATAACACAGTGCAGCCAGCCTAGCTGTGCTCCCAGACAGAGCCACGCTTTGTCTCTGGATGGAAACATTTATTAAACTCATCTTCTGCTGGCTTTGTTATCCTTCAGGACGAATACAAGTTTCCACTCCAATTAATAGCTAACCAAAAATGAAGAATATTTGTCTGAGGTCTTGGTGGATGAAATCAGTCTTGGCAAACGCTGCAAATTGCTCCAGTAGCATCTTTTCAGAAATATAATACGGAACAGCAATTGCAGTCAGTTATCAGCTTTTCTCTGCCATGCTTTGATCCTTGGAGCGTTTTTTTTTCTTCCTTTTGCTACTGTGTGTACCCCTCAAAAAGAAATGCAACAAGATACGGAAATTGCTGACTGCCTGGTGTTGGTATTGATTGGGCTCATTGATGCTACATTATCTAAGACTAAATTGGCATCAACTTTTCTCCCCCTGAAGCCTGAAGATTTTGAGTTCTTTTTAATTGTTGGAGGAAGGTCAGCACAGACTGTACCCTCTGGCTTTTAATCTTAGACAGAAATGTTCTAAATGAATAGAAAACTGCATGTCAGCGAAGTGAACTCGTGCTGAAAGCAGTGTGTAGGCTTCTCATGTTTTGCGTTTGTGATGACATAAGCTTTGACCTTGGCATGTATCTTTTAGGAAGAAGAGTAACATTTGTTCCCTTCAGCCTAATAGCAGTGCTGATGGCAGGAAATGTGCACTTGCATGAGCAACAGATCCTGAACTGCTGCAAGTCGCAGCCCTGGTTGGAGAAAGGCCTTCAGGTTGAAATGCCATTCTGTTATAATTTCCCGAAGCAGAGGGCTCCTAGCTTCTGTCTTTCTACAGTCAGAATGTAAGCGGTAAGAGATGTGGATGGTCAGGGCTTGGTGTGGTGAATGAATCTGCTTGGCTGCACAGTCTGGCAGTTGGGGAGCTGACCTGGTAGGTGGGATTGCTCCTGCGGCTCAGGGGAATTTCCGAGCTCGTTGTTTTCCCCCACCCATGGCAGGCAGGGAACAGGTTCCCCCTGCAGCATCTCCGCTTTTGGCCCCAAGAAGGGGCAGTGGATGGCACTGGGTGTGTGGGAACGGATGCTGTGGGGACAGGTGTCCATTTCCCCCTGAGCACCCACTGAGCCCTCCGCCGTGTCCCAGCTCTGAGACGTGGGGTGGAAGCTGTATCTCACAAGCAGCTGGCAGGGCTGCGGTGCCAGCGCTGACCGTGGTGGCCTTCCTGCACGTGAGTGTGGCAGGAGGTGAATTTCAGCATCTCCTTTTGAGATGATATCAGGTTGCTTGCTTCAAAGGCCATAGCTGGCATGTTCATTTTCTATCCACCTCAGCTCACCTAAAGTTATGAAAAAACCTCAGCCATGGTTCCCTCAGGGCTTTGGCTCGCATTTCCTTGTTGAGACAGGAGATTCACAAGTAGCAGAATAGCTGCCCATCTGTTAGGGATGCAAAAGAGGAGAAATACATTTGGTCCTCCGATCCCCATGCCCAAGTTCTGTTCATCCCGAGGGGGAGAAAATTCAATTTTCCTCCTGCAGCCCAATGAGAGCAAGAAGGAATTGGAAGGACTGTAAAATTTCTCAGCATTTTAAAGAATGTGCGGAGAATAAAATAGGCCTGGGGGCATCGCAGTGACTTTGAACAAAGCTGGAAGCATTACTGGCCTTTTTGCAGAGGTCTGTGTAAACAGTTTCCACTTGGGTGAATTTAGAGGCTTCCCTGGTCTGATGTGAAATTTCATTTCAATTGTCCCGTGTGTCAGGGACGCTCTCAGGCAATGGCAGTTGGGAGATTTTTCATGTCACCAATTTGACCATCTGCCTTTGACAATAAAACGTGTGCAGCACTTGATGAGATGCTGCAAGAAAATACAGAACACAGTGGGAAAAACCCTGTGAGCTCTTTGTGTCTCGTTTCTGCCCAAGCCTGCAGCCAGGGAAAGCTGTGCAGCAGATGTAAGCCTACAGAGGGGGAATTCTGTACGCTGAATAACTGGAAGTGGAATGCCAGCCCTCAGATGTGAACCAGCTATGGGAAACACAAGAATGCTTGTGGGAATTTGCACCAAATCTGGGTGCGAAACCTCTCTTCAGAAAGCTGCAGAATTGTGCTTCTGTGTATAGTTCTACAGAGTGCTGAATGTCCCAGGGAGATGGGAGAAGGGTCTGTGGTTTGTGTACACCATTTGGTTTGGGATGTCCAGGTGGAGTCTGGGACACCTCACCCATGGGCTCCTGGAAGAGAGCGGGCAGTGAGAAGTGCTCTGTGACCAACAGACCTGAGAGCTGCGTGGCTGTGCAGGGAAGGCTGGGGATGCTGGGCACCCGGTGGCACTGTCCATTTCAGCTCCCTTCCTCTTCCCAGTTCTGCACTTTCCATCTGAAAGAGCGCTCTGGCCTGATGGCATGTGGTCCATTTCCAGCAGGAGATGCTGGAGAACGGATTGGAGAAAGAAGCGGATTCCCATTTCCAGCCAAAGATCCCTCATACAGACTCCTCAAGCTCTCTGCTGTCTAATGAAGTGTAAAAGTTGCGAGTCCCTGTGTCAAGCCACATAAGTGCGTTGCTGTGTATGTATCAGAGTCTCTTGGTTGCTAAAGAGATGGACTGAATTGCAAACAGAATGTGTAGCTATCAATCAAATGCCTTGAAGGTTTCTAAGTGGCAGGAACTGGTCTGTCTTTAGAAAAATAACTTCTAGGAGTGCAACCAGGAAAGATCAGCTGTTTGGTTTTTTTTTTTGTTAAGAGAACAGCGCTGTGAAGTGTTAAAGTGAGTCGACACTCCAGTTAGAGGCTTATGTTTCTGACTCAGATCCTTTCGCCCCTCTTTCCCTATGCCACCTCCTGCCCATCTTTGGCTGTGGAGATGCTGGTCCTGCTGTGCTGGGTTCTTCACGTTCCACGGGGGCCAGAGCCTGCGGAGGGTAGCGGCACCAAGTGGAGGGGAAATCGGTGAAGAGAAGCAGACTGCATGTTTGTGCAGTAAATCCAGGTCCATTTTCATTTGCTCTGCACCGCTGTGTCCAGAGGGACCCATAACCGTGAGAGGGATACCTGCCTGCTCTGCAGCAGTGCTGCGGCAGTCCGCAGCCGCGCGGGAGGAGGAGGAGCAGCGCTCTGTGCAGCAGCTCTTGGCTGGCAGCGTGTCTGCATTCGCAGGGAAAAGGGCACTCAGGAAAAATGGAAAGCTGAAACGCTTTCCAGCTACTGAGGAAACAGGGAAAGGACTTGTTTTTTCTTTTAAGGATCAGAAATTCGTTCGGAGCTGGGCCTCATCCACGCATTACGAGGAATTCCTTTGATTTGTGCTGAGCTGATTTTGGAGGACACTTCTCTCTGGTGATTAGTGGCATCTGGTTAGCGTTCTATTGCGCTATGTTAAACACAGTTATTTTCTGCTTGGCAAAGGCCCAAGTCAGTACGCAAGGAGAAAGGTCTCAGCTCCTCCCGTAAAAAGCAACCTCTGAGTGATGCTGTGCACTGTGGGCTTTGCTCCTCCTCTGCTCTTCCCCCCAGTGCCATTTATTCAGTGCCTGGACCAACTTCTTCCAGCAGCACTCGCATGCTCCCCTTGCTCTCCATCTCTGAGCTGCTGTGCCCATTCCCCTGCAGAGGCGGTGAAGCCGGGATCCCTCACACCAGCTCCTGCTCACCCTGCTGGGGCTGCCTCCCCTTCTGGCACACCTGACAGCAGCCAGCTGAACTCACAGCTCCGCTGTGCTGGGGTTTGATGTGAGGCGTGGCCCTCCCCTTCCCTCTTTGTCAGGCCGTGTTTAGGAGAGCTGGATTTAGTTATCTCTTTCTGCAGAGCTTTACATGTTGAGGGGCTCTACGAAGTTATTAGTGCTCTCCTTTAGGCTTCAGGAAGTGAGATTTTTCAGCACGTGGGAAGATCAGACGTTCAGAGACTGCTGTGAGGTGTGATGTGGAACACTTGAGTTTCTTTTCTTGCAGAGCACATTATGGGTCATATTGCCCTGAACAGTTCTCCTTACACCTCCCCGCTGACTTGAGGTCATTTCCTCACTTTGAGAAGGAACCCGGGAAAGAATTGACTCAGAAAATAGTTCATGGAGATGCAGTCTTTTAAGAGCTTAGGAAAGCGGGCAGAAGAGATGTCTTCAATAGAATGGTCTGTCACTTTGCAGACCCTGCATGTGTTTTCTCAGTGGTCGGGGAGATCTGCCCTTGCCACACTTCTGTGCTCTGTTTGTTTGTCTGAGCTCTTCAAAGAACCTTGGACATAGGTGTGAGGGTGCATGGTAGTGATTTATTGTGTGAAGCAACAGAGAGCCAGCAAAGGCTGCTTACCAATTGGCTTTCTAAGGACTGTTGGACTATTGTAGTGTTTGTGGTGTGTATTTCTGAGCACCTCATCTGTGTGTTCAGCGTTCTGTACTCAAGATTACTTTTCAGTTCTTCGTTGTTGTCTTGTGGCCTGTCAGAAGAGTCAGTTGCTCTTCCACCTGAATGTCTGCTTATGCAGGCTCCAAAGAGACCTTTCGAATCGTCTTTCTGCTCTGTGTTGAAAATGTGGTGTTTACTGCAGGGCAGCATCTTATTTTAATACAGTATATATCTCTGATTTCCAGAACAAATCCCTTGCGTAGCTCTGCTCCTTTCAGTGAAACCCTCTACTAATGGACTTCTGGTCTTTTCCTGTAGGCATCCATTTTGCCTCAAAAGCCAATAAATGTTTGATGCATGCTTAATAATCTAATGAAAAAGTGATTTTCTGCTGTGTTGTATTTCTTTTCATTAGATATTTCAAAGAGGATGTAATGTTGGTACTGTTCCCAGACGCTTGATGAAAACAAATACTAATACCTAATTACTGCTTTACAAACACTTTATTCTTTGTGGTGGTAATTTATAACAGAATAATATTAATTAGACCAGGGGCTCAGTCCCAGTTGGTGGAGGTATCTGCCTTTCTGATCTCATTTCTTTTCCTTTAGCACATACATTGTTGCCACTGTCATTTTTAATAGAGGCAAAATAATGCTAAAATGCATTCTTACCTGGGACTTTGTCAGAATTCACCTGAGTTTCTAGACTGCATAGCAGCACAAATCCAATAACGGTAAGATAAACCAACTGTGACATTTTCCTAGTGACAGAGAGCTGTGGTGCACCCAGCAATGGGCCTGCTTGTCTGAGGACCCGTGGTGGGTGAGCACCTCCAGGATGACACGTGATACTGAGAGCCTGATGTGCCACCATGGTGCTCTCCATCCTTTCCAGTGTTGCTGACTGAAGCCCAAGTATGATTTGACTTAACAATAATGGACGATTGCATATTCTGGTCGAGGCATTTATATCCCATAATGTGTTTTTTTCCCCATGAAATTCGGACCATGTATTTTATGGAATGCAGGACTCGCTAAAATCAAGCCATTGCCAACAGAGAAATTATTGTGCTTGCACAGAATAGAATGATGGCTCTTTGGTGCAAATGAATTCATATACAGACTTGGTTGCCACAAACCGAGGCTTACACATGCAGATTATCTACAATTTCTTACAAATGCTCAGATGTACCATCCAGTATGTTTGGGCTCCGGATCTATTCACACTTAGCATTCTGTGATCCTTTGGTTTTGCATTCTACAATTCTATATTTAGCCATTCTATTGTGAATCTGTTTCTTGACAACCTGGTAAAATACAAGATAATAAAGAGACACAAAATGCAGTTAATGTTCATTGGCAACGTATTTCTACATATGCCATTGTCACAACTGAGTTAAATTATGTAAAAAAAAAACAACCCAAAAAACCAACAAGGCAACAAAAGACCAAACTCGCATGCGGGTTTAAGTTATTTCTCAAATAATACATTGTATGTGTTAACTATTCTTATCTGTCTTTCTATAAAATCTGTATTCTTCCATTTTCAGGTGGATTGCCTGCAGTGGTAATCAAGAGAAGAAAGCCATGATATTGTCCACTTGAGAGCAAGGAAACAAAAGGTAGGCTTTGAATTCACTGGCTGCAACTTTGGATCTTTCTTTAGAAGTCTATCTTGTTATCAATGAATGGATTCTCTCAAAATGTTAAATAATCAATTCCTATTTATCGTCTTCTGAACCTGCAGGTAATGAAAATTACTTCTTTAATCGAAAAGAAAAAGTGAGGTGGTATAATACACCATTAAATAAGCCTGTAAGTGCTACCCTGGAGTTATAAACTACTTTTTATAATGCATAATAATGATTTATACTCTTGAGACAAGACTGACATTCTTGCAACTGAAATGTGTGTCTGGACTATGTGGTGGAAGGCTATTTTGGTATCAAAATGTAATGTGCAATGAGAAATGTGATTGGTGAATTGGGATGGTAGGTTTTGTCCCTGGCGATTTCTGTTTTTTTGCCTTTCCAGCTGTGCCCGGGGAGTGGATTAGGGGGAGGTGCAGATGAAGGTGGGAATCTGGGACCCACTGCGCTCCCCTAAGTGTTGTGATGGGTTTTAGGATCAGTATGTGTGTGTTATCTTTTTGGTTACTTGTTCATGATGTGGTAGCTGTTGGACAAGACTCTTAGCTGGTAGAAGCACCCACAGCCCAGGTAACAATGCAGCTGCACTATCCTACAGTTTCTGCCATACGCTGTTCTTACATTTTGCACCTACACTTGCAAATGAGCAAACAGCCCAGAAGTTTCAGTGGAAGATGCAGCAACTCTGTAGTAGTTCTCAGCAGAGCAGACAAAACTGTGTTTCCCTGCCCTATCCAGAGGGCTGGGAGCAGAAGTGGGACAGGGAACGGAGCAGGGAGAGCAGTGCTGCTGACTCAGGCTCCCAGGGGAGGCCGAAGGGAGCCGGGTCCATCCGCCTGCAGCCCGCAGAGCAGCCCGAGCTCATCCTGCATGCAGGGTGAGAACAGTCTGTTCCCCACTGAAGTTTCATCTCAGTTGCTGCTGTCTGGAGGGAGACTCAAGGCAGACAGCTCCCGCAGAGATGCTCCTCTGTCCCTGTTTTTAGCACCCAGCTGTTATCTGGGTGGTGTTGCTGTGTGCACCCAGTCTCTGACTTTTTTTTCCCAGTGTTCTGTTTGTCTTCAGCCTTTTCAAGGTGAAGCATCGTTACTTTGTGGTATTTCTCATCTTGCTGGCAGTGGCCATTTGTGAGGTTTAGGGTGCCAGGTGCATGTGATGGTAGATCCTCCTGCTGCAGAGCGGCAGCGCTGCGGGCAGTGGGTGCTGGCTGAAATGCAGTGATGTTGCCCACAGCCAGGAAAATGAACATCCAAAAGACAACAAAGCCATCGTCCTTTTCTCAAGCAGGGCTTCCTGAAAGCCCCGAAATGCTCCTTCTCTGTATTCCTTTTGTATTGGAGATGTGCTTTACCCAGGGCTGCATTCAAATCTTATGCTTTGTTAACTTAAGTGAAAATGATTCTTTCCATACCTCCCATCTCAGAGCATGTGAACACTGCAGCCTTGTTAAGAATGTTTCAGGTATTTTCCTTTTTTCTGAACGGTGTTATTAGTGCACTCCAAAGAATGAAGTACCCCTGTGTTGGCTGTGTGGGATTTTATGCAATATTTAAGAATTTTTCCTGTATCCTCTTGTTGTTGCCATGACTTGATGTGGAATGGCTCACAAAGGAGACCAGGTGCGAAGTGTCTGTAGACAGCACATTGAGTTTAGGCTCTCAAACCCACGGGGAAATGTTTTGTTATTCCCTGTTAGCATAAGCAGTTTCACAGCTGATGTGAAGTAACACAAGGGTTCGGATGGCAATCAGATTCACAGATGCTACTTCTAGAAAAATGAGTTGAAAAGGACTGTTGAACATGCTAAACTTGCAGTGTATTTGTCTATAGCATGATTCTGAAACTCAAGCAAAGAGAATAGCAGGGTGAGCTATTAAAATTCAGCTTTACAACTGACTGGAAAGGTAGAGCAAGCTCATTTCCACAGGCATTGGCTTCTGCTCTTTTGTTCTTGCTCTTAATATTTTGCTTAATTAATTAAAGAGCACAAATCTAACTTGGAAATATCTGTACCACTGCAGCATACTTCTATTTCCAGGGTTCATCTGCAGCAATGCTAAGATATAAGATTTATTTTTCTTTATTAGTATCTTTTTGAAGGCGACTTTTAGCTAACAAAGGCAGCAAGGCAGCTGTGTGTTTCAGTTTTCAGAGGGTGCTGGGCATGATTAGCATAGACTGCAAGGGAGCAGACAGCATGGATTAAACAACAGGCTCAAATCACTCTCAGGCTTTTCCTCAGGGCACTGTTCATTAATTCAAACAACAACACAAAAACCCTCGCAAGGCAACACAAAATGAAGCATCTCTCCTCGACCAGCACAGCTGCTGGCTGCCTTGCTCGCTTGCCTGGGGCTGGTTCCAGGAGTCACCTTCTCCTTCTAACCCTGCAAACGAGTCCTTTACAAAGGAGGAAAGACCTGGCTCTCAGCCGGGGATGGGCTGGAGGAAGGGGTGCTGCGTTTATGGAAGACGTGTCATGTCACATATACCAATTACAACTATATTGACATGTAGATAGTCTCTAATTCTGAGGCTGTGAGCTATTTGGAAGGAGTTGTGGGGTTGCTGTGTCTGTCTCCTGGAAGAAGAGCTGAGCTCCCAGCTGTTTCTGCGCGACTTCCTCCCTGCTCTGCGGTTGAACTGAATTCAGTCTGCAAACAAACAGACGGGAGTTCTGAAATGCTTTTCAGCTGAAGTGATGGAAGGCGTTTCTTTGGCTCTGGTTTCGATGGATTCAAGACTATGTGCTCAGGAGGACTCCCCCTTGCTTTGCTATTGGGAGCGGTTATCTTTCCACGAACCCTTGGAGCAGTGCTGGGCTCCCCTCCTGTCTTAGGCAGTAATCTCTGTCCCATAAGCAGGGCCACGTTGTTGTCCCCTTGGTTCCCCTTTCACATGTAAAGTTGGTTCTCTTGCAAGTCTCCCTCGTTCTGAATTTGATCAGTGAACATTATCATGACCGTGTCCCTTTAACAAATGTAATGATGTATAACAAGGCCTGCAGTAAGTAATTACTTGGACTCTCTTACTAATTAATTACCTGAGGATATTTATGGTCTGTTCAGCACGAGAAGAGCTGGCACTGAAAAAAAAAAAAAAGATCTGCAGAAATGTTCCCAGTGCAAAGTGTGTTATATTACTGCTTCGTTTCAAGAACTAATGTTAATACAATTTTTTTTGGTTGAAATAATTGAATTCCAACCCTTCTGTTCAGAGAAGAGTCATGCATTTTCTTCAAGTAAATATTCCAAAGTCTTTTGTAATGAAACTGTAGAAGTTTGAGGTGAAACTGATGTGTTTATTCCTCCATCCCCATTCTTTTTCCCTGCGCGGTTGGTTCCTGCAGAATGCGTGCTGGTTTTGTTACTGCAGAGTAGCCTCCCCCTGGGAGCTGTACTCAACTTTCTGTACCAGCCTTGTGTTCAGCTCTGGCCTTCTTGGAATCAGAGCACGTGATTTTGCGGAGAGATGGTTTCGTACAACAGTTATAATGTTAACAGAGGAGAGCAGAAGAACTGGAAACTCTCGCTACTTTGACATGATGCAGTGGGATGGCTGATCAGACCTTCCCAGTGGGAGTCCTGACAGGCACTGCTGAAATGCAGAAGTACAATTTCCCGTCAGTATGTCCTGCTGTTGTAACATCCACAGCGAGCAGCGCGCTGGCCGAGCAGTAGGACTGGTGGATTAGTATTAGCAGTATTATCAGTGATTAGGAAAAAAAAAATGCTTAGCATTAACCAGTCCTATTTTCTAGTTTATTAACTGTATATTATTATTTCTGGTTGCTGTTGTCTTGGCTGTCCTGGAGCCTGGGATGATGGAGGTCTGAGCATTACCTGAGGGGTGGCTTCATGGCTGGCAGTGACACAAGCTAGCAGGGCAGCAGCACGGAGGGTACAGGGAGCAGAAGGGAAGAGATGGATGATGAGGGGTAACAGTAAATAACGGTGTTCTTGCATTTAACGAGGGGCAAGGAACTGGAGAGGCTGGGGCAAGTTCTTCCAAGGGGCCTGAAGCCTGGGAGCTGTTGTAGGGTGCTTGGGGAGGGCTGGAGCAGGAAGAGAAATTAGTGTGAACACTGAAGTCTGCGGGTGCTTTGGAAGTTAGTCTAACAAAGCCTGTGAGGATTTTCTTGTTTCACTTCTTGCTCAGTTGCTTTATAGTCCTCGAAGTGTTTTGTTTTGCTGTGTGCATAGTGCCACAGACCCTGATGGTAATGGGTGAGCTGCTGCCAGCTACCTCTGTGAGCTGCCACGTGCAGATAGCTGCTCTGAACGTAGCTGTGTACTTAGTTGGTCTTTACATGAGGTCATCTACATATTCCAAAGGTTAAAGGGAAGTATTTCTGGGTCATTCAAGCCTTTGTTTGCTTGTATGCTATAGCAGCAATTAGTATCATCTTTCTGAGGAACAGAAGTGATCTTATCAAATTTTGGGAGAAGGTTAATGCTAATGCGCGTTATTTCCATGGCTTCGCATTGAAGAATTTCAATTTGCAGCATGAATAGTTCAATTTCTATTTAGGGTGCAATTCCAAAGGAAGTATAATTACAGTCAAGGGGTGTCACAGAGCTGGTGAAGCATTAGGTTAAGAAAACATAAGAGATATTTTGTGAAAACATTTTAGGGTTATGCCTTCCTAAATACTGAGGAGGAATAACTAAGTGAGAAAAAAGTCACAACTCAAATTGGGAATTTAGAATCATGGAATCATTTGAGTTGGAAGGGACCTTGTCCTTCCAGAGCCCATCCATACGCAGACTCATAGCATCCCTGTACTCCTCCCAGGGACCCTGCTGGCGTACCTGTACATTTTCTTTTTGCTCTCCAGCTTGACCAGCACGTCCTGGTTCAACTATGCCAATCTCCTGCCTTCCTTTCCTGACTTCCTACACCTGGGGATGGAGAGCTCTACTGCCTTGTGGAGTTTCCTTGAAGATCTGCCAGCTCTCCTCTGTTCCCTTGTACTTTGAGATCTGTTTCCCAGGAGGGGTTGCTGACTAACTCCCTGCAGAGCTGGAAGTTGGCTTCCCTAAAACTTAGCATCCTGATTTCACTCTTTGTCTGATATCCCTCAGGAGTGTGAACTCCACCAAGAGTTTTCCTTGAGGAGTTCCAGGAGCCTCCTCTGTTGCCTACAGCTTGCAGTGCTACTTTTCCAGCAGATGTCAGAGTGGTTGAAGTCCTCCATCAGGATGAGAGCCTCCTGTAACTGGAAGAAGGTGGCTTCATCCAGAAGCTCTGTTTGATCAGGTGGTCGGTCGTAGGCACCGACCACAAGGCCTCCTTTATTTCCTCTCTCTCTAGCTCTCACACATTAAGCTTTTCACTTGCTTATTGTAAGGTTTCAAGTGCTGCAGTGTGGCCAGCACATCTCAGGGCAGCACGCTGAGGGCCCCCTCAAGCGCCCTGTCCTTCTAACCCAGCGCTGCTGTCCCCAACATGATCACAGGGGGATTGCTGTCACCCTGCTCCCCCCTCAAACCTAGATGCAGCCCTGCAATGAGCCTTTCCCCTCTTAAAAAAGAAGGAACAATGCTGCACTCTACTTTGTTCACTTGATTTTTGAATTAACCACCTCTGCTATATCCAGCACATACGCGAGATTGTATCCATCCTTCCAAAAAGAGACATAATTAGTCGCACCTTTATCAGAATTTTTTCAATCCATCATGTTGGAGCTCTTTTTGTTAATGAGAAGATGATTCAGTACCATGTCAAAGCATACAGAAATCTACTCAGAGTCAGTACGTATAATTCATGTCAAGTGGATCCAATTGATACTTATTTAATATGGACAAAATCTGAAGCTGCCCATTTTTCTTCACCTTTCCCGTTTGTTTTCCCTCGCACAGCATGAATCCTTCGAGTGACCATGATGTCTCTCACAAGCACCTGTCCAACCAGACTTTTTAATCCACCCATTTACAGCAATCTTCGCTCGTAGCAAAATATTGAGATGCAATCAGGCAAAGCTGTCAGATTGTTCTGTGTCTGAATGCAAGATGCTGATTACTGTTGCCACTGCTAGCTGAATTACACTATTAAAGGCTTTTATGAAGTATTTGCATTGCTTGTTCATACAAATATAATATCTTGGCACTGCCATGGTGAAAAAGGAAACAATGCTCATCTTGTGACACTTTTCTTCTAAGACAAGACAGCAACAATAATCTTGGAAAACATCTATATACACAGCACATTTGATAATGTCTTTTTGTTTGTTAATTGCTAAATTATTTAAACTACATCTCTCTCTGTGCATACAGATTGCTGTGCAGCTCTCTGTAAGCATACAGATGTGAGAGGGATGGGCAGAGCTGTGCCTCTGTGGGATGTCCAAGCTGTGTGCTGCTGCTGAAGGGCAGGGAGGGACATCAGAAAACAGGCTGACAAATGTGGGATGGGAAATTGCTAGAAGAAGTGCTGTGTTACTGCAGAAAGTTCATCTGTAGGGCAGTAAGCCTACTGTTGTGTAATGGTTTTCAGCACTGGATAAATCCGTGTGGAAGACAATGTTTGGAGAGACGGAAGCCTTTGATGTCAGGATTAGTGCAAGTGGTGTCTGTGCCAAGATGAACCGAGTAGTGGTTCAGCCTTGCTGGTGCTCCTAGGAAAATCTGTGTACCACTGGCTCAGAAAATGCAGGTGTTGGAGGTGCTGAGTGAGGAAGGAATGTCAGAGAGGTCTCACCACACCAGCATTTCTGCCTGTGGCAAGGAAGAAGGGTCTTGGTTTGTCTACAAAGCAGTAACACCTCGAGCTCTCCTCACTGTCAGCTGAAGCTGAAAACATAACTGTAAATATAAATTCCTGTGAGTGCTCAGGAAGCCTGAGTGGTGATGCTGAGGCACATCTGCTTTTTTCTGCTGTCGCTTTGGTGTTGTATTGTTTCTCGTGTTCCTTTGCATCAATTATGCTGCTAATAGAAAAGAAAATATCCCGTTGTCTTAATAAGAGCCATTCACAACAAGCTTGGTTACAAAGTCATTTAGCAGCCAGAGCTCAGCACAGCACCTTGCTACAGCTTTGTCGGTGGCAACGCTGGTGAAAAGGATCTGCTTGAGATGGAGATGTTAGAAATGGCACAAAACCACAGTCCTGGCAGTGACCTGCTGCTCTCCCGTGGCACTTTTCTAAAAAGTGTCTGTGTTACAGTAATACACTTGGGGAAAAAATCGCCTCCCTTGTCTTCTTGCTTTACTGCTTGCAAATGTCATTCTGCGAATTGCTGGTGCATTTCTACTATTCAGTGGCCATTTAATAAGATGGGATGAAGATTTCGCATTTTGGCTGTTGCTTTCAATTTAACAAGCACTATTTGGTGCAGGTTGAAAGTACCAGGAGACATTTGCTCTTATCCAGCCATAATACGGAGTTACAAGCACTTCTTCTGCACTTTAAGACAATGCCTTTGTGCTTCTCACTTTAATTTGTGTCTCTTATAAATGCAGGACTGTCAAGGAACTGTGTTGTTGGAGAGGACAAACAGTTGTCAAGAGTAATTTAATACTTGATTATTTCTGCAAGCTTCGTGACACGATTATTTCTCCCATGTTTCACTACTACCTGTTTTCATTCTTCCTCCTTTGTATCTTTTAGCTGACGTAGAAATAATTTCAACCTAGAGCCAAGTTATAATTTCTGTACTCTAACAAGAGTTGAAAATATGACAAAATAAATTCTACTGACCTGAAAGCAAGTGTAATGAGAATACAGAATGTAGCAGTTTCACTGTCAGTGCAGGATAATCCTTGGTGGATGTGCATTTCCCTGTTTAACGTGTTAAGAGCCATCCAGCTCGCATTACAAAAAGGATCTGCTGCCTTATGAAGATCCCAGCTTAGAGCAAAAGATGCAGAGCTGGGAGTCCTGGATTTAGAATCTGCCACGGAAACACAGGGCCTGTGCTGTGTGTGAACTTTTATCACTTGGCCTCTGTTTCCCACCCATAATCTGTTTGGTGGTCATTAAGGCCACATGAAGTACTCTTACAAAAAATTCTATAAAAATGACACATACTCAGATGATCTAAATATTCCATAATTTCGCTCTCATTAGGCCATATCAGCCCCTTTCCTTCTGCCACTTTCAATTAATCCACCGTTGAAGTGGTTGACAGCATGTGGCTGCCTTTGCTGCCTCCTGTCCCTTCACTTAGCACACGAGAGGCTGATGGGCTGAAGACTCGTCAGCCCCTCCTGATGTGGTTTGCCAACAGATGGCAACGGGTCTTTGAGGAGAACCCAGTTGTTGCTTCTTTCAGCATCAACACAGATTTTCAGCACTGTCTGGGAGTGGGACATAACACAACCACGAGCCTGCTCCCAGCCTCAGATATCCTTTCATCAATTAGCAAAACTGCTGGTGGATTTGACACAGCCTTGGGAATGCCTGTGTCCCACGGGATGCGATCTGCTGTGCATTCTGATGGCGATCACTGTGGAAAGCTGAGAGATACAGAAGATGAATGTACAGTATAACTCAGAGTGCAAAGCGTAACGTTTGCAGGACGTGCTATTGTGCATAGTATATAGGAAGACATTACAAGTAGAAGCACACCTTGTCGAGTCTTTATTGTGGCAATATTACCCAAGTAGCATCTTGAGTTCAATGCCATATAAGTGCTGGATGGTTGCCACACAGTGTGCTGGGGGTGCTGGTATCATTAGTGCGCTCAGTATTCCACAGTGTCACGCAGCACTCAGGCTGCTGAATGGAGCAAGTTCTGGCACTGGGGCTGGTCAGGGCTTGGCTTCCCAGTCGTGTTGGTGACTCACTTCCCTGCCACTGGCTCCAGCACGTTTGCCATTCTCGCTTGCAGCTCCTGTCAAAAGCCCAAAGATGAACACCGACATGTGATTCACTGGAGGAGAGACTATGTGCTATGCAGGGCTGAAGGTAATCAGCTGGAGTCACACTCCTGTAAGCAGTAAGGAGTGAGAGAAAGCAAGAAGGAATTGCCTTGTTAAAATAAAAGGCTTGCAGAATGCTGAGATGAGAAGCATAGTGAAGCTTGGGTCAGTGCAGCATCCATCGCAAGGTGCATTGTCTGTATCTGCTTTGCACAGTTCTGGCTTATAGCTCCCAACCCAGCCCAAGCGGTGAGAACAGCACAGCACATCAGGAATGATCATCGTGGCTGTAAAGGCACTGGAAGCGATCCCGGTAGTCCTTCGGTTCATGTTTTAAAACGGTTTCAGGGCATCAGTTGGTTTGCTTTTTCTTGCACTCTTAAGAACTGCACGTGGCTGGCAGCAGCAGTCCTGGCCTTTGTCATCCTCATCTTCAGCACGCACGTGTTCACCAGTCTCGCTCATTTCTGGTCACATTCTTCTAGCCCTTCAGCAGTCTCTGGTAGGAAGCGTGCTTTGGTATTTTGGTCATTTTCATCTCCTGTTCACCATATGCTGTGGCAGATTTATGAAGGATTACATCTGCATAATCACCAACCTGTTTATTTCATCAGCTGTTCCAGTTGGCAGCACCAGGTGCTTTCCTCAGTCTTTCTGCTTTTTCCCTTCTAGTTTTGTTCAGTGCCCACAAAACAAACGGTCCTCCTATGGCCACCTAAATGGCTGCCATTTTCTTATTGCCATATGCCTCATCCCTTGGTGGCTCACGGGACGTGCAGAAGAGGCTGAGCCAGCAC
Organism: Callipepla californica brunnescens; assembly: GCA_023055505.1. Classification (NCBI taxonomy): domain Eukaryota; kingdom Metazoa; phylum Chordata; class Aves; order Galliformes; family Odontophoridae; genus Callipepla; species Callipepla californica. The sequence goes on from JALIRH010000013.1 coordinate 3,385,043, forward strand.
GCCTTGCCGCTGGTCACTTCTCACAGACCAGAGCTCCTGGTGCTGCCTGGGGATATCGTTTGTGCATATGATGAGCTGAAGTGATCTCACCGTTGTGCCCTTCACTGAGACTTCTGCACGTCTTTTGTCTTCACATAAGCAATCATTTTATCAGTTCATAAATGTATCTTCTGCTTAGTGAAATGAGGTGGTCCTTGCTCAGGAGTGGGGAAAAACTGATTTTATTCCTGAAACTAGCATTTGTCTTCAAAATAAAACGATGTCTTCACTTGACAACCTGTTGCTGTCCCTCGCTGGAAGGAATGCCCAGGCAGTGGCTCTCTTAGTGACTTCAGGATTCATTCCACGTGAGTTTATCTCACAGATCTTGTTGTGTTTCAGGATTGTTTTCATGTTTTTTCCTTTGTTTGGAACAGGAGGTCTCTGGGAGCCATCTGGGACCTACTGTGTTATTTACCATAGAGATAATAATACAGTGATACATTTTAAACTGCTTTTTAATGTGTTTTCTGGCAAATTGTCTGTTGCTGTGCTAGGTGTGAAATCATCTTAAGGGGGACAAGTGGTATTGGCATTTGTGCAGGCTTGTTGATTCTAACTAACATTTGCATTAGATTAGAACGGTAAATGCAGTCTTCAGTGCAGAAGCATTTTGCATGTTCTCAATGGTATTTTAAAATGGAGTATTGCTAGTTTGAATATGAGTCAGCTGAAATTACAGAAAATGTTTCCTTTAAAATACCATCTGAATAGAAACAGCTGTCATATCACACAGAACCTGAAACAAAGCATAGCGCAAAACTTGTGTGGCATGTAATAACCCTAGTATTAAAATCCATAATGTTTTAATTTCTTCCTTGGGATATCTTTTGTGCTCCTGGAATAGTACATTTGCATGAGAATGGAAAAAGCTAAATTATATTCCTAGGTTCAAGCAAAGAAGCTAATTTCTAACACTACAGATAGAGGAACTTCTTCAATTTGATTTCTAACATCATTGTATCAGGATAAAACTCTTCCCGTTGCCATCAGCGTGTTTGTCAGGTGAAGTTCTGAGATCATCTAAATATTTGATGAGGTTCAATGAACAGTGAAAATCATCTTGCAAAGACCTGTCTCACTACTAGATTAATCAGTAGTGCGTTTCTCTTTCCTGTAGGAAGTTACTAGTATTCAACATAGTTTGTACTCATCTTTCCATTTACCTGTGAAAGCAGTGCAGCTCTCTCTGCAGTTCCACATTGTTCTGTGTCCAGAGATGGGCAGCGGAGCTGTGAGGGGTCTGGAGCACTGTGCTGATGGGTGGTGGCTGAGGGAGCTGGGGTGGCTCAGTGTGGAGCAGAGGATGCTCAGGGGGGACTTCATCACTCTCATACAGTTCCCTGAGCAGAGGTTGTGGTGAGGTGAGGATCAGCCTCTGCTCCCTGTAGCTAGCGGCAGGATGAGAGGTGATGGCCTCAAGTTTCTCCAGGGGAGGTTCACATTGAACATCAGGAAATAATTCTTCTCCAAAAGAGTGGTCAGATGCTGGAACGGGCTGCCCAGGGGAGGTGGTTGAATCACTATACCCAGAGGTGTTCAAGAAACATGTAGATGCTGAATGAAGGGAGCATGGTTTCGTGGGGAAATATTGGTGGTAGGCGCAAGGTGGGACCAGATGATCTTGGAGGTCTTTTCCAATCTCAGTGATTCTGTGGATACCAGCTCTTTTTAATTGAGGGAAAATGCTGTGGTCATTTTCACAGGTCATTTCTTTAATTTGTAGATGTGTGTATATGTGTGCGTATCTAGCTATCCTTTGATACAAACCTGAACACACAAATATGCGTTTACATGAGCGTGTGCGTGTACCGAGTTCTGTGAGGCAAACACATGGGTGGTAAAGCCAGAAATTATATCCTATATCGGTCCATTTTGTTGCAATAGAATAATATGAAATATCATTTTTGGAAGGGCCATCAAAATGAAATCTTGAGTGTATTTGAAATCAAAATGATCTGGAGGCACAGCAAACAAAAAGCATTTTATTTATTGCAAAGAAGTTTCACAAAGAGGGAAGATAAGAGTGACTGGGTAAACAAGTAGCTTTTAGATAGCAGATAAACCTGTAAAATGAAATCAGTTGACTGATGGACAGAAAATATTATATGTCTGTTCTCTGAGCTGTATTATCCATTTCACGGATGCTGAAGCAGCAGGCTGACTTCTTCACCTCTCCTGCTGGCAGTGTAAAATGGCAGCTACTGTATTTAGTTAAATTGTCACTTTAATGATTAATGATTTCTACAGACAGCACAGAAATACAGTCAGCATGCTGAAACCTAATGGTTAAAAGGAAGAAAGAGTGGTGTGAGGAGAATTCAGACCAACTCTTTCTTCCTAACAGGTCTGGCATAGGATGTAGATGAAGAGGATCATCACCTCCTCCTACGGCTGCTAGAGGCCTCATTCAGGTCAAAATGTGGGTCTTAAAAACATGCAAACAATGTGCTGCACTAAAACCTATTTGCCCCTAGTATTTTACATGGAAATTATTATTATTTTTTTCTTCTGAGTAGTGAGGGTTTCCTAATTAAACACCGAGAGTTAGGCACAACGCAAGGAAAAGAGGAGTACGGATTGGCTCCCAGGCTCCCACTCATTACTGTGTGCTCACTGTCATTAAATACACTTAGGAAAAAACATGCTTTGAAGCCAGTGTAGATCTTTCAGCATGAAAGTAATTGGGCTTTAGTGAGGTTGATTAAGCAGTTGGGGTGAGCTACATGCTTCTGAACTTGGCATGCAAATTGAAGACCTCAGTCTGGGATTAAATAGTTCTGGGAAATAATATGGAAATGTATAAATAATTTTCCTTGTTCTTGAATGACTGCATTGTACCTGTGTAGTATAGGGGATTATTACCATCTGGTAACCTGGTGCAATGCTTCAATTAAGAGCTACAGTCAGTACAAAGAAGAAAGGATGCACCAGAGATGAAGGGGAGCCTTCCAGTACTGACTGTCATGTTTCTGATGGCCTAAGTGCCAGAGTTGATTCTCGAAGAAGTTTAATTCCCTTTCCCCTCTGGGTCTTCTTTTAAATGAAGAAAGAAGATAGTATAGCAGGAGTTGCATCAGGACCAGTGAAAGCTCCCCAGGTACTTTTTATTGCAAAGTCTCAGCTTTTATGCAAGATTTTGAGCTATATAACAGGCATACTCAAATGGAGCCTTTGCAGAAGCTCCAGATGCCTTGTTCATCAGCAGCTATCTGAAGCAGAGGGAGAAAGGTACCCGTGTGGAGATGCATAACATGCATAACACAAGGACTGGGAGTGCTCTCGGCATGGAGTAGGATTCAATTAGCGTCGTGTTAAAAATCTGGGAATATTTCCAGATACAGGGATCCTGATTCATTCAACAACTAGACAGAAAGGAGTGCAAAAAACCACCAGACAGGTGTAGTGTAATTTCACTCCACGGAGGGAAGGGCAATGGAAGTGTAAGCACCAGTTCGTCTGTCCTCAGCGTCTGATAGCACAGCTGTTCCTGAAAGATGTGGGAATCACAGTGTTGCTGTGCCTAATGAAAGCTGGACACAAAATGCTGTAACTCTGTTGTGGTATATCTTTGAGCTCCTATTACTTGGCTAGCATTGCTCGAGTGCCCATTTCCCTGACAGCACTTTTCTGCTTGCCTTCCATCGTGTGAGAGTCTCAGCCCTAAAATCAAGTGATGCCAGCCTTTCTTCTTTCTCTTTGGTCAAGGATCTCAGTGATTTTCATACATTTTTGGCACTTCCTAACCAATGAAAGCTCCCCTTCTGCATCTAGTAGTGTCCTCTTCTGTCCTAGCACTCTGCTGCACAAACACTATGGATCTAGGAGACTTCACAGGTTTTATATTACTTCTGACGTTCACAGAACTGCCTAGAGGGTTGATTTTTATTTTAAATATTCTTCCCAATCCATGGCCTCTCTCCTGATAGTATCAGCCCAAGGACATGCTTTTGAGTTGTAACACCTTGGATTTCAAAGTGCTTGTCGTGCTTTTGCTGCTCATGCTGTCATTGCAGAAAGGATAATTTGTGCCTAAAATGATGCATTTGAATCTGAAAACTGAAATTTTGTGGTGTCCAGAGAAGTGTGCATCTCCTTTGGTTTTAGTATTTATTTTAAATTAATTTCAAAGCCGCAGAATGATTACTGGGCCAGAGCTACAGAGAAGTAACCGTGTCTGATGATTAAAGAGTTGCTGTTTGATCAAAAACATTCATAACTATTGCGATCAAGATAGCAGCTTTAATTCCTCAAATACCTCGTAGGCAGCAGGATCTTTGAGCCTATGGCAAAAATATACACTGCACAAAGCATTGTTTTATCTTCTCTGACTTCCTGTTGCCCCAGGGGTATGATGCAGCAGTTGTTTGAGCTGAGTGTGTGTTACGCATTACAATGCTGCAGGGAGGTTCTGTTTGCAGTTTTCCCAGGATATGTGTTGACGGTATTTGTTCATTTGTATAAAAAGCTTCAGTACTATGAGAACACATTGATCTTGCCTCAGTTGTCACCTGGGAAGAGAGCATCCTGTTCCCTCTTTTTTGTGTCTCTTAGCTGACAAGATACCTGCATCTATTGTACTCTCCCCTTGTTCTCCTTTCACTCTGTCTGGCATGTCAATATGTGCAGGTGCTAATCTGCACACTTAGGGACAATACATTATTGTAAGAAGAATCGTCTATATCCCCTAAAAAAATATCTTCAGCTTACAAAGCCCTTTTTCATTGATGTAGCAGTTTACTTAATCTAAAAAAATTCCAACTAAGTAGAAAACTTCTAAAGAGCGGGGAGATTAGTCCCAGAAATCTGCTCTGAATTGCATTTAAACAATATTTAAATTAGCTAAAAGTAGTATTAGATCTCTTGCACTGAGTTTATAGCAAAAAAATATTAAATAGGATGTAGAACTGAGCGGGAATCTGTACTCAAGTGGCACTCTCTAAGGGGATGCTTTTGTACTCTGCCATATCCTGTTGTTACACAAAGACCTTGCGCACTTGATGAAGGATGTTCTTTCTATGGATACCGTGATTCAGGCTTTTATTAAAGGAAAGGATAGGAGTAAATGTGTCAACAAAGAGGGATTTTCTCATGTTCAGACTGATCTTGAATTTATAATTCTCTGGTGTAATAATGGCTTGTCGTTGAGAGTTGTGCTGAACAGCCATGAGATGGACATGCGGAGTCTGTCCAGTACCATCAGAAACACAGTGAATAACAGGACTAAGTGCTCAGTGGATTGCCAGTGAGGAGGAGCTTCAAGATCTATGCTAAATGGAGGAGTAAAAGCAAGTATAACCACTTGCAGGTGATGAGAACCTCATAGGCTAGAAGCATGCACTTGAACAAATGATGACTAACAAATGTTAGCCATGGGTATTCATGCGTCCAGAAATTAAGATGACATCCATAATGAATAACCTAGCCCAAAATAATTCCGTACTCTATCAAAAGCAGCTGGGTCCTCATTTCTGAAAATCTGAGGCACCTTACTTTGATTCTTTTACTTCAGGTTCTCATTTTTATTTCCATGTGATTCAGATAGCTCAAGAGGCTCGAGCAGCAGAACTAGAAACCTTTCTCAGCAGGCTAATATTTCATAGTCACTGCTAGTGTCCCTTCACTGACCTCAACAGCAGCCACGTGGGCACATATTCTGTTCAAGTAACAACTGCTGTAAGTCACCTACTTTGTGAATTAATTCAGCTTCGATAAGCAGAAATTGCTAAATGGTGTCAAATGATGGGCAGAAGTTATATGAAGCTTTTCCCCTGAAGATGAGTCTAACGAGTTTATCTGGTCAATGCATAAAACCTGGTGGACCACGTAAGATTTTGAGCTCTCAAAATCAACTGTCACTGTCTGATTTTCACATCAGAGCCAAAATGTGGTAAACATGTTTCAAAAACCGTTGCCATGCAGTGGATATACAAAATATATTGTTAGCTTTATACTTACTGCTATATTGATTTGTTACTTGCACACCAGCCAAATCAGTCTTTCTCAATAGTAAGGAAACCAAAGAGCAGTCCTGAGTATGATATTATGATACCACAGAAGTAGCTGATGGAAGTCTATCATTTTAAATGGCTTCAGAGAACATGCAACTTCTTATCTTGTCTCCAGTTGCAATGCAATGGGTTTTGTAGCTCTACCAAGTTCCTGTAGTGTGTGTTACTGATTTTAGTTAATAAAATTCTTGTTACAATCTTTTCCTTAAGATGTAGTTGGGTGTGGAATTGTATGCTTAGATGCATGTATTTTATAATGGACTCCATTAGAGAGTACGGTTCAACACAGCGCAGTGCACACTGTGAGGGTTCGATCCATGCTCTCCATTGGTGTCAACACACGCCAGAACAATTTCTTAGAAATGAAGAATAATTCAGGCTGATTTTGGCTCACATTTGAGATGAAAAGGGGTGTTGCCTTTGTTGACCTATCTGAACTTTTCTTTGTCTTTCCTTTCTTAGCTCTTTTCCATTTTATTTACTTGCTCCTGAACTCTGATTTCCCCCCAGTGTTTCACATAGGAGCTGCTTCCCTCCTGTTTCCTTTTCTTCTACACAGGGAGCTGTACAGAGATGAGGGCTTAGAACACCTCAGAGATAGGTATTTATAAGCTGACTGTGATTCTGCTACATATCAGACCTGAAGGACCCAGCACACCAAGCTGTCCCTAAAGATTCTCTGAATGATATTTCTTACGTAGAAGAACATAGAAGGCAAGGTGGAGAAATTTATGGTTCAAGCCAATAAATGTTTTCTTTTGTGTTTGTTATTGTACTCTAGGATTAGCAACTCCATGGGTCTTCAGTAAAATACTGGAAAGGAATATGCCATCCAGATTAAGCAGTTCTGTAAAACCCCACCGTTACAAACGACAAGCTCACAGAGCTCTCTGCTTAAACGGAGCTTACTACAAATTCTTGCAAGTCCTAACACGGTAGATGTAGAACTCAGTAATATGACCATGGTGTGGGATGGAGGCTGTCCCCCAAGACGTTGCTCGCACTGCCTTTGCCACAATGCAGAATGTTCCCCTCAGTGGTGTTTTCACCTTATTTCTGTTGATCAAAAGCTCGAGACCCACTAAATTCAGCCAAGGACAGAGCTCATTCAGTTGTTGGGCTACCAAATGTATTTGCCATCTCTTTTGTTTTCTTCTCTTTTAACTTTTCTAAGACATTTTGAATGATAAATAGCTGCTCTAATTAGCTATTCAGCAAAGGTAAGAACTGGCAGCTTCTGAGATTCCTTCATGCATGTACTTTGAGGATGAATGTGATTTATGGACCACAGAATAGTTACTAAAATGACTCCTATTTCACGGCTAAGGAAATGTTCTTTTTGCTTCAATTGAAAAACATTTTTTTCTGTGTTTTGCAAAATGTAACTAATTTCTTTTACACTTTCATTGATTGGATTTTGCAATTCAAAACATCTTTTACCCGTACACTTGTATGTATTAAAGTGAAACAATTCATCTGAAATGAGATGCTTCACACTCAATTATATCTAAATTTCTCATCTACAACCCTTGATTTCAGTCTTGGGTGTCTGTGCAGCTATTGAAGCTGAAACTGTAGAAAGGAAATGCTGCTATTTTCAATTTGTAGCAATTATATTCAGAGCAAAGCAGATGTGGTGGTTTTCAGTTTCTGCACATGGAAAACAGCAGGCAACGTGTGGAAAGGTTGGCTGATCTCTGTAAGACAGAATCCCAGAATCATAAGGGTTAGAAGGGACCTCTGAAGGCTGTCTAGTCCAAACCCCTGCTAAAGCAAGTCTTCTAGAGTAGGCTGCACAGGGAAGTGGGAGTGCTGTGAGCACTCGGTGTAAAAAGCAAGACTAACATATGGATCACCACCAATTTGTATTGCGTATAAACCAGAACAGGCAAGAAAATGTCCCTTTAAGTTTCAGAAGGTGAAAACAGTTCACAGAAGAAGGATTATTGTGGAGGTGGTAAGCAGGTCCTCCTGAGTGTGCACCTCAGGTCTTAAACTGTTCCTGAAGACAGCAGTCCTGTAAAGTCAAGTCCTCTCGTGCCTAGGATATGAATATGACTATAGCATTAGCATAACTAGGGCCTGAATCTGTGCTCATGGTGAAAGATGAAGTGGAAAGAGCTTTCTTGAATCATTGCTCTAAATAGGTGCCTAAATTTTGCTCCATTGAAAGAAAAGCAAGGTGAATTCAGTGGCATTATGTACACGTATCTGTTGAGGTAGATCAGCAAGATTTTGAGAACATCAATGCAACGTGAATGCACGTACTGCCAGCACGTGCCTGGCATGCCAGGGAAGCACAAAACATCATTCTCTGTTTTAGTTAATAACGAGTCTGGAAGTATGCGTCCACTGAAACCCTCCCCAGCATAGAATAACTGTGTTCTGGAGCTGAAACACTCGGAACAGTGTTGGGGAAGTAATTGGAAGTTGTGTAGCCAAAACACAAATCATTGTTTGATTAATGAATATAGATGTTCATCCTATTAGAACTTCTCTTGGAATGCTGTCTTAGCACCCATCCTATGCATCTCCTACAGCCAGCTCTTTCCTATTCCCAGCTCCTTGTGGGGTGGCTGGTGGGGGCTTGCAGCACGCTGTGAACAGTGCTGCTGGCCTGCACTTCCAAGATGAGCACCCTTCTTCAGATCTCTGATTTTTCTGTTAGCTGTTATGCACAAGGAAGCCGTACAAGCACGAGACCTTTTACAGAATACCTTGTTATGGTTTAGAGCAGCAGTGCCCCTGGAGGAGCGTGTTTAAAAGTGTCTGGTACCTTAATTTGCGTTTGCCCTGGTGGGAACTTAAGATGATGAAAGCAACCTAGACACTACATAAAAACGGAACGTGCCTGATTTTACACCCATTGTAAAGCAATTGTTCCACTTTTAGCATCATTATTATAACAACTGTTTTTCTAGTAATAACTTTGAGGACTCTGTAAAGTTCTGGATCCTGTTATGGTGAGGTTTATTTTATTTTTTTTTCCCATGGTGTAAGAAGAATATTATCTTGTCCAAATATTTTTTTAATGTGGTGTGTGTAAGTGAGCTTGGAGCAGGGTGTAGGAACTGCAGCCCTCCACACTTCATGCTGTCACCCTGCAGAGCTCTCTGCTCCATGCACTTCTCTCTGGTTCTGAGAAAATTTCTAGCCTGTGAAACAGAACAGCTTTAAGAGAAGAAATAGAAAGCAGATGTCATCATTATATGTTTTGGCCTCACAGTGGGAAGGTGTGCTCACAAAATAAAACTGATGGGGAGGTTATTCAGAGTGTAGGAGAAAGGCAAAAGACAAGACTGCCCGCTGGTTCAGGACTTCTTTAGGGTTCTGCCTCACAATTAGGGTTCTTCCTGGGAGGAATGTGTATCTGAGTTGGCATGAGGGCAAGATGAAACCAGACCCAGTTCACCATCTCTTGGATGAATGCTCTGGTTTCTCTGCTTCTGGGGAGGGGATAAGGAGGCTCTGACCTTCCCTGCCTCCTTTTGTGAGGATGTGTTTGGTCTCTCAGAGAGTTGTTAGAAGAGCTCAGGCTGTGTCTTTAGCAGAACACAATCCCATATTTGACAGTCTGGTCAAATCCATGCTCCAGGAATAGTCTCTTGCCTGCTTTAAAGCAGAACTAGTCACAAAGAGATTTTGCACCAAATAATTTCATGCTCTGGGGGCTGGTGAGAGGGATGGTGCGAGAGACAGCACGAGGCACTGAGTCACCTTGACGTCCACAATTCTCATAAGTAGCTTTCATAAGAAAGGTCAAGGATAGCCTGTTCCTCTCTGTGGTGTTTCTTCAGACAGCTGGAGCCTTGTCTGGCTTCTTTTGGTGCAGGTCAGCCTAGCTTTCTACCATGAACCTCCCTGATTCACAAAGCTGTATTTCTTTTCTCCTGCAACATCTTCTATTCCTCCTCCTTCCCACTGGTTGTTTGACCAGGTCGTTTTTGGTCAGAACACAAATTTGAAATAAACAAAAACCCACCAGCAAACAGGCTTGCATACACTGAGAAACATCCAAGTGTGTGACCTTTAAAAACAAAAGTTACCTAACTGTCCTCTCTGCGTCGATGATCCTCGCCTGTCACCCTTTGGTGTGTAGTTCAGGAGGAGGGATGAACTGTGATCATCTGTGCCATCAAAACAGAGTTTGCAGACGGACACAGATTTACAGGGAGTCCATAAACTATGCACTGATTTCTGGACACGGAAACCACACAGTCAGTTTTTGCTCGTTGAGTCCTCATTACAAAAACAACTGTGACCATTTACAGATAATTTTGATTGCTTTTGAGTATAAACATAATGTAACAGCCTATTAAATTAAGCATTGCAAATAGCAAAGGTAGCTTTGTTTAAATTTAATATATTTAGCGATCAAAAATCAAAGTTTCACAGCAGTTAAGACCTGCTGAGCATAATTAAACTGCATTCTGTTAAAAGATAATGTCAGCAAAATAAAATGCAGGCTAAGGTGAAGCATACAGAACCTGCCATAAATTGAAAACCTGCCAGTCTACCTGCAGCTTGTTTGTGCCTCAGCCATGATGAAGGTAGATGAGTAGAAGAATTAGGGTTGGAAAGAAGTAGTTATTACCTTTCGCTTTCAGATGCTCAGGCTTTATATCTGTTTGAAAAACTTGTGCTTCAACTCCACGCAGTGTGAAAGGCAATTGTACTATTTATGGAAAGAAGACTCATATTTTTAATTGCATCACAGATATACCATTAGAGATGTTTTGGTTTCTTTAACTGCAGTATTCGGAGGAAGCTAAATGCTGAGAACGTGCAAATCAAGGGTTTTTGAAGGGACTGGCTCTCTGCAGTTTCCAGTTCAGATGCTGCAGATTCCTTAGTAGTCATCATGACTTCTGGCTGGTTTTCTCAAGTAATAACAAGAAAAATATTAAAACAAAATCTACCACTGCTGCATCGTGTGTTAATATTCTCCAAGTTAAAATAAAATATAAAAACACCCCGTGTTTTATCTCTGTTTTTCAAGATTTTGATTTTCCAGGGGCTTTTTCATGCTGTAGATGTGTGCCTGTCTCAGTACTGGGTGCACAGGATTGTGCAAATTGTGAATAATGCTCTGTTATGCTGTTGTAGATTTCTGCAGGGGATGTGGAGACGTTCACTTCCAATAGTATTTCATTGTTCATGAACGTTATGGGTGACCCAGTACTGCACAGAGCAGACATGTAAGATTTCATAGATATAATTTGCAAATTCTTACAGTTCTAAAGTGCAATTTCTGGCGCACACCTTTAAAATAATAATAATAATAATAATTTACTCTGAGTTTTCCTAGTAAAGGCTGAAATAGAAGAATAGTTTGCTCCAGAGCTGCATATAGTTCTTAGGTACATTTAAACGTACCCCTGTATAATTGAGATGCAGGCTGCAGTCTAGCAGCAGGCTATGGGATGATGTTCTATATAGGTAGAGCTTGTATCCAGCAACACACAATAATAACGTTTGTGAGGGAATTAAGTATTTCATGAGCTACAAAATCCTTCATTTTGGGTGGAGAGGTTTTTCTTTTAACTTGCTTTGCCGTCACAGATGGAATGCAGAATTCAATATTATTTTATGCATCCTGGAAGTGGAAATTTTGCTGGGAAATTAAATCCCACTGATTCACCTATAGCAAAGTGGGGAAATGTCAACACCCTCCTCACTTCATTAGTCAGATGAATAAGGCACAAAGGTTAAGATACTAATTGAGCAAACTACAGAAATTAGTTAAATGCGTAGAAACGTACTATTTTTACCCACACTTACTAAAGCTGGTGTTGAGACCGCTGTGTCTCACACCACTTACGGAGCAGTGGATGCACTATGCAGGCACTGCTGTGGTGTGCCACGTCACAAAACCCCCAGTGGTCAATCTTTACCTGTTTATTATCTTACTAACATCTTTGTGTTGGCTTTTTTTCCCCTCCCTCACACCTCCAGCAGCCTGTACTGCACCTGATCAACAGGGTGCTGAAGTTTGCGTGTGAGAAGTAGAAGCTAAGCAGGCACGCAGCACAGGATCCATGAGGATGGAGCCTGCCATTTTGTGTGTGGGGACGGCCCCGCTGCCTTGCCTCGTGCAGTGCCGTGGTGGAGCCGTGCCGTGTGTGATCCGCAGTGCTCAATTAAGAAAGTAAAACTTCCCCGCTGCGTACAAATGGAAAGCTGCTGATCCCGACGTGCCGTTTGCGAAGGTGTCTGTCGGACTGTTTCAAAAACAGCGTACTGCAAATTGAAATTTACTAAACTGGCAGAACGCCGGCAGGGGAATTACGATGAGGCTGTGGAAGACAGGGCGCGCTGTCAGATAATTGAAGCAACTTCGAGAGAGGAGGCTGCAGATGCACTTCTTCTTCACGCCCCTCTGAGGGCGCAAGGGTGGCCGCCATTTTCCCGCCATTTTCCCACCTCTGAGGCGGGCGCCGTGGCAGGAGAGGGCAGCTTCGCAGAGTGTCACCCACACGGGAGTGTAGGTCAGCTGCACAGCCAACCTGAGTCCTAACGTTTAATCCACCCTGCCCCACGGCACTGTCCTTGTGCTCTTTCCCTTTGGATGTGTGCCCTCTGGGCTGCTCTGTCCCTCCCAGCGCTGGCAGTGCCTCATGTCCCCTCCCAGCTGTGCCCTGACCCCTGGCAGAAGCTCTCTCCTGCTGATGTTTAAGGCAACGTCTGTGTGGCAGTTAGGAATCAGAGCTGGTAAGTGCTGTTTGCTGCTACCTGTGAGCATGGCACCATGCTTTTTTTCTCTGCAGTTCGACCCAGTGTGGGGTTTTATCTGCGGAGGTGCTGGTGGATGTATTTTTTTATGGCGCGTATTGGGAACGCTGTTTGACTGGAAATACAGCCGATGCTTTGGAGTATTTAGTGTTGGTTTTAACAAAGAGTTATGTCTAAGTTGAAATAAAAGCCGTAGTTTATATATCGCTCTTTAAAAGAAAATATGTACAAGCTGGCTTTTACATTTGGACGTATTCTTTTTTTGCTGGCAACACACCTCAGCTAACAAAGCAGGATTCCTTACATCCCTACAAACTGAAGATTACTGCTTCTATCAGGAGAAACTGAAATCCATTTGCCATTATCACAAAATCCAAGGGGTCTGAAGAAAAGAAATCTGCTGCAGGCCTGGTTTCAGTAGGCCTTCAATGCCTAAACGACAACAAACAGGAAAGCCCAAGCTTTTTAGGGACTAAAATTAGATTTACTAGATATTAATATCCTACTTTAGGTTCTTATTTTTCCTTTTTTTTCCCTCATCATCAGCACCGCACTATTTCTTCAGTTCCCCAGAGTTTCAGAAAAGATCCCTGAGCAGTTTGGCACGTGCAAACTATTTTTTTGTTCCCCCATTTAATACTCAATGTTTTCCTAAATTTCTCTTTAGAAATACCAATGTTTACAATGACCTAAACACTACTGCAGCATTCAGATTTCTTTTTTTCTTTCTCTGTGCCTATCTCTGGTGGTGGACCTAGAGAGATTTTTTTTTATTCCTCTTAAAACAAAACATTCTCTCGTTCTGCCTTCTTATGTCCTTTATTATTATTTTTTTTTTGTTGTGAGCCTATAACTGATGCCTAAGGTACAGACTGCCCTCGTATAACCCACTTGACTGCTCAGCATAAATGAGATTTTTAATGGCCTGGTTACTTGTCATTAATTGGCTCAGACAAGCTTGAATTTTGTCACACATCTTGACCTTTATTGAACCAGCAGCTTTCACAAATAAAGGTCAACAAATTCTGGCCTTGGCACCTCTTTATAGAATTATTTTGATCACATATGCCAAAATCCAAATCTCTGGTCCCTAGAAGTCCTTCTATAAATACGTATGTCCTAGCATACAAATGGACCTGAAACATTAAAATATACAATAGCAGTGATTTCAGTAACTCAGCTCCTTTGACACCAGTCTGCTTCAGTCTTTGAGGGGTAAAACCAAAGCACCACACTTGAAAACAAGCCAGCTTGCTTAGCTGAGGCACAGCATAATCCATCTTCTTGTGTCTTTTTGTCTGTTTGCAACCTGAGCGTGATGTGATCTGAGTAATGCCTGGTTAACCTGTGCATTTGGCCTTTAAAGGATGGAAAAAAGAGCTGGCAGCAACAGTGGGCCTTTGGTGTAGTAAAAGTGCCATATGGGCAGACATGGTCTTACGTGCATACACTAAAAAACAGTGCTCACTGGATCTTGAGCTTATTCTATACAAAAAATGAACTGTTCTCATGAGGTTTCCTTGTCTGCAGAGCTGAAGATGTGAATGAAACATTACCTGCTGTTTGTAAGGTAGTGTCTTATTTATATACTGATTTTTTTGCATGTATGAAAGCAGACGGGTTGGGCTTGTGCTTCTATGTGCCCGTGTTTCTCTCTGAGACAACACGCAGCACATTCAAGTTCAGTAGTGGAAGAGCAAAAACAACATTTTTATCACAAGGAAATGAAGACAGCTTATTTGCGGAGCAGCCCTTCTGTTTGTGTGCGTGATTCATGGCCTGTTGGTGCTCTCTGTAACCTCTTTGTGAATGTAGGGCACTGTTGTCTACCCATGTGTGCTGCTCTCCTACTCCCATGGGTCCTCAGCTATTAATAGTCCTTATTTCCAGGCTTTCTTGAACTGTGCTGTTCTTTCCCTGTGGTTCATTTGTCCGAGGTGTTTATGAGTCTTGCAGCTTTGACTTTTGTGAGCCGTAATTGGGGCTGGACGCACTCCTGTGTCAATATTCTCTGAAATCTGCCAGGGTAGGAAGAGTGCAATTTACAGTTGTTCTTGTAAATGGCAGAAGCAAATATACTAATGAACATGACATATGGGGTTACGTGACAAAATTCTCGGTGGCAGTACCCTTGATTTTAATGGCAGTTCTTTAAAGCCGCTCAAGCTGTGTGAATCTTTGGGCATGGTTCATGCCTGTAAACAAGCAAGGTGTTTTAGATATGCAATTTCAAACGTCTGTCTTTAATTTTATGAATAAAAGTAAGTGGTAATCCACCCAAGTCATTGAAAGCTTGCAAAATGTTTAAGGTGAAAAGCCAATGGAAGTACTTCAGAACTCCTACCTTAATTAGCAGTGCTTCCCTTGTTGTACCTGGCACCCAGTGAAGCAAGCAAAAGCTGAAGGACAGTCTGTGTAAGGAAACTGCAAGGCCTGTTAAGGATTTTTTCATGACAGGACAACTGGAAACAATCTGTTTCATTTTTGTTCCACATGTATGCAGCAACATCTTAAAGTAAAACAATGAAAAGCCACAGCTTTCTGGTTTAGATCAACCTTATTTGCTCCAGGGTTTGGAAACTCCGTGGTACCAAATAGAGTTGGCCCAGCTCTTGTATTATGAGATAAAAATGAATGAGACGTTTTTGAGTATAGATGTACTATATGCTCAGCTTAACAGGGCTGTCTGTATTCTTTCATCAGTGTGAGACATTTTTTACTCTTTCGTGATGAAGAAAAAGATGTGAGAAACGAGGAGTCGGTGTTGTGAGATGAGGAACTCTGAAGGACTTTCAATTTTATGTACTTTTAGCCATTTAAGGGCAGCACTGAAGTGTTCAGAGAAACTGTGAAACAAACCTGAACTGTTTGCTGTTCACTTTTAATTACGGAGGTGCTAATTGCCCTGTTTTGCTACTTAGTGCTCTAAACAAGCCATCCAAGTTGGTATATTTTTTGTCACTGACAGAATCCTGCTAAAAGTCTTTCATTTTAGAGTAAAATCAGAATGCTTGGAGGCAGCTGCCTTCCAGTGGTGCTGTACTCCTTGGTGACGTTTCAGTAATTGATATTTCATTTCTGGTTTTGCCCTCAGTCTCTATTACTTCGACATCAGAAAACTCTCAAGAAATTATGGAACGTGTGTATTTGTACTCCTTTTTCATATAGGATCATTATGAGCTTTACTGATTTCCGTGATAACTGCAGTGCTTTTTGTCTCCTTCTGGTAATCTTAGTGAAACAGCTACCAGCTGCTCACTGTCTTAACACCCCTAAACTGTAACTGCGTTAAAACCTGACACAAGGCCTCTTGGTCTTGAAAGTCAGCAGCCAACTCAAAGAAAGGACAGGAATAGTCAGTAGCCTGGGCAGATGAACAGTGAGTATAGATATTCTTTGCTTAAAATATCCCTTTAGGTGATAAAGAGCCATCAAAAGGTACTTCACGTTAATTTGCCTGCTGTCCACCTCCTCTCTTTGCCGTTCACTCTGGCTGGTTGTTGCCCCATGCAGTGTATTTAATCACAGTTTGGAAATGCATACTGTGCACAGTTAATTCTGCATCAGCACGACAGGTGAGTGTGGCATAGACGAGTACTATTTTAGAGCCTTTGACTCAGGCCAGAAGCCACAACTTCTTTTGTTTGTATTTATGATGCTAAAGATAATGAGACCTTGATCCTGAGTTGTGAAGAACGAACTGAACACAGGCAGTACACGATCATTAATCTTAGAAGGCAGTTGGAGAAGAGCACCTCATGCCCCAGTCTTGGTATGATTTAAAAGCTGATCTCTGTATGAAAGTGGCTTGAAAAAGAAAAAAAAAAGAAAAAAAGTATTGCGTTAAATCTCAGCTTTTGATTAGTGTGTGTGAGAACGGCGATGTTTCACTTCTTTTAAAGTAATTCTTACTAAGCAGTCTAAAAGGGTGTTCACATTTTCTCACAACTTGGGCATAGTCAGCCTGTCAGCATTTTCACCATCTTATGTCCTTCCAGATATCTTAAAAGATTTTAATGAGGTAAATGTTTTCCTTTCACTTTTTCTAAACAGTATTAACTTCACTGTGACATCTTATTTCAAGATTAATGTTCCTGTATCACATAAGGTTATAATGAAATATCCAAAATAACCCTTAGTTTCTTAGAAACCCTTAGAAATCTGATAATTATCTTGCCCCACAGCAGGTGATTTCGCTGCCATTGTATTGAAAAATACATTATGATTTTCTTTTCCAATTCCTGTGAAGATGGATATTTTTCAACATATTAGGAGATCATTACTAACTCAAAATAGACTTATGAAACTGGTAATTTGCCTGTCAAAAACAGGCCGCAGATGTAGCTGAGAGAGGTATACTAATGGAATGGCACTAATGCAATTTCACAAATAACTTAATGAAGCATGTAAAGCATATTTCTTCCATTAAGTACACATAGCATGAAGTTGCATTTTGCTTACTGGGTGTGAAAAATATTTTTAATCAGCTTAAAGATGAAGAGACTCTTCAAGGTTATGCTACTGAAGGCCATAAAAAGGAAAAATTTCAACAAGGGACTAGGGAGAAAAAACCAAAACAATGAAGCAGCAGTATCTCCTTGCAGATGTGCTTTTGTGGGGCCCTTCACGCCCAGGAACGAGCTGCCTGGTGAAGGGTGGTGGTTCTTCAAGGAGCAGGCTGCTGCTCTAAGATGTTCTGCTGTCCTACCCCAAAGTGAGGAACGAGGGGAAAAAGAAATGAGAGGTAAGGTCTCAGGCAGTGCTGAGCACAAAAGCACTAAGATAAGAGGCCGTGCTTAAAGCACAGAGCTTTGTGCCCAGTTACAGCCCTGCTGGGTGCAGTCCCAGCTGCTGAAACCTGTGTGACATTTGCCCAATTCTTTGACAGTGGGCTTTCCTTGAGGGTATTGCCCTTGAAGTTCACCATGAATACAACACCTCTTGAACAGAGCAAGTGCAGGAGATTCTTTTCTTTGGCATTCCTTATTGCCCTGCTCAGAGGACACATTCTCCTAGCTGCTGCTGCTGTCACTGTGCACGTGCAGCTCAGCAGAGAGCTCTGCCGTTACTCAGATGAGTGCTGCGCTGAACGATAGCAGGAAACCAAGACAAAATAAATGAAAAAGCAGTACCGTAAACTAGGGAGTCCCACTATGAATTTATTGAAGGTGTCGTTGTGGCTTAACGAGAATGTGTTTAGAGGAGGTAAATAGCAGACCCAGGGCTATTCCCAAATGCCTTCCCAATTCTTTCCTTTTCTAAAGGTCGGGGTGATGGAGCTTACAGTTGGCTTCTCACACTGAGATCACGTATAGCTGGCAATCTATACTCCCAATTACCATTTTTCCAGTCTCCAGAGTGAGCTTGGCCCACCATGCCTGGTTACGTTAATGTCATTTTGTAATGCCATTAACAATAAATGCACTGAATGCCAATACAGTGTTAATCTGTACCGTTCAGAATGGTGCAGTTCTCACTGCTTTTTATTAAAAACAAAAAAGGAGCTTAAATCCCCTTAATCTTTTGTTTCATCATAGAATATTGTTGCTGAGGTGTAGAAATAGCTGGCACATTTTCTTATTGTAGGTACTCGTAAATTAATCTGTGTGTATTCTTGTTACAGTGCCAAGTGTCAAGGAGATAATTCTTGTAGCGTGTTGCTGTCCAATGCAGTGCAGACAAGAGAAGAAAGTTCTGTTTTTCTTTTATTTATGCTTTTACTATTCAGGCTTTGAGTCAGTAAAGAAGAAAATTTATTCATCCAAGTACGTTAGCGTGTACTCATATTCTTGACTAATGACAACAGATAGTATTAGATTTCTGTTGTAAGCTTGCATACTTGCGCTAAAGGTCTTTGCTGATGGCTCCTTGAGTTCTTCAGCTCACCTGTCATTCATCAAAATAGTGAAAATGCAACCTGAGATTGAACAAAGCCCAAAACATTCAACGCTTCTGATGAATTAAAAAGTAAAATGTGTCTTTTTTTTTTCTTTCCAAAGAAAACATTGCATTTAATTTTGAACATTTCAGAGAAAATATGTTTCACGTCGGCGTACTGGGTTTCAGTTAGGAAGTCATTGTTGTAAATAAGGTTTGCTAAATTTTACTCAAAAGAAATTAAATGTCACATCTTGTTCACAAATGGTGAATTAAATATTTTGCTCAAAGAGTTGAGCTCTACTGGAGATTAAAAAAACAGCTTTAGAACATCTCTCAAAGTAAAGGACCTACAGTCCTCATTAGAAATATTATGGGTAGCACTTCACAGAATCACAGAATTGTAGGGGTTGGAAGGGACCTCCAGAGATCGTCGAGTCCAGCCCCCCAGCAGAGCAGCTCCCAGCCCAGGTTGCACAGGTAGGCTTTGAAGCATTCGCATTTTTGTCTACACGTGGGGTGGAATTCATGCAGTTTGCAGCAGCATTCTTCTAGTACTCAGGAGTGGACTTGTAAGTTAGCCAGCACATCTCCGACCTGTGTAGGTCGCTCCAAAAGTACTGCCTCCTATTTATTTCTGTAGAAACCACAACAGATACAAAGGGCACAGAAACACAATTTGAGAGAGCGAATCTTCAGCTACAAAACAATAGTCACCACCATGAGCTATGCATGTGTGCTGAGCCTTGTACACCGTGCTTGTAAAAGTCTGCAAGGCGAACCAGAACTTGGCTTGTCTTTCATGTCACTGTCAGCACTGCTGAAACGCACCACTCAGCACCTCCCTGTGCTCACATTGGCTCCGTCAAGTCAATGGTCATCCAGCAAGTGTCAGTGAATGTCAGTGGGTACAATTATTTTGGCATGGAGGAATTTGTTTCAGCATCTTTGCTTCACGTGTGCTTCCATGTCAGGCACTGTACTGTGAGACTGCCCCTCTGCTGCCATCTGTCACAGCAGCAGCATGTACCAGGACAGTGGTGGGAAGATTCAACCTCTACTGCCGTGCCAACATCTGTGTCTGATGTTGTGGGCTGACAGAACAAAAAAGGGGCCTTGCTTTTGGAGCAGCACTTGTAACTGATTGAGTAAAATGGTTCATAGTGGTGAGTTTCTTTCACTACGGATGCGTCAACAAGCTGCTCGTTTCCAGAAATGTCTTAAAATACTTTCAGTATTCTAGATCATCTCAAATTCTCCAAATCCTATTTTTTTTTTCTTTATCTGTGAAGGAAAAGGTCCTTTTATTCATTCTTTCATAAAAGATCATTCCTTCTTATGTGGAGAACCTTCCATGCACGTCTATAAACGTGAGAACCAGTAAAAGAGAAGAACTGCAGCAGCTCCTTTCATTAAATGACCACAAAACAGGATGAAGGCTTCACTAATCTTGTTGATTTCTTGCACTGTAGTTCTCTTTAGTCATCTCTACCAACACAGGCAATCTAAAATATATGGGATGGAAAAAAGTTTTTGGGGTTGGCTGAAGATTTTACTGGAAAAAAAAAGAAGAAGCAATTGCCCTGTTTTGAACATGTAACTTTTGCGTTATTGGACTATTTGGCATGTCACTGAAAGCCTTGTGGAATATATACCCCTAATTACAGCTTTATTGAAGAACACTGGGAAAATCACTCACTAGTTTGTCTAATAAGATCTCGGAGGGAGCTTAATTTATGGCACCTGTTTTGTGATTAATTTCTGTGCGCATGTTTTGTGTGTGGTACTGCTGAAGGCAGTGGGAATTTGCAGTGGAATCACTGTGGATTTACCCACCTGAGTTTTGCCCCCAAGGCAGACCATCAAGGTCTGCGTTTTGGAAATCCCATTCATACTCCTGAGCTATGAGGCTGATTTCCCTCTGGCCGCTACCTGAACGAAATCAGGAATTAATCTCATTGATTCCAGCTGTTACGCTCATAGTAAGTCTGCTTAATGGGAGTTCACTTACTTAACACACGTCAGTGATGTGGAATGAACGGGGCAGCCAGTCGTAGCAGAAGTGGCTTTGCTATTTCTACTTCTCTTCCCAATAGGGCAACCTGGGAAGGATTTAGTATTACTATTTTCTCCCAGGAATTGATGCCTTATCAGAGGTAAAAGCTAACATTTAAGAATTGTCCAGTATGTAATCTGTCAGTGTAAGCTTATTAGTGGAGATCCTTTCCTTAAAGGTAATAAAAAGATGAGCATAGAGAACACATAGCACATATTGATCTTTTGTTACATATCAGAAAATGACATAGTAATAAGGAGATGGCCCTTCTTAAAAGCCTATCATGTTCTGGAGGGCGTAGAAGGGAGATAAAAGAAGTTTGTTACTTACTGAAGTTAGGGAAAAAAAAAAGATAAAATGATAGAGAGCCAACAGAGGTAGTTAACATGCTTGAATAATTATCTCTTAACAGTTCTGATAATTACAGATGAAGTCCTGAACTTCTTAATCTTGCAAAAAGCAGCTAAAGCCAGAAGCAGGAAGATCACTGTGCGCGTTAATTATTTTTTCATGAACGATTTCTTTCATGTTTAGCTTTCTAGCCCTCTGCTCCCATTTCCCCTAACATTTCATAGGTATAAGATAAATTTGATAAGGTCTGAGGTAAATTTGATAAGGTCTGAATCCACGGCAAGCATGATGTAGGTAGAAAATTAGCTGATACATTTTCACGCATCCATAACGGTCATTAACCTCTGTCTGTCTTAAGAGGGTTTTCACAGCTGCCCACGGTCCTTGTGATGAATTCATAAGCTTCATTCAAAAGGGGAAGGAAATCAAATTAGAGCATAAATGATATGAAATGAAACCCACCGATCAGTAAACAGAAACTACTTCACATAAATTGGAGTCCAAGTGTCTTTTTCAGAAATTGACCATTTCTCATGCTGAATTAGAGATCAAGGAGGAAATTAGCAGTCATCCATCAGCTCTAACACGGGAACATGCCAATGAAGGGAGCGCTGCCAGCAGTTTGAAAACATAGGAAGAGATCTCCCTTCTTGTGTATTGCCATTGGTGTTAATAAGAAGGTAAAATATGATGCAAAGCCAAGCACGTATGCATACGCAAGTAAATGTGAATTAATTAGTTTTTTCATTGTTTGCTTTTTCAGGTTTAATCATAGGCTAGAGATGTTGTGTTACATTATCCAGCAAGTTGCCATCAATATTGTAAAAGCCATAGAATAACTTGAGCTGGAAGGGGCCCATGTGGATTATGGAGTCCACACAGCACCACATACAATTCAAACCCTGTGTCTGAGAGTGATGTGTGGATGTTTCTTGAACAGCTCGGGGCCGTGACCCCTGCCCTGGGCAGCCTGTTCCAGTGCCTGATCTCTGTGTTTAGACGTATACTTGTATATATAAACACCCTTGATTTGTATTATCAAGCATTGATTTACTTTGAAAGCAGTTTTCATGCTGAAATTTTTCAGTTGATAGTGAGAAAACGCTCGGTGCATTTTCTGCATAGTGACTATTTGTAGTAGACACCATTTGTGTTCTGGAGGAGCTCCTCATAAACCCATTTCTATTGGGATTTTAGCAGGGCTGAGTGGAAATAGCATGTTGATCAGGCAAATACTGCAAGCAAAGCCTGGCTTCCTGTAATTCATTTAGCTTTCCTCATCTATAGGGAATTCTTGTTTTCTGTAAACGCACCAGAAATGTTTTTTCTCTTACTGTACTTGTTGCTCCCTAGTGGCACTGCTGGCACCATTTGAACAGGCTGAACTGGCTCTGAAAACACAGCTGAACTTTATCCATGCTGAATTTTGCACAAAATTCTTCCATCGGTGCTCAGTTAAGTTAATGAAGCTGCAGTGATGTAAGTGAGGGCCTAAGCTATCCCAGAGATCATTGCTGACAGCCATTGATGCTGGGAGGACATGTGAAGGGTAACAGGCAACTCATGTGGCCTTTGCCACTGGGGCTCCTAGTTGCAGTGTCAGTGTCCAGCAGCGGGCAGTCCCAGCCCTTCGTGTGGGTTATCAGCTGGGCCATATGCAAGACCAGGCAGTTATGTTCTGTCATCTGCAGACAGCCGTGGTCACTGATTTTTGAAAGCATATCCCAAAATATGTATTTTCAGAATAGGAAGGTTTGCTTCAGAAGAAGGATTTTAAGAAGCTGAGGAGGAACCTGAGGAGATGTAATGTAATGATGTCAGCTTGCTGTCAGAACTGCATTGTGCAAGAAGATCCATAGGAAAAACTAAAT
The DNA here is from genome assembly GCA_023055505.1 of Callipepla californica brunnescens. Lineage (NCBI taxonomy): Eukaryota > Metazoa > Chordata > Aves > Galliformes > Odontophoridae > Callipepla > Callipepla californica. The sequence continues at coordinate 3,407,980 of JALIRH010000013.1, forward strand.
ATAATGAGACTTTGCTGATAGAACTGTAGAAAATTGTAGTTTAAAAGCTACTCTCTATTTGTTGTGCTCGTAAGGATTACCATTCCTTATCAAATGTTTTTGATTTCAGAGCAGTGAGGTTTCCAGCTGTATGTTCTTTAGCACCAGGTTGAGCAGCTGCAGAGCTCTGCACTGTAGCTTTGGTGGGAGAAAGATAGAAGAGAGTCAGAAACAAGGATAAGAAATACTGGTACATTCTTGATCTGCATTAAATATATTGACTATGAAACTGTGCAGAGACGTGCACAAATCGGTTATACTATTTAGCATTGATTGTATTGATCCACATAATGCAGAAGCTTCATCTGTGATCAAAACTCACCTCCTCGTTGTGCTCCGTTGGGCTGTTGCTGGATTTCAGTAGGGCCTTCTGAAGGCAGAGGGGAGCTGGGGGAAGCAGCGCAGTCTCCATCCTGCCGAGAGCTGCATGGGATGATGAGCATTCTGCCCTCGTGTCCTCACCTGTGTGAGCAGACACCGGGCCCTGCTGTGGAAATAGTAGACAGGCTTCTCTCCAAAGGCTGCAGATCCTTCTCTAAGGCCGTGGCTCTGGCCTTGATTTACTCAACACTCAAGGGTTCAGTTGCACTAGGCAGTCCTTGATGTGCAGCAGAACCAAACCCGTGGCAGCGGTGTTGCAGTGCCAGCACTTCCTTCTCTGCGCCGTCCATCTGCAGCTCGTGGTGAGTCTGGCTTTAGTGTCACACAAAGCAGAGTGCAGCAGTCTGTGCTCAGATGTCTGCCATCCCAATCACATTGCTCATCTGGAGCAACTAGTTAATTTACAGACTCCGTGGTTATCTCTGCATTGCAATGAAGGTCACATCTCACTCTGTGTTAATCTTTCCTTTGCCCAGCTTTTCCTGTGCCCTGCTGTAACTTCCCGACATCTGCATCAAAGCTTTCTGAGCTTGCCTCAGAAGAACAAGTCTTGGCTCTTCCTATTGATATTGCTTAGGCTGTTGCTAAGTGATGTATTTTTTCTAGCAATTAAAGCTGGGCACAATAGCTGTCAACTTTCTTTTAAGTGGTTTCTAATCCAAGGCGTGGGTATTTGGCAGTCTGTGGTTAGTGGGTTTCCTGAAAAGCTTCAAGAAGCTGCAGTCGCTTTCCCATTTCTTTGAAAAAGTCAAGTGCTTCATGGATTAAAGAAAACACAGTAAAAGTCTTCAGTGCATCTGCTTCCTGATTACATCCTGAGCACTCAGGTTTAACTTGCGTGACCTTGGTATTGCTCTGGTTGATATTCAAGCTGTAATTTCACACTTAATCTTTCAAAACATTCAGAAGAGGGAACCAATTTTGTTCAATTTCAGCAACAAGTGTTGCATCTCGTGTAGTCAAGGTCAGTCAGAATAGAGCAGCCGACCTGAATGCTAGGATTAAACACGTGGGGCAAATTGGACATAATCAATTACAATTAAAGAGCTTAGTAATACAATCTCAAAATTACTTTTGAAATAAGTGCAAGATCTCATTATTTGTTTATGACTTTTAGGGGGCATTTTTCTCTTAAATGTGTGTGGTAGTTCTTGAAACGAAAAAGTGGCACATTTAATAGCAAGAAGAGGTTGTAGGCTGCTCAAAATGTAGTCTACCTGCGGTGCTTGTGATTGCAGGCTTTTTTTGTTGGACTTAAAAATGGATTATTGACTTAAGAAGCAAAATGAATCATAGATGGCGAATGGATAGGAATTTCTGGAACTGCACAGAAAGTGTCAGAATTATTATTTTATTATTGTCTGATTACATGTCAGTTAGTAAATTTGAAGGCTGCCTGAGACCTTGCTGTTCACCAAATCCAGTCTCACGTCTGCCATGGCCTGAAGGTTCCAGCAGCTCGTGGTCAGCCAGGGGTGCTGGCAGTGAAATGCATGAGTGGCTTAGTGCTTTCCTCACTGGCACCGCTACCTGAGCTGACCTGGGTATATCTGTATTGCACTGATACCACAGCTGGGCTCTGTGCTTCATCTCCTTGCAGTGAGCAATCAGTTGCTCTCTGGAAGTCATCTGCTTGATGCTGTGGTAGGATTTAATCACGGGAGAACCTATCAGGGCATCAAGTCCCTCCATTTGGTTGTGTGGTTGGATTTCTCAGATATCTCTCTTCAGTGCTGAGCTGAAGGATGGTTAATTCCCACCTTAATGAGTGCTGAGACCACCATCAGGTTGTGTTAGACTTAGCAGTCACACAGCCAGCCACGTGTATGAGTTCTGGTTCTGTAAGTAAATGTTACCTTCTGGGGTCTGAGTAGGACTAGATGTAATCTGAGCTATATAAGCATTATTTTGGCTCACAAAATGATTGAAATACAGAAAAAAAAATGCTAATAGAAAATAAACCTACAATAAAATGTAGATTTAATTTTGATACTCACAAAAATATTTTGAAACCTTAAAAAAAAAACTATTAGAGAAATGTTGAAAACTTTATCGTTTGGACTGAAACAATTCAATTTATTCAGCCTGAATTTTCAAAGAGTTTTCTGAGATCCAAATTGTAAGTAAGAGTTTTTTTTTATGGAGTCCCAGAGATGTTGAATTAGAGCCTTAATAATATGTATTGTTTTCTTTAGAGCTGAAAACATGAAAAAAAAAGAATCATTGTCTCTTTGGTCTTAGACAGAACGCAGTGTATACTGTTGGAGCCAAGGGTAAATAGATTATAAAGATCTAAAATGAGGAATACTGACACTGTAAATGAAAATCAGATATCTTAAACCTGAATTGACATATATTTGATTTTGAAGTGCAGAATGTTTTAGGTACTATGCGCTGAAATGAGTATTAAGTACAGAAGTTGAAATTCTTCCTCTTTGTTTCCCAGCAGGAGACAGCTCGTAACAATAAAATAATAATAAAAAAGCTGAGATGTGTCCTTTCTCTCAGAAGTGTTGCTGAGTTCCTCAGCACTGAGCTAGTCTTCAGATTACTGAAAACAGTAGGTAGAAAAGGTCTTCTACTGGAGAGCAGTGGGGCAGATGTATCTAGTTGTTGGTTTTCTTTTGAGTGCTCCTTACCTGCCGCATTATTACTGGCCCTATGCAAGATTCAGAGCAGCTTTAAAAGCGTTTAAGCCCCTGAAAGCAAAAATCTTTTTTACGTAGGCCAAAATGTTCCCCTTATTTCACTCTCTGTGGCACTGTGTCTCAGGAAATATGGCCATCTACCAAAGCTGACTCAAACACAATGAGGTGGAAAAACATGACCTTCAGAAGGATGATTTAGCATGTAGATTGTAGAATACATTTCTGTTAGATTGCTTGCAGCTCGGAACCATCGAGGATATTTGTAAAAGAGCTTTGCAAATACGGCATGTTGCCATGTAAACAAGCTGTTACTATTAGGAATAAATTTTGCTTAATATGGAGAGGAGTGTCTTGGTATTTACATGGTGGAATTCTCACATCACAGACCTTATTTAATCCTCGTGCTGGGAGAGCTTTGCTACCCATACGTGGAAATCACCTTCCTTTTCACCATCTTTGAGTGATTGTTTTTTACATAGAAGGTGACTGCTCATAACCAAAAACTTAACCTCAAAGAGAAGCAGAGAAGAAATGAGCACTTGCTGTATAACACAAAGGACCAGAAGTCTGATCCAAAAGCCTTTCTCCTTCATTTGCTGCGTGGCTCAAATCTGAGGGAATGCCTTCTCTTAATCCTGGCAGTGTTCCTGGCCCCTCTGTGTGCTTCCTGGTTCATTTTTGCTCATTCCATATGGTGCTTAAACTCCAAACATCTCTGTCCAGGCTCTGTAGCTGCTTGTAGGCTAGGCTAGCACCATGTGGTCCTAAAAACAACTTTTATGCCAGAAAGATGCTGCTCAGATCTGCCATTAATAGTAATTTTTACTGTGATAATAAGGTTTCATTCTACCAGAACTCTGAAAAATCAGGAATGCAGATTGGATAAGGGGTGAGAAGTATTAGAAGAAAAACTAAATAAGGAATAGATGTGAGAATTTTTCTATGGTATTTGTATTTAAATCTTTTCATTTGGTGTTAGAAATAAACTCAGTGCAATAGAGCTTGCTTAGACATGCCTATCTCAGGTGAATAGTCAGACCTATAAAAACGATTGGATCTGATGTCAAGATGAGACTGTACTTGTCCCTCTTTTTTCCTACCGTTGCTCTGCCTGCACCTCTAACAACCATTTCCTTCTCCCAAGATGTGTCTAAAGCTGCATGGCTTTCTGGCCAGGGAGCTGCACAGCATGGGGCAGAGCCTGGAGAGCACAGCAGTGTGTGTTGCTGTGGCCTCTGCTGGACAAAGGAATTGTCATGAACGTGGCGTGGCTTAATGCCTTCAAACATGCATGTTAGCGTGGAGGTCAGCTCCTGGGCCTTTTGACATACACTGAGTTTGGCAACATGACCTGTGAGAAGATGAGATTGTCTCCATATTCCTCCTTCGAAGACATCTTTGGGTGAGATACCTGTGGGTTTTAGCCTGGGTCAGGGGAATGTTTTGGAGTTAGTCTTCTGTCTGTCCGTGTGAACTTTAGTCAGCATCAAGGCGGAGTCTTCAATTCTGTGAACTGGGTTGGTTCTGGATGAATCAAAAATAGGAAACGTGCTCTGGGAGCAGAGATGCAGTGCTCCAAGTGCGAATGAGCTTTCAGTCCATAGGACCAGCCTAAAAGTAGGCTGAAGTGGATGAAGCACTCTGGTACATACACAGCATGGATATCAGGACCTGGGCATCTTTTTAGTCTACAGATCTTCTGTTAGTGCATTCTGTTTTATAATTAACACATGCATAGCCTCATGAGCAAAGAAACACAATATTTGAGGAGAAGAGTCAGAGATCTATAACTCCGTTTTCCCCTCTGAGCATTGTGTGGCTGTGTGACATAGGCATAGCTCTGTGTTTGTGTCATCCCACCCACACCACGATTCTGTCCTTCTGCTGTAACACCGTAAAGGCAGATGTGGTCTTTCAGGCTGACTTCCTCTAGAGCTCTGGCCACGGATCTGTGAATGAAACCTTCACCTGGATTAATGGAGTTGAATGAACTAGTGTTTATTTGGTGAGAGATAAAGCAATCTGTTCATAATCGTTTATAGAGGAGTTAGAAGACTTTGAAAAGAGTTGCTGGGACTTGCAATAAAAGAGTTAGTGACAGATGCTTGAGCAGCCTTCAAGAGTGGTTATATGGAAGTTATATGGAGTAAGAGAGCTACTGGGGTGGAACAAATTGGGTCAGGCAGAGCAGCCAAGACAGGAGAAGAGTCAATATTTAGAGAGGAGTTGCAGACTGTTGTTGTCCAGGATAAGCAGGATGAGAATGCTATTGATCTTAGATATTTATAGAGCCCCCATCACTGTAGTATATTATGTAATCGATACTCCCATTTTCAGGGGCATTCATGAGAAGCATGACATTTTAGAGAATCTGTTGATGGAAGTGGAATGGGTCCTGGTGCCTGCATGTTTCTGCTCACACAGGTAGCTAAGGAGCCTGTGAGAACCAGTGCCAAACTCTCCAGCCATTTTCTGAAGACAGAAATGTCTGCCTGCATGTTTCAGGTTTGACATTGACATCACTCTTGTAGCTTGTCTGTAGATTGCATCATTTTGAGGCAGACTCCCCATTTAAAATGCAAAATTCAGAATGCAAATTAAAGATTTATGACTTTCTGTCTGTCAGTTTTGATTCCATCATGTGTTCATTAGTCATGCCCTACTGTGCTATCCTCTAACAGTGCTGACTGATGTTGACCACAGACATTATAAATGATCCCTTTTGATGCATTAGTTAATTACAAAGGAAATCAGCCTGTTCGTGGCAAATTCAAATCCATCTTAAAATTTCATGGAGAGACTATTAATTATGAGGAAAGTTATTTATGAATTTACCAAGAAAGTGAATCTGTTCTCATTAAAATAAGCTTAAAGGTACAAAAGGACGATAAAATCAGTTACCTACTTCACTCTTCTGGTGCATGTTACACTAATGAGCTGAGAGACTCTGAGACTTCTCATTTAGCACTTACGATTAAATTTGGCTAATGTAAGGCAGAAAGAGACTTGGAAGGGACTTGCTTTACACGTGCTAGGAAGTACGAAGGAACAGAAATAGTGTATAGCACAGACTTTCTTTAAAGAATGTTTAGATGCTGGTCAACTTTTTTCCTTGTTCTGTTTGTTTAAATATAGGAGATATTGAGCGTAGTCCTGATTTACTCCAAGTAGAAGGCAGGATTAAATTCAGGGATTGCACAACAATTGTCCTTTAATCCATGATAGAATTGGACAGTTGATCTCTCAGTTGATCTTGGACGTTACCGTTGATCTTGCAGGATAGCAGTATGTAACTTCTCTATGACTGAATGTGCAATCGCTCCTACATTTGTTTTCACAGGTGTTTCTTTTACTGTGCTCTAGGATCAGTGAAACGAAGAGGAAAAAGGTCATGACAAGTGTACCTGAGAATGTGTTTACCGAATGATTGGAGAGCAGTCATCATGGCATCCATGTAATAGCTGGCGTTCTGCCTTCTCCCTGGCTTCAAAAAATGTGTACTTTTTTCATATCAAAATTACAGCTCACAGAAGAAGTTTCAGTTGAAAAGATGATTGCTGGTTCCCTCTGGGTTATTTCTGTGACATTGGAAGGTCACAGATGGGTAGCACTGTGTACATAGTGCTCAGGCCGAGGGACAGTGTGAATAATGGCATCAGTGAGGGGAAATCTGTGCCTCTTTGTGTGAGTGTGCTGAGAACGAGAGCTGTGTGGTAGAAAAACCTCAATAATCAACCTTATGGCCACAAAGAGATACTTGTATTCATTTATTTAGTCATCAGATTAAATCAAATCTTAGCTCAGAGTCCTTCAAAGCTTGCAGTCAAAGTTCAGGTATTCATCTGAATTCAGTAATTTGAGTATTTTTCTGAGTAACACCTATCTCCAAACCTATCTCCAAACCTATCTGTTCTAAAAGGATCTGAGGGCAGGAGGAAGGCACCAGGCACCACGTCTGCGTCACCAGGTTCCTGGTGTGCTGCTGCCTCTGCTTCATCTCATTGGGGAAAAATTCCAGCTTGGTGGAACTGCGCTTCATCTGATAAACACAGCAGTGTTTGAATAATGGTTTGGGAGGGTTTGAATGTCATCTCCTAATCTGGTCCAGGTTAGCAGCTTAAAAAAAAACAAGGAGAGGAAGTAAAAATGCACTTTTCTTTCATGATTACTTTTAGAAGTGGTGATAAATGCAATTTCTTCTGCTTTTTCCATTCCCTGTCCCTACTTTGTGCTGCAGTTCTTATGGATCTCCTTGAAACGTTAGGTTAGGCCACTTCTAGTGATGCACTTCAGTGTGCATCAGAGATGGCACGTCAGCCCTTTGTAGACATGTAGGGTAGCGCTGGAGCAGCGCGTGGCTCCTGGGAAACCCGGGGCAGTGTGAGTTTAAGTATGAAGTGAAGGGCAGTGTGGTTCATTCAGAAGTACTGGCTAAATCAGTTTCAAGTGCCAAAATTGAACTCACGATGACACGGTGTTTCATTTTTAATTCTGTGTTGTTAAATGGAGCCGTTTTCCTCAGTGGTGGATTCAGCGAAGAACCTAGATGGATCACAAATAGTCTGCTGTGTTTTTTGAGTAATGCTTTTTTCTTCTGTTAATGTTGTTTACAAGTTAATATATTCTCCCCCTGGCAGTCTTTTGACATCTGTGTGGCAGTGACAATAAACAATCACCCTTAGACCCAGATACAATAAATCAGCATGTTTTTTAGTTCAGATCAATGTCAAATCAACGAGTCAGACTGGCTGCACGTCGTGCTGAAGTTTAATAAACCTAGGCCAGCTGTATTGTACAATTCTGTTATTTTGCACTAAGGGGGATGTTTAAATTAAAGAGAAGGATGTGTGGATTAAAACTAAAGCTGCTGCAGTTGTGGTCCCAGCAGAACTGCATTGCCTGTGGAAAATCTCTACGATCTGTCGACCTTTCAGGTGTACTGTGCAGGCTGGCATGAGCTATCAGCAGTTAGAAACCGGACAGAGCCTTAAGATTTATCGTGTGGGAATTCCTGTGTTGAGTCTGGAGAAGTTACATTCAAAGTGCAGGTGATCCCATTTCCTGTCCTGTGGTCCTTGGAAGAAGATCTAGCTGATGTTTGATGATGGCAAAATTGTGTGGACTTTTATTGTTCTTTAGTAGTCAGGAAGAGAAAGTGATTAGAGGGGAAGGGATGTGAACAGTTACGATTTCTTTTTACAGAAGGCTCTATCAGAAAGCTGTGAATCTTTCAGTTTCCATAATCCTAATTTACTTCTACTGAGTTTTTTCTCTTCTATTATCTTAACATAATTAGATATTCTATTGTCTCTGAGAGGTTACTTCCTTTTCTAAGGTGAGTCCTATGCGTTGCCTCTCTGTCAGTATTGCTACGTTCCCGTGGGCTGTTCAGACACATTTGGTCATGGTGGAAGGATGTTCCCTCACCACGGTGCAAGCTTGTCTCCAGCTCGCCGGGCCCGGGCCAGCCTGTTGAAGGGGGAGCAGCATAGCAACATGGTGAAGAACTCAAATTAATTACCCAGGAGTGCCTTTCCAATCCTGCTTACTTCTGGTCCATGATTGAAGGCAGAGTTGCCCTCTAGATACATCTGGAACAGCTTTGGAAGTGTTACGATCTCAAGTTGCTCTCACTTTTCCCAGGGGTAACTGGAGAAGAGAAGGAAATTTCAGGGTGAGGGAGCTTCTGTCTTCTGCCTTGGCAGCAGTGGCAACTGCTTTAACTTTTCTGATTTGGTTTCCACTGTGATAGTTAAGAATTCTGAAATCTGCACTGGATTTCTTTGACGAGGTGTGTGTCTGAAAATGAGCCCTAGCCTCCTGCACACACAACTGGTGCACTGTCTGGAAGTGACAAAGGCAGTGGTCTAGCTATGAACTTCACTTTCTACCCCAGCAAAGAATCTAAGACGGCTGCAATAACGAAGCCCTTTCCATCCGCACTATTTAGACTCCATTGGTAATCTGCTTTATCCCAGCACGTTTTCAGCTGCAGAAAATACAGGAACAAAATGTACTGTGGTTTCCCAAAGCAGGCAGTCGCTGCTGCTTCAGCAGGGCTTTGTGGAGGAAGGCTGTCGTAAAGCCTTTTCCCCTGGAGCTGTGGCTCTGCACAAAGGGCCCTGCTCGTGAGCCCTGTGATGAACTTATGTCCTTCTATTCGTTTTGATGGCATGCCCTTCATTTAGGCCTCCTGATAACCTGAGCGCATGGGTAAGCTAAATCCAGCTGAGAAAATTTCCTCCTCAGTTTGGCAAAGCATCAGTGTGAATTTAAACTATAAAACGCGCATGCAGTGAAAGCCTGTTTCCCCATAGTTCTTGTGGTGCTTCTGAAGCTCTTTCTGTGTGTGAATGATCTGTAAAAGGACTTTAAATGGCCACGAACACATTCATTAATTGGAAATTATCCAGTGAATGACATATGTAATTACGTCTCAGTGTATGAGCTGCCTGTAAAGGAACAGCTCTGAAGTGGGGATTCACTCCGTGGTGTTTGTGTGATACAGCAGCCCCCGTCAGTGCTGGGATAGCATTGCAGCTCCTTCTCAGTGGCTCCGAATCACTTTCTCAGCGTGGCATGGCTTGGCTGGGGGCCTGGCTGTGGCAGACCTGGCCGGTGATCAGCGAGATGTGGCCACATCGTGACCCTCATGAAGCACATCTGAAGCCTGGCATGTCCTTCCTTCTCCCAACAGTGCCTTGCTCTCAGTCCTGCTGGGGCCATTGCAGTCTGGTTTGGAAGAGTTCCTGTGCCCTGAATCAGAGCTGCCCACGTGCAGTTCCCTCCAGCGTGCTGTGCTGCTCCTGAGCATCTCACTCCTCTTCAGCAATTGCTGATGAAACTCTGCATGTAACACATTCATAATCACAGTATGTAGAACTGTTCCTCAAGATGCAAGCTGCCACTTACATGATTCATCGAATTCATTTTCCCTCTCTCTCTCTTTCAAGACATCTTCCTGCTCTCTTTGATGAATCTAGCTTGGAGCCTATTATTTATCCAGGGCACACTCTGTCGCTGAGCAGCTGACACCCATGTGTATCTACATTGTTGAAGTAATGCTTTCCTAATAGTTAATGGTTGCTGTTAAGATTAAATCAATCATTTTAGATCGGATGGGGCAAAGGCACTGAACCTGGGTTTAATGCACAAACCAGTATAGCTTCCTTAACTCCTTCCATTTACATAGTGCATTAATTAACAGAAACACGGATAATTTCAGAGATTCTCTTTCTGCTGATATTTGGCAACAGCAGAAAAATAAATGTTGTTGAAAATTGTTTGGACACCTAATTAGTTAATACGATATCTTCGCATAATTTTTTAATATCATCTTTATTTCCTAGCCAGTGAGTCTGTTGAAAGCAAAAGGAAGGGAAAATCCTCCGTTCGGGAAGAGCTGTTGCAGAATGGGGTTTGAATATAGCAAGATTGGTACTGAAGGAGACAGTATTTGTGCTGGTGGTGTTCCATGGTGCTGTAGCTCTGGCGTATTTTGGCAGTTAGTGCAACTAGTTCAGAGATGTGTTGTTTAACAGTTAGGATGTAATTGAAGTTGCAGTGTGTGGTACATTGATGTCTGCATTCTGTGTTTAGACAGAGGTGCATTTGTTTAGAAGCTGTGAAATGCAAAATTTGCATCTTATTCCTCTATACTTTGCTTGCTGAGGAAAATATAAACAAAATCATTTTGCAGTTTGAAATTACGTACTTCTGAGAGGACGTTATTTGCATCTTAAACGTGACTTGAGTAGTAGCTCTGTTTTTTACCTCTGAATAAAATTTTGTAATTTGTATATTTGTTTAATTTGTATACTATGTGTGCCCTTAGAAAATAAACCTGTCCAAAAGCAGAGGTTTGGAGCTATGGAAATAGCTCTTGGGATCTGTAGGAGTAATATTAATAATGCTGTTCACTCGGACCAGTATCTGAGATTCTTTCTTGGAAACATTTTCATAGCTTGCAAATATTTTTTGCTACTCAAGGTTTCAAAAGAGAAAGGAAATTGGAAAACCCAGGTCTTTGTGTACAGCTTGCTACGAGAAGTGATGGATGAGCTTTGCCTTCCTCAGCAAGGTCTCCTTTGTAATCCTGCTGATCGGAGCAAGCTCTGGGTTTTCTCACATATTGCTGGTTCCAGCTGCACCTGTGAGACCTGTCCTCAGGGCACATCTGTTATTTTCCTGCTGCAGATTCTGTAGTGCTGCAGGGGCAGCATTCGGAACCAGAATCAGTCCTAGGTGAAGTTCTCCAGTGACCAGGAGAAACAGGGTGCAGGCGGAGGTCTATTGAAAAAGCCATCAGGGTTGCACACTCAGAGATGCTTTCTGCACGTCTGTGCTTTGCTGGTAACTCGTGGCTGTGGAGCAGTTACTGTTTCTCTGCAATCTTGAGCAGGCGTTGTTTGTTAACACTGTGCAAATGCTCTGTTCTTCCCAGCACAGGGAATGGGAAGTCATGTGGAGAGCATCACAAGCTGAGTTGTTAAACATTCTCTCTCAACGAATAAAACCTGAATGATCTATAACACAAACTAGTAAATTCTGCAAGAGGATCAATTGTCCTTGGAAAAGCAACACTCTTTCTTTTACTGTTTCTATGAATATTTATAGTCATGGGCAATGATATTGCTACGAAGATACTGCAAATTTATATCGAATCTTTCTGAAAGTTGGAGAATCAGCGTTGGAATCTTAAAACTGAGACAGTGTTGGAAACGTTCCCTTGTTCATTGCTCATTTGTACTGACACTGATTTTAGTTGGCAAACAATGCTAACATAAAAAGAAGTAAAAGGCCATTCATATCTGCACTATCCAAATGAGGATTAGGCCCTGATGATTTATTAAGTGCTGCTGCAAATAGGCTTCGTAGATATTACTGTTCTTGCCTTCATTTGAGATGTCTCAGTTTCTTGGGAGCTGTTTGAGATTTGTTTCAGGTTTGTGTGGAAAAATTGTCCTTACAGTGAACATCCTGAAAATGGTAACTGGTATCTTTGGGAAGTGGCTGGTGTTAGAACTGATCCCTGGATGCAGAGACTTTTTCATGGCAGTAGTGGGTTAAGGCTTGCTCTTGGCATATCACATTGAGTGCTTTCTCATGAGATACTTTGCCACCATCAGTGCCACCCAAGCATTTTAGACCCAGTTTTGTCCTGCTGGACTCATCCTGCCCTCTGCTTTGCTGGATGATCCTGGAGCACAGCCCATTGCCTGGGGGAGCTGCCAGGTGCTCTCTGGCATGGCAGGCATCCCAGGGCTGGAGAGAAAGGGCCTGAGCACACTGTGCTTTCCTGGCTGGTAGTCAGCTGCAGTTTGACCCTGGAACTGCACTGTTTTATCCAAACTGGAGAAATGCACAGGTCACGCCTTGTGCAGGAGGAGGCCTCTGTAGCTACAAAAGCTCCTTAGAGCTGGCCGTGAGTTGCTGCCCTAAGGAAGTGCAGGAGCTAAGTAGTCACAGAGATGCCAAATAACACAAAAAATTGGAAGAACTCAGATTCTGCCCTCAAACATGAGCGCTGCCAATCCACGTGGAATCTCCCAGATAGGCTCCCCTGCCCTTATCCCAGACCCCTTCCCTGTTATTTTTTAATCCTACAACCAAAACATAAGGGGGTAAGAGTTTAAATGGCAACCAAAGATTAGCTTGCCTGAAAGTCCTGCTTTCCAAATTTGGGAAGCTTAAGTGATAGATAGGGTTCTTAGTAAACTTTGATACCATATTGTAGTATTCGTACATTTGTGTAAAAATTAAAGACCTTGATATGCAGTCAGAAAAAGGGAAAAAGTGAGCTCCTTCAGTTCTGCAAAGGGAGAGCGGGTCTGAACACAGGAAGGTTTGGCAGCATGTACCCACAGAATGACACTGCTGGTGGCAGCTCAGTTTCTTGGCAGTACAGCTGTCTGAATAGGCAGCAAAGTGTCTTTTCTCTGTTTTATAAGCTGTAATTGCGCCAAGACTTCTGTCAGTCCCCGTGTCTTGTTTGAAGGGGGCAGAGAGGAAACGCAGCGTTGCATTTCTGCATAGCGTCGTTCCGCTGGCAAAGCTTTTCAAGTGTGCCTGAAGTAGAAATAAAGCTACAGAGGCAGAAAACTGAACGAGTGGAGTCTGCAAAGTACCATCCTATGGAATCACAAGGGCAGAAAAGCTGGAGGGAGACAAGGGAGAAGCTCCTGGATAGGCTCCAGAAGTGTCCTTTGGTTCTCTTAGGAACCTGTGGAGAGGTGAAGGAGTGTGAGGAAGAGCCCTTTGCATAGAGAGAAGGCTGCCTGTCATGCAGGGGAGGAATCTTCCCAACTATCCAACCCAGCCCGTGGCAGGAGGGCTGGATCTGGTTGATCTTCAGGGTCCCCTTCCGACCCCCTCTATGATTCTGTGATTCTGAGATGTAAGAAGACTTTGAGATCCAGTCTTGGTTTTAAGATACTAATAAATTATCAAATATTGTAATAAATAATGATAACGATAAAATCACCTGAGCATTCTTGCTGGCTCTTGTGACCTCTAAAGTACATCTGAAATTTTAAATACATATTTTTTTCACAGTAATGCTTAAACTTTAATGCAAATTTATTCCTCTAGAAAATTTCACTGTAATATCTCAACTGATTGATCGTCAGTTTAAACCTACACATTAAAAGGGCCTTTTTTTTTCTCCTGGTGGAACTGAAGCTGAATGTCACATCACAACTTGCTGTTCTCCATGAAGGTACTTGAAAAGATGGTCTCTGAGCAGACTGCACATAAATCTCACAATTTATTACATTCATTAGTATCTAGATAAAGGTTATTAGACTATCAATCAGGGCCATGTCTCATTACCCTTTAGTACTTGGGATGTTTTCGAGGTTTTCATTACGGAGTCAAGTTATTTTCTTTCCTGCTGCTGAGCAAAGAACTCCTCCAAGTGGATATTGTCTAAACTGGAGTATTGGAACATTAAGATGAGACTATACAGAAAATCCTAATGACTCAGGCAGTTTATTAGTCTTCCTCAATGAGTACAAAGAACGAGATGTTCTTTCCAGATGGAGGAGCGGGTGAGTCATTTAAAAGGCACAGCATATGCAAGGTCCGTGGGAGAGAACATGATGTGGCAGATAGAGGTGGCAACTAACTGTAGTTTTGGCTGCGAAGATAAACCAGGAAATGAGTGTGTCTGGTGTGAACTGTTGTCTCACTTTTAGCTTTTCCAAAAGCACCGGGTAGGTACTGCCTGGAGACCATAGGAGGATGGTTCTGTTCAGATCAGCAGGCACAGCACTGGTGGGCACGTTCTCTGCCCAGTGGAGCTGCATTCGTGTATGCTGACAGGGAATTAACTTCTGGATGCTTATCTGGTGCTCCAGCCCTTTTGGTTTTTCAACCTGGGGCCAATGAACTTGTGTCAGCTGCTTTTCCCAAAGCGTTTCAGCATTTAGGCGTTGTTCATCTGGACTCCTCAAGTACAGAGGCAAGAAAAATCACCAAGATTTAAAAATAACAATTGAACTTATATAAAAGTCAGTGGTATTTCTAGCCAAGCTATGGGGAAATAGGTTTGGGAGGTTCCTGTATATACTGGGCCCAGATTACTCTGCTGTCCCTTATTACTGATGATACTTGTATCCATGCTGATGTTCAAGACAGGTGCTGTCCTCTGTATGCATGACTGTGCACAGGGATGACTAATGACTGCATGAGCTTTGTGACATTTACAGCCCGAAAATCTGTGTGTGTGTGGAGCTAGATTGCTAATAGGTTTCCGTCCTAGCTCCAATTTGCTGATCGTTTGCCAAAATTCTCTCTGAAACTCAGGCTGTTTTGCATCGGCCCTGGTGGTTTTAAATGCAGGTAACAGTTTCCTGTCCTGCTGAAGTTGCTAATGGAATGGAGTGGAATGGAACGGAATAGTGCAGGACCTGGCTTTTGCCTTTGTTGAACTTCCTACCATTGCTCACTGTCCAATCTTAGGCTGGGATTTTATAAGTGTAAATCCTGTTGTGAAGCTGGTCTGTTTTCGATGTGCATCACGGTTGCTGTTCCCTCAGGGCTGATGAGGCTTGGGAAGAGGAAATGAAGCTCCTTACTCCTGCTGCTGCACCCTGTGCCATGCCGCAGCACGTGCTGTCGTCTGCTGCGCTGTGGGAGCTGGGAAGAGCAGCTCTGCTTCTGAATGGAGCAATTCAAACCGCACGGCAATTTGTCAGGAGTTGTGAATCTTTCCAAGCAACGATGCTTTGTCATTTTTTTTTTCCCATGTGAAAGCTGTGGTTTGCTGTCAGACAAAGCAAGTGTGATAGGAGGGTAATTGCCTCACACTCTTCGGGAGAGACTAGGAGAGCAGAAAAGTATGGGACTGATTATTATTGGATGAATCATTTTGTATAATCGAGGCACAAAGTTATAATCAGGCAGATCTCTGCCGTGGAGCTGGTCAGTGTGATTTTGAACAAAGCAAGGATTGACTGAAATTGCTGACTTTTATGTTTTATAATGACGTTAGTGAATTTTGATCTAAATGCCACTTGAAGACGAAGTCATTCAAATTTGCACAGCTGATGGAATTATTCAAGGGAAGAACATCAAGTTACCAAGATACACTGTGTTCTGAAGGTTGATGAGTTAGGACTTACATCTGGAAGTAATGCTATTGTAGGTCGCGAATGAATGATTTTTAGTTTCTTTCCAAAAACTGTTTCTATTGAAATACATCGATAGATCTATTCCAGAGCAGAAGCAGGAAACTTGCTCTCTGGTAATGCTGTATGTCACCAGAGTAACTGGGAAATGAACTTCCATATGCTCTCTTAACTGGGATATGCTCAGTTTGCTGTTGTGTCAAAGGACTTGCCGTAAATTTAATTAGAAGTTGCTTGACTGCTTATCAAATTCCTTGCCTCATCACTGGGAGAACAGCATGCCAAAATGACTGAAAGTTAATATCATGCTCTCTGACATCAGTCCTAGTGATGTATCACTCACGCAATGAATTTTCATTGTCAGTAAAACTTTAAAAACATTTACATATATCAAACTCACAATTCTGGAACCCTGTAATGTCTTTTCAGTATATGACATGGATCCCCGAAGCAAAGTGACAGCTATATATCTATCTACTAGATTGTTCATTATCAGCTGAAGACAGGGGCATAATATCATTGCACATTTTCTCCTGCGAATGCCCATACAGAAAAAAATAAAGGTGGAAAATAGGAAACTACTGCTCACAGTTTTTTGCTTTGGTGGCAACATCGAATGTAGGTTTCACATCTTTCCAGAGATGCAGGGTTGTCCATTTTCGCAGGGTGCCTTCCCTCCACCTCCTCCTGCAAGGCCAGTCCTTTGTGTGGATCACCAATGCTGATTGCTCCTGGCAGGCTGCTCCCAAGGAGCACACTGATGTGGCTGCTCGGCGTGGTGGGCCTTTCTGAAGGCTTTGGTTCCCCTCACTGCTGCCCCAGAGCAGCGCCTCGTGTCAGCACTCTGCTGATCTGCTTTGAAAAGCAGCAGGTAACAGGAGCAGTGGAAGTGAAAAGCAGCCAGTGTGAGTGTTGGATGGCTGGGTGGGAAGAAAGGTGACATCTCCAGTCCTACGCACAATGCTTACCTGCACGTGTTGGTCACAGCATCACTGTTGACCATCAGATATCATCTGTTTCATCTTAATTGAAGCAAAATAACCAAAGCAGCATGCTGAGCAGTCCTACGAGAGCTCAGTGCTCGCCTTATCTGCAGTCCTCATGCCCTGCAGGGAATAGAAATCACTAAGCATGTCCCTAGTGCTTTGTACCAGTACTGCTGTGTTATCCTTCGGGACATGCCCGCTGATTTGTGAAGGGCTTCTGAGGCATGTCCTGAGCAACTTCCACCGCACCATCAGCACCAGGTAGTTTGCTATTAAGGATTTCAAAGGGAAGGAGTAGCAAACCACACCTATAATTACATGTTTCTATGTGAAACAAAGTTTATCTGGAGCTGTAGCTGCGGCATTGGCACCACTGCTCCGGCACGCTGCTCTGCATCCCAGGCTCAGGATTCTTTACACTGGCTATGCAGAGCAGTGATGTCCACGGGACACTGCTGCACTTTACCACTACCCTGCTCACATAGCTTTTGCAATTGAGAAAGGATGCTTACGTTTGCTCCCAGCACAGGCATAGCCAAGGTGAAGGTACATGTTACTGCTCTTCAGACCTTGCAATTATGTTTCAAGCTAACTTTCCTCTTTCTTTGCTGTGTTCTGGGTTGCTCTGTGGTGATGAAGTCACTGTGTCCTATGTCACCAGGCACTTTCACATCTGGCACATTTCTTAAGAACAGAACAAACTGAATGAGGAGTGTGGAGATTTGCGTGGCCTGGTACAGGATGGAACAGGGCACCTAGAGGAGGTATTTTATTTTTTGGTGTAGAAGTGAGCAGTTGGGCATTTAGAGGATTCCCTTTTAAAACTACAGGTAGATGCAGATGAATTTGGGCACTAGCAATGGTGAAGAGGAGATGGGAAAGAGAGAGGAAAGCTCCCTTTGGAGGACAGATGCATTTTTTGCATTTTCCAGTGTATATTTTCACATTTCAGCTTTTGGTTACGTTTCAGTGTTCAGCAGTAATCCTATAAATCCCCGTGTTTGCCATTTGCATCAGCAGTGGTAGCTGGCATCAATGAACTTTAGAGAAGTAGGTTTTCATGTACTGCTTAATTGGGTCAAACCAATTAAATGCTTGGCACTTTGTCATTGCAAGAAGTCATAAAAACAGAATTATAAAGCAACTGCGTCTTGACATGTTGCATTTTTTGCTCTCTTAAAAGCACCTGCAAGGAAAAAATTGAGAATAAAGTTATTTACATCCACAGAAGCAAAAATCAAGTGTAAAGATCTGGTGCAGCAGAGTGCATCCCGCAGCACTGCAGATGGAGGCTGCTGCTGCAGGCTGAGTCATGATGTGCTCAGGATTTGTCTCTGGCTGATGTCAGTTAATTGATAAATTCCACATATTCATTTTTTACTGCTGATGCTCTATCAAACCAATAAAATACATCCACAAGGATGTCTTCAGCTGGAAGTCTGTTTCCATTGTGAGCGCGCTGTTGGAATCAGAATGTATTTCCCTCTTTATATAAGATAGATCTCTTATTATAAAATGCTGTCAAAGAAATAGAATTGCCACCCACTGAAGCCAGCATAAGTCATGGACAAGTGGGAATATAAATGGATTTAAAGCCATAGATAAGAGATTTACTCTATTTGCTACATTCAGGCATCATTGCAGGTCTTCAGGCCGGGATGCAGCTCTATCTTGGCAGAGCAGGTTACCTGCTTAATGCCTCCCTTCAGCTTTGGACAGTAGGCAAATGTATACATGCTTGTTGATATGGTGAACCCTGATGTTCACTGTATCCCTTTCAGGAGTGAACTGATTTAAAGGTCTGATCCCTCCCTGAAGAGGGGAAGTAGAGACCTGAGGGTGGCAGCTGCCTTGCTGCCTTGAGTTCTCCTGAGCCTTGCATTATTTTATCCGTTGTACAGAGATGTTGACTCTTTAAAGGAAATGTCTTTTGCTGCAGTACACATATGCAAACTTCACTTTACTTTCCTTCTCAGCTGCCAGCTGCAGTTCTGGCAGGTATGTTTTGTTGCCCCCAATAGGATGCCACCTGCAACTGTGAAGGGCCATGAGTTACTGTGGTGATGAGAGCTCTGTTTTAGAATGGGACAGCCTGGCACAGAAACAGCTCTGCTCCCAGCAAGGGCTGAGCAACACCGTGTGGCTGTGTGGGCAAGAGTCTTAATTGCTGGTCATGCACAGGGGTTTAGAATTCACTGTAATCAAGACATTTGTCATTCCTTTAGCTCATTAAATTAAAGAATTCCACTCGGTTTGAAAAGTTTGTAGGATTCTTTTTAATTAATGTGGCAAGTTTCATAAGTTAAGCTGTCTACACCCACTGCAGGCTAAGCTCCATCACTACCAGTGCTCTGCACACTTCTCACGTGAAGGATTGTTTGCATTTATTCTTCTGCCTCTATTCTTCTTCTTTAAGAAGATTCTTCTTTTTCTTCTTTTTTCTTTCTCTTTCTTCCCCTCTCAATCTCTGTAGTATTACTGCTGCTGAAAATGTGAATCACTGTTCTTTGAGACCATTGGAAATGTATGCTTTGGGGTGACAGATTTGTTTTTCACACATGCGGCAAATATCATGTGGAAGAAATTACTGTAAGGAACAGAAGACAGCGAGATGCAAGATTCAAAGTGATTTTCCACACCCAGCAGGGATAGGGAGCTGGCTGCAGTGGATTAGGCTGGGAGTTCACATCTTAACCCATTGGTATTTTGGGGTGAAATTTGGACTTAAACGTCTGAGTCAGACACCGCTGTCAGTTGCGGATGGGAAGCACTGGAGGAGCAGATCCAAGTTACGGGTCTGAATAATTTGTGATAAAAAAATGTGCAAAAATTCTGGGTGCATTAAGTCAGACATACATTTTCCTTCTTTAGGAGCAATCATGAGGCGCTTTCTCCCAGGTGAGCGCTCCCAGGGAGTTTGGAACAGTGTCTGGAATCAGGTCCTCCTGCAGAGCCACAGTCCCGCTGTGTCACTGCTGCTGGCAAAGGTCATTTAGAGAACCAAAGTACTCAGCACTGACACGTAACTTTCACTTATAATTGTGACTCCCTTGCCTTACAGTTTTTCTCTAGTGCAGAACACAGCAGAAAAGACCGCAGATATGACATTTGGAGCACTGGAAAGCATCTCAGAGGATGCTCTTACAGATGTTGTGCTGCACTGCACACTTCTGTGCTTATCCAGAATGTCAGGTAATGCAGAGCCTGCAGTCCTTCACCCAGCTGTAACCTTCTGCGCTGGCTGGAGAAAATGGAAGCCTTTCTTATATTTATAGTGGTTTCATTAACAATTTTACACTATGAAACTGCTGAATGTCCCACCACAGCTCCCTGTGGTTCTTTCTATTCAGTTCAGAATAATCTTATGTAGGAAGGCTGAAACCTTTTCCTCTGCTGCCTCTAATAAATATTACATGCCTGACATTTGAGCCGTGCATCTCACAGTCACCGGGATCCTTCTGATAGCAGAGCCCGAGGCCCTATTAGGTGAAAAACCAACTGTGCTGGCATCTAACTTGTGAAACCTGTTCTCCATGAAGTGTCTTAGAAATGACCCCGACATCCTGGCTGGGAGCAATTCCAGCAGCTCAGCTGATCCTGCGAAAGCTCCACTTGGTTGACAGTGCATAATCTTGTCTGCGGAATAACACTGCCTGGTTTCACATTAACACCCCAGGGTCCAGATGAACTCTTTGGGATGCAGGAGGAATCAAACTCAAGGTATCAGTCCAGACGTGTTGTACCTCTGGCAGCTGAGCAGAATGAACACAACCCGAAAGTTCTAGTATATTTTCTAATGGACATTCATCATGTGTTTTTTCCTTAATGTCAGACTTGCATTGCTTTTTCTTCATATTCTAGCTATGTGTTTGTAGAAAAAGGAGGAAGAATAAAAATTGCACTTGGAGTTTACTTGGAACTGCCTATCTAGCTCTGAGTTCTGGCTAGCAAGCATCCTGTGCTCAAAACAACCCCAACATTTCTCATGTCCTTAAGTCTAAATAACTGTTTCTTTCCCATAATTACACTCTCTTTTGGTCTTCCAGGGAAAAACGAGCTGACTTTTTCTACATCCGTGCAAGTTTTTTTGTTCGTAATTCAGGTCAGGAGGCATTTTTACATTTGGACACTAATATGTCTTGCAGGTTCAAAGTACACAGCCTGTCAAATACGTGTCATGGCAGAAGCCTCGAGAAAGTTGTCTTAATCTGTGCAGACATTAGGCAGGGTATTAAGATATGGCAAAAAAAAAAACCCAAAAAAACAGAAAAACAAAAAAGAAAGGTAAAAGATCATGTGGAAGAATGACTTGCTGCAGGGGTTGGGTCTTAAGCTACTTGAGTTGATAGAGGAGGCAGAGACCTGGGGAGGAGAAGAGCAAGGAGCAGGGAAATGAAACAAGTGGCTGACTGGGAGCTGAAGAAAAAGAGAGAGAAGAGAAGAGAGAGAAGATGCCAGACTTGGAGGAACAAGGATGCTATTCCGGGTTGAGTGGGTGGGGTGAGAGAAGCCCAATGACAAGGAGCTGAAAAGCACACGCGGAACTTTTCTGCAGTACACATTGCTCCCTGTTCCATCGGCAGACACACATATATTATAAAACTCTGCGTGGGGGAACCACATGGTGGTTTCCTCTATCTTTTAAAAAAAACCCAAATGAAATATTTCACGATGTACCACCTGTCAGCTTCTCTAGATTTTTTCACCTTTACTTTTTCAGTTGTTGGAGGCAAACGCTTTCTGTCGTTCGCTGCTAGCTCTCCCTGCCCACCTCCCCAGTGTGCTGCCGTGGCCCTGGGCAATGCTTCACGCCTCTCAGTGACAGAAATCCCCCTGCTTGCCCACAGACCAGGCTTGCTCTCATGGCACTCAGTGGGGCCAGGAGTGACAGGAATTGTGGCTTTTCAGTGCTTGGGAGAACAATCTATGCAGGAGCATGTAGGCAGGAGAAGAGGGAAGGTGGGAAGTGTGTCTGCTATGTCCCAGGCTTGAGAGACTTGAGGGATGGTTCAGACTGCACAGAGAAAAGTTTCCATGACACGTAGATGCACAGCTTGTGGAGAAGATCTCTCCTGAGCAGAATTCATAACCTTTGCTTTCACTGTTTTTTTTTCACATCCCTCATTTTCATTTGTTAAATGTGGAAAATGTTGAGCACAACAGCAACAGAAATGAATGGCTCTCCCTAGAGGTGATAGAAGAGGCTGAGTGTAGGAAACCAGGATTTCAGGGTGGTGGGGATACCCTGAGAGCCTGCTTAGGTTCAGACGGCCTCCAACACATCGCTGAGGATTGCTGCTTGAAATTATTTTCTTTGTTTCATGCAGTGGTTCTCCCCCTCCCAAGAAAAAGGGGAACATTTCAATCTGTCCGACTAGAAGATACCCTGATCAATCTAACACATGCATAGCATATTTTCGGCTTTATATGTGCTTTTGTTGATGGATCTGGACAGGCAGCATGCTAATTGCTGTTCTCCAGAGAGGTGAGGAGGAGAATCATTAAAGGAGAAGTCCTTGGCATAATGAAAAATTGTGATGGTATTTTCCAGCTTTCTTCAGTGTGCTCGTGAACAACAAGGGTGGCTCACCCGGCTTTAAAAAATATTATATATTTTGTGGTACATGTCCTTAATATCATTACGTAAGAGCTGTTCTCAGGAATTAAAAGGACGCTTAATGCCGGGATCGGCCCTCACAAGGACAAGCAACATTGGGATTAAAATGCAAAATGGATTATATTTGGAATTTTCTCCATCATTTAGTACAGGTTCTTTAATTTGTTTCTCTCTCCTTAAAATTCTGTATTGAATTTAATTAAACACAGCATAGATTTATGAGTCAGGGCAGTATGATTTTTTTTTTTATGAAGCGAGTTTATTTGTTCCTCAGATGAGTTTTCTCAAAGGTGTTGTTATTATATGCCTGGATTACTGCTGGCACTGCAGAAAGTTCACTCATATGCAGTAACTGCAGATAGGAGACACTTGTTAAAGGCTTGATGAAATCTGCCAGTCCCCGTGGCCACACAGCTACACCCTTCTGCGTCAGATGCTTAAGAAATCTTCATCAGTGATGCATTTCTAATTACTCACTGTGGCACGAATGCTTTTAGATACATGCACGGTTTGTCACAAATATAATCCTGGCATGTTTGCATGCTTGTCTGGACTCTTCCACAATGTTTCTTGTTCACCTTTTCCTTCAAGAAATATAAAAAAAAATCTTTTTGTCTAATATAACGTTGATTAGCGGATCTGAGGGCTCTGAGATCATGCCCATCAACAAGAACGGAAAAATTAAGTCGTTACATTGATGACAATAGAAGAGGAAAAAAATGCTGTTGGTAAAATTGAGCTCGTGACCCTCTGTGGCTACAGATTTCCAGATAGGTGGTGCCTTAAAGTTAATGAGGTAGCTAATCACAGTTTGTCAGTGATGGATATATAATCGTTAATCCAGGCAAGTTTAGATTATTTCTGTAAATCAAAAGATAATAAGGGAACTGATTAGGTCTGTTTCATCAGTGTGGCTCATCCGAGGGAAGAGCTGTTGTTCCTGTGAGCAAGGGCACGTTATTCGTGTTCTCAAATACACCTATGTACAGCTACAACTGTTTAAGGACAGTCTGACCCAGCCACACCAAACTCAATGGAAAGACCGCAGTTGATCCAAATTAAGTGAGAGGAAGCACAACCTTGTTTTGGGACTTCTCTGTTCCTCCAGTGACTGCATGCACTGAAAAAAATACTCCCTGTGGGGTTCAGAACCTTAGAGTGATGCAGTTGCAAACTGTGCTCATGACAAAGTTACTCTGTTGGGTTTGCATTTAGCAGAGTTTAATAGGATGGCTTTAATTCATGTTAAAAAAGAAATCAATAATGATTTATTTTATTTTTTATTTTGACAGAAGTAAAGAATATGTAAAACTGTAGCTCACACTGAGCCTGTGGCAGCCTTCCCATTGCTTTCTAATGGGCATGAGGCTCACTAGCAGGAAGTTATTTATCAAGTGGAAATAGTCCGTTTCCAAATGGATGCTGCACCACATCATGGGATAGTGATCAATCTAAGGAGGTGCTGTGTCAGCCTCACCTTCACTTTTGGCACTCTTTCTGTTAAAGTTGTGTGAAAATTTCATAAACTCTGAGAGTTGAGGCCGGTTTCTTTCAGTTCCTTTAAACAGGCATAAGTAGAAGAGGAATTTCAGTTTGAGGAAACCAGAGTGGTTTGGGATTTTAATCAGATGCTACAAGGGAAGTCTTTGATCACAATCGACCTTTTTGATCAAACTTGGTGGTTTCGGCTGAATTTCATGTTCCGATCTGAGATTCATTCAAACTCTAACTGAGAGAGAAAGGGTAGTTATCAACTGCTATCGAATGAAATTTTCCCAAAGCTTTTCATGCTGAAATGTCTTGTTTGTGAAGGCGCATGCTATTGCTGCTCTGGCCACTTTTTAATAACGCTTTGTACTGTTGTTTCGCTTTCTTTTTAGTAACAAAATTGCTGAGAAGATGAGGGCTGACATATTGTTTTGGAAAGGCATGAAAACGTGTGGGTATGGTGCAGCCGTATGTGAGAGAAAGAAATGGGACGTGGTAAGTAAATCAAGCAGAGATATTTTCCATTTCTCTTATGACAACGCAGCAATACTTTTAAATTTTCACCTTTAATTTAGATCAAAGATTAGGAGAAATGAAGCAGGCATTTGTAAGGAACGGGAGAGAAATGATGATTACCACATATCGTTATCTTTTCAAATGAAGATTACAGTTTTCTGTGTCTTTGTGGTCTTGCCTATGAAGTTACTGGTTGCTGTCACGAGTTTAATGTATTTTAAAAAATATAAAAGCAATCATGCATAGGCTATAAGCCTTTCGAGTTATGTTCTGGTGCATTAGCCATGGGAATTCATGTCTTCCACTGAAGTTTTTTCAGTGAACTAGTTTAATAAATAGGAGATGCTTCCTGCAACTTATGTTTCCAGCTTCACGGATTATAAAGGCAGAAGAGAGGACTCTGCTTGTCCGGTCTGATCTCCTGCACACCATAGGTCACAGTATTAATTTCTCTTTGCAGTAGAATCTATCATCTGGGAAATGGGGGTATAAAGACAGTGAATGACTTTTGTTGAGCTGTTAAGCACACCATGAAATTATTTCTGGTCAAATTTTGCATAGTCTTAATCTCTAGTGTTCTGTCTTCACCTGTCAGACTGAGGTGTCTATAATTGCATTCCTGCTGTGAACTTCACCACAGCGTGGAACAGTTTTGTTACTCTGTGAGTTTATGAGACTAAAACTTTCCTCTGAAATGCCTTGGAGAGACATCTGAAATCACAAAACATAGCTGAGAGGCTGACTAGCATCACATTCATGGACTCTGGAAGGCTAGTCAGCAGTACTGCAGGTGCTTCAGATCTTGAGCAAGGTAACGTCATAATGCTACACGTGCTTCTTGGATGATTAATGGAGGATTTAAAATGCATGTGAGCAACTTTCTGTGTCCAGGGCCATAGAAATGAGGTCCCTGGAAATCCTTGTTTAAGCTGGAGCTCTCCAGAACATCCATTCAAGACTGAAGTGGGAATTTTTAAGCTCAGGTCCTTGCGGCAGAACAAATCACATCCGTGCAGGGGAGCCAGGGCTGGGGCTGCTATCCAGCCAGTGCAGGAAGGAGGCTGAGGTTGTTAGTGCCCTTGGAGATTGAGGTACATGGAGCAATAAGCGTTGCTCCCTTCTCAAATGCCTAAAGCCCTTGAGCTGTGAAACTTCAGCAGTTTTACTGTAATTTCATCACAACTGTCAGAGTCCTAAAAAGCATATTGTGTTTCAGAATCAACATATGCTGGCATTTCTAAAATGAATTTCTCATCTCCCCTAGGATTTTCACTTTATGGGAATCATGAAATGCCAGAATTTCCTCTCTGTTGTTATCTCTGTCCCGAAGAGCCTCGATCTCTATTGCTGCAGCTCCCTGTACCTTCTTCATCTTCAGTGCTTTCCAAGGTGGAGCAATCAGATTTCATGCAACATGAGGCTCACTATAGGGTTATAAAATGGCATAATAGTATTCTCTCTTTTATTATCTCTTCCTTTCAAATAATTCCTAACATTTTATTTGCCTTTTAAAATGCTTCTGAGTAGCAAGCTGATGTTTTCATGGTACTATATATTATAACTCCAAGATAGGTTCCTTGAGGGGTAGTAGCTAATTTAGACTCAGTCACGGTATATGCATAGTTAAGGTTACTGTTCCTTGTGTGTTACTTTACATTTATTGACACTGAATTTTGTCTGTAAGTTTATTGCCTAATCATTCCATATCATGACACTCTTGTGCAAATCTTTGCAGTTTGATTGCCTTTTTACTGCCTTGAATCACTTGTAATCACAGTATCAAATGTTGCTATTCTGGCCAGCCCTTCCCCAGATCGTTTATTAAAAAACTAAATAGTGCAAGCCTCAAGGCAGAGTCTTCATTTGAAACCTTCCTACTTTTCACTACTTTCGTTTCCATTTAATCTGTTATTAATCCATAATAAAACATTCCTGTGGCATTTTATGAACCTTTGGTTAAAAAATCTTGCTAAAAACTTCTAGAAATCTTAACTACAAGACATAACTAACTTTTCCATGCCCTACTGAGAACTCAGACATGTCGCTGGGGCATGGCTTACCGTACAAGGACTGTGTTGACAGGCTCTTTTTTATTATAGATTTTTTATTCCTGTATTTTCTATTCTTATACAATATATATTCTTATATAAAGTTTATTCGTACAAATTTAGTTTTAAACTAAAAGAGGAGGTATTAATGTTAGATTCTAGGAGGAAATTCTTTACTCAAAGGGCGGCGAGGCCCTGGCACTGCTGCCAGAGCTGTGAGTGCCCATCCCTGGAGGTGCCCAGTGCTGGGCTGGGTGGGCCATCCTGCATGTTGGGACTCTTCTGTAATACTTTGCCTTTGGAAACAATATTCTGAGTAAGGTCATTCACTCTATTCAGTATGAAATCAAGAGTTAGGTTTAAGGTTTAATGTTAGTGGGTTATTTTCCTTGCTCTTTCCCATGTAGTTACCCCAGAAAGTGGATACTTTCTGTGTCTCAGTGTTGCCTAAACTGACCAGTATCCAGTTCACCTGAGCATGGTCGAAACCTTCTGTTATTAATTATGCTGTGTGTCCTTGAAGTTACTCTTCACAGTCATCATCGTCTTTCTGGTAAATTAGTGGTATAAGCTCACTACTGTTCTTTTGCTGCTGAGGACTGGAATTACAGTCCGTGGTGATTCTGTTCCTTGTTGATATGTTTAATTTACTTATCAAAATTCATTCTGAGCTTTCTTTAGCAAACAGACTGCATGTGTTTGTTCTGGTTGCTTATTCTTAGGCTCAAATTTAGGATTTCTTTGTTGCTACTTTTATTTGATGATTTCTACTGGCATTTTGTTGATGTTTGTCCTATGCTTTGCTGGAGGATACAGAGTTGTCCTGACTTTGCTCATAGAAGGAGAATTATGCTGAACTGTATATTCTACTCCTATCAACTTTCTCTACGTTTCAGTTCAAAACCATTTCCGTACAACCATTTTAAGTGCCAGTACTGAAATAAATTTCCTAAGAGTTAATGCGATGTTAATCTCTGGGCATGGTTGACAAACATCTGTCAGAAGTGATTCAGAGCTTTCTGAACCTCCTGTGAGCCTAGGAGATGGACTTTGTGACCTCCCACCATCCCTTCCGGGCTTATCTTTTCCTTTTAGTTCATATCTAAGTAAACAGATGCAACTTCTGAAATCTCAACAAAGTATCAGATCCATATTTTTTTTCTGTTGTTGCTCCTCAAAGATAAAGGTTTGAATACTCTACTGAAGTAATATGGAGAGAAGGATTGTGATTTACTTTTTACTGCTATTTTAGATCTGAAGT
This sequence comes from Callipepla californica brunnescens, assembly GCA_023055505.1. NCBI lineage: Eukaryota > Metazoa > Chordata > Aves > Galliformes > Odontophoridae > Callipepla > Callipepla californica. The sequence goes on from JALIRH010000013.1 coordinate 3,435,593, forward strand.
ACAGAAAGGTCTTTTCTTGTCCTCACAGTCCTTAGAATAGTCAGCCACAGCTCCAGTACACATTCAGTATTCTTTTTAAGAAACAGGATTTTTCTTATAATGGTGATGGCACTGTGTTCAAAGTCTTTTAAGATACTCTCTTAGGTTAAATTATTTCTTATATCGTGATGCAACTTAGCAGAATTCTTTCAACCAAATTAGAACGGTCGATCGGCTTGAAAAACATACAACTCACACTCTAACAATAGCTACGTGCAGAGCTTGAAAATAGACCTTTTTCTTATATATTTGTAGGTAAAAATTGTGCTACTGAACGGCACACTTCTAGTTACTGCAGCTGTTAGGTAACCATGCAGGTTAAATAGAGCACTGTTGATTCCTAATGTAATATTCTTCTCCCTAAACATGCTGTCTGTGAAAACCCTCTGACTTCCACTGTATTTGTCTAAAATAGCAAAAGGAGCAGTCGTGCCGTACTTTATTCCACTTGCATTCAACACGGTGCTTGCTAAGAATAGGTGGATATCACTGTATAAAAAGTAGCATAATGGCATGTGACCGTGTTTTCAATGAGGGAGGCAGTGTGTGACTGTACTGCCAATGAGCCTGCTGCCTCACGCTCTGTGATGCAGTCCTGCTTTCATGAAATCAAAATATGGATGACTCACTGTACCCACTCGAGTTTTGTCACAGTGCATCTTCGTTGCACAGAACGGTATTTAAGACTTTCTAATCACGTTACAGATCATCTTGATAATTCCACATGGTGCTGATAGTGAGCAATAGGCGTCAGGAAGTGTTTTTGAGATACCCGTTACGTAAAGACAGAGACATTGCCTCTGTCTGTGAGGTACGCAGAACCACTGACCTCAGCTGCAGAGTGATGCAGATGAAAGCACTGACAGTGTTACTGAACTCCTAAATAGGAAAATTAACATAATCAATTTGACATTAAATATGCCCCATGACAAGTGATTTAACATTTTCCTTGGCAATGTCAAACTTCCAATCTAATTTAGTGTCTGGGGACTCTGGCAAAACTTGCGGGTGCAAGTCACCGGGATATAGAGATATGGATATAAGGTCTTGAATTTGAAATACAGGATGGATTCAGAAGATATGTTAGCAAAACAAATGAGAGAGAGGAAGAAAGATGGAAATAATAAGACAGAAACGTTATACTCAGTGATGGAAAGAAAAGAATGATATAAAATTTAGTGTTTCAAAAATTAATGCACATGGGAAAAGTAAATGGAGCTATAGATACATAACAGTGGACTCTGAATCCTCTATTATTGTTCGGGGAACAAATCTGGGAGTAATTGTGGACATCTCTCTAAAGAATCAGACCATTTCTTAGCAATAAAATAGGATTTGAAGCATTATTAGTATAGGAAATGAGAGCAAAGCTGGGAACATCATTCCACCACCGTGTATTCCCTGTTTGCTCATAACTTGATTTGTGCTTCAGGCTCTGCCCTCACAGCCATGACATAGCCAGCACTGAAAACACACAGAGAAGGCAGGCTAACGTGGGTGGTTGGATGCACTGGAAGGTTCCTCATTAGGAAGGCTGCAAAGGGGCCAGGATTGTTCAGTCTAGAAGGGAGATGACCGAGGGGAACGATATCTCTAAGTTCACATAGGCTGTCAAGATGGCATGTGGATCACAAACATTTCTTGCTTCCTGTAACAGAGAGCTAGAAGTCACTAAAGCTGTTGGGTAGGAGAGTTAAACTAAAGAAAACTTCTTGTACATACTTAATTGCAAAATTCATTACTGGAAGTCGTGGAGTACAAAACTGTAAAGGGGTGTGGGAAAGGATCTGGCAGGTTACTAGGGTGTAGACACAGCAATGATGACTAAATGGGATTGCCTGGTTGCAGCCACTAGCTCAGTAAGACCTAAATAGATACCTGCAACCTCTGAGTATATGCACAAGTAGGAGTTTCACTCCTTTTTGTTATATTCTCCTTCCTGCCCAGCCACAGCTGCATACAAAGTTACGCTAAGGCAAAAACTAATGTTTGGGTAGAGCCGGTAAGAAGTTATCATGTTCTCACGTGGAAAACTGCAATGCAATAACCAAACAAAGAGAGTGATAGGTTTTTATGTGCTGCTGACTAACTCATAATCTCCAGTGTCTACTGATCGGAACCAGAGATGGTATCAGATGGAAAATCTGGTGCTTGGGAACTCTGAGCCATTACCCATCGTGGTCTTCTGTGTTCCACTGCAGCGTGTAGATCTGAACAGGTTGCACTAGCTGAATCTGTGGTTCTCTTTCCATTCTTACCAGCAGTATGCCCCATTTCTCTGATTTCTGTCTTGGATTGTAAGCTTTTGGGAATGAAAAACCTCCCCACAAGTCGAAATATCTTCCTGAGCATATGCATGATTTTTGGCTGAAGCCTGGAGATCTCACTGTGGAAAAATCATGTGGTTTGATGCTTATTCTACTGCTGAGGAAGCACAGTTTCTGATGGATTTGTGCAGAATTTCAGCTTGCCTCCATCTCCCTGCCTCGACGTGCAGCTCCCATCATAGCCTTGCTTGTCCAAGTCCCGGGAGCAGTGTGCCCTGGGAGGTGCCAGCCTGGCCAGCCACGCTGCAGCAGGAAGCTGAGCTTTTCTCCTCTCATCGCTCTTGCTTTTCATGAAATTCACAGAAATTTGTACGTCTGAGACCTTTAGCCTTCTGTCAAATTGGCTGAAATCGTTCAACAGGTTCAAAACATGCTTGAGGGAAAATAGCAAACTAACAGATGGCCAGGCAGCAGAACATATGCCTCTTTTCTTAAAGAACCAGGCTAAGAATTCACCGTTCTGATAGACCTCAAGTAGGAAAAGGCAGTGACAAGAAAACCATAGGTTATACCGTCAAGCATTGACTATTTGATACACACTTCTGTCTCTGCGTGCTCCTTCCAGTCCTGTGGGAAGTAGCTCCTATTTGTACATTTCTTCTGGAATTGCTTATTTGCACTGAATTTGCTGAACCCACTCCTTAGCTGTGACAAACATCACATTTTTCCACGTTACTCTTATTGACCTGGGAGTTGTCACTGGAAACTACCACTAGGGAACAGATGGGTTTAGGTTCACTTAATGACGAGATATTTCTTTTAGCTTAGTTATACATAGTGGGTTAAAGCTAAAAAGTGAGTTCAGTTGCATGTTGTTTAAGTTCCCTTTTACGAAGCAGTGTTTTGTAAATTAATGCTCATGTATTTTTTCACTCATGCTTCTTTTAGTCCCCTGGTCAGTCAAGGTGTGCAGATTATGCTCTCCATTCCATTGCTCTCCATTGCTGCTGTGACACAGTGGCTCTGATTGCCGTAGTGTTTTAGATCGAGGAGAGCAATCTGCAGCAAACACACGCTCTGAAAGTTTCCCTTTGTTTTACTTCCTCAGTTTTATCTGAGATTGAGTTTTTGTGAAAATCTGGTGGCTCAAAGCAGAGCGTTTTGACTATCCTTGTTTGGGCAAAGCATCCACATTAGAAATGCCATTTAGGAAGAATTCTTGTGCTAACAGCAAAAAACAAACAAACAAAAAAAAACCTTACACCCTTTTAGAGACAGGCAGTTAATATTTCTAGATGTTTTTAGTATCAGCAGATTAATTAAAACAATCACCACCTCCTTTTTAATCTCAGGAAACTGCTTCATCCCATGAGATCAAGTAGTCTGAAATGTGTTAACTGCAGCTCTTGAGGATGATACCTTCCTGCATGCAGCACAACAATCAACAGCTTTCTCAGTTCTCAGTCATTCCCAGTATTAGTAAATAGATTAAGCAAAGAAAAACTTCAAGTCTAACATTTTTAATTAGCCTGTAATGAATAAGTATGTTATGTACGGAGCTAGTCCTATTTTCATTTTGAATATGAGCACTCCACGACTAGGAAGCTGGTTGCTGATTACTAATAAAGGACTAATTACAAAAAAGCAATGAATGACACAGATATTATACACACACACGGAGTAATGTTGCTGTTTCACAAAATATTACTGTAGAAGAAAGGAAATGGGTTTAGCTGAGCTCCCTGAAGCAGGCAGCATATTGTTCTCTGGCACAAAGTCTGTGTATGGAAGCTGGCAGATGCTGCCTTAAAAGATGGGACCATGGAAGTTCTATTTAAACATCAGTGGTTTTACACTTAACCATGACCGTGGATATTCTACATGATCCACTTAAAAAATTGCAGTATTTTTATTTACTCTGTTAAATTTTCTAAAGTTACCTCAGTACAACACATAGGGAAAAAAAATAATAGACATCTCCAGAGCATTGGAAGACACAATTGCTCTGCTTACCCAGACACACCCCCTCACTGTCTGCTTTTTCTTTTATTTCCATCTATTGTTGAGTACTGTTTTGCAGCTGAATACACAGAAGCTGATCCTGAGCTCCATCCCATCATCGTCTCGTCAGATTTCGGTGAAGAGGTATCAATGAATTCACATTGTGATGTGAGCCTAGTGAGGCTGCTAGCACTGCCAACTCCAAATTTAGAGAATCGTGAATGATGTTTGTAAAAGGTTCGTTTTTCTTCCAGGGCATTTTTCATGAGAAATGATATTTTACTCATAAATCCATTTCCTTTCCCTGTATTGAATATGCAAAGTTCAGTGTCCAAGTAGATTTTCATTGCCGTTCCAAACGCAGTGTTCAGATTCTCTAAGGCACTAATTTCAGGCTGTTGGATTAGACATTCTTTAATGAATTAGGCAGGTGAACTTATTATACAATGAGAGCGTTGTAATAAAATCTGAATTTCTATTTTCAGAGTGGTTTGGGATATGTGAGGCACACTTGCATAGGTGGCATGGCTTTGCCTGTGTTCTGCAAAGATGTTTTCTACCAGATCTTCTTCAGATCCATCGACAACACTGCTATTTATAAATCTACGCTAAAATAAATTATGATACTTATCGTATTAATAGAGATGTATTAAAGTGTATAATGCAAGGAGAGCAAATTCAGTGTGTACCCCATCATGGGTGTTATTAACACTAAGAGAGTAATAGTTGTTGAAGAGAATCAAAGTGCTTCTGTATATTTTTTATTCCTCTTGATGTTTAATGAACACAGCAGTAGTATCGAGCCTTACACTGGTGCTATTTAGCATTCAATTTAGTGAGTTCATATTTCTTTATTAATTACATAGTTCAATTCAAGGGGCAGCTATTACATGCACTAATAACTTAGGCATCCATTTCTCTTAGAGCAGAACATCAAAAAAATCTTGTATTGTCGGATTACATCCACTATCTACAGCCCTCTTTGATATTGTCAGCTTCTGAAAACAAAGGCTAGTCAGCTCAATTGGCACTTTTATTCCTCCCCAGGGGAACTCAGCAAGAAAGAGAGCAAGGGCTGCTAGCATTTAGCCTATGAAGACTTTAATAAAATATTTTGATTCCCTGAGAAATTTCAGTTTGATTGAAATGATTCGGGTGTGTTAGTTGTCTGTTGGTGGAATGAATGTACCACTGCACTGTGTTAGCAGCAGGTAAGAGCAGTGCCATTGGGTGTGGGGCAGGTCTGCAGGTGTTGTACTAGATTCTGATTTATCAATATTCAGAAGAGAAAATTAAGAAATTCTGCTGGATTTGGGGGTGTAGGATGTTTAAGGACGCCATACCCTTTCACAGCTGGTGTTTGCTTGCAGTTGCAAGTGTTATCAGTGCATTTCTGCTGCACATGAGGGTATTAAGCAGTGCCCTGATGTGGGTGAGCATTGACTGCTGAGGAGACAACAGACATAGATGTGTCTGCCAGGATGCCACAGGTTGGTGCTTCAGCAAGGCAGATGCTGAAAGAGTAGTGTTGTGAAGGAACAGAGAGGCACAGTAATAAAATACAGCATTTTGAAATTCTGTATTTTAACATTATGATTCATGGGGAAAAGAGGTGTATGTATTTCTCTATTAGCAATCAATTCACACTGAGTTATTTCCCACTGCACTTTTTAGGTTCTGCTACTGTAGGCTTCTTTAATATGTCCAAGTGAACAGAAACTTGAAACGTGATAGAATTTTGTGTGTTGTTTTTTTTTTCAAGGTACCTTTTTACAGATAAATAAGTGCATGGTACAAAATAAAGACGAGTGCAAGCACTAAGGGTTCATTTAAGGTTAAGTTGTAATAGTGTTGCTGCTCTTGTACAATATCTAAATTTATGACTACAGTGCAACCTATGGATTGGGTCCTAGGTGTTACAGCAGCTGTGTTTGGGAGGCAGGAGACTGGTAGGATAGGGAGGGAGAAAACAGAAAAAAAATGAGGTAAACATTCTGGTTTTGGCATAAAGCTGATTGTGGCTGATCATGTTAAAGATTTGGAGAGGCACTGCATGAACTAGAATGCCTGTATCTGTGGTGCAGGTGAAATGAACACAAACAGATGTATAATTTTGCATTTGATTAAGGCAACCATACATCTGTGGACAAGATAAAATTATCTTTGTTATCTCATTGTATTCACAAGTGTCTTTGGTGTCTCGTTCGTTAGGCAGCGTTGTACTTTTCCATTGCTCAGTTTTTCTGATCATTGGGGAGAATGTTTGAAACACCTTCATAATCTTTTCTTTTGCTTCCGGCCGTCAGCCTGTGTATTGCAGATAGCAAGAAAAATAGCATAATCATAGACAGCACTTTGTATAACAGGCTTGAGAGGAAACAAGATGCTGGAGGCAAAAAGCAAACTTTACTTGAGAATATTTTTGAAAAAAGAAAGAACAGCATTTCCCTTTAATAGCTGTTATAAAATAGCTGAAGTTTTGCTCTCCAGAACCTGTGCTAATTTTTATCTTCCACATCATTCATAGCTTTCAGATTTTTTTGTGCCCTTCTTTCATCGTTAGGTACATCACAAAGGTGTAACTTCATTCTTAGTAGACAGAATTGCTGAAGGCCTTTCTGGGAATGTGGAGAAAATTGTGTGCTTTCTTAACAGAAGATCACAAAAGAGTTAAAAACAAATTTCTATGGGAAAGAAGACACACTGAAATGCTGTGGAGCCACCAGAATGGCACAGATGTGTCAGGGAGTGTACCCCAGAGCAGCTCATCCTCCCAACGAGTTCGTTATAATAATGCATTAGTCAGTCCTGCTTTACTGGCTAAATACCAAATAGCAGGTTATGCCTAATGGAAAACTTTCCTGAATGAGCTGATCATACAGATCTGTACATTTCACAGCACCAGGTTATCAATTTATTTTACAACAGTAACACGTAAATGAAAATAATTATGTCTGAGTGGCTTTTTTTTTTCATAACTGACATTTCCTTTGTCTTCTTCAGAAGTCTCCTGATCAGGAGATATTTAGGCAACACAGTTCTAACCTCCAAATATGATAAGCAAACTCTGGGCTCCTGAAAGAGTATCCTCTATTCCCTTCAGAGACTTAACAACTGCAGAGCAAGCATGTCCAAACTGTAAAATCTGCTGCTGCTTTGCAGTCATGTATCCTTTGGGAAAGAAGCGTTAGATGAGGACAGAGCTTCAAATCTGACTTTGTATTCCCTTGGTTTCATTGTTCCTGTCACATTCCTACTGTTAATTGACTGTAAGTACTAATTTAATTTCTTCCCTCAACCTAGGGTTGTCTGTTTAGCTTCCCTCTAGTTAGCAGAGGCCCATTAATCCATACTATTGACTCAGAAGTCCATCAGTATAGCACAAATAAGGACAATTTCCTTTGGTTTTGGTCTGTATAGAATCTTGATAACCTGTGTGTGATTATTCATGCGGGAATCATAGATCTTGGCTCTCAAGGAGCTGAAATGTGAGTGAAATGTCCCAGTATTGTGGGATTCCTTTGATTAGAAGTGTGTTGGCTCTTCCACACAGCTGCTGTGTCTGGTTGAGTGTATAAAGGCAGTATAGATATATCTCTTCCAGTGTAGCTCCATGTTAAGAGCCAGTCAGAAATCTGGTCTTCTGGGGACATCTCAAGAAATCTTCAATCAGTAGGTCCCAGTAGTTCCCAAGCTTGAAAAGCCTACAGTTTTTAGCAGAAAAAAGTATTCATTGCACAGGAAGACCTCAGCTGCTCTGCAAGATGTGTACAGAGGCTTGTAAGGGAAATCTATTGATGCAAAATAAATAATAAATAAAAGGAGAGCCCCCCAAAAACTTTCCACAAGTTTTTTACTTAACTACACTGCAGCTTTACTTGGCGACCGGAAACACAGTGATCACAGTTTTGGGAAAGCTTGAGTTTTTGGATAACACTGCAGGAACCTGCAGCGTCTCCCAGTAACCCAGCCACGCTGCAGCATATTTGATGTCATAGTTTTCAACATTCTATTCAGAATGAGTTTCATTTGCAAGGCTGCAGATAGATGGAAACTGCTCACAACAGCTTTATTTTGGCCAAGCAACAATTCTGCTCCTAATAAGATATAAAGTTTTGCATTTGTAAATTGTCTCTTCAACAAATCTTTCTTTCACAGGGGGAAGTTTGTTTTAAAAGGACAAAAAAGTAAATGATTCATCCTAAAGTGACTCACATTAAAAGGTTTTTGCAAAGTGGTTGTCAGGAGCAACTCATCTGAATCATCTGTAACAACTTCTGTCAGGGAGGGAAGCTCGTCAGCTTCCTCTAAAGAAGGTGCAGAATAGTTGCAGTGTGATTAGGGATTTCTTCCAACTCATCAGAATAGTCTGACCACGGGTTTTGCTGATCTCAGACTACTGAGTTATCAGACATCGCTTGCAGTCAGAAGGCAATACTTAGTGAAATCATATTTCTGAAGTAGGATGTTCAAGTTATTCCTGCATCCAGATTCAGTCTTAATTTACAGCTTTGGATTACTCTGTCACATTTGGGCTATATATATTTTACCTTGAGCATAGTGCAGTGACTGGACAGAAACTCCTTTCTTGCAGCTTCCCTCTACTGAATGCAGCAATAGGATTCATTCAGTGCCACTCAGTCAGCCTGGAATTGGCTGTATGTTTTTCTCTGTAGGTTTGTGCAACACTGTTAAGATATACTCCATTTTGGAAAGTGATTCAGATTATCTTAAACCTTCTTATTGAGCCTTACTTAGGCCTTGTGGAGGAGTGCTATGCATAAAGACATTGAAAACAGAAGCATGGGTCCCCCACAAACAGATTACTCTTATAAGACCATGGTGAAGCTCAGAGGTATTCCCATCACCAAGGGGAGAGTGCATGTGTTGGCCATGAAAAACTCTAGCTGACATTTACTCTCAAATTCAGCTTTGGGTAATCAGCTCAAATAATTGCTCAAATAATTGCTCAGAGGCACAGGCAGCCACAGAGAGGACACACACCAGCTGTGCTCTGTGCCCCTGTGGGTGTATGGTGCACAGCACCAAAACTGCACATCTGGGGCTGCTGCTTCTGCACTTCATGGCATCCCACAGCCACGCTGTCGTTCACGGAGTTATACAGCACAGAGGTTTCGTGTTGTATTTCGGGTGGGTTCCTCCTCTCCTCATTCTGGCACAGGTGAAAGGCATTTGCTTTTCCCCCAGTGCAGATGTCCATCTTTTTTTCCATAGAGTTGACTTTGCACAACATAAAAATAGCTTTTTAGGATATTCATTCCTGATTTGTTTGATCTCAACTGCTGGTGAGTTTTTCCCATTTTTTTTTCCCTAAATGGTTCTTTTTTCCACATCCACATCCTTATGCTAGTTTTCCTTTATGAATAAACTCATATTTTGCTAACTGATCCTTCTTTGGGTATCTGTCTTTTTTTTTTCAGCTGTTGACAACTGAAACTAATTTTCCTCTTTTCTTCTTATTCACACCGTTGTCTCCTTGTCCCTAAAACTGCCATTCCTTCTTCCTTTCACCCGTACAGATAGATCACTGCTGAGTCGTCCTCCCCCTGTTCTCACTGGTGCTTGGGAGCAGGAGCTGCACAGAAAATTCAGTATAAGTGGTGCTATTTCTGGCCACCACCATCTGTCAGGTTTTACTTGCATTTCAAACAAACTTTCAGTTTGGCTTCATCTTTCATTTGGAGCCACATCTGCTCGTGAATGCTTGGTAATCACTGGTGTGCAGCACACACCTGTACCCAAATATATAAAGGAAATAGAAAGAAAGCACAATATATTCCCAGCTTGTTAGCTATTAAACAGGTTAGGCGGGAAATGGGGACTCTGTTATCTTTGCTTGTGCAGATCTTTATTTTATAAACAGCATTTTCTCAAAGGAGTAATATAGAACAAACAGAGAAGAAGGATTACCAAGCTCCTCTCGGAGTGAGCCTTTGCCAATAACAAGTTTATCAGGGCAGTGCATGTGCAGGGGGCTTGGCATAGTGTTAATTTGTCGCTACCACCGAATTAACTATGCTCTATTTTGTTTTCTTTCCAATTCTACATCCTTGATTACACATTCATAAAACTGTCCTTCCTTCCAAGCATAAATACAACTGCTTTGAAAATATAATTGCGTGTGTTTATCAAGCACCTAATTTGTTTTACTTGCCAGCTACTAATTACACAGGAAATATAAATGAAATGCAGGTCATATATTCCATTTGAAATACTAACAGAAAAACTTTCCAAACCACAAAATTGAATTGAAGTTTCAGCGTGGGGCACACAACATACAGTACTGTCTCCAGCAATACTAGTCAAAGGAAATAAACATTTGAGCTGATAGCACGTTTGAATTTGTCAAAACATGCTGAGTGATAAGTGTGTATTCTGTTTAAGTGAATTGTTTTGGAAGGCTGCAGAGTTTTCTCTCTCTTTAGTTTCTACATTATCTGAGTCTATCACTGCTAGAACTTGTTTATAGTGCAGCAGAGAAAATCAAATGCAAAAGAGACTGAGAACACGCTAGGATTTGGTTTGATCCACCATGTCGTTCATTTTATGTCTCATCCATTTTCTGAAAAAGATATGTAAATTCTCTCTCGCTTCTGAGTTGGATTATTGTACCATTGCAATCCATTCAAAGTAATAAAATGAGATTTAATAGACTTTGTTAGTTAATTGTTTAGGAAACATGGAGTTTTAATCACTGTGACAACCACAGATCGAGGAGTAGAGAGCAGAACGTCTTTTGCATATGTAACAGCTCTTGCAGAAATTTGGTATTAGCCAGCAAATTACAGCTTTCACACTGGTCTTAAAAACGCTGTTTAGAATTTATAAAGCACTGAAGAAATATTAACTAATTAAACTTAGCAACATGTTTGGTCAGTAAAGAGCACTGCAGTCCTGGCTAGTGGGAGAGAAGAGCAATGACTTTTAGAAAGGAGCAGGTTATCCAGCAGGAACACAGTTGTTGTTTAAAGAGCATCACAACCCCACACCCTAATTGGGCTGAACTCATATTACGTGCTGCTAAATCAGTGCTTCTGGAAGTTATTTCAAATGCACGTGTTCAGATTATTTAGACAGGTATTTTGGAGCCGTCAAAGCAATAGCTGTGAGATTTTCCCTTTAATTCACTGTAAACCGATATTGATGTCCTTACTAGAAAATCACACTTGCTTCCCCTGTCCTATGAAAAGTTAGGTTGTTAAAATTCCTGCCACATGGCATATAATTGGGGTTCCAACCCTTGATTATTTTTCTATTGGAAACACCAACCATGCAGAACCCCTCGAAGGTGAGGGACACACGTGGCATTGACAGATGGGTACCATATACTGTCATTATGTTTAATGTAGATGTGTTGGAATTGGGAATTAGAAATGGTGTGGTAGTGTCTGACCTTGAAGTAGGCTGAAAGACTTCTCATTGCAGTGTACTTCAGCGAAGGTCCTATAATTGTTTTTGCACACATTTTTCTTTCATTCATATTAATTGCAGGTGTTGATGCTTTTAATTTAGTTATGCCTGTTTTCCTTCCATTTCCTTTTACTTCTTGTGAGTCATCTAGAATCCAAAGGTAGCCAAGTATCAGTGAGTCAAAAATGGAGAAATCCAATATTATCTTCTATAACATCTGATAACAGTTCATTAATAACTCACTAATTGCTTACATGATCTTTTAGTACATTGTGCCTGGAAATCCAGCAGAAATCTTGTGCTAATTAAAATATAATAAGCCGTTATAAATAAGAACGAGATAAACAGAATGCTATTGATTTTCTCTAGCCATGACATATTTAAACATAGGCAGCAGGAGCTGAAGCGCTTTTGCAAACTGAATTCACTGAGTATGTCTAAAATGCATGCAGTTTCCGTCTGTGACATCCCTCGTTTCCCTCCTTTTTTCTTCTCAAGTGAAGAAAAACATCCCCATTTGCCAACCCCTCACACTGCAGTGACTTTGGGGGAATCAGCTGAGATTCAGGGTAAGGGCTGCTGTGTGTAGCTGTGCAGGTGAAAGCAGATTTTGGCCCAGACGGTCAAATGCTGTGCACATCTCAGCAACCTCCTGCTCTGAGTCTTTTCATCAGTTGAAAGGAGAGGGTAAAAGATCATCCTAGGCTTGTTTGTCAAGCTCATTTATGGACTGCATTTCCCAGTGGCCTGTGTTGGGCAAAATAATTTTAGTAACCGTTTTGAGAGGTAGAAATGTCCTTGGTGCCATCAGCTTACATTTTGTCAAAATACAGGAACATGCTGAAAGTGCATAACTGGAGTACTTTAGTGTTGCAATGCTCATTCTCGCAATATTTCCGCTAAGGCTCACAGAGATGCCAGGTCAAAAGGTTTTCTGTTTCCGTATTATTCACAGTGATGCATTTTTGAACTGTGTATAACCCTCCTGTACTGTTTATGGGCATTCTTATTGTGCAGTTCCAGAATGGAAGGGACCCATGTAACCTTTTTTTAATGCGATATTTTTGCTTACATTTCCCTTCTCCAGGGAACCTGCTTTAGCAGGAGGTTGGACTGGGTGGTCTCCAGAGGCCCCTTTCAACCCTTATGATTCTGTGATATTCTTGGATTGATCCTGGCGACTTCATTAATGTGAGAGTCTTGATTTTCAGCTTGTGTACTGAAAGAAGAAACTAGAGGCAACTGACTTGTCCCCAGTACACCAGCTCTGTTAACTGATAAAGTCTTGATTAGGGAAAATCTGCCTGAGTGACTCTAGGATCCAAAGCTGCAGATTAAGCAAAAAAAAAAAACCGACCAAACAGCAAGCAAGAAGGTGCTGAGTTAAAATAATGAGGTAAAAACCTTACTTGCTCTGGTAAAACATCCGACTACAGATTTGCTAGGTGTTTTAATCCTGGAACAGAAACTGTTACCTCATGGTGCAGACTGTATTTTAGTTGTAGGCAATGTCTGAAATATCAAAAGTTGGAAAGAAAAAAAAGAAAGAAGAATTGGACCGATTTCATTCTAAAACCTTCCAGCAGTCTGCATTTGCCTTTTGATACAGTACTGAGATAGGTAACATATCCTAATGCAAAGCTGTAAGTAATATGCAGAAAGCGAATACGTAGTTCCTCCAGGCAATTCAGGATGAATCTTGTGTAGCACTTCAAATAATGTGTGGCTTAAAGAATGTCTATTAAAAAGTATTTCATCTCCTTTTAGAGGCTCACATTTGGAGAAGTCCATCACCTTCAATTTAAACTGTTGAGAGTTTAATTAGCCCTTGTGATGGCAAATGACTTCTGATTCCAGGTTGAATTTGCATGACTTCAATTCCCATCTGTTGGGCCTTATTTTTCCTTTGTCAACAACCCTGAAAAGCTGCCATCACACCGATCTCCTCCACCTGTACATACAGTGATCAAGCGTCCTCTGGAGCTTCTCTTGAGAGCTAATGTATTTAATATTTCAACTCCTGCAGTGGAAGGCATGTTTCCCAGCTAGTGAATGACATCTGTGGCTCTTCTTTTAACTGCTCATCCCTTTTCCACATCTTCCTCGAGCTGAGCTGGAAGCGACATCCTAATAACGCCCTCATTGGTGTTATGCTTAGAGGTCATCCTTTGGTTTTTAGTTATCGTCTTTTTAAGCATGCAGGGATGGTGTGTGTCCTTTCTGCCACTGCAGACTATTGGGAAATTATTGTGAGGCAATTACTTGTGATGGTCCCTAAGTTTTTGATTGAAGGCCGTGACTTGTCTGTGGGTGTCTCACACAGCACTATATTTTACTCTGGAAGTTAACTGGCAGCAGTTCTCAGATTTGTACCATTTGTTAATCTGTACCATTCTAGTCACTGCTGCCCTTTCTGCATTGCCTTTGTCCTTTTAAATACTAAACTGGCAGTCCCAAAGCCCTTAATATTTCCCCTGCTTTGAAGAGGGCTAAATGTAGACCTCAATGGTTCAGAGAGACGTTCAGCTCTCTGTATTTGGGCCTGTTAATTTGGAAAGAGCAGTAGCATGGGCTGGCTCCTTCAGGTCTTTAGAAAAAGTCTTTTTTATTCTTTTGCTCATAATGTCATCCATCAAATATAAACCAGAAACATCTGTTCAACTTTTCTACATAGACTACAAAAAAATGTAAAAAGAAAACCATCAAACTGTGTCATGTATTGCATCTTTTCCTCATCTACAATTCTCTTTTCTCAAGTTTTCAAATTCTGTTGTCATGTATTTAACCTGTGGACCTGATACGTAGTTTACCTTAACTTCCACTACGTACCCCTAATCTTTTAGAATTAGTAATGCATTCATTGCTGGCTTATTTCCCCTTCATGTTACCCTTGGGAAGTCCAGATTGTATCATTATTTTCATGTTTCCCTTTCCCCAGGGTGGTACTTGCAATAACATAAGCCATTGGAATTGTAGGTGTTTTACTGAAACAACTTTTTAGATATTTTCACTAATTTTATGGATGTTACATACTAAAAAGATGAAATGTGGAGGAAAAAAGCCCTTGAATCTGAACGTGAAATCCCTTAATAGGTGAGTTTTCATTACTTTTCAATGGGATTTGGGAACCCATCTCTCCTTAGCATCCCCAAAGATCATAGTCTAAATCTGCACAAATACTCTGTTACATATGGAGAATTAGCTTGCAAACTGTTCATTTTATCCTTTTATTCCTCTGAAATACCACAGGGACACTCAGCATTTTATTCTGGATCTAGTGATATTAGCAGCGTTTCAGCAGTAGTTCCCTGTTTCATATAGGGAAGGCATCTGAAATATTCCTGCAGCTGCACTAACTTCCGCGCCAGCTTTTCATCTCGCCTTCCAGGGGTGTCTGTGGTCCTTGAAAAACAAACAAGCAAACAGAATATGCTTAGGTAAAAAGGAGGAAGCGATACCTGAGGTAAATTCCACGCAGCAGAAATCTGAGTTCACTCTACGCTGTGTTTACCCCTGTTTGTTTTACAGCAGTGCTTCAGTGTGACTCAAAGATTAGTGGGGCAAAGTGCAGCATTGTGCTGCATGGCTGTCACCTGCTCTTAGTGTTCCCAGAGCTGTGGCTGCCATTACATAGGCAGCAGTGCTGTCCCTCAGCCACGTCTGCCTGAACGAGGCTGTTAGCAATGGGCTCACGGAAGGGGAGCAGGCAGCGAGCTTTTCTAGCTTAATTAAAATACTTTTCTGTTATGTCATATAATTCCCCATCTTCTGTGTGGAGGCTTGTCTTGTGCGGTTAAGCAGATGCATAAATGGCATCGGTGCCAGAGCATGTATTATGGATAGTGAGGCAAACTCCCCTGTTGACTGATCTTTCCCGCTCAGAAACATTGACCATGCAATTTTAATGTTGGTTTTGAGATATAGAAGCTATTTCATGGATGAAAGAAAAATACAAATCAAGAGCTGACGGATAAAATTTGCAATGGTGGTGGTTAGAAGAGTCATAGGGAGGAAAAAAAGCGTCTTGAGGAGTGAGGAAATAAATACAGGGGTAAACGCAGTGTAGAGTGGACTCAGATTTCTGCTCCATGGAATTTAGCTCAGATTTTGCTTCCTTCGTTTTAGGTAAAAGAAAACTTTAGGTAAAGAAAACCATCTGGTTCCGTGGTGTGTGGAGTGTGGCACGGTTCTGATGGGAGAACTGTTGGTTCTAGTTAGTTGGGTGGATGTTTTGGGCACGCTGTGCCCTGCTGTGCTGGAGCTGTGTGAAGGCAAAGCCTCGAGCCCAGGCAGGCCTGGCCCCACCTCACGTGCTTTCAGAAAGAGGAGGTACTCCATGCCTTCTCAATTAAGTCAGTCCATTTTTCATCTTGGTTTTTATTTTTCATCTAGGCAGAATTACTCACTGAGGAATTTATGAGACTTTAATATTAAAATGATTTCTGGCCTTTGATGCTCATTATAATTTCCTGAAGGTGCCTTGGACAAAAATCTTTGCATGAGTGATGCACTTATGAAAACATCTCATGCTGCAAAATATTTTGATATAAATGCCACACTTGCCATGTAAAAAAAATAATAGGTCTTATATAATTAATTTCCTGGTTAGAGTCAGGGATATGGGCTCAGGACCTGATTCTGCCAGAGATCTGATTGCTTTGGGAGCACTTTGCCCAGGATTGGGAGATTTTGCCCAACTGTTAATGAACGGGACCCTGAACCTCCAGGCTCTTTACAAATTTAAAGTCAGTGCAATTAGAGCTGCTGCAGGACTCTGCGCAGAAGGATCTCTCTGTAACACACTGTGTTCAGCTCATCTGTGTGGCTGCAGTTGCTGAGAGCTGTGGATCTTTACCGGTCCCTCTGATATTAGTCACTGTGCTGCTGCATCCCCAGTCTGCATACTCATTAGCTGTAATTAGCATTCGCTGTGAAATGCCGTACTGACACCCACCTGAGCAAAGGCTGCCCTGCCCTAAGCTCTGCCCCTATGTAAGCAAAGTGCTGTGAGAGCCAGTCCTCACTGGAGAAGCTGCACAGTCCATTTTCCAGTTGGCTGAGCTTGTTGTAGGACAAGGACTAAGCTGGACCAAGATCTAGGAAATGGGAAGGCACCGCAGGAGGCAATGCCAGAGTGGGTACTGTTTGCAATGGGAAGGATGTGGAACCACTGGAGCCTTCCTGTGGCAGGCACTCAGTGCTCCTGGTGAGGCTCAGAAGTCGCACTTCCCAGCAGCAGCATGGTGTGGTTGTTGAACTGATGGTAGGTTGTCACAGTTGTATGTGGGGCCTTGGTTTCCAAATACCCAATCCAACGCCTGAAGCAAATTCAGTGCCTTTTAAAACGAGTTGGCAATGGACAAGATGACAATTGAACAAGGAGAATGTCCAGCAGCAGCATGAGCTGTAATTAGATATGGCTAATTCCCTCCTCAGCGGTGATTTTTCTTGAGAAAACTGTCCCTTAACCCTTTGCACTAACTTGATTACTGGCACCATAAATCTAATAATTGCCACAGCAGAAAGTTAAGAAGGCATTCAGCCTGAATACACAAACAAAAATCTTCTGCTTGTTTCATGATGGTGGAATGAGAAGTACACCAATGCATCATTTGATCTACCTGTATGACTCTGTATGTGTTTACATTTGGTAACAAATTCCAGAGCACCAATCTTACAAACTCTCATCGCCTCTTAGAGAGACTGGGACAAAATCTTGACAGAAGTTCAGCATCTCTACTGTGGCCTTCTCTAAAACTGAGCCTGAAAGATTCATCTCCAGTTCTCAGAGGGAGCTCTTGTGAGTCCTGTCCTGCATGGGAGCAATTAGTCTAAGGGACTCCTTGGTGTGAGCACTGAGCTGTGAAGTTTGTTGTGAGCCTTGTTTGAATATCAGGCACCAAAATGTGAGAGAGTACAAAGCAGCTTTTGTATTTGTAGCTCTTTAAAATTAACAGCCAGGGATTTTGCTAAGAATGAAAGCTTTTTGGTTTCTGAACTGCAGAATAATTACCTTGGGGTTCAGGCATCTTTTCTCTTTCCATTTGGCAGTTTTTTCACCACAAACTCAACTCAACGTTGGCTGTGAGAGATAAAGGAAGTGTTCTACTTAGTCAGAGGTTATTTCTCCTGCAGGGATTGTCCTGCAATGTTCAGGATTTGTTTGCTTAAATCTGTAATGAGTTTAGCTCATATGAGAATGAGGTGGAAAATTCTCTTTAAAAAAAAGTGTATTAGATGTACAGGAGGGGTGTGGGTAGATGCTGTGTCTAAGAAAAGGTTAACGTGAAAATATCGAGGTGGGGATGAAGCTAAAGCAAATGCCATGGGAACAGGGGCGAAACTGCTATGGAAACAATAAGAAGATAATGGAAAAGTCAATTTTTCTCTAGCAATGGCTGCTATAGGACTTCTAGCAGAGGAGAAAGACTGAGCATATCTTTTTCCATTTCTGTATTGCTAAGCAACACACTCAGAAGAACTACTTTGGCTCAGAATGGAAACAACGAAGAAAACGTGTTACAGAGGGGAAGGCAGTAGGTGACACAGATCTCATTAACGTAAAGAAAACCTATTACAAGTAAATACACTGACTGAGCAGGCCCAATTTGCCAGATTTTCATCTCTACAGCTATGTCTGTTGCAGAGGAATTCAGGGAGAAATGTGAATGTTAGGGCCCTGGATTCCCTGTGCCTGGTTCTGCAGCCACGCTCAGGTTAGCTCTGCTTTGGCCCCAGCAATGTCTCTCTCCTGTGGGACAGCCAGTGCCCGTCTGTCTCCCGTGTCAAGAGTTTTCCCTCTGGGTAACAGACCTATTTCCACCTCCTTGTTGCCATCAGTTGATGGGAGAGGAGGAGGACATGGCCAAGTTTCTGACAGAGCGATTAATACATTCAGCTATTGCTTTTCCCCAGGCTACATAAGGTTTTTTAAGGTGACTGGGATTGTCAAGATAGTTATTACAACTGACAAGACCTGAAAATTTGGATTTGCATATGGTTTTGCGTTATCTTCTACTTTTTTTATAGTACCCAATAAAGAGTGTAAAATGTAGATGGAACAGTTGCCATGGCACGTCCCCTCTGCCCATGTGCTGCAGGGAGCAATGAGGTTTAGGCACATCAAGTTACTTTCTTACACTTGACCTTCCGTGAAAGATTTGCCCTTAATTTTCTGGGCTGCTTATCTCCCCCATTACACAGAGTGGATCTTCCATTAGATCTCTTTGGGGAACTCAGTCTTCCAGCAGTCAGTAATGACTGCTGATCGGGCAGGATGAGCAAGAATGGGCTTAGTGTAATGCCTAATTATAGCTGTATTTTTTTTTTTTTTGTTGCAGAATGAACCTGTTCCCCTCAACATTTAAAATCAACCTGTTCCGACAAGCTTGGCCTTTAAGGTGCTTTGAAGTTAAATTACGTAAAAAGAGGAAATCCAGCAGAAGACTGTCATTTGACATAAGCCATAACATCTTTATTTAAACTTCTGCATCCATTGCCAAGGATTCTGAATGCTTTGGTGCTCAAACCATAAGCAATTGGAATCTGGTGTTGCACTGCTTGTATGATTGGGCACTCCCCCCTTCCGTGAATGACAAGTGTTCAGTTGGAAATCGGAAGAGATCTGAAATATGACAGCTTGTCCCACCAGCCTGCTTGAGCAGAAGTGTGTGATCCACTTCTGAAACTGAGGATGCAAGGGTTTGTCACTGGACAGACTCAGCTGACGTGGGAGCATCCAGCAGTTGCTCAGCTGTAGGCACAATGCTAAGAGCTCTTGGAGTTACCCAGTAGCAGTTCCTGGGGTAATGCGTCATGGAAGGCAGTTTAGCTGCCAGGACCACATGTATAGAATGGTAGAAAAAATAAAATCTTGTCTTTGACTTTAGGGGAGCTTTGTTTAATTTCCAGATTTGTCACAGACACATCCAATTGTAGTTACGTCTAATCTCTGTTCCCAGAACAAATGCTCTCCATAAATAATATAATTAGCTAATCTTGTAGTAGTATAATACTTTCTCTGACCTTTCAAGTGGCTGTGAATTTAAAGCAATTTTCTTATTCTTTATTTTCATTTTGCAGTGAGAGCAAGAAGGTGCAGTACCTTTGCCAGTCCCTTGGAGTCACAGTTTTAATACTTATTGCAGCTGCAGAAGCACGGTGGTCTGGATGGCAGGAAGGCAGTGATGGTCCGGATCCTTCTCTGAGACATTCTGCTGATGGAAAACGCCCTTTCCACCAAAAAATCCTGCCTCTGCAAAAGTAAGAATTTTTTCCTTCACCCAAAATGTAAATTCTGCTAAG
This sequence comes from Callipepla californica brunnescens, assembly GCA_023055505.1. Taxonomy (NCBI): domain Eukaryota; kingdom Metazoa; phylum Chordata; class Aves; order Galliformes; family Odontophoridae; genus Callipepla; species Callipepla californica. The sequence goes on from JALIRH010000013.1 coordinate 3,455,635, forward strand.
TGACAAGACCTTCAGTCATTAATTTGGGGTTGGTTTTGATCTGAAAATGATTTCCTTTCCACCCTACTATTGGATGGCTTCAAAACGAATCATATAATGACATTTCCTTCAGAGAGGCTTGAGCTGAAGGAGCATCTCCAGGTAACCAATGCTAAGTCGCCTCCTCACTGTGCACAGAAGTGGTAGAACATTTTTCTGTCCAACTACTTCTCCAGGTATTTCATACAGTCCATGGAGCACTGCCAATTTGAACAGTTCTGATATGAACTTTAAAAGTGTTTCATTGCTTTAAGTGTTAGATTGCCATGTTTGTTCCTACCAGGCATCCTGATCTTAGCAAATTGCTTTTGTTTCACAAGAAATGTTCAGGTTCTCATTTTGAAGAGCAGTCTGAATGTCTTCAGTGTTGTATTTTGTGATGGTGGAACATAAAAATCCTAACAATTCTAATGTATGTCAGAAAACTAACGAGTTTGTTGTAGAAGGGCTGTAGCACAGAGGGAGATATCTCCTGTTCTAAGGAAGGTCATTCATTTCTGGTCATTCTGCTTTTACTATAGCCAAGGTTTAAACCCCACAGTCCTCAGTGTGCATTTATGTTGTCACTGGTACAGATAATGTAGAAAATAAGGATGTCTGTGCATTCCAAGGCAAAATATCTGGATGTCAAATGGCACAAATATTGCTTGTCTGTGTAGAACACTGCTGGACTGAAGTCCCGCAGTTCCCTGAAATACCAGATGGCTCTATTTCCTTCTGAACAGAAAAGAAACGACGTTGTCGAGTGTTTAAACATTTAAATTATCATTATCGAACATTTTTTTTAATATTTAAGCTGCTCCGCTTCAGATCATTCCTGTGGTTCTCCTGCTATGCAATAGCTGAATTTAAATTCTTCAGCAGCGTGCTTTGAGTGAAAGGAAACTCCAGCTGATTTGCAAAACTTTTTAGGCCTCTGGATCCACAGAAAGTACATCACTGTAGTAAATGGGAACGTGATGTTAGTGCATCTGTTTTGATGTAAGCAGTAACGAGACACCCCTCTGCTCTTCTTGTGGGTTGAACCTAAAGCCACCCTTTCTGTTTTGCTGTGTGCTATTAGCTTCTGCTTTCTGTTTCTCCATTCTAAACATAACTTCTTATCTAAAAACCATTTTCACTTCTGGACACATCCTCCTCTCCAAAATATTTGCCATCTGCGTAATTATTTTCTACCTACCCGCAGTATCTGATTCTTACATTCAGCTCAGTGGGTTTCCTACAGTATGCTGGCCCCAGGGTACGGGATGAGCCAGGAGAGATGATGAGCAAAGTGAGTCTGTTGTCAGTAGGCTTAATTTCACCATACTCCAAGGTTCAGATTAAAGCGGGTTTTCTTGTTTAAAAATTCTGAACTCTGTTAAATACAAAACATACTACACTCAGTTCAGTGTCTTGGAGAGGAACTCAGGTTTCCAAACCCACAGAACTGTCAACAGATATGTATGCCCCCTCCTCCCCCTCAGCAGCAGTCAGAGCAGATGGATGAGCTCTGTGCTGTGCCCCGAAGGTGAACCAGCTCTGGGACGTGTCTCCAGCCGTGGTGCAAAGGGGTGAGATTTAGGGTTTCTGTGCTGAGATTACTTGTCGCCAATCCGTATTCCCAGCTAGAGATTTGTTGCAGCTGATCTGGAGATAGTGCTGGTGCAGGTAAGGCCCAGGTGTGTATTGAGCTGTTAAAGGTCTGCGTTATCTCCCCCGAAAGTGAAGAGCCACTGTGGCTGTGTGACTTTGTATCCCTGCAGTAAGGTAGGAAATGGTCATTAATTTAGCAGTGAAGCAAGCAGCAAACACTCTCCCAGAGCAGATTTTTGTGTTGTGTATGGTGACCTTTAAGGAGGCTGTCAGTACCATTTTTTTTGCAGTGCTTTCCTAGACACTGCTGTGTGTTTTCAGTTTCAGGGGCTTTAATTTCCTAGGGACAGATTCTGTATTAAAGGAAGCAAACCGTAGAAAGCTTGTAATGTAATTATTGAATTAGTGTGCAAAACATGCACAATGCATGCAGCTCAGTTTTAGGTATGTCTGTAAGCAGGTATGATTTTTTACATCACTATGTGGTTGCTGGTGCTGGAAGAAAATGTTAGTCCCACTTGGAACCATCACAGCTCATGGCAGAAGGTCCAGGGAGGCTTTAAGTCACAGCCAGGACTTGCTCGGTTATCTAAACTGTTGTATAGATTCATCTCATTCAAGGCACAATAAAGTTCAGGAAAGATTTTGCTAATTATTGCCAGAACAGTCAGATTTCTTTGTTTTACAGAAAGGAGACTGATGGAAGGGCTCTGGGAGGAGTTGAACCAAACAGGATTAAAGTCTGGTGGGCTGGGAAGGAATAGGGGCAGCTCTCCTATGCTGTAGGTTTTCCTGTGATGTTAGCTCATTTCCCAGCTACTGCTGCTGGCCCAGCCCTTAGGGAAGCCCTGTAACAGGGGATGACTTCCTCAAGAAAGAACAAATGAATTTGGAGATACACTTCTGTCATAAAGAAAGTGGTTTGTATGCATTATCTCCTAAAGAGTGATTCCATGGGAAATCCCTCTAGAAAAATATGTTCCTATGCAGTTATACATGAAGTTTCTAAGAGAATGGCTCTTGTAAATAAGGTCTGTAATCCCTGACCTTGTGCCTTACAGCTCTTGCCTCCAGGCTGGAAGATTTCTAGGAATACAGATGTGCTGCAGACATGCGTGTTACCGCACACTGTAAAGTCTGCACAGCTCAAAGATTTTGGTAAGAGGAGTGGTGCAGGCAGGAGAGGATGGGGTCTGTCCGTGCACACGCTGAGTAACACCTACCAGCAGACCTCGTAGCTGCAGGTACATCTCTCTGTCCAGCCACCAGAAACTGGAAGACTTCTGGTTACTTTGTGTTTGAGAGGTGCAATGTCTGTAGCCTCAGTGGCTTTATACTTTGTGGATAAGCAATTGAGTTATTTCCAGCAGAAAATAAGGAGATCCTGAAGTCTTGAGGAGATAGTTCAGTACAGTTTTATCTGGGGATGGTGGTTCCTTCCTGAGCCTGGCCACATCCCTGTGGCAGCACTAGCTTCTGGCTGTGTGGATAGCTGTCCCCTGTGGGTCCTGCTGTGTCCCCTGCTGCGCTCAGTGCAGGGTTACTCTGGAGAGAGCAGCAGGCAGCATTTCCAAATTGCTTTCTCCTGATGTGAAAATGCAGTGAAAGGTGGGGAATCTCAATCACAGGAGCAGCTGGCATGCCTTATTTTCTGTCTGGATTGAAGAGCAAATTGGGATCAGGAAGTGTCCAGCTTCTGCAAAGGCAAACAGTGATGTTCTGCCTTCACGTTAGCCTGGTTGCAAGGCACTGCTCAATTCTTGTATAAATATCTGCATAACTGTAATAGCATGAACATCGTGGCACGTCCCAGCTGTTACCACACCTAGCTGGCAGCAATTTAGTGATGACAGTAATACAAGATCTCATTTGTAAAATTTTGTCTAAATAACTTAAAAAGAAATCGAGCACCAATATGGTTGGTTTGTTTTTTTAGAGACATTGGGAAGTCACACCTGTGTGTTGGTGGGTGCCGTGACTTTACCTTCATACAGTGGCACCCGTCACTGCAGCAAACATCTTGGGTGGGAGAGTGGAGTAAATCTGTAGCAAAACTGAGTGGCACATTTGTGTTTGAATTGCAGGCTGCTCTGAGGGTTTTATGATCCATCTCAGCAGCAGTGGCTGCAGCTTCCTCCCCTATTAAGGGAATGGCAGCTCAGGGAAAACAAGGAGCTTGTACCTGGCCAGAGTTTACTAGTTTCTGTTACAGGCATTATGATGCGTAATGAATGGACCCAACCTGCTGGTATAATTTTGGCCCTCCAGGAATAGAGAGGAGCCCTTTTCTCCATGGCAAAACCTGCAATTCTGCTTCACCAATTTTTCCCCAGTCCAAACAGTAGAAAAAGGCCTTTGGACTTTTAGAGCTCTCTGCTATGAAACATCTGAAGTTGGGTAGCCTGTTTCTCTGGGAGGTGGTAGAGTCTCAGGCCCTTAAAATGCCACTGCACTGCCATTTTATTTATTATTCATTCAGTGAATGTATAAAATAGCTAGAGGCATCCATCTGTCATTTTGAGCCCTGTTCCATCAATTCAAACATGCAGCTGCACAAAGGGACGGCCTCTGAATACACTCACCTGCGTCCCCGGCCTCCTCAGTGGTCTGGAAAATAAAAATCAAGGTTGATGTATGAGTTACACACACAAGAAGCTATGTTGGTTCTTTTCTCTGGGTTGTGTAGTGTAGTTTGACCCTCGTCTTTCCTTAAGAAAGGTAAGAAACAACTGACAGGCATCTCCAAGGGCATTCAGTGAAATCAACTTTCCCTGTCTCCATAAATTCTCTCTAACCTTTGAACTCAGAGCGCCCAAGTCCTGTGTGCATGGCACCCGAGGGTTACAAGAGTGGGCACATGGCCCGGCCTGGTGGCTGGATGCTGGTGCTGCAGAGTCCTCTCTGCTGTTGTTGTCAGGTGCTGCCTTCCAGTCTGGCATCTAAAGCACTCAGGTTTTTCCAGTGACATTAAAAAGCCGCATCTTTTTTTCAAAGGACTGAAAAACCATCTTGAACGTTCTCAGTCTCAGACAGTTGTTTATTTAGCATGGGAGACTTCAATCCATCTGATTTTTTCCCCCATGTTGTTTTATCATAGCTGTGCTTTTAATTGAGGCTCTGCAGATCTTCATTTTGCATTTAAAATGAGCAGAGGTCAGGGGAGAAGCCTTCAACATCACACCTCTGCCGACCTTTTGGGCTATCTTTTTACTCAGGGCTCAAGATACAAAGCTAAAGGTACATTCCCATCAGTCCAACTTGCTTTTTTTTTCCTCCTGTTCACTTGTGGGAGAAGGACAGATGAGAAATTCCCTGAATTCTGCCTACACTTAAAATCTTCCTTCAGGTTCTAAAACAGTTCACCCAGATTTCAGTCTCATTGAGTTCATTCTAGGGCACCACTGAAATGCATGAGGTGCAGACAAGGATACAATTTAATGTGCTTTTTAAGTGCATATTCACAGTTAAAATTGACTTTGTGATTCTCCTTGCCTTTCTAATCTTTGCCTGAAGAAATAGGTTTGCAAATACATACAGTCTAGCCAATATCTCTATTTAAATCTGAAACCCTATTTGAGGGAGAATCTTTTCCAGTTGCTTGGTCCTGTTACCCAGAATCACATCTCTTATAGAGTACCCTATTATTTATGACAACTAGCAGGATGATGATCAGCATAAAACCGGAGAACCAATACAAATGCTCCTTTCCAAATGTATGCTGAATGTATCCCGAGGCATTAAAGAAGTCAAGTGGATCAAGGAGCAGCTACTGCTTTGCAGACATCTGGTAAAAGTACAGATTGATTCTGAATGTCCTCCAGCACTGAAGCAGTGCTATAGATAAAGAAGTAACTAGTATTGCGAAAACATCTGTGTTAGCTGTGGAATATACACTATGGAAAAAAAAAAAACCAGCGTTGCTCCCTCATCCACGTTACCTAGATTGCTTTAAGGACTTGATGGCGCGTGCTGCATCACAACCAAATTGTTTTAAATTTATACAGTTGGAAAAAAATACTCAGCTAATTTTATTTATTGTGAGAGCCAGTGTGAAATGTCAGTCTGACTTTGTACTTCCTGCTGGCAGCTCACACAGGGTCTGTAACTCGTTCTCCCCTTCCTCACATGGTTCTTCTTTGCCCTGGGGAGCAGCGTGACTCTGCGGCGTTAGGGATTTCCAGCGTGGCAGACTTGGGCTGCATTAGCAGAAGCAAAATACCCAACTCTCCCTCTGTTCTTGTCTTCAGATGAAGATCGGCCATGATTTAATCGATACACGGGTGGTACAAGATAGGAAGATTCTCTAAGGAATGCTGCAGGCATTGAGAACAGAGGCCCATGGGAGAATGCTTCCCTGTACTCTTAATCATTTTTCCCCAGATGTACTATTCTTCCTTAGGTGACTCCTCCTAAGGTTCTCAGAACAACTGCTTGTCTATAGTACAAAAGGGGAATGTGGAACAACTTTGCTTTGTGTGTGTTCAATGGAGGCTTGAGCACCTGGGGTTCTTGGGTGTGCTCGGGCTCATTGTGGGCACCTGGGGCTCTTTTTTTAACCTACTGAGGAACCAAAGAAGTTCAGCTGCTGAGGAGGTGGTGGTTCTCACTCTGCCATTTCTACTTTCACAGAATTGAAGGGGTTGGAAGGGACCTAGAGATCATTGAGTCCAACCCCCTGGCCAAAACTGGGGGGGGTTAGTAGTGAAAGTAGTATGGAGCCTGTAATTTTCACTGCTTTCGGTGGGGTCATTCAGAAGAAGACATCTGCTATTTGTTGAAGGCTGTGCTGCCTCTATGCAGAGGGTACAAGAGTCATAAAGCCCTTGGGGGGAGCAGAAAAGGTAAGATTTGTGCTGCTGGATAGTGCTGCCTTCTGTGAATAGCAATGTGTTTGCAGAAGATTTGGGATTTTCAGCAGGGAACTGCATTTTTGTTTCAAACGGAAGCCAGATTTCAGCTAATACAGATTTTACCCACTATGGGATACAAAATCCTGCTTTCTGCTCTGCGCTATTTTTCCTGCGTGCCGCAGGAGGCTTTATTTTTCCCTGACAGCTAGCTAAAGGGCACGTTTATCTGACAACTCCTTCATCAGTGGAAAAGTAGAAAAGACATTAATCTAAGGCTTTATGCAGCATAGTAGCACCAAGGAGCTCAACAGAGTACTTTAGGAAACAATAGCAAAATCTTTTTTTTCAGAGCGTTAGGGTTAACTGGGAAATCAAACTTCTTTAAGTCAGTTCCAGTGCACGATTTGTGTACAGAGAGGAATGCTTTTCAGGAACTCATCCCGTGTAAGTGGTGGTGGATGAACATGGGGCTGCAGGGGAGAAGCCAGATGCAAAGGAAATGTGAAACATCCAAGGTGTTCTCGGATCATACGTGGTTGGTTTGGGCTGCTGGGAGGAACCATGTTCTAAGTTCTGCCTCTGGGATGCAGATTTTGTATTGTAGCATCACACATGGACCTGGTTGAGGGTATAGTGCACACACAGCTCAAAGGCAGACCTTGCACTGCAGGCCTTCACCAGGAAGGGAAAGCATAAAGGTATTTCTTACGTGCCATGTTCCTGGCTTAATGGGACTCTGTGCTCTCAGTGGGATGCTGTGAGTGCCCCACCAGTGAGTGTGTGCCCTGAAGGGATGGCAGTCATCCAGTGAGCAAAACTCACTGCGTACTGCTACGCTCCTGCAGGTGAATGGCGCTGAAAGGCAGTAAGGGTTGTACGTCGAAATGTGGGTCTGTAGCTTAAGCTTGTATGAAACAGGAAAGTAAGCAAAGGCAGAGGGCAGGGAGCTGCGAACTCCTTGTGTACACCAGCTTGCGAGGTAACAGAAGTGAAATCCCAACCCCTTCTCTGAGGGCTTTGTAGTTATGTCGTTGAGTTGAGTCAAGGTTTCCCAAGCATTCGTTTGCTCTTCGTAGCCTTCTATTATGATCCTGAGCAACTGGAAAGGTTTGGGTCTCTGCAGATTAATCTTTTTCAGACATTGACTTTTCCTGACAGTTTTAAATGTCAATCTGTTCTTAGTTGATGGATTAGTGAGTCTTATTAGAGACTATGTTAATTTAGTCTGTATACGTAGGTCTGCATTTATAAGGAGCTTTGAAACGTGAGTTAACATTTTACATAATGATAGGTTAAAATCTGCATGTTTGGGCTGTCAGTGAGAGCAGTCTGAAAGCTTGTCTGCATATCCCTTCCTGGGCAGGCAGTGTGCTCTGGGTTCACGTGGTGATCAAGAAAGACCTTTTCTTGTGTGCAGAGGAGGACAATTTACTTATGTAAATAGGCAACGCAGCCAGTGGGCATTCTGCTGTAACGCTGACAAGTCCCACCTAATAGGAGACTGATCTGATTTGATTCCTATTAAGAGCAGTATTTGAGGCATTGTTAATTCCTGCCTGCCTGCAAAATGTGGCTGTTGACTGCAGGAAACTGCTTCAGCGATTAACGAGAACAACAAAAATCTGTGCTCGTTGGAGGGAGGGGGGAATGAGGTCCTTTGTCATGCATTTTACAGATGATGAACTTTGTAAGACAGTTTCTGGTATTCACAAGAAAGTAGACGAAGCAGAGAAACTTGCACACAGTACGAGCCCACGTCAAGTGGAACGATTGCCTTTAATGCCTAATTAGATTAGGTGGGATCTTCGCAATTTCGAATGCTTACTTCCAGTACGCATGAGGTGGAAATTGTATCTTAATTCATACATGTGTTTTAGGATTGTGTGTTTGCCTTATGTTTGTGAACCCGAGTTTACTTCACATGCTAGTTTTGGAATTGGACGGAAAAGCATGAGGCAGTGAGCTCGGTGCTGGGCCTTGTGAGGAGCTGCACACCTACTGCTGGTGGAAGAGCCGGGAAGGAATCCAGGTTTCTCTCCAGTGACTCTGAGATAAGAAGAATGAAATGGCGAAGTGCTTGAGTGAATGCATGAGGAGAACACATCTGAGTAATGCAGTGCACGTGGGTTTTCTCGCAGTCACACTGATGATGACATTCTTCCTTATGGGCGGGAGCTAAAGGCAGAGCATTCCTGCAAAGAGGCTCTGCTTTGAGTATATCAGGAAGTCGAAATCTGCTCCTCTCCTGCAGCAGAGCTGAGGGGTGAGTCATTGTGGTCCAACACTAACAGCTCATTCCAGTAAGCACACTGTTAGGTTTTAAAGCTCTCCCTCTGATTGACTTTATTCTCCAGCACTGTTTTTTTCTCTGTTCTGCTGCTTTGTGGATTTGTCAGAGTTTCTCTGAAACGATCCATACGGTGACTTTAAAGAAGAAATCCAATAATGATTTACTTGTTTGGTTAACCCACCTCACCCACACCTTGCAACAGCTGTTAACAAAGTAAAGTTATTGAAGCAATTATCTTGCTTTGCGATGGCCTATAAAGAGAAGCCTGGTGCTTGTGGGTGGTGTTGGTGGAGAATTTCTGCTTGTTCTTAATAAAAGTCTCGTGTTATTCCTGTAACTCCAGTTAGCATTTCTGTGTTAAACATTTTGCGTTGCCCTTACGAGATAGAAGAGGATAACAGGAAAAAAAATAACATGTTTACAGTACTGTAAGATCGAGTGTTTCTGTTGTGAGCAGGGTGAAGCAGAGCTGGGTGCCTGCACAAAAGCAGCGAGTGATGCAGATTCCCCAGGGCTGTGCAGGGTTCTGTATGCAGCTACGATGTGGCTTTTCCTTCAAGCACAGGTGACGGAGAACACTGCTGTGCTGGGGTGGCAAAGCACCTGTGCCTGGCTGCCTCTGGAGGGTGCCCTGCAGCTCCGTTACTGTGCCTGGGGTGCTCAAGGCTGTGTCATGCAGGGCAGAGAGGGAGAGGAATCATCTCAGGTGCAGCAGTGCTTACCAGAAGTTTGACTGTTCAGATGTCAGGGTTTGTTGAGTCAGAACGAGGGAAAATGGTTCAAAACTGAAAGAGAGGTATAGACTGAATAGAAGGAAAAGGATTTTACAATGAGGTTAGTGAGGCACTGGCACAGGTCACACAGAGAGGTGGTGATGCCCATCCCTGCAGACACCCAAGGTCAGGCTGCACTGTGCTCTGAGCACCCAATGGAGCAGTGGGTGTCCCTGTTCAGTGCAGGGGGGTTGGACTAGGTGGCCTTCAAAGGTCCCTTCCACCTCAGTGCTGTGAATCTCTGCTCTTCCAGATATGATCATCAGCTCAGAGCAGTGAACCGCTCTCCTTATGCAAGGTTTGTCTGTGTGTGCTGCTGGTGTCAGGGCAGCACTGGTGGCAGCATCCCTTTGTAGGTTCAGTGCTTTCACCTTCACTGATATGGAGAGTGACATCCTCCATTCCTACTGAGACTGAACTGATCTAACCTTACCACGCTAAATTTATCTCATAGTGTGTGCTCTGATGTATCTTAATGGCAGCTGTCCCTTTCCGAAGAAGCAGCATTACTCTGTTAATAGTCCACCCCTGCGTTTCTTAGCACCAGTGGAGCAGCACAATAAATACAGACCTTTAGGAGACGCATCTTTGCAGCTGTCAATTCTTTCTGTTCACCATCTAACAGTATCCAAATGAACCCGGGGTTGTGTGAATCAACATCACGAGATGCAGCACCAAACGTATAGTCTAAAAGTGAATGGATGAGCTGGGAAAATAGCAGCTGAATTTAAGCCATCAAACTGGTGTTGCAGGAGGAGGCTTTAAAGCACTTCTTTGGAGACTGAAGAGAATTGTTGTAGGTTGTAATGCCTGCGACCTTTAGATGTTTTTGACAGTAAAGCATAACCTGTTGTTGTGAAGAAAATCCTCACTGTGAAGGGACACCTCTTCCATTATTCAGTCCTTTGGTGCTTATGGGTAAGTCATTTTGTTTGGAAAAGTTAGTGTGATTACAGCGCGAGGATGCCCTCTGCTTTAATTCAGTCTCCCTGACCTGAGTTCAAACCTATCACGCACTGTAGCAACTGCAAATAATTCCTTTGTAAAGATTGTCAGAAGTGAAATGAGGTTAAGTCAAAACCCCACAGCTCTGCAGAACATATGACTAACGCATGGGAAGGGGTGATTGGCAATTGCCAGCTGGAAGTGTCACTTTTAAATTGTCCTTGGAAGAGTTGTCATCCTCAATCAAAGCTTCAGCTCAATGACAGGGAAATCAAAGAAGTGCGTATGTAAGCTGATCTCAACTCGAGAATGCCCAAGAAGAGGGTAAGAGTTTGTGAAGATAATTCAAGAAATACTGACAATTAACTTTCGCTCCACCCTGGTGTTAATGGATAGTGCTGTGTGTTGTTTCCACACTGGTTGTCTTCTGCCTCAGCTTCGTTAGGACAGTTTTTAAAAAATATTCAGGGAGCTGGCATGCAGGTGGCTGGTAAGATTGACAAAGGAAAAGCTGAGGAAGTGGCTGTGCCCAGCCCATCATGAGGCTGTGGTCTGCAGCCTGAGGAGATGGTAGGGCTTGTCAGAGGAAAGCAGGTTCTTCGACGAAGTGTCAGTGAAAAGAAGTCTTGGACACCCCTGAGGCTGGTTGGACTTCTTTTTGTAAGAGCCCTTTTGTTTTTGAGCAGGTGTTTTTCTGAAATTCAGTGGGTTAAAACAAGTGTCTTTAAAGAACCCAGCACACAGCATATGAGGAGGAGTTGTGTGCTCCAAGCGGAGGTCTTACCTGGGGCTTCACATAAGCGTTGCTTCCAGTCCTCTGAGCAGACTAACAACTGGTCGATTTACATCCAATATAGCTGCTTCTTGACTTTGTCAAAAGTAAATATTCAGAGATGGAAATCTTGCCTATACTGGAGTAGGGGTGTGCATCTGTGTAATTATATCACTGCAGTTGCACTGGTGCTTGCTTTTCTGAAATCACTGCCTTTATTGCCTCGGTTTTGCTTGAATTAATCCTCCACCTTTATCTCCAAAACCATGGGAAAACGCAGCAGCCACAGCGAATTACCTGTGAGCTGAATTTCAGAAGCTGCTAACAGATGGGGCCAGTGGAAAAAAGAATCTTTATTTAAAAACAAACAGCAAAACACAAAAACCATTTACAGAGCTCAGTTTTACCAGAATAGCAGCTGTGAAAGTTTTGATCATTAAAAGAAAGGGAAAACTTTGGGGGTAGGAAATTTAAAGTTGATTGTACCTGTTTTTGTGTATTTGTTTTCACTGGTAATACAGCATGCTCAGGGAAAAATCAGAACTTCTTTTCTGCTCATGGGTACAATAATTAGAAATGTCTCCGTGCAGTAGGCCCAGCCACTTTTACAGGCTCCTCTGCAAGGTATCTTTCAAGCTTAAATTTAACTTGACACCTTTCTCAGTGACCATTAATTCAGTTTGTAAGAGACTCTGGAAACCTTTGATATTGATATTGTGTTGCTGCAATTACTGCCTATGGTCCTGCGGCCATACTGAAATAAAAAGGCCTGCATACCTTGCTTTCAAGTCAATCCCTCAGAGGCTCAATCAGTTTGATTTCTGAAACCTGTGCTTGGCAGTGAAGCTGATTAAATTCTGCTGGCACCAAGGCTGTGTGCGCCGAGTTCAAAACCTGGGTGCAATGTCATGTTCTTATAGTGGAGGTTATTATACCAAATTTTGATGTTCTGGAATCTGTGTTTTAAAAAGAAATCTTCAAAGGGTATGAGAGGATATATGCAGAGCAGGGCAGTAAATGAGCTCGAAAGCAGTAGATCAAGAGCTATGGTACACAGGCTTTTTGCTCATGATGGGTTACTTCTCTAAGCATGGTTCTTGCAGTTGTAGCAGAAGTTGTGGATGGGAAAGTCATTCAAGTATCAAGTCAAGGCAGAGACCAAGTGCATTAGAAAATGAATGCCTATGCTTGGATGTAAATTTTTGTCCATTTTTACAGCTTAAGGAAACAGAGTAAACTACTCCAGAACTAATTCATCTTAATTAGAACCCAAGCTCAGCATTGTAGGTTACAAATGCTCAGTGTTTTGAGAGACTGACACTGCATCCAGTTTTAAGCTGAGTGATGGAAAAGGGTAAAGATCGTAAGCACTGATTCAGTGCGAGTTTACAGGGCAGTCATGAATCTTTCTACTTGAAGATCATCTGTGTTAGCTTTTACATGACATTTTCAGGCACATCTAGATTGTAACTAAAAAATTGACATCAGAAGAACCAACTCCTCCCTTTCCAGGTCTGCAGAATTGCCCGATCCACCCTCCTATTACACTAGACTGTCTAGAAGTGTCCTAGATTACTGTTATTATTTTGGTTAGAAAAGCAACACTTCTTTTTGCCCCCAATTGCTCTCATAAATTATACTGGGAAATGCCTATCAAGAAATAAGAAGCAACATGTACTTGGAAATGGAAGGGAGGGAATTGTTAAAAAATAGTCCACTCCTCAGTAATTGCAACACACTTCTCCAAGATGTGCAGTCAAGGCGTTGAGCCACGCAGCAATAAGAGCTCAGCACACAGGGAAGCAACGTTTTACCACTTTGTTAGTGAGGTTAATATGGAAGATGGCAAACCCAAAGTAATACACCTCAAAGTACTCTGATGCAGAGTGACTTCTTGTGAGATTTTAGTAAGTCCTGGGTCAAGAGAGAAAATTTGGACCAGGTAGTTTTGGAGAAAGTCAGTTTGCTTCGTCTTTTTGGGTGTTTTCTCTTCAGTGTGCCTTAAAACAGACATACAGAACTAATGCCCACAGGGTTAATTCTTGAGAATATCAAGAGCAGCTCTGAGCACAGGGAGTCCAGGGCTGTCTTTCTGAGGTGTTGGCTCCTGTAAATCCTTGTGACCATCTGTACAGTGCTGTGTCTCTCACTGACATTCTGACAAGAAACCTATTTCCAACCACGGTATCTTTAAATGTGTATGAATGGACATCTATAGGAAAACAAACGGTGTTCTTAAAGATGCTCGTGTTCCTGGGGATGTCTACCTGTAAGCCACTTATTTCCACCAGCAGGGAAGACAAAATGTCTTCCCATCATCAGAAAATTACTAATTTGATATCTGGGATGCGGGTGGGGAAATGTTAGAAACACAGAACTGAACAGTTCTTCCAAAATCATTTGGAGCGAATGGTAAATGGAATTGTAAAACTAATGGCAAAAAAAAAAAAAAAAATATATATATATATATATATATATATATTTGAAATAACTCTTCACAGAAGTAATATCCTGACCTCTGATAGCTGGAGAGAACAGGAAAGGGGCAGGCTGTTGGATGAGGGGGAGGAGCTGCAGTGGTAGCTGGGGATGAACTGTCCAGAGGAACCAAAACTGAAGGTGTGACGGTGTCCCATGAAGTGGAATTAACTCAGCCACTAGTGGGTGGGTTTGCTGTGGCAGGCTGTCTGAAGGAAGGGCTCTGCAGTATGGAAGGTGGGCCGGATTTCTCCCTAACACCTATAGTTTTTCTGTTCTAAGCTCTCTTGTGAGAATTTCTGTTATCCTTTGTCTGAGCCTACAGTTTCTTTCCATGAGTTTAATGGAACAGCTGAAGGTGAGAATATCTGGTTGCTAAAACTCGTGGTGGAGGGAATTTCCCACCACTAGAGGGATGCAGCAGTTACCAGAATCCTTTTCTTAAGGCTATGAGCAAATGAAACAGCACTCTTTCTGAGCAGAGGTAATACAGATCCTAACTAAAAGGCAAGCTGACAGTACTTCAAGCCTTACCCACATGGCTGTGTGCAGCCAGTGAGAGAGGCGTCCTCAGTTTCTGTGAATTAATCTAAGAGAGGGAGGAAAAAAACAAGTGTGAGACATTATTCTAAGCATGAGAAAATGCACCAGAGAAATGTTTTTACCGTGGGAAAACAGACGTGCATCTCATGCTATTCCTTTGCAGAAATGGAAAAAGGCATTTCTTGTGTAGCTATGTATTTACTTTCCAAAGAAACCAGATCCCATTCAGTCTCAGTCCTTTTGTAATTCTAAATCTCTTGCTGATGCAGGTTGACCTTTTTGCTCTGGAATTTAAAATCAAAATGCAACTCTTTTCTGTTGACACAGATATAGGCCTGAAGGAATGACAAGGTACACAGAAATAATAGCATCGTTTGCATGGAGTTGTATGTAAGAAATATAAGGTCAAAGCAGCATCTAAACCCAGTTCTTGGTTGGGAGATGTCTATACCTTAGGCAAATATGACATTGGGTGCTTAAGGTTCTTGTTGCTTCAATTATTGGTCGATTTTTAATTCTACAAAGTAAAAAGATGTAAGAAAGGTGGTGAATTTTCTAAGAGGAATGTAGAGTATGTGGGTATCTGGGTGGAGGCAGCCAGAAGCCGTGTTTGCAGGTGCTGTGTGAGGCTTCCAGGTGTTACCTACAGCATATTTACACAAATTTCCCCTGGAAATCTTCTGATTTCAGGTAATGACTAATACTGATGTCAGTGTTAAATGGATACAAAAAAACCAGACCATTTTCAAGCCTGTGGGTGTATAGGAGGGTTATGGTGTCTCTTACTCATGTTCTTGACAACTCTGATAATTGCTTAGACATCTTCTCCATAACCTTGCTGTGTGGTGGTTTGGGCCCAGCCCTGTATGAACACTTACTGGTCAAGGACCACAACCAGAGCCACTCAGCATTAGAGATCTGGCTGATTTAATGTTTATGCACTCTCAAAATGTGAAGTATCACACTTCACTCCAGACCTGGAGCATCTATTCTTTGAATTCAGTGCACGTCTGGTTGTGTAGGTGAGAAGATTGCTGCCTCAGAGTGATTAGTATCTTTACATCTGTTTGTGTTTTGTTTTTTTTTCCTGTAAGAATATGCCCAGTGTTTCCTGCATACGGCATCTAAGTTAATTTTCCTTTTTAGTCTTCATTCGTGGGAGCAAACAAGTACTTTTTGTTAATGTAAATCTGAATATTGGGCTTCTGCACTGCTCTGTGTGTTGCATTTCACACACAGCATACCCTTTCTGCCATTAGGGCTGGGTGTGCAGGTGGATGGCTGCTGTGGACGGCCTTATGTCTGCTCTGGCTTCACCACTGCAGCGTGCTGGGGAACGTGCAAGCTCATGCCAGTGTTGGCATAGCAGATAGTGAGCTAAGGAGCTGTCACTGAACGGATGTGGGAGGAAGCTTTCATCCTGTGAGATGTCTGATCTTTTTTATTTTTTTAATTTTTCACTTCAGTAGTAAATGTTAAGGCATTGTGGTGTATGTATACACTTTTTTTTGGTGTAAACACAGTTTCATTTTGATGAATTTAATCTGCAGAAGTTGACTTTTGGTGTCTACACAACTTGTTCTGATATTTTCTTGTGTTTAATGCTTATTTACTGAGCTGTGGATCAACCATGTCCTTAGCTATTGGTGAGGCTTCTTGTTCTTCTTATTCTCCTGTGCTTTTTCTATGGATCGTTCTGGATGACTCTGCAAACTAAATGTAGGGGATGTGTATTGAGTGCTTTGGATTAGCATAAAATCAATTAGGGCAAGCTGAGGAGTCAGATAAGTGAAAATCCAAGCCTATGGTGATAGCTTTGATGCCCTCTACTGTACTGTTGGCACTGGACAGTGGGAAATACCTAATTCAATCGTATGAAATGTGTTCTGGAGATCAAATACAAACAGAATGGCCAATGTTATGATGATTTAACATGAATAGGTAAGTGATAAATAGGTTCTGAGCTATATGAGGGGAAAAAGGCTTGGGGATACCTTATACTGGGCAGAATCAGGCGTGTGAAGGATGACTGCGTTCTCCAGAAGCTTTGCTGCTTATGGTTGACCACTAGGCATCATGCTGAAGAAATTCTCTGTTGTGCTAAAGTGTGCTGGACCAGTTGTATAAAAGGAGGTAAAGCATAGTCCTCATAAAGTGGTAATTGAATATATGTATGTTTTTGATTGTCACCAACCTATTTAGCTTTCAGCTTAAATATATGTAATTAAGGAGCAGAAAAAGTGATAGGTCAAGGGGAGAATAGTTTTATACTAAAAGGGAGGAGACGTAGATTAGACAACAGGGGAGATTTTTCACTCAGGGGGTGTTGAGACCCTGGCACTGCTGCTCAGACAGGCTATGGGTGCCCCATCCCCAGGGGCACTCAGTGCCAGGTTGGAAGGCAGCCCTGGGCAGCCTGAGCTGGTGGTTGGCAGCCCTGTCCATGGCAGGGGGCTGGAACTGAATGATCTTTCAGGTCATTCCCAACCCAAGCCATTCTATGTTTCTGTGATTCTACTGTACAATAGCAAATGCTTACTTGAAGTATTTCAGGGCTCCATCAGGACTGGAGGACATGTTTTAGGGGATACTATTAGCCTTTAATAGAAAAAATATATATATTGTGTGAAGGTATACCTCTTTCCAATGATATCTTTATTTTTACATAGTTTTACAGTGTGGGTTGTTTTGTTTTTTTAGCTATTTGCTTTGTTGTTCAGAACTGTTTTATTAAACTTGGTTGTTAAATAGCACAGTTTTACAATTACCACATGGAAAATTTCACATTAAATTTGTCCTGGTAAGGTTTGTTTGAATTGATAAGCAGTTACTTTTCTGAATGATCTGCATAGAGTAAAGGTGTTAGAAATACTTCTTCAGAAGCACTTTTCTGGGTTGTTTTATAATGCAAGCCTTGATTTGATGTAATATCTCACAGAGAACAGTAAAACTACTCTTAGCACTTGTATAGCGTTTAACATCTTCTAAACAAAGTAAAAGCTTAAATGAATCCAAAGCAATCCTATGAGAACCTTCCATGTTTGCGTTTTGCAGTAGTGCAGGATACCACGTCACTTGCCACAGGGCTGGGCCAGTGAGGAAGTGATAAAGTGGCAATTGAAATCTGAAGCTCCTGGCTCTCAGTCCTGCACTCAGCCCACTAAATATCACATATTTCTTCTAAACAAACCTCCGAAATGACAGTATCTTACATACCATCTGTTGTGCAAACTTCCTTGGGGAGCTTCAAGACTCCCTTCTACATTTCAAGCTTTCTGAAAACTGTATTAAAAAAAAAAAAAAGCTAAAACCAGCCCCAAACCCATATAACGTTATTCATATATTCTGGTGGCGTGTCAGCTTGGGTGTCAGCATCCTTCCAGTACTGAGGAAAATGAAAGGCATCTCCCTCTGAATGCTTCCAGTTTTCATCTTTGTTAGGCAAAATGTTTTTTTTCTATGATGAAAACAAAAGGGAGAACCCTGCCAAATTAACTGCTCCCATCTTCCCGTCGCCTCTGTCGCACTCATTTTGATTCAGTGACTTGCCAGAATTTACCCATTGGCACAACAGTTATTTTGGGACTTGTTAGATCTCAAGGAAAGTTCACTGGTGCATACAAATTATTCGTTTAAGCGCTGATTTGAAAATAATAATATATATCTCTAACAGTGTGTCAGAAAAGCATAAAATGTAGTCGTTCTGGAAGCAGTAATTGTAGGCAACAATTTATTGGAAGATGTTGTGGTTTGAATGACACCAGCACATATGAACCACAAATAGAGCAGGAATCAAAGTGCCCTTTCCACATTGGTATGTGGGTGTTCCCTCAAAACATCAGCCTGCCCACAGCTGTGGCAGCACCGAGCTCAGGATCAGAAAGCCTTGCCTCACTGTGGCATTGTAGCACTGTTGTCCCAGAGGCACAGGGAAGGCAGCTCACGTGCTGGGCTGAGTGAGGGTCAGGGTGTTGGTAACCCCTGCCAAGACACAGGTGGTTTAATTCCTCATCTGTAGCTTTCCTACAAGTTACTGGCATTTACAAGGGGATGCCTCAATGATTTAATACTCTCCACTGTGCAGCATTAAATGATGTGCACTTAATGAGCTCAGTTTTTATGTTCTTTGCTTCTCTATTTATGGCCTTAGCACCATCTCTTGTGTGTGTAATGCTTCTACATCAATGCAATAGTGACGTCTTCATGTTTTAGATAAAGTTCTGCATCCGCCCTAGTCGTTAACAGCTTAACTCACCAGCGTGTTCATTGTTCTAGTTCTCTCCTTTCTCATCACATCAGCTGTAAACTGCTCAGCTGTCTGATGCCTGACAAGGTGGGATTTTTATCCCACCTCATTTATCAGTGCTCTCAGGTTCTGAAGATACTGGCTCACCTTTGGTTCTCTTGAATTGTTCCTCACACATGAAATGTTCTTTTTAATCTGCTTTGAATCTGTCTCTCCTTTATCAGGCCCTTTTAGTAGAGACTTGGGGAAGCTGTACTGAACACGTGTTTACTGGTTCCAGTTTACTGGTCTGAGGGACTGCAGAGGGAGATCTGAGATGGTGAGATGCTGTATGTCACAAACGTTTTGTGACACTGTGGAGTCTCATGTAAATTCAGGCAGTGGCCATTGCTTCTCTGAACTCTCCTATTTACTTGGTGTGGCTTATTTAGACATACGAGATGTTTGTCTGGTACTCTAAGGTCTCCCAGGTGAGCAGTTCTGGAAGAACTGGAAGCTGTACGGTCTTAAGAATATGGCAGTGCTCCAAGCTGATACATCATGCTTCTCACTAGGGCAAAGTGAGGAAGTATGTTCCCAAGGGTTGTAATCTATCTTGGCCAGAAACCATCAGCTGTGTCTACACAGCATGTAGAACATGAAGGGCTCAGTTTGCGTCCTGAGCTTAGGTGACTAATACTTTATGGGTGCAAGTTGCTGTCTACATGAGGTACCTACAACTCTGCTGCAAGAATTTGTTCATGTTGTTATGTTTTCCAATTTGGAAAAGTGGCTTTGAATGTACTTGACACTTAAATATCGTTCAGTCCTTGGGGACTATCAGATAGTGACTGTTTGCATATTGTTTGGACAACGTGCTACATAGTAAATGAACTAAAAAATTATTGATATTCAATGGAATCCACAAGGCAGGGCAGATGGATTGTTAAAGGGGTTGGACTGTACATATGTGCTTCCATATCTGCTGTCAGTAACTGTTTTAATGTGCCACTTGCTGAGTGGCCGCTGATTAAAATATATACTGTCTAACATTAATCCAGGGATTATTTTTTTTCCAGAGGTTTGTTGTTGTTGCTGTCAAAAGACATAAAGCAAAGCACTCCTGCAGCCAACCAAAAGCATTTGGAAGGCCGTTGTAATGAGTTCACTGGGACTCGGTCCCCTGAAGCAAGGCGTTGTCTGGCTGTGATGTATACTCACACCCAGAATCGTTGGGATGAGACAGGAGGTGTCTGATGTTGAGCTGCTGGTCTGCCCTCTCCCTGGCCAAAAACACGGTGGTAGGGGAAAAACCATCTCTCGAGGACTGGTGACTTGGGGATCCTGTGATTAAAAGTTGTAATTTGTACAGAATATTGACTGGGAGATGTGTTTGAAAGTTAAAAAGCAAGACAGGCTTTCTGTGAAGTATGTGGGATGACCACAGCTTGTGCCTGGCCCTTGGGAAGGAAGTTCAGGAGCTGCCATGCTGCTTGTGTGGCTGGTCTGCAAACAGCAAATATTCAAGCAGATGGAGATGGTCTGAACTTTTTAGAAGTAAAATTGTTGGTTCTGCCTGGGTGTCGTAATTCCAGTTTGCTTCTCACTGCTTTCGTGTTCTTTAGGAAGACATTGCATGTATGGAACGGTTTGCTGACAGATTGCAGCTGGCTTGAGGGGTTCATTAGTGTGCTTTCCTTTGGGCTGTTGTGCACATGCTCTGTCTTAAGGAAATAATGCTGTCTCCTGATCAAAGGAAGATGTGCCTTGCAAGTGTGATCCAGGAAAGAAACCAAGTCAGGCACCTTGCAAAATCCACGGTAGCAAGAATTGGTGATTTTTTTGTTTGCAGTGACTTGTAATTTTTTTCTCAGTTTGATCTCATAAGCTCTTCTTCAGTCAGCTATGAGCTAAGAGGAGGTGGCTGGATGTTGAAATTCTTGGCATTCCCAGAACAGAATGTAGTGAATTTGTCTACCTGGAAGCATTTAGCTTCCCATTTTAAATGAATTAAATCTGATGTATTTTTAGAATGGCATTTCAAAAGCAAAGCTGAGGCCTTCAGGTTATTACGTAGGAGCCTGTGTTCCCATCTGGGTCCCTGTGTGTGGTGATAGCATTCGAGCCCATTCAAAATGATGCAAATGCAGCACAGCTGGGACAGCCGTGCCTTTCTGGTTGCTGCTGCTGCCAAAACTGTAACCCACAGGACTGTTCAGGGATGCTGGTGTAGGAAATACTTGAACTTGCATTTTCAGCAAAAGTATTTTCGTTTTCTTGTATGTGGGACTGCTCTCTCTTTCCTTAGCAGTGGCTCTTCTGTCCTTATAAGGAACTGTGAGTAATATTCACTCCTGTTTCATTGAGTTAGACCTACTAGCACGGTGAGGGAGTGCTCTTATTCTCTCACACAGAAGGAAAATGATGGTTTCTAAGCTGAAATTTGATGGAAATTGCATTGCGTGATTATAGTAAAAGTTTTGTTTCACTTCATAGCGTTGTATTAGAGAGATTTTAATCCATGAAAAGTATTTAAACAGGAAAACACTGCAGAAAAGTCTTCTGAAAATCCCATTAAATGTTATTTGGAACCATTCCTAGAATGCTGAAAGACCAAATACACAGAACGCACTGGGTTTCTTACACTTACTGACAAATGCTGCTTAGTACAGTTTTTATAAAAAGAATTCAAATGTAATATTAAACTACATTAAAGAAATATCATTAAGCTTGTGGAATTAGGCAATCAAACATGAGGTTGTCAGTGCAATCCTGATTCATGCCCCACGTGTGTATGCATTATGATGCAGTCTTTAATTACATGGTCACATACTACGTACTTTTTCTTCCTGTTTCACTCAGTGAGCAGGATGAATAGCGCTCACTAAATGAGCAGCAGCTCAGTGTTTTCCCTATTGTTCAATGTGTGCTCCCATGCTTTATTTATGTCACACTGTTCAAACTCAGCTCTGAAAAGTCCAATCTCCTTGTGGACTTTTTAACAGCAGTTATCAGCGCAGGACTTGAGAGCTCCATGAGTGTTAATGTCAACTTTCATCATACAGGTTTGTTTTGAAGATAAGAAATGAGAGATACTGTGGGAAATGGAAGCAAAATGTGTAAGAGCCAAAGGTCTTCTGCCAGCTTGGGTCGCTCAGTTTAAGACCTTTAGCATTTGATTCTTTCATGCCAATATCACACTCTGTTTAAATGCAGTTTCTCTAAATGAAGGACCTGTGGCTGTATGCCTGCTATTCTGCCCATCGGGTAGCATTGTTCTGTGCCTTGGTTATGAGGCTGTCCTTTCTCTTTTCACTCCTTTGGGTCTAATTTAGTACAAACCTGTTTACTACCTTCACAGTCTAGCATCAGCACGTGTGTTGGGCAGTGCTGGACTGGTGCATATGGCACTGATACGTGTAGCTAAAGATGAAGTGCAGTACAGTATTTTCAAGACTAAAGTAGAGATTGTTGTTGAACGTGTTCTGCATATATTTAATCAAATCTCATAGTCTTGCCAGCATGGGTAGATTTTCATAAGGGTAATATAACGAATATCTATCCCTATTGCATGCCCACTGGCTTTCAAAAGCTAAGCACTTGCAGGGCTTGGAAAAGAAAGTTAGAAAGAGATGATGGTGCAGTAGACAGCATTTCACTGTTATTTTGGATACACTGGGATGTTTTCCTTTAACAAATTTTGGTTAAGGTGGAGGTCTTGCTAGAGCACTACTGCTTGTCAGGAGGCAGCTCAAGAGACCAGAGGGCACATTAGAGGGTCTGGATGATCCCAGTACCTCTGACAAGCTTGGATGATTACAACAGGATCTGCTAGGCAGGCCAGTGGGATCAGGGGAATTGCTCAGAGGCACAGATAGGACTGGGCTGTTTGCTAGTGCTCTGTCATTTAGTTCTTTGCTGGGCTCAGTTGGACAGTGTCAGAGTGCAGTACACCACTCGTGTCCATTCTTTTTTACCTAGGTTACTGAGGTTTGCTGTAAATGAAGTATTTTCACTATTATCCTAATAATCTGAATTTTCATAGGAAAATAGAGTTCATGATAGAAAAAAAAATACTTAAGCAGACCTCAGAACTCTGGGGCTAACAGAAGAAAACCTATGTGTTTTTCTTTATTATGTTGTTGAGAACAGCTGAATTATTTTTGCTAAACTATGTACTTCAAATCAGCTAAAGGCCAAGGCTTGTTGCAGAAATAGTATTGTTTACAGTGGCTTACCTGAGTGAGGGAAAAAGAAAACAAGCTCATAAAAGGGGAAGACACGCAATCTTAATGCGTAGGATTGCCACCTTAGCAATGTAAGGGCCACGTTTTCAGCTAATGTAAATGGTAATGCTGTCCTGGATTTCAAAGGTGGCACGTTGTTGGAGCAGCTGACAACCTTGCAAATGTATTTCCAAATAATGTTCGCTAAAGTTAGAATGGAGGGGAAAAAAAGTATTTACAATGCTACCTGTACCATCCATCCCCCTCTGAAAGAATACAGAAGTTGGCAGGATTATCTCGTGTCTGTCGAGGACATGAAAATGCCCCATTCTGTCCCATAGCCAAGTAACAAAATCTGGGTATTTTATGTACTTTCTGACTGTATAAATGCCCAGTTTGAGTCCTTTCTCGATTTTTGTCTTATTTTGTTGTACTTACTGTATGTGCATTTTTATTTATTCTGAGGGGCTGCAGTTCATGCGTATTTCAAACTATCACTGAATGGAATTTGTGTTAAGAGGCCTCCTTAGGTTCTTGCCATATGGTGGTAAATACCATGCAATATTCTGTAGACGTGTGGTCTCATTGGTGGCTTTTTGGCATGGTCTGAAGTCAAGTGAAAAGCCAAGAAACAAAGGTTTTTAATTCATATTTTGGTGAAAAAGAAGAGGTTTTTCAGTTCTGTTAGCCATTTGTTTCTATGTAGGTCTGGATGGGTGGCAATTCAGAGAAAACTAAAGTGAAGTGAGAGAGACTGCTATAATGAGTTTGTGTTGATGGACCCATGTATCCTGAAAACGTAGGTGTGGGCTGCTTGTGAAAACTCCTGTGTCTGGAAGCACACTGGTGTTAATAATGTCACGCTCCTGAATGCAGGGGATTCCTGCCTCAGCTACCTCGTCCTAGCCTGTGTGAAATGCCAGCTGTGATGGATTGTCATACCTGTAAGTTCACAGATGAGCCCTCTCCTGAATATACATACAGACAGTTGGCAAGTAGCAGTTCTCCCTGTCACACAGAAAGCTGGAGCTACTGCTGAGTTGTGTTTACAGATTCTTCAGTGTTTCTTAACAAGTTTTTCAGGTGCAGAAGATTCCACTGAAGCCCAGTGAGAACAGGCACAAGGACAGACAGGTGTTTCAAGGTGTAAGAAGAACAACTCACAAGCATTGAAATTAGCCAAACATCAGGGGCTGAGGTGGACTTTTTTACTGTTATAATTAAACTATTAGGCAAAAGTGCTCACAAAGCCTTGGCTGTGAGTTTTAAAATAATAATAAAAAGCCAATCTGATTGAAGTTTTGCATTTTTTTTTTACATGCTTCATTAAATCCACTTGCAGTGGCTGCAACATAAGCATGTAACCAAGGGGTTAGCTGGCCTTGGCCCATGGGTTGTGTGCAGGTGTTTGTGGGATTGACATGCTGGGACCTTGAAGCACTGTCTCTGCAGGTGTAGGGGGGTCATTGAAGAAGCAGATGTGTGGACCAGTTTGTTCTGTATGCCCACTAACCTTGCTTGTGCACAGTGAAGTGTCTCCTAGGTTCATCTCTGCTGGTTTCTTTTTGGCTATCAGGGGCTCATCTGTTGTTGAAGTGCCCTGACTAACGCTCTCTGCATGTTCTTGCTGTGGCTTCTACTTTGCTAGAGGCAGCACTGGCTGAATGAATACCTGCTGCTTTGAATCCTAGTGGCCTTCTCTTTTAAATGCCCTCGTTTCTTGGTTTCCTTGCACAACGGACTTGTTTCCCCTCTGCCTTTCTGGAGCTCCCTCTAGACATGGAAGTCACCTAGAAGGAAAGCTTCAATTGAGGAGTCAAAGGTGGTTTGACAGATAGTGATTGGTGTGCATGGGAGTTCTCTTCTTACCTTACATCTGTCTAGTTACGTGCTTTGGAAAACACAATGAGGAGCCCTCCCTTCAAAGCCAGTAGCATCCAGGCAGCTTGGACAGGGGTTACTTTGAGCTGCCCTTCTCCATCTGCTGGCGTGTTGCACGCAGTTCAGCTCACACAAGGCAGAAGCACCTGTTATGGCAGACAGTGAAAAGTCATTATAAGCTGTCAGCTGCAGCATGCTGTTCCTCCCTGGCTCCTGATCGCACATCCTAATGGGCTGTGCTGTGGTGGGCTGCCTGTCACACTGTGCTCAGGCCGAGCTGCTGCATCTTGCCAGGAATTACACGTTGCAGTGTATATTAGAAGCCTGTTACAACAAGAGCTGCAAGGGCTGCCGGCAAGAAAGGACAAGGAAGATCTTCCTGGTAAAGTAAATGACTATCAAGGAATCTAATTTTTCAGAGTGGTTTGGGTGCTGTGTTATGTGCACTCCAGCTACTCTGCCAAGTGCTTCTCTTTTAACTTAATGCCTGCTTGGAGAATGAGAAAAGAAGACAGTAGGAACTCACTCTTAGGCATGGAACAAGGCTTTGGGCTGTACTTACACAGAAGTGAAGCAGTCCACTTTCTGACAGCCATTATGCTGGCCTGCTTCCTGGCACAACCAGTCTGCTGCTGGTAGCAACTGGAGCCAGGAAGCTCAGCTCTTGGTGTCTTGTATTCAAGTGAAGCATCTCTCTTGGTATCTGCACAGATATTTTGTGGTAAAACCCATCAGACCCTTCCCTTAATTCTCTCACACAGGCACTCCCCAGCTTGCTGAACTCCTATTTCTCCTCCAGGAAGTCCAGCTGTCCCTTACCTGCCACTGCTCTGCATTGTCTAACACTTACAGCTGAGCATCCTGCCTGCAGATGCTACCAACTGAAAAACTGGCTGACCTTACTCTCTATGGGATTGGGGGCATTTAGTAACTGCCTTGTTTTAGCATCCCTGGCAGTCTGATTCGGATGGGGGATTCTCATCTAGTTACACTACAATGCACCCCTTGCACCCAGCTCAGGTTTAGTCAGTGCTGGTGCAGTCAAGAACATAGCAGCAAGCCCAGAAGGGCATACGTGGATAGAAACAGCTTTCAAACTCAGGTGGATAGCAGAGTAGTACAGTAGAGCTGTGCCCCACAAAATGTCAGTGCCTGCCCTGTGAATGATAACATGGGAAATCTCTCTGAGTTGTGCAACAAAAGATCAACAGAAATACTGGTGAAATTAATGGCTAGGCAGGCTGGCAGTGACAGCAGAGAGCACTGCACACTACTGGTGTACAGTGGCTCAGTGGGAATTTGTCTCCTGTAGTGCAGTAAGTTGTGTTTTAACAGATAACCAGAAATCCTGGACTGGATGTTGGTTGTTAAAAACTGCCTCCAGTCTCTTCAGTTACACGTACCTGAGATGCATTAGAGAGAGGAACCACGGAGCTCAGAGGTGGTTAGCATTGCTCTGTCCCTGTCTTACAGGAAAGGTCTTTTTTTGTGAATTCTCCTCACTGAACAGATGACGTACACATTTTCTATGTTTTTTTTTTTTTAATTCTGGATGACTGTTCAGTGATCACATGTAAGGGTAATGCAGGGCCGGCTCATGATGGGGAACATGTAGTTATTTATTTCTGCTTTTCCCTCTTGCAGTTATAGCTTTATTTTGTCCATGGTTGTTACTGTATATCAGTCTCTTTTTCAGTGAGATGTTTAGTAATCTTTTTATTGATCACTGAGATAAACCTGACAAGAATATCATAAGCAGAAGGCCAGAGAAGCCTGACGGTATCTACATTCACAGCAGCATGTAAATCCTCAGCACAGTCCACATCAGACCCATCTTCCACCTTAGCAGTGGAGTTATCTGTCTGTACTGGTGGATAGGATGGACTAATCCCAGAGCTAAAGATCGTAATTCTGAGCAAACCTTACAAATTTGTGTATCAGGAATCACCTACTAGCTTTTTTTGCCCCCTGTTAGTGCAAACACATTATTATTACTTTTCCTGAAATCCTGATGAAAGAGAGAATAATTAAGCAAATGCAGGTAATGGGATTTCCCAATGATAACCACGTTCTGAAGACACTAAAGGAACTTGGCTACAGTCCCTGCTCTGTAAACTCTCACAGGGATGATTAGCACGTGGTGAAGCTTTCCTTGTGAGTTGTTTTTGCTCTTCACATACTGTTCTTTTATCTACTGCTTCATGGTACAGCCCTGAGCACCCCTTCCCGCTCCCCTTCTCAGTGTAAGCCTGCTCACAGAACTGGGGGGCAGGTACCCCGTCTGTGCTTGCTGTTCCAGGTGAGGCACTGGTACAACACATTGGCGTGCTGGTCTCATGAGCTTGAAAAGTGAACACAGAGACCAGTTCCTAAGGGAAAAGGGCATAAACTGCTGATGGAGAGAAAGGGGATAGGAGAGAATAGGGATCAGAGTTCTTTCTTAGAATCAAAACTGCACAAAGTTCTTCTATCTGCATTCAGAGGAAAAACTTTTCTTGCACTCAGGACACAATAAACTAAATTCTGTATGTCTTAAAACTGAGATCTGGACTTCTGAGGTGGAGTGTGGGACTGTGTTTGTGCTCTGCCCAACAATCTTCATGTGAACACTGCACACTTCTGCAGTTGCTGCAAGCTGCAGCTTTAACAGCAGTGTTTGTTTACTGTCTCAGAAAAGTTATTTTTCCTTCAGAAAAAAGACCACTGAATCAAGCTATTTGAATGCAATCAACTAAAACCACCTCCGTTTATAGGTTGATATGAAAAAAGATAAGTAATCCCTGAAATGTATATAATAAAAATCCTGTCCACAGTCCCTACTTTAGAGTCTGTTCAGAAATAATTCCTATCAGTCAAGAAGAGTTATGATTTTTTTTGACTGTAGGCTGTAGAAATAATAGGATAGTGGGATGCAGCAGTAATCATCCCCTGGGGTATGCCTGCCTTTTAGCATTCGAGACTGATAGAATGAAATATGTCCTCTAATTGTGAGATTTGGTTGGCAGATGAGGAAAAGTGACTGCAAATGCTTTTCATCTTCCAATTCTGATTTATCTCTGCCACAGATTTGTTACATCATCCAGAACATGAACTGAGCAGTTAGCGTGAAACAAATGTTCCTACTGAGTTTCTGTTTATTTGCAGTTAGGGGGATGTGTCTGGAAGATAACATTAACATTATCACTTATAATTATATTTTCAAAAGTTTAAAGCACTTGATTGAATTAATTTAAATATTTCTAAATCAGCTTGGATTGTTGTCTTGGAGCTGCCTACTGACAAACATGTATGAAAATAGATCCATGCTTCCAGAAATGCAAGTACCAGTAGCCACAGAGGGGAAGAAGTCTACTTTGTGGCCAACTCTGCAGTTGCTTTCTCCTTTCAAAGAGGAGCTGGTGCACTGTTTGCTGTGCACGAAGGTTTTGTCTTACCGTGATGTCCCTTTTTTTGTTACTGTGGGGAGAGGGATTCTGTTGAATTTGCTGTCTCGGTTAAGTCATCTATGGGAATAATTGTGGCTGATACTGTGATGCACTGTTTCTGTAGCAACCACCTATGGTTTTTGTCTGTAATTTCATGTTTCTTTCCAATAATTTTCTTGCAACAGTTTTGTTCTCAGAAGCGCTATTTGACTTATTTCTATAATCTCCATTTGTATGTTGTGTTTGAAAGCCAACAAGGACCAAACAAGAAATAATTGTGTGCATTACCAAGGTGTTACGGCAGGTGTAGCTGTCTTCAGTCACCCGTACACTTTTTTGTAATAAGTAGAAAAAAATATGTATTTTTCACAATTTTACAGATGGTAGATTGATCTGATGGAGTGTTACTGTTGCAGTCACTGTGACACTCGTGATTTGTGCAGGGGGATAACTGAGCAGGCTCCCAGTACAAGTGGAACTTGGCTTGTGCTGTTGTTCTTGCTGTTTACTTTACATTACACTCATGCACTGCTGCTGTGTATTTTAGTACTTGATAAATACTTGGAATAAGAGCTGGTTTTTTTTCCAATGGCAACTGCTGAGTTATCAGGTACGAGTTTTTTAGCATGCTTATGAGGTATTAATGGAAACTAATATCTACCTGTCTATCTAAAACCATCCTTAAAAATTAGGAGCGCATTTCCACGATGAACGTACTCTCAGTGTGGCTCACAGGCGTCACAGCTGTGGTGCTCCGCGTTTCCCACCATGGCAGATCTGTCAGACATCACACACTGGGGGATGCTGTGCTGGGCAGGTTAAATGCCAAGCAGGTATGTGCCCAGGGAAGCCGCTCAATTAGACGTGATCTGCTCAGTACTTTCATCTTAATAAAGTTAGGAGCTTTTTGCTATTCTTCTGTAATCTAACAAAGCATCGATATTTTCAGTGACAAATGGGTCTTGATTGCATGGTGAAGATTGATTACAGGTTTTAATTTTGCTGGGCTCAAAGATTGTGTTAATGTCCCCCCTCTGATAATTGTTCAGTTCACTCAAACCTACTCCAACTTTAGGCCTAGGGTACTGATGCTTCCTCTTCCTGGTGACAGTTAAATTCTCGTTTGTATCAGTTAAGCCATTTGGACAATGTAGTCTAGCAATCGTGATGGATGGCTTTAATTTGATATTCTTAGACCATCTTAGATGTTGCTCCTGCACCAGTGAAAACTTGCCACAGAATTAAATTAACGCCGCATCTGCTTTTGTGTTTGTATTCCAACAGCCCGAGGGCATGTAAGCCTGCATTAAGGAAAATAAACAACTACAACACAGTCCTGGTATGGAGAAAAGGAAAAACTGAAACTCCCAATGGGGTGGCAATGCTAATAGTCAATGTCTCTGTTTCTTATCAGCTGTGTATTTTTGCAGGGGAGAGAAAAGATACTGCAATTCCATATGTGTGTGTGTATGTTAGAGAAAAAGCAATTAGTCTTTTGAGAGAAATGCTTCCAGTTCATGCATAGGTTCATAAAATATCCCATGCTATAAGGAGGTGATGAAATGAAGCTAGGGGAAAATATATGAATAATTAAATGTTTCTAACTCATGCTGTTGTCTTTCGTAGTAGTGATTTGAAAATAGCCAATTATTCCTGACCTCTGAATTCTTCTTGAATGATCTCTGTACTGGTCAGAAATAATCCATAACTTTCCTCTCACCCGAGTGCGCGTAAGGAAATATGGCAGGATTTCTCTGTGCCCTGAGGTTTTTTAGTCCAGTCTGGGGACTGTTACCAAGTTCAGTGTAAGAAATTTAAAAAGAAAAATAAGCCCTCTTGGTACAGAGTGTGATTTGAAATTACAGCAGCCCAGGCTTGAGTTCTGAGCGATGATTGGCACTGGATTTCAGAACAGGCTTTTCTAGAATTTTTTCCGAGCCCATGCAGAGCAGGATTGTGTTGGTTTTGGTGTGGCCTGGCGCTGTGCAGGAGGTGCTGGTTAAGGATGGTGGGTAAGCCTGCTGCTCTTCACAAAACACTTCCTAATTTCCTTGTCCCGATGCCTCACTTCCCCCTTCTGCTTTCCCCTTCTGCTTTTTGCTAAGCTGTTCTTCTTTTCCCACTGCGGTAAGCTGTACTCAGTGAGGATGCAGAGATTCCCTGAGGCAGCAGAGGAGCCATCACTGAGCTGCTTCTTGATGTGCTGGTAGAACATCGGTTTGCCAACGAATCTTCACAGCCTGCGTGTGGCCTTGGTGCTGAACTAGTCACATCTGTCCTGCTTGGTAAATTCCTGTCCTTAACAGAAGGTGAACAGCTTTAAGTAGTTGTTAGCAGCATGATCTTTTCATCTGGAAGGGCTTATGCATCTCTTTTGATACCCTTGGTAATTATTCAATCATCTACCCTCCTCTTACTGTGTTAATGTCTAATCTCTGACATTCCTAAAACATGACAACAGAAATCTCAAAGATCTAGTAGGAAGCGGTTTCACAGCAAAATACCTTAATCAGGATACTCCCCCCGCCTCATTTTTGTCAAATTTCCATCAGCGAGTAATTGTGAAGATGAAAATGTTTGCCACGTTACACAGAGCAACAAACAGATGTTTCCAACCTTTCATGGTGAAGCCATTGGATTCTGTTTTTAAGTAAAGATTAATGTAATGGTAGAGGTGCATATTTGGTGGATAAAGATGAGGTTCCTCTGGAAGAAAAATCAAACTGAATGAAACCAATTACTACCTAATCCAATGTCTGCTGAGATCAATGAGAGCCTTTTTTGACTTGAATGGGCTTTGGATCAAGTCCTAGTGCACAAATTACAAATACTGTAGCTAGGTCTCTTTATTCAAGAAATACACTGAGCTCGAGGTGGTTCAATTTTCCACTAGCATATGCCCTTTTAAGATAGTTCCCCAAATAGTAACGTACTCAGTGACCCAAGTCAGCTCTATTTTACTTCGTAAAGGCCACAAGATCTCTGTTGACCTATTGGCACTTCCACCAGTTGTGTTTGGTTTGTATGGCTGGTCTCTGGTTCGTTCAGTAGCTTTGATAGATCCATACCAGTAGAGAAAATGAAATGAATTTAACACTATTGAAGTGAAGTAGTATTTACAAAATTCAAGAAGATTTTTTTTCAAAAGCTTAACCCTTTGGACACAGAAGTGTGAAAATGTGTTGCCTGGGTGTATGGGAACTGTTGAATCACGGCCTGAACCACTGATTGATCACCTGAGGTGAGCACTGAGTCAGCTGCAGGGGCACAGGTGAGTGTGATTGGAAGGGGTGGAGTTTGACTCCACCTCTCCCAGACCCCATTTAAGGGCTGACCACCACCAGGGAAGGATCTCTGGTTGGAGATCCCTCCCTGGTGGAGTTATCGGCAAGCCTCAACCATCATCAAGGTGAGCCGTTCTCTTTTACTATTTGTTTATATACCACCTACTTAAGCCTCCCAAAAATATACCACCTTTCGCACTATTTTCCTTTGAGTGCTTTCCTTGGGGTTATTTGCCCTACACTGGGCTGCTTTGCATTGTGTACTTTGCCCATTAACACCTCTCTACGTATGGGTTTGGTTAAATGTACTTCTGTATCCCATAACAGGGCAATGTGTGTTGTTTCCTTTTCTGACTATTTTATAACATGCCTGATAGACAACTTGTTGAAGCACTTTGCACTTCAGAGTGCATATGATCTCACTGGCAACATTGCGTGGTTATACTCCTGGTTGAGCTGTACAAAGCAGTGTTTTATTTCATTACATACCTGAGAAGTCGTGGAAGAAAGTCACTGAATGTTTATGTACCAGCATAGAGGATGTTTGATTCTTCTCTTCCACCTCCTTTTCCCTCAACAGAGCTGAGCTATCCTAGAGCCAGGGCACTGGGAATGGCTGTAAATGGCTGTTTGGCATCTATGAAAATTAAATCCCCTTGACTTGGACGCCTACCAGCTTTGAAGGAAAACTGCAGGAATTCGGTGTTAAAACACTTCCACTATTTTTCTGGTTTTAATCACTGTCAACCAAGCAATCCTGATGCTAAATTTGAGATTCCAGTGACTTGGTTCCAGGAAGGAAGATATTTAAAAAACAAAAACCAAAAAACATACGTTTCATGGAAACAGTCACAGCTGAAGTTGAAAGGGTTTTCTATTTTGTAAAGACAGGATGAGTCTGGATAGTTTTATGTAGTCAGCATATCCTTTGGTACATGATTTCCAAAGAAGAAGAAAACCTAATTTTCTTAATAGCTTTGGGATTTTCACAGATGCTTTCCAAAGAAGTGTGTGTTCCAGTGTTTCCTCTGAGGTATTAGAACAGCAGAGTGCTTAAAGCAGGATAACTTTCTGGCCATTAGCTGTGAAGCCCTCTCAGTTCTTCCTGTGTATCTTTATCTTTCAGTTATGTATTGAAATTGGGGAAAAAATAAAAAGCAAACAACGTATTTTGGACAGTGCAGAGGATAACCACCCCTGCTCTGTGTTCTGAGCAGAGCAAATTAAGCCTGCTGCCTGCAGTGTTGAGCTCTGTGCCTCTAGGTGTTTTCTCAGCTCTTGTGCCTCTGGGTTGGCTGGTGTTGTTTGGTCATTTCCTTTCTCTGATACAACGCATCCCAGCAAATGTCAGTATAACAGCACAGCTGATAGAAATTTCCCTCCCTCCTCCCTTTTGTGGTTCCTGAAGGCCTTATGTCTTTTTATGTGTTGTACTCCTCTCTATTATGTATATTCTGTTCCCACCCCTCTTTTTCATTTCTTCTAGTCTAACACAGAAAATTCAGACGAAACTCCCTCTTCTGTGCCAACATGCAAAGCTCCAATACAATTAGATCTTTGTGTCATCCCCAGAGGCTGGCATGCCCCTGCAGAGAACTTAACATTTTCTTTGTCTGTGGTTTGTTTGGAGGGGGAAAATAGAAATTTAAACACTGTCGTCAGTGGGCAAGGCAACTTACATCTTTAATACACTGGGAAACTTTGTTTGCTAATGCCTGATTTCTCAGTACTGTGCATGACTGCCTGAACTTACTGTGAAAATTGGAGGAGTGTCTGAATGTCTGCTGCTGCTGGACTGAAAAAATAAATGTACCGGATCTGGCCACTGTGACTGGATTGATATGTTGCTATATGCCATAGTTGCATACTTCTAAAAATGCTTTATGAACTTGAAATAATGCACTAATTCCTGCTATCTGTTATGACTTGCCCTACTTAATCCATTTTGCTTCTCTTGCTTTCCCCTTACCTATTTTCAGATTGACTTTGTCCAAATTTTTCGTAACTATTTTTAGAGGTGAATGTCCTTTGTGGTGTATTTTTAATCATGCAGAGTTGCTATATTATGTTAAAGTCTTATTAAACAGTTGACATGAGCTGAGAACAGTTCATTGTACTGGGCAGCAGAGTGCAGTAACTTATGACTTCTTAAAATAACTTTGGCTTTTTTATTTGTCATTTCTCTCTTTTGAGAGAGATGGGAATTAAAAAAAAGAGGCCTTTTAAATCCCTTCTGTTACAGCATCATAAATCCTTTGCTTATCCAAACTGCATAATCAGGATGGGGTGACAAAGGAGAAAAGGAGAGGGGAAATTGCTAGTGCTTGTCCTAGTCGCCTTTCACTCTCTTGTGAGTCAGCTGCACTAGTGAGTGAGTCCTGTGGGAATCGGGATGTTTTCCTGGTGGGTGGCAGGTATGCTGCAGGTGATGAGTTTCTGAAGCCTGTACCTGAATCACAGTGCAGACCTTCCTAGGTTGTCCCTCCTGATGGCTAGGCAGCAGAAATGGCAATCTCTGTGGGAAGCTGAGTCTTCCCAGGAGCTTTGGGTGGGGACAGACTGGAAGCAAGAGGCTTACTGCTACACTTGCTCCTGTATATTTGATGTTTTCTAGCGCAAATGTCAGCGAGAAGAAACCAAACCTCAGTTTAATGACTGTATTCATTTGGCTGTTGGAACAGAAAGTCAAAATGAAGGCTGATGCATAATTTTCCTATGAGTATACAACCATTTACAAACAACAATTTTTGTTTAGACTGCTGACAGGGGCTCTGAATCTCCAGGTGCTTTTGCTGTAGCCTCGCCAATTTTCTGCTGCTGGGTAAGGCTGGGTGGCATCACTCAGGGGGACATCCCTGCACTCAGGAATGCCACCTCTGGGCCAGGAGGACTTGGCTGGGGGAATCCTTGGAGGTGATGGTAGCAAATCATAATAGGATTGTTTCTGACAGGGCTGGGATGCAGCAGTTTTCTATTGTGAAGTTTTTTAGTACACGTTCCCTCCATGGCTCCTCACAAAGGAGCCATTGCTCAGTGAAACACAGAACAGAAGCATGCCTCATTCAAAGCTAACTGTAATTAGCTAATAGCAATCACATTGGCTAATTGTACTTGAGCAGTGAAACAAGATTCTTGAAGCAGTCTCCCAGGATCCCTTGAAACCACACTGAATTCAGGAGCAGATTTTATTTTCTGTCCCTGCCAAATGAACTAATCGAAATAGTAAATCATGAATTCTGGGGGCTTGTATCCCCAGCTGAGGAATGTCATGGGGCAGCTGCCTGGGTGGAGGTGCAGTGTGAAGGGAACCTCCTGTGGATGGCAGCACGAAGGTGTAACGAAGACCTTAGAGACTTCCCCCGTCAGTGCTTTGGGGGCACTTTCCAGCCCCGCTGTCATATGTGGAGTGCTATGGTGCGTGGCCTGCTCTTCCAAGCTGGTATGGCCCAACATTTCCACAGCTGCTGGCATTGTCCCTGAGCTCTCTTTGCTTTCCCAGAGACTTTGAAAATAATGTCTAATGACAAGGGCCAGGTAAAAAATGTTCTTTATCCTGCTTTCTCTTTTCTGTTTCCATAGCAGAGAGCAAGATAAAACCAGCCTCTCTACTTGTGCTATTAGCTTGGTCTAATCCCTTTCTGTTATCAAGGTGCCCTTTTGTGAACAGATTGTCCCCTTGATTAGTTTTCCAGTGAAGAAGAAATATAAATTGTGTGTGAAGGAAAACTGGGAGCTGTGAGAAGGATTAAGGAGTTGAGAAGTCTGTCTCATCAGTTGCAGAGAGATGGGGAGGATGGGCGCTCTGCTCACTGGACCTTTGCAACAAACTTCACTGCTACTTTCCCTAAGACAAAATGTAAAGATTTTATAATCCTCTTATAAAAGTTTATCTACGGCACCACATGCTTACTCATGGTGCGGTGAGATAAGTGCCATTTGCAAGAAAGGTGTAGAACTTGGATTTGGAACCTGGAGGTCTGTGCTGTGGTAGGAGGCTGGACAGTTTATTTGCATAAATATTTCACTTTTTTATTGCCTTGTAGTTTGAAGAAGTAAGAAGTTGATATGTTGTGGCCTAGAGCCTAAATCTTGGAAATCAGCTAGTGAATTAATATTAGAAGTGTAGGAAAAGTGTTTCAGTTGAACTACTAAGATATGAGTTGCTGCTTCTATCGAAGTGTCTGGTATGATAAATTTGCATGCAGTGACGTAAAACACTAAAACAGAGCTAACTACAAGTGTTCTCTGTCTTCCTTTTTAACAGTTTAATCATCCACTATGTTTTAAGTATGGAGTAACTTGTCTCTTTTTCTCAGCGTAGCCTTCTCAGCTTTGAACTTGCTCATAGATACATTGGGAGCTTCAAAGAAGTTTGAAGGTGAGTATTCAATCCAAATGAGAGCTGGAAGCTCTGTGTGTAGTTACCACGTTGTAAGGACCTCAGCAAGTTTCTCAGTCAGAGTTTTTCCTTGTATGAAGTTCATGCTTTGGAATGCCATCTGACTATGACATTGACATTGTAACTGAGTAGAATCTAGAAGTTTTGGGTAGTGTAATTCTGAAACACTGCAGTTTGACACTGCCGTTTGGCAGTTTTCAGTTGCTCCTGATCTAGGAGTTGTGTGATGCTTCAGTGATTGCAGAACTTCTCACTCGTTTCGTTCTGAGACTTCAAGGTGCGACTCTTCTCATTTTTTCTGTGGTTTCTGTGATTTTATGGACTCCTTTGCACTGCTCCTGGCTACTCAACTCTTGCAAAAATCATTCTTTGAGCAGATCTCACCATTATTAATGAGGTTTGTGGTCTATAGTGAAAGTCTTGATTCCATCAAAGTTTAACAAGAAGTGGGGAAGAGTGCTTCCCTTCCTTTAAATGTGTTATCTCATTCTTCATGAGCACAAGTTCTGAGCTTAGCTGTGTATTTGCTGTCCTCTTCATGCAATTGCCATAGAAACAAAATCCCAGGGAACATGCAAGAGTTGTGATGTGCTTCGACAAATCTAGATTGGGTTTAGACATCAGATCAATAAAGCAGCCTGTGCATAACAACAAGGCATGGTTTGTGTGTTGTACTCCAATTTTTGACCCCACAAACCTTAGGCAAATGTAGGCATCGGTGCTTGTTTTACTGCAGATGCTCGTATCTGAGAGTCAGTCCCTTTGCTGAGCTCTCAGATTGATAGACCTTCCTGCCTTTGGGGGGAACTTGCTGTGCAATGGCTCCATTAAGGCACTGATGTTCTCTTGTATTGATTCATTGATGGTTCCAGTGATTAAGCCCGTTCCCTGAGCTTCAGGTAAGTATGTGCTTTTCTTCAGGTTAGTTCAGAATGAGGGTACAGATTAAGCCAGTCAATTAGATCCATATGGTTAGCTGCACTAGTTGGCTTCAGCAGCTTTGCTGGCTTCCTCAGCTGATTTTCAGCACCATGAATGCTAAGCAGTTGGAGCCAGCTGGTGAATGTATTCCTAACAAAATATGCTGGTCTAGTTTTCAACCAAATCTCTTGAAATATCACAAATAACTTCTTTTACACTGAGTTATTTGTTTCCAGTATCTTCTCCAAAAAGAACCATCACTTTGCAGATTTGGAATAAAACAGCTGCACTGTCTGCTTCGGTCCCACTATAGAAACGCTTGCTAAAGACTGAGTTGGAGAACAAGGAGTAGCAGCTGGTGAGGGCAAGTCCAGCAATGACCATTCTTTGACATGCTTCCACTACATGCTGCTGCAAGTGAATTATTTACCAGCTTACACTTACAAATAAAATACATGCCTCAGGAAATCCAACTGGTAAATGTTTTTTTTATATACTTTTTTTTCTTTTTAAACTCCCCTAATAATGGTAGCTTAACATTTGTTGTTGTAGCCTGTAAAAGAAGAGTGTCTTGGCAAGGACCTGCTGGTCAGACCAAGGGAAAAGACTGCACTGTCTGTGGATACAAGGGCGTGTCATCTGGGGAGATTACAGGGATTCAGACTTGCAGAGAAGGGGTTAGGACCAGTGCTCTTCAACATCTTCATCAGTGATGTTGATGATGGGCTCGACTGCACCCTCAGTGAGTTTCCCAATTACACCAACCTGAGTGGTGTGGTTGATGTGTTAGAAGGAAGGAAACAGGCTGCCCAGAGAGGTTCTGGGCATTCCATCCCTGAAGGTGTTCAAGACCAGGTTGGATGGGGCCCTGGGCTACCTGGTGTAGTACCAGATCTGGAGGTTGGTGGCCCTGCCTGTGGCAGGAAGGTTGGTTGCTTTCTTTTATCCATTGTATACTTCCTTCCTCAATGTACGTGTGCTTTGGAAACTTCATTTGTAATTTATTAAAATGCTACTAATTCTTTATATATACCATGAAACATGTTGGTCACCTAAAGCAAAGAAAGCTGTGGTCTGCCACTGGACCTTTACTGGTTAGAGATTCTCCAGCTTGGGATATTTGCTTGATAAAATATTAGCAATATGTCACTAAACTATTTATCCCGTATTTAAAAGATATAATTATTATAGAAAGGGAAGAAAACTGTATCACCCTCTTCAGGAAACCTCATTCTGTTTCTTTCTTCCTCACTAACAGGAAGTGTGGCTGATTTATTTCATAACAAATTCAGCAGCTTTTACAAATCTCATTATCGGTGGACTCTAAACAGATGCTAGTTCAGTTATTGTGTCTGCTGCTGCAATCATTTGTCTCTGCAAGAGTCAGATATGGAAGAGCTGCAACCGCCTGAAAACAAATGCAGCCCTTCGTTATGCTTTTGAGTTTTAGTGAATGATCTTGGGCAATCTGTGTTGCTCGAGTGAGTCTTATAAGTATACTGTATTATAATAAAGACCTAAATAGAGGTCTTTATTTTGGGCAGACCTGCCCAAATTCAAGACCATATTGGAGTTTTTGTAATATAATAGAATACCTGGCAGTGAATTTCTACACAGCTTTTCATCTTGAAGGACTGCAGAGTTCAGGGCAACAATGAAGGAATGAAGGATCTGGCAATAGGTTTTGCATGGATGTATTCGTCAAAGATTACTGAGGGGGTGGAAATTTTCCTGGCAGTTATGCCCATGTCACTGCCCTTCAGGACTTGCCTAAGGGCACTGGGGAGCAGTAGCTTCAGTAGGAGATAAGGTGGTCAGAGGAAGCCTTAGGTGATCCCCCTGCTGTGCTGGGCTCTGCTGGCCAACGCAGGGCTGCAACCACTGGGTTCATTGAAGGGCTCCAGGCTCCAGCTGGGTGCTGGATAGGTGGCTGCTCCGGGCTGGAGCAAAAATTAAATAAAAAGGAATTAAGTCCAAAGCCAACTTCAAAGGAAGCTGTCATCATCTTTTTGTCCAATTTGAAGCTGATTTTTCATGTGCCTTTTAGATTAAAGATAGTAAGGCCTTTACAAATAATGGAACAGGAGTGAAAAAGAAGCCTTTCATTAAGGGATCCAAGATGATTGCGATGTACCCGTCATGTATTGTCGAACAGTAGAAAACAGTGTGATGACAGGCTTTTCTAGCTGAAAATAGAAACTTGAATGGTAAAAAAAAATATTTTTGTTCTATGGTTCCCTCTCCTTAGTATCCATAGAGAGAGCTTTTTCAATCAAATATTACCGACAGCAAAAACATTATCTAGCATATAGACAGATGGCAGGAAGATAATTGTTTTAGAGGGACAGATGGTAGTTTCTTGTACCCACTTTCTAGTTTCTGTGTTTTTTAAAGCTCAGCAGTTGCATTGTGGAGCATTCGTGGTGCTATAAAATACCAACCACTTTAAATAACTCTGAACCAGGCTTTTGAGTGATTTGTTTAAAAGGAGCCAGTCATATTTAAAACATGATCAGCTGAGGATGCCTAGATATTTGACGAAGCAGACTGTAATTTAGAGAAATGCTGCCTAACTTGAAGCTGATATTCTCAGCAATTACAGAAACCTCCTGTCTCCTTTCTGGAAATAAAGGTGAACTTAAAGAATGAGGATATCCATTTGGGGGAAAAAAAAGAACCTAACTGCTCTGAGGAGAGGGTGCCATTGTAATTACAAATAATACAGAGTTGGACTGAGCTGCCACAGATATTTGAAGGCACATGCTTGGAATTCCACACGAATTCCTCTCAAGGAATGCAGTAAATGCGATTAGATTCGCAACAGACAAAATCTTCTTGGATACAAATGGCTTCCAATGAGAAAACAAGCATTTAGTTACTTTGTGAATCTGAAGATTACATGAAATACCTTTATCCTTCTCAGCAACAACAAAGTGCTGAGGGGTGATTTAATGGAACTACCTTTCTCTCATTGAAGTCTTACACTGCATCCCTCTTCTCTCCTTTTTTTTTTCTTTTCTTTTCCCCATTCTTGTCTTGTGTTTAATGACCTATGCAAGAGGAAAGAAGCAATATCTGATGAACAGGATTGCTTTCCAAACTGACGTTGACAGGGACAGCTTTCCCTGTGACTGAAGACCTCATCTCACAGAGAATGGAGGGTCTACATCATGAAAATGTTTTCCAGTGGGCTTTTCAGCCTTCATGCACTTCCATTTTTTTTTTTTTTTTTTAGTGGTTGGAGTATTTGTGGGCTTCCTGGAGTGGAGGCTTTCATATAGAGGTGAACTTCATGGGTTCTTGTCTTTGCTCTGAAAACAATATCAGTACAAAAAGTAAACTGTGGTATATGAAAATGCCACTGAAACAGGTACCCAGAACTAGAAGGCTGCTAATTTATTAACAGGGTGATTTTCAAGGTAGCCATAGGCATAGTGGCTGTGTTCCCTGCACTGATTGCTCGGCATCGTGGGCTGGGGTGAGTAGGTGGGTGAGAAAATTATGCAACTGTACTGTCAGTACAGAACATCTCATATTAAATCGCATCCTTTGGGATGCTAAGCAGTGAGAAAGTGCTTGGTCCAAGCTAGACTTCTCTAAAATGTGAATGGATATAAGCAGCTGAAATAAGGTGTCGTCGTTGTTGTTTCTAAGAACTCTTTTTACTTTTTTATATCTATATGTAAAATATATCCCACTCGTATGAATGTATCCCACTTGAACTGAAGAGTTCTTAAACTAGTAGCTATCCAGCCTAGGAAAGGAGAAACATTCTGTGCAAAAGGAGACAGAACAGGCAACCTGTTTTGTCTTGTATAATCGCTGTGAGCTGGTTGTGAGCAATCTGGAAAGGCGCAATTATTTGAAAAGATATTTTGCAAACAAGGAGCGTGTTTGAAAAATGCCAAGTGTTCTTGGACAATTCACAAACAGGAAGAAGCTCAGTTCATTAAGTAAATGATTCACTACGTATTAGCCTCATTTTCTCCCTGAGTTTTTGGAGCTTGTTGGAGTGGAAAATCATTTTTGTTGTTGTTTTTAAACTTCTTTTGGCTTGTTTTCTACAGTGTAGTCATGTTGTTTGAGTTGTCAGTGTCAAAATAAATGTGGAGGCAGTGAGAATGTAGGAGATGTTCTTTAAAGCTAAGCCTCTAAAGGAGCATCATTGTCTGCATCAACAGCCATGTAATGCCCTGCAACTGTTAACAGGCTGCATTGTGTTGGATCTTCGCTTCCTTAATTGTACTGTTCTGATCCGCACATATCTCACACATGTGGCTACTTACATCCCCAAGCAAGTGGACTGAAGTTTTGTGGGTTTTGGTGAATAGCCAGATGTGATCTGATGTGGTTTTGCTCTCAGTTCCTGCGAGAGTCAGGTCTCTCTCCACCATAATGGGCAGAGCTGTGCTGGTGCTGGGGAGGGCTGTCTCCAAGTGCTGCTTTGCTATCAGCAGGCTCAGTCCTTATCTGCTGTGTGCATCAGTGCAACTGGTGTGTTGTATCTGAGAGAACCTGGGCTGTTCAGAAGCAGTTTTTAGCAAAGCCTTTCCAGTGGTCTTGTCCTTCATTTCCACTGCTCCAGTTGGCTTATTGCTTTTGCTTAACTGCTTCTGAACTCTTTCATGATAGCAGATATACAGCCAGTGTCATCTGACAGATTTCTAGGCATCTCTGTTGTAAACATGTAAGTATTCATTTAATGCTTGACTTGCTTTACCATCCTCTGTGGCCGTATTTCTCATTCCTTTCTGAAATGATCTTTCTTCATCCTTGGCTGAGCCCCTTTCTGTGTGCTGGGAAGAAACTTCCTGATACCTAACGCTTCCAGTTATACTTCCAAAATTCACGTGTCTTTTTGTGAACACTTTCTTCTTGCTCTCTCTTGATTCAGCTTTTTCTATGGTATGTTTATTCGAATTTTGTTTGGAACTTGCAGGTCTTCATAACAGCTTAAAGATCTCTGGGAAGAAAAATAAAAATAGCTGCATAGAGGGGTGTTGCCCTGGCCTAGGGAGAAGGTCTGAGATTGAAAACGTCTCAGCTGTCTTGGGGGGAATGCTCCTTCCCCTGGTTGCCTCAATGACAGAACAACATAACAGAAAAGACTTGTTTGTCAGTCGGCGTTTCCTTGCAGAGAAGCAGCAAGGAGCTGTGGATATCACAGCACTTGACTGGAGAAGACTTTAGGTTGCAGAGCCTTGGCCGTATCCTGGCTGCATCCCTGATGCACGACGGCTGGCTACTGGTGGAATAGGTACTGAAGGCTTATTGGGCTATTCAGAAGTCGGTCACACACAGACAAAGTTATACATGGGGAAAAAAAAGTTCTCTTCTTGTCCTAGGAACTTCTCAATCCACATCCCTCTGCTTAAACCAGCTGCATGCGAAGAGGTGATGCTTCATATTAGTTTTCAGAAGTCATACGAAACATACCTCAAAAATCATGTTGAGTGAGCGTCATCTTACTAGAAATTACTTGCTTCTTATGAGCTTTTGTATTTTTAAACCTTTTTTTCCTCCTGCCATTAATCTATACTACTTCGGAACAAATGTTTGCATTAATTGTGCAATAGATGAATCTCTTGTGGCTTAGAAATTTGCTTAAGTAAACAACCAATGAATCACACGGTCCTCTAGGGTTTTTGTTGAAAATAAACAACATTTTTTTTTCTCCCAGCATGAAATAGGACCATTTCTATTTTAAAGATAGACTCTCTCCTTGAGGCTGGAGATGGGCACAACTTTTCTAATTGCAAACTATAACTTCTCAAAATTCTGAAAAGGCAGAGATCTGCGCTTGAAGAAATCATACTTGGAGAAGGGCTGCCCTTTCTGCTCATAGCATCTCTGCGATGCTTTCCTTTGAACTGAATCGAGTTTAAAGATCGATAGAGCCAGGCCAGCTACAGCAGAACTAGCATCTGGTAATCTGTTGTCTCCTCAGTGCTGTGCTGCCCTATTTCTGCTGCTGTGATACGATGGCACAAATGATTAATCTTTCATTCAAGCACCTCAAAAACTAAAACACAGAGTGTAGAATTGAATCACTTCTTGAGTTCTTTGACTTTGTGTGATCTGAATCCTCTATGTGTGCTAGTTGTTTTTTTCCCTTAGTCACACTTCTTGGCAGTAGTGTATTCATTTAACAATCTATTTTCATCAATTATCTGTCTGTTTTTCCATGTGTGTCATAAAAAATACTGTGACTAATCTGCATCAGAGATGAAACAGGTGGTATTCAGGTGAACTGGATCTCACTTCTGTTTCTGTGTAATGGAAGACTTGGATCAAAGCTCGTCCTGGAAGTCCCAGCAGCAAATTGTTGTCAGCTGATTGCTAAATCAATGGAATTTGGGTTTTTTGAATTCCAGTTAAAGCAAATGTACTTCTGTACTTCTGTACCTCTTACCCCTCCTGTAATTATGCCCAATGAAGGTCCTGCTTATAGGAGCCAGGTAAGAAAGTTGACGTTTGAGTAGATGAATTGAAAAGATTCACACTTGAAAGTTGACGCTTGGTCTTATGTCAAGCAGTGTGATAGATGAGGAACGAATTGCTTAATGGTCTTGGCACGGGAGAGTTTAACCAAAAAAAATCTAAAGTTTTTCTGGTAATTGAAGCCATAAGTAACTGTAAAAGCCTCATCATAAACTGAATGCTGCACTAGGTTCTCAGATGAAAATTTAACTAGAGTGTGGGCAAAAGTGAAAATCTACGGCAGTAATTCACAAGCTGACAAATATGTATTAGTGAGAGAGAAAGGAAGTGGTTCCAAACAGCAAATGTAATAGCTAACACTGGAGACAGCGTTAAA
Organism: Callipepla californica brunnescens; assembly: GCA_023055505.1. Classification (NCBI taxonomy): domain Eukaryota; kingdom Metazoa; phylum Chordata; class Aves; order Galliformes; family Odontophoridae; genus Callipepla; species Callipepla californica. Next base: position 3,499,078 of record JALIRH010000013.1, read on the forward strand.
TGTAGAGGAGGTGGATGGAACAACAGTAATCAGAAGAGCACGTTGTGTGCTAACCACGTGGAGGTGGCAATAGGAGTTCCCAAAGGATGGACAGAGCCACGATGGGAGATGGTGGCACTGTCAGGAGCCTCCAACCCTGTGAGCTGGGACCTGAGGAGGGGCTCTGGGGCTCATCCCCACCTACAGCTGTTCCCAGAGGAGGCTGCCCAGTGGGCAGGAAGGAGAACTTAAAGTGAGTCTAGAAGGCACTGAGGAAAGAGAGCAGATGTTTGGAGAATCAGAGAAGAGATTTTCTGGATTAATCATATACTGGTGTGCCCCTTCTTGGTGGAGGGGTGCAGCAGAGACACAAAACTGAAGGTATCAGATAAACCATTATTTCAGCACAATTTCTTCTGCAAATAGTTATGATTGAATGGGGAAGGGTCCATCCATTCTCCTTCCTCTCTAACAGATTCAATGAGCCGTGATCTTTTTGAGTTACTCTTTCTTTACAGCTGGATGAAATTGCAGAAGGAGGAGATAAAACAGTATTGTTTGAGCAGATGCATCTTTGTTCTCATTAGTTCTCACTTTTCTAAATGTTTTCCTTTGCAGCAGCAGTGATGTGACAAATGTTTGACTTAGCTGCTGGTAGACATCATCGTTTCAGTATCATTATTTTTCTACAGCAGTTCTTTCAATTGGGAAGCTCTGTGGATGTTCTATGTTTCTGATGCTAATCCTCTGCTTCTGTCATGTGATAAGATATGGTACTGCCTGTACTATAAAACAGGGTGGAATCTGAGCTTGTATCTTCATCCTGGTTAACACTTTTTGCTCTTGATGAACATGTAAGGGTGCTCTTTGCTCTCTGCAAGTGGAGAGGAAAGAGCTTTGGAGACTTAATGCCTAGCAGTTGCCCCAGTCAATCCCCAGGCACTGAGAGCTCAGGCTTTACTGCAAGTAATTGAGACTGAGTATGTCTAGATACTGTCTTCTGGTTTATACTTTCCTCAGATAACCCTGATAATAGTCTGACTGGGAGGCTGTATAACTTCATCAATACAGAGAAGTTTGTGTGTGTGTTGTATGAGGAGCTGCTGTAGTGGAGCATGCAACCCTTAATACTGTAGTGTGAAATGGGAACAGATTTTGAAACTCATATGTTTTGCCTGGGAAGCTGATGTTCTTCTTAGCAGGCCAGAGTTACACAAGGTCAGGTGGCATCTCTGCTGTCTTTACTCAATCTGAAAAGTCTCATTCTTGTCTCTCTGGCTAGGCTGGCTGCTGTACTGCTTCAGTGCTTGCTGACTTGGCTTTAGATTTTATTTAGGAGCTATTTTATTCCGGCCAACTTTCCTGGGTAGGCATGGCAAGTGACAGTGAGTCACTGAGCACTTTTATCCCTGAATAATATTCCTTTTCTAGTGATTAATCATTCTCTGCCTCTTGTTTTATGTTCATACCTACAAGTATCTCCTCTCTTTTGTTTAAAAGGAGGCAAACTCTTCACATACACAATGCACAGTTTGTTTGCCTGAGTATTTAACCATTAAGAGAAGCACATCTAAGCTCTGGGAGCCTTTGGACAGTAGAAAGTTGATCACTATTTCCTCATACTTTGTGTATCCATCTCTTTTGGTGTTCATTAAAAGAAGACATCAGTCCCTCGCTAAGTACCACACCAGATGTTATTTATTCTGACTGAGAGCAGGAGGAGTCGTTGTGAAGAAAAAAATGTACATCATTTACATGTGCAATGGAAGCCATTTACAGTCCTGTGTGGAAATACTGTTTTGGAATTGCTGTTAGTGAAGTTTCACTTGGAGGAAGAACACGATGGTGACCCCAAGCATGAGTCCGTTCCTTTTCCTGGAGGTGAGGCATTAATAGCCTAAGATAGAATAGTTTATTCAAACTGGTACAAAGAATGAGTCGGTTATCTTTTCTTTGCTCAAGAAGGTGTGTTAAGTCTTTCTGACCCAAGTGCTGCAAGACTTTCAAAGAGCTGTTCCACTCATCACCTTCTTTAAAAATTGTCTCCTAATTCTGTGCCTCTGCTTTCATCTCTAACTGCAGCCTGTTTCTCACAGCTTGTATGTATTGTTTCTGAGTGGGGGATGCTGAAGGAATGCTCAGTCATGGCCTGAAGCAGTGCTGGAGCACCTGGTGGGAAGGCAGGGCCATCCGAGGGGAACTCAGGTGCTCGCAATGTGCCTGAGTGACTGGAAGAGCTGGAGCCAGGATCCACCCCTTTCCCAGACCTCATTTAGGGGTTGGCAGTGGAGGTGAGGTTATCTTGCTGGAGATCCCTACCTACCTGAGGCCTTCTGAATGTAAGCAGTTTTTTTCCCCTTTATTTCCGTGCCCACTGCTGTTAAGTTTGAGCAGATCCTCCCTTGTAGCCTGGGGCCTTGCTGCTCTGCTGTTATTGCTGTGGTTTCTGTTGTGTTGCAGGGGGAAAAAAACATGAAACAAATATTTTAAGATCAGGTTCATGTGTGTATTTTAACTAAGGTGTGCCCAAAGAGAATGTCCATCTCAAGAAGCTTGTTTCTCCTTCTTAATTATGAAGATATAGCCTAAGCCGGCCAGTTTATATGCAGACTACAAATTTCCAAGTGCCCATATTTAATCAGGAGAATGCTGCCTAAAGAGACTGATAATTTGACTGGAGCATAGACTGAAGGTAGAGTTTTCCTTGGTGTAATTCAATGTTTTGGTTATTTAACGAGCAGGATTGCCTTTGTACCAAAGTGAAAAATACAGATCTATGCTGGTTTAAAATACCTTTTCCAGGTTTATTTCAGTGAGCTGAAATGCATCTCTTTATCTGGTGGGGGCCCCTAGTCACTGAAGGTCTGTGCAGAGCTGGGGTGATGGTGTTTCCATGCCTCTTGAGTCTGCGTGCTCATTGTGCAGCCCTGAACCATGCAACATGAACCCATGTAGTGACTGCATTGCCTGTGATCTTTTTTCTAAATCGAGGAAAACATTCTCAGCTGGTGCATTATTTTTTATTTGCCTCAGGCATTCCAGTAATTCTGCAAATATAAACTCTGGAAAAAATCAAGACCTATTTGTATTCTTGCTGCTCAGAAAACTTACTGCAGAGCAGCACTCTAGCACATGTGATGAACTGCTTTACTACCAAGTGTTTAAAAAAATACAAACACAAACTACCACCTGGAAAAAAAGAAAACACCAAAAAACAAAGCATAACACATCGCATCTGTTTGTCAGACATCAAAAAGTTCCCGAGTGAGATACAGGCACTGATGATATTGGATTTCTTGAGCTAACTTGAGTACAAGGAAGACTTGCTTATATCTAACGAAGCAATGTGCTTTGCAATAACATTCTCTTTTCCTGAGCCACTGGGAAAGGAGTGTGACAAAATGTTTATAGACCTGAAGGCACCTGCAACAAATAGTGGGGGATCGCTGACTGTAATGTGTTTCTACCAGTCAGTATATATTTACAGGAATGCTGTATAGTACATTTAAAGTTATAAGTTCTCTTCCTCATCCCCAGTTGAAACTAGGTAATAAATTCAGTTTACCAAACAAATATTTCCCTGCTGAGAAGCCTGTGCAGTGGCTGTCAGAAGGGACGTTTTAATTTATTGGTTGCTGCAAAGCTGACTGGCCCTAATACCCACCAAGTGTTCTCTACTGCCATTGCACACTGTACAAAGTGTACCCAAAGCATCTTCAGTGCTCTTAGTGTTTTTTGTAGTCCTGGCCTCAGAGGGCAGTCAGTGCTCATTTTCACCTTTTGTTGTTGTTTTTTCTTTTTGTCAATTCTATCTGTATCTCTCACTTCAACCTCTGATGAGGTTGACCAGTGAAGCTATTGGAGAACTGCGTTTAGTTATGGAATGTTGTGTGCTCATTCTCACTATTTCCCTAAAATAGGCAGCGCTGATTATATGCTATAATCTTGTTTCCTGATTAACAGAAGATCATGTTGTCGTGCCCTGTAGGATATGCTCCCTTTATGATATTAAAGTGTTAAGAAGAATATGCAATGCTGTGTCAGTGTCAGAAAACCTGTGGGGAGGCAAGATCCAGTTGGTGCTGTCGCTAACAATTGCTGCCTTCTAAGGTTGTACTGCTTTGGAAACGCCATCCTTCAGAAGTGACAGAACCCTGAAGGGCAGAGGAGGAGTTTTGCAGAATCTTTCTTGCTATTATTTGTCCCTCCACAAAGGATATTTTTACTTTTTATTTCTGGTTTTGGGCTGGAGGTACGAGCGGGTGCCTACTCAGCTCTCCAGGCTGTGCTGGGAGCAGGGGTGTGCTCCCTGTGGGCACAGAGAGACTCCTGATCCCTCTCAGAGAGGGTCTGCTGCTTCATCTCCAATCCAGAGCCATGGCTTGAGGCTGTCTTGGTGTTTTCTAATGTGCTGCAATTCAGTCTTTCTTTGCCTTTGGAGAAAGCTTCCAGGCCTTGCTTCTCCTGTGGGCCAACAGACCTTGCTCCATTTGCAGGAGACTTGTGTGTTTTGGCCTCCATCTCCTATTCTGTTGCTTGTAAGTTCATTTCGTGCTTCTGGGATGTGGGCAGACCCCAGGCTTAGAAGAGGGGTTGTTGTGAAGGGTGCTGTGCCCCCCTTCCCACACTGGTGGGAGCCTGCCCAAGGCCGTGTGCCCTTGAGCCTGCAGCTGCAGGCCTCAGCAGCCATGCTGGGGCACCTGTGAGGTTGTTGTGCTGCATGAAGCCACAGCCCCGTGCCCCTTTGGTGGCTGTGGACAGATTAGCAGGATGGCAATGGCTAAGAAGAGTTTTACTGCATCTCGTGGCACAACTAGTGGTATTTAGTTGGCTTTTGTCATGTAACGCTTTTACCCTGATTCACTTGCTGCATCCTTACCTTGCTATTTGCACCATTACCGACAAAAGCTTTTAGCACAGACAGCTGCTTTAACTTAAAAGCCCAAACTGCTTTTGTTCTATGTGGAAGGAGGCAAGAATAGCTTTCAGCGACCAAGTTAAATTTGAAAAATGGGATGGAACTGTTGGCCACAGGCTGCATAACCCTCTCTGACCTGCAGTATTGCTCCTCCGGCTTCCCTGGCTTACTAACCCTGGGTGTCATGGGTGCAGCGATCCCCAGGCAGCAGGGGCATTGGGTCTGGCAGTTCAGAGGCTGTTTGCTCTCTCCTGCAAGCTGTGTGCCACTGTTCTGCCATGGGATCCCCACAACACCCCAGGACTGATGCTGGAGCAGGAGCTGGCAAAACTGTGGTGTGTGCTGGGGGTTTTCAAGTATCCTGGCTTTTGTAATGCAGACTGCTGTCTAGGGGCTTTGCGGTGGGTGCTGCTTGTTTGGGTGAGGGAGGAACTTTTTCTTGAAAGGGGTCCCCAGGGAGGAAGAGGAGAGCAGCTCCTGAGGAGGGTTGTGAGTGATACACCACTGGTGCAGGCTTGCAAAAGCACCTTGTCAATGAAACATGCCATGACTTTTGTTTCTTCTTTCCTACTTTGTGCTGTGCTTTTCCACTGATTCTCTCTCCATTAACGTGTTTTTCTAACCCTGGGTGTTGCCCCTTCTGATATCAGCAGTTACAAGTTTGTATTTGTGCTGAAACGAAAGTAGTTCACTGCCGTTTGGTTGGTTTTTGTTTCTTCTTTTTTGCTGCTGCATGATTCTGCTGCCTGCTAAACTGAGTAATTACAACTGAGCTTTGCAAACTCTTTGCACTAATACCTTAGGGATGTGGAACTAGCTGTTGTCTTTTTTTTTTTTTTCTCCTTGATACTGTGGATGTATGATATGATTACCAAAATGTCTAAGCAAGTCTGACAACCCTGCCCTCCCCCTGCCGCAAAACCAGAGCTCTCCTAACAGTGTTTTCTATGAGCGTGCAAACCGTGTCATCGCTATCCTTGAGGGAGAACATCTGCTGTTGTCCTATCACCAGCTATCTCCTTCTTATAGCTTTGCTTTCCTCTTGAGTGTGCTATCATATTGATGCCTTGCTTTCTTATGTTCTATGGGATATGTCCCGAGGGTTTTGTAAAGTTCTGTATGTTCACAACTTGCTTTTATTATTCTTTTGCTGTATTTATTTACCCTCTAGTCTCGTGTTCTGTGTTCTCAATGATCTTGCTTTCCCTTCTCTGCTGCATGACTGTCCTATTTTGTGCCATATTCACATTCTGTCATGAGATCTGATGAGCCTTCTCCATCTCTTTATCTCCCTGCAGACTTTTTCAGATTCACTTTGGTAAATTGTGTTTGTGTTTGACAAAAGCTGCTGGCCTAGCTCTAACACAGCTTCTTGAAGAATCTTGCATCTCTTTTTTTTTTTTTTTTTTTTCTGGCTGCTTTGAGCTTTTAACTAATTTATCACCCTCATTTCAGAAACTTAGAGCTTGTCATGAAGAACAAAAATCCATGACTTCTTGAGATACACATCTGTGGATGTTGTGTGGAGTAGTGTTACGAAGTGCTTCACCCACTCTTTGCCAATAGTAAGTTATTTTTCAGATTGGAGCTTGGTATTTATTGACTTTCTAAATCCTAATGCTTAACTGGTGTGTGTGCTTATTCAGCGCCTGTCTTGACATACATTTCTGGGCAGCAGTAGTAGTTGTTTCTTTATACAAAAAGGTATAAGCAGTATTACGTTGGTTTTCATTATATTCTTTTGGTGTTGTTGGGGTTTTGCTGTTTGTTTACTTGTTCACTGTTTGCTGTAAAATAACTAAATGCAAAGAGTCTGTTACCAGGCTGAAAACTTAGGAGGCCAATTCAGGCCTTCCAGAATGACAGTAATGTATACTCCACTAAGTACTCCATTCTTGTGAAGAACAGTATAAAATTTAGAGGATTTTCTCATCCCTGAAAGGCTCTTTAGGGTACTAAAAACAAAATCCATGCTTTCAGATCCTGTAATCAGAATATCAGCATCTTCTGTGCTAACAGGTGAATTTCACCCTTTAGCTCTGGGCTTTGTAAATCTGGGAAGGCAGTGCTACGTGGCCCAGATCTTCAGTCTTCATCAAATTCAATGTGTATTCCAAAATGTACATTTCAGAGCATTCAGCACCTATCTGTGGTGCTGTAAGGTGCTGTCTGATCTTCCTGCATTTCATTTCTCTTCTGGTCTCTTTTTCCCAGGCTTTATTTCCTGTCAGTCAGTTCCTGACTGACCTGGAGTGGGTTGTGAAGCTCTGCTGGCTCATTTCCTAGTCCATTAGAACCAGTTGCCTGCTCAAAGGACCATCTGGCCTGCATCCCTTCAATTCCCCCAGCCTCTAGGCTACTGCTGTGCCCTACTTTTACTTGGCTGTGCAAGAACATGGGGTACCAAAGCACCTGCTAACCTTAGGGCTGCCCTCAATCTTATTCTATTTACATGGATTCTGTTGGGTTATTTTCTCCCTTGGAGTTGCCTTAGCTTTACCAGAGAACACAGATTCTGCACAGAAAGGTAACACCAAGACAGTTGGGATCGTTAGTCCACATGTAGTTAGCAACTGGCCAGGAATTTATGTGAGGCCTCAAGGGAAGAGTTTGGAGTTCGATGGCTCCCTGTGTGATGGGCCTGTGCAGTGTCCTCCCTCTCCAACTTTCTCATTTCCTGCTTTGATTTAAATTTGATCAACAGTTGTCCTGGGGGCACTTTTAACCTTCTGTTGAATTGGAAAACTTTTTTAAAAGGAGAACGTCTTGAGTTATCTGTCAATCGAGGAGGAGAAAGACTTAAATTCTCTCTTCTTGCTTTATTTGAGGAGTTGTATTTTTTCTAAATGTGACAACTGCTCCTAGAAATAATAGTTGCTTGGATCTGATTGAGTCTGTCATGTTTGCTGGTCCCAAAAAGAGGTTTTATTCATGTCTGGAAATAGCAATGAATAAAAAGGACAATAAATACCACTACCGAAATGGCTTTAATAAGGAAAGTGGTTTCAATTACTGCCTGGAAGTCACAAAAGCAGAATTTATAGAGAAGTGCATGTTGACACAGCAAGGGTTTGTGTTAGCAGAGAGGCAGGAGTATGTTTGTACCAGGCAGAAGCTGGAGTGCATACACCCAGCCAGACATTAATTCAATTTGCACTTTGAGTACTGTGTTCGTTTCTGGGTCCCTCAATACAGGAAAAAAAAAAGAGATCAAGGCCCTGGATACCATCCAGAGAAAGGCAACAGAGCAGTGAGGGATCTGATCGTATGTCTGATGGAGAGCAGACTGCGGAACAGGGATTGTTTTGGAGAAGATGAGGCTCGGGGGAGACCTAATAGATGTCTACAAGTCCCTGAAAGGAGGTTGTGGTCAGGTGGTGGGCAGCCTCTTCTCCTGGGTATCTGGTTATAAGATTGAGGTAACGGCCTCAAGTTGTTCCAGGGGAGGTTCAGGTTGAATATGTGGAAAAGTTTCTTCTCAGAAAGAGTGGTGAGGCACTGCACAGGCTGCCCGGGGAGGCAGAGGTGTCACTGTCCCTGGAGGTGTTCAGGAAAAGAGGAGATGATGCACTGAGGACACGGGTTGTGGGGATAGGCTGATGGTTGAACTGGATGATCTTAGCAGTCTTCTCCAACTTCAGTAATCCTATGATTCAAGCACAGCCCAGTGCCATCACACTTGTTAGCACAGGTCTACTTGCTTCCTGGCAGCCTGGCTGTTGCGTTTGGTTGGGAGGGGTGTGTATCTGCACATCACCTCTCACTGTGGTCATCCTGGAGACTTAACAGCTTTCCTTCTGCTCTGATGTTGCAAACAGCATTGGGCCGTGGAGAGATCTTGGTGGTGATTACTGTCCTTATGCACTTCAGTAGCAGCCGTTCCTGCCAGCAGCTTCTCCCTGCAGCGCTGCATTGCCTGTGCAGTGAGAGCAGCTCACATCAAGAGCGAGACAAATATGCAGGCTTTTCCTCAATAAAACAGTGTACAAAAGCATTCACGGCGCTTGCTGGAGGGCGGTTTTAATGCATTCTCTTCTTGATGGGTTTTCATTTTGTTACTATTTTATGGCTGTGGAGGAAATATGTTTCTGCCTGACCTTCAGTACAGTAGCAATATGGGAAATGATTTAAAGTTCTAATATACGTTAGAAATGTAGCCACGCACTGTGGTGCTGCAGGAAAGAGATCCAGAAAACTATTCATAGAAGCTGATCTAAACTTAAATATGCTGCTATTCGTACTTCAAACTGGTGTTTCAGGAATACAGCAGTTAGCACAATTTACGTGCCCTGTGTCTTCAGGTAACTTGATTCTAGCAACCCCTGTGAACACCCCCTTTTCTGTGGCTCTCTCTGTTCAAGGTTTACATTCCCACAGGGAAAGAATCTACGCATCATGGCATAGGGAAATAATTTCATGCATCGCTGCAGTGTCTGGAAGCTCATTTAACATTCTATTTCATTGCAGTACTTTCAGGCACAACTTGGAGTGCACCTCCTGTGCTGGGCACCGTGCTACTTTTTTCCTTTTTTTTTTTCCTCTTCTTTTGTTTTCAGCGCTTAACATTTAACTGTTTGTATTAGTGGTGCTGCTGATTATTGCAGCCTGGTCAAAGCAGGTAATAATTCTCTTTTTCCAGGTAGTTTATGGGTGGAGGGGTTTATACTAATACCACCAAGGAGAATTTGGGAGTATTTGCTTACACACGTTGTTTTCCTCTAGGATGCTCTGCAAGGAATGCAAAATGACATTTTGCAGCATCTAACCAAAGTTTCTTTTATGTAGGCTCCTCCTGAAATAAAAAAATTAAATTCATCAAGTCAGTATCCATGTATTCTTAACAATTTATGGGGCATGCTCTCTTTTCTTTTCTTTTCTTCTTTTCTTTTCTTTTTTTTTATTTTAAGCAATTAACTGGTTTAGGTTTTATGGATGAAAAAATGCGAGGTTGTGGCTTAAGGAGTCAGCAAGGTGTTTTCACCTCATCTGTAAGTGTAGTGAGAAATATTTTCCCACTCAAAGGAGAAGAGTGGTCACTAATTTTCTCCATCACTAGAGGGCTCAGAATACTTTCAATATGTTGCATGTTTGAGCCAACCTTGATTCTTAGTCTTTCATCTTTGTATAATGAGTGCTTGTGCGGAGGGAGAGGCATCTCAAAGCTGCACACACCGAAGCATTACTGCACTGCTGCCTTGTCTTACTCTTGTTATTGGGAAGCTCTGTGTAAGCAGCTAAGGGTATGGCTGTTTTTCAGCCATTGGCGTTTTTGTTCTTTTTTCTTTTTTTGTTTAAGGTTTTCCGAGTTTGGAAGGTTTTTTTTTTTTTTTTTTTTTTTTTTGGATGATTATCTTGAAACTGTATTTTAAAGCTAGTAAATGCATAAGTAGATCAGAACGTCTGAACCTCCATGACAGTGTGGTCAGAGTGCTGAACAACATCGAGATGCCACTGTAATACACAATAGAGTGATCTACTGGTTGCTCACAAGGTGTCCCGAGCTTCTGATGCGATGTGAATTGTAGAATAAATGGAGAAACCTTTTATTTGTTCCTTTTAGGTTCTCTCTCTAGGGACTGGTCCCTGTGCAGACAAGCAGTGGTTGCTTGCAGCTACAATGTTGCTCTCAAAGCTTGTTGCGTTGAGTGGTACTTAAGCACTCACCCGAATGCTTTTGTCTTATGGAGTTCTTTTATTTGGTCTGCTTATGGGTTAATTTTTCTCTGAAACACTTGTGCTGCAGAGATCTAAGGAGTATTCCCCGTTGGACTTGTGAATGTCTCAAGGTATGGCACAGGACTCATGTCTCTTGTCTTAACAGTGCATGTAGCTCAGCAGAGAGTAAAGCAAGGAATCCAGGGGAAATTTTCCTCAAAGCTTTTTATAGGACCATCACTGCGCTGCATTTAGAGACCTGCACTCGGGAAGGCAGTGTTGCCTTTGTACCTGCAGCGTGTGCCTTCGGCTTCTGGGAGGTTATCACAAGTCAGCAGCGGACAAAGAGGAAAACAAGAGCGGGCTGAACCTAGTTCAGCCTCCATGGATACAGCCAAAGCTGCTTTATGTTCCGAACGGGAACAAGTCACCTCTCAGCAAGAGGGTCAAAGATATGGATTAAGACCTTTTGCTGAGGAGGTCATTTCTCTGAGTCTCAGTGCTGAAAAAAGAAAGTGAGGATTTTTCATGCAAATTCTGGAGGCAACTTCTTTCTCAGAATTTCTAGATTGTGGCCAAACTCCATACTTCATGGAATAAAAGTTATGGACATGCTTCAGCTCTGGAGAGCACAGGAGTTTGGATGATGACTCCAGGCTTCATTCAGGCTCTGTTAAGCTCTGGAATCTCCATGCAAGCTCTCTTTGTGAAGGCTTTTATTGAATGGGTAGGCTTATATAGTTGAGCTCCAGCAAAGCAAATACCCAAAGAAGCCTAAATTCCTTATTATGGCATTGCTTTTAAGCCATTCGTGTTCTTAGACATTGTCTCTAAAAGAAATAGAACAAATTATTAATATACTTAGTGCTTCAAATAGTCTGAGTAACAATTATGTTACAAATTATGTTACAAATGATACCAAGATATGATTTAGTTGCGCAGCACAATGAAATGTTTTTCATAATAATCACATTGACAGGAGAACATGTAGTATTTCAGATCTTGGAGGAAAACAAATACAAGCATTTAATCAGGTACTTGCTTACTTTACTAGGTGGGAAGTGGGCCAGGAAGCTTGGTTCTCTTTTTGAGTTCAGCAGGGTAGGAAAAGCACAGTGAACTCAAAGCTGTGTTCATTCTCCAACTACACTGTGTGTGTTACTCAGCACGTGGTCCTGAGCTGCACTGTGCTGAATATGTGTTAGTGTTCCTGCCTCAGTGAAAATCAGTCCTGAGAGGGTATCTGAAAGGGTGCCATCTTCTGCCAGTGGGAACTTGATCTTTCTTGTTGTTGTTTCAGTCTTGAGAAAATGTTTGTTAGATTTGATGACCAGATGCAAGCAGCGTTCTCTTCTGTCAGTGCTGAAGTCAGTCTAAATTTGCAACTCATTCCCATAGAGGGATGCTGCCAAGTTTGGAGTGACAGACATTTGTAGCATTACCAAGGAAAAAGAAAAAAAAACAAAAACAAATATTTATCAATGCCATTGTAGCATTGAAGTAGCTGAAATGCAGCTCCCCTGCTCCAGGTTTAGCTACTGGGCTGTGCCAGCGAGTTAAAGTGGATTGTTCTGCTGGTTTGTCATCGCTCCCAAAGAAAAACACAAAGGACTTCCTGCCCTCAGATCAGGGTAAGGGTTGCATGTTTTGCAGTGCTGCATTGATATTGCATTCGAGAAGCTGGGATGACTTTTCATTTGCTTGGCTTTCTGCAGAAATGATCTCTTTTCTCCTGGAGTTGTGCTTTTTATTAAAGCGATGATGAAGTAGGGAAGATCTGTTGGATGATTTTCTATCACAATGCACAGCAAATGAGGCGCTGAAACACTGGTTCACTTCTCTAATGTTAAAAATAAATTAGAAGTGGCAACTAGTTAGGAGCAGACCTTCCTTTTGCCTTCCCCCCTGCTAGCAGTTATTGGTAGCAGGAAGCTGTGCTTGAAATCTTTCTAAAGATTTCATTGTCGCTCAGGTGTTGATTCACATCACTGCCTGTTCCATCGAGTTCTTGTTGTGCTAGTTGCTGTGCTAGTTACTTTTGGAGCATGCCATCCATCCATAGGTAGTAGAGCTTTGTTTTGTATTCCTGAAGACAATCACACTGTTGCGATTTCAAGAGGTGTGCTCAGTCCAGTGAGTCAAAGCTGGGCAGAGGCTTCTGAATCCATGGAAATTTCTTGAAGAGAGGAGGATTTGATTTCTGACTCAGCTCCCCTCTCTTTGCCGACAAACTGTGAGCTTGCAGCTGGTGGGGAAAAGTGATATAGAAGGGAAAATAAGAGCTGAAGTTATGTTTACGGAGCCATGCCAGAATATGACTGAGAAAAATCCACCAAACATAATCAAAGGATAACCTCAAAAAGTGACAGGAGTAGGAGAACTGAGGAAAGAGGAAAATGTGGAGTGTAGCAGCATTGTCACGTACGATGCAAGTGTTGGACAGGGCAGAGAGAGCAGAGCAGTGTTTGGGACTTGAGTAAAATGAAGTCATTCATCTTGGTTAGATCAAGTTCAGAGAAATGCCAAGCAAGGGACAGAAATAGTAAGCAAAAAGTGCATTAGAAAAGAGTTGAAGTGGAAGAGCAAAGTTTGGTTGAAGGTCAGGCTCTTTGAAATGGGAATGACTGACTCATGCTTGTGTTCTAAGGGGAGAGATTAGAGAAGGCCAAAACCACCAGAAGGCAGGAGCAAGAAGTGAGTAAAGGCAGGCAGAGTGCAGAAGTTGCAGTAGGGTTATGAGCTCATGGTGGCCCTGGGAGTTGGGGGCTGCTCCTCTTGGCAGGACTGGGGAGAGGAGGAAGCAAGTGGGGAGGCATGGGATGTGCCATGCTGGTGGGGCGGCCAGCAGGCTGTGGAGGACAGGGCACCATAGGTATCCTAGTTACACTCACCTTGCATCCCTCTGCCGTGCTGCTTGGCACCACTCCCCTTGTTACATGATGTTCTCCAAGATGCTTTCACTGATGTGACTGATTGCCTCTCCAAATTTCCTTCTCTTGGCCCTATCTGATGAGTAAACGCCACTCCAGTTCCCAAGAAGAGAGGGGAAGGCAGTTGTCGTGTGCCTGTGACATTTTTGTACGCAGTAGAATTTGTCCTTTCATAATGATGTATCAGAGTGTCGTGCCCCAGTCTGCTCTGATGAGGCATACACAAATGAGTGCCAGGAACAGGGCAGGATGTCACAGAACATAATTTTCATTCTTCTGATGCATTTTTTGTTGTATTTTTGATGCTGCTCTTGCTTGAACAGCGAGGGAAATATTTTGGGCTTCAGTGAGTCAGCCTTTTCCATACAACTGTTATTTGCTAGTGAAGTTGTGCTGCCTTCCTTTTCCTGCTGCTTTTTCTAACTCTAGTGTTTGTGCTCTGCTTTGGTCTCTATCTGCTATGACAGGAGATACTGACAGTGGGTTCCTGCTTCTATTTTATATATATAATTTGTTTTCTGCTAGGACAAATGAGAAGGGTTCTGGGCCCAATTTTGCTTTGAGTTGCTTGTTCTCATGCATCTCAGGCTGTCTGTAGCTTCTCACTGCTCATATACGCAGTTTGTTATGTCAGCATATGGCTGTAACTCTCACTCAGGTGAGAGGTATTCAGCAGCTCTGTGGACTTCCCTGATGAGCTGCAGCACAGGCTAATTGTGGTGGCTGTGTGAGCTGTAGCCACGGGCAGAATGGTGCAGTGCTGTGAATAGACTCCTGGGATCTGCTCCCATCCTAGAGCTGACTGAAACATGTCTAAGCCAGCAGCATTTGGGAGGAAAACTTTCAGATTAACAAGGGTTCATGCAGGAACTGGAGAAGCAGTTCTGTGTATTCATAGCCTATATACAGATGTGTGTGCTGACCATTGCTCTTAGTTCCTACTCTAAGCAGATTATAGTAGTGAAGTATTGAACAAAGACTTCTGTCCATATAGAACTGGAGTATTTGGGGTGTTTATTGGCAATTTCATGTAGGAGTTTTTATCTGCCTCCATAGGCAGATAAGGGGCAGAGATGCTCCTTGCTCTTTACTGACATGAGTAGGTCTAATGAACCACTTACATAACTTTCTACAACACTTTCGTTTTCCTTAAAGAAAATCCAAATGATTCTTTTTCCTTCCTATTTCTCTCTTAGCTTGTGAGGTCCGGAGCTGTGTGTGGCAGGGTTTCCCTGAGGAAGTTACCAGCAAAATGTGTACTGCTGAGCTGAGTGCAGCACAACTGTCCAGGCAGTGAATGAATATCGTGGCCAGAATGCAGTATGCCTTTAGTTTGAGGAAGAAAACAGTCCTCCATCTGTGGTCCATCTAGAACTGAAGGTCAGTGCTGTGTCAATCCATGGCTTCACAATCATATTACTTTCTGGTTAGTATGACTGGGGAACAGGCTTCCAAAGCAAATCACAGGGCACTTCTGTTTCAGTCTTAAAATGAAAACCTTATGAACCCAAGACTTAGCTGCTTACTCTGAGCTGTGCTGTGTAAACTTCAGTGTGTCCTGAATGCTTGAACAGGAACAAATTTGCATGGCGAAAGAGTATCCGTGCCCAACTCTAATAAATATCTTGTATTTTCCAAGTTGCAAAACCCTTGGTTTGAATCATACTCGATCTCATTTCTGCATGAAAATGCTGTTCAGGTTAGTACAGCTAGCAGAGCAGTCTGAAAAATGGGTGCATGTTGGTGCCAAGTTTCAGCGTAGTTTTATGGGGCTAGACTGAGCATCCATTGTGATGCACAATTCTGCGTGCTGCCAATTTCATTTCAATGGAATTGTGGATATATGCTGTTGCTGATTGTATTAATATGTAATTATTACTGTGAGTCTAATCCCCTGGAACCATTGGTCACTTGGTGTATGTTCATTTAGCTACAAATTCTTTTCATTTTCCATTTGTGTTTTATCATTTAATTGCTTTACTCTCTTCAGCATCACTCTTTTTTGATCTCTTGTTAATCATTATTTGGAATGAGGATTAGCCCTTAAGCAAACAGTGCCCCAAATCTATCTTGCTGCTTTGTGTGATGACCTTGTGTTGGACAGGAAAACTATTAGCTGTGGTTTTAGGTTTTATAGTGGGAGTTGACTTCATTACGTTTAAAAATTACAGTCGGAAAGAGAAAAGTTTATTCATTTGGAAATTAAAGTGTACATTTTTGAGGAAGCTCAGCTCCTGTAACGTCCTGCTCTTCTGACAGCATGGTGGAAACCTTGCCAGTAGTAAAACTGTCTTTCTAAAAGAGATCTTGGCATTTAAAACTTCTACAATGTACCAAGAGAACTAAGTTTGTGCACACCACTTCCTAAAGCTGGGAGTTGGTGTCCATAGGAATAGGATTTGTAAGCCCTACTTTTTTTTTTTTTGTCATAGAACTAAAGAAGCATTCACCCCCTTAAAAACTCTCATTGAAGTTCACCTTTGGCACGTTGCCTCCCAAACACTTGACAGTGCTGTAGTGGCTGATGAATCTCGTGAGAGCATTGTCTTATTCCCTTTTCCTTCCCCACGTATCTACCTTCTGTGTAACAGAAATGATCTGTCTGAGGTAGGAACATAATTTTTCAGGTTTTGTTTGATGCAGTGCTGTCCAGGTGCATGAATGTTGTGGGTTAGTCTGTGGTGGTCTCTCCCTACACAAGTCTGTAGAGCGGCAGGCTGCGTATTGCCACGTATGTGAAGCAAACAGTGGGACAGCTGCCATGCTTTCCTGTGCATGGCCTGCATTTGCACACCTTCCTTTCATTTTGGTATCTCCAACACCTTGCTTAATGTGAGATAAAGAAGCCAAGGGGCTGTTAAAGTGAATGAAAGAATGGAAGTTGATAACTTCAAGAATGCAGGGATTTCCCTATGAACACGAAGGACTTACTATAGGAGTGGTGGAGAGCTGGAACAGGCTGCCCACAGAGGTGGTGCATTCTGCTTCTCTGAAGCCCCATCTGGATGCCCACCTGTACAACCTGCTGTAGGGATCCTGCCTTAGCAGGGGGCTGGGGTTGATTTTCCATGATCTGAGATGCTATAATACACAAAGCATGGGGGCTGGAGGCACAAAGAGTTTGCTTTAGTAAATTCTTCCCTTGTGTGCCTTTGACTGTGTTCAAGTTAGGATTCATTCAACAGTGCTTCAGGGGTTGCAACCACCATTTAAAAATGCCTTCAACAAGCAAGAAATAGTCAAGCCTAATGCAAGTATGATGATAACATGTAAATCAGGGGCTCTTTGGTAGCCCTTTATTGAGTATTTGTCTATAAGCAATGTACTGATCTCAGGCACGTCTGTTCAGTGGGCTGTTAGAAACTGGGGAAATTGTTGTTGTTTAGGAATATCAAAGAACTTTTGTACTAACTATATAATACTGGTGAACAATCATTAATCATTTTAAAATTAATGGGAACAGATAACATTATAAGCTACCCCAGGGATGTGTTTCTGTTTTATCAGTGAGCAGTTATAAGGAAGAAGACAGAAATGGTGCTTCGAGCTAGTTTTGTTTAAAACAGCAGGAGGAAGGAGGAATTATCAGGATGTGGAATGCATTAAATTATGGCAAGAAAATTCCTTTCATCTTGAGTGTGACTGCTGACTGTCAATAACGGAGATTAATGCTGCAGGAAACAAAGCAGAAATGTTAAATATAATGACATTTAAAAAAGAGCTATAACCAATTTATTGAAGGAAAGTGGTTTGAACTCCACAAGCTTGGCAAATGGAGTTTCAGAAGCATTTTAAGGTGCTTTTGCCTCATCTAAATGATCATAGAAGTGAATTAAAATAAATCCTGTAAATGAAATCTGGTCTCTTTATATTGCCTCCTCTAAGGGATATGCACATTCCTAGTTTTTAAAAGGAACTTTAACATCTTGACTGTGCCCCTGAAATTCCATATCCCAAAAGGTGCTGCTTCAACAGCCTACTTATCTGACGTGGATGTGCTGAAACAGAGACTGCTTTAGCACTGTGGGTTCCATTAACAGCAAAATTGAGCTGTTTTCTTTTAGCCGTTTTCTGTCTTTTAGCTTCCTCCATTTCCTAACTTCAATAGTCACAGCTCCTGGCAGTGCTCGGTGCTGCTTTGTGCAGGAAGCACGGAGCCTACTGGCTTGCTGCTGGACAGTGTGTCTAATGTGTTGAGTTCTGCCACTGTTTGGGTGGTGTGACATTAAACTGGGTGGGTCTCCTCCCCACTTAATTCATGTCCTAAAAGTCTTAAAAGAATGAGCTTTTAGTTTCCAGGATTGCTGCGAACATTAACTTGAGAGTTATGAGGGAGTGGTGGATGGATGGCTCAGGAATGAAGGTGCTTTTACTCCACCAGTTCCTTCTCCATTTGCATTACCAATGTTTGTAACCCTGCTGGGAGCTGTGTATTTCCAACCAGCCCAACCAGGCTGATGAGCACATCTTTTAATGGGTTAACTGCAAGGCTGGAGGTCCCTTGTTTTCATCTTGCCTGTCCCTCTGCATAACACCAGCTATACAGCTTTTCCGAAATAATTTAGCAATGAGGGAGGCATTTCTCTCCAGTGTTCATTTAATTGGGTGTAATGGATGATCTCTCAGTCCAATATTTCAGGAAAAAAGCCCACCTTTAACCAGTTAACTGCAATTAATAAACATCTTTTAGATTGAAAAGTCAAAACTAGCAGAATCAAACGGGCTGCTGAAGTTGATTAGTAGAATTAATTTATTTATGTGGCAATTTCTGGTCTTCAGACACAAATCTTGGAGTGAGACTTGACCTTTTTTTGTCTGCTGGCTGGATGAGTGCCTCCTATTAATGTCAGCAGCATGGTGTTTATGTGTAAATTGGATCTGTCTGTGGGGTGGTGTGGGAAGAACTTGGTGCTCCTCAGTAGCACTGTGCTCTTGTCCTGCAGCACTGCATATGTAATAGAAATGATAATTAGCCAGAATCGAAACTGCTATAGACAAATGGCTTCAGCCTCATAAAGAGTGGGAGAAGGGTTTATGTCTCTGCTTTTGAGAGCTCAGTGCCCTGCTGAGTAGGACCAGAGGTTTAACTGTGCTCTGGGACTCGGTGGGACTGAATGCCCTTGTTTCTAGGTCCCTTTTAGTGGCTCTGTGTCATGTGGTAGCTTGGTTCTAATAGTATTGCTTACATCATTATCACTGCTTGTAGATCTCAACTACAGAACTATGTGCTGAGGTGGGGTATGTCTGTATGAAAAGTCATCAGCTAGGTTTCTTGTGGACTCACTATTGGAGCAGAACATGTTCCACACCCCTGTGTGCTATGTGCTAAGGTAAATACGTATATAGATAGATGTTTATGTCTTGACAGAGCTCGTGGGTGGAGTTTGGGCATCTTCAGCATAAACTCCTCTGTCACGATGTACTAAAATGTGCTTTTTTTATTGCCTCGAATAAGAAACAGGTTCAGTTGCTAGACTGTTTTTTTATTTTTAAAGCTGGAGCTCTGTAAACTCATGCAACCTTCATTTTTAGTAGAGGAAAAAGTTCTGTGGGAAGTGCTTAATGGCATTCCTTATCTCTGTAGCGAGTGGTGGATGAACTGTGTGTTCCTGGTTCTGGTGCACGTGAAAGCATGGGTGTTACTCTACGGCTTTGCTTTTCTCTAGTTGGTCGAGCCACTGAAACACAGAAATCAAGGTAGGGTTGGGCTTTTGTTGCTCTTTGACTTTAGTTTTCTCTTTATTTTTTTCATGTGCCAGAACTCGGTTTCACAAGATTGTAGATGGGTCTTTGTTACAATTTGGAGGAGTATTTTATCGATCCAGCATTAACAGATGTGAAGTTCACTGACTTCTTACTAATCAGCATTCAGTGCACATCTTCAATTTTTTCCTCAGATAATAGAATGTTTCTAACACTATTTGTACTACCACGTTGACTTGAATCCCGATTCTCCCAATTTGAGTAAAGCAGGATGTGGATTTAGAAGGAACGTTCCACAGAGTAGATTATCAAAAACCAGAAGGAGAAAATAGTATTCCCGATGACTTGATCTTGATCCTGATATGTATGTCACTGGGAATAACAGAAAGCTCCAAAAAATAAAAATAAAA
This sequence comes from Callipepla californica brunnescens, assembly GCA_023055505.1. Lineage (NCBI taxonomy): Eukaryota > Metazoa > Chordata > Aves > Galliformes > Odontophoridae > Callipepla > Callipepla californica. The sequence goes on from JALIRH010000013.1 coordinate 3,518,673, forward strand.
ATCCATATATGTATCTGGATAGCATGGCCTAAACAAACTCTTTCCTGAATGATGCTGTAGTAAGAACTAAGACATCTGTAGAGACTGAAAATACAGCAAACTACAGTATGCAGGTAATAGGGTTGTGAGGTGCTTTTGATCCTGGGGTCTAAGCCAGGGGAAGATTGGTGTCAGTACATACACACTCTACAGCTGCAGCAAGGGTAAAATTGTGCTGTTCTGGTCCCTGGAAGTTGGATTTCCATCTCAGGTTGGAGATGAGAAGAAATTCATTCTCAGAAGGAGCAGTCAGGCATTGGTATGGGCTACCCAGGTGGAGTCCCTATCCCTGGAGGGATTCAAGAAATGTAGAGATGTGGTACGAGGGATGTGGTTCAGTGGGCGTGGTGGGGATGGGTTGGCAGTTGGACTGGGTGATCTTAGAGGTATTTTTCAACCTCTGTGATTCTCTGCAGTCACTGGATGTTGGAATTGTAGCCCAGGGGGTTTTGCAGAGCTTGGTGAGATGCACATGCTGTGCTCACCCGCACGTGGGCACCTACATGGTTCTGTTCTGGGCAGAGAATCCCTGCATGCTGTGGGCAGAGTGGAGTGTAGGGCTGAAGAGAGGCTGCATGTGTTATGCGTCCTGGTACTCTGAATTTAGGCCCTGTATATGATTCTGGATAAAGAATTTCAGTGTATTGATGGAGCCTGTTGGCACAATATCCCGAACTATGTACAGTCTGCCAGTTTGTTTGGAGAAGTCTTGGCTCATTCTGCTTTGTTCTGCAGCCATAAATTAAGAGTTTCAATAATACTTCACTTGTTCAAGGGGAAAGTATATTTTCTTAGCAGTGACTGTGAGAGATTATAGAATTGCTCCTCCTTGTTGGTGGAAATGCCATAAGAATGGTTTTCTCGGCTGCATTTCACTCTGAAGCAAAATGGCTGCATCAAAAATAGCTTTCCAATTCTGAGTCTTAATGACCTTTTTCTCCTCTTTTTGACTTCTCAACTCAAGTTCATTTTTTTTTTTAAATGAAAGCAGAACAATAATGTTTTAAAACTGAGATATTGTAGGTTCTAAAAACGAGAGAATATTATAGAACATAAAAATCAAAAGCGTTATCTTCAGATTAGGTACTTTTCTTTCTGGAGGTGAATATCTGCAGCATTTCCAGTGCTTGAAAGCTTATTTTTCAGTAATGTGAGTTGGGAGATCATGGCCAATTAGGCTTTTGCCTACTAATCATAAGAGACAAGTGCTTGAAATAGTGGCCTTGGACTCTTCTGGGTCATGTGGCTTAAATTAACTTCTGGGCTGTATTTTTTTCTTTTCCTTCCCAATGGCTAGGAACACCATAAAACTCCTGAAAGCTGGCCTTATCTATTGCATCTTGCTTACAAGGATTAATGAAGAGGAAATGGGAGCCTTTGTTGTAGGGACTGAGTGTATCTTATGGCCTTTATAGCAAACTATTTGTTGATTTAGTAGAAATTGTGTTTCACTAGCAGGGTAATTCATCAGCATCAGACACCAGTAGTGCTATATGTGCTAAAATCAATTTTGTGTGAGGTTTGGAGCTCACTAGAAATCTTATGCTTTAAAATAACTTTCCGAGTATGACAGAAGAATCAAATGATTACCCTAAATTGAAGTAAACAGACGTGCTAAAACCTGTCAAGCTTTATCAATCAAAGCTGTTTAACAGAAAACCTATGCGTTTGGCCATTTTTATTCTTGTTGGCAATAAATAAGTCCGTTTTTTGGGGGGAGAAAGCTACTTGTGGAAATCCTTCCTGTGCTTAGCTCCTCATAAGGTATGGTGGTAGGTAGAAAGTGTTGGAACAGCTGTGAGCTGGAAACAGCCTATATGCTGGTAAATGGTGTACGGGTGCGATGGGGTGTGGGGGTCAGGACACCAGCCCAGCTTGGGCTTTTTCCAGGCTGGTGCTCTATGAGTGGTTCTGTCCCGTGCCCCCATGCAGCTGGATGCAGCTGTGACCATCACTGGGCAGGCCATGAAGGGGGATAGGCTGTGGGATGTGAAGAGGGGAGGGGAATGTATCCAGTAGTGAAGAGATGTACCTGTACTTTTATCTTCTGACAGTATGTATGTATGTGAAGGCTCTCATTCAGCTTGGTAAGTCTGGGGATGGGGCAGGACAGGCAAGGGACTAGCTGTGTCCTGCAAGTTGTTAGTTCTTTAAAAACAAGGCAAAGCAGCAGCTTCTTCTGAGATCTGCTTTTTTTCCCCTCAAACTTATATATGTTAAGAGAAAAATCAAGGGCTATTAGTATAAAAGAAATGAATTGCATGGTATCTCAGGCCTGCATGTATGCATTGCCCTTATTTCATAATTGGTCAAGCTGAGCCATTCACAGACAGAGCTGCTTAAAGCTGAATGCCTGGGGCATAAAAATTACCCTCAGTTGGAAGTTAATAAAATCATGTGGTAAGGCAAAATAATATTTGTACTGAAACAAGTATTGATTAAACTCTTTTTGGCACATTGTTGGAGTCCTTATCTTTAGATTCTTATAAAGGCTCATTCAACCACACCAGTTTCCCATTAGCCACGCTGTCATTCCTGGCTGCAGTTTCTGGAGACAACTACTTTGCAACGTGAGCTTCAGAGCTTATCAAACACATGATGTTGGTACCCTCATTTTCAGAGGAAATGCATGCACAGCCATATCCTGAGAAATTTGCTTGGAAAATGGTGCAATTTTTTCCCTCAAGCTTAATCAGAAATACATACATATAGAACCACCTATCTGTATGCAGGTTCTGTGAAAATTTAAGCTGGGGGGAGAGGTAGGGGGTGATTCTATCTTCATCTGGGCAACTGTGAACACTCGGCATTGCTGTAGCACACTCTTGTATATCTTCACAATATTGGATGTGTATTTCTGGCAGTTTGGTATCAGCTAAGCCTGATTTTGCAGGTATGAATGACATGCTCACTGTTTGCATCTTCCATTTATGTCACCTATTTTCATCTACGTCCAGATCAGGTGCTTAGGAAATATCTATATTAAATTGGAAGATAAGCTTGCAGTACTTGCCTGCTTTATTTTCCCTTATGTTGAAGAAGGCTCTGCAGCAAATTCCAAGTATGTATCCACACGTGTGGCTGGTGGTGCTGAAACCATATGATGCGTCTGTGAAGGATGCCCCATCCCTGCAGGACCCCGGGGCTGGGCTGGATGGGGCCATGGGCAGCCCTGCATGCAGCAGGGGGTTGGAACTGGGTGATTTCTGTGTTCCTGCAAAGTACTGCCATGTATTTAAGTGGAAGATGTGAGTTGGGACATCTGTGCCGATGTAACTGGCAGCATCGTGTCTGTGACTTTCACCCAGGCGACAGGAAAGCTGTGCAACACCTTTGTTTGGCTGTTAGCAGACTTCTGGAGTAACTGGAACTGTGTGTGTAGTTAGGGTGACTTTATTTAAAAAAACAAACAAACAAACAAAAAAAACAACCTGTACGTTAGACTTTGTGTAAGACTTATTACTCTTTGATGCTTTACGTGAACATGAACAAATAGGTTATCAGCTTACCTGATTCTGGAGGTTGTACTCCTCTAACTTGAGGGACAGATGTCTGCAGCTTTGTGGTTAAAATGTGTTGTGGAGCGTAAATGAGTCTTCTGGGCTGGATCTACGGCAAGTCTTCCTTGCTTTTCTTTTTTTTATTATTTTTGGTATGGGAGAAAAAATTAAACCCGTTCTGTCTATCAGAGAACCCATTAATTTGTATTCAGTAAGTATCTCCTGATCCAGGCTGCTTACAGAAGCCAGCCTCTGTGTAACACCCTCCCTTTGACTGACCCTTGGTATTCTCCCTGCGTGGCCATGCCTGCAGCACACAGCAAGCTGAAGGAGCCCCCAGAGTCATGGGGTTGGCTTTAGCTGCAGCCCAGAGGTCAGCAGCTTTTGGTGCTGCTTCTGAACAGCCAGAGAAGGATTGCAGCCAGAAAGGGACTTCTTTGTGAGGAGCTGAAGCAAACAGAGATGGAATAGCTTGCTTATAGTGTGCCACAGTTTATTGCTTATTTATTGTGCACATCTCTAAAGGCAGGCTAATGGAGAGGGGGAACTAATCCCGTGGGTGTTGAATCCCTTCTGATAGTGAGAAATGCAAGCATAAAATTGCAGTAAAGCGGGATGGCTTCCAACAGATTTCCTAGGAGTAAGCTTTTCTCCCCTACTATACAAAACAACTAGGAAATTTCCATTATAACCACGCTCTTCACCTGAACTAATAGCTTTGTATCAGAGATTGACTTGCCTGTGTAGCCTTCCTCAGAAGACAAAGTAAGATAGAGTTTTGTCTGTTCTAATTTCACTTTGGAGTTATGTTTCGTAACTCCTGTTCTTTGTCAAGGCAATGAGGAGATGAAGATGAAAATGTCACATGGCTTAAGTATGCACAGTACTGCATGTGGCCCAGAAAAGTTAAATTGAGTTTTGTTTGTTAGCAGTGGGTCCCCTTCTAGATGCCCATCATACCAAGAAGGCATGGGGGTGATGATACCAATTGTTAATATCCCATTTCATGAATGTTGTCCCAGATTCTTGATGGCTCCTGCTCTGCAGCTTGCTGTCAGAGTTCCTGGAAACTACTAATCAGTAGTTGGTAATCTGTCTCAAACACACTGTGTCTGTATGCTGTTAAAGGCTGGAATGGAGTCCGTTTCAAGAAGTTGTTCTTGAGAACTTCATTTTCTAATGCTCATCCATCCAGAATCTGACCACATCCATCTTTCGGGCGTCAGCAGTCAAAAGTAAAGGCTGTAGTGAGTCTGAAAAGGGAGATAGGGCAGGATAGTATTGACATCTATTGTTTGTTTTTAAAGTGGTATGTGGTCTGATCATATGCTTGTTGCTCTCTTCCCAACTCTGTTCCTTTAGTCTCTCTCTTCCTGCAGAAGAGCTGGGTTGTGTTGTGGCTGCCAAAGCAGCAAGGGCAGGCTGCAGAGAACAGAGCGAGAGGAAGCATTGAGCAGAGCTGCTGGGACAGCTGGGCCTCTGCTGAGGCAGATGGTCTTGGTTCAGTTTCACTTAACCTCCCTTTCCATTTTACTGCAAAACAACTGGCAGCAAATTCAGCAGCTGAGGAAGGCTCTAGTCCTTTGCAAAAATATTCTATATAGGTCTATGAGAAGGGAATGCAGTCTAATGTGAATCCACATGTTGAATGGCAAATCTTTCTTCAGTACCTTAGGGTGGTAATAAACACGGACGTGAGCTGTGTTAGGAGACTGAGTTTGGGTTCTGAAAAGAAACAGGCTGTTTTTTCCTCTTTGTGGTCCAGTATCAGGAAAATTATTGAATGGATTGTTTTAAAGTTGCTTGTGTGTACTGAGACTCTCAGTCATTGACCTTTAGAATGTATCATACATGACTTTGTTTCAGAATTTCTTCCAAACTTTGCCATTGAGTGATGTGCTTCCTGAGCTTGATGTCACTGCAGTCTGAAGCAAGAGCCCAGCTCTCCTTTTCCCTGAGGCACTAAACCTCAACAAATGCTAGACTATAATATTGGCAACTAGAATAAAGAGGAACTTACATTACCATCAGCTGTCATTCTGATCTGACAATACCATATTATATTCTCAATATATACTTTTGTGAGCCAACAATGAGTGGCATAAATGACTGTGCTGGTCTGACACGGGGAATTTGACTTGTCAGTTGGAGAAGAATAGGGCAGAAATTGTATACATGGCCAAAATATTTAGCATAAAAATGCTTTTGCTCCTTCTTTCTGCAGAAGGAAGAAGGAAAGCTGTGGGGAAAAGAGGCATATATTTAACAGGTGAAAGAGGCTGCCTGGTTGTAGTACCTCTGTCAGCACCGTCGCGTTCTGATAAATGAAGTGCCTTGTGTTTGCTGCACAGCTATGGCTGCTGAAAGAGAGATTGGCAATGCATGTTGTTCAACAGAAAAAGCAACGGTTATTTGTACGAGCTCTTCGCTCTCTGGGTGACTCCAGTACGTGCTGCTGGGTAAATGATTGGGGTTACGTTCTTCTGGAGGAGCCCTCTCCTGGGCTCTGACCTCCCTCGGCTCGCTGCCTGGCAAGCAGTGTGTTTCAGTGGAGTAAGAGCTTTGTGAAACACGTGTTGCCACTCACAAAAGATTTTGGCCTGTTTTTAATATGGTCTTAACAGAAATAGAACCAACTTAGCTTTTAGGGCTCAATTCCATTAGAGTGGCTTAAAATTGGTCTTGATTACATGACAATTTAGTGTACTTAATTAAAAGATGCTGTTTAATTATATTAACTTTAATGTAGGGAAAAACTCTTTATTATGCATTTATCACTAATAGCATGACTGCTGTTCTGTGCAGTGGGAAATCTCACGAGATAGTGATTTACTTGTTACATCACTTCATTGCAGCTTTCTTACAGCTGACATTTAAGAAGAGATGTTAGTTCTGGGGTACTTCAGTCCTGCTTACTGTGCCAGAGCATGTATTCCTCCTGTATAAGACTGTCTCTCAAGGTCTGCTTATATATTCTGTGGAACAAGACTATTTTTTTGCATTGGAAGCTTACACTGACCTTGTGATCTTAAGTAGAACGTAGTTAATTGTTGCAAGCAAGTGCTGTATGAATGAATGAATCTGTCTACCTGCTTGTAAGGTTTACAGGTGCTTGAGAAAGATGCTTTGCTTACAGAAGGGTTATTTCAGGATGATCTTATGTGATAGAGGAGTGCCTAGAGGTGCTGTGAATATCGGAGCCTTACTGGAGTAGCTTGTTAACAAATTAAAAAAGCCAGGAGTGAAATGAATGGTAGAAAGGAACCAGGAAAAACAATTGTTGTGCAGTGGGAGCTGTGAGGCATGCTGGCCATTAATTGCACCTGGAATTGGTTCTTAATTTGGTGCTTCCATACCAACAGTTTTTCTTCAGAGGCGAGCATGTTGCGCAGAGCAGATGTGAATATGCAACTTCCCTTCATCTCAAGAGGATTTTCAAGATGTCATTGTGTTTTTATTACAGCTGGTTAGTTTGGGATGAAGAACATCCTTCTGCCATGGAAACTGTCTGTGGCACACTCTGCCCTGAAATGTTCTTGTGGGTGGTGCTGCTCGTACACACACTGTTAGCTGAGCACTCGAGGTGCTCCGACCTAACCCACTTTCGTAGGATTAAATGTGATGTGGAAATAACAAAATAACTAGCTTTACAGATGTCCTCACCTCGGTCACTCTGTACTTGCACTGGTAGAATTAGATGCTGCAGTAGACAAGATTTCCTCAGGTAAGGGAAAATTTAAGATCATGTCAGCAAAATAACTGCTTTTGAAAGTGAAGGAAACCAAGAAGGCTGTTGTGAAGGTGAATCGCTTTAAGCAGAGGCTGTGTTGTGCATTTTGAGTTTGCTTTGCCCTGTGCAAACAGAAAGAAGGCAAATCATGGGACCTCTGCCACCTGCAGTGCCTGGTTCAGAAAGCAGAGGCTGCAGTGGTGGCAGAGCTTTGGGCTCATTTGAAATAGGATTTGTGAAGCCCTCCAGTTGTTGCCTGCATCTTTGGGCTTTTCTTACTCTCTTTAGCAGTGACAGTGTTGAGAACAGAAAGTACAATTTCTAACAAGCCATCCCTTGTAATGGAGCCATGGGAAGGACGACTGTGGTGGTATTTTCCACATGTCTGGATGAAGTGAACAAAAAAATCCCATACAGATTGTGCAGTGAAACTGACATGCAAATCCTGGGGTTAGAATCATAGAATGGTTTGGACTGGAAGAGAGCCTGGCCTTGAAGTGTCACCAGGGCTTAGCAGTGCACTCAGAGCTGGCTGTTTCCAAGCATGCCTTGCCTTGCTGCTGGTTTATGCAGCAACAAGGTGAGAATTTTTGATGTAGGCACAAGTAGCACAGGTTAGACAACAGTTAGGCAATACCCTTTTGTACCACATTGCTGCCACTGTCAGTGCAACAGTCTCAGAGCAATGAGTGGTGCAGTGTTGGTTCTCTGCAGCTTCAGTGCTGCCCGCACACTGCAGCAGCCCCACAGCTCTACCACAGCAGCGTCTACATGCCAGCCTGGGCTTTCTCTGTAAGACTGAGTTTTCCTTTCTACCTTACGTTCAGGAAGCTTCCAGCCTCTACTTAAGCAGAGATTGACAAATGGAGGATGACAGCTGTGGCTTTGTCATATTTTTCTTCTTCTGAGTAATTTTTGCATCTCTGCATCACCAGCGCAGCGGTCAGGAGGAGGGGATTTTGTCTTCCTGAGAATAAACCCCTGTAGAAGACTTGGTGTTTTTTTTTTTTCCTAGGAATTCTATAGCAGAATGAACATTATTTTGAGCCTGCGCTTAGAAATGCTGCATGGTAAGGTGTAGTGCTAGTTCTACATGGATAAGTCCTCCAGGGGCGACAGCTGAGCCCCTGCTCTGCCCTAGGTGAATCTAGTGCTGTCGTGCATCCCTCCTTGGAGCATGCTGCTGGTGGGGATGGGCAGAGCTCAGCTGGTCTCACAGCCTGCACATCCTTACAAAACAAATTCAAAAAAGTCACAGTAAAGAGGCACGGTGTAGTTGGTGTTGCTGGCTTCCCTTCTAATGGGAGTAGCTTTTGGCATCGTTTGCCATGTGGGAAGTGTTGCATTTGTTCTTTGGCCATTATTATTCCTTTGTAGAGTCTTGGCCCTGAAAACCCCTCCTGCCCTTCTTGCCAGGCAATGTATAGAGCATATTTATGGAAAGTTTTGTTTATGAAATTATTTTATTTTTGCAGAGTGCATGATTTTAGAGCCAAGAAATAGCTTTCAGGACAGCTGTTTTTTCTTGCAGCATTCTCTATGCTATTTTACATTGAACAACCTATAAGGACTTCATAGTAGAATTCTTATTTTTACACCCAGTGGTCATTTTTCAGTTTTCATTCTCTCTCCCAGGTTACTGTGAGGCAGGGGCTGCTCTGCATCAGTCCAGGAAAGGGAAGCCTGATAAAGGGTGAGGAATAGGATTGTAAGGTGTGTGGCACAACCTCTGATGCTGTTGGATCCCCTGTTAGAAGCTGATGTGCTATCACTGATGGGAGAGACAGAGGGGTCCACCACTCCACAGGGTTCTTGTGTGTCCTCTGGCAGTGACTGTGGTGTGCTTGTAGTGGAACCCTTAATGCTGATGGGAAGAGGTGGCTGGCAGAGCTGGGACCTGCACCACCTGGGGATTGGGCCAAGGCTGCAGGAGAGCTGTTCTTTTCTAGCTGAGCTTGAACAATGAAACAAAGATAAATGGAACCGCCCTTGCAAGCCAATTCATAGGGCCACATCAGAACCGACAGCAGGGCTGGAATGGCTGGCAGGAGGCTGTGCATGGTTTGTGACATCTCATAGTGCTATTTTCATATATTTTGAAACTGGTCAAAAATGGAATTTTCCCATGAGGAACACACAACTCATTTTAGAGACAGTCATTTTTTATTTTTTTTTTGAGAGTAGGCTTTATAGATCACAATAAATCATAGTGACTGGTGATAACAAAATATTTGTTACAATGAAACTTATATTTGATTGGACATTAATCATCTTTTCTCTGTGCTGCGGGTACGATTTCCATGTAAATTGTTCACTAGAAAATACGTAGTTGGTGTAGAAAATTAAGTGACACTTTAGATGGTAATATATTCCCTTTGAAGTAATAAAGATGGATGAGTCTTTTCATCGTGATTGCTGGGATCTGAGTGAGAAATGTGAGTACTGACAAATGGGGGATGAGGGCTGTGGCCAGTGGTACCTTAGTGTGTTTTCTCTGAAACGTCCAGTGTGTGTGGCACGGATCGATCCTGATTGGTGACATTTACTAGAGAGTTCCTCCTCTGGAAAGCATTGACAGGACAGCTCCAGCTGTGGTAGCAGTGTCAGCTCAGCCTCTCTTATTGGGTGATGCTCAGAGCGTGCACTGATGGCTTTGTTCTGTGGCTTTTCACATTTGTCTTCTGTGAGTTCAAGCTGGCACACTGATACTGGATAGTGATACCTCCTCAGGTGGAAGAGGCAGTAGTGTTTCCTTTGGAGATCAGATGGTCTTTGTCATGTCCTTCCCCTGTCACAGCCAGAACCATGAAGGGCCCCTTTGCCTGCTTGTGATGCTCAGGTTTAAGTAATGGCTGTGTTGTTAAATGCTTCTGGGAGCAAAGAGGTAACATGAAGTATGCTCAGCCTTGCAGCTGGCAGCTCCTTGTTTCCCAGCAGTGCAGCAAGCTCTGTGCTAGTACCACTGGCACGCTCAGTGCAGCACACCCTGTGCCATGGGACCTGAGTGGTCAGGGTGTGTGCCCTGGTGCCTATCCAGCTGTCCCAGCCCTGCGTTGAGTGGAGTGGCCAGCATTGCTCCAGGGATGTGTCTCTTCTCTTTTTGTCTTCTTTGACACTGATTTAGCCAGTAAAATCAGATCTTGCCATCTCTCAAGGCGACATCTGTCTGCTTGAGCCTTTTTGGATTGCTCTGTCCTTCCCAGAGCCTTTGCAGAGCTTCTCTTTGAGAGGGAATACAGGATTTTTTATTTTCCTTGCCTTGTTCTTCTCCTCCCACTGCTTTCATTTTGGAGCTGATATTTATTCTTTTTAGCTGAGATGTATTTCCTAAATGTATGTGTAGCACACATGTACCATTGTTATATGGATGTGTTAATACCTCCTGATATGTTTGCTTGACCGTGGTCTTCCAAAGTGAACCTTTGAAAGGGAGACAATCATGGATTTTATAGAAATTATCCCAGTAGTCTGAACCCCAGCAGTTACTGTTCTGCTTTTGGAGTCCTGGTCAAAGCAGTGAGCTATAATGAGACACTCAGCTTGCTCAGAGGCAGCAGTTCTATGGGTACGGTGGCTGTACGTGGCTGATATCTCTTCTCCAGTGTGTGTGTAAGGCTCTGTGCGTATATTGGCTGTACTGTGGTCATACAGTGGTGATGGTTCTATAGTTCCACCACTGCTTTTTTTGCCCCAGCACTGTTGCGGTTAAATTCTATCCTAAATGAAATGGGGTATCAGTAAAAACTGCTTGTAGACAGTTCTTATTGCTTGGCAGTTTGAAGCCTATCTTGCCTTCCACACTGAAATGGATTTGCATTTTTCCAGCCCCTGGGAGGGACCGTGGGTTGCCCTCATCCCCGGGCCATAGCATCAATACTTGATGGCATGCTTTATTTCCGTTGTGCTTCTTTTTATCTAAGAGCTCTTGATAACTTTCATTTTGAAAATCGTACTGGCTTGGTGCACTTCTTTGACCTTTTCAATATTCTGTAATTAGATTGGCTGCAATTCCTCGTTTTCTCCTGTTTACAATCTGACTAGCCTCTGGGAAATGGATGGAATGCCCATTTGCTCAAATACAAACCACTGCAAAGGTCAAAGTGGTATAGCATAAACCCGCATTTCACTGAAAGCATTCATATTTTGAGGGGAATGTGAAGCATTCCACTCATAATTCTTCAGCTCAGGTATTGTCATGCAGATTTCCTGGATTTTCTTCAAAGCACATCAGTTTAATGCATGAAGTTACTTAGCTATGGCATAACTTGGCATTTTGTAGGTCTCCGTTAGAAGGTTCTTCAAAAGTGTTGGATTCCTTCAATTGCTCCTGACATGGAAGGTGCTGCAAGTGATTGCAGCTGTTGAATTTAGATACCTATGGTACATTAAGTTGAAAAGTCACCGTTTCATTTTTTCTTTCTGCTTATAGACGTACTCAGCTAAGTCTGAGGTATTTGAATGATGCCAGACACAATAGCTTTGTCATAATTAAACTTACAATATGGGACAGGTTTTTCCCTTTTGTGTGGGGTGTTGTAACAAAACTCTCCAGGCTGTCTCTGGTTTCTAAATGTGTGCCCTTGAGCTCCCCTCTGGTTAGTTACAGTGGGGATAAGGTCTTGATATGTGTCACAACACATTTGTTCTGATTGCTATATGCCTCACTCATTTTCTAGTGGAAGAGTCCTAAGTCCTGTCTTGACACTTGAAACCAAAGGAGCATGCAGTGTTTCTGTCTTTTGTAACCATTGTGTTGACTTCTGGGGCTTCTTCAAAACCTCAAGCACCAATAAGGCAAAACTTTCCTTACTTTGGGTAATTAAAAATCTCACGTAATCTGCTCTCACCTGGCCTGCACACAGGTTGTGAGGTTTTTCAACTCTTACACAGAATGCTCTGTAGGGTTGAGTTTCATGTCCTTGCTGAGATGGAGGTGTGCCGTGCCGTCTGGAATGGTAAAACTTGACTTAATGCCATTCTAACCATGAGCAGAGATCGCCTGTTTTTGTCAATAACTGTTAAGAAATGCTGAAGTGGGGATTCTACATCAACAAACACAATAGCCAGACAGTAGTTAAAAGTCAGATATAGAGCACTCTGGAAAAGTGGGTGGTGTCTGAATGAGGTCTTTCTAATGGTTCTCAAAGAATTTCCTAGCTCTTTTCCTGCCTTACAATTAAAAAACAAAACAAAGAAAACAATTTCAAGATGTTTAAGGTAAGGATGATGGAGCACTGGCCCAGGCTGCCCAGAGAGGTGGTGGAGTCTCCTTCTGTGGAGATACTCAAGACCCATCTGGATGCCCAACTGTGCAACCTGCTTTAGGAACCTGCTCTAGCAGGGCTTAGACTCAATGATCTCTTGAGGTCCTTTCTTGAGCTCCCAATCCCTTTCATTCTGTGATTGTCTTCATGGGAGGAAAAAAAGGAAGCAAATTCATGAGTTGGGGTATGAAGCTGCCTCCAACCTGTCCTTGATGCGTGGAGGATTTTTCTTGTGTTAGAAAACTAATGCCACAGCAGTGATTGCACAGATTCTGACTGTGGGAGCCTCTCTGCACTTGGAGTGAGCTAAAAGAGACGGTGCTCATTTACTGCTGTTTTGTAGCAGTGCTGTTCTGTCAAAGCCCTTTCTTCTTAAAGCTTAATTTATGTGATGGTTGCACATCCTTCTGTAGTGCAAATATTAATCTAATTGCCTTTGGGTACCTGGAATGGGATTGCAGTGGACAATTGTACTCAATTACAATGTTATTTATTAAAAAGTATATATCGTGCCAGGGATAGAAGGAACTCTTATAATTAACTTCTATAAGCTGCAATTGTACAAATTATACATTACGATTTTCTCTGTGGGCGATATTACTTTGAGAGAACATAATCGGGAAATTGGAAACATCTCTGGGCCATGTTGTCCTGGCGTCCTGGACCACAGCAGGGCTGTTTGGCTGGCTGTCAGCTTTGTCATACAGCGAGCTTGTGCAAGCACTCAGCTCATCAGAAACATTCCATGGCTTTTAATCATCTTAAAGGGACTTGAGCTTGTGTTTAATAGGGTAATAGTGCCGAAAGCAGCCAATGTCAGTGCAAACATTTATCTTCATCTGCCTGCAGGAGAGAGCGTGGATATGCTGTCCCAGTTTCCCTGTGGACATGGTCGCATCCTCTGAACCAGCCAGCACCTTCCTTTGTTCCTATTTTTCTGTTGCAGAACTAACATGCAGCTCCTCTCCTTGCTGGAAGGCAAGTAAGGTCATGCTTCTGAGTTTGGTGGAGAAGGGATTTACATCCAGGTCTTTCCTGTCCTTATGTACATCCTAACTGAACTCTCCTCTGTTGGATGTAGGGCTTTTCCCTTGACCTGAACTCGGAAACTGTTCCCAGTGCTACCACTGATGTGGTTTTTCCAGGGCAGAGGGGAGGCTTAGAAAAACTGGATACCACCAAATCAGTGTGTTCTGTCAAAATAAATCTTGTATTTGAAAAACAAAGGCCAACATCGTTTGCTTTGAATGCACTTGTGTTTATGAGTCCGCACCTCTTCTCTTGTGAAGAGCTTTATCTTTTCCTTCCAGAGTTCTAAACTGGTGATATTATTTGTTCTCCTTTGGAAAAGCATCGTGTTCTGAAGAGAGCTTCCAAATTGAGCTGATTTGGTGCTGGGTTTTTGGAGAGCAGTGCTGCTTCACCCACCAACACTGTTCTCTGCTCCCTTTGGGGAACGCGTGGTTGGAGCTGAATGGAATGTGCTCTGACCATGCTCGTATCCCTTACTCCCTGCTTGCATAGCTGCTTCTAGAATGTGAATTTTTAAGCATTTCTGAATTCTAAATGGAGTTGTACATTTTGTTTAGGATTTTTAGGTAGTTTGTTATCTGGATTTAGCTAATTGATTGTAGTGTGAAGAATTGTGCCTCTCACCCATTTTGGCTTGTCCATCCTGGGCAAGAAGATTTTAATTTCTAAATTGTGTGAAATGAAAAATGTCTATAAGGAAATCAGCAGCTTCAGCTAGAGAGCAGTTGCAATTACTTCTTGTTCAGCAAAGCAGCATAATAAATGAGGCTAATTTTTAGATTTGGGGGACGGGGAGTGATGGTGCTGCATTGTTACCTCTGCTGCTGCAGATTTGTGTGAGCATGGCGTGCAGGCTTCTGTTCATTGCTGGCAAAAACGCACAGGTCACAGTGGTGATTGTGTTGAGAACCAGTTTTGTAGCTGAGAATCTGCGCTTTACAACTGTGTTACTGTGCTCTTTGTTGTAGTTTCTATGGAAATAAATAGGAGGCATTACTTTTGGAGTGACCTAGCTGGGATTAATAAAGTGAAATACCAATTGACTAAAAAAATAACCCAGGAAACTTTAGGGATGATCTAGCTCATTTTAGGGACCCTTCGCAACCCAGACCTTTCCGTGATTCTGTGGTTAGGATTTACAGCTTAACAGAGATGCTTTTGAGGGTTTGAGCTCCCCATAACAATCACTTCTGTTCCTTGTGGGTACATTCAGAGTTTGCTGGTGTTGATAAGCTCTCCTAAACTGTATTCTTTGCCTGGTATGCAGTGAAGCTCACATCGGAATGCATGCTGAGTGCCTGCTCAATCCAACGGAACCCTAGTTTGCTAATTCATAGCAGAATCTACTGCTGCTGCTGTAACACTACAAATCAGACACTAAATCTAAACAATTTGTATAACACTTCTACTTCAAAGGTTAAACAGACTTGTGCATGTAAGTGCTCGTTTTTCCCCAAATGTGATATTAGAGCTTGTGCACTTTCTGTATCACTAGTGAAGGAGGTTTCTGCAGGCAGTGTCACCTCTGCCATTCTCTTTCTAGGAATGGCAGGTCTGGAAGACTGATGAGCAGGCTTGGCTGCCAGACAAAGCTTTAATGTATCTGCTGCAGTTCTTAGAATATACTTACATTTGAGAATCGTTCTCCAGATAGTAAAATGCAGTTTAGCAGCACTTGTATCCTAACAGAGGTCCTGGATCCCATAAGAGATCCAATGCTTTGTTGGAGTATGGAGTGTTTCTGCTGTTAAAACAACGTTAATCAAAGTCTAAGTTTAAAAGCTTGATTTATATTTTTATCCTGTTGTGTCGTATTGTGATGGGGGGTGTTAGCAGGAACTGGGAATCTAAAGGCATAAATAGGCTTCTCTACTCTAAAGGGATGGAGGCCAGGAAGAAAAACTGAAAGCAGCAAAGGCATTTAACATCTCTCCACGTGTTTTAAGGTAGAATCCAATACCCACAGTTCAGCTGAAGATTGGTTTTCCATCAGATAAAATATGAAAGGCACTGCAGATCAATCCTCTGAGTTGTAGGTGGTGAGTTTGGGTTGAAAACCTCCTTACGCTTTGATTACTCTGAATTTACTGTTGTCATGCACTTGCAGTTCTCTAACTTATAATCAGATGAAAAAATACATACCAGGGACTATGTTTGCAGAGTGGGGCCTAGCTGCAGGCACTGACCAAAGCAGCACATGGGCACGGAGCAGAAGCAGGCAGGCTGTTCCTAACCAGGTATGCCTGGTGACCCTTTCTAAACCCAACTTTGGCTCTTGTGATTCACTGGGGAACTTAAAAACTCAAACAACTTCTGTCTGGAAGAACTGATAAGGTCACAAGTTTGAAGAATGTTAAGGAATCTTCCTACCCTGCCTCTTCCTACCAAGCCGCTTCCTTTTTCTCTGGTTGAGGTACTTGGAAAAAATTGGCTGTCATTACAATTTGCTCAGGGTTCAGTTAACTCAAGTGAGCTAATAATGTGTATGGGAAACCTGGTCCACTTAATACCTTCTCCTCATGGCTCCCAGAAATGGGCTTTGGATTACTGTGAAGTGCTATGTAAACCTTCCTTGGTACACGGAAATTACACAGTTTTTATTGAGAACATGAATTATTGGTGCTGAAGTTACGCTGGGTGTTTTCATTTGCGGTTGTGATGCAAGGAGGTGGTTTGAACCAATGCGTCCTAAGAACATTGTGTGATGTTAGCATCTGTCTCCATCCAGCTGACCAAAGTGAGGTCAGCTGTGGTAAGTGAACATGTAGAAAACATTTCTAAACTAATAGGGCAGTTATTGTGGAGGAGTTTTTAATAATGCAGATTTACAGAACCATTCAGCATCAAACACCTGAAGCCTGCAATAGAGCTGAGTTGAGACCAACCTTACACATCATTGGAGTGTCTCAACCCCCCGAGCCGGGGAGTGGCTGAGGGCACAGTGGTGGGGTTCCACCGTTTCTAGGTGCTGCAGAGCAGTTGGTCCTCCAAGCAGCACAGAGGCACAGAGCGTGAGGAGCCCCTCAGGTGGCAGTAGCATGGCCCAGGCAGAGAGCTCAGTGCGGCACGGAGCAGCAGGTGATGCCCAGGGACCTGTCTGCCCCACGCTCACCCATCCCGGCAGGGCTGCAGGCAGGCTCTGCAATGGCCCCGGCAGCGCCCGCAGGAAGGAGCTGAGGGAAATGCTCGCGCAGAGCAGCAGCCTCAGCCGTGCCATGCGGGCTGCTGCCGTGCAGATGGCAGCCAGTGGCCCCGGCCTGCTCGCAGGGCTGCAGGAGCAGAAGGTCCCCGTGGTGCCGTCCCCCGCCCTGCGCCGTGAGTGGCTGCTGGTGGTGTTTGGGGGTAACCGCAAGAACATCCTGAAGCTGCTGGAGCAGGACCCCAGCCTGATGAGTGTGGCGGACCCCGTTATGGGATTCACAGCCCTCCACTGGCTGGCCAAGCACGGCCAGCAGAAGACCTTCATGGAGGTCATCTCCCGCATCCGCGAGAAGGGCTGTGCCATCAGCGTGGACACCCGCACGCCCAAGGGTGGGCTCACCCCACTGCACGTGGCTGCACAGCAGGGCCACGTGTCACTCGTGGAACTGCTTGTGAAGGACTATAAGGCAGACACGGGAATCAGGGATCGCAGCGGGCACAAGGCCTGGCAGTACCTGCCAGCAGGGACCTCCAGCAAGCTGATGGATCTGGCGGGGGCTTTGGCGGTGCCTGGCAGTCACAGCACCAGCACTGAGCGAAGAGCCCCGCGCCGCTGGAGACAGCTGTCTGTGCCTCAGTTTATCAGAAGAGCGTTCTCCTTCTTCCGTTTGTAGCTTGAGTTTGCCTTTCTTCTGGACTGTTGTTTGTTTCTTAGTTTCTAGTTGTTTCTGGTTAGAATAAAAGTTATAGTTGAATGTTTGTCAGTGCCCAGAGCTGTCTTTCTAAGCACTCCCAATCCCTCCGGTAATCTGCCAGTCCTCTTCCCTGAGGACCCCTGCCCACGGTAGGGGGGAGCCTGAGCTGCTCAGCCCCACGGGGAGGAAGGGAAGGGGCCGCCCCATAGGGCAGCGTGCGGTGGCTCCCGCTGCGACCGGGATCCAGGAGCAGCTCCCAAACAACGATGCCTTGCTGAAAACCATGGAAAATGCGTGAAGGCCACGAACTGAACATGAGGTTCAACAAGACCAAGTGTTGGGTGCCATTCTTTGGCCACAACAACCCCAGGCAGTGCTCCAAGCTTGGGGCAGAGTGTCTGGAAGACTGTTTAGAGGAAATAGACCTGGGGATAATTGTCACTGCTCGGCTGAATGTGAGCCAGCTGTGTGCCCAGGCAGCCAAAAAGGCCACTGGCATCCTGGCTTGTATCAGAAATAGTGTGGCCAGCAGGAGCAGGGACTGAGTGGGGCTTTTAGGTCCCTTCCTATCCAATCTGTTATTTTATCGAATGAAATGGATTACAGGAACTGAAGTGGCTGAGAATATAGTTTATAAATAGATGTCGCCTTCGTGGGTCTTCTTGTCCAGGACATTGCAGAGGAGGAAAATCATTAGGTTAGGGATTGAGCTACCACACACGTTACTCAGATTCTGTTTTAGCTTTATTTCTGTTCTTATTAATGCACTTCTATTTAAAGGCTTGCTTCCCCGATTTTCCATTTATTTTCTTTAGTAGATTAATGATAAAGAGCATCTTCCACAAATTTCTTCATACGTGGGTTATAGAGTGGCATTATCTCCTTCACACTGACTGCATTTTTATTAAATCCTAACGCTGTGTATTTTATAAGGTTGTGATTTATCAGACTGATTCAACGCACTCGTTTGGACCCAGTAATTTTACATTGAAACTAATGTTGAAATTGAGTCTTTCAAAGGGTAAAGAACTGTGGAGAAGTCAGTTCTTCAGGCAGGAGGGTTAATACCAGAAGTAGCAGAATTCCGCAAGGTTTTGTGTTAAGAGAACACCAGATCAAACTGGTTTTCCTGCTAGCTTTTTTTTTTTTTTTTTACAAGGCAGTGGTAAACATTTCAGATTAATGATTATCTGTTTACAGTGGTGATCAACAGAATGTTTACAAAAACTGGATGAAATATACTTAACCCTGAGTTAGAGCCACTTGTGCTGGTGAACCAAACATGGAGACAGCAGTTGTCTGAGTGTGTTGATGCTTATGGGCTTTCAAGGTGCTACACAAGAGAATGGAACGAGCTGAGATGGAGCTATGGTTGCTCCTTGGGAGCAACCTGACCTGCAGCCAGTCTCACAAGGAAAGGTCTTCAGTACCAGCACTCAAAGGATCATTGTGATTGGAAAAGTCCTCTAAGGTCATCCAGTTCAGCCGTTAACTCATGCCCATTGTGTCTGCTGATCATGTCCCCAAGTACCACAGGATCTCCACCACACCCTGGGTACCCTCTCATCATATCCTTTCTTATTCTCACCCTACTACTTTTCTTTTGGCCTTTTTCAAGCAGAGCTGACATTGCAGCAGCAGCAGCCCTCATTTGTTGGGTGAGCACGGGTACCCACAACACCACCACATTGCTTCAGCCCTCTGGAAATGCTTCCTTGGAAATGCTGCATTTTTTTAAAACTGTGTGCTGATGAGATGTGCCATAAAAATTGTGTACTGAGTTTAAACAGGAGGGAAATAATCCCTCACTAATACAGTCTTAAACAAAAGTGTGAGAAGACCATTCATGCTTCCTGCCCAATTGCTTCTTGTAACCATTTGGCTGCAATGCCACGGCAGCTCCAAGCCAAGTTCTTTTCTTGGCCTTGGAACGGAGCTGAAAGAAATAATCACTGAGTGATAATACATCATGCAAGTGTATAAACGCTACAGAGCACAGGAGAAATGTACTGCAGTGTCAGGTTTGTAATGATGCAGAGGGAAACAGCAAAAATGTGCACTTATACTTCTCTTCAACTTAAAGGTGTTGATAGTTATCAAGAATATCTTGTGACACGAGGCTGTGGCTCTTGAGCTTGTTTTTGTGTGAGATGTACTTTGTATGAAGGCTTCTGTAAAGCTGATGTTTTACAGCAGTAGAAGTCAGGGGCAGAGTTACAGAAGCAGGTTTTCAGTGCTGCTGTGCGTGTAGCTAAATGCAGTGAACCCGAGTGTCAGTGCTTAATGAGTGAAACCATAGCAAACCTTCAGGAATCAAGGTGAGATGACAGTACCTGAAAGAGTGATCAAAACAACGTTTAATGGGTTTAACTGAAGATAAATAATGGTGTGTTTTCAACAGCACAGCTTTCCAAACAGCAGTTGCTATGTTGAACAAGGTCCATTCCATAGGTAAAATGACTTTTTCATTGTGCCAGACTGCAGCACCTGCTTTGTTTTTATAAAGATGATCGTATTGAGGTTTGTCTTACAGTAAAAAACACGTCCACATTAAAAACAAAGACCTAAAATGTCAGAGGAGTGGTAAATGCTGCGCTGAAAAGTGGCTCCCACTGCAGTGGAGCAGGAGGTGGCTGCTGTGGAGCATGGTGTACTGCAGCACTGCCCACATCAGGTTCTTTTCTTGGGAGCTGTTGCTGAAGGCTTTAAACTGCAGGAGGAGGTGGAGAACTGTAAATTTGTCACCAATGCCCACCTCATTGCTTCCCCTCTGGAGAAATACAGCACCTAGATCAAACGCGAGCAGTTTTAGCTCAGGTGCCAGATGCTTGCAAGACTAAGCACTTAATTTGTATGTTCACTTTGCTTTCAGTATGATTCATTGCAGCTTGTAAAGATCTTGGACAGTGGCATGAATCACTGCCACTGGGTTAAACTTCTGTTAGTTCTGGTGCTGGTCGTCATGTACCATCCTCTCTGGAGACTGAGGAGCTCCTGGGTTTGATGTCTGTGTGCGGGCTCTGTGCTCTGGATTGCAGCTTAAAAAGGGTTTGCCGCTTCTTGCCTCGAGTAAAGCTGTCCTGTGTTGCCAAAGAAATGTTAAACAGAGGGAGGAGAGTGGTAGAACTTCAGAGTAGAGGTTAGTGCACCTTTAACATTAATAATTCACTGTGTCATTCATAATTTAAAACTTAGTGAGAATTATTTTACCTTGTATCACAGTCAGGTTGAAGAGAGAATGGACTGTTCTCCATAGAGATATTCTTACATCGGTCTTCAGCTTATTCAGCCTTTCTCTTTGAATCTTTCATTTATTAGCAACGCTTAAATTGGACGTGATTAATGCTGCTTTTTGGTGGTGGTATTTGGCAGCCAGCAGACGCAGGTCACAGCTCCCCTCAGCAGCCCTGTCCTGCCTCCAACAGCCCAGATACCCAGAGTGTAAAAAAAGGTCAAGCATGTGATCATATTAGCTGTGTACATGCTCCCATACTCAAGCAACCCTCAGTATTTCCCGAGCAAGAAGCACTGCTTTTGTACCTGAAATGACATGATGAACTGTGATTTTTGCTCACTCTGAGCTTGCATTAAAGTCTGCAGCATCCTGCAGCAGGGAGGTGGCAGCTCGCTCGCAGGCACCAAGGAGCTCTCCCTGCTCACCCTGCCAGCCGCTAGGCACGTCTTGTTTTCCAGCTGACTCTTCTGTTGAATGTCATGCTTAGCAGTCATTATCCGCCCCTCTTTGTGCTATTCATGATTGTATTGAACTCTGCCATATCCCCACTCTTTTCTTTTTGCAAGCTGGAATACGTTTTTGATGATGGTCTGCTCTCTTCTCTGCAAGGTTCCTATTTCTGCTCCATTCATTTTAAAGTAGGGCAACCAGAGGTTGTTGGAGCACTCAAGACGTGGAATGAATCAGAGTTCTCTATTGCATCTACTTCTGTCCTAAACATTCCTGATGCTTCCTCTTTTTTTTTTTTCTTCTTCAGTTGCATCTGAGAACTGATGTTTCTATAACAAATTTTCCTTCTAACACTGACTTAGTCCGAAGCGATGATCCTTCTATGTGCAAAACTGGGTTTGAACTCCCCCCACAAAAAAAAATGTTTCACTTTTACAAATCTAAAAGCAACCTATGGAAAGTATCACAAATGAAAACGCTTGTCTGAACTCAGTAGACCTTGTACATCCTTTCTCGATGACTGGATGCAGATCCAAAAGTACTGAACTGACATCCAAAAGCAGTGCCTCCTATTTTATCATGTTGGCTCACAACATCAGAGATGGATGATGGTGGTGGCATCACATAGAGGCTGAAACTTCCCAGCACTGTGCCATTGCATTTTGTGGCTGTATGACAGATGGCATCTGACATGGAAGCACGCTGGGAGCAGAGGTGTCATTGAATTTCTCCACATGAAAGAAGTGGCACCTGTTGATGTTCATTGATGCTTTTTGAATGGTTATGGGGACCAAACAGTGGGTGGGTGGTGTGTTTCAGCAGTGGTGACTGCTACATGAAGGGAAAGCCACATTCTAGACATCCATGCAGCTGTTTACAAGTGCAGTATGCTCATTGCTGATGAAAACGTGCCGCTAATGGTGGGACTGTGTCTAAAAATAATGTTTTGTAGCTGAGAATTTTCTTTATTTTTGTTGTGATTTTCATGGAAATAGATAGGAGGCATAACTTTTGGGGGGAGATCAACGTGTATCAGTGTAATTTACGTAGCCTTCTGCTAGGCTGTAGCATTCCTTGAAAGTGTTGGAGAACAAAACTGTTACTTTCCCCCTCCATCTCTTGTTTACTGTTCTCCGCAGAGGTGTGTATCACATCTTACAAATGTGGATCAAGTTTTTGAGCTCTCCCTTCCCCTGAAGTGTTTGGATACACAGATGTAGGTCAGGCAATGCTGCACAGATGTGCAGCTTCCAACCACTCCTCCCTTCCCTCTGCATGGCCTGCTTGCTTTCACCAGTTTTCTACATACAGCTTATCCAGCCTCTGCAAAATAAGTGAAATATTAATCTCCTGAGACTTTCTGTTTTAAGAAAGCTCCATTTTTTAAATGGCCATAAAATTGTGCAAGAATCTGTTTCTTCTAATGTACCATGACTAATGAACTGCAATAGGTTTTTCTTGTTATATCACTGCTATTATTGCCTTTGAACTACAGAAACTTCAATCACTGTGATTATAGGTAACAAGACAGGCTGACATTTAAACTGTTGAAATGTGTGTTTTTATTATAACTTCTATGAATGCATTTAGAAGCTGTCATTTTTGTTTTCATGACTCTCTGAGGTTTTAAAATTGTACTGAATAAAAGTGAAAATAACTCAGGTCAGAAAACATTAAGATATGGACCTGTGGGTTTTCCATTCACAACTGTTATAATATTGATATTCTCCTAGGAACAGGGGCACAAAAGCAGCACTAAGCTCTTATTTTTAGATATCTGTATAATGTATTTGTGATTTTCAGTGGCCAGTACCATGTCTAGCAAGGATACACTGGATTTCACCAGGGACCTCCGCCTCTCATAGTGAGAGAAACTAATACGCTCACATGAGAATTCAGCTCGTGTTCTACAGATGTATTGCCAACACGGGAAATGTGAAATTAGTTGTGTGATATCAGCTCAAGTCTGACATGCCATAAAATTTAAAAGCTCTTTTACTATCACTTAGCCATCTTCTTTGACCTCCCTCATGTCCCAATTCTTCTGTGCTGGAATGTAGGAATCATGCAGCTTTTGGTATTTGTAAGACTTCTTTTTGAGTTGAAAGGTACCTCTAAAGACCATCCAGTCCAACTCTCCTGCAGTGAACAGGGGCACATGCAGCTCTGAGTTCCATCCAGCCTGACCTTAAATCCACCAACACTCTGGACAACCTGTGTCTATGCCTTTATACTCTTACTGGGAACAACTTTTTACTTACATCCAGTCTAAATTTCCCCTTGACTTTCTTGCAGCTATCTGATAATGAGAGCTTGATTTTCACATTTCTGCTTTGCTGCTTCAGATGCTCACAAGAAAAGATGCATTTGTTGATGTTTGAGGGCTTCAGCTTCGGTTTGAAAATAAGGCATATTTTTCTTTATTGCTGGAAGGTATAACAAATCTTTTGCTCTAGAAGCGATATCTGTCCTCATTGCGCAGCACTGTGTGATGTGGGCAGAGCATCTTGGGGGGATGCTGCAGTACACAGCAGCGAAAAGGATAGGCACTGAGTTTGAGAATTTTTGATTGCATAGAGGTGGAGTCACTTTTTCAGATGCTAAACAAGTCGTCAGCTTTACGTGCTGCTTTTCAAGGTCTTTAATCTACTGAGATGGCCGTTCTCATTAAAAATTTTCAAGCCGTTGAACACTACTGTCTGAAATGAACAAAATGCAAGATTCGTGGGTAGCCTCAACACTATGTGCTAAGTTTTAGTTTAAAAGCGCCCTTCAGAAATAAAATCATATCCTTACATAACACTATTTATTCCTTTAGTGTTGAGAATTCATTTTTCCCCCTCATTCAGTGATAGCAAAATGGGCATCTTTCTGGAGTACTTGGGAAAGAGACTCTGCTAGCAATGAGAATCTTTTTATTAAAACTTAATATCCTTAAACCAGACAATTATTTAATAACTTTTTGATTCAGATTTCCCCCACCCTTTGAAAGAGCCAGAAAACCAGATGAAAACAGGGCAAGGATTATCCAAAGTGCTTCGTGGAAAAGGTTTTCTCTCCTTTCTATGAACTGCAGGTGTAACGTGTTATTCTCTGACTGGTCCTGCATACCCCTTTCTTGGAAAAGGACGGTGTTCATATCTGCCGTATTCAGGAACAGCCACTGCTTAGACCTGCTTTTTGCTTTGCAGCTATTTGAGACAGCATCTCTAACTTTGTGGAGGTTTGCTCTTTAAAGCTTTATCTCTGTAGAGAAATCCCACGAAGGTGTGCACTAAATCCTTTGCTGGGGAAGCTGCCATTTTCTTCTTCAAGCAAAGGTGCATGCTAATGGTCTTACAAGCCATATCTTTGGCACCTGTTTAAAATAGTCCTCTCCAGTACTGGCAATCCTTGCTGTTGTACTCATCTTTCATCAACAGCCATTCACCTGTCACTGTTCTCTGGACCAAACTGTTTTTAGATGTTGTCCTCAGCGAGGATACATTTTTTGGTGCTCTCCTTTGGTTAAGCGCCTGCTCAGGTGTATCAGGAATAAATCTGTGACCAGAGTACTCTGTATGCCAGTAACATTGCTGTTCTTGGCCCACGGATACGTCAAGTTAGTGATGCAGCCTGTCTCTCAAAATGCTTGCCCCTTGCCCCTGCTGGGGCACTGACATGCTAAGGAAGGCTGGTTTGCATCTCAGCAGTCTGATCTTCTGCAGCTTAACTGTAGGACTGGAGAAGCTGCCAGAGTGCTTGAATAGTAGTAACAAATGATAGCTGTAGTGCACAGCTGGTGAATGGGACTTCTACTGGTACCCAGAATGCTGCATTTCTCTAAAACGGAACAAATGCCAAGTTGTGCTTTCTCATTCATTTTCTTGCATGGGTTCAGTGCTCTGCCAGCAGCAATGCTCCATTGTGCAGGTGTAGGCTAACTGCTCTTTGTGCTTCAGAGCAGATGGTGTTGGCAGAACTAGGAGGAGGATGGTCTAGTTCCCTGAAGATTTTTCTGGTGTTCAGGAAGAATTTCCACCTCTCACTGGGCCCTTGCTGCTGAGACTATGCTAATGCCAGCTCCTGAACTTCCTACCTTAAACCTGGGATAGTCATCTTTGGGTAATGAGCACTTTAATTCTGACTGTGTAGGCACGTATCAAAGTCACCTGAAAAGTTACAGCCATTTCCTTCTCTTTTTCGTTAGGAGAGATATGTTGCTTAAAACAGGCACTTAGTTACAATCTCTTGCATGGCTGCAGTTGAAGTCACCAGCAGTACTCATGCTGACTTGTCCATGCTGTCCAGAGTGTCTTCATAGTATGGGATTTACTTTACTCCTCAAATCGGGCTTAGCAAGGCTGAGCTCTGAACAAAACTCACTGTCCAGCTTTTAAAGATGGAACCGGAATGTGGAGAGTGAGGTTTGTTCTGGAGCTGTCAGAAAGGACGCGGCTATCTGATCAGAGCTCATGCTAACTGATAGTTTTATATTTGTTTGGCTATTCTGTTGCATTTAGGACTATAATTTTTAGTGTGAACAAGTGCAGAGACAGCGATGTACCCCTTCAAAGGTAAATGAAAACACCTAAAGAAAATCTGCTTGGTTATGCTCTTTGGAGTTTACTAAATTGACTGGAAATATAGGAAAACTTGTTTTGTTACTCGGTATTTTTATTGCATTTGACAATGACTTGAGTTGTGTACCACCATAAACATCCTTGAAGTGATAAATTATTATTATTTTTGTGCAGAAACAGTACTAAAGCTTTCTTTTTATAATACTTAAATATGCAAAAGCCTCCTACGCTTAGCCCTCAGTGTGCTGCTTAGGTAAATTAAAGACTGACTAACAGATACGCATCAAACTGAAGCAAGACAAAAGAAAACTTGCTAGCAGTCTTGCCTTGAGATGGTTTACCTGCCAGAGAAAAATCCTTTCTGAGCTGCATCCCACACAGGCTTTCTTGTTTGAATTCTGTGTATGTTGCAAGTAGAGCATTCACTAATTGTGCCCCAAGATTTCAGCTCTGTGTAGGTGTTAGACTGGTTTGTCACAGATTTTGTTTTTAACTCTGGATGAATTCTGCACATTTGTTACTTCCCATGAAAGTCCCTTTCTCTTCTGGGCTTACCCACACACGCCTGAAGTAGTTCTGGGTGGGAGAGTGGTTTGGTGTTTTGTGCTTTTCTTTTGGTCCCCCCCCCAAATAAGTGAACTACAAGCACAAAAGCCTAGCAAAAGAAATCTGGGCTGATGTCCTTGCTCTTCTTTATTATTATTATTTTCAAATGAAACATTTCCAGTAGGATGTATTGTGGGAGGTTATCCCTAAAGTGTCTGCTAGCCTTGCACCTGGGAGATAACTGCTGTACCAGAGGCAGAGCAAAACCAAACTGGAGGAGCCCGTGCTATAATGTGGGGAAGTAATTGATTCCTCTTTGTGCATAAACATTTCAACCAGAGAACTGCAACTGTCACTTTATCTGATCACAGCTGTTCTAACAAAGCATCTTACATTTAGTTGAATCGTGGTTTTCTAATGGCACTATTGTTTAATCTTCCTTTCTTACCTGGCTCTAAGACCTAAACTCAGTTTGGTGTTGCACATTGTAATGCAAAAACCTTACAGAACAAACTTCTACCACCGAAGCACGAGGTTTTTCAAGTTGTATTCTTACAAGTTTGGGAGAGACTGTCTTCCTTTGTTTAATTTTGAACTCACTCTTGTCAAAGAGATTCAAGGACCTCTTAAAGTCCTGAGGACCAGGTGTTAACACAGAAATCATGATTCAGCGCCTCTTATAGCTGTTGTGTTTAAACCTTTGGTGGAAGACAGTATTTAGAAGAGCTGTGGGGTTTTACAGGGTGATCTGGGAGTGTTTGCTGTTTTTCTGATTCTCACAGGTTAGCATAAAAAAGCTGAATTGGTCTTCTCCTACTGACTTTTGCTACACAGATTTCAAATGCCACTATTCCATCCTCAGGACTTTTGCATTCCATCAAATTCTGTACCTGTGAGTGCTTTGAGGATGTGGACTTCCAAACAATTGATTTTGAAACCCCTCATGACAATTCTGAAGCAATTTTTGGAAGAAAATAAAGATTGAATTCAATGTTAAACTGCAGTAAGATTTATATATGTTAAAATACAATAACAAAGATGGATACATGTTAGTAGTAGAAATTGCATGCTTCAAATAATTGTAGCAGTTTTTCAAATTAAGCTAGAAATTTTCAATTAGAAAAGACATGCTTTGTGGGGTTCTTCTGCACTTTTAGGAGTTTCAGTTTTCACACTATTATATTTTGTAACATGACAACTAGGCTACCAAATGGCTTTAAACTAGCAATAGACACTACTGTCGTGTGCCTGCAATGGCTTATCCCAAACCTGATGAAGAATGTCAACAGTTATTCAGGTTTTCTGAAGTCTCAAAGCTCCCTCTGGTACATACTCATGAACATTTATACAGATCCTCTCTGAACACAAGTTCACTGTCGATGCAGTGCAGGAGGTATTTCTGTACTCTCACCAGCACTATTAGAAAAATAAACTGATGAGGCTGCACTTGATTGCTCTTCACCAATATCTTTGCTTTGGAAAATACAGTGGCTCTGAATATTACATAAATACAACAAATGTGATTCTGTCAACGTATTTAAAGCACAACTTCAGAGCAGCTTGTACAACTGCAGTGTGAATGTATTTGGCCTTAGTTTCCCACATCTGCTTATCGATCTACATACCATATTGATATACACGTGATCTCGCATGAATTTAGACTTCTGAGAGCACTCTTACATGAGGACTATGCATCTCAAGTGTTCGGGTTATTTATGCTTTGGAGGTTAGCTTAGCAGCGCATAGCTTATATCTAAATTGTTGCTCAAGGCTAATGTTCTGTTTTATGGAAGTCTTGAGAGGCGGTAACAGAGCCTATTGCTCAGTGTACTCTGCGTGTGTCTGCACGGCAGAACTGTTCCTACTGGTGGGAAGCTTATATATAATCTGCAACTTCTTGTTGATATTTGCAGAGAAACGTTCCATATTTGTCTCTGTCTTTTCACTTGGCTCGTAGCCAGTCCTGGTCAAACAGAAAAGCACTTGACAAAGACTTCTGCTGGTATTTCTAGCTCTAATTTTTGGTCACTGTTTGAAAATGTCCGAGTGCCAACTGCATCTTCATTTTTTTTTCTGAAAAACTCCTACTGAAAGCGGCTTTGTTAGAAGTATGTCGGGAGAGGGCTGTTCATTTATTTCTTTTCTTACTCCCAAGTTGTTTTATTACATTATGACTCAGCAACTGGGCAGTGACTGAAGTTGAGTACTGCAGAACACAGCTGAAATGTGCTGGCTGAGAGGAGTCAAGTAATTATTTGAAATATTCCAACCCAAAGGAAACTTGGATCAGTTCCCAAATGATGTAGATACTCCAATTTTACCATAAAATAATGTCATGATGACAATCCCTACCAACTGTGTAGTTATTTAAAAGCATTTATTGCAAAAACTAAGATTGTGCTTGGTGTGACAGATGTCAGACTTGCCCACTGTCCTGTTTCTGGCAGTAGCCAGAGTGAATGACTAGGAGAAAAAATAATTGAGTGTGGACATTGTGATATCTCCTAAAATATTCTCTCAACCTCCAGCACTTTTCAGTGGAAGACTTTTATTGCGAGTAGTAGTGCTTTTGTGTTTAATAGCCCTAGAGGATTTCTCTTCCGTGAATTTGTCCCACTGTCTCTTGAGCCCATGTATTTTTTAACATCCTTCTCTTCTGCACTGAGGTACAACAGAATCCAAACTTGTGGAATGATAGCTTGGTTTGGTTTTGCTTTCTGGTTTCACCCAAAGTTCCTTACCTCTTTTATATTTTTGCACTGACAACTGAAATACAGTCTCTGTTCACTGCACTACTCATGATTATGGACTTCTGTCTCAGCTCTATCATTTGTCTCCCTTTTGCTCTGAAAGGTCCATGTACCTGTAGTTGCCCTTCAGCAATTGTTCCTGCCTTTTCTCATCCTTGTCATACTTTCTTGAACTGTTCCTAGGTCTTCTGTATTGGTGAGGAGAAAGGAATTGCACACAAGAAAAGAATATATTAAGTATATAATGTAATTTTTCATGTTTAACCTGCAGATTCAATTTCTGAGCAGGCATGGTAAGCTCAGCAGCTGTCATGCTGGATATGAAATTCGAGCTGTGATTCTGCATTGTTTCTCTTGCCATTTGAATTCCCAGTTGTCTTAACAGAGCTCTTCAGTCAGCCCTCGTTTTCACTGTTGTGAATGATCTAATCAGCAAACTTAAAGGCAGGCAAGATGATGTCATGTTACTTTGTCTTTTTTTGCAGCTGAGTCAAAGGCACTGTGTACTGCAGTGGAGGGCATCCAGAGCACACAGAGGAGAGTAGCAGCTTTAGCTGTGGATTCCACTCTAAGAGCTGCCTTTCCTGTAAGGATTTAAAGATGTTCTGTAGCTCTCAGCATGTTCTTCAAAGAAAATAAAAACGATGGTGTTTTATTAACAGCATCCTCTTACTTTGCCTGGGAAGGTTGGCCTTCTAAAGCACTAGATTAGCACTCAGCAACTTCCTCTCCGCATACTGAACTCACCTAGTCTGTCTGAAATCTCTTCTCAATGGCTGGGGTTTAATTTCAGGCTATTTCAATATTGGCTTTTCTGAGTTAGACAAACATAGAAAGCACTACTACTTCTCATACTTAAAGGCCACATCTTAGGGAAAATCTCTGCTGGAATTCTAGAACGTAGGATTTCTGGAGAAGATAGAAATGTCCTGCATACTCATCTGTTGTTAAAAGCAAGAATAACATTACAAATCAATGGTCTGGGCTTTTCCTCCAGAATAAAATCTTTCTTATTCCAGAATATAACAATTTACATCTAATTTAACTCTGTTGATGGCACTTCCATAGCAGAATGCCAGGCTTCATTTCCACTGTTTAATTAGTTACTGAAGGCTAAAGCTGGTTGTGTGTCAAAGTTGCTACTCAAAATCTGGCTGATTGTTTTTGGACAGGTACACACAGATGCAATGACAGCAGATGTGAGCTTCAAATTCAAGTGTTGAATGTGTGCTCACTAGAAGCTTTGTTTATGCTTTTCATAAAATTGTAGAATATTTTAAGAAGGAAAGGACCCACAGGGGTCATAAAGTCCAACTCAGTCAACTCTGGAGACAGCAGATTTGAAGCTTTGCTGCATAGTTTGGGTATCGGGTAAGTTAGGCTGTGGGTAAGAATGTTAAAATGAGGATTCCAGCACTCAGACAAGATAGGAACAAAATGTTATTGACTCTCATTCGTCTCTTCATGCACTTTGGCTACGGTCTCATTTTGAAGGAGTAAGCAAGGCTTTTCTTTCAGGATGAATCTTGTACCTTGTGGGCTGAGTGTTAGTAATAGCTATTGCAGCACAGATAAAATGTGCTATTTAACATGCTCAATGGAGACAAAAGTCTTAGCCGTGCCTTCATACAACCATTTCAACTTCAGAAAGGCAGCTTTGTCCTTGAACTGATGCAGATGGCAGAAGTCAGCCAAATAGTTGCTCAAATTAGGATTTTTTCCACCTAAGTAAAAGCAAGGCGAGCTATATCTAAATTCATTCTGTGTGAATTACTGTGATCTTGATTAGAGTTTCAGTTTTGGAAAGCGAAGTCAGTAGGGAATGCATTTCGAAGCAGTTCTGCTTCAGTTGCTTCCCGGATTAGTTAGAAAGTGCTCAGTGCCTTTTCATTTGGCCCCCATTACTTCCCAGAACGCTTACAACTACACCACAAAAGACCAGTCCTTTAATTAAGTCCAAGTTAATGGTTCTCACGCCGATCTCACTTGAATGTAGAATGCTTTCTACCACAGGTTGGGTTACAGCTGATACATTCGCTAAGTTCTTCTTGTATTATAGCAGTTAGAAAGTGAGTTTGAAGGTCAGCCTTACCTTCCTTCCCAGATAAAATCTAGTTAAGCACCTTATGTGCCTTGCCTCTAGTAGTTACTTCAAGTGGCATCTTGCTGACTTTCCACACAACATCTGTGGCTGTCAGGTTCTCCAGGCTCCTTGTCTACTTTAGGGCAACTTGTTGCATCCATCTGGGGTTGCTATCTCCATTTGACTCTGGATGGCTGGGTGGACTGGTAGGTCACTAGATTCCTTTTATCATTAACCTAACATTTGGATCAGTTGTGTTAGCAATAGGGTGGAAGCTTGACAACAGTGTGTAGGGGTGATTGCTGGTTAGAACTCAGCAGCTATGGGCCAAAGTCAGTGCTTTTGTGGAGGTGGTGTTCTTAATTTCCTTTTTCTTGTACAAATCACTGGTGTGAGAAGAGTTAGGATTACTCACATGACTTGTATCTGCAGACCCAAGGCTAGTTGCTGGTCAGTTGGCTTTATATGTATCCATGTGAAATAAAAGTCTTTATTATCCTTAGACAATCAAGAATTGGGGTCAGGGAAAAAAAATGTATACATTTTCTGATTTATAAAGGATACAAATAAGCCTGTTTTCATGGATGCAGTTAAAATTTTAAGTGACTGAAACTGAGTCTCTCCTGAAACAGACCAGGTTCTTGACCCTTGTGCTCTGAGGAAAAGAAAAATGAGCATTTAATGTGAAGTCATGATTTGAGAATGTTCTCTCTTCCTCTATTTATAATGTGCTCCTGGCTGACCCATGAAGAGAAATTAGAAAAAAGGCCCTCAGTGATCAGCTTCTTTGTTGTAGTTTGCTAGTAGTTAAGTTTCTTGAACCGTTGCATGAAGTTGCATTTGAGGATATTTCTTTCTTCCCTGCTTGTCTTTGTGTTGGTTTCCTCTGTTTGTTTTGTTTAAGCATTCTTTGAGCAATATCTTACAGTATACATTCATTCTACTTTTTCTTACTGTAGTTGACATGAATATTGACTTAGTTGAGCAACATGTTACATTTTAAGGCACAGAAGTCCATTGAATCCATCATTTTGTATGCATATCGCATCATCAAGTAACAACACCTCAAGTCTGTGCAGGAAGAATGTAAGCTTCTAGAACATGACTTCATATCAAGTTTTTAATACTGAGGAGAGTTTTACTTTTCTGGAAATAAGCTTGCTACGTTTGGAGCAATTACACTTGAACAGAAAAATTAAAGAAATGATCTTCCTGAAATCAGATCCTACTTACACTAGGTACGAAACCAGTTTAGTTTGATCTAACATGATTTTATAAAAATTACAATCCAGTGCAGCTTTCTGCAGTGGGTTAGGATTGTGTGAATTTGTATATATCAGTAACTGCCTGAGTTATGTTCATATTCTGGCTTGACAGATTCATGCAACCCAAAAGTTATTGGTGACATTGCTTCTAGCTAATTGTGGTATGTAAAGATGATTAGGCATTTGCAGCCTTTGGATTCCCATGATAAATTAACTGTTAATTCTTATGGGGAAGAAAAAATACCAAATCTCTGCTGCAAACATTGGAGCTCACTGCTGGAGAGCTGCAGCTTTCACGGGGATTCAAGCTATGTGATTTTGAGCATAGCATAAAATAGAAAAAAATCAGGACGTGTCCCTTGGATCCAGCCCAGTGCTACGAAAGTTAAGTAATCTCTGGCCTGTCCTTTGATGTTTTCATCATGCAGGAGCTAGTTGATTGGGTAGTAAAACCTGGAGCTTTATAAAGCACTTTACATAGGGGCATATGTCATGATTTATCAAAGCCATAGCTAAGCCGTGTTTTGTGTGAAGCTAAAGAAATTAATCAAAAATTGGTTTGTTTCATGGTCACTTGCTCATATTCAGTGCTGGTCTTAAAGTGTTTTGTCCTGGATACTTATGCTGCCGTATTACTTCTTTGTTATTTCATCAACTTATTGTTATTTTTTTATTAGTCTATTTGTCCTAGCCTTCAGTCTTATTGGAAAAGTTTTGCTTGTCATGAAACACATGCAGAAGACAATAGCTGACACCTACCATCTCCTGGTGAACTTCAGTCTCTGCTGAATTATATTTTCTGCAGTAGAATATAACCTAAGCATCTGCAATCATTCAAAAACTAATCAAAAGGAGCCCCTGGAAATGACAATTTGGGTTTTGGTTTATGACAGACGTGCTTATGTCTTGCATATTATAGTTGTACTTGCGTGTGCATGGTGAGTGAGCACAGATGCTGTGCCTGTCTTCCCGCTCCCTGGCAGAGATGTGTCACTTCAGTAGGATCAGCACTGGAGACACTGGTCTCCATCATGTCTACGAATCTGCTTGGCTAGATTCACTAAAAAGAGCTTATCTCTTTGACAGCAATGGCTGTAAAACTTTAAAATGATAAGAGCACACTCATTTGTGCGGTTGAGAAGAGCTCGGTACAGACAAATCCTTTGGTAGCCTTTTCCTGCCGTGAGTTACTTTTTGTGTGTGCTGTACTGATATTTAGTACCACCCTTTTAAACATCACAAGTGTGCAGATGGCGTGTCTCTTTGCAGAACTTCAGTGGTCTTTGCTTTGTTAAATGAAATACCTTGGCAGTTGAATACTTAGGGTTATGACTTTCTCTGCAGCATAAAAACAGCTGAAGGGGCCCTTGGACAGTGACTCTGCTAGAGGAACTGATTTCATTCTTGGAACCTGCTTGCTGTATTTGCCAAGAAAACTCAAGGTCTGGCTCAGGACTCTGTGTGGATAGTGGTGTTACAGCATAGAGTTTGAGAACATTTTTCTTCCCTGTGTTATTGATGTGAGCTAAGTCTTAATGTTTGTAAACTCAAGTAGAATTTTTTTCTGCTTTATCGTTACTTTTTAATTTGCGTAGCAGAAGTGGTTTTGTGAATGGCAGGAGGTTTTGTCCCTGTGCAGATCTCCTTGTCAGCCTGGTTCTTAAGGCAAAGGTGCTCCTTAAGAACAGGTGTTACAGGTGGGCAAAGGATGTCTGAAGAAGAGCTCTCCTGGGATGGTCTATGTATGAATGTAGAGTGGAGTACAGATATTCAGCTCAAACTCCATATCATTCCTTTCTGTGAAGCTGAGCTGCACAGCTTCCAAATTCTGCTTTGACACAGACACGAGGAGAGTGTCAGAGCAGCAGGTTTGGATAAGGCAGCAATAGGAAACCCATGGCTGAATTTGAATACCTGGGGAAATGACTTCAGAGCTCCCTGTAAACAAGAAGATTCCAAAGTTTGCTTATGACAGAGCATGGAGAGCAGGGCTTGGAGCACAGAAATCCTCCAGGAGAAAAAAAATAGTAATAATTAAAAATGGAATTTTTCTACCTATTTTATCAATTTAAATAATAAACCATACATGTCCATTACAGTGGACACAATTTAAAAAAAGAGTGTTTAAAATACCACTTGAACAGAAATAAAATTGCTAGGGAAAACATTTGCCTTCCATAATACCTTATGTTTCTTTTCACTGTCCAGACCACTGGATATTTTGTACTAAAAGATGCTAATTTCTGCAGACGTTCAGAGCATTTACTAAAGTGAAATAATTAGTTCACTTCTAAATGTCAAAGTTTTCTTGCACTTCCAGCATCTATGTAACTTACTGACATTCAGCCCTGAGAGAGAATTATGCCCATGGGAAGAAAACTGATAAAACAGGATATTTAAAAGAGCAAACTATGTATCCTTGAGCAAGAGAAGTATTTGAATGAAGGCCAGTGCATAAATTTGGACAGTGCTTGCTTGTATTCATGCTACCTATTTAATTGGTCTGCTAGATAACTTCTATCATACATGGCTAAAAAAATAAAAAGAAAAAATCCTCATCAGGATTCACTGATTTTTACATCTACTCTTTTATAAAGTCATCTGCATTTCCTTAATGGGAAGAATTGATTTTTAGTTTAAGGACAAATATTTTATTTAAAATGTCAGAGAAGAATTAAAATGGCAGACATTTTTCCTTCAAAGCTGTGTTCCGTTGTTTTGGCTTGTTGTAGAAGTTTACTGTTCTGGGAACAGGTTTAAACGTTTTAAAAAGTGGTTTAAAAATTCTGGAAGAATGTATTTCACATCTGGAATGAACTGGTTTCTTAAGCGAGTGTGGTGCTTTGCAAAGAAAAACAGAACTGCATCTGACTTGCCTGCACGTTGCTTATTCTCCTTCCAAAATGTCCAGTTTGTCTTAGGAAGACTGACTGACTCATTTTCACAAGGCAGTGAACATCTTCCATCCTTCGTGCCTCTCCAGATCCATCCCCATACCTGGAACTGGGCTGGGGATGAACTGTAGGAGTCAACACTTCTCCATGAATAATTATTCTGCCAACTCCCCTTTTGTTTCAGAGCAATGAAGTCACCAAGAGGCCAAGCTCAAAATAACTGACCTAAGGACAGTCCCCATTCATTTACTCCCAAGCAGGAAAAGCTTTAACTGACATTGTGTTCTAGGGAAAGACTTTCCAAGTGGCAGCAGAGTTATCTTCAGGGCACATGCTTGGTACACAGTAGTTGATAGGCACGACCCCAATTGTTATCCAGCAGTGAATAATTTAATTAGCAAGTAATTGAATCAGGTGTTAGGAAGGGAGGACAGTTTCCCCCAGGCCCTTTTCTCCCCACTGCTTCTGGGCTCAGCCAGCAGCGGGTCACAGAAGTCCCGTGTGGCCCCTTGTGTCATCAAGGCTGGCTCCAGAGGATGCTTTGTGCTGAAGGATGACCATAAGGCACTGAAGGAAGGGGAGCGAGCTCTATTTTCTAGTGATTTACTACCCATTTAAATGTGTGATGTGATTCCCAGTTTTTTCAACAGTTATTATGTACATTTGAGGCATCTGATCGCTATTTTAAGAAAGCAGGTGAGTGCCTCTCTAGGAAAAAGAAAGAAGACACAGCCAGTGTTTGGATGGGAGGAGGCTGAACCTCTGACCTGTGGTTGCCACCTCCAAGGGCCACACTGAAGCAGCATTGCTCTGAGAGCCCCAAGGTTTAAAGGTTTGCCCAAGAAGGATCTCTGAAACTATGTCCTGTGGGAAACTCATACTTTCCTGGGGCAGAAACCTGAATAGTCCTTTCAGGGCATTTCCATGGGCAGACACAGGTCACTGCAAGCCAGAACCCATCCTGCTAACCTCGTCATGGCCCACTGAGTAGGACAGAGAGCTCTCCTGGTGCAACCTGAGTTTGTTTGGAGTGAAGGTGAAGAGTTTGGTTCATTCTATCCTCTCGCATAAGTTATCTCAACCCTGTGGTTTGATTAGAGCAGGTTTGATTTGTACTTCATGGTAACTCAGCTCAAATGAAGAGTAGCATTTCTGAGTAGCTGGATATTAGGCTGTTCCTAACCTAAGAGATGGGGATGTTAATCAGTCCCTGTCAGTCCTGGAAACCTTTCCTACAAGGATGCAGTGATGACTCCTGCTCCTGCTAATGATTTCCTGTACAGAAGCTGCATTTTGTGCAGCGATGAGAGGAAAGGTGGTTGGTTATATCCTCTGTGTGAGGCTCTGCCTGTGGCAGCAGAGGAACAAAGAGCTGAGAGCAGGAATGCACAATAGAACTAGCATCTGCAGGTGCTTAAATTTACACTCCTGAATGAACTGTTCTTCGTGGTTGTTTTTTTTTAAGTTCTCAAGGGCACTAATAATAAGATGAGGTATGTATAAATTTAGTTTGTCATTTGTCAAATGTCTCTTTTTCTAGTTTCTTTTAATCTCTCAGTATTAATAAGATGTCACAGTTTCTGACCAAATATCTTTTTGTTTCTGGCTATTCATGAATGATATCAAGTCATTTGGCAAAGCAGTAGGAGCTTTTCACTTCCCAGAAGGAGCAGGCTATATTGTTGAGTAAACTGTGTACACTGAATAGTTATTGTTATTATTTAAAAGAGGCTATTATTTGAAAAGTGAATTCTG
The DNA here is from genome assembly GCA_023055505.1 of Callipepla californica brunnescens. Lineage (NCBI taxonomy): Eukaryota > Metazoa > Chordata > Aves > Galliformes > Odontophoridae > Callipepla > Callipepla californica. Next base: position 3,555,614 of record JALIRH010000013.1, read on the forward strand.
TTTGGGGCAAATGAGAAAGTGGGCAGGTCTTCACCATTCCCACACTGGCAGGTGCTTTTTAAAGAAGAGCTCTTTATTTTGCAAGGGAACAAGCTGGAGCGTCATTTGTCAGTACTGAATTTGCAGTGTTCTTGTAACTCATCCTTTTCATATGGCATGGAACAGATCTGTCTGTAATTCCTTGGTGGAATTTCTCTTTTTGACAAGGGTTTCAAAGAATGGCATCTTAACAGGTTTCTTCAGAAACCTGCTGTCCAGTAGTGAGGGAAGCAAGCTGGAGAAAAGCCTTGTGCTGTCTCGGTGCATAAGATATCTCTGGTGCAGAAACTTAAATGAGAGTATAATTAGAGATGTGGTACACCCAAAAGTAAGTACTGAGGTTTTTACCTTTCATTTCTGAATATCATCATGAATTCTTTCTCTTGATCCAGAACATATGTGGGGGAAAATCCTGCTCATGTTTAAAACGAGGACTGTCGGACTGTCCTTGTACCCGCAGTTAGAAAAACTGCAGTCAGAGATTGGCTAAAAGCTGCAGTAAACATGCTGCTCTTTTCTAATAAATTATCCCTTAGGGGAAAGAAAGCATCCATAGGGAGCACAAATATTAAGTTTTGTTGTTGCAGACCTTCTGAATGTGTCCTCAAAGCACAGAAGCCTTGCTTTGTGTTAGTGCAGACACAGTTCTGTTTTGGATTGACACAGGTTCCATTTATTTTGTTATATTTTTCAGCCCGCTATATTTTGAATGAGACTCTGGGAGTCTCCAGACTTAAACAGCTTGCAGGTGTCCCCAAAGGTTGTGCAATACGAAGTATTCAGTGCAATAGAAAATTCTGTCTGCTTTAGGAAGAGAGTTTAATAATTTGGAAGCACGTATCCAATTATTTAGATTTAAAGCATCTAATTACTGACATTAAATCCTTAGAATTCATGATGAGAGTTACCTGTGAACAATCATTCTGAATACATCTCGACTATTTAAACCTCTCTTGTCTAAGGCTGTTCTACATTGTTCTTCCAACTGTTTTACCATCTGAGTCCTGCGAGTGCTATCCCATCGTGCTCTAATTGAGAGGCTTCTACAGATACCATATCAGCCCATCAATATTAATGTGGTAGAAAGCAAGTGCTCTTGCCTTCACAAGGCTAATTTAAAATATTTCTAGACTATACTTCGGAATTGCTTTTCTTCGTATTATTTTAGATAACACTTTGATTTAAATAAACTGCCCATGGGGCATTGCAGCCTGATCAAAATGTGCTATATTGTTCTATTGGTATGAATTCTTGGTGCTCCAATAAATCACTTTCTGATTCTCTCGTCTGCATTTTTCAAGTGTTTAATTCAGTTAGCACGGGATTGCCTTAACTGGAGGAGTGACGTTTGTCAAAGAGAATTTGGGCTGAAATATGGAATAAGAAGGTTTTTGGGAATGAAGCAAAAGATTTCAATTTTCTTCTGATCTATAGTAGTTGAAAGAAATGTAAAATGAGTTGAAGCAGGGGCAGGAAGGAGGATTACAGGGAATGCCATGTGTCAGGTGCATGTTGATTAGTAACAGTATGGCAGCTGCTGAGTCACAGCTCTGATTGAGCACCTGAAGGAAGGATCTGGTCAGCCCTGGCAGCACAGGTGAAGGCAATTCATCTGTGTGACCAGAAGGGGTGGAGTCAGGCTCAGCCCCTCTTGGACCCCATTTAAGGGCTGACTGCCACAGAGGAAGGTTGTCTTGTTGGAGATCCCTCCTCTGTGGAGTTCTTCCTTGTGAGCCTCAATCCTTGGAGACAGGTGAGCACTCTTTTCCCTTCTTCTATAACACCTTCTTGACTGCACTGGTCCTATTGCTATTATACCATTACAGTGAGAAATTGACCTGTACAGTTTTGATTGAAGCGGCTGTTTCTTTGTGCAATCAATTTCAGAGAAGTTCTAATCCTTAATCTGTGCCGCGAAGGAACCCACGAAGAAGCTTTTGCACAGGGCTTTACTGCTCTTTTTCTTTGGCTTCAAAAGGAGCACGGGTTTTTTCACTGGCTGTAATTATAGAAAACAGGTGACTGCGTTCTTTGGTGGAACATCACAATGATGTTCTTTAAATAGGTATGGCTATTGAAGATCCAAAATATTAAACAGGATGAAGATTTACCTTTTTATTCTGCCCTCTAATTAGATGTATACAGGGTTGCTATCCTGTAATTATAGCTTCTGATTTTTTGGCATACTGAACGTGGGCAAGTGTTTCAGCGTTCTTTTGTGCTGAAATGTAGAACCTGGAGCACAGGCTCTTCCTGTGCGTATGGCGTGATGTGATTTCTGGGCATCTTTGCTTTTCTTCTGGCTTCTTGTTCTATAAAGTTGGTGAAAAGGTCTTTCATCTGCTTCTTAATTTTGGGCTGTTATTTTTTTTTTCAGTACATTTCTTCTTTCTTTTTTAATTAGCTAATCCTGACTTGATCGTAGGAAGATCTCTTCTGGACAAAGGGTAGGACTTTATCTGTAATAGTGCATGTGCAAAGGTAACTTCATGAATCTGGATTAAATTGAACAAACTGTATTTTTAATCTACTGCCCAAATTTAGCCTGGAATTCAAGGAAGCCCTGTACCAAAAAAAAACATAGTGGCAGCCTGATATTCCTTCTTTTCTCAGCCTTCAGAAGCATTTAGTAGGTGCCATGTGTCTGTCTCCAGATGAAGCAATAGCAGCAGGTATGAGGCTTGTGGAATCTACTTGACAACTGGGATTTAAATATGTATTATTAATTAGCAAGAAGCCAAAGGTCTGTCATGCTTGATGTTCAGGGAAATAATGGGCCAGAAGAGGAAGGCCCTATTTACACAGGGAGTTGCAGAGTTTTGGCAATAGCAAGTAGCTACCAGCTGACTCACTTCTGCATGATGAACTCTCAACATTTTTCAGTTTTGATGAGAACGCCAAACCCAGCAGCCAGACCCAAACCCGTGACAGGGCAAACCTTCTGAATGTAAGCCAAGAAAGATTAATTTAGTCCCTTCTCTGTTGCACAAATGGAAAATAATTTAGGGTGTAACTTGGCTATGTATAGCTAGCAGCCTATATTTTCAAATGCACGCTCTCTTTGTGTGGAGGGTCCCAGGTTTGGCTATGAACAGTGAGATCCCAGATGTCTGAATTCTTGAGGTGTGTGAAACAATGAAGGTGCTGGCAGCAACATAGCTTAATTATGCTATGAAGTATAAATTTCTCAGACATTAAAATATCCTAACATGGACATAGCTCACTTCTTCTCTCACTCTCCAGTGGTGCGACAGTAAAATTTTAGATGTTTTCAATAGACAAACTACTGTGGAGCTGAGGAATGCAGAGTCCATTTTAGAGAATGATGAGAAATGTGTATTTTGCTGCGTGTCATAGGTCAATTTAGCTAGTTTCAGTTCTTAGTTGAGATGTATTGATTTCCATGCTTTTCCCATTAGTTAGAATGGCATATACAGGATACCAAATATGAATAGTAGCTGAGGTTCATATATCACCATCCCAAAGCCAACAAAGACCTTTAAACTTTCAGAAATAATGGAAATAAAATGTAATAGAGGCCAATATTCAAATACCAACTTAATTGAGAAGCACAGAAAATGATTGCTTTTTCTGTAATTTTTAATATTTCTTTATTGAAGATGTGCCTGAATTCAATTGCTCTGATAGATTCAGTACCTTGGATCTGTTACAATTGTGTTGTCTGTAAATCATGCATTAGGCACAATGCAGTTTTTTCCTTTTTTTCTTTGCCATGCAAACAAACAAGCTTAGAGTCATTGTGGGTGTTCCCCAGTTGATGGAAGTGGCATGCAGAGCATCCAGTGAGTGTGATTAGCTACAGTCTGTCTCACCTGGAAGGAGTTCCCTTTAGATTTTATATGAGAAAAAAGACACATCTTGGGCGAGCTTCTCTCTGATCGAGGAAACAAGTTTTCTTTTACACCAAGACATTGCCTTTGTGAACTCATATGAATGAGAATGCTGATTCTTCAGCAGTTTCCTATTTTAATACATATACTGTTAAAAAAAAAAGTTGGAAAAAGCAGGTATTTGAGTGGAAAAGTAGAACTTTGTGAATGAACTCATTGGAATTAAAGCTGTATTAGCATTCACTGATTTTGTGTGTATGTGCATATACATAAATGTTTCTGCATGCTTTATATACGTGGGATTCTATATATGGTTTTCCCTCTCATCTGACTACTTTCATGCATCTTGTCGTTCATCACTGTTACTCACAAGGTGTAAGAAGGAACCATTTGAAAGATAGGCTGTGCCACAGAAGTGCGCTGAGGAGCAGCCAGTTCACTGCAGTCCTTTCTAGTGAGAAAGCCTTTAGTCTTGGAAGAATAAAGGTAGTAAATTCCCTTTATTTCCAAGAAGGGCATCATGCTGGATTCACAGGCTGGCCAGAGGATCGAAGCAGCTGCTTGTGGGAATGAGGAGGGAGCCTGTGGCTCCTTCCCAGAGCTCAGTGCTGTGCCAGCAGGTATGGTGATTGACAGGAGCACAGCCCTCATCTCTGACAGAACAGCGCTGGAGATGCGGGAACCTAATCCCTGATCTCTCCATGTCTGTATTTGTGACTGCTCTTGGGTTGCTTGCTCAGTCTCTTTCCTGATGGTAGGCATTCTCTGAAGGCCTAGAAGCATGCACAGGGGTAGGTGTGAAGGTGGGGGCAACCTGGAGCTAGGCTCCACCTTTGCCAACATCTGCAGTAACGTGCCTTCTCCAGCAATCCTGCTCGTGCACAGCACTGGCTCTGGTGTATTGCTCCTCTGTCTGTGCAGCACAAATCTTCTGTACTATGTATGATTTATCTGGCTCTTGGAAATCAAGTTACATTTAGAGTTTAGTAGAACTACAAACAAAATGTCTTAGAGTTTTATTTCAGAGGGAGTGTTTAATGACGAGCTTCTTTCTGCTCCTATTTTTATCTAGCTTGCATTTTGTTCCCGTCTTGCGTATTTTGTATATTGAAGTCTTTCATCTCCAGCTACTAGGCATCATCTCATTTTAGTGTGTTGGGTTTGCATGCTTCTATATGTTACTGCATTACTGTAGATATTTATTTCACGCGCGGAGTCTGTTAGCTTTATGCTTTGGAACAGCGTAGCATTTGGGATATGGACTTTTAGGGGGAGAAGATGAGGCCTGCCTTTAGATTCTCATTTATCTGTAGACTGCATGAAAAGGTGAGGAAGCTGGAAAATGTTAAGCTTGCTTGGAGCTGGACAAAATGGTGAAATGCTGCTCGGAGGAGGCTGCTTGTTGTGAACTACACACCAGAGTAGAGCAGGCTGAGAGGATGTGAGCAGTTCTCAAGAAAAATGGCTATGTTCAGCCACAGCAAACTGGTAATTAAAATTAAATCTGAAGGGAAACAAAATCCATCATTTTTTTTTTCTTTATTTTTCCTCTGGAGTTTCAGTGGTTTTGGAAACTAGAGAATACTGAGGTTGATGGATGAGGTGGTTATGTTTTCCACACGGAGCTCATTCTTAGATGTTCCCATCTGAAATACAGTAATGTCTTTTAAGTACATAGACTAGGAAAAGTACAAGACAAACTAAGCCTTGCTGTAACTCCTCAGCAGACAGCTGCATTTGTCCAGAAGTGGCAAACTGCTGCAGATAGACATCTGATAGCAAATCCATCCCAACATATAAATGCCCCTTAACCAAACAGTAAGATAAAGAACTTCTGCTTTGGTGAGAATAAACAAAGAAATGTCATGAAGTATATAACCTCTTAATGTAGAAAAGATACTTAAGCAGGTTTTCTTTGTAAAACTGCTATCACTTCTAAACATCTATTAAATAAAAAACTCAGTTGATGTGAAGAAAGTGGCCTGAAGGACCCTGTTCAGAAATATATCAGTTTCTCTTCTAACATGAAGAAGCCATTTATCTCTTTTCAGAACGCAGCCTCCAATTATAGATTTTGTACATGTTATACTCAATATGCGGAAATGTGATCAGATCAAATGCCTGCACACCACTTCAGAATTACTTTGGAACAAGAGTTTGCAATCTCTATGTAAATTCGGGTATGTCTGTCCCAGTCTTGTTCTTGCTGTGTTTGGTGTAGCATGAAAAACTGCATACATCATCCTTTTCGAAGGAAAACGACGGATGCAATTTTAATAAAGTTCACAAACAGGGCTGTGAATCAGTTTCTATGGAGTAGTGAGGACTAGGTGGCAAACAATTTTATTCTGCAACACTGCAAATTCTTTTGTTGGAAGAAAACCTGCCTGTGACCTCTTGTAGTAGTTCAAAAAGCACTGAAATGTTTGATTCAAATTTGAAGATGGGTTTTATTTCACTCCCTTCAGATATCTACTGGAAAAAAAAAGAAAGACTTGGAAACACACCCACTGTATTTTGAGCCTAATGTTTAAAAATCATAGGTTCCTTTTGGTCTTGTGTGTCTGGCCTGAACATTGCTCAGGGCTTGTGGGAACACATAGGGAAATGTGGTGGTCTGAAAGGGGTATAGTGCTTCTGTGAGGGGACAGGGGCAGAGAGAACTGAAGGAAACCTGTCTTGAAATGCCCAGGGATACTGCCAGCCCCTCATCTGATCAGATGGATTTTAACTTGGAGGTTGGCACGTGAACAGGAGGATTCCTTTGACCCTTCAACATCTAGTTGTTTGCTTGGATGTGTAGATTGACAGATGGTAAATACAGCAAAACTCCACTGAGCTGTGGATGTACTTCAATTTTCAGTTAGTGGGAAAAGAGAAAAATGGTCCAATATGCCTATAAAAGCCAGGGAGAGCACGGAAATGATAGAAGAAGATGCTAATAATGATACAGAATGAAATAAAGAGGAAAAGCTTGATAGACTGCAGTATTTCTTTCCCTAAACTGATATGCATTGGAGATGCTGTGAAATTACAGTTGGTTTCATACCTCCTTACAATGTAGAACAGCATCCCATAGGCCATATGTTTAATTCCAAACAAAGCAAAATTCCATTTCTTGTTTGCTCTGTGCTGAATTTAATGCACGTGTCTGGGGGGGGGTGAACCCATTCAGAGCTCGTGCTGTGCAGTGCTGCCCTTGTCTAGCAGCAGGCTGAGCGTGGCTGAGCTGGAGGTGTGGGGCCACTTTGAGAGCTGTAGTGAATGCCATGGCACTCCACAGTCAGTGCCAGGAGAGTTAGCTTGTAACTGTACCAGGTATCTTTATGCTCAGCAGCAACCGTTTTGCAGTGGCACCCACAACTGCACTTAAAAAGATATTCAGGCTTTAGAGAGTAGCAAGTAGATTTGGCTGCACTGATTAATTTACAAGTTTGTGTTCTGTGACATAAATCTGTAGGTTATGAAGGCTTGAATTGCCAACCATTCAACTCTTCGGTGACATGCATTTTTATCCAGCTGTATGGGTATGTGGGATGATGGCAGAGATCCTAATTGCTGTAATATGCTGAAAATTCTCACTCATTAGTTTTTAATCTCCTATGCTTTGTCTTGACTTCTCTGTTTCTTAATAGGTTTGTCAGGAGGCTTTGTATTTACTTGAATTGCAGTTATTTTCTTGTTCCACTGCAAACCATACACTTCTTGAAATGTGTTTCTCTCCAGTGCGGTCTCTGAATCATCAATTTGTTTTCATTTTCTTCTGGCTTTGAGTATTTATGCAGTGCTTTGGGATTCAGAACTATAGCTGAGGAAACAACATGCACTCACAATGTAAGGGTAATCAGCGCTGATAGTTCAGGCTTTTTGATTCCTGCTTCAGCTCTGGTTCCTCTGATGTTGATGCCTCTGGGAGTGCCAAATGGCACTATCTATCAGAGGAGGAATCAGGGCTCTGAAGCATTCAGGTAGGAATATGTCATTTAAAAAAAAAAACAAAAACAAAACTTATTGGAGAAGCAACACTGTGTAGAGCTTTGCTACATGTGTATCCTACATCTTTGGATGCATCTAGCAATTAAAGAGAGCCCAGTCAGCTGCTGCTCCATGTTGAGCCTTTTCTTGTTTCCAGCTAGTTCCAACCAGTCCATCCTCACCAGCTGTGCTGATGCTTCTGGACATGGAGCCCCTTCATTGACCTATTGCTCCTGGGGCTGTTAAAAGGCCAAACATTAACTAAATCGTTCTCTTCTTTTATTTACCTCATCATCTCCCACTCTCTCTACTTGCTTTTTCCCTCCCTGGTGGTGAGTGAAGAGAAAGAAGGAACACATTCGCTTCTGTGAGCATTGCTGCATGCCAGAGTCTCTTTAGGGAGCTTGCTGCTAAGTTACAAACTTCCAGGAGAAGCTATTTTGGAGTACTTCATAAATGAGCCCCATCGTTGTGCTCTTAATGCTACGGAAGTGTTTGTGCCTTCATCTCCGTTTGCCATCACCAAGCTGTGCAGTGCTGGTGCTGGCACCTGGCATGGCCGAGCTGAGAGCAAGCCATCCTCAGCAGTGTTGGTGGCAGCGTGAATCCTCAGCGTAAGCGAGCTGCTTACAGTGTAAATAGCAGTCAGCTGCAAAAACTTCCCTTTGGAAAGATCATAAAAATCAATAATGGGCTTGCTAATGTAGAAAGGACAGCAAGAGGCAGACATTTAATTTAGTTAAGAAGGAATTGGAAAGGAAAGAGGCAGACTGAGTAACCTGTGTCATTAAAGGGTTTGAAGGAAGCTCCAACCGGAACGCGTGGCTTTTATGTGTGTGGGAAGGACAGAGAATACATGTATATATACTGAGCTATATTTAAAGCTTTTCTGGCAGTACCACAGCCTTCAGCAAAGGAGCTTCTGGTTTTGACAGTGATGTGAATATTAAAGCAATTTAAGATTAATATATTGCACAGGAAAATCAATGACTCCCTTGAATGCTTGAAAGACTGAAAGTAAAAGCAAAACTCATGGCGATGGGAAGAAGGAGGCAAAGGATGGTGGTGATTGAGCCATTTGTTGATAATGGATAGACGGAGGAAGAGGAAAAACTGGCAAACAGATTGTGACTTTCTCAAATGTCATTTTTCTTAAACACACTTCTCCTTCTAAATAGCTCGGTGCAAAGCAGATTTGGACTCCCATATACCCATGCGTGCAAATATGGATGAGTAAGAGTCTGGCTCACATCCCTTCCTACAGCAGCCACACTGAGTCTGGGCTGTGTGGTGTCAGGGAAGCTATTTACCAACCCACACTGGTCGCTGCAAACACAAGTCAGACGTACCCCCATCTCTGCCCAAAGCAGCCCAGCTCTGGGCTGTGGGTCTGTGCCTGGGAGCCTCTGCTGGGCAGGAGCCAGGCTGCAGATGTAGAAGCACTGCTTTAAACAGGCTGGGTGTTTGTCATTTGGACAAAATGCCATATATTTGCGATTCTTGGATTAAATGCTGTGCTAAATGCAGATAATTCATTGAGCTGAGATTCTGCTGTTGAGGGCTGTGCCTCCCTCACCCATAGTGAGGAGCTGGTGCTGCAGGGCTGCTGAGGGCTCAGGGTTTGGTGCTTTCCTTTCTGTCAGAGTGAGTGTTTTTGCCAGAATATCTCTGAAACGGGGGCAGAGGAGGGGAGGTGAGGTCAGCCAAACGTTTTCCAGATATTATGATTATTTTAATTAACATTTTGCAGAATTTTTCTAGTTCCTGCGAGCAGTGCGGTGATATTTTTGTCAGCATGTGTCTCACAGCAGTAGCACAGAACCATGGAGTTATAGAATGGCTCAGGTTGGAAGGGACCTCAGAGATCATTCAGTTCCAACTCCCTGCTACGGGCAGGGCTGCGGTCCGAGTGCTCCATGGTCCCTTGTGATCACTGCAGAGCTGGGTGGAATTAGGAGGCAGGGATGGTTTATCTCACTTGTCAGATTCTGTCGGCTTCTCAGGTGGTACTTTTAAGGACTTTTACAGTGTTTTCTCACAAACTCTGTTCTCACTCCATCTTTGTGTTCTCCCTGCAGTGGTCCTAAGCTCTTTAGGACAAATAACTGTGCAGAGCAACAGTTTTATTATTGTTGCCACTGCAGATTAGCTCACTGGAATGCTGCTTGGTGTCTGGGGGGGGGGGAAGGTTGAATAATGCAGACAATATAAAATCTGGTGTTGTAGAGACAGGAACTGCTGCTGGTGGCACTTAATTTCCTTTGTGACTGTACAAGTAGAACTGCTGGTTTGCAGTCATTGTCCATTGCCACACGCTTTGTGCTTGCAGCCAGGACCCTCGCTTCCTTAGTGTGAGAGTGGATGAGTTTCCTGGAGGGGTGGGCAAGCCACCAGCATCCTCCTCCCCATCTTGATGCCTCTGTTATAAACTGGAGTGGGACTGAAGGAGGGTCATGAAGATGCTCAGAGGTCTGAAGCACCTCTCCTGTACAGGCAGGCTGAGGAAGCTGGGTTTGCTCTGCCTGAAGAGGAGAGGGCTCTGGGGAGGTTTACTTACAGCCTTCCAGAACAAGAATGGAGCTTATAAGCAGGAGTGGGACTGTTTATATGGTCTGATAGTGATAGAAGGGAATGGCTTTCTACTAAAGGAGTAAAGGTTTAGATCAGATGTAAGGAGGAAATTCTTTACTCAGAGGGTGGTGAGGCCCTGGCAGTGCTGCCCTGAGCTTTGGGTGCCCACCCTGAAGGTGCCCAAGACCAGGCTGGGTGCACCCTGGGCAGCCTGAGCTGGTGAACAGCCAGCTCGTGGCAGGGCTTGGGGCTGGATGGGCTTTAAGGTCCCCTCCAACTCAAGCCACTCTATACTTCTATGTCTGTGTGTTTTGCTCCTGAAATTCTGATCTGTGAGCATCTAGGTTTTCCTGTTGCATTTCTCCTTGTGAGCGGGCCTGCTGCTGGCTTGGGGATAGGACAGCTCAGCAGTGCTCTCAGGCCCCCTTCTCTCCCCATCCATGCAGGGTCACTGTGCCTGAGGGCCTTGCTTGTCTCTGGACACTAAGCTGCCTTCCCACCATGTGGGTCAGCTTTGTAGGAATGCTCAGAGCCCTTTGGTCAGTGGGTGGAATAGAAGCATGAGGAACCTGCAGGAGGATGTGGGGGGGATGCACTGAGCAGGGGCATCTGTCTTCTGTAGGAAAGGACTGAGTTGGTGGGGAGTGAAGCTGCCTGAAGCTGGTTGGGTGATTCCTGGGTTTGTTTGTTGGTTTTGTAATTTTAGAAAGAGAAGAGACAGATTCAGTGAGAAGTTGACCTGTAAGGTTTTTCTGGGTATCTCTGCTGAAGAGAGCTCCCATAATTCCCATCGTGACTGGGTGGACAGCTGGTCTGTGGATTTTTAATTTTCAGAGATGCTCTCTAAATGGAGCTGCACCCTTAACTGGGGCTCCAGTGTGATATGGGCCAAGTCATAGAGTTTACACACATCTGAGGACCTGAGTGAGTTACAGCAGCACTCAAACAGCTGTCACAACTGATGCGACTCAAGAAGGGCAGAGTTGTCAAAACCAGACTTCGGTGTATTAGAAATGTTTTGATAGGGTTTAAGCTGATAGATTTTTTTTTTATATATATCAAAAGAAGCTAAAATAAACAGCAATCCAAATGTGAATAAGGTTCTTTATACCTTAAGCAAGAGAGGAGGAAAGTTCATTTTCAGTAGCACTTTATGCATTGTGTGTTTTTATTTTATTCTAAATTAAAATTATGCCAAAGCATCCACAAACTTAGAATTTATTGCCTTTTTATGTACAATGCTAATTAAGCAGAATGTTTTTATTAGAAATATTTTCTGTAAGAGGAACCTAAGGATGAGAGTAGAAGCTGGATGTGTTTGTTGTAATGGTGGGGTCTCATTGCAAAGGGAGGTTGTGCTCACGCTGTGAAATTCAATTCTCAGGCTCAACAGTCCTGGGATAATTCTGGGTGAGCAAAGGTGGCAGAAAATGCTTCTTAGCATTCTTAGTATTTCTTGGCAAATGTGGTTGGGTTTTTTTTTAATCTTTATTTTTAATGCTTTTTTTTTTTTCTTTTTATAATGGGAAATAATCCATATTGTGGAGGCTGCAGCATATTTATAAATGTAGCTGCTTTTGTTACTAGGGAACCTATCTGAGTCAGCTAAGCTTAGCATTTCAGCAGCTTGTTCTTTTCTCTCGCTCCTGTTGTTCTCCATCTGATTTTAAGCACCTAATGACCTAATGTACTTTATCAAAACAGGAGCAGTTTGTCATCGTTTTCTTTAAGTTTTGATAACTGCATTAAATCTCTTGTATATTTCAGGGTGGCAAAAGAAGGCACGCGTTCAGTGCTTTGCTATAATAAGAACTGGTATGTTTCTATGTAGCAGCAGTATCTGGTCACACAGAGAAGGTGGCTATAGCCCAAGCACTGGGAGTATAGGCAGAGCAAACTGCAGAACTTGAAGTATCTCTAATTTCAGATAACGCCTTCTTTATTGCATCCTATTGCCAGTTGCCAGTCTAAACCAACTCAATGTCAGATTTTTGTGGGTTTTTTAGTCTCCGTTCAATGTGAGCACTGATTATTTTCAGCAGTTCATCTTTTCCATAACACATCCCTCAAGTGCTGAAGCCTACTGTCAGTTGCTTTTGGTTGTATTATCGATGCTACGTTCCCCCTGCCTTCTTCTTGCCTTTGTTGCCTGCCCTATACATCCTGCTGAGTCTGTTACTTCTGTGTAGACATATGTAATCTCTGCTAAGCTATTCTGAATGCTGCAGGCTTGTCACCCATGGCTGCAGCTGTACTGACACCTGGGTTTAACCTCGGTGGTGGGGTCTGTTCTTCCCCATCCCTCATGTATATGTTGCCCACGTTGAGTCCCGAACTCACAGGAGCACCTTCTCTAGAATACAAGTTCGTGTAGTTACATGGGTTTATGGGAAAGACTGAAGGCCTGTTTCATTCAAATGACAACAACAAAAAAGCAGAAACATCATAAAGGAAATTGTTCTAAAAATTACCTTAAGGTATTAACTTATTTTCCAGTTTGTTATTCTGAAATACACAATGCTGGTCTTAAAATCAGCTGTTTTAATCTATCAGTGTAACTGTTTCACTGTTAGGTACAGAGATTACTTAATTTGATCTGCTCTTGCGGACTCTGTATTCACCAGATTTCTGCAAAATGAGCAAGTCTGAGGGACACATTTTTCTACTTCTGAAACTAAGACAGCACTTTGCCAAGCGTTTTGAAATCAAGAAACTGGAGTTGAAGGAAGAGCACCAAGCTCATTTCTAGTGCCAAAATCCTGCAGTAAACTCACCCATTCTAATGATGTTCTCATATAACAGACCATATCTAGCATTACCACATTTCAACCCTTCAAACAATACGTAGTTTCTTGAAAGGCCAACATTGTGTTTTGTGTGTTGTTTGTTCCTCCCCATGGAAAATTCCTGAATTAAATGACGCCAGCTTCAGTTGCTGAAACGGGATATTTAAGAATTAATGTGAATGAAATCCTTATTTTATTCTATTTCGCTATGGTGTGCTTTTGGATAGGGTCAGAAAAAAACAACAAACCAAACATAAAACCATTGCCACCAAACCTCTGTATTTCTGACCAGACAAACAATCTTTGGGTCCTTATTCCAATGAGGAATTTGCTTAGAAAAAGATAAAAACTTATGGCAAAAATTCTATGCGAGATCAGATTTCTCCGGTCTGCAGGAGCCACTGTGATGAAGTCTGAGTTCCTTGAGCACTGGAAACAGTCATTGATCAGCCATCAGGGGATAAGCAGCTTCGATCATCTGCCTTCAACCATTCTTCAGTCTTGAAAATTGCAACTTGTTAAATATGCTTAAAGTACAAAAGCAACTTCAAGTAGATTGAAATATTCACATAGAAAATCCTCGTGGCTGCCCTGAGGCATGTTCCTATGTGTTCAAGATTGGCGGAAGCACTTCTCCTGTCAATTCTTAAACTCTTCTGATGCTTGAAGAGAGGAGATTGGAAAATTTCCTAACACATCACATCAGACGAAGTGATGACTTATCTTTGCTCACTTTGCTCAATAGCGCATTAAGCTATGAAATGGAGCAAATATTCATCCTCATTTTTTATTAATTTGAAAACACAGCAGCGTCTCCCAAGAGTTACAGTACCGTCATTTTGCAAACTCCTTCACGGTGTCAGCGCTTATGCTATGTGATCTAAGCATTTGCTTTGTTTTTGAAACTTCTGTAGATGTTCCTGGGTCTGTTCAGCCTTGAGAAAAGAAGACTCAGAGGGGATCTGATCCACGTCTATAAATATCTAAGGATAGGGAGGCAAAGGGATAAGGCTGGACTCTTCTTAGCTGTGTGTGGGGATAGAATGAGGGGAAATGGCCACAAACTGAAGCATAGGAAATTCTGCACAAATGTGCGTGGGAACTTCTTCACAGTGCAGTGACGGAGCACTGGAGCTGCACAGAGAGGTGGTGGGGTCTCCTTCTCTGGAGACATTCAAGACCCACCTAGATGCCGAGCTGTGCAGCCTGGGCTGGGAGCTGCTTTGGCAGGAGCGTTGGACTCAATGATCTCTGGAGGTCCCTTCCAGCCCCTACAATTTTGTGATTCAATAAGCTGGAGAGTGCCTTACTCATATTTTTCACATGTAATAGCAGAAAACATTTAGAAAATTATGATAGGATTTACTCGTCAGTGACCACACAGAAATATTCATCATTTTCAATCAAGTCCTTAATTATTTTCAGTTAAGAGCAGCTAATTTACTGGTGGTGTTCACGGAAGCCTTTTAATCATACAAACTCATTTTGGGATGAATCTTGAAATACATTTGTTTAATTTTCCTTTACAATCAACTATGTGAATAATTGTAGATAATTCTCTAGTGGTTTCTGGATGTTTCCATGGCAGTGTCCTTGTAATTGTCTATACTTGCGTGTTTCTTAGCAGTACAGCAGGAGTCGAGAGCTCTGTTTTTAGACAGAATTATTTCTATCGTCCATTTTGATTTTGGAAGTGTTATGTGATGCCACACAGTTGTTGTCTGAGCACAGGTGTGTAGAACCTGCTCTGAAACAGGGAGAATGCTTAGGAACAAGGCCATCATCTGTAAACATCGCCCATCAGCTCCCAATGCTTGAAATGCCATTTCTTTTGAAGAATAACTTTTTCTGGCTTCATCTCAAGCCTGGCAGTCCTGCATTCATCAGGTAACGGCCCCAGTGCCCTATTGCAGGAAACATCTGAGTGGCTCTGGAGTAGTCTTCCCTTTCAGGTCTCACTTAAAGCTTTTATCCAGGCCTTTTCTGAAACTGGAAAAAAAAAAAAGAAAAAGCAACTGTCTGGCATTCCTTTCAGTTTTACCTCTGACGTCCTCCTACAATTCATTGAGCCATGCAATCAACCCAGTACAGTAAGTTTTAAGGAGAATAGTTTTCTCCAACAGCACAATAAATCCGGAGATTTCTGGATCTTTACCCATCAGAAAAAAGTGATCCCACGTCCGTGTTTCCCAGCTCTATGCTCTGCAGAACAGAGCTCTGTGTTGTTAACTGAGCGTGCAAGCAGCAAAGCAGTATTCTGGGCTAATTTCTAATCAAATTTAGAACTCAAAGCCTACTTCCATGATTGTTTTAGGTGGGCAGTCCAATGCTGTCTTCAACAGTATAATCAGAGTTGCTTCTTTAAACGTATTACTTTTCGAACTCTCAGTTGCTTTAAAAGACTGGGTTACTTCCAGTGAATCAACAAGATATAATTAACACTCTGCTTTCCTTTGACCTGTGCAAACATGAGTGATTGATTCATCCTCTTGCAGCAAA
Organism: Callipepla californica brunnescens; assembly: GCA_023055505.1. NCBI lineage: Eukaryota > Metazoa > Chordata > Aves > Galliformes > Odontophoridae > Callipepla > Callipepla californica. The sequence goes on from JALIRH010000013.1 coordinate 3,571,335, forward strand.
ATACTTAGTAGGTGGCCACTTGAAGGAACAAATCAAATTAACAGGACAAGTCCCACAACCAAGATGGGTTCTGCACAGCCCACCTTGCTGTAGTGCTAAGCACCATGCCTGTTTGTGGGAGGAGGCAGTGTTAAACTTGTGCAGTGTGTGCTGACCAGGCTTTCTGTGCTCACAGCCAGCAGCATGCATAGCATGTGCTGAGTGACTCTCAAGAGGTGTTGTCTGCACTGCCTGAGTTATACTCGAAACCTGAAGGCTGTGCTATGGGCTGGGTGCTGAAGTGCTGTGGACTGAAAAGTGTTTCAGAATCTTTGCCCCGTATTTCATCTGGGAAACAAGTAGAGCAGACTTTTAAACCTTGAAAATTCACATGGGATGATATTAAAGTATTAAGATGTTTTGGAGATGTCGAGCTTGGAGGTGCAGAAAATGAGTTGTCAGTATGAATCTGAATGTTGCTGTTGATCATGGGCAATTATTTAATTTAACGTAGAACATTTCACCTCATCAACAGTATAACCTGCAGTAATGACTTTGTTATTGGAAAATGTTCTTTTGAAATTGGAGGTTAACCTTCAAAATTATGGCTTAGTAAAGTGACATTTTTCTGCTGGCGTGTTCTCTGCAGTGCACTCCGTTCGTATTGGTGGCTCATGTCAATCATCTCAGGAACTGTCACTTTAAATAGCATAGTGCACAGGAAGAGATGTAAAAAGTGAAACAATATACACTGTTGTTTGCAAACTACAAGGGTGTTGCTCCAAAAGGATTATCTCCCATTTTATGATGTTGACCCACAACGTCTGAGGCGTATGTTGGTGGGATGGCAGTAGTGGCTGAGCCTTCCCACCAGTGTCCCATTACGTTGTGTTGCCATGTGACAGATGGCAGTCCGACCAGAATGGCATCTGACATGGAAGTGTGTAAGGGGTTGAACTGAATTCCTCCATGCAGAAAAAAATGTGCCCATTGACATTCATTGATGCTTGCTGAATGTTGATGGAGACCAAACAGTGGATGTGAGCACAGTGAGGGCTGGGTGGTGTGTTTCAGCAGCAGTGGGGCACCTCTACTGATTCAGGTTGTTATGAGTGTGGCATCCAGTTCATTGCTGGTGGCAGTGCAGAGCTAGTGGTGCTGACTGCGTTGAGCAAAAGTGATAGCTGAGAATTTGCTCTATCAAAAAGTGTTATTGTACTCTTTGTCATAGTTTCTATGGAAATAAATAGGAGGCATTACTTTTGCGGTGACCTACATATGATTGCTATGCTAAGTTCTGAGGAATTAGAGGTTCTTGTAGTCCAGAAACTCCTGAAGGCATTGATGTTTAGTGGAGAGAGGTTCAAACTGGTGGGAACCATGGTTCTCCTTGTAACAATTGGTATTACATGTGGTAAAAATGAATAAGAGATACTTGAGTATCTTTGAGTGCTTTATATGCAGTTTGTCTATGTAAGGTGGAAAGTGTTTATTTACTGTATGCTCCTTTGATCCCTATGCATCTCTGTAAGGCAGTGTATGTAATGACAAAAGTAAAAGCTCAGCCACCTTGCACTGTGTTACTACTTTTTTTTAATCCCTCCTCTTCTCCAGCTGTGAAGGAGATGACCTAGTTAGTGGAGAATGGTGGGAACCCCTGTGTAAACCCAGCCAAGGAGAGAGAAACTCCAAGGATGCATTTGCTGAACTAAGCTGATCGTACTGCTCTCAGGGGTTGTACTGTCTGAAATTACTAGTGTTGGCTCTCCTTTTCCTTGAATTTTCTGTGCATCCAAACCTCTTTTAAAAGAGAAATTAATTAGAACTATTTTCTATTGCATCCTTTGACAGCCACATCAATGCAATTTGTCTTCAGCATGTTTCCTCATCAGAATTGTTCTGGTAATGGTACGTAAAATTGTTATATCCAAACCTTATTTTTCTATTCAATCATTTTCAAACTCTTATCTGTAATCAAGTCACTGAACCATAAGAGACCTTTAGAACTTCCCTTTGTGACTCACAGACAGCAGCTATGCTTGGGAATTCCAGAAAGTAAATAAACATTTCATTTCAATTTAGTAACGGATACAGAAATGTTTAGGCATGTTAAACTGTATATTGGAGGAAGGAAAAGCTATTAACTGAAGTAATGCAGTTGGTTTAGCAGAAATTAAGGACCCAAACATGTGAATGTTAATTGGTGTTCAGATTTCCAGATCAATGCTAAACTAATTACCTTGCTATTTAAAAGGTCAAAACAACATCACCAAAATATATAAAGTATTGGAAAGTTGTGAAATGTGTAGCGTAAATAAATACAGTTGCTGTAATGGAATAAAGAGTGTTGGTTTAGTAATAGGTGAGACAGTGTGTGCACCAAAAACCCTTTATGTGTGTTCCAAAGTAGTGAATTTTTTTTTCTAAAGCCAGAAACATCTGAGAGCATGAGTCCAATTTCAGGAAGAAAATACCTGAGCTAAGCTTTGTGATTTTGAAGGACCCCAATAGCTTTAGTGTTTTATATAATTTCAGCTATTTAGCACTCTTCCTGTTTGGCTGAGGAAGAGAGAAGACAAAGGGGAGCAATGTTCTTCTGGGGATCTGTTGATAAAATGAGATGAAGTTATTGAATGAGTTTTTCAGTGGTGTCTTCAGAGAAAGAAAGAGACAGCAAGCAAATGAAACATTTATCATGGAGTGCAGGAGAGTGGAGAGACATGTGGCTCAATAGACCTTATCTGTGCTGCTCCTGACTTTCTGCCCTCCTCACTGAGTAGCGAGTCAGGCTGGAGCAGGGGGAAGGCTGGGGGGGGAAAATAAGGGTCTTAACACAGATGTGAAAATATGAAACACTTGTATTTCCTGAGGTTCGTCCTAGAAATGTTTTTCTTTCTGGCTAAAGCTACTCACAGTTTCTGTGCTCATGCAGAAAGTGTTAAATGGGCACGGATTAACAGCTACCAACTTAGTATTTTATATTTGATCTCCTGAAGGAGAGGATCATCATCTAGCTCACTATTCTGATCTGTGTGCTTTATTTCATACACACTCCTCCTTTTCATTTTTTATTTTTTGTAGATTCAGACTTGCACTCTTTGGAAAAGATAGTGTGTAATTCCACTAAGTTGTGAGTTGTTCGTTCTGAGAACCTGTGTTCTGTTGTGCCTTGACCCAGGTGCAAGATCTTGCACTTGTACATGTGGAACCTCATGAGGTTCTCCTGAGGCTCAGCCTGTCTAGGTCCCTCTGGATGGCATCACATCCCTATGGTTTGTCAGCTGCACCCCACAGCTTGGTGTCATCAGCTGATTTGCAGAGGGTGTACTCTACATCACTGTCAATGTCACAGATAAAGATATTAAAGGGTATTGGTCACAGCACTGACCCCTGGAAGACACCATTCATTACCAGTCTCCATACAGACGTGGAGCTGTTGACCAGCACTCTCTGGACTCGATCCTGCAGACAGTTCTTTATCTGGTGAACAGTCCACCCACCGAATCCATCTTTCCAATGTTGGGAGAAGGGTGCTGTGTTGTGTCAAACACATCTGTTATGCTATTCCTTGCAGTTGTTTGCATCCGTTACAGTTTGATTCCTGAAGCTTTTTGGAAAAAAATTCATTTCCAGAGATCCAGAACAGCAGAAAAACCCTTCAGCTTGGAGAACTAAAACAGATGGGCACTGTGGCCCAGGTCTGTGCGAGCATTCATTTCTCTGAAATAATGCAGGCGGTCTGAATTGTTCCCGATGTTGTATTAACATCAGAGCTGGAGGAACTCCGCTGACTTCAGTGAAGTTGTTTGGCTAAAGATGACCTACGAACCTAAAATAACAGAATATTGTATGACAGATTTTTCTATTCCTTGCCTGCAGCCGTGTTACTGCAGAGTGCTTTGTGCTGCAGAGCTGGGATCCAGACCCCCAGCAGCTCATTGCTCAGCGCTCTTTGGGTCCTGACTCCTAGCTCAGCTGTTCAAAATACAGACTCTGTGAAACCCATTTCTCAGTTGAAGTTTGTATCTCAGCTGTTTGTGGAGTTCACGTGCATGTTTTAATATCTTGTAATAAGTGATTATCAATGCCTTTATGCATCACACACTAATGCCAAGAAAGAGCGCTCGTTAATATTCCCTAACGAGGCTCAGAAAACGTGGAGGGGTGGTTTGCAGTTAGTGCATGGATGTTTAAATGGAGCAGGAGCTCTGTGTGAATATCAAAGACAGCCTGAGGGAAATAAAAGAATTTGGAGCTGTAAACAGCATCTTGTCTCGTTTGCATTTATGCTGTTTGTTTTTGTTGGGATATTTTTTTCAGTAAGTGCCCATTTTAGGTTTGCAAATAGATTCAAGAGCAAGAATAAAACCATTAGTCCAGGAATATATGAATTTCTGCACTTGCAGATCTTGAATTATCCTCTCCATTCCAGTGTATGTGTGCCTGGATGCATGAAGAGCAGAGGGGGTTTGGCATGAGTATGGAGGGGAGATGGCTGTGAATAGGTCTTCATATTTTGGCCTTTGAATTCTTACAGAGTACATGTATATTTATTTAAATTTATCTATACTTTTTCAAATCTGTAACCACAATAATGTCAATAATATTTCTTAAGAAGATGGGAAAAACACACTGTAGTGTCAACTGATATATGGTAAAGCATTTGGGACGTGTGAAGGAAAACACGTCTGGCCTGGAGTAACTTGTTTTCCAGCTGGCAGGATTAAAAGCATGTGTTTGATTTCCTTTTGTAGCTGAGCTGGATGCTGGGCTAAAGTTTTAGGTGACAGTGCAGATTTTAGCAGTTCCAGGATCCATGCCTGGATGTGAGCAGAGCGTTTCTCCCTGTGCCACAGTGGTATGATGTCCTGACTTGAACCTTTCTAAAAAGCAGAGAGTATTTCCTGGAAAATGTCAAATAATGTTTTAATATGTGATTTGTGTGAAGGAGGCAACATGTTCTCAGGGGACAAGAAAATCCTGTTTCCCTGAGCAGCTGGAAGCATCAGGAGCAGTGAGTGATATGCTGATTTAATGGTGCATCTGTAAAGAGCTGCAGCGTGCACCTTTGATGCAGGATAAACCTGATGCTGGTTCATTGACTAGAATGCACACTTTTTCCATGAAGCAAAGGTTGTTTTAAGGCACTTCTAGTTAAGCATTCCTCCAGGCAATTGCAAGGGATTTAGGTGTTCCTGTTTCACCCACCCCAAATGCCCTAGATGCCCTTTTCCTTGAGCAGTCTACTTCCTGCACACTGAGGACATTCAAAGCAATTTTAAATCCCCTCTGCACTAGCCTAGCAGCCCAAGGGAGAGCTAATTAGGCTTTGAACATCTGCTGGAGTATAACTCCACTGCTGTGTGTTACCAGCATACATATAACTACACTGCTGTTGAGTTCTGCTTGGCAGTGACCTGCTGGATACCCTCTTCCCTTGCCTGACTGGGTTTGTGTGCAAGTGCACGGAGCTATCCACAGCGTGTGGGCTGCAGCTCTCTGATGTACTCTGTGGTTATGGTTACTGTCTCACTTGTCCCAGAAATGAGGATTTTCCTGTTCCTGTTGCCTGTTGTGTATTCTTCTTATGGATACCTGGGGTCTCTCAAGTCAACATTTGCCATTTGAAATTTCCCACAGGCTCTTCCTGAAGCAGTAATTGCCATGCTTTATAGCTGCTGCATGGCTGATAATTTCCCAAGCTTTGAGGCTTGTGTGAGAGTTTTGTACTGGGAGGCAGAAATGGGCAGCTAATCCCCTCCTCCTTTAAACAAGATAGACCTAGTTGTTAATTCTTCTCTTGATGCATGGGATGGTGATGGACATAAATCCCATTAGCATTAATAGGAGTTAAATGTGTAAATCCCTGCTGTGCCATTGGGAGCATTGATTTCTGTTTTTCTAGTCTTTCTGGTTCACTAAAATCCTGAAGTTCCTGTTCAGGTTGCCTGCAGCTGTACCAAGTGCATTTCTGTGATGTCCTTTCCTGCAGTATGGCAACCACTGTTCATTATTCTAACTTCATTTTGCAGACCTTTATCTTTTTTGAACTTTTGTGTTATTAGAATTCCATTTAACTTTTATTTTTTACCTCCATGTATGGGTATGGGAATTCTGTGTCAAGTGCAGCTTTATGATGTGATAATATAGGGAGGAGATCATCTTACCACCCAGAATTGGGTGATCCAGTTCTGTGCCAAACATCTATTGAGAATGACATAACTCATTTCTGCTCCAGCTGTGTATCCTGTTCAGCCTTCTGCCACCTGAGTTGAATCCATGACTCTTATTTGCAGTAGTTCTTAATGTTGTCTGTCTTCCACCTATATATATTTTTTCCCTCCTTCATCTGTTCCACCAGCTTCCTTTAGCCTACCGTCATACTTCTAAGTGACATGCATCAACAAACAAAACCTGCCCTTGTGCAGCTGAGAGCTAGGTGAGATCCGTGTTTTTCCTTCAGGTTATCATGTCTGTCACCTTTAAATTTAAACGTTGCTTTGCTCTTTCTCTTGCTTGTAGAAATACCCGTATTTTTGGTTTGTGAATACCTATTTGCTAGCAGCTGGTAGAAGCTCTGAGAGATGTGATCCTCCCCTCCAAAGAATAGGCCTGATCATATAAGATGGAAACGTTTTTATTTCCTCACCTGTCATCTTCATGGTCTGCTTTATCATTCTTACACTTTCCACTTTCCATATGGAAGTCTCACCTCTTGTTCTATTGCTATCTTAATGGCTGCTTAAGTGAATTTTTGTTTTTTTTGCTTCACAACCCACGGCTCATAAGCAAACAGGCTATACATTAAATATCAAGAAATATGCCACGACATAAAAAATTAATTATCCTTCCTCTTCTGGAACCAACTATATAGCTGCAGTGTATCTTGTGTATTCACTTAAATAGTTACTGTTGGCTAGGAAGAGGAAAAATAGATTGCTGTAATAAATGTGCTTTTTTGAGCCACTTGAAGAGCATCAAATATGACTGTCTTTGTTGGAAGGATGTTCATAAGCTTTATTTAGCTCCTGCTAAGCAGTTCAACATCTCATATTGCTTGAGCTTTGCTGGAGTTCCATGTTTGTAAGTAGAGATGCATGCCAGTTTGCTAGCTGAGGAAATTTTATAATTATGCTTGCACTGTGTGTCCCTGCACTCTAGAGGGCTGAGCTATCTGAAAGTTGTATTTTTATTATTATTATTTTTTTTTCCAAATGTCTGAAACATGAAGAGTTGCAATGCAGTCTGATTCAGAAATCCATGGCTGGAAATTGTTATAAATAATAACCATGGCAATGGGGAGGAAGAAGCATTTTCAGAATTATTTTAAGTCAGGAAGGACATGATCAGTGTACAGATGGCCTGAGTCCCTGTTTAGTGTGGGCATGGAAAGTCTGAATTTACTGTAGAGTCTGAATATGCAGAGCCTGAAAACACCAATGAGAATTTCAACGCTTTGGGTCCTATGCAGAGGAAGCTTATGAATGAGTCTGCCTTGCTGGAATGTCAGAAGACAACCTGGCTAAATTTAGCCTTGTAGCTTTCTTGTAAAAGAAGGTACTGAGGAAAGGAAAGTGGGATTAACAAGAGTTTTGGTATTCAGGTTTCCATGGTGAGTATATTGCTGCTAATTGCCATTATGATATATGACATAAATATCATTTAAATGGCCAGTACTAAGCTCACCGAGTCCCTTAGACAATGGCCAAAATAAATATTGTCAATGGTATAAAAGCATTTGTCGTTTTCCTAATGTTTATTCTTCAGCAAGAAGAGAAACTAGGTCTGTTTTCATTTATTCTGCAGTGCAGTCTCATTGTACAGGAAGGAACAGTATTTATGGTGCTGTGCTGTGAGGACAGAACCTCACATGCTATAAAATGGTAGCTAGCCTGGAAAGTCCTTAAAGAAATGTGAAAAATCGTGTTACCCTACCAAGATTGTGTCCAAAAGAAGACTTCAAAAAAACCTTTGGTCACATTATGCATATTTTTATCCCTTGTATCTCTGGTGTTCTGTTTTATTTCCCTGTTACAGCACACCTCTTATTTTTGCTTTCACCTTACTGTAATGTTGTTAAGCACAGTTGCTTCATGGTTAGATGAAAGACTGGAACAAATTTCCCACTGCTGTTTCTTTTCAGTGTGTGTAGTTTAGAGTCAGCAAAACCTTCCTCATTCCAACAGTGTTGGGTGATTCAATTTCTATGTATGAACCGTATCAACAATATGCAGAAGGTCAGCTCAGTAAAGCAAAGAATATTCAGAGTTTCAGTGCTCTTCTTTGCGTTTTGCATCTAAATGGCAAAATTGCTGTTGATGCATTGCTTTATAGCCACATCGAATGTCTTTTCTCTGAATTACATCTAACATGAAGGCTACTCTTTTCTGATATCAGGCATTAAATACTCAGTGATAGGTTGGTCTGCATAATTTGCCTTCCCCAAATGTAAGCTCACGTTGAAAGCCTCCTTATTATCACCACCTTAAAAAAATACATTGCAAAAAGTCAAGATTGTCTCAACAACACTTAAAATAACTTGCTGATCACTGATTTTATATCAAGTTTGTGAAGAGACAGCAAACACAAATTGAACTTACATATGCAAGGCCACTTATCTGAAGGAGAGAAGGAAACCAAACTGGAACTATGGATCACCAAAGAGTCAAGGTAGCACTGAGCACTTTGTATAAGCCTAGCAGCATCCATCTTGAAAAAGTAATTCAAAGTGGTCAATTGTTGTTACAGCACGGTGAACAAGTTACAAGAGAGAGTCTTCAGTGGCATTCTACAGCTCTGTAAATGAATATTTAAAAAACAAATAGCAAAACCACAGCTATTAGAAAGCTGCCTCGTCTATTCCATCTGAAACACCTTAAAATACTTTTCCACATCTCTCCTTGATGATGCCATGGGAAACTGAATACGAAGGTGGCATGCTAACAGAAATAAGACAAGGCTCCAGGTTTTCTCCAGGGATATTTTAATCCTAATACAAGATCAAAAAATCTCTGCTCTACAGTTTTAATATTTTGAAATGTAAATTGAGTCATTGAATCATTTAGTTTTATCTGATTATTATTAATAAAATAATAAAGGATTTAAAAAATACCGAGAATTGAATTTCTTTACAGCTCTTATTCAGACTGTTGCTCTTTCAGAATAGCATTGCGTTCATTTAACTTTCCTTAATTAGCAACAGTATAGAAAACATGGGCTTTCCCAAGTATTACAGTGTTTGATTATTTCGCAACAGCTAAATTAAGGTAAATTGGATTGTTTATCAGTGAAAGAATGGGTCATATTTATATTGAAAGCAGTTCACTTAACGATAAAACTCTGGATGTGGCTGAAATTCCTGTTATTTTGTCTTGTCTCCATAGATGTTTTTTTTCTCTAGTGCTTTCCATTGACTTCTATAATAAAAATACATGTCCCAGTGGCTTTGAACGTATTTTTTGTTCTTCACTTCCCACACTGTAGCTTCTGTCCTCTCATTTTATCATTTAATTTTTCATGTACCTCACACATTATTTTGTGCTAAAAAAGAACACATCTTTGTAATGAGTTATATCTTCTTTCACTAGCAACTAATATCACCCCGTGCTCACTTCAGCCTTCAAATTTAAAGACAATGAATCTGCTTCACTTTTGTTCTATGAATAGAAATGCTAAATCTTAATTATCCTTTCCAGTTGCTATGCCTGTAGCCGTACGTATCATCAGCATATATGTACTACTGAATTTATTTTTATTCCCAAATTGCATCCCTCAGGGCATGAGACCACATCTGATATAATTAACTTGTTTTTATATGGACACATGTCAAATGCAGTCTGGGAGATTTGTCTTATCGATCTTGGTTTTCTCATTCCAGAAGAATTTCTGAGATATAATGCCACATTGGAGCTCTGCAAGCTTACATTTTCCTTTTACGCCTATCCTATTCAGGCTGAATTCCCAAAGATAACATGCAAGTGTCAGGCATGAAATTTTACAATCCTCCTATATTTCTTTCTTCATGAATTCGTAGCGTGGTCTGAAAGGCAAAGATTCTTAGAAGGGTTTTATGTTTTAGCGATGTGTGTGTGAGCCTCTGCAAATAAGTCCATCAGTTTTTACTTGAAAATATTTTATAATAAGGAAGTTAGTCATGTCTTTGTCCTCCATAGCAGTATTACTCACTAAAAATGAAAAGTCTTTAGAGGAATTGCTGAGAACAAAGCTAGAATAAATGGTGCTACAATGAAATAAATAAATCTATTATTACTTTAAGGATTCTGATTTAAGAGCAGCTCTAGTATGCCCCTGTAGCCAGGAGGATACACACTCCAAAGGTTCTTTGAATATTTGATTCATATGGCAAAGTGCAGTACGGGGCGAAGCAACTTCACCTGAATGCAACATGGTATCATCCTGGGTTGCAGAGTTACAGTGGGTAGGAGTGTGATTGATGTACCACATTCTACAAAGGCAGTTTTGGAGAACCAGCAGCTTATTTTATACCTTTTTAGCTTGTGGAAGTGGTGCAAACAGCCATAGTAGAAGCGTGCTCATTTGACTACTCAAGAAGATACATCAGCAGCGTTTCTCTGAGTGAATATGTTGCCTTGTGATTTCCCCCCCCCCACACACATTTTAAGATGTTCTGTAGGAGGTTAAGTCACCGTGCCATGGTGCTTGTATTGTAAAGTGCCTTCTTTACCCTTCTGGGAACGACATTTGTGGCCTTAATTCTGCGGCAAGGGATCAGTGTTGCACAGAGCATGCAGATACCTTCAGTGGTGCTTAAGCTGCCTGAGCACAGCAGGCAGCCTGAGGCCCGGAGCTTTGGTGGGTGTCATTAGTCTTGTTCTTACTTTGATGGATCTAATGATATGTTCTGTCTATTTTTATTAGCCATAGGTTAAACGTTACCTATAGAAATTCTGTTCTCCCTTCTCAGTCCTTTATCAGCTTCTGCCTTCAAAGCTTTTTTCGTGATTCCCTTCTTGCAGACGCACTCGCTGCTTCATACTTCTCATTACCACCAATAAAAGATTCTTTTTTGAGTCTTCCCTGCAGTAGTTTCCTTGCCAAGGAGTGCTGTACACCCACCTTTGCCTGAACTGGTGCTCTGTTTTTATCTTGCTGGCATCAGCTTCTGCAAAACTGGAGGACAGATGGTATATTTTATCTGGTGTTTTTGTGTGTTCTCAGAAACATTTATGGGACTCTGTCAAGTTAACAAAATGATTATTATTAATATTACTTCTCGCCTCTTCTCCAGCCAAAAGAATACTGGAAAAGCTGATTTTCTTGCTTCTGTGCCCTTTGAATCAGGGATATTACAGGTGAATCGTAAAGATTTAAAGGCACATGCTTAGAGTTTCACCTTTTTTCTTCATTTCTTGGGTTTTGTTCCTAACCCAGACAGATTTCTCACTTTAATCAGATTGCTCTTCCCATCCCAATTATATTTTGTGTTCCGCACTGTCTCCTAGCAGTTTCTCTTTCCAGGAGAGGAGAACTGGGATCCAGATTTCTGAAAAAGAACAAGCTGAACAATAAGGCACTGATGTTTTGGTTCTGGATGCTTCCTGAGAGCCCCAGGGGAACAGGCTGCTGCACAGGTCCAGTGCAAGTTGAATACATCACTCTGTGTTCCATTATAAAGGCTCCAGGAAAGTTTAAGTCATTTTTAGACAACGTATACCTTTATCCTGTCACAAAGGGGATTATTTTTTGCCCGGATCTCTTTTGCTTGTTATAGAAGCAAGGAAAACTGCTTCTTGCATTCAGAGCACTGCTCTGCTATTACACAAAAAACAAGTCATTACCTTTTTCTCTGAGGAAGTGACATTTATAGAGAGCAGTCAACAGGGATGCCATGCTGCCCTCCACTTTGCTACTGATGAAAGAGGTATGGGCAGAGATGGCTCAGACTTTCTGGACAGGTGGCTGTTGACTCTGAAAGGCCGGGGAAATTGTAAAACCCACTACAGCTTTGTCTCCAAGGAGGAGGATGGCAAACTGTGTTCTTCCTTCTCAATATATGTTTAGAGATATTTTTTTTTTTCCCTTTTTCTGCCAGGCTTTTTCCTTCCATCTCTGTCCTCCAGTGGGCTGCTCTTTGTCTCAAACCACCATTTGGCTGCACACTGGCTCTCTTTCCTTCCAAGCACCTGCTTTGATCTCCTGTGTTTGAATGCCAGCAGCTGTGACAAAAGCAGAGGTTTGCCTGTTCATCTGCTCTGTTCAACCCATCAATGCAATCCAAAAAGCCATATTCTAAGTTGCCACAGAGGGCTTGTTGACTGGAGCAGAAGTTCTCCAAGAACCAGCTCTGTGAGCTGGGGAAGTACACCTGTTTGCAAGATACTGCTAAGGCTTCACAGACGAATATTGCAGGTTATAAAATTATCTTGCTGATCTTGGGAGAGCAGCTTAAAATAAAACACTTATTGTCAGCTTGATGAAGTTCCACCCCATTTAACTTATCATAAAAATACCAGTTTTCATTTTCGGCCATCTCTGTAGGGAGAAATGACTGAGGGTCACTTCATGCTCTTACAGCTGATCCTCACAGAAGACCCTCTCAGCATCTCCTGCCAAATTGAGCAAGTCAATGAGCCAGCCCCCCATATATATTAATAGTTCTAATGTAACATCTGCCCCTTTTGCTTTTCAGCCTGTGATCAAAATTCCCTCCATGCTGAGTAAAAGCTGAGTAAGGACCTTGGGGTATAAGTGGGTGCTTGGAGACTCTGCTGGCATCAGGCATGGAATGAGTTCTGTGAGATTAGCTCATTCCCTGGTATTTCCTCCTGTCAGAGCCACAGATGTGCTTCATTTCATTAGGTGTAGCTGCAGGCACACTGCCATTCAGCTCTACTGCTGACTTTATCCCACTACTGCTGAAGGCCAAATAATCGTAATCATTTCAAGTTGATAGCACAGTATATTTCCCCAAGGAACACTATTCAAATTAAATCAGTCATACCAACAATGATTTTATAATTATATAAAGGGAGCCTTGTACTCCAGTTTTTGTTGTTTTTATTCTTTTTTTTAATTGTGAATCCTATCAAATGTCTATTTTTCTTTTAAAATGTGTTCTTCTCCAAAATCTTGATACTTTACCTTTTTTTCTGTAGAAAAAAAAAAAAAAAAATCATTACGTTGCTGATGGTGTGCTCAAGTGGAATGTCAAAATGTATTGTAGGTTCGCTCCAGAAGATGCCATGAGAGGAGAGGGCTTTTTCTTGGTGATGGCAATAAGCTGGAGCATTGACTAACCCAGTTTTGAAAGCACTGTGCTTCAAGTTCAGCAAAGAGTTAGATCTTGATGCCCCTGAGTAATTTCCTGGTGCAGTCTAGTTGCTTGCAGTAGTGCAAAAGCTCTTGAACAGAAGCAGACCCTGTGTGAGCTGGCATAGCAGGCTGGGCTGTGGGCGAGCATAGCTGTGCGCTGGGTTATTCAGCATAATGCAGCTCCTGCTTCTTTTTATTAATGCTCCTATTCTCTACAGCTTAGTAATAATTCAAGTAGCAAAAAACCTTATTTATTTTTCTGCAGGTGGATTGCTGAATGCTTAGGATGCTCCGAGTTAGATAAGGAGAGCCAGCTTAGGAGCAGCACAAGGGCCCTTTTTTAGGCTAGATCAAATTGATTGCTAAAGAACTAGAGCAAAAATTGCTCCACCTTTTTAGAATAGGATGATTTATATCTCCTTTATGAAGAGGAGATAAAATGTTCTGCTTCTTACTCTCTACAGAAATAAAACAGAACTAAAAATATATCCTGATGCAGACGAGTTTAAAATAGAGCTCAGAGCAGACAAGTATTCATGAGGATATGAGTTAATGATTTCTGACTAGTTGGGCATATACCGAAATATTAAATGTAACCTTTCCTAAATGTGTTTGGTTTCATTCCATTGCTAGGCAATAAGTAGAATCGAGTGGTAAGAATTATGAAATCTTTCGCTGGATGAGATTGAATCAGTGTAGGACAAGACTTCAGGAGCATGCAGGTGAACTTTGGGAATATGTCCCTTCTTTCATTTATTTTCCTTTACTTATCTACTTACATGTGTGATGCACACTGGTTTCTTCAGGATAGTCATAGAAGTTTTTCCAGTACCAGAGAATGTGAGAGACAGAAACTTCAATCAGGTAAAATCTAGGTCTCAATTTTATTTATCAGTCAAAAAATCTGAATTTCTTGCTTCTCTTATAGTACGTAAGTTCCCTTTCTTTTACTGTGTCAGCTCCTAGGGCTGGGGACGGACAATTGGAAGAATTAAGTTAAGGAGATTTCCACTTCTTTCACTCACCACGTTATGATTTTGTTTAGTAGTATGCTGGACATATTGTGCAGAAGGGTACTGTGAGAAAGAGCATCAAAAGACTTGCTGAAATCCAAAAAGACTTAACCAGCTGGTTTCCTCTGGTCAACTAAGTGGATAACCTTGTCGTAAACAAAAATTAAGTTGGTTAAACAGGACTTTCCCCTCTTGAATTCATGTCGGCTGCAGCCAATGACTCTGTTGCCTTTCATGTGTTTTATTTTCAGGATCTCCTGAAATGATCCTCTCTATAATTTTGCCAGTTACTGAAGCATTTTTAGCTTTATGATAACCTCTTCCATGTACAGCCAACTCCTGAGAAGTAAAATGCTATGTTATGTTCTAATCGTTCACTCATTTTGGGAGCCAAAATTCTGCAACCAGAATTCCAGAATTATTTTTTTTTCCTGTCTGTTTCAACTTATTTCATCCTTGTCATGACATTTATAAGCTGACTGGGAATGTATATGCTTTACCTTTTACCAAAGAACAGAAAGGCTTTCGGTTTTCCATCATTAATCCCCAAATATCAAAACAACAACAAAAATCGCTGCTACATTGAAAATAAGGCTCTGATTCCCAGTAATAATTCCTTGAAGTGCACATCACTACTTCTCATCTATTAGTCTCCTTCCACCATGAGCCATATTAATGTAGCATATTGATGTAATTAGTCTTTTAACTCCTGCAGAGATGAATGTAGCACGCTGTGCCTCATCAGTGTAATAAAGGTTATATAGAGAGCTGTGTCGGCAGACAATGTTCGTGCTGTTAGACGTATATCCCATTCTGTGGGCCATTTCTTTGTCTGCTGAGTTTACATCTGGTCACAGCCCATTGCTCTGCATTAGCAGACCTGTATGGCTATAGTTGGGACAGTGCTCAACTCTTATGGGAGGTTATCATTGTTTTGTTTGAGTTAAGTGTAAGATGTTACAAGGTGGTCTTGCTCCCAAGCAGGCTTGCTGACGTGTTGCTGACCTGCAAATACTAATGTTGCTCACCTAAGCCCTGTATGCTGTCTGTGAACTTTCTGCCATCTACCCTTTGGCCATCCATACTGCAGTGAGCATCAGCCATCATCGTGGAGCCATCTTATGCCTCAGGCTGTAATTGCAAACATGTCTTGCTCTTCACCAAATGCGTTAAATAAACATTCACTTAATTACAGTGATTACAGTCCCCTTCGTTTAGTGATTTTCATAGGATTCAAGTGACTGTGACGTCAATTTATTGCTTTCTTCACACAAAGCGTTTAGAATTCCTTCTTCAAAACTTGGAGCATTTATCCAGAAATACGGTTTTCACAGCATTTGCTGTCTCCAGGTCAGTGCTTAAACCCGACCATTGAAGCTAGGAGCCTCACTAGAGATGCTGTTTACCTGTGACTAGAAATACTGTGCCTGGTGACATTCTGGCACTCACCTTGCCTCAAAGAAAGCATGTTGCTTCCTTTTCCCCAAGGCATGCTACAAGCATTTGTTGTATCTGTTTTTGTCCTTTGCTGCTGTTGTCCTTTACTAAATTCATTTATATTCCCCCAGTGCTATGTCTTCCCTTTCGTACTCTTCTCAGCCTCTCGTTGGCCCTCTGTACAGCTGTTTGTTTCTTTTTCCCTTTATTTGTACTTATTTTCTCCTATTTTCTCATATTAGTAATGGGAGCTAAAGAAATCAAGCAATAGTGCTTCCACCAATTAAATTAGAATTGGAGTATCCACAGCTTAGGGCAACCTTTAACAGCTTGATAATGTGATAAACCAGAAAGAGACAGACCGGTAAAACTTCCTTCTTTGCCTAAGTTCTGTTTTCCACATACATGAACTACGTCATTAATATCCTCTGTGCTGGCAGCAATGCTTACCATAAATCTAAATTAAAGAATTCATGAAACAAAGGGATTGTGACGAGCTTAATCTGGAGTTTGACCAACAGCATATGGATTTATGATATCATAAGCAATTTGGTGAGGAATAAATACCCTCTAAGGTCGTGTGTACCTTTACTCTTGTTCTGTCCTCTTGACCTTGGCTTTGGGTTCTGCTGCCTGAACTTGGACACTACTCAGAAGATTAGCCTTTGGTTTCTTAAATCTGTTCTTTCAACAGCCACTTTTCCACTTTTTTAGTGTGACTTTTATTAAAATACTGCTGATGGTAATGTAATTTACAGAAGATCTGTATGTAAGAATGCAGTGGTGCATGGGTCACAGTCCCTCTGAGTGACTGGAGGCCAACGTCCTGGGACTTTCATGGTCAGATGACAGGAAAAGATTATCAAGCAGGAATAACGTTTCAATAGGACTCCAAATATTTGAATTAAACAATGTTTGCTGATTGTATGCTCTCCCTTGTGCTAGCTGGACTTGCATATGGCTAGCCAGTGGCACTGCTGCAATCTATTTGAGCCTGGGTAGAAATTTAATGAAGCTATGGGTACATAGGTGGGTTATACGAGCACGCTGACTGACTCATATCTGTGCTTGGAAGCTCATACACTTTGTTTGGGTTTCTTGCTCAGGGAGTTCTGGTTTTAGACCAAGTCTTGGTGAAGAGGTAGCATTAATGACATGGAATCATTTCCCGTGAAAATAGTTCTTTGCAGAACCACAGTGCTACTCTGTGGGCATTTTTTTTTTGTTGTTCCTGATCCTAAGGAACAAATAAACAACTGACATATATGGCTGTTATGCGTAAAATGATGTGTGCAAAGATAAATTCTGGAGATGTGGTAATACACTGTAGATATCTGATGTCTGTAAACAGTGTCAAAGAGAAAATTCCTAGAGAAAATTTGTCGTTCTGTCAAAACCTAAACTATTAAAATGGCAAACAAATGTTGATTATTTCCTTTCTAATTTCTTCAGTGGATGTTTAACAAGTGAAGAGTTCAGTTTCAAAAATAGTACTTTGAAATTAAATTTATCGACAGATTAAAATCAAGCATTGTCACTGAAATGTGTGACTCTTGGCATGGTATTACTCATTTGTACTTTAGAACTTTTCTTGTTCCTCATGTTCCATTCCATTTCACACTACTCAAAGGTTAGCATCCTGAAACCCTGCACAGTCTAGCAATTCCATTTACTAGAAATTTGCTACTGGATATTACATTGGGAAAATTATTTTTCCCAAAAAATCTGTGGGAATATATGAAGTCCTTAGCATTGCATAATTTGGGACTTTCATACTCAACTCCTTAGTGACTATTGGTAAGTTTTTGATAGAATTTTGGAGGCCATCATGTATAATAGCTGATTTTTTTTCTTTTTATTTCCAATACCTTTGATATCCATTGCTTGAAGCTCCAGTGGGAAGTAATGATCTGTGGACATCAGCTACCAAACTGACACTTTGGGAAAGAAGGATCTGTTTCATTGACATATTTCACTTTGTTTTTACTTAACCAGGCTTTGGTGTTTTTAATAAGAGATGTTTTCTCTGTGGTGGCAGCAGAAGGTCTTTAGTTGTTACTGGGATTCTGGATAGGACATGAAGCTGACAGTGTTTGCAGAATTCTAGAAAACGTGACAATAAGAAGTAGTCTTGATGTCTGCAATAGCATCTGTACAATTACACTTCAAATTCCCATGTCTGACCATCCAATATGACTTACAGTAATACAGTTTTTCTGAAAGTGGAAATGGTTGATTCCTTAATTTAAAATGATTAGTAATTACATTTTCTTTTCTTTTTTTTACTAGAAATATATGTATATATATTTCCAAGTAGATTGCAATTGATGTCTGTGTGTTCAGGTATTGCTACTCTCAGAGAGCACTGAAAACTTTTCAGTTTCATGGGACTCTAAAATCACAGATTTATTTTAGGAACATCTGGGTTGGAGTTATTTGCCAGTCTTTAGGGAACAGTGTGTAGACAAAGATTTCTCCTTCGCTTCCAGCCACTTGCTGGCCTCACTCATGGAAGTACGGGCTGCTCTCAGATTGCAGCCTGATGAAGTACTGAAATGGGGTCCTACCATTGCATACTCACAAAATTGGATTCAGTGAAACTTGTGTGTAGAAAGGAATATATATGCTTGTATGTTGATATCTTTCCTTAGGAAAATATTAGTGTTATGTCAAGTATTATCATCTGGTTTAAGTCACCCTGACTCTGTTGGTGCTGTCGATGGTCTTAGGCTTCAGAGTTATTGAAGTCAATAATGGGGCAGTGTTTTTCACTGAAATCTTCAGAATACTTTGATTACAAATGTTCTGTATTTTATATTGTATATTATGCATAAGCATAGTACTGTCCTGTATTTGAGTAGGCAGTAAAACAGAATGTAATACTAGGAGTGATATAAAAGCTGAATTTAGCATTCTGTGTGCTGATCTTGTGTTACAGAAATCAGTGAGATGAATATTCATTTCTTTTTCCTGTTCCCTCGCATTTCCCATACTCTGAGCAAAGCAAAACAAACTGTAAACCACATACACTGCTTGCTTAGCTGGGTTCACTCCATTTTAAAAGAAACTATTAGCTCTGATACATCCTCAAACTGTGCTTATGGGTAACAAACAAATATAAAGGTTGAGATCTGCTGGTCTGTAAAAAGCACTACTAAGTTACACTGATGCAGGTTTTGTGCCATAGAGCCAGAAGAGAACAGTGTTTAAATGTGGAATGTCAGTGCAGAAGGGCTACTCATGTGGTCCATGGCTGATTGGTGCAGTGGTACAGTGTAAGCCCGTGTGTCAGTTTCAGTACTGGACAAGGCTTCAGTCATATGTACTTCATATAAGGTCACAGTATGTTTTCACTATTAGTTATCCCAATATTTTCATGATATAGTAGCATGTCTTCTATTATGGAACCTTGAAGTATTTGTGAAATGCAGTAGTCAAGTAGTAAGAGACTAATTTGCAGAAGATAGAGACCTTTTTAAGTGAATTTTTGCCTAGATACTTCTTATATTTTATTTGTTCTGCTTCAGACATCAGCCCAGGGCTTTATAACAAGTGATAAAAATTTATTATGTAATTTCCTTATTTAGATGACTCAATACCCATAAATCCAACTGATATGAATATGAAGTGATCTTGCACAGTAACTGAAAATAAGGCTGCTTAGGTGACTAAATGTCAGCTCTGCTTTATGACATCAGGAGACATTTCACATATTTTGTTCTAAGATGTTGATGTCTCATCGTTAACAATTTAAATCAGTAATGCTACAGTATTTTCAAGCATATGTATCTTCATTCTGCTACCCACCTCTGTTTCATTTTTTCCCTGTAATTTCAGCATAAGCTTTCAGATATTTCTTATGTGCTTCCTGAAGGAGCTAGATGAGTCTTAGGACCAAGCAGCTCTTGTTTGGTTCCTCACTGGAGCCCAGATCAGATGGTACAGAGAACACACATCCCCAGGAGCTATGTGAAAAAATCTGTTGAGACCAATACACAGAGGAGCTCTTCTGCCTGCACTGTTTTCATAAGTCTTGTTGCAGTTTGATCAATCATTGTCTTTAACTGAGAGAAAATACAAATTTTGTGAATCTTCTAGTTATTGGTTGATTACATTTGATTTTTAGACTATTCAGTGCAACATCTTAGAGTCTCAGCAGTGTGGTCAGCCCTGGCCACTCAAGAAATTAAACATGATATTCTAGGGTTGGCTTTTTTTGGCATTGAACAAGCATAGTAAGCCAGCCAAAAGAGTTGTGGCCTCACTTTGAGTATTGTGTGCATTTTTTACCTCCTCAGTACAAAAATGATGTTAGGGTTCTTGAGAGCATCCAGAGGAGGGCAACAAAGTTAGTACAAGGACTAGAAGGCACATCCACTGAGGAGCTGTGGCTGGGGAAAAGGCTGGGCTGTCTGGTCTGGAGAAAAGGATGCTCAGAGGTGACCTCATTTCTTTCTGTAGTGAGGGAGGGGAAGAAGAAGGAGATGGTGTGCTTCCTTCCCCGGGAACTGATGACAGGATGTGTGGAAATGGCACAAAGTTGCACCAGGAAAGGTTCAGACTGGGCACTAGGAAAAATCTGCAAAGGGCTCCTAGGGTGGCTGTTGATGCCCACACTTCTCAGTGTTCAAAAGGCATTTGGATTATGCCCTCAGTAACGTTCTTTATCTTTGGGTTAGCCCTTAAGTGGCCAGGCAGTTGGACTAGATGTTTTTTGTAGGTCTCTTCCATCTGAACTATCTCTTTACGTACTGGGTATACTATTGGTCAACTCAAACAATTTATTGTTAACAGTATTTATTTTCAGACACTGTTGACTTGCTATATACTGGAAATTTCAAAAGAGTGCCAATTATTGTTGAATCTAGTATTTTAAATTTCGTAGAATTACAGTACTTTTTGGAGTATGGAGTAGAGTTCTGTTAAATTGTAAGCACATGTTTTATGTGTTTAAATTAACAAAGCCTTGCAAACCTATTAAGAGACCACGCATTACTAATTTTACACTTATTCAAAATGATCTGCAAAGTAAACAGTGGAGTTAGAAATTTGCCCCGGGAGTCTTGATTAACTAGACAGCACATAAGATAAACGAGTCACCTAAACACCTTCCTGCTTACCTGTGGCTTGTTTGATTAACTTGAAATCTTCCTTAGAGAAAGAGTGGGTTCTCTTGTGATCCAGTAATAATGGCTTCAATTGTAAAGTTTCTTGTCAAGTACTATTATGCGTGTTTAAAAGAATGTGGAAAAAAAGGCTGGAGAACAGCCTGAAGAAGGGACATTTTGGAATACAAAGTCATATGGATGGGCCTTTGGAGAAAACTCTTCACTTTCCTCTTAGCCAGTGAGTTTGCAGAAAACTGTCCTCTTATTCCACATAATTATTCTTTCAAGAATTGTGAAATGTTCTTCTCCTAGTATTGTGTGATGGGAAGGTTAATTACAGACCCGTGTTTTAAAAAGTCTCTTGTAAATGTGTTGCCTTTAATCTTATTGGCTCTCTTACTAAGTGCAAAACACAAAAGTAGTGTTGACTTATAAATGGAATTTCCTCAAGGAGTCTTTTTCTAATTTATCTTGAAAAACAAGCAAAGCATTTGGGAACTTTACTTAGTTACAAAACTAAGATAAGTTTGTGCCAGGATTCAAGCAATTTTAAAAATCAAAAAGAAAAAAAAGAAAACTTTTTTTACTGAAAGTTGGAATACTGATATACATATGTAATGGGCAATTTTGGGACTTTAAAACTGTCCTATGTATGTTTTACCTTATTTTCCATCTGACACAGGAACAAGACAAAAGAAGATGTATGGAAAATATTACTCAGAACCTCTGAGCTCTCAATTAAATGTCTATTTTAGTGATTCCGTTTGTTTTAGGATGGAGATAATCAGTCAAAGTAAATGCATTTGTCTGGTCTGCCACCTACTTCCAGTTCTCATTTGCTCTTGCTCCTGTCATGCATCATTTCAGGGCATTTTGAAGATTTGAGAACTCTCAAAAAAGATTTGAAAGAGCTTCTTTATTTGCCACCTAAGTGAGAGTTCCGTGAATCACTCACTTGTTCAGCTCTTTTTCAGTTTTCATTTACAGCTAGACTAACAGCGATAACATGTTCACTCTTTGTTTCCCAACTCCAAGTTTATCTGCTCTTTATTGTGAATTACTATTGCTGTGTCTGTTAAATCTTTCCCAGTTGTAAAAAGAAAATCAATATTCATTTGACGTTTGCAACAGGAACCAACACTAGGTAGAAATGTAATGATTTTGCTGTTGTCAGCACCAGTCCAGAGCTGAGCTGATGAACAGAAATTCAGAGGAATGGATAAAAAAAAGCTTGTTAGTATTCCTTCTGCTAACCCAAGAAAGAAGTGAGGATTTGAACAGGATAAAAACATTTTCTGATCAGAAACTTTGACTACATAGCTCCTGATTCAAGAGGACTTTTTTTTCCGGTATTTATTGAATTTATAGCGGTAAGGAGGACCTTAAATATGTTGAGTAATGCTTTTGAACTTTTTTCCCCTGGTTTCATCATTAAACTGTTCCAAGTAAGCGAAACCAAGGTCTGTGCTGCTTTGGTTTTTTTCCACTTTTCTCCTCTTGCTTTTCTTCCTAAAAATAGAAAACCAGGCACCCCATTAGCTCCTGTCTTTGATCAAGACTTTATTTTCTCCTGAAGGTACCAAGATTCTCGGTACTAGAGGGAAAACATGCCGGGCTTGCTTTTCTTTTCAGTAGATAGATATTTTGAACTGGGGGGTCCTGTTTTCAGAAAAGCTTGATACTCTTTAGAGAAAGGTCTTAGCACATTTGTCAACAAGGTTTAGTCTGTTTTCAATTTGAAAATTCAACTTCCCTATATAGCGGTATATGCAACTGCTGAGTCACGGCCTGAACCTCTGATTGAGCACCTGAAAGAAAGACCTGGTCAGCCCTGGGAACAAACACCTGTGTGACCAGGAGGGGTGGAGCCAGGGTCACCTCCTCTTAGACCTCATTTAAGGGCTGACTGCCATGGGGAAAGGTTCTCTTGTTGGAGATTCCTCCTCTGTGGAGTTTTCCTTTGTGAGCCTTGGTCCTCAGAGAAGGATGAGCGCTCTTCTTCGTTTGTAATAGTTACTTGATTGCTCTGTTCTTGTTGCCCTTATACCATTGCAAATGGAAACAATATTTCTGTGTTTAATGTGAGTGCTGAGTCGTGGGAAATTAATTCATTGATAGGAAATATCTAAAAATCATTGCACAGAAGCTGTTATAAACTGCATGGGAAAGATTGCCACTAACTTCAGGGTTAGCATCTAGAGGTAAATTAGAGGTTCATTTCGCTACTAAAATCAGATTGCTTGTGCACTTACTCTTTCTGTAATGTTTATCCGTTCTTTATATTTTGACTGCATAAAACTGAGGTAACAAAGATTAAGAAAAATATAGCTGAGATAAATATGCAATATTGAAAGTAATTGTGACTTGTGGGAACTGAAATCCATTCTGGTAAAGCTTTGCACCTGATCCTTTAAAGATGGAGAGTTAGCAGAGGGAATAACTATGTATGAAATGGGGAGCAGTAACAGTCTTTAGAGGCCTACCCTGTAGAGCTGAGAGCCCAAGGGGAAGAGGATCACTGTGGCTCTTGTTGACATTGACTGCCTTCTCCTGCAGCCATCACTGAAGTTTGCAAGGAGGTTGGAGGAAAGCAGCACCTCTGGCACTGAACTGGAGGGCACTCTCATGGGTCTCACCAAAGCTTCTGCCAAAACTGCCATTGTTTTCCCTTCTCGTTTGAAAATGAGAGAGAAAAAAAGCATTTCATCCAACACTTCACTGGACACCAGTCGAAAACTAAGAGAGGAGAAGGATTAATTAGGGTCTTCTTAAAATTAGATCACAGACTTGGAAGCAGGATGGTGGGGGTAGAGAGAGGTATCAGAGATGAAATCACCTGAGCTCTTTGTAGAACCCAAGCTGTATTTGCTGACTTATCAAGCTGTAAGTCAGACATGGCTGGCAGCTTTTCCAGAATTTTAATTATTTCAGTCTATAGCTCTGATCTTACTCACCGCAAAGACTTTTTTTATTTAATGTTTTTTGTCATTTTTAATTCTCCAGTTTGAATTTTGTTCAGATCACAGAGTCGTAGGAAGACTTGGGTTGGAAGAGACCTCAAGGATCATCTAGATCCAACTCCCTGCCTTGGACAGGGTTATGAAGTGCCAGATCAAGCACCAGATCAGGCTGCCCTGAGCCCCATCCAACTTGGCCTTGAACGCTTCAAGAGATGGGGCATCCACAACCTTTCTGGGCAACATGTTCCAGCACCTCACCACCCTCTCTGTGAAAAAATTTCCCTCCGCCATCTAAATTAAATCTCCCCTCCTTTAGTTTAAAACTACTTCACCTTTTCCTGTCGCTATCTGACCATTGTAAACATTGATTTCCCTCCTGTTTATAATCTCCTTTTTAATATGGGAAGATCACAGTGAGGTCTCATTGCAGCCTTCTCTTTTCCAGACTGAACAAGCCCAGCTCCATTAGTGTGTTTTCACTGGAGAAGTGCTCCAGCCCCCTGAACATCCTGGTGGCCCTTCTATGGACCTTCTCCAAAAGCTTCACATCTTTTCTGAGTTGGGGGCCACAGACCATTGGTGCTCCAGGCTGTGAGTGAACACTGATAGCTCATGTTAAGTTTTCACCTACCAGGACCCCAAGGCTTCTCTGCGGGACTGCTCTCAATGCAATCTTCTCCCAGACTGTACACATATCTGGGATTGCCCCAACCCAAGTGCAACACCTTGCTCTTGGCCTTGTTAGGTTTATACAAACCTCATTAAGTTTATACAGACCCACCATTGAGTTTGTCAAGGTCCCTTTGGATGTCATCCCCTTCTTCTGTCATTATCAACTGCTCCATTCAACGTGGTGTCATCTGCAAACAAGCTGAGGGTGCATCCAATTGTACCATCTGTGTCATTGATAAAGATGTCAAAGAGTTCCAGACCCAAGATCAATACTTGGAGTATATTTAGAAAAGTGTTCTTCTGCAGTTTTAAAATTGAGTGTTCTTCAAACAAACTTCATGCAAAGTTGTCAGAAACCCACGCTACTGGTTAAATTGTCAGGTAACTTTTATTTCCTACGAGGAGGAAGTCATATATAGATAGTATTTGTAAGATGATTCATGTGTTTCTTGCTCATGTCCCAACTGCTTCCCTCCTACAAAGATACAAGACACGGTATCTCCTACAGAAATCTGTGCAAGTTAGTCTCACGCATTTTTTTCTTGCAGACAGATACATGAATAATCCAGATGTATACAGATTAAAATAGTTTGATAAGGAGTAAAGTCTCAGTATGTTATTAGATCCAGTAAATCTTTTACATTCCTCCTCAGCTAGACCAAAGAGTTTTAACAATATTCTTAAGATTATTTTATTCTTGTGTTCAAAATTGGATGGTGTTATGTCTCCTTTTGAGGATTAGTATATGTCAGTTTCTTAAGTGTAAGCAGAATATCTTCCTCTTTCAATGATATGTAAGCATTTTAAAAATACCAGGGAGCAGGATTGACTTACAATGACTGGAAAGTTTTGTTCATATCACTTGCTTTTAGACAACGTGCTGGTGCAGTATCTGTTGTGCAAATGCAGCATGCTGAGCACAAAGGGTCCGGTTCCGCCTGCTGCTCCCATTGGACAATCCCATTAAGTTAAATAGAAATTCTCATGCAGGATTAAGTCTTTGCTACACTATATAGGAAAATATTTTATCGTATGAAGAAGTTAATTTGAATAGGCTGCATTTTGTTATGTATGGGAAAGAAGGGAGAATTTGGAAAAGGGTCCTTTTTATCATAGAAATGTAGGTTTGCAATGTGTATGCTATTTAATAGCGTGACCACCAGTATATGAACAAGGGCAGTTTTTTAAAACAAGCTCCAAAATAATATTTTAGTATTCATTAATAGAATGCAGTGACACTGAGGTGCATTTATCCTATAAATTGGCCTGCACTGACACTGAAAATCATCTAATATAATGACAAAAAGCTCTTCCAAAAGATAAAGTGATTCAGCTGACAAACTGGCAATTACTCCCACAGACTTTTCAAGCTTGTCTTTAAATAAAACATTTGTTAAAACATTTGCTATGCACCTTGTGTCACTGGCACCAGGATGAATGCTGCATTATATTCTATCAGTTACTTTCAATTAAAGATATTTCAAAGAATGTTGATGTAGTTGGAAGAGCACATTTTAGGTTTTTGGAACTATGACATTTCATTTGGTGTAGCAACTAGCACAGGCTAATGAAATGGGTGTGTTAATTTAATGGTAATACATTTTTATTCATTCATAAGAAATTTATGAGGGCTGCTCCAAAAATTATGCCTCCTCTTCTCTTCTGTTGGCCCTCAATGTTAGAGATGGATGTTGGTGGTATGGTAGTAGAGGCTGAACTTTCTTGCCAGCATTCTGTTGCATTTTGCTGCAGTGGGACGAATGACAGCAGTAGGGCAGTCTGATAGAATGGCATCTGACATGGAAGTGAGTGTGGAAAGAAGGAGTGGGATTTAATTCCTCCATTCAGAAAAAAATGGCACCCACTGACATTCATCAACACTTGCTGAATGCTTATGGAGACAAAACAGTGAATGTGAGCGCAGTGAGGCAGTGGGTGCTGTGTTTCAGCAGCAGTGACCGCAACAGTGGTCACCTTTACTGGTAGAGTAGTATGTTCACCTCTGCCAAAAATGCATAGCTCATGGTAGTGACTATGAAGAAAATCAGTGTTCTGTAGCCGAGAATTTGCTCTATCAAACAGTGTTATAGCCTTTGTAACTGTTGTAGTTTCCATGGAAATAAATAGGAGCATTACTTTCAGAGCAACCTACAGTACAACCCATTTATTACTTCCTAATCACCATTGATCATAACCGCTACTACGGAACCAAAAAAGAACAGATTGGATTGCCTTTATTTGTCCTCCTCTCAGTTGGTTTGTGCCCTGAGCACAGGAAAGGTATTTACAGCAAATGAGTCATAGATGTGGAGCTCTGCAATGCTTTGGTTGCTGTTTTCAGCACACAGGCTTTGGGATGATGAGGTATGATGGCCAGTGAATAGTACCAGAAAAGATTAATTTGGTTAGTTTAGCATAATTTACTAGTCAGCCTGCAAAACAATAATCTGTCCCTGCATTAAGTATTTTGATTCTGTATTAAAAGAAGGAGATCACGTTTTTGAAGCTGAAAGCAGGGTTTGTTGAGGGAATTTTACTTAGCTAAAATATTGTGGTTAGAAATAAGATTTGCACAAGGCAGTTTTTTACATTTTGGAATCAGTCTGTGAAGAAGAGAGTACCTAAAAGATTATCCTTTTTTCCCCCCTTGCTTAAAGCTTTGTTTCTTGTTCATCTCAGTTGTAAAAGGAGTGAGCTGAAAATCAGATGTGCCCATGGTGAGGTGGGATGAGGATACAATGGGATCATATGCCCCCTGCCAAAAAATAGTCACCAAATGCTGGGGTAGTGCCTTCCACCTGCAACTTTCTTAATAGACATCATCCTCAAAGTCCCATTTTGGGACTGCTGGATTACTGCCTCTCAAGGAGCTGGCACATTCAAGACAAAGAGCAAACTGCAGCAGAGCCCAGCACATGGAACTGCTGAGAGAAGCAGAAGTTGAGTATTTCAAGGGAGGCTGTGCCAAAGGCTCAGGAAACAGATTTCTCATTTTTAGAAGTCCAGCATAAACTGAGGAATGAGTGTTTTTTAGAGTTGTGACAGCTTACAAAATAGCTGAATGATTAGAGAAACAAAACTAGGATTGCTGTGAAGTAATTATGAAATTTTCTGGATATTTTAATTGACTGAAACCATGTTCCGGTGCTTGGCAGAAATGAGATAAGATGGTGCCATGAGAGACTGTGTCTGCTATTGTAGTGTTTTGCACAAGACTCTTCAATTACCTGTTGAGAACTTTTGAATTTCATCTTTCTTCGTGGTCATTAATTTATAATCACTCTGGATCACCTACCTGCGGTAATTTCGCATTCTTTGTTGAATTTTTAATGCCTCTTCAAGATTGATATTTATAATGTGTTTATAATGTTATATTTGAAAGTCATTAAGCAGTGTAGTAACAAAGCAACATAATATTTCTGCTATGACATTTTCAGTAATGGTTATGATTGTTTCTCTGAGGAAGAAGAAAACCTTGGGGTGTCTTGAGAGGCTCTGAGCAACATACAGTGCCAGCAGAAGGGAATTCAGGATAACGGGGCTCCAGAATTTATTTGGAACAAGTTTACTATTAGTAATTAGTAATTGCTTCGAGATAACATGCCTCTCATCCAAAGCATGCATATATTGTTCTCAGGAATGGAAATTGATGAGCAAAACTAATTAACTTGTGAGCTGATGTGGAAAAGTAAACCCAAGCCTTCAAATTAAGTCTAAGCAAGACCCTGACTATATACATGAAGATACTGTCCTTTGCCTCCTACTTCCTTTCTTTCCATTTGTTTTCACTGCTGGCTTTAATGTCTGCACAAACATTGTAATGCATCTGGAGCTTTGTATAAGTAGTAATAATACCTTCAACTGACGTTCCTGGAAATGACAGCTTCTGAAATGCAGCCAGTCGTATGATATATAAATCTATCTTACAAATCTTAGCAAATGCTGCTTCTCCCCTAGATTTGTCTGCTACTTTTCAAATTCATGGTCTCTGTGGTTTGGCTGCTGCCTCTTTGAAACAGCATGGGACAATCGAAGTTGTTCTCATTGGATTCCATTAAAATCTTTTTAAGAAACCCCGGAGGCCTTTAAAAGGCGATAGACTGTATATCCCCAGCGCTGCTGAGTTTCTCACTGTTCTGGCACAGGTTTCTGATAAGCAACTACGCAGTTCTCTCGCTGGGGTACCAGTGTCAATCCAGATGAAAATCCAGAGGACGCTTGCTTATCAAATGACTGCAGAATAAAGAAAACATTGTGCAAGTAATACTGACCCTTCCAACAATGTCTTCATAGGCTACTCGTTCTTTACTCACATACTGTTCAAACAGAGCCCCGAGCACACTAAAACAAGATGACTATAAAGAAAAAGGAAGTTGAACTAGGTAACTTAAATGTGTGATTTTTGTGTCTGATTTTCCTTCTACAGAAATTCAGGACTGTGTGGGGCAGCTGATGGGGGATTTGGAGGCTCTGAAACAGAACAACCAACCATGAAGGCAACTGACGTTCCTGTGAGTACGCTGTTCTCTTGGCGCCAAACAAAATGTCCTCTGAGATTTCCAGGCAATCGTTAGATTAAAGAGAACAATCAGGCTAAATTAATGTAGTTTATCAGTCAGATGACTCAGAATCTTTTCATGAGACTTAGAGTACACTTGAGTTATGAAGATGGTTCTCATTTCCTAGCAGGAACTGGATCTTCATTTATGGTAAGTCAGCATACTTGCATCTGCTGAGGCTCTTTTTCTATATACCAAGTGAAATCAAGTTTGTAATTCGCTGGACAGATAGAAATGCACAGAGAAGTAATTGGTGTTCTGTGTTCATTTACAACTGGGCTGATGTGCTCTAAAATAAAGCAGCCATTGGAAATGTCTCCATCTGAAGCTGTAATTTAGAAGAGGTTTGGAAAATGAGCTTCGTCGTTACTGTGAGAAATGGTTATTCAGATCGTGCTGTAGTCTGAGCTGTAGGTAACATAATGATTCTTTCAGCTTAGCAATCTTAATCAGACACACTCCTTATTTTTTAAGAAATAATATCTACACCATGGTGATATAAATAGTGTGGTGTTCTGTGGTTCCTTAGTTTCAATTTCTTATCTGAAGGTATGTTTGACTTTTCCCTCCCTTTTTCTTTGGAAAGCCTGACAATTTTAGAGCTGAAAGCAAACCCTTCCCACAAACCTGTTTTAGTTTCAGTGTGTCTGGAACTGCAGAGTGATATATTGAAGAGTGATAATAAAAATACTTGAATATTTGCCCTGAAAGTGCAAGTCAAAGATGCGCAATTGAAAGAAAACGCTCAAAAAAATGTAACTGGCTACTGTTGTGGCTCTTGGTACACTTGTATTGCCTAAAGTACAATGAGATCCATGTTGTTGCAGTTCTTCTTTGGATATACCGTTTTGATTCTGTGTTTTAATAATGTGCTTTTACATTATATGGAAAGAGCACAAGCGCAGCTTGTTCATGGGCAAATGGGCTATTTGGGGACAACTAAAAACCTGCTGGCATTTTAAGGAAAATATCAGACCCTGTGATGAAATACGGACAGGCAAGAATGCCTAGCCTACAGCTAATGTTCTCTAACAGTATGGGTGATAGTTTATTAAAACTTTTATAGATTATCCCCTTCTGAGAGAATGGGAGAAGGGCAGAAACACCAGGGGGGTAGGCTCTTGAGCTGTATTCTAAACAGCTGGCAATAAAAGGTGGGATAACTGCATGTGATTCTTACTGTTCTTAATGGACCGAGCCTCCATAAAATTGAGGGACCCGTAGGCTTTGTAGTGCATCAGGCTTAAATGTTATTTATGTATCCTGCAAGAGTCAAGAAAGAATGCAGTTAGTCATAGACATGTTATAAATGCACGCTAATTGCTATCAACGGTCATGTTCTGAAAATCATGCAGCTTTTATGCGTGGCAAACTGCTAAAATATCCTTACTAGCTATTTCAGCACTGCGCTTCCTCACTGAAATAGCACCAGCAGAAAGGTCTTCCATTTTAGCATTTCCACCAAGACTTTGAAAGCTCCCAGTGAAGAGGAATGTGACAGACACTGCATTAACATAAAGCCCAGAATACTTATCTGCTTCTGCTTCCCAGGCATGCAGTCACTCAGCTTCCTGTAAAACCATGAGGAGACTGGGATCCGTTATCAGCCCTCTTGGGCAGAACTGCGGCACAGAGTGCTGTGCTTAATATTGCTTATCGCTAATTTTGTGCATGATAACTGAAGCATGAACAATATCCGAGTGGGAAGCAAACTAGATCTATAGCTGCATAGTCAAGCCTATCAAAATATATTGCTGAGCTCTCACAGCCAAACAGTTCTGCAGAATATCAGCTGAAACAGGGCGTTCCAGCTCACTGGGCCTCCACTTACCATATGCTTGTGCAGCCTCACCTGTAATAGCAAATAGCTGTGTTCAAGGGTTGCGTGCGTTAAAAAGTAAGAAGGGATGCTGAAGTGAACCCACACAATACTGGGAATTGATGGGTTTTGTTGCACGCTGTGTCTTACTGAGTTGTCAGGCAATGATGATGAAGTAACTCCGGCTGAGATCACCTGTGAGTGAGGACCATATATTACCCTTAGACTTATATATATGCAAAGTCATGCTGCAGAGACTGCTCTGAAGAAAACAGGCTCTTGTCTTTCCATTCTGTAAAAGAAGTGAAAGGAGGAATGGTGAAGTTACCACACAGCTCACTTGCTTAAGCAGGTAACATTTTCTCCTTTAAACTTATCCTGTGCAGAAGGAATCATCTGCATATTTTGAGAGTGACCCAACTGCAGTCAGATATTGTATCAGAGGACATAAGATGTCATGGCAGTCCATGCATCCTTCACGAGTCCATGTTAGCTGTAGGTGAGGTGTGGCTGAGGGGTCTGAGGATTGTCTCTGGTTTTAACATAGAAGTTCAAGATCTCCCTGAATTGTGTCTTTTTCTAATGAAGGAAAATGCTGAAAAGAATAATGTTAAAAGGAAAATATTAGTGTCATGTTATAATAAACTGTTGAGTACAACATTTATTGACAGTCACATATAACTGCAAGCTATTTGGGATGGAATTAATACACAAATGCTACGATTGTGTAGTAAAGAAATGAAGTTAATATTTCCCTGTTCATTTAGTAGCGAAAGACCCGTTTGCACTAAGATTATATTTAGACCAGGTAATTTAAGAACTTTAGCTAGATCAAGTTGATCTTAACATAGTATTTTCCTCATCCGTATAGCAAGGGAATCTTCAAAAGGCTTCCAGGCTCGTGCACTGCAGCACAGATAAGCCCAGCAGCTCTCATGGGTTTTACAGTTTCAAGTAGGATGTTCTCTTGGGACATGGAGGATGTTTTGGTTTAATTCAAACCAAAAAGCTGCAAGCAAAGAGAGTATCACCTTGTGTTTACCTCCCTTTCCTTTTTGTCTTGGTCCTGTTGCTACAATTGCATCTGAGCAAATGGCCCCAGGCGACTGATGAAAGCAGTGGTGGGTGATGCTTCCAGGGAAGGTCAGGACAGGGCTTGTGCTTAAGTGTTAGAAGTTAAAAGGACACAGTTGAGAGGCAAAGCGATGAGGGAAGCTGCTGTTCCTTGGTGTCTGCTGCAGTCAGTGCCCTGGAACGCCTGAACCTCTCACTGTGAGTTAAACATCGCTCTGCTGCTGGCAGATAATCTCTACAAAGGATACCTCCCTGCTGGCCACTGCCTGGGCATCCAGCTGTGGAGAGAGGCAGCGCAGGATTAGCATCAGCTCCCTGGGAACTCTGTTTAATAAATGTGGGTTTATACCCAGGGGTGATTTGGATAAACATGATCTCAGGCTGTTCAGACATAATGTTAGATAACACATTTTCTGCCGAATATGTGTTTCTCTGTTCATAAATTCTGATCCTAATGACATTTTCTCCTCTTTAAACGTGCCCTTCTGATAACAGTGAGGGCAATAATAAGCTGGAGCCAAGTGCAAGTCAAATAAATGGGCGATTGCTGGGGAAAAATATTAGGAACTGCTATAAAATAGCATGCCATTAACAGCATTTTATTTTGACCATAAAAGGCAATAATTATTCTTTCATGAATATTTCAGAAGACCAGGGCAGGTTATTGGGATGGGATGAGATAGGAAATTGCTCGATTTAACTTCACCTGCTTCACATTAGAAACCCTGGCAATGCTGTTTTCCTTTTTAAAGTGCAGTTTGCCATTTTGGCCCAAATAATTTATTTGAGAAGTATGCTTATGCTATTTTGATAAGCTATTACTTCATCTTCCTAAATAAGCACATGTGTAGGCCAGCACACATACGTGAAAATAAGCATGGAGTGTAACTTGCAGTGCAATAAAGCACCCGAAGTAAGTTTGTAGGAGAGCTCTCTGGGCCATGGCACCAATTTCATGCTTTATGGAAATCTTGCATTGCTTAGGCCATCTTGATAACCAGAATAAAATGATGAATTTGTTCACATTAATTAAACATATTACCTAAATGATGCATTATGAATGCCCTTATATCTATTCTGTTTTTAATTTCCATGTTATAAAAAGGTTTGCAGAACAAGAGATGTGCTGTGAAAGGGAAAGAATTAGAAAATTCTTTGAAGATTTTAAATAAAACATTTTGTGTGGTTCCTTTCTATTCGAAGCAGAATTACAATGCACTTAAGAGAAAGCAAAACGTCCATCAAAATAACAAAAACAATATTACCAGTGACCCCTAAAGAATCCCAAGCAAATGAGTTAATCAGCTCTTTTTGCAATACACCTCTCTGAACTTCGACACAGTGTAATTAATTGCAGGTTCCACCAAATATCATCTTTGGATTTGTGCTTTTTCATACCACACTAATTAGTTCTTTTTAAACTGTGACTCTGTAAATATGTAGGGGGGTGGTAGAACAAAGCTGACATTTAGAAGGTCTGGCCTCAACCTCTCTGATAATCTGGTGGAGTCGTATTACCATACAAAAACAACATGTTTTCCAAGTAGCTTTGCTGTAAGGATAAGCAAGCAGTAGCAGAATCGTGGTTTGTATTCATCTGTGTGTAGTTTGGGGCTGTTCCCCCTGCTGAGGCCATCGGGCTGTGCTGGTGGGGGACCTTGCACACACCAGGACTAAGCCTGCAGGGACCCCAGCCCTTCTGGTGTCTGCTTGCTTTCCTGTTGTGCTTCAGTGTTGCTGGGGCTCAGCCCAGTCCCTCCAGGATGAAATCTGCAGCACTACCAGTTTGGAGGTTGCCTTCTCTGATCCCACCCATGCAAGCGCATGGAAAGCTTTCCAGTGAGACTGTCACTGAAAAGATGCAGTTAAAACTTAAAGTGGAGGGGTTTCTATAGAAAGCAAAGAAAGAGAAGAAGGAAGGGAAAAAAAAAAAGGAATTTTGGAAAATAGGAAATGTGATTTTGCGCTGTTTTAATTAGAAGCTTGGGGATGATGCACACCTGTAGTTGGTGGCAACATTTTTAACAAAATCATGGAATTGTTAATGTTGGAAAAGACCTCCAAGATCATCCAGCCCAACCATCAGCCCATCAGCACCATGCCCACTAAACCAGGTCCCTCAGTGCCACATCTCCGCGTTTCTTGAACACGCCCAGGGATGATGACTCCCCTGTGAAATGAACAATTGGAGGTGATACTTTCACGTTTAAATATTCTTTTAACATAAGCTCCCTGAACAGCAACGGGTATTTTTTCTGTGAAACTCACTGTTTATTCATGTTTTCCAATTTGTTTTTTAATTTCATACCAAAAAAAAAGTCACAAATTGCAATGCAGAAAGTACTGTGTAATTTCTGAGTGCCTCCTCTAACTGAATGCTGAAGGATGTTTGTTAAAAACT
The DNA here is from genome assembly GCA_023055505.1 of Callipepla californica brunnescens. Lineage (NCBI taxonomy): Eukaryota > Metazoa > Chordata > Aves > Galliformes > Odontophoridae > Callipepla > Callipepla californica. Next base: position 3,605,650 of record JALIRH010000013.1, read on the forward strand.
GTGGAATCGTATTGTGAGACAATACTCAGCAAAGCAGAACTTGTTTTCCTGTATGCTGTTTCCATAGGCAGTGCTTTTATTTCCCATACAGTTTCCTGAAGATGCTTTGGTTAGCTTCACAACTTGTACCTGGAGCTAAGGATGTTTCCTAGAAAAAACAGGACTTCTGCAGAAGTATAGCTGATAAGATTTTATCCATAAAGGATGTGAAAATCGTACCACGTTAGATCTGATGGTACAGCTAGAACTGCATACGCTGGGCAGATACAGGACATAGTTAAGCATGCTATCACTACCAAAATAATAATATTAAAAAAAAATACCCTGAAAGAGCAATCCATAAATGATACGAGCTCTATGATGGCATTATGTGTGTACAGCTGGATATTAGGTTTATTGTTGAAGTATAAAGGTTACTTTAATTTTATGAGAGGTCTATACCTGCTAGATATATAGACAGCATAGAGAAATGCCTTATAAAATGGGCTTTGTTGTGGCCTGAAGAAGCAGCTTATCACAGGTAAGTGGAATATTGCATTGATCTGTGCTGTAGATAATGAGACTGCCTGGGAGTAGCAGTCTTGTCACATGAAACAAATCACCGATGATGAGTCAAACATGCTGGAGAGTTTCATGTTTATTCTGAACTGAACTGTCACAGAAGGGCAGAACCGTGTGTTAGCTGGAAGTGGGGCAAGGACAGACTCTGCAGTGGGGAGAGGAGGGACTTTGCAAACGGAGGAGGAGAAGCACCTGCTGCACTGGTAACCAGATGGCCAAAGGCGATCCTGAGTGCTCAGCAGGATGGCAGATGCTGCACCCCATCCTGCTGTGGGGCCAGAGCTGTGATGGGATGCTGTGATGGGATGCTGTGCAGCACCCTGCTGAGCCCAGCTTTGGGTGAGCAGCAGCTAGCTGCTCCTCTGCCTCTCCGACAAAGGATGCTTGTTGCTAGGAGTGCTATTGAAACAGTAGCTAGGCACCAAGTGAGTACACGCATCTTATTGTGTTAGGTGAAAGGCTATTCCCAAAAATAAAGTATGTTGGCACACTGTGAAATGGCAGTGCTTGAAAGATGAGCAGGGTTTTTGTTCGAGAGCATATCATCAGGTATAAGTGCATGCACGTGGCATGCCCAAGTGGCTGCTTGGTTATCTGGGAGGAAAGTGGGTGACATGGATGTACCAACACTGGAGGAAGCACATCCCAGCTGGATGCAGCTGGGGGATGCTGGCTTGCCCTTTGCCTGGGAGCGGGCACTGAGAATTGCTAGAAATTAGAGTTGGGGCATTCTGTGATTTTTCTTGTGATTGAACACCTCCTCTCCCATAATGTGACATAGCCTGGAAACTTGTTCCTTGCTTGTTCTTTCTCTGTTTTCCTCCTTGTTAAGCTGTTCCTCCCCCAGCTCTCTCCTGCATGTGATTACAATGCAAGGCGTATCCTGTGTGTGCTTCCTAGCTCACTGCATAGTACTCTTTCTCTCAGTGATTTTGTCTTTGGTACAAACAGATAGAAGGCATACATATCTTAATCTTAGTTAGCAGCAAAACATAATATTTGGTTTTTATTTTTCTTTACATTTTTACCTCCTGTGTTCCCCACCCTGCCTTTGCCATGCTTTCACGCACACTGTATGTGAGACTGAGTATGGGTCCAGTTCCATAGATGGGAAATGGTAACCAAGTGAATGGACAAATTGTGGTGCTTATTTATATAAGCTTTCTTCACTAAATTATGTCAGTGCACTCTGTGCTTCAGAGAGCATCTCTGCTCCTGCTGTGTGTGAAGAGTTTGTTTGCAACAGCAGTGTCAGCCCGTGCTGCAGGCTTGCTCTGCTCCCAGGCAACTGGTGGAGGAGAGAACCAAAAGAGCCTCAGCTTCTTAAGTTCCTATGCTTCTTGTTTGGCATTTGAAGATGTTGGGCAAGAGACAACTTCAGTCTGATCGAACATGGCCAGTTTTGAGTGAGAATTCAGCCATAGAGCTATATGGTTTTACATCACCAATCTGTGCTTGGGAATTAAAACTAGACACGTGGAAGATAGAGCTTTGTCAGCACGTCAACCTGGCTGACACCTTTCCACTCACACTGAATGCTGATGGCCTCCACAGCAGCCAGTTCTTCTGTCATTTCATTAGAACTCTTCTGAAAGGAAAGCCTCTCTGACTGTAGCTTTTAAAGGAATTTCTTGAGTGGATCAGACTAGAAATGTGTGCTCTGCTTAAAAACGACATCCAAAAAATTGTAAAAACAAATATTTTGTTTAATATTAATGCTTTTCACAATACAAAGCAAGTCTTGGAAATAAACTCCTTCTGTGCTGAAGGTGGTGCCAACTTTCAGGGGGTTCAAACAAAACCAATTAGGAATTATAATAATAATAATAATTATCAGTTATTGTTATGCATTTCTTGCATGTTTTTGTACTACACTGAGTTACTCTGCGTGTGCTATGTTTGATGCCAGTGGATATTACCATCGGTAAAGTCTGTGCAGAGGTTTGAATGCTAGGCATAGGTTGTTACACCTGCAGCCTTCGAACAGATCTGTTCATGTCAGTATTTGCAGTTCAGTGTCTCCCTGAAGCTCTGTGTGTTTCTGCTGTGTGAGGTGGGAGAATGTCCCAAATGGTGTTTCTTAGCCATGCTGTTGTTGCCATCACACGAACTCAGGTATTTAAGGCATGTTTTGAGTTTGGAGCAGAGAGCCTTTATTCCATTCCATGAAATACATCCTTTAATCTTCCTTTTCTGTGGGACCGTTGTCAAAACAAGGGGTCACAGCTTGGGACTTCAGCCCTTAATATGACTTAATAAAAGCCATCTGATTGCTTCTTGGCTTTCTTGTCAGTGGGGTGATGAAGGTAGCTTGTCCCGCATTACTCACTCTAATCTGACACCCCATATATTGACTGTTATCGGAACACAAAGGAAAAGAAAATCCTTTATAGATGCCTCTTTGGGAGCCTTCAGAAATAAGATTTCAACAGTGCTGAGTTTTTTATGACAACATAATTAGAGCTTCCACCAGATTGTAAAAACTCAATTTGTTGAAAACCGTGTAAGCTGATTTAGGGTCAAATCACTGAGTTCTTATTCATGCTTTCTGCTGATTTCCCACTGATCTCAGTGACATAACTCAAATTCCCTCTTTGTTTTCTTGCAGACTGTCCCTATGCTTTTTTTTACTTGTTATTCCGGGAAGCAGTCTGCCTTTTCACAAGCTGTATTTCAGAGACCTATGTTGAAAAGATGTTGCTATTGCAGTTAACAAAGCAAAATAGGCTCTTCTGTGCCTGTGATGCTGACTTTAACATCCACTTGATGCTATAAAGATATGAAGGTTAGCTCAAACCCTGATAATCTCTTGTAATGTACCCTTGTGTCAACAAAGCCACAGGTGCGACCAGGGAGATAAGATGATAATTTTGAGTCTATTATGTGTTCTCCCTTCTTCTTCTCACAGTAATGCTTTTAAAAGTTCAAATCTCTAGTAAATAGAATGGTGAATGTGTTTTCTTTCCATTTTCCTTTCTAAAATGATATCTTGGGGTTATTTTTTCAGCTAAAACTGATCAAATTGGCAGAATTTACAGTTACAAGGATGTGTTTTCTGCCGGTTTGATCTCACTGCAGGATTGCATCTGAGAGCCAGGCTGTGTTCAGTGTGATCTGGAGGACCACCTGCAGAGCCCCACCATTGCACAAATTCTGTGGGGATCATTTCAGTGAACTGCACTGCGCTTTTGTGGGGGATTATTACTGTCTACACCAGATGCAGAGATGCAGAAACAGGTTGTTATTCTGCAATCTTGTTTCTAGGTCAAAAAACACTGGTAGACTCCAGTGCTGCTCCCTGAATTATATATCTGAACTACTCAGAAGAGGAAGAAGCATTAAAACTTTATTTTCAAGCATCATAGGGATCGGATAAGATTCCGAGCTCATTCAGAAGGGGCATCATTGATTAAGAACTTGTTGGGATTTCCTAGAAATCATTTTGTTGGCCTCAGTAGTGTTTGAGGAGACTCACCTCGCAGGCTTACTATTGTATTACAGTGTTCCTTTGAGACAGCACCTGTTCCCATGAGTCCCTGTGTGCTAGATGCTGTGCAAACATGGACTCAGCAGCACTTCCACATGGCACAGTTTATAATCCTCAGAATAGAAGATAATCAAATAGTAGAAGAAAGGAAACATTGCCGTCTTCCCTAAGGAAGAGAGTTGGGGGACAAAATTGCAACTGAGTTAAGATCTTATAGGCAACCAGCAGAGCACCAAGAAGTGACCTGTGGGTTTTTTTATTTATTTATAGGGCAGAGCCCATGGTGCACAGCAGTCTTCCTGCTGGAAACCACTAGCAAAGTCTTAGGAGTGTCAGAGCTAATCACACTGTGCTCCTCCAGCCCTTCACTGGTGGGAGAGTTTCCAGACTGACAGATGTAGAACAAGACACATCTGACATGCAGATGTCAAATTTCTGTGCTGCCCATTCAGGGAGATTTTCTGAGCTCATTCTGCCCTCTCAGAGCTCCTACGTGGAGGGCGTAGGAAATCCTCTGCGCAGAGAAAGGTGGCTCACAAATCTCAAGATCCCTCTTCTTGTGTCACGTCATTTGAGCTCTCAGTTGATGTTTTGCAACAGACGAGGAGACCATGATCATTTTCTTCTAAAAGAGGCCACAAAGCCATATTGCTGTATATGAGATAATTTCTTAACACAAACTGTGTTTTCATTGCCTGGAAGTTCATGGCTTTCCAGATCTTGATATTGTAGGGAACAGAGCATTGAGATGACAAATAGCTTGTAAGCTTTTAACAAGACAGGTAATATTTTATATCAGAACAGCTGTAGTATCTACTCAGAATGTTCCTTTCCAGTAAATCGCTCTTATCCCTCATTTGAAACAGAACTGGATTCAGCACTCTTTTTTTAGGGGTTTTTCAGATCTAGATGCTGCAGCTTATTGAAAAATACTGAATTTGATCCTGTAAGGTGCTGAGCCCCCTCAGAAAGCACTGAGAAGTCATTGTAAACAAGCACTGTTCGTTGTGTCCTGGCACACAGCAGTGCTCTCCAACTGCTTTCTGCACTTTCCAGCATGATCTGCTCTTCAGTTTTCCCATTCCCTCTCTGGCATTCCTGCTTCTCATTTAGAGAAGTCTCACCAGAAAGGGTGTAGATAGTTTTGGTTTTTATTTTGCGCGTGTGTGTGTTTAAAAAGAAACAGAAATGCTGTAAGAACAAGGTATCGTTGGCATGAACTGTTTGTTGTGCTTTCCTCTTCCTCACTCCCTTTGCACACTCCTGTCCACTCTCCTGGAGCCCCATTCTGTGCTGATTCCCAAATGTAAATAAATCAGTGTAACACAGGGCATGTGCTCCCTGTGCTCAGCTGTAGGCAAGATGACTCTACGGCTGATAAGATGCTTTTCTGCTGCAGCAGCAACCATGTTAGGGGCAAATTCCCCCCATTACTCCTGGACATCCATCCTGTTTGGAAGCTGTCAAGTAACATATCAAATCCAAATTTTTTAATTCACTGTTTTTGAAACCAAATGTTTTAGGCCTTTTAGTTTGAAGCAGAATGTATTGATAAAGGGATAAAGAAAGCAAGCTCAAGACTGTTCTCGAGGTTATTGGTTTCTTTTGTTGTTGTTGTTGTTGTTGTTATTATTTTCTTCTGTTGGAAGTATGGGAGCGGGAGGAACTCTCCAGCTTCATCTAAGCAACACAAGGTCACTTAGATCAACATAAACGTACATTCTCTCTTGCCACCGTGGGAGATGTAATCTATTTGTTTTAATGGGCAGTGAGCAAGGGCCGCCCTCAGAGTTCTGTTACTGCTGTTCTGCTCCGGTGCATGCCCTGAGGCATGGGTCACACTTGCATGTGGTGACAAAAATTCCAATGTTTTAGGCAGGACTAAATGATAAGAGCTTTATTAACAAAACTCAGTGAAAAAAAGTAAGTGTGCTTGAAGGAGAATAGCCACCCAGCTCTCTCTCAGATGAAGATGGCGTTGTAAATTACAGAACTGAGCTACAGCAATTTTGACGTAATTCTCAGCGCTGCTGGAAGCTTTGCACATGATTTTTGGGTCTCTGGCTTGGCATGCCCTGTGTCTCTGCTCCTGCTTTGAAATGGGATAATGATATTGCCTTCCTCTACCCTTTGACCACTGCAATTATGGGGTTGGAGGCCGGTAGCAGGTTGTGTTTCTACAGCACTTAACGGATGCTTGGTGCTGCATAAAACATCAAGCTACTTTATATCAATAGCTTACAGAGTGGATGAGGGAGCAAACTGTCAAATGTTTTCCGAATAACTCATTAATTTGAAATGTTTAAGAGTAGTCTGACTTTTAAAATTCATTCCTACTGATAAATGAGTTCTTTACAGAATGTCAGTTTTGTGAACCAACTGCGTAAGATTTCTAGAAATCTGTTTATGGTAATATGTTGTATTTTAATCCGTGTCATAACCTCATAAAACACATCATCCAAATTTGCTCTGTTAACTGAGTTTTTCAATTAAATTGCAATCTTTTCCTTTAAGAAAACACTTTACATGATGTTGTCATGACAACAGCATTTGCTCTAAGTTTGAGATGCTGACATTTCCCCCAGAAATGCACCCACTGCTCATCCCTCCCTTCTTGGTCAGCTCTGATGGTCTCTGCAGGTGAATGTAAATCTACAGCAGAGCTGGGGCAGGAGGAGACTGAGTGCTGTATTTTTCTGTTTGTGAGTCTGTGTAAGTGGGTAATCATTTCACAGCTTGGGGATACTATTGTATCAACATCCGTAACATAATTCAAGAGAAGCAGGACTACAAGGACAATTTCTATATCACCAAAAGACATCTAAACTGTCTCTCAACCAAATATTTTTGCTGGAACTCACCTTCGGGCAATCCTGGGTCTCTTCCAAATGATTCTAGGAGAAAGAAGAGGGGAAAAAAAGAAGGGAAAAAAAGGGAAAAACAGCCTACGATGAAAGTATAGGAGACCTAGAATCCTAGAATGAGCTGTGAAGACAAGTAAATTCTATTCTGTCTCATTATCCTCTGGAGATGATCATGTAATTGAATACATGAGTATGAGTGCTGCAGTCCTCGGGGTGTTCAGATGTGATTCACGTATTTTCTCCTCCCCAAAGAGAGCAGGTGATGTCGAGTTCTAATTGTAACAACTCCTAGAGATTTGTTTTACACTCAGAGTAAACAGAGGGCCTAGTAAGTCACACATGGAGTTGTCATCAACAGCAATGTTTATTAAAACACCCATTTCGTGCAGCTTCACTGCTTGTCATGAAGGTGTAAGACCTGAATGTGACCTGTTGGTGCAAGACTACAGACACTGCTTCCCTCTACTTGTGTTAACGAGCATGCCAACTTGTCTCTATCTTCTTTTCATCCTGTGTGCTAAATGTATGTACCTTACTATACAGAACACTCTAAAACCATTTTTTGACACTCGTATATTCTTCTGAATGTATGGAATGATGTTTGAAGTGGGTTTCTGATCTGGGATGGCCATCAGAAACAGCTGGGAGAATAGGGAGCAAAGTTAAAAAAACCAGTATGGCTGGTGAGGCTTCATATGTGTAAGTGCTAATACTGGAATATGTCTCATTTTTTAAACCTCTGAGGATATCAATGAACTTTGTGGAGCTGATACAGTTCTGCATGTCAGTTAGAGCAGATCACATCTTCCGCCTGTAGGGTCTTTTATTGTCTTCTGAAACATCTGGAACCAGCATCTGCAAGGATAGTGGGTGATAACGTGCTGTGAACATGGTCCATGTTGGCTATTGCTTGTTTGTCTGCAGACTGCTGTATATAGAAGAGTTCAATGGATGGCACAAGCATAAAATAATTGATGTGGCTTAGGGGAGAAACTGAAGATGCAAAGTGAAAGAGTAAACGAAGGGCTGATTCAGCCCCTTGACAACTTTCCTTGATTCAGCAGCTTGTGAATTGGTTAATTGGTATTGATCTCATTAGTTAAACGAGAATACTGCTCTATATGCAGGATATAGGCAAGGTTAGAACTTCCTTGCAAAACTTCATATGGTCCATAAATCTGTGAGCAGGAAATAGAAAAAAACTGGAATTTGTGCCCTAGTGCTGAAGGAAATCTCGAGCATCTGATGGAAAGGAGCACTGGAGTCGTTTCACAGTTAGGGATGAGCAAGGTTGGCAACTGCAGATTCAGAATTTTCTCATAATCACACGCAGCATGTTCAGCACCTCCTCTGTTGTAGATGAGATATGACCTCTACGTTTGATTTGTATTAGCTAGTGATTATTCTCTGCTTTTCACCAGAGAAAACTTCTGATGAACATTTTATTAAACAGGATGTAGGTCTCTGAAAAGTTTTGATCCCAACTAATTGACTTTTTTTTTAATAGGAAAAGCTTAATTAAAAAACCCTCAACTAGCTGCAGTTATAAGCCCTTTAACTTTGTTGCATATGTGGCTCTTTCTACCTCTTTGCATAAGGCTTTCCACACCAACGCTGTATCAAAATGATGACCGGGGTGTGTGTGTATGCTTGAAAGTGAAGATAGATTAGCTAAACTAATGAGCGTAGATGAGCTTAATTAAAATTAATAGTGAATTTAGAAATGAGAAAATAATTATGGCATCAAGTAAAACAGCAAGAGGAATAAACTGCAGCAGATTATGAAGCTGCCCTGGGAAGTTGACAGAAGCCTGCTCGCCTTTGGCTTGCAAAATGAAAGAATCCAGGCAACCATATCACCCTCTAACGATGCCAAGCATCAGAGAGTTTGGTTACTGAAGAACTGATGCTTGTGACAGTGAATGAAATCCCACCTTATTCCAGTCCCCTCTGCACATCTGTTTAGACAGAAGGCAGTGCAGTACTAACTTACGTTCTCCAGCATGCAGTGACTTTTCTTGTTTAGGTCTGAATCTAATCCTAGATGCCCAGTTAGGGTAACCCCTACAGAAAATGCAAAACAGTATGTTTTCCCCATGAACTTCTTTTCACAGCAAGACTGAAGGAAATCCCAAGAAGTCAGCTTGGGAACAGCATCCCTCGAGTGCTGCACCCTGCTGGAAAGCTTTGGGTTATTGTTTGTGTGCTCAGGTTTCTGCTTCAGCTAGAACGTTCAGACTTCCCTCAAGTTTTCAGCCTCTAGCTGATAATATATCAACAGTGTGCCAATAAATAGGACTCCTCTAAAAGGCAAGTTTTATCGTCCTTTCTCTCCAATTCCGATCATTAGTCTGGTTATGACAGGTCGCTCCTTTGAAGCATTGCCAGCGACAAGCATTTAGCTGAGGTGCTTATGTCAAGATTCAAGCTGTTAAAAGTCACTGTCAATCACCAAAAGGTGAGTCTTGCTCCTTCTGCTTATCTCCTTTTACGCCTGGTTTCTTCAGAACCATAACTCTATCCCTAAAAGTATGTTCCATCACATTTTTCATAAACACAGAAGTTTGTGTGCGTGGCTGTGGGAAGCAGTTTAAAAGCTTCCTCTAAGGTATTTTAAGAGCCGAGTTATTTCAGATTCTCTCTGTTTCAGTTTTTGGTTCAGAGAATCCTCCTTGATAATTTGTAAAAGGAATCACCATTCTTCAGCAGGCTGAGCCATGCCAGGCGAGCTGTGCTGCACACAGCTCGTGCACAGCGTGGGAATCTCCATTCACAGGAAACCTTTTTTTCCACCTTCTCCAAACTCTCAAAAGTTGTTTGGTTTTTTTTCCTCTGCACTGAAATTCTGTAGCAATGGGGCTGTAGCTTTTCCTGGAAGAAATTCACTGCCATGCATTCCTGATTTGTTCGGCTGGAGGGGATTTATGTGCACTGTTTCAGTGTTGCTCCATTCGTAATAGTTAAGAGTAACCTCAATGGTTGTTTGTTTGTTTTTTCTAGTGGGCAAATTTGTTGTCATGTTCACCTTCTCTGTCAGTCAGCTCATTTATTTCCATTTCTATCTTTTGAAAGAAACCAAGCTCTGCTTCGTATGAATTAAGTGAGCCAATAGATCTAACTAATGCCTTATTGGAATACGGTTTGTGGTGGCTCCAGATCTTCTCTCTTTGCAGCCGGTGATGTAGTAGAAGGGAGTGAAAAATGTCTGTCTGCCCCTTCCAGAAATCATATTTGTTGAGCTGGAACCAGTGGTGTGATATCGCATTGAAATTAAAGCTAAAAAAAAACAACAAAAAACACCTAAGGAATTCCTTTTGAATAGTGCTAGCTGTATGTATTGGACCGGTCCCAGCTCGTGTACTATCACTGCCTCAGATAGCATCTGAGGAAAAGTTATGCTTCACCAGAGGCATCACAAAAGTCGTTAATTTTATGCTATAGTCCTTTTCTCATTTTAGTTTAATACTTAATTTCATTATCCAGTAGTTCAGATGGTCACTTTATTTTCATTAGTGGCTAGATGTAGGTATCTGGCTCCTTTTCAGACTGTTTCAAGGGATATTTGCAGATAAAATCCTCATGCACAGCACCACAAACTGGAGCTTATTTCAGTCCCTTCAACGTTTTATAGTGCTGTAAATTTCCTGATTACAACATTAATCCCATATTGAAAGATGGGAATGGTGATAATCTCCTGCTGGGGCGTAGCATCCTCAATCCAGGTAATGTGAGAGTCACCCTGTAGGTAGAAGAAAACACATCTTCATGCCAATCAGTCTCATGGCCCTCAATCACTCCCTCCTCATTTAGTGAGGAGCGTGTCAACATTGGGAATGTGAAGCACTGTGTTCTGCAGTGCTCTGCAGTGAGCAGCCATTGCCCTCTGTGCTAGTGGGAGGTTGGCTGGGCTTCAGCAATGCAGTGGGAAAGCACCCGTGGCTTCCAGAGCCCATCAGCCAACCCACAAAGCAAGGCCCCTGCGACAGGGCTTGTGTCTCTGCCGTTATCAAAGGCCTTGGAAAAACAGGTCTAATGCCATGGAGAACATTACTTCTGCAGCACTGTTTAATAGTATATGAATCAACCTCCCAGCCAAACTCAAGCTCTGAAGTCTTTGAAGTTTTCCCATCATCACTTTTAGTTGAGTTCCTCACTACTTGGAAATAAAAGGTAATGCTAACAGAAAATTGCTGAAATTTAAATTGCTCGTACACCCACAGAAATGCAGTGGGTTTGGAAGTCGAGTGATGCACAAAGGGAAGGAATTCACAGTGCGTTTTTCATAAACACTTTGAATGGTGAAGCTAACACATGGCTTGTGATAAGGACTGAATTTAATATTTTGTGACCGAGGCAGGACATGATAGGAAATTTTGCTTTCTGCGAAGAGCTACATACATCTAAGGGAGAGCATAAATAAGGACCTGGAGAGCTGGTTGAAAGAACCTTAAGGAAGAAAGCTGGCATCTGAATCACGTTGGGGTTTTACAAAGACTGATCTATTTTGTTGATCACAGCACATCTGTAGAATTTGCTCTGAGCAGAAAAGAAAATGGAGGCCAGTGCCAAAAGCACAAAAATATGGTACTAGTCTGGGTTAATGAACAATCTGAAGATGCTAATTTTCCTTCCCATTCGTTTTGCTGCTGATTGATCTTTTGTGTAATTACTAGCAAAATTTTAAAATGCCAGAATTACTCTGATTTCAGTTCATTACGTGCATTTTCAAAAGCTGAAATACTGTTTGGGTTTTGTGTTTGTGCACGTGCTTTTAAACAAAATTTATTTAACTGAAAAGGGAATTTTGTTTTTCCAGAGATTAAAATATGATGAGATTAGAAATCTTGCATGCATACCCCCCCCTTTCTTCTTCAAGTCCTATTTGAGCCTTTGTGTAAACATAAATTTTCTTTGAAATAACAGATGTGTGGGACGCATGGTGAGCAAAACAGCAAAATAACATGATTGCTATTTAATCAAAGCATGAGGGTGTGAAGCTGCCTTCCTGTTGTTAGCAAGTACTGCTGTGTGTCTTGGAAAATTGGGGACTGTTGCAACAACTGGTGGAGTTTTTGTGTATCACATTATGTGAAATGTGACTATATTCCATCTATTGAAAATAAATATTTATGACTAAAAGTAGACAAGAACCCAAATTATTTGCTCTCGATCATAATCAAAAGTGAATTAGATGCTGGAAGGCTCCTTTATCTTTGATGCAAACACTGTCTGATGGTCAGTGTGCTGCTGCCTATGGTTTACTGGGGAGCGTGCTTCTGACAAGTATATGGTTTCCCTGCTGAGTTTCTTGTAAACTTATAAATCAAACCTCAGCTTCTGCTAACATATCATGATCCAGTGTGTGAGAACTTAGGCTTTTTTTTTCCTAATAATGCGGCTAACTCATTGTGTAGAGCCTAGGTGGCACAGCCCATTTCTGAGCACCTATCTGTAACTCAGGTGTATTGGGTTGTCTTACGTTCATAGTTCTTGTCTGAGTGCATCCTGCTCTCCCTATGAAGCATCTCTTTTGATACAGTTCTCAGAAAGTTGTTGAGCAGGTTGGATTTATCACGCTGCACTGTACAGCTTTTGGTTTATTTCTTATTTGTTGTTTTGCTTGAATTGGTTTCAGTCATCGTCATAACACTCCATGGGTACAGCAGAGAAATCAGGGCTGTTGACCTGAAAGTATTCACATGAGTGAAATTGAACTGTTCATCTGCTTATTGTCAGCCATGACTTGTTACAGCAACATGTGGAACCTCTTTCCTTGAATGTCGCTGTTCAGAACACGAAGCTGGTGAGGTTATCTCTGGTGTTCTCAGCTGTGCTTTCCCATGCAATATTTAATGGGCTTTAATGCTGCCCGGTTTCACTTTCTTCTAAAAGAACACAGCCGTGTAGATATGGGTGGTTTCAGCTGGCTGGCAGAACAACTTGTTGGTAACGTGCTCCATCTGCTTTATGTTCTGCAGGATCCAGTAGCAGCTGATAGGAGGACTACCAAGGCAGCAGCCCAGATTTGCCTCGTGTCTTGTGTGTAGGCATTAAAAGAAAAGAAACAGGAGAAGGAGCATAACATTTCCTTTCAGTCTCCTCACGAGCGAGTAGGACACCATAGAGAACATACGAAAGAGTTTAACTTCAGTGTGACTGAAAACTTGAGAGATGGTTTTTCTAGGTAATCATTTACATTGTGCTTTATTGTTTATCTCCAGGATCAAAACCAAAATAGTCCATGCAGTTTTAGTTCTTCAACAAGCATTGAATGAAAACACATTTCAACTGTTTCTACAGCAGTCTGTCTTTTGCTGAGACACAAATGTGCCCTCTGAACTACCCTGGATGTGAGCTGGGCTTTAGACCAGGCAAAGGTGGGATCTGTAACTTGAACAAACTGATCTAGGAAATTCCCAAAGTTAGGAATATGATAGATTTAGTTTCAGATTTTGTTTCTCTTCTGTGGTTCAGAGATGAGGTAAGATTTTCTTTCATTCTTAATTTAGTTGTTATGAAGTGTAGTTGCAAAGCCTGGAGACTGGAATCTTGATACTCATGGGCATTGTGTTAGCAGCAGCAGCAGGCAAACATCCCAGCCATGCTGGGGGAGAATTGCAGTGAAAGCAGGGAGAAAACACTGCCTCCCTGATCAGATTCTCAGGTCTTCTGCTGGGCCTCTTTCCCAAGGCAGTTGCAAGGCAGAGATATTTCCTAGCTAGGTACCTGCTCTTGAAAATGATCTGAAGCAGTGAAATCCCTTTACATACGCTGTTATTAAGGAGATCTTTGAATTGCCCCAGGTTGGGCAAAATTTGAACTGTCTTCCTTTCTCAAAGCAAAAGGCTTCTTGTCTTATTACCACTTCTGAGTCATTCAGGTGTTAAAATACTAAAAATCCAACAGTTTCCATAGTGACTGTTCTTATTTAATATTTTCCTTCTCCTGTCCTCTGTCTGCCTTTACAGTTGCTATTGCTGTATCATTTATTTTCTTCCAGCAATTGCACTAGACTGATGGTTAAAATAGCAAACTCTGGAGACCAATTTCTCCCTTCAGTATGTGCCCATGGCTGCTTTAATGTTAATAGAAATCATATTTGTGGAGGAGCTTCATCAGTTTGTAATTTACCCCCTTCATGCCAGAAATCAGAAACTAGTTTGTTAGCATTACAGACATATCCTTCTGCTAACCTCAGCCCTGTCTGGTCTATGCAGTTCCTTGCCTCAAAATCTCATGCTTTCCAGGACTTGGCTTTTTTTTTATTTACAAAAACAACATACAATTCAACCTGCATTTTCTTTGTCTGTTTGTACAGTTGTTACCCTCAGAGCATTTCACTTGCTGTGCTGACCGGGGTCCTGGCATTAGCAAATCCCAATAACTTTTTGCAGAAGATTTGCTCCTCGTGGGTGCATTCAGGAAGGCACCATTGGTTTGACAATAGTAATTATGCAACTGATTTCCATAGCCAATCTTTGTTAATGAATTCAGTACACAGTTTTAAGTGCTGCTATTAGAATGGTTTAAAACCTTGACATTGCGTGACTTCAAACTGTTAAAAATGGCAGCTTCCTTTGTTTGTAATGAAAGTCTCTTAAAATGAGGCTCAAAACAAGATGTGGCTTAAGAAAATGACAGGGGAGATCTTTTCCTCGCTGTATGATATCGATGATATTGGATTCTGTAGGCGGAAAGCACAACCTTCAAGTTGCAGCTAAGCTACAGAGAAAAAAAGAGGCAGAAAAGTGCGTGTGTAAGCCCAGCTGAGACGCAGGGGACAACAGAAAACAGATGTCATGTTGATCCTTAGTGAAATCCAACCCTAGATTGGCTAAAACCAGGATTCACCTACCAGCACGATTTATGTTGTGTCTGTGGTATTCACTGGCAGCGTGTCATGAGGCTTCAACAGAGGAAGGGGAGGAGGGGTGAGCATCCCACTCCAGGTACAGATTTCTAAGCGTACGTAGTCCCTGCAAACAATGGTTTGAACACAGACACCCTCTCTGTAGCACAGCAGTGCTGGGAGCTTCCGTTCTTTCCTCGTGGCCTTTTGCTTGACACATACATGTGTACTGCCCTTTGTGAATATACACTTCTCCCTCTCAATCTGTTCTGTCGGCCCTCTCTATCCTACCTACCCACTTGCATGAGGCAGGAATTGATATATTTTTAACTCTGCATCCGTGTGGGTGCGTGTGACTGGCAGGCTGCCAGTGTCTGTTGTTTCTGAACCCTTGTCTTCAATCATTTTGGAAGTAAGCCTTGTAGGGAGACGCTAAGCGGGGATGAAAAAGGATTTCAGCCTACCTGCTATGTGTGGCAGTAACTAATCACTTAAAAGGAAAACGCGCAGATAAAGTTTGGCGCGGAGTGGAATAAAGCAGCACAACTCGATGTGTTCTTCTAACTCTCAACTGTGAAATACTTGTGTATTTAAAAGCTAGAAGCTAAAAACTACAGCCAGATTTTGTGAGGCCAGATGACGTCCTGGCACCCAAGTTCTCTGGATCCATTTCTGTCCCATACAAATACTGCAGAAGTGAAATGACAGCTCTCCTGGAACGCAATAGGTTTAAGCCATATCATTGGCGTGGCATGTTAGCCTAGGCAGGGCAAAACACAATCACCTGAACTTGCTTTCTGCCCGGTGAGACGTGCTGTGCCCCATTGTGAAGCAGGATTGGTGTGGGCATAGACACAGCAGTGTGACAGCAGCCCATTCACAAGCCACAGAAAGATGTCTCCCCAGGAAAGTTTGTTATCTAGATGAGATAAGATATAAAACATAAAGGAAATGGAAGATAGTATGGTATGATGTCTACCATGCAGATAGGAGTGACAGTGCCTTCACTACTCAGCACAATTCCTCGCTATCAGACCTGTTGTCCCATGTGAACATATTCTCATAGCAGTTGAAAGCAGCACTTGCAGTAAACTGCTATAGAATCTGTAACCCAGCTTAGCAGATATGAGGTTCCTCTGCTTATCTATGATTTAATGACCTACTTGTGGCTGTTGTTACTGCAGTTGCCTAAGAGAACAGTCAACATGGATGGTGGAGCATAGTTCAGACATTATTGAGGCTGTAAATCAGATAAGTTTATCTTGGTTTTCTTTAGCGGCACCTCTTTGTCCCTATTCCTGCACCTGAAGTAACAGCATTACCTTGCTGTTTCATGCAACATGGATCTTAGAGCGATTAAGAAACCATATAATGAGGTATTTCACCTGTTCAGTGACATTCTGATGCTTCAGTATGCCAGTTTTCACACCTGTACAACTTCACTGTATTCAGATGCTTAATTATATCATAATTCTTGTCTGATCTAAAGCAGCTATGAAACTAGAGATGTTTTGAAAATTTCCATCTTAAACTCCATTTTGTATAATTCTAAATTCAGTGGTTCTTTTGTCTTTTTTCCTAAGGTAAGCACTCACTGCTGAGTCTGTCTTTGTAATCTGCTATAATGCTGTCCAATATCTTCAGGGCATCAGTTGTATTTGTCATAAAACCAAAGAGTGTCTGATATAAGTGAAGCTGCTCTTTCTTTTCAACAGCAGAAGAGCATAGTGAATGTAATGCTTGGTTTTGGAAGTCTTGTTTATGCGCTGCCTGCTGTAATTAGGCATCAGATGTGTTATGCTCTACTTAAAAACCAAGGCCACTGTTTATTGGGATATATTAATAGCAGAGACATTTTCATCTCCTAGTGAAACATTGCTGCTGTTCTGCTCAGTTCTGCTGCTTTGTGTGATATAAGTAACTGAACATTATCTATGTACAGATATTTTTAGGTGCTTCTCTACAAAAGTAAATCCAACCTTAATAATTAGACTAGAAGAACAATCAAGGTATTTTGCTTATTTCCTGCAATAGAATGCCAATAAAGAAGGTGAGAGCTGTTGCTCATGCTCAGTTCTGTGTATGGCCACTAGACTGACCCGGTAAGTCTACTGAAATCATTTCATTGACTTCAGATTAGGCTCAGTGTGATTTGTCTGTCTCGAGGCTGCACGATTTAGTGTAACTGTGGTTTTTGCACTGAATCATCAGTAGGCAGTGTCCGATTTATTAGGTTGGGAATGGGAAGTCTTGGAGCACAAATCATTTGTCCTCTTCCACCAGTGCCTGTCCTAGTATCAGATAAGGGGCCGGTGCCTCGTTGCAGTTCTTTATGGGGAAAAATTAAAGCAACAGTGACCTGAGATGAGTTCCATTAAACTCGTGGACCTTGAAAGACAGATGAAATAGGTGAGTATGGTACAAAACAACTTGACAAAACTTCAGCATTGGTTCAGTTCATTGAGACTTTATGTGTCACTTGTTGAATTGGTTACAGGAAGGACAGAAAATAGATTGAAAAATAGAAAATAAAGGGTCGCAGGGAGAGGCACTTGGCTTTGTCCTTGTAAAGTAGCAAGCAGCTAGTCCTGCTGCCATCTGTCACCTCTTGCTCCAGAAGCCCATGCCAATATGGGCGTTTGAGGCTATTCTTCCTAAACTTTGAAGAATTGCATCTTCCCTTCAAAAGGATGCTGAATTCCAGTCAGAAACATAGGTAACATAGATCATGTTAGGTTTTACAGTGAGTTTTTTTCCTCTTTGACAGAGTCTAGTTTCAGGAGATATTTAACACAGAATAGAAAAATCTGAGAGCATAAAAAATAACTCCACTGAGTTTTTCTACTTGGCCTAATTTACACCAGGACAGAAGATCTTGTTTAATCATCTGATATCGTAACAGAAATGTGTTTAGCCTTACAGAAAAAAAATCTCTGAGATGAATCATTGAAATAATTGATCTATTTAAGTTCTTCTTGAGACACATTTCAAGGGCAGAAGTTATTTCTACATATCATTAAAAAGACTTGGCACAATGCTACAATGAAATACATGGGAAATATTAAAGTGGGATGAAATTTTTGGTGTCTCAACTCAATGGTATGTTTGTGTGGCCTTTTTTATTTTTGGTTTAGTTTTTAACACATTGTTTAATCACTTGAAGATTTTGTAGCTACATCTTGTGTCTTATAGTTTGAAGCTAAATCCTTCAGTCCTGAGGGTGAAGATGTTTGTATTTGTAGAGAACTGTTTTGGAACTGATTTTTGTGAGTGAGTAAGTGGATAAAATGTATATATATTAAAAGAGCACACAAAAGTGCAGACCATGTGGCTTACAAAGGTTATGGCTTTCAGTCTGAAGTCTTGTCTTTTTGTAGGTGCATAGGGATTGCCACACTCAGAGAGATAAGTCGTTTTTCCACACAGTTTATTTCTGGAAGTGGTCAGCACCACATCCTGCTGGAAGGTACAACAGTGACACCTTCCACATTTCTCCATTCCATCCACATTTATCATTGCATCTACTTGCTGTAGAGATGCTGAGTGCAGGTAGGGCAGCCCGCAGGACTTCCTAGCACAAGCTCGCTGAGCAGTTTGCTATAGCAGAAGTCTCTTCCTGGCCTGAAGCACTTTGTGTCAGCCATGGAGACAGAGTGCACTGTTGGTTAAACTTAGCTCTGCTCATTCTGTTGCTTTGGAGCCTGGCATCTCTAAATCAGGAGCTGCGTGTCTCTGCTGTGTGTGCCTCTGTGTCACCTTAGATGGAGAGGAGAACTGTGCCATGTTTGTCTGAGCTTTTTGTGAATGTTAAATGCTTGGTCTTGGTGACATATTGTACTACTGCCTTGAAAGGTTAACTGTAAGAGGTGAGGGAAAAAATATTTATTTTTCTTAGCTTTGAACTTCAGTTTACTTCAGCCTCACTTGCTTGTTTTAGTAAAAGGGAGGATGGGAGCCCAACTCCCATCTTACAATATCCTCCTGTCTCCCCAGATTAAGTCCTGAATATTTCTATATTTTCCATCTCTTACACAACAAAATATACTGAGTTTTTGCAAGAGGAAGGGAAGACTTTGCTCTCATTAGACAGATGGCATTTGAAAGGGCCAACTTCTATGTTTCAACATTGTCAATCTGCAGCTGCAGAAATGCTCGAGTTCTCTGTCTTTCCATGGCTGTACCTCCGAGGCAAAGGCTGAGTAGGAAGCAGCTCTGTCTGTAAGAAAACAAATGACACTTTGTCCTATCATTCCGAGCCTGTGAAATCTCTTTAGTCTAAACTGAGAACAGAATGCTATCCTGAGAGCAAGAAACCCAGTCAGACACCGTTTAAAAATGTTTATAAGCTAGCCAGGCATCTGCCCATTCTCAGCTACAGTATTCAAAATATGTTTCCCTTTGCTATCACTTCTAATTGCTTCACTGAGGTGATTACCGAGCTGTGGCTGTGCAAAGCAGTGGCTGGGGACCAGGAGGTCCCTTAGCTGAATCCAGCCTGGGATGTGCTGGGGACTGGGGGAAAGTGCCCTTTTGTCAGCAGCTGCCAGCAATGTCTGAGGAGCAGGCACTAGGTCCTGGCAGCACTGAGGAGGGCAGGGAGTGGGCTGCCATTCAAGTGCTCTGTGCCAGCTGCCAGGTATGGGCCAGACCTGGTTTGTCAAGGGGCAGTTGTGGCCTTCACCTCCTTTTGTATGGCATTTCTGGATGTTTTCTTCAGTGCTGCAGGACATACAACTCTTTTCATGACTCAGTGCATCCACACAATTACAGTCCACATTTCTGCTTTAAACATCGCTCCTATGTCTCTGCATTTCTTCCACTACCAGAGATGCCTCTAGCTTTATTGGCCCAGACTTTGCTATGTGGTTCCTCTCAGAAATGGGTAGTACTTACACCTTCTCCCAAGGCAGGTAGCCTGCCAGAGAAGCAACTGTAGAGCTCATAGGGCTGCAAATGCATTCTTCTAATCAGCAATCTCCTTAAAAAATCGTGCATTCACTGGTACTGATAGAACTCATTCAGTGATCTATGATATTTTCTCAGTCTTCAGTGAAGATGTTCAGGTATGGAAAATCTATGCTTGAGATAACTGGATCCTTTGCCATTAATATATAAATTGCTTAGATCATAAAGCTCGGATCAATCTATTTATCTATTTTTGACACAGAATGTCACAACCTCAGGGCATACCTAGTAACATTTGTCTGGGTTGGAACAACCTTGCCACAGCCCCTCCATCCCATGCAAACTGTGCTTTCTTTGGCCCCTGCCATGATGCCACATCTGCCCCGTTTCCCTGTCCTCAGTAGTTGTCTGTGTTCATCTTACTTCCCGGTTTTATAAACTGTAATTATTTCACTTGCTTACAGGGGCTGTATTTAGAAATCTCGACGAGGCAGGGTATTTTAAAAAATGAAACAAAGCAACCCAGCCAGCAGAACTGCAATGCCAGGGTTCTGCTTGTGGGACATAATTGTTTTGCATCTGTCTGCCATTGTTTCACTAGTGAGTTATTCCTTGGTCTTACTTCACAAAATGCAAAGGGCTGTGAATTAACAGACCCCTGAACCTCCTTTCTCGTCTTCTGCAAACCCCTTAATTCCCCAACTGCAGGTGATAGAAAACCTTCCTGCTCAGTCAGAGAACTAGTAGCAATAAATACAGCGTTGTTCCCACAGGTTCTTTTCTGTTAGGATGAATGGGAATATATGGGCACAAACCATTTCTCCCTTTTCCCTTGTAGGTCACCTTTGGGGGAGGAAAAATAAGGGTGTACTGAGTGACAGGCTTGTCTAACATAAGACTCAGCAGCTGTCAAGATTAGCCTGAAGGCCTGGAGGATATGGCCTGACATATGGGTTTCCCAAAGCTCTAGCTGTACCTATTTCTCCTTAACAGCAACAATAAATAAAATGCTGATGGGAAGAGCAAAGCACTAATGACTTGAGTTCTGAACTTTACTCCTTCACGGCCAAAACTTTACTTTCCATTTCCAGTAAACAGCCATCACTCAGTGAACCTTCAAATGTTTTTCAGCTAATGAAAACTGGCCTTTATTGAACTTAAATGCAACGGAGAAAGGCTGGTGTCTGAAAGGCCCCATCTGTGCACGTGTGGCGAGGTATCTGAGCAAGGAGGGTCGCAGCACGGCAGTGGCATCATTCAGCAGCAGTCAGTGCTATGGGTTCGATGCCAACACATGCCATGTGCTCACCTCCCATATCACCATGGTGTTGCAGGGATCCGGCCTCTCCTGAGCACGTGCAGCGCTGGGTTATAACCCTATCTCCTATGCTGAAGCTGGGGAGAAGAGAAGTTACTAGGTTTTTAAGGTCAACTGTTCATTCAAATGTCAAATGCCCCCCATTTCTGATGGGAGATCCTTGGCATGTGACAGATGTACATCTGGTGCATGTGGCAGTAGTCATGTGTTTTGATGAGTGCATGCCAGTAACCCATCAGAGTGTAAGAGGAGGGGAACTTTTTAGACAACATTTATTACGGATTCAGTGGTACCAAGAGCAATGGTGTGTGGAGAAGGGGACAGCAGACATTCTTCTGTATTTCCCTGAGGAGCCCAGCTGCTTTACTAGAGCAGGCTCTGAAGGGAAGGGAATGTTACGTTTATCAGAAGTAAAATGTTCCCCTCCCTTCTTTCAGCTCCTGTGAGTGCCTCGCAGTTCTGGAGCTGGGCAGTTCTTTCTTTATTTCTGCAGAGTCAATGAATGCTCTGAAAGCTCTGTGGAAAACAAAAGAAAAGGAAGACATTTTATTTTGCATTGCATGGCGTGGCTCTGGTTGTCCAGAATAAAATGTTTTTCCTGCGAAGAAAACACTATTTGTTTGCATACTCTGGGTGATGTTGAAACCCTTCCTCTCTTGAAAAGGAAGAGATGAAACTCCACTGAGCTCCCAGAAATTCAGCTTACGTCGTGCCTTCCTTTCTTTCCTTCTTGTCTTCTCTGAATGTCCCCTCTGGTCTTCTCTGAATGTCCCCTCTCCCACCAGCCCTGCCCTGCCTCCTTCACCTTGAACTTCTGAAGTAAATTCAGAGGGACAGTGAAGTCATCAGGAAGGGCAAATGCAGACCAAGGATGCTGCCTTCCCTCCTGGTGACACACACGCTCAGATCTCTGTCGTATTGAACACCAGCAGCCACCGAGTGATTTCTGAAGGACTGCAAAAACTGCCACTGCGTTGTGCCCACATACTTCAAATTTAATTTGACATAAAGGAAAAATCCGCTCTGTGTTCAAGTAGAAATCCTCAATAGGAGGAAAAAAAAAAAAATTCCTAATCAGAAATCCATCTTGATAGCTCAATTTCATTTCATCCAGCCTGAGAGAAGCGATTGTGTCCTTTCCTTGTTTACAATGCAGCGGAAGGAAACCAATCACCCACAGTGATGTGAGCTGCAATTAACAGATCAATAGCAACTTCCCCTTAATAGAAGCGACAGTTCTGTGCCGGGCTGATGTTTTGATTCCTCTGTCGCAGTCAGCACAATGGATCTTTCTTTCAGCAGGGCATGTGTTCCTTGCCAGAGCCATAGGTATGGGGCAGACCCCAGAGGCAGGCGGGGGCCGTCCCCTCCCTGCAGCAGGCTGTGTCTTTCTGCACCGCGTTCCACTTCAGTGCCATGTGTGCCTTCCTCATGATTTACCATAGGAATAAATAAGTAGAACAAATCTCCAATGACACAAAATGCAAAATGTACGTTTTAATCAGTACAATATTTTGAAATCTACTTGGCGGATGTTTATGGGGAGGTTATTTATTTCTAATGACTGAGAGGTGCTCTAGTGGAACTAATTGTGATAGATTATTTTCTTGGCTCTAACAATTTATCTGATGAACTTAGCCTACATTTTCCCTTTGTAAGTTTTCTAAAGCCCTTGGAATTCTCAAAATGTACGTGTTATTTGTAATTGTTTACCAAATTGCTTTACCAGTGGTTCTTGATCTGTAGGTCATTTGCAAGCTGTCTGCAGATAGAACTTGCTCAGGAATATGAGAGCTGTGTAATTTTATTTGGATTAGTCACATAAGTCTTTAACTGGATGAACAGGGCTCCCGATGTGATCTTCAGTCCTTATGAATTCGAGCTGTACTTCCTGCGGCGGCTTCTTGGTTCACTTGGGCCTCTTCTTTTTTTCTGCCAATATCATAACTAATTGCTTATCCATTGAAAGTAAACATAAAGTAGACAGGAGTAGACAAAAGCCAATTCTGTGCTGGCTGTTTGGTTTCTTTTTCAGTGAAAAAATATTGTGGTAATTTAAAATAAATGACAGGCAAATCCTTAGGCTCCAGGAATCCTTCAGTTCCACTGCAGTATGCACACACAGTCTTGGCTTTCTTTCTAAATGTAAGGGCATGGTCCCTGGTGCTCTTACATTCAGAATTCTCATTGACTTCAACTATCTGGAAAGTGGCTGAAGGTTAAGTGCGTAGATAAAAGGTCACAACTAGCCACAAAGTAAGCCATAACTATTACGATTTTTCATTTAACAACTTCAGAAGCATTAAAATAATGAATTCTCTATTATCCTTTCCCAGTAAATGCATTCTCAGTGTGATAAGAGCATCAAGCAGTAGTCAAATGTATGAATATAACCCAGATAAGAAAAACAGCTGACACCTGGGCTCTGGAAAATGAAAAGCTAACTTTTCCTGTAATGCAATTAATTCTAGAAACAGTTAAGGTTTAATTGAATGGGAAAGCATCACAAGATAACTTTATTCTTGTCATTGGGTCATTTTTACCTTTGTGTGAGAGGTGCCATGCTTGATAGAAACCAATTAGAACTGAATTTAATTTTGCAAATTATTCATTTAATCTTTAGTTCTCATTTATCAGTCTAGAAAATAAGGTAATTGAAATACATACTGAGCACGAATCAAGTTAAATAAGTTGTAAGAACATCTGAAATTAGTTTAAGAACTTTATGTCTTCTGTGCCACCAGGAAGCGTCTCCAAACCCATTGGCAGCTGCCACTATTTGACGTATGCACTTCAAAATCCTGTTTATTCAGAAATTTATTCAACCACAAACCTATTTCTTTGTGCTGCTTTTCAGATCTGATAGCCAGATCTTGGACGGGCCCTTACATTAGATCAGAAGATTAGGTGAGGGGGAAGGTACAAGGTCAGTGAGCTGTGCCAAACCAGGAGCAGCCATTTAGCACAAGTGGTGAAAATTCCCCCATCTCATGCAGGGTTTTTCTTTGTGTATTTTTTCTTCACCTTGCTTTCTAGATTCTGTATGTCATTGCATTGCTATTGAGGCTAAGGGGACTCAGTCCCAATTGCTAGATGTGGAAAGCACATAAACTTTTTCTGCTCCTGAGCATTCGCTGAAGACAAAATGCAACAGAACTGCGTGGGCTGTTCACTGAGAAACTCAAGCCCTTCCTTCCACCTTTTCAGTGGTTCTCTAAACAGTGCTGTCCCATATTCTGCCCCACCTATCCTCCCTGGTTTGTGGCTGAGTGTCTACATGTTCTTCCCACTGGAAAATCTGGACAGAAGGCAGCTCTCAGAGAAGCAGGATTTTACAGGCCCATAGACTTCCTTGTGATTTCCCTAGAGCTCGAGTGTGATGGGTTGGTACTTGCCTATCTTTCTTCTCAGTACTCATACTGGTGCCCTCTGGTCTGAGCTCCCCCGTGGTTAGTACAAGCAGTCCTGTGCAACATGGTGTGGAGGTGCAAACTTGGAGTTGGTGTATTTATGTGATATGTTTTGCCACTCGGGGGTAACCTAAGAAATACTTTGCTATTTCTAAGAAGCCTGATCTTGGGTTAAATTATAGCTCTATTTGGATGACAATGGCACCTGGTGGTTACTGGAAGCAAAGTTTATGCTGTTCTCAAGTTATCATGACACTGCCAGTGTATTACCAGGGTAGAGTGGGGATATGTCAACATCCAAACTCTGTTTGAGCCAGGCAACAAAAGAACATGTGAGCTTGGCTGATTTTGAATGTCAGGCTATTTGCACCTTTGAAGGCACAACTTAGAACTTGTTTACCATTCTGAAAAGATAAGTTGGTTAAAGAAAAGCAGCCTAAGTCCTTCAGCTTCACTGAATTTTTCAATGAAATGAGTGTAATTTTTGCATTTTGTTACATGTGAAGTCTCTCATAGTGTGGTGGGGTTTTTTTGGTTTTATATGGTTGAATATCAGTATTCATTTCCTGCTAACTCAGAGTATTCTGTAATATGGAACATGGATATAAGTGGCATCAACAAAGAAAAGTCATTTTCCACTTATTTGTATTCAGCTCATGTATTTTTATCATGGAATAGTAGAAATAGGTTTGAGAGATTCGTGTATAATGTTCATAAGATCTTAATGAACGTGTGAAGTGATTCCTTCACAGATGTCTACTTATAAGTTCTGCACAAGGTCAGACTTTGTCATTATTGATTGGGAACAGAATTAAAATGCCAGAAGTTGTCCAGTTTATTATCAAGCTACTGAAACTATCTCCTCTCTGATATTTCAACAAAGGAGCCTCAGGCAATCACAGTAATTATTCAGAAAAGCAAATCTCAACTACTTTTAAATGCAAAATTCTCTGTCCTAGCCAAATGATCGTCAGCAAGGGATTACAGCATTATAGAAGACACTTTGCCCTTCCTTGTGCATGAATCAATCTTGTTTACATCTGGCCAGGCAGCAAAGACAAAGATTCAGTCAACAAAATTTAGAGATCAGAGTGCAGTCCATGGTCTATGATGTCAATAAATATGAAAGAATGCAAGAGTGCTCAGCTGAATGCAAGAGTTTTTAGCTGAGGTCTGAATATGAAGCACTTGTGAGAGAAATCCACACCTTCCAACAAAACCTGAGTGTATTCTATGGCAAACTTCAAGTTACTGGTCTTTTCAATTAAGAAATTATCTCACACAGAAAAGTCTATAACATATTTAAAGGTTGTTTTCATTGAAATTAAAGGTTTGATAGCACATGAACAAATGAGACAGTTGAATGTGGGACGTCTGGTTCTTCCTCAATTAGCTGAAGCAACTTTTCTTCCATGTTACCAACGTAGGTAAATGAATAAAAATAATGCCAGTTCAAGATGAAAACATGACATCAATAGCCTGTTCCCTGCTAGGAAATGAAGGCCACAGGAACAAACCGTGAGTGGTACCAGAGGGCTGAGTCCAACAGCAAGCAGCAGCTAGGAAGTGTTATCCCACTCATTTTCTGAGACAGGGTCCTGCTGCCTGTCTGCAGGAACTGAGATACTAAAGCTGCAGTGAGCAACAGGCTGTACAGATTGAGGACACATGGTCTGTTTTCAGCTCAAGCTGGATTCCCAGTTTTCCTGCATCAGCTCTTTCAGGCTCTCACGGATGATAAGCTGCCTAAAACAAGGTCTGAGCTCTCTTCTTTGGTTACAGCGCACTGCACAAGGAAGTTGGGCTCTGCAGTGCCCAAGTCCTCTATGCCAAGGACTGCTGTAGTTTTCCTTCTGTAATGAGGCCAGATCTTCTACCTGATAGCACTCCACATCACTCAAGTGACTAGTTCATTTAGGTTTAAATGGTCCTTCTGCTTGAAGGGAAGTGTTGGCTGCTGTCTTCATCTGTCATGACCATCTGCTCTGCTCTTTTCTCCTTCTCAGCATGACTGAAGTAACTTACATATAAGAACAGATTGTGGGACACACATTAACCTCTTCAGAGACTGTAAATGATCCCCAAGGAGTGTAGAGTTTACTCTTTAATTCTCTTTCCTTGCAGGCTCATGAGCTGCCATATACTACCGTTCCTACATCTGAACATTGCAGGCATCTCAAAACAGCTCCAAATTCCTCTTTGGGGTATATTCTGCCTTTGGTTTTTCCAGACTTTCTATTGATGTTAGAGAAAGCTGTGTTCAGATGTTAAGGGCAGCGTCTGTTGCAGAGTCAACACTTTTCTTTTTTGTCCCATCTTTTCTCTAATAGTGGAAAATCATCTTCAATTAAAAGTGTCATTAAAAAATAATAATGTATTACAACTGTTTGAGCTCTGCCATTCCATTCACTGCGTTAGCTTAGAAATGGCAAACAAGATGCAGAGTTCCTTTAAGCACAAGGCTGGTTGGAATGTTCGTTGAATAGATCGCTGAATAGCATTGATGCATAAAAGTACGTTTTGTATATAAAGATACAAGTGGAATCATTTTATTAGTATTTAAAAATACAACATGTATTTGTACATCGTACATTGATCTGTTCTATATGCCTAGATCATAAGACTGTCATGCCAGAAGGATGCTACCTTTTAGCAATGCCTTCTTCATCTATGAATTTATGATACTAGCAATACTCGCAGTTGAATGTTTCAATTATTAGGTAAAAGCAACATACTAATGGCAACATATTTCAGATGTTTGAATCTTATTAATGCTTTCCTTTTCTGTGTGGCGCAGACTACAGAGACTTCAGGTGCAGCTTCATAAGAATCTCTACGCAGATATTTGGCAGTTGTGATTTCCAGTTAGCAGAATATATCTACATGGAGATTTGATCAGAGCTTGGGGGACTTTAAATTTGGGCAGTATATTTCTGTAATCAAGCAAAACTCAAAACTAAGCAAATATCGTTGTGGTGCTGAATAGGAAGTGGCATTTCATTGGGTTTCAGATCACCACAGTTGCCCCATTTCCTAGCAAGGCCCAATGTCATCTCTAAACATCACCAAAATATATCCAAATCTGTCTTTTATCCATAACCATTGTTTTTGAAAGGGAGAACATGTTTGTTAGGAAGACCATTTTTCCAAATAACTGGTTGGTTCACGCCAAACCTGTTTTGGATGATGTTCAGTCTCTCACTGGCATTATCAAGAAATGTATCATAGTGAAGGGCTAATGTTGATTATTTTGCACTTACACCTAGTGTTAGCATTCAGATAAGAGCACTAGGCATGCCTTCTTTTCTCCCAACGTGTATATTCGTAGGTCCCTCCAAAAGTAATGCCTCCAATTTTTTACATGGAAACTACAACAGATTCAAAGAGCACTATAGCACTATTTGATAGAAAAAAATCTCAGCTACAAAACGCTGTTGTTCAACATAGTAATCACCATCAGCTGTGCATTTTTGTCATAATGAACAAGAGCCTGCATGCTGTGCTACTCAAAGTCTGCACCAGCAGAGGTTAACTATCCACTGTCACCACTGCTGGGATGCCCCACCCAGCCCCCACTGTGCTCACATCCACTGGTTGGTCTCCATCAGCATTCGGCAAACATCAGTGAATGTCTGTGGGTGCCATTTATTTTGCGTGGAGGAATTCAGCCTCACCCCTTTGCTCCACATGCACTTCCATGTCAGACACCATTCTGTCAGTCTGCCCGTCTGCTGCCACCGTCCTATGGCAACACGGTGTAATGGGACACTGGTTCCACCACTACTGCCAAACCACCAACGTCCGCTTCTTATATTGTGGTTTGGATCTGGTTTGGATCAGAGGTTCGTCTCTCTAGCCCGGTCACCTGCCTTGGGCACTGGATGCTCATGGCCGTGTAGGACGGACTGCAGAGAGAGGCAGAACCACCAATTTTTCCCAGCCAATACGTTCTCTCAGCATCCTGCAACACCTTGGAGAAAGACAGCAATTTGTTTTTCGGTTACATTATAATTTATCTAAATAGTTCAAAATGTGTAGAAGCTATAGCAAATGTCTGCAACAGAGCTGAATCAAACTGTGATGCCAACAAAGACGTTATTTTAAGAAGAAGAGGAAATTATATAATTCCTTTTTAACCTACCCTGCAATCCTACCCAGCTGTAAGGACTTCCTTGTCTTTATCCCTTTTTAATTTTCTTAGAAATTTTTTCTTGTTTAGATTGGCGTTGTAAGATGGAACAGTAAGAAACAATGTAGTTAGGAAGTATTCTTCCCCAATCTGGGCACTCACTGAGCAATCAAACAAACTGAAAGAATATTTTATTTAGTGCTTTACGGTGCAATTCACAACCCTTGCTCCCATTAAATGGTGCTTAGCTTCATGAATAAACCTATTGAATCTTTAACAGCCGCTCTCAATGGAATTCCCAATGGTGCTCAAGGTAAGTGAAGGCTGCTGAAAAATACCCAAGTTAACATTTTACATCGTTTTTACTTTACCTTTATCCAAGGTCCTACTTTTCTGTCACTAATATTCTTCACAAAGTGACAAATATTTTGTCAGATGCCCGCAAATCAACTCGTGCAGAGGCACACAGGGACTTCTGTGCTTGCCTGAAGCAGCTCCTAGATTGAGTGCAGGTTAGCAGCCCTGTTTGGAGCTGACCACCGGTCTCAGTGTGTATCTGTTTAAGCAAGGATTTCTATGTCCTGCGAATTTAAATTGTGCTTTGTTCAAATGTAATCTCTCTGCTACTGATAAACGCGAGGAATAATTTTTTCTTCCTGCAAAAGCAGAATTAGAAGAAATTAATAACAATACATGACGAGAATTACAAAGGTGAATGACAGAAGGATGAAAATACATGGCTGGGGAGCAAATATTTCTGCTTGCAGCATCAAGACCAGTGTGAATTTTCCCCCAACTGAGCCCGGTTTATTTTCATTAAAGCACTCATCCCCTGTGTGTTGTGGCATCCCATGCGAATGATGTGGATCGTAGATCTCATTTGCTATAACTTGTTGTCCCCTTTCCTGATCCTACCTGGACTGCAGCTAGCAGGGTGCGTGCAGAATCACAGCTTGGGTTGGTGAGCATTTGGGATGTGCTTAAGACAGATGGTGTTAAATTTGCATGATTTAGAAATATTGTGATGAAATATCTTACGGCTTTGCTACTCCTTCTGAGGGCTCAGAGGCTTTGAAGCCAACACAGACAGCACCAGCACCTGCAGTTTCACATGTTAAGCTTCTGCCTGGAGATCTGAGTTCTGCTCGTGCCTTGTCATGTGTGGCTCATGGGTGCTCCTTTCATTGCTCCACCAGTCTCATTTTGTTTTAGACATACTTAAAACATTAACAGAGAACCAAAAGAATCTGTATGATACTGCTGAAAAACCACAACGGGAAGAAAACATGAATCCAGTGGAAAGGTCTGACGCTGCCTGTCTCCCAGCCTGACTTCTGCAACCCAAAGAAGGAGGGTAACAATTCCTGGTAGTCTCAAGGAAGAAGGAAATGATCAGGCTCTCAGGTAATAAAAGCTGTTCCCGCATTGTCAGTGAGCACAGTGAATGAAGGAACAAGAAGCCTGGTCCTGGGTTAAGCCAGCCCAACACTGAGCTATCGCTGTGCTCAAGTGGGAATCTTCTCCAGGACTGTGAGGAGGAGCTCTGTCTCCCAGGCACAGCCCAGCCCCAATGTCCTGCTGTGTGATAGTCACCCCAGTGTGTTTGCACGGCTGTCAGAGTAGGAAGCAAGTTAAAAACATCTGAGGTTCAGATGAGTACCGCTCAGATCAGTAATACGGATAACAACCCTTATTGTAGATAGGCATGGAATATATGTCCTTGTGAAGAACTCATCTTGGATATCAGTTTAATCCCTAAAGCATAAGCTTTGTGTGTACCTTGCAAGGTTTGCTTAGATCTACTATTCTAATGCCAGATATTCTTGGCACCCCATGTTGTGGTGCAGCCCTGGATTCTGGTAAACTTGTGACGGTAGATTTCCCTTGGTTCCTGATGCATCTGCCAGTCCTAGCTCTTTTCTTAGTGGTGTGCAGGACTGAAGGTTTGCACTGCAGGTCATGCTGGCCTACTGGCATCTCTCACAGGATGGATTCTACCTGTAGCTGCTGTATCTACATTCAGTTATTCATGTTTTTTGTTTGCTTTTTAAATGCAGTATTACTGCCTAATAAATAATGTAAGGATCTAGATGAAAATACTTATTCCAACTTCTCCAAATTGTTTATGTGTGTTTAAATACTTTCTTTGTCCGAGTGATTTCCAAGTCCATGCCTCTGGCACATGATTTTCTATGACAGCAATGGCCAACACCTATTGAGTGCCTCACAACCACGTGGAAGGCTGTTGCAGAAACAATAGATGATACTTACGTAAGTTTTCTAGGCCATCAAAATACAGTTGTCCCTAAGGATATGTTAGAATATATATGTACAAGGTCAGGATTAAAATGTCCTCACTGAGCTACTCTTTAGCTCTATTATGAGCAGCTGTGTCTTGAAAAGCACTTTGGGCCAGACACAGTATTTTTCCATTTGTTTCTGGAGAGGCTGTAGGAGCACTGCAAGCTGAATGGTAGCTACTTCAAATGATTTTCCTGATTTTATTGGAATCTCATGGGATTTTCCTACTACCTCATGCTGAGAGCGTTGCCCTATTTATTGAGTGATCTGGGGGAATCTGCCTTTTGGAAGCTGCTGAAGGACCACCCAAGCCAGTCTTTTAACAGCATGTGATGTAAACTGCTTCATAGGAGCTCCTGAAGCTAGTTTGTTCTATATACATACAGAGACGCGGAATTGACAGAATACGTTGGCTTTGGTATCATGCCATGCACAGGCACTGATTCATTTTTATGCAGGAGTAAGTCCATTTTGATGAGTCGCTACTGAATGCATGCTGGAAATGAGCAGAACAAGTCTGTAAAAGCAAACATATAGCCCTATTGCCGTGGAGAGCATTTCTGTTTCTTCTTCTCTCGATACTGGGTCCAGTCCCACAGATGAGAGCACCACCACCACGTTACCCCCACTCTGGATACTTCAGCTGTGCTTCTCCATAGGTATGCAGCTCTCCAGGCCTGGGTTGTGCTACAGATGCTGTGTTGTTGTTCTGAAGAGCCCAGACACTGCTCTGGCAGGCTCTGTGTGGTCAGACTTTGCAGAGCTTCCTCTTACAGTACTGGTTAAGGAGCCATTCAGCACAGACCACCTTGAGGTCTGCAATACAAGAGTTAGGATTTGCTGATATAGGTGACACCACAGACTACTGAGAGCCACCTGCGAGGCTCCTTTGTTAAAATAAATTTGAGGAAAAGATTAAGTACTGGTTCCATTAAGCCATATGCATATTCATGCAAGATTTGTTATTTATGTACTCATTACTTTTTCTGTCATAAGTATTTAAAAAGCTACACCTTTTGTATGCAAATTTCTGCTTAATAATGCTTGCCAGGCTTCAAATTAATGAATTGCAAGCATAATTTTGCTCATGACTTTGAATCACAGAATGAATTAAAATTCAGTCACAAAGATGCCATTTATCTTCAGTTTTGCAGTAGATGATTCTTAGTGCCCTGTGCATCAGCATGGAAATATTCAGGCTGGAGACATATACAAAAAAAATTAGTGAAAACTCAGACTACAGCTAGCACTCATTGTCTCGTGTTCATATATACTTGCAGTTACTGTCACTGTGCTGAATATATTCAACAGATGAGCGCATATATATATGTACTGTGTTGACAGAGTTTCGTGTTAGCACAGTGAGAAATATGTAAAATTCCTCCTCCTCACAGATACTTGAGGGTTATATAAAGACTTTTGTGACGTAGCTTTACCTACAGATATGGCCAAATCCTAGCAACATCTGGATTTTACACTTTGTAATCTATAAGGCAAAATATGACAGCTCATGACAGAATTCCCTGTAGCTGAGGAAGGCTATTTCTTGAGAGTTTCCTTCTCTCAGGTCCCCTCCAGCCTAGCTGGCAGTCATGTCTAAAGAACGACATGGAACCTGCTTCTCACTGTTAACTGCCAGTTAATGCATCCATCAAATAACCTTGGGGCTTGATGCTAATACAATTGAAGTCAGAGGTGCAAGAGAGAGACTGAGCAAGTAATCATTGATGCTGTAAGAGCAGTGCATTTGTGCATGCCAGTCAGGTGTAGCAGCTCTGTGTTTTGCTTGAATGAGTGATTCCTCAACCAGGAGAGACGATTCTTAAAATCTGAAATGAAGTGTATGCGTATTACTGGATGTTACACGTTCCTAAATGAAACAATGCTGGTATTGAAGACAGCTCATTTCATTCCTGAGGATGGGTTTCAGGTTTGCCACTCTTTCAGTCTCTCAGCTTTAGTTACTGCTTGGCTGGTAAAGAGGAAACAAAATTAATCAAGCTGCACTACAATTAATCTGTGATATGGAGTGTGCAGTTATTACTCATAGTGAAAAGCAATTTACTAATTCATCCAAAAAAAAAAAGCAAGGAAAAATCTTATCTGTAAAAATGATCATCTTCTGCATTATTTCCATGTATACTTTAGCTTGCTACAGCTGCTTCTTATTAACTCTGGGAACAGTTAGTCATTTTCACGAAGCCTGCATCTCAGTAGGATGTGCCACCATTTGTGTTTCCTGTTGGTATGATAGCACTTTTAAGGCAATGTTTCTTGCTCTTGTCCCATTCCATCTTCCTGCTTTTTTCAGTCAGCTTCACGGGCATTTTGAAATCATTCAGATTCTCCTATGTTTTGTTTCTTTTCTAAACATTGGTGTTATCAGGGTAAGGTCTTCCACTCAGGGACAGAGATTTCAGGATGGCTTTTCCTTAAGCTGCGGGACATTTAAGAATTTGATCCAATTTTCACTTCTTCAGAGGTGTAAGCAGAACCTTGTGATAGTTTTCTGCAAGCACAAGATACTGAAGAGGGATTTTATTGCATTATTGCAATGTTCTTGTCTTCCTGCCACAATAATAACCTCCAGTAATCATTCCTCTCTGTTGTTATTTAAATAAACAGCACCATTTAGTGTCCCCAGTGATAGCCCAACATCAACTGCTTGAGTCTGATACCAAATCTGTATTTAGGGACATGGCTATGAGAGCTTACTTCCTACTATAGCCTACTATGAAGAAGTATCACAGCAGAGAAATAATTGGAAATGCTCTTTGCTTTTGCCTACCTGCTGTTGTGTTTGGCATATAACTTCTATGGATGGGGTCTAGTTTACACCCAGCTAGGCTGTATTTAGTATCAGCTAAACCATTTTCCTCTTCAGTCTTTTCCAGAGCAGTCTTCAAAGCATGTGGAGTATGACAAGGTGATAGTCAAGTCCTGTGTGGCTCCTGGTGCAGGCAGGATCTGTGCATAGCTTGCTGCTTTAGTTGTTAGTCTTTTTTTTTTTTCATTCAGACTACCACAGTCTTTAACGTCTCATTCTGGTGTTAAAACTGGGAATAATTAGCTTATGAGGCATATATTCCTTTGTGAAAAGAAAGTAGGATGAGGAATGCCATCCATTCCTGGTATGATGTTAAAAATAAAGTCAGGAAGATATTACTTAAGGTTAATGAGCCAATTGCCATTGTAAAATACACCGTTCACAATTTCTATTTTCTTGCTTCTTATTATGTGTAGAAATTGGTACCGGAGATGGAAAAATGTTGTAGTGTAGAAGAATTGTTCTGTAAACAAGCAGACAAAAATTGCTTGCTTGCTTGAGATAATTACCCATCCATGTACAATTCAGAAAAATAAATGGCTCTTTCATTAAGTTTGCGATTCGATACAAGCATTTTGGGGGGTTATATTGGCTTTCCAGCACAGCACATAAAAGCCATGTTTTTCAGTTCTGAATCAAATTTTGAGTAAACCGTCATAATGTGAATTGCATTAAATTCCCCAGGTCTCACCAAACTGATTGCTTAGTCTCATACAGGTGAATGTCTGAGTCTCCTATCACTGCATATTCACAAAGGGACAGAAAGAAGCTACAGTTGTGCTAAGGAGGACCTTTCTCAATGACGTACTAGTGTAGTAAAGTATTACTTCTTATCAATTTTTTTCTTGTCAAAAACAGTAAAACGGCAGGGTTGTAAGGCTGTTGGTTTTTTTTTTTGTTTTGTTTTGTTTTTTTTTTTTGGTTTGGTTTGTTTTTTTTACTTAAGTTTACAAATTACGACTTCATTGCCTAGATTGCAAAGGTAATACTCTTCTGAAAACTTTTGCTGTTTTGGTTGGTAGATCTCCCATTCAGCATTTTCAGCTCTCCCACCCTGCCTTCCCCATTTCCATGATTAACCCTTACTGAGATGCCTTCATTTGCTGCATGGTAACTGTAGACAGTACAGACTCTACAGACTATGGTCTTTCTTTTTGCCTCTCTGTACTGTTTTCTTTAGTAAATGACAGAGCTATCCTGGGCTCATCTTGAGAATATCATTTCAGTAATGCCAAATGAATCACTTTGGTTGAGACTCTTTCTACTGATACAACAGCACTGCTCCTTCTCTTTGTCCACTTCTTCTTCATTTAATTTGGGTTGATCTCATGAGTTACACCATCTGTGGAACCAGCTCTTCATCTCTTAGGTATAATATGCTTTGGCAGTACTCAAAGAAGCTGATAGATGATGAGCTCCCTCAGCATAACAGTACAAAAGACCTTACTAGTTGATTTGAATTAGTGCACACCACTGCCTACCACTGCAAACAATCAGGGGAAAGGGCATAATTTATAACCACACAAAAATGGAAGAGATGGTAGTGGAGGTGCCATTGCACCAGCTACCTGCAGCTTCTTTTAACTTCAGATGTACGTTACAGCAAGAAAGAAACCCCAGTAAAGCAGAGATAATGAAAAAGATCGTCTACTCTGATAAGTTAATCTTTGTTTATTATTTCCCTGTTCTCAGATTTATTTTTTGACTAAAGATTTATTTTCAATTTACTTCTCTTGTTTCCCCATTAATCCAAGCCCATATTGCACTCACTTCAGTTAGTCAGATATGAGATTTGTTCTGTTTGGGGGACAAGTTGTGTAGAATTTCACTTTGTAAGGATGATTCTGGGAGCTGTCCATTCATACCCCAAACTGTTACTTTTCTGCACACCTTCTCAGTTCTGTCATTCTCTCTCCAAGTATTTCTACTTGTTTTATGACTGCCTGTTCAAGTTTTCACTAAAGCAGATACAGCTGTGCATGTTCTAATACCCTCAAACCTTTAGTCATCATCTTTGCTGCACGCAGTAATAGTTTTGCTAAATACAAAGCAGTTTTCACTTGCTCATAGTAAAAAGATTTAAATATGATAAAAATAAGGAAAGTGACACTAATGAGGGGGATTTTTACAGCATTGAGTAAGCTGGAATTGCTACTTGTGATTGATATTCTTAGAGTTTCACACCACAGTTCTGCTTTCTTCAATCATCATGCAAATTATTACGCTAAAATGTTAATGATACAGTCAGCGAGTCATATAGAGATGCTGATTTATCAAGTTAGCAGAAAAATGCAGATAATTCAAAAAAGACAATTTTGGAAAGTTACTTTGTCACTGCCTGTTGAGAAAAAAAAAAAAACAGTGAAACCACTCAAAAAGGCAGAATTAGGTTAATTTTGTAATAGCTACAGATGTTCATTACAATTTGTATCATGAAAGTTTCGTTCGAACCCTGTTAGCATCACAGCTAAAAGATTGCTGCAAGAATGTTATAAGAATTATTCTATTTTCTCTTCTCCTTTAATCTTTGTAGCAGTTATGAGTCATCACAGAATTTCAGGCTCCAGCACACTGCCAGTTTCACAGTCATTTCCAAATGCCTAACAAAAAGAGAAATTGTGCAAGTTGAATCCATTTTTGTGAAAATTTTGAAGAGAATAAATGATTTGCTTATGATAAATTATGTTTCTAGGGCTCTTCCTGATGCAACATTTTCTAATCATAGCTGTGAGTTAGAATGTCACAGAATTCCATACAGAAGATGTGTGAAACTTCGTAAGAGTTTATAGTATGTATAATAAGTGATATCATCCATTAAATGCATGCTTTTTAATGTGTCATGATGGAAAAATTATAACCATATTCACGGTAATTGAAACCACAGATACATCTTTAACAACAATAAAAGTTCTGTTTCTGGGCCCTAAAATGCAAAATTACACAGATAACCAAAACTTCTTTTGGTCACGGAGGGCCTGCTGCTCTGTGCAGCGTCCATATAAATCCCAGGTCAGCTAACCCAGACTCAGAAGACTGCCCACTGAAAAAGGACTAGGCCGACGTTATCTCCAATTGGCAAATGGACTCCTGACCTAGCTTGACATGTGTGTGGTTACACTTAAGGTGAAGCTGGCCTCAACAGGACAAATCACATTGCTAGTTAGAATGGTCATGCAGTTCACAAGACAAGGTGTCTGTTTCCCCAGCAGAGCAATGATGATTTATTTTTACTCCTGATGAATTGCATTGGCCTCAAAGTGATGACGTTCAGCATGTGTAATTGTATTTGTCTCTTGGAGGAGGGGCTCGTGAAAAACATTCCTATGACAAATACATTCGGTCCAATTTGCCGTCATCAGATGATGTGGCAACTGTCAACTTGGCAAAGGAAGCATGAAGTGATGCCTGCTTAGGACAGCATGCAAACTCATTTCGCACAGGATTAAGTGCTAACTCAAGAAGGAAGGCTGTGTGAATCAGGATCAATATGCTCCCATCAACATCTGTCTTAGTTGCTTCTAATAGTTCTCTTACTTTATATTTTGTATAGTTACTTAATTTTGTAAACGTTAAGAACACTACCATGTGTAAATGGTTCTAACATGAAAAATGTTGTCCTTAAATCTAAAAGTGGAAAAGGTTTTTGGAACCATCCTACATTTAACTTCCTTTCATTTTAAATGTGCCCTAAAGGAGGTTTAATCATTGGCATTTGAGAATCCCCTCTCAATTTGAGTGTCAAGAAAAACAGCTTGTCTTGGGCAGCTTTCACAAACCACAGAAGCAAGAGTGAGAAAAAGCACAGAGGTTGGCAGCCTTTAGATCTGACCTGCTTTAAGGTTTGCTTTTCTTTACGCTTGTGATCATTCTCTTCAGTATGGATTTTATCAGAAAATACTGAGCTGATTCGCAGACTAAAAGAGCACTCAGGATTTCCCACAGCAGTGTTCTTCATTCTTGACAATTTAGGAAATTTATGCCAAGGGATTTTAGGAAGCTTAGCCTCACATTTAATGAAGGCCCTACCAACTGTTTCTGTACCATCTAATAAACTGCTTGCTGTATTGTCTAGATAAAGATCCCAGGTTTTGCCAGTAGCATTTGTATTAGTGTCAATATTTTTAAGAGGCTAGATCAGTCCACACTGAATGTTATCTTCCTCTCACTCATTAGTGTGTGCTGTTTCTTCTGATTTAGAGTTTTCCTATTACCCTTCTTCTATTGCCAGTGGTGACATTTGCTTGCTTTGTATATTAATGTATTGAGGTCTTCAGGTGCAGTAGTAAATTTTCCATACTATCTTATTAAATCTCTCTCTGTTATAGGCACTAACTACTATCTGTGAAATATCGTTCATCTCCTCCGTGTTTCAAAGGTGAAGGTACTTAATAAAGAATTGCAGAACAGTAATCCATGAGGTTTTTTCAGAATCGCGTTTACCCTGCTCATCAGTTCCATCACGTAAACACTTCGCCAAGTGGTTACAGCCAAAAATAAAGGCAAAAAACAACATGCCATCATTGCTAATAGGAACTATCATCATTTTTTGGTAGCACCCAAGAACTCAGTTGGAGACTGGATCTGATGACACCACTCTTAGTATAGATTCACGAAAAGACAAAGAGCTTACTTCATCTTCTAGGCAAAACCCATATTTTTTTGCTACTGTTACTCATAGGGAAGAATCAGGAAATCACCTGCAGAGGAGAGTATTTCGTAGCACAAATGAAACTGTAAGAGGATTCTCTTTTCTCTCCTTTAAAATTTAAAAAAGGACACTGTACTATCATGCAATCAGGGCTGACTATTTCAGGTAATGCAAGCTGATGCATGAAGGGAACTGAAGCTTTCATACTGTTGGTTTAAGTGTTAATGGATACCTATATTTAATTTCCTTGATGATAGAAAGAATTCCAGTCTCATAAAAAATATAAGGCAAAATTTACTACCCATATTAATGTGAATTTAAGGCCATTGCTCTCGGTTACTGTGGAGTATATAAAGAAAAGAGGAGATGTTTTATTCAGTGCTGGCACAGCTTATCAACAGCATGTGTCTGCAGTAGCGAGGGGAGCCTGCTGTACTCCATCAAAGGCTGGGACAGTCTATAAAAACATTCAAGGAACTGGGAGAAGCAGCAGACTCTGTTCCAGCTAAGAGACAGCAGCTGTGTGCCAGGATGTCATACTTCCTGCTGTAACAAGTAACAATAGCGAGCATAAATTAAGGAGGTGGAATGGGAAGCAATGGAGAAAGAGTAACTGAACAACGTGGAGACAGTAATTTACAAATTGTTTAACTGTTTGGCACACCCTGGTGCCAGCAGAGCTGGATCCAGCCTTGAATATCCCTTCCTGAAAATTGCCATTGTTCTGCTGCAATTTTGGATGAGGGAAAGGTGTCAGAAAAACCGACTCGGGGAAGCTAAGGCTGTATAAAATGGACACAGATGAGGTACTTCATGCAGGACAGCACTCAGTTCAAGGACTGTTGTTTCTGGACAGCCCTCTCTCTACTTGAGACGTGGACTGAGACCAACGGTGCGTTTCACACAGGTTAGCTGAGAGCCAGCAGATGGAGGTGACCTTCAGGTGCTCTCAATTTGGGTCAGCCCTGTGGGCTGGAATTGAGCGGCCTCACATGGTGCTGCCAGTTCTCTGACTCACACAGCTCTCTGTTGCCCTTTCTTTGTTTTCAAGAGCTCATGCTTTGATTCTGGAAAATTTCTGCTGTGGGGTAGGGAACAAAAAGAAAATTAGCTTCAAGCCTAATTAATATCTTAAGTTATATGTATTCAGCAAAGTTCAGAAGGGGAGCAATTCTTCCCTATAGTAACTGTGCCTTCCAGGCAGCAATGGGGCCTCCAGGGAGCCCTACAGAACGGTAGGCAGTGATGCTGAGACAGATACCTGCAGGGTATCCTCATGTAAATAAGTTTACGGGTTACCTCAGGGTGCCGCATCCTCTTTCTGAAGTTACCTTAACATAGCACCCACATAGAGGAAAACAGGACAAGCAGCAGATCTGTTTCTTGGATTTATGCCTTCCTGAACTTGCTGAGAATGACATATGTAAAATAAGTATTTTTCTCATTGCATGGAAGAAGGAAGAAGGCCTGTCACTTGAGACCCAGCTGTGAAGTGCTTGTGCTAACTTCCATGGCCTCCTTCAAGATGCTGTACAATTCAGGTCCTTGCTCCCAAAAGATACGTGCTCCCAAACATCAACATTTGTTCCCAGAATCTTTTCTGTTTTGCCAGGTGACATTTTAGCTCCTTTAATTTCCACCTCTTGTCTTCACGGCATTTTTACGGCTACCTACAGGTACATTCATCCAGGCATTACCTTTTCAGTACAGCAATCTATCAGCCTTGCAGAGGATATTTTGACGTATTTGGCCTCCCACAGTTGTACAAAATTCCCTAGCAAATCCACTCCTCTTTTAGAAGAATGTATAATTGTTCTATGTCTCTTTTTTTTTTTCTTTTTTCAAAACTGAGTGGGATTTACAATGATACAAGTAAAGCATCAAAGGAAATAAAACCTATTTGTCAGTTTTCAGCTAGCAAAAGAGAAGCACCAGCCCACCTCATCCATGTGGGTGTTCTTGGTCTGTTCCAACAAGGTGCATGCTTTAAAATAAGATAGGGACAATACAGCTTGGGAATCGTTCAGCTGAAATCACCAGCCTGCATACACATGGCAGATTAAAACTCTGGAAAATTTCAGGCTGACATTTAGAATAGAGTAAAATTGTTTAAACTACATTTAACAGTAACTTTTCCATAGCCTTCATCTCTTCGCCTTCCTAGCACGAAACCAATGGGCAATTCACTTGGCAGTTTGCAATATGTCTAAGTGAGACGGTGCCAGTCTAAATTGATATTATACATTGCATACGTACATTGGTGATTCAGTGGGCTGCACTGAGACACCTCATAGAAACTTTGCAGAGGTGTGTCTGCTTAACCTTTAAAACTCTGTTTGGAAGATATTTTGCAGTATTTTGTGCTCGCTGCTGGCAAACCACCTCAGCTGCCTGAGTGACGACCATGACATTAACCCCTGGCTGCTTCTGATTTCCCACTCTGGTCTGCGTGGCCTCTCCTCAAGCACTGGGTGCAGGTTTGGGCACCACAGTACAAGAATACAATATAAACTGTTAGAGAGCATCCAAAGGAGGGCTGCAAAGATAGTGAAGGGTCTGGAGGACAAGATGTATAAGGAGCGGCTGAGGTCCCTGAGTGTGTTGGGCCCAGAGCAGAGGAGCTGAGGGAAGGCCTCATGGCGACCATAGCTTCTCACAGGGAGCGGAGAGCTGCACTGAGCTCTGCTCTCTGTGACAGTGACAAAGCCTGAGGGGACAGCATGGCGTTGTGTTGGGGGGGCTGGGAGGTAGGGAAAGGCTGTGCCCTAGAGGGAAGTGGGCATGGAACAGCTCTCCAGGGCAGTGGGGAGAACCCTGAGCTACCCAAGCTCATGGAGCACGTGTATATCACTCTCAGACAATGGGTTTGGGTTTTGAGTCAGGCCAGGACTTGGCCATGGTGATCCTTGTGTGTCTCATCCAATCTGAGGTATCCTGTGACTCTGTGCTGCACTCTGCATGAAGCCTGGCTGAGGCTCAGGAGGTCAGTTTTCCATCACTATCAGAACTGCTAATCAGTTCTTTGCGTTTTGAGAGCGGATGTATCACACAAACTACTGCTTTTGGCAGAGCAGCCATAAATGATAAGAACTCGTTTTTCTCGATTCGAAAGTACTTTGCACAGTTGCAGCAATTTGCCCAGCTCTAATTAAATTTTGCTTCATTCCCTGTTTCATGCTTGTTATGTCCAAATTTTATCGTTTCAGTGACATATGCTATTTGGAAAGTGGTAGTGCAAGGTTCCTTTTCTCATCACAGCAATAGGTTTCAATCTCAAACTCTAACTCCCATGGTTGAAAGGTTCTCACCTCATTTCCTGACACACCAGTGCTGATTCTTTTGTGTATGGGCTGTGTCGATATCTAGTACTGTGGGTTTGATTGAGCCTCTTATTTTGTGATATTAAATAGTTCATAGAAACCATGGAAACAACGCTGGAAGGGACCTTTGGCAATTATTTATTCTAAATTCCTATTCAGAGTATGATTAATTTCAAAGTTAGA
Organism: Callipepla californica brunnescens; assembly: GCA_023055505.1. Classification (NCBI taxonomy): domain Eukaryota; kingdom Metazoa; phylum Chordata; class Aves; order Galliformes; family Odontophoridae; genus Callipepla; species Callipepla californica. The sequence goes on from JALIRH010000013.1 coordinate 3,647,452, forward strand.
TCAGGTTACTTACGGCTTCATCTATGCAAGTTTTGGGGATCTTTAAGGATGGAGTTGCATATGATATTAATCTTCCTTCTTATTCCTGCAAAGATAGTCAATGAAGGAATGGACTCGTTTAGAAAAAGTACAGTGCAAGAACTGCTGATTCTTTCATGTATACCCTGAGAAGGAAAGGTATGGAAACTCATTCCACCCACGAAACAAAAATCAACTTTCTTTTGTTACAGATTTTTTTTCTTTGTTGTTTAGCAGATGAAAACTGTCTAATTTCTATCTCTTAAAGAAGCCAGCCTCCTTTTTCATGATCCATAAAGAAGCATACCACCTTAGAACAAGGGTTTTTTTCAGTCCCACCTGCAGAACAGCTAGGGATTGTGCATTCCTATTGTTTTATCGTATCTCCACTTCAAATTCTTTGGCATTCATATTCTGGGTTTTTAGACCACTTAGATTTTTAAAGAAAAGCTTTGAGAAGTCAAATTGATTGTGTGTTTGTACTGTACCTAGCTGAGATGACAGATGATTTTAAACATGACCAAAGAACAAATGTTAAATAATAAATGGCCATTGCACTCTGAAAAGCAACTACATTAAAAGTGTTCTTTCTTCAACTCTCGTGCTCTCCTCTCCATGTATTCAAGTGATTTTCAAGTGCATGCAGAAATATCTCCATGGGGGATGCTAACAGGGAGTCTAATGCTCCCCGTTAGCTATCTGAGGAAGAAAAGCATTGCCTTCTCAACAGTATGTTTTCCTTAGCTAAGTTGGTGGAAAGATGCTGAATTTGATGTACTGCAGTGAGGGTGGGAGAAAATGTGGAGAAATGTTTACAAAAAATAGCCTTACCAATACGTGCGAAATACTGGTATTTAATCACTTGCTTGCTTTGCACTATTCTGCAGACATTCAATGAAGCTGGGACTAGTCTAAGCTGCCTTATATAGCATTAGTTTTGCTTCCAAGTTTTGCGCCATGCAAACATTTTCATTTGTGCAGTGGGCAGAACGGGGAGATGGGGTGGGAGGTGAGTACCACCTGGCATTTCATGTGCACTTGTCACAGGGAACAGCAAAACCTACTCAAAAAGTGCAGTGGGATTAACATTCCCCTCCCAGCCACAGACAGAGCTTCCAAGAGCAGAAAGCAACTCACAGCCAGAGAGTGAATGAAGGCCCTGCTGTGACTTCTGGGCTGCTTTCACTCTCCCCACCTGAGCACAGGAGACTTGGGCTGTGTTGAAAAGTCAGGATGCTGGGCAGCGTGCCCTGCTGCAGGGCCTGCACACGGCCTTTGCTAAGGCTTGCTCTCTTTTTAGATATTTGCCATGTGCATCTAATGGTGGAGCTCACCTTGCAGGCTCCAGAGCCATAGCCATCTCAGCCTCCCTCTGGAAAAAAGGAGGCTTTTAGTTATCTAACTGGACTGCTCCTGTGTCATACTCAAAGACACGCTTCAGTGTATTTCAGCGTTGCATCGTATGTCTCGTGTAACTGCTATTCACCTCGTGAACTGTATTGATTGAAATCCACTAAACAGAATGAAGCAAAATCTCAGCCATTAGTTGCAATGAGCTGGAGTTTATTTTTAGGAGCTTGGAGTACTTAGTGTAGGAGAGCTCTGTTGTTCTAGCAACTGCACATGTACCTACCCTCAACAGTAAATCACTATATCTGAGCCTCTTCAATTATCAATAATTCGTTTTATTTCCTGCTATTATAACATGCATAAAGTAGTGCTTATTTCCTTTCAGAAGTATAAATGTATAATCTCTCATTGGCTCTTTGTTTTTGGTAGGTAGAGTTGAGTCAGTATCATTAACTACAGGTATTTTTGCAGCTTGGGGAATATGTCAGATAAATAACAGCATAGCTCACACTACAGTAAGCCTGTGGAAAAACTGCTGTTGGCATCAGCAGGAATTCTACAAGAGTTTAAGTGTTTCATCCTCTTTTGCTCCCTGTTTACCTTGTGCCATTGTCTGGAATCTCTGTTAAATACAGTTCACCTCTTACGTGATGATGAATCCCCAAATAAGGGTTTGAAAAATCTGTTGATGACAGAAACCTGTTGTAGTTTCATAGGATTACGGTAGCAGAGAAACCAGTAGATCTCGCCAGAAAAAGAATACTGCAAGATATTCTTCCACTTCAAGCCAGAACACTGCGTTTCTGAAGGGTAGGAGAAACACTGTGAGACTCTGTGGGCTTTGCCTCATTCAGGAACTGTATCAGGATCACATTAAGTGAATCTGTTCTTTGCAAAGCTCACTGGGTTAATTTCTTTCTCCCTCTTGCCTGCTTTCTGTAAAATTGCATATGGAAATCCTCACAGGGTTCTTAGAACCTTTGTTCATGTGAGGTATAAGGAAGCATCACACTAGGTATGAGCTGCAGTGTCAGCTGGAAAAATATGTAATATTTACATGAATGCCTACTTCAATGGGAAGATATTTTCCCATAGATAAGAGCTGTCTCTTTCTTAGCAGACTGTGCGTAGCAAAAGCAGAAATCTGGTACTTTTCTCTGATTATCTCCAGCTTCCTTTAGTTTAGGTTTCTCAGGTTGTTTTTTGTTTGTTTTTTGTTTTTTTTTTTTTTTTTTCTCTAGCCATCTGCAGCCCCTCTGAGATCTTTGCTTTCCAAAGCCTGGTAAATTCACACTTGATTTAAAAAAAATAATGTAGGCTGAGCACCAAAACTGCAGTAGAGGTTTTTGCTGTGCTCCCTCTCACATGAAGCCACAATTAAATAATTGTTTGTCTGTCCTGTCCCCTGCTCCACTGGGCTTCTTGCTCTTCTACCTCCTCTATGTCCAAGCGTACATAAGGTTTGTAGGGCCTTGCCTGTAGGACTTGAAAATCAGGATTAAGAATTTGCATTTCTCATAGTCTGGAGCAGAGATTTAGTTAGTAGCTCATTCTCTGGAAGCTAAAATGGGACTGTTTAGGAGTTAGCCCCACAGGTAGTTGTGTCAGCCCAGCAAAACGGAGTGGTAAAGGACAGTGGTGAATGGCAGTGACCAAGAGAAGCTGGACACTTCCAACACTGGCCTTTATTACCAGTGAAATCCGTGTGTTGTGATACCACAGATAAAAACATGGTTCCAAAGGCAGCTAACAGCTGAGTAGGTTCTGTGTGATCTTGCAATCTGCGACCTGTCCCATGGGAACTATGGAAGGGTATGTGCCATATGACAGAAAATGTAAATCCATTTACCCCATTTCAGTAGGAAGGATGTCACCCTGCAATGCTTAGTCCTAGGTAAGGGCAAATGTGCCCCACCACTGGGTACCTTGCATGCTCTAACTCCAAAGCTATGCTGTCCTGCTCACCTGCCATACCCTAAGCTCTATTTAAACCAGCGTAAAAGCTGATAAGGATCCAGCCATTCCTTTTTAAACTCAAATTATTTTTGTCTTTTAAATTAAGTTTTTCGTTCCCTATTTAAAATCCTCCACACGCATTCTCCAGCTCTCCATCCAGTACCGACTTATCTGCTACACACATTCTCTAGTGATTGAAAATGCTGTGCTTTTCACTCCCAGTGCAGCCAAGTCAAGCTGATAAACATGCTTCCCCTTCTCCTGTGTGTCAGTTTGCAGTGTGCTGAACTTACATTTTCATTAACTTGACTTTAACAAAACTTTCCACAATCCCCCAGGGACAGCATCTCCCCAGTGGAAATGCTCAGACCTCCGCTGATGTCAGACAGCTTATGACAATTCTTACCGGCTGAGGACCTGCCTGTAAACACCGGGTTGTGTCTGAAGCCTAAATTCCTCATGCAGCCAGATTTATTCTCCGCTCCGGGGTGAGCTTTGTGCATGGGGAGGGTGGCACTGCTTTACCAAATGGAAGTGTAGGAGAGTGTTTCTCAGCAGAGGTATCCACAGCCTTTTCCGTTGCAGAAATGCTGCAGGAAGCTCTTTGAATGAGCTTTCAGCTGGGGAGGGGGAAGAGAAAGACACCCTCACTGTTTTGAAATGTAATTTTCTTGCTGAATTATTTATTGCTCCTTCTGCTGCTGTTGCCTCAGGTATTCTTTCAGGTGAAATGCCCTTAAAGCTGATCACATCAATGCCACTCTCTGCCTCTTCTTTTCACTTCTCCATGGTACTACGTTTCCTTTTTTCTCGCATCTGCTAAGAGAGCTGTGGCATATCAATTGCAGAGCCTACAGCTTCACAAAGATACCATGCTAGACAGCTTTGAGTTTTGGGAGCGTCAGGGGTCTTTTCCTTTATTTATGTCCTTTCACAGTACAGAATCCTCAAAAAGGTGCCACAATCTTTTTTGCCTTTTAGTTGCATTACACGGTTTTGATTATCAGATACATTTATAATCTCATTACACCCCCACCCGGCCTGATCTCTTTCACTTTGTTGAATGTCATGTTGTTTGACCCATGACTTACCAGCCTGCTTGCATATTATAATTAAAAGTCAAGCTCAGAAACTGCCGCTATACTTTATACTAAATATTTAACTTGTGTCCTTGGCGAGAAGACAAAACCCTAACCATAGATTTAAAAATGGCCTTCAAAATCAGAAGCCATTATGCACAGAAAAGGTTTATTCTCAGTTCAGCCGTCTGTAATTGCTGTACAATATCAAGCATCTGTCTATCCTATTTATATTGCCAAGCTGAAATTATAGCCATGGTTTTATTCTCTTTATTTTTACACTCAGATCTAGTATAATCCACATTCTTTGCAAAAAATAATCGCCCTCACCCATTAAATGCTGTCAGCTTTTCAGTTTCACTGAGACTTCAGAATCTCTCTCAACATTAAATTCATTAAGAGTTCTCAAATAAAAGTACTTTTAATATCTAATTATCTGTTGTTCTTACTTTGTAAATGTAACAGCGAGAAGAGCACTGCTTGATTACCATTTGTAGCACTAACAGCAGATGTTCTATGCTGAAGGAGAAGGGGATAAAGCTCCTGGCAGCGAGCGTCTCCCACCTCTACTCCCACTGAAGAGTGAGGGGAACGGTGCTCAGCTCAGCTGCAGCCAGGAACTGTTCCCTGCGTGCTGGCTCAGACTCTAGGCCTACACATATATTCCTCATATGAGTAATTCCATTGCTGCTGGGAGATAACTTATATAAATAAAGTTCATGCATAGCAACGTGTTTTCAGGATCTTACTCAGGAAAATTGCCTAAGTGTATCTGCAAAAACGAGAGGAAACGATAGCCTCTGCTCATGAATTAACTCTGTCACCTTTTCCAGAATCTCCAGTTCCCCTCTTACCGTTATTGTGATTGTTTTGACCTTTGCTCAGTGTTGTACATCCATTTCCTTGTGCCCCCTCCATTCCATGAGCCTGACCAGCAGCAAACTGGAAGTAAGCTCCTTGACATCTGCTTCATTTTTCTGATGCTGTGAAAAGACATGAAACCTGCTCGGACTCTCCTGACCTGCCTTTCCCACGTGCTGCAAATCTCAGTGAGCAGGCATCTCCTAGATGTTTCCATTTGTAAGCAGCCTGGCTGAGAGTAGATGAGATCACGGTGAGCTGATTCAAAATTAGGGTTGTTATTTTCACTCTGGGCGTGGAGAGAGGTGTAACGCTCACTGCTGACATCAAAAAGACATACTAGCAACTGTAGTGATTCTTGTAAGGTGAGGGGGTTAATTTTTCTTTCTGGGCTAATCAGCTATTTTCATGAGGATATTAAAATCCAAAACACAGTTCATAGATCCAGCAGCATCACAGGAATGGGTGATATAAGCCTATTGACTATTGATATCAGGATTCTCCATGTGAAATTCAACCGAGCCTCTGCAATTTAGCAACCCTTTTGAACATCGAGAGTCTCAGTGCATTATCTGCTTATGCCAACTGGCTCTTAGTGGCAGGGTTTCAGACAACATGAAATGTATGATATGCACAAAGAAACCAAATTGCAAGGAGATCTGAACAATTCTCCTTTTAAGACAAGGTTTGAAGGGCCGGGGTTTCTTTGTTTGGCTGTTTGTGTTCTTGCTGTTTTGTTTTTTTTTGTTGTTGTTTTCCATTTGGTGTTGAAAGTAAGGAGCCATCATCCACAAATCAAAAGACGAAGAAGTAATTGGAAAATCCAGTTTTAGAACCAGAACTAATGTTTGTTCTAACACCCCAACCAGGGAGAAAATAAATAAATAACACAAATGCATTGCATTGTTTCTGCTCCTCTGCTGACATTCACTGGAATCTTTTCAGCAGAGTAACTAATCTTAGACAGGAAAAAGTGAAACTGGGTATGCAAAATTCTGACTAAAGATCTTGAGAAGTTGTTAACAGTGGGGTTGTTTATATCCCCTGAGTTGCGTCAGTCTCGGTACAGGAGACTACTAATAGAAGCTGAATTTTACTGTGTCTTTATTAAGTGACAGTACTTTTAACCACGCTGGCATGGCAGTTTGAATTAAGGTTAAAGAAACATTTGAAATACAAGCACTAAAATAAGGAATGACAAAGAACTAAAGGTCAAAAACTTGGAGGGTATATATGGGCCTACAAGATTTGGGAGGGGAAGAGGAGGTTATTTAGCAGCTCATTTTCTTTGGTTAATTTTAGGTTTTCACTCTCTCCAAACATTAGGAGGGAGCAGATGGTATTGATATTTTGCCCACTTTTATCATTGCGAACCATTCAGTTTGGAATGTGTTTATGTACTCTCATTGTCATGGAAATGCACAGCCAGGAAGCTTTACATCAATTCAGCCATGTTTGTGCTTTAGCAAAGTTCTCTTTTCCTTATTTAGCTAAGAAATGGACCTGTTTTCTTCACTAACATGCACATTTTGAATATTTGAGGTTTAAGAAAGCATGGAGAGGGGGCAGCGGCTGTGTGCAATTAGCTGTAGGGTATACCATTCAGCTTGCTAACATGGGGGCTAAGAGGCTGCAGTTCTGCACTTAACACACAGTAGCAGAGGTCTCCAAAAGTGCTATTGGACCATGGAATGCTTGCAGGGGTGTTTTGTGGTACTCCTCACAACCATGAAATGTTTATGCAGGATCAGTGTCCTCCTTCATCAAAGAATATGAGATCAGTAATGACCCTTCCTGTGATCCAAAGCCCTTATCACATCACAGAAGATTCCTAGACATATAAAATGAAGGAGACAAGACCTATGAGGGAGACAAAGAAGGCAAACAGTGCGTGAAGGCAGAGCGTGCCTATGGCAGCAAGAGACCTGCCAGAGCCAGAGTCTATATAAGGGCTGAAGTTTGTCTCAAAGTTTCTGCCCCATGTGCAGTTATTCTTAGTGCTGCTGCTTTTTCATGAGTTATAATGACTGAGCAGTTGTTCTGAAAATGGAACAATTTCATTTGGGCCGATTATTCTGAACTTGTTGGGAAGCCGGTTTCAATTGTCAACTTTTCTGTTTTCAGTTGTCCATATTATTTCCGTATCCCAAATGATGTTTGTGAATCATCAGCCTAAAAAATGCAGAGGGAAAAAAAACCATTCTTAATAAATAGATCAGACAGCAGTGAGGAACTGAAAGGCAGTAATCTTGAGAGAGATCTGAAGGAGAAGGCAAGCAGCGAATTAGATTTGCATTTGTAATTGATATGGCAGAATGAAGGACAAATGCAGTTTGGGGCAGGATTTGAAAAGACAAGATGTGACAGATCAGGATTAAAGGTAACGTATTTGTATCTGGGTACCAAATAGCCAGAACGGTCAAGTAGGAGTTGGAACACATCACAACTGTTTTGGGACCACATTCCCATGGGGGATTCTTCTCAGGTGAAAGCATTTTGCATCAAACATCTTTTCTGTTTGTTCAGCTTTCCTGGTCATCCCACAGACTGTGCTTCACTGCAGTATTTTTCACAACTAAAATGTCTGCTGTGATTCTGCCTGTGGGCCTCTTTCCTGCAATTCAGTCTCTTCCCGCAAAGCATGTGGATGGGAACCACCTTGCTGTTGGACCTCTACTTGTTCTGTGTGGAATTAAGAGGCGTATCCCAATGTTCTCCAGGCTTTCCCAGTCTTTTTCGTATGTACTTCCACATTGTTTGGATCCATGTGTGAATCACAGCAGTAGTCTGTGGTAATCTGAGTCTTCTGGGCCCCCTTTGCCCAGAAGAGTCAGTAGTTCGAAAATGACAATGCTGTCATCACATGTTCATGCCAATGTCATGGTTTGGTTTGGCAAATCTCAGTTTGAAACCTTTTTTTTTTAAGTGAAGGAGGCTTTTTAAAAAGCCTGCTTACATTCACGGTCAAACCTTTGTGCTTCCAAGCCAGACGGTAACTGTCACCTTGAAATTAGCAAGGAGAGAGGTAATTTGAAGGTACAGATTGAGTGATTTATGGGCTTCCCCTTTTTGTTTCAGTGCAACTACAATCTCACTTGAGATTACTGCTGTAATTTTGATGAATGTTACAAAGGTATTTGACAAAGCATTGTATGGACTCTATAATTACATTTTGTCAAAGCACCTTCAAGAAAGTGTTATTTTGATGAAACCCTAAGCCAGCCCTATTGGCTGCGAAGTTGTAAAGTAGCTGCTTGGGACTCATCAACAGTACAAGGTTGTTCCCTTTGTTCTTCCATTTATTGTCTTGCAGTAAAATCTCTAGAACAAATATCAGCCTAACGTAATGAATTGTGCTAATTTGAGGTTGTGTGCAAGGTGTTAGAACACAGAGAAAAGGAGAATGTGTACCTGTGACCTGCACTCTGTGCTTGCTTTGCTCTGCCACTAAGTGCTCTGCTACTAATATTTTAGCTTGTTTGCATACACATACAGGTTTCTTAAATTTCTCTACACCTAGTCAGGCTACCTCATCTTGCTGGGTTTTGTTTTGAAGTATATGCTCTTCTTGCTGCAGCCAAAAGTAATAACCAGTTCATACTGAAGAAAGTGATTTCCATCAGTGTATCCACTCTGTCAATTGCAAAATAATGCTTTTTTGTTATGTTTCAAAAAGGACTGTACTTAAAAGTTCCTTTTGGAACACTGCAATAAAATTTAAGTGGGAGCTAACAGAATTACTGGTCATCACATGGCATGGCTTTCTGTGCGTTCTTCTGTTATTCCTCTTAGGATTCTCTCGAGCCTTATCCAACTTGAGAAATTTCAGGCATTGTACTGAGCAGGTAGGCTCAGGTAATCTATCGTTCTTCTTCCAAAATCTCCAATTACTGTGAGTGAGCACCGGCATTGTAATGTTGCATAATCTCTGTGCTTTTTTACTGACCTTTCTTAAAAGCTGAATTACCTAAGGAAGTGGCATATTTCCGCAAAATGATCAAATAACCTCCTCAACTACAGAAACACTTCTGAAAAAGTACTTCTGAAAAATGATTTTGGTCCAGTCCTCCATTTTAGCATAGTTACGACTTCCTGGTATTTAGCAGTCTAAGAGGCAGGGAATGAAAAGGGGTCGACTGCTGAACCTGGGTCAGCTCATGGCAAAGGAAATTTCTGCTCTTTTTTTTTGTTAACTTTAGTCAGAGGACAGATTGCCAGATCTGAGGAGCTTAATTCTTTCATTATTGCAGTTTAAGTGTGATTACGTGCTTTATATATCGGTGAGGCCATCTTACTTCTAGTTTTAAAAAGTCTTTTATATCAGCCCATCAATGGAGAAATCTCTCCATCTCTCCAATGTTCTCTCCCTTTGTCAAAATGTAACTACTTTCAGGTATAATTGAAAGACCTCTCCACCTTTCTGTTCCTCTGCAAGAAATTTAGAGTAGACATAAATCTGTCAAAACTCACATCAGATGAAATAATAATTTTGATCATTTGCTTTTGCTACCTGTGCTTGGAATATATAAAGTCAAGGATACACTGCACAATATTTCCTGCTCTGGAGATGGGCCATTGCTATTCTACTCCATCATAGTTGGTCTCCCACACACAGATGTACAATTAAATAAGTAAAATTTGCTACCCTCTAAAATGAGTTTTGCTTTGCCCTCATCATTGCCAGCTTATAAATGGCAGAGGTTCCACAAAAAGGTATTTGAGGAACATCTTTGAAAGGGACTAGTTATAGTTGTGATAAGGACCTTGTGTCATTCTGGAGTTTTCCTGCCTTCCTCCCTGCACTACACAGGGTAGCGTGTGTTTGTAGATCTGCAACATGGCTTGTGGGAAGGATCACAGATGTCTTTTGAGAGGTGGTGCCAGGCATCAGCTGGTGTGTGCTCTGGGACCATCTGGGATGTGATCAAGGCCCTGGTACAATCCTGATGTCCTTGACATGGGGTGAGCCTGGGGAACCTAGTGTTTCCCCCTCTCCTCCTCTCTTCTTCAAAGGAAGGACACTGTGGAGCACAGACCCCACCTTGTGTCTCAAAGAATCTTCAGGTTTGAAGGCAAACTAAGGAGACATGCAGGTTTTCCAACACCTGGAGCGACAGCCTGAAGAAGGAAAGAATTTTCAGCTTTCACTGCACCACAGCTAACACTTGTCATATGTATCATATATATATGGTGCATCAGGGACATCCCTTTCTGCAGATGAATGAAAACAGCCCCATCTGAGTCAGATATCCACCGTGGGTGGAGATCAAACAGCTAGAGGTGCAGGAATGGTTGAGATCCACTTTGGTTGCCTACAAATGCAGTCCTGGCTTCAAGCTGCATCCAAGGCAGCTGCAGCCATGTAAAAGCACCTGTAACCCAGATGGGGGGGTTTCACACAATTGCAGGTATCAGGTCTTCTAAAGACACTTTTATCCCATTGCACGCATTAGAAACCACCATTACTGCTGTATAAAGCATGTAACTATCAAACTGTACATCGACTCCCCTCAAAAGAGTTAGTTTTGCTGAGTTGTGGAATTTGCCCTGAGTGTGTGCAGTGAGGAGCTGGGGTGCAGTTTTACTCAGTCTGATGTTTGAAGTATGTACATATCATTGAGATGTATTTTTTATTTGCCACACACGTTTACTATGCATGAGATCTCCTTATTAGCCTAGAAAAGTTTCTAATACTCCAATGGATGGATGGATGGATGGATGGATGGATGGAAGGAAGGATGGATGGATGGATGGATGGATGGATGGATGGATGGATGGATGGGAGAAGGAAGGAAAGGGAAAGGGAAAGGGAAAGGGAAAGGGAAAGGGAAAGGGAAAGGGAAAGGGAAAGGGAAAGGGAAAGGGAAAGGGAAAGGGAAAGGGAAAGGGAAAGGGAAAGGGAAAGGGAAAGGGAAAGGAGGGGGAAGGGAAGGGAAAGGAGGGGGAAGGGAAGGGAAGGGAAGGGAAGGGAAGGGAAGGGAAGGGAAGGGAAGGGAAGGGAAGGGAAGGGAAGGGAAGGGAAGGGAAGGGAAGGGAAGGGAAGGGAAGGGAAGGGAAGGGAAGGGAAGGGAAGGGAAGGGAAGGGAAGGGAAGGGAAGGGAAGGGAAGGGAAGGGAAGGGAAGGGAAGGGAAGGGAAGGGAAGGGAAGGGAAGGGAAGGGAAGGGAAGGGAAGGAGTTGCATTGCTGAATGGGATAAGCAATCAAGTACACAGTGGCATGTAAACGGTTAAGGGTGACAAAGTCATTGAACTTCTGCCATTGTAATGGAAATATTTTATTTGCAATTAGAGGGAAGGACTGACCTACTTATTTAACTATAATTACAAATAGGACCGTAATGAACCAAAACAAATTCCAACACTGTGCTGTGGCATCGCTGTAGAAAACAAACAGTAGTGCAGTGGCATTATTGCACTTAGTAGTCTTATTGCATTATTGCCCTTAATAACTCTCTTGTAGTGTTCAAACTATTACTTAGCAGAGCAAGCAAGGAAATAATGCAACATGTTACATTCAGAATTGCCAGTGAGGTCTCCACAGTACGTAAGCTAGAATAGACAAAACTCCTACGTTAATGTTAATGTCAGTCATTTTCACAGTGTAACGAATAATGCAGTAGACCATTCTCAGTAAGATACATCTTTTTCCACCAGATCTTTATCTTTCTTTTTGCATATATCCAACAAAATAAAACCTGGGCTGTGAATCCTTAATTATAGGGATCTGTAAGCATTATTTTGGAGATGGAGCATTGTATTGAATGTCCCTTCCAGTTACCTCAACATTTAATAATAATAATAAAAAGAAACACAATGAATACTTCTGTCATGATATTAAAAACACTTCACATTCTGCTCAGTTAGTTCCAGAAGTTTTCATTCATTTTTTATTTTTTATTTTTTCCGGAATGACCCCTGTTCATTACGTGGGACCTAGGGCAGGAGAGAGGGCTTTGTTAGGCTTTTTATTGGAAACTATTCATTTTGATTTAAGAGCCTGCTTTGTGGCAGAAGATTCATTGGGATTTTTGTGTGCTCAGAGACAGCTACAGGAATCTGACAAATAAGTGTCTTGCTGCCACACAAAATAGCTTCTATTTCATGCACTACCTTTGTGTGTTCAAATGAAGTCAAATATAGCGAAAGAGGAAAATTAATTCAAAGTATCTATGGGTTTTTTTATCAGAATCTGGAAATTGATCTGCTCCAACACCCCAGAGCCCAACCTAAGACTACAGAACTGTTGCATGTATGAGTACATCTGCAGAGATGGCAGTGGGCTAGATCAGCACCTTCCCAATACCCCCCAGCTTCACCTCAGTGCCCTCTTCCAGTGCTCTGAGATTCAAAAGGAGTATGGTGATAACAGGGCAAAAAGTGCTCTGAACCTGATTCAGCAGCACTCAGATATTTGAGTGGTAAATAAAAGATAATCCCTCTGTTTGTACAAGTGCACAAAAGAGATGTAAGGATTGCAACCAAAGCAGTTGTGAGCTGTATGCTTCCCCAGAGACCCCTGGGCCCTGACGTGCCATTTGATTAATAAGGTCACAGACTACAACATCAAGAGAAAACTGGGCTGTAATGATCTAGCTTTGTTAAATATCTGAGTTGATTCTTTTTTGAACTGGAGTTCTAAGAAAAACATCTACTTTTGATATTAAAATTGCCATTGATAGAATTCATCGCAACCTTGATTAAATTGTTGCAAGGTCTAATAGCCCCTGCTGTTAGAAAACACGCATTCTATTTTTAGTCTGAGCCATCTGACATCCTCATCTAACCACTGAGATTTGTTAAAGCTTTGTTTGCAGAGTGAAGATGTCATTATCAGAGTTACATTCTCCACATTGGTCTTCATCTGCAGTTGTCCTCTTTCCCCTTCATCTTCTTATCCTTAAGCCAAACAGATTAAGTTCCTGGTGCCTATGCATTCTCCCGTGTTGTAAGCACTCCTGCATCTCGCTACACGCTTAGCAAAAGCCTTTCGGGTGGTATTTTTCCAGTACAGGACTCACCAGTCTCTGATAGAGTAATAATATTTCTTCCCAATCAATACCTCCATATTTATATACTCAGATATGCCATTCATCCTTTTGAGCTCAGCATCATAGCATGGTGGTTATGTACTTGATGTTTTCTTAATCAAGAAGGAGGATTGGATGTATTGTAGAGATGTTGTGGTCCAGAAAATGGTATTTCTGCTCAGTTTCTCACCATCTTTCTTCCCTGTTTTCTAATGCAAGAATAAGAATGCATGTTGTGTGCTGCAACTATTGGCAAGCAATTCCTGCTGTGTGGGAAAAAAAGATGTATTTGAATTAACTACTTCATGATTGTGGAAAATTATAAGAATGCATTTGTAGTTTCATCACTGGCTGTAAGTGTCGACCCAGGACTGTATCTCAAAGGTTTGGGCTGAAGGAATAACCTTACTATTAGCTCTCTTAGTGTCACCTCTTGATTAGCTATCACAGGAAGGGAGAAAAGAAACCATGGGGAAGATGCCCTGATATTCACAGGAAGTTTCTTTATCTCCGTAAATATAACAAGTTAAATCTATCCTGAGAAGCTTGCAGAGTCATCTTATCTCAGAAGTGGTATCTCTTAGCTGCTTCTCCTGTTTCAGAAAGACCCTGAAACTGCCTGTGCTCTATAGCAAAGTCCTTCAGCTTTACCTCTGATTTTCAAACTCTGAAATTATGAAACTGTACTCAAAAACTTTTTGATGTGTGAATTGCATTACATAAATGCATAATGAACTGATGATCTATGCTTTGAGATGGTTGAGTTTTCATTTCAAGGAACAATTTCTGGTCTGCAGTCATCACCCGTAGCAGTGTGCATCTCACTGGGCCGTTGTGTAACATAGACTGAATACAATCTTTGAATCATGTGAGTTGGAAGGGACCTTTATAGGTCACCTAGTCCAACTCCCCAGCACTGCACAGGGACACCTACAGCTCCATCAGGTGCCCAGAGCCCATTCCAGCCTGCTCTTTGGGATGGGGCACCACAACCTCTCTGGGCAAAATGTTCTAGCCTTCATTTTGGTTAGTAGAGTCTAGAACTTAGACTGTGATTCATAATAATCCTCTGGACACATCATCTGTTCTTTTTGCTAGGGTTCACTTGCTTCTAAGCTGGTGTCCCGTAAAGGTGGATTGCTGGCAATTCCTTGTCACTTAGGCTTTCCAACTTGTGTCTGCAAGTCATTCCTATGGATATAGGTGGCTGCAAGGACTCAAGTCTTTGCTGGCTTTTTATTAGAACTGTGCAAACTTCTAAATGCTGTTCTAGATAATCTGGTGAGGAATTCATTTGCTGTAGGCCAAAAAGAAAAAAAGGGAGAAATAAAACTTTCCTGTTTCATTTATCATTTTAGAACGTTTTCTGACCACGAATGTTTCTGTCTGACAACTTTTCATGAGGTCAGTTGCTGGAATAGTGTGCCAGCCGGGACAAGATCACACTGTTGAAATGGAATCAGAGTACGGTACTGAAAGCAAGAGGTTTCCCCATAGTGCTCATCCTTTGCTAAGTGTTGTTATGCCTCTCCTGCTTGGCTGGCTTTACAAACCCCACTTGGCACAAACAGTTAACTAACCTATGCATATTTCTGAGGAGTGGGAGGCAGGTTTTTTTTATGGAGGCATGTGGTTTAGGGTTTCTGAAGGCAACAGTGGCAGAGCATCTTAAATGGTAGCAGAGCTTTGTGCCAGACAGTGCAGTACTGTGCTTCTGGATAGTTTCTCCTTATTGTGCTTATTAAAATGCATTTTAGAATTGCATGTCTCACACAGTGATTTACAGGTGTAGATCTTGATTCTGCTCATAAGTGAGTTTTCCTTCTTCCCACAGCTACCTGGCCTAGTACCTGGAGCAGGTGTAACATCCCAGCAAGTCATTTCGCTCATGCCCTGAAGGCCGTTTCCTAGTATTCCCTCAGACTGCCTGTTTTAGGGGGTTTGTACAATCTATTATTGTAGTATCAGTGTGATTCTTCACTAAATTACATCCACACAAGGAGGGTCTTATAGCATTTTCTTTCTAGTCAGTCTTTTAGGCATTCTGCCTCAGGCCAAACCCTCTCTGCAGTCAGTAGAGTCTGAACCAAATTGGATGTGAGCCTTGTTTCCTCTCTGTTTTTGCATGCTCCCACGGCTCCGTTCAAAGTTCACCTTCTCCCTGTCGTTATCAAAAGAACTCAAACTAGAAGCCAGCCTTCATAAATATGGCATTTTAAGCTCTATAAACATCAATCTTAGAGACTTTCTCCAGCTGAAATGAAAACCAGGCACTATTATTGCTCTGGCAAACCAGGAGCATTATATAGGAACAATTTCAGGTCTCTGTTTGAAATTTCTATCCAGATTTCAGGTTCAGAATTCAGTTTAAGGGTTTTGTTTTCCTGTGCAATTAATTTCTCTGATATGTTCACATGCTGCAGTTGAACTTTCCAATGCTTTCTTCTATTTCCCCTGTATGGAGTGCATGTTGCTTTCCCTGTGATTTTTCTGAAATACTCAGAAATCCAACAGAAGTTTGGTACAGATATTTTAATGAAAGTATTTGTTCACTGGAACATTTGGTAGAAATACTGTATATGCTTTTATTTAAACATTCCACAGGTGCAACTTCTATAGGCAACATTTTCCTGGTACATATTATATTTTTACCAGTAGAGAATTGCATGTCCAGTTGTCCCTTCCTAAGCCTTTGTTTCTCAGACATTAGGAGAGTTAAGCAAAGAAGGTACTGCAGTTGCTCTTTGATTTTAGAGGTGCATTTCTCATGGCTCAGGTGTTCGTAGGCTCATCATTTACTGCTGCTGTCCATGCGTGCGTGCAGTGATAACAGTTCACTTCCAAGTGCTGTTTTTCATAGTGTACATTTGGAGAGCTAAGGCACAAGGGAGACAGAAAATGACTTCAAGTTGCCGGCCAGTGCAGAGACACTGGAGCAGGCTCCAAGGAAATTGCTAGATCTGCATTATACAACACAACAGCACGTGCATGTAGGAAGAGTGAAATGCTGCACATTTCAGAGCCAGCTGGCTTAGTGTTAGCCCTAAGATTTCTGCAGGGCATTGCATCACTGAACGCAGACATGTTGAATATGATTTCTCTGAGGTCACACAGAAACAAATCCGTATCTTGTGGTGACAGTAATCACGAGACCATCCTGCCTTCTGTTTTCCATCTCTCCTGGGTGTGCAGATCTCAGTGCAGATTGGGAGGACTGAGGATGTCAGACTAATGGTTGTGAAAGCTTTGCAAGCTCCTAACTGTGGGGGAAACAGATGCAGGCAGTGCTATCCCAAAGATCAGAAGCAGGTAGAAGACAAAATAAGTTACCAGCACTGCTGTAACCACTAGAATATAGTGTTTCCAAAAAAAAAAGAAAAAGTGATTATTATTGTGTCTATTTCTAGTTCTTAAGCTATTCTTAGATGCAGAAGGAATCTGTAAATTCTTGACTTAATTTCAAAGATCCACATTCTTCAGCTGTAGGAAATGCTTTGAAATATTTCACTTAAATGAAAACTTGCATATAAATATTCAATGAGTTCTGCTGACCAGAATAGATAGCTCATTTATCCTTCTGGTAGGCATTTTGGTGAGTCAGGAACAGTTAAGCTTATTTGGGGTTTGCTCCAAAAGGTGTAAATCCCTGTCAGCATCAAGCTTCCATGTTGCTGTGGGTCCTGGTATCTGCTGAGCCCACCTATCTTGATGTAAAATTACGCATGAAACCTCTAACATAAACTCACTATTTTTTCATCCCATTCCCTATGCTGAAGAGATTGCTGTCTCCTTTAGATTTCCTCTCATTGGTCTGAACTGTGGTTTCATATCTCTTTTCCATGGTCTCTGTTCTCTCTTTGCTCATAGGCTGTTTTCTTGCTTTGTTTCAGCATCTTTCTCTGGCAGGTCTGCCCAGGGTCTGTAGGAAAGCTGCTAACAAGAATCCAGGACCCAGAATTCCTAATTTCCTACTCACTGTGCATCAGGTTACTCTGGGAAGCTAAAAAAATATGAATATAGCACATCACAGTGAATGTAGTAATTGGTAATACCAATATTGCATTACATGTATTGTCAATGAACATTGAAATTTGCTAGGATCATGAACATGGCGATATGAAATATGATTTGATGAAGAATTAATCACCGCTGCAGCTAACAAGGACTGGAGATTTGGGGAGCTCGTTTACCTTGTATTTCATAGAATCAAAGAGGGCTGGCAATGGGCAGGGAAGGGATCATCCCCCTCTGTTCTGCCCTCGTGAGGCCCCATCTGGAGTACTGTGTCCAGGCCTAGGGCTACCGGCTAAAGAAGGATGTGGGGCATTTGGAACACGTCCATAGGAGGCCATGAAGATGCTCAGAGGGCTGGAGCACCTCTCCTGGCAGGCTGAAGGAGCTGGGCTTGTTCTGCCTGGCTCCGGGGGGACCTCATTGTAGCCTTCCAGTACTTGAGGGGAGTTCATAAGCAGGAGGGGGACTGACTTCTTATGTGATCAGATAGTGATAAGACAAAGGAGAATGGCTTTAAAGTAAAAAGAGGGGCAGTTTAGGTCAGATGTTAGAAATTCTTTACTCAGAGGATGGTGAGCCCCTGGCACCGCTGCCCAGAGCTGTGGGTACCTGCTCCTGGAGGTGCCCAAGGCCAGGCTGGGTGGGCTCTGGGCAGCCTGAACTAGGGGGACAGCCAGTTCATGGCAGGGGCTGGGGCTGTGTGGGCTTTAAGGCTCCTTCCGACCTAAGCCATGCTCTGACTCCATGGTTCTACAAAGAAGACACCAGTTTTATCAGTTTTGTATTCCGTTCCTTCTATAGTTGCAGTCATGGTTTAGCTCCAATATTTTTCCTGCATATTTCCATTAATACTGTTATCCAGGATAAAAATTGTTTGAATCAGGATTAGTTCAATTGTTAGCATGATTTCTGACCACTGTATTCTATGTTACATCATAGAGCACCACACTTATATTGACACCTAGCCTGGAAAAATTATCCCTGAGATTATCAGTTTTAGCAAATAGTTTTCATGAGTATGAACTATAACACAGCAAACGTTCTGTGCTTTTGGAAAGACCTTACGTATTTGTGATCGATTCAGATTTTACAAGAGCCTGCTAAATTCGGTATTTGCACAGTTAGCCTGAGATTGCTTAAATTTAATGAGTAATGAATATCAATTAAATGATTACTGATGAAAACGTAACCTAGCCTAAGCACAATTAATTTCTGTTGAAATACGACCCCTTAAAATGTAAGTAAATTGACTTGGTTCTGTTTTAATGGAAAGACTTTTTTTTTTTTTTTTTTAATTAAATATTTTAACAAGCCATGTCAATTTTCTAAAACAGGGTGTCATCTTGAAAAGTTAATATATTGTATGTAATGAGAAATTTCTGCAAAGCAATTTGAAAGCATGGAGAAGTGTTTGTACCCAAAGGCCTCAGCATAAAAGATGTGAACATACTGATTCTAGTATCCTGGGTATACTCTGCAGGAGAAGAGACTTGATCTTCCAAATTTCTAAGGAATAATGTCATCTGTTTTTGTCCTGGTTAGTGGGGGAAATGCTTTCACAGAATCACAGAGTACCCGTTAGGTATTTATATGCATTGATAAGATTCCCTCTAGTCCAGGCTGAACTGCCCCAGGTCTCTCAGCCTTTCTTCACACAGAAGATAGCCCTAGTCCCCCCATCTTCTTCGTGGCCATTTGCTGGACTTTTTCTAGGAGATCCCTGTCTTTCTTGAACTGAGGAGCCCAGAACTGGACACAGCATTCCAGGTGTGGCCTCACCAGCGCAGAGTAGAGAGGGAGAATCACCTTCCCTTGCCGTGCTGGCCATGCTCTTTTCAATACAACTCAGGGCCCCATTGGCCCTTTTGGCTACCAGGGCACACTGCTGGCTCATGGCCACCCTGTTGTCATCCAGGACACCCAGGGCCTTCTCTGCAGAACACCTCTCCAGCAGGTCAGCCCCTAACCTGTACTGATGTTTGCAGTTATTCCTCCCCAGGTGCGAGACTCTACACTTTCTCACGTTGAACATCATCCTGTTCCCCTCTGCCCATCTCTCCAGTCTGTCCAGGTCTTGTTGAATGGCAGCACAGCATTCTGGTGTGTCTGCAACTCCTTGCTGAGGGTGCATTCTGTCCCTTTCTCCCAGTGGAGAGAACTGAGAGTGCTACCAAGAGAGAGCACCAACAGATGAGTATTACCAGATTCAGTATCCATGGAACTACATTAGTTCTTCAAATCAATCCCAACACATGTTGAGGATTGGAGATGCTGTTCTTTTGCTTACTATGTTCTGTCTGGATGATCCTTGAGAGCTTAGTATATGTGAAATACATAGATATATTCATTCATTTCAGCTACCAGTGAGTAAGTTGTATTTAATACAGTAGTACTAAAATATTTGAGAACATCTGATTCTAATTCTTAGATCTGAGGGGAATTTTGAAATGCAGCTTGGTATTTGCCATACCAAGCTCAGGGAATAATTTTGTCCCAGAAAGCTGCATTTCCTATCAGACCATTGTAAGGCAAACAAAGGAAATTAGGTATTAGGGATCTACTGATGACTTCTGGTCTCCTTTATCTGATAATTCACCAGTTCCAACTTCTCAGCCAGCTGTGTAAGACATAGTTCAAATCCTTTGAAAGTGGCTTGGCCCAACAGTCTGGATGAGTGTCCTGCTTTCCTATGTCAGAAGTCTCTCAAAAGCATTTGGCCAATGACTGCCTACAAGCTACCCGTAAATTTACCAAATTCATTTCCTTCCAACTTAAAGAGTATGTTGTACACAAATTAAATTTGAAAATTTTGATTGGCAGCATTTTGGCGATGAACATCCATTCCGTGGTACCTGTTTCAGTGTGTTCACTTTCTGCTTGAACTTAACTGATCACTTCACTTTGAAAGGAGCTCTGAAAATCAATGCAATAAATAAATTCCAGTATTAAGCTCTATACTTGTTTGTTTTGAAATCCATTGTTTTAAATGAAAATTTCAATACTTTCACATACTACAAAGTAGAATCATTGTAAATTTTAACCCAACATTCACATACTGTAGGGTACACCCGTAACATCTGTAGAAGTTATTGGATTTTTTTACTTGTAGTTCTCTTTAATATTGATTCAAAGCTGTTACCCAGAAGGCTTGCTGATATCAAGGCCTTTTCTTTTCTTCCACAGTCAGGGCTCTGTCTTCAGTCAGAGTGCAGCCTTTTAATGCATAATTTTGTGCAGCCTTTTAATAATACAGCAAAAGGATATGCAAATCTGTCAATTTCATTTAGAGTTGAAATCTGCTTCAATAATTCTTGTGAGATAAAGAAGAGATAAACTATGTGTATTCATTTGCATCAAAAGCCCATTGACAGCCGCTTTTAAGAATAGCTCTGCTGCTTTCTTTGTTCTGAAGCACGTTTGAATTTTTCTTTTCTAATAGAAAAAGAAGATGCAAGTGCAAATGGGCAGTTATGTACTGGATGCTTCCCTACCAGACAGTCTGCAGTGCAGTGTAGCTAAAGGTCTGTCTTCTTTGGAAGCCTAGAGGAAATATTTTCCTTGCTGGTCATTGTTTAGGTAGCCCTTCTCCCACATCTCTCATCCAGTTTGGAAGTAACAGTCTACACTGCAGATTGGGAATCACAGTGTGTATTTTTAAAGTGATTTGTTTGAATTTTCCTCCCGAAAAACAACTGAGATGCAGTTAATGCTGAGAGGAGCCTGCCACAATGCAGTGGGACAGTCCTTTAAAAAAAATCTCTGACTCCTTCAAGATAATCCCCACACAACCTCAAAGCAAAGGTAGCATGTACATTGTAAGAACCCATGATAGGGATATCTCCACAAAATGGCCCGCAAACTATTCTCTGATTCCAAAGTTAACTGCCACCTACTGTTAGTATTCAAAAAAGCTATTAGCAGTAAAAAGAATGAAACATCAGTCTCTTCCTCTGCAGCTTGGGGTTACTTTGGGCCCATAAGTCTTTTTTGTTGTAAGAAAATGATTAAGCCTACCCTTTGCAGAGGAAAACTTGAAGCGCCTTAGCTTTGCTGGTCTAGAGATTAGCCAGTGAACATAGATAAATGTAAGAGACTTCACCAGTTTCTTTGGATTGATCGAGTTATTCTTCAGGGTGAGTGTGTTCCACTATTCTCATAAGTAATGCCACCAGCTTTACAAGTGAGTTGATCAGCGATGGCCGGGCAACATATCATTGTTGAGACTGTTGTGCAATGCTTCCATTACTTTCAATGCTACAGTAGTACACTTTGCTTAAAGTAGGGAGCCAGTCAGAGAATCCTGGCTGCCATGGGTGTTTGTCATCCAAACCCAGAGCTGAACATTCCATGTGTGCTACAAAAGGCTCTGGCTGTGTTCTTTGTCTGGGGAATATTTCTGAAAGTAACATTTCCTGGTTATTTCCCCGCTCAAATGAGAGAATCTATGAGGAAAAAAAAATAATAATAAGCAGTAGATTTCAATGCATTTATAGGTGCTGTCGTCTTCATTCTTAAAACAGGCATGCCGAGGACAAGAGTGACAGGAAAATTTAAGGGCAAGCCATGAAGTTTAGCAGATGCTGCCTGGGTTTACTGCTGAAACCACATAAAATATTTAAAAGTGCTGTAAGAGGCCTAGAGTAAAGTACCTCTAATGGTGCTGTTTAAGTCTGAATTTATAGAGACGTAACACCTGGCAAAGCTTTAAAAAAAGAAAAAAAGATTAGTAACTTCTAGATCTTGACAAATGGCAAATAGAAGCATACCATTTTTTCCTTGACCTAGTTCTGATTGATACCTTTAATTCCCATCCAATTAAAACTGGGCAGTACAACAACAAGAGCAACGGGAACAAAGAGAACAAGCTGACAGTGAGTTATGTGGGCTTGGTCCGGCAGTTGATATGAAACTAGGAAGATGTTCCAATTAAGCTGAATACTCAAAGCTGAGGCAGTGAGGCCTGAGTGAAAATATAAGGCAGTATTTCCTGAAGCTCCTGACTGAGTTTCAGAGCAAATGATCTAATTGACTAACTTCCTTTCTCAGGGTAAGGATCTTAATGCTGAAGTCTTCAAAGCTCCTGTACCCTCTGAATATTGAGAAAGCTCTGACACTTCGGTATAGCAGTTGATATTATTGAGTCTGTGTGCCTTGCCAGGAGTTACCACTCCCTCAGAAAAACACGGAGGGAGCATCTGCTAGAGCCTTGGTCCTGCAGTGCCTACCAGGTGCCTTAGATCATTAACCTTTGGCACCAATGGAGCTGGGCCAAGCCAGCCAGATCTGAGCTGGAGCGACTGAAACATGTGCATCATCTGCTGGATGCTGTTGGGTGTTAGCTGCTGCCAAAACACCATGAGTGGACTGCTGGGAATAATACCTTCTAAAAGTGACTGAAAGTACTCATGTCATTGCCTTATTAACTTGTTCATATTTGTCCCAGGGTTACCTAACCCTAAAAGTTTGGCTATCTCCACAGCATCTCAACTTGCGTGGAGGGACTAACTTCCCCAGACTCAGTCAAACAAAAAAATTTCTGGGAAAAATCCTTGATGGATCAGCACATGGTCCTTCTTTTCACTCTTCTACCTTCCAGTATTGACAGTACACACAGGATATTTCAACTGATTTCACACAGGAATAACATTTTCACAAATATGCCCTTTGTTTTATATATCAACCACCTATTATGTGCAGATTTTGAAGGAATATTGCCTGCAGCTGTTGTCCTAGTATTGAAAATGCACCAATTTGGACTTTATTTAAGCAATAATGACTGATGGAGAGGATGTTTCTTTTCAGCTAAGTGTACCAAGCTTTTTTGGTAATTAACTGCTGGCGAAGTCTTCCTTACCAGATATCAGTGCTTAACTAATTATTAGATAGGGAGAGGTTTATTATTAATCACTAGAAAGTGCCAGAAAACTGTTGTTTTGCTGTTACGAAACATTCAAGTATGAAGAAAACCCACCAACAGTTCCTTTATAAGGTATTATGTGTTGGCCTGCAAGTTTTCCTAGATACAGATCATTTTTGTACAGCATTTAGAGATCAGCACAGTAACTGATGAAATTAAGACTGTACCAAATTTGTAGTTTTCAGTACAGTTGCTGTTGCACTTGGTTGCCTTCAGCAAGCTTTCAAGTGGAAAAAGCAACTGTCAGAGACTGGAAAGAACTACAGCTGTCAGCCACAGGTCTGAGCAGTAAGGAAGGTCTGAGAGGGCACCAGAGTGCTCGGTCAGCATTTGTCTGGTATGTGCTTCATAGCAATCTGTAAGTATAATTAATAAATGTGAGTGAAAGATGACAAGAATTATAAATGGCTAGCAACATACATTTAACGTTGATGTAAATATAGATTTATATCATATCAAAATGAAAATTGTATAGATGAATGTTAGATAAATATGCTAAGACAAGATTAACTAATTAGTATAACCTGCCACGTGAACAAAAGAGAAGACAACAAAATGTCTTTTATTTCCATGTGGCCAAAGTAGCTCCATTCTTGGCTGCTTGTCCTTCAGCTCCAGCTTGTGCACTAACAGCAGCATGGATTCGTGCTCTTTTCTGTAGGGAATGATGTTATACTGTGGTATAAAATGAAACGTGACTTCCCCAGCCCTCAGCTGCTCTGTGGAGGTAAACCTGTATTCTAAGCTACGCTTGCAATCCTGTCTCTCCATTATTTTGGTCCTACTATGAAACTGATGCAGGCCAGTGGCAACTGGTGCCAAGTTACAGCAGCCCTGAAAACTTGTACACTCAGAGACAAGAGCCATTCACCTGAGATTAAAGGGGACTTTGGTTATATCTGTCACTGTGTACATTTGTCTCTTAGGGAAGTGTGAAACTGAACCCTGTCATTCCAGAGACCCAGCCACAAGCTGGCTGCTGTGTCAAGAGGCCTCCATATCTGCCTGGCACATACCAGAGAGCTGCAAGCAGGTTCTAATGCTCTCACATTAGAAACAAATAGTCACAGAAGTTTTTTCCATTGTACTGAGAGAGTGATTCAAGTCACTACTTTCCCTTTCCTAGCAGCTTAATTTGGTACCAAGAGCCTTCAAAGCAATGTATTCCAGAATGAACTATCATCTAGTACAGCTCACCATGGATGCTATAAACATTACTAGCTTTGCATGCTGGTGCACATATGGACTGAAATTCTAACCTGATTGGAATGGGTGGGAGCTCTGCTAGTCACTACACTGTCATCAGGATCTCACCCACTGTATCTTAAAAAGTAAAATATCGCCATATGTGATGGATGCAGAGCCCTGCCTCTCTGCTGTACCTTTAGCAGGTATTCTCTCTAACAGCACTAAGAACATTTCTTACATGACTTATTTGCTTGAAATCATGTAATTTCAGTGGAATTTTGTGTGTTGATGATACCCAGAAGAGACTAACTGCTTCTAGATATATATTAGCAAGTATACATAATTTAAATCCTAAGATTTCAGAACAAAAGATTAAATATGGCTTCCTGAAGAATATCATGGCATAGCAAGTTGCCCAGGGCAAGTAAGAACTAATGAAGACACAATATTGATATGTTAGCCCAGATGCAAAGCAGGCTTAACAATTTAATGCAGACATATCCCCCTCTGAAACAGGGTTGATGTGTTTGCCAATTGTGCATACCGCATTATACAGCCCTTTTCTGTGCACACTGTGTAACACCCACAGACAAAAATTGTACCCTGGTTGGAAGAACCACCCTAGCAAAGAGACAGGAACAGAAGAATATTTCAGTAAGCAGACAGCCCGCGTCAAGTAAAGGAAAAGATGGAATCAGTGATTCATAACTTTGACTTAGGATCAGGTTTTGGTATTGGAAAACAAGTAGAACAAAAGAATACGTTCTTGAGTAATCATAGATCATATTTTTGAGTTAGCAAGCAGAGAGAGAAAAAGCCATTAAAAAGTTCATATACCACTCAATATTTTGCTGCAAAAGTTTGTGTGTTTTTTAAATAGTTTAAAAACATTTCGGGGTTACTTGTACAAATGTTAACATTTCTTGCAGAAGTGGTTCTCCTTGATTTTAGGACTAATGTGTTGGTTTAGGATTCATTGTCGGTTTTATCCTGTCACCTCCTCCCTCAGAACTTTCGGATAAGTCTATTTGTCAGTCTCAGCTTTTTATCTCCAAAATGGGAATAGCAATCATAACACCTTTGCTTGTCTCATCTGTTCATCTCTCTCACATGTGCACAGCCTTCTGACTGCTTTTCAGACGTGGTGTATATCACAGACAGTAAGATATGAGCCTTGGTAACATCTCTGAGGAAGTATTTTTCTTTCTGGATGTGCTGTACATCCATTATTCCTTGATCTCGTATGACCATACTGCTATTATATAAATGTTAAATGGTGATGCTAATAATTGCAGAGAGACAATGCACAGATGAGTCTTCAACAAAGACATCTGAAAAAGGAAATGTGGTTACTGAAGGAAACTTAAAAGATGGAACAGGGAAAACAGACTTATATGTCAGCAGTGCAGAAACATCACAGAATCACAGAACTGTAGGTTGGAAGGGACTTCAAGAGATTATCAAGTCCAACCCCCCTGCAAAGCAGCTCCCTAGTCCAGGTGGCACAGGTGGGCGTCCAAGTGGGCCTTGAATGTCTCCAGAGAAGGAGATCCCACCACCTCTCTGTGCAGCTCCAGTGCTCCATCACTGCACTGTGAAGAGCTATCAGTGCCCAAAATGAACTTTCATATATGTCTAGGTGTTAGGCATTTCTCTGCTGTCAAGTTTACCTGTTTATCTCCTTGCCTTGAAACCTCATTCTAGTTACTTTCAATATTTATTCTAGTTATTTTCAGTATTCTTAGGTTCTAATTCGAATAGGACTTAACTTTAAATTATATCATCTGTTTCTCTGTGTCACATTGTTTGTACTGATTTGTTTCTTTTTTTTTTTTCTTGTTAAAAACTCTGGTGTTTTTTTTCTGCTGTGTTAAGAGCGCATTGTGGATGGCTGTTCTAGATTGTACAGAGGAAGTAAAGATAGGGATACTCTGCGGTTATTTTTATACTTCTTATTTTAAAGCTCTTTACTAAGATGGAATTGGAATTGAATGGCTGATTCAAAGCAGAAGTGTTTAAATTATCTGTGCTCAGTTTCAGTTATCCACAAATTAAAATCACATTATTTATCATTTTATCAATACTACCAGCATTGTTAAAGAAAGAGCTATCTACCTCTTACTCACTACCACTGTAATTTTTTTTGTTTACTTTTTAATTGGCTTAATTACAAAAGACTTCTAGGTCCTAAGAGTAATTCTGGTTGTTATTTTTTTCCATTTACAAAAGCTTTTCAGAGGCTGGCTACTTTTGGTTGTTTTTCTTATGAGACGAGCACTTGGGACTTTTAGAATTGTCGAATCACCAAGCTTGGAAAAGCCCTCCAAGATCATCCAGTCCAATGTTCCACCACTTTAGGAGGGAGCTGTTTTTTTCCAAAGCTAAGCAAGACCAAAGTCCTGTGGGTGCTCGCTGGAAGGCACTCTGCCAGGCCAGCAGCCTCCTTATGCTAAAGGCACAGAGCCACGCTGGCCAGTTTGGCCAGGAGCACAGGAGAGCATTTGCTTGGTTGTTAGTGCAGCTGTCCAGTACTCCAACTTCTCTCTGTGACATTCTGTATTATCTCCACATCTGCACTGGGTGGTCCATACCATGAAAGCACTGCTTCCTTTGTGGGTCCAACAAAGGAGTGAATTAGAGAACTCACCATCAGCCCAACTCTAGTCTAGCATGCAGAACCTCTAATAGTGGAAGGATGCGTGGATGTATTTTGCCTGTTCTTGTTTCTGAAGCAGCTTCAAATTGCCTGAGAAAGTCACAATAAGCAAATGAAAGATAAAATGAACTGAATTAAAGATAGAGTGGGGAAGGAGGAGCTAGATTTTAAAAACTGCTACTATGACTTAGAGCCAGAGACTCCTGTCATAGCTCCCAATTTGCTGGGAATTGACTGTCTAAATCTTTCAAGCTTTTTTGAAACCACCACCCAATAATTTTTCCCTGGGCAGATATCACTAGCTATTGCTTTTCCCCAATGAGATAAGTGTATCATAAATAACGTTCAGCAAAATAAGTCCACAATAGACACTTTTTATGCACTTTTTATACACTTTCGCGAGGGTAAAATAATATCTGTATAAAAAGTTAAAATGGTTTAGTTCTGCTACACATTAATACATATTTAAACTGTAAAATATTGATTCCTTGCCAAATCTCATCTGTGCTAGTGCTTTCCAAGTCTGTCTTCCATTTCAGTTTGGTTTAAAGGATCAGAGAAGTTCCATTACCTAATAATCCCAGTAAATCAGGGAGACTGAAATCTGAGATATAAAATGAAGTGTATCTAAAGGCTAAAAAAAAAATTGCATTATGTTAGAGGTAGGTAAATACTGTACAAATGCATTTACCTCACTGAAATAAAAACCACAACCCGTTTTGCTGGCTTACAAAGTTTATTTTTCAGTACATGTGAATGAGAAAATTCCACAGTTCCAAGCCAAACAGAAGTCCATTGAATATTTAGAAGTGTCAGTGCACATATGTGTGCAGCCCACATTCTTTGATGTGGGTGCTCCTTCCATCTTGCCATGCACAGCAGCACCCAGCAGTCCTTTACTGCAGGCAAGGCTGCAGCATGATGTGCAGTTCTCAGTCAGACCCACTCCCCTTGAAGCTACATAGAACTTATCATATAAAATATATCAATTTATGTTGGAAGATTTTTTTTATTTGTTTGACAATTTCAAATAATTGAGTGTAAAAACAAAGCAGACTTACAGAGACTGTTCCAAGTTGACAGGTTTTAGGGGACCATTGCACTAAAACAGTACCATTTTTTTTGTAGGCAAAGTATAAGAGGAAGACAAAAGGAGTTTGCTAATGTAAGCATGTTTGCAGCCGTTTTATTGAGAAACTCTGTTAATTCTGCATTTTGGAGAAGATATTTTGCATGGAGTCCTTTTCACTTGACTTTATCCAACTGGAAAGTACATGTTGAGTTTAAATTCACCTGGGATTCTGTATGGCCAAGAAGTACCACGAAGTCATAGAATCATAAATGACTTGGGTTGGAAGGGAACTTATAGATCATACAATTCTAACCCCTCTGTCATGGACAGGGATGCCTTCCTTGTATCAAGTTACTCAAAACCCCATCCATCCAGTCCTTGAAGGCATTCATCCGATCTTTATTGGACTCTCGGTTTAAAGTAATATGAATTGCCTCATGGTGGTCCTTATCTCCTGACAGTGTGTAGAGCAGAGCACCAGATTATTTATCTTTGATTAGTCAGAGGCCTAATTTTTGATGTTTGACATAAGGCGAGATTAATTCTGACTTAAAAATTGGGCCTAAGAGATGGCCTACAGTCTGGGAACTGTCTCCTATCCTCACTGTAACACACATTCCGTAGGGGCTGTTAGTGATATTAAAGTCTCCAAAGTGCCTATGTCTCTAACTCCTCCATACCACAGTGTTCCTTCAGAAGACACCCCCTGTCCTTTTCCCATCTGGGCAGTGCTGGGTCTGAGCTGGACTTCATCACGATTATTCTTTCTTCTCACAAGAGCTGCCATGTGCAGAGCACAGAATTGTTCAATAGAAGCAGACAGGGAAGACACATTTGACTGTGTGCATTGGGGATCATGGCCTTCCCCATCACCTCACATGTGCTGGTCACATTAGATCATATAATACCCAGTTTTACTCTTAATATTTTTGGAGAATTAACAAACCAGGGAGTGTTCTCAGAGAGAATGTATATTTCTTGTATGTCACTGTTATTGCTCCTCAGTATTAGCACAGGATGATGTTCTAAGGGAAGAAGCTGCGAGATTAGAAAGAAAAGCATTCCAGCTTGAACGCAATAGTTGCCAAATTATGTTGTAAGATTTACCTGTGTACAATAACGTACCAAATAGGTGCACTCAACCATAAAAAAAAAGAGTATTAGAAAGGTTGATATACTGATGTTATTAAAAAATGCAGAACAAAAATGCATCTGAATGTAATGCTTTTTCCGATTCTATTATACATTGCAATATGCGCCCTCGATACTGGACATTAACTGTGTAAACTATGATATAATGGCTTCCCACCTAATCCTAAGCAAACCCATTATCAGCAATTTTAGCATATTTTATTGAGTGAGTGGAAATTTTATTCTCTGAAAGAGAATGAATTGCTTAGGGAAAAATACAGCATAGTACCGCATGCAGTTTGGAGTGCCAGTGTTGTTCCCTGGCTTTAATAAACCACCTGAGTTGAGGAGCATGCTTCTGCTCTGCGTGCAGGACCAGGGAATGCCATCCCTGGTAATCCTCTGCCTGTGGGCTCGAAAACCCTAGATTGAAAACCACTGTGGTAAACTCACAGGTCAAGCAGTGGCACTGCCATTGTTTGCAGTCTGTCACTCACCTCGCACTGCTTTGTCTCTGGGTTGAAGCTTCCCAGGGTAGGAACTCCCTTTTTCTGTGTATAACGCTTAACACAGAAAGGACTTGATTTCAGGTGTCAATATTAGAACCCCAGTTACAAATATCCGTAATGAATGAACACCGTGGTTGTCGCTGAGTGTCAGAAAGGATTCTTCCAAGAGCCAACCAATGCAGAGACCTGAATACAATGAGACAGAGGAGGTGAAAGATGCTTTCTCTCCCTCCTGTGACTCCATTGTTTATCTTTGATACTATTTTGCTGGTGAAGCAGGACAAAGTTGTTGGCCTGTACTAACGTGCATTTTCTTTTTCACAGCTACTCCACTTGCGACAAAGTGCAGTATAAAAGGTTGCAGCCATGCTTGCTCTCTTACATGTGACTGTCTAAATACTGACACAAGTATCGTAACCCACACTGTTCATTCCAGAAATCTGACATTTCTCAAGATGAGGCCGAATGTGTTTACAGGTAGATTTCTGAGTTTATTCAAGCTGAAAGGTACTTCTCATCTTTTGAAATGTCAGGCTGCTGCTTCAAGAAAAATGAGTACAAGAGATAGGGCCACTGTTGCACAGCTCCATTTTTAAATGAGCAATATCTGATTGAAGATTCCAGCATTCATACTGCTCAGTGTTTTGCTGTGATATATTGGCTGCGCTGGCGGAGTTTAGTTACTTGTGCCTGCTGATTTTTCACTTTCAACTGAACTTCCACCGCAGTCCTAAAATTCTAGTATCCTTTACAACCTTTCTATCTATTTCAACATCTGTACTACCACCTGAGGGGCTGTACCTTTTTAAACGATGCACTCAATAAGCTAGAGGCCACAGGTTTGCTGCTCTGTATATAGGTAAAGAGAGGCACAAGGAGAGCATGATGTTGTTAACAGTCTCGCTGTGAAACTGCAGTAAGCAGACTGTGTGTGGCAAGAGCAGGTTGCGACCTGCAGCACTGAGAACATCAGAAAAGTGATGTGCTAATGTCTCTCGCTTCAACTCCCTGTGCCTATGGATTCTGTATCTCTATATCTAGCTCTGTATCCTCTTCTGTACTTCAGAGTTCTCTAGAAAGTCCACATGTAATAGCTATGCAGTCATACCATACTGTTTGTATACCTTCTGTGCATATGCTGGCCAGAGATGTTTGTAAACAGGACTCATGGTTCAGAGTATGCAATGTGCCGTTTTATTTCCAACCTAGATGACCTCAGTAAGTATCCTTGGCTGTTTGCCTTCAAAGCATTCAGATATGGAGAACGCTTTCCTCCAGAAAATCGAACAGAAGACCTGGACACTAAATATGCTTGCTAAATCACATCTGCGTAGCCATCAAAAAAAAGTTGTGACAAAAAGTGGTGAGCCCTCTGCCATGTGAGAGCAGTGTGGATTTGCTATTGCTATGGAAGCTGTGATTTAACCTCTGTCCCTGAGAGGAAATGATCTGGTCCGCACCGAGCACTGGAATCACTTTGATCCAGATCTGTGCTAGAACAAGGAGAATTTTGTTCCATTTAATATTATTCAGTGCAAAGTAAAGGTTAGGTTATCTGTAACAGCAGCCAAGTTTAAACGTGGCAGAACCACAGCAAAGAACTGGGTAACCTAGCTAGTAATGGAAGCGAGGCAGCTTGGAAAACTGCCTGCAATATTTTTCTTTTTGATGTTTATCTTTCAGGTTTCCCTTTCTTTTAGTGAAGGAGGCTTTTGTCGACACGTCACGTCTTACAAATCTCAGTGCTCGACATAAGCTGTTCTATATTCACTTGTCTCTTCAGACAATTTCATCGTGGTCTCTTTTTTTTTTATCCCCACACGGCACCCTCTGTGAGAACAAAACTCGGCACCGGATCTTTTATGCTCACAGGGAGAAAGGGAGCTACAATGACACTTAAATGACTTTTAAAAGAAAGCAAGTACTGCTGCTTCAGAGAAGGTGAGGGCATGTGCAATTTGAGGTGCAGAATCTATCCGAAGGGAAAATTTATGAGATCAGATTTCTATGAACAGACATTTCTGTAACTGTAAATAATAACAGCTCCTAAGTAGCACTTAACCTGTACAGAGCTCTGTGGGAAAGTGAGCTCTGTAAGGAATGTCGGGACATCCTCCATAGGCATTGGAGAAGAAAACCAATTTGCGGTCACTCTGCTGTGGTGGTACATCTCTGCAGTGGAGACCTGAGTTCTTCCAGCATCTTCTACATGTCTTCCTTCTGGAGACGTGCATGAAGCCCACCTGAAAGTCCACAGTTGTGTAACAAGCTGTGTGAGCGGGTGCTAGGGAGACAGAAAATGCTGTTCCCTTTCCTCCCTTCATTTTGCACAGATGTACAAAGAGGGAGAACAGGGGCTGTTACAGAGCCAGGCTGTCTTTTAATCCAGTACTTTTCTGTACGAAGTATAAAAAAACTGATTCAAGTGAAGAACAAGGAGGAAAGGGATTGAATGGCAGAGTTGCAGTGCCTAGTAGTATTTTCCCAGTGCATTTATTTCATCAATAGAAACGATAGCATTTTCATAAAAGATGGAATAAATTTGCTAGACACAACAAATCTGGCGTCAGGTATGATTTGGATGCGCACCTCTCGGAGGATCTCAGTGTCTAACATTTATGAAGCTGCATTTGGTAGGCTGTCTCGATTTGCTGCTGCAGCAAAAAGCATTTACCCCTAATGATGACAAGTATATCCTCTTTACGCCATAAACAATTGATTTTCAAACAAAGATAAGAGGATCATATATTATGTATTCCATCTGTAAAACTAATTAACTCCTTTGATTTAGCTGAGAAAGGTGATGTTTTCTGAAGCTCAGCTTTACTGAAAATTGACCTTTCCGTCTACAAACATACCATTTAATTTACAAGAGAAACAAAACCTTCAGAATTGTATTTACTCAGTCACTTTAATAAAAGTCAACCCTTTACAGAAACAATTGTAAATGTGGCATTTAGCTTTTCATATTTTGGAAAGTGTTACTTGAATCTCCACATCCAAATAGAACATTGCCTTCGAATTAAAAACAACTCCATAAATAAGAACAAAGAAATCTGAGGAAATGGTCTCTAGCTAAGGTGTCGTAATTAACCCTTAGCTTTTATACTTCCCTAGGACTCTTTTATTTCTCCTGTGGCTAAGGTCAACTAATGTTCAGTACATATCCAAAGAATGAATGTAATGTGTTTTAAAAGGTCCCCCAAGTTCATCAGGAAATAGAAGCAGCTTTTTCTTTGACCTTTAGGAAGTGAAATTGGCAAATTCATTGAGGAAAGCTTTTTTGCCTGAGATACGGAGGCCCCAGTCCAGCAAAGCACTTTAGTATATGATGACTTTAAATGTGAGTAACCCCACTGCAGCCAATGGGTCTACTCCTGTGCTGCAGCACTAGTTATGATGTGTACTGTAGCTGAGCCCTGGGATGTCCAGCTGGAGTACAGCCCTGCTGTGTAATGAGCTAAAAAACCCAACACCAAACAATGCAGTGTGCTAGAAGCAGACTGTTTCAGTGTTTGAGGTTGCGCTGATTTGTTGTTTTTTTCTTGCACTCAGACTTTCTGAGATTAATGCTGGTTTCCAAGTATGGAAAGTGGCCTCGGGATAGAATTTCCGTGTTCCTTCTGTCTCTCACTCACCTGTGTATAGCTGCAGGGAATGAATCTTTTAATGTGCCAGTTCTCTAATAGAAACTGCAACAAATGAAAGCCATTTGGATGAGAATTCCTTCAAGTTCACAAAGCACAGTGCAAACTCTGTCCTACAAGCTACAGTGAAATGAACAAATAAGAGAGTGAAGGTAAGCAGAGATTTACACCTGTTCTTTTTGCTCCTCCTTCCTCTCCAGAGTGCACCTTTCTTTAGAGCTGACGGTGATGGTGGTCAGGTAGAAAGTTTTCTGCCATCTCCTCTGAAGCTGTAATAGAAAGGAGAAGTGAAAGTGTGGACAAGAATCAGTTGTGCAGCTTGGGCTTGCTGAGGGAAGCCTGGTCTCTTACAAGATGTTTGTGCTGCCTTTCAGTGTGTGGGTTCTATGAGCAACTACAGATCCCTTCCAACGGCTTCACTTGAAGAGAGGATTTACATAAATCCAATAAAAAAAGCTTAACATTTGTCATCATATGATAACATTTCAGACTAGCATGTGGAAAAATCTGCCTAATAGAATTAGCCTGAGAACCGGATGGCTCAGGACATGTCAGTCAGATTAAAGCTGATTTACAACAATTTACAGTGCGAGGAAATGTTCTCTGCAGAATGAACAAACTGGAGGAAGTACAGAAGCATTGTAACTGTTGACTTCAGTGCTGTCGCACCTGGGATGTAATAAAGTTCTTCTCCCACATACCCTTTTCTACAGTTCTTAACCAGCACTGTCACACTGTCTTTACAAGCCTATAATAATTGCGAATGAATCCCAAATGATTGTTTGTTTGATTGTTTTCAGTGTTGCGTGCCAATCCTGCGTGTTGTGGACTAAGAACTGTGGGCTAAAATTTAAGTTTGGGAGCTGCTGAGGCAAGAAATTGTTTCACAGAGGCGACATAAAAAATCCCCCACAACAAATGCAATGTACAGTCTATAACGAGGCTAAGCCATAAATATCTTGCTAGATACAGAAATGTTCTGGATTGCTGGACTTCCCTTTGGTTTCAGTAACAGACAGGTTCAAAAAGCCTCTTGCCTATGAAATAGATTCATAGATTCATTAGGTTGGAAAGGACCTACAAGATATCTAGTCCAACCATCCTCACACCACCATCCCTACCCACCAAGCTACTAAATCAAATCCCTAAATGCTTGACTAAAAGTGGACCAGCTTCCAGCGTCATTTATTCAAGACTATCATCATAGTTTTTGACTTGCCATAAGCAGCCGAGTTAAGCTTCTGCAGTTTGACTCTCATGAAATATCTCTTGAGCAAGTCTCAACCACACAGTGCGTTGCATTGTGCATCTGATACCAGGAAAGCTGTTCATCTCACTGCAACCCTGAGAACCGAACCACCGGAGCTTGCTCAGGAAAGAACAGGGGAACCCACTTCAAATGACGCAGCAAATAAAACCAGCTGAAATTAATTTAACTCAAACTGTCAGTATGTCTTGCTACAACAAAATGAAACCTGTCTAGCCTTGATGTGGGGAGTTTTGTAGCAGTTTTTCCCATGAAGACTGATTCTGTTTTGTCACTGAGCTGCCAGCCAGACACTGGGGTCACACTGCTGCCAGAGTGGGCGATCAAAATCCAGAGCCAGAGCAGATGGAAAAAGCAATTCATGTTGCCCAGTGCCCGATGCGTTATCTTACTGAAAGAGGAAGGAAAGCATGCTCGACTTTCCCTCTGCTGCAGAGTCGTAAAAGCAAAGCACCTCATTGGTGTTCTTACAGTAAGGTGCACGTTAATCAGAAGTCTTACCATATTACTACACTGCTTCTATTGGTTTGAAGTTTCCAGTGGACTCTCCCTTGCAGTTTTAGACAAAAGCTGTGCACAAAGAAGTGCTATTCTCTTATCTAATCCTAAATCTGCACAGATTGTCAGACGTACTATTTTGATAATACAAGTTCAGTTATTCTTTCCCACAGTCACAGCAATGCATGGTTCATCTCCATAAGCTGACTGTGTTCTTTCAAGTTATTCAGAGTCCTCTCCACTGTTGCAATCTCACTCAACAAAGTTATACATCTCAGAGCGAGCTAGAGAACTCTTTGTAATGTATTTTAAGTGACACTTCTGTCTTGTCATGTGTCATTTGGACAGTAATGAAATGGCAACGGTTGGCAAAAAGCTTGAAGAATCAGACTTTATGGATTGGATCAGGCAATGTGTTCAGTTTTGTTACAGAATGAAAACATGCATTTGTGGAAAAGATCTTATTTTGTGGAAGCTATGATGCTGCTAATAATAAGGCAGACAAATCAGCCTGTAGCAGGCGGGTTCAACAAGCCTTTAGTACGTTTCCTCTTTCTGAAACAAATTCTCTTCTAGGCTCAAAAGGTGAAATAGTGATGTTTGAAAGTCTTGTCGCTTTAGAGCTGAAATCATCAAAGGCAAATGGAAAAGAAGGAGTGAATGTGGAATGTGGAAAAAATAAATGGTTAGGTGTATGTCAGTATATTCGGTTATATAAAAGAAACACCGATAAATGTATTGTTTGTCTTTCTGGTTTTAGTTCTGAAAACAAATATTTATAGCTTTCAGAAACCTCAGTACTAACTATTAAGATTTGCTGGAACTTTCTGTGTCTAGATGACATATTTAGTAATAAGCACTGCCCTGAAAGAAATAGTAGAAGCAATCTGACAGTGAATATTAAGAAGGTTCTTTTACTAATGAAGGATCTCCTTAAAAGAGAATTCCAAGAGATAAATACTTCCACTGTCAAGCACCAGCTGTGCTGGAGTTTCGTGTTTATCTTATAGAGACCTTGGTTACCAAAAATGTGCCCTTCACTCTTTTGCAGTGAGAATAAATATTTCAGTAAAGGGAATTCTGAACATCCTTCCTTCGTTTTCTTGAAAGAAGAAAAAATCTGTGTTTCTGGGTATATACTCAAATATTGCAATATTATTTGTTATTTGTAATGGGATTCGTGAATGGGATTTGTGTTAGAAAACTTACTCTATAGGGACTGCAGATAGTGCACTTGCAAATGTAACGCTTCTGGAAGCAGTTCCAACATACCAGCAGCATGCCAAGGGGTTCATGGGGAAGGATTTGGCACACAGCGTTATCTAACTCTGTCCACATTCCCTCGCATTCTCCTCCTTTCTTCTCTTCCCTCAAGGCTGACACAAATTCTTCTAGCAGTTCAAAAACTGGAGAGGAGGAGTAACCAGTTCCCATGTATTTCCTAAACATTCAGAAATCCCACTGATGGCAGTGGCAAGTTTGCATATGAAAGCATGACACAGTTGGTTTGTAACCAAAATCAGTGTTTGAAAAATGGCAAAAGCTTCTTGCCCTGCAGCAATCTCATGTTTCTGTTCATTTGCTATCCTAAACTAAGCAGCTGGACAGTATAAAGGTATAAAATAGACCAAAAGCTCGTTATTCAAACCCCAAGCTGGGTTGTCTTGCTCA
Organism: Callipepla californica brunnescens; assembly: GCA_023055505.1. Classification (NCBI taxonomy): domain Eukaryota; kingdom Metazoa; phylum Chordata; class Aves; order Galliformes; family Odontophoridae; genus Callipepla; species Callipepla californica. The sequence goes on from JALIRH010000013.1 coordinate 3,684,313, forward strand.
GTGGGTATTTCTTTGTTGTGTTGTTCTCTTTTTCATTTTAGTTCAGAAGAGTTAAGCAATAGAGAGAGCATCCCAACAAAGAATAGATGCAAAGAGCAAGAAAACCGTGAAGCTAATCATTGCTGTATGGGTGATGTCACATTTCAGTGTCCCAGTATATCCCATTTGTGGCTTCTAAGCTACTTCAAGCTCCTTGCTAACATTTGATTGAAACATCACATGGTGTCTCAAAGGTAATACGACAGCTGCCCCCAGACCACTTGAAACAAAAAATGGAGGTGTGAGAGCACCCACACGCATACGGGCAGTATTGACTTACACAGAGCTGCTCTTCTGCGACGGGTGACAGATAGCCAATGAGCCCGGGGCTTTGGCTGTGCTCTGAAAAGCACTGTCCCTGGCTGTAGATTTTGCTGACTTGTTTGGAGCAGTGTATTAACTCTCGCATAAACTGCCCGTGCACATTTCTCCATTTTAAATGCGGTTCATTCTTTCATGGTTTTGTGAGCCTCTGTTTGATGACAAAGTAGCTCTTCGCTTGTCAAAGGCTGAATGCCACTTCTGTACAGCGCTGGAGCTTTTTGTGCCTAGCTATCAGTGCATGCCAGTGTTCAACAGCAAAGTGATGAATTCATAAAATGTACTAGCTGCTCAGCATTAACGATTCTGCACCACGAGGATGTGATAATCGCACTGACTTTTGAGAAAATGTTTTGGGGTTTCCTATTACAAAAGGTCTCTCTGTCTGGGAGTGGATGCTCTGACCCCTACTAGTATGAGGAGACTTCTGCAGCACTTCTCTCAAAATGGTGTGTTTGCTGATGTGCAGCTTCAGCCCGGAGGTGCTAGGAAGGGCAGCTTTCCCCTTCTTATACAAACTGGTGACAGGAGGAATTCTCTTTTTGGCTTGCCATGGATTTGAGCAAATAAACACTCTCACTGGACGCATTTGGAAAGCAGTTTTGAATAGAGATGATGTGCTTGCAAATCATCCAGGTAAGGGTGAGAAACAGTGCTGGTGACTGAGGCGACCAGTAGCACTCTGAAAACCCAGAGCCAGTGCTTCATTCATTCAGCATGTAAGGAAGATGGATAGTGCTATTGCCTTTAATTCCTCTTGAGGGTTTTTCACATGAATATGTATATTCAGGCCCTGCTGTTCTGTTTATAGATTAAGTTTAGAAAAACGGAGAGAGTTTGTTATTAATGCTGAAGCTAGAAGGGGAAAGTGCAGCCATTGACTATGTTTGGCTGCAAAGTATTCTTTTTATTATGTGCAGTCATTAACTTGCTTACAACTCAGGATATGGCGGTAAATGGTTATGAAAGTAGTCTTCGTTTTCATTTGCTCACAGCGATGTTCTCAGACTTATGGGAGCACGTCAGTGAAGAGGCTGCTGGAGGCAGGTGAAGGGATGTCAGAGAAATGAGAAGAGTTCCTCGTATACACAGTAGTGAAAATTCTCCAACCTAGAGGTGTACAGATGGGCGCCTGCACCTATGCCCCATCGCAGAGTAACCAGGCTACTCACTCACAGAGCTCCTGCTGCTTTTCCTGATTTATATTGTCTTCAGGTACGTAAATTAGGGGCTCATTGTCAGGGGATATTATTCGTGGTTTAAATGTTAATGCAAAATGCAGCTGCTCAGTGCAGTTATTCTGTCTGCTTTTACGCCGTGTTCACACATACGGTCAGTTGCCTAACTGGGGAATCGGAGTTTGTTTTTCACCTCTCAATTTCAGTTGCTTTCTATCAGTCAAAATGACAGGGTTTTTTTAGGAAAAAAAAAAACACGTGTATCGCATAATGTGTTCTTTGAGGGTTTGAGCTTCTGCCCATTGAGGTCAATAACAAAGCTTCTATTGACTTCAGTGGTACAGAATCAGGTCCCAAGGCTCGAAGAATTGGTGCATTCTTAATCCCTTGGAGCTAGGAGGGAAAAGGAGCTTGTAAATGCATATCCCACTGCCAGCGAATGGATGCCAAGCAGTGAGCAATTCTTGCACCAGAAGCACGTGCAGTTCATACCCACGTAGGTTTTTAGAAGTCTAAATGAAGGATAGTCCTACCCTCCCCAAAAGTTACATTGCTTCAGTCCTTACTAAACAACACTGTCCAGATGCATTCTGAGAATAAGACATAACTTTCTAAGAAATGTCAGAGCTAACTTTTCTACCTTCTGTTTAAAGCATCATTAACGAGCAACCCAAATTTTGCTGAATTAATCAGACCAGACACAATTCCAGCATCCTTACATGTGGAGCAGAGCTATAGGCTGCTCTCTTTATTATCTCCACTGCCATTGATCATGTACAGTACATTCTACAGAGTAAAGTTTGGAAATGATTAACTGCCCTGTTCTCCCATAGCACTTCGCACATTTGATCGATCTCTGGTCATTTTGTTCAGCCCTGACCTTGCAATGTAACAGTCATTCTGTAGCCCCAAATCCAGTTAATCTGTGCTTAGTATCTGAATTTATCTCTGAACAACCAAAAAAAATGAAATATTAACTAACCTTTGCTTGTGTTTATATTCTTTCTGGCTTCCTATGGCATGATTTCACTACTGCACAGACAAGCTATAGGGCTAGATCCTGAGGTATGCAGTCCTTTCTTAGGCAGAAGAGTCTTCTGCTGAAGATGTAAGTACACTCCCAAAATTTGCTCCCTCTCTGTTTTTTAGAGAACTGCCCTATTTGGAGGAGAATACCAATCTCTGTCTTTGAAACACTGAAAAACATTACTCAGGACAAATGAAGCTTAGGGAAGATATAGACAGTTTTCTAATAATCTAAATCCATAGGAAGAGAATATTATTACTGTGTTTGTGTGACACAGCTTTCTTTTCCATGCTGCTCCTGCATCAACAGAGCTCCTTTTGTGATCAAAACTGCCTTTCATCTCCAGACCCGTTCTGGGGAAACTGAATCGTGTGCTCTTCTGAACAGAGGGAGAAGTCATAGAGCTGCAATCCGCACTAACCCTCACCTGAGCAGTTTTGCCCAGTGTGGGGAATGTTTATTGCACATCCTCACTCTGCATCCTGCTCATATTTTCCACAGTTAAGGATCAGTTAGGGTGGTTTTCATGCCAGAGCCAGGCTTTCACTGCTCTCTTGCTTCTGTTTCCCAGAAAGAGCTTGCAGGTGCAGGCTGGATTCATACGAGCTGTTTCAAAAGCACCATGTGGAAGTTTCAGAAGTTGCAGTGTGTTACATGTTATAACAGGCTTTGAGCTGCTGTGGCGTCACTGGGAGCACACTTAGAAAGCAGTAGTATCACACAGAAAACGTTGGAGGCCTTGTATGGCCTTTACAGACTGCTCTTGGTAGTGAGACTGGGGAGGGAGAGCAAATAACTCTGGTGCTGAAGCTCCCAAATGAGTTTGCAGAACTGAAAGCTTGCAAGTGCATTTTTAATCTCCAAAGGATATGTTTGGTACAAGTAATGGTGAGATACATGGGACTCCACAGTGCTGTTTGTACAGAGCTGCTGGGAAGTATTTCATTTTGGGGTCATCAGGAAGCGTGATGTCTACTGAATCAGAAATATACTTCCTCTGATAAGGAATCATACATGTAATGTGTGTTTTTAAGATGCGATAGTCATGACGTGACCAAAATTAAATTAGAATAATGCTTCCTCACTGTTCTTGCATCTGTGATCCCATGAGTCCAGTGTGAAGTCACCAAGGGTTTCTTATTCACTGCACTCAGAAGCAGAACTCCATCTCCAGAATATAGTCTTGTATTTCTGGGCAGAATCATTTTATGATCTTGAGGCAATCTGTGAGCTCTGGGAACTGCTGCTGCTACCAAGTTCTGTCATTCAGTTTCTCTTTGACTTGAATAGCTTAAATGGACTTGTATGTCTCAAAACCTCAGTTATTTAGCAAAAGCATTTTGATGAACACCAACTAAATTGAGAAAGTAGATCTTCCGTGATGAACTGATTTTGGAAACTTTGGTTATGTTTTGTAATCAAAAATGAACGTTGCTGACAGATGTGAGAAGTGCTGTCAGCTGATCTTTGTGCTTTTAGCTTACAGCTAGAATTCCAAGATTTTTTTTCTGTATCTATTTTAGAAGATTGCTATCAGCTTCTTTGAAATGTATCATAATCAAAGCATATGTGTGTTTAAAGTTACGGAGACTGATACTTGACCAAATGACTCTTAGTAAATTTGAAAAAATACAGGAATATTTTATTATGATTTTTGCAAAAGTTGGCTATATTTTGTACTGCAAATATACAAAAAATAATGGCTTTCAGTTCATTATTGCGCAAAGTATGGAAAATGTGAACAAGTGAAACACCTGGATTCTGGCCTTGTTTTAAATGCAAGTCTTAGTGCTCACGAAGTTCCCAATGTCATTTCCAATGTGAAATAGCTGTTTTAGCTTGATCAAAGCTCACACTGCAGTTGAGGAGGTCATGGCCTGAGCTAAAATTGCAGAGTATATCTGGAGTACATAACCAAACTTACACAGTTTTTTTGTCTGTGTGGAAACTTGTCCATCATGGCCTCATATTTACTTGGGTTTGACAGCAGGTCTGTAGCAGTATACCTTGGAATTGTGTCACTGACTTGAGTTTCTTTCTATATTGCCTCACAGGGTGTCCTAGAACCACTTCTGCCTTTCCTGAGTTACTTTCATCCTCTTGATTACAGTGTCATCCCCAAGCCTCTTTTCCCCACTCAGCCAGGGTTCTCTCCCAGAAATCATATGGGAACTGAACTGTTAGAGCAATATCACTGGGCTGCGTATTATTGATCTACAAAAAGAATTTCTATTGACAGCTGACTGAACAGGATAGGATCCCTCACACTCTGAGCCAAATTTTACAGTTAGCCATTTCTATATAGTGCATTCATAACGCAGCTTGCTGAGGTGAGTTTTCAGTGTTCTTCTGCAATGAAGGGTTAAAAGTTGAGTTAGAAGTCTATGAACTGGCAAATATTTCCTAGCTAGAGCCAAATAGGAAATGAATGATTCAGAAACTACAGAGTCCAGGAGTCATTATGGTCCAATTAATAGAGAACTAGAATAACGCTCTGTCTCCTTGCTTATGACAGAGATTTTGCTTGCTTTTCATGCTTTAAAACATTAGTAAGTCCATAAGAGAGATATTTATTCTCCAAACTGAATCCATAATCCAACTGGATATATATAGCAAGCACATGATTTCATGTGTCCCCTGAAGCCAAGATACTCTGAAAACTTTAGGACTGGTGATCTACTTAGAAGACAAATTGAGCCCTAAAGGCAAAGCCAGGTTCAAAGTTCGAGTGTATCTATGCGAGAGAGCTTCTGTGATGCTGTGTGGAATGGGGTGGCCCTAAAGGTATGAATAAGCTTGCAGTAAAAACATACCCTTTGGTGCTGCTGTCATTGGCTTTCACCTTTGACAGCAGAATGTTTCTCTAAACAATAATGGAAACAAGTGCTTTGCACAAGATTCCAGCGTGCTGCTTTTCATGTATACTTAATACTTCAAAACCATATAACAGCACTCCAAAAATTTACAGCACCAAGGAGTCCTATTTAGCAGCACCTTTCCATTAATCTCGATTTTTTTTTTTCGCTCTAACAGCATAATTATGCTGGCAATAAGGAAAACAACTGTGTATTCATGGTCCAATTTAATAGGCCCCAATACTTTGTTAAAGCACTGCAGTGGATCAGTTGGAGTTAATTATTATACAAGATTAGATTCAAATAACAACAGTACATCAAAGTAACGTGTAAGGTCTGCCTTGCAACACAAAACAAGAACTTTCAAAGTCAAGTCTAAAATTACATGTTTGAATTTCCTCCTTAATTCTCTACATCCTGCTTAAAATATTATAGCCCCAAAGAAACCCTGGGTGAGGTTAATCCTTCTGATAACAAGGTGATAAGTTAGTTCTCAGTTGCCTTGCTTTTAGCGATTTAACTAACTGGTTAATCACGATGAAACTAACTGTTGAGCTGGATTCCTCTCAGAGCTGGTGTCCACAACCTGGGTATTGATGGCAAAGATCTAGTTTCTGAGCAAGAGTGATTTTTACATAAACAGACCTCAAGTTTGAGCTAGAAGGCAATCTCCTACTTTGCCCCTCAAAAAAAGCAGTCTGTGCTCTTTCATTTTTGAAGAACAAATAGTTCATGAGAGATTTTAAATAACAATTCTTGCTCTTCCTGATGCTCCCTAGCCTTCCTTGCAACTCCAGGCATTCGATATGTCCACACACCCTACAAAATAAGCTCTTAGACTTAATGAAAGACCACTGAAGTCAATAGAATGATGCTTAACGAAGGTAATGGTTTTTAGATTAGGCCACTGAATCACAAGTACCAGGAAATAGCACATCACTCCTTGAAAAGAAGGATTTCACACGATTTACTTTTATTGTTTTGCATTTGCTAAGATACACGAATGATGATCTGAGAGGCCCTACCAGACAAGTGAAAATAATTTTTCTTTTGTAACGATTGAGCATCTGGTAATGGGTTTATGTTTTAAACAGTTCTCCGTAGAACTAGAGAGGTACCAGGCAGAAGGGGAACCATCACATAATATTTAGAATAACATTTTGAAAAGAATATTGTTTGGAAAGTAATGTAAAAGTTAAAATAACTGCTTAAAGAATTAAAATTAAATCTTTCAAGATTTCTATACATACTTGGAAGTAAGAAAAATCACAGGGCTCCTCATTCCAGATTAATTTTGCACACTTGAGACACGGTTATTCAGGGGGTTCATTTGCAATTGAGTTAAACAGTTAAAAAAAAGGAAAAAACTCAGGATTATAGAATCGATTTTACATGACAGAAAGTTTCTGCCTAAGCTTTAATCTTAAGGGACGACTGGAAGGACTGTGGGGTCCTCATTCTTAAACAAAAGGCATGCAATGCTGAAAGGAGTGTGCCAGCCAGTCTGTGTGCCATGCAGAATACAGTAATTTCATTTACACTGCAGAAAAATCAAACAGTCCATGTATGCTACTCCACAATAGAGATAATATCATTGCTTCAAAAGTATTTTACACTGAATGAAGAAGTGGCCCAGGATATTTGAAAAGCAACACTAAGAACTGGGGAACTATGAGCACCAGAGATTGGTGGCTCTTCCTAGATTCTGCTAGTCAGTTACACTTACACAAATGCTTTCAAACTTGGTGAAAGTAACGGCTGTGAGCACAGCACAGTGTTTGGTCATCAAAAATAGGATGCTTTAGGAACGTGGCTGGTTAGAAAAGCTTCCCAAAAATGGATGTTCACTGATCTTGCCTTCATGCTAGTGCTTGGGTCCTTACTTAGTATTACAGAATCACAGAATTGCAGGGCTTGGAAGGGGCCTCAAGTGATTACTGAGTGCTTATACGCACAAAATAGGACTCAAGTGAAAAGAAGACTCCAGCAGTTTTTATGTTCACCAGTAGTTTCTAGTTAAACTGATAATAAAACAAAATGTAGCTGATGTTAATAAATATCTATTTTCCTGCAAATTGGGTCTGTGGACTCCTTGGGGCTCAGGGGCTACTTCTGAAGAGTCTGCAAAAGGTAATTAAGAAAAGTAAATCTATTGTCAGTCGACTTCAATTTGCTATACAAGAACCATGTCAGATCTATTGGAAAATGCTTAAGACTCTTCAAATTGATATAAGGTGAGAATTGCTTTCACAAAACCATTTTGCAAGGTTGCTTTTTTTTTCCCACTTCTTATGCCTTCTATTGTGCTGAAAGAGCAATCAGATAGCGAGTCAATTTTATACTGTAATTGTCAGGATCCAGTGCAATTGCTACAAGGTGTGAGTTACAAAGCCAAACAACTTTTAATTGGGAATAGAAATGTTATAAAGAGTAAGAACACTTCTTTTAACATGGTATATATTGTTAATATCACTTTTTTATATATTATTTTCAGATAAACTACTGGGTTTCTGAAGGATTTGATGTTTCCTGAACACTGCAGATTATCAGAACCATATTGTGTTATTCACATCAATGTAAGTGTATACAGCTGTAGCCATCATTGTATTCTCAGTTAATCCTGCTGAAATCAATAAAACAAATCATGTTAGGTGGAATTCATCTCTGTGCAGATGGATAATGTGAGTCCTTCACAATAGGACAAAATGTGGTTTAAAGACTGTGGATTAGATCTTTTAGTATACAGGGGTCAGACTGTCTGGCCTATGGGTTAGACTGTGATGTTACAATTGAATATCTCTCTTCTTCCTATGGTTTTCCTCTCCTTCCTTCTCAGATTCTGGACTGTTCTGTATATTTCCTGTGTAGACACTTAGCTAGCATTGGCACTTTTCTTCCTGTTATTATCTTGTTAGCCCTTGAGATGCTGTTGAAATTGGGTGATAGATAAGGTCTCTAGGTAAGAGGGAAAAAAGTACCAGCAATGCTCATTCTTCTCACCTATACTTTGTGCACTTCTTTATTTTCATGGAAGTTGCACAGGGAATTCTTTTCACCATCAAGGTGGTAGTTCTTGGACAGTGACAAAACAAAGGAGACAAACACCCCATAGTCTCCAGAACTAATGGATACAAAGCTTCCTTGGCTGTTAAATTTTGTTTCCATATTCATGCAGTGTCAGTATGAAGTGAATTCCTTACCCTAGTGCTAAAGAGGTTCAATCCAGAAGTAAAACCACAGGTTCTTTGAATTTGACGGAGTTGAATGTCTGTTGCCTTCATAACTCTTAAATGAACTGTAAATACCCGAGTACTTGCTTAGTGAGGGTAGGAATTTCTGTGATCAAATGGAACAGGTCAGAACTGAAAATCTCAAACTTCAGTGAAAAATGTAAATTCTGAACATCTTGACATCTCTTTCTAAGAACCTTTGTGCTGTTTTTCAAATATGTTTCCACTAAAAAACATTGCTAGAGATCTGAACTGAGAGGAGCTGAGTTATAGTAATATACAAATAAACACTGGGAGGAAAGCAGACTTTCTGATTGGCAAGCAGTTATCTGAAGTGATTATTCACTACTTAGAGCTAGAGGAGATTGTCTTAAGCAATATGTTTCGGTAATTAAATGCAGAATTAAAATATTTTGAACAGGATATAACTCTCAAAATTGCTTAAAAACAGTATTCATAGGCATGGGAAAAAAAAAAGAGAGAGAGTGGATTCACTTTATTAACAGTGTATAGAAGATGCCGCTGCATTTTTATTTGATTTACTGTTTCCTTAAGTAATAAATACAGATGAGCACAGCAAAAGTAAGGGTTTAAATAAGAATTGCAGGGCTATGTTATGCCAGCAGTGCCTAGTGTACAATTCATCAGAAAGCAGAAGGTAATATAAATTGTTCCTGACATTATGGGACTATAATAACCCTACATTTCCACCATCCCCTTAGCTCCTAGGACTAGAAGTATGCATCCTGAAAATACCACAAACCCAAGAAAAATGAAGACATTTGTACATGCTGACTGTTTCCACATTTGTCTTAGTTGTGCAACTGTAATATATATAGGTTATTACTGTATCAGTCCATGTTCAAGTCTGATAAAAGTTGCTGCAAGAATTTCTCTCTGCTACCTGAGGTTGAATTAGTCTCCAATAATGGAGTAATGACTTCTATTTATCAATGAGTTTCCTCTTTGAGCCTGTTCTTATACAGATCTTGGTCGTCCTTCCATGAGCTAGAACATTTTCCTATAGGCCAGACAAAATTATTCTGCCAGGATGTAATGGATAAAGTCCTAGCTGTGATAACCGAGGTAATAAAGCTGTCAAAACCTGTCACACATTTCTGTGGTTCCAAGATTTCACCTATTGATATTCTGAGAAGAGAGAGGAGAAGGGAGAGGAGAAGGGAGAGGAGAGGAGAGGAGAGGAGAGGAGAGGAGAGGAGAGGAGAGGAGAGGAGAGGAGAGGAGAGGAGAGGAGAGGAGAGGAGAGGAGAGGAGAGGAGAGGAGAGGAGAGGAGAGGAGAGGAGAGGAGAGGAGAGGAGAGGAGAGGAGAGGAGAGGAGAGGAGAGGAGAGGAGAGGAGAGGAGAGGAGAGGAGAGGAGAGGAGAGGAGAGGAGAGGAGAGGAGAGGAGAGGAGAGGAAAAAGAATAAAAACAAAACAGTATTTCAGCTAATCTCCTATCTTCTATCAAAAACTTTGGGAGAAGGATAGACATACTGTAAACTCCCATCATTCATAAGAATAGGAAGGACAGGTCTTTCCTGAGGCATCCAGCAGCTACTTTTTGCCATGAATTCTGGATATTAATCCCAATGTTATTTTGTAATTAGTCTAACGTGTGTGCTCTGCTAAACATATCTAACTTCAAAGTTTTAAAAACAATTATTTTTGCCAATAACACTGTGTAGAAGGCAGCTTAATAGATTAGCTATTAACTGCACAACAGAGTATTTCTGTTAAACTGTCATCTGCTGCTTTTTAATTTAATTGTGTGTCTCTGATACTGTTTGGTAATGAAAGGTAAACAAGAGAGCTTCAACAGTCTGTTCCCACTCCTAACTGAATCAAATCTTAACTGCATGTCCTTTGACCTGCTCTCCAGAATATATGAAGCTAGAATGTCTATATTCAGTCTCCCTCTCCTGACACTGTACTTTCCCCTTGACTCCTGCTATCTGTGGTTTCATCCTCTTCCTAAATCCCTTCTCATCTTTGCTTCTGTCTCTCCCCACTATCATTCCTATCTGTAAAATGTCAATTGCAGAATTAATTTGTTTACCTAATCAAAATGCTGAGATTAACATGAAATTCAGTCAATGTTTTTATGAAGAAATAGCTAGTTAAAAAAAAATAACCCTGCAACATAATTGGTAATACATTTATTTATAGAAGTACAGAATCGTAGAATCTTTTGAGTAGAAAGGGACCCTTTAAAGTCATCTAGTGGTGAGCAGAGACAGGCACCACCATGTCTGGGCAACCTGTGCCAGTGCCTCATTACCCTTGTTGTGAAAAATTTTGTCCTTATATTCAATCTAAATCTCTCCTCTTTTAGTTTGAAACCATTTCCCCTTGTCCTGCCACAACAGACCCTGCTCAAGAGTCTGTCCCCTTCCTTCTCACAGCCCCCTCAATACTGCCAGCCCGCTCCCAGCTCTCCCAGCAGCCTTCCCTTCCCTTCCCCATGCTGCACAGGATGCTGTCTCATCCTGTGCTCACACGGAGCTGTTCCATCCCTCGGACCATTTTTGTGGCCCTCCTCTGAACACTCTCCAGCAGCTCCGTGTCTCTCCTGTGCTGAGCACTCCCCATCTGGACGCAGTGATCCAGGTGAGGTCTCACAGAGCAGAGCAGAGGAGCAGATCCCCTCCCTTTTCCTGCTGGCTGTGCTGCTGTGGATGCACCCAGCGCACAGTGCTGGCTCATGCCCAGCTGCCATCCACCAGTACCCCCAGGTCCCTTTGAGCAGGGCTGTGCTCTGTCCTTACATCCTTCAGCTTGTACAGATAGCTGAGGTTGCCACGACCCAGGTGCCAGACTTTGTATTTGGCTTTGTAGAACCTCACCGTGTTCAGCTGGGCCCAGTGCTCAGCCTGCCCAGGTCTCTCTGGATGGCATCCCATCCCTTGGGCATGTTGGGCGCACCGCACAGCTTGGTGTCATCAGCAGGTTGCTGAGGGTGCACTCGATCCCTCTGCTGCTATCGGTGATGAAGATGTTATAGAGCACAATTTATTGGCATATATAAACTTTCAGGGTTGGTAATGGGAGAAACAATTTCTAGATACTCGCTGCCTGAAACTCTCTCTTGCGAGTAAAAGTAGGACTTAACAAAAGTTAGGAAGTCAGATTTGTGCTGTTAGGAAAAAGCTAAAGTCACAGAATCCTGGTGTAGATTTTGCCATGACTTTATGCTAAAACCATGAGTTTAGCCTAGTAACATCACGGAGTTCAGTGAGAACACTGTGTCCCAAATTCTATAGCATTTTTCTAATCCAGTATTTGACATTACAATGAGAACACATTAGCTAATTATAAATCGTTACCTCCTCTTGATCAGGTAAATAGTACTCAGAATCCCCTGGTGTCCGAAGCCACCATAAATGGTCTAAACACAAAGCTCTGGTTATACTGCAAGATCTCAGTTGTATTTAGTTAGGGAAGGTTTGGGAAAGCATCTGGTATGACCTTGGTTACCATGGAACTCATTAACTTGAGTCACTGAGCATCCCGAGTAATGTGAACTATTTGCAAGGCATTCGTATCCACATAAAGCCAAATAATATCATACTATTCTGCCCTAAGATAGACTGGGTTCACTGTAAGAAAGAAACAGGGATGAAGTCTCTTTGGGTTTCTTCAACATCTGTATGGTATGGTCGCTGTACCATTTATATCTAAAAATATCACCATGAGACTGATTGGCTGAGCAAAAAATAACGAAGCGTGTGTTAAAAATGCTAACAGTACTGCGAATGTTAGGGGCAAGCTTCAGAAGGAAAAACCTGTTCTTGTTTATTTCTTAGCACAGGTTCATTAAGATTTTAACAAAACACTCTGAGATGAGGCTGTGAAGCACCATTTTATTAAGGACGAGGTGCCCGTCCCACTGGCTGTACATTGTGAGCCTCCTCTGCCTGAACTGGAATGGACTCCATCTTCTGAGAGGGACTCAAATAAAGGAACACATCTGCAGCAGCCAATGCATGCACCTAGAGGTAAGTCACATAGATGCTCCTGAAGTAATGCGAGTGTCCAAGGGCTCCTGCTTCATGAATGTGATGTCCTTTTATTCATGTGTGGCTTTGGCTCCCTTCAGGAGTAGTGCTTTGAATCTGGGATGTTCTCCAGTGATGTGTGCAGTCATCTGCCAGTGACTTGCACCGTGCTTAGATGAGCTACAGCCAGTGCCTGATTGTTTTGCACCAAGTGCTTTCTATATTATCCCTAACTCAACAGAGAACAAAAATTTATCAGCTTGAGGTTAAGAAAAAAAAAAAGAGGCAGTGGAGGACCAAAGGAAAAAGTGGCCTGATGAAAGTAGAAGGAACATTAAGTAACCTTCCCCGGGCCTGGGAGATGGACTGGGTGACCCAGTATTCCTTTTCCATCTTCCACAGTGAGCCTCGAAGCAGCACAAGAAGAGCTGCAGGGTCCCTCCAGCGAGGTGTCAAAGAGATGGGTGCAAGATGAGCGGTCAGAGAACCGATGTCCAGGCAGAGGCACACCAGCTCAGTGCCCTCAGTGCCCGTGCAGGCACACAGGAGGCAGCCCTGCCCCACGCACACTGCTAGGCCACAGCTCAGCTCTGCCCCCGGGAGAGATGCTCCCAGTTTGTCTTCTTCCAGCGCGAGGAACAACAGGGAGACTTTGTTCCTGTAGAGGAGCTTCGGAAGGACCGCATATCCTCCTGTGAGGGGATGAGCTCGTCCCCGGCTTCCTCCGCTTCAGGGCTGTGCCGGTGGATGGATGCAGGAGCTGAGCATCGGAGGGGGATGAGGGCAGCTCCGGCTCCGGGGCATCCCGGCCGGGACCGCGGCCGCCTGCCATCCCCTCCCCGCGCCCTCGCCCGGCTCTGCTCTGCGCGGCCCCGGCTCTCCGCCTCCTCCCCTCCCCTCAGGCAGCGCACGCACCGCACTCACTCACTCACACACACGCACACACACACACACACACACACACACACACACGCAGCGGCGATGCGGCTTTAAAGGGACAGCCGCAGCCCGCGGAGCGGCCCTCGCGAGGCCGCGTAGCACCCGCCGAGCTCAGCCCCGAGCGGGGCCGCCCCGAGCGCTCGGGAGACGGCGGGGCCGAGGGCTGCGCGCCCGCCTCCCTCCAAGTTTGATCGATCACCCCCTCCCGGGCCGGCTCCGCTCCCACCATCTTTGGGGGAAGTCCCTGCGCTGCGAGGGGAGGGGGGGTGGGGGGGGTGGGGTGGGGGGGCTGCTGGAGACGGGGGGGAGAAAGGCAACCTGACAGCCAATGAGCCCTGCCCGGCTGGGGTGAAGGCAGGAGGAGAGGGAGCTGGGGAAGGGGAAGAAGAAAAAAAAAAAAAGAGAGAAGAGAAAAAAAAAAAGAAAAGAAAAAAAGAAGAAGAAGAAGGGAAGAAAGGAGGGGAGAGCATCCTTTCACTACCTCCACCGGCATCGCCTCCACCATTGCCACCGCTCCGCGCCTCCGCTCGCGCCCATCCATGCCCGTGCCGCCGGTCGGGTGTTAGGGCTGAACCGCAGCGGCTGAAGAAAATGGGGCAGCGCGCGGGCCGGGCCGTGCCGCTGCTGCTGCTGCTGCTGCTGGCGGGGCTGCTGGGCGAGGCGAGGGCAGGATTCCCCAACACCATCAGCATCGGTAAGCGCTCCGCGCCGGGGAGCGGGGGGGAGCCGGGGAAGGATCCGCGCCCGCAGCCGGCAGCGGTGCGCGGCGGTCCCCGGGCTGCGCTCCGTCCGCCCCGCCACGACGCGGGCTCTGCTCCGTGCTCCTGCGGAATCGCATCCCGCATGGCGTGGATCCGCAGCGGCGCGCCCCGAACCCGCGGCCGGGGCCGAGCGTGCGAGGAAAACTTGCTCCTCGAGCCCCGCACCGCACCGCGCCGTGCCCAGCCCGCAGCCCGCAGCCCGCAGCCCGCAGCCCGCAGCCCGCAGCCCGCCTGCCCGACTCCCGGCGGAGCTCCGGGGTCCGCACCGCCGCTCCCGGGCTGCTCCGCCCCGTCCCCCCGCGGGCAGCGGAGCTGGCCGCGTCGCGGTGCGGCAGCTCCGGGGCACCGGGCTGCGATGTGCGTGTGCCTCGCAGCCCAACTTCGGGCTCGGAGCGGCCGCACGCTCGCAGCCCGTTCGCCGCCGAGATGCGCGGCGTGCAGGTGGGACTCGGTGCCGCTGCCTGCGCTAACCGCCCGCTCTGAAATGCCTTCTCCCTTTTTTCTTCTTCTCCTTTCTCCGCTCCCAGGTGGACTTTTCATGAGAAACACTGTTCAGGAGCACAGCGCGTTTCGGTTTGCTGTGCAGTTATACAACACAAACCAAAACACCACCGAAAAGCCCTTCCATCTGAACTACCACGTAGATCACTTGGACTCTTCCAACAGTTTTTCGGTGACAAATGCTTGTAAGTAAATACACGTTATCTATTTCTTTGTTACCTGCTATTACATTCCCTTTGCCCCTGGCAGCCCCGAGTACTTCTCGGTGAGATACAGTGCAACAAATGTGCGTGCTGCCGTGGGTTTGCGGCATTATGTGGTTGAATAATACCTTAGGGAAAGTTCCCTCGCCACTTTTTCCCTCATTTTTAGTTTTATTTTCCACAAAAGCAACCGGGCTGTGCGTGTGGCAGCACCGTGCAGCCGTGACCAGTGGATTGCCACTGAGGTGGCATCTCCTCTCTGAGGCTCCAGCCTGGCTGTTTGCAAACAGTACTATGTAGGAATGAAACAGAAGCAGCTGATCACAAATGACCTTTAGGAACAGAACCAGAGGGGCTTGCGTACCTCCCCTGACCTGAAATACCAGCTTCTTTCCTTACTGTAAAGTCCTGTTAGAGCTGAGAAGTCTGTTGAGTGATGCATGTCTTTAGAGCTGAGGGGAGAGAAGATGGAATCAGAACGCTTAGCATCACGAGAAACAGCTCTGCATGAGAAATGCATCTGTGTAATTTGAGCTTTTATTAACAAAAGGGAGCAGAATAGAACTTGGAGTGGTGGCAACGTGTTAAAATGCCAAATCCCATTCTGAAAGACCGGTTCGTGCTCTGCATTTAAAAAAGCATCCCTTTATCAGTCGTGGTTCCTGAATGCGTGTCTCACTGATGTGCCTGTGTTCAGTTCTGTGCAGTTTCTATCACAGGCTTTTGAAAATGAGTGGGGTCCTCTTGCGAGGTAGCTCCACGCGCTTCGCAGCGCACAGAAATACATCTGTACAGGATCTAAAGGACCTCTGAATGCAGTGTCCTAACTTTGCGTTAGGAACCAGATTCCTGTTCGTGCACTCACGGTATGACATTTCCAAAGAGGAGGCACTGCACTCAAAGACTGTGCTGAAGTGGCAGTGCACTGCAAGCCTCAATCTTCTATTTTAAAACAATTTCACGTTTGAATGGGCTCTTTTGGTTTTGTTTGTTGGGGTTATTAGGACTGTCCTTATCACGTCCTGAGCTAGATAATTGGCGGGCTGTAAGAGCAGATGCTTCATTCTTCCTCAGTATCCAGGTATTTTCCAAGAAAGGTGGTGGTTATGAAATACACAGTAAGGAAATTCTTGGGCAACTTTTGGGTTGATACTCTAATGTATCCCCCATGTGACTGCTTCATGTTAATGCAGCGCTGCACTTTTTAAAGGGCTTTGAAGTAGGACCTTTAAAAGTTGGGGGGAGGTAATTACATCCAATTAAAATAGCTGCAAAGTAGAAAAAAATAAGGTAAATAAATTTGCGTCTGTACTTTGCATCTTATTTTGCTAATCCTATCCTGCCTCAACAGCTCTTACAACAAACATCTGACTATTAATCCTTAATCAGTGTAATCCCTTCAAGAGGGCTGTATCTCACACGTAGTCCCCTAAATATCAATTATATGGATTTAAACTAAATACATTAAACTGCTCGGGTGATTAGTGATTAATTGTTTTTGAAAACTTCTCCCAGCACTTCCTCACAGATCCCACCAAGTCCAGTGAGGCACGCACGCGATCAGAGGCAGCCCATGTATTATTTAGTCAGCGTGCTCCTCATCCTGTGACATCTAATGATTTTTGTCATTGCTTAGTGAAAGCCAGCGTGACTGTAGCAGGATGAGCTGGTTTTCTGCAGAGCAGGGCTGCGTATTCCAACACACAGGTATAGTAAAATTGGGAAACTCAAATCTCTGGAGGAGCCAGAGGATACCAACCTGCAGTAACCTATTTAAAAATAGGAGACGTGAAAAAAGAAACAGGAGAAAGAAAATGAAAAAGGTGACCTTGGCCATAGCTGTGTTAACCATCTGGTAATAGTGGTAAGAAAACAGTTCGGTGAGTGGAAGTCACCGCTCTCGGTAGCTCAAATTCAAATAAAGAAAGAAATAGAAGAACAGTTGCTCCTTCCAGATCTGCAAGCAGCTATCTTTGAAGAACGCTCATACATATCGATGCATCGGGATGAGCTAATTAAGCCCCACATGCTACATGGCTAACATGTGAAAGATGCTGGCCTCCAAGCCACTAATATTATCCTTGCTTCCTCCTGCAGTAGCTGATAATTTCAGGGTGCTGCCACGAAGGAATTCTTCCCACAACATTTTTGCTTCTCTTGAAGATAAGCATAAATTGTCTCCGGTGCCGTCACACAACCTTTTGATCAATATTTGCAATTGGCAGGAATCCATATGAGAGAGAGCTGCAGTGACTCTGACTGCCTGCACCGGAGACAAAGGCTGTGACTGACTTTGTGATGGGATATATAACAGAGCTGGAGGGAAATCAGGCAAAGTAGCCTGTGTGGGTTGAGCCTAGAGCCTCTGCGAGGCCCTATCCATCAACTAGTAATTTGCATTCTCCTTTCATCTGCATTATATGATAGTAGCTGTAGTAAGTGTTCATGTGTGTAGGAATTGGGCTCTGCTTGGAAAAGACTTAGGTTTTTACTGTGCAACTGCACATCCCACTTGCTGCAATCTGGTGCATTCCAGAGGCAGGAAAAAAAAATCTCTTCTAAACTATCCTCATGAGCCAGAGATAAAAGGCCCACCTCTAGTAGGCTTGATTTGGCAGTATCCCAGCGTGAGAACAAAGTTGTTTAGAAGCAAAAGAAAATTCCTTCCCTAAGCCCCTCCTTCTCATTCCTTTTTCAGTTAAATGATGCATAATCTGATTCATGTACATGCGTTCCCTGCTTCACTGCCAGCACTGAGCCTCTCTCTGTATATTTAATTTACACGCGTGCATAAGGTATTCATTCACTCCGTGTTTATCTACTCATCTATTTATTTAGCTGTGTGATGTCTTCACGGAGAGCAAATGCAAACACAGAGGAAAATTCCAGTGTATTAAAGGTGAATTAAAGTTTATCATTTGGCCATGGCAGGATTTATTGTACCTTTTAGAATAGGAAGCTTTTTGCAATCAGAGAAAAACAGAAAGGAAGAAAGTTACCCGAATGCACAAAATAAACTGAAACGTGACTGTTTTCTTCAGAAATGCTCAGTGGGGAGTGAGCTCTTGCAAAATAACGCAGCTGTAACAACTGAAAGGTATAAATTCATCACTGGGAGCGTCTTCCACATTTTCATTGTAATCTGTGATGAAGGATGTTGGTATTAATGCTGAATTATGCGCAGTTCTGTAGGTGGTTTTCTCTAGAAATAGCCCGTGTATGTCTTTCTGCTCTGCACTTGTAGTGCACTACACTAACACTGCTCTAGCCTCTGCAGTGTCAGCTCATTAGCACACAGATCTCATATTCTCTCTCTGCACTGTCATTGCAAAAAATTGCTGTTGTACACCTTCACAGCCAACAAACGTGCTCGTGCATTACATACAGTTCTCAAGAAATATGTAGAAACAGAGTCAATGCTATACGTAGTTCCCACGGAATTTCCCAGTAGATAGCATCAGTTTTCATAAAAATCTGTTGATCGTGTATTGATAGTGATGGGATGTGTGCAGGAGAAAGGGAGTTTGATTGCAGAATCTAATTAATCTACAGGCAGATTCCCTCTCTCAGCTGCACCCAGCCCACTGGCTGCACGTTCCTGTCCCGTTGTTCTGTCTGCCATTTCTCTTGCATCTTCTGAAGCCAGAAGCCTGTTCTGCTAAATTTTGGTGTCGTGTTTTTGTTTTCTACCGGCACTTGTTTTTTAAGAAACCAAATAGAAAGGGGAAAAAAAAAAAAAAAAAAAAGAGGGACGATTTAATTACATGCTTACTTTAAGTTGCTAAAATCACTTGACTGACTGTACGGGCACTTTCTTAAGGAGCTCAGATTTCTGACTTTCTTTGAAAATCATACCTTAGTGTCCTGCAGTCCTTTGTTTAATGTTGAAGATTCAGCTCAGATTTCAGTCGAAGTGCCAGTTTGTTACTGTGAGAACGTGACAGAACTTGATACCACAGGGCTAGCAGCAGACAATTTTGCCAGATGAACTGTATTTTTTCCTTTTCCCAATGCCCAGGTGCACACATACATATATATAAACATATATATATATATATATATATGCTCAAATCTATACTCAGTTGGACATGTGGACTCTCCTGCGCACACAGGGTTTTTCCTTACGTGATGCTCAGCATTTCTTTTTGCCAGCGGGCAGATAATTTGCTTCCCTTGCATCTGTGTGCTCTTTGGCCAGCTGGCAGAGGACACTGATGCTGAAAGTGGTCAGCTCCCTTCTGCCAAAAGCATAAGGATGTCTCTAACAGCCTTGCCAAGTTTGGGCCGTGTACTGGTGGCTTTGCTCAGCAGGAACCACAGGGTAGGTGCCTAACTCTCCCAGTACAGATTGCGCTATGGTTTCTCCCCCAGTAGTAAGAGACCTGGAGCTTTGCTTTCCATGCTGTTCTGTTGGTTACAGACCCCCAAAAATGCTTTTGATGCTGCGGAACTTGCTCAAGTATTGTTTGTTACTGCTGTGTGGCAAAGCAGATCATCTTAAGAGCCAAAGCTCCTGCAATACTGGGGTAGATGAAAGGGTGAAGAAGGGTGTGTTTGTTTCTGGTTCATGGCAGAGCAGGAGATTTGTCTTTAATGTGAATGTTGACTCAGCATTAGCAGTACAGTATTGTTTTATATTGATTTTTATTATTTCATGATTTTAAAATGAGCTGGCTCTCCTTTCCTCCTCCACTGTGTACTTATGCATTTACATGTTACTTAGATGTTAGGATTAAATTTAACTCACACTGCAGAGAAGGAAGAAAACATTGATACAAATGGGCAATTTTTTGAGAAGTTCTTTGAATTCTGTGAACGGGGGCTTGGACTCGGTGATCTCTAGAGGTCCCTTCCAACCCCTACAATTCTGTGATTCTGTGATTCACTGAATGAATGAGGAGCACATCACAATGAGGAGATCCATTTATCGTTCAATTTCAGAAAGTTACAGAGATCCATTTGTCCAGTTTTCCTGTATTGCATTGTGTGTGGAGGACCAGGCATGTGTTGGAGAGCTGCTGATGAACTCCAAATCCCAATGAAGAGTGTATACTGCTATAGTTTAGGAGGAAACAGAGATACCACGATGGGAAACAGCATATGCCAACAACTTATTAACAGTTTTAAGCCACAGAAAATGGTGGGTTTCTTTCCTCCTGTCGAGGAGGAGGGGGGCCATCCTACTGCAAGTGTAGGACTGTTGTACAGGAAGGTGTGAAATGAAGGGAGCTGAAGTATCTTCAGCAATTCTTTGTTGTCACAATCCAGAAGTTTGATGTTTTTCCATTCAGAGTGCATATTTTGTCGTTACCCGTTCTGGAATGCTAATTTTGATGTAGTTAGGCATCCTTACAGTGTTATTAGAGTATGTTCTTTTTAAAGCAGCGACACTTTGGTTTCGTGTTTAATGTCTCAAATCAAGCCAAATAACAGTCATGTTCATTTATTGTGAAGAAAATGTTTGTGGTGGTTTTGTATTTGGCATTTAAGATGCAGCCTAGAGTCAGTAGCTTCTGTGCTGCTTTAAAGGATAATCACTGGAAGGCCAAGGCCTCTGTTCTAAAGGAGATTGTAGGCAGCCTGAAAGCTCCATGCCCATTGTTGTGAGGCTACATTTGCTACAGAGGGCCTTGTACCTCCACTAGAACACTGTAATGATCTAAAAATAGGAATATGAAAATGATTGATCCAGGTCAAACCAGTTTCTCTGGAACTGTGTGGTAGTCGCTGCAATGAAGCAGTTTTCAGATTTCATCCATGGGGGTTCTGTTTCTTCTATGCCAACGTGGATGTGTTACACTGCCCCTCAGAGGCTGAGGCATGCTTCCCTTAGTTATATTACCTGCTTTGCGGTCTTCAGAATGTCAGATACCTCAAAAACTAAGGGCTGGAAAAATCCTGGACTTTTTTACATGCAGTCATACGGTGAGGACTGCAAAGCAGACTCATTGTTGGACTGTTTGTAGGCATTGCAGCATGGAGATCTGCAGCTATCACACGGCTTCACGGTGTGTACTCTGGCCTTACCTTTCAGGGAAGCAGGAGGTAGTTCTGTAGCACCAAACACATGGGGTTCATTTATCACACATGTCTATATGTGAAGCATTCAAAGGCACTGTGTGCCTCTGTAGGTAATACCACCAAGACATAGTTGTTAGCAGTTAACCTATCACATTTGCACGGAGCGAGAGAGAAACGGGCATAACAAGGAAAAGTAAATGTTGGAAGGAGTAATATGAATGAATCCACCTAGCAGCCATTCATGCGTGTCCCCATTGTGGAGTATGAGGCAGTGGATCTGCTTTATCATACTCTTAAGTGCTTCTAAATTAGCGAGCGGCAGCACGTAGCCCTCACACACAGCACAGGAGGCACAGGAGCCCTTCCACATGAGGATCAACCTGCAGTGGCACTGTGCTGGGGATAGCTTGTCCAGGCATCTCTGAAAAAGGTGCATTGCACTCCTAGAATTGGCTAGTAGCCCTGGTGAGGGCTGTTCTGCTGGGTGGAGTGACGTAGCCGATCACCTGCGTGTAATTGTTTGGCTAGACGACATAGATGTTTTAGATGTGCTGAAAGTTGTTTTTAAATGCAGTTGAAGACATGATGATGTGAGTTAAGTGACTGCATTTGCGTGCTTGATCCAGCCCATGTGTTGGGCTTCCATTTGTTGGCATTCGGTCAAATTTGATACTTGCAATTCTGATTGGGAATTTTTAAAAATAATGCAAGGCTGCATGATGGCTCCACTTTCTTGACTCCATTGTAATACAAGAACTGCATGATAACTCCGCTGTCTTGAAACCTTTTTAACACAAGAACAGCCTTTAAAATGACATGCAGTTATTTTGGAAATGGATATCCACTGCCTGACAGTGTATATTCCGTGCCTGCTTCTTTTATTCCATATACACATAATTATTTTCACAGCCTGTTCTCCTGGACTGATGCATGCAGGTTGCTTGCTGATTTCACCTGCAGTAGTTTTGTTACGTGCAAACATCAAGCATTTGGGCCCAGCCTGA
This sequence comes from Callipepla californica brunnescens, assembly GCA_023055505.1. Classification (NCBI taxonomy): domain Eukaryota; kingdom Metazoa; phylum Chordata; class Aves; order Galliformes; family Odontophoridae; genus Callipepla; species Callipepla californica. Next base: position 3,706,389 of record JALIRH010000013.1, read on the forward strand.
GTGGGCAGGGGGCTGAACTTCAGAAATTGCAGTGTATCAGATGGCTCTTAGCATGATTTGGAGTCAGTCAGTTTGCTACTTCTGGTAGCACAGGTTTGCCACTTCTTATACAGGAGTAATACCTTTATCAGGCAGGGGTTGCGGGGCAGTTTGCAGTGAGAAGCTTGGAGAGCCGTGGCTAAAAATGCTATATCACTTCTTTAATTCCTAACCCTTATAAAAACCAAACAGCAAACAAAATTGTACTCTTCGTTCTTCTGGAAAAATAAATGGAAATGAGCACTCACTCATTTGGTGTCCTTGCCAGAAAAAGACGTGTTCCCACTAATGGACCTAGGACAGCATGTGTCAGTGCTGTGCAGCAAGCTGATCTGTCACTTGACAAAGGAGAAATCTTCAGCTCTTCACCTGAAATAAGCAAAGCAGTTGGAAAGAAAGCAAGTTTAATACTTTGCCTTGTACACACCCTGGATCTCTGTTATAAGTGTGGTCCACACTTCTGCAGCACAGCATGTGCCCAATCCTTGCCTGCCTGACCCACTCTCAGACCCTGTATTTCAGTGGTAGGAGAAGGAGAGCCATCCTTACTGGAAGCAGCATTGCCTGTTGCTTTCTCCCACTGAGGTTTGTAGAATGTGCTGTAATTGAAGTCTCAGGGCTGCTAGCTTTGCCGAGAGGCATGGGGCAGTGCTTTTGAGGGATTGCCACGGGGTTCCATGGCCTCTTTATCTGATTTCTGTTTCTGAGATCTCAGTCTGAGATAGACACTACAGCCATTAAGTTCCTTAAGTTTCTTCTGCAGTTTTGTTCTTCTCATTGTCTTGGTAGAGGGTGGAGATGCAGAGTGAGAGGTGGCTTGGGAAGAGAACTCGGTGAAGCATTGATCTTTAACAGCTGTAGGAGTTTTGTCTCCTTAGGCCTTACGCTTATGTCACCAAGTTAGGATTCTAATGAAGTCTGGTGGTCAGGAAACTCCAGTTCATGTGCGTTCCTTTTTCCTAGCGGTTAGATAAGAGCTAATTAGCGTTCATTGATCTGCAAAGGACTGACCCAGGGTCTAACCCTGCATTGAATCTGAATTGGTTGGGGGATTCAAAACTGTCTGGCAGGTTTAATGTACTCGATCATCTTTCTCCAAAGTGTTTAGTGGTCTGGTGACACCATCAGAGTGACTGCACTACCATTGTGGAGTACTGCAAAAGGACCTGAGGATGTTACGTCAGAGCAACATCAATCCTACTCTGATTTTAATCAGTGGTAGTTTTAGCATGTTTATATTAAACTTGAACGGCTCAGGCTGTGTTCCTCCATAACACCATGATCTCACTGCAGTTCTGAGCATCCTATAAATGGATTGGATACCCCAGAACATCATGCTGCGTGATTTCAAAACCATTGAAACATGAAACACTGGAACATGATGGGAAAAGATAGCAGCTGTGTAGCTCGCTGGTCTTTCATTTCAAATGTACTTGCAAAAAGATTTTGGAGATTAGCTTGGGATCAACCAGAAAATTGGAGAATTAAGAATAAAAGCTTCCTTAATAGTTTCAGGCTTCAAAAAATTGATTCAGTTTCAGATAAAGCCAAATGTTTTGTTTTGAAAATGGCTGTTTCTGGGTTTTGTGTTTTTGGCTTTTTTTTTTTTCCCTGACTGAAACAATTTGGTGAAGCCTGTATCAGTTAGCATAATGTTTCTACAGACATGAATCTGTCTTTCTCAATGTTAGAGCACCTGTTCTGTCCAATTTTTCTGATGACATATGGGTGATGGATGTGAAAAGGGTGTGTGTGTGAGTTTTGGAAGAAGCTGTCTGTATTTTCCAGCGTATATTGTTCAAGCTGCTTGTGATGGATTTTATGGATAGACGATTTTTGTCAGTTCAAGTATGTATAGCATGTCTTTCCACACCATCTACAGGCAACTGACTTTATTACCTGGAGAGGCAGTGAGATAAGCCCCAAATTGATCAAAATGAGACCAGGGAACACTCCTGAAACTTTGCACTATTCTAGTTCAGCTCTCCAGGAGCAGAAGTTACCTTGTTTAAAGCATGGATTGGTACAGCTTTACTGCATGCAGACTGTGGTAAATGTGGCAGTGCGTTTTACAGCCACACTGACTCGTTTGAAAACTGTGCATTCCAATGTATTAGTTGTGTTCTGTGCTGTGCAATACAGGAAGGATTCGCAAGCAGTGGTACATAGCTTTGCCACGGCTGCAGGGACCACTGAGAATGAAATGGTTTTGTACCTCATTGTTCAACAGGATTAAAAACCTCTCTTTGTATTCCTTTAAATAAATATGGGCAGTTGGGATACATAGTGCATCCTTATTCTGATCTGATTTACAACAGATGAATTTGCAATAGCTCCATGGGAGTTGGAAGGAATGAAGCCTGCAAGGAGTGATCCTTCATGGGGTATTCCTGACTTTAATCCTCCCAGTGAAGGGGCGTGTGGGTCCTGGGACAGCCCATGTATCCCTCATGGGAGACTCTGAGCCACCTGTGAGCAGGACTGCCCAGGTTGCCCGTGCTCTCCAGCAGCCAGCTGAATGCCCCCTTGTGCCACGTCGCACATATTTCCTCTGGCAACTTTGGGAAATTTAACAAAACATTCACGTTCAGCAGTAATAAGTGTCCCTTTATAAATGATGCTGGGTGTCTCAGAAGTATCTGTAATAGACTGTGTAGAGTAGAATCTGCCAAGGAAAGATTTTGTTTTTCAGCTGAAACAAAATAGAGTAAATCAAATAGTCTCCAGTGCAAAGTGCTGACCTTGCTTTTATCAGGAGTGGTGCCATCTCCACTTCCAGGGCTTCATTTTTCTTTTTTTTCCCTTTTTCCCACATCCATGTATTTTTGCAGCTGCGAACCTTTCACTACTTTCCTCTCTCTCTCTCTCTCTGCGCTGGTTTATGGATTTTGCAATTCTTGAATGAATAAAGGCTGGGTGACATTGAAGACCATAGATTTCTTTGTGAAATTTAAGCCGTTGTGTCTCACCTACTTGCATCAGTAGTGGCAGTACTGTTTGAAAAACATGGCACCTTTTTCTGAGGCACTGTAGAGTTAAGAACAGATCTTTGACAAAACACGGGCTTTTGGAGGAAGCATAAAGCTAACGTTTTAAGCTGTTTTCATCGGTAAAAAACACCCTGTTATTTTCCATGAGCAGTGATGCTGCTCACCCCTGCAGCCTGGTCAGGCTCTAGCCTGGATTGCTATCAACATAAATCAGTTATTCTTCTGGAAGCTTTATTCTGATAAATTATCTGCACTTCCTGCCTTAAATTCTCACTGTGTTGTTCTGCAGCGTGAGCCCCTCTCTCACATAAGATGCATTTGAGATTTGGGTTGAAGCAATCTCTGCATACACTGGAGGATGCAATTTGATATTAAAGTATGTTTTTCCCTGCAGGCTTTTCTGAAAAGATTCTGTGCTTCCTCGATAATGTCTGGAGATTCCCTGTGTTAATAAGAATTGTTTTGTTAATTGATTCCAGAATCTGCTACTCTGGAATAGTCTGCCTTCATCAGGATCTGCACATGAATTTTAAAGTGGCATCTTCCTGGACAAAATTGCAAGCAGGATTTATATGATTCTTTCTTTCTACTGTGCAGTCTCTCAGAATTCTTGCATCAGCCCTGAGTATTTCTTGTGCACGTCGGATTGAATTCTATCTATTGCAGGGTTCTCTTGAAGGGAATTAAAATCTTCATGGCAATAACATAATTAATATTGATTGTTAATTGTGTTTTTGTGAAGGTTGGGCGACGCTGCATGTGAGATATGAATCTGTCATTTCAGTTTCCTGAAAATTCAGCTGTGTAATTCAATGTCTGTGGAGCATACTTGCAAAAAAAATATCAGAAATCTCCAAAGATAGGAAACGTGCAAAATGGGTGTAGGATGGGCAGTTGCAGTTTAAGATTCTCATGTGTAGTCCTGCCTATTTTATTCCTGGATGAAGAATTCTATAGAAGTATGAAGTACTGAGATGAAACGCAGTGGGTGAGCAGGGCCCTGAGACTTCATTCTTCAGGACAGCTCACTGAGGGCTGCTCCTCCCCAGAGCCTGTGGGCAGAGCTCAGTGCACGCCAGCTGCAGCTGTGCAGGCCTGCATCCCCTTGGAGCTCTTCCTTACAGATCTTCTGGCTAACACTGTGGTGCACTGCCATCTGATCACTTAACCTGAAAATGAGGGTCTTTGTTTTATCAGTTCACCATTGTCCTACCCACTTGGGTTTCTGTTGGTTTTGTGACTGCGTCCCACTCTGAGTGCTGTCACAGGGAAGAGTACAGAGTTGTGCATGATTGCCATGCAGGTGTGAAGAGTTATTGCCAATAGAGAGAAAAAAAATGTGACTTTAAAATATCGATGATCAAAGCAATAAAGATTTGCAGCTTGATACATTGACCCTTAAAAGCTGGCTCTTCTCTACAAATGTCCCCCACGCAGCTCAGCTTCAGAAATACCACAGCTTGCACGTTAACATGCTCTGATTTTCTATTTGCAGAGGCAGTTTACGTGGTGCAGCCGGGCTTGTTCCACAGAGACACTGCCTGGGCTGTGGGTTTCTCATTTGTCCACTCCAAAAGGGACATTCAGTTTCAGAGGAAATTAATGCCATTCATGTCTTTGCTGTTGACCACTAGTCTACAGACAGACCAGCAGAATGTTTTCATGGCATGGCTGGATGTGCTAACAGTCCTTCACATCTTCACCTAGCAATAAGCATAGTTAATGCTACAGTTTTTAAATTATTTTAATTGCCAGATTAGCAATATTCTGAGCAACAGGCTGTAAGAACGAGAAGGGATTTCTTACGGGTACAGGTGGCACAGCATGATGTTTCAGCTCAGCACAGCAGCTGTTTGTTCGCCCAGCCTTTGTGTCCTGCTTAGTGTGTAAAGAGGGCCTGGGCATTTCTGCAGAGTTCCTCCAAGAGAGTTTCCTGGTGCACTGCACTCTGAGAAGGAGCTGAGGTGGCAGAGGTTTGGCTCCCATTCCTGGTATCTGCAAGGAAGAAATTGCTGCAGTCCGTGGTGTATTGAGCTCTCTGCAGTGATGTCTCGTGGCAGCACAAATCCTGCCTGGAAGCAGACGAGTGCCAGCCCCTAGCTCTGTGAGAGAACTGACCGTTCCATTGTTTCCCCTGGAGCACACACCAGGGATATTGTGATTCCTAACAGCTAAAATAGGGTCAAAAACCCAATAATCATTCCCCAGGTTAGGAGATTTTCCTGCAGGCTGCATTCAGGGCCCCATCCTAGGGTCCTAATCTGTGGCATCTGCAGGGGTGCCACAGCAGGCAGCCCCCAGGAGCTGGGCCTGGCTCCACTTCACAGATCTGAAAGTATTATTTGGGTTCTGGACTGGCAGAGGTGTGCTTTTTCCCTTTAGTCAGCTGCCTTTTTTCCTTTTCCTGTTCTTTGTGCCTGACTTACTTTAATAGATAGAATCAGATAGAGCATAATTTTTTTAAAAAAGAGCTATTTCACTTCCTGGGGACACAAATTGGTCTGCAAATGGCACCTTCTGTTCCCTGTCTGCCTGGGCTCACCTCACACCCATCAGCCCTGGCTTCAGTCTCATTCCCACTGAGCTGCTACATTTATTTCACTCACAAAACCTTTGTGTAGAGGAGGCAGGTTTAGCAGTGAAGTAGTTAAAATCCTCGAGTTCCTCAGAACTGACACTGGTTACCCCAGGGTAGGCTTACTCAGGGCATTGGAGCTTCCTCTCAATCCGGTTTGGCTTTGAGATGCTACAAATCCTTGAGACCATGCAAGCTCCCTGCAGAGCTGGAGCTGCTGAAGCACTGGAGGGGTCCTGGTGCTTTGGTGGGATCAGCATGTGAATGCAGTGAGTGGTGGAAAAACAACATTCAAGCTCTTCAGTGTTTCGTTAGTTTCTTGAAGCCCTCCATACCTTTTGCACTGATGAGAGACTCCCAGAGGTGAGCCCCCTAAAACAAACAGCTGAGCTTAGTAATATTTATAGATAGCCTCAGAGATCATTCATCCTTCTCAAGCTGTTTATTTTTGGGCAGCCCAGTGAAACTGATGAAATTGCCAGTTGTCTGAAATGCCACTGCCAGTTGTTTGAATGAGCAGTATTGATTATGGTTACAGGACTATTCATCTCGTACTGGCACGCATACAATACATGTATTACAAAAATGTTGTCTCTGTTGACAGCTGGGTTATGAAATGGTACACTGAATTACACATCCTTATAGACAACATATACATCGACTTTCCTTAATCCTCATTCATGAATATTACAAGTTACTTAAAGGAGAAGAGAATGGAGTAACAGAGACTTATTACGTAGGTCACTCTGAAAGTAATGCCCCCTATTTATTTCCATGGGAACTACAACAGATAGAAAAAGCAGAATAACACTTTTTGATGGACCAAATTCTCATCTACAACTGTTTTCAACTTAGTCACCACCATGAGTTATGCATTTTTGCCACTGGTGAACACAAGCCTGCATACTGTGCTTGTAAAGATCTGAGAGGTGGAGCTGTTTCACAGCTGCTATGATTGCATCGTTGTTGCCTCTGCAGTCATGCAGTCCATCTTTCATTGTCCCGAACTGGTAGAAGTCAGAAGATGCCAAATCTGTAATAAATAGTAGATGTGGTAGGTCAGTCCAGCCAAGACTGGCAATCTGACCAGTGTCCATGGGGACAGGTTCATTTTTATTTTAGCTGATGAAAGAACACAGACTTACAGGCAACATTATTACTGTGGTTTTGGTTTAGAACCAAAGACAACCTTGAGCAAACCCAATTTGCCATTCTGCCTTCATGGTAAGTACCATCTTTCTTGTTTGTTTGTTTGTTTTTTATTAAAAAAAAAAAAAGTGATGCATTGATTGTGTTCATCTACACTTACCCTCCAAAGTTTTCCATCTTTCATTCTGCCACTTGGTTAATGGTGTGTATCCCAATTGCCTGGGTGCTCCATCACATCCTCCTTTTGCTGTGGGATTCACCGGAGGAGCTCGGCAGCTGTCCCCTTGGAGCAGCTTCTGTCCCCTCACAGACACAATCTGTTGTTCTGACTCGGTGCTAAACAAACCCTGAACGTTGAAGGAAAAGCCTTTGCCATTTATAGAATGTGTCCCTTTGTCGATGCGTTGCTATGTATTTTTAATGATTCTTATTTTGAAAAACTGTGGTCGTTAAATAAAGATTAGATTTTTAAGTACTTAAACTGCTTTAAAATTTCCGTTGTCTTGCTCTGTAGTAATGAGTGATCCAAAATAGATTAAAGTGCTCAGAGCATTTTTATTTGTTTTAATGATGCTGATTTGATTATATCTGAAATAACCCCAGTGTCTCATGTAGTTGCCCCAGTTTAGCAAAGTGTGTCTGTGAGGAGACCTTCCCCGTTTCTGTCTGTATTAATGGGTCCATTGAACATAATCTGAATGGTGCACATGGCGTGGTGACAGGTGTAACTGCAGGATCCCTTGATCTGTGTCTTTAGCGTATATTTGAAATTATAGCAAATTTATTAAGTGACTTCATTTAGCTATTCATAAAAAATGTAAATGTGGATTCACAGCTGGAGCAGCTTGAGTTAGGGTGTGTGATTTAAGTGGGTGGAAGCAGATTTATATCACCGTGATTCTTGAAATGGTATTTAGCAATTTGTTCTTTCTGGCAATATAATGGGTAGAAATTTGTACTAATTTATGTGTTGTTCAGTTACCAAAGGATCATATTCTTCTTCACCTCGTGCTGCCTATGACAGTTTTCAATTTGATTATTTTTTAATCTTAATTTCAGTTTGCTGTGGTATAAACTATCAATTTCCTGAGCAGGAAAACCAGTGTCTTTCTTTTGCTCTTACTTCCTTTTTCTTCGCAGTCTGAGAATGTTCTTCAGTCACATGAAATAACTTGTTACAATGAAAAAAAACGTCATTTGAACATCTCTTGTCACTGCTGCTTCAGATCCTTGCAAGACCCGTCTGCTTCTTTCTGCTTCATACCTCTCCTTTTCCTTTGTCTCCACAATGAGTCTGTTTAAGACAAACACGCTAACTGATGGTGACTTGTTTTTCAAAATTCATTAAATTTCTCTAGAATTTTAGTGAGTGTTAGGAGACATTTACATGCTTATCCTCCCTCAAAGTTGATGAGTTAGCAGAATGGATGTCCTACATGTTCCTTGAGAATAGCCCCCACAACTGCATGCCATCAGCACGAAGCACCAGGGGAGGATTCTTCTGATAACGTGTGCACCGCAGCAGCGGGCAAGGTACAGTAGCAAGAATAAAGCAGGGCTGCTGCACTTGCCAAAATTTAGGGGCATCTTCAGCTGTGAATGAATCTGCTTAATTGTTATGGAAGCCTCCCCTGCTGAAATTGTGCATCAGAGCGGCACAAGCCGAACAGTTGTGATGGCTGAACTTGCTCCTGCTGCTCGTGAGCCAGACTGACTGTAAATGCAAACAGTAGGTGCTCCTCTTATCTCTAATTAAAGCATGGATACAAGTCTGACTATGCAGTGGCTGTATCAAGTGACACTAAGAGCTAACTTGGGAGTTGAGAAGCAGGCATCTTTGCTAGGTACATGTCCTCACCAGCTTTGCCTTTCTGGTTTCCTCATCAGAAAGGACAGTCTGAGGGGAAAAAAGTCGTGGAGAGTCTTCTTCACAGTGCAGTGACAGAGCACTGGCACAGGCTGCCCAGAGAGGTGGTGGGGTCTCCTCTGGAGACATTGAAGACCCACCTGGATGCCTACCTGTGCAACCTGGGCTGGGAGCTGCTTTGGCAGGGAGATTGGACTTCATGATCTTTGAAGGTCCAACCCCTACAATTCTGTGATTCTATGATTCTGAGTCTTTCTTTCCTTTCTTCCTCTCTCTTTTCTTAATTATGAAAAAACATGATGTTTTCTTCTGTTTGCTTCAGAGTAAAGAAGGAAAATTCTTGGAAACTTTAAGAAATTCCCTAAGCATTATTTTTCCCTTTCAGAGGTGCAATATGACTGGCTTTTGTCCTGCTCCATCTAGTAGCCCAGGACACACACCCACAAGCACAAATACTGCTAACTTTACACATGAATATTCCCAGGAAAACTGAGTGGAATTGCCATCACGGAGTTAAGCATATGTGTGATTATACGGAGAATCAAGACTCATAACTGCGGACCTACAAACCACAATTAATATAATTATTTCTCCTTCTAATAGCTGTGCTGCTGCCAATACTTACTTTTCAAAATACCAGGTCATTTATAATAGTAAGATTTATTTGTGATGGCTTTCTGGACTCTTCAGAGAACAAAGGAAGAGGAGGAGATAGGGAATGGCAGTATTGCCATTTGAGAGGATGCATATGTGTAGCTAAAAGTCTTTATGCACAGTGTTCTTCAGAATTCTGTGCGATCCATAAACACAATGGCAGTTGGTCTGTCTAAATTGCTTGGTTGGATGAATGGGTTGGATACTGAAGTTCAGGACTGTGCTTTGATTGTCATTAGCAGCAGTACCCCCTGCGAGAGCTGATGTACCAATGTGTCTTTGAGAGGCACTGATGTAACAGATGATCACAAGCCCAAGTTCTCCACCCTGTCATAACAGGGTCATTCAAGTATCCTTTTCATTTTTTTTTCTATGCTTAGGCAGCAATTTAACTTTTTGAACAAAGAAACTTTGATTATGCAGTTTAGAGAGCAAATTCTATCTTCTCAATCACATTTCCTCTTGTGATTGATATTCCTTTTTTTTTAACTTGATTTTTTTCTTTTGTATCAAATTTTTTTTTCTTTCTCTTTTTCACAGCAGTGGAGGAGAATGAAATGCATATTTCTGGTCTGTATTGTATGTACAGTGGCATTGTGGTGTAATATTACTGTAATCAGTAATGTCTTAATCAGCTACACAACAGTATGGTTACTTGGCTCATGAGAAGAGTCTCACAAAGATGAGTTAAGCTTTATGGGGTGGGATGAGCTTCCCACTCACTCTCCTCAAATAACCCAAACCTGACCTTCAGAAATAAATCTTTTAGGAGGAGAACTTAATTATCTTGCATTTCCCACATCACTGCGTTTAATTAACTGACTATGCTTTGGACTCTCCCTCATTTTGGGAAGTTTGAATGGACTCTTTATGTACCACAGTCTTGGAAACAAACTTCTAAATACCCTTGTCAGAAGACCACAGCTCCATCCAGCATGATTAATTTCACTTATTTACTTTATCTGTCAAATCAGTTCTCTTTACTGAAGAAAATGCTAAGACAATCATGAAAATGCCAGATACTGTATTGTTTACATTTACCTGAATGGTCCTCTTGGAAAGAGAAAACATTTTTAAGTCAGTTTCTCCTTATTCCCTACCAATATACTCCGTGATATGTAAGTATTCAATGCTAATTTTGTGATAAAAAGATGTTTTTTATTTGTGAATAGTTTGGATTTGGGGACTGGGAGCAGAGAGAAGGAGAGGACCAAGTGCATGAAGCCACAGCTTGGAGAAGGATCCAGAACCTTGAGTAAAGTTCTTCTTTCTATGTCGTGAGCTTTGTTGAAGTGCTCCCTGCTAGGGCTCAGCCTCGGTGTTTATGCTGGTGCTGCTCTGAAGGGGTTTCAGTTATTGTATCATGAGCGGATTTCCTGGAAGGGAATTTTCCTTTCTGAAAACCAGAAACTAAATCATATTTGCTTCGTTTGAAACTAGTGTATCATATATACCCATGTTTTTATGGGTAGTGAGTTATGCTTCTGTCAGCCTCTCTTTTCTGTTCCCTTAGACACCCAACAAAATACGAGGATCAATGCAGAGTATTTCTCCTCCTCAGTGAAGGGAGACTTCTTTCAGCTTGCCACCATTTGAAACCATAAAAAAAATCCAGGCATTTTGAAACTATGAAAAATGCTTTGCAAATAATAGCTTCATTTCTTTTTTTCTAATGTATTTGCACATGTAGGAGCAAATTCTGACTCATTGCAGGATTTTACCTCTGTGTTACTTCAATCACTTTTTTTGCCTTCAATTTTTACACAGTAGCAAGGAAAAGGGGAAGAGCTGTACATGAAAGCATGCTGTTAAATCCCTAGAAGTTCTTGAGAGATCTGGACAGAACATGAGGCCTGCAATCACCCTGAAAATTGTCTTTAAAAACTGACTTTGTAACCAGTCAAGATGGAACAGGTGTATTAAGGAGGGTGAGGAAAAGAAGCTAGGACTACACAAATTTACTACTCGCGCCATAAACAGTTGCAGTACAGTAACTCAAGACCTGGTTACTTTCCTTTGTAAGACAGCTTTAGGATTTAGACTGGAGCTCTGAGCTATGAGCAAAGCAGGGTTTATAGAATCAACAGTGTTGGATAAGACCTCCAAGATCATCCAATCCAACCATCCACCTATGACTGGTATTTCCCCACTAAACCATGTCCCTTAGTACCACATTGTACTAACCATTTGATGGGTTGGTTCATTATTTTTATGTGTTTTTTATTTTATTTTATTTTTTATTATTCTGATTGTGCAAAATACGTAGGGATTCTCTATGGAACTCAGCATTTGTTTGATTTGATTTAGATTCCTAATTTAGCCCTAGAGGCAAAGAATGACATAAGTGAAGGACTTGAAAGCATATTTTTCTACTATAGTTGATCTCTGCAGAGCAGGAGGTAAGAAACGTTGTCTGGGCTCCTTCAGGAAGCTTGGAGAATCTGAGGAATACATTGGTTCTTTTTATCCAGCTCTACCGGAGGATTTAAGTCTTTGTGTCTTCGATTTATTAAGTTATTATGAGAAAGTTCTTCTGTTATCAAATTCTTTCTTCTTGTGTGAGTTTCTATACTATTTTTGTTATTGGAAAGTATTGTCTTGCTGATAACATTGCCAGAGGGAAGAAGGGCCTGGTCTGGTTCTTGTAAATTATAAATATACAGAGACTATCAGAGTACAGAGAAGTCTTCTGTGCCTCTAAGTGACATTTCTTGGAAAATGAGGTCCCTTGTGCCTTCTCTTATAGTCTGGAGAGATACTTCACTCACTCCATTAATCTATCGAGAGAAGCCATACTACCTAAGTTCAGCAAATAAATCAATTCTAAGACCTAGAAAATTTTTAAAGTCGAAAAGAAATCTGTGTATGGGCTGCTTTGGAAGAACTGACACTGTTGGTGAACGTCAGATTACAAAGCTCGGGTAACAGTAGCCTAGCAGTGCCTCCATACAGTGTATTGATTAAGCAAACACGAAGGTATTTCACATAGTGCTTTCTGTAGCCTGCAGTTTTGGTAAGCAGTATAGAATTAGATAAAGCATATGTGTGTGGGGTGGCATAAAGAGGGAGCTCTCCTGTTTTGGAACTCAAGTTTGTGATGAGTTGATTTTTGATGGACAACACGAGTGCTTCTCTTGATGACTACTATAATAGTTTTAATGAAAGAAAAATATTTATTCTAAATTTAAACTAAAATTGACATTCATTTGCAAGTTAAAACTGGGACTCATTACGTATATTATTAATCCTCAAGATATTGTTAATTAAATCAGTGCACTTATAGGACATGGATATGCTTTCATGGAGTTCATGGTATAGTTCCAGCATCCGCATCCGGGCAGCACTGCCAGAACTTTTCTTAACACGGGGAAATTTATGGCCAGCTATCATCCACACTGCTCTAGTTTGCTGTTTGGTGCTGACAGATTGGCTATAGGGACAACTGCCTCGGAGGTACTCACTGCTGCTTTATGGCTGCTCCCCATAGTGTGGCACTGATCTGTGTTTGCACAGTTGCATTTGAGGCACTGGTGATGCTCATCTGAGCAATGCTCCCTGGTGGGGCCACTTCTGGATGGTACTGGGGCAGCTTAGTGAGGGAGGGATCCACTCTGCACTGCTCTTCTGAAATTCAGACTTGTTTTCTGCCGTAAGGATCGGAGTGTTTTGTTCCCACAACCAAAACAGACTTGAAGAACATCGCAATTCCCTTTTCCTTGGTTTTCCTCTCCTTCCCGAGGTTACACAATGTCATTGCAGAATAATTGGAATTTGTTAGTATGTGCAAGGAAGGTGTTAGCATGTTTAGGGATTGTTGTGAGCAGCCAGAGGAGCGTTTTTAGGCACTTCTGATAAATGCTGCAATTAGAGAGGAATTTGGATTAAAGTTGGTAATGCATCTCTGAGGGTATAGCACCTCCGTGAACCAGGAGAGCTGGGGAATTAGTTGGAAAGTAGGCCTGATAGGCGTATGTTGCTCTGAAAGTAATGCCTTCTATTTATTTTCATGTTAATTCCAGCAGATGGAAATAGTACAATGGCATTGTTTGATAAAGCAAATGCTCTGCTACAAAACAGTATTTCCCAACGTGATCTCCACCATCAGCTGTGCATTTTTGCCAGAAATGTACAGGAGCTTGAATACCACACTTGTAATAATCTTTACCAGTAGAGATACCCCAATGTTGTTATCACCACAGCTGAAATGCCCCAGCCAGCCCTCACTGTGCTCACATCCACTGCTTGGTCTCCATCAACATGCAGCAAGCATCAGTGAATGTCAGTGGGTGCATTTTTTCCACATGGAGGAACTCAGTGACACACCTGTTTCCATATACACTTCCACATCAGACCCTACTGTGTCAAACTGCCCCTCTGCTGCCATCTGTCACACGGCCACACAACGCAGTGGGATATTGGTTGGAACGTTCAGCCTTTACTGCTGTACCACCAACATCCGCCTCTGACACTGTGGGCCAACATCAAAAATAGAAGGCATTGCTTTTGGAGCAGCCCTCATAAATGATTAAAGAGTAGGTTGAAAAAATACTTACTTCAATAGCAACAAAGTTGCTTGAATATGTGTTATATTTACATATACATATTTTATTTATGAAGAAATAGTGTACAGAAGCAGGCCTATGTTTGAAGCACAGAATGTGTGATTAATCCAGTCGTGCACCAGCTCAGGATGAGAAAAGAGTCCAAAGTTTGCAGTGAGCACGCTGGTGAACCATATATATGTGACAACAAATGCACAGCGCATGCCATCTCTCTTTTCAGTCCCAAGATTTGCCAGGTACTTCAGACACTGCTTGCAGTAAAGAGAAAAGGAAAAGAAAAAAAAAAAACAAAACACCACAAAGATGCTTTAGCACATAAAACTGCTCCTTGAGTCACTTTAGCCTTTACAATACACATCAATAATTCAGGCACAAGAGCATCCTGGCCAGCAAGGTGTGGATGCAAAGCAGCTGTTATACCCCACTGGTGTTCATCAGGTGAAAGCAATGTGAGTACCTTGGTAGACTTTGTAAATGTCTGAGTATTTTCAGGGGAAAGCAACTTATTGACTGTGTTTTCCATATTGACTTGCTGCAATGGAGATGATATAATCCAGAATTAAAATCTGCAGTTCTGCATTCATTTGTATTTATGCTTACAAGACCATGAATGTGATGAGGTGACAGCAGTGTTCTCTGGTAGGGATGGTGACTGTGAGTGAAAGAACTTCTAATTCACAGCACTGGAAGTTATGGAATTCATCTCATTTGCTGTTAGCTCTGTGCTAAAGCTGGAGATGGAGAGATGGGAGAAAAGGGTCATGAGGCACTGGCACAGGTTGCCCAGAGAGGTGGTGGTGCCCCATCCCTGGACAAACCCAAGGTCAGGCTAGACCGAGCTCTGAGCACCTGATGAAGCTGTAGGTGTCCCAGTTCAGTGCAGGGAGTTGGACTGGGTGGCCTATAAAGGTCTCTTCCAACTCAGATGAATCAAAGATCCTGTGTAAAGGCTGTCACCATCGCACACACTCACTGGCCATGACCTCACGCTGCTGCTGCTGATGGACCATTTTGTTCTCTGCTTATGAGTGTGGTGGGGTCTCATGGAGTCCAGAAAAACAACAGAGTTGCATCAAGTTATCATTTTGCCACACTGCTGGCTGACAGCAGAGCTTGAATCAGTATTTAAAGCTTCAACAATCGGTCCAAACCCTCTGAAATTAACCAGTCATTTTGGACTCAGTCTGTCCCTCCTCCTCTGGAAGGGCAGAGGTCAGCTAAGGATGAATATGTGGCAGTGTGACTTCTCACAACCAGGCCTTTGCTGTACCATTTCCATCATTTTTGGCTTCCACATTACTCAGCTGTGCAGCAGACAACTGTTTTGTTATGTGCCAATTAACCCAGCATGATAAATAGTGATTATGCATAATTTATACGGAATATTATTCTTGTTGTTTCCTGTAAATAAGGCACTGACTTAGCTGAGGGAACTGGGCTGTGAATTATTGTCAGATGTGATCATGATGGTCCAGGAGACCAGTAACAAGGACTGTTCAGACAGCAAGCCAGATAGAAATGCTACCAAACTAAATGTGGGGAAAGGGAGGGGGTTTAATTTTCATGGAGGAAGTTGGGATTTAGCTTCTGCAGTCCCACAGTTTGCTCTTTCAGTGTACTGAATGGGCCTCTTGGTGCTTAACCACCTCCCAGTGAAGTCCATGGGATCTTCTACAGTGGTGGTGCTTGGACTGGACTTGAGTTGCTCCTTAAGGAGCATCTTCGAATGATCTCCCTGGCTGTGGAAGCCAGGTTTCGCAGCTCTCTCCTCTTGTCAGTGTTAGCTGATGGCACATCTCTCAGGTTGGTAAGCTGACAATGGCATGGCACGAGGAGCAGTGAGAATTGCTCAGCCCCATGAAGCCTGAGTGAACACGGAGAGGAGATATGGAAATGTGACATCTAGCCCACTGAACCAGGATGCATCTGCTGTGACAGTGCTCACTGGAGTCCCATTGCAGAGCCTCCAGGAAATTGCTAGGGTCTGTTGCCTTGGGTAAGCAAGGCTGTATGTCAGCCAGTACGGTGCTGGGCATACATGGAGCCAACTGGGAGCTGTAGGCTGCTTGCACAGGTGCTGCACTGGTGATTGCAGCCTCTTTCTCCTTGGGCAACCTTATCCCTGGCCTTACCTTATGGGGAATTTTCCCCACATCAGTGATTTGAGGTGTGTTTACCATTTTGCTTCTCCTTTCTCACACTCGATAATAGATCCCCACAGGCCTATAAATGGCACCACCTCAGCAGACTCAGCTCATCTTTCATCATGCTGCCAGAATCTTGTTTTGATTTATTGCCTTTCACCACAGTGGCCCAGAATGAAGTCAACTTCTGAAATCACTTAGGGAAGGATCTGCTGAACAAGCTACATATAATAATATGCCCCTGTCTTCCTACTTCCTCTGTACTGGGATGCTCCAATGAAATGAGTGAGAAATCTGTTTAGAGAATAGGAGTACTGAAGCTAGCAGGCCACTGACCTGCAGATCAGATTGCCTTTAACCTTCTGCACTTCAGGATGTGCCTAATGTTCTGCATAACAATCTCAGTCTGGAATATCCTCCCAATAGGTGATTTTTATTTCTTCATATTGCTTCCCTGTTGTTTAAACTATTGATGAGAGGTACAGTGTAGGTCATGTCTGAAAATAACAATGAGAGTTACTTGGGTACTCCCTGGTCAACAAGATTTTGTGAGATTCACATCAAAAATGCTTTTTTGGGGGGCACCTTTTTTGTTGCAAAGCAATGTGCTTGATGTCCTGCATAACTGTTGTTACTTTGAATAAAACTATAGAAACATTTATGGGTTTATGTTTAACATTTATGTCTAACTGTTCAATGTTATATCTGTTTATTAGAATATGCATATTGGTAAAACCATATTGGCTGCTTGTAAGTAAAGTACTGCTACAGTTCTGCATTTTATAACTAAAATGACTTTTGAAACAATGATTTCTTTTCATATTTTACCTCTTAGCAATGTTTTTAGAAAAATCACTTCAGAGAATAAGGGAAGTAGTTATAATCCAAAGTAATGATGCTGGCATAACGTACTACGGTAAAATGAGAAGCATTTCAACTGGTGAAACAAATGGAAAGTAGTTGTTTAACTCAGGCATATGTGACACGCTGGTGTTGCATTCACTCCATGTCTCTGCAGGGACTTAGTGTGAAGCATGAGATGGAGTCTAAGAAGTGAAGAACACCAGTGACTCTTGTTTGCTGTGGATACATTTAATCTCTGCTGGGGAAAACTTTGCCAGGTCCTCTGACTCCTTCCCATAGCTGTTGGCTTATCTCCCACGCTTTGGGGAGAACGGTGTGTGGATCCCTGTTTGATAGACTGAGCCATTTCTCAAAGGGAAGAGCTCATTGTACTGCAGTGAGCCCAGAACTTGAGCTGGGAGCTGGTGCCTGAACTCTCAGCATCCAGCAATGTGGGGCTGTCAGGAGCTGAGTGCTGGCATTGCTCATGATGCTGTTGTTGTCAAGGCAGGACGCTCCTGGAGAAAGTGAGCAGAAATGTCTGTATCAAATGCTGCTTATTTGAAAGTCATGCAGATACCCAGTGGCTTTCCATCTCTCTCCAGCAGTGAGTTTAACTGCTTACAAAGAGAAACCTTGCTGCTCCTCCTCCTAATGCCTTTTTTTGGTGTCAAGACCAGCAAAGGTATTAAGATCATGGGTAACAAACGCACGTCATTTATATCTGGATTTTGTAGAAGTGTTACAAAGCATTTCTAAAAGACCTTTATTTCAAACTGCACAGTATATATTTGATGTCTTTCCCCTAAAACTGAAAGGAAGTCTGCCTTGTGAACACTTCTGGAGGTGGTGTGGCTGGGACAGAAGTTGGACTGTTAATAGGGGCATATCATCCATTGCATGGATGAGTTTCAAAATAGAAAACCTGGATGTAGTTTTGCAGTGCCTGATCCAAGAGCTTCAACTTCATCTTGTAAAGGAGCAAGGAAGATAATGCAGTGTTCTGATTAGCACATACTTAAGTATAGTCCTCAAAAACTTAATACCTTGTTAAAAATCATCCTTTAAAAAATGGTTGATTTGTATGGCGTGTCTGAATCTCCTCTCACGTTTAATCCATGTTAAGCTTTAAACCACCTATTTTGGTTCCCTCAAATTCCAGTAGATTATCCTTCAAACTGAGCCGTGATAATCTGTTTAATAGTCTTTCAAAAGGAGTGTTCTCATAGCACTCTGGATCATGGGAGTTTTAAAAGATCAATGTATGGTAGCAGTCCTGGTTAAACAAAATGGTTTTGGAATTAGGACTTACAGATAAGGGGCTGACACTCTTCGTGATCACGGACTGGCTGACTCCTGGGTTTCTTACATCATCAGAAATATGTTGCAAATAGAGAGATTCTGAATATTATGTGCTTTTTTTTTTTCTCTAAGAAAACAGAAACAGTTTTGATAGTTTGGTATAAATGCAAGACAAACTATTCACATTGTGCTTGAGTTTCATCAAGTGTGTGGCCAGTAACCTGAAAAGAGAGAGATAATGGCTCAGAATCTACAGTCTTAGCTTTGGAAGCAGCTTGGGATGAATTGGTAAGCAGTTATAGCAGCAAGTTACATGCATGTTCCACATCACTCAGGTCATCTGTGTGTATTCTCTGAGTAAAAGAATATGGTGAGAGAGCTAAGTATGTCTTTTTCAGGACAATGTCATTGGTGTTTAGCCTGACTTTCTGTTCATCTTACTGCTTGGTGCATGAGGATGCCCTTGTTACTGACTTTTTAAGTCTGTTAGCTTATGTTCTTAATTACTGAAGCTTTTATTTCATTTATTTAACAAATAAAAATGTTAAATTGGCAGGTTGTGGGCAGAGGGGTCTAAGTAATTTTACCTAAGTAAAATTATGCTAATGGACAAAGTCTCTCAAGCGAGAATGGACCTGCCTGTTCACAGTGCTTTCTGAAGCTGTGCCTCTCATCAGCCTTTCTGTCCAAAAGGCTCTGACCTCAGATTGGACTTCTTAAAAAAGAGCAGTCACTGCAGATCTCAGCTGGCACCCCTTGGCACTGTGGTGTGCCTGTAGCTCAGCGCTGTTAGTGCTGCTACTAGCACTGCCATAGCTTAAGTGGCCTATTTTTATTGTTGCAAGCTGGCATTTTTCATACGCTCATAAAATTCATATGAATGTTTCAATCAGTGTGAAGAGGAGATCCAGCAAGCGGCAAATTCGCGCACATTGTTAGAGTTTTATTTGACTATAGGAGGATATACAGAGGCCAAAATGCATAAAATTTAATGAGTGAAGTCATGTAGGTCATAAATAATTGGGCATGCTGAAAGGAATCAAGGTTGTGGTAATGTATGTGTACAGCACCCAGCACCCAGCAGCTGTGACTATGATCAAAGTGATCTGAAAAGTAGAAAATAAATGAAGACTGTCATTTAGTAGTGTGTAATGGAGTTGTGATAGGGTGACAAAAGTGATGTAGAGTAGGATCTTGACTCCAGAGAGTGTTTTGGGGGATGCTCGGATCTGGATGTTCATTTTGGATTGCTTTCCGGTAAAGGGCTTGTAAAATAGGGATTGATTATTTCTTATGCCAGACATTTGCCATTTAATAGAAAGTCCTCTTCTCCTCCCAGCGAAATAAAAGCATGCTGTTTTAATCTTATTGGCTCTTCTAAAAAGAAATGCAAACTGAAGGAGGTCTATGAAGGGAGCACTAGACGGAACATAGGAAATTGAGTAGTATTTTCTGAGAACACACTTGAGTCAAACCACTGAGAAAACTGTTTGAAACCACAAATGAAATAACAATAATAAATCGTCATTTTATTTTGCTTTCTGCTGTGAGGTTTCTTGTTGTTTGGGGGGCATTTTTTACATTTGTGAAGGCGTGTCTTTTATTAAGTGTGATACAGAGTGATAATGTTGTGGCCAGAATCTCAGGAGGTTTTGGATCCAGTTTCAAGCTGTACATTTCTTGCTTCACTCCCACCTCCATTAATATTTGCTATTAACTATCTCAGAAATTGTTGTTTTCAGAAGTGCTTTTTTTCAGCTGAATTTATAGCAACACAGTGAAATCTTTTATTTTTGACAGAATTCAGCGTCTTAAGAATTTAAATGGGAAAACTAATTTGATGAGTAGTGGATTATTTCATTTCATTTAACTGATCATTTTAAATACAGTGTGTTTGTCTTTAAAGGAAGCACTCAAATCGGATTGCCTGGAGCATCCCCAAAGTAGCTCCTTCTGCATTCGTGGGCACTGCTGTGCTCATCTCCTCCGGGCTCCAAGTAGAGAGAGACTGCCTGTTCATTCCGTGTATTGAAATGAAAGGGAAAGAAAGAAGTAGAGACATTGTCAGTCTCTCTAAGAGCTGGTATGCTTGCTGTATGAAGTGGAGTTAATGATAACCCTTGTATTGTTGCAGCAAGGAAGTCATAGCATGGAGTCTTTAAATAGAAAACAGCAAGTAGTCCACAACAGGCTGTGTGTTATTCCATTAGAAAGTAGTGCCTCTTGTCCATTGGCAGTTTGACAATGAGAACTGTGTAGAGTCCAAGACAATTGGCAGAGGAAAGTGAAGGGAATAAAATTATCTCACAGCTGAGGGAAATGCAGAACAGAAAACTGGGGAATCGATGTGAGCAACATATAGCAGTGTTGGTTGTCATTGTACTCCTACAGATTGTTTCAGCCCAAAGAAGGATATAATCATCAATAAAACAGACTTTACAGTACCCCTGTGATATGGGTTTGTTTTGTCAGTCTTGCAAGATATTGATGTGAACAAAGTGGAAATGACTTGTCCATACAAACAGGTATGAAGAGGGAATCATGTCTAAGTTGTTGTCGTCCCAGTCCCTGACTACAGGGCCTCTAGGGTCTGGAGTGTGCTGCATGCTGTGCTGGGGAGCATCAGTGGCTTCATCTGCTGGAATGTCACATTAAGATCCATCTACAGGTTTTTGGTGTTGGGTTTATTCGTCTTTTCTTATGAACAAGCAAAATCCAAACCTACTTATAAATGTTCTCAGTAGAGTTGTGGCTGTCTATAGAGAGAGTTGAACTTAAAAAAAAAAAAAAAAAGTGAAATAAAATAGGTGTCAGAGAAGATTTGACTTTAGCTTCCAGGCAGTAGACAGTAGGAATGTCAGAGCCTGTACAACCTTGCTGTGTCGGGAGTACTGACAGTCACTAAAAGGTAGAAGAGCTAAATACAGATAGAAAGAAAAAAAAAATTATAAAAAGGACACAAAACATCTAATAACTTCTGTGAAATGGGGCATCTTTTGAGACTCTGACCTGGAGCCTTCATGGGATCGGAGTGAAGAAAATGTCTGGTTAATCTTGGCAAGTTACTGTGGAGGGGCTGATGTGGCTGGAGGGAGGATGGATCTGCTGGCAGAGCAACAGAAGTTGGGATCACTGAGTCACACTGGTGTCTGGATGGCTCAGCTGCTGTTCAGTTGAGAAGCAAAGATTTAATTTGTTTGGGTTTGGTTAGGTTTATGTTTTTATTGTTGGTGCTGTGTATGTGTTTTCTTGCTGTTTGTGCTTTTGTTGTCATTTGTTTGTGTATTGTTGGTTTTTTAATATTACAATTTTAACAGATTTGTTCAGCGCTGTGATCACTTTTGCTCTGGGCGTTCTCTTTCCGTGGCAGAAAACAATTCAGTCTCATGACCCAGAAGTTCCTTCTCTTCTCTAGGCATGTTTGAGAGTTCCCAGGCTTCTGCCATACATCCCTGCCTTTTTTGAAAATGATGGCTTGTGGCATCTTACTCCCAGCTTACTCTGAGAACAAGTTTGGAGTTAAGCTTCCCTAAATAAAGTTGTGTCTGTCTTGCACTGGGTGCCAATGTTAAGGCTTAATGTGGTCCTCCATTGGATAGGTGCTCTTTAGAACCTCTGCCCCTCTTATGGAGCTTACAGCTTCTTCAGATGAGGTGGTAAAGCAACTTGGATATGTGCAGTCCTGCAAATGGTTGTACATCCTCAGGATTAGAAGCAATAACTGTAATTTAGAACACATCTTAAATATATATCTCAGAAAGAAATAAAAAAGAAAAAGCCCATTTTTTTGAGGAATGAAGTTTCATCAGGATTCATCCAAATCAGTTCTTTAATGCCAGAGTATGTGTTCGACCATATGCATTTTTCAAATGGGGAAAAACAAATATAAATCCATGGTGGTTAATTAAGAAAAATACCAAAATTCTTACTCTAAAATGAGTATTGTTCTGATTGTCAATGGAAGGTAGCTTGTATAAAGAGCTTAAAGCCAAGGTTTAGTTACTTTTTTCTTAGTTATTATTTTGCTTTGATTTAGAATAATGTGATGTTAGAACAGTAACGTAATTAAAATGCATGTAATGATGTGTTTGGTTTTTGGATGGCCATGGCATCGTCAATGTCTTCAGTAGGTTTGTCTGACACATAGGAGATTAGGCCACAGAATAAACAAAAGACCCAGTGCTACAAAATCATAACAAAATTGTCAGTTCAGAAACACATGGAGGAACATGGAGGACCAATAGGTCTTTTATCTTCCCCTTACAAAAACAAAGGTTTATTTGGCTTTTAAATGGGCCAGTAAAACTGAATTGGCACCCTGCAGTGCATGCAGAATAGATGGTCTAGAAGAATGAAGAAAAAGGCAGAGGAGTTTAAGAGATGAAGATATTAGAAGTTGGTCTACTGATAGCCTATTACAGTTGTTAAATTTTAAAGATCTGCAGTGAACAGAGAACTAAGTCAGGAAATAAGACTGGGCAGGGGGATGCGTTTGTTAGAAGTTATTGTTGGTGATCCTCCAGAATTCTGTGGGAAAAATAGCTGCAAGTATCTGAAAGGCCAGATCAGAAGCTCTTGGCTGCACTGGGATGGCCCTGCCTGCACTAGTTCCATCTTGGCTGTTGGATATTGCTTGAAGAAGGTCCTGCTTACAGTCATAGAATCACCAAGGTAGAAAGTCCAGTCCAGAAGTCCTCATCCTGTCCAACTGTCCACCTGTCTCCAATAATTCTCACTAAACCATGTATCTCAACACAACATCCAAACTTTCCTTGAACAGGATGTCCACAGCCTGATTTCAGTCTCACTTACTCACCAGTTGAGAGTGGGACCTATGCTAACATAAGCACAAGCTTTCTGAGCCCCCTTGATTCAGGTTCCTATAACTCTCAGGTATTTCATTGGAGTCATAGTTCAGAAGTATTCCTGAGCCTCAGGGCTGATAAGAAAGAAGAGATGTATCTGGGATCACTTGCAATACTCTGGGCATTTAGCATGAGGAGAGTTTTGGAGATATGTTTTGTTTGCGTTGTGAGAAGGGATATTTCCTGGAATACATTGACTTGCTCTTCTTTGCTCTCTCCTCAGTAAGATTCTACATAAAAACTGGTAAACTAGGCCATTAATAAATATGTAAGAGAAGCCTGATCCGTGAGATACTGACTCAGTGTATGCGAGGACATCCAGCTCCTGCTTGCCCCACTTCAGTGACTGTTATGATGGAATTAGAGGGTTTATATGACATTGAAATGATTTGAAAACTGCCAGACTTCCTAACGTAGTCTTTATTTTTCCCTTTTTTTCACCTGTAAGTTCCTGCCTTTTATTTGTTACTTCAGCGGATAATTTTTATGGTAGGTTTTCTACTTTATATCCTGCTGGTATATAGCTTAACAAAATGCCTTTTGAAACCGTGTGTTTAATTCCTCAGTCATGCCTCTGGGAATTAATTCTTGCTGCATTATAACTTCTTTTATATCTTGTCTTTGCTGTGGTTGAGAACTTCTGCAAACTTTTCTTTAGGATATCAGTACTTCTTATTCCCTCTCCTGCCTCGTGCACATCTCTGTTCTGCCTGCATCAGCTGTTATTTGCTGCTGGCATCTACTTCTGGTCAAGGCCTGTTAGAGTGCCTTAAACTCTTAGATAAATTCCTTAATGACATTACTATTTTTGCATCTGCACCTCTGGAAGAAAATTGAATTTTCACACCTGAGTTACCTACCTAAGGTGTTATCCGTGAGGCTAATGAGCTCCACGTTGGAGAGTCCTTTAAGAAATTACTTTAACAGGCTTTGGTGATTCTGAATAGCGTTTATGATAGGAAATGTTTCATGGTGGTACTTACAGAAGTAGCAATGTCGTATACGTATATTTTTTAAAGTCATGTCTTCCTAAGCAGTAATGTCTTCTCCTTGCTTTTTGGAAAGTTAAATATGCAGTGTTATGTCAAAAATGGTTAATGGGGCTATTTGAAAATTGTTGATAAGTCCAGCTCTTGGCAAGTGGAATTGTTGACGCTGAGTCACCATTTTTCTTGGAAACGTGTTTTTCATTACAAATGGGACTTGCTTATCTCAATCCAGAAATGTTTCAGTTTAGAAATGCTGCTGTGCTGTAGTGTACTTCTCTGCCTCACAATCATGATCACAGTCCTTGGTATGGACAGAGCCCTGCCATCCTTTGATATCTTTGATGCAATCTCTGTCAGCCACACTGAAATTAGTACATAATATCTCATGAATCCATTTGGTCTGCTGCATCATACAAAGTAATTTCAGGATTTCTTAGTGAGCTTACTTCCAGTGTACTTCAGAATATTTTTTTGTATTCATTATATTTCACTTTTTAATTCCCCTGTTTGTCTTTGTCAGTCTGCTCACAGTTTTCCAGAGGAGTTTATGCCATCTTTGGATTCTATGACCAGATGTCGATGAACACACTGACGTCATTTTGTGGAGCCCTTCACACGTCCTTCATCACACCCAGCTTCCCAACAGATGCAGACGTGCAGTTTGTCATCCAGATGCGGCCAGCATTGAAAGGAGCCATCTTGAGTCTCTTGACCTATTACAAGTGGGAAAAGTTTGTGTACCTCTATGACACAGAACGGGGTAAGCACTGTTGTTTTATCTGACTTCCCTGTTTTATAATTTGCACGAGTATTACCAGAATCAGTGAGTGCAGCACATCCCAGGTTTCTTCTGCTTCCAGGTTGCAAATTCCTAGAAAATGAGTTTGTTTTGAAGGAACCAGAATGAAGGGTTAGATGAGAAAAGGGCATCTTCATAGTACTTGTCATTTGTAAAGGTGTTGCCTGGAGGATACTGTTAGGAGTGTAATCATTCAACTTGGAACACCTGGTTTCCGTGCAGCAGCAGATTCAACACTTGCCAGGATTTCTGAGTCTTTGCAAAATAAATAAAATCAATGCTGTGAAGACTACTGTTGAGCAAGATTTTCCACTCTGCATGACATTGTACATCCCTCACTGCTTTACATAAATGTGCGTTTCTCCTCTCACTGGACAAAGACAGTCCATGCTAAGATACATGCTGGAAATGTCTTGGCATCAATAACAGTCTGAGAATATAATGCATAAAATGCTTCAGGGCTCTGCTGGAGAAAAGATGTTCTAGATATGTCACATGTATATTCAGAGATGGAGGTAGGTACGTGACAAGAGTGACCAGAGATAACACTTTACAAAATGAAAATACAATAAAGTCAGCGCATCCACTGCTGACTAATTGCTGTGCTGTAGGTAACGAGTCCTGACAATGGCGGATCTAAACAGCAGAAGCCATTTTCTGTGAAAACATTTGCGTATTTCTGTGGAGCAGCTGTTGCCAGCTTCTCTGAGTGTACTGAGTTTGCTTAGTTACAGGTTCTACCTGTGTAGGAATTCTTTCGTTGGGTTGAAGTGTCGCTGCCCTTCTTACCAGTTTTATCATTAACCACTCCAACGCCTTCTGAGGAGTCTCGGTAGAGCCGAAGAATCTCTGATTCCATTCCCAGCTCCCACGACAAAGTTCTCATGTCCTGAGCTACTACATATTGGGTAGAAAGTGGGTCTTCAGTGGCTCTGCTCGCTGAGGATTAGTTAGATCACCGTACTAAGGACATACTGAACATTGAAAATGGTTTTTAGACTGCTAACTAATGGTATGCCAGGAGTTCAGCATTTCTGACTGATGCGAAGATACTAAGTATTGCTTACATTGAGGTCAGTAGGAAAACATGGAAAAGCTAGGAGTGCCATGAGTTTTTAAATCGCAGGTCTTGCTGGTGAAATTAGTCCCATGAATCTTGCTTAACCTCTGTTGCTTTCTGCCTATTTACTTTCCATTCACGTCCTACTAACAATCTTAGAAATACTAATTAAAATCACACTGTGAGCCCACTGTGGCTAGTATGCACGCTATGCTAGCCATATGTTATGGCAGACATTCAGACCAAGGCTACCAGAGTGGGGAATCTGAGATGAGCACGTAGCTGGCTCTAGGATTATAGAATGTAGCTCAGGGTTAGAAGATAAAGGACACTGGTGTCTTTGAGATGGAAGAGTATCAGAGCATATATATAACATGATGGTGTGCTTTGAGTTGTTTCTGGTGTGTGTGCTTTGAGACGCAGTTGCCACATCTTATCTTTCCTTCCTTTACATATGTGCTCACTCCTGTTGTTTGATAACATATTTGCCTTCTGCTAGAACAGGAGCAAGAATGAACGATTAACTGTATTCTGTTACTGTGGGTTTATTTGGGTTATAAAACAAACCTGTCAGCACTTTTATCAGAAATATAATTGCTGTGTTTTTCCAACACTAAAAGAAATTTAAAATATTTGTACAGGAGAGAACACATCATTAGAAAGTGAGAAACAGGCATTATATTCCTTCCTTTGACAATCAGTAACCATGGATGATAGCACCTGAAGCTTTTGGCATTTCCAGTAGCCTGCCACATCTCTTGTGATGGGCATTCAGGTACTGAAAACATCCCAAGATCTTCCACTGTAATGGTGGATGACTCCTTGTTTCAGATAGCAAACAAGACTATATGTGTTCCTATCCTGAGATACTGCTGCAAATGAAAACACCGTGGCTGTTACAAGTCTTAGTAATTCCACTGCTCTGGGGCACAAGCACTGCAGAGAGAAGGTGTTAAGCAATTCACTGCCAGTGCCTGAAATGAACTGTCACTAAATACTGCCTTTTAGGAGGATTATCATCTCACTGGTTTGTTCTGAGAATCTGAGAAATTGCAAAACATTAGGCTGCTCTTTCTTATGATGAATATTGTGGAATAAATTGTTCTTGCAAGCAGTTTTGCAGTGTTCTGCTCGAGCAAAACACCACCATGTATTAAGTACTGCATTTACTATTAATAAATACCACAGCATATTACAGATGCTATACAAAAACTGAATATGCTGCTCATTGAGCTATTTCAGGGCAAGCTTAGGAGAATGGGCAGTCAGCTTCTTTATAAAATCGCTTTCCTTAAACAATGTTTTTTTTTCCCTTCTTCACCATCAAACAATGTAACCATATGGTTTCCCCCTCGGTGACAGTAGGCCCAATACTGTGGCATTTGGATCCTGCAATGAAGGCAAAAGATAAATCACAAACTGTAGAACAAAGCTAAGATCTACAGTTACTTAGATAGGTGGTGAAGCTTTTAATCTGGTGAGTTAATGTGTGTGCATTGTATATGTTTATTGTATGTAAGTGCTATATTTTCTGTTGCTATGTGATGACTGAATGTTGCAGATAGGGCTTTCAAATGCAGATTTATGTGCAGGTGCAAAATTGAGTTTCTTAAAAACAGGAACTTGGCTGCTAAAGCACACAGAAAGAAAAATAATGCCTGAGATTTATGAATTCCGGAAGCAAGACTTATGTCTTATTGCTTCCTTCAGCTGCTGGACTTACTCTTCTGTGAAGAATCTGAAATTTAAGAGAAATAGCAAATTGTGTGTTTTCCCGTACCAGCAGAAAAAATATATGTCTACTTTGCATTAGGAAATATCTGATAGGGGAAGAAAGGACATTAAACAGTTCTTGGAAGGAAAAATCCCATAATTTATTCCATGCCACATGCTTTAGTTCATGTGAAAAGGAAAGGCAGAGTTTTTTTGTCTGTATTAACCCACATCAGTATGTTGACACTTGGTTGCTACGTGTGAAACATCTGATTAATTATATGGTGCTAACTGCCTCAGTGGGCTCCTCCACAGTAGGACTAAGGCTAATTAAGATTATGTCAGGATGAAGTGAGATGAGGTTACACACAACAAACCGTTACAGATTTGGGTAACACTTGTCACAAAAGTCATCTTTTGCATCTCATGCTGGGGATTTTATTTCATCAAAAACCTCAAGTTCATTTCCAGTGCTCAGGTCCATCCCTCCTCTTGCTTGGTGTTACTGCAGTCAGCTGTGACTCCATGGAAGGCAGTGGTCTGCAGTAACACCACTATGAAGGCGTGGAGAGGTAGGCTTGTGGTTTTCATGTTGCTGTGTGAGAGTGAAGCACTTCTCTTGGTTTAATTATAAAAATGGTACATTAGATTACGGTACTGAAGTGTTTATTTAAATTTCCAGAGTGTTTCTTAACGTTTTGGTTTGTTTTTCTTGGAAACATTGTTTTGTATGGATTGTTTGCTCCCCATCTGTGGGTACAACATAGGCCTTTTGTCCTAAGTTATTTGGATTTATCCTATTTATCTGCTGTCCCAAAGACACTGATTTCAGTCATGCAGACTTAAAGCAAATTGCACCAAGAGATCTCTGCTATGTGCGTCTCCTTTCTCTTCCTTAGAACATAATAAACTTCATCTTGTAGGACTGTGGAAGGGCTTTATGTTTGTATAAAGCCAGCTTATGGAGTGGGACCTCATTCCAGACAGAAGTACACATAGATCACTGCATTTTTGGCATTGTAACTAAATATCTGTCCACGTGAGAAATGTTGTCTGTCTTTTTTTCAGTTCACTCTGTCAGTAGGTATCTAAGGATATTTAAAATCAAGACAAAAATCTTTGGTAAATAGGTTTACCATTGGCTATTAAGTAGTTTTTGATTGGTTATCATTAGCTAAATGAAAGCTGAGGTACCTGTGTGTGTGTCTAAAGGCCTAGCTTATGTGGCTAAGATTTCCAACTGTTTACTGTGATTTCTAAAAGCAATTACATCTTGAATCGTTACTGCCACAGAAACACAAAAATACAACCTGAGCAAAACTGAGAGGTGGGTATGCAGAAGGGCTGGGAGTTCAGCTCTGGAAAATATGACCTGTCCCATTCACCTCCACTGTAGTACTCTGTTGAATAAATAGCAGTTAAATAGCAGAAATAATAAAATAAAATAAAATAAAATAAAATATATAAAATAAAATAAAATGAGAAAAAAAAAAAAAAGGAAAGAGAGGAAGAAAAGGAAACAGTGCAACAGTGCTTCCTGATGATTATGCACAAGGCGTTGAGTTTCCTTAAACTGGGTTCAGTACATGGCAATGAGGTCTGATTCAGTGCTGCTGAAGACAAAGAATAACTCTTCTGTTTAGTTCTGCTTTTAGAAAATGAGGTTAGTTATCTATTGCTATCAAAGGACAAGTCACTGCTGTACTGCTTTCCCTGGGGAATGAGAGATCTAAGCTGATAAAAGAGGAGGCCTGTAGAACCAGGCTCATTATATCTTCCACAGAATTAGAGTGATGGAGATGACTGGGGGGGGTGAAATAGTTGCATTGAAAATATACCGATGTGTAGGACATAATGCTTTTGGCTGAACATCTGGGATAAGATTATTTTTTTGTGGAATCTGGCAAGACACCGCTTTAATAACTGGAGAGTTCTCAGGGATTTGGGAACGTCAGGTGCTGGTACAGCTTACCTGCATGGACTGAGTCTCTGCTGGAAAAAACAATGAAAAATGTAGTCCAACATGGAATGACTGACCCATTTTTATTCACCTTGCATCAGCAGACAGACTCAACAGAAGTCCTCTTAGCACAAAGGTGGCTTCTTAAATTCTATATTGTCCGGCATGTCAGGAACTTTTATCTTCTTTTCTAAAGATCATTCTCCAATAAAGGGGAAAAAAAGAAAATGGTGGTAGCAGCTACAGCAGCATTAGCAAAACCTGAATTCAGCACCTGCTGAGCAGTCAAATGTCAGAAGAATCAACAGCTGAGCTGTTCATTAACATGTTTATTCTTCAGAGCAGGGGAGTTCCACTGGCTGCAGGGCTGCTCTGACTCTGCTGCAGGAAGGAGAAAGGACGTAGAGCAGATTCAGTTTTCTCAGAATGCAGTGTGGGGCTTTTCAATGTAAAAATGGTAATTCTTGTTTATAATTGTGCATGCCTCTTCAATTCTCAGTTGCATCTGTCAAGTTGATGTAGTGTATTTTGCTTGCACTTTCCAAATCATAAAAGGATTTAAAATCTTGACATTATTATCTCTAAATATCAGTCTGTGGCAAAGAGTAGCAGAACATACAGGGTGTGTTTGGAAGCCTATAAAACACCAGTGGAATCAAAAATGGGCAAGAGTTGCAGTAAACCTCTATTCCATTGATCCTTCTGGCTCCTTTGCTGGAGTGTGTCAGCCAGCAGCCCAAGATCATGTGCATGGCACATAGGCAGTGTCAGTTGTTAGCATTAAGATAGCTATGCAGGTGTGCTGCCATGCTCTCCTCTCCCACTTCTTTCTTTGGAATGCGTGCAATCGAGAATAAAATCTTGACGAGACCTCCAGAACTGAAGCTCAGCCCTAATGTCACAGAACAGATGTCATCATGTCTGTACATGCAGGGAGCTTTGTGCCCCAGTAACTGCCCTACAGAAATTTACTCCTAAGTCATGACCTCAGTGAAACTTACAGCGTGGCCACAGAATGTTGGCTGTCCTTGGCAGGATGTGATGTCTGCTCTAGTTTTCAAGCTCTGGTACAACGGAGATCACACACAGAGTTTAAAGGCCCTTGTGGTAGAAAATCCATTATCTAGATTTAAAGAACGATCAAACCCTATGTAGTTATCTGCAATAAGAAAACAATCTGTTTCTTTCACTATCAGGCTTTTAAGAATGAGTGATTTTAGAGTCTTGTAACGGCTGGAACTTGTATTTATATTGAATGGTAAGTCATAGATACTGCTTAGCAATGTCTGTGAAATATAAGTAATTTACCCTGACAAAGAGGCAAATTTTGACATTCTTATTTAGGGCACATTGCTTCGCTGCTTTCAGCAGTATAATGTAGGAAGTAAGGCATTGTTCAGGAAACATGCCAGAATCCTAACTGAAATATTCCAGGATTGCTTTACTGGTCAAATTCACTGCCTAAATGTGTTAGGGAACAATCTAAGCCTGAACAGTTAAATCGAGCTTTTTGATAATCACCCTCCATTTATTTCCTCTGTAACCTGTAGAGCATCATACAGACTCCCTTTATTTTGGTCTCTGTGGTACAGAGTCAGAAGAAAGCTCTTCTACTGATCCTTCCCCAAACACTGAGAAGACCCTGTGTGGGAGAATGGATGCTGGCTCTTTTTTAGCCGACTGAGCCTTAAGCATTTTTCTCCTGATCTTTCCCATTAGCTGCTATGTGTTTAGCTTACCCCTGCTAATCACATAAAGCCTTTATCTAGCTTATGAACAAAAGGAGTGAATCAGCTTTGAAAGTCATCCAGCATGAGATGTATCATGTTGGCAAGACGAAGAGGCAGCTAGAGACAGAGTTCATCCTGGTATTCTGTACTGAAGCTCTGTGCCACTATACAAGTTTTATGTGTACACAGAGGGTTCAGTTTGGTGTTGAGATGCCCAGGCAAAATGCCTGAGCATCCCTTGAAGCTGCTGGAACATGCGCTACTGTCAGCAGTACTTGCCAACAACAAGCAGAATACGTGCACATGTGCAACAAACGTGTCTTGTTTCATGGAGCTGCTGAGAGTAAGGAAGTGTGTCAGCTCATCCAGGAAGAATGGGGACCAGCAGAACAAGGGCATGGTTTAACAGAGCCCTGAGAGCACTCATGCAGTGATCTTGTGCTGTCATTACTTCTCCCATCCACACGTAGCGTCATAGTGGTGTTGGGACAGGGTATTTCTGGTAGCCTCACTCACAGTGTGAACCCAGTTGTGGCTAGTAGCGTCAGAATCTGACCTCAGATTGTGTGAAATCAGCTTGTAAAAATGAGTAAGAACACTCAGGGATACAGTCTGTGAGCTGGGAAAGACCTGGATAAATGTCTGGAATCCCAAAGTAGGATGTGTGTTACTCGAGTAACGCTAACGAAAGTAACTCGTACTCTCGGGGTTGTGAGCTGAAGCCTGAATATCTTACATGGGAAACAGAACTGACTGCACATTGCCCACGCCATAGGGATGAAGTTCACAAGGCTTTGCATTTATAAACTGGCTTGTCTAAATGCATACGTTTAATTACTTAGCTTTTCATGTATATGCATGTCTTGATTTTTGGGATAGCCCTAACACACTTCATTTTTCTATTGAATGTACCAGCAGTTAAAGTAGCAGAAGCTTTTGTTCTCAGTTGAATTTGTGTGTATCAACAAGGGTTAAAAGGACAGAATCTTACATTTCCATATTTCTTGAAATGAAGGTAATCGTCAAAACATTTCCCAAGTGCAGGTGGAGAAGGGAAGGGTTGAAAAGATACGTGAGAGGAGTTGTTGGCCTTTTTGCTGTGAGACAAGGGCAAGGGCTTGACACAGAGCCAAGACTTTGAGGTAAAGAAGGGCTTTGCTTGGAACCAGAGGAGACAAGGTAGGATTTGTTATCTCAGGGAGGTTATGGGACATTTTAGGCTAGAAAGAATGAATGGGAAATAGTCACATGCATAGGACTGTAAGTACACTTATATCAAGCTTACTCATTTAACCAATCTCATCCAACAGCTCTAGGACTTCAGTTAGAGCTACCTTGAATC
Source organism: Callipepla californica brunnescens (assembly GCA_023055505.1). Lineage (NCBI taxonomy): Eukaryota > Metazoa > Chordata > Aves > Galliformes > Odontophoridae > Callipepla > Callipepla californica. The sequence continues at coordinate 3,738,972 of JALIRH010000013.1, forward strand.
TATTACTTTGTACTAGTTCCTACAGCACAGCTTTTAAGACTGGAAACCTGTGTTGACTTGGCCGTATAGGTGCACAGAGCAAGGCAGCCTAGCTTTACCTGGGGGACTTGTGCTGATTCTGTTTGTGGAAGTGAACTGTCTTGTTGACTGAAAGTCTATGTAAAGGGGTTGGTTCTTTGAGTGGGACTAAAGAAAGCAGCAATATTTCGTGATGGACTCAAGATGAAGTATTATGCATTGAAAAGAGAGAGAGATGTATAATAATGCATTAGTATGTGAACTTTAGCTCATATTTCAGTGGAGTTGCCTCCTCTGGTTATCACATTTTCCAAAGGAAGACAATTTTGACATCCTGTACCTTAATACAGTTACAATGGCAGTATTTATCATTTTTGTCTTCTTATAAATTTGTGTGTTTTATCATTCTCTACTGGATCTTGACTCTGCGTTTACTTTTCCTTTGTATTATTTTTTTAACTAGAACTAGTTCAGCTTTAACCCAAGTGATAGGTATTACTAGTGGACCATGAAATTTTGACTATTACACAACTATTATTGTTTCTTATTCAGAATAAGGGAATGGATTCCCTACAAAAACCACAAGAGCCTTCATACCCTTGAGGTCATGATGTGTTAGTAGATCTCCAGCCCAGACAAATGAACACCATTCACTGGGTGAAGAACTCTGCAGTGAGCACGGGGTGTTGTGGCTTAATAGAATGATATAGGAGGAATGTGGATAAGTGGTAAAAACTGCCAAATGGCAAAGGAAATTTCTTCAGTGCTTGAGGAATGTACAACTGAATTGGAACATCTGAACAAGCAGCTAAATCAAATCTTCTTCCTTAGATTGGCCTCAGATACTGAAAATTAGGCTCTCAGCTAAGCAATGACATGTTCTTTTCTCACTCCCTAAGAGGGGCTTCATATGTAGCTTGAATTTCTTTTGATACAGGACTGTATAGCAAACAACAATGTATGAAGATTAGCCACACCTGTATAGAGCAAACAGTGGTTTTGACCCTGCTTTTCAGGTAGAAGATTTGAGGCTCTGATCAGGTTAACAGCCTGGTCTTCGTCTGCTTACATCTATGTCTGAGTTCACACCACACTGAGCTATGATTTATGAGATATGCTGAATACAGACTGTGAGCCAATGGCCAGTTTACCAGTGAAAAACTGTTCTTTGTATTCCTACACGAGGTTCATTCGTGTGAATTTCCTTTATCACATTGGAAAAAAACTCAAGCCCTTGAAGAAACTCTCAATAGATTAATAAGAAGCTTTGCATTTAAGGTACTTAATCAAGTGGTATGTGCCATGGAGTTTGTGGGAATGATTCATCAATTACAATGAGTATTTTCCTTCATCTATATTTGATCTATACACTTTCTATATTTGGCCCTGTTAGGGGTAGTTTATTCTCCTGTGCTTCACAATTGACTAAACTAGTTTGACCGTATGCCTTTTGCTTCCCAGAAGATATCAGCTGACTCAGGAAGCATAAAGATGATTCAGACTCTTTGTAGAGAGAAAAATGCATTTCTGATAAACCCACTCATCTGGCAAGTGAAGTGACCTCATATTTGGGTTAAGGATTCTTCTAAGGATTTTTCTCTCAAGGAGACAGATTTTTTTTCTGGTTTCTCATGAAACATTTGAAATCACATCTTTTTCTTTTTCTTTTTCTTTTTCTTTTTCTTTTTCTTTTTCTTTTTCTTTTTCTTTTTCTTTTTCTTTTTCTTTTTCTTTTTCTTTTTCTTTTTCTTTTTCTTTTTCTTTTTCTTTTTCTTTTTCTTTTTCTTTTTTCTTTTTCTTTTTCTTTTTCTTTTTTCTTCCTTTCCTTTTCCTTTTCCTTTTCCTTTTCCTTTTTCCTTTCCCTTTCCCTTTCCCTTTCCCTTTCCCTTTCCCTTTCCCTTTCCCTTTCCCTTTCCCTTTCCCTTTCCCTTTCCCTTTCCCTTTCCCTTTCCTTTCCCTTTTTCCTTTTTCCTTTTTCCTTTTCTGTGAGCATGCATTCCAGAAGCTATGTAAAACAGTGTACTGTCACAGTACTGTAGAATGAAAAATATCTCCATAAAATGATTAAGTATTAATCTGTGAAGAAAAAAATGTGTAAAATTCCTGACATAAATTTTATACTCCATACAAGTACTTATTCATTTCTTCAGCTCTAGATGCAGAGCTCTTGCTGCCCATCTCTTTTGCTTTTGTTCATAATGCAGACAAGAATCAATGTGAGAGAAAGATGACCTGAAGTTTTGTTCCTCCTGATCCTAAGCCCATTGTCTTCACGGCCTGTTGCTTTGCACTTAAAAATATTTCTGACTTACCTTGGTTTCTAGCAGCTTGAAGAAACAGATCACCAGCCAGTGATTTGCAGAGCGTAGTACAATTCAGTCAGAGCTCTTCTTCAGTTTATTAAAGTGATTAAGCACAGAGTTGCCATCTCTTGCAACAAAATACGTTCTTTATTGGTGGTGGTTCTCCTGTTTTTGCTATGCAAACTGGGTGTGCCGTGAAATCTGAATTTGCACGAGGAGGACATCTGTGCACTCTCCAGGTCAATGGGATTGAGCCTCAGGAAGACAAGATGTTTCTGCCAAGGCAGTGGTCATTTAGTGAGCAGTATGGGCCAGTGCATCATGTATGAAACTGAAGAATTTCATACACCTGAACTGTGGCAACTTCTGTTGCCTGCCCTGGTGCAGTGATCTGTGCTGGAATTGTGAGTGTTATGATAAAACAGCATCAGTCTGAAAAGGTTAGCAGATACCAAGCACTGGCTGTTACCGTTCCTTAGAAGATCCTAAGGTGTTGTTGGCTTTGGGGATATTTTTGTCAATGCTGATAATAATCATATGCAGTGAATTGCTGGGGCTGTACATGTACCAGATGTAAGAGGACTGCTGTAATTTGAGTGGACTGCTAATATTTGTAGTGTTTCTTCTGCTGCTTATGAAGCTATAATTTATGTCTTCGCTCTCTGTTCATATTCAGAAGAGCAATAATTCATTTTTGATAATACAGATATCAATAATATACCCAGCTGTACTTGAGAATTTGTTTATAAAGGAGCATGAACACTCCATACACTGCACTAAACCATACTACTCTAGGCCAAAGACAAATCCAGATTGCTTTATTTGGGTTCTTTTCTTCTATCAGCACTTCTCCCTCATGAGCAATTAGCTGAGTTGCCTTTCAGCCCTTAGTAAAAAGCCACTTCTAGCTATTGTAGCTTAGGCTAATGATGAAATGGCCACTGATGGGTGAAAAGTCTTCCCTTTCCTTTCATGTTTTTTCTACGGCATGGTATGTGAAGCTGTCTCAAAGACAGTGGCTCTGGTCTGTTCTTAAGAAGACTAGACTGCAGAGACATAGTTAAGAAGACTTCTCCAGAGAAGAAAATACATGACAGTGGTTATTAAAGATATTCTCAGGGTATTTTAGAATATTTTAGGTTCACTGAAGCCAAGTAAATACTGCAGCCAATTTTAGGTGTCTCTTTTAGGAAGGTGTTTCATGGTGATCACTCTGAGGGCATATTATTGCAATCTCTGTCACAAAGTCTATATACAGCACTGGAAATTTCTACTGTGATCCCCTTGGTGATACCGAAATAATAATTTTGTCTCAGAGTTAACGTGGGAAAGCATTTACTAATACTCTTGGGTGCCTTCAATTCAGTGTGTGTGGTATAGCTCATATCCAAGTATGGCTGGTTCTAATGGGTGAATACATCAAATAAACGAAAATGTTGGATAAAGTTATGATATAAACAGTATATATCTTCTATTAGATGTAATTTTCAATTGCTATTACATCCTGCTGAGCAATCTAAAATATGTGGAAGAATCCATAATTATCACTCATCTTTATGAAATGTCAAAGTCATATACTCAATTGACCTCAATCTATGTGCATTAATTCATGAAGAAATTAATTTGATGAGTTTAAGTCAGAACTGCAGTATGAAATCCTTTCAGTGCAGTTTAATTATTTTGCCAGCATTATATACATATAATACTATCACAGTCTAGACTGTGTTGTGTCATCATCTGCTCCTAAGACTAAAGTTATTGTAAATGTGTTTCTAGATCAAAGAATGCTATTTGCTCTAATCTTATTTCTTACTGGCTTTTTTTTTACCTTGCTTAAAAAGGAGGAAATTACAATATTGTGAGAAAAAATATGAGCCTTCTTTTAGTGTAATTTAACATATCTTTTATTGAGAAGATAAGGCTTTATTCTTAGGGAAAAAAAAAAAAAAAGGAGGGGAAGGGTTTGAAGGGAGATGAAAAGTAAAAATGCCAGTCCTCTGACATTGTTTGCCCGAGCAAGATCAAACCTTTGTGCTGGCTACACTGGTGTCAGTAATTGCTCTGTATGCTCTGTAGATAGAATTGCCTATTGCTTAGTAGTACTAGCATTATCGATCAGTTGGTTCTGCCCATGAGCTGACAATGATAACCTCAAATTAGATCAACATTTTATTAAGGGAAGAAAATCAAATTATGCCTGGCTGTAGACAAATAATGAGTTATATGAACATGTAGCTATTGCGGTAACATTTTTTGCAGGGATTTCTTGCAAACAGAACTCAGCCCCTCCTGTTTTTCTGTCATTTGTGGCACTCTGCCTCCCTCACCTTCGAAGTGATGGGCAAGCCCACATGCTCGTAATTACTGTATCACGGCTGCCACAACCAGGGGAGAGGTGAGAGGGGTGATCTGAGCTTCTTTCTGAAAGGGAAATTTCAGAAGAGGTGTGTGAGGGGGTGAAAACAAGGATGCGTAAGTTATTGCAGCCTCCAGGCAGCAGTAATTTATGCATTTGACAGTTTGAGTTTCATGCCGTGCTATTTTAAAAAAGCCCTACTAAGTAACTGCCTCTGCTACATTACTGCGTGTGTTGGTTGTAGAGATTCCACACCATGAAGACAGCTTGAACGCAATTATTTGAAGCACATTCATCACAGTGTGGTAGTTGTCCTCCTTCAGTAAGAGAAAAAATATATTAATATAACGAGGATGGTTATTTTTTACATTTCAGCATGAATTTCAGTGCCCTGAAGAATTTTTCAGGGTTGTTTCATTGGTTATTTGTTGGTTGGTTGATATGATGATGAAGGTGATATTCGTGCATGAAGGTGATGTGTGTATGTCGTGTTAGTGTAATTATTATTTTAGTGGCACCATTTTGGTACACTTCTCAAAGAAAGCAACAGAATGGATGTGAGTGGCATACATTTGAATGGTGACATTTTAGCCTACACGTTTTCCTTTTGCTGCAAACCAGAGTGAAGACTAGCTGCACACTGCATCAGTACTGCCAGGCAATGCTTTTTCTTCAACATGAGTAGTGTAATCATATTAATGTATTAATGTTCTGTTTCCTTAGAAGGAATTATTCAGCCTGGCTGTTTGATTATGAATTCCCACTTAGATGCCAATAATTTCATTTAGTTTAATAATTACAATGAAACTATCTGGAAGGATAAATAAGAACAGTGGCTTTGAAAGTTTGAAATGAACAGAATTACATGGAGTTTTCATTAATAATATATACGAAGCCAAACATATTAAGTGTGAGCAGCTGCAGGCCATTACCATTTAGATTTAATTTAAATAATCTCTGAATTGACCTTCTTCAAAAGCTGGTAGACAATATAAAAACATCATTGTTGTCTGACTTGTAGTGAGTTTTAGATGCCAGCTGTATCTTCCTAACACTTTATTGGGTCTCCTGTGAAAATTATGGGTAAAAAGATAATGGGAGCAATGATGATATTTGTTCCTAAGTTATAAGTGCCATTCATTTTGCATAGATATCATCTTGGTTTATGTGGCATTCATTTGCATTTCTCTGCAGATAATGTTTTTGTGGCTTCAGTGACGTCCCTCCATGAAGCTGGATTTTGACTTTTTAACATGGAAATTCCTATTGCAGGGAATTCAGGCTATTATATGTAACCAAGTCAGTTCACTTGGGCAAAAATCAGGATGTGCCTCAGAGTCCAGTAAAAGCCATTGCTACAGGTCTTTGAAGTAAAGCATTATAGATCTGCAACAGGTAAAGATTTGACCTCTTGTATTAAAAAATAGTTTCATGACAGGTGAAGTGGAAACATAACTGTAACACAGACATAAAAACTGTACAAGATTGTGAAAGAGGATGGAGAATTTTCATGTATTTTGAGCTTCAATTGTGTTCTCTTCACCTCGTCCCAGAGGGGTGATCTTTAGGACGTCAAGTGAATAATAGATGTTGTTTAAATGTTTGCTCAAGAACAGTGGGTTCATTGCTCCAGTAATTAGAATTTTGATTGTGGGTTGCTTTGTAATATTTGATTACTGTTTTTTCTACCTTTCCTGAAGTCAGAGGGTAAAAATCCATCTTGTTGTTGTATCTAACCTGCAGTTGTGGCTGAAGATGGGGAAGGGAATGCCTTCTTGCCTTGTGTTTCTGCAGCATCTCCCACGATGAGGGTTCTTGAAAACTACCAAACAAATAATTGCTCATTATTGCACCAGAGTGAATTTAAAAAAGACAGGCATATTTTGCGTGGAAAGGACTGGGAAATGTTCAGTGAACCAAAAATGGCTACGTTCATTTTGGACCAAACTGAGCAATTTTAGATGTGCTTCACGTTATTTTAAAAATAATCTTTTTTTTTTAATCTTTGCTCAGATTCTGAAGTGAAAACTCAGGTGGAATCGATTTGAAAATTTTTTTCTTCTATTTCTCAGCCAGAATTATGAATTCAGCTTGACCTGAATTAACCTGTACTTGTGGGCCCTTCACCTCCCTAGGCTCTGTTCTTTCAGTGTCTGTGCTGCTCATTGAAAAGAATTCACCAGCTATATTATGGAACGAAGGCATCAGGAACTGCTAACAGGACACTTCCCTAAATGCTAAGCTAAGTGCTGTGCCCATGTGTGACTCATGCAGTGCATCAAAGAACGTTTTTTAATTTATTTGAGAATGGCCAATGGCCACACTTTACAGAAGTAGAACAGCCAGTGGTAAGCATGCTGCTTTTTGCCAAAAAGAAATGCATCAGGATCTTTTTCTGGCATTCTCCACGTCTCAGTTAAATATTACATTATTCTGTACTAAGATACAATTTTTCTGAGCCTAGAATTATTTGCATAGCTGCCCTCGTTTATTAATGCCAACACTTAGTTTTGTTTTAGAAATGACTTCTTAAAAAGATCATGGTTATGAAATGGTAAACATGTTATAAATCTTGCCCCGTGCTAAATTTGTTCAAAAACAGAACTGTTACTTAGCAATGCTTTTTAAATCATTGAGTGCAGAATTACTGCCCTTCTACATTATGTAAAACCATTTGGTGTTCATCAATCCTTTGTAGGTTTTTATAAATGTGTCCTAAGTAAGAATTATCATTATCACTGTTTGCAAAGATGAATATAGCAGAAGTTTTGATGACAATTATCCAGCTATGGAACAAACCATATGTTTGCTTTGTTTTTTGCTCTGTGTAGTCTTGTCCATACAACTTCTAAGTTCCTTAGTACAGTGCTGATCTTGTATTATCTTTGTAGATTTCTTAAACATCATTCACTTAAACAATAAATTGGTGAAGTGGTTAATAGCATAGTATTTTATTGATGCAAACAAGACAGGTTTTCCCTTTGCCATAGGTATTAGTTTGGATTTACATTAGTAATGATGATCACACACAGATCTCTGAACCGCAGCTATCGTAAGGAGCTGCTTAAGAACTGAGAACTGTGCCACCCAGATGCAAGGAAACCATCAGACAAAAAGTAGTCAGGTTCACTTGCTGTCATATTTTTTGCAGGGTACTTTCCAGAGAGTCAGACTCATCTCAGTTATTTTTATCTTGTCACATAGAGTCGATGAATAGTGCTGTGACACCGCAGGGGTTGTGCGAAGCCATGGTATATGGTTGTGCCTTCTCTTGGTGAGAGTACTTTTGCAGATATAGTACATGGACAGAGCCTGGCTTTGAGGCTCTCTGATCTCTTACCTCTCATGACATGTACCACTTATTCTCACATCAGAATCACTGAAGCCCTGTTTATAAATATCTGAGGGGAGGTGGGCGGCAAATGGATGAGGCCAGGCTCTTCTCAGTGGTGCTCAGTGATAGAACAAGGAGCAGTGGCCTTAAACTTGAACACAAAAAGTTCAATACTGGCATATGGAAGACCTTTATGATAAGGCTGCCCAGAGAGGTGCTGGAGTCTCCTTCTCTATAGATATTCAAGACCCATCTGGACTCCCACCTGTGCAACCTGCTGTAGGGAACCTGCTGTAGCAGGGGGTTGGACTCAGTGGTCTCAAGGTCCCTTCCAACCCCTGCCATTCTGTGGTTCTGTGAACTGCTGCAGCCAACTGCTATGAGTTGCTTTGAAAATCCCAAGTGGAGCCTCACCTTCTGTGGGGAGGGGCACGAATTAGGTGCACCAGCTTCATGGGAGCACTAACTCTGTTAAAACTATAAGACTTGCTGGCCATTCTAAAAAAGCCATTTTGTTTGAAACAGAATAAGCCAGACAGAAAATGCAACTTCTGTCTGGGGAAACAACCAGAGTAAGGGCATGGTAGCAGTGTTTTTGCCTTTAGAGATCCCTGTTTGTTTTTCTTTCTCCTGGGCATTCCCTGCAAAGAAATGAAGTATATTACCCATTTGAGTTTGTAGATGAAAAAGTGTTTGAAGTAATTGTTTAGAACGCATCACTGAGGTGACAGTGTTACACGCACTGCCATTTTATTTACTGCGCAGGGTAGAGGGATGCAGTTTGTCTATCCAGCAAAGTGAGGAAAGCCTGATTTCCACCACAATCCACCTGGATGTGGAACAACTACTTTAGCTTAGTCTGACTGCTGTCACACCTTAAGCTGTATCTCATTGATACATCCATAGATTTATGGATGTTTATGTTCCCCAGGCAATCACAAACCTGATTTTCACTTACAGTGGGAGAGGCATCTCTCGCTCAGTTCCCACCTTCTGAACCAAGTGCCAGTAATGATGTTCTGCGACACTTTGAAGAAAATCATAGTTTGGGTCCTCAGGTGCCAAGAAGAAGATTTAAGTTGTTCTTTGAAATACAGCTACTGTAAAAGCTCATCATGAATGGTAAGGGATGCCTGTGGCACAGAAGTGTTAGAGGTGGATCTGGTGTGTTTTTGAAGATGAATATTGCTGCTCTGAGGAGGGATAGAGGAAATGAAGCTTCAGTAGGGATTGAAACCTTTCTCACATTGTCAGTACTGGTTGTTTATTTAGGAGGAAAAAAAAATCAAGCGAGATGTCTGATAGCAGAGATCTTTTCTGTGCCACACCAATTACAGAGCTGTATGCAAAATTCCTAGAGAAGCCAATGGGAAATATATTAGTGCATTAGAAATTTCCATGCTACCTGAATCTTATGTCTGCTATCCATGAACACGTGACCAGAAATGCTTTTTGTGACTTCTTAAAAGACTGTCGTTGGGATTCAAATGTACCCTTTCTTTCTTCTTTTGCGATTAGAAAATCAACTCTTTAGAAAAGATCTAAGTTACTCCTGATAGACTGTGACAGCTACATACTAATTTCTTGTTAACAGACACGAGTTTCCACTTTGGTAAGTGCTGCTGGTACAAGTTAGAGTCCTGGTGTTTGAAGACATCCATCAGGAGGGAGCTAAGAAAGAGGAGCTGGAGATTATAAAGCTGACAGATGTGGGCTAAGAGGTTCAGTTTCCCATTTCTACTGTATAACAAAATGAATTCTCATTTTGCTGCTTCTGCAATAATTTACTGTGCAGTTGGCCAAGTTAATTTTAGTTTTAACAAGTTTATTTTTGTCTTCAAGAGACCAACCAGATTATTGTATTTTACAAGAAATAACAAGCCCCCAGCAAAGTGGAAGAATTATGGCTAATGCAGTGCAGAACCACAGAATCATCCTTCTGCTCTGTGTTCAATACGCAGAGTATATGCAGTTCAATACAGCATTTGATGCTGTTCCCTCTGCAGTGAATGGGAAAGCTCCCTGGAACTCAGTGCTGTTGGAGAAGTGTTCAGTGCTTTGGATTAAGTGAATCACTTTGTGAATACTCTGCTTCAAAAGAAATATTTGCAGGTCTAGACTGTAAATAAAACTTCTCTATAGATGTAGACAGGAACTATTACAAACCACTCTGTGGCCATAGACCGATGAGCCAAAGAATTACATGAAAAATATTGCAAATTGCTTGCTTTTAAATTCCAAATGCCATGAGGTCCTTTTTCTTTCAGAATTATATGCTTAGAACTAAACTCAGTCTTTCTGTGGGCTCTTTTAGGAACGACTCATACTAATCTCTTCAGGAATATGGCTGGCATATTCACAACTGATCTCTTAAATTCTCCCCAAAATTTCAGATGTCTCTAGCCGAAGCAGATTTAGGCTCATGGTGATTGCCAATGTTGTAAAACTGTGCAGGGAATGGAAAATAACTGGTCTAGAGCATATACCGTTAATTTAGCTCTCAGCTTGCTTCACTCCCAAGGTGTTATGGCCCTAGGAAGTATGGGGGAGAAGAAAATACTACTGTATGTGGCAAATGAGGTGGTGGTGCTATGTGGAAGGCTGAGGAACTGGGAAGCCAAGTTGTATCTCATCTGCCATTCAGAACAGATAAAGGCATAAATCCACTCTGCTCTGGAGTCTTAAATACATGAAGACATTTGGAAATGGACTTCAGTTAGGATGAAGGTATGCTGTGTCTTGTACCTGAACCACTAATGCAACGCTTCGTCAGTGGCAGAAGAGATGGGACGTGCTTAACTGCATGGTAGGACCATGGTATCAGCCCTGCATCTTTCAGCATGATTTCATTTTTCAGTTTCACATCATCCAAAGTGACAGGGGTAAATCGCAACGAGGCGAGTAAGTGAGCAGAAGACATGAGATGCAGCAAGGGAGACAACAGTGCTGTTTCTCATATACAGAAATGAAGATACCTTCATTACCGAAAGGGCTATCTAAAGAATGAGGGCAAACATGTACAGTATAGACAGAAAGAAAAAGAAATCTGCAGAGTGATGGGACATGCTCCAAGAAGTCAGCAAGGAAATCAATACTAAGACTGAATGAGAACTGATGAGTGTGGAATTGTGTATGATTTGTGACCTCTTGATGTGCTGTGGTTTATAGCACAGTCATAAGAATCTGGTGCTTAAAGAACATGCTTTTTTTCCTTTTTTTTTTTTTTTTTTTTTTCCCTTTTCAGAAACAATAGAATATCCTTCTTTAGAAAGAAAGGTGTTAGCTTGATATTTCACTGCAAGGTGAGGGTTAGTTCACATTGAGTACCATCAGAGGGGACCAGATCCCTGGAGTAAGCCTTGCCACTATATTTTGAGCCTAGAACATCTGTACATTAATAATTAGTCAGGTTAGATGCATTTTTTTATTGAATTCAATTCCACTTGCTCACAGGCGTGACTGACCTGGTTTTCCCTTGCTTTTCATACTTGCATAGAGAATATTTCAGTGGCAGAAAATGTTAACATAAAGAAATCTTATTGAGTGAACTTGGGAAAAAATAATGGCCAAACATCTGAAAAGTGCCTCTCTACTGAAGGAGGGCAGTGGTGGACTGATAACCTTTTGTTTTTAAGTGTTCATTTGTGCAGAATACTTACAACCTTCCCATTCTGTGTGTCAGGGACCTCACTTGTTCTGTGAGACCTTTCTCTGCCTGAATGACTGCAGTAATGATAAACCAAGTGATAAGGACTGTCAGTGCCTGTGCTTCTAGCTCTGTGCACCATTCGCTATATATTTTCTCCTTCAGATTAGATAATACAAACTTTTTCTTGCATATTTTATCATTGTAGTTGGCTAACCATGCAATGGTGAGACTTCAGAGTCACGGAAGAGTAGTCATGCATCGGTGTAATATAAAAACAAATGGAACAGAATAGTTATTTTGTTTCACTGAATCCTGGATTGAATATTCTAATAGCATATAAATGCCTTAAATAAGAGTAAACACTTGGCAGTGTAATTGGGTGCGAAGCCCAAAGTAATTGGAGTACTGAGGCTGACTGGTCCCAAGGATGTGTTTGTTACAGCTTCCTAATTTTACAAAATAACTCTGAGAAAACATTAAGAACAGTTTAGCTTCAAACTATGAAAATAAGGAGCTTGTAGGTTATTTGCAAGCTCCCTTCCTTTTAACTGTTCTGTCACTGCCGCAACTGATGGTCTTTCTCAGATTCGTACATCCCATTTAGCCAGCCCCTATCTGTGCACTTGTTGAACATGTTGCAATGAAATAACTAATTAACAGTGTATTCTGTGGAGAATTCTGTGCTACTTTTTAAGCAGGCCACAAAGTACGTATCCCTGAAAAGCACACACCCTATTTTCATAAGTAATTTCCAAAGACATACAGGACAGTGCTTTTCAAGGTGTTCAAGGGCTTCAACATAAGCATAGTCACGTTGTGAGATGTGCCCCACTGAGATACATGCCTGGTTGCCCTTCAAATCGGAGGAACACAGGTATCCCTCCTACTGAGATGCTTCAGCATCTACATCTTTATTGCCTCTGAAAATCTGGCAGCTCCTTGCTATGCAGAATCAGTTTTGTCCAGGTTGGTCACCTTTGGTAAAGTTGAGTAGAGTTGTGTAAATTGCCTTCAGAGTCCTCTGTTGTTCCCTAAGTCCTGTCTCTGTCTAAAGCCCATCAGGTTAGTCTTTCTAAATCATCAATTATCAGAACAGGAAGTTAGACAGACTCTGCCTGTGCCTAGATAATTACCATTTATTTTTCTTTTTTCATAGATGAAAACTTTGTTATGCTTTCCTGTGCATATTCTATTTGAGGAGCATGAAAATGAATGGGATAGCACCACGGGGGGGGGGGGGGGGTAAGCAAGAATCCCTGGGCATACTGTCTTGGAAGGAATTGTGCTGTAATTGCACCCTGGAAACCTTGAGTCTGAAGCCCAGCTTAATTGTGGAGCCAGCTCTGAGTGTGCTCTCTCTCTCTCTCCTTTCCCCAGCTGAGAACATCAAAACTGGGAAAAATGAAGCCACAGCTGAAGTTTTGAATCACATTGATGTCTCCAGTTACTGATACCTTTGCTGAAATGTTCACACATCTCCATATATTTCAGCATAATATTTCATCTAAGCTGTCTCCACGAGCTAAGCTAGGAATAGCATCCCCAGTAACTGTCCACAGATACATAAATCTGTTGGTTTTTTTCCCCAGCTAAGGATACTAACTGTGTTTGGAAATTGCAAAATACAAATCTGCACCCAACAGTTACTGTGTAGGAACAGAGAAGGGGTGGGTAATGTTAAAATTATTAATGTTTTTGATATAATGAAGCAGACCTTTATTACTTAGATAAGATTATGAGGTTGCATGTTAACAACAAGGCATTGTTCACCCCTGCTGTCCCTCAATAGCAAGTGAAGTTCTATGAATCTCATGGCTGGCTGTTGGTAGTTTCAGCTCTGCAGGCAGCATGCTTGGTGTGTGTCACCATCCTTCAGGATAAACCAGTTTTTTTTATCATCATGGTGCAAAAAGTAGTGGAGTTAGGTCTCCAGTGCAGCACACTGAGCCAGCATGTACTCATTCTGCCACCTCGTTTGTGTTAAGGGGTAGCTCGTTACCCCCCAAGCTTTATTCCCATTCAGATTTTGTGCTGTATATCAATGTCATGCTAATCTTCTGCAGAATTTGTATATTGTCATCCTGTGCCCTCGCTGCAGCTAGACTTAGTATGCAGCAAGTTGGGTGACACATGCTCTGGTCACTGCAGTCAAACTGCATTTATGTGCTCAATCCCAATCAGGCCAAGAATTGCTGAGTAGTCAGGGAGGAGAACAGCTCTATCTCAGACTAATATGAGATGCTGTAACTAACGTGTACATGGTTGTTATGAAGGGAAATGCTTAAACTGAAAAAATACAGGTAACTGTTGTGTGAAAGCTCTGTGTTGTTAGCTACGGGCAATAAAAAGGCAGAAATAACAAACTGAGTGGCTGAGAAGAAAAACACGTACATGCTGTGAGTATGGATCCATAAATTACCATCTATATTATCGTAAAAACTCATTTAAATTTCAGAATACTTTTAAAATCAGCCCTCACCCTTTGATTGCTGTATTTTTTTAACGTTCAGAATAAATAAAAGGAAATTAACGTACTGGTTGAGACGTGAGATGTGTTCCAGCTGCAAGGGCAATTAAAATGCAGGATACCAAAGGGTGAGATGTTGATGAAGAGAGACTTTGAAAGGCTGATAGCATCTGCTAATGAAAATTCTCAGAGGCAAAAGGTTTGTTTGCTCAGGTAGTTTGAGAAATGGAAAGTGTAGATAAAGGTTAGGGAGAGGAATAAATATTTTTCTAACGTGATTGACTGAAGGTCAGATACAAAGAGTAATTTTACTATGTTTGAAGACAATTCAACTAGCATAATTTTTTCCAAGACATTTATCTGAGGTGAACTCAGTTGTTGTTCTTTTGTGATGAATATGTATTTCAATTCATAGTCTGATTACCATAATCTCCTGTGATTGTTTCTTCAAAGGAATAATATTTATCATTTTTTTAGACTCAGCAGTTCTAGGCATGTTTTTAAGAAAGCAGTCAGCAATACTCTTGCATACTCATGCTAAAAGCTCTGTGCATATCATGGCTAAGAATTAACTTGTGTTATCAATAATCTTAAATTCGCATCAATCGTTGAAATTACATTTGTAGCTCTTTAACTGAATGCAGTAATATATGAAGTCAGGTTTTAGCTATTTTCCAAATTCTCTGCTGTTGATAAGTGGATAAGCTTCCCTATTCCAATATATCGGAATGATTGCATTAATATTCTCTTTTGGACAAAGAAGAGCTTTAAGATTAAAAAAAGAATTAATTTGTATTTCCTTTCTCAGATGATAATTCCATACAATATTTTCCTTTTAAGTTTATTCACAATTGTGTCAAAATTGTACAACTTCACCCAGAAGAGTAAGGAACTCTTCCCATCAGTATCCCATTTCAGTAAGGGGATACGTAGCTTTCAGTTTACTCTAGTAAACAGGATTACTGACACAGTGTTTATGAGATAACATGCTGATGGTTTTACTGCATAGTTTCACCGGTGTTTGCAGTATAAAAATTTTTAAATGTTTGTATTCAACTATGTCATGTCTATATATATTTGAATAAGGAGAACCTGAAATTGAATATTGGCCTTATCACTGATTCTCTGCACAGTATAAGACAAGCCATTCTTCATTCTGTTATTATTATTTTTAACCTTTTTCTGAAAATTGAATGATACAAAAACTTCTCATATGGTATGTACTGCTTTGTGTTAAGCGTAGGCTCTGTGTGCCCACATGGACTGGAGTAACGTAAGCCAACAGGAAGGCCAGCAGTAGCACAGTGTGCAGGAGCAGGCCCTCTGTTCCCTAGATAGAGTCAGAGTTCATCACACCACCCCACTCGATTCAGCAAGCCTTGAGCAAGGTGCTTAGCAGCCACTGTTGCATCATTGTGGCTTTCTATTCTCCAGTTCTCCCCAAGTGATAAAATATCCCCTCCAAGTCTCTGCATTTCCAGAAGATGGGTTGGATTCATCATGTGTCTTGCACATGCTCCAATTTTGGAGTTTGCAAGGTTTCCCTTTGAGAACTGGCTTCATGTTACTTCAGTTGTCTTGCAGACAAGTTAGGTTTTCTTTTCCAGCCTCGTAATTGCTAACTCTGTGACTCCTAATTAGAGTCTTTTTGCTGAGATAAATATGTAAACACAATTAGGTATGTATTTTTAACGTGCAGTAATTAGCATCATCAGTTAAGTGCTAGTCAACGTGACATTTTGGTTCTCTTTTTGCTTCTCAATTGCAGGTACAGGTCATGAATGATTATTACAGAAGAATGCCTTACACAACTTCATAGCTGTTTTACCTTTCATTAGTTTACATGCTTCTTAGAAACATGGGGAAAAAAACATCATTCTCCTATGGTATCGCTTTCTCTCAGAGTAGAAAGAGAACTTAAGAGATTCTGTAGTGGAAATGCTCAGTCATGGCCTGAAGCAGTGATGGAGCACCTGGTGGGAAGGTAGGGCCAGCCCAGGGGAGCTCAGGTGCATGCAATGTACTGAGTGACCAGAAGGGCTGGAGCCAGGATCCATCCCTTCCCAGACCTCATTTAATAAGGGTTGGCCCTGGAGGTAGGGATTTCCAACTAGACGTTCCTGATTCTTTGAGGCTTTTCAAGGGTAAGCAGATTTTTTTTTTCTTTTGTTTCTATGTCTGTGGCTGCTGCATTTGGATGTATCCTTATTTGTTGCAGCCTGGGACTTTGCTACCTTGCTATCATTGCTGTGTTTTTTGTTGTACTGTAGCATTACAGGCTGTCATCCAAATGTGCCTGAACTTGAGGGCAGACTGAGGGCCTCATTTTGGTCAGCTAGGTTGCATCTGGCAGACTAGGTTGTTGGTTTCCTGACAACAGTAGGATGCAGGAATGTACTCAGCAAATGATGTTTTCTGAGTTTGCTGATGTCTCTTGGAGCATGTCCTTGCTGGAGAATTCAGATCACTCAGAAATATGCACTGGGCAAGAGTATCATTGGAGTTCAGCTCCAAGTTTTGAATCCCACTGTGTTTATGACAGTGCTGTGCTTGCTTTGTAATTTCAGGCTTTCAGGTCTCTGCTGGAGAGAGACAAAGCCCTTGACTCAGTGTAGAACTTGGCAGATTAAATCACTCTGTATTTAAGCCATTTAATTATTTGCATTCAGCTCTCCTAAGACTTGGAAGCTAATTATTTTTAATATTTATGTGGTTTTGCAGTTCCACTGCTTGTGTGTTTAAAAAAAAATAATAATTATGAGTTTTCCTTTTTGGAGGGCTCTCCTGCATAACCTCTAGACCCATGTCGCCAAGTTCTCATCATCCCCTGGTGACAGATGCCCTCACCACTATCTCTGTCAGCTTTCTGACAGCATCACTATCAAGAGTTCTTTGTAATAAGTACAGAGATGATACCCTGCAGCCTGTGCCCGCTGGACAGCACAATGCTTTCACCTTTTGTCACTTCTCAGAGTATATTATTGTTTTCTTTTGGTCTTCTGTGCTTTTTTTTCCTCCCTTTTCTGCACAATTGTTTACCTGTTATATTTTCCCCTAGCAGAATACTTTAGTTTTTAAGTGCCTCCATCTCATCTGTTTTGTTTCCCATTTGCATCCGGAAGACTATAACAGCTCAAATATTATTATTCACTTGGAAATACTTAAATAAAGAATGGCAAAGCTAAAACTAGATGCATCTGTTTCAATAAGCTTCAGATCGTATTGTTGCATTGAGGTATGCTTATCTGTCAGATGCTAGACCTGTCAACCTCACTGTGGAAGTCATATGTAAGAGTCCCCTTAGAGTAGTGACTGCACTGCTTATGGTATCTTTACATTTGTCCTTGGTTATTGTACTCCTTGGTTCCTTACTGCATTACTCTCATTTTACACTGGCACAGCTATATTCAAAATCACTGAGTTGCACTGACCTAAAACCTGAGTAAAATGTGAGATGAATTAAACGCAAGAATGTTACAGAAGAACAGATCAAGGTGAAAAGCATTCTGAAAGAAGCACTTAAAAATAAAATAAAAAATAAATAAGGCTTTTACTTGCACTTGGCAGATCTGAATTCCTGCATATTTAGCTATATCCCATCCCAAACAAATGCAGACCAGATGGTTCCTGTAAATTCTCTTTTAGAGCCAAGCAAGTTCACTTTCACACAACCAAGCCGACGTGTCTGTTTGTGTAGATTTCTGTGTTTATGGCTGACAGGTTGCAGTAATACAGTGTGTGTACAGGGGAGGCTAGAGGCTTACTGGATCCAAGAAGAAACAACTAACATTAGAATGTGTTTGCTGCTTGGTCTAGAAGATCGTCTGCTAGAAGAACAGCAGTGTAACACTTCATGTTGGTTACCAGATAGAAACAAAGCTGAAGTTAACAGCAGATGGAATGTGGTTATTCGTCTTTTACTTAATAATTTGAACTTGCATGTTTTAGGCTGAGAGAGCGTACCAGTGTAGTGGTCAGTTGCTGCACCTCTTACTGGTGATTAATTTAGCGGCTCATTGATTGCTTCTCCCCCTACTTTAATATCATTGAGCAGACACAGGCTGTGTGTAGGATACTTATCAAACTGATGTGCTTGGACTTTGAGTGATGGGGTAGGAATTGAGTTGGGTAGCTGGTTTTTAATTGCATGTATCGTATTGATCCATTAGCTTTATATTAGTGCGAGGCTCAGCATCAAACACAGAGTATCCATGTGCATCTCAACTTGCAGACCTCTGGTGTGCTCAAAGTAAGCTGGCATCGTAGAATTTGTTTGGCTTGGGGAGATGCTTGCCTTGATGGCCTCCTTCCTGGCCTGGTCAAATGTAAGCCCACGCCTGAATCCCTGAAGCTCACTTATAAGCCAGAATATTAGTTATTTGTGTCATTTCACAGGTTTAAAACACGAGTATTTGAATCAAAGCTGATGCTGATGATATTCACCAGGCAAAATCATGCTGCCTTCAGGAAAATATATTCCTTTAAAGGTTCTCAGTACTCATCAAGGAAGAAGGGGCTGCAAGCAAATAATCCCCATTTCTAATGGGAGGTTAAGATCAAGATCTTACTTGGAATGTTCAGAAAAGGAGTTAATTATATCACTAGTAGCTTTTTCGTAGTACTTTGGTGCCATCTGTGAGGGCTCTTGTGTGATGTTACGGATGTTCCAGTGTGGTCATTTACTCATGGCATATTAATGACTGCTGTTGTCTAAATAAGTTCAGAGATGAATTATGTAGAATTTCATCTGGCTGAGCAAACTCCTTAGATAAATTTTGCTTACGAGGGTGTGGGATATGTTTTGTTAGCTTCATAAATAGATGAAAAAGAGTTAAATGTACTCTTCACCTCTGCTGGTAGGGTCAGACATCCTTGTATCAAAGGAGTGATCTGAAAGACAAAGACCAAGTGTTTCTTCCTGTGAAGATACTGAGTTGTGTATGTCTCAGTCTGGCTGTAATGAAGGCTGCCCAAAATGTAATTCTGTCTGGATTGTTTAAAGGACAGATAGAGCATTTCAACAAATTATATTTTCCGTGCTTTGAAGAGAAATTGTATTGAATATTTTCCCTCTTTGCAAGCCTCAGTCAGCAAAAATCAAAATACTTGCTTCAGCTCACTGAGTAGTAAGCTGGGCACTTGTTTTATTTGGGTTTTATTGCTGTAGTTGCTTCCAGCCCAGTCATTTTGCTGACAGTTTAGGTGAGGGTTAGCTTTTTTTAAATTATTAATAATTCAAGAAGAAGTTGGACTACATTGCACTTGAGTGTTAAGCCTAGAGTTTGCACTTTGAGCAGATACAGGTCAGACTGACTTGTGTGGTTGCATTCAGCAGTCACAGGTGCAATCCCTCCCCAGGACATGGGTAGAAGCATGCAAAGCATAACACAGCTGTTGTGTGTCTTTCCAAGTATGGGCCTTGCCATTGTGTGGCCAGACATGGCTGTGTATCAGCAATGCCAGTGTGTTAATGTAGTGCAGCAAAGGGCCATGGTGTCATCAGAAAGACTGGCATAGAATCATAGAGTCCTTAGAATTGGAAGGGACCTTTAATGACTATCTAGTCCAACTCCCCCATAGGGACTAGGGACGCCATCAGGTGCTCAGAGCTTGATCCAGCCTTGCTTGAATGTCTCCAGCAACAAGGCACTCACTCACTCTCTGAGCAACCTCTTCTAGTGCCTCATCACCCTCACTGTAAAATACTTTTTCCTTACATCCAAACTAAATCTACCCTCTTCAAGTTTGGAGCCATTTCCCCTTGTTCTGTCACAGCAGACCCTGCTTAAGAGTCTGTCCCCTTCATCAGAAGGACACACTTCCAGAGAAACATGTTCTCCACTTTGCTTCCTTCACATTCACAGTCTAAGAAAAAAAGCTCTTGAAAGATCAGGTTTGGGGCTGATTGAGGTTTTCCTGTTGTATGTGTTTATACCAATGACTCTAGGATGAGCAACTGCTGAATTTCAGCCATGGTGTTGTTGTGAGCCTGTTTAGAGGCAGCCGTGTTGCTGTCATTTTGGAGGTGGATGTCTTTTTTTTTTTCTTGCTTTACAAAAATTTTTTGTCTTTGAAGCAGCATGGACCAGCAACAGCATTAACAAAAACCCTTTCTGCGTTGCATCTTCCCAGATCTCTTGTGGATTGACAGTCCTCTTTAGCCTTCTCAGATAGATCTGATGCAGCCCACGGGTAGCTACGAGGCAGTGATAGCACCATTTAAACATTCATTACCCAGGTGTTCCCCTGAACTGCCACAGCTTGCTTTGCTTTAAGGAGTAAGAAGAGTTCGTATTTGAGGATAAAACGGTCCTTTTATTTATGCAATTGCACTGCTGTTATATAAGCACTTCTAATGGTGGAGTACAGCTGGAGCCTGGACATGTTGTTTACAGAAATAACACATAATGGGGAGCAATGTATAATGTAGTGAATGGTGCTGAAGACAGTCAGCGTAGCGGGTACCAGAGGTTGGGACTGGGAAACTTGTGCTTGTGAAGGAGCCACTTACCCTGCCTTCCTGCAAGCAGGGGTGCTGAGCAGGCTTCCTGAAAAGCAAGGGAACGGGCCTGTACAGGGCTCCAGGGAGGGGGGGTGAGTGGCACTCCCCATGGTGGGAAAGGTGTCCCCAGCAGCTGGCTGACATGGAACAGATGGTGGCCATAGGGTGTGCTTTGGGAATTGACAAGGGGAAAGGTGACTGTAAGGATTTGGTGTGGCACAGGGAAACAGGAGGCAGAGTATGCAGAAATGAGGAAGCTCTGCAGCCGTTTGTTTGCCCTGGGATTGCTGTGATTGTATTTTCACAAGGAGAAAGGACACTGAGTACTCTTCTCTTTCTTGGAATGGTAACCACTAGTACACATATGTGCAAAAACACATACACACACAAGCATGCAGTGGGACAAAATCAGAGAAATCGACAAGTTTTTTCCTGAGATAATTCAAGGTTGATGAAGTGAACTCTGATTCAAGAATGAAACCAGGGTATGTGGCAGTTGGTTGATGGCATCTGCACTCCAGCACATTTGTTTCCATTTATTTTGTTGAGATGGTTTGTAAACTTTGTATATGTTATAAACAAACAATAGAGCAATTGATTTTTTTAAAGCGTCATGGGTTTTTTGTTTGCTTTTGGTGTCTTTACAATTTGTTAAACCATTTTATTCACTTCTGAGTAGGGGAAAAAAAACTTCTGTTGTTTAAAGAATCCTAAAGATTCATACTTACACATCATAGGAAACAAAGTTATAAATATTCATTGCTTTCTAGATTCACTTTTTTAAAAATCTTATCTTTATACTCAAAGTATTTGCAAGTCCCCATTAGTGCTATTTGTGCTCTCACATCAGAATTCCTAATTTGTAGCCAAGCAAATATCTCAGGCCCAGATCTTCCTCCTCCATGTAATGGAATCATAATGCTGTCACAGTTATCACAGCCATTTTTGTAAAATATGATGTTAAGGAAGACTGAGTTCATTGTACTATACATATGTAAATGCCTCTGTTTCAATGGTCTCAGGGGAAAGCAGATGCCAGAAAGAATTCCCAACCAGCATTCGTATTAATTGTCACCACCTTTCATGGATTAATAAAGCTCATTCATACAAGGAAAAGCGTGCAGACTCGAGAAGGCTGCCTTGGGAAAGTAAGGGCATTTGTGTGAGACTTAAGGAAGTCACATGGTAAATTATAATAATCTAACTGCAGTCTAGAAAATCAGCCTTTCCTTCTTTGTATCTGCGATGATGCTATGGTACAACTCCTGCCTTCAGACAGTCACTATAGATTTACAGCAGGCTGCAGAAAATCAGACTCCAGCATAAGTTGTTTGTTATCAGCCTGACCCACAGTGACAGATAGCTATTGGTACAACATGAAACAGTGAATATTTTGCTTCTCTGTAACTCAAAGTCTTAATAGTTTCAGGAGAATGGGAATAGGTTATCACAGCATGGTGGACTGATCTGTTGGGCATGTTTGCTTATGTAGGTGTTTGTGGGTGGGAAGATGTTCTGAGCTTCTTGAGCCTGGATGTGGATAAGAAATTCACAGCATGACCAAATGATTAGACTGACAGTTCTGCCTATATCTGGGTGGAAGTTGTAGCTCATGTGGACATTTCTCTGCCAAGAAACCACAGTGGAGACAACTGTGTGGGTTTGAAGTAGATGAACTCTATCTTTGATTGGCATCCACTCCGATTGGGAAGAACTAGAACAGTGCAAAAAATTGAATTTCCTGAATCAAAACAGTCAATTCACTGAATTCTCTGCTACGTACTGAAATAGAGGGATGCAAATCTACATCCAGTGACTCCCCTGCATAGCACAACTTGAAGAAAGTTGCCATTCCCAGTCGTGCCATCTCTTGGGGACTTGAGTTCTGCCTGCAGCCTGGGCACAGCTGTGCCCAAGAAATGGGATGTTTGCTTGTGTAGCTTCCCACAGTGCAGTCTTCAGTTGGACCATGCTGTTTGGGCTGCTGAATTAGTTGGTATTACCTCAGCAGAAGCATTGAAAGTGTAGCTAATGCCACTGCACTCTGTATTTAAAAAACATTTCTTGAAGTCAAAGAGAATGTCAGTGAAAATATTCTCCCATGGTTCAGGGCTCCAATAGCTGGTACAATGCCTTAATTGGCATTCTTGTGCAGTGCTTGGACCTTTGCCAGTTAATGACCCATTGCTGCAGTCTGCGCAGGCAAATTACCCCTTCTGTCCGGCTCTTCAAACTGATGGACCTTTGCCCAAGTAATGGCTGCAGGCTCCTATCCTCAGTTGGCATCAACCCCAGCACAGCTATAAACATCCCTGAGGGGGACATAATGTGATATATGGGACAGATTCTGATACGCCTTACAGTCATATACTGTCGAGCAGTTCTGCTGATGTCAGTGGCTTTGGCAGTGGCATAGCAAAAATAAGAAACTGGTCCTTACACTCGCTCTCTCAAGTAATGAAGCAATTCCAGGTTATTAGCTAGTCTTTGTCCCTTTAGATGCTATATTTTTCTGTGAACCCTTTGTCAAACATCCAAAATAGTTCTCATTTTTGTTCTGATTTTAAATGGCTGCATTGTCTCTTCTGCTACAGGATTTTCCATTCTCCAGGCAATTATGGAAGCAGCAGTTCAAAACAACTGGCAAGTGACAGCCAGATCTGTAGGAAGCATAAAGGATGTTCAAGAATTCAGAAGAATTATAGAGGAAATGGACAGGCGACAAGAAAAGAGATACTTAATTGACTGTGAAGTAGACAGAATAAACACCATTTTGGAACAGGTATGTTTTTGAAATTTTCAGGAACTGTGGTCTCTCAATGATACCTTTTGTTAATATGTCCAGAACTGTCCATTTCTAGAAATTAATTGAATGTTCATTGAGATTTGAGTCCCAGTGACTGGTCAGTTACCTAGTAAAGTTAAAATTCCTCCTTGATACTCATAGTTGGTGGCAGCACTTACACGTAACCTACCAGGAACTGTCTCTGTGAGGTTTTTTTTCCAAATGTCAATAATGAATTATTTTTAAGTAGGTTAAGATCCTGAAGCCTCAGCTGCCAGAGCAGCATTACTAATGTCAGGGCTTCTTGTAGGGAGTGCCAGACAAGTGTGGTTTATTAAGTGGAACACGAGACAGGAAATAAAAGGCCAGTGAAGTAGTATGAATCATGTTAAACAATTTTCAAATGGAAGTATTGCTGATGAAAAATTCAACTGGTAGTCCAAACTGATCATTAGTGCTTTGGGGGATGTTAATCCCTTCCCTCTGCATAGCTGGTGCTATTGACAAGCCTAAATTGCAGGTGATAGACCCCACCTTTCCTGGTGAGGATCCAGTTTTGAGTCACTAGTTTGCTCTTGCCCAGCCTTCTCATTGTTTGCCTTGCCCCATGGGAATGGCCATACCCACAGCTATGCCAGTTGCGACTCAGAATGCCTTCATCCCAATCTCTCTGTGCAGTGTGCTCAAAGAAGTATAGGAACAGACAGACATAATGAGAAGCAGGAACAGAGCAGATCCCTCCACCTGGGCTCACAGCAAAGCCAGGGTTGGTACAGGACCTAATCCATGTGGCTTGTTTATTCACAGGCATGTGAAAGTTTGTTTGTAATTAAGACTGAAAAAAGCCCTGATTATGGCCACCTTATAAATTTGACTAGGGGCTTATGATACAGGATGGATCAGAAGTATCGTTTGAATTTCATGAAGAATTAACATTCTTTCAGAAATCTTGTCTTGTAAACTAGTAGCAAACTGACCTCACTGCTGTAATCGGATCCTAGAAAATGCAAAAGGCATTCACAGAGTTTCTTCCCAGCATATTCTATTCCAGTCAGGACCTGAGGTGTGGTGGAGGGCTGGTGTGTGGGGACTGAATCTCTGCCACAGGTCTTGGAGGTGCTGGTGATGGACAGCAACAGGCAGAGAAGGGAGCTTTGTCTTGAGCATGCAGCATAAGTCCACACTGATCCGTAACTACAGCTAAATGATTGTAATGCTAATATGTAGCTTTACATTCCACACAGTAGTTTTTAGTCAATAGGGTGACTGTTCTCTTCAGGGAAGTTCACAAACTGTAAGAAACTCAACTTTTATCTTTATGTTCTTGTGAAAGTCCGTGCCCATAGCCCAGTCTTCTAAGATTGATGCAGGAGAATACCCAAGTCAAGATTAATAATACTTTTGGGCTCACTCTCAGCTGGAGGATAGACCTTTTGTTTGATCTTTCTAAGTCCATTTACACTTTGTTCACTTTTTTTTTTTGTTTATAATATGCAAGTGAGAGAAATATTCTATTTCAATACCAAGCAATAGATCTAGCAGAACAACTGACAAACATTTCTTCTGCAGCCATTTGAAGCTGAAGTACAAAGAGCTTATAATTTTACTGAATGTTTGATTCCACTTTCTATCTGTGTAACCAAAGATTTGCTATTGGTGCCACTGGGCATCCCTGAACTCTACAGTAGTTTGCTCATGCTTCAGCATAGTTATAGCTTTTCTCTAGTCATTATTGCATGGAGCCCATCTCTGTACTGTTAAAGGAGACTTTTTCCTCTGTTGTTGTGCTCACTATCTGTCTTCTAAACTTCTCATGAAACCTGTCAGACATTTTCACATACAAATGCATGTCACATATGTTGTCCTATGCATGAAACATGATTATTTTCCCTTAATTTCACTGAAGCTACTCATGAGCAAAGTTGAGTTTGCAGTATCAAAAATGGATTTACAATTTTTTTTTTTTTTTTAGGAAACAACAAGTTATAAGTAAGGCAAACCAAATGTAGTTTCTTACACAAATACTCTAGCATTAATCCTGTCTGATTAGCAGTCCAGCAAGTGGATTCCAGTTGTACAGCACGTTCATAAGAGTATTTTCCCATTTATTTCACCAGGACCATTCACTTGACACAAATTGTCCAAGCAGATCCCAAGCTGGTGCTAAAAATTATCTTCTGGCAACACTTTCCAGAGTTTAGTTTGTTTTTTAAGCTGGAATTCAAGAGCAGTGATTAAGTTTCTGCAGGGAAAGTCAGTAATACGTGTCCCCAGATTGTCAGCTGAATAACTATTGGTTTTAGGCATTTCCTTCCATCTCATCTGCTTGCCTTGTTATCTTCTCATAAGGTAACTAAAAAATTTCACAAACATGTGCAGTATTAAATCCAGCCATCCAGTTTGCTCAAGGGAATGGTGAGTTTCTTCGTTATAGCCAACTGTGTTTGCTGATAGCATACCATCGAGGGGAAAGATAACTCTGGATTTGCATATTTCAAATCTATGTTTGATTGCAGTTTAGAAAGTCAAATTAGTGCTATGTGTGGAGTCTAGAGAGGCTGCTCAGCTAAGGCAGTAACATCTCCATGCTAACTACACCACTTAAGGTATACCTAGCAAGAGAAAAAGGGAAGGCCATCAAGGCTCTCTGCCTGTGATGGCACAGGTCTGAAGGGCAAGCTTCCCACAACTGTTGCCATAAGCTGCCTCAGCACTGGTCCCCTTTCCATCCTTCTTTCTCTGCACTCCTCAGAGATGCATCCTCAAGGCTGTCCCCTCTGGGAGCAATGCCTGTACCCAGGGGTAGTGCTGTCTGCAGTCACCGTGGAGGTGTGGCAGCCACCATTTTATTCTGCAAAGGACAGCTCTTGTCAGAGACCCTAGATTTGAGAATTCAGAATAGGACCTGTTTAAGAGCAAAAGTCATAGCAGAAATAAACAGACTGTAAAACACTAAACAGTCTATGCACGTGTTGAGTTTGCTATCAGACTTTTGGGCTCCCGGCCAGGCTGTTTGGCAAGCTTGTCAGTTCTCTGCTCCAGAAACCACGTGTCGTGGCTTTGTGTTAGTGCTCAGATTAAAGAAGTGACCTCTTCTGAAGAGTCAGGCTGGTCAGTGTGTGCAGTTCTCTTGCTTTTGATGTTTTGGTTTGTTTTTTTTCCAACCAGCTCAAACCAGGATGCACCTCTCTTCCAAAGGTGTAGGCTTACCTAAAGCCAGTGACTTACCTGGGGAATTTTCTTCAGGGACTTCAGGTCCTACTAGAATATTTTTTACCTTCCTCCAGTGACATCCAGATATGCAAGACAGTGACCTTCATTATTTTGTATGCCTTTAATGTCTGGCATGTCCCTATGTTTCTAAGTTCTGACGCCTATCATGTGAGGTATTTATCTCCTCAGGGTTGGCTGGTACCTGTGAAAGAATGTCTCTTGGTATGTGAATGTAAAGGAGGAGAAAGAGGACACCTCAGTTCATACCCTTTCTGGGTATCCTGTTTTGTGCCAAGTTTCCCTGTGTAGCACATCTGGCTTCATTCACCATCCCAGAGAATCCTTCAGTGTCCCCATATTGTGTCCTAAAGGTGGATACTCTGCCCAGGTCCCCTCTAGTCCCTTCTCCTTAACTGTGAAGTAAAAGGAAGCACAGAGATTAATAGTTGCTCTCCTGGTTACCATCTGTTTCTTCATTTGTCCTATAGTTCTGTAACCATGTGGATCCGTATCACTTCTTGCACAGCAAAACTGTATCCAATTTAATCATCTAGTGGCCTCTCAAGCATACAGATAGCAACACTTATGTCATGCAAAATTCATAAGCTCCCCACACTTCTTGTCCCTAGATGCTAAAATATTCCCATATTCCTTCACAGATAGATATAAAATTTTGTTCTCATAAACAGAACATTTTCTTCTGAGAACTAACAGTAAGCTTTAGCCTATTCAACCGTGTATTTAGAGACATGTTTTTGAGTTAAGAAATATGTTTTTCTTATTCCCAAGATAACAGACTGTATTTCAGACTAGAGTGGCTTTGTGTCCATTTAGAAGTAAAGCTCCTGAGGGAGAATAAGGAGGAAGAAACTCCATTTGGGATCAAAATAGTGAAACTTTACAAAAGACCCAATTATTTGAGAGCCCGTGTGCTTTTATCGAAAGGACACTATCTCCAAACATAGCTGTATAGGTTAGGTTCCAAGGTAATCTCTCTACTGAGTGGAGGCATCTCACAAAGAGAAGTAATATTATAGCAGAGAATGCAGTCCCCAAAATTTTACAGTGATAGTAAAACTGTCAAAGATGACTTGAAGTAAAGCATCCATAGGATTAAGAAGGATAATCTGATTGACTGAACTCTGTCCAGTGTGGGCGCTGACTGTGACTTGACATTTGAGTATGAATGTTTGAGATTAAGAAGACTATCTCCAAGTTTTTCTCCCTCTGCATAGCTGCTCTGTTCTCAGAGGACTGGGCTTTCTGCAAAACAGCTTTGCTATTTGATGGTGAAAAACACCGTCTTAGGTTGCACCAGTAGTCATCAAAAACAGCAACAATAACTGCCTGCAAACACAACGGGACGTTTGAAGGAGAGAGCATCCAATAATCACAGTGTTGTGTAACGTCACTCAAAGTGGTACAGTTCATTTTTATATTTGCAGTGAACTAGAAACTTTAAAATTTAGGACATTTCTTCATTAGATGCCCATGAGTATTGTCAAAACTGGATTCTAAAGCAGAATGATAGGTCACTTCTTTCCTTTGCATCCAGAGTTTAAAGTTTGTTTGGGCTTGTGTGGAGGAAAGGGGAACTACTTGAGTCAGTTACCCTTGGGACTGTAGCTGGCAAAAGGTAAGTGGAAAATGGGCATATGTCAGAACCGACAGCCGCATCTGCCTGAAGGACTCTCAGCCATAAAACTAATACAAAGCTAGAGATGGAGGGCTGAAGCAGAGAGAAGCAACATCTTGGGTTCATCTGCCCCACGTGTGGCATGTTGCACACTTGCCAGGGGATATTTCTGCCTTATAAATAGTTATGGCTCTCCAAAGCTGTGACCCAGACTTGGCGAGGCAGGTTCCAAATGACAGGAATTCAACGGTTTTGGTATTAGTCATCCCACAGGCTGAGGTAATGGCACACAAATTTTGAAAATGTTCAAAAAGCATTGAAGAACAATTTTAAATGTATCGGATCAGTAATAATAAAAATTAATGCCAAGTGTCCCTCCGTAAATGTATGTGCTGCCACATGGAGAAGACCTCTGCCAAGCAAATCTGATTTTTTATGCTGGAGATGTATGAACCTGAAGTCACCATTAGAGTTTTTATTTTCCTGTGATAGCAGCAATTACTCATTTTATGTTTTGTGATAATTCAGGGGATATAAATGTGCACACCGATGCGCGTACATGCATCTGCTTTTAGTATTTGCATATCTTTACCACAACACCTGCAGTACGCCGTTACGCAGTTACAGAGATATTTATATGGCAACCTCTGCATTGCCATTAAATGTACAGTGATTCAGAATCCTTTCTCAGTTACACTGCTGTGGGTATGGAGTCAATCATTATCCCGAACGTTATCCTGGAGACGGTATTTAAATTGATGCCAGTGTACTCACGCTGTCTTTGCTTTGAATTTCAGCTAATAGGTAGCTCTGGAGGTACGTTTTGCTGCGCAGTTTGCCTTTCTCCACAGCTTCAGCACGCAGAATATGTGTATTTGTGTTTGCCCTCGCAAAGCCCTGTGTGCATCCCACTCATTATTTAGCCTGTGTCTGCATCATGCCAGCTGCTCCTGTGCTGGCACTAATTGTTACCCTCGCTGACAGTCTCAGCAGAGAGGTCGAGCCTGAGGGCTGTTTTGTGATAGCCTCTCATTGACACGTTTGATGTCCTTTGGAAGCAAATGTACACATGGGTGCATCCCATGCTGCGCTTGGCGTGTGGGGACAGGGTTTGGTCTTTCATTAGCTCTGCTGGTACTTTTCAAAAACAAGATTCACAAGAAATCTTCTCAAGGCATGGAAGGTTTGGGGGAGAAGGGACTGCTGGCATGAACTCGCTCAACGTGTGATCTCCTCAGATTTTTGTCCTGCTCAGTCTGTCTGTCTCCCCAACCCACACAACTCTTCGTCCACCTCTTCTTCGCCGATGTCTGATGTTAAAATCCCTGGTCACACATCTTTTCCAGGTTTTAAAAATCAGTGTTGTATAGAAATAGCCTTATTTCAGTTCTAGCATTTAATGTAGTTCTTTCTTCTCCATATAAAGGATAAACCCTTTCATCTTCACAGACATTACCTTAATTTCTGCATCTGTCTCTCAAATAGTTTAATGCTTGAAAGTCTGCTTCTAACCAAAGGCTTTACTTAATTAGTTTCCAAGGCAACCATCTTGGCAACAATCCAGACGAGCCAACTGTGGGGAAAGGAAGGAAGCACGCTATCAAAATGAATAGTAATAGCACAATGCCACTGTGCAAACAGGCGCTGTACATCACGAGAGGCAGCACGATAGTTCTGGTGTCTTGTAAGTTCATTTGCAAGAGAAGTCCTAGCGCAGTAAAAGAAAAGGCACGCAAGAGCTTATGTCTGTTTTCATAGCTGATTAAATGGGGATTAATGGCTTCAGTGTGATGTGAATCACTGTTATCTGGGGGAGAGAGCCAGTGGTGCTTCTCAGGGCTCCTCGTACACCAGGATGTACCCAAGCGCATTGAAATGCTGCAGTTCTAATTTTCAGGGTGGGACTTTCTCTCTCTTTTAGCCCAGAGAACGGCAGTGCACTATATGAGACAAGCAACCAACAGCTACAGCCAAACAGGGGCACGTGGATAAATATGAGGCCCCTAGGTGTGATCCACAGCTATGACACGTTCATTGTGGATTACAGCTGTGTCTGTATCAACCATAACACAGCAAGGCACCATCCCAGTGCAAGTTACTTGCTACTAGTAATTACACATCCACATGTGATTCCTTTATCTTATCCCAGCTTCACACCAGTACAACTCCTTTGGGCTGTTTGGAATAGGTTAAAGCTTCCAGGGCTACCCTGGAAGTTTTAAAAAGGCTCAGGCCCTACAAATCATCAGCGAAGCCTGAAGCACCAATGTGCCATGGTGCTCAACTGGTAAGGTGAAAAAAACAAAATCGTTTCAGAGGGAATTAGTGTTCACAGGCTTTAAAAAGTTCATGTTACAATATCATATTTATTTGTTTGAGACCATGGATGTGCATGTGTAGCAGTAATGGGGTATATGCTTCTGGAAACTCAGTCCTCCAGAGTATGAATTGAACAAAATAATGTGCAATATACATAGAGCCTTAAAAACACCCTGAGTATCTTTTGTACTGGGAAAATGCACGTAAAGAATCAGCTCAGAAAAATATTGCTGCAACTTTATTACCTCATATGAGTTAAAAGGCTTCCCCTGCTGCATAGACTATATCTAGTAAAAATAAATTAACTCTTCATAATCTCTTTTGGCTTGTGATTTATGCACTAAGTTATATGGGGAATATTGCCGAGTGCTGTTTATAGCAAAGCAGAATAAACCTTTCAAACTCCTTCAGAGCACTGAAAAGTGCAATTGAATGCAATTCTAGTCACAGTAGAATTCCATTTACAGTAGAAAGTAAAAGAAAAAGTAACCTTGTCTTTCCCAGGGAAGGTTGCACTGATTTCTTCTCCGTTAATTTCATAGGACATTTAAAGAGGAAAGAAAATGCTCAAAAGTAATGAAAGATTGGCTGCTGTTCAGTGTTTTTCAGTGTGCTTGAAGTGCAGTGCTCTGCTGTGAAGTCCCCCCCCCCCACAGATTTTCCTGTGAGCATTGGGACTGAATTACTGCGACACTTCTGGGTTATATCCCAGTAATAGTTTGAAGTGATCCTGACGTGCAATAATAGTTTATATAAAAAGAACTCTGTTTCCAAGGGCTTCTGTTCAATTCCAGGAACTAACACTGGGATTTTACCCTGATGTGAATGGAGGTGGGGTGGGAAAATGTATGTGTTTTTTAAATGATAACTGTGTTCCTCAGCTTACCTAACCTC
Source organism: Callipepla californica brunnescens (assembly GCA_023055505.1). Lineage (NCBI taxonomy): Eukaryota > Metazoa > Chordata > Aves > Galliformes > Odontophoridae > Callipepla > Callipepla californica. Next base: position 3,770,448 of record JALIRH010000013.1, read on the forward strand.
TTTGTCTCTTCCCTTAATATATGTACATCCTAGCACGTTGATGGAAGTTAAGACTGATGGAGTATCATTTATTCTGTGGGTTATAAGAAGAAATGAACGTTGTTTATATTTGTCTGTGACTGCAAAAAGACGTTCCAACACTCAGGCTCACCATTTTGAAAGGCAAAAGGCACTGTTAGATATCATCTTCTCTGTCAAAGGGATGAGGCACTGAAGCTCACTAGGAGCTGCTTGTAAGCAGTGTGGATATGTCTTCACACCAGATGGCTGGGCTGAAACACCAGATTCTAGCAGAAGGTTTGGAAACTTCTGAGTAAACGCATGGCTGCTGTTGTCAATAGCCTTTGTGAAAGTGGCTTTAGATGTTGAGAAACCTAGTAAGGAGGCTGGTCTGGAAGTCAGTTTTGATGGTGTTAAATTTGATACGCATGCAGCTCTGCAATGAAAGGAGCCACAACTGCCAACAGGCAAGAGGGCTGTTGTCATGGTAGGGTCTGTCTTTTGTTAGGATAAGAGCTGGGCATCACAGGTTGATGGAAAGCTGGAACTTTAGCCATGAATGTTGCAAGGGAGAGCTAATTGACTGTACTAGAACAGCCATGTACACTCATTTGCTTAACTTTCCTGAGCCAAGAAGCACTGATGTATTTTGTAAAGGTGTTTGTGTGTCAGTGCAAAGCATGTGATGTTTACAAGAAGTTTAACCACCTGAGAAGTTAACAGAAACTCGTGTTCCTGTGAGCTGTCTAGAATGTTACTATATATCTGTTTTCAAGTTAGCAAAACTTCTCAGAGATGAACTTGCATGGCAAAGGATCCATTTCCAAAGCCTTGACTGATGAGTGACAGTCATCCTTGACTGGGTAAAATACAAAAAAGTTGAGTACTTCAGAATTTGTCAAAAGCAGTAACAACACAGAATAGGAATCTGTATATTTCATATCAGTAGACTCTGCAGAGTCCCAAATAGTCCAACCAAAATAGTTGTCTTTGAAACAGGTCATTCAAGCTTTGAGGGAAGTTTCTCAGAAAATATACAGTAAGTCACCATCACACTCTTCAAAAAAGCTTGAGGTACAGTGTTATTAAAAATATCAGAATTCCAAAGAAGGCATCAAAAAGTGTAACTGTGATGAAAAAGGTGTTTGAAATTTGATGATGAGACCCTTGAAATGCATCAGACCTGGTGATTGACCAGCACCACACCACAAACGTATCAGATCAGAGAGCAATACCCAAATCCCTTGATGTCAGTTGCTGACCTTCAGGTAGTGCCTGACCTAAGAGGCTATAGCTAAGTGTAAGGAAGACAGGACACTGGTAGATAGAGAAGATCCAACTGCCTGCTTACTCGTTCTGAATTAAGGCAGTTCTGGCACTCAAGACAAAACACTTGTTGTGGTTTGGAATTTCCTGTACCCATTTATTTTTTTGTTTAGTTTCTTGTGAGACCTGAAGACTCTGTGGAAATACCAACTTGAGAATATTCATAAAACTCTGTGAGATCAGTTCATTTTTGAACATCTTTCAAGGTGAAATCTTTATCAGTGAATATACCAGAACTGCGGAGACAATTAAAATATGGACTCCTTCCTAATGATCACTGTGTGGAAATCACTGCTGTAGATTAACGTATTTAATTGATTTACTTTATTGTATATGACTCCAAACATTCCTCCATAACGCAGCTCAATTTTTGTTTTATTAATCTTATCCAAAAAGCAAGAAATCTACTAATTCAAAAATTCTACAATGCATAGATTTCTCCAGGGAGGCTGTCAGTGGGAACAAGTAGCTCCTCTTGGGAAGATCATGGCAACATAAGAGGCAGAGGTCTCTTTGCCATTTTGGCAATCCTTTTCATATGCTACAAGGAATTGCTGTTGTGATTGTAACAAGCCTCCACATCTCATCTTGGTTTTAGTTGAATAGCTTTAAGGGATGAATGGTAGCTTAAGACTTGATTGATTTTGTTGTGGAGGTTAGGGTATGAGGGGCGAGAGTTGTGGAGATGCAGTCCTGAGAGATAGAATGCTGTTCTCATTTGTCTAAACGAAGAAAAAATTCTGACAGAAAGAAAAGTTTGTTTAATGAATGTTATTCAGCTTACAGAGTAAACAACTGTGATTACAAATGTCAGTTACCAGTGATCATAAAACTCTTCATCTCAGTGAAAACAGAGTACTTTTGTAGCACTGTATGTCTTTTAACCATAATTATGCCATCAGATTCGTTAACATCATAATATTGTTAAGTCACATCAAGGAAAATGAATCTAGGAAAATGATTCCAGGAGACAAAATTCTCAAAAAGACTTTATTATCACAATGAAAAAAAAGAAAGAAAAAAAAAAAAAGCAGGAGAAAATACCATGCCCACGGAACCTATATTGCACTATATTGCAGTTTGTAATGTTTTGCCTCTGTAATTTCTCATGTAATATTTTATGTATTATTTAAAAGGATGTTCTACTACACAGACAGCAAATGTGGGAAAAGAAAGTGTAGCTCTCTGGTGAGTGGAGGAAGTACAACATGGCTTCAGATGTTGCCTTGCTTTCCAAGGACTAATGTGTACGACCGTCATCTGTATGGAGATGGCCTAGAAGTAGATTTCATTGTTGGTGTGATTAACATCAATTAGAAGTATGAGGAAGAGAAACACACAGAAGGGGTCCAAAGAAGGAAAAAATACTAATATGATTCAAATGTATCTCTGATCCTTGTTTAACCGTGCATGTTTTTGTTATAAAGATAGATTATGGTTTTGAGGTATGGTTACAAACATAAAAGATGTCAACAGCACACAAGTAAAACTCTCAGATCTGTACACTGCACAAAAATTCAAAGCCCAGCAATCTAGACTGCAAATGGATTTGTGGCATTCCCTAAAGAACATGAAGCCTCTGAAGTGGTGCATAAGTTAGTCTCAACCATATATGCTATTATTTTTATCTGCAACAAACAATACGTGTGTAGAATCTTCATCTTAATATTTAATACTTTCTTCATTTAATATTTAACTCAAATTTAATATAGTACTCATTCTTCATATAAATGAAATCATTGTTTACTGCATATTTTACAGCCTCACAATCCCTAGCGGCCAGATTCTCATCCCATTAATATTAAGAGAAGAAACAAATCTCCTTCACTAGGTTTGCACTGTGGTTACCATTATGAGGTTCTGACCTTTTGTACAAAGAAAGTCATTTGTACCCTGCGTGGAAATTGCTTTATTTCTGTGGAATTGAAGGCAGGATAAGTACTACCTGTCTGACTGTGAGAAGACCAGTGCTAACTGTGATGCTTCTTTTGCCACCACAGTATTATGTTTCCTTTGGGCCTTCGTGTGTTGGCATTGGTGCTGTTGAGGAGACAAACATCAAGAAGATGTCAACGTGCTATCTTTTATAATTTTTCTTATTGCAGACCTTGCCTTGTCTCGTGCTTAGAGTCCTCAAAGGGAACTCTCTGTTTGTGCAGGAGCTTGTGTGTGAATGGTAAAACAAGGCAGCAGGCACTGTAGACTGGCAGCAGAATGTATCTGCTGAGGTTGGAAGGGATCTTATCTTTACTTTGGTACCTGCTTATGTGAAGAAAATCCTCTTCTGTTCTCCCATTTATCCTGCTCAAGTCTGGAAAATGTACGTGACAAGAGGTGACCAGTGCAAAGTAAAGACAAAGAGGAATGATTGTGTATAGTTGTCAAATGCTGTTGCACCAGATCTTTTGCTTTTGCCCACATGACAACCTTGCCCACAATAATTATCTTGCTATTAACAGTTCACCCTCCTTTGAGAGCTGAAGTACAATAGCTGCAAGCCCCCATGGGCAGCCCTCGTGTTAAGAACTTCTGAAGACTTTTGCTTTTACTGAATTAATTGGAGTGTCATACTGATATTCTGCTCCTTTCCGTTCTAAAATGGGTGGTGAAGACCAAATTAACCAGTGCCTCTAGTCCAGTAGAGTTTTGCCATGACTTAATTGTTTATTCCAGTATCAAGTAGAAGCTGATCATATCTCAGACGAGCTTTATGTAATTCCATCCTCAGGTGTAAAATGTTGCTATCAATAGGGATGCAAGCTAGAAAATACCTAATGTGTTAACCAGGAGAGAAGACTGCTCCATAGCAATTTAGGTTTGCAAGACAATTCTTGCCATGCTTGGGATAGCAGGGGCCTGTCACCCATACTGCTCCCACAAAGAGCAGTCAACACTGAACTGATCCTGATGATGCTGTTGGAATTTTTTACACAAGTGTTCATTTTTTGAACACAAAAAATTTTGGCTTGCTTGCTGCTGAGAAGAAAGGATTGTGCCATCACTGCTGGCATTTATGCGCTGCTTTGAAAGCAAAGATGTCATAACTGTATTTGGAAAGCAAGGCATCCTGGGGCATTGCTGTTTATATGGAACTAGCTAAGCTTTCCTGTCCTCAGAAACTTTAAATTCAGAAGACGTGAAGATATGCTCGAAGTTAATCATGGGTTCATTGCAAAAGTGGGACCCAAATTAATGTAACTTCAGCAAACACTACAAAATTCCTTTATGACTCTGAGCTTATAGGAGATCTCATTTTTCTTGCTTCCTTTTTAAAACTAGGAAAGAAGAGTTCTGGACATAAGCTACCTCATTGTTCATAGAGATGGTAGAAATGGAAAGACACAGTACAGCAGGTCAGATCTCTCCCTGTCATTCCATTCAAGTGGCATATTTCTGTAACTTGTCAGGAATGAAAAGCACAGGAAAAATCTTTAAACCTTCTTTGTGACAATACTGCCAGTCAGCATCAGTATTTTGTGTTACAGAAAGATCTAATAAACTCATAAGCTATCAGGGTTTTGAGCTGTAGATGAGGTAGTCTGTACTTTTGTGATCTAATTTATTTTCTTTCTTTTTTCATTTGTAAATAAGGAAAGATAAAAAAATTTTGATTAAAAAGGCTGAACCGACTGGATCGATTCAAGTGAAGGGAAGATGAGCTCTTGTTGGTTTTAATTACACTGCTGCCAAAGTCATGATAGCTACTCCTCTATGTAAAAACACAGGCATATCCTCTTAGCATGTACTTTTCAGTAACTCCTGTTAAAATCAATGCCCACGGCAACAACACTGCAGGAGCAGTTCTAGGCCTTTTCTGATTTGGTATGTTTTAATGTAGAATTGCTGCACTGAAACTAACCAGGTCTAGAAGTGCTTTCCTCACCTTGGTCTCTACTGGTGAGACTTGCCTTCAGGAATCCCAGGTTTCAGAGACCACTGGTGAGGGTTGGAGCAATGAAGACTCAACTCAGTAGAGAATCAAGTCAGGAAGCATTTTCACAAGCTAGAACCTGATGGGTGCATCTATAAGTTTCTGGGGAGGTGGCTCACTACAACACCACTGTCTTGAAAGTTCATAGTTTCCTTTGGGGAGAATCATAAGGACTGAAAGAAAAAAGAAAATTTCACTCCTATCTTCAGGAAGAGAAATAAGGAGAAACTGGGGAACTCCAGACCAGTGGCCCTGTCAGACAAATTGAACATAACAGTTACTGCAGTGTCACAGCAAAAATGGCCAACATTTCTTTGGGCTGCACAGGAGAAGTGTTTCTGGCAGATCAGCAGAGATCATCCTTCTCCTCTGCTCAGCCCCAGTGAGACTGCATCTAATGTACTGTGTACAGATCTCAGCTCTCTAGGGTAGGAAAGACATGGACACGCTAGAGCAAGTCCAATGGGGGGCCCAATAGATGATTCAGGGACTGAAGCATGTGGCAGTGCGGCTGAGAGAAGTGGGATTGTGTTACCTGGAGAAGAGAAAGCTCAGGATGGATCTTAATAATGTGTATAAATATCTGATGGGGAGGATTGAAGAGCTAGACACTTTTTGGACAGTCTCAGTGAGTTTGAGTCTCAGTGGTGCCCAGTGACTAGACAAGGACACAATCTGAAATGCAGGAAATCCTGTTTAAACATAAGAAAAATCATTTTTACTGGAAGAGTAGTCAGACATTGGAACAAGTTGCCCACAGGGGTTGTGGAAACTGTCTTCAGGGGCATTCAAAATGTGACACATCCTGAGCAGCATGCTCTAGCTGTCCTGCTTTGAGCCCGGGTGTTGGAAGAGACAGTCTCCAGAGGTTCCTGCATCCCTGAGTCAAAGGCAAACCAATGATATTTTTTTAAAAGGGAAAATCTGACTGCTCAATCCCACCTCCCAAACCTCCGTTTCTTTTGTGCCCAAAGACTATTCTAAAACTGTAGAAAAAAAGTTAAAAGCTAAGGCAGAAAATGTTAGTTGCCTATTTGTTATCATGATGGCTGATACAGTGAAAACCGATGTGTCCCTATGCTTTCATTCAAAAAATGACTTCCTCGGGCAAATGAAAAACTGAAATTGGCAATGCTGATTTAATTTCTCAAGTCTGGCATATAGGCCCAGACTTCCAATATGCCAGCAGTCTGTAACTTTTGTTTTAATATGAGGTACATTTTAATTATGTTCTCTCTGGATTTTCTGTTAATTAATTGGAAACATCCAAAGAGTTTATTAAAAATACAAACTTTTTTGGCTCCATATCAAACCTGACATTACACTCCTTTTATCTACATGACAAGAATTATGTGTGATCAGATGGCTGAATTATTAATGATAGTTTCCAGGCTTTTTTTTCCTCCTCCTTTGTTCAGTGTAAAACCCTGTAAGCTTTTCTTTCAGTCAAGGTGAAAGCAATATTAAGTCTTGGAAGTGAAACTTAGCAAAGACTCGTAGCTCTGTGAAATCCTTGTCCTGTAATCCTGGCTTTCTGTTCACCACCACTATTCAATATCTCACTTTCTATATAAGCTTCGCAATATCTTAGCAGTTGATGAGATTTATTGGTTATACTCCTGTTTTCTTTCTTCATAAGAAAGCTTTGTCCATCCCTGCTCTCCCAGAGGAGTAACACTGATGTCTGAGATTGTTCCTGCTAGGCTTGCTAATCCAGCAGCTCCTGCAAGATGCTGGGCAGTTGGTAGGGGTGGGAAGCAAGGCGGGAGGAGAATCACCCTCATTAAGGTTTAGAGTATCATGTGCAGTATGCTTTAACAGCATTGTTAAGATCCAGTTAAATAATTATGAGCTAAGGAGGTTGATTGGGTGAATAGAAGTAGTAGCAGGTCATTTTCAAAAGGTGCTTTATAAATTAAAGCATGATTGTACTGTGTTGGACCTCTCTAAGGGACTAAACAGAGTTGTTTCTGGACATTTTGGAGAAACGACAACAGAGGAGATGGAAGTTGAGTCTGATCTATGCTAATGAGCCCTACATTTCCTATGTGCAGTATTTCTCCAGATGCCTGTAGCATCCATGAATGTTTTCCTTACAGCCCCGACTTCATCTGCCATGGTATTCTCTCTTAAATAAACACATTTCTGGATAGAACTGTAAAAGCTTTCTTATTTTTTATTAAGGTTAAAATGGCAAAGCACATTGTTGTTGCTAAACTCTTTGTCTCTAACCTTTTAAAAGGAAAGCGCTGCCATTAAGGTGAAATTTAAACACAGAGAGAATTCATTATGCAAATAGTGCACACGCCAGATGATCTGAAGGAAGCCTGCACATTTCCATAGAAAACAAGCGTGAGTGTAGGAAAGCAGATGCTTTCTACCAACAGAGTGTACATACAGTTCTCAAGAGGACCAGAACAGCAATTTATTTTCAGTCTGCTGGAAGTATGCAAATTCCTACAGAATTAAATGGGAATTTGAAAGAAATGACATCTATTAAGGACAAGGCAACCCAAAGAGACAATTGGGAACTTAATAATTTCATCAAGAGCCTTAAGAGGCTCCTCTGTGTATTAAAGTCAGTGATTCAAATGTCGTCTCACTTTAGCAAGGACATAAGTGGTCCATCAAAAAGCATCACCTGACCACTTGAGCTGCTCTTTGGTACAGCCTGCGATACGGCTGCGGTGTGTGTTCTGCTAGGTTTGCTGTTCTTAGCTTTCAGCAGTTCACCCTAGAAAAGTCCGAGTGAGTTGGTTTCTGTCCTGACACACACGTGATCACCGCAATTATTAATTAAATTCTTTCTGCTGGACATTTTCCCCCCTGACCTAGATGGAGTGAGATGGATGTTACTGAGGCTGTAGCCTGAAGGCAGGGGAGCAGTGCTAAGTACAGCAGCATGATTTGCACAGGGGCTATTGCTGGTGAGCCATCAGCCAGCTGCTTGAACATGGGGAGATTTTTCTCTCCTTTCTACAAAAGCACGGTATTACTGGAGTGACACCAGAAGCACACAGGATGGCAGAACTCAGTTGCCAGCCTGCGCTGCCCTGGCTCTGCCTCTTTATCTTTGCTGAGTCTGACGGCTCAGTTCATCCTGCTGCTTTTCTGTCTCTTCACTGTTGCATTTAATGGCTCCATTTGCACACAGAGATAGCCAGCTGGGGTCAGGGAGGGCAGGAGATGTTGGTTTACTGGAAGTACCGCATTGTGTTTAGTACAAAATTGATTAAATATGTAAGGTCAAATATCTCCATTTAGCTATGCTGGAGGTGACAAGTTTTCAGTCCTTTTGAACTCTGTCAAAAGGCAGCGAAGGTCACTGCATATTACTAAGAATTTAAGCATTCATATATGACAAGGTTTGGTCAGGGCTCTCATGGCAAGAAAGCCCTTGTACAACGAGAGCCATCAGAGCCCCCCGTGCCAGCACAGTTCAGTAAGCAGAATGAAAGATTGGGCTGCCTCATCTGCTTCTCACACACCCTGCAAACAATGAGTTGACTAGGTAGGTAGATATGTTACTACCTCATTGCAGAGCAGAAATTATTGTTGAAGTGATCGCTAAAATGAGTATAGTCACTGGGGAGACAAGATGGTCAGCAGGGTGAGACTTCCAAGTAGGGTCATCTCCTCTAGGAGACTACTCAGCGCTGTGGGTCACTCTGGTTGGTGCAGTGCCCATGTGTTTTAAAAGCACGTGTGATTACATCATGTCTGTAAAGTCATTGGTGTCTAACATTCATTCTCCCCATGGGTTGGGCATAAAGGATTACAAAAATGTTCATTCTCTGGCCCATTTTCTACTGGTTGAGAATCATACTCTTTCTTACTCTGAGTAACATGTTATCTTTTTCTTCACACAGGTTGTAATCCTTGGCAAACATTCGAGAGGCTATCACTACATGCTAGCAAACCTGGTAAGAACTGTTCCTCATTACAAGTACATCTAAGGTTCAGAGGGTAATATATTCTGTTCAGGTTGTGTCAACTTTAATCAGCAGCAGAGAAAATGCCTGAGTGAGTTCTTGGATTATGAGGAATGACTTCAGTAAATACTGGAACTGGTAGGTTATAGTCATTTGTAGTCAATTATGGCCTGCGTTTTATCTAAGCAGCTAATATCCTCTACTGATTTTAAAATAATGATTTAATTATGTGTTTTCCACTAATCTGTGTCCTCATAAATAAGACACTTGGTAACCGTAATCTTCTATATCTGAAATTTAAGCACTCTAGGAAAAATAATTGTAGGATATTTATGTATGAAATGAGTGATGAAAAGCTGCAAATTAGAACAATAATTCCACCAAGTGAAATGGCCAGACTGTTCAGCCATTCGTTTTTATTACAGAGTGAGAGTGTGGGTTGGTGACAGCATGTGTACTGACCTACCAGGATAAAACAAGACATTTTTATCTGTACCAGGACTACTTCTGGAATCTAAAATTGGCTTTCAGGGGTGTATGTGATGTCTTGGAAACAGCATCCACTTGAGTTGCTTAGAATAAGTGTCATATTGTAATTGATCCTTGTAGAATCTAGTTTTGGTTTCCATGTCTGCTGTGAGCAGAAATATGTTCTTCCGAAGATCACACTTCGAAGTTAGCAATCCCACTTAGTGGAATGTTCTCTGTATTCATGTTTTGGTCTGATTAAAACAGAAAAGATGAATTTAAAAATACCCTTATTTAATATGAGTGCTGTATGACTTACAAGTGTGCCATTTTGCTTTGCAAGAAGCAGTCGTGATCTGACTGATTGTAGAGTGTGCATAGAAATACAGAGGTTCTTACTCTGAGTTGCCTTTTAGCATGTGTAAGTACTGGCATTCAGATAAACATGACTGCAATCAAATCACACTAATCAAAAAGACACCGATTTACTGCCACAGGTATAAATAACAAGAGAGTGGGAGAGAATCCTACCATAATGTTTGAAAGCAAAATGCTAAGCGGTGCTGTGACTGACGGCTGCGTCGCCTGGGGGTGCGTGCCTCACCTCCTCTCAACTGTGTGGCTCTTCAGTGGCTTTCTGTTCCCAACACTAAAGCTTTGCACACTTTGCTCTACAAATGGAAGTGAGGTGTTGGGCAGATTTTCACCACGACGGGAAGTGGAAGTGGTGTTTCAGGCTTCCCTGCTGCTTTCTCTGGGAGCAGAGGATATAATGTGCAATGATGCACTGACACAACAGGGCAGTTGTCCAGTGCAAAAGGTCTAAACCTGAAGGCACCTAAAAATTCTGTTAGATGTCACTATCAGAATTCCAATTGCTATTGTGATAGTAATTGTCTTCATGGTAGAATGTTTTCAGCTAACAAGAATGAAATTCACTGGTTTCTTTTGTGCCAGGTTTCCAGCAGGTAAAACAGAGACAAAGAAAAGGGGCTTTAGATGACAATAACTTTTGATTTTTATGCTTCCTCTCAGGGTTTCACAGACATTGTGCTGGAGAGGGTGATGCACGGAGGTGCCAATGTTACTGGATTCCAGATAGTTAATAATGAAAACCCAATGGTTCAACAGTTTCTACAGCGCTGGGTGAGGCTCGATGAGAGAGAATTCCCAGAAGCCAAAAATTCACCATTAAAGGTATTTATTTTACTTTGATAATGATGGAGATTAAATGAGTTACATTTAAACAATTATTTGTTAGTTAACGGTGGTATTAGTCTTCCAGTGCATAGAGTGTTTGTTACACTGTACTGTAAGGTAAAGGATGCTAGAAACTGCTCTCCAGTCCTGCCACCAGGAAACATGGCCTGGCCAAGCCCAGGCTATTAAGCTGTCTTAATATCTTTAAAAGGTGGCAGCACTCCTTCAGGCTCCCATCTCATGCCTGGAAACCAGTGGAATGCAGGCTGGGCTGCATCCCAACCATTCCAGGATGGTTCTGATCACTGAACAGCTGCAGACAATGAGTATGACTGCCTTCACCCATGTCTTGACACAGTTTAGTTCTCTAATAAAGACACAAATCAAATGTGTGCTCAGACGGGGACAGGAAGCACTCAGCTGAATTTGCATTCGAGGTGGTTTGTTACAAACTTAGAAAACAAAAACCATAAGTGGTGCTAAGTATGGTAAAATATAAGTTGGGTGATAAAGGGGCCTCCTTCACAGTGTGTGAAGGAGATGGGTGTGACAGATGCACCAGGGATAGTCTATACAGAGTGGCCCTCATTTGGAAGAATGCTGGACCAGACACTGCACTGCAGTCTCTTCTGTCCCTGAGATCATATGATTTCTTTGGAGAAGGAAAATTATCTTAATCTCACATCCCACAGCCTTGCTGGCATGTCAGAGAAAGCAAGGCAAGGCAAACAGGGCTTGGCTCTGTGTGTTGTTCCCTGCTGTTTATGAGCTGCACCCTCTTTCTAGAGCTTCCTAGGAGCGAGGCAGAAGTGAACGTAAGTGTTGTACTAACCTTAAAAGCTCTGAAAGATAGGAAGTTAACCTGGGAAGATTTTGTTCCACTTGAAAGCAATTTACCTTGAGGGAAAAATTATCCTTAAAAAATAATCATAAGTGTATCGTACAAACATAGAGAATGTATTACCTTTGCACAAATGTACTGCTCATTGTAGAAATGTGCACTGTATTTGTCAATCAGACAAAAGCATACTTAAAAATTGATGTACAATATTTTTGATTAGGAAACAAAATTGCCTAGAGATTAAAGCCCTGATGTTTAATTTATTCCGTATTTTATCAGCCTTTCCTTTCCCTCTCTCTTTTTTCTCTTTGCGTGCTCATGCATTTATAAGCAGAATTCAAATAAAGTAGAAAATTAGATAGCTCTGTTGGCATGACTTGGGAGGGATTGCATTAAGGTTACTGACAATTGACGTGTTCTGCTGAAAAAAATTATCACTGTAAATTCTATGTGGTATAGATTGGACAGCTATTACAAATTTATTTTTTTAACTCCAGAACAAATGCCTGATAAAATTAGTATCAGATTCTGTAATGTTGTGTGGAGTGTGGTGTAATCTTTGTTAACTAACAAGGCAGTTGAGAGGAAAGAGTGAGCACTGCAAGATTGTAGGAAGAGGTAAAAGTAAGTGGGCAGGATCAAAGAATGCCTGTACCTTGGCACAGTCAGAGCAGGAACACCCACACACACCAAATGGAAGTTTATAAACTGCTGTCATTTGAAACTCAGTAAGAGAGGCTGCTGTATAACCTTCACAGTGCTACCTTTGCACTCCTTTTTATCATACATGCTTGCCTTGATCTGCACATGCAGGCTTGCCTTGTTCTGTGCAAATTTCCTGAGGCTTTATATCCAACTCGCAATAAGATGATGCACATTTTTAAGAAATACAGACAACCAATTGTGCTTTTCTGCCCTACAGGACATGCGTCTTTTTAATAAAGGAAAGCCTCTTCATTCTCATAAAAATAGTGGAAGTATGAAGGGCCATTTACTAGGGATTTGAAATCTGTCCTTGTAGGCTGAGCACATTCAATTGCTCCCAGTGTGTACATGTTGTAACAGTGTCCCATGCACCGACCCCTAAATTACAGGTGTGCACACTGACAGTGAAAACCAGCAGTGTTTTGTGCAGAACTTCCCTCCATTCTTGGAGGGAAGAACTTTCGGGCAAGCACAGGAATGTGGAAAAAATGTTAAAAAAAAAAAATGATATTTTTATAGGTGATACTAAATTTATAGCACTGGGAGATGTCACCAGATCCATGCATCAAGCAGTGGGTGAAGTTGACAGCAGCATGAGCAATTCATTAAGGACTCACAGGGTTTTGTTGAGGACTTGTTGCTACACAAAGCTTATCACCTTCCTCAGATTTACAGGGGTGTGAGAGAAGGCAGATGGGCAATTACCGAGGAGATGTAATGCCTTACGTGTGTTTTATGATTGCTAGCTTGTATAGCTGTCTACTAAAAATCTTAACTGATCTATTCCCGGCCACAGATGCTTCCTAATCAGGACTATGGTCCAAACAGAAATGATTTATGTTAACTTCGATTCAGAGCCATCCTGGCAATCTTGTTGTAAAGAAAAAAATTACTCCAAGAAATAAACAAACCTGAGCTCTTGCTGTCAGCAGCAGCAGGGGCCAGCATGGAATTGCTGATTTTTGTAGTGACGTCATTTAGATGAACAAGCTTCCAGTTAAACTTTATGCTACTGTAAACTTGTCCTATTGTTTTACTCCTCTGTGCTATGCAAAATTATTTCTTTTAATCTTTTACTCAAAAAAAAAAAAAAAAAAAAAAAAGAAATTGTTAAGAAAAAAATGAGAATTTTTGGCAAGAGAAACAGAGAGCTAGCAAAAGGACTTGTGAGCATGATTCTTGTAAGACCATATTAATGAGAGGACTGGACCTGATGATAAACCTGGGGCAATTCTAAGATTGCAGTCCGTCACCGTGTTTTGTTTGCATCAATTTTAGTACACATCTGCCCTGACCCATGATGCCGTCCTGGTCATAGCAGAGGCTTTCCGTTACCTCCGAAGGCAGCGTGTGGATGTCTCCAGGAGAGGTAGTGCTGGGGACTGCCTGGCCAACCCTGCAGTACCATGGAGCCAAGGAATTGATATAGAAAGAGCGCTGAAAATGGTAAGGGCAAACATGCTGTGGCTATTGGATACATGTGTTTCGCAACAGCAGCAACTCTGCTGGGACAGAACTACTCCATTTACAGTTCCTGCACTCACACGAACAGCAGCTGCTTCTCAGGACAGAACAAAAACAACAAAAACAAACTTTATGACAAACTCCAAAGGATGGCTAGGATGTATTCAATAGCAAGCAAGCCGTAACAAGTTAGTTCTCAAAGAGCTGGCCAAAGTCACATCCCTGGGGACCAATGTAACCCCACAGCCTCTGTAGGCTGACTTTTCAAGACTTTCTGCCTTCATGGGAGTGAACATGAGCCACTTTGCCATGTCCTGGGGGTTTCTAAAGTCAAGCTCAGGGTGCAAAGTTGACAAGATGTAATAGACAAGAATTGAGTATACTTTTGATCTGGCTCAAATAACTGCAAAAATAGTTGGATAACTAAGGAACTGTAATAATCTGTATAAACTGTAATAAACTGTAAGGCATGAAAGTGAAGTGAGTGAATTCAGAGCTAAACCCATGTTAGGTAAAAACAAATCCTGGGTCAGACCACATACACTCAGTTTTCCAATGTTTTTTTGCTTGCCAAAGTGGAAAGATTATATCAGGTTTATTGTACCCCTCATTCTCTTAAGGATAGAGTTCAGCCTCATGTTGTCAGAGCAGTTCTTATGCCATTAGATCACATCCTAACAAACGCATTACCTGCACATTCTCTAATGTAGCATTGCCCTCATTTGAAGAAATGTTAACTAAATTTAACTTCACAATAGTTAAAGAATTTGTATTGTTTGAACTTTATTGTAAGTGAAACATAAAACCTCTTTGAATGAGATACGAAGGATTAATGTCTAGAAAGAACATAAGCACTGCGATAGGACACTACCTCATGCAGAAGAATATATCTGAAGAAACATCAGTCGCGGGATACACAAAGCCCAGCTCATCACTGGCACAAAAGTAGATGTCAAACTTTCAGCAGGTCATACGAGAGGTTCACATATGTCTTCATCAACTGCTGCTCAGTATCATCCCACAGTAGCACTGCCTGCTGGACCCCACTCCATTCATCAGTTTCCTCCTTTGGTCCCCCGAAAAATTAATCAGGAAAAAAAAATAACAGTGTCTTCTCTCTGCTGTGTAACAGCAACTCAACAATATTTTTTCAAGACCTCCTGGAAGGATCCTTATGCCAGCAAAAGATGCAGTGTCACACAGCAGTTGTCCTGCTGGCAAAAGGAAAATAGGCATTACCTGACTGCTTCCCTACAGCCTCGAAAGCTCTGCATGTCTGTATTTCTAAATCTAAGGCATGAGATAAGTGACAGACAGTTTACCTGAGCAGATCTGGGCAGTTATAAATAGTCACTTAATTTGTGATTGCCACTGCACGCTGCTACCAGACGCGTTCTGAGTCCTGGTGAGTCTTCCTGGCTTTCTGCAGCCACATTTTGAGAAGTGCTGAGTTTTCCCACCAAAGATAGAAACAAATTAAATTTGAAGTCAAAAGGTGTCAAGTGCACAATGCTCACGTCTCAATGCAGCTCAGGATGAACCAGACCTAACAAGCTCTGCTGAGACGTACCCTGTGCTAGAGTAGCCAGACAGCTTCCAGCAAGTGCCAAAAGCAGGCACAGCAGCTCACATCTGGCTGCAAATTGTATGTCAGCTGCTCTACAAATGCTTAGTCCACAGCTGATAAAACCTCTCTGGGACACCATTTGGCTTTCCAAGCCTCATGCACATCTTTAGCTTTCTGGAGAAAGGAAAAACTCATGTATTCTTCCAGACCCTTGAAAACACGAGCTGCTAAATGAATTCAAATCTACTTACTAACAAAAAAAAGATCACACTACTTATATGTCTTTCTCAATTTGGCTCACTGGATGATGTGGGGCCAAAGGAATTTTAGTGTTTTTGTGTAGTTTTTCCCTGTCCATTATAATAAGTTTAATTGTCCCATCTCTAAACCATAATGAACAACTTGGTAACCAACTCTGAACATCTCCAGGGACCGTGGCTTCACAGTTTCCCTTTTACCAGTTTTCCACCATCTATTCATGTAGCTTCTAAAGCATTCTGCTAAATATGAAAGCTAATTTACCCCTACTGCAGTTTCAGACTATTGCCCCTTCTGCCTGAGATGAGAGCTTGCCAGTGTCGATAAGTGACAAATGGAAATACCTCACACTTTCATACAGGGAAATAAGAAAGATTTTTTTTCTTTGAAATGAATTACTTCATACTTCCCTTTAAAGTGATTCATGTGAGTACGTAATGATAATGACTTACTGCCTATACACCCATCCATCCAAGATTGAGACCAAAACCCCATAAGCAGTAGAACAAATGTGTTCATTCAAATGCATTCATTCCTTTCTCCTACGCTGGGACTGATCTTAAAATAAAGCTCTTCCCAGAATGAGCAACGACGTGAAATTCTGGTCCATATCACAATTCACTCTGTGCCATATTGTGAGGGCTTTAATAGCATGGAGTTGTTGCAGGTAGCTTGCTGATATTCCCTTCTATGTCAGTGAACCTAGTGTGACTAAGCATGGCAGAATCAGTCTTTCTTATATTTAACATGCATGCAGGGCTAATTTCACTTACTTACACTTAAATGCAACTCAGTCTGCAGTGGTGAGTCACCAGCAGAGTACCAACTAACAAAGGGTATGTACGGCTGAAACTGGGAGAACTGAGGCTTCTTTATTATAAAGAATACCACTGGCTGTGTCAGAACTGCTACAAGTCTCTAATACAGATAAAAATTGTGCTGGAACCTAGTGAGTTCCTGCAAAATGTAACAGAGAAAAATAGAGTGAATCCATTATTAATATTTTTTTTCTATTTTTTGCCTCAAGGTGCAAGTTCAAGGAATGACTGGGAATATCCAGTTTGATACCTATGGGCGAAGAACAAATTACACAATTGATGTGTATGAAATGAAAGCTTCTGGATCAAGAAAGGTCAGTTTCAAGATGTACATTCTGATTTCATATCTTTAGAAATAACATTTCTGATAATAATATTCCAGCAAACTAATGGAACTCAATAATAGCGATGGAGCACTGGAACAGGTTGCCCAGAGAGGTTGTAGATTTTCCTTCTCTGGAGACATTCTGGATGACTACCTGTGCAACCTGGGCTAGGTAGCTGCTTTGGCAGGGGGGTGGATTCCATGATCTCTGAGATCCCTTCCAACCCCTTCAATTCTGTGATTCTGTGAATACTGCACAGCCACTGTGAAAACGAGACCCAGAGGAATCCCTGCCTTCTTGCTGTCCTCCCTGTCACAGGAACCGTGTTCTATTCTGTTCCTAAACCATATCACTCATCCTATTCAATATCTTCTTCATTGGTTTGCATTTCAAGTTCAAGCCCCACTTTTTCTATTAGAAGCCACCTGGAGCTTTTCCTCTGCTGAGCACGCTGCCTGCTGCCTGCCATGTCCCTGTGCTCAGCCCAACCTCCTACATTCCTCTCCATCTTTCCCTTCTCCATAAGAGGCCTCAGAGCAATAGTGAAACTGGAGTGAGTGCATTTTAGTAACCTTCTGAAATTAACAAAAAATAATCTGGGTTTTAATTAGGATTTTTCACTACTTCTCTTGTCTCCTAAATAAAGTGTAGAGCCTAAGTGGTGTGACTGCCTGTTATAAAAGCAATTTAGAGCAAATGTTCAAAAATAATTAGGTAGGCAGGTTCTCAGGGGTATCATGAGATGAGTCTGCGTAGATAAGATACATCATCCTCCTGATTTCAGAGATAGTAGGTACCTGACCTGTTTAGTCATCACTGCAACTCTGTAAACTCTTCTGCACTTACTTGATAACAAAATACCTCTGGACACAACTGTAGCCACTCCACTAGGTTTATAGTGCAGACGTGTTTCTGCTATGATGCACAGAAATATAAAAACTAGTGTAATAACAGCATAGCAACGCAGCCACAGCACCATGAAGGTCAGCGCAAGCCAGCTGACAAACAGTCTCCTCATGCTCAGAGAGGGTTTTGTAATCCACATTGAGGATTATGCTGCTGTGCCTGCATTGCTAACAGTGTCTGTGCATCTGCTCTGAAGCTCATACGTCTGCAGGTGCTGTCCTCACTGCCTGAACTGCAGCAGAATACTGATAAAAAATTCAGAACCGAATAATTTGACTCAAAGTGCTTGGCGGTGTGTTTTCTTGTCCTTAGCACATTCTTATGCAGTGGATACAGAGGAATTTATTCCACAGGTGCCATAAGAATGTGAATTTAAACAGTGAGAATTGAATATGTATTTTCACTTGGATTTGGCTCGTATCTATTAAAACTAATGCGATCCTGACTGAATGTTCCAAAACCATACGTTATCACAGTTCTTGTTACAAGTTCATGCACCAAAGTCCTCGTAAATATACGTAGTAACAATATCCCTTTTTATAGGCTGGTTATTGGAACGAATATGAAAGATATGTGCCTACATTAGATCAGCTACCCTCTAATGACACTTCGTCTGTGGAGAACAGAACCATAGTAGTCACTACCATCCTGGTAAGTTTAATGTTCCTAGTGTGTTTGTGTTTAGGAAATAAGATGCACGGCTCCTGAGATGTGCTAGACGCGTCGTCAGGAGTCTGGTGTTAAATACTGTGTTACTTCAAGTGACTGAAAAGTTCAGTGTCTGCCAGAGATTTGCTGAGGGCTTGATACTGCAAGCTTCTATGCATATCCTGGAGTTTACTCACAGGAATCCCACTGAGCTCAATATTGCGCTTTCCTGCTTCTCAGACACTTGAATGCAATCAAATGCCTCATATAAGTGAAGTTATGCATGCATGTGACTGCTGGCAGGATCTGGCCTTCCTGCTGTAGGGTCCAATCTTGCACCCCTCACTCAGGTACGGCTTCTCTAAACTCAACCCCTGTGGACTGAGGAAGGGTGGTACAATGAAGCCTGTAGAGAACTGGAAATGCTCTAGCACTGGGATTAAAGCAATGTATACGCACGAAATTCCAAAGGAGTAATGCTCTTCATGTGTTTTGTAAACAGCAGTACCTGTGCCACTCCCATTGCTTCTAGCAAATGTGTTCTGTGTAGTATTGTTTGTAACTTTTATGCCTGTTACGATTCTACAAAGCATGATCCAATTTTATGCTCTTTCCTGAAGCATCATGTTTTATACTCCTATGAAGTTAGCAAGATATAATCAGCATTTTGGCCAAAATTTTCCAAGAAGGCTAAGGGAATTTATTGGAAAATAAAACTGCTACTGAGGATTTTAGCCTAGCTTCCCTTAGGCTGCTTTGAAAATATTCCCATCAGTGCCCCATTCCAGGCCATGGGGAACTTAGCAAATGTTTTTGCTGCTAACAAATGTTGGGCATGTCAATTCTTTAAACGCTAAAAACCGAATTATTATGACAGTGATGCCCTTTGACTGTCTAATAACCTAAAAAATGAGGCCTAATCCTGCGGACGATAGTGCAACTTTGTTAAAGTGGAGAAGTTCTGTTGTCTTCAATGGAGCCAAACTAGGAGTAAAATCTACAGTGTGTTTGAATGCAGGATCATGCCAAGGATTTTTAAAGTGCGAAAGTCTTGTCTCCCTAATTTCTGTACCAAAATAGGAAATATTGTACATACTTGCCATTAATATAAAGTAAGGATCGTAACATCTCTCATTTTGTATGTTTTAAAGCTGTGTTTTACATTCATAGACTTTTGATCTTTACTTTTGTTTCAAAGGAATCACCATATGTAATGTATAAGAAAAACCATGAACAACTAGAAGGGAATGAGAGATATGAAGGATATTGTGTAGACTTAGCTTCTGAAATAGCAAAACATGTTGGAATAAAATACAAACTGTCAATTGTTGGAGATGGGAAATATGGAGCTAGGGACCCTGAGACTAAGATTTGGAATGGCATGGTGGGTGAACTGGTCTATGGGGTAAGTTTCTCTTAACCTTCATTTTCATGTTCTTTATTATGAAAAGTTATGCTCGAAGTTAATAAAATGCAAAATAAAGATAATCTGTTTGAATACCACTTTTAAAATTCTAGATATTTCTTTGCAATGCCCTTTTTATAGCCTAGCTTTCTAATCATTTCATTTAAAGAGAATGTCACTTTTTTATTGCTGCTCTCCAAACGAGATTCCACAAAACATTGAAATTTGCATTGGGAAAATTTCAAATTCCTTATCTTCAGCAGATTTTCCAGTTTGCCCTTTGTGTGTTGCTCTTGTGTTGGCCACGTCTTCTTTTTCTCTGTCAGTCATGTAAGAGATGGGGGCTGCCCCCACCGTTAAAGGTGTGATCTTACGATGCTGAGACTTCTTGGATCACTGAGGTCAGTTTTTGTTTGACCAGAGGTCAAAGACTCAGCACCATGCTTGCTTTTTAGTGGAAGAGGCAATGCAGGCTTGAAACCACCCACAGGTTTTTCTCTTAAAAAATCAACTGTCAGACACACACACAAAAAACGAATCTAATTCATTATATTCCTCTTTTATATTTCTATATTGGGTATATATTGCTTACTTTAGTAAGAAGAAAAACAGCCTGGAATTGCCATTTTAGAAACTTCTTTGAAAACGTGAATTTTGGAATGCTGATACAATAAGCCAGATGGAAGGGGGAGAAAGTTGGCTTTGCAGAAGAGACTTTACAAGCCGATATTTCATCGTTGCTTTTTTTTCCCCAAATGCTAATGAGATGATTTGTGATTCCACCCAAATCCTCTTTGCAGTTTATTTTTAACAAGCTTTTCTTTATTAAAAATATCTGTACAGAAGTGAATGTTTCCATTACCTCCTTTTGTTCCCTTGATGAGTGTAGCTTCTAAAAGTCACCTCAAAATTTCCCTATGATAACATCGTATCATAGTCTCTTGCAAAATGTGTGGTGTGATAACTCTTTTCAAATGAATCAGTCTTTTTTAAAAGTAGTTGCTAGGTTTCCATCTTTTTTTTTTCCCTCCAGAGTCCTAAATCCTTTATGATATACTATGTAGCCTATTTGACTTCAAATATTTTATATGAACGACAATGATTTTGTGGTGTTGTATTAATGGGAGGGAGGGAAATCTATTGATGAACGTAAACAGGGCTCTGGATCCTGGGGCTGTATCTTTGCTTTCCTATTGCATTGAAGTTTGACATTATCTGAGTCTTTGAACATCCAGTGCCTCAGTTCTGTGATTTTGGGAAAACAGTATTTCCTTTCTTAGAGAATACAAGTGTATTAAGAACATCTGAAGGAAAGGCTTAGTTTAGTTTCAAGCATAATTGCATTGTAATGAAAACCTAAACCCTCAGTTTCCCAGTGTGTGGTTCAACAAATATCAAGAGTATTAGCCGTAATTGGGTCCTTTTGATATATTTGCAAGTGACAAGCAATGAAACAGTTTATTCACTTAAAAGAAAAATCATATCGTACACAAAAGACGTGACAAAGAGAATCTAAAATTACTTCTAACAGCCAGGGCAAAGGGACCATCTATGCAGGAGGATGAAAGGTGTGATACGGGCCGCTGCCTCTGGGATGGGAGCCACGCAGGATTAGCCTGTGCAGCTGAGCAGTGCGAGATCCATCTGTATGAAGGGCCATCTGAACCCAGCCTTTGCTTGGATGAACAGGCTCCCTCACCCCTTGGGATGAGCCTCACTCAGAGCTTGCCTCCTGAGCATCAGACTGAGCCCTCTGTCCCAGCCGTGCCCGTCACCTGCCCACACCTGCTAAGTACAGTCTCAATGGGCACTGCTGAGCGTACAACCCCAAACCTGCCCATGGTGGTCATTTTCCCCACAAAAAGGTCTGTTCTGTTGTATTCTGACACTGTTCTCACCAGTACTTTCTCATTAATGAAAATTTGAGGAGCGTTTCCCTCCCTGGCCCCCAGCAGCTCCTCCTTGCACACTGTGAGCTCAGTTACTGAAGCCTCTTAACCGCAGTGCTCAATTATTCAAAGGTCAGATGCATCCCTTGAGGTTTGACTGCAGACCCGGGTTAATGCTGATGGCTCCGCGCTGCTGAGCAAGCTCCCGTCCTGCTGAGCAGAACAGCCGAGCTGGGGAGATGTACAGAAATCCACCTGGGTTTCTGCTAGCTGGGGAGCAGCCCCTGGCCTCTGAGCACCAACCTCAGCAGCCCCTCAGGTGCTCTCCCAGTCCTGTTTGTCAACATGGTGAGATATCCTTGGCCCTTTTCTCCAGCTGTTGAGAGAGAGCTGTGTACAAAACTCACAAGGATGTGCAAAGAGCCCTTTGAGGATGAAGAGTACTCTAGAAGTGCTAATTATTAGGAGCAACTGTCTCGTTTATGTGCTGACTTCCCTTTATCTCTCTAGGGCTTAAAACTCTATTAGGGATCTAAAACTGTACATTTCCCCTAATGCCCTTGTGAGCCTTGTCTGCAAAATGACTGTCATATTTGGCTCTTCCAGATTCCATTTTGGGAAGACAAGAGGGAGATTAGATTTTAAATGCCTTTATTAGCATGTATAGAAGATAGACGTGGGGGAATCAAAGGGGCCTGATTGGTTTTGGTACCAGTTACCCAGCAGCTGAAGTGAGCTGTGGCAGAAGACAATCTTTTAGATTGCATTTGTCTCAAGTGTTTCATCTGTCAAACGCAGGATGTTCCTGGCCCAGCAGGCCTGCCACTGCCACCCACACTGCTGGGAAGTCGCACCAAGTGTTTTTTAAGCCATGCCCTTTCTTTGCATAGACTCATACATTCAGCCCCTTTCTGAAAGTGCTCTTAGCACAGCCACAGGAAGTGAATGGCTTGGAGCTTTAGTGCCAAAACCCTAATTAACTGTAATTAATGTTTAGTTTGTGCCAGTTCTTTATTGCCATTACTCCTGCTTCCTGTGGGATGCAGCATGTAGCCGGGAAGGTGCAGCCAGGTCCTTGCAGCCTCCAGAGCCTGTACAGGAGGGGTCTGAGTAGGGAGGAGTTGCGGAAGGAGAGGATGAATGGGGCTGTCCAGAGCTGCAGGTCCAGCTGACCAGCACAGCCCTGTCCAGAGTGCAGGGCAAGCCTGAGCTCAGCACCTATGGGGCTAACTAGGGCAGGCCCAGGAGCCACACGTCACCTGGGACAAGCACACTATAACACTTCCCACTGGAGACTTCTCCCTCCCTTGTCCCATAGCACTTCAGGACTGGCTGGAGGGCACAAAGGCCTCCTGTGCTGTCAGCCAGGTCAACCTCAGCTGGCTCTGCTTGGGCCGTTTGGTGTTGCTTTGCACCAGGCTGTGTGCAAATCTGGCTGCAGTGCAGGACTTGCTCTTGGCAGCATCGACGTGGCAGCCCCAGATGCAGGGAGTGCTGGCCAAGCAGGTGCCCCCAAATGGCTTTGCTTCACACCCAGAGCCCAGAAGTCCTGACAGAGATGAGCTAGCAGTGAGGCTTCTGATTTGTTAGCAACTTTTAAAAGTCGATAATAGTAACAGTATAAAAATGTGACATCAGGAATGGAAATTATCCAATTTTTGATAAATCCAAAAACGTCATTGTAGGTTGAACAAAACCTTAAGTTTGATCTTTCACTCTAATGGTATCAAAATAAGACTTTTCCTTCTACCATAAAAGTGCTGATGCAAGCTCTGCTGTTTTTTAAACTAAGTGAAACTTCTAAAACATAATGGAAATATTTGACATTAGCCAGGCGAGTAGTGAGAGCTGTTTCCCTGTATATTTTAGAAGAGTATTTTGCGTTCTTAACTGAAACTTGAAATGTGTCAAGTTAAGTTTACCTGGCACTGCAGCGTTCCCAGGTCTGTGATTCTTTTTTTTATTTTAGACATTCCTGATGGAGAATGGTGTCTAGTTCAGCCACCAGCAAGCTCTAGGTTCTGGACACCAGGGAACACAAAGACCACTTTATCCCGCACCGAAGCAAACCTAAAACTTGCTGTACATGTGAGCTGTGTTCCCCATTAGGTTCTATTAAACTAATTAAAGAAGCTAAATAGCATGTTGTTAGAACATTAATTACTCTCATATCCTCAGACAAACTAGCGGCGTCCTAGCACATCCCAGTGCAGCTCACCCCAGGCCCGGGTCCTGATCAGACAGACACCCATCTTCTGCATAGTTAAAGCAGCTAAACGCTTCTAGTTTTGTGAGTGAGCCACTGTTTAAATCCAGCCAGCAAGGCAGGCACTGCCCACCCTGATCCACACTAACGAGCTGCCCTCTGCCAGCACTCTGCAGCCACCTCTCCTGGAGCAGGGCTGTGTACGCAGGGCTCCGTGCCCGCCCGCCGCCAGCCCCTGGCACTGCTCTCCTCTCCTCTGCAGGCTTTGATTCCTTCCCCTCTCAAAGATCACCGCTGTTCTGCTTTCACTGTGCCACCAGGGAAACCTCCCTCCCCAGGCCCGGTGCTTTCACGACGCTGAGGCTAATTGAGAGTAGGCTGAACACGTCTCTTAATTGTAGCTACAAATGCTCTGGGAGTG
This sequence comes from Callipepla californica brunnescens, assembly GCA_023055505.1. Lineage (NCBI taxonomy): Eukaryota > Metazoa > Chordata > Aves > Galliformes > Odontophoridae > Callipepla > Callipepla californica. The sequence goes on from JALIRH010000013.1 coordinate 3,794,759, forward strand.
GAAAGAGCGGACAGACTGTACAGCCCTTAAAACTCCCCTCAGGTGACAGAAGGTCTCGGTAAAAACCTTTCAATATGTAAAACAGCACCGAGGAACGAAGCCGGGATGTAAAGCTGAGGCAGTCCCCAGACACACTGCCTCCACAGCTGTTGGAGAGAGGCTCCTGTCCCTGCCAGGCGGGCCCGCAGCAGCAAGACCATGACTGCCATGGAAAGCCTTGGGGTAGCAGCTGGGGAAGGCTGATCCCACTCCTCAGTGTCCCCTCTGGTTTCACCACAGGGAGGTGGCATGGCTCCCAGCTCCAGTTGCACCACGCCGGTTGGGATGCACAGGCTGAAAGCAGACCTGCCTCCACTTCTCTGTTTGCAGAAGACAGCAATAGTACCTCAGGAGGAACTGCGTGCCTCCAAAGAAGGACTTCATTGGACAAGGAAAGCACTTAACGTCGACATATTTCAGCAGACAACACCATCATGCATTTTTTCATTGCTCAGCTAATGCTCAGTACAACTTCAATGCAGTGTGTTGCTGTGCTGGTCTGAGCTGTTGTCTCTAAATAAGTGTGAGCAAAAGTGTTAGAAACAACAGTGCCATCCTGGCCCAGCTCCTCAGCACACCTTGATATCCATGGGGATAGTGTGCTCCACTGACAAAGTAGCTGTTGTATCAGACACCACAGGTGAGGTGTTGCTCTGTCTGACATCTTGCACTGACAGTCCTACGCTGCTCTGTCAGCTGTCTTCCCAGCACTGTCTCATCTCAGAAGCATTCAGCACCTCTGGAGTGCCTGGGTGATTGGCTCTCAATGGAAATTGGGCAGTGAGCTCCAGGCGGTGTTCTTCTGCTTTGGTATGAGCACAGGCTGTGTGCTGGTGGCATCCCATCACTAAGGTCTGGGACAGTGAGTGCAGCCAGCCCTGAATTTCTTGGAAAGCAACATACTGGCGAAGGAATTCTTCAGTTCTGCAAGCATGAGCAACCCGAAACATGTACCAGCAAGAGCCTGCCTTGTATCTCTTGCTACCTCTAGTGCATGTCTTTGAAGATAGTGAAACTCATCTTCAGGGCTATAAGCAGATGATCTCCACCCCACCTTTTGGACAACAGAGGTGGAACATCTTATCACTTCTCTTTCTCCACGCAGAGGGATATCTCTGTTTAGTATTTTCTCCCTCCCCCTAAGAGCTTTGAGATTTGCAGCCCCCTGGGGTCGGCTCTGTGCAGAGTGGGCAGCGCTCCATGCTGCATGTCCTCCCTAAATCCATCCTCCCACACTGGTAGGCAGAGACAGAACAAGCCTCAGAGGAATCCATGACATTTCTCTCCCAGCTTAAATGCAGTGAGGATGATGTTTGAAACGCCATTAGTCATGAGTGATTAGCAAAGCTCAGTTGTGGAGGTTTTTAGCTGCCCCCCCCCCTCTAACTCTGCACATGGAAGGGTATGTTTGTGGTTCTGTTGTGTTATTTTTAATCAAGTTCAGTTTTTATGGGTTCTGCTTATCTGCAGCCATAACAAGAGGAGAGATTCACCACCGTGCTGCAGTTATTAATGATCTGTGGGGGTGCTCCATAAGCTCTCTGCTTCAAATATAATAAGAGCTGAGTGCTCTTATTTTAACTTCTCTGGTGTAGTAGTTGGGAGCCAGGCTCAGGTGCTGCACTGTTGCTGGGCTGCTCTCAGTGCCCAAGTTGTGGATGGTTTCCTGAGAACCTATGTCTGAACCCACGCTGGCTCCCTTTGCTGAGGACAATTGCTGCTATATTCATTGGAGACCCGAGGATGTTTATTTGCTGGTGTTCCCAATAAGTCAAAGGCTTACCAAAAATGGTGGGAAAGCAGAAAGACTGAAGCGTATTAGAAAAATAAGTATTTCTCTCTCCACTAATATTAATGTAATTTAAAATCATTTACAAAGAAGATGCTTTGTCTTACAAATAAGGACATGGCAGCAATCAGGCATTTAAAAACTGATTTGTCAGTGCTAAACAGAGCATCAGCTCCATACTCCCAAAGACCCCACGGGAGCATCCTGCATGAACCCAGCTGCTCATGAAGGAGATGCAGACTTTATTGCACGCTGCATCAGCACTTAGCAAGAACTCCACCGTGTCTCCTTTAGCAATCAAAATATTACTTTGGGAGGATTAAATTTCTCCGAGTTCAGGAAAATGCTGCAGCAAATAATGGCACCAGTGGCTGATCCAGCCCCTCCTGCCTGACGAGCTGTCCCATGGCTGATGGGGCTGCTGCCTCCCACTCTGGCTCCATTTCTTGAGCAGTCATAGCCAAGGGTTCTGCAGAGGTCCTCATCCACTCAGCTTGCTCTAATAAGGATTAATTTGCAATTACCTCAGTAGTTCAACTTGAAATAGAGAAGCCATGGTCAAAGTGCTTAGCCTTCCAGCCAGCAGTGGACACTGACTGCATTTAAAACTGATGTCCTTTGTGCATCTTATACTGACTGCAGACATTTAATGTTTAACAGCAGATTGGTAAGCAGTAGCTAAAAGACAAATATGTGTTTGGGGAGAATTCATCAGCGAGCAAGCTGCAGGATCATCCAGTCCCTTCCCTATGCTCTTCCCATATTCCCTCAAGTCTCTCTATTACTTCAGTTATTAACTCATTCATCTGCAAAGCCAGTAAACACCCAGCATCCAAAAGCAGCTGGCACTTCCCATTTCTAGCTGCATGCTGTGATTAACTAGATTTTTGCAGCAAGCAACCACAGATTGGGTGAGGGTTTTCTCCTCAAGGAAAGCAGTCACTCAAGGGGAAGGGCAATGTCCTAGTACGCATGAATGTCTAAAGGAGCTGAGGAGGGCTATAGCAAAGCACACCATGGGCCATGGTTTCCAAATGGCTTCCTTATGTGTGTGGACGTGGCTTATTTGATTATTCCGAGCCATGAACTTGTACACATCCCTCATAGCTGCACATCCAGGTGCAGATGGTTAGGGGGCCTTCCTGAGGGACTGGAGGAAGCCTGGAGGTCTGTGTGTGCTCATGGGGAATGCAGGCAGGCCCAGCAGGGCCACCATTGGCCTCTGCTGCACAGCGTCCAGCAGTGCCTTGGGAACTGGGGCTGAGGCACCCGCTGGTATGGGGCGATGAGGTGGAGACTGCCTTTATGAGAGGCTTCACCATTCCTGCTTATTAAACTTCAAATTAGATTAAATTAAAGCCTGCCACCGCAAAGAAAATGAAACAAAACAGTAAAACTTAACAGCTTAGTAGATGGGGAAATCAGGTCTTAGTGAAAGGCAAGTACATCGACATCAGATTTACATAAAGCTACACTGAACTGTTTTATGGCACAGATTTTAATCACTTCTTATTACTATTAACTTGTATTCAAACTTCTACTTAATTAGGTTTTATTTTTCTGTCAGAAAGACGTGCACACTCAGTAGCTGGAAACCAAATTCTGATTTAGAAAGGTGCACAGTGACTTAGTTAGTGGTAAGTTAAGCTTTCCCTAAGAATCACTTTTTCCTTCTGAAACTCATAATTATCAGTGAAAGGCCATCTTTAAAAGAAGTAACATCATGAATAGTTACAGATTGTTAAAAATAAGGCAGAAGACTACAGATGACGTACGTGGACTCTTTCAGTAAAGCTTTTTAGCTTTTTCTTAAAATGCAACAGTACTTTTTTTTAACATTCTGCTCTCCTCCACTGCAGTTTCTGACACCTCCTTGAGTACTTTGCCAAATCAAGGCTGGGTTGTCTGAACAGCGTGACTTGAATCTGGTGTAGAAATACAGACACAATTATATAAATATTGAAATTCCATTATGGAATACTATTTTTAATCATACAGCTGAGTAATTTTCATTGATTGATTTACTTATTTTCACTTCATATTTTTACCTTCCCTTGGAATCCAGCAAAGACATAAGGATTGAAATGAAAGGGTGTTGGTTCCAGACATTATCTCATTGCAAATTGCCCTGGTGAATGACAATGCAATGAGATGAGATTGTGCTTCTGTATGATCCATCCTCAGAACAAGGTCTATATTGCAGATCTGTAGAGCTGAGATTCGGTGTAACAGGATGACATAGATAATATAGAAAAATACCACTTTGCTTGTTTTTTTCCCAGATAATCTAGGCTATTTACTTCTCAGGGATTCACAGATCTGTATTGCTGCTCTTAGTGACCACAGAAGGGATGGACTGCCTGGTTCCCATCATCCCGCTATTCTTCCATCTTCCTTCCTTAATTGTAGTGGGGTTTCAGAGGAATATATAAATTGCAGTGCCCAAATCCATCTGAAATTCCACGACTAATTACTTATCTTAGGCTTATCTGGACTAATGAGTAAGGCAACAGAACTTGCTGGTAGAGTGAAAAAGAAAACATCCAAATATAATAAACAAATAATTTGTTCAGCATTCTCAAGACAGATGGACCGATACAGGCTGTTACTAGAGAATGACATAGAAGTCAAAAGGCAAGTGCTTGCCATGTTGCCATGTCTACAAGTTATACAAGGACACACTTGTGCTAGAGGGAAAAGGACATGCTCTCACACTGGCCCAAGAACTATTTTTAACTCCTCTTCCTGGAATTAAGAAATTATTAATGTCAAACAACTTTTTTCATAAATAAAAAGATTAAAAAGCCATCAAACAATCCACATAGATTTGAAATCCCTAAAGCAGTAGTTTTTTTGTTGTTGTTGTTGTGGTTTCTCCTATGTTTTTATATACATTGGTACCTATCTCCCTATGCCTTGAGGCCCTTGCACAGATTTAGTTGTTCTTCTTGTAAATAATTTCCCATCAGTATCCCATATTCCTTAATCAAATTCAGTGATTGCCAAATAAGTTGAAAAGAAAATGCTTCCTACTCACTCTTGTAACTCATCATCTGATTAGTTAACGTGAGATTCTAGATTTTGATTATGTTGCAACTGTTTTGTAGCTAACTCGGCCTTGTTTTCCCTTTTCAGAGAGCAGATATAGCTGTTGCCCCCCTCACCATAACATTGGTGCGAGAAGAAGTCATAGACTTTTCCAAACCCTTTATGAGCCTGGGAATCTCCATCATGATCAAGAAGCCTCAGAAATCTAAACCGGGCGTATTCTCTTTCCTGGATCCTTTGGCTTATGAAATTTGGATGTGTATAGTCTTTGCTTACATTGGCGTCAGCGTAGTTCTTTTCCTAGTCAGCAGATTCAGCCCTTATGAATGGCACTTGGAAGACGGCAGTGAAGAACCACGTGACCCTCAGAATCCTCCTGATCCTCCCAATGAGTTTGGAATATTTAACAGCCTTTGGTTTTCCCTGGGTGCCTTTATGCAGCAAGGATGCGATATTTCTCCAAGGTTTGTTTCATATCACTCCATCACCTTTTTGCATTTTATGGTCATTTTCTGATGCCATGGTGCATATATGTTCCATTTTCAAAATTTCTTTCTGATTCTGAATTTTGGTTTTGACATTTCACTCAATGCTAAGCATCATCATCAAGCCACTATGTCTGCTAACAGTCACCTCCAGAGTGAGTGGCATTGCCTCATACTGCTGTTTATGCATTTCTGCCAAACTTATATACACCATGTTAAGGCTGTAAAATGCATAGGGTTTTCTGTTTTCAGCAATGCTTGGAGGGCTACCGTGTTTTTGCTGCATATCTCATTTTACGGTCATCTCCATTTTATGCTTTGCAAAATAAGAATTATTTATTTTTTACAAAGTCACATGCAACAGCTCTTTAAAACACCTCCATTGGCATGGCATCTGCTAGATTTTTTTTTTCCTTTTTTTTCTGCCCAGTTTCTCTAATTTTGTTCTTCTTGACCCATCCTTTTGTTTATTACTAATTTGCTTACAGCCTTGTTTCGTATGCTCAGATCTGCATGTGCACCCGTCTGTCAGCTATTCCATACTGTCCCATATGCATCGTCATTTAAATCCAGTCTAACCCATTGTCTCTGTGCTCCACAGGCACTATGCTCTAATAAGCATTGCCAGTTTCCATATATTTTTCTTTTTATTCATGAACAAGGCTTTGGTAAAGTATGTGTGATATTAGTTCTAGTTTAACAGAGAGTACTGCTTTGAACTATTGTGGAATTGCATTTCTTTTTCAAAAAAAGCACTTTGAGAACCACCAGAGAGTAGTGAAGTTCTCTCTAATTGAACAGCGCAAACCTCAGATGTCTTTTGAATAGTATATATGTTGCATTGCTACATATGCACTGCTGAAATACTTCAGTGATGTTCCTTTTATAAGCAGTCAGATTATCTACATGTAGCTTCTTAGTGTTGGAACATTAATTCTGTCTTGTTTGAAAATAATTTTCAATCCAGTTTTTTTTTTTAGCTATTTTAATTATTAAAATGTCTGTGTAGTACAAACAGGATAAACAGGATGACAGAGTCACTAGTCAAATCAAAGTATTTTGACTGAATGCTCGTCCTCAAAATGCACGTTGTTGATTTCCGTATCTGTGACCAAAAGTTAACAGACCTTCCTGCTCTAAGTGTGAAAGAGATCTTGAGTGGTCTCACTGCAACAAGTGGCAGAATCCCAGGGAAGGAAGTTTAATGGAAAGTACCACGATTTTGCCATAAAGGATTTTCAGGGATACTGGCATTTGCCTGTTGGTACTTGATGCAAGTCAGTCATGTATTTTAAAAGCCTTGATAGCAGCAGTCAGATTCCATTCACAGTTGATGGATGCATATATATCCTATATAAAGCACACAGGTGGCATTTCTGCCTGGTCAGGACCCTGCCCCAGTGTTCACAGTTCCCAGTGTTCCCGTGTGCTGTCTCGCTGTCAGCTTTCTCCCCGTGTCTATCCCCTGTGTTCCTGCTTTGTTCCTAAATTCTGCAATGAAACTTTGCCTTTCTTCCTGCAGTTAAAGGTGATGAGTAGTGCTAGCGTTTAAATTGCTGTTGACCATGTGTGTGCCCAATACGAAAGACCGGGAAATAAGCACTGGGACATCACATGGAAAGCTGCAGGCACTGCACTGTTTCCACTAGGTCTGTTTATTGACAACAAATAGAAGTCCATAGGATTTTTGTTAAGCTCTCATGTGACTCTTCAGCCATTTACTTTATATAACAAGTGGAACATACTCTATTTTTTTCAGTACTAACATGATAAGTGCCTTGGAAGTACATACCAGAAAAAGAGCTAGTAGTAAACCTATTTATTTTATCCATCCATCAGAGGCTCTTAACTCAGTACCAGTACACAGTCCTCATTATAAGACGTTGTCTGACTATTTTGTTATCTTTTATGATAACGGATTCCAGGCAATTATGTGTACTGTTACTGAAAAAAAAAAAAGAGAGAGAGAGAGAGAGAGAGAGAGAGAAACTAAATACCTTGTTTTAAATTCCAGAAACACCATTGCTTTGACTGATAAGTTGATTTAGGTTTATTTAATGTCAGTTTCTCCATCTAAGGAACTATCCCCAAGTATTCCATTCTGAATCCGGATCTTTGTAAGGTTCTGCCATTCACAGTACACTGACTATATGAATGTTTCGTACTATTTTACTGCCATTAAAAGAGGCTTCATTCTTCCATTGTGAGTTTTGTCTGAATAAATTTCTTATTCGAGAGCATACAGCACTTGTAGAGAGATGCCGACAAGCAGTCTGGAGAGATCACTTTTGTACTTGCTGATAAAGGCTCTTTCAGCTGCCTTTGTGTGGAACAGCTGTGACATCTAATGACTAGTTAGATCTGTCCTCGGTGAGTATGCTGTGTGGATATTCCAGAGGATATATCCCTGTACTCTCCTCTCTGTATTTAATAGGAGTCATCTCAGCTGAGTCAGAAGGCAGCCAAAGGATGGTGGTTAGCTCATCCCGTGATGGAACCAGCATTTGTTCCAGTGGTTTTGTTCTGCTATCAAAGGCTGCTGTGTTTTCTGCTTAGTGAGCTGAAGTATTGAAAATTCACTTCTGATGGCTCAAAAGCGGATTATTAAATTTGCTTTAATGTAAGATGTGTACAGAAAATGGAATCAAGAGAAAACTGTTGAATTTGTAGCACTGTTTGGAGCAAAAGTATCTTTGAAATCTGTATGAGACCGTATATTTTCATTTTGCTCTTTATTTACGCAGAACAAAGACACCATATTAACTAATTGCCAATAGGAGAGGACAGGGGGAGTTCATTAAAAAATATCACAAGATGTTGATCATGTAAGAGGCCATTTTTTAGATCCCTGTTCAAGCAGCAGAAGGCTACAGAGACTCCTATTAAAGACCATGGGAATGACTTAGTGGGAGTTTTGGACCAGCAATGAGCGCTGGGTAACTAGGTGCTTCTGAAACTCCCCTGCCAGTTCCTATGATGAGAGAACAGAGCATCTCAAGGCAGAGCTTTAGATGCTGCTATTTACCGTGTGCTGTCTCAGGTGGGTGCCTCCCAGCCAAGTGTGGCTGGCAGGGAAGGCAGAGTGCTTGCTGGGCTGGTGAGCAAAGCACTGAGCTCCTAGCATACAGGGCACCAGAGGGTGTGTGCTCCCAATGAAAGGGAGGTGTGGGCCAGTAGATTTTGCACCGAGTTTGTTCAGGGCTTTTTGTCAATATAACGCCCATCTTGTATCGATCATATGAGCCCAATTAAAAATGAAGTAGTGTGGAAAGCTTTTTTTCCTGTTTGTTATAGGAAATCAAGAATGTTTTCTGCCCATGAGCAGAAACAGAATTCAAGCTATTTTGATAAATAAATGAGATTCTGTTTGAATGTACTTTTCTCTTGGAAACTGAATGTGAATTTGAATATTTATTTTCTTCTTTTCTTGTTACTAATTTGCTCTCATTTGACTCCATGCTTCCTTTTAAATTCCCTCTCAAGGTATGCACTCTTCCTGTTTACTTCTGTCTGACTTTGTTTTTGGTAATTGTGTCATAATTCTGTTGTTTCAAGGCTTTGTTACTCCTCTCATTTGTTAACAGTCTAATTCACTTTAAAGTGATGTCATGCAATGTATTGATTTATTGAAGTAATTTGGAAAATGGCACGTTGGGATAAAGCATTGGTTGCTTGTTTTTAAATTACAACACTGCACACTTGGACAGGTACGTCTTCATCAGAAAAAGCGGTGCTGGTATTAAAAGCTGTGATTGATTTTTCTGTAATTGTTATCTGAGTAACGGAGAAACATTTCCACGGTTCGCAGTACAAAACAAACAGGTATTCTCTTATTGCCAGCCTGGTGGTTATGTGCTAACCCTTTCTCTCCCTCATTCCCCCACACCAGCCCCTGCAGTGGGTATAAGGAGTCTTCGTATCAGCAGATGGACTGGGGAGAACTGGGGTGCTTTTGGAAAAGGAGGCTGCCAGGCCATGCTCAACTACGCTCTTGTTCTTTGAGGCTTTGTCTGTCTGTTTGTCTATCTGTCTGTCTGTCTTTCCTTCAGTGTCAGCTTTGTAGTTTGTTTTGTTTTTCTTTTGCTGCATCCTGTGCTTGACACCAACTGCAGCAATGGTCATTCAGGGCTCTTCGTAGCAGCAAACGTTCTGTCTTCCTTTTCAAGCTCATTGGAAGTCTGTGGGAGAAAGAGCTCTGTAGTGACCTCCAATTTTCTTTCAAGTGACCTCAGCTCTTCCAAGAACTTTGCTGTTCCTCACCTAGCAAGACTGCTCTCTTGCATGGGGGAAGTGTCTTCTTCAAGGTGCCCAGCCATGCCCTCCTGCCCTGCCTCTCAGTTGTTCTCTGTTTTTTGTCCTGTAACCCTCTGCATGCTTTATGCAGATTGCAACGTCTTGGAGGCAAGATATTTTTACCTTTATCTGTGTTCTAATGCACTGTGTAAACACGCAGCTCTACACAGACATTTTGTTGTTTCAGCAGTGTTGGACTGCAGGTACAGTGGTTTGGAAAATGCTTCCCTTCCTGCACATCTTCACCCCAGCAATGCATCTGTGCTTCAAGCAGAAGGGGCAGCTTCTGATGCAAGTATGACATTTCCTAAGGGCAACCACAGGGAGGATGTATACACACCTTTTTTTATACTGATAGTTGCATAAAATTTGCCTAAACACCCTGTCAAGTCTTTTCTTCATCTTCGTCTTTCAAGACCTGCTGTAAAGCAAGAGGGCCACGGGAACCTGGAGATGCCAGGTCTTGCTGTGTGCAAGTGGATGCTTCATCTCCTTAGTCTGGCTCTGAAACTGTCAACCTTGCCGAAAGGAGGAGGAATTCAAGTCTTTTTTATCTTGAAAATGGAAATTATGTAGTGAAAGAATGAGCAAAAGAGGGATGAATTTCACCTGGTAGATCCATCTGAAAGCAATATACTGTGTTCTAGTTAGGCATCTCAGTTCCCCCCATGCTCATGGGAGAAAGATGGGCACCTTCAGATCTATCCCAGAGTATAGTAAGTGAGATAAATCTCATTCCAGGGGTGTCTGCCTCCTCTCTGTCTCTGTGTTGGCTCCAAAGGAAGTGTTACTCAGTGAGATCAGCATGCACTGCTGTGTGGATGGCTAAAATTAAGTTTTAGCTTATGATGTGAGTTTGGTTGGTTGTGTACGTTATCCAGTTACAGCCAAAGCAAGACCTTAGCTGGTAAGGGAGCTGGTCAGAATGGGCCTTTATCATCTCAGAAATCCCAGAAGATGCTCTCTTGATATATACCACGAATGTAGAGCGAGATAGAGAGATTCCTCATCTTACTGCATTATTCTGGATTTGTATTTCTGGAATTTGCCTTTGCAATCATTCAGTACCCTCAGTTAGTACTGCTGTGCAGCATGGCCCCACTTCAGAACCTGAAAGCCCTTCATCCTCCCGGGAGCCCTTGGGACAGGCAGGGAAGCCTCCTGTGCATGGCAGTGATCCGTCAGGCATGGTTCTGCCCTGAGCTGGAGCAGCGACCGTTCCTCTGAGCGTTCTCACCTCACTGCCTCCTGATGGACTCAGAGGTGATGCTTCACTCCTTAGGCTTCCTTACGCCGTGTGACCACCTGAATCTTGCACGTTGGTATGGAGCAAGCAGAGCACACCACAACCCACAGGTCCAGCCCCAACCTGCCCTTCCAGCGGGAACTGCTGTTCAGTCCCTGGGATGAAGGGAGTGGAGAGCTTTCTTTCGCCTCTTAGTTTGCTTCACCACATTCCTCTAACCTATTCCAGACTGCGCTCTCTGTTTTTATTGTGTTGGTAATATTTTTCTTTGGTGTGTTTTTTTTTTTTTTTTAATGTTGGATGGATTTTTTTCTCTCTCTTTTATTTTATTTCTTTTCCTTATTTATTTAGTGGGATTTTTTCATGGTTCAGGCTCTGGCCAAGACTAGGCAGTTTACCAGCTCACCTCCCTCGAATGGGCAGGGTGGGGGCCCAGCACCAGACTTTTTCTTTTTTCCTGTCTCCATCTGTTGGTAGGACAACTTGTACCCACTGTCTGGGGGTGGAAGGAAACAAACACGCAGGTAAGAGTTTTCTTGCTTTCTATTTCTTCCCTCGAATTGAGAACTGCAGCACACAGGTCCCGTGATTTTACTATATTCAGGATTGAATCTTCCACCTTTGATAGCAGTGGAGAATTAAGGGAAAGGATAAGAAATGGCTTGGTCAGCTTCTGAAACATTTCCTGGTCAATATGTTGTGTTTGAAGAATGTATGCTGTATGCAGCAGTGAATTCCCCACCCAGCTGAGCAGAGTGGTGCAGATGTCCTTCAGCCTCCTCACTCAGATCCTTTGGTTCAGTTGCTTTACACAATCTAGATCTCCTGACCAGCAAGCATTTCCTAATTGTATATTAATACATATGAGGGTTTTAAGTCTTTATATAATTTTTATTTAAAAAGAAACAACAACAAACACAATGTTTTTCTACTTCCTCCTACATAGCTCTGGTAGTTATAAAGCTGGAATATGATTGACTTGAAACAGTGGATTTTAGGCATGCAAATTTTAATGACATAAAGCAAACCGGCTTCTCTCCTCATGCAGACATTTAGATTCAGTCTTTAATTCCTGCTGGGTCATGATGAGAAAATGACACTGGATCACTCGTATTTTATTCATTTGGATACTTACTCATGCCTTCTTGCAGTTCACCACATCTTACATTTTAAGAGTTAATGCAGTAAAACGTATTTTCTTTTTCAAAGCTGCTCAGTCTCCAAAGAGCCAGTGATGCTGGTGTGTCACAGCGGGTGAATCCAGCCAGAGGGAAAGGCTGGCCAAGCAGAGAAGATGAAAGTTTTCTGATAGAAGACTTCTCTAGCAAAGGGTCTGAGGAAGTCAGAAGAGTTTTTTCCTCCCCAGTGCTCCAGATGGGATGGGCTTGGAGGAACTAAAAGGCTGAGGAGCGTGTAACTAGATAAGAGCAGGTACTTGCCCATTTGCCCTCCCAAGGAAGGCTTCAGGAGCTAGCTCTCAGCACGTCTCTTCACACAGATGCCTGGAGGATCAGGACAACAGGATTGTGCATGTGACTTGCTGTTCTACGCCAAAAGCAAATAAATAAACCAAGGGATGTCTTTGAAGAAATGTGATGATCTGTGTTTTTTTCCGTAGATCTCTCTCAGGGCGAATTGTTGGAGGAGTCTGGTGGTTCTTCACTCTCATCATTATCTCTTCCTACACTGCTAATCTTGCTGCCTTCCTTACGGTGGAAAGGATGGTGTCTCCCATAGAGAGCGCAGAAGATCTGGCTAAACAAACCGAGATAGCCTATGGCACTTTGGATTCAGGCTCAACCAAAGAATTCTTTAGAGTAAGTTGCATGCTTTAAAGCAGTTCTCTTATATCTCCGTTAGAGATTTTCTAAGCTGTACGTGCCTGATACACGGGGCCCAGTATTCAGCCATTTGTTTCTCCCAATCTGTGATGGCTGATGTTCTGATGAAAGCTGCTTTGTGCAATCAGGGTAAGCCTGAGTGCAATATCAAAAGTCATTTTATCAAAAACTGATAGTTTTGCTCAACCTGAAACATCTCCAGCTGGAAAACCTGAGCTCTGCTCCTGCAAGAAACCAGGTTTTAACATCAGTTTCTGAGCCTCAGTGTGATGAGCAATAACGCAGTTGTGCGCAATATTTAGCACAGAAAACTTGGAGAAGTGACTGTCTTGACCTACTTGTTCTGTTTGCCCAGCTGGCGGCCGTTAATGGCATCCAGCAGTGGTGTTTACTTGCCAGAATGAGCAGGGGGTGGAAGCTTGTGTTGCCATTTCTGCATGCACTGATGGCTGCAGCCGCTGTGGCTGCCTCTTCATTGCTCATGAGTGTGACTGGGGCTGCGTCAGCCAGGAGAAAGGGAAACTTCTGTACCCCAGCACACAACTGTGTGTTCACCTGCTTCACAGAAATGCTGCATTTGCAGTATTTGGCGAGAGGAGAGGGCAGGGGAAGAGGTACATTTATTTAAGATCACCCTTTCTTTCTTCACTTGCCAAACACTGCAGAGGGGGGTCATTAGAACCTCTAAATATGACCTCAGACCACTTTATTTTTCGTTTCGTGTCAGAAAATGTTATGACCTGAAAAGCTCTTTATTTCTGGCCTTTCCAAGGGTGAATGAAACACTCAGCCCTTGCAGGAAGCTCCTGGCTCTCTCTCAGCAATGCCAATCAAATGCCATTCAAGGCAACATTCCTTTGTACAGAAAAGTGGTCAGTGCTGCAGGATTAATTACTGCCTATCATGCATACTGATCAGGTGCAAGTGTCAGGGAAAAGGGAGAAACAAAAACCTTGCTGCTGTAGATTGGTTAAATACTGGCGGCCCCTTGAATGTTCAGGCCTCATGCTCAAAAGAAAATAGCAAGTAAAGACTGGAAAAACTGAGACGTTGTAATGTGAATGGCTCTATTGTGGATAAATGACTGCACACACACATGCATGCGTGTATAAATCTGATGTAGAAAGCTAGCAGTGAATACAAATATATTTTATGAAGTTTTTGTACTCTGCCTTACTTATATGTAATATCTTCGTGTAAAGATGAGTACTTGCTAGTTCTTATTTAACCATAGTGGGGGATGTATTACAGCAGCTTCTCTTTGGATTAAAATCCTACAAGATAAACACTAATCTTCCTAAAGGTGATATCAGTGTGTAAAATTTTGTACTCTGTTTAATTATCAGCCTGAGGCACTGTTATCTGTACGGCAAAAATGAGCTGAGTGGATCTGTCAGAAAAGGTGGCACAACTTGATTGGAACTACTGGTGCCATTCACAGTCACTATAGTGTTCTCAGGGGAAAAAAACAACTCCCTTTGAATATCTCGTTACCGTTAATTCTGATAGAGTTAATGTATGGAGGTCTTTCTTCATTTAATTATTAGTTTGACATAACATGGCAGTTCTTTCTCACTGTGAGATCAAAGGAATGAGTGTTTCTTCTGAAAGTCTACAGAGCCTGGTGAATGTATGAATGCTTCGTTGTGCTGCTAACAGTCTCAGGATGAGCCATGACTCTCCTGGTGCTTGAAGAAAGCAGGGCTCTGAAGGAGGATGGTCTGTCAGGAGTCATGGGGATGGAGATGGGAAGGCAAGGAGCCAAGCTGCAGTGCTGATGCTCCCACTCAGTGGGAACCGTGCAGGCCAGAATGGGCCCTGGGCTGTGCTTCTCTCTTCTTGGCATTCTCAAGGCATACAACATATTTTCAGCTGTATTAAATAACTTTTTGCAGAGTAATTAATTTGAATGGAGCCACGCAGCCACAGAACTGTTGTAACTAGAGTCTTCTTCGGTTGATTTGAGAAGGGCAAAAGCTGTGCCTTGTATTTAATGTGCATGTTCACAAAAATACCGTAAGCTGTGCAGTCTTTCTCAGCTAAGGTGGTAATGGTAGCTGAAACTTGAAATAGCTCTTAGAACGTGGTGGGTTTCTGAGCACCTGCTGCCCAGGGTCTGTCCTTCTCCCAGTGAGCTCTGCTCTCACCACGGCTGGAGCATCAATGGCAGTGATAGTCTGAGCTTGGAAGAGCCGTGGGTTCTCCTGGGTCTGTTGCAATGCTTATTCCCCTTCTGAGATGTCCATGGCAGGGGTTGGGTGATCTTCAAGGTCCCTTCCAAGCCATTCTGTGAGTCTAAGATCCCAGAAAGAGACTTCTATGGCTTTCTCTGTGTATAGAGGTGTGAAGTTCAGGTGTTTCTCAAAGACACTGATCGTATATTGTCCTTAATGGGTGCTGCTGGCCAGTGAAAGGTGCCAGACTGACCATAGCAAGAAAAAAAAGCTTACAGCCAGATATAATATTGCTTTTTCAAGCACGCATGATGAATGCTGTTGGCATGACATTGCTCTCTCAGCTAAAACAATCAAGCATATTTTTGGTAACATTTTCACAGCAGTCGCTGTTCACTCTCCTCAGTCATTGGTGACTCTTTACATCAGGGTGTTTGTCCCCGCAGTATATCTAAGAACCAAATGAGCCTCCCTGTAATTTTATTGTTGTTTCTCGTTTCTGCTCAGAAACATTTTATGTTTTGCACTGATTAGTTTATAAAGGCAGATAAATGGCAGTCAATAGATTACATCAATTCCATTTTGGCTTTCAAAGGGCATTCATCCATACCGAAGAGGAGGAAGACCTCTCCTTAAATATTTATTCACATATAATCTCAGAATTAAGGGCTCCAAAATGCCTCTTTTTCTTTCCTGCAAACCAGTAACAGACAGTACTAGAAAGCAGTAACAGATAGTGACGTTGCAACTTCTAAGGGTATTCTGTTAGAATTAACGTCTACCACTACATTCAATTAAAGCTTCGGCATATCTGAGCAGCTCATCAAATCAGTTTAACATCATTTAATCCAAATTCAGCACTCAGCCTAGCTCTAATGCCACAGTCTAATAGGTTTCAGACCTCCAATATGCGTACATTCGAAAGGTCTGACCTTTACAACCAATTAGTAATTCTTATGTAAACTCAGCAGTATTTAAAGTACTGAAGAAATGAGAGAACGTGTTTCTAGACATTTAGAGATAGAAACAGGTTTTCAGTTTATTCTGGTTTCTTCTAATTGATGGCAGGCAACATTGTTAAGAAGATTTTGAAAGGCTCCTGTAAGATATATCATAAAGCATGTGCTTGATCATCAACAAACGCAGCTGACCAGCTAGTACACTTTCCTGAAAGCCTGAAATTTCAGGAGGTGTCCTTGAGGTTTATCTAATGTGACAAGACTTCAGAGGATGAAATATTGAGATAGGTCGCGTTTTGCAAGATCTCGCATTAGGTCTTTCTCTTCTTTGTGGGAAATTGAAGGCAACTCATATCACACCATTAATCACTCTTAACTAAAACTAGAGAAAAAAAGGAGGCCTGAAAGTATTCCTGTTTTATTTTAGAGCTTCGTATTTTCCTCTGCCATGGTTTCAAGGTTGTCTCTGACAAAACAACTCTGCTGCCTGACAGCTCCCCAGTGCCTCAGCTGAAATGAGTTGCTGCTCTCAAGTCAGTTCCTAATTTTTTTTCTCCTGGAAATGGCATCAATTATCAGGGCTGTTAGGAGTTCCAGCAGAAAGGCCAGAGATCCTTTGGATATGATGGTTCCTGCTGTTACAGATGGTTACTCCTACCTGGCACTGATGTTCATTAGTATGGGATAGAGTCTGACACCGACATTGCTCCTGCTGTCGCTGAAGACAAGGCTTCAGACTCAGTGCCTGGAGAATTCAAACAGGCTGACAGCTCTCAAGCACAGCTTGGGTACTTCAGATGGATATTATTTTTAGGATTTTTGTTTTGTTTTGCAATATTGTATGAAATGTATGAAACTAACAGCTCAAGTTAAACTCTCCATTACCTTGGGACATCCAGGAGCAATAGTTGACTTGAGGACACCGAAGAGTCTACAAATGCTTTCCTTGTGCCTCCTGTGGGAATGCTTCACTTCTCATTGCATTTAGATAGCCTACCAGACACCTCAGTAGTAGTTGTCCCTAAATTGATGTTGTTCTACAAAGCGATACTGTTCTTTTACTCTTAGCGGGAACGCTCAGCACTTCGAATTCATTTTCAGCAGTTCTCTCTGAAAGTGTCTCTTTCCAGTCCAGGCTCAGATCTCAGACCTTTGTGACACAAAAAAATATGACACAAAAATGCACGTTTTTAAGACACAGAATGTCATATTGAGGGTGGCCCTAAGATGGCCCTCATTTTTTCACTCCCTGGTTACTTCTGGGAAAGGTAATGATGCCTATATGTCCTGAAGCACTGGTATATTACACATCAGTTATAAGATAAAGAGCTCGTTGCTTTCCTCTGATAAGGCTGTGGGAAGACAAGAAGTAAGGGAAATAAATGCTATCAGCAAGCAGTGTAGTTAAGGAGAAGCCTTGAATTACAAACCAGTAGCTGCTCTGTGATTTTTATGCATTCTCTGCAATCAAATGATATTGAGACCATCATTAGAGCCCATTAAAACCACCATTGTGAACTCTGTACCTGCAGTGGAAAGGGTTTCATCTGTAGTTAAACCCTTTGATTTTTAATTTAAAATTGTATTTTGCTGCCGAAGACGAAGGACTTGTTTTGAGCACAGCATTCATACAAATGTTTTTCTTTCGCCTTCGGATAAAACTATGATTAGCAGTTTTAAGCCTTCAGTGTTCTTGGCATCGAGCAAAACAACACGGTGATCATAACAAATGCCTGACAAAAATATTGAAGTGTGGTTGTGTTCATGGACTTTAAAGAACAGAACATCACAGAAAAGTGATAGCTTCAAATACGAGCTGTGTAGATCTTTGATACACAACGTGGCAGCAATTAATCTGAAAAAGTGCTGTGTTTTAACTGCTTCTCAACACAGAAATATGAAAAGCTTATTCACCCATATATCCTCTCTCCCATCCCCATTTGACGTAGGTGAGTGTGCACAGATGCTGAGAGATGCCTGCATGTGTGCAGAGATCACCTGCTCTCCATTGCACGGTGATGCACAGTCTGCTTGTAGGGTTTTTTCTCTTAATTTGTTGGGTCTCCCTTCTGCCACATGGCTAACAGGCAGTTTTAAGGGTGGCAGGAAATCAGACGTGACGTAATTACCCAAGAAATGGGTTCCCATGAAGTGATTTAGTGTCCTTAAGCCTATGGATTGAAAAGGAAAATGTATCCTTATGGGAAGTAAAATTAGCAGCTCATCCATCACCTACTCCTTGGCAAGGAAGTCCTTGTATGGAAGTGGGGCTACGGTGCCTGAACCATTTCACTGACTTCAGCAGACGAGCCAGGATTCAGCGAAGCTCTCAACAAACACTTAATAACAAATATTTGAATAAATCTCTCCTTATCTTCAGTAACAGATGGCATTTGCCTACCAGGTCTACTCTGTGCTCGTTGTTGAGTCTTTCCAGCTCGTGTGCATCTCTGTACTGTTCAAAAATCAGTTTCTCTAAGTCCAGGGTTGCAGAGTGCATGGTGCAGAGGAGCTGTGACCTGGGGCCAGGCAGCAGCATGGAGCAAGGCCCTGGTGAGGCTGAGCATGCAGCCAGCAGCGGGTTAACTCACAGCCATGCCTGCACCAGAGGAACAAGCAGGGAGCGCCTGGGGGAAAATCACTTGCTGTTTGAACGTTCTGCT
The DNA here is from genome assembly GCA_023055505.1 of Callipepla californica brunnescens. Classification (NCBI taxonomy): domain Eukaryota; kingdom Metazoa; phylum Chordata; class Aves; order Galliformes; family Odontophoridae; genus Callipepla; species Callipepla californica. Next base: position 3,813,296 of record JALIRH010000013.1, read on the forward strand.
TCTTGGAGAACAGCTATATGGTAATGCTAATGACATTGCTCCAGACACTGAGAACCCAGGATTTTCAAGTCTCTCCTGCTTTATGTAATGTGGCTGTGTCACATTAATACGTGCTTGTTGGGGATTCATTTAAAATACATGGGTGCTGATAAATTACTCACCGTGCTGCTACCGTTGCTTCTGCATAATTAGAAAATACGTCGAGGTTTAGAAACCCTAATGATGTGAATGTGAAACATCCCCTCTTTGCCGTCCGCTGGGGTTTCTCCATCATCGCCTGTACGTTGGCCCGTTCTGACTGGAGCTGAAAACTCATTAGGCCTGACAGCGCTCAGATACTGTGCTGGAAGTGCTGCTGTTAATTTATTAAGGGCCGAACCCAGAGCAAGGCTGGGCTGCTCGGGTGTGCAGACGAGATGAGTCTGCTCCAAGCACTGCGGCTGGAAGGATGCTCCTCAGCCTGATGTCATCCTGCCCTCTGTGTGAGCTGCCTCCTGCTCGCCGTGCAGACAGACACACAGACAGACGGGCAGACGGCCATGCTGCTGCCGCCCAGCCCCGCTCTCCGCCTGCTCACCAGGCATGGCTCTGCCCGTGGATCACAGCAGGATTTACAAAGACAGCTTGTCTCCCGGTGAAGACTTTCATTTTAATTTTCAGTATTGCGACGTGGAGGAATGGATGGCAGCCGTAAAGTGAGGAGATGAATCTCGGCGTAGTCTGCGGCTCAATATTGTGCCAGGAAAGGACGTTTTAAATCTTGATTTACATTCTGCTCCCCAGACTGACGTGTCAGCAAAGCCTCATTACGGCCAGAACAGCGATTTGCTCATCTGTATGGCTGGGTGGTGCTCACCTGGAGCAGTTGCAGCACGCAGTCTGCTTGCTGCCATAGCAGAGGACCCCTGCCCATTCCCTGCCAGCTCCCCCAGCTCTGTGGGACACAGCCTGCTGCTGGCCTGTGGCCCTCTACCTTGTCAGAGCCTTCCCTTAGTGAACAGTCCTAGAAGGAAAAGGGAGAAACTGGGACCTGGAAGCCCTCTGAGCTTCATTTGTCTCAACTGGGAAAGAAGAATCACATTTCTAAGCAGAAGTTATGTCTTCATTAATTTTGGAAGCAAACCAACGTGGTGATGGGAAACGTTCACCCACTCCTGTGTACTTCGGTGCATATACACATCTAATTCCTGCGAAAATACGGGCTAGTGTACAGACTTTGGCCTTGCTTATCATCAGCACCCCACAGGCTTGTTCTCTGGATGGGGTTGGCAGTTCAGGGGCTGGGCTTGCTGAAAGCGAAGCGCCCTGTGCTTGCTCACGGCATCTGACCTACTTTCTTCTGCCCAGAATGTAATAAAAACAAGAGGCTCGTGTAATGACGGGATTGATTTTTCTGTCCATATAGGTAAGTAAATTGCTGGCATCACAAGTTATCTGCGGCTAAAAGCTGTGACATTGATCTATTAGGCTGTGCCCTATGACCTTCAGTAAGTGACATCCCTGCCTTCCAGTACGCGGCTGGGAAGGGAACTCATGTGCCCTCGGGCTTTCTCGGAGACCTATTTTTTCCTTCTTAGTGAAGAGCTTGGAAATCTCAGGCTGAGGCACCTTAGTAATGATATTTACCATGTTTGTACCCCCGATGTGGCAGTGCTAGGCCTGCCTCTGCATGCTCCAGAGCTGGCCTCCAACCAAGGGCACCAACCACTGCCCTGTGCTCCTTCCCCAGGCAGCTGTGGTTGCTCTGTGTCACACACATCTGTGGGAGCAGAAAGCACTGATCTATGCTTGTCCTAAAGCCCAAGGCAGGGGTAGCCATGCCATTGAGCTTTGTCACACCGGGAGCAGCTGCCCAAAACTGATGGATCTCACGGTGCTCCCAGAGCAGGCGGCAGAGCAGTGGCAAGGCAGTCGGTCCTGGTTCACTCCTGCTGAGTCACTTGCTTCTTAATGCTTCATAAGCTGCTGGATTCATTAGCTGCTGTAAAAGAGCTAATTGCACACATGGAAGAAAGGCAGTGAGTGATGATAATGAAGCTAAGGTTCATGCTTAACTACCTAGGTTCCTATCAGTGAGGTGTGCATATATCTAAAGGCAGTGTGTATTATTCAGATTAAAGATCTGCGCTGTTTGTAGCATGGACCTCTGTGTTTTGTGTCAGCAACATCTGCCTGATTTAGGGCTATAAATTCCCCTTGTTAAAGAGCTATAAAGAGCTAGTGAAGTGCAGCAGGTCCCTATCTCGCAAGTGCTGCATCCTGACACTGTGCTTAAAGCACAGCAGTGAATACTGGGCTACACCAAATGCATGAACTCTGCGTAGCCTGAGCACAGCCCTGAGCCAAAGGCGCCTGAAACTGACATCCTCTGGGGCTTCTTCCTCCCCCATCCACCCATCCTTGTTCGTTACAGTCGTGTCTGGTCATGCAGTGTTCTCCCACTTCTCATAGCTCAGCTCTCGTGGTTTTCAGTTTCTTAATCTTGTAGAGGATACTTGAAGAAGCGTAACATCGGTGTCATCGAAAATGTTAAACATGCAGACTGGAAAGAAGTGAGAATATGCAATTGATTTTGAATGTGAAATCGGTGTAGGTGAATTTGGCTTGTGACCAGATTATCACCAGCAGTCTCTTGTGAGAAAACGTTGAGCTTGGCTGCTGGGAAATGATTTCCCAGTGCTGTCAGAAGAAGCAGAGGTCCGATCTGACCATTTGAATGAAATATTCTGCTGGGGTGCGTGGGGTGAACATTTTGAAAGAGATCTGCGTGCAGCAGGGGAGGTGACAGAGAGGGCAAAACCTTCCGGAGCGCACAAAGATCATCCCCGTAACATACTTCAGCTATAGAGGAAAAGCACTGTTTCTTTCAAACACAACAGCTTTGTGACACTCGGTGGCGGAGGAGCTGACACAGCGTCACTTTTAGTGGAAGTGTGAGACAGACGTCTGCTCTGGGGGGAAGGTGATGCAGTCAACGGGAGACGCTTCTGTCACAGAGAGATTTCTTAGAGGTAAACGTACCCAGTGTCAGATAACCATCTGAGAGGTGCTGGGTTTTGCAGTATTAGGCAGTTTGAATGTGGGAACGAGCAACCAAGGCGCCTGGTCCCGGTGCTGCAGAGCTGGGCTGCTGGAGCTGGGTGGCTGGAGGCAGTCAGCAGGTGCTTCTGCTGCCTTCCTGCCTGCCCGTGCTTGGTGGTCTGGGACAGTTTGGCTTTTCATTGAGGTGCCGGAGTGAATACATGCACGGATGGGGAGAACTGGAAGGCGAAGTGATGTTAGAAATGGGGACTGGCTCCTCAGGGCACCGCGCCTTGCAGAGGGATGCAGTGTTGTTGACAAAGCGGGGCCCGCTCTATTTATATCTGCAGTAAGGCTCTAATCATGAAAGGATGCTTTAATGTGTCCCGAGGCCCAGATGAAACACTGCAGATGTTGCTTTTAAGGAAAAAATTGTAATAATATCCCCTTGAAATCCCGAGGAAATGCGTGTGACGGACTTCTTGAGAGCGGTATTAAGGAAATGAAAGAGGAGTTAGAGTGTGCGGGGAGTTATTGCAGTTCGGGGCTTTGAATTGGCTTACTTCTTTGCTTTTAAGCTTTTTTTTTTTTTTTTTTTCCTGAATATCTCTTTAAAAGTAGCATTTAATGAGAAGGAAAATGTTTTGCTGCCACTGGACCCCACCAGCAGTGCAGTTCCACCCAACCTTACCTCACTTGGGAGCATAAATCCTTTGCGTGCCAGGCACATGCGGTGGGTGAGACTTACTGATCTCTGAGCTTCTGATTTGGTCGGTTGATTTTTTGAGGCAGCTGGGAAATCAGACAAGCACTTACTCAAAGAGCCAACTTTCATCACATCACGTATTTGACCACCTTTAGCCAACTGGTCATTTCATTGAGTGGAGAAGGGGCAAAATAGGGTCCCCTGGGTAAGCAACACCCTGGAGGTTCCCCAAATGCCGGCCCAGGGCTCAGGCTGCACAGCTCTTACTCTATGGGGTGTAGTGGTGCCACTGCCCAACCCCCACTCACGGGCCCTTGGCCACAGCCCTCACCTATCCTCTGCTCCTCCAAAACCTGTGCATCTGATGCATGTTTTTCATCTGTTCCCACTCAGTGTTGGCATAACTGGTTTATGTTTTTATCTGCTTACACTAGATTAGACCAGACTGCTATACTCATTTAGTTAATTTGCTAATAACAAGATATTGTGAAAATCCCCACTTGGCAGAAGAAGATGTGGGCAATGATGATCATATAGGAACGTAATTATTTTTATTAACCAGATCATTCAGAAGCACGAGGGAGCACATTATAAAGCTCAGTTTATCTGTTAAATTTTAAAAGAAATCTGTAATCTCAGATGTTTCAATCGTGGAATTTTGTTTTCTGAATGATGGATGATTGTGTTCCCCCTTTGCCCTTGGAGCTTTGTTCGGACCATTTGCAGCTCTGACTGTGCTGTTGGCACTCATCAGATAACTGTTATTATTAACAATGCACAGATGTATTGGCAATTGCTTTTAGTAGTCAGGCCAGCTGGAAAGAGTATGAAAGAACTTATTAAAGACATATTCCGGTGTGGGTTAGAAGATGAAAAGGAAAAGAAATTATGGTTTATCTGTGTAATTAAAGGCACGCTCTGCAGAGGAAAACAAGCAGAAGCCTACTTAGCATATGCACTGTTTTCGAAGGCAAACCACTTTATCTGGATGAGATATAGAGAGAGAAGCAGGAAAGCCACATTTTTACCTTCCTTTTTGTCCTTTAGATGCCCGTTGCAAATATAAATGGGCAGGTGCGTTTGTATTATTTATGTTAAAAGAAGATTAAGGTTGTAAGGACAAGCACCTTGAAAGTAGGACACGGCAGAATTAACATTGCTTATGCAGTCCCCGTGTTGGCCAAGCAATCTGTTTCTATTACATTTCTGCGTGAGCAAATTGCATGAGCGGAGCGGGCAGGCCTGGCCGCGGTTACGCCGTGCCGGGGGCTGCCACCAGCTCTGCTCCTCGCACAGCTGCACACCGCTGCCCACGGGGCACCAGGGAGGTGACAGCCACCACTTGTGGCCACCTCCCAGAGCCCTGCGGGGACGTCCTTCCCATGTGCACAAGTGCCCAGTGTCCCTTGTGCTCTCGTGCAGCCATCCTTGGTCCCGGAGGCATTCACCTCGAAGCCCTGCAGCTTGCTGCTGGCACCCCACCCTGACTGCTGCCCGCCTTGCATCGCTGTTGCTCCGATTTCCCGTCACTGGTGGTGCTGCTTGTAATTGGTTTGCATTTTTCAGCTCATCAGGAAGGATAATTAAAACAAAATCTTGCCCTCCACGCTCCTCGCTCTCCCATCATGGCAGTGCTAGCTGGTGTTTTAAGTCTGAAGAACGGTGGCGGCAGGATTTACTCCCCGTGAAATGTTTGCGGGCTGGTTGTTAAGCATTGCATTATTCAGAACACATTAAATTGGTCTGAATGAGGAGGAAACGTGTCTCAGTGATCAAACTGATGGACATTAACGGTCTTGTGCCATAAGTTTGTTAAATTTGAGCTAGATTTAGCTACTGCGTGCTTCAGTTCTGTTCTGCAAGGAAGGCTGTGGACAGGAAACTGGCAAGGAGTAGGAGGCATAAATTCGATATAACCACAGCCCAAACTGAAAGCCTTATATAAATCCTTGGGATTTCCAGACTTCAGAGCAATTCAGTAAGCATTACTGCCTTCTATCGACCAAGCAGGAAAGTTTAACCGGCAGTGCCAGATAGCAATGCTTAAGAATCTTGAGGTGGCTTTAACATCTGAGGGTGGTTTAAATCCCTGTGGAGGGGATGAGGGGGAGGGAAGCAGTGCATTCCTCAGCATTTCCAGCTTCACAAAGCCTGTGTGCTGAGCTGGAGGCTGTCAGCATTGGCTCAGCATCAAAACCAGGAAACCTGAAACAACATAGGTGATATGTACACGGCACACGAGCAGTTAACTAGGAATTTTCTCAGTTCACTCTTAACATTTGTGGTTGTGATTATTTAGGGGAATGCAAAACTGAATTTGGAAAGTTAGATTATTGATTAAGAAAGGGTTTTGTGATTGCTGTCACGTGAGGTCTGCTTCATCTCCTGTATCACAAACCTTCTGCTGCCGCTGTGAAAAGCAGGCTCACGGTTTGCTGGGAACTTTCAGTAAGCACGTGTTGGCGTTTCCTAACTCTGATTGAGGGCAGAGCCCCACAGAAAGACCCCTGGGGCATCATTTTTGTTCTGCTGACCTAACCGCCCTTCACCTCCCTCCTTTCCTCCCTCCCAGCGATCGAAAATCGCCGTCTACGAGAAAATGTGGTCATACATGAAGTCGGCCGAGCCCTCCGTGTTCACCAAAACCACGGCGGATGGGGTGGCGAGGGTGCGCAAGTCCAAGGGGAAGTTTGCCTTCCTGCTGGAGTCCACGATGAACGAGTACATCGAGCAGCGCAAGCCCTGCGACACCATGAAAGTCGGCGGGAACCTGGATTCCAAGGGCTACGGGGTAGCCACCCCCAAAGGCTCAGCATTAAGGTGGGTGGAATAATATAACAATATCCATGTTGTTATAGTATTCCACCTACCCTGATGTATTGTGTTGTCATTTTCTTTCTTGTGGATTTTGAGGTAACTTTTTAAAGTTTAAAAATCTTCGATATTCCATGGAGTTAAATAAGACGGTAAATTAACGGTTTCGTTTATTTAATGCATCCATTTTTATTCTTTTTCTTTTTTTTTTTTAGTGCTCTCTTCGTGTTGTCCTTTCTGATTGTTTGTTGCTGTTTTAATTTTACAGTTCGATGGCTTTTTCAATTTAAATGGTAAAAGCCGAGTTAACCTGCCATACGTGACGAATGTTAACTGCATGATGTGGTGTTCTTGTTACTTTTTTTCTCAAAGACGATTTCCCCATCCCGCACACTTCAGTTTTGAGCAAATGTTATCCTCCATGCCACCTTCCAATATTTAACCCTGTATTTGCTGTACAAACATTTTTATAGCTCCACGTTCTGTGAAATTTTAGCCAATTTGTCCTCTTGTGCTCCTTTTTTTATACGTTACGATTTCCTAAGCATTTGTGCATTTTTCTTACAAGTTATGTTTTATCGTTTCAAGAAATGCTGTTAACCTGGCAGTATTAAAACTGAATGAGCAAGGCCTCTTGGACAAATTGAAAAACAAATGGTGGTACGACAAAGGAGAGTGCGGCAGCGGGGGAGGTGACTCCAAGGTCAGCCTCAATGTCACCACAATCGGGTACCTTAGTGGAGAGTAATCGGCAAGGCTGTTATTGTGCTCGACAAGGAAAAAAAAAAAGAAAACCCAGATCAAAACCATCCGAATCATTGCGGTGGGGAAAAAAGAAAAACGAAACGCCATTCGCTTGCCCAGTAGCTCTTGTGAAGAGGCAGCCATGTTTAATGGTGGCAGCAGTTTTTTTTGGTCAAGCTCGCAAACCTCGCTGAACTAACAGATAGAAAGCCCCGTGCTGGTGGGGCCGGGACACAGCCAGCAACTGCTTCCAACGCTGAGCACAGGGCTTCGCTCCTCTGGGTCTTAGCTGCGGCTTAGGCTTACTTCTGAGAGGCTCTGTCCCCTGGGGAAGACTCCTTTCCCCCAAGCTGTGCTGGGGCTGGTCCCCAGCCTGGGGCTCTGATGACTGTGCTAGGCAGCCTGGGCTCAGAGCCCAGCTGCTTCCCATCTTCTAGGAGGGATGCTGGCCCAGCATGGGGTCACAAGGTACGGGCTCAGCAGTGACCACAGCAGTGGCAGTAGCTGGAGCAGGCTGGCTGTTATCGGTCATCTTAGTACAGGAATTACCGAGGAATTTAGTTTCAATTACGTTGCTCTACTGAAAAGTTAAGCAATGATGGGAATCACCCATTAGTAGTAAAATAATAGCAATAGCAGCAGTGCATAAGGAACGAGGGCTTGCAGAAGGTGAAGCTGAAGCGAGAGATGTTTGTTTGCAGCAGTGAAGGGCATTGAAATGATGCGCTGAAGTGGAAATTAATCTTAAGGAGAAGTTTGGGTAATTTTGCCCAGAGTCAGTGCACACAGGAGCACTCTGCTTTGTGTTTGCTGTGCTTCTAAGATGTGGATTAAAATCCTAGCTCCAGAGGCACCAGTGCAAACATGTTCATTGGATAACATAGGCTGCGGCTTCCCCCTGTGCCAGGCAGCCTGTGCCTGAGCCACGCTCCCTGAGCTGCTCGAAGGAGATCCTGCACTGAAGGAGCTAACTGGCATGTGGAGCATTGCCAGCTGGACCCCGTAGCACTAACAACAGCACAGTCTTTAACCTGGTAAAGAGAAGCAATAGCTAGAACGGGTTGGACGTTGTTAGTCACCTTGGGTACAGGAACTGCCACAATATTTACTTTCAAATACAGTTTTATATATATAAAAAAATTGAGATTAATTTTCGCAGTGACACCCTCTTGCAGCCAGTAAAATCAGTTCCTTAAGGAACAGTAACTTCTGTTCTCCCTTACAAAAATGCTTCAGCTTTGGTCAGAGATCAATAATAACAGTATTTTCAGTAAATCACAGTTTCGGATGATCGCTGCAAATTACTGCTGCATTCCATTAACATGAGTTGCACGCAGCTGGCTGCCTAGGGAGGTACTCAGCTCCTCATCTCTGGTGTAGCAAAAGCCACTGCATAGTAGTGAAAGTAGATCTCACATTCTGGCTTGTTCAGTGCCTGCCTTTGCAGTGCTCAGCAGCAACCTGCAGAGCTCCCGTGTGCTTTTTAGCTCTGTGGCTCATCCCTCACACAACATTTTTATATAATGGTAGACTTGCTGGTATATTAAATGTTTAATATTCTCCTGGGATCCAGCACTGCGTTGCCTAATACTGCCTCCATGGAAGCAAACCTTTCGTACAAAGCAGCATCAATGAACTTCATTGCTTCGAGTTCATTGAATTAAAACCAGGCAACTAATGCTTGCAGCCCTGAGGAAGCTGAAGAGGATTTCAAAAACGGTCATAATTAGAGCAGGGTCACCCTGCTACTCCTGCTTGTGCTGAAGAACCTTTACAAAAAGTAATGCCATCTATTAGCAAGCTCTTGCCTTGCTCAGTAGATGCTGAGAGGTACACCAGCACAGAGGAGCAAACATGATGGGCAGGCAGGAAAGGGTGAGTTGTTATTTCTGGAGATGTGGTATATCAAAGGGCTTTTTCATGACAAAATGTTTTTTCCTTTGAGGCAAATTTGTGCAGGCATGTAACCCAGCAGGCTCAGGCTGCACAGCACTCGGACAGGACAGACAGACAGAAAGGTGCCTTCCTGGCAGAGCATGCTGGCATCCTCAGCCATGCCAGCCCCAGGCCCCTCCTTTCCCCTCTGTCCTCCCACCATAACTGGCTTGCCCTTGTGCTCTCATCCCATCTACACAGCAAATTGTTTGTACCAACCTGGCTTTATTAATAGGGGATCCCACGGGACACACTTCAGAGCTGTTCTTTTTTTCCTATTCCCTTGGAGGAGGAGATACAGAAGGGGACTGATTGAAGGAAGCAATCCCTGGGAGGACTGTATGAATGATGGAGGTGATCGAATGGCAGCACCTGGGGGACGGAGTCGCTGCTCAGGGTGGGTGGTGGGTGGCTGCTGGAGGTGACCGCACGGTGCCCATTGCTTGCTCGGGGCAGCTCTCTCTACCGGCGAAGCTAACAGAGCCCCTCTCTCAGCTTAGCCAGTAGAGACCTGGGCTTGGGGAGCAGCTGCCTGAGCAGACCATCGGCCCTGCCTGCCTCCAGTATGGACTTAAGCTGTAGCTCATGCTGACACCCGGAGTAAGGACGTGCCTGTTTGCCTGTGCCAGGGCCCATTCCATCCCACAGAGTTCACCCCCATGTGCATCCTCCCTGCGGTGTAGCATACAAGTTACTGTGCTGTGGGATGGTGAGCTGTAATTGTGAGTTTACCTCTTGTTAACCACATGTTTCTGACCACTGGAAAATTACCCGGATCTCTGAGTGACGACGGGAGTCCTGTGGTGGGAATCAGAGAGCAGCCTTTCTGGAAGGATTTACATCTCCTCCGTGACACCCGCACAGTGGGCACCGCACTGCCCCGCAGTGTCCTGGCTGCTGGGGCCACCCTGGCAGGGTCTTCTGTGCTCAGTGCTGGGCTCCCTCCATGCCCGGTGGGTGTGTGATGCATGTTAACACGTGTGGTGACTTACCTGGTGCAGGCATCCTGTCCCTGCATCAACATTTGTTCGCTTTGCTCTCTTAACCGAGCGTCGATTCAGGTTTATCCATTGGATTCGTGGCAAAATTACACTGCATTCTCAACCACTTCTGTGTGTCGGCTGCGTTTGCGGATGCTAGAGGATGCAGAATAGCAGTTATAAAACAAATGTATTCCAGGAAATACATTACAACATCCTACCAGTTTGGAAACTAATTATTTTGTATATTACACAATCCTATCATCTCAGAGCTGAGTGGTGGCTGAATAGGAACGCTACAAGAAACAAAGCAGGATGTAGGCAGCAGCAGCGGGATGAGTGACTTAAGGGAAACTAATTATTCAGTTGCATAGGAACAATTTTCTGCTAAGATTAATTTCTGTAGTTCTGCAGTTGATACATTTCTTGTATTCTCATACCTTCACGGTAACGCTGAATGACAGCCAGCACGGAAGGAAATTGCCTGAATGGGAAGTTCCACCAGCTTCACTTGCCAGGAGTCCTTCCTAATTATTTGACTTAATTTCTTTGATGTATTCTTTTTTAGGCTGATATCTCTTTTGGAGTGCATCTGTGAAATGGTACTTGATGCAACGCTGCTTCATTTTCGTGTCGTTTCCTTGTAATCAGGAGATGACTGTTGCGGAGAGCTCGTTGAGTTCTGCCCTCGGAGCCTCTCGTGGTAAAGCACCGCGTTTCCCAGCCCTTCCCAGACGAGAGTGGGGCCCTTGGCAGATGGGATCCGTTGCCCCGTTTCTCGCTGCTGTTTGCAGCACAGCAGCTAGCATTTGTGGCACCACGAATGTGTGCCAAAGTGAAGTAGTACTTCAATAAGCAAAATAATGCTTTCGGATGAAGGCATCGAAGTACGTGCTTAATTGACAACTGTTATTTTCTCACGTGCTAGGAAGTAAAACTGCATAAGTTTTATATGAATAATGAAGTCTTAGTGCTTAAAGAGTTCAATAGAGCACCTCGTTTAGAGCATTGCCAAGAAGGGCAGGGAGCCTGCTGCCTTGTTTTGGAGGGTGTTTTACCAGGACTGCCACCACGAGAGTCAGGATGAGGACCGAGCAAGTTGCCCAGGCTGCGAGGAGCTGGTGGGCTCAGGGCTGGCATCTGAGGATCGGGAACTTTCTGTTTTGTTTGCGTAACCTTTAGCAGAAGTGCCGTGTGGACTTGCTTTGCTCCCTTGACAAGGAAACGCAGTGCTGACTGCGGTGGAACAACCACGCGTTCTGCTTCACAGCCACAGGAAGGCTCAGCAAAACGCTTGTGAGTCACGCATTTGTTTTGATAATGCTTGTGGTGCTTAAGAGTTGTTTTCCGTGAATTACTTGCATGAGTCACTGATCCCCCATTGCAAGCATCAGCATGGGGGGAACTGAGGCAGGGCTCCTTGGGCCTGGAGAAGGGAAAGGAGAAAGCAGCAGCACCCGTGGCAGGAGCAGGCCCAGCTCTGAACGCCTGCATTCAGCTCCACGCTCGGTTCTTTCCGGTGGTAATGTGTGTCGCATGAAATACAAAGGGAAAAATAAATGCCTCTCTTCTTCTTCTTCAAAGTAATTGTAACCCTCCAGCACCGAGCTGGCAAGGCGGCAGGCTCTGCGCTCGCCAGCACTGTAACTGCGTGTTGCACACCTCTGGTTCATGCCAGTGACACAGCTGCCCAGTGTGCCTGCATGCCTTCAGACCGAGCTGCAGAAGAAGCCATCACGGGAGGAAAATAGCTCATAGAAGACGAGGGAGAATGTGGCTATGTCTAGAGGCAAGAGAAGGAGAAGGTGAGGGGGTACTCGGCACGCAAGGTAAGTCGAGTCTCTTGCTCGTATTCCCAAGCCTAGGAAGGATGCAGGTAATGCCAGGAAGGGCCCACGTCGCTGTGTCAGAAGTTGTTGGCTGTAGCATGGCATGCAGGCCCCATCCTGCTGCCCCTGCCTCTCCACCGCTGTGTCTTGAGTCTCAGGCACAGCTACAAATGAACTACAATGACTTGTTATGGCTTGCATTTCCTAATCCAATATGCACGTATTATTGCATTAGCACTTGGCACTTCTATTAAATTATGATCCTGTTAGTACAGAGTTTAATTTATTTGAGCTACGTTTATGAAACATATAAATACACTTTCCTGGAGGCAGTTGCTGCTGCCAAACACAGACGGTGCGCTCTCTGCAGAGCAGAGGAGGCTGCAGGCTCAGGTGCTGACACGTCTGGCTCTGTGCAGGTGTGTTCAGCACACGTGTAGGTGGTGTGATGGCACCGTACAGCCACGCTCGTCTTCCACGCTGCAGCAAATCCAGCACCAGACAAAACCTGGTTTTGAAATGAACACCAAATGCCTGCATGGAAATCCCCAGAGATTCCACGAGGATGCGACAGGTGCTCCATCGTGGCTATAAAAATAGTAAGCAAGATCTCTCAAATTGACCTAAAGAACACTATTTATGGAAAAACGTGGGGATGAAGACTAGAGCGAACTTCTGTTGATGTGGATACTCAACAGGAATGGTGGAAAACCATCCCCTGGGAGACCATTTGTGTGGCTTTCAAATGGCACCGTGCAGCCTATGCTCAGCACCTGCTGCAGAGCTCTCCTTGCAGACAGCTGCGGTCCGAGCAGAGGGAAGAGCTGCCGGGCCACAGATGCTCTCTGTGTGGAAGCAGCCCTCGCAGGCTGCTGTACTACATCAAAACGGCAGCACGAGGCTCTGCCTGCATGCTCCTGCTGGCTCTGATGAAACTACTTTGCGTCCTAATTCATCCCATGACACCTTTCAATACTGAGAGGCAGAAAACAGTCAAACTGTGCAGTGCCCTGCCTGACATCTCAAGTCAGCCACCGGGGACACCGTTCTCCAGCCCCATCAGCAAAGGAACCACATCTGGTTGTGCCACTGGGAGCAAGAGAGAGAAAAAGCCCTTCTGCTGCGGGATTTAAGGCTGTGACTGATGCCTCTGAGCGCAACGCCAGCCGTCAGCGCACGGCGTATTTCTTCAGTGGCTGGGGATGTATGGGGCTTGAGGCACCTATTTTTAATCTTCTGGTTTTGAAGGCTCTTTGTCTTTTCAAACAAGACAGCTTTCTCTTCTGTCCCGTCTTCTGCCCGGCCATAAAGCATTTCAGTCCTGAAAATGTTTTGAACTGCTTGAAGGAATGTTGGAGGTCTGAAGTGGTGCAAGCCAGTGCTCCTTTCTTAAAGAAAACAACACCAAAATGCCTGGTGCTCTTTTAATGAATAGTTAGTGCTCAGTGTGAAATACAGATCATTTTCAGAGGCAAAACATAAATAGGTATTGTGCATCACTGTGTTTTTGGGGCTCTGCTCACACCTGCTTCGAGTGCCCTGCAACTGTGGGCTTTAAACATACACAGGGAGTTTTATTGTCGGGTCCATTTCCTGCCCAAATCTTCCCCATCCCTTACATGTGGATGCAGAGCAAAACATGAAACCGTGGCATGGAGACACTGCTAAATTGGTAAATTATGACAGGCCGTATCATGAGGGAGAGCTGATCTAGGAAAGAGCAGAAGGCTTGGGCAATGCATTCACCCTCCGGTTTCCTACCTAGTCAGAAATTATTTCAGTAATAAGATCTGACAAAAAGTCCTTTCAGTAGTTACAGATCAGGCTAGGATTTATAGAGCTTGGGGGGATAAAGTGCCTTATTTGATTTAGACGGGTCTTTAACCTCAAGCAATGCCCTCTAGAGAACAGTGCTGGATTTGGTGTCTCTTCCTGCATTCTTCCTGTCTTTCTATTTTAATGACGTTAGTGAGATCTGTGTGCTGTACTGCTGGGCTGAGCAGAGTGCTGGGGTTGATGTCTGCCTCCACCGGTGCCCCTTGCCCAGCTCGGTGGCTGGGTGCTGGTGACATCAGCAGCCCAGCGGTGCCTCAGCCAGCGAGGACAGCCACGGCCAGGAGAAACGAGCAGAATTCGTGCTGCGGGTGTTGGAGTGCTCTAAATATGTCAGATTCCCAAACTGAAGGGACTAGGAAAGAAAGAACACGGATTAAAAGCAAGACCAGTTGAATGAGCTCTTCACAGTGTGCTCATGGAGACCCGGTGCAACGCTGAGCTTTCGCCTCCTTCATGTCACTGAGATTTGCGCAGGCGGCGAAGGCCCCTCAAGAAAGCTGCGTTTCCTGCTGCTCAGCAAGGCATTAGCACCAAGTGAGGATGTCATTCTTCATTAACCTTGCAGTCTTCAGAGGGACAGATTTGCCAGAAACCTTGAGGGCAGATGCAAACGTCCCTCAGGTGGCCCTGGGGACACCGCAACCAAGCTGCTCACCATACAGGCAGGCTGGGCCTAGAGTCCCTGCTGCAACTCGGCCCCTGCTGCCGTGGGCCCCAGCCATGCCACAGGCAGGGAAAGGACCAGAGGAGCTCTCACTGGTGATGTTCTGCTCTCCTTTCAGCTTGTGGGTCAGTTCTTCACCCTCTGCTCCCAGAAATGCTACTTTTGGACTCTCAAGCTGTTCTGAGACAGCACTTGGTACCCCGTGCGCACATAATCTGTGGAACAGCAGAAGCTGGCTGGTAGTTGGTGAAGGAACAACTGCAGATTGGACTCTGTAAAACCTGGGTGGTGAGAGCCCAGTGCTGGGGATGCTCAGTGCAGCCCTGAAAGTGCTGCTGGGAGCCTTTCGGTGCTGTCTTCTTTGCAGTGCCCTTTTCTGATCAATTGCATCTAAAAATCTTAGATTAACTATGAGCAACGTTTCATCTGGTTTGAAGGGAGCAGCGTGCTGTCTGCAGTGTTCTTTTGCTGTCCTTGGCAATGATCATTTTTGGGCATAACATTTATATTACATCCATTAGAGCATAGAATGGGATATGAATTATCCAAAGCTGTTCCAATCACCACTTAAATCTTTATTGATTACAAGTAATAAACGTAACTGCGGTGTCGTAGAGAGCTTCTGCCACGCAAGCACCAGTTACCCACAGCTGGCGAGCACCTGGGGTGGAATGGTTCAGTCACACCTGAGCTTTGCTCTTGGAGCACACCGACATGGTCACCACGGTCCCTACCAAGTCCTCTTGTTTTGGTGAGGATAAAGCCTCAGCCCTGAGCATCGTGCCGTACCATGGGAACACTGCCAGCTCAATCCCACTCGCCACTGCTGGCTTTGCTGGGAGTACAAAGCACTGCAAGAGCGGGAGCTCTCAACCCCTGAAAACTTCACTTTGATAAAAGTAGCCACGCTAATCGGCAGCTGACCTGGAAACCACGTGGGGAAGATGAAAAAGAATCCCGTTGTAAATTAAAGGCGGAGGAGTGACAACCGAAGCCACCAGGGAAAGGGCCGAGGACCTCACAGAGCAGCCTGTACAGCCCCAGAACAGTGACCTTATTAAAGAAGCAGCTGGAAAGCACAGCATTATCCCAGGGAAAAGATGAAGAAATGTCTTTTGAGAGAGAGACCCAGGAACAGCACAGGGGATCTCCTGAGCCACCTGTGTTGTGCCCAAGACTGTTGATGGCTTAGATGCAGCCTTCCTCTTGCAAACAGTGCCAGGGCAAGCTGTGAAAAGCCACTTTTCTGCAGCAAGCACAGAAAAACCCTCCTGAGCCTTCAGTACTGGGAAAAAACAAATCTGCCCCCACATCCCAACCCCTTCCAGAAAATGGGGCAGGCTCTCGGTCCAGGCGGGTGCCGACCATCCCACACCCATGGTGCTGGAGCCATGGGAGCTGATGCCTGCCCAGGGCCGTGACCAGCAAAGTCAAACTCCCTTCTCTTTGCTTAAGATAATTTTAGTTTACTTTTTTTTTTTTTAATATACATTTTTTAGCAATTGTGCATGCACAATTAACAGCAATCTTGGCTTTAAGAAAAATAATAAAGCACCCTAATTAGCATGTTAAGCCTTCTCATTTCCCAATACTGTATAATGTTGTGGAAGCTAATTTATAATGTATTGGATGTTATGCAAATTCTCTGTGTTCCGTAAGGGGTTTATGAAGGCATGCAGATTAAAAATAGTGTTTGGAATGGGACTGGGGGGATGGGGGAGATCTGCACAGTAAAATATGCAGAGGAGCGAGAAAGGTGTTGATAACCTTCCCCTCATTGTTGGTGTATTCTCAGACGTGCAGTGCTTTTCAGTGCATAGGATCCCTCTGAGTTGGACTGTTTCGAAGTGAAATCTGGAATGAGAGAGCACACTGCTTGCAGCACAAGGGGATGCTGCCCGGGCTGCCTGGGACCAGCGGTCCCCACTCGGTGGCACGGTGTTGGCACGTGGAGCCAGCCTTCCCTCGGCCTCAGAGGTGTTTGGTGCAGGGCTGGGGCTTGCTGTCTGTTAGTGCCACCGAGGTGCGGCTGGGCCGGGCCCACCACCACCACAGAGCTGCTGCCAGCACTGGGACTGGGCAACGGGGCAACGGGGCAATTGGGCTGGCTTTGTTTCTCCTACCCTCATTTAACAGTGAGTGCCGATTACTCAAAGCGATATGGGCAGGACCTGGTAATATAGCGTTGCTGTAGCGTTAACTTAAGGGGATGATCCAGTTGCCTGCAGTGTAAATACTTTGTGGCCAGGAACCCTGCTTTATCGCTTTGTATAGTTTTAAAGTAGTTTAAAGCTTGAATAACATAAAATAACATAATATAATGTTATTTATGTTATTTCCCACGTGAAGAACTCCTGTAAACCTTGCAGTATTGAAACTCAGTGAACAAGGCATCTTAGACAAGCTGAAAAACAAATGGTGGTACGATAAGGGTGAATGTGGAGCCAAGGACTCCGGAAGTAAGGTCAGTCGCTGAAGGTCTTTTCGTACTGATTAGCAATCACATTTTGACCCACTGTTTGTGTATTCAGAGAATGACTTTCAAAAGTTGCTGTTTACGTTTCGAAGGTTGAAAGAAAAGAATAGAAAAAAAAAAAAAAGATTAAGTCTCCGAAAATGACCGCAGTTTTTCTTACGTGCAGTGACAGGCTTTAGTTGTAAGTACGTTTTGCTATTTAGTATTTTGCTGCAAAGACATGGAAGGAGAATCCCCCAGAGCGCTCAGAGCTGCCACCCTCATTTCAATTTGCAAGTTTCCTTTCAGGCAGTGTGGTTTATTCAGGCCAGCATCTTTTGCCTTATTATTATTTTCAGTTTGATTGGACGCCTGCTTTTTGTTTCCAAATTGCCACGTAGATCCCATAGAGGTCAGTCTGCACAACAGTCACGTGCTTGTGCAGACTTCAGGGCAGGACCCCGGTGAGGAAGAAGTGCCCTTCCTGCCCTACGTCCCGCTTCACTTCTAAATGTGTTGAGCTGAATGTTGGAGCTGTTGTTGGCAATGCTCTCTGCCGTTCCCATTCCAACCCAGACCCGTTTTGCTGCTGCACGGCTGCTGCCAGCTGCATGCCCATCCCTGTGGGGTCACCATACGGGCAGGGCCGGCTGCATCAGCAGCAACCACTCATTTCAGCCGTTGGGTTTAAGCCCTATGAGGATTTCACTGGGTATTTGTAATGCCTGTGTAGCTACTGAGGATAGAACACCCACGTGCTGTGCTTGCTGGAGTGAAGGATGCTTTCAAAGACACCTCTAGGAGCTGTCCCGCTGGCATCAGCACAGCTCCCCTGGTGCCCTTGGAAGCACTCACTATATCTGTTCCCCCCAGATGCTCCCAGTTTGGAGGCCTCTCCCCATGTCAGGTCCCATTGCTCCAGTCGAGCCAGCAAGGCTGCCCTGCTTGCAGCTGGGCTGGGGGCTGCTTGGAGCACAGCCCCAGAGCAGCTCTGCGAGATGAAGGGAATCTGAGCACGGTCCCTGCAGCAATTGGCAAGAGGCAGAATGAGCAATAACCAGCTCTCAGTGCCGGCTGTTTGCTAAAATGCATCTATCTAAACTGCCCGTGAAACACAGACACGTACAAGGTGCAGCCTCCTTTATCCTGAGCGCATGGCAGGCTGGCTGTCCCTGGCCACAGCCCCGCACCGAGGTGTGTCTGGGCACACCTGGGCTCACTTTGCCTCACAGCTCAGGTGGGAACCAGCAGCACCTCCCACGTGCAGCAGCAAAAGGGTTGTACTCTTGTTTCATCTCATTACAAAATCCTGTTTTTTAAAATGAAAGCCTCCTCCCCCCATCTGCCATGTCCTGAAGGGATGCAAGTCCCGGGCAGCACATTCTGTGCTGCAGCGTTGTTTTCTGCTCCCTGCAGGTGCTGGCTTAGCTTAGGGCTCTCCTGCTGACCTTAACCTAGCTGACCATCTTCCTTGTGGTTTTTTTTGTAAGTTAGGAAAAAAAGGGTAGAAAAGTTAGCAGCATCTCACTGATTTTATCTACATTCACCAAAGCCAGGCATCTAGTGGTTTTTCTTTTTACTTTCATAATTCAAGATCCTGCTACTTCATGTAGCCCTGGCCTGTCCGCTAGAGCTCCCCAAAGGTGCCCTGGCCTCCAGCTTTGCCCTGTGAAGGCCTGGGGGAGCCAATGGCCAAAACCCCATTGACTTCCACATGGCCAAGGTTTTGCTTGGTGACCAGTGTGGGACAGACATCCCTGTCCCACGGGGCCAGCGGCACCGGTAGGGTGACGCAGCGTGACCGCAGCGGGTAAGGCTGTTGGGTCGTGTGGGGGTCTGGGGGATGTGGACTTGATTGGAGAGTTTGTACCGTGTGTGGTCGTTGTTAGGACTGAGTGCAAAGTAACCTGTTTTTCTGTCTGCCTTTTTCTCACAGCAAAACTAACGGCGTGGTTCGTTTCTCTTAGGACAAGACCAGTGCTCTGAGCCTGAGCAATGTGGCCGGGGTTTTCTATATCCTTGTCGGAGGCCTCGGGCTCGCCATGATGGTGGCTTTAATCGAGTTTTGTTACAAGTCTCGGGCAGAGTCCAAGCGAATGAAACTCACCAAGAACACCCAAAACTTTAAACCTGCTCCCGCCACCAATACCCAGAATTACGCTACGTACAGAGAAGGCTACAACGTGTATGGCACAGAAAGCGTGAAAATCTAGGGGTATGAGTAAGGTCCAGACAACTAGAGATCCTCTTCTTTAACTTCTGTGTGTTATTATTTAACTTCTGTGGGGATTTAAGTCAGCCCTTCCCTGCACAGGAGCAGGCTGCTGCCTGCCTGCAGTGCCCGCTGTGCCATGGGCTCCAGGCTGCAGTGAGGACACATCTCCCCAGCGACCTGTAGCTCTCTCAGCCCTCATCTTTTGCTAAGTAACGGCTGTGTGGGCAGCTGGGGAGAAGCATCCCAGGGGTGGGAATGCCCCGGGCACACAGTGCTGCGTGTGCTGCATGCAGGGAAGCAGAACAAGGGGCTTCCCCCCTCTGGGCACTGTCAGAGCTCCGAGCTGCCTCCTTCCCCATGAAGGTTGGTTCATTACTGTCTCACGAGGGCTCCTTCTCAGAGGAGAAAAATGAAGTCTTGTTTTTGTTACAGATCCTCGCTCTGACAGCATGCAGGAGGAGAAGCAGCAGAGAATGTGGCTACTTCATGGATTCGGACCACCTGAGCCAGTCGCACTCTAGCCGAGGTGTCAGGCATGACACGCATTGATGATGGTGCAATGAACTTTTAATAGGAAAAACTGATTTTTTTCCTTCAGTGCCTTATGGAAGACTCTGAGACTCACAACAATGCAAACCATCACTGAAATATTCTTGCTTTGCTTGAAAAAAAAAAAGAAAAAAAAAAAAAGAAAAGAGAAAAGGGAAAAGGAAAGGAAGAGAAAAAAAGAAAGGAAAAGAAGAGAAAAAAGAAGAGAAAAGAAGAGAGGAAAGGAAAAGGAAAGAAAAGGAAAAAAAGAGAAAGGATTGAAAGGGAAAGGAGAAGAAAAGAAAAAAGAAAAGAAAAGAAAAGAAAAGAAAAGAAAAGAAAAGAAAAGAAAAGAAAAGAAAAGAAAAGAAAAGAAAAGAAAAGAAAAGAAAAGAAAAGAAAAGAAAAGAAAAGGGAAAAGGGAAAACAAAAGAAAAAGGAAAGAGAGGAAAAGGGAAAAGAAGAAATGGAAATGAGAGGAAGTGGAGGAAAAGGAAAGGACTGGTAACAAGATCTTAGTATGTGGAAAAAAAAAATCTTGTAAAAAAATCAGTGCAACAAAAGCCATTCTTTGATACCACTGCACAGAAACTGAAGTGGCGTCCGAGCGCACGCGGGCGCGGTGCGGTGCTGGTGGCTGTGGGCACGCGGCTCCGGCAGCACCGCTCCCAGCACAGCCCTGGCACGGCCCCGTGGCACCGAGCCGGTCTGTGAGCCGCACGGCTCATCGCAGCTGTTCTGTATATCAGCGAAGAGCGGCTGAAGAAAAGAAATAGTGCATTAAACACAGCTAAGGTCGCTGACTGTGAATCTGTAAATCCAAGAGAAAGCAATCTGTGGAACTGCATGTCCCGCTTCCAGAACAGTACATTCATTTCCTTGACGAGGTAGCTAAGTGCAGGCAGAAATATTGTATTCCTTTGTTTTTCTATCATCGGGCGTTACCTACAGGTGCTTTATTAAAACGATATCGGGTGGCTTTAAGGAAAGCAACGAAACAAAGCGGGACGCGGCGCGCCGTTTAGGTTCGCACCACTCATCCCTTCTCTTGCTGCGCATTTCGATTCAGTGCTGAGCAACGAAGCAAGAGAAGCGCAGGTTAGTTTTTTTGCCAGGCCTGCTTCCAGCAGCAGTGTGCTCCGCTGAACGCTTCCCCACGGCAGTTTCACAGCGGAGCAGGGAGCACCCCGAGCAGCCCCCAGCTCCGGACCGAGCAGCGCCGTCTGAAAGCAACAGCAGCAACAACAACAAGGCTAAAAACAATAAGAGCAAGGAACAGGTGAAACACAGCGGGAAGCGCTCGGGAGATATCCGCGTACTAATTACCTCTACTACCACAAGGCGTATTTTCTGTAGTTTACTGTTAGGATTTTGTTTCGTCGGTAACATACGGCGCAAAGCTCATTTAAAGCAGTCTGCCCCGTAGGCGTTTAGTTTGCTGATGATAGAGTCGGACTTTTAATAGGATTTAAACAACAACAAACGCAAAGAAAAAAAAAAATAGTAAAGACTGTATGGGCAAAGCCTCGCTAAAAATACGTATTTCCGACCCGGTGTAATATAACGACCATTTTAAAGGCTCATAGGAGAATAATTTATCATTCCAGTTTTTAACAGGCGGTCGAACAACACAACTGTGGCTTCGGTTCGGGTTCTTTTTGTCATGAAACTGTGGGTTGTTTGGTTTTCTTTTTTCACCTTGATCCACCCCCGGGGAGGTTGGGCTGGAGCGCTGCGCTCCTCCGCTGGCTCCGCAAGAGGCATTTTTCTTACCAGCTGTACAAAATGTGTGTTTAGCAAATCCATTTTTTTTTTTTTTTTTTACGAGAGGAGGCTTCACGCAGTGAAGGGAGTTTGGGAGACGGTTGGATCTTTTTTAAAACTTGCATGTAAAGCTGAAACAAGCCGTGGTGATCGCTTACAAAGCCCAGCTACCAACTCCAAGCTACGGGAAGTTCGGTGGTACTCTCACGACGATGCTCCAGTGTATTCCTTTCCTTCGTTTTGCTGTGGGGTCTCCTGGGTTCTTTCCTTTTTGTTTTGGAGTTTTGGTTTGTTTGGTTGTGTTTGGTTGTTTTTTTGGGTTGGTTTTTTTGGTATTCTGTTCTCTCTCTCTCTCTCTCTCTCTTTTTTTTTTTAATTTGTAATTTAATTTCCTATTTTTGGTCATTGAAACTGCACTTCAGTGAGCAGAAAAATTGCCAAGCAAACTAATGGCTGTAAAAGCATAAACTGCATGTGTGGGCATCAATTACTGAGCCTCATTTTAATGAGGTGTTGTACAAAGAGTTTTAATACATTTTGTAAATAAAACTGTAAAGAAAAAAAAAAAACAAACAAACACACACATACGGAGTTTGCTGATGTTTTCCCCAACGAGAGGCACCGCTGTGGTCACAGAGCTGTGCTCTGGCTTGGGATGCCCAATGTTTGTTCTGTCTGGGGAAAGGCTTTGGGGCACACAGCTCAGTGCTTCATGGAAATAGGACTTTAGGGCTTGGCACCCTCAAAACAAGTGGTGCTGCCCAGAGAACTGTGGGTGCCCATCTCTGGAGGTGCCCAAGGCTGGGCTGGGTGGGCCCTGGGCAGTCTGAGCTGGGGGGGCAGCCAGCCCATAGCAGGGGTTGGGGCTGGATGGGCTGTAAGGTCTTTTCCAACCCAAGCCATGCTGCGACTCGCTTGGCACGATGTGGGCAGGGTACATGGGGCTGAGCTGGGGCAGTGCAAAGCCCACAGGGATGGCATGCAGAGCCGTGTACAGATGAGACAAACACTGAGCAGCAAACGGCGACAGCACCACGCAGGAACTGCTCAGCACTAAGAGGGGACTCAGCCCATGCAGCCGTGTCCCCAGGGCTCAGCATTGCAGTAGTGCCACAGCCCCACGGTGGACGGGCTGATGCAGAGCACCACAACTTCTTTTAAAAAAAAAAAAAACTTATTTACGGTTATTAAAATAATAATAATAACTCATGGTTATTAAAATAAAATTACGGAATTTCCCCGGTGCTCAGATTCATCGCCTCAGTCTGAAAAACTGATTCTGTTTTGCAGGCAGCAAGACATAAACAAGCTCTGGATAACGATAGCTCTATTCAATTAAACCAAGGGATTTAAGTACAGTGATAACGTTTTCACGGACATTATAAATTTCAAAGCACTGTTAATTCAGACTGTGCCCATCCACAACTATTACTGGGGACAAAATCGCCTGCGGCTGCTGCTGTCTGCACCCGGCCCCAAATGCCTGCCTGGGCAGCAGTGCCACGGCCTCACTGCCCTCAATGAAAAACTTCCCCTTCACATCTATCTAATCTAAATCATCGCTTTTGTGGTTTAGAAGTGTTTCTTCCTTGTCCTGTCACTGTCTGACCACATAAAAAGTCAGTCCCACTCCTGCTATGAGCTCAAGTACTGGAAGGCCGCAGTGAGGGCTCGACAGAGCCCTCTCTTCTCCATGCAGAACACACCCAGCTCCCTCAGCCTGCCTCCATAGCAGAGCTGCTCCAGCCCTCTGAGCATCTTCACGTCCTCCTCTGTGCATGTTCCACATCAGCACATCCTTCTTGTGCTGTACTCCAGACCCCACAAAGGGGACGGTCCGCTCCCTGCACACTGCCAGCCCTCTGCTGATGCAGCCCAGGACACTGCTGGCTTTCTGGGCTGTGAGCGCACACTGCAGGCTCATGTCCAGCCTTACAGCCACCAGGAGCCCCAGGTCTGCAGGGCTGCTCTCAAGGAGAGAAGTTTGCCCGTGTCCCTTGGGATGGCATCCCTTCCTTCTGTCGCATCGGCAGACTTGCTTAGGGTTGATTTCACTGTCTTTATCACTAAGTAAGGTGCTGAGGAGTGCTGATCCCAGTACACCCCATGAGGGGACAGCACCTGCCAGCAGCTTCCACCTGGACATGGAGCCACTGACCACAACCCTCCGGCTGTGACCGTCCGACATCACCTCACACACCGAAGAGGCCGAGGCCCTGCTCCAATATCAACTAGAAGAGAGCTGGAGGAGCAATGGGGCTGCCAAAAAGAGATAAAAGGTGCGGTACCACGCACAGGCCGCACTGCTCAGCTGCAGTGGGAGCTGCAACCACCGCTCCCACGGCCGTGGGTTCCAGGCCACGGACACGCGGGACCAGACCGGGCCGCTCCTCCCCACCAACGCGGGGCTGAGGCGATGCGCGGTTCTTCGGAGCAACACTGACATGCAGCGGCCGGGCCGGGCACGCAGGCCCTGCCGCAGCCCTGAATTCCAGGCAGCAGCTGAGCGGGCTCATTAGCAAAAACCTACAACATGAGCGCGCTTTGAGCTGAGGCAAATAAATATAAATGGCATTTACTTCACAACTACGGCACAGAGCGATGGGGGCACGGCGGCAGTAACGCAAAACCAAAGCGCTCCCACATCTGCTTGTCAGACTGGAAGCGTAACCCTGAAATCATCGCTGTTAGAGATCATAAAGGTGAGGGCACAGACTGCCTTACAAAGGCCCTAAGGGGCTGCCAAGTGCAGGTGAGGCAGCTTTCAAGGCAACGCAGGGCTCCTGCAGGAGGAAAGCCATGGGAGGCCTCAGTCTGTCACAAACGTCACCTCACAAAGCTCTGAGACTGGCACGGCTCCATCTTTGCAAGTAATTCTTCAAATTAACTGTTCATTATGCTCTTTCTGTGAAGAAAATGCTGTATGCCGTAACCAAAGGTGCACAAGGATCCAGCTAAAGCACATATACCTCAAGTGCTGCACACCCAGCTCAGCTTCCAGGAGACCTCATACGTACCAACAGTACGTTCAGACAAGACACTGCAGCCACTCCTCCCAAGGGCACAAACTGCTCTTATTCCACAATCCCTCTTTTCCATCATTTTCACTTCAGATCCACAGCTCCAGAGTGAAAAAACAGTTCCAAACCCCAAGATCCAGTACCAAAAAATCATAAAACCATGACACCAGGTGAACACGTAACAGCTCCAAACTGAGCTGCCACACCAACAGAAGCACCAGAGCCCCTTTTCTTGTCAGGCATTAAACTAAGCTGCTGAAACCAAGCCAGCCTCATTTGACCAGACTAGGAAACCAAGGGGGAAAAAGGTGCCAATCTTAGGAGCTTTGGAACATGGGCAAACATCTCAAGATGAGACTGAGCCTGAGTAAAACACAGTGCTAAAACAGCAGCCACCCCCCAGCCCCAGCTCGCCCTGCCCAGCTCCCCATGGCAGCAGGTGAGGCAATAAAGCGACCACACGCACACAATGATTTACGACCCATTGAGAAAACTATTGTTTATTTAGAAAAAAGGTTACACTGGTAGAATTCAGCAGATAAAAAAATCTGGTTTTTCTTATTTTTATTTTTTATTACTTTAAAAATGTCATTGTGAAACTTTTCAGACTAAAGTTCAGCGGTAAAAAGCTCCTGTAGCTGTAATTGAAATTTTATTTCGTGTTTTTTTGAAGAGAGCAGTTTCCAATTAATCTAAAAACAACATGACAAACAAAAGGTGCAGCAGGGGACAACCGAGCACAGGTCGAGGTCGGGATTCGGGATTCAGGTTTGTTCTTTTTTTGTTTGGTTTTCTTTTTTAAACAAGCCAACGTTGTACACATAATATACAAATAATCCCTAAGCATCGCATGGAAACAGTGCTCCCACTTCGTCTGTTGTTTTCTGTGTGTGTTTTTTTTCCTTCTTTTCTAGGTCACTGGTATTCAAAACAGGCCAAGTAATAAATAAAAACTGAGTTTAAATGAGGTAAATTCAAAAAGGTTCAATAACTGTTTATTTGTGGTTTCCAAACACCTAAAAGAACGCATTTCATACTGAAAGAATGACTAAAGTCAGGCAGTATTTTAGACAACCTAAAGTGGAACTCTGTACACATGAAACCTCCTTTGCACTATGGCAACTGTTTGTTTGCAGCACATTGTGCTAAAATATGGAATAGGTAACACTTTCAGCCAGGTACTGAAAATAAATGTGTAAGAAACTAAGCAACAAGTTAAAATACAGTAATGTACAACTCAACAATTAAATTCTCAGCACGGGGAAATAAAGCAGAGAACTGAATAATTTAAGGAGATGCAGATGGGTCCTCTTCATTCACAAATTTCTGTGCAATCTATACTCTGGAAAATACATTTCTGGTCACAGCTGGATAGCTTCTCATCTCAATCTCACCTGCAATGAAAGCACACAGCTGGAATTAGACACTGCTCAGATGAATACCCATCTCACAGTTTAGTATTTTACTCCATTCAAAGAATGTGAACCCTTAGGCCTCATTTGTTTCCCAACTACACTTGATTCCACAGCAAGAAATACGTTAACGCAAGCATCGCTGTGTGAATAGTGAAATACTCATTTAAAGATAGAAATAAGAAACAAGCAGGCACTTGTCAAGGTAAAATCTGTTGTGTAAGTACGCCCTTCCCAAAACGTTCAAGTCCCTAAATCAGACCAACAGAGAAGCATCAATCAGAAGCTGTTCATTAGGAAGGATGGTATAAAAGATTCAGCAAACAGGAACGGGGCGTCAGATCCCACAGCCACAAAGAGCATTCTTCTGTACTTCTCCACGTAGATTATGGGGTGGTGTTATTTTGCAGCAGGTGCTGCAGTGAAGCCCACTGCACTCTGGATGCTTCAGCATGCAGCTGCTGCCTTCACCCACACACCTGTGGTCAGGAAAACACACTTGTGCTCTCATAACTCACTACAGTTCTTCCTTGACACTGAATTGCTGGCCAAGAGACAAATTCTCACTTCCATTCAGGAAGCTGCAAACCCTCAGTAATGGGCTCCATCTGCCAAAAATCTTCTTCCAAAACCTCCAAGAAACAAACCCGAGATCAGACAAAGATCGAACAAAGCTAAATACTAAGAAGCAATAAGCTGAACTACCTTTGTTCACCTGCACCAACAGCCTCCACAGAGTGCAAGCCATCACTGCAAGCTTTCTGTTACCCAGAACCCCTCTACATATTTGCATTCAGCTCCAGGAGCAGAGTGATGGCACCAAAGGAAACTCTTGAGATCCTTTTCCCAAATCATCCATTCCCACAGTTCCTCTGTGATGCCACAGTCCAACTGTGGAGAGGACCTTCAGAAGATACTTCCGGATGATCAGAAGACTTCAGGAAGTTTCTTCCTCTGCTAATTAAACGCTTATTACTGAAGATGAGGAAGCCACTATGTTTCTGTTTTCAAAGCAAAAAGCATTTGTTAACCTAGCAGAACTTGGCTTTTATTGTTTTGATTCAGGTTTTGCTCACGGTGGTAGGTTTTGTCTGACGCTTCATTTTGATGACCCACGCAGAGCACAACTGCAGTCCCTTGCAAGGGACCTAATGAGAACACTCCTCCATTACATTATGCCAGCCACAACCCCTAGGCCTCCTGAAAAGGAATTCCCAAAGAGCAAAGTATTTGCCCCTTTCAGATGTGGTCTCTTGTTTTAAATACTCCCAAGCTCTTCAGTTTGCATCCGACTATCACAGTCCCCGTTTGATGCTTAAAGCAAATAGAGCCACCCCGAGAAGCAGCGTTAATTTGAGAGTCCACAAGCAGTAAATATCCCCAGTAAGTTTCAGCACAATCACCTCAGGTATAGATGTTCTCCAACACTGCCTAGTCCAACCCCCTTGCTCAAAGAACTAAAACAGGTTGCTCTGGGCTCTGCCATGCCAGGGTTAGAACACTAAGGCTGACAACCCCATGCCTCTCTGGTCAGCCTGCTCAGCATCTGACTGCTCTCTCAGATTTCTGTCCTTATTGTTAAATGTAATTCTTATAAAAAGTGTTCGTAAGAGGCTCCTCTGCTAAGAAATAGCACAAATTCTCAGCCTCGTTAATCCTTCTTCAAAATCTGAGACAAAGAAGAACCTGTCCATCCAAAAATGTTCTCTTATCATCCTCTGTAATCACATCAGTTTAGCTAAGTTTAATGTGTTTAATACGTGCTTTTCTACAGTCAGAGCAATATTACTCTGAGAAAGCAAATAGCTCAAACTGCTATAACATGCAGCTGAATAAAAATAGCTCATTTTGTTTGTAGGTTCTGTGAGCTCTTAGAGTGAGCACAAGGAGAAATTAAACAATTCATCAGTTCCAAGTAGTGAACAAACACAGGAATTATAAAGCACTTGGATGATTTGGAAACAAAGAGAAGCCATACTCTTTAATATTTGTTGAATACCAGTTGGTTATTTTCATTTTTACCCAATATATACACACTTGATAAAAATAGCCTACTTGTCTGCACAGAAAGATTGGTAGTGATGCATGGCTTGAGTTTAGTAGGTCAGGTGAACTAATTTTAAATGGAGCAAGGCTCTTTGCTTCTCCAACAACTCAGAACAGAAGACTGAGACTCTCAAAACTGTTATATGCAAAACTGAGGAAAACCCCTTCACACCCCTACAGCTACTTTTAAGTCTTTGCATATTTGCAGAAGTAAGAAAAATAAAAATCAGAACACTGTCAGCTTCAAATCACTATTTTTCTAAGCTACGGTTACTCAAAGAACTTGTCTGAAGGGCTTGGGGTTTTGTAAATAGTCTACACTCATGGCTTCATTCTCCTCGAAATGGAAACGAAGAACTGACTTACTACACCACTGCAGCAATCTGATTTAGCCAATGCTCTCTGTACAGATAAACTGAAAGAAAGGATCAAAGCCTCCAGTGCATTAGGCAAGGGTATTCTTAACTACCAGAGTATAGTACAGGCTCAAGGCTGGCACCTTATGGGTATATCACAGCGATTAATCTTCAGTTTTGTTCTTGAGGAAAGCACCCAACAGCTGACTACTTAATAACATCACCTCCTCCCTTTCCTTTTTGCCACATACCTTTAAGCACCTGCTGCAGATCTGTGCTAATGTTGGGAAAGCTATTTCCCTAGGACAACATTGTTTAAAATAGCATAGTTTCACCCCTTGACCACACAGGCTGGTGTGTGCCAGTGTATCCTTTACCATCAAGAGGAGCCACAGCAGCTATCAATTTGAAGTAATCACATTTTTTTATTTATTTTTTTTTTTACCTTGACTGGAACATTCTTCATTATCTGTGCTTGTCCGAAGATTTATGAGTAGATCCAGCATTAAGGAAAAAACCTGCCTTTTACAACATATAATAGAAGGAAGCTGCTACTTTGCATTTTTCCTGAAATGCTGACATGTAAAAGGATATTGTTTCTTTTCTTCTTTCCCTCCAGTGCTGTCTCGTTTCTCTTTCTTTTCTTTTTCTTTGTCATGTCTCGATTCCTTTAAAAAGAAAGAAACAGGAGTTACATGAGTAGTTCATTGCAGTACGTGCTGTACAGTCAGAAGTATCATATGGTTCACGCCTAAAATTCAGAATATCAGTAACCAGCTTTTAAGAAACACAAAAATCCCAAACAGCTCTGCGATGACCACTATCAGTGAAGAATTACAACTGGGAACAACACACTTCTCCAGTTTCACAAAAGTAGTTCTCAAGTGCTTGTGTTACAACACGAGTACGAGCAGTTTATATTGAAAAATGCCCTGCATTTCCATAGCTGCACTCCAAAAATACACTTGGAAGTTTTGAACACTCTAGTATGATTTCTGAACTGGCTCCTGCTGAAGGAGCTATTCCTCTAATTTATCCTATCAAGAGTGACTGCTGAAATATTGAGAGCCAAAAGAAATTCCAGAAGCATTTTCCCTCCAAATTCAAGGTATCCACCTTCAGGCCAACTAAAAGCATTAACATGATAATAACGTTAGCTTACTGTGCCAAAAGCAAGCAACATCAACAAGAGAAAGCACAGCACACACAGGTAAACAGACTAAAAGGAAAATAACTAAATAATATACTTCACCTTTTTGCTACCAGATGAACTCTTCTCCATCTTTTCTGCTTTGATTGAGTCACCTTTTTCTTTTCCTGAAGACTTTGATTTGCTCTTCTCCCTCTCTTTTTCATTTGAACGAGGAGAATCAGAAGGACTTTCGCTTTTACTGTGTTTTGAGGAACCTGCTGAAAAGCCACAACGGACAGTTTTAGCTCACAGTGAGTAAAGCCTTAACTCCCCCACACACACAACAGAATACGTACTCGTCCCGTTTTCCTCCTTGCGGCGTTTGGTTGAATCCTGTGGCACCTCTCGGTCACTGTTGGAATGATCCTGGCACCAAACACAACGATGCAGGTATTAGCCAACTCACACACAGTGCTGAAGGAGGCATCTGCTTACGAGACTGTTCTGAATTACTTTCTTGAAAACTTAAAATGTTATGGTGTTATTACAGCTCAGGGAAAGTTTAAGAACAGCCTTTAAGGGAAAAAGTAACAGAAGCAAAACCAACCCTGATAAATATTGCTTCCATTTGGGCAGGCTGCACTGCCCATTATTACTGCTAAAACTTCAAATAAAAGCTTTCCACATGTTATCGACTTTCCATGCTACTAGTTCATAAAAGTTTCACCAACCCTTTTTCGATCTTTCCTGTCCTTTTCCTCTTTCTTCTCTCTCTCTCTGGATCTTTCCCTTGACTTGTCCAAGTCTTTCTTGTCCACTTCTCTCTCTTTACTCTTGGACAGTGTTGGAGTAGTGTGGTTAATGTAGTGCTGTTAAATCAAGGCAACACCATCAGATATTAATACAGATTCCTAGATGCATAAATAAGAAGTCTTACTCTAACAAAATGGATCTAGCTCAAAAAGCAAGACACATCACTACTACTTTTATTGACAAAAAGTGATGGAAGACACTTTTGAACTGGTCATCTATCACTTCACCTACAGCATTTTCTCAGCACTGAAAATTCAAGAACCCTTTCACTTATCTGAAAGGCTTCTATTGAATAGACACAAGTTTGTTTACCAGTACTGTCTGATACATCACAACTAATCATCAGTACTGCTGATACAGGATATGCAGATTCTCTTGGCACTTGCAAATTCTGCCTGGAATTCATTTTTTAAAGTCTTAACACACTAAGTACTTAGTGCAACTCGGAATAACACGTGTTTCTGTTCAAGTGATACAGAACTCCACCTTGAGCCTGAAATTTCAAATTACACAAGTCACTCAGCATGCAATTCTGTGTGTTTGCTTTGTAACGTGTTCGAGGTGGTTACTGCACCCCTCTCCTAAGACATTTCACTATGTTCTGTAAAACAAAGCTGAACATTTGTAGCATCAACTTAGCAGGGAGAAGAAAGATCACAGTAACATCAAGCATAACACTCGACAGAAATTAAAGGCTGTAACACGCATACACGTAAGGTAGCACAGCACAGTGCATTCGTATCTTTACAGTAATTATGTAGTTAAAGTATCACTGTATTCCTTATAATGATCAGACTATAAAATACTCTTCATTTTGAAATATTTTTTCTATGAAAAATGTCTTTTGTGGCATTTCATATACTTAAGTTACAGAAACACACAGAATTCATTAAGTACACTTGGCATCTCCTTTAGCTATCAGCTTTATCTAAAAAAATATTTTAATTAACTGTTCTCTGTATTTCTTATTACTGAGACATTTTGGTTAATCAGTACACCAAAAAGAAAGACAAGCACAAGATCTGCTCAGAACAATCTAGAAACTATTAGAACTAACCAAACCAACGGAGAGAATAAAACTACTTGAAACAATACCCAAGTTAATCCTGTCCTAGCATCCTAGCAAATGCTGAACCAAGCCCAAGCTGAGCTGATGCTAAAGGCACACCAACAGCATCAGGTCCCTTTTCCTTTCAGCACGTGCCAGAACGCTGTTAGATATTCCCATGCCAATGACCTCAGCAGCTCTTTCTCCTTACTCATCTCCTTGTGTTTTTCCTGCATTATTCCACAGGTAACATTATCCTCATTCCCTGGTTTGCAGTCATCTTTTGACAGCGACTCACAACCAAGACATTCTTTGAGCAGCCCCACTTGGCAGTTGTCATCCACAGATACTTTCCACATTTCCCTCTGCTTTCCTCTTATTCTGCTTCGTGTGTTCAGATGGTTGTCCATGACAGATTCCACTGCTCTTCTAGCATTCCAATGGAGATTTACGGGAAGTTTTATTCCCTCCACCTCTCCTTATGAGAAAAGCCTACATTTGGCTTATCAAATTTGATCAGCTCGCTTCTAGAAACACTGCTAGCTGAAGCCACATCAAACCTGGGGTGCTGCCATGTGCTATGCAACTTGGACAAAGGGCAAAGAATAACACAAACCTAACTCAGGTCTGGCAGCATGTACTTTACAACCTGCAATGTAAAGCATCATTTCAATGGGCTGCCCCGTGCCCTCATCCTCTCCCCATCCTCCTCAAAAACAAAACAAAACAAAAAAATGAAGAAAGTCAGGAATAAAGAGACTTTGTTAGCACACAACAGCACTTGACTCCTAGTAACTCACAGCAGAAGTTGAGCTCAAATCTTAAAGGCTTCTGCATATCACATTCTTTCCCTCAAACACATACATGAACTTAAGTTATTAACTTTCGTTATATCGCATACAGGAGACAGTCAGGAATTGTAAATTCAAGACAGAAATATTACACTTAGCTCATTTTAACAAAATTAAATGCACAAAGTATCATGACAATCTATAGACACCATCATTTTAAACCTAGGAATCAAAGGATGCCTCCTGCGTGCAGTCCCCACACAGACAGGGACAGCTGGGACTGGACAGATCCAGCTACAAGAAGTTAGCAAAAGCATCCATTAGCAGTCAGGGCTATTCTGAACTGAAACAAGCCAAGCATTCTGAACACTCCGTTTCATAAAAGAGAGCTACAAATAAAACATCAGAGCAGTGTAGAATGCTGGCTAGGAAGTGATAAACCCCTCGTGTGCTTTAAGTTTTACGTACACCTACAAGTGACCCAGGATGTCCAAGTGCTCAACAGTTTCCAAGTGATGAGCACCTGTGCAATGTATTTGCATACTATTACTGACTGCATGACCTAAAATCTTCATAGCAACTTTAGAAGACTTGATCCATTTCTGACTATTAGTGAGACACACTTTGAACAAGTCCAAAAGAAACAGCCAGAAGCTATCTTTAGCTCAAAGTATTTGTGACAGTCACTATAATATATTAAAAAAAGCAACACAATAGCTGCAGAACCCCGCCTAAAATCCTAACATTCTGGGATATCACTAAGCTCTCAGAACTACTGTTTAGTACAAACTCTAGTAAGATACTGCATCTGCAGCGTGTTTACAGGAAGCAAACAAGCACTGAAGGATGCTCATGATCCAATACAACAGTAGCATGGGGAGAAGAGTACTGAGTCCAACCCCACAGTTGGACTCACTCTCTTGAGGTCCCTTCCAACCCCTATGATTCTATGATATACCAGAAGTATTAAATACATTTTTGTTTTAAATTAACTATTTTTTAATACCTATTAGTCTAACTATTTCACTGCCTCTTAGACCAGACTTGTGGACTTTTCTTTTTTAAATAAACATGCATGTTTCTGTGAGGAGCACTGCCAGGTTTATTTTGATCAGAATATCCAAAGTTAGCTTTTATTTTTCCAGCTTTCATTGACTATTCAGATGCATAATTTTGTTTAATTTTCTGGACATAAGAGAAGCCAAAGACCCTCATGGCTGCTGTGCCTCTTTTTCATTCCTTCTACAGGCTAAAAGCGAAGGAGAAATTACCAGCTAAGAAAGAAAATGTCTTCAAAATACTGAGTGAATGTTAAAATTTAGGGACTTTTCTTAACGTTGCTTTCACCTAACAACTCTCCCTCCCTCTCTCCTGCACCGAAGTTCTACTATCCCTCTGACACTATGCTAAGGTTTACAAGAGTGGAACTGGAATTTCCTGAGGTAGTTTGTCACGAGACCAAGGTTACATTTTCTCTGAAATGAAACACTACAGTAAACTTTGGTGGTTTCTAAAAGATTCAAACCTTTGTTGAAGAGTCCTTGAGTTCGTTGAGGTTGTCCTGTAGAAAATGAATGGAGATGACACGTGAGCTGGAATAGTTTTCAGAAACCAGAGGGACTTTGGGAAGCATGGCCGTACCCTTGAAACAAAAAGCAGCTACTCCTTCTGGAATAAATCTTAGGTTAATACTTCACACAGAATAAGATGTAGAAACTATAGTGTTGGTTTTGTTTTTTAAAAAAAGGTAGAAGAGAAAAAGACATATCTATTCTCTACTCATAATATTAACTACAAAATGTATATAAATACCCAATTCTTCATAGAACACTGAAAAACCACTCTCCCACCAAGACAAAGAAAAACAGCCTTAATTCTAAATACTGCTGAATCACAGTTGAAATAGGACTAAAATGCTTTTAAACCCGTATCTTCTCCACTTTCAGTTAAACGTGGCAGAATTCACTCTAGAACTTTACATTGCCATTTACAAAAACAGGCAAGAAAGTCATTTCAACTGTTTTGAGTAGCTATCCCTGCCACCTGCTTCCTCAAAATTAATAACTGCTACTCCAGTTCTTCAAAATTAGCCTAAATCTTTTAAGCAAATCTTACACAGAAAAAG
Source organism: Callipepla californica brunnescens (assembly GCA_023055505.1). Lineage (NCBI taxonomy): Eukaryota > Metazoa > Chordata > Aves > Galliformes > Odontophoridae > Callipepla > Callipepla californica. The sequence goes on from JALIRH010000013.1 coordinate 3,847,530, forward strand.
ATACACTCTTCTGGGAAGAAAAAAAAAGAAAGAAAAAAAGAGAAGCTTGTTCTAAAGTTGGTAAGACGATGAAGTTTAAAAGCCCAACATAATCCATCACAGTGCTCTTGATGAAGTATTAGTAACTTACAGTTTCAAATGTTCAACGTACTGCAAATGCAAAGATTCCACGAACATAGGTGGTTTAGAAATAAAATAAATATAGAGCAAGGAATGGCTACCCTGAGTCTTCAAGTAGGCTACGCCCAAGGTATTGTGCTGCGCTTGAATGCTTGGGGTTTCTCTTTGCTGGGTAGTAGGCTTGGTTGCCACATCTGGTTTTATCGTACCGCAGGGCTCAACATGGTGGGAACCCATTGGAAATAAACAAACCTCGAAGGGAAGGTACGACAGAAGCTGCATGCTCACTGATTACACACAACTACAGGAGAACTGATCACCAAGGAGACTTTAAAATGGAACTCCTTTCAAGACTCCTCCTTGGAAGGCACATAGCGGTATGACGCTCATCAAGAAGCCTGATGAATTCAGAGGTATCGTACATCCCGTATCATCCAGGAATCTTCAGTGTTACAGATTCTTCAATGGAAGTGCAGAAAAATACGCTCCACTCTGCTGTAAAGACTCGTTTGCTTGTAGCTACCATTGCACTCCAAAAAAACTGACTGTTTAAAACAATGAGGCACTTCTGTGTAAAAATTCTCTTGCAATTTCCAAACACAATTTAGGAAATTTGTGCTAGGTCCTTGAAGCTTTACTTTGGTTAATAAAAAATATTTTAATAGAAAAAAAGACAGTCCGCCAATAAAGAAAAGGAATGCATTTTCTAATGCAATATAAAACCTCCAGTGGTTCCAGTGTATACTTGGCACAAAACTTGAAGGAAGTCGGACATTGGCATCCCAAACTTGTGAGCCTAACATGGGCGCTGCCTTCCTCAGGCTATACTAACCTTTACTGTTGAGGAATGTGATGGAGAAGAATGGATATCAACTTTGCGGCGTTTTTGTTCTGAAAGAAGGAAAAAAAAAGAAAAAAAATTACATTTAGAAGAGGCTATGACTTCATGAAATACCAAGATAATCTGACTTCCAATTAAGTTTTGCCACTAAGTAAAATTTTGTTTCTCAGGGCACCAGCACTCCTGGACCTCCCTACACAAGTTAGCAGAAAAATAGCTACATATGAAGAAACTGCTGCAAAACTGTGCTCAAAATTTCTTTTTTTTAATATCTGTACCTAAAGAGGTGAGCAGAACAGAGAGCATTCCAATCCAATCGCTTGCCTGAAGAAATGCAAGTATATAACTTAACATCATCCTCAGTTTATATGAACTTAGTACATAACGTTAAGGACTTGAGATCTTTAATTTCTGAAGGAACCGATAAAGTTTGTGTCCTTAAGGAAGCATATCTTCCACGTCCCTTGTTTTCTTTCAAGTCAGAGGTTCAGATCAAACTCCCAGAGCACACTCTTCAGGAGGTCTGCATTAAGTTTTAGCAAAACTTCTAAGTCACATAAACACATTCTAATAAATGACCATTTAGAATGATTCTTCTCATCACTAATTCACATACAGAAGTTATTGACAGACTTTACAAAAACGACCACTGAAAATGAGAACTTTATACATTCACACACTTTTCATTTTGGAGATATCCTGAATACCTACTTCAGGCACTACAAAGTCATCACTACATAATAGCTAGCTGATCTCCCCTCCATCAGGGCTGAGGAGTTGGGTGTATTGGCAATCAGTGATTTTCTACTGACGTATTCTTACTGTTCTAGAAACCAAATGAAGTTATACAGACAGACTTACCCCTCTCACATTCTGATGCTTCTGATCGGGGAACAGGAGACTTCAAGGACCCAGCTACTGGAATCTTTTCTCCTCCTTTAGTATTTTCCTTGGATTTCATATCCTTTGCTACATCTTTTTCTCTGGATGGCTCCTTTTCTCTCTCCTTTTCTGCAACTGACTTTGCCTCAATAGTGGTAACAATTGTCTTGGATTTTTCTTCCTTCGAAGCTTTTTCTTCTTTCTTGGCCTTCTCCTTCTCTTTGTCAGATTTTGGCGTCTTCTCCTTGATCTCTCTTGGTTTATCATCTTTGTTTGCCCGTTCTTCCTTTGGTTTATCTTTCCCATCCTTCCCAAGTGCCTTCGCCTCTGGAGTGGTAGCTGGAATCTTTTCTTTCTTCTCTTTATCTTTTTCCTTCCCGCTTTTTTCTTTCTCATCTTTCTCTTTAATAATTTTGCTGCATCCAAAATAAAACGGCCAATTAGCAGACAAAAAAAAAAAGTTTTTGGTTTCTTACGAGTCTTACTCCTGATTCGATAGAACTTCCTGCATCAATCACTCTAGATTATTTTGCTTTCACTTCATTGGAACATCAACAAGCAAGAGCACTAATTTGTTCATTAGACCAGTTCCATTAACTAGAATGAAACACATTTAATAAATGTGTCAGCTTAGTATGGCTATGTATTCTGACAGAAATCTTCCTTATTAAATAAAAGAAATAGGAATGAGTTAAACAGCACGTAAAAGGATTGAAAGGGCAGGTAAATTTCAAGGAAGACAAGGGAGAACATCAAGGAAGGAGTAGATTTCTCACCTATTAGAAGCACTGTTTCCATTGCTTGTTGTCACCTTCGGTGCAGCGTTGACAGTTTTGTTAATGACTTTCACAGTACCCTGAGACTTCTCCTTTAGTTTATCTGTTTAAAGAAAGAGAACAATATTTCAGTAACATACATCTCACTAATTAAAACAAGCATCTTAGCACACTCATGCAAAACTACACGTAGCTAGCAGTTAAAGTATGTAACTCAACGCAGACCACACTCCTGCAAAACCAACCCCAACCAAATAAAGAACACAACACATACTGACATTCTTTAAGCTCACACGTTGATGTTTTTAACAAGCCAGGTTTTAAGACAGTAGCCTGTAAATATCAATTCAACTAAGAATCAAGTTTGTTTACCAGTCTCTTCAGCAGCACTTTCCTCCAGTTTCGCTGTATTTATTGTGAGTGATGTAGGCATCCCAGCACCACCTGGCCCATTTTGTACTGTTGCAGCTACAGCATTCCTGGCAGGTGGGTCTTTGTGGTGGAATTCATTTTCAGGTATCATAAAAGGCTTCCTACTTTTCAACTGCCCAGAATAGCTGCAAGTCGCACAGATTGTTAAATATGCACAAACATAAAGCAAAATATGTGTTGAATTTTAAATGAGGACTTAAGCTAGCAGTTCCGTCTGTTATTTTTCACAGTTTTCCCCAACTGATATGCAGTTTCTTCCCCCTTTATCAATAAGCTCAAAGAAAAAAGAAAAAAGAAAAAAAAAAAGAAAAAAAAAAAACCCTCACACAACAAAAGCAGCCCTACCTCAAGGCCCTCTTTGTTGCTACCACCAACACACACACACATTCCTGCCAAACACACAAAAAAAATAGCCCTCTGTTAGCACCACCTTTACTACTCCTCAAGCATCCATGGATAATTCTGCTTTCAGACATACGAAAAACATTATTAAGCATTTTTAGTTTATCATTTTAGAACTCTATAAACTTCCAACTTATGTAACCTTGCAACAATAGCCCCTGGCTTCCTCCATTTCACTCTCCCTTGTACCTACTTGCTGCTATACTATCTGCCTACCAATAAGCTACGCTCTTGTGAGTGAAAATCTTTACTACTAAATGTGTTTTACTAGAGTCTTGAAAAGGAAATTAGCGATCATCCAGCACGACATGAAAGTTTTCATTCACAATGCCAGCCCTGAGATGCAGGATCGTGAAATCTTCTGTGATAAGGTAAAAATCAAATATGTTAGGACTGTAAGAGTTCCAAGTCTTTAGAAGCCTTTAACGATCCACTTTTAACCACTTTCTTAAAGTAAGGTGTTGTTACCCCATAGCCAATGCATATAGATCAGGTCTCTTCTCTTTCTCTTCCTGACATATCTTATGCACTCTTCTTTCCAAGGCTTGGCCCAGGTTCAGCACTTTCGGATACCACGGCAGGATTTTGGTCAGCACAATCAGGATATTTCTGATATGTGTGTATTCACCAGTTTCAAGGCAGTGTACAGAAGCCTAGAACACAAGTTAAATCTAATCAATTCTTTTCATTAACATTTCAGAAAAAAAAAGCTAAGTTTGTCAGCATCTTTACTTACCTTAGTTAATTTATAGTGCCATTTGTGTACCACATGTCTAAAATTCTCGTAATCCAATTGATCAGCTTTATTTCCACCATCAAATCCGGTTGCACGTAATATAGTTAGGAAGCCTGGATAGTTGCCACATTCCTATGTATGCACAAGAGTAAAAATACAATTAGTGTTTTAACTAGTAATTTTTTTTTCAGGATGCATTAAAAAAAAAAAAACCCTAAGAACATTGTAACAGTTAATCTGTAGCAGTCAGTGGAGAAGTATTTCATTTGTATTAAGACAAAAGCAAATTGACGTACCTTTTCATATATGACTCTGTCACTGTGCCATCTAGTCACAGTCTCCAGCATACAGCATAAAAACCTGCCGTATCTACTGGCTTCATTTTCAGTACAACTTGCTACTGTATATATTATATCAGAGAAAACCTGTGAATAGCAGCAGTAAAAAGTTACTTCTTTGTAATTCAGTGAAGTCAAAGTATCATCAACACTTTCAAATAGTTCTCATCTGAACTACTGTTTTTAAATTTAGAGGAGATCAGATTACAGAAATATTTGGAAACCAAATCAGGCTTGCATAGAGAAATAAATGAGTTTTGTCTGCTGAAGTTCTTAGCCAATGTTCTATTCAATTTCAGGTCACTATTATCCAATTAATGATCTTCATTCTTAGCCCAGAATCCAAGTGCTGCATATCTCTTTCCCCCGACACAGAGCTTTTCACAGGTAAGGTGCATCCCCACTGAAATATAACTGTTTCATCTCTAAACTGTTAATTTATTTGAGCAGGTGGAAATGAACACGAACACAGACTGCATCATTGAGTAAGAACGCTCTTTTGGACCTGTGAAATCAGAGCACATCCCTTCCTCAAAAATCTCAAAGAAATCCTGGCAACTTTTAGTTGAATGTTCATACAAAAAAAAAAAATCATCTTCCCAATGACTTTATAATGAAGCCCCATATACATTCTCTCAAAGGTTATAGCACAATCTGTTGCAAGCATACACATGATTGTTAATAACTAACTTAATATGAGCCCTTACAGTAGAAAGCACCAGAAAGGTTCCCATCTTCCACAATGGCAGACAGCTGGTACTGCTGGAGCTGTATGACCCAGGAAACCACACTACTGCAGCTGTCAGTACCTCCTATGGCATCACACAGCACCTCAGCAGTAATAAAGATCAATCTCATGTCTGTCAGCAGGGTTAGGACACCCCATGAACTATGTTTGTTAGGGCAAGCTTAAAGGAAGCTGCTACTACAGCAGCTATGCATAGCTCAAGTAGGAGGGCTAGACAGAGCCACAGAGATACAGATCACTGCAAAGCTGTGAAACGTGAACATAATTTGTATGACTGATGATGACTTCTCTCCAGAAGTTTAGCTGTCGTAGGATAAATCAGGAAAAAAAAAAAAAATAACCACTCTCATCTCATTTGGAAGAGAAAGAATATACTAATTCCGCATGCTTTAATTATACATACACACAGAGGTGTGAATACTTACCCTATCATAACAGAGAAGCGTGGAGAAGTTGGGTGTTTTCTGCTGATGAACCAGTTCTACAAAGTGAGCACAATAAACCGCATCTATTGCCGAAAAGATGCAGCGAGGAAATATACACAACTGCAAGAACTTTGTGATCGTCTCATTTTTGGTAGACTCTTCAAAAGCAAAGAAATGAAGGAAAAAAAGAGATCAGTACATGAATGAGTAAGGAATTAAACTACTACTCCCAAGAAATTCAGTATTTCACATCACATTCTCCACTTTGTACTCCTGACATATCTTTGACTCTCCTCAAAGTCAAAATAAGCTTTTTAATTTTTGAGGAGCAGGCAAAAGAGCGCAGACGTTACAGCAGATCTTCATTTCTCACAGGGAAAAGTCTTTTGCTACAAAGAGAAGAAACTCAATTTTTTTTTTTTATGAACTGCTACAGCTCCTCAGATTCCACACACAGCTCCTAATCACTGTGCTCAAAGTTAACCCAAATCACTCACTGCAAGTTTACATTTCTATGACCCACAACACAGCGACTGACAACACAAACCATCTTGTAGCTACAGCCTCACATCAAATCCATCAAGCTCTTTTCTAAACCAGCACAAAATTTAAAAGGCCTTGCTGTTGCGAGAATAAAACATCTCCTTAGAAAGGAACTACCCAACATTTGCAAAGACAGCCTACATTCTAATTAGAAATTTCTTCCCAACAGACCTTAACATCTCAAGAAATCAAATTTTAACAACTAACATTTAGCACATCAGTGTAAGCTGATCTTTTAGTTCTGGGGACATCAATGATTATATACACACACGAACTTACTTGCCAGAAGCCAGTTGTCCTTCTCTAATTTCAGCCTCTGCAAAACTCTTTGCACATGCTCCAACTGTTTCTTCTCCTCCTCAAGGAGTTTGTCCTGAAGAGCAGTGCAACGTTCCTTTTCTTTTTTCTTTTTGTTTGGAGGCTGTGAAATGTCAGTGCAATTCATTTAATATTATACTTACTACAGAGCAATTAAATTCCTGGAATGCTAAGGAATATTTAGTGAAATGACTTTTTGCACAACATTCAGCTCCAGTGATCAGCTGATGAACAATGGGTAACTAACGATGTGAGTGAACAGCTGAAGTACAGATACAGACATCAAAAGATGGTCATCTGGTAGATTTTTTTCCAGTAATTTTTATTTAGTGGAGCTACTGTTAGTTCTGAAGTTGTATAATTCAGACTTCCTTATAATTCCAACTGTGAGAAATCAGAATGGGTGCACCAGCTGACAGAAACCTCTCTCAATGGACCAATTCATTCAGAGTTAACATAGATTTAACTTTGGTTAGCTCAACCCAAAAACACAATTCCATAAAATAGGTGAAACACCAATTAAACGACTAACTCACAGTAGTACTTTGGTATCTTGACACGCACTGTGAGTCAGCAGTTCATTTTTCATGGATCTCTACCAAAATTAACACCCACAAACCACCACAGAGGCTACCATTGGTGGTATCACTGCACCAAGATAACTTCCTCCCTTAGCACAAAGAAGGGCATGTGAAAACATTTACTTATATCTTAATACAGGATCTTCGAAGGTGAAACCAGAGCAAAAATTTATAAACATACCATTTCCTGATTGTCATCGATGGCTTTCATCTGGACTTTAAGCTTATTGACTTCTCTGTCATAGCTGCTGTGTGGGACAGCAAGGTCATACATCGTCAGAGACCAGAACGTGGCATAAAACTGAGGACTGATGTCATCCCAAACCTTGGGAGGGTGCAGGGAGATCACAGCTTCGTGAACAGGAGCCATCACCAGCTCACATGCAGTGATGTATTTGTGAACTTTGTGTTGCTGTTTATTTCCCTTTTCAGCTTTTTTAAGTTCATCGTATTTTGACTGGGGGTGGGAAAAAGAAAGAACAAATATCATCTCTGTATATAAACCAAATATAATTCAGCTTCCCAGAAACTTTTCTATGCAAATCATCCTTACATAATAAAATCTATGCACATAAGGCACCTGAGAACATCACAGTGAACTGTGTATGCATCCACGCTGGGTATTTATCATCCTTCACAGATGCTCTCTTTCAACTCATCTCTTTCTACAGCAAGGTATTACTCTATGCACCAACTGAAATATTGTTTTCAACATTACTGCAGTTGCACAGGGACAAATTTATCTTGATACTTCCTTACACACCTCGCCTTTTGACAGCTGCAACGCTTTCCTCCACAGCAAAAATTCTAAAACATCCACAAAAACTTACACACTTGAGGAACCCTGAGTGGGATAACTCTTGATCAATAACTCTTGATCACTCAAACTACCAGAAGAGATAAAATCATTAGCTACAACTGCTACCACTTGTGCAAAAGCTGGCGCATGGCCGATATTTTCTATGAAGATAAAGTAGAATCTCTTCCAATCCACAGCTTCTGTGTCTACCTCAACTCTTCAAAAGGCCATCTGGAACTCTTAGTTAAGCAAACTGTCTTTGCAGGAACCTAACACTTATAACACGTAGAAGGGCATCCTTAACAGCAGACAGACAAACATGAAATGAGTTGTACTTACTGAAATTTGGTGCGCATACATGGGTCTCGAGAGGAAGAACGCAGCATCATGAGGTGTGTGAAAGTCATTACAAAGAACATCAATCGAAGGCACTCGCTTAATGTAATCCTCTGTGCTCAGATTGGATGCTAAAAACCCACCAAACTGTACCAGGGTGTCATGGCACTACAAGAAAGGTAAGAATTAAGAGAACAGGGTTTGTTTTTTTAATTCAGAAATTAAGCTTGGGAGGGCTTGAATGATCCTTGTTGGTTTTTGCTTAGGTGGAGACTAGTAGTGGTTGTTTTTAAAATCAAAGCATTAACACACTATGGCAAGAAATTACACTTGGAAGAAAAAAAACAACTTTCCATGCCACATACTTCTACCACTCATCAATGCTGACTCAACTGCGTCCAAGGAACAGCATTACAAAAGCTGAAAGAGCATTCTGTCCTACAAGAATTCAACTACTTCCTACTGCCTAAGGCAACACTGGAGTTCATCTTATCCTTAAACTTTCATACAACAAAAAAGTTCATCTAAAAAAGTAACAACAAAAAAAACACGATGGCTAACAAAAAAAATTAAGCTCTTATTTGTGATGACACATAACAATAGAACATGTCTATATTTTACTCAGAAGTACTAGGTATACCTTATGTTGAACTAAGTATACACTATGTTGACAGCTGACACTGACGTATTATAGAAGTGAGATCACTGCAGATTGTGCTCATGTAGAATACCAATACATTAGAGGTTACTAAAGAAAAGGATGAGTGCTTATAAACGTGTTTTTAACTTACTTGATCATAGAGTTTGCCCACCAGCTTCAGATGTTTTTCCCCTCCTTCTTGAAAGATAACACCATTTCTCTGTTGAGCCATAAGCAGGCACAGAGGAAGGGCAAGATCGTGGTCCAACAACGCATCCTTCAGTCTCTGAGAAGACTTCTTTGTATTCCTGATTTGGCCAAAGTATCCACCCTGCACAGTACAGAAGAAAAGTTGCTTCAATTTGGAAGCAGTACATCAAGAATGTAAACAATATTTGCTTCTGACTGCAGGATTTCTGACAAATTAACATCAATTTAGTTTCTCATCTGTTAATAAAAATCTCTGTGGATCCTATGCTGTTAGAACATATATTAGAATCAGAAACAAATTCATCTTGCATGCTACTAGTCTTCTATAAGGTAAACGAAAAGTGACTTCTCACCATGAGCATCATAACACTACATCTTAAATCTAAGTTTGTAATCTGCTCAGAGTCTCTTCCCCATTCAATAAAGAAACGTCTGATTTTAGTTCTGAGCATAGCTATTCATCTGCCTAGATAATTATCTAGGTCAGACTCATCTAAGTCTTTGAAGCCAAGGCTGCAACAGCTTTAACCATTAAGATGGCTTAAGATGTTACTCCACTCAACAGGGAGTTGCCACACTCCAATCAATGCTGAACAGCAGGACTGCACAACATACAAGCTCACTGGCTGCTGTAATTTGCAACCTGCCACAGAACACCAGCTAATGAAGGCTGCTTTCATTAACATGGGATGCTGTGAAACACAGCAGCTAAGGCTCAAGTACACTTTGTCTTGGCTGCCTGTCTGTAAGGCTTGTAAATTCAATGGAAGAGGAAGTTCTGTGATAAAAGTAGCAACACGTCTCAGCTACACAGCCAGTGGTCATGAATTAGAGTATTTAGAAGCACCATTAACAAGCAACAGCTATTATTAATTAAGTTAAACATGAACACACCTCAGCTTTTAGTTGTTCTCCACCAGTCATGGCTTCCAATTGCTCCATTGTCATTTCTTCTGTAATTTCTATCCCTGCCATTTTTTGTACTACCTCTTTTAAAATAAGCAAATCAAAGCTGCACAGAAAACAGAAAAGTAGAGTAAAAACAAGAAAATATGTTTAAGAAACACAAACTGTGACATTCAATGCACAGTACATAGTGACACTGTGATGCACGTTAACCACATTTTAATTATTTTGGGGGGAAAAAAGTAACTGTATGCTGTTGCATACAAGGATTTCTCTATTGCAGGTTATTTTTTTATTTAAAAGCAACACGAGCACTCAAGAGTTGTACTTCAGAGTTACTTAAAAACAGATTTCAGCATTTTTAAAAATACTGAGTGCAGTGCTATTAGCTTTAAGTATCAACAAATTACTCAACTGAGAGCTCACTTTTGTTTTTTTGGTGTTTTTTTTTTTTACATGCTTCATGCTGATATATACCATTGTGAACGTGGAAATCTCAGGAAATTTCTCTACAACAGTTCAGTCTTAGAAGTTTACTGGCAAAATTAGTCCAGCAAGTTGATTCAGAACACAGCAGACATTTTCCCTTACAACACAGGGATACACACCACACTCCAATAATCGTGCCCTCCAGCAACTAAGCTTTACTTCATGTTCTGAATTCTCTAAGGGTGATGACTTTCCAACAGAAGTACACAAATTGTATCACTAACATTCAAAAAAGCAATTTCTTTTTTCTAGTGCCTTCTGAAATTTGGGTCAACATCTTTTACTAAATAGGTCACAAAAAGTTCTGAATTTAAATATTTTATACTATTTATGTATTTCTGTTTGCTTTCCAGGTATAAGTGTGTTTTCTGTTTAGGAACTGTGCAATACCAGCATATTCTCCAGTCCAAACACTTGAGTATTTCAGTCTCAGTGGTTATTTCTACCATCCCAAAAATTAATTTGAAAATAATAATTGTCTCCTCAAAATACTTAGTCATAACATGTAATTCTTGGGAAAGACAAGAAATACTACTTACCCTCCTCTGTAGCTCAGTGTCATTGTACCACCATCAATACAAAACAAATTGGGGACAGGGGGAGCACATGAGACTGAATGTCTACATTGCAGGGAAGGGAAAGAAACCTGGAGTTCTCAACATAAATACCCTAAAGTAGCATGCTGTATTATCTCCTGCTGTCTTTCAGCAAGCATAAAGGGGTTTATAACAGAATATAAGTCAATACTCACCTATGCAATAAGAAATTATCCGTTACAATTAACTAAATAAGGAAGCAGTATTACTGGTTATAGTGGATGGACAAAAGAACGTAAGGAAGACTCAAACTGCAAACTTTGTTTAAAAAATTTCTCGTAAGTGGTCAACACTGATGTACAAAAAACCAGTTCAATCATTATTTAATAAGACAAAGTATTTAAAACAATAAAAAAAAACCTAAGAGATCCCTCTAGAAACACATGAGAAAAAACCTACTGTTTTGAACAATTTTATCCTATTTCTAAACCACAGTTACTGATAGCTCACAGTACATTTACTTTTTTTTTTTCTTAAATAATGTACAGTATCTCTGACAGTATTACAGCCTGGTAGGGTTTTTGTTTTGTTGTTTTCTTACTTAACCAGGTGGAAAAAAAAAAATCTGTTTTTTATCTGTACTCTTTTTCAACACAGTCTTTAAAATAATAATAATATGCCACAGCTAAGCAATTACAAAAAAAAAAAAAGCCCAGCAATTATGTTATATTTTCTTCTATTTAAACTTCTGCTTTCTGGTAAATCCAGTGGAGGATTATCATTATTAGTGAAACTATTAGTCCAGTCCTCACACATCAGCAGAAGAAGCAGCAAAACCAACATGAGGGTGTTTATGAAGATCAGCTGTGCAAGACTTACCTTTTCCCAGCTTTTAACTGGTTGGCGACGTATTGAAGTAGACCAGCAAGTTCAATTGGGTATTTTCTGAAAACAGCACCACAAAAGCTAGCCAGACCTAAAGCACGGAACAACAATTGTGATTGAACCTCAAGGCATGAAGTGAAAAATGATTCATCAAGTACAGTGCTAGCAGCATGTATATTTTCGTAATATAAAGAAAAACATTTTCCAATGTGTTAAACTCGTCAGCTCTCCATTCAAAAAATTAGCCAGCAGATCCAAGTGGAAGATGGAGCATTTTATCTTAAATGGTAATGTAATAAAAAAAATAAAATACTAACTCTGCAGCCAGCTTGAGATAGTAGTGTCGTCATGCTTCATTCTCTCCTTCTCGGGGTTTGCCAGAGCTTCAATGATACAGACTTCGATGGAGTTAAAGAGAATGTTTTCCTCTATTTGTCAAAACAGAAGCTATACAGAATATTTTTTGCACAGCTCCACAACTTGTATATCAATATGATAAGCAAGTAAAGCAAGCATGATAGAGGGTCCAACAACATGTTCTTAAAAGCAATCAACAAAATGGTTACTTATTTAATCTACAGTTTACACTTGAAGCAGTAAAACAACTTTAAAAGAATAAGTTTCGTGGTGTCAAAGTAGGAAAGAGAAAAAGTGATCTGTAATTCAATCAGTGTTAAAAAGCTTACTTGCAAGCTCACTGAAATGTCCAGCAAATAGCAGCAACAGCAAAAATAGTTATTTACTGACAAGAGATTTAATGCAGCTACAACTACACCAGTGCCAGTATTATTTACATAAAAGGATACATGCCAAGACATCGTAATTCAGTGAAGTGAGGTATTTCAGTGAGTCCACAACTGGGGTTATTAAGTTATCATATTTTTGTATTTGTGATAAAATCTGAAAGAAACAAAGAGACACTGAGCTAAAAAAAGAACAGTATATCATGTCACGTAACAAACCAAGACTGTTAATAAAACTACTTTTGTCTAGTTTTGCCTAAAACTAAATAGTTTTAGGAGGCCCTCAACCACTTCCAAAGTAAAGGAAACCTCGCTGATCTCCTTAGTACCTTTGAGAAATCTGTGAAACACATCTCTAAGGTCAAAAAATAATTCTACGCTTGTATCTTCTTCAGAATTAGACAATTACAATTTTGAAATATCCAAAAACAAAAGTCACAAAAATATTTCACTGTTTTTAAGACCTCTCAAGAATTCTAAACCTCACCAGTAAGTCTCTGTAGCTGCCTCCCTACAAAGACGACAACTTCAGGAAAGAATACAAGTGAATTGCATTAAGTTCCACGATGTTCCCCTTCCTACATGATTTATACATAAATATATGCACACATGCTGAAGTGTCAATCCCTCCAAGCAACATCTGAACACTAACAAGCAGACCATTCCCACATAACCCTATCAGCACATCTCTGTACCTCAGTCCCATCTCAACAGTGTTAAACACTCACATACAGAAGCAATTTCCAGAGCAGTTTTAGTTATTCAGTAGCTACTGTCACATTTTCCATCTCAGATTCTTATTTCTGTACAACTAGCAAATTACCACACTTTAAAATCTGCACTACAAAATTTAAAAAATTCTTAAGTTAAAACTGCACTCACTTCTACCATACGTCCCTTTCCATACTTAAGTATCTACAGTTAGGATAAAACAGCATTTAATTACGTGTAACTACATACATAATCAAATAAAATGGTAGGATTGGCATGGCTGAGTTTCCCAATTTGTCTTCCAGATGGTTTCACATTTTCCTTAGTTAGACGCCTGGAAAAAAAAGAATGTTTTATTACAAAAGTTAAGCTAAAAAAAAGTGGAATAGGTCAGCTCCAGTGAAGAACTTTATTAGCTGCAGAGATTAAATCCTCACTAGAGGATATGTTCAAGAAAATCTAAGTATATAAATATTGTTCCTCTAGGAGTCTGTAGTCTATAATCCTATCTATAATCCTATGACATACAGAGGTTTTTTTTTTTTTACCTATCAACCCCATGTTACTATGGACCGTATTCAAGTTTCAACTCAGAGCACTTTGAATTTGGAAACTGTCACAGAACCAGTATGACATACCATAATAGCCTTGTTGGCACCTCGTGCAAATTTAATTCAGCCACAGCTCAGTCACTTAGCACTTGTTGCACTGGTTTACTGGAGGGAAAAAAGAGCCCCCTCAATGCTAATTTTGCTGGGGGATGCTGTGAAAGTGCAACACAACGAAGATATAAACTTAACATTAAACACAAGGGAACATGCAATAGCACGTTTCTTGAATATTTAAGCTCAAGGCATTGCACTGAAAGTACAACCTAATTGCATCAAAGTATCTGTGAAGAAATTCTGCCCATTATCAAACAGTCTGGGTAGAACCCTTGGAAGAAGACTATACTGGGTTTCCAGTTCCCATGAGCATCTCCAACATGAAGACAATCATTGGAAGCGTACCTAGAAAGAGGCTTTAGTACTTAACAAGGATTTATAGAATAAATCAAACAACGCCGTTCTCTTTTAAACTGTACTTCAACCTTTCACATGTCAGTTCCCAGCACCAATTCTCTACCTGGAAATGGACCATGACTTTAATTAGGTAACACCTTTAGACAAATTGCCCAGTAACTCAGAGAAATGGCTGATACAATCACAAACCACTGTACCTTTGATTTAGAGGCTTCTCCTAGCATTAACTGTCAGCATTGTGGCTCATGCACACAACAGAAACCCACTAGAAGAAGTGTAGAAGAAGTGACAAGCTTTTATCACCTACTCTAGCTATGCTCCAAGATATAAGAGAGGATCACAATCTTTTCCAGATTTCATATCTGCAGTCCAAAGCCCCTTAGGATATTTCTTTCTTGCCCATGTAGGAAGGTTCTAAGTCACAGCATTTACTTGTGGCCCAAACTACACAACAAGGAGAATCCAAACCCCCAACAACAATAACATGGAGATGTCATACCTGAAGATATATCTCAAATTGTTCTGCATCTGCTTGAAGATGAAAGCAAACCATTCAATTCAACTTGCTGTCCCTGCTGTAAAAGCTATATAAACTGACAAGATGCTTCAGTCTGCTGGGACTAAAGAGTCTCGATGCCTAGAGAAAGCCTGTCGATTCCCATAAGGAAAGCAATTCACAAACTGCAGTGTACCCACAGAAAAGTTTTTAAACCATTTAGCGGGTCATTTTCCAGATTAAGTACCCTTATTGGTGGCCAACTGCTCTGTATCATTACTAATCTGACAGTTTTTAATCACAATACATCAAATATGTCACAGTCAAGGATTATTGATGAAATTATTGAGTCAATAGAAAAGCAATGTATTTGTCAAGGTTTTTTTTTTTTTTTCCTTCCTTTGGTGAAATGCAATATATAATTTATGGAATTAGTCAACTTACTTCATGATATACTTGGCTCGGTCTATGGTTTGAGCTTTAACTTTCACGAGAAGTGGATGACTATTGTATGTTTCATTCTTCCACTGTCCATAAAGACGGTACCTTGAAAGATGATCAAAGGAAAATTACTTCTTATGCTGATGGTCTAAGATAGACCACTTCCAAAGAACAGAACCAAATGACTCTACTCACCGGTACTGGTACGGAAAAGTTTTGAACATGCCCCATAATTCTTCAGACATGCATGCATTGCAGTCCATCAGAGAGAGGGAAGGAAGCAGAACCTGGTCGGTAATACTCAACACGCAGCTAAACAGTATCTCCTGAGATAGAGACAAAAAACTCAGGGTAACCAGCAGATAGACAAAAAGCAACATGAACTGCACATCTTAGCCAACTCGTGTTTCCTTATTTGACTACAAGATCAACTTCGTAAATGAGAAAAAAAACAAAAAATACTGAAAGAACTTCAAAAACGCCCCCTCAAATCTTTTATTAGCTAACTCATGAACCACATACATTGTCAAGATTTGTTTACTGACATAACTGAGCAATGTAGCTACTTTCAGTGCATTATCTTCATATTCCAAAGTAGTTCACATAAAGATACACTAGACTTCTATGAAGTGCAACAGCAGAAAATGGATTTACTTTAATTTTATTAAAGGTATTCCTTGTCCTTACACCTACTTCCAAAAATTACAGATTTAAATCTGAAAGCGCTGCACATGTTCTCAAGATGCAGAGCACCAATTTCCTTGTTCTTAATATCAATTTTATTTTTTTAAACATTTCAGTTCCCCAATGAGTATACTAGAATAACCACAGGGGACAAAATAAGTTTCTTTTTATTATCATAATTACTTTCAGCTTAATCCCATAGAGTCATTATCTTAGCAGTAAGGGAACGTGTTCAGAATAGCATAATCTTTAATATCACAACCCAAACCATAGCATCCAAACACAAGAAAATTATCTTTGTCAGTACATAATTCACACTTCCACATAGGAGCAGGTACTCGTGCCTCCAGATGAGATTTCTTTGCAACAAATGACACAGACATGGAAATAATAGTCCCATGGGTCACAACCACTTGTCAGTTATGGACTCTATTCTCTTCCAGGCAGCAGTCAGGGAAAACCAACGACTTTAAACTCTATTTGGCAGTTTGTTATGAGTGTCACTTCACTCCTAGGACAACTTCCTGCAGGCCATGGACAGACTCAGCCTACCTCTGACTCCTGACCCACATGGTTATCTTCCTAACCCAGAGGAACTTTCTCTGATGTCAGAAAGAGTGAGATAAACAGTATCTACAGAAGAGCAGTGACCTGCAGGCTGCGTGCTCATAGTAACTATGGGTTACTTGAGATCTCCAGTGATACTAATAATTAAACTGGGATCACTGAGTTCAATTTTATTAGTGCTTTTAGTAACATTCTAGAAATTTTATTTCCCTCCACTACAACACACTAAATCATGACAAGAAAGAGAAGTAAAAAGAACTTGCTGAATGAAAACTACACAGACTTAAAGCAGAAAATTTGCTTGTTGATTTGAAGAACAAAACAACAGACCTTTCATTAAGTTAGATATCTAACTGCACACCTAGGTTTTGCTGAGGCCAGACCTGAATTGGTCAACAAAGAGAAGCTACCCTTTGTATGAGTACCTTCCCTGCATCTAATTGCTCCCATTTTCTATGCCCTTCCACAGGAAATTACTTAAGATACAAGATGCCATCCTGAGAGTATCTTTACATAAGAGAGGTGCCCCACCTGATTCAGAGCCACTGAGTAGTAGAAAGCACTATGCTAAAAGAACAAAATTAACTCTGAGGGATCCAGGGAAGGGGAGGTGGGAAACAACAACACCACAGTAATGCACAACTGTGACTGGCTCAAACTTCCCCAAAAAGAAAGACAAGACTGTAATGACTTTTTGGCAAAGAATCAAATGGTACAGAGAAAGAAAGGCTGCACAGTTATTAGGCTCAAACACTCTTAACAACTCCTCCCTCTAAAATGAGCTCTCTCCTCAAAAGAGGACGTTAAAATTGACAGCATGAGTTTACCTCCATGAATAAAAATAGATTGCCATTTCACTGATCTAAAATATATAATAAAGGCAGCGTGTGGGAGGGATGAGATTACGAGAACATTTAGAACTCTGACAAGAAATACATAGTATTTCTGGCAGAGCTAGTTCTTATGTTCATTTCTGGATTGAAAGTCTTTAGAAACTCACTCACCATTTTCTCTTTATCTTCTTGCTTGCTTCCATCAGACTGAAACTATAAGAAGGACAATGAAGTTAATTTTAGAATAATTAACCTAATGGTTAACAGCTTCAGAACAAGGCTTTCTCAGCACAAGCATACACCTAGAGGGTCACACGCTTAGCAAATGTTTAATTCCAGATCTGTTAGCACTGAAACAGTTGCAGGCCTAGTGGGTGGAAGGGCATCTACACAGCTACACAAATCCTCTCCAACTTTCATTAGCTCCATCTGCTGCAATGTATGCTCCCAGTTCTGCACGCTGCAGTGCTTCCATCTATTCAGATACGGCCATTTCCTCCTCCAACTAAGTCTTAATATCTACCTTCATCATCTCTGAACAGAGTAGAAGGCACATGTAAGCTTCATGCATAAGTATCTTGGATTCACTATGTTCACGCATGCAGCATTTGCAACCCCCAGTACAGTTTCAAAATACAACAATCCATAGGATTTTTTTTTTAAACAGTTGTTTTGAGAGAAAAAAAAACAAAACAAAACAATACAGGGCCAAATGAAACCTGCTGACATTTTAGAAAATACCATCAGGCTTTTAATATTATTCCATGAATCTAAGATTAACTCACCACTGGTGAGTACAGAATTCATTGCTGTTCTGACTGCTATCATTAAAAAAAAATAATAAAAAAAAAATCACAAAATCCTGACTCACCTCTAATCAAATGACACACTTGGTCTTCTACCTTCTTTGACACATTTTTATCTAGTTAAATTCATCACTAAAATTATGTTTTCCAGTAATTTCAGTATGAAATACCATAAAATATTATTAAATCACATATTTAGAAGCACCCAAAGAATCCAAAAATCTGATGAAGGAGTTTTGTTTTTTTCTCCTGCACCTCCAATAGCTTTTAAAGCAATGCAGAGTGGATTAGTGTACTCTCAGCAGTACACGTGTTGCTCGTGAAATTACTTCGCAGATACAAGGCATCCCAGTCTCCATCAGAACCTTGAAAAAGTGACCTCCTACAATGCAAAATCAGCAACTTGAACTTTACAAGAGCAGAAGTAGTAATAAAAAGCAGTTAGGGTTTCACAAGGAAACTTGCTGTGTTCTGTTACACTTCTTCTCACTCAAACATATGCATTATCTAGAAATACCTCTTCTAGAAATACCTCTTGTGGTCAATTAAGGAAAACACCCAAACCTCCAACTGGTGACTAATTCAGTAACTGCACACTGTGTTACACTGCAGGATAAATTTAAGTTTCTGGCACACAAATCAAAGCACAATATTTTATCAAGAGTTGATGGGGTTTACTGTCATCAAGAAAAACAAAAAGCATACTCTGTCACTAGCTACACAAATTCCATGATGAAACTGGTAACTACTAATGGGGTTTATCAAGAACTTCTACAGAACTTCTTCAATCATTGTGTGCAGAACCAATAGAGAAATAGCAAGGCACTTTTGTTGTTTGGACTGAAATTCCAATGCATAAATAAGATGCACTGATTACATGTATAGTGATTCCGCATGCTTACATGGAAAAAAGAGGTAATAACTCAAGTAATGAGGAAACCTACATCAGTATATATATGCATATATACACACAGAAACATATGTATATGTGCACATAAACATACACTCAATTTTCTCACTGGAGTGAAAAAGTAAAATTTTGACTTCTACCTAAAGAAACAGGACTTGCAATTCAATTATCAATAGTCATAAATTCATTTCCCCATCTTTCTCTCACAACAATACCCCTTCAAGATTTTAGCATTAATTATGAAACTGTTTTCTTTTCTTTTCGTTCCACTTGCCCTAAGAAAGCTTATTAATCTAACACACCAGTAAGCACAAATCATTCCCAAGCTACTCTTGAGCATGAAAGCTGCAATGCAATGTTAGTAGTTGAACTTTAAACTACTGCATGGGTTAACTTACAGTCAAATCACCTCGTCATAAATACATCTACTGCGTGTTAAACTGTTTAACATGCTGTAGGCAGTAGTGCACTAAAACCTCCCCTGTTACCTTAACCATTCTGTCACTGATGAGTTTCTTCGTAGTTCCAGCCTAAAGCAAATAGCTAAGAGTTGCTCATCCTTGTCATAAATACATCATGCTACCATTTCTATATTACTTATTAAGAAAGCACATGTATGTATTTATAAATATGAACCAAACTATAACAAAGTAATCTCCATTGTAATGTGCACGTGCACAGAGAAACAAGGGCTTTCTCACAGATCTTTGGTACTTAATCACAAAGCAGTCCTGACCATCTGCTGACAGAAGTAAAACAAATTACTCACTTGAAATAATGATTTTCATAATAGCTGCATTTTCAGTGCAATATAAGGCATCTTTCAAATATCAATACCCGTAGTTATCACTACATCTCTCTAGTTATAAAACCACCACACTTAAGCTATTAAGAGATGTTCATTTACGTTCACTGACAGTTAAATTGATCAAGAATTAAAATGAATTTGGAGGACCTTTTTTTCATTATTTTAATATACACACAGTTAAGACTCAAGCACCTTCTGACACGAGAGGCGTGAGCTCGTTTCCCAGGTTCAATAAGCTGTTTTTTGTCTTACCAACCTCTTTCATAAATGCTTTTCCAATGCGCACCACTTTTGCGAATAAAATGGGATCGTGGGAGAGATGAGGACCAAGGTAGCACAGCATGTTGAACACTTCCTTTCTCAAGTCTTCAAAACTGTCTGCTTGTTTCGGTGCTCTCTTGTTTGGCAAAGGAGAAATCGGTGACCCTTTAGCCCCTTTTGGTACACCGACCCTGAAAATAACACGCACACCATTTCACGTGAAGCAGAAATGGAGACTTTAAGGATAAAAACTAAGAACACAACAATGCAGCTAGGCTGATCAGCGAAGTTATGCTTGTAAGTTTTACGCAGCTTTGCACTACGTAGTAGGAACTACTGGTTCAGTTACTTTCCTCCTTACCTGCGGTACAAAGGTTCAATCGTCACGTGTACGAGCTGGCACAGGGCAAGTGCAATGGGCTTATGTGAAGTAGCATAAAACAGAGGCATCTGATCCATAATGCTCTGTGCGTGCTGCCAGTCACCGATTTTCAATAAAGCTTCCAATAAACCAAGCTTCTGGTTATCTGGAGGCTGCAAGACAATAAATGATTAGTGGAAGTATTCATCAAATCTAACATTTTTCTTTAAGCAGTAGCCAGCCATAACCTACAAAAAGAAATCCGGGAAGAAAACATACATACACGTACAAAATATAAGCTCAGAAAACAAGATTCAGCTACATGTTTACACAATAGGGACACTTGACCAACAGTCATAAAATTATTCCACACAGAAACCAACAACTTTATAGAAGAAAAAGTTAGAAATGAAATAAAATGCGTCTGGTCACATCATGCAGCTTATTTCCCTCCATGACATTTTAAGAACAAAACAAGCATCTGAGAACTATTGGCATGACACATTCCGGATCTAAAAAAACATTAGTTCCTCTCAACTTTTTCCCAAAGAATTTCTCCTACAAAATGAGATTTAGAAATCAAACTTATCTCTCCCTGAATCTGCTTGTGTCCCAAGTTTCACATCGACACTTAGTCCAGCTGTAAGGACTTCCCACTTTGCAATATAAAGAGAAAAGCAATATACAATCGAAATGGTGACTTCAAGCAGCTTTGCACAGGCAGAAATTTGCTGGTCTGTTATTAAATGACTAATGAAGTGAAGGAATGTAGCTAAGTGCTGCAGGTTTGCCATACACATAGGGACAGAAGATTCCAAAGTCTAGGTCAAATCATTTAAGCACATTAAGGCCCCCCAAAAAATAGTTTTATTTAAAATCACATAGCCAAGAAAAATTGATGACAATAAAAACTGCAAGCTAAATGCTTCTGCAGTTCTATAGTTTGGAAGCACTTCTTGTTCATTTTAAAACTACTTTGTAGCACTTGCAACTCTGTTTTCCTGACGATTGTGGAATAAGCAAACAGCCTAGCATACAACAAGAGGAAATTCTGTGTGAAAAGATACACAGCTCCTCTCAATATCCACGGTGAAATAACAACATAGGTTTTCTTCATTCAAAATACATCTGTACATCAGAGCAAGATCAGTCTCTGAAATAACAGTTCCCCTGATGCCAAGGATTGTCTTTTTAAGTCACCCTGCAGTATGCTAACAAAAGGGTACACTAATCCTTTACTGACAGTTTTGAAAACTTCACTTCAGCAGCTGAAATTAAGCTGGAAACTCACTTCCAGCATGAAGGATTTCTTAAAAATCACATTGCTTAAAAGCAAGTTGTAATTATTTGATTGGTATAAACATTCCAGTTAGACAGCAATGATCAGATTGGAAATGAAATAGCATGCTACAATGCAAAGTAGTCACTGCTCTCACATACACACTGCTGACTGCATATGTCCTCAACTAAGCATGCCCTTCTGAAAGATGCCCTCCAACAGCAAAGGCACATGACAAAGAACAGGGTCAATTTGGACATGCTGTCAGCTCTTGTGACACTGCTGAGTTGGGAACTCAATTTTTTAAACTCCTTACTCATCTGTTTTCAGTAGCATTCTGATACACGTTAAATGCATCTCAAAAGGCAAGAGAAGATGATGCACTTCCCAATACTATTGTTATTAAGAGTCAATTATGATACAATAATACGTTTTACTCACATGAAATAGCACTTGATGGCTTTAAATGATATTAAGTTAGAAATTGCTGAACATTTTTCCCCCCTTACCCACGTATGTATTTCATGGTACCTTATCAAAAGCTGTCAAGTTAAAACTGCACACTGAATTAAAGGCACTCAAATTGAAACTGCCAACAGCTATCACATGCAGTCCCTCTATAAAACGCAATGAGTGGTACAGCTCATAGCATGGGAAATTATTAACAGAAACAAGCCTCACAAGAAACAGAACACGCTGCATTGCATTGTGCAAGGAATCACAGAATCTGTTTAAATACAGCTCTACATTTTCACCACCACACATGCCCTCCCCTTTCCAGTACAACTACATAATGCAAATAGTTAGCCATTGATCTTTTTTGTCTATTTTATTTAAATAAGATATTTGAGTAGCACTTAAGTTATACCTAGGGCAGCATGAACAAGACATGACACAGTAGCACCTTAAATATAAAGTGCACAATTACACTGAGAGATCTTATTGTTTTAAGTCGAAACTGTCCTCTTTGCTTTCATACAACTAAAACTTCTTTGTGCAATGCAGAATAATTATATCAGCATTCTTAAGTCTGGTAATTCTTTACTCGTTCTTGGCTGAAGGAAAGATTGCAATCTGTGTCTGCATTTTTAAGGCTTCAAATAGGATTGTACGATCACAAGACCAAGAAAATACAGCTGCTGAAAGACTGAAGTATACAATGCTAGGACATTCTTAGTGGAGCTGATGCAACAAAGGGGGAATTTAATTAGTTAGCCAAGGAACCAATACCCTTAAACCTGGAGACTAAATCCAAAAGAATGCACATATGCACATCTACTATAATGGAAGTAGGATCAGTACATAGAGAAAGCCTTACAAGAAATACAGATGCTTGGATAACTCTCTTTTTTTCAAATATAAAAATATTTTCACAGTCAATGACTACACTCAGTTTACAGTTTTCTTGAAAACTTAATTCATGCACACACTAACCTTTTCAGTTTTCTCCTCCTCCTTCTCTTTTTCCTTCTCCTTCTCCTCAGTCTTCTCAGAGGATAAGACAACCATGGTAAGTTTCCTCACAATTTGCTTAGCTTCCACTATCTCTCGCTTGTGTTCTTCAATGATGGCATTATCCCCTGGAAGGAGCTAAGCAAAAAAGAACAAACATTATTCATTTTCAGAAATACGTGAACTATTTCTTCCTGATGTTACCAACCGAGCAGCAGGCAGAACTTGTGGCTCTTCTTGACACTAATCACTAACTTAGCTCTTGGAAAATTATTCTCCTTGTTACCATATCCCAACAGAAAGTACACTGTTTAGAAACTTCTCAAATCATGGACAGATTAAGTTCACCATTCAGTAATAGATAATAGTTTAAGAACCAAGCATACGATTGATAATCACATTAATCAAATTAAATGCCTCAAAACAAGAACACTCAAGCATCATACATTTTCCTTTAATCACATAAAATTGTATTTCACCACTCAGAAAAAACAGGTAACCTGTATGTGTACAGTTTAATGGTCCCACATTTTAAAGGAACACCATTTAATGCTTGACAGTATTTCCTATTTACCAGCAATTTGAGTTAAAGCGTAACATCTGCTCCTTAAAAAGGTGCCAACATTAAGAGATCTCTGATACAGTAAAGCATAACCTTGTACTTGACTAAGTGAGGAAGATAATTCTACATGCCAGAATTAAAAATTCAAGTCGTGAGAGAGAAGAAAGGAGCTCTGCTCTTGACAAGGACAAACTTCAAATTCATTCGAATTTCATTCCAAAAATCACGCTCAAAATTTTAACTGCAAATAAAAAACTGTAACTTACTGGGGAGTCAGGACCCCTGACAAAGTACTCTTCTGCTGTTTTTAACCATAGGAGTTTTTCTTTTTTTTTTTTTTTTTTTAACTGTTCTCTCTTCTTACAAATTCATAGAAGAAGAAAGACAATCATTAGCATCAAAGGTACAAGAACTTTTCCATTTCTTACAAGTTTGAGGGAAGAAAGAACCCCACATGGAAAAGTAAGAAGTTTAAAACAAAGCCTACTAAAGATCATCAAGAAATACCTTGTGAGGAGAATCAAGGAGTAAACCACATCTTTTGGATTCAATATATATTATATATACAATGTCTGTGTGAGCAAAAAGCAATTCTTTCAGGACTGGGGCATGGGGGAACAGGGACATTATCAGCATGAAGCATAAGCCCAACAACCGTTGTACAGAAGGTGCACAATATATGCTACTTAAAACTGAACACCTTTGTCAGTTAATTTCAAGGAGCTCCCATAAGAAGTGAAATTAAGCCTGCCTGAAGAAGAGAGGGAGAAAATCGCTAGTCAAATGTGCAACGGTAAGACATGCAGACAGGCAGAAAACTCCGCAATGGAAGTAGACTGCAAATGAGACTCAACATGAGATCAACACGACTAAAGGCAAGCAGTACAAATAAAAGGAGGTGGCATTCCAGCTGTGAAACTGTCACAAAACACTCGCATACCTATACAGATCAGAGCCAAGACTGCACAGGTTCTTAACTCTCAATTTAAGCATTTACCTTGCAACTTTATTAACACTTCTTAATATCCTAATATTAACACCATGCATTCCTCCCTGCACACTAATTATCTGAGATACTACTCCCACTCCTGCTCCACCTGACATAGTTTTCGCAAAACAAAGAAATACATCACTGAGAAACAGTCAATTTGCTACTGATGATATTAACTGCCACACAAATTAACAGCACAACTACATCCCAGAATTTCCATAGCTTTAATTAGAGCTCACTTCCTTGATTTCAGTGGAACGTTTAAGATACACGGACATTCTGAAATTAAATCTGGTGCATAACGTAAAAATATTTTGATAACTCTAACATTGTTTCCCATCTGTCCAATTATTATGCAGGTTGGATGATGGAGTGTTGGACATGAGAATAAATCTCTCAGATTAAATCAGAGCACGCAACTTCATTTTGCTCTTACAAGAATTTGGAATTGTTAGCCTGCATGTGAAATTACAGACCTACTTAGGAATACCTAAGAGGTTTTTTAAAGCTAGTATTAAAATAAAAGCAGTTGATCGTTCTATCACTTTTCTCAAAAATCAACCTTAGAAAAGTATGACACAAAGGGTCTAGCTCTTAGGGAAAATTACTCAGGGCATTTAAAGCCTACTTCCTACCACTTAACTCATCTCCTGCACAGGCAGGAGGTAAATCTAGAGGACTGTACACAAATAATTCAAAGAAAGCATATCAGTTTTCATACTTCAGTCAGTGCTTGACTGAATATGTGCCATTAGAAAGTGCTGAGATATTTAGAAGACATTAATGTACACACAGGTATCAGAAGACATGTCACAAGGCTTAAGCTTTAAGAACAGGATAAAACATCTTTTCTTTTTTCACGTCTGTCTTTTCGTCACTTACATGAACATAAAGATCTTCCAAATCTATGAGATTATGTTGCAACAGCACAGCAGCAACTCTGTACAGGGAGGATGGTGTCTCACCACTTGGATCCTAAAGACAAAAAAAAGTCATGAAAGAAGTGAAATACTTAAAGCTCAGAGGTATGTTAGCACAGTCCTCCTTGCTAGCTTCTGCTCCAAAGACATATTTCCACCTTACTAGAATTACCTGCAGAAGTTTTCAGAAACAAGATTCAACTATATTCACACCTTATGGTGCTTTGTGGGCAATTCCTCACGTTAAAAAATAGTTGAATATATCCTCTTAAAGAGTGGTCAGGTATTGGAACAGGCAGCCCTGGGAAGTGATAGTCACTGTCCCTGGAGGTGCTCAAGAACAGCACACACACGGCACCT
This sequence comes from Callipepla californica brunnescens, assembly GCA_023055505.1. Taxonomy (NCBI): domain Eukaryota; kingdom Metazoa; phylum Chordata; class Aves; order Galliformes; family Odontophoridae; genus Callipepla; species Callipepla californica. The sequence continues at coordinate 3,873,680 of JALIRH010000013.1, forward strand.
GGGGACATGGCTTAGTGAGCACGGTGGTGGTGGACTGACGGTTGTACCAGATGATCACAAAGATCTTTTCCAACCTCACTGATTGTACGACTTTCTCAAATATCATCCAGAATTCCCTTGCAAGCATGCTCCTTGCTCCAAACAATAAGCTTTTTTTCTTTTTCTACATAAGGTTTTTATTTTATAAACAGTGCTTCTGTAACTATGTAAGTTAAAATGAAAGGTGGCATTATCAGGACTGGTAATCATTTTACAAGACAGACATGAAAACATTCTGCTCTAAAATGCAGAGAATTCCACTCAAGTCATGAAATTGTTGATTTTAAAACAGGAAATTTTACAACAGATTTTTTTTTTTTTTAATAACAGCAAAAATCTGTTATCACTGACTGAAGATTAACACTGAGTACAATCAATCACCAGAAACAGTAATTAAGAATGCAAATACATTACCTGATAAAATTTGAATTTGAACCCGAGAATATGGCATAGAGTTTGAGGTTCACACATGTACATGTAAGACTCTATCAGTGGTACAAAGAAATCATCATACTCAGGCCTGCATTCATAGACTTCTAGGATAATATCCAAAACTCTGTTAGGATCAAGGTTAAAACATCCTAGGGGAAAAGAACACAACAGGAAAGTTTAGTACTGCTATTTTTCATTTATATTCTGTTATTAACCCACAAATGCTTTTGTTTTTCCAAGTTAAATCCAGCCTAAACTTAAACAGAAAAGAACAACCTACAGCAAAAACAATCTAGATTAACTTTAACTACAGTGACTGTGTTGACTTATGTTTAAGACTGGATTGGGCAAAAATGGTCAGTAGGACTTCCAATTCAAATTACACAAAAACTATGCAATATCATCTTAGGGCCAACATTTTGATAGATACAAAGCAAATATCACTAATCCCACTGTGCCACCAGATGGCACAGCCTTCTTCCTTTCTGCCTTTTCCCTTGTGTTGGGGCATATTCCTGCAGCTGCACAGATGATTATTTATTATATACATTATTTCACATTCCAAAAAAGTGGTAGCTGGATTGCAGCTAGATCCTGACCCATGCAGTTGTGTGGTCACAGAAATTCAGTATTACTGCTGGCATGAGGGAGAACAGTTCATTTATTTGAAGGGATTAGGAACGAGAGCAAGGACATAAGTTTTTTCTCATTGGCATAGGGTGATCTATCTGTATTTCACCAGAACTCCAGGAGAGACACTACAAAATAAGTATTATTATTTAGAGCAAAACAATCTATACTTTGACAATTTTCATTTTTGTTCCATGAGAAAATGTTATCCAGGAGCATCCACTATGCAGATATCTAATAAAACAGCTTTTCTTTCCCCAAAAGCTATTTCCACTGTATTAGGAAAAATGCTAGGAAAAACGACATTTGATAGAAAGTCCATCTGAAATATCTGAAATTCCAGAAGACAAAAATAAAGAGCCAGCTTCTCTAGCTCTCTTCCAAAACAAGCAGTATTACTATGGGAATTTGGCAGTCTTCATCAAAATTCTGTGAAAGATGGCTGATTATAGAATACTAGCCCAGCTTTTGGACCATGACTGCAATGTCACTATACAAAACAAGCAACAATGCAAAACAAACATCACTACATTACATGAAGCAAGCCAAAAATATAGAGATTATAGGCATTTCCAGTTTGAAATATATTTCACACTTCACAGTGCTACTATTACCACAGATCAATTGAGAACTATAAGGGGTGGGGGGGAAATAACCACAAACTGAATTACACAAAGGAATAACATTTGTCCGTTCATAAAGAAACAGTTGTTCTATTTCTCCAAAACTAGAAAAATACTCATGCACTGAATTTAGCAAAACATCTATATTATTACTTCCTAATCCACCTGCTGAAAGATGTCAGGCACATCCTCAGAAGATATTACTTCTGAATAACTGCTGAAACAGTCACAGAAGGTATGTTTGGGACCCTCCTGAAAATACAGTACTTATATTAACTGCAACCACACACCATTTGCAAAACTCACTTTTACCAAAGAAACAGGAACTTCTAAATTTCAGCCACAGATGACCCAAAAATACGTGTTATTAACACAGCATGCCTACACCTCATCATTTGATTCCCAGATGATCTCAAACAGCAGCCCTGAGGTCACCCCCCCCCCCCCCCCCCCCGTTGTAGGGCTACTTAGGAGAAATCAATGTCTTCCAACTCCTTACCTATTAAAGATTTGATATTTTCAAGGATTAAATCACTAGTGATATTTCCAGATAAGTCTTGTCCCAGTTCTGCAATCAGCTTTGCATAACCTTCGTTCTCCTCTCTCAATAAATTGAATTTCTGTTGCTTGTAACTGGAAATAAACACAAATCAAACGTTATTAACACCATCATAGTAAAGCTTATTTGTGATCTTAGAAATATCAGATTTCTATACAATTTACTAAACTTATTCAAAATAGCAAATTGGAAGTTTTATCAGCTATTGGAAAAAACAGAGAATGCAGTAGAACAAAAAGCCTTAAGGGAAGTAAGCATTCTCCAAATAAATCCAGTTATTTTATTTGAAACCATGACCATTTAAAAGCAAGATTATACTTGTATTAAGAAATCCTGTTCTTTCACCCTATGCTCAGCAGTCTTAGAACTGCTTAGCACCTTAGCACTCTGCTCATTGGGACCTATTGTAGTTTTAAGAGTTCTCTGATACAGAGATTGAAACACTGGATGCAGAAATAAATTATATATACACACATACCTACACAACAATACATACTATGCTGCTAGAACTAGCATAGCTGCATTTATGAAACACCAAATGCCTATGCTTAACAGATACAACAGGAAAAATTTGCTTATATTTTGCAAATTGACATCAGTGACAAATAAAATGAAAGATTAAGTACTTAATTGCACATAATCACTGTGACAAAGAAAAGGTCACAGCAATAGGTCAAGTTAAGACAGCCTTTATTTTCCACACCCTTGAGAAACAGAACAGGGCTAATTAGGTTCTATTATCATCAGTGATTTCTTAAGAGTGCAGCAAAACATCTTCCCTAAAAAAACCCTGCATATTTCATTAAAATAAACTCTCTTAGAAAATGCTGTTACCCAATTAAATACCACTGCCCTTCCTCACCCCACCCTCCAATAAAATAAAATAAAATAAACCCCTGTCCCACAACTTACAATAGTTTTGTCTTTATTTTAACAGATTTCTGATTGAACTGTTGGGACTGCTTGATAAGTCCTAATGACTCCAGTGTTTCTGGATCCAAACGCTCCTTTAGGACAGTATCAGACACAAGATACTAAAAGAAAGCCAAAAGCACATTTGTCAGTTATGAAGATCTAGACATACGTGTATCATACATACTCATACTAATTTTCAAACCTCTCAGGACAAAAATTGGAAACTATTTAACCCAAATTGGAACTTTGTAAGGGTAGAGTTCATGTACAAGAATGACTTGAGTGAACGAGCTGTAGAGCTTAACTGCTGGTTACAAGGCATACACTGCAAAGCATCCAGGGATGCTATTACAAGAACCACCTAGTTGTGCAGCTCATGCCCACTCTCCCATTATCTGTAAGAAAAGTTTGCATTTCCTAAGATGATTTCTCTCAGGGTTTAAGCTTATTCTACATGGTTAGGAATGCCACTGCAAAGGACAAGAGGTGGTTGGATAAAGAAGTGCAACAGAATGAACTTCAGAAGCAAAGTTTCTGTTTAACTGAGAGGGGGAAAAACTATGCTCTCTCAAAACTCCTTAAAAGAATTCCAGGGAGAACTATACCACCTCACTGTAATACAAGAGATAATGGTGCTTAGAAAACAGTCAGTATTAGATTAGCTGAACTAGTTGAAAAATGCAGACAGAGGTAAAGGTAACAGGATTTTAACCATGTCCCACTTAATCAGCTGCTCTAATCAAAAATGTGATTACCAGCCTTCTTCCATCTGTTTTAAGTATTTTTTTTTTAATTCTCATTGACAACAACAACAACAAAAAATCAGAACAAAACACATTAAGTTCCTAAAAGCATTTGATTTTTATCTATACTCAGACCATACCAAGAAGAAATAGTTACAAAAAAAGAATCTAGATACCTTCCTCACCTAACTGTAACTACACCATAGGAGACACAAATGGGAAGTTTCAATACATTTCTAGGACAGAAACGCAGACTGCAGCACAGTAGTAGCACCATATGGCAAAGCAGTTTGAGTATTATTATAAATTGTAGCCAATAAGAAATGGTACATTGTACACTCTCTCTTCTGAAATCACCAGAGATACAGCAACAAGCTTGCTCAAGCTCAGTGAATTAATTCATTTAAATAGGGACACAGACTGGTCAACCTGATGAGGCAACAGGGCTACCTACACTTTAAGCTGTCCAAGCATCCCAGTTTTTCTTCCAAAAAAAAAAAAAAAGAACAAAATAATTCACCCATCATAATCTCATACCTTTAAAGTTCTCCACATAATTTTCTTAGATTTAGGCATGTACAAAAACAAATAATTTCTAAAATCAACTTACCAAGCAGGATAACACCAGTTGAGTAAAATTATCCCTTTTAGTTTTTTCTTCTAAACAACTTGTTTCAATATCTAGAACAAAGTAAGATGAGGAACAAGGAGGTTAAAAAGAAACCATAACTTGTGAAAACTTGCCTATCACCTTGAAGGAATTTAGATATTTTCTTCCTTTTATTACTGTTCTGATGAATGCTAATGAAGACAGTGCAAAGCAGCTTGTTTGTACCTCACTAGCTTCCTGCTACTTTATATCTTCACTTTGATGCACATGCAGTATTCAAATCTCACACATCCACTAATCTTGTAAAAAGGTAGAACAGAAACCAGAGGAATGCCATAGCAATAATTACTTTCCTTTTTTCTCTCGTAACAAGAGGGAACGTTAAGAATCAGTAAGTTGAAGAGAAGTGGGTGGTCCTAGCCTTAATATCATAATGTTCTAGTCTCCTTTGCCTGGACTTCATGCTGTTTACTGCCCAGTCTGCAGTCTTTTACTAGCTATAATTCTGTATTTTAGTTCTTTCTTTCTTGTCAATGACTGGATGCAATTCAGAAATTCATTCCTGTGAGGAGAGCCATAAAACAACCACCAAGGAACAATGCTCGTCTAGAATAGCTGAAAAAAGGAGTGGAAAACTCTGTTAAATAAAGAGGTCAGACTCTAAGGCATACATTACCATAAATAAGTAAGTGTACACACACAGAAAAATGAAACCCATAAAGTGACAAAAAACTGTGAGAAAGAGGCCCCCTAAACAAACTGGGCGAAAAAAAGAAATCAGACACAGCTTAGAAGGAGAAAAGAGCATTAGAGGAAGCTCAGGAAAAAATAAGCAAGAAGTTGCACCAAATTTTGTCTCCACAGTTTGAAACAGATCCCACTCAAACTATCTCTCTGCTACTCATAGATGCATGGTATTTGGCTACATCATTTCAGCTGGGTGAAGCAAACATTTATTAGTTTCAGTTCTTCAATTAGTTCAAGGAGCAACCCAGTCAAGCCCTCCAACTCCGCTGAGAAGTAAAGGCTGACAGCCTGGGCAATATAAAAACTAATTACTGCAGAGAAAAAATGATACAAGTAGACAGAGACATACAATGAATGAAGTAGCCAAAATGTATATGTATCTCGAATTCTGCAACTTGCAGCTGATACAAATGTGACCCATTGTGCACAGCCAGCATCAACAGTGCCAACCAGCCTCCTTCAAACCCACGTCTGTGAGGAACTGACTGGCAACAGAATGCACCGAGATTGCTGAGAAGAACAAAGAGCCACAGAGCAAAACATTGAAGTATGAGCTGAAGAAAGTATATTAAAATCCTAATAACACGATAGAAACAGCTCTGTATCAGCAAAATACAACACAAAAATCCAGAAGTTATTAATGCAGTAAGAAACACATCTTTAAAACGTACTAAGTTTGCAGACATTAATTTAGCAAATGATTCCAGCTGCCTTTAGGTTTCTGGACAATTGGTACAAGCTTCAGTTAACTAACAATGACAGTGGAGATGAAAGTATTCACAGTACACATTCTGAGAATACAAGACTGCATACCAGCAATGCAATTCATTTAAAATACTTATAACTACACTAATGTACTGGTTGCACTAGCTAGCATCCAGCATTCTTACAAGCTATCTCCTTTAACTTCTCTTGGCAGAGCCATTTCCACTTCCCTTAGCAGGTAAAGATACCTAGAAACTGTAACAGAACAAAGCAGAATGAAAAGACACTAAGAACTTCAATACAGAAACACTGAAGAAGAACCAACACATTTTGTAATTTTCAGTCATGCTTTGCAGATCAAATGAGATACCCTGCAGAGATGAACAATTAAATGCACAAAGCATGCATTTCTTCAGGTCTGTCACAACGCCAAAAGGAAGCTTATAGCTTACCTAAAATGCAGAATGCATCAGCTAAGATGGAAGGCATGTCCTCACGAAATTCCTGCCAAGGAAAAAGGAGAACACGTGTAGTGAATGCAGAATTTAGAACACGTATGTTCTGAAAATCTTTACTCCACTGCATAAAAATATTTGATCAAAACGTTCAAATTAATAATGCATTAGTAAACAAAGTGGCCCATTCATCAGTATCTAAACAGTGTACTAATTGCTGATTGTAGTGAAAACGTAATGAAAGACCCAGTAAGAATATTTAGGAAACATCTGAAATAATCCCAACAAATCTACACACATACTTGAGATTTAAAATCTGAAAGGGATCTTCTACCAGTAATCAATTTCATTCATCTCTCTATGTGCACAGCAATCAATTGCTAGAAATAAGTTCCCTGTCTTTCCTTATGAACCATGGGAAAGAATACAAGTGTGTGCGCATTAAGAAAGAAAAAGACATTCTTCCCCCACACACACACACATCTACTCCAGTAAACAGAGATGAAACCCTAAACAGACAACTTACAAGACTGTAAAATAATTATTACATTAATGTTGGATTATTTACTGCTAATAACAGCGTGCAGGCACTTTCACATGTCATTTTGAACACATTACAATTGCTGAACTCACACCACAGCTTCTGTTTTCTGAAAATACTAAGAGCTGCCCAAGGGAAGCATCCTACCTTTGGACAGCTTCCTGCTTAATATCTAACATGGGGTGACTGACACGCAGCATTAAACCTGGCACCAAACCAGCACTAGTTCTGTGGGCTTTTTTCCTTAAATTCTACGTGAGTGGTTAGTACTGTCCCCATCACATGCCTGCGTTCATCCAGGAATAACTAACTGGGAGAATGAGTTCTTTGACTGAGACTTTGACACGGGCAAATATACCTTAAATAGAAATCCTCACAAGTTTTAAAGCAGAAGAATTGCACGTAAGCGATATAAAAACAAACAACAAAAGGAAAAAAACACAAAAGCTTCTCTAGAAAACCTGTTCTTCCATCCTGCACTTTCCAGTACCCTTCTACAATAAGCATCATACACAAAAGATTAAAGGGTTAGTACTCTAGATATAGGGAAGGATCTCTAAAAATTGAAGTGTATTTATTTTATCAACATGTCAGTGCGTGCACATGAAACGTATCTATCTCAATATATACAAAAACAGCAGCAGCAAATAGGAGCACTGTTTCAAAGCTGCTCATGGGACCTGGTCATATCAACTGCAGAACAGTAAATAAGCACACTGTTACACTAATTACAAAAAAAACAACAGTAGGTGGCATCACTGTCATGCTGCGTAAGAAACTTAAATCCATGTTGAGCATTTACAAAACCTTTAAGTCTCCACACAGCCTTGTATTACTTAATTTGTGATTTCTGCTAACATGAACATATCTACTTACCAAAAAAGCGGGAAAAACAGAAACACTGCCATCCTACATGTATTTCAAATCACAAATGAAGAATACAGATTTGACAACTTCTCAGATATAAAAGAACTATCTTCCTGAATATCCTCCATCTTGGTTTCCATTCAGACTTCGTAACAGACTAAGAATTCAGTAAGTCAGCAAATAAATTCAAATACAAACTTACTATAATATCAGCAAGAACAGCAGAAGCTTGATCATGCTTCAAGTTTCCTCTAACAACGTGAGATGAAAGCTCATACAAAGCCTGTTGGATATCTGTAGAAAAGAAAACAGATTATTGGGGCATGTAACACCTTGGTCTACCTTCTAAAGCCACGTGATAGTGCTGCAGGCTTCAGACACTTGACAGGAGGCACGTGGCTCTTAATAAGAGAGGGACTATTTTACTGATTCCAACAGACAAAATCTGAGCAATGTCTTTGAATTCACATAAGCAGAAAGTAAAGGACTACCTACCCTCATGAGTTTACTGAATAAATGTAAAACAGGATGAAAAACTACAGTCCTGAGCTTAACAACTCAAACCTTTGCAGTTGGTTTAAACAGACACCTTTAACTTACAGTTCACATGAACATTGTATTTCGCTTCCAAAAACTGTTTCTCTTTCAGAGGGTAAAAAACTTAACTGGAGAAAAAGGTCATAATAAGAAGGACTTCCTCTGAAAGTCTGCCACAACTGAGGAAAACTATTTTACAAAACCTTACCTTACTCTGAAATATTAAACACAGGCACTACATTAGAGAAAACCTTGCAACATTAAATGTGGTGGCTGCAAAAGCAGCTACGGTCTACTTGTAAAGAATTGTTCTTTAAAAAAAAAAAAAAAAAAAAAAAAAAAAAAAAAAAAAACCTGCAACATTGCCATATTTTTAATGTACAAGAATGTTAAAACTCCATGCTTCCAATTTGCAATTACACCACAGTTTGCTCAATAAAAAGCATTTTCAATGTGCATACCCCATTGCAAAGCAAATCAAGATTTTTTCTTTAAATTTCAAAGATTTCCTAAAGCAAGAATTTACAACTGGAGGCTTTTTTCTTTCATTGAAAGATAAAGGAAAAAAAAATACAACTTACCTCTGAAGCTGAGACTGTCATGGCTTTTGTCTTCACTGAGAGCGCGACATAGTTGCGAACTGTAGGAAAGAGAACATTAAAGATAATTAAAAATAGATATTAGGAAATTAGCATTAGACCGTCCACAGATGTTTCAGGGCTGTTGTTATTCTGGATAAAGTAATTTTAACACAAGGCAGTGGAAGCACCTAACTACATTTTGGTTTTCATACGCTCTGATTCAGAGAAGTGAAGAATGAGCAAAGAAATACAAAGCCACTAATACATCACATACAGAACAGGATCTTCATACTTCAGCCACAGGAAAATCTCTGACCTACAATCGTTTTTAACACCAGCACCACCATGATTTCCTTACACACTGCTTTAGCAAGGATAAAACAGATTTCTACCTGTAAGTACATACTGTAACCAGTGAGGACTCACTACAGGCTGCAAAGGCCTGCTATGATACGTTTTCTTGGTCACTGTCAAAGTCACTCCTTAAACAAATCAGCCACATGTAAAAAGCACACCGAATACCATACAGACTGTTCCATGAAATAAATGTTAATATCACTCCAGGATGAGGCTGAAAAAACAGTTTCACCTTTATCTCAGCAGTACTCAGAAGGTGGTGATTTACCTCCTTTATCACAGCCACTAAAGGATATCTCCTAACAACCTTGCAAATTTACAGTCAGGTTCACAATTTTTCCCATAAGAACTTTTATATGTAGAAACTGAAGACAATATCAGAGTTACACAGTACTCCTACATACAATACTAAGCCTGCAGTCTCCTACCTGGCCAATCCTTAAACGTTATCTAATGAGCAGGTACATACTATTGCTACAGAGGTTTATTATGGAAAAACAAATCACAAAGAGGGATTTGGTAGCAATCCATCACTCTTCCTATTTGCATCCTGCATACACTATTACATCTCCAGCAGGACTAAAAAGCTGTTCAGGCAACCAAAGGATAACATTAAGCCACTGCAAGGCATGTGCACTCATTAAAGACAACAGGAACACTGTTAGTCATATATTTATATGATGTAATCATAAGAAACACACAACCAGAGCAAAACTGATGCTATGGCAAAAACACCTCTGAAGCTATTGAACAAAACACGTGGGCTATATTTCATCTTTCACAAATGGCAAATGCACTTCTTATTTCTGAAGTGAGGATGGATTCTTTTCAGCCATTCTCAAAGACCACATTAATTTTACTCAAGTCAGACCTAAAACTTCGATCGCTACTCATCCATGCAGAAGGTACTCTAAAGGAATCGTTTATAAGCTCTGCAAACGTAATAGTAAAGTGAAAGCTCTGCTGCTACAGAATTATCAGCTTAGCAAGAAGTCAGACACCGGAGTACAGTGAGCAGGGAGGAAGGAAAACAAGGCAGAAGCCCCTCCATCCAGTACCAAAAAGACATGGGATTGGTTCATTGAGTCCCAGCTGAGTACAGATGGTAAAAATCAAAACATCGTTCTTTTCACAAGAATACAAACCATCAATATCTGCACGAATAACCAGAAAAGAAAATTTATATAGATAACACAGATATTCCCACTTCAAGCCCAGAAAATGGAAACTTATCAGGTCCAGCTTTCAGTTCAACAGTCCAAACATCAAAACATTTATGACTCTTAACTTTACTCCGGTTCGATTCTGCAAGTTTAGGATGCAGTACTTCCCTGCAACCTACATTCCACCTGAGTCTAAATTATCTAATAAACATGAAATGCAATGTGAGTACAGAATAACCCAGGAAGTAAACATTTAAAAGTGACAGTGAACAGAATCACTGCTTAAAAAATAAAAATGTTTAAAAAATGATTCTGGACTAAGATGGGGGTACATTTGTTTAAACAACAGCAGCTTGGAAGCTGCGCTGAGCACCTATAGAACGAGTTTGCACAACAGAGCCAGAAACTGAACCTAAGCCTCCTAAATCAGACACAACGTCCTACTTAGGCAATTAAACTCACACAGGGCACATGGCAGAAGGCATCATAACTGCACGTCTGCAAATACCGAGGTACAGCATAACTTAACTGATGCAGATAGTTCTTTTGTTGAACTAAAACACAATCGCACTTTGCAGTCAGGATGGCAAAACTTCAGCTGAAGTGTGCTTTCCTGACTCTCAGCCCTTTAATTGCTACTCAGCATCGTGACACGCCTCATGCGCATAAAATAACAAACACCGTGGGAGGGCCAGGAAGATCATGTCTCAAAACCTCAAGTCCACAGAACATTAAGCTTCTTCTGTTTATCTTGAAGTTTAACACACTGGATAAACAGCCATCCAAGCACAGTATTAAAGTCCCGCTTCTCCCTTGAAGGGTCTTCAGTGTGTTTGATCCACCACGCATGAAAACTAAGGCATTCCCATCAGTGCTTGCCATTGCACGAGTGTTACCAACGTTCCTACGACCTGCAGACACAGATCAGCAACTTGCTGTGGAAGGCACTACAGAAAACGATTCAATTTCAGTACAAAATATGCATACACAAATAGGATTCTGGACTGATCAGCACGATAAGCAGTCACTCTCACACACCAGCTCAATCTGCACACAGAATTGGGCAGCAGCAAAACAAATAAAATTTCAATGTGTATGAAGACAGAGGAGGATCTGAAAGAAAAAGACACGATGACCACATCCTGATGGACCTCTAGTTTTGGCAACTAAGAAAACTCACAACTAGCACATCATCTACATTCATGTATCTGTATTAGCGGTGATTACACACTGGCAGTTGGGTTAATTAAATTGGAAGAGCTCAAGAGTTTCCACACAGACTCCAGAATGCCACCTTACCTATCCACCTGTGACATCCCAGGCCACATGCAAACCCTTATCTTTTGCTTTTGGCCATTACTGCCAAACTCTGAGAACAAAAGCGATCACATCAGTAAAAAAGTTCACTATTTTCCACAGGAAATAAAGAAATACAGAAGATAATTAGTTAAAAACTGATTTTACTATTGCATTTCCTTAGAAACAACTTTACTTGTCAAGAAAATGAAATATAAACTTCTCCTTTTTTTAATAACAGAACCTCCAGAAGACTACAGCTGTATTTAAATCCTGGACATTTTCAAGCGTAGGCAGACCACCCCCACGCTACTGAGCACTATGTAAGACAACATCACAGCAGTCACCTTTAGCATTCATTAGTAATTGCAGTGCAAGCCAAAACACTGAAGGCAAATCATTTACTTTTCTCAGCACACTGCCAAAACACCAACCTGGGCTGATCCAGTCAGATCTCATATCGTATTCCAGTAAATATTTCTATCTATTAATTTATATTTTTGGGTCTCCGCTTTAGATAAGCGATTTACTAAAATAGGAAGCATCACTACATCAACTTACCTTTCACATTAACACTTAAAAATATTTCACATGTTTCAATTGCTTTATTGCACATCCAGTTAGAAGAAGTGAATAGAAGACAGGAAGTTTTAGAAAGAGAAAGGCGAAGTTAAACATCAAGAAGTTCCACCCAGGAAAAGTGGCTTCTCACAGAGTTCTCTGGGATACTGGCTACGGTTGCACTCTCTCACTTCTGTGAAATAATGTCATGCATATTTCACATTCATAAAGCTGACAATTCTTATCCAGCTGTAAGCACATTTTCTTTAAAACCGATGGCTTCCCTAACAAGCTGCTGTTACTGTGTCTGAAACAGTGTACTTCAGTGGGCATAAGGGGCACAAGTACAGGAATTTCACCTGTTTTATTGCCCCCACAGCAAGCTAACACTTCCTTCCCAGCCACACTTAAGTGTGGCTGCAGGAGGAAGGGAGAACTAGGAAAGGTTTTACCATGGCCTCTCCACAATCCAAATTCTGAGAATTCAGTTGAGAACGTGCAATTGCCATTATCTGACCAACTCCAACATCGCTATCCTCAGGCTCCATGCAAGCTCAGTGATCAATAACAGGGAAGTTACCAAAAAGAATCATCTTATTTGACCTCAAAGGGCAAAAATGACATAAAGACCACTACAGAAAAAAAGAAACTTTCAAGTGGATCTATATGTGCATCACATACAGAAACACTTTATTAAATAGAGTTATGCGTGCATTTCCAAGACATCAGTGTATGTTTATACACTTTTTTCGTTGTTCGTACAGAAGTTTAACCAAGTTCAATAAGCAGTCTCCTTATTTATCATCCAAGGATCGTCCAGATGGATGTACACATTGTGATTGCTAAAATCCCTTAAGCAGAAGAAAAAAATTCAATGCAAACCTCAGCATTATTTCGGGGGCTCCTGAACAATTAAGAATTCATTGTTTGAAATGCAGGAACCGAACAGACTTCCTCTGGCCTTGTATCACACACACTGAAACACGTTAACTCCAGCACCATTCAAGCATAGCAGTGACACAGCCAAATGAGGGTCCCCTCCCTACAAAGGGGAGGGTCGGGGGAATATCAAGTTTTGTGCAGAGAGCCTCGCTGCTTATTCCCTACCCCCTAACAGGAGGATCATCACCAGCTTTGTTGCAGAATCTTTTAAAATACATGAACAAAAGGAGCAAAAATAGCACGGAGTGTTTGCCATATAGGCATTTGGGGGATCACTTTATTTGAAACCTCCGGGTTTTTTTTTAGCTATAACAAAGAGATAAAGGAATAGAAAAATTAAAATAAGATCATTTAAGAAGACATTGTAAAGCAGGTATCCGTGTGGGAGCTGATACAGTAATGGAAAACCGTCAGCCCGGGGAATGTGTGAGCAAACGGCCTGGCCAGAATGCTCAGGAGAGGCAGAAGGAAGGCCGTGAAAAGCAAGGCTGCAGCACACCTGCACCGACGGGGGAAGCCGCACTCAGACCCTCCGTGCTCACAAGTTCCTCCCTAGGACAACGGGGAACAGCCGACCCCACCGAGCCTGAACTGAACCGCCACAGCGCCAGGCACCTGGCAACGGGCAGAAAGAGCGAAACAGCGGCCGAGCCCTCCACCGAGGAAGGCCGGAGCCGGCGAGACGAGAACGTTACGAGGCGGCCCGCGGCCGCGGCGCGGCCCACAGCAGGAGAGGGCGCTCAGGGCCTGAGGCCAGCCGAGCTAGGCCCGGCTACCGGGCGAGCCGGCGGCGGAGCGGGCCCGGCCGCGGCAGCGAGCCCGGCCCGGCCCCCGCCCGCGCACGGCTTCGTCCCCGAGCGGCAGCGCCCTCCCGCCCGCTGCCACCTGCCCGCCCGCCCGCCCGCCCGCACCGCCCGCAGCCCCGCTCCGTCCCGCAGGCCTGAGGCCTCGCGGCGCGCCGCCGCCCCCCCGCACTCACAACTCGTTCCTGCCCCCTTTCTCCCAGTTCTTTATCCACTCGGCAGGGAGCATGGTCGCCATCTTCCCTGTGTGGCGCCGAGAAGCCCGGATGCGGGAGCGACGGGCGCAGGTCAGAGGGGACGCTGCGGCCCGCGAGGCACGACGGGACGGCCGCGCCGTGCCCTAGGAGACGGCGCGCGCAGGACCGCTATTGCGCATGCGCCGCGGCGCCCCGCCCGCCGTTACGCCGCCGCAGCCCGGGCCTGTTAACGGCCTTCGCGCGCATGCGCCGTGCCCTCGTGCCCACGCAGGTGTGGCGGTTACGGTGTGACAGACGCGGGTTTCGGAGCTGCCATTTTGATTCCGGGCCGCAGTTTAATGCCGAGCAGGCCGTTTAATGCCGACTCAGCGAAAGAGCATTTTGTTATAGTAAGGGTTGGGCCATTAGTTAAGTACCCTACTAAACGCTTAATTAATTAATTATGAAATAATTAGAGCTGGAATTAGACTACAATTATCAAACAGCTTTACCAGCTCGGCGTCTCTGTATCCATTGTGCTGTCTGTATATTCTGTTTATGTGGAGTAAAGACATCTTGGTGAATGGCACAGCTGCCCCAGTAAATGTGATGCTTTATCTGTGGTGCTGAGGTAATGGGATTCCTTTGAGTGCAAAGTCCTTTGTAGTGTACTCAGTCTGTTTAGCACCTATTCCTGTGAACGTGCTAGTTAGTGGTACCTGCTGAGACTTGCAGGCTAGGCAAGAGCAGGGTTTTCCTCTTAGGTAAAGGACTGCAAAGTCAGGTCCTTCTTTTTTCTTATTCTTTCTGATGGAAATGTATTGATTTGTAGCTCAAATTATTCACGGTTTTCAAAACACTGCAATTCTCAGTTCCTCATTACTTTTTTTTTGTTGTTTTAATGAAACGGTTAAAATTAATAATAATAAAAAATTTAAAACGATGCCAAAAAACATAGAATAATATACTTCATAAAAAGTTTTCTTAGAAATCCACGTGAAATTAAATATTTTCCCAGAAATTACAATCAAACAGAGGACAATATTATTCCAACTTCCTGCTTATAACGAGATCGCAGCAAAAAGAAATGGGAAGCATATAAAAACATACAGTTATAACACTTGTTTTATCATCCGGATTTGTTCTGGGCTCATTCTGCTTTCCACTACTTCCATTAGCACTCCTGAACTATTGGCTCTATGCAGTTTAAGAGAGAGAAAAGAGAAAAGAAAAAAAAAGAAGCCTGATACAAATCTTCACAAAGGATCTAAATAAACCTCTCCCTCAGTTGGCTAAACTGTATTTTAGGTATCTTTTAGAAATTCTCTTGCAGATAATTTAGCTATGATGTGCATTCCTATTATGTATAATCTGTAAATATGATACATTTATATTATTCATTCATATTTTTACAACTTCTGCAGTCACAGAATCGTGGAATCCTTCAGCCACCTGCTCCAAGTACCAGCAGGTTGCTCAAAGCCTCATCTGAGAGTTTCAAATTCTACTGAAGAGGTATTCCCCAGCAAAGACTTTGAGCGCCAAAGAGGTTTTTCCTTGAGTCAAGTTAGAATTACCCCCATTGCAATTTGTGTCTGTTCCTTCTTGTTTTGCAGTACTCTCTGAGAACACCATGGGTCCATAATATTGACGTAGAATTAAGGGAAGCACTGTGTGAATGTGTGTAAAATTTGCTCTGCTTGTGATATGTAACTCCTAAAACACAGACATTTTGTTTGATACACAGCAGCCTGTAACATCTATTATCCATCCACTCGCAAGGCTTTTGTGTGCTTGAAAAAGTGTCTTGGGTGCCCTAAAATTCCTCTAAATGAATCAAAGATCCTTTTTAAACAACAGGGTGTTCCTCTCATTTCAAAAATTCATAGAGATTTCCATCTCCATCAAGATAGATCTATTCACAGAGAATTTTCTTTCTGCATTTTGCTTCCGTTATTTTTATAAGTTTACATTTCCCTTTCTATATATTTTGATAAAGTGAAGTCTTTAAAAGAATGAAAAATAATGACGACTGCAAAGCCACTATCTGTCACACTGCAGTCTTGACTCACCTACTGTCTCTCCTGCCTGAGTAAAGAAGAAATCTGAATGTTTTTTCTGACTTTGTTAAAGAAAATGGCTCTGTTGGGCTCTATGGCAACAGCTGGATAGCAGTAGGTTTTATTTAGCTTAACTGCAACTATAAGACTTATAAGGCTTTCAAAGCTATGGTATATTATACAGCAAATACACAGTTACAAGAAAACAAGTGTTAATTTAATCTTAAGAAAAAAAAACCTGTGTCCTTGGTTTTCTACATAAATGCTACAGGTTTCAATTAGGATAGTTATAAATGTGCAAAAGCAGAAAGAAAATGTCTGAACAGCTCATTTCCTCTGTAATAACCTTCTGCATGAATTTGTGTCACAAGGAACAACTTTGTTATCCTCTCTGAGGGCTAAACAGCAGAAGGTTTTGTTTTTCTTGCCCAAACGTTTAAGAGTAGAAACTTGGACTAAAATATCCTTTAATGTTGTTTGGGTTTGTTTGTTTGTTTTTTCCATCGTGTTAATGTAAGAATTAATTACACTACATTTCCAAAATATGTGATTTTTGTATTTTTAATTTGTTGATTTTGGTTGTTGCAGTTTGTTTGTTTTTTGTTTTGTTTTCTGGGACCATTTCCTGAATTGTCACACAGAGGAAAAAGGGTACAAAGAAGGCACGCTTCCACATTTTCCAGATGATTTTCATTTGGTAAATGCTGCTTAGACCAAACTCATAATACACATTATCTACTGTAGCCTATTTCTATTCAGCTGGGCAATTGAAAAGAGAAACATCCTCACATAGGTAACTGCCAAACAGATCTTCTTCACGTAGGTTTTTTCATAGCTAAACTTAGTATCCATCAGCCGTAGATTTAGATTCAGTTTCCTGACCACATTGGCCTGGAAGGGGTCTGGTCCAGGTTTCGATACAGTCTCATTCCACTTCTTAGCTTTTTGCTTCCCTGTATGTTCATGCAAGTACTGATAGAGAATGGATGGTAGAAATACTTACTAAGGTCTCTTCTGTACAATACTGTGCAAAAGTGGCTTATTAAAAATGATGCTGTTAATCTGGAGAGCACTTCATCATCTGACCTGAGATTGAGATTGTCTGACAGGAATTAGAACAGGTATTTACTTGAGAGTATTTCAGTCTATCTCAAGGTAGATTAGGTGTTTGAGGGGTATTTTTTCCTTTTCTGATCAGCATAAGTAAGCAGAAACAAAAACACCAGTTCAGCAATGGAACTGAGAAATCTAGGTACAGGAAGAAAGATAATTGTCTTTTTAATCACAGTTTCACCAAATGATAAAATGTTAGCAGTAAAATTAATATCAGCAAGGCAGTTCCTGCTGGGATTTCCCTGAAGGATGGGGACAAGCTGTTCTGGTGGGATGTGCTCCCAGCCCACTGACAGCATGGATGGTTCCTTCTTGTCTGCTTCAAAGGCACGAGGAAGAAATAGTAAATGCTTTAAGAAATGATTTATCTTCTCCTACATACACCTTCCTAGCAAGTCCTCT
Organism: Callipepla californica brunnescens; assembly: GCA_023055505.1. NCBI lineage: Eukaryota > Metazoa > Chordata > Aves > Galliformes > Odontophoridae > Callipepla > Callipepla californica. The sequence continues at coordinate 3,891,537 of JALIRH010000013.1, forward strand.
ATCAAGAATACTTACAATCTCAGATATTAGCATTTCAATTTTGAAAATATGGACCAAGTTCGGAGTTGTGCAAGTTTTGTAAGCTGAGCAGTGACAGCATCAGTGGCAGCTGAGAGGCTTGCAGCATTACCTGGGTCCACTGCAGCAGGAAGGTGGAGTACAACTTGCAGAGCAGGTACTCCTGAGCTCACAGCTCTTCTTTCACTGGATTGCCTGATAGCTGGGTGTCCTGTAGGATGGCTCTAGATCATTACACCTTTATGTAGCTCACGTCCCATAGAACACTGTATTTGACTTAAGGCACTTTGCTGGCAAAGCCCGTCCGGTAACTTCAGTACATCATCAGTCCTCAGTCCTGCACACAAAGGGCCTGGTGCAGCGGCTCTGAGCAAGTGGTCGTGCTGGTGTCTGAGGAACTCCAGGGCAGCAGTGCTGCAGTTTGTGCTCCTGTCCCTCCTGTCTGGGATGTGATCAGATAACGCCAGATGACTGAGGTGTCTCTGGAGGGTTGGCTATGTGCTGCTGAAAGCTCAGGGAGCCCAAGTCTGCAAAAGCAGCCTCTGCTTACCAATAGCTGCAGCTTGCAGGAGCTGATTGGTGCAGCTGCTACTGATGTTTGTGGGCCCTTACCCTGGTACATGTGAGCTGATGGAAGTGTGAACGTTGTAGTTGCCTCACATTTGTTAATTGTGAGAGCTAAGGGGATTAGCACACTGAGAAAATATAAAGGTTTGAAGGTCAACCCTGCATTTGGTGAGTCAAACTCTTGTCAGTGTGGTCCATGCACTTACTTGCATTGTGTACCCCAGATATCAGGTATGTTAAAGTGGAAGTGTCTGTGCTTATTGATAGTCATGCGAGAGGAAACCTGAATTCCTAAACTTGGGACATACAGACTGTTAGACAGTCACAGAAGCTATTTCTAAAACTGTCAGTCTGACTCCTTATTCTCAGTCCCACATCAGAAAGCACTGTCCATTGTTGATCTGTTCTACTGCTTCTTTTCTTTCTGGTATCTTGATTCTGACTAGAATCCAAAGGCACTGTATTTTTAAATAAGTTTGCCTTTGTTGTGACTAATCATCTCATACATTGCTTGCTTGCACAGCGATATAAAGCTTTCAAAGACTTCTAAAAAAGTTTGCCTTTCTAAGATTTACACAGCCATCTGGAGTTTCCCCCATTTACAAAAATTCTCAGACATCAACAGGTTGTGGGACAAATAAATGACCAGAGTGACCAACTAAAAGGGACACATTTGTTATCCATAGCATCCCTCTTCGTGCCTATCTTCCTCTTTTCTCCAGCTGGGTTAGCCTATGCTGAACACAAAGTAGGAGGTAGGCAAGCACTGCCTTAAATGTGGCAATTTTTTGAATGAGTATATCACTAACTTTTAGATTCATAGATTTGTAGATACATTAGGTTGGAAAGGACCTACATGATCATCTAGTCCAACCATCCTCCTACCACCATTTTAATACATAGTACCTGTAAGCCAACACTAATATTGCAGCATGAAGGAGTTAAAACCAGAAAATCACACGTGGCCACATGCCAAATGCGTGCTAAGTTCAAATCCCAGCTCTGGATGATAATTTATGGCATTAATCAGTTCAAACAGAGCAAAAATAAATCACTAGTTGCGTGTTTACCATTTTCCTCTCCACTTGGCGTTTATCTTCACTCATCTGCTCAGCAAGTTGTGAAAGAAAGCAAATATTTTGTGCTTCTTCCCAAGTTGACACTAGATGCAAGAGTACTTGGAAGTAGTTTCAGCTAGAAGTATACCAGAACACCCAAAGATATTTTGTGTCATACTTAAATGCAACCTTTTCCACAGGATGTGTATTACTGGATTCAGTACAACCACCTTTGTTGCATGCTTTACTTTTGCTGAGGATATTTTATCACTAACAGATTTGGGAATTACAGGAAAGCAGATCCTGCATAAGACTGTATACCTGAAAGTGAAAGGGCTCATTACGTTTTATCAACGTTTCCAATTTCTGTGGCATTATGATACCCCTAATTATTTCTTGCTTAGCTTTGGGCTTTTATACTACCTTCACTAAAATGTGATAGGAATGATGTTTACCATGTGCTGAAGAAAAGAAATAAAGGACTGATGTGGATAAAAGGAATGGAAGCCACGCTTTTCTGGAAGAGTGAATCAGATTTGATTTTCTTTGGACCAGCATAATAATGCGAGACTTTCATATTGCCTTTTAACAACTCCACTTCTTTTTCCAATGGCAACAATTCAGCAAGAACATTGGATGCAATTCAGTGAAAAAAAACACAAATTTCAGGCATCTGTTCTGTATCAGTTATTCAATTTACTAGTGCCATATTCACAAGAAAATGTTCCTAGTTAAGTCACTGTTCTGTCATTTTTTTGCATTTGATTTTCTTCCTCTGCTGCCTCTCTGAAATGTCAGCTCTGCAGAGCACAGCTTTTCCCATTCCATTCATTAACCCAGTAATCACGGACCAATTAATGTTAGCATTTAAAGGTTATCACTGGGCTTCACAATCCTTATGTCAGTAAGATTAGTAAGAAATAAAAAGTTACCTTAATTTCTTAGAGAATATATCAACAAAGGTGGATTCCCATATTAACTTATGTGACTTGTGACCCATTATTGATTGAACAGTCCACGTCGGTGAACTGTTAGCAAAGTTCATTTTATATTTGTCTGACTCAAACAGCCTGAAGCATACTGAAATATGAAATATTTTTGTGTAAAAAAAAAAATTCTAAGTCTCAATGAGGAATTTGGTATGATCTGATTTTTCAGTTTTGTATGATTTATTATGTTTTATAGACTCACAGATTGCTGGGGATCTCAGGAGGTGATGTAATCCAGCCTCCCACAGGGTCAGCGATGAGATCAGATCAGGTTGCCCAGGACTACACCTGGCCTGATCATGAAGCTTTCCAAGAGCAGAGACTGCTTGACTGTCCTCATGTCTGGAAAGGCCTTGTTTGTTTCTGTTGATGTATGTTGTACCTACCCCCCCACTAAGCACCACTGTGAAGAGCTTTGATAGACTCTTGGTACTGGAAGGCTTCGCTTAGGTCCCCCCAGAGCCGTGTCTTCTCCAGGCTGAACAGGTCTTTCCTGTTCCCTTGGCCACACTTGGCCATCCTGGTGGTCGAGGACCACTGACCTCACCCTAGTTCAAAGTTTTTCTTGTTCTGGGCTCCCTAGTACTGGACACAGCATTCTAAACGTGGTGTAGTGAATGCTGAGTGGAAGGGGATAATGACTCCTGTGTTCCTTTTCATAGTGTCCGCAGTGCTTCCTCACAGTAAGATGATTGACATTAATCAGGTTGAGAGAGGCATTTCTTTATCTCACTAAACATTATTTTCGTCTTTGTAAAACTTCTGTTCATTTTTCTCAGTTTATCTGGGAATAAGATTCATGGATACGACAAAGACGCTCAGACCAATTGAATTCTTTGTGATCAGTTAAGATTCACATGTAACAGCTGCAGGTCCTTCCAAAGCAAATAAAAAGCACAGGGAGGCTATCTCTGTTTGAACTCAGCAAACTAAATTCTCATGTTTTCTTTTGCTTATAAATAGAGACTACTCAACCAATTCTACCTAGATTTGTTCATTTTAAAGGAAAGAATAAATATTTGTTTATGCCTAGTTCAACTTGACAAAGATGTTGCCTGTGATTTTCTGCTTAAAGTTAATTGATTTCTTTCTCTAGTTCAGTTACCAGAATTGTACAACTCCACCTGCAGTGAAAAGTACCAAAGATGTAGTTAGTTTTGGTTTACAGTACAGCTTAACTGGTTCAGAATTTTACTTAAACTGAATAACTGGTTCAAAAGAAGAACAAGAATTAGCTTGTGTAGAAGGTAGAGCAATTTATTATAAGTACTACTGTCCTTACTGTCATTATTTTTCTTTTCTGTTATGTTTTCTTGTATTTTGGTTGCTCCATGTGCTGGGACTAGAAGTTTTGGGATTTGTTTTATCAGAGCATTTGATTCAGACATCAAAACCCAGATGTGGGTCACTGTAAAAGCACCTTGTGATATTTAAAAATTATTTGCCTCATTTGAAGAAGTATCAAAACCTCAACAAAAAGCAACGGCATTTGTGAAAATCAGTGCTAATGAATGTATTAATCATGTCGGGTGGTGAGGATTTATAGGATTAAATATTCACATTCACACTGCACTGTTAAGATGCTAAACTCTTACTGAATCGTAATATGCCTGAGACCCTCAAATCAATAAATTTGCTTTGCTATGATGCGAACTGAGTTTTGCTTGGTGAGAATTTCTACTAGAAATTCTGCTAGAAGCTCTACTAGAGCTATTTCTCAGATATTGAAATGGGTACGGTTATCATCCTGGATTTGTAGTCAAATTCTTTCTAGCATGCACAAATATTGACTTTGATACTCAAGCCTTTTCCTTTTGATTATTTTCTCTTGAGTAAATAGAGAATACAAGTTAAAAGAGAGAGCAAGAAAGAGAAATGGCATCTGAATGTGGAACAGACTATTTGGAAGGTGTGTTTTAATATTTCGGTCAGCTGTCTCTAAGGCAAATTGTTTTCACAGAACATTTCTTGAGGCCATCTCTGTTCACAGCGAAGAACATCATTTAAATGCTTAAATAATATTTCTGTAGCGTGTCCCAGAATGTGTTTTCAGTAAAAAAAAAGTTTTGTCCTTTAGAAATCACTCTGGTTTTTAGTCTGTACGGATACACTGAGGATTTCAGAGCAGGAGAAGTGCCAGCCTGCTGAGGTGTCAGCCCACACATTGCTAACTCAGGACTGGAAAAACTCGTTATCCTCAGTGGCCGCAGTGACCTCACCGAATGCCTGAACCGTAGAAACACCTCAACTGCTGCCATTACTTTTCAGAGCCACTGTAGAACGTGTTGTCACTGTTATTTTTGCTGAAGGAGTTCCGCGGTATTTGAAGTTTAGTTTAGTTCGATTGTAAGGCACGAGGGCACGCAGTTTTCTGTGTAATAAAGAAGAAAGGTTCACGGGTTGTCTTAATATTGCAGAAGAGCCGTCTTGAAGATGGATAGATGCAGTACTGAATAGCCTGAGGCTACTGTGTGATATTTGGGTACAAATGCACGGGACGTAATGAGTGAGAGCGGAATGTGAAGGGGAAAAGAAAAGCGCCCGGTTCCGCGGGGTTTCAGTCAGCCCTCAGCGCCGGCGCGCGCCCACGAGTGAGGCGCCGTTCCCGCCCGCCGCCGCTGGGCGCCGCCGTCCGCCGCCGCGCTCCGCGCTGCCGCGCTCCCCCAGCCCGCCGGGGGGCGCTGTTCCCGAGCGGCGCGGTGCCGCGAGGCTGCCGGGAGCCGCCATTTTCTCAGCGTGCGTCGCCGGAGCGCTTCCCGCAGCTGGGCCCGGCGAGGACGGGGACGCGGCGCGGTGAGCTGTCATACCCGGGGCGTGGGGGTGGGGGTGGGATCCCCGCGGGGGGTAGGGCCGCTCCTTGCGCTGCTCGACGTGCCGAGGGTCGCGGGAGCGGCCGCCGCGCCGCGCCTGGAGGCGTTGCCACGGGAACGGGCGCGCCCCCTCCTGCCGGAGGAGCCCCCGCTGCCCGGGGCTGGGATGGAGCGCGGAGCCGCGCTTGGGCCCGGTGCTGTTCCAGCAGCCGGCTCGCACAGCGCGCTGCTTTCCTCGCTGAAGAGGAAAACGCCGTGCCTACGTACACCTGTCTGCTCTTCGGTGCTGATTTTGGACTTCGTCTCCCCTCCTCCGCTTTTTTTTTTTTCTTTTTGTGCTTATCGCTTTGAAGAATGCTCTTTCTGTTCTTTCAATAATAACGTAGTTCTGTTCAGGTTTTCAAGAGTAAGAGTCCTTCTTCGCTCTGGTCGTATTTCCTTCAGTTGTCATTCAGAGTTCTCTTTGGCATTATAGCTACATATTTATGCTGATATATTCCTCTTTAACGTTCAGTGCCTTTCAGTCTCAGTACTACTGCCTGCCTGCTCCTCCTATCATCCTGCTACATTCCATATCAATGGATGTCAGGGCTGGTTTTGGTCTTGATAATTGCTTTGCTTTTTGCTCAGTGTGCACTTGCTGAAAGCCACATTTGTTCTTGAAGCCGCTTTCGTGTAGTTTCGTAGATCTACTTTGTCTTGTCATTACTGCTACCTCGAGCTGTGATTTTAATACTTCACATAGCAAACTGAAAGGATTTTCTTCCTTAAATGAGAAACCAGGAACATGAAGGCCCTATACTGGGCCAATTTGGAGGGAAAAGCAACCAACCAAAGGAAAAAATGCTTTATTACCTAGCCAAAACATCAAATATTTTCCAACGGACAGCTGTATGCAGTTAAGTAAGATACACACGAATTACATGAATTCATATCTTGAAATAAGTACATAAGACAAACTCACACTGAGAAATCAAGTTTTCCTGTGGAGAATTTCTTGAATAAATTCCTGTTTGGCTATTTTTTCATTCCCTTAAGTGCTTCCTTTAGCTGACTTGTAGGTTTTTTTTAGGCCCCTTTAGGGAACACCAGAGTACTACTGTCCTTTGGAAACTGGGCACTCACACCATTGGCCTAGAAGGGCAAAGAAATGAGTTAATGATGGTTCTGTACTTCCTCTGACCTTGCTCTTTGTAACCAGCAGCAAAAGCGAAAGAACTCTGATGTGGGTGTGGTGTATTTTTGTCTGCTTCAAGTGATAGGAGGCAGACAGTTAGAAAATGTGTTCCTATCGAAGCCTTTGAAATATGAAGATGGATTCTGTGAAACTAACTAGCAGATGAAACTAACATCTGCTTTGGTTAATCTGCTGCTGACCTTGGTTGCTGACAGGGTACTAATTCCTTAGGGGAAAGCTGTTGTAAATAGCCCTTGTATTCTTCTTGTTTTGTATCAGAGGTCCATCATGAGGAGTTCTATCCAAAAGACTCTGAACACGACAATTGGAAGTCAGGCTCCAGAAATAGATTTCTGAACCCAAAGGGAGGAAAACTGCAGTTGTACAGGAGGGCTGAAGGTACGTGAAAATGGAAGAAGTTGTGTTGCAGAGCCTGAATTGGGTGGTCCTTCAGGACTAGGAATGCTAATATATTAATAGGTGATGCTTCGTAATAGCTCAGACTGCATCACAGAGTGTTTTGTTGCCTTTTCTGTCCGTGGTTGGTTATCACATGGATACCAGCCATGAGATGTTCGGGCCCCTCATGTGTTGCTTTGGCCTAGATTAGGTGAGGGAGGGGCAGAAGTTGATTTCATGAGATGCTGCACATCTAGTTTTAGGAACGCTTTCTTTTCAAGGAGTGGAAATTGTAACACTGTGTGCACAGCTGGCAATTGTTACCAGAGAACCTGTGTGCTCTGTGTTTAATTTAGTAGAGTGCAGGTTCTGTTTTAAAGCTTGCTTAGTGGACTCTCAGTGACGTTGCTTGCTGAGGATAGCTTCTCAATTCCAGCAATGTAATGTAAAGCATAACACGAAGCTGTGTGTATCTTGCAGTTCGCTGTCCTTCCCCTTCTGTGTCCTGAACGGTTTCTTATCAAACAGAAATCAAGCTGAGTGCTTTCAACAGCTGCAGTTTTCATATTTGACTTTGGGTTCTGTGTTAGAATTAGTCCCCAAGACCCCAACTTCCTAACAAACCTCAAATTCAGGTATAGCGGATAATTCAGGAGAGGTTCCAAGCGCACACGGTGAGCTGTGTGTACGCACACAGATTTGTTTGGATGTGTGTCTCATTTCATCCCAGCAGTGAATGACAAAGCATTCCTGCTGGTGGTACCCAGAAGTACCGTGGTGCCGTGCCTGTGGGCTGCTGTTCAGCACAGACAAACTCACTGTGTGAGCAGCCCTGCTGGGCACAGCTTGTGGGCTCCCTTTGCTGCCCTGCTGCTGCAGCTTCTTCCTTTGTAATCCCAAGGATTCAACAGTTTTGCTGTAGCATCGATCGCTTTGCTGTGGCTGAAGTCCGGTCTCGTTATGTCCCCTTGTGGAGAGCTCCTCTCCTGTTCTGTCTTTTCCCTCAGTTGTAAGCTTAAATGGTTTGTAGCTGAGCAGTAAAAGCTTGTGATGCTGCAAGCTGGAGCGCAGCTCGTACCCGAGAGGGGTGGAGCACCGCAGGTTTTGCCAGGCATTTTTTATCATTGCCAGTGTAGTTAATATGCTCCCATTGACTGGCTTTGTGTTTTTTCTTTCCTAACCAAGAGCAGTAACTGTTGCATTCCTGCAGGGATACACTTTATGATCACTGATTGATACTTTTTTTCCCCTGTTTTTAACTGAATTGCTTAGCAGGTGACACAAGTAGCTCCTCATATCCAGTTTTAAGAGGTTTAGAACTGCATGGCTTTCTGCTTTGTTTATTAAGGTTGCTTTGTTGTAAAGGTGTCTCCCTTTCTTCAGAGCTGTTAGGGTAGGTGCTTTGTGAAGGACTGCAGCTTGTCTAACTCAACTCAGAGGCTACTAATGATCATCCTATGAAGTTACCTTCGTTTTAAAAGAAAACAAACTAGTCCCCTGAAGTACTGGTAGGATTTCATAGATGAAAGTGCTTTATTTTGGAGTTATCATATTAAATACAGATTCTAAGCTTTTCACTATCAAAACAGATGGAAGTTCAGTTGCAATTTTCTTACACAGATCTTGAAGTTAAATCAAAGTCCCATAAATTATAAAGAAGCAACTGAGCTAAAAGTTCTAAAGTTAAAGCATGAAAATGAAAGCATGAAAATGATATAGAAAGCAAATTTTGTATTGCTTAAATTGTACTTGTAAAATACATGTAGAATATAAAAGTGAATAATCTTGTGTAGAAATATGTCTTTGTTATCCCTTGATGTAATTGTTTTGTGGTGCTACAGAACTGGAAATGTGTAAGAGGCCTTCTATGAGAGGGGGCTGGTAAAATGTTTAAGAGAATCCAATTGCTGGTAGGGCATATGGAAACAGGATGGAAAAAACTGATAGACCAGCTTTCCAAAGTGTGCAAAAAATAAATTTTAAACGACTGGATTTTTTATTTTGGTATTATTTCTGTGTGGTTTGTTTGGAAAGAATACTTCCTGAATCTCATAAAGCTTAATTCCAAGTGATCTCTAGTGGAAAAAAAAGTGGTAGCTAAATCATAGATAGTCTTCTGTATGATTACAAGAGCACAGTGCCTTTCTTGAATGATGTTTTATTTGTAGCAGAAGTGAAAATATAATGAAACTGTCATCCTGCTGGAACTGACAAACGTCAGCCTGTCAGGTTTGCTTTCTCCTACTTTTTTGTTGTGTTTTCTGGGGGGAGGTTATGTGAAGTCTGGTGCTCCTGGAGTTAGCTCTCTACCTTTAGTGTCTCCTTCCACCTCATTCTCCATATGCATGACATTTGGGTTTTGGTAGGAAGTTTTTGGCTGTTTTTTTTCACCCTTCTGCTGCTCTGCCTTATTTTTAGGTACAGTCATCTGTAGGCAATTCATTTTAGTGGCAGCAACTGTCAGATGTAAACTTCTGCTTTGGATAGGTTTTCTTGTGTCCAAACTGAAAAGGCCAACCTGTCTCTTGCACTTTACTGCACATGAAGCAGTAGCAAGGAGCTTCGTTCCTTCCTTTTCCCCAGTGGGGAGCTAAGTAGGGCCAGTCTGAAAACCCAGTGAATGAGCTGATGCACTTAGGTAGGATTTGGTGCCAAAGCGAAGGGTGTTGTGGTTTTACCTTCCCTCTTTATTTAAAGCAAGCAAACCTCTCCAAGCAAAATTATTATTATTATTTTAGTGGCTACTCATAGGCAGATTTGAACGTGCTGAAACACTTAAACACTTTTTAAGCTTCTTTCCTTATTCATCTTTGTAGCTGCAGTTCAGTGAGTAGCACGCTCCTCCTTTGATCAAGTTGCAGCTGAGCAGGCAGAAAGTGACATGAGCATGGTCTGTGCTATGCGTGGTCAGCTGGTGCAGCATGTCCTGTTGGAGATCTGCTTGATGCTCTCACATTTCAGAGTTCAGTCGACAGTAACCACTGACATTGCTCTCATAGTGAGCGTGTCAAGCAGTAGGAGCTGTGTGTGGGCTGTATGCTGCGGCCAGGAACGCGAGGCCGTGCCTGTGTCCGTCTGGTCTGAAGGTTACTGCCATGCTTGCCATTTGGAAAGAGGCAAGAACTAAAAATAACTCCTCATAATGTCAGCCTGTTGAGGATAGAAATAATAACGTGTGATAATATGTGCTTGGAAGGGAAAAGCAAATTCATTGCTTTTCCTTTGAAACATTTCAGTCTGAAGTAATGTGAGGGTGTCATATTTTTGCATAAGATCATAATTTGAACAAAACTTGAATTAGGAATGTCTGGTATGCAAACCTTAGGTGTACAGTTTTGCATTTTGAATAAGGTAATGCTTTTGTTGTGAACTTCAGTCCTTCTTTTTTTCCCCACCTGAAGCTTAAAAAGTAGACAGTCCACATCGACACTTCGGCCTGAAAGTGGGAGGTGACTTGTGGAAATACCGTCGGGTATTTCAAAGTAGGATGGAACGTGGCTCAGCTTCTGGAAGTCTTTCAGGATAAAATGGGCTTTGTTTCCTCACTTCATATATAAGGAGATATTTAGTGCTTCAGTAATAATAATAAAAAGATATGTTTTGGCTTTCGAAGTGAAGACTGTATTTATTCACAGTAGAAGGTCCAGAAATTTTAATTAAACCTATGTGGGAAGGGTTACGTAAATCCTTTTCTGAACTCAGTCCTGCTGCTAGTATCGTAAGTTATATATGTGTGTTACTTGGCTACATATTATTTTGTTTCTCAGTCATAAATCAGATTTCTTTCTTCTGCAGTTAATTAACATTTTGAAGCGCTGTTTCTTTGCAAGATGTTGCTTTTCATCTTTATCCCATACAGTATGTAATGCCTCTAATATTACATAACGTAGCTGATGTTTCAGTTCAGCTTCCCTTCTCTCCCTCCCCGTGTCTTTCCCCAAGTGCTCCTTCTCAGTCGCTGTGTCCTTACAGCAGCACACAGCTTCCCAGCAAACACCAGAGGATCAGCAGAGTGAGTGGAATAGAGAAATACCAACTGATGTACGTGGTAGTTTGTCTCATGCTGTTGCTTCTGCAAGGAGAGTCTGTCACATAGGAGATGTACCACCCACTGGATATTTTGAGTTCTACAGCCCTTATTTTTAAAGGTGAGAAGTTATTTCAGGAGCCAAGCTAAAAATGCACCACTAAGCATGATATGCTTATAAATATTCTGAAAACAAAACTTTCCTTGAAAGAAATTCTTAAAAAAAAAAAAAAAAAAAAGAATTTATGACTTGTAACCAAAATCTTTAGGACAGAGGGAGCTGGGAGGTGTTTCAGTGAGACCCCAGAGAAGCAGCAGGGTGAGCTGCAGGGCAGCCCTGGCAGAGGGCACTGCAGACCCCGGGCCCTACTCAGGGCATGAGTTCAAGTTGCTTTGGCAGAATGCCTTGTTTCCAGCATGGAAAATGGTGACTTGCATTCACATTATAACAAAGTTCTCCTAGTATTTGTTTTTTATGCACGTGAGTAATACTGTTGTACCAAACTTTTTTTAAGAATTGAAAGCTTTCAGCAGTGAGTTGCAATAATGCAATACCAGCCCTTGTTAAAGTGGTGGACTTCGTATATCATGCTCATCGTTCTAGTAAGTGGTCACCCATCTGACGTGTGAAACAAGGATACAAACTGAGGGAGGTCTTTATGTGTCCAGGAAATCCCTGAGCCTGTCAGACCCGGGCTGTGGTCCATCTCCTCCCCTCCTGCCAAACTCAGAGGGCAGGTAACAGAAGGGCTCAGTAGGCTGTCTGTGATTGCCTCAGTTGTTTTGTTTGCAACTGATCAGAAAGAGATGTAGAAGCTCTGTTCTGGTTTGAAAGTATACAGAAAACAAACTTACTACATAAAAACTTCCACAGAGTTGTGGTTTTTATCATTTCTGAACTTGTTTTTATGCAAGTAAAAATAAACACCCCGCCATTTGTACTTTGAAAGCACATGCATTTGTTTTGGCTTTTTGAGATACTTGCTGAAAAGGAAGCTCTGAACTTCGAAGGATGTGAAGTAGGCTTTGTTCGCCACTTTCTGGGAAGTCTTTTGGGTGTGCAGATAAGCAAAAGAGCGTGCAGCTGAGGCTGTGTGAGCAGCACCAATTACTGTACTGCTGAGCTGGAGTGATGATGATTCCAGTTCTGTAAGATCACTGAGCTCTCTACAGGAATCACCCTAGAGGATTTCAAAGCAACACTTTCAGAAGGGGAGAAATATGAACTCTTAAAGCATGTAGAATAATAATTTAAAAGGTTTTTGTTTTTTAATGTATATATACATAGCTACGGCTGTCATGTTACTGCAAGTAATTACTGAGTTCTGCCCTTCAAATGTCAAAGCAGGCGTTCAGCTCGGATGGGTAGGTCAGTCAATACAATTCATCTGCTGAGCTAAAGCTGCACCGCAGTATTATTTCCGATGTTATTACATAAGTTACAAACTGACTTACAGAAAGCATCAAAGTCAGTGCTCAAATGCAGCCTCGTGCCCACGGCTGCGTGCAGGAAGCATGCTGCCTCTCTGATGTGTTTTCTCAGCCTGGCTCTTTGGCTTTATCATTGCAGCAAAGCGTGCCACAATCTTGCAAGGTGTCATAATCTTCCCCTCCCCATACTGAAAAGTAAAAAAATGTTTTGCTCTCCCTGTAGAGGCTGGATCTGGCATTGTTTAAGCAGTAATTGTGACATCTGCACTGATCTTGAAGAAAATAACATCAGTGTTAACACGGGTGTTGAAGAAGGACTGAGAACAAAGCTCGGAGCCAGATGAAGGCCTGCTGGTTTTCAGGTGTTTTCAGTGTTGTGCTTTTTGAAGTTTCTTCTTTTTTTTTTTGTTTAACTGTCTCAGACAAATGCTTCTCACTGAGTGAATGGAGCTGTCATAAAGGGTTGGATTGGGTGTGTGCATGCTTGCTGCAGCACTGCCCTGAAATCTTTGATGACAGTGACTGCTGACGATGAGGACAGTGTCAGTCGTCGTGCTAAGCACTTGTAATAACTGATTGAAGGTTTCTCATTTGCTTTCTCCATCTTACTGGTACAGAACTCGTTCCTGACTGGCACAAGCAGCTGAAGCCTGTAGTGGCAACTTGAGTGAGAGAGCCTGCTGTGTGCCGGCCCAAACTCATTCCAGACAGCTGAGGAGCTGCTGTAAACACCAGGGGAAGGCAGGTGCATCAAAGCTTTGCTCTCAGGCACCAGAATGTCACTCAGCTGAAGAAACACAGCACCCTTTCTTGAACTTGGCTCTCAGTGGTTGGATGCATGCTCCTGGGGAAGGGATCCTCCATGCCAAAGGGGATATGTGTACCCATCGGGGGGCTGTGGCCTGCAGGCAGCTTGTGCCAGGGTGGGAACCCCTTATTTTGGAGCACTGACCTGTCCTAGTGGTTATCATTAGTGAAGTCCTGCCCACCAGTTAGGTAGCTCCGTCAAATGGAGGGAGCAAAACACAACAGTTGGGCAAGAGGGACTAATTAGGGGATATGAAGATTTCCAGTGAAAATTGCCAGGGTTGGTTGCTAGTTTTGCTTTTGTGCTCTCCTGAATGCAGTCAGTGCTCTGGAATCACTGTTGGCTTTCAGGCTCCAGTGGGAAACATCTTTTGACCACTGACTGTGACTTGGCATGCCCTGTATTTATTTGCATGGTGTGGCTAAAAAAGAAATCAACCTTCAGAATCTGTTGGTTGGCTTACTGCAAGGATTATTTCTAGGCATGTTTTGGGGATTTTTAAAAGAAATGTGGTACTTTTTTATCCGTACTGTGTGTCATTTTTGTTGCAGAGTAAGGAGAGGAGTTTTTCACTCACGCACTTCAGTGGATGCAGCTACCTGAGCACTGCTTTTGTGAGGCACTAAAAATGTTAGCATGTACTCAGAGGGGAACTAAAAACTGTAGTTTGTTTCCAGGCGGTGCTGTAAGTCCTGCACGTGCCTGTGGGAATGAAAATAAGGACAGAGGAGAGGCATTTATTGGAGCTGACAGTAAAGCTAAGCAGCGTTTTCAGGGTTCACATCTGCCTTTGTAAAATTGCAGTTAAAATGTGGGAAACTTCTGTGATTTTGTTTTTCTGAATGTTTTGTGGGCTTTGCATCACGTAGAGTGAGAGATCTCAACTCCTGAAGTCTGCGTCTGCCTTTGGGCTGCAAAGGGTTGCTCTGTCTCACGGTGTTCTGCTCAGCACCTGGGCAGTGCTCTTTGATTTGATGGGAGAGCTGCAGCTCGGAGGATTTACCACTTCCTCCAGCTAAAGATCATTACAAACAAAAGCAACCAGACGAACCTGGTGCCTGAGTCTGTCGCTGTGGCTGACAGTCTGCTTCTGAGTCCTCTCCAGAGGAACTGGGATATTTCTGTGTTGAAGATTTAACTATTCAGCAGTGTGTACTAGCAGATAGTTCTGATTTGTAATGCTTGCCTGTACCTCATTTAATTTCTTTTTTTTTTCCCTGGGGAGCGTGGTTTTGTTCTGTGGAGTTACAGGTGGCTTGTTTCTGAAGTGTGTCATCAATTCTAAAGGCCTATCCAGTTCCATAAACGAGGACTTTGTTGGGGGGAGTTTACTTTTTCTTTGTAACCTCAGAAAAGTAGTATTTTCTCTCATCCCTCTGCTACTTGTTGGTCTCGTGTACCACAGCTTTGGCATGAGTGAATTCAGACAAACCTCTTTCCTCCACCCTGCTTTTTTTTCCATACAATCTTGTCTAAGCAGAATTGACCAGACAAGAAAACGCTCAAGTGTCTCTCTAAAGGAGTTACTGCGTCCAGTAAAAACTGGACAGACAATTTATTCCATCAGATTGCATATCTAATTCTGTAACTCTACGTTGCTGGTTCAGAAGCCTTTTGGCAGCTTTTAATTCTTCCTTAATGCCATTATTCTTGCAGTGTTCAAATGTGTGCGCATGCATTCCAGGCAAATTCTTATTAGAATGTCTTTGTAATGCATTCCTGTAACGCTTCATCATCCTCCTGCTTTTTCTTATGCTTGTATCCCGAGTCCTGTCTGAAGTTAACATATATGTGCTTTGTTTAGGGAATTTGAAAGCAGAGCCCTGCGCATGAAGAGATGACGTGTAATGGCCCAGGTAGCTGCGATCCCGGTGCCACGCCAGCCACTGATGGCGACCAGGAGTGGGCGCAGGAGCACTGCCGGCTGGGGACCTTTGTGGAGTTTCCCCGTGACTGTCCAGTTTCAGCATCAGCACTCGCTCGAGCTGGCTTTGTTTATACTGGAGAAGGTGATAAAGTCAAGTGCTTCAGTTGCCACGCGACTGTTGAAGGATGGCAGCCCGGGGATTCCGTGATTGACAGACACAAAAACCTTTCCCCAGACTGCAGGTTTATTACTGAGTCTGCCTGTTTGGGAAATAGCGTGCATCCTCTTGTGCACAGCCACCGGCACAGAACTGAAAATGGCTCCAGCACTGTGGCCCTCTCCTCTGCGCTGGAGGAGGACTCTGACGTGGAGGCAGATTACTTGTTGAGAACCAGGCAGGTTGTGGACATGTCTGATACTCTGTATCCTAAAAACCCTGCTATGTGCAGTGAGGAAGCAAGACTCAAGTCCTTTCACAACTGGCCTACCTACGGCCTGTTGGCGCCGAAGGAATTAGCCAGTGCAGGACTCTATTATACGGGTGTTGGTGATCAAGTTGCGTGTTTCTGTTGTGGCGGCAAACTGAAAAACTGGGAACCTGGTGATCGAGCTTGGTCTGAACACAAGAGGCATTTTCCCAAGTGCTTTTTTGTCCTGGGTCAGGACGTTGGGAATGTTTCAACTGAATCTATTAATGCTGAGCTTGGAAGAAGCTGTCTGAACAATGAGCAGCACCCGAGGAGTCCATCCATGGCGGAGTACGAAAGGCGGATGCAAACGTTTCTAACTTGGACGTACCCTGTTAACAGGGAACAGCTTGCTGAAGCAGGGTTCTACAGCACAGGTAGGACAGACCTCCAAATGGCGAATATATCTTACAAATAAATGTTGTGCAAACGTGTTTTATGATGGAGAGTACAAGCATTTTCCTATTCTAACTAAGAATGGTTTGCCAGATCGTTAGTTGAATTGAAATCTGTTCTGCTTTGCTCTACTAACTACTTTTTGTGTTTCTCTTGCAAGATTCTATCCATCCTGTCAGGTATTTTAATGCGAGCTTGTCATACATTCTTTTTTATCAGCAGAGCGTCAAAATGAGTTTCCCTTACCTGCTAAAGCCCTCCTACTGTATCTTTCACAATGGCAATTATTGAAGCTAATACCTGAACAAAAGAAACGAAGTGCTGTCCCCCAGATAACCACCTCAGGTCTAAAGAGCAAGTGCTGAGCTCTGAAGCCTCTGAACAAGACGGTATACGCCATGTTAATTAGTTAATGTGTTTACATTATCATGGTGAGCAGACAACCAAAAAAAACAAGTGCCACTACTACCTACTATAAAAGCTTTACGGAGACAAGGACTCCACTGGAAGAGATTTCACTCTTAGAAATACAGTGTATAACTTGGATAAGGCTCTAATATCTTTGTGCATTGCCTTCTCAGTCTGAAGAAGGCAAGTAATTCCTTATTGAATTGCACAGTGCAGATAAAGCTCTTTGAAATTCTTCACTGAGAGATGCTGTGCGAAGTTGTGCTATTATTAGGTCACAAAGAAAAGGGGATTATCCAGGATAATTTCTTGCTCTCATCTTAATTGGCTTCTCCCTTAGTAGCTCCCAGAAGAGCTTTTTAATCTGATACCATTTGTTTTACTTGTGACCATAAATAAAACTCTTGATATATCCTTACATAAGTGGAAGACAGGCAATATTTGTAGTCAGCACAATTGTTTTATTAGTTCCATCTTGGATTCCTAACAGTGAACAGTTTACTTTGGCCAAGAGAGATCTGTACTGCAGAGGTGAACTGAACAGGCAGTTTATCAGACCACATGGCTCTTAAAGCGGCTTCTGAGTTTCTGGTGGGCTGAGGAGGGGTTAGTTTTGTTAGAAAAAAAAGAACCCAAAGTACCCCTACCTCCTCTCATTTCAGTCAGCATCGTATCTGAGCAATTTCTGGTGCAGTCTTTGATGGCAGTGGGCACAGTGCTAGCGCTGGAAGAATGGCTGCTGTGTAGAACACTTTAATTTTAATGGTGGGATGAAGGAGCTAAGGACGCCCCTTTGAATTATGTTCCTATTAGTAATCTCCATTCTTGCTTAACTCTGACTTAATTAGAAAACAGAACTCTGGTCGTGAGGACAGATAACGTTGTCAGTTACTTTCCAAATAAATTTTTGTGGTAGTCACTTAATGGCTTGTTTATCAGTGCTATCTGATAACAGACTCTTTTTAGCATTTGCTTTTTATCTCTGTAATTACTTGCTAAATTAGAAGCCAGAAATATTGCAGGTGTCTGTATATTATATGACTTTAAGCTCAGTTTTTTTCCCGAATGTTTGTTTCAGATCATATTTATTATACGCTCTAAAATGGAGTCTTCTCCAATTTCAGTTTCTTGTTCAGTTTCTACTGAATGTTTTCTGCAATAATGCAGTGTTTTAGCTGAGAACTCATTCTCACACCTACTAAAAGTATGTACCTTGGGTGTTTGCTAAGGTAATGGGGATCACGTTGTGTGCTTCCACTGCGGTGGAGGATTGCGAGAATGGAAGGAAAATGAAGACCCGTGGGATCAGCATGCAAAGTGGTTTCCTGGGTAAGGTATTCTTTGCTGTTTTGTTTTTGCCCATCATAGAACCACAGAATCCTTGGAGTTTGAATGAACCTTTAAAGGTCATCTAGTCCAGCTCCCCTGCAATGACCAGGGACGTGCACATCTGAGTAGCGGTGTTTCAGAGTTTCAAATATACTACATAGATGATTCCAAAAGTAATGCCTCATATTTAGTTATAGGGACACTGCAGCAGAGGCAAAAAGCACAATAGCACTGTCTGATAGAGCAGATTCTCAGCTACAAAGCATTATTTTTCATCATAGTCACCACCATTAGCTATGCTTTTTCACCAGCAGTGAACAAGGGCCTATATGCCATGCTCATTTAAAAATTAAAACATGCCTCAGCTACTGCCAGCTTGGACTGGCTGGAGAAAAATGAAAGGAAACATGAGGCACTTGCACTACCAGTGATTGTTGCTCTGTGATTACAAACCACTACAAGAATCCGTGTTTTGACTTAATGTTAGTTATTTGTTAGAATTTTGTACTTTTATAAACCTGTGGCGTGGCCAGCAGCTCTTCAGCTTTCTGTTCCACCAAAGCTGTGCAACACAAGTACTGCAGAAGCAATTGAGAACTTTGTAGGAGTGCTTAGGTGATGTTAGTGATGTTGATTAATCATTTAGAGATCTGGGAAGCAAGCATCCTGTACGATGTAGGAATTGTATCAAACCTTTATGATGTTACATTATCAACTTCTGTTTGCTGCTTGTGCAGTTATGTGATAACTAAATATTTTTGTTTATAGGTGCAGGTTCTTGAGAGAGGAAAAGGGAATAGAATTTATAAATAACGTTCACTTAAGAGATGGATGTAGGGATTCAACAGTAAGTGTCTTGCTTATTAATCAAGTATCATTTACTAAAATAGCAAACAATCTTAACATAATTTTCAAATAAAGTCAATCTTCTGATCATGTGCATAACTGTTAGTCCCCCTGCTGCTTCTTTCCTTGGCAGAAAGTGGAAAAACATCCAAGTATGTTTTGGTTCTGCCCTTTGAGCTTTATAGATTGCACAGTTGTCCCTGCTTAGGTAGGGTGCCATGGAGATGTAATGTATCGCTGATTCCTGTAGCCTGGGAACCAAGAACCATGTGCATCTTACTGCAGCAAAGAAGTGTTAAGATGAAAACTTAAAGCAGTGTGATGCCATAACAAAGCACTGATCACTTTGCCAATCTGCTTGGAGCAGAGCAAATCTGCTCTGACGAGTAGTTTTACTCAATAAAATAACCGAGATCAAATGTCCTGTCTTGTAACTGTGTAGGTTTCCTTGTACTCGTTCCAGAACTGTAATTTTGTCATCTGTTTATTTATTTATTTTTTTAGATAGAAGCTGCTGAAGTTACCATACTTCCTGAAGGTATCTATTAAAAATAATAATCATGGTAAAAAGGAAATGGTTCATTTCTATGTTGACCCTATTATATTTTTTAGAGCGGCAGCAAGTTGTTGGGTGGTATTCTTCTACCGCTTTGCTCCTTCTAAACAACTGCACAATGAATTTTGTTTATTATGGGGTATCTCTGATCATCGTTGGATAAATGTTGCAAAGTATTTGTAAACCATGAAATTACCTGCACCGAATTAGTGGTGGTGTGGGGTGAATGCTGCAGAGTACTGAACCAAAATGACCGTTGTCACTTTTCATGAGGTGGGAAGAGTTAAACTGTAAAATGGCACGGGATCTAGGAAGCTGAGAAAGCTTAAATAGCTTATGTGCAGGAATGTCTAATGCTGGAACAATGTTCCTTATGAATATGGAAAAGATGAGGTGGTGAAAGGAACAACAGGCGGGTGCTGCAGTGTCACAAGGAGCAATAGCTCTCACTAGTAAGAGTGCTTACACAAGGCCTGCCTTGAAATTCTCAAATATTGCTTGTTCGTGAGAGGAAATTGTGTAAAAATTTTGCTCTTTGATCCATTGTGTGAAGTAAAGACATTATTTGTTCATGTTTAATGGGAGAGTTGGACATAGGACACACTGCTGGAAAACCTGATCAAACAATTACGTTGAAAAAGGGAGAGGAGGAAGACCCATAGACTGAAGAGCAGTTGTGTCCTAAACGAGTGTTGTGTGATCTCCTGGAAAGGCTTCCTTCAGAAATTCTGAGATGACTGTGCTTGTGTTTCTGTTTCATAAATTCACATTATGAATTGGTTTCTATTATCAGATGGATTATCTTCTCTTTCCTGAGCTGAATTACAACTAGTGCAAAGTTAGCAAATACTTTTGTATTTAGCATTCCTTGAGATCTCTGATGAGTTCAGTTTTTGGATTTATGATGTTAATTACGTAGGACGTTGAAAATGTTGAAGTAGTTGATTTGAATAGCGAAGCTGGGAGGATTTCCATATTATTATGAGTAGATGAAGAGAGACTGGGAAAATGAGGGTTGAAAAGCTTTTGAGTTTCCAGTGTTTTTCCAGTGCAGCAAAACTCTCAAATCAGAAACGTAGTTCTGATTTGCTAAATATCTGCTAAGGTGTTTTAAATGCTGTGAATGCTGTCAGACATTCAAACTCATCTTTGTTAAATTGTGTTGCTGTTCTTCTTTTCTTTTATTGTTTTAGATAATCTCTTACAGAATCAGTTGGTACAGAACGCCATACACATGGGTTTCAGTTTGTCTGAGATTAGGAGCATTATGGAAAAGAAGTTGCAGATGTCTGGAGAGAGCTACACATCTGTTGAGGATCTGGTAGCAGACTTAATAAGTGCTCAGAAAGAAAATATAAAGGGAGAACCACCAAAAGAAAGCCCACTTGAGCAAGGTGAACTTAGTAAACTGTAAAACCTGTGTGTGTACTTCCATAACAACTCGTTAGTCTTTGAAGTGTATCCTACTATTATCTATTCATTCTGATCTCTGACTCAAGTCTTGCTTATTATGAAGTAACGATATTGGAACTTAAAATTGAATGTATTATTTTGGGGCATTAAAGGAGTTGAACGAGGGGGGTGTTTGAAATATTTGAGGTCAGTATTAATACCACTAAACAGTATAATATTGAAATAATAGTCCAGTGCCCTCTGAGGTTAACTAAAAAGCCAACGTTACTGTGACAATGGCAAGGATAATTATAGATAAGGGGACTGTAGTGAAATAGACACAGTAATATACTGTCAAATATTCAATGTACACAAAATTAAATACTTCACTGCTAACATTTTCCAGGTCTAATATTGGTGTCAGAACTGAAAGCACTGAACAGAAGCATTCTCCTCCTTGGCCAAAAAGGAAATACATTTCTGGACAATGCTCCATTTTAATTATTTGTGTTGCAGCTGTGCTTGGACATGCAGGTCACGCTCAGAAAGCCATGGTGGTGCACTCTGCAGATTGACCAGAAACAAGTTGTCCGACTTGGGAGCTTGTTTGTAGTTTAAAGACAACCATATGGATGAATTCATAGGGCGAGAAGAGCCCATCTGGTTGGCATGATAGGCAGAGATCTCACTAGCCCATTCCTCTTAATAACGTTTTTCATGGATATTATGCAGAGAAAGAACTTGCAATGAAGACGGCTGTTATTTTTGTGACTGACTGCAGGGAGCTTTCCCCGTGCTGGAGGAGAAGGCTTTTGAAGTGTGTATTTTCAAATGAGGCTTACTAGAAATTACAGAGCTAATCTACAATGCAAAACAAATTATTTCTGTATGACAGTTCCTTAAGCTTTTGAAGCACGGGCATTTTCATAAACAGAAGCAGGAAGGGAAGTGATATCCTCATTCTTTAACTTGAGGAAACTTGCTGAGGAAAAGAAAACCCAAATTACTTAACCAGGATCGACGAACCTTTCTTCCACCTTCTGTGTAGGTTTTGAGAAAGCTGTGGGTGGGAAGTCCCTGAAAAGAGCAGCTCCTGGTTGCAACATGCATATCCTAGATTCCACAGATATTTCAAGATCTTACCAATCTAGGTAGCTGAATTCCCTGCACTGCTCCAGGAGGTGGGGGAAAAAACAATTGAGGATTTCATCTTAGTTTGGTTTCCCATCTTCTGTGGGTTTGTTTGTTTTTTCTTTTTAAAGGTGTAACCATTAAATGATATGCATAGAAAAGCCTTTGTCTTTCTGTGGAGGGGGAAGATACGAGCTGACATACTACGGAAGTGTGCTAACTACTTTGTGTGCTTATTTTTCTTAGATCTCAGTATTGAAGAGAAGTTAAGACGCTTGCAGGAGGAAAAGCTCTGTAAAATCTGCATGGCTAAGGACATATCAGTAGTCCTCATTCCCTGCGGTCACCTGGTTGCTTGTAAGGAATGTGCTGAAGCAGTTAATAAATGTCCCCTGTGTTGTACAAATATTATAAAAAGACAGAAGATTTTTATGTATTAGTGATGCAACTCTTTCCTGCTTGATTTCTTTAACGTGTGTAATGTGATAACAGCCGGTTGGGTGATCACCAGTCTAGCACACACTTAAGGCACATCCCACTTTGGAGACAGTGTAAACAGTAAAGCTTTAATCAACACCCTGAAGAATGAGTTGACTGTCAGAAGCTGCTAGATTTTTTTAGAGCACTAATACCCCGCTCCTCCTCAGTGCTCTCCTTACTTTTTGTGCATTTACTTCACAGTTGTGATTTGAAATAATTGTTATTGTATTTTCAGAGCTGTTTGTTTGTGTTCACACTTCTACTGGTCTTCTGCAAATACGGGAGCTAAATATACATATGTTCTTTCAGGAAATGGCATAGGAAAACTGAGTGTTTTGATTGAGTGGCACTGATGGTACAATTCTTCCCCACTAACAAATTTGATAAATCAGAGAGTGTATAAATAGCAGGAAAAAAATCTCCTTTTTATAGACTGTTTCTACTAATTACCATTTGCTCAGCTCATTTATCAAAAATAGACCTGCTTAATTCTCTCTTCTAGTGGGACCAAGGGTAGCAGCCTCATCAAAGGAAATAAATTGCTTTAGGGTAACTTTTATAATGTTATTTTGAATATCCAGATGTCTGAGTAGATTTTTCCCGGGTTCAAATTCTTTCCGATTCATTGGGTGCTACATGAAATACTGTTACTACTTTGAAAAACATCAGCTAAAATATCTTTTGTCTTCATTTTATTCTCGTCCCTTGCCTATCTTAAAATAACATCAGTAGGAGCAGCTTTGCTATAGGTTCTGTGTCTTCAAGGTATGACTGTCTGTCCGATATTTCTTAGATCAGTAATTAGATGCCTTTACTGCCACTGAACGATGTCTATCTATCTTGTCATTCTTGTTTACACATGTAAACCTCTGTAACAGGTCTCAAATAATAATCAACAGGCTCAACAAATGGGAGCATACAGGAAATAATTCTGAATAGCGTTGATTTTCTTTTCTTAGGTTGACGACTTAGTGGCATCCTTGGAATTAATGGACCCTTTTAAAGCTACTTTAAGCTTAAAAAATGCCTCTAGATATCTATGACTGATGAAAGATGGAAACTGTAACTGATGGTAATTGTGATGTTAATCAGAACACTCATTCCTAAGTTCATTTGCTGTGCTACATAAAGACACAGAATGCAGACAGTGCTAGGAGGTAATCACCTGGCCGTGTTTAGGTTTTTCTGCTGTCAAACTATGTGTACTTAAACCCTCTTAAAATTAATTTTCTTAATTGAGTTTTTCTGGATCAAATCCAGTACTGAAAGGCAAGTATAGAACTTCTGGTAGCTTCGCTTCATAGACCTGGTTTGGCAAAACCTAAGCAAAGCAGTGCTTTATTCATGTCACTGTTCCTTTGTTTCACTGCAGAGGGACTCTATAACTGAGGTTTATGCGCATAGGGCTGTTGAAAGGAGCAGGCCCTCCCCAGCTTGTACGTACTCATCTTGGAAATTCTGCCTCTTACTTGTATGTGTATCAACTCAGGTTCTGGCATCTCACAGGTGCTGTGCGATTGAAGACGTTAGCTCTATAGCTGTGGTTGTGACGTAACTGAGAGGACATGTAACCCTGCTGCTGACCATTTTCCTTCGTTATGCGGCGCTGCGTTTATCTGTTGCGATCAGTAGTTCCCGTGTCCCCGGTTTCTGTTTCTGTGGTTGCTGTATAAAGTGGCCTCAGCACACAGGCTTCAGCCTTCTGCTTTTCCCAGCACATCCCTCCATGTACAGATGTCATTCCTTACAGTGAACTCAGCGGAAATGAAGGACGTTCTGCACACCCCGTGCCCTTCGTTGTGACAGGAGCTCTGGTATTTTCAAACTCCCCCCCCCCATACCCGTGAGACATTCAGTATGTGTCTGCCTCATGTCTGTAACATTCAGCATTACCCTGACTCATTTTTCTGCTGGCATTTTAAGTATAGCGGGTTTACAGTAACACTAATTATGTGACTTCCTATTTCTGTGGGCATACTAATATATTGTGTATACAAAACTTTTATCTCGGGTCCTACACATTGAGTAATATATTTGATGAATGATACTTTATAAAGAATATATAGTTTTTCACATGATGAAAGTTTTAAATCCAATATACAGAAATGTAATGTCTCTATTTTTTGTTAGATATTTGCAACGATGATATGAGATCTCACAGAAGTGACGTGATGCTCCGGTGCAATTTTGTGTATATTTAAAATAAAGTGCAATCCAGTCGTTCTTGGAGTCGAGTGTTTGATTCTTAACATGCAAAGGAAATAACAGGTTGGATTCTCTTGCTTTTCTGTTTTGTAACTCAGCTGCTGCTAATTTAACACGGATGTCAGGTAGGAAGTGAAGTGTGTTTTAGGTAGAAAGGAAATAATCTGTGGATTGTATGTGTTAATTTTTTTTTTTTCATAATTTCAATCTTCAGCTAATTTTTGTAGTAAATTGGAGTTTGGTTCCTAGGAATTGACTGGAAACTTCATAAAGAACTCAGCATCTTCTGGGAAAAATAGATCCGTCGTATTCTGGTAAGAAAGGTTTTGCTTTTTCTCCTGTCTTTTTGAAGAGTTCAGTGTTTGAGAACTCATGCATCCAGGGCTTTTCGGGTTGGCAGATCTGGCAGCCTTGTCTCTAGCTCCCATTTCCACTTACAGGGAGGGCTTGTGCCAGCTTTCAAGGGAAACTAAATGGGATGGGGGGGGTGTTCGCACAGGAGCTAATGTGTCGCCTGAAATAGCTCGTTTAGTTACTGGTGCGAACTGTGTTATGCTGCCTTGCTTAAGCAGATAGGTTACCTAACCTTGACCAAAGTCACGTGAGAGTCTGACTGAGCTGGATGCAGCTTACTGCCTGCGACTTTGGCCATTAAGCTATCTGGGAAGGAAGCTGACCACATTCTGTTTAGAACTGTTACAAAACTAAATCCGAGTGGGGAGGTGACTTGGGGCGTGGATCTACTATGTCAGCTCCTCAAGAGAAAACAACAGAAGTAGGTCACAAACAATACCTTCGAAACTGCAATGGAAAGCAAACGCATTAGCCAGTTTAAATGCAAATCTACACAAAGTGCTTCACTTTAAAGCTTCTTAATACTTCTAGAAGATGTACTGCACGTATGGGATTTTTGAAAGATAGAGCACGACGGTGCTACACTGAATGTGAATTATTTGGGAACATTAAAAGGTTAAGAGCCTGCCAGCAAGATGGCAGATCTGCTGTGTAGGTTTAGGGTTTTTTTAATTATAATCAGAGCGTTCAGACTAAATGCTAGAAAATAATCAGCACAGTCATCAAATTTTGACAGCTTGAATTGGGAAGATTTCTTTTAATTACTTTGATTTTCAAAATCTTAAAGGAGCAGATGCTGATACTGGGCTGAGTATTCAGAGAGAAATGAAGGATGCACGTAAGTGGATTAGCATCACAGGTCCTTTGGCAGGAAGGTTAGCTGCAAGACAGAGATGCCTGGAAGTTGGTTTCTGCGAGAGCTACCTGGAATTAGGAGCTATGGAGGAAATTCAGCTACCCATATTTGGTCACTTTTTTTTACTGCTCAATATGTAAAATCCTCTTTCCATTTCACTGATAACAGCAGAGCCATTTGCTGCTCATGGTATGTGGGAGATTAATCCATACCCCATCGTGTAATAACAAGAATATCACTGATTGCTGAGGATTTTATTTATTTGCTTTTTAAACCTTCTTGTAATATTACATAGCTAGTTTTGACCACGATGAATGCCCACGTGCATGTTCTGGTTAGCTGCATGAGCAGTCTGAAGCCACAGGACAAATGGTTTGAAGCTTTCAAAGCATTTCTGTTAACCTAGGATACAGGTTTTTAAAGTCAGCTTTCCTACTGCTTTTTATTAAAGCTAACAAAAGGAAATACAACAGGCTGTTAGAAATGGCACCAGTTGGATGAGGTGTTAGTGCAAATGCTTGACTGCTGTATTTGTGCAAGACTTCACAAGTGTTGTGTGCTAGAATTAAATGGCATAACGTGGAATAAAATGTGACCACTCAGAAGAGAACCTGTCCTGCTTCTCAAACCACGTGAGTTCTGGAGCATCGTGTGTGAGGCCTGCCCACAAAGGCCACACAGTGAAGAAGAACACGGAGTCTGCCTGGCTTTAGCAGTACTTTTCTGTGGTGCTAAGTGAAGGACAAGCTGTTGAGCAGTGTTCTTTACCTTCCACTTGGTGCAAGATGGACTCCAGGCAGCAGCAGGCTGGGTGCCCCGGGGCAGGGTGTGACACAGCGTGTCTGGTGTGCTGGCCTTGCCTCCACAGCTGCTTTGAGAAGGGTGCTGCCTGCTTCTCCAGCTCTGCTGAGATCGCCCTCATTCCTCACAGAACTGAGCTATGAGTTAATAATCAACCTGCCCTCACCTCCTTTTGGCTCTGTGTTCTGTGTGATTAAGTTTTGCTGAGTGAGGAGGAAGAGCTCTCCTCAGCTGTACCTTCACACTGCTTTGGGTTGTTTCAGGTACTCTGAGCCTCTGTTGGGCAGTTCCAAGGGATGTGCTGATGCTGCTGTAGAGAGGTTACTGAGCCATAACGTGGCTTTCTGGGAGGAGGGCAGTGACCTGTGATAAACAAAAACTGAATTTCAGCAGCTCATCTTCAATTCCTTTAACTGGGACTCCATTTTGAAGCAATACTGACATCAATATTATGGAAAAATTAGCAAAATCCTCGAGAAAATTTGGGAGAAAATGCTATTAACTTTATTGCACATATGTGATACTGGAGGATAGGTGAAAACCACCTAGTTCCCTTTGGATGGTTACTAATGGCATAACTTTTGCACAGCGTGATGGGATTTATCACTGGAAGCAAACAGTTATCTTCTCAATACAGGCTTTTCAGAGGTAGGTGTTAAGCTGCTGTACTCTCTTTGAACTCTTGCATAAGAGAGTTAAGTTTCCAAATGTGGGATTGGCTTTACCTCTTTTTCCAAGACCCGACCCTGATGGTGTTATATGGGAGAGCCGTGATGGGATCTGCTGTGCTCACAGAGGCCCTGTGCAGGGAGAAGCCCTTCAGCTGCTGCTGGTGAGCCTCGTGGGACTTCTGTGAGCCCTCAAGAGGAAGTTACGTTCTGAAAAAGTATTCTTATCTTAACCGTTTTGAACATCTGTGCAAACTGCCGAGGTGTCAAGAACGGACTGTTGCATTGCAGTGTTTCGTTTAAGAGAAAATCTCAATTACAGCTTAGCAACGAGATCACACTTTGCTTTGTAACTTATGCTCCATTGACAGTTCAGGCAGCAAGAGCGTCCTTGAGCCCCACACCCGAGGGGAAGGAGGGCAGGCTTTCTGGAACAAGCCTTGAAGCTGGTTGACAAGGAAAACTAAATGAAAGGAAACGGTGATAAAGATGCAGGTCGAATGTTAGGAGTGTGCTCAGTTGGCCCAGAAAACCATGCAAGCTTATCTGAAAGAGTAATCTGCTCCTTGACCTTATCTGTCCTGTAGGCAGCGACCCCCACTGCTGCACTCCCAAGCTCCAGCCTCAGCAGTTTGTGGGGAAAAGACCAAGATAGACAGATCCACTGTCAACATCCAGAATGGGAGTTTGCCTGAAAAGACAGAGAGAGACGACTTGTTTTGATGGATCATTTTCTTCAGAGCTTATTGATGACAGTTTAAGCATAACAGTATATGACTTTGCTTGTTTACCATCTTTTTGCTTTATGATTCTGGGCAGAGTTTAAGCTGCACAGCAACGCTTCTGTGCCGGTTCCACTCTGACCTCACCTAACCACAAGCCAGCTGCCTTCCTCCCCTTTTCAGGCCAAACCCAGCTCTGTGTCATCATCTCAGAGAGACCTATGGCTCTACGAAGCTGAGCAGCTGAGAACTGCTGTGTGCTGCGTGCTCCTGGGCCTGTGTGTTCACAGTACCGTGGGGTCTCAGCACAGTTTTTAGCTGTCCCAGCTCAAGATGCTTCCTTGCTCAGGGCTAGTTGCTGCTGTCGGGTCCACCTGACCTCACAACAGCCATTGTCTGCTTCTCACTGCACCTCTTTGTTGTTGGACAGGCTGTTGTTTCCTGCCTCTTGCCATGCCCTTTGTCTTACTCAGTGTGCCCAATGTGAAACACGTTTCTCTGTACCTGTGCCTCTTCTGCAGGTTTTGTCACCCGTGCTCCTGTGGTGCCTGACTCACAAAGCACTCCCTGCCCCGGGATGCCTCTGCCTGGGTGGCTGGATTGCTCCTGTCCCTGCAGGCCTCCTAGTTTGGGAATGGGAGTAGAGAGGTAGTGCTCACTGTCACATCTGTAAGGCTGATGTCATGCCTACAATGAAAGCAGCTCCCCTTACCAAGAGGGGCCTTTTGTTATTTCCTTCCAGTATTTGGCTAAGCTTTTACCCAGTTCAGTGATGAGAACTTGAAAATGTGGCTATAGGGTTTTTATCTCAAAGAGCGAGACCCAGCAGCAAGAACCCCTCGCCTCAAATATGGGAACGAGAGCGGGGCCCTGGGGAGCGAGTGGCACAGGCTGACAGCTGAGAGAAGAAATGGCAGGAAGGTGTTCGTGCCTCGCTGGAGTTCTAATTCATTTCTAGAGCCATGAGTGAAGTGGAATTGGAACTTTTTTGGTGACAAAGTTGTGAGCTATGACAATGCAGGGCATGAGAGCACAGTGAGCAGAAACTGAGTCCAAGGAAATTCAGAGCTGAGTGAGGTGGAAAGGACTGGTGAGAAACAGGGACAAAAAGGGCGATTTATATCAGCCACAAAAGGAAGAAATTATTCACTGAACAGGGGAAGGCCTAAGGAGCCACTGATGTGAGATCTCTCTCCTGTGGGTTAGGGGAAAGTAACCCATTTTTTGGTCTTTATTTCTGTGTCTTATGTAACAGCTCATCTCCAAACGGTCTCAGAGCAGATTTCCCTAGAGCGACTGAGTCCGTTTCAGAAAGCGGGGAGACAAAATTGGACTGGGAAGACTGCTTTCCATCTCTGTCCCCAGCTAGACACGGTAAAAATACGGCAGTGGCTTATTTAATACAGGTGATCGAGGTCACCACCTCACCTTGCAATGAGTCCAGTACAACAAATCCGTTGGTTGTGTGTTTTTTCTTCTTTTTGCTCCAACTCTTATAAGCAAATCTTTATAAAAAAAAAGAAAAAAAGAGAAAAGGGCCAGTCGAGGGATGTGCTTTTTATTCATTCATTTTAAAATGGAAAAGAGGAAACAGAATTGCTGAGTTCCTATTCTCTTGCTCTCAAAGAAAAGAGATGGACATGAGCACGCGTGGAGGAGTGAATCAGCCATCTGGCAGCTGGAGGGTGTTCTGACCTCCTCTGCTGGTGGAGCTGTGGCCATTAATCAGACACGGAATTAGTTTGGTATCTGCCCTCTCTCAGCACTGTTTCTTAAATGGGTGACTGATCAAGAGCTCTCTTTGGACTGAGTGTTGTAAAAATCCCTGTTGTAAAAGTCGTCGTTAAATCATCTCTGAATTGGGCTCACTATCCCTAACTGTGGACTTTGAAGTCTGAAGGGTGGCTGTTAGAAGAAAGGTGATGCAGTCCCATAAAGTACTTCCTCCTCCCATCTTTCTCAGAGCTTTTCTGTCAGACACAAATCCTTTCTAGTGAGGTGAGAGCTGTAAAACTTCCCTATTTCCTTATACTTGGGTAACAGGTTTCTGAATGGTTATTTTATTGAACAATCTGCTGGAACGCTGGAGTTCTACACAGAACCTTCAGGATTCTTCACAGAGTGTGAAAATGGGTCAAAGCCCATCTGGAACCGTGCTTAGAAAAGAGCGTTTGTGTAGCAGGGAGGGCTTTGCATCACACCTCCCCTGTTGCTACAGGTATTGGAAGGCTCAGGCTCAGAATAGTGATTTGTTTTGGGGTGAAAAAAAAAAGAAAGCTGAACGTGGGCTCTTTGTGGAGCCCTTTTTTGTCCTCCACAACAAACGTGATTCAGAACTTGTTCTACTCTTCTGCCTCCTCCTTATGCAGTTTGAGATCATTGCGGTTACTTTTTAGACGTGTGCCATATAAACTGTTTTCTGCTGATTATTTCTATCAGCGTAGCTCTGCAACATGAATTCTTCTTCAAACACAATCTTCCGTCCTCTGGAACAGAGCAGGCACGTTCTGGGCCTCGAGGAGCTGCCTGCACCTCCAGTTGTGCTGGCTGAACCGTTTGTGTGGTTGTACTCTAAATAACATTTGAGAAATGATCTGGTTTGCAGAGGGAGGAAAAAAAAAATAGATAAACCAATCTCTTTGGAAGGAAATGGCCCATCC
The DNA here is from genome assembly GCA_023055505.1 of Callipepla californica brunnescens. NCBI lineage: Eukaryota > Metazoa > Chordata > Aves > Galliformes > Odontophoridae > Callipepla > Callipepla californica. Next base: position 3,921,959 of record JALIRH010000013.1, read on the forward strand.
CACCTCTCCGATGATGCAAGTTCTGCTTACGCAGCGGCCACAGATGAATGGAGCAACTGGGAGGGAGTGGAAATGCTCCTGGTCTGCGTGCCCAGTGTGCTGCACCTGGAGTCGGGTCTCTGGAGAGCTTCCACGAGCCGCTGTCACAAGCGCACAAAGCCAAGTGTCAGCTGAGTCAGGATGTGCAGAAGTGCTATGGATCTAAGCTCCGAAGGGCTGACTCAGCTTTCATACCTGCCACGGTGCTGTCGGCGCTTGTGCACACATTCCTTTATAACCACGCCCTGGGAAACATGTCACGTTTTCATCATTAAACACAATTACCTAAAAAAAAATCTCAGCTATGAGGTCGAGCGTGTCGAGCTGCAGCGTTTCCTCAGCGTACCTGGCGAGGATCTGAGTGCTCTGTGCACAGCTGGCTGCCGGCAGCACTCTGTGCTCCTCCAGCTCTTGCAGCGAGATGTGATGCTCCACAAAACGTTGGCTTTTAGTGTGAGAAGCCGCTGTGGCAAAGCGTCAGCTCTGGGTGCTGTTCTCACGAAGCGAGATGCAGACTTCGCGTGGGGATGCTGCAAGCAGTCCCCGCTCCTCTGATCTTTTTCTGCGCGTCATTTAATAATGCCTGTACGTATATACACGCACACGGTGAGCACATTTAGAAAGTTTTGTTTTTATTTCTGTTCAAGGAATGTTTTATTTGCACTTTCCGCGTCTATCTATGCTCAGCTGCCGTGGCTGCAGCCTGCTGCTCGCGTTCCCCAAAAGGAGACCTTTCTCCTCCCAAGTTTCTTCACTTAAGATTTTCTTCCCGAGCTTTCCTATAGAAGTAACAGCGAGCACACTGCTTGCGTGAACCATCCAGGGCCGTGCTCGGCGTTACGCCCCACAGGGAAAGAATCAGAGCTCGTTTTTATGTCTAAACATCCAAACGCGCTCTCCTCCAGTCCTTAAGCGATGAAAAAACAGGAAGGAAATCCCGCGCTCTCGCAGGTGAGCTCCGCGTTGTGGCACGCAGCGCGGCAGGGCCGAGCCCGGCGGCGGGAAGCGCGGAGCCCAGCCGCCTACGTGCGCTGACCGCGCAGCCCGATCCCGGCCCCGCGGCCTTCCCCCCACCCCTCCTCCTCCTCCTCCTCCTCCTCCTCGGCCTTCGGTCACCCGATCCCGGCCCCGCCCGGCTCTCTCGGACGGGGCGGGATGGAGGGGAGGCGGTGCGCGCAGGCGCAGGGCCTTGTTTACCCCGCGCGGCGCTGCCCGCCGCTGCCCGCCGGCAGATGTCGCCCCACGCCCAGGAGAGCGGGCCGCGCCCGGCGGCCGCCAGGTGGCGCCTGCGCCCTCCATTCGCTCGCGAGCCGCCGAGCCGCGAACACCCCAAACAATCCCCGGCGCCGCCGCCAAATTAAATAACCTGCCCGCACCCCGCCGGGCCCAGACCCCCCCCCCCCCCAACCCCGCGGGCACGTCTCCGGGCCGGGCCGGGCGCGCGAGCGGCGGCCGAGCCGGGGACGGAGGAGCGCGGCCGCAGCGCCGGGGCCTTTCTCGCCGCTCCGCGCCGACGTTGGGCAAGGTAAGTTAGAAAATGGCGGCGAAGCTTCTGGAAGTTTGGAGGGGGGGACGCGGGAGCGGAGCGCGCGCGGCGGCGGAGCGGGGCCGGGCCGGGGCGCGGCGCGGGGCCGCGGGGATCGGCGCAGCCAAGATGGAGGACGGCGGGGCCGAGCCGCCAAAACGCTCCGGCCCCCGCTCCCCACCCCCCCCTCCTCCTTCCCCCCCCCCCCCCCCCCCAACCCCGTAGCGCTCGGCGGGGAGGGGGCGCGCGAGCGGCGGCGCCGGCGGAGAGCGGAGGGGCCCCCATCCCAACCCCCCCCCCCCCCCGCCTTGGCACGGGCACCGGGCCCGCTCCTCCGCCCCGGGGTGGGCCGCGGGCAGGCCGGGCCCGGCGCTCGGCGAGCTAAAATGGAGAACCTCCTTCTCCTCCTCCCCCTTCCCCCGAGCCGAGCGGCGGCTGCCGGCAAGATGGAGGACCCGGGCATTGTGTGCGCGCCGCCGGGCCCGGCCGGGCGGGGAAGGGCGCAGCCGGAGCGGAGCGGAGAGGGCCGAGCGCGGGAGGACGGCGCCGCGGAGCCGGGCCGGGACGTGCCGCCACACCGCGCCTCGGCGCCCCGCGAGCCCTCCCCCGGCACCGCCGCGCCGGGCGGATCCTGCCGCCAATCCTCGGAGCGGGGCCGCGCTCCCCAACAACGCCCGGAGCTCTGTGCCCCCCCCCCCCCCCAGCCCCTCTTTATGGGACCCCGCGCTCGCTCCGAGCACCGTGCAGAGCGGCACGGCGCCGCTGGCTGTTATTGTGTTGACTTTGTGCACAGGACGGGCCGGGCCGCGGGGCCTCGTGGGGGGGGAGGAGGAGGAGGAGGAGGAGGAAGAGCCGCATCCCGTGCCGGGCTTTTGGCGCCACTTTCCCGGGGCGGTGTGCCCCGCTCTCGTGCGCTTCGGGGGAGAGGAGAAAAGCCAAACAAACACAAAAACGCACACACACACACAAAAAAAAAAAAACCCGGACCCGACTCCGGCTCGGCCGAGAACTCGCGGCCTCTCCTTTTTATTGCTGTATTAACTCTTGCTTTCTGCCCCGGAGCCCGCTCGGCCTTTTCCGCTCTGCCCGGACCGAACCCACCCGGCGCCCCGAGCCGCTCAGCCTGTGCTTTCGGCCCGTTCCGGCCCGGCCGTGTGCGAGCGCTCCCCCCCCCCCCCCTTCTCTCCCTCCGCCTCCTCCTTCCTCCCCGGGGCCCATCGGGGCCGGGGCCGCGCGGCGCCGGGCGGGACTCGGGTTACCGAAGTGCGTCACGCGCGGCCCCGCCGGGCCTGCTCCGCCGCCGGGCGCCTCCGCGCCCCGCCCGCCCCGCGCCCGCCGCTCATTGGCCGGCAGCGGGCGGGAGGCGGCCGCTTCCTCCCGTCGCCCGGCCGAGCTGCGGCCCCGGAGCCGGGCGGGTTGGCGGAGCCGCCTCAGCGCTGCCCCGCGGCGGTGCGGAGCGCCGTTTCGGACGAGCGGAGCGGGGCTGAGCCCCGTCCCGCCGGTGGCCGCGCCGTTTCTGGGCGCTTCCCGCTCGGCCGGGCCCCGGAGCGGCTCTTCCCCGTGCCCCCCCCCCCCTCCTGTAGAGCCGTGCTTCCGGCCCTCACTGCCGTTCCTGGGGCGTGGATCTGCTGTAGGTCTGCCCGGCACTCACCAGAGCGCGCACGTGTGGGCCGGTTACCGAAGGTACACAAATAGCAAAGCGGTGGTGCGACGCGGGCCTTCTCCTGGCTCCCTGTGCGGGGGAACCGCTGTCCTGTGCCCTTTGAGCAACCGGGGGGGGGGGGGGGAAATGTGGGAAGTTCTGGCTGCTGCCGTGAGTTTACCTTCGGGTAAACAGACAGGGAGCAGCGCTGGAGCTGGGGACGATCTTAAGTTTTCCCGTGGAATTGAATGGCGCTCACGTCCGTGCTGCGTACCTGGGCCCAGGTTCTATATTTGTTTTATTTTTTCCACTCGTTTACATTTTCAGGAAGACGTTGCCAGGGTGATGTCAGGGCCTGCTGGCCCCTGCCTCAGGACAGCGGCTCTTTGGCACACCAGGTCTCCGTGGTCTGCAGCTAAACATAGTGATCACCGTTACCACCGGAGTGGTTCAAGCTAACAGTGCTCTGAGTTTAATTTCTAGAACGTAGCTGAAATGTGTAACTGCAAGAGCTTGATGGATTCGTAGCTGATGAAAATAATCAGTTTGAAACCTGTGATTTGGTGAAGGAGCGTTCCGTTCTTAAAATAGCAATGTTCAAATAGCTGCCCGTGAACCTGACTCAAATCCCACCAATATGTCACGGTCCTCATTTACATCCTGACGTATTTAAGGACACAGACGTGTGGGATGAAGTGATTCCCGCTTGGAAGCCACGTGGATAGCACTGATAAGCGATCTCCTTACTGTGTTTCAGCCCAATCTATGAACGGCATCGGCACTTTTGGGTTTTGTATTTTGAAATAGTAACGTGGACAGGTTCTCTTCAATATTACATGCTCCTGCAGTCTCCTGTAGAAGATAGCTGCAGGCTACGGACCACTTGAAAGCAGCCTCTCTTGGTGGTGGAAGCAGCTACACGAGAATGAGTTGAACCTTGGGATGGCATTAGCGTGTCAGAGTGCTGCGAACCTGTTTATTACGTTCTTCCTAGTCATTTGCAGTTCCAAAGTAGAACGATTGGAGAGTCCCCATCTGTCGTTCTCATCTGCAGTGCTGCCATCTCCGTGTGCTGCTGTAGGCACTCCGGGGAGAGGTTAGGTTTCCTGGAAATCGTGTGCCCTCTGTGTTGCGCGGACCCTGAGCACTTCAGTTGCTTGTTCTTGTCAAGTGAATCCCAGAAGCAAGCAAGTGTTGGTGCCCGTTACTTTGGCTTCTTGGCTGTGCTCTTGCAATCCTGTTGTTTTGTTGAAGGAGCTGAGGTTTTGAGCTCGGTGTGGTCGTTCCTGCTCCGAGCAATTTAAACCTATCAGCAGATACTGCAGGTGTGAATTTCCAGATTGGAACTGCCTGTTCATTTTTAGGTGAGGAATCAAGGAAACAGGTGTGGGCAGGGATGCGTTGCAGGTTGTGTCTCAGTTGGTTGGTGTTCTTCTGAGGGCTTCGTCTGCTTTGGTAGTTTTCCTGTTATCGATAGCAGCCAGCAGCGTAACAAGGCTACTGAGCTCTCCTCATTTTCATGGTATCGCTAAACATGTCCACGTTGTGGGAGCTTCAACTTTTCCTCTGAGCAGAGAAGGGAGAGAATGAAGCAGTAACCAGTCCTTTAGAGGTGGGCAAGTGGGCATGTGGAGCTCTGGGCTGGGGAGCAGGAAGCTCGTGCACATTGAGCCCGTGACAGAATGAAAAGGGCTCCTCTACGTGCATCCCAAACACTCAGCAGGGCTGGGGAAGCCGTGCTGGCCGGGCAGCCTGGAGGGCAGGGACACGGGGTGTTTTGGCCTGCTGTGGTGTGTTTGGCAGGGAGACTTCTTGCTAACCTTTGCTGTGTTATGTCAGCAAAGCTGGAGCTCTTGTTTTAGTGTTTTTCTGCATAGGTTCCTTCCGCCATTCAACTCTTCCACCATTCTGTCAATGTTTTTTGCATCTCAAGGTCAGTCCAGCGACTTCAGATGGCTTTTTATATTTAAACAAACATCTGTTTCCGGCAAGTCTGGTATCTGCAGGTTAAGGATGAGCCATGAAATGTAATGTGACTCTTAATGACCTCAGGTATGTACTTGTGTCTTGCAGTGAGAGCCTGTGGGAGCTGGAGTTCAGATTGTGCTTCTATTCATGGATTATTTTACTTTGAATTCAGTTTTCTGATGTCGTGGTTCATGAGATCTGGTCAAGTTGGATCTCTTGGGGAGTAAATGTGAAGTTAGGGGCGCTCCGGAATGAGGCCCTGTTCTGATGGCAGGTGAATTTAGTGCTGATGCTGACTTGTTCATGCTGGGAAACGTGAGGGGCCCTTATCTGACCAGTCAAACATTTTCTTAGGTATCAGTTCAAAAATTCCCATTGTTTAATGTTCTTTCATTTTGATGGCCAGGATCAAGTCCTGTCTCTAATGGGTGATAGCACTGCAGTGTTTCACAGCACGCTGTGTTTTTAGTGCTTGTTTATCTCCAAGCTTTCTGCTATTAAGGAAATCACGGATGGATGAAGTATTGGGTTGAAAAGAAAGCACAGTGAGGAGGTTCTCTTCCTTCTTCTCACTGACTGCCCTGGACCAAACCAAGCTGAGGAGGTCTGGCACCTGGCTTTGGAGAAGGGGATGTGAACAGATGGGACCCTCTTGGGCCGCCCCTTGGCTTTCAAGTGGCAGCTCTTTTCTAGTCCTCAGTGGCTGCGGTTGCTGGGGGAGCACAGTCTGCTTTTAAGCTTCTTTATTGCTATGTAAGTCAGAAATAAGGTGCGCATAGACCCACGTTTGTATGCAGGTACTTCATCTGATTGCTAAGTCAGATGGAAAGTAAAAGTTGGCTGCCTTGCAGCTGCTTTGTAGCTGTGGATATACGTTACTGTTGTTTGCTCTGTGTTTTGTTTCTTGGCTGTTGGTTGCTATCACTCACTGAAGGAGGGTTTTTTTTTGTAAAAGAGCATCAGAGTACAACTGGAAGAATGTGTAGATGAGAGAAGGCTGGTGTGCACTGGAGGACTGATCGTGATCTGTGACTAGGAGCTTAACAAGAGTGCCCACTCGAAGCCAGGTGTCTGGGGAGCAGGGCACACCTGGCTTTTGGTGGGCCGTGCTTTCTTTTCTTCAGTCTCATGGTTTATCAGTGCTGCACTTAGATCTCCCCAAAGATCTTAATTCTCTTCACATTTATTTCAATAAATGTTAGTGGCTGGGTTAGAGAAAGAGAGAAGGAGGGGCTTCAGAGCAAGGTTTGTTTTTTACAGCGCAGCATCAGTTTTATGAGAGAGTGCCTTCCTTGCAGCACCTCAGATGGGGAAAAAAGACTTCTACTTTGTTTGCCAATAAAGATGAGCGGTTGAAGGAGAGGCTTTTCTGTTTCTGATGCAATTACTTGGTGTTCCTTCAGGTAAAAATCTCAGGTTACCCCTTCAGAAAGATGAACGCTGGGAACTTGGATCTTACAAGTAATATCATTGGCTGGTTTTAATTGAGTCGAGTATGAGTGCAAGGAGGGGAGGGTGTGATTTGAGAGGGAACATTCGATCTCTGTATTTCTTTTACTTTTATTCTCTTACGATGGGCAATTGAGGATGCAGGTAACCAGAGGTACTGAAAAGCACTTAGAAGTGTTGGTAATGCAGTTTTGTGATTGACGTGGCGTGCATTTGTGGTATCTAGTCTTTAATTTTAGGGTGATTTTAGATGACGTGAGTCCTGTAATAAGGTATTTTGGGTAGTTATGGATGCAGTAACCAAATAAATTAATTTGCTTGAGTAATAAGGCACTCCATCCTGAGCACTGGCAGTGATCTTCCTTGCACTTGTGATCTTCCTAGAAGCAGGCAACTGATGAGTTATTCCAAGGGGGGAAACTTGCTACAAACTTTTTGAAGTGAGGAGGAGCAGTGACTGCAGTCTATATATGGCCCTGCTGTAGCAGATAAATGGGAAGTCAACTGCATCCAGAGTAACTGCTTCCATCTAAATCACCTTGAAAAAGAAGGAATCCCGTCTTCGTGATTCAAGAATAGCAACGAAAGTAACTTTTGAATTTCATTATTTTCAGCTATTTTGATATGACAGCTACGTTCTTACAGGAAAGTTCCAGTCTGGCGTGCTGCCATATGCTGTTCTATTTTTATTGTTGCTCGAGGTGCCTTTTGGAAATCTGCATCCCGCGTGGTTCCTTGTGAGTGCGGGCGGAACGGGGCTGTGAGGAGCTGCGATGGAGGGCAGCCCGTGGTGGGGCTGGGGCATCCCGCTCGTGTTCTGAGCACCTCCAAAATGGAGTTTTTGCAGTCTCTCTGGCAACTTACTGTGTTGTTCTCATTTGGAAGGTCCGCAGTCGTCTTACTATACTGGAAGCATTGATTCCTTGCCTATACCCTGCTGTAAGTCCTCGATGATGTAGGCTTGGGAAGCTACGAACCTATTTTAGAGCTGATTGTGCTCCTTATTGGTAATTATGGTGGGAAAAGGAGAAATACCTTCTGGTGCTCGTTTTCCTCTTCCCTATGATCACATTTTCCATGTTTATTTTTCCCGTTACCCAGCCTCAAGCTTCACTTCTGCATCTGTGATGGGCCCTGCATCTGTGATGGCCCCTGCCAGTAGAGCTGCCTTCCCTGGGTGACTGGCCCTCTCACTGAAGTGTCACTCGTGCATCAATCAGCACCATTTTTTAATACTGTTTCTTCTTTTCTCATGTTTGAGCGGTGATATTTTTGTTCATTCTCCTAAGTATGATTTCTAGAAGTCAGTTCATTGGAAACTATGGTAACCAGGAGGGAGAGCTGCCCGAGGTCTCTGTGGTATGGGTCTGTCATAGGTGGCCAGTAAGTAAAATTAGTGAAACTGGTTTTTGCAAATTGCTTTACCAAGCATGGCAGTGGTTTATTAAAGCACACGATAGAAGAAAATGTATTTTTTTAACCTATGTAGTGCTGCCAGCTTACATTCACCTCCACTGTTGTATGTTGAAACTACTCGTGTTTTATTAATTGGGCTACAGTTCAGCACTGCTAAGCCATATTTTATAATCCAGTGTGTTTCTATCAGTATTTTTTTATCTTTCAAAACGTTTACCAGTTACAGTGTGTTGCTGATGCAGCCCCGTGCCTGTGCACTACTGTGAGGCAGGAGGAGTTCTGTAAAGCAGGAGACCTGTGGCCTGACAGCTGAAAAATGATCAGACAAATCAGCCTGGAGGCGCTTTATTTCTCTGGCTGCGCTGCGTTGTCTCTCTGGTTACATTGCCCGACTTCTGCTCACCGATGGGATGTTTGTATGGGAGGTAGTCAGGTTCTCTTCCTAGAAGGTGCTGTGTCGGTGCCTCGGAGGGGTGGTGTGGCCAATGGTGTCCATCAGTGTGATACAAAATGCCAAGTGTACCATTGAGTAACTCCCTTCGCATGCAGTTGGTCAGGCATTAAGATCCTTCAAATACGAGAACAATCTGCAGAACAGAGTTCTCATTTTTTCCCTCTGTGTGCCAAGGGGATATAAGCGATGTTCCGCGTACCTTGAATTCAGAACTGGTTGGGGAGGTTCTGTTTACAGAGTGGATTAATGGATTCCAGTGTAATCCTGCAAGTGGGCTTAGGGTTCCTCTGTCTCCAACGGAGAGAAAAACGTTACCAGTTCTGGATGAATGACTGTGGCCGTATTCTGAGTAGTTGGAGCTCTGAGGTGTTCGTTGCTGTCTTCCAGTTTGTTTGTTTCAGTGAGCATCATTATATATTAAGGAGAAGTGTGAGGGTTACCAGGCAAACAGAACTCTACCAAAGAAGATGGGGAAGTGTGAAGGTGTGTGTGCCTGCTGGAACCATCTGGGGGGCATGTCCTGTGCCCAGCTGCGTCACCTTCGCGTTGCTGTTTCTGTGTGGCTGTTGGGCTGTTGGCTCCATCAGACGTTGATGGTTGTTTTCACGTCAAGGCTGAGTCGTGGAACAATGCGTGCAATCAGATGTGCAAAATGCAGATGTTTGCCTTAAATGTCTGAGAACGTGCTTTAATTTTTTCACATCCTTTGGGGGGGATCTGTAGGAGAGAGCTCAAGGTAGCAGTCAGTTGAGAGAGGAGAGCTGTGCTTAATACACAGAGGGCAGCTGATGGGGAGAGAGCTGACGTGGAAGGCCCAAACCAGGCAGTTATGTAACCGAGAGTCGTTGTGGAGCACACGTTCCACGTGCAGGGATCCCTGCCCTGCTGAGCAGTGTCATCCCCTTCCACCTGCAGGAGATATGTGCTCATGGTGCCATTGCGTTGTACTGCCACCAGCAGAACAGTCCCAGTCCCATGGCTGGCCGCACATCTCCATTCCTGTGACTGTTTCAGTCCAATTGCGCCCCTTAGGTGAACCTGCCTTGAGGGGCTGAGCTGCAGAGCAGGAGTGGTTTTCTGCATGATAAATGCCTAAATCTCTGTGGATCCCCTGTGTGGAAGGGCACGGGGCTCCTGGCAGCAGGAAGGAGGTGCTGCCAGCCCGTGTCGGCCATCCGGGCAGGAGGCAGCAGGAATGCTCTCAATGACTGGGCAAATAAAACTTTACTCCTGCTGTCATCTGCTTTCCTACCTGTTCTTACTCTGAAATACCATTTGGGCTGTATGCCAGTTCCAAAAGTAATCCTATAATCTTCTCTGTGATCTCCCTTTTATCTTTTTCTGTCTGAAATGTTGCACAGTTTGTAATAGATCGGTTAGAGCTCTGCGAGGAAATTCAGGACTGCTGTTGATTTGCATTAATGTATGCAGGCAGGGAGATGGCGAACGTTGCTCTCGTGTTTCCTTCTGCACCCCCATGGGAAGCTGCCCAGGTGTTAGCTGGGATGGGGCACAAGAGGTGAGGCAGGTCTGGGAATGGGCTGGCAGGAGCCTCCGCTGTGTGAGGCTTTCTTCTAGCCTTAGCACGGTTAATCAGACGCTGTTGTCAGAACCCTGCTAGACCTCCTGCTTCAGTTGGATGCGTACCAGCCTGTTGTGGTTAGATCTCATTATGAGCCTTTGCACTTTGGAGTTTTCCGTGGTTTATGTGAGCTGTAGTGCCAGTTCTACACTTGAGATGCGTTGTAGGTCCACGTTCTGTGAACAGGCCCATGTGGGCCGTCCTGCACAGTAAGTCCCATTCCTCCCACTTCATCCCCTTCCCAGCCTCCCCGTTTTTAGGGGCGTGCTGAGGCTGCAGGTGTCACCTCCAGCAGCATCTGGTAATAAACCCAAGCATGCCCTGTGTAAAAAAGCTCATAAAAAGTTAATACTGTCTTTCAGAAGTTGTGCAGAGTAGACCAAGAAGTGCCTGAACACACTTCCCAACTCTTATTTCTACCCTGTTGTGTTCAGAGCAACTCGTTTTCTTTCTGCTGCTGGAAGAAAACTTACCAAATGTGTTGGTTTTCCTTTATTACTTTTTTTTTTAACTAGGTGGAATCTCCTGATTTTTCCACTGGATATTGGATGGTGGCTTTCGTGATGTGACGGGGAAGAGCTTTCCTGTTAACTGATCAGAAACTACAGCGTGGTAATAGATAGCTTAATTCCTCACCCCTTTGGAGTTTACATCTGAGAAAACTGGTCTGTTTTAGGCAGAAGCTGTGATTTGCTGAAAATAAGCTTCTTCGTGAATAATCAAAGTGACAGCTACGCTGTAGGCTGTGTGTTTTGCATCGCAGAGTTGTAGTCTGGTCAGAAATACTAGACAGCCAAAAAGCCAGATGTACAAAGTGTTTGGAGATCTGTAGCTCGTTCGAGGTTGTACCAAGGACCATAGAGGCTCAGGCTGTTTGGTATCCATCTGGATAAGCTGTGTTGGAAGAGGAGCTGCTTTTTGAAGGAGGTGAACATGACTGTTGGGCATTGGCTTCCCAGTCCTGGAGGTGCTCCCTGGAAAGCCTGTTGTGGATGTTGCTGTGATTGCCTGATCTGTATCAGGTTCTCTTTACTGCTGTAAAAATGTTTCTGTGGGACTTCCCTGCTTGGAGGCATGCCAAAGTGAGTGTGTGGGAAGACTTAATACTTGCTGCTTACATAGCATTTTGTATGTTCAGAGTCGTCTGCAAATACTAACTAATCTTTATTTAACGTTCGAGCCCAATTTCTGTCACTACAAATCAGTAACAGCCAGTTATGACCCCTTCTTTTTTTAATGTCAGGAGAACAAAATGCTGTAAGCAGCGCAGTTAAGAACAATCTTTTCCATCTCATTAATGTACCATTTTTGTCAGCGCTGTGCTGGCGGAGTGTGATGCAGAGAAAGCTGTGGACGGAGTACAGGAGGGCCGTGTGTTGTAGGATGCTGCCTGCTGCAGCCCATGGCAGTCTGCTCATTTTCTGTGCAGGGTTCCAGTCTTTTCTCTGCTAGTTTTTGTTTCTGCTGCATTAAGGTTTATTTTTTTTTTCCACTTTGAGGAGCAGCAGCGAGGGATACTGTTATTCTGAGCACGCTTCTGAAGAACTGCCATTCATTCATCTTAAGACTCAGTCTGAAGTTGGAGCTGATTTTAATTACTGACTGTATGTGCGTACTGAAAAGTCACTGAAGTTTTCCCAGTGCTGTGGCATTCTCACGTTGAGCATCCTTCTAAATAGAGGCTTCAGCTCTTACTCGTGGCTCAGGGTTTTGTCTTCTCCTCAGAGAGCTAGAGCAGCATCAGTGTTGAGCTTCGGTGCATGAGGATGGTGTTTGTAAGATGCAGAACATTCACATCTTGGGAGCTTCTGACCTCCAAAAGTGTAAAACTGTGTGCCTTCTTCTGAAAAGTGGCATTCTCATGTTCTGTAAAAGACAGGAATAAATACAGCCTGAGTAACCCACATGCAGGCTTGGTGCTCTTTAAGATCTTCAGATACTAGAACAACTAACACGTCTATTTCTATTTGGTTATAATCCAGCAAAGGTCCGTCAAACCAGCTCAGGTATGATTGCTGCCTGAATATTTTCATTTCGTTCTGCTAATTACACCATTTTTAGAGGATACACAAATCAGTGAAGAAAATCATTAGGAGCAGCACTAGTTATCGTTACAGGCTTGTGGTACTGAAGTGGTGAGTGCTGTCTGTAATTGAATAAAGCTGATTCTGGCTTCGTTTGGAGTGATGGCAGGCACTAACCATGTCTGATGTGCTGAAGGAGCATAGCAGGAGCAATAATAGTGGATCAGAGAACTGAAATGAGCCCACTGGTAGCTGTGCTTGGTGAAACATATTAACAAATGGCCACTTGTTTGTTGGGTCATTGTTGCTTCGTGGTTACTTAGCCCAAGAAACACAGGATGTCTTGAAGTTGGTATAAAACATGCTTTCCGGTGGTAGCTGGAAGGAAGATGGAGGGCTGGGAAATGGTAATCCCTGGTACTTGGGCACACTGACTCTACTAAGCAGCTCCTTCTAAGGGTGAATGACATTGAAGGGGCATATAAAAGGCAGATACTGAGAAATACGATAAATGGAAGCTGTTGGAGTGCTGAAGTTTTAATAATTGTGTTTTGTTCGATGCAGATGTAACAAATTCTGTATTCCCGCTCATCTTTCAATAAGAAAACGAGTGTAAATCGTCACGCTCTTGGGCAGAGCTTGATGAATCCCATCACTTGGTTCTGAGGACTAGCTGGTTCCTACATGAGTGCCTCTGCACACACAGGGTTGGGAGGTGTGCTGCAGGAGGTGCGGTGCCATGTGTGCATCGTGGTGTTGCAGGACATTGGCTGTGGGGTGGAAATCCTGGTCGGCCACATCCTCGGGCCACTAAAATTTCACTGTATCGTTGGCTGTGTTCAAGTGGTTCTCTGGAGACACAGCTCTGGGAACAGATCACCCTCCAAATAAAGAGGAGGAAGGTTGTGCAGTTCATTCAGAGAACACGGAGGTGAAGGAATTACTCGCTTGAGTAGATTGCAAACGCTATCACTGACATGCTGCTGCAAAAATACTGCTATTTTGGGCATCATACAAAATATTAGCTGGTGCAGTTGTGCTCACAAATAATAATACAGCAAATCAGAGCAATTAATGTATTTTTTTTACAGTCATGAAGAGTAAGCACAAAATGTTTATTATTGGAGTGCAAAAAGCGTTAGTTGAAAAGCATTTGACCTTCAGATCTTGGGAAAACAATGCTAAGGAGAGCCTTCCTATGGAGAATATACATGGGATGGGATTGAAGGGAGAAGAAAGGGTTTAGCTTGAGAGAAACAGGAATTAACAGGAAACAGAATTGTCAGAAATGGTCATCTCAGGTAAGAAAATATTTGTAGGGATGGTTTTAATGATACGGTGTATCAGGAAATGCAGGGTTTTGCTACTAAGTGTACTGGAGGATATTTGGTATGTGATTGGAAGTGCAGTCTGGCATTGATTGTGGTCAGGTAGATCTGTGGCATTTCGGTTTGTTACTTTCCATTCCCTTTTAGGGGGCGAGTGACAAAAAGATAAACATTTATCTTTACTCTTGGAGTTGCCTTCTCCTGCTTCATAGGTTAGACTTGGTTTTCTTTTTAAACCACTGATGTATTTAACCTTGTAGCCTTTGAGTAATGTGACATTTGAAGTTCAGTTCCTCCTGTGCTCTGTGCCTCCCTGTGCACCTGCCTCCCACTCCTCCCTGCTGCCTTCCTCCTGCAGCTCAGGTGCTTTTCTGAGCAGAACACTGGGTTCAGCAGGAGCTTTGTAAAGATGGGCTTTGGTTGTCTTCAGAATTGGTTTAAGTATTGCTTTAGTGAGTTAATTCTTTTATAATTCACAAAACGATCCTGTTTTGGTGCCCATCCTTTGTGAAAAACACCTGGAAGCACGCAGAATCCAGCTGTGCAACAGATCGAGAGTGCTACAGCTGAATGTTGGAGGTTCCTACCCATCCTGCCTGCTGGACAGCTTAAGGTTAGAACAGAATGGCACATCTCCTGTGTCCAGGACAGACCTGGCTCGGTGTTCCCATAGACTTGCAGAAGGTGAAAGCTGGAGTCACATCTAATGGCTGAGATGAGGTGCTAAGGGATTTGATTTAGTAGCTTGGTGGGTAGGGATGGTGGTGGGAGGATGGTTGGACTAGATGATCTTGTAGGTCCTTTCCAACCTAATGTATCTATGAATCTGTGGCTGCGTGCCCTGGGACCACTTAGCCCACGTGGTGCCAGCTCTGTGCTGGGTGGGCACCCCATGCTCATTGGGCAGCTCCCCACCTGCTGGGGCAGCTGGCTGCACTTTCTGCTCATCCTGTATGTTCAGTCTTCCTGTGCTGAGACTCTTTTTCTGGTGACTTAATTCTAGAATGAGATGGTTATTAGTTCTGCAAACGTTGTAGGGTTATTTGGAAGAGGTTGTGTTACTCTTGCCCCGAGTATTGTTCCATGTGTGTGGTGACAGCAGAGGTGTCGGTGCTGCCTCCCTGCACTGCTGCATGGGGTACAAAACGGGGTTTGTAGGTTGTACTTTTCTCGAAGGTGTTGATAAATATGAGCTATTACTAGGTACTAGATTTCTTTTTGGTAGGAGCCTGATTAAAACAGGGGCAAAAATATCACAGGAAAACCAGTGCTACTAATTTTTCTTAATAAAGAGGTAGGTAGATGCAGTCCATTTCATTATGGCTGAAAAGTGATGCTCTATTTGGTAGCTGTTACCTTCTTTACCCATGCCCTTCCTGTTTGTCCTGTTTGACAGGACAGGTGGCAGCGATGGGGATGGGGGCTGTGGGTGCACACTAGGAATGCCATCCCTGCAGGTGGGTGTAGGGAGCCCAGCCTGGACCGTGATAAAAATTGCTAAGCTGAGGAAAGCCTGGGGACATGCATGCCCTGTCAGGGACCTGTTTGTGTCTGTGGGAGCTCAGCTGATGTCGTAGTGCCAGCTGAATGGCAGAATCATAGAGCCATAGAATCACCACGATTGGAAAAGACCTACAAGATCACCCAGTCCAACCATCCACCCATCGCCAGTCGTTCTCACTAAACCACGTCCTTCACCACGAAGTGACGTGCTTTTTCCTTCTGTGTTTGCAATTCAGCGTTGTTTGATTAGAGGTGCAGGTTTTTGTGCATTAGTATTTATTTGAGATAACATCGTTATCCCTCCTCCCAGGATTGTGAACTCCCCAAATCAACTTCATCCTGACTTGGGGCTCCGAAAGCTGTGGTTGGACCAAAACTTTGTTGTGATCTTATTTCCAGTTTCGTTGTGTTCTGGCCATCTCACCATAACTATTTGCGTTTCTGCAGTGTGTATCTGTAGCTATAAGGTCCTTCTTAACTCGTACTGTCCAGTAAATCCTCTTGCCATTAGCACTTGCTGGAAGGTGCAGTAGTGTCCACTCATGGCAGGGGAAGAGTGTGAATTGGGATCCTTTATGTCTTTGTGCGTGGCCAAAGCGTGCGTTCATAGAATAATAGAACAGCCTGGCTTGAAAAGGACCTCAAAGATCATCAGTTTCAGCCCCCCTGCCGTGGGCAGGGTCACCAACCACTAGGGCAGGCTGCCCAGAGCCACGTCCAGCCTTGAGTACAGCCTCCAGAGAAAAGAAGAGGGTTCCACAGGGTTCTCAGCAGCAGTGGCTTAAACTTCAAAACTCATTTTTCTTGTCTTGTACCACTGATTGATTACTGGAGGGTAACTGGTTAATAGTCTGTTTTCAAGAGTAAGTTAATCAAAACGCTGTCTTTTTAAATGAATAATAGCTAAATAGTTGCAAATGTTTCTGATGGTTATGAGTGTATGCCTTCTGCAGATGGATTTCTCTGCATGCCATCTTGCTTTTGTAGCTGTAGGAGCACAAGGAGTGTTTCTTACTAACCACCGTACATCAGCTGATGAGTTATTGCATGGGTTTGTCCTCCGACTGCCCCTGCGTCGTGTCCTGTAAGATTTAGGGTTGATGGGAGGATAAGTGCCGAAGCCTCCCTGAAGCACGGAACAATGGTTAAAGGGAGATGGAGAAAATGTTAGAAAGTGTAGCTCGTGCCTTCCTCCTGGTCAGTCAGGGATCATAAAGGACGTGGGGAGGCTGTGCTGCAGGGGCACAGTGTGCTAGATGTTCGCTAATACTCCAACACTTTGAGGGCTCAGCACTTGTTCCGAGGCATCGACCTCTGCCTCTTCCTCCCTGCACCTGAGTACCAGCAGCTCTGGGGCTGTCGTAGCACCAATTCTCTCTTCTGCAGTGTTCCTGGGGAAGACCAACGAGGGGAATGCTTTCTATTCCAGCTCTGCAGTTTTCTTTGGGGTTTGGCTTGTGGGTGGTCGTTATTCATTCTGTTCTCAAGCTGTTTTATTGGCAAATAGGTAGCTTGCATCCCATATGCAAGACATGGCTTTTTTCGTTTGTAAAAGTTTGTGAAGGATTTGTTTTAAACGAGTAGAAATTATTATTAAAAAACGTTTTGAGACTTGATTAGTCATGTCTTTCATGAGTGATTTTATGTCTTCATTAAAAATACTCAAGCACCAATGTATTACCAGTACTGGGTTAGAACAGAGGTTGGCTACATGTGGGTTAGCAGATGTTTTCCATGTTAAATTCTCTTTGCTCTTCTGCAGAGTTCCCCCATTCCCTGCTGTCCCGTGGGGGCTGCAGGACTGCAGTGGTGATGGCAAACATGAATGCAAGTCTTGTGTTCTCTCACCTTCTCCCCCGCGTTAGAGGTGCGGGGTGCTCGTTACCTACCTGTGCCTAGCTGCTGTGTGTTACTGATGCTGCTTTAATCAGCCAGGAGCGGTTTCCAGAGCACATCTTGAAGGCATATTGTTTCCTTGGGGATTTATTGCATTTGCAACATCACACCTCTGTTCCTGCTGCTTACGGAATATGATTATCAGCCATTAGTACTGAATACTTAAACGTGGTCACCGCGCAGTGCTTTCCTTCTCGTTGCCATTTCTCAGCTGCTCGTTGTGAAGGAGCCCTCTCTGGCATCTCAGGTTTTGTTCACCTTTCGTGCTCTTTGTTGATTCCTGTACTCACAGTTCAAAATGAGTTCCTCCCCCGTTCTGCTGACAGAAACGTTGGTGGGGTCAGTTGGTCGTTTACAAAGTGTTCTTCCTACAAAGGACTGCTTCACTGTCCTTTGTAAGTTTAAAGTCCCTTCTTTTTTTGCTGGTGATCAGTGTCTATGAGAAATCTGTACATGTTTAGGGGATTACATTGTCAATTCCATCATCCACCCCATTGCATCTTGAATTGTGTGCTCTAGAAAATGGAAAAAATCGCATCCAGAGCTTTGGACTTTTGCCTTCGTGCTGCTTAGATGAGAACTGTTAACAAGTAATGCAACGTCTTGTGCGTTATGGGCAGCGAGACGTATGAGCACAGTTTCAAATCTGTTAGTTAAATTCTTCTGTACTCAGAGTCATCCTTGTTGTATGTGTTCCTGCTGCCTGCAGGTGGACGTGTTTTCAACCATTGATGTTTGCGTGAGGTGAGATTGTGATTTCAGAATACAGATGCTTCAGTAACCAATGTGTAGTCTGTTAGCTGGTAGTGCAGGACAGTAACTCACGAAGCTCACCTTTGTTCTTTTCATTTCAGCATAGCTAATCATCACAGTGCCTGAGCCTCCATGTGTTAATTGGTGAGAGGCTTGGCCCAAGTGTGCAGCCCTGACACTTCTGTGTCATTTCTCCGCTGACAAATACTAGCCTCGATGGGAACAAGAATATTGGTGTGGGAAAGGGGAACCACCCCGTGGCATTGCTTCCTGCTGGCTCTTGAGAGGTATAGGTATTCCTCAGGCTCACTGGAGGAAGTGAAAATACGGTATCTGCTTCTGAAAGTAATGGTGGACAGTTGTCTTTTTTTATTTTTTCCTCTGCAGAATTCATTTGCCTTCCATACAGATGGGGAAGGAACTGATTCCTGGGGAAGTCAGGTAAAGATAAGCTGGCACTGTTAATAGTCAGAGCCAAAACAACTTCCATTTTCTCCGTAACGCGTTCTTTCAGGGTACACACAGTTGTGCTGTAATACACAAATAAATATGGAAATAGCATGAAGAATAATTCTGCTCGTTGCTGTAGGCTGTCATCTGTAATCATCGTGCACTTAATAGATCATCATATGGTCCAGTAGAGAATCGCATAGCATTATTTTGCTTGTGAATAAGTGATTAGTATTTGGACATGCTGGAGGGAGACCTGATGCTGTTCTCCTAGGCCTGTGGTGCTCAGGTGTCCTTCCTGAGCTGGCTTCTTCTCTAGACAGCATGAAATGCCAGTATTAGTGTATTAACCACTTCTCAGGCATCTCTGTGCGTTTATTGGGAGCTTTGTGAACAACACGAAGTACTTTGTTTCTCTGTGTCCCTACTGTGAAAGTGGTGAAGGCTGTTGGGGAGCTTGTGGCTGGCAGCGTGTTTGCCACATGCACGTTGAGCGCTAAGGTTTGATAACTGTTCTTTGGCACTTCCTGCGCCTTCTTATTCTGATTAATGCGTGTGGATCTTAATTGGAATTGATTCCCTGGGCGGCTTGGGCAGAGCTGTGTAAATCAAGTGGTACCTTCACTGGTTAAGGCTTTTTGAGTTTCTCAGATGGTGTTTGTCCTCAGACGGTCGCTTAGCTCGTAAGCTCAGTTCAGGAGCAACAGGTGAGTTAGTGCTTGTTCCTTAGCTGTGCCTCAGCTCCCGAGCAGTGCCTTACCTCTGCTCCTTCCCTGCAGCTCATGGAAGAGGAATTCATCGGTTTTAGCCTGCTCAGCTCACCTGTGAGCGGAGCTTGTTCCACCTTTCTGCTGTAATTCTGCCTTGTTTACGTACGAGGCTGTGTGTTACACAGCGCTCTGCGGTTCTAGAGTACTTTTTACACTTAGCATATAAAGTCTTAAGTTAATTCACGTAGTAATAAAATTTATGTTCTGTAATTAGTTTTTTTGGCAGGCATCTGTTTCGCAGTAATGAATTGGTAGCAGTTCCTAAAATGTCTGTTGACTGTCTAGAGGATTGTAGGAGAGCTGGCATTCTTAAAATGTTTCATAGAACTGAAAGAAGTGGGCTGCTTTATTTTAATTCATCTTTTCTCAGAAAGAAAATCCCAGACTTTTCAACTGAACTGAAAAATTGTTTGTAGACTGTTTTTTCTTTTCTTTACTGCTGAATTTCAAGGGCAGTAGCACTCTCTCACTCTTGAGTCCATCCTTAAACTAAGAATATTCTGAAGACGCAGGCAGTAGTTACAGTTCTTTAACATGCCCTCCCCTCCAAAAATAAAAAAGCAACAGAACAGTTGGGCACAGTGTTACCTATCATCACAATTTTCTGTTCGACTCTTAACAGCTGTTAGAAACCCATGGCTCTGCGTGCAGGTTCATTTTAGGTTGCTTGCAAGACTAAATTCATAGCATTTAATGATCTAGGATTTTCATACCCTAGGGCAAGATTATAGTAAGTGGAGGTCAAACTGAACAACCGCCAGACCTAATTTACACTCAGATAAAAATGTTCTTGTCTAACAATTAGATTGAATGCTATTACCTCTTTCCCTGGCTCTTGCTAGAATTTGGTGTATATTGTTTAAAGACCAAGGCAGTCTGAGGCCAAGAAGGAATATTAGTTTGTGAAATCATGCAGGATCGGCTGTCCGTGTTAATGGCCCCCTAGCGTGCTTGTGCTGGAGGGGCTGGGAGATTTAATCCAGATAGGATGTTTTCTTAACATACAAACTCTCCTTAATGTATTGTCAGTGATGCTGGGAGAAGTCTGGAGAAGATACGTCCTTTTAAATGTATATATACGAGTCTTCCCAGCCAGATCTGAATAATTTGTTCCACTAGAACTACTGTAGTTGCTTCCTCAGATCAATTAGTGGATTCATAAGCAGTGTTGTGCCCGCTCTGTAACAGGTCCTGACCAAACTCCTATGGGGTTTCTAGTCCAGATTATGTGAGGACTGAAACCTGATGGGTCACTCTGGTTCCTCTGATGTTATATTTGAGTAACAGAAGTAAAGGAAAGGTGATAAATACATTTCAGTCAAAACATTTGTGTTAGAGTACTTAAATACTGTACAGTGTTTTTGTCAGCTAATGTTAATTTGCAGTGATGCATACATGTGGGAAATTCATTTGACTTCTGTAAAACTCGAAGAGCAAACCTGTTTAAAAGAAGAAACACTTGTCATCCTGGTTAGTAGTACTGCAGCAAGAAATTTCTGTGCTTTAAGAGCAACTCTCAGCAGTAAGTGGCTTTTTGAGTAAGCAGGACACAAAGGTGGCAGCTTGCATTACTGATGTTGGAGATCAGTGCAGCAGTTTACAGCTCATCCAGCACTGAGACCATGCTTGGGAAAAGCTGCGACCTTGTGATGCTTGAGTGTGCTGTGTGTGTGTGTGGAGGTACGTGTTCACTGCTCTTAATCCACTTACTGTGTGCTTCCTTTCCCCCACAACGAACAGCTAGCTCCTTGGTAACAAACTCTACGTAATTGATGCGGTGTGTGTGTTTTTAAGTAGACCTTGGTTTCGGTAGCTGTGAACTCGGTGCAGGCAGCAAATAATTTTGAAGAGTGGTGATGAGGTTAGAACCATTTATTTGCATTAAATGCTACGGTTTGGTTCTAGAGTCTGAGCGCTGATCAGACGCTCTTGGTGGGAATAAGGCTGCCAACAACATCTGTTAGCCATAAGTCAGAGCAGGGCTGCTGAGTTCAGCACAGGAGTAACAAATAGTTGTGTAATTGATGGCTGGCTAATTAAGTCGCAGAAACGCTGCTCTTGAATAACAACATGGGGAAATTCAGCTGGATTAATTTTGTGTTTCAGAAATTTAAATATGTGGTTTAGGGAAAGTGGATTGACTCTTATTTAAGTATTGCATAACTTCAGCGGTGAACAGGGCGTAAAAAAAGAGTAGAAGGATAACGCCATCTAAGAGTTATTGCCCGCTTGATGTAATCTCTCTTCTTCACAACTGTTTAAAATACCTTGGAATTACGTTTTCAGTTGTCACCAGAGATGGTCTGTCATTAATAGACGTTAGCTTTAATTGCCACTAGAGATGATCTGTCGTTAATAGATCTGACTGCGAACCAGAGCATATGCAGTGTGAAAACTTGTTCTCTTTCTTCAGTGGTACGATAGTTGGCCTAGTTGGGTAATTTTCCCCAAGGCAGTAAAAATGGTAAAAACAACAGCTCAGATTCTTCGCTTCCACCTGAGCCTGCATTTCTGTTTCAGCTTTCCGACTTCTCGCACCAGCGAGGCGAGCGTTGGGACGCAGCTGGTTCCTGCTCATGCCCAGACACTGTTGTGTGTCACGGTGTTCCCAGCACGTGCCCCTTGTACCAGCACAGGTTGGTTTGGTTGGAGCCCTGTTTTGTGCTGCTCCTTGCTTTCTAAAAGCTGAAAGCAGGAATAAGAGGGTGAGCATGTCCTGCCTCAGTCGCTCCTACTGCGCTGCTGAGCTAGCAAGTGCAACAGCTGTGACTTCAGGCTTATATTCTGTGTAAAATAGATACAGAAATCAGGATGCGATACTTCCATAATGCAACCAGGAATTCTTTAACAAAATCTGAACGTGGCTGCAGGCTTCCCTTCTGGAGGAGAAGGGAGCTACTAGCTGCAGTTATTTACATGGTGAATTTGTAAAGATGTAGCTTTGTGGTCTTCTTTTTTTCTTTACAGAAAGAGGAAACCAGAGGTTCGGTTCTGGTCCGTGTAACAAGCTGTACGTGTTTGTATTTTAGATTGCGTGGAGTGGATGCTCCTGTATCCCTAAGGCACCTAATGCACAGCATTTGAGAGACTGATGGGAAGATCATTTCGAAAGGACAAGGCTCTCTGACCTTTGCTTCAGAATATTTTATGCACATCAGGAGTTTCTCATTATTTGCCAGCTTGCTTATTAAAATGAGTTCCATTTGTAAGAAGTGATTCTGCTACTTCATGTTAGCTGTGACAATACAGGCACAGAATATTGTAGCTCTCACACTTCATGTAATTTGTTACCTGCCACAAACAAACAATTACAGAATTGAAAGAACTTACTGATTTGAATAATGCCAATATTTTTGCCATGTTTTTAGGATGCATCCAAGCTGCCAAGCTGGCTTCCTCTGGATGTTTCATGAGTTTCAATAACTAACTCTAAGCCTCCATGGAAGAGGTTCCAGCATCAGGCATCTCTCTCACAAAGTTCCTTTAAGAGGGTTCCGTTAGAGGTTAAATAAAGGAAAAAGAAGACACTCTTTAGACTTGATGACATGTATTTTTCATCCATTAACGAATTATTATCATTCTGCATTGTGGGCATATTCAGTTCTCTAAATTGTGTGGGGGAAAGTCATGCATATCACAACTGCTGTTTCATATAAAATTAGTATTCAGTGCTGAGTATCTCCGAAAAACCCATGGGGATTTTAGCCCAAATGTTATGATGTAGAACAGGAGCAAAATGTTGGGTATTAAAATCTTGATGTTGTGACTGAGGATGTATGGAGCGCAGATGTTCTGAGGCTGGCAGAACTGCAGGGAGAAGTTTGTAATGAAAGTAACGAGATTTTTATCTTCATCTTTTCTGTTTTAGGGGCAAAAACAACTTCTGCATACTTGAGTGGTTGCTTGGATTTTTTTTATTTTTTAAGGATGATTCTTTAGATTGATCCTTGAAAGAGCCATAATCCACTTAGGGAAAGGCTTAGATTTTAGCTGTTGTGCTGCCTGGTCTGCATGTGGCAAAATATTTCTTCCTCCTTTCATAAATGCTCCTTTTTCCTTTCTGACAGGATAGATTTGATTGTTCTGTTTAGTTGTCTTCTGCACTAGCTGGCTCGCTGCCTGAGCTGGGATGGATGGCTGCACTCGGTTGTTCACCTTGGTGCTGGTGGAATGGTTTCTTGGAGTTTCACCATAAGATTTTCGTATTGCAGCAGTGAGGCTGCTGGTGCCCGCAGTGACCAGCTGAGCTTCCTGGCCATGGGTCAGGGGGAGGTGTGGAGGGGCAGGGTGGAGCACAGGGAAAGGGAGCACGCCAACAGCTCAGTGAGCATGAGAAAGACTGAGGCTTGTCTTGCGTCTGTTGTTGCCTCTTTGTCAAGGATACCTGCTTGCTGCCCCCATTTTCGTTTCAGAAGTTAGGATCTAGGCTGTACGGGGACTGCAGTACGGGGAAATGGCCACGAGTTGGACCAGAGGAGGTTTAGATTGGATATAAGGGAAAACTTCTTCCCTCAGAGGGTGGTCATGCTCTGGAACGACCTGCACAGGGAGGTGGTGGAGTCACCATCCCTGGCAGTGTTCAAGAGGCATCTGCATGAGGAGCTATGAGATATGGCTTAGTAGCTCATGGTAGCAATGGTAATGGGTGGACAGTTGGACTGGATGGTCTTGTAGATCCTTTCCAACCTTGTGTTCTATGATTCTGTCATATTGCTGCTGCCTGTGCTGGTGAAAGCTACTCCTAAGTGTCCAGGTCTTCAGAATGTGTCCTAGAGGAAAATGTGGGGAAGTCAAAGTGCATATACAAATGTGCAGTAAGTTAGACTCGGCAGGCAGGTGGGGTTTGCTTCTAGACAAGGCAAAGATGAGTGAGGATGGGGTCTGCTACATCTGGGCCTTGGGGGTGGCAGGGAGTGCCAGATACGTTTGAGCACTTTGTGATTAGTTCATCTGTAGACTCTGAGGTATCAGAGTTGGTCCCATGCAGGTTGTTCTTTTTATTTTCCTTTAGACCCAGTCGAACAATTGCAGTTTAGACTTCTGCTTACTCTTTGGTGCTTGTTTCTCGGCTGGACTCGGTCTCTGTAGCTGTCATCTGGAAGCAGTTGAGCTGTTTTTATGTAGTGTTGAAGCTTCAGCTAATAAACTCTGGTGGATCTGAGCTGATGACGCCCAGAACCAACGTGCACTTTGTTTCTCTGTTATCGCAGTGGGTGGAGAAGTGTGGTGGGCTGTCTGTGTGCCGGAGGAGCTGGCTCTGGGAGGTGTGTGTGTGGGGGGGGGGGGGGTTTACTTTTGCAGTCCTTGCTAGTTTTATTTTTGGGGGGTTCCTGTATTTGTTATGTTGATCATGTCTTCAGGTAGCAGTGATGCTAATGCGACACGTCCATGTAGTCTTGTGTCTGAACACAGTTATCCTTAGGCCCAAACTGTCTGACCTGGGCTCTTCAAAGAAGAAAATCTCTAGTAGGAGGGAAAGCTGAGCTTTCCTACGAAGTGAGACAACTTAAAGGCTCACATTGGTCAGTGGGAGCAAAATGAAAAGCAGAGCTTGCTGGATGGAGGACCTTGGCTGCTGGAGACCCAACCGCTGCAGGGCACTGCCATTGCCCAGCATTGCTGGCTGCACATGGTGCTACATTGTGTTCTGCTCTCCTGCTGCCTGATGGTCACCTGCTCACTGTGGAGAGCACTTGGTCTGTAGCTTTGACAAGAGCCAACGTTTTCATGGGTTATTGAAAAGTTGCGAAGGGATGTATAAGGGTGTTTAGTTCAGGGTTTGGGCAGTCACACAGCTGCAAGGTGTGCTGGTTATGTCCCATAAATAATACTTCCAGTACTGCTTCTGACTTCAAAGTAGGCATATGTGGCTTTTCTTTACCTTTGTTTTTTTTTGTCGTTTTTTATTTTATTTTAACTTTGGTTGTCATCTGACTTGGTTTATATTCCTCCAAAGAACCTCATTTTCCACGCAGCCGGACTGCAACATCTGGAAGCCATCTCTGCTTTGGCAGGGAGAGATGTGGCAGGCACAGCGAGGTGTAACTCCTTTTGTTATCTTACCTTTACCTTCTTACATACATCCAAACCAGACCAAATCTGGCTGGGAATTTCAGGCGTGTTTTAGAGGAGCTCAGGGATACTTTGGGGCAGGATAATTAGAAAGTATTATTTCCTATGATGGGGGCAGCAGTTGCACTTGTTGTACAGTTGATTCATTTTTCAGTATTTTGTAATGCTTGCATCATTTGTTTTAAAGTGCTCATTGGATGGGGTAAATGAGTAAATGGGGACATAGGCAGGAGCTCAGCTGGGCTGTGGGCTCCAGGGCCAGGTGGGAAGCTGAGCAGCAGTGTCAGAGGGCTTGGGTTGGCCTTTCTTTGTCTCGGTGCTTTCTTTGGGCCAGGCTCTGTGGGATGGGTCTGAGCCACGGTGCTGCAGCTTGGTGAAGTCCAAACCATGCAAGAATGAACAGACTTTCAGAATTCAGCTTTGCTTTCAGAATCTTGTATTCAGCCGAAAAGGAAGTATTATAAAAACAGAAGAAAAATGGCAGCGTGATGGCAGTAGGTCGTGAGGTTCCGTGTTGGGGTGTTGGCTGTGCCCTGAGCTCTGTACTATGTGCCTAGTCCTGAGGCTGTGTGCAGGGCTTTATTTGTTGGGCGAACGATGCAAAAATAACCTCGAATCTGAAGGTTTTAATTGTGTTATTGCTCAGTTCAGTCTTGATTACGCTGTCATAATGTGATCAAACTGCTGGTATCGTTAGAACTAAATCATGTTAAAGTGCAGTTGTACAGTATAGAGTGCTACTTCTGAAGTATGTTTCCTATGCTTTACTCAAATGACCAAATTGCTTTGCAGCTTGTTGGCTGTTGAAATACTGAGTTGTTTAATCCTGCTAGAAGTAACGCGTGCTCTCAGGCCTGTAGGGAACACCAAGCACTTGCTCAAAGTCTTGCTTTAAAATCCCTTGTATTGCCTACTTGGGAAGATGGATGCAGAGGGAATAAGAAAAGCTGTAATCGTTTGGAAACAACCATATTTCAGGAAAAGATAAGTTTAAACATCTTCTGATTGCTCAGGAAGTATCGAAGGGCACACTTTAGTTTATACCAGCTTTCTTCTTGTGAAACAACTCCAGGAAATTATCGGGTGGACTTTTGGTCCTTGATGTAAATCTCATCTGACTGGCATCAGCACCTCTCCTTCATGGACAGATAAATAATTCAGGGACAAACTTCTTCAGCCAGCAAACCATTTTTGAGTCAGCGGAGAGCATCGCAGCTTCCCAAGTTGTCTCATTTTCTGAATTAAGGAAGCGAGGGCCCATCTGCTTTTTTCAGATGATTAACTGAATTTCAGTGAAAAATCAATGCACCTCTGAGCAGTCGTTCTGCATTTCCTCAGTCTTTGTCCTGACCGTGCAGCTAAACTTTGCATTTCTGCTTTGCCCAGAGTATGATACTGCTCTGCTGAGTTGCTTTATAAAGAGAAGACGGAAAGAGAGGGAAAGAAAATTGAACAAAAAAGGTATGCATGTAGGGGGAGCCCCTCAAACCGTATTGCTCGGCCATGAGCCTATAAAGGAGCGCTGGTATTAGTGCATTTACCCAAGGGTATACAACCCAGGTTTCTGGGCCAGATCTCGGGGTTCTTCGTGTGCCTGTCTGTGCTGTATGTGCGTGCTGCTGTGAGCTGCGGGCTGGGCAGTGCTGGTGGTTGCTGGCTGTGCTGGAGGCAGGTGGCTCAGCTCTGGCTGCTCGCTGCCTGTCAGCCCTGCCAGGTCACATCATTTCATGGGTAGTTAAATGCACCTAAACTTCTCCTTTGACATTGAAAACAGTTTTCCACTGAGGACACATGCTGGTTACCTGTAGCTGTTGCTTGTAACAGATTATTTTAAATAGAAACTGTTTCGTATGGAGCTAGCAACATGTATCCCATTAGTGGTCCTGGACTGCTTTTGTTGTTCTCCTGTTCATGGGCACATTGTTAGCAAAATGCCAGAGGCTGCTGCAGTGAGGAGCTGCCTTGTTTCTCCAAAGAAAGCATATCCTGAAACTCTTCTGCTCCCAGAGCCTGTACAGCAGGAGCGAGGTGCCATGGAGCCAGCCGTGTGCCTGCATTAATCTCAGGAAAAGGGCAATCTTCCGGTGTCCTTATATCATTTAAATATACATCTGAAGGAAACGTGCTGCAATATTACTGTTCTTTTGGCAATCTGTTATGAAGTTTATTGCGGAGAAATAACTGGGTCAACCTCTGGCTGACCTGTCTCCTGGAGTTCCTTCAGTTAGCTTGAGGCTAGAGCTCCACCTTGTGATCTTTCAGCAGGATACATTTTCTTTTTATAGTTAATAATTTAATTATGATTTCATGAGGTTGAGCGATTCCTGAAAGTTTCCGTAATCGGAGTGATTTCAGCATCTGCTTAGGGAAATCAAAGTCGAGATCCTAAGGGCGTGCAAATATGCAAAAAATAAGATGGGAAGGACTGCGTTTTGTGATGCACTTGAGGTGGATTTAACTTACTGAAGGGATTGTGCTTTTTATTGCACGTCGTGGGTTCTGGAGAATCGCCAAGTTCAGAGTGGAATCTGCATGAATGTCCCTTTGCCTTCTAGCCTGCTCTGGGAAGAACGTGGTATTTCAGGAGTTCTGATGGGATGCTTCCTTGGGCAGTTGCCATTTCTGACTGCAGGGCTGCGTGTGGCCCAGCAGGGCTGTGCAGCAGGGCACGGCCAGCAGCACTGCTGGGATCAGAGAACAGCTGGCCCTAATGGCAGAGAGTATTTGGTGAAAGTGGGGCACGGTGAAGTTCACAGTGAGCACATGGCTCCTTGTCGTGTGCAGCTTGGTTGTGGCAGTTCTTGTGTGCAGCATCACGGCACGTGGATTTTGGATTCAAAGCTAGTGGAAGTATTTATGGGAGTAATAGTGATTATAAAGAGCAGAAATAGCATGTTTGGCAGGAAAAATCCCCAAGGTGCTTGTGGATGCAGGTGGCAGTTGAAGAGAACATCACCAAGAATATGGCAGATGTGCTCCTTTCAGGCAGTTTCCTTCGGGCACTGCTGGTAGGGAATGCTGGGCTGGCCTGGCTGCTTGCCACAGCTCTGGGATGCCTCTGGGATCCCTACAGCTGTACTGGGCACGGCTGGGGCCTGGGCTTTGTGCTGGAGCTCCCTTACAGTCTTGCAGGGCTCAGCTGTAAGTATGGTTCTCCGTTAATACCAGTGCCACGTTGCACTCACAAGGACCAACTTTTCCTCCTTCTTTCAAGAAGAGTTTTCTGAACTTTAACTCTTAGTTAACTCTTCAGCCCCTGGGGGAACATGGCCTTTCTTAGTTAACTCTTCAGCCCCTGGGGGAACATGGCCTTTCTTATCTGCTCTCGTGCCTGGGCAGTGCCACATTTCCTTTCTTGTTCTGTTGCTCATCCTGAGATGAGCGAGTGGATATAAACCACGACAGGCCTGGTTTGGCTTTGCTGACATAGGAAACGCACAGTTTGGTCACTTTCCCATATTTCCGCGTACTTCTATTACTTTTTTCTTCAGAATGTTTCTTTGATTCTCCAAAAGCAGATTTACACAGATTGGTACACTTGAAATAATTATAATTGTGAGCGTGGAGCATTGCATCATGCACAGAGGGAGCAGACAGCTGTGCTGACACCGGCCTGCCCCGCTGCTGAACCAGCCCGGCCGGCTGAGCGGGGACTGGAATCTCGAGGGCTGTTGTACCCAGGTTAGTGGGGAGCTGCAGCAGGTGATCCACACTGACCGAGTCCGTGGCAGATGGGCAGCAGCTATCCCAGGCAGGGGCACGTCCTGGTTGGGGGTGGGGACAGAAGCACGATGTGCTTGGTGGCTGTAGGCAGGGGATGGCTGGCAGCGATGCCGCTGCCCTGCAGGGACTGTGGTTGGAAGCTTTGATCTGTGCTCTGGTTGCTTTTGGCTGCAGTGCTTGCAGGATGTCTGTGCGTCCACCTGCCTACCCTGAACTTCCCTTCAGCGCTGTTTGTTCCCACTCCTTTTTTCGTCTCCACATAACCGTGTGAAACGTGAAGAAGCAGGATGAGAGAAGTTCAGGGTTGATGGTTTCTCTCAGCTCTACAAATTGGAAGCTGCAGTGGCCCCTAGCATTCAGACACAGCATTTGCAGGAACAAGTGTGCAGCCTTGATCTGTGCGCTGGGCTGAAATGCAGGCTCAGAAGCACTGCTGCCAGACGGCAAGCAACATGTGCTTAGCATGCTGAAGTGACATCCTTCCCACACGTACCTCATCAGCCCAGCAGGCTGCACACTCAGCAGTTCCCAGCTCTCAAGGCTCTTCTCCTAGTTGTTGTCTTCAGACACCTGAATCTCGGGCTTTGTTGAACTGCACAGAAGTTACCTTGAAGCAGGCAGTTGGCATAGGAGGTTTCAAGTATGCATGGTGAAGTTTCACATTTAAAGCATTCAGTGACTTCTTTCCCCCCTAAGCATGGGGCAGCAAGTTAAATAAAAGAGGATCTGGTAATATTATAACAAACTTGAAAAACGAGGATTCTGCAGTCTTACATTGTAATGGTAAGGTGTTACGCTGCTTCTGAAATTTTTCTTCATAGTGTGTAGGCAGTATTTTCCTCCTTGATGTTTCTTCAGACATGTCAATTGCTTTACATGCTCAAGCTGTTAGAAGCCTGGGTTGTTGGCTCAGAAGGGTGGGGATTTGTGAAGCAGGTGCTTGTGTTACAAGGACTTCATGAGAGCCTCTGTGTGCTAAGTGTTGGCAGGGTTTACACTTTGGAGATGAGGAGTTGGTGTACATAATGTCCTTAGGTGTGCATGTACTGTGCTTTCAGCTTAACACCAGTTCTGCTTTTTGGTTTGGTTAGCCATGGTATCTGAGTGCTGCTAGTAGAGCTGGGCTCTGCAGAAAGCAGTGCTGAAGTTCAAACTTCAGTCTAGAATAGACTTTTTTTCCAAAGTTACTTGCAAGGTGCTGATGGAAACCTTTTGTGATGGCTCATGGTGATCTGAAAAGCTTTATCGAGTGCTTTTGTATTTCCTTTCACTGGGGTGCTCTTAACATTTGTGGAGGTGCTTTTTAGGAAGATCATGGGAAGGGTCAGAAACACTCTCTTTAAGAGAGAAAACCTTGGCTGGAAATGGTGGTGTGATCTAATGTTTTCTGTGTTTCCCACTTTTCCACCTCTTCATACGTGGAAAAAAATCAAACTGTGTTTAATTCACTATTATTTTTTTAATTGCAGAAGTTGACTGCTACAAAGGAAGAAAGGAAAGTGAGCTTGTGCTTCAGCCTGGTTTTTGAATATCTTTCTAATACAGTGGTGTTCCAGAAGATGATAAAGAAATGATAGCAGCTCCAGAAATACCAACTGATTTTACTCTCCTTCAGTAAGTGCTTTGTATTTTCATGCTTCCTAGTGGTACTAGCTACAGCTGGTTGTTTCCCTTGGAACCAAATGGGGGAATAGGGTTCTCGATCTTTTGTCTCATTGAGAAGTTGATATAAGTAAAGCATTGTTAAGAATTCTTCCTTGAGCATTCAGTAATAAGTAAAACAAATAGTTTTTTGTGAGTTTTTTTGCTTGTTTTTTTTTTTTTTTTGTTAATTATTTTAAAATCAGTATTTAGTCTTTGCTGATAAGAAACCATCATGACCAGCTTCTCTGCCTCGTGCATCTGGGAATGAAGGTATTGAGTAAGAAAGACTTCGATTGGGAGTAACAAGAATTCTAAGCTCCCACTTTATAGAGTGATGAAACCTTGGGGTATTTACCCTTAACAACTGGGGCAGGTTGCCCTCTTAGAACACCAAATGCCAAGTGCATTTGATGAGACCACTAAATTTCTTACCCTTTTTAAGAGTAGGCATTTAAATTTACATTTTTCATTACATTTACATAAATTTAAATCAATTACTTTGTGATTTATTTATTTATTCATTTATTTCTGATTTGGATGTGGTCAATGAAGAATCTGCATTCTGATGCAGCATCTGTTAATGATGTAATACATCAAACAACTTTGGCAGTTATTATATTAATACATCTTTATATAACCTAAAAGAGAACAGATGAACTCTGGTGAAGAAATGTCACCTGAGGCCTTTGTTCCTCTGCATGTTTTAATGGGGCTACTCAGTGTTTCTGATAGCAAGGTAGCAAGAAATCTGTGGAGGCACTTTGGTTGTGAAGGAAGGTGGTGGTTTCATGGCTGTGTTTTCTCTCTCTCTCTTAAGTACTGTGGCCTATATTATTAGTGCTGTTTGTTGGTGGAGATACTGTAATTTTTGCACATGCCAAAAGCAAAGTTTCCAACCTGTTGCTATTTATCCTGACCTTTACCTGTGGAAAACATGCAGTGAGGCTGAAGGGAAGTGTTTATGCAGGGTGGGCTGTGACCATGGGGATTTGCTCCAGTTTGTTCCTTGAAAGTAGGCTTGAACAGGAGGAACTGACAGTTTCCCTGTTGGAGGTGGCTTACTGAACCGTGGGCATAATGTGACTGCATGTAGTTTATTTGAGAATGTTTCTGCTAAGATGTGTAAACGGTTTGTCTTTTACCCTTGCAGGGAGTCTGAAACACACTTCTCTTCCGATACAGACTTTGAGGATATTGAAGGAAAAAACCAAAAACAAGGCAAAGGAAAAGTACGTTCATTTCACTGGGACACTTGAAGAACTTGTACTGTCCTGGAAGTAGCAGTTCAGCATTTATTTTGGAGCTAAGACAGGATCATATTTTTTAAATTGAAATGTTCTGTGGAGAGAGTTCATGTTTGTATTTTCATTGGAATATTGATCTTGACTATCAGCATGATATTCCCTTCCTGCTGTGGAGGTGCTAGTGATGGGGGGAAAAATCCTATATTTAAACTTAGTGCTAATTCAGTCTCTTCTGATTGGTGTCATTAATTGTGGCTCCATTTTCATTGGAAAAGTAAACAGAAACCAATAATAAAATTAAAAATTCCTTAATCTTGTTTAAGCACAAGGAAAACTTTTTGTGTATATTGTCACAATAACGTATTTTAATTGCCAAAAGATTTTAAACAGGAGGAAATGGAAGCTGTAGAATCCAGTTAGTCTTTGTATCAGTCAGCATCAGCTGCTTCTCATCTTCAGATTTGAATCTGGTTCTTGCTGCCATAAGACCTGTGTGTAGCTGCATTATATAAGTGATACTTTACTACTGTCTTCTTTGTTTTGTTTTGTTTGCTACATAATAACTGATTAAGACTTTTGTGTGTGTGTGTGATTGCAGACCTGTAAAAAAGGTAAAAAAGGACCAGCAGAAAAGGGGAAAAGTGGAAACGGAGGAGGGAAACCTGGTGGTCCAAATCGGATGAATGGACATCACCAACAGAATGGTGTGGAAAACATGATGCTGTTTGAAGTAGTTAAAATGGGCAAGAGTGCTATGCAGGTAAGGCTTGGGTTGTCCCTGAGACTTGGATGACTATACAGGTCGCATATAACAATATTTTTCCATGTGTGTGATCTACTAAAATTGAGCCTTATGTATTTTTTGCACCTTTTAGTTGTAGGTTAAGATAAGGGCGTGTTTTCACATTGTTAAAATTAGAACTTGGAAGAACTGTTTTTTTCATTTCTAAATGCCAGATGCAAATAATCAGGTATATAATAAAAAAAGTACAAGTTAATATTCCAAATATAAATTGGCAAAGAGTTTGCTTGATTCTGCTAATCTTCAGTGAAGAGAGGGTTAAAGCGTGAGGCTGCCAGCCATAGAGTGTTCCTGCTGACTCACTCATGTGACTCCTCAGCAGCCTGGCTGTAAGTCTATCTTTGGGATTGAAAATGTAGAGTTTACAGCTTCTCTGATACGTGTGCGGGAAGCTGGGTCTGTGTGCAGTCCTCTCGGGGTTTGCAGGCTCCTGCTTCAGACTGCAGGTTTTGGGGCAGGATGTGGAGTGATTTTTGTTGTGTTTGTGTTAATAAATAAATGGTTTGCTGTATATTTTATATATTTCTGCAGTAGATAGTTTGTACAATATGCAGGAATGATTTAAAGGTGTTAGCACATGAATTCTTCTCACATATAACATTATCACATTTTTCCTGCTAATGTGCTTCCCTTGAAGGTTTTGTAGCAGAACACTTGTGTTGCTTTTTGATTTTACTTGCTATTATGCTTTGGGTTAGTCAACGCAGAGCAATTAGTGCCCAGTGCTCTTCATTCTGTTACAGCTCATGTGCGTGGAACACAGTTCATCACGGGGACAACGCTTAGGGGGAGCATAGGGAATTGCACTTGTTGGAACTGAACACCCAAACAGTACCTTCAGAGAAGTGTACCAGTTAAACAAAAAAAACTCCGCTTCTGTAAAAACTGCTCGTTATTTTTGCTCACTTTGAAAAACTGAGGGTACTGGAAGGTATTCCTGTGCTTTTTGTCCAGGCGTCACTTTGTGCCTGTATATGTCTATGGGTTAAATGACTTCTTTTACTCTTAGTTTTGGAAAACTGAGCTGTATGAGTAAAGGTTGTTGAGGCATTTTGTTCTGCATCAGTCAAAAACAATGCAGAGTTCCAGGTATTCATAAAAGGGCTGAGAATCCCTTATGGAAAGCATGTACATAATGCCAGCAGCTCCATTTATAAAAACTAAACGTTGCCTTTGTATTTGTTTATTTTCAGTCTGTAGTGGATGACTGGATAGAATCATACAAACATGACAGGGATATAGCACTTCTTGATCTCATCAATTTCTTTATTCAGTGTTCAGGCTGCAAAGGTAAGAAAATGAAACATTATGTGCTCCCTTTGTGCTGTTACAGCATGATTTTGAGTCTGTAGGCTATAGTATTTCTGAAGTTGGGTGCTGGGGGAGGAGGAGGGTTAGAGGTATTACAGAAACACTTTAAAATGTAGATTAAATCTTTGCCTTCACACTGCAGAGAACGCAGTACTGGTCCTTATTACTTCTCGCATCTTCCTCGGTTGTTGGTATTATTTCAGAAAACCATCTGCCTTTAGTGTTGATAAACTTAACTTGCTTGATCTTGGAACTGTAGTTTGTATTTAATTACTTGATATCAGCGGGTGTTCAGAGGTCATTCAGTAGCCTTGTCCAAGTGTTCTATGTGGCAGATGCTATGGACAGCTTCATGGTAGCCTGTCTGTGGTAGATTCTATTTCCATTTTTCTTATGTTTGGGAGCTTCTGCTTTTCCTTCCTCTAATCCACATCCTCCATTCTCTTATCCCTTTTAGAAGAGGAGAAGGTAATTTAACTCTGCAGTGTCACTGCACTGGAGTGTCATTGTGACTGGATGTGGTTTGCTCTGCTCAAGTGTCTCCTGATAAACTTATAACACGTACAAATCTCCAGAAAGCTAACAGCATTTCTCAGAGTTGTTAGTCATACTTACAAGAGCAGTGACCTTTAGATTATTGTTACCAGACAAAATGACAGACTCTGTTACTCCTTTCTGAGATGATACTTGTGAATCTTGTAGTATAGTTGCAGTAAACTTTAGGAGATCTGTTTGTTTTAATACCACCTTTCGCACTGTTTAGGCTTAAGAGAAATAGGAATTTCATGAAATTACTGGATTTATTGTAGTGCAGAAGATGATAGCAGTGGGACTGTTCAGAATTGTCTGATAACATTTAGAATCTTGATTCCAAAATGATCACTTCTGTTTACTATATTCTATAATATATAATATTCTGATTAAGAGGGCACGTTCTCTCGACTCCTGAGTATGAATGAATGAGTAAACTTTAGTGTGAACACACTGTATGTAGTGACAAGAAAGCCTCTAGTATTCCTCTCTTCTTACAGATGCTAAATAGAAGACTGTTTAACTTATATTAAAAAACAAACCAACCAACAACAGAACCCAGTGATCACCTTAAAGCCACCATCACTAAAAAAGTACCCATAGTCTGTAGGTTGGGTGAAAATTGATCGTAGCAGGAGATACGTCTTCTGCCTTCCACCTCTTTCATTCGAAGTGTTAATAATCTAATATCTCAATTGTAGGAGTTGTTACAGCAGAGATGTTCCGACACATGCAGAATTCTGAAATAATCCGAAAAATGACAGAAGAGTTTGATGAGGTAATTTAATAAAAGTGCTGAGGATGTGTATCCATTTTGTTTAGTTTTTAACCTGTCCTAATCTTACTGGATCGTGTTGCTGAAGGTTTCTTTCAAGTGTAAGAACAGCTGTAAAAATGTCAAAACTGGATGAATGGCAGTTTTATTTCCTAGCCCCACAATTCTGTGAAGGTTCTGTGTGTATGTAAGCTGGCTTATTAATGGCTCAAGAAATCAATATTCGCTTTCAGTTTTAAGACAGTGGGAACTCCGATTGCTGCGGGGCAGTATGAAGTGCTACCTCTTTTCTCCTCTACACCTCCCTGTGTACATGAGGTCCTTAAAGGCATTTTTAAGGAACTTGTGAACTGCTTGCTAAATTTTCTTCAGCATGTCTATTCATCTGTAAATGGTGGCCATTCTAATTTGATCGTGCCTCCTGATAAAGACTTCAATGCTTTGTGCTTCTTGGGAATTGTAGCTTTTTTGCTTATTTTGCAGTATTTACTGTAGAACTTCCAGAACGTTGTCTCTGCACATAACAAACCTGAGCTGTAAGTTATGGTGGATGCCTGTTAGTGGAATGAGGTTATTTGAACGTCTTGGCTCTTAAGTTTTACTCACCTCGTTTTAAACTTCATTTAAAAACAACTTTTAAGACTTTTGAAAGAGTTTCCTGTTTCTGTTTTTTAATAGGACAGTGGAGATTACCCTCTCACTATGGCTGGTCCCCAGTGGAAGAAGTTTAAATCCAGTTTTTGTGAGTTCATTGGAGTACTCGTCCGACAATGTCAATATAGCATCATATATGATGAATATATGATGGATACTGTCATTTCACTGCTCACGGGGCTGTCAGACTCACAAGTCAGAGCATTTCGGCACACTAGCACGCTGGCAGGTCAGTGAATTTTATTTATCTGTGTATTGCTTCCATGTTATGTCTTGTGTTGCACAGGAAGAAATTGTTGAATGTTTTGATATTCAGCGTTCAGCTCGTGTTCCCTCATATGATACATGTCTCTAATGCAGCTGGTTTGGGTACAGCTTTCAGTACATTACTGCAAATTACTGAATTATTTAAGGAATTCCTTACCAGCTGCCTTGTGCTTCATTTTGTTAGCTTTAGGTCTATCAGGAAAAGCAAATACCATATTTTCAAGATGCAGTTGAACTTGTACGTGCTCCGAGTTCAGTCAGACCCGAGTCATATTATAAATGGAATGCAATTTTCACTACAGATTTGAAGTGTGCTTTATATTTAGGTGTTGTAATTCACAGTAGCATTTCCATCTGTTGCATTAGAAGTAATTCTAAAGAATATGTCATCAGTGATACTGACACCAAGTTTCTCTATTTTAATTGATGTTGTTAAATTTGTTCTTGATGTGTTTTGAGTATGACATATTTATTTAAAACTCTCCACGATCAGCAGCTCGTTAACCAGCACAGGGTAAGGAGGAAGGGCCTTGGATGGCATTGTGCAGCAGCCCAACCACATGAGGGGTTATTGTATCAATTTTAAGGTGATTAGACTGCATGTGAGGCTGAGTTGGAAGCAGTTCCTGTTAGTGTGCTGGAGCTGGCTGACTTACCTCTGACTTCAGCTGCAGGTGGCTGGTCAGATGCTCCATTTCATTCACCTTCTGTGCAGAGTGTGCAGTAGAACACTGCGTTAGGCTGCTGCTCTGGGATTCCCAATAGCCAAGGCTTTTATTTTAAAAGGAGGAACAAAACCCTTTATTGCAACAGAATAAGCTGATTCTGCTGAACTGATTTAACTGTTCGACCATGTGGCAAATAGGAATTTTGATTTTTCAGGTACAAGGTTTTACTACTTGCTAAAACTTGAGTTGTGCATGAGTAAAAGTTGCTGAAGTTACCCTGTTGCACGTCAGTTTCTGTCTCACAGTGATTTTTGCATTTGTTCACATCAGTGGTCAGTTCTGCTGTTTTCTGTGTACTGATTTCTGCAGTTCACATGTGATGTGTCACGGCTTGTTCTCTTGGTGATGGGGTTTTAAATGGGGTAGAGACAGCCAACAGAGTCGTTTTTCATATTTCATAGAATCATAGAATTGCTCAGGTTGGTAAAAACCTTCAAGACGATCAAGTTCAACCTCAGTGCAACCATACTACCCTGACTAACAACCACTGCTAAATCATGTCCCTGTGCACCACGTCCAGATGGTTTTAAACACACTCAGGGATGGTGACTCAACCACCTCCCTGGGGAGCCTGTTCTAGTGCTTAACAACCCCTTCTGTGAAGAAGTTTTTCCTGATATCCAACCTAAACCTCCCCTGGCACAACTTGAGGCCGTGTCCCCTTGTCGTGTCACTGTCACCAGTGAGAAGAGACCAACCCTGCTCTCTCTGCAGTCACCTTTCAGGTTTTTGAAGAGAGCAATAAGGTCTCCCCTCAGCCTCCTCTTCCCTTCACTAAAAAGCCCCAGTTCCTTTCATTGCTCCTCATAGGGTGTATTCTCCAGACTTGTTGCCCTTCTTTGGACCTGCTCCAGGACCTCGTTGTCCTTTCTGTATTGAGGTGCTCAAAACTGAGCACAGTACTCCAGGTGAGGCCTCACTAATGCCAAGTTCGGGGCAGGATTACTTCCCTGGTCCTTCTCACCACACCATTCCTCATCCAAGCCAGGATGCCATTGGCCTTCTTGGCCACCTGGGCACACTGCTGACTCATGTTCAGCCAACTGTCCATCAGTACACCAAGGTCCCTTTCTGTCAGGCAGCTTTCCAGCTGCTTCTCCCCAAGCCTGTAGGGTTGCCTGCGGTAGTTGTGACCCAAGTGCATGACCTGACACTTGGCCCTACTTAAATTCATCCAGCTCATTGATTCAGTCTATTTACATCCCTCTTTAGTGCCTTCAGCACATCAGCACACCTTCCCAACTTAGTGTCATCCATGAATTTACTGAGGGTGCATTCAATCCCCTGACCCAAGATCACTAATAAAGGTGTTAAATAGGAGTGGCTCCAGTACTGAACCCTGGGGGCACCACTCATGACTGTCTGTCATCTGGATTTAACTCCACAACTCTTCAGGCCCAGCCATCCAGCCAGTGTTTCACCCAGCAGAGCTTATGCCCATCCAAACCAAGGGCAGCCAGCTTCTGCATGAGGATGTTATGAGGGACAGTGTCAAAGGCTTTACTAAAGTCCAGTAGACCACATCAACAGCCTTACCTTCATCTGAATGATATCAGGTTTGTCAAGCAGGATCTACCATTCATGAGCCCATGCTGACTGGGCCTGATCCCCTGGCTGACCTTTAGTTGATGTGTGATGGCTCTCGAGGTTATCCATTCCATAACCATCCTGCCACTGATGTGAGGCTGATATGTCTGTAGCTCCTGGGATCATATTTCCAGCCCTCTTTGAAGATGGGCATCACATTTACCAGTCTCCAGTTCGCCAGAACATCCCTGGTTAGCCAGGACTGTTGAAGGATGATGGAGAGTGGCTTGGCAACTATGTCTGCCAACTCCCTCAAGTGCAGTCCAGACTTGTGCTATTTGCAGTGATTTTGGCTTCTCCTTTTCATCTTTTATCTCCTTGTCACATGTATGACGATGTTTAGAAGTATTGACATGTCTTTGTACCGGCGTATCAGCTGTCTGCGAGTGAGACATGCCCCAGTCTGTGCCCTTCGTGTGCAAGCCCTGGTCTTAGAGTTAAAAAGGTGATAGGAAAAATGAATTCACTAATGTCTGCTCCGTAAATGAGGAGGTGGCCAAGTTGATCTGAACTATTTTTAAATGGAATGATTCAGATAAAAAACACAGACACACCAAAAAAAAGCCAACAAAACCCAGCTTTTTACATTGTGGTTAACTCTTCCTTCTACTTGCCTGACATCCTTTGGTGCTCACGTGCGTAAACGCAGAGATGAGAAAGTTGCCTCGTTAAAATTAAACTATGGGAAAAGAGCAGTGCAGTTTGGTTTGATTGTCTAAAACATTTCCTTTTGAAGGAAAAGAGCTGTGTATTCGGGACTGAATGATGGGATAACATGAATCTATTAGTTGATTCCAATAATGGGATCCTTTTAATGTTTCTTGGACGGTTGCAAATGGGGGGATGTGTATCCTGTATATCAATTCCATAACGATGCTGTTAGTGTTGAAAAATGGATGGAAGGATAGGAAGAAAATATTATTTTATCTGTTGTATTGCTAAGTCATGGTGCACAACAGTTTCAAGTTAAACAGTGCTCAGGTCCTGAAGTTTGCTGATCGAGAAACTGACAGTGAATGCTTTCATAAATACAGAAACTGTTGACAGGAGGAGGTATCAGGATGTTCCATCTGTCATCCTTCATAGGTCAGATGCCTCATAAACCATCCTTCCTTTTTCTGCTTTGTTGCAGCTATGAAGCTGATGACTGCTTTAGTGAATGTGGCGTTAAATCTTAGCATTAACATGGACAACACGCAGCGGCAGTATGAAGCAGAGCGGAATAAAATCATTGGGAAACGTGCTAATGATAGGCTGGAACTCCTACTACAGAAAAGAAAGGAGGTTAGTGCCTTTTTCTTTTGCTGACGTGCTTTGTGTCTGCTGGAGGATGAATGCTGCTGACTAATTATTTCTGCCCCGGGACTTGGGTTGGGTTTTTGGTTTGTTTCTGTAAAGGTAGTTCCTATTCTTTCTGTTCATTCTTTAATTTCTTCATGTTTAGCATGTGAAAAACTTAATTACTTCTCAAATGCTTCTTCCATGCTGTTTTGCTGCAGAAAGAGGTACACGTAGTGTCACCTTAGGGACGTTAGCAAGAGAGAATGCAATTGGTAGTAGATGAGATTTGTTATGTTCTTTGGTGAGCTGCCTGAAATACGTAACAGAGATTATCATGCATGGACTGTTCTGGCTTCCAGAGAAAAACCTGTCCATCTTGGTGTGAAATATTGCTCTTATGATGTCAATATTAATCATAGTAGAAATTGTGCAGTAGGGCTTGTGGCAGGATCCTTTCTGTTACACAAAACACCGAGCAAAGTTGAAATGCAGCCTACGTCTGTTTTCTTTCTTTCTGTGCTTAAGGGATTTGCTGATTCACTGCTGACAGTGCTGGCTTGCTGAAAGCTCTAGCTCTTTCAGGTTTTAGTTTTTAAATTTAGTTTATAAATACCCAAGAAGCACCATTAAATGTAGTGCACTAGATGTGTGTGCAGGACCAGTCCGCTTATGTATAATACGTGACACGCAGGTGAAGGCAGTGATGTGAAAGTAAACTTCTTGGGAATCTCAGTTTTTCTTGCATATATTGGCTGTTAGGATTCCTTAGCACCTTTTCTAGCTTTAGTTGGGATTTTTGTTTTCTCTTGGGCTGAATGGAAATGCGCTTCAAAGCAACACTGACGTTCAGTTTTTGTTTGTTGCTTCATTCATAACTTGGCCATATCTGATGAATGCATCGTGTCCTTTGATTCCTTTTTGCATGTCTTAATTTAAGTATGTGTTCCTTTCTTCTCAGCCTTAACGGACAGATGTTATTAGATTCAGGCTCAAAGCATGTTAGATATTTTCGTTAGTTAATCTTTTTCTTCTGCTGCTTGCTCAGTCCTTTATTCTTTCTTAATTGCTTCCAATCTAAAAATCTTGTCATGCTGTGGTAAATACTGGTTTTTGTTAAGTCAGATTGTGTAGAAGAGGTCCTTTATCTTGCGTGACACCTACCCATCCAACCCAGTATTCTATTTGAGTAACATCACTGTTTCTTTCATTCTCATTGGTGGTTTGTTGGCATTTTGTATGTTTGTTTTCATCTGGCCCACTGGGAGACAGCCTTTGTGGTACCTGCTGGGATGTCTGCTTCCCATTCTTTAGCTATTCTGATTAACATTGATTCATCCTGTCCCACCTTTATAGCTCAAACTGCGAAAATAAGATTGTTTTCTCACAATATTTACTTGTCTTTGCATCTCTTAACTGACTTTCCTACGCTTCTAAAGCAAATACAACTTTCTGTTTGAAAACTCTGTACGTATTGCTTTTCCAGCTCTTGCTTGAATTGAGGCTAAGTTTGTTTCTTATGTTATTTTTCAGCTCTGTATTCTTATAGTTGGCTTTTTTTTCCTGCTGCTCTGCGTTCTTGAAATCACCTTACTTCAGGAAAGAATTTAATAGCCATACTTGTAAATGGTAACTTAGTTTGGTTTGTCTAGAAGCAACGCTATCTGAACAAACTGTAGAAGTGGTGCTCAATGTTTGTGTGCTCTGTTCATTCTTTCAGCTTCAGGAAAATCAGGATGAAATAGAGAACATGATGAATGCAATATTTAAAGGTGTCTTTGTGCACAGATACCGGTAAGTTGTTTTTTTTAATGACTTTTAGCTTAATTAATCCAGTTTATTAAGTTGGTGGTAAGTTATTTCTGCTTATTAATCTTCTTGCTCCTCTTGCCTTTCTGCAGAGATGCCATTGCTGAAATAAGAGCTATCTGTATTGAAGAAATTGGAATATGGATGAAGATGTACAGCGACGCCTTTCTCAATGACAGTTATCTAAAATACGTAGGGTGGACTATGCATGATAAGGTGAGATCCCTAAGGATAGGGAACAAAATCATCAGTCATGAAGTCCATGTTGTCAGTTGTTGATCCTGCCAAGCCAGGCTGTGATCTCTCAGCTGTTCTAATCAGTCACCGCTTTTCTTATCACTCTCTAGCACTGGTGTTTAAGATACATATAAAGTACTGAGAGGGTTTGAATGGTTTTAGAGGGTACGTATAGATTCAGAGGAAATGGCCCTTGCTCTTTTATCTAGTTACTTATTTTTGCAGACTTCTGTTTTGTAATTCTATTTAAAGTGTATGCATTTCATGTGGAATATTATAGCCATACAGGCAAACAGTTTCTCTGTTCTGCCAAAAGAAGAATCTACTTTAACATCCTTGTGTAATTTTTAAAAAACATGTAAAAAGAAGTCCTCTTTGATGCTGGTGAGTGCCTCAGGCTGCTACTTGCAAGCTGGAGGTTATTTTCCACTTGGAGTGGTCAAACGACATAGGTTGTGAATGATCCTTGATTAATTGTAGAGTCAGCAGATTGCCACAGATCTTGTATTGGAGATTCTTTTCCAATTACTGAACTTGCAGTGAAGCAAATGTGGGATTCTCACCCATGCTGTTTGTGTGTTTGGCATGGCAAAAATGGTAACTCCTGGCAGTGGAGTGATATGAAACTGTGTGAAGTCAGTTGTCCTGGGCCTTTGCAAAGTTCATCTGTATCACTGCGTTTTGGGAGCAGTACTTGTCCTTCTGTCTGCTTGGTAGTTCTGAGCTCACAAGAGGAGGCTGTTAATGCTATAGATGCTTCCTGTTTTAATGAAGTGAAAGGAAGCGTGTTGAATTTTACTTCTAAAATGTTTAAAATATATCTTTAGGGAATGAAACAATTATATTTTTACTTAAAAGATACCAACTGCAATGCAACACTGATTTTTTTTTCTTTACTTACTACAAAAAAAAGGACGTTCTGATGTCATTAATATGGTTATTGATCGTGTATCTTGCCAACATTCAGTTTCTGAATAAATTCAGATGGCTGAAGAAACTTGTATTTTATGATTGCATCCTGTATGTGAATTTTAATCCACTTCTTGAAATTTTATTTTAGCAAGGGGAAGTAAGACTGAAATGCCTAACTGCTCTGCAAGGGCTTTACTATAATAAAGAGCTTAATTCCAAATTGGAACTCTTCACCAGTCGATTCAAGGTTAGTGTGACTTCATATTTTTTTAAGAACATAGGAAATTTTGTTTGTTTGTCTGTTTTAATTCCTTTCTTTCCTTTCTCAAAATACCTTCTTTTGTGTTCTTAGGATAGAATTGTGTCTATGACTCTTGACAAAGAATATGATGTTGCAGTCCAAGCAATAAAATTACTCACTCTTGTTTTACAGTAAGTATATCTCCTTAACTGACCTATAACAAATATTAAAGCATGAAAGTATTTCTCCTGTCTGTGGGCAAGGACAGTAGCTTGACAGAACTTGGATAACCTGAAATCTAGAGAGATGTCTGTTTCTTATGCTAGAACAACAAAGAATTATGGAAGTAATCTGGTTAGGAGAGTGCTGTTACTTACCCATCATAGTTAAGTATGCATAAGGGCTAGAAATGTAGAACTGAGGCTTGTGAGTTAGAAGCTATTGTGGAAGACTTAAACTACAGAAACGCAGTGTCTCCTGAACAGCAGTTGAACTCTGAGCATGGGGACCTACCAAATAACTCTTACTGGTTTGGAACTTTTGCACAGGGAGACTTAGAAACAATGTTTTAGGATGCTCATTTGAAGGGAAAGGTTTAGATTCTCTTTGATTTCTGTCTCCCATTGCTGGAGTTCCTACTTTTTTGAGACAGCCTTTTTTTCTCTCCTTCCTCCCATCCTCACCCTTAGGAGTAGTGAAGAAGTTCTGACTGCAGAAGACTGTGAAAATGTCTACCATCTGGTTTATTCAGCTCATCGGCCAGTAGCAGTTGCCGCAGGGGAATTTCTTTATAAAAAGTAAGAGGGGAAGTTTTATTTGCTTGCTTGTTCTTGTAGATTTTACTCTGTGCTATAATACTAGGTTTATGATTAACTGTGGTTAAGAAAAAGTGAGCGATAAACGCCCAGATTAAATATTTAAGAGAACAAGACTTTCCATCTGATACTCTTCAGGTCTTCACTTAGTATTTCTTTGCTACTTTCAAGTCTGATGTTGAGAGGCTAAAGGGGAGCATGAGACCTGAAGCATCTGCAATTATCAGTGGTGTTTGTAAAGTATTTTTTTTATAATTACATGTTCCACTGAAAGCTGTCAGTGAGATATAGTTATTGAAATGACATTTGTATCAAATGACTTGCTTTCAAAATAAAACCAGAGCTTCACAGTAAGATAAGATGAGCCCATCTGTAAAAACAGTGTCTAGATGTTAGTTGACTATGGCTAAGGCAGGAAGAAGGCACTTATCTTGAAATAATCCCTTTTTCAGGCTTTTCAGCCGCAGAGATCCTGAAGATGATGGAATACTTAAGAGGAGGGGAAGACAAAGTCCGAATGCTAATCTTGTGAAGACGTTAGTGTTTTTCTTTTTGGAAAGTGAAGTAAGTTGAATTGTGTGGATGTTTTGTTTTGTTTTAACCAATAGGGGCAGATGGAGGGATATTAGCTGTTAATCTGTCTTAATTTTCCTCCATTACTTGGGCAGTCTGAGGGACATAAGATTCTCTGGGTTATGTTTACTTGAAGGATCTGCCAGGTACGAAGTTATGAGGTAGGCTGTGAGCTCTCCTCCAACAAAATACTCCTGCCCCCAATTCTCCATTATAACATCCACTTGAAAAGAGATTGTGATTTAGAAATTTTTATGAGGAGAAAAAATCCTTGAGAAACATGAAATGATCCAGTACACTGAGCACCTGATTCTGAAAAGGTCCTGAGGACCTCCTATTGATGAAAGAATTGAGGATGTTTGCTGTTTCTCAGGATCACTCCAATGGGTCATATCTTGCAGCTCTGGAAACCAACCACACAACCACTGCTACTTACCTTGTTTCAGAAACTGCAGACTTAAC
Organism: Callipepla californica brunnescens; assembly: GCA_023055505.1. Taxonomy (NCBI): domain Eukaryota; kingdom Metazoa; phylum Chordata; class Aves; order Galliformes; family Odontophoridae; genus Callipepla; species Callipepla californica. Next base: position 3,966,423 of record JALIRH010000013.1, read on the forward strand.
AGGATAGAACTCAGTAAAGGTTAAACAGGGGAAGAAAAGCCAGCCAAGCAAGCCAACCCATCAACTGTCTAAACAACAACAACAACAACAAAAACACACAAAAAGCCCTACGAGATTCTTACAGATCCTGCAGCACTTGATTCTTTGTAACAGCTGATCTGGATTCATCTCTTAAATTAATTTGGGAAGACAGGTTTCTGTTGAACCAGAGAACTCAGAAAGTTACCTGATTTTGTTTGACTTTGATCTGGTTTTGGCAGATGGAAAAGCCAGCAAGAAAAAAATCCTCCTGTTACAGCAACTTGAGTAATTAACTTTACTGCTGATAAAGAAGGATATTTCTTTGTTCTCATTTTAGTTACATGAACATGCTGCTTATCTAGTGGACAGCATGTGGGACTGTGCAACGGATCTCTTGAAAGACTGGGAATGTATGAATAGTCTTCTGCTGGAGGAACCTCTCAATGGAGAAGAACGTAAGAGATTTTAGTTGAACTTTCTGTATATTGCTATGCAGTTTCTGCCAGCTGTGATTTGTAGAGAAATAAGATGCTTACATCCAGGTCACCATGCATTCTCTGTTCTTTGAATGACTGATAAATCCGTAATTATGAAATGTGAGGAGAAGTAGGAAGAGATCACTTCTGGTGGGGAAGAAAGAAAAGACAGAAAAAAAGGAGGGAATAGATGTGTTATCCAGTTCCCCCATTGTTCCACAGGTTCAGGCTGTACTTGCAGCATTTGAGTGAGTAAGTTGCTTGTGAAACTAGTTCTTTCATTAAATTCTAAAGCCACCATATGGGAAATCACTGTCATTTCTTTAATGACAGTAAAAACAGCCATAAAAATAAAACCCACTTGAGATAATTCCGTAATTTGTAGGTACTATGAAATGGGGCTCTGAATAACGAGAGGGAACTAAAATGATTATGAAACTTGATATTCAGTTAATATTCTCTCAGTTTCGAATATTTTCCTGTGCTGTTCTGTGATGTGCTGATGTTCTATTCCCCTCTCCCCAGCTGGAATTGAGCTATTGACCTAAAGTGCCTTATTTATTTTTAACATCTATTTCTTGAAATTTCAGCTTTAACAGATAGACAGGAGAGTGCACTGATTGAAATAATGCTTTGTACAATTCGGCAAGCAGCTGAATGTCATCCTCCTGTGGGAAGAGGAACGGGGAAAAGGGTAGGAGCCAAAATCCTACTTACCTAGAAGCGTGCATGTGGCTGTGTGGGGAGGACGGTGTGGGAAGAAGGAAAAGGTTTTAGGCTGTTGCTGCTGAAGGGATTGAATTCAGAAATTGAGTTTGTCACAGCAGCCTCCAGTGTCTGACAGCCGTGGTTTGTGCACTTTTTCACCACCACGGCACGTGTTTAATGTTGTTTGGACTACTGTATTTGTTTTTTCTATTAAAGATATGGAATTGGTTTTAAAGAAGTGTTGGTTGGAAAGAATCCAAATTCAGTATTAGGAAAAGCTGTAAAGCTTTTCAATTTTAAAGAGCAAAGTAAGGGAGAAGGAATATATTTCACAACCTCTTTGGAGGGACCACGGTACAACCAATTGGTTTTTCTCTGATCGTATGAGCTTTAGGCAGCCCTTTTTTGCTGAGACACATTAAGCAGAGAGGAAGGCTGCTTTCAAGACTGATGCAGCTGTTATTGAGAAATCCATTCAGGTACAAGCTGAACAGCTATTTAGGTGTCTGGTGGTTGGCAACCCTGCCCATGGCAGTGGGATTGGAACTCTATGATCTTTCAGGTCCCTTCCAACGTAAGCCATTCTATAATTCTCTGATTCTTTGAAATGAATTGAATAAAAACAAATGATTAAAAATGGTAAGCAAACTTAAAGGTTTGCTGATCATGACATTTTCCTGCAAGAAAGGGTAATGCTTTTATCTGGGTTGTTGCTTCTGTTTTCAACATAATCTCGGTAGGATAACCTGTAGTTTTGAATTGTATTATCTGAGTGCTGAAAAATTTTATATTGGCTTTTTTTTTTTAACATCAATAATTCACAGTGATGGGAGAAGGTTTGTGTATTGGGTTGTCATTTCATGGCACTGAAAATTTGCTCCAGAGTTGCTGGTTGTCCTTTCTAACAATGCCAATACTTCAGGTGCTGACTGCAAAGGAAAAGAAGACCCAATTGGATGACAGAACAAAAATCACAGAACTTTTTGCAGTGGCTCTTCCACAGTTGTTAGCAAAGGTAAGTTTAATTCCATCTCTAGCTGATGGGCTGCTGTTAAAATGTTGAATGGGAGCAGCTTACACAACTCTTCATTTTTTCTTAATAGTTTTTGATTGTGTCGCAAGGTTTTTTTCATTAAAACATCTTCCTTCCTCATCAATCTTACAGTATTCTGTAGATGCTGAAAAAGTCACCAACTTGCTGCAGTTGCCACAGTACTTTGATTTGGAAATTTATACGACAGGGCGACTAGAAAAGGTAAGGAAACATTCATCATTGTTTCGTGCAAAAGGGGGGAAAAAGCCACAGTCAATAGACAGACTTCTCAACTGAAATTCAGTCACTATTCTAGGTGCAGCTTTCTTTATTAAGTGTGGCTTGCTTTATTGAAACTTGCTTTATTGAGGATAAGACCTGAACTTAAGCTGCTCTCCTTTTCTCCTTCTCAGATGCACTGTTTTGCTGCATTGTTGAGAAGCAAGTAGCTGGGAGTCATTGGGGTCAAAAAAGGAATAAAATATTTAGTTGCCGGCATAGCCTAAAGGTGATAGAGCAGCAGTAAGCAGCTCAGGGTGAGGAGAGGTGTGTAAGAACAAGTGAAGTTGGTTTCTGTCATTATGCTTGGGTGTTATGCAACTGAATCTTCATTTATACAGCTTGTAAGACCACATACAAATCTTTGTGTGGGTGGGAGATAAATGCTTCGATGTTATTTAGTTGTCATTGAAAACTGAAGTGTCAGATAAACCCATACCGACAACAGCAAATTTTTAATTATTTTCTAAGAAGACATGAAATCTTCAGGCTTTGACAGGCTTCTGCTTCATTGTAACTGTTGAGTTTTCCTCCAAGGTTCGCTAGGTTTCTGGAACAGCTTTAATCTGTACCATAGTTCTAAGAGAGAGGAGGGAAATAAATAAAACCAAAATGAACTTTTAAAATTCCTTAAGCATTCTGTGTTGTCTGTGTTGTCAGAATGCTCGCGTGTTTGTGTATTGACGTTTCTTTTCCTTGTTGTTCTCGTAGCATTTGGATGCCTTACTGCGACAGATCCGGGATATCGTGGAGAAGCACACAGACATAGATGTTTTGGAAGCCTGCTCGAAAACGTACCATGCTCTCTGTAACGAAGAGTTCACAATCTTTAACAGGGTTGATATTGCAAGAAGTCAGTTGATAGATGAACTGGCAGACAAGTTTAATCGACTTCTGGAAGACTTCCTGCAAGAGGTATTTTAATGTACAGCATCAGCTTCTCCTGCTTTTGTAAATACATCCATTATGTTTTTCTGCCTTCCTATGCGAGTCAGTGAATTAGGGATTTGAAGTGCAGTTCCTTTAGGTCAGGACAGTGATTCTTGAATCTGCTTTAGGACAAGTTTCTTTTAGAAATTTGAGACAAATTTCAGATGAAGTGTGAAATTGTATGAAGTGTTCACTCTCAGGCTTTGAAGCTTGTGTATCTCTGTTGTTGTACTGGGGTTCTCTTCAGATGTACTGGTTCCACCAGTCTTGCCACTGATAGCACATTGCTGTTGATAGAAGCTCAACATCTCTGGAAAACGCTTCCCTTGCCTTCTTTGAATTACATGCAGATGCATTTAATAGCTTAAGAATATTATTTTGTTCCTACACTGTGCTAATTAGAAGAGATAATTTTCTGATACTTTATTTAATGTGACTCGGTGGGTCTCTGACATTCAGCCAAAACTTGTTTCTCCTCCTCCTCATCTGTGATAAGGAGCATGGGAAGCTTCCTTGCTAACTTTTGGCCACACCTCTCAGATGCAGGCAGACTTGTGCTGAGCTTTGCTTCTGTCCCTCCTGCTCATTGGCTAGAACTGGGACTCCACAACCATAGGGTGCATGTGGGCCCAGGAGGGATTGGATTGCTCCTGGAAAAGGCAGTTATGTCCCCATTTGTGAGGGATAGAAAGAACAGGGGGTAAGGCAAGGAAATGAAGTGTCAAACAGGAAAATGCTCTGGTAGGACTGGTGAAACCCACAGTGCTTTGATAACGTGTGGCTGCAGAACAGTAGCATGCAGGGGACTTGTGTTAGCTCTAGTATGCTGATGAGGGTTTTTTGTGACTTTGGGTAGTGTACTTCAGTGTCTTTATGGAACTTTTCTTTTGGCTGCTTTTCTGTCCTCAAGTGCAAACTTGTCAGAACTTGTGGGAAAAGCAGAACAAAACGCTTCCTTTACCACTCCCTCTTAAATACTTTTTAAGACTTCCTTTTGTGATTGAAGATTGAGGTACTGACCCGTGGCCCAACTAGTCCAGTATCCATTGTCTGACAGTGGCCTCTGCTGGATTCTTCAGAAAAAATGGGAGCACTTACATTAAATGTTGTGTTCAAGTAGCCTAAGTTTCTTTTCTCCTTCTGTCTTCTACCCCTCCTCCCCCTCAACCCTGCCCCAGCGTATTTTTGCTTGTGCTGCTGACTGATTTCTAAACATGAAGGCTGATTGCTCTTCCTGCAGTCTGGGGCATGCCATGGATTACCTTCTCTCTCACACTCTTCAGATCCTCTGAAAAAGAATACACAGAATTGAGAAATAATTAAGATGCAGTTGTTTTTCACTCTCCCCCCATCTCTCCCTTATTATTATTATTGCTTTATAAAGTTTTTCTCTGTGAAGTTCCCTAGTTTCCTTAGTGTACTCTGTTTGGGATTTCTTACGATATGTTTCTGAAACAGGGGGAAGAACCAGATGAAGACGATGCTTATCAAGTCTTGTCAACACTGAAGAGGATCACTGCTTTCCACAAGTAAGTAGAATTCTGCAAATACCTGTCAGGGTCCTTGTCTTGTAATTTTGGTGGTTGTCGTAGCTTTTGTTATAAAATTGGATAGCTCTAAGTGTTATGCAACTTGTGTTTGAAAGATGGAGTGTCACGTAGAACACATTTCATCTCTTGAATATATTAAGAAATAGAAAACTGAAATCTTCTGTTTTGTTTTGGGGCTGCATGTTATGTGTTGTGTATGTGTATGTACATATGAAAAATGGATACTAAAAAACATAAGCTTTTAGCAATTACTCACATAACTTGAAATTACAGAAGTGATGTTTATTTTACATCTCTGCTTCCAGTGCCCATGACCTGTCAAGATGGGATTTGTTTGGCTGCAATTACAAGCTGTTGAAAACTGGCATTGAGAATGGAGACATGCCAGAACAGGTCTGTAACTAAAAAATGCTCTTTAGGAACAACAACAAACAGCTTTTGTTGCTGACTTTTTTACTGATCTTTTTCATCTAATATGTTGTTTTCTTTTGGATTTCAGATTGTTATTCATGCACTGCAGTGCACTCATTATGTAATCCTTTGGCAACTAGCAAAAATTACTGAAAGCAGTTCCACAAAGGTATGCCCTTTTCCACACTTTTTTAGTAAACAAGCATTTGTATGTACCTGTGGTGTCATCAGTTGGGAGCTGTGATAGAGTGGATTAAAAATCAGAGGTGTTTAATATAGATACCTGTAGAAAGAGTTCTTCAGAATCGTTTCAGCAATGGAATGCTTGACTTTTAAGTCATACTATTTCTTGAAATTATTATGTTTTTGTTATTGATGCATACGATGGTTAAGGTGATAGAATTTTAAGTCATTTTAGTAAAGAAATGTAATGCCTTTTGTTCTGGCATGGTAGCAGTGCTAAGGAGGAGTAGGAAACCACCAGGAACACAGTAGTCCTACTACTCTGAGTAGTTTGAATTTGTTTGCACACTGACATATTGATGACAAATATGTGAGAAACAAAAGCTGTGAGATAACAAGAGTTTGCACACTGTCACTGTGCTCTGGCTGCTCAGTTTGCTGCAGTTGTGCTTTGCCGCTTTTCACCAGGCCTCTGCTAAATGTTAAAATGTTTTAAATGAAGGCATTTAGGAGGAGGGATAGTGGATCCTTGTGTCCACTCAATGCAGCACAGCCCGTGGAGTGACGTGGTGGTTTGCTGTGCACAGTGCCTAAAGAAAGGAGGATGGTTTTTGGAAAGCCACCTGTTTTATAACAGACTTGATGAGTTCCAGAACATTTTGAAGATCTTCTATGTGCATGTATAGATGATGTAAAAAAAAAAATAGAGCTATGGGTGCCTAGGAGCATTCTTTTATATGCCAGCTTTCTACAGCCTCATAGGAAGGGTGGATGATGTGCTCTTATTTACAGTAGCTGCACTATCTGTTATTGGGGTTACTGCTAATTCATCCATTTTCAGATCTGCAATAAGAAAATGTTTGGGATGTGTTTTTGTAGGGTTGTTCTTTTTTTTCTGAATACTTTGCTATTGTTGCAGTTAAGTTAAGTAAAACATGTTGTGGGCATGTGTCATCATTTTCTGGCGAGAAAAGAAAGTATTCAATAGCTTACAATCAGTAAACTGTGTTTTTAAATTAATAATCCATTGTTATGAACCCTTTGTTTTTTTAATGCTGAGGATGTATAGATCTTTGCTTTTTTCTTTATTTTAAAGTGTGATAGTGTGAGCATCCAGTGGGTGATAGGACTGGAGAAGCATGCTCCATAACTTGTGCCAACATTTTTTAGTTTTTAGTAGCAGAACATTTGTGTGAGATCATGATGGCTTTTCTTTGTATTTTCAGTCGTGTTAAGATTTGTTAATCCAGTGGGTAATTGTGACCTTGCTGACTCAGTAATTAGAGTGTGTTAAATAAAAAATTGGTCAACATATGCTGGCTAACGAGCTTAGCATTGTAACGTGTACAAAACAATGTCTGATACAAAGTGCATACCTACACTGTTGAGAACTCCTTAAGTGAGTGGAGGATTTGGAGGCTTTATCAGCTTATTCCTTAAAAGAGGGCAGCAGTCTGAGTTTTATTGTGATAATGATTTTGATATCTTAAACCCAAAGTCAAAAGCTGAGCTAAATTTTGAGGAGTTTGGTTAGAAATGAAATTTCACTGGCTGTGTGGTACAGTGAAATCTGTAATGCAGTTCAGCAGGAATGAAAAGAACTTAGTAGAAAAAGTAAACTTTTATTGATACTGTTTTCTGCTTCTGTATAGTAAAATCTGGTAAATTAGAGCTCTTGTAGCTGTGGTTCAGAAGTGAAACTTGTTGTATTATGGTTTGACTGCTGCCATATATCCCAGGTACAAACAAAAGAAATTTTGACTTCTGTTCGGTATCCATGAAACATAACTGCAAAGAACTTAAAATGCAGACCCAGAAGTGACCAAATGTAGTGTGCCTGAAGATCTTGGTTCTCTAACAAAAGTGAACTGCTAACTGCATGCTCTTTGTGAACAGAGTGATGAAGGATGGGGATTACCTTCACAGTGTAGGCTGCTTCATGAAAGCTGTATAGGAGATTTGATTTCTATTACAATTTCAAAGAATATTTTTTTTATGAAGGAAAGAATATATTCCTGTGTGTAGTTCTCTTAACACTGGTATAGCAATGTGCATGCTAAAGTTGAGAGAAGAGGTTATATGTACTGAAAGAGTTCTGAAAACAGAGTGTGTCTTACTGGAAGAAAGCAAGAAGCTGCTGCTTTTCATACTCCTGCTGAGATTAAATGACACATAATACCAATGTGTTACCTATCTTCTTGAAGGGAGAGACTTGTTTTGTTTTAGACTGCATGGAAGGTTTTGTATTTCTCAGGGGTATTCCTTCTTTGTGTGCCCCGATGCTTGTTTGTAATGTAACTTCCCCAGTTCTGTGTGAGCTGGAATGTGTGTGTGTGTAAGAGTAAGTAACTGAAGTAAGGACTCCAAATAAGCTGCTTAACTGTAACTGAAAATAAGTAACTGTAACTCCAAATAAGTTACTTTTAAAAATTATCATTTATTTTCTTTCAGAAGGGAGGAAAGCCCCAGCTCTCATCTGACACTGCACCTTATCCCCAAGCAGTGAAATTAAAAATAAGAAAATCATACCTTATAGGTGTGTCTGTTGTAGCTGTAGCTATCTAACAGCTGTTCTGGGGTGAACACACAGATCAATTAAAAAGAAAATGCACTCTGCTCTGAAGTTATTATTACTATTACTATTTATTTTTCTTAATTAGGAGATTTGCTAATTTCATCCCAAATTCTATTTCATTTACTGCACCAAGGATGACAAAACTGAGGAAATAGCAAGTTTAAGTAATGCAGTGGATTTTCATTCACTGCATATGAGGTCTGTGGTGGATAGCTCTGTGGATGTGCATACACTGCATGTGAATATGAAATCGAAAAAGCAGAACTGTTACATGAAATCCTTTTCTTTAAAGGAGGATCTGCTACGTCTGAAGAAGCAGATGAGAGTGTTCTGTCAAATTTGTCAACACTACCTGACCAATGTAAACACTGCTGTTAAGGAACAGGTGAGTGAGAACAATAAGGTTTTCTAATATGATACTTTTAAAACCATGTGAAAATATGAGCAAGAGAAACTTCTCAGGTTTATCTAAGGATGTGGGAGTAAGTGTCTTGGATGCTTAGGCTCAATGCCCTTTCAGCCTGAATATACACTGGACTGTGTACATATTCTCCTTTACTGATTTGTAAACTAACTGAACCTTTATTCTTTCTAGTAACTTAGCTAGCAGAAACTTTATTTGAAGGTGGTTTTTTTTTATTACTACTGTTGTTTTGTTTTGATTTGTTTTTTGGTTAATTACTGCTTTTACTTTGTTTAAACAAAGACTAGGCATGTCTGCTGTATAAACTTTACAGATTGGGATTCAGGTGGGAGAGTTCCATTGTAGAAGTCTTGATTGTCGTGACACACATCTCTACTGGCGCAGCTTGTGGATTCATAGGCTCAGAGTTGGAAGGGATAGGAACACTATACAAAAGACAGAAGTTATTTTTTTCTTCTGTTTGAATGTTAACACCCCCACACTCCAACTATGGTGTGTATGTGTTCAAGTACTCAAGACCCACCAAGACAACAGCTGTCTTTTTCTTACTCTAAACATGTAAGGACATACCTGAGTAACTTGTCTTGTTGCTGCATGTGGAGCGTGTTCCTCAGTTCTTCATAGCCCCAGGATTTTGTCTGTCTGGATCAGGAGAAAAAAGTTGATTAGTTAACATGCATGTGCGTGTGTTTATGGATGCATTGCGTGCACAGTAACCTGAGGGATTTCACTGTTGAGAAACAGCATTTGTTTTTCTTGGTCTTCTGTTGGTGCACTTACACAGTGGTCAGTTGTTAACAGAATTAGTTAAGAGAGAATTTGAGACCGTTCTGTCAAGTGCTTAGAAGCCTCAGCATTGATGTAGTGCTCATAAAAGAAGTGATTGGAGCTTGAGATCTAAAGAGTCGAGCCATCAAGTAAAGATACAGATTTTGCTTAAGTTCCAGTGAATTGCATTCTGATGACCTCTTTGTTTTATCAAGTCAGTCCCTAATACAGTTCTATTTTGTGAGGAGGAGTTTTTTAGCTGAAATTTAAGTCCATAGATATATCAGACTTAAAGTATGTAGGTGTTTACTACAAGCAAGTACTGCTTCTTATCAGGTAAAGTCCATGATTTTAGAAGAAAAATGCAGACATGAAGATGGGTGATGGGTTTTTATTTTTCTTGTGTTTGGAACTGTATTGTGGTATTGAGAAAATACTAGCCTTGAGTTCTGAGAGTGGTTTGGTCAAAAAATGGGTTCAGCTGCAGGGTCTGGCTCTCTTTTGCTCTGTGTTTAAATAGTTCTCCAGCCAGAATGTTTGTAGGAGCTTCAGGTTCCACTGAAGTACACAGATTTCTTATAACAGGATTAATTCTGAGTAAACGCCATGAACAATATTTGAATGTTAAAACTTAAAATGAAGCCATCTCGGGATGAGGAAGAGCCAAGCTTTCTTCCAGATATGCTTGTGATTTAAACAAATAGAAAGCCAGGAGCTCTTTTTGCCACAAAAGGCAATAAAAGCCTGGTGGAGCTTGAAGTTGAAAATCTGGTCTGCTTTGTCACACCAGTGCAGCTTTACAACTCTTGCTGTAACAACTGTGTTTTCTTCCTGGAACTGAATAGGCATGTTCAAAGTCTGAGAGTTATCTAGTATCAAAATCACAGGGTGTAGAGTGTGAAAGAGTAACAAAAAGTACTGAATCCCTCCATAGGTCTCTTTAAAAGGCTGTGTAACTGAAGCAAATGCCATTGACGATAGAACTGCCTCAGTTTTGTCCCTGGTGTAGGTGGCTTCCCCCTCTAATCTTAAGAAAGGGGACTTCAAGAGGAATGTATTGATTTCCATGACTAGGAATGTGATTGTATTTTCTTTTAGGAGTTTGAGAGCAGATCTGTTCATTAAAATGGAAGTACTTAAGAGATCAGAGTGACAGCTACATCATGGAGCAGTCTCTTGCCCTGAACAGACTTCTTAGAGGATGTAGTACAGACATTCACATCCTGTGTCAGATGGACAGGTTTCCCAGCAAAGTGGAAGAGGTGGCTTCCGTTTTTGGAAGCAGGATGAACCTTAGTATCTGAAGGGGTTGAATGTCTCCGCTGTGCTAGGTGTTTTACCAATTTGATCAATATTTATTTATTTATTCAGTTTTATGAAGCAAGAACTGGACTGTTGTGTGGTTGATGCCCCAAAGTTCTCAGGTGATCTCGTGTAACATCCTTCTAGCAGAAAGTTTCAAGCTCCTCGTGTTCCATTCGTAAAATACTTCGATATTTAGGTGTTTTCATCCATGCAGCACCTTTATTTAGATACCCAGTCTTCATACAGCTGCATCATGTTGTGTTTTAGGTCCAGTTGGGCTCTTTAGTTGATTAGGACTTAAGAGACAACACTGGGCTCAGTGGAAATGCATTATTCTGTATTTGAATAAACTGAAACTAAAATTCTCTTTCCAAACAAGTATTTATTCACGTTTCTATCTGACAGGCTTTCACAATTCTGTGCGATGTGTTGATGATCTTCAGCCATCAGATCATGACAGGAGGACGTGACATGTTGGAACCACTTGTTTACACTCCTGATTCTTCACTGCAATCTGAGCTACTCAGTTTTATTTTAGATCATGTCTTCATTGATCAGGATGATGATAATAATAGTGCAGGTTGGTACAAAACTTACATTGCCTTCTAATTAATTAATATATTTGTTTGCCTTTGTTTATGCCTTTTTTTTTTTTTTTTTTTTTTTCTTTTCTGGTAATGATAATTGTGCATGAACGTGGAGATAGGTTTGTCTTCTAAATGCCAACAGACTGTTAAAAGTATTTTATGTTTTGGGGAAGTGTAAGATGATAGAAATTTTGTTCCAAGATGCCAATATTATGCGTGTCTCAAGGGGAGTGACTTGTCTGTATGCACTAACGTGCATGGCTATCAGAACTGAGATGTGATTTTTCTAAATGGTGACCACTGGCCCATATTGTTCTGTATTATACTTAAATTTGAAGTATTTAAACCCAACAGTTTTCATGTTTCCAACTCTTTCCAGATGGACAGCAGGATGATGAAGCTAGTAAAATTGAAGCATTGCACAAAAGAAGAAATCTACTTGCAGCTTTCTGTAAACTCATTGTATATACTGTGGTGGAAATGAATACTGCTGCAGACATTTTCAAGCAATATATGAAGGTAAATCTGAATCCTAGGGGTGGCACTTCTTAAAAGTATTGAAGTACAGAAACTGAATTTTTTTTATTGTCATTTAATTTGTTCCTTCTGAGGTAACTGATTCAAAGCATGAAGTCTACAAAACTCCAAAGCAGTTTGTAGGCCTAGTAAACTTGTTCCTCCTTGGGAGGGGAAAAGTGCCTGAGTTGGTTTCACAGTTCCCACATAGGCAGTGGGGAGGGAAGAAGGAAACCTGATAATTATTTTAAATTTGGTTCTAATAAATGTATTTTCTTAAGTGTATCTGTTTGATGGTCTATTTTTAGTTCAGCTACAAGTTTATCAAGCTTTTTAAGAATCTTCTCACAGAGATAAACTTTATGTCTGGCTTCATGAAATAATTTAAGCTTGATTTTTTTTGGAGGAGAAAAGAAAATTGATTTGCAAGTTTTCTTCCTTCCCTCCCCCCAGGAAAGAATGTGCTCTTTATATCTGTTTCTGTCTTTGTTAAATATAAAATCCCTCCTTAGCTCCTGAGATTCACAGCTGCACAATGAGTTCTCATTTTGTGAACATGTTAAAACTTTGCTCCTCAGTGATTACATTAAAAAAAACCTTAATACCTGGGCAGCCTGCTTTTGCCTGAGTGCCCTAAATATTTTTTTAATCACTAAGTAACTAATTGGGTCTTCATTGAACTTCAGATACTTTAGAAAATGAGCAGGTAACTGTCATCATTGGAAAAATGGCTAGAAAGTTTTCTGTAAGTGCTTACATTAAGCAAAGAAAATAAAGGAGTAAATAAATAAAACAAAAAACCCTTGCCATCAGAGTCATAGGAGCTACTAAAAAGATTAGATTCTAATCTTGTACCCTGAAGGTGGCGAACATGTGTCGTTAGCAAATGTGTCATGGCCTTGAAGACAAATAGGTCATTGTACCTCTGAAGTAATATCGGTGACATTAAACCACAATGCCATGTACAAGCATGAACGTGTTAGTATTTTTTTCCTTTTCAAAGTGTCTGAATTCTTTCAAATGTAGTGTGTTCAACTAAAATCAAAAGTTAACCTATTTTGTGTGGTTTTTTTTCCTAGTATTACAATGACTATGGTGATATTATTAAAGAAACAATGAGCAAAACCAGGCAGATAGACAAAATCCAGTGTGCTAAAACGCTTATTCTTAGCTTGCAGCAGGTAAGAATCATTTACAATATTTTATGCATGAAATTCCACACTGTAAATCACGTGTTGTTGCTTAGTAGCTCAGGTGAGTTATTAATGAAAAAACTCTTAGGATAGTTAGGGAGAAATAGGGTCAAATTGAAACACTTTTTGTGCAGCTATTTGAAAAACTGGTGGAAGTTTTCCTGTGCTTACTGAACGTTTCCCTACTGAAAAGTCTGTAGGAGAGCCCTGTACATACCAAACATAGCAACTGTGTGATACCTTGTTATTCTCAATCAAGAATTTAAGCCCCGAATGCAGAAATGTGTCATGAAATTTCTGGTTTACCTATTTGTGAACAGATGAACAAGGCAGAACGCTTCCATGTTGTGCTGGGCATTGCTTCCCAGCACTCTTTAAAACCAGACTTTGTCATTCGGTGTTTCTTAATGTGTGATAGGGATTTGAAATCAAATCGTGTTTTACTGCTCTGTGCAGTAAATGAGCTTTTGTGGGAAATTCAGTCAGCGGTTGGATTCGTCTGCTCACGTGAGCCATCTCCATGAATCTTACTTATAGTACTGAGGAGATCAGACCAGCAAAGCACGTCAGTGCAAGCCACTTTAATCCAATGTAAATCTTGGCTGTTGTTGAAAGGAAAAAGATAACCGAGTTTGTCCTCTTTTCCCACCCCTATATTTCAGTGCTAGAGTTCATGAAGCTGCAACCATTGAGGGACATGATTTAGTGAGAGCTGTTGGTGATGGGTGAATGGTTGGACTGGATGATCTTACAGGTCTTTTCCAACCTTGGTGATTCTGTGATTGATCTAGTTGGGAATTAACCCGAAAAAATCCTTAATGAAGCCCCTCAACTGATTTATCCATATGGGTGTTATTGCTGGTACAGGAGAAGGATGAGACCTTTCTTTTTTGTAGCAACATGACTTTAGTTGGTGGATCTACAACACAAAATATGCAACTGAAGTCTGTGTTCTCCTTGAGCAGGTTTTGCTGACTTCTCACCACAGTTTGCAACCATTTGTGACACCAGGAGAATTCTACCATTGTTAATCTTTCTGACTCATAAGCAACCTACCCCTTATGTTTTAAATGGCAGACAGAGAAAGTAGATGTAATAAGTACAGTTTCATGTAAAAAGGAAAGCAGTTACATTATCCTGATAGAACAGTAAGAATGGTAACATGAAAGTACCTAAATATTTAACAGTATTTGTACCTTCCAAGTGTAAAAACTCACAACTTACCCACCAACCAAATAAAAGCCACTAAAGCAAAACCACCTTAAACGTGTAAGTTAGCAGTAAAATAGAAACTGAGAAGAAATACTAAAAGTGATAGTGCATAAAGGGAATAACTGAGTTGGAGCGAGCTGCAGCAGCATAAAGAAACTATGCTGTTATGGTCCAAGGTCGACTGAGTCTGGTTTTAGTTTATTTTCTTCATTATTCTCGTTATGGAAAATGTACAAAAAATGAGTTATATAGGAGTAGCAGTTTGACAAACTGTAATAAAAAAACCGTGTTAGAATTCAGCCCTTTTGTTTCTTCGTGTACACACTGGGGAATCTTAGAACGTCCAACTTAGGGAAGTCTGTTGTCTGACATATTTGGCTTGATGTGATTCTTCAACTGTGCATGCTGTCCAAGCTTATCTCAGACAAGAGGAACCTTAGCTTTCCCAAGCCTACATGTTTCCCTTTTGGGTGTAAGACTGAAACTTAACTTTATAAAGTTTGGTACAAAACCTGTCATAATCTTTTTCTGAAATAAATTAAAATCTCCTCTTTCATTTCAAACAGCTTTTCAATGAAATGATTCAAGAAAATGGTTATAATTTTGACAGATCATCACCAGCATTCAGCGGCATAAAGGAACTTGCTCGACGTTTTGCTTTAACATTTGGACTGGATCAGTTGAAAACAAGAGAAGCTATTGCTATGTTACACAAGTAATTGTGTGCTTTGTATTACTTCCACGTTTATAAATGCTTCTTGCTTAACGTGATTAAAATACATATTTTTTCAGTCTAATGCAGTTAGTTTAATGCAAACTGCATCAGCACTACTGATGTTAGTTTTACATATAACCTATTTCCAGCATAGGAAGTGTCTGTGTTTCTGTCCTTGAATTAAATCCAGATGTTAACTAATGTCACTGTCATTTAGGGTCATTGCATCAGGCTGTATATGATAGCAGTGTTGATGCTGTCATGAAAAAGCATTTTTAATGTCTTGTTCATAACAGTAAAAACTGATTCATGCAGTTATCAGTGGTGGTGATCTTTACCACATGCAGGAAACTTGAAATGTGAGTTGAGCATTAGGACAGGAAGAGTGTGTCCACGTTCAAACATTGAATTGTGTTCACATCTTTTTTGCTAGAATGTGCAGACAGTGATTGCTTTCTTGAAACAGGGAAAAAGTGTTCAGTGTTGATAGCTCCCAGTACTTAGAGCTTTTTCTACAGTTTGATCCTCATGTAACTTGTCTTTTTAATGTTTTCTTAGGGATGGCATAGAATTTGCCTTTAAGGAGCCTAATCCACAAGGTGAGAGCCACCCACCTCTGAATTTGGCATTTCTTGATATTCTGAGTGAGTTTTCCTCCAAACTTCTCAGACAAGACAAAAGAACAGTGTAAGTATTTTCTTGGTAACAGCAGTATTTGTAAAAAATAAAAGGTGTGAGTCTGAATAGGCATGTATGTGTGTTGCATTAACCTGAAATAGAACCTCAGGAACATAAATACAACTTCACAGTGATGCAGTCAAATACAATCACAAGGGGTGCATTATATTTATCCTTGTTTTCGCACTTCGTGGTGGATGAACAGAAGTCATATTCTGTATTCCTTGTTATCAGGCAGTTTTGTTGAGCTGGTGAGGAGTCTTGGGAGATCGTTTCAGTAGTTACTTATCTTGACGAGTTAACGTTGTGTTGCAGGTATTTTGCATCTTTCTAATTAATTTTTTCCATTTAAAGGTATGTTTACTTGGAGAAGTTTATGACCTTTCAGATGTCTCTACGAAGAGAAGATGTGTGGCTTCCTCTCATGTCCTACAGAAACTCTCTATTAGCTGGTGGGGATGATGATACTATGTCAGTAATTAGTGGAATCAGCAGTCGAGGGTCGACAGTAAGAAATAAGAAAACAAAGCCAGCAACAGGGAAACGGAAAGTACCTGAAGGTAGAACTTCTTCTCAGTTCCAAATTTACTAGAGCAGATACTTGAAAACTGTATTTGTTGATCCCTATTTGTTAGCTTGAGTGAATTGGAATGCTTTAATTTTTTGTTTGTTTGATTGTTGTTGTTTTTTTTTTTTTAAACAGACTAACTTTGTGTGTGTTTTAGTGGAAAAACTATTCAGCTGAGGAGTTTGGATAGCATTAACGTCGGGGCACAAAAAGAAATAAAGGCACTGCACTGTGTTAAGTTACAGAAAATAAAAGTGTTTTAGGTACTAGCCCAGGCTTTTGGGGTCACACGTGAGAATTTGTGAACAGAAGTGACAGAAATTGTTTCTCAGTAAGCAGGAAGTACGTGCGTTTGTTAGGTTTACACATTCTGTTTGAGACAAGTTTGAAAGGGTTTAATACCCAGTGTTTCCTTCTAGCTGAAGAAAGCAGCAGTAGTGACAGTATGTGGATGAACAGGGAGCAGACAATGCACACACCAGTCATGATGCAGACACCTCAGCTTACTTCCACAATAATGAGGGAGCCCAAGAGATTGCGACCTGAAGAGAATTACATGGGTGTCTATCCTATGCAGCCTGAACACCACCAAGCTCCACTTGATTACAAGTACGTAAACACGTAGGTCTGCATTGTGTTAGTGTTCATACACAAAACAGTTTTTGTTTAAAATAGAATAATGGTCTTTTTAAGCACGCAAGTAACGTGGATGTTGGCTCAAAGGCAACAGGAAGAAGCCGCACGACAACAACAGGAGAGGGCAGCGATGAACTACGTCAAGCTGAGAACCAACTTGCAACATGCTATGTGAGTGAGAGTGCAATGTTACTGTGGTAGTTTGGGAAGGGTGTGTTAAACACAGTGTTACTCGTATATATCTTAAGAAGGACGCATGTTCTAATCTTTCAGCAGTATTTTTCTGCCTGTGCTGTAGTTATATTTGACCTAAAATTGACAAAAAAGCTGAGAGGAGTTCTGTAGAACTAGATGTCCAGTTGTATATGTTGATTGACATGGAGATCTTCTGTAGAGCTTCCCAACCTGGACAGACATTCCTTCTTGCCTTGTCATATGGCATGGGAGAAAAGAACTAATCCATATCTCTATTGAGCGTGAATATTTTCACTGAGAGCTCTGAATTAGATGTAGTTTCAGTCTGCTTGTCAATTCCTCCAGCCTCTCAATACCCATTTGGACTCGTCCCACAGAGTTCCTTAAGTTGATCATTAAGCCATTCTCTGTTATTCTCTTAGAGTCTTCTAGCTGGTCGAATATTCCCTTTAGTAGCAGTTAGGCATTTATAGAATCACTTAATGTTTCTCTAATGTATTGGTCATTTATTGGCAGTTTTTACTGAATGTCAGCATTTTAAAGATTCATATGAAGCTTAAGTGCTAAACAATACCCTTTTTCTTCTCACTTTCAGTCGGCGTGGCACAAGTCTAATGGAAGATGACGAGGAGCCGATCGTTGAAGATGTGATGATGTCATCAGAAGGGCGAATTGAAGATCTCAATGAAGGCATGGATTTTGACACCATGGACATAGACCTAGTAAGAAACTTACTTGTCCTTTTAGTTGGGTTTGGAATTGGATTTCTGCTTTTAAAGTAAGGAGGCTGGAATCAGATTTTCCTTTTGGTGAAACGAAATAATTGATGTTCACCTCTGCGTTCTTAAATGACTGTGCCACTGCATGCATGTGTATGCCATTTTATTTCCAACTGCCACAGAGAAATCAAACACTTCTCTAATAACATGAGATGAGAAAGCCTGTGCCTTACGATTCCTTATCCCTTAAGGCTAAGCTTCATTTATTACAGTAGAAATACTCCACGTGTATGTTCTGAAATGGCTGTTAAGGTGATTATTTGCATACTTTTATAGCCACCATCGAAGAACAGGAGAGAAAGAACGGAACTAAAACCAGATTTCTTTGACCCCGCTTCGATCATGGATGAATCGGTAGGTTAACTCACGTAAGAGGAAATAGTATTAAATCAGTCTTACAGTTACAGCACTCTCTTACTTCAAGTTTTAAATGGGAAGAATGCAGTCTTTACACTGCCTTCAGTAGCTCGTTTTGGCAGACTGGAACAACTGATGAAATACTTTTCGCTGTAATTCAGCTTTATAAATTCTAAGGTATTTATAAGTTTATAGGATTTTTGTTCTTAATTCTTTACATATAGCTATGTCAAATTCAGAAGCCTTTCTATCTGAGAAAAAATCGCACAAGTTAGCAGCAAAGAGCTTAAACTAAAAACAACAAAAACCTGCATACACAATAATAAAGCAACTTTCCTGTTACGATGACCTTAGCTGAGTGACTCTGATGGCGTTACCAATTGTCAGTGTTGGATTGTTTGGGATTTTTTTTTTAAATGGCCATATTAACTTTTACTCATAAGTAAGATAATGAAGAAAATTAAATATAGAGACAATACAGATACGTGCTGATGGAGATGAGAGGTATTTTTTCTTTCCATATAAAGTTTTAGGTCCAAAACATCCGAAGTCTGTAGTTTCTGCTTGCAGTTGCCCTTTTTTCCGACTTGATAAATCTGCAGTCTCTATTCTCTTTTAAAAAACTGCATGAGGGATTCCTTCTGTCTTGAACCACTTGTAATGTATGCAGCCATTTATGACCTTGTGTAGCTGGTACAAAATTACACTGGAAATAACAAGCTGCAGCAACCCAGCAGAGGACAGTACAGCAAGGCTTCCTGGGAATCTTGGACAGCTTGGTGGAATTTGGAAGACGGTTACATATTTTTACACTATTGTTGCAGCGTGAATCTGTTCTTGTTACGAGAGAAGAAAGTCTTAAATACTGTTTTAAATGCAAATCCATATATTTTGTGCTAGTACTATGGAATCAGATTAGGTTGTGCATCTAGCTGTCGTGTGTTTTGTTCTGGAAGTAACGCTCAGAAAGTTAACCAGTTTTTCTGACTTTCTGTTTTAGAATAGTTCTTCCCTTTCTCAATTTCAGTTCATTGGTCTGTGAAATACCACTCATTTTGGTTCTGACAGCACCGGAAATTTGATCTTCTGCGGGTGCTTCGCACTCCATTTCAGTAAACTTTCAGCTTTTCAGTTTCAAAACATTAAGAATAGGTTTAGTCTGTTTACTGTTAGCTAGTTTTCTTCCCCGTTACTTTATTTCTCATTTGTTTTACCGTCATCCCGTGTAAGCCCAGGATTTGCTAGGTGCTCGTTAGCTGCAGTTCTGGAGCATGTCCACATGATGGCAGCCAGCTACAGCCTCACTGCTCCGAGCTTTGGGAGGCGGTTCTGAGGCTCTGGCGGGGTCCTGCCTCTGTGCCAGAAGAAGCTGTAGTCCTTCCCTGCAAGGAGGGAGAAGTAGCACATACTGAAATAAGTCCGTACAGTCAAGGGGACACGATCTAGCAGTTTTCCCTCCCAGCTGGAACATAGCAAGGGTCGTTGGCCTGGAACCAGGGCTGCAGAAAACAGCTGCATCACAGAGGAGAGCTGCTGTTTAGCATAAGCTCCACCTAGATGAATTTAACTGCCTAAACAGGAAAGCTCTATTCATACTAATCTGTCTTCAAGTAGAGCTGTGTCACTGGCTATTTTAAATGTTTAAAAACCAACCAACAAAACAATATCAAGAAAATACCCTCTGAATAAAGTTACTTGTTTTACTCATACACGTTTTTCCATGGAGTTGTTGCACATGATTCTGACAGACGTGCTGTATCTAACTTATACAGATGCACGTGGTGTATGGTCAGAATTTTAGTCTGTCTTCTCAGTTTTTGGTGCGTCCATTTATTTCTGGCACCAGTGGCACCTGTGCCGTAGTGTGCTGAGTTTGTAGGACGCATCTAAAGTGAATTTAATGCCAAGATCAGTAAAAATTGGTTAGGAAACAGATAGATGAGAACAGCAGCATTGAAGGTCCAGAGGATTGCTCACACCTCCGTGGATCTTACTGACTTACAGGGTGTGACAAAAGCTAGGACAGTCACAGGAACTGAAATCTTTTTTTTTGGCACATCACTGACGATACATGCTTTTATTGGCACAGGAGATAATGTGGTTTGCTCCCACATAGGAAATGGAACCTGATTCTTTCTTTCTGGGAAGCTTTCCATTTAATCATGCAGCGTTCTGAAGGACAGTGCTTTTAATTCTAGCTGTTTACGGGTGTTCTGGTTTGTTTTACTTTTTCACTCCTTTCCTGGCAGAAATGATGTTTCAGTGCAAAACGTGAGGCTGTTGTCCTGGCTTGCTGCTGCAGGCTGACCTGTGTTAGGGACACGGGCATGGCAGCAGCCAGCACGTGGGGCACTTTGTCTCAGGCTTACTTGCTAGGAACTGCACGCTTGATTTCAGGTGAAGGCCTATAGAATTGCCGTTGTCAGACAAGTCTAGATGAGGCAACTAATGAAAAAAGACTTTGTGATTATTATCTAAAGTAATTAAAGCACAGTTTTTTTATCGCATTCCTTCTGAATCTAGTTTGTTTCAAGTGTGGGGAAGGAAAAATTCTAACGAGCAAGGAGCCCTTTCCATATTATGCCATGAATCAGAAGCGTGGTGGATTTGGTTTGGAGGAGAAATAAACTCATAATGCCTTAACGTATCTTGAAGTGTCTTAATCATAACTCATATCTTAATTGCTTTGCTTTTGTTAAATGTGTAGTAGACTACCAATTGACACCATTTCTAACTTTTTTTTTAGGTTCTTGGGGTGTCAATGTTTTAATACCAGAACAGCAAATAAATCAGTGGTGAAGTCATTTTCTAAGTGGAAGAGGAAGTTTTTCAATACAAAATTGTGGTAGATACAGTGAAATTCTGAACAGATTTTTCTCTAAGGAGAATGACATGCTTTCAAGATCAAGTGCATTGAAGGGGCAGTTTTGTTTGCCTGGAAAAAATAAAAAAAAAAAGAAAAAAAAAGAAAAAAAAAAAAGAAATGTAAAGGACAAGTAAACAATTTGAGGATAAGCTACACTTTTTGTTGGAAAAATCAATATTTTATTTATGTGCTATCAGTTTATTTCCGGATCATAAGAAGTATTCCCTCTTAGTTTTAACCTAACAGTCTGAGAGGTGTTTGGTACAGATTTGAGCCCCTCTCTTCATACATTTGCTGGCTGTACTAAATAATCACGAGCTCTGCTGGATTGCCGTTCACGTAATAGTTGGATTGATTTTCTTACGCTGATAGAACCAGAAGAGTGTCAGTATTTTAAATCAAACTTCAGCAGCAGAACGTTTGTCTGGATGATGAAAAGCAGAATTCTTGAGCGCTTTTTGATCTCAAACACTTCTGTTCCAAAAGCTTCATGCTTGCCTTCTCAGAAAGGTGCAGAAACTGCGAGCGGCCAGAACGTAACAGCTCTCAGTCATGCTTGCCCATTTCCAACCCTGAAAGTTTGCTTGTCCTTTAAGAAAAATGTAATGTTGTGAAATTCCTTCCAGTAGTGCCACTGTATTTTGTCTCCAAATAAAAGAAGCTTATTGTAGTATGTTTGCAGAAAAATTCTAAACAAAAATTATACAGCTTATTAGAGTGTGGGAATAGGGATCTAAATTTTAAATAAAATTATATATATATATAAATTGGTGCTGATTTTATAATTGCGCAGTTTGTTTAGTTTTTTCTTACTTTTAAATTCCAACTTAAAATTATGAGGTTTCAGAAATATATTGAAAGTTTAACAATGTTTAAAAATAGAAGAGCATGAGAACTCATGCTTTAAAAATGATTTTTAAATTTGTATTTTATATTGTTTTATCTATCTGTCTTTGCAAGCAGTCTTCAGGTTAAAGATACTTCTAACAGGTTACAGTACATTTCCTCTGTATGTAAATTAGGTTGGATAATAGAAATTCATAAACAACCCATAATCTCCTTTGAAAAGCTAAGCTTTAAAGTTCATTTTGTGTCCATTCACAAAGAAATCAAATTCGGTCTAAAGCAGAAAGTGGATCTCTGCCATTCTGACATCGACTCATTTTGCAAGGCTTAGGCAGCTAGACGTCATTTTAAAGGAAATATTAACTTATATTGCATATGTATATTTTTTGTCAGTTGTCTCTCAGTTCTCAAGGTATATTATTTTAATCATTCCATGCCTTAATAACGCTTGCAATACAAGGATCTCCCCGAGCGGGTGAACGCAAAAAAGGCTTCCTGTTTTTAGACTGGGAAATTCGACACTGGGCTGTGGTAGCCAAAAACCATAGGTTATCTAAAGGATCACCACCGGGCATAACTATCTTACTAAACCTCGGGATAACGACAAACTCGAAACTAGCTCTGCCTAACTCATCCTACATAAATAAATACTCACGTCTAAAAGTACTGCCTATATTGTTTTTCACACCACTGCATTTAATAGAACTGCTGAGAGGACTGTATATATGATTTTAAACTTCAGTTGATTTTTCTTACTCTTGAAGGAGTGTTTCTTTGTGAAAGCAGTTCTTACGGCTTTGTTTTCAACCAGCTAAAAATGTTTTATATATTTACCTTAACCTGTTGTCCTCCACATTCTATTGTCCTAATTGTACTGTTTTCTGATTTGTATTTATGTCTTGAGACAGTAACTTTTTGAATAAAAATAAACCCGCAGTACGTCGTATGTTTGATCTTTTTAAATCGGGGATAGGGGAGGACGGCGAGGAGCGGGGAGCGAGCGATGCAAATGTTATGTTTATAGAAACGGGAAGCTTTTTCCATGTCTTTTAAGTGTTTGTCTCAGAGTTGGGATAATGTATGGAAAACTGCACTGTTTTATATTTGTAATAAATTGTACAAGTTTTTAAAATGTGAATAAAGCACTAATTGGGTTAATAATTTAAAGCGGAAAAGTTATGCAATCATGATTGTTTGAAATAATGCTTTGAGTTCAACTTGTTAAAAGAATCAGCGGTGTAAATACGGAGTGAGCTTTTCCAGGGGTTAGTACCTGCAAATAAAATTTTTAACCTTTGTACGCAACTTTTACACGCCAAGAAATGGATGCTCAGTTATTTTTGTGTCCCATCCTTTTAAAGCTGTGCCCACGGCCCCCGTGCCGCTGTCCTTTTCCTCCCACCTTTCGCCAACCCGACGTTCTTCAGAACGCTTTTAGATTGCCATCAGCTGGAATGCAGCTGGCCGTGCACACTGCTGCTGTGCATCACACGCCTCGTAATGCTGTCAGCTTAACTGGTAAGGCAGCAGGGAAACGGGAGGGGACAGAGCTCTTCCACGTCCTCCAGCCCCAGCTGCCCTCACCGCCCCAGCCCTGTGCTGGAAGCACTGGAGGGACTCTGTGTGAGGGCTCACTGATAGCGCTCCTCATCCCTGCTGGTGTCACGGGATGGGCTTTTCTGCTCCAAGCTGGCTTAAATTCCTGGCTAAATCTTGCTGTGAGTTCAGTGCTGGAGAAAGGTCTCAGTGGGTGTGAGGTGGTGGTGCTGCTCAAGGCCTGCTGTGGTCGGGGCTGTCAGTGGAGGAAACCCGACTTAGGGATATGTGATAGAAGTGTAGAGGATAACGGACGCTTCAGAGAGAGTAAAGGCCGTCCTCTGGTTGACTGAAGAGAAGGTATTGACACTGCATGAAACCGAAAGGAGCAGTCATCACATACTCTGTAACAAAGTGTTTCCTGATATTAAACAACCAAAGACGATACAAGAAGCTCGCGATTGCTGTTGTTTTTGTTCCCCCCTTTGGATGGCGCGTTCCTGATCTCACACAGCTTGTTAGGGTCAGTCAGTTCACTTCTTTGATCCTGGGGCAGTCACCGCATCACATTGTTAACTCTGCTCTGTTTTGCAGATAGTTTACGTGTGCATTTGTCACAGCACACAGCTTCCCAGACCCCGTCCTGCCGTCTCTTCGTGCTCACAGAACACTGCTCTTGTAGGGATTGTTTCAGTCCACAGCTGCCTTACTTAGTTTTTCCATGGCCTGATTAATGTCACAGCCTCCTTTGTCCATTTAGTGACACCGCCAGAATTCTGACAAAGTTCAGATCCGTTCCTTAAAAATACACTCAATTCTTGCTTAACTGTTTTGGCTGCTTTAGTTGTAGCTCAGTTTTGCATGGGTGCCCCATCCCCGCAGACACCCCAGGTCGGGCAGGGTGTGCTCAGAGCACCTGATGGAGCTGTGGGTGCTCCTGCACGCTGCGGGAGGGTCAGACTGAGTGACCTTCAAAGGTCTTCTCCAACTCTAAAGGTTCCGTGTCTCTGTTGCAATGAATTTCGTGCTGCCGTGCTGAACTTCTTAGAGTAAATCTTAATCTTTACATACGTAAAAATAAATGTGCATTTAACGGCTGAACTTAAGCTTGCCATGGATTTGGTAGCTGAGTGCTTTCCAGTTAGGGATTCGGTTGCTTTATTGCTGTGGTGTTTGCAATTCTTGCCAGGTTTTGTAGGTGGAAATCACAGCAGCATCGCAGCATGCAGAAGCTGTGTGCCCCTCAGCTTCCCCACAGCTCATCAAATGGGTGTTTTGGTGTCTGTCCACCAGGACCCCACCTTAAAACTGTTATTAGGATTATCTCAGAGGATGCGTTCGCTGCTCTGTGATGAGATCGTGAGCTGCACTTCCAATTCTACCAGCCAAAGCTGTGTCCAGCTCCTGACAGCTTGAATGCTGCGCTTCTACAGAAGGTTCGTTAACGAAACAAGGACTGCTCCGAGGGCTCCCTCAGATAAGGAGGTGTGAAGTCAGTAATCGCTTCTCATGAAATCATTCAGGTTACAGAGCGAAGGGTTTGGAGGCGGCTGCAGGGCTCAGTGCAGGTCCTGTGCCGTGCTGGGCACAGCTCCAGGCTGGGTTGGGTTGGCTCAGGGTGCTGGGGCTCCATCTCAGCCTTCTGACGTCGTGCTGCCAGGCCGGGTGCTGGGTGGTGTGCTCGGAGGGGGAGTGCAGCTCTCATTCGGTGCTGCACAGTACGGCTGTGCCAGGAAGCCATGCGTGCTTCTAAGCAGCAGTTAAACCACAGTTCCTGAGCGACATAGGCGCAGATCTCTCGTTATTTCGGCACGCTCTTTTCACGGGTTTATATTCTTTTTAGGCTGTTGAGCCTCTCCACCAACAGCAGAAATACAAACCACATCCACTTGTTTTTGTTACCGTGTACAAAGGCGCTGTGGGACACATCTATCAGGTCTGTTCTGAGTGCTTTTCGGCTTAAAATGCCGAGCCGTCTTTTACACAGCTGGTCTGGAGCATCACCTGACAAAGCCTGTCCTTCCACTACTTCTGGTGCTGGCGTGTGGTCTTCTGCATCTTGAAAAGCTCTTGTTGCATTTTGGGGGGATTTTGTGGGCTCTCCCACTGCAGCTGGGCATGGCAGTGTGCCTTGGACCTGGGTTGGATCAGGTGGGGGCTTTGTTGGTTGGTTTCATTGTGTTGGAGGTCCTGAGGGGGTCACAGTTTTAGGGCAGATCACGTTAAGTGCAGGTAGCTGGAGGAGCCTGCGTGTTTGGACTACCAGGAGCTTGTTGAGGGCCGTTTCCTTTTTTTTGCTCATTTCAATATCTTGTACTTGGTGAAAGCAGCTCGTTTGAAGTGCCGTGAAGCTAAAAGGAACAGATGCTCTACTTAAAGTTGCTTTCATTAGAAATTCTTTTTCTTTAACCTTGCAAGACTTCATCTTCCACTTCACAGTGAGTTGTACCTTGCACAGTTCCCAGGCTCAGCCGGGCTGGGCGCGTGGATCTGACAAGAAGCAGCGTGAGTCCTAAGGAGGGGATTGCAGCAGTTCGCATCACCTTCCTTTCTTTAGGATTTGTGCTGCATTTACCAAAGAGAACATCTCGTTTATGTTTGCTGTGGCGTGCTGCTGTTCTGCCACGGATTGTGACACATCCACGGGTGCTGTGGGCGTACGGTGTAGAAGTGTCATCCCTGCATATTTGTTGCCTTAGTCTGCAGGATTAGATCTGGGTCTCGCTCCATTAGTAACGTTGAAAGGATGTGTCGTTTGGACATTTGTTGAATCCCTGCCTCCGAGGAAGGTCATAAATATATGTAAAATCTCTTATTCATATAACAGCAAGGGATGGCGTGCGGGGTGATCCAGCTCATTGGAAATTGATGGGGGTGGTCAGCATGAGCTGGGCGAATGCAGGCAGCATTTTCATCAGAAAAACGTAACGGAGAAGTAAAGCTGCTTGGTTCTGGGCCGAGACTTTCAGAGTTGTGGCATTCAAGGAACGAATGCTGCGTCAGCACAAGGTATGCCTCCTGCCAGGCAGGGCGAGAGGAGTGGGGACACTTCTGGTGATGGGGCCCTCTTATTCCTCTGCTAAAGCGATGCTGTAGATGTGGCAGTTGGGCAGAAGAGTTCATCGTGGGGCAGTGAAGTGGTGGGGTGTGCAGGGGAATCTGCTTTATGGAGCTGTCCTCTGTAACCTGCGTGCGTATAACAAAAGAATTATTTCCTGAGTTTAAGAAGTGATCCTTCTAAACATTTTCCCTTACAATTGTAAAGTGCAAAGGCAAAGTGCGTGCAGCCTGGCTGGGGAGCTGGGGCTTTCAAGGCAGATGCCTGTCATCAGGTAAACTCCTGGTACAGCTGATTACAGAGAGTTCTGCTCTCAGAAGAGGATGCGAGCAATTATGCAAAGTGAAGCTCAAGTCAGTAACACCACGCAGCTCGAATCACTGCAAGGGTGTTCTCAGAAGCGACTTGCAGAAGTCACATGAAAGCCTTAATTCTGCTTGTGTACCGTGGCATTCAGGGTGAGATTCACGTGGCTCTGAGCGTTGGGTGCGAATGAATAACGTGCGGTAGTGCACTCACTCAGGTTGCTCTCTGATTTGTTTGAGCACCAGGTGTTTTTTCAGTTACTTCTGGTAGGGCTGACCCTCGCTGAGCTTCACGGATTTATTTTCCTGCCACCCTTCTGAAATATGGGAAGCTTTCCTGGTTACCTTCGGTCCATACTGAGGTGGGAGTGATTTGTTGTCCTCATCTCCTGCTTAGGGAGCCGGGGCTTTTGAATGGTGTTTCAGTGCAGCTCTTAGAATCAAACACATCACTGACTGAAGTACACAGCAGCGTTAGAGCTTTAAGACAGCCCCTGATCTCCAAGCTGACTGAGAAGTTGCAAGCAGTCGTTTGCAACGTCCAAACATCACAGCATCCAGAATGTTCGTTACCTTAATGGTAACCTTATAATAAGACTGAAGGAGTGTAGGTCAGCAGAGAGCTCTGCAGGTGATGTAGCTCAGCATCCCGTGGAAGCTGGGCCATCAGCTGCACCCCCTGACCAGCCTGACTGGGGAGCTCCTCCATCAGAATTTCAAGGCAACTATATTGTACTCTACATCAATATGTGACTGCTTTAAGGGAGTGTTCAGTGTCCTGGCCGTGCTCGCTGTGTGACTTGGTCTCACAAGGAGGGATGCTGTGGGAGGTGCAGCCCCACATGTGTGGGTCAGAGATTCCAGGTGAGAGCTGCTGTGTCCCTCTGGAGCTGCCCTGTGTGGTTCGTGGCTGTCGGAGCCTTACATGGGTTTGCCCTTCTGTCTGAAAACGAATTAATTGCTCCGTTTAAGTGGGGCAAATTCTGTGTCTCGGGAGAATATTCGTATGTTAGGAAAATATTGGATTACAGGAACCTTTAATGGAAATACAGAGCCAGAGGAGCATGAAGATAAAACAGGAGATGTTTATGCACTGAGAGCTGGGAAATTTGAGAGCAGCTTGTATTTCTCAGTGCTGCTGGGGTGTGATTTCCAGGTGTTCAGTGGGAACTGCTGAAGTGCTGCACCGTGGCTGTGGTGAGGACGTGGGTTCCTGTGTAGCTGGCAGGGCCAGGTCAGAGGTGGCCAACTTCTGGGGAGGGGGATTTCAGGGCAGAGAATAGTTTTTGTTCAGGCTTAAGTGCAACATAAACACGGCTGCCTTCATTCTAGGACCCGAAGTAGCACAGAGGTGTGAGTGGTGGTGTGTTACACCGTGCAGGTGTCCTCCCCCCCAGAGATCCTCCAGCTGCCTGATAGCTGCCCGTGCTTCCACAGTGTAAAGCGATCTGCTGTGGTCCTGCGGCGGTCCTGCTGGGTGTCCGGAGATGCACGGACACCAGGATGGTTCTGTTTAGAGACTCAGGCCAAATGTTCAATTCCACGCTCCTACCGTGATGCCTTCTGGGGCTTATTTCGTCTCCTTACAGACACACCTAGTTCAGGTCAGCTGTTTCTGATTGCTGCCTAAGCTGGTTATTCCATTTCCATCATAGTGAGTGCTCCCACTGGTCCTTCTCCCTGTTCAGCAGGCATTTAGGGCAGGAGCCAGGCAGGAGGCAGGCAAGAGGCAGGCAAATCCAACTTCTGCTGCTTTTTCCCTGAATTTAGCTTCTCTCAAGGTCTTCTCACCACAGCTGCCCAGCTTTTCATCCTGCAAGCTGCAGGGTTTACGTGTTGGCTGCTCTGTGCCTGCTGCCAGCACCCACAGCCCCTGCGAGGCGTCCCTGGGCAGCGAGAGCTTCTCGATAAGGAGTGCCCAGCAGACACTAAAAGCAGCAAGGTGAGCTGGCAGCTGCGGGATGCTAGCTGGTGAAATACAATACACAGGTGTATTGTTTCACTGATAACAGTAAATCCGTTCGTTTCAGCATGTGGGTGAAATCAGCCTAAGTGCTGCTGTCCGCTCTTCACTGCCTAACCCTCCGTTCCCTAAAACTGTTGCGGTTCCTTAACTCATTTGCGGAGTTGTTCAAAGTGCCCTTGGCTTACAGAAAGATGAAGTTTTAAATGTGGTATGTATGCGTATTTTAATTTGAATAGTTTTATGCTGGAATGGATGTGAGTTCGTGTTCAGCTCCTGGGCTGTTGTTGGGACTGAACGGATGCGGCTCCTGCTCCAGGCAGGGCTGATCCATCGCATGTAGAAGAACTCAGCCCCTGTCAAGTTGGGCAGGCTTTCCTTTAAATAATCAATGTTTCTGTCCACACCCCCTCTTCAATAGTAGTTGAAGCCATTTCGGAGCTATGGATGGGTTGATCCTAAGCCACACTCCTCTTCCCCTCAGCGAGGCATCGCTGCAGCAGTGAAAAGAAATGTTTAGGGAAACCAGAGCAGAACCACCTCTTTCTTGAGCAACAATCATCAAACCTGTGGTGAGTTGGTTTCCTGGGCCTCCATTTGCCCAGCATGCCTTTGTCTGCACAAGCCCAGCTGATGTTTCATGGCCTCTGTGACGTGGGGCAGCGAGGACCACGCTGCTGGCATCCCTGGGCAGGTGGTGTCCCTGTGGGTGCTGGGGAGGTGGGTTTGGGCTGAGGAGCCACAGAGGGCTCTGCTAAAGGGGGGAAAATGATGCTGATGTGCTCTAATGGGATGGCTGTGTCTGTCCTGAGCCCAGGAGGACACAGAGGGGGAAGATGGCACTCCCGGGGAGGTGCAGGCACCCCGTGTGTGGACTGTGTGCTGGGAGAGGCTCGCTCCAGGAGATCTTTACAGGTGGGTTTTCACCACCACTGTCCAAAGGTGAATTTGAGCAGAAACGATCTCCTCCGTCCCTGAAGTTGCTTAACAGAAGGCTGAGCTGTGGGAAGCGCAGAGCAGGTGTCCAACGTTCATATGTCTTCTCGGGTGCCAGGATGGTGTCTGAGCAGTTTGACAGGTCTGCTTGAATTATTACAGTGGTATTGCAGTGTTAGTCAAATCTGTGATTCTCCGCAGGGCTGATGGAAACCACATGCAGCCTCTCACCTAGGTGCTTTCCTAATCACCTCCTCCAGCGCGTCACAGAAGACCACTGTGTGCAGCTTTTGAAAGCTTACGTGCAAGTCAACCTCCATCTTTAACAAATGCACATCTGAATAACACCGTGCTGCAAATTGGGGTCTCACTTCCCCATGTACAGGCAGCTGCAGTGGTTGGAGGGGTCTTTAAAGGTCCCTTCCAGCCCAACCCTGTCTGTAGACACGATGGTCCCCCCAGGAGCAGGAGCCCATGTGTCTGCACGACCTGAGGACAGATGGATGCAACGCAGGGGCTGAGGAAAAGCAGCAGTTCCCTGCCCAACTGCCTGGGTTTGTTGATGAGTCCTTGGAATCCTCTCTGCTGTCTTCCAGTGGGGCTCTGTTTGTATCCTACATAAATAAATGTCACAAGGGGCCCAGAGGGTCGTGCAGTGCACCCACCCATGGAGGCCATGGGGGGCTGTAGGGTGAGCTGTGGCCTTGGCGGTGTGTGCAAAGGTGTGGTGTGGGCTGGGGTCTTCTCTGGGCATCTGAGGGACCTGGGAGAGGAGGAGAGGAAGAATGGGAGCAGCGGCAGAGAGGGAGTGAAATATGGGTTGGGAAAAACCACACCATGGAGTGTGGGGAAACGGGGGAAGTGTGTCAGTATCAGCCAAAGGATTTGCCTGGTGGTTCAGTGGAGCTGCATGTGTCCCAGGACAAGGAGCCCTTAAAGAAAATGGGCCCTGTGTGTGGTGCTGCTCCCTCTAAGCTGCTTCAGCCAGCAGGGAGGGCTGCGGTGGTCCTTCCCAACAGCTCTGGGGGCAGTGAGGAGTGTGTTTCAGTAGAAAAAGCATTTCCTTGACATGGAGCACTCCATCCTTCTTGACTACTTGAATTAACGATGTTTTTTCTGGTGCAGTAATTCCACCGCATGTCTGAGATCAAACTGAAGTGATCTGAGCTGGCTCACTCCCTTAAAAAAAAAAAAAAAAAAGCCCACACATTTATTTCTCTCAATATATAAATATATCTGTATATTTGCATTTCTGTTTCAGATGGTGTTCAAAGCAACTGGCTGCAGCGGCAGTGATTTCTGGGCAATAGCTGTGTTTCATCACCCAGTGCTGCCCCACATTTTCATGCTGGGTTTTCTAACAGGCCCCAGGTTTTCTAACTCCCCTGGGGTGAGGACAGCTTTAGGAGTGTGTCCTCTAATCCGACCAGCACGCAGCAGGGCGGCCTTGTAAAGGGCTTAAGTCAAAGCAGCATCTCCTGGAGAACACAGTTACCTGTCCTCCTGTCAAAGCTGCTAGGTGCTGGCTTTTCATTTTGAGTTGCCTGAGTGCCTAGCTCCGTGTCTTACCAACTCTTTCAGGATGAGCTGAGTGCTGCCTTTAAACGCTGAGGGAGAAAGCATGTGCAGCATTGCTAGTGGGAATGGATTGTAGAGTGGACGGGTTAAATAAGGGGTAAATAAAGGCTTGAGACCCATAACCCTGCCCCGTTGCTGTCAGGTTTGCATTTCGTTGTGCTGAAGACCAGCAGGGCTCTCCCATGCACAGTCTGAGCATCAGGACGGACAGAACAGGGCAGCTCAGAGCCAGGTGCGGTGCAGTCCTGCCCTGGGGTATTGCTTCAGCCCCTGCTGCTGCAGCAGTTACCCGGAGCTCCTGGCTTTGGTGCAGTCATGGCACAGCAAGTCCCGCCCTGCCCTGAGCACTGGGTGCAGGCTGCTCCCTGCTGCTGTGCCCATAGCAGGGAGGGGGACGTGTGCCCACGCTGACTCGGGGGCTGCAGAGGCACAAGGATGGGAAAAGCAGCAGCTCAGCTGGCTGATTAATATGTAAATGTACCCCGCTATGTGCCAGTGCTCTTAATGAAGTAACTCGCGCTTCTGCCTTCATATATCAAAGGTGATTGATGGAAAAAGCACTTTAGGTGCCTGCTGGAAAGCATAGAAGTTGTTTTTGTCGACGTTTTTCCCTTAGAAAAAAAAAAAAAAGCTGAAGACCTAAGGCTGAGATTTCCTTCGGGAGAAAAAACAACTCAGCCCGAGTTTAATCTAAACTAATCCAAATTGTTGGCCACGCTCCTGCAGTATCTGTAAATTCTCAGATAGGAATAATCCATCAGGATCTCGTACAACAATCCTCCCGCTCTCTTAAATAACCCATCTCCTGAGCCGTGCTTGCAGCTGACGCCTCCTGTGCTGCTGCGGTGGTGGTTTATGGGGAAGGCTGTGGGCTCAACAACCTCACGGGTGGTGGGTTCTGATTCATCTTGTGGCCTTCCCCACCTGTAGCACACGGAGCACGGACCGGCCGACAGCAGCTGCGGGGCTGGGGGGACTTTGCTGCAGCAGCAAAGTTGGGTGAGATGCTTCCCCAGGACGAAGCTGCAAAGCTCCCAGTTGTGCATGATCTCACTGAGATAAAACGTGCTGTGCTGCTGACTGAAGGATTTCAGCTCCGTGCATCTCGCTGCAGCTCTGCCACTGCGGCTGGGGGGCTCGCAGCTGGGGCCCTTGGCCTGGTGAAGCCCTGTTGTGGGGGCTTGCTAACGAAGCTCCATTCATTATTTGATGAAGTTTCCTTCCCACTGCCACAGGCATGGGCTGTTCTTCTGCCTGAACGCAGCAACCTGGATGCACACTCCAGCATTTCAAGTCTTTGTTTATTTTCCTTGCCGTTCCTGCGATGCCGGAGTCAACTCTTTGTGAGCTCTGCAGAGATAATGGTTTATTGTATTCCAGATGACAAATTAGTTGAAGGCCATTATTAGGCAGACGCTTAAAACTTCCAAGGCAGATCAATGCAATTAAACGTGAAATCATGCAGAGGAATATCTCTGTGTGAGCTGATGTTTGGGAGCACGGCACTCCGTGAGCCCATGCCACTACGTGGGGCTGCCCTGGCCTACGGCGTAGGCTGGGAGTGAAGAACTTCAGAAACACTGGTCACTCTGCTTTTAATCACAGAGCTAAATGCATAACATATGTAATAGATATTAATATGAGATATATCCCATGCCCGAGGGATGCGATGCTGTGAAGAGAGAGCCAGGCAGGCTGAGCTGTGGTGCCAGGAGAACCTCACGAGGTTCTACAAAGCCAAGAGCACCTGGTGGAGCTGTAGGTGTCCCTGTTCATTGCAGGGGGTTGGACCACGTGGCTTTTCAATGCCTCTTCCCACTTCCTTGGTTCTATGATTTACTTCTTTACATGCATTCACTCCGCAGTTGTGTAACGGGCTGTTCATGCTGTAGCTGTAATTAGCAGCACAGATCTCACATCCTTCTGGCTGGATGGTGCCCAAGCTTCCAGTGGTTTGATCCTGCCTGAAGGCTTCAAACACTTTGATCCCACACTACAGAAATGTGCTTTAAGTTCTCCCAGAGACGCTGCTATTTCGGCTGCTCCTTCATTTCTCTGCAGTTGGGCGCAGTGTTGTGGCAGGGCTGAGCGGCACAGCTCCTGGGCCCAGCTGGGGCTGAGCAATGCCAGCAGCCCTGGAGCAGCACTGTGCCTTGCTCTGCCATTGCCATTCAGCCTTTACAGCCATACCTAAGTCTTTCATCTTAGGGTTGTTTTTCTTTTTTTCCTTTTTTTCCACCCCAAACCGATTTTAAAGCGTTTCAATGGCACCAAGCGTGCACCCGTGTGCTCTTTTTCAAGCTGCAATGGATGTCGTCTCTCAGCAGCGTTAATTCCAGCACCCAAGGAGGGAAGGGCCCAGCACCACCAGCTGATGAGCAGGATAGAGCCATGCTGTTAATTAGCAACAGCCCTATTCCTGCTCCCCTCACTCCATCTCTGTCCTTGTGGGTGGGACAGACGCTTCCCATCCGCTGCTAGAGGGGTGGGGGAAAGGCAAGGAAGTGCTTGGAACAGCAGGATGTGGTGGATGCATTGTGTATCATTTAGCATTCAAATAGTGTCAGCTCGGGTGACATCAGGGTCTGCCCTGTGAGGTCCAGGCAGCAGGGAAAGCCCCCAGCACTGTGCTGGGATCTGGAACTGGGCTGGGGACGGCCCTGCGTGACCCCACTGTGAGACAGATGTGCGGCAGCGCATGCCAGGGTAGAGCTAATGAAGGATGGAGAGTTATTCCATCACTGTAGGGTTACAGAAAAGAGCTTGATATCTTTTTAATGAGATTGCAAATTAGACTGCTAAAGGTAATAATGTTGTTGTAATTTGCGGAGAAATTTGGTTCTTCGAAGCTATTGATTAAGGATTTAGCGTTATATGACATTAATGCCGCGTGCACGGAGCAGGTTTTGAGGCAGCTGCCTTGGAAGCCTCAGCGTGGCTGCAAGCAGGAGCAGGTGGACTTCTTTCCTCCTGGTCCCATGGGCTCAGGCCTTGCTCACTCACAGTGTAATGTGTCTGTCGGTGCTTTGGGGGAGAAAAGGGAACATTCGTAGATGACATTAAAACAGAAGAAAGGTGAAGAGCACAGCAGTAAGTCTCCGAGCGTCAGGGGGCTGCAGCTTGGAACAAATAAACAAGGATTGTCTTGAATAAGGTCAAACACCAGGTCCTGCATCCCACCGGGCAGCAGCAGGCTGTGATGGCAGGGCGGGGGTTTCTGGCCAGACAAGCAGAGATCAAGGGATCTGCGGAGAGATTACAGAGAATTAAAGCTCTTCATCCAAAGCTGTAGCCTGAAGGTGTAGGAATAATTCTGGCTGGAGAGAGAGGGCTGTTGTCACACCAGGAAGGGGGCACAGTGATTGTGTGACACGAGGGAATTCCTGGACACCCACTGCTGGTTGTGCTCCATCCGGGCAGGAGGAGGCTGGGCTGCAAGCAGGGCATCGCCGTGCTCAGGATGTGTTCAGCATCTCAGCTCTGCCCCAGGATGACCTCCTCCACTGTCTCTTGGTGAGAGCCCAATGCAGCCTGCAAGCATTGCAAATCCTTAACAGCCATTCCCTTTCCTCAGGGGAAAGGTGGCTTTGCAAAGAGCCTCCGCCTTCCCCAAGCAGTCAATAGAGCCCTACAGGAAGCTAGATCGTCCTTTATTAATCTGATGAATTAGCCTAATACAGGGAGGAAGAGATCAACAGCACGGAAAATAAATGCATGCCCTGCAGCAAAGCCTGTCAGCTATGGGAATGGAAGCGTCTTTCCTTTTATCCATAACAAATAATCTTGAAAGTTGGGCTGGAAGACCAAAGTGACTGCTGAAGTTTATCAGCACTGCGTGGATGGAGGAACTTGCTTCTCTTTGAAGAGCAATTACACAATCACGCAGAGACAAGCAGCTCCCCGCTGCGCTGCTGGATTAGAGAGCTTGAATGTCTTCCTTCTCGTGCACTAAGAGGGCCTGATTCAGCAAAGTATTTGTGTACGTGTTTGAGCATCAGAGTCCAAGGGAGCTCGAAGTCAGCCCTGCAGAATCAGGATCCTGGAAACAGAGAGGGGAAACAACACCCTGGAACTGGAGAGGGCACAAGAAAGGAGTGAGAGGCAGCTGTGAGCAGGGGATGAAGCCCTGGGGCCAGGGTCTTCTCCAGGCTTCACAGGATCGCAATGCACACTGACACAAACTGAAGGAGCTCCCTGAAGTTGGTGTGATCAAGCCTCACTGCAGCTGCGTGGATTTGGCCGGATCTGGGCTGGCTGTTCTGCAAGCACAAGCTTGGTCCACAGCTCAGGAAGGTATTTATTTCTGAAGGAAAACATTCAGTCTGTCAGTGGAGAGAGGCTCTCACTGTGAATTGTGCCCTGGTGTTCTTTTACTTTTGGGAAGGACAGAGGGCTTCTCCCCCCTGGATCTTTTTAAATGCTTTCTCACCACTTGCAGTACGAATGGTCCCCTGTAGGTCTACACATGCCCATAGGTGCTGTCGCATGGCAAGAGGGCACTTGGGTGGGTTCAGAACCCAATTGGAATGATTAAACCCCTTCTGGGCTGAAGCTTTGCTCTGCTCATTTCCTTTCCCAGCCTTGTGGGCAAATAGGATTTTTGTGAACCTTTAATCTAAAGCACTCAATGAGTTATGTAAATCTGGTGCAAGGAGGAAGGTTTCTAAGCTGTGACGAGGGTACCGTGGCCCTCTCCTGTTCTGTGAAATTCCTTACAGGGGACAGACATGCCCAGCTGAGTTTTGTCTCTCAGTTAATCTGAGGAGTCATTTGCTAGTGAAAAAGAAGAGCTGTGTGTATTTGTTGAACTGGGGTGCACTGAAAAATTATCCTCTTAGTACTGAGCGTGGAGATCCCATGGTGCAGCTGTAGGAGCGCGCTTCAGGGTGAGAAGCTTTGGAAGCTTCTCATTATAACCATGATTTATTTTTAATGCTTTTATTTCCCCCCGTAAACTAATACTAGAGATTAAGGAGCGTGTATTTCAGGTGATAGTGAAAAACTGAATATTAAGGCAGGGTGCTGAGAGTGGGAGCGCGTTGAGGGATGGTGAGCGTGACTCATTTCCTTAATGCATGGGGTGAAAGCTTAAGCAACAGGGTGAAGCTGGAGCGTCAATGTCAGACCCTGAGAAATGAAACTGCAGCCCCTTCAGGAGTCCTGAGGCTGTGGTATGAGCCAAGGAGGAGTGCAGGCACACAAGGAAGGGCTGGCAGTCATCCCCGGCGTGCGAGGCTGTATCCATCTCTGCAATATGTGGGGGCTTCTCTCCCCGTGGCGAGGGTCATGCAGGCTCTGTGCAGCCCTCCTGCCTGCCAGAGAGAGGGTTCAGTGCGTGGCTGTGCCCCACTGCTGTGTGTGATGGATGACGACAATGATGTGATGAGTCAAAGTGGAAAGTCACAACCATGGCAGCAGCTCGCCGGCACCCAGCCCTCCATGCAGCCTCACTGCTTTGGGCTGCAGCACAAGTCCTGCTTGCTGGTGCTGGGGTCACACACGGGGGTACATGTGGCCGGCCTGTCCCCTCCTGCCTTAAGGAGGGGACATCATGCTGCATTGACTTGCTTTTATGAGCAATGCCCACACCCTCGTGCTCCCGGTGCTCTCCCCACCCTGCACCCAGCCACGTGCAGAGTGAGCAGTGCCTCATGGACGATGTGGTCATCGCTCCGCGAGAGGCACTACAGTGTGGGACCAATCTTTTGCGAGGAAACTGCTTCTTGCAAAGTGTGTGGGAGAAAAAGGAAGAAGAAGAAAGGCTCTGAAGAGATCTTTGTGGTGATCAGCTTTTAAATTTAGCCACCCAGAGTCTTGTGAACAGACCAAGGTGGAAAGCGGTTGCCTTTGCTGAGGAGCGGGTGTTGGCGGGGTGCTGGTTTGTGGCGGTGCTCCCGTGGCGGCTGTCCTGCTGCCGGGGTCCTTGGGATCAGCACCGTGCTCTGCACGTGGGCACCCTTCCTCACTGCATTGCCTCGACACGTGATGAGCACCTGGAGGCACAGATTGCTCTTTTGGTGGGGCATATTAATTGTATGAACTGGCCCAGCAGCTGCAGGAGTGCTGAGTGCAGCTGGTGTGTGCAGGAGCTCATGAGATCCATGCCAGGCCCCACTCCTCGGCCATCCCAGCACTGAGATGTGCACGCTGCAGTCATGCTTGAACCCACTCTTGATTACCCCTGGCAGCAAGGTCCTGGTGCTGCCCTGGCTATGGATGCTGCCTGCCCAGGCTCCTCTTCTACAGTGTCACCAAAAGGGAAGTACAGGTTATGCTACACACCATCACTAAGTGCCCGAGACTCTAGCAATCATTTTTCCTGCCAATATTGTTCCACTGAGCAGCATATGGAAGAGTAGAAGTGCTGTGTGTGACATTACATTCCCCTTGCTTATCAAACACTGATTTTTCTTCCTCATTTTTACTTGCAGTGCTTTTTGTAACAAAGAACAAATTACACAGGGGAAAAGACATCTACTGAATTTTAGCTCTGACTTGTGCCTAAATATGATGCTGAACTGACTTCAGGATATATGGAACTCAACCAGAAGGTCTTCTCTGTCTGAGGACTGTCTGGAGTTCCTCAGGATTTCAAAGTGAGGATAAACACTTAAAATTTAATGCATTAAAGAGCAGCAGGCCATCGTACAGGAGAAGGTGCATGGGCAGAAATCTTGCAGAGAAGATGAGGGGGGAAAAGCAGAAACATAAGCCAGATACAGAAAGAAAATGGAAAACAAATCCAAAGAAGTACAGAACCACATTCTCCCTCCTCACTGCAGCGAGCTCTGCTGCTGTCTCTCAAAACAGGTCTGGCTGTGGCAGGGGCAGCAAGGGGTGTTTTGCACGCAGGTGCTAAAAGCCTGTGGCACCCGGATGGGAGTAGGACCTCCTTCTGCAGCCCTTGTTCGGCCGCATGTTTGTGTCAAACCTCACAGCAGCGGAGCGTGAACCACACCATGGAGGTGCAAGGTGTGTGAGCCGCTGCCGGGGGCCCACAGCTCACAGCCCAAATGCCGAAGGCCCCACGGCCTCGGGGTTTTTCCAGCCCCACTCAGTACGCTGTCCCTGGGTTTCTCTTTTCCATCGCACCACTGGTGACTGTGCAAGGGGAGAAGTGACCGCACAGCTCGCCCCGTGCATGCAGCTCCCTGCACTCCCAGCACGAGCGCTGCCAATGTGCACTTTGCTGTCATGGCCCAGGAGTAGGGTGTGCTGGTGGGGTTTGTGCGGCCGCCGCGAGCAGAGCAGTGTCAGAACACACATCCTGCTCACATCCACTGCGGTGAACTGCCCCAGGTACTGATGGCATCAGCTCTGCTCATCACAGCCCTGAGATTAACACTGCAGTGGTACGTCCATCTGTAACGACAGCCTAGTGTCCTGCTAGTCAGATACTTCATTTCTTTCTTCAATTTCAACCCCTCTATGACAAATTCACCCCTTCAAACTGGAGAAAGTATATTTTTTTTCAACGGGTGATGCATATCTTAATTTCATTTTTAAATGATTATCTTAAGATGCAATAATGACAAAGAAAAGACACGTTCGTGGGTGCTCGAGGCAAGCCTCACACAGGCAGGCACGTTCTTAAAAGATGGTGGTTCTCACCTGTCACGCTGTCATCAGTCACTTATTTTTATACTGCCCACAGCACGTCTGTGTGTTGATACTTGTGTCTCTCTGTGCTCAGAAGGGTTCTGTTGCTCAGGGGGACCTGGAAGGTGCTGACTGCCCGTGGGTCAGACATTCCTCTACCACTGCTGGTGCTCTGGGTGCAGATGACCCTTGTTTTCCTTATGTGTTGTAGGCATTTATTAGTGGGCAGTTTTCTGGGTAAAGCAGAGGTTGAACTTTTGAAGCAGGTGTGTGGGACATGACCTTTATTTCTCCCAGTCACCGTCAGGCTGCGCTGAGTGCTCTGCACCTTGACATTCAGCAGAGCAATAAAGAAGTGGAATGTACTAATGTAACCTTTATAAAACAGTTAAAATGATAGTTTAATATTTAATCTCCCGATGTAGTGTTAAAATAAGCTCAATAAACCATGGCAGTAAATT
Source organism: Callipepla californica brunnescens (assembly GCA_023055505.1). Taxonomy (NCBI): domain Eukaryota; kingdom Metazoa; phylum Chordata; class Aves; order Galliformes; family Odontophoridae; genus Callipepla; species Callipepla californica. The sequence continues at coordinate 4,005,670 of JALIRH010000013.1, forward strand.
ACATTCAGAAGGAACTCAATTTAAATAACATTATGGTTATGGTAGGCAGCAAATTATGTCCCGAACTGCTGCTTCAAGGAAAAATACCCTTTGGGTGGGGCTGTTGACCTCACCCAATTACTGGATGATAATTGGGCCACTGTTTGATTTTTGGTAGCTGACCTGGATCCTTATGTGCTTTCTCTTCGTGTCTCCTGCCCAGGCGGCCCACGGGATGCTGCAAATAAACATCTCTCAGCAGCCAGAACAGAACCTTCTGTATTTAAGCCGCATCTTGGGGTTTCAAATCTTCTTGATTAAAGGCACACATAAAGCACCAAAATACCGTACTGGGGAAGGAGTAGAGTTGAGGAAAAAGAGGAATTTTCAGCAAGATCATACAGTTTCTTTATGGCTGAAATAACTTCTTGTTCTCTGTGTAAAATGGTGTGGTGTGCTGGATGAGCGTCACAGCTCCGCTTTGACAAAACAGCCAAGTTTGTACCTGTTGCAAATTGAAAGTGCTACAGGCTCACACATGCAAGTGTCTGTAGAGCTGAGACAGTACTTGGACAGGGACTGTACAAATACTCAGCGAAGTAGGCAGGAGTGAGAAACCAGCCATGCCCCAGTGCTGCTCACCCTGCCCAGCCCAGCTGCAGGGTGCCAGGATGGTGAACGTGTGCTCTGCAGTGGGGCAGTGCCAGGGCTGCCGAAAACAGAAAGTGTGCTGGGGCCACAACCTGGAGTAAGCCAGAGCTGTTGCTGGAGGGGCTGGTTCTGGTTCTTACAGCTCTATGGAGGTATATTTTGATGACAGCACAGCAGAAGTGTGGGAGGTTCAGTGAGGGGAGGGATGGAGGAAAAGCAGAGCTGGTACTGAAAGGGAAAATGAGCCTAGGGGGAGGAAACACATCTTAACTTTGGGCTGAGGGACGGTGGATGCACGGTACCTACTGGTGGCTGCCATTTTCCAGACAAATGGTGTGGTCTATGGGCAGGTGATCTGGATTGCAGCACCAGTGGCTCATTGCGGTGTTCCCAATGCTCCCCTAGGCTGAGGCAGTTTCATGTTTTCCCTCTAAAGAAATACCCTTCTGAATGAGTTTTCCTGTATGATTTCCACTGAATGTAATTTTAAAAGGCTTCAGTAAAACAGCTCTTTACTCCTCAATAGAAACTGAGAACTGAGAGGACAGAAATTAGTGATCTAGTTTCGTGTTATTAGATTTCCACGCATCACAGCAGCAGTGGATGGACTACATTAATGCAGCACCAACTGCATAGAACAAAGGGGTGATGATCCTTCTTTTATAGTGATGCTATAAATGCTTTGTCCCTGCACACCTCTGCCACTGGAAGTAAAGACTGACATTTAAACACACGTAAAGCGTGATCTTAACTCCACAGAAGTTACTTTCACCTCCTTGGAAGGGGTTTCACATCTGTGATGATACGGTTATTACTGCGGCAGCAGTCAAGTTTGGGACATTCCCTCAGAAGTGAAACGTGGTTTGCTCATTCAAGGGGACACAACGGATAAGAAGGGAATAGGCTCAAGGAAACTCTCTGACCCCAAATTCCTGGAAGTTAATAGGCAGGTGGCTTGTATTACAGACATGGCTCAGCCAGGGGACCAGCACACGTCTTGCTTTCCTTTTATTTCCCAGGGGCTTGCCCCTTTCTCTGTTGAGTGAAACATGCTGAGTGGTATCTAGAATCATCACATTTCTGTTACTTTATTTCCTTTTCTTTGTTTGCTCCGTAATTTCTCAGCTATTTTTCAGAAAGCATATGGATGCTACCAGAGAATAAATAAGTTTCACATCTCTGTGCTTTCAGTAAAAAATGGGGGGATTTGGAAAAATGCATGAAAAAATATTAAGCTCAGGAACATCCTGGTGTTTATTAAACTGCTGGGGAAAAAGTCACAGGAAGAATGGTGAAGGATGAGTTTCACCAACACAGAAAGGCAAATAATCAAATTAAACTAAATGAAGATGAAATCTTACTTAAAAAATTGCTTTAAAATTCCTGACTAAGATAAAAAATAAATGCCCTCACATTTGTTGAGTTTTCCTCTGGGGGTAGAAAACAATTTCAAACAGGAATTTTCTGCTGGTTTTAGCTGTCACAAGGGCAGGAAATTGAAGTCGAACACCAACATTTGGCAGCTGAAGAGCAAGGTGCTGCATCAGGCTCTGAAGTCCCACCTGCCACGGTCTGAGTGGCAGAGGACAGGCACCTTGCCCTCACCATGTGCCTCTGTGGGTCCTGGGTGCTCCTGCTGCCTTGCTCTTGCCCACTGGGCTGGTCTCTCTCTGCTGGGCTGGGGTCTGTGCAGCTGCTGGGTCAGGGCAACCAGGTGTCTGAAAATGTAACTGAGTGCCCTCCTCTGTAAGCAAGGCCCTAACATGGTTCTTCCAACAGCCCTATGCGTGCTTATGAATAGTTCATAGTAAAAGCTTCCACTGAGAATATAAAAGGCAATTAAATCTTAATGGCCTGATGTTTACATTTTTTGAACTACAGGTTGGAAAGCCTGAGTGCAAATCGTTCCGACACAGCTAACATCTTTCTATTCTTGCTATAAGCGAATTTGTGATAAGCACTGGCTAAAAAAAAATGTAAAAAATAAGTCACTGATGTGCCTTATTTTTTTTTCCATGTGCTTGCTTTTTTCTTCCTGTATTTTCAGGGGGATTCAGTTGCATTTTAGAGGGCAGTTCCCTTGGCAAAAGCCACAAAGTCCCAGGCGGCAGCAGCAAGCCCAGCCTCATCCAAGTGAGTGCTCATGGTGAGGCTGCTGCCTCATTGGGGTGTGTAGACACCATCCCACAGGATTCTTTATGTACACGTGTGACACCGGGCTCAGGTGTGAGGTACATCATAGCTGGTTTTTAGAAGCTGATCCCACCGAGGCAGCAACTTTGCAGGAGCTCTTTAGCTTGACTGAGACTTGGGACCCGAGTCATGTATGCCTGCCAGCAGCCTTTCATGTGCATGTTGTGTCAAATGAAGCAGCAAGTTTCATCTCTGGGTTAAATTTTCCTGTTGATGCTAAGGACGATAACACCACCGCAGTCTTGAGCTTTTACTACTCCCCACCTGGCTGTTGTCCCCTCAATGGGGGTGTGAGCCATGGGCCAGGAGCCCCATTTGCGAGGCAAAGACCTTCCTTTCAGCCTGGAAGATTTCATGTCCTGTTGCCTGAGCCCCTGTTATTTATCTTAAAATAAGGTCTCAACCCACTGCATGCAGTCTCCTGCACCTTGTCCTGCTTCTCACTGTGATCCTGACACTGAGGGTATGGTGATGTGTGGGACATGTCTTCCCAACCCACGAGGTTGCCAGAGCATGCCAGCCAAGGGGAACGGTTCTCTGCAGCTGCTTGTGGGACGCTGCTGGCCCTCAGAGAGCACCCATCTATTACTAATGGAATGCAGTGACCTGGAGGTGTGGGTCCTTCACAGCACACAGCCTTCCAGCTGGTGGAAAACGACCTCATGTGCTTTAGAGAATGGCCTTAATGCAGAGAGATGTGACAGTAATAGGAGTAAGAGCGTCTCTTGGCATGGAAGTGTTGTCTTGGCCAACTCAATTCCGTTTGCTCTTTCCTCTTACTGTATCTGGTTTGGCCTTCAGTCAATAGAGAAATTACGAAGACATGGGTTTAGTTCACCCACAGATTTTCACTGTGCTTCTTGGAGCTGCCTGTGCTGCAGGGCTCTGCTAACCTGCTCCACGGCACGTGGCTTGGGATGGGGCTGAGCAGAGCTGCTGGCAGAGCTTGCCTGAAGATCGCTGTTGTCCAACACTCGCTTCCTGTTGTCTGCTGAGAGAGGTTTCACCTGTGCAAGCTCTTGCTGCAAACAGCAGATTCTGTTGGTTTCAGAGTAGAATGAGCCCTACAGATGATTTCACCTTCCTTGGAGCTGGTGGTACGACAATGCAACCTGGCAGAGATTCAACACAGATTCTGTTTCCCAGGCTGGAGAAAAGTAACTCCATCAGTGCAAAAAGATAAAGCCGAATGAGGACATTTTTCAGAATCTGACAGGACAGACGTAACATAATACATAAAGGCTTTTTATAATACGTAAGCACCCCGTGTGAGTGCATACACTCACATCGTCAGTTCTATTTACTTGTTTTTTTTAGGAGAGAAATGTAGTAGCTCTTGTTGCTGCAGTCTGTGATGTAGGCTGGAAAAGCAATCTGTGCACAAAACACTGAGATGAAACATCCAGAGAGCAGTTAGTGTAACCACAAGTTGTTCCTTTTCCCCTGGCTGAGATTGCACCTGCTTTGCTGCCAGCCTGCTCCGTGGCAGCCACGGACACGACATGCATGGCCACCGTGCTCTCTGCAAAGTGCTCCAAGTGGAAGTACTGAGAGCAGAGCAACTGCTGTGGACTCTGAATGATTTATGAAACGAAAAATCTCTCCTTAGTGCAAGAGGGAACAAATGCAGGGCTGTTCTGAACTATTTGCTCTAACATCTAGTTTAAACCTGGCTAATAAAGCATCTAGAACCTATGCCTTTAAGAGAAAAAAATAGGTCTTTCTTTGTATATTTTCCTTCTCTGCTGTTGTAAGTAGACTGGAAATTCAAAATACTGGACACCCCAGTTGGAAACTAGAGTGCACATAGCACATTTTTATTTTGTCACAAGTAACGTGGTGATGGCTCACCAGTCACTACTGGAGGATGATGTCATGAATTAAATCTGGGTATACAATAAAGCTGTCCTGTTGGGATGAAGGGCTACGTATCCAAGCTCGTATTTATGAAACTTCATGGTGTAACTTCCCTTGCTCTGTGGATGGGATCTGTGAAATGGGAAGGAGAGGCTTCATTGCAGACCACAGCTGGTCAGGAGAGAGCAACTCAGTACATGCCTGCAGTAGCTCAGCCCCGTGTTCCTCATTGGTGTCACGAGAAGTGGATGGGTGCTGCTACCAAGAAAAATGCAAGCACAAAGATGGGATGGGCAGGAGAAAACTCTTTACCCTGTGACTTTTAAGAGTTCAGCAAAGCCTATCCGAAACAACAAAACAGAATAGTTGAGAGGTGACTTGACTTCAGGGAATAAATACTTACTGAGGGGAAAAAATAATGGGTACCGAAGGGCTTTTTAACTTAACTCTAGGAAGTATAATGAGAACCAGAGGATGGAATCTGGAGCCAGACAAATTCAAATTGGAAACATGACCTACATTTTTAATAGCGAATGTGATTAACCATTGGAACAAAGTGCCCACAAAATAGTGGATTCGCTCCTCTTGATGGCTTCAAATCAAGACTAGATGCCTTTTTGGGAGATAAGCTTTAGTCAAAAATAGTTATGCTTTAGTCAAACACATGTTAAGGGGCTCAATATAGAGGTAATTGGGGAAATGTAATGGCCTGTGATATCCAGGAGGTCACGCCAGATGGTATAATGATCCCTTCTGGCCTGAAACTCAGTGAATCTCGGAATGAATATAAATGCTATCATCTGGATGTGCATTTGAAATAATTGCAGGGAGAGATTAGACACGCAATTGCATATGGTTCAGAGTTGATAAACTTTCCTCCCCTCCAGAACAAAGGCCCTTATTTATACCTAATTACATGGTGCTGTTGTAATTCAGATAAATATCCGTTAGGAACTCGAATGGGATGTCGGCAAGTCAATTTTTTACTACTGTGAGTGTGTGCTGTGTGGAAACCTCGCTTTTAAAACTTATGTGCAACTCCAGACTTGCTCACGCAGGAACGTATCCAGGAAGAGCTTCAGCGTAGACATTTTCTCCACCCGGAGAGTGTCATTACATGCTTTAGCCCCAACAACTTTGAAGTTGCTTTGGTTAAATCGTAAAGACGTGGAGGTCCTGGTCTCCGAAGCAGCTGGGTGAGAAATGCTCATTTCCCGAGCACTGCCGAATTTTACAGGAAAGTGTTGTCGAAAGAGCAATAGTGGAAAATAAAAAAGTGCAAGCTCCTAAGAATAGCTTTGCTCATGCTGACATTATCGCAAATGGCATCTCTGCTTGGGTAATGCAAACACACCTGCAAAATAGCCAGCTGCTGCAATGCTGCTGGAGAAAGAAGTACCAAATAGTAACTGGTACAAGAAACCGCATTAAAACATAGATAACTTCTAATATGAATGTCATCATATTATGTAGCTTTCAATTTTAGTGTTATCTCGCTCAAAAAGCATTCAAAACAACTGCACAGGTAAGCGGTGAGGCCACGCAGAGGAAATAGCATTGTTAAAGTTCAGTGAAATGATATCACTTATGGTATGCGTGTGCTTATCTGTGCTCAGAGGAAAAATGTTGACGAACATAAAGGGTTTCATTCATAAAGGGCCTTAACCTTTTGTACTCTCAGTCTCCTCCACATCCAGCTCCCATGAGCAGTACCACATGAGTTTTGAAAGTTTATTTTATCAAGTTCTGAGCTCAGCACAGAGCTCCAGGCAGCACCTGAAGTGCCACTGGAGGACTGAATGTTCCCAGGTGAGGAGATCTCTGCTCGATTTGAAAGGGCCAAAAGCCTGGCTCTGCAACATCCCTCACCGTTACCCAAAGATTTGGGCAGTTCCGTGGCAGTCCAGGCTTACAGATTGGCTTTTCTCGAAAGCAAATGCAATCTGACCAGTGTATTCATCCTGCAGTATGAAGTCTACAACTTCCTCCTGAATCCAAACTTTGTTTATTATAACCATCCACTATCTTTTTTTTTTTCTTCTTTTTTATTCTTTTTTTTTTTTTTTCCCCAAGCAACATCCACAGAGCATCATGACTAACATGAAGGCTGCAGAAGTGCCTGCTAATGTATAGACCCTCAGACAAAAATCTCCTCGGATTGCCTCTGTTGATGCTCAGAGCCCTGCAGTTAATTACTCATTAGCTAATTGTAGCTGCATTTTTCAATCTCTCTCATTTCAGCTCAAAAAGGAAACGCGATAATGGTGACTCTGCAGGTACTGTGTAGCAAAACCAATATTTTAATGAATCTCAGTATTACTTTTTTCATGTGAATAACAAGGCTGTCTGCAAGTACTGTTCTATACAGTGGCTCTGATTATTTTGTTAGATTACACTCAAAATGAAAGCGACAAGAAATAATGAAAATTATATTTCAAGTTAGCTGTGTTTTAATGTGGCTTTTTGCCAATTAATTTTTCTAAAGCACACTGCAATAGCTGGCGATTCTGAAGCTGCTTCTCCGTACTCTGACGGCGATGGCCTTTATGATAGTACTGCCGCATCAGCAAAACTACGAGGCCTTTCTCTCACAGTTCTGCAGTAACATTAATTTCTTACAGGTCCTAAAGGTCGTTCTTATTTTCAGTCAAATAGCAATATCTGCAAATTTTAATGGCGCTTCTTCATTCATGTTACACTATCCAGAATTGTTATAAAATTCAACAATGTATGAAAATGTCATCACTAGGGATGAATGAAGCAGCTCACATGAAAATGAAAATCAGCTCAAACCTTTGGAGGCGTTCAAAAACCTTAGAGTGATTTTATTTTGTCTTCCCTGCCTCCACTTCTCAGGCAGGGAACTTCTACGAGTTCCAGTGCCTGAAATACTGTCATAATTTATTTTTATAGACAAAAGAAATGCTTAGTGCTAATTATCTAAACTTAAGTGCAGCGCCATATGGGAAATTATTAGTTAAAATAAGAGATTTGTACAAAAAATTGGGAAGTGGATAATGAAGTAGGTGGGGGAGAGGATCAATTCTGATAGAAGGTAGTAGAGTTTCCCAGGTTTCGGTCTTCAGCCTGACATTATTTGTGATTTTTTATTAACGATGATGACATAAAAAAATAAGCATGTGCTACTTGAATTTACCAGCGGCATCAGGCAGGGACGCAGTATACTATCACTGCAAAGTCAAATCAGCTCCTTGTTTAGGAAGAACTGAGTGACCATGAGAACTGGGATAATATAAACTGGTTGAAATTGAGAAGGATTTGAGTGCGAGATCATGCATGCACATTTGGGAAATGATTGGTGAGACAGAGAAAGACAAAGTGTGTAAAGCAAGGTATTTTACCTGGGGAAAATTAATACACTGTTAGCAGTGGATGAGGTTAGAAGGCAGCCAAGACAGTGCGTGCTACTCACTAGTGACTCACTTCACATCTGGGAAGCTACTGGAAAAGATAAGAGTGACCATGGGAAGGAAGAGTCTTAAGTGTGACAGGAGCTTGGAAAATGAAGGGCAAGAGAGGCACTATAAATACTGCATGGGCACGAGCTCCACACAGAGAAAACCTCTATTTAAACCAAAGGACAACATTGGCACAAGAGCAAATGAGTACAAATTGGTCATGAATAAATTTAGGATGGAAATTGGAAGCAGGTTTCCAAACAACAGAATAGTGATGTTCTGCAACTGCTTTCCAAGGAGAACAGTGGGAACAAGAACAACAACAGAAACCCAAGTTACTTTTAAGACAGAGTATAATGAGTTTCTGAAAGGGATTATGTGCTGTGTTTGGCTAAGATAGCAGGGAACTAGACTTGATGACCCAAGAGGTCTCTGCAGACCTGTCTTTCTAAGCCTATTTCTCATGGCCAAGTATTTCAGAGTGCTGTTAAGTGTTCCTTCTCCTTCACGTATTTTTCAGATAAATTTTTACGGTATGCTGCAGGGACCGCCAGCTGGACTGATTTAGTGAAGGACCGAAATGATGGTGTCCAGAATATGTACAATACTCTGTAAACTGAGCAAGAGAAGGGGGTGTCTAGAATCCTGCTGGGGCAGGCGTGGGTGCTCAAAGGGACCACAAGCACACTGTTAAAGAACTCAGTATTTCCATTACTTCTTGTAGCTGCATTTTCCTTTGTCAGTGTCCCCATAAAAGGATGCGTACGGAAGCCCTGGCTTCAGGGTTCAGCTGGATTTTTGAGGGTTCCTCACCCACAAAAGTAAGGTGGGAGTTTGCAGCTATTTCTTTATTCTGTAATAACTTCATCAAGCTGCTGGAAGGACACAGACTGCCCTGGATTAGTGCAGTCACTCCCTTATTAAGAGAGTTTCTTGTAGTCACAAGTTCTATGATTTTCTATGTCTGTTTTGGTTGAAAACCAAAGAGTGGGAAAACGAGAACTGCAGCAGTAGACAACTCTGGTGGTTTCTCCTTTGCAACTAACTACAGAAGCCTTTTTCTGAAATCAGCTATTAATGTAAAAAATAGATTAGGACACGGGAAAGTCAGATGAAGTCCACAATAGTGCAAGAAAAAGGAGAAAAAATAGGCAGTAGCTATGCAAGGGAGCAGTACTTTGCTTAGTTCTTGTCACCCTACACATCAGTCACAGGTGCACCGGGCAGCAGCTCTGATTTGTTGTGCAAATATTTTAACTACCCATTAAAAAAATGACCCCTGGTACCTGGCAGGGAGCAGTCACCTGCCAGGACGAGATGGCCTGGGGATGCTGCAGCCTGGGGCTGGTATGAGGGTGCAGCACCAGCTGCCATCTGCACAGTGACATGCTGCTGGCAATGCCATTGCGTGGGGGTAAAGCCAGCCAGCTCTTCTCAGAGCAAATCCATTGCAAGCATGACCTGTTGCTGTACTTACCTCCGTCCATACTCTTCCCCCCCACACACAGCTGTGGGAACATGGCTGCAGCGGGGATGCTTTAGGGGATATAAAAAAGCAAAGTTTCAGCTTACTCTTTCAAGTAAGAAGAACGCTGAAGAACAGTGTGACCATGGCATCTGGGAGAAGCAGCTTTTTCTCAGAGATATCTCTGTATTTTGGGGCCTGCACATGAGCGGTGCTGACGGTGTCAGGCAGGATGTGTGGGGCCTCCCTGCCTGCACTGCAGCCAGCTTCCTCCAGCAGGAACAAGTGCTAGCAGTGATTAAATACCACTGATGGATGGCTATGAAAACATCCCACTGTGAGGTAAACCAGCCCGGAGTTGTGGCTGTGGGCGCTGGGCTGGATACTTATGCCTGCAGCCTGAGACTACAGGCCTGGTGTGGCCACAAGCCTAGCTTGCTGCCTTTGATTTCTCACTCCTGAGGGTTCTGCAAAAACAGAGGTTTAAAAACACCGTCTCTGATTAGCAGAGAGCCTTCAGGATCCCGCTTGCCTCTTTTCATCACCACTTCAGCTCATGCCAGGCACCACATCCTGTGTGGGCCAAACAGGGGCACCTGGGCAGGGTGGGCTGCACCATGGCTGTGATGCTGTCACAGCCTGTGAAACAGGAAAACGAAAAGGTGCAAAGGAAAAAAAACCCAACGCTTGCACAAAAAGCAAACGATGCTATGTTCGTTCCTCACTCTTCCCTCAGCCTTGCCCTTTGCGGAGGCTGAGAAGTGTGAACACATCCTGTTTATCTCAGCAGCCTCGCCGCCCTGCTGGGTTTAGTGGCAGTGGTGCTGGCAGAGCTGGCCCTGCCATGGAAGCGCTGCCCATCTACCATGGGGCCATCACTCGTGAGGCCGGGGAGAAGCTGCTGCTGGCAGCAGGTGCCGATGGCAGCTACCTGCTGCGGGACAGCGAGAGCATCCCGGGGGTCTACTGCCTCTGTGTGCTGTGAGTATGGGCGACAGAGGGCTGGTGGGGCTGCTGAGTATCCCAGCCTGGGAACCTGCAGAGTCGGGTGGTCCCATGAAGTGAGGCTGAGCAGAATCTGAGCACAGATGGGTGGGAGAGGTGCCATGGAGGAGAGCTGGGCAGCTCAGCTTTGTACCTGCTGATTTCTGCTCTTCCAGTGCAGCATCCTTGGGGCATAGCTTACTGGAGAGAGCAGCAAAAGCATCGTCTTCACTTGGGTTCTCTTGATCTGGAGTAAACTACCTTTAAGTAATGAGGAATAATGGTGGATAGCAGACTAGTTGGAAATGCTTCACCACATAAAATGAAAGGGGAAGTATTGGACCTCTGTAGAGAGGTATTAGTAGATACTGCTCAGGGAGAGCTGGAAAACTACGAAGACGTAGGACCTCATTTTCATGAGGCATCTTATTTTCCCTACTGTTGGCAAAGGTGAAGGGATGAGAAGTTTTTAGAGAGACTGCTGCGTAACCAAGTACCAAAGCAGTGACAGAGCAAAGACGTGCCCGTGCAGATGGTTGTGTCTTGCTTCAGTAGGAGAAGAAAAGCAAGAGAAAACAGTGCTAAGGCTGGAAAGAGAATAGCTAACAGCGAGCAAATAGAGAGGGCAAAAAAATGAGCAGGGGAAGAATAGTTAGTCTGGTTTTCCTCAGAGGTCTTGAATACGTTTCCTACAATACACAATTAAGCTCTGAGTGAGTATTATTATTCTCCTGTTGTAGACCAGTAAATGGAGAAACGCAAGGAGGTAATAGGCAATCCACAAATACACCACCTCGTAGCAGAAAGTCTTATTGGCAGAAGATATATTCTTTCTTCTCTTCATGAAATCAGAAGATGAGCCAAAACAGGCACTTCTGCTAAAAAAATACAGCCCTTAACAGCTAGCTGAAGAATGGGAAGTAAGAAACATCTCGAGTTAAATGAAAATGGAACAGACATAGCAAGGGGTAAGGAGAGCTGTGATTCCTGTGATGGCAACAGGCAATAAAAGCAGAATAACCATCAGAGAACGTGTTGATATATCTCCTTAACAGTCAGTAGTCAGTCAGTGCAGGGGGGATACCAAGGGATTAGAGAAAGGGTCAAGCAGAGCTTTACAATGCTGCATAAAATAGGGAATCCTAAAATTAGTTCACTATTAGTCTAAATCAGGCTGCAAGTGTGTAATGAGGTCTTCTATCTGTATGCAATCAGCTGGGATTTTTTGCCATGTTAATGACACGTCTTCAGGAGGAAATATCATGAATGAAATAAAACATAAAATGAAAATAGGAAGGACAGAAAGGATTGTTGGCTGTAAAGCTCTGCAAGCTTTGAGGAAAGAGCAATAACACCCACCTATCTGTATCTGGAAATTATGGGCCACTCAAATCTTCATATTACATTATATTCAAACACAGATATGCTAAGCAAAGGGGAAAGAACAAAAAAATTGCTGATGAATGTTATGCATTCTTGTAGAACAGAAATCTTGAATACATTTTTTTGTTTATAATCCACACCATGAGGGAAATTTTCAACAGTATCTTGGATAAATTTTGATAAATAAATGAAAAATGCTGTGGTGAATGTGAGCCAACGTAGAGAGTAAGGTGGTTGAAAAATGGTAGAGTTAAAGCTTGGATCTAATACTTCCTAATGTTTCAGCTCAGATTAAACAGCGTATTACACAATAACTTTGAGGATGGTTATCATAAAGGCATCAGGGAGTGGCCTCACGCTGGAGATAGCAGTGACAGTTTAGATAAATGTGCACCATAAACTACAGGAGAGCTTTAACAGGCAAGTTCACTAAAGCTGAGCACTTCAGTAGAGAGAAACTGAGAAGCAGGAAAGGAAGGCTTTAGAGATGTAGATATACGTTCGCTGGAGGATGCCAAGCCTGGCTTTCTCAGAATCAACCTGTGAGTGCAAACCCCCTAAATTCAAGTCTGAACAGCATGCACAGGGATGGAACAGGTGACAAGCTTGTGTGTGTACAAGAGCTCTGGTAAAATCCAAGGAGGAAACATGAAGCTGCTGTGTTCACAGTTTATCAGAAGGAAGAAAAGAGGAAGGTGGCTGCCCTGCCCACCCAGCCACTGGTGAGTCCTGCAACTGCCTCTGCCTTGCTGTGGCTCAAGCAATGCTCCTTTTGTGGAAAGACATTGTAAGTTTGTGGTGGCACCCCTCTCTGGGCATTCCCAAAAAGCCCCAACGTAGTTTGGGTGCACATAATAAGGGCAGCTGCATTCACATCCAGGTTCATCCACCGTTTGCTTTTTCAATTAAAAAGTGGAGCCCTGACCTTTAAAAAGGAGAAGAGTCAAAGATCCACGAATCCCTTGCGACTGACACTGATTTTACAGGGCAAGCATAAAAGAGACAGGTGATAGCATAAAACCTGACCTACAGAGCTCGGTGGCTGTGACAGGTATGCCCCTGTTGTCAGAGAATTTATCTAGAATCCTCTGCTTCCTCTCTGTTTCTCCTGGTGTATTCTCCGTCTCTCTGGAATGCTGCTTTGTGCCAGTCTGAGTCGTTGCATGCACACAGCATGCCTGCCAGTCTGCAAAGAAGGATCAGGTTTTGGTGTGGCAAAACGCAAAGAACCCACTTTCAGAACTATTTTCTAACCACAGTTATACTTTGCACGGAGGGATAGAAGTGTTTTGCTTTGGACCAGGGTCCCCTGAGGCTCATGCAAACAAAAATGCTGCTGGCAGCCTTTGGCAAGGTTTTCTGTTTAAGGTGATCTTCATAATACCTCACGACCTTTGTGGTATGAAAGCCATTATTACATTGATAATATAAACTTTAAGGCCATTCTTCGTTCCTGTTCGACAGCACCAGCAGAGGAGCACACTCATATCCTGGAAATTTGTTAGGGTTGCATGGAACAGCGAGAAGATTTTTGCTGCTCCAGGAAACTGGGATAGGAGAAATATATATGCTTTAAAAAAATGTACACTTTTTATCTGTAGATGTGTGCTATGTGCAGCACTCTGAGGTGTTGCTGTCAACGCCTGGATGTTCCAGGGAGCTTTTTTTACTGATACGGCTTCCTCACCGCTCGATATTCCATCTGACGTTTTTAGCACCATCAGAAATCCTCTGTGCACATTGCTCCTAATGAAGTCGATGGGGGACACAGGACTCAATAACAGAGGCCAGCTTGGGCTGCAGCCTCTTCAACAGTGTGTGAAAAATGCATGGGGTAAACTCCTGAGAGTGCCAAAAGCACTGTTTTCCTTTACAGCTATATGAGAACACGTGCAGGAACAAGCGGTTCGTGCCTGGATTGGCACAGAGAAAGCAACTGTACTTTGGGTCTTAACATTCATATACTTGCTCTGTTAGTAGCTGTTGCAGGCCTTCAGATATTTCTCGGTGAACGTTCAGCTGAACATGACATCCTTGTCAAACCCTGTGTTCAGATCATTTGTTTGGAATCATCCGTTCCTGTGCTGCGTTGCATTCAATTTGCGGAGAGTAATCAAAAGCTGGAAGAGAAAACTGTTCAGAGCTCTTGAAGCAGCAGCAATGGCAGTGAGGATAGGCAGCAGTCCTATCAGACCTTTGCATGTGCTGTTTTTTCTGTCACCGTAACCTCAGTGCCATGTGCTGAGGCTTTCTGATGCAGCAGATACATCAGGTGCACAGCGAGGTGTGATGCAGGACCACGAGTCAGCTTCAGCTCAGCGTTTCCTTTGTTTCCCACATAATATGGTTGATAGAAGTGGCAGAATAATTGCATTCGTTACAACACTGCACACAATAATCATCATTCTTCGGAACAAAAGCTTCTGTCTGCTGAGGAGCCCCTCCACTCAAAGTTGCTGCTGTACGTATCGTGCTCTATTTTCAGCTTGGAAGAAATCTTCCGCAGCACGGTGGAGGTATTTCTGCTCCCTGCTCTTCATCTTTGCTGAGGAACAACTTGTCCCATGGCCCTCAGCTATTCCAATGCATTTTTCTGGAAAGCTTTTGCAAAGGTCGGCAGCCTGAACGATGGCCGGTCACCGTGCAATTGGTAGATAACAGAATCTAGATCAGCTCTACTCTGATTTTCCAGACCTGAGCTTTGAAGATTTAGTTCAAGCAGTGATTTCAGCTCCAGGGATTTTATGGTCGGAACTGTGCCTCTCTGCTCCGAGAGAAATGGGAAATCTAATTATGAGCTACAACGCATCACTCCCAAGCAGTCCTACAAATGTTTCAAAGATATAAGAAACTGTCGTGAGATTTTGCCTTTGTGATGTGCTGCTCTGCAGGACACCGTAATTCACAATGCTTAGCTACTGCCCCACCGGAAAGTAAGTTCCTGCCCTTTCTTGTCTCAAATTGGAATCGATTCTTATTCTATTTCCAAATGTCAGTAAATTCCCATTTGAGGGATTCCTTTCGGCTCCGCTGCCCTGTACCACACCACTGCAATCACACCTGCTCAGGAAGGCTGCACTCTGTCCCTGTGGGTGAGCCAGCTCCTCTGCTGGTCCTCAACAGCGCTCAGATGGTGATGCTGACCATCTTTCACAGAAGACTGCCTGCATATTGACTCACATTTCACAAGCTTTGACATTCTTTTTTTCAGGCTTCTGTTTATTTTAGAAAAGAGAATCGAGGTAATGGTAGCTCTGCACGTTACAGATTCAGTAGCACAGATAAACATGACAACAAGTGTTGGTAGGGAATCAGTGATAGGAGTGTAAGCTCCAATGAGCATGTATGGAGTGTTACTATGAGCTCTGTTGGGCTTTTCAGACCATGTAAACACTGATTTAAACTATCTTGTACACTCTTGCTGACAGGGAGCTTGTATCTTGCATATCATCTCAATGCAGACGCTATTTCTTCAGTTTGGGTTAGCTGATGGGTGGTAATTGCTAAGCTGCTGCACCTTTACTGTGTGCCTGAAACCTAACAGAGGCAGGAACTGGGCAGGCTGCTTGTCAGCCAGAAAATGCACATTCCAAGACAGAATGAGGAGCTATAAGCTTGAGCAGAATTTTCTCCTACATTAACTAATGAGACTCTTCAGCCTTTCTGTGCTTAATAAGCCAAGCAGCAATATAACAATTAAAAGAAGGAAAACAAAGTGGTTGAAGAGGACGTTAGGGCTGATGTTTGTCCTCTCGGCAGCCACCCCTACAACAGCAGCAGGGATGTGGGGTGGAGTCCCTCATGAACACAGGTGGGTGTGCAGCCTCCAGACATGGCCACGGGGCAACTCTGTCCCTCTCGGTGTTTGGTGCTCTGGCAGCCATCTCCTGCAGCAGCAGACACTGCCACTGCCATGTGCAAGCACCAGAGTCACCCTCTAGGGTGCTGTGTGGGGCTGGTCCCTGAGCAGGCAGCTGGGAGCCACTGGGTGAGGTGGAAGGGGCCATCGCTGGAACCGCTCAGGCTATTGCATGCTATCTGCTGCATGTCCTAAATAGGAAAGTAGTGATTCCCCCGTGGGCTCTCTTGTACTCATCTCCATAGCATTATGTGGTTTGTAAACACTACCTCAGCTTGTGAGATGAAGAGCTTGCTAACTGTTTCACACTTGAGAAATTGTGACACAGGATGCTCAGGGCTGCAACACCCTTCGGCTTTGGCTTCCCAAGGTGATAGGGACAGGAAAGCGCTTTGTGAACACTTGGTGTTCTGCTGTACAGCCTGCCACTGCTGGCATTGCTGTGGGCTGTTTCTCTTGCTGTGCCATTGCCCAGCTCACACAGCCGCCTCCCATAGTCTCCCATTCCAGAAAGAACTGCGTTTCTTGACTTCTCCTACGCCACAAAAAAGATTGAGGCAGACACCCAAGAAACAAAATTCCAGCCTGAAGCGCTGAGATGTGTCAAAGCTACAAGGATCCGGGTGTGGGCAGCGTGCCACGCTCCGGGCTGTGTTCGTTAGCCACAGCATGGCTCATTCCTAAGCAGTAGCATAAAGAGAAATCCTCAAGGAAGATCAGGATGCAAGTACACCAGGTGAGAGGAGCTGATTAGTACATTGCAAAGACATCCGAATAAAAGTTATGTGAAGAGGAAGAAATTGATGTCATTTGTTGCTGACACGGCTTTCCCTCATCTCTCCGTCTTTCTCCCTTTATATTTGCTCCATTTTGGACCCAGAAATGAATACAAATTAGTTTAATAAAATTTCCCAACTGAGACACAAAACATTTGGAAATGATTTTAAAATACACCATGCAGCTGAAATGTCATGGTTAATTTTAAGCTGCAGCGTGCAGCTGATATCCTCCGGCTATTTCAGCAGTGCAGAAGATTGTAATTATTCACCTGTTAGAGCAAATGAAGCTTTAACAAGCCTGATCACAGTTGAAAAGGAGGAGTGGAGAGGATGGGGAGACAGATGCTGTCTCGGTGTGTCATCTGTGAATGATGCCTTTGTAGCTCTTTGGGAGGAATTAGCTAGCTATAAAGTAAAAAGCTATAATGCAAAATGGACTGTTCTCTGTAACAGCAACTTTTTAGATTTTTCCTTTGACAAAGTTTTCCCAGTAAAGTTATTGCAGCAGAGTCAGTGATAGTGTGGTTCCAAGATGGTGTAACATATCCATTGTTACGGGGAATCAAAAGAGAAGTGAAATAAAATAGGAAAAAATTATCAGTGGTGACCAAACCACTGTTTAAGTGCCATCCAATATTGTCTTTACAGCGATGGATGTCTTCTGCTTTTGATTTTTGCCTTTGATGGGGCCCTGTTCATCTTGCTTTGAGTGCTCCCATCACTTGTGCCTCCTGGATGTGAGTGAGGAGCTTTGTGACTGTGACCAAGGCTGGTGGCAGTGCCTGGACCAGGGGAAGGGGCAAGGAGCCTTGTGCTGAGTCTCTTCCAGGTGCGAGGAGATGCTCCTCTTGCAAGAAATGCTGGGAAGGCAGCGTCAGTGTCAGCGTCACCATGAGTGCTCTCTGAAGTCCTTCTCTCAGTGATATGTATGTCCCCTGTTGATTTTCTCCAGCATGTAGATGAGTTTGGAGCCCTTGGTGGGTTTAGTGTGCCTCAAGGCATGCCTGCATGAGAGGCTGCAGGTGACAGTGCCATGCCCATGCTGCTCCATCTTCCTGAAGTTCCATGGCCACACCACACACAGGAAAATTATTCTACAGGACCTCAAGTGTAAATTTTCTGTTGAACTTCTGAGAGAAACAGCTTGATCTTCCTTCATCCCACACTGAACTCTGTAGATGTTGGGTACTTTAAATCATTGAAACCTTTCTCCCTGAGACTTGCCTAGCACTGAAAAGAGCTTGGCACCTCAAAATGATGTCACTTGCTTGCTTGCACATGGAAGGTAGAAAGTACTTTGAAGTGGTAATGAAGTAAGTTCCTGCTACTTAACAGAAAGTTTTGATAAGATCATATTCGTTAGCAGAGTACTTACCAGAAGAGCTGTAATCCATTGTTTTGTGGAAGCAAAGATCCTGAATGAGAGCAGAGAAGTGGGAGGACTCTGGTGTTTTCTTCTTAACAAACTTCTCATTCCTTGGGCGTTTCCTTGGAAGGATCTGGTCCTGCTCAGTGCCTTTCTTCAGAGCCAACAGCAGGTGATAACACTGTTTCTCGGCTTAAGCACCACGAACCCTTTTCATGCCCCGCGGTCTTTCCTCCTCTGGGAAAAATGTAGGTTTGCCAGATGAGTGCAGAGCTCCCACTTGTGATAAAAATGTCAGACTCCCCCCATGCTCTGTGCTGGGCTCAACACTTTCCCAGTCCCGAATTCTTTTCATGTGTCTCGTTATCTGAGCTATCCTTTGTGTTTTCTCTAGGCTTGGGTGTGTTATTTTATAGCTGAAATTCTTTGTATGTTTATTGTACCCTGCTTTAGTCCTCGACATTACTTAAGCTGACCTCTATTTTCCAGTGGCTCACTAAACCCACCTAGCAGAGTGCTAGAAGCCACCACATTTCACAGCAGCACCCCAACTGCTCAAGGACTTTAAGTCATGCAATCTCTTAGGAACAGCAAAAGCCACTTCTGGAAAAATCAGACTCTAAAGAAACTGAAGTAGCTGGTAGCAGAACAAGCACTGGTAACACGCACAGAGTATTCACAAAAGCAGGATGCAAGAAAGGAAGTCTAGATTTTTACTATCTGATCTTGTGGGAGACAAGAAAGTCGTGGAGATGGTCAGATGCCTTCAAAGAGAGAGGACAAAACACCAAGGTGCCCCTGGTATTCCCCAGAGCACTGTGGGCTGTAAAATCCTGGTTTCAGTGACCGTATAATGACTGGTGATCTATGTGCACAGATGCAGTGAGGCCCCTTGTGATTTCCAGGGATAAGACTGAAGTGAGCACTGTGACATGCTGAGGACATACGCACAGCTTGTGGAGGTTTTACGAAAGAACCAGATGGTCTAAGGGCACTGTAGGGACTGAATTCCCTGAATATGAGCATACATGGTGGCTCATAGAGATGTGCTTCTGAAAATCCAGGTTTGAGCCATGGCATCAAGCAGCAGTGGTTGCAATTCAGCAGAATGGACAGAACAGCAGTGCTGCTCTTCCATGGCCTTCCCTCCTGCAGTGGGCACAGCAGGTTGTGTGCACCAAGGGCTCCTTTGGGCTCATACATGTCCCTGATGGCTGCAGCAGGAGGCTACAGTGGGATAGCAGGGCTGTGTCTAGCTTGTGGTGTCTCAATGTGAAGAGGGGAGCTTGGCCCCCTCAGCCCTGCTGGGAAGCTTTGTGTCTCCAGGAGGTGAGGACTGGTGGGGAGAGCTCATGAATCACAGCAGGGAATTTTGCCCCCAATTCAAGGGGTTACAGCAGTGTGGCAGCTGCTAACAGCTTCCCGTGCAGGTAAATTATATCTCAGCCTGCCTTGCAGAGGTTGTTCTAATGACTTTCTAACAAGATTTCATCCAGGAGCCACGACATGGAGCGTAAGTAATTGCAATCATACGGTGTCTGTGTCATCGGCGCTTTCTGCTATTTTTTAATAACTACTATAATACTGTATATAATTGGAAAGAAACGTAGTATATTTTTGCTTTCTGAACTACCCGTGCTGATGCAGCAGGCAGCCTCTAAAATCCTGCTGGGTATTCATGTAAATCTGTGTAGTGTAATGTACTCTTATCTGACACTGCCTAAATTAATGTTGTACCCATGGAACTGCTGTGGGTTCTCTCAGCTTCTGAGTTGGATTTCTGGATATTTACCATGTAAATCATTCGCTGCATTGGGTTAGGGAGAAGCAAGACAGGCTCTGCACGTCAGCATGCCTTGTGTGGTTAGTGGATGGCTCCTTGTTCTCAAGAGACACAAATTAGATTTTAAAAGAAGGAAAATTACATACTCTTTCACATTCAGTGTCTGAGAATTAAGAATGCGCTCACAAAGCAAAAAGTAATTTACCTGAATTTTGTGGTTCTAGCTTTCCAAGCAAATTTCAGTCATGTTATTTCTTCTGGGATCATCTGTATTTAAATAAAACATAAAACAGTAAGTTTATATGCCAATAATTCACTTTTTATTTATACTTTCCCCCCTTCAGGGAAAGTATTCCCGGTGTTTGTCAATAAAAGAAGGTCACTGAAAAAATTAAAAATAATAATGCTGAAGCAGGAATCAGAGCACTGTCACTTAACCCGGAATAACAGCACATTGCCATATTAGATCTGAGTCACTCCGATCCCCTCATCCAAAAAACAGTCGGTGAAAGATTGCCTCTGGTCTGAGTCTGAGATTTCTGTTGACCTAGAATGTTTATGGGTGAGTTTATTGTTAAGGAGAGGTTAGCAGATGAACTGCCTCCCCTTTAACGGAGTGAAGCCTGGCAGTAGAAATGAGGAATAAATATCTGTTGTTTTTTTTTTTCCCTCTGCAGGCATCAGGGTTATGTTTACACCTACCGAGTGTCCAAGACAGAATCTGGGTCCTGGAGTGCTGAGGTGTGTGCTTCTCTTCTCTGAAAACTTCTGTATCCTGTTTGGTGTTAGTATCGATTTAATGAAATATATTCAAATTATTCATACCTCTGCAAAGTCTGATTTTCATTGAAGGTAATCGATGTTGAATGAGCCCATCACAGAGATGTCTTGGTGCCACTTCTGACAATCTTGAACTCATAAATTAATTCCCTGTTACATTTCAGCTGTTGCATAATGCATTAGTGCATTATTTTACATCATTTTAAATGGCGAAAAATATTGTGTTTTTATAATTTGACAAGTGCCATCAGTATTCAGTTCCCTTCTATCTCACATACCATTAACACCAGAATATTTCAGGAAATACTTTTAAGTGTACAGTGTTTTAAACTTGGTTTCTCTTCAGAAACTTGTTACAAAGTGTATTTTCACTTGGATGATAAGAAACCAGTAATTCAGGCATAGCGTAACACTATTTGCAATACAGATGACAACTTAGATTGATGGAATTGAGATGATAACCTTTGTTTCTTTTATGAAGATCTTGTTCTTTGGATGTAATCTCCACATTACTTCATAATTACATTTCTGTTTGCACATTGAGCCTGATTTACAGACATTAAATAATTGCTAGACAGGCATAATTCCTTGGTTACTGCATTAACAGAAGTGGTTGCAGTGCTCCGGAAGACAGGAGTGAGTCCTGGTGCTGCTTGGAATCAGGTCGAGAAATAAAACATGCAAATTGCTGCCGACTAAATAATTATCTGCCTCAGCCCTGAGAGCGGTGCTGGGGAAGAACTCACTCCTGTATGCACAGGGAAAACCCTGAGGATTGGCACTGCCTGGTGGGAGGGCCTGGGGCAGCACTGGGCCCTCGAGCATTGCTGGAACACCTACAGCATCCACGTACCTGGGGAGCTCTGAGTGGGTCTGATAGCAGCAGCATCTGCAATGTCCAGTGCTGGATGTCCAGCAACTGCTCCTCCATGGCACCCACCAGCTCATGGACTTCTCCTGGTTGCATTTAGGCAAACTTCTTATATGTTTCACAAATCAGGCATTCTGAGGTCCCAAGAACCTCAGTAAAACCTCTGTATAGGAAGTGTTAGTTATGACACCAACTCTTCCTTTAAGCAACAGGAAACCTTAGTGTAAATGGTGCCAAGACCATGCTGGACTTAACTGCTAAGAACACGAGCCTGTGTCTTGCCCTACTCCTTGTCCCCATGGGATGTGCCTCCAAATTTGATGCTGGAGATTTCCCATCTCTGCTTCCCACTCTGGGACGTGGGCTGTGAGCAACCCCGGTTCACATCTATCCCTTTGGAATGAGGCAGGGAAGTGAAAACAGTGCTGCTCAAACCCATTCTAATGGAAGTCTCTAGCTTATAGCATTGAAGGCAGGATTTAGCAGAGTATTTGCAAAGATGCTAACATAAAAAAGATTGAAAAAGTCCCATTTTTTATAAACCATGTAACGTTTGGCTTGACCTTGAGGTTCTCAGGGTCATCTCACTGGTGTTTCCCAGGGGCACTGAAGGCTGCCTTGATTTGGGGCCATAAATAGCAAAAGACCACTTGGGTTCCTCAGCAAGCACCACAGGCTCCAAGTTGCACTTGTTGAGGTGACGCTGGAATCATATCTGGATGGGAGGAGAGCAGGAATGGCTCATAGCTTGTTGTAAGCTGACACGTGGAGGGGCTGAGGGAAGGGTTGGCTCCATCCCAGCACGTGGCTGTTTCTGAGGACAGGGCCTCAGAACAGGGCACTGACTGCCTGGCCTCCTCTCACCTCTCACCTATGGGTCCACAGACAGCTCCCGGAGTTCACCGACGGCTCTTCCGGAAAATGCACAACCTCATTTCAGCCTTCCAGAAACCCAACCAGGGCATCATCACACCCCTGAAGCATCCAGTCATCAACTGCACGAATGCCAAGCGTTCCCCAGGTACCCATGGGGTGCAGGCAGCCTTGGCTGTGGGGGGGGGGCAGGACCCTCCATGGGGATGGAGATCTTGAGCTTAAAGGAGCCAAAAATGTGACTTATTAGGGACTGTCAACCTGTTGAGAAAATCCATTTAAAAATGTGCATTCCTGAGTAGTACACCAGAGGCAGATTCTTGCCTTCCCCACTGCCATGGGTCTGGTAGGGATGGTTCATCTGGTCTGTTCTTTTTCTTGTGGTGTTCATCCTTCTGTATTTCTGCAATTATTTTTCTCTAGGTAGAAATGACAGACGTGACTACCTGCAGCCGTCATGAAGACATTTCCCAGTGACACAACCCTACATCCCAGTAGTGTCTCCAGTCCTGCTCTAGAACAGAACAAGCTATGATAGTTAGTACAACTCCGTGAGTTTTCTTGTAACATTTGCCAAAATGTGTTTCATAGTATTTCTAGCTCAAAGTTTAGAAGTTTTATGTTCAGAATGTTTTTTAATTTTTTTTTTAATTGAGAGATAAGGAAAAAAACGTCAGCTACAAAATTGTGTCATATCTTTTTTTCTTACTGCAGTCCTAAGTGCAAAATGTCTTCTAATCTCCAGACTTGTACCTCTATTTTACAAAACTTGACTTTAGACTTTTCTGCTCTTTGTTCTAATCGGTATTTATGGGCAAGATACCTTTTGTATACCTAGGAAAATTGTTTATACTGAGTGTCCTAGCCTTGAAATTGGTGTCTGTGTGACTGTTGTACAGTTCCAAAAGGTATTCAAACGTGGCCCCAGGAGAATCCCCACTAGCTGATTTCCCTTCACATCAGGCTCTCTGCAATCCAACAGAACAACTCAGTGCTGTTTCCATGTACAAAATTTCTAATTTGCACAAAGAATTGAACACTCAAGTAATGTTCTCAGTAAAAGGGTACAATCACTGGTGGAGATCATAATTCTTTTTATTTTTCCAGTATTCTCTCTTCTTGAAAAAATCCCCACCACGTGTAATATAAAAAAAATTAAAAAGAAACATTTTTTACACAATATTTACTTTTCTTTCCCTATCATGTGTTTTTGTAAGTTGCTGCTGTGCTCCTGTAGGAGAGGCTTACACCTAAAGGACTTGTTGGCTTGCAGGGTTACCACCTGAGTGCTGGTGGTGAACTCAGTGAGCTGCCAGGGCTGGCCAGCAGTGGGGAGCACTTCTAAACAGATTTGATGTGCTGCAGACCTCTTGGTTTGTGTCACTGTTAGACACACTTTTTCACCACCAGAAATGGTACTAACAGAAAAGCACACCCTTCCAATGTACATGGATAATGTTAATGGAAAATAAGTGAAAAAACAACACAAAACAATCAAACAATGTCTGTAAAGCTGCAAAGAAGGACCTGGGGATCCTGGTGGGCAATAGGGTGGCCATGAGCCAGCAGTGTGCCCTTGTGGCCAAGAAAAAGTGCATTAAAAAGAGCACAGCCCTCAGGGCAAGGGGGGTGATCCTCCCCCTCCACTCTGCACTGATGGGGCCACATCTGGAATGCTGCATACAGTTCTGGGCTCCTCAGTTCAAGAAACAGTCCTGCAGAGGGCCACAAAGATGATGGAGGACCTGGATCATCTTCCCTATGAGGAAAGGCTCAGAGACCTGCGGGTGTTCAGCTGGGGGAAAAGAAGACCAAGTAGGGATCTGATTAATGTTTATAGGTATGTAAAGGGAGCTGGGAGGCAAATGGATGAGGCCAGGCTCTTCTCAGTGGTGTGTAGTGACGGGTCAAGGAGTAACGGCCTAGAATGTAGGATGTTCTGTACAAACATGTGGAAGAACTTCATGGTAAAGGTGACAGAACACCAGAACTGGTTGCCCAGAGAGGTGGTGGAGTCTCCTTCTACAGAGGAGGTTGCGTTGCTTAAACATTTAATGATTAAATGTTTCATGCCTGTACTTCCAATTTCCTCTGCACAGCTTGGAAGGTTGGAAATTTCTGCAGAGATATAGAAAGCTTTCCTGTGGACCAGGAGCATGGGGAGAGGCAGGGCTGCAGCTGTATTTGCAGCATCAGGCTATGCTGGGGAGCATCACCCAGCAGTGTGCTACCAAACAGGCAGATGGACTTTCTGAATCCATTTAGTTGTTTTGTCCCAGGTTCTGGCTTCTTGTCACCTTGCTGGAAAGCAAACAGTGAAGAGCTAAATGAGTGGCACGGATGGGCATTCAGCAAGGCTCAGCTGCTTGAAGCAGCATTGAAGTTCGGATTTGATAAGACTGGAAGTTTAACCATTTTGTTTCTATAAGTGGTTGTGTATGTGTGAAAGAGAATGAGAGAAAGTGCAGCAATAAAACATTCATTGTGAAGCATGAAATGCTCCTTGTAAACCCTCAATGGGAGTAAATACAATAAATAAACAGCTGTGTGATAACAGGAAGCGGTGGACAATGCTGTTGCAAATTTGCAACGATTGCTGTTCATTACTCAATGTCTGTCTAAATTAAGGCCACATTTCATTTGTACTGAAATGTCCTGCCCCCCCTCCCCTCCCCTTTGCATCATATTTTACTCTCTACGTGGATGTCTTGCTCCATGTCTGCCTGTTACTTATGCTGATTGGTTGAAGCAATACAGTGCCACACAGTGACAAATTCAGCATGATTTACTGTTTAATAAAATATTTAAAAGCTGTTTTTGTTTTTTAATGCTGTTACATAATTCAGCAAACATCAGCAGTGGAGGCGCCGAGCTGAACGTTACCAGCTCAAAGCTGATGCTGGGGCTGTGCTGATTGAACCCTTCACTCCTCGTCTGTGTCTTAAAGGTTTCCTAGTTTGCTGCATGTGGATGCTCTGTGTCTGTTCCAGGCTTTCTGCTCCTGCAAACCTTCTTTTCCTGGTGCAAACAGACCTGGTGCATAGCAGACTGCGTGCTTCCTGGGAGAGCTCCTCTGCAGCCGAAGTACTGTGCCTGAATCCTGCTTTAAGCTGGCTCTCTCAGGAGAGAGGAACTAAGACAGGGAGTGCTGGGAAGTGGTCATAAGTGTGGTGGGAAGCAATGTGCCCAAGGGCTGTTTCCAACAGAAGTGTCCTATCAACTTCAAGTGCTGCGTGGTGCAGCCTCTGTCTTGAGGGTAACTGCTTTGACTGTGGCTGGCCCCAGATGAGAGTTGTTATTTTTAAAAATAGATAAAATAGGCCCGAAGATGCTATTATAGATTTAAAGCTGAGAATATTGGATGTGAGTTATTAAGGCAGAGGCTTGTTTGTGTTGTTTCTTCCGTGTTTTCTTGAGTCTGAAATTCCTATAGTCTAGAGCACCTCTTGTTCGAAGACAGGTAGAAGGAGCTGTTTGTTCAGCCTGGAGAGGTATCCAGGGAGGCTTCATTGCAGCCTTCCTGTGCTTAAAGGGAGCTTATAAACAGGAGGGAGAATGACTTTTTATGTGACAGTGATTGTACAAGGGGGAACAGTTTCAGACTGGAAGATAGAAGACTAAGATTAGGGGCAAGGAGGAAACTTTTCAGTCAGGGAGTCATGGGTCCTTGACATGTGCTGCCTGGAGTTGTGGGTGCCCCATCCCTGGGGGTGCCCAAGGCCAGGCTGGATGGGGCCTTGGCAGCCTGAGCTGGGGGGATTTGTCCCCGACCACAGCAGGAGGTTGGATCTGGATGATCTTTAGGTCCCTTCCAACTCAAGCCAGTCTGTGATTCTGTGCTTTTATGTTCTATGATCGAACAAACTGCAGTCAGTCTGAGAAGCTCAAGCTATCCATGACACAAGGAGCTGATATTTGATTAGAGGAACAGTAACATGGAAACTAAGCAGATTTCATGCACTGACTTTGATAATGGAGAGCTACAGGTCCTTTTGGAGAGCAGCGTGGGCAGGGCTTCATGAGGAAACATCTGTGTCCCCTTGTTCCTTTCTGTCAGCCCCTCTGGGCTCAGCAGCACTGAGTTGCAGCCTGCATGACTGCTCCATCCCACCCAGCCCTGGTGCTCCATCTCCCCCACTTCTCAGCTGCAGTCCTGGCTCTGGTTGTTGCTTTGGTGGATTCACCAAAGCACTCCCGTGCTGTCTCCTCCCCAGCACAGGTGATGCTGCTGCTGGTTCCACACAGTGCTGCCTTTTCCTCATCCAGACCCTCTCCTGCTCCCTGGCTGTGTCTGTGACAGGCCTCCTGTGGCAATAAATCAGTACCACAGGCCACTTTTTTCTTCCTTTTCTACTACAACATCCCTTTGGCCTCGCTGCCTCCTCATCATCCCAACACAGCCCTCATGCTGGGTCAGCACCGAGCCCAAGCTGCTCCAAGGTACTTTCTATCACATACCCCTTCCTTTAGCTTTAAACACTCCTTCTGCTCCTCCAGTTTGCTCTCTCCTCCTCCCTGCCTCATGGATGTACTGCTTTTATTCATTTTTTCTTACATGAACACACACAGTTGTTCATCAGCACCTGTTTGAAGCAGACCAGGAAATCAGATCTACTTAACGTGCTGCTGGACCCTTAGCTCCATCACCCTCACCTCTCTGTGAGCACAAAGGCACGGAGCAGCACTCCCTTTCACTCTCACACCCGCTCTGATTAAGTGTAAGAATCTGTGCACTGAAACAGGCTGTGGTCCCGCGTGCAGTGCTACAAGAGCTGTACACAGGAACCTTGGTAAATCAGAAGTATAACTCAGCACTGCCAGCTTTCATGCTGAGCAGTTCTGTTTGAGGACCTTATTTCGATGTACAGAAGCACTACTTATCAAGCTGAGGTGTGGTGTAAAATAAGACAACGGCACGTGCTGTCAGTTTGCACCTTTATTTTTTAAAAATGAAATAGTCAAAGTACTTTCTTTTTCAAATATCGACACATAATATATTAACTTTTAATATTTACAGCGTGTTGCTGGGATGTTCTTGTAGAAAATGCATGCTTCTGGTCTGAAACCCAGAGCAAAATGCATCAGACCATGTAACTGCAGCCATGTAACATAACGTGTACAGTATCCAGTCACTATTCAGCACAGGAGTTAGAGCAGGAATAAAAAATTGGGATCTATTGTTTCCTAGCAACAAGGCTGAGGCCGTTATAACACAATTTCTGTAAGATCAGAACCTCTAACTGGTGTCGGACAGAAACCGAAGATCTTGGCATACATTGTAAACATTTTACTGCTCATGAGAAAGCGAAAAAGGAACGTTACTTTGACATATATTGTATGCTATGCTTCTCTTCTCTTTTATTGACACTTCTGCCTGAAGAGTATGAAGACTTAATGTGTTATCATGGTTCATACAAGTAAAATACCGTCAAGGACACAATCTGATATACTAACATTTATTAAAAGGCTAAAGTCCACCACGAGATCTAAGGAAAAACTGGTAAGTGCCGAACGCCTTTCCTTAGACAAGGAATGGCCGGTGGCCAATGCAAGGCACGTGCCTGATGCCACCGCCCCGTTCCTGCTGAGCCGTGGTTCTCCTCACAGCCGGGACGCTTGTGACCTGGTGATGGTTGGTGTCAAGGACAGGTTAAATAACAGTCAGCGTTTGTCGGGAAACCCTCGCGGCCGCCGAGCAGCAACCAGCGCCTCGGCAGGACCCTGCCCTTCCACTGAGCTCCAAGTGCAGCTCCTCCGCCGCCCCTTTCACCCCGAGCTCTGTGCCTTCCCACAGCACTGAGCAGTGCCTGGACAGATGGATGGACGGCCCTGAGGATGCAGCAGTGAGTGCCCAGAGCAGTGCCCGCTGCAGCACAGAGAGGCCGCGCCTGGTGGGTGCAGCTGGGACGGCACCGCGGAGCTCGGCCTGAACAGCCGGCACGTGAGAGCCGAGTTGCACATCGACCAGTTCATATATAGGTATTTGGCTATGTTCTACATATAGAGCTATATATATATTTATACCTTTGAAATGTTGTAGGCTGGCTAAATAAATAGGAACGCAAAGGAAACGTTACTTGTACACACTATTGGCTTGGCCGTCTTAAAATGTATACAGCACGTATCTCTCATGGTAGGTACTTGGCTACAGGATAGTGTGCAATAGTGGGTCTTACTGTTTGTTTTATTATAATTTTATTCTTTTTTTTTTTTTTTTTCCTTTTCCAGAACCTTGTTTGCAGTGTGGAACGCTAGCACCAAATTATCTGATTTAAAACGATACACATTTCCACGCACTTATATCTCCTTTTTGAACTTTTACTCATTTGGGTCTCTAGGCGATAGTGCAAAATTAAAAAAAAAAAAAAAAAAGCAACAGAAAAAGGAAAACTACTTAAAAACCAAAAACCCAACAAAAAAAAACCCCAATGCTCAGAAGTTATTCTAGCTACTAGAAGAAGAAAATGGAGACTGAACTGTTCCCTGCCTCCATCTGAGGTTGTCCATGGACACGGTGGCCCACAGCTGTTTGACGTAGCTGCAGTTCTCACAAATCACTGCCGGCCCACATGGTGCCATGGCTTCAGCCCCCAGTGCTCATTCATTAATGAATGCTCTTTAGCACTGCCGACCCAACACGACACTTCTTTTTAGTTTCCCGAATGTCTGAAACTGTTGTGATGAAGGTTTTTTTTTTCTTTTCTAACAGGGCCGTGTAATATTACGTGATTCTTCATTCATACAGGTTCTTGTAAGAAATACTATTGAGAAAGGTACCCTTGACTGCCCACCCAGGAACTGGGTGAGATGCCAAACCTACTCTCAAGAGACAAACTGGTAACACTTCCCACTCTTGGGCCTTTTGGCATAATATGAGAACAACACTAATCAAGGCAGTATTAAAAAACACAGCTGTAGGTAATACAAAGTGCATTTCCTGCATATAATACAAATATAACTTTAAGAAACTAAAGGCACAAGCTAACTAAATAGGTATTACATACTAGAAATGCACGGTTCAAGGTAAATCTAATAGCCTCAAAAATTTGTTTATAATGGATATTTAAAGCAGTTTGAAAATGATACGTCATCATTGAATTGCAAAAAAGTATAATCGCTTAAAATATAAGTAAAATAGACTCTAATATTTGACATCTTGGATCAGTGATAAAATACATCATCACGTTTATGAATGCACTCTCTATATACAAGTCATAAATTATTCTTCCATTGATTAAAAGCATATTAGAGGCTCAAGGATTCGAAGGTCCATTTTTAGGCTGGTGTGGAGGTATTCAAATTCTCCATGATTTTATGGAAAGTTGTGGCAAACGGAGCTGCTGTTGGCAGCCCCAAATCCTGTACAACAGTTAATGATGAGCCTGAGTAAAATGTGTTTTGGTCCACGGGTCCCCCTGGCTGGGGTGGAGGGTGGTTAACGGGCCAGGATCTGCTCAGCATGACCCCTCACCTCCAAGCCTGACCCTGCACCCCAAGAGCTGCTCTGGTTGTAGGAGGAGCAGAGGGAGGCTGAGACCCAGAGGATCCAGGTCCCAGGTTCCAGTTCAGGCTCATCCCTAACTTTGGTACAACCTGCTCCACCTGCCCAAAAAAAAAAAAAAAAAAAAAAAAAAAGGGGAAAAAATGCAAATTGGAAAGGGAAGAAAGACAAAGAAAGCACTCTGTTGGCTCCACGAAATGTGAGCAGAAATTGCTTCAATGTATTCACTATGTCTGTTTTGAAAGAAATGTGCAATAACATCAGTGTTTACGGATACACAGGCTCTATAACAAGACTTGTAGCTCTTTTGGAAAGTCAGCAAAGGAAATGTGCTTACCCAGCCACCCTCCCGGGCACCCTCCCCCTGCCCACAATAATCAGGTCTGTTAAAATGACAAGTGAAAAGAAGGATCTCCTACTCTGCTATGAAAGAACTGTGCCAGCAGCGCATGATACCTTGGGAAATAAAAGTTTCTGCCCATGCAATATAATGCTTTTCTATGTGCTCTAGATATTGAGCTGAAAAGTGAAGAGTCATCCCCAAAATGTTCTATGTTTATCAACATATGTACTATCCACACTTAGGTTCATCAACTCCCAACCCACCAATCTTCTTCACGCTCGGGAAAATGATCAATACAGTGGGATTATCAATCGGAGATGAAAATAGCATGATGCCTAAACCCAACACCACCACAATTTCCAAATGATCTGTGAAAAGAAGGTCCTGGCCCAAGGACTACAGGCAGGACTGATCCCGTGCAGCTGCTCACTGCTGCACTGCATGGACCCTCCCGGCTGAATAGCGAAGGTTGTCCTGAAAACACTGAGCTAAAGCCCAATCTGGAGCCTACTGGTGTCGGTGGGAGGCTCATGCTGACCGTGTCGATCACCATGGGCTGTTCTGGCCATCCCTGGAACCTGGCTGAGCCCCAGTTGTGTAGGTCAAGCCCTCACCCCCTGCAAGATCTGCAGCTCCATGTGTGCTGCTGGGCTCCACCACAACCACTGCCAGGGGAAATCTTGGGGAGAGGCCCCTGCACACAGATGCAGACACAACACGGTGTTCCTCATCGAGTGAGAGAGGCAGCTACGGCCCGGCAAAGACAAAGCTCATGTGGGGCAGCCTTTACGTGCTGCATCCAACAAAAGTACTTAGGTACTGTATCTAATAAAAGTTGGGTTAGAAAATCCCATAGATCACAGTTGTGACAAATGACATATGCAGGGTTGGTGAGCAACTACGAAGTTTCCATACACAGTCTGGTTTTTGTATGCAATCCCTTGAACCTATGGGAATTCTCAACGGGATAAAACTACCCAGTAAGCATAGGTTGCAGAATCAGGCTCTGTAACCTCTTAAATAACTGGTGAATTATTAAACCACCACCAACAAAAATAAAAAATAGTGTTTCTTTAGAAGAAGACAGAGCATGCTGCGCTCACAGCCACTCCGCGCGCTCTGCTTCTGAAAGGTTTGAATACTGCCACACAAGAACTAAAAATCTTCACTGTAATCTCTCAAAGAGTTAAACGAACAATATTAAAATACCATCTTCTGTCACATTTAAAGGCAGTTGGATATGTTTTTTCCTCTATATTTATATATACAGAGTTCTGATCTAGAAAAACCAATACAATAAACCATTTTATGTTTAAAAACAGGCAGTCTTTGGTGACGCAAAGGCAGAGATTTTCTTTGTTACCTTCTGCCTATTTCACTCTGTCTCATAAAGTGAATATTATTGGCACTGTCAGAAAGTTCGAGATACTGCTCCACTGACAAAACGAAATATCCATCGTAGCCTTGTACCCGCCCAGTGTTTAGAAGCTGCTGTTTCTCTCCATCTGTCCATGCCCTAATCCCCTCTTCCCCCTCCTGCAGCCGTCTCTGCTCCTTAGTCCAGGCCTGAGCCACAGCTCTCTGCCTGGCTACCTCTAGGACATGGTTCTTTTCTTCTTCCACGGTCGTTCCGTAGCGAACGTTGAAGCACAGTGCGCCGTGCTGCAGCTGTATGTCAGCGAAGCGTCTAGTCCTCCCATTGATCACCGAAGTCATTTGCGACACTGTGACGTTCACACCGTTCTCCAGGATGCGTCTCCCCCCAGTGTTGCCAATTAGGGCCAAGTCTTCTTCCAGAGACCCCAGCTTGATGAAGTAATGCGTGTCCCGGCCCTCTATGGTGAAGTGCAGGTTCTCCAGATAGTGAGCATTGTTGAGTATGGCAGCGATGCGCCGGCTGTCCTCGTTAGCCACGCCGATAATGTCCGCTGTGACGATGCCATCCTTGATTGCAAATTTGATGCCTTTTCCAAACACTGAAGGAATAGCTGCAAACCTCGGTTGCTTCACTCCCTCGTAGCACTTGCCATCGCTATACCTGGGAGTCATAGGAAGCTGATCCAAGGATATAAAGTTTCGGAGTTGCTTCTGTAGCTCACACTGGATACCAAGGATAGTCTGGAACAGAAAACATCAACAAAGGTTATATCTTAACCTTAAAATGGATTTGCAATTGCTTTGCAAACCATCATGCACATCTACAGATCCTGGGAGTACATACAGGCTTTCTAATTGCCTAAGGTACCACTTTATGTCTCTTGGACTCTAGTTTCTAGAAAACAAATGGTATTTA
Source organism: Callipepla californica brunnescens (assembly GCA_023055505.1). Classification (NCBI taxonomy): domain Eukaryota; kingdom Metazoa; phylum Chordata; class Aves; order Galliformes; family Odontophoridae; genus Callipepla; species Callipepla californica. The sequence goes on from JALIRH010000013.1 coordinate 4,038,049, forward strand.
CCACAAATGCTAATCTCATATTTATCCTTGCTTTTCTTTTTTCTCGCTTCCTTTTCTGTTGTCACTCTAACAGCTGGCCTTTTGATTTGTAGGCATGGGGAAATCTGAACTCAAATCTCACGCAATTCTAAGCAAATCTCTTGTTCATTACGTCTTCTGTAAAATAGCAGTAACAGTTTTTATGGCCCATTCTTTAGGGAAAGCAGGCTGTGAAGGTCTCAAGACACTAGAACGACAGGAACCAGGCAGGCACATTGGATCTGTAGATGCCTCCACTGTGGTGAAGAAAAAATCTCCCTCCAACTGTCTATTTGTCTGTCAACACAATATAAACCATTAAACTCTTGTGCCTTTGTTATAGCTTCTTCAATATCTCAGTGACAGAATGTGCTTCATGGACACGACCCTCCAGCCTTCTACACTCTCTGTGGTCACCTATGCATGGGAAAAGAACCACATTCAATGCTGCTGATGTGAACTCACAACACTTCATGCTTCTTTTTCCTGGCTGCATTAGAGAAAGGCATCTTTTCCACCTCTTCTATGTAAAATCATATTTCTTTGTTAACAGTCGCTCTTATGATTAAATGCAAAACATGAACACCTGTTCAGAGCATCAGTAGCTGTCCCTGTTGCAGTTACACTGATTGCTGGACCCTGCAAGCTGCTGCATAGCTCATCTGCAGTGAAAATTAGCCCTGGAGTTTACAGACCCTCTACAAACCCACAGTAACATCTCTGTTTTCCTGCAAAAACTATGCAGAGGAGCAGACGTGTAAAGTTGTTGGTATTCCTAGCGATTTTGCACCTCTTGAGGCTTCAATACTAACAGATAACAATTGTTTTAGTTCTTTAATTCCATAAAAGTTACTGCAGTTCATTCAATTTGCTCTCGCTTTTATTCATCCACTGAGAAGTTTCTTCACTGTGTGCCTAAAAGCTTCTCATTAAAACTCTCCTCTTCTCGATGCCAGTAAATAATGTGACAACATGAAGGCTTCTAGCGTAGTTAGGCTATTATTTGCCTTGTCTATCATGTGAAAAATACAGCCATATTGTTTCCCTGGTCTCCAGCATGCTCTAATCAAATTGCTTACTTTAGAAACAGAAGCGATTGAACGGTGTTTGCTAACCTTTCCAGGATCCCACTCCTGGGTTTTTGTTTGAAGCTGTAGAAGTTCATATGTTGTCTCCAAAGCTTCGATCTCTGGTTTTGGAAACCCAGGTAGTACATTGTGCAACTGGAAACCAAACAGCTCTAGCCAACTTCCAATATCTACAGAACAAAGAAACAGAAAAAGGGATTCTGGAAATGAGGGGTGTAAATCCTAGAAAAAGTCAGTGCAGTACGCAGAAATCCAAGCTATGCAGAAATAATGACTTCATATCAATTTATGCTTTCAATACAGGCTACAGCATTTACTGTAGGAAACAAATCATCTGACTACAAAGCACGGCAATAATAAATCAATAGTGTACCTACTTTCTATTTATAATGGAAAAAACTTACGTTACGCTGCCTCCACTCTTCCCCTTTATTTTAGCATTTAAAAAGGCAGCAGATACGGCTATTAATTATTTTACTGACTACCAAAAAGACTGAAAGACCAGATAAAGCTCTGTAAGTTGTAAGCTATCAAAGAAATACATAAGATTGGAGCCGAATACTAACTTCAGATATATGCAAGGGATTTCTGGAGTCTCGAATCCATACCAGACTCTGGCCAAAGGCTGCATTTTAATGAGAAATACATTACTTTTACCTGTTGTGTACTTAGCAACGTCTTGGATCCTGCCAACTGGGTAGTTATTTTCAAATGAGTAGAGATTGAATGGTTGTGGCACAGCATTCAGATGTTTCCATATGTGATGGTTTGGTGTTGTCCACCGACCAGCAATAACGTCATAATCCCGCTGTCCCAGATGAACCAGTTTGGTGAGAGAATCGTACAGCCCCCCGTGAAAACCAATGACAACCTGGAAATCTGGATTAGTGTCCTGGTAGATCTCTCCATATGGGGTGTACAAAATTTCCTTTATGACTTGGCCCCGACTGCTAAATACAGCTAGAGGTGTTCCAGTGTTATCACAAGCAACATAATATTCTTCTCCACTGCTTAATTCCATTGCAATGAGATGACCTTGAAGATCGTAATACAGAGATGTTATTTCTGAGCTACTATGATTGTACAAGTGAGTAACTCTTATTGGGTTGGAGAGATCAGCGTAAAAGAACTGCAGGTGCTGTCCCAGGCTTGATTTGCTCGCAACTCGTCTTCCAAGACCATCGTAACCGTATTGAACAGTCCAGCCAGACACTTTGTTGTATGCTTTGTTCAGCAGACCATTAGAGTTGTACTCAAAAATCTCATTGCCTCTTTGCCTGAGAAAACCATCTTCATCCATTTTATATTGAATTTCTCCAAGTCTGGTAATGCGATCTCTAAGGTCGTATCTCAGAGGAGTGAGGCGTGCACTGTTTCCATGGCTCAGCAAGTTGATGTTGCCGTTAAGGTCGTAGCTGTAGCGCCACTGGGTTTTATCATTCACAGACACAGTCTGAAGCTGACCATCAGCATCATACTCATAAAAATACCTTGTGATATTGGCATCTACTCCGACACGTATATCACAGATCACCATGCGGCCCATATTATCATACTGGATGGTCATCCAGTAAGCAATAGACTTGAGAATTTCATACTGTACTTCAATCACCTGGCTGTTGGCACTAAAAATCTTGGTATGTTTCATCACAGTGGTGGTTATAACTTGATTTAAATCGTAATTAATGACGCTGAATTTCCCAAATTGTTCGGTCCTGCCGGAAACATCAACGTAACGGTACAGATCAATGGGCAGAGGCGTCTCATTTATCATGGCCTGCATACTCGTGACACGGAAATTGTTGTAGCTGTAGTCAAATCTGGCATTTACAAGCCCTTCTTCACTAAATCTGAAGATCTGGCGACCGATAAGTGGACCTGTCCACAACAAATAGAGGAAAAGCGAGAAGAAAAATGAATTATGTCCATAGAATACTTACCCTACAGAACAGGCATAGATAAGCTACGAACTCAGATAAACCCTTGAGCCTCATTGCTACTTGACTGTCTCAGACAGTACCACTAACTATGTTAGATTATTCTCTCACAAACTTTTATTAATGTTTGCTCTACGGAATATTTATATTTTATTAACATTTGTTTAAATGAATGCTTTTTTATTCATAATTATGATTTCTATTTACTTGCAAGATAATTCTAAACTGAATTTATTTTCCATGGTGATTTCCTTCCCCTTATGAACAGTTCTTTTAAATTTATGTTACATTATGGTATAAACAGGGAAACTTGAAAACGCAATCAATAAAACAACTTGATTTAGTATTTAGCAAATATCCACACAGTGGAATAAAAACAATCAAACACTGGAAGAGCTATTCCAAACCAAGCAATAAAAAGAAAACCGTATTTCAAATGGGGCAGTTATATATGCCTGTGGACACAGACCCACACACGCACACACACACACACATTTTCTATTGAAACATAAAAAATAAAAACTCATAGACATAAAAATAATGGAATTTCATGACAGGTAACTGCAGAATCAGGGCCAGAAACTTTAGCAAGGTAGTTATAGCTAGACAAACCTGTTTGCCTGTATCTGATGGTGCAGATGAAACCATCATGCATTAAGTGTATGGTTTTAATAACGCCAGAAGATTCCTCGTAGGTAAATGTGACTTGAGTAGTGTCATAGAGGATTTCAGAAAGTCGGGACTGTTTAGAGTACTTATAGAGGACTCTGCGTCCTGTCCCAGGATACAACGTTTGCAGGAGCCGTCCATCTCTGGTGACGTCCTGTATGAACGCTGCACCGCTGTCCGGCGGGGTGTAGATGTTGCGATAGTACCCAACAGAGAGCATGGTCTGCAAGGCATGGCGCACCATGCTGGGCATGGTGACCGACAGCAGGTAGTCCGACTGGTCGTACTCAAAGATGTAGCGGCGCTGGCTGTGCAACAGGAGCATCACAGACTGCAATCAGACAGGAATGCCAGTGTGAGTGGATGATTGAGCACTTGATTATTCATCAACTATCTGCTCTTTTGTAGGTCGCTCTGTCTGTTTAACCCCAAGTCAAGCTTTCAGCTCCAGCAGATCTGGCCAGCAAGGTGATGTGGAACAGAAAGAGAATGATAACAAGGCTAGAGGTAAGGACCCCCAAACTGGAAGGCAGATGTGGCTCTCAGTGGCATTTCAGCCTCATGCTGACTTGCTGTGCTACTCTGAAATATTTAGATCATCCTCTCAGGAAGCTACAACAGAGGGAACCTCTTCCTCACTCCTAGGTAGAGCATCTGTACCAGCAGATGTTTCTACAGGAGGTGGAAAGGAGAAACGTTCAATGTTGTGTTTGTGGTGTTTAGCTTTTATTGGAACTCCACATAGATTAAGCCCAACCCTACCCTTTCTTGTACATCTTTTATTAAAAGCACACTGTCTCACAGCATGCATGGTAACTGTGCTTACACTTGGATGGATGGATGAAAATGGACTGCAAGTTCTTTGGCACGACTACTTCTGCCTCTGTTTTTTTTCAGTATTTACAAAGATTAGGTCCCCAGCCTGCAGTAAGCCACTGGCTGAACTCTCTCCTAGCTCTTCATATACCGCTCATCTATATACATGTGATGCCTCTCTCTATATACTGCTTCTGTGCCAGTTTTTATGCTGTCTGCCACTGACAGGATATGAATAACAAGATCAGAAACATCACTAATACAACTTTAGTGCCCCTCTGTGTCATTTTACAGCACTTTGAGGCTTTTCCACTTCTGCCCAGAATAGTAAAAAGACAGTCAGTAGAATGGTTGGAGACTTACTATCTCGTCTGGCATGGGAGGGGACACAGTAAAGAGGAAACAAATTAATTCCCTATTCATCCTAATAATATTACAGTAGATTTTTGAACTATGTGCACAGAAGGGGTTCTGATTGTTTTAATGAATTTTGGGGGGAGTGTCCTCCGTAAAACATCCCCCGAAGCCTTCACTTTGCCCATGCAGCACAAGCACTGGAGCCCAGCAGCCGCCAGCAGCTCCTCCCGGCTCTGCTGGGAACAGGCAACTGCAGGGCAGGGCCACTAGATGTCCTCTGTGCCCAACACATGCACACAGCCCTCGGCCAGAGCAGCAGGATTGGGGAAAGGGAGCTCGGAGTAGGCAGGAGACTTGGGAGCGCCGTTGGCTAATTGGGAAAGGTGACCCAAAGAAGAGAAACAGAATGTTGTTGGTGAGAGTTATGTACAGGGCCACTGCCACGGTGCCTATGAAAACACATCGCTGGGACTAGCCATGGGAAGGGGAGAGCTTTTTGAAGAGACATAATTAACTCATCAGGTGCTAATAAATGGGAAAGTAAATAAACAGGCGTTGGAAGAGAACTGTATAATTGATTTTTTGATAAAAGGAATTATTGGTTCTTATGAGGTTTCAGACAACATTTAGTAATCATTACTTAATTAACACAATGAGCTATTGACTTTAATGGGCCACAAAATTATATCTCCATGTCTAATTCTGACAATGAATTCATCTTCCTTTGGCACGAGGAACAAATTGTGATGAAAGTACATTAAATAGCTGGGAGATTATGTCCGTGGTGTGTATGACTTTCAGTAATTTAATGACAAGTTACAGCATCAATCAAGCCTGCTGCTACCTGGGCCAGTAGGCTTCTGTCATTTGCTTCAACAGGATTTGTCCACTTGTGCAGAATTCCAGAATGACAGATTTAAGTCACACAACTTTATTTATAAGCTCGTTATAAGCTATGGGCAGACAAAGTCGTCAGAAAGATAAAAAACAGACGTCTCTCCAAAATTCCAGTCCATTAGACCCAAAGAAAAAAATAACAGATTCTTCCAAAAGGCATCTTGCCCAAATATGTGAAGGCTGTACAAGTGCCTGTTTACTTGCAATTTGCAGAGCACACAGACAAAAGGAGCCCTGACAAATTTATCTGAACCAAACTTCTGAAGCTTCCAGGGTTTGCCAATCTTGTTAACAAGTGCGAGAACCACAACTGCATGCAGACAAAGAAAGAATCACATTTTTACGCATCATTTTTTTTTTCTCTGGGTTAGATTTAATTTTTTTTTTTTTTTTTGAAGATCAGGCTTAAATACATTCAAAATAAGTACAGCAAAGTTTATCTTAAAAGTACACATTTGGAACTTTTTAATATATAAATAACTTCAAAGTCATTGGATTTCTTGCGTGTAACATCCGCTATCAGTTTTACCTCACCTGCCCCCTCCTATCCTTTCCCCGTCGTAAACAGGTTCAGAAAAACATTCTGCAAATTCAGATAGCCTGAGATGCTGCCATTTTAAAAATAAAAAGTTTTGAAGGACGCTGAATATAATCTCACACTGAGTTGTGAAAGCTTTCAAAATACAGATTTTTGGATTTGAGAGACTAAAGAGACGAAATGATTCCGAATGAGATGCTGCTACTGATGAATGCAATGCTGTTCTTCTTAAGACTGTACAGCATTTATTCCCCCATTTCATGACCATTACCTACAGACGCAAATGAAAATTACAACACTCAGGCAATTTAGACATGAAGTCACTATAAAAGCAGGGCAATAACTCATTTTGTATTAGTTCATGTTCTTTTCCCCAAATATGGGCCTCATAAATACTCAAGTAATCTTTCTGTTGGCAGGATCAGCCCCTTTTTGACAGCAGAGCACTGAGCAGGTGCTAGCCTGAACTCACCACTGTGTAATTTGGGCTTAAGAGAGCTGTGTTTGCTCGAGGAAGCAGTTCCATTTCAATGACATTTTTGTGACTACGTTACTCAGAACTGCAATGCATTTGTCATCAGTGAGTCTGTCTTTTGCACTTGGACAGAGACCAGGAAGCCGTTTTACCAACTGATTAAAAAAACCTGAGGTGGTGATAACTTCCTCCTGGACTAATCTATGGCAGGCTCCACAGGATGACATGTAAGTCTGGGACATTTGTTTGGGTATGCATTTCCTTTAAGTCCTTATTGCAAGAGACAACACACTACCATAGCTCGCAATATGGTACCTGAATCAAAACAAACATTCTTGTGTTGGTACAACAACCCACTTACAAAGTGATTTACCTTTTCTAAATACGTGTAACTCCATATTTTGCCATCTGCCCATGTTCTGGAAATGATGTTTCCGCTTGGATCATACTCCATTTTCTCAGTCCAGGTTCCTCTTTGGATATAGGTCACTAATCCAGAGTGTGAGTAAGTGATGTTGACCTCATTGTATTTGCTGATGGGTGACCACAGAACTGGACGCCCCGTCTGGTCATACATGATGCGAAGAGTGAATTTTCGATGATCATCATAAATCTTTCCAGTTCTGGTTACGTGATCGAAATCAATGGAGAGCAGATTTCTATTGTGAGCCTAAAAATAAAGATACAGGAAGAAGATGATGCACCTTAATTATGCATGACAGAAACATTTCTGTGTCAGCTCTAATCAGAACATGCAATGCTTTACGAGTATGATTGAAAATGTAGGGCATACTAAAGACAAGAAAATAGAAAAATGTTGAGGTGAAAAACAGGAGGGCCAAGAAACAAAATGCTGCTGGTGTTCAGTTCTATGTGTCACACTGCAGGATGCTTCCTATTTCCATTCACTCAGCTTTCTTTTCCCAAGCTTTTCATCTTTCAACTTTCATTTCTCCTACAGTGTGCATGATTCCAGACAAAGATGTGTAGTTAAGCTCACAAATTAACCAAGTTCTCCCAACTCACCTCCTCTTTCCTAAGCTCCACTGGTGCTGATGGGTCAGCTGTTGCTCTGGGATAGCCCATCCACGTTGCATATCAGTGTGAAAAAAGAAGGGCTGTGCTTTCAGCTCTCAAAGACCCTGGAGTCCTCATACTTGTTCACAAAAGCAGCCCACTCCCAAGGCTTGTGAAACTGCTGCCTTGGCAGGGGAACAAGCTGACTGCCTCGACCTGGTCCCACAGGAGCGTGCGGACGGGTTGCCCCAATCAGAAATCAAAGCCAAGCCAGACTTCTGAAGACAAAATATGCTTCCCAGTGCTTTCACCATCTACCTCCTAACATCATTCAGCCACTGGGCAGTCACTATTCAACTCCATTTAATTCTGAATTTGAATTTAGGGAACCATAAACCACTGCTCGTTGACTTGTCATTTTCAGATCAATGCCCAATGAGCTCATTGTATTAATTGACTGCATTTTGCCCAATCACTTGTATTAATCTGTTCCAATTAATACATTCCTTACAGCAGAGAGATGTCAGCTCAGGTGTCAGAGCTGCACAGCACAGTGCCTGCTTCTCCCTGAGAGTTGGAGGCACTGAGGTACAGTAAATAGTTAAAATATCTGTTTAATAATTCAAGCTGTGATTGTATGGTGGTTGTGATTAGAAAGAACATTTTTTCATTCCCTTTTCTGTTTTTAGATACAAAATAATTTGAAAATCTAGAAGAAGCAGGTGTTCTTTCTTCAACTACCATTCCTGTGGTTTTATATACACACATGTCTAACTTTAATACTGTTCATTTACAATAGCTGTAAAATACCTATGCACCCCTGTAGACTGCTGTAACTATTACAATTTATGCTCTAATGATAGTTAAGGAGCCCAAGTAAAACGTGATGCTCAATTCAACCATATTTGCTTGTATACAGTCTGTTGGATTAAGTTTATGTTAATATATTTCTTTACAAACTTCTTGCAATTTCTGAAAAACCCCTCTTGGTGGTAAAATATCTGAAAAGCAAGCAGGGGATATACCCTGGCTCATACTCATTTACTGTCTATGTACATACTTATGTTCTTATTGCTAATATTATTATTATTATTGTAAAATGCATCTAGGAGAAATGAAAGTCTTGAATACAAATTGGTTGCAATCTAATTTTCAGAGACAATATAATGAATAAGAATGAAAAGCACACAGAGGAAGAATTAGCAGTGAAGAAAGATAGCAGCAGCATTTAAAGGCTCACAGAGTTGAGGGACTGGGAGGCCTGGGCACAGGTTGCCCTGGGAGGTGGTGGGTGCCCCATCCCAAGGTCAGGCTGGTCCAGGCTCTGAGCACCTGATGGAGCTGTAGGTATCCCTGTTTGGTGCACAGGGGTTGGACCAGATGGCCTTTAAAGCTTCCTTACAACTCTAAGGATTCTATGGTGATTCTGTGATAGTTAAAATAGGGTTTGGAGATGCATCACTGATTCCCTTATATTCTGCATTTTATGTCCTTTTTTGTTTACTTTCTTATTATACTTTCTTATATGTCAAATTTAACACCCCTCTTAAGACAAGGTGCAATGACACACTAGCAGGCTGCATTTCAATACTGTCATTGAAATGCTGATTACAAATCCCAGTGGTTTTCTACAGATAATTCCTCCAGTGCACATGCAAATCCGTAAGGAGCTCCTGTGAGAGGCTGGAGCTCATTTGTGCAGTTACAAGCCAGTAAAAGACAGTTTCTGAAAGCATTTTTGGGTCCAAATTCCATCTGATGAAAACAGGGAGAAAATTCAGCTGATTTCAATAATGTTTGTAGTTCATAAAAATATACATTATGTATTTTTTAAACATCTTTGGCTCAACTTCCTTGATTTTGTAGCCAGAAAATTCACAGTTGTAAATAACTGCATCAACCTTCACTTCTCTCAACTTCCATTCTCAAATCTAAACCATCTAAAACGTGAAATCAGATGAGATGATTGCGTATTTCCTTGTCTGTGTTTTGACTTGAGTCAACGCAAACTGACGCGGGGTGACTGAGGATTTGACCTCACCATTACAATTTGCTGGAAGGCTGGTAAATAAAGGGAGATAATTGGCTAAATATGATAATAAACATAGCTGTCAAAGCCTAAATCCAAAGGACTTCTGACTTGAACTGAGGCCAATGAGTTACTTCTATTTGTGTTATTTAAAAAGTTAAAAAAAAGTAAGACTGGCCAAGCATTCAATTTTCAATTTTGTAGATATTCAGTTATAAAACCTGGCCTGTATCCAATGCCAAGTTCCTCTAACTTATGCAAAAGACAGGAGGGAGCAGAGCTGAATGCTAATCAGTATATTACTATGCATCACGCTCATTGGATTTAACAACAGCTCCTGCTTCATTTTTAGAAGTCAATTAAAATAGCAGTTCAATTGATAAAAAAGAAGTCTTGCTAGATGAAGACTGATGTTAAAATGCCTGATTGTACATAGATTTATTATTAATATAAAATGCATACATGTCTACGGACTGTTTTATGTACTTTCAGGAAGTGCCAGGGCAGGCAGTTCTGCACTTAAAGGAAAACTCTGATTAATTCCTGTTTCCAACATTGATTTAGATGCTGAGATAAAGTTAGCTGTCTTTCCCAGTATTTCCATTAACATACTCATTTCTGCTTTAATCCTAGAGCAAGGAATATGTACCCTGCAAAGAATCTGCTTTTTAAAACACAACTTTTATCACATTATTCAGAACATGCTAACAATGGCCTCTTTCCAAAACTTATTTTACACTAAGAGGGTAACACGGTTTCGAGATGGATTTTAATTGCAGTTAGGAATTAAAAACGTTAGGAACTGGCAGAAAAGGAATAGCTTTCGTCTCTTCAACTAGGTCATCTTTTATCTCATCCCCAGTGACCTGCCTTCTAATTTACACCTCTTAGCATTCAAAGCCATTTGTTTCAGCGACAGTATCAGGACTGATCTTTAAGTGACATCTTTAAACTTGATTTCTATGCTTTTTCATTTCCCTAGAAAACTTTTCCATTGTACTGTTTTCTTCCCATAACCGAGGGCTCCTGCAGATCTGTTCATTTCCACTGAGAACTAGTCCAATCCCCAGAGCTTTTCTTTACATTTATTTTCAAAGTTCAGCACAGTTCTTTTTGCCCTACATTGCAAGCTTTCCAACACACTTCCCATTGTGTCAGTCATGGCATATTAAGTGCTTAACAACTCTTTTTTCCAAGCTGGAACTCACTAGAACTCATTGGAAGTTTTCTGAAGGTCTCATCAGAACCTCATCCAGGATAAGGGCTGCTAATGATGCTACGCTTTTTTTCCAGCACTACTCGAGTAAAGGATTTGCCAACAGTAGGCCTTAAATGCCTTCCGGTATTGGCTCACTGATTCAGACACTGCATACAGTGGTATTTTTGCTCCTGATGTCCTGCCCATTTCCTCTAATTAACAAATTTCCAAGAAAGACAGCTGTCTGTGGGTATGTTCTCTTGTTCTTTGCCTCCCTCTCCAGCTGCACTGTTCTGGTTCCTTCACACCAATGCTGGCTCCCAACTCCATCAGCATCCCATGCAAACATCTCAGTGCTAAAGCTGAACCCTGGGAATCGTGTATATCACCTATCCTCCAAACTCTATTCATTGGCCATAGCAGACTCAATAGTCCCTTTGTCTTCTGTGCTTATTTGCATGGTGTATCACATGCACAGAATACTTCAAATCCTCCTTTAATATGCTATCTCACCACATTCCCTCCAGCCTTTCCCTGACAGTCCACAGACAGACAACCCTAGAGCTCAGTGCAGTCAGAGGGGAAACACCATAATGCAGGCAGCTGATTTCCTTCTAGACAGTGCACAATCCTCCCATCACCTTGGGCAGGTATAAAAGGAAATCTATAGTTCCACTAGCTGTGATGCTAGTGGAAACTTCTGGATGGACAGAGCATATAACATGGTGGCACACCGATGTTGTTCTTAGCCTGCAAACCTTCTCACTGGAGGGAAGATAAAGGGGGAGGAGGAGAGTACACAAGTGCACTCTGAGGCAGGTCCATTAGGTGAGCTCTAGAAAGCTTCAGGTTTGCAATATTTTACTGGACATTGTATGCCTCCAGCCAGAATCCATCTAATCCTGATCAGTTTCCTCCCTTTTTTGGCAAGGAATACTAAGGATCATGCAGAGGTAAGCAAAAATGAGATAAAAGAACTGGCAATCAATTTCAACAACAGAAAACATGAACTGAATAAAGGGAAAGCTGTGCAGGATGACATACTTTGAAATGTAATGGTGATGAACAACTTGGCCCTGGCAGCATAAGCAGAATAGATAACTGACAATGTCCTTTCCATTTAAGACTTCTATTCCATAAGTTCCTTAAAATAGTATGTGCCATACAGTTACTTAAAAACAAAATCACACAGGAATCAATTGATTAGATAAAGTGAGCCACAGAGGCCACAACTTGAATCCTGTGATCTTAACAACACACCTTTGCCACTGCAATACACTCAGCAGCCTCCATGGACAGGGCTCTGGGGGTTAACACTAAGATAGGGCAGATGCAGTCAGAGGATGGGCAAGAAACACCACATGAAGATGTTTTCCCACCTGCAAGATCCTAGTAAGTAATTAATTGTGACTGCCAAGTCTGAGAAGATGTCATTTCAAACTTTTTTTACACACGGTGGTAATACCATGGCCATTTCATGCAAGTTTTTGGTTTCTGCCTGATAAGCACAGCTGAAAATCAAACTGATACATTTTTGAAGTAAAAAATGTATGAGATATGATAACCAAGAAGAAATCCAGTGATTTAGTAACCATCTCTGTATTTTTAGAGCTAACAGATGTACCTTCAGAGATAATACTTATCCAGACATGTTGCAGTTAATAATGTAATATTTTAAAGGCCAGAATTCCCAGTTGTACAACTGGTACAGGCGCTTTATGGACCATTCATGTGAAAAACAGAACTGATTTTGTAAAAAAAACCGTTCTGCAAGGTAGTGGTCTCTTTGAGCCTTGGTTTTACCTAATTAAATGCTGAATGTTGACCATCTGTCATTGTAATCTGTGAGTTCTCCTGAAAATAAATACGAACCATGGATGTAATGTTGAAATAATTCTCTATTAGAGCTGTATGGTAACCCAGCCAGAGGGAGTGAGGGGGGGGCTGAAGGCACGCAGTGGAGGGCAGAATCCACGGGATTCTGGATGGATGGAGAGGCTCTACAACACTATGGCTTGCAGGAGATGCCCTGTGGCCCAGACACCTGAGGTGTGTTCCGAGAGCTCTCTGCATTGAGCAGAGGCTGGCACCTGCTACATTCCCCCAGAACAAAGAGAAGATTAGATCTGAGAGGCAGAATCTGGCTCCAAGTCTGCTACTGTGCTGCAGTAACTACGATTCGTCCTTTGCTCGCAGCTTCTTTCAAAGACATAATTAAGTTCTTAGTTGAAAAAGAAGAGGAAGAAAAAAAGTAATTATGTCTTGAGGTCAAGTCTAACAACCAAAATCAAACAGAGATCAAACATCCCTGCCAGTGTTGGAGGAGTTTGGTTTTGAAATTCATGGCTGGGGCCCACCATTGATACAAACTTCCCATTGCACTTCTTACAAAGTAGAGCATTTCAACATGATTTTAGTTCAATGGCTTTCAAAGGGAACACTGCACTTCACACAAGAGGAAACCTTACCCTTAGCCTTCTCTCAAACGTGGAGATATTGCCTTTGGTCTGCTCCCTCCTTTGCCTCCATTCAATGAGATTTGAGTTATGCTCTCCAGGAAGGGAGATATTGCACTTCCCTAAAGTGGGACTGACAACTCCTGCTAGAATATGAGGCTCCGTGTTAAGTGTGATTTCCATTCCACTGGCAAAGGTGACTCTCAGAGACCCATCTGGGCTGACCCGGTAGATATTCTGTGTGTTATCTGTCAGAAAACAACAAGCAAAAACAGGGAACACAGAAAATTTCAGATTTACAGATATATGAAGAAAATGCCAGGTGCAATGGGGCTCTGTTTGTCCCTTGTTTACAGACTTCTGATCATACACCAACTGCAGTGTGATTTTTGAAATCTGAAACCTCCAGGTCTTCACATGTCTAAGGATCTTTTTATTACACTGGGATGAATGATTTCCATTGTACAGGCTTTCTGAGCAGGAGTAAAGAGCTTTGCTTTCACCCTAGCAGTAATGAAGTCACAGGCTGGGTTTTAACCACTGCTATTCTTCTACCCTTCCCCACTAGCAGCAGGACCCCAGGGCAGAGGTTCTGTGATGGCCATCATGAGCCTGAGTCCTACTGTACGCTTAGGGACAAAGCGAGTGTCACCCTGAATAACCAATTCCTCTCACCTACAAGTGCAGCCATCAGGACACAGCTCTACCAGAAAGTATTCATGGTACTGGCCAAACATGGCATTTCACTGCCAGAACAACAGCAAAGCACGTCACTCTTTGGGCATAGTTCTCAGAACTACAAAGCTTGGTGCATTATGGGTCAATCCAATTCCCCTACACACTGTCATGGTTAATAACATGTAAAGCTTGGAGACATCAGAGATTTCAATAACTGCTATCTACCCACGGGATTCTTCTTAGAGGAAAAGAATTCACTGTTGGTTTGTTCTTAGCAGGAACCTCAGGAGAAATGTAAATGCTATCAAGCTATTTGTACTGAAACAAGGAAGAAACAAATGAACTAATTTTAGTGTCTTTTGGTCCAACAGTTAAGAATGCAGCAACATTCAGAGTTTGAAACGTAAAGACTGGGGAAGAAATAACAGAAATGTCTTCATTACCTTGTTTTAAAGTATATATCGTAGAGGTAGCTGAGAAGTTTGTAGCCGTGACCACATTCTCCCGGTTTGAAGTATCAAGTTCCACTCTTGTCAGTTTTTCAACATCACTGTGGAAACTGCTGACTTCCCCGGTCGGGAACGTGGCGTTGGTCAGGTGGCCATCGGAGTCATACCTGCAAGACACAGAATTAATGCCACACGAATACTGTGCCTGTAGATACTGATGACGTTTAAAAAAGAATAGAGGAAAAAAAAAATAAGATGCATTGTCAACACTGCTCAGTATGCAAAAAGGTAAGATTTAGTGCATGTGTGCATTCTGAAAGCTTACATTTCCTAATGTGAATTCTTGCTTATGTGATGGATTATGTCCACTGGATGCTCCTTGGCACCAGGCAATCAGTGAACCCCACAAAGGCAAGTTTGTACCCTGCAGCTCTGCTGAAGCCAGACCTTAGCTACTGCAGCAATCCATAGCGGTGAGGTGCTGGAGAGGCTGCTCAGAGAGGGTATGGATGCCCCATCCCTGGAGTTGTTCAAGACCAGGTTGGATGGGGGCCCTGGGCAACCTTCTCTAGTACCAGACTTGGAGGTTGGCGGCCCTGCCTGTGGCGGGAGGGCTGCAAGTTGATGATCCCTGGGTCCCTTCCAACCCCAGCCATTCTGTGATTCAATGTCCCTATAACTGCCTTTTGCTGATGATGAGTGAAGCACATAACATGAATGGCAAATTAAAAAAAAGGACCTAAAGCATAACAAGAACAATAAGACTGTCTGGAAGTTGATTTGGTAGCCTGCGTGGTTTTCACTCACATGCTACGTTTCCCAGAGGCCAGAACGTCTCATCACAAATAAGACCACCAGAATCTAGAGTGTCCCATTTCAGTTAATCTAAATTCAGTGCTAAAGAAATTGTTCTTGATTAAAGGACTCCATGTGATAATAGGGCCATGTTATGAAAATGTCAGTGGAGCAGCTTCTAATGGGTCTCTCCAATCTATAGATAAGTTTGTTTTTCCTGATGGTTCACACGGCAAACAACAATGGTTGGTGCTTGATATAGTTTCATATTAATGCCACACATCTTAACAACTTCATAAATCCTGAGACATTTTTACACATCCAAGGGAACTCACCAAACATACTGAAGACGCATTTGCATGAGTAAAATTGACAAATGTTCATAAAATAGAAGCCCACTTGTGCAGGTAAGGAAAGCATAATTAAGTTTTCAACTTTTATTAACTGTCTTTCTGCACTCCCAAAATATATCCTCAGCTGGTGTACCAACTGGCAAAGCCCCGCTGCCTCCAAGGGGAGCTCTTCCAATTCATATCAGCAGATGATCTAGCCATGTCCTTTACTTCAATGGGCTGGCACCCTTTCTTTAAGACCTTTACTTACCCCTAATTAGACAGAATCTGTGTGTCACAAAAGATACTGATGAACAAAATCAGGAATTTCTTTTCCACTCAATATAAAAAAGAAAACAGAGCAGCTGTTCATCTCAAAATGCAACACTGGAGAAAGAACCTAGAGAACGTCTTGTATTTTTTGACAAGCAAATTCATTAAATATTAAATACAATATAATCTCTCTCACTTTTTTTACCCCTTAGTGCCCTTGCACACCTTGTGTGACTTCTTTACCTCTCACCCTTATGTTGGTTCTGTGCCAATGGACTGAGTACCACTCTCTGTGATTAAAAATGATTAAGAGCACTCCTTTTCATCATTAGAAAACTCCACAAACACTGGGCAATTATATTCCACTTACTACTTGATCAAAAAGATATGACAGCTTGCTAAGTTATTTACTACAGACAAATCTTCAAATCATGCCATTTTTAAGGCATAGATGCAGCCAGTTTGTTGGAATGTACTTGTGCATAAGAATCAGGATCCACCTCTGCAAAGGACCCAGTTTTGCTGCTGGATGCTGCTGATGAAGAGGTACAGAACTCCCTGTGAAGCTGAAAACAGGATAATGATACTGGATAGCTGACCAAACTTGGCACTGAACAATTTAAATGAGGCTGTAGAGTGCATGCCGATGTATCCTAACTCAAGGAGATGGTCCATCTGACTTCAAGGTCAATGTCTCCATAACAGTTTCACAGTGAGACCACCTAAAGGACTTTTTTATTCCAGATTGCTTCAAGAAACCCAGCCCTCTGAGGACAAGTTCTGCCACCTTTCACATGACAAATGACAGCGCACTTGGACTCAGTTCTTGCAGAGCAATGTCCTACCTATACTAGCAGGGGCACAATCATGACGTATTTCTTACTGTTAATTTGGTGCCCAGTTATGGCACTGTTAATCATTCTGGTGACCATTTCATCATGCAAATAATTGCATTGATTTCAGCGCTCACATGAGGAAGTGCTCACCAATATTAGAAAAGCACACTTGGGGATAGAGCTTCACAATCTATTTGCATTTCTATGTGTAGCACAGTTAAGAGTTATATCATTTCAAAGGGAAAGCAGCCTAATTAATTTTTTCAGAGAGGGCTGTTTCTTGCAGATGTTTTCTTGTCCTTGATTTAATAGAGGCTCAGTGCCAGCCCTCTCCCCCCCCCCCCCTTTATGGCTTTAATGATATAATATTAGGAAAAAACCGTACATGACTGAAATTGTACATTAGTACATAATTTTATGCAAGAGCTCTTTCAGTACTTCCATTCCATCAGATTAGACCAGATGGATGACAAGTACTTTTGTAGGTGGTTTTCTACCTCTTAATAATTTCCCTCTGTGAGCGAATCTGACACACAGGTACATGTTCTGAACATTTCATTATCTTTGCTCATATTCCCAAGTATGTGTGATAAGTGTTGTTAAACAAACTCATGCCTATTTCAGCTTGATGGTGACACGGATTGAACTTTGGGATGTAAAAGCAAATCTAGCTTAAGCAGAAAAGTTGTTTCCAAGCAACTGGAAAGTTGCTTGTAAGTTAATTCCCTTAACTCCAACACTATGCTTATATATGACTAAGGACCATCATCTACTGTGAAGTATTCATAGCAAAAAGGGAAAACCAGTTCCTGAAGACACATCTACACTCAGCATAGCGTTGATTATATCAATTGTCCCCCTGACACTGGCATCTCAACCACTCAGAAAGTTGTAATGTCTTATGAAGATGACTTAAAATTTTGGCCTGAACAGTAAATATTATCAATACGACTTCACCACTTAATATTGCTGTTATTTTTGCAATGTTAAGATCTGTAACTCTGTTAATTCTTCTGACTGATCTGGTCTGGCAGAAGTGCACAAACATGCAGACAGTGCAATTGAAAGCAGCAGTGTGGACACTGTCCCTCCAGGTATCTCTGGGTGAAGAAATCAGTACTACCTACAGTGGGAGGACCTTGCAAGCAGGCAAAGTCCTTCAAAAGGAAATCTTCCTGAGTCTTACTTTACAAACTACTTGCCAGAGGACAACAGGAGTGAGCAGTAACAGTCTGAAAAGTTTTACAGTCAAAGTCAATGGGACAGAGTAGGAGTAGCAGTATTAAAGCCCCTGAGAAGCACAGGACTACGCATAATCCCCTCTAATATGCTCGAACAATAAAGGCCCTGCAACAGAGCATAGTGTTCAGTGATTTAAGAAGCAGCAGACATGACTTGGAGCGACTATCAAAGCTTTTTGATAGTGTCATCGGTCCATCATTGGAATTGATTCCATCCTCTGGTAGGGATTTGAGTGCATCCCCCTTCTTCCAAAGAAGCACATATTTTAATTCACTTCTGTAAAGAATAGGTATCACTCTTAGATCAGTGTTTCAACTGCACCAGACAACAGTGAGCTTTGTACTCTTGCATGAAATTTGCAGCTTCTATCGCTAGATGCCAGATAATGAGAGCCAAAGCAGGGAGGCTCTGTATGGTCTTGTTCTGAATATCGTCAAAAATGGCCCTGATTGTTTATACCTAGAGCAACTCTATCATTTATTCTGTCTTTAGTAGAATAATGGAGGACAAAATGGAAAAATATCCCTTTCTGCAACAAATCCCCCACTCTAGGCAGCAGTTTCCCCTGCTTTTATCCCACTTGCACTTTAATACAAAATAATTCTAAAAAACCTGTAATGATGGTGACTCAGCTGCCCTTCCAGGTGACTTATGCAGTAGCTTTATTTCTATTCATATCTCACCTGGATGGCTTTTCATTTTGCTTCTTGACAATGGACTCCTATTGCCCTAGAGAAAGCAGGCATCATTCTCCATGAAGAACTTTGAACAAGTAGTGCAATGTTAACACATGACTTCCATCAACCACTTGCCACGTTCTCAAACAGGAATTATGACAATTAATTATAAATAATGAGAAATCCTGACGTATCAGTCCTCTTTACAAATCAAACATTACTTTTCTCTCGGGTTGTTCACTCTCTGGGACCAGACTGTAATGTTCTGACAGTATCTTTACTGGCTTGTCTTGACATTTGTCCTGTCAAATGTCTCAAAGCCTTGCTTATAAGGCCCTTCCTACACCTCTAACACATACCCTTTTCCTATTAGATACATATATATTTAATTACATATCCTCTGCCCCTACCAGTAGAGACAAGTCCTTTCTTGTTTTTGAATGTTCCTTCCACTGAGATTCTCAGTTTCTTAATGTAACATTCCTTTCTCCTGTGAGTGTGTTAGTTCTCCCCATTTTGCCTTCCTCAAGAACTTTGCAAATCCGTGACTCACATCACAACTTGCCCCTACTTCTTTCATCACCAAAAAATTCCAAAACCATATTTACATTCAGAGAGACAGAGATTCACACTAATATGGTACGAATGATGTGAGGTTCCTGGCAGTTTTGCTACACGTAATGGGCATTGTGTACAGAGCTTCCACACTTGCACTCAAGAAAGGTTTCACTGTTTTGCTGTAAAAGCTTGTACAATAGCTTTGTCTTTTGAAATTACTAGAATGCAACAAAAACATTTTAACGTTAGCTTGAAATAGGGCTCCTTATATCAGGAACTCAATGTCATGGACTTACTCATACACAGTTGTCCATCCATTTTCATCACTTTTGGTTGCCAGGAGTCCCGTGTTTCCAGGATATGTCATCAGAGCCAGGTTGTAGCCTTGGGCATAAACCCTTTTCAGAACACCATTGCTGCTTATTGTCAGCCAGTACACCTGGCCTCCCGGCACCACGACCCACAGGGGCAAGCCGCTTGTGTCCCTGCGGATGTGCACCGAATTCCCATTGCTGCTGGTGATCGTGGCAACATCCCCATCCCCGCTGTAGGTGAAGTTGTAAATATAGTCTCTCGTGATGAGGTTCAGGGTGTGCAGGTGGGTGCCGTTGATGGTGAACTGATACAGTTCTTGGTCTGCCGGCGACGCAATCTCGTACATGTTCGTGTCACTGAGGTGAGCTTTGTTTCGGCTGATGGCGCGGATGCGAACGTTGCCGAGGTCTGCTACGTACAGCGTGTCATCAGGAGAGACTGCTAGGGAAGAAGGTGCTTTCAGCTTGGCGTCTTTGGCATATCCACCATCACCTGGGAGATAAATGGCAATGTTACTAATCTGTAGTGTCTGCATTTAGGCTGAACCTCGAAGCCTGGCACACTGCTTCTTCTCAGCATTTGCGTCAATAAGGGAGTATCTGCTTCCCATTCATTAAACCTCCATTATCTAAAGTTGGTGCAATTCTAGATCGGTCTCAGTAAAGACAAACAAGAAGACAAATTATCCAATTTACACCATTTTTACTAACTCCAAACCTCAGGGAAGTATCACATGGCAAAATGTGGAAAAAAAAAATGTTAGGGCAGGTGAAGTTTTGTTTCCTACTTCTTGTATGCTGATACGTGGTCCAAGTAGAACTGTGGTATAAATAAAACAAAGAGGACACTAAAATCAGTAACTCAGAGTAATTAAGAAGGAAAGATTAGATTGTAGTTACTAAAAACTCAACACTATAAGAAAATTCATGCGAATAACAGCCAAAAAGGGCTTTGAAAATATAACCCCCTCCTATATCACTCCTAATTTTACTTAGTACTTATAAATACGATGCCTTTTAAGGTTCAAAGACGATATTTTCACAAACATGGGCTGTACGTGTGTATCTAAATGACTTTATATGAATAGGACTTTGTATAACCAGAAAGAAAGCATATTAAGCCTCACTCTTAGAGAGCAATACATTACTGTTTCTATTGCTCCCCTTCTCCCGACTGAGAAATACAATTTGATGGAGACTGTGAGCATATCCTTTGCTGCCTTGGAAACAGAAAAATGAGCCGGTCTCTGCCTACCTGTGCCTGCCTTTCACCTGCCCAGCACTGGTACAATTATTAGATTTGCCACAGTACTTTGTGTGTGTGCTGAGGGTAGATTCCCTCAGTTGGATCCCTGGACAGGATCCTATTCAGCACTGGTACAACAGAGCCATAACAGAAGCTGGCAGCATGTGGCAAAGCTCATGAGATTTTGATTATCCATGATGGGTCAGGAACTCACCTCCTTTGGAAGACCATTTACATTTTATTTCTCTCTGATCTTGACATATTTTATGTTTTCTTGTCAGTCATTAACCTTTTACTCGAAATGGGAGGCTTATGAATTATGATAGCATTACAGAGCTGAACAAAGTGGTTCTTGGAGATGACAAGATGACAATACACTGCCTTCCTCCGTGTATGGGAACATTCTCTTTGGTTCCATCATGAAATAGGTTCACGTAAAAAAAAAGGCACGATGAGAAGGTATGAGCTAACGTTTTTCAGTGGATGTGGAGCATTTTGATACTCTTGGCAAAAAAGGCTCCTACATCCAGTAGCATTCAGGTGCAAGGTTCACTGGGGCTGCTAACATCTTCGGTACGAGCAAAGCTGACAGAAAAACCCACACTTACAACTCATTTTGAACACTGTGTAATCTCTGTATCAAAACAAAAAAAATCTATGCCCACTCACTGGTTCCTCTAGTGCCAGCTGGAAGACTCATGCCTCTGCACACAATGGATTAAACAAATCCATGAGGAGCTGCTGATAAGGCTTTTTGCTTTCCAAGGAAGTGTAACTAGCCTGTTACCTCTGTCACTTTGCTAACCTGCAGCTATGCCAGAGGGTCTGGACAGTGCAGCAACAGGAAAGTATAGGATAGTGTTGTCTTACCTGAGAAACAGTCACAATTAGGATCAATCTTGCAGTCACAATCTGACGGTGCTCCGGCGATTATGGAGATCTCGCCGTTGGTCGTGACCTGTTGTATCCGGTTGATCTTCCTTTCATCGGTCTCAGCAATGTAAAGTATCCCGCTGTGGGACACAGCGATGGCTCGCGCTGACTCCAGGGTGGAGTGGATGGCCACCTTGCTGACGATGAAGTGGTCGATGCCCGGCACCTGGCAGTGAATGGGGCGCCCCGCGATGATGCGCACACGCCTGCTCTCAGAGATCTGCAGGACAATGTTGTTGTCCAAAACGTAGAGAGAGTTGTCCAGAGGGTTTACTGCCAGGTCTGTTGGCCATTCTAATCGCACCTGTGAAACCAAAGCAAGGGGAGGGCAGGTCAAAAAAAGAAAAGAAGAAACAAAAGAACAATTAAGGCACAAAGCAGTTTTGATCAACCATCTCTGAGGACCATGCTGTTGAGGTTCTCAGTGGAATTACCCACCACTGCTGTGCTAGTATGTACCTTCAATTGCATTTGGCAGAATAAGTTCTACAAGCATATTCCTTTCTAAGATCCAGCACCAATGTGGAACTAAATTTGACTTCAAAAGTAATTTAGCAACCTCTGAAAAGTACTTGCACAAGTCCATTAAGGGCGGAACTTTATTATACCTATGCAGTCATGCAAATAAAAGCATACACTTTGTGTCATGCAACGTCAGCCAGAAAATTCTCTGGGTCTGAATGTTATTGTTTCAAGGTTGTGCTCAACACTGGCAGAGTGGGAAACAGTTAGAGGTTGTCAATGTCCTAACACTTTAATTGACCGTTAGCACAAAAGGAAAATGACACGGTAGAAGAGCACGACACACTGCCACAATTTATTTACTAAGCCAGAAATGTTAATAAGACTTATGTGCCATAAAATATATAAGCTCATTAATTCTTCGTAATGTAATAATGCACCAATATATCAGACCTCGCATGATACAGTAGGCCAGCCATAATTATTTATAATGATTTTAGTTTGAGAATTCAGTATTTCCATCACGGCCTAAGTAAATTTGTCATAGTTAAGGTGAGCTTTTTGCCTTTCTCCACGCGGGTGAGGGTATCAAGTTTCCAAACAGCTCCGGCGAAGCTGCTAGAAGAATGACTTGGCTGACTTGATGCCTGTTGCACCAGGACCTGGAGGAATTCAGCATGTTCCCAGCTGGAGGAGGGGAAGCCTGTCATCCTGCAAGACAGCTGGTATGGAGGCTGCTGACCACAGCGTGTTCTTGCAAGAGCTTCACATTCGTCCTACAGAGAATGCTCTGCAGTCAGTGCAGCAGCTCTGGTCTGGGAGCGAGCAGCTGAGGGGACCAGCGCTTCTCCCCAGTTAAAAGCTGGTGGAGGATTTAGTTTGCAGCTTGTCTATGGAAAGGTCACAGAACAACTGAGTTGCAGAGACTGCAAGACAGACTATTTTTATCTCAGGATGCTTTGCTTGTTATCCTTTGTGAAGAGATGGCTGCTTTTATCTGAGTGGAATTTCTATAGACTAAACATTTCAGTCATCAGAAGAGAATAAATGCCGAACTAAAACACAATGGCAGCTTCCACAGAAGCTTCCACTATTTCATGGACTGTTTTTGTTCATTTTTCCACTGTGCTAATTAAAAGATCTACTAATGCAGAGACCACAGATGATAACACAATGCTCAGCACTGCGGAATAACATATGGTGGAGTGTGTGGCCATCACAAGCCACCTGCTCGCCTGGGGTCAGCTCAGGCACCAGGCTGAAGGCCAGCCGCTGCCTTTTGCAAGCCTCAGTACTTCCAGATAACCTCATTTCCAGAAGCACATTGCTGGTTTGATAATTGATGTTTTAATAAAGCGAGGGCACTGCGGCTCCCGTGTCTCGCCCCGCGTGGTTACGCGGTGCACCACACCATTATGAAGGCTCATGGAGTAATCGAACTCCTCCTTGTGCCCAGTCCATTTTACTCGACAGCATAATAAGTGGCACTAAAACTAATGCTGCTGGGTTCAAGATCTCTTCTGAACCAAGTGGCAGAGTCACTCCAAATGATAATAACTGTGGTGAGACGGTTGGAAGCAGATTTCTCCCATAAAGGTGCTGAATTCTGCGTTCCACCCAGCACACATGGGCTGCCGCACGGAGCTGATAGTGCGTGCCTTCCTTGCTTCAGCTGAGAGCTTGCTGGAACCTGAACAAAACTTCAGGCACATGCAAGCCTCTAAAGGCTGGCTGCGGGAAACTTGGGAAGAAACATCTCTGCAATGCGCTTTCAGTGCAGAACATGTGATTGCTCTGTCAGACTGAATGGATTGTTTGCAATGGCAGACACCTTAACGCCCCCTTCACAGATCACCTCCTGTAAAAATAATCTGTGATTAACTGTAACTAGATTATTAGTGGGAGAAACTTTGGGTTGAGACTCCCTATTTTTGCCACAGTGACGACGCACAGCACCTGCCATATCTTAATACCTGGTTTGCCTTCACGGACCAGCCACATTGTCTTTGCCTCACTGAATAAATTGAATTCTTCCCCCTGTGAAGGTACGTCTGGTGTCTTGCAGATAAACAGCGGCTGATCTGGACCAAAACAACTTTTTTGCTGGTTGATTTGAGGCTGGTTTTGTTTATTGAGGTAGAATAAGCTTTATGGAAATGTCCATTTCACTTGCAGCAAGGTGCCTAAAACCTAAGAAGAAGCTGGATCTTAACAGCTGCCATTATCTGCAAGTGCATTGCTTCCATACTGATTGCTTCTGTAAATCTAGCTGCATTATGGTGAAAATAGATCAAATTTAAACTGAGGACATCTACGCAGTTCTGGCTACTGCACATGACCTGCCACCCAGCTCCCTGCGAAGCTCTAAGAAGGATGACTGCACTCATTCCCAGGTTTAAAGCAGCTGTGGATGTATTAATGGTCTAATTCCAGGTGAAATATTAAAGCTAGCATGTACCTGTCTGGAGACTGCAGCAAAAGAACAGCTGCCACTCGCTGCCAGCTGGAGGGGAAAAAAATGCCAGGCAGACCAATTAAAAGCACTCAAACATACAAACAAATGCAGAACGTTCTGAATCTGAAGAAGAATTTCAGATTCAGAAAGAAATCTGTGTTGCTCTGGGCAGGATGTGGCTTCACGGCATCAAAGGAGTGTGAGCTGGGGCTGCTGCTCACCCCTCTCCTGCCCCTGCAGCCCCTACAGCAGTGCTGAGCTTTCCCTGCTCCTATGGTGAGCAGGTTCAGGAATCGTGTCTGGCTGAAAACTAATCACCTCAATCAGCTTAAGCTGAAGTGTAAGTGCACCCTCAGGTTCATTGTTACCTTGAAAAGTCACCGGTTGTTTCTTTTCTTTGAAAGCAAGCTGCCCTCTGGCAGGTTTCTGTGACCAAACCATCAGTTTTGTTGCGTTCAAAGCCAATAAACATATTACCAAGAAGCACTTCAATTCTCATCTGATATGACTGTGCCTATTAAAAAGTTTTTCCAGACAAAAACTCAGTTAGGGTTAGAATATTAAGTCAGTTAATGCACTTTTTAATCTGTGAGACTCCTCTCCTATAGACGTATACTTTTCTTATAATTAAAAATTGAGCCGGCTGCCAAGTGTGTTTGCTTATACTCGACAGGTTCTTATTTTTAAGCAGTGCACAGAAATGGCTTTGCAGATTATCCCGTTAAAAGCAAACAGATAAGATCTGTTCAGCGGCAGTCAGTACCTTACTTCACACGTTGAAATTTTCAGGTGACAATCTTGGTTTGGTTCACTGGAGACTGAGCATACGCAGTGGAAATCACTGTGGAAACAAGTGAACCCTCGAGCAATGAGACCTTTTGCATGTAAGTATTAGCATGTCAACTTCTCTGGGAATCCAGCATTTAACTGTCAACATAAGGTTCCAGCTATAGGTAATAATCAATGTCTGGTTTGAGAAGTGCAAAATTAAAACCCACTGGCCCCGCTTTCTAACAGGTTTTGTTCATGTCAAGTGTTCTGGAAAACACAAAGTGCACTGAGATGCTTTCAATTTAAATGCGTTTTCACGGGGAGATCTACATTCAGGTAGTTAAATAGCTCTCAGACTTGAATGGTAGATATTTTTTCTTTCTTGGAACAATTTGCATGAGCTTATATAACCATCTGCCTACCTATCTATCTGGTGGTTGTGAAAGCTAAATATTTCTCGTACAGCAAAACATTGCAATTAAGTAAATAATGTGAGTTTTTTGCAACGTAGCACTCACCTCTTAAGCACTCACAGACACACATGCACACACATTTCAGTGTTAAAGAAGAGCACTGTTTTGCTTTGGGTTTTGACCACATGACCAAAAACATTCTGCATGTTTTGCACAATAATTTACAGCTGTAGCATTTTTGATGTTATTTTATAGAAATCAAATGTGCTACTGTTCATATCAAGGTGAGAAAAGTAACGAGGGAAAAACTTATCCCAGTCCACAGATGCAGGTTTCAAGAGCTTAACTGTTTGAGGTGCTGGGGTAAATTTCATTAGGGTGAGTTTCATTTATTGTGGACTAAAAGAAGCTGCACAAATCCATAGAAAGTCTTTACTGTTGCTTTGATTTCTTGCTGTGCATTGCTTGCATGTTTTGATTCAATTTAATGTAGTAGCATAAAATTCATGCCAAATTGGTTCTGATAGTTCTGACTGACGGATTACTTCATGTTGGTGCTGCTCAGCCTCAAGCATTTCTATTTATGCTAGCTTTGCCTTTATTCTGCTCTATGATAAGCATTTGCAGACCTGACCACAATGTTCTCCACATTTCTCTTCTGCTGCTAATCTCATTCTCTCCTGTCTTCTCTCCACACTCACTCCAGTTGTTGCCTCCAGCCCAGCCCTTTACACACGACTGCTACTCCAAACAGTGATTCTTCTCTTCCTGAGCCCCTTCTTTCTCCTCCTCCCCTGTATACAAGGGCTCAGTGGAAGGACTTGCTCAGGTGGGGCTCTAGAGATGAACACACAGCTCACAAGGCTGGAGGAGCCCGATTCTGCTTCCCTGAGCTTTCTACACCGTGTCTCACTACACACATTCCTCTCTATATTCTCACAGTTGACAAGCACTGATATTTTTTTCATCATTTTTCTGTCAGTTTGCTCTCACTTCTGGGCTCTCTCTTTTGTTGACACTGTCAGCTCCCGTCATTGGCAGCGAAGCTCCTGCCTTAATGGCGCAGGGGCAGAGCTGTGCTCGTGCGGCCCCACACAGGGAGCTCTCTGCAGTGGGATTACAGCCTCCTCCCACACAGAACCAGCCTTTGTTTCCCATGCTTCTTGACGCTGCCTACTACAAAATTCAGAATTATGCCGTTCAGCTGTAGCGGTCCCCGCTCTAAACTTCACCAGCGTTCCTCTCGATGCACTCATCGTTCCCCGGTGCAAAACCCAAATAAATGAGTTTTGCAGCCTAATGACCGCTGTTTGCTGCCCTAGGCTGGGCAAGCAGCTGTGGCACACTGACAGAGGCAGCTTGGAGCTGTGAGGCTGTGATTCCCTGGGATCACGGCTTGAGCATGCTTCCCCAGCCTGCCCCTACCCCCAGGTAAGCCCTGCAGAGGAGCAAGGTGGGGAGACCCACACCACTGGCCTTCACTGCTCCTCTCCACTTTGCCTGCCGCAAGCTTTGCTGTTCTATGTCTTTCCAGCTCTCTCCTGGTTCCATAATTTCCTTTTTTTATTATTATTATTACTATTTTTTTTTTCTGCTCGACAACTTCAAAGACTGCATGAGGAATCTTGGGTTGACTAAATCGATAGGAAAGTTGATTTCTACCGGGACAGGTTTCACACTGCCTTTATTTAATAATAGACAGAATATTATCTAGAAACACTTAAGCCCATTGACTATGAAAATCAATGGGACTTAGATTCCTAAGCCATTTAAGTCTGTTTAAACATAGTATCCGTGGTTTATACAGGATAGGAAGAAAATACTCTGTTAAACACCCAGAAGGAATTACAAAGTATTTCAAGCAGGCTGGTGCCTCCCAGAGAAGGACTATTCAACTAAGATGTCTGAAAATAAACCACGAATTTGAATCTAATCCAAACATGTCTCGGTGCCAGAGTGGGAATAGATGTCCTCCAAACACACCTCTGTGTTAATCTGCGTGGCCAAAAGGAGGGAACTGATGGGGCTCCTGCTGTTGTGCCTCACTTGCTCACCTGGAATGCCATGGCCTGCACTGGTTAGATGACACCGCACAGAAGAGAGACTGCATAAATCTCAATGCATCCCTCACTAGCTTTGGCCTCACCTTTTTATTCTGAGGGCTGAAGATATGGATGTAGGAAGTCGTTGGGCTGCCAGTGCAGAAACGGTGAAAGATCTCAAAATTAAATCGAGGCAGTAATTAAAAGCTGTTTCAGAATGGTGAGGCTAGAGCTAGATAAGGCGGTTTTTACTTTAAATGACTCCTGAGGTTTGTGAAAGCACACTGAGAGGAACTGAACATAACTCACACTGAGATTTCCAAAACTGTAATAAAAGTACCTATACATCTCACATTTTGCAGAACAGACAAGAAAACTTGACTCCTTGCAGAAATCCTTCTGTGTATTATTTACATTTAGTACGTACTTACAAGAAAACCCAGAGAGAGTGTTTGAACCTTGTCTGTCAGTGAAAGCAAATTTTTGTCAACTGAGGGCATTTGCTATTGCTGTGATGCCTATACGGATACACGTTATCAGATTGTGCCAGAAAAGCAAACAGAAATAATGTTCTCTAGTAAAATTCAAGATGTTTTCAAAAAGGTTCCTGATATCTCAGGAAAGATACCACAGCAAAGCTGTGGATCTCTGTATCTCAGGCTCTTGATGTAGAAAGTGAATGAATCTCTACATGGTGCCAAGTCTAGACTAGAAACTGCCTTTTAAAATTTCTGATTTTTTTTGATTCCTTAAAACAAAATCCAGAAACAGTGGAATGAACAGACTAGATTAAAAATCCTTCTGGATAGGAGCATTCACACTGTTTCACAATGCAACGACTGGCTTAGCACTAAACACCAAGTTCCAACCATTGACCTCTCCCAGTTCACTCAGTTTCTGATGTATCTTTCATGAATCGTTCAGTGCTCTTATTACAGTTCACACTAACAGACAAAGACATTGGCTTTGTTGTTCCCGCTGACGTGGACACAGAAATCTAACTGAACGGGCAACTATAATAGAAGAAGAAAGAAATACATATGGATGGAGGACCTAGAGGGTTTTACATCATATCATGACTTCCTCCAGTTTTCACCAGAGACAGCTACATGCTGTTCAGTTTTCCATTTTGCTTTGAGCGGTTGATTGAATGGCTATTGAGTGATGTTCAGACATTTATGATTTTCCTGCAATGTGACCTACATTGCTAAACTTCATAAATTTATCCTCCAAGGCAGTGTACCATTTTGCATGCCATATCCATCCCAAAGGAATCTATCAGCAGGAGATGAGGCCCAGTTTGTAAAAGCTGACTGTCCTTCAGACATTTTTAGCTAATTTGTTTGTAAATGTGTTATTGTCAGAGTAACACACTGCATAAAATGGCGCTCTCTATCATTCTGTTTGCGCCTCTCTGCGTCCCAAACGTAATAATGCACAGCTATAAACATAACCTCTGTATGGAAGGCTACAAATGGGTACAACCAATTTCCATCTTGACATTTGCATTTTTTTTCCTGCACTGACACAGTGTCTATTCTCATTTCTGCTCACGAGAAATAGTGGTAGAAAAGATGCTGAAGCAAAACCACTATCATGAAGAGGGGAAATCAGGCACTCCTTGCTGTCCTCCCTTGGCTGCAGCTCTTGCCACATTATTCCTGCAGCTGCCACAGCTTGCTTCCATTTGGCTTCAGCAGCCTGTGAAGATAACTCAGTCCTAACAGTAACACTGCAGACATCACTAATACCTCCAAAGAAACGCTTCCTGGTGCTAAAACCATTCCAGGCTTTGTTTATAACTAGCAGTGAGACTCAAGAAGTACCCAGACAGCAGTGGAACAACACTCTCTAGAATTCCCTCATGCTGACACGCTTCAAAGCCCTGCCCTTTGTAGGCAGTTATTATTACAGTGTTGTATTGACACAGCCTATGGTCTTTCAGGTTCCTCTTAGCACTTGGAGCAATTTGCAGGCCAGAAGAATTGCCATGCTGGCTTTTCTGAGCCTCCTCCCAATGGTTACCACGGTGCAATGCTTTCAGTCATACAACCATTCCCACATCTGCTTTTTATAGTTTCAAATGCAACAGTTTGCCAACACAGAAAATTTCAGTGACCTGACAAAATAATTGAATACCCAATTTATTTATTTTTTTTCTATGTATGCACTGGTATTATTTCTTCAGTTTCTGTATGCTTTCTCCTGATCTGTCATAGAAAGACCAAGAGCTCAAAGAACAGCCCTCACTGAGCAGTACAGCATGAAGACATCACTGCAGGAAACATGCCAGCACTTCTGGTGCCTGCTGCCCTCCATGCTCTCCCATATGCAAGCTCCAGACTTGGTCTCCCTCACCCTAGCACTGTGCAACATTTCCAAATGCCAGCAGAGTATGCTGGGCAACCTGAAATACTTGGAAGAGAGGCAGTAAAGACAAATCCAATTGAAGTAACTCACTTCACAGCATGTAAAATTTGTGCTTTTGACTCCACAGATTGTGTTGGGTTGGCTGGAGAGAGGAGGAGAGGAAAACACACACATTACCAGCCCCAACAATCCTAAGATATGGTGGAAGGAGTAACCAACTCCACTCAAGTTTATTTCCTAAATCACAGGCAGACCTCATTATCAGTGGGTATGAACAACTGGATTAAAATAAAGGAGGGACACTGACTATGTGGTCTGCTTCTGCATACTCCCATCAACACCCACATTTCCTCCAGGAAACTCCAGGATGACAGGGACTGCCTTTCACTACGTGAACAATTATGGGATCTCTGCAGGATACATAAAACCCACATATACATACCTGTAAACAGAAATATTTACATATGCATTTATAGTAAGTGTAAATTTATTCTTCATACATACATTTTGATCACTGAGTCTCCTTAACGGATGAAAAAGTCAGATACAGTCATCAATATATCTCAACCCACTGCAGGCTCTCACCGACCCGGCAAAGCTGTGCTACAAATTTACAGCAGCTCAGTTCAGCACTGCAGACACCCCTGCCATAAATATCTCGTCACCAGATTCCATCGTACTAAAACCACCCTTAAACAAGAGATATAATCAAAGATGACTTGTGCAAAAGAACTAAAACACGTGGCAACCAGAGACATTGATGGCGTGGGGAAGAGCAACAGGAGGGCCTCAGTGCTGGCCAGCCCTACTCGCACCTGAAAGCACCAATACAGCACTGAGATGCTACCTTGAAGACATTTCTTACTTCCTAAAGTCTTTCATTAGGAAAATAATAAATAAATAAAATCTGTCTCTAGCAAAAAAACAAGGCAAAAGCCATGAGAGCACTCTGCCAGGTCACCTCTTTGCTGTGGGTCACACGGAGCTTTCAGTGCCTCGACAGCCAAGGAAAAGGCTGCAAGTGCTGAAAGGCTGATTAAAATGTACGTACCATTTTTACTCAGTAGTAATGCATTATTTATGGCAGATAATTGAAATAGAGTGCTGTTTTGCGGGTGACCAATAGAAAAAGAGCACTTGGGACTTTAAGGAGGAAATTGGAGTGTGACTTCACCACACGGTATCTCACTTCTATGACTAATATTTCAAATTCAGTGATAGAATAATTTGATTAGAATATAAATTAGGTGTGATGAAACCATCCTGCTCTCTGTTTGATATTCTAAAAATCACATTATACACCTACAAGTTTGATTCATGAGCTTTCACAGATTCCTTTCCACCTGAGGTCCTAATCCTATGAGCCTCCTTTTTCTTAGCCCCTGTTAAAGAGAGGCCACTTAACCTCTCCTCTACCCCCAGGAGAAGATTATTTTATCTTCTACCTGAAGATCCCCTTTAAAAGAGGCTTTCAGCTTGGTTTTGCTTCAAAGTATGGATACTAGCAACATCTTTTTTTTGCAAATGCTATTATGCCTGTAATTATTTTGTCTAGGTTTCTGGTTACAGAGACTAATTATTTGAAAGCAGGATTTCTGGACTACTATTAGCTCTTCTGGACTACTTCATACATCAAAAATTAGGAAAAAATAACAAAACAAAGAAAGCTCTGAACGTCTCTTGTAAAGGAGGGCCACAAACAAGGAGTAAAGATCCTGCCAATCATCATTTTGTGAGCTTTTAGGTCAGTGATTTCAAGCATATGCACTTCTGCAAAGCACCAAAATGGACAACAGAGAATTTGTATATTTGAGGTGCATTAATCACACTTAACTAGAAGAGTGTATCAAAAGCCTCACAGAGGTAGAGGACTAAAGGCAGATCAAGAGCAGGAATAGTTTTGCTATAGGGAAAACCAAGCCATTGCTTTTTGATGGCATGTAGCTCTTCAACAGAGGAACAGTATTAAACATCTACCACTAAAATATGGCAACAAGAGAGCATTCTGTGCTTTCTGCTTTTACAAGAATGCAGCTTACACTGTCATGTTTATAGAGAAACACCTACAGGGACAGTGTGTCTTCCTCCAGCTTGCAATACTAATTAATTAATTGGCTCTCCGAAATCCTGCAGTTGGTTTGTGCTATCTTACTCTCACCCTGGCTTGAAAGCATGGAGCTTGGAATCCATTTGTTTCTTATGCTGACAGCTCGCTCCCTCTGCTTCTCACCTGCTCATCAGATCATGGTTTTGTCTTTGTATTTTCCTTTCCTGCTTCCAATGCACTCAGGGAAAGTTCTGTTCTCACTGCTTGCTCTGATGAGCAGCCCCTCATTGCTGCTCTCAACTGAGGTCACCGTGTCCTGGGAGCTTTTTGTTCTGTTCAAAAGGCATCCACAATGCCACTGAAGCATACTGTGCTGGTGCAGATGCTGGTGGGGAATGCCTGCAGCATGTGTTGCTGTGAGAGCAATGTCAGCGTTTACATTTTTGAGAAATAAACCACATTTCAAAGTGATTCTGCTCATCTTTACTCCCGCTTTCCAGCATTCTTCACTGTTTCCTGTGGGTCTGCCGCAGAGTTACTGCTCTCTCCTCTCTCCTCCACATCAGTTGTTCAAGGTAGGCTGCCCAGGACGTGGCACTGGTGCCATGTGTGGGTCCCTGCCTCGTCACTCCCCTTTAAACCCTGTTCTGGAGATGTGCCTTTTAATTTGACCTTTGCAAGCAAATTGCCTACATAAGTAACACTGTCACATTTTTATGAGGGAGCAAAACATTTTGCAGTGTCACTGAAGTTTATGTGAAGCAACACAATATAGATGGTTCCCTCACACGGAGAACTGCTGAACAAAAGCTGATGAAGTGCAAATGTCAAGAAAAAGTCTTCAAACCAGACCTTTCATTTTGCAACACAGCAGTGACAGTTATTAACACCATCAATCAGGCCGGAGCTATTGCTTTGGCACACACTCATGCCTGGTGGGACTGACATCAGCTTGAGAACAAGGCTGTGGTTTCAGGCGAAGAGAAAGCTCTTGGGATTCATTTTCTGTTTCCTTGCAAATGTTTAGCCTCTTCATTTGTGGGGAATGTGCTCAAGATTGGTTTACGCTGTTCCCAAACACTAACTGCAAAAATATAAATGACTCGAGGTTCAGAGTGGTGGAAATTTAGCCCACATATTTCTCAAGGGAGGAAAGATAGGGAATGAAATTGCAAGATGGTAGAAATATCTGCAAATTCCCTCCTCAGCTCTCACCACGGCAATGGAGGCAGAGAAGAAACGAAGCTTATTGCTCAACCTGAGCTGAAATACGTTTCCTTTCACACAAAGCCTCCCACAATGTCAATATAACTTCTAGGAACGCTGGATCTAATGAAGTCTGGTTTCCTAAGGACTTTTGTCTCATGGCTGACTGACTTGGGAGTTTAATAAAATCCAAGCACCAAACGAAGCTCTTCCCATGAATGGGGCATTTATTAGATCCTGAGTGGATTCTCTGGAGTTTAATAAAATAAAGCCCGTGCTGCAATATTTCCTTTTGAAAGGCCACTTAAGGTCCTTCTCCCATAAATGGATTAATATTTTGTATGGGACTTGTAGGAATCTAATTGCGGTGAAGGGTGGTATTCTTCTGCAAATCTGTTGGAAATCAGCCACAAATTTTGATTTGCTGTCGATTAGTGAGGTGAATATTTACATATTGAGAGAATATTCTCTCAATATGTAAATATACTCTCTCTCTCTCTCTCTATATATATATATTTATATATACTCTTCTCGATATTCTTGAAAAAATGTTTTCCCTTTAAAGTTTAGCCCTTGTTTGTGTGGCAGTATTTGGAGTTTTGGGGACAGTGTTTACAAAAGGAATGACCAGCTCTACCACAAGGGAAGTTACCAGACCTTAATGTAGGTGACCACCAAAATTCCAGCACCCACAGTTAGCACTGAGTACATACACACATATAAAATGTATCTATATATCTGGATATGATGTGCAGTTTTCTTTAGACGTGCTCCTCATCAACTAGTTAAAGAACATGCACTGTGCTGAGAATTCACCCAAACTAGCTTTGTACATGCAGAAATAGTACTAAGAAGATCAGAATACCATATAAATACCTCAACCTAACGTCCTTTCCTTCTAAATTCAGATTAACGCCCTCAGAGTGAAGTATGAGATCAAAGCAATTAGTCAGAGCTGGGTAGTTTATTTGCCACAACACATAATCTTTTCAACCCCAGCTGTCCTCACCCCCACCCCTATCTGTTATGAATACAAAATTCTCTCTTAAGAATGAGAAAGCACTGAATAACAAACACAGAGTGATTAGAAAGATGTGTTTCTGTCAAACCTGATATTGGAATAAATGATTAAACCCCTCCATAATCAACTCATATATTAAAGTGAATGCCTTAAAGTGAAAGCTTGTCATTTATAGTAGTTTTCACAACAGGCAGTTATTCTGTGTGTTTACTTCAAGAGTACATTTTAGTATTTCAGTAAATCAAGAAATATTGATTTTGAGCAAGTTGTTGATTTTATTGTCAGAGCAAATTTAGCTTTGAGAATTGATTTTATTTGCCTATTTCGTAAGTCTCTCTAAACACACAATTTGTGAGCAACCCACACTCTCTTGATGTAAATGCCACTTGTAATTTAGCCATAAAACTATTTAAGTGGAGATGGCCAAATTCCTTTTTCTTTACTGTTGATGCCATTCTGGAAGAAACTCAGTGGTCTTGCAAGGATACACAATTGTTTTTGACAAAGTGAAAATATCCCTTATTTTCTTGGAGATAATTTCAGATTAACATGCTTGACTCCAATGGGATGTGATTATTTCTCAGTTTTCTGGTTATCAGCAACAACTTTGGAAAAAAAAAAACCCAAAAAAACCCTACTAAGCAAATCTGATAGAGCTACTTTTCAGAACAGGCATTCTGGGTATTCATTTAATGTCTGTGCCTTGCCAGATATGTGAGAACACTCCAAATTGTGAATTTTGTGAAAAACTTCAATGAGAAGAATCACTTGGGAACCCACAAAATAAATGTTCCAAGCAAGAAACGCTTCCTTAAGCAACATGTACATCTGCTATGCAGATTGTTAGCCACCTAAGTTCACCTACCAGCAGCAGAGAGTTACACAGCAGTTATTACTATACTAAAGCTTACTTTGGCCACTTCTTCAGGATGAAGTAATATGCCATCATTTATTTTGTTGTTTAGAATATTTACTGACATTCAAATTATAGGAAGATTGTCTCACTGTCTGTGATAAGAATGTGTCTTGATGAAGCCTTTGCAAAATTTTGAGAAATATGCTGCAACAGATTCCTGTAGGTGCTGTGACATGGAAGCATAGAGGTTGTTCATGGAGAAGGAAGTGCCCTTCTGCCTCTACGGAAATAAGACCCTATCCCAGCCAAATGCCCATGTTCAAAGAGCAATACAAAGAAGAACTTGCTTTATGACATGCATCTTCTTAGCTATTATTTTGCAGAAGTTTTTTTCTCCATGACATTGGGCCTGTATTGTAGAGTAAGATAAACTAAATCTGTTCCTAGCAAATAGCCAGCCACCATAAAATAAGATTTTAGGGACAGAGCTATTTACATCTTCGGGATATTTGATTTCAACCTGAAAAGTTTACCTTTTCCATTTCATTTTCATGTTAAAAACAAAGCCATTTTATCTCCACATTTGCCAGACCCCCTGTTGAAAGTAATTTGCTAAAGGGTGTTTGCATTTTTTAAAAGGAATAGAAAACCATCAACGTGAAGCATCACATTCCAGATTTAGTGAGACATTTTGTTACTGAGCAAAATGAGGGAAATGAGCAAAAATTTGCACATAAATACACACTTGCACATTATATGACCAAGAAAGCAATTATGTGTACAGCCTTAGACGTAGATCACAAGGAGAAGGCAGGGAGCAGACAATGCACCTGGCTCCATTCCATCCCTCTCTGAGATCTCTAATCTGGTTACTGATGCCCCAGGCACTTGTTATGTGTATCCAAGAAGCAAGCAAACGTGCTTCAGGCAGCAATAAGTTCCATGAAGCATGGCTCCTGCCAGCAGGTCTGTACCAATGGAGCGGAGAGTCAGTGCCTCCAGCTGCTGAATACTGGTTGCTTCAGTGGGTTCCTGCTCATCATTTGCAGGACTGGCTATCCTACAAGACGAGGTGCTGGAGCAGAAGTCAAGGTGCCCAGAAGCAACTTGTCCTTAAGACAACTACTAGGCTATTTAAGCTTGGTTTTAGCACAGCTAACTCGCTTGACCCTATTGTTTTGCCTTACATGGAAAAGCTACGTATCTACTGAACCAGAGTGAATAAGAAGGTGTATCTATCATTTCCCCACCCTGCATTTCCAAATGCTTAGTGACATGTGAAGTGGAACAAGGACGTTATTTTCAGTTTTGACCTTACCAATACAATCCTCAGGTGCTGCTGTGATGGTAGCTTGTTTGTTCTTGTGAAATTAGATAAAAACTACCCAAGACACTGACTCCATATTCCACATGTATGTTTTTACTGCTGTTATTCAAACTCGATTCAGAAACCAGGGGCAAGTTCTTACCATTATTACGCTGTATACTTTAGCTGTGGTTTTGCAACTGTGAAAGACTAAGGAAAGGCCAGGGAGAAGACGAAATGCAGAATCAACAGGATGCTGATGATTAGCTCTCACAGTCCATAATGTACCCTTTGTATGCTGCAGGAAAGTTTTCTTCAAGTACTGTTTTTCCGCATTTTGAAGCTGATTAATTCAAGTATTTATTGGCAAAGGCCCATCCCTTCCTTGTGCTATTCATAAGGGTGGCTCATGGACTGTTCAGGAGTACTGTTTATGTTTCTTCATGATTACCTCTATATCTTTTTTAGTATGAACTGGAGAGATGGTAAGTGTGCTTTAGTCTGATTTCTTTTACACTGCTCTTGAAATAAGAACTGGAAAGCACTTGGAGAAATGCACTGAAAAGCAGTAGCTTCACTACTGTATGGCTGTTTTGTAATTACATACTGTAATGCTCTTCCATGACTTAGAACAGACTTAGATGTCAACAGAATATATATATTTTCCATCTAGTAGTTCAAGCAAATCAGTCTGAATGCTGGACTAAAGGAAAATACTCTAAACTTCCCACAAAATCCTAGGAAGCTGTACTTGAAATTAGTTAGCAACTTCCTAAAGCAGTATATGTCAATCACATACCCTTTACACATTCGCATGAAAACCCCTGGATAAAATCAAGCACACAGTTTTGCATTTATGTAACACACCTTACACATTTAAATAATAATGTGAATAGAAGATTCATTCCACACTGTGCAGTTCAGTTACCTGATTCATCTGGCATATTCTGATACATAATCCTTGTATGAGAAACCAACTCCTCTGTCTCCACGATGTGTAGAAGAGTGACAACACATGAAAATCAGGTGCCTACCTGAGTGATGTCCATTCCAGAGTCACAGCTCAATGGCTGGGTTGATGTGAGGCCGTTGGAACCTATGATTGTTGTGATCACACCATTCTCGTCAATTTTCCGGATCATGGTACCGTCAACAAAATAAATAAATCCATGTTTATCTATAGTGATACCTGGATGAAAGGAAAGGGTGAAAAAAAAGTGTTAGCATTGACATTTTCCACATAAAAGAAATATTTTCTCTCCTCCTAAGGCTCCGAAAACCTGATGATTAAAATATGTATGACTGAATCTTTTTTTTTTCCTACCTATTACTTATTTGAGGCTTATACAAACTGTATATGGAAATATTTTATCCAGACATCAGACTGTCATTGACTCACGGAGAAAGAAGGAAAATGTAAGGAAGAAACAGAACAAAGAAGCAGATGCTTTTTTTGTCATGTATATAACATAAAATTATGCTCAGCAGCTTCATGGCCTTCCTCACAGAGCGGGACAAGATTAGCTTTTTGAAGAGCTTATCTTACACCTGATTTTTCTTCATTTCTCACTTTCTTAATTCTCATGCAGAAGCAACTTTTTTTGTATCACTGCACTGTGTGACTTCCTGGAGCATCTGAACAAGTAGGAAGCACCCACAGAATGCACGAATGACTTCTGCAGCGCAGCGGTCATACTACTAACAGTACAAAATGGGCTCTGCTCACCAGGTGGAAGGAATACCCGGGCAGAATGCACCATGGCATGATGCTGCCCAAAGCGCAGGGTCACCTACTGGAACCAGTCTCATGGCATGAGTGGTTTCAGCAAGAGCTGGTGCTGCTAAACCTGCAGTAGCTCTAGCACCACTGCACTGCAAAGGAGAGGTGGACCCTGAAACAAACATGAGGCCACTGCAACATTCACAGTCCTCTGCATTTCCATATTTTCTGTATTTCACTGGGGAAACTGGAGCACAGTGTGCTTGCTGTCTCCCACCAGCAGTGTGCGCTTCCTCTGGTTCACAACCCATGCCCGACCCCAGTCTATCCCAATCTAACAGTTTTTCATTATTTCTTCCTGCATTCAAGATTCATCAGATGTTTCTCTATTGCATGAAATGTATGTAAGATCTTTTTTCCCTTGAAATGTCGAAAATAGCTAGAAGAGCACTTCTATTCATGTTAGGTTTGTGAAATCCTTTCTACCAAACCCGCTCAATTTCTTGCTTTAAACTACTTCATAATTTCCCATTTAAAGTTGCATAACTTTGCAATTATAGCAGCTGCTGTGCACAGCCAAGCTATTTTAATAATGAATTTATGTTCTGCTACACAGAAATGAAAGGCAGAGGACTTGAACAGATGGTTTGGACAGTGGCTTATATGGTTCTTGATTTTTGTCCCCTGCTTTCAGCACAACTGCAGGCTGCATGTTCTCTGAGTTTACAAAACACTTGTCTCCATGCCAGCTTAGGGTATCATGCAGCCATTCCATATTCCATTATGTAAGAGAAGAAAAAAATGATGTTTTCCTCCATCTCCTAACCCCATTTCCTGATATTAATTTCACTTCTTTATAGACATAGGAGCAGTTGTAGCTAAAGGTGGGGGGAAATAAATAGTGCTGGGAATGAGGGCAGGACCTGGCAGCTGTGATGGGCACCACACAGACCTGTGAGGC
The DNA here is from genome assembly GCA_023055505.1 of Callipepla californica brunnescens. NCBI lineage: Eukaryota > Metazoa > Chordata > Aves > Galliformes > Odontophoridae > Callipepla > Callipepla californica. Next base: position 4,077,507 of record JALIRH010000013.1, read on the forward strand.
TGACAGTCCCCCCAGGCCCCTGGGTACATGTAGATCCAGCAGCTGGAAATCTGTCTGGCCTTAGGGCTGCCTCTTACTGTGCTACCACCCAGTGGCAGAGGCCCAGAATAAATCACCCATGGATGTTTTTCTAACAGAGAGAAGGAATAACGTCAACACCAGTATCTACAGAGGGGTCTTTCAAGTGCTTGCCTTTCCCCCACTCCAGGCAGGCTGATGGCCTGGGTTTTACAACCTGCTCTTTGGTTTGTGTATGTGTAAATGAGAAGGGTTATGTTCACTTCCTTCTACCACAGTATGGGGCCACAAGAGCAGGTGAAACTGGGGGCTCTTGGGATATCTTCTGCTCTTGCTGGAGCACTCTGGATATTCAGCATCCTTCCTAGGCTCTGCATGCAGTGTTGCATGGTAAAATTAAACTGTGCCAATGGATTAGAAATTGAAAAAGCTGTTAGGAAATCATGCTAGGATTCCTTCTTGGATGTGGGAAGGTCTCTTCAGATCCAACCCCTTAACTCTTAGAACTTTCTTGGAAGTCTCTTCAAGGTTCTTTCTGTTGGAAGAGAGGAAGGAAGCCTTGCTCTGGTATGGATAGTGAATGCAGCTATGATTTTTGGAGGCGTTTTTAGCCTTCCTGACAATGCTTTGTGGAGCTGTATTAGTTGGTATATCAGACATAGAAAGATAAGCTGAGACTTGCTTTGCTTTCCAGCACAGCTCATGCTTTGAAGTGAGAAAGCTGACGTGGGTGGGACCTACAGCACAGATGCTGCTCCTTGGGGCCTGCCTCTGCATGGACAGCAAGGAGTGGTACTGCTCACCTTGGCCAGATCCATGCCATGAATAACCAAGGCCAGGATCCATCATCAGGGCAAGTGCATCTTGTTTTACACAATTTCCCTGCAAGCAGATGGCTCTGTTGGCGGCAAACCAGCCATTACATAAAAGTCAGAAATTATGCAGCAATGAAACAAAGCTACTCAGCTGTGTTGCTGAATAGATTTCAAACACTGACTGAACAAGAAAACCAAAGATCTTTTAGCAGTAATGACACACGTTTTACTTTCCAGCCGTGGCAGAAAGGCAGGGGAAATACAAATGCCAGTGTGGCATAAACAAGCCCATGTCTTCAGTATTTGAGCAGAAGATAATAAATACCTGGTACTGACTACTTAGCTATGTTTCTTCAGGTACTAACAGACAGATGTTCAACAGTGGACCTGCGCTTACTCCTATATATTAATGTAATCCGATTTTGCCCATTTGAAAAGATTACTTATGAATTCAAAACTTGCTGAGAAATGCCCAATGTAAGGCATCCATTAGAAAACAAACTACAGGTTTGTGACTCAACTGCCCCAGTTTATTCATTATTACAGCTGGATTCATTAGTGCTCCTGGTCACATCTTGTGTGATGCTTCACCTAATCCGTACTCCAAGAGCTTATCATAATCCTTTTCTGATGTACAGTGTAATGTTTAAGTGCTGAGGAACTCAAAGAGGACCCACGCATACACTGCGTGTAACGATTTTCTCTGGGTGTAAGAGTCATCACTGCTTGCTCAGTGAGTGGGAACTTAGGTGGTGCTTTAATTTGCCATTTAAATTCTGTCAACCAACATTTAGCAATGGAGTGCTTCTGGTGCAAACACATGGCTACGAAGTGCTGTCACTAAAAAGACCGCAGCAAAAGTTTTGCTCTTTCTGTTTTCTGCACAAAACAGTACTTGGATGGGCTCATTACAGCCATGATGAACACAGAAGCCTGACTGCACTACCTCTTACTATATGCTCTGAGGAGTGATTTTGGTAAAGGGTTATTTCTCCTGACAGATCTTAGTCCACGTACATATGATATTAAAAATGCAAATAACACTTTTGAAAGTTAACTGATCACTTCGGTGTGTAGTTCCCATAGGTATAAATTCAAAATACATATGAATGTTATAGATCTGACCTTTACTTTCACTCACGAACCTTGGTCTTGCATTGCTAATGGAGCTAAACTCACTGTGGACTTATAATTAAATTGGAAAATACCGATTAAAATTAATACAGCCTGTTCCCAATTAAGACACATTCTTTCTGCCTTGCGTCATGGACCACAGTCGAGTTTTAAGAAACTTCCTGGGAAGAAATCCTTTCTGGAACACTTCACTGAGTAACAGCTAGAGCTACATACTACCTTCTTCTGAGTATTCACACTTTTTGCTCAGCTAAAAACTTCTCAAATGATCATTTCACATTGAAAACTTCCAATTAAGCTTCTGAAGAGTTTATACATGAACATCTAAAACCACCGGTGAGGACTGATAAATGAGAATGCCACCTTCAGCCGAAGAAAAATTGTATTTAGAAGAAACTTGTGATTTTCATAAAACTTTTAATAGGAAGAAGTGAATCAAATTGGTTAATTACCATTTTATGGTTGGTAAAAGGGCAAATTACATGCCATCTATTTCTAAACTTCTAAATGTCTCCGGTGCTTTTAATTAAAGATGCCATCTAGAAACTACTAAAGCAATTTTATGCAATTAGTTATTTATATGTTACCATAATACACCACTCAAAATATGATTCAAGTGATTTGCAGTCTGATGCTTTGTGATCTTTGTCATCTTTACTTCATTACTGTCTTCGTACTAGCAGCACAATTAACAATTCTTTGTCAGCTGGAACATGACTTCAATACTCGCACGTCACCGTTGTTCTCTTTGGAGATGCGAAACAGCAGAGCTGAGGCAAACAGCATTTTTAACTATTGACTCCAGAACGTCCTGCTTCTAGTTGGAAACATGACGGCTGGGTCATGATTACTGCTGACAGTGGTTAACATGAATGTGAACTACTGCATTCAAATGAAGGTTGGAGCAAGTTTAGGAAAATTTACATTCCCCCAAAAGTTGACTTAGGTTCTACAGGCAAGCACACGTAATTGAAGAAAAAAAATACATTTTGCTGAAGTAAAAATGGCATGAGATGATTTTTTTACTTCTGATGCACATATGATGATTTCAAGCTGAGACTTGGTTTATTCTTTACAAGTTACTGCTGAAGCACTTTGCTTTTCTTTCTGAATTGCATGGAAAGTTTCAAGAGCTCCTATGAATTTATAAGATGGCAAAGATTGGTGAATGAACAGTAAATTAACTGCAAAGGAATCTTGTTTTCATGAAAGAGCATATTAGGAATTTGGTCTGCATCCTACTGAAGCAAAAGAGAACCTCCAGCTGAACAGGATCAGGCCCTAAATGGCCTATTGTGATTTGACAAATGTAAAGGTTTAATCTGAGCAGTTGTTCTTGCAGCTTTATTTACTTTAGCAAGAAGTGCTGCAGATGGTGAGCAAGAAGACTGATTATTTCAGGATGTACGCTACTGGAGTGAACACATTTTCAAAACCATGATTCTTTTAGTAGTATTTCCTTACTAAAATAACTTCAAGCAAAATGCATAAAACGAAGCTGCAAAACTGATTTTTAATTTAAGCTTTCATTTGTGCTGCATGGTCACGTGTCCAAGTGGAATGCTCATTTTTATGCATGGGCTTTAGAACTTACTCCAGCCTTCTACATTTCTACATTGCCTGCTTTGAGGTCACTGCACTATATTCAGGTAGGCTGAATCCAGCGTGCAGTTCTCCACTTCTCCTGTAGCAGTGACTTTCCATGTAGCTCACACAAATGAGACCACCTATCTTCCAGTCCCAAAGTCTGGTCTGGACCCATCAGCCAAAAACCATGCACTGCAGGGACTTAGATGATTAATTCCTTGGATTTAGTGCTTGGGCTTCCAAACAGTGTAAGTCATTTTACTAACTTAGGTTCAGTCATTGGAGGGACTTGCTCGTTCAACGTAAGTTGGCTCTCCCTCACTAGTTGTCCTGTGTGCACATTCTGAGACTGTCTCAAAATACTGTCTCAAAACACAGCAATTCAAATGAGATGTTAATCTAAGTCAGTATACAGATGCAAAAACACTATCTCAGCAAAAAGCTGGTGACTTTATTGTCTCAGCCTCTGCCACCTCTGTCAATTAAGCCTGGAAAGTCAAACCTATTTACATATGCAAAGCCCAATGGTTTCAGAGGGTTAATGGTAAGTATCTAACGCCTTTGATGTAGGAACTGCCTTTGCAGTGTTAAGTAGACAACTCTTCGGTATTGCTATTAATTTTAGTGCTTACTGCTCCAAAATTCAGTGACTAATCTTGTAAAATCAGGACGCTATTCCTTAGTGTCATATTATAAATATTACTCAGGACAGTTTGAATGTTCCAGTGTTGGTGACTAGATGTGCCATAAATACTTTTTAATCAAAAAATAACCCAAGCTACCAAACAGAATTCCCACCCCAAAATTAAAATCTGTTGCTTAGTAAAGTTCAAGATATTAGAATTGAGTCAGTGATTAATATCTTGTGTAGTTACTACTTCATCTTCAATATCTTTTTGTGTAATAAATGTGTTCAGCTTGTCACATATCTTACTTTATGTCCCCACCTTGTACCATTTCACATTTTGCTTAAGTACTTGGTCATCTATTACATGACTCATTAGTCTGAGTTCTATACAGAATTAAAGAAAGTTGCAGTAAAAATAATATATTGAAGTTCAAATTTCAACTACATCACCCATGCATGTTTAAAAGCATCTTTCAAAGTCAGCTCCAGCACACAATTGTGCAAGATTAATGTGCAAAAAAACCCATCTCCAGTTCTTCATGGTGAAGTGAGAACAGACCGAACAAACCCCCACATGTTTGTTAGCTGAGGAATGAAAGCTGGGGAACAATCAGATCATCACTGACTATTGCAACCGTGATGTTTTACTGTCTGACATTCAGTTCCTGGTCAACTTGCTAAGTCAGCCATGCCAAACAATAGAAACGAAAGTCAACGAAGGCACTGAGTCATCAAATCATTATTCAGGACTGTCCAAAAGCAAACTGAAAATCAGAACAATGAAGAAAACACCCTACCTCTATCCTCACTGAAGTTGAAAAACATGAGTTCAAAACAGTTAAAATAGTATTTTTAGCAATATTCCTTCAGAGAAGTAAATGAGTGCACATGAATTTTCACTCACTTCCATACGTGGGAAGATGTCACCAAACAGGATCAAGTTTCATGACAGTTTCATACAATAGGTATTTCTTATCAATTTTAAGAGTGGATAAACCGAGCTGTATAGATAAGGCTCTATTCACCGTCCATCCTGTCTCGTTGAGGAATGCATTTAAATATGCTTAGTATCTTTTTCTATCACTTTGTCTTTATCTGCATGACGAGGTACAAATTTTTGGATTGTAAAAAATCTCACAGATGATGAAAAATTCAAGTAATTCATTTGGTTGTGTGGTCAAATACTGCACAACATTATGCTGCGTTTTGTTCAAACATCTTTAAATGTGAAAATGATGCTGCTGAAACTCTGGGCTCATCGACACTTCTGTCAGTGTGTCCTGTCATCTAGAAATAATATTTACATGTACATTTTGAATGTATTTTTAGTAGAAAAGTGACATCTTCTAATTAATAATGATTCCATGATTCCATTAACAAACAAAACGAATGACCTCAAATGTTCATTAAATGATATTTAAGCATGTAAGTTTTTCAGGTTTTTTTTTCATAAGCACTACAAAACAGGCACCAGGCAAGTACTTCCCGGTGCTTTCAAGATTTTTCGATGTCTTAGTATAGCAGAAAACAAGGATGTGCACTTATAAGGTCATCATGATAATGCACTGCTAACAGTTTGCACTGCGCTGGTGACTCTGGGTTGAGGTTGCATTGTCCCCTGCACAACAAGGGGAATGTGACACTCCATAATTACTTCAAATTGAAATATAAAACCCAGAGCACAGAAAATGGCAAACAGTTTCAAGCTGTTTTAAGCTGACATAATTTAGATGCATAAATCAGATGGGGCCATCACCTGAATTTGCCAATGTTAATTTTTTAATTTTTGCTGTCTGCCCCAGCACTCATGAACTGTGCTTTTTACTTTTCTTAATGTCTTTATGACTAGAACCTGTTGAGGAAAGCAGCCATGCACGTGTATTTTTTTTTAAAGTAGATATATTACAAATTTTCACCAAGACACTTCCCCAGCAAGAAGGTACAATGAAACAATGAACGGTATTGTAATTAGATATAATCAATTGTAACCAACAACAATACATTGATTATTTTCCTGCTAAAGGATGAGAAAACCTTTCTTCTCAAACTATTTTTAGAATTGATTCATAGCATTAATTAGCTGCCAGAAGATTAACATTTATTTGTTCTTGTCTCACACTTAACTTCCATCATTAAAGACATGTTGAAGTTGCTGTATCTATAATTAAAATGTGTCACTCGCTAAGCCTTAAAACAGGATTATTTGCTTGCCCTAGAAATGTTTGTCTGTATATACATTCTAATTTCCTACTGATACACAGCCTTTCTTTATTAGCTCAAGAAAAATAATTCCTCAGAGCTAGTCATTAGGAGCAGCAGTGTGCTACAGGGGGAGCTTGCTAAAAGCCCGCTTATGGGCTCTGCCATCAGAACTGCTGCTTATCCTCTGTTCTGGGGATCTCAGCAGGAGCTGAGGTTGATCAGCTTGTTTAGATGACCAAATCCAGACCCTCTATCTCAGTGCTAATGCAAACTGCAGTTTTAATGCACCTTTTGAGGTGATTAATTATGCCACTAGTGGGGATTCAAGGCATCAGGTGCGTTTTGCCTGTGACAGTATTGAAAGTACTCTGAAAGAATGGCTGCAGCAAAATGCCCCCTTCATGTGGAGACAGAACCACAGGGTGTGTGTTGGAAGGTACCTCAAAGAGCGTTGAGATCCAACTGTGCCAGAGGCAGGGACATCCCCCACTAAATCAGGCTGCCCAAAGCCCACACCAATGTGGCCTTGAAAAATTCTAGGGATGGGCTACCCAAGAAGTATCTGGAAAATGTGTTCCAAAGAATTGCCTTTCCCATAGTATATATTATCTGTCTGAAAGTAATGCCTCCTCTTTATTTCCATCGAAACTTTAACAGGTACAAAGAATACAGTAACACTATTTGATGAAACAAATTCTCAGCTACAAAGCACTCTTTTTCAACATAGTCACCACCATTAGCTGTGCATTTTCTGCGATGAACAGACGCCTACATGCTGTGCTCAGAAGTGGAAGTGCCCCACTGTCACTGTCACCAGTGCTGAAACACTACCCCCAGGAGCCTATACTGTAAGGTCTGGGCAGCTCCAACCTTACTTTGGTATCCCCACTGCAGTCCCACCCACACTGGACCTCTCTGTTTTTCTTTCTCCAACATCTAACTGCAGCCAAATCCTATACAGCTCTCGGGTCCAATTCCAACCCCACTTTGGGCTCCCACATAAACGGAGTGAAAGAATCTGTCAGCCCATTTCAACAGCTCCTAGCTGCAGTGTGCTTCTCATGCTAGCCTCTCTGACAAAGGACTGCTGAGCTTGATTAAATTATTTTGCTTGACTAGGTTAAGTAACATAGCTGACCAGTACATACTACAAATACACTGTTTTCTTACCTCTTGGGCTGTTGAGAGACGCCTCTGATGCCTTCCCACCATCTCCACAGTGACTCTGGTCAAAGGGGAGGCACTGATCCCCTGTTCCTGCCACCACATCCACATTTTTGGCCAGATCCTTTGTTTCAGTGAGTGATTTTGCTTTGTAAACTCTTCTGGTGTTGGTATCTGACAAGTAAAGTGATTCTGACACTGGGTCAACAGCCAAGTAATATTTATGTGCAGGACTTGTACTAGAAGAGAAGAACAACAATTTTTTTTAATTAATTTTTGTTCATAGTAGCCTAATGCATATTTCATTTTCCTATGAACTGGAGATACTAGTCATGAGCAAGACCAGCTGCCATGGAGCTCATCCAAGCACCATTGCAAAGCAGGGATCAGTAGCAGCTGTAGAACCTGCCCATCCTGGTTGGTGTCAGGTGAGCTTATCCACAAAGCTACTGCTGGAGTTGGTGTGGCCATGAGGACCAGGGGACCCAGTGTAAAGTGAACTGGAGTGACTTCAGCTTACTTAATACTTACTACTTTCAAAAGGAAGGTCATTTTTTTCCCTATACCTTTTAAGTCATAGTACTCTTGGCACTGAGAACACATCTGACTTGCAGCAAAGTGAATCACAGATTGCTCTGCACGGGTACTACTCACTCTTGGTTATTTTTATCTGTTTCCAAACCTTAGGAAATATGAAGGTATGAAATATGGTGCCTTAATTCATGCCGACTGTATTGTCAGGAGTGAGGCAGAAGGCCAAGCACTGTCAGCACAACTAGACATGAATTAATACACCATAATTCATGCACCGAACTGCCTTATTGAGCTTATAAAATGCTATTTAAAAAAATATTTACATACGTTAATTAAATGGTGAGGATTATAAATTCTAATCAGAAAAACTAGGTTCTACCTTACTATCAAGTAAGACTTTTTGCTTCTTTTTTAGTGCAAATTTAATTTTCATTTTGAGGAAACTGCCTGGGCTCATGGCACACCACACTGGTGTCCCAAACCTGGTGAGACTGGACTGTAGTCCTGATGGTAAAATAGACCCTGGATAGGTGTAGATCCTTCAGACCACTTGGACCGTTACTAAAAATGGAGGAGCTGGGCAGAGGCAGAGTAGTGGACAAAACTAGGTGTGGTGCTCAGGTCTCAGGCAGCATTTTTTACTGCTGCTGGATTTCTCCTAAGGAGGTGATTGCTGACTGCTGCCTGTATGAGACATGGTGCTCCTGTCACTCTTTATGCAGCTGTTCTATGTAAACACCCCGAGGGATTGTTATGTAGATTAGAAGATTGTCAAATCTCCATCTTTTTCTTAGCAAAATGCTGCTAACAGCTAGGATTTCTGCAACAAAGTTAAGAAATGAGCTCTCTCAGTTTTGTCAGTTTTGTTCATGGAGTGGCTTTGGCTGGCGCGCTTCGGCTAGCCCAGGTTTCTGTGCCACGACAAATCAGCAGAGGAAGAATCCAGACAAAACAGGGCAGAAGAACTAGTAGAGATCCCAGGACAGTTACATAATGTCATGAATGATGCTGACTTATTTTACTGACCAGATTCCGGGTTGCTGTAGCCTCTTTAAAAATGAAGCTTTTGCTTGGCTGAGGCAGACACCAAGCTTTATTAATCATCTGTGAGACAGCTCTGTCTCACCGAAAAATGTTGCAAGACAAAGTAAAAACACTCAACGTATCTATTATTTTAGCATTCTGACTACTATAAATATTGCTAAGAAACCCCTAACAGACAGTCAGTTGAAATCTTTATTTATTAGCAATTAGGCCAATGCTGTAACTGTGATAAATGTGATGGAGCTTGGGCCTATTTCATTTCTCATTCTCCATTCAAAAAGAGACAGAAACTATTCAACACCTCTGAGGACTGAGTCACCAGCTAGTCTAGCTTAATGCTGACCTTAGTCATAAGCTTATACAAAAGACAGAAGGGGGAAGAAGGAACAAGGCATTCCCAAATTGAGGGGAGAGATGTGAAACCCAGTCCAAGGAAATATGGGGAATGGGAGAGGACCACATGAAAAACTGGATGTGAGCTAAAGGTAGTTAATGCTGAATTACACATCATCATCATTATAAAATTATTTGTTAGAAACATTTGAGGATCATTTGTGCTCTCAGGAGTGAGCTCAGAAGAGCCTGGCCAGCTAAAAAATGACTTTTTAATAAAATATTGCTGACAAAAAAGTTGCAAGGATAATTCTAGATGTTAAATAAACATATTCTCCATCATGTAGAAACTGCAGAGAGCCAGGAGTCATTATATACCCTCCTTGTAGACACATTTTCTATCATCCTCATCATTACATTTAATAGGCCGTCTGTTAGAAAACTCTTGATGTTATCTGTGCTCAAAGCCTTGAATACTAAAATGCTTAAATTTAAAGAATGTTAGCAAAAAATGGAACAAAATCAAACACTACTTATCTTTGCAAAAGTTTGCACTCAAATATAAACCTCAGTAATATAAATTAGTCTATCAAAAACTACATTAAATAGCCTAGGATTCGCAATTAATTTTTCCAGAACAAGTGATGATATCCTGTAGTAAAATTCATTCCTGTAACTTCAAAGCCCAGTTTCCATTTGACCAAACGCCTTTGTTAGATCTCATTAAAATCTTGATGACAAAGTTTAGGAAAGGATGAATTGTTTCTGAACAGTCAAAACCTCCTGGTCTACTAACACTATCCCTTTTAACATGGCATTTTCTTTGTTCTGATAAAAGCTTATTTTTCTCTGCTGTTGTGGAGATGAGACATTGTGTGGAGGGCTTGGATTTTAAGCCTTTTCCTGCTTGGACTGTTACAAGCCTCTGACAAAATTCAGTTGTTTCTCCCAGGTATGTGGATATCACAGAAATCTCCAAGACATGTACGACTCAGTAGTCATCCTTGCTGTGGCCTTTGAAGCCTGAACCAAATAGGTTCAGGGATGGACGAGTGCTCCTTCACAACCTCAAGGACTACAATAACTTCAATTTACTTTCTCAGATCTTCCTCAGATTTCACTAGGACAGGATATGAATAGAGGCAATTATTATTGTAATTAATAGCGATGTGGTACTTGTGTATTCTCGCAACTTGATTTAATTAAGGCTTAAGCTCTTCTTAGAAAAAAAAAACAAAACCAAAAACCCATTTCTAATGAGAAGGTATTTAAAAAACTCTACTTTCCAAAGGAACCCCCAAATTAAAAACCCGATTGAAGGTCTGAATGTACTATAGAAAAAGTACATTCAATTTGCTTCTTTTTATTAGTGTACAACGATACTGATCAGTTTAGCATAAAGGCAAATGGAAATGACCCCTCGGCCAAAATATAAAAACCTTGCATTTATAAGCCAGGAATTATTCATTTTTATTAACCTTTCATTGTAAAATATATGAAATACGACATCATCTGCAAGCAGCTTGGCAAATAATCTATAGTATTCAATAGAATTTTAGTGGCTACATCAATTAATTCTGACCACTGCTTTCAGCCTGCAAGACACACACTCAGTGCATGCAGCATTTCCTGCTATGCCATGCAGTCTTCAGCCTCGGTGGTTTATTTATCTCATGTACTAAAACACCTAAAGTTTGTTCCTAAGTGTCTCAGTGCCTTGATCTCTCTTCCTAGCCTGCAATGTCACTTTGCAGATGGACTGTTACACCTTGCTATCAGTTGCAGAAGTCTTGTATCCAATATTTCAACATTAATTACTGAAAAATAAATAAATAAATAAAGACTGCAATTTTTCTTCCCTGGAAGAAGCAAGGATGGAGATGTGATGTGTGTGTACTGCTTTGTTCTCAGTGCACGCCTTGTATCTGTGGCAGCTTTTAAAGCTCAGGTATGCTAGAACCTCCAAAACATGGGCTCTTGGGGGACTCTGAAGTCTATTTATAAATTCTTTGTTGCTAAAACCCTGGATTGCTTGTCTGTCTATGTCTATGATCATACAAGCATAATATGAAATGTGTATGAAAGCTATGGACAGCATTCCCAGCTTGCAGGTTCAAACTTCTCCATCTTTGCTTGGTGATCAACTGATTTCTAGACCAATCAGTTGACAAAATCAACTGATTCGATCCCTTCAAAGGGAACAAATCCAACTACCTTAGAGGTGAATTTGATTAACATTTACATTTATTAAATCTAGAGTTTCTCTATATTAGGACTTCTACAAGTCAGGACTTTCCTCAGGGCATTTCCTTGAACATGGTTCACATATTTCCATTACTGTGTTTTACTCACCTGTGCCTTGTGTCTCTATTCCTAGTAAGACAGCCCGGTTCAGGTTTAAGAAAAGAAAAAAGACAAGAAATATTAATTCTCCAGAAAAGCTCTAGTTTTGGTCTGGCAGCTTTACAGAACACTGTTTATCCTGGCATTCAGTATCACTTCTTCCTCTCTAAATATGTTTCATTTCCGTCACCCACCACCCTCACATTTTCAAGTTCATTCTGAACAGCCAGCCCACAATTTCATCACCTGCAATGCTGGCAAGTTAGATTCACGGCTGTTAAGGAAGAGAAAGTTAGTGCACCAGCACCCAAAATCTCTTCTGCCTTTCCCCACATCCAAAATGGATCAAATCAGTAGTCATTAATACAGTCAACCAGCCCTTCCTGAAACCCACTGGCCTGCAATGCCAGGCTTGCCTGTCTGCTTAAACCCAACCACATCTTATTATGGGTGAAGAATGTTTTAGCTGCATTAATTTTAGCCATGGTAGGTCTATCTGATGAGACACTGTGCATAACTGCACAGTGAGAGTGAGAGAGGTCTTAAAAAAACCAAAACCTTCCTGAGATTTCTAAACTTATTTTTTGGGGAAGAAATAATTGCATGAGAATCCCCATGAGAAGAAAGAACAGTTCTATTAACTCTGCACTTCACAGAAATTCATTATGCAAACCCCATTCTAAAGGCCGCTTACGATGCCCTTTTTAACTTGTGATTTTAAAGAATGCATAAGTTTTCTGATGACCGAATCTGACTGTCAATGAGGCGAGTGCTCAGGAGACAACTAAATGTGTCTACATCTTTAAATCAAAAAGGAAGAAGTCTTGATACAGTTTTCATCGGCATATCACAGCCAGGACAGGGACACAAGCCAAAGCTAATCTCGTTTTACCTTAACTCTAAAATGCCAATAGAGTTTCCAGAGGGAAAGATCCGTCTGACAAAATTGAAGTCTCCGATATACACACTCCCATCAGGCCCAGAAGTCAGAGCAACTGGGGCAAAGAGTTTGCTGTTGAGTGCAAGACCATTGCAGTTGGAGCAGGAGACACTCCTCTGGTGCCCATTGCCCATCACAGTGGAGATGACCGGTGGCTGCTGGGAAATGAACATGTTTTCACCATTTCCTTTGTGTACAATTCCTAGGCAGAAGGTGGGAGGGGATGTGAGAAAACAGGAGAAAACAAGGGAAAAAAGAGAAAAGAAAAAAGCAGATATATAGCACTTGAACTGTTCTGCAGCTTGGTGTTTTGCAGTCCTAGAGAAAAGCAGATCAGCAAAATAGCAACAGACATCAGATCTGTGAAAACTTCATCACGGGGCTCCATGAACCTCCTCTGAGTTTGCTCAGTCCCAGGCTTCACCATCACCATTTTGTTGATTAGTGGTTAGTGGCTATTTTAAAAGCCAGCATCATGAGGAGAGCTCATGGTTGGTTAATGCTCTAACAAATTGACTGTTAATTGCAGTGCTATCCGATTTCTCAGGGATTACTACTTTAATATTCATTTTATTCATAAATTTTTATTAGGTAGCAGAGGAATTTCTGAGGCAGTTTGAATATTTAATTAAAGGAGATTAATGGGACTACTATGCATTTTTCACAAAGGAGCACTGAGTGGCAGTGCAAAATCAATATTCACATTGAAATGTGAGTCCTTCATGGTGTATAAAAATGGTGTGGTACTGAGCTCAGAGTCACAGTGCTGCAGCTCTGGCACATTTCTGACCAACAGGAGCGTGTTACGTTCCGCCATCGAGTTCAGAACAACTTGTCAGAGGATCAGTTACCTCAACACTGCTCTGCTGATCACTACATTGGCAGTATCAGCCCCACTACAAACAATTGTTTTCTCGAGGAGGTATTTGCAGGGCTTATTTTGAATAACCTAAGAAAGAGTGACATATTCAATGACATATTACTGCAAAATGTTGGCTGTTTCTGAGCGAAAGATAGCTATTCTTAAAAATTTCCCCTTTCCCTTAGAGAGTCCAGTACTTCATCAGGAATGAAGTGGCATAATTAAAGAAATAAACCCAAGGGAATGTACCTTCTGGAGGACTCTCACTGATGCACCGGGCAATGAGACACTGCAGTAAGGACATAGTGAACCTCTTCAGTGCTTTCCTGAAATGTGTGTGCTGCCTCTACCCCGCTTTTCTTAATTTCTTTTATAGCTTTCAGGTAAGTCAAATTAAAATTTACTGAGTGTTGCCACAGCTGTTTTGGAAAGAACTCTATTAAAATAGAGTACAATTTGGAACAGTGAAGGGCAGAATGCACACATTTATTTGAACGCTGGCTAAAAGAACAAAAAAAAGGTATCTCGGCAATATGCCAACAAAACTAATGGCAATACCCTCCCTTATGCACCGGACAGAAATAGTGCTAAATGAAGACGCTGCCCTTTGTCTGAAATTAACAATGTAAAGGTAATCGTTCAACTGCCTCATACAAATTCCAGTAAATAATTAGGGCTCTCGGGAATGTTTTGCTGTCAATACATGTAAACGTGTGCTTAATTTCAGGCTCTTGAGTTGCTGCTTTAATTTTAGCCAGTGCTGTGCTGCACCGGGGCTAGAATTACCGTAAAGCACCGAGTCCCCTTAAAAGTAAATCAATACACTTGCCCATCAGAAGAAAGTTCTAATTCAAAGAATACTCTGAAAAATCGGTTAATAGCACATTTGTTTCTATTCATGAGATATCTACGCCTCTACAAGGACCCTCTAGAGGAACCAGTATTTATAGTATGTGTTCTCTTCTGGATTATGAGAAATGCCCTGAAGATCTTCCAAACCGACCAACACTTTCATGTTCAAACATCAAACTTAGATCACGTCATGAATTGTAAATCATCAAACATCTGCACCAGACGAAAGAGAAGCAGGAGAATAAGAGTTTAGGATGGCTGAGATGAGAATGTGACCCCTTGTTAACATGAACTTTCAACTGATGCAAAAATGCTCACATTTAAAAATCTTGAGCTTGAGTCAGCCACACACTGTAATACGTATTTCTCATATCTACACTATCTACACTTCAGGAATCAGACATTTCCTTTCCTTTCTTTTCCCTTTCCTTTCCTTTCCCTTTCCCTCCCTCCCCTTTTCCTTTTCCTTTTCCTTTTCCTTTTCCTTTTCCTTTTCCTTTTCCTTTTCCTTTTCCTTTTCCTTTTCCTTTTCCCTTTCCCTTTCCTTTCCCTTTCCCTCCCTCCCCTTTTCCTTTTCCTTTTCCTTTTCCTTTTCCTTTTCCTTTTCCTTTTCCTTTTCCTTTTCCTTTTCCTTTTCCTTTTCCTTTTCCTTTTCCTTTTCCTTTTCCTTTTCCTTCCCCTCCCCTCCCCTTCCCCTTCCCCTTCCTCTTCCCCTTCCCCTTCCCCTTCCCCTTCCCCTTCCCCTTCCCCTTCCCCTTCCCCTTCCCCTTCCCCTTCCCCTTCCCCTCTCTTTTCTTTTTTTCTAATTTATTTTATTTAAGATACTTACAATGGCACTAGAAGATGGTTTTTAATTGGTATGGTTTCCACATGTCAGCACTTGTCTCTCCAAAGCTTAGGCTGTGATGTGAAGTGCAATCCTGTATAACTGCATCAATTTGTTTCCACAACTTCTCTATACTACGTGATTCATTTTGTAACATCTCTGAGAGGAATAGCTTTTGTGGGTGGGAGGGAAGCACAGCCACCTTGTCTCTAAGTAAGAACTGCTGGAAGCAAGGTTCAGTAGCTGAACTTAAGTGTGAGCTCTTCAGGACCAGTTAACTCACTAAGGAAAATGGTTTTAGTCTGAAGATGAAATTGCATCTTCCAGTCGAGAATTTTTAGAAAGACATTTGTTATACTTCAGTGTTATTTCTGTAGTCAATCCTGTCACAGTGTTTCAAAGCGGGATAGATTTCATGCTTCTCACAAGTGCAGCTCTCCATATGTACTGCAGGTTGCCTTAATTACAAATGGAATTCTCAGTATCTTCACACTTGAGAACGCTCCTCATGCTTTCTGTCTCACAGTGGTATGGAGATAGGTCTGAACTGTACAGTTCTGAGTCTGAATCTTGTCCTTACTGTAAGTACACTTTACATATCTGAAATGGAGGAGCAGTCTGCTAGTTTCAAGATGAGAAGTACTAGTTATTTTTATCCTGAGTAACACAGTTGACTACTTAGTTATTTCGACAGGAGCCTGCAGGCTGCTGTTAGGTGTGTACTAGCTATGATAGCAATCTTTTTTTCTGTTCCTGATTGCTTTTCTAATTCCTACACATATATATGAGCCATGGACAAGGCCTATTACAATGAAGAACACTGTATGACAGAGCTGAGCTGTGTCTGGGCTTTGTGCTCCTCAGACTTGTGCACAAAGGAGATGCACTGACTGTAACACATGCTTGCACCCTGCCATATGTGTCCCTGTAGCAGTGGATGAAGATGTCCAACACCTTCCCTGTTACATCAGCCCTAGCCATGCCCAGAGCTGTGAGAACACGTGAGGAAGAGGAGCAGCTATGGGAAGCCTGTGTGATTTCAGAGGAGGTGCTGTGTGGCTGACAGGTCGCTGCTCTCTGGAGCTTCCTGTGTCACACAGCTGGGATGGGGCCAGCATGCAATTTGTCACAGTGCACCCCATGCTCGGGAGCACAATGGTTTAGCACTGCCCACATTATAATTGTAGATATTACAAAATCTGAAAACATTGGTGACTATAGGGGTGAATTACAGCAGGAAGCACCACAGTTAGCAAATAGCCATATAAACTGGAGTTAGTGCGAGCATTTCAGTCTTGAAATTAAACTATGCAAGTGGTAAATTGGCACTAAGGAGGAGACTATAGGGCACACAGTTGGGGGCTGAGCTGACTGAGGTCAGATTTCTCTTTGTGTTAAATGTCAATAGCTGGCATTTAAAAGAGACAATCTATACAAACCAATAACACAGGGTATGAAAGAACTGCTGTTTAAAATGTCAAACTATTTTAAATCAAAACAGAAATCCAGATAATTTACAAACTAAATCTGACCTTTTGTATTTGGAATATTTATACTGTAGCTGCGTATTCAACAACAGAACTTGTAAAAACCTGACAGCCATACATCTGTGCATGAATCTTCATTATAGAAGTTTGCAGATGGAAATGGATTTCAGCAGACACACTCCCAGTTGGGGCAAATTGATATAACTCGACAGAATCCAGTTCTAAATTCTATGAGCTAAAATCTGACCCCAAGTCTCCCAAGAAAAGTGAGATATCTGCTTATCTGCAAAATCCTATTTTTTCTAGTTGGCATAACTTGTATTTAAGTGTAATTTTGATAGTTTAATTCCTTATCACAGATGCTGAAGGAAGAAACAGAACAAAACAATAAATCAGGAATAAAATAAAAGCAATGATAAATCAGATTCAAATCTCCATGCTTGAAGAATCTGCGTGCAGCATTACAGCATGACATCACAAGTATTTACTGGATTTTGCTAGTGACTTAAAAGGCACTGGATTACTTGTCCTGAAGAGTAACCTACCATGCTTCTCCACAAAGAGGGCAGCCACAAAAGCTTCTGCACACTGGACTGCCCACCTCCCATTCAACAGTTCTGTTTCCACGTGTGCTCTGTCTCCCTAGGGCTGTGGCCACCAGAGATGCTACTAATCAAGGTCAGGCACAGGATGAACTAAGGGCAGAGACTTCACTGAGGATATAAGATACACAAACTGACCTAAAATGCAGTACTTCCTTACCAACAGCATGAAAATGAACCTAAATGAGCATGCCCTTTTCCCATGCAAATGACCAAAATGGTGTAGTGATCACCAGTTAGGGATTATTAGTGTTTAACACGTGGGAGCCAGAACATTAAAAATATCCTTTTGGATGGCATTTACAGTTCATTTCTCAAGAAAGGAGGGTGCAGATTTAAAGCAAGAAGATTAAGTAGTAGAAACATTAACACTG
Source organism: Callipepla californica brunnescens (assembly GCA_023055505.1). Taxonomy (NCBI): domain Eukaryota; kingdom Metazoa; phylum Chordata; class Aves; order Galliformes; family Odontophoridae; genus Callipepla; species Callipepla californica. Next base: position 4,095,252 of record JALIRH010000013.1, read on the forward strand.
AATATCTGAACAATTAATTCCTTTAGAATTTGTTTTCTTCTTCCGCATGGCCAGTTAATAAAGGAACGACTTACCACTTTGTGGATTTAATACGTGGTGCTTGTTTATAGACCAGCCGCCCAGATTTGAAGCATCCATTTCAAAGCCTTGAAGGATTACTGTTCTTTTCTCCCACAGAATAAAATCAGGACATGTCTCATATTCATATCCCACTGACACTGCAAACAAATAATTAAAGATCTATCAGACTAGTTTTTTTTCCCTGTGAACTACTATGTAATTTTCCTTTCCAGGTTTTGATATTCACCTGTCAAATAATGATAGCACGGATTTACTTCTGCTAGATTGCTATTGTTGAGTGGTATTTTTTTTTAAAGAGTTTCAGAGATTAGTATGTTACAACAGCTATGGTTCACACCATTTCAAAGCAGAGAAATGTCTGTATTATCAGCTATAGTTGTCTTAAGAACATCAATCTTCTCCAGTGGTATTTCTGCTAATTATCTGAGCAGCAGCATAAAGGAAAAAACAAAATCCACACTAAAATGGAAGGAAGGGGTTTTGTCTGTTTGTTTGTTTGTTGTGAGAATGTTAGTACTAAATTCTCATAAATGGGATATTTTTGAAATGTAATGCTCTTTAACAAAAAGATCTTGCTCTAAGGACTCTCATTAGAGAGAATGGGACCTCCAAACTGAAAAACATGTTATTTTGACACTGACTCCTAGATGCTTGGTGTAGGAAATATTGACATATTTTAGCCTTTCCAAGACAAAAATGCCTTCGAATATATTTTAATATGGAATAAAAAATAGATTAACAATCATGGTTTTCTGACATTTTCAGTCTTTTCTTCTCTCTTTTTCTACCTAGCAGCTCTATGTGCATTCTGCTTGAGCCATACATAGTTATAATACCATCAAAATTCCATTATTGGATTCAATCACAGTATTTTGATTAGCTATAGTAGGGAGCATTTCTGTTTTTAAGATAAATGTTTTATGGGAAACAGAAAGCTGTTCCTTACATCAATTTCACTTGGCAGAGCTGCTTCATTATTTTAGTGGGAAAAACTTGGTTATGCAGCTGAACTCTGGCTTGTAAAAATCACATCTCCTCAAGTACTGTAGATACTGTATGTACAAAACTGTACAGGTTTCAGTATTCTCCCATTTCTGAGTTACAGGAGTGCCTTGTGACTAAAATCAGCACTCTTTCAAGGTGATTCCCTTGTCTGAGTGCCCAGCTGTGTGCTTCTTCCAGAATGGCCACTGATGTCCTGTGCTGGGATGAGCCTTCAAGGTTCAGTAGACAAACATGCTATTTTCTAGGTGTTAATGCAGGGATAAGATAAACAGTAGATTTTTCCTAGGAAGCAAACTCATGCTTGTCACCTACACATTAGCATCTTTGCCCCATTCAAGCACTTAACACATTCAATCCTGGATCAGATGTGTATACTCGAGAAAAGGGAAGACCTATATGAGTCACTCAGCCTTGCTAAGTGAACCACTTCAGACCCACAGGACGGAGCTTCAGCTGCTGTGAGGTGCCATGCTGATATTAAGGTCAAGGGAGGCATAACAATCTATACCATATGAGAAACTGTGTCAATGGATCCACAGTGGCACACTTACCAGCACTGCAGCTAACACTGTAAAGAGTACCTGCTATTCCCTGCCCACATCTGATGTTTCTGAGCTGTCAAGCACCCATGAGAGACTCTCACTACCTTTCCTAAAAGTTTCCCTGCTCAGGTAGAGTGCAGCTGCCTTTTTGTCCCTTTCCATCAGCAACATTAAGACATGCACTCACTTGGTGTATCCACGTAAATGTTTCTATGTATATTTCTTCATGGCAGAAGTCTGTTCTGCATGCTAGAAATTTTTAGGACGGTTCATGCTAAAAGAATGGAATAATCTTAACGTAGGGTGTCCCAAGCCATCTAAATGGAGGCACTAATGTGCCATCCATTAACATGGCCTAACAACTGTTTTGCATGCAAAATCAACAAGGTGAAACATAGAAACTACAAAGTCAGCCAAGTGACTGTGCTTGAAAGGTAAGTATCAGTGCCTGGCAGCTTTTGAAAAATGCTGTGATTTTTGTAAATGAAATGACAATCTCAATTTTAACCTCATAGTGGAGTGTTACTTTCTGGCCAACTTCATTTATAACTTTTTTATGAGGTGACTGAGATTTCACTGCATGAAGGAGAAGAATTGCAGCAGCTATCTTTTTGGACATTAACAGCCAGCAAGAGCAGTTGCAGCCTTAAAATGGATTTCAAAAGATTTACTGAAATCACCTGTACCAAAAATCTATTATTTTCATACTATTATTTAGAAGAATCAAGAATAATTTGTGAGCACCAGCACATCACCGTTTCAGGGCTGTTGCTACTGTTCCAAAATAAAGGTAAAAAAATATATGACATGATTAACCATGACAGCAACTTCTACTTCAGCCTCTCCTGAAGTATTTGTACTTATCAGCATCTTACTTTGAACAACAAATATAACTCAACAAAAGTATCGGGTGGAACAATAAACTGAGAAGACCTAGGACTGCTGTGCTCAAGAGTTTATATTTGCATCCAGGAGTGTTAAGCCATAGCACACTGCTCCCTCCCGCCGTGGAGGATGCAGTGGCTTGCAGGTGTAAGACTGACCACACCAGAGGATTTACTGATGTTTCTATTGAAATCTTCCCTCTTCCTATGCTGAAATACAGCAGCATGCCAACTATACCACGGAGGGTTGGTGTTAACATTCACATTATGTTTTTTTACTTACAACAACAACTACTATTTTATCAGCTCTGCTGTTACTTGGAGAAAATAAAGTGGTCTCTTGGTAAAGACTTCTGGACTATTCAAACAGCAGCTAACATTTCCCCAACAAATTTAAACAAAATCATATTTGTGATGAAATGTACTCAAAGTCATCCTTCCTGTAAACGATTCCATGATAATTTCTGTCGATAACCCCGAAGAAGAATAAAGATGTTTATAGTAGTTATAAAACCAAAGGCAGATGGTTACATTCCTGAGTTCCAGGACTTCAACCTGCTGCAATTTAATTTAATTAAAATGAAATCTGAACAGAATGCATTATTAAATATTGGTAATACACTGGCAGAGAAAATTATTTTGACAAAATTTATAATAACAGATGCAGATATAGGCCCCTGAGTACTACAGTGCATCAGATTAAAACTTTATTACAATCTAACAAAGCATGCTAACAGTTCTCTCAAAAGATATTTTTGATCCCACTTTGCAAGAAGCACGACTAAAGTGAGCCAAAGATTAAAAAAAATAAGTTACCCCCCAATTAAATGATCAAGAAATTGCTATCCTGCCCCATTCTGCAAGCCTTATCATATTTAAATATCTATTTCTAATGTGAGAACATGTAACTACAGTATTATTACATAAGATTTAGGTATTTTATTTCAATTGTTTTAACATCCAGGCATGTATTAGACTTGAGGACCATTATAAGGTTCTTAAATGATCTAGAGGGCACTGGCATACTGACCATTTCCACCTTCAGTGGGTTAGAGTTAACATGCACTGAGAAAGAATTGATACAGGGAACGTGCAGACAGTCCAGACAGCCTCTGGCACCCTACTGCCTCTGCCTGATCGCCAGTGGGAATGCCAAAGGGCATGCTGGAATTCTGCTTTATTTCTGGACTTGTAGAAATATGAATAAGTGAAAGCAACGACCCATTCAACACCTTTCCTCACTGCAAAACACTAGCAGAAATTTGTCTGCATGGGCTAAGACTAGGCTTGATGTCCAGCAGGGGAGTTTCACAAGATGAGCTGCAAAGCACATTCCTGCTCCCTGCCACACACCAATCCAGAGGTTCAGAGAGCTCTCCTGTGCTAGTGCCAGTGCCTGACTATTCCCTTAGTAAAGCTGTCCATCCTTCTGCAGGTTTGAACCAGATGTGGTAGATGAGAGGCAGATGGGATAATGCAGCAGCTCAGGACGCCTTGTGCTAAGGATGGAGCTTTGATTGCTTTAGGCCAATTGTAATGTGTGAGCTTCAGCTGAAATGAGAAGACCTGCGCTTCAGCACTAGCATTTGTAGCAGATCAGGAAACTAATGAAGCTGAAAATCTGTCACTTATTTTCTGGTGGCTTCAGTTTTCAGCTGAATTTGTTCCTGATCTGGCTCATTTCATGACCAAATGTATGTGAGTGGTGGCCCAGGGGAGAAGGAAGGACCACGGGAATGTTCCTTCTGGCAGCAGCCTGCACTTCGACTGGTTTAAATAGGCTGTGGGACTGCTGTCCTAGAATAGGCTCCTTGTTTGCCGATGTATTCCTACATGCATCTCACGATGCATAAAGTCACACTTGCTATTTTTGTTTCTAACATAATCCTTTATGACACCAACGGCTGCGTCTGCACCATTCTCCGAGCAGAAATGAAAGTGCCATCGCCCTCCTTTCTCCCATCTCCTATCCACACAGCTGCTGTGCAGCCTGCCTGAGAGCGAGTGATAACAGAGTCAGGTATGAGATGTGCCGGGAGCTGCTGGGGATAGCACAGCCCAGATGTCACCTCCTGGCTTTGTATGGGCCGACTTGCAGGCACACTGTCTGCACAGACAACATGACAGGTCCTAAACAGGGCTTCTGGCTGCCCCCCCTCTCATTAGCACTTTGCCTTCTGAAATGAGGCATGTCCCTTGTGAGGATGGACGGCTCCACGTAGCCCTCACTATAGTTTTATTGCCTAATCCTGCCAATGCCTCTTGCTATTATCCCCCTGACCTCCAAAGCAAACCAGAACTACTGAAGAAGTGAATAGGACTCATTCACAGCTCTAAGCTTTGCTGATATAATAAATAATTTTGATAGAAAGCATCTGCAGGATTAGTCCATTAGGAAACAGAGCCAATTAATCAGCAGAACACAGAATCAATTAAAAGAAACAGCGAGAGAAATCAAATAATGAAAATCAAAACAAAAAAATGGTTGGTTAAACAAATTGCACTTTCACCACTTTGTACCAGTTTTCAAAACAGCTGCTTGGTAAAGAAAGTCTACATAACCTGATCATTTTCTTACAAATACCTTTAAGCAACCAATCAAGAAATTTTAACTGTTAGGGACATGAAATGTAGAAAGAAAGAATGTCTGAATGTTAGAATTTTGTAAAACCTAAGTGGAAATGACATTCTAAATGTCACAGCCAAAAAATGACAGAAACAATGACACACCAAAGGTCATATTCAAAGTAACATTCAAAAACAAAGACAGCTGAATATAATGCCGTTAGTACACAGCCATTCTCAGAGGGAAAAGGGGATTTTCAAATTGATTAAATTGGAAAGATGACATTGGAGGAACAATAAAATAAATATTCCTAGGAAACCACATGAGTCACTTCAGTGAAAGAGGCATTTGATTCAAAAAAATGCAAATGTGGCAACAAAAGGTATAAGTTATATTTTCTGGCCTTCATGTGTGCTAGTGCTTTTGCTTATAGCAAGGTGATTCTACATACCCATAGCTTCTGCCAGACCAGAAACCTTCTGTCCATATATATCTGTCTTATTCCAGGCAAACGTGTAGACCAAATTGGCAGCAGCAGGAAACCATTTCTGAAGCAGGCGTCCCTCAACAGCAATGATCAGATGGACCTTTGTCATTCCAGAAGGGATGGTTGTGTGCGTCAGAATAACACGCAGCAAAGTTTTATATCCTGGCGTTCGACTGCTGAGATAACTCAGCTTCACAAAACTAGAAGGAATTGGGATTTCCTCCTGAACCACCTTGGGAAAACAAAACAAAACAAAACAAAACAAAAACAAACAAACAAAAAAAAACCAGAAAGACATAAGATATTATATCTACAGCCAAGAAAAATGCACTTATTTATTTGTAATAACAACATAAATTTACTTTGCATTTCACAGTCATGACATGAACACTGTGCCACTTACAATACTGATCTCTTCTGTGTTGTTCTGAGCAATGCAGTACAGAACCATAGAATGGCTTGGGTTGGAAGGGACCCAAGGATCATCGAGCCTCCAGATCTGGTATTCTCCTGGGTTGCCCAGGTCCATGTTCAACCTGGTCTTGAAACAACTCTGGGGATGGAGCATCCACAGCCTCTCCAGCACTGAAAACTTACTGGATGGTGGTCCATCAATTTTGATAAAGAACCTCTTCCTAAAATTCTTCATGTTTACCTACTGAGGAGCAAATACCACCTCTCTGGTAGTAAGCATTACAGCTCAAAATGCTCTGGATGAGCGTTATTATCTTTACCTTCAGTGCCACCGTCTCAATCTCTCGGATCAGAGCTGGCCCTGCCCACGTGGGGTGGATCACTTCCTGGCTGGTGTGAAGATAAGCCCTTAGCAACGAGAGGGACTGCAAAGATGGCGAGCTTGTGTGGGAAAAGGAGAAGCTTGGCCTTGACCTTCTGAATGGCGTGGGCCTCGGAGCTACAACAAGGGATCTAGTGATCTCTTGAGGGAAAGGAGCTCTTGTAGGAAGGGCTGTGACGAGGAGCAGGCAAGAGAGGAGAGCAGCTTCCCAAAGGATGCCAGCACAGTAGCTCAAAAGCCACTGAAAACCTGAACACTGAAAACCTTTAAAAGGTCAATGATTTTAGTGAATTTCAGTACTAACAAGCCGGACTGTCACAACGTTAAATTAATTCCCTTCTGAAAAATGCAAACTCTTTTGTTTACATTTCCATTTTCCGATCTTGTGTAACAATGAATTTCTTCACTTTCCCAACATTCCTATTTACATACTGCAACAGTATCACTGCCACAGGATTGCTGCAGTGCTGCTGGAGGCCGGCCAGCGCTTGTCCTTTCAACATATGAAACACAGTGTTGCCAGGGAAATCCTGCTCCCTTTGTTGTTCCCGATTTGCAGTGTTCCCCCTTCTTTCCCGCTGACATCCCAGCTGCCCCCTCTGTCATACATCTGACATCTTCTTATTTTTAATAGAAAAGCAGGAAAAATATTCATGCATTAATACATGCTAATGTATCCCCTTCTCCCATTATTTTGGGTTATTTTTTGCTCTTTTCCCAGTAATTTACAATACAAGTTGACACTCTAATGACCCTTCAATGCTGACAAACAGACAGGGGTCAAGTTCCCTCTGAGTAGACTGCATCTTTGTGTACCTCACTGTTTTAAAGAAACTAATAGGAACACCTCATGTGGAGTAATGTAACACATTTTTTCTTACTGGTACACGTCAGTTATTCTTAATTGATGTTCATTACTTTCACTTAATATGTTTTGTGAATGCCATCAGCTGGCTGAACCAAGATCGTCCTCTGACCTTACTGCTTGAACTCTAACTGCACAAAAAGCAGCACAAAACAGTGTGGATCAACATGACCTAAAACTGGTTAGTTCTATCTTACTGGGTATAATACATACATCACCTTAATTAAGAGCAGTTAAAGGCAAGATTAATTTCAAAGTGGATCTAAACATATAAAAAATACTCAAGAAGAAAGGACATTTAAATATAAACAATCCAAATGATCATATTAAAATAGCCGTATGATCAAAAAAATAGCAGCTAATGTATTGCTGGAGATGGCACTGCAAAGAACTAGAGGATGTGAACAGATGAAAAATCCCTCGGAGTCTTTACAGAATGGTGTGGAATGTCTCACATTGATGTATGATGTTGTACTGTTGTTCTCTAACTCAGGGACGGTTTTGTGCATTATTATAAATAAATAGGGATTTCAATAATAAATCACAGAAAGACTTCCCATCCCATTCTTCTATTCTGACGGAAGGAATACAGTATTTTAAAATATTAACAAAATGGAAGGAAAGAGAAAAGAGTCTTTCATAACAGTACTAAAGAGATCTATGCTAACGTCACTGTGATGAGTAACATCACAATGGTTAATTACTCCGTACGTGGTACCAGTGTTTTCACAGCAGAAGAAATAAAAGCAGAATACGTATAGTGAATTCTTATCACATACCATCTTTACAAACTGGTTTCTAAGAATGAAACTGCAACTTTTGAAACCAATTTTGACAACTGATTTGAGTGAAACCCTTTTTTTTTTTTTTTAAACTGGTGTAAATCTGGGGTCTGTGTGGTCCTGTGTTAATGCATACTGAGCAGAAAACTATAAGCCTTCGGTAGAAAAGTTGGATAAAACTGTCATGAAACAGATATGAGTAATTGGGGGAGCAAGTTTAACAGGCATTGACTTGTTCAGCTTTCAATGTCAAAATTCATTGCTATTTGCATCACAAAAGGGAATGTTTCCACATCACTATCACTATCACCAAGTAATAATGAAGGTTACATTAATGAGGGTGAGGAACGGTCATTATTTAACATTTGTTTAGAACTTGTTCAGCAACTAAACACATTTTAAGAATTGTTAACGTAAAGGTATTTTCATTACCTGTAGCTCTGGAATAACCGTTCCTCTTTCTGGACAGGACCCTCCAAATGCAGTAAGGGGTGAAGGGAGTACAATAGGATTTGGACTGATGAAACTACTGACATCACAAGATGGCAAATCTGATTCCGTTCTTTGCATTACAACTTTGTCTACAATGATAAATCTATTCCAAGGCAACCAAAGTGTCCTTTTTTCAGATATGAAAGGAGATCTGTCAAAAACCAGGGTGACGGAGATGCCTCCCACAGCCACAAGGTCAAAACTGGAAAAGACAAAACAAAATTATTCGTTTCTTCTTGTTTTATCATCACATTACCAGAACTTCCAGTGCATCACAAACAAAAACTTTATATTGTTCATTACAGCTCTTAATGTACCATGTAAAATCATTCCAGTATATCTTCCCGATGTTACCACAGTATTCATGAAGAAGCTTCACCTTTGTACAGTTACTTTCTGTCTCCATCCCCTCTACTTATCAACTTGAATTGATAATAACAAGTCATCTGTAACAAGAGTGTGGACACAGTTGATTTGGATTATAGGAAAAGAAATCCATAGCCCAGGAAAGGGACACTTTTAATCTGTGTGGGTACAGACTGCAGAATAAGAAGCCTAACAACATGGTAGGCCTTTTCTTTCTTAACATATCCTCTTACCATTCAGTAAAAGTGTCAGGAGAAAAAGGTTGACTACATTGAGTAGGAGCCCTCTCTATGCAGGATATGATCTTGGGAAAATTGTGGATTATTTGCACTGAGCAATGAATCAGCTCTTGTAAGTAAGGCAGGTGAACTTCTGGGAGCTACTGTGAAGCACCTTTGGCATATCTGGGCTGCAAAGCAGTGGGGCATAGAAGGCAAGATATACATAGACTTAAATTTCTGAGTTTCTGACACCCACAGTCGAGCAACAGAAGGCGATATGTAAATAGATACTTCACTGTCTGTATTATTGAATGCATCTATTACTGAGACTTTTGATGGTAACAAACTGTGATAAGAAGTCAGGCTTAATTATGCATATCTCATCACATTTCTCAAATGACACCGATTACATTCACAGCAAAATACAGGTAGCATATTTCCTTGCAACAATTTTATGCATACTGGAGTAAGTAGGAAATGGTAATTACTAACATTCAGTGGTGTGATTTGAAAGTCAAGAAAGTAAAGTAAAATAAATACTCATGGTCCTTATGATTATAAAGTGACCAAGGCCAACAAACAAAACAAAAATCAGTGACAAATTATACTCTTTCCTTGCTGGAAGATAGCTTCTGACTTCTTGTCTTTCGTAACACAGCCAAGAAAGATGGAGCCGATAGAAGCTTAATCCAACTGAAGTTCAGGAGTAAATCATGATCCTACTGCAAGTGGTGGCCAACCCTGCAGTGTAATGTAGAATATATAGGGACTCATCTGTCTTTGTGAACTAAACTCAGTCCTATTAAGTTGGGGAAGGGAGGGAACTGGGCAGGACAGGATGCAGAGCAGCAATGTGACTGTTCTGTCTCTGTGAAGATTCTGTCCCCAGTCTTACTTGTATGGCTTAGGTGATCAGCTAAAGGAGTTAACTTCATTGACACTTCAATAAACTACTTGGGAGATTTACATCTATGGACAGAAAAAAGAAGGAAGACAGAGAATTCTCTGGAAAGCCTGACTACTGAACATTTTCAAATGTCAAGGATGTGCTGGTGCAGCACTACTGTCAGATTTTGACTCCACGCATTTGAATGTCACTAATCTTGTTTCTGTTCAGTATTTTTCTTTTTTTTTTTTTTTTTTTTTCTTTTTCCCTTTCTTCTTTGGTTCTTTACCACAGGTAGCTCTCACAGGTATGCTCCCAGAGGAGAGAGTCAGATGCCATCCCGAGTCCACACTTTGAGCAGCGATCTCCCTAAGAATTTCGCATGTGAACAGGTGGAGGTAGATCGATCCTAACTATAAAAATCTAGACTGTACATAAACATCTCACCTTCCATCTTGTCGACTGATGGTGTATCCATACTCATTGTGGTGTAGAAAGCTGACATTCACTCCAACCAAAGGCGTTCCATCTATTGCTATCACCTGGCCTCGAATGACACACGCACGTCTGTTAGGAGAAAAAGTAGAGACAACAACGTCAGACCCATCAGGACAGTGAGAAGGGTACTGACTTCAGAAACTGAGCTAGCTACACTTCTGCCTCAAACAGACAGAACTGCTGTGATGTCATCGTGACTTGATTTTGAATGAAAATTCAAGCAATCCCAAAAGACTGATTTAAAAAAAAACATCTCATGAAGAAGACACACAGGCTGCCCTATGAATCGTTAGTGATTCAAGAATATGTTTCCATTTCTGTCTATATTTCAGGACACCATTTATTGTGCCAGTGAATATCAATGCAAAGGATTCACTGATAGCATGACTTAGTTTGCTGTAGATCTGGTGGCGATGACTTGTGAAAGAGGAGAACGAAACCTCTTCCTCTGCAACTAAGAATAGGGCATTGCTGCCTGTTAAGAAAAAAAAAAAAAAAAGCTGAACTAATGTGGTGAGGCAGCAGTGAGACACATGATCATAGTTCAACTTCAGAAAGTAACTTTCAGAAAGTAACACAGGTAGATCTAAAGAGCACCTAAACAGCTTATAGCCTTCAGAATTTCCTCTAGTACAAGTTGAACTTGCAGCCATTTTCCAGCATAAAAATCTTCCCATTCCAGTAAAGAGGTTGAAATATGGCAGCACAGCAAAGCGAACCAAAAACAACAGGTATGAAAGTGAACTCATTGTTAAGTAGGTCCAAATGTAGGCTGACAAACTCATAGAAAATGAGAGCTGAAAGGAAATACAAGACTTAATCTTGTCCATTCCTTTGCCTCAGGTAAGATTAACTATGCCTGCATTACTCCAGACAGATGCTTGTCTATATCCTCTCCAGGTAACTCACTCCAATCCTTCTGTATGAGTCCTTTACTCCTGACAATTTTTTCCCACTGTTCAAGATAAATCCATACTGTTGTCTTTTAAGACTGTTACCTTACAATGCTCTCTTAGCTTTAGCTTATATATTCGAAGACTGAAAAATAAAGGAGAAAAACATCATCAAGGATGAGGAATAATATATGAAATATCCTCATTGTGCAAATTAAGATCTAGTGAGATTTTCTAAGGGCTTACACATCTATATTCCACTGAAATACCTTCCAGCGTTTTGCCCCATGCCCTCAGCTATTCTACATTAGCACATTTCTGCCATCTGCAAGGATCCAGGCTTTAGGATCTAATGATACAACTGCACATATTTTGTGGAAATATGGTTTCATATGGTGAACCGAACAGCGTAGGCAGAAGTATTTTGTTAAGACGTGTAGGGTCAAAAACATTAGGATGCCTATAAAGACAACTGGTATTAATTATTTATGATAACCAATAAGCATAAATTTAGACATTGTAATGTCTCCCTTTCAAGCTGAAAGTTCACAACAGACCTCTATAGGCACACGCCAACTTTGTGGTGTGAAAATTTAACCTAAAGGAAAAATGTGGGTCCTTGAATTAAAATTATTTAAAAGTCTGTATGTAAATTTAAGAAATACCTCTGAGAGACTAAATGATCTTGATCCAGTGAAATCATATATGTGATTTAGAGACCATAGGGCTTGTTTTGTGAGAAACAAAGCCACAGAACAACAATTTACCACTATGATATCATCAAATTGAGTTGACTATGACCTGAGAAAATGCAACTAGTAAAAAGTAAGCCCTTTGTGAGTATGCCATTCGTCACAGTTTTTAATAAAAATTCAATGCTCTCAAGACATCAAAAGGTAGCAATTATAAGCAAAGTTGATGAGAGTTCTCAGAAGAATGGGAAATGCTGCACTGATGTCAGTACACACCGTTCTGCTACCTCCATTAACTAAGTTGGTTGTGGCCTGAGCTGTGGCCAAACCTGCTGCTCCACTGAAGGCAACCAAACCCTTGCTTGTCTCAGCAGTCTCACAAGACTCACTGAAGAAGAAAAGCCAAGTTCAATTATTCTTTGATGTATTAGAATAGTAACTACTGGTTTTAATTGTTTTCTCATGTTTCTGACATTGACAGGCCTATCTCTCACCTTCTAATCCTTTTATTAGTGCAGTCCGTGTTTAAAAAGAATATGGGTCTAAGAGAGACTCATAGGAGTCATCATTATTCAGTACGTTATTCTCGTACTCCCGCTTGTTCGTTCACTGTTTCTCATTCCACAGATCTATCTTCCGACTCCACTACTTCCTCATATTTTATCAAGCACACCGATTTCTGTGATAACAACTCATCAAAGTCTTCATTATTTCATACACAGTCTTTTTCCTCTATTCATTCACTTCTCGTTATTCATAAATAATATTAAGAGACTTATCTTTCAACTTCCTGCTCCTTTTTTTTATTCATCATATTTTACAAGCCACACACATTTACAGTATGTGATAAAGACTCCTAAACCTCATTATTCTACGTTTATCTGTATTGAACTGTCTTTCCACTCTTTTAGATTTCATATGCTCTAAACCCTCCTTTGTGTTGCTGCATTTGTTCTCATTATTTACTATCTTTTTACTGCCCACTCAAGTTGAAAAGTCTTCACTCTTTGGCCTCTTCTTGAATTACCACCACCTACTAAATCTCCAGCTGGGCACTGGATCAGGCTTACTTCTAATTTTTGCATTTACTGCAGGCATTAAGACCTTTTTCAGATTCTTTATGGCCAGCATGAATCCGCAGGGCTGTGGGAAGTAACAAACCAACTCCACACTGCAGCTGCTGACCTGCTTCCCCAGAGCCCTGACAGCTCATGGAGCGGATGGCCATGCTCTGAAGGGAGCACAATGGCTTGCAGAAGAACTCACTTATTTCCTGTCCTTAACAGAGCTTTTAAGAGCACCTTCCCCACAGTGATGTCACATTTGATTCCACTGCTATTTCACTCTTTCCTTGCCCCAGTGTTCACCCTTTTTCTTGGACCTTGCTACTGCTCACTGCTATTCTTAATTTTAATAGAGAAACTTATAAACACCATTATGCCTCCTCAACGTGCCGCATTTTCCTCTTGTCTTCTCAGCCTCTAAGGTTTATTCTACACATTTGTGACTGGCTTACTTTTATTTCTCATGTGGGATAACAACTCCTATCACCTCTCTTACAGCCACTTACAAAGATTGCATGATTTTGGACTTAAGGTTCCTCAAATGTTTTAACTTTATAGTGAATGCTAAAATGTCTTTTCCAATTAGGAGTATCTCAGAAGGAACAAGTCCCTGATAAACTGCCTTAGTGTTTTCAAATGTATTAAAAACATTTCTAGTCCCCTGATGTGCTGTTCTAAAGCTGCAGCTCCAGAGGGAGCAGTTGAGAGAGAGCAGAGATTCCTGTGGGTTGTAGGTGGCCTAAAAAAAGTGGAATTCCTCTGTCAGTGCTTCATGGGTCATTCTGTGTGCAAGTGAGGAACTCAGCACTGTGACTCTCTGATCTCTGCCATGCAGTCTGTTTGACATCTCTAATTTAAAATACAAATAGCCCTTTAAAATTCTAGATGCATTCTTTCACTGCTTGTAAAGCACTTCATTATTCTACCACCATTCTGTCTTGCTCTGCTACTTCTTATTTGTTATTTCTCTGCTTTTGTTTAGTGTGTTGTTTCCAATATTCTCTGAGCACCTCAGGCTGAGACATTAGGCTCAGACGTGGAACTCCGTCAAGCAACGTGTGAATTCGCAAGTGTCACATTACCAGAAGATGTCATTTACTGTATTACATTTCTGATTAAAACCTTCAATCAGAGAAATTAAGCTAAAGGCGAGTAAGGTACATTCATTTCTTCCTGCTGACAGTGTTGCTGTAAGCAGCCTTTGAAGGGTAATTAATTCAGTACCATGCACTGGACCCTTTTTGTAGGCAATTTGCAGTGAGTCAAATAGCTTGCCAGCAGCATGCATTAAAAACTCCCAGCAAAGAAACAAGCCGAAAATCTTCCTGAGAAGGGAAGTTGATAAAACATTTTAATCCTCTACACCATGCTACATGCAGTGGCTCAAATCGTATCATTCCTGATGTAAGCTAGCACATTTCCATTAATTCAGAATCAGTCTCATATGCCTTTAAGCGTGTCACTGTTCAGGTTAGCAGCATGTCAGAAGCCTTGCACAAATGACATAACAAGAAAATATATGTTATGAAAACAATCAGTTCCTTAATATTAATTTTGGTCTATGCATCGAACAAACACACTATGTCATAGAAGCCCAGTTTTTAAAAGATTATTTCTAATATAAAGTCTACAGTGAAAATGGATAGATGTCCCAGCAGTTGTCAGAACTACTCGTTTTAGTATGTCAGATGATGAAAATGCCAGGAATATGGCAGAGACCAAACACTTTCAGACTTAAGGACAGAGATAATCTTCACTGTTTTCTGATAGATTTCCCAAAGCAATTCAACATGAAATTGGCATTCTCCACAGTGAGATTCATGGAAACATCACTCGTATTGGAATTCCACTGACATATACTACTGTAGGATACTGCATGATGTCCTTTTCAGCAGAAGGATGAGAACACCTGTTTTCAGACTGAAGAAATAGATACCTCCTCTTTAATCCTCCTAATGATCTCAGAGATCACAGAGACCATTGCAAGGAAGACCTCTTCCTTGCAAAAAAGAAAAAACAAAACAAAAAAAAAAACAGATAGAGCTCCTCAAAATTCTACATTTGAGCATCAGTGAGAATGGATACCAATGCTCTGAAACAAATGAATCCTCACAGCACTTCTCGTTGAACCACTAATGCTATAAAATAGAGCAGTGCAAGCAGCCAAGAGTTAATATCAGCTGCACAGACAGAACCTGTTCAGCAGTAGCCAAAAAAGGAGATTAGAAAACCCAACTATTCTTTAGTCCTCACTGGATAGGCAGGATCACAGATTTGTGATGTATTTACCGTAGCAATAGTAATCTACGTAAGTTTCTTTTTCTGACAATCTTAACTCCCAGAAGATGAACAGACACAGCTGACAGCCAGACTAACTATGTCAGGGGAAGATTCTGAACAGATACAGTGCTGCGGAGCTACTGCTCCTTCTGAGAGCTTGCTTATCCACCATCCTTAAGGAAAATCCAGGCAGTTTTTAATAATGTTTGACTTATGGATGAGCAATTTTTCAACAGCCTGGAAGACTTGAGGATCAACTGAAGTGTAGACCGATGAACTCCTTGGGGTGCCCAGTACACTGCAGATCACTGCTGACAAAACCCTGGAGACATGACACAGGGCAATTCTCAAGGCACTGTCCTAACTCTAAAGACAGAGGCAGCCCTATCTGAATCCCAAAGATCTCCGATTTCTTTACCATGTGAGGAAATGATATCTGGAGAGTGCTGGCACAAGTATAAGTCACAGTCCTTTGTATTATAAAGCCTGAAGTATGAAACCATGGCAAGGACGGGCTGCTGCTCACACACACACCTTCAATGCTCTTCATTCTCCTAAAGCATACCAGACACGAGGGTAAAGAAATGAAATACTCAGGAAAAGCTTTTAAATCCAAGTTAAACCCCATCAATGATAGCTTTAAAAGATCACTTCCTTATATCTACAAAAGCACGGTGATGGGATTATGTGCAATCTGGCTGCTAACATTTGCAGTGCCACAGAACACCGTTCAGGCGACTTGAGTGCTCATCTCCTCTGGGAAAACACCTCATGGTGAGACATTTCCATGAGGAAAATCTTTCACCGGTGACTTGTGTTTTAAACTGCAGTCTCCCGTGTGGCGTGTACAGCCACCAAAGATCTTGTACCAGGTGCACTGGCACTCCTCCATTAGTGCTGTACTCAGAGAGACCCGGCTTTGTCAGGCAGGTGCTCTGCATGCAGCTCATTCTCATGCCCTATTGTTCTACATATTTATAACATCCTGTTCCGTTATTAATACTGATTAAATGTCTCGGCATTACAGATCAATAAAGACTCTGTTTACATATTTACTTTATTAATAATTAATAAAGTACGAAGACAAAGTGCCTTGAATTCATGTGCAGCTACGGAATGAAGTCGGGGTTGTAACCTAAGTGCAATTTACCGTGCCCTGAAAATAAAATAAAAACATCTTATGCCCTTATTACTGGAACATGGTTTATCTAATGTATAGGCCTAGTTGACAGGGTAATAGTTAGGTGATGCGGGTGATTTGTAGATCTCCTTGTCAGCATGTAAGTTATAGCTTCCCAGGTGAACTACAGCATAAAAACTTATATGTCCCTATATTTCAAATGCTCAAGAAAATGTGTGTTACTGGGTTTCTGAGCATGTAAGTGCCTCTCTCCTATTGCACACTTTCCCCATGAAAAGGCAAGCCGATCTCCAAAACACTCAACAGTCATGCACTACTGTTTACACAACAGGTAAAGAATAATCTGCAGCACAAAATGGTTGACTTCACACTCCTTATCCATACATAATTAAAGAAAGAAAGTTTGTTAATTAGATAGCTAGGTTATACATAAATAACGTGCTGAATGTATTACTCTGAATACTAAACAAATACTATCGAGTGGCATACATGAATCCCACACATCTTTCTGTTTCCTGCCATTACATGCATTTACAGCACAAAGAGATTTTTGAAATACCAATTGTTCACCTTCCACAGTAGTTCAGTCTTGATAATAAGAGCAGTAAGAATTACCATGGTGCTTTTCTGAGCTAGATGGGTAGAATGAGAACACAATAAGGAAGACCCTCAGCTGTTGGGGCTACAAATTTTGCTACCTTTTAAAATATTTTGCCAATGAAGAATTCTCCTTCATCCAAATATCTCTTTCTCCTAGTTCATCAATTTCCTTGCTGTTCTCAATATTCAGAGGCCTTACATCTAGCAGAAAACTCACCTGCTTTCAAATGAGATATCTCCTGGGATCACGTGAGTGCTTTCCTTCCCAATAAGAAACCTGATTCGATCATAAAAGAGCCTCGGAGGGTGCTGAGAGAAAGGTGGCTGGCTGTGTTGGATAAGGTCAAGGGGATCAGGTGAACCTTGGCAGAGAGGACTCGCATAACAATTGTTTTGCTGGCAGCAGTCGGGGTCTACGCAGTCTGTCAAGCCATCTGAAACAGAAAATAGAAAGTTCAGAAAACTGTGATTCTGAGAACAAAGCATAGCATTTACTACTGGAAAGCACAGGAGGTATTTAATCAATTGGAAGGCATGCTGATTATGATACATTCAAATTCAATAAAGCATTTATGTACACTCTTAATTCCGGGTAGGTGTTTCTCTCTAATTATTAACTCTGCATCACCTCATAAAATCCCCACATAACAAGGACAAAGTAGAAGTTATGAACCCAGTGACTAGGGAAGAGTGGGACTGCAGAACAAGCAGAAGAAAATCACCATGTGATACTGCCACATGGGGCAGCTGATCTCTCTGACAGACTTTCACTGTCCCTTCTGTATGTTCACACCTGTGAAGGATATACATTCACTAAGCAGGCTGCAATAACAACAAAGTCTGGAATGTTATATAAGTCCCATAAGCATCCTTACTGTAGTAGTAAAACAGATCCTTGTAGCAGTTTTCTAACTTCCATTTTAAGCCCTACAATAGCCTTATGTGTGCTTTAGGATGTTTGTTTTCATTTATCGGTTGCAATACTAGGATGATCCCAAAAGGGCAGAATCATTACTACGGTCCTTTTGCAGTCGGTGATAGACAAATTCACACCTTGATAAAGGCTTTATCCCAGTGACCTGAGAGGTACAGTCTTCTCCATGGATGTCTGCCCAAGAAAAGCAAATCTGGTGAATGAAAACAAATCTATTCCTCCTCCCTTCACTCTTCAAGTATGAAAAACAGAAGAAATAATTGATTTTTCAAAAATCTACATTCCTTCACAGAGAAACTTGCAGATATATTTGAGGGTGACATTCATTTACTTAGATGTCCAAATCTTGTGATTAAAAGGAAAGTGAAGCACTGAAGTAAATCTAAATTAAGCACCTAAATAAAACTTAAAATTGGGCCATCAGCATTTAATTGCTTCTATCAGCAGCCCAGACGTCCAAATTGCCTAAATTACATACTTCACCAGAAACTGTCAGATTTAATAAGGTATGGTAAAACGTCCAACTATCCTCTTAAACGTCATTTCATGACTTATCGATTGCTAACTTCCTTGGATTGACAAACACACTAATGCATATATGGCAAACAGTAAGGCATCGTATCCTTTAACCTTCAAAAAAGACATATCTTCTTTGTATTTTTGTCAAGGTCAGTCTGTATAAATGTGGAGTCATCATAACACTGTATGGATTTCCCCTGTGTTAAAATTGGAATGCTACAGCATCAACATACTGTCAGATATTTTCACTTCAAACTTTGACTTTTCCTGCTCTGTTCATGCTGACACTTTTGTGCCTATAAAACCCTACCTCCTCAGGGCAAACTGCATTATCAAAGAAGCTGCTGTAGTTTTGTCACTGACTTTAATGGGTGCAAGACCAGCACTCAGATAACTCTTTTCTCAATAGAGCTCACTGCACTATGTGAGTATTCAGTAAATAACAGCATAAAATATTCACTTTGAAAGGAAAGCAAAAGCTCCTCAACTAAACAAACAAGTATAATGAAATGGGATTTCCTGGAATCTGAAAATCTTTGCCTGACCTTGAGCAAGGTAATTGTCTGGCTAAGCAAAAAAAAAATAACAAATCTCTCCTCCTGCAGCTGGGAAATCAGATAGCTCAGGCTAGGTCTTGTGATGAGACAAGGGCAACTGTAGATAGCTAACAACAATAATCTGAACCCCTCAGGTCTAGAAAAGCTGGCGTAGTTACAGGTCAGCTCTTCTATATTCTCCCAGTCCTGGAAGACAACAGGCAACTGCTAGCAGGGGGAAAAGGAGTTTCACAGGGCCATGTTGAGTTTATTGACTTTGAGAGTAGCAGTCACTTTACATTCAAGAAAATCTAAAAAGCTATTGAAATCTGCTAGGAAATCTGTTAGCTGAAACAATAAGAGATCTCCACTCAAAACAAAGCCACACATGGAATGGATGGAGAGGTAAACAATATGAGTCGAAGGAGGGAGGTTCAATATGCTCTTATGAAAGAAGGAAAAAAATGTATTTTTTGGGTTGAAAAGCAAACTTGGAATTGCAAGGGAAAAAAAATCTATATTTACTGTTCCCTCTTTCTTTGTCCAAAGTATGAGATACTCTATACTCTAAATAAGTGAGTTGAACAGAAAAAAAATCATCAAGTTTACAACTATGCTCTCCAAGACTGTAAATATTAAATTATTCTACTAGAATTGAACAGGCAACAATTAAAGTAAAATCCCTTGCTTTTATGCTATACTTCTGGTGGAAAGGCTATAGCAGTAACAGCTCTTCTTCGAGGAGCTCAGGTACTCCCTGCAAGGCATGAACTGCTGTGAACCTGGGAAATCTGAAAAACATTGGTCTGGCAGAATAAATACTAATCATTAAAAAGACATGCTTATTCCAGAATAACTATCTGTGGGGAAGCTATTTTGGAGTAATTTATTCTGCTGTACCTACTCTGATTAATTTTTTCCTTGTCAACAAGCTATTCGATGTGGGAACTGAGCTGACCTGATTCTCTCACTTATGTAAGAGGCAAGAAAATTCTCAGAAATATTAGAATCTGAAGATTTGCTTAGAAAATAGATAGCTATAAAGATGACAATTAAATTCTTTACAATTGCTTTCTCTAATAGAATCCTCATTCTTTTATGCGTTGGTCATAGATTCATAGATACATTAGGTTGGAAAGGACCTACAAGATCATCTAGTCCAACCATCTTCCCACCACCATCCCTACCCACCAAGCTACTAAATCAAATCCTTTAGCAACTCATCTAAATGCTTCTTGAACAGCGCTAGGGACAACAGCTTATATCTGGCAACAAGCACTTGCCATTCATAAAGAAAGCAGCCAAAGGGAAAGCAGTTCTCCATTTTCTGAGCAGATTCCATTTTCATCCATTCTTTGCAAAGTGACCACCATACAAACCCATACAGATTCTGCTCATGGAGTTATTTTGGCTTGAATTACTTGCAACTGGTTTCATTTCCCTCTCCAGTGTCTCAGGGCTATGAAAGGGTGAGTTTCCCACTAGGAAGGGTGTGCAGTTGCAGAAGCCTACCTGAATAACCTGGGTGGTATTTGTCCTAACAGCACAAGGAATGGATGTTGAGTATGTATTTAAGATTTTTTAACTATAATAGTTTTAATAATGCAACTTTTAGCTTTTTTCCTTTTTTTTTTTTTTTTTTTCCCAAACAATCAAACAGAATCCAGAACATTTAATCTGCTTGGATAAAACTGAAAACAATTTCTCACCCTTTGATGAAGTAGAAGAATAAAACACCTACTTTGAGGCGAATGTAGAACCCTTAATCCAAACTAAATTGTTAAACTTAAGGTTCATTAATCTTCTGCTTTAAATAAAAAAAAAAAGGGAAAAAATCCCACAAATATTAACTCTGAAATCAAATATCGACATGAAATGTTCTGTGATTTCTATTTCAATACAAATTATTGAGGACGTTTTGTTCCAGTCTTCTCATACACACAGATTGCCTTATTTGGATCTAGTGGCACAGAGAAATGGAGAAACAGTGACCTTCCTCAGCTGAAGCCTCCACTTCCAGAGCATTCCATAAATCTGATATTCCTGCCTCCTGCAAAGGTTTTCTTTACTTATCTTCTGGCTGCTATAATTCAGCATGATACCCATTAAAAGGAATTTGTAAATGCAGGTGTAGGTTATGTTTTCAACAAATCAACCCTATTTAAATTGAGATTTTTAATCCATGAGAATAACCCAGAAAAAAATCCATCTTCTTTATAACCCTTGGAAATAGCACACACATGTCATTTTACTTCTCAACCAATGGTCACAGTTGTTAGGGTTTTTTTTTGTGTGTGTGCGTGTGTGTGTTAAGTTTTCAGATCAGGAGCCAACTATTAAACAACTTAGCGTGTTAAGAAAACACCAGGGTTTCTATTACATCTCAAGAGACAACAGTAAGAAGTATGAACAAACCACTGCAAACAGCAGAGGCTCTAATTCATACAGCAGGGGACTCTGTATGTCGGAGTTTTTACTGTCAATTATAAACCGTGCATCACAGCATAGGTGTAGGCAAAGATATATTACAGAGGTGTAAACGACTTTGGTTTGCTATTAACATTTTTAAATTTATCTGATATCAAAGGCAGTCAGGGACCTTCACAGTGCAGTGCAGATTATACAATAAAGCGATTCAGATTTTGGTGAGAGAAATTCCAAATTCATGAGATGGCAAAAATTACACATTCACAACTTCCAGGTATTTTGCTTTGTGCGCACAAGGTAACTATAGACCTTTAAAAAAAAAAAGAAAAGTAAATAAACTAGACAGTCAAAATACTTCCAACATTATTGCTAAACCAGAATCCACAAAGACCAACCTGAGGATAAAAAGCGCTTCACAGCGCTCTTAAATAATTTAAGCAACTTCAAAGAGAAGGCAGAGCATGCCAAAACAAGCTGCTCTGCTCTCAGCCTCACCACTCCTCTCTGCACTGCTGTATAGCAGTGCTGGGATGAGATTTGCTCATTTCCTTGCTGGGAAAAGGATCCTTTCAGGAAACTTTCAATACAGAATGACATTAATATTTACTGTGTCAGAGGTTTGTGTCAATGGAATCACACAATGCTGTCCAACAAAAAAGAAAACAACAAAGGCCATGGAACAAATGAAATAGTTTAGATCTGGTAAGAACGGAGCAGTTCCCAGCGCAGCAGTGGTCCCTTTCCCAGCTCACCAATGCAAAGTGCAGGAACTTTCACCATAGCTTCTTCTCTATTAAACCACTCCGAGGTTTTATTGGCTGGATATGGAAATGCCAAATTCAATTGAATTCTACCTACCACTTTACTGGGTTACTGCAGATTTTAATAATCTGCCCCCATTATCAAATGGCAGCAGCAAAATGCAAATAGTAATAAGAATCACTATTCTTCTGCTTTAAAGTTCAAAGAGCACAGTTCTTATCCCTTGAAGCTTTTTCGTACATGGAGAAGGCACTGATAAAGCTCTCTACTTTAGGTTTGAGGTTTTGTATTTACTGTAAAAACCATTCTGCTGCATGTAGCAGCCTATGTGCTTATACCTTACTTGCACATGTATGCAGGGATACTCACAAACACATGTACCAAGAAATGTATGTGCTCACTCTCATGAATATCAAAAGGACTGCCAAGCAGTATACTGCATTTCATATAAACAGCACCAATGCCCTCTGCTTTCACTGCTGCAGTGACCCAGTGGTGCCTGTGTAAGTGCTCTAGCTCTCAATACAGATCCTGATGAGTGCAAGGCAGGGATGGAGCTCTGAAAGCAAACCTCCAGAACATTTTCACAGAAAGCAAAATGAGCTGCAAGTTTATCCCTTCAGTAAACAGATTTTGTTCTCTGAACTTCTTATTCGCAACAATAGTAAAAAACTCAACACTGAAATTCTCACATCTTGAGGGATTTGAGCTTTCCAGTAATTAAACTCAAATAGTCAATTGCCCAACACTTTTGTTGTTTGTGAAGAAAAATCCGCAGGAGTCTTCAACTTACATTTGCTTGCTTTCTTTTGCAGACTTCAAGTAAGCTTTAAACAATGCCTGTGCCAACTTGTTTCACCACAGGCTCAGTTAAGCCCAATTAGGGTTGCCAGGAATCTGGGCGAACTAAATCAAAGAGGAACTTTGGAAGAGAACAGGCAGCAGCAACATTAACGAGACTGCTGCTTATTTGTAATGCATTAATCCAAACGTCTCCTCAAATTCCAGCTGTAATATGTAGAATGCAGCAAAGAATGAGGCTGTTAAGTAAGAATGCTGCTGTTGTGTAAGGACAGTGGAAACTCAGTGTTTTATCTCTGGAAAGGCTGCTCAGTGTTCTATTCAATGGGCAGGAGTAGTGCTTGGCCTTCCACACACAAGAGAGTGCAAATATATCAGAGAATGATTTTCAGAACCTAAGCATCCCAGGGGAGCCCTCGCTGTTCAGCAACAGTGAAAACCATTCCCATCAGTATTATTTATATTGTGTAATGATGGCATATTACTTATATACAGACTCAATATCCCTGTGACGGATAGGTTATTAAAATGCCAATGGATGGGTCAGGAATACATCAATATTTTAGCAGCAATGTCTATCTACCAAAGGCTGTGCTGAGTCATATGTTTTCTTGTGCTTGGAAAAGCCTGGAGAAAGCTACAATAACTGTCTGAAGTGACTGAAGGGTTATTTGGAAGTGAATTCAAAGCTTGTGGTAAATAGTATTTTCCTTAAAAACAGCCAAGATTGATTCAGGAAAGAAAAAAAAAGATGAAAAGCGATCCAAGCAAATTCAAAACAGAGATCAGTATCAGAGAAATTAAAGGGGATGACAGGCTGTATCTTTGAGGTTATAGTGATGACCCACATGTGCAGCAGCAAGGTAAGCACAGGCAAGAGGAGCAGAAGAGTGGCTGGCAGGCTGGTGGTGTCCAGCTCTTCACACAACCCAGAGCTCTGACTCTGCAGCCATGGGACACTGGACACTGATGCTCACGTGCACAGAGCTCACAGTGCTTCTAAGCAATCTCCTGGAGCTACCAAAGCTTCCAAAGAGGGTAGAGGACAATGGCAGGGCAAGAGAAAATGACCCGCTCAAAGGAGCAGGATGCTCATCTTACAAACTGAAAATGAAATCACGTCAGTCATGATAACAGAAGAGTGAGAATAATGGGAACTGGTTGCTGAGGAAAGCTGTGGTGGGGGAAAGGCACATCTCACTGCAAAGGACGTCTTGACGTCTTGCTGTTATTTAATGGACATCACTGTGCTAACAGACTGCAGATGTACTCCACAAGAGCAAGTGCAAACCATGCCATTGCACATCTGTTATAATGCTAAGACCTTTCCAATGGTATTTATAGTGATATTTGAACAGGTAAACATGCCCTTAAGTCTGCAAGGAGGGAAAAGCTAACAGAGAGTGATGAAAGGGAATGGTGCAGCTCTGATACAATCAGGGTGTGAGTACTGTGCATACTAACAGGGCTCTAAAAGAAACACCTCCCTGCAGACTGTTCTGAACATCACCATCAGGGACAACTGCCCTGGTGTGGAACTTGGTGCTTCAGTGCCTGCAGAGCTGGGGTGCACAAGAGCACACCTGTGCCTTGCTTTTACACAGCAGCTCTTGCAAAAACAGTTTAAGACTTCCCCCCCTCTAAACCTCCTGTGCTGTTACTACAGACCACACTATAATGCTAACACTTCTTCATGACGAACAAAAGAGATTAATCTCTGAAGTTGGAACCACTTATAACTCTTCCATTTTTATATTAAAATGACACATTTCTTTTCTACCATGTATTTTGATATAGTAACAATGTTTTCAGACTCTGAAAGTACTATTTAATAAATCTGCCAGAAACTACACAAAATCTTCATGCTGAGCAACTTCTGGAATTAGAATTTGCTTGAAGTAGCGTTTGTCCAGCATTACCATAACTCTGCTCTTTGGTTGTGACTTCTTCCTAAAGACCTCAAAGCACCAAATACCTCATAAGAGCTGATACAGAAATTCTTGATTTAAACATGGCTGCAATAAATAAGACCTTTCCTAGATAAGAATACTGTGGTTTGGACTATGCATGGCACTAAATAAAGTCAGGAGCATGATCTTGAAGGCTACATGTTGCTGCCTGAATGTGATCATAACTAACTGCTTATGAAGTGACTATATGCCAGCTGAGTTTTGGTAGCTTACTAAGTGCATGCTCACAGCTCACCGCAACTGCAGGCAAAAACTTAACAGGCTCCACCTTTATGAACCTAAACCTGCAACGTAGCCTGATGGATGGGAACTCATTATGCCACCATAATATTCTCATAGTCTAAGGCACAACCCCACGGCAAGTGGGACTTAACAGATAATACCACATCTCCTTCCTCTTGTTTTGCTTTTATGGTTCTTTAAGTACACAAATTCTGAAACACTAGGAGTCAGCTTCTGATCTCATGTAAAATTAAAACTGGTATAACTCCAACAACTGTAGGGATATTCTTCTAATTTATGTTTGTCCAAATCAAGTCCCATGAACTTCATATATAAAGGGAAGTGGTTTTAATATGCAGATATAATTTCCTTTTCTTATATAATATTGATTGTGAAGAAAACTTAATTACATTTAGCCCATCTGTACTAGTCAGATTAATTAAATATTTCTCTCTGCACTTATCTCTAATTGTAACGTCAACAGAGCTGTCCTAGTACACGTTATGTTACCATTAAAAAGGAAAAAGAAAATTACTTTTAAAACCTGCAGTGAAATGATGTTAAGTGTCTGCCTTAAACTGACAAATTCAAGGAGATTTAGAGTTAAGACTGCCAACTCTTTCAATAACTCACCTTTACTGCTGAATATAAAGCATAGAAAATCACAATGCAGCACGGTTTATACGGAGCCAGTTCAGAGTGTATCAGAAAATGCTTTACATACATTACAGGGAAAACAGGATTTTTGTGGGCAGATTTAAGAATGTATGAGAGTGAGTCAGAGGCTCGGACAGCAGGGGAGAGCACCAGACAGATGGGAAAGCAGGTGGGGGGCAGAGATCCCAGCTGTGGGACCTTGTGTAAGAGGGATACACACCAGCATAGAGAAGCAGGGAGAGTGGGCAGAGACATGGTTGTCAGTGCTCTTGGAAATAAGGTAAGAAAGGAAAGATGAGGGAGTTATAAGGCGAATTTGAATGGGATTCAGAAATGAGGAAGCCTTTGCCAAAGGACAGCATGGTCTTAGAGCCCACAGGATACAAAATCAGAAGGTCTCAAAATATATCTGCAAATGAGGAATCATCACTGAGTCACAGTGTTTCTATTGAGGTCCCACAGTGACCTCAGTTCTTGGCTCTCAATCAAGTTTGATTTATCAATGACCTGGAAGAAAATAGACAAACAGTATCCTAAGTTCTGAGTCAATGCTGAGGCATAAGATCTCACTCAAGACACTGAGATGTTCTGTAAGTGTGACACAATTAAATAGTATACATCCCAGCATACAGTCTAAGGGAGAACACAACCACGTTTAGGGCAGACCCATTCACAGTCTGACTGAGAAACCTGCACAGCTCCAAGTATGGGGTGAGCCAATGGGGACAAATAAAAGCAGGGGAAGCAATAGTTCTCCTTGACACTCTAGTAAATAAAGCATTCCTAAAAAGATAGGAAGAATACTTTGAGAACAGCTTGCAAGAAATATTGTGGCTCTTCTGGTACTGGAAAGTTTGAAATAAGGACTGGATGCTTTTGCTGGAAAAAAAATGCTGCTTCCTGATGAGGAGTGCTCTGTAGCCAGAGGTCCTCATCACCAGTCAGGTGAGTCAACTTTTTCCTACTATGCTCTGCCTGGTATTGCAAAGAACTTATCAGATGCAGTTTCACAGCTTCCAAGGACCAACAGACGGTTTTTCATTTGGGTATCCATTCACCAATGAAAGAAAGGAAGAAAGGTGAAAGAGGAGGTGAAGGAAACAACTCGTTAAAACACATGAATACACAAGTGCTAGGACGACAGGTATGGCACATACATGAATTCTGCCTTGGAGAACATCTAACAAAAAGGTCTATTCCAGCACCACACAGATGAAGACTATGGAGCAACTCTCTTGATTAAGCAAACAAAACACGGACATTCTGTGACAAAAATGAAAACATACAGCAAAACTATAGATTCAAATGGACATCCAGGATGTGACAAATAAACAGAGCCATGAATTATGTATCGTACCTCCGTCATTGTCCAGGTTATCCCCACACACCATTTCCATGACAACGTTACATCCTGAGCCACTCCAGCCCACTTGACAAACACAGTGCCATCCGTTCTGATCAAGAGTGCACCTGCCATTTCCATAGCAGAGACCTGGGCAGCCATCTAATAAAGAGAAAGTGGGAAAAAAAGCATTCATTGAGGAGCTTTCTTCTCTTCCTGTAAAGTTGCAGTTATTCAACAACATTCTTTAATCCTTGCTACCTAAACATGAAAGCAGTAAAGCTCCTTTGCAAGACATTCATACTCTTGGCTGAATCTAGAAAAATACCCACGTTGATCCCTATTTCTGCTTGCCTAGAAATCATTTCTCAATGAAGAATGAGGACTTTTTTAGTGTGTATCTTTTTGTGCACAGAAAAACGTCAGTAAAGGTGTAAGAAGTTACTTAACAGCCTGCTGTGTCCATCTCCTCCTCTACGTGTGGAAAAAAAAAGTTGTATATCAGGAAGTGTACATACATACTCAATGTTTATATCAGAAGTATAGATGGGAAATATTTTTTAAATGACAAACTGGCATTTTTGGACATAATCCTATAGGCTGCAGGGAAATGAGGTGATCTATTTATTCTGATCATAAAGACTGAGCTGAATGTTAAAAAGCCGATTTGGTTTACTCTACAATGCAATGACTTTCCACAGAAGGAAAATGAGGCAGTATTTCCCTTCAATGTCTATTTCTGCCTCTTTCACACTGCAGCTGATTCCAATGTGACAAACAGTTGCCCTTTAGTGGTGCTGATTCTAGATCAAAACTGGAGCAGCGATTGCAGCATCCCCTGGATTATATGCTTGTCAACTCTGAATCAACAACCATTTGGACATTCTCATCTAGACCTCTTGCCTATAAGAGTGACTGAGGAATTGTCTGTTGGATGCATACACTCACGTCCATCTGCTTGCATAGTCTAGTGCCAGCTTAGACATTTGTCAGATCCTCACCCTATCATGCATGGAGCCAAAGGACAATGAATAAAGCCCAGCAATAAGATTAACAGTGCAAGCAGCATCCTTTGTAAGAGAGCTCCTGTTTACCAGCATGAACTTACAGGACTTCAATGGCCTCCTGTATTTGAGACTGAATATCAGGAGTTAGGTTAGGGTTAGGGTGTCAGTCAGCCTCAGGAGAGAGGTGCTCCAACAAGGCTTGGGAGAGGCTGACCAGAGAGTGCCTACCACTGGTCTGGCAGATGTGACTTAAAGGCCAGAATACAGCACATCTCCCAACAACTTTACAGCAGACACACCATCTTTCTCCTCCCCACTCCCTGGACAGTTTATCAATCACATCTGGAAAGAGAGAGGAGAGTCTGACTCTCTTGCTAGGAGGAGCTGGAGACAGGTGGCATGGTTTTCTCACATTGGAACTCGTTGCTCTAAAATAGCATGGTGCTGGCAACTATCAGACATACTGTAAAACCCAATTATTTGCCTTTTTGTGAGCTGGGGAAAGGACAGGATTTGGAAGGGGATGCTTTCCCACTTCAATTTACCATCCTACTGAGTTAATTCATATCTTGTCCGTGATTATATTTTGCTGTTGTGTATGGTTATTGTCTAAGACTACAAATGTAATCAAACGAATGCCTACATGTTTTTATTATCATCCCCTAATTCTGAAGAAATGAAATAATAACTAGTTAACAAACACTCAGCCCTTTCTGGAATATTGGTTAGTTTGATATTTCAGCTCGGAGCAGTTCTGTAAGGGGCAGTGTGCATCACTGCTCTGCACAGAAGGGCTAGGACTGAGGGACTGCAGCCAAGTGTGGGAAGGCATTCACACTGCCACATCCAAGCAGGACCTGAGGCAAGGCATGGGAATCAAGTGCAGAAAACAACATAAATCTTAACCCTTGTCTCAAATGATCTGAAGAGGACTCTATCACGCATCTAGCCAAGACAGCTTTTAAAAACATGTCCCTCTGTAACAAAACTGGCACAAAATAAAAATAGTTTCCTCTCACAAAAGACAGGATCAACGCAGTTTTTTCAGCAAGTCCTCAGCTCGGTCACTGCTTCACAATGGCAAGAAAGAGCAAAGATCTGATTTACACAGCAGCACATCAGATGGCTGCATGAACCATGCGGACGTTGCTACAACTTTGCAAATGAGTTATGTTATTTGCATAATCTGAACAAAATTGCACAAAATCTGCACTTTTTTTTTTCTGTAAATCTCTCTTTGTATACACATATATCTCCATGGAGAAATATTTGATCTATTTTGGCAACTCAACAGTACAGAAGCTCAGACAAAACATATAACACATAACACTAAATGCCTAATACTTTAGTATCTTTCCACTACTCTTTTGCAATGCTGATAGGAAAAACTTACCTCGAACCGCATCTAAGTAGTGAGCTTAAAAAAGAAAAGAACAAAACTGAGATGGATTGAACTTCTGTATCAAAATGAAAAGACAGAAACCGTTTGCTTATGGCTTGCCACCTGTTGGTTAGACATAAAGTGCCTCCCTTCTACTGCAATCATATCTATTCCTACCACTGTGATCAAAGCACACTGTGCTGGTGATTGTTCTCTGTTTGATGACAAGCATGCAGAGGACAGCTTGGGCCACGTGGGCAGTGCCTACACTGCGAGTAACACTGACACAAAGCTCTGCTTCTCTTTGTTATTACATTTGTCCTCTCTGGATTTGCTCTACAGAACCATCAGAAACTTACGCTTTTCTTCCTCACGTATCTAAATCTAGATTTAGCAAATCTGATGTAGTAAACTCTGGAGTCAGTGAATGTATTATCTTAATTATTAATTAACGATCAAGATTAAACATTCTACTTTATTCAGGAAGAAAATATGGAAGCTTATGCTGTTTACTTCTGAACATTATATGCTCTATGCTTATAAACAATTAAAATGCTTATGAATAATATTGCTCTGGGATATTTTAGGGAGAAACACTATTAGACGCTGTCAAAATAACCTGTTGCATTTCATTAGACAGAGAACTATTACATTTGTACAGCAGAGAAATGACTTCTGAAAAGATCTGAAAGTTTTACCTTTGTTAGAAATACAGTTAGAAGCCAGCTACAGGAGAAAAACCCTCTAGCACAGTGAAACGTGAATCCTCAAACAATGCAGCAAGAGACCATGCAAGAATTACTTAGAATGAACAACAGCTTCATCACTTACACCTTCTATTCCTTATGCAACTGTTTTTAACCATGACTCAGTGTTCATCTATGAGCACAACCTAGAGACATGCTGGGATCTGCACACCTATCCTGTGTGTGTGTGCTGTTGCTCATTCTGCGACTGCCATTCTGCACCTGGCTCTGAGTTTTTCCGAGATGTGAGTTGAGTCACGCTGATGGCAGATCTTTGTATGACTGGTGAGAATGTTGTTAACATCATTAACAGAGGTACAAGCCTTCCTTACCAATGGTGCAGTGGTCCCCTTCCCATCCGGGGCTGCACTCACACTTGCCGTCTTTGCACTGGCCGTGCTCGGCGCAATGGGAGTGGCAGGTGCGCTCCTCGCAGGTGGGTCCCACCCAGCCCTCCTCACACTGGCAGATCCCTCTGGAACACACACCGTGGCTGCCGCAGTCCAGGGTACACAGCTCTGCACAGGAATACAGCAACACATTTATGTGAAAGAGCAACTTCGTACTGCAAGGCGGACTTTGCGCTGATGTTAAATGCAATCGCTGCTATCCCAGCACTGATCAAACGTGGGATCCTGTCACCCAGCACAGACCTTACGCAGCCTGGCTGCATCCTTCTCTGATAGCTACTTGTAAGATCATTCGTTTTGGGTTAGAAACTATAAATGGTTGCTTTGCACATGGGAGAGCAATAGATCCAAACCAGACCACAGTGACGCAAAAGCCCACATCCTTTGGCTGATTTCAGCTGAGAGCATGCCATAACTGTTGGGCGGTGCAGGCTGAGAAGGGAAGGCTCCAGGCAGAACCTAAAAGAGGACTGTGAGAAAGAAGGGGACCGAATCTTTAGCGGGGTCAGTTGTGACAGGACAAGGGGTAAATGGTTTCAAACTAGAAGAGGAAAGGTTTAGATTGGACATAACAAAGAACTTTCTTGCAATAAGCGTGGTGAGGAACTGGCACAGGTTGCCCACTGAGGTGGTGGGTGCCCCATCCCTGGAGACAGTCAAGATCAGGCTGGACCCAGCTCTGAGCACATGATGGAGCTGTAAGTGTCCCTGCACACTGCAGGAAGGTTGGACCAGATGGCCTTTAAGTGTCCCTTCCAACTCAAACAATTCTATGAATTTACGATAGCCATTCCCAGGGGCTCATTTCTGAAATTTGTTATGAACTCAAACACTGTGGGTGGGATGAGCTGAAGGAAAAGAGGCACTCTAAACACACAAAAGCAAACCAGCCTTTGAGCTATTCAGACATTTGCAGTGAGGGTAAAATGGCCTTCTCATGCCATACATGGAGCCAGCAGGAAGGCAGCACAGAAAGAAGGGGAGCTTGCATCTAATTTTACTGAAACCACCACAGCTCTGCCTGGTTCAGACACAGCTTTCAAGGTTTAAATCTTTTTTTTTTTTTCTTTTCCTTCCCGACTCTCATGAGCCAACTGCTAACAACCAGAGGAACCACCTCAGGAAGGCAGGACCACCTCCAAACAATTCCTCCACCTGGGCACTAGGGAATGGCACACACATTGAATTGGAACGGGAGTCCTGAACTGATTCAATACATCACGATATGCCAATTGCAGTTCTACTTCCACTTAGGCTGAAGTTGTTCTGTGAAAAGAATGGCTTCATTATAGGGGTTCTGTGCAGTTTGATTTTATTTAGAATAATTAGTGTCAGGAGACAGAATCTGCTTGTTATTCGGCAATTAACCTGCCACAGAAATGTTTCCTCCTTCTTCCTCTTGGAGAGCAGCTGATAGCACAAGTGTGAGCCAAGTAAGCGTGCCTGCTCTGATTTCAAATGTCAATGTTACATATTTAGTTGTGGGAAGATTTTTCCCTTGACAGATCTTAAACAATGATCATTTATATCCTGGAACTATTGTATATAAACATTCTTAAAAGCATTTGCAGTGATAAATGCTGTCACTGAACCTGCCAAGCCGAGTTTTTAAAGTTTAAATTGAACTCTGATCAATTCCAATCATTTTAACATAACGAGCAAAGCAGCACAGAACCTGAACCATGCTGAGACTGATGTGCCTGGTTTCTATTTCGAGTTAGATTTTAGCCCTTATTTGTTTTCGTCAGCAGCCTGCGTGAAGAACAGAGTGCAAGTGAAAGGAATTGTGAGTAACAAACTGGCAGAGTGAGGTCAAACTCAAAAACCACCTTCAGAAGCTGAAGATGTGGTAAAGGACTATGAAAGATGCAATGAAAGCAATTGTGAAGTGCTGTGCCTGAGGAACTCAAAACCAACTACATAAAAAATAATTAATTTTTCTATTCAGTCAGGGGCTTGTGTTATATTGGAGTACAAAATAAACACAATTATCCGTTGCTATTCTCACAAAAGAGTAAATTGTATGCCCTTTTCAATGTAAGACAAGGAAAGACACTGCTCTGCCACATCCAACTACAAAGATGCCTCAAATGAAAAACTCTGCTGAAGCTGGAGAATTATCCTTTAGAAAGACTTGATCGCTACCTGCAGATCATGTATTAATCTAATGCTTCATGCCTTGGGCTGCCTGTCTGCAGGTTCTGGGCAGGACTTCTTCCTCGTCACCGCATGATTTGGTTTGACTTCTCTTGCTTTGCTACTTGGTCCTTGGAAAGCTGGGAGACTGCTCAGGGGGCAAAGGACAGCAGGGGAGAACTTGCTTTGTTACTTCTTTGGTATTAATGTCACTCAAATACTTCTTGGTCCGACGATCAGGGATCACAAAAGTGATCAAGGCATCCGTTTACTTCCTGATCATAGGACCTCCAGGTATCACAAAAGCATCCCCCCTGCCCTCGGCCAGCCTCAGGACAACTGGCATTTCTTTCACTTACCTTTATAGCATGGGGCATAGGCAAACTCCTGAGAATTAAATTCAGCGAATCACCTGCTACTTCAAGGATTTAGGCTGCTGGAGGGATGCCTTTGATCTCCCTGATCTCCCTGTAGTTCTTTATAATTATAGTGCTTGCTATTTTACTTTAAGTGGCATAGATTGTTAAGAGGATTTTAAGAAATATTCTGTGGCTTATGCTATGCTGGGATAAGTGGAGCGGAGGAGGTTTTTTTTGACTCTTCTGGATTGAATGCCTATTAGTTTTTGCATTTGTAGAACTGTTTTAGCTCAGACAATGCCAGAACTCCAGGGACTATTCTAGGAACATACAAGAGAACTCATGGCAGTGTAGGCTGGAAAGGTTGAAGTGGAGAAACTAGGTGATACACAGAGCTTCTGATTTTGTCAGCAGCTCAGGCAGCTTCCTCCACTTCTCTAACTGTAAATAAAATGGAGAACCAGCTGAGGAAAACGTTCTCATACACGGCATGCCTTCCTTCTGCTTGTCTACCCCACTGAGTCTGATCTCGACATCTGCATCCTTCAGAGAAACAAAGAAATAGCATGGGGGAAGAAATGTAGGCACAACTCTACTGCTGGGATGTAGAACTTAAGTGTATTCCCATTTTACAACCGAAGGAAATGGACCTTAAAACACTGGACACTTCTCCATTGTTTTCTCCACGTTGCCAGCCTCTTTTATCTATTTCACAGAAGGACTGAAATGTTTATACACTATTTAAGCACATTAATATAATCAGATTAATAAAGTGGAAATAAAAGACGACTTCTCTCTACAAAGAATATCCTAGGCCACACAGTACGTGCTGTGAGCACCAGATTAGAATGAAAAGCGAAGTCCTTGGTTTTTCTGCCTGGACCAGACACTTTCCCCAGTAGCCCTGGTCATCCAACTGCTCAGCCCACTTGTTCTTTATGGCCATGATTTGTTTCAGTGGTCTAATAGGAAGCTTCAGAAATGCTGTTTACTGTGATAATGCAGTCTTCAGTAAAGTAAATCCCAGATTCTCCCCAGACCTCTCATGCAGACCAAGGGAAATCAAGCTCAACACCATCCTTTTTATAACGTGATAGTACACACAGATTCAATCTGCAGCTAATTCAAACAACTAAGATTGAAGAAAAGAATCAGTTTAAGTTGCCCTGTTTTTAAATGCAAAAAAAATATTCCTATTTCCTTCTGTGGATGAACAAGTACAGAAATATCAGCACTGCAGGGAGTCACGTTAGCTTTTGTGTTTGTACCGAGAGAGGGCTTCCACAGCAGTAGACTAAATGAGACACTCGAGTGGACAATGATGAAATAAGAAACAAAGGAACAACTTGAAATAGGTAAATGGCTTCAAACAAGACTGATGTAAGAATTCAGACCATACTGAAGTCAGATGTCATTCAAGTGTTCTGCTTGTTGGAGCATCCTAGTTGGCCCTACAGGATTGAGAAGCACCCCAAAATGCAGTAAATGCTCAGCAAGGAACCAGCACAGCAAGGCAATGGCTTTGAGCTGTGTGTAGGAGCAGTAGCCAAGCCAAAGATCTCACCTCTGTGTGAATCAGTTCTTCCACTCCCCCTCCTCTCCACTCATCTCCTGGCTCCGTGTCCCTGTCTGGAGCTTATCTGAAACTGGTGAGCTGATTCAGAACATCAAACTGGCAGATAATTGTTTGCTTTATTGTTTTAGGTTAATACCTGGCAGCTTGCTGAGCTAAATCAGCTCACTGAGGGATCAGAGGGGCAGCGTGGGCAGGGTAAGCGGGGAGATGCAGAGCCCAGCCTGGCTGGGGCTGTCCTGCTGAGGAGCCACAAACAAGAGTAAGGGAAGATGACACATTTATGGAAACAAGGGAGGGAGATGACAGGAGGATATGCTCTGTGTTAGAGAACTGAACTTATAATATTATGATGTTGAGAAGACTTTAGTTATGCTGTTTCATCATCCATCTTTCTCACAAGGTGCAGTGCAACACATAACTCAAGAAGAGTCTCATCTATGGTTGGTGTTCAGGCTTGTGGGCATGCAAAAAAGCCATTTCCTCCCCTCCACACAAGTTCACAGCTCTGTGGGATGCCCCCTTCCCCGTTCAGCTGCCCAAGCTCCAGGCAGACCACAGCGTTTTTGCAGGGTGCTGGGCTGGAGGCTGCTCTGTGCTCAGACACCAGATCCTCAGCAGCTGTGAATTTTCTTCGCTCCCAGGAAACCAACAGAGTCACCCTAATTCACACTAATTAAAGGCTGTGTTTCAGTTTTTGTACCTGTACACTTCACAATCAAAACAAGGTTCTCTAAGTGTGGAGCTGAGAAGTTAATTTCCTGATTTAAATAAACCTCAGCTGTGCAGGCTGACTGTGAGCAACATGCTGGCAAATTGCTGGGAGCTGGCCTCAGCCGACCCCTGCAGTTTCTTATAGACTTTCATGAAATATAGCCTTTATCAAATCTAAAATTCAGATTCCCCGACTTAAACCAATTAATGAATAAGAGACTTAAAAAAATGTTCAACTCAAGTAGTCTAGAATCCTTACTGACATGTTTTTAAATCTGAATGTTCATTAATTTTATTGGTGGAAGGCAAACGTGAGCTGTGAAGCATTATTTGTACATATTCTTGAGAATGAGACAAATATGTTGATCGTTGCCGAGCTAATCTAAAAAGCATTAAAAATTCACTCCACATTCTTCATTTTAATTATCTAAGTCAACAATGAGATCTTTTAAATGTATTTTATATTATGTTTCTACTTACGTGATACGAAAAGGGAAATGAAAGCTAAATATTTTATAATTTGGACTGATAAGGGAAGATTTTAATGTTAATTCAACGTGTTTCAGGAAATTCATTCTTGGAAATTCATGCTAAGAATACAAAAACATATGTAAGCAAAAGTGGTCAAATAATATGAAAACACTTTCATTTTACTTTTTATCACATACGATGGTGAAACTTCCGTTACTGACTCTCTAAACCCTTCAGTATCGCATTCATAACTTTGCTATCCATTTTTTAATAAGTGGATTTCCATAAAGATTAGAAATTAATCTAGCCCAACTTTCACCCAATATGCTTAACTGCTGGAGGCAGCAAAAATCACCTATCTAGGCCTAATAAAGAAAGTTTTTTCAATTTAAATATACATTGCATTTAATAAGCTTGTATGATAGTTTCAACAATGTTCCTGAGCTTTTTAAATTGCATTCCCACCATATCCCGGAGACAACTCTGTTCCAGCTTTCATTTTCAGCACCTGGCTTTATTAATATAATTTTTTACACCATAAAGAATTTTAAAATGTTCAAGTTCTAAAAGTTTCTTAGGCATTTGAGCTATTTTTTTTTTCCAGTGAAACCTAATGGAAAGCTGTTCCCATCGGTTACCTGGCAGAGTGCAGTAGAGAGATGTGATGTGGATACCAAGTTTTACAAACCTGTAATAAAAACCATACTATTTTTATGGCAGGGCTCACCTAATTTTCCTCATTCAAATAAAGTCCCTCGGCAATCTGGGCATTACAACTGCATCTAGGTTGGGCTTCTCCAACAGTGCTGCAATCTGCCACTTGGGTGTGAGTGTTTTTCACATTCCTAGCCAACCCCAGCTATGCCACTAAAGCGCTCAGCCAGGGACAGCTTTTCTATAGAGGCATCACAGAAGTATGCACGGGCTTTGCCAGCATGTGGGGGCACATGATCTACAAGCCCAAGTTAAAAACTGATTGGGCTTGGAAGCACCTGCAGAACAAAAGCCAGCTTCCTCCAGCAAACAGGAACGAGGTTCCTGTGTGCAAGGGGCAGCAAAGTCACTGTCCCAAGCTATTACTGCTAACTTCTTTATGTAATTTGGTGTCATGAAAAGAAAATTGGCATGACAGATCATCACTGGCATGACTGACAACTGTTTTAATAAATACATAAATAAACAAATAGATAAAATGAATGGAAACTTATCGAAGAGAGCGCTTCAGAGGAATTCACATGATAAGCTCTAGTCTGTCCTTGTTTCAAATCCAGTTATGACTGGCATCCCTCAGCAAGGGGATCACCAGCAATAGAGAACCTACAACAGCACATAGTAACCAATCCTTGCCATCCCTGAACTTCAGTAGCTGACAAATATTTTTTTCAACCTAAATTTCCCTTTCTTGCTGCAATGCTTCTCATCTCTTTCCCCATGGACCACGTATCTAAACATCTTACAATGGAATACATTTAAGCTCATCTCATAATATTTCAGCAATTTGTGGATTTGAGCTTCTCATTTTAACTGTGTGAATAAATTCAAAGCAACACTTCCTTCTTAATTATGTGACAACTTTAAAACGATTGCATTGAGTTGATTCTCACACATACCTCCAAAAACATTTCCACAGATGTTTCCGAAGATTCTGCTCATGCCTGAAGTGGGAACATGGTGGTGCATCCCAATCAAAGGCACAAAGAATCAGTAAGGGCGATGGAGCACCGGAGCTGCACAAAGAGGTGGTGGAGTCTCCTTCTCTGGAGACATTCAAGACCTGCCTGGATGCCTACCTGTGCAACCTGAGCTGGGAGCTGCTTTGGCAGAAGGGTTGGACTAGATGATCTCTGGAGGTCCCTTCCAACCCCTACAATTCTGTGACTCAGACTCACCTTACCCAACTTGAGATATCTGCACCTGAAATAGTTTTCTACTGGAAATCTGGATCCACTTCAAAGCAGCAAAAATTTACCTTGCCAGCAGTTTTATTAACACATTAACACGCAATGACCAAATATTTCTACCAGAGGCAAAACTTCTCCAAATGCTGTTTC
The DNA here is from genome assembly GCA_023055505.1 of Callipepla californica brunnescens. Lineage (NCBI taxonomy): Eukaryota > Metazoa > Chordata > Aves > Galliformes > Odontophoridae > Callipepla > Callipepla californica. The sequence continues at coordinate 4,133,411 of JALIRH010000013.1, forward strand.
ACTTTAAACCTTTTCCCTGTAATCTTTATGCAGTAAACCTTTTAGCATGTTGCTTCGCAGATATCCAACTACCTTTCTTATCTTCTTGCTACAGTCCAGAACACACAAAATTGAACCACTGGAACGAAAATACCAGAGCCTGCCGTTTGTTGTTGCTCGTGATGTTTCACCATCAATCTAGCGACAGTTTTAATTGCTTGCTGAAAATAATCCTACTATCATCTCCCTGAACCTAGTTCTAATGCATTAAATACTCCATAAATAGCACTTCTGACTTCCAGCACGGATGCTACCATTAACACTACTGTGTATCTCAAAATATATGAACGCAATTTCATTAAAATAAAAATACCACCACCACGAGACTGCAGTGTCACTTCTGATAATACTACACCTATTTAGATGGTATCTTTTCCATACTGGGGAGCCTCCTATTGCTTGAAAATTTGCTTTTCTGAAAAAAGTAATCAGAGAGCAAGTGGAAAGGTCCCAAAGACAGATTCCACAGAATCTGCAAAGGGGAATGACAGAGAAACTTTTCCCTCCTTGGATCTTTTATCACACTTTCATTTTCAGCTTTATTTTTCACGCGATGAAGAATATTCTCTTCCTGATCCAAATCCAATTTGTATATATAAAAAACCTCACCCTTTATCGATTTCACTATGGCTCAAAATGGTATTTTTACAGTGCAAAAATTTAATCAATACAATCTTATGAATCTGGACTGGGAATGGTAAACACACTCACTGATATTTCATTTCAGGAAGCCAAAGCTCTGCAAATTGATACCACTGAAAAGAATTACTCATTTGCCACTGGGTATATCTCTGTTTACCCAGCCATAGTATTGGTGAAGCAGAATACGATTACGCTGTGCTGGCACACAAGGGACTCTAGCTGCAGAACCTGTCTCTTTCTTAGAGATGATACACGTTGGCAGGTCAGATAAGGCCTTTGTGGGAAATGCTTAAAATAAATGAAGGGAAGTGCAACCTAACAGCAAGGAAGATGAGACTGACACAAAGGTGAGGAGAAGCACACTACTCTGACCAGTATTGTTTTTTTAAAACCTCGTTTCCCATGTAAACGCTTTCTTGTCAAATCTGCACCTCTTTTATAATTTGTCTCAACTATTTTGATTTCCACTTGTACTTCTTGTAAAGCAGTGAAATTACAGTCGTCACTGGAGAATCACAGTCTGACTAATAAGCTCTGAAATCCTTCCCAGTGTACTGAGAACCACAAAAGGAAATGTCTTGCAACGTCTGCCTCATTTGATATTTTATGTGATTGGGAGACTAGTAAGAAAAAGCAGTTCAGAACAATCTATCCTGAGCCATAATGGCTGAGATGAAGGCTATGAAAGCGTTGCCTTCGTGTCCACTTACAGAGGGAAAATGTAACCCTCAGGTCCTTGGGCTGAAAAGCAGTGGTACAGGAAAATGGGAATCATCTAGACTAAGTGACAGACCACGAGAAACAGGATGGGCAGGAGGCAATATATGATAACGATGAGGAACACAGAGAGCACCCAAATGGTTTTGCAGACAGAAGGGAAACAGGCAAAGAATTGGCTCCGTTGGTACTTCTAATAATGCAGTCTCGCAGGCACAGCCTGAACTCATGCAGCATCATAAGAAAATAAAGATTTGGAAACGGTTTGCAGCAAGGGTTCACAAGAGTGGATCAGGGTTCACCCTGAGTGGATCAGGGTGTCTTTATATAACCACTAAATCTTTCACGACACAGAGAAGTATTATGATTAACGCCAAATAGGGCTCTGCTCGGAACATAAAGTTTTCACAATTATTTAATCAGCAAATTTGATTAGTAATATTCAGTAAAGAAATAATGAATTATTTAAGCACTGCAAAGAGCAGGCACCATCTGTGATTCAGCGGTGTCGAGGCTGACCTTCAGAAGTGAGTCTACTCACAAAGCTGCTCCGGTGAGTCCTTGCCTCACCCAGGTCAGATATATTTCACTTACTGCATCTCCAAAGGGCTCAGAAAGCTGAAAAGTTGAGCACAGATTCTGGTTCTCAATATATTACAAGAACATCTATTGAGATTCACTTGCAAAAAAGCCCAGAAGTGGCATAGATGAACTTGTTGACTGAGCTGGGTGTGGAGCAGACCCTGAGAAGGAAAGGGGACAGTGGGGCACATTCAAAAGGACATGCATTCCTTTTTATAACTCCCTTTGAGTGAAAAGCACAACAGAAACATTGGATCAACAAAATTATTGGGAACGGTGTGTTCCCAACAAAAAATGTTTTTAGCACAGTAAAGCCAGTAAAGAGGAGAAATTAAATGCTATTACCAGCTTCTAAAGCAGCACCTCAGTGTCACAATCAAAAATAAAATTAGCTGAAGAGGTTAGAATTGCTTCCTCTCTTTTTAGCACAAATAAAGAGTTTCCTGGGGAAACTGAAGAGCCAAGCATAACAAGCTCTTCCAGCAGAGCCAGGAGCACAGCCCCAAGCAGCACAAGTCATGCAGCATTTGATGACTTATTATGAACCCTGCTTGCACAGACAAGGAGCAGACATTTCTGTGTTCAGTGCTGCGTCTGTGAAGATCAGCACACTGCAGTTCTCAGCAAATAAACCGTAACCTCCTCTGTGTCAGCAGCACTAACAGAAATAGCGACATGCGTCTGGCAGCTGCTGCTCTGCTTTGCTGCTGCTGATGCAAAGATGCAGCTCCTGGCTTGCATTTTTCTGTCACTGGTAAGAAGCAGCACCTTGTGCACACAGCCCTGGCTTTTCAGTGCAAGCTGCCTCCACCCTCCTCAGCACCCCAGGCACAAAGGCTTTCTAGATTTTTAGTGGCAAGTGTCCTTTATTACTTTGCATTCCCTCTCCCATGTATTTTTCCACTCGCCCATCATCACGGTTTCGCCTGTGCTGGCACAGCCTTGCTGAGCAGCACAGCCGTCCCCTGGCACATCCTGCTCAGAGGGAAGCTGCCCCTTCACAGCTGCCCCTCCCTGGGCACAGCTGGTGGGGCACAGCCCGGCTGTTTGGTAGCGAGGTGCATGGGCAGACTGGGAACTGCAAAGAAAAAACGTGGCATGTGAACAATCCGCTCCCTGCCGCCCATCAGAAAATGATTTCAGAGCACAAGGTCGCAAGTACCATTTTAATAATCTGCTCATAAAACGTCCGAGGCTTCCTAAATTAAAGACCAACATGCCTGAAGATACACTGCTGCTACAGCACACAAGGAGTATTTGCTCTATCACCCCTAATGTTCTCTTGCATAATTACACGAAGTCAAATTTGATTTTAAAGCTGTTACTTAAGCCCAAGCATTTAAGCAAAAGTTTCTGCTTAAAGAAGGCAGAGAACAGGGCTTTCTTAGAGGTCTACATATATTATCCTCGCAACAATCTACACAATCAAAAGCCTTATAATGCAATATGCAGGAGAAAAGAAAGTTTCCATGATTTCAACTTTTATCAGCAGCAATTTCCTATTTTCAGAAGTAAGCTGAACTTAATAGAAAGAGTCTGCTGCATAAGTGTATTGAAATGATAGCTATTTTTGTGGAACTCTTACCATGACAATAAAAAATATTTTAAATCGCAGCTTTTCAGGGACCTGTGCGACACATTTTGCATAATAAATTTTGGAAGGACAAAAGCTCTAGCTATCATAGTGGGTTTTTTTTGTACTCTTGCTCTCATCTGGGCTTTTTCAGCTGTGAGGAAGGGAAGCTGCCTCCTGCTATGAGCTCCCTTCTTCAAATGCAGCTGGCATGGGTAACTTGGTGGAATACAATCACTGGACTTGCCTTTGCAGATTAAAACTTGAAGACCTGCATGTCTTCACTGTCCTTTTGCCCATCTTAGCTTTTCTGTTCTCCCCCCATTACAGCACCCACAGCACCAGCAGGAGCTTCCCACAACTTCCCTGCTTTACAGAGACCTCTCTTATGGAAAGGTTCTCGCAGAGAACTTTTCATATTCAGAATCTCCATTTGATATTTTCCTGCACACAGAGTGTTCACATAAGTACTTTCCATATCATATCTTGACAATCTTTTATGCAATGCTTTACTACCAAGTACACCTTTCTACTACATCTCTTACCACGTAGGTGATAGGGATGAGATGCACAAAGGGATGTGGGCACCTAACTACCACTTTAAAAGTTTAAATTTAAAATTTAGGTTAAAAAACCCTTTGCTTAGCTTACCTAAATCTGGATGTACTCAAACCATTTTGGCACTTGAATTGCTCCTAAAATCCCACTTATTTGCTTTGTTCTGCTACCAGATGACAGCCAACCAAGGTCATACAGCTCCATTTCAGTCTCTCTGGTTTCACAGGTCCTTACACAGCTGCTGACTACAGATCCTAATTAGCTTTACCTTTAAAACAGATCTTCTGGATTAGGCCTAGCACAAACAGACTGAGGTGGACATTTCCTGCATGCAATGGACCCTCTATACAGATGCTGTGTTAAGCATGCAGAGGAAAATCTCTGTCAGCTACCTGGAATGGAGGAGACACAGGACAATACTTCCACAAGCAATTCACTTATCTTGGTCCTGGGTAAGGGAAGAGCTCCTGGGACAGCAGAATCCAGATCCGGGGCTGTGGGTTCCACCCAGGGGAACAAGTAATACTTGCCTGTGGACTGTATCAGGTTTTACAAAGCTGATTTAATTAAATCAGGTTTACATTTGAATGAGGGATATTTCCAGTAATGGCTGCATAGCTGCAGACAACAATATATTAAGGATCTTCATTTTCAGGAAGAAAAAAGAGAGGAAAGAGACATTACTTTTGGCATATCTACAAAATAAGCCGCATTCGGTTGAAAAACAACCCGGCTTTCCTCACAGTATCTCTCATATCCTTGACTTATCCTATTTCTTAAATCAATACATGGATAGATCAGGTCTTCTTGGTTCTTGTTGGACTGACTTCAACATGTAGGTCAATTAATTTTTACTGGAGTGCTTCTCCGTTGCTTTAAAATTCTCGTGTTTTAAATTCTCCAGTAAAACATATTAGCCGTCCCAATCTTTAACTACTATGTTTTTAATAGAAATCTTGCTCATGGGATATCTCTTTGCAAACTCTTGCAAATCTACGGGAGATACAAGTCAAACCAATCACACACCATTTATTTTTTCTATTCAGTGAAATATACTGTAGTAAGAAGAGTCTTTCTACAGTGTCAGACAATGTACAGCAGGGGAAACTTCAATCATCCTTTTAATTAGCAGAGCAGTAATAATCAAAGCTCCCCACAAATTAAAGAAAGCGGACAGTTAGATGAAATTAAGTAAGTCCATCATTTCTTCTGAGCAAAACAATGAAGGATCCTTACAGTGTTAATTAAAAGATCCTTGAGATTTCTCTAAAATGGGGAGTGAAATGCCAACATGGAAAATAACAGTCTGCAGAAAATGTACAGTGGATTATTTCACATACGGAAAACATTTCAAGGCTATTTTCACTTCTGTGAGTTGTTTGTAGCGAATATCCTTGTCCTTGGCAAATCAGAATGACTGACACCCATAATTTGCAATTTCCTAAACCTGAAGAGTTTTCTGATTGCAATGAAATGGTTTTACCTAATTATTTTTTCAAGCTGCAGTTTTTGATGTTTAATTTTGAAATCAATTTGAGATGTCTTGAACTATATTAATACACTGTATTATGCCTCCATTTCTTTTTGAAGCACTTTACTTTAAAAAATGCATACTTCTAATGATTTTTAAATTACTCTACTCTGCACATATCAATTTACAACAATTACAACATTTTGCATTTTTCAAAGCACTTCAGTTTTAAAGAGGTTTTATGCTTTGCAAGATACTGAGCGAAGAGGCTGCTGATCCATTTTTACCCTTTGTAAAATTACCACCAATCTTGCTGGAGAGCTTAACCAAAAATAGCTATGCTAAATATATACCATCTACATATAATCATTTTAGGATGAATGTTTTTGTGACTAAGAACTGCCGGTATTCTTTTCCCAATCATAATTAGGTTGTTTCAGTGGTATAAATGGATTCAGTGGAAATATGACAAATGTCCTGGAGTAAGGAGGATGAAAACTGGCCTACTTTGGCTGAATAGAGTCTAGAGACATGAATACAGGACAGAATGTCAGAGGAATCAGCTCTGTCACAGATTTCATTCTATAATTTCTTATATTACACCTTGCCACAATAAATTAATGACATGGGGCTGGACTGTCACTTGGGCCATACGAGCACTGCACAGTGGCATCACTGCAGTTATGGTAGTTGATGCTAGCTAAGGATCTGCCCCACTCAACAACTCTTCCATCCATTTTCTCTTCATGTTTTACTTCCTTAATCTCTAGGCTCCACATTTATACATCTGAGAAAGGAGGATGAGGTTTTTTCTCCAGTTTGTTGATGGTGCACCTTCGATTTACAAGTTTCCCTCCCTCCTGTTAATGAGTAGTCAGTATTCACAAGTTAGAATTTGTCTTTCAGAAGCACACTGCCTATTTGCCTCAAAGGGAAATGACTCATTAACAACAAGGAATCGCAGACAGTAAGTAGAACTTTGACTGTACTGATGTACTATCAGACTCACAACTCTATCAGTGATGCCTCTAACATTGATGGATGAGACAGTTGACATGATTGTTTGGCCATCCATCATGTTCCAGAGCCTCACACCCCTTGTATAACGGCATCTGGGAAGGTGAGATGGGCCAGAGGGGATACACCTGCAGCTCTGAGCAGAGACCTGCTGCTATTCCTCCCTACCTATTAAATGACTGCCTTCTGCCTAGCGGAGACAGGGCAGGAAATCCTCTGTATCATGTTTTGTGACTGGCTGACACCTCTGCTTGAGCTGGTGGAGGGCTGACACCCTGCTGGACTGATGCTCTGAGCACCCTAGGGCTGCCTTGGTAGGTGCAGGGGCAGGTCTCCATTCTCTGCTGTGAATCCTACATGAACATGCCAGCCCTGAGATTTGCTATGTGTTGCCATAGGATGAATCAACCAGGAATCAGCTACATTTATGTGTGGAAAGTTATAAACAAGACACAGAGGCATAAACACGCTTGTTGATGGTCAGGAAAGCACCCTACCTTGATAACATAGAGGACAATAGGGACGCAGAGAGCTATTTTCCCAACTGGTTTATGGAGGTAAGAAAAAAAAGTCACTTTTCTTCCAGAAATTCAACAGAGTAGCTTTGAAGGTGAGAAAAACATGAGAACTATGACCCTAGCACACAAAACAAAAGCTTCTTCTCTGCAGTTATTCATCAGCTTTTTGTTCTTTTGGTACGTAATTGCCCCAAGTAGCTGACACAATGGAATTGCTGGAGTTTATCATCACTTTTTGACCTACAGTAACTTCACGGTAGAACAGAATTAGTTTGCATAATTTTTGAGGAAGAAAAAAACCTAATAAATTACTGGCACCTTTCCTAATTATTTGCTTAATCAATGGAAGTCTTATTTTAGCACATAATAAAATGCATGAAAAAAATGCAAGCTGAAAGCCAGTAGAAATCAGTTCTCATAACAGTATCAGACTGAAACCATGTGTGCTGATTTCAAAGTATGGAATGAATGTGGGGGGTCTTCATAAAAAACACTCAAAATTATCAACACACTGATATTTTGTTGCTGAAAATGTTATAATGGAGTATCAACTTAAAGATTATAACCATGAACTTCAAATAAATGAAAGGAAATTTAAACCATTCCATGTGTTCTTTTGAATGATGATTTCTAAGAAAAATTGGTGACTTGGATCACTGGTTGTATTCCACAGTATTCAGCAAATCTGTCACTTGGATCTATTCTGTACTGGGATGCATTACTCATCATCTGAGAATCTAGTTTTGTGAGCTTCACAGGAAAAAAAACGGTAGTACCTACTTTAGTAATGATATGCTCCATTACAGAGTAAAATATCCTGAGTGCTCTCGACTCAAGAAAAAGAAATGTAAATGTACAAAGCACATAAAAAACCCATTTCAACTCTTAATCAAATTCAGTGGGATTAAATTCCCATAGTCTTCTAAGAAAGAAAAGAGTTTCTATTCCAGCATGAGAGAACAGATGACCATTTCTGCTTAAATATTTTTTGACAGCTATTTCCTACTTGTGAGTCACTGCATTTACACTACGATATCCTCCCAGTCTCTCTCAGAACTGTGGATTCCCTCATTGCATGATCCTGATAAGCACTGAACACCTCAGGAGAGAATCCTGCTTAACTCCAATCCATGCTGGGAGCCACTTGCACTCTTGCAGGCCTACCATTCTTGCTGTCAGGCAGTTAGCATCCTTGTTGCAAAGAAAAAGCCATTTTTATCCTTGTCAGTGCAAAACCAGTTGTTGCCAGACTCAATGGTATGTCTACCAAGAAACTGGCATGCAATGTCACAGCACCATGGCTCATCTCTGCCTTGTTTTTCAAAGCAATACTAGTACAGCAATAGTAACCGCTATCTTCCACAAGCCAAACAGAAACCATAAGCTTTCAACTGGCTTAAGTGTAAAAGGAAAATCAGCAAACCTGTAGAGCAGTCCGATCCCGTCCACTGCGGCTCACAGCTGCAGAGCCCCACGTCCAGGAGGAAGGTCCCGTGCCCCGAGCACTGCTCCTGGCAGATCGGCAGCGATGTCTCACAGTTCACACCACCCCAGCCCGCCGAGCAGTGGCACTCCCCTTGAACACACACGCCGTGACCGGAGCACATCGGATCCAGGCAGTCCTCTGGAAAGCAGGGAATGCACATCTTAGAACACTACTTTCACACCTTTATGGTGGTTTCCCAGTGACATATAGCATCAGAGATTCAGATGAATTGGGTGATTTTTCCTGCCAGACACGCTGACAGAAATGATGGTAAGAAGCACACGAGGAAAAACAGCCTATGCTAACATCTGTGCAGAAGTATAAGCTAAAAAAAAGGAAAAAGAAGCCAGATGCATAGAGCCGTGGAAAACAGGATTCTACTTATCACAGATATTATTTTTAAAATGCTCATCTGTTGATCTAAGTCAGTGACGTTTGGGTTTCAGCGGCAGAGCTGGTAAAGAACTGGAGCAATTAACTGCTATTTTTACAGTAGTGTTTTCATTCAGGTATTTGTGTTGTACGTTTTATTTACATCTGGGAAAAGACAGATTTATTGTTTCATGCTCCTGCGGAAATCTCTCTCTACAGCTGGGAATCTGGAACAAAAAAAACAAATGGTCATCCACTAGCTCTAAATTGTGAATCTCTGAACACACGCTGTGAAGAAATCTCATATTCTCCTAAAAAGTATGTGCTGGGCAATTGCAGATAATGAACAGATTCATAAAAGTCGTAACATATTGACGAACGATTTGCAAACAGACAAAGAGCTAAATTTGTTCTCAATTTGGATTAAACTATTCTTAGTGAAAAATTCAGGAGCTCTGTACAGGAATTTAAATCAGCTGGTTAGTCCCGCATAATCAGCATATTCTTTCATCAGGATCCAGCATTTCTTTAACAAGACAGACGTGAAGGAGAACACAGCCTGCCTTCTCTGGAGGCCACAGTGAGTCTACAGAGCTAGAGAGGAATCTGCGGGGTGTTTGAGCACGCAAAACAATTAGCCCGTTCATGTCACATCATGCTTCATACTGATGCTGTTAAAAAAGACACTTTGGAATTCTTGTATGCATTTTTCAAGTATTAGCCCAAATACAGTTTTAATAGTTAAAGAGTAAACTTAAGAGACAGTATTTTGTGCTACAAGAATGAAGAGATGTTCTCTGCTTTGGTAGCAGAAGAGTGAACACTTCTCTTTGAGATTAAGAGCATCCAATTTACAGCACCTTTTGACCTACGAATAAAGAAGCAATGCTTGATATCTTTGAGTTGCTGTGTCACCAGTTCAAGATCTTATGTCAACGTTTATTCTGTATCTTTTTTAGCCTTCCATGCTTGTGCACAGTGCAATGTAATTCTGAAAAAGAGAAATCACTATTTCTGGACAAAGTACCCGGGTTGCTCTGAAAGTAATGCCTCCTATTTATTTCCATGGAAACTACAACAAAGAGCACAATGACTCTATTTGAAAGAGTAAATTCTCAATAACAAAACATCCTTTTCCAACACAGCGGAGGCACCCACTGCCACCACAGCTGAAATACATCACTCAGCCCTCACTGTGCCCACACCCACTGTCTGGTCTCCAGAATGTTCAGCAAGTGCTGACAAATGTTGATAGGTGCCATTCTTTCTGCAGGGAGGAATTCAATGGCACCCCTTTGCTCCATCTTTACCTCGATGTCAGATGCCATTCTATCTGACTGCCCCTCTGCTGCCACCTGTCACACAGCCACACAAAGCAATGGGATGTTGGTGGGAAGGGTCAACCTATACTACCTGAACCACCACCATCTGACTCTAATGTCATGAGCCACAACCCTAAAATAGGAGGCACATCTTTTGGAGCAGCCCTCATGCGCCTTGCTAAGCACAGCACAAAAATACTCTGCAGTTTTCTCTTATCCTGAAAGACATTTTCAGGATCTTTTGAAACCGAGAGCCTCTGTAAGCAGGTGAAAAAGCATCACTTTGCTTAGTAATACTCATCTGAGAGGGAAAATTCAAAGATTGCCTACAGCTGTGAATACATAGAGTGTTCTGGAATTGTACATCTGTACTGTCTGCTGCAGCAACAATGCAGCTTCAATATTAAACTCATATTTACATACAATATTACAATTCCAATCCCTGACAGAGTTACCTCCACTACTGTACCAGTTATGCAGCACGGTACAGTAAATGGAGCGGCCATGTCACGCACACACAATTACAATAAAATCTGCTGTACACTTTCATTTCATCCACCCTCTTTCCACATGATTCCACTTTTATTTTATAATAATTAAAAAACAAACAACAATGTTTTCATGCTCTTGGTTTCCGTAGCTGTCTAAATACATTTATCTCAATTATTTTTCAACCATTTTGTGGGACCACATTATGCCAACAAGTCAAGTAACTGCAAATGGCAGTCTCTCGTCAGCTTCAGGCTTATTCAGCATCACGGCCTCAGTGAGTACATTTGTGCATTACTTGCTTTTTCTCATCTGAGTTTTCTTGTTTTTCTCCATCTCTGAAACTACCAACAACAGAGAATGTCAGAAACATTCTCTTGATCCTCCCTTTAAAAACCATATCAGGTACGTCAAATCCATCAAATCCATCCTGGACATTTTTCTGATTAGAGAATTCAGGCCACATAAGAGCTTCCTCTGTGTGCTACTCAAAAGAATTACCTAAAATCTATATAGCACGAAGCACAAAGTATGCTGGCACTAGCTTCAGGCTAAGGGTACTACTGAAAAATCATCAAATCAGGGCAAGCATGAAGAACAGCTCTGCTTTCCGAGGCTATGCACAAGGGAAGAAAGTCATTGCTGATGAGCTATCTCAGAAATGCCAGCAGCCAAATAACAACTGTTTCTGTAGATGAGGGCAGAGACACATCGGTACTACAGGCAGCTGAAGTACAATTACTTGTTCTCGTAATTTCCCACTTTTTATTAGCCAAGCTTTAAAGGACGCCGGTTTAGTACCCTGAATAGAGGCTCACAGTAAAAATGACATATGACAACAGAATTACACAGCATGCTCTGCTAACCTGAACCTGTTCGCCTCTTGGAAAAATCTAACATGCAAAACAATGAAGAAAGGGAAAAGATGATTATGACAATGCGCACTGAGGGGCTGAGGTTCCTGGCACAAAGAGCCCGGCGATGCCAGCAGCCCGTCCTGAAACATGTGTCAGGGTCTTGAGAGAGAAAAAGCAGAGACAAACATATCGGGATGGTATCACAGCTTTCTCCACGCTGTGACATTTTCCTTATGGAACTGAGAAGCCCCTGTTTGCTTACAGGCAACAACATCCACTTGGTTCTTGCTATTGGGATTTGGAGGAGGGAGGGAAGTGAAACCTCCCGAGAACTGAATTTGGCCTGGGCTGCATGAGAAAATCAGCATTTCAGAGGACTGCTCATGCCCCACTTACTACATATTCTTACTAGACAATGTTAAACACTTCTAATCTTTCAGAATGAAAATGTGGTTCTTGGAAATTATGTGATTAACCCCCACTGACTGTCACTGAGACCTGAACGCCTTTACCTTTGAAAATGTTCTATCTCACATTCCTCTCCCTGAGACTTTAAAGGTGCTTTTGAGAAAAGGAGCATTACCTTACAGTAAGTCCCTCACATCTATGTGAATTTTAACTACCTTAAAAAAGCTTTGGAGATTGAAGACTAAAATGAAGCTCTCTAATTATAAGAGAGGGAAACTTCACAAACCTTCCTCACAGATCTCTCCTTTGTATCCAGGAACGCAGATGCAGACTCCCATGATACAGGTGCCATGGCCAAAGCAGGTCGGGTCGATACACTGCTCTTCAGGAACATCACATTCTGGTCCTTTCCACCCATTTCGACACACACAGTGACCTTTCTCATATTCTCCATTTCCACTACAGAGAACCGGGCAGGAATCTGAAGAAGGCAGATTGATGTTTTTAATATATTTACATTCTAACATATATCAAAATTTATTGCATTTATCATTTTGTAAACAGCTTTTCTACTCTTGCCCTCCCAATCCTCCACTTGATTGAGGACTGTGACAAGCTGAAATCTTTAAATGAGGTACTGCAGCAATGATACAGGCACCCTAGTGTCCTCAGCCTGCTTCACCTTAACACTGACTTGAAATGGGACATCCTGAAAGACAAACATCCCTTCCCTCGGTGGGCCTTTGCAGAGATTTTGCACAGTGATGCCTGTTTATGGTTTTCTTTAGCATTATTATTTGTTACCTGAGAAGCAAGATACTGCCTTCTTCTTTCTTCTATGCAGACATCTCACTACCAAAGTTTTTAGCTACAGCTGATCTGCATGTAAACCAGTGATGTGGAAACTTAGTTTTACAATCCACTATCAATGTCTGATCCAATCAATCTCTTAAAATAACCACAATCAAAAATTTGAGGAAGAACAGGAAAAACATGAGATCCTTGAAAGAGAATATTTGGTAGATGATGGACAATACAGACATCAGATCACATCATCTATTTAGATTTCATTCCACATGCTGGAAAGTCGGTATTGGTTTAGGATTTTTTCTCACCCCTATTCAAGTTAAGATCACATAAGCATTTGACTGAAGTGAACTGTCACTTTTAAATAACCGTAAACACTATGTTCAACTGACCCTCTTATTAAAAAAATACAAATCACAAATGGGTGCAGAGAGGGTTGGACGAATCTGTCGTCTCCAAAAGTCACAGCGAGAGAAGTTGTTGAGGCACCTTAGCTAAAGTACAGCATAAAAAACTTTCTATGCTTTTGCTTGTGGTGTATCTGCCATCTGTCTGAAGAAAGGAATCAAATCTCATGTAATGACTTAGAATCTTTCTAAGTTCAGCTGTCACATGCCATGATCACAATCCCTGTCCTGCATTGCAGGTTAGCTGACATGAGATTACCTTTTGCGCAATCAGGACCAAGGAATCCTGGGAAACAGTGGCAGTGCCCCGAGATACATTCTCCATTGCCATTGCAATTAGTAGAGCAGTCATCCAGGACTTCTATTTATTCAGAGTGTCATGCACAAAGGAAAACACAAATCAGTTGGATTTGAAATGCATGGCATCTTCACCCCACTCTGTGGGACACATCTCAACATATAAATAGGTGAGGAAGCAGTAAAAGGCCCATTTCCATTCATGGGAAGAATAAAACAAAATTCCTGCTCAAGCAGCTTACAAATATTAGATTTTGTCTTGACAGCTTTGAGATAATAAGTGCATCATTCATATTACACCAGAAAGCTTTTAAAGTAAGTGTTCATGTAAAATTTACCACCATTAAAAGCACTGCAAGAACCAAAGTATTTGTGGAGAAATGTTCGCTTTAAACACTTTCTTTTATTGCTGAAGTAATTTGTTGGAAACTTGTCTATAGAGTGTACCATCTACCACGGTGTTCATTTGAAGCAGGTGAATTGCATTCTTTGGGGGAAGGCAGCATTTTTACTTCTACACAAGATGAAAAAACATCTTTCATAAAGAGATAAAACTCAAGGCTTCTATAGGCCTACCAACAAGATTTGAAGGAAAAATCCACCTTTAGGTCTAATCTTAAACTACTGCATGCTTCATCATACAGCTTGGGATAGGAAACCACTTAACCTGACACGTCTTGGGGCAGGCTTAGGTCTTTACATTTGCAAGCTGTCCTTAATCTACACTGAATTTCCTATGGGATTTCAGTGGTTTCAATGATTTAGATGCATTTTATGTGAAGAATGGGAAACAAATGTAAGGCTAAGATGCTCCCAAGATGGGTTATAAGCATATCCTACCACCAATATCAGTAACTGAAGTAAGTTTATTTTGGTCTTATTTATGGACACTTGGACAGACAAGCATTGGTTCCTCATGAAAACTTGTACTGACACTGAAAAGCATTCATTTCCTTTCAGGCTATCACTTTATACTAAAAAATGGACATTTGATATGTAACTGTTCATCAGATATGCACAACCTAGGCATGGGTATCTGTTTCAAGGTCAAGAAATCAGCTTTTTTTTTTTTCATAATCAAGGGCTTTTTTGGCAGATACGCAGCGCATTATTAATTTTTACATAGTACTGCTCATTATCAACTGCTCCTGCTCTGTGTATATACTTGTCTGTCTTCTCAGTTTCCTAGAATCACATGATAAAGGATCACTACATTGACTTGAAGTGAAGAATTGACTGTTTGAACAGTTAATTCCCTGGGACACAACGTCCAGTTTGGGTTGGCCTTTATTCAGTCTACAGAATTACTGGAGGCATGACAGATTTTGCAAGCAAATTACACTCCGCCCCACTCCCCTCCAAGGGAAACTCAGATCACAGCTTTAGTTAATGTGTCAGCAAAATCAATTTTGTACAAAACTGACATCCAGCAACTGAAAAGACTTCCTAAATGGATGCTCAAGAGGAGGCCAAGAGTGCCTCATGCAGCCAGCAGTGACATACAGCAGAGATGTGTGCCAGCTCTCACCCCGTCCCGATTGATTCTTTTGTCAGTAAAGAGGTAAAACATGACTCAACCCCCAGACACTCCCCAGCGTCTGTGGGAAGGAGCACGGCTTGAGGATCAGAAGATGATAAGATTTTTTTTCATGATTCCTTCTTCTCTACCCTCCACTTCCCCCAAAGAACCACAGTAGAAAGAAAAGTGTAAGAAGAAGATGTACATGTGTGAAATCACAACAGCTAGCAGTGGTTTCAAATTCATCAGCAGTAGATTCCTGCAGCACAAAGCCTCATTTTCCCCCCAGTCCTTTCCGACCACTTGCTTCTCACAGCTATTTCTCAGGTTCATGGACTCCTGTCCACCCTATGGCCCTCACTGCTCCCCTCCATAAGACCCAGCCTGTTCTGCCTATTGGCCACAGAAGGGATAAGCACCTTCTTCCTCACCAAATTTAATGGAAAATGAACTGCAGCATTCAATTGCATCTATATATATATATTTATTTATTTTTGTGATGATATGCTACTTAATGATGAAATACTGTTTAGACTGCCCTGTATAAACACTGCTGTGCTACAGTAGAAATAAACAAAGAGACAGATATTTGGATTCTGATCTGGACTGGAGTTTGGCCAGGTTTTATGCTCCTCGTAGAGCATCTGTGAGCATGCCTCATAAATGGCTTGAGAATTATTTTCTCACATAACATTGAACAACGGCATTTTTTCCCCACTAGTAAGAGATTCACATTTCTCCACAAAGCAAATATGAACTTTTAAACATAAAAAAAACCTCACTACACTTCTATCTCAATTTTGAAATAATTTCCCTGGAAGTCCTTCACCAGTCTTGGTATTTGAATCATACTGTCCTGCTCCACAAGGTGTTTACCATCAAGTAAAAATAGCATCCAATTGTTCTAAGAGCAGATGGCATGTCCATTGCTAGTAAAGACATCTTGCTAAACATATGGCAGAACAGGTTAACTAAAGGGCAAAGTGGTTAAAGTCTTGCAGCAAACCAAGGCACTCATAAATACAACACCTCACCTGAAATGAAATTCCAAACAAACCCTATGTGCGAGCACTGCTCTGCAACAGCACTTAAGAGTTGCAAATGTTTGCCCACCTTTATTTATTAAGGAGGCAACAGGGATTTCACATCCCACCAGGACAGTGTCTCCTCTATTTGACTTTGAGTTCCAAAGACAACGGTGCAGTTGAATAATTGTATAAAACAACAGCAAAAATCCTTCAAACAACAGCAATCAAATCCACAAAGGCAGCCTTTTTAGATTTTCTAATTGATTAAAACACTGAAAACACAAACATATAAGGCATGGATAATTTTTGTAGGATTTATGGTTCCTGTGTAAATAGATAGGGTAGACATATTCTCTTTCTGCTTTGAGCAAGATAACACCAGAAATTACTCATCCATTTAAGCTATCACATAAAAGTTTTAAAACACATGACAACTTCACACATAATTAATTTGTTAACACCCATCTTTAATAAACGAATGTTTCTATTTGCCTAATATCAGCATAAATATGAAGTTACTCCACTGTGGTTAATTAAACAGAACTGAAATAAAACATTTTTAAGAGAATATTTAAGAGAAGCTGGGATCAACAAACTATTTTCAAATGCAGCTTTCCAGAGCAGTAATCACTCTAACAGTTTTACTGTCATTGTTCTTACCGATTGCCGTGGTCAGCACAAACACTTGCTCCACTTTCTTTCCGTCATTGTAAAACGCCATATGCCAAGCACCTTGATCCATGTACTCAATGAAGCCTGTCTCTTGTAGTGAAGTTAAGATCAGATTCCTGGGAGCTTGCTGAGGCTCCTCTGAGTTTTTTGGTTCCTGCTTAATTAACTGCTTTCCGTCCATCAATTTTACAAAATCAAACTGAAATAATAATGAGGAACAATTAACCACGTAGTAAATTTTTATGGAATCTGCTCTCCATGTCTAATTCGAACAGCAACAAGCAGCTGAAATCTCGAGAGGAATTGCCTGGCTGACAAAGTGTTCATCAGTGTGGACAGCAGTTGCATAACTATTGCATCAGTAGCATCGGTTCTTCAAGTCAGAAATAAGTATTATGGTAGGTCAGAAATATGGCACCAAACTTGCTGTCTGCTATGGCAGAGTAAATTCAGACTTGCTGCACTAAATGTAGCAAGCTAACGTCAACATTGCATCCCTTTCATGGGAATAATTCCAAAATTCCCAAGCTGTAATGCTCAGGCCATGTAGTGGTTCATCTCAAATGAAAAAAAACAGGTAAATTATGCTGTTCTATACCAAATGTTTATATATCTGTTCCTTAATATCAATATCAAAAGCTGCTTCTACGTTTTGTTTATGATTAATTTAGTTGATGCCAATAATTGACTATTTTGTGACATGAAAACAATACTTAATGGAGTTGATTCCAACAACTGATTTTCAATAAAATTCAAATTCAGCTCAACTGAAGGACCACCTTCAATTAAAGCCAATGACAGCTCAAATATCTTCTTTCAAAGACAGAACCTCATGTAAATTGTTTTTGAGGTTAGACTAGATGATCCCCACAGAATCACACAATTGCAGGGATTGGAAGGGACCTCTGAAGACCCCTCTGTCCAACCCCCTGCCAAAGCAGCTCCCTACAGCAGATGATGCATGAAAATGTCCAGGCAGCTATGGACACAGCTATGGACATCTCCTTTTCAGGAATAGCTCCTGAAAAGGAGATTCCACCATCTCTCTGGGCAGTTTCAGTGCTCTACCACCCTCCCAGTAACAAAATTCTTCCTCATGTTCTTGTTGAACTTCCTGTGTTCCACATTTCGCCTACTGCCCCTTGTCCTGTTGTTTCTAAACAATCTTTCTGTGATTCTGCATCTAAGCTTATCACATATGGTGCAATCCTGATATCAGACAGCAGAAAAGCCTATTATCATCTGTTGAAATGATAGCTTCACATGCCGAATGCATTAAGGAATAAAAGAGAGCTGAATGTAACCAGCAATACTGCACATTCTTTTTGCTGAGATAGCCTTCCTCCTGCAAATCCCCAGCAGAAAATGCTTAGAAATAATATTTGTATCAGAAACAAGAATTGTAAACAGCTTTTTTTCTTCCCCCTACTTAAACTGACAGTTGTTTTGATGAATATCTAAAAAGACTAAAGCGTTTTCAAATAAATTGGTATTTCACACCTCTATCCTAAGAGAAGATGCTGGATCTACAGAGTGTGCACCTGTCCAGACCCCCCCCCCCCAGTCATATGGCAGTGGTCAGAATTGCTGACCTTGTTGATACGATACAAAGCTGCCTCTCCATTTGGATGGGCGTGTTTTGAGGGTTCAGCTAAACCTCAGTAGAAGAATGGCATGAATTCAATGCTTTGGTTACAGTCCCTTCCTTCCTTCCTCCCTGCATTGCAAGTGCATTGAGAACGCCAGCATCCATTGCTCTTTGAAACCGTAATGCGTGATAACATCGCTAATAATTACCTGAGTGTGAGTGGGTGGAATGTTTCTTCTGCCGTAAATTCCTAGCAGAGAATCCTTTGCCAGTGAAATGTTAAATTTCAGGTACACGGGGTGATGGATGGTGATCTGAAAGCGCCAGAATAAGCCGGGTGGGATGGTTTGCATAACTTGTGCTCCAATCTCAACTTCTCCTGTGTCGATGGCCCGTCCCTTCTGGAACACTGATTTTCCAGAAACAAAGAAAACAATCAGTCGCACATCCACAGGGGGTGAAGATACCACATCAGGTATAACAAATAACATCTACACTGAGGACATTTCACTGAAATCACTGCATTTTCCGTTCAGCTGGATGAAAAATAGAGATAAACTTGTGTGCAGGATTTGTCACGATGGATGTCACAGCATGTTTTTGCCCTGGAAATCCTGGAACACTTTAATGACTGCAGAAAGGTATCGGCGCTGCTGCAGGAACCGTGGCCTTTACGTCTGTCTGTCAGCTGTGCAAACAGAACCCATTCAGCAGAGCAGGAGAACACGCAGCAGGACTGCTTCCTCTGGCACGGCACTGGGCGGGCACAGCACAAGCTGCACAAACGGACACCGGCGAACAGAGCAAAGCCATCAAGCTGCTAGGTCACAGCCTGTGTCCAAGCCTGGATTTAAGCACCGTTCCTAACAATTGCATTATGGCAGTGATAATCTAGTCCTAGAGAAATAAGGAACATCTGTTTTCGCTCGGACTTTCTGTACAAAAGGATAGCAGGGGCATAAGGATGGGGACAGGCAATCTAAAGAGAAAACTGGCATCATTTTGTACAGCCTAACAGTAAATTTGCAGACATCTACAGTAGGTAACTTCACACATGGGTATGACAGAGCTGAAATAGAAAGGGAAATGGAACGCGCAAAGAAGCTATTGCCAAACTGAAACAGAGCTCGCTTGCTCTGCTGGTGTGTATCATCATCTCTGTTTTAGTGCCTGTCTGTGATCAGCATCCTGACCTGCTGCAAGCCACAGAGCTGGTCCTGCTCACATCCGAGCTAACTACTGCTCACATCCGAGCTAACTCCACTGGAAGTTTTGCAAAATCTCAAGCTCATTTGTAAACTTTCTCTCATGTAGAAAACAGGACAGTGTGCTACAATGGAGAAGGAACCAAGAGATCAAATTCAGCAGCCATATCTACTTCTATGACATTTCAATCCAAGCACACGGTGAAGGATAAAGAGGAGCAATCAGTAGGACTGGAACTCCACATTTTACATTAACACATAGGAATATCGAACACAACATAATGTACATGAAATGGTATAAACCGTCCTTGGAAACAAAAATAGCAGTAGTGAAGCTAGTGCCAGGTTCTTCCTAAACATATTAATAACAACGATCCTCGGTGGGATCTTTCACTGGATTTAACTCGTGTAGGAAGTACTTAGCATTCTTAATGAACAGAGATTTAATTTACAAGGCAGGAGCAATCCTCAGGGTACTGGATCTTCCAGTTTATGGCTGCTTTGTGTCACCGGAAAACAAAGCACAGCAAGAACGAGGAGCTGACTTTTAACACCTTGCTGCATAAAAGCATAACAGAAATTGTTTTCTAATACTCTAAAAATATACCTGTTACTTACTTTGCAAGCTAAAAATTTTCCAAATCCCTGCTTTAGCAGTGTTCAAGGTGAGAATTTCTTTTTATTTTCAACTTCCTTAATGAAAAACGTCTTGTATGTTGAGTTTTGAGCAGAGATTTAAATGTCTAGTGCAGCTGGGCAAAGAAAGCAGGTCCCTCCCACTCCAGCCCATACATTAGATCCCACTTGGCTGATGTAAATTTAAAAACCCTTTTCCCCATTTCCAGTACTCCAGAGATATTAAATCTTAATGATTCTTTGCAAGCAATTACCCTGGGTTAAGTAAAACACTAAGGAACTTTTTGGTGATATTGACACATGGTAATTAATGTGATTCAATTACAAGATGGTAGAGCACTAAGTAAAAAGTCAAGGATACAGTATCATTTTTGAAGTTAATGGCATTATTGGTCCATTTTCAAGGTCTTTTAAAATACAGTAACTGCTTTTGAGTTTGCTGAAGTGAGGCAGCCTGACTCTTTGTTGAAAATGAAATGCATAAGGCCTTTACTTAGGGCACAGGCATCCTTTGAAAAAAGTATTTTCACTAATTGGTGTCATCAAATTATGCTGCATAGCAGTGAGTGTTGCTAGGCTCAAAACAACACTTCTCTGAGAAGTCTTTCCAGGTTCAGACGAAAATGTTGTTTTAGTAACAATTTCCTTATAATTAAAAAAACCCACCAACCAACAACACTCATGTACTTGCATTTTATTATTGCATTTTTAAAAAAGAAGTGTGTGCTGTTGTTGACTATGCTAAAATGAAAAAATACGTGTTATCTACTACTGACTGAAAGCAGTACCAGCAGCACCCCTACCTTTCCAACACTATTTTTTCAGATAACCACACAGCATGAGAAGGACTGTAAGCACCGTGTGTGAAGTGCATTTTCATATTCACTGAACCACTGTGCTCCCCTCTACTGAAAAAATAATTGAGCTCTGTTTCTATGCTTAATTGAATGAAGCAGATATTTGGCCCAACAAATAAGGCATCTGGAGACATGCTGCTCACAGAGTGTCCTCAAATGCTTTCTTACACTTTCTTGTAAAGTCTTAAGGTAAGCTTTCAAAATTACAGTGCTGCAATACAATTTCTGCATTTGTTCTAAAAGCTTCTTTCTCATAACAACATTTTCCCTAAGACAAAACGTCACTTAATTACCTACGTTCAATTCCTAGTACTGCTCCCAATCTTACAAACTGGCGTTAATTCTTCCCCGTTCTTTGTAAGCACACTTTTCTCTACAATTCTAAAACCGAAGATAGACTCCTAATCACAGGTTTCTTTTGACTTCAAGAAAGTAAAACTCTAAACAGCATGGTGCCAATTATCTTCACAAGAAAGAACCCATATGCTGATTATTACTGATCCTGAAACAATCAATCTCCTTGTACTCCCCTGGTAAATACCAGCATCAATAGGATGTCTGAGTTTTTAATCACATTGCTACATATTAAAATGTTAACTCATAGCCATGGGTCACTGTGTTATAAAATGACTTCTTAAAGAAATCTGACTTGCTGGCTTGTAAATTTGATTTTCATTAGAAGATTAGTTAAAATATATGCTTTCAAGGTCTGGTAAAGCACCTTGTGTTGTTGCACAGAGCTGGGAAAATAGGAGGTCACAGTATCTGACAACACGTGTTTATTTTCATGAAATCACATTAGAGGCTTCGAGAGGCTTCAAGGCAAAGTATCAACTTTGTATGGTACACTGTTGAAGTGAGAGGAGTTCCCTGTTCCCAATCCTCCTTCCAAGACATCAATGTAGAGTATTTGTCACAAATACTGAGTATAAAATTACTGATAAATATTAAAGATGAAAGAAAGAAAGCTATCAGAAAGTAGCCACAGCTAAACGATGCTCAGTGCTTTGCTGAGTCGCATGGCTATTCTTGTGTTTTCTCAAGTTTATATTCCTTCTAGCATAGCCTGGATTACAGGTTACCCAAGGGGTGGAAAACAACAAGATGAACAACAGTCTAGCTACGTTCAAGGCTTATCTCAAAGTGTCAGATAAGCCCTTGGAGAAGTGGCTCTCCATGCTTTAATGTTTTGGGGGAATCATGACATTAGGATCGGTTGGGACAAGGGACTGCTATTTATTTATTTACACTACTACACTGTGTTCTCTGTTGACTCATTTGAGTTGCTTCTCTGTCCTCAAATATCTAATTTCTAGGATCATGTTTTGATGTTTTTCCTATACCTTCTCCTTTGGAAGCCAATGGATGGGTTTTTATTAAATCTGTATTATATTGGCAAAATGATTTAATGCACTTTAGAAGAACTATTTGAGACATCTTAGACATTTTCCATGGTGCATCAGGACAAACATACAAAAGCATATGAAACATTTACTGTAATTCACTGTCAATCCATTCTAAGAGAAGAAATAATGGATAACAATATTATTGCCTCCTCATATATATTTCTGCTGCTCATTTATCTAACATGATCTCTTTCCAGCTGTGCCACATTGATTTGTAAGACTATTGATGTGAGATGCAATCTTCCTTCTGGAAGGAGTGGTACTACCCTGTCCTAGCTTGTCTCATATTTAGAATCATATATCTTACCTTGCAGACACAGAATCAGAACACCGCTCTGCTATAAGTGCTGGAAATTCTGGAAATCTCCCATCACTGCAGAACTCTTAGTACAATTTTACTTTCCGTCTGACAACTGAAAGACTAGGGTTAACATTCTATTTTTATTCACTTTAATCTAATCCGTGTGATTTAACTTTTTCTCATTATTATAAAAAGCAATGAGAGCACTATCCGCTTCTTAGAGTCAGAAAGCATCATCTTATTATTATGTGGTGGTCAATGGGAAATATGGGTCAGGAATTTTAGCTAACATCAGGGTAGGTGAGCTGACAACACCGAATTAGAAAACTTGAGATAAAGGAATGATGCAGCCTCTCAGCAGCTCTGCTCTGTTTTACATCACTGGCTGCACAGTCAACCCTTTTCCCATGCCAGCTCTGGCACTCCTCTGTCCCTTCAGAACAGCTGGTTCAGCCTCTAAAATGACTGTACAACACCATTCACCACAGCACCAAAGCTATTTTCTGCCACAACAGTATGCTGAGGTGCTTCACCCAGGACAATTACTGCAGTAGGCATGGGGCTGCAGAGAGCGGTGCTGTGGGTCCATCTCCCCGCTGCCAAATTGGCTCGGGCATTTTGTGAAACCCCAGGAGGTTCCTGCATGCTGATTCAGTGTGACTGGTTAAGGCAGGATGTGACAGGATGCTGTATTTTAGTTTATGCCTTCAAGAACCGGATGCCTCTAAAGGCATTAGGATTCCTGCCCTTCTGCGTATTCTGAACTGTCAGTACAAAGATTTTCACATGGCTAAGACTGGCTTTGGTCTGCGAGACATGGGCACAGCAACGAGCCCTCAGCACAGTGAAGGGACATGGCAAATATACTCTCACCTCCCATCGCTAACAACAGAAGCCAAGCTCTCTAACCTCTCACAAAAGAAAGGCAATTATTTTGCTATTGAACATTACCTCCTTAATGACTTGGGTCAGCTGCTAATTTCAGTGAGATTTCTGCTCAAGCAAACAAATGGAGAACGGGATTCTGCTATCTATTTTAAAATTCTTCTAGAGAAGCTAAAAACTGAGTCCAAAACGCTGCCAAACTGTAGGAAATAGGGAATGAGAAGCACAGCGATGTTTAAATATTCCTCACCTGTGTGCTCCTCCACACATACCTTTTTTTTCCGCTTTATCAGAAACTTTTCCTCCGATCGGTGAGTAAGTAGTATCTGTGGATTCTGCTCCTTTATTTCCTTTGCTAACTCCATTTTCATACAGCTGCCCTTCCACAGGCTGTAGCTGCCAGGTTAAACCGAACAAGTGTACTGCTGCAAAAAAATGAAGACCAATTAATTGATGCCTAAGCTACAGCACCTTCAGTCACATGAAGAAAGAACGCTATGACCCAGTTTCTGCAAAGTCAAGTATTATTTAGTTCTGTTAGTGGTAGATCAGAATTTCGAGGGTTCTAATGAGCAATTTACTATTTTACCTTAAAACTCAACATTTAATTAGTTTCCAC
The DNA here is from genome assembly GCA_023055505.1 of Callipepla californica brunnescens. Taxonomy (NCBI): domain Eukaryota; kingdom Metazoa; phylum Chordata; class Aves; order Galliformes; family Odontophoridae; genus Callipepla; species Callipepla californica. The sequence continues at coordinate 4,157,689 of JALIRH010000013.1, forward strand.
ACTTTCTTTTGGACCTCAGCCAGGTAAAGGTGACGAATTTCTACAGCAATTAATGGAAGGAAATACACGCAATTAAAAGGATAACAGTTGAATGCCTTAAATATTGTGTGACAGATTCTAGTGTTTCTTTGTCGCTGTCCCTCTGCTTTTAACTGCCACAGAGCTCAGAGTCTGTCGGATTAAAGCACAGCCACTAAGCAAAACTTCTCAGCTTTCCAACCCAGCTCTAGGTGAAACTTGTGCCCACCACATTCTCAAACCTTTTCAATTAGATCTGTTTAAGTTGACTTCAACAACTTGCCCTAGAATTACCCTGCAGGCTTTAGGAAAAAAGAAAAATATATATGTGTACAATAATATTTTGTAACACATCAATGAAAATACATTTTTATTTATGTATGCACTGGGAAATCCATACATTCTTTTATGAACTTATCTCCATTCACAGGGTCTGGTTACTCCATTAAGGATACAGAGTCATTCATTTTCTTCTGCTTTCTTCTCTGTTCTTTCTAATTTGCAGTAGAGAAGAATGGCAGGGAAAAAAAAAAACAAAACAACACAACAAGAGAGGACCTTATTTTAAGCATACTATGATAGTGCTGCAGTCATTTGAGACAATTACCTCAGTCTTACTCAGACAGGCAAATTCTTCCAAGGAAGACGTTGCCTTAGTATTGAAGTAACTCAGCAGGGAGCACTGATGACCCACTAAAATATGGATTGAAGATACTCCCCACAGAGGAGCTGAAATCCTCACAAAAGGAGCAAAATCTTGAGAAACAGGCTCTTTAGCCACATGTAGGATTTTGCACTGAGTAGGATCTGCCCACAGTGGGAGCCTAAAAGGCACCATGTCTGCCTTTCCTGCATCAGTTAGGAACCTCAGAGGCTCTCAAGAGAAGTGAGAGGGATCTAGAATGAAGCCTTACTTTCAGAAAACACATCGTTTCTCTCTGTATTGGATATATTTTAAGAGAAATGGAAATTTCAGTGTAGGAAACTTCTCTATTTTCTATGTTTGCTCACAAGTGTATCCCTTGCCTACTTCGAAGTTAGACTAGCAAAAAAATCCACATGCCTTCAATGGGTTCCTGGTGAAGGCTTGCCAAAACTACAACTGGAATGCAAAGATGTCAATCATGTGTACAATCATTAATTCCAGATTTGTGCACTCCTGGATCACCCAGCACAGACACTTGATCTGAATCAAGCAAATGACAATGCTTCTATCAAATTAGGGAGGTGACATGGCTGGAATACGTGCAATGCTCATATTTTTATGCTGGCTTCAAGCTGAGTGACCCAACTCTCACTGATACCTAGAACCACTGCATCAGCACCAGGTCTGGGGTCTGAAAACACAGCACTGGACTGAAAATTCCCACTCCCCAGAAGAGGAGCTAGAGGCTTTCCCTAGTGTTAGCAGAGACATCTTGAGCCTGAGACCTGCCTGATTGCTTCACATTCCATGGATTTGAAACTGCCAAGGGACCGTGCTTACACTTTGAAAAGGGGCTTGCAGTCAGATCACACAGACCTAAGCTCTGATTCTTGAGCTTATTAATGCAAGACAGATTACTTCTACTTACAGAAGGTACAATAAAAATCAGTATGCCTTGATATCTCCGGAGCAGGCAGCACTGGCTCCTGGCTTGAGCTTCTGGGCATTATTATGATTTAAAGAGTTAATAACAAGAGAAAGGAACAAAGTGCAATGGGACTGATAACTAATGAATGTACATTTCTTTATACTAACGCAAATAATTATACGAGCGCTTGAAACAGATCAACACCAGATGCAAAACATAACTGCATACATCAATAAGTTTTTAGTGGCTATACAATCATGAACATAGTCTAGTTGCTTTCTTATGCTATTTCCATTGTTGCTATTATTCACTTCCTAAGACAGTATTTGCATGTGTTGCAGAGGGTACATCACTGAAGCAAGGACTGAATGTGTAATGCATATTTTTCCTTATTGTATATCTTTTCCAGATTATACACACTATGCATTCTGTCATCCATTTGCACCAATTCAGAGAGTTTGCTTGCTCAGTCTTCCCTTCAGGCTGGGAAGTGCTGTTGTTTTTATAGTTTGTGCCAAAGCTTGGCAAGCTAGCAAAACTGTTTGTATGCATGTTTGACAGTCTGTTTCCTTCCTGAGAAACGCCAACTGCATTGTAGAGATGATGGTCTCTGCCAGCATCGGACTCCTGAATTCTACTCTGTGGGAGATCGCATGTGATGGTGGTGCAACTTCATGGTAAAGAACCTTCAAGCCTGAATATTTTAACAACAAATCACATTGCTATGAAAATAAGATCTACCTGAATTAAACTAAATGATTATCGCTGCAAAAAAAATTAGCCATCTTGTAATCTTAAAGTAAATCTGACTTCCATTACATCAGCTATTGAGTTGGTATGTATACAAACTACTGCTCTTGACAGACTACTTTTGGATCCAGGTATGACTCTAGCAACAAACAGACCACATACCACAGTAAAACCCTTCATTCTTAGGGCTACTTTGTTCAGAAGCTAACTGCAGGGACTTAGCAGATACAGAGCCTTGGCTTCCCTTTTTATTTTCTGTGGTATTTTTATGTAGGGTAAACATAACTTACACAAAGCCCCCGTTTCCTGCAACAAATGTGCATCGTATTAAAAATACACAGGTATTTCACCAAATAAAATTTTCAAATCTCTCTCACAAATCTCTTGAGAAGTAAGCATGTACTGAATTCCATTAAGACGCTCAAATTAACTTCTCTTTCAAGTCATTCTCTCTGATTTTTTTTCCCCGGTATATCTTGATTTTACTGTTCCCCCTTTACAAGGAGAGGCATAGATAGTGATATGGAATCGAACAATGGGACACAACTTTTCACCACAGCAAAAATCGATTTATAAGAAGCTCAACTATAGGTCCCACATGCAGTACACAGGTACAAGGCTCTACTCCACAGACCAAGCAGCCCCCTGACCAGTGCAGGACTGGGCTGAATAAAGAGAAGGGACATTTGTTTTCTGATGAAGGTATCTGCCCTTTCCTCAAGGTTTAGTCTTCCAGACTGATGTCTATATAAACAGATCATAACTACAGCACTTCTGAGGGCTGGTTCTCAATAAACATCAAAACCACTCATTACAACTAAAGATGCTTTAAGTGTACACAGCTCAAGCTCCCTTAAATAAACAACCCTCAAGGAATGATGACTACACTGATACTACAGGAAATGAAAAAATGACTTTGGCTCTGACCACCTGGCATTCCAGAAAAATTCTACCATCAGATACCCTGTATTTTGCATCACTTAGGATGCCTCAGTTAGCAGTGGGGTGCCTACGACCACTGGGGGACTGTTATAGTTTCAAGCAAAACCACACTTTCAACCAGTAACCAAAGTGGAGGTTACTGTCCATGACTTTTGGTTCCATGATTGTTTCTTAGCAGCCTCAGTATGCTCCACAGCTACAACATTCCTTCTTAAAGCTCCCAAGGGTTGCAGTGAGTCGCCAGGACAATCAATCCACAACATCCCCTCAGTGAGGTTTAAATCAAATCCCTTGTCCGAAAACAGAGTGCCAGTTCTGTCACTGCTGGCAGCAACCGCTCTTCTCTACCTGGCGTTCTTGAACATCCAGCTTGCTTTCTGCTTCCTTGATTCTTCCATCTTACTGCAAATCTCATCTGAAAAGACATTCTTTCTTGGCTTGCTCGAAATTCCACTATATTCACCTTTCTACCATGACATTATCACTTGGTGCTTTGCAATTTATGAGTTGCATTCTGCCACAAGCAGAGCTGTACGTTGCTCTCACTGAGGTGACTTGGAGGCAGGCAAATATAACTGATGGCAAATTCTGACCTTCTTTACATAATGTCTGGAGATAGAGCTTATACAATGGATGCCAGCATGCCTGCATTTTATTGAATAGTCCTGTTTAATTCAAAGTTTCAGATAAAACTGCCGTATAAGAGCGGACGTATGCTTTTTTGTTTACGACATACATTATGGATGTTAGTCCAGATGCTAAATTTAGAGGCTTCTCTTTTCAGTGAAGCTAAAGAGAAGGGAGGATACCAAGTGAACATGGTGAAACAAAGCTGCTTCCTCAGGCACCCAGCCCTGGCTGGGCTGCATGGCAGAGCTGCTCAGGAGCACTTGAAGTGACCTGTCCTGAATACAGATGTTCTACTTGCAGTGCAGAGCTTCTCTTGACTAATTTATTATACTTCTTAGGTAAAAAGTAATTTTTAGGTATAAAATAGATCTCTTGCACGAAGAAGATAAATTAAAGACCTATAGCTTCTAACCTACCTATAATTTTCCCCCCTAGAACAAGGACACAAAAGGATAATATGGCTTTACACCGTCTAAGGCATTTTCTCTATCTGGAAGCAGATCTCCAGTTACTTCACATGACTGCTGCAATTCAAACCAGTTGGGCTCTCTTTGGAACCAAAGCTTGGGGCTTTAGCCCTGATATAAATGAGCAGGTTGACTCCTGTGTTCAACACTTAAACAAAACCAACTGATATTTCCAGATAAAGTAACTCAGTCTCTGCAATTCTACAGCATATTTAAGTAAATATTCACAAATATATGATTTTTTTTTTTCTTCAGAACTGACTTTGTAAAGTGGATTAAACCACCATCTGCTATGAAGCCAGTGATCTAATTTAATTTATTCTTATCTACCTTCTGTGTAAGCACAGCTTGTCAACTCCTCTGCTACATGTTTGGCAGAATATGAATAGGAGCCTTGGCTGCAGTGCAAAACAGGCTCTCCATAGTGAGGAGATGTCAGGAAAGTCCTGCGCAATAAGTACTTATCAGTCCCCAAGACAAACTTCAGAGGACAAAAATCCTGCAGATGTGAAGTCTCTCCAAATTGCTGACCTCTCCACTAAAGGCTTTTGTTTAACTTTCTGCTCTGTTTCCAGTTATTTTGGAAAATCTCAGCAGATCATCCCCCTGAAGCCTAGTCTTCACAAGAGCTGTAGTAAAAGGTATCTCAGCAGCTGACTATCTTTCTGCACCTGCACTGACCGAGTGCCAGAAAAGTACTTATTTTCTGTAACTGCTAGCAGGTTCTGCTTATAAAACTGGATTTCACCGTGGCATGAAGCCACGTGGTGCACCGGTTCTCCAGTTTTGCAGCTGGGCACTGTAGAGGTGGACTGATGTGAAAATACCTGAATATAAACAAGAGTCAGCACTGGGGTTCTGATAGCCCGGCCTACATAAGGGGAGTTCTTTTGCAAGTTCCCTTTGTAAATAAAAGACTAGTGTCATTCTGCTCTAAACCAATTTGAAAATTTGAGACTGTAGGTATCATTTTGAACTAAAGAAATACCGTTTCAGGAGATGAGGATTTTTCCACATAGTTGCTCTATCCATCCTAACTCTCAGGCAGTCTCCTTATTCTCGAGCAGTCTTCTCTTTATACACAACATATTTTCATACCTGAGAACAAAAACACCCCCTGGCCTCCTGCAATTCTCCTGCTGAGGTATAATGACCAGCCTGGTTTCACTTTTCATTACTAAACCATCCATTAGTCTTAGGAACAAACAAAACCTAATCTTAGGCAATAGTACAATGCTGTCAGGCTTCTTCCTCGGAGTACCTGAAGATTTGTGACAATATCAAGCTCATCAGCAGGATGTGGGCTGAGAGAGAGCAGAGGCCATGGTTTCCAGCTGCAGAACCCTGATGGACCTGTCTCAGCCAGAGTAATCTCACTGATGAGTTCAGCAGCATTACGAAGTTGCACACCTACATCATAGCTTTTACTTAGAAAAAGTACCTTTTTACCTGAAGTGTTCAGCATTGTGCACAAAACCATGGCATGCTTCAATGTAAAATCTGCACATTAACCCCTTGAGCCTTTTCTGCATTATTTCTAGTACTCAACATTATGGATTTCTATCTTCCCCACTCTTTTACACTGTATAAAGCTACGAAACCAATACTATCAATTGAGATACATATATTCTCAAAATTTGGTCTAGCTGTTCCCAGTCCTGAAACCATCACTCTGTCTTGTACAGTGCAAGAAGATGTGGCAACAACAACAAACAGACAGTTTTTAATTTCCTCACCCCCTGTATGATTATAATTTAAGGCCCAACATGCATCTCCAGTGCATACTCAGAGATAATATCACAAGGAATAGGGATAACTTCATATTCATACTTGAGAATTTATTTGTATATAAAATAGTCATTTTGAAGTCAGGGATGGTTGCATCTAAGAACATGGGTTCCAATTTCCAGAGGCGCAGAACATTTGCATCTCCTGCTGAAATCAATGGGAACCGTAGGAATTCAGCACCTTTAATCAATAGGACCAGTGATTTGCAAGTCCAAATCATCCACTGATAAAGACGTAGGGTATCATGGAAGAAAATTCCTATTTAATAATGGGCTAAAAATAACTGACTAGATGATCAGTCAAGTCATAAATATTGTATTGTCTTTAAAAAAAAATGTCACGGGACTGAAAACTAGAGAAAAATACTGTATGCATCATTCTTTTTCCTCATATTGTCTTAAATGATGCTTTATTTTCTTCTTTAATTAATGCTTGCTGCTTAGCCTTTTATTACAATGAGATTAAAAAAAGAAGGTATTTAGTACATCACCCCACAAAGGTAACACATTTTACATATTTATACCAACACAGACAAATAGACGAACAGAGATACTATTGATTGCACTGAATCAGACAGAGATGGCCTCATCTTTCATTTGATAATTAGGAATCTATCTCTAGTCTTTGGCCACCAATACGTGCACAGAGTTTGCTAGCTCTCATCTTACTTACCAGATCCGAACACTGTTTGAAAAGCATTTTCCGATGCTATTAAGTAAATCCCAGTTTTCCTTCCCACCCCTTTGGAAGGTGCTATCTGCAAAAGTACCTGAACCCACACGACCGACACAGATCCAGCTCTGTTGACTGAAGCACCCCATGGCAGAGAAGTACACATGAACTCATAGCCAGAAATTACCCTTTTCTGTTTTACAATCAAAAACAGAAAACCTTTAAGGGAGCTGCGTTTCAGTTATTTTCCCTTGAGAAGTCTGATTTTTTTTTTTCCATGTGAGCATTCATGTGTAGATTAGCATAAATCTTTAAAACACGCATAGCTTGTTAATACTGCAGACACAGCAAGTGCTGCAGGCAGACTGCCCATTCCACATTGCTATCTCATGACCAGGTAACTGGTTTTCCCTGGTCAGCCTTTCACTCCACTGACAACTTCACACTGCCATAGCCGGGCACAAATGGGCTCTTGAGAGTGCCCCAATGCCACCAGGATGCACCTCGGTGTCACCTCCTGCCAGGTGACACTGCCTGACTGCCCTCCTCCTGGGCAAACAGTGCCTCAGTTTGGCATGGGGGCACTGAAATCAAAATTAAAGTGTAATGCTTTCAGTAGGATATAATTCAAGGCATTTACTAAGACCAAACACTGCTGCACGAAATGGGCATTATTTGCAGTAACAATTATGTCTTTAAAACGTATTTACAGAAATTATTCCTGCTGAAGTGACAATGTCTTTTACTTGATATACTAAACATTCTGCTTAAAAGTTTTCAATAAATCAGCTCTTGCACAACCGCTTATGGGCTTCTATACATAATTTTCTTACTGTCCACGTAGCAGCCAGATTTATTTCAGCAAGCACCAAACAATAAGGAATTCTGATTTATAGGGCACCAATGGAAACAGAGATCTGTTTTTCCAAACTGACTAGTACCTCAGGACAGAGGAAACACTGAATAAGTGTTTGCTCTCAGGTAAAAGCTTCTCTTTTGAGCCACACTGACATCAGGGAAAGGATGTAAAATAGAAGAGGAAAAAGCATTTTGATACTTCAACTTTTGACTGGAATCACAGCTCAGAACACATTGGTCTGTGCAGGTCTCAGTTCTTCACAACTTCAGGAACTTCTTGCAGTATTTTTGGTCTGAAAGAAGTTCTGGATTTTCCAGGCCTTTGAGAACATTCCAACTACAGGCTGAGATCTGCATTTGGTTCTGACAGCCACACGTAGCTGGGGCATCTAACAGCAGCGTGAGGTATCAGAGAAAGCACATTTAAGTTGATAAGGGGAAGAAAAATCTTAACCTTAAATTTTCATCTACTTTCAATTGGCCTGAAATTGCAGATCATTATTGTTTAGTGCAGACTATACCATAAAACATAATGTTGAAAATAAATTTGCCTTATTCTTCCAGTACCAAGCAGGGAGCAAATCTCAGGTATGTCTGACCATGGGAGTACTATGAGTTCTGCTGTAAAATTTGGTGCTGAGCCTGCAGTCATTGATTGGCCCTAACTCCCTCTGACTTCAAGGAAATCCTTCTGGAGCAAGGACCAAGGGAGCTGACCCAGTGTCAAGCATGGTGAGCAAAGGGAAGGTACCTGCTGCAGTGAATTTTAACCTCAGAAGTTACATGCTGTCTGATTTCATATACTCATCTACTCCCATTTAAAACATCCACATTTAAATTCTTGATGTGGAATGCAAAATATGAAACCCTACATAGCAACTGAACTTTGAAAACAGTTCATATGCTGGTACTCATACCTAATCAAATGGAAAGAATTGAGGACAGATCATGAATGCATTTAAATTTACCATCCAGAAACGGGCAGCAGAATATTCATTTGGAGTAAACAAGCTAACACTCAAATTTGCAGGAAAAGCTTATGCAACCGAAAAAATATTTCTAGTGAAAATAAGAGCAAATAATGGCATTTTGGAAAGTCTTTTAAGTTAGAATTTCTGGTTCAGAGAACTTCCAGTCCTCCGAGCTGCAAAATGCTGGCGTAGGAGAAAGTGGGGTTTCCACTGTAAATATGCCACAGTTTTTTAACCTTAATTCCAATTCATGTTTCCCTAATTACATTTTTATGTCTAAAATATGACTAGAAATAACAATAATTTAAAAGCAATTCAAAGGTACATTAATTTTACCCAACTCTGCCTAAATCAAGAAAACACATTATACTTTTATGTTCTTAAGTTAAGAGAAAGACAGACAATTCTACAGGCAGTTCATACAGTTTTTTGAGCACTTACAGCCTTCTCAGGCTAACGACTTACAGCAGAACATCTCAAGAAAGTTAAAAACTCTTCAGTGGCAGAGACTGTAGTCCAAGCAGGGATGAAACAGAGAGTGCTTCAGATAAAATAGAAGCAGTGCCGGTGAGATATATATGTAGCAAACAGATGAGGCTGCGAAAATTATACAGCCAGTCCTAACTGAGGGCATATGTTCACCAGCTGTTATGTAAATCTGCAATTAATGTAGCTTACTAGATCCTCAGGTGCTTTCAAATAATCATACACCAGAAACAATCAAATCTGCTCTCCCATCTGCATTAGATCAGGATGTCAGGAAAAAAAAAACAACAAAAAACCTTCCTGATGAGCAGCTCACAGAGAACAAGAACTTTGTCACTGTGGGAATAAAGATAGAGTGGGAAACAGAAGTGACTGGAGTTTTCATCACTGTCATTTTCATCACAGGGACGCTTATGGAGGGAATGCAGAAAACCAGTGGCTGCTTTTCTGTGTGAAGGTGTATCTCAGTATCTGTACCACTTTTACCAAGTATCGGCTTCCTAGCAAACTCAGAATTGTTGCCACTCACACTATAAGATGGTGGGGATGTTCTGGCTCCTGCCCACCTGGAAACATTTGACAAAATGAATGCTTATGGTATTTTTAATTCAGAGTGAAAAAACATTAGAAATAGTGTTTAGCCAAAATGCTGTACAGTAAGAAAAACATTCCTCTCTCATGGTTGATTTTAATCACACTGACTCCAAGCCCTCCTTCAAAAAATACAAAAGGAAGGAGTTTCCTAATCCTGCCAATCAATCACACTAATAAAATTGCAAAGTTAGTTACCAAAAATGAGTTTGGAATTAAGTATGTGCACCTCAATCTATGTCACATTTTTCTCAAACACAAATGCAATACAGATAGAAAAATATGCAGAAATACGTAGAAAATATGCAGAAATTATGGTTTAAAAACTACACTGTTTTACAGCTAGTTGCAAGGTTAGTCAGTGAAGTAAGTATTAAGGGGAAAACAGGAGAGATTGAAACAGATCAGATTGAAGAAATGAAATAAGGCAGTGCACCAAAATGCTATTTAGAGTTGTGGATATCTGTTCAGAACAAACATTTAGGATTAACAATGTTGTAAGACTTTATATGAAAATCAGATGTTTAATTTAAGAAAAAATATCACAGTAATTACAATCAGTAGGAGTCCTCTGTTGGTACAAATATGTTATCCTGAATAATATTTCTTTCCTTATTAGGCAGTACTGAGGTTAACAACATAGTAAGTTAATGAGAATTCTGTGTTCAACCTCTGGCCAACCTGGCATTTTGCTTGCCAGAATTCACAAAGCACGCTGTGGCAAACATTATTAATAAAACACAGTTTGTATCAGGGTGAAAGCAAGCACGACAACAGAGCAGAAAAGGTAATGAACTCAGCATAGAAAAGAAAGAGAGGCTTACCGATAACATAGGCCAGCAACAACGCCAGCGTAACCGTAATGGCAGTAGCACTCAAAGCAGTGCACTTCCAGTTGCAACACCTGTAAGGTTTGCTAAAAGTGAAGGCAGGTCTAGAAAAGGTGTTTCTAGGAAGAGGCCTAGGAGGTGGAGAGTAAACAGTATTGGATGTTAAAGGATAGTTCTGACTGGCTGCACTGAAGATAGCTGAAGACCCCGATCCATGTTTAAATAGGAAATGCCTACAAAAAGAAGACAAAGAACCACATTGTAAAAACCAATTTGTGCTGTAAGGAGCAAAAGGCACCATCAAGCATTTCATGATAAATAGTGCATACATCTACAGAAAACACAAAAGACAGGAAAAGGTATAATGGAACATTCTGTGTTCTAGAAGCATACACGACTCTTTAACCACACAGCACTTTTTAACCACACAGCTCGTCAACAAAAACAAGATGAACGCCTCCTAAGCTGCCAGCCTAGGAGCACAGAGCAGTGTGGGGACAGGTGAGCCCATGGTGTCAGCCCCGTGCCATTGGCACAGCCGTGTCTGGATGGGGACTTAGTCTGCAGCTCTGCCCACAGACACACAGCTAGCTGTGCCTATCTCCCCAGGAGCACGCAGAAAGGGAAGAAGTCACCCCCACTTCGAGTATTTGTGTTTATTGTGGACTCTCTCTGGAATACAGTCATCACAGAAAAAAAAAAAAAGGGAAAAGGAAAAGAAGTCTACTTAGTAGAAAATCAAAAGTGCAATACATTTTGAAAGGCTTTAGTCTGCAAGTACAATTTCTCTAGTATTCTTAACTGAGCTATTCTGAGAGCAGTTTTTCATCAAACATTTGTGCTTATTATGGTGATTCTCATCATGCTAAGAAAGAATTCATTTGGAGGCCAATTTCAGCGAAGGCTGGAGGACTGACTGACTTCAAGACAAAATAGCAAGCATCTACATTAGCACAAAGAGCAAGGTACGAAAATGGGCTGCGCAGCACGGAGCCTGGTGCAGAAACACAGGGAGGTTTCTCGTAGAACGGCGGACAGCATTCAGGGCTGGCAAACGCTCTCCAAGAGGATTAGGAGAGAATGTTTAATTTTAAACCATAACTCAGTGTTGTGCATTCAGAAATTGCGGCACAAAGGGACCAATTCAGGTCTGATCACACCAAATACTCCTTTGAAAACGACGATGTTCTTTGGTCTTTCATTCCTTATATGAGTGATTAAACTTCTTGAGTGTGCTCCTTCCTGACAGAAGCTCGTGCAGCTCTCCTGCCATTCCCTAAGCGGCTTTGGGTGTGTGTTATCTCAGCTCTCTGCCTCAAGCAGAGGTGAAAAGTGAGGAGAGGTGACATGAGGAGAGGTGGCATAAGAAGGACTGCCCATGAGGTGCTGCTTCAGCCTGGGTCACTGTAGCTCCTCTGTACAACCAGGTACATGACTTGTGTGTGCCAGAACTGAAGGACTGGCATCAGGCACTGGTATGCCTGCAAGCCAGAAGCCCCAGGCACAGCTCTCAGACAGCTGGCCTGCACAAGACTGGCCCAGAGTCTTCCCAGTGACAGATGTAGCTTTATACCCACAGAAGGAGTAAGGTGCTTTTGGAAACGTGCATAGATCTATCAATCCATGCTGGTAGAAACCTGCTACCTTCACAGCGTGAAGTACATGGGATCAAACACTCAAGAGTATGAAACATGATTATAGTCTGACATTTGACTTCAAGAAGATTGTAAATACATGTTCCTGAAAAGGTAATTGCTAAAAAGGTGTAATGATTATGATATTATGTATTTCCATTATAGCATTTTAAAAGAAAGGCTATGGTTCTCCAAAATGCCAGTTTATAGAAAATAAAAAGGTACTGCAGGGCACTTTTATCTGGTAAAAAGCCCATTGTTCAGGCAGTTGCATAAAAAAAGGAAGTAAACAAGGACAGTGGTTAGCCTGGTTAGCCTGCACTCACAGTGCCTGTACGTCAGGATTCCTAGGACGAACCACCAGAAGGAAAGGTTGTGTTACCAAAGTACCAGTTATTCTTGCTATTTCATACTTCTTGCACTTCTTGAGCAGCACTCAGCCAACAAAAGGACAACTGAGCTTGAAGGAGCACAGCATCCAGAAGTTATACAAGGCTAACTCTAAATTCCTTCATTTTCTGTAGTTGTAGATATATATGCTAGGGACCTTATTTGACGGCAATGCTCTGAACGTGGTAATGCTATCTATATTGAGTATTTGAGTTCAAAAACTCTAAATTCAAATATAGGAACATAATAAATTCCAAGAAATAACACCACTGTCTGCAGGACTGTATAGTTACGTTTTTCTCCTACCATACCAACATAATACAGCTGGTTATTTTGGTTTCAGTGCTTCCTCGTCACACATGAAAGCTTTTGCAAGTACATGAGGTCTTACTTTTTAGTCAGCACTTACAAGATACATAATCACTGGGACCTGCAGTGGACAAGAGCATTGCAGCAAAATTCAGAATTTCTAGTTATATTCTAGGGAGCTGACTCATCATATAAAGTATGAAGTGTGTTATTATACCATGCACGTACATATATAATATATACATATGTATATAACAGCATATACGCATACATGTCACACATATTAACCAGCTAACAGTAATTTCATTGCTTTACATTATTAAGAAACCTACTTATGGGATACCTTTTCCTTCAATTTTTGGGGAAAATTACTGCAAAATGGTCTGATATTGGCAGCACTGACTGAGCTCTATGGTGCACAGCTGAAAGGTGTCAGAAAGGCAAGGAAATGCTGAACCAGAAGTTATAAAGGTATTAAGTTATTCTTACACCTCTAGTAGACTTGTAATCAATAGGCAGGAATATTTTCATTCTTTTGCACAAGGATCTACAAATGTGGCTTCACAGCCTGATGGTAAAATACTGGTGTGCAGATGGATTTCTTAATAGCAGAAGAGCAGACAGATGCTGGATCCAGCTCACACCCTTGTAGACAGATGACTCCACTGACACAGAGGAGAATTTACATAGCTCTAACTTGTTCAAATAAAACTGAGATTATGGTGTAAAGTGAGCTGCCAGTGAAATAATGTCGAGAAAATGTTAAAAATCACAATTGTTTATGCATTTCGTTTTTTTGAGAGAGAGTTTATTGAGTGCCCAAGGACACTTCGATAGAATTTGAAAAACACTGGTGGCACAAAGACAAATTTCCAAAGCTAGACTGCAACTACGTTCTCGTAAACTCAGATGACTCCTCATCTGTCTAAGCACATTGCTGCTCCCAAAGGTTGTTAAGACACGCTAAACTGTGGCTATCAATTCCATAAAATCAGGCTCTCTCTGAGGAGCAAAATAATAAAAATTGCAGTTCAAAAGTTTAGATGTGACTGCAGCCTGGCATGTGCTTCAATATTCGATCGAAGAGAAAAGCTAAAGCTTTTTTATTCGTTTTTCTTTTTTTTTGGAGTTTTCTTTTTAACTTAACTGAAAACACATACACAAAAAGCAGAGAATTTAAAATAACATATGATATTACCACTCATTTTAAGCAAGGAAGTACTAAAATGTTCACAAAAACATCAAAAACTTTCAAAACCAAGAAGATAATTTTTTTATAAGAAGAGAAACAGAAGACATAATCTGCACCTACTCATGAAATAAAGTTGCCATGCCTGTCCACCCCTGTGTCCATTTGTTCACCTCTCCAAATGTAAAGTCTCCATTCCTTGAATTCTTTCCATCACAAATAACAGGAAGATTCTATCGAGCTCTTAGAAGCTGCTGTGCTTCCCTAAGCAGGACTGGCAGCAGCTGACCAACAGCTGGAGCTGAACTGCTGCACTGACACGTATAAGAAAGTGGGGGGAGGAGGGGAGGGAGCTACTGGGTAGCTCAGGTAACATTCTGCATGCAATGTGGTTTCTCAGTCCTGACGCTCACAGGATAGCCCACTTTCTGGAAGGAAGCATCATCTAACTGCCCTTGTTAAACCTTAAGCAGAATGGCATAGAACTCCAAGAGTGCAGCTCATGGAAAAATGATGAATTGTCAGCTACGAGAGCATTTGAGAATGGAAGTTTACTTCTTCCTTTACACCCTTCTCTATCTGGATGCTTTGTTATGTATTATGTATTTCGAGCTTCTTACCTGGTAACGTGAGTCCTCCAAGAGCTACACATGAAGCAATATCCCACATGAATTCATGGGGTGGTAATGATATTGCAGAAACTAGATTAATCCCACACAGAATTCCTTAATTAAATACTGAGAAAATATTTTTATATCCCAGTACTGTAGGAACGTCCCTCAACTGCGTCAAGGGCTTGATGCCACTTCTCTCAGTTCTACTCATTTGTCCTGTCCCTAGCACTTCTGGGCCTATAAATTCACCTTCATTTGTATCTGTAACATACTTCCTTCCATTTTCATTAACAATTACGTTTGCAAGAGAAGAAGTGAAGAAGAAATAGAGATTTGAAAAGCTGTGGGAGGTTAGAAAAACAAAAATGCAAATAATCTTGCAAAACCTTGTCCAAAAAATCAGTCTGCTTTTCCCCTGGTTTAACCAAGTACATACACATTTGTACCGATACACACTACATATTAAAGAAACAGTTATTAAAAGCATAATAAATTGCTACATAAGTAGTGGTAGGAAAGCTAAGTCATCTGCAGGTCAGTGATACACATTGCTTCAGCATCTCTCTGATGATGTTCTTTAGCTGTATTCAATTATATTTTTTTATTTGTAAAAGAAATACATATGTGGAATTATATATATGCATAAGTATACGTAATATGTCTGTGCTTAAGGAGGTAACTTCAGTACCTTTGATTTAGAGGCCAGAAGAAGCGCAGGGGGAATTTTTCAGAGGCATAGCTGTTGATACATAAGAGTAATTCTCATTTTTGCCAGAATGAAAAAACATGGTCAAGTTGGTAGCTAAAAGGGATTTGGAACTGAAACTGTTGCCCTCTTACTTTGTCAAATACCAAACAAGCCCATTGCTACCTGACTCCTCTAGAACAGTATTTCCTGTGGCACTGGAAAGAAGCAGAAACTTGCTCTTGACTCATTTTCTATCTATTCTATTCCATGCCAGAAATAGGAGAGGAATAAAAGACAAAACTTCTAAGCTTATATGATGATCAGAATATGGACATCTGTTTGTAAATTATTCCTTTATCTCCCATATTTAGCAAACAATTTTGTATAACAACACGACAGCTATGTTAAGGGAAGTAGACAGTATAAAAACAACACATTTACTTAACACAGAAAGATAAAAGAATCACGCTGGCTTCTTTAAAATCAATCCAGCAAAACACTATGGGAATTATAGGATATGACTTATAGATAAAATTTGACCCATAATTTTAACTGATTCAATGCTATGCCCGTTTTATTTTTGCAGGAGAAATAAAGTTCCTGGGTCAAAGAAGAGGAAAATGGCCAATAACAGTACTTATCTGACTCATTTTACCGTTCTATTTTTATGTGTATAATTGAAATACTTTTAAATCCCAGCAGGACAGCGGAGATTTGTCTTTAAGAGTAAAACTGCTTTGCTAAAATTTCCTCTTCAAGCAGGGCTAGGTTTTAATCATTCACATAGAGTTGTTTCCCTTTACTCACCCCTGTTTACTTGACCCAGTGTTTGAAAACCTCGCCTGTGACTCTGGATGCAAAAAGACATAAAGACAGTCTGTGTCCCTTACTTAGCACTTCAGTAGAGCACAACAGAAGTGACATGGTGCTGACTCACTTGCCTGTTGTTGCCACAGGCAAGCCAGCTCTGCAAAGCATGTGAGGAGACTTTGAAGTCCCTGGCAGAAATCTGGGACAATAATTATATAATACAGGATTTATAAATACATATTTGCATATTTTCTATAAAGAATAGTATGTAACGTTTGCAGAGTCCTTTGAAACTGTGAAGTGAGAAGGATAAATATATTAATGTTGTCATTTTTTTTTTTGTTGCTTATCATCTGAGGTTAAAAGTATGACTTAGAGCAAAGAAATGAACATGAGGTAACTGAAGTAGACAGGCACCCATGGTTCTCTTTGCCATAAATTTCCTCCTGTGAGTATTGATGCATATTCCAGCTGAACTGATTACTGCCATCTGAGTCTACGACCAAATATCTGTACGGTCAAAAGCCAAGGTGTAAATCTACAGTCACAAATGATACTATCAACATTTCTCACTTGATGAGAGGTGTATGATATTTCCTACAGAAAACACTATCTAGTTATCCAAAACAGATTTCCTAGAAGTAACAAGCCAGGGAATTGGTACACATT
This sequence comes from Callipepla californica brunnescens, assembly GCA_023055505.1. Taxonomy (NCBI): domain Eukaryota; kingdom Metazoa; phylum Chordata; class Aves; order Galliformes; family Odontophoridae; genus Callipepla; species Callipepla californica. The sequence continues at coordinate 4,174,569 of JALIRH010000013.1, forward strand.
TTAGGGCAATATAATTCCACATATATATTTCTTCTACAAATAAAACAATAGGCTGTTCTGCAGATCTGTGACTCTTTCTGCTACACAGTCTCTGTTTCTGCAAATCAGCTCAGGCCTGTTGCACTAACCTGGAATTCTTTTTCTCCTTCCAGATTTATACTTTAGTCTGCAAATGAAAATACTGTGTTTTATAGAAAGATAACAGGTGCTCTTACTCATGGTGGCCATAAAGAAACAGGATATCGTTATCTTTATTTATTACTTTATATACTATTCCATTGCTCACAATAATGAGCAAAGACTATATGCAGCATGACAGCCCAAGTTACTACATTGAGGCAGCGTAAAACCACTTACACATACATGTAACAATCATGTTGTCCCACGGAAATCTAAGCCACAGCCTTTCCCAAATAAGCAATACAGGAGAGTATGCGAGCAATCGCCTTGTTGACTAAAGTGACTGGATCTCAAATTCTTCAAAGGAAGGACCCACAAGTGCCATAGCTGCTGACATTACAATTGTAATTCACTGTAGCTGACAAGTATGTACATTTTTATTTCTATAAAGAATGGTTTCATTTGTGCATTATTAAAGTTAAGCTCTTATTTACGGCTTTTATTTTAGGAGCCACATTTACTCTTTTCAGTTCGTCTTTTGCAGTTCAGAAGTCTTAAATTTTTTTACATCTTCTTCGGAGTGAAAACACCCGGGAGTTGGACTGGATTTAAACCCCTTGCCACGTGTTGGCTTTTAATGTGATCAGTCCCTCGACTGGTTAGATTTATTGTTTAATTAAGTAGAAAATGATGAATTACAAGAGAAATGTCAAAATAGCAAATACCAAAGAAGACTGTTGGAAGGATCGTAAGTGAAACTCTCTGCATTTATATCCTAGGGATGACCACAAGGACAGTCATTTAACCCAGGGGAAGGCTCCATCCACAAACAGGCTCTTAAGTAATTGCACTGCTCAAATAAGAATCCTCTCCCTGCCTGTTGGTTCACCATCATCAACACCTGTGTGCTTCGGGAGCGACTGAAGCCATTCTGTTCACTGTAGAAAACTTGAACTAGGAAACAAAGAAGGCACAGAAGTGCTTTTTTCTATCTCCTCCCTGGGGGCAAGATTCACAGGATGCTCAAACAAGAGACCATGGAGAAAGAATACATTTTCAAGAGCTCACTCCAAACTATCTGTTTGTGTATTTCTATATATGCATTTTTTCTGTAATTATTTCTGCTTTTATCAGTACTACAGCCTGAACAGAAAGCGTGTTATGTACAGGTCTCTGCAGTTTGAAAGGCTATCAGTGTATTTTTGAAGAGCATGAACAATTAAGAGTTTGATTTAAAAAGAACAAGGGAAAACCACAGCACCAAATGTCTCCCTTGCTAAGTGATAGTCGCTAAGATCTCCCCTACTCTAAAATGCATCACAAACAAGATGACCTTTTTAGGAAAAGGAAAACCCAGAGCCTTAAACATGTGCCTCACATAAAAATATAATATAAAAAAGAATGATACCATCTACGCGAGGAGCTCAATAAACTCAAACTCCAAAACTCTCAAAATGCTCGGGGTCACAACCAAACTTTAGGGCTCTGAAATACTGCTGAATGGTAAGGCAAAATCACAACTGCCTCGAACCCCAAATACTCCCTCCTCTTATTCCAGCATTTCAAAGTTGTATATGAATTAATGATAATTGAATCTCAGGTTCATGGTCTGGTACCTTGCTGTCCCTTTAGAGGAGCTATTACCGTGGTGATAAGATTGCTTAAATTAAGCTGTCTTTTCCACGGTGCTTGGCTCATTGCCAGTGCATTGAAGGGAGATTTCAGTCCATTCAGCACAGCATTAACCTTACTGCCAACACTGCTAAACGGGCGGTAGGAACTAGAAAAAAAATCTGATTTAAAAAAAGGATGGGGCAAGCAAATATGTGAAATACTAGCGCACAAAACAGGGCAAAAAAATGAACACACGGAAAGAAACATCAAAACGAAGTAATTTTCGATGCGTAGACAGAAAAAATTATTCTAATGCTGGGGTAATTTAAATGTAAAAACTTTACTCAAAATAGGCACGTCCAATGGTTTATCTACAAGGGGACTGTAACATACTATAAGGAGCATCAGGAGTAACGTAAGCTAATAGTACAAACGCGGTGTTATCTTTTTTCTTATTGGAATTTAACTGAACTGAAAATAAAAAAAAAAGAAATAGAAAGGAAAAAAATGCAAAAAATGAGAGATTTATGGAAACAAACACTAAGTCAACTAACGGGGCACAGAGCAAATGAAAAACACTCCTCTGAATTGTCAGGATTTAATACATAATCCATAAAAAGCAGTAAGCTATGTTCAGATGGGGCTGTCAGAGATAATGACAATGTAAATCATAAGATTTGAAACGTTAGAGCAAAGTATCTATGAAACTTGAAAAAAAAACACAATTATTTTAGTGGAAAGGAAGAGAACAGGCAGTACGTTGCAAGTACTTATTCTGGGGGAGTAGAAGAAATCAATTTATCTAAGAGCCCAATAACATTAGCCTGAAAAAGAGAATCAATGTTTCCTGTGTTTTTCTGTAGTGCAAAAAGTCTTTGCAGTCTTTTTCTGGTAATACTTACAAATTATTTTTCTGTGTGACAGAATGAAGTTACTGCATGTTCATAAGACATTTTAATAATGAATAAGTTGTTTTTTCCAACTGTGCATATAGGCAGAGACAGTACGTGCACTTGTAGGCACATTGTAGTGCTGAGGGCAGTGCAACAGTCAGTTGGCACAGTGAACTACTTTATTTTCTGCAACTACAGTACAGCTTTTCTCCAATTTCTTCACCCACAGCCACTGTATGACTTGTACTAGGAGGATTTAAGGCCCTCCTAATTCCTAGCCTCACTTGGGTTGCTTAGAGTCAGATCCACCAGGAGGGTTGGTGAACTAGGCAGTGGCAGAACTCAGGACTGCCCTTGGTTTTGCCACAGGCTGGTGTGAGCCTGCACAAGCCATTGCCCTTCTCCATAAACAGTTGGGCCAGTAAGCTGGGTCCTGCCAAGAACATTCTGTGGATCAGCCCACAAATCTGAGTATCAGAATTGCCCATTTTAATAAAAATTTAACCAAGTTTTAGTCTACAAAAAGCCTTTTTGAATGCATACTACAGTAAGTGTCTTTACTACAGACTTTTCCAGCCTAATGTAGGTTTCAAAGACCAACTGCATAAGAATACATCTCTAATCACAGAATCATAGGGGTTGGAAGGGACCCCAAGGATCATCAAGTTCCAATCCCCTGCCATAGTAAGGGCCACCAACCTCCAGATCTGGTACCAGAGCAAGTTGCCCAGGGCCCCATCCAACCTGGTCTTAAACACCTCCAGGGGTGGGGCATCCACAGCCTCTCTGGGTTCCAGCACCTCACCCCTCTCTCTGTGAAGAACTTCCCTGAACATCCCATCTAAACCTTCCCTCCTTGAGTTTAAAACCATTCCCCCCTGTCCTATCACTACCTACCCAAGCAAACAGTTGATTCCCCTCCTGTTTATAATCCTCTTTTAAGTACTGGAAGGCTACAATGAGGTCTCCTTAAGCCTTCTCTTCTCCAGGCTGAACAAGCCCAGTCAGAGTATGTTGAACATTTTCACGTATGTTAAACATTTTCGTAACCACAGAATTTTCTTTTCCATAAATATGACACATTATGAGCAGCCTCATAAACCTGCCTCATTTCTGAGTACGCAGAGTGAACAGGATTTACAGTCACACGATTAATTTTAGGGAATCTTTTTCCATCTGAAAAGTCTCTAATACTACGTGGCTGTAGCTAAACCATGCAAACATGTGCTGTTTATGGATTAACAGGAGATACGGTTGAATAGAAAAGCTGAACATGTGCATTCTGATTTTTGCCCGGTTATTACAGCAGGGAATAAATTACTGTCTCTAAATCTTCTTTTTGATTGCAAATGCTCCAAATTAGAAAAAAAAAATCTACTTAGACATATTAGTATGCATATATTAGGTAGATTTTTTACTGTTAAAGATTTAGCACAGAAATACAGCTGCTGTTGACATGCTGCCCTTTATTTTACAGGATTATTTTTAATGGACAGATAAACATCAATGCAGGAGGAGGGCAAGAGAATCCAGATATTAGGCCAATGTTTTTATTCAATTCTAGCCGAATCATTCTCCGTTAAAGACAGGACAAAAAAAAGCTGCAAGCCTTTCTTTTTCTCTAAAGCTGCGCTGTGTACTACAGCCTTCTGAAAAGCAGAGATCATAAATGTTCTTTATTACCATGTTCCCCTAGTATATCACCTGTCCTCACAGAAATTGCAGATACATCCTGGTGAGCAGCCTTGCAGATTCTGCTTTCAGGTGAAACAGCCTTTCAGTCACCTTCAGGAGAGGCTGCAGCCAGCTACCAGAGGGTGCACGGAACAGCTGGAACAACCACTGGAGGGTAGGAATGAGGGCATTTCCCAGAGGGAGAGAATTGACAAAGGGAAGGCAGCAGTATGGATTCCAGTCTGAATCCCTATGCACCGCACAGCCCTCTCGTCAGTATCCAATTATAGAGATTTTAGATGTAAGGAGGTGTCTAGAAATTACACTACAAAATGCAGCGTATAACCAGTATCACATCTGCAATACTTCTAAAAAAAAAGAGAGAGAGAAAAAAAAAAAACAGTACTTTCCCCTGCAAGGAGGTCTGAAGAGAAGTGAATAGGGATGCAGAAAGGCTAATTAAGATCTACTTAAGTGTCAACTGAAGGAAACCAAAAGATACTCCGTCGGCACAGAATGCCTAGGGAAAAGCCTTTACATAGCAGAAGGTATGGATAGATAAGCTTGTTACATCACAAGAGGCAGAGATTTATCTTTATAAAGATTATGTAAACAGAAGCTCTGATCCTAACCATCTCTTGAATATTGATTTTTTTTTAAAGTGCATTTAAAAAGCAATGGAATTTCAATGATACTTACTGATGTATTAATATTAGAAACTTGTATTTTTTATTACCTTCCATGTACATTATTTCTCTATCAGTTCTTTATCACTTCTCTTTCCTGAACTGCCCTTGTTTGATAATACAAATATATTCTCTTTTGACTCAAATTTAAATGACAGATTTCTATTTTGAAATTTGGATAAAGGTAGTTAAGAAGGATTTTCAAATATAAGTAAGTGAAAAATAACATTGTCTTTCTGATTCTAATTTGAAGAAACACACTGAGAAGAGGGATGAGAACTAAAATTTTCCTTATGTTCCCTTTTGGAGGAAAGCTTGCAACCTCCTTAATTCCTTTGGTGATTTATCCTTAAGACAATAAGGATAGTTTCACTGTAAAATGAATCAGTTTATTCCTCGATTCCAACTTAATAACTTTCAGTGAAGAAAAGCTGAATTTGACACTTCTGATTATCACCAGTTAGGAGTTTAAAGAAGCATATTAAAATTAAATTATGCAATAAAATAAAAACGTAATGAAAGAAAATGCAAGAAAAAACGTAGGTCTTGGTGATAAATGTGACAAATGGCAATACACACTGGATATATGTGTATACACAAGAAAAATTAAATGTTTATTTAATTTTTTATTATTTAAATGCTTATTTAAATGTTACCTTATATTCTCTTGATCAGAACAGTTGAATGTCAGAGATTGATCTGTGTTTCACCAGCCACAATTTTACAAGACCTAAAGGAAACCCTAGTGCAAACTTCTTGGTGCTCTGCTCATAGTGAAGTGGAAAAAGATTGTAGAAAATCAAGGGTTTGTGTTCAGTATCAAGTCAGCAAACACAGATTTGATGAAGGCCAGCAAATTAGCTAATACTTACCGAGAACAAAAAAACATATGGTCAAAACAACAGAAGAAGCTGTGCATGTACTTCTGCAGGCAGAATTCTGAGTATTGATTTCACAGGTTTGCTGGATACAGAATGTATCTGCTTGCCATTTTTTGTTCAGAATATTTTATGTATATGAGCCTGAAATTGAATTCTACTTCCACCAGCTCCCAGAGGTAAGGCTCCTCATGCTCCAATCATGCCTTGGACCCATATGGTTTCTCTATTATCGAATGGTGTTCTCTGTACGTATGTGCAGTAAAATGTCTAATTACACCTTGATGATAATCTTACTTACATATCTCCTAGTGTGTCTTACTATCAGGAAGCCAAAGCATGAAGATCGACCAAGACCAGAGGTGCCAGAGAACACCAATCAAACAAAACTTCTGCATGCTGATTACTGGGAGAAAGCTGGATGGTCATACAAGTATGTGAACACAAATCTTTGCTACACACACCTTCAAAGTACATAATCTATGCACCTTAAGAAAATTAGTGTCTTCTTCAGCTTTGCTTTTACAAGCTCTATTAATCTAGATGAATCAAGTGAAAAAGACCTCATATGGCTACACTACATGGCTTCAAATCAAAATGCTTTCAACATGGTAATCCTGCAGACCTTATCTTCTTATGTCAGTGTCAGGCCTCCTCCTCACTTTCTTTACAATTTCAGACAAGCTGCGTACAGCAGGTTGGTCCATACCTGGTTTCCAGCGGTATGTTGCTGTTCAAGACCCAGCTGTTGTGGAGATGCACTGAGTCCTGAGTGCTGGTGGGGGGCGTGGGGGCAGCAGGGCTGGGTTGGCTGCGGGTCGTCATCGATCTCCTCTGGAGAGAGTCGGCTGCTGGCGGTGGTTTCCTGGCGCAGGTACACGCGTGTGGCGGTGGAGGTGGCGGTGGGAGAGGTCTGAATGTGAACTGGTTGTGCGGGCTCCCCGGCATGTCTGAAACAACACAGGGAGAAAACCCGGTGGCTTACTGTCTGGAAAACACTGGGAGAGCATGGGGATGATAAACGATTTAATGGGATTAAAGCGCTGTGCAACTGATCACGTTAACTCAGGTGTCTGTAAGCTGTTAGCGCAATGTGAAATAATTTAAGATATAACACACTGCTGAAATGAAGAGCATTAGATACAGACACTTTCTTCAGCACTGTAGTTAGATCAACAAAAGAAAAAAAGAAGAGGATATAACTTTCACTTAATTTGTCCCAGGATTTTGATGGGAATAAATAAATCATGTTGACATTGAACTGCTGCAGACACCAACTCATTTCATGAGGTATAAATCTCATTGAAGAAGAGCAATGAAAGACATAGACACAGTATAAGAATTAGTCTGGCACTTCAAATCAAGAGAGGAATAACTGAATAATTCCCACCACCTAATAAAATACCTCCCATAAAATAAGGTGAACAGATTACATCTACCCTGGTACTGCATTTGTGAAATGACGGCTGGGAGAAGGCTTTCTCACAGACTGTCTGAATGACCCAGGTACCCACAAAAGCTGAAGGCAGATGGGCAGAGCAGCTCAGGGGTCCCACCACAGAGCAGGAGGGGATGGGTGACCGGGACATGGTGAGGGGACACCTGGGACCCCGTCCCACGTGAGCCTGAAAAGATTCCCTGCGAGGAACCATTGTTGCCACCCATTTACAACACGTGCTTTCCTTAAATTATGACACAGTTTGTCTTCAAGGTGAAGGATGAAAGCATGCCCCTTCCCTTCTTGGAGTAGCTGGCAGAAAAATAGCACTTTTTTCTTTGTGACAGCCACGATTTACCCCAATTGGAGAAACAAGGTTGTTTAGTGCTCCACATAAGCTTCTCTATGCTGTGGTAAGCAAAGCTGTCACGGATTTGGCCCAGGCTTAATCCTTTTAATTTCACTGATCTTTTATCAAGGCAGCATTCTTACAGTTGCATTAGGGTTTACACTGCAATATTAGTTTGCATATACCAGAAAAGCATTTCTAAGCATATTAGAAAATTGGAGGCCTCAGTAAATTAAATCACTGGAGTCAACAGTCCGGAGCTCTGAAATAATCTGCTAAGGTACTTTCATATAATAATTAATCTCAGTAAATCCTGTATCCTGCCATTTTAGAATTGAAGCTACTGAAATTTTGGACATATCATTTAATGTCCAGCATCCTCATGTATTTGATCAATGACTTTCCCGATCTTGCATCCAGTCTGCAGAAGATTTGCAGGATTACTATACATACTACAATTTGCATGACAATTTAAAGGTTTTACAGCTGTCCTGTCAGTTAGAAAATTACTGCCTGGAAACACAGCTAGATGCTATAAGGTACTTCAACAGCTCTGCAATAAATGTTGAACAGCCAAGGTGACTGCTTCCCTAGGTAAATGGGAAAAACCTGTAGAATCCATATGTCAACACACCTTTTAGTTCCTTTCTTTCCCTTTTACTGCCCATATGGTGACGATAGCTGCCATTTTCTGACAAAATAGTTCCATTTGTTCCATGCAATAGGCCGGTTCTGCTCTGTGAACCATAAAGTATTCCTGGTCGGCAGGGTATGTAGTATCTCCCAGTGCTGTTTCTCACAATAAATTCATGCATCAGATTCCTGGGGGATTCCTTTTTAATTATCACACTTGTCACCCCTTCCTGCAGCTAGTGGCATCAAAGAAAACCTCATATGACATTCTGAAGTATTTTGGTGATTTAAAGACAGGTCTTCTGCATTAGACCTTCACTTCAATGAAGCATTGCGAATTCATCAAGCTGAGAATCCGGCCTGAGTTTCCAATTAGTTTTTACAGACTTCCTAATTTAGGAAAGTTATTTTTATTTTGCTTGAAACTAAGTCTACATCTCATTAACTTTATTTTTGTACCACAAAAATTGTTGCTTGGAATATAAAACAGCATTGTATCTAAATCTGCATGCTCACAATTCTTCAGGGCCCCGACTAAACAGTAGACTCTGTAAAATAATTTCATGCAAAACCATTTAAATACCTAAAAGGAGAAACTACACAAACTAATCTGTCTAAAGTCACAAAGTTTCCAGTGTATGAGAGCAATACAGAAATTAACTTAGCTGTGAATTTTTATCCCACTGCAGCATAATGCCACCTATCCATGAGAACACCTGCTTTTATTTTTAATCATTGCTTATAATTTTCAGATTTAAAATTTTTTTAGTCAACAAAGTTTGTGTATGATATGCAAATATAACATTACTTGCTTACAGTGTGTTTATTGACATTATAGAAGTTTCAATTAATCTAGAGAGGTAATGACAAAACTGATTTCAGCTCAAAGTTTCCATTTACAGTGATATCTTACAAATCAGATTTTCATCTGAGTCATGTACAAGACAGAAGTACTCTTGGGTCTTATGGATGGCCTTCTTGTCAATGGAGTACTGTTTACACCTGCACTTGCATTTAGCCTTTATTTATTTACCTATTTTACAGACAGAAAGCGTTCCTTAGAAAATACCTACATTCACTCTCCTTTTTTTTTTTTCTTTAAAGAGTTTTCTCATTTCCAAGAGCACGTCCAGAACTGCGATGTTTCCTGAAGGCATGCACATGACATTCTGCTCTCTCTGCACTTCCCTGTTGAATACTGGATCTGTTTTAACTCACACATTCCCCGTTCACCCCACAAATTGATCTTCAACTTCTTTTGAGTCCCCCTTTTTAAGAATTTCTCTTTCATTCTTCAATTTGGTCATCTTTTTTTTTATTTTGAGAGAACTCCCAAACTCAATGTATGCGATACAAAGAAGAGAATGCTAGGTATAAAAAAGGAAAATTCTCATTTCAAGAATTACTACTCTTTCCTTTCTTTGAAGCTTGACAGGAGGAGATCTGGTTCTGTCCTGAATGCTTCTTCATCTTTAGTTCTGACTCATTCCTCTGGATGGCCCTTAATCAATACTGAACACAAGCTGCTCTGTGGCAGTGGAATAACAGGCCTCACTATCTTACAGCTACAGAGTGCAGACCTAAACAGCTCCTTTTCAGCTGCTGAGTTGCCCTGCTATTGCTTTTTCCTTCAGGGAACACCATAATTCATACCTTTCTTTTCTAGTAAGCATGCATTTATTTTCTACAGCAAGAGGAAAGGTCATCCACTTGGAACTTCCCTTCCTTGGGCTGAGTGCTGCCGTTCTGGTCAGCGCAACCGACCAGCTGTTCTGTGGCACAAACCAATGGACAATAAAAGGCTCAACATCTACTCATTTTCCCCAAGGGTCAGGATAAAATGCCTTCTTTATCTCAAAGATGAAGCAGAATTGCATCAGAGTCTTGCAAAAAACACAATAAGAAACTTTATCAACTAGCTACTACTCAATGAAATTATTTTTGAAAACAAGCCAGAACTTTGGAAACCACTTTCCTAACAGTTTTGAAGCATGCTTTACTATTATTCTCAGAACCGCGAAGTAAAAAAGAGTAATTGAACAGTTTTATCATTCACTGACAAGACTACAACAGCCTGCATTGTTACTAAGTGAAGTATATCAGAGAGAATATATTAAAAAGTAATGAACCTTAAAAGGTTTGCATCTAACCCGTAGTGATTCTGAAATATTTTAATATTTTTCAGTTCCTAAATTCATTATTTATTGGTGTGTTTTATTCTACCAGATGTGTCTCAGCTGAGTAAAAATTAGCTTGCAAGTCATTATTTAAAGAACTAAATAGCAGCATATGCTCAGAGATTTTAGTGTGGGTTTCTATTCTGTGGGTATATTACTGCTCAGTTACAAAATAATCAGTAACTTTATATTAAGTAAAAATGAATGATAATAATCCTATTTATGAAAACAAAGCCTTGGAACAGGTAACCCTGCACCATGCAGAAAGGCATGTCTGACAGAAGAGAAGGATTCTGCCCAGAGCACTGCATCCGATCTACGTAAATGGGCACTGAAGAACTGGGAAACATTTAGTGCAGAGAAGACAAGCTCAATGCTTAAGACTACAGCTGAAAAGCATATAATAAAAATATTCAATTTTACAATGAAATGTATGCACTGGGTCCAAGCAGACAAACTAAGAATTAAATACAGGCCTTCATATTGCAGAGTGCTACATATTCATACTGCTACAGATCTTGTGCAAGTCTTTACACCCTTTCCTTCTGTTCCCAATTTGATTCTAGGAGATTACATCTTCAGACTTACTCTTTTTCCATGAATGTCCTAATAATCTTCCCAAGCTCATCACTGTTTGTTGTATTCCCCTGAATTCCTTTTGTTTATCTTGTGATATATTTTGAGAAAAGGTAAATATATATATATATATATATATATATATATATATATATATATATATATATATAAAGTGAATGAGATTGCTCTGTTGGTGCATGCACAGATTTGTGCTGCATTTCTATAATCTCCTCTGCACTTGCCCCTTTGGACACAGCTCGGTGTTTAGATGGCTTACCATATTTCCAAATCACTTTGCTTATAGCTCTTTGCTAGAGCACTAAATTGTAAAAGTATCTTTAATACCAATTTTCCCTCACGTTATAGTTTTGCTTCAGTTTTTCCCCTCCATCTTTTACTCAGTATATCCTCCAGAATATAAACTATCGAACACCTCTAAAGAATTCTACAAACCATATCGCCTTACACAACATAAACATAATCATAAACGTAGTGCAATGAAAGCTTTCAAACTAAAGGTCAGACGGACTCCAAGTTGACATACTAAGCAAGAGAGACTTAGAGACCTCCAGAGTCCTCCCTGCCACAGGACATAAAGACATATTGATAAAAGGAGGGAACAACTAAGCAATGTACATAACTGGGGGGTTCTAAGCCCTTTATTAATTAGTATGAATGTAACTTGAAATAATCAAGTCTAGGATTTCATACCACACTGCCAAGTGTTGAGTGAACCCAACGTATCTTTACTTATGAGCTGTACAGAAAATACAGGGCTTCACCTTCAAGGAAAAATCAACAGAGGTGTTAGGCCAGATGAACGGCTTCAAAGAACATAAAACAAGGATGGATTTGTACTATAATAATGTAATGATATAAGACAGATTTGTTAAACACAGTCCAATAGTCCAATGTGTTCATATATATCCCATTAAATTTTCCTTTATGCTCCTTGTACAACACTAGTTCAGTCCACTAGAATCCCTTATAGTTACACAAGATGCACTAATAGTTTCTATCTTGGAATTACTAGATCACTTAAACAGGGAAAAAATGGTGAAATAATAACACTAACAATTTCCCAGTGCCAACTTGCTTCTTCTGCTTCTCTTCAGCATTGTCAAGCTTAGCCATACATCCATTCAACTCTTTCACAAAAGCAAGCAATGGTTGCACTGAATGACATACAGCCACTGTGCAGCCTCTTCATATAGGCCACAAGGAAGGTAAGGGCTTCATATGAACCTTGTGCAGAACATCGTTTTCTATTTTTACAACAATAAAAACCTGTACTGTAAGTCCAAAGTGACTGTATTTTGTAAACACTTGTAAAGAACTCAATTCTAGCAAAATTTATGGGAATACAAAGATCCAGTTTCAAAGAGCAAAGTAAAAAGGAAAGCTTGGGAGCATTACCAGCAAGTCTTCATTAATTGTGCTTTTACAGAACTCAGTATTTTCTGTTTCTGTAACTTTGCTTAGTAAACTCCCTTGTGAAACAGTGCAATATTCAACCAGAATTGCTTCTGAAGTCCACATTTATTTAGGAAGATTAATATACGACATTATTTTAATTAACATTTTTGGTCTATTTCAAATGCTGGATTACTTAATGTCTACTAGGAAATCTTTGCAAGTCAAGCAATATGAAAGATTTTATCTGCATATAATATTGATATCAAGTATCAATGCCTGGCAACATTATCTGGTACTCGATCTAGAGGCTGGAAACCCTGCCTGTGGCGGGGGCTGAAACTGACAGTCCTTGAAGTACATTCCAACCCAAGCCATTCTGTGATTCTATGAAAGCTTCTAGCTATAGACAGCATAAGAAATTCCTCACTAACAGGACTTCTGTATTTGGGCCACCACCGTTGTCACAATGGTGACGCTGTTGGGCTCTATGCTAAGACATCAGTAATTAGCAGCATGATAAAAGTAGGAAAAAAACCCCACAAACAACACTGAAGACCTCGCAGCATTCTGGAAAATAAGAAACAGCTACTTCAGAATTTTCTCTGTAAACAAACTGTTCCTTTACACAGCTTAAGAAAGATGTGGGAGAAATTTTCACACCAAAGAATGGAGGTTTGAACTCATTAGAGAAGGGAAGGCAGTGATTTATCACTAGGGAGCTGTCACACAGCAGCCCTTTCTAACTTTGCTGATAGGATGAATTTAATAATATTCTCCCTTTCAAGATTCAAAAGATTCTGGCATTTGTCTTCTGTGCCCGCCATCTGCCTAGCTTGTCAATTTCTACTTTGTAAAATGCTTGTAATAAGAAGACTGATAAGATTCTTTTTTTTTTTTTAAGGTATGTAGGGGGAAGTGTTTTTCTTACCTTTGTGATGATACAAGTGTTAATATACTCAAGCCCAAAAGAAATGCTTGTGGGCTCAAAGCCATCTATTTTTTTTTCCCAGCTATATCAGCTAGCGCAATAAAATACATTACCTTTCCTGACAAACTTTGCCTCACTTAGAGGCACTTATATCTGTAGACCATTAGAGCTCCAACAGCACTACTCCTCCTTAATTAACTCCATCACTCAGTGTTTTAACTTGGGAGTCTGACTGCTGAAGTAGAATAATTCTGAACATAAACACTGCCCTGTAAGGTGCCATCTCTGTGCAGTAACCGTCGATGAGTTTCAGGTTATGTTTTGTACTATGGATAATAAGCAAGTTTTAAATGTTTTCATGCATAAGCACCTCACCATATAATCGTGTGTGTGTGTGTTTGTAAAAAATAACCTTTGCCAAAAGGGAGCAAAAAAACACAGCTCCCAAGGTGCCTCTATTCTGAACTGTCTAAATAATAGATTTAGCCCATGGTATTTCTTCATATGTAAGTACCAGCATCCTGTACGTATAATATTTATATGAAAAACATCACATTTATGTGAAATGCTCACACGTACATCGATTAACATGACAACTTAGAAACGAAACAGTCTTACTCGGTCCCTTCATGTCTTTTGCTGCAGGTAAGAGCACAGTAGAATGGATCCATCAGCATCCTTCAAATCTCCTTGTAAATCACTACAGCATCTTCAGATGTGATAGGCTTTGTTGGTCCCTGAGTCAGAGAGGTCAAGGAAAAAACATGGGGGGGAGGGAGAAGGAGCACAGCACTCCAGTTACAATGGAGACTAAAAGAACAACCTCACCAGCTCGCTTGGGCTTCCAGTGGTTTGTTGGCAGATCAAGCAGCTGCTGGTACAGTTCATATCACACAGCATTCATAGAAGTGGTGATTGACAGCTCCCAGCCAGCTTAAACGCAGTATTTCAGGAGAATGGATAATTCCTGCCCTTACTTTAAAAATGAAGGGTTCAGTCAGTGTCAGGAGTTATAACTTCTATTGGTGGCAGATCACTGGGGACATTACAATCACTATTTTAAAACTCTGAACAAAGCAAGGGAGATTTGGCTTACAAAGTAAGCCCAGCTTTACAAAAGCCTGACAATTATAGGTAGCCTGGCAGCAAATTTTGATGACCTTAGAGGTGAACAGATATTCATTAAAGAGCAGTTTATGATTGGTAAAATAGGTTGCAAGCAGCCATGGCTGTAAAAATTAATGGTTCCCCAGTTATTGATGGGTTTCGGAGGAGTGATGTATATTCAAGTTTTGGCCTTTGTGTCATTAAATTCATTAGCTATGAAGGCTTTTAAAAAGGGATCTATGGGTAATGGAATTAGGAACTATAAATCATACTGAATACACAGTGTATGTAGCCCAGTGGTTTCAGTGGAACACGGACACATTAAAGCACTTTGTTAACAACCTCTCTATGACAGATGGTAACCTTGCCTGCTTGCCTCTTACCTGCCCCGTATGTGTTCCTGCTATTTTGAAGCATTTTCAGGAAGCAGCCCCGCTGAGCTCTAACCGTATTACAGGCCCAAATACGTAAAGATCCCTGCACTGTTGGAGCTCTCTGCACAGGGATGGCCAAGGAGAGGTCTCGTCCATTTGACTGTCACAACCGCTTCCTGAGAGACACAGCTCTGCTCAGTTTCCAGCTTTGCCACAAGAGAAAGCAGTTTTGTAAATAGAAAACATCCCGTGGCTCTACAGAAACGTGAAAAGATGGTAAGCTCCATTTAAACCCACAGGTTTCATTGGGACACTACCAGCCAAGTAGCACTGCCTGCTCTGCATGCTCCTCATCTGGCTGGGGTAAGGTGCCAGGGATCACCCTAGCTTGGAGATCTCACCAAACCAGCACTTGGTTGGCAGCACTCAGCCTTGCTCTAAGTCTAAGTGCCTGGATTCAAGCACAAATCCCAGCTCCAGCTTCTTCCACCTGCACACGTAAAGGCTTAGTGTTCCAGACCACTGTATCGAACCCACGCACCCAGCACAGCTCCTGCCATTATTTTGCAGCACATAAATAAAAACAACCATCCATTTGTATCATTAACAACATGTACAAACAAAGGAGCTTGAAGCTTTTCTGGCTCGTTCAGTACCTGCGCTTCTATCCTCATGTACTCACTTCATTTTAAAAACAATTCTTTCATAAAGACATAAATAAGAGAGCACTGGGAGAGATCCAGACCAGTTCCTACATTCACAGCATTCCAAAGAACATGTTTATGGCTTACATAAGAAAATGAAGGTGTCTGTTTTATCCAATAAAACATTACCCCATATGCTTTTATTATAGATTTCATGCTGACATCAAATCACTTGATAAGAACATCTTTACAAATATTTCCAGTGACTGTTATATGACTATAGGGAGTATTAAAAAAATATTTATCTGTGGTTATATTGTAACCTGTGGAGAGGAGGAAATAGCAGTGAAATGCGTCTGTAAAGTGGAAATGTGCTGAATTTAACAATGGCTTTATTTGCCAATGTACATATCTATCTCAAATTCATCCAAATAATATTGATTTAGTAACATTTTTATAAATAAATGCTTTTATCTGTCTCCACCTGAATATATCCACACACATTCAAATAAATTCACATTCAAATAAATTAAGAATATGAACCATTACTCTTCCCAAATGTAAGGGACTCTCCCTTTGACTTAGCGGAGGTTAGTTTGAAACATGGCCGATGAATTTACAAGCAGCAAGTGTGTGCCTTATTACAGGTCAGGAAATACTGATGACAGTTGATATTTTTTTATTTTTTTCAAATGCAAATAGATGTGACCCCTCCTATCCTCTCCTCTTTTGCAACTAATATATAAATCATAGTAGGACATTCTTCTTTCCACAATCTCGCTGGCTCCCTGTTAGCCAGAGCTGAGAGCTCACAGTACAACGGACTGCTCCCTTCAGCTTCACTTCTATACTGCTTCACACATAACATCCACCAATGTTCAGCTGACACATTTCTTTAAGTAGGGTTAAGACAAATTAAAGATTTTAAATATGTAAGGGCTAGTCTGAAAGCATTGCTTCCTATTTCATTACGTTGACCCACAACACCAGAAATAGAAGGTAGACTTATTTCCAAGGAAACACAAAGGAGGCACTACTTTTGGAGCAACCTACGCATATACACTCCTTTGAAGTTTCACTTCTGAAGAGAGAAGAAGAGGGAATATTTAAATTCCTCTGTAATTTAAATTTAAATATAGAATTATTGTTCAAAATAAGAGGAAAAAAAAAGTAATTTTTAAATACAAGGAACGTGGAAACCCTGGCTGTCTAAGAACTAACAATGTCTTATTTAAGAAAGAGGTTGCATGCCATTGCCAGAGAGCCCAACAGAAAGGTGTTTGTCACTCACCTAATGATTTTACATGGTAGCTAAATTACACTATTCTAGCTGAAGAATATGCCTCAGTGCAGAATGAGCAGTCTGACTGCTCTGCCTTTTATTCCTAGAGGCTGCAAGTTCCTGTCCCTCGCAGTTTAATCCGCAAATAAAAGAAATACTTCTACAAAAAGATCTATTCCTGCCACTGATGCTTGCTAACATTTTGCTTTGGAATGCTGACACTTCTCCTATAGCACTCCTCCTATTGCTTGGAGGAAAGACAACGTTACAGGTGTAAGTGATGGTAAACAACGAATCGATTATTTTTACAAAGAAAAGAAAAACTCCTGTACGGAGAAACCAAAGAACAACGTGCAACCAGCCTGAAAATGAATGTAACAGCCCAGGTGCAAGCCTGCAGCTTTTAAGTCAGTCTCTCAAATGCTCACTTAGGCTCTTGCAAGAAAGCATGCGGCTTTTCAGACACGCCAACATGCTGACACTGCTCTGCTGAAGCCGCCCTACTTTTTCACAAGGGTTCAGGACTTCCAGCTGCACCCTGAGCACTTACACTCCTTTGAAGACAGGAGCTGAGCATCCATCAGGTATCCCTCAGGTCACTTGGGTACCAAGTAATTCAGACAGCCAGCTTTAGGAAATGGGCTTTGACAAGCCTCCCCTGTCACTCTTGCTCAACTTCCAAAGGAAATGTGGTGCAATTTAAAATTCATAAAGATGACATCACTTATGGCATTAATAGGTTATAAAAGTTCTCTGTGATCATTTCCTCAGTTAACCTCGATGCGCTTCCAAGTTGCTTTTCATTCAAAGCTTATCTATAGGCAGTTATTTAAACTATTTGTAACTAAGGCACGCATTTTTGAATATTATTAGAAATTACATCTATAAAATATCGAATAAAACCTTCAAAACAAAAGCATAAAGAAGTATCAAGGGTAACATACTTTTTCATAAGAATCTAACCAACAAAGTATTTTAATGAGTGCACATCTATTAAGAGAATTCTCAGGATGCAGTAATTATTATTCATTTTCTAGAATTGTTTCACCATGAAGCTTTATGCTACTACGGGGACTTTAATGTTTATGTTTTGTGACGGCTGCATTGACTATTAAAAAGCAATTTGGCTGACATTTTAAGTCTTTTGTTGCCAGTTTTAATTGGATTGTTCACCAAGCATCAACTCCCCCGTTAGCTGCAAAAATTACAGGCCGACGTCAGTTTATAGTAATGACTGTTTAATGATTTTTATCCTGTCAGTATGCCAGCTTCGTATGGATGCACGCATGATTAGTTTCATATCAAGACCTGTAATTAAATAATTGAAACCTAAACAAAGCAGAATACCAAACAGGAACACAACTTTAATAAAGGCTCAAAGATTTTTCAAGGCGCTCGCTACTAATCAAAAAATAATTAATGTTTTGAGGTCTAACAGTGCAGAAGTCGGTGTTAGAGGAAAAAGTTCTCTGCAACTTATTCAAATTCAGGGCTGCAGAAGAAATCTCCCTTTCAGTATTGCAAGGTTGGAGAGCTCGCCGCAACGAGTCTTTGCTTGCTATTCTTAAAATTGACTCAAAATCATTCAGTGTTTGTCAGCAGCTGTTTTTACTTGCTTCCCAGACGAGGCCAAGCTTCTTTTAGAATGACATTTCTAAGATACAATGATAATTATGCCTTCATTGAAACTTACAGCGCTTACAATCAGAAAATAAGCCCGCAAACTGCAGAAATTGCAATATTTGCAAGATAATTCCTATTCTTCATTCAGCTCTGAACCTCATGCCCAACTCCTATGTACTTCAGAACTTCTAATAGTCACAACCAACAGTGGTCTTACAAAGACAACTCTTTGAAGGTGTGAAATGTTGCTGGAAGTGAAGCGAAGAGCAATGACCCTGCAGCAGGGCCAGCCCTGCAGAGCCGCTGAGTGCCTCCCTCCACACCCAGCTCCAAAAGAGCTCAGAAGCCGGAGGCATTCCAGAGAGCATCACACCTCATGTTTATTTTTTGTCCATCTGACACAGGTAGTAACTTCCTGTAGGCATTTCAACTCTTGAACTTTTCGTATTTCGCACATTTTGATGCCTTGGAAGCTCAAGGAAAAAAAAAAAAAATGACCAACGAAAGAATAAATTTTCAGGGGGTTTTCACTAACTTACTAATAAGCACATCTGCACTATAAAATCTGGGATGGGGTGCCTGTGAAACAATGTCTCTATCAACTGAGCTGGTATGTGTATCGATTCCCACTAAACTTAGACCCCAGAGTTCAAACACCAGACTTTATTGTGTTATACATTTGGTAAGTATTCAGGCAAATTTCAGCAATTTATAGCAACTTAGAAGAACTTGTGTTCATCTGTTTTCAGGCTTGACTTTTATGGGCTATAGTCACCTGGTAGAAAATATTAACCTACTGGAAAGTCAATAGATTTTCAAGGTTGCTTCATTTTTATGTACAAAAAGCTGTATTCCTAGCAGAATCATTCATTTCCCTTTTATTGCCTGGATGATGGCTTAAAACCTGTTCTGACCAAACTTCTGAGCAGATGGCTTTATTTGAAAGATTTAGGGGTAAATTGAGGACCCATCTCTTTTCCCAGTTACAACAGCATGATATGGGATTACCTCCATTGATTTCAATTATGCTATTCCACCTTGGTTTGCTAGATGCAACCAGAGAAGCTAGCACTTCAACCCTCATAGGGATGTCCTTTTTTCTTTATGATTTTTTTTTTGAGTATATATTTAGAAACAAAATTTGCCACTTCAGAACTCCAGCTGTGGAGCAGTGACAATTTTATTCCAGGAAAGAGGCTCCTGCATTAGTGATTTACAAAGGGATGATCACTGAATCAGTGCAACGTAGGTTGGCAGAAAGTTATTTAAATTTGTAAATACAAAAGGGACAGCAAAGGCACTTGAATCAGTAGATGAAAACCTACACTGACTAAAGCAACATACCTCCAACTGCTTGCTGGGGTCCACATTAACTCCAAGTGCTCAGAAAATTGACCTGTGTTACACTCGTGAGCAGCTTGGTGAAAACCTCTTTGCTGCATAGAGCTTTACTAATATAATGTAACAGTGTGAAAAATAAAGTGAATTGGACAGAAAAGGGCAAATAATGTTAAATTATTAGTTATACATGACGTGGAATATGTTGTTCTATTCTTGCCACTTTCTCTTTGGAAGACTTTGGTAAAAATAGAAGGGTTTTACAAACAGGTGACCAGAATAACGATGTGGAAGACCCACTATGTCAGGGGAGATGCTAAAGAGACCGTGTAGTTTAAAGATAAGCTAGACATAAATGATAGAGAAATAAGACGATTAGAACTCAATAGGTAAGCAGTTTTTCATTCTCACATCAAAGGTATGATGGATCACTGGATGAAACTGTTAGGAGAAAGATTCAAAACCGATAAAAGGAAATTTTTGTTTTTCTTTTTTTTTTTTAATACAATATTTAATCCTGGAAATTGTGAATGCTTTACATATAATATTTTATCTATATAATAATTCATTCACACAGAGAAAGCAGGTAATCCACTCAAAAAAACTAAGTTTATCTATGTTTAAAACTCAAGTATAAGGAGGAAGCAGTTTTATGTGCATGCTATATATGTATGTTTTATGAATACAAAAAACAACCAAAACAACTCCACTGAATACCAATTCCAATGGAAAATAAAATTTAGACAGATATTTGCTCAGTTTATTTACAAGACTAACTTTTTATCACCTGGAAGGATTTCTTTTCATAAACCTTAACATACTAGCACAGAGCAAAACTGCACTTGTTGCTTGCTTCTTGTACCAGACAGAGAACTCTAACCAAATTCTAGCTCTCAGTGGCATTTTTTTCCCCATCTGATCAAGTCTACCCTGTTTTAGTCAGAAGATCTTTGGGGAAAACAAGAATTGTATGGTATTTACTCAGCCAACTAAAAAGAAAATGCTTTCTTTGCATAAAGAAAGCAAAAGTATCTCGGAGGTGAAGGAAGGACTTCGCAGCAGCACAAGCTATAGGTACCTATGACTAAAGGGGTTGGACATAATGGGTGAGAATCAGCAGGCACTTTCAGCTTATGTAATTTCAAAATGCCCTTTCAAATGTAATTACTAGAGCTGAGTCACAGCATTCCACTGAAATTGAAACTCTTTGGAATTCCACATACCTATAACATACAAATCTTAAAGAAAGTGCATTATATGCATCAAAAAGGAAGGACTTAAACAGTTTTCTTCCTCCTCCTCCAGTCTGCTTTTCACAATGTCACACGGACAGAAAAGCAACACGCCACATATCCATCAAAAGAAAGCGCATCCTTTCGCAGAAAAAATACCCTGCTTAAAAATGTACAAGTAAATGCGTCGGTAAATCGGTTCCAAATGAAGAAAGAACTGAGTAGAAAGCTAAAGGTAAGAATGCTGTATGGGATTTTATAGTCCAAAGTGAGATTCTTGGGATGAAGATTTTGCATATTGTAGGAGGGCTTGTAGAGATCCAAAACTAGTCTGCAGCCTGAAGTCCTAATTTTGTCCCTTTTCTTTTAAGCAACAAAAAATAAGATAAGAGGGAAGGGGGAAGGGAAAGGCACTATCATTGATTCAAGCCTGCAGGGAACGTGCCAGCACCATTCTGGCCCTCCATTCTGCAAAGAAACCACACTGATGCCAAAGAAGCCACAAAGAAGGAATTAGTACCTGGAACCAACTGGTTCTGCCAGAGCCAAAACTCACCTCACCCATGCAAACTGATTCACCTCCTTCCAAACGATCTCTGAATACGACAGCATCGCGTATGTTTGCATTTGTCTTCATTGTGAAGTATTAGTTAGCTCCATTCAACGTTACTGTGTATAAAACTACTTTATGCTACTTTCTGAATGACTCTACTGTCCTAGAAACAGGCAAAAACCTAAGCAAAACTATCAACAACAAAAAACTACCAAAAAACAGAGCCCACGGCAACAACTGCAAACTGCATGTCTTTAACGGAGATCCTGAAAGGGAAAGATATATCCGTTCTGTCAGGTTAAATTAATAGAGAACGTGTTGAAATTTTGTGCGTGTCATCGCTGAGGATGTAAAATCACCTGGAAGATTTCCAGCATAGACTCCATGAATTACAAGAAAATTCTGCACTCAGTAACAACACTACAAAGGCCTGGCAGAGCAGAACTGCATACGAGTGCTTATGGAGCACACAGTGAGCACAAGCACGAGAGCTCCCTCCATGTGCCAAAAGCGAGGGCGAGCTCTCGTCAGTGGAGCAGAGCCAACCCTCAGAGATGTTCCTTTCTCACAAGTGAGAAGCATGGATAAAAGTGAGACGCTGTCTTATTCTACTTTCCAATCACCCAGCTGAACGCAAGGGAACTGCAAGCGCGTTCCCTTGTTGGGCGCAGCAATACAGTCCTTCTCCCAGTCTCTCTTCTCGCTTCCACTGGTGCAATGAAGCTCTTTATTTTCTGTCCTAAGTTCTTATTGTCAAGCAAAACTGAGCAATGAACGGGGAAACAGTTCAGCTGACTGCAGAATTTGATTTAATACTCTTATAACACACTGAACACAAAAACCCACTATGGAAGTGCTAAGTCTTATTAGGCCTGGCAAGAGTGGATGCAAGGTGACAGCTTCCTTAGACTTGACAGTGTTGCTCACCAGAAGACTCCAGTGTGTAAAAGCATAACCAGGCATCGCATATAATACTTAAGGGTAGAAAAAAAAGAGGAAGTGCTCCTCACAAATCAGAAATCTAGCCCTGGTGGTTTTCCTCTGAGCATGGGAAGCTCAGCTTTATTTGCTATGTCTGACACAGAAATGGGGCTTGAATCCGAGGTGCTCATAGCAGACACCTACTACTGAATGTGCCACTCTGCACCCTTAACAGACAGTTGGCAGAGGGATTTGAGCTTCTGTCAGCCACATAACATGGGAGCACCTGGCCACTGCACTGCACAGCAAGTCGGTGTCTGCACTGCTGCTCCAATAAATATTTGATTATTTATATGCTCTGAAGTAGCTCCCAAGAGGTGATTAGGAGAAAGAGGGAGAAAGAAAGATGACTGATGGTGTACTAGGTGCTAGGATATCATTTTCAGTCACCTCCTTCACTGTCATTTGACTTTCCAGGTGAATATCTTGACAAGTGCTTTGTCTCCGTGAACCTCATGCTCTGATGAAGAATTTCACCTCGGAACACAGAACTCTTCTTTGGGGAAACATCATTAGAATTGACACGTTCCCTGAAATGTTTGGGTTTCATCACAAGTGCAAAGGAGCCTGATTTTGCATTTTACAGCTCTAGCACAGAACCGCAGACAGCCCTCCAGGGTGAGGCAGAAGGAACGGTGCCCGACCTCCCTCCTCCTGCAGGCAGCAGCAGGAGGCTCCCAGCAGAGAGGATGGCTCAGGTGAGACACAGACCACATCTGCCTGCTGGGGAGACCAGCTCTTCCCCTTGTCACTTGCTTCTGTACCTACCAAAACTAATGCCAAAACAAAGTAAGAAGGTGGAAGATAGCCCACAGGAGCTTTTTGTTGATTTCAGTGGGAACTGAGTAAAACTCGAAGTGCACAATTTCAAATCCATTTAAAACAGTGAATAACCAATTTACCAGTTTTCTTCATATAGATGAAAAAGACTCCATGAATGCTGAATGTATCGACACACTGCTGATGCCATAAAGACAGGCTAATCTACTGTAGAGCCCAATAAAAGTCAGATACCTGGTAATCTGCCTCTTTGTCAAGCAGTGCTCCCTCTAATCTCATACAGGAGAGATAAGAGACAGCTCGGAAAGCTAAAAGGACAGCACTTAAGCCCTTTGTTTGAAAATTTCAATAGAGAGCATTTTTCAAAACATTAAATGGGTTCTATTCAAATGCAGCTCGAAAGTAAACGGTGTCTAGTTCAGTGTGTGCGGTGACCTGCCCCAGTTTGTAGTTGAACAAAAGCATAAAAGCAGATGATACAAGTTCCATTTTGCTATCCAATATTTCATTAGGGAGCTAATTAAACTGGCTGCACTCAAATGCAGCACATAAACAATATTATACATGAAGGGGAGCGTTTCTGGGAAGATATTAGCTGATAGCACTGGCATAAATGATTTTTTTTTCCTTTTCTCAACAGTTAGGAACAAAAAGCTTTTTCCCCATTACCTCATCCTAAGTAGTTTTTCAAATCAAGCCCATGTTCACACTCACGCTGTCACTGATAATGGATCTTGTGTCAAATAAGAAGAGAGTAAAGGACTTGATAATAAGTGCAATTATAAAACATCAAAAATGGTAGATCAAAGTGGATTTCCTTTATTCCACTGTGTACAGTCACTTCACAGCTTCTCAGTGTTCCTGTCATGTGGTCCTGACAGGATGTATTAATTTTCTCTATTATCATAGCAACAAGAATGGCACACTTCAGAAAGCAGCTGACAAATGCAGCTCCTCATTATTACTCTGTCTTACTTTTATTCATTTTGTTTATAAAAACACTTTTTAAATCTCCTTCTCCTGAGATTCTCAGGCATGATGATAGCCATCAAACGGTTGATAGCCTTGTGATAAACAAAGCCCAGGGACAGTTTGAAGCCTTCGAAACACAGACACTCTCCAAAATAAAAAGAACTGAAAGTTATGGCCTGCGAGACTTTCAAAGCCCGTAATAAGTCAACATTAGGAGAACTTGAAAACTTCACCTAACTATTCCCACTCTAATTCGATTTAGAAATGTATCCATTTTCTGTAGATTTACTAAATTCTGTATGGGAATTTACAGCTGAGATTGGTAATTCGACAGACAAATTGCATTTGAAGAAGTAATAAAGCACAGAGTAGCGCAAAGCTCGGTTCCATTCCTCCTGTCCTGCCCCACGGGTGCAGTGACAGCTCAGCTTGGTCACGGTGGTGACAGCCAGATCCTTCTGGAGGGAAAGGTACAAGGCAAGAAAAAGAGTTGTAGAGCATTTTCCCACAGGGAAAAATAAGGAGAGAGGCACTGAGCGGGTGGTTTCCTCAAGGAATTATGCTTAACTTTCCCAATACTAAAGCTCACAGGAACGTTGTTTTTGAGCTGATTACGAATCGTTGCCGTTGCTCTTGCTAACATGCAAAGAAATACAGAATTATGCCCCAATTTCAAATGGCATAATATAAACAAGCTCATGCAAATTAGAAGTTCTGAAGCAATACACTGTCATGCCTCTGCTGAAGTGAGTAAACCGTAACAATTTGCACGAAGCAAAAACTTAATTTTCACACTAAAAACTGAAAACGATGACATTCAACATATAGAATTTCATAGGATAAATTCTGCTTTAAACATGCACGCCAATTAAAGCACCATATCCAAAGCCTGTAACGTTACTCTGAATTTAGAGCACACTTGCACAGTATTGACTTTCATGACTGCTTCGAAAGGGTAACTCTAAATCCTCTACAAGAGTTGTCTACAACATGACTCTACGCAGTTGGAAATTGAAGTATTATGCCATCCTGCAACCACGAAGAATAACTACCTTGAATATTAGTATAAAAGTGGATGCAGCAGTTTCACATCCTATCGTGAGTATTATGGCAATGATACGGAGAAGTGATTTACATCTTCATTATTTCTAGAATGTAAGAATCGCTATTACTGGCGCTTTGTAGAGTCATTTGCTAGCATTTAAGCAAGTTATGATTAATGTAATTTGAGTAGAACGCATATTGGACAGATAGATTATAGCCCTGCTGATATTGTATGTACAATAATTAGTACTGTGACAACAGCTAATTATTTTTAATTTTAGAGCTGAAGGATTTTATCCGCAAATATTGTGGCTGTAGTTAATAGATCAGTCTATTCCACGGCCAAAATGAGGTGACAGAAGTGATGCATTAAGTAAATGAGTAATTTCCTATCAATATTTAAAAGTAATGGAAGCACCAATCAATAACAGCACTAGACATTTAAAGCACTGCTGCTAAGTATTACTGTCAAAATTAGTATATAAAGTATCCACATCACCAGCTCACCCAGGGTGCTGCACAGCACAACGGAACTTACTAAAAGACAATTGAAAACATAAAAATGGCCTCCTCTGAATTCAAGAGAACTGAGGCACTGAAACGCTGTTCCAGCTGTATGAAAGACCATCTGTCTGCATAAGAAGTGGAGTGAAGAAAAACAGTCTCAGATGGATTCAAACAGAACTACCTCATTGATTTTGACAGTGGCACTCTGGAACAGCGTGTCCTAATCATATGGTCTGCAGTTAATATCTGGGCCTTACTTGCCTGCTAGCGGCCAAAGAAATGCTCCGTATAGCTTGATCACATACATCTACGAATTTAGATAGCAGAACACCAGGGAAGCTGTGACAAGTCCACTTAAAAATGAGCACCTGGTTTACTCTGGCCTGGAAGCTGTCAGCTTAAAATACTTGAAAAAGAATGTGCAGCACTGGGAAAGGAGATTTGAAAGCTTCCAAGAGAAAACTCCTAGAAGACAAAAAAGTAAAAAAGCCTTTCACTGGCATGAGAAGATGTCACACAACATCCAGTAATCCTAAATGGGCAATGAAGTACTTCTTCCAATACAAGGCACTAATCAGCTATAGGTATAATATGGGAGAGACTAATAGCACTGGGGAGACTGCTTCAAGCATTCACATCTGCTTTTTCTACCCCTGGTGAGCCCATCAATCACCAGGTAACAGGTCTGTGCACAAACTGCAGCTACCGATGACAGTACTGCATAGCAAATTCTAAGGCAGCCTGCCTTTGTGCTGAAAGACTACGATGCAGGTCGGAGCTGCTGCAAACTGGTCAAACTCCAACATTTTGATAGCTTAAATCAATGCAACATGGAATACAGGAAGGCAAACAACATCATCTCGCTGTTCAGAAATAATAAAAAAGGACACGGAAAACACAGGATAATTCTAATTAGGAGATTTTCTTAAACCCACTTATCCGTTTTCCTTGGAGCTCCTCTAGTCCCAGAGAGAACGATTTCATGCACTACTCTATTTTTAAAGAAAACTGAAATGCTTGCATCATCCCGTCAGTATCGCCTCCGCACGTGCTCCTAGGGGAGCAGGCAAAGCTGGGGGAAGGCTCTGCTTGCAGACTGATCCGAATTTTAGAGGAGTCTTGGGCATGCTCCATCTACATCATTCTCAGGGATTGGAGCAGCATACTGATTTTCTTTCAGCTCTTCCAATTTTATGGCAATATAGAACATTAATAATTGATGTTCCATTGATTTGGTTATTTTCTTTAGGAAGCCTTATAGTTCTTCCACAGCTAAGAGCTGCAGAATGCTCCCCAAAGCATTCAATCTTATCATTACTCCTCTGACTCGCTTTGAATCCGTTTATTAGCCTTAATTTGTACCCTCGTGCTTAACATCAAGGAAGTTACTTTTTGATTGACTCTGAAGAAATAACCCTTAAAACCAGAAACTAGCAAACAAAAGCTTTCCCAACAGAACAATATTTAAAACTCAGCAATACTAGAACAAACTTCTTGGTTTCATTTATTTGAGTGGTAATTGCTCAGTGCAACAAAGAAGCCATTTCTAACAGAGGACTAGAAGACTCACGTCCCTAGATCCTTTAAGTGCTTTTGGTATCAGATTAAATATTAATACAAAATAATCTGTACTGCTATTCATCCACTTCTTGCATTGCTCTTCTATAAGGGATCACAAAATGAAGCAGATGAGAGACTGATGTCGATATTAAATGTACTCAGCTTTTCTTTGAAGCCAGGGTGTCTTTACACAGAGAAGGGGTCATGCGATGGCCCTTAAGATTTTCTTGAGCTTCTACATCTCAGAATCTTCTCAAGGTAGAAAACCCAGTCAGAAATGTAAACACTGTATTTATTAGACAGAAGTTCCATTAGGTAGAGGAGAGAAGAACCTAAGAAAACTGCCAGGTAATGAGAGATCTGTCACATGAGCTGACTAAAAGCCATCTGACCCAAATCCCAGTTTCTGTGCCACTAATCAGACTCTTCTCCAACACAAATCCAAGTGTTTAGAAGCAAAAATCAGCTTGAAAACTGATGGTGATAAAGACTGAAAGTGATAACGTATCTAAAAAAAAAAAAAGCTAAAGTAGTAAAACTCACAGAAAACTATGGGTGGCACAACCGTATTACTGTAGATTTTAATGTTTCTCTTTAAATCATAATTGGTACTAATTGCACTATTTACATGTTAATGAACAACACCTGGCCTCAGCTGGATATAAAGAGGCTGATAACATTTTTCTCTCACCTCAGCAACAAGTAATCGAAGATGTACAATTTTGCAGAGGAGAGCTCGCCAAATAAAAGACGCCAATAATTAGGGCAATGTGTAAGCAGACTAACTTTTGTGGGTAAGTGCAACATTAGGAATTATGATTCTGAATTACTGAAGAACTGAAACTAAGTGAAACACAGGTATAGGAGAGAAGCGAAAACAAGAGAAAAAAGACTGACTTGGTTATCTTGTAAACAGGATGAAAAAACTGCAAACAATTCAGGCTGAATAGATAATTTCCTATATTTCCCTTATAACAAAGGCAAACCTGCTGCAGTACTTAGAGAGGTAAGCACACTCAGACATCTTCAGCAGTGAGAACAACACAGTGGTGATGAAGCTCAATGTACACCAATCCGGTTTTTAAATAAAAAGCCATCTTCCCACAGAGTTGACCTGGACTAACTGAAAACCACATTATTTCCTACTTTTGGTTAATAAGCAAGTCATTTCCAAAGGAGTTACTCTAAAAAGTGTCTAAATTAATTCGCTTCCTCTCTTTCAAACATGCACTTTCTCAACAAAATTGCAGAAGCTATACAAGCACTGCTTCTGAAAGCGGTCGTTTATTCTTGCTAATGACCACAGCTCTGGAATTTATTTCAGAACAGCAGTTCTTCAGCATCTCACAACTGGAAGATGTAACAAAAGGCAGACAACTCAACGTTACTGTATGCCTTATCCAATTCTAATGACTCCTCTTTTCAGCTAACATTATCATTGCTGTTCTAGACAGCTTGAAGGATTCTGTTGGCTTCTCCAGATCAGAGAAAATATAACCACTTGGGTGTGTTTTAAAGAGCTGCGTCTCCTGTCTGATTCTCTAACAGTTCATATACTAAATATGTACATTCTGAAAGTATCTGAGATAAAAAAACGTCCTCTTGAAGACAAATATTAGTAACATATAATTTGTTATATGATGCCCACTGTACATTGTTTTTTTTTTTTAAAAAAAAAACTGCTTTAATTATTGATTTTTAATGTTCTAATTAGGAAAAACCTAAGCATTAAAACAGCTTAAATAACTATGGCCACATGTGGGATTTGCCAGAAAAAAACACACACAGAAAAGCTAAACCCACTCAATGGCAGTACTCAGCATGAACAAGCCACCAAACTGCTACTACTGACAAGCAGACAGCATTTATACATTAGGAAAATATTTGCATGTAATAAAACTCGGCTCATATAAATTTCGTTCAGAATAACTAAGTATAATTTTATTTAACAATACAGGATGCAACAGAACAAAAGCAAATTCTCTAAGACATAAGACTCAGAAGTAGAACATAACCTAAGGGGACTTACTCTGATCATGCTTTGAACAGAGGGCAGAAAAGGAAGATGCGGTTAAAAGAAAGGGCTGAGCATATCTGGAGGAAGAACTGCCATGTTTAATTTAGAACAGATGGGCTCCAAGTCCAAAGTTACATTTTAACAGATACTTCAGTTGGGCTTAAGCACCGTATCTTAAGGATAAGAAGGTCCACAAATCAGAATACACATAAAAGAAAGATGCACAATATGAAAACAAACACTGTTTGTTCGCCCTTTTTCTGAACTACTGTAAAACAGTACCATCCATAAAGAAACTTTATGATACAGTAGTTAATATAAAAAAGACATAGATATTGGAGGGAAAACAAAGACTGGAGGAGCAAATGGAAGTACTGCTATAGCACCAGCTTTACTTTAGTGAATGAAGATGGGTATATTAGGTTACCAACCAGTATATAAACCACACACAAAGAACATGAATGAAATTCACTCAGCTCTTACCCAGAGAGAGCGATCAGCCTTCCTTTTAATGCCATAGCCAGATGTGGCTTTAGGCTGTACCTGGGACACTGCAGAGTTGAGTGTGCCTTGTGGCTTCCATCCAAAGGACTTGCCAATAGCCTTTTGTTATCTCTGCAGATGATGAAATGAAAGCCAGAGGAAAGCAGAGGACACTCACACCATTACTGTTACACCTAATGAGAAAAGGCGCTGCAAGGTCATCATGGCTGGGCCAAAGATACAAATGTTAATAAGTGAAGGCCTAGAGTTTAAAATAAATAAATAAATAATCCACAAGCAGTTTTGACAGAATCGAAATGACCTTACCCAAATTTAGCCTTGTAACAAGGGAAAAAGGCCACTGAATTCCTTACGTACATTCTTTCCCGAGACACTTAACAGATCAAACTGCAGCTACATCTCTCTCCAATGATGAGATGGAGAAATTATGCTCTCCCGTGAACACTCGAGTGAATTGAGCCCTCTGTGCACAGATAGAGCAACACAGCCACTGACTTCCCATCAGCAGTTCATTCCCCTTTCGTGTACACCGGCTTTCACGTCAGCTGTTTCCCAAGTAACAAACCCATTCAGCTTTCCACCTAACCACAGTATCACCTTTGTAACAGTCATTTTCCAATGTTTTCATGTGATAGGGAAGTTATTTCAACACTTTTGCTAATTAATGCAATAAAACATGCATTATTAGCTACGAATGTTCATTTACAAATATATTTCATCAAAAAATAAATAAAAACTCAGTTTGTAAGCAGCCTTTTTTCCATCTTCTGTTACAGTTTTTTGCACATTACTGGGTGCTAGCTGATGAACTTGATCCCTCCACAAAGACACAAAGAGGCAGTTCTAGAATGTACCGATAGAAAAGAGGTGTAGGAACACAAGGCTGAGATAGGGAATGATATAAATTACAGACCATGTTTCAGTAAGAGGAAAAGACATGCTCCTAAACTGATTTCTTTGCCAAAGTGTGATTTTATGGAAATATAAATATATGTACGGAACATGCAGACGCGCTCTGTATAAAAGAACACTGTAGAAATGTACACATGCGATAATTAAATCACTGACAAAAGAACTTGTATTCTGGCTCTGATTTTTAGTAACAGGATTTAGCAACAGCAGCAAAAAATATGAAAAGCAATCTTCACCAAACTTGGAGCTCCATCAATCAAACAAGAAAAAAGCCCCATAACTTTATGAGAGTTCAGGAAGAAAAATCTAAGGCTGCAGGAGAACGTCAGAGGCATGCTAAAAGGTGTGTAGGTCCCCAGGACTGGAGGGGGAAGGAAAGATTTAAAGGGAGATGAGAGGCTACATTCCATAGAACGCATAACTGCCATAAAAAATAGTATCTATGATTGTGAAAAATCAATAGGGAAAATAATTCTGGAAATAAATAAAAACTTAAGCATTCACAGCTATGAAATAGAATTACAAAAATTAATTACAGCTAAGGCCGACAGTCTGTGGCAAATGCCTTTGTAACTCACATCTGACATGACCAGGTTTTATAGAAGGGAAATTTTTTACAGGGACCAAGAGGTACAGATTTAGCATTTGAACTTAATTTCTCAGTTTTTGTCAATTTAAGTTATGGCCCTGTTATTTATTTGTATCTTAAAATCACGATCTATTTTGAAAATTTCTTTTTTTTTTTCTTTTTTTTGAAAGCTAAAATTGAATCGTACTTACGGTTGCTGAAATATTGATTTGCAACATAGATCAGCAAATACAAGTGCTGATACAACCTCTCTCCCAAAGGAAGCCAGAGCCAGCAGCGGTCATTACATACACTTAAATCAGACAATGGAAAAAGTACAATTTTAATATTGAACCAAGTTTCCAACTTACTGGGGAGAGTTGGAGGCTATCAATTTTTCTGTGCTTCGAAGAAAACTGTCTTTGTTAGAAATTCTCCTCAGCTCACTCCCCTCCATAAATAACAGACCCAGGCTGTTGTTTTATGCCCCGGAGCACCTCTACTTATTTTTCCAAATGATACTCACAGAGTACAGCAGTTCCTTTTCTTTGACTACTGAAGTTAATTTTTCTTGCTCGTGTTATTTAAAGTAGTTTTACATTTGGAAGATAAAACAACATTCCTTGCTTCTGGACGTTAGAATCTGCTAATGTCAGAAAGAAAATACAACTTAAATAAAAACATGAAATACATATGCTCAGCTCTACAAGAACTGACTGAATAAGACCCCATGCACTAGTAGTTAAATATTTATGTTGAACTGAAAAGGAAAACAAAACAAACAAAAACCTTACAGGACCTTGTTTTGGCTCTTTGGAAAACTATTCTTGTTATTAAGAAGTCTAGATTTTGTAGCAAATCTGCTTCAATTAGTACCACCGTGATGATTTGACTCTTCTCACAGTCTTGCTTAAGTCCAATATTTTCTAAGGAGGCAAATCTTTAAGAAATAAGGTCAGCATTTAGAAATAAGGGCTCTGAGCCACCTGACAAGTACTACACCTAACACATTACCAACCGTAAATCAGACTAGATGGGTGAGATTTTACATCTTGAAGCCCCAATTTTCCTCTTCCAGTATGTTAATCGTGATGTCTTTACAGCGGTACATTTAATTACCCTTGCTATCCCTTCACCTAGTCATGAAATAAAACTTCCATCAGTAAATATCACAAAAAATCCTTGTCTGACATTTTAAACTGACTTCTGAATTGAACACGCATTTTTTTTTGACGTTATGTTTATTAATAAGGCTCGAAGTAATATCCTTGTTGTAAATACGAGTTTCTTTGCTGTAGCACAATATTGCATATGAGGCATCCATGTACAAGATAGATGCGAATTAGGGACGCACTCACAGCTCTACAGAAGATTGATCTCTCTCCCAGAGCTGTCATGTTTCACGGAGGGAAGGAACAAGCTGGCAGTGCTCCAAGCACAGTCATATCTGTGAGATCCACAGTAAGGTGGATTTTTTTTTTTTTTTTTCCCAACTGACCTTTATAAAAAACAAAAAACTCTGCAGAATAGAGGTCTCATGATAGCTAATCTTATGGATCTCTCACGGCAGTGAAAAGTCACAGAGGCATTTCCCATCTTCCCGAGACTCATTTACATTACACAGCATTTCTTCCAGAGTCAGCCAGATACACTTTGCATGGCTCTGTTCACCGCAAAGAAAATACAGAGGTTTCTTTGACTTGGATGATTGTAGTGAGACAAATATGGTGCAAACTGCAGCCAGGACTCTGGATGCTGCAACATCCAGGGAGCTGTCAGGCACTAAAAGCTGCACAAATGCTTTCTGATGAACAAAAACTTAATGCAAGATTATTTCAATTGCAAAATCAAAGGCCTGAATCTGCAGTGAGAAGTCAGAGAGGAATTTTTCAGTAAAACTAAAAATGTGTATGTGTGCAGTGCCAGTGGAGCCACAGCCAACTGCAGGAAACAGTATGAGTAGTGGCCAAGAGCTGGGGCTTGGCCCAGCCACTTCCAAACCTGACATGCTTGAAGGGAGCACAAAGGAACAGTGCACAAATGGACCTAAGTAATCAATGATAAAACAAGGGGAGGCCAAGCTCTTCCTCTCTGTTTCAGTCATGAAAAATAATCTTACTTGAAAATAATGATGACAAACAAGCCTCGAGCTTACTGGGGCAAAATCCAACTTATATCTAAAGTGAGAGCATGCAAGGGCTGCACTAGATCTTTCTTTGCTCCACCTCAAGAAGAATCCAAAGAAATAAGCAGAGATGAAAAGTGCTAACCCAGCAGCGTGAAACTAGGTAAGTTTTGTTCTGGTAAACTATAGCTAAGAAGAAACATCCTTGCATATAGCTCACTAGCCAGGTCTGGAAGTGCTGCAATAGCATCAGTGCAATACCAAGAACAGCCAGACACACGGGCAAACTGTGGTCTACAATCATGCTGCATAGCTGGGCTTGTAGCCTTCTACACCTTGAAAATCTGTTTAAGGGAGTCAAACCTTCCTGCAACATTTACAATCTTATTAGCTGTGCTGTAATAAAAATAAACTGAACTATTCAGCAAAACAATGAAATGCAAGTCATACCAAGTTGAAAACAAAACCTAGAGTGCCCTCCAAATGCAATGTTGTACATTCCTACAACACTATTTACTTATTTATTTAATCCCTGTCACCTTGTCAGGATCCGTCAGCTAGCCTTCAGTGTGCCATCAGCTATCACGTGTCAATTAATAAACCTGCAAACAAGCTGAATGCTGTACATTAATTTATTGTGAGAGAAGCGGGTGACACTGCTTTGAGCTCTTACACCATTCCCTCACCTGAATAGTGAAGGTGTCTGACAGCTTAAGAGACTGAAGCTCAGAGAAGCCACACTTTTACTCCTCTCCCTCTTGTTACCCCACTGGTCCTGTCCCCGCTGTGCACAGTGAACCAGTTCAGGGCACCGTGTGGAGCATCAAACTTTTGTGTAAGATAAGGACATTAAGCACCAAGAAGATAGCAGCACTGGGGTAGTCATCTTATCTGTGGTGTAACTGCATTTCAAGAGTGGTGAGGGAAGAGTCTGGGGGTAATGCAGTGAGCATCCTTCCACCCCAATCCACCACTCGGCGGTTCCAAGCAGAAGCCTCCGAACATGTAAGAACTGATTTCTGATTATGGCACAATAATCAAAGAAGTATTTAAAAACTAAACTGGAGAAAAAAGAACCACATACCTATATATTTTTGCTCAATTTCAGGATGATTTTACTAAAGGAAAAGAAGAAATTTAACTTCACTGAGCCACAGACTCAAGGCTGACAGAACCTGAACCATAATTAATTGCTAAGTGCAGTTGTACTGTTTTTTATTTCCCTCCTGAGCCTTCTCTGCTATCCCACTTCCTATGCAAATACTTAAGGAGAGCAGCAGCCTCATCTCATAAGTGTTTTGTGTCAGCGGAGCACTTGCTGAAGTCAATCGCAGCTCTGTGTGCGCAGGCTGGCGGGACAGGGACCCTTGTGTAGAGATGGTCTCATAAAAATGTATTTTAAAAGAAGATGATTTATTTTTATTTAATCATCTCACTATATATTCTTGTCATCCTGGGCAAACAGCCAGGAGGAGATTAGGAAAAAAAAATAATCTTCTGCAACAGTAATAAAACACATGGAATCGGTAATGTTACGATTCAGCCATTTTTCCTACATTCCCCAAATACAAAGGAGCAGATTGTATTTTCAGGTTGAAATAGGCTCTATTGGGTGCCAAATGGAGGGAAAGCATTTAAGACTTCTCTCTTAAAGAAAGAATAAAAGTTGCAGCCATCATTCCTACAAATATGCTGCAATAAACCTCCAGCTTTGTCGTGTTCCAGGAACATGCAGTGCCTATGGGCTGGGACTGGCCACCGGTGTACAGTGCACTCTCCCTGCCCTGGGGCTAACACCACCAACCTGGGGAACCAACAGTGCCAAATACAATTTTCAGTTTTTGGACAGGAAACCCAGATGGCTAATTATGAGCACCTAAATGCCAAGGTCCCTTATTAACTATTTCACTGTAGAACTGTAGAGCAGCAAAATCAAGGTAATGTGCTCACAAATGCAATGAGCAATTACTTTCACATCCCGACCTTTCATTTGGAAAGTTGCTCTGTGAGAACGAAGTTAATAATACATTCTCTTTTGGCAGTGTTTGTAAGTACACTTGTGAATATTCAGACAAGTGTCAGCTCAGGGAATCTGTTGTTTAAGTTGTTGGGTTGGAACGCGTTCACTGTTTGGTGAATGCCGGATGGAATAAAGTCATGTTCTACACACTTCATAAATGGAGAAAGAGTGGATCACTTTAATTCCTATCTAGGATTAAAAGCTCAGAGCATGAGAGTATATTGTTTCCTACAACATTTTCAGCACCAGCAACACAAGTCTCTATTAAGGCTGACTTCTAGAAGCTCCATGCTAGTGGAGCTCATAGTAATCTCCTTCCACAGTTACAGGACGCATGTATCTAATCATTTAAGTATTAAACTTGTAAAACCTTTTCTTCTTTTTTTTCCCTTCTCTTTTACATGCCCACTGCATCAGGCTGCAGAGAGGGAGGGGCATACAGAGTAATACCACGTAGGACCAGGCCACAGCACCCAGTATAATGCTGAGACTTCTCACATGATCCTGAACCTATGCCAGTGGCCTGAGGCCTTATATTGTGCCAGAGAAAGTTCAGGATGGGTATAAGGAAGAATTCCTTCTCAGAAAGAGTGCTGAGGCATTGGAACAGGTGGTGGTAGAGTCACCATCCCTTGAAGTTTTCAAGAAAAGGGTAGATGAGGCATTTAGGGAAATGGTTTAGTAGGCACTGTGGTGATGTACTGATGGTTGGACTTGATGTCTTAGTGGTCTTTTCCAAACTTTATGATTCCATGAATTCTAATTTTAATGCTAACATTACAACACAGAAGATCCACAGTTTCCAAGTAGGGAACTGTTATGAAAGAAAGAAATTAAGATATATACACTAGAAGTTATTTCCAGTAAGAAAGTATGCTAAGTAAGTTCCTAACTATCTACTATCCAGGCCTGGATACAGTACTCCAGATGCGACCTCAGAAGGGCAGAGCAGAGGAGGATAGCACCCTCCACTGCCCCTCTGCCACCCCCGTTCTGCTGCACACATTGATAATGTCAGTCCTCTCAGCTGGAAATACACATTTTAAGTTGACTTTTAAATAGCAAAGACGTTTAAAGTACAGCTCAACTTAAAAGAGTACAAGTGAACATACAAGGGAAAAGAAGACCAAGCTGTTCAGAAAATGTGAATTCAATTTATCTTCTTATCAATACAAGATTGCATTTCAAAATGGTAATCTATTCATAAGAGAAAGAGTGAAATAACACAAAATCACAGACAAGAATTTTTGAAGTGACAACATAGTAAGAGCAAAAATTAAGTTTTTCTAAAGCTAGCTTCTCCATGAATGTAGATTTCCCTGTCTATTAAACGGAGAAGTAGAAGCAAAGTTAGTCTCCACGCGCAGACAAGCAGAATTTTCTGCTTCTAAATTGACTAAGACCAATATATGGATATTCATATACCTGAGTAAATCGTTCTGCTGCTAATTATTAAGGCTTTCCAGTGATTATAGAATCACAGAACTGTAGGGGTTGGAAGGGACCTCTAGAGATCATCAAGTATAAAACTCCTGCTAGAGCAGGTTCTGTACAGCAGGTCACACAGGAAGGCACCCAAATGGGTCCTGAATATCACCAGAGAGAGAGAGTCTACAATCTCTCCGGGCAGCCTGTTCCTCTGCTCCATCACTCTCACAGTAAAGTTGTTCCTTGTGTTCCTATATAACTTGCATGTTCTACATTCTGCCCATTGCCCCTCAGTCGATTCCTGCATGTCACTGAAGAGTCTGCCCCAATCTACTTGATTGCTGCACTGGGATCACCAGGTCCTTCTGTGCAGAACAGAGTTATTCCTTCCCAGGTGCAAGATTCTACACTTGCACTAGCTGGACCTCATCAGGTTTCTCTGCCCAACTCTCCAGCCTGTCCAGGCCTTGCTGAATGGCAGCATTGCCTTCAGGCATGCCCATCACTCCAGCTAGCTTTGTGTCACCAGCAAACTTGCTGGTCACATTCAGGTCACTGATGAAGGATGACAAAATAGACTGGAACTACATTAACTTAGTCAGGTTGTACTACTTAAATTTGGTTTGTAATCAAAATGCAAGGCTCTTGGTGATGACTATCAGACATTCTCAACTCCAGTGGCTATCTTCCCAGACACTCTGCTGGGAGCCAGTATTCCCTTTAAGTCAAAAAGTGTTCGTTTTCCCTGCTGGTAGCCAGCATTTCTAACTCCAGTAGATCATAACAGATTACAAATCTGCCATTAAGCCAGGACTGGAATACTTTCTCTTGTACTTAAACAGCATGTGAAGAATAATCCTCCTATACAGGAATACTTCAGAAATTTTGCTTGTATTTATAGATTTCTTTTTTTAAGTTTTATTATGGCATTAACTACTAAAACTAAGTGGGGTGGGGCAGATACATTGGCAGTAGTAGCAATCCCTCCCTGATATTATCAATACATCACATGTAAACTCTAAATAGACCTCAAAGTGATCTTAAGCCCTCAGAATTCCATGAGAACAATACACAGAAAACCACTTATGGGACACCTTTTATAACTTAATTCTGAGGTCTGGAAAACGCAGAAAAAATTATAAACTGAAAAGATTTAAGTACAATCATAAAACTGTTAAATCACAAAGCTGCAAAGCAGGTTAGAAGGAAGAAAGCTTTATAGCTGACAAACCTGAATTCCATATTCATGAGCAACATAAAGATGTCACAGTCCACTTTGGTATATATTCAGAAACTACATTTCTCTTGAGTAAAAGTAAATAAGCAGAAGTATCAGGAAACAAAATTTAAAAACACAGACCAGTAAAATGGAGTTCTGAAATAGGAGAGGCTTTCTTTTTCTAAATGAAGCATGCAGGAGAGGAAGTAAAGAGCCTCAGAGCTGACAGAAGGCCCAAGACAGAAATACAAATTGCTTCCTTCCTCAAAGGCTTGTACAGAAAACAAACCAGGAGGAGAACAAATTCCCCTGCAGTTGCCCTTTGTGAAGGTGGAAAGGTGGCAGCAGGTCTCTGATCACCCCTCTGGGACCACAGCTGCGTGCCAAGTAACTGTAGAACGGCTGAGGTGAACCCTGACTCAATCCCTTCGACGTATGCTAAAGTCTGCAGGAGAAATACGCATTTTTTTTTTTCACTATGCTATTAGTTTGTAGCTTTCTGGAACCACATAACACAGAGAACGTGAGCTTTTCAATTTCTAAGAGCATAACTCAACCAATAAAACTGAAGATCAAAGATGTTTTCTCCATTTGTCTGGTCACTAAGTGGTAGCACACATTTGTTTTCATAAATAATTAAAGCTAATGGAACTATTAACTTTAAAGAAATTATTAGCAAAAATAGTTCTTTCGATAGGAAGCACAGCAAGCAGTATAAAAAATATTGATACTCTTGGGAATAATTACATTTATATTCATTAAATGTATCTATTCCAAGGGCATCACTGTAGATAAAATGACTTGTTACATGGCACTCCTTGTGACCTGAGCGTGACACAGCATGGAAAACGCTGGGCTGATCACAATTTCAGAATGAAGGCAGGGTAAGACAAGCTATAATTGAACTACAGCAAGTAAATTTACAATGCCTAAGTAATAGCAATTAAAATATGAACAGCTGTATTCTTTCATTTGATATTAACTTTTCTCCATACCTCTAAACAAATCAGATTACACCAAGAATGAATTTTTTTTCTTGCCCCAAATGTTGACAGATTCTACAAGATAATCTATTCCTCAAACCATCAAATACGTATTGAAACAAACTACGACAATCCAAAACAAGGATTAATAATCACAATATTATATTATGCGTGTTGTCCACAGTCATTAATAAAAAAGAACACTTCAGTATACCTCAGATAATGTTCGATTCAGAAAGAAGATAATACCGGGCAGGATTTGTTTTGAGCAGAGCAGCTGCTATTTGGTGTGCAATCAAAGTGACTGGACTAGGTACCGAACGTTTTGGGGTTAGTGGAACATTTCAGATCTCAGACACTAATGAAATACGTCGTAATATGACCTTTAGGTCACTGCCTGTTATTTCAAATTGAAATTATAGCGAGTGATAACCTCTGCACAGCTGAAAACAGACAAACATCAGCCACATTACCTGTAAATTAAAAATGCCTCGGACTACATATCACTTCTTTTACTGAATTGAGATCTGTATGCACACACACACACACACAATTAATGCTGTCAACTAATTATGTACTGCGTTCAGAAATGACACAAACAAATGCAAGCATTTCTAAAGCCAGATGAAAACAGCCCCTGAATGCAGTACCCTCCAACTTCTATTGCAAGGGCTTAACCTCCAGAATTAATAAACTGCAAGCATATCCACCCAAACCCAAACCAGAAAAGCAGGAACATCAACAACCAAATCTGCACCACTCCCAAAGGGAACATGTATGCGTAAATCCAGAGCTGAGCATTTGGAGTCTCTAAGCACACAAGCACATTTCCTTTGCTGAAGGAAGCAGAGTAGGAAAAGAAAGGAAAGCTTCCCAGAGAAATGCCAAGGTGGCATGGTAACTGCACACATATGGCCATGTAGGAACGACATGTTATCAGACAAAAGCCTAAGAAGCTCACACAAGAAACTATTGTAAAGAAGTTTAAATTTTATGAAGGGTAACTAAACACCTGCTGAAATAGAAATGATTATATTTTGCAAATTTGCAAAGTTTTCTTTTGTTCATATATGTTTTTAAATCTTTGCACATTGAAATTTTATACCTCTTCTCCTGTAGGAGGGAAAGAAATCTTACATAAAACACTCCATGGTCTTCCTTCATAACTTTTGTCATACTTCATTTAGAGCTTTAACTGACTGCCTTTGAACAAATGTTTTTAGCAAGATAAGCTATAAAATATTTGTACAACTCAATTCTCTATCACCATGCAGAGACAGATGATCCCGAGCAGTCATATCCCATGACTGGACTTTCCAAAACTCAGGAACTATTTCACAAGTGCAATCACCATGTGCCAGCAGTGCTCAACTTACAGTACTCAAATCGATCACAAATGTCACTCCTATCAGAATCATGAGACAAGAGATTTGGGCCAAAACTGTTGCAGAAGAAATTAATCACTGGGAAGCAGTAGGGTGCAGATCACAGATCTAATGTTACAGAATATAAAAAAAAATTGAGTTATTTCTGAATGAATTATTTACAGTGAGAATTCGTAGAAAGCTGGTACAGGGCTATTATTTTAATATTCTTAAACACTTCTCATTGCAGCATGAAAATATGGCATTTACATTTGTTTCCCCTGAAATTCCAACTGTTTAGCACAAATCTCTCATCCCAGGTAAGGTGCCCCAGGTGCTTGGGGAAGAGCTGCTCAGATTCCCCCACACATCTCTGAGGAGGATGTTAGGGACAATGAGTTTTACATATGTTGCTGAAGTCTTTTCCTCTACATATGCTGCTAGAATCTTTTTCCTCTACAATTCTCCAAGTCCCCTAAGCTGTTAGAACAAGAGATTTGCAAATTATCATGGCATTAGCCTTCCTGTCAGTCTTGCATCCAAACCAAATGCACAGAAGTCCTCAGGGGCCTCTGGGTGACCAGAAAGTGCTGGCTCCACACTGAGGGAGGCTGAGAATGCATCAGCCCAGGGCAACAGTGGTCAATTCTTTGCTCTCACTGCTTCATATCCTTCTCCAGCAAGGACAGCACCAGGGAATAATACCAAGAGCCAGACCTTCCTCCTCCTACGCCCCTAAAGACCTCTGTTTAATGGCACTTAAGTAGGATGGAGAAGACAGGCGTTTGATTTAAACTCCTGAACAGGAGAGGTGATGCGATGAAACCATCTGGAAACAAGGGACTGCTTAGAAACTAGAATTTGCAAAATAAGAGAAGGTAGCAGCACACAGTAATTATTTTAGCAGGCATAGTGAGATCAGGCTTCCTTGTGAATACTTACGGAAAGAGGGCTGGAATTTTAATGAAAAGCACAAAAAAAAAGAAATTAAAAGTAAGCAGGAAAAAAAGCCTTGGGGTAAAATGGGCTTAGAAAGAAAGAGACTGGGACCAGATCACAGGAAGAAGTCAGCTTCAAGGAAGGGGATAAAAAAAATAAATAAATAAATGCTGTCATGTAGCATTTGTGAAACCAAACAGCAACGTATTGATTTCTTCTCCTTTCAGCCTTGGATTCCAAGAGAAGGTGACAGCTTGCTCCTGCTATCAACAGCTCTTCAGTTGTTTGAGATGCTCAAGTTTAGCTGGTATTTTTTACTTTAACTTGTATGTATGTGAATTCACCACCCATTAAATGGAGGTAATACCCTCACCACTTCCCAGGGTTATTGCAAAGAGAAATACATTAGTGCTTGTGAAGTATTCAAACACTACAGTG
Source organism: Callipepla californica brunnescens (assembly GCA_023055505.1). Taxonomy (NCBI): domain Eukaryota; kingdom Metazoa; phylum Chordata; class Aves; order Galliformes; family Odontophoridae; genus Callipepla; species Callipepla californica. The sequence goes on from JALIRH010000013.1 coordinate 4,216,465, forward strand.
AAAAGCACCACAAAATTGCCAACAGGAAATTAATACTGTTGTAAGAGCAAGGTTTGAATGAGGGTAATAAATATGGCTTAAGGCTATACATTAAACAATGTACTATAAACAATAAACTAAAATATTGAATGGCTTGTCATCATGCTGCCACAGTCCATTCTGTACACTCAATGTGTGAGGGATGCTGAGGACGAGGACACAAGCAGTGCCTGCAATGTAATGTATATGCATACAGATCTTTAATTCTGACACTAGAGGTTTTTTTTACATGTAGTATTGATATTCACAGAATAACGATCATTATCATAACTGAAAGAGAGCATAAATATAGGACAGCTGTGCTGTTCACATGAAAAAGTGAGAAACACTGAAAATGTACCCGTGGGCAGAGAGAAGTGTTCAGTACTGCTGCAGGATGAGGTTTAACAAAGGTGGGGACACACTGTAAAATTCTTTCTGCTTGAAGCTCTTAATTTAGCAATGAACATTTATCATAACTGATGAATGCAGGAACATGAGAGTCTCCTCTGGTTCCAGATTTTTTTCTCTCTATGCATATGTCTAAGAAGATCACTACTCCAACTTCTTCAGGACTGTATTCTGTTTAGTTTCATGGCATGATATGTTACAGAGCAACACATACACATTTACTTATCTACCTCCTTTCTTCTTTGTCATCTTTGTACAAAGAATAAAGATAATTAAGTGGAGATTTTAGTATTTGCTTTAATAACATGGTGGAACAAACATATAAATGGGATTCATAGAGCAGCACTGAAACCTTCTCATTCATAAGATGCACAGATTAGCTATGATACAAGCAACAGCAATAGCTAAATTAATGTAGTCACGTGTATTTACACAGAACAAGCGCTTTCACCATGATCAGTGCTAATAAGCTAATTCATAATGAATCGCACTAGGCTCGATGATGCTAACTGTGCTGGTTGCTTTCACTTTGGAAGCAACTTCAACAAAAGCATCAGCTCAACCTCTGTTCCTGCTTCAGCAACTCACTACATGCTGAATCACATAGCCCTTCCTCAGGTGAAAATCCCAGGTCAAACAAATATCTTCTCCCAAGAAAAATCCAGAACCCAGTGCAAAGTGCTGCTAATTCCTAGACAACAGATTTCCACTGGGCTGTGCCAGCACCACGATGCTCTGGGCGTCTGCTGCCCTGCCCATGGTTGCAGTGCCAGGCCCTGCTCTGTGCTCCTCAAACAACACCAGGCCGATGTGTGACCTGACTGTATCTCGTTAAAAAATTCTAGGCCAAGGGTCCCTGTTTCATATGACATAATGATGATGATAGGGCAGTCATGAGCCATAATGTTCTCGTGGTGGACAATAAAATGCCTTTGGTGCATTCCTCTGCAGTCATGAAAGAAAAGCAGCACACAGTATAATGCTTAATAAAACTGAAGGTAGCCACTTACACACTCCAGATGCTTGTGTAAACTCATTTAAAACACTGATCTGCTGTAGTGAAGTTAACATACTGTTTTACATTCACATTTCAGTCCAATTTCTCTGTATCTCAATTAGCAGTGACAGTGTCTCATTTACACAAATAAATATCTCAACCTGCTTTCTACACAAAGTACCCTTTATTTAACTGACTACTGCACAAGAATGTCTCTGATGTTTTGGATTATTATTTTAAAAATGGATTCTACCATCCCATTCCCAGATGTACAGTCTTCAGATTCAATAAGCTTTCTGTGCAAACAACAAATTGAATGGCCTTTGTCCTTCTTTGCTGATAGAAAAATAATTTCTCAGTATTAACTTTTGGGTTTGGGCTAGTTGCCAAATGTATAGGGTAGAAGCTAGAACTATAGACAATATCACACAAGTCACAGATGGAAAGATCTATTAGGCTATTTTCTTCGACAACAAACTGATGAAGAACTGCAATCAATGAATCACATGCCTGTCATGTCCTCTACAGCGTATACTCAATTGTGTTGGCTTGTTCTAAACAACTGCAGCCACAAAACCTCTACCACTTCATTTATTGCTTCATACCACTCTAAGCAGACATGTCTGAAAAATGTAGCAGTCAGTAAAAACATAATAGTTTTACAGTGTATGAAGCGAAGCAAGAGCTGATGTGCCCATCCAATCTCATCACCTTCACAATCTGAACCTCTGTTTCAACCAGTGACCCTCGCGTTAACCCTAATGATGCAGGGGTTAGCTTAAGCAAGTTTTGAAAAGCATTCAGTCCCTAAGGGCTGCAAGTGTTAAGGGCTTACAGTCCCTTGGCAAACTACCCCCATGCTGAACGACTAGATCATTCTCAAACTATATTTGATTTCGTATTTAAATATCTCAGACCGCAGATTACAGATAGTGAGAAAACATTTCTGGGTCTATGTCTGGAAGCAGATACATTCTCCTGTATATTCTGCACCCTACCCTTAGTGCCCCTGTGATACCCCACACGTCTTAGAGACCTTCCAAACTCCCCTCCCTCCCCGTGCTGTACCTGCTTCTGTTGCTAAGTCTTTCTCTCAGGTGTCACTCAGCCATTCTCTACACGTTCAGACCTTTTAAAGACCTTTCCTTCACTAACAAGTTCCGAAGACATAATCACATTTTCACTCCTCTGAGAATCTCTCCAATTTCATACATCCCCGGTGTTGAACTGGCTATAGTCACAGGAGTCTTAGCAGCATCTGCTGTACTTCACAGACCCCAGACAAGCCAGACACACGCCGGCAGCCCAAGGTAACACTTGACTTGTTGGCTCCACTTATCTCACTTTCCGCACCTTAAGGTCCATTTCAGTATCACTGCTTTCCAAAGTAGACTCTACTGAATATTTTATATTTGCTTACTATCCCCAGCACTGAATCCCACTCGATTTCCTGTACATCATTCTGCATCTTTGAAATTTTTTGTACCTACTTCTATGTCACCAATTTTTTTTTTTAACATCTGAAGCTTAAATATTGGATAAGAAGCACATTTCTAACATCTTTTGCTATGATTTTTCAGAGATCTACATCCCTACTACAGATTCTGTGGCACACTACACTTTTCCACCCATTTCAGATTCAGAAGTAACCAGCTAAAATAATAAAATTGTAAGAAATTTCTGTAATATCTATGTCCCAGTAAACAAATTAAAAAAAAATAATAAGAACAAAAAAAAACCCCCAAACAAACAGAGAATTCTGAAAGTCCAAATATTACATTTAATTATTTTCATTAATAAATAATTGTAACCATAAATAACAGCAATAAAAAGAACAAACACCATTTTAAAGTTCTATTCCACTTTCTGACTTTAACTGCTACAGCTTTTAGCGACAGAAGACTACACGGAAAATAAAGGTTTCAATAAATTAAAAACAAAAAATAACCCACAGTTTTCCCAGACAAAGTAAAAGCTTTCTCATACAGAAACTGAATATTTGTGCAAATTCTGACTTGTTACCATATCAATAAAAGATAAGGATAATAATGAAGCTCACACTTGATAACCAAGTCCTGTATCTAAGAGCTTTGTGCATACTATATGAAGCTCAGAATCAACCTATGTGAGATAGAAGAGATAAAATAATCAATACATGTACACTGCTTGGGTTCTTCAGATGCCTGGCTCATCTTTTAACCATGTCTGTGTAACACGAAGTAAAATAAGCCTCAATTTTGATGAGAATCTGAGTATTGTAATACAAGTAATAAACTGCCTGGAAGCATTGCTTAGGAGATTAGCAAACTACCAACTGATAATGTCAATACTGTTAACTAAAACCTTTTCCTGTGAGCTGCACCCATGACACTGTCATATTATGATTTCTTTTTTGCATTTTTCCTACTATTTCATTAATTTCTAAACTTCACTATGCATACTGAGCAAAAGTGAACATTTCAAATATGCTACAGGCTAAAAAGAAGAGGAAATGCTGTACAATGAGGACAAGTACAGTATTTCCACATGCTTTACACTGCATCCAGCAGAATGGAGGTAACTAGGGCTTTCTCATCAGTACAATTTGTCATGTTTTAGCCACAACAGCTCAGACAGACTTTGCTTTCTACTCAAGTCTATTTTGGATTAGGGTGACTGCAAATTTCAGTCCTGCTTTCCCAGCTTACCACACAACTGAAGTTCTCCAGAAGCATATCTCTAAGCAATCCCCCAGGCGCCCCTACATGAGCACAAGGAAGCAACGTTCAAAAGAAAAGTCAAGAAATTAATTCAAAGGTGTAATTATATCTGATAGGCACTGATAAAAGCAATCAGGTTAGATTGTAGAAGGCAATTGTAGATTGTCGTTCTGCTATGCTTGAGGAAATGAAATGGTGGATCAGGAAAAGAGACACATTCATGTTTGCCATCTGTTTTCAGGTCTCTATCTCTATTTAATGAGAAACTGAAGGAAACATTTGTAGAAGTGATTATATCAGCTGTGAGACTGTAAGGAAGACATGTAGTAGAGAATTTGTAGTTAATTGTCCCTGTTTATCTGTTAACTGTTCTATTTGCTCATTGGAAGTTTCTGAAGGAGGGTAAAATCTGGAATTGCCAACAGAAGCTGCTCGGCCTAAGTGAGCTAGAGAACCTCTTCAGATAGAACTATGAATTCATAAGACCATGTATTCAATTGCCAGTCAGCTGCTCTTTGGTATGACCGCTTTTCTTGTGTCTGCACATGGATCGATGTATGAAAATAAGGGAAATCTCTGAAGATGTTTGAATTTTGAGACATCTTCTTCTCAAATTAACTGAAATTTTAGTGTAACAGTTGTGGGAGTCAAGCTAAAAAACAACAGCAAAATTATCAGCTGAGATGCACAAATTCAAGAGTTATGTGACTTCGTTTTGTGACTGCACAAACCTAAAGCCTTAAAAGAAAATGAGCTGAAACTATTTGAAAACGGTAATTCAGTGCCATTTTTCTTAACAGAGGCTTCTTATCACAAATTTGATTATGGTTCAGTATCTCAACTGTTCATACCAAGCCAGGCAGAGAAATCTAACTCAAACTGCAGACTTTAGTGTTGGTTCCTGCAACGTGAAGGGAAGTGCATTTTTTATTTCTATCCTTCTCCCAGACAGAAGGTAACCATTTCTAATCTATTACAGAAGCTAGGACTTAATTCTACAAAGATTAATTAAAAAAAACAAAAAAACAATACAGAGGGGGGTTGGACTCGATGATCTCTAGAGGTCCCTTCCAACCCCTACAATTCTGAGATTCTGTAATTTAGACTATTAATTCATTATGGCTCATTATTTAACATGGATAAACATTGTTGTAATTCTAAAGTAATATACAGCTTCTCATTTTGTGGTATTTATAGCTTTCATTTTAAACAAATATAAAACAATCTTCCTACTTTATTTTCCAGCATGTTCTGATGCAGGTTGTTTTTTTCTAATTATTATTATTGTTTGGGCATTATTAGCCACCAACCAATTTATAAGTTATTTACAAGTAAGCTCAAAAAATTCAGCTAGAGTTGACTGGTAAAGTACAGAAAATGCATTCTATTTGATTCTGTATTAAAAAGAAATTGGATATCAGAAGACAAAAATGGTGATGCCAGCCAGAAGGGTATTTAGAGACAAAATGCAGAAGACTGTCTTCAGAGAAAAGATGTAAACAAAAATGAGTGACTGTAATAATGTGGATCACTTCAGACACAGACAAGAGGTACTAGGGATCAGAAATGAATTATTATGCTCTAAAACGATCCAATAAAAATCGAACCATAGTGCAGTAATCAGAAACTGTATTGGAAAAAGAGATAGGCTATAAAAAGAAAAAGGAGCTTCCAAGAACTGCAGGTTATTAGCTACTACAGAGAAATCTGTATTCAGGAGATTATATTCCTGGCAAAATATGCACATAACCAAACACAGCTGAATTCGCTGTCCTAAAGGAAGTGAACTATAAAAATTAAAAAGCTAGAATGGAGACAGAATCACAAGCTAGAAGAAAAATAATCAATGCAATCACTGATAGGACTGTTGGGATAAACATTGAAGTGACGGAACACACAGCCAGGCAGGCTCGAGGAAGAATGACTCAATTATAATTTTCCCCGCGAGCAAAGACAAAAAGATAGTTGTAGGCACATCGAACACATGACAACAAAGCGTTTGGGCAGTGCCCCTTGTTAGAAAGGATGAACTGCACTTCTAAATGTGAATTCTTACAGACACCGGAAGAAACACTGGAGCTCTGATGCCTTTGGCAGACCGCAGCAGTGGTGCCCACCTTTGTGTGTTAACCAGCAGCTACTGCTGGCACCTGCTAGCCCCAACACTTGCACAGAATGGGAGCTAAGGTCTTCCCCTATTGGAGCAATGGGGAAGCACTGAAACAGCCCTGATCTTACAGATATCTGAGGTAGGGGTGAGAGGAGCTAAAGATTTTTGATAAAGGCACAAACATTTTTCTTAGTACTTTGATACTAAACTAGAACACTGAGCAAGAGGGATGCAAGGGCTTCCCCAAGCACATGTCACCTCTCATGTCCTCATATCAAAGCAGGCAGATATCAGAGGGCTGCAGCATCCTTCAGTCCGCTGGCAGAGGCACAACAACAAAATGCAGCTGGGACTTGGCAGAGCACCAACAGCCAATCCCAAATGCACTTAACTACATACGAGCAAACACTGTTTTCAGTGGATGGAGGCACCTTCTTCAGAGCAGCAGCCTCCTGCTCCTCCCTTGCAACACCAGAAAGGGATGGCTCCTCAGGATTTTTTAGTCTTTAGGACTCTTTAGGGACATTTAGGATACTGAGACAAGAATGTTTTTTGAGAGTAAGGATAGCATATCAGAGCCTGAAGGTGACTACATTGTTGCACCATTCCCTACAGCAAAATCTATATTGGAAATATATGTGTGGGCAAGGCTTTTTATTCATGGTTGAACTAATTTGAATGAGCTGCTACAAACACACACACATCACCTTACTTATCAAGATATGGCCTCTGGCCAGGCCTATGCTAAGTCTTAGAATTATATCAGGAACGCAACTATCCTTGTGAGCTGGATGTAGGTTCCCTATCTCAACCTCTCAAACGTGATTTCCCTGACTACTTCATCACTACCACCTTTCTCACAAAACCACATCATATTCTGGAGTACTTTTTTAAACTTAAAGCAAGTGTTCTATCCCTACCTGGGATGAGCACCACAACCCAAACCAGATCCCTTTTCTGGCATAGGGACGAGAAAGTGCAATCCACTCTCTCATGGAGACCAGCAGCTAAAAAACCCACTGAAGACACCACTACGTCATGAAGGAGTTTGAGAACCTGCAACAGCAGGTGACACTTCAGGACATTCTGCTTCCGATATTTTTCTGGGAATCAAAAAGTGCAAACATCCATAATTTGTTTAGTCATAAGTATACAGTAAATTAAAAGCTTCTAGTTCTGGGTTACAAATACTGCACCACTCATCAGATCCCATTAACTACTACAGATTCACAACCAGTAAGCAGCCGTGCTGTATGATCCCAGTATTACAAGTTCAAGAAGATTCAAATCACATAAGCCTCAAGTAAATTACATCAGATGCTTTCTGACTGCGCATCTGAATTTATCTCTTTATACCAAAATACACAGAAAAGCATAACTTCAAAGCGTGCACTAGGATTTCCCCATTTCAGCAAACAGTGAAATGCTTGCTCAAAATGAGCTTAATGTGATTGGGCAATGACAGAAAGTTTACTGTCTCGAAAGCACTGTTTTGGGCAGAGTTAATTAAGTATGCTGCTCTCAAACCAGAAAGGCCTGTTGAAACTGCCATTAGTGAGGGGAACACTTAGGTCAAAACGACGCTCACCCAAGGATTATTTTTTGCTTTATGTTTTCTTAAGAATAACAGCAGGCAGGGAGGGAAAATCATATTGTGCAAGCAGCTTAAAAGCTACATTGAAAGATATAAGTAATATCCCTTCAATTTAATGTTTTACTTTCAGTACTCTTTCTCTTACGGACAATCCTGGGAGTATCTATGGCAAAACGAGTGCTTCAGAGTGTAGGAGGGCACCACTTCCATTCTCTTACAAATGCTGAGGAACCCACTGGCTGAGTTATAGCTAGGTGGAATGATAACATGGTGATCCTATGGGCAACCACACCACAGCACAAGGAAACACTCTCTTCAATATCTGGTTCTTTAAAGGAATGGCTTTACCCAATCCTACATGAAATATACCCTCAATTCTTCTTTGTCCATGGGAGGAAGTGTAGTAATACTTTACAAAAGATAAGAATAGATCACCACAAAATATTTTAAGCCCATTTACAAATGTGATTTCTTTTCAGCTCCAAAACAAGCAGCATGCTTATTGCACTGAGGTAAACAAGCCCAGAGCAACATTCAGCACAGTGCTCATTACGATGACTGGATTCAAAAGCTAAAAGAAAATTAACAGTTCATCAATAACATTCAACTGCTCCACTTATACACCCCTAAAATGAGATAACATCAGCTGCATGAAACTAGGATAATACCCTGCAGTATCTGTTAGATAACCAACACTAAAACTATATGGAATCTTCAGAGAAAGAAAAACAGGGATAAAGCTGAAGTCCCAGAAATTCAAATCCATTGATACTCGTGCACTCAAAATGTATAACATGTTTATCATTTAAGAATGAGTGAACAATCCTGACCTAATGTCCTAAGCCATCCTCACTTGCAGTCACTTTCTCCAGTATACAGGTCTTACAGCAAATTTGTCACAGTACAAAGAAACCTCAGGGTCGCTGACTTTCCAGAGCTCCTCTTCTGGATAGTGCACAAGGCAAAGGAACATAGCTACTTTACACCACTTGCTATCTGCTGCCCAAGGGGCTGCTCCTCAGAACAGCCAGCATATCTCACGTGGAGCAGCTTGCTATCAGGTGTGGACACGTGCTGCTCAATTCAGAGTCAGCACTGCGAAGAACTATACAAAATCTACATTGCAAATCATCTGGAGTAGAAACTTAAGATGAAGAAACAACACTGGCAACATAATTAGTCATCAGAATATGTGACTCTAATTAAAATATTACTCAAAAACATCTGTTAGGGAGAGGAAGCAGCCTGCAGGAATTATTCAGTGCTCCTAGGCCCATATTCTAGAAGAGCTAATTATTCAGATTCTCTTATGCTCCTGATACAAAATAAGAAATTGGGGAATAGTTACGATTAAGAAAAACAAAATTAATAACTAAAATATTGCATTTCATTTCATACATGCTGTATATAAAAGAGAGTTGAGAAGTATTCAGATCTGTATTACTCTGCACAAAGCAACTGTAATTTCATATACCATTTCCCATTCTTATCTTATTCTCTGTTGCAAAAAGACAAACTAGTCAAATAGATTTGGGTGAACTTTCATTTTTAGATGACAATGGAGGTTGCAAGCATGGAAAGCAGCCACTTTTTCAATTTTCTATGTTTCCTTCTTGATGGTCTCACCAAAGCTAGTTGCTGCTATCAGCAATTCCCATTTGTAAGATGACGATATGCTAATATTTATAATTTGGAATAATGCAGATTTATGCTGATCTTCATCATATGCCCCAACAGGAAATGAACTACTAACAAATTTGAAAATGGAACATAAGACCGTTGCATGTAATTTAATACAAGTTGAATTAGATGGGTGAAAAATGGGGAAAAAGGCTGAAGGGAAAGAATGAACAATCTTTTGTCACTATTGGTAGGACAGAATAATAAATTCTTAGGAGATCCCATACTATTAAGAAGAAATTATATCTAGATTAAACCTTGCTAAACCCTTAAAGGATTATTTGTCAGTTATTCTCCATACCTTACCGATCTTGCACTTATTAGTCCACTTGCTTTTCTCTCACTGTTTCAGAATTTGAAATTTCTGATAATTGGAAAAAAGAAAGGAGGGAAAAAGAAGCTCTCAGCTACCTCTGTACTGCAAATCACGTTGGACGAGGGTGCAAAGAAGCAAACAGAAGTTAATTTCATCTGGTTTATCTAGTAGCCTTAACAATCTCCTCTGATCAGTATTCACGAGTTTTCCTGTTACCCTGGTATTAGACTTTCAGTTAACAACAGAACACCCCAAACTTTGCTGAAAACCAGGTTCCAACTGTATGGAACATTTGCATGCAAAGACTTATGAGCAAGAATTGCTTATAATTCAAAATAAGTACATAAAAGCACCGGCACTCAACTAAAATAAATATTTCATTCCGAAGGAAATACGTATGAAATGGCCGCAGGTTGTTTCAGCAAAACAGCTTTCTGATCTTCTAATACATTTTAAATTTTAACCAAAGAAGATGAGAAATAAAACATTACAAATTTAATAATAAAACAGCATAAATAAAACATAGGGACAGACGTGTCTATTGTTTAGAATTGAACAGTCCCTAGTTCAGAGCTGTCCTCCTGTAGCATTCATGATGAATGCGCCAAAACAGTACTTTGCTCAGGGTCCCCCAATTCTCACCAAGGCTGCTGGAATGAAGGGCCGGATAACCCTCACTGCAGTGCTGTGACAAGAGGCAGGGGCTGGAGGCTGATCTCATCTCACTGCTTACTGCTCCATGGCTGCTTAGATAACAGTCCCCAAGAACTGCAGAAGCACTGCAACATCATCTCGCACTGTAAAATATTTGTGGGAATACTTCCATTGCATACTCATTTCTGTCTGAGGAAGTCAAAAGGATTTAAAAGAAAGAAGGAGCAATAATTCATGTCGCTACAGGCTCCTTAAGCCACATTCACTATCCTTTCTGCATAACACACAGGGGGAAAGTCAAGAGATTGTTTTTGAGCTCTATAGCCAAGTTACTCATTTCCCAGATCAAAATTCGACCTGACTGCTCTCCTCAAGCTTCCCTCCCTCCCCGCTTTGAGTTACCAATGAAAGAAAACAAAACAGCAATGCTAAAAATATTACACAATCTTGGGCAAATGCACAGCTCCATGTTACTGTACTGTGGGCAAACGTTATTTGAGTTCCTGAATACATAAAATCTCTGTTATGTTCTAAATATTCTTTCATTGTTTGCCTTTAAATTGATTCTCATTGTGTTTAGAAGAAAAACGTGAAAAAGGGAATATGTCAACATAGAAAGACTGTAATACAGCACATGGAAAATGTAAAGATTAAAACAGACAGACAGGTGTAATACCCAGACGGCTTAGGAGCATGCGTAGCAAAATCACCTTTTGAAAGGGCAGCATTTTCCCTATAACACTGACAAACAGCTATTCATGATTAGCTAATTTTCCATCTATGATAAATTTTGTAAAGGGCTTAAATACCAAGGGCACAAATGCTAGAATGTCATGATATTACAACTGAGGTGATGCTACAGTGCTTACAGAAGCATGTCCTACTTATCCAAAGCAATTGAGATGACTTACATGCTTCCTTTGAGACAGTAACATTTCCAAAGGAACCTCTGTGAGGTCAGCAAAAGCATCTTGCACCCTTAACAGCTCCAGCAGAGCAGTAACAATGTCAATGTGTACTCCAAAGCTCCCACAAAAAGCATTGCTATATTACTGCTGAGATTCATGTACTTCCTTTGACACAGAGGAGAGTTCTCTGAATCAACAGTAGAAGCAACTAACATAAATACTATTTAAACACTAAAAGAGGAAAGGAAAAAAAAAACAACATGACAGAAGCGAAATAAGTCTTTTATTAAGACAGGATTACTGGCCTGTTCCTGTCAAATATCCAAGAGTATCATACATCAAATAACTGACAGCCTACAGTAAACTCCAGAAATTCCAGCAATTTCACAATGGGGCTCTGTATATCTGTGTAAACTCTGTGGTTGCCTTAATCCATTAGGGGACTGAAACCACCCAACAGACAGTCATCCAACGGGATCTTATGTGTAATCCTTGCCACAATAAAAGGCAACGGAAAGCACACTAGGAATGGAGAGGAAAAAAATAAACGACACACAGAGGATGAGATTTAGACCGATGTTTGCCTTTGTATTTTCAAGCTACACGCCACATATTTGACCCAACTCCTCTACTTGCAAATTAGTCACTCAATTTCCTAATTGTGCCACTGCAAACAAAGAGCGACAGGACAGCAGCTAATAGAAATACTTCAGACAGTCATTGTTACTACTAACAAAATCCTGCATAGAGAATCACATGGATATCTCTTCTCAGAGCAGGCAGTGTTTTGATAATGTAGCTGCTGGTAATAATTTCCTGGAGAACTGAGAACGTGAGCTATCAACCTAATGACTGGCTTGTTTACAAAATAACAGTAAATAACAGAAGCACTAATCCCGACGTTCTCAATTGCTTGCATTAAAACACAGGACTTTTATGAAGAGCTAAATTCAAGTTTAATTTAAACAGGTGTGAATTCACAGTAGGTCTATTGACGTACACTATAAATTAAATCAGAACCCTGTCCTTAGCCAAATCCTCCCCGCATATGAATAGCTGCAGCGTTTTCAGAGCTGCATTTCTCATAGTGCATCAGCCATTTCAACATTACTTTTACCAATTAAGCATCTTTAACCCCTCAGCAGATACAGTTAAGATGCTGAACCCAAAGAGCAAATTGCTGAGGTGATTTGCCCCAGAGTGACACAGCTACCCAGCAATCAAAGTGAAAAATCCTCAAAGATTTAGGCAAAGTCAAAAGCTCTATTAAATGGGCCACTGCTCCCAAGGTATAAAACAAATACTTAAGTGAATTACTCAGTATTAATCTTAGATGTTTCTATGTCATTAAACTCAGTTTTGATCTGCTGCCCATTACAGACTTATAAAGGAAGGAATGTTTTATCCAGGTTAGAATTCTGACCTCATCAGAATTTATTTGTACTGATGCACATAACAATATGCACAATATTTTAAGTATGTATTTAAATATATTTGATATTGTAAATCAAAGCTTTGTCCCAGGACTGAGAATTGGGGACCATCTGACACTACTGCTGGCTCACTGTCTGAACATGGGCAAAGCCCTCATCCTCCACTCTGTTTCACTATTACTTCTCTTCATACATAGCTAATACTACCTTGTCATTACAAATGTCTGTTTAAAATAATTGATATCATTAAAATTTATTACTGCAATTAGAATCTGATCCTAGACACAGCTGTTAAGAAAGAGGCTTCCCAATAATTCCTGTAGAAAAAATGGAAGCAGATGTGTTTCTTCATTTCTTTTTCGTGCTGTTTTTAGGTGACAAGTATCCATCCTCTGGCCATAAACACTCTGTAGCTATATCCCAGGATCAATCTAGTGGTATTTCAGTCTGTGGTAAGACCTTAATTTCTTGCTTGCAAATCTCAAAGAAGCTATTGTGAATTAAAGTCAAGCTGTCATAAGGCAGTCAAAGGAATTGAACATGAATTTGGCTCCAAGTGTGAGTGTCCTTTCACATGGCGTGGGAATCCAGCGTTACACTGGTTCTCTCTACTCACTAAAGAAAAGATCGCTGCGTGCAAAAAAATACATGAATAAATAAAAATCTGTTTCAGGAGTAAGCAAAATCAATTAGTCTGTAAGGGCTTTATAATCATCTGAAAATCTGAACAGTTTAACAGTTGTGTTATCATGGAGTTCCTTACCAGTGCTCAGCTGAGATGTGGTAACAAAAATTAAGAGTCGGTGGCTGCGCAAATAAGTCAAATGTGGCTTACAAATGGATTACAGCATGGCATGAATGAACTTGAGGTAAACCACTCTGCTTCGTGACTGCATGGGCAATCGGCAAAGGAAAACGCAAGAAAGGCAGGAAAGATTCGTTGGGGCATAGATATAAAATGGACTCCAGCTCACGAGCAACACACTGGCTTGTAAGGGAGGCAGGCTCATGACATTTGAGTAGTTTTAGACATATGATCAAAACCAACCCTTTTTGTAGATCAGGGTTTTATTCTTTCCTGTACTGTATCTTTTGTTCTAGAAAAATACTGTTGAGAAAAAAAAAAAAGGGAAAACCAAGATGTGCCAGCTGAGTATTCTGGCAGACTAAAGGACTGAACTCTGTGTTCTGATATTCTGCAGTGACAGACACCATTGTTTGAGTGAACTAAAGCTACAGCAGGGAGGGTTGGAACTAGATGATCTTAAAGGTCCCTCCCAACCCAAACCATTCCGTGATCCTATGCAGTCCTCTTCAATGGAGTAACTATTTTTATTATTGCTATTTTGTAGCATTTCTGCCCCAAATTTACATTCACATACCGCAGAGCAGCATTTTTTTGTGTTAAAATAGAACTGTTTATACCACTCCAAGATAACCAATGATCCCCAAGAAATTGGTCGTTCATTACTTGCCATTAATGTATATTTTGTTTAGCCTCAGGCAAAGCCTCAGGCAGTTCGTGCACTAATAGGCTATTATTAGTTGCCATTAGTGTTGACAACACTAATTTAAATGGGAATGTTGGTATTTCACACAATCTGTTCAATGCTTTCAAAACAACAGAGTATGTTTAAACAGGGATAATGATAGAGTTGGTGTGTCCATGAAGGAAAACATTCCTCAAAGAAATTTTCAAATCTGGCTCGTTAGAATGCACGATGAAGTATACCGATTATGAAAAAGTGCATCCAAGAAAAAATATACAACCTTCATTTGCTACTTGGGGTAAGAAGGTACAGTTGGCTATGTAAACCAAAAACTAAAAACCAAAATTTTTTGAGCTAGTACCTATAATTAACACCCAATGGTGTTTAATACTGATATGTTATGCTAATTTTTTCCCACTAATTTTGGGTTCAAGTTTACCTCCTGTACACTTCTAAGGTTCTGATCTTTTACATTAGAATATTTGTTCTCAGAGTAACAGGATGTAAATGGAGGAGCCCGACACAAAGGGCTTAACAAAGGTTCATAAAAAAAAAATCAGATCACCTTTACAGCTATTGAGGTAGAGTTCTAAGTTACACCCACTCAACCACTGCCCTCACAGAGATCAAGGGTTTGAAGTAAGAGGCTGTGCTTTGTCTGTTCACGTGTTCTTTAGAACACAATTGTTCTGCAGAACTAAAAATATTTCCACTCAGAATGATGTAAGTACAGACCCATTGACATTCCATCCCTGGAATAAGAAAATCTTTCTCTGATAAACTCAGATAGATTAAAAAAAAAAAAAAAAAAGCTCAAGGCAGTGGTGCAGGATAAGTGTTTTTTGTCTTATCTGGAATAATTCCTATTTATTCAATCTTCAGGTTATGCCTGCACAGTAAAAAACAACAATACAGAATATGCAAATAACCATTGAATTACCTCATTCTGTTAGTTTTAGCAATCAAAGCACACCAGAATTTCACTCAGTTCATGTTACCTCCTATGGTAGCAACTGACAGGGTTAAATGCAGCACTTGCAGCTCTCCAATATAGCTTTTTGCACAAATAACTGCTTAAAAAGAGAAAGATTTGTCCTGTATTACTTCATTTAGTAAGAGATAAAAGAATGTCTGTGCTCTAAGAATGCTTTGTTTCTGAGCACCAACCCAGATGGAAAACAAGTTGCTCTCTGGATGAGAATTCTTGACTATGAACCAGCCTATGAAGTACCACACAATGCAAGTAAATATATGGAATCAACACTCTCTTCATCTTTATCCATGTTAACTTTCAAGACTAATTATTATAAATACTCAGCTCCCTAACAAACACTGACACCCAGTCTGTCTACCCTGTCTGAAGAAAACTTAGAGATCATTTCAGCCTGTGGTCTCAATTTCTCTTTTTCTTCCAGCTGAATTTTGCACTTGCTTTCCCAATTTCCTAGTTAAAATTGATACTGAAGCATTTAAAACATGAATCATTTTAATTAAAAACTTGGTATAAAGCTTAGAGTCAACTGTTAAAACTACACTCAGAAGAACTACTCTGTTACATGCTAGATCATGTAAGAAATGAGTTTAAATTGATTAAATAAATTCATATTATAAATTTTAAAAGGGTATTCATGAGTGAATCTTTTTTCATATTATTGCTACAGATCCACTAAAATATACCACTGTCGACACCGAAGCGTTAAACGTAATTTGTTTCCATGATCTCTTACCAGTTTTTAAAACAAACAAAGAAAAAAGACTTACTGAACAACATTTAACTACTGTTGTTAACCAAATGCTTGACTACATTAGCTACAATGGAACCATAGAGGGTCCTGAGTTGCAAGGGACACAAAAGGATCAATAAATCCAGCTCCTACATGTATCTGTAAAACACACAAAATGAGATACGAACTAACCTTGATAATGTTAAGATGATAAATTTGTTTACACATTCTTACTACATTATTTAAGGAAATAGAGCAGATTTTCATTAATTTTGAAGCATTGAGATAAACAGTTGATTTTTTTCCCCATTACTCAATTAAATACACATTTTTTGCTTCTAACACATAAGATAAGCAAATAAGTAAAAGGATCCTGAAAGAGAATGAGTACTTAAAACAAAGAACTACTAACCCAGAAACCCAACTTCCATGCGCAGAACCAAGACCTCACAGAGACCAGCTCAGCCTTCCCTGCTGATAAAGGTACTTCTTCAGGTACACCCTAAATCTCAAGTCTTAAGGCTACTCTGAAAAGCCAGCAAATGTAGGATGGATCGTATGCAAAACATGTATTTTAAGCGTACACAAAGATTTAAGAACTTAATTCATAGGTCACTAAATTAAAACTATGATCTTCCCATTGCATAAAAATAGAGAATACAGGAAAGCAACTGTTCTCAAGACTGACACATTTCAATAAAACAATTGTCTCATTGTTGCCTTATTTTTCATCTACACTATAAACACAATTTAAGCAATGTTTTTATCTTGTATGTAATGGATGATCTATTAGCGACCTGAGGATGGAGGAGGGAAAAAGAAAGAGGAAAATAAAGAAGAATAAAGTTTCAAATGAAGTAATACTTCTATTCAGTATGTCAGATGTATTTCTTTATTACCATTCTCCCCATCAGACTTCCTCTCGTGGTCAGTGTCAGTCAGGGACAATGCTGAATTTGCCCGGCTGGACAAGCAGGAGCTGTGTTCTGACTTCATCCCCCTCATCCACATCCTCAGGGCATGATCTGGTGATGCTCCACCTTCGGTTTCAGTATCCACGTCTGAGCCCACCTCCAGTGGGTAGCTGTGCTCTGACACACCATGTAAATCTGTTTGGTAGCCAGAGCACAGAATATGGGGTGTCTCACAGAATTCCATGTCTGGGGAAAAAAATAAAAAATAAAAAAAAAGGGATTAGAAAAGAATTTGTAAATTAAAAGCAACATACATTTGATGCTCTTCAAGAGAATCTGTTTTGAGAATTAATAATGTTAACACCGTTAGAATACTTGGCTGGATCAACGATTATCACTGCTATCTAATCTAATGCAGTTTTTTAAAAGAGTGCTAAAGTGTATAATACTGCACTGTCACAGTGCCTTTCTGTCTGATAAAAATATATGTAACTCCAGTGTGTACACCCCTACGCACTGATATAACATATCAATTTACAGCTGACCTGAGTTCATATCAGAGACTGAAAAATACAGACGCTTTTTATTTTTTTTTGCCAGAAAGATGACAGCTTTAAAACTGATTTCATAAATCAGAATGATGGCTGATTTTATCACAAAGGAGTGCACAGTGAATTTACAAATACATAATTTACACAATGTCAGGAGTGTTTGGTTAATCACAAAAACAAACAAACAAAAAAGACTACTTACCAATGAGTTGCTCTTTGAGAGTGCTGTCCTTGCATATTCACACCAGTGGGTTTTGGTTCTCCAGTGCTGGTGAACTACAGGAACTTCCTAGAAGAGCAGTGACTACTAGGACTGTACAAGTGCCATCTCATGACACCAAGTGACCAGAGATATTGGAGAGTTGTACAGTGCTCAGTACTTCAGTTATTCTTATTAAACACCGCAACTGTAGAGCAGCAGAAATCCAAGGAAAAACAGAATGTGGACAGGAACCGTAATGTGAATATGCAGAGGAAACATTCTCGAAGAACTACAGGTAAGTAAGACACATTAGCAAATTACAGCTTTCCTTTGAGGTGGCCTCTGCATATTCTCACTTGTGAGAATCCAATTACAAATGCAACTCCCAGGGAGTCAGACAAGGAGTTCTAATTAAATAAGGATTACAGAACTGTACTCCCTAATTGAACATCAGACCTGGGATGCCATCTTGAGAGACTAAATACAATATCAAACATGCATACAGTATTCTTTCAATTTCTAGAAAAGAAACATTAGAGACAAGGGTCATTGAGAGAGACTGAGGACAAATATTCACTCCTACTGTCATCCTAACGAAAGCCTCAATTTGCTGAACTAATCCACTTACCAGTCGGTGAGAGGAATGGTTATTATTTCAAGCATATTCTCAGAAATAACAAAAAGCCCTGGTATTTTCTTGAAAGCATCGACCAAAATCTACAAACCAAATGATAAGCTAAAATAGACAGGTGGCTCAATTTTCAAGTCATCAGTCTCTGTAAATCAAATCTCTTAGCCAACAAAACATTGCTGAAGGTCTCCATTAATGGCAGCAGCCCACACGAGCTCAGGCAATGGCAATGTGTTTTCTAGAAAGCAGGAAAGAGGGCAGGGACAGCAAATAGAATGAACTGCCACAGCCTCACCCTGTGTACGCAGGAGTCCTGAAGGTCACCCTGGTTCCCTGGTGTTACTGCACAGACTGCCCTGTCCCAGCAGCACTGACAGTGCCGTTCGTGCTCTTCCCATGCCTCAGGGCAACCAAACTAAGGCAGATATGGGGGCCCTTTGGAGCACTCTACCAACTCTCTGATCTCTCCTCACAGGTAGAGGACCAGGTCTTGTGTCTCGCAGACACGAAACATCCAATCTCCAAAAATCTTTGCTTTTCTGAGACCTTTAAAGCTCCTTGGTCATTGGAAACACGTACACAGAAGACATCTCACTGGAAGTTACAGAAGATAACTAAAGACAGTGTTGTTCATATAATGACTTATTTGTAGTTTTCAGTTTAATTATATACTATATACACAACAAACTAGTTCCACTTGGTTTAATTACACAGCATTGACCTCATTTTCCTATGACACAGTCTAGATATTGATGCTGGACTCAAACATCGCAGCTGTATCACACTCAGTCTTTCCTTTTGACAATAATAAATGAATAAAACTACCTTTATATAAAATAAAGTTCCAAATGGTGCATGGTACCTCTTATTTTTCTTGACAAAGTTCAAAAAAGGACTTGTACATAAGCTAAATAAAAAGCCAGCACTGGTGCTAAATGACTAACCCTTTGCCTACTGTCAATAAAATAATGAAAGCACATAAACAGGCTGATATGATTCCACCCTAAAATAAGGCCTATACTGTTCATTTAAATGGAGGCTGTGGACGCTGCTATTTCACCAAACACTTCCTAGTAACAATGAAGTGACTGAACGCTTCCCTGAAAAATAACTGATTCAAAGTTCTGCTTAAATGAGCTGAGCTACTTTAAAACGTGACAAGAGCTCTAGTCCACATCCTATCCTCATGCTCTGAAAGGAAGGTTAATGCTAAATCTTGCTGCCCAGTAGTAGGCAACTAGCAACGAGGCAGCTTTTGACAACTCTGACAATTAGCACATGCATTAGCAGATGACATAAGAAGGAGAAATAAATACATACTGACATCTCAAGAACCATTTTACCACAGAAAACTAAGATTTATCTGACAAAACCATATCAAATAGAAGGGAAGTAAATTAGACAAATAAGTCGGATAACTGCATTTAAAAAGAGTGGCAGCTCTGCAGTGCTTTTCCTCTGCACTGAAGAGAGTGTATTTCCAAAGGATGAGAGTTTGATGTACATCAAGAAAAAAACATTATGGAAATGACACTTATTTATCACCTCCTGAAACAAGAGCCAACAGATTTAATTACGTCTTAATATTCATCTACATTTTGATTGAGGTCCACTCTACAGAAATAACCTCCACCAAATCTGTCCCATAACACTTGCTGTAATTCTGTCAAAAATGGTTTTACTTTCATTTTGGAACTTGGACTTCTGTAAAGTACTACAGCAATGCAGTGTTCTTAGATTATGTCACTCTCTGTCAGCTGAACAACAATTGGCGATCTCAAGAAGCATCTCCTTCCCTTCAAAGCCAATATCTACTTCTTTTCAGCAGCTAAGAAACTTTCCTGTAATAGTAAATACTCTGGCAATTTTAGGAGCCACGTCAGCTGATGGCAGCCCCCAAGGGAGCTAAGATGCAGGCACTTCCCTCTGCGGATGTCCACCACAGGCAGACTGTCTGCCCCTAGCAGCCTGCAGCCCACAGCCTTTCCGTTTGCAATTGCATATGCCAAGGGGAAAATTCATCCCAGTAAATCTCACAAATGCTAATTAGATTACACATGTTTAAGAAGCATAGAATTTAACCTTCAGTCTAGAAGTTAATTCAAAACGTAGCAGCTAACAAATTCGATATTTCAGCTATTTTTTTTTTCCTCTGGCAGAGTAAAATAGATCAATTTTTTTTACACTGTAACTCACAGGCAACCAAATCTGAACTCAATATGTTGCATAAATAGCCTATTTCTTAAGTATACAAAACCTTGGTAGTATTTCAACTCTCATGAGAGGCATTTTCTGAAAAGCACTTAGCATGCCAAAATTGTCTGGTTTGGCTTGCACACCTAACCTTGTTACCTGAAGTACTATGCATTTCCACAAGGAGACAAAGTTCAAGTGGATTTATGTAAGATTTAGCCTAACCAAAGAGACACAGTCACAAAAGAAATGAGGGAACATTAATGTGAAATTCAAGTTTCTGCATGAACTGCATACAGAGGAAGAAAGGCTGCTATTATGAACTTATATAGAAGATCACGATAGGATTTTCACATCAGATGCTTTGTGGAGTCTGTTTTAACTGAACTTCAAAAATAAGGCATTTAATCCTTCACTTCTGTAAAAAAAAAAAAAACAACAAACTAAAGTGATATCAAACTAATATATAAAGAAATGGAAAATATTTTATAAACAGGAATTGGAAAGGAGGCTGGGTGCGTTAAAAAAGAATTGGAATTTCAGTTAACTCATTCCTTTCTTTCTACTTTAAGCAACTTATGGGAAAAAAAAAAATCTTCACAGAGGATCAGCTAAACACAGGCTTGTCCACACACAACAATATAATCTTTGCTCTTCTTTAATATGTTCGAGTCGATATAAGAATCACACAGAACTGTAGGGACTGCAAGGGACTTCCAAAGATCATCAAGTCCAAACCCCCAAATAATGACAAAGTTGAGTAGTAGCTAGCTCTAGCACTGCTCTCATCAACATAGAGCTACTGAGGACTTTCACCTTCTCTTTCCAGATACACACTCCAAGTTCTGAGAAACTTACTACAGCTTTAATTTAACCCCACCAGGACAGTTAATAACTTAATTAGGTTTACATATGCATATAAAGCCTTTATTGCAATGCATCTTCAGTACTCTCTCATCACTACTGTTTGTCCAGAACATAATATCACACAATATCAATGTGGATGAAGGTCCTGCTGCTCAGCTCAGCATTTCTACAAGTACTAGCAGACATTCAGGACTTGTGGAATTTCCACACTGTTTCCATTTGCATTTTGGTAATAAACAAACAATAAGCAAAACAACTGTCCAAAGGGAAAAAAAAAAAAAAAGAGAGAAATGAAAATCACGAAACTAGTGATGAACAGTAATGAGCATGAATAACCTTTCTATCAAAATGTCATGCTTCCTTATGGAAAAATACAATTTTGCATTAATAACAAAATGACAAAGAATAATAACTATTTAAATTACTTTATCAATGTGTCTGTACAACTAGAGAAAGAGCTTGCAGAAAAATGGAAGAGTATTTACAAAGTGGATCAGTTTCATAAGTTATTACATGCCTTCTGTAAACCCTACAATATAATTAAGCCACTTGGATTTACATATTTCAAAGGTCTCTTTGAATACATTTGATTCACAAATTTATTTATTCCTAACTCTTGCTGAAGAGTTCTCATTCCGAGGAACCTTCCACCCAAGTACACACCCACTCTGTTCTCCACATGAAATCCCACACAGGCAAATCACAGAACTGTTTGAGTTGGAAGGGACCTTTAAAGGCCATCCAGTCCAGATGTGCTGAAATCAAGAGAGGTCTACAGGTAGGTCAGGGTGCTCAGAGCTCCATTCAGCCTGGTCCTGAATGTCTCCAGGGGTGGGACACCCATCACATCTCTGGGCAACCTGTTCCATAACAACATGCCTGAGAAGCCCCTGCCAAATCTGAAGACGTTAGCTCCAGTGCTTTTCACTTCCACAAAACACAGCCTAATTGCTCTGGTAATTAAATCATAATATCATGTTTGGCTTCAACATATGCCAGTTCCTCTGTCTGTACCATGAACTCAGTGTTATTTACTAGGAGCAATCACTGTTTCTCAGTTCCTCACCACCATACTCGTCATCTATAATATTTAATCAACAGATCCAGATCGGATAAAGCCAGGTCGGTGGTTAGGCTTTAAATAAATTATCGTGGAGATGCTGTGCACAGTCAATGGCTGGAGCACGCTGTGAGGGCTCCACCTGAGAGGGCTCTGCCCACAGTATCTGACAGAAAGCAATGGTGTTAATGATGAAAATCTAAGGAAGACAGAGATTTCTTACATAGCACTGAAACATGCTTCGAGGAGCCATTCAGCAGCAGGTGCTTGGGGACAAGTGATAGACATGGTGCAAGCACCCAGCAAGGACCCAGAATGTGCTTATGAAAATGGAGATCTTCAGGCTCCTCACCAAGTAAATGTGCAGTAAAAAAGCAAAGCTCGCTTATTAATTCTGATGGAGAATTCTTCTGGTTCAAGGGGTTGATTTGGCTAGAGAAGGAATGCACTTTTTCATAGTCCAATTAGAAAACAAAAAGATTGGATCACCACCTGCCCACATTCTTGTGATAAAAAGATGAGCAATGTCTGTCAAAATATAAATTTCTATGTGGGGAACAGTGCAACACAAACACAAGAACGTGCACCCAGAGGTGAGCCCCTTTTGGCTTGGCTTCAGCTGTAGATCTGCCATAGCTCCATCAGACTGGGTGTGAGATGGGCACGGGTCTCTGTCCTCCAGCTGTCCCCACACCTGGTGGCCTTTATTTCCCAGCCTTCCTTCATCAATTCCAAACTACCTGTGCACAGAGCGATGCATTAACCTGAGCAACATCATGTCTACAGTAGTTATCAAGCTAGTGTCTGAAGGAGTGATAATATGAAAACAAGGGAAGAAAAGAAACAAACCGTGCAGTTTGGTTTTACTGTGTTACACGGTGAGCGCACTTTCATACTTCCAACTAACGCCAATAGGTTAATCAGTGAGTGCACTTATCCTTCAAAATGAGAAGACCACCGGCTGCTTACGGTACAAGACACTCAGACAGACAGGAGGAGGAAGGAAGAAAATAAATCAAATGGAGAAAGTGAAGCTCACAGTCATTTTTTGAAGCAACACACATGCACCCTCCTAAATGAGAAATTTTGAGGGCTATTGAGCACTCCACTAAATTTGGTGCGTTCAATGGCCCTGAAAATTTCTCATTTCTCACCTGAGCACCATGGTTTACTGTCTGTACGCTGGACTTGAGAATTAAATGCACAGACATCTTAAGCTACTTTATAAAGTTGTTTGTGTAACATAAGCCTCTGGATAACTCTGCAAAGGCTTTGTGTGCGTGTGTTCACATTTCAATGATCCAGATATTGTTATTTTATCATTTTTTTTGCATGTTCCTAAGTTAAGAACACACTGCTTCTTTCGCAGGACAGTATCATTTAAGGACATTACATTTCAGCACCTTTTCATATTAAAATCATTGAGAAAAAAGCCAAACATCCATGAATTTGTAAAAGCACTTTACACTGACTATTAATTTGCTTTTTAAACCACTTGTTTATCACTTGCTACAATATTGTGACAATCCAAAACAGATTTAGTTGCATCTATTTTTATTAAAAAGTATATTACACATAAATTACCTGCATATAAAAATATAATTTGAGCTTTTATATTCAGGCACAGGATTTTACTGTATTGCAGTTTTTTCTTTACATTCACTTATCTCCGCAATTTATTTTCTTATATTAATCACCAGTTACCACCAGAAATGATAGAAATTTAAAAATAATAGTAATAACAAAGGAAGATTAAAATGGGAATCCAAGTCTGCTATAACAGAAGTTTCATCAAAATTGCAGACAGGGCAGCTAAGGGATTAGGAAAGGAGTATGCACTTTCACAAAACTCTTAGGACTGTAAAATTCATGAGAAGGGAAGAATCTATTTCTCAACTCCTTCCCCAGAGGAAGCAGAAGATGGCAAACACCTTTCTCATCTCTTCTTCAAACCAATTCTTCAGACTTAGGAGAGCAGGAGCAGACTGACAAGAACAGACTGCACCAATTTTTAAAGAAGCAGCTGGAGCTCTTGGAGTTATTTTTGTAAATTACTATTAAAATTGCTATCAAATGAAGAAGGCAACACAGTTCGCAAGTTCTGCATCCTATCCTCATCCTATGAAGACACAGACAAAGTTTGTGGAAAATGCTTTTTGCAGACCACTGGAAATCCGTCACGATAGAGATACTGTTTTTCAAGAATAACTAGCAAGATGCCAGAGATAAGGCTTTTAATAAATACAATGTGGATGCAGTGGGCCTCATTTTAATTTAGCAAAAAACATAATCATTATCAGATAGACTGGAAATGTAATACTTCAGACTCAAACATATCTTAAGTGTTGTTGGCTAATGCCATCCCTATTCTTAAAGCGTGGCTTTAGAATGTAAAATACCTCCATTTACACAGATTCTGTTAAGGAGAAACCTCTGTTGTGGATACTCATAAATATCTCTCTTTTAATGAACTTTGGATTTATAAAACCACAGCAAATGCCAGGAGTTAGCATTTAACCAATATTTCTGTAAAAGAAACCTACTTAGTATCAAATAATGACCATGCTAATGCTACCTTACTAAAGGCAAGAGGAAAGAAATATTATCACAGATTGGAAAGAGCCTCAGTATCATTTGTGAGAACAAGTGATGTTTTTATAATGCAGCAGTTGAAACAGAGTTTGGAAAACTTGTCTCCCAATACATTCAATTTCAATTTCTATACACAAAAATGCATTAGGAAAAGAAGAATTTTTCAAGAAAAGGAAATTTTTTCTGTTTCCAAAAGCTGTGTTATAAGAGATGCATTAAAATCTTCTTTCAAGAAGCTTAACAAGTTTCGTTGGTTCTAAAATCATTTGTCAGTTACAGATTTTGGTATTGCTGCATGTGTTTAAAGGAAGGAATGATAAAGGACCCTTTCTTCTCAACATTACATTTTCAAAATTAAAGCTAGCCACAATCTCACCCTGTAGATTTTGTTAATTTCTTTAATTAAAAAAAAAAAAAAAAAAAGACAGGACTTTCTTGAAGGACAACACAAGTATGAATCAAATCATCTAGAGAAAATTAACTTTCCTCTTTGAAAGAGTTTTCAGTGAACGCATATTCTTCCTCAAGATTAACTTCAGAAAGTGAAGAAGTGGAGTACTGATAGCTTTAATCCAGTATGTTTATAACTTAACAGGCACAGATAATGTAGTGGTTCCAGCTTGAGGTCTGGTTTCTCATTTAAGAGAAGGAAGATTGACAATATTTTAACACACTTTAAGATGTATACCACCATTTTTCAAAGTGACATGAGCCTCTAATTGTTGCTACATCCCTACAAACTTCTGGGAGTCATTTTTGAACACATTTAAAGCAGAATCGCTTTCATTCAAACATCATTCTTTGAGATTACAAGACAGATATCACATCCTAATAGCATTCAGAATGGTAATATAAAATTAACTTCTATCAACAGTTCTGATTCTGTTTTGTAAAGCATTTTAAAAACACACCTATTGTTTCTAAAAGTCTTGACACAGTTTCCCCTTCCAACGTTCTGGTAGAACCACTGACTTGCTAAATGAAAATCACTGAAAATCAGGAGGGCTACTATCATTTAAAATGTGTTTAAATGAATAACTACCACCCATTTACCTTTGAAGAATGTCAGAGTCAGTAAGCGGGAGCTGGGGAGAGTCATTTGTGTCACCCTAGGTCAGCTTTGGGAAACACACCTGCAATTAGTTCAGGTCTGAAATAACACAAGCAGGACTGAGCTTCTGTTGGACAAGCTACTTACATCCACTGGCAAAGTTCACATTCGAGCTGACAAATTAAAAGAAAAAACACTGAAAATTTGGAAAAAGTATTTGCAGCAGAGTGGGTATTACTGAGAGGTGTAAGCGTATAGAGGCAGAATCCTTAAAGGAAAGAGTGAGACATAAGATATTCATAGGCATCAGGTCGTACGTTCACCAAACAACAAACAGGGGATCTGTCACTACCATCATTGTGTTGCCATCACAGGAAAAAAGGAAATGGAAGAGAATCTTGTCTGACCCCCACGTCTCCTCAGCAGCCCCTTCACACCTTGCGTCAGAGCCAATATGGAGCGAGCTCTGAGGAGCAGCAGAGCCAGGTGAGGGTCCTGCTCCCGCCTTCCTGACACATTCACTAGCTGCTTTAAGTATAATCACCTTTTCCACTAAAAATCAATTTAGACAGAGATAGCTCCTACTTAGAGCTTAGGACAGCTAAACAGATTAACTTTGCCCTGTTTGGATTGCAGGTGCACGTATTTGTACTCTTTCCCTCCTCTTCTCCCAGATCTTTGAAAAATTTACTTACGGCATGCACAATCTTAACATACAAACGTCTAGTGGAGATGCTGCATAAACTTTTGATTTAAGTTACATAACTAAGTAAAATTTAGACCAACAAATCCTCTCTTCTTATTAATCCTGGAAGAAGAAAGGGAGAGCGTGTGCACATGAGCCCTTCAGTACTTCCATTCACATCCAATTACATCCAGCTGCCAACCTGACATTGCCGAGAACATATGAAAGACATCTTGGCACATGCGCTGCATTTGATTAACCAACTGGGGATACAGATTCTCAGTCAAATAACCTCTCTTTCCCCCAAAATCTCTTGAGGGGTTTGTCACCAAACGTTCCATCTGATCGAGAAATGGGAGATTACACTCCCTTCAAAAATTTGGACCATTTCTGTTCCCTTCTTTTTTCAAGTGTTCACATACCAAATTTCAATATCAGCAGCTCAAACATGAAAGTCACCTGTGTTGCTGTCTAAATAATATCAAAACAATGTAATGGAAATTACTATTTTCGCATCTCTCATTTCTACTACATAAACTATTGTTTCAAGCATCTAAACTAATTTCCCTCCTTTAGATCTTTATTAGTTTGGCTAGTATTTCCAGAAACCATTTATTCAAAACTACATTAATAGATTACTTAACTTTAAAAGACTTGAATTCTGTCTCAGTAAGTAGAAAATGAGTCTTTCTTTTGCTTTTATATCATCAACATGCCCTAAAGTAACTCGGCTGAAAATGGTGCAGTAATTGCAGGTGTGAATGCCAATACATTGTGGCAATTGTAAATAAATAGTAATGATATTGTGTGATATTTAAGTTAAATATGCAGCTCTTAAAATGCATTTCACCCTAAAATGCATATCCTGGTTGCCAAGAAAAGATGAAAATCTCAGACATTCATGTCAGCACAATAAAGTTCCTAAGCATACAATATGGTACTACAAAATTCAGGGTCATTAAAGTAGAAAAATTGAGCACAGAAGGGAACAACGTACTTCCAAGAACATTTTTCAGAATTACTCCAATAGCATTTGTCTTTATGCCGTTATGCTATTTAAATAGGTACTACAAGATGGCCTATTCCCTGTATATTAGGAGGGATATATGCTTAGAATACCAAGAGCTGTTTTCATCTCATTTTCCTCCTCGAGATTTGATGTAGCGCTCCAAAAGAGGGAATAAGTACCATCATTCCTGTGCTATGCCAAAGGGAATTAAGTATGAGAAGAATTCCAAAGCACACCAAATCAAAAGACTTCAGTACATTTTCACAAAGTTTAAACAAGTGCTGTGAGTCTCTACCATCTGTCACCAAAAATTTATCCAGGCTTTGGGAACAAAGCCACTACACTAAGAAACACCTCCAGTATTTTTATGTGGGTAGAAGCACTTGGTTACTTTTTTTTCTAACCCCAGACCTCGTCAATTCCCTTGCCCTTTCTTAATGTGTGTTCTTTTTGTTTTAAAATACTGAATAGGTTTTCTTGGCGGTATGTAATACTCATTTTAGCTTTTCAAGTCACTGACTTTGAAAATATTAGGCAGCAGTTTAACCACATAGCACCTTTACCTTTCATTCTGACATAGCCATATAATAGATACCTAGGAAATAACAAGTTACTGACTGGCAAGCATCAAAATGTGATTGCTCTTCTTTCGAAAATGAGTAGATCAGCACCTGCTCTTCCTAATGCAAATCACAGATATTGTTGCCTATCCATGACTAAAACAAAATCTCCTTCATTGTGGAATAAATGGATACATTTGTTCATGAAGAGGGTTGGGAGGCTACCCATCCAACATGAAATAGCTAGAAGTTGGTGACCAAATCAACTTTTTTTGGACAAATTCCTCCAGTGAAATAATTTGTTTGACCTCAACAGACTGAAAAGTACAGGAGGAATAACCCACAAAGGATTCTACACAGACAGAGCTTGTAAAAGTTCCTAGCATCTGCCTGTGAGACATTTCTTGGGTGGAATACAAAACGTACAGCAGTGGCCTTCATGGCTACATCTCTTGTATTCTGCTGTCAGGACACAAAGCTCAGCAGCAGGCAATTGAAAGCTTGAGAGCATACCATAGTTATGCAAAGCTACCACTTGGGAGAGTCAAAGTTATGAGTTTCCTCAGCAGATGAGAGTACTCTAACTTAGAGAAAGTAAATCAAACCAAAAGAGCAAGACATCTCACTATCAGATTACCCTACAGCAGCCCTGTAAACTCTTCCATGCCCTGAAGGAAAGCTTGCCATAGGCAGACAAACATAAGTTCAGCATTGCTGGAAATACTTCCTGCCTCCTTATTAAAAAATTCACACAGTTGGAGGTGAACTAATTGAGGTGGTGGAGAAAGTAACACAGAAGGCATTTAAAATGTAATTAAGCCATGATCAGAAAAGGGACACATAAGGGAGACAGCTCTCAAAATAGAGACTCCAGGGAAATACCAGATTCAGGCACAAATGAGAGCAACTGTGCATTGAATCATACTCAAAGACATTTCTATATACAGCTAGAAGAATCTGTGCAAATATCAACTAAACGCTTTGGCTACAAACGAACCAGAAAAATAAGAAGGAAAAAATAAGTTTACGCTGAGGTAACTTCCATTAGCGTTACTGCACACCACAGAGAAAGGTGTCCTGACAAGAAAAGGGCCCTATCCTGCACCCGAGGGATTCTGAATCACACTGAGGATTTAAGAATAAGAACCCTACAGGATGAGCAAGTATCACAATTCTTTTGACTTCATTCTATCCAATCATGCTTTAGCTCTACTCTTTTGCTGCTCTGGAAGGACAGCAGCAGCCAGTATAGTAAAAACAGAGCTCATATGAGTAATTGACTATGTTAAGGAAGAGGAAAATGAATAAACAGAAAGAAGAGTAAAAACATGTAATTTATAAACCTTATAATTTTGACCTAACATTTAATAAGTATTCCCTTTGTGACAAAATGAGAGACTGAAAGCAGTAGCCTACAGAATTCAGTTAAGATTTTTCCCTAAATCTAAGCTGTTTTAGTGAAAAAAAAAAACTGCATTAGAAAAAATACTCAGCCATGTAATGAATTGTTTTCACATGACGAAAGGAAATGCTTAAACATCCTTTTGTACAAAGCTTTCTGTTATCTAACAGTTTTGCAATTAAACAGATCTTAAAGCGTTTTTTCCACTTCTTTCTCCTAATAAACTTGTTTCACACAAGCCTGCTGAGTTCAGAGTCTTCATGAGTAACAGTTTCTCTATAGGGCACGAGTCCCATGTGGGCTTTGCCTTTCTACGCATTATCTAGCGTTCAGTATTGTCTCATTTTCCTACCAGCTGTTACACCATTTCCAGAGCTGCACCACCTCGTACTGTGCCTGATATTAGCCACAACAGTGACAGAGCAAATAGGAAACAAGCAGCACAACTGAGCAGGATGACTAGCACAGGCTGCAGGCAGCAGATCCCAAAGTGTCTGCAACTGAAAAAAAAACACAACACGTTTGCTTGTAGGAGCTTTAATCACTTTTCTCTAAAAACATAACAAGATCCCCTCTGGTAACTAACCAGATAGAGCTTTTACGAATTAGTCTCTCTTTAGTCAGTCAGCGTGTGAAGAATGGAGCATGGAGTTAGATGTCCTTTAATGACAGAGATTTCAGTGGACATGACGGAATAAGGAAGTAAAGGGAAGTACAGGCTTGGACGTGGTGGCTCTGAACAGGAGGAAGACAGGGAATTATAGTGTTGTAGAGAAGAAAACAAGCACAGTACGAAAGAACACCATTCACCATCCTAATACAATCTACCTCACTGAACCTTCTTTTCAGCAACAAGCACATTCAGAATACATATATCCCTCAGTGCTGAAGTGCTTCCTCACGTCTCTGGTCTATTGCAATTCAAAATGGGTAATGTATGAACAGTAAGAAGCAAATGGATGGACACCATGACAGAAATTAGGACAGCAGATGGGAAGCAACCTGCTGGTGCACTGCTATGGAAAAATTTAAGAGATAGTGGCCAGAAAACTTCACAAGTCAGTGTTTTCCTGACTCTTACTTGCTTAGACCTGTGTGCTGAAATTTAATATAATAATTATACAAAGGAAAGATAATAGCCTTTACTTTCCTTTTTTCCTCATCGAAAAGGACTTATTAGCCAATAAAACGTATTTTATACATAATTTATTTTAAAGGGACAGTAAAAATAAAACTGAAATGTAAATACTTGCAAGCAACATTATTCCCATAGACAAACTAGACAAATCCATTCCTATAGTCAAATTAAAGTCTGAGATTTCCTTTCTTGGTCACTGCAATCATTGAGAAAAACTTCAAAATATTGGAATATAATGTCTGAATGCTCATTTGATCATAATATGATATCATATATCATAATGCATTCTAAACTGGAGCACTAAGTTACAGCAAAATAACTTTGGTTACTGTTTCTGTCCAATGTGCTGTTACTACTCCATATTCAGGTTTGGTGTTCCGAAACCTACATGAAGTGTATACAGGCAGTTCTTTAACCCTTGACCCACATCTGATACCTCAGAAGATGGAGCATTATTAAAGCATAAGGAACCATCAGCTCCCTGCTGCCAGAACAGTGTCAGAAATGACTGCTGGTGCAGTTTGGTTTGAGTGGAGCTGTTCGGGGATGATGATAATTATCTGTCGAATGAATATTTATTACATGGAGGAATTCAAGGTTGAATACTTCAATGCAGAGTGGGAATAATACGATGGAGAAGTTGGCCAAAGCAGACACGGCTCCCTTTGTACTGAGGTCTAGTGCAGCTGTATGATATACAGATGGGTGCCAGGAATTCATGAACTGGAGAAACAGCCTGCAATAAGCAGACTTATTCCCTATGTTATTCTCCAAAGACAAAGCTGAAAATTGGCTAAATGAGCTTTTATATTCCTGAAGGCATGTTCAGCCCTACTGCAATAAGTGCACTGTGGCTAATGTTCCCAGAAAAAGTAAATAGCACTGAGATATCTAATGTCAGCCCTTTTTTGACTCCACAATTTCAAATTCTTCTCCCATCATAGACCATCTCATTTGCTTAGAGTAACAAGAATGTTCAGAGGCAGCCATTTCAGATGTGCAGCCTGTCTCTGCTGCTTTCTTCTCGAGTGGCACAAGGCTGGGGCTACCTGAGGCAAACACCTGGCAACTGGCTCAGAGGAACAATGGCCACTACAGTGGGACCAAAGTATGTGAGTTTAACTTTACTTCTTTTTTTTCAGTTAAAAAAGAAAAAAAACAAAAACAGAAACAGCTGATGCTATCAGAAAAAAAAAATGTCTGTGTGCCAGAAGTTCACTTTTTTTAACAAATTAAAAAAAAACAAAACAACACAAAGAATATGCAAAGCAGACTAAATTATTTTAAAGGATCCTTCTTTTCACTACCAAAAATGAGTCCAGCAGCAACTTGGGATAACAAACTTGAGAAGAATCCAGGAGGATAATGAAAGAAAAAAGAAAACACTGTGTCTTCTGGTTTCTAAGAAACATCCAGGGAAGCTGCAAAGCAGCGGTGGGTAGCAATGACTAAACTGTAGTGAACACTGTAAGCACGCATGAATGAGACCTTTAAACACCTGATTCAGGTGGGATAGGTAGGATATGAAGATGGACAAATAATTCAGTAACGGTGGAGGTTTTTTCTCCTTTTCCCATTTTGTTTTTATCTGCAAGTAGATTTTCAAAGTACAGAATAAAAGCAAATAATTAGAATCATTCTCCCCAAACATCTAAAGTCTACAGATCAATAGCCAACAATTAATTGCAAACATTCCACAAGCACCACTACAATATCAGCTAAAACTTGCACTACATCTGTAAGCCTAATTCTCACTGGTGCTAGAAAGAACTCTATCCCTATAATCAACAGTTCGATGAAGCCTTTGAGAATCCATACGCAAACCAAGCCAATCACATACATCCTACAGATATTTCCTTTCCACTACCACTAATTTATACATTACTGAAAAAGTACTCTCCAAGGTACTTGCTGACACATGCTGCATTACATAATTTGTAATTTTTTATTACTATAAATAGAAATATTAGTTTATGTTCAAGTAGTAAGAATAGCAAAGTCAAAGATTGATTGCATACAGAATTAGAAGAAAAAACAGGCCTGTTTCTCATATTTTTATCCACAAGTAACAATACAAATTTAATTTGATCCTATATCTCCACAAAAGCATTTTACAGAATAGTAGGTGTCTTAATCCAAAGACATAATCATTGTAAAAACTACATGACAAATATTCTCACAAAAAAAAAAAAAGTAAAAATGAATGCATTAATTTATTAGGGAGATTAGTCGTTGGGAGAGGAATTTCTAAAAGGCCATAAATAATTGCAATAATAAAATTTAAGTACAAATCCTGTAGTTTAAATGTTGAAGCAGTAGAGACCGCATCTCAAAGTAATGCAGGTAAAACCTGGACTGTGCCACTACTCCTTGCATATCTTTCTGTTTTTACGCACACGGATTTGAAAACTCCCACAGAAGGAACAAGAAGACATTACTGAAACATTTTAAAACCAATTCATGCCTCCAGCTGAACAAAAAAGTCAGCGCACATAGGACAATATGTGATCCCCATTTCTACTAGAAATAATTAAGTAACCACAAACTTTGTTCATTTCTTTACTCGGAGGAATTAAATGTACATACCAAACCTACGTTACAGAAGAGCAGGTTATCAGTGGTTTGATATGATTTTTATTTAAAACATTTCTACGTTCTATTGCTTTGAATACAACAGCATAAGAAGTTAATTTTTTCTTTTTCCATTATGCCTAAAGATGACTAAGTGAAATATTCTACTTACTAAACACCATTAATATCATGCAAGTACTTGAACTGAAGGGAAAAAAAAAATCAATGCGTTCAAAACTAATAAAATGCAACTTTTTAAAACAATATCTGGAGCTCCCTTTGGTTGGAATTCAAGAACTTTCATCCCTAAGAGAACTGAATGCATCTTTCACAGGCTACAGATGACTGAAGAAAGAAAACTACAATTTCTTCTTTCTCTACAACCCTAACAAGAGTTAAGTATGTTTCTAGTTATCATGGATGTTTGTTACTTACCTCTTTCAAGTAATATTGACACATTTGTTCAACAGCAGAGATACAAAGTTCTAAAGTTAGTAAGTTCAAGTAAGCTTCTGTTTTTCAGAATCAGAAAAAAACCCCAAAACTATGTACTAATAAATAAATGGAATTAAGAAATCAACATACAAGTAAAGGATCACTTACTAGATGACCTGAATTACCATTTTTATAGCTTTTATATATAACATAAAACCTACCTCTTGGCTACATTTTACTAAATTATGGCGTTACAAAAACCTCATGTGAATGATTTCTGCCCTGTAAATGGTAATTAGCAGGAACTCAAGATTTTATACACTCCTGAGCACCAACCACTTCTGTCCTGTTAAAATATCAGGAATTAGGTGAGTGTTAAGCGTTTCTGGCAGATGTTCCACTGCTAATGTTGCTGTCTGCAGCAACTGTACACAAAGGAAGACAAAGCCATCCATACTGGAGAAGTTCTGGAAAATTTAAATAAAACTCTCTGATAATCTCTCCATATTATTTTATTTTTTAAGTCCATTGTAGACAGTATGTCTTCATTTGTACACTGTAAATTGTGTTTGAAACAGTGAGAAAGAATGTTAGCAAATCAAGAGAATAAAAAGTTTCCAATTCAGAGAATCAAATTAAAGAAAAAAGTCAGAGGAAAATAAAAATAGATTAACCACAGTGAGCTCAAAAATAACCAATAACGGCATCAACAGAAGTTTCGAAGAAAGCTCATGAGTCTTTAGCAAATTTTGCTGTTTGAGAAGATGATGTTAATTGCTCACGTAATGGCAGCCTTCTAACAGCACAGGCTATGTATATTTGCAAGCATGAGGATTCTGGCAGGGCACTGCCGGTTCCTGGCTGGCTGTCCAAGAGGCAGCAGCACATTTGTGTGGCTGTATCGTGCCTGCTTTGTGATTCTGAGGGATGACATCTAAGGAAAGTAGAACGACCTTGAGCATCTCTGGGATTTTCAAGGTGATTCACTGTTCTTTATTATTTTATTTCTGTTGTTTTAATTCTCTTCTTATGAAGCGCTCTAAAAATTCCAGGAAAAGTGCCCAACTAGTGAAGTACAATGGTTGAATTATGAAAAGCATCACTCCCATTTAACTGCTTCACAAGGAAAGCCCTGCAGAGTTTGCAATACATTTCTGTGTTAAGAAAGTGCTCACTGAAGGCAGGTACAGAGTATTCTCCACTCACAGGTATGCTGGAAGGCTGATTTCGGCACTTGAGGCTCAAATACAGATTTGCCCCATTTCCAGAGACCATGCCCAGCATTATTCGATTCCACTTCTCTTTATGTAGCACACGTATCCTCTACTGCTCTCAATTTAAAACACAGCAACCAGCCTGGCTCCAATGTTTTTTTCTCAGCATTTCAAAAAAAAAAAAAAAAAAAAAACAAGCCAAACAACTGACTTTGACTAAGTTAGCAGCAACGCTGGATCAAGTTTTCCACTTACCAAAATAAATGCCCAGGAGACTAGGACTGTAAGAACAGTCCATTTCTGAGTACAGCATTTAAGACAGTCCCCTCGTTCACGTTATTTCTCAGCGATGTAACAGTTACACATTGCAGCATTTTGTATTACCGTATTAGCACTGAATAAAGCAGAATTTATCTTAACAAATGTTTGCATTTCTTGACAGTCATTTTCATTAGTTGTTACGTTAATATGTTAATCCGAATTTGCTGACTTCCTAATCTCTTGCTGATTTTCACACCAACAGTTTATATTTTGGTAAACAACTTTTCTAAGCTCCCGGGTGACAGTTGGAATTGTCAGCGCTCCCTGTTTTATTGTGTAACTGGTGCTTACAGTGGAGAAAGAATCAATCTGCTGGTGTTGAACATTACCTTATTCCTTTCAAGCTGTTTTTTCCATCTGAGCTAAAGATGCTTCATCCACTTGCAGAGCATTCCTAATGAATGGCAGTCAGCAGGAAACTGATTTTTGAGCAGCTTCCAATACAAGTGTAGCTGTGAAAGGAGAACTTTAGATTTTAAATCACATCCACAATTCATTTCGCGTAAATACCCTTAGAATGAAGTTCAGAAGCATTTGAGCCTGATTCTAAAAACAAAAAAACTAATTCAAGTTCTAAGTGAGTTAGGATATATCCACCCTGCTGCCTAACCAGAAATGTTAGGGAATCACTGAGCTACTTCATGACAGTTCCTTATTTCAGGAGGTACAAAATCTTCTGACAGACACATAATTGAGAAACCCTAGGAAGAGATGTTATTTTGCTTCAGCACCTGCTCCATAAATGAAGATATAAGCAAATCAGATTTCTCATTCCAGAAATTAAGAAGACTCGATGTTTCAAGAGTGACATAAAAGACACAGCAAGAGTACACAATGTAAAATGCCTTGCAGAACAAGTGCAGAGCTTGATCTCACATTCTGTAATACTTGCTTAGATATTCTCTGTGTTTGTTCATATCTCTGCTTTAACTTCCAGCAGATCGTGGACACTTCTAAGTGTTACACAAAGAGGCTCTATTAATACACCAAGAGCATTTTGAAGATACTCTGGTACCATTTCAGGTTCTGACCAACAGAAACTCAAGCCAGAATGTGCAATATATAAGAATTATAGTATCATAGCGTATCCTGAGTTGGAAGGGACTCACAAGAATCGAGTTCAACTCTTGGCTTCACTCAGGCCCACCCAAAATTAAAACGCTATGAATGCTGTCCAAATGCTCCTTGAATGCCATTAGCTTGGTGCTGTGACCACTGCTCTGGGAAGCCTATTCCATGTCTGACTACTCTCCAGTAAAGAACCTTCTCTTAATTCCCAATCGGACCCTCCCCTGATGCAGCTCCATGCTGTCCCCTTGGGCTTCGTTGCTGTCACAGAGAGCAGAGCTCAGTGCTGCCTTCCACTCCTTATGAGGAGCTGTGGCTGCCATGAGGCCTCCCCTCAGCTCCTCTGCTCCAGGCCCAACAAACCCGGATTGCTTGGTATTTTTATAGTTACTCTCCCCTTCTGATTTTTATTTCAATGACTTCTGGCATTTTACACCATGGAAAACTGGTAATTTGAAGAGAATGGAAATTAGGGCTGTCTTCTGTATCTGTACGCTGACAAATGGATTGTTAAGCTCGTCTAATCTTTGGAGAATGCTTTATTTTATTCCTTAGATGAGATTTGTTAGCAGGGCACTGAAAATGTGCTGTGATCCTTCTCTCATTTATTCCTTTCTCAGTAGATTTTTTTTTCTGTTTTCCCCTCTGTCAGACATTCACTTTTAAACTCAAAAAAGATTCCTTAAGAGAATGAAGCTATTTTTGATAATAAAGGCACTAAGAGGATGGTAAACTGTAAGGTTGGATGCAGCACTACTGAAATGGTACAGGAGGTTACAAGGTTTTGTGATACCATAAGAAAGCACCCACTTCTAGTCTTCTGGGAAAAATCTCTTTGTATATTCAGTTTACTCATGTACTTTGATTTGATGAGGGGAAGGAAAAGTATTCCCTCCATGAGGTTTAAATGAAGCCTCAACATCCAGTTTTCTCACTGCAGTTATTCCAAGGAGAGAAATTTCCAATTATTTGGCAAATCAAGAAAGACTGTACCAAGGAGGCCTGAAACTAAGTGTTATCTTTTTCCTTCTTTGGAGTCTGGCTGATACTCCCTACGCAGAAGAGAGTCTGCATTCCAGGAAGCTGCAGAGAAGAGCTCATCTCACTATTTTTCTCTGGGAGACAGTAACATCATCATCATTAGACCACAACGAGCCAAAGCAGCACAGCACAGCACAACAGGAATCTGTATTTCTGTGAGAGAATGCAGTAGGAGGCAACACGCTAAAGCTTTAGGAGTGCGGATTCTTTTATTCTGCCTCATACGGAATCTTTTTTGAACAACGTGAAGCTCATAAACACTCAGACCAGATGGCGCAACACAGCAGCACAAGCTGGAACTTATTAGCTATTGCTTCTGTTCATTAGTTTATGGCCCAGAAACCTGAAGGACCTTTAAACCACACTCTGCCAACAGCTGAGCGAGGGCAATGTGAGGTGTAGACTGTGTGTGCCTCTTCACACAGAGATCATATCTGGGCTTTGTTGCACAATTTTGCTCTAAACTGTGTAGGTACAAAACACACTAAAATTAAATTCACAAATAACTTTCTAAAATTGTTCAACTAATGTTGCAAACAATATTAAAAGTCCAAAAGTCAAATAATTGACATTTACAAACAAGTGAGAACTGAACCTGACAATACAAAGTGCATCAACATACAAGCACTATTTAACAATAATATTTTACCCAAGTATGCATTATCAAAGAAAACCTTTTATATTTTCTTCCTTAGGCTATTGAGTTTCAAGGAAAGTACTCACAAAATAATTGGTTTTCTTTGTAATCAATCTCTTCCTATCTTCCAAATCTCAGTAGTGCTTCATTCCACAATGCTGCAATCACCTCTCACAATAACTCAATAAGCAGCTGTAAACAAATTAGGTGTCTTAAAGGTTCAGAAACCAAACCAAACAAACAAAAAAAACAAACCCAAACCCTCGGCATTAACTCCACAACTTTCATCATAAAGAAAACATGGGAAGCAGGATAAGTAAACAGTGATGCAACCAGAGTTCAAAACTACCTCACTTGTAAAAGCATGCATAGCAATGGTTCTTCAAAGGGATGCTTTTCACCGTACCATTTTCTTTCCTTTTTAAAAACTACCCATCTCCCCTCTGCATACCAACTTCACAAAAAAAAAAAAACAAACAAAAAGAAGTATTTTCCTGTGACTTGTCTGCATGTTAATCACTTCTATGCTCTGTTTTGATTGTATTTATCCCCAAACTAATGCTGGCAAGAGCTATACTGAACTGCTCTATCACATCGTGTTGAACACCAGCTTTGCACTGACAATACTTGACTGCAATCTTCTTAACAGTAGTCAGAGTTCAGAGACGACCCCCCTGGTAAAACATTCTCCCTTCACTAACTGCCCTTCATGGAAGTTTCAACGCACAGGAGTTCTAAATTCACATGGATAAGACACAGCACTCCTGTTTTCAGCAATGTTATGCCAAATTACACAAGCCATAAATACGACTGTCAAATAATCATCAGTCCTAAATCACTTGTAGAAATGATGAACTTCCCAGCCATTCTGTTGGCATCCATCTCCACTATTAGAGCTCCCAAGATCATGAACTTATGCTATGCTTGAGTATTATTCTAAGGTTAAGTAGAATGGAAAAAAAAAAGCCAATAAAACTTGGCTTCTTTACCGTCATATATTATTAAAAAAAATGAAGTAATCAAAACAAAGAACACACGGTATTTGCAACCCAAATTTGACTCTCCATGGCTCTACAACAAATATGGAATAGATCTGCTGGCCCAAATGGATTTGCATAATTCTTGAATCAGAGAACAGTATAGCTATTTTACGTAAAAAGCTTTTGATGTTTTGCAGATGACAAAAAAACACCATGACATCTTCTTGACAGCACAATTTCCCACCAGTCCTTGTCAGCATACCTTATATTTATGTCTCTAATGATAAATAAAAGTGTTACTGACTGGTCATATGAAGTTAAAAGTCGCATGTGTTTAAATCTTCCTGGCAAACTTATATTTGCTGCAATGTAAAGTGCAACAGAACAGCCCCCCAGTTCCTGCATCACACACACATTTCTTCTTTTTCAGGGAATGCAAGTGCTGTTGAGTGCCAGAACATGTTGAGTGCCCACATATCCATACCACAGCTGCAATGTTAAGAAGTGCGGGAATGAGAATCTCATGGAAACAGCAGCGAGCTAAAAAAAAGTGGAATTGGTTGAAGGACGATGCTGAACAGTAGCTGAATTGATTTACCTCTCACTCCATAAGACAATTTTATATATCTCTCTAAAACATTTACCAGACTTTAGCTCTGGTCCTACTTGTAGGGCTAAAAGCAGAAAATGACAACTTTTTTGTGGAGCACTCTAAAATCTTGTTTTCCAGAATTCTAGCAATGCAGAGTTTTTCCACACATTTACCAGAAAAGTTTTGCTGTTGGATCCCCTTTTTAGGAATAACTCCAGTTTTCCTTGCCTATAATGCAGTTCTATATATCTGTCTTGCCAGGAAATACACATTTGCCTAACCAGAAATTTGCTGCCATATGCTCATTTTGTTAATGATCAATACACTCTATCATGCCAATGACTCAATCCCAGATGCTTATCCTATCAGGGATTCATTCCTTTCAACTAGTGTTTTCTACAAATCTATAATTAGCCTGAAAGCAATAAAGGTTTTTTTATAGGGCCAATATTTGCGGAGCACAACTTCCTTCATGTCTACTTTGGTGGAAACAAAGAAAGCTGTGGAAGAAAACAGAGCTTAAATGATGTAAACGTGTCACAAATAAGCTAGAAGTGAAAACGTGTATGGTGCATTTGTGAGAACTTATTTCTTCACAGCCAGGTCCATCTTCCTAAACAAGAAAACATTTCTGATGGCTTCTGCCAATTCTACCCCAGCTCTTTTGACTACAAAACACTGTGTTTACCAATTCTTCCAAGAATTAATTTACTATGTTTGCCAGTATCCACAAGCTATATGATATTGGGCCTGCCAGGAATTCATAACGTCTTCTTGCCAGGATGAATTATTGTAGATTCACATATCTTCAGATAAACAGGATTTTGAACACGTTAGTAATTACATAAAATGCTTTTTAAGATGCAATCATCATACAATGAGCATAGAAAATTCACTCCTGAAAAGTCTGTTTGCAATGAGTTGTTAGGTGAGCAAACCGCAGCTGAGCTTGCAACATTCCATGGCATCACTGGTTAAATCTGAATTGTCAGATAACTAGAAAGTTTAAAAAAAACTGCAGAAATGCAACAGATCTTGCACCACACTCTCCAAATGGGACATCAGTATTAGATCTCAGTAAGACCACCTAGAAATTGTTACTTAAGCGATAGTCCCTCAATGGATTAATTCCATATATACTGTAGATTTAAACTTGTGAAAACTGACCAAGAAACTGATCCTCTTTGAAGAATAAGGTTTGAGAAAAAATTCCAGGAAATGAAAAAAATACAAGAATAACATAAAAGTATTTTGCACTTGGGTGTTGTTTTCAATGTGCAAAACCAAAAAAATATCATTTCCCATACTGCGTGAGTTTTCAAACAAATTTTTGACATAAAGAAGATGTTTGGAGAAATATTAACAGTGCTATTCAGTACTGTAGAATATAATTGAGACCTATGAAAATATTCTGAGCCATGTACAGTTATGGTTTATACAGATTGCCTATATAAGCACAGATATCCACACGATTTATATAACCTCAGATTTCAGAGCTTTCCACAGAAATAAATCCAGAATATTTAAAGTAATAATGAAATAGTCAAACTGCCCACACAGAAAAAACAAAAATAACACTTCAAGAAATTGCTAAGATGTATCGAGGTTCTTAGATACGAATCACGTATGTAATGTTCTCATGTACATTAATGGAGATAGAAATCCCAGTTTCCATACTCATCTGAACGATTCTTTTCACAAAACAAGATCAATACGAATACATACATTTACATTTGTTCTTGCTATAAGCTCCTCTGTACTATTATTTTATTCTGAAATGATGCTCTTCTCACATTCCATCACTAGAATTCACATCTGACTGCTGTCTCACCCTTCATCATTATCACCTTATTTGTGACTGTTACTATGTGCCTGTTTTCTCAACTATTCTCACACCTTCCATGCATGAAGTTCACGGATTTCATCCTCATTTTGCAGCCCATTAGTTCATCACCTACTGGGTACTATTTCAACTGCAGATAGTGGCTACAGAAGAGCACCTGGGTATGCAACTACGGATATCTCTTCAGCTTTAAAATTTAGAGTTTGTTTCAGTTTTAAGTAATTCTTCAGTCAGAAACAAGAAATTGCATAGTACAGCTTTCTCCTTGCATAACAATCCCTTTTGGAAAGGAATTGTTTGGTTCCCACATTTAAATTCCAAAGATGTGCCAAACATGAGGAAAAACTTTGTTATTCTGAGAAGGGATTTTAGAAAAGGATGCATTCCATGCACAGTCTAATGGGTTCATGCCAAATTCACAGTCCAAAATGGAATCTGCTGATTTTCTAGTACTGACTGAGCAAATACCAATGTTCACCAGGAACTCTAAAACTCAGAGCACCCACACCATGAAACCTAGCTGCCCTTTTGAAAACAGTACAGTGGTACTGCAACCATATCAAACTCCGGATGAAGTCTAATTGTTTACACTGAGCTTTATAACTTCTTTTTTACTCTTGTCTGAATTTTGAACTCAATCAGTTGAGGTGCCTCAAGGTAAGCAAGCGTTCAGCTATTTCCCTACATGTGGGCTCAAGAGCTTTTCTGCAACCCTGAACACCGAATCTCACTGCAGTTTGATGCATTGCTTCTAAGAAGAGAAGCACAAAGGCTTTAAAATAGAAGTCTGCAAATTCATATAATATCCCTAAAATTAATTTGCCTTGAAAAATCTTCTAGCATTTATTTCCAATAAAATCATTTTACAACATGAGTATAAAATACCTGCTGGCATGCTAAAGCATCAGGTTGATTCCTAACACACCAGTCCTGAATGAAGTTCACGCCTGACAGCTTGCTGCAGAAACGCACACTAATTTGACTTTCTCCCAAATTATTAGCATGACTGCTTAGAGAGGTACTGTTCTGGAAGAATAAATTTAGCATGACACAGACTGGTTCCCTGTGCCTACAGCTGAGTGATTACAAACTTCATGCATTTGTCTGGGCCACCAACACTACAGCTAACACAGGCCCCAACAGCAGTAAACTGCAGACAAGGAGCTCTTCAGAGGCCTGGTCAACGCAGATTTTATGCTTCCAGTGCTCCAGTCATCATGAATGAGGTAGCTTCTTTAAAGAGGTCTACGGGTACATCATCTCCAGCCACAGCAACATAAGACATACCTTCAGTAACCAAGCTCTCCCAACAGGAGTGCAAAATGCATCAAACAGGTTGGTGAAGTTTTCTGTAGAAAACTTTGTTAAGATTTATATTCATGACTTTGTCTTCCTCAGTACTGCAGAGAACACATTCACATGCACAGAGGTTATCTCTGGCAGCTAGCTAATTATTCTCCCATGAATTACAGGTACTTTCAGACAATACCAGCACTATAAAAGAAACTTCTCTGTAGTAAAAGTTAGAAGACTATATGAACTACGTAGCTCAGCTATTCTAATTTTTGCATTAATTTACACATCACAGTGGAGACAATTTTTCCATCTTCAAAAGCATATTCGTGATTTTCTTGTCAAAAAAATGAAAATTATTTTAATACCTATAAAACTACAGACAGCTTTTGCTGAGTGAGGGGTGGAAGGTTGTTATATTTTTCTTTAAAGTGAGTACAGAAGTTTTTAGCTGAGAAATAGTGTGCACGTGATAATGGATCAATTTAAGCATTTCCTTCAAGACATATGCAGAGACAGTTCACAAAATCAAGCTTATTTTGTACCAAAATCTACAGAACGCGTGCAAATGTAATAAATCATTAGCCAGTCAGTGTTACTGAGGAGTGAGCACTAAAGAAAATTTGTCCATCAGGTGATGATCTCCAGAATGCCGCTAAGTCCATACTGCTAGAATAATACTTCTAAGACAAAATTCCTGTTATTTCTGATATAATGACATAGTAAAAAAAACAACAACAAAAAAACAGTTAAAAAAAACAGGCTATTGCTATATGCCTTTATAAGCAAAATGGCTGCTTGCCTGCTAACTTCGTGATATTATTTCATAGTAACCAAAAAGTAATTCTTGTAATTAGTAGATAAAATAAACAATTTACCTTGTGTGGATTGGTCAATGTTTTTTCTTTTTCTGCTTTGACTGTTATAATTAAGTCTTAGCTCTTGGCTATATTCATTCAGAGTTTCTCTTGAGTCGTAAGATTGCCTCTGCTTTCTCCCATCTTCACTTTCATCTGAAGAACTTGTGTAAGTTAGATCCACTTCATGTTTAACTTTTGACAGCGGCTGGTAGGGTTTGCAGTCCATCTGCTCCATATCTCTGACTGAATAGGCTCAAAATCATGAAAACAAGCAACTGGAATTCCTTAAGGAAATAGTCCTGGAGAAAAAAAAAAAGCACAAACAATAATCCCATTCAGTTATCATATTAACTCTCAAAAGCCCAATTTTATTTTCAGTCAATATACATCAATGAAATTGTATAAGGATCTCTATGATTCAGGAAAAAAATCTGAGTATGTCTTATTTTGCTGTTTGTTGCTGTAAATGGTATTAAAATAACAGAAACTTTAAGTTCTAGCCCACTACATCAAGCAATAAACATACCTTACACACAGAATATATTGCCTATTTTGTCTTAAAGATGCTTGAAACTGTTTC
Organism: Callipepla californica brunnescens; assembly: GCA_023055505.1. NCBI lineage: Eukaryota > Metazoa > Chordata > Aves > Galliformes > Odontophoridae > Callipepla > Callipepla californica. The sequence goes on from JALIRH010000013.1 coordinate 4,260,789, forward strand.
TCTAATGAAATATTCATGTATATTTATTCTAAGTGAAAATAAAATCTTAGTGATTTTAAAATTAGCCTAGAAACCAGAAAGTTCATTGTTTTGAAGTATTTTCCTGCAAATTAAATAACATTTAATGAAGAATAACATTTCTCACTCGAGAAAACAATCCGAAAACAAGAATACGCCCCTGTGCTACTCTACAAGAGCATACAGTGGTCCAGAAAAAGGACACTTTCCTTTCAGATTGTGTGGGCATCTCAAGAGGAAGCTTCCATCCTGCAGCACAACCCCTTTTATCCTTTGCATCACCTGTCTAAATTCTTATTGACATGGGGGCCATGCCAATCCTCAACAAAACCTTCTGAACCCCAACTTGCAGTTTGGAATGTCATCAAAACAGCGTTCAAATCCAGTAGCATTAAAATCAAGTGGGCTGCAGGTGCATGTGCAACTGGTGTACTTGTACAATCCTGCTTTCATTAACCTGTTCCCATCAGGAATTTTAAGTCTGCAGCTTTTTTTAGACTAACAGGTGACTATTATCTTACAAAACGAATGTAACAAAAAGAAGGCTGCAAATATCAATACTAGATGACCAAAACCAAACAAGTTAAACAAGATTTTACTTAATGAAAAAGTCATCTCTCACAGCTTCATACTGGTCTTAAGGTCAGCAGCAGAGAGAAATTAAGTTCATGCCTGGCCTGTTTTCAGCCCAGTTTCCCACCTGCGACACGGACCTGTATGCCCACATGTCCTCAGAAACCACTGAAATACTTAAAAGACAAAAAAAAAAAAAAACCCCAAACATTACAGAAAGCACTTCTTGTTACAGGACTACACAGTTGAACTCAGCTTGAGAAATTGTCTGAAGGCTTGAGAAACACCAATGCTACCACTGTGTTTGAACACAGCAAAAGCACATCTCCTGCAGACTCCCAGTACTTTTGAAGGACTCAGCATCCCAAGCAGTAGTGGCAAATATGGTGTACAAAGTGAAGAAGGAATAAGGCTTTTGGCACCCTGACAGGAGGGCAGAACCAAGGTCCACCAAGCTTAATGGACAAAGAGGCTGAAGACACATCTGTGCTCAAAACAAAATCTCAGAGAGTTTCATCCAACTGTTTAACCTGAGCTGGAACAGCTCTTCAGAAACAAATTGAAAAGCACCTGAATAAAGAGCTCTAGCATATTAAAAGGAAAAAAGAAGCTCAAATCTCTTACACAACAAAGTGGGCTTGAAGGCATGCAAGTTCATAAAAAGTATTCAAGAGAGAAAAGAAGAACAAAGAGCAGAGCCAGACAAGTTTCCTGTCTGGCAGAGACATGTGTGTTGGGGTACACAGCCCCGTGCTCAGGGCACGATCACATATCACATTGGTGCCAAGATGGTTTTGTAGACGAGTTACTATTAGGTGCTATCTGCTTTTCAACGGCTATTTGCCTAAATAATTTACTGCTTTTTACCAACATTTCCTAAAAAAAAAATACTCGTTTTATGAGTTGCTTTAATACTCTCATCTGTTGCAGAAAACCTCAAAGGTGCCATGACTCAGAGGCATGAAGCTGGCTTAAAATTTACCCGATAGCTCTGTAGAGATGGTCAGTGATGGGGAAAAGCCTCCCGTACATTCTATCTGATAGAGCAAATGGAAATGATGCTATAGAAATCGAGGAAAAATGGGGAGAAACTAAGGGTGTCTGCTGAGAAGGCGCAGGAGATGACAGAAGACGTGCTGTTGTGAAGGCAGCAAGTGTGAGAAACCTCAAATGCACACAGTGCATCCCTCCGTCAGAACCACAAAATGTCTTCCCTGACACAATTAGCTCCTTTTAAAGCACGCTGGTGTAAAATAACAGAAAGAAAAACCCATACCCTTCCGTGCACACCTTTTGCTCTTCAAGTAGAAGCACAGAATTAATGGGGTCGAAAGGGACCTCCAGAGATCATCTGGTCCAACCCTCCCAAAGCAGTTCCCTATCACAGGTTGCACATGAAAGCACCCAGGTGGGTTTTGAACACCTCCAGAGAAGGGCACTTCACAGCCTCTCCATGCAGCTTGTTCCAGTGCTCTGAATGATTCAGGAATGATTTAAACTCACACTCCCCATCCTCAGGGACCCTCTGACACCTCCATCTGCATGGTGCTGAGGCCCGGTACGAGCTCAGGCCATAGTGCAGCCTACAGCACAAACCTGTGCCAACCCAGGGCCAGGTCTAACCCTGGTGGACTGCAACACATCAAGGGCTGTGCCTGGGCTTCTTTTATTTTGGCTTGAGGCCACACTAGGTTGTCCAATACAAAAGCAGGTGATAAATCATTTACTTTTCCAACAAAAAGTTCTTTTAAAAGTCGGGAACAAAAGCTGAGACCACTTCTTCACACTTTTCCACAGCAAAAATTACCTCAATTACATTCAGCAAATGATGGTGTTCTATGATGATAACTTGAATTTTAACACTGGGAATTGAATACTTGACCTTCTATCATATTTCATCTGGAAAAACACAATGCAGTAAACAACCAAAAATGCTGGAGTGAGTCAGGAGTTTAAAGAACACTGCCTGCATGTTGACACAGGTTTCTCTTCAAATAACTGGCCTTCAAGTAACTAAACAAAACACCCAGCTGATCAATATCCAGCTGACCTTGTCAGCAAAATAATAAAGTCTCATAAAAGCTTACAGTTCCTCTAAGTGACCTTTGTATGTGTCTTAATGCTCTCCTTCTCACGGAGCACTTTTTTGATCTTTTCATTTCAGTTCTGTCACTGACAGTTTTAACAAAATATTTAACAAAATATAAACTTTATAATATCAATACATTATATCTAATCATAAATTACATAAATAATGTCTTCATGTAGGCACTGAAATGCATTTACTACTCAACCAAACTTTAAAATAGATATCACACATAGCTTACAACTGGACTTCTAAAGAACATACAGCTTATTTAAATTCCCAACAAAACATCGTTTTGCAAATCCCCCAAGCCTCACAGAGCTCTATTTGAGGGGAAAACATCAAATTAAGTCATGGAACTAACACAGATATGTATATAGATTAATGTTTTTAATGTATGTTTTATGCAACTTTTACAATACATGCTCTGCACACGTTTAGAAACAGTTTTCACACACCACTGGCACCAAAACCCTATTATTTCAAATACACACCTTCATATTCTGTACGATGAGAATGCAACTTGTGCAGAAACAAAACAATGTCAGGGCAACTATGGCCTATGAGAAGGCCTGTGATGAGGGTGTGTGCACAATTCATCAAAATGTGTTTTATGGTAAAGCTCACTGTATGAGTTCCACTGCGTAGAAGGCCTGTGCTCAGTACAACAATGCCACAGAGATCAAATTAATTTAATAGTGCTTTGCAAAAAATCCTATAAGGCTCTCATTTCACAAGAAGATTTCCATGCTGACTATCCACCACCAACCCTATCAGATCCCCAGTGGTATATCCAGCTGCCTACCACTAAGAGTTATTTAGAGAGGTTAAGATTTGGATAATGCAGCTGAAGAAGGTCTTCTGTAAGCATGTAGGAGTAAGGACATGAAGTACTGGGACCTTTGTTGGCCTCAGCTGAGCACTATGCCCAATACTTAGATTGGACTCATAAACTAAGTACTTCTTTGGGAAATGTTGCATCCTCAGATCCAAATTACATACAATTAAATGTAATTGCAGCTACAGCGCTATAACATAAGCAAACAATACTCACTGTTTGCAACATGAACTCAGAAGACAGCCTACAGTAACTTCTTTGTTCAGTCTCAGTGGGTTATTCTATCAATTAGGACCACCAAATGCACATTTGCTCAATTCCCTCATACGTTTCTTTGCCTTCAACAAACACCCTTATCTGAAAGTTAGTATTTGCTTATTACATCTTCAGACATCTGATTTCTGAAAATGAATGACTAAGCAGGAACTGTATCTCTGGGTAGCTGAAGGCTAAAGTGATAGCATCATTATTCCACAAATCTATTCTGAAACACAAAACTGTAAAATACAAATGGCAAACCAAAAGAAAACATATGATTTAAATCTTTCAGTAATGCAGTACTGAGGAGGAAAAAAAAAAACAACAAAAAACAAAGGGAAACAATCCTATGACCTTGTGCCAACCATCAAAACCATACCCCTCAAATATTTGTTTAAGTATCAAAACCAAAGGAAGTCCTTTCATCCTTTTAAGCTCTACATTTTACAGAACAGCTAAACACGTTGAGAAAGCTAAAAGCTAAAACAGCTGGACAGCCGTATACTAGGAACAAACTAGTTCCTAGATGGTACATAAAATCAGATAGCAATATGAATTTATACGGAAAGTCTGTTCAGTTTTGCAGGATGGAAGCAGATAACACTTTCCTCTGGAAGGGAAAAAAGTTACACGATAACAAAGAAAGAGTAACGGAAGCTATTCCTAAAAGACTGAAAAAGACTGACCAGGATATGACAAACAAATCAAGAAGTAACATAACAGTATGTCAACATTTTTAGTGGATCATAAAATTGAAGCCCATCAGATGATGTTGGAAGACGGCATAACAACATGTGAAGCACTGAATATGTCATGGCCAGTATTTCTCCATGTATAAGATTCTGAAATACTGACACACCGCACAACTCCTGCTTTAGAAAGGACTACGTAATAAATCAGACATGTATACGCAAAATGCAGCTGTCAGGAACATATCATGGGTTTCTCACTTCCCTAGAGGGTGCATGGCCTTAACTTGTTGGTGAACTACATTTCTCCATACATTCATACCCTGTGATAGACAGACGAGGGATAATTTCCCTGTTTAATAGTCTTCATTTAAAATGAGTCAAAGTGTAATTTCATTTTAGTTAGCAAAATAGTTCAAAATGTTTTCCCTTTTATCCACAGTTTCAGAGAGAAATCACTACAGAATCAAACTGTAAATAAAGTAAGTCAGGTTGTTGCAGACTGACAGTGAACTGAAAAAAGTACGTTACGTTAACTGCTCAACTGTGACACCCAATTCTTGGCCAACACGTGCCCTGCACTTTACTTGGAGAATTGCTACTGACTGCAAAATCACAAATCCCTAATGCTTTCTTTCGGATGCCGGTCATCTGATGCTTGAAAAAGATCTGTCTCTAACGCTGGTGGATGATGTACGTCCACAGTTCAGGGAAACACATCCTGAATAGGCCCAGAATATTCTCTGGAGCACAGATCTCTCTGTCAGGTGACACAACTGTAGGTTATATTGCAGGACAACTAATGTACACTTTAATTTTAGATCAAGAAAACATCCTGAAATCTACTTCAAAGTATCACAGCATCTCAAAGTTTCATCCAAGAGTGAAGGAAGTCTGTGCTGAAGTAAAACCAACCAAGTGCTCAACACCCCCACTGATCTAGTACAGAACACAGGAATGTCACCTGAGGTGAATTCCTAACCGCAAAGCAGGGGTGATATAGGGAACTGTGGCCTGTAAAAGAGCATAGGCTGAGCTCACGGCATCATTATTCCTACACAGATCCCTCAGAAGTCATGTATTACTCCAGGGAAGAAGGTTGTGTTTTTTCAGTAAAAGCCATTTTAAAATTAGCATGGAATTGAAGGGTCATCCTTCACATTCAACTACGCTTGGGATCGCTGAGCTTCCTATCATTGCACAGAATGTTTCCAACATACCCTAGACACTTGTTTGTATTAAATGTATCTGGAGGTAGCATTAAAACTTGAATGGAAATTCAGGTTGCTCTCCACTGCAATAACGGAGACAAAATAAAAAATTTGAGTTTTAAAAAGTAGAATTAGGAGCCTCCTATTAATACCTAAGTTTCTCTTTGGAAATACAGTTTAGACTTGGAACTCTTCTCAGCAGAAGATGTTTAATGATCATATATATATATAAATAGATAGATAGATCATATATAAGTGTAGATAGATAGATAGATAAAGATATATGCAGGCTGCTCTGAAAGCAGTGCCTCCTATTTTATTACACTGGCCCACAATGTCAAAGGTGGATGTCAGTAGTATGGCAGTACAGGTTGAAACTTCACGCCAATATTCCTTCACGTTGTGCCGCCATGTGACAGGTGGCAGCAGAGGGGCAGTCTGACAGAATGGAGTCTGACACTGGACTGTATATGAAGCAAAGGGGTGGAACTGAATTCCTCCATGCAGAAAAAATGGCACCCAATGACATTTACCAGTACTTACTGAACATTTGTGGAGACCAAACAGTGGATGTGAGCATAGTGAGGCAGTGGGTGGTGCATTTCAGCATTGGCAGCAGTGACAGAGGGACACCTTCACTGGTTTCACCTTCATTTTTGAGAGCAGCATGCAGGCTTTTGCTCACGGCTAGCAAAAATGCATGCTAATGGTGGTGACTATGCTGAAAAATGGTGTTTTGTAGCTGAGAATTTGTTCTATCAAATATAGTGTTATTGTGCCCTTTCTATCTGTTGTAGTTTCCATGCAAATAAATAATACGAGGCATTACTTTTACAGCAACCTACGAATTTAATATGCAAGTGCCATCATTTATTTTAGGATAGAGTACGAAAACGTGAGGTGTACACGTAATTATGTATACGCCTGCAGCAATAAGGGGATCTTCACCTAGTAAGCAAGTATCTTCCTCCGTAATACACTGTCTTTTAAAATACACTGACACAGGAAATATTGTATTAGAAAACTGAATTGTGTTTTCTCTATTTGTTGATAATGCAGATTGTACGGTCATCAAATTGAGATAATTACTGCAATGTCCCTTCTCCAACTGTGTGCCTAATTAAGACGACCCAGTAATCCCTAATTAGCAACAACATAATTTTTAAAACCCAATTTAGTAGCTAAGAGATTACAAAATATGAAAGTAACATTCAATTCGGATATTATTAATTTCTTGAGATAGCAATTTAAATTTTTTAATATAATAGGGTTAGCACATGAGAACAATTTACAACACATCAACACCATGGAACATCTAAGAGAACAATTAAAGTATCAGATTGTTTGATACTAGGATGCACTGGCAATGGCACTTGAAACATCCAGTTGAGAATTTTGTCTCAATTCCCATTTTTCCTGGTTTTAATTGGAATAAGAAAAAAAAAAATTCATAAAAAAAATAAATAAAAATGAGAGAGTTTTTCCACCAGAGCACTCACGGACATATCAAAGCACAAGAATAAGTTTAAGTATCATCAATACTTTTGTTTTGATAAAACAAAAGCTTTGATCAGTTGACATCACAGTGAACGAAGGCACAGAGAGGGAGGTTATTTCTTTCTGGCACTGTATTTGTGCTTTCATTCTTCCCTCTATGAAAGACCCCCACAAGACATAATAGAACATCCCAGGGAGCCTCAGTGATTTTCTTTTCCACTTGCAACACCAAAAAGCCCTACCAAACAAACATCTCTGAAACAGAACGCTAAAGCCTCCCAACTGAATACCGCCAATGAGACACGGTAGCTTCAATATTATCACAATCTCTCATCTTGCCTGCTGCTCAGCTTTGTTGTGGCTTGTTCATTTTTCGATTAAAATTATGCAAAGAAGAACTACTGCTCATTATTTTTGCTATATTATGACTTCGAGTATTTCTGAAGCAGCATAGATTTCAGTGTCAGGTTAGTTTCCAGTATAGCCTAAAATGTCCAAGCACTTAGGCCTGGCACATAACCTACACTTTAATATCTTGGGAGCTTATAAATATCCAGATTAATTTGCACAGCAGCTGTGTGACAGGCACTTCTACTTGCGAAGCTAGCTCTACTGACTACACATTGAAAACAAACTTTTCACTCTTCACACTTGGTTCTCTTAACTTTTGTTCTTCTAATTCTAGAAAGAAATGCCATCAATTATTATGCAGTTTTGACATCACCTAAGTTAAAACTTAAAAAGCTTTTCAGGCATTTGATGTACCTTTTTTTTTCACAAGAAGACTTGGGTACTGCCTTGACCATGCGACCAACATCTGCATCGCCTCCATTTGAAGTATCACTCAGGTTGCTATTCACATGCCTGACACCATCACACCTGAGAACTCATCTTACTGTTCCTTTTCTTCTTGCTTTGATGTCTGCCAAAGTATTCGGTGTCTTCAAGTGCCATTGTTCTGACAAGCAGACCCTCCCGATGGACTTGTACTGTATAGCGCGGCTCCCAGAAGTGCTATTATTTGAGCTGGTGTCAGATTGATTTTCCTTCTCTTCATGATAATGCTATGATCTTGTGGGATTGAAATTACTGCTGATTTATGCCTTGATGTAACCCCCTGAGAACTGCCTTGTATCAGCATGTCACCTATGAAAAGCTACATTTAAATCCTTGGAGATCTTTCTAGTGGAACCTTTGTTCTCATTTCAATAGAGAATCTTTTGTAATGGATGTTTGCTAGAAATTTCTCCTGCAAGTGCCAGAAGTCCTCTGTAGTGCAAACTGGAAGTACATTATGCACCTATCCATTTTTACCAGTCGTAGCTGTGGGAGCCTTCTTGGCAGAGATGAATTTCAGATAAGTTCTCCATCCACGACCGCACACTTTTTGCAGATTGATTATACCGCTTTCTTCACAAAGGGCAGTGCTGGCACTGGAGAGCAGGAACGCTCCTAAGCTTTATTTCTAAAGGTTCACCTACACAAGGAAAGGTAACAGACTAAAACCATACAGTTACGCCTCCAGTGTTCCTGTGGAGCTAAACCCCTTTATGCACAGCATTCTTGTACTTAAGACTTCAGGAAATAATTTCCTCTGTTGTTTGATCATTATTCACATTTTTACATATTCTGCTCTTCAGTGTCATGGACATTTTTTTGCTTTCTCACTACGAGTACCATCTTGGCAACATTTTCGTAAGCATTTTTTTTCTGATAAAATGTACTATCTCGAGGAGAAATTCATTAACAGGTAGAAAATGATTTTATCTTTTAACAACTGACTGCCAAGTTGCAATTGAAATCCTCTTGCCTGTTTGTAAAAGCAGTTTCTGAAATCCTAAAATAATCTTAAAAGAATAATTTTCTTTCCTGTTGGTAGAGCTAATTTAGCTAAACTAAGTATTTTCTTTTTGTGTTCATCTTTGCCTCCATGATGGAAGTGAGAAGTCAGATGTGGGGGTGCAGCCATGCTCCTTATGACTTTATGAATGACTTGGCCATTTATTTCCATGCTCGTATGTAATTCCACACTAGGGAAAACACGCCAGGTAAACAAACAGATTCAGACAGAAGTTCACTGCTGAATATGAATTTGTTCAAGTATCTATGAACTAAGCACACAATTTTTATTAAAATCCTCAGCCTCACTAACAACTCGTCATTTCCACTCAGAAATGCTTCTTCAAAACAGGTGCCTATTGTATATTTACTAAACCATCGCTACGTAAAGTACCTTGTCGCATCCTGACACTTCTAGACAGGACAAAAACCATTTCAGTGAGGAGTTACTGACCAATTCCTGTCTGCACACATCTTTTTTCAGCGACGGTGCTACTGATACAGATACTGCCCTTCCTCTGAATTTAGGCACAATTACCAAATATACTACAAGAGGGACTGAAGGTGACAAATTTTTTGTATTCCACATTAAATAACGTTAGGTCAAAAACAGATGGCATTTGCTCCCTCCTAAACAAGAATCTACACAGCAGTGTGTAAGAAGCCAAGCAGTTCCACTTTCCAGCCTCAGAACAAGAGGAAGCTGAGCCTCTAGGAACCATCAGAAGCTTCTGTGACCCCAGTGACCTCCAAGAGGGACAAGGATGACAACAGCCTCACCATGGCTCCATCAGCTAGGGGCAGTGAATGCGTGTTGACCAGAATAAGTTCTCAAAACCATACATCATGTACCTAACGACATCAGCATCTCCTGTGATCACCGCTCTTCAAAAACACATTCTCCTCAGCACTTCAGCAATAACTCCACTTTGCTCAGCTTGCTTTCCTCGGCTGTAAAATCACAGGAAGAGGAAAGAGAAGGGTGAAACTGACATACGTGGCTTTTGTCTGTTGCCTTTACGTATATCTATGTACACACACACACACAAGTATATATCTCTGCACAAGCTGCCTTTAAAAAAAACAAAACAACAAAACAGAATCATTATCCTTGCCTCACTATTAGGATCTGCTGTTGTCACGGTGAATCATTTTTCCTCGGGGATGTTGTGTGGATAACAATTCAGCTCATGTTAATTCTATTTACATTGGGAAAAAGTAGGAGGACTGTAATAGCTGTTTAACTGAAGCTCTCTTCCTTCATGAGCAAGTAAAATGTCACTTTCCTTTCCCGAAGCACCAAGAGGCTCCTTTTACTGTCACAGAACACAATTATATGTTAGGGCTCTGCTGTCTCTTTCCAGCCAACAAGGCAAGAAAATGACCTTTCTTTAACCTATGGCTGAATTGCATTATATTCAGTTCAGCGAACAGCCTTTTTTGTATTCTCCTGTATCAAGTGCCTCCTAACTGAGGTTAGGAGATGGGCACCTGCCTTTCACAGCTGCCAGTGATCTCCCACTTCCCAAAAAAGCCCTTCCTTTCACTTGAGGAGGGCTGTTAACTCTCATCCCACATTTCAATCCCTGCTTTGTAACGTTTGTAAATACCTGACACCATTCAGCACCGCAAGGAGCCTCCGCCAGCAGCATTGGTTGCTGGCTGCTTGTTCTGCTTTGTCTTATGTGCAGCTCAGCAGCAAAGGGTGAGGGACATTTCCCACTACACAAGTATCAGCCGCTCTGGGTTACATGCCGGAGATGCTTGGGGAAGCAGAGAAAAGTGGCTGTGACATTAATGAAGCAAACCACTGCAGATCTGCACAAGACAGCAAGTCAGCAGCGACGGATTTGAGAACACGATGCTAAATGACAGATACTGCTGAAGAAAATGGCAGCGCTCAGCTGTCACAGAGTACGGGGCTGTAAAATTAAGAAAGTCTGCAGACAGAAGAACATCAGAGAAAACATCACGTGTACACAGAGCTCATCTCCCAACTAGCCACAGAAATAAGCACCTCCAGAAGACACCCAGCATCGGTTCTTCTGCAGAGAATTCACGTTAATGCTTCCAGGTGAGCAGGAGCTCCAAGATTCAAGAGGTTTTCTGACAACCTTTATTAGAGATGACTCAGACTAATCACTTCTCTGCCTAAAAAAGAAACCTGTGTAGCTTGAGGACGGCTTCCTAAACACTGCCATTTCACTGACACCTGGCTTGTTATGTTAATGCTGAAGGCACCATTACCACCAAGGTTAGATGGGGCTGAGGATGCCAAAGGAGACAGGGGAGGGATGTGGGCTGCATCAGGCTCAGGGAGAGCTCCAGCTTCTTGCTGAGCCCTGAGCTACTGCTGTAACACGGCACTGAGACCAAACGGGAAGGAGAAAACATTCAAAGTACAACGAAACACTCCTTACTCGTGCTGTAGTAAAAGAAAGTTCTGCATACACATGATTTTTACATGCTTCTGGTGGTACTTCATGCCCAAGCGAATGCTGCTCTGGGACTGTACATTATGACAAAGCCAGAATGGACATCACTGCAGAACAGACATCAATGCTAGCTATACCTGTGTACATTATAAAGGCCCTACACTGCTTTGGAAAGGTCAAAACTTTACCTTCTCTTGAAAATACAATACAACATTGTCTACACATATGCTTACAGATATGGAATTCTGCAGCAGTAACACATCAAGCTGTCAAGATGATTTTTTTTTTTAATTGATCGTGGCTTTGGATTTTGATGTGAGCTAAAGTTAAAAACCTCTATTATGAATAATGGAAAAAAAAACAACCCACAACCCTGATAAATATATGCATTAATCCCGCTTAAGAAGACCAAATAAAGTACAGGCTTTACAGACATCCACAGTAGGCTGTATAACTGTAATTATGGAATGAACATGCACTGTGTTAAAAAGAAGGAAACAAGCAAAAAACCACCAACCCCCTAAAATCAAACCCCAGACTCCACCACTGCAGATGCAGAATGCAATCTTTTTCCTAAGAGCACACGCCTGAGCATAAACCTAGAGAGTGACTTCTACCACATGTTCACCTACAGAATGTCAGGCTCTCAAACAGGGTTCCTTGTGTATGATTTTTACATACACAGATTTTTTTTTTTTTGCTTTGAAAATAGTGCAAGTAGAGTTATTTTCATCCATGCAAATTTTTACTTCTCAGGAAAAAAAAAAAAAGCAGAAATTCCTCCCACACATAGAACCTTCTTCTCTTTTTATAGAGCTGCGAGTAACACAAAGCTGCAGGCTCAACAATAAACATGAAATTTGCTACTAAAGTGATCATTAAAGGGGCCATTTCTCATGTGAGCTCTAACAGTTCCTAACTCTGTTATTAATAGACTTCCAGCTAAGCTTTGATCAGGGCTGGAGACCTTACCACAGTTAACATACAGATAAAACAAACCCTTATTCTTAGCAGTACATCCAGCTCTTCCAGCGGATAGGACTTTGAACTACACACGGTACAGATGCCACCAGAGACAAACAGGGGCAGAAGAGAAGGAGCTGCAGTTCTGTGAGCATCGTAGCTGCAGCACTCTGAAGAGGCAGCACTTCCCTTTCCAGTGGCTTCAGCCCATCTATATATTTAGAGAAGGAAACATTCCTTCAGCAACCGTGATGCAGCAAGCATCACATTAACAAAAAGAAGGAAATTGTCAACTTACTGCTGGAAAGAGCTGAACAGCTGCATGGAGGAAACACTGGTTAATACCTAGAACTGCTGAGAATGGAGCGCCATTGAGTCATTTCTATGCAGCTCTTGTCAAACTTCTCTTTTTTTCCTTTCTTCTCTTAGTTCAAATCAAGAGCTAGGTTTCTTATAAAGCACAAAGGTCATTTGCTCCTGAAAGGAGTTTCTTGCCTAAATCCACTGCCTACGAAGACAGTGTCTGTCCAAACTGTTGCAACACTCAGCAAAACAAACAAAAAAACAGCCAGATGCTTATGGGAGAGTGAGAAGAAATTGTTTGAGTTTAAAGGAAAAAATAGGAGAGATCACACAGTGAACACAAAGCTCCACTAATCACTCATCAAGAAATCAAAGGTTGAAATACGAATGCTCCTGTTACTGCACTGGGCAGAGCAGCTCGATTTCACAGCAGCAGAGTTAGGGAGAGTATCTGTAGGACATTGTCAGAATTGGAACTGCAGCGCACTGCAAGGCTGAACTTTTACTCAGATCCAAGAAAGCCAACAGTGTACTGCCATGAGTCACCCAGAGAGCTGTCACAAGAAGTACATAAGCAATCTGAGTTCAAACCTCATCTTCCCATGTAACATAGGCCAGGTGTGTAACAGTGCTAGGCACCACTACTACAGCTAAGCCCTCGTGATGTCAGCATGCCCAAAACTAGAGGCCTACAGAAGGCCTGGTTGCACAGAGCTTAAGTCTCCTGACACACGTTATGAACAAAAACGTTAAACTGGGCTCCTTTACTGAAAACCTTTTTAGCACAGCAGCAACTCAGTACCGCCCATCTTCAACACCAACTCCTGGACGTTGAGGAAAACACACTGGTGTTTTCTAGCCTGAAATAGAACTGGGTATAAAGGCTATTTTTAAAATCAATTTTTTAAAAACAATGTCAGCACTCTCAGCCCAATAATTATTATTAACACGCTGTGCTTATCAGCAAAAAATGCCTGCTGGAAAAAACAAAGTTGGATGTTTGCACTTTTCCTTCCTCTTGTGTTTCAAGTTTATTCCTTTTTCTTTCAAAGACAATCAAGTGCAAACCAATGAGTTTAGTTAATATCACTGCTAAATTGTGACCCTTTGGTAAGCAAAACATTATTAATTTTCATGTGACATACTGAAAAATAAAGCAGAGAAACTGCTGGAGCTGCACGATGCACTGCTCTTCTGGCTTCAGAAGTAGAAAGAAGGTTTCCTTTGCTGGGGACCAGTGGCAGTGTGCTGGTGCACTGTGCTGAAAGCTGCTGGGAGCTGTGCTGACTCGCAGAGCATCCAGGAGCTCAGACCCACGCTGCACGCACTTAGCAATGCGGTGACATGGTTTCTTCTGGTCAAGTTAGAGGACTAAGACAATGACTACAAAAGCACTGGGAGAAGCCCCAACAAAACCTGTCTTATTAGCAGCTTGAGCAGGTCCATTTTACTACACAGATGTTTGCAGGCTGAACTACTTCCATAGCTTGGCTTTAAAGCATTTAAGCTGCATTTCAGCCCCAAAGTAATTTGGATAACAAATAGCATTAGTTGAGGCTGGAAGGAAAAATCCTCCTTCATCTGTTTGTGACGAGGAAAGGAAAAGAGAACTTCCAGCGAAAGTCAGTGGCACGCAAGATGTTATAAAGTGAATTTGGAACTTATACTTTCTTTGGATAGCATCCAAATGTTGGCGCACAGAGGGCTCAAATTAATCAGCTGACCAAAGCACTGAGTAAATTCGTCTCCCTGATGCCTTAAACAAAAGAGAAAACATGTGAAATCGCATTCTCATACCATAAATACCTTGGGGTGAAATCTGGAAGGTAATCAACATCGTCATATTTAGCAAAAGTTAAAGACTTCAATTAGTGAGTGCCATGAGTTTATCTACCAAATTTCCACTTACTAATACTCTACCCTGATCATCACTTTCCAAGTCAAATGGTTACGAGAAGCTGTCAATAAACGCTTAATAATGATCAAAAGCCTTTTTACATCAAAACAAACAACCCAAACCTGATGCAGCATGCAACTCCATTAACTTCATTCATAAAAAAGGGAAACAGGTCTGCTAGGGATGCTGCTGTGTATAATCATGAAAAATAGTCTTCTATCGTAGATGTAAGTATTGCCTGCACTGGTGGGATAGGAAAGCAACAATAACATCCACTGAGTGATCTCTGTGGCTGATCTCAATAGAACTAGTTCACATTTCAGCTAGCGGATACACGAACCCATAGAGAACATGCATAAGTAACGAGGACAAAATGTGGAGAAATCTGTCACCAGTGCACACACAGCTGCCTCCTATCCCCAGGGCCACTGCCACAGCAACACGGGCACTGCACAGCCTGTACCAGGTGTCCCTTTTAGCAGACCTATATTATTTAAAAAAACAAAACAACAGCAACAAAAAGACATTATTGAAGAAATAAAGCACACCCAACTGTCGGTTTTTCAGTTTAGCATCCGCCCTCAGTTCCTGGCTGACGAAAGATTATTCCTGATTGAGTCACATTAAGCGGTGAACTCCGCAGTCGGTTCAGATTTTGTAATTCTGAGTTCTGTCAGCAGGATTAGGCTGATCTCAGCAGAGATGCACAAATTCCTAAGAAGTTAAGGTCTCCCAGATTTAAAATAAATAAATAAGGAACTTCAAGTTAATCATCAGAAACAGCCTAATCAGATTAGGGTTGTGAACTCTGGACTACCGCTGCGTTTTCCTGCAGCTCAGCAAGCTTAATCCACAAGTGGATAATACGATACAAAGCATTTCTATTAAATATTCCCTTGAAAGACACTAAACCTATCATTTTGGTAAAGGAAACAAATATCTTTGCTAAATCTAATAAGAGATTTAACCAAGATCTTTAAGTAAGTCATCAAGGGCTATGATTGTTGCCATGTTAATCCTTTCTCTTGCAAAAAAAAAAAAAAAAAAAAAAAAAAAAAGAACATATTTCTTCGGTATCTGTGCTCACTGTCATTCAAAATAGGATAATTAAAGAAATATTTCACTAGGAATTTATTGACATCCATCCTTAAAGCGATTCTTACTAACAATTAATTCTAAGAAAAGAAAACCAACAACATTTTGGCACGCGTTTCCAAGACGCACCCATTAACAAGGGCGCATAACCACTCCTCTTCCATGGGCAATCTGATTGCAACAAATTTCTCCAGTAGTTCATGACCCCTCGTGAATCTCTCCATGTATTCTGAAGGTATACAACCCCTTTCCTCATACCACCTGGCTTTAAGACTGCTGATACGGCACTGAGCACAGGACAGCTACAGGTGTTCCAATTAACAGATAGAGAATTTGTTTTTGCATAAACATCACCTTCTAAGTACTACCAAGGAATACTACATTTCACCTCTGCATTAATGTACATAAAAGGATAAATGTTGAAACCACTATCATTTTAAGAGGTGTATATTTATGTAATGCTGCATAATCCTCCCGAACAAGCTGTCAACTTCTGGGAATACAAGTGGCAAGGTTTCCCACTACTACCCCAACAAACTGTAAAATCAGACTGCACGTAAAGACAACATTAGCACCCAATAGAAGAATTCTTCCTACATTTCTCGTTCCTTTCTCCCTTACTTTCTATGAAATGTAAGGTTACTTTCCAGAAAATAGGCTCCTTCACCTTTATCTATATTGGGATGAAACGGCACAGAGCCATTTCAAAATACCATTTCATTACAAGTGGTTTAGTGCACACCCCGTGCCACGTAACTTAGATTGCCTTATTAGCAAAGGTCATCCCCATAGTCTGATCTTACCAGATACGTTCTACTTGACAGTTAAGCTTGGGTGAATAAATACAGCCAGCAGATTGAACAAGCCCCGCAGATGTTTCCTATCAGCTCTTGACAAATGAGAGATAGATAAGGCCATACAGCTCTCATGAGTTGCTGATTTTGACGTGCTGGTATCTGTACAACAAACCGCACACAATTACACGCAAAAATTAAAACTGCCACAGAATTCAATTTAGCTCGCAGCTACGAAGCTGCAAATTACAAATCATCACAAACACGATACCATTCTAATACATGTCATGTATTAGACACGTGTCATGGAAGTAAAGTTCTGGGGCCACCTAAATAATGTCAAGCTATTTATCTAGCTATCTAACAGCGAATACACAAAACCACCCTTCTCTGGCTCGAGTAGGAATCCCTTTCACTGACAAGTTTCTTTTCTATAGCTCTTTACAAAAAACCAACCAACCAACCGAACAGAAATGCTTCCCTTCTTCCCAGTGCTGTCCTTGTTCCTTACATGTCTTTCTACACCCCTTTTGGTCACCTTCTCAGACCCGTCTCCTCTCTCCCTTCCCATGCTCTACGTGTCCCCCTGTTCACACTCCGCCAGATGGATGGTGCAGTGTCTGCCCATAGCTCAAACAGCTGCACGCTGCCGCACACTGTGTTCAGAACAAGCGCTACATTTCTACTCTACACTCCGTAATAGAGGTTAATTTTTGCTTACGCTTCACCTGAAAGAGTGACGGGAACTCCTGTCTACCAGCCCTAAGATTTATCTCAGCCCCCTGCAGGAAAGCATTAAAATTTTATGGCACTGAAAAAAGCTAATCAGACCATTCATGCATAATCCTGCTCAGTTTACAATGAAATAAACTATGTCTCAAGAACATGCAATTTTGGAATATGAGCAGACAATCTTTGACGACTTCAGAATTTGTATTTGGGTTTTTGGATATTGCAAAATACACAATAGAGTCATTGTTTCTAAAGTACCTTCATAAACAACACATTCCTCCCACTGCAAGGCTCAGGGTAAGGAGAACGCTCACACATGGCTGATGTTTTCTCCATCCACCTTTAAATGCAGAGCCCAAGGTGAAAGAAACAAAAGCAAAAGGAGAAACATGGGTATCACGGTCACTACTTCATCAGGGCTCTTAGAGAGGAACTGACAGAGAAAAATAGCATCTTATGGAAAGGACAGGAGGTGCATGATGCCCACCAACTGCTCCTGGCCAGCCTTTTCTCCCAGGAGTCATCCCTGACAAGCAGAGCTTTTTACAGGCAGCAGGACAAGGGTTGCCGCTTTCCTGTCTGCAAAACCCCCAGCCGAAATACCATGCCTATGTCACACTCACACAGTGAGTTTGAACCTTCAGGAAGTGTTGGACTTGTGTCCACATACATGGGAATACAGAGTACTCGGATGCACTGGGCTTGCCTGGATCACAAACCACCTTATCACATGCTACAGACTTGCACAGACATGCAATAGGATTGTCAAGGATTCCCCAGTGAAACAAAATTTTGCCCAAACAAAACTTCTGCATAGAAACTGGAATGTGTCAGGACAGTATCCCAACCGTAGCACGTCTCCCAAGGGGGCCAGATCTGCTCTGGGATTTTCAGAGTGATCCCTGCAAGGGGCTTGAGGAAGATGCTTACTCACATCTGAGACCACAGGCTGGATTAATTTGCAGCAAAGTAATATTCAGGCAATTAAACTGTGTTTGGCAGGGAAGATAAAGAGGCTCACACATTTCACTGCGTACCTCCAAAATATGAGAGCATATGCGAGAGGTAATGCTGATAAATAATGGAAAGAGCTCTAATAGAGAAGAAACGTGGATAGTAGATGGTTTAAAAGAACAACGTGTGTGCTTGTGCCTTAAGGGTTATGCAAACAATACTGCATTGGGTTGCTGTTTTTTTCAGGCTGTAAATCAGTGCTCGCATTTCCCCATTCATTTTGCACAGAAATGCTCTGAGTATGCATTGGACAACTTCCAATTAGTTTTCATTTGTTTTCGAAGCGAAGAAGCAAAAACATTTTTCTTTAGAACAAAGCAATCCTCTTAAACAGGGATGCAGATTAACCAGCTTCTTATTCTCCCGTACTACTCATTTATCGATGTATCTACAGCCAATGGGTATTTATTATCTAAATAAAACTGTATCACTCTTCAGTACAATTAATAAGGAACAACACGACTTGGAACACATTTTTTGAAGTACAACTCAAGCAGCTACATATGTATAAATATTGTCTCGATTTGTTTAACCATTTGTTTCAGTGATCTGTTTGTCCCTATGAAAATTACAGAGATAAGACTGAAATGTACAGACCAGACACGTGCATTCCTTTGCTCAGCAGAGAGGTGCCATTAAAATACACTTAAGCAGTTTTAGATTTCTTTGATACTGTTTATGCTGTCTGGATTTCTGATGAGTCCCCGTTACTTTACAGCTCCACATCGCTATCAGAGCTTCTAAGAGCTACTCCTCCACTAATAACACAATCAGCTCCTTTTCCAGTCTCACCAGTAGGAGGAGACCTCAGTTACACTGGAAAAAAACCATCCTAAATATCTATGTGAAGTCTGAATTTCCATCAATAGGTGGCAATACTGTAATGTGACATACGAAGCATACGTGTTTCTGTGCGTGCACATGCCCCCGAAGTTTCTAGGCCGCTATGCTACGCTTTGTCATTTTTTCCCTTCAAACACTACCTGATGCCATTTTTCAGCTGCATACAAGTGAAAACTAGCTGGTTTGTGTGCTTTTTATAGAACTTATGTATCATCCTGACACTTTATTTCAGTGCATCCCACCCCAGCTGGGTTAGGAGGCAAATAAGTGAATTTGGTCTACGGTCAGCTGGGTGACATACAGGGCTGCTCCAGAGGAACCAGAAGACTCTTCAGGCAGGGTGAAGAGCTGCTCTTGGCACAGGTGTGTCTCACTCCAATTAATAGTAGAGGGAGAAGGTTCTTTGGACATATATGTACCCGACGGTGAAATTAAGACACAACGGGTCAAACGTTAGCCCAACCAGTTTATGACACATTCTAGTTGCTTAGGGAGATGGGGAAGGGAAGAGGGGGTGATAGAGAAGAGATAGGAAATAAAAGCAAGAAGTTTTTATAGAAAGCAAGAGACAGATAGTCACTACCAGGATTCCAACATAGCTTGCAGTTCAGATGCTGATCTCCAGTAGTGATGGGCCATCCCATCGTTAGAGGTTTTGGTTGATGACGACAATGACCAATGACAGTACAAACTTACAAATAAGTCCAAAGTGGTCGAGTCAGCTCCTTTTGGAGTGACAGCTCCTGACTTTCGGACCTCAGAAGGAATTTCTTTGTTTCCATCTTCCAGGCCTTGTAAATTTAAGTCAAGAGGTAAAAGGGAGCAGGGAAATGCCAAACTGTATCTTGCCTTCACAGGGTATCAGCCCCCAGTCTCCCATATCAGTTATTTGGTCACAGCACAGCTCATCTGCCAGTAAACACTTCCTGAGCACTATTGCAAAGGCAAACACCTCCAAAATGTAAAACTGTCCACAAAGTGGTGCCCACCACTCACCTCTGAGCTAAGCCAGAATCATAAAAAGAAAACAAAAACCTCAGAAAGCAAGCTTTGAGACATGAGAACAAACAATTGTTGTTTTTCACAAGGTGGAGCTCACCTGACTGGGGGGCATGGGTGGATTTTGGGTGTTAAACCTCTTGGTCATTTGTCATCTCAAAAATATATTTAATATTGCAGCATGATGCAGAGAAAACCCGATTTCTGAACAGAAAACTTCTACTGTGACTCTTTTCATAGCCTGTCTTCCACTGAGTCTCAAATCCAAAAGTGCTATGGGGAGGAAGTACTAGCTTGTCACCCCTTCCCTCCCCTTATGGGTGGCACATGACACAGGTGGAGATGTAAAATTGCTGCTTTATGGAAAAAGTCAGGGTCTGGGATTCACTGGAGGTCAGAAACTTGGTGATGGGAGAGCGAGCCTGCCCCTGCCCTGAGCCCTCTGCCAGTGCCAGGAGCTCTGCTCCCAACCCAACACCTCCACAACACACACCAGCACACAGTGTGTTGTGATAATTAATTCTCTTTCCAAATACGTTCATTTCCCTTTTAAACTTTTATCAGACCAAACAAGAATAGCACTTTAAAGCCTAGTGTTGCTAAACCTACATTTCTATAGATGCTGTTGGTCTACAGAGAAAAGGCAAAGCTTCAAAGAGACAGGATTATACAATGAGATAGCAGTTCAGCACACACAGATATTCTTTTGTTATTTTCTGAACTACATTCATCTCCCATTTCAGCAGGGATTTTTTTTTTTTTTTTTAAACTAAAGAAAAATCCAACTGTGTATTCCCAGCTGATAAGAAATGAATTTGGGTGTGAGTGCAAGAGGAATGCTGTAGAAATTGTGATAAAAGCTCTTTCTTGAAGAAAAAAAAAAAAAAGGCATCAAAGAGTTTATGTTGGACAGTGTTTGACAGTGTTTTAGATATCATGGTTACAGCTGACCAGAGAAGGAGGCTTTCTGTGCTTTGGATACTCCACTAATTTTGGAGTAACAGCAGCATCATGTGCTGGCTAGGGTTTAAATATGATACAAGAGGCATATAAATGAAAGAGATCTACAGATTACTTAGATAACATTAAAAGTGATATCATAATTTAAACTACTTCTAGTATTATGAGGATAGTTAAAAGCCATCAGGATTAACATCTGAGTACAAACTCATGAATTCAAGCTTGTAAATACAGGATATCTCAGTGCACACACATTTAGAGCCACATCCCAGCAAAACTCTCGTATGGAAGCAACACTTTTAATTCTACTCTTCTAAAACCCAAAACATGCTTTAATTGGTGGTGTAATGCAAACACGTCCAGACTAAGCAACTAAAACTCAAAGTTCACATATGTTCATGTGGTAGCAATACTACTGGTCAGCTTTAAAATGGGGGGAGGGCATTATTTCCAGCTGTCAACGGTTTGATCACTTATGCTGCCACTTGCAACAATAATACTTTTTTCATTTAAAAATTATGGCCAAACTTAAGTTTCTCCTTCACCCTCTTTTCTCCTTATTCACTTGTTTTCTAAGCACAGATACATAGGGCACACATACACAGCCCTTAGAATAACTGGAAATCAGGTTGCCCTCTTTACTGAAGTTATTCTCAAGTTTGCAGATGAAAATGATGTCTCCAGGACTGCAATCCGTGGTACTTTGTGAAAGCAGACATATAACACTGGTACTGCAGTGAGCTTTGGTAAAATACATCTGCCACAGGGAAGCCGAAGGAGCAGTCAAATTGTAAAGCTCCTTGCAGAACCTACTCTGTTTTAGGATGGCCGTTTGTTTCCTTTTCTTGCCTCCCAGGCAAAACAGTCAGCCAAAAATCAGTCTGTAGAATAAAAGACATCTATATTTCTCCACAAGGTGTTTGTGCTCTGTGTGTGCACCTCACCCTCACAGCACAAGCAAACAGACCTAACTAGCTACCCTTACCAGAAAGCTATTAGTGGCAGTTGAGGAAAAAGTAACTATTATAATGATCCTGCCATGATTTTAATCACGCTTGAAGTGCTAGTAAATTCACCATATGCTTACGAATGTTCTCCTCATCCTTTCTATCTTATTTCTTGACCGCACAGTGAGAATTACGCATTATCCAGTTATGAAAACCATCATCAGCAGCCAAAGATTCTCAAATGACATAATTCAGAGGTGAGTGCTAATGTTAGAAATATCCCTTCATACCAGCCCTTCAATGCAGAAGTAAATCCATAAAGTGACCGCATACCAGTCACCAGTTCCCAAAAGAATCCACCATTTTCTAAGCGTGCTGTAAGTACACACAATGTCCCAACTTTTGGACTCTTTTTTCATCTTTGCTTTCCCTGAAAATGCATAAAAACCCGTCTCTATTGGCAGCCCTTTATTGGCTGTCCACCTGAAGATGCTCAGGAGAGTTAGCCTAGCAGAAAGATGGTGGTAATTTACACTCAGTAAAAACGCTCAATAAATTGATCCTCTTTTTTCAGAGTGATCCATGAACTAATCAGAAGATTGCTAAGGCCCCATTTCCGCAAGCCTGTTACCGTGTTTAGGGGTGGAAAGAGAACCAGCAAAACACTTCTCCAGAAAGTCTGCTATTAACACTATGATCCAGGTTAGGCTCATGTAAAATATACAGAAGCATCAACAACACATCTGCATACATACATGTAACCAGAGGCAGACAGGGAGAACAGATCTAGAAAAAAGTATTTAGAGCATTTTGACATAAAGAGAAGTGTGAAGCATAACTACTCTAAAATAGCGCACGTTCAAGATGGAGGAGATTTGCTCTAACAAAATGAAGTCTCGAGCTCTTGCAGCAGCACACAGTATTTCCAGTCCTAACCCCAGTAGCATACCTTACAAAATGCCAACATTTGGGCTGTAGGAACTTAGAGATAAAGGATGTGACAGCTCACATTTTACAAACAGAGTTCCAAGTATCCTAAAAAAGAAATCCAATAAGAGCATGAGAGTATTTCTGTGCAGGTCCTGATATAACAATTTGATTTCCTCCAGACATAACTGAGCTGCCCTCTAGTTCCTTTTTTAATTTGATTAATATAGCAAGGTCTGCTTTTATGTAGTGTTTAGAAATAATCACAGCAAGATTTCATTTGATGCACCTTGCATGCCAGATTGTCAGAGCACTAAAACTTTAATTGATAATAAAGATAATATCATTGCCTTGCATTTATATAGTGCCTTTCATAGTGAGGGATCCCAGAGGCACTGTTGACTTCCAGGTACCACCAGAGTGGAAATGCGATTGCTGTTTGCTACCACACAGAATCTGTGCTACGAGATGGAGCCCAAAGAGACATCACGCCCCAGAAGTTCAGGATCCTCATCTACTCTGCATCCTGAGCACTTTGGTCCTACTGGGATTAGATGGTGAAAAGTAAAATTTAACATCCAGTTATTTTGACTGATAGCTGGAGGAAAGTGCAGATGGGAAAGATACTCGAGCTTTTCTACATGGTGATTTGATCAGAGATCTTCTGAAGCACAAGGTACTGAGATGAGGAGCTTGTAGGCCAGCATGTCCACCTGGCTGATGGCTGCCCTGTGTCTGCCAGCACTGCTTCAGAGCTGATGGCAGAGCCACACACTCCACTCTCTGGCCAGCACAGCCCTCTCCCTGTGCAGGGAGAACTGCAGCTGAGTGGTGCTCTTTATAAGAGCAACAATCCTCTCCACATTCAAAGAAAACCATATAATCTTCTGAACCCAATCAGTGGGTTTTCTAGATGGTGGAAGAATCTCAGTCAGCTTCTCTAAGGGACAGAACCCACTGCTGCCTCACATGGGTGGGGGAACATGGAGACCTCGTTCTGTGCTCTTTGGGCACATTGTAGTCCAACCAGCACTGTTTCCAGTGTGGTTGGAGGCTCCTAATCGCTGTTGGACAGCAGTTTTCTATTCAGAAAGCAGAAGTGCCTGACAACAGGCTGCTCCTCTAGACACAAAGTCAAGGTTCTGCTCAAGTCATGAAGCAAGAAATGAGCCTCAGCAACAGTGACGCACAAACCTCTCTCCAGCGATAAATGGTAAACAGGCATCTGCTCCCATATTCCTAGGCTTCCCTACAGCGGTTAGCACTGTGGATCAGAGAGATGGCAGGGGTCCAAGGAGCTGCTCTGAAGTCACTGAAGCCCTTTTCGAAGGCGCATACAGAAAGCAAGGAGGCAAAAAAGCAATCTCAGCAATGCAAACCTGTCCTCAGAGGCCTGACAGAGATGTAGTCTCTCCATTTGTATTCAGGACAATATGGACTGATGCAGCAGCAGCAGACAAATGGCACCGAAGCCCAAGTTGTATTTATCTCATGTAAGCACACAGACAGCCCCAAACCAGAATTTTGTGAGGTTTAGCTGCTGTCACTAGAGATGGAATCTGAACCCAGGTTCATTCCAAGGTGAAGCACTGAACAATAGCCAAACATCAGTTATACAACTGATAGCAAGTGTCAACCACAGACATCAGTGCCCAGCCAGTACAGTTCACAGCTTCTCCATTGCTCGTCATTTCTTGTTACCACAGTGAGCTACTGAGAAGCAATACTTCCACATGCCACAGCCTCACCACTTCACAACATACTGGATTTGGTATAAATAATCTAAAGCCAGTCTGATTTCAGAACAAGTGGGAAACATTCCAGGAAGAGCAGAACTACCAGGAAAGTAAGCACCTACCAAATCAAATAATTTAATTCCACCTCTCAGCTTCCTAAGTATGATAAAGAAGATGCTTTTCTAAGCTCATGACCTTGGCCTACACAGCTATGCATACATAAATTATTCTTTAGATTACAAGGAGAGCAAAAGGCAGATATTGCATTTTTTTCCCCCAGTTTGGAATATAGCACAACAGAATACTTCAGAATATCTTTGTATTTTCAGAAATTGTTAATTAGGTGATTGTGACTGAATTCACCTCATGTCCCTAGTTGTTAGGTCAGCTTATTTTGAACAACAAAAAAAAAAATTAGAAAAAAAAAATTAGTCTTTTAGTCTTGCACTTAAAATCCCAAATTGTGTATTTCAGAGGAAGGAAGAAGTGCTGAATTTATTCCTTTCACTTTAATATTTTCCAGGTCTTTAAGGTATGAATGCTCCAATAGAAAATAAGATACACAGTTTGTTGAAAAAATATCATTCAGTTTTGAACGATTTCATTAACAGAGCTGTCCTCCACCTCCATAAAAAATGTGCAGACATGCTAGCACTCTCATCTTCACTTTCTATGTTGATAAAATCTGTTTCATTTCAGTTATGTGGATGCTAAACGTGCGTCTAAAAATGGATCCTCTCTGTTTTCAATGGACACACACAGCCATTCAAATTTACGTATTCGTTGCTGAGCTCAGATCATCTTCAATTTATATTCTTGTTTGGATATCTTTTGATTTATTTACTACATCCATGTATTTCTGTGGGGTGAAAAAAAAAAAAAAGACCCAAATGATAATTCTGTTATCTACACAAAAGCAACATATGGATATATTTTCTGGTTTATGTTTACAAGAGCAGATGTTTCTGGCAACAGAAATACTTTTATGGATGAGTTGCACATTAAATTTGGAGGAGAGGGAAGCTATTAGTAGATTCAGATTAATTTTATCGTTGACAAATGCCAGGCAATGCATTTATACAACTGGGCTCTAAATAAAACACATTTACTCAGGAGGAAGACCTCACTCATACCACAGAATTTAATGAATGTTGCTGTTCTGTTTCATCCCGAGAATGATAAATAACATGAAAGTAGTGGGGTGCATTAAAAAGTGAAAGCACAACATGAATGATTAAATATTGTAATTGACATGTGGCATTCAGTTCATGCTAAGACTGCAATACTGTCCTGACATTGTTTATTGCAAAAATGAGAGATTCAGAAACAGGCAATGAAAACGATTATTTAAATAAATATCCTTCAGGTTCCAAACCCCATGGGGTATGTTTTCTGCTGTTATCGAGTGAGGACTGTGTGCTTGTTGCACTGTACAGTATAGATGACAATAAGCTAGTTCACTTTTCTGTTCGGCCATAAACCAGAAACGCAGCCCAAAAAGCAAACAAAAACTGGAATGGAGGTCTAGAACATACCCCAAACAACAATGGCAAATGCCCATCCAAATCAGAGTCTCACATTTCAGGTGTATCCCTTTTGCACAGTGAGCCCTAGAACTCCTCTCACCTACTTATTCTCATTTAAGGTGACTCCCAAGTGAATGAACGATCTCTTGGGATGTCTCCACTGGAGCTGCCAGCACTCACACCCAGCAGGCCGTGCCCCCTGCTGCTCAGTGGGATGCCTCACAGCTGGCTGCCCAGTGATGCCAAGCCTCGCCCGTTCTGCTGCTAATCCTCTCCACAAAGCTCCTCTGATCTATTACAAATGTAAACCCTCATTAAGATCCATATCTTTTTTCCTTTCTCTGTGTATTTCCTAAAGGGAAACTCCTCCCTAGCACTGCGTGGATCAACCACCACTCGGACCCAACTCTCACATTCAAAAGCAGGCAGGAGCATCTCAGGCACATCACACTGAGCCCAGCTTCTCTGGGTTGAGAGGGAACAAGCAGGAGCACGTCAGAACAACAAAAACAAAAGCCTATCTATATTGCTCTCAAATTTTCAGAACCTCAGGAAGTACAGGCACACATGAAAACAGGAAAAAAACAACAAGAAAATACATTCAGAATTTGTCTGTGTGTGAATATCTACGCAGAAAATGCATATACCATTTTCCTCCTGGACCAGATATATCTGAAACACAACTTCAAATTCTCACTAGTCTTCCTATCCACCAAGGAACACTGCAGTATGTATGCATTTATTGACAGACTTATCAGAAAACACGATTTTGCCTTAAAATTCTTTCTTTGGTGAGTTACTGCTGCATAAAGTCCAGTGGTGTTGTCTTTTTTATCAAGATCAATTTTATCAGCTCATGAGCAATACTAACAACTGCAGAATGCTCCTGAACTGTGCCAATGACGACTTGAGATACTGTATTTAGAAATGTGAAGGAGTGGCTTCCCTAACTGCTGGCGTTTCCAGTGAGAGGAACCACTGCCTCCCCAGCACCAAGCGCCAAGAAACGAGATAGATAAATGCATCATTTAGACATATGAAGATGTGCCATAGAAGGAACCAAGACAGCTGCAGAAACAAAATTCAATCCGGTGACCTGTAAGGGCTCACAGAAAAATTTGCAGATTTTGATAAAATGCTGATTTCATTTCAGCTCCAAGAAACCAAGGTCTGCATTGACTAAGAAAACTGCTTACCATGAGCTCTGGACTTGTTCGACTTCAGGCGTGTTATGCAATTCTCTCTAAAGCAGCAATGTAGCATTATTTTCATTCTTTTTAAATTAGAAAATGTTTTATTATGCCACTGCATGCAAATTCTGTGAAACGTGGATTTACCAAACACCGGGGCAAGTAGGAAAAGCTGGGCCCTAGACTTCAATTAAGAATACACTGTGGCACTCGTTGTAGATCTGATTGAAACAGGACAGGCAAGGAAGCTTCCCAAACATAACGGCCCACAGCAGCAAACACTGTTTTGCATTGTTTTATGTTTATTGCTGATCTTCTTTCAGTCATTAAATATATTATAAACAAAAGATTCCACAATAAGATGCAGGTGAAAAACAACTTCTCTTCTACAGCTGCATAGCTGAGCAACAAATGCTACGAATGAGACAAATCAGCACAAAGAGTTTTGTGACCTTAGAAGAGAAGATGAAAAATGACAATATACAACTATCAAAAGCTCAGGAAAAAAAGATCAATGGCAAAGTTTAGGAGCTATATTTATCTCCACATCAAACCATACCCTACCCTCTCAATCCGAGAACTATTTTGCAAAGAAGAGTAACAAGAAACTGAAATCTTTTTTCTTTTATACTATACCAGTAACTGAAGACATACACCAGGTATAGGTTTACAGCGCACGCATCTGACGCATTTGGAGATTAAAGAGCACATAAATGATGGATTCAAGAGGCAAGCCAGACAGAAATCAATGGTCTAGATGCAGTTCTGGGAGTAGAATACAGTAACCACGTTCCATACTTGAGTAACAGATAGGGTCTTGCATAAAACACAAAAGGTAACATCTCGATGCCAGCAGCTTTAAAATGCCAAGGAAAACTCTACCTTGTAAACAGTACAGGCAGCCTGAGCAGCTGCCTGCTGGTGGCATCTAGGTCTGCATCTAAACATCTCCCAGACAGATAACAGAATACTCAGTATTTTAGAAGAGGGAAATCTAAAACAGCAAGATATGAACAATTTTAGTGTATCCTGCAGTCCCTGTCAAGTTTGTTGAAAAAAATGGTTTCAGTCTGGAAGCATTTATCATTATTTTAAAATAATGTCAAGAAGTTCTCTAAGAATCCTCTGTCATACATCATCTGTGTCCTACAGAGGATTCAGATGGCAACAAGCAAACAAAACGAAAAAAAAAAAATCCACTTTTTCTGATCTGAGAGATTCTGGAAATAACACTATATATCAACAAATGAAAACTTCACAGTTGTTACTGTAAAAAACAATGAAACAAAAAGCAACACACAACTCTCTATTCACTGAAAAAGTTCCTTTTAAAGCACCATTTATTTCGCGTTGCTTCATCTAGAAGTGCATTTTTCTCTGGGATTTTAAGCTCTTCCTGTATATCTTTGCTGTCAGAATTCAAGTCCTGCCAGCACTAATACTGAGCAGTGGGACAGTTCACAGTTAGCTGCTAGGCTGCCCTTTGGAGCCAGGGCCTCTGCTCAGCCCTTCGCCCCAGTTTCACCCCAGTCTCTCCATATTTCACATCACTCACTCAAGGGCAACAACTCAGACCTCTGCTATCCAGCAGCCTCCAGTTTCTTAACCACAGAGTACAGGCTAGCTATGATGGACCCCCAGTCACTCAGTTACGCTCCTCTTTCATTCCCCATGTGGCATTTGTCACCTTAAGCAGGTGGAAAGCAAAGCCAAAACACATCAACAGCACTGTGAGCTCATGCAGTCTGTACCGTGGCCCCAGTGGCCTTCAGGAGGTTTTCCAATCCCACAAGAGAGCGGTGCTTTTCTAAGGCCACTGGGAGATGAATATCCTGAACATACAGACGTGCTTTATCTTCTCATTCTCTGTACCAAATGCACATTCACCTACGTACTTAGTAGGGATGCATATGCACATCAGCTTGAAGTGCTTCTATCTACTCCATACACTTCCAGCTCTACTCTACAGATCTCTACTGGGAAAAGAACATGAAGGTCTGAAAGACATCACTGGCTTCCTTAGCTGCCATATTCTCTTGTTTAGCATCAGCAATAGAAAACTGCTATGATGGTACATAACTAGCAGGCACTTCAGGTTCCTCCCTTTAATGTCACTAATCACTGGACAAAAAATAAGCCTAATCAGAAAACTGATTTAAAAATCAATACGGGATTGAGCTACTAATAGCCTTCAACCATAATTTCTGAGAGAAAAGCAGAGGCAGACCATGGAAGTCAATAGGTTACTGAAAGTCACTTGCTATTTGGCTCTCTTGGAAATCTTTCCTCCTTCCTCTCTCAAAAAAAACATCTTTTCAAAAGATTGCAACCCTTTTGTCGGACATAGCATGGAATACTGAAGCCTGTATATGGCAAAGACAATGATGCATTCAGGCTAACACGCATTCAAATCTGTTGCAGAAATCTCTAAAGCTTTCCATTAGGAGAACCACAGAGGTGTCAGAGCTCCTGCAGCTGCCTTGCTATCAGCTCCTGCTGAGCACTCACTAGTCTTCCCTCTGCTTTTTCTGATGATTTTCCTCCTGCCCAGGCTAGCTGCTAGGGCTGCTAAATCAGATCACTGTAGCAAAGCTACTTGCTTACAGCTTTAGTACTGCTTGTAAGGCTACGAGATAGGAAATTAGGTCTACGTTTTTATCTCTGCACTGTACTCGCGGTGAAGTCATAATATCGTATGCATTATGGGATACTCTTCCGCAATTACAGACCCACTAATGCTGTGCTAAACTGAAAACCAAATAGGAACCCCCTCACCCCAAAACCATAGCTTGCTCTCTTCCAAAATAACATGAGAATTCTGTTGTGCAAGACTACAGGAAGAAGTTTATCGTGACCAAACAAAGGACAGGGAATTCAGGTCTTCTGTCCATAGTACTGGGGCAATCTTCCTGTGTGAACTTTAAAAAAACCTCAATTTCCTTTAAGAAAACGGGAAGATATTTTTCCTAATCCTCCAGTGTGGCTGCATCACTTCATTCCCAGCTCACAACTCCTGGCTGTTGTAGCTGCAAGCCTCATGCACGTGCCTGTTAAAGAACCCCCAAATGTGGAGAGGACAAGTGTGATGCAACACAAAGCTCGTAAAATCAGCCACTCTTGGGAAAGCTCACACATCAGGTATTTCAAGAACCAAGACCTCAGCAAGTATTCTGAGCAATCTGCAAACATAAGGAGTAAACACTGTGCCCTCAAGTAGATACCACCTACTTATTCACTGGATGGCATTTTGATTTAGATTTAACAGCTGCATTGGTACCCAGTCACTAAATACATTTCTGCTTTTGCAAATTGGATTCATCTGCTCAGTGTTATTCCTATATTATTAATATTATAATATTAACAACTAGTAATTCAGACTCCTCTGTGGAAAAAAAAAAAAAAAAAAGGAAAAAAGATGTGAGATAAAGCTGTAGAAACTATAGTAATTCCTGCTTGTGCTACACAAGAGGAGATAGCATGTTTTCCATTTTCTTTTTAGCTTGCTGTACTAAAGCTTACAAAAACAAACAGAAACCTCGGAGTCCACCGCCTCCAGCAGAAATAACATCTCAGTTCTCTTAGCACTCTCCCTCCTTTGGTGTCTGGAATCTAATACAGCTCCCAGAAACTGATCTCCTCCCCACACATTAGATGTTTATAATAACAGACAATTGCAGCATGACAGCAGTGAAGGAAGCGTGTCCTATAGGGCAGAAAAGAAAGACTTCACTGAGTAACATGCAGCTCTCATCCAAGGAAGTGATTTTTCTTAATGTTTTAAATAAACGCTGCTTTTCATTCCTCCCAAATTGCATTTATAATATAATTATATGATTGCTGGGGGCTTCATATAGCTGAATTATAGGGTGTCTCTTCTACATTAGGATTTGTGAAAGAGTCTCTTGGCTTCCCTTCATATTTTTTCTAACCGCCGACAGGGATACTCACAAGGCCTTCTATAATTCAATTAGAACTATCCTCAGAGAAACATATAATTTTATAGAAAGAAGATTTAAACCATCATGTATCCATTTTTTTTTCCTGTTATGAAAGCATTTGTCTAAAGTCTAGTATTAAATTTAAACAGGTCTGAAACAATCTTAACCCAATTGTTTTCAGCTGTGCCATTTGACAGGTGTCAGACTGGCACAGCCCTCCAGGCTCACTTTTAACTTCACTTCTGCATGGGCTAAGGCCACGTCACACTGCAGTGTATAGGGAACATCACTCACAGGAGGTGTGTGTGTAAATATTAATTGTATAGGTATCAACTGCATCTTCAGTGAAACTGAATTTTATGTAAATAGATGCACTAAATGGATGCAGTGCAATGCAACTGTAACACCACATCCATAGGTGATGTATTAATCGCTGTATGCTGATTATAATTCAAAAAACAAATGTCTCAGATAATTAGTAAATGACATTATATTATCCGAATCACGGAATTACAGACTTGTAGGGGCTGGAAGGGACCTCTAGAGATCACTGAGCCCAACCCTCCTGCCAAAGCAGCTCCCTTGACCAGGCGGCACAGGTAGGCAATCAGAAGTATCAACATGCAACAAAACAGAAATTGTTTTACACATTTGTAAAGTGCTCAAAGCACAATGCTCACTGAGTTAGTTTTCACAGAAACGCAAGGTGTTTGAAGATTTTAATCTCGCATTTTCCTAAACATCAATAGTTCAAGATATAACATAGTGAACTACAAATTATTATTAGTCATATGAAATGAGTGTTATCAAAAGAGTACAGCATTTGAAATCGGATCTCCAGTTTGATCAAGTAAAATCAGATGGAAAAGTGAGTAAATTGGAAAGAAAAATAGCGTGCGTTCATAAATGCACACAGTTCTGAGAAGAGCAAAGGAAGAAAGCAATCTGCCTCCAGGTGAGGAATGTTTGGGCACTGCCAAATCTCGTCTCTTCACAGGACAGTCTGTGTAATTAAGCAGGACTCTGACACGAGGAACTCCTTGTGGTAGGCACTGAATGGTTTTGTTTTGTGTTTTACAAAGTCACCACCAACAGTTTTCCCAAATGCCCAATTTAGCTGAGAAACCATCTTTGTTCCTGATACATTCATCTGACACTTATATAAACAACAGATCTGGAAAGAAGGATGCTCACTGTTGCTCAGCATGTGGAATATACCAGACGACCTAAAGCCACGCTCCAGAAATGGGTAAATAATATACAGTCTTCTTGACAACATAGCCTTGCTTGAGTCTTTCCTGATCTGGTACTACACAGTTAGGAGGCCAGAAAGCAAGAATTTGCACCATCAGTACTCACTGCTTTATTTAGACACATCACAACATACCTTTGTGTATTTAAGTAATCACTTGTGGTTTTTTAGATGCCACCTGAAATGGATTCTAAAAGCATCCCTGGGGCACAGAATCCCAGATGCACCGTGCAAAGAAAACAGAGCCTCTGCGTTTTCAAGTCATCTTTGCTTTAGTTCACTTTAGTGTTTCTGAAATCCGCAGCCTCAAAGCAATCTCTGACTCATCTCTTTCTCCAGCAAATTCAAAACAAGCCATCAGAATAATTCAGCTGCACCATGGCAGTTATTTTCTATTTCCCAGTATTTCAAGCATGACTGGATGGCAGCCAACACCAAATGCTGATTTTTGTAAGGGCAACCACTAGCTACCTAGGGAAGGGAAGAAAGTTGCTGGTTGACATATCATATTTCATCTATCATCATTTGTCAGCTAAAGCCAAGAAGGGTTTCTAAAAAGACAACCCAGACAGCGTTTCAAGAGCTTTAGTTTCAGATAACTCTCACAGCTGAGAAAAAAAGGGATCTTTAAAGCCCTTCCAGACTCCTGATTAAATTAAGCAGATACAGTGAGCCAGTGCACAATTATTTTCCATAAGGATGTTTTCTGGATCAAGCAGTATAAAATGCTGTTACAAATAGCACTGCAGTGATATTGAATTCACAGTTAAAATTAGAGGCAAATTTATCTACCTTCATTTTGCAAAATAGACTGCATTACCATAACTTTCAGCACCCAATCCAAGTGTTCTGTGGCAACCACCTCAACAACAAAGCTACTTTTGTATCTTTGGGGCTAATTCAACAGTTATAAATATATATATATAAAAATAACTGAAAAAAAAATCAAATCAAATCAATCAAAACCTAAATCAAAGTAATTCCAACAAAAATGCTTTTGAAAACTATGATGAAAGCGTGAAGAAATGTACTGAAACACGTGCAGTTTTCAATTTAAACTGACCAAAAGAAACCTCAGGAGCATGCAAACAAACTGAGTACAAACCACTGCATCAGTTCTGCAGTGCCTGGCTGCTGCTGCTGCACTAATGATTGGCGAAGAACAAAAAGCTTTAGGGGGAAATAAGAAAAAGCCAATGTTCTAATTAGAATATTATGTGTGTACCTACAAACACAGACAGCTGTCAATATTTTACTTTCTATTCAATTTGGATGATTGCTCTTCATTGGACAATTTTGGCGGCATGCAGCAATACTCATTTTGGTATCACTTTCCTTGTTAAAGCAAACAAATAAAAAAAACAAATACAAAATGTCCTGTCATATAATAATCTGAGCTGTAGTTTGAACTGGACATAGAAAAGATGCTTGTTTCTGTAATGAATGCAGTCATACTCCGTGTAAGAGGAAATAAGTCTTCAGCTGAGCTCTCCTGTGTAAGAAAAGCTGTCCCACAGGCACCCACCCCTCCAGCTTGGGGCTCGAGCAGCGCTCTCGATGCTCTGCTCCGCCATAAACTGCCCACGTGGCCTTGCACAAATCGCTTCCAATGTGTAAGGCTGAGATAACAGCCTTCTCTACTTCGTAGGAGTATTTGAAGGATAAATATGTTAAGGAGTGCAAATTGCAGGGGAGCTACAACTGCAAAAAATAAAAATAAAAAGAATTGCAGAGGGAGATTAGCCTCCGTTTATACAACAACCCATTGTCAAACTCGGATGTAGAAGGAACACAGAAGATTGGGAAGAATTATTTCTTTTCTTGGATTTCCAGGAGCCTCATAGCAACTGCAACCAGTTTAATTTTGTGAAGATAGATGATGTTTTGACACTTTTGTACAAATCAATTTGTTGATGCCTTGAAACTTGACAAGGTCCTGTCGTAAAAAAGGAGGCAGAGTGTCCTGGGTGGACCTTCGCTTCCCACTCCCCTTTGCTCAAGGACTGCTCAGTCCATTAGCGTCAGCACAAGGACCAGCCTAGCAGCTCAGCAGACTGACCAGCCTGCCAGCTTTACTGCCCTCAGTTCATTGGGAACTCAGTCACTGTTTGCATAGGTTCAACCTCCCTGCACTAAGTGGGACTGCGTAGAGGAAACAAACAAATAGAAACAAACACTCAAAAAAAAAACCAACAACCCAACATATTTTGTCTAGAATCAAAAGGTAATATCATTAACACAGGAGTGATGGCTTTGGCGTTACCTCTGCAGCTGAACGAGAGCTTGGCAGCCATATCAGGCCTCATTATTTATCAGTCCAGCGTGGCCTAACAGCATAGGTTTGAATAATTTAAATAAATAAATATATCACCTAAAGGGCTCTAACTAGAGCTCATGGTGTGCCAACAGAAAACAAGCAGTCATATCCCAGAATAAGATACATCTCTAGAACCATGGAGGTCTCTTCGCCATTGTAATGATGGCAATGGACACGACGGATTTGGTCATCATCCTGCCTCCAGCTGCAGTGCTTGGGGCATGCAACAAATGCAACAGCCTTTAGTGTTTAACCTTCATGTACATGTCCAGGTCCTGTGAAATGCCCACCTGTACATCTTCCCTCTGTGCCAGTACTATAGCACACACCTCAGTACAGCTGAGGTTTAATCCTTACTTTGCATCACCTAACAGGGCCAGAAGGGTCTGAGCAACAAAGCACTGAGTCATTATGGCTGAAGCGTTCCTTGAAGATTAAAGCATATTCGAGAAAGATGCAGAAGACATCAAAATTATACTCCAAATCTGCCACCAAATGTCAACTTGCGGTTCCACAGTTCCTCTGTGCTGCCCCCATGATGTGGGGAACCATTCGTTTTGGTGATGGCAAGCTGCCTGGATCTAAGCACAGGGACTGGTGCTGCCAGGAAGAACCCTGGGCTAACTCAGAGAGCCAGCTTGGGTAGAGGGAAAACATTAGTACAGTGAGGACAAAAATAACAGCAACGGGCTAAATATCAATGCTGCAGGCCTTCAAAGAGAAAGCTTGATGGAAAGAAAATATCACATCAGATTTGTTTCTAATAAGAAAGTGAGACTATGCTGAGAAGCCCTGAAGAGGAAAACTGCTAAATCTTTGTGACACTGATCCTTGGAACACGGCAGAATAATACATTTTAATACGGTGTTGAATTTTAACAAACTGCAAAGGCCTTGTTAAATGTTAAGTGAAGAAATGAAAAATTATCATTATTTTCCAGTTTGTGAATTCCTCGTAGCTGTGATTTTTAAAAGGGAAATAAAATACACTGATAAAAATGTAGTAGGCAAGTGTATCAGCAAGTATCCTGACAGTTAATGAATAACCAGCAGAGAAGAATAGGCACGCTCGGATTGCTGTTGTGACAAGTCATATCTAGCAGTAAGCCAAACTAAACAGCATTCTTCTACTTCCTATGCGTAAGATGTTTCTTCTGCTTTTTATGTAAGTCTTAGAAAGATAAAAATTATCATTTTATTTTTGCATAAATCAAAGCCACGTTCAAGGGAAAAATCTCGTAGATGCTGTAATACTTCCGGGAATATCATAATCCTGTTATCTTTACAGCAAAAATAATAATAATAATCATTTTACAGCAAAAATAATAATAATAATAATCATCATCATATATAGAGAGTATACAGCATTTGTTTTAAAATTCCTCATTTACAAGTTTTCCCACATCTTCCAAG
This sequence comes from Callipepla californica brunnescens, assembly GCA_023055505.1. Classification (NCBI taxonomy): domain Eukaryota; kingdom Metazoa; phylum Chordata; class Aves; order Galliformes; family Odontophoridae; genus Callipepla; species Callipepla californica. The sequence goes on from JALIRH010000013.1 coordinate 4,297,078, forward strand.
AACTAAGAGTAAGTAGAAACTACCACTCCTCAATATTGAGCATATCAGTACTGCAGTGCTCTGATCCCCAAGGACGTCAGTGTCTGCCGTGCTGGGCCCCATTTGCACACTCTTACTTCCCAGTGACCCGAAGGAACACAGCAGCCCATTCTGACTGTGTAATATCGACAAGAGTGGGTAAATATTTAACTAGTTACATCACCTTCTGCTGAGTTAGTGGCACTTTCTGCCACTGCTCCTCATGCTGAGACTACAATTCTGCAGGGAATCACGTAAAATAAATAGTTTCATCCAACCTGGGTGGAAAAACCTGGCACGTAGTATTTATTAATCACTTGAATTAGAGCCTGTTGTGAAATGAAAATTATCCACCCATGATATCTAAACGGAGCTTTTATTCAGTGATAGTCAGAAATCTCAATACTGTTGTACATGGCTTATAGCAACTGCGTACGTTTTTATTTTGCTGCTAGATTCAAAAGATAAACTTTGCAGTTTACCCAGTGACAAGAAGTAGGAGGTCTTTGAACGAGACTACAAAGTAATCTTCAAATGAAATGAACAAGGAAGCATGCCTCAAAAAGGTAGATCAATTGCTTTCATTACACTCACACTAGTATTCTTTCATAGATTCATTTGTTTCTGGCAATTAGTTGATGCTAAATAATCTTTCAAGAAGCAAACAGAAGAATAAGAAAACTCAAGTGCAATCCAGTAAACTTCCATGACCGCCACCCACATATAGCCAAAACCACTAGCAAACTTTGCTGTGCCTGGCTGGTGGCAGTGCAGGCACGCTTCGTGCACGTGAACCAAAGTGTTCGGAACCCAAAAACCCTCTCAGCCCACACCACCTTAGGACAGGCACCTCAAATTAGGTAGGACGAGGTCATGACCTGCTTTTGTACAATGGGACCAAACAAACACAAGAAGGCCCTGCTAAGAATCAAAAGGTGCAAACTAAGTTGAAACCGTAAAAGTCAGCCAAAGAAGGACTCAGATCAAGCTGTTAAGACATTGTTATTTGCATTCAAGAAAGTAACTGCGGAAGCGCAAGGCAAAGCAGCTCTCAAAAGAAACTAAAATTTATGTTTGTGCAAGAAAGGAATAGAGTATTTTTTTCTGCTTCTGCTCCCACATTTTCCAACTATATCTAGTAATTAAGCATGTAAACCACTAAAATATTTGCTGTTTAACATGTATCTATCGTCAGGTATAAAAGTTTATGAAGATGACATCCCACAAATTTGAGTTTGTGCCCAAAGACAATTACCTTCTCAAAAATTAAGAACATAATCATCATGGATGCTACAGTTATCACTCCCACAATTTTTTTTTGGAGAAGATGCTGGAAAGCTGCAACTGCAAATGCATTTACGGACACACATTACGGTTTTGGAATGGAGATTTCTTTTTCTGCTTTTTTCCTTTCCAGTGAGCAACCACCTTCGTAGCCTCCCCAGAATAGCAACCCTATAAAGGTAAGAGCAAATAATTTCTTAGTGCTTCCTGCTTCCCACCTGATGCCATCTTTTTTAACTATTTAAACACCTTGAAATGCACAGCCAGACTGAAGAAGATGATTCCTTCACATTTTTCAGAAGACTTAAAATAAAACCAAGAAAATGTGGTGGGAAGAGTCAAAACTGCTACCGACTAGTGGCTGCTAACAGCAGCCATTTTGATGATTTCCTCCCAGCAGCTGGTAGATAAGCAACAATTTCAAGAGTTTGTTGAAGAGAAAAACCCAGAAGAGTTAACAGGGAAGAGAAGCGTTTGGGGGTTTAGATACACTATCACACTTTCAGAATGCTCACCTTCTGTCAGGATAAAACCTGACTGAGAATGTAAGCAGGATGAAGATATCAACCCTGAACATCCATCACTCTTCTCCCAAAAGCTTGGACTGGAGCCCCAGCCATAAGCTTATGATGCTGGGGGAGGGGGGATGGTGTGACTGAGGTAGAAAAAAAGTTTAATTCAACTGGAGAATTTAGAGTTGGTGTGCTGAGCAGAGGATAAGTCATTTCATGCACACTTATGCACAGAAATAGCATATGAACATGACAACTCCTGGGTGCACATGAACTCCACAAAGTCCATGCCTTGTAAGAAGTGAATTTATCTGTAAGTAATCAAGGGAACATTCCAGGATTCATGCTCTTCTCAGTTCAGAAAAAGCACCTAAATGTGGGAGAAAGACCGGGCTATTGGACAGACAGTAAAGCAAAACACAGGCTTATTAAAGACTACTGTAAGCAACAGATAAAACATAACATCCTTCTATAGAAAGTCTTTTCCAAGAAATATTATGATTATGAAGAAAAAGTGATACCTTTTCAATCACTCTGGAAATATTAAGTTGTTTAATAAGACAAATACAGGTGTATTATCCCTTAACAGCAGAAAAGTCATTGGGAAACCAGCCCGATCCCCAGCTGTCAGGATCCATTATGTATTAACATATTTCAGCTGGTAATGTGCAAACGTCATTGGACTTGTTGGAAGAGGGTTGATAGGTAGCTTACATTTACCCAGCTAATATTTATGCATCTGTAGAAGGATTCCTTAAAACTGCAGTCACAGCCTTCGCTGTTGCAGTGCCTCTGAGACTGAGAGAGGGGACTGTTCCCCTCTTGCTCTGCCCTTGGGAGGCTCCATCCAGAGTACTGTGTCCAGGCTCCCAGCACAAGAGCCGTAGGAGCAGATCCACAGAGGGGCCACAAAGATGCTCAGAGGGCTGGAGCACCTTTCCTGTTGAGAAAGACTGAGGGAGCTGGGCTTGTTCAGCCTGGAGAGAAGAAGGCACTGGAGAGACCTCACTGTGGCCTTTTAGAACTTGGAGAGAGCTTATAAACAGGAAGGAGATCAACTTTTACATGGGTCTGCATAGGTAAGCAGGCTGGACCTCTGCTTTGGATTTAGGTATTTGCAAGAAATGCCCCAGCTCAGAATGCTGCTGGAAGCATAGTACTTATGATTTCCTAGAGAAAATTAAGTGTGGTTGGGTTTTCTGGAGCAAGAAGGAATTCTACAGATAAATAATCCCGAAAGCACTGAATATTGGTTCAAAGTCTCATGAAAAACTAATTTTGACATTAAGCTGGCTGGTCACTAATAAAATAAAAAGGAAAATTTCCTACAGGAAAAAAAAATGAACATAATAAAACATGTTGAAAACTGACAGGGCTATTCCCACAACATGTTGTTTTTTGTTTGTTTGTTTGTTTTAATATATATACACATAGGATATTACGGAAAAATATAAAAGAAAGAAGAAAAAGAACACTAAATAATACAGACGTCATGAAAGTTGCAGTTGGGAAGGAGCCTCTGGAGGCCCAGCACCCTGCTCAGAGCAGGTCCAATTCTAAAGTCAGCAACGTTCCCCTGAGAGCAGCTGTGGGCACGTGGGATGCTCAGGGCTGCCATCCCTCTGTCCTGCTGGCGAGGTCACCTTGTGAGCCAGCACAAACCTCTGGTATTGACCTTGTGCTGCTCCACTTGTCAGCTCACACCCAAGGCTGATGGAAACTCCTGCCTACTGGTCTGCTAGCTGAACTGACTATTAATAATTAAACAACAAAAACGATCTGGTTTTGCTGCTCCCTATACTGAAGGTCCAGTCTGTAGCACGTTGCTTAGCTGTAAGGAAGCAGGTTGAAGCCTGCCTTGTTCTGTCTCCCCTGGTGGGCTCGTTATTGCTGTCCACCTGAATGATTTCCTTTCGTTTTTCAGATGGGAGTGGATCAAGGTCTCTACAGCAGTTTTATTTCTTCTGAGCACACTATGTGCTTAGTGTGCCTTTCCTGATAAGGAGGGAATGAGGGGGTTTATTGCAGGAGTTTCTGCACCCAACAGATTTTACCTAATTATATTTAAAACATAGAATCCTTAGAGTTGCTCTGAAGGCCATCTGATCCAACTCCTCTGTAACACACAGGGACACCACAGCTACATCAGGCTGCTCAGGGCCTAGTCCAACCTTGCCTTGAAAGTCTCCAGGGACCGGGCATCCACCACATCACTGGGCAGCAACCTGTGCCAGTGCCTCATCACCCCAGCACAAACATGATTCACTGCACGTGCGCTTCGTAGATAGTATCTCCTCCCAAACTATCAGTCTTATTCTACAGAAAATCAATAGAACACAAGAGCGAAATTAATGATCTAGATCCAACTATGTAAAATAGAAACTTACTCCTTGAAGAGGCTGACTGTCATAGCCAGACCCTCTTAAAAGACCTTAGCTCATCTCCTCCAGAAGCAAAAAGCACTCCACTTAGATCAACACTTCCAGCAGCTGACTGCAATGCACTGGCATTGGTCCTTCTGTTTACAGAGCATCCAGGCTGCTGGGCAGCTCTGGGAAGGGTACTGGTGGATCACAGGGAATCCATGAATCCCAAATGCAAAAAGAAAATAAGTATTATGTTAAAAAAGAGTATTTGGTAATATAAAAGTAACTGGGACAATCAGTAAAAATCCCTGAAAGTCTTATTTCAGTGTCCACAACCAAGCAGCGTACAGTAGAACCCTACAGGCCAATGAACTGCTGATGAGGAACAGCTCCTTGTAATTTTTATTCTGCAGTTAAGACCCAGCAACAAAACTCTGTTCTCATCAGAACCACAGACACAGAGCTTGCTGGTGAAGTGGAAGGCAGGAGGTGCTGTGGGCAGAGCCAAACCCTGCTCCTCTCAGCAACAAGGGAGCCTTGGCAGCACCATGCCCAGCCAGGGGCTGCCAGCCCCACTGCCCTGCCTAGATGACACCAGGAGGTGATGCCACTGCCTGAGCATTCTAAGGTGTTTGAACTATTGCTGGATTCCAACATGTACATTAATATGATAAAGAAGCCTAGCAGAGCTGGAAACGTAGTAACACCCTGTGTTGTTGTCTTTTCGTTTTTTGTTTTCAATTATTAGTGTCTTCCAGAAGATCTCTTGCATAAGAAATTAATGCTAGTGAAAAGTAAATTCTAAACATTCCAGCTTGTCAAAGTATCTTCCTGTATTTCCCTGTCCTTTTTTTCCAAAGAAGAAATAGGCATTAGAAGACAAAAAAAAAAAAAAGTCTTTAAGCCACTAATTATAATCATCTTTTTTTGTTGTAAAGGCAATGCCTTTCATGTGCTTTATATTTCATATCCTTTGGACAGATGGCCGCAGCCCTGACTGCAGGGAGATGAGGATAACAGGGAGGCAGGAAGACTGTAGAAGCACAAACCCAGCACACAGAGCCCAAATTTAGCCATCGCTAGCAGGGATGTTATGATGCCTTTCACAAGCCTGGAACACGGTCAACCCACTTCAGATCCCTAAAGGGACTGACCAACCACGATAAGAGCCCATTAATAGCTGTACGTACACAGTTTACAAATAAAATTAATACCATGTGCACTAGAAAAAAAAATGCAGTGTTTATAGGAAATGTAAGGCATTGCACAGGCTTTTCATACATACTGGCTTACCAACCAGCAAAGTGTTTTTTTCCCCTTCTTGCATATAGATGAGCTTCTTGTTAATGGAGTAGTGAAGCTCCAGGACTTTCAGCATTTCTGGAGGAAAAAAAGACTCAATACTGCCTTCTAATTAAATTAATCAGTGAAACTTGGAGAAGAGGAGAGGACAAAAATTTATCCCTACAAAAACCTAAGCAGAGTTTAGGCATAAAGAAAGACATATATAAACCAACATTGTCTTCCAGGGCAGCAAATCTGATAGTCAGGGCTTCATCTCTTCCAAGGCTACATGGCTACTAACTCAGCAGATGGGCAACATCAGGAGAACAAATTCTCTTCTCTCACAAGGCCTGGTTTCCTGTATTTTTGTTCACCCTTTGCCCACAACTCCTATTTGTATTTGGACTTGGAAAACACTATCTCTCCTCTTTATTTCTGTTAATATTCTTGGTGGATCTAACTAAGATTTCAGCAGAATTGATCCAATAAATGGTAATCCACTGCTACAAATGAAGCAGCTCCTAAAAGCAGCATGCTTAATAATTGACATTGATCAAATGCTCTGCAGGACCCTGCTGGGATTTCGATACGGAACAGAATGCTCCTCTACAAAGTCACATTGCCTTCTCTACGGAGTCACAGTGACTGATGAAGGAGTCAGGAAAAGATGATGTGTGTTAAGGGGACATTTCCTTGACATCCAACAGAAGTGGAGTTCCCACTCACGTCTTAGACCCTCTCTCTCTCAAACTGAAATGTATTCAAACAATTCCTTTGCTCTATTTCTCTCTATCAATCTGGCAAGATGAGTAGTAAACGCCACAGTACCATATGGTAGAAGACAGCTGAGATATAAACGTGTTGTGTAATGTCAGGTCTAATGAGTGATAGAAATAAAACTCAAAGAGCTAAATATCTGGCTCAAGCATCAAAAAGCATTGAAAATCCACAGTTAAAGATAAGAGCCTATTATGTACCCAACGCCAGCTATTTCCAAACTATAATGCTGTACCTTACAGACCTGTGGTACGAGTTTTGCTCCCCAAAGCAGGCTGACTAAAACAAAAGACACATCCTGCAAAGCTACCAGTGATGAGCTCGGTAATGCTCTCAGCTGTGCCTAATTGCTCAGTGCTGCTGGAAGAGAAAAGGAATATAAACACACGCATTAATCTGTCTCTATGTGAGCACAGAGATGAATGGAAGAGAGAAGAGCTAGAAGTTATTTTCAGACTCTTCAGCACAGTTTATTGCGTATGTAAAAATTCAACTTGAAAAGACAGATAATGAGAAACACTTAGCGTTTGAGAAAGTGTAGGTTTTAAGACATCTCAAGCATTGTAGTTGTGGGTTTGTTTGACATTGAATGTATCACTGACAATCCAGGCCAGAATTTTGGAGCTAAAGACAAAGAAAGAAAAGGTCTGTTCTTTCCCCTTTTGCCTCCCCTTTTTCTTAATTCATATATCTCAAACTTTCTGTCTGACATCAAAGCTCTGTTTCCCACCACCACCCAACTCTTCTTGGATTACACTTTAAAGTTAGGGAAATTTAAGCCTCCACCAAAAGTGACAGCTATCAAAGCCCGTAACATTGTACAGAGAAGAATTTCTCTTCCAATGTCAAACACAGGGGAACAACTATTAGGGGAAAACCTGAAGCTGCTGAGGAGTCCTCATGCTAGACTGCTGCACTGTACGAGCTCCTCAGAGAAACTGATCTTGGTCATTGCACACACCAACTAATGCTGACATCACACCAAAGCCTCTCAAGACAGCACTTGGCATTGACCTCAATGCTCCATACCATAGCAAGGCTCTGCAGGCACGAACTGGGCTACTCCTGCACGAAACTAAGCCAGCAGGATCCACGCCAACCACTACTCTGAATACACCTCCAAGCTAATGTGGGCACAGCCATCAAGGACCTCTGTGTTAATACCATCCACTCCTACAGACTCTACGCTTGGATTCAGACTTCTTAGGAGACACAATTATTTAAGTTCTTAAAACATCATATTTCACCCTCAGAATTATAGACTGATTCTTTATTCAACATTTTTTTTCAATGAATAACAATACTTGTAGTCTGAAATATGTACATTTGCTGTTTCTGCTTAGAACAAAGTCATAAAGCTTATGTTCAGTGAATCCACCTGCCTCATACTGTCCTCTTGATGTGCGCGTTGCCTGTCACTGCATTCTGTTAATAGCGTTTCATTATTGTACATTCAAACTAAAGACTAGGAGCTCTTATCTGCTTCATTTCCCATGTCACATAGAGATTTTGGCAAGGATAGATAGTACGTACACTTTGTTGGTTCCAAATATGCAAGCATTTAAATTCCACACAGAGTCTACACCGTGGCTTTCTAAAGCCTCCCCCATTACGGCTGGTCTGCCAGTGCATTAAGGCTTGTACCACACAACAAAGCAAGCAGCCAAATGTAGTGAACTGAAAAATCACAAGAGATGACTGCTTTAAGCTCTTTGACTGCATGCTTCATTTTTGGTCTGACAAGTATCAAAGTTTCCTATACACTTTACGCTACAACATTGTTTAACCAAGTCAGCTCTTCTGGGAACTCTTAATGGAAAATTAAACACGGCAAATTTCAGTTAGCATTTCAGCTATTAAGAGACATAAAGTGGAAGGATTTACTGAAAAATATAACCCAACGTAAGTCTCACTTTTCCTAAGTCACAAAATTCAGGCCCAGAGGATTACTGTGTTAGAAGCACTACCACAGACTGCAATCCTGACTTCACGTGCTGGTACTCAGAAGCTGGCCATTAATTATTTCTTTATAAATTATCCCCAAACACTATTAGCCATGCTTTAAAATTCAGTAAATTTGGGTTTAAATATCTGGGGATTATTACAACTTAGTTCAGAATTATTAAATAAATATTGCTGTGGATACCCATTGTCCCCTTCAGTTTTGCTGCCAGGCAGAGAGCACAAAGTTTAGAAGCTCCTGTGCTGAACAGAGCTGCACGCTCTGATGTGGCCCCAAGCTCTGAGGAGTGCACTGAACCTAACTGTGGAGGGAAGAGACAAGAAGAAGAGAAAGGAGTAGAAGGAACAGCTTCTCCCCAACGTGTTCACTTCAAACACCCCTTACATACAGCTTCATAGCACCTCAAGCAGTGTTAACTTTGCCTTGCAATCACCATCACTTATTTCAGCAGAACTTGCAGACAGCTGTCCTAGCAGACACTGCACAAATACAAAACAGAAGCGATCTAAGTAAAACAGTTTACAAATCAAGAATGAGACGAGAGAACAGATTAATACAGCAAACAGATGGGAAAAGAGAAAGGAAACAAATAATGAGACAATACTAGTTAAAAGGCAGCCTCGGAGCACGATCTGAAGTGACGGGGGTTAAACGTTTCATAGAATATTGTGAATGCAGAGTTCTACAAAGGCATTTAAGGATGATGAACTAACTTGGCAGAAATTCTCGGGTAATGTTTTCACTGAATAAAAGGGACAGAGGTGATTTTCTAAACACTTCGCCAGACGAAGGCAAAGCTTGGCACATATTGATTTGGGCACGGGTTTTCCCTTCTAGGCTACAAAGATCCAAGCAGAGAAAAGTCAACCAATTTATACGTGATGAGGCGGAGAAAGGGACTTAGAGGTGATGCTGTAATGACAAGCCAGAAACAAAACGGATTACAATTATAGGAAATATCACTATGGAATACAAAACAAAAGGGCCACAGCAGTCGAGAACGACAGAGCAAGGTTGAGATCTGACTCTTATTTCAACTGAATGATTTTATCTTAGAGAGGAACTCAAAAGCACACTCACTTTGCCAGTTTGAGTCAACCAGAAGTAGTAAAAATGGGTCCGCTGCAGTGCTGAGCATGAGCTGGTGAACCCTGCAGCCAGATACCTTCAGGGAGAATGCAAGAGCAGATAGAAGAAAACAGCTGCTGAATTTGTATTTCTAAGGCTGCCCAGATAAAAGTTACACAAAAAGAGAAACAGTCAGTGCCAAATTCTGCCCCTGGCATGGGGCAGCCCCAGCTCTACGTGCAGGCTGGGGGGGGATCTGCTCACAGGGAGCAAAGGGCAGCACTGAGCTCTGCTCTGTGACAGCAACAGGGCCAGAAGGAATGGCTTGGAGCTGTGTCAGGAGAGAGTTGAGGGGGCACTTAAGGAAAGGGTCTGCCCAGAAGGCAGTGGGCATGGAACAGCTCCCCAGGGCAGTGATGATGGCACAGAGCTGCTGGAGATCAAGGAGCGTTAGTATACTGTCCCTTGAATTTTGGGTGCTCCCGTGGAGAGCCAGGGGTTGGACTCCTCGTGGGTCCCTGGGGTACGCTATGATTCCAGGATTTTAACCACAGTGATTCAGGAAAGATGGTGAAAACTCAGCTATAAAGGTAAGAGGAAGAATAACAAAGAAAGGATTAAAGACAAGTAGATGATCAGGAAAGGGCTGAGCCACAAACATCCAGGGATTTCGTGAATGAAAGGTGGTATGAAATGTTAAAAGCATTAAATGGCTTTCAGAGGATAAATGCCTCTTGTTTTGACCTTTTCTTTGATATTACTGCCTAAGCAAAATAAAAGACATTTAGCATCCCCCTCAACTACTGTCATAGGAGCCCTAACAAACTACTAAAACACTCAGTCTCTAAGAGTTATTTTCAGCAACCCCTTAGCTTGCAAAAAATCATTGAAATCTTCACAATGAGGTTTCTCTCAGCAGCACTTTACTTCCCAGGAAATCTTATTAATTATTAGATTTCAGAAAAAAACAAGCTCAACAATGTATTTTTATCGATTCTGTAAGCCAGAAACTTTCATCTTGCATTCTCACTGACATGGAAAAATAGCAACTAACATGACACAAAGGCTCCCATCCCATTCAGCTACCACTGACCCCAAACACAACATCAGCACCGCTGGTCCTCTGCCATGGAAGAACTCGGCAGGAACTTAATGTTACAGTGACTATATTCTTTCACACGTACAGGAGCAATTAAATAAGTGAAGACCAATACTGGTGGTAGATATTGAAGCAGCTGAGGAGCAGTACCATCCTATATTTTAAGAGATCTGATTGTTTTTGGGTTTTTTTCCTCTTCTTTCTCCTCTCCATAGCCTGAACACGGAGAAACAGACATGGAAAGCAGGTCACAAACTATGAGATGATTTTGTTGCTGGAACTGAATTTTATTTTTTCGTATGTATGTATATATGAAAATGGATTAATGTAAGTTTATTTTCACTTTTTTTTTTCAGAAACAAAAAAAAATACAATGAAATTTTTCATGGTGTAGAGTTAGTGTAGGAGCAATGAAAATAAAGAACATCTAACCCAGTAATGGCCTCAATATTTAATTGTCCAACCAATTTGTCAGGAGTGACTTGACTTCTGAAGGCAAGGAGATGCTGAACCTTATCCAACTTTGTTAATTAATAGCCTCCCTAGATAAATTCCTTCTTACTGTTGTACTTGATTACTAAATCTCTCTGCTTCAAGGCAACAGATGGCTTAAGTTCTTCCAAAATTAAAAAGTCCAGAACTCTCTGCGTTACAATAGAAATTTAGTCAGATGCTTAAGTATCAATATTATTTTTTTTAATTGAAAAATGAAACAGCCATGGATTGATGGAAAATTCACTCTTGCAAATTCTCCTAAGAGTTAAAAGGTCAGAAAGTCGTTTATAAATTCCAGTGCAGTAAATTATTGATTGGCACTAGGAACATCAACAAAAGCACCAGAACCTTTACACCAAATCAGAAACGTCTATGACAAGAGTGGGTCAATCTCACACACCTGTTAAGGTTTTTCACTGAACGTTCTCCACCATAAGAACCTGAAAACACAGTACAAACTCTCAAGTTTCATTCCCGTGCCCACCTCCCACTTCTAACTTGCTCCCAATGCAAGGAGAAAGCCCTTCTGAACTGACCTAGATTAATCACATAGTTTAAGTGAAGGCTGCAGTAACCATACACACACCACTTATTTTCTCCAATTTCTATGGCATCATGACCCAAGGGCCACCAGAGTCAGCAGAAATCTTTTAACGGATTTGAAAGTACATCTTCTGACCCTCTTGGTACTAAGACCCACACAGACAGATCCTTGCTTCAATGGCTGCACATTTCGCTGTAGATTCAGGGCAACTAAAATACAGCAGCTGATCCTTTGTAGTAACTTGAAATTGCGTTGTATAAAAACACATGCTACAGTTCAAGTTGTGGAAAACACTGCAGGGTTTCTTTATTAAATTAAACCAACCCCGTGAAAAGAAAAATTTGCGTTTCTCATGAACAAGTGTTTCAGAAGGCAAGTACAAAACAGAGGTTGGATAGCAGAATCCAGGCACAGAGCAAACATCAAGCCTGCTCATGAGTGCAGCTCTGAACACATCACCTCTGCTCATTTATTAATGCTTCTATAATGAAGTTTAAAGCAGCATTCCTACAAAGGTTACTTGATAGCTCACACTGTGCTCACTTACTTCTGGAGCTTCTTGTATCTCATGATTTGTATCTCATGTTTTGAAATGTTTTCAGGTATTTAACATAGTTGCACTCAAGACCTTTCAGGTCACTCAATTTTTCCACTAGGAGCTGACTGCATTCTGCTTCCATTCTGCTTCCTCCAAGATTGAGGTAGAGCAAGGTACATCAAATAATTCATCAACACTACAGTTATTCCCCCCCCCCCCTCCTTTCAAAAATAAAATAAAAAAATAAATTAATTAATTAAATTTTGAATTAATTCAGAAGTAGCTTCTACTAGAATTAAAGACAAAGACCATCAAACTACTGGGAGCTGAAACTCAATTATAAACAGTGTCCACCAGTGCTGGGGGGGGGGGGGGGGGTTTGAAAACTCAGCACAACGCAAAATTCTCCACTGGTTGATGGAAGATGAAAAGCTTTTGTCTGTTGTACTATCACTACATGAATACAAAACTTCTAATCTGAATTTTAATTGTAAATTAAGATGCAGAGGTGCCCTGGATGCACAAGGTACTCCATGAGCTACACGGAAACACGAGGGTCTCACAGCCACCTCAGGTTTCACAAGAACACACAGCACTGACACTTGATTTTCAAGAAGAGCTCAAGTACTGCAATAAGCGATCCCGATGGAATAATATACTCTCACTTCTCTTAAACTGAACAGTCTACTGAAAGCAAGTCTAATATTAAAGGTAGTCTGGCACTTTGCAGGAGGGTTGTGAGGTTGTCTGACTCACAGGAAAAAAAGTAGCCCTACGATGGGCAGGAAAGCTGCACAGTTCCTGCAGCTCTTATTTACATGAGCAGCTCCCCTGAGATCTGTGAAATTCAAGACAAAAACACAGACTCCTTTCTCCCAGTTATGATCAGACTGCTCACTCAATTCACACGCATGAAGTTACACGAGCTCATTTAAGGCTTGCACGTATTTAGAGAAGTATGGGAGCCCTTTGTTGTACCAGGTTCACTAATTACAACTGTATTTCGATTCAGTAAGCCTTACTTTAAGCCAATAAAATTACCTAATTATTTGATAATGATTTAGCCGTGAATTAGAGTAACAGAAGCTCCAGATAGGTTGCTGTAAAATAACATTAAAAGCACTGTCGTGATTTACTTAAATATAAATTCCTAAGTGCATGCATGTGACAAAGGACGTAATTCAGAAAACTGGATACATTCAGAGAATTTTCAGTTCATTATCCTCTGTCCACATATTTAAAATATATAAAAACTCACTTTATGCCTGTAAGCTTAATTTTCAGAGATAATTACTGCACGCAGAACTATTTTAGGTATAATAACAACAGAATATTGCGGTTATCTTTCCATTTATTTGAAAATACATTATTCCAGGAAGACTCCTCCCGTGTCACATTTAATTGCCTTTGAAGATCCTGCCATTTGAATCTGTCTTCTGGAACATGCATTTCATCATTACTTTTTAGCCTTGTTACATCAATCACCGCAACTGCTATAGAAGATTTCTGGGCTGTGAAGTGATAATTTGTTCCAGCGATATTAATGAGGCAAGCAGAGGTCTGGAGGGAGGTGACAGCCCATTGCTTTACAGACAGCAGCAGATTAAGGTGTTGCACTATACATAGTTAGAAACATATCACTGGAGCCTTCAAAATATAATTTGTTGCTGCTCGGGGTTTTTATTTTTTTATTTTCATTTTTTTTTTTGCCAATCAAACCCAGGGAGTCCTTCGCAGCTCCCTCCATCACTCAGCATCGTGCAAGGAAGCAGTAGCAAAGTTTGGTGCTTCAGGGCCACCGGGAGTGATGCAACAGAACCAGAAAGAAATGATTTGTTGGTGCTGCGATGGCACTCCCAGTATGCTGCCGCAGGAAGCAGTACAGCTGGAAACAACAGATGGTCTGGGTTTAAATGGGAGCGAATCGACTATTTTAATACCCACACATCTCTAATTCAGTTCTACAAGTTTGATTTCTATGTTTTCTCAGATTATGGAGTGTTACAGGACCGGTATGACAGGCTTTATCCATATTACTGTTGCTATCAATGTTGCCAGCTAAAGCCCTAATGTTGTACTATCTTTATCTGTGAACTCTGACTTCACCATATGTGCGCTTCCAGAAAAGCAGACTTGCTCTTTAAAACAAAGCTTCAACCAGAAATTTATACGAAATAAAATGCTATTCATTACAGGCCAGATGCTCCACCACCCTGAATCATTCATGATCACCTATTTAGCCTTTCCACTTTATGGTATACTTTCTGCAGGTACACATGGCTCTGCGCATACAGTTCTAGCTAAGAAGAAAAAAAAAAAAAGAGGAGAGAGAGAGAGCATGTGTGAGAGAGAGAACACTTGTGAATCCTTCACATATATCCTTTTCATATAAATGCCTCAAGCTCTTAACTGATTTTTACATGAGAGCTACTTAGAGGCTTTCTAAAGAATAATCCTAACTGTGCATGATTTACATTTACACATTTTGACTCAAAGGAGGAGAGGAAAGAGGATATGGCCATCTGTGTAGTTTCAAAGCCTTCTGTGGATAACAGCTAGTGCTACCAGCTCTCCCAGTTACTAATGCCAGATTGAACCATTTGTAACTGGTGCATAGGGAATGGCTGGCTAAAAGCTGGAAGATAAGCTTCTATAAAAGAGACTGCAAACAGTTTTTAAGCAGAAAGCACATTTACGCTCTTGATGATTCATCTCCAGCAGAAACATAACATGGTAAAAATGAAGGAAGTATGAAACTTGTAGGAACTGCTGGCTTCTCAACAGTATTCATTCAAGGTATTTGACCTTAAATATGTCTTAGGACATGTCATGCTCTAACAGGCATCTTATACTACAAATACTGCTGTGTGTGTTACACATACCTAACAAAATAGATGTTCACTTGTAAACGTAAAGACCGGCTTCTTATAAATGGCTGAAATTGGAAATTTGTTCAAGCATAATTAGCCCTTATGCTATGATAATAGAGGTCAGCAGCTGTTTAAAGTAGGATTTGACATCAACTAAAGCATATGGATGGGAATCCAAACTCTTTTTCTCGTTAAAATACACCATTTAATTTGGCTCATCTCATGGAGATTAGCAATATGTGCCCAAAGAAAAGCGTACAACTGGAGCAGGCAGTGTTGGCTTGGGCAGAAGTGCACGCACAGAAGAGAATCCAGAAGCTCATAAAGATGGCCTGCATACCCCACGCCAGCCTCCCACTAATGCTATTAGCTCTTCATTTTCATAACCACTCAGACATATTAAGTAATCAGCCAACAAGAAACATTTAACAATTACATATAAATAAATGAAACAGTTTATCTGCCTAAAAAAAATCCAGAGCCCTATCTTCCAAGCTTTCTAGAAATATAAAACCCTTGAAACTGTATTTACACCTAAACATTACCAAAAGTAGTTAGATAAATATACACATTTGAAGAAGAAAGTAAAACCGCTCTGACTCATGGTTTCGAATAATATGCAATCAAATGCATTGCCAAATCTAAGGCTTATATAGTTAGTGAACTGCAAGCTTCAAAGGATGCTGCAGCTCAGAAAGTATGATTGAGATTTTAACATTAAGCACAGCCCTTTCTAGCAGCTGTCTTAATAGAAGACAAAACAAAAACCCACACCCTGTTACCTTAGCACTGCCACAGTAACTTCATGCTCTAAGAGGATTTAACCAAAGTCAACTGGAAAATAGGAATTCAGTGGCACAGACTTTAAAACTTCAACACTGGATTTTGTGTGAAGTTTTAAACAGAAAGCAAAAGCTTCCTTTCATCTAATTTCCTTGCATTTCCTCATTCTGTGTACTCAATATGTCTGTGTAATCTTGCTACAAGAAGAACAAAAGCCCCGCATCCCAACGCAGCACTCCGTGCCTCCTGCTGGTACGCAGACATCTCCTGTCCATTCACTGCATGTGAGCTGGATGATCTGATAGCAGCAGTCAGCCAGATGCTTCCCAAAGCACTGTCACTTCCTCATGATATATATCAACAGCACATTTGCTCACAGCTTTTCCTGCTTCTAGAGGAAGCGACAGCAAACTTCTTTGTGCACCAGTACTTCTAGCATGGATGCTGGTACAACAGAGCACACAATCTCTGCCTGTGCTCACAGGTGTACAAGTTTACTTGTGCTCCATTTCTAGGCTTGATTTTGCAGGACCTCTATCAAAAACCTTGCCTTGAGGCTCTCAACAAAAATCCTTTCATGTTTCCAGTGCACAGCGTTTATGATATAAAAATGCAAACATCACCAGTTCTACTCAGCTCTCCTCTTGCACTTCCTAAGAAACTCATATAAAGATAGGCCTTAGTACCTCCTAACTCTCACTGTTAACACATTCATGTAACTCACATAAATTTTACCTTTCCCCCCCCCCCCCAACACAGGGAATTACTAGATCGTGTTTAATTACGGATTCTTCTTCATCTATTCAAATAATGAATCAAATTTTGGAAAAACTGCTGTGTGCTGTAGCTCACTTCTAGTCAATTTAAAACCCCATGATGCTCTATTCTTTGACTGTCAGTTTGAAAAGCAGAATAAGCTAACCAGATCTTTCTTCTTTCTTAATAGGACTGAGTGTTTGCATGAAATATGTAGAAGAAGAAAGGAAAACAGGCTCTTACTTTTTCCCCCTTGGATTTTTCAGCTAGGGGGAATACACTTACCAAACGGTTTGAAGAATATCAAAGTAAAAACCTAAATCTTCCGCCGCATAATACAGTCATTTTCAGAGGGTACTATTTCATGGTGTGCTGAATATAACAATATTAAAACGTACTTAGAGTGGCACTGCTATTCACCACTGGTTTGAAAGCACAGTAAAGAAACAGACATGGCCCTACAAAGAAATTTAATCTGCCTAATTCTGAGAATTTGCCAGCACAATTTCGCCACTGGATTCAGGAATGAGCACGCCTTCTAGGCAGCTGATGCTTGTTTGTTTAAGGAAAAAAGAGGGGCACAAGGGAGGAGAAAATGCCCCAGACAACTCTTCCTCCCCCATATTAGGCCAATTATTCAACAAGATGCCTTCAACTGAGTCACAGCATCCAAAATTCAATCTATGAAGAATTTTGATTTATACAAATTTGTACAGATTCAAACGGCTTAACATGATATAAAAAGACATTCTGTAAAGGACTGCTGTATTACGAAGGGACAAACAACAATTTATTGGACTAAGAGACATTCCACATACGCTCAGTAGTTAGTGTGCTGAGACACACGCCCTCAAACACAAAAGTGACATTCAAAGATTCCCATAATGGTAATTAAATATATAAAAGACTGTGAGAAGGTGTGTGTCGGGGACTCATTACTAGCTCATAAATAGGCTGTTAGAAAAGTCTGTTACTTTAGGCTGTTAGTATGTGTCAGTGTGCCTGAAACAGAAACAAGGACTGCAGGATGGCTGTCCACTAGCAAATACAATTGGCCTCCAAATTAGAAACACAGATGTTTTCAAAAGAGTGAAACTACATGTCTGCAAAGTGGAGTTTTCCAATCTTTTGTTCAGGCTGAAGCAGAACTCTCACCACAAGCAATGCTTTGTGGCCATATTTGAGCGCACCAATTAAATCTTGAAGTACTGATTTTTTATTAATTCACATTAGAGTTAAATATTTTAGGAAATGAAGTTTTAATTTTCACTGCTCAGCTGCAATATCTCAGGCTAACTTAGCACTGTGCATGGTGCATAGATGCAAGGACTTCCATATGGAAGAACACCAAGATAATCAAGCAGATGTTTTAAAGAAGTTTTGGGTCTTACAATTTTCATGCCACTCCTCAGAACTAACAAACATGCACTATGACAGCTCTTCACAGGCCAAATGCTGGAAGTACAACTGGCAGAACACGATCTCATTTCTAAGCATTCTTCTAAAGAATCTATTTACACACTGAGTAATGCTGCTTTACAGATAAGCAGAGTCTCAAGCATTTGTTTCTAGTATGCATCATTTAAGATTCATTAAGTCTAGAAGACTGATGTTTTTACAATACACAACTTGCTAATGCAAAAGCAGCTTTTGCCTCCCCAACACACTCTACAATATTAGACTATACTGCATTGTACAAACTTATTCACCCACTACTGTTTCATTATATGCAATATTAATATTAAAGAAGTTGAAATAAACTTAAAATACAAAATAAGTGTAAAATATTAAAAATATTAAGTCATTTTTTCTATCTTTATTAATGAGACTGATAAATTGAAACAATGTCTGATATCTCTTTGTACTTGAAAACAGAAAGAACGCAATTTTCCATCCATTTTCTTGCAAAAGAGAAAAACCACTCAGAAGCCATACCACAAGGCAGAGTACCAGTCCAGTTTAAATTATGTGCTCTTCAGTGACTGAAGTATCCTTGACCTGTACCTTGAACCTTATTTTAAAGGAGGGGAGGGTGAAAGGAAGCTGCAGCATTTCCCTCTGTGACAAAAATATCACTGAGAAGGTTCTTAAAACTTTACACTGAAGCCAGGGCTCTGGGGAGCAATTGCAGCTGGGAGGAGCTGGAAAGTGAAAACACAGGACCCTGGGGTCTCCTGTCCTCTGGCCTCATAGCAGAGAGCCTTCAAATGCTGCTTGAAGATAGCAGTAGTTTCAAACTTGGAAACTCCTGGATTAAATGAGAACATCTGAGAAGGTTGGTTCACATGTCAAAATTCCCTACAAACCCAACGCTTGGTGTAGGACAGAGCACAGCCTCGCTGGGACCACCACGCGGGCTCCCCATTTCTCAAGTCTGCCAAACAACGCAGTCATTCTCCAGGACCTGTCTTAACATTCAGAAGATAATTGAACAGGCATGGGAGGTTTAGAAACTGGAAAGCAAAGCATCAGCTTCTGTTACCTTCAAATCCTAACACAAGCCTCACCTCTTCAATAACAGAGCTGTTTAAATCACAACAACAAACATTTGATTTGTTTTAAATGAAAGAAGTTTCTTAATCTAAGAATATCACAGAAAGACCATTTTTCTTTGAACAAGTCTTTTTTTTTTGTATGCTTATTGTAATGTAAGGACAGTAAAGATTTCACACATCCTCTTACAATCACTATGAGAAGATAAACAGGAATGTTCTCTTCCTAAAGACAAAAAATTCACCTGCAGAAGTTTGTTTCGAATGTGGTTTAAGGAAATACTCTTTATGAGAAAGCATAGTGAGATATACATGAACTAAGAACAGTCCTAATTATCTTCTGCTGGAGTAAATACTTCTGAAAGCTTTCTACACCATATGCATTCAAAGGAAGGAGTCTTTTATGATACCTTTTGGAAAAAAATACCATGTGCCAAGAATGCAGATAGAAAATCCTGCTGTATATTCTCTTCAGTGAATGGGGATGGCTAATCTAGGAGCTCCTGGTTTTCACCAAAATCTAAGCTGATAGATAACATCTTTCAAAGACAGGAAACTTACACTGAAGCACAGCACACACATGCAAAGCATTCCAACCCAGCTCCTATCTCCATTTCCAGCATCTTTGTGCAGACAAACATTATTACAGCATGTAACAATAATCATTCCTTCCTCTGCATCCCACTTAATTGCCAGTGAGCCACTCACTCAGCTATGTAGTAAAGCTACATACAATCAATAAACCTGGACTTCAAGCATCAACTATAAGACCACCACACCTGTCATTCACTGAAGACAGAACTAATGGAGATGCATGTTCCTTTGCCATCTTACATCAGGCTTCAAACAGACCAAGGAGCAGGGACACATGAGAGCACTCAGGAGGAGCTCCAGGTCCTCGTGTGCTCTCCTAAAGGGCACTTTCAGTGACTCAAAGATCAGGAGTGGGGCAAAAAATGAACCAAGACAAATATACATATTTTTACTAGAAAATGTTTCAGGTCTCACTGTTCCCATATTAACAGGAATATATCAGGACAAAAATAATTCGCCTTCCAGATATGACTGACTGAGAAGTATGGAAGATTTTTATGGTGTCTTTCTTAGCTTAGCCTAGTCTCTTAGCTGGCATATACATAAGTATAAACAGTTTTAAAAGCATGCTTCTTCTCAAACTTGTTTCTGAAAACCTACTTGAATTAACTCCACTCTGTGTACGATATCTACAGGACACTACTCTTTATTACTAAACATCTTAATCACGGACTAGTACAATGATAAAGAAACAAGAAAACATTGCCACCTAGCTGCTCCCACAGTGACCATATAAGATGGTACGTTCAGCTTAAGCCTCTCAAATACTCCGAAGAATGGTCCAAATCTGCCACAGGTAAAGGACTCCCTAGCAACACGGAGTAGGATTCAGCCCCTGTTACTTTCACCTTGCAGCTGGCAACAATGTGCAACAAAAGGCCTTTCATAAAAGTGACTCAATACAGTCGTGATTCGGTGTCTGACACCATTATCTTTTTTATGAGGCCTCAGCACAAAGTCAAACAGACTAATGGACAGGTATATATACACACACTGGTATTCGTAACTTAACAGCATGATGAAATTCATGCAAAATCTAGAATATCCTTGGAGAGAATACCCATCTGCCTTTAAATAACTCAATACTGATGGATAGATGTGTTTCTTCAAAATCTACCTCCTGCTTTCTTGTTTTAAATGTATTTCGCTAGGGTTACATATGAGAAGAAGTCCTCTGCACTATTTACAGAACACAGCCGGCTCCATACCTGCAGCACAGTGACCCCCCAGAACACTCAGAATGATGCAGCCCTGCTGTAACACGACATCTCAGACATTCACACTGGTATTTCTGGGTGGGCAGCTGTGAAAAGTGATGCCGTGAAGGGCATCCTGCCCCCTGCCCTGGGGGGGGAGGAAGGCAGCCTGGAGCTCATCGGGGCAGGGAGCTCACACATACCCCCAGCATTCACTAGCTTCTCTGAAGCTCTCTAACATGCTCCACTGTAGGGAGCTGCAGCACCAATTAAACCACTAGAGAGCTGGGTGAAGCTTCCATACTGCTGCAAGGCTCCAGACATCATTCGATCCCTTAATCCTATGAAAATTTTGATGGTCTTTAACCTAGAACTCTGCCATTCTCTGACGAATGGACCCAGGCTGCCTCGTTAGGAAATGAGACATGACAACACACCAAGTCCATTACAACCCAGCGTGGGTTACCACCCAATGCTGCGCTCAGACTGTAGCTGCCATCTTGCTGCCCTGCCCACTGCACTGCCCTGCCATGACATGAACACAAGCTGCAGGTATTGTAGTGCAGAGCCACCCATCCTCCCCAAAAGGTCCCACGTGCACAGCCTCCAAAGGAGACCACCAGCCCTGTGATGCTGACGAGGCCTGCACTCCTCAGCACAATGTGCCTGCATCCCCTTACCGTGCATCAGCCAAACGTGACCCATTTAACACCACACTTTCATCACAATCCAGCAGGAAATAACCATTTCACAGAGAAGGAGGGTTGGGGAGGACATAATGCTTTACACTTCATTTGAAACAAAGTAAAATAGAATATTGACTAGGATTATGTCCATTTATTACAGGTCCAGCTAATTACCCACTCTTCTCAAGCCAGGGCACTGAAGACCTCTCAGCTGTGCTGCTTCATTAGCCTGGCACTGCAGCATGAGTCTGAGCCACAGAGAGAACTCATGTCTATACTGCATTCAGAAGTACACGTGAACTTGGCAAAACCTGATTATTGCATGCAAATGGCAGAAATAATTATTCCAGATAAAGATGACATTTCCACAATAAACGAGTGCGAAAACAATCAATTTGCCTGGAATTAGTAAAAATGAGAACTAACGCAGCTGCTGTAGGTATGCCAAACATCTTGTTATATACAGTAACTGAAAATCACTTTGATTTGCTTACAGAGAGACAGAAATTAGGTAGAAATTAACGCAACGTTCTCAATATATACAACTTTCAACAGCTTTTGTACAAAGGGATACCAATATTATACCAAATAAGGTGAATTCAAACAAAAATTAAAAAAAATAAAGAATACAATGAATAGACTCTTCTTCCTAAATAGGAAATTGAAGTGGCCTAGGCTGACAAAGGCTTTAAGCTGCCTAATGGACAGCACTAATTAGGAAAAAAATGCACACACCAGTGATCAGCGCAGGTACTGATGTGTTCGGGGATCGAACATGTGGAACATTTGAAAACATAAACCAGTAAAAACGAATGCATTCAGTGTAACTATTTATCATAAGTGCAACCTTCTTACCTTCTTTAAAGGAAAACTGCACTTTTTTTCTGCGCATTGAATGAGAATTTATACCTTCAACACTGGCAAAGATACCTATCATCATTAGTATAATTATCTGCAGTTAATATTTGTTTGTTAATGGCTCAATCTCTGCAAAGCTTAGCCTGCAATAAAGAAAATGCACAAAGCACACATCCCAAATATTGGTTAATCTTTTCCCACCATGGCTTACACCACTTTTTATTTAGAAGTTTTTCCATTCGTGTTAGCCATCAGATATTTCTTTCTGTGCTTATCAGACATGAAGGTAATAACTTGACAAAGAAAAGAGACTTATACGACAGCATTTGTTCATCCGTTCCAGTATTCCCTTATCTCTGTCCCACGATTACTGAGTTTATTGAGTTAAACTTGGTTGAAATTATTCGAAGTATCTGAAATTGTCCAATCAGATACCCAGAAACAACACAAAAAAACCCCTTCCATCTAGATATAAGCCAAGTCTGTGCGGTGCTCTCACACCTACCTCCCCTCTTTGGCCAGTTTGACAAACATTCCTTTGGAGCAGCCACAAAAACCACTGTCATATCTGGCAAGTCAGGGCCACGACAGCTGAAGGACAGCAAAAGAGCAACGAGTCCCTGGAGGCCTCAGGAAGAAACTCAGAGCGCTCTCGCCTATTTTTATGATGAAGAAAAGGATCATAGAGAGTAGATCTGGCAGCATCAGCTGTATGAGGATACAAAACAGCCTTCGGGAAATCGCTCCTATTTCTTTTGTCTTTAGAACGAAGACATTTTAAACACCATTAAACTGTATTTAGCTTTCTGCTTCAAGATGTGAACCCATGAGAATCTGTGCACTGAGTAAGCGTCACACATGGCACAACCCACGTGCTCTCCTCCCTCAAAAGAAGCACCTACCTACTTCAGCATACAGGAGAAAAATACACATATTGAAGCTTATGTCTGCAATATGCTTTCAAATAAACACACCTGTAGATAATGAATACACACACAAACATTTTAAACCAAAACAATGCTAAGAACATCGTGGTTTAAACTTCTTTCCAACACAAAGGAAAAAGATGGTCACTAAACATAATCTGACGCACTGCTTACATCATTGCCACTGCATTGTGTTTGTTAAATCTTAAGGACCACCCATGTACTGTTACTGAGTTTCTCTAGGCCACATGGACTTATTTCTTACAATCACGTTGAGACAGTTCAATCTAAAAGTAAGAAAAAATGTCAGAGGCTTAAAAATGCCAATAATCTAATGTAAGCGAACACAGAAAACAGGATTCGCTGCATGAATCCTAATCCTTCTGTCCATGAAACACTGCATAAAACTCCCATTACATTTTACTACGTAGCTAAAAAAGAGCGGGAGGGGGGGGAAGATGAGACAATGGGATGATCTTGTGTTAAACTGAATTTATATGAAACAAAAACGGAAGCAAACATCAGGTATAAAGAATCATAGTAATCTCATTCCATAAAAACAGTATTACCGCTCACACAAAATGGAGAGGAATAGGAGCTGAGAGATGCTACTAAGCAAACAAACAGAAGGCTAATGAGAACGTGGGCCATTGTCACTGGTATAATGTACATTTAAAAGCTGAAAAAGACTGAGAATACCTTTCACGATTCTGTAGGAGGGCTTTTGCTAATTAGAAGTGAGCCAACATCTTCACCACCAAAGTCTGCCAGAAAACAGAACTATTTATGTATTTACCAAATATTTACTTTACAATTAACTTATTCTTTTTAAATAGGAAGTTCAATCTAGAAGACAACAACTGCTTTGCATTTGTGCCTGCAAGTTTCATTTCTAAGATGCAAGTGAAAGACTGAGCAAAAGATCAATTCCCTCTCCTCTTTTACATCACATTTAACCAAATGTAGATGAACCCTTTCTTCACTTTGAGAAAAATTAATACTTGCATTTAAGATGCACACAAAACCTTATTTTCTAGGTTAGGCTGTTACATGGCATTCTTTTTCCTCTAAAACCAGGAAATACAAACGTAACCCCCATATGAAGAACACTGCTTTGCTAAAATTTAAGCCTTTTGAATCGTACAGAGAGGGTCAGAATGAACTACAGACTAGATCACTTCTACAGAAACAGAAAAATGAGGTGTGGTTGAACGCATAGGAAAAATATAAACCCTTTCCTTCTGTGTCACCCAAACTCTCCACAATTTACAATAGGAAAGAATCATAGGAGGCAGATATACCTTGTGGGACAAAGGCAGATCAGTCTTTTTCAAAGAAAATAATAATAATAATAAATCTGATGAAAAGTCCCAGAAAAGAGAACAAGTAAGTACAGCAATTAAAGCATTCCCCAAATCCTCAAAAAAATGGAGTGTGGGGAAGTTTGTGTGAATGGGTCTCCCATCAAATACCTTGGCCATGGTGGAAATGCCCTGTCCCTGGGTGCTCTCTCACTGTGCCACCACCACGGCCAGAGTCACTGCAGTGCCAGCACTCCAGGCTTTATAGCATGGACAACTTGCATTTCTCCTCTAAAAATTGAGTCACCCTCTGCTTTCAGGCTCAAATGCAAGAACTGCCTTTCAAAGAAACTATTATCCAACTTAAAATAATAATAATAATAATAAAGAATGAGGCATCAGGAAAACCTTACAGCGAGTGCTAATGTTAGAATAACAGTAGCAATGATCTTTCTGTAAAGAAGTTACACAGAAGTCTTCCTAAATTAAAAGGCAAAGCATACAGCAATGAAGAGTTCACCCTCATGATGGAGCTTAAAGCACAAGTGATGCCTAAGTATAATATCAGGATGACTCAAAAAGAGTGAGTAAATGACATTTATCATTGCTGGGTGGTATATTTATTTTAAAGTGGAATATTATGACAACTGATAACAAAGACGATATCCATTTCCAGATGATGCTGAAAAATCACTTCAGCTTTTATGTTGTTATAAAATCGATATACCAATCATTTCACAGTAACACTGCACTCGATTTGGTACCAATGCCAAGTATATTACTCATGTTAAATATATCAAAGCATACACTTTCACTTTGTGATCACTGACTTTCATTAATTAACAGAAGGATATCCAGAGCCAATAGATATCCAGAGTTGGAATACTGAAATGCAATGTTTATTACGTTCTAGAAGAAATAATGGAGCACTTCTATAGACTGCCCTGGTTCTCCACTGTGAAAGCATCCTGTGAGCAGCAAAGTCAACCCTAGAAGAAAAAGAAGAGCCATACTTGGAATCTTCCCTTAATATTCTGTTCAAGAACTTCTGAGATGTTAAGTTACAGCTAATTTTTAAGGCATGTAGTGCCTAATACCTATTACCCTATGTGCTTCTTCCTCTTACTGCAAGTAACTTGTACTAGCAGTACGACTGGAATCCAATTCAAATTCTGAACGCTCCAAGAGCTCATTAGCATTTGTAAAGAACACTAAGCTTATCAAAGAAAAGTTGCCACAGTTGAAAATGCAAACTATTACTGTTAATAAAGCAACACAGCTCTCTAATGAGTAGCAATGAAAACACAGAATAAAAAGGAATCCCATCTACAGGGTTCTCAAATACTAACAGAAGTGTCAGAAGAGAGGAATCATAAATCATTCAGTAGTTCTTGCATTTCCACTGATATTTAACACACGGATTTCAAAGATGCTTGTTGTATTTCATTGCGAAGTGGAAGCAACTTCCCTTCCTGTTCAGGAGAGCTTCTTGCTCAAACTGACTTGTACCCTGAGTAAATTGTGGGGGAGAAAAGTATACAAGATACCCAGAAAGTCAAGCTTTGAGAAGCTGCCAATACAGCCATAAGAGCATAAATGGTAGCGAAGATTTAGGATTAACTGTTTAGTAATACAGAGAAGAAGGCAATTAAATGGATAACTGTGGAAAGAAGTGTAAAAATTAATGGAAAGAAAAAATCTGACAAGATGGAGGAGAATGGGCATTAAGCAAGGTTTGCTCCTCACAGTCGCTGTTGTGGCTCCAAAATTGATCCTTGCGTATCCTTTTTCTAGATCTTCCTCAGTATAACAGCATGAAAATCATTTAGAGTACTCCTCCATACAAGTTGGAGCTATGTCTCAGATCAAATGCTAACAGGAGTGAGAAGTTACCACCCAACTTCTAGAAGCAGCTTTGCAATTCCAGCAGAAAGTCCTAATGAGCAGCCATAAACTAATTTTGTGACACCCATGCAGTCTTGTTCATTCTGAAAGAAGATATGACATGCCAGAGCCCTGCAACACAGCAAATTCTACCTGTATTCTTAGAAACCTCTAGCATCAAAACACCAAAAAGGAAGAAAAATAAGTTTCAAGGTCCACTATAGCCTTATTTATACCCTGTAGGATTTCCTCCCATGGGAGGAATAAATACAGCCCAGATAACAGTGAAATCTGCTTCAAGATCCATAATGCAGCAGCTGTACAACAGACTAGAATCCTGGAATCAGAAATCATAAATACAACGGCTGTGGAGATGTGATGCTTCAGAGCCGGGCTTTAAACACAGCACAGTGCTTCCCAGCCTGGCCCATGCCACAGGGCAGGGCTCACATTAAAACTGAACAGAAAGGTGTAAAGGGAAACCAGGACAGAGCGTGAGGTTGAAGAAAGGCTTAGAAAATCAGAGGCAAGGGAGCTGAGAACAACTCAGAGCTGCAAAGACCAGAGATGCACAGAGCAAATAAATAAATAAAATCAGCAATTCCCCATTTTAAAGTGAACTACGAGAATAACTTCAAAACGGTCAAAATAGTTTGTGGTTAAACAGAAGCAAATTCTGGTGATGATGGGACAGGTACGTAACAACACTCCTGGCTGGGTAATTCCTCTGCTGAACGTGTAGGTATTTGGTAAGATAAGCTCAAGGTTTGGCATTCAAAGTATCCGTGCAGTGTGCAAAATACTGCTGCCAGAGGTCCCCAAAACACAAAGTATATGTCTTACGACAATTTCATGCTTTCTTTGTTTGTTTCTAATATATAAATTTACATCAACTTGATAACTGCAGTGTGTTGCACACCACATAAACCCAGGAGTGGCACGAAGTCTGTAGAAGTTATAGCTATTTGCTGGCTGTACCTCTCACACGAGTTACTACTCTGTGCCTGAAGGCTGCAAATATGTATTTTTCTCCTCTTATCTAAACCTGAGAAATATACTGACATTCTTTTACTTCAGAATAAAAAGGTGAAAGTCTATTGCCTCAAGAACTATGCAGATAAGTCTCACCATCAAAATTCCTTTAGAAAAGGGGCTTTAAATGCCAGTCAGTCACCTTATCGCTTCAAACTGCGGCTTCAGTTCTATCGGGCAACTTGAAGAGGAGATGAAATTGTGCTGCAGCAACCAAACTCCCCAACTCTTTGCTATTTACTTCTTTTTAATAAGTGTTCGTTGCTAAGTTCCCTTCACTCATTCCACAAACAGCTTGGAACCTTTTACTATGGAAACAATTTCTATCTGACATCCATTGAAGTTCTTTTGTCTGTTTAACTGCACAAGGGGAATGAACTGCTTTTAATTAATTTTTCAGTGAGATAAAGTACCAGTCAAGCACCCACAGCATTCAGAATTCAAACTGACAATTGTCATCTTGAACACCGCTTTTTAAAAGCCACTAATCTTTGGGAGAATTACAGTTTTTAGCCAAGATATCTGCCCTTATATTTGTCATAAGAACGTAAACGCTTGCTTTTTCAGAGGTATACTCTCCGAACATCTGTCTTTATATTCTATAAATATACGTTTGTTCAGAGCAGAGGTGTACTAACAACATGACTTGCATATTAAATGGAGCCCTGGTGGGTCTGCCACCACCTCTACAGTCAACTGAGAAGTAGTTAAGTCATCAGAATATAATAGTCCTGATAAAAAAAAAAAAAAAAAAAGCCCAAAGACCTTCTGGAAAAGTTTAACAAGTTGTTCCAAGAGCTTACTACTTCTACAGAGCATTTATATCCTCCTTTTGCTCTGCGTTATTATAACCAAAGACATCATCTAATAGCAAAATCACATGCTGAGTACATCTCTAAGTAAACAATACTGCTTCAGAAACCTAGTAGGGTAAAAACCTAAGGAGTGCAAAACCACTCACATAACCTCAGAGTCCTGCAGCCTCAGAACCTGCTCCTACTCTGATAGAAAAATCCATCTGAGTACACTTTGTTGGACACATGCTACCTGCCGATGGTGGCTGTTCACCTTCAGGGCAGCAGGGAGGAGGACAGCATGCTGCCAGGATGAGGGAACAGCTCCCAGGAGCTGCAGACCAAGCAGCAGAGACAGATATAACAGTGCTGCTCTCTTTTCCCCATTAGCTACACTTACCGGAAGGGCAAAAGTGAGTTTGGATATATTCTGGGAAGGCTTAGAGAATGGATGCAGTAAATTGCACTTCAGGGAGCAGCATCTACATATTTCCCAAAACAGGAGAGTTATTTCTGCAAGCGGGAAACAGGAGATCTTTCTTTCTACTAATTCTGCCGTTGCTGTCCCTCGGGCCTATACAGCCCATCTACTGTCTCATTTTATGTTTCTGGGGAATATAAAGCTAATCTTCATGAAACTGTGCCCCTTTCTGCACTTCTTTTTAAGCATACAAATCTCACTTAGTATAAAGAAAAGCGTCAATCTCATCAAAATACTGAATTTGTTTAAACAGTTATAGTTTTTAGTAAGTATTACTTATCAAAGAGCTCTCCTAAAGTCCTCAGGTAGCCACAGTTAGTTTTCCACCAGGAATGAACCACAAGTTTTGACTCCCATGTGCCAGCATGTTCAGCTCGCAGGATTACAGTGAGGAGCAGAGCTCCCACTCTGTTCTGCAGACAAAGCAGATAACCACACTCAAGTTTCTGTCCCTAGGAGCTGAAACCATAACAGAAGACAAGCTTTGTTAACAGTTTATGGAAATAACCTTTTAAAAGTTTGCATACTATACAATTATGTCCTAAAGCGTTTCGATTCAAGTTCCCTACAGTTGTAATCTTCTTCATGGTGCATATCATCATCATCTCATCTATTAACAGTCTCCTAGTCCTGCAGCCCTTTTGTTTGCTGGCACACTAAGTGCTTTGGGTATGGAAGGGCATTTTGCTCAAATGCGAACAAACAGCTTTTGTTATTAGGAGTGATACCATTAAGTCTTCTAGTGCCACGATCTGCAGACAGCAGGCATCAGGAACACATTTCTGACCCCAGGCAAAGCAACAGAGACGAACTAAGAGAAGAACTTGGAAGTTTATTTCTTAATTACAATGAGCTGCCTGCAAATTCAGGGCATGATAGTCTTGAATTGATCCATTCATCCTCAGCGTTGGAAATGAATATTCAAGTGGTTTCTGGGTATCAGCTTATAGTATGTATAGATTTACCAGAGCGTGCCACACACTATCTGAAAAATTCTTCGCTTCCACTTGTAATTTATTTCCAACTTACCACTTACAGGACTGCCAGCATTACATTCTTTTTTTCTGAGAACTGCTGTTATTGACTCTTGAATTCATGCTCCTAATAACAACACAGAAAGTAGCTAACAGATCTGCACTCCTCCACCACACTCCCTAGTACTCTTCATATGAAATCCACAGAGCCAGACATACTTCATTCAACACAGACAGAACTGCAGATGCCAAGATATGTTTTTAACTTCAGAAAGCAGAGCTACCTCAGCTGAAGATGGATAAGGTCTCCACCGTGCCCTTGTAGCTTTCCCCCTAGCATGACACAACCACCAATAGGAGACAGGAAACCTCAAGCCCTATGCTACCACAGAAAACCTGAACCAGAACACCCAGGTGAGTCATTAGCACAAGGCAACAGCTCTCCTTAATTGTAGAGATCTGGCAATACTGTTCTACCTATGTAGAAGATGTGAAGTTACTAACGGTCCTCTTACAAAACAGTCGTGCATGCATACACGTGCTCTAATGATGTTCCAGTGAACAACAGAAAAGAACATGCCTTCCACTTTTCCATTTGTGCTGGAGTCTCTCAGTGCATTTCTCTGAACAAGAAAAGTTGTTTAAAAACCACAAGATTTTGTGATATTGAGATGTAAACGCAGAATCCAAGACAGACTGAAATCACCTACAGAAGAGAACAAAGATGAGCACAAAGCCAAAGTGGAGCAATTCACAGCTGATTTATCAACGATATCACAGTTCAGAGCCAGCTCCACAAAAGCTGACAAGTCTGTGATGTCACTGACACTGCTGCACAAAATCTTCCCATGGGTCTTCACATCAACAGGAAACACACAAAAAGTTAATTACAGAAAATCACACTGTAATCTAACATAAGCTCCGAGCTAGTGGAAAATCACGCGCACGTCACTGCAAACAAGCAGATCAGCATTTGAGTCCACCAGTCAAGGCCAATGTGGAACTGCTCACAGCTGCCAACAGCACTTCTCCATCAAGTGCCATCGGGACTTGGGATGATGACACAGATCTGCCCGCCTGGAACACAGCAGCCAGAGATTCCTCCTGCCCCAGCACCACAGCAGTGTTAACCCAGCTCCACCTCATCCCTCCCCTTCGTGTTACACCTTTTTCAGTTCACCTTTAGCTCCTGTTTTGCACAGAGCTGTACTTGCCGCCATTTTTCTGTTGTGAGCATTAGCATTTTGTGGTTAATTCTTTCAGGTATGTAGTATTCAGCTCTGATTTAAAAGGATTCTAGAAAGCTACCACCAGGCAGAAAACATGGGCATACAGTACAAATTAAAAAAATAATAATAAAAACTAGAGAATTTATAGTCTGGTTTTATTCAGGACAATAGACAACTCCTTGGGGTATCCTGGTACCATAGTTGTGCCCCTTTGTACAGAACACTAAGGCTTTGGTAGTTTTATTTAGCACAAGCCAGGTCCTTAGCATTGTCTTCACGCAGTATTTTTAACTGATATGGTGCTTATGCTTGCAGAACGCAATGTAAATGCATCAAAACATTTGTGATTTAATCTACAGCTCTACCCATATCCCTTAGGTGTGCGGTAATCCCCGCTGTTAAAAAGGCAAAGCAAAACAAAAAAGCTGAACACACATTATTTAAGCAATCTATTTTAAACAGATGTCAGAGACATATTTTATTATTCCTAAATTAGGCCATTGATCAGCAAGATGATGAGCAAAGAAAAAGATCTGCTAACCTAAAATGCGTTATTTACACTGCACTTCCAATCAATAAGGTAAAAACATTAGTAAAATATGAAGCTGTGGTTCGGATTTACTGCTGCTTCCCATGTTCCGATGTGGGGTCCGCTATCATTCTGCAGTAGAATTCATGACACTAAGGCTTTGTCACTGTAACAGATCATTACGGATGCAGAAACGGTTGCTGTATGATCTGAATTAACAAGGTTCAGAATTTTAAGCTCTAATAAAGTGCCAGGTTTCTCCAGCTGGCTGACACAGCTGTATTCCTGGTCATTACTACACATACTAGTTCATCCTGTATTCAGACAGCAATTATGAGGAAACAGAAGCTTGCAAACACTTGTTCTCAGTTTGTTTTTTTTTCTTTGGTTGGTTAGTTGGTTTTTAAGACTAGATCTGCAACAGAAACACTTAATGTCCTTTACTTAGCCCAGAAAAAGGACATGTGGAGGAGGAGTGGGCAGTGCACATTTCTCTTGCATGATTCCTGCTTTTGACCTCCAGTAATTCCTTTTGAACATGAGAACATAACTTGTCTCCATCTGATAACAATAAAGACAGTGCATTTAGCATCCGGCGTGATGATGTTCACTGAAATGTCAACAGTTACTCGTTAAGAATGGGACTGGAATGACTAATGCTCCAAGGCCCCCATTTGTACTGCCTTGATGATTTATCGCACTGTAGTAATAACTAATGATAAAACACAGCACAGTCATGTGGCTGTGAAAAGTTCTGGGCAAAGCACATTTTAAAATTAGCAACGGAGACATCTAGCCAGTGCTGGTATTCACCTTCTGAAAAATTCTCATAGAAAACCACTTGGTTTTGATTATTTTGATCATTTTTTAATTGACGCTTGCTAACAGCTTAAGTTTTGTGTTAACAGCATGTGCATACAAGACTAGCAGTATCACTGAAGACATGGGACATTACTAGGCACAGCTATATGGATGACAACTCAAGGGGTGACAGCCGATAGTGTTCTGGGGCTCTGTTCACCAACCACTCAAACTCAAGTTCAGTGTTTAAGCCTCACATTGAGAGCATAAGTAACAGAAGCCTTCTACATCCTGCTTCTCCAACACCATTGGCCCCAGCTGCTGAATCTAGTCATCACATTCTTTCCTGCTCAAGAGAAAATGAAAGAAGACTCAGTTCAATCTAGAAAACTCAAAACCAAGGATAGACAAAGCCTTAGTGCTACTGGGGTGAACTTCCAGCAGGAAATCATTCTCTCCTTCAGGCTAACTGGATGGGGCAAGCACCTTAACACCTGACGCTCGGTCAGGATCCAGCAGGGCTGGGAACAGCAGCACCCCAATGACTTGTCCTCTCCGCACAAAGAGCAGGCATACACAGTGTCCTTGGCTCAAGAAGGAAATGGAGTATCACAGCTTACACCAGGCAAGTGAATAAGGACAGGACCAGAAAGAATGCTGCATTTTCTTGCTCCTCACAAAAGTTGTTTGTCTTCTTTTTTCACCCAGAGACATTTTATGGAGATAAATGCCTCTATCTTATTTCATTCTTACTCAAGAAAGCGCTTTAGATTTTCTGTTCAAACAGAACACCAACAGTTAAGTTACAAACTGTGTTCCAGGGTGCATTTCCCCAACATTTTACAACTCATTTCAGCATTTAGAACACCTTGAAATTATTCTCAACACACAAGTTGCAATAAAGGAGTTAGCGTTTTTAATCCTTTGGATGGTATTTTTTCCTGACATTTAATTAACCCTGTATCACTGATTTTAATATTTCAATTTCTACTAAAGTTACCTTTCAGCTGCTTTTTTTTTTTTTTTTTTTTTGGTGCTCAAATATATTTTTAAATTTATTGAATGTCCATTAAGGTAAAACCAATGGCATTTAATGTAGTGAATTAACAGAACAGGTAACACCTCCAAGCAATTTAAGCAGAGAAGCATCTAAATTACATCTTCTGACAAGTATAAATACTGGTGACATTACTGTGCTGCAGAACGCTAACTGCAGCTGTAATTCATACACAAAGGGTTCCATACTGTATTATGCCAAATTTTAAGTTGGAAAGGAGCTTTCAAGTAAACAGACACAACTTAAATACCAACAAATTAAAAAAACATGGTTTTTCATAAGTTAGACATTGATGGCAGAGCTTATCCTCATCTATGAGATCTAACTTCCTAAGCCTACCAGTGAAAATGCAGTGTTTCTTTAAATAACTGATACTTACATTGTATAGAAATCTGTTCATTTATCATATTCTCTCTCATCAAAAAATGCAATGGGAGATGCTCGGAATCACACTTATCCATAACCAAGACCTTAAAAAGCCCTTCCTTTTTACTTAGGCAACATGAGAATCCTATTTTCCTCCCTACCATTTAACATAATTTCCCTTTTACTTTATTCATGGAGACCCATTTACACTTCGTACATTTATGTCTCTTTCTTAGCTAATTGCTTGACTCATGCAAAGCAGAATGATGGTGTGATGTAACAGGCCTGACATTCAGCTGGAAGAAGGCAGACAACTCCATTGGAGCTGCAGGAACACACCACAAAGGTACTACGGAATAACAACACAAATGCTTGGCCAAGCATCACTGCACATCACCCTTGGCCAAGCAACATGAAGTAGTTGGTAACTCAGAGAGGCCATGTCTACCTCTTGATGTATT
The DNA here is from genome assembly GCA_023055505.1 of Callipepla californica brunnescens. Taxonomy (NCBI): domain Eukaryota; kingdom Metazoa; phylum Chordata; class Aves; order Galliformes; family Odontophoridae; genus Callipepla; species Callipepla californica. The sequence continues at coordinate 4,331,096 of JALIRH010000013.1, forward strand.
CTCCAAAGGGATTTCCATTTAGTCACACCGGACATAAACAGCACTGGCAATGGATGGCACACCTGATAACCTGTCCATCATTTCAACAACAGTGTACCATAAATCAGCATCTATAAGGGAGCAATAGCATCGATTTAAGGTGTGCCCATCTAGCATTTTAACTTTGCACAATAAAAATCCCCCCCAATTTTTTTTTTAACGTGATACTTCATTCTTTAATCATACTTCATTCTTGCTCCCTCAAGTCTTACCCTCAGTACAAATCCCCAAGTACAGCAAACATTCCCACTTTCACACAACAAGCTTTTTTTGTTTCCCCTGTGCATTTAAACACCGAGATCAACACAAAGGCCTCAAATTCATGATGTTGACATCGTGATATTGCAACCTCTACATGGCTTTTATGTATGTGCAGGTTGTAACAGAAAAAGCAGAGTGCTCCTTAAGAGATGAGCACATGAATACCAACAACTGGAAGGGCTGTAAACTGGGATCACAACTGCTCCAGCCCAGTAGGAGCTGCAGAAGAGTCATGGCACTGAAGGCAATTACCAGTCAACAGCAGCAAAGCCAACAAATACACAGTGACTGCTATGTGCAACACTGCTTACCCTGGTCTTTCCAAAACCACAGTCTAACTTTACCCTATTTGCACAGAAAACCCTCAAATAAGCGAGGCTGGGATTCAGCCTTTAGCAGGAATGCAAAGCTATAGTCAGGTTGGTCTGGTTTCATGGAAAACTTTGCTTTCACTACTCATCCTGCACGCCAAGGATGCATTTGCACTGCCATATGGCAACCAAAAAATGATAAAAATCACACAAAAGACCCCAAAAGACCCCAAAAGATTCAGTTGCGCAACAAAAATAAGAAATGGATGTGATACTATTGAAGTCTTCCAAGACTACATTCAGGTATTAAGGTCCATGGAAACTCTTGCTCAAAGGCAACAGTTGGTTGGATGTTGACTTGCAAGCTTCAGCTCTGCTCACCATACGTGGCCCCACACATCTGGGGTGGTAGCAGCTCATGCACACACAGCTAGAGGCCATGGTACAAAACAGGGTTGAGAGTGTGAGCTGGGCGAGCATTTAGTAGAATGATTTCATGACTAAACCATGCAGTTTGGTACAGTTAAACACTATCTGTAAAAATAAATAAATAAAAATTACAGACTTGGGTTTGTATTTTTTCCATTTGTATCAAAGCAATTCTTCCTCTTAGGAAACCGACTAAGGAAAGTTATAAAATTGTACTAGAAGCTGTTCTAGTTTTCTATTTGCAACCAACACTAGACCCAGCATTTTCTCAGTCCCAGTGTCTTCTGGTCTTTATTTCACGAGCAAATTAACTTCAAATAATCCCTGTGTTTGGTTCTGTTCCCAGTTCCAACATGAAGAACTGGCACTGAATATAGGATGCCAGATCCTCCCGCCTCTCTCTATCACGTCCTAGATGATAGACCATACTTGTATTTCACAGAAGTCAGTAATAATACAAACAAAAAAAGCACAGAAAGGGGAGGAAGTAAAGAGAATAAAAAGCGAAAACAGAATATTTTCCCTTAGTTTCACCATATGGACAGCAATTATTCCTCTGACCTGCAGTCCAGTGCATAAGCCTTACTTGTTTTTAGTTATGGTGGCTGTTGTTGACAACCTATACCTTCCATGACCAGCTTTCAAACAAACAAGCAAACAAAGAAAAAATTGCCAAAAAACATTTAACAATAATAACTGCTAATGTATCAACAAGGTCAGTGCCGTTATCTAAATGAAGTCTTCAAACAGCAGTTCAGTAATTGGTGATCATCTCCTGCATACTGCACAGGTTTGCATTTGGGAATGGTACCACCAACATATAAAGTGGGTTAGAAAGCTTCGTAAGAAGTGCTCAGAGCAGTTCAGTGCAGCTCATACATGCTTTGTGACTCCAAAATTCAATTTTCTAACTCACAATCAACCACAGAAATATTACAAACCGAATACGAGTGACATTAAAAGGCCATTTCTTCTCGCTATTGACTACTTATCAGCTGACAACTCAGTCCATTGAAATTGAAACAACTGATATATTTTATGGTGATTGTTAAAGCTGCTGACCATAAGTAAAATTATTGTGCTTTATAGACTTAGAAGTAGCTTAATCCAAGCAGCCAATTTAACCTAATACATCCAAAGGAAGACAATGTAACTTTAAATAAAGTGTGTTAACGAAACCCTAAGAGGTTGCACAATTGAATTATAGTTGAATTATGCCCACATTAACTCTTCTCTCCAGTATGTCTGCCGAGATAAGAATCTGCTTTAGTTACACAAGAAAATTGCACAGCGTGTCACAGAAATGATGTCTGCATTTATAAAAGCTCAGATGAAAGACATCTTATCCTTTTCCTCCCGTTCCCTGCTCAAACCATTAATTAAGTAACACATCAGGACCAAGTCCTCTGCTGAACCTCTTGGCGTGACTGTGCTGTGGAAACACGCCTATTTACACTTCTCCATTAATGCTCTATGTAACTAGCACCACCAAACCATTAATTCTCAAACCAGCACCGCGAGGTTGGAACAACAGGCAGCAGCAAAGCTCCCACTCTCATCTTTCCATGCTGCATTCTTCTTAGTTCATAACCAAAATAGGTGCTTATTACTGACATTTACACTGTTATGCTTTAAAGACATCTAGTCCGTGCTGACTCTGATCTATTGAAATACGTGGAGTTCGTGGAAATCTGCAGCCCAGCTAATGGGCTGACAAAACTCCAGATGTTGTAATGCTGTAATTACATTGTAATAGAGGTTTAGCTATCACATCCTTGCAAACATGCGTGAAAGTGCACGACACAGATAAGGAACCTTTCACGGACACCACATTAGTTGAACAAATGCCAGAGGCAACGTTTGCAATACTACATTGAATAAATTCAGCAGATTTGCAGCGTGCCAGAGAGCTTCCCTGTATTAACCTAAAAACTTCAATAACAAAAATGCTATTCTATGAAAAAAATGTCATCTTTGTCAAGAAAAGCAGCTAGCCTATACGTTGTAAAATCCAGCTTGTCTTCAGTGAGGTAAGACCAGGATTCTACTATCACTTGACTACAAGCTTTTCATAGACCTGGGTTGAAAAGGACCTCAAAGATCACCAAGTTTCAACCCCAATGCCATGGGCAGGGTCACCAACCATCAGAGCAGGCTGCCCAGGGGCACATCCAGCCTTGCCTTGAATGCCACCATGGATGAGGCATCCACCAACGCTCTGGGCAACATGTTCCAGTGCATCACCACCCTCTGAGTGAAAAGCCTTCTTCTGCAAGTAGGTGGCCACTTGCTTTAAAACAAGAAGAATCAATAAGAAACAATGCCAGGCTGCTTACAGGCAGAATCTAAGCTGTAAAGAAAACAGCTGGAGTTGGAACTGTGTGGATTTCAGTTTGCTGGACTTCATGAAGGAACAGCAGAGACAGAAGATGATACAGAGCTCTGCAGGAGAGCTAACAAGATTCTGAATCAACTGAGAGCTCTGTGAAAGGAGCTGGAGAAGAAATTGAGGAAAATGAAAGAATACAAGGTCATAGGTGCACCTAAAGCACAGAACATGAGGGATATCTAGTTGTCATGGTCCATAAAGCATATCAGGTTCTAGGAAAGAACTAGAGCTGTAAACACAGTTCTCAGATAGAAACGATCAGAATTTTGTGAAGGTAAAATACACAGAAGAAAACAAGTGGGAATGGATAAGAGCTGTGCAGAAGCAGGAGTAAAAGGAATCTGAAAAGGAACAGGGAAAGCAGCCTCATGAGTAGGGCAAAGAACCAAGACTGAAAAATAGCAGCAATTGGGAAACTGAAAGAATTTGGTGAAGACTTGTAACTTGAGTTACGAGAAAAGTAGATTATTTGGTAACTTCTTTTAAAAAGTATCTGTGCTTCATATAAACAATGCAACTTCCATGGATTTCTTTCCTACTCCCCAGAAATGGAGCAAGAAAGCCTCACTCCTCCAGCCATGGAATAGCATCACAGGAACAGCTTGGGCTGGAAGGGGCCATGGGGGGTGGGGGGGACACAGTCACCCATCTCCTGGTCTGGGATAACACAGCTGCCCACCACCATGAAGGTTTGGAATTCTTCTCTTACATAAATATTTGAGTTTACAGTAACTAGCACCCTGGTTTATCAGGGAAAACCTCACGTAAAGATGTTATTTAATTGTGGCACACCTAAGAGGAGGACCCAAGTTACTGATACTCTACTCAAAGCAACACCAACCTAGTCATTCTCACGTATGCTGTATGAGAGCCTTTATTGCTAAACTGCTCTGCTTGGAGTGCTTGCAGCTAATGGGATCCAGCTCAGAAGTCTTTCATAGATGAGGCAACCACCACATGCACACTGCCATCAGCAATCCACTAAGGATGGTACAAGCCCCATGTAACTTCTTCAGATGTTTGTTTAGAAGTTACTTTTACACAGCCCCCCTTCTCCACAACACACACCACCTCTGGCAGCCCACAAACCAGAACCATGCTCCACCCAGGTACTGCTTGGAATGCAAAGTGATGCAGTAGTGACTGCATGGAAACAGCCCCTGGAAGAGCACTCCAAACTGCTCCTCTGTCTATAGTCCTGAAACCAAGCTATGGAAGGGACCACTCGCACTACAACATTTGCTTACCACCCTTTTCAAGTTTAAAAGCTAACATTTCAATAATGGAAATATGAATTCCCCAAACATGTCAAAATGTTGTCAGTTCTTGCAGGCTGACGTCCATACGGACAAACAGATGGACAGAGCAGACACGCTCCCCACGCAAGCTGGGAACACAGGCACCACAGCAGAACATCACACCCAAAGCCCTACAGGTCCTTGCTACGGAGTGAGGACTCTTCACAACCCTTGGCAAACATCTGTCTGCACCCAGGGAAACAAAAGAACCCAAAACCAAGCAAAACAGAACGGGAATCTGCGTCGGAACAAGCAGCACTATTCACTTCAAAGGCTCTGAACTGGAGTCAGTAATTGCTCATTAAGGCTGCAGAAAACAAATACCACCCAGTGAAGGCTTCCAAAGCAACAAGCCAGTACCCAGCCCCATTCAAAACAGTCATTTTGATTTCAGTATTCTTCCAGACAACATTTAACTAGAAGTGATGTTCTCCCTCCACGCTTACCCTGATTACATTCCAACACTCCGAAACGGGGAGAATTTTGTACTGTAAAGTAGAAAATAGCAGAATAGCCTCACACAGTAGCTTCAGCCAAAGAGATTAATACCAAACACAGCTGATTAACACCAAGCAGTTCACTGCAAGAGAAGCAGAAACAAAGGGGGAACACTTGCTTTCAGTAATATAAGCAGTAAGCTGAAGTTCAAATTCGTAGCAGAGAAGACATATTTAAAAGCAAAGAATTAGTTTAAATGTGTTTTAATCAGTTTTTGGAGCATAAATAATTTGATAAAAAAAAAGAGGCACAAGAGAAATGCACATGTTTTCCCAGCAATAATTAGAGCACTAATTATTAAGCTTTTGAGCAGGTGAGTTATTTGAGTATCCTTAATATTTGACTGGAATAAGCTTTTAGAAAAAAAAAAAAAAAGGTTCTCATCGGGGGAAAAAAAAGATTACTTACATTCAGTTTCATGTATATAAGTAGACATATAGAAAATACATACAGTCATAAAAGCTAGTCACAGTAGACTAGCTTTTCAGACCACTGAGGCTCTATGCAAGGTAAGACCGTACATTTTCAGCTTGCTTCGGCCCTAAATATTGTGCGAGGACCTCAGACACAGTAGCATACTATAACGCACCAACCCAGCACCATGTGGCTGCTGCAGCTCAACTCCCCCTGCCTGCACGCTCCGTGCAGCTGCACAGCGTTGAACCTGTGAAATGTGATCTGCAAACAGCAAACTCCGGAGGAGCGGGCAGCAGACAGCAAGGCAGAAGCTTCAGGCACAGGCCATCGCTGCCCTCAGTCGGTCTCCAGAGCACGCCAAGCCCTGGCGTGGTACCGCAGGCACCAAGGCTGGCACCAAGCAGAGGCATGCTGTGCTCCCAGTCTGCAAAATGGATACAGAAAGTACCAGCGACCAACGAGACGCCCGTTTTTCCATACTCAAAGCCCTGAGCGAACAGCTCTCGCGTTTTTCCAGCGATCTTTTTCCAGCGTTGACCGCTGAAAAGCTAAATTCACCCCAGACAGACCTGCGTGATGCCCACAGCCCTGCACGCCCATGGGCAGGTACACACAGCCCTCTGAGCCACGCAGGGCTGCACACACCGCGCCGGGCACACACGTGGGCAGCAGAGGCCTTTCTACAGCTCCAAAAACTGACACTTCAAATCGCTACGCCCCACCGAACGGGCAGTCATAGATCTCCTTTGCAGCATCCTCGCTCACGTGATGCTGCCTCTATACAACTCTGAGCATATTTCAATGGCTTTTTTTTTTTCTTAATATATAGAAGGCATCGATGCCATGCTTTCATTTACTTCCCCACCCAGCTGCTTGAGACCGTAAGGAGAGCCATTCACATTCACACCCGTAAGGGGTGTTTTTTTTAGGAAAGAAATTTCTATTTTTCGTGGATGGGTGTCGCTTACAAGTTCCAAAACTTGGCAAACGGTGCACACGTTTCCTCTTTAAAAGTAAAGAGCTTCGGTCTGCCAGCCGCAGCCACCCTACCTCTGATCCAGGGCCGGAGCAAACCCGAGGGGCCGCGGTACCCACACAACTTCTGCTCGTTCCTCACTCTCTCAAACAAAAGGTGACACCCACAGAGACGCCTACCTCCCCGAGCTGCTGCGAGCCCTTGAAAACAAGTTGGATCACAAACACACCACCGCCTTCCGCGCTTCGCACCACGGACACGTTAGGGACGCGCGGGGATTCACCTCACACCGACGCTGCCTTCGGTCCGCAGCTCCGCGAGCCAACGGGGAGCAGCTCCCGCCCGCCGAGCGGCGCCGCGCCCCGGGCACCCGCAGCACGGCAGCGCCGGGATGGGCGTCCGCGAAGGACCGGCGGAGACGGCCGAGGCGTGAAGCGCGGCTCGGGCGGAGGAAGCATCGAGCCCCAGGTGTGCGCGGGGCACGGACCTGCGGAGCGCGGCCACAGAGCGCCGCGAGGACCGCGCGCACGCCCCAAGCACCGCGGCTCCCCGCGCCCCGCCCTCCCGCCGCCGCAGCACCACCGCGGGCGGACAGCGACGCGCGGGGAAGCGGAGCCCGGCGCCGAAGGACGCGCCCCGCGCCGATCCGCCCCGCACGGAGCCGCCCCGCACAACTCCTCCGAGGCGCCCGCTCCGTTCCCGCCGACCCCGCCGCGAGGCGAAGTTCCGGAGCCCGCGGCTCCGGCAAACTTACCGCGCTCCGCGGCCACCGGCTGAACTTTCAGCAGCGCCCCGGCTCGGCGGCTCCCATCGCCCCTAGGCTCGGCGCCCGCCTCCCGCTCCCCGGCGGCTGCGGCGCGGGCGGGTATAAATCCACATCGCCGGCGCCTCGCGGCTCCCCCCGCCCCGCTGAGGGGCAGCGCCGCACCGACACAGCCGGGGGAAGGGGAAAGAGAGCGGGGCCGGGCTGCTCCGCAGCCGCCGGTGCCGCTCCTTCCCGGCGGCTGTAGTGGCAGCGGCGCCGCTCGCTCGCTCGCTCTCTCTCTCTCAGGGTGGGTTTTTTTTTTTTTTCCTCCTCTTTTTTTTTTCCTCCCCTTTTCGGCTCCTCCGCCGTTAATGAGCATGCCCGGGAGATGTGCGCAGGCGCGCTGCCGGCCGCCGCGCCTCGAGCAGCCTCGCGCCCGGCGGAGCCCGCAGCGCTCGGTCGGAGCTGTGGGGCGGCGGCCCCGAGGGGCGGGTGGGAGAACCCCCCCTCCCTCAATCCCACGGCGCTCCTCCGCCTCAGGGAGCGGAGCGGGCCGCCTTCCCTCCCGCGCTCCGAGCGCTTTACCTTGCCGAGGAAGCTTCGGGAGGGGCCGCTGCCTCCCTCAGCAGCGCCGGGAACTTCATGGGGACGGCTCCGCTGTGGCACCGCGCGGCTCCGGGAGGAGGACGAGCGCGCAGAGGTGGTTACAACCGCTTCTCATTTTCTTTGAAACGGTTAAACCTGCAGCTTCTTGAGGAGCTCGCCTTCGTCCCCGTGCCTGCCCGCACACGCTGCGCTGCGGAGCGACGCGGCTCGGGTGCTTCCTTGCACCTCGCACGCAGTCCAGCTCCTCTTAACGCTGTGTTGCTGGGTTACATTTCATGGAGGAAGGAAGCTTATCCCCCCCCCCCAAATACCCATGTAAAGAACATCCAGCACTCACAGCCAACATGTACACACGAAAGCAAAATGCAAAACTTCCTCAAGGAAAAAAAAAAGCGTTTTATTTTTTCCAGCTATAAATAGGAAAAAAAAAATAACCCAACACAGTAATTCTCCCAATATTATATGTTGCATTGCACACCTGAAGAGTAATTTAAGCAAGGCCAGCTGTGGCTCTAACACACAGCTACAATGCATTTCCCTGCCTTATTTCTGCTCTTAGACACAGCCCAGCTCGAGCTGGTCCTAACCAGGATGAAATCCAGGTGCCCATGAAAAAAAACAAGCCAGTTTTCTTAGCCCTAAAACACCTACACCTCGGTTCTTCATATTCAGAATGACTTTCTGCTCATGAGTTTAGGTTCTAGGGGGGTCCGAACCTCACACAAAGGTGATGAAGAAACTGGCTTAAAACACAGCCCCCCTTTTGGAGCATTTACATTAGCATTCTCATAAACACGAAGTGATGGAGACTCATGTCCCAAGTTTGCAGGCTGCAACTGGATTCTGAAACACCTTGTGAGGTTGTAGTAGTTCCAAAGACAGCCTCTTTGAAAAACAAAGGAGGGGAAAGATGAAAAGAAGTATGTGGAACAAGAAAAGTAGTAAACAGTCTTCAAATCTAGCATCAGCAATGCTATTTACATGAATAACAAGGTTAAGCACTAACTTTGCACCTTTCTTTCTAGAACATTCTTTTCCCTTTTGTTCTACAAGCTTCCAAAGCTCCAAATACAAACTACTCAGGAACTGATCTTGTCCTTCAGAATGAAGTCTCCTTCAAAGAAAATTCTGGGAATCTAGATCTGCCACATCCTAAAGAAAGGGCAGCTTTGAAGATCCTGAAGTAAATATAAAGTCCTTTAGGAAGTCCATTCTATCTTCCTTTCATTAAAAGCATTGCGTGCAGCAGATAGGGAGTTTTGAACAACTGGCTACAGATTATTTCCATAGAAAGGCCAGAAGTACCAAACCAAACTAAACAGACATCGTTATGAACTGAACCTAAAATGAACTCCCCCCCAAAGAAAAAAAACCCAAGCATTTCAACTCAGAACAGTCATCTGTCAAAAGCTGGTCTCAAGTGTCTGTGACTTAGTAGGTGGAATAATTCCCCAGCAATATAGGAGAGTCGTGAACTATTCTGAGTTAGAGGGAGGAGTACGTTTTCCTTTCTGGGAGACACTGTTCTTTTGGCTTCTTCTCTCTTCGGGTAGACTTTCACATTTGCTTTTCATTAACACAAAAATTACGCAGTATAAGTCAAACACAGGAACAGTTCAAAAACAAGAGGCGTGGCATGAAGCAGACACGTTAGTCACAGAAACAAAGCGAGACAGCTGGGCAGTCTAGGAATTGATTTTTTAAGATACTATCACATTCAGCTAAATGCTGTTCTTCTATTAATAGACATAAATATCACAGATTAGTATTAGCGCTTCTGCCGCTATGCTTTGAAATTGCCTGTTGTATTTGTTAACCTATGATGGTCATAAAAGGATCGTGGCTTCATCAAGGGAAGACAAATAGGTAAGCAGAGGACTTGGATATTTAGTCCTACCTACTTAACCACTACCGAGATAAATGAGTCAAAGCTGATAGTCTCAATAAGGAAAATTGTTGCCAGATATCAAGTGGAATATCCAGCATATATGGTAATTTCAGATACTCATGGGATGCTCCTGAAGGAGCATCACATGCATACTCCAACAGAGCTAAGAACGGATTCCAATGAGAGATGAGACCAGCTGAATGAGAGCATTTCTTCTGGAGGAATTATCCCCGAAGAAGGAACAGACACTGATATAGATTTTCCCAAGAATCAGAACAAATACAGTTATAACCACCAGCAAAGAGCCCTTAAGCATATCACACCTAAAAGTACATCTGAGAAGTGCCTCAAGAAAAAAAAATGAAGAAAAAAGTTTGACCCTCAGATTTCTCAACCAAGCTGAACTGGTCTAGAAGAAAGTGACAGATAAAAAGGCTGGACATACTGATGGCAAGTGGAATTTCCCTGAGTGAAAATGATTGCATGTTTATATGGTATTGCCACTCTTTCACTGCAGAAAGATGCAAAGTACAGTGTCTCCAGTGCACAGCTGTAATAATATTCAGTGCTGTACTAACACATAGGACTGACTTGACATCTTCTGTCTGGTTCCAGTTCAGAAGAGCTGCTTGGGTGATTCATTGTCTTTTCCTTCACTGGTAACAGAGTTATGCTGAAGCACTGGTTTTAAAGCATCACTGTGCCTCCTGTGGGAACAGAGATTGACTACATTGCAACAATTTCTGGTAGGACCAGAGACACAGCTGCTGGTCCCAATGCTGAGTAGGATCTTTTCCTGTCTGGAGTTTCATCACACTTACAGGAGTTCTATCACACTGTGCTTCTGAGGATAGTGTTGTAATGATCTCTTTTTGCCTCTTCTTTCAATAAGATGAAATCCTTAGAAACTTACCCGTGAAATTCTGGGGAATTTTCCTAGCTTATATGACTACATACTGGACAACTTTAAGAAAGGGTAAGAAGCTTCCTTGTGTAATTGAAACGGTTGCTTGGTGTGCCGCTTGCAGCAATCACTCCTTATACAGCTATCAGGTTTCAAAAACCAGGTGTGAAATCAGCCAGATCCCTGTGCTTACTATGCTATATAACAGAGTTTGTTTGAAATACAAGGATTGATTTGCGTTGGTCTTCGCAAAGAAGAGAAAACTACTTAGTGTAAATATTTCATCTTCTTTAAGTCCTTTAATACTGATAGGAAGTTAACCAAATATGAAGGGCATTGAGACCCTGCCTTTTTTATGTAGCAAGCAAAAATACGTCTAAACACTAATTTGAGACAGACTCTGAAAGGACGTTGTTTCAAACATCTTTCCCTGTGTGCATCAACATGGAATTCCAAGCATAAACCAAAAGCTTAAGTCATTTTTAAAATCTAGTTATTAATACTTGATAAAACTAATGAGATTGATTCACCTTTTACATTAGAGCACCACTGTTTTAGAGCATTGCTGTTGTTTGAAATGGTACCTTACATCTGCCAGATGCAAGCCTTATGAGATGCGGATGAAAAACATGATCAAAACAAATTCCTCACTGCAACTGATGCTCACTGATTTTGACAAGGCACACACCACTACACAAATGGAAATGCAAAGGAGAATCAGGATCACTTTAACTTATGAATACATCATGTGATTATATATTTTTATAGCTATATTCCTTCTGAACAAGAATTGATAAATTGCGTTAGAGAGACAGACACACACACACACACACACACAACCTTGCCCTTTATCTTGGAGTAGTCAAATTTGTGTAAGACTAACAAGGAGAAGTTGATATAGAAAAAAAAAATCATTCAAATGTTATTCCTTTGTGGACCAAAATAAGACTCCAGAAAGTAGGGAAAGTTATCCTGCTCTTTCCCTTCCACTGGGAAGAAAGAAATTTCTTTAGCTAGTCTAAATATACATAGAGAAAACCATATACAAGTCACGCTCCAGTATTGTTACCAGCTCCAGGCAAGAAAAATACTGGCCCAAGAATTTCTACCAGAAACAACCCATCATGTAGTAGTAGAACTGAGACAGACAATTGCGACTTTTGATGGTATATCATTGTTCAGAAACCATACTCTAAGAAAATGGCTAAAAAAAGCATCGATATTTTGAAAAAGAAATGTATTTTGGAAGTCACCTTGGTGACAAGCGTACCAGAAATAGATTTGTCTACAAAACATTTTCTGCCACACAAAAGACTGAAGAAAGCAAAGCTGCCTTGCGCCATACCTGCAATGTTTGAAAGAGCAGCACATACATACAACGTTGACTACCTCTCCACTGCTTTCTGTCATTGCACAATGCCCATCTCCTTTTCTCCCTTTAAGTTTTCTAAGAAAACATCCTCTTGGTTGTTAACAGTGTTGTCCCTCTCACTCAGAACTCCCATACACAAACACAGATCTCTTTATAAGATTCCCCACTAAGTGATCTTGTTTGAAAATGCTTACCAAACACCAGGCAATACTTCAGCTCTTTGTGTGCTATGACCACTGCCTAGCACACCGACCAAAACGCTTCTGACACCTAAAGATATACAGCTTTTCCACAAAAATGGCTCCTTCCTTAATATGCAGCAGAGAGAACAGAAGTGTTGCAATACTAATGGCTGAAGAGGCGTGTTGTTATTTTCCTATCACATGAACACAAGGTGGTGCTACTGCTCCTGTCACCAGTGCTGATTCCCCTCTTTTCCACTAAGCCTTACCTGAGTGACTGTAGGTGGGTGCAACATAGCTGGCCCACTAGACATTTCATTGAAGACATTGTAAGAAATAACGTCCATTAAAATATTTCATTTAAAAATAGTTTAAGCACTTGTCTTAGTTTTGGTAAACAACAACAACAAAATTGATTTCCATTTGACGTAGACAAATATCTTCTTCAGTGATTTGGCTTGAATTCTACAAAGAGGCTGGTTGTATGCCTAGCTTCCCTTCACAGACATTAATTAATTATAGGTCAAAAAAAGACAGAAAACAAACCTTAGGAACGTTGTGGTTTTTTTTTTTCCAGTTCTGAAGAATGAATTAAAACAAACGTGAAACAATGAAAGGTGTAAATAAGTATACTCCCAGGTCATCAGAAAGAGATGGAAAAGATCATTTTAAATACCTTCCTGCTCTTAGCAGAAATCCCTGTGGTACTGCAGAAATACACAAGCTAGATAATTAACACCAAACCAACCAACAACAGTTTACTAAAAACAACCCTGGGCTTGCAGCCCATAAACCAACCAAATCCTGGGTGCAGCCAAAGCAGCATGACCAGCAGGTCAAGGAGTTGGTCCTGCTGCTCTGCTCTGGTGAGACCTCACCTGGAGGGCTGTGTTCAGATGTGGAGTTCTTAGTACAGGAGAGGTGAAAGCTGCAGGAGCATGTCCAGAGGAAGGTCACAATAGTGAGCCAAGAAATGGGATACTCCTGTACAAGGACAGGCTGAGAAAGCTAGAGTTGTACAGGATGGAGAAAGGAAGGGGCTACAAGAAGGAAGGGGTCAGACTTGTTAGCAGGATCTGTTGCTAAAGGACAAGAGAAAGTGGCTTCAAACTAAAATGGGGGAGATTCAGATAGGATATAAGGAAGGAGTTTATTTTACATTAAAGGGTGGTGAGGCACCAGCACAGGTTGACCAGAAAGGTGGTGAACACCTTGCACACATTCAGGGTCAGGCAGGCTCAGGCTCTTGAGCACCTTACAGTGCTGTAGGTGTCCCTGTTCACTGCAGGGAAGTTACACTACATGGCTTTTGAAGGTCCCTTCCAACTCCAAAGACTATGATTCTATAAAAAAAATCACTAAGGGAAAAATACTTAATGGAAATGCTTCTTGAATATGAGTACATGGTGAGGAAGGTTTTCATCTATCAGGCAGCACTTTAGAGTGGTACAGCAGTTTTCAAGAGAGCCTGAACTTCTAAACAGCAAGCAGCATTCCTTTACTAAATGAAATAATATTGCATTGAAAGATGGCACTGAAGAAGAAGCAAAAAAACAAAGTTGTATTTCTCAGGCTACTTTAGATACGTTATTTCAAAGTCACCTACATTGTAAGTTGTTTCATAGGAAGGAAACTGTAAGAAGATATTTCTTTAAAATACAGAGTACAAAGAAAGGGTACTTTCTTCCATATTTCTCCCCAGGTTTATCTGATAGCTACATAATTATTATGTTAGAGAAATTCTGACAGTATTTTGCAGTATTTTTTAAGGCATTTGAAAGTGAGCATACTTTACATAGGATCCAACCTGCTGCTTCCAGCTCCTGTTCCCTTACATAGGGCTCCCCAGTGTTACTGCTACTTTTCTTTGTATTTTTACTGATCCCTATTGCTTACGTATGTATGTTTCCCTTGGGAAAATATACAAAAAAAAACCAAACACACAAGACCTCTATATCTCAATTTCATCAGCTTAATTAGACATGAAAGTAACTCCAGCCCCATTAAGAAATGTCCTAAAGCAACAGGTGAAATGGAACCAGGTGTGTTCGAAAACATGCACAGATGACCTTGTTAGACAGCCCAGGTCGTTAGCAAAACCTGGGATATGGCTAACATGGAGAAGATAACTAAATGCTTAGTAGGAATCTGAGAGCAAGAGATGACTAATTAGAGATAATTACACACAGATTTCTTCCATTTAAAATGCTTTAAAACATAAACATTCAAATTTTACTTAGACTCCCAAGTGCCTCCCAGGAGGTAAGCTTACAAAAAATGTCTTTTAAACTATGTCAAGCGCTTTTAAACCCAATGACTAATTGTTTTTAAGAGCCATCTCACCAAAAATTCTGTTGGCTTGGATTTTCTTGTTCACCTCCAGTTCCGTAAGAAATAGTAATAAAGTTTATGGCCTAAGTTAATATCATAATTGCCCCTATAGCAAAGATAATCAAGTGCTACAATCCTGATCTGCTACTATTCAGCAGCAACTTCAAAAGCTAGACCAAATATTTACTGGATATGAGAACACAGAACTCTTCAGAACTGAAGTCAAAGCTATCAAAGCATTTATAATAGACGTAAAGGAAAAAAAAAAAATAGCACAAAAACCACATCATCCATAACATTAAAAAGCCTTACAACATAGCCCATAAAAAGGACCAAATACCTGGAATACTTATGAAAAGTTTCTGAAGTCACTGTAGTAAATTGGGAAATGCCTTTATCCCTTAGATAGCACTACACGCACTGGAGGAAACTCAGAACTTCAAATTATACACAGGAATTCCAATATTCTTTCAACTTTTTAATCTATCAACACCAATCGCATTACACCCACACTCAGCTTGTGAAGAAGCAAAATTGCTTCTGACAGGTTTCCGGCAATACCAAGCGAAGTATTCACAAGTCAGCCAACAGTTGTATACAGAAAGAAGAGCTGAACTCACCCAACTGCTGAAAGAAATCTCAGGCTTTATATCACTCCTCTTCAGGAAGCAGCCTAGCTCCGAAAGATTTTACCCCCTCACTGCCCAGCCCTTTTATGAGCCCAGGGTGGTTGCAACACCCTCCTCCCCCCCTCCTTGGGTCCACCCCTTCTGGTCTCTTGGGATGCAGAGGTGCAAACAATTTGCCTGTGCTCCCTGGGCAGCCACAGTCCTCACCAGGTGCTCAATCACCAGTTCCAGCTGTGACTAACAGATCCCCTATGACCCACAAATCCTTAGGTCAGTAATATACTCTGAAACAAGTTAGTCACACAGATACCCCAATTCACAGCATGGTTTTTTTTGTTTGTTTTTGTTTTTAAATATATAATACTTAGTTATCAAGCAGGTGCTTAGGAGCATCTGCATCTACTGATTTATTTGAAGTTCATTGAGAAGTTCCAGTTTTCATCTTTTAAAATATTTACCATTTATGCAGCTCATTTTGGAGATACAGAAGAACACAGTATTCATCCATTTATCCATGCAGTTCCCTGTCAGATTCTATACCTTATTGTGCATTCATGGCAGAAGAACAGTTAAGATCCACGGGTAACTTACACAATGAGCAAGAGCTTACTCAACAACTTTGTAGATAGTAGCATCAAGTCATGGCAAGTGGCCCGTGCAGGGACCAGGGATTGCAGGAATCTTGGAGAATTCAGAAAAGGAAAATGCAAAGCCTGCACGTGGGTGTAATAGTGCAGTACGGTGGTCCTGCCAGAATTGGGCACAGGTTAGCAAAAGTGTCCCTGCAGCAAAGAAGGATAATAGCCGCTTGAGTTGTATCCAGCAGGTAGAGTGAAACCACCCTTCATATGTGTGCAGTACTTCTAAAACCAGATCTGGTGTACAGTTTTGAGCTTCACAGCACAGGAAAGACATAGACTTATTGGAGTGACTGCAAAAACACGGGACAGGACAAGAAGCAAAAGACAAGCATTGGAACAGTTTCATACTAGGAGATTTTTTTCCAACGTGGGATCATCAAATATCGGAACAAGCTGGCTAGAGAGAGATTATGGGTTCTCTGTATAGGGAAATATTCAAACTTGACCAGGCTCCACATAGCATTGGACCAAAATTCTCCAGAGATTTCTTCCAACCTAGGTTACTCTGTGATTCTATGATCAGTCGACATTTTCATTGCACCAAAGGAAAACAAGGCAAAAATACCTGCATATAAAACCTTCCAGAATCACTATATTTGCAACAAACCATTCCAGGCAACTTTAAAATAAACCAAAACCTGTCGGCATTCTTCTAGAGAGGTAATAGCTCTGAATATCCACAAAAAAATGGGATTTTTTTTTTTTTTTTCATCCAGAAACCTGAACTTCAGCACTTAACTTGATGCAGCTGGTGATACTGGATGAAACAGGTGGCAGTGGCCCAGTTTATATCACTGTCACCACTTAAGTGCGTTACCGTCATCCAATAAGGGTTGTTTACTATCAGTATATATTTAAAAATTTATCAGTAGGTCAACAGTTAAAATATGCAACTAGACATACTGATAATATATGTTTAAAAGCATTAAAAGGAGCTGTTTCCTAGGAATGCAAATCTAAATTGTTATAACGTGAGTTGATAGCTTAGTACTACTTGCGTCAATAGTTTGAAGCTGATAATAGCACACGTACCAGGTTGGTATTCTCACTGCTCCGCTTGTGCTCACCTGCTACCATCAGAACACACTGCCAGAGCTGATGGGGTAGAGAGTCAACGAAAGCAAAGAGTGTGGTCATGCACACTTCATATAAAACATACTGCAATGAAATGAATATTGCAGAGGCTGCATGAATGTCAGAAGGAAGCAATGAATTTGCAAGATTTGTAGCAACAGTAAAAACCAAAATAATAAAAAGAATATTGTGGCCACATTTGTTCTGTCACTCAGGTCATTCAGAGACTTCCAAGCAGAAAATATTTACTTATTTATTTATTTATGAGAGGCAGACTTCAAGGTAGAACAGAACCAGAGAGCTGTTATTTATCATACAGAAAATATTAATCAGATGTTGGAAACTGCTTGAGTCTGAAAGGGTTGTAACAGATAGATGGTGACTGACTGTGATATGTATGCAGTTTGGGTTACAAGCTGTAGAAGACCAGCTTCTCCAGTCTTCAGTACTTTTTTAACTAAAAGCACTGTGATGGAAGTGCTAGTATTCAAGGCAGCTAGTTCTCCTCTGCCAATTTACATTTATATTCTTAATGTCTAGGTTGAGCCTAGGGAAATTTAAAACTTTATTTCATTAATGCTAACTTCTACAGAAATCCCAACATGCACAGATGTTCCTAGATTGCAAGGCTAGTTAGATGAGAATTCAGAAGCTAAACATAATTGCTGGGTGGTTATGATAGTTAAATATATACTGTCAGATTTGACTTTTGACGTCCCTATGGACATAAATCCACTGTTCTAAAAGTTCAAAATATAAAATAACAGAGTAATGAATTACAATAACTTTAAAACACATGCTAAGTTTAAACCCTCGTTTGCAAATGTGTTTTAAACTGTAAGAGTATAACAAAATGGTGTGGCTTGATCAGGAAAAATTTCTGTAAAATGCTAGACGATGTAATCTCTGTCTTTGGCCTTTGAATGGATGGCAAATTACAAATATGCAGCTATTTTAACAGCTCAGATTGGGTTATGTCCTGGCAGGCTTTTGTGAAGTGCTGCAGTTTTACAATGCTAATGCAGCATTAATGTGCACCCATTTACTGGCTGTCATCAGCTCTGTGCAGAAACCTCTGATACAACTTCTTTAAAAATAATCCATTTAGAGGTCTGTATGAAGAAATCTTGGTCACAGGCAGAAATCCTTGCATAAGTGTCAGCACAGAGAATTAGAATCACCAAGGTTTGTCGAAAATGGCCATGTAACTTCTCTCCTGTAAAGCTGAACATCTCCTCTTTTTATACCAATGAAATTGAGGAACAGAAAGCAGAGTGAAGGCATGCCAAATCGACACATCTGCTTAGGCAAAAATTAGCTCAGGATGAATGAGACCTACTACTTTTGTTATACGGACGCATGACTCCAGTACTTAAAGCTTTGCCTCAACCCTAATGAACCCACTAAATGCACATCTAATGTCACAGTATGTGGTGTGTGCTTCTTTAAGTGTTCAGAAGGTTCTGCTCTGATCTGGTTCGTTTTCATCTTCCAAGATAAGACTGCAACAGTACAAGACTGTAGAGAATCAGACCCAGAATAAATAAATTAGAAATGAATATAAAATATGCATGGGGCATTTATATAAAACCATATTTTCTGCAAGGTAATCTCTTATGAAATTTATAGTACAGTATATCACCAAAGAGGGAAACTGAAGAAAAGGTTAATAGCTGAACTAATTATAAATCCAGAGATATATAATTTAGTCTTCTAAACAGCATCAAGCCCTTGCGGTTTAAGTAAGAAGTTATAAGGGAAATACTCTTTTGGAACCTACTGGTCTTTTCTGTAATATTTATGAGTATACTAGTATTTAATTCATTATTTATAGGTTTCTGACATTCATCTTATTTATTTCATATATATAATTTTTATCAGTACTTTGCAAACAAGCAAGTACTTCAAGGGAGCAGAGTATAATGTAAATCTGCAATGGCCTTTGGGAAAATGTGTTAAGTATGTAAACCTGACTAAATAATCTGTGGAGATATGGGACACTATGTTAAACTTACAATTTTGCTGTAGCTAAGTTTTAACATTTATGTTATTCATTCTAACTGCAGAAAAATTTATTTTAAGTGTCACTGTACAGCAATAGATAAGAAACAACGGCCTCGTGAGAATTAGAAATAAGACTCTAGAGTTTCTCATGTTCCTTTAACATAAGGCTTCATTAGATTGTTTGCTTATTGGATGGGAAGAATAGAATGAGTGTGAAACATTCCAGTATAACACTTGATATAAAAACTAAAGTCTGGAGGAGAAGTCTGTTGAATTACGTTCAGTTTACCTGTACATAGAATGATAGCCAGATATACAAGGGCTGCTCTGAATGTAATGTCCCATATTTTATTATGTTGGCCCACAGAGTCAGAGATGGGTGGTGGTATGGCAATAGAGGCTGAACCTGACTGACAGTAGTCCATTATATTTTGTTGCCATGTGACAGATGGCAGTAGATGTCTGACAGAACGGCGTCTGACACGGAAGTGCGTATGGAGCAAAGGGGTTGAATTCCTCCATGCAGAATAAAATGGCACCCACTGACATTCAGTGATACATGTTAAACATTGTAGGAGACCAAACAGTGGATGTGAGCACAGTGAGGGGTGGGACGTGTGCTTCAATAGTGGTTACAGCGACAGCGGGTCCACAGGTGCAGACTTTTATGAATGCAGCATGTAGACTCTTGTTCATCGCTGGCGAAAGTCCACAGCTAATGGTGGTGACTGCTGAACAACTGTTCTGTAGCTCAGAGTTTGCTGTATCAAACAGTGTTACTGTGCTCTTTGTGTCTGCTGTAGTTTCTATGGAAATAAACAGCAGGCATTACTTTCGTGATGACCTACGTCTATACTTATCTATAATAGGCATTTTTAAAGTAATGTACAATGATTACTGTTCATCCTGTGGTCTACCACTGAAATATATGTAGAATAAAGAAGTTCTAATAGCTTTGAAATACAGAGTTGTGGATGACAGGACCTTAAACATATCTATTATTTAAATGAGACTAATATCTCTTGGTAGAAATGGAACATTTTCTGGTATGAGCATACATCAAGTATGTCAATCTAAGTAGAAAAATATAGAAATACTATGACTTGTGTAGAGAAATAAGAGCAAGACCCAGTTGAAAGATAAATGCAAAAGTACAGTAATATTCTTTGCAGTTGTGCTTAGCTAAGCAGTATGTATCTGACTAAATTTTTACAACCAAAGATTATACCTTCTGGTTTTAAGTGCCTTTTTTGTTTCTCCCTCTTGTATTACTCCAACTGTCACAATTCACAATTATTTGGTAATTTCATTTAAGTTATTGCAAAAGGGGAATCGTTTTTTGAAGGCCTCATCAGATACAGTTAACCTTTTGCTAGGTATCCTATCAAATGCACAAAGAGCTTCGCTCCGTGACTGAGTTAAACAAAGAATTAGAGACATTTTCTCTCAAAAGTAGCAAAATGGACGACTTGTCAAGCACCTCAGGAACTGAAACTAAATGCAATGACTTCCAACGTTTTTGGAACAGGATTCCCTGCTGATTCTCAGCTGACATTCTTCCTGAATCCTATTCCTTCACCACCGAGAATGGTGGTGGTAAAAGAAGCAGCTTTTACTGAGCAGGATTGCTCGGGATGCAAGCTGCAAGGGTCAAGGGGGTTATTGTTCTTAGTTCTGCTGGAATCAGTCTTGCCAAGGGGAAATTTAAAAAATCAGTGTGACCTGCCGTGTAGCTACTGCTGCCTTCCTGCCCACCTGGTCAGGTGGGAATAATGCAGAAGTAAGTACAGCCACGGTATCTCTGGGAACCACTGACTTGGGGAGTGAGCACTAAACTAGGTCTCTGCCAATTAGTTTCTACTCCCATTTTGCTAACTAGAACATTCTGGACCTTAGTCTTTCATCTCCTAGAATAACACTGACCTTTATAAAAAGCATTCATCTCTACCAAAAGAAAGTACATAGTATGAGTGAGAAAAGTCTCTTTGGATATTGCGTGAAGAGGAGCAGAGGAAAAGGTAATAATCATCTTTGAAACTCAGAAAAAAACACTGTGTATTTAGCTCTTGTGGAAATGCATGAAGGAAATTTTTTCGAATCAATATACTATGCTTTTTACAAGAAAGTAAACAAAAATCAATTGACACCAAGCTGTCTGCAAGACATTTAAATTTTTTTACTTTTAAATGTGACCAGAAAAATCCTTTTAAAAAACAGTCAAAAAAATCCACAAACTTTGCTCCCATTGATATCTCATACAGTCCTCCCATAAATACAAGCACTAAATCTTTAACTCATTACCTCTTTTCTTGTTAGAGGCTAAATGATACTTCTTCCCATTGTAAGAAGGAATGAAGAGTATGCATTTTCTGAGCTGCTGAAGCTTGTTATTAAAATTAAGCTTTATGACATTGCTGTTTTCCATACTTGGCCCTAGTCTATTGGATCTGTGTGGCTGCTTCCAGAAATAAGAAGGGCAAATGTCAATGCGTTTTCAAAAACAAAAGCAAAGATCTGGTTGTTAAATGGGCTGAGTGAAGCAATCTCCTAGAAAGGACAACTACCAAAAGCATTATGTAGAAGAACTTGCCCTAATCTGCTCCTCCGTTTCTGTTACGGCACAGTCCAAACTCAACCATGACATTCCCATTAACATTTAATGCCTTTGCATATCTGTGGTTTTCATTAAGATCACTTCCTTTAGAAAGGCTGGGTGACAGGGAAAGCACAATCCCTTTTACTTGTCTTTTAATAACGGTGTGTATTTCAGTGTTTATGATGTAGTGAAGAAGCACTGCCTCTATTTTCCAAAGAGTTCTGTCAATTTTCCTTTCCACATGTTATAAACCATATTGATGTGAACGCTTTCTGAAGTTACTCAGTCAAAAAAGTAATTCATTTCAGTAGAGCGATTTCTGAGGCACATCACTGCCCTGTAGACTTTCATCAGATTCCTTTCTCCACATGAAAAATGAGTACATTTCTAAACTGCAATTCTAAATATTGAATAAGGCTACTGATATCAATAAGTTTGATTATTCAAGACATGAGCTTACAAAGTGTTGAGCACTTCCTCTGTTGTTATCAAGGTACAAAGTGAGAGTGTATAACCTTTTCTGTATAATATGCAGTGCTCTGTGGGACTGGACCCTAAAGAAAGAGGATGAACATTTCACAGCAATTCACATAGAGAGTTGAAAGCGCACACAGCAGAAAAATAAAGTAAGTCACAAAAAATGACATACTAGGTAATTTGTGAACATTAATTTAGAATTAGCAACAGAGGGTCATCTGTAAAGTATTATTAACAACGGCATTGTAGGGAAAACAATAAATATTTTTAGCTTATTGTATGGGAACTGTAGAATCACGGCCTGAACTACTGATTGATCACTTGAGGTGAGCACTGAGTCAGCTTCAAGAGCACAGGTGAGGACAGTTCGCCTGTGTGACTGGAAGGGGTGGCTCCACCTCTCTTAGACCTCATTTAAGGGCTGACCACCACTGGGGAAGAATCTCTTTTTAAAGCTCCCTTCTTTGTGGAGTTTTTCCTACTCAATCCTTGGAGATGGGCAAACATTTCTCTTTATATTGATTGTCTCTTTTCCATCCCGATAATCTTTCTAATTACACCATCTATAAAATATATCAGCTAAAAACACCATTTGGTGTTCATCATTCAAGTTCATCCCTTGTGCTTATATACATTAAAATACTAAAGAACTCATGTGTTAGCTTTGTATTTTCTTATGGCTGCAATGGAAGTTCAAGAAAACTGAAATGAGATTTATGGTTACAATTCCATGTATTACTGTGTACCTCTGAAACTTCTCAGTATTTTACCGTGTGCTGCTTCTAGAGTAGGAAATCAACATCTAAGTTAGTTCTGCATCTAGTCAGTTTCCTAGTTAGGTTTTATGATCTGAAAGCCAAGAGAAATTCTGATGGGAAATGGCCTTACATTCATCTAACTGCCATAAATGTATCTTCCTGAAGCATTAGTGTTTTCATTATGAAATGCTCTATGCTAGCTGAGCACTTTGATAAATGACAAATGCAATTGTTTGCAAATTAGTTTTGTTAAGCTGTTTTTTAACATGCATAGTACATTCTTTGATTCCTACAGTATTTTATCTTGCTTCTTGATTTTGTAGTTTCCCTCTTCAAGGATTACTTGCTTTCAGGTGGATGTTTTGCCTAGGGTATTCCGATTCATCTTATTCTGGTGTGCTTTCTGTTCAGATATTTGTCCTGAATCAAAAATTTATTTTCTTTTTATCAAGAGCTTTCTTTTTCCAACAGGTGTAATTTTATTTGCTTTCTTCCTTTTGCCCTTTTTTTTCTTGTTCTTTTTGATAATTCATTTAAAGGAAACTATATTTTATTTAACGCTACTGAAAGCATCGCTGAATATATTAGTTTAATGTAAACTGTTTTTCCTTCATGAAATACAATAAGAATTCTAATAATATAAATTCTGTAAAGTCCATGGAGTAACTTGATCGAATGAGAGAACACAGCATCCTCTCATTTTACCAACGTAGGTAATGCAAATTAGATAACAGAACATCAGTAAACATCCACAAGCCTATTTTGCAAATGCATAGTTAAAGGCCAATAGAGAGGTAAATCTCCAGAAGCCTAATCTTAAATCTGGGCTGTTCTTGCTAGACAGCATTTGAAACCATGCATTGCACAGATTAAGGTAGCACGGGCTGTAGTAAATTTCCTATCTTCTGTGCATCATAATCATCTACATTAAAATTTCCAGATACTTAGCAGAAATTACTAATCACTTTGCTCATCTTTAGTGCCTGACTTTATAGATATGAGGTGAAAATGCACTTTGAGACACAATGGAAGACACCTTCAGCCTTTAATTGACAGTGTCTCAATCTGTTATTGTCTTTTATACTTTATATCATATAACTACATACACAGCTACATACATAAAGGAGTATTTTCCACACTGAAAAGATAAAAAGAAGGAAATATTCTACAAATACAAGAATATTCCCAATTTACATCAGAAATCACACCATTTGAAAATCTAGCATGTTGGGTAGAGGTACATGATTATTTTTTTCCAGTCTCACATAGAATCTTATTTTCCAAGTTACACACGCAAGCCATAAAAGAGCCAAAGCACCCACTGCTCTATACAAGAAACCTGATGGATTTGGGAGAAGGAGGAAAAAAAAACCCTCTACAGTTAAGTAAAGAATTAAGGTATTTGCATGAAAGCTACACTTTAAGACTTTAAAATGCAAACATGGAACCTTGATTTTTACTGCAGATCAGTAACATGTCAGGTGTGGCTTTGAAATAAGCTGATGAAGTATATGTATTTTTTATGAAAGATTGTTTAAAAAACATCAGGAAAAAGATTAATGAGCAGGATAACAGAAAAGTTGAAGCAAAATTCCCTTTGGTCCCTTTTTCCTGTACACTATCCTCATGGAGAAATGAAAATTCCAAGAGATTCTCTATAAAAATGGCAGGTACACCTCTTCCAAAATTAAGATACTGTAAAAGGGAACAGGAAAAAAGGCCATTCACAGTGAATAATAGAAAACACGTAGAATAAAATAGAGAAGTGACAGAAAGCACTGTTTTAATAAGTTTTTTAAAATAGATTGGTTCTGTAAAGGGGTAGCAAGGTAACTTTTCCTGTAAAAATAGCCATCAAGAAAAGAGTCTGTGATAGAGGAGTAGTTATAGACACTTCTCAACAAGCATTCAACTTTCACCAGTCTTTTAAACCTACGACCTTTAAAAATGTGACAGCTGCTATGCTTTACATTACATACAGTTTAAAGGAAAAAATTCAGACCACTGTTTCCTTATACACTGTTAGAAGTTAAAAGGTTGTTGATGATCCGAAGAAGGACTCTGAAATAAGAATTTTATTTTTTATACAGACATATTCTCTCTTGAATTCTAATTCTCACTTTAGAAATATTGATCTTCATAATTTTACCAAATTCCAGACTTCCATATGGAGGAATTCTTTGGTACTATTATGCTGTATGTGGGGCTGATTTGATCTGCACATCCCAGAAAGGAAACCACTGTGAAAAACAGTTCCTTAGATAACACAATGGTATTTTATCTTTCCACAAATATATTCCTTTATTGTAAGTAAAATGGTGCCTGCTTTATCAGGGACAATGTTAATTTTGTGGTTTAAAGATCAAGCTCTCAATACATAATCTGTCCACAGACTGGAAAAAAAAATGGAATTGGAAAATAATAAGCAAGTATCAATGACAATGTTTCTGATTCAATATCTGAATAAGATTCTCATTCAGCTCTTCATCTTTCGTTGGCCTAACTGGGAGGAACACGGCAAGAGAATTATTTCTATTACTGAAATATGCACAGAAAGCAGTACTGCTGCATAAGCAAACAGCACATTTGTAATGACCTCGATATGCTCCTAGATTCATAAGCGGTGCATAATAAAATGTATAGCTCACCAAAACAGCAGTTACTTTGCAGTGACATTCTTGCACGTATCACAGTTTCCCTTTAACTTTTGAACAATGGTTTGTCTTGCACTTTGTATTCCTCATGGAAAATCCTGTAGATTTGCAGTACCTCTGCAAGTGCTATATATAACCCATGTATTGTTCATGCTGCTTGCAATTCTTCTGCCATGGAAGATCTACAATATGAAGATCTCTGTCAAGTTCTGTACTATTATGAGTAGCATTTACTCCATTTTTTGAAAAGTGTTCCTCTTATTTGATAGGAAAACAGAAAAGTCATAGCAGACAAGAAAAGGTTTACCCTGGCAACTACCCATGTGAGAACATGTTTCTTTTTCTTATAGCTTCCTACAGAAGTCAAGCTGCTTATTATAAGACTTCCTCCTCTCATTATCTGCTTGCTGTTTGCAGAAGATATCCACAAGCTACTATTATTTCATTCCAAGCTGAACGATGCTCTCAATAGTGTGATGTTAGGTATCTAGACAACATCAAGAATAGAAAGGCAGTATAGAAAAGAAACATTGCCCTTCCTAAGGACTGGTGAACACTGATTCTCAGCTCTGGTCATGAGAACATCTTTCAGTTTATGGTTGAGATACAGGCTCATTTACTTCTAGTGCTGAAAGAAGCCATCCATCTCTGCACATCTGCACCCTCAGATGGAACATTCTGTCAATTGGTAAAGGCAGCTGTGATGGAAATTTTTATCCAGAGGACATTTCAAATACAGAGAATTCCCATCACTGCAGAAGAATAACTGAGAAGTAGTTTTTACTGCAGCCTGAAAATAAATTTAGCAGTTTGGCAGTCAAAAAGCTACATCATTCTCATTGCAACTATTCCAGGTGGCCATAGCTGACTGGTATCAAAGCAGTACTTGGTGCAGGTACTGACATATTAACAGCAAAGTAGCTACTACTAAGTGAAGGCTTCATCAGTAGTTTTGAGGAAAAAAAGGTAAGGATTTCAGAGAAGGCAATGTGAACTTCATCCTGTTTTGTACATAATGACACTTCAAGGTCCTGGCATCACACTGTTGAGAAAAGTCCACTGCTGCAACCTGTGCTATGTCAGCTCTTCAGAAAACATGCCTTTTGGTGCTGCAAATAGAGACTTCTCGCTGTATTAAAATTTACTTCTGGAAGATAACTATATCATCTGAAATATTCTTAAATTTATAAATATAAATAAGTATTTCAGCTTGATATGGTGCCAGTGAATACTGAGGAGTGAATATAATTCCATTTCTCTACTCAGCTTATTCCATTTTGTTATCTAAGAATTCTGATCTCTATTCCTTTGCCTGTACTGAGTGGATGTTCCAGGAGTCAGACACAGCATTTTGATAACTCCTGCTTTAAAATCTGTTTATGTCTATTGCTACCCCCATAAATTTGTCATCCATACCGTACCACTGCAACCCTAAGGATGAACGTACTGAATTGTTTTGTAGCTGTATATTTACATAGCTTTATCCTGGTTGTTCCATGACTTACTTAAAATGAAGGCCCTATTTTGCCATGCACTGGGCACAGTAAAGCAGTATCTTAGGGCCTAAGAAAATCTCAGGCAAACTCTGCATACACATGAGATGTACAGCTGACAAACCATTTACTGCCTTTGAAAAATGTATATTTTTATGTACTGTTCTGGAGACACGGTTCTCTACTGGTAGACATGAAAATCATGACTGGCAAGTCTCAGGATATAATCTCCTTCTCCTCCATTTCTTGCATTCTATTTACAAATTGAGGCTCGCACTCATGGTGCTCTATCAGCTCTTGCCTATCCCAGCATTACATGTGCAGCATGATGACAGCTGGCAAATTGGAAATATGGCTGCAAGCTGAAGATGTCCAAACACACAAAGAAACCCTGTCTGCAGCGCATGCTTTAGACTCTACTCCGGTCAGCTCAGCCACATCTCTCCGTTCACCAGAAAACATTTCCAAGACTGTACTTCACTGAGTACCTCGACTGCTAGTATGCTTCTGCTTGATTCTGTTGGACTCCAGAAAGGGCCAGGATTCCATAACAACTGCTTGTAAAAGTCCAACATTACAAAAGAAAAGTTTTAACTGCATAGGAAGGGATAAAGAAAAATGATGAATGAATTCATGACTTTTCAAAGTATTTGAAAGATGATTACATTTCTTAATCTGCCTTACATCTTCTAGAAGCCTTCAGATTTTGATGATATCAGGAGACGATCATAACATGAAGGGCATTCACTATCAGGAGAACTGCTGCAGAATAGACTGCGCCAAAAGGACAGAAAGAAAAATAAATTCCTTTTTTTCTGTACTGTTCCAATATAGAGTGTTGTTTTTTTTTTTTTTTGTTTTTTTTTTTTCATTTTTTTAAGCAAACTTGAGTCTCTCGCATCAACAATATCTAAAATAGGTGATAATGATTTAAATTTAGACTTTTTAATTCAACTGCATCTCAACATCGCTTTATTTTGTCCTTAGCTGACTACAAGTCTTGTGTATACCCTTTAATTCCATCTGTATACTAATGGAATCACATCTGTTTTCAGGTTCTCAAGCTTGCTGTTGTTAATAGAGAATTTTTCTAACAGTTTTGTACAGCATTTTCCATTTTAGTTGTAATGCTACTGACCTCCAAGTTTCCATTGTGCACTGAAAAGTATTACCGGTACAGATTTGTTTCTTTATAAAAATTTATTATACTGCAACCTAAACATTTTTCACACCTTTTAAAAAACATACAGTTCCTATCAAAATAGAGAAAGTAATTCTAGAACTACTGAAATTAACATGAGTTATTTCAACTCTAATTAAAGTATTACTGGAGTGTTAGTAATAGCATTTAAATAGGCTGTGAGTAGCTGCTTTATAAAACCATGATGGGATATTTTTAGACATCCAGCCTTATAGGATGGGGCTCTGAGATCTACATTAGAAAGTTCATATTTTCGTATTATAAAAATCTCTTATCAGTAGTGAGAAACAGGGACTGCGGAAGGAATGTATGCTCCTTCCATTTAATTCAAATATTCCAAAAGGGAATTTAACATTAATTTTGACAGAACATCTGGCATTCACACTAAATGTGAAGTGAAAACTTTGATGACACTGCAGATTGAATACAAAGCACGTGTATATACTTTGTTTGAACCAAGTTATAGGGGATATACAGCAGTAATATCTAATAATGTTTGTATGTTGTGAACTGTAATTAATCTGTTTTAATGGAGACAAAGTGAACACAGTCACCACTGTTAACTGTGCATCTTTGCCAGTGATTAAGAAGGACTTGCATGCTGTGCTTGTTAAAACCTTCACCAGTGAAGGTGATACAGTCTCTTTTGCCACTGCTGAAATGAACGACCCAGCCCTCACTGTGCTACATCCAGTGTTTGGTCTCCGTCAAAGTTCAGCAAATGTAATTAAATGTCAATGGGTGCTGTTTTTTCAGCAAGCAGGAATTCAATTCTGCCCCTTTGTTCATAGGTATTTCCATGCCAGATGCCATTCTGCAACACGGTCACAAAATGTTGGTGGGAAGGTTCTGCCTCTGATGTTGTGGGAAAACATGCATATGAGACTGCTTCCAGAGCAGCCCTCATACTTCATGTTCTATCACAGAGATATATAGGGTAAATGGCTCCCATCGAAGTAAGGTGTTCCTATTCTTAGCCTCTCAGGAAATACCTGAGGCTTAGCCACTGAATATTTGGGAAACGTACAGACATTAGCAAATGACAAAGGCTCTTGGTTCATAGGAGTGAACTGCACACACCTACTACAAATACTAGAAGGTATGAAGGAGAAATCAATGAGTAGAAACACAGATTTTCAAACTTTTAATGCCAGAAAGCTACACACGGAAGATCCAATTCAGCTCTAAGTGTCAGGTTTAACTTTGAATGACCTGATTTTGGCCAAATGTGCCACAGCTTTAATGTTATTTAAATGTAGGCTTTTTTGTGTGTGTGTCTGTGAATATTAGCAAAGTCCTTGCTGCTATAGATAAGCAGATGACATTCCATTCCTCTTCGTTTCCCTCATTAAAGCAAAGAAGTAGAATATTAATGAGTGTGGAGAATTATGTTGTCATGCATGTTAGCCTAGAAAGTATAAATTCATCTCATAAAAAAGTCGAAGGATCAAAGAAGGTTTTTACTGTTAATTGCAAACAAAGTGTCAACAATGTCCTGATTTAAAGGGCAGTCAAGGATGATAAAGCGGTTTGCTGTTGTTGCTTTTTTGTTTTGTTTGCTAAAAAAAAAGAAAATGGAAATTTAATTAAGGTAGAGTTATTATTAATTAAGGTAGGGTTATTATTACTGCTTCCTTACCAAAATCCTTTACATGGCATTCAATGTGGAATTCCCAATGTGCAAAGTAATTTTTAAAAATAAAAAACACATTATTGCAAACTACCTTCCAAATTACTAAAAGTAATATTTTTATGGCCAAAAGCACCTTCAACATTATGGCTGAAGTATTTTAAATGCAGTAGTTTTACATGCTTCTTTTAAATCTATGCATTTTATGCGACTATTAGCTCTTCATATTTCTTTTAAAAAACGGACTTAAAAAATAGTGCATGTATCTCACAAGTCATAGGTGTCCAACCTTGTGGCTTGCCTGGGCTGTGCTGAGTGAATGGGAATCGTCCTGGGCCACATGAACAAAGGTTGCTCTGAAAGTAATGCCTCAAACTACGACTGATATAAAGAGCGTAACAACACAATTTGATAGAGAAAATTCTCAACTACAAAACGCTATTGTTCAACACAGTCACCACCAGTGACTATGCATTTTCACCAGTGATGAACAGGAGCCTGCGTGCCACGCTCATTAAAATCTGCACCAGTGGAGATGACCCACTGTCACAACTTGTGGAACGCACCACCACCTCCCTGTGCTTACATCCACACTCACTTGGTCTCCATCCACAATCAGCAAGAGAAGGAATTCAGTTCTACCCCCCTTTGTTTCATCTTCACTTTCATGTCAGATACCATTCCCCTTTGCTGCCATCTGTCACACAGCCACACAGTGTAATGGGACACTGGTGGGAAGGTTCAGCTTCTACTGCTGTACCACCAACATCCACCTCTGACATTGTGGGGCAAGCATCATAAAACAGGAGGCAATACTTCTGGAGTTAATGTATATAAGTAACAAGATCTATGGATGCACAGCAGCAAAAATTAGAACTGTTTGCTGAGCAAGCCTAGAAACCTTGTATTTCTTGCACATACGTACACCTATCAGCATAAGAGACTGAGTTTATGCTACCATGGATTATAACTGTTAGCATTTCCTCCAGTTTGAGCTATGCACTGAGTACACACTGCACTACTTCAGATGTAGCTTGACTGCTTAAACTTCACTAAGTAACTTCTAAGAGAGAGAGTATGTCTTTTACAGGTCAGAGGACAGACTATCACAGGAGTACAGTCAGGAAACAATTTTATGTTAATGTTCTCTCTAATTGAATACACAAACTGTAAACTCTAAAGTACAGATCTCTAACTTCTCTGATGAAGTAACTGCTATGACTTTACACATTGCAAGGTCATTTGCACGTATTTTCTTCAACTTTGTTTAATTGCAGCAGCCTTCAGATACCTCTTGCAAAAGAATCTTATTGGTTACTGTAGCAACTAAAACCACATGCTACTTGTTATTTCCATATAAACAGAAATTTGCTGAAGAAAATGAAACCCTATTATTTAAATTAACCTTGAGGGACTATGATAAAGTCAAGTGGATATTGACAATACTATCCGAAGCTCTTCTGCTCTTTTTATAGGATCTCTAAAGTTCCACTTAAAAGGTTACAGAATTAGATTCTTTTGGGCAATCAAAATGATTTTACACTGATCAAGCTATAAAATTCACTTAATAATGAGACAAAGTTTAAATAAAAATATTCTGTGTGCCCTTCCTTATATATCAGCTGAAGTACTAAAATATCACTAATCCAAATTATTGGTATAATAGTTATTAATATAGCAATATCAACAAGTAGGAATTCAAATATATTATTAGAATGCACATTATTGGTGCTTAGACAAAGTTGTGTGAACTTTTCTTTCAGTAGTAATACAATTCACATGAGTGCAAGTGCAGTGTGTGCCACCAGAATTTACACATTTGCCACCACCTTGTCATTATAATCCTGCATGTATTCAGAGGCAGTGATTTCAGAGGCCTTAAAGCACCTGCTGCATCAGTATATTTCATCATAAAGTAATTTGAATTTCTGATTATAGGATTATTCAGGTGTCTAAACTTGCTGCCATTATTATTCTCTGAACATAGACCTTCCAGGTCAATGTTGACCCAATAGACTGCTGCACTGCAGTTGTTCAAAACACAGGAATTCATTTCTCATTTTAAGAAGATTCAAATCTACTCCATGCACGTGAGGTCCCAGAAGGGATTCTTCCTTTCATTGGCAGCAAGAATAGAAATATTTTCTAATTGGCCTTCACGTCCCTAATTTGCAAAATGTATTTGCATCTTTATTACCAAAGGCTGCACGTGCATGAAGAATTCTTAGTGGTACTTCCTTCAGGTAACCCATCTATATCTTTTTAAGATTTCCCAGCTGCTGACACGCTGCATGCCACAGCCTCCATGAACTCTCCCCAGCAATGGCACCAATCTCTGCCCCCAAAGCCAGAGGGGAGCCTCGTTCTGCATTTAAGAGTGGAGACACTGCCTGCCAGGGGAGGGCAGTGGAATGTACGTGTTTTCCCACCCTTGCAGTTCGAAGTGACATTTCCTCTTTGCCGAATGAACAATTCCAAGGGATATCAATGTTCAGTGGTACATTTTCCACAGAATCACTTGACATTATCAAAAGCCATACACAGAAAAGGCCTCAAAGCTACGGAAGATCCTACATAAAGCTGTCAAGGCTGGACAACTCTTCTGCTCCTGTAGTACTGGCATCATGATGCCTGTTTCTCTCACTTGACAAGCAAGATTTCTTCCCTAAAGAATGAATGTAATCTAGTCTCCTGCTATATGTGATTTGGCTGTAATGTCCTTACCATGAGAAAAAAGCTCCAGAGGACCTTAGAAAGAGGTTCCATGCAAGTCTGTCAGTTGCCTCACTCCATAGGATGAGATGGGGATGTTGGCTAAAGTCTGACCCATGCTCACTCAGACTTTGGTGGAAGCTCAGTGTTGAACTGCTTGGAGTTCTCACCTCAGAGTTCTCCCAGAAGCAGAACCTTACAGAATGGCCAATCAGTCAAGAAAGTTCTCTCTTAAAAACATTCATACATAGGGGATATTTCAGCAATCTCTCCTGTCATCTTAGAGGAATCTGTAGACATGAGTTAATCACTCACCTCGCAGAAAAACGACTTTTGTGTGCATGCTTGGAAGGGAATACCCATGTGCCTATAAAGCAATTCAGCAACAGACATTAATTCCAGCATGACATGAAGTAATATCTAATGTGGTTTCAGACTGGTGAGAAATTAATCATTTTTTCTCCTCCCCACTTGAGACATGAAGGGCAAATACAAATTGGAGAGCTTGGGGAATACACGATGAGAAGCAGAAGCTTTTATGCTTCAGTTTCAGAGCAAAGAGCACTGCTGGAGGCAGCCTGGGAGCAAGCAGGGCGGCTCGCCCGGCTCAGGCTGGGTGAGGCAAAGCTGGTGAGACATAACAGCACTGACATGATCATTCTGTCTGAGCAACCTGCTTTGTCGTGTAAGAAGAGAGGCAAAAACACCAGCTTGCCACGTGTTCTGCAGTTTTGTCTAGACTGTCAGTATTACTGTAGGTCTACATACCTAAGTGGCTTCAACACTGGTGTCTGAGCCTGCTAGGATATCCAAATACCATGACTTCTCCAGGAGGACAACACTGAAGAAGGACCAGCATAGCTGCACTTCTCTGCTGGAAATGCTTTAAAAGATTCAACCTCAATATGACATAAATACACTTTTCTATTAAGCTTGAGTGAGAAGAATAACAAAATAAGACGGTTGTTACCTGAACAAGAATATTACATTAACTGCTTTCATATGCTTGCTTAGATTTAAATATATAATTCATAGGATCAGTGTAGTCAGAAATATAAAAGACCTTTTTAGGTCACCTAGTCCATCTCTGCCAGCACTATACTATTTTCATCTCTGTGTTCTCTATCTTCTCTCTAAACCTGGATAGTCTGTAAGTCATTAAAGGTTTATAAGCTTGGTTCTTAGCAGAAATGTTATTTGCTGATGATAATTACAGACCAAGAGAAAACAACATTGCAATGTACACTAAATTTATTGATTTGGTTTTGTCCACTGCAAAATGATGATAGCTACTAGTATCCTGTCAAGTACAACACAAGCATACAATTGTGGTTTTTTTTTAATGCATTTTGGCTGCAACATGCTACATAGAATTGCAATTTCTATTTGAACTCGGCCTAGGAGAACTAGTTCACACTGGTCCACTGAACAGCAGAATCATGCTGTCATGAAATCCATTTCACAAATGCATCCGAGAACTGTCCAGCACAGACACTTTGCTATAGAAACATGATTCAGTATGTGTGAGTACATGAGCACACAAAGGGAGGCTATCTGTGGAGGTGCTTTATTAACAAGAGAGTGAGCCTCTACAACCAAGTAAGGTTATCTGTAATGTGTTAAACTCAGTTGAGGTGAATTCAGCATTCACTTTTATTATTATTTTTAAGTGACGATAAATATAAGAACGCCAATGACTGCTATTGAACCATAGCGAGGTAACATCTGTGGTACAAGAGGGGAATACAACAACCTTGGAAGCAGGCTGAGAGCTGCTGCTGCTTAGGCTGAAGTGGAACAGAACTATTACCCATGACTTTCAGAAAATCAAAACTGGCTCCAAACAACTCTTACAGATACATGTATTTTTACATTTAAATATATATTTAAATTACTTTTGAAGGAGATGCTCAATCTGGAATCCAGCATTAATAGACTGGGTTGTTGTAAGCCTGAAAAGTGAAATGAATGCCTCAATGCTTTCCATGCTTCCTCAGTGCAGTAAAGATGAACTTACTTAAAGAGAATATTTGAAACACTGATGTAGTCAGCTCTTGCACTTCCAGAAACCTGTGATGATGGAGGCTGCCTGCAGTCTGATAGAGAAATTAGTAAGTTCTCAGGAGAGAACAGCAAAAAAGATGCTATCTGCAAAAGACTGCCAGGACAACATAGGATGCATAGAATATTTAATGTTCAGGCATTTTGGTCACTACAATCTGTATCTTTATGAAAGCAAAGAAAGAGAGATATTTTCCCATATCTTTTGAATGCTCCAAAAACCTCCTTTGCCTTTTCCTCCAAGCCAGAACAGTCTCTAGCCGGCTGTCAAAGACTCTAGCTACAAATTTCCAGCTTTTATCTATCTTTTTGGAAATAAACACTTCTCCAGTTCTCTGTGGAGTACTCTAATTAATGAAAGCTCATGCATTTATTCTGCATAGCATATAAGCCTTCTTACAAAACAAAGCAGAATAAAGTTCATCACATCACTCTCAGTCTGATTTTTCCATTGCTGGAAAGCAGAAAGGATAAGAATAGTTGACAGATTCAGGGCATGGGATGACAGTCAAGGAGTGGAACAGTGTCCCAAAGAGTTTGTGTGTTTTTTGTCTTGCGGTTTTCAAGACCCAGAGATAAACCCCTGAGCTGCCTGGCTGGGTTTCATAACAAACATAACAAATCTACCCTATGATCCTTTGAGTTTTTGCCCCCTTATTCAAACTAGTTTTAAAACAACAACCACCCATAAAACAAAGGATAATTAAGAAGAGTGATAAGTAGACAGTTATCAAAAGTTACTAGAACTCAGAGATTACATGAATACCCTTTTGAACAGCTTTGATCACCTTCCCACTTCTAGAACTAGAATCACTTTGTGATTATGAAGTCCTTCAAGATGAAAAGAGCTCCATGAATGGCATGTATATTCATTTTTCCTGTATTTATAACCCCTTCGAGGAATCAACTTAGACACAGTTTACTTTCATGACAGTTACCTGTTAATTTTGCTCTGCCTTGTGGAAACATGCAATTAATCTGAATGTTCTGCGCTGACTTATTTCCCTGTTCTATCAGGCAACTCTCTCCTATTAATTCAGAACATTAAAATCTATGCCAGCACGCAAGGGCTTCAGAAACACTCTGCTACATCCTTTGTGTGTAAATCTACAATCCAAAGATAAGTTAAACAACCAGAGCACAGACTCCACGATACAGAAGGATTGTGCAGCAGTCATCAGGCCTGTAACCAGGACTATAAACAGAGGAGAAGAGGATTGTAGAATTCCCTCCAATGAATCTTTCATGCATTATATACAATCTCATTTCTTTTAAATTTATTCTACCATTTCCCTTTTAATCCACTAAGGAAAATAATCAAAGATGTATTTTATTCTCTGCAGTCTTTCTTTCCTTTACTAGTATATTACGTTTATCAACATCAGCTGTTCTAACACTTAGGGAACAATCTGAAGCACCGCAGAATGAATACACTTCCTAAGAGCAGAATTTCCCATCTGAACACATCCCTCATTCTCACTGACAAACTGTACCTACTCTTGCACATGGATATCCTTGCGAAAAGGTCAAATTCCTAAATGCAGTGGAATCATTTTCCCCCCATTTCCTTCAACACTACTACATATGAGATGTCATGGACTTCTGTACCGCATTTCAATAGCTTTGGGAAAAAGTAAAGCACAATACTGCATTTGGTGGAAACAACAAGGAAAAGTGAGCTTTGCATACTGCAATTTGATGAACATAACATGGTGTTAGTAGTGAAAAGTCCTAGTGCATCTTTACTGACTGCAGATTATGGAGAATCTCTCGCACGGCCCAAGTCCTCTTCCCCAGAGGCAAGTCACACTTCTTACAGAAACTTCTTTTTCCTCATAGTCTGTTTCTTGTAAAATTACATTTTGCAGCCTGTCTAACTGAAGGGAGAAAAGAGAAACTGTAGCAGAGAGAAAGAAGGGAGAAAATTGCCTGCATGTAAACTGATTTTTTCTCCCAGGATTCTTGCAGTAACTGAAATAATTGCTTAGTTTGATGAAATACAGAAAATGCTCCAAGTAACAGTTTATCCCTACCTTCACAGCAGTGCTTGAGAAGCACAGGTGGAGACCAAACCAACTCCCTTGCATCGCCTCCCAGAGCTGCAGCCTGGAATCTTGCACGCTACCTCAAATGAGCTTCTCGTCAATCAAATACTAAACTGCCTCTCACTTACAGCGTGATATCACACAAGACTTCTAGGTCAGGATGGTAACTCAAATACGCTCTTCTACATTTATTTTTTTAGCAACACGCATTCTGAGACCCATTCCAGAACTAAAAACTGATTTACAGAGAGTGAAATTCTAATGTAGACCTGTGATAAATTCATTTCTATTTGAAATGGCCTCACCTGTCAGGTTTTAGATGACACGCAGGAACTTACAGTTTTAACTACTTAATTAACAATTTTTCAGACTGCACGTTACAGACTATGACTTACTATCTCTAAGTAGCTAATGAATGGGTTGAATTAGGTGACACGTTTGAAAAAAGCTTTAGAAAAGGCATTTGTCAGATAATTTTGTACTTCAGGAAAACACTTAGATATATCAACGTGCATTTGTTAATGCACATCGATTGTTTTAAGTAGAAATTATGCAATATTGAATGTATTGTAGATACCCAAGAGAGGGGGAATTTATTGACTGCACTTCCATCTCACAAGCATTATGGAAAGTTAGTGCCTTAGAAGGGTGTCACCCTTGTAGAAAGACTGATTCAGCTTAAATTCAGATACTTGTGTAGCTTGTTGTGGTAGGCAATATCACAGTCTGCTTGGAAGGACTTCCTCCAGGCTTTCCTTATGACTTTGACATGAGGACAGCACAGATACCTGAATACAAAGCCAGGTACGAGTCTGTCAGCCTGTAAATACGCCTTTCAGCCAGTTCTGAAACAGATGTTGCACCTTAGTTTTCTCCAGGAATCGATTAGTAGAGCTTAGCTCAGCTCTCCTAGTGACTCAGCAAAGAATGGGAACAGTGGGATGCACATGGTCTTGAGCACAGGCTCAAATAGGATCTCTATCACTTTGAAAAATGCAGCTCCTGAACTCATTCCTTTAGAAATATTATGCGTGCTATCCATGTGCTGATGCGCTTATTACTAATGTGCTTGGAACTAGTATAAGCAGAAATAATATAGACTGTGTCCTTTGGATTTGACAATCTAACTAGAAATATATCTCTTTCTGAAAAGAGAATGATGGATAGATCCTCTTTATTTACCCTGACAGAAATATCTCTGTTGATTAGCTTTGTGTTTGCAAAAGAAAAGGAA
Organism: Callipepla californica brunnescens; assembly: GCA_023055505.1. Lineage (NCBI taxonomy): Eukaryota > Metazoa > Chordata > Aves > Galliformes > Odontophoridae > Callipepla > Callipepla californica. The sequence goes on from JALIRH010000013.1 coordinate 4,368,951, forward strand.
CAGTGAGTATCTAGATTTATAAATGTGAGGTGAAATATTGCTTTTTACACTGGAATGTATAATTTCATAGATTATGAGTTTTGTTTAATGACTGACTGCAAAACTGATATTTTGGTGTTTAGCATTTCAGTGATTTATGGTCTTGTCAGCAAAGCTTTAATATGCTTTATGCCCACAGATGTTTTTACAATTGTGACATGCTGTACAAAGTCACAGTGGTCAAAGGCCCTCTGGTGCTTTTCATGGTCTGAGGCGGAAAGGTCAGAGGTCTGCATAGCAGAGCTGAATGAACAGCGGGTAGGGAATTTTTGTCATTAGCTTGTGAAGGTTCTTATGGTTAATCCCTGTTGGCAAAGACACCCATGCTTCCAGAGGTGTGTAGAGGTGAAAGACTAAAAGATTATTCTAAATAAAAGCAGAAAAAAAAAAAAAGACTAGAAAATCACTACACCACCTTTTCAAACAAAGAAATACAGTCCTGGCTTACTCTTACGTAATTTGGGGTTAAAATGCTCCAGATAAATGGAAAGAGGTTTAATTAGAAAAAAAGAAAATACTACCAAATATCTCCTCAAATTATTTTCTCAATAGAAAAATGTCCCACTATGTAAAAGAAACAAGGAGAATAAGTGGATTTGATGGGGTTTGTGAATATTTCATAATATGGCGCTGATGGTAAGGTGCTGCTCTCCGAATGGTTTGGGGTCCATCAGGATGGTGTGGAGGAACCCCAATCCACAGCAGTGCTGTATAATACAAAAACATCTGTACAATCTCTTGGCACATATTTCTGTCAGACTTGAATAAAATTAAACATCAAAGCGCTCTCAGTTCTCAAAAGCAGCATTCGCTAGATCCCATGACTCCTATTCTAAAAGCAAAATATCTGGTCCTTGTTTTTTTGTTTGCTTTAAGGTTTATTTTTATCCGTCTGTTCCATTCACTTCATTTTCAAAGTTGTGCTCAGTACCTATGGCTGTTTTTCTCTGAGTACTTTTGTCTCACCCTAGGCCTAAGAAAGCAGCAGAGAACTGTGATATTATGTTGTTATGTAGGAAACCATGGATAATATAGTTAGCTTGGTACTTGATTGGGAAATTATATCTTTCTTCTGCCTTTCTTTAAACTGTTCTTCAGTCATCAGTTTCACTTTTTGCTTGACAGACCTATTTTCAGTCTGAGCTCATTGAATTGCAAAGGGAACTAATGAGTATGAGCACTGCAACACTCCCACAGATCGGCTCTTCCACCTGGATGCCTAACTGCCACACAAAACCCTCGCACGACGCTACCAGATTTGTTGAACAACAGCAATGTATCAGAACAACAATAAACAGAATTCAGAAAAGCTCTTCCCTCATGTACGTAGGTGAGAAAAGAAAATAAGCAACGCTGTGTTCAAAAAGTTGAGAATTGTTCTTACTGAAGGGAAAAGAAGTCAAAGTACATCTAAAATCTGCCCATCTGCTGCATTCTTTTGTTGGTGTAGCTGCTAGGAAGCAAATAATGCCAAACAAGAGCGATACCATTTTTTCCCCTTCTGAATTGGCTGATTTACCTTATACAGTAACATCAAAAGGACGTTCACAAAAGATAACAGAGATGAGTTTCATCACATTCCTAATATATACTGCTTCTTCTACATTATCAGCAGGTTTGACTGGCACATCTCTGCAAATTCCCGGTAATTCCACATTCCTCCCCAGATGGGAGGACTACGCAGCACACTCTAAAATGCAGTTAGGTCTAAGGATATGTGGGAAATCAGCTCTTCTGAGATAAAGAGTATAAAAAGTTGATGGCATATTTCAAGTACGGCCACATCTGGCCATGCCTGGTTTGTAATTAGCTGTGCATGTTAACAGTAGTTTGCAGGGAAAAAAACAAACATACAGTTCTTGCTTCAAAAATGGGGGTTTGAACTGGTTGTTTAAGAACATCGTTACAGAGAAGCAGTACTGTCAAATAAGAACATCTCTGTTCTTTACTGCCCTATCGTTATATTTAACTTCACCATTTATATTTACAAAAAGGAAAAACAAGAAGGTAAGTTTAAATTTAGCTGTGAAAAACAGATGAGCCTTAAAAAAATACTATGAGTGGTCAAACACATGGCAACAGACTTCAGCTCAAGTAGAGTATGAACAAACTCCCATATGGCAACGTGAGCAATCGCGACCAAAACAACACCCTGTATCTTGCAGATGGAATAACAAACAACTACATTTTACCAAAAAAGGGGAAAAAAAAAAACAAGAAAAATACAAAAACAAGAAAGAAAAAACAAAAAACAAAAACCAAACAACAAAAAAAGAACCACCAACAAACGAGCAAAACTGCACCGTTTCGTTTGTATTGAAAAGATAACTATTTTTTTCTTGAAGTTGAGCTGGAGCAATTGCTGGATTACTAAGCATACAATGGCCTTCACCAAACTGATTCCAGGAATCACGATCAATTTATATGCTTATCTTCTGTAGATGTTGCTCATTAAAAAAAAAAAAAAAAAAGTAACTTGTTTTGCAGGCTTCACTCAATGCAGACACAAGGATATTACTAAATTGGAATAAAGAAAAAATAAGCTAGATTCCACTTGAAAAAGGTGTTAAAGTAAATCTGGACATTTTCTCTGAGTGAGTATATTACATATTTCTGTAGTTGTCCAGTCAGTGAGTGATATCTGCTGCTTCTGCAGAATTTAACACTCTGGGGTTGCTCTGTGATAGTTGTCCAACCACAGTAGGTTTGCAAAGCAGAGAGCTCCGGTGGAATAAGCTCAGAGCAGAATACCTGCTTGGTAGCATAAGGTCTAATTGGTCAGACACCCCTAGAGAAGTTACCTTCACTTCTTGTATGCAGAAGGGGAGTGGGAGGGCTGCCTGCTGCCAAAAAGCTCTCTTACCTACAATGCCTTTATAGCTTTCAGTACAAGTGCATTTACAGTGCAACGTTAAGCTTAGTGCACAGTAAATGAGATGACTATGATATTTCTTTCATTTTTTACAATTGTTAACTTTTCCGACTTCAGTGTTACAGTAAATAAACACTACTGTAATTTAAAATAAAGGTTAAAAAAGCAAGAGCGCTTATGTGATATTCTGTTCCCAACAGAAAAACCTCTACAGTTTTGATGCATTTTCCCAAGAAACTTTTACATCGCTTGCCAGGTGGCATATCTGACCTCAGAATCTCTTTCCCAACAACCTGCTGTTGCTAATGCAGTACAAATTCAAATTACTCCTTCTACAGAAACAGGTTGAACCAACACTGAGACAAGGTACAACACCTACATTTGTTCTATATTAATTACACTTCTGCCTCGTTCAGTATTTTACATCTGGCTCAAAGCCATCAAAAGTCAGCTGTACAGAATATCACCATGATAACTAAAGATGCACATAGAACAGTCTGAGACATCGTGTCAAGCTTCCACCTGTCAAACATCATACATAACCCATCTCTCCCTTATAAAAGCATGAGTTCTTGTAATCATATAGCCAAAAATTCTAGGTTGCTTCAGAATTATCTTACAGTATGTTTATCTATTCATCAATATGTTAAAAAATACCTAATTCCATATTTTTTCTATGTTCTGCATTACTCTTACATAGTATGAGACACCACAGGGAATTTCTGAAGTGCACACAATAAATAGAAAACCGTGTCCTTAGTTTGCACTGGTATTCTACATGCTTCTGAATTCAGTAGGAGGAACCACGTAACCTCACCAAACAATGTCAGCACTACCATAGCTAATACTTAGAGGTTTATGTTTCCATATCTCAAAGAACATTGCAAAGAGATAAGTAACAGCATGCTCACTTTTCAGGCAGGCACTGAGAAGTCTCAAGTTTGGGTCCAGTGCTATACGAACACTATTAACACTAACTGGATAGCAGACATTATAACTTATCTTAAATGGAAACACCTACTGTACACTGTATGTATCAGAAAGGACAGCTTCAGCGAAGCCAGAGATTGCACAGTGCGTGTCATGTTTCCATTATGGAGCTCTGGGTAAGACCTTTATGAGCTCAAGCTGACTGTGCACAGGCAGTGTATGTTTCTAACCTCATGAGCTGTCAGTGTTTTTGTAGTGGTACTGCACAGCCAAGAGATGGGTTACAGAATTGATTATTATAGCACAAAGGGAACAACAATACTATAAGTCAGCTGGTCAAACTCACTCTTCATCTTACAAATTGCATTTAAACTGTTGGCAATGACTATTAACATCAGTAAGTGACCCCTGCTGAGAATTTACGCCAGACATTGAATAAGTGGGTTCATAATAACCATAGAATCTGCTCCTTTGATTTCTGTGATCAGTATCTTTTGAAGTGGAACACAAGAAGATTGCATGCAACAGTTTTTGAATTTGTTACTGCTTACTCACTATCAGCATATTTCTTCCTCTGTCATGCCTTTCCAATACTCTAAAGGCTGTTTTAAACAGCAGTCATAAAGAGAATTCTACAGGCACTTTATATGTTTTTCTTTCTACCTACCACAAACTGCTGTATTGTAGAAGTGATTTAGACAAATCAGGCTCTTTGCCAATTACGAAGTGTAAGGAACATCTGGACACATGCAACACATGCAAATCCACCCCTAGCAAATAATCTGGTGATGGAGAATCTCGGTTTGCTTCTAGCTAGTTTTTGATTTGTGGCCAATCACTCCTGACCTCTAAAAGAGAAAAAAAACCAACAACAAAAACATTCCCACAATTTAAACTTTTTAACCATTCACTTCTTGCTTCTCCTGTAATATTAGATTTGAATACAGTCTGAATTCCACTAAAGATAAGAAATATAATTAGATCCACTAGCTCCATACAGCTTCTGTATGGATCAATCTATCTATCTATATCTTTCTATATATATTAATGACTCACAATATCAAGATCTACCTGACTGCAAATCAATAGAGATGTTAGAGGCATTGTTAATAAAACAGTTCAGTCTCTGGAACTCACTGAACCCATTTTGGAAATCACACAATCTGTCTGATGAAATGGCCTGATTCTTTCTCTGTCCTGTGGTCTCTAGTGTTAAAACTGCACTGCAGTATACAGTTGCACCAGAGAAGCAGTGAACTCCATTTGGATTTCACATTAGAGAAGAAATCTTTTAAGGTTTTGGGGAAGTTCCATATGATGAGTCCCAATGGAAGCGCTCAGCATCCAGCGTAAGCATTCAGCCTATTATAGGAGTGAACCCTGACTATGCCTGTTTTACTGGGAGAAAATGGCTGATCCACAGCATATTTTTGCCTGACAATATGTTTATGTAAGTGTAGATCCCTTCCTAAATCTCCAAACAAAACTATATTAAAAAATAAAAAATCAACATATATGTCCTGTAGTGTTTGCTTGTTTATCTTCCTTATCATCTGGTGTTCACGGTTCAACAGACAAAGAAGAGCCATGCAATCCTCTGAAGGTTAAAGAACATTCTAATAAAATGAGTATTTCTGAGGCAGAAGTATAAAATAAAAAGGATTTGAATACAGCTAGAAGTATATGGACGTGAGCATCCTTAGCATTATTTTTCTTATGAGATATTTTGGTTAAATAACAGCAATAAAAACAATAAACCTTAAAAATTTGTAAAATCAGCACAGCTAACACTGTGGACTTTTTTGTAATCTGTGACATCATAACAAAGCTGAAATGTGATAGGAAATAACAGAGACTTTTATCAAGCTTCACACATTCTATTTTTACCCTTAAGAGACAGCACTTATGGTATTCCCCACTGTTAGTACCGAGCACTATGTTAAAAAGTAATGGGTAACTATGTCCGGACTTGTCCCATTTCTTTGAAAGGGAGAAGATCCTGCTTGTCAGAGGCAGAAAAAGGTCTGACACAACTGAAATCTGAAATACAAACATCGGTGCCCTCCTGGATTAGCCTTCCTTCCAATTACTCTTATAACAGAGGATAAAGATAATTCAAACGTGGACACTGTCACGAATTTTGCAGAATTTACACAATTCATAAGGTTAATGATTAGATGTGAGTTTTTTCCTTCCTGAAAATGGATATCTATTTGCAAATTTGGAAAATTCTGCAGCCTAGCAGAGTAAGAGCATTCAAAGCAACATGAATACCTTAAATATTCCCACTGCGCTCTGCTATAGCTTGAGTTCGGCAGGAAGCACACAAGATTGTTATCCTTTCCCAGGTGTGCATAGTACTGCCCTGAAATGCCAACAAATCACCAGAGACAGTGGTATTGAGTCAGTGTTCACTACTCTCATTCTCTGCGACCACTTTCTAATTAATAAGAAAATAATGCAGGCGTGTGCTTTTGATGTGTCAGCACAGCTGACTGAGATTACTCCCTGGTTTGATTTTCAGCTTGACTGCAAATTTTCCATGTCAGAACTGGAAAAGCTCCTCTGTTGCACCAGAGCTGAGATAAATTTGCCCTTCTGGTTCTGTGTAAGCAGCAGGGCAAATCACCAAATTTGTAAGACCTTAAAAATCAAGTGCAATCTTTATACCCACAATATTTTTCTTGTGACAGAGAATCGTAATGCTGCTGGTAGAAAATTTCCACTAAAAATCACAGCAGTGATTACTGTCTGATGCTAGAGAAGCTCAGATCTGTTCTTATGTTCTTTATATTAAGTCTAAACGTTCTGCTAACATTTTTTTTTATTTTTAGCACATCATCAGTGAAAATGCAAAAATAGTTGTTTGTCACTATAAGTGACTTTGAAAATGCACATTTTTCTGCCTAAAAGTAACTAGAGAGATGAATATAAGAGGTTAGTAAAAAGAAAAACAAAACAAAACAACAGAAAACTTTGAAGAGTTTCTTTCAGTATGCAATACTGCAAATACTGCAAAACTGTATTCTTCATAGCAGTAAAGTGTATCAACTTAAACTCTTTTTTTTTTGTGTGTGTTCATTACCTATCTACTTCCCAAGGGAATTTCAGAGACTACGGTGTAATTATAATCAGTGGTTATTTTATGAGGTCTACAAGACCTCCCTGAACTAGATGGCTTTTCCCTTTTGAGTTGCAAGCCTTTCTATACACCAGTAATTTCTCTAAGTGGTCAATCATACAAATTCAGGTAATGAATAGCAATCTCTGTTCTGCTGCTTTATCAGTTGACGAACACATCTTATACAGTATGGTTTTTAATGTGCAATTACTTCTATTTTTGTAGCTATTTTTATCTGAAGTGTGTTGGTAGCAAAAATTTTGACCAGTACGCTGGCTGTACTTTCTTAAAAAAAAAAAAAAAAAAAAAAAAAGGGGAAACACAAAAACCAAAAACAAACAAAATTAAAATAGAAGCGTTGAAAAACAAGTGTTGATATTTTTTGTTACTTCTGTGATCATTTTATCTTGATTTTCATTATTTTCCTTGTTATTTCAAGGTTGCATACAACTTACTACTGCATAATGGCAAAACTGAAGGAATATTTTTAAAGGAATTTTCAAAGTTATTTATACTTGCAACAAATCAGAGTACTTTTAAAGGAAGTACTCACAGGAGAGGACTCTAGTCTGACTTTGCTTTTACAATAGTTCACATTTTTGTACCTTACCCATCTGCCAGAATATAATAAAGAATGCTAAAATAAAATGAAGAAGTGTCAAGTGTTCATAGAATCATTAAGGATGGAAAAGACCTCATCATCATCTAAGTCAAATATCCACCTGCAACCAACCAGTACTGCCTACTAAACCATATCCCTTAATACCACATCTACATGTCTCTTGAACACCTCCAGAGACTCAACCAGCTCCCTGCACAGCCTGTTTCAATGCATCTCCACTCTTTTGGAGAACTTTTTCCTAATGTCCAACCTGAACATCCCTTGGTGCAGCTTGAGGCAATTCTCTCTCATCCTATCACTGTTACCAGGCCAACTCATACCCTGCCACAAACTCTTTTTAGGTATTGGTAGAGGGCAATAAGGACTCCCCTAAGCCTTCTCTTCTGCAGACTGCAGAATTCCAGTTCTTTCAGCTGATCCTGATGAGATTTGCGCTCCAGTCTCCTCATAGCTTTGTTGCTCTTTTCTGGACACACTCCAGGGCCTCAATGAGTTTTTTGTGACGCAAAACTGGACACGGTACTCGACGTGCAGCCGCACCAGAGCTGAGTACAGAGGAACAGTCACCTCCTGCTTAGCTACACTATTGCTGATACAAGCCAGGATTCCATTGGCCTTCTTGGCCACCTGGGCACACTGCTGTCTCATGTTCAGCTGAGCACTGACCAATACCTCCAAATCTGTTTCTTCTACACAGTCTTCCAGCCACTCTGCCCCAGACCTGTAGCATTGCCTGGGGTTGTTGCAACCAAAGAGCAGGACCCAGCACTTGGTCTTGTTGAATTTCAATCCGTTGACCTCAGCCCAGCAATCAGCCTGCCCAGATCCTTCTGTATGGCCTTTCTACCTCCAGGCAGATCAACAATTCCTTCCAACTTCATGTCATCTGCAAACTTAGTGAGGATGCACTCAATCCCCTTATCCAGATCATCAAGCAAGATATCAAACAGGATGTGTCCTAATACTGACACCTGGGGAACACCGCTCATGACGGGTCACCAGCTAGATTTAACCCCATCCACCACCACTCCTCAGGCCCATCCCTCCAGCCAGTTCTTCCTGTGAAGAGTTTATCTGTCTCAAAGTGGGAACTGGCTTGGACAAGTGGGACCCATCTGCAGCCATAAGGTCAGGTGCCAGTGGTGCATGGTCAAGACAGAAGAAGAGCTTCACTGAAAACCTTGTGTTGCAATAAAAGACTTCAGTTACAGTGCTAAATACAACTGTACATCCCTGCTTTTCTTCATGAATATGTAGTTTCTGCATTTCACTGATAATGACTACATTTCATAAACCAGACAAGTGAAACATTCCAAATTTAAAGTTGGGAAGCATGTGGAAACCTTTTTCTTTAAATTATATTTTTTTAAATGCTTGAAGATGCTATGAGTTAGCACTCTGAATATTGGACAAAACACAACAGATGGTCACTGAAAAAAAATAAGCATAGTAGAAGGTGGTGGATTTAGAATGCCAGGGGCCAAAGCACTGGCACAGTTTTTATCTGCATAGCTCCTCCCAGTCATGTGCCTGAAGTAGAATCAGACTACAGAGCACATAGCCAAGCATACCTCAGCAACCAGAGGCAGAAGTTAGCATCCCAGAAAGGTTTCAAAGAAAAGAAAGAAAGGTTTCAAACAGAGCTCTGGATGAGCCACTACTCTACCTGTCACCCTTAAACCAAAGCACGGTCCAGCTGCACAGTGAAAAGTGAGATGTGAGGCTTGCAGGTGTTACTTGGATCAGAAGGGGATGTTAAGTGGAAGATGAATGGAGAAACAAAAGCTCTTTGAGCATTTCTAGTGCTGAATTGCATGAGAGTAAGTGAAAACCACACATAGGATAAAGAAGAACTAATTTCCAGCAGCACAGCACTTATGATTTCTTTTTTCCAAATACTTACGGGTATATCTTTTCTCTCAACTTCAAACCCCTCAGGAAAGGGAGCTTCATTTATTTTGGTGTATTTGCATTTAGCATAGTGCATACTTAATTACCACCATGTCACAAACAGAAATATTAACGAAGTCATGCAAGCACAGACAAAAAAAAAAATAATAATCAGATTGGTTGGAAAAAGTAGTTAGAAGAAATCACTGGAAAAAAGAATGAGGCAAGTAAAAATAGTGTGTTATGTACAGCACCTGCTCTATAAAAGCACAATGCAGCTGGTGAGATTTGCTCATACAGTGTGCATTCCTACCAAGATTATATGATTATTTCTAATTAAGAAACATTTCTTTTTACATTAGAAGATTCCCATGATCGTATTATTCACCTTCCTCAGTTTGCTCTATACACAAAAAAAGCTGCTGGACTGGAAACATCCATCATTTACTTAAACACAAAACCCACAAGGTGTGTGTTAAAATGAGATAAAACATGCCCCACTAGTCTCAAATGGTCCAATAAAAGGACTATCTTACAATACCACACTCTTGGAAACGTCGTATTGTGATAATGAAATGGCACCAAAGTTCATTTTGTTATAGGAAAGCTGTTTTCATTTGCATACTGCATGACTGTAAGCAAAAAAAACCCAGACTTTCTATTATTCTGAGGTACAAGCAGAGAAACATCCACTTAACAATTTAACATGAATTAAATAATGCAATGTGATAATATGTGATAGTGAAAAAGTGCATCATCATCACCACGTTGCAGAGTACCAGAAAGACACTCTGCCAATATCCAGTAAAATTCTAGACAGGAGACTGACGCTCTTCTGTATTAGTATCATTAGCAATAGCATGAAAGGAGAAAAAGTAATCTGTATTTATTCATGTGTCTGGAAGACTTTTTCCCTAGACGCCTTCTACTGTTTATACTGAATTCTTCTTACTGGACAATTACCACCATTAGCGATAGTAAATTTTCTTATCGCATGCAGTGCTCTGTAATTAAGACCTGGAGACAACCGAAATATATTCCCTGTCTAGACTATCATAATTCAGAAGCTTGGAAAGCAAGGAATCACTGCAAGGCAGAAAAAAGTTATGACATTTATGATCCTGAATATTTCCAGTCATACATCAGAGTACGCACCAAGGGCACTTGCCTGTATAGCAATGGTGGAATGAGGCACTGAATGCATCACTCCATCCATTTCTCATGGAAATGGAGACTCCTTAAACACAGTGGCAGCAGGGCTGCCACATTACTCCTTCCTCTTCCTTTCTTCTCTGGAGGGTGGCTAAAGCTGAGAGACTGATGTTCTAGTTCAATTTTGTCACCGCCGCCATAGATCACTTCTTAAATCTTTGTTTCAGTTTTACAATGAAATGGGAACAAATAATTTCTCACTTTTGTAAAACGTTTTCCTTCCAATGAAATCCTAGAAATGAAAGGGCTTAAATTGCCTGCACTTCCACCTAGGGAGCAGAAGAAAATCTGAGTACTTTGGAGATGCAATAAAGGCCATCTTCAGCTTCTGTCCTTCAAACCGTAAAAAGGCTGAGAGGAACAGAAAATAAAAAAGGGAAAAGATTTCTGAACACAACTCCAATGTGGTATTTGAAATCCAAGTAAGAAACAGTGACCTGTAGACAGGAATTTTCATTACTGAGTTTTATCTTTTCCCTCAGTGTCTTCATATTTGACACAGATCTAAGCACACTGTTCTCTGTTTTGAACGTGAAGATAACCAAAGAAATAAGTTACTCAGATGAGAAATGCTGTAGCAAAAAGAGAGTTCAGTGGAATATGAATCTTCAAAATAGTACAAAGGTGTCAATAAATGAAAAATAAAGTGAAGATTGCTTATATGTTGTTATAGATTGCAACATTTACCAAAGTCGTCAACATTTACTTGGAGTTAATACACTTCCCAGCTTTTTCTTTTCCTTTATGCAAATTGGTTCCTATATTTAGGGATAAAGTTACAGATTTAATGGTTTTTAATCATAGCTCTTTTGCTTTTGCCCTACATCTTTAAATAAATTTACAACTGGACTGTACCTGAAGCATTTCTGTGGTGGGATGGCTGAGCTACTTTGTTAATGCACTGACACTCACCATAGTGGAGCTGCACAAAAAGAAAACCTCTCTTATGCCTTGGAAATAATACAAGTAATAGAAACTAAAGACTTTGGAACTCAAAGGTGGTAAAAATATCTACCTACATTTATGGACTGTTGCTTTATGTTTGTGGAATAATTATCTAATTAGCATGTTGGCTTGAGATGATGATTCCATGCACAGTGTCTTTCATCAAAGAATGAATCTGAATGTTGCTTTAATTTGGGAATAAATCCAAATATCTTCATTACCCCAAGCTCCACACTTCCTGAATGTCTTAGCACTTAAGATAAAAAGAAAAGGAGAGAGGAGTAGTCAACATCTGAAACAATTTCAAAAATGAGTCCTTTCTCTCTCAGAGTGGAAGAAACTAGTAGTGAATAGAAATTACAGCAAGATGACTCTCTGACTGTATTTTAAGGGAATCCACAGACCTACTGACACGCTTAAACTATTGATTATTTTTTTTCATTGACAGATTCCTTCCAGAATTGTAAAGAGAGCAATTGGGCATTAATGTATGCACACAGATCGCATGGGGTTCCCTAACCAGCTGTCATGAAACAGTCAAGTCATTTTTGAATAAGGGAAATGGGGACTCCGGTGGTCATTTTAACTGCTGTCAAATTGCTTGACAAAAGGTATCTACACGGTACAATGTCAGATGGCTTTTTACTGCAGTTCATATTTCAAGTCTGAATTTGTTGAGGTGGAGCAGGATTCCTAGAAACTCCTCAGATGCACTGTAAGTTGTAAATTCCTACTGCACTGTAAACAGGATGTGTTGTTTACAGCTGTTTTGATCCACTAAATATTTGTGGATTTGCTTCCTCAGCTCTAGCAGGAACTTACAGGTCATAACTCCCTGCCTTGTTCAATAACTTCCAGTAATTATCATGAAGAAAATGCGATAAATTTATGTAATAGACTGCCCCTTTGCTGTAATATACAATGAGAAGCAATCAATGCTGCTTACAATAAAGGCAAAGAAATACAGCTGTGCTTTATTTCATAGCTTTGGCAGTGCAGCTTTGGTAACCACAAGAGGGAGTGCAGGGAGCTGGAGCCCAGCTGGAGAAGCGTTGCCCAAGGCTGGCATCGTACTAAGTGGCAACACAACACTGGTTGAGTACTTGTTAGTACACTATTTTATTTGTTCACCCACCCAGCAAACACAGCCATGAACTGCCGCTCTTACTTCATATGCTCAGAAACAAGAACAATGTATGAATCCCATAAATAACCATCAGGTTTAACCTGCGGCAAAATATTTACAAAAAAAGATCGTGTAGGAAGATGACAGCGGAACACCGACTTTTGCAGTTACCAACAACAATCTTGGAAAACAAGATGTCTGTATTTAATCACGGTTTTAATACATAGCTTTACTATAACTTGAATCAAAGAGCATTTCTGAGGCCTTTCTAGCTATGCTTAAAGTATAATTACACGCTACATATCTCAGAAAGTAAATGAAAGCCTTTTCTTGGTGATTTGTTATACATCTCTTTTTTGCCTCTGGCTAAGTGAAGGCCAGGCCTCTAAAGAATTTCAAGTATAATGCACAGTGAATATAAAACAGTCCATTAATTGGGATAATAGGTCCCGGCATGTAATTGCATTGCTAAGGTACTATGGATAGCTGCTGAGTGGAATGGTATTTATTCAAGGTTGTTAGTCACCCGTGGATAACTTTATTTGTTCACTGATGCTTAAATAAATGCACCATCCATCAGTAAGAATACTTAGGAAAAAAAAATTATAACAAAAATCATTATCATGTCTCAAATTATAAAAAGAAACAGTATATAAAAATTGCTGAACAGCAGTACAATAAAGCCATGTCATGCTGCTATTTGCTTGTTTTTCTGCAGTGGACAGTAAAGTACTGTTGAAGAATCAAAGCTGAATGGCGAGTTCTCACACTTGCTATTTTTCCTAACCATTGAATACACTAATTATGTCTTATTTTTTTTAGCATAATAAGTAACTCTATAAATGTTGTAGAAAGTAGTCTAAATAGGAGAAATACATATTCAAATAGCACTTGTGCACATACTGAAAAAAAGTAGACATTTAACAGTGCTGCATATATAAAAGACAGCACAGTTTGTTCATCACCACTTTGTTATGATCTCTAATCCCTAATAAAATCATTAAAAGTAAATCATATGCATGCAGTAGCAACACATAGGTGTTTTGGCTGATCATGGGTCATCCTGAAGAAAGCTTAAATAAGACAGAAAACACCTAATCCCACTGATACTGCCAATAGCTCAGCTCAAAACACCTTCATACCTCATATACATAAAGGGAGAAATTATTTATCATTTGATTTTCAGATAGAGCGCAGCCACATTCCCTATCTTCACCTACGTATGTGACTCCTATTATTTTGAAAATCCTATCCTCAAGATCTTATCACACGTTCCTTCTAAATAGAACTGACTTAATATCTAATATACAAAGGATACAAGTTTCTAAACAAGGTTTAGAAGGAAATAAATGCCTTAATTGAAATTGCCTATTACTGCAAAAAGTACTTTAATCTTCTTTTTCTTATTTCTTTTCCACGCAGTATGACTGGGATCATGACACTTGTTCTCTTGAGTTCACAGGTACATCTATTTTGAAAGAGTTATTCTCAGTGATTTAGATAGATATAAAGAGAAAACCTTACTTGAATTCAGAAGTATAGTAGATGCTTTCTTTGCTGCATGAGATGTCTTCAGACAGGTCTGATCCCTACATCTCCCACCACTGCAAAAACACTGCAGTGAAAATTCCTCCCAGCTCACAGAAAGGTTTAGTTACATCTAAATACAATGCTTATTATCAGTGCAACCTGATCCTGCCATTACAGACATCTACCACCAACTTCAGATATACAAGGTATTGCAAAGAAGTAACTAATGCATTAAATGAAATCTATCTATATATTAGGTTGAATAGAACATAGCAGCAATGTCTTTTCCTTGAGATTCACATTTGAGGACTTTGGAAAAGTGTGACTTTTTGTCATACCCGATAATACAAGATGACTAAAAAATGTAGAGTAGACAAAAATCTCTCCAGTCCTCTCTCAAAAAATGTCTATCCTCAAAGAAAGCTTTTCCTCTGAATTCCACAGTCCATATGGGGGCTCTCAATCTCACCGTGTTACTTTACTTTCACCGGTCTAGACCAAATACTTGCAGGTTTTTCAACTACGCCTCTGAATATACTACTAATTTATCCCCGATCTTCCTGTTTTCTTTAGATGAGCAAATCTGAATCTGTGGAAATCTGCCCTAAGGGTTACAAAGAGGTCTATAAAATAAGTTCTATTTCATATTAAACATCTATTTGGACACTTCAGCCTTTATTGCTGCTACACAATCTTTTAACACTATATCTGCCACTCAGTATATATGAAAAATTTCTTCCTAACTATTACCTAACTCAATATCTAGTCCAACTTCATTTCTATTTTTTTTTCTCCAGCCCAAGAGTATCACTACACACTTAGTTCTATTGCATTTAATTTTCCACCTCCCTGTCCATTCATTTAACTTATTGAAATTATACTGTAAAGCAACTAAAACAATTTTCCAATTAAACAATCTTTTTAGTTTTGTAGAACCTGAAATATTTATTGGCTTACATGTTTAACTTAAACCAAATCAATAATTAAAATACTAAAGAGAACTATCCCAACAAAGAGAGCAAAAAAATGCTGCTCTTCAACAGTCCCACAAAATGCACTTGCTCTCTTTCCACACCATTTCATTCTGGTTACTTAAAATTCCATCCCATATTCAGTAAGATTATATTTCATAGTTCACACAACAGATTATGGCGTAAAGTCTGTTTCTATACTACATACTTCTATACTGCCCCCAACCATTTGAGAGAATGCCATAAAGAGAACACTAATTAATACAAATGATGTTATTTCAGTGGTTTTTAACCTATTCAGCATGACACAGTTTTTGTCTCACACGTTCCACTAAGATTGATGGAGCCTTGACTTGTGCTCTTCCTGCAAATGAGGCACAGGACTGTTGACACCTGTAGTCATTCTTTTCAGGATCCCTTGGAAAGGCATGGTACTCCTAGCATCCAAAATGCTGAATGCCTTCTTACACTTTTATTTTACATTCCTACTGGTATTTAAGTTCTCATTTGAGTGTCTCTTTCCTTGTGTTCAACCCATGGTTTTATTTATAAGGATGGATTGTATGCTTCTGCTTTCATTAAACGAGCCTAAACAAGTATGTCCTATTATATAATACACTTTAACTTCTCATGTGATAGATTCACTGTTTTGCTAATCACTGTAATTGCATTTCTTTCTATTCGCTCTCATTAAAATCCGTTTTTCTTGAACAAGGATGACCAGATTGTACTCATGTACGCACTATTCTAAATATAATTAATACCCTCTGTAACTCATTCCTCACTATTTCTTTATTTCTTTTGGAAATACTTCACATGATCTTAGAGGACTACATTTACCATTAAAAAAAAAAAACACACAGCAAGAGAAGAACTGAATTACCAGAGAAGTGTAAATCTACTGAAAAATATTCTGACATTTTAATGTAAAATGCTACTCAATAAACTTGTTACTTATAGGTTTGGAATTCAGTATGAGGTGCACTTTGTATAATCAGTGTTACACTAGGTACATCAGCTTATATCTGACTTTCGAATCTAGTAATAGAAACTGTATAATCATCTGCAAAAATAATCTCCTTACAGAATTTATTTAATCTTTTTTTAGTCACAGCGTACCCTCAGTAAGTTTGAAATTCTCCATGATTGCAAAAAATACTGCCATAGTAGAATTTGGAATTCTCCCTTTTTACCATTTCTATTCATTTTCTTTACTTTTGCCCAACTACCCTGCAGCTATACTAGCTGTCAGAAAACTAAAGACAAAGCAGTAAGTCTGTTTTACTGTTACACAGATGTAGAAATGTCATTGTCAGAGGCAGTTAAATGTTCTTTAAATATTCTTTTTTATTTTCTTTTTTCTTTTTTTCCCCATCTATTATTCTTTTCCAAACTGGTAATTCAACCAGTACTACCAAGTTTATAGTGAGATGGATGAATGAACGATTGTTATTAGAAAATTACCAAAACTGAATACGTGACAGATACACAGGAGGAAGGAAAAGTAGAGTTTCTTTAATTTATTTACCCAATTCAGTGAAAAACTGTTTATTCTATATTTGGGGCAAATACATTTATAGAAAACTTGAGGTCACATGTAAGGCTTTAAAATGGTGAAATTTGGAAAGAAAAATGTGTGTGTTCATTACCAAATGTATTTAGCGATGAAGCAGATATTTGTTCTAAACAACACTGAATAAACTAGCTTCTAAAAGGGATCTTCAGAACTGAATTCACACCATAAAAGAACCATTCTCTCTAAAGAATGCTATACCCATATCTTAAAATCTCAGCACTTTTAATTATTTGCCATTTATGTGCATGCTAAGGAAATATTGGAGAAAAACAAACACATTTCAGATCCTATTGTATGAAATTATAGTCCTTTATGGTCCATTCCCTTTGAAGAATTTCCTATTTAGCATAAAATATAGCAAGCCAAATTGCAAATGGAAAAGGCAAGTTTGTAAAAGAACGCAGTCATACTATTCCACAGTACTGCTAAGTTACTCAATGAAGCTGGCAATTTCTGGAACAGAATGACATCAAGTAATTAAGACTTTTTCTCCCCCCTCTCTATCGTATTGCAATAAAGAACATACTGAGTATGTATTACTAAAAACAGCTAGGCTACTTCATGTCATAAGGAATCTTAATCACAAAATAAAGTTAGAAGAGTCGAATAAAATATCACCCTTGAAATCACATGTAGCTTTTAACGTAGAAGAGCCTGGCTCACAGCTCCAGGACTGCGATCTCCTGGCTCTTCCATAATTTGCATGAACACAAAACACATAAAATCATTCCCCTACTTATTCCAAATACAAGTTTGAACAGCTGACATCAGTAATCACAAAGGAAGAAAAGGCCCAAGGAAAAGCGAGTGATACATTCAATCAGAAAAAGATTTTTCATTCTTATGCATATAATGTTCACATTTATTGCTCTTAAACGGAGTTTACCCTTTGATGGGGGTAAAATCACTCTGTATTTTTTGAAACCTAGTAAGGAAATAATTCAAAGGAAAAATTTTCCTGTAGCACTGCTTCTAAGAAGTCATTCATACAATTTCAGAATTCAAATATATGACATACCCCTGCCCCAGGTTCTCAGGTTTGTTCCTTTTAGTGGAGGTTTTCCATGTCCATGTAGCCCAGTATTTCTAGGCATTAAATAAGACACTAAAATTCAGCTGAAGACTGCAATAAAAGCTAATCTTACCCCTTAGACTAATACTTTAAAGATTATGCCTTTACTATCTGTATCTTGCTCCAACTTTAATAACAAAGGGATTTTTTTCTCAATATAACAGGAATAATTCAACACAGAGATCCCAAGCTTCAAACTGAAGTCCAGCTGTTAGCACAGGAAAACACGTGCATGACGTTTTATCAAGCTTTATACATGCACATATGTGTGCATGTATACATACAGTTCTGAGTATAAAGCACATAGATATGAAGCTTCCCAAAGTTTCACTCACAGGCCATCAGGATCATATTCTGCTCCCTCTATGGCTAGGTGTAGGCAGCAAAGTAGTCCTGGTAAGCAAGGGATGAGTCTTCTTTAGCAGCAATAAATATAGATGAATGTTAATGCATCTCAGCTGACAATGCTCATGATTTTCAATCATTTAAGACAGCTGCATCTCTTCCACAGAACACTACCCCAAATAAGAAAAATAATATTTGAGATTTTGAAATTTACTTATTTTATGTAGTAACAATTTTTCTATGAAAGCACGTCAGATACGCAGGCAATAATGGATATCAGTTTTGGTAGATATAAAATACTAAGATGCAGGATTTCTCATTTCAAACAAAATTTCCTCTACTTGACAAGACAACAAAATAATTACACTGGAGAAAAAAAAAGAGTGTATGGAACCCTTTTAGTTTAATAAACCATACATCAATGGAGTTTAGCACACATGCATCATCCTGTCCACAAAACGCCATCAAGTGTCATGCTACAGACTTCTAACCACTTAATTTGAGTTGAACACTAGTGCAGCTGAATGCCAGTTTCCAGCTCCAGATGCATGCATGCATGCACGAAGCACTAACCCATCACCCTCTGCACAATCCATCTTCACCCCCACTGTCACACACAGGCTGAATGCACAAGTGGCCTTGGGGTATTCGTGTTGTTTCTGACTTATTGTTGGCCAATGGAGATACCACCAGAGCCACTCCAGCACTGTTTAAAAACCCAAGGAATGTGAACTGGCTGCATGTCACATCTGCCTATACATTCCTTTGTTTCTTCAGTGAACAATAGCATAAGACAGTAGAGAGACTTGACCTAGTAGCACAATCTAAGCAGAAATCTCTTAAAAGGCAGAAGAACATCGCTGAGCTGATGTCTCAGACACCTGAGATAATGTGCCCTTTATTCTTCTTTTGTTGCTATTTCTAACGTTCAAGGCTGCAAGGACAGCAGTAACACTAACTAATAACAAAAATAATTTTGTTCTCTGTATGTGTAATCATAACAACATATAAAGGAGCAAAAAGCATACTGCAATACTGCTGCCCTGTCTTGAACAGAAGCCCAAAATGAAATTACTGGCAAATTTACTAGTAGCTGAAATATTAACAGTCACCGTGATTCTCATTTCAACTGTTAGTAAAAATTGATGAACACTCTAAAGATCAGAAATGCAGTTTATTCAGTTAAAGGCTATATGTAAAAAATACCCATCAGCTGTCAGCAGCATGAATTTAGGCTGGAAGCAGAATAAATGCAGTATTCTGGGTGCTGGCAAGCAGTATATGAGAGCAAGCCACTGAAAAGGATTTCAGTTTTAGCTACTGGATTTGAGTAAGCCCAAGTAGGTGGGAGAATCCATCCCACATGAGTGGGCCCACTGCAGTGCAGGGAATGCCAGTGACACAGTACTCCCAGGTTGCTAGGTAATAATTTCGATGAGGACAGGTAACAGGAAGGTTGACTTCTATATAGGAAAGTGAACTGATATATGCTCCTGTCCTTTGATACAAGGAGACATAAGCACAATGCAAAGTCCTCCCATCAAGTTACTGCTCCCCTCTCTTTAGCTGACAGGTGCAATAGCAGAGCTAAGCAAGCTTAAAACACAGCTTTGTAAGACTGAGTATCAGACAAGCTTAGGAAATAATATATTTCTGCTGCATTACATACAATGAACGATCACTAAAAGTGAACATGGGGTTAGCTACGCTTTTTTCTTCTTCTAATGACAGAGAAAAAGAGGCACAAACCTGACATAAAATCACAAACTAACAGTTTGGGAATGAAATATGTGCTCTGCTGCAGCACTCCTGCTCTCCAAACAGCAACCCACTGGAACCTCCAAAGGCTTTTCAAGTCTCTGCTGGACAACACAGCTCAATCTGAATCACTGGTAACGTTTCTGGCTGTCTTAAGTGCTAGTTAGCTACTGGTTAGCTGCTATGTTTGTATCCACTAAATGTGGATTTAGAGAAATCTGTCAGGTATGTTTCAATAATTTAGGAGCTGCCTGGATGACCCAAATGGATTCTGACTAGTGTGGTACCAGAAGCTGCTCACACTTCAGGAGTATTAAAATATAGGCCATGTTTTAAGAAAAAACACATTCCTCACAAATTTTCCTTCAAATTGGATGGAAAAGAAATCAAAGGGGAGGTCTGTGGAATAACACATGCTTTTGATATAAGCATTTGGGGCTTTATTTTCACAGAAAACTGAAAACTGCCTCTTCTCCACTTGGACTATTCATAACAACATCAGTAACTAACCTGCAGCTTTGTACTTACTCTCTGAACGTCTGCGGAAACTTCTTGAGAAGTCTGAGTAGCAATCTTGGCCCAGCAATGCAATTACAGCATTGTTCCTTGCCATGATATACTCTGTTCTCTTAGAACTGCAATATGCACTTGAACAAATTGTTTGTAAGAACTGTCGTCAGTTTTATTATAGAATGCCTTTCATATGACTATGAAAGCCTTGCTTATTTCTGGTCGTGTTTTTTTTTGGGGGGGGATTTTTTTATTTTTAATATAGAAGTATATTTGAAGTATTTAATCTCTTAATAGCTCTCAAGGTAACAAAGAATTAGCTCTATTTTACAGATGGCAAACGCAAATACAAAAAGGATAACCAATTTGGTCTGAGTTTCCACAGAAAACCAATGACAGGACCTGAATTATGGCTCACAAAGCTGTAGCCTACCGAGCCCATCAGTTTTGTCATTAGCATGGCAGCATAACAAAAATACAGAAAGCAATATAAATCAAATTTTAATGTGTTAAAATTTCTTTCAGGAAAAGTACATAGTGTTTTGAAGAAAGGTGCATTTTACTGCTTATAAAGAGAAGCTGTGCATGCTCCATATGAAACATGGAGGATTCAAGGCCAGGCTGGATGGGGCTCAGGGCATCCTGATCTGGTGCCTGACTAGTGATCAGCAATTCCATCTGCAGCAGCGAGTTGGAATTAAACAATCTTTGAGGCCCCTTCTAACCCAAATCATTCTACGGTTCTATGATTGCAATTTCTTCTTTTTCCCAGAGAAAAGGACTTTAACCCCCACCCCATCAATACAGCCTATTGAAGCATGTGTGCTAAGAGCCATACCAGGAACCATCTTCCCTCCCTGACCTCTGCACTGCAAGTGCACCCTTCCAGTGCATCACTACCTCAGACGTCTTAAAAGAAAAGAATCACCAAACCAAGAGGATGAAAAATGAGAAAAAGACAGACCGTTTTTCTCCCAGTGTTTTAGGAGCTCTTCAGAAAACATGACCAGCTCAACAGCATGCTACAGTCAGGAGCAAAGGAGGAATCGTGGCTGCAGCTGGATGGCAATGAGTTGGGCAATGCTGGTAGCAGGAGCCACTGTGAGGAGAAGCTAACTCTGCGTTTCCTTGTCAGAGGTAGCAACTCTCTTCTGAGCATGTGCAGAAACTTTTCAAAGCTTTAGTATTTCACTGACTACAGATGGATTTTCACAGAAAGGATAGAACATTTGCAACACAAAGTTTTCCCTCCTCCTGCCAAATTTCTCAAGCCTCCGCTTTGTAAAATGTAAATCAAAGTGGAGTCAGACCTTCCATTTTCAGAATCTCTTTGAATTTGCCTTGACAGTTTCCTACTCTTTAATGAAAAAAAAATGAATCATCTGAGAACTCCTGACCTATGCTGCAAGTTTGTTTTGGTTATTAGCTGTTTTCAAGGTACCTGTTTCTTGTTTTCCTCTTGCAGACAGTCTATCAAAATTAAGACACCATTTTTCCAGTTGTATTATTACAAATATTTGTTGGAGAAGAACATTTAGAAACAGACAAAAAGAAACTTTGCTATGGCATTTGTGACAAGCTGCTTTCACAGTTTTTGAGCAAATTAAAAGTCAGGTTATTTTTTTTTTCAAAATTCATTTACGAAAAGGCATATTTTTGAAAGCACAGACATTCAAAGGAGTTTAAACTGAGTGTATACTCAGAGTGGATAAAGAAAACCTGTCCATAAATACAGCAATAAATGAATTTGGAAAGCAGGAGAAAGGAAGAGGACAAAAGTCTCTTTGGTTTTGAGTTCAAACTCTCAGTACAGATGGGATTGCAGCAGAAAGGGGATGTAGGGGACAAACATTCAAGAAATATTAACAAGTGGATGCATATAAATAGATGCAGATAACCAAAATGTTTAGTGAGAGCTTTACTAAGGGACAAAGAATTTGATTTGGGATATAAAATAGCAAAATAATTTCCTGTGTTTTTACTTTTCATTAACTCACACATATTAAAAGCACTAATAAAAGGGAACAGTTAATTGAATAAAATCATGCTGTTTATTTCCACTTCACGTTATTGGAGAATGCTCTCTTTTCTGTAGGAAAAATATTGAAAAGAGTCCAACTTTCTTCTAGGTTTGGGAATATGATCAACAATAAACAAGTATTCTTCCAGCACTCCATGCTTTTCAAACCACTGAACAACATTAATATTTAATATCTGAAACAGATAAATATTGTTAGGGATCCAAGACAGGAGAGGTTATTTTCCTAGCTAAAACTGTACAGCAATTTGGAAGGAAAGCTGAGATGCAAATCTGCATTTTTTTTTTTTTTTTTTTTTTTTTTTTGCCTTTTTTGTGTGTGTTTGTGTGCATAACTTAAATGTAACATCTCAGTGGTGGCTGGTGCACTGTTGAGTTGTACCCCTGCCTTGTTTCATCCTGAAGCACACACACCTCCCCCCTCTCCCCACCTTTCGCCTGTTTTTAATTCCCTTCTCCTCCATTTGAAAACCAGGAATGCTGTTTGAAAATATTTTATACTCCTTCACTTCTTCTCTTCATAGTAACATGCAACACTCTCAACATCCTTCTAGTACCTTATATTTTCTTTCACAACCATCATATTTTCCTCTCTTATCCTGTTATTGTTATTTAAGGACTTCTGAGGTTAATCTAGTCTATTAAAGTTAATGGGTGCCTTGCCATTAACTTCAGTGGATGAAAGATTAGCCTCTAACCTCTCTACTGCATTCAGTTCTTTCACGAGAGCATTCAAAGCTTATAACTCTTTATTCCTTATTTACATTGCTGTTACCCATGTGATATATTCCTCCCACTTTCATTCCAAGTTTTAAGCTAGTTCCTTCCTCCATTTTAAAAGCCACTATTTGTTATCAGTTTTATTTGTTATTATTTTTTATTTATTTTATTTGTTATTTTAATTTGTTACAAATATTTGAAAATATTTATTTGAGAATACCTAAACATTCTTTCCACAGCTGTTCATTTCTTTGTGCTGAAAAATGGCATTAGAAAAAATTCTCTGGTAACATAAGAGAGCCCTATTAACATCTGGGGAATGGCGTAGGTACAACCAAGGGCAAAATTTTAGGCTTTAACAGAGCTGGAAGCCACAACAGAATAGTTTATAGCAAATACAGCACAGTAACAGAGAACGCTACAGTACAGCTACTCTATCTTTTATTGTTTGCCTCAATAGCCATTAATATCACAGCTCTCAGACAGAACTGGCCTGAATTCTTCCCCTATCAATAATCACAGTGGTGTTCACGTTGCTTCATTCTGTCAGTGTATCTTACATAAATGTCTTTCACCAGGTGCTTCTGGGACAGTCTTAGCAACATGCCAAAGGCATCAGGCCTAATGTTGCTGATGTGGAGCACTGCCTTCAGTGGGCTGAATTCAAAAGATAAGTGACGTCACTTTCGTGTGCGTTTGGAGCACCTAGCACTAAAGGTACTTCCAAAAAAATAAAAGAATAAAACCAAAAGTAAAAACTTTAAAACAATAGCAGGGTACAATAAGATTAATCACGAACATAAAAATATTTTCACAGCTTTAGGTTTTATTATTTAGTCTTACTACAGTTAAAACCGAACTCTTTAACTCTTTGTGGCCCTCCTCTGGATCTACTCCAACAACTCCACCAACGTTCTTTTGCTAAGGGCCTCTGACCTATGCAGGTGGAAATCTCTGCCTTTAGTCTTCAGCTAGCTACTAATTTTCCAAGGAAATGACAGCTATAGTATCATCCATCTCCTTCTGTTGAGCAGGTCTATTTATAATTACAAACTTGTGGCCTTTTCTGGATGAAATATTCATGTAAACCCAAGTGCCAAGCAGCACTTAGTGCATAGTAAACTGCAAACATTATCATATTAAAAACAATTCAGCAACATACTTCCTGCCAACTTAATAAAAATGCCATTTTAAATATTGTTTAGGAGCACCAGTGTAAAGAATTTTACAATGTAGGATCCCAAAATGTATTCAGGAGACAATATTTCAGAAAATGAAATCAAAGAGGCAAAGAGCTGAGCCGAGATAAATAATTTCTAACTACTAGCAAGGTATTTTATTTGGTGAAAAGTGATCTCAATTGCTTCCCAAGACCCACTATATGCTCTCCACAAATTTGACAAGCACACAGAAGCATAACTAGTTATTGGATACTTGAAGTAAATAAAGGTAACAAGATTACTTAGATGGCAGTTGAAAAGAAATGTTTATAAAATTTTTGTCTTGTATGTATACAAACTGATTTTAGAGATTTTTAAAGCCTAGAAAACTTTTATGTCTGACTCAAACTGAAAAAGATCAAGGTTTTTTTATTATGTAATATGTAAAATTAATTTTAAAAGTATATACGTAAAAACAAATATTGCTTACATGGTATACAGGGATACAAATTTTATATGGTTACGTATAAATTCATCAATGAAATTTTCAGAAGCAGTCTCAGTTTTATTCTTACTCCAAAGATGAGTGCTAACTCAACAACAGGAAAATGCCATCAGAATATCTGAAACCATCCGCTTGGACAGTGGGGAAAATCGCATTTCCAAGTATTAATGGGTTGCTCAACCACTATGAAAAATAAGGCAAAAAAAAACAACAAAAAAAAAAAAACCAAACAACTGAAGTGCTTTTTTAGCAAAATAA
Source organism: Callipepla californica brunnescens (assembly GCA_023055505.1). Taxonomy (NCBI): domain Eukaryota; kingdom Metazoa; phylum Chordata; class Aves; order Galliformes; family Odontophoridae; genus Callipepla; species Callipepla californica. Next base: position 4,394,151 of record JALIRH010000013.1, read on the forward strand.
AAAATACACGTATACCTTTACACATATTAAATGAAATATTTGTCATTTTTGACACTTAAAAAACAAAAGTAGTTCAAATATGCCTCTGGGGACAGGGACTGGGCCCTAGAGAATGGCATGGAGATGTCATTAGGGAAGAGGTGTGCACCAGAGGGCAGTGGGCATGGAGCAGTTCCCCAGGGCTGAGGGCATGGCCCTGAGCTGCCAGAGCTGAAGGAGTTCTCTCACTACTCTCAGTGCAATGGATTTGGGCTTCGAATGGTTCCGTATATATCCCAGGTTTGGATTCAATGATCCATATGAATCCCTTCAGAATCTGGAAATCTTATGAATCTAAGATTCTAAATCACCATTTGCAACGTGAAAGTAAAGATGGAGGCCCTGGGAATTAGCTTTACTTAGAAACTGGGACCACATCCACTAGCTGCTTTTTTATTCCACATTTAATTTAATACAACACAGAACAATACCAAGAGTACAGACTGAGAACAGCTTAACGTATACTGCTCTGCATATTCTCAAGGAATATTCTATATTCAGATTTTCCCATGAATTTGCTGCTGAAAACTCAAAAAAAAACAACTCTTTGGCACAAGAGGAAATTGCCTTTCACCTCCATGGCCAAGTAAACCTGAGTTCTTCTGGAGTACTGGTGGGGTACAGCACAGGCAAATAATCTTTCTAACCACAGATATTGTGCTGTTTTGCCTTTCATTTTTATACTCACTCCATGCCCATTCCCAAGTCCAAACTTTGCTTTCAGTTTTATCACTGTAACTACAAGCAATACTCATAGAGCTTCCACAGATTTATATTTGCCTATTTTGATAAACTGTTCTCACTCACAAATTCAAAACCCTACAGGGCAGGTAAAGTAATGAGGAAAAGACGACAATTTCCTCAGTTATCCCTAATATTTTCCTAATAGGAATACAAGTGAACTTTACAGCTAAGGGAAAGAAAACGAGATATTAAAGAAAACAGAGAAACTACTGGTAGTGAGGTCCAACAAGTTGCAATAGGAAGGTGCCCTGGTCATATACTCCAGCAATTCTGTGCTTATCATTGAAATCTCTTCTAGCAAATCAAGCAAGAGCTCTACATGTATATCCCCTGCTTATCTGCTGGCAGGGCATTTGTCCAGAGACTCTTTTCCTGCTCAAGGCTGTGCAGAAGGCACACAATGTGCACTGGCATATATTTGCCAATATTCTACTACTGCTTTTTGTAATTGCTACATTCCAACAGGTTTTACCCGTAGGAATTTTATTTTTAAAACATTTAAAGTTATTCAGACATAGTGGATACTTTTGATAAGAGAAAAACTTCAGACGGATGATAGAAACTGATTTTTATTAGCTAACACACCTTCCTAATTTATGACAAAAAATTTAATGACTCCATATTTTCTATCTTTTCTTCCTAAGAAAATACAGAAACCACTGAAGAGAAGCTTTACTATTGAAATTTTATTATGTGTCAAAATATTTTTTATAGTAGAACTTCATAAATATAACACTTTCCATATCTGTGGAAGCAAAGGAAAAAAAAACAAACAAACCATCAAAACAACACATGCATCCTCACAGCATTTGGCTTCAAAGTAGTAAAAAGGAATACGAATCATAGGACTGCAAACCCTGCTGGGTTCAGAGCTCAGTGCAAATGAAGGCAAAGCCAATGGCTGGTACCTTCTGGGGACGTTAACATGAATTTTCTTTCTTTTCATGCCTTCTTTTTTAACGTTACAAAAATAAATACTGCAGCTCTAGAGGTTTATTCAACCAGAGGAGAGAATTTGAGCAAATAAGCTCCTGAAACTCATCAGCCTCCTGACTTTCCCACTGAAAGCTCACATTTTACCTGGGGCCTGTCTGCATGATGCAGACTTGCTCTAACATAATGATAAGAATAAATCTAAATAGCACCTTCCAAATCACTTGGCCTTTGGGAAATTCACACTTCTTTTATGCAAAAGCCAACAGACCCACTCAATAAAATGCTGCTTTACTGACAACACCAGTAAGTTGTTCTTAATTCACAAGAGAAAGTCACTCGTCTACACATAGACAGAATACCATATTCTGCCCTGTTGCTACTACTTGACTGCAATCATTTGCCAATCATTTGCATCTTCCTTATGAAATCTGGCATATTTCCCACTGTAGGGTTTTTTTTCCCCTCCCTTGACCAAGAAGAAAAGCTGCTAGTGGTGACAACATCAAAGTTGCTGCATTGCCTAGTAAGGTCCTTAGGACCTTACTATTATCTCCCATTAAAAATGTTCTATAAAGTCTTAATGATTTGTTTCCATAGGTGGAAAAAGTAACAGCACAACTAATAAGCAAAAGACATTTCACAGCATATGAAATGAGTGCATGCTCCACGAGGTCAGATGGATGAAAGGTATTCCTCTCCTGGAAGAAATTATTTGCACAACACTGCACAAATTACTGAAGCTTCAGAACCAGGCATTCAGAAATTAGCATACTTCATGATTTGGATAGGCTGCTTTCATATATCCTATTCAGTTCACAGTCCTCTAGTGATAAATGCCCAAATTAATTTTCCTGAGGAAATAACTGCCCTCCATCAGTACACAAGATGGCAATAAATCACCTCATGATGCTTGTTCAATATTATGTTTTTATCCCCACTGTTTACTGTATGGTACCATGCCTTGTTTATTGTATGCTGCTCAAACTTGTAGACTAAGTGATTAATTTCTTCAGAGCCTTTCTGTGACATCCATCAATGCAATGTTTAGGTCTTCCACAGCACATTTCATGACAACTATCTGAGATAAATGCATATTATTATTCTAAAGATAGCAGATGCAATGCCAGAAGTCTGAAATCAGATTTACTGTTATATTATACATTATATATCTCAGGCAGAGCGATTTACTTCAGATGTAGCCGTGAAGACGCAGCACTGGTATATATTACAATCCTAAGTCAGATGTCCAGAAAATACACAGCTAAGGTAAACCTCTTATCAAGCGTTGGTTTAGTAACCAGCATAGCATTACTGTGTGCCAAGAGCATGAAGAAAGCCAATTCTCCAGGTCACTAACCATGAGGACACTTTCTTCTTCCTGTAACACCCTGCCTCATTCACTGAATCCTATTCAGCTGCTGAAATAAATGAGACAAGGGATCTAAACAGTTTTTATTTCTACAGAAGTCACTGGGTCACAAACCGTTAGAGAACTGGAGAGTTTAGTTCTACTGGAGGATCATTGCATTTTCTCACTCAGCTCTTGTCTAAACATCCCCTATAGGGGATACTGGAAAGATCAGCCAACTTTCGTGACGCAGAAAGAGCTTGCCAGTGTTTTTCTCTTTGACAAAGCACCTGTATTGTTCATAATTCACTTAAATTCCTTTAATATACACCATCTTCTTTACAACCATATACCTCCTCACAAGTGTTGGGACATTACACCCATCACTAATGCCCAAGAGCTGTCCTATACCTTGTGGGCCAGTTATGAAAAACGGATCTAAAACTACTACTCTGGGTTTCAGGAATTTGCTGATAGCTGATGAACAGGGAAATTCAGTTATTTCTTCCGCTCTGCCGAGGGGCTACTGAGACAGGAAAACTCTCCCTCCTGCATGCTATGTGCTCTCCCTCCTGGCAAAGCTTACACAATCAAAAGCTGCAGTTGCAAGAAAAGCCTTGTTTGGCTCCAGGGCTGGAGCATATCCACTGTGAATAAAACTTCTGCAAAGTTAGCCACAGAAACAAAGCCTGAGAAAACAGAATTCACCAGAAGGTTTTTAAGTTGATTTAATTGTCAGTTCTATATCAAATATTCAGGAATAGCACCCTGGATATAACAGCTGCTCTTCCTGCCTACTTCTAGGAATATTTGAGGATGGCATTATGAGGCCTCAGATTATCTTTCAGTTGAGCAAATGAATGTATTTTTCTCTTGCTTCATTCTGGACATATATTTTATTTTCTCCTGATCATTTTTGAAGTAAATGCAGATAGAGACAGGCAGTTTTTACGCATACATTCTTTCAGTCTGCGCAGGGTGATACAGACAAGAAATCTAGATCTGATGATGGAGCTGAGTAACATTGACTTGGCCAATGCTTTCTACTCAAGTATGCTTTCTACTCAAGTAGAAAAAGGATGCCAATATATTTGTCCACATATTTGGCTTCTCAAATCATCACAAACCTAAATTAAAGTGGATATTTGAGCACCTAATTATCAATAGCTAAATGGCTTCAAGGAAATTCACAGAAAAATATATGTAGCAAGCCATGATTGAAAATTCAACTAAAGAAATAGCCCAGAATATCAAGAATTCTGAAAAGTAATAACATTTTACTTAAATAAATCATATAACGAGGGAAAATAACACAGAGCGGGAAATGTAATTTGTGAAATTTGACTTAAAAACTTTAGGTACAAACACAGCCAGAAAATGAAAAGGACAATTTTCAGGTCAATTTGTTAATTAAAATACATATATATACATCAAGTTAATTCTTCTTGTCACAATAACTATATAATATAAAAACTTTTTTTTTTCCTTCTCTTTTCATATAAGTTGATAGACTCAAAATTTCAATTTCTTTTTTCCTGCTTTTCTTACACAGAGTGCAAACTTAGGCAAATATTGCTCAGGAATAATTGTGGCACGGTTGATTTCAGCATATAAGAATGAACTGGAGGATCTCTTGAGAGCACTTGCAGGTCTAATCTTCTATGATGAGCACCTAGAGACATCTGTAACTTGATGCACGTTATCAGTCACAGAATAAATATGCACACCACATAGCAATCATTATGGCACTATTTCTCGGCACACAGTCACTCTAGTACTCGTATATTATTTAATTTTCATTTCATTCTCACTCTAAAAGGAAAAAAAAATGAGACTTTGATGCATAAACTTTTTGAGATAAAGTACAGAGATATAGGAAACCATTATTCCTCAGGCCTAACACTTGCAAAAGCACTGAATTTTTGAAGGACTGAGATTAAAAAAAAAAAAAAAAGTCATATGTGCCCAAAGAAAGCATGTAAGGAAAGGATAAGAATGACAATATATGTTAAGTCATGCATAAAGCAGTAAACAACAGAACTTATGCAAAGACTAGATTGTTAAAGAGAAAATTTATTCTTGTTTTTTTAATAATTGCACAGCTTTCCACGCACATTTCACATTTCTTGTTGACGCGAAGCATAGCATTGTTTTATCTCCTTGCTTACCCATTCTTTCATGACATAAAGCTATCTCCAACTCAGTAAGACCAGCCCAATCCATCAATTCACCCTAATCCTCTCATCAAAGCAGACTCGCTCCATTTCTACTTTGCAGTATGGCAATGATTCATGGTCCTTAACCAGGCACCTTCCTCTGGGAGCATTCTGGGATCTGAGTGTTATTTTACTCCTTTCAGTCACTGCAGAGAACACAAAAGAGATGCCCAACTCTTCTCACACTGACCAATTGCTCACATTTCTCTCAAGTTTCTTTGCAGACTGTGAAATTGCCTGTCACGTATTTCATATTCTGTGTTCAGAAGCTTGTTCATTAAGGGTAGCCCTACTTTAATTATCCAATTTATTGCCAGAATCAACAAGATGTTTGTAGTTGAAAAGAAAATAACCAGGAATACTTTTCAGTAACGCACAGAATCTTACATTGATAGTTTTCTCATCTCTCCACATTTCTGGGAAATGAAACTAAATTTTCACAAACACTTATTTTACAGATCAAGAAAAAACAGCACACAACAGAAGCGTAGGCAATTAACAGAACTGAAAGCTAATTATGAACTCTGTATTTCAGATGAAGAGAATCACACTCCAAAAAGAAGTGGAAGATTTAGTTTAATCACAAACTCTCCATCACGTATTTCAGCAAAGCACAGCCTAACAGGAGCAATTAACCCTTGGCTGCAAAACTTTCTTTTCTTACAGCAGCATCTCACCCCAGCCCTAGATCCTGTAAAATAAATCTTCCAGCAGACCTAATAGATGTCAAATGATGTCTGTGTGTTTCGGGTTGTGTTTTAGCTTTATTCAGATGAGTGTCCCTGCCTACCAATAGCATCTCATTCCAAAAGTCCACGCTCATCCTCTGTGGTGTATAAACATTAATATATTCTGTACGTTTTGGTTGAGAGCTAGATCTCCATGTGTGACTTACTCAGTAAGATAAACACATTTGAAGCTATTAACTGCTTAATACTCAGGGACTGTCAATGAGAGAAGACGCGACCATAAGACAAAAGAGCTTTCTATTTTTGATTGAGAGTCTAAGCAAATAATGTGAGTAGCTTTTCTGCTACCCAGTGCACCAGACACTCTAAGAAGGATGCTTCAGTAGCTCAGCACGCGGTAATGAAAATGCTTCACTGCAAACTGACTGGTTAGCCATAGTGACTTGAAAAATATGCAAACTAAATTCTGTTTGTTGAGGTATGCAATGGCTTTAGCACTTTTTGCAAGGAGTCTTTCAAGGTTAGGCTGGATCAGGCCCTTGGTAATCTGATCTAGCTGTAGTGTCCTGGTTCACTGCAGGGGAGCTGGACTAGACGGCCCTCAGAGCAACATACTAGCAATGTAAGGTCAAAACATCTTCTAAATTTTATTCTGATTATGAAGATAAACTTAAGGTAAATGTCTACTGAAATAAAATCAAAACTAATTACAGGGTAATCACTAAAAATATTATGTGATTTTCATTTATAGATGGCACTACCCTTATCAAAATGGTAAGCTATTAATATCACTTAGGGCAAGGACAGGTAAGGTCAACTGGGCTCATCACTGCTCTACACTGTGGCCCATTACCTGAACAAATGGGAAAACCCCCTTGTACTCTCAACGTGCACATCATTTTCAGATATATCTCACAGAATCATATTAACAATCATAGAAAACATACAACAAAATGGATAGAAACCATCAAAAAAGGAAAAAAGAAAGGTTTTGAGTAGCAATAATGATAAAAAAGACTGAAGTTAAATTGATTTCAACTTTTTTTTATACAGACTGCCTCATCCTGTAAGAAAGAAACAGCATGGGTCTATAATGTTGCCTCGTATTATCTATTTCAGCATTAAATTGCACTGAGAACTATTTATCTACTGGGGATCTTTTCATTCAAGTGTTTATTCATCCAGGCTTTGTGATGCTCTAATCAGTCCCATGGCAGCTACAATAGCTAAAAGAAAGTATCAGATGTGATACTGCAGTGCGAGCAGACACAGTGAGAAAGGTTGGTCATTTGTAGGAAAGGTTCTATTCTGTTTATATCAAAATATCTAAATCACAGCCAAAGTGGAGATAAATAAAGAACAAACTGCACATACCTGGAACTTTAAAAAACAAAGTATCATTAAAGAGTATCATTAAAGCCATTAGTGTGCTGAGGTCTCCTGAGGTATTGTCTTATGCCCCAGCTCAACCTTTTGAAAATGTTTTTCCATTTTTTCTTTTTCTTTTCTTTTTCTTTATTTATTTTTAAAGAAGCAGCTACCTTTCTTACTATAACCCAGAATACTCTATTCTCCAGGCTACGTTTCTCTGCTTCTTTTCCCAAAATGCAGCTGTAAAACTGCAAACTTGAAAACTTATCCAAAAGTTTCAGAAGACTGAGTAGATCAGAAAGCAACACTACGTTTTCATGTTGTCTTCCTTCATGAAAAGACTGCTATGGCAGAAAGCTCCACGTAGCCAAATTGCTGATCGTTTACCTGCAATTAAATCCCATTTTTTAAATTCTTATTACTTCTTGTAAGTGTTCTTTCTGACATTTAACAGTTATCAATCTCAGAGAGAGAAAATGAGGTAATGAAATGGTCAGCATTGCTTGACTCAAGAATAAAAAAATCCTCAAGCCATATTGGCCTGTAATGGAATATTTTCAGATCATGACTATGCACTAATATTTAAAACACTTCATATTTATACTATGTTGGGAATATGCTTAGCTGAAAAATTAAAACTCTTGCTTGAAAGAGAGAGAAAGCTACGTTTCATACGTTAACATGTAATAAAATAATAGTTGTTTATAATTTAATCAAAGTATAGGCATTTATGGCACGTGAATGCTGATGCTAGTTACATAGTATACTAAATACATAACAGTAGGGTTGATGCCCACAGCAATTCAGATATTTTTAGAAGAAAGGCAAGCCAGCTTGGCACATACAAATCCACACGCTTTCAGCAGCTGAAAAGCATAAATATTGCTGGAAGTAGCGTTATGTGAGGTTTTAAATAGCCACGAAGCTCTTACTACAGCTCAGACAGGAAGGCAGTCATTTTGGAAGCTTTTCAGGTAGAAAAGTCCTTCACAACAACTGGGATCTGAAATAAGGATCCCTCAACTTTTAATTAGTTTTGACAACATAAGAAAAAGTGTTTAAGTCCCAATTACCAAGTACAACAAATACCTTCATCCCTGGAAGTCTGTATGTTATTTCTTTGTGGTTGTGTGCACAGAAATTCTTTAAAGGTGCAGCACAAGTTTAAAGGTGTGTGATTGTTTGGCTCTGCTCTGAGGGAGATGGATTAATCAGGAGATTGAAAGCAAGACTGCCAAACCTGCACAGTAACTGTATTGATATCAATACTGCATGCCCTGTAAAGACAGGAAAAATTTGGAAGTTTATTTTAATATATAATACGATAAGTTGCTGAAGGCACAGTTACCCACTGCAACCCTGCCCCTAGCATTCCCTTACACCCTGCTACATTCCAGTAAAAAAACTGAAAGCGGACTGCAGATGGAAACCAGATCAAAGTTGCACACCAAATGCCACTGCTTAGCATCTGGCTGAAATATGAAACAATAACTCAAAAGATAATCAAACCACACTATATTTAGGATAATTTCCTCTCTAGCTTTTGCTCTCTATGTGAATACTTAAAACGTGTGTAAATGCACAATGTAAATGTACAAATGGCACACAAAAAGCTTACACATGAATATCACTATAGTCATGCATTAATTAGAGATGCATATGCACTTAATTTCTTTCTGCAATTTAAGAAATGCGACAAGAAGCATCACAAAAAAAAAAAATCATAGCACACTAGATGTGCTAGGCTGCTCTTTTGTTGTAGGCTATTTCAGAAAACAAAAGCGTATGGAAAAGAAATTATGAATTGCATGTGCAGTGCCAGAAGGCAACCAACAATCCATTTCAGGGATTTATAAAAATCTTGCCCTTCTTATGCTATTGATAATCCTGACCTTAATGTTGACTCTTGAGCTATCTCAAAAGCTTACAGTAAAGAATTAGCACACACTCTGGAGGGTGGGTAGATGACAAGCTACTGGAGCAAACTGATAGCGTGGGAGCTAATATACGGAGGTTAAACCATATATTATTTCTTGGAAAATAGCTACTCAATTGATCACATTAAATACATGTTTTAAGCTCTTTTCAGGAAAATATGACACAGAATATTTTAGATCAGAATGCAAAACCACTGAAGCTCTCGTGTTCCACTGTTTTTATGTAACTGAAGGTTATGCTCATATTCTTGTTACTGGTAGCATTACTGCTTCTTCTATACTTTAGTTAAAAAAAAAAGACCACATCTTTACAACAACCAGAAGCCATTAACAATATGTAAATTATTACTGAATGACACTCACTCTATGACTTGGGTTTAGATGGAAAGCAACTTAAAGGGGCTTTTTGCTGATCCTAGGAAGTATAGAGCAATAATGCTTGAGCAAGCACAGCCAGGTCAATCTGCAGCAATATGACACACAGAGCAGAGCTTTTATGACCCCAAACTGGGTAAGCAGCTTGTGTGGCATGGAGAGCTGCATCCTTTCAGAAAGCTCCTCTGCACTTTGATACTCCAAACACCTCAGGAACCTCTAGGTCATCAGACATAAGCAACTACATGTCTAAATTAAATCAATGCAGTACAAGTTCCTACATGTATGGACAACTTTCAGACCCAGTAAGTTTTGTATCAGTCTACAACACTGTTCTAAATATCAGAGACTAAAGTAAATCACACATTAAAGTTCAAATGCCTTTCCCACTGCACCCAGTATAACACTGAACCTTCCTGCTCTTCAACCTCAGCTAAAGCTCTAAAAGAGATTTCCTAGCAGCCAGCAGCCACAACCAAGCCTTGAATGCTGTGCTGTGCTCTTAATAACAAGCCCTATTCCTATCCGGCAACCTCCACTGTTCAAAGCCACTGGAAGTTGGACCGAAGCAAAAAAACATCATCCCAAAGACATATGCGCACAAAATTTTGCAAAGCAGGAAACTGCTGAGAGAGAAATGGCATTGTTAGCATGGCACAGCATCCAAGCAGCTGTGCCCAGGCCTTGGCACTATCGGTGAAATATCAATAGAGTTACTGAAAACGTTTCAAAGACTCTTAGTATTGCAAAAATAGCTATGACTACCACCCTCTAAAAATACAGGAGTAATTTATATTGTTCCCTTCTTGCTCCCTTCATCCCCACCCTCAGCTTTTTTAGTTGCATTCACGTTTTCTGTTTGTACCTGATGATTTTTAGTGCCAGTACTAAGTCTTCAGTACCAGTCTTTAGTAAGAAGCATAACAAGCATGTGGTCACAGGATACTTATCTGCCTTCCTATAATTAATTCTTTAGTATTTCTAGAGAAAAAAGCAAATTAGTAGATTCTTCTTTGTACAACACAGCAGGTAATAAGTATACATCCAACAGATTCGTCTTCTGCTTTGCAGTCCCTGGACCATATCAGAAGGTGAATGTGTCACAGTTACCTGAATTTTCTTGATTCTGTGCAGGGGCGGTGGTGAAATCAAAACCATACAGATTCAGATATATATTCTCTTTGAAATAACATGAACTGAAGCACAGGCCTATGAGCATTTCAAATTAGAAAAAGTCATGATCAAGCAATCATATAGATGAACTAAAGTTTGAATGATAGGGAAGTCACTAAAATCATTATTCCGTTCCAGACTTCCAAATAAAGAAATTAAAATAGTATGCGTGTAAAAGAGGCAACATCAACATTTTTTGCATCATAATCTGAGTATTTTAAGACTTCACAAATGCTTTTTCTACGATAAGGTTTCTAAATCCACCTACTTTGAGTTCTTTGGTTGATAACTAGAAGAGCTTTAAAGAGTTCTGAATTACCCCGCAAAGATTCCACACAGCTCTAAGTTGAACTCTTACCAGCTCTTACTCAGTCTCTTCTATGGCTGATGGCAATGTGGTTTTTGGCAAGTGACTAGGGACAAAATTTAGTTTACTAACGTCTAAGGGTATTTCAGTGTTACTTTAAATGAGGCCAGCGTTTCCTAATCTGATCATTTCCATCAAAAGAGACACAATCAGAAATGTCTGAAGTGCAAGATAGCATAACGTCATTTGCGATATATAAAATCATATTCTAAAATGCAATCTTTCAGGGCTAAATTTTAGTTCCTCTAGTAAATATGCATTTCATGAGCACCAGAGATCACTATTATTTTTTTCTAATTACATTTGCAAGTAATTAATGCCATTGCTGCGTTACTAGATTTATAGTATTCCCTAGATGTCCCTGTACTGAGTAGGTGGGGAATACTGTGATAACACAACCTAATTGAAAAATCAAATGGTAAAGATTTTTAATAGCAACCACTCTATAGCACTTTTAATTTTCTGTCTGCTTCATGAACATTCAATAATTATTTCTCAGATCACCCATGTGAGTAGGTTACACTACTTCTGTCTCTAAGCTTCGTATATTCTCATTCTACTGTGATGTTGAACATGTTACGCTTGAGAGGCACGTATTTCAGATACAGAGGCTGACTACTGTTTCAAATGAGTCCTGTTATTGAGTTGTGTAACTTTCTAGCATCATCCATGGAAATTAATGATGTATGATCTAGCAATACCAAATTTGATTTCTGTATGCAGACAAAGTTTGAATGAAGATTTTTTTCAGCTTGGCAGATGATCACTCACGGAATAATCTGAAGGCTCTCTCTCTCTTTATGTTTTAGCTGTTCACATTCTAAATACCCGCTGCCAAATACAGACTTCAGGGTTATCACTAGAAGACAAATTATGGTCAACCTTGATGCCACAAGAAGAAAGGAATGCTGTAAGGACATACATGAAATAATTGTCACTACATTAAAGCATTATCATACTCAAAATATATTCCTGATTAGGAAAAATACAAGGTTCTCCAGGAGAACCTTGTAAGAGTACAGATCTTTAGTCTGTCACAAGTCAGTGACTGTTTTACCAGCAGAAGCAGCTATGTACAACTATGTACTTTCTCTTGGAGGAAAAACTTTTAAGCTACATGTACCTATATGAGGTCCATAACTACCTGCTGTAAGGAGGGCAGACTAACATCCTACCACTAGCTGCCCAGAGTCTCAACAGAAAGATTGGGCTGCTACAGCCCATATATGTGCATGAAGGCAGTGGACTCACAGTGGGTTATGTCCACGAAGCTTGAAAGTTTTTATTCAAAATAGCTCAAGTTTTTCCTAACACATGCGCCACACACAAACTCTTCCTTAGGACTCTGACTTATCTCTCACTGCACATAACTGTCAACCACCTCATCCTTTTGATTACTAAATCATTGATAAATTGTCAAAAATGACAGAGTATAAAGGGAGCCACTGTAATAATTTCCTTTGATTTCCTGAAAAACAAAGAGCATTGGATTATTTGAAGAGTTCTTTTTTTTGTGTGGATACAGCATACTTAAGAAAAAAAAATTGAGTCTTCATTTAAAGATAGCTTTCCAAAAGTCATAGTTTTTCAGTGCTAAATTCTTTTACTGATAGCACGTGGTGCTTTTTTTCCTCACTTTTAATTCAACCTGAAATTCTCTTCCCCAAGGTTCATATTCTTGCTGTTCTCCTGTGAATGCTGAAGCAGACAGAATTGGCACTGTTTGGAGACAGGCACATGTACTGATAAGTAACTAATGTGCCGAGCATTTTGAATATATAAAACTTTCACATAACTTAAGCATGAAAAAGGATGGAAGGTCACACAAACCCAATTTAAGGTTAAAAACTGCATACAACTTACACTAGTAAAATTTGAATTAAGACAGAATGGTATAAGAGTTTTTATTTACTGAGGTTAGTAGGCTTTTCCATGACATCTTACAATCTTCAAGTCAGAGTACTTTTACAACACTGATAATTTCCTTAATGTAAAATGCAACACTCTGTCTTCAAAGCTGTCTTGGGAATCTATTGTTTCAAGGCCACCAAAGACAACTTTCTTTCTGACAGTTACCTGGTCAGAAACCTAGTAACTGTGGCCTTGTAAAACTTCGAAGTTGTTAACTTTAGATAATCACCCCTAGACATCTTTAAACAGAGTTGAAACAAAAATAAATGAATCTAGAGGGAGAATTAAGCAAAATCAAAATACGACAAGATTCACTATGTGTTCTAGTCCTATCAAATAAAGGAACTAGAAAAGAAGAACTTGAAGACATTTTTAGGAAGTTAATATGTTCTCCAGACTCTTAAACTATTTTTGCCAGTAGATGCAATGAAATGACAGATTCCAACGACAAATAAAGAATGTAAAAGAGATCCTTATTTATGCTAAATAGCAAATAACCAGTTCTCATTAGTTCTAGCAGTATTCTGTAGACTTTGAATGTTCCAGAGCATACTCTGTAACACCTCTATCCTGTAGAGGTTTAATAAAATAAATAATTTCTTTCTCCAATTGTAATTCCTGTTTGAGACAACTGCCAGAGCTCTGACACTGATCAGTCTTTTTATCTGTCCACAGCATTTTTTCCGCAATTATGGACATTACAGACATGGAAGACCTCTTCTTCAAAATTAAATCAGAACATGCAAGGCTCTGGGGAAAAGAACACTACTAGTAACTAAATAATCACAGATTTAAACAAATACGGAGATTTTTTTCATATAAGATACGTGGGGCTTACCTGCATGAACATTATACAACAGGAAAATTTTACGTACATTGTATATCAGATGTTCTTTTGTATCACTGAAACACAGAACAGCTTGGGTTGAAGGAAACCTCAAAGATCATCTCGTTCCAAACCCCTGCCATGGGCAGGATTGCCAGCCACTCATTCAGACTGTCCAGGAACACACCAAGCCTCTGTTTCTATTCTGTTTTCATGCCATTATTTTAGAACAAGCAGAATAATCAAACACATAAATCCAGCAAAATTAAGCAAACCAACCCTTATTGCTCAAAACTGTCTGATGAATTATAATAAACTATACAAATCAATGTATTTGAAATCTTATGAGCTCATTTGGGCCACCAGTATAATGCTATCACTTCCCTCATTTGCGTTAAGTGAGGTAAGAATTTTTTCTCGTCTCTCCTTCATCTTCTGCCAGAGTTATCCTGCCCTTTGCCATCCATTTGTCCTCTCACCTTGAGCCATCTTCTATATTTCATTCATATCCCTCTCTTTTTTGTGTGTTCTTTTCTGCACCCAATTCTCTTCCTTTTTCTTTATGTTTTTCTCTCCACCATTTCTGAGTACTTAGCAATTCCACAATTTTTGCTAATTAACAGCCACAAAGTTCCTATGAGACTCATGCTGAATGACAGTGTCTGTTAGGTAGGTAAAATTAAAGGAAGGAAGTCTAATTAGTTTGACCATGCCCCTGCAGGATTCAAAACCAGAGGTGCTATCAGGGCATAGAAATCCCTCAGCAGTGTTCCTCATTCCATAAGTAGAACAGTCAGGTAAGTATATACCAGCTGCTCTGGGATTTGGTTATTCTTGGTGACAGCTTGACAAGCATCTACTGCAAAGCCAGCATTGCTCTGCACAAAGCTGTAGTGTGGGGAATTTATGATTTTTTACTGAGAAATCAATATGAAAACCTTTTCATCTTACATGATTACATTCCATATTTAGAGCTTTTGAATAGAAGAACTGAAAAACTACATAAAAAAAAAAAAAAGAAATTTCAATGCCAGGTTCTGAGGAATAAAAATCACAGTAGCAGAAGGGAGGTTGAGCTAAAACTGACGCAGACTTACAGTGCGAAGGCCAAATTAACTCATACATCTGCTATCAGAGTAAGCTTAGTAAGAACTTTCACTTGCTAGGGGATGTCCTCGGTTTGATTTGGATGAGCAACAGAAAAGCCAAGCAAGAGCCATTTCATGGAGGAAAGACCGAAAGGCTAGACTGCTATTCACATATGCACCCAACATACCTGCAAACTTTTCAGCTTTTGCTTTGCTGCTTTTCCCTACCTGCAGGAAAATACAGTGTGTAACAGAAAGGGATTAATTTCACCCAAAAAATCCAAGACTCTGGGATGGAGTTAAGCATTCCTCCTTACATAGCAGGGAACAACTGTCCCAAAAGGTTAGCTTTTAATAGTGAAACAGGTAACAATTTTTCTTATATATACTATTTTTTTTATCTGCAACTTATTTTTGGTCAAGATATGATCCTTATTATCTGATTTCCTCTTATTCTGGGGACATAGGGAAACAATATAGACTGAGCCTATCATTCTCAAGAGCACAAGAAATGGAAAGCCATTGCTTATACACTCATTGCAAATACCCCATCAAACGACTGGTCAGGGAGCAAAACTCATAATTTCATAAGGGTAATTGGATACATTTTCTTCTGTTACAAGCAAATTGCCCCTTGGCACAATAATTTTAAAATCTTTTGGCAGCAGACCTCCCGAAATCCATCTGTGTTGGAAATTAATTTTTTGCTTTTGGGCATCCTATATTTACATATTTTGGTTTTATTTCTCAATATTTAATCCAGTGAGAAAAGAGACTCTTAGGGCAAGCACTGAAACTTCTCATTGGATAGATGTATATATTTCACAGGTAGCACTCCAGGAGAAATCAACCATAGTCACACAGCCCATACACAAACCTGGAAGTGACTTCACTTCACTTTCATTTACAAGATCGTCAAATGTTAATTTTAAGACCATCTATTTTTAAACATCCATTATTTATTACATTAAGCTGCATAATGTCTGATAGTATTTACTATAAAAGTAAACTGATGACTGTTCTCTCATACATTTGTAATTTCTCCAAACTTTTCCTCAGTACAACATGCCATACATGGTCTCCTAGCAACACTGAATTCCTGTTGTCTTCATGGAATTTGTTTAATATAAGCAAATGATAAGATGATCCCAGCAACAAAATCGCTGGACATGAGCACATACTCGTCCCACCTAATTTAGCAGTTTAAGACCACAGTCCCCAGGCTCCATCTCTATCAATGGCACGAGACAATGGCATTCCAGATGGTAAGCCCTAAGGTAAATCTGTAGTTAAACTCAGCTCAGTTAACTCAAGTCTCTTGGGTCACTTCTGATGAACATTCATCTTGTAGATGCAAGAGTGAAAGAGAATAAACAGAACAGGTCACAATTTTAGTGCAAAAGTAAATTTAAAAATCATGCTCAGTGTAAAAAAAAAAAGTCACAATTTTTGAGGGGAGAACAAACAAGAAGTGCAAATTCTAAAAGCATGGCTGTACAAATAAATAGTGCCCTTAAAAGGATTTGCTAGTGTGAAGTGTCCATGCTTCTTAACACGGAGATATGTCAGTAAGCAGAAAAAACTTCATATTACATGCTACGTGCACAAGAGAGGAACACTGACTGTAAAAGCTTGACCTATGTTGTAGGAAAATTGCACTTCAACTATTACTAAGGCAACAACCACTTTAAAAACTAACAAAAAGTACTCAAGGTTATCAAGGGTGAAAACTATGAAAAAGACAAGGCATTAAAAAATCGGAAAGAAGAGCAAAGATGATTTACAGAGCTGACACAACTCTAAAACCGTAAGTAGAAAAAGCAAACGCGACATTTCAAAGGACACATGTTGTGAAAATGATGAACTTCAGGGCATAAGCTTGTTCCCAGATGAGGTTTGGAACAAATTATTTTCTTCTGCAGCATCTGGCGATGTCTAGTGCCAAAGAAAAGGATACCCAAGTAGCTGAGCCACTGCTCCGCTTGGCAACATCTATAATCTGAATTATATGAGGAAGTGATACCTACGCATGCTGTACGAAGCATACGTGACCAAGGACAAAAAGAAATTCCTCCGAAGGACACGCATCAGATATTACTCATTGTTACAGGCAGAAAAGGGCAGAATAACCTAAAGTCTTAGAAACAAAACACATCAGAAAAAGGAATTCCAGTTGTGAAATAGATGTGAAATCCTCTATTCACATATGGATTAGCTATCTAAATACTACTAATCAGACAAATCTTAGAGGAGTTTCCCTAGGTAGGCACAGATAGATGTAACTGCTAGCACTCTCATGGATAGGAAAGGATGTCAGTAATTTCTGAAGTACTTTTTGTACAGCGTGACATATATGGGAAGTATGATAATGTTCCACTTTGAAACCATGCCCAGAGAATGTGAAAGGTGCTAAAACAACTGAATCTCAGAGAAAGCAGCAGACAGCATCTACAGCTGATACAATCTCATCAGGGAGAAAAGAAGAAAAGGTAGCAAAAACTCCACGATAGCCAGACCTAGTAACGTGATATAATGGTCCTTTTGCTGTCTTTTAATCTTTCTTGATCACAGTATTTTACAAAGACTCAACTAACGTTTAACCCATTGTTTCAGTTCAGGTGTTCTGTTCCACAGTCCTGCCAAGGGGCTGCTTCTGTTCTGCAGTGCCAGAGCCCGGAGACACGCCGGGTGCTGCCAGGGATGGCAGATCTGGGCTTGGCACTGCCAGCCTGCTCCGTCGGCAAACGTCACAGGTGCAGACTGCCTTGGAGGCATAGCTCCAGCCTGTGAAAAGCATCAGATGGCAAGAGGAACGTTCTCCATCAATTTCTATTTTCATTTGTAGAGGATATATTTTAATTTCCCTCTTTTTACAAAATGTGGATAAAATGCCAATATTTCAGTCTTTGTATATCAAGTTCTGGCAGTCCTCACCCCAGATTTAACCTCTGCTAGGCCAGCAGCAAGCATTTAAAAAAGGATCAATTGAATGTGCATGAGACAACCATACTGAAGAGTTTTGTTCACCTTTCTCTCACAGTACACTGAGCAGGTATGATAGATAAAAGACCATTATGCGTCACATGTGTGAAGCCTAAGAGTATATCAGCAACTCCCTGTTAGAGCCAAGCTATATTTTAGTTGTTCAAGTTGGAGCAATAAGGAAAAGGAAGTAAGGAAGGAATTGTTACCTCACTAGCACCTAAGGACACAAGCCAAACAGGCAGGATACTTCTATTATAACATAGCACTGAAGGAGTTGAAAAGGAAAAACAGTCCCACAGTGTCTATATCTAGAGCACAGCTGGAATCTGACTGAGAGATGGAAGTACTCTGTTAAACTCCATGACAAAAGCGCCTGCTACAAAGTAGGGCATCCTCTTCACTGAGAGCACATGTGCTCATTTCTGGAAGAGGAAGAGAACAGTTCCTCATTCTGGATAGAGAGAACAAAGCATTCCCAAGGTTTTCTGGCCAGATGGGTTCATCACAATTGTCTGCTCTATTGCATAAAACAGACCATACCATTTTGTTGAATAATTGCCACATCATCCCCTGGAACAAGAAAGCTATAGACAACAGAAACGATACTGATCTGAAGAGTACTTTCTAGCTAAAACACTGGAAAAAGACCTCTCTATATATTCAGAACATTATTAAAACATAGAAAAGAATTAATAAAAAGACCAGAAGCCTTAATTTATTTAGAACTGACAAATATAAGCAGTAAAATAAATTGAGAGAAACTGAATTGTGTTTTATGACAAAATTGCACGACTGCAGAAAATTAGTTTTGTTTTCTTTTTAACGAAGTAACTGAGCTGTAATTCCTGCTTTTTATGATAAGAAAAGTAGAAAGAAATAAAATAGTAAATGCACCTCAATTTGTAGCCAAACCAAAGAAACAGTCTTCGTAAAATCATCCCATATTGGTATTATGCCTATATTAGAAGGTTATGAACTTCAAACTGAGAGCTTCCGACACATTCGGTTTATGAATACTATGTTTGGAATTTAAAATACACTTTATAAGAATCTATAAGAATCAAAGTACGAAGAACAATAAAAAAAGGTGTGTGATGAGGAAGGAAAGCAAATTTCCCTCTGAAAGGACAATCACATGTTATGGATATCTTATATACTGTAGTAATTTATTTGCATTTTCATAGCATTTATACTGATAATGTAAGCCCCCAGAATAATTCAGAAGGAAATCTCCATACCTGCATCTTTTTGCAGTATTTGCTCATGAAAAAGATTATGCTTTTACTAATACTTCAGTAATTTAACAATCCCAATGCTCTTCTTTTTCAAGTAAGAGAAAGCCATTTGGTTTAGCTGTATTGAATATTTTAAAGATAGGCAGCACCCACTGTCAGTAACATAATTATTAGTAAACAACCCTGAATTTTGAATTTATGAAAAAGTAACATTGATTTATTTTTCCTTAAACCAATCTTCACTGGAAGTTATAGAACAGCATCTGTGAAATAAGCCACATAATCAGATTAGCTGTAGAGCGCTGATTACTCCACATTCAAATAGAAACCAAAGAATAATTTATTTGATGTACTCATTAAGCTAAAAATGCAGAATTGACAGAATATGGAAGTTCTTTGATCTTTTGTAGGTGTTCAATATAATCTCAATGCTTCCTGATGAGTGACAACAGTGTTTCAAAAATAAACCTTCCATGCAAAGAGTTTGTTTTTGTTTTTTAGTTTAAGCTTATGCATTCATTATGTAACTGCTGCTTTGAAGATTTTCTCCTTATTTAAACAACATACTTTCTCGTGATCTTGGAACACAGAGCTGAGAGCTGAAATAGGTTTGTAAAAGGGGAACAAAGTTGACTCAGTCTTTTTTTTAAAGAAGATAACATTAAAAACAAGGCTAGCAGGGTAAGGTTCTCATTTACTATCCTTTTCAAATGTGATAAAAAGTGACAAGAGTTAGTTTGAGTTGATTGTTGAAGCATCTAGGTATGTCTTTCTGAATATCAGAAGTCAGGCCAGCTTTCTCATTTGTCTCCCATTTACTATTCTCTTTCACCAAAGAAACAAATTCCTATGGAACATAGAAAAAAAAGAAAAAAAAATATCACAAATTGCACGTAAGCTTCCCTCTCACTCATTTCCCAACAACATACACTGCCAGTTCTTGGCACCTCCTAAAAACAAGTCAAGATTTTCTTTAAATTACAGATACTCTAACATCAAAATTGACAGGAAGATCCATTCTTGGAACATTTTTAACAAAGAAGCAAATTCTTTTTTTCTAACTAGGAACATTTTTAACTTATAGACAAGCTGTTCCTATCACTTTCTTTATGTACAGAAGTAAATCAAGTTTATGGCATCCCTTTAAAACTACATAGCCATAATTTGTTGCACTGGGTCTTATCTGCAGTGGACAAAAAGACTGTTTATTATGGGTTTCCCACTTAAAAAAAAAAAAAAAAAAAAGAAAAGAAAGAAATCAGTGGTAAGAAACAAATCTCCAGTTAGTATGCAGTCCTGACTTGCAATCTCACCAAAGTCTCTATCAGAACAATTTGTGCAGAGCAACCAGGTTCGGAAGATAATGGGAGCAGGACATTCAGCATCACTGAAAAACCATTTTCAGGCAGCTACTGAGGTTGGTAAGATAATGGAGAGAGATTGCATTTCACTAACTCTTCCTCATTTCTTTAACTATGCTTTGAATTTGCCCCCACAGGAGTCCTTGATACGAAACAATTCTGTTGGTACTGCACTGTTGAAATATGACCATTAACTCAACTAGAGCAGAGGGACGTGAGTAATTCACAAGGCTACAGTGAGAAAAGTTTCAATGAAATGACCTGAACATAATATTGGGTTGGGGAGAGAACACAGGATATTCTTACTCCTATTCACATGATGCCTAGTGTTGAGACAAAAGTTACTATAAAATAGGAGGTTATAATTGTACTATAGAGAAGAAAAAAAACCAAATTGACTGTGCTTACCAAGTGTGTGATTCCAAGCATATTTTACACATATACAATATATATATAACAGAATTATAAAACAGTTTGGGCTGGAAGGAACCTAAAAGATACGTAATCCATATGATCATAATTCTCATAGTTTTCAGAGGCTCCTTGAACTGCACCATTAAAGGACACATTAATTAGATTCCTAATGTAGTTTCACACCAATTTATACAAGCTTGACTGTGTTTTCTGCTCAGCTATTTGTATTTTTTATGCTCTTCTGCTCTTTTACCTCCTTGACATTTGTGCCAGAGCACCAAAACAAATATCTTTTTCAAGTTCATGCTAAAACAAAAACTCAACCATAAGGAAATAGAAAAGGGGCATTTGGTGGCTATTAAGACTCAGCTGCATGGATCTGCATCAAACATTAGCATCAGAAACAATCTCTTCCCATAATTAAGTGCTCTCACACAACCTTGCAAGCGGAGCTCATGAGGGATTTTGTGAAAAACTGTAGTCTTGAGCACACAACAGTGACTGAATTCCTCACAAATCACATATGATTTACATAAATGAGCGCCTCAGCTCTCACGCAGTCAGCATTAGACCTAGTTACTAACACATGAAAAATGCACTCACAAACTTGGCACATGGCTTTTGCAGCTGCCAGATATACTCTGTGAGATGAGAGCAGGTGGATGAGGAGGGCAACAAAAACATTTTCAACACTGCTAGCAACAGGAAGAATGAGAATTCTGCTTATCTTGTTACAGATTTTCAGATCATATTAGTGATTTCATTAGGCAGTTCCTAGAAGCCAAACCTTTTAGAATGGTATGGAGCTCAAAAATGCCTCTTGAAAAGAGCAGCTATAAATCAGACTCACATCATATTAACAGCAGAGGAATTACACAGTGCCATGAGACATACCCCATAGCTGGTGCAAGAAAAACCTTTAGCCTTCTGCTTCACACAGCTGCAACTGTGTGCATCATGGATTTACACAGAGCCCAGTCCGTGGCCTGGCTCTGCCAGGATACCAGCACACTCACGGACACAGCTGCTGCAGTGGTTTCAGGCAGGTGCTGGGACATGGGAGCAGTGATGGATGGGAAATAGCTCTGAGCAATCAGCTCAGTTCAGCCATGACTGTGAAACATCCACCAGATTCTTTTAAAAACTCAGTAAGTTTCCAGATAGTTAAAAGAATATTAAGAAGGGATCCTCAAAAATTTCAGTGGAATAAGAAAAAAATCCATAGCAGCTATTTTTTGTCGATTCAGACAAAGTGATGCAGAGCCCAGTGTACCTGTGTCTTTCACAATCAAACTGAGAGAGGCCTGAAGCGAGGTTAAAGGAATTCTAGAAACGTATTCTGGTCTATTGCTAAGACTTGCTCTTTTTTCCCATTTGTCTATAATAACTTTCATTTCCTTACTTATATTTGCCTACTTTATACCTTCTTCCTTCTCTTTAAAATAAAACTTCTCCTCCATGACAATATGTAGTCTCCCTGCCCAGCTTCAATTGCCAGGTGATCAAATCTGTTTACCAAATCCTTCACGGATAAAAATAAAAATAAAAAAAAAAAAACCACCTTTTGGAGGCATCCCAAACCACTCTGCAACAGAACTATTGTAACTTACATAAATCTTTGGGCAAACACAAACCCCACCTGTATGACTACAAAAAAACTGAGTACCATAAGTAAACTTAAATTCTGAGAAATGCATATACATTCAGAAAATGATGTTTGAAATATTTCACAATTACTTCTCTTATGCAGACTGAGCTGAGAAAAGTATAATTATTGAAAAAAACTGGAACCATCATTTATTGCAGAATAATCCAATAACCAGGGTAACTGAAAAAAATAGATGCGATGACATAATTTTTCATATGTACATAAACTGGACAATGAACCTTCAGCAGAAATATAATTTCAACCACTAATCATTAGCTGTATTTTTCTTGTCTTTGTTCTGATCTTTTTCTAATCTTTGTTTCTACTTCAATTATAATCCACACTTGTGGATTTAGCTCCAACTTTCCAGTTGTAAAAGCCAAGAAAAAAAACTCCACGCTCAATTTTGAATGTATTGTTTCTTGTGAATATACTGTGAGAAAGAGCTGGGGTGTGTTTGACTTTTTATCCTGGTACCCATGAAAAAGTGGAGAAGAAAGTAATAAGACATAGACAAAGCAGCATAAAGGAAAAATAATTTCTAGCATTACATAGGAATATTAGATTTTAATTAGATTTTACATTGAAACCATAACAAAAAAGATTATAATCCAGACAGATGTCAGACTTCGGAGAGAAAGGCTAAGTGTTTTCCTTTTTAAATGGGCTATCTCAGCCACACTCCTCAGATTTTAGTTTACGTGGCAAACACAATTACTGGACCTAGGAACTGCATCCAGTGTCTTTAATAGCAATTGAAGCAGACCCTCTGTGAAGTGAAATACAAGCTGCTTGCTCATCTCTCTTTTAAACCTTAATGCTTTTACTCTGACATGTTTTCAGAAAGGAAGAAAAGGTGAGCTTCTAGTGTACATAACTAAGCTATATCATATCCTCCACAATTGAGGAGAGTTGGCAGAACTCTATATGAGAAAAGAAAATCTGTTACCAATACTAATTTACAAAGCACAGGAAGGTCCTCATCTTGACTTTCTTTGTATTGGCTGTCCAAAGAAAAAGCATCCAGTCATTCCAGGGAAAATGAACTGATTTTTTTTTTTTTCTTGAGATACCCAGAATTCCATTATTATGCAAGACAAGTAAAGACAGAAACAGACATTTGGCTTAATCTTTCCTGAATTTTGGCAGTCTAAAGAAAAAGTGGCAGACAGGATTTCCCAGGAATAAGAAATCCTCCAATCTTAGACAGATTAGAGGTACCACTCTTTGTCACTAGTTTTTCAACTAGTGCCTGTTTTGAAATTACTATTAAAAAGGAATATTTACAGTAGTAGAGCAGGGAATAACTACAGCACTGAACACAGGAAATGAAAATAAAGACTATCAGATATCACTGAATACTATAGCACAGAGAAGATTAAATAGATTTGTTATATGCCAGACCTGTGCTCTGTAGACTTCTCTCCTTGCATTTATGGAATGGGATAGCATTGCTGAACCATAAAATGGTACCCAACCACTCGGATAGAGTTTACTATAGTATATCCCACCAACCCTACATTTTGCCATTACACCTAAGCTAAATGCATTTGAATGTGCCTCACTTGGCACACCTAGAATAACATAGGTACATTTTCCAGAAGATACAGAGAAGTATTTAAAAGATTACAACAGCTTCACAGAGGAGGAAAATAAAGAATTTACAGTCTTGGTAGGCTTATTTACAATCTTGTCTTCACATTTCTTAATAATTAGGCTTAGCTGAGGAACATACGCATATTGCAGATGTACTTCAAACTGCTTTAGAAGTATCTGGGCAATCACCTCTTCCATTATACTTAATTTTACCCACAGTAAATGCAGTAAGGATCCATCCACAGCTTGTTATCTTGTTGCTTCTCCAAGTTCTCTCCCCCTAGTTAGCTCTAATGAAATTTTTCATGTTTTTACCTGATGTATTTTTTTCCTTCTCTTCTAAATTATGGAAAGTAAAATTCTTGCTAGGATTCTGGTACCGATCTTATTCTCAGAGCCATGCTCATACACATGGCAGAAGTGATTGGCAAGCTGTTCTCTGTCATCTTTTACAGATCTGGAGAATGGAAGAATGTCTGAAGAGTAGACAAAATCTTATGTCACTTCAGTCTTCAAAAATGCAAGGAGTAAGGAATCAACAGCTGGCCTCACCTCTGTTCCTGAGAAGAATCACAGAATTCTAAGGGCTTGGAAGTGTCCTTCAGAGACCATCAAGTCCAACTCCCAAAGAAAGAAGGTGGTAGAACAGAGTATGTGATGGAAAAGCTTATCCTGGGTGCCATTTCCAAGCAACGGGAAATGGTCAGCACAAATTCAACAAGGCAAAATTATGCTTGACCAACATGGCCCATTCCTATGATGTCATGACCAACTGGGTAGATGAGAACAGTTGATGCAGTTGATGTTGTTTCCCTTGACTTCAACAAGGCATATGATATAATCTCCAATAACATTCACATCTATCTGAAATATCCTCAACTCACCTATGAGTGGACAAATGAGGCAGACTGAGAACTGTCTAATTGGCAGAGCTCAGAGGGCTGTGATCAGCAGTGACACAGTCTAGCTGGGGTCCTGTAACTAGTACTGCTCCTCAGGGGCTGGTACTGAGTCCGGTTTTGTTCAACATCTTCATAAGTGACGTGGATGAACACATAGAACGTGCTCTCCAAGTTTGCTGAATAATACAAAGCTGGGAGGAGCAGCTGACACACGAGAAAGAAGCTTGTTGAAGGACCTAAGAGTTTTGGTGGACAATACTGTGACCACGAGCCAGCAGTATGAGCTGGTGGCCAAGAAGGCCAATGGTATCCTGAGGCAAATCAAGAAAGTCATGGCCAACAAGTCAAGAGAGTTTCTCCTCCTCTTCTGCCTACCCTACAGAGGGTGTATCTGGGATACTGCATCTAGATTTGGGCTCCTTAGTTCAAGAAAGACGGAACTGCCGGAGGGAGTCCAGCAAAGGACCAGAAAGAGGATGAGAGGCCTGAAGCACCTTCCCTATGAAGAAAGGCTGAGAGACCTGGGGCTGTTCAAACTGGAAAAGAGGAGATCTTATCAATGTATATAAATATCTAATAGGCAGAAGTCAATTGCGTGGAGCCAGGCTCTTTTCAGTGGTACCCAGTGAGAATTTGGAAGGCTGATTAATCCAGTATACTGGATATCCAGAACTGCAAGTTCCAAACAAACACTACAAAAAACAGAATAATGTACCCAGAGAGGTTGTGAAATCTCCTTCTCTAGAGATATTCAAAGCCTTTCTGGACATTTTCTTGTGTAACCTACTCCAAGGAACCTGCTTCAGCCGGGCAGTGGTCTACATGACATCCAGAATTATTTTCCAAACCCCTACAGTTCTGTGATACTGTCTTGACTCCGTGCTGCACTTTAGCCTTACCTTTTGACAGCAATATATCTCACACTATAGTACTGTATCACCAACAGTAAACCCTCTATTTTGGTATGAGGCACATCACTCTTACCTGCACCTGCCACACAAAGGGAACCCTTATAGCTTTCCTTGTCCAAATAATCAGCATCCCATGATAGACAAATAATCTAGGAACTCAGCATTTCTTACACGAACAGAAAACGTGGATGGTCTGACATACACTTGGTTTCAATTCCTTAAACTAATCTCTTCTCCCCCCATCACTTCCCCTTGGAAGAAAAGCTAAGATAAATGATATCCCACAGAGTTAGAAATGAAAGAAAAATATAAAGAAGCAATATTGCAGATATTCAGATGTCATGAATGATTACTGTATTTTGAAACTATTATTACTCATCCCAATATAAGAAAAAAAATACATGGTGGATAAAATGAACCAATGCTATGACCAGTAATAGTACTTAGCTGTTGCATGGTCTACCCTTGCCCTGGAAGGATTCTACCACAGTGCAAATATCATAGCTATATATGACAATTATACACAGAACTATTTGTCCCAGCATTTAATGGATAAGAAATGGCTTAATGAAGTGAAACCTTATGAAAACATCAAACCAACTCCTAATCCAGATGTAAAACTCAATAGGCTAAGCTACTGAATATCATCACCATAATATTAATCTGGGAATCTTGGCCATACGGTTGTTATCTTGCCTGAGAAACACATAACCCATTAGCACTGTAATGCTGGTGATATATACAAAAAAAGTATTTAAAGGTATAAATAACATAAATAGCTATTCCTTAGGCAACAAATATAGGTCTGTAGCAATTTATATAATTTAGAGAATAAATTATTTTCCTTGTTACAGTTCTCTGCTGCTCATTGTGAAAGTCTTCTCTTAAACCATACAATTTCATTTGAACTTTTCGGAAAAATATATCCTTGGCATTCTTCAAAAGGGAAGATCTGCTTCTCGAACCAAGCTGCATATACTCCTCCTTCAGTTACTGCAGAAGACATCACTACAACACGTGATATGATATCTGTGACATATTTTGGTTGATGGACTGCCACAGTCTTCTAATGTTCATCATCTCATTTGTGCACGTACCCCATTTTACAGAAAGGCTACAATATATGCAAACACACTTCATTGCAATCTTACAAAGAATTCAAGGAAACAATCACAGATAATGGATCACAGTTACTTGATATGTAAGATGAAGTAAAATTAAGGGCACTTCATGTATACTTACACATATATTAGAATACTAGAGAAAGAATCAATGTACCTAAATATCAGAATACAATATCTGAGACTGCAAGACTGGAAACACTAACTTGCAATTGCTAACCAAGGGACTGAGTTTTAAAATCCAGGTTTCTAAACTTATTTGGCCACAAAGCACCATACACAGAAAATATAATGGATTAATCAGCCTCCCAAATTCTCCACTTCTTGTCCATGGAAAACTGATTGCCATTCTTTTGACCATTTACATTCAAAAAACATATGGAAATCATTATCACTGCCTTCAAATAATGATTTAGCAATAAAGAGCAGTGAAGAGATCATAGATTGCTCCAGCCTGGAAAGAACAGATGAATAGATATATATCACATTTTGTTTTTGCAGCTTGGCAAAGAGACAAACATCCATACAGCCAATCATTAAAATAATCCTTTATTATTATTATTTTCTTTTACAATGACTTCAATCAAGATAATTCCTTTCTAATACAATATTGTTGTGGGGCCTCTTTGGGCCTCCTTTTTCTCCATTAATTCTTTTTAAAACTTCTTTCTTTAATCATGATGGTATTTCCTTTATATTTTTTAAAAAATAAGTTTATTTTGGAAAATCATGCTGCTGTAAATTTACGTATTTTTACATAATTTTAGGAGGACAGCGGTTAATGTTTTAGCCTCATGACTTGCAAATGAAAGAAAATAACGCTTAGCAAAAGACATTAGAAGAACACATTCACCATGAATCATACTGCCCTTGAAGGTGCAGCTTAAAAAAGCAGAGAAATAGATTTGACACCACTTGGACTTGCAGCTTGGACATGCTGCATTAAACTGTTCAAAATTAATTTAATCTGAGCATGGAGAATAATAGCCTCTCAGTTCAAGGCTTCTGATAGCAGTAATTTGCACTCGAAAGTATTTCCAAAGGGAAAGAATAAATGAAGGGTGACTCTCCAAAACTGAGTGAGCAAATGTATTCACTAAATGAAAGCCTCTTGATCACCCTGTAAAAGAGCATTCAGGAAAATGACACATTTTATATCATTCTGTGGGGTAAGAATTTTTTCTTGCAACTGCTCAGCTGCTGCAAGGATAGACACTGTTGTTCCCAGGCTGATCGTGGGATAGGTAGCTGTTCTCTTAGGGTTTGTACATTTTAATTCAAAAGCCATGAGCTCTGTGTGCCTAAGAGAAGAGCAAGGATGACGTAGTCAGAAATCCTCATCTTGCAATTGCAATAAGGCACTGTGTAGGCTACCTGCATAAAGAATATTGTCGTTTCCTTGCGCTTTTCCAGCAGAGGATTAAGAGCTAACTAACAAAGTGTTTTAAGTGACTTATCAAACCCAAACATCCTGTATGTTTCAGAAAAGTCATGTTCTTCCCACTCATCTGTTCCTAACTTTCATCTCCATTTGCCATGTCTGCTGCTAAAACCTTTCAGTAGCAGTTTCATTTCTCATTCAGTTACTAGGAGACACCGATCCCACAGAAAAGGCTCTGCAGTGGGTGACAAGAAGTGCTGGCTGTCTGCTCCAGCACAAAAATGTAATTGGTGTTTCATATCAGCACGAATGCAACAAAAACTTCTTGGGTCACATGAGGACTACTGAAAAAAAAAATGCATTCAACTGCTAACACATGCTGTTTTCCCATACTAGTGAAGTGGAAAAGCTAACCATTCCAATCATAATAGTTACGGCATAGCAAGGAAGCAGTGCAACACATGTGAGAGTCTTCCCAGCTAGGGGGGAACAGGGAGCAATGAGGAGAAGGCTCAGAACCCTAAAACGTGTTAGGGTTACCATAATTCTATTGACTCCCATTCCCCTGCACTGTAACTTTCCAATTATGCCTCTGAAGGAAGAGGTAAAAAAAATATAGTTAGGTGTGGTTAAGGTGTGCAGGTGCATGCACCAAAACACACAGACGATCTTGGTTTT
Source organism: Callipepla californica brunnescens (assembly GCA_023055505.1). Taxonomy (NCBI): domain Eukaryota; kingdom Metazoa; phylum Chordata; class Aves; order Galliformes; family Odontophoridae; genus Callipepla; species Callipepla californica. The sequence goes on from JALIRH010000013.1 coordinate 4,423,403, forward strand.
CCCCTAAATCTAGCGCCATTAGGAGCCACATAGTGCTTGAACTACCCAAAGCAAGCCACATGCTTAAGCAGCAGTAATAATTAAGAACATCCTTCCAATGCAGAAAAGCAAGGACAGTGGTTTCTAATAGCACAGTGACAGCTTGACAAATGAACTACAGCAAACTAAGGGGAAAAAAAAAACAACAAAAAAAAACACTGAACAAAATACTAACCTACTTAATTTTCTCACCCCGCCCCCCCCCATCCTTTAGAATACACTTTTCTGAATGGCTTCGTGACTGTGAAGAACTCTTAGGAAGAGATTCAAAGAAAAACTTTAATCAAACAGCAGGAGAATAAATAATGGGTTAGTATTCAGGTCTCATTTCCAATGGCACAGTTGAACTACTTTTGCAAATTTACAACAAAGCTAAAAGATCTTTTAAAATTCTTTGATACCACTTAATTTCTTCTGAATCATTTACTTGCCACTAGCCATTTGTTCTATAATAATTCAAAGGTTATGTCAAAAGCCTAAAAAAAAAAAAAAAAAAAAGTGTTTCTCTAATATATTTTAGAAGTTAAAATATCCTGAAGGCTTTCAATTTATTTTGACTCATACACAGTCAGTATGAGCCACATGGTCCTGCTGCAGTCTTCTAAAAGCAAAATACCACATTTCTGGTACCTCTTACTTGACCAAAATTGGTGACTACACTGTGAACTTCCATTATATTTAAGAAAATTTTTTCTTCAAAGAAAATTGCAAGATGCATTTCAAGTCATTCAAGCCTTGGAGGGCTCATATATCCAACAGCTTTCTTAAAATGCCTGTTTTTATAGTCCTCTATGATGCCTAACACCTAACGCACAATGAAAATGTGCATTAAAATGAATTAATTAAAATAATTAAAATGAAGATAACTTCGTTTCTAAAATTTGCTTTTTCAAGCACAACACTCTTTATTTGGTTAAGTATATTTTTATGTCTTGACTTTACAATGACTTAGCATACCCATAATTGAGTGTGTTATGGAAAAAACTGCAAGCTAATAAGTAACTGATACTAGTGAAATACTGGAGTACATTATCTCACATGTTGATTTCGTAATAATACTGACAGCAGAGAAAAACACAGAACAATTGGTCAATAATTCAAGTCACGCCTTCTTAAAACTCTCATTCAATTGTACAGACACTACTTTTTATGAAGAAGTATTTAAATTGCTTTTCAAAGCTAAACGATAAGAGTAAGTTCACAACTGAATATCTGAAATAACAAGAGGGAGACCGATTTCATTTTTACTTTGACGGCGTGTATGAATTCGTCAGTTTTCTTAATATCGATGGGGGAAAAAGAGTTTGGTTTTACCACATTTTATAATATATATGCATTTTTTTTTATTTACAGTCTTTTCACAGATTAAAATTAGATAATTCCTAGATATTATACTAATTTTTGTTAGGCCATAAAGTTTTAAGCCATGAGTACATTTCAAAAATAAAAGCTTTAAGACCATTGTGAAGAAATGTATTTTAAAAGCACGTTTAATGTAAACATTATGGCTCTGCTTTAAAAGGTAAGTGCAGGCAATTAACCCGTTCAATGACCTCTGACTGCACATCCAGCTAAAGGAGCTCCCTCATGCCAGTGTAGAACTAGAGCATATTTTTAAAAGATGAACAAAGCAGTGTGGACTCAGAGTTCACACAAGGTTTATGCAATCAGAAGATTAACATTTTTTTGCTTCCAGAAGAAATGAAAGTTTTTCCCTGGGAAAGCAAGATTACATAGAAAATTTCAGAACATTCAATTTGAGACATCAGCTTTTTTAAAAGACAGCGGCACAAGAGGCTGAGGAGCTTACCATAACCACAGTGGCAGAGCAAACTGCTGATCAGACTCTGTCCTGTTTTCCTCCCATTGCACAGGCATAAGTACTCCCCATAACATAAAATCAAAAGACTCAACTATGCAATACTTTAATGAAACCACTGTCTTAAAATGAAGAAACGTTCACTGATTTTCATCATCAGACCAACCACAGACTTTGAAGAAGCCTAGCTATCATCTCTAAAAGTGTTGTGGTACTACTATTATTTTAACAGTGGAAAAACATTCTGGACGCAGAAAAAAAAATGTTATACATTTACCTTCTAAGGATAAGATCAGGAAAATGAAGATACCTATCATTTTTATAATTCAGAGAGGGATAAACATCATTGTGAGCTATCTGTGGAATAGCATATTGAGCTTACTTGCTAGTAAGCTTATGAACACAGAAAGCTCACATAAATTTAAGAAGTCCATGATCCATTGTGAGGAAGCATCTGTGTAGAATGAGCCCTGGTTGTGGGAACTTGAAGAGTTCTATCCCTCTGTTGAGAGGCATGCCAGATCATGAGTTACCTACTTAACGTCAGACAGAAGTGCTCTAAGGGCTTTAATTTCTGCTAATACAATTCAATCTACAAAGCACTAAGAGTTTTCATGGGTGAGCAACGATAGCCAGGTTACTGGTAATGTTTTTTAAACAGAAAACAAAAATATACATGCAGGAGAGAACAGAGAAGTTGAACTAAGAATGAAAATTTACCTTTGGCACAGCCCAATGCAGAGAACTAAATCCACAAACCTCTAAAGACCAATCAGGCTTGTACCTGTATGTCTTACTCTGTCACAACATTCATAGTTGAGAGAGAATGGATTTTCCACAGCATCTGAAAGAATTTTTCTTGTCTGAATTGATAGTGAGCACAAATTACAAAGTCAGAAATATTAAAAACAAATTCTGCTTTCAGGCAACAAATTGATATTCTTCAGCTTGGTAAAATTAGCATCCCTACTGAAAGGGAATCAGCCACTTCCCAGTACCTAGTGGAGTCTCCACTTTTCTAAAATAATACCTGGGTATCAGGAGATTTGTGGCACCTCCAGGCTCATTTCTGACTAAGTCCAGATGCAGCCTGTCCCTAAAATAGCATCAGCACACATAAAGGATAATGCACTGTAGCTGGATTCACCACACAGATGGAATAATTTTGGAAGGATAGAGAAACAAGGTCATTTTTCCATTCCAGGAATTCATAAATAATACAGGAAATACAGTAAATTGAATATATCACATACAGATAGGTTAATGGTTGGGTTAAAATCTGCAGATTAAATAAATGAAAGGAAAAAGCAGTACATCTTCAGGTCTGCAAACGGTGTTCCTCCTTTCCACCAGAAACAAGTAAATTTTGTATCAGCTGTGTAATTTCCAAAAAAACAATGTAGTGTGGCAAACCAAGAGTTACTGAGTATCACTACTGGGGAATACTTAAACTAAACTGAGAGGTAGTGAAGAAAATCAGCTCTGGTAATACTATAGCAAAAAGAGTAATGTTTCTTTTGAAACTTCTCAGTTTAAAGAACAACTGAACGAAACCAAAAACATGAACTATAAAGACTATTAAACAAGCAGATGGTGTGAGAATAATTTGGAAGCTGATATCCAGTTAAAAACACTGCTGCCTAATGACTGACAACGCAAGGGATTGGTGGCATTTGTTACTGAAGTGGGTACACTGTGCTCTCTAGCTGAAGACCAGCTTCAATGTAAAAAAGCTGAAAAGAAGCAAAAGGAAAAGAAGCAGAAGCAATTATTGTAAAGAAGAAATAGAGCAGAAAAGTGGAAATGTGGAATTAAAATGAAAGCATGGCAATCGAGGAAGGGAAGGAGGATGCAAAATGAAAATATTTTGTTTCCAAACAATTAATTAGAAAAGTAATTTATGATCTTTATCAACCGTATGAGAAGTCTACTGGATAGGGATCACAAACTCCTATTGCTATTACTATTATGTTAGTCACCACTCTTTATTAACTCTATTACATCACACTCCATTCACATACCTATAATTAAGATCCTCTCTTATGCTGCACCTTTTAATAGCCCAGATCACCTTGAAAATGCTGCAAACAGACATACCTCTCAACACAGACACTGTGAACAAGTTTAAGAAGATCAGATTTACCGTGACTGGTTTTAAGAACGATCGTTTAAGAGCAAACCTGTACTTGACTTCATTCCAAGCCTCGTTAAGTTCCAGCAATGTATTTTTACCTTCAAACATACCTGGCAAACCTTGTTGATCTTTCCAGGGCATGTATGTCATCACATTGTTGATAACATATGAATTGTATTTTAAGAAGTCAAATGTCATTTCTCTAGAGGCCTTTTAGCTCTTTTGAAAATGCGGAGGGGCAGTCCCTCCCTCTTCCTCTGCCCTGCCTTGCCCTCTCTAAGTGATTAGCACCTAGACAGCTCAGAACTGCAGCTCACAGAACATCTACTCAGAAATGCTCCCAGTTGACCAAGTACTCATGGACTGTTTGTCAGAACATCCATCTGGGCTTCTGCAGGAAACACAGCTTTGAAAATCTTGCCCCTTCTCAGAGGAAATACGCTATAACATATACCATAGTAACAGCCAGTAATTACTTGTATAAAACATTGGCTTTCACGTGAGCTAATTCCACTTCTTTTGTTTGAATTCTGTCTCTCTCTAACACTTGCATAGTAAATATTGCCGTTGCACGTTCAGATCTTTTACCATAATATTGTTTTTCCTTGCAACTATAATGAAGATTGATTTAATCTCAGAAGTATTAGCCCCTTGCCAACCAAACACTGTGCTGTTTTCATGAGCCAGAAACAGAACTCTTTATGATGACATTGTTTATCATTCTGCTCTCTAAAATATTGACTTTCATAAAACACAGTTTATTCACTTAAGGTTAGAAGATCTCTTTCACTAAAGACTCAAAGATTAAATAAATATTTTTGCCACGTCTTTGAAGGATCACAGTGAGTTACAAGCATTCCTCTGCTAAGAGCTTTAAAGAATTAAATAATATATCGTTTCAAGTGTGCCTGACTTAAATGTCACTTTTCTCATTCAGGTCATGCCATATCAGTTTCATCAAAATTAGAGCATACACTCAGCAGTGTGTTGCTAATGACTGCCATCATTACAACCTTTTCACAGTGCCTCACATTTGGGAGATATGGCTGTAGACCACAGCTTCCAGGATGAGCAGGAGGTCCCTTTTCTGTCTCTCTCTTTTAAATTCCTGTCCACCTGAAAGGCACATATCCATCTGCTAGTGCACTCCAGGAAAGAATCAATTTTTTTTGTTTCAAACATGTTTCTCACTGCAGGGATCGTTAAATACTTGGACTCACTGATAAATGGAAGGATTTATCAAGTTTTCCCTCCTGGACCCAGCTCAACATTGAAACTCTTTCCTACTGTGTTTTAGTTATTCTTTCTTAGCTAAAGCTTAATCACATAGCTAAATCACCATCTTCTTCTTCAGGACTTTGGAGAGTGAATGCTAACTCACGTGTTTTGCATGTGACAGAACAGGGTAAGTAAAAAGAGAGACTAAGACCATAAGATGTTACTGGTACAGAGGTTTGCCTCTACTAACAAAAATGCGTTCCCAAAGTACAATTAGATATTCATAAAAATAACAAATAATGAGAAATAATTCTGACAAAGATGGCATATGATTTATAGCACATATATGAAATGGCATATGCAAAATACTGTCATATGCAGGGAAAGGCATATGGCAGTATTTTGAGATCACTAACTGAAGAAAAAAGATTGGATAAGAACAGTGAAATTACAAGAAAAAACACTGACAGTTCGTGTTACTGAAGCATATAAATTTGACTGTGATGACTTTTCTTGTTATAAAATTAAGAGCTGATTATGCTGTCACACTATCTTCCATAAAAGACCTAACTGTAAAATCACACATTTATATAATTTTCATTTTTGTAGCAGTATAAAACTTTGTGTTGAGCAGAGGTTCGTATCTTAGCAGAGACATGAAGTGAGTATCCTTGTGTGGCTGTCTGGTGATTCATACCAGATACATTCACCTCCTCCAAAACAAGCAAACAAAAAACAAACAACAAAAACTACTGATCATATGGAAAAACGTATCTATCAACGAATATGACAGGACTGCGTCATGGAATTATCTGTAGAGATCCCTGTTTAGCTCAGCTGTTCTTCTCTACACAAGTTACTTATACCTGTTCTTCAAAATACAATAAACAGTGTATTGCACTAAGCACGGCCAGAAAATGTACTGGAATCTACTAACAGAGTTCTGTGAAGATGGGGTATTACTCCCTTTTCTCAGCGAGAAGTGAAGAAAAAAAACCAGAAACCTGCATAGGAAAATTTCTGTGCCTTGGAGAAAAGATCAGGCCTAAAACTGAATTGTCTGAAAATAAAAAGCAGTCAAGGGCTATGGTTTTTTTTTTTTTTTTTAAACTGTTGATGATACCACAGACATTATCAATTCAAAAGACCTTTTATACCTCCATTTCTTTCTGAAAGGTGAAAATGAAAATATATTTGTCATCTCAATTCCCTGTATTTTTAATCATTTCTGAACCTATCATTTCAAAGAGCACCAGAAATAATCAACAACAGATTCCAGCTTCAAAGTTACCTATGACACACAGCATCTACCTGAACAAGAAAAGTCAAGGCTGCAAGTGAATTACAGAATCTTAACTTTAAAGACTAATTTTTCACTTGCTATCTTGGGATTATTTTGAGTTACTTCGCATCTTGGTAGGATGCCAGTACATACAGGAGAGTTGTCAACAGCATGGGTAGACATATGCAAGTCAGATTCGATAACAAGAGCTGTGAAGATATGGCAAGAGCAACCTTGAGCACACCAAGAACCTCAAGTATGCGCTGAGTTAGTCTAGCCATGTCTTCACTGCCACCAGAATAAATGAGATTACAGCTTGTCTAGGGAAACTTACTCACACTGAAGGTACTTTGGATAGGGATAGGGCTAAACAACACATGGAGGGTCTTTCATAAACTTGTTTTTCTCCATACTCGATAAATTGGTTAAATCCTCCAGAGTTAATAAATGTTTGATTGGCTAAATCTCACCTGTGCGTGTGTGGAGAAGGTTTGCATAATGCAGTATTCTTGTTTCTGCTGCCCCAAAACAGCAGCCTTTGATGTGGGTGAGGCAAGGTACCAGCCACCACAGAATTCACCGAATCAATCAGTTTTCTTCTAATCTTTCCTTCTATTTAAATGTCACAGAATAAAGAACAACATTGCCAATTAGATCAAAACAGTGGGAATATAGCTGTTTCAAAAATTAGAGTCTGTATAGTCAGATTTATAACATTTTCTTATTACAATGTACTTAGGCTTAATTTTGATACGAGAATATATTTTTTTAAGATGCATAGCCCCCAATTGGAAGAATGATACCCATAAGCAAAAATGGCTGCAATGATCCAGTCAGTAAATAGAATTCAAACAGAGCAAACACAAGACTACCTGTTTAAACATGGTCAGAAAGCCATGATTTTAAACCACATCAGTGATTTTCTCCTGACTCTCTACTCTTTAATAGCTACTGGCTGAATTCATGCAATACAAACAAACATAAAATCAAGGAATCTCAATAAACTGATTTATTTTCTCAATTTTTTTTTAAAATATCATTCATATTTTAAGATATAGCTAGTAACAGAAAAAGCTAATAATTTGGAGGATCATTATTTCCAGCTGCCACTGTTTCTATTACTGTGCTCAAGTTATACCTACTTATTACTGACCTAATGATACTGATACATCTATTGCTATTGATGTACCTACTAGAAGAACACTTGGAGCATAGCCTGCCACTATACAGACTGTTAACAAATGCCTGCATGAGGAATGCAGTTTCAAAGACAAAAATACAACTTCGTGCTTCCTTTATCATCTCTGTCAAGGGAAGTAAACTATAAGTTAGCCCAACATTCTGTAGGTCTGAGATTTGGGACTGAGCTTTTATTTTCTTGCACAGGTGTTTCTTACACACTTAAGACACCCAAAAGAATCTGAAAATGATCACACACAGCTCAAGAGGCAGATACAGCAGGAAGCAGTACAGCTCTCAGCTCTACTAAAGGAAAATCCTAGTTTAATGGTAATAATTAATGTCCAGTTTAACATGTGAAAAATGTTTGAGAAGAAATACTAAAACAGAAACTGGCCACTGCTTTTGGAATGAGTAAAATTATTGACAGTGTTCTATTCTGACAGAAACAAAGTGTTTTTCAAGACGCCCCCAAATTATCTCACTTTGCAGAATAATTTGAACTGCCTAGAGATCTGTTTCCGTATTGGTGTGTAGTGGATTCTTTTTAACTGCTTATTTATTTTTTTAAATAACTCTTCTCCCTGTCACAATGGAACAATCAGCTGTCAATTTGTGCTGTAAAACATTCCTTGGGAAAAAAAAAAGTATGCCCAGAAATCTTCTTTGGATCCTATCTACCGGTGTATAAAAATATTTTTAGAACAAAAATGAAGCATATTTTTATTCCTGGAAGGACTGGCTCCTTCTTGACCTTTCTCATGTTAATTGGGTCCAGATTCTGCAAAGCAGCTACCTACATCTTGCACCTTAACTTTCAAACAGGCACATTCTGGTTTCAGCTGAATCCACGTAATTATCTCCTGAATCAGTCATTTAGCATTCAGTCCACCATACTCTACAAACCTATTCAATAAAAAATTAAATGCGTACACAAATATGAAGTACACCAAAAAAGACCCAAGTAAATGTCAATCTGGAAAGAAAATCTCCAAAAAAACAAACAAAAAAAAAACAAACCATAAATCACAAAGACTGATACAAGTGAAGGCAATAGATCATATCCTCAGCAAATATAATCCCACTTTATTCCAGTTCGCCCCCAACAAACCATAGGAAGAAGCAGTTCAGGAACTGCTCCATTTTGTTGACCAACTAATACACAACTTCTAATATTTACTACATTTTGAAAAAAAAAAAAACATTTACAGATTTACTGCAAAGTTTATATCTTATTAATGCATTATTATGTTTGAAAAAAAAAATTCCAGAAGCACTGGAACCTCAGACAGGATGTAAAGTGATGAAAGAACTTATAAAGCAGGTGAAATACAACTTGCACATACAGTCTCAGCTATTTCTGAACTTTTGTGCAAAGCTCATGTAAATTAAATAGTTGATATGTTTCACCTCCCTCTCAAAATCCCTTATTTCTACTCCAATGTTTTAACCAGCAGTTTAAAGTTTATCAGCTTGCTGAATAATGCGATATGGAGTTCAAGAGCCACCTGACGTTTTATCAGACTGGGACTCACTTCTTTTCTTTTTTAAGAGCCTAGCAAATCTGCTGTGGAATTTGGTATCCTTGCTACTCACAGTATTTATAAATATTTGTTGAAGGCAGATAAACTCACCCCTTTCCTTTTCCTCATAAAGCACTCCAAGAAAATCCCAGGTTTTAATGATTTCTTGAGCAGAGTAACAAATACTCTGTGACTAGACTTCTGTATACAGAAGTTCTTTTTGAAATTGTGCTGACATGAAGTGAATGTAAACTAGAATCAACCAATTTTAAGACCTCCGCTGAGATTTGTTCTTTGACAACTGACAGAAAGACTCAGAAATTAGCATTTTGGTAAAACCTTTATTTGTTTAAGACGTCTCTTAGCCAAAGAGACTGTCTGTACAAAAGGATTAACCTATTGACAATGACTTTCGAAATCCAAACTCATTGAATAACAAGTACTGAATGTGTTTACTTTCCTAATGCACCCACAATTCACAACGAAGCAGACTCTCTTGAAAAGGTCAAAATGCACAAAGAGCTGAATTTCAATAGGAAAGCCTACAGAAATTTAAAGCTGAATAGAATGTTACATATTCAAGAGGAAAGACGGTTTGTTTAAGCACATTTTGATTATGTACATGGATAAAAACCTAAAAAGACTTAGAAAGGCTACTGTTGCAGGCCTCCTCCATTTAACCTGGCCAACCTATAATTGCCCGTGCCTTAAATACCTCATCCAACCACTTCTCAACTCTACAGGAACTTGCTTAGTTGTTTCAATATTTGAAAAACTCAGGAAGTTAAATAAAAAACATAGTATCCTACTTACCTACATACGTGCATTTATGTTTTCACTTCATCACTGCTGTATGCCTCCACTAGGGAGGCAAGTTCAAAAATGTGACATTAACCATTAGAACTTATTTCAGTTCTCTCCCAAGGAACTATTTTCATCATGTGAGGCAGGTACAGTTGAAGGGTTGTTTTCGTTGCTGATGTATAGAGCTATTTATAAATTTTTATCTATTTTACAGGCGAAATTGGTACAGGTTGCTTATTCAAAATGATGCAGCATGAGTAATTATTAAGATCACTTGTAAAACAAACATTTTTTCAGGTAAGATAATAAATGCAAATGAAGTAGTTTAGACAAGGAAGCAGTCAGTAAGCTGCAGATTTAATCTAAGTAGAACGAACATGAAAGATTTGATGGAGCAAGGTAAAAAATGCAACAGAATCAACATAGAACAATGCATCTGGAAGAACGAAGCCTTCACAACATTACAGAAGCATAAGATTCCCTTGAGTACTTTCAGATGAATTTTCTAAAGAAGCTAAATTATGCATGGAGTTGAGAAGTCACTTTTGAAACATTACACAGCCACCACATTCAGGTGTGGCTTTCATGTCATATTCTGCTGGTGGATAAATCATGGCTGAAAGCAATACTCAAGTCATAGAATCATTAAGACTGGAAAGACCCTAAGAGCACCTACCTAGTCCAAACATCCACCTCCTACTAACATTACCCACTAAGTCACGTTCCTTAGTACCACACCTACACATTTCTTGGACACCTCCACAGACTGCGTCTCTACGGACACCCTAGGCAGCCTAGTCCAGCATCTGATCACTCTTGGAGAGGATTTCCCTAAAATCCAACCTGAACTTCCCCTTGTGCAACTTGAGGCCATTCCCTTGCAAAGAGGGCATGTCAACATCCACCTCACCCCAACCTCCTTTAAAGTCAACAATAAGGTAAATAAAGCCTTGCCTGAACCTCCTCTTCTCAAGACTAAACAATCCCAGTTCCCTCAGACACTCCTCATACAATTTGTGTTCCAGCCCCTTCACCAGCTTTGTTTCCCTTCTTTGGGAACACTCCAGGACCTCAATATCTTTCTTGTAGTGAGGAGCCCAAAACTGAACACAGTACTCGAGGTGCAGCCTCACCAGAGCTGGGTACCAGCACCTCACTACCATCTGAATAAAAAATGTCTCCTTAAGATATAACCTAAATTTCTCCTCTTTTAGGGTTTTTTTTTTTTTGGTCCTATCGCTATTAGACCATTTAAAAGTCACTCCTTTCCTGCTTATAAGCTTCTTTCAATTACTAAAATGTCACAGTGAAGTCTTCTCAGAGCCCTCTCTTCTCCCAACTCCCTCAGCCTTTTTTCATAGAAAAGATGCTCCAGCCTTCTAAGCATCCTCGTAGCCTTCCTCTGGACCTGCTCCAACAGCTCCACATCCCTCCTGTGCTGAAGAACACAGTTCTACAGATGGGAAGCCTTTCAAGAGCAGAGTAGAGAGGGACAATCACTTCCCTTAGCCCATTGGTGACCCCTCTATTGATGCAGCTTAGGGTACCATTGGCATTTGGTTGCAAGCGCAGAGTCCTTGCTCATATTCAGTTTTTTTGTCCACCAGGACCCCCTAAATCCATTTCAGCAGGGGTAATCTCAACGAGATTTTCTCCACTCCATTCTCAAGGCCCCACCCTTAGACTTGTTGAACCTCATTAAGTTCTCCTGGGTCCACTTTTTGAGCCTACCCAGGTCCATTTCAGTGGTATCCTTCCCTTCTGTGGTGTCAAATGAACCACTCAGCTTAGCGCCATCTGCAAATTTGTGGAGGGTGCACTCATTTCCATTAACTGATAAAGGTTTTGAAGAGCACTGGTCCCAAACCAGACCCTTGGGGGGACACCACTCGTGACCGACCTACACCTGGACATAGAAGCATTAACAACAACACTTCCAGCTATGTCCATCCAACCAATAACTTATCCACCTAATAGACCTGCCTTCAAATCCATCTCTCTTCAGTTTAAAGATAAGAATATAGTGTGGCACCATGTCAAAGGCCTTGCACAAGACCAGGCTGATGACATCAGTTGCTCTTCCTTTGCCCATTGAGGCCACCAATCCATAACAGAAGGCCACAAAGATAGCAGATGACCTCATTAAAAACAAGGTAGTGTACTGAAATAATTCAATCTTCTTAGAAAGAAACCTGAAATGAAGCTTAAGTGTGTTTGCATACATAACTACATTTATAGGTGTGTGTACACTTTTATACATACATAAACACCAGTTTGCTCTTTAGGATATGGAATATCAAATATATGGGGAAGATGAACTAGAAAGATAGGATTACACAGTAATTCATTTTCTTGTTTTGTAGTACAGAAGCCTGGAACTTCATATGCAAAATGGGAACTGCACAGACAGCCTCTGAAATGTAAACTGCTTAGATAATCAAGACTGAAGAGTTCTGGTTATCAGGGATGTGATTTGGAAGACAAAAGCCAGAGATTTAGATGACAACCAATATGGTGTTAATATATATAAGCATCTGTAGATCTATCAGAATATTTCAACCAAGGGATGACTTTTCATTAATACCAGCTAAGACAAAAAGAAAAATGCAATATATGGTAATGACAATAGAATGAACAGATGAAAAATTCATTCTTAGTCATAAAGCACAAGGAAATGACAATGTAATATACCTATACAACACACACATTTGAGAACAGCATACCAATTTCCTCTGTTATTTGAGCAGAGTACCACATCCAGCATAGAAACCCCAAAGATCTTTCCAAAGTTATGAGAATCACAAAAAATGGCTATTGTCAGGGAGAAATTTTATCATAATTTCAGTTGCGTGGCCACATATGGGATTTTTTTCCACCTTCAAACTTGTTCAAAAATGTCAGGTGCAATTTGCATCAGTTCTAAAATTAGTTGGAATTATTAGATAAAAATGGAAATATCTATAGCTCTTTAAACAACATATTAATTCACTTTTGCCTAGTAGTATATAGCAGGAAAAAGTCCACAGGTTACTTTAAGGGTGAGTCAACATTCACATAGTCTTAACGACATCAGAAAAGACAAGTATGCATGTGTGCAAAGGTCTAATTGACAAGTACCTATGCCCAAAATTCACAGCTAGGTTAAAAATACTTAAAAGCTATTGTTTTCTTCCAGTCTGACAACTTAAAAAAAAATTCCTGTGAACAACAGGCATGGAAAACAAAGGGTTCAATAACAAAAACTTAAAAGATGTTTAAAAAGTACTTAATTGAATCTCGTCATTGAAAAATTAACTCTAGTGTAATAAAACTCCATGACCTTTGAAAATAAAGCTTAGCAAACAGGCTACTGAAATTAAGCACCTGCATAATATTCTTCTTATTAAAATTATTAAAAACCTTTAGAATAAAATCCTTTTGACTTAAAGAGCATGAAAGAGTATGTTCACTTGCACAAATAATTGACCTCCTCTTATTGCACTGACTAGATGTTGAAGGCAGGCTAGTATCATTTCTTCCATATTTTGTTACTGCATCAAAATAAAAAAGTTTCCCCAAATTTAAAGCCATTGGAAACAATTTAGAAATTATCTTCTCTTCTTGCCAAATGATGTGTTCTTCAATGATAATAGGAATAGTCACTAAGATTAGAATAACCTAATGAAATAAAGGGCTCTGTTCTGCTGAGTAGGTATTTTTCTTTTCTGTGCATATTTAAAACATGTACATACGTCTCTCACCATACACCTCTGTTTTATTAATCCTGTTTTAACAGTACCTTACTCTATCAGACTTTGACTACTTACAATAATTCAAAGAGTAATAGGAAGAGAACATGCAGTGTTTCTGAGCCATGGAGAGCTACTGTACTGTTGCATTTAAAATGCAGGTCAAAGTTGTTAACATGTTCAACTGTGCCACATTTTCCTTCCTTTCCTGATATCATTCCACGTGATTTTCCCTTCATTTTGCTTTTCTACTGTGGTAGATCTGTTAAATCAATGCTGAAGTGGTGTGTCAGTGCTGAAGGACATACTAAATATTAACCATCATATTGCAGCCAACTGACCACAATCTGAGTGCATTTCTGCTCCCATGCATGAACAAGGAACTATGCTCATGGAATCCTTACAGTGATGAGGCCCAGGAGCAAATGAAACAATTTAAAAGCATTTCAGCTGCAAAGACTTCTTTTAAGATCCATAGGCAGACAGGTTTAAATTCTATGCTAAAATTAGCACTATTTCTTTTAAGAGCATTATCTGTCTTACACAGTTCAGACAAGAGTAAGTAAATATTGTGCGTGTCTACAGCAATGCAAGAAATCTAAGATGACATGATTTGGAATATCTGTTTTTAAATGAGGTCACACTAACATGACAGGCATGTAAGGAACTTGGTAGAAGGGAAACAACGAGCTGAAAACACTAATACCAGCAAGTATCATACAGAAAGACCACAGTACATCACTCGCTGCTAAAGAGCACAACAGAAAAAGTAAATAATTTACCAGTATCAGAGACTCAAATTCCAAGCTTAAATAGAAAGGAGATTAGTATTAGACCTATAATAGTGACAATGTGACCAAGGGCAAGAGTCTGTGAAATCCTAAGGCAGATTAAATTACGAGGCCAGAATTGAAAGACTTCATTTTTTTTTTTTTTTTCCAAGGCAGACAGGGTAAACGTGAACAATGGTTATTGGTTCTCACATCAAATTTACTGTTATAGAGGACACAATTTCACCCACAGACAGAATTATAATAATCAGGATTCTTCCTTGCAAAACAATGCATATGTTCTTTGCACCTTTGTGCCTACCAGAGGCCCTCCTCCTCCCATCTTTGGAGCTCAGGAATCAAACCTCTTCAGGCATGCAGCTGAACACTGCTACAGAGGCAAGGCACGCTACACAGACGGGTAACGTTACCAAGAAAGCTCCTGCTCTAATTGCATTCTGACATAGGAAAAGCAAGATGACAACTAAGGAACGTTTATGCATGAAGATATGGAAACAGTAATAGTTCTTTGGGTGGGATTTTGGAAACAGTGAGTCACTGACATTTGGTTTCAAGCTGAAGCTGTAGTCCTATGCTGTTTGTGTGGGATACTGTTATCATCTGACGTTCTGAGTTCATACAGAAGGGACTCAACAGCATACAGATTGGCTAGAAAGAGAATAAAACCCCTAACAAGATGATCTTACTTCCCAGGGAGGTTAGGGGAATGTTTTTTTTATGGAAGAGGCACACCTTTACATGCTCCACTGAAAATTAGCTACACTGTTTTACATTCATGATATCACTTCAAGTACAAAGAATGAGTTGGAAGTAAAGTGTAAATCATGGGCTGCTTCGGGTAGCTTTATCTAATCCTTTACACATACATTAGTCACACTGTAAAACAGATGTAATTTTCCTTTGTCAACTCTAACTAAATTTTAACATTATGTAAATAGACATCTGTTCTTTAAAACAAAGCTAAAAAAACCCACCAAGACACATCTACTACAGGGTAATACAAGACTAAAGGTTACTATTACAATCTTGCTTTTACTTTATTTGCTCCCACAGCATCCAGGTCTAAAAGCACTGAATTTCTCCATGACTAATATAGCAGTTAATGTTTCTTTGGAGCACCGGTACAGTAACAGATCTACACACAGCAAATCACCACTGTTTATATGCACCATTTTTAAGGCAGCTTCTCCTTTTAAAAGTATCCAATGTAATACAATCACAGTTTAAAAGTAACACAAATATAAGGACAAGAAAATGAAGGTTGAACAAGAACACCTGACTGCAATCCAGATAGCAGAATCAAGTACTGAGAAAACACATCTCTTCATTTGCAGGAATGTGCTTCTTTGTGCTCACATCTGCTTATCTTAATCTATTTGTTTTCCAGTGGAATGAAGTTTTCCACTTTATTTTTACTAGGAGTTGTTAAAAAGCAGAGCTGCATTCATCTACTTCAATAACGTCAAGAAAAAGATTGAGAAAACCAATCGGGGAAAAAAAGTCCAAGTATTTCAGATTGTTTTTAAAAGCTTAATGAAACTTAACTCAATATATATTACAGAAATTTCCTAAACAAATTAAGTAGGACTGCAGTAGGTATTCCTTGAAATGAAGAACTCCCTGACTGGTCAATAAATATTTATCTATATGAATATGGAACAATACAAATTGGTATAGTTCTGCTGAAAATCAGAATCCAAGACTACTCTTGCAAGTATAGGATCATGTTTTACCATGAGATCTTTTATTCTGTATGCTGTAACTGACAACATCAAATCCCTTAAACTGCTCACATGGGTGGTATTCAGGTATAAGGCACATAAATTTGTACAAGATTATAATATACAAGATGATGCTCAAAGTCCTTGAACCTGTAAATGAAATCCACAGATATGCTAGTGTTGTTTCATGAGGAACTGATAAGAGAAACAGTTTTTTAAAGATTACGGTGACAGGCAGAAATATAAAGTTCTCAAGAGAGAACAAAATGCACATTCAGTCAGATTTTGAAGTGCTCAATCAACATTACACTGGCAAAGTCTAAATTACTTTAACCGATACTCCTGTATGGATGAAGACTATTTCAAATCACCGTAAAAATCTAAAGGTAACGTATGGTGGTTGTATTTCAAAATGCTACAGAAATGTTACCAGGTCTTCTAAACCCAAGATTAAGAAAAATATCACCATGTCTTGAATGTTCCGTGCGCTGACAAAACGGTGCTGCTTGTTTAGTTACCATAAAGTTTTCTGATGCTTCTGGGATAACAGAGCACATAAAGGAAAATGGAAACTGCTCATAATTCTTGACACTGTTATGCATATGCAGCAAAACAGCTCTCCAGTCTATTCTTTGTGTTTCTTTACACTGGACAGAATGCAGACCATGCAGCTTTCTACACAGAGCAATATTGTGTGACAGACAGAAAAATAATCATTTTTACCTCCTAAAATTCCTAGCGGTGGCTGCTTTGAAGAGATGGGACTTTAACCTAATATGCAAAGGGCTGATTCAACTGAATATTAGATTTACTTTATTGTATGCAGAAAAGCTATGTGCTTATTTGGAGGATAGATCAAAATTGTTTGAATTCCCTCAGGGGGCTTTAGATTTTTGAATGCTATGTCCAAGAATACAGATTAAGACAGAACATGAATTCTTCCTTGCATTTCAGGTGGTAAGAATACACACTGCAGGGCCACGTATTAGATTTTATAAAAAGGTGTTTCGATACTGAAGCACGCTTCTTAAAGCCTGCTTATCTCTAGTGAGAAGCTAGATGGGAGGCTATATTGTTGGCCAGAAAGCCACCCATCTTATGAATGAAGCAAGGAAGACAGATAAGTAACCAACTTTTAGAACAGTATGTCATAGTTATCTCTCTAAAGCAGTTTCAAATGATTTATCTTGCATTGAGTGGATTTAGCACTTGTCTTCAATTTCTGCAGCAGTTGTTAAGATTTTTTTAAATATAAAACTCACTTTGTGTGAAAGGCAGTGTACTTGTTTAACTGATAGACATCAACATTCTGAAAATAGTTTTGCATTTTCTTCCTTACCTACTATTGATCCCACCAGTTAATTCTGTGACCTTTGAGAGGCCTGGGAACACAACTCAGTCATTACTTTTCTGCTGGTGTCTCTTTCAGTTTATTGTTATGGTCTTCTGCGCACCATTTTGCATTCATATGAAAAGACAGCAGGGCCAGCCTCTGCTTAGACCACAATCTGTGTCCAAACAGAAAGCACGTGGTACCAGAAAGGGGAGGTGGGAAAACTTCAAGGGCTATGCCTCTATAGCCTGGGGTGGACAGGACAATCACATTGGCACGTGGGTTCCAGTTATCAGACTTCTAACACTGGAGTATTTCACATCTTTCACTGAGTAAACACGAGTGAAACATTTTCATCAAATGATAAGTTTCAGCAGATACTGATTATTGGCAAGGTTTTACACATTAGAGAAAATTACACTTTTCATGACAACGCTGTTGTAAAAATCTATTGGAGCTACAGTGATGAGGGTTTCTGGCCCTTTACATGACAATATTCTCTATGAGGTGACAGCCTCATTTGACTAAAGAAAAACTCTGCATAAGCCAATTACATATAGCAACTCTGGAGGAAGATCAGCTTCAAAGTAAATCATCTTTAATGGTGACGAGATTTCTATACAAAGTGCTTCATTGGAAACTTGGAAATTCTTTTAAGTGCTAATTTTTCACTTCAGTAGCTAGAATGGTTCTGCTAATTTTTTTTTTTTTCTAATTCCTTAATTTTTCTGCAAGATAACATTCATGACTAGAAACAAAGAAAATCGTACATTTTTCATGTTATGGACCAATTAATAAGTCTAACACTTTCTGTACACTAAAAATAGGTTGCTTTAGTTTTGTCAATTGTTTTTGTAAACATTCATCTGAAATGCATTAATACTATGAGTGACAATATAACTACAGTTTCTTTATGCTTAATATGCATAGTTGATCAAAGGACAGACCATTTTCTAAGTACATTTTCTTTCCTGAATTTTTCCACTAACTTAAGTATAAAACAAAATAGAGAAAACAACTTCGATTGCATCTTCCTAGAAGTAAAAAAAACTGTCACGCTTTCACCAAGATTGCAAGAGCTTTGAGAGAGAGGTGGGTGAAATTCCCTCCACAAAAGAAAGCCAGTCTCTGAATACCTATTTAGGGGCCAATCAGTTTAACAATATCAATGCTTTCTGGAACCTCAGTAACAAACAAGTGCTTATTGCTTGGAGATTTACAGAGATTTCTAGAATGAAATAAAAATTTAAATGAATCACACCTCACTAGAAGCTAATTTTAATGATGTGCTCTTCTTGATTAACTCCAATGCTGAGTACTTAGCAAACTCTTAAGTATGCTATTTCAAACTCATACTCTTCTTTGCAACAAAACACTCTCTTACACCAGTGAAGGGGTATCACTTCTACTTTTGGTTTCAAGTCTCACTGTGAGAATCTAATATTTCTCTGTAAGCTAAAACATCTGAATTTAAGGGCTTCCATTAAAACTATTGTATCTTGTAATATATATTCCTCACCTTTGTCCATTCACAGAGTCTTTATTCTAACTTATATAACAAATCTAAACCAGAACACAGAAAATATACACCATCTCCTCTGTATCCATCTGGAACAGAACGGGCTTAAGATTCACAAACTACTTTGAATACTTTCAGGTGAGATTTCTAAAATCAGTTCACTTCTTGTCTTTCCGAACTGATCATCCTCATGACAGAACACAACTGACTGGTCTGAGACAAAAGAGACCACAGGACAGGAGAGCAGAACATGAATTTAAACAGATTTTCTTAAATTTTTTTTCTAATCTTACATATTATAGGAACTGGAGATAAGAGAGGATTGTTCTTTTCTTCACTGTCAAAAAAAAGAGTAAAAAAAATAAAATGACATTTCAGCACTGGATTTCAGTCCCTCAAGCACTAAATATTTTGTACTCCTTGGACACTCATGACCACCTGCTCCCTTCATGCTTACAGAGCTGCTGTCACACAGCCATTTCCATGCTTAACAGTGAAATTGCCTAAAGCACTGTATTTCTACAGAGGAGTTTCTGACTTCATAATTTGCTTTGTTTCCTCCACAGGTTTGCCCAAACTTGTGTCTGCTTCTCTACCAAATTGCAGGTCTGAAGGTAAGCAAACACAGCCTTATTTTGATGGGGATACTAGAAACATTTGTTTCCATATGGACCCAATTTATATACTTTGCAAATCTTTACTGTTTTATAAGCTTGCAAAAAAGATATATTAAAATAAACAAATATCTGAATTTCCTATAAAAGTTTCAGCTGCAAAGAGAAATTATAAAATATATATATATACATATATAATTGACATATGGGACTAACAAGTACGAGACACTGATACTCACAATTTCATTTAATGTCAGTAGCATAGCAAAGATTTCAGCTGCTGAGGTATTTAGGTGCTGAGAAACTGAGGTCCTGGCCTGCAGGCAGGGAACCAAATGAGCCCCAGGACACATCACAGCTCACTAAACAGAGCTCCCCTAAAGACATTCTTGCAAAACCAAGGCTCAGCTGATCATTCTCTTTCACCAATTAAATCAATAGAACCACTTAGAAATACACAGAAGAGATTTCTGTAAGAGGTAAATGGAATTTATATTTCACAGCACGAGCAGTAAATCTGAGGAAACAACGAAGACAGGACAACTGCTAGGAACTGGCTATTCTTTCACAGAAGTGGTGTACACAGTTCAGGAACTCGCTGGAGAATAGTGTATTTTCTATAGTTTAACAGAAACTCAAAAGAAATAAGCACTCACTTTCCTGTATTGGCTTTTTGTGGAGATGATGCTTACCACACTTTGCGGTACAGTCTCTATCTCTGTCATCGCTAGATTCCATGTTTCAGATACTTTGGCTGCTGAAACAAGGATTACCTTGCAGGTCAGGACATCAGTACATTGTAATTTATGAGACCGAGGGAGGAAGGATAAGGTTTGATTTTGCTTTTGCAACAAGGTTTGCAGCTAAGATTTACAGTGAGAGCCTCTTTACGCCAAAGAGAGCACCAAACAGTGAAAGAAATAGATACAAACAAATAAATAGAACTGTTTGAAAAGTAAACTTTCTTTAAAATTTGCCAGACTGCTGTCAGGGTCAGAAAAAAAATGAAATATTCATTTTGAGTATAATCTTCTACTTACGGAACAACTAAAAAGATTAAACACAATAACCTTGTGGAAAATATAACCCTCTTCTGACATTTATCTCAACACAAAAAGGCATTCTTCTGGTGGAAAATAGAATTTTTTCATTTGACAAAAAGTTCCATTAAATAGATATTTTTTATACATGGTCTAATTTCTTTAGCATGGCAGCATGATATCCTGTATGCTTTGGCAAGCTCTTATATTATTTATTACTACATTTGCAGAGTATTATTTAAAAAAAGGAGTTTAAATTCACAGCTTCTGGTAAACAGAAAATAAACTCAATATGGAAATTCAGTGATTGTGTGAATTATGCACAGAGCCTTTCAGAGCACTGCTCAGTAATTGTAAAAGCTGTAGAATGGATCATAAATAAGTAAACTGCATAGTTCTCCTAAGCCTCCTCCTGCAGCCCTCAAATAACTACCTCCATCTTATTTGCTACGAGCAGGAATCAAAAAGCACCGTATGAGGAACCTGGATTGAATGACAGTTAGAAGGGCTTCCTTATTTCATGTATTTTTGAATCTTGTTATGGGATTAACTAATCTGGTTGTTGTATGTTAATGCAGTGTTTATTTGAAAGAGTCAATCCTAACATTTTCTGATCCCTTTGTCCAAAATTTTTGCACTGGACCAAGACAATCATGTCATACTCACTCTCAAAAACCAGGAAGTTCATTACACAACTTATTCTCATAGAAATGCTGCAAGTTTGCCAGAACCCCTGACCTCCTGAGATTGCAGTCAGACAGTGATTGAAAACCTGTTCCATTCACAATGTGATCAAAGTCTCCGAAACATTTGAGACATGAGCATATGGGAGTGTAGGATGAGGTTCCTTACTTATCTCCTTGCACATAATAGCCAATATAATCTTTATTCCTTACAATATTTACAGCAGGGCTGACGTTTACCTGAGAAAGTTTGTTTGTGAAGTTAAATGCAAGAACTGCATTAAAGGAGGCCACAACAGGCCTTCCCTGTTATTTCATGCTTAGCATTATTTTTGCTGATAAGAGAAATAATGGCTGTGTAGGGAGCAAGCACAACTAGCTGCTGACTTCAAGGAAGTAAGAGATAGTTAATGCTCACTACTTCAGTAATTTGCAGGCTGCACTGTGAGTGGCACTAGTCAAGGAACACTTAATCTAGAAACAAAGTGGTAGAAAATATCTATGGAATTTACAGAACACTCAGAAAGTGATAGTAGAGGGACATCATATACATCACACAAGTCAAGTCTAGGTGGTACAGTATCATATGTAAAAGCAACATTCTGAGTAGTGGGAAGTACAGTAATTATTGGCAAGGAATGGGTTTATGTTGAAAATAAGGTCACTCATTTTTATTCAAATAAAACTCAATTTTCATAGCTACTGCTACCTTTACTAAATCTTCATTTATCAAGAGTTATCTAGACCTCTTGCCCTTCTTCCTTCAGAAAGATTAGATGAACATAATCCATTTTGTCCATGACTTCTGCAAAGCTACTGCATTTACTCAGAGCAAACAAGAAGTCAGGTTTGCAAACACACTAACTTCTGCAAAGGCACGTTTTAAAATTTAAGGGCCCTGTGGACATCCAGGAACACAGTTTGTGCTCAAAGAATCTGGAAGCTTAGGTTATATGAAATATTTCTGCTCTTCCTGATTATGTGAGAGAATTCACTTGTGACAAAAATTCCAGAACTATTCCTAGTGTTCCTTTATCAGAAAAATATATGTAAATAAGAGTATAAGAGTATGAAGATCTAACTCATCAAGCTAACTACGGCAAGCTGGAAGGCAGAGATCAGGTCACATGCCCAAGCTATGGATGAAACACAGAGCGCATCTGAAAGCAGAGCTCTACTTTTAGGTCCCATGATGGAAAAAAAATAACACTTACATGGGGTCATTCGGGGGACACTTCATGAAAAAGCTGCATTAAGTGAGGATGTGAACAAATCTGCTTCCTTTAATGCATCACCTTCAGTAATGGTAGAAATGTTTGTAGCCTAAAGTACTCTTAGATCCTTTCAGAACTTGAAAAGTGTAATACAGTGGAAACTAAGTAAGTCTTAGTGTAATCTTCTGTGCCACGCTTTCAGTAGAAGCTTTTAAAAAGTGTGGGAAAGTTTTTTTGTTGTTTTATAGTACATGTGGGAAATCAGAAGAAAAACCTAGATCAACAAAACAAGGCATGCATGTCTGACTTGGAAAATCTGGAAAGGTCTTCAGTGTGGTGTCCACACAGGAGGTTCACTAAGAGTACCAAAGCTGTTTCCTGAGATCACTAGGACATGGTAGGACTGACAATGCCACTCCGGTGGTTTCTAATCCACATAGACAAAAAAAACCACAAAAAACAAAAAACTATCCCTAAATCCACCCAAATGCTACTGTACTCACCAATATTATTATATATTCCTGAACAGATAAATTTAGTGCATATTTCTTAACATCTTAATAACCTTACAGTTGACACAGAAAATACATTAACATTTTCCTCTATTCCTCAGAAAGATAATTGTTAACCCTGGTACTTTCAATGTCAGAAAATTGTGAAAAGAATTTTTTGAGTACAGCCTAAATGTTGAGCAACATATCAATTCTACAACAATTCACCACTAAAATTTTATAGAAAGATTTCCAAGTGATTTAACCATGAATATAAAACAACGAGGAACTAAAATTGTGCTAATCTATCTATATCTACAGACATGGAGAAGAGAATAAACCATGCTAATTTATGTGCATTTTCGAGGCTAGGGCTAAGTATGGAATTCTTCAGTCCTGACTTTCAGTTAATTTTAGTACTGATTAAGAATAAAAATCATAAGATCAATATTTAATGCATCAGTAAGCTCAGTATAGTTGAACCAGTGAAATGGCAGGGAAAGGACAAAGGGACAGTTAATTTTGACTTACAAAAACATTTTCAAATGAAGATGTATAAAGTTTATCTACAGTACTGCAAAATAGGCCCCAATGGATACACATAGCATAGAATGTGTTTCTACCTTCACTTTCAAACATACAAGAGTATGGTAAAACAAGGTGATTGAACAGCTATCAAAACAAAATTGGATTCAAATTCTGCATTACACTACAACAAATAAAACTGATTGTTTCCTACTAAGTACTTTTTTTGATACATTTATTACAAATCACTACACATACCATCTTTGGTTTATACACATGAGAACCATAAGAACAGATTTATAGATACCTTATACATGAAACTTGACTGGTATCGTGAGAATATAAAAAAAAATAAAAAAGTTCTCTGCTCTTATATTCAACCCAACTAATTTAGCTATCCTTTCTAAAAAGCATGTTCAGAAACTGCTTTAAAGAAAGTAACACATCTTTAAAAACACATTACAGAGCTCCTGCCACTAAAACATGAATTATACACCATTACTGCCAGCATTAAAACAAGTTATTTGTTGATCTGGATACAGTTTTTCTACACAGCTAGGAAATGATGCATTCCAAGGAACACCAGGATATTTTAATTAAGTAATTTTACTATGGCCACCACTACATTTTTTATACATATATATTTTACTTTATACCCACATTCAAGACAATAACTGCTCTTAAGGCAAAACAAGCTGTATGTATGGAAAAAAAAATAATAATTACCTTCTATTTCAAGGCTTTTTTTTCCCCCATAAAGCTATGAAAAAAGCTCAATATGAAAATTTCTTCCTTGAAAACTGACACAAAATCTATCAGCCTTAGTTGACCCCTCTCAGCTCAAGTAATTGACAAAGACCCACAAATGTGATTTAGCATATAGTGAATTCTTCATTTTAACTGTAAGATGATTGCAATTTGAACACAGATCATCCACAAAAAGAAAAAAAGTCTTTACTATTTTATATGTATTATGTCATGCAACATTTCTGCAATTATCCAATTGATAAAATGAGCACTCAAAAAGTGATCACCCTATGTCGGAATACTAAGAGTAAGTGATGGCACTGATGACAACTGAGGCACTTTCCTGCCTTTGTTCACTAGTATCAGTGTTCACTAGATTTATGAAATCTGACATCATTAAAAGCTCAACGATTCACCATAAATCCTTCAACTCGGAATACATTCAAAAATTGTTTATGTCTTTCCACTGAGAAGCTTAGATATAAATGACTTTGAAATTAATATCTGAACTTTACCAGAGGCATGCACTCCAAAGTCAATGAAGCAACGCCTAAAGCATTAACAGCAGATGCTCTTAGAAAAGCCTCCCTGCTCATAGGGCACCCATTTCACTGACCCTGTTATCCTGTCATCTGTGCCTGGAAAAAGCCGCATTCACAGTTACTAGACTGAATTTTGGAGTAGTTCATCATATACAAGGTCTACCTGGAGCATCTGATCACTCTTCATTTAGCAAGTTAGAGAAATCCTACCTTCAGTCCTACCTAGCTTATAGGGATGGTCAAAGAGAATTCCCAAAGATGAAGAAATTTCTTTAATTGTTGTTTTTGGTTTTTTTTTTTTTTTTTTTTTTAAATCTCTAACTCTGAAACTTGTTCCACTGTGTGAAAAATCTCCACTGAGACAGAAAAAAAAGTGTGACTCACAGCCCTCTGGGTTGGCACTCAAGAGAGGAAAGCTATCCATGCTCCAAAAAATTATTCTTTTATTTTTACACGAAAATATTATTGATAAAAATGTAGAAAACACCCTCTAGCGCCAGCACATGAAATACTAACCTTTCCATCAGCTTAGCACCATAACCAAGAAATTATGTGCTTTATGATCCAGTCAAAATGGTACATATTACCAAAGCATAGCTCTTTTCTAAAGAGCCAGTGAAGGAATGAATGGAGAACATTTCCTGTGGTTCAGTGAGTCTTCTGAAAACAGAGATATGGGCTTGTACTCACAGGCAAAGAAAAAAAGAGCTTTGATTCTTTAGTGTTTAGGAAATCTTCCAAAGTACCATGTAAAACAGAGCACTGTCATCGTCAGTTTTAAACAACAGTAAGTACAAATGCCTCTTGCTGTTAAGACTGCACATAGTTGTTCCCAATGGAGCAGAGACAGCCCTATGGGGAGTGAAATTAAAACATGCCTTTCCTCAGCATTTCCACACAAATCAAGCAGTGGGCAACCACAAATAGTACTTTAATATTGTCTATGCCCTGCTCATACTGAAACATGTCAGTACTTCTGTTCATGTACAAGGTAATTAAATATACAGACTACATAGCTGAGTGTCAGCCTTTTCATAGGACTATAGAACCATAGGTGTTAGAAGAGACCTCTGGAGCTCCTTCAGTCCAACCCTCTGGTAAAGGGATTCCCTCCAGTAGGGAACACAGGAAAGCATCCTGACTGGTCTTGAATATCCCAGAGAGGAAAGTCCACAACCTTCCTGGGCAAACTGTTCCCGGGCTCTGTCATCCTCACAGCAAAGAAGTCTTTTCCTCACATTCATATGGAGTTTCCTAAGTTCCTGCCCTCACTTATCACCCCTTGTTGTGCCACTGCTAAAAAGAGCCTGGCCCCATTCACCTGACTCCAGCCCACTAGATATTTATAAGCATTGATAAAATCTCCCCTCAGTCTGTTCCAGACCCAGCAGTCCCAGAGCTCTCAGCCTTCCCTCATACAGGAGATGTTCCATGTCCCTCATCATTTCTGTGTTCGTTTTAGTTATTAAAGGCTAATACTATATCTATCCTTCTGTGAGCAGCTAACACAAAACACTACTGTAATACACTTGAGGTTTAACCAAGGATTTCTGGTATTAGTCTAAAAAATACAAGCAAAACAAACAAACAAACAAACAAACAAACCCAACAGTATTTATTTATCTGAAACCAGCAAATACATCTTAGTGGCTGTCAGTGAGAGGACCATATACCTAAGGGTGATGAACAACTCTGGACACAATATAGCTGAAAGAAGGTAGAGATCAAATCAAGAGAAACCCCTCCAGCCTGAGAAAAAGAATACTTCATTGCTAATATTAAACAAAGCATTTTTCAGAGAACAATTTACAAAGTTAAATAGGTCTGTAGACCAATCACTCAAGTAACTTGGATATAGTAACACATAAAAGTTAATGACAATTCAGAAAGCATTATTTTGCTGTAAGATGATCACATTCACTTTCCGAGCATTCTTAATTTGTACTAGCAAAACTAACCAGAGATACTCAGCCCAGATCACCATCTCTGTATCTACACACTCACACAACTTCCATTACAGAATCAATGAGGTGGTATGAGATTTCCATATTTATCTCTGACCCACTGTCTGGACCCTAACTCTGTGGGTTTCCTCACTTACTCACACCATGTTTTCCACTCCAGTTTTCCATGACTTTGAGCAAGTGGAAAATACTGTCAGGAGGATTGTTTTTTGCCAATGACCCAACGAACTGGTGAATTCCCAAATCAACAAAGAAGTTTGTTAAGACGCTTTTAAAAGATTTCCCAAAGGTTTTTGCTGACATTTGCACTGGTCAGTGCGGGCACAAGAACCGAGAGTATACATCATGAAACCTTACAGTCTTTCTCAGAGACTGAGCTGAAAACCTTCATCCCATATGGGAAGCAGATGTACGCCCAAGTTGACAGCACTGACACCTGCCATGGCACCCCGTGGAGTATTCTTCATGAAATACCCACCATGATACAGACAAAGACTGGGACAAATAACACTTGTTCCTAAGTCAATTATTTGAAAAGAGAACCCATAATGTGAGATTTACTGAGATACTGTTAACTTTGTAGTGAATTGAAGTGTTTGTAGCATCTGTAAAACTGATGGATTGTTTCTCATAGAGCTGGAAGTTCAATAGCAAATATGGGTTTTATGTGCAGGAAAGCAGCAAGGTCAAAGAGCTGTGAAGGTTACTCTGGAAACACAACTGATTTCTAGGGGAATAATGCATGCACTAGAGTTTACTATTTGTTTCTTTGAAAAGAAAGCAGATGTGAAATAATCCACAGATGTAATCCATTTTCTTTTTGTCAGCTTTATGTATCTAATATGAACAGAACAACTAAGAAAAATAGAGCTAGGTTTTGAGTTTATTCTTAACATTCAACAGGTTTCAACACAGACAAATCCTTCTCAAGAAGACTTCAAAACCTTAAATACATGCTCAGTTCCTTCCAAATGTAGAAACAGCATCCATTTTGTGTACCACCTCTAGACGTACGCAGCAACAGGGAGAGGAGAGTCAACTTCATTCTACTCAAGCATAAATAATTGCAAGTTGTGAAAAAGTAATTCCCATCAAAATTTTACTTCTATTCCCTTTTTTCTAGGTCTTCCATTCACACTTCCATCTTAAAGAAAGAAAAACAAGATATAACTCTTTAGAGAAGGTATTTCCCTATAACATGAAAAAGTATTTTTAGTTACTAAATCCACACTGAAAAATTCACTAGAAAAAAAATCACAATGTAGTTTTTGATTTTGAAATTTTAATGAGTAACATTTGAACAAGTCTTCTAAGAACCAATAAGTGTGAAAAGAGTTATGTCTTTAATATGCTCTATATTTTAATGAACTCTTTGTCTCTGTGGCTTGTCATCAGTGAAGAAGTATTTACTGTTAATATTAACAGTAAAACATAGGCCAACTTTCATTACTTGACAAGATGCATGACTTCAGCTACTGTCCAAAGAGCCCTAACTGAAATGCTAAGAAACTTAAATGAGAAATTAGATAGTTATTACAGATTTGTTTAATTCCTGGCTTTGCTAATCTTCCTTTCACCTTCACTGAGGCACTTAATCTCTTTACGTACCAAACTCTGAACACCTGTCTGAGAATGACTATGCTACACTAAACAGAATATAAGCATCAAGCAAAAAAACCTAACAAGTTACTCATCTGTTTTATCAGAAGTTTGCCTCCAACATGAGTAAATAGAGCTTTTTCAATCTGATTTACGGTGCACATTCAATATTTCCATTAAGATGAACTCATTTTATTTGCCATCTAGTTTATGTGTCTCCAACACCTGTAAAGTGGTGTAAGCCATTTCTCTTTCAGGTCATTTATGATGAAATGACAGCTTCACTTATCAAACTTAGAACCTAAATACCATTCCTAGCACCTCCTCAATGCAGACTGTGCTCTTTGAGGCAGTTACCACTTTGCTTTCATTGGTTTTGTTCTTCTAAATCCAGAAAGTAGTAAAAAAAAAAAAAATATATATATATATATATATATTTTAAAATATATATATAAATATATTTTAAATAAAATATATATATATTAAAAAATATATATATATGTATATATATATATATATATATATCTGTTTGAAACCACATTGCAAATTCCATCATCCTGATAAGTAGGCCCAGAAAGATAATTTTCACAGACTGAAGTTAGAAGAATAACAGGGACAGTTGTTCATCTAACCAGTTTCTTATTTCATCCCACCCAAGAATGCAGTGAAGACCCACCCACCTTGGCAGTCTCCACCACCAACTGTCACCCCGGCAGCAACTGTCAGAAGATGGAAAGAGAAAGCTCCAGAGGGCAGGCAAGCCCACTGCTGCTCCACACAAACCCTCCACCAATTTATACACTTCCCCCTCACATTTATTTAATCCTTCACTTAAGTTTTAGCCTCAGGAAGGTGAGGTCAGAAGCAGACCTTTTAAAACATTTGAGTACTGTTTTATCCTCTTTCCTGTTCAAACAGAACAATGCTAAGACAAAAAAATAATAAATTGATAAAAAAAAAAAAGTAGAGCAATAAGCAATTTGTTTAAAACTAATTGACTAGTCAACTTGAAGCAGTTTCAGAGATTTGCCCCCTTTTACCTTAACCTTAATTGCCATTGCTCCAGGTACTTCATAGTGCCAGGTCAACACAGCCTTCCTTCCATGAAATAGGAGCTATGTGTTCCTAGAGCAGTGTGGCACTGAAACCAATCATGATTGCTTGATGTAGAAAACAAAAATTAAAAACCTAATTATACTCACATCCAGTAACAGAACTGTAGTGCAATGACAGTAAAGTATTACCCCTTCATTAAAATGTATATAATTAATTTCAAATTTGTGCATGTCTAATAGGATGCCTGCTCGTTAAAGAATCTTAACTCTTCCATGATGTCATGAAAATAAATTCATGAAACTTCTTTCCTATCTCATTTAGCAACAAGATGCAAATGTAACTAACATTTCCCTGAAAATTGAAGAAAATATCAACACAACATTACTGAAGTTGATTAGGCTCTATGTCATTTATCACCAACCAGAAGTGTAAAATTGCTTTTGCAAAATAAGTACTGCTTTTGGTTTACATTGCACTCTAAGGTAACTTTGAGACACATTTTAGCTAAAATATGGACAACTGATTCTGATTTTACTTTGATCTTTCAGTATGCATTACTGGACCTGATACCTACACAAGTTTAGTAGAGGAAATTAAAGAAGCTTCAGCAGGTGAAGTGCATACATCAACTACATTTGAATGATAATAATTTAATAACTCAAAAAAATAACAATTATAAAAATATAGATACATGATGAAATGCTTCTGAATCCAAAGTGGTTGCAAAAAGCTAAAGTATATCTTCTAAGAGGACAAGCTCTACCTTACTGCTTTATTTTAGTAGAGCAAGATACCAATTCCTTCAATTAACATCTTACATGCTTAATGTATCAGAAACAAAAAAAAAAAAAATCCCACTGCATATATTTCTATTTCAGATAACCTCAGTAAAATAACATCTGGGAAGCGATTCCCCTGGTACAAGTTAACAGTGATCCTGAAAAATTGTACTTATGGACATGCACTAAATGAGGAACAACAAAACAAATAAACCCAAAAGAAAGTAATGAAACATGTGCATGTGTTTCCAAATACTGAACCAATTATATTCATCATAAAGAAAACAAGAGAAAAATTAATATAACCAGAATATAAACGTTTTCAGGATTGCAGTAAGTTTGAAACAGGTGGAGAACGTAAAGTGGCACTATCCTACACATAAGACCATGCAGTGTGATAAACTGAGCAAAGTACAGAATTCTAATGAATTTCTTAGCCCTTGTCAGATCTGTCCTTCACTCCATTCTCAAAAAACTTGCTACTGATGGGTTCAAACTCTGAAGCAGCCCTAGCAGTGTCATGATTGTTCTCTGGTATTTCTTGACAACAATTACAAACATGTTTAACAACTGGTTTCACCCAAAATCTGGTGTATGATAGGAAGACTGGGTGCCCTATTCCTCTATGTTTCCAGAAACCTATTGTAAAAGAGAGTAGAATCTACTCAAAAAAATAATTTCTGGGTAACTGGTTTCAAGTCAGTTAGGAAGAATTTATTCTCCAGAAGAATGGTTAGGTTCTGGAACGGGCTGCCCAGTGAGGTGGCTGAGTCACCATTCCCAGAGGTGTTTGAGAAACATGTAAGTGTTATTTCAAGGGACACGGTTTAGTGGAAAAATACTGGCTGTAGGCAGACAGTTGGATCAGAGGTCCTTTTCAACCTTGGTGATTCTGTGAATTGCTGTAGAGTCCATACAAGGTGGGCAAAACAATTCTTCCTAAAAGAACTAAGACTTTCTGGAGTAAACTCTGAAAAGATCCTTCAGCCCTCATTTTCATCAAAGCAGTTTCATTGAAATAAACAACATCGGTAGGTTTAAAAGAATTCAGAAGTTCAGCTCCTCATTTCTATCAGATACAAGTCTGCCTATAATGAAAGAAGTTTCTGTACAAAGCATGAAACAGTTTGAAAAATAAACCGTGGCACTCAAAAGCAACCACAAAGAACTGTGAAGTAACCTATAAGACCTTTTCTGAAATGAGGGGAGAACTCAGATCTTCTTGCTGCTACCAGATTCACTTCTGGAAAGCTAGGATCTCTTAACTTGCCCGACTGAAAAGGAACTTTTGGATGGATATTAAAACTCAAAGCTGTTAATCTTTAATTTAATTTTCAATCAAAAATAAAAACCCATGGTTTTAATGGTTTTGTTTTAAATAAATAGAGAGTAACTTGGAAAGATATTAAAATAATCTTTCTGCTATTGCAGTGCTAGCTGAAAATGTTTCACATGGCACCAATACCTTACACATGGAAAAACTACTGCTTGAAAACTATGGACAGACAGATCAACATTTTTTGAAAGCTCTTACTGCTGTTGTGCACATGAACAGGAAGTCACTCAACACTTCATCTCTTCTCAACCACACTACAGTGTTTCTTCCCCTTGTTCTGCTACAGCCTGGATCAAATGAGAGCGATAACATTTCATCATTCTTGTAGTTAAGTCTCCACAATTGCTGCAACACCAGCTTGACATCTCATTCAAAGCACGAATGACCTCAACATTCTCTAAAGACTTTTTAACTTCACTGTGCAATAGCAGTTAATATAATTTCAGAACGACGCTCTCTAAACTGATCGATTTTAACAAGGAAGTTTCAGTCTACTCACTACTTCCCTGACTTTTCAGCTCATCCCTATTCAATAAACTGCCCTGTCACGTTCTTATTATTCTGATTAACTGATCAAAGACAATGACAGCTATAAGAGTACAAATGAAACAAACTTCGGTGCCTTCATATTTCTTTGCAACCCCTAGTTGCTTGGGCTACTGAACACACGTGAAATAATAAATATCAGAAAACTGTTTATCAGGAAGCGTTATAGCGATCAACTTGCAAGTTAAGCAAGCATATTCATCTTCAGATAGAAAATTTGCTCATAATAAAGAATGGTTAGTTATACCCTAGTGAACTTACCAATGCTAATGAATACCCTGAAAAAGAGTTCCTATTTTACAATAACCACACTTCCCATCCCCTAAATATAAGTCTTTTTAAATTAACGTTTATTTAACAATTAAAAAAAACACAGCAGATTGAGACTATTGATATTCACTTCAGTAACAATGAATAGTACGCCCCTGGATCTTTGTTATCATGTAGTAAGCTATAAATAACATCTGTTTGGACCAAGTCAAACTGAAGGTCATTTATCCAGCCAGATATCTTTTATATGGTATTTGCATGTACAGCAGGAAAGCAAAGCAGGGGACTCCACAATTGAACAGAGTAAGAACCTAGCTTGATTTAACATTTCACAAATCCTTTTTTTTTTTTTTAAACCAACAAAATATTTCAGGCTGCCTAGAAATCCAGGCGACATAAAGATCCTTCCAGGAAAAACAAATGTAGAGTTGTTTCTAATCATACTGAACACCATACAGATAGCATTTAGAAGAGAGTCAGCAAAAGTTTGAACAAGCTCCAGCAGAGACACAAACATTCTCACAAGAAATACAGTAAGGAGCAAAAAGCCCAAATTGCACTGCTTCTGTCTTACTATTTCCAAAGAGCTGCTGCATTAAGTCTCCAGCTCAGCTGCATCCTTTGTCTCCTGAAGGATGAATTTTATTCCACTACTGACAACCCAGATCTGATCCCCATGTCTTCAGATCTCTGATTTCTAGGTTTAACCAGAAAAACATGTTCCCTAAAGATCACAAGTTTCTGGAGTCTAGTAAATAGCCTACTAGAATCAATGCTTAGACTTCTATTGACTTTGAGAGACTTCAGATCAGACCTCCGGTTAATCCGCAGATCGTCAAAGTTTACAAAGCGTAGGATTTAAGTTACCCAGTTTTGAAAGGCACTCTATTATTTGGCAATCTGAGATAATGGAAATTGCTTTACCAATCACAGAGACTTCGTATGAACCAGATAATTTCAGGTTAAATGATACCACATTTACCTATTAGATGTCTACTAGTCAGCAATTTTTGTTTTCAGTTTACAGCATATCACTTCCCATTCAGACAAATAAGCAAATGATTAAGATGTTTCATTTATGCATGATCTGAATATACAAAGAGTTAAAGAGAATGGTGACAACCATTTGAGTCATACCAGCTAGAGACAACAACTTACACTGCCAAACTCAAGGTACATCCATCAAAATAAGGAAGAAGCTCATCAGCTTTGGTGCTTGCAGTTACAAGCTGTCTAGGCTGCACAGATCCAACGCATTGCATCATCTTCTGATGGCACAGAGCAAGAGTAAAGTAGCTTTTCATACATTCATAACATAGACACAGATAGAAATTTTAAAGTAATTGCCCCTAAGCAGCTGGTGTGAAGGTCACACTATGAGAAAGACACCAAAAACACTATGCAGTCTATCATGTGTCTGATTAGACTATTTGAACAAATAAGAAGTACAGAGACCCTACCTAGAAGAAAACAAATACAAATTTCTAGAGTTAGGTATATATCGATTATAAGACATTCAGAAAACATAGAAATCATGTACTTCATCCCTCAATAGAGCAAGTTTGTGCAAAGATAGAAATGAGTTAAGTAATTACTATCAGGATATTCTCTCTATGATTTCTACCATCAGTACAGTACTGTTAAGTTGCATACAAGCACTGAGAAACCATGACAAAACTTCAGCTTGAGGAATGATCTGTCTTAGAAAAGGCTTTTTGAATACATACAACCAGACAACTTAAGATAAATATCTTCCTTTTAAAATCAACAAAAGCTCTTGTGGAGAGTTTTCCTCAAATAATCAGCTTAAGAAAACTAGAAAAAGTTTGATACTGAAAAGCTTTCATTGTTAGCAAAGAACTACGTAGTGACTGATAAATCCTCCACTGCAAGAATGCAGTTCTAAACAGAGTATGCTCATATCACCACATAGGTGATGGGGAATTCCCTCCATCTACATCAGTGTGTTTCCATTAGCTTAAACACGAATTAAAAACAAAACAATCAAATAGTCAACAATACAGGATATAAAAACCTTCACTCACAAAGAAGGAAAATTACTTCCATGGATTCTTGGCAATAACAAGCAAAGAATTCACAGGAATAACAATGAATGCATACAGAAAGAAGAGTTGAACTCACCCAGCTAGCGAAGGAAATCTCCAGCAATGCAGCACTCCTCAGGAAGCAGCCTAGCCCTAAGAATTGCTCTCCCTTCAGTAGCCAACCTTCGTATGGACCCACCTAAGCTCCCCCGTGGGTCCACCCCTTCTGGTCAGTTGGAGAGCACAGGTGCAAATTGTGGCTCCCTGGGCAACCACAGTCCTTCACCAGGTGCTCAATCACCAGTTCAAGCCCTGCACTAACAGCTGCCCTACACAATGTGAACTTAATTGCATGCCATTAAGAAAACTACGCTTTCTTTTTTTTGCTAAAAACTGAAGTCTTAATGCTAGGGAGGGGAAGACAGACAAAAAAAAATACACACACACATATATATATGTATGTAAACATATGTGTGTGTCTTTTTTATTTACCAGGTTAACAGAACTTGAAGAAATAAATAATAAAAAAAAGTCATAATAGTAACAGCTCTTATCTTTGTGACAGACCCTATCTGTACCTCATTCCCTGAATTAGGATCATCAATTCCTTAGCAATTGCTTAGATTTCTTTTGAAAGTACAGCACTCTATTTACCCATTACAATTTTATACCAATTTTTATGTACTCTTAGAAAGCACATATTTTAAAGCTAGGATGTTTATCTCAGATTCAGCTTCAGAATTGTTTAAAAACGTGACAAAAATCACATTTTATGATACATTGGAAATTGCCAGGCTCTGAAGAAGGGGTCACTGCTCTGAGAAATATGTAAATATGTCATCTAATATTAAATTATTTTATCTGAATTTTCTCTTAAGTGATGAACTTCCAGCAGTATCAAATTTCTATAGAAAAAAAATTCCAAATTAATATCCAGTACAGTTCGGTATGATATTATACAAGGGTATAAAAGTTCGATTAGGTTCATTTGAGCCAAATTTTAATAGTGCCTTCACATTTCAGGGTGGACACATGGCAAAGTAACACTTCATAAGCTTGATCCAACTCAGCTGCCAAATAACACACAGCCTTTCCTTGTTTTTCCTGCTATTTCTTTGTCAAGCGGATTTGGCTCTCAGCTTAGTCTGTGATTAAGATAAATCTGAGAGTAAAATACAGGCTACCCATCCATGTTATTTTGTGTCTCAGTTTATTTCTGCAACTGATATCTTAAGCTGCATTAATATTAGATATAGACTATACTGAAATACTCTAATAAATCCATTGTTGTTTTTTTTTTTTTTCCTAGACACCTACTTTGCTGGATAGTACTGTCTTATATGTGAATTAAATAATTCTACCTTTCAGCTTACTACAAAGATCCAATAGAAATGCAGATAGCGGGAAATGAGATCAACCATTTCTCAAAACTATACTTGTTCATTTTCATGCCATATTTGTTTTACATCTTAGGGGCTATCTCCATATTCTTTATTTTGTGATTATTTTCTCTGTCAGTTTTCAAAGCAACAATGCACAATGGAGCTATACTAACACAAGCTGAATCACCAATGTTCTCATTCACTTATTCATTTAAAATCTTTGTTCTTATTTTTGTTGTTGAAGGACTTTCATATATGGAAGGATTCCAATGCCAACTTTTTTCTAAGAATTCTTTCCCTTCTTTAGGAATGAATTCACTAGCTTCTTTATCATTAATAATATTTCTAATGAAAGCAGAACTTCTCTCTCAAACAAAGTTGCATTACAGCTATGTCAAGTAAACAACCTATACACAAAGGTCATGGCAAAACTGAAATTTTTAAAATAAAATGACATCATGTTTTCAGGATTAGGTACCCAATGTTACCCAAGTACAGATGATATCAAAATAAGTGAAAAAGGAAAAAGAAGCAAAAGTTTTCGCAAAACCATCGAGAATGTCAAAATATTTTTGAAGAGCGTATGGAAAAACCCACTGATTTCTGGAGCTGACAATACTATGTTTTCTTAAGAAACAAACAGAAAATGAAAGAACTTGAGGTAGCTGTAAGTGGTGTATGTACTGCAGTTAAAGCAATAAAAAAGAAGTGTACTTAATTTCAGTCTGTATATTTGTTACAGCCAGCCATTCAAGCATAAAAGTGGATATTCTGCTGTAGCAAGAGTTTTAGTTTCTGGTTTTCATCATAAAACTAATTAAAAGAAGAGAAGTGGTTGATTTGGTTATATACGTGGATGTATTTCAATACAGGATTATTCATTAAAACATACAACACTTACCAAACATGGTTCACTTCTACAGACTTCAGGCTTTTCAACACAAAAAGCCTCAGAGTTTGCCTGAAGCAACTTCCACAAAAGTAGTATCCCTAAAATCACCCCAAAATATGTTTGTCTGTCTCCCTAAAAATATGTATTTCCTCTTTCTCTGTTAGCTAATAAAGGGCAACATTCTACCGTGGATTTGCCAAGAGGAAGCAACTAACAAAAGCTGTATAAAATATTTGAAACATTTTTAATTAAATGTGTATTAAGAAAAAATCTCAAAGGATTGCTCTTAAACTCTGTTGTTTCACATTTCTATTTATGTGCACGTAAAAGCAATGGAAACATTTCCTGAATTGAACTCGTGCAGCTGAAATGTTTTAAGGTATAATCCAGCAACCCTCCTACTTGTTTACTCAGGCATATGTGTATAACTTGAAGCATTTTCAAGAAGAAGAGTAAATGGAAGAGACAGTTGGTTTAATAGATAAGCCATATCAAAACTCTAGAGAGATTTGAAAATGAAGATAATGGATGTGTGTTAAGAACGGTTACCAAAGACTTGATAGAACATAGACCTGGAGGCCAGAAGATGGGTTAATGAACCATAGCTTTCCATTTCACATTTCTTATTTCAAGAGCATGTGGAGTGCTTGTATTCTCACCCCAGCACCTACCATGGCTTGCTGCTGGGGACAGAGGACCTCAAGGTAGCTAAACCTGGGGCGTGCTGCACAGATCAGCCCTGGCCATTTGTTTATTATGGCTGTTCTAATATCTATGAGTTACAAGTACTTAAAAAATTCTTTTCAGGGGCATAGAAGCCATATTTTACTCAAAAACTGAAGCATTTTCAGGCTGTATACTTGGATAAATCAGGCATCTGATCCTCACCTGCGAGGAAGCAAATAATTTGAGTAAACTCTCTCCTCCTGATTGTTACAGCTGTCGTGGTGAGCTTGAAACTCAATCCCATTCAATTTCTAATTAAAAGATGTGAATGAAAAGCTGTTCTGCACCTGTGAAGATTGTTTTAGTCAGAGAAGTTCAATGCTAATTTGACAGTTGAAATATATTTCTAGTGTTTAAGTCATGTAGAGTTTGTAATATTCAGACAAATTGTTACCTATGATAGCATTTAAAGATCAAGTACATTTCCCCTCAATACTTGCAGCCCAGCAAAACAGTTTGAATTCTGGATAGATATGTATCATAATACAAATATTATGAATAGAGTTCCCTAACTAGAAGTGCTTATAAAGCAGTTTTTAATAAATCTGCAGTACTTCATAGGTATGTAAGCTTATACACGCAAAACTTATTGGTATGTTAATAAATATATTTGTCAGTGTTACAGACTGTTACCATAATGATTAATTCAAAAAAAAATGCTTTTTGTCATAGTTCATCTAAGGAAAGCTATTCAGATTAAGACAACATAGCAGTTAAAATGGTAGTATTAAGAATAGTTTCTTCCACAAAGTG
Source organism: Callipepla californica brunnescens (assembly GCA_023055505.1). Classification (NCBI taxonomy): domain Eukaryota; kingdom Metazoa; phylum Chordata; class Aves; order Galliformes; family Odontophoridae; genus Callipepla; species Callipepla californica. The sequence goes on from JALIRH010000013.1 coordinate 4,461,697, forward strand.
TATTGCTTTAGTTTATATCAAGGATCGACTACAAAGTTACAAATGCAAAGGTAGTGCACATGAGTTAGGTGGTGATTCCCACTGCTCTGCCGAGTATTGGTGTGGGAGTTCTCTTCTTACTCATGGATGTGTGCACATGTGTGTACAAATTCCTTTACAGGAAAGATCCAGCATTTGCTATTGGTGCCTAGCATCTTCATTGTTCTCAACGTTATGAATAGCTGACAACTAACTGCTGTGAAACTTTCTCAGAGTACTAAATATGAAGGATTCCTCTGTGATTCCCCAGCTCACAAAGTGACAGCCAGCCAACATTCTATCTCCACAGACTACAAATGCTATTTCTGGAATAATAACTTTGTCAAGTGAACAGGGAAGGAGAGAGACTCCAATAGGTTACCAATGACTATGTATTTTCCTGAGTGACAAGAATGAAGGGTAGGAGCATCCTCTCATCCTCTGTGCCCCACACAAAGCTCAGATTGAAGCACTGAGAATCAGTTTCCAGTCTGCCTTCACCTTGTAGTCACACAGATCACTGTTGTCCTAATCATAAGTATTGGATGGGAGATTTAGAGTTACATGCACTAATTAAAGCAAGGTTCTTTTCTATCCTTGTCCTACAGAAAAGTGGAGACTGACTTCCACATAATTTAGAATTTCTTCCAAGTATTCCTGATCAGATATTTTAGTAGCTATACAAATTAGGAACTGGTACTGGTACCACTATTGCTTTCTTTTTTTGGAACAGTTTCTTTTCAGGCATGTAGTTCAGCTGTTAAGTAAGATTTGTTGTTGAGCTTCTAGACTCCTCTTTAAAACATTATTTGCTCAACAATATGGAGAATTGTAGCAGCTAGTAATTAAACAAATAATGGATTCTTTTCAGTTTGGTGCTGTTCAGATGTCCGTATATATCTGGAGTAGGCTTCCATGAATAGATCAAGTGGAACTATGTCAGTAGATACCGAATTAGGTGTTCAGCTTCTTAAGTTTATTTCTGTTGAAGTACACCAGAATGGATCCACAATTTCCAAAGCATTTATCAATAGTTAATGAGGTGAAATACAAATTGACCTTCTTGTGATGATATTTAATGAGGGTGTCAGTCTTGCTGTGTGATGACTGCTAAGTCAGCTCTCTACAAATGAGAATAGAACCATTCCCCACACAAACTGTGCAGTAACTACAAGGAACTAAGCCACAGGCTTTTCATGGTTGCTAAACTGAAGCTTTTTCCCATTTCTTTATGGAATGAGATGTATATATCATTGAGCTTTGCCTTCTCTTTCCTTTCTTTCTTTTGCTCTTCTTCTATTCCACAAATATATGTGCATCCTCCATCCTTTATAGAGTCCATGCTAAGCTTCAATATACAGCACTACACCCCTGACCATTAGATCATTGTGGATGACCTTGCAAAACTCCAGCTGTACACTGTGTCAAAACAAGCAAAACCCAGAATCACCTCTACAAAGCTTGTGTTGAACTCAGGAAGATTTAGCACAGTAATAGCCTTTGGGATTCCAAAATCACAGCTCCTTTTATTGAAAATATTTTGGAAATTAATTTCAAGCTGGCAAGCTTTGTGAAACCCGAACAGCTAAAATTGGCCAATCTACTATTTAAATGAAAGTGAAAAATGTGCACTTTTGTTGTTACTGCTCCTGCAGAGATTAAGCAATTTTCTATTGAACTGTTTATTGTTCAGTAACATGATTTACGATATGAGCTGTGCCAATATTTTGAAAGGAACACTAAAAGAACATTCCTTTCTGAGCCTTTTAAAGGAAATTAAATTTTCCCAGAAACACTAAAAAATATAGGAAATGGGAGAATTCCACGGAGCGCAGTATCTGCATGCTTACTGGACAAGAAAAAATACCAATCTATACAGTCCTCACTCACAGTAAAATTCAGCTTTACTTTTTATAATTTAAACCACCATCCCCTCCCAGAATTTTGAAATATTTTCATACCATTTTGTCCTTAAAATATTTGCCGTGCTAAAGGACCACTATGCGTCACTGGCTGTGACAGAAATAACTGCTCCTGAGTTGTACAGTTCATTATATTTTTACATATAAAAGAGAAACACAACTGAAAACAAAACAAAAGAAAAAAAGCAGGACTGCGTTTAAATGTATGTAGCAGGTACATCACAGCAGGAAACTGGATTTGATGGTGAGTACCAGTGATAGACTATTTCCTGTGGAGGATATCACAGAGTAATAGAGTAGCAGTTGAAACAACGCTTTTGGTAACACATTATAGTGGCTTCATTTATCTGTTCAATGAATAGGAAATCTACTTAAGCCATACTGCCAAGATATGCTATTTCTTTCTCTTTCAAATGCATTTTTCACATTGCCATACCACTAATGGAAAATGTGTTACAAACAACAGAAAAAATCTATTTTCTCTCACAGAACACTTAATTCATGCAGAGATGATTTTAACTGAAGTTTCTGTCATTTTAAATATGAATGAGGTTGTTTTTTTTTTTTTTTTCCCAGTAAGTTTTATGACCATTCTAAAATGACGTATTTAGTACAAGTTAAAAATACCTATATGCATCATGGTTGTCTGTCAGCAGCACACAGAGCTCATAAAAATAAATGCCTTCTATTTATTAAACCTGTTTTTTTTTTAAAGTGGTGGTCAGTAGTAGAGGTCTACTCCATACATCACTTGATTTGTATTTTCAAATTTCAGTAAAGTCCAAGACCGCACATATACAAATTCCATTGGTAAGAAAATTCTTCCCAGTTTACACTGGCCATTATAACCATGGGGAAACATGACTTAATCGTTTCTGTGCTTGACCCAAGCAGCGTGATCTATCTGGTAGCTGACTGCTGACTCACAGGATAATTCAATTCTACTCATAGCTATCTGCTGCTGAACAGGAGCAGAAGGGAGAACACATCAGGGATCTTTACTGCGAGGTGGCTTTCAATGTCTTAACTGTACATAACAGTATTTCTTGAGATAAAAAGAAAGAGAATGGTTTCTGAAACTATCACAAAACCTATCATTTTTCATAGAATTATAAAAGCATAGAAAGGCTTAGGTTGGAAGGGACCTTAAAGAACATCAAGCTCCAACCCTGAGCCGTGGGCAGTGTTGCCCCCCAGCAGATCATGCTTTTCAAGATTCCATCTAGCCTGGCCTTGAAGATCTCCAGGGATGGGGCATCAACCACTTCCCTGAGCAGCCTGTACCAGTGCCTCACCACTCTCTGAATAAATAATTTTTTCCTAACATCCATCCTAAATTTCCTCTCTTTTAGTTTAAAACCATCCTCTTTGCTATTAGACTGTGCAGAAAGTCTCCTTCACACTTACAAGCTCCTTTCAAGTTCTGGAAGATCACAATGAAGTCTCCCTGGAGTCTTCTCCAACTGTGTGAAAAACAGTTCAATGTTATCCTGTACAAATATTAAATTGCATTAAAACTACAAAAATATTGAGAAAAAAAACAACGATTTCCTAATTTGCAATCACTGAATTCAGGTCAGAGGCATATTATGTAATGCTATGATACATCATCAACAGTTATATAGCTTTACTTTAATGGAGGAAACAAGGGCAGTTGAACAAGATTTGCATTTTCTGAATGTAGCAGTCTATGTTCTATATATTCAAAATCAAAGCACAAAACTTTTGTGTCACAGATGACTTATGTGATAGAAGAGAATCAATGACAAAATCAGAGCTAAGGGATATTTATAAGGGATGAAACATTTTGAAATTTCCTATGAGGGAAAGGTGTGGAGAGCAAGAATAGCACTGTATTTATTTCTCAGATTTGCCATCTATTCAATAGAATCTCTTAGAACACGCATAGCTATAAAAGGCCACTCCTGTGCTATGAAAGTACTCTCTACATTATACTCACTGATAATTTTACCCAAAAAAGAAAACATTCCTGGAACTATTACAGTACGAAAATGATGGAAAATTGTTATGTCAACCAATATTCAGAAATATTTGTCCCCTTCAAAATTTACTTGTTCTTCAAATTTCCTTCTAATCAACACGTTCAGGTGATCCACGCATAGCAGTAGTCAAGCATTTTAGTGTAAAGATTTTAGGCATGTTGCCCCATTCACATTAAATTGTTTTATTTTCAGTGCTGCATGACTGCATTTTTTGATAGCATAGAGTGCTATGAAATAAGTTTTTGTGATTTGTGAAGGGCACAGGCAATCAAACACAACTCTTATGTCATTACCACTGCATAAAAGTGTATGTTCACAATAATGTTCTAGTGCTATAGGAAATGCCAAGTAAAAGAAAAACAATGTTTGATTGTTTACTCACTCCATTTATCCCACATTTCAGTGAAATAAATAAAGGAGCTGTAACAGGGCTCCAATGGCACTCCACATTTAACTCTTGCTGTTGAAAAATCAAAATATAATGGATGATTCCAGAACATTATGGAAAATTCTATGGTATCCACTTTCCCATACAGACTCTATCCCAAAACACTGCAAAAACTACAGAGGAAAATACTTAAGAATATTTATTAAGTCCATGTGTAGTTTTTATTACACATCCTATTGCAATTAAAAGTAAATTATTGATTTGGCAAATAGCTATTACTATATTAACATTTTGTAAGACAACACTCATTTGTTGTTTAGAGCAACAATGACTTGTTCTTTGGCCTGTTGCAATGGCATCTACTGTAGCAAATGTCACAACCTGTCTGGAATCCTACGTCCTCCTACCTAGCTGAACATACACTTAATTGCACTTCAGTAATGTATAAATTCCACTCGGTTTAAGACAGCAGGGAAATGCAGATATACCAGATAGGCTTGGACTATATTGTCACATTTGTCGTGCAGAAGATATGCCACTGAACTCAGTGTTAATGTGAACAACGGATGTAGTTTTTGACACATGTATTTAGAATTTAGATGCATGTGATTTTTGAGAAAGATCAGGCAATTAGATATCTAATGTTCAGCAGCCAATGCACTGTGACTATGTTTAAACTATTACCCGTAACAAAAATGAGGTATGTTCCATTGAAGGAAAAGGGGAGCTACAATGCCAACTATCCCAAACACTGAAAAAAAAAAAGTAACTGTCTTAGATGCCTTTATACTTTCATTTATCAGTAGATAAGAGATGTTAGCAACAAGAATTCTTTCTTTGGTACATACAATGATTCTTCTAAAATCAAGTTAATGATAATTTTCACAAAAGACTAAATAAACACAGCCCTGAAGATCACACTGCTACACTCACTGGCACTTTGATATTAAAACAGTGAATGTTGCTCTCATGACAGCAGTAATTCATCATATCTGTGTGTTACCTCTTACAGTGTCCACTAACAGAAGCTTCAGTTTAACTTGGAAGAAAATCTACATGGACAGAATAACCTACATAACCTAATTCTTTGTCACTCCAGGGAACTGATGATTTGGGTTAAACTTAAAGCTTAACGTTTTGTCTCCTTTAAAGAAATCTTTATCAACTGTAATTGCTTTCTTATGGTTCATTTGTAGTGCCAATTCTCTCTGGAACCTTGAGTATCTAGATTTCTCATTTAATTCAGTTTCTTCAGTTTAGAGTCTAACTTCTTTCTTTAAATGATTAGTTATCTATTTTTTATATTAATTTTATTTCTCTTGATGTTGGGAAAAACAGAATGGCATGATATGCTTCGCTCTGTTGTTTAATAATTTCTACATAACTCTATTGTGTTCCAAAGATTAGATTATCTAATCTTTAAAATAACATTTACATCTTGTCTTATTCCTTTCAGAGGTGTGATGTGACATACCACTAATATTTTTTTTTCTTGGTAAAATTTCTTCTACATTTTACTTTTTTTCTTTTTCTTTTTTTTTTTTTTTTTTTTTTAGAATTCAAGACTAGAAGAAAATATAATGGAACAAGAGAAGAGAAGGGATATTGTATAATTTTTTTTTTTCCAGTTGCACTTATTATTGTACATTAGGTTTATAGGAAAAAGCAGCAGCAAAAAACAGGTTAGGTACATGGACCACTTCCTCACTGATGATATCCAGACATTTTTTTTTCAAGGTATTACTATCAAAACCTTTTAATAATTATAAATATCTGAATTGTTATTTCAGCCTACAGTGTGTGTTTAAGTCACCCAAACTGGAATTGTCCACATACAGCTTATTTGCCAATTTTGTCAAAAGTCTCAGTGGGCCTTAATTTTCAACAGCACTTCAAAGAAAGCTGCTTTGTGCAAACTGACACCTCACCATACTCAAAGAAGTATTAAACATATCAGGCAATGTTGTTTCCAGTACTAACCCTTTGGCACTCAAAAACTACCCATTCATTTCCATTATTTTTTTTTCAATTTCAGCTACTCATTTAGCTACTCTCGTTCAGTATCATACTTCCCCTTTCAGACAAAACTATTTAATGGCTTTGACAATAAACTTCTATAGTGTCTTCAATGTGTTTTCCACTAGTTGATAGGTAAAACAGGTATGTCTTTTCTTAAACAAAGCCATCCTTGTTTCTTCTGAGAAATATATCTGCAAAATACACTTTTAAGTAAAGCTTGCCATGTTTAATTTAACAACAATTCCTCAATCATGTTATGATCATAATTGACAAGAATTAAGTCTTGAAAAGATAACTACAAAACAGATAACTAAGACGGACACAGCTTAACAGCATAGATCAAAAAATCACCATCAGTTACAACAACAAATGAAGTTCCCACAGTGATCGAGGTTCACCTGAACAACAATATGTGCGCCTTGAGAATTTGGTTCAGATGTTTGGAGATAACGTAACCATGTTGCTAAGGTAACAAATGTGGTTTTTTGCTTGGAAGAATAAACAGGCATGTAAAACCAGTATAAAATCAGCAAGTAATATCTTGACACCCTAGGGCTTTTCTAGTTTATATATCGCACTTTGTGTAGACACTTGATATTCATCTTTCACAGCTGATTACCCCTTTCCACATTTAGAGATTCCTTTAGAAACCCATTGTGTAAAATGGAGAAATACTGATGGATTCACAAGGAATTGCAATATGGGCAGGGAAGGCACTGCTAGTCTTACCCAGCTGCTGCATTCATGAGTGAAAAGCTGCATTTTTTTGTCTAAAGTACAACGGAGAAAATGTCAAAGCAAAGCAACTTGTGCATAAGGGAATGCTAAGTCGTACATAAATAAAATGATGAAAATAACTTTTACACAAATAAAATTGGGCATTTGTAGTGTTGTGAAAACTACAAAAACAAACAAGCAAAGGGATTAGATTCCACCTGTAACTTTAATTACACTGGAATCTTCTACCATTTTACATTCATTTTTCTTCAGCTGTGATATTTTATTTTCATGAGTATTCTTGAAAAGTATTAAAAAAAAATAAAAAGCATTATAATGGTAAATCTCAGAGTCCAGAGAAAAATTACTTACACCAGTAATAATCCTAATACTTCATCAATTAAATTAATTAGACACATCTCACTCCACATGCTGAGATAATACAGGTCTGGGGTCTAATGACATTATACTGCAACAGTGCTTTTCACTGATGTCTTATTATCAGGTTTTATTCATAGAAGGAAGAAATTGAAGTACCAGAAGTTTCCATTTTAATTCAGCCAACTACCCTTTCCCACTAGAATCTTTTTTTCTTGTGCTTCCTTCCTTTCTGCTATCCAGTTCCTTCCACTGAGGGAAAAAGTAATTGAATAAAGATTCATAAAAGTTTACAGATTTTAACTAGATGTCTATAATACAGAATTTAGCTGTAGCTCTGAGGTTATTATTCCCATGTATCTACTACTTGCACTTCTGGGAAATTACCATCTTTCCATTTACTTTCTTGCAATTCAAAGCTATGCATTCTTTTGGGGAGTGAGGTCAAATCAGGAACAAGATTTTCACTCAGTACTTCCAACCTGTCCACATGCATCATCACTATGAAAAGAAAAGATACTTATAGTTTAATGAATACCATTCACCGCTTTCCCAAGCTAATGAGCATTTCTAGGTTATACTTTAACACATGATTTGCTGTCAGAAAAGTCTAATTTGGCCATGGCAGTCATTAATAATATGATGACAGGAGGTGACAGCATAAAATGGGGCCGAAGCACTGAGATATGATGGCAATGGCATGTCATAGTGTCAGAGTAGGAGCTGTACAAGGGCTAGAGCACAGACATGAACAACAGATGACTGAACTGATACGAAGAACTGGGAAACTGGGCTGGGAGATGCCAGGAGGAATATGGTCCTCTGAGGTGGGAGTGGTGCATTTAAGAAAGGATAGGGGCTCTCTTACAGTTAAAAAAGCTTGGAACACTAGATGAAACAAACTGGGCAACTGGACATTTTATGTCAGGAGGAGGAGAAAGGGAGCTGGAAGGAAGGGGATGTTGAAGCCCTGTGTTCACAGAAGTGAAAGGGTGCCTTTTTGATAAGAGATGAGCTGGGAAGGGAGACCTCAGGGCCTTGGCTTGGCAGCTCTAGAAGTTCTAATTGTGGTCCAGTTCAGCAGTAGACATCACATACAAAACTACCGGGACGCTCTCACTTTCCTCTCTCATTCAGTATACTCCTCTTTTGCTTTCAAAAGTACTGCCTAGACTGAAATTCTTTCCAACTGCAAAGTTCTGGGGGAAAAGAGAATGACAACATATTACTGGGAAGGAAATTGAGATTGCTGTCTGAACCAAACAGGCTGCACAATTGCAGCATGCTAGTTTATAGGAGTTTCATATTCAAGGGAAAAAACAACAACTAAACCCAACACTTCCAAACATTAAAATTATACAATAGAAACACATTTTTGGTATACATAAGATGTTTAAAAAGTAGTTTGAAAACGATGTCTTAACACAACCCAGACTGTCAATCTACAAATCATGTTTTCGATGTTGGAAAAGTGCAGCATACTCATTCACAAGACAAATAAACTTTAAATGATACATAATTAACCCCAAACAATGTATGCGTGTATTAAACATTACTATGAATAATGAAGAACATAGTTCTAACTACCAATAATTTACAAGAAGCCTTCACCTGCTTTATCATCAGCTACTCAACATCTGTCACACTCATACACATGGCACAAAGCTGTGCAGTACTGCATTTGAAGCCCTTACAACCATTTTGGTAGCTGAACAAATATACAAAACTTCAAGATAAAACAGAAGAAAATGAAAATATTTAAGAATATGTAAGGAACCTGGCCACCAAATGTTACTTACGTAGAGAGTTACTGGATCATAGAACTGTCAATTACTGCTATCATTTGCCATGTTCAATTATTGCATTTAGTAACTGTTCTTGAGAAAGCAAACAGGGAATGAAACAGATCTACAACAGTTTAAATTAAATGGCATGCTTTTGTACATCACAGAGCTTCTCCAACAAGCTCTCACAAAAACAGCGTACTCACAAAAACACTACTGGAATTACAGCAATCCAAGCTTTTATCCTCAGGTTTTGCTTTCCTAAAGCTCTTCCAAACGTCCTTTCCTCCATGCCATAGAAATATCTCTTCCACAAAATAGTTAATGTAGCTCACTGATACCTTTGACACTATTTGCACAAGTCCTTTTCAATATTCTTGAAAAAGGTTTTAAGGAAAATGAACCTCATTAATATTACAGATAACTAAAGTATTTTGCTTCACTTTCAGAGGTTGAAACAACTTGAGATTTCCTGTTTGATTGCTGAGAGGACCTTGTTTGTTATAAAAACCCTAATGCTTCACAACTGAGTAGAAGCACCAACAGGAAGAGCTTATCCCTGTATGACATAGGCCAGCTTATTCTGAAGCTGGGATCTAACCACAGTTTTTCTGAACTAATGGAAGTGGTAATTAGAGAAAACAAAACACGGTTCTGCACATTTGCTCTCCTCATTCTCTTCTTTTTCTATTACTTGAAACACACTGAAAATGCTCTTGCTGCTACCTTCTCAACTGAAACCTTAATTATCATGAGCAACCATTTATGATCATTGTATTATAATATAATGCTAGTAAAGTGTTGTAGAAATAAATATAAGCACATGAAGTAAAGTTACCTTTTAATGTGACTATTTCCACAGTTTTTCAACAGCTGCTGAAAACAAAGAGCATCCTAATTAGAACAAAGTGGATGCCTTTTAATAAGCTTCGGAAGAATAAAAATAAGTTCATTTTCTTAGGCTGATACTACGTGTTATGTTGCATACCTTGCTTAAGTGCATTAGAAAAATCTTTATCATACATTATATCTACTCTCCATTTAAATAATGTCGTAAGTTGATTTGACGTGTAATAACTGAATTGAACAGATAACTATTTCTAAGACATTATCTCCTTGTTTTCCCCTAGTGATATACTATCAAATGTAAACAATATGGTCGTTTGCATGTTAAAAACCGTACCCAAGATTCTATTGATCCCACTTCTTGATCCTTGCCTTATGCTGCCTTGTTGCTTCAAGCAGCAGATCTCAGGGCAGCTGTAGCAAGGTGATGTTATGAGCAACACTCAAGAATGGCCTCTTCTGCTCATACAGTTTATTCTGAAATGGATTGACTGACATCATCAAGAAGCACAAAACCCAGAATGGGTTAATCTTACTGTTTTTCTTACTAACAATCATAAAGAAACCTTGCATCTCAAAGACATGTTTGTATCTTGGAGACCTATGTGGGTTGAAGGAATTGGCCTCCCGTGTAGGCGAACAGCTCATGGGTATATGATCAGCCAGGCCCAAAGCAGTCTCAGCCCCTTGTGTCTGGGCTTTGAGTCTTCTACTACAAAATGAAGCAGGCTACCATGAAAAAGTCCCAGCTATCCAGAATGGTTCTGATCACAGAAACTTAACAAAAAGTGAAATGCCACCTTAACACTCAGAATGTTAAGGTTCAGGAAAAAAAAAAAAAAAGAAAAACAAAACAAAACAAAAAACAAACAAAAAAAAACACTAAAGGTTCTATCTATCAAAGGATTCTAAAGGATTTAGGATTCTAAATTTTGAAGAACGTTGATACAGATGGAAAGCAGCAAAACAGCAATATCTCAGGTTTGAGAAGAAGCATCACATTACCATCACGGAGCTGACAAGAAGTGACAAACGTTTGCTTCATCCTATAAGCTTGTTTAACAACCAGAAGGGGACAAAATGCAATGTGTCTATCACAGGCATGCTGTTCAGGATTCAAGTGGTAACTCACGATCTCAAATACAGAATTTTAGAATGAAAAAAAAAAACACCATGTGCCCATTTCTATTAAACTACTGCAAGATGCAAACTCATTGTGATAGCCCTGTCATCCAGTTTTATCCCCAGCTCCCAAAACTTGCACAAAGAATGTTGCAATCAGCTTCAGGATGACAAAAAATCTCCCAGGCCCTGACAGGCATAATCCTTTGGTAAGATAGGCTTCTTTATCTGTAAAGCTATCAGCTGTTGACAGAAGTGATGTGATGCCACATCAAGGACAGCATATAATGCGATTCAGATATAGATTTTAAAAAAGTTTTCTGAGTGTGAAATAATCTGGTCTAGAGATTTCTGACAAGTGCTGTAATTATTTGAAGTGCTTATGACAAAATGGCATCATTTGTCAATATAGAAACCATAATTGCAAGGTGACTTGTCAAAATAATTCTGATTAAAACACTTTATAGATGCTGTTTAGATGACGATATAATAAGAACAACGCAATCCAACTACTGACATATAGAACTCCTGGAAATATTTCAAACACCTCAGGAATTATATAGATGGAGAAAGGTTTTCTGCTTTGATTTTGACATTACAGAACTGTCTGTTTTTTTTCCTGTGGACCTGTTAGTGAAAGACTCCAGCTTTGCACATGATGTCCCATCTGTCTAATATGACTGTTCTGCCCTGCGTATTCTGGAAGAAATTCACCACTCCTGTTGTCATTCCTACATCAACCTGGATCCCTTGTTAATGAGTTCTCCCCTCGACCATGTGTTTTACAAACTATGTTATTTCTCACCGGTCAGCATATTTAACCATTTATTCAATACATGCAAGTATTTTAAAGACAGAGAGGACAGTTTTATGATCATTCAACTAAGTCTCCTGCATAATACAGAACCAATAACTCAGGCTGGTGGATTAAATGTTACATTAGAACTACAGTTTATCTTTTAATAAGACATCTGGTTTTGATTTAATGACTTAATGCATTACAAACTCTAGCACATTCCTACAAAAAGATTATTCTTTACCATGTGCCATGGGTATTTCCTAGGAACACTTGGTTACTTAATTCCCTGCTACTATGGAGGACAATGGTGCTGCCCTTCATCTCTGCTACAAATATCTCTAGGCTTTTGTCTCATTAAAAAAATTTCATGCTTATACCACTCAATACGTATGTTTTGCAATCTGCACAATGCAGGAAAGTTTAAAAAAAGATATTCCTTTGCATTCTTCTGAGAGTGACACACATGACACTGACTGCAAGGAACTGGACTACATGACCACCTGCAGTTGCAAGGAATTGGATTTGTTAAATCAAATGGTTTCTTGTCATTCTGCACTTTCTTATTGCTAGAATGTTTAATAACCTTATTAATAATTAGTATTTTAATTCTTGTATTTCCGCTTCCTCATTTATTTATTTATTTATTTTGCCTTTATCTGCTAGATCTTTTCTCCTGCATGTATCTCTAGATATATTTTTCACAAATTATCATTTCTCTTGGAAGAAAAAAAAAAAAGAAAAAGAAACAGGTAGCATATTTTAAGAAAGAAAGATCATTCTTTTATTATTTTTATGATTAGTTTCTAATTTCAATTTTTTTTTTTCCAATATCCTCTGTGAGGGACTTATTTTGTGTCATACACAGGCAATAAAGCACCTGCTTTAGCCTAATATCTTTGGACTTAAAAGACAAGAATTACCTCTCATAAGTATCTTTCCACAGAGGATAAATGACAATGGGTTTCACTGTGTTGACACTTCAGCCATCTTCAGAATTGTATTTTTCAAGACTATGTAATCACTCTTCCCCTCGTACAAACTCCCATCTTTGAAGTGTGGCTAATCTTTTTATTCCTTGAAGCGTGATCTTAAATTTTAATAAAGAATAAAAGCTGAGCAACCTAGGTGACCAATCTGCAAAGTGACCTGAACTTCTCTATTGAATTACACTCTTATGACATATTCTTTTCTCATTCAGTCTTTCAGAAGGTTTCATCCTCTGACCCAGCAGTCAAAATGTACAAAATTACAATATTTCTTCCAATTCTTTGCACCTCAACTACTAAACAAAGCTGACATTTCCACAAACTTATAATTAGTTCTCTATTTTCAACTCAATCTCTAGCGTATGTTTTTTTCTACTGCTTTTAAATAGATGGTAATGAAGTTCTAACTCAGGTGATAGCATCTCTGGTTCTGAGGAGCAGTAAAGATTATGGCTCATACCCGTGTTAGTTTTGTATGAAATTAATATATCAGTTTTAAAGAAAATACATGCATGGAGGCCTGACTTAAAAATTCATCTTCAGCACAGAGAGTTTGTATCAGAAACACTGATCTGAATGCAACTCAGTTTTATGGAGCTTTAACATGTTCAGATTAACTATCCAATGTACTTACTGAACCCTCACAGTCCTGACAGACTCATAAGCCTTTAAAAGAAATATGACCACCAAAATGCACCCTTGAACTTGGGAGGGCAATGTGCAGTAGATCATTGTAATAGTGATTTGAGAGTCGATGTCTTCTGGTATTTTAATAATGCCAGCTAGTGTTATAGTAAAAATAATGTGCTTGAACTTTGGAAAATGCAGTTAAACTTGTGTGGCACTTTCCAAATTTTTTCCCATCTAACTAAAACCTATTATATGATATTATATGAGATTGATTTATTTCTTGATTCTTTTTCATAAAGTTATTACAATTCTTTGCAGAGTAGGGTGAAAAATATTCATCCCCAAGGCTTTCAAAATCTAGATGCTTTTGTTTTAAAAGTATTCTAGTTACTCTTTAATTTTCGTAATACTCAGAGACTTATAAAACTGACATTTAGTAATCAGACCAGAACTACCCTTTCAAGCCTGACCCTCCAAATCTTGCCTACAAAATCAACTCTGTCTTGTGGGAAGCAAACAATTTCACATCAGAAAGCAAGCAGAACTGTACATAAACAGGGAACTAATTCTGCATCCATATTTCCTACACTTATATTCTCAGTCCTCTGACTGTGGATCCCATTGGCATCTCCTCAGTGGAGCAGATTGCACAGGGCAGGGACTGAGCCATGCTGCGAGCCTGCAGGTTGGACATGGGTTGAAGGCCACAGGTAATGTGAAGAATGTGCTACAGAGAGAATTTTTAAATCTCTAAAGAGCAAACTGCGAAACGATCACTATCAAATAAACAGTCTTTCTAAAGGTGTGCATAACTAGGAAATATTCATTTTACACGAAAAAATGTGTCACCCACCTTTTTCTTTCTTGGTACTAACAATACATTTCAATTTCCAAAGAACAATTCTTACAGAAGTAACAAACTTGACTGAAAGTCTAGAGAACCTGTTGGTAAGTTTCTACAATGGCTACCTCATTATTACTGTTATCTCTGCCCTAAATTTGTCAGTCTTCTGCTTTCACTTATCAGACTTCTTTTAGTATATATTTTTAAATCCTTCTCTGCTAGATTGAAGGTACATCTGTTATGCATTTTCTACTCCACTGACATTTAGGAAAAATCTGATCAACATCTTGTATTTGATAAACACTGCAAAATTTATCTTCTGGAAAGTTTTCTCTATGAATCGCATTTTCTCCTTAATCATTCAAGTTTCTCAACATCTATATTCTTAAACGTTTGACTTGAATTATGGACACAAGCAGTGAACACGGCTGGGAACAGTACTGACAGGGAAAATTTGAACAAGATTAAAAAAAACTTACTACAAATCTGAAAGAGTAAATGCCTCTGTTTAAGAACCATTGTCATCAGAAACTCAAAGACACAAATAACAAAAGTTCTATCCAGCTATTTTTTCTACATGGAGGCAGGTATCATTATCAGCAAGATCCTACGCTACGGAGCCAATTAACAAAATTTCTTTTATGATTTCTACTCAGTGCCACTAATTCACTAATTCAGTGTGACCGCAGCAAAGGCTAAAACCCCAACTGGGTGAATATAAGAGTAAAGTCTTCCCAATAGTCACTGGTAGTTCATCACTACCCTTTCAAGGACATCATTGAGAATGGCAGCTGTTTAACTCCTTATTAGTTCAGTTTAAATGACATAGCATTCACTGAATTAAGAATTCGGTAATTTTAAGTTACCTCCCTAGAAGTGCTTTTGATGGGAGTAAGGAAGGATGTCTTAAATTTTCCAGTCCTTTCTTAGCTCTTTTAGTCTTTTTCAAGCACTTTGGCTTCTTGGTAAATTATATTACAGTGCTTTTTCGCTTCTTTCTTTCAGCTACTTTCCTAATTTCTTCCTCCTGTACACATTTTAAAACAACGTGAATATTGAATGAAGTTTGAGACAAAGTTTACTTCATTTGAGGCTGCCTAATGCTGAGTACTAGGGTGAATCAACTGAAATAAATTTGTATATTAGTCTCAAATGGAATAAATAGGCTGGCAATGGCTTTTGATTCACTATCCTGGTCAACTAAGTAAAGCAGTACACTATTTATTCACAGACACAATCTAGAGTGAAGACCTTTGAAGTCAGTTACTTACAGCACCTAGAGAGCAATGCACTACACATTTATTACACCTATATTTAAGTCCACATATTTATTTTTTAAGTAGAAAGAGGAAAATGCGCAAGTGAAAGTAAATGAAGAATCAGTGAATAAAGCAAGGTAGCACTTAGATTTAGAAGGTCAACTGCCAACTTTTTGTCTACAGAAAGTGTATGCACAAATATGGGAGGAATGTGAGTACTTGGTTGTCCTGAAGTGAATTGTCACCATTTTACTATCATCTTTCAATCTTCCATAAACTCTCTGGGGTCCTGTAAATAACACCACACCATATTCTGTTTTTGTCATTTCAGAGAGAGATTGATGTATTCTCCTGCTCTAAATACATAGCAAAGATGTCACAAACCTTTGTGAGGCCATGATTTTTTTTTAAACTAGTATGGAAACAGTGCTGTAATCCTTCAGAATTACACTGAACTCTATAGTCTTTTATTACGGTAATTCTTCAATACAATAACCTATCCCTACTTTTAAAGCACAGTTGCACTCGGAAGACCGTAACAGGCCTCAGATAATAGAAATAATACTGGTAATTGTAATCCCTCTGACATGATCATGCCTAGCACTAGCCAGAGTATCCTCCCATTAACTTTCCATTATACTTAGCACCATTTTTGCAGCTCCCATGTTATTACTCTCTGTATGTCTCACTGGAAAAAAAAAATAGCATCTATATTTTACAGTAAGGAATTACCAAAACATCCAAAGAAGAAAGGATGCTGTACTCAAATTTACACTGTAAACACGACAGGGATTGTACACAGGGAACAGAAGGAAAGTATGGTCCCATATTAAAGAAAATGACTTGAGCCCTCTAATTTGGAAGATGACAAGCAAGATGTGAAATAACATAGAAATGAATCATTCACAGCCAAGGGAATCATACAGCCAGCAGAGTGATGAAGCCAAATAAAAATTTTTTTCCTCAAGAACGGACACTGTATGAGTTTTCGTGTTTTATTTTCATCCCTTGGTAATTGATTAAGTAAATTTTTATGTGGTTTCATTATGATAGGTCATAATCAGTAGTAGTACTGATTCACTTGAAAGCACCCATCAGCAGAGCAAATTCCTTCAGCACTCCTTGCATCACTTTCATCTATCACTAAAAAATAAGGAAAATCCTGATGATGACTTGATGAGCGGAGCTCAGAAATGCATCATATTTTCCATATTCATATCCACTTCTTATAACACAAAATATTTTTTGAATAGGTGATGTTGATTGGTGAGTATTTTCCTTAAATAACGCTTATGTGCTCTGTGTAATGATATAATGACAGACAGAAAAGAAATGAACATAATTTCATTTTAAAACAGACACTTTTTAACAGTCTGAATGGGACTTGGAGTTGCTTATAAGATTATGTCTTCAAACATTAGCAAAAAATACTAAATGGGAATTTAGCTGCTCATGTATTTTCACCATCATTAGCTGTCGAAATGCAGCTAATTAAAATCCAGCTACACTGAAAGGTGATGGGTGCAGTTTCTTTTTCTCACATTGTATCTTTCTTTAATGCATTTTATTGATGTGAAATATTTCCATTTTTGCTGGTAACAGAAAGAAGCTAGAAGACTGAGAGTGGAAATTTGTTTTGTATAACAAGAGGTTCAGCCAAAAATGTCTGGCCAGGACTCTCAAATTCATTTTTACAACCTTCTTACACAGCTCCTCCAAGCTACTAGTCCACTGGATCAGCACATGCACATGCCATGAAAACCCATACTGGTTCACTGGCTTAGGGAACAATTACTATTCGCATCAGCTGAAAAGCAGAAATGTGCATATATTCATATCAAATTAAACTACATAGAAATTGTTGGTGTAATTATAATTCAAGAACAGAATTTGAAAATGTAATCTTGCTAAAGGAATAAGTTGTATTTTTTTCTGTCTGTCCTCCACTCTTAGGAAAGACTGAGTTGGTCTATTTAAACCTTTCAGAGTTAAGATGAACAGATCGTGAACACATCATTTTTAACAAGTACATTCTTTCAGTCAAACTTATGTCCTCCTCCTTTTCCTACAATATGTTGCATATCATGGGCACTACTACAAATATAAATTAACAACTAATTGGTTTGCCTTGGAAGAGACTTCAGGAAGAATGAATTGAGAAATCTAATACACAAAAAAAGGAGTATTACACTAAATGCCTAAATAAAATACAATTTGAATCATATTCTTCCCCCTACAGATTGACTCAGCCAGAGTCAACAGGTGTGAGAGAAATAAGCAGAGACCCTATATATTATTCAAGTTTCCCCTACTGCTAGTACATAAAGATCAAATTAAGACTTGAATGTGTAAAGCCCTCACCCCCTGGAACTTATGGATCCACCCTGTGAAGCATTTTCACTAATATTATTATTTCAAAAAAAAAAAAAATATATATATATATATGTATATATATATATATATTGGATATAAGGAGAAAGTATTTTACACTGAGGGTGGTGAGGCACTGAAACAGGCTGCCTAGAGATGTGGTTGATGCCCCATCCCTGGAGACCTTCAAGGGCTGGACCAGGCCCTGGGCAACCTGATTTAGCTGTGGTGTTCCTGTTCATTGCAGGGGAGTTGGACTAGACAGCCTTTAAAGGTCTCTTACAACTCTAATGATTCTATGATTCTATAGTTCTATTCTACAACTCTTTATGAATTTTCAGATGGAACAAACTTGGAAGAACTCATCAGTGCAGAAAAGGCTCAGGATATTGTAAAAAGGAACTTCAGGTCCTTAAAGACTTACATAGTACAGACAAAATAAAGTTCAGTAGTGCAAGAAAGGTGAGGCTAGAGAATTGGAAACTACCAACAAAAGCACTGACAAGAGTTGAAAGAACACAAAAGAAAAAAATATATATGAAGGAATAAAAACCTTTAAGTACTAGCTGATTAAGAATGAGTTGACCAAATGCAGTCAGTGAGACTTGACTGAAAGAAGCTTGGTGCACGCAAAAGTATTAGTTTATGCAAGCTATACTCCTGTGTATAATTCATCATACATATTCAAGGAATTGTACTGGAGTCTGAAACTAGATTCACAGATAAATTAATTCCCAAAAAATCAAGAAAATAGATTCCTTGCCAGAGCAAAGATGACCAGACTCTCATTTTTACTCCAGGAAAACTGAAGCCAAGAGTGAAAGGCAAAGACTGACTTTGAAGACAATTTGAAATCCCACAGTAGGTACTCAAAGCATAGCTGGGTTTCTGATGAGTTCAGGAGACACCTTTTTACAAGGTTTCATTTCTTGTAACATTTTCTATCTCCCTTATGGGAGTGAAAAATAATTGCCTTTGAGATACATACTTGTAGATACAGAGCATGAAACTGCAGAGTTTTGTTAGCTGCTTACATCAACTAGAGTATAAAACAATTTCTATCTTCAAACCATGAACTTAGGAGACCTTATTTTTCTTTACACTTACTATGTTGTTTTTACAACACATCCAAGTTCTAAATTACATCAACAAAGAAGCCCATCAATGTATCTTCTTATTACACCCAATTATAGAACCTGAGCT
Organism: Callipepla californica brunnescens; assembly: GCA_023055505.1. Classification (NCBI taxonomy): domain Eukaryota; kingdom Metazoa; phylum Chordata; class Aves; order Galliformes; family Odontophoridae; genus Callipepla; species Callipepla californica. The sequence goes on from JALIRH010000013.1 coordinate 4,480,985, forward strand.
GCTTTGTTAAGGTATTCATTAACCTTTTCAGAACTTATAATAAGAAATCTAATCAAACAGAGGTGGTAGGGTGCTTTCTGAAATGAGAACAGTTGTCATGTACAGTAAATTTTAATACCCTGACTGTTCTTAAATTAGCTAGTTTTATTAAATTCAATGAGGTGAATTTCTTTTAATCAGCACTAGCTGTACAAAACAGAAATTATTCTGCACTGTAAAAATAATATATACGTCTGGAAGGTGTGTTTCAGACTGTTTTGACTTTTATTCAAATTAAAAGTGTAGCATTTATCACATTTATTTATTGCCAGATAAATTTGTATTACAGGAGTCACACAAACAATTATAAAATATACGTAATTACCTAGTTCATTTCTTTAGGATTCTAGAGATACAGATCATGCTTTAAAACAAGTAGAGACTGAAATGGTGACCACTTTATAATTTTACTAAAATAATCAGTAGTTACTTATGATACTATTTTTGTAAATAGTCCCTGTGAGAGTAGTCTGTGCATGAGGTGAAGCCAAGCAGGAGGGGTATGTGTTGCATGATGGCCTATAAACCTAGGTAAAATTTCCAGTAAAAGTCTGGTTAAGAAAACTGATGAAAACAGCTCTTTGAGAGATACAGGTGAACACAACAGCTAATTAAATCTGTCTCCTGAAAGCTAGGACATCTGGGATCTCATCCCCGTTCTAATGAAAATTTAAATACGCTGTATGAAATGATACAACTTCAGAAGGAAAGATGAAGAGACCTCAGAACACTTTATTGATTGACATATTAGCAACATACTTGGGGTAAAAAAGGAATTATTTCAAACCTTTGCTCTGAAGTAAGTTGAGTGGATCTGAGCCCACGTGTCTTATTTACTAGAGGTATACTGTAACTGCCAGAAAGTATTTATTAAATCTAGATCCTCATTGTGATTCTAGCCTTTGGCTTTTACCTAGCTTGAAAATCAACATAGTTTCCTTCAGTCTCAATTTTCCTGTCACTTGTCCAAATATTCTGCCAAGCATACGAGATTTTCTTTCCTAAAACATGCTTCAACTTCAGCTATCCCAGATAATTTATGTTTTTAGACATCATTGCAATTTTAATAATCTATTCAAGATCACTTGGAGCACCTCCTCTCCCACTCTTAAATATCTCCAGTACAGATTCTTGGATGTGGGAGGATGCATGTGAGGCAGTTTTAGGACATGTATCTTGGGCTCAATCAGACTGTATATTCCAGCTAGGATACGGTTGTTTTTTTCTCAGAGATGTTCTGTTCTGTCTGGTTTCCTCATGTCCCTAGTTAGCTCTTTGCGTGGGTGGCTATTGATTTCAGTGGTATGGAAATTGGTTGCTGTTCACATGTGATTCTCAATCCTATTTGAAGTTGTACAGTGACACTTAGCAACATTATGCAACTGTGTTCTCTTCCACAGAATCAAACCAGTTTGAAAAGAACTTCAGTGATGCACGGAATACCTAACCAGATGAATATTTTTCAGCACTGCTAACGCTCATTTAATCTTGTACACTAGCAATAAGCTCACTGCTTTCTGAAGTAGCAACGGTGAAAATGTAGTTTTATAGATTACAATACCAACTGTTAAAAAACACAATTAGAGCTCTACTTGCAGTGCTCTTTAGGTACAAGAAAATAAATGGAGAGATTTAAGAAATAAATGACATTTACCATAGATTTGGTAAGTTGGTTTCTACCTTTTCTTATATCAAATCCTTAAAACCTGTCTCAATCATAACAGCCAGTTAATCATCACTAATTATTCAAGGGATTATTTCCCATACATAATTAGAGTTTTTGGTTCACCGATTTCCTGTAAAATATTGGCCTATAAAAGCCCCCGTTAACTTGACCTTGCTTGTAAAATATGTTATGAAATGACTAAAGCTATTATGAGGAAAACTAAAGGCCAATGTGTGAAGGACAGGGACATCTTTCCCCACATTTAAGTATCTCCAGTACAAGATTAGAGTGTAGTAAGGTCAGTTAATTAATCCTGATTCTTATTAGCAGTTTCCTTGGGTTACTGAGTATTAGCAGTTCTGGAGCTGAATGAACAAAGTTGATTAAAATTACAAAATTTCAATCAAAATAAAATATTTGTGGAAGCAAATAATGAATTGTAAAATTGTAATTTGTGTTTGTACCATGCACTTCCCATGCTGAAGTTTACAAAAAGATCACAAACTAAGAGTCTGTTGAGAAATCCAGATATACAGGAAGCTGTTGAACACCTAGGAAGTGAAAGTGTGCAACACAAAGTAAAGAAAATACCTCTATAGTAATTGTAAGTGTAACATACATCTGTTGTACTTCCTTAAACTACCTGTAGCAAGTTTCTGTTCCAGTTTAGATACTTCCAGTAGATACGCTCCTACTACAACATGAATAAACCTGTTACACTAAGACTTGAAAACATAGCAACATGATGAAATCTCAGGAGTTTTTGTTTTAATATATATTCTCTGTCTTCACAGAACTCATCTAGCACCAAAACTCCAAGGTCTTTGGAAAGAAAGAAATATTTTCTGTTTTCATTTCAGAGATAAATACATAATTTATCCAGGTGCAGAAACATTTCCTGGACAGAACTGCATATTCTAACAAAACACAGGCAACAGGCATGTTCGAGCACGCAGAATTCACACTGGATAATATAAGAAGTATATCTTTTCACTATGAAGATGGCGAGGTACTTGAGCAACAGTTCAGAGATGTGGTGGAACCTCCACCATTGGAGTTATCTGAAACAACTGTACAAGGCCTTTGGCCAACACAGAGCCAAAAATACTCCACCGTGAGTACAGGACAGAACCAGGGATAACAAGATCTCTCTTGAGCTCAGTCTCATAGGGATTATTTTATTAACCTACTGCAAATGAGTAGATCTTACCACCCTGGATGTTGCTATTCCTTGCTATCAACTTGCTAGCAAGCAGTTTCTGAATTAATTGATTTCTAGCTAACATTAATTTTCAAGAGGGCCACTAGTTTGGTAACAAGTGTATATTAATAATTTTCCCAACTCAGCTCCTAAAAATGTAACAATATTTGTTAATAATAATATCCAAAACTATCAGCAGATGCTCACTTCATTTGTTTTCAACAATGTGGTTGTTATTCCTCTGCCATCAAGATCACTTGAAAGAGCCCATGCAAGGATAAAGGAAAGGAATTTAGGACAACCTACCAAGACACCTCTACCAGCAAACTCTCCCAATGCACTTCACTATACGCAATCCTGGTGCTGAATTATTAGTTATTAGGATTCAAATTTTGATGCACATGTAAGCATTCATGGAGACTATAAAAATATTTTGAAAGAAATTATAATAGAAAGAGTACAAAAATAAAACAACATCTGGAATGTAACCTTAATGTGTGACCCTGAAATAAATCAAAGATAGAAAAATGTCAGGAAGCAAAAAGAAAAAGCATTGTTTACACTGGTATGGTTTGTAATCATTTTCATTTTACATGTAGCTCTGTTACTTCAAATATTGAGCCTCTGGGCAAAGAAAAAGCATTGCTCAAAGCATTCTTCTTTTCCCTTGTTCTCCCAAAGAAGAGACAACAGACTCTTTGACTACATCCTCCACGGAACAAATGTTCTGCAGTGTTCAACACCATCAAAAAGAGAACGAAAGACAAAGGTGAAATCCTTTCCTTTCAATGCATTTGAGCAGCAGCCTTACTTGTAGAAGTTGTCAATTTTTCTCCATCTCACAGTGCTCTCTGCCTACCCCTGACCTATCACTCCCTTGCATCCAAAAGCTGCATTTCCAGTCCCCAGTGTTTTATAACACTCCTCACTATCTCACACCCTTCTTGTAAATAAAGGCAGACTGAAAATTCAGTGAGCTCATGTATAGAAGGAAACAGTTCATTGCCATTTTGAGTCTTCTTACATGAAGAATCGCTACATTTTTGACTCAAGCAGTTGAAAAATTGAAAGGAGAAATATTTCTACATAGATCAAATTGTTTCTTTAAGACATTTTTCAAGCTGAATTAAAAATGCTAAATAATGCAAAGTCTGTCTTTGGTGACAGCTCAAGGGATAAGAAGGGGTTTAAAAACAGCAAGGCTTTCTAAAAAAACAAATTGAAGTAGAAAAAGCATGATATACTTGGAGAGACTTAGAGATCATCTTTTAAAACAGAAGTCACAAAAAACAATGACAGCCTCTCCAGTTCTGCTATTAATTGTGACAAAGAGTGGAGAATTCAAAAGACAACACTTGAATCATTTTTGACATAGATATCTGCAAATATACACTAATGGAACACCTTGTAAGAATGAGTACACAGCACTGTAATCAGGGTTAATCTTAGAGACTGTCATGAAAATTAAATTCTATTTACAAAGTGATTCAGAGTTAAAAACATTAAAAGCTGATGTAATGAGTTAATCCCACGTGTTCAGTGAATGTTCATCTATTTACCTGAAAAGTGCAACACAGTCTCACCATCAAAAACGGTCTCCTGCTACCAGTATTATGTTTGTACACCCAATGCACCCCAGGAATGCAAGTAGTTTACACAAAAATATATGCAGATGGCTCCGAAAGTTATCCCTTTTATTTATTTTCATGGAAACTACAGCTACAAAGAGCATAGCAACACCATGAATAGAGCAAATTCTCAGCTATAAAACACTCTTTTTCAACATACTACTGTAAGCTATGCATTTTTGCCAGTGATGAACAGGAGTCTGCATGCCACATTCATAACTGTTTAGCTGTAGCAAAACATTTGTCTTACACCCTACTGTCACCACTACTGAAATGCACCACCCACCTCACTGTGCCCACGTCCACTGTTTGGTCTCTATCAGTGTCCAGAAATCATAAGTTAATGCCAGTGCGTGCCATTTTTTACTTCGTGTGTGCTTCCACATCAGACTGTCAGACTGCCCCTCTGCAACCACCTCTCAAATGGCCACACAATGTAATGGGATATTGGTGGGAAGGTTCAACCTCTAAGGCCATACCACCAACATCTGCTTCTGATGTTGTTGGTCAAAAATATAAAACAGGAGGCACCACATTCAGAGCAGCCACTGTACACACCTACCACTTCTTCCCCCATGCCTCCCCTAGAAAAAAATTAAATGCTTTCGCAGTCAATTTTTCATTTCTGCTTTCCTAATCACATGGCTCTGAACACACCACAGAGCGTAGTTCAGCTCATACCCATCTGTGTGAAAAGCAGAGTACTCACAATAGTGCAAGAGGCAAAATGTACCGGTTGATGTATGTAAAAAGATGTTTTTCTCCATAAATCAGCTGTTTGCAAGTCAGCAACACCAGTAGAAGAACTGTCAGTAAAATTATTTAGGAAATGGGTTAAGTCAGAGCCAGCAGTTCACAGTAATGGCTTTCACGTTTGTGATAACTGACTGAAGTTAAATGCAGAAGCTGAAGAGATGCTTATGGAGCACAGTGTAAACATAAGTCAGTACAATATTAGATTTTTATTCCTTGTTTTTTGTTTTTTTTTTTTAAACCAGCTTCACACGAAGTTTCCACCTTTAGAGAAAAGCTGGAGTCAACATATGTTGTCATGGATCAAATGTGCTACTTTAAGAGGCCGGGGAAGTAAGTAGCTGAAGAGAGAACTACTCCTACCCTTACAGATTAGGCAGAAGAGCTTGCTAAGCCAAAGGTACAGAGCAATCATATCGTTTGCCTGGCATCTTCACAAGAGGATGGCTTCTCACCAGACGCAACTATCACACTGGAGAGAGACTGGGACTTTCTTTTGACAAGTGCCAGGGTGCTACGCTGTGCTGCATATGGATACGTGACTGGATAAGTAACTGCTCCCTGGCAACAGGAAGCAAACACCTGTTCAAGGCAATATGTGCAAGGAGTGGATATAAAATCTCCCTTCCCAATTTCTGGTAAAGATTCCAAATACCTATCAGTTCTGCTGAGACTAAAGAACACAACCTATGCAACAGATAAGTGCTGCTTTGCAGGACAAAAAAGAATATATACACAAAAGAAACCTTACCATATATCCCTTGCCACTCAGTTTCACTAGGGAGCTACTAGATGCTAAAAAAGCAGAATGCAAAATTATTAGAACAGTTGTTGTCTTTTTTTTTTTTTTTCCCCCCATAGATTGACATATACTGGAAAAAGTACCAACCAGTTTGATATAGTTGATCTAGTTTTCTAAAAATTGGAAGGCTAAAAACTGAAACAGAACTATAAGTGGAATGATTGCAGAGCTCTGTCTACATGATCTGCAGTCAGAAGTCATTTTGCATCCACCTTTTAAGGTTCACAGACACACATTTTAAATATGCTCACAGGCAGAATTTCACACAACTATAGAAATGCTGATAGATGTAAGAAGAAAAAGTTGGCATTCTGTCCTCAGCTGTTCTTACTCCCTTCCTTCTGGAGAAGATAAGAAATTCATCAGCACTATCAAGGAGAATCGCTTGTCCACAAGGATGGACACGGAAGTTACTTTATGCAGCATTAGAATGATAAGAAATTTATTTAATTCCATCCACAAATGAATGAAGTGTGCCTGAGTACTGCCATATTAACTACTGCTCTTTGGAAATTAAACACAGTGATTATTTCATCATCGTTTGAATCTGTTTCTCATGGTTGTGTTCTGCAGTACTAGCTTCTAATCTTCACTATTTTTGAGTGGAACACACTTTGAAAAAAGAAATACTACAATAATACTGTATAATCTTAATACTGATATATTGGTATAGCAGTTGGATTAGAGTGTTCGTAAGTAAATTAAGCTTTATTACTTTTTCTTTGTATTTGCTTACAGCGTATCTGTGATTTCATAAAAATAATTCCGCTGGCTAAATGCACTTTTTAATTAGCTGATCTTCAGTGATACAGAGAAATGTAATATCTGTGACAAGAGCAGCATCCAATTGCTCATATAACTCAGTATCTGTGTTGTTGCTAGGGAATACGTTCACATTTCGTCTGTTTTTCACCATACTAAGGCTATTCCTAACATTATTATTAAGGTTACCATGTACTTCAGGAGACAACAGGTTTATTTGCAGTTCAATTATTTATAGATAAACCATGCAGAACTCTTTGCCTACCAAGCTTAAGACAACGCTAAGGTATAAGAGCAGGTACGTCTGAATTTTAAAGTGCCTGACAGAGAACAGTCTCTCTCTTATCCAATAATTGTGCTTCTAACGTAAGTACCTCCTAGAACAGGTCAGATTGTAAAGTGAAAGGACAGAAGAACTGTTTACCCTATTGTTACAAGATTTTAACTTAGAATTTGAGAGGCATTTTTGTTTCATTTTGCAAAATGGTTCTTTGCTTTATACTGCTAACCTGTCTCTGCAGCTTCCAAAGAGAGAATTTAAGCATGATCTTAACCCAAATATTATGAGACTATCTGCTCGTTGCTTCACTGTTTTTGGAAAACCTGTCCATACATCAAAATAGAAGAACCTGTGTGAGCTGAGCTCTTCAGAACAATGGGCATCCTGCTGCGTCTCTCCTGAAAATGCAGGCCAAGGACCACAAGCAACCTAGAATTTTAAGTCTTGAAAGAAAATGATATTCACAGGAATTTAATTCGAAAGAGAAGTTATAAATATGAGAACTTATGAAATTAGATCATTTTCTTCATGCTGAGTTTCTTCTAATTCTCACAGTTGTACCTTTTGGCAGAAGCCATGCGGATTGCTAGTGGCATTTTGTTCATGAGTAACAGAAAGCAAAACTGCAGAACAACTTCAAATTGAAGAAGCCTCTGTGGAAGCGAGCAGCTATCTCAAAAAAAAAAAAAAATAATAATAATGCAAAGGTAATAAATGTAGCAAACAAAGAAGAAAAATAAAACAATAAATGAGCCATGAGCTCATGAAGCAATAAAAATTTAGCTAAACTGCCATCTAAAGCAGAAAAATAACTAATTATTGTGCATGAGAAAAAACACTATTAGAAGAGTTATATCTGCTGATGGATAGAAAGAACATTTAGGCTTGCTATACAGTCTCACGTTGCTGGTGATGCACAACTAGGCTGTAACTCTGACTTCTGCATGGCGTTTCCAAATGCTCTTCAAGCTGCTGCTCCATACTTCTATTTTCCCAAACTCTGTCCCGAGTGTTGCAATTCAATATGCAACTACTACATGCAGTTGGCATGAGCACCATGGCAATAGCAAACACAGCAATGTGTTATAAGGAAAGCACACTAGAAAAGAAAATTAAGTGATCAGTAGTAATAAAAAGGAAAATTTAGTAATACTACTGTCATCAGTTGTAAGTGGCAGCAAATTTAAAATCTATTCCTTGGACAGTGAAAAGCAGCAACTTGACTTTATGACCCAGAGCAGTTGTTTTAGGTATTACAGTGCCAACAGTGAAATGAAGTACTTGCTAAAATACTTCAAGGAGACAGCATAGTGCTGAAGACAAGCATTAGTCTTCACTGAATTTCGCGTTGATCGTTTGATTTAAATCAAACCTCAAATCTTATCAATTGGTGCTTTAAGATAAAGTAATATATAATATAGAGATTATCTAGATTTTCCACCTGCTTTCTAGAAGTTATTTGGTATACAGCTTCTGAAAAGCACTCATTCACAATCTGGACGATGCACTGAAAATCAAATTAGTAATAGCTGTATTAAAATATTTCTTAGAAATATATCCCAGTAGTCTGAGAAGGAGAGTTTTTCCTTCTTCCTCTTTAGATAAAAGTTTGTTACATGAGGCGAGAGACTTCCTAGTGAAAGTAAGAGATTGTGTCAATAGATGAACGTCACTGAAAGCAAAGCAATAATGTGACAGAAGTAGTTCCGCTAAAAATTTACCAGCAGGATTTCCTATTTTCTGCAAGAAAAGCCACAATGACTTTCCTTATTCTAGTCATTCTACTGCAATGAAACAGAGCAAGACAGACACCAAACAACTGAACCAGCGCCTGGCATTCGCATCTAATGGAACAAACACACAATTTGAGAACATTAGGAAAATGTGAAAATATGGACATTTATGAAAGAAATGACTGAGAACTGGTCTGAGCTTAGAGGAGCTCATCAAAGTAAAAATCAATAACACTGAAGAGTGCATAAATCTGTCAGCAAAGCAGAATCTAGGAAGCAACTCAAAAAGAACGAATGTAACCTGGAAACACGGCACATATTTTGGGGATGATTATTCATTGGAAGACATTCTACACCTTCTCTCCCACATCGTGCAAATTTTCTCACTCCCCCCCCCCCTTGTGATGTCTTCAAATCAGAATCAGACACTTCTATGGAGGATGAGCTCAGTAATGTCAGTGTGAACAAAATAAAATACAAGGGTACACAATGTAAAATACAATAACCTCTGATATGCGTGAGCCTAAATTAGATTATCTCATGATGCTGTTGTGCCTCAGACTGAGAAAGCTGACACTTAAGTCAGCAGGAGAAAAATATTTCTCTGAGCTCACAATGTATGAGCAAGTTACACTCAGCAGAATTTCGTTATTTGAATTTTAAATAACACTGTCCAATGATATACACAGAGATTTATAGTCAATGTTTAAGATAATGGAAGGACAAATGTCATATACAAGCAGAGCTTTTCTGACTCCATAGCTCCCATTGTCACATAAGCCAGAACCTGAGAGAAAATATACAGCCTTAATACATTTATGCTCTGAAGTATTACACCACCTAAAAATCATATAAACATTTAACACTGACTTTTTTCTACTATCTGCTAGGTAAGAACATCTCACACCTAAGTTAAGTAACTGTCAAATCTTTAAATGCTGCAAAAATCTATTCAATTTAAAATCTGCTTCGTGTCTCAAGGCAGCTCCTTTGCCTTATTTGTTTTGGACTGTGGGATGGGGATATTTAGTGGTGGTTTAAGATTTGTTTCTGTTTGTTTTCAAAGATGGGCATTGAAAATGTTCTATTGTTGCTATTGATGAAGTATCCTCTCTATTTCATTAAAAATTAAATAAAGACCCTGGGGGCTGAAGGAAAATGGATTTTTCATTTTTCTCCCTTTTGCTCTTGAGAATGATTTATGAAGTACAAGTGCATTCATAAACTAGATACTATACCCTGGAGAAAATAAACTAGCTATTATTCAATTGTTAGTGGTTCATATTATAAATGGCTGCCACCAATTTTACATTGTTTGTTGAAATCATTTTTAACCACATAACTCTCACTCAAACCATGAAAAATTGGATGGAAAATGCCCCATTTATCATTAAGATCAAAACCTAAATTCTTGCCTCTCTTCCACAGTTACCCCCAAAATTATCTTGTCACATTTTATTCCATTCATTAGAAGTCACAAACGCACTGAAATAATGCACTCTAACAAAAGCTGGTCATTCACTTGGCTGTCACACAAAACCACACCAACTCACACCATCAGTTACATACACCTCTCCAATTGTCCTCCAAAACTATATAACACATTATTTTAAACAACCCATAAACCGTTAATGAAGGAAACATGAGGTAAAGAATAAGGGTGGATCTTTAGAGTAACAGAACAAGCATTTGTCAGCAAAATCAACACAGGTAGAAGAACACTTTGGCAATGTCTAAAGCACAGATAAGCCGCTGTAACATGAACTCGTGTCCCTGAAAGATTCTCCAAGTCTCCAGAATACATGAAAATGGCCCAGCTCTTCCTTAAACTCTTTCTCACTGTATAATTTCAGAGGTGATCTTCAGATCAATTAATATTTATAAGCCAACCCACAAAGAAGCTAACCACCCCCTCATAACTGCAGTAATCTATACAGAGACTGAATGGAGCTTTTGTTTTTACTACTTTCTAATATGCAGTCAGGATAACAAAAGTCTTGGTTTTCGTTAATGGATCTCAGTTTATCAAACACAGATGAAACTACAGTTTTAATGATTTGAATCTTAGAGAGACTCTACATTACCTGACAGTGCTTGACATGCTCTGCCTTGCCATTTCAGCTAACACCGCTGACAGATAGCAGTTACATGTGTATTTAGAGTTCAATAAACAGCCACTGGCAGTAAAACTGCAAGGAACTGCACGTAAACACAGCCTCTGCTCTGCTACTTTTTCACTCATTCCCAAATGCAGAGCTTGAGCTGCTGCAGAAAAGCTTTCCTACAGTTCACATTCATTGCATAGCCCTGTATCAGAGCATCCCTGAAGTTTAACTAATGATGAGACAGAGCACATTAACCACACAATTTTTTAGGAGACAGCAATCCAGTCTCATCATGTAAATATCTGCTAGCTCCAGGAAAATGTACAAGGAGTCTGGAAGGGAAAAAAATGATGAGACCCAACACAGCTTCCCAACCTGGCCCAGACTAGAGACATTCCCATCTTCCTGACATTGGGGTTTCACCGAGAGAAAGGAAGATGACCTATCTCAGCAACCACGGCTCAGGGTTCTTGTTTAGTAAGCTGTGGAGGCACTGGCACCTACGAAGAGAAGGTGATTATTTAATGTAGAGGTCTAAGGATATTCGTTTTGCCATATCAGGGAGAAAGTTCAAATGCAATACAATTAGCTGTCTAGAGGAGTCATGCTCCGGATGGGAGTAGAAATATCAGCAAGAGCCTCTTTCCTCCTATTAACAAGACAAGTCCACTGAGAACCAATCAACCCTGCCACAGCAGAGCCTGCATGAGGATTGTTCTGCACTAATAGACTGTAAGAAAGTAAATAATGACTTTTTAGTATTCTGAAAGCTCTCTCTAAATCACAGAAGGCTCTAATAGCATAGTTACACACTTAAAAATAATATTCACGTAACACAAGATGTTGGGAATGATTCATAGAGTAGGTTTCAAAGCCTTCCCATCCCCCTGCATCACAAAATAGCAAGAAGCTGTTACAGCAAATGATTTTTGCTTTACAAACACGATAGCTTTTGTTTAGTGCCTTGCCAGTTGGCCTTTAAACAATTATGGAAACAGCAGTTTTAAACTGAGCACTAAATTCAGCTTCGTATTTTAAGGCGATGAATTTGGTAAGGATGCAAATCACACATTCCGTTTGTATTTCTTCTTCAGTGGAAGACTAGAACAACTCCAGACAAAAGTAATGTGGCTATTTGCACACGGATGGAAGAAGGATTCACCTTCTTCAATGTCTACCTTATTTAGATCTCTTGAGAGCATCAAATTTAACCACTGGTTTGCTATTGCTCATTCTGCTGAACTTCTCTGCCATGCCAACCACGTGAGCAGGGCACACACTTTATGTGAAAAGAGAAAAATAAAATACATTTAAGTTACAGTAATGTGAGCATTGCACATTTGACAGTATAAAATAATCTAGGTTGATTTGGAAGTACAAATTAAGTAGCATTCCATGAATGAAAACTGGGTCAAGTATTCCAAATTTGGTGATACAGGAGACTACACTGAAAAGGCAATAAAGAAAAAGGAGTAAGAAGTCTATCGTACTACAAGGAAAGGACAAAGAAATACTTGGAAACTGGCTAAAATAACAATATGACTAAATTTGGTGGATTCTAGAAGCAAAGTACAGGCATGTCTCAGGTGGTACACTGCACACGCACGCTAAGGTATAAGACAGGCTGGGTTCAGTAGTAGACTTACACTATTTAAAATTGACATTATTTGTTAATATTTAATAGCAACTGCTGCATATATATACTACTATCCATGTACCGCAGAATTACAGAACTGTAGGGGTTGGACAGGATCTCTGAAAATTATCTAAGCCCAACCTGTCCAAAGCAGTTACTACAGAAGGTTGCAAAGAAAAGATTCCAGGAGGGTTTAAAACATCTCCAGAGAAAGAGACTCCACAGTTTCCCTGGGCAGCTTCTTCCACTGTTCTGTCAAAGTAAAGAAACATTTTCTCATGTTCATATAGAGCTTTCTGCTTTTCAGTTTGGGCCCATTGCCTCTTGTTCTGTCACTGGTCACCACTGAAAAGAGCCTGGCCCCATCTACCTCACTCCCATCCACAAGATTTTTATACTCATTGGTAAGATCCCTTCTCAGCCTTCTCCAGGCTGAAATATCCCAGGTCTCTCAGTCTTTCCTCATATTGGAGATGCTTCAGACTCCTTATCACCTTTCAGCTGCCTGTAGAATGTCTCCTCAACTTCCTGTTCCTGTAGTTAACACACACAAAGGTGTCACCCATATTATCTTGCCCCTTAATTCTCACCCATTAGCTCTCCACTCATTCTCCATCCATTCATCACATAAAAAGCAACTCCATCACGTTGTCTTCATGGCCTGTCCTTCCTAAAAAGCACACAGTCATTCATGGCAGCATTCCTGTCATGGACTATCCCACCAGATCTCTGTAATTGCAATGACATTGTAGCCCTCTAACCTTAATTGTTCCTGTTTATTCTCTGTGCTGCATACACTGGTATAGAGGCACTTCAAAGAGGAAAAGGGAGCGGAGGATGAAGGTATAGCTAGAGGGATGTGGGAGGAGTATATCATTACTGTAATTCATGTAAGGAGTAGTATATTATTACTGTAAATCATTTAAAAATAATGCCATGTGTCTTTCCATATTTTGTGACTATTTAATGCATCTTTTCTCCAACTGTGAACAGCTTCTCACTTTACATCAGATATATAACACATGACATTTAAATATATCAATATCATATACATCATATATATAATATATATATATACATCATATATATAATATAGTTGAATTCCTAAAGTACAAAAAAGGCCAATTTGTTATACTACATGGAATAATTAGGTTTACCAGATAAGCATATCCATACTAACTCTAACTGTGAAGCAGTGTATTCCTTTGGAAAAGGCTGGGTTATTTTAAATTGAATAGTTTATGTTCTTTCATCCAACACCTGGCTTACCCCTCCGGTTTAATTTCTCCAACGGATCTCAGCTGAGCTCATTTATGCTTTTGTGGGGGGAAGGCTGCATCTCTGACATGTTTCTGACATGGCATGGAAGTGTTCCTCAGGTACTGCAGTTTAATGGTCTTTTCAGCTGTCTACTACTAGAACTCTACATAGCAAATCTCCTTTGTAATTGCAGACATGCTTCATCATGAAAGAGGAAACAAACTCCAGAGGAAAGAAGTGTATGTTTCAATGAAAAAGTACTACAGCTGAAAACTGAGAAGAGGGTCTGCTTCTGAAAGCATCCAGCAGACAATGTTACCTACAGCCAAGGGCTAGACTTTCTAAAAAATCCTCTCCAAACTGTTTCATGTATGCTTAATTTTATTTAGAGCATGGAATGGGCAAATTCTTTCTCTGTGATCTGTTAGAATAGCACTGAACACTAAAAACAAAACAAAAACTAAACCACAATAATCTAGAAAATATAGTTTTCCTCTGATTTTTGAGGTTGCAGCATGATGTTCCGACGGACACAGAACTCAGTAATTTATAGACACAGCCCATACACTCTTTCCTGCATCCTCCTCTCCTCCCACCAGATTCAGACACTACATTACTTTGGCATTAGACTAGTACTCCTTAAGAGCTGGCTTTCAGCCTGGATTCTGTTGGCAATTAAACCACTACATTGTGTAGATTTATATAAGCCAAACCAGACATAAATGAAAACAAAGCGAATACAAGAAAACCAATAAATCCCACTAGCTGTCTAACTCAAAATATAATTGCACAATGGCTATTAAAATATTCTGCACCTCTTCTGTAAGAGATAACATCTAGTATATCAGTGCCTGTTTTGTCTATACAAGAAGCCAACAAAGCTGTAAGAGGTGTGGTTTAATTACTCATTAACTTTCTGAGAGACTACACAGAGATAAACTTTACAATGCAGAATATCACGTACCTCAAAAAAAAAAAAAGGTTCTTTTCTCACAGTATTATTAAAAGTTTTAAGAATTTTTTTTTTTTTTAAATAATGATAACTGTCTCAGACTCATTAGTAATTTGATGCCCAGGCCTTTGCATCACCTAGTTAACCATGCAGCACAGATAACGAAGAGGGCCTACAGGGAAAGGTTGGCTGGGTCTTCTGACATCTGCTGTCCTTCTCCTCCCCAAACCAAGGAAATCCCTACAGGAGGAAAATTTTGTTCCTCATTAAGAACATCTTCATTAAAAACCACACAAGTCAGGAGCTACAGCAGCAAGCAGCCATTTTTACCCAGACAACAGAAAACCGTCCGAATGCGCTGCAGTGCCCTTCTAATTAGTCCAGCTTTGTAACTCAGCTGCAAAGTTTTGCTCCCCAGGTTCCCTCAGAGTCTAATTAAGGTTGTCATCACCCTGCTAATCAACACTAATCACCCACTAACAAAGAGGCCCCTGGGTGCTGCGGAGGGGCAGGTATCACTGAGCTCTCAGCCCAGAGTTGCCCTGCATGAGCAGGCGTGCCTCCAAAGGGACAAAATGAACCCACAAACTTTCCACAGCAAAACCCCACCAGGCTCTAAATAATAACCATTTTCTGACTGGTAGTTACATAACGTAATGATCCGTGCTGAACCAAAATCAAATGTATACTCAAAGGTTTCCTTTCTTTTCTAAAAGGAATATAAAAGACCAGGGATAGGATTTGATGAGCCACAATGCCCTATCACAGCAGCATCAGTATTAAGAAATTATATCCTAACAGCATCAATAATCACAGCACTAAATCATCACAAGCGAAATATTACAAACAGCACGAGCAGTAGTCACCATCTGAGCAATAGCTCAAAGCTGTTTGTGTGCGGATGAAACAATGACTGCTCAGAGCTGATGGGTCAGAGAAACCCCAAGCAGCAGCATAGTGTCCTTCAGCATGGGATGCCCTGGGCACTGCCTTCATGACCTGCTAACAGCCGTGAGCAGTGGGGCAGGAACAGCCTGGTGGAAGTGGGAAGTACATCTCCTTCGGAGCCAGATTATCATCCAACAAGTCCAGATAGATACGAGTATCTGAATGTGTAAGGAGGATTGTGATGGTTTTGAAGAGTATTCCAGAGTGCAGGAACAGAAAATGATAAAGAGAATGCTACTGAAGAAATATGGAATTGTATGAGAAAAGAAGCAAAGCTTCAAAGATTAAAACCTAATTGGAGAAAATAAAGAGAAAAAATAAAAATATTGGGAGTTGTGGGAATGGAAGATTTCTCATCAGACCTCTACAAAACAATTGCAAAGCAAGGTGAAAGACAGGAGAAGAACAAAGAAAAGGCAGAATTTTTATCTATAGTACAGCGTGAAAATTAAAAGGCTTAGGTAAAAACGGATAGGAAGGAAAAGCAGATAGAATTTGAAGTTTGGAAAAGTAAAAAAATTACAAAGTGCAGCCACTGCTGGAAATGAAGAAAAAGTTAAGTGAAAAATTCAGGGAAAACATGAGACAACCAATTCTGAGAACAAGATATGTAGCTACACATTTACCTTTGAAGAACAAGTATGACTTACAGAAAAGAACTAATTCAGTTTTGGAGTCTCTCTGAATTTATTTTTATTTCCTAATACCTCAAAAATTAACTTTGTGCATTAAATATATATCAATATTTAACTAAGGACGTATTGCATCTCATCTGTCTTTATCTCTGTTTAATTCAGGCAGAAGCAGGGAAAGCAATACCATATCAATAAGGAATATTATATCTATATGCAACCTCCATCTCCCTTCTTCATTTCATTTGTTAGAGAGAGAATTTTTGTGCTGTACTCTGCACACACATGCAGCATTATACCAAATTGATACTTTAGCCTTTTCCACATTCTCTTTAGGGTAACGTAAGTCTACTGTCTCTGCAGATACATTATGAAATGATTGATTCTGAAGAAGCATTCTCTGGTACTTCTGAATGTTTCAATAATACAAAAATAAATGGAGTTTGGAAATTTCCATCCTTTTTACTCTCTTCTATCTCTGTGGGGAATGTGTAATTTTTTTTTTTACTTAAAATAAAAAAGTGATCACATTTCAACCATTACTGTTCTCACTGAAATTACAAAGCAATCCCTTTGACAGACATATACGAGCACCTACTCACCAGCGTACTGCAAAGAAGTTAGTGATTATACATACTGAAGTGATTGAGCCAATGACTCTAATGCAGGGAGAAAACCTTGATTAATAACAAGTGCTGCTAAGAGAACAGATTGTTTTATGAGGAATGAATCACAAAGGAAGTTGCTATACGATATGTTCTCTGTCACTGGCTGAGAATTGGTAAGGGAAAAAATAAAAATACAGATGCCTGAAGATCCGTAACACTTTGCTAGAAAGATTTCTAGACTAAATTTCTCCTCTCATCTCCTCCAGTTCACAGTCTGTGGACAATCTTCTATACTCAGCTCCATGTTGCTTTCATGGTTTATACTTAATGCATGTGTACCAAAAGACATTTCAAGTTAACAGATCACAAAGTAAAAACTTTCTGAATGCTATGTTTGCACGCCAGTTGTGTAAATTAAATATCATACAGCACCACAGAATGGTAGAGGTTGGATGGGACCTCTCAGTCCACTCTTGCTCCAGCAGTGCCACCCTGAGCAGTGTACACAGTGCTATGCACGGAAGCTTCTGGCTATCACCCAGAAGGGAGAACAGCACTGTCACTCCAAGCAACCTATGCCAGTGCTGTATCACCCATAGAGCATAGAACTGCTTTCTGGAGTTCACGGGGAACTTACTGTTTCAGTTTGTGCTTATTGCCTCTTGTCTTGGCACTGCAACCACTGAAAAGAGCCTGGCTTGGTCCTTTTTGCACACTACCTTCAGGTATTTATGTGTAATAGAATTGTTCCATATGCTTTTTCAAAACATATTGAAGCAGGTGGACTGCACATATGTGCACAACCAGTAGAAACTGATAGCCAGCAGTATGCTTGGCATCATCCCTGATGAAAAAATCACCTGTGCTGCTACAGCATGCAGCTCTGGATACAGACCTAATCAAACCATACCACTGCCTCTATTTCTTACCTATTTTTCACTTGTTGAGTGCTTAAAAGAAATCATCAGACAGAATTACTTATTTGGTGCATATGTTTCAAATATTCTCAGGGGAATGAGCAGTCCTGCTTTCCTAAGAACACAATTCCAGGCTTTTCAGCAGTAACACCAAACAGATAATGGCTTTTCTTCCTGAGAGCATTCAGATCTGTAGCTCCATAACAAATGGTTTCAGATACAATATTTGAGTGGAGCAACTTGAGAAACTTATTGGGGGGGTGGACTGGAGGACAGGGAACATACAAAAAATACAGAATGCAAATAAACCATTAGCTCCACCCTACTAAATGGTACTGTTAAAAGAGTGTAATTTGTGCACCAATCTTTGTAGGGACAATGCTAGTGTGTACAGGAAACAGCGGAAGTTATTGAAGGAATATTGAAGAGTTTGGTGAGTAGGCTGCAAATGGCACATTTCTCATACAATAGGCTTTGCCTCTATTGAGTACTCAAGTATTCTGGCTCTGAATCAGCAGAACACTTAAGTAAGTGTCTTAACTGTACAATTATACCAGTAAGTATAAGAGTAATTCCATTGATTTAAGTGACGTGACGCAAATGTAAGCACACGGTTACTTCAAGTATTTTCCTGCACAGAAATCCTTAGTGTCCATCTAAGCAGGAGCGTATTCTTAATTCTCTGTAGTTACTCCTGACCTCAAACTGAAGCTTTGTACTCCACCAACATCTCTACAGTTCATTTTGAAAACAAGGTAATAGGCATATTTTCACAGTTCTTTAAAACAGGGTTCCTTGCAGCTGTAATAAAACAGATCAGTAAGCTCAACAGAATAGGAATTGAGCAAATCCATATTGATGACACTGTCTTATTAATAAATTACCTTCTGTGAACTTTCCATGAATTATTAAAGTAAATAAATCCTATTTTCAAGTATTATAGATACTAGATAATTTATAAATATGGGATCATTGAATTATAATTCAATCTGTTCCCCTGATCTCTCTGGATTTCCATTTCCAAATTGCTTTTAAAATGTTCATGCAGTATTATTGGCTATAGCTGTTTATATATGAATTGGAATTCTCCTACTTCAATGCACTGTTGTAAAGCCTGATACATACCTGATGCATTGCGAGTGCCATAAAAGGCTGCAGTTACTTATCTGGAATCCGTGATTTGCAATGAAATGGCTCTTTGCACCACTCTTTCTAACAGGACAAACACATGCCATTCTACACCAACAATGAGTTAGTTATTCCAGTCTCTTGCCCCTGGATAGGGAAAGCTAACTCTACTTGAAAGAGACTGAAAAGGGAAAGGGAATGAAATGTGGATCTGTCTGTCAAGTACTCAAAAAACAGCTTCTACAGGCAAGCAACATTTCTTTATTCTCGAAGTTCACTTCTGCCCTCTAACAGCTGATGGCTCCCAGCAGTTCTCCTGCCATCAGATCTCTGGTAGAGATTCTCCAAGTGCTGTGATTAGGTGACTTATGCAGCACTGTCCTAGCGTAAAACTGGGGGTGGCACAGCACTGAGCAATGTGTGGCAGCATGCTGACGACCAGGTGGTGTTGCTTGAACTCTGGCAAATGCTTGAAGCTCTCCATTTCAACTTATTCAGACTGCCTGCATACATGCAGAGATTCATTGGGCAGATTCAGTGTGGGAACTGCAGGTTTTGTACGTTCTAGTAATGGAAACTAAGAGCCTAAGTGAGTGCCATGGGCCTGGATCTATGCAGCTGAAAGCTCTGCTGACATTGGAGTGTAGGATAACAAATCCCTCCAAGGGGGTTCTGGAAACGTCAGGGAGAGTAAACTCCTGACATCTAGATGGACTCCAGTTGCTGGTCCTTTCCTTCTTGACCTTATAAGGAACAAGCAACTCTGCTATTGAAATAACTGGTATAATTATCCTGAAATTTGTTGTTAGTTGAAAATAAAATATACAACCTTAAATGATGGAGTAGAAAATACAGAAGCTCTCCAGCTTGTAAGCCTACGGAGAGCTTAATGGAAAATACTGTGCACTGGAATGATCTATTTTTATTCTAGCAAACAATTTCTCTCTCTTCTGCCTGCTGTGTTTCAGATACAAATCAAAATAAATCTGCAGTAATTAAATTAAGAGCTTACACATGCTGGTTTCATTTGTTTTCATAAAGGTTTTTCCACATTTGATACCTCTTTAGATTTTTCAGCTGTATTTAACATGTGTACCATGAAGGACAGTACTGCCAAGGCAATGTTAGGTTACAACAGTTCACCCTACCCTATCTACACACTCCCTGTCCCGTTGTACCTATTATTTCAAGTAGTGAGCTGCTTGAATTAAAATTAAACATATATATATATATATATTATTTTTTTTTTAAAAAAGCACTAAACCCACAGTATTGAGAGATTACAGCAACTGTAGTTTTAAAACTTGGAAGAATGTCTAACAAGGATTAGGATGAAATCAGTCTACTAAAATAGTTTTTCCTATATCTATGGAGGTAGAACTCCATTACATCATGTCAGTGTAGAGCTACATAACAGTTACTATCCAAGAGAATCTCCAAATAAGTTTTCTGGGAATGGAGGGAAGACTTGCAGTAGAGTTTGATGCATCCATAGAGAAATGATAAGAATATTAATTCTGAAATTATGTATTTTTTCCTTAGCTGCAAACAGAATCAAGTTATCAGTAAAATATATTAATCTGTTCTGTACGGTCTTAAGTAAAATTAAATTTGGACAGCAGCTATTTAGAGATCACATACTGTCAAGGAAAAAAGAAAACACCATAGTGCTCTGCTTCACTGACACAATTCTATAGTACAATGAGGCTCAGATGTGCACAAACACTCAGCATATTTCAGCAGAAGACCTTGAAACTACCACCTTGCTGCAGGCCTGTGCAGGACTACACCAGTGTTAAGAGGGACCTTTGAGCTCTCATGCCTAAAACGATTTGAATTTCTCTACTGATATGATATTTCTACCTTGCTGCTCACTGACAGCTTAAGAGAAGGACAATTTATGGCTGATTTCCTATTAAGCAAGGCAGCATTCAACCCCAGTTGCATTTAAATAGACTGAGGACCTACCATTTGGTGCCTTGGGCTTCACTTGCACTGGAAAATATTAACCAGTTGAACAATAGAAAGAACAGGATGTGAACACTTTTGTGGGAGTCTAACTAAGATGTGCCAGGCAGAAGACATTATATATTTAATCATTTATTACCTTTCTGATGCCAGCAAAATATATCAGAGAAGGTACTCACATGATCCTTCTAATATTAGTAAGAAAACATACAGTTATATTTATAGATATACTAAATATCTATCATCTTTATCTATTCCAAACATCTTTTTTTTTTTTTTTCCTGCAAAATTATGGTCTATGGGCAAGAAAACAAAAATATATTAATTCTGTTAGGGACTCTAGTCTTTGGTCAGTATTGATGTATTCTGAATTACTCATTTTATCTTTCTTGCTACTGATTGACTGGTTTGTAAAACACATTAAAAGAAGTTAGAAACATATCTACCACATATGAGCATTTGCTAGACCAAACTCAGATAGATGATTAAGTTAATACATCAGTGATTTATAAAATGAGACTTTAAAGATTGTAAAATAATTTGAATTGCATAAGGATATATTTTTCTTAAAGGACAGAACTCTGGAAGATTGCAAGTAACCGTCTCCATGGAGAAACTGCACTGCTGGAATTCTATAGCAACTTTTTTTCATGTTCACAATTAAAGAAGTAATGACATTTCTCTGCTTGATAGTTCAAGTTCTCTCCAAGAAATGTTCTAATTCTGTTTTCCTTGTTTTGTTGTTGTAAGTGAAAAAAAAGGTGGATGTGAGAACATGATTCGAAAGGTAAGGTATAGCATGTGCAGACAACATGAAAAATGTTAACCTTTGCATTATAGATTGATGTTGACACGAAAAAGATTTTGTTTCACAGAAGAATATGGGATTCAGTGTATACTTGTATATACACTTTGCTACCTCAAACTCACACCAACATTACATATATATACTTTGGAATCACTGTGACATACCACTAGTACACTTGTGGCCTCTGAAGGTGGAATGAGGTTCCAATGAGACAAGTTAACAAGACACAAGCATCATGATTTGACACTTTCTGAAAATGGATAATTCAGTAGTTCCTATTTCACAGTAGGCCGTCTTGACAGGGAGCAATAAATACAGATTACGTCTACATTAATATACAAAAATCACTCAAAAATTTGAATAAATACAGAATTTTTGTAAATTCACAATCGTTTGTCTAGGTTTTCTATAGTACAGAACAGACACTGAACACAGTCATTCTAAGTCTCCAGACATTCACAAAGAAGTTTCAATGAACTTACATTTCCTCTCCTGTTAGAACCTTTGTTTCCTATTGATTCTCCAGATTTCTTTAAAATTTAGATCAAGTTAATACAAAGATTCATACAGACCAGAGCCCTGACCAACGAATCAAAGCTCTCACGATAAGAAAACTCCAGTCCTGGGAAACTGCAGTTCATGAGTATTTTGGGGATCAAAGTTACATGGACTTCACAGATGGTCTACAGGAAACAGAGCCCAGCACTTGGAAGGTAAGTTTCTACTGCCATAGTGCAGCTACTACCCATTTTTATCTCAGTTTGCAAGTTTATAGGACTGAAAGCTCAGGAGCTTACTGTAACACTTTATTAACATTAGTAAATTGCTTTCACAATCTAAAATGAAAGTAAAAAGGACAGTATTGTTGCAAAGTGTTTTTCACTGATTTCTTTGTGATTTCCAGCAGTCTCCTATTTCACTATAACATTATTATTAGAGAATCTGTGATAAGAGAACCAGTAGAAATGAATGCTTAAGATCCTCAAAGTGAACTATCCACTATGTGGAGGAGAACCCTCAAGCATTTCAAACAGTACTATATCTAAAATAGAAAGTGCAAGGTATGCTTTATCTTTTATAGCCTGCAAATCCAAATGCATCTTGAAAATATGAATACCTTGAAGACACATTACAGAAATTATCCAGGAAACCAGTTTTCATCCTTAAGGCATGTAACACTACCGAGGCTTGGCAAAAGCTGGGAACTGTGCATGGACATATACTGTATGTTCTTACAGACTTCACAGCAGAAACCTTCCCTGAATCTACAAGCTAACAGGAATTAATAAACTAGCAATGTAAGAAACAGTTTATAAAAGTGATATCTAATCACATACTTAGTATATGTAATAACAGAGATAAATCAAATTCTTTCATCCATGGTATAAGGATTGCTACTATTCAATAAAAACAATAGCTGTCCCATAAGTAAAATGAATATGGTTTTGTTTGGTTTTGTGGGGTTTTTTTTTGTTTGTTTGGTTGGTTGGTTTTTTGCTTTTTACAGTTGAAACTGCAAATATAATAAGCCATAAAACACTATGCCTGGCAACCATACATACAATAATGCTCTTTGGTCTTAAACACAAAAGCTATAACCTGAAAAGAAACGTTCCTAGCACTGCGAGATTGATCCCCTAGTTTTGATATCAAATATCGGCATCACATAAAGAAATAGGAAACCTACCACAGGAAAGATGTTCACAGCACAGAGGCAGGAAGGTAGTTTGATTTCCAGAGCAGAACCCCAGGACAATTCCCTGCATTCACAGATTTTTTCCTTTGTGGATTTTCCCGTCTATAAGTGGCACAGGTTCTGACTAAAACACTTCTCTAAGCTTGGCACATTAATTAGGTCTCTTTCTTTTGTAGACTGTCTTAGAGGAGCTTACTAAGCAGCCTTCCCTTAGGGCATTTTTAAAAATCCTTTTTCTCAGCACAGCCATGTTTTTTCACTACTATGTCAGGAACTTAATTTTCTTTCAAAACTCTCTTCCCATTATCAAAAGTCATTGGGTAAAAAAAATTCATGTCATTAAGATCAGAAGTTATCAGGGATAGAAACACAGACACCCCACTCATAAATACGTATTATTGTGATCAGGTAAATCTAGAGACTACAACAAAACCTTGACCATTTTCTGTATCAATGGGGATGCCAACTGAACTGCATACACAGTCAGCATGTTTTTCATTTCAGATGGCAATTCATTGTACAGTCTTTTAAAAACACCATCCGCGCATCATCTCAAAGTATTTACTTTGTTAGTGTACTTCACTAGCAGGGTTTTGTAGAAGCATGAAGGTTTTAAAGGTGGAAAAGTTAGGGCTTTAAGCAACAAAATACCAGAAAATCTTTAAGGGACTAGATATCTAGCAGATATCTGCTGAAAGAATAGCTTTAAAATGTAATTATAAGGCACTGAAAGGTAATTAAGAGCTATAGATGGATCTCGTATGCTTTTTTCAAATCCCATCATGAATTGTTAATATAAAGTTTGAGGGGTTTTTAAGTTTTTTTTTTGTTTTTTGAAAATCAGCCTTGTTTAGAATTAGTTCTCTGTAAGCCTTTCATTCCTTCCATACACAATGCTAAAATGTCATTTTTTATTTAATTATACAAATGTATTTATCCTCCTATCTTTTGCTGTCTTGAAGACCAATAAAATGAGATCTGTTTTGTAACTGCTCAATAAATGGACAATTCAGTCAAACTCAGAAAGATCAAATATCAGTCAGAATGATTTCCTGTGACAGTCCCCACCTTTTAGCAGAAATGATGTCCCAGATGGGCAAGATAGAAGACAACAGCAATGTAAGACACAGCCACAGCAAGATGGGATTCAGAAACCACAAGATTATCTGGGAAATCTCTGAAGATTTAAACACCACACATAGAACAATCTTCATATGTAAGAGAAGTTCCTGACAGCAATTGTATAGAAAATATTTTAGGAATGCTCAAAACAATAATATATATTATCAGTTCTATCTGGAGGTACAAATCTCTCTGTGATACAAGTTTTAAAAATATACCTATTAAAACCAGTTCTACTTATGGCTGATCTCACACCCTGATGATGCCACATGAGATTTCTTTTCAATCTACATAGTGATATCCTTCATGCAGCTAAAAAAATCAAAATTATAAACAGTATTCTTGACTCTATATAAGATATATATTCCACAGTCCTGAAAGAAATCTATGACATTGTATATGGAAAAGCAGAGAAGACAAAAGGCTTTCTAGTCTGCTGGCTTTCATATGAGGAGATTGAATGCCCATCAAGCCTGGTCTGTACCAACTAGTATTAGTTCAAACGTGACCCATGGCAGAAATTTGAGAATGCAGAATGGAGAAGGGAATGGGAAAAAATGAGAATGAGATTCGAATATTCTCATGTGTTGAATGTCAGCAGTGACTACAAAGACTGCCACTGCAGGCTATATTTTTCACACTAAAAAAAAACCTCATGGTTTTTCAAACCACATTTCCCTTACCTGTTTATCCCATCACAGCTAAATCACTGTACTACTCCTCTGTGTCACCTGTAGTTCTACCTGCCTTATTGGATATTACTGCAATCCTATGTGACATAAAAGACACTTCCACGTATTTCAGAAAGATCCATTATCAACAACAAAGGGAATCACAGCTCTAGTTGCAAGAATGTGGGAGCCTTAATGCAGCACCCAATATCTCACTATACATATTTGGAGAACATAAATCTAGACTGACTCTAAACTAAATTTGAAATAACTCCAGAAATGTAAATCACATTCATAAGTTCAGCATCGAGATTTCAAACTATCTTTTAAAGGTCTCCACAGTACAGTGAGGTTCATTTAGCAATTCCAGAGCTGTTATTCCTATTTGTCATTTGTATCCTGCGGCTAAATCTACAGTAAACCTCTCATACAATCCACCCAACCTGGTGTACGCAAGAATATAATGGTATTAACAGAGTCTTAGTATTAAGATGCTTCACATGAACACATTTAGTTCTCAACGAAATTTTTTAATGTCATTGATCCTCGATTTTTTTTAAAGCTACTTTCCATTCCTTGACAGATGTGCTATGCTGCATTTCATTACTTTCTCTCCTTACCTCGTTCTTCTTTTGTTTTAGATAAGTGATGAGGCTTTCGGAAAAGATTAAGCACTAGCAGGCAAAGCAATGGCCCAAACACCGTTTTAATTGAAACTTCAAATCCTGTGGAAAAAATAAGAAATTAAACCATTAATAATTCAACTTTACTAGCAGAGTGAGTTCATGTATTCTGTTGTAGGCAGCTTTTAACAGATTTCTTCATATTTGAATGCAACATGCATAAATTTATTTGACAAATCAAATTAGAAATAAAATAATTACCTCAGTATTTCAGTGAGGTATGGACAGTTGCTTAGAAGTGCTATTGTGACTACCTCTCATCTAGAGACGTAGCCCACTGATTACTAGTACTATGCCAATTTACCTAAGCTTTGACTCCAAAAGCCTTTGTTCTGTAAAAATCTTGCCATTACTATATAACATTCCTAGTACTATTTTCTTATGCTGCTGTAACATACTCTTTGCCCCACGAATGCTTGACAGAGTGCAATCATTATATGGCAAAATGACTCAAATGCAACCAAGACATAACGCTAAACAATTCAAGCTCCAAGACAAAAGGTAGTGAAAGATATTTCATTTCTGCTGAGATGGCCAAAGACTCTAAACATAAATAACTTTGTAAAAGTAAACCATAAAAGCAATATTTTTAGAGAGTCAGAGGTTATGCACTGCAGTACTGGGCAAGCAGCAACCAAATAGTCAACAAATCAAAACAACTCATCATATGAATAACTTGGTTATTTCTGCAAATAAGACATTCTTGCATTAATAATTTTTTCTTAGGGATACACTACAAAAAATCCCAGATGTATCACAGAACACCTTTAAACATTTTATGAAAATTTCTGTTTCAAAAGATCATGGGCCAGATTCTTACACATAGTAACTGCAACTGATGGAATTATTTCAGTGGACCAGCAGTAATTTGTAGAAGTAGCTAATCAGGACAAAAGAGATGGCATTTTCTAGGTTCTCAAAGGCATACCAAGGGAGGAGGCTGCTTCATTTTCTTCATTTGGCTGTTATGAACAGTAAGTGTATGTAAACTCGGGATTAAAAAAAACCTTATGTGCCATGACCTCAGTCACATCAGACCACTGAAATCTAAAAGACATTTTTTAATAGGCAACTCGTTATCATTGTTTGTGTCCAATTGCATATACTGCTGTTATTCAGTGCAGTACACCTATCTAAAGCCTATACAGGCATCAGTGTTTGTGCTGCTGTGTGATCATATGCTTCCAGGAGCTCATTTCATAATGATAGTTTGGATGAATAGTGTACCTATTTGTTATTATTTGTTAATTGAGGCCTGCAGGCAGCCAGAGGGGTTTTAAAGTCTAAATTGATGCTTACAACTGGAGGGGGTGGCAATTTTTATTTTTATTTTTATTAAGCTTTCTTTTCTAGAGAACAGATTTGCTGAAACATTTCTATAAACAATCCACTGAGAGCATTTCTTCAGACACAGAAGGAATATCTGGTCAAATTGAAGGTAAGAGAAATGGAAAGCCACCGTTCAAATTTCTTGTCAGACCAAGAGAAACCTTATAAATAACATTCTTCTTTCTGAATTCTACCCAGAACCTGACTCCACGTAAGTGTAAACAAAAGCAACCTGTCACATTACCTAATCTACAGCAGTCTAGTGTTTCACAAAATTGATTAGCCAAAGGCAACGCAGTGCAGATGTGACAGTCTACCCAGAAAGCTGCTTGGGATTCAAAAGCAGCTGCAGTTAGGTTCCATGAGAACAGCACCTGCGAGGACAAGACTAGATACCTCCCTTTATGTCCTCCCAGAAATCAGAAGCAGACAACAATGCAGGTGCAACAAAGAGGTTGTGCAGAAGCCAGTGTAGACCAAGCACAGCTGAAGAATGGTTAAGCAAATCTGAGCATAGTCACTCATGTTAGTCTCTGTGTTATGCTCTACAGTATTCTGGTCATTCCTAGGTTATCAAGATCTTTTCAACTGCTGAAGTAGGTCAACCTTTCCTCACCCTGCTTAACAATAAAGGAGAGATAGACGTTATCACTTCATTAGGGGCAAAGTCAGATGATACATGTACTACACGAAAGCTGTCAAGAGCACTGGGAATGAATTTTAACCTGAACAGAAATGGAACCGAAGCAGAGGCAGCCTAGATCATCATGTTTATAGTAAGTCTTACTACTCTTCACATAATTATATACTTGTAGATTTCTAATGTTCCATATGTAGTAAGCAACTGATGCTCCACACCAGCAATTTAGCCTTACACATTTTTAGAGGTTTATAAGACTGATATTTGTCCTTAAACTCGGAAAGAAGCTTGAGGAGGAAAGGAGGGTATTTCCCCCTGAAAACAACTTTTACTTCAAATATCACTTCTTCACTTACTTCTCCTTTGATAAACAATTTTAAATACAACTATTGGTCTTTTCTATGTACATTTCAAAAATGTCATGCAAACTGCAAGCCCTCTGAGCAGCTTTGCTCCTCTTTGCAAAAAGAAACATTAAAGCCAGTCATTCAATACCTATCTATTCAAGGGCATTATTAATGTTTCACAGGAGGCAATTTCAGAGCCTGGTGTATGAAACGAGATCCACATACTAAGTCTCTGCCTAATTTTTAAAATCTATTTATTTGCCTATGCAGCTATAAAAATAATAAACACAAAAACAACAACCATCACAATAGCAATCATTACTGTTTTGTAACCGAGCCTGCCAGAAACAAAAAGGGACAATATCTTTGTTAGAGCAGTAAAGGAAGGACAGAGTGGCAGTTAGACTCCCTCTGGAAATGTGTGAGCTCCCAGGGCATTCAGGTTGTGCTGTATGAGACCAAAATATGCTCTGACTGTGATCTGTAAGGACAGAAATGGAATGACAACAAAATAAAAAAAACTTTTGAAAGTTTTGCAAATATACTAATTGATGCTTCAGGCTTAGAAAATTCAATATAATGGCAAAGTAAAAAAGTAAAAAAAAACCTCCCGTTAGCCTCAAAATTAATTCACAGAATTATTTTAAAGTTAACTTGAAGAGAAGGAAACGAACTCCATCCGACTAACAAACTCAATATCTATTTAGAGAAGAACTACATTTTGCTTGATTTACTACCAGCACATGCCAATCCGCTCTCATTTTACAGTTAAATTTTTCAGTATCAAATGAGGGTCACACTTTACTAAATTGTTGCATAATATATTATTACATTTCTTCTAAGTCTACCTTTCCACAATGAGTGTATGCTTTGATGGTATCAAGAAAAGAAACATCAGCATCTCGTCCACAGCACATGCTTGTATAAGAATATACACGAAAGAAGAGAGAGAACCTGACATGTCCTTGGGGTATGATTAAAAGCTCATAAAAGAAAACATTCCAAAAAAGGCAGCTCTGACTGTAACCACTGCTGGGGACAAGAGATCTTTCACCTAAGACATGTCAGTCATTCATAAGTACATAATCATAATAAAGTCAGATTTTAAAAACCTGAAGATTTAGGTACAAACTCCGAGCCAGAGAGATGCCCTGGGTGACAAAAATGATAAACAGTTTAACTGTAGTTTCATTTTTCATGATAATGGTGATCCAAACTTACCCGCTTCCTACTGATAAGACTAAATGATGAAAAAAAAAGTACTATTTGGGAAAAACAAAATGGAGGAGAAAATTTAGAACATAATTCTTCAGTAGAGAAGAAATATTCTCTAGGCTCTTTTCAATGCTGCATTTTGGCCATCTTAATACAGTTGTGTTGTAAAAGTCTGAGTTCTTCAGAGCTACTGGGATTTGTAACATATATTGTATTTTAAATAATGCTGTCCTTTAAGTGGTTGTATTTTATTAAAGATATTGTTTCCTAAGCTTCAGAGCCTGTTCCACGTCTGTGAAGACTGAAAAAGACCTCTGAGATCATCCAGTCCAACCATCAAGCCATCCCCACAGTGCCATGCTTTATCTTTTCCTAGACACCTCCAGGGACAGTGAATACCACCATTCTGAGCACTCTGTTCCAATGCCTCACCACTCTTTCTGAGAAATTTTTCCTAATATCTAATCTGAACCT
This sequence comes from Callipepla californica brunnescens, assembly GCA_023055505.1. NCBI lineage: Eukaryota > Metazoa > Chordata > Aves > Galliformes > Odontophoridae > Callipepla > Callipepla californica. The sequence goes on from JALIRH010000013.1 coordinate 4,510,988, forward strand.
CCCCTGGCTCAATTTGAGGCCATTACTTCTTGTCCTGACAGATATTACCGCAGCGAAGAAACCCCAGTTCACCGCAGCTTTCTTCCTCATCACTGTAGAGAGCGATAAGGTCTCCCCTGATTCTCCTCTTCTCCAGACTAAACAATTGCAATTCCCTCAGCCATTCCACATCAGGCTTGTGCTCCAGACCCCTCAGAGCTCTGCTGTCCTTCTCTGGACCTGCTCCAGGCATCAATGTCTTTCTTGTAGTGAGGGGTCCAAAACTGAGCACAATACCTGAGGTACAGCCTCACCAGTGCTGAGAGCAGGGTGACAATCACTTTCTCAGTCCTCCTGACTGCACTATTTCTGATACACAAAATGCCATTGGCCTTCTCAGCTACCTGCTGGCCCACTGCTGGCTCTGTTCAGTTGGCTGTCAGCTAACACCCCCAGTCACTTTAGCAGAGCTCAAGATTTTTCCTGGCTGCGTATGCTTGAACACTGAGCAAGTAGAACTGCATCAGTTTTTCAGATGTAGATCATCAATGGGAACTACAGTCCCAAATAATTCAAACTCTTGAAAAAATTCTGCCCCTTAAGACTCATCCCTGCTCTAACATTGCTGAGAGCAGGATCCAGATCCCCTTTAAGGGCAGTGGTGTCACACTCAGATTTTTTAAGTACTTCCTGCAAATGCATCTGGTATTATCTGTATTGAGATTCTATGAATGGATGATTCCTGCTGCCCCTCTATAGGAATCATGCAATAAGATATAAAATGGAATCAAAGGTGCCAGGTGCTTTACTTTAACTTTGAATTGTAATGTCCTTGTATAACAAATTCTACAACAGAATACTTGACGCTATTTACACTCAGAGTTATAGTTACTATTTCTACAAACCAGTGCCTAGCTTCCATTTAGCACCTGCTAGGTGCGGTTATGTGTGTCTCTGTGCGTGCCTGTGTTTTGTTTCGTAATGTTTCACTGTTTAAATAAATACAGAAGAAAACATAAGATTCACCTGATGCTTCCTTTTGGAGGCTTATCTTTTGAAATTAGCTACACTACTGCTTTTACATTAATAGCAAGTCCATTAGTAACAGACTACAGCAATTAGGAGACAGTCTCAGTCTTTATCAAGCACTGATGCTAGCAGAGAATGCACAGTGTTCAAATTGCTTTCTCTAGTGTGCAGGGTGTCACAGTTTTGACAAGCCTAAAATATGCATGGATTCCTGACAGCAATGAAAACTCCAAATACTGGTGTTTTCCAGTTGAGGAAAGATGTTTACAGACAACAAATTTAACGCTAATAAAGCAGTCAAACCTCTGAAGGCATTTTTCTTATCCTTGAGCTCCTGCTTTGCTACACTATTATTCTCAGGCATTCTCTCCCTTTGAACACCTTCCTTCGTTTGTGTTGAAATCTTCTAGCTTCTATTTTAGCCCATAATAGATTTGTGGACTTCATTTAAGGCCTACATTGTCTTCCTTCTTTGTGGCACAATATTAGGATTTTCTATTGGCTTTCCAGCCCAGATGGGAAACCAACCCTGAATCCCTTGGAACAGACTCTTAAGTTCAGGACACCTATTTCTGAACAAACATAATGTATAGTTTTTGAGCAATAATCCCTTTTCTATAAACAAATCAAAAGCTGAATGAAAGCCTGCTTTGTGTCCTAATGAGACACAAAAAGGGTTGCTCTTTTTTTCTGGGTCTGTGTTCTCCTTCCTTCAAAGTGCTTATGTTCTTCTACCTTAGAAATATTTTCAATCTCATCACTATCAATAAAAAACTGTTACAAACAATAACAATATAATTCAAATTTTGCTTAGGTTGCTTTTTAAAAAAAATTCCAACTATTAAATAGATTTTCTTATTTACTTATCCCACTCGATGTTATTGGCTGTTCTGACAATCTAAACACATAGCTGTGTTGGTTCCTACACAAAAGGTCTCAGCATTACCATGTAATTACTTAGTTAAGCTTCTAATTCATTTGTTGTTAGTTTTGTTCCTTTGAATAGTTCCTCATTAACTTATTGCAGGGAGCTGTTTGCACAGCAAAACAGAAAAAAACCAAGCTCTTTATTGCATTCTTTTCATACCCCTTTTTATCTAGCCAATTAGCATATTAATTAATTAGATTATTAGCACTCATGATTCTACAATTGACTATGGGTACTACATTCTACTGATTTAGCATAATGCGAGCTGTACTTACATCATAATAACATCTTCACTTAACTTTGCTCAGCTATGACAGGTATTTCAAAATTAAAACACCTAGCATTGTAACATATCTTATTAAGGGTAAGTTTCCAAGTGAATGCTTTTTGCATTTTGTCTGAACTTTCCATTTCTAACAAACAAACACACAAGGCTCATTAACTAGCTGAGAAACGAATCTGCACAGGTTAAAAGCTTTGTCCTTTTCCAATTTTGCCAGACTCTAGTTTTTTTTTTTCTATCAGATCTCTTATTTTTCTTTTAGGATCCTACTGATTCTCCTGACAACTTCTACAATTTCAGTAGATAGAAGAAAGCAAAAATTCAAAGCAGTGGTTCTGATTGAGAATAAACACTTGCAAAGCAAAGCAAACAAAAATAACTTCTGCAATGATTCAGGCTGCTGCTGAATGGACATTTTGGGCATTGCCAAAACCTTACCAAGAGCACCTCCCACCACCATAGTTGGTTTGTTCCCTCCCACTTCAGTTATTAATATTATACCTTCCATGGGTGGAATTACACCAAGGCACCTACCCAAACTCAAACTTTTACCCTTCTAAAAGACATCATCACCATGGAACAAAAGCAAAGATGTGGTTTTCACAAAATGCAAGAGCCATATATCCCCTGACTCTACCAGGGCTGAAAATGGAGAAAGTATGTCAGCTGCTATTCTGTGCTTCATGTGGTTACGTGCCCATCAACATCCATACGTTGTTACTCAGCATCTGAAGGGAATGGACACAAAAACTACAGCCCCTTTCCTGCAATTAAGTCCTCTATAAATTTTCTCCATCCAGGTTGCTTGAGAGCAACTCCAAGATGGCCTGATTGATAAATAAACAAACAAACAACTAAATAAAGCCCCCAAACAGCAGCTGCATAACCTTTCTGGTCTGTTAATCTTGCCAAGCTGGCTTCATCCCGCAGTGGTTTTTTGGAAATTAATCTGTCATAAGTGGCCACATAGTTGCTGCATCACGGTAGCCTTAGTGATCCGAAGACAGTACAGCTATTAGACAGCATGAACTAAGGGTCTGTAATCCTGGTCAGCCTCTCCAGGAGCTGTGCAAACAGAAGGGAAGAACAACTACATCCCTCACCCCAGACTGTGCCTGCCCAGCTGGGCTCAGCTGTGGATGGACACTCCAGCTGGGGCTATTTTTGAATATAAAGCAGCTCGGTAATAAACTCATAATTGAAAAAAAACTTCTCATTCACAGTGAAATAATAAAAAAAAAAATGTTGCTTTGTGTTAGTACATCACAGATTGGTGTACAATGATCAAAGCAATTCTGACAGCCAATAAGTATCCAATGACAATTTCAAAATAAGTGCTCCAATTCACTGAGTAAAATTCATCACTGGAGCAATAAGGTTATGCCTTTGGTAGCTGAGCATTTTGCAATACGAAGAATTCATTTATATGTAACATTCTGGCAATGCCCTCATAAAACTATGGTTGCCGGGATCTATCTTTTCACATGAAATCAAAGCAGCACAAACATTTATAGCACGGCCTGAGAGGCTGAATACAAAATGCCTATCCGAATAGTTATAAACTGACTTCAACAAGGATGTAACAAGACTGAGGACTGCACGGCTGACTGCACTGTAGGGACAGAGCTCCTGCACTGCTATTGTCCCTGATAGTTTCCAAAACATAAAAAGACCTTTTCGTGTATGGTGTGATAAACGTCAACCTTGTCTGCTCTCTTTTCCATCCTGTAACTCCTCAGTCCTCTGGACTCGGGCAGAAATCCAAAGCAATTTAAAAAATGAAAAGATAAATTACAGGCTACCTGTTTATCATATTTCTATCTTTGCAAAAGCCTATTGATATTAACAGGTGTTTATGAAGTCACATACACAACGAGACAGTATTTCAAGCTGGCTGTGGCCTTGTGGGAATGTACATAATGTATATTATATTTTTTGAGCAACCCGGCAGACCTGGGCATTTTATATTCAGCTTCATATAGACATTGATGTATTGGGTGATTTATACTGTGTATGCTTTGCATTTGTTTGAAATATCTGACAAGTAGATATTTTTGAATTAGTGATCTAAAGATTTTTTTGATGATATAATTATGAGCTTGAGGCTGAATTTTTAGAAGTGAATTTGGTGGTAGATTTGCAATTCAAAGGAGTTACTTAAATTAACAAAAATGCCCTAAAAGAACAGCTGTCTACCTGACTGATCCAAGAAAATGAACGCTGAAAATAAACAGCTGCCCTGTAGAAGACTATGTGATAAAAACTAATCACCCTTTGCATAATGTATTTATTTTCCCCTGTGCTTATTACAGACTCGGTGAACCTTCAAAGCTATAAATATTTAAAGGTAACAGACATCCCATGCATGTGGGTTCAAGTGACAGCAGCCTGACTACAGCAAATCCAGATCTCTTAAAGAAATCACTGGTTCTGAACGTTATATAACACTCCAAAGCACTTTGGTTATACCAATTAATTCTCATTAAGAGGACCTTTCTGCTTAAATCTGAATGTTCTCCAAACAAGAAGAAGCTCAAAGGCTACAGCTTTCTAGTCTCATCACAAGAACGCACTAGACACTGCAGATGATATCAGAGGAGTACATATTTAAAGTCACTAGGATAAATATCCCCAGGTGCTGTACTTCTTCACTAATCCACCGGGATCAGATCACGAAGGATGACCAAGAAATGACACTATCCAGTAGTTAAGATGTCTGAGCTGTATTTTTTTTCCACTTTCAAGAAGCTAGATGGATACACTGACACAAGCAAAGGTGCTTTGCAGTATTTTTGGGGTGCAAGCTAGGGGATTATCTTAGGTGAAGGTCTTTTCATAGTTGTGAGCACTCAGCATTTGAAACCCAGATATAGACAGTTTAAGGAGTTCCAGCTGGAAGAAACTACTGCACTACAAATGGAAGTGTTTGGACACTAATCACATTCCCCCTCACTTTGTCCATGCTATGAAGGAAGGTGGGATGTTCCACTCTTCAGACCTTTCTTTCCACTCCAGCAATTCTCAGTGGCTTCCACCATTACAGTACTCCCCATAGCATTTGATGCTCCCTCCCACATTCCCTTATCATCAGATCTTACTGGGACAACCCAACCAGTGCCGACAAGTTCTCCTACAGCAAAGAGCACAAGAGAGAATATTAAAGCAAAACCAATCCAATCATCTGTCACTTGTCTTGCCTTATTTATGGGAACAAAACAATGTGGCCTGATTTACCAGAAAACCTGTGTTGTCCTGAAAGCCTGTTTTGGAAAGCTTGATTTGGGCTGCTGCCAATGGCACTGAAGGAACCATAAAAACTGTGAGAGCTGTGGATGTGGTCTCTGCACTGAAGCACCATGGATGCACACTTTATAGCTCCATTCATCCCAACAGGCCATGCTATACACAGGACTTTCTCCTAAAAGCCTCCTGTTTCCAGTCCTCCCACATTCTGCCAACCCTGCTGCCATGCTGCACTGTCTCCAGAACAAGTGTTTTTTGTTCTCAGCATTGGAACAAGCTCTTCTCTCCTCAGGGGTTCAATCTCAGCAGTAAAGATGAGGGAATCAGGCTGACACCCAGACGTACCTTCTTAAGTGTAATACACAGACACCCCACAGCCAGCTGAACAATTATTTCATTTGTCAGATTTCACGTATTACTTGTATCCATGCACAGGCTTTATCAGAATAAACAGCTGCAGGATTCACTAGGCAGAAACACTGTGAGAAGCAAATATATAATATTTACTGCATTCAGCCTACTACAAAGTTTATGCTAATTTATAAAGGCAAGGATCTGCCTATTATCCAGTCAGTTTCCTGTCTCTTTCGAATCCAACCATTAAAAATCAGATTCAGTTGTCACTTGCCCAGGTGCACAGCAGGAGGAAGATGCGAGGAGCAGCCTTCCTGTCACACTGTCACGAGAGGTGTACATTAAGACTAACTCCTATAAAAACAGAGAGATGTAAGTAGAAATGTTTCAGTCAGGCAGCAGAGGTGCCAGCCTGGACAGGAGAGCACAAAATTGACTTACAACAGCTTTGCCCTGAGGGTTTTAGCAGAGGTCTGTCTTTTGGAGGCTCATAGTCTTCTCTCTTTATCCCTACAAAAGGGCACACGATGTAGAAGCTCCAGTTCCCACCGAAGTCAACTGGAGTCTTTTCACCAATTTTAATGAGGTTGTGGGTTGGCCCTCAATGAGGCCAACATTTCTTTCTTACTTTTCTTTCTTTCTTTTTTTTTTTTTTAATTCCAGAATTGCCTTGCACAGGCTGTCTGGAAGGATGTAAAGAAGATTATCGACAATATTCTGAACTAGCTTAACCTAAGAAAAAGTATTTGTTCTAAAAGGTCTCCATGCACTCACATGCCATGAATATTCAGCATAACCCCCCCTCAGTAGCCATTCTTTGCAACACTATTTTTACTAAAAGCCATTTTCATGTGACATACAGAAAAGATAAGACTTCTTATACTAAATAGGATTCACTGGAAATACTTTCTAATGAAATTTTTATTCTGTGTAAGCTATTCTGCCTGCATTTCTTTTGGCTCATCCTACATTTGCTGCTACAGTACATTTGACTGTAGAGCGAGTCAAAAGAAAAACCAACATGATCATCCATAAGCCTGTATATAGGAATATGCTATTACAGCTGGGAGATGACCCGGGCTTTTCTCAGCGGTGAAATATTAAACTTGCATATCCTCACCGTGCTATCAAAATTGTTACATGTCCTTTAAAATTAACAACAAAAATAAATCTTAAAGGACAGTTAATAAACAAGCACAAGAGAAACGAATTTTAAATAGCTCCTGTTAATTGTGTTTATCTCAGTGTGAAGCCATGTCAAAAAGCCTGCAGCAAATGTATTTTGTTAAAAGTACCACTTGCGCAGCAGGCGCTGAGCATTAGAAAGCAAGCTTGTCATTAGTGGCCTACAACTGAAAGGCTACTAAGACTCAAGTAAATTATTAACATGCTAACTCAATGTGAGATGGAGAATTAAATTCATTTTACGTATTACGGGATTTTAACACTACTTTTTCAAGATGTTATTTTGTTTGCAGTGACCCAGCTCCTTGAGAAAACAGCAGACGGCAGCCCAGTGCCAGCCCCTGAGTTGCACTCTTCACTGCATGAAGTCTCCCCTTCTCTCCCCTCAGCCTTCTGGGGATCTCATATTTAATGTGTGTGTTCAAGCAAACAGAATGGAGAATTTTGCTTGTTTTCTGAGATTATTTATATGGCCAATGGAACATAAAAGAGGACTATTTTCTTATTTTTTTTAATTTAAACTCCTACTGGCATTTGGGAACCCTACTATTTCTACAGATGTGGTTTCAGGCTGCATCTAAGCCAGTTCTGCTGCTGCCTCTGAGTTCCTAACCCAGCTCACACCCAACTAAGGGCTAAGTCAGTTGACTTAGGAAACAAAATGTACACTTTCAGGTTTTTTTTTCCATTGAATTAGCCATACTACCAGAACAGAGAAAAAAAAAAAACAACAAAACAAGAAGCAAGTGTCTTTCTTAGGCAGAAACATGCCAGTGAATTATTTTCCTTTAACATGGACCCCAAACCTCAAATCTACTGATTTACAGACAGGGGATGATATCTGGACGATATCTGAATCTACTAATAATTTCTGGAACAGAACTCAGCATAGGAAATGAGCTACCTATTGTATTGTCTAGTTAAAGTTTAGCATGCTTTTGTAACTCATTCACAGCTCTCCACCATGAACAGGCAACGCATGGACAATGCAACATTTTTTACCGTTGGTCTTTGAAATCTGACAGAGAATAAGAAAGATGAGAAATATGAGAGATCCCTTAGCAACAGAGCTATGATCAGAAATTGTGTTACTTTAAAACTTGAACAGACTCACCCCAGCAGGCTATAGACTCTCAACCACCAGCTGCATGGGTCAGCGCACACATTCATCTACCAAGCTCAGAAAAGAACTTCTGGGGGTTAGAAGCTGATTTTGCTTTATGTTATTTTTTTTTTTACTGACAGATGTTTATGCTCATTCCACAGACGACTTTTAGTCAAAGAAACCATCCTGGAAAAGACAATGAAAGCCCAAAACTGCAATTTCATCCAATTTTTATAGCTGAAAATAAGGTACAAAAGGTTATGTACTCCAATATCATCAAGGGTTGCAAAGCAAAAGCTCTATGAAAAATATTTTATTCAGAAGTATCCACAGCATTTGCTATTAGTTTGAGTCCTTTCTGTAAAGGTGTTTGGTTCTATCTTCAGAGAGGATCGAGAGATGAAAAAATAAGAAGAAACTCATGTTTGTGAGAGAAATCTGTGGTGCCAAATGAGAATAGCTAACTTTAAAACTACTTGGGAAACAAAGAGAGAGACACCATTGACACAGGCCTACGCTGCTGGCAGAGAACCTGGTGTTCAGGTGCTGTCACAGCCCAACACGATTCTCTCTCGGTGGTCTGTGAGACCAAATGTGATATCAACAAGCGCCTCTGGAGTCCTCTAACCCTGAATCAAGCTACAGGTAACTCACTGCCCATAGATGTCCTGGAGAGCTCACCAATGTGCCATTTCCCAAACATCAGGGTTTTACAGACTGGAACTATGCGTAGGATGTTTACACATCAATAGAAGGCTCCCTAAAATGCCAGGCATTCAAGACTTGATGAAATACAGCAGAATACCAGATGTAAGCAAAAATTATAAACTTGAGTTTTTCTTTAGAAAAGGTACAAAATGCTTGGTAATAATTCTGCACCAAGGCATCCTGGCACTTTGCACAAAGGTGCATCATGAGCCTGGTAAAAGTTCCCTAGCAGAACTCTTTCTGCTGCCCTCTAAATGAAGCTTAAGGTCTTTCATTTTACTTATAAAATCTTAATGTTCACATTCCTGTCTATTTCAAGGATCACATTCTCCATAAAAAATGGTATTACAGAACATATTCAAGCCTGGAAGTCCTTTCTGTTTAAGAGACTATTGTCAAGATATTATCTGTCATACAACTCCTGATCGTGATGTGCTCCTCTCTACTTCGGTGAAAAAAAAATTGCAAGTTTCAGGCAATATAAGAAAACATTGTTGTCCTTAGAAAAATAGGGGGTAGGGGTCAGTTACAATCAGCTAAAAGGATGGACTGGAGGTAGAAGAGCCAATTGAAGGAGAAGGATTGAACTGCAAGAAAGATTGCAATTTGATGTCTTTGTCCAAAATGGAATGCATTTCTTATCCACCCACAGTCAGCAGATCACTTTGCTTTAGTTGCTTAGGTAGAACTTCCAGATTTTTAATTATCCAACAAGACTTTTTTTTACATATCAATTCATTACCTTTGGGAAGGTGGGGATATTTTTATGTATAAACAGTTACAGTTAATGAGAGAGAGAGAAGCAGCAGACTGCACAAAACTAACTGACAGAACTGGGGAGTAAAGAAGACAGAGGCAAGTTTCCTTTGCTTGGTGCTTTCTCAGAGCTTAACTTGTAGCACTGGATACCATTCGACCGATTCCCCCTTCTCCATTCAGAGACAGCTCTTTGTAGCTGATTAAACTACCCAATTTCAGTTATTCTATCTTCATTTTACTATTAAAGAAACAAACAAACAAACAAACAAACAAACAAGCCCAACACATCAAAATAGGGTAATCATACCTGTCACTCTGCAAAACTCCCTCCCCCCCTCCCCCCCCAATTTTATACATCATTGCTTCCAACTACATTAAAAACTCTTTAAGTACTTCAGTCTTTCAGCACTCTTAAGCAGCTTTATCAATCACTGAATTTTATAGGGAGGATCCCCAATGTTGATGTAAGTGTGAAGGTTGACAGATTAAAGCAAGAATAAATAAACTAGTACATTATTGCAGCAAGGATGCAGCCAATGTTGTGTGAAATGAGGTGGTCTCTGTTCTGAATTGCCTTGGGAGGCTGGGAAATGTGCAGCCATTCTTTTGAGCACAGTCAAGACCCACTTAACATCAATATTTAGAAATACATAAATAAATCCCAATAAGACCAAGACTTTGCTGAAGAGACAGCTTAATCGTCCTTTTATTGTGAGTTTAGGGTCTGTGCTTTTATCTTTAGAATGATTTGCAGAAATACTTGGGTGAAAACACAACAGTATTTTCATCAATGTTATCTCAAAAAAAGGACGTCATACTAAGCAACTTCTGCGAGCTGTTTGAAGCTTAAATTTAACAAGTACAAATACCAAGTACCCTACAGCTACAGCAACCTTGTCTGTGCACCCCTCATGGGATAACCTCCTCCCCAGCTCCCACTGGGGGCACCAGCTGCAGCTCCCAGGGAGCTGACACAGAGCTGCATCCCATGGATGGAACAAGAGCAAGGAGATGAAATTTCACAACGGAGATTCAGCAGACAGACAATTTATTCTCACTTCATGGAGTCCCATTTGCTTTCTTATTGTGCTCAATCAATGGTGTGCATTACAATGCTTTATGCCATCCTGCAGTGTCAGATGGACTCGCTGTGCTTGTGTGGGGATCAGTTGCAATGGGATAAAGTCTAAGTCTCTCCTTCATTAATGGTTGAGCACAAAGAAGATCACTACAGGTATTAGTTCCTTAAATACAGGCATTCTTTTGCTCTAATCAGCTTCCTCTTCCCCATTTTATTCGTGATTAATATGGAGGTAGGGACTTTGTGTGTCACATCTGTCAAACAGTAAGGTTCTGACCTACTTTGCTGCTATAATAAGGACAATATTCCATCTACAGAGCACTGCAATAAAATATCCCCCTTTTACCACAGGCTTTTGGAGGGAAAAACGGCAGTCTTAAGTGAAAAACAAGCAAATGACTATTTGGGAAGAGAAATGGATGGATATTTTAAAAAAATCTCAACACACACACACACACACACACACACATATATATATATGAGTCAACTTATATATATATAGAAAATATCCAAAAGAGACCTTATGAGAGCAGGAGTAAAACATCATCCACCACAACTTTCCCAAACTTTCATTTGCCTAAAGCAGGTAGAAAGCCTAGAACTCAGACAGATGCATTGACACTTTTCTCAACAGATTCATAACCTTATGGTTCCCAAAACTTTAATGTTCAATAACATTTCATTAGTGTACTCCAGCGTATTTATTACTATGCATTATTAATACAGATATGTGCCTAGGAGATGTACAGTTTGTAATTATTTTTCCTTTCAAAACATAATAGCTTCACACTGGGCTTGTTGCAGCTACAATATTTCATCTCTGAATGCTCCTTCAAAGATTCTGGGGCTGTGACAGAAATTTGTATTTGAACAGAAAAGCTGTCATGGAGGCGCTATAGGGCTATCCATCACATTTTTAATCCTGACCATACTTAGACGTTAGTGAAGCTATCTGTCCAGGACACTAAACAAAGACTGAAATTACGCCTTCTGTTCTTACACATCAAAGCTGAAAAGTTAGACTGAATTCAATAGGCCCGTATTACACTCTATTAATTTCCTATTAGTTCTCAACTATGCAAAATCCAGCCATGGTGTCACCGTGGTTTAGACATGCAACCTTGATTTCAGCATCAAAAAATGGAGCCTGTCACTTTTCATAATTTTACAGGAGATTCTACAAATGTAAATCCTTTTTCATCCTGTCATCCTTTTATGTCTTTAATGAGTTTGCTCACTAACAGTGCAGAATCTTAATTTCACATTCAGAAATACTAACAGTTACTATAACTTTCAGCTGTTGAAGTAGCTGCTTAATTAAAGTGTAATTTCTACTTATTTTTAGAAAAAGCGATGACATTTAGAATTTTGAGTTTTTCCTTCCCTCCCCATTTACATTTTACATTCCTGAGGAAAAAAAAAATAAAAAAAAAATGCCTTTAATAACTGAACTAAAGATCCTAAAACAAAGTCTTTAATCAGGAGCAGATTATGTTGTATAATATGATTCTTCAGCAGTTAAAATCTAACATTTGTAAAAACAAATGGCACGCACTTGACAGGCAAATTACACATGGATTACCATTTGTTAAAATTTCATCACAGAAAATAGTTTAACTGTTGTGGATATGAGCCAAGATCAGCCTGACAAGTACTCTACATGAAAGATTAGCATATTCTCTTCCAGAGGTTTATGCTTAATTTAGATGCATTGACTTTTCACCACCATCGCTGACCTTTATGTCTAATCAAAGTCCCTTTGAATCCAAATCCCAAACCTTTTATCTCTCCTGACAGCTTTTAATTTGAAGCCTTGTAATAAAGTCTATTAAAATTCAAAATGTATCTGTGTTTAAAGCTTGGCTCACTTTGCTGGATTTTTTAGATATGAAACTTCAAATGGGATGATTACAGAGACAGCAAACTTTTCATTCTAAGATTTAGACTGAGCTGAAAGAGCCCTTCTGGAAGGAGAATCAATCTACAAAATTAGTGAAGGCTACCTCACCCCACAAGACCCCTTCTGTTCAAGTATGTTGTTTCTGCAACTGGCATTCTTGTGTTCTTTCACAGCAGCATGCACAAATCCCAGCATCACATATCTGCTATCATACACAATCCTGCTGTTTCATGGGGTAGGTGATATCATCAGAAGAGATGTAGACAGGAAAAGGAGATTAAAAAGTATCCTGAAATAAGCCAACGTTACAGATTCCTTTTAAGAAAAGTCACGACTGATGTCTGCAACAAAACTTCAACAGGGGTTATACTTTATATCTTTGAAGTTATATGAATTATGCAAACGAACGAAACACCATCAGAAATCATCAACAAACCACCCACCAACCACAAACCTGAATACTGAACGCTGCCTCCATACAAAGCACTAGAAAGGTCAGTATTTGTCCATAAGGTCACAGAGATCTTTCCATGAAGATCACAGCAAAGGATTTAATTTCCTTGCAGCTCGGACAAAAATAAACAACCAAAACAACATACCACCTATCTTTTTGGGCAAGTTGTTAATATGCACTATTTAAACTCTGGAATTCGGTGCAGTACTGCAGTTCTAAACATAATACTCTTTAACTACCACTGAACACAGACAGGTTTAAATCAGAGCACTTTGTTAAATTTTTAATAATTTAAAATTTAATGATTAACACTTTACAGCTGATTTTATTCTGCTGTAAAAAGTCATAACTTCTCACATCTAATTAACTCATTCTCTAACCCCAGCCCAGCAAATCACACATCACCCTCATTTGATACAAGTGAAATGCTGGGAGACATGAGGGATTTCTGAAGTAGAGAATCAAGAACACCAGCTCCAAGGCTGTACTGGGGAACCCAGAAGGGGTATTTACAAAGACAGCCCAGATAAACACACATAGAAGAGAAATGACTGAGCTCTTTCAGGGCTGAAAGCAGAAGGAGGTCGCAGGTGCAACTGTAGCTGAGCTACACTTCCATATTCTCCTGTTGCTTACTTCTCATATTCCTCGTTGTGGTCTCTCTAATGTCCTCCTTTTCAGAGGCTGGTAACCACAACAAGCTGAACACCTTCCACTGTTTCAGCTGCCTTCCCCATGCTTTCAGAAGATTTCCCAACTACCTCCAGACAGAAGCTCCTCTTGCCCCAGTGCCATTTTCTGACATTTTGCTGAGCACTTGTTGCAAATGTATTCAATATCACGCCAAGTTCAGAAACAGCTGAGCTGTTTCTTCTAAAAAGAGCTGTTGTACCACACGTACTTGGTTTTGTTCTTTGTAAGTAGAAATTGGTTTATTTTATTTACTTACTTATGTGTTGAAGTAATTTTGTTTTCATACCATTAACGATCTATGCCCACACTGAGCGTGTCTTTAAGCAAAAATCTATGAGCTTTGAGCTGTCATTGACCATCAAATGAAAGTAAAAATTTCTCTGATCCTGAAATGAGCCATAGAGGCTTGTTATATTTCATATTTTAAAATCTTTTTTTTCCTCACAATCCCCTCTTGCTTTTTTTATCAGAAGTTAGAGTTATCAGAAGTTAAGAGCTGGTAAACAGGAGATAACTTCTGTTTAAGTCTTTGACTGTGATAAATACTTTCTTTAAACAGATTGATCTGAACAGTTTTCCCTACAAATAAATTATCAGATAAATAAAAGCTAAACATCAAATTTCAAAGAATGATCACTGTATAAATTATCTAGAACGATTATCATAAACAAAGAGAGAATATCATATTAATAATGAGGAAATAAGTTACAGACTTAGATTCGAGAGATTTTAGATCACCCAAGAATCTATCAGTAGTTTCTATATCTGCAGAGGAGTACAATTCCTCAGATCTTAAAAACAAAACAATGAACAAAACACTCCCTTCTGCAGCTGTGGAGTAAGGCTTTGCAACAGCTTAAGGAGGTGTTTAAAACACCACCAACATAAGCAAAAGCTGCGGCTGCCAAACACTATTTGGGTTTCACAAATGACTAGTCAGTTTATTTGACCTGAATTTCCCTGGCTTATTTACAAGCAGTTATGCAAAATTTTCACCACATGCTGTAGTCAGAATTAGGAAAAATGGGTCAAACAGGACATTGTCACCATTTTGGGAATAAATCATTCGCTGTCACATTCCACTGATGTTTTATCGCTCCTCGCCCACTCTGTTTGTGGGTTAACATCACTAAGAAAGCCCCGCTGCTGATTCTCACCATGATTTTAAATCAGTCTCACTCATGCCTGCTTACTCGGACCTGTGTCCAAAACATTGCTGTCTAACTGACCACTTCCCTGAGCATGCTGTTCCTCTGCAAAAGAAGGAGAGCATCCCCAATGTGCTCTGCATCAGACAGAAGATGGGCTTAAGCACTCGGACAGCTTTTTCGTTCTGCTTTTTACCTTTGCACTTTTGTTTTTTTCAAATGCATTCGTTACTTGATTCAAAAGACAGTTTACTTCTCCAAGTTTGAAGGTATGTAATTGCTCAATAATCTAATTACACAAATTCAACTTTCAAAGCTCATCCTCATGAAGAGAAGGAAACAAGGACAGCATTGTTTTGTTGCTTCTTACACTGTGATGTAGGGTGATGCTTCACGAAACAATGAATTCTAAGAGAAACTTTAAGAATAAAAAGTCTTTGGAAATCTCAGCACCAGTTATCATAGGCAAATTTCATTAAAATTTCTGCTTTTCACTGTTCCCTGCAAGTAAAATATGGCTGGCTTGCATATGCTGCTCAGCCTTTGCTTTGAAAAGAATACAAAGAGTTCCTTTCATTTTCAGTGTTCTTCATGTCATTATGAGCATTTGTTAGTCAACGGATGAGTTAATTTTCCTAGCAGCCCCAGAGAGAAGAATCAGCTATACCATTCCCATTTCACCGATGAAGCACAAAAGCACAAGGTAAACAAAAAGTCTGTTCATCCTAGACACCTAATTTAAGATTCATTTAGATAACTACTTTCTATTCTAGCACTTTGTATTTCCAAAGCACAGCTCCACCAGCTTCAGTGTAAGGAGTCAGCGCTCAACATTTCTGTGAATCAGACCCTGAAATAATTAGGGATCACCTAAATGAAAAAGAGTCGGCCACTGACTATCTGAAAATCTTCTAAACATGACATGAAGACTTTGTGACAGAGGGTGGGACACAACCAGCTCTCCAGCACAACATTCAGCTACCTTAACACAGACCATTTCCCTCACAGAGCTCTGCATCATTCCCTTGACATTCTCCAAATTCTGTAACCAACAGGAGGGAGATGCTGCATAAAAGGTCAATCTGCCTGACACCATTTGCTCCTGAGTCACCTGAGCACATTGATTCATAGAATCCTTAGGGTGGGAAGGGACGGTCAGCTTTGATGGGTGGGCTTTAGTCTGTGATTCCCATTACAGTAGTGCTACCCTGCCTCTGAAGGAGAAAAGGAGAAATCTCATGCTGTACTATTGTCATTGACCCAATTTACTTCTCTAAAGGATGCCAGACATAAGTTAATAAATGTACATGAAGCAAATCTTCTGATTCTGGAAGTACCACCACAAATTTCAAACGCGCTTCAGAATAGAACTCAAAGACCCGGAGCATGCCAACACCCCATGCAAAAACAACATCAATATAATTATTCATGCTTTAGGGAGATATTATCATTTTAGATAATTAAGTCAAAATGTCAATGAATACAAAGGAAACTGAACTTTGTTTTTTCTGAAAAATTTCCAGTATCTCAGGGGATCACTGCAAAAACTCACATGCGATATCCAGCAGAACAGTCAGCGTGGTTAGGGACAGAACATTTAATATTCAGAGTAGAGAGATAATTTTCCAAAAGCTGGTTTATGTAAAAGACTAATCAAAATATTCATTTCCTGTTTGTAACTTAACTTGAGCCCACATCAATTAAACTATAAAGCAATAAAAGATGTTTAATGGTTAAGCAGCAATAAAATGCTTAATGAGCCAAATGATACTTTCTAATGCCACCGATTTGCGTTATGGGAGAAAAAACAAACAAACAACAAGATAAAAACACCAAACTCCACAAACTTGGATTCAATTCTCAGTTTAAAAGAAGCTGCTATGCAAGAAGAAAAGAGCTGAAAGGTTTTCCTACATAGCATCAGAGGTGTTCAGGAAGACAGAGGGTCTACACAGAAGCGTTTACTCATCCTTCTTGGTGGGGACTATAGAGTTAGCACATGCTACAGTAATACGGAATATGTGCTGGGGCAAATAGACTACTATACAATTTATTTTTGAAACTCATACATCTATAGAACTTAGATAGATTCCTAGGCCCAAGAACTCTAAACCAGAGAAAAACAAAATATGAATTGCATGAGGTCTAGCACAGCACCTCTCTACCAGTGGTGGATCTACCTATGGAGAGCACCTATATACTGAGAAAGCTTTTTCAGTAACGCTACACTTGAAATAATGGCTCCTACTTGCAAACACTCAGTTATCATCAAAGGAGTTTCAGAATACGAAGTATCATTTCCCTATTCACAGTTTAGCTCTCCGTATTAAAAGGTTTCAAAAGCACCTAAAAACTGTCAGTCTGCCCTTTAATTAACAGCAAAAAAAGCATACAAAAATAAAAAATAAATAAATAAGAGCCCATGCACGAGGCACAATGTACTATATCTGGGAGCCTATTCAAATAATGAAATAACGGAGAGAAAACCTGATGAGATTTTCTACATAAGAGACGTCTTTTGTCGGTGTTAGAGTCTATTTGAAAGAAAAGCGCTTTTCAAGACTGGCTTGAGGCTTTACCAGCTCAAGAGTTTGCACCATCTAATTTCTGAAAAGAGACCTGGAATGACCATTGGGAGCAAGGTCTACAAAAAAGAGATAATAATTTTCTGATTCATCTGTAAAGATGAAAAAATAATAATGGTTCTATGTACTTAAACACCTCATTTGATAATATCTAGTCCACGCGTTTTTAAGAGGGAGACTGTTCTCCTGAGTAACAGAAGAACCTGGAGCACTGACTTTAAAATAAAAACATAAAAAGGTGAACTTCCAGAATAATTAAATCCCACTGGAAACTGAATTCAACTTCCTGGTTTGGTCTACTTCAGCTAAATCTTTGTGTTTCGAAAAGTGACTTTTGCTTTCACCAAATTAGAAAGATAATAATAATAATAATAAAAACAACAAAAATCAAACTGATTTTCTAAGAGATGCCCTCATGCTCCTCTTCATGTCAACGCTGTACCACAGGGCGGGGGCTGATTAGTTCTGCATGAGCTCGTTCCAGCCCTTATGACTGAAGAGCATGCTGCAGACACCCATGGGAAGGCACTGGATCAGGTTGGTCTGAGCTGTGGGGTTACTAGCTTGTGTTTCATTACAGTGGACAGTTTTGCCAGAGGATATCTTCATGCAGAATGAGCTTTGATGATTTTCCCAAGCTGAACATGAGGAAGAGGTCAAACTGTTCTCCTTCAACATTTGCACTGCATTTGTCATCATCCAATTTTGGCTCGCACAAATATGAGGCTATTCTTTACCATGACTTCCAGGAGCAAGAAAAGCTCTCTGTTCCTTTTGCATGGTGCTGGAAATGTGAAGGGAAGTTTTCTCAGAGGATGTAGGTCATTACTATCTGTCCCCTACCATCTGGTCCTTGAAACCCAGTAAAGAAAGCTGAGGATATTGCATTCCAGCTATCTCCATTGACAGGCAGTCCCTCAAGAACTGTAACTGGTGAAGTTTAGAACAACCTCCAAACTTCTAAACACCACTGCAGCTACAGTTGTCTTACATTGGCTGGCTCATACAGGAAACTATAACCATCTCCTTCATCTGCCTCCCCTCACTACAGCTGATCTGTATGTTTTTGCATTCAGAAACCGTTCACACCTGAAAGTCGACTATTTTTTCCATATAATCCTCTTAATCAGCCACAGAGCATTTATATATTTAATTCTAGACCACATTTGATGGCAGTTAATACTTTAATTAGCTATTTACACATGGTAAAAATTACAGAAGTAATTAAGGATATTCAGATTAATTAAAAGCATTAGGTAGTATTAAATGTGAGAGAACAGATTTTAATTAAGTCTTACAAGTATTATTATTTTTTTTTTTACATCTCTTCTGTTGAGAAATAAACTGTAACATAACTAACTGTATCTGAATCAAATAGCTTTGCAACATCATCACCCATAAACCATAAAGAAAGATTCAGAGAAAGATCCCTCCTTTCTCTACTTTAAACTCAGGAAAACCCATAGCACTGCAGATACCTGTGGATTCCAGCACTGCTGTTCCCACAGCCCATAGGCAAAACATGCAATCAGGGATGCGTTAATTCATGCACCAATACCTTTGGTGGACAGTGCATGGAAGGGACAGCAGCCTCAGCAGCTCTGTGCTGAATCCTAACATTTGGGGGATGAAAAATACGAGAGGTTTTTTTTTCCCCACCAGAGAGGAACACTAGTTTTGTGATTACCTGCACATACAGACTAAAGCACAGAAGCTACTTAGCAATGGAGGGCTGAAGTGGCTGGACAACCACGAGGAAAGAGCAACATACTGAGACACAAACTCCAGATGAAAAGCACAAGACTTGTAGATCCCACAGTATCTGGCATTGTGTCTGGTGAACACCAGCTCTACCTACATGATTGTCCTGCAGGTTAAATCAGCAGGAACAATGTCTATGTATTAAACAAGCATTGCAAGGTCGTGTAGATGAAGGACTTTCAGATGTTGGGGCATACAGAGAAGCAAAAGGTGCAGCTATTAGCATTCAGAGTACCAATAAGATGTGGGCTTACTAAACTATAGAAATCTTTTCAAAATATCACCATGAAAGCCTGAAGACTTTCATACTCTGTTCCTGGTGTATATACGCAAGCCAGAGTAAGATATTTAAGTTCTGCCTTTTTTACTCACAAATGAATCACCCACATGAACACCTGTGCTGTTTGTTCCATTCCCATATGCTCCAGAATACTATTTTGTCCTACTTTTGTAGGTATACAAAATTAGAATTGTAGGATGCATCAAGTTTAATCTTTAAATTGATTTTACTTATAACCTCTAAAGTTCCACGATTATTTCTAGTAACATTTGCATCAAATGTTTGCTTAAATTATTCATGACATATCAGTTATATCATTGCGTGCTTCAAAGTAAAACTCAAAGTAACTTTTCAACTTTTCTTTCCTGAGAACAAAGATATCCTTTCCTTGGTCTCAAGCTGAAATTCATACAAAGATGAAAGAAACGCCAAGAATTGTTAATAAACAAATTTGCAGAGTAAATTATAAACAGAAATAACTTTTCCAGTTCTGGTGGGAATATTTTCTCTCTCTAAAAAAGCCTCCAAACTCCAATTAAGTGTGTCCAATTAAGATACTACTTATCTAGGTCAAGACCCAAAATTTTTGCCACTCAGGTAGCCTCTGAATTACACACTCCCTGCTGCATGGGACCTATGGCTGGAGCAGGGTGAACTGCCACCAGCCAGACCCACAGGTGCTGAGTGCCATGTGGACTGAGACCTGCTGTGTGCTGCTAGGATGGGGTTGGTGTCAGACAGTGTCCTGAGACCGTGTATGGAGCTGTGACAGTCTCCCCACCACCTGTAGGGCTCAGGCCTGAGGTTTGTGCCAACAAAGGAGACAGGCAAGTGAAAGGGGTGCTCTTTATATCCTGCTGCCTTCCTCTCCCCCAGCAAACAGACACACTGTCCTCTTTACATAGACCACTAAAAACTACAAATTATATAAAAACATATAATGAGAGCATTTGCACGGATTTCTATTTATTTAAAGGATGAGAAATTGGGCTGGGCTTATTGGAATTTGTCACCCTAAACTCCTGGTCTCGTTTTCATGTTCTGGCAGTGAGACAAACATCACATGCGTATGACCGTGGAAGAGTGGGATAATATTCTGACTGAAAGCCTTGAATTGAAACTCTCTATTGAGATCCTTTTTTCTTTTCTTTCAGTAAATAAATACAATGCCAGATTTTTGAATGCAAGCAGTGACATTTATGAGTAAAAAGCAACTTTACAGTAAATAAAAAATTAAATTTAACATTACTGAGTTAGATGGTGACTTATTTCTCAACAAACTTTAAAACAATACCAGAGAAGCACAGCTTTATTTTTGCTTCCTCAAGAGGTTTCCTCAAGTGCATGATTAAGCATATTTTTGTTATCACAACATGTTTCTGATTTCACACCAAATCATGTGAAATGTGAAGTTTCATATGGCTCAGAATCACAACCAAGTGGAAGTGTGTTAAAGGCTGCCAATATTTGTCTGAAACTGCACTGTGACAATAGCTGTTGAACCTGATATGCAAGGGAAACAGGTTACAGCAACTCACTCAAGCAGGTGATTTATTTCATGGGGGAAAATGTGGTTAAAAAAAGAAGTTTGGACTGAGCAGCCTTCCTTGAAGAAAGATCTCATTGAAGGGTAGAAAGAAGAACAGCAGCGTTAAGCTGTATTTCCCTTATCATCAGCTTCCACATTAGAGAGCTGAGCAGCTGCAGTTTAAAATGAAAATTCTGATAAAAGAACAGACTGCTCTCAGGGTGCCTTGTTTCCCTATTTTGCCTCTGCTGAGCCCCCAAAGAAGCTCATCAGCACTGAGGAGTAGAAGCAAAAGATGCACCAAGCCATGCTGTGCATGCTGTACTGGTTGGACTGGACCTCACACGCTGGGGCTCCCTGCATACAGCTCTGACAGCAGAGCACCGTGCCGAGTGCCAGCCAGCACCTTCCCCCCAGCCAAAGGCTTCAGCAGTTCTGCAAGAAGGGAACTTAAGGGAAGAGAAGCTAAGACAGAGAAGGGATTACAGTAAGACAGTTCTGCATTTCCATTTCTTGATTGCCTTCCTAAAGTTTAGCAAGGGAAGAGAAAAATCACCTCAGGGGAAATATTATTTTCTAGCGATATTTCCATTAGCTCAAATGTGAATGATGTTTCCATCATCTACCACGTTGACAGGAGTGGGTGGAAAGACTAAGAAATGAAATTCACATTTTAAAATCTACAAATATTTACTTTCTTTGTGGCAATAGAAACAAGGAAGAGATTGAGCAAAAGCATATGTTAAGTTGTTAAAACTGTTCAGCCTCAATGAGATATCGAGTCTTGGCTCATAGATATCTTAAAGAATAACTATTATTCTATGCTAAAGACCTAGAAGAAATGATCTGAAAAGAGAGACATCTGCTAGGAATTATCTAAATAGAAATAAATGACTAATGATGTAAAGCTAAGGAGACAGATGGCCCATACTTCAGAAGTTAGCTTGAGAGGGGGAATGAGCTCGAGCTGTTCTTCAGGGCAAGGCTGGGAGAATGGCATGCTAGGAAGCTGTTCACATTTGCTTGAAAGGTTTTAGTAACTTTTTCTTTGTAAACCTTTTACTTATTTTTAGAGCACTGTCTGCCATCCTAACATTTACTAGCTCCCAACACAATCAGAAGATGCCAAAGAATTAAAAGGTTACAATATATCCAAAGAAAAAAAGGTGATGCTGGAAACAAATTTACTTCTTGAAAGACACATCAGAGTGAAAACATCTGATGTAGACAAACTAGCAAAACAGAAACCTGTAGGTAAGGAAAAATAAAGTCTCTAAAACGTATAGGGGGAACTTTAAAAAGCAGCACATGAGCATTTCTTTCTTAAGACAGTGTTCAACATTTTCTTAATTAGTAAACTGAAATTTTCTTGAATAAGCACACTCTTGGAGCTATGTGAGGGACTTCCTCACAGAGTGACACATAACTCCAGAGACAAAAACTGCCAACCCAGTTAAATTCCATTAAAGCAGCCAACATTCTTGAGATATAATCACACTGCAAACAACACCCATCAAAATTAGGTGATTTGAGGGTGATTTGAGCTTGACCTAGCTTAAATAAATAAACATAACACCTGCACAAAGAAGGAAAAGGTTTTTTTCCTTCTTCTTCATAGCTCAAATAGACATTATTGTTGTGGTCTTCAAGATCTGGAACCAATATCTGAAAAGCCAGGAATGTCTGTTAACATATCTTGTGGGAAGGGAAGCACTATCTTGCCTAATCAAAGAGATTTTCTCATGGCCTGTAAACAAGGCAGAGCTGAGGTTCAGTTTTCACCAACAGAAAGTTAAAATCTATCTATGTGAGCATTTTGGATACCTAATTTATTTTCCTGTTTTAGTCTTTGCAGTAATTGTTATTGTTTGCAAACAGTACTGAGTGGGAACCCCTGCCAAGAAACAAACATTTAATTTCAGATCTTTTGTTCCTGAACTCTGGCTTCTGTGAAAAGGAGAAGTGTCCACAGAAGAACAAAAACAGGGAAAAAAAAATAATCCTGCAGGCCCTTAGTCGTCATAATTTCAGAAAGAAAAATAAACATCTGACAGCAACTTCTTATGACAAAGAGATGCATTAAGCAGAATACTTTTCTGACAACTGGCAGTGCTGACTGTTAGCACTGCTCTGTAAAACATGGGTAGACTGGAGACCTCACAGTCACTCACACTGAAAAAGCGTTAGTGATGTATATGGAGTGACTAGTTTTCCTCTGCAATGTATTACTACCTGTCTTCCTTCTACTCCACTAAAAAGGCTTTGTTATAAAGCTGAAGAACCGTTTCTTTTGTTGTCAAGACAAATACTGACCAAATCAGCAAATAAAAGCCTGGAGTTTTTCTGATGCATCAGCTTGACACCAGCTGTACTGTATCAAGCACCGTATGAACATATGTATTGGGATACATTGTCTTCTTATGTATTCACAAACTAACCCACCAGGCATTTGCCACAATCTGCAATAACAACCTCAGTATTCACCTCTTTCTGGTTGATTTCTGGAGAAAAAGTAGAATACCAAGCTGCAATAGCAAATGACCTTCGAAATGCAAGTGTACACACTTAAAGTAGTAGTAGCTGTCACAACAAGAAAGCTGATCTCACATCAAAAGCATTCTCAGACAAAGTAGCTGGAGTTGTGGAAAAACAAACAAGCAAACCCCACAACTCCTATCCCTCACCACTTCCTTCCTCCTGTTACAAATAATTAAAGAAATGGAACACAGCAACTAGGGACTTTAATGGCCATTTATCTCAACAAGGAAGAAAAGCGTCTCTCCCTCTCATGATTCACAGTGCTTGCTTTACAAATTTGGCTCTGCTTCTGATGACATACGAGTCAGCTATAAATAGCAGTTCCCATTATCTGGACAGGTCCATATCAGCTCTATTTAATAAACTGGAGTAGTGGTTACTTTCTGCTCCTGATTTGTGCACTTTCTTTCTCCCCAGAGAGCTCTGAGGTGAGATGTTTTCTTTACCTGGAAGCACTCCAGAGCAGTTGCCTATCATTTGTTCAGCTTCTGGTTTTGGGCTTGCCCCAAGGTGGTTGGGTGGTAGGACTAAAAGTACCTCCAAGCTCCAATAACTCCACTTTAATTAATTAGGGATTTAGAGGCACTAACAGGATGCTTTACTTTTAACATGCTTATTGAAACAGCTGCCCTCTCAGATAGTTGTCTTGTAGGAAATCCAGGGCTAGGATCCTGTACCCTTTCAGCTGCCAGAACTGACATTTCAGCTTCCCTTCTGCTCTGCAAAATGAATCTCATTAGGGTCTCTTCAAGTGACATCATTTTGAGGGAACTTTTACTGCACTTTCAATGACAAAAAATTTGACAGTGTTAAGGAACACTGAAGTAGGGATTCAAATCAAAACGATCGTTGAAGCTGCATGAACCCCTACATGTAGCTTATGAATAAATATGGCGAAACAGTGAGAAACAAGTAAAGCACCTGTTTGTGAATCAGAAATGAGAAAAGCTGGGAGGGATGCAGCTCCCCAAGTCGTGGTACTGATGCTGTGCACTTTCATTCTCCAGGTAAATAAACATGACCTCATTGATTTACTGTCATGAAGGTATTATCTTTAATCACACGACCAAATGGAAGCAAAGGAGACAAAAACTACTTTTTCCAGAAGGGAAGAAAAAAAAATAAATCACAAACCCTGAAGTTTCAAAATGAGCTGAAATCCAGAACTCTTCTGGAAAGCCCTTAATGCTGTTTTATGTCACCTGCCACAGCGAACAAAGACATGTATTTCGTCCTAACTTAATTGGTTATGCTTTTAGTGCATTTCACATAAACTAAATACAGAAACAGAATTAAAACCTGGCAAGCTGTTGCTGCCTTACTAGCAGAAGCCCAACGACACATGCTCTCTCAGGCCTACCACTTGCAGTCCAACATCCAACTTGCTATAGGCCCACTCTGCCTTCCTCTCCTTTCACTTATAGACCTTATCTAAATAATCCCCCATCCTGTTCAGGACAAAGGTCCCTTTTAGTCCCAGGTAGGACACACCTCAGATGCTGACAGGCTGTTTCTTACACCTGGAAGGGTTGTTCCCTACTGTCTCTTGCTTTCATCTCTTTCACAATGGCTTTCTGGACACAAGCAACAGAGAACTGATATGATTTCACTCTTCACAATATTCACAGTACAAGGATAGTATCTCCATACAGAAATCATCTCAAAATGCACATCTAAAGTTTTACACTGCACAGCTTCCCCTAGACCAACAAAAAACTTGCTAGCTACGGCTATATGGCTGGAAAACCCCTTACAGCTTTTCACAGTCTGAAGAGGACTGCTAGTTCCTAAGGACTGTTTATTTCCAGAAATATTAATGTTTTTTATCAGACAAATCCATGCCATTTACATGTAAGATTATATTAAAAGAGTTTGGGCTGCACTGCTGGCATTACTGCACTTGTGCATCTTTGATGCAGTTAGGGAACTCACACTAGACCCACTCTCCCACTACAGCCTCCCTGGCCCAAAGATACCACCTGCAAACTGCCTTGTGTGGTTATGTATCAATGCAGGAGCATCCCACCTACAAAACACACACATGGTTTGATCAAAAGCAACAAAAAAGCCTGATTAGCACCTAATGAAATATACTCAACATTAATAACTTCAGTTGGTCAATGGCTTATCGCAGTGTAATGCAGTGCCTGAAGAGCACACCTCAGAAATGCTCATTCTTAAAATGTTACGAGGTGTTAACAGGAAGGCTGTCATTTCTAAGGCATCTTTTCAGCCTCTTGACTTTCTACCTCAGCATTTGATAGAATTTGACAATGCAGAATTCAGCTGCAAAACTGCATACACTGTGAGCGGGCTGTAGCACTGCACTGTCTTCCTGGAGGCTAATCACTTTATAATGAGTTTAGTGAAAAGTACCTATGCAATAAGTTGTAGCTGACAGCAGCCCTAGGGAACCTCTAAGTGCTAAAAATTAGCTGCTGAGGGATGTTGAATCTCATCTTTTTGAAGATAGAAAACAGATTTCTCTCTAAAATACAGGCAGTTTAAAGTAGACATAAATCAAACAGATGGTAAAAAATTTGTTTTGCTATGGGCTTTATCCTGTTTTTATTCTTTCATCCTTATGAGGTAACAGATACTTTAAAAAGAGAGTAAGATTAGTCATCCTCCTAGAGATCCAATTATACCCATTTGTGGCACCATGTACTCGAGATTCAAAACAGACTTGTTTCTTTTTTCTGTGGTGAACTACACAGCCAAACAGAAGCCTCATTTCTATGAGGACAGAAACCCAGAGGACCCAACTCATCCCAAACATGATTCAGACAGAGTGGAATTATGTCTCCCCTCATGTCATCCATGAGGAAGAGCTCTCTACGTTGTTGTATACTGCCAGGACATCTTTCTGCCATCCAGAACAGTCATCACTATGTAGCATATTACACAGATCTAACTTATCTGAGATTCAGAGAAAAAAAAAGCACCTTTATGTGGCAGCACATAAACCTAGGGTGAAGTTCAGCCCTTTGAAATTCAGGGCTTTGAGCCATAGGAATCTAAGAAGAAAACAATTCTGAGCTATGGAAGTGGTAATATATGCAGACACAGAATCTCTGAATTACATAAAATATCAGTTTTGTTGCTGAGATCAGTGCAGTGATGGACAGTGCACCTACCTTTGCCAATATCTTTCTGGGTGATGTGGTAACTGTTCACATCAACTATTAGGAATGTGATGAAATCTGTATCCTAATCTGCAGATTACACAGTATGCATTCTGGAAATTTGACTAAAACAAACTAAGGATATTGAACAATGCAGTCCTCAGACTTCTCCAACACTGAAACAGAAAAAGTGATAGGAAACTGACTTCTCCAACAGTGAAAGGGAAAAAGTGATACGAAACTAATTCCTTGCCCATTAGAGCATTTAGGAGATATACTGTGTACAGTTCCAGACCAGTCTTCACAGAATAAATGCATCTGACTATGAGAGATCTGCATTTCCTAATCTATTATCAACAAGAATGGCACTTACCAACCACATCTACTAAGGAAAAAAGAGTTTTTATATATAAATCTAACCCAAATCATGCAGTATATTTAACTTAAAAGAATCAGATAGCCAGCTACTCATGTCAATCAACTATTACAGACAATACAAATCCATAAAACAGTATGAATGCATCTTAATAACCACCCCCAGCTCTTCACAAACTAGTATAAAACTGCTGTACTTTGACATGCATTAATCATACTTAATTTACTGTAATCTTAACCAGTGTATCTACCTGCATTCATTACACAGACCTGTTCATTATGCTTCAATACAAGCTGAACTCTTAGCTATACATTTACAAAATATCAACCCACAAGTAGAAGAACAATCTCCTCTTCTATAGTGTACTGTAGTGTGCAAATGGTAAATAAAAATACTTCCATTTTGTACTGAGTACATTACCTTTTAAAACTGCTGAGAATAAAAGCAACTCATCCTGAATTTTAATACTTACGAATGAGTGACTTGGAATTAATTCAAGCTTATTTTCATGTCATAAGCCCTGCTGAGATATGAAAAAAAATATGATTTTAGAATTTACTCCATTAATTTTTCTTTTTCTTTATTTGTGGTTTTCAATGAGATCTGAAGATGTATTTTCAGAGGCACATGAAATCTTTAAAGAAGCCTGACAACAGCTTAGTTTTCCAGACCCAGAGCATTCAAGATAAGCTTCAAATATGAAATGCTGGCTGCTTATCTCAATTGGAATCCACATCCAAACCGTTTCAAGTGAGTCATTATATCTTGCAGTCTTTAGGTCGCTTTAGCAATGGGCAATACAGACTGCATTTGGAGACGGGATGAAATTCATAATTCAATTACAAGGATGACTGCCTAATCCACTGAATAAAATGAACATAAAAGGTAAAATAAACAAAAATTCCATCTTATTTTAATGAGATTCGTTGACCTAAAAGAGGTAAATCCAGTCAGTTCACCCACAAATAGTTGCTGAAAATGTAGATACTCATTGTGAGAGTCCAGATTTAACTGCAGTATAAATTCAGTTTATGCAGAATGTGCTGTTACAACTATGCTGTAGTAACTGAAAACATCACTCATCAAGTGCTTATAGTTAATTCTAATACGCAGAGAAATCATATTTAAATAATGATTAGTATTGGACTGAAAAGCATACACATATGCTAGGCACAATTCTGACATGAAATAATACAGTACCAAGATTGCAAAAAAACTTTTTTTTTTTTTTTAGTGACTTAAAAGGAATAATTAAGGCTGGAAAAAATTGTTGCTAGAATTGATACTACATTTACAATCTATCCAGATGCAGTGATGCTAATTAAATTAACAAACTAATTCTGACAGGTAGAAGGATGATTGTTATTAACGATTGAACAAAGGGCAAAAAGTGGGTAAATAAACAATAGTGAAACTAATTTAGTAATGAAAGAAGAACGAAATTTATAGGAAAACTGCTATGATCTCACTGTAGACAAGTAAAACAGTTTAAATTTCACTTAGTATTTGTACATTCCTTTCACCACACGATGAGTGCTTTACAAGCTTGCTAAAACTCAGTCGAAGGAAGGCAAATATATACACCTACAGTGCACTTAAGTTGAGTTTATGTTCACGAGTTGTTAAATCTAATTGCACACCTCACATTGGATCACATGGCCCCATATTAAAGAAGGCAATTGTTTCTAATCTACAGATATGGGACCCACTTTGGTGTCTAACTACTGCTCCTGGTCTGCCACACAGAAGCGCAGAGATATCAGGCTGCGTGCTGTGTCTGATGGTATCCTGATACGCTGTTCCAAAGCTGAGTGAAATCTGTCTTCATGCATCAACTTAGAAAAGAGGAATTTACCCCAAATCTCTGTATCAAATCCCTCTCACTTCATTAGCGTGTTGATGTGCATTTGTCAAAATTGCTGCTGCACAGCAAACTCACGTTTTAAATCATCAATGAGAAGGACTAACACTCTCACTAGCCAAAAGAAACTTTTTTCTCTGCAGAGAACACGTTCCCCTCCTACAGCTCCTTTGGGCACTCTTTTCTGTACCCTTCACTCTCACCTAAATTAATTTTTTTGATTGTGGACAACTTTTAGACCTAAATAAGAGTAATAAACCCTTTTGCTAGGCTGCATTTGCACCAGCCAGGAAAACTCATGTTTGCTCCAATCCATTTGTTTCATTCTTCTCACAGCTCTAGCAGAAAATTACTTTGGTAGAACAGAGGCTAGTAACAGTGCGTGTGTGGTCCTTGACCTTAGAGGTATAAATCTCTCCGCTCTAACACAGGGAGAAATAGCAATCCTTACTTAGAACTTCAGTGGAAACTATTGCTCTCCTTGGACATCAGTTGTTGTTCTTAAACTAGTGACATTGTTAAAGTTGATGAGAGAAGGAAGTGGTTGGGTGAACCAACTTTTGCTTATTAAAAGTATTACCATAAATCTATACCACTTAATCTCACATAGAATGAAGAAGACTAAAGAACTACATCATTTTGCATTTTCATTTCTTATTGTAAATGTAACCATCAGTACCATAATTCATTTTACAGTCTGGGCATACGTACATTGAAATGGGTGCAAATAGAAGCAATTGCTCTGTCAGTCTTGAAAGTAAGCCATATCCCAAACATACTCAAAATGACTTGGGGAAAGTAGTTCTTTCATGAGATACACAGGGATTTCCTGAAAATCCCAGTATTTTCTGAAGGGAAAATGTTTCTATAATCTATGCTAAGATGAAAAGGAAACCCGTAATGAGAAATACAACAAACAAACTGCAACGCACTACAAAACAACAAGGAATCTGACTTTGTACTGTCAGGCAATGTCTTCCAAAAAAAAAAAACCAACAAGACATTTTCTGGACAAGCTCAAGAATCCGGAGAAATAGACAAACATCCGAATATATGTTTTAACTAAATGCATTTAGAGGAATGGGCAACATCAACCAATCTGGAGAACAAGAATCCCAATATTATATTAGAATTCCAACAATCATCACAGATTTTGACATGCCATGGTTTCAGAGAGCATGCTTGTTGTTAGCTTGCTTTTTTGTTGCTTACTTATTTTTTTGCTATATAAGGATGCAGCCTGTTTCAAAAATGTTCCAAAAGTTTACTACCTGCACAATCATCATAGTAAGTGACATTTTCCTTTACTGCAGATGCTTTGACTTCTTTTGTTATATGAACATAGACTCTTCAATAAATTTTTACTGTGGTCGCTGGAAATGCCCTTTGAGTACAGCAGCTATAACAAAGGTGCCATTCTGGGGAGGCTAAAGGGCAATAATAAAAAACACCACGATTAATAGACAAAAGCATTAGCATTGTCCACTGCTGTTTGTAACCGAAAGAGACTGAACAAATGACTACTTCATGTGACACAGAATATGCAGATTTATTAACTGGTAAATGCAATGCTCCATAAATGCATTCTCTTCAAAGAATATTTCCTGGCATCCGTAGCTAAATGAATATAATCTATACATTTCTCCAAGGTTAAATAGAAGGGACAAAACCCACTGTTATAATTACAACTCAAAGATACTAAAATACACTATTCACTTCATGAATAAATACATATGGAGAATCACACTGTTGTATTTGCTGCTGGTACAGCTGCTCCCAGGGGCAAGATGATAATAACTAGGAAGAAACAGAGACTTGCACTCTCAGCAAAAACGGAAAAGTTTATGTACTGAAAAATCTGTTACATAGTCGCATATCTTTTTATAGGAAAGCAGTGAACAAACAGGTCAACATGTTTGGGTATCTAACCACCTCCCTCAGGACCCAATGAGCAAGGCACTGGTGGCAGGGCAATCTTTTTTTTTTTTTTTTTTGTCCTTTTCTTTATCATCGGCACTCAAGCTCCGGCGTACAGCTAAAATACTGCAAGCGTTTGAATATTAAAAGGTCAAGAGAAGACCTGTTTTTATATGGGGCCATTTCTGCACTGTACCATGTCCCCTCTGAAAGAGGCTATGAATACTGTGATTTCCTCACTTGAAAACGCTCCTAGAAAAGAGAAAATGCTAATAGATCCAGCTCTGTGATGCAATGCTTGAATGTCTGCAAAATAAGAAGGGTGCTCAAAAAGACACTGGCATAACAGAAGTTCCTGTGGAAAAAATTAGCTGCCATCACTCAATTTGGATTTAATGAAGCCGGTTTATTAGCTATCTGCATATAAATATTATATCCCTTATCGAGCTCCTAGCATCAGAATGCCCTCTGTTGGTGTATGAATGAGAGATGGTCTGTAGAACCTCTCTTCTATTATTTATAGGTTATAACAACTTTAATACAGAAATTTCCATCTTTTGAGCAGTGTAGCTTACGGGCACCACTGGACATGCAAGTACTGATGTTTCCATCTTCAATAAGCACAAAAATGACAGTATGAATTTATTCTTAAAGACAATTTCTCAGAAGATTGACAAATAAATTGGAATTCCCTCATAGAAAAATGAACAGAGAAAAATTACACGAATCCAAATACTGTTATTGTCCTCTTGAAACTAAAATTGAATTCTCTTTCCAATATTTTACCAAAAGAGACTTCAAACATAAATGTAACACCCTTGTAGAGATTACGTTCCCAGTACCTGAGCTGACACAACTCACTCAAGGTAACACAGTCTTGCTGTACTAAAAAGCTCTTCTGTAACTGAAAAAAGCAGAACGCTTCTTTTATCCAAGCAGGAGAGTTCTTTGTTACTGAATAAAACTGTTTCTTTTTTAATATCTATAAATGCTTATATCACACTGCTTTGCTGATTTATGAAAAAATCTCCTCTCCTCTATCCTCTTTCCTAATGCCTACTTATCCCACACTAAACAGGCTTATTTGTTCATCACTTTCAAAAAGTAATAACAAGCTAGCTTCAGTGCCTTCTCTTCATTGCTCTAAGCTCTGTATTATAAAACAAGGTCCTCAAAATAAATAGAACAATTACCCTTTTCTCTGTTGGTGCCTCTGCACAACCACGAAATCATTCATTAACAAACTAAACCATCTAAAAACAAAACAGTAGCCTTCTTTTGCCTTCCAGCTCCAGGAGACAGAGATTTCATCTTCTTAAATCACAAGTACACTTCTCTGCAAAATGTTTTGAGCCTGTCCTTCCTTACGCTGCTTTACCCACATGGTTGCTTTACCTTTCCATCACCTCCTCTAGAGCTACAAGTAGAAGCTCTGCTTTATGTAAGTACTAAATTGACAGCATGGGCTACGTTTTGCAAAAGCAGAATCACTTCCAGCATTTAATGTTACCGAAGCCACTTCAGCTGAAAGTATACATTCAAGCTCTTGTGAATTCTCCTGAGAGCTCCACTCACTTTTTACTTGTTACCAGCTAGTCCACGTGCAAACACAGAATCAAAACACTAAAAAAGCTCATTTCAACATAAATAACACTCAATTCACACACTTCCCAAAATGAAGAAACGAATGTAAAGGCCTGAAAATGGTTAAAGAGACCCTGAAAGCTAGTAAGGAGGACTTCAATCCTTCATATAAAGAAGGTTAAAATCTGTGACTTGAGTTTGGATAAAGCTCTTTGTTTAAAGTTTTTAATATAAGAAGGGGTGGATTTGTTTGGAACTCTTTGAAAAAGAAGTGTTTAAATCTGTACTTAAAAAAATAATAATAATAATATGAGGAAACAGATCTCAAAAGAGAAACGGTCAAAGAACACCAGTGTACAAGCAGATCTATGCTGAGGTCTCATTTTCTTGTTACATCAGCCCTTATGAACAGGGGGGCTGAAATGCAAATTTATAAAACATTCTTTTATAGGCAAAAAATATATATGTATCAATTAGTTGTTAGAATTTGGGCCTGGAGTTATTACTTTACTCAATGAAGAGATAATACAAATGAAGCAGAATTAAGAACTCCATTTCACACCAATTTTAATGTGAAATTTCAAAGACATGCAGTATTAAAGCAGCACTGGTAAATATTATTATTGTTCCACTATTATTACAAGTCTTTTGCAATATTTCAAAAGCAAAATTGAAGATTATCCCAGCTACTTTGTTATCACTTATAATTGGTTTAGGATTATTTGATTATTCTTACAGCTATCTGCATGCATGATAAACAATTATTTTGTATTCTATAAAACTGCTCAGCTCCAGAGCAGAACAAAAAGGCAGCACAGTGTGTGCATGCAGACATTCCCTACATGCCCTCTCCCGACATCCTCCACACACCCCCTCTTCTCTATTCCTTCTTGCCCCCAGAAAACCAAACATCCCATGGCTGTCCAGCTCATCTGGCAGTTCTGCTACTCTTCTGTCACTGTTCAGTGTCTGAATGAGGGACCAAACACTATTAAGCATTAGCTGATAGAAACCATCTTGCAAGCTCAAAGTTCAAGCATTTCAGAGGACTGACACGGAGTAACAATACTGAAGTAATTAAACTTTCCTTTAGCACACATCAAGCACAAGAGAGATTATGGACTTTTTCAACTTCTAAAGAACAGAGAGTGAAGGAAACATGCTTTGAACATACAAGAATGAGCAACAATAGCACTCACAGCTTTTATTTGCCATTTTTAATCGTATTTTTTCTTGATCAGTTTATCAATAATTTCTGCATCACTAATGTGTATACTATAAACTTAGAGGAAAAAAAGAAATGCTTGAGAAATCAGTCTGACAACAAATTATAACCTCCGTGCCAACGCCACTCAAGTTGACCACTTAAGTTAAAGATCTGTGGGAAATCCTGTTTGCATCTCAGCTACTTTGTCTTGGTTATAAGCAAGAACACTTATCTAGACTTTCCATGCAACAAACAATTGCCACTGGAAGAACTCAGGCACCTTGGAATTTACTTTGTTTTAAAACAACATCCCATAATTATACAAAATGGTGTTTAGGTCAGGCCTTACTAATCATGCCTTCTCTGAGTCACAATGTGCTCTTACTCACATTGGCTTTCAGTGTTCCAAATGAGTTCACAGCTATAAGAAAGTACACTAGAATCAGGTTTAATTGGAACCTGTAGCAACGATAGAAGTTAATACAGCAGAAACAAATTAAAAACTAAACAAAACAAACATGGAAGTTGCTGTTTTCATAAACATGCAGCCTATTGACCTTAAACACATTTTTATAAGGTTACCCTTTCACCCTTAAAATTGATCAGCATTCATTAGTGAGAAAGTCAGTAAAACAATTGCTTT
This sequence comes from Callipepla californica brunnescens, assembly GCA_023055505.1. Taxonomy (NCBI): domain Eukaryota; kingdom Metazoa; phylum Chordata; class Aves; order Galliformes; family Odontophoridae; genus Callipepla; species Callipepla californica. Next base: position 4,545,242 of record JALIRH010000013.1, read on the forward strand.
AAGTTATATTCCTAATGAAGCCTCTGCTTCTGTTTAAATACATATATAGACCAGGTGCCTTTTTATTTTTAATTCCATTATCTATTTAATTTATGAAAATAATTGCCTCATTGTTTCTAACATGTCCCAGTAGATAACTTCTTCCATTATATAGCAATTGTAGGAGGAAAAACAGACATCCTCTGGACTGGGACAAAGGAATTGAAACCTGAGGAAACAATCAGGATTTCCAGGGCAACATTCAACAGCTTCCACATCAACACAGTTCAATTCTGTAATAATCTCTCTTCTCAGTTCTGTAAAAGAATATTCATGAAACAAGTTCCTTTACTCTAAGGACTGCTGCTGTGTTAAAAGCATCACCCCAAAGTACATAAATGTATTATTCAGGTATAAGGTGTAATTTCACAAATCTTGTTTGTAAATACAAACCTAGTTAGATTTCCTTTTTTATCTTCTAAGAATGCATCTTTCCATGTCTAAGTTCTATGACCTTAAGACATGTCTTGTTGGAAATATTAGGATGAAGGTGTGTGGACCCCACCTCCATGTTTAAGTGTTCACACTCTAAATTTTTCCATCTGATGGTATCTTCCTAAAACAGGGCATTTATGAGGAGATGCCACTCTCCTTCCCACTAGCCTCTTCTCCTAGACATCATGTGATTCCAAAGCCTTCTTTAATACCATTCTTCCTAGATATATCGTGTGCTACGGTCTGCACATGCAATATAAGTAAGTTTTAGCAGAAATTCAGCTAACTGCAGCATTACCAACCCTAGTCCTCAGCATGTCAACCTTGCCTTCACAATCTCGCCTTTCGAGGAGATTTTAAAGAGATGTTTACTATATTCCCCAACATCTTGGTGAGTTCACGCTTTCAGAAGAAAGTAGATTAAATTAGTTAAAAGTAAAAAGATGCCTACTCCCATCTTATCCCCAATACCACTTTAATCTAAAGCTTTTTCCTTTCATTTTTTTTTTATAACAGCAGCATGTGCTGCAGCCCAGAGGCCTTTCCCCTGCTCACACAAGCTTCTCATTGGGTACAAGCAAAAGAAGCCAAACGCCATGACATCCTGTCTTCTGCCCCACGTTATCAAAGAGCTGCAGAGCAAACAGTTCAACTAAGGAAGTCTCATAGCTTCCTTTGCTTTCTGAAGAGTTTAGTTCCATATTTACTTTTAATCGACAGGGGAAATTGCAGAAGGGAGTTCAATGGCTTTGTTGCATTGCCATTTCTTTTACAACCACTTTCTGTGACTTTATTTAACATTTCCTGTCTTGAAATCATCTCTTTTATACCTAAAAGAAATTCAGTCATAAACAGGATAAAGTAGAATGTTCTTGATCTGGATAAAAGGTGGCTGGATGGCTAAAGCTTGTTAAGTCCTGCTCTGAAGGGACTGGCACGAAAACCTTCAAGGAGGCAACCTAACTTGAAGCCAGCAATTGGAAGCAAAGAAATGATACTCCTGTCAGGGCATATCTCAGCTTCTCTGGTGCAAGAGCTGTGTTAAGGAGATTTTGACCATTTTCTTCCCAGGATGAAAACAATCTCTTCTCTTTGAAGGACAGTCTACAGATAAGGAAAACACATCACACACAGAAGCTGGATTCCCGGAGATTAGCTGTGCCAATATTATCTATGCCAATACAAATAACTCAGACATTAAATATTTACAGGAAATGAGCTTATAACTGCAATTAAACTGTTTTTTGATATTCATACAGTTTCTCCACATACCAGCCAGCACTGATACCTAGCACTTGTCTCTGTGGGGACTAAAATCCTTTAATAACCTGGGTTTAATTTTCTGAAGCCAACAGACAAAGAATTGGTGGTTATCTTATCTCATGGTGGCCAAATACAATACAGCTACCTCCTGATGAAGAGGAAGGCTTGATGAAGAGCAGTGGTGCAGGTGTCTAAAAGGATGCTGCAGTATAATCTCCTGAGTGTTTTGCATGCAAATAAATGAGTTGTATCATCATTCTCCTATTTGAATAATCCCTCCTTGGAAAAAAAAAATTCTAATCTGTTCATTGCGCAAAGCGCAGAAGAAAATGTGATAATAAGCTGAGACTATTACTTATCTATTGTAATTCACAAAACAAGAAATTAGGCAATTATGTTAATGAGATAATATTCACAGCCCAGACTTTAAAGAATTATTATGCAAATCACATCATGAATAGGGCAGGAAAGCAAAAGAAAAGTTTGTGCATCAGAGTCAAAGCACTGTGCCAGAAAGCATACACCCTACTGAACTTTAATTTGAATTAATGGAACTAAATAACATATTTCCATACTTTAAAATGTGAAATAAAGCATACTGACACCATTCCACCATAGGCTGCACTGAAATTACTTTCAAATAAACTAACAGAAATGGCTAAATCATATCGCCTTACGTACAATCCACCTGAATCCTCCATTTTCTTCAATTCAAACTTATACCAAAATTCTGTTGCTTTACTGGAAAGCACAACATCCCTTTCCAGTCAGATTCTGCAAATTGGAATAAAAGGCTCTTTAAAAAATGACTACAAGGAGCAGCGTCCAACGAGTAAAAAGGCATACATCAGTGCACATATGTTCAAATGACCCTGTGATAGAGGGATACTTTGCTAATTGATCTCAGAAAGAATGCATGATGAGGAGCTTAGCACAGGTATGAGAGATGAGCACAGCAGGATAATTTCAAGTTACTTTGCTGGCTCTCCTGGTGAGGTGGATCATGCCTCCTCATTTCCCTCCTCTAACCGTCCTCCCTCCTCTGGCCAGGGAACCTCCTCGTATAAGAGAGCTCAAGTGCTTTCACAGAAAATCAGAGTTCTGAAATCCTCAGATTTATGTAATACTCGACCACAAATATTTTAATAATCTTTCACTGTGGGATTCTAATACACTGTCTTTTACACAGCTTAAAAGTTCAATGACCTGATAAGAAAACTCCAATAAATTACACCACTCAGCTAACCTACTCTAAGACGTCTGAGCTCTAAAAAGAGAATGCTTCAGATAATGGAGAAGTATCCTTAAACTCTGTCAATGAAACTGTGGAAAACTACATTTACGTGAAGGAATCATTCAGCAGTAAGACCAATGAGGCCATGAACAAAACCACACCAGCCCCCTTTAAAACTATGAGGTCAACACATTCATTTCTCAGTTCGTTAAACCATGATCTGTGCAGCATTTTTTAAAAGCTATGTTGATGAGCTAAGGCTAATTCTAATGGCAATGGGAGAAGAGCCAAAGAAAAGTTTGAAAGCAAGGAGGTGCGTGACCTTGATCAGAGGCTTGCTCCGTCAGCAGTGGGCCAGACATGATGGAAAAACCATCATGTGCCCAAAAGGATGGAGAAAGATGAACAATACCAAAACAATGCTTATTGATCATCTCATTACTTTAGCTCTTGTCCTCCTCATCCAGTAAAAAGAAAGGCTGCACCTGGGACAGCTCAGTCTTTCATGAAAAGGAAATCAAATAGGATTTACCACTTCTCTAACGTACAACTGACTTTCATAATGAGGAGGAGGGGACTGTGATCCTGGGAAAGCTTTTCTCATTAAACTGTCAATTCTGTGCTTCTGAAAAATTGATTAAGCAAGGTATGTTGATGATCCTGTGAATTTTAACAACTTTAAGTCAATTGCACCAGCATCCCAGCACAGAGTTTCGATATTGATGCTGGGACATGATCTTTTACATCTGAATGAAATAAAGACTTGAAAACCCAGGGCCAGGAGGGAAAGTCATGTAAGTGCAAAAGGCAGTGCCCTCTGCATAGCTGTCATAAAACACATCATCGTTCGAAACATTTAGCAGTAACTACAACAAATAACTTAGAAAACACAACAAAGCATCACTTCTCAGAGCCTAAAATCATCAGGATGGAGACAGCATTCCTTCCTGCTTTAGCTGACAATCAGATTACATAAGGGGAAGGTGAAACGGAAGCCAGCAGCACAGAAAGTCTAGAGTGTCTGCTATTTTTAGCTTTTCAAGCTGCAAACGAAGCAGGCTGCTACAGCCACCATCAGGAGCCACACACGTCCCCTTAAACCCCTGCTGGAGGAGTGCAATATCTGCATGCCCTAGTAAAACCTAATGGCGGGACATACGGAAACAAAGCCAGCAAATCAAGAAGAAAAATAAACAAATAAGACACCTTATAGCAGATAACCTGACAGAAGGAGTCCAGGAATATAAAACTGACATGTTTTATCAGGGAGTCCTTGACTCCTTGTCAGGCCCTTACAAGTTTTGTGAAAAAGGAATGTGTTTCCTTTTTCTCCCTCCATGAAAATTTGCAATTAGAAAAAGCAGTATTCTGTTTTCAAATGTGATGTTTCCAAGACTGTCTGCAGAGAGTGATCTATTTTATAGCTTTAATATCATCATCACTTTACAAGCCATATTGCTATTACAATCACTGAGAAAAACAACTATTTTAGTGAAGCACAGCCCTTTCTGCAACAATTGCATCAAGTTCATGTCAGGAAAGTTTTCTGCAGGTTGGTTTCAATCATTTGTGAAAATATTCTTAGGGAGCGAGCATGTATGTTTCCACATCATTTCAATAATTCATACGAACATGAAAGCTTAATGCTGTACTTTTAGAGGGGAAAGAGCAATATGCCAGGTAATACATAGAGTTTAAAACAGACCGGCAATTATCTGCATTAATTTATTAAGATTTAGTTATTTATAAAATGAATTTTATAAACTCAAAAGGACAATCAGTGCACACTGTTAAGACTTCAACCTTGTATTCCAGACTGGCTTGACCCCAGCACTACTTCTTACCATAGGTGCCTACATAACTGACATTTTGCAAAGAATATCCGGTATGTCAAATACAAGACAAGATTCCCTTGATATGTGTGATTTTGCTACGCGTCCATTACAAAGAATGGTTATATTGCATTTTTAGTACAAAGGCATTTAGTATTTTCTGCTTAACAGATCCAAACGAAAACGGACTGAGAGTTAACACTCAATTCTCCACGGGGTTACATCTGGGCCAGACGATCACAAAGACTGAACAAATTATCTATCTATGAGCATGACTTGAATGAAACTGTTTCATTACCTTCAGTTTCAAATTATTAACTCTGGTTTAAGAGAAAAAAAATCTTGACATACTTGAAACAAGTTTACAGACTTAAAAGAACAAGTCCTACAGCTATTTATATTGCACAGTATTCTACTGTCTGGTGTTAATGCAAAAATTGAACGAATCAATTGTACATGTGAAGAGTATACCTAGGTAAATGTCAAGATTTTATTTTTTTTACATGCCACATATTTTCATGCACAAAATTTTAATTAAAAAATTTGAAACATTTAACATGAAGCTCTATTGTGAGTGGTTAATCTGCTCTTTTGTTATCAGCAGTTTTAGATGTATCAGTTGGAAGGACATTTCTGCATTTTTACATTTACCATAACAGAAAAGATAAACTAACAAATACCATAAATTAATCATGGCTAACCCTAAGTCAACCTTATGACAAACTGATGATCCAACATTCCTATTTACTGTGCTCACATTTCTGCCTTTCTCCTAGTGGAGTACTAAGTTATCATTATTTTATTTTAGGTTTTGTACAAATACATTAAATCCTCCATAACAAAGCCACACAAAACCCCATTCACCAAATCATTTAACTCATTCAATTTTTAATAGGTTAGGCCAGTGGTATATTGAAGTTTTAAAGCAGTTTTAGAGGCAAATTCTATGAAGACCTACATTTTTAAGCCCCTTTTATTGGATTGTTTCACTGCTTACCTTAGGGACTTTAAAATATCAGATTAGAGCTTGTGAATTCCAGACTTCTGTTGATAAAATTGGATTCCTCAAAGTTTGACCTGTGGCAATGGTTTTGTTTTGCTTTGCTCTCTTCCCCAGTGGCAGCACTTTACAGAACAAATGAAATACGCAACAGTCAGTGAATGACTGAGCGGATGCTGCACCAAATATTGTCACAACAACACTCACATGGTAGGAAAAGGAAAAGATGACAGTTGAAAGGGACAAAAATGATTTAATGGCATTCATTTTCTTCTTCACCCGACGGATTGCCCATTGGTTCAAAAATTGATGTGAGGTACATTTTGCTGATAAATCAAACTTCCTACATTAATCTTTAAAATGAGAGCTGTTCAAGCCTTTGTATACTAAAGAAGGTGTAGAGTTTGTTGTTGTTGTTTTCCTATAGTAAAGTCTTTACACGTCTAAGAACATTTCAAACACGTTTCTGAGTGCAGGCTGGATAGGGAGCAGTTCAAGAAGGGTTGGATTTAGTTCAACTGCAAAGCCTAGCAAATCTTTTGGGAACATAAAACTTGGACGACATCGCATCTGCATTCCCTCTTTGTCCAGGAAAAAGGGCTTCTCACTGACATGCTAAGGCTGCCCATTTCAGTGATGGCACTGGGATATTATGCATTTCACACTAGGTTGAATTCTGTCTTCCCATTATTCAGCATCACTAGCAAATTACATTTTAACCTTAAATCATAGGCTTACAGTAGCGGAGAGGAAAAGGTGATTTTCCCTCCTTACTCTTCCCCCATATAGTTTGAGGCAGCTGTGATGCTTTTCACATTTATAAGTTCTCAAACCAGATTCCTCACAGCCTTTTAAAATTCCTCCCTAAAAATGCTGCATCTTTTCTCTCAGAAATCTTTCTCCACACTCCATGTAAATTTAGAACTATTTTTTTTTCTGAATTCCTTTGTCAAATCTCTGCTGAATTCCCAACACCTAATACATGGTAGGTATAAGGTGAAGATTATTTAGTTTAAAAACAAAGCACACTATTTTACCATGTTTATAATCAAAGCTGAAAACAATTTACCAACAGATGTGCTGAATTTTCCACCAAAGTCTCCCAATTAACATTCAATATCTCTTATTATATAATAAATCCTAAGTCAACCAAGAATCTTTTTACCTAATATGTAAGAGTTACTGCACGAGGTTGTGTCACAAAGAATAGACCAAATTATTATTATAGGTTATTTAACCTTAATATCTGTTAATATTTTGTTAAAAAAAAATCACATAAAAGCCCCACAAGCCCAAACAATTACAAAATGGAAAGATCGGGAGTAAACCTAAAGCAGGGAAAAGCCCTATATGTGAGAAAGCACAACAGGGAAGCGAAAGATTTCAGTTAAAACTGGCACCTCAGAGTCACCAAAAGGTCCTTGGAAAACACTAAATTTAATAAGAATGAAGGGAATAGAAGTCTAATGTAGAAAAAAAATCCTCCTTGGTCTTGAGAAACAAGAGAAGGAAGCTTGAGCATACCCACTGAGTTTGGCCTACATATCCCTTACGGCATTACTAATACTGAAGTTATTAAACAGGATTATTGTCAGCGATTAATTAGTAGTGACATTCAATATAATCAAAGAGCGGCCAAATGAATATCTGCATATTAAGCAGGTTGAAAAAGATAGCTGCTCTGAATGAACAAAACAAGGTAAACAAATTTCGCAATGTTGTCTTGGTGACTTTATAGAAAGTCACCTTAACAAGGCAAGAACACTGCTGATAGTTCTGAATTTTTTTTCTTACTTCTTAGAGTAAGATCTTCACTTCTGAAGAGTCTTTATTAAATAAGGAAATCAGTGACTGAGAAAATGTGCACAAATCCTCATTTCTCGAATATAATGCATTTACTTATGTGGGGTAAATTCTTCAAACCATTAACAACTGACTTCTGAAGAACGACAAGTCCTTTTTTTTTTCCAAGTGAGTCTTGTCTTATGAACAAGAAAGCAATGAGCACAGTGAGCAGGGGAAGCAGTTTGCACAGCGGGGAGTGAGAATGCACAAGAAGGAATCTTATTTACATTTTTAATTTCCAGTAGTGAATGCTCCATCAGAAACAGTAATGACATGTTGCTCAGCCCTTTCTCCAGCAGCTGCTGAGGTTGATGTATTGGCTATGCTAGAGGCTTGGACTCACCTTCTGACAGCTGATGTAGCTGTCCAGGCCTCAAGCTGCAGGGAATGCCTGGGTTATCACCATGCAGCCTGGGCTGTTCTGCAGGAGATGTGCTACTCTTGATGAGTAGTGGTGTCAGGACAGGGAGCTGCCCAAGGGAGTAATCCAACTACATAATATTTGAGGAGTAGGGGACAGAAAGCCATTCAAGGGAATTATGCACCTTCAGGAAATTCAGTCCCTCACACCAGTGGAGTTACTGGGAGGCTGTGTGCCATGTGAAATAGCACATCCCAGCACTGTTGAGGAAGGCTGGAATGTGGTCACTTTTCATAAGATGAAAAAGTTTTCTACTCCTCCTGAAGACTTGCAACTTAAGAGCAAGAACTTAGTGCTCTCCAAAAAGAGAAGGAGGTTATTACAAATCCTCCATAATTTTTTTGGCATGCACTTCCCCCACTGTTCTCACCCACAGGGAGCATCATGTTTTGGTACTCACTCTTCTCTATAACACTCTCCTTACCCTATCTCACTCAGTTTAAAGCCCGCTTTAAACTAAAAAGCAGGGTGGGATGTGGGGGGATTTAAACTAAAGGAGGGAAGATTTATATTAGATGTCAGTGGGAAAATTTTCACTGCTGAGGCACTGCAACAGGCCGTCTAGAGAGGTTGTGGGTAGCCTGTACCTCTGTTCCTAGAGGTGTCCGAGGCCAGGGTGGATGGGGCCCTGGGCAGCCTGATCTAGAACTTGATAAAGCAGCTGACAACATTGCCTGCCACAGAGGGCTTGGAAATTGAAGACCTTGAGGTCTTTTCCAACCCAAGCCTATGATGCTATGAATATTACGTTAGACACTAGCAACTTGGATGCTACCACTTAGTTATCAGAACGTAAGGGCATAATCCTAACTGGAGAAAACTTGTAATTACAAGTGAGTGCCAAAGCACAAAGTATTTCTACTATAGCTATAATATTTCTATTAGGTTATTTTATCTTTTGAAAGACTCTTCTCTTAGCTTGGTTGTGTATGAGTACAGGCAAGACCAGCCTCTATCCTTGCTTGTCAGGGAAATTTTGGCAGGCTATTTCTTACTTTCAAAACAACAGAGAACAAAAGTATTATATGTTACTAATATTAACTTTCACACTTTTTGAATAAGCAAAGTTTGGAAAACAATACATAAATGCCTTTTTTAAGAGTATCAGCTAGATGGCAAATGTTATTATCTATGAAAATTAATATATTTTTCTCTATTGAAAAAAAACCAAAACTTTCATTTTCTATTTTTCAGAACTACTGTATTCTGCAAGTATCATTCAACCCAGCAAATCACTTGAACATACACTTACAGTTAAATTGACTTTCATAAGTCTATATTTGATATTAGGCATGTACTTTACTGAATACTGATAATGTCTGAATATTATTTAGCTGGCCCATTTTCTGTACCTCTCAGGCTTGTTACAATCACAGTTATATTTAGTCAGACATATATTAGTAATGCAGCACTTGATACATAAGATACAGTGTTATAATATCATCATAGAACATTTGTTCTATTAGCTTTTGCAGAGACACATATTAGGACCAACCCAGCCTTCACCCCTTTGTTCTCAGGAAATCAAGGGCATAAATTTATCTTGAGCTATAGAAAAAGTGGCTGGGGACTCCTATGTGTCAAATCTGCTATGTAGAAAAGTCCCCACTGCAGAGTCTTCTTACAGAAAGGACTTGCAGAAAAAGTAATTTCTATTAATACAAATGCTTATAGGAAAAACAACAACCAAAAAGCTTCAGATATCAGATACCCGGCTTTAGATGTTGTAAATCTCATAGTAATCCAAGAATACGTTCTCAAAACAATCCACCAGAGTGCTAGGTAGTTTTTTCCCTTGGGGGAACAAATTCAGCATTCTGCTCATTGCACCCAGCATTTCCCTTTCATTCTATTGAAGTGTACTTCTGTGTTATACAGAGGCGCATTATTAAATAAATAAATTTTTATATTCAGTGATCTTGTTAAAGTCCAAGAATTAAACAGAATGACAGCCTGCTTTTGAGTGCCTCTTCTGATTTAATCAGCTGGTTTCTGCTCAAGTTTCAGCTCACAGTTCTAACAAGATGATTACTTCAGATTTTGGTTGTTTCACTCTGCTCCTGGAAGATGATAGTAACAATCATCCCAAAATAAGTCCTGCAAATAAGTACTTCTAACAACAACAATCTCACATTAATCTTTCTTTCTATCATCTTCACACAGAGCACTACCCTCATGGTTTTCCCAAAGTTCACATTATTCAGATTTTAGTGTGGAGATCTCTGACTCCTTTATTTTTCTTCATTGGGCATGGTCTAGGGCCTTGATGCCTTTCCTGTCATGAGTAGCCCAAAACTGAATGCAATATTGGAGGTGTGGTCGATCACCTCCTGTTCTGCTGGCCATGCTATCTGATGCAAGCCAGGATGCTATTAGCCCTCTTGGTCACCTGGGCACACTGCTGGCTCATGTTCAGCAAGCTGCTGACTATCACCCCAAGATCTTCAGATGCACTCTCTTTAAGGAAATGAAATTTTACAGATGGAAGAAAGGCTATCTACTCTCCAGCTCATGAGTTACTGAAAAAGTAAATAAGATTGAAACCTTAGTCTGAATAGATAAGCCTGATACAAACATAGAAACACTAGGCTGGAAAGGATCTACAAGTTCATCTAGCCCAACCACCCTCCTATCACCATCCCTACCCACTAAGCTACTAAATCATATCCCTGAGCACCTCATCTAGACGCTTCTTGAACAGCTCTAGGGATGGTGACTCCATCACTTCCCTAGACAGGCCATTCCAGCATCTGACCACTCTTTCAAAGGAAAAGGTTTTCCTCATATCCAATTTAAATCTTCCCTGGCGGGGAAGACCTGATAAGGACGACTACTACTCTTGTTGGTTTATCTCCTGAATACCAAAACTCTTTTAAGGTAGAAGAACCAGCTAATGTAATTGAATGTAGAAACAAGACCATCCTGAAACTCGAACAACAAAGAAATCCTGGACTTTCTTGTGAGCACTTTGTGTGGTCTCTAGCAAGACTTTATTCCCTTACCAACTGTGAAACACTCTGAGATACTTAAGAAGCAATTATAATAGTAAATATTATTTTATCATCACAAAACTCATATTATATGTGTTCAGACAGTGGAGTCATCTGTTGAATAGAATATCATCTTTACAGAAATGGCACCCAAATTGTTACTTGCTAATGTGAGCTCCTTACATTCACATTGAGAGAATCTGATATTTTTTATTTTTTTGCTGCATTTCTCTTGTAGGACCCAGCATTAATGGCAAGGTATCACTGATATCTCTACTTTGTCTATGCTAAAAGAAAGAGTAACTAAAAGGTTGATTCTAGCTAGATTTGTCTGTGGTCTTATCCTTAATACAAGATGTTAGCCATTGATTTTTTCAGACACCTTCCTGGTGATTGCAGTGCAATGTCACAATGCCCAACTGCTTCACTACTCAGTTTTCAGTACATTCTTTTATCACAGAATCACATTCTTTTATCTTAGCCTGCTTCATAAAATAGCAAATCTAATGAGAGTGATGAAGTCCAAACTTGCTAGATTAGGGTTAAGGAACGGAAACAAAAATTATTTTGCATACAAAATATGGCTTCAAAGAGAAAATAAAATAAGGTATAATTAAATTGAAGGCACTAGACTATTCTCCGCATTATAGTGAGTATTTGTAAAACCACTTGGGCAAATAAGTAAAATTAATAAAAATGGATAAAGTTTCCCAACTAATTTTAATGCATTTATCTCTTTTACAATGAATCATGTGCAGAAGTTGCACGGGTCTCCAAAGTACCACATTTATAAAAACTAATTACATCCATCCCAGACAAAGGAATGCATTAAGAACCAGTTTGTTCATCCATTCATATACAGAGATACTTCATTATGAAAAAAGGCTCGGCAACTGGATTATAAACCAAATCCCATTTCCTTTCTTTTTAGCAGCAAAATTTCCATTCACTGGGACTGTTTTATTTATTAATTTTTTTTTTTTTTTTTTGGAGAATTTCATTAGCAAGAGTCAGAACACATTGGTAAAAGAAATAAAAAGCCCCAACCTGAGCCAGCAGACTCTCAAATCTTCATTTTAGCAACCATATTCTCACACGAAAAGATACCTTTTTCTTCTTCCATAACGTCATTAATCCTGAAGTATGTGAAAAAATAATCACAATAGGTTTTTAAGAAATATGAATCGTATTTTTAAGTATAAAGATACGAGGACCAAATCTTCACTAGCATTCCTTCTCCCAGACTCAACCAACTCAGTATTCTAAGACCTCCACCTGCATACAGCTACAGGGAGCCACAGGTAATGGGCAACAAATGTGTCAAGAAAAGAATGAATACAGGAACATACACGTAAGGAATTATCCCCATTCAGTTGGTCACAAGTTATAACTACCTCTATCCATCACACAGTGAATATATAAACCAATGGCCACAGTGGGGGAAAAAAAACCATATATTTAAAATGCATCATTTAAAAATGGTCAGACTACACCTCTCATTATGCCTGATCAACAAAAGATAAACACCAGAGACTTGGGAACTGAAAAATGTTATTATTATTTCTTTTTTAACTTACAATTGTAAGATTAAAACATTTTGGCTTTCAATCCAGTTTTCAAACACTTCAAACCAGAGTATGGAAATCACAATAAGTGCAAAAAGTGGTGCATGAATCATGGACTTTTTAACGGAAACGTCTATGTGCCTTTTTAACGTCACGTTATTAGATTTCTCTTAGAATTTAGTGCAGGAGAGGACAAAGAGCCATTATCAGACACTATTGCCAACAGATTACAGCTGAATTGTGAACAACATCAGCCCAATTAAAACTGCTGGAAATATGCTGGCACTGGTATGGCACACGTATAATACAATGTTTGTTGTCTCTAAAAGAAATATTGCAGGATTTATGTGGATTCTCTGCTGTGCACATGGCACAAGCACATCACAGTTGGAACTAACAGGACCCTGTATTCAAAGTTCTCATTTTTTTCTTAATCCAAACAATTTCTTACTTTTCCTGTGAAGCAAACCTCCATTTTGCTCATCCCAGTTTACACAACTTACTGGTACCCCTACATTTCCAAAGCCACGGCATCTACTGCAGTTTGAGGAGGCAGTGAATCAAAGCTGATGTGGGACTTCTGATGGAGAAATTGTTTTTCAGTGGAGAATAACCTCATCTGCATGAAGTAATAATGAGCTACGCAGGACTGAGACAGACTAGGGAAAAGTGAAGTGGAGTAATTCTATAATATCATCTATATGCACTGTGGACTAAATTAAAGGAACACATCTATTAATATTTTATTGACTGTAATATAAATAGTAAAGAAAATCAAATTCAGTGGACAAAGTGGGTGTAATAAAACAAACTACACAAGCCACATACTGACAGGAAAAAAAGAGTGAGAAAGTGAATCTTTAAATAGTGGAAGACCCACTTTTAAAAGTCAGCTCTTTTTAAAGATGCATAATGCCAAATCAGCTACTGACATGTCAACTTTCACAAAACTGAAAGAAAAAAAAAAGTGCCTATGGAGCAGTGGGACACTGCAGCTGCATCTCTTTCCAATAGCAGATCCCCTCAGCTCCAAGCTGACAGCCCTGCAATTACAGATGTACTGGGACATTTCTACATCACTGCAGCTTGCACTGAAGTTTCTGATTCAGCTCCTTTATTTCAGACAGAACCGCCAGTGTAGTTATCTCAGCAACATGCAAAATGACTAAAGGTGCCTATACGAAAAAAAATCTTCATGTAGAAGAGACATCAGGCTTTGAATTCTAACCACTTTACAGACTTTAAGGCTCAAGCCCACCACACTCACTGTTTGAAATCAGTGACAAATCTTGACATGTCCAACTGTCCTTGAAGTTAGAGTGAAGTGAGCATCAGAGCAAGTGGCCTCATATTTCAAAATCTCAAATTGCCTTTTTCACCTTTAACAATCTCCCTTTGATTACTGCAGAGGAAATCCTGACAGGCTCCTTGCTGATGCACAGGAGGCAGCTTTTTGGAAAGCCTTTCATTCTCCGTGTTTAGATGTGTCAGAACTGCTGCGGTTCCAGAAGAGAAAGAACACGCCACAGCAGGAGCCCACTCCCCAAAGGATTATATCAAAGCATGTCCTTTCCTTGGCACCAGATTACACCATGGAAGGAATGGTGAGAAAGAGATCCTGCTTATCTGAAAAAATGAAGGACTAATGGAGGGCTATGGTAAAGGAATGTGGTTGCACACAAACATCTGGAGAGGAAACACTGATCATAAATCTAATAACAGGATGCTGCAGAACCTAGAATAAAGCATGGAAGCAGATTACAAGTTTTATGAATGTTACCCCAGTAAGTCATTCATTAGCAGGCTGCACAAGGGACATACTAGAAATTGGTGTGCCCCTTCCACTGCTGTTAGAAATGTCCATCTCCATATGCCTCCAATCACAATTGAACAATAGCTGCCAAGACTGAAGCAAAAGGTTGCCAGAACCTCAAGCCACACTGATCCTCCAATGCCTCAGTAAACAGCAAGCCAACTCTATAAACAACCCAGCAATTTCTACACAGCTAAAATACAGTAAAGATGCTCAGCTGTGGACATATTTCCCAGTTAGAAAAAGCAGTTTATGGCAGTTTTTGCTTGAGGTTCATCTCAAATCACTCTACAGCACTGAAACAGAAACAATGAAAGGCAAAATCAGTCACTAAACTTAGTGTTTAAAATTGGAGACAGAAGTTGAGCGCAGTCAGGACCACTTTTAAGTGACTTCTGTATAAGAGCCCACAGAACCTTAGCATCATTTCTGGGACCATTCATCTGAGTTTTCTTTTACAACTGCTCCTATACTATTACTTTGTTACCTTCAGGCCTAAATTTGACTGACAGCTTAACATGTTGCACCTACATTGAAATGCTAGCTGTCTTGATTTCTTAGGCCTTTTGAAATACTGGAAGATCTGTCAATGTAGGATACACACAAGACGGGAAATACTTGTACAGAAGCTTAAGCTTTACTTGCAACAGAGTTTGACAGCGCAAAACCAAATTTCTAACACACAAGAATAATTGAGAAGGCCAGAAAATGTCTGCAGACAGACTTAATACAACATAGGTTATCACTGAGCTACTGTTCTGTGCATTTGACGCATCCATTTGGTCCAATAGAAGGAAACCTAATCTCATAAAACAAACACACAAAGATTTAACAGAAGAGAAATACCAACTCTATTTGGTGGTACTGCTAATAAGCACATCTCCTAATTTGATATGGATTTCTTTTCTTGCAGCTGGTTTAGGTAACTGTTACAGTGTCTTTCTATCACCAAGGACAGACTGAGACAAATGCCACCTCCTCCTTTCTTTGCTGTGAAGAACCTCTAGGATCAGAGATTTTGTGTGGACAAGCACTGCCAGTATATGTAGCTGCACATGCAAATCCTTAATATACATGATACAGGTTTTGCTACAAAGTCTATTTTAGTTCCCGGGGTAGGAGGAATTTTTCTGCTACACTCAGAATACACTGATATTTGGCACTGACGATGTAAGATTTTTTTTTAACATTTCCAGGCGTAGATAAAATTACTTCTGAGGTAAATGTTGATCAGAGGGTAAAGCATGAAAAATCCATATCTCTAAACTATGCCAGTATAAATCATAAACCAACATTTCAGCCAAAGCACTAGATAAATGTGCTTCTTACATATTTTAAGTCTCTCTTCAACAGCTTGCAACAGCTTTCATCTCATGGAAACATCTCCCTTGCCACTAACAGGAAAACTAGCAGAACTGGGACTTTACCATAATGGTACCAAAAGACAGATGACAACAAGCCGCCATTACCAATATCAGATGATGAATGAAAAGACGATTTTCTTTGAGACTATCCAAGTTGGAACAGATAGAAGAACCTTTCACCACTCTGCACCAATGGGTATGAAGTGGCAAAGGAAGGGTGCAGAGGAGAGGGCAAGGATAATATGTGATACTGACTCTTTTTGTGTGAAGGACAAAGAGAACTCCTAGCAGTAAGATGAGATTTTCAGAGCTCTTAGCACTGGGATACTGAATCAAACCAGAACGTTATACAAAGAAACACTCCAACTCTACTCTGAAATTTTCATACTGCAAAGCCAGGTCTCAAGTTCTGCACACAAAGCTAATATAAGCTAACTTACTAGAGGGTTTGTGATACAGAGTGAAGTCATAATGACTTGTACAGAACAACAACAACAACAACAACAAAACAAACAAACAACAACAAAAACCCAACAAAAAGCCCTACACTTCTCAGGATAAGCCCATATTTGCATGCCTATGCTCCTGACAGGTTAAATGGCATATTCTCACTGATGCAGAGCACAGGAAGGGTAGGCACTTGGTTTAAGCACAGGCCCATACAGGCATGCAATCTCACAAAAATATCTTTATGAAGAACTAATAAAATATATCTGTCTCTCTCTTGCAGTTCTATCATGCCATTTTTGGTCTACTGGACACCAGAAACAAATATGGAGCAAAACAGTAACAAATACATACTTTCTCCTGAAATACCCTTTTCAAGTCCTAAATTACCTACCACTACCTTACATTTACTGTTTAAAAAGACAAAAAGAACTGCACAAGCAACATAAGTCTAAAAACTAGCAGGATAATTCTTTTACAGAAACAGATATTATTCTGAATTTTACCTATAACTGCTAAAAGAACACAATGGGCAGTCAGATACAGAACAGTTCTGCAGTGGAGAGTGGTTTATAGGATTTTAAGATGCTACTTCCACATCTTTTCCAATAAATGTCACTGTAATGAAAGAATCACCAAAACTCTCTGGAGGATTTTTTTCTTTTTCAGAATTTTTAATGAGCTTTCAAAAAAATTTTGCCTTGGATTTTGTCCACAACATCTGCTCCAGCAAGACCTTTGACAGACAGAAGCTTTTACCATGTCCACTGTAGTATAGCTGTCGATTTCACAGTTTAAAACTGTGAAGACATAAACCATGTACCCTCAGGTCTGACCTGCAGCTGAAGGGGTGAAACAGAGGATGTAAATCACAGTAAGATTTATTTACAAATAGAAGCCAGGATGACAGAGAAAAATCCACTACTGTTTTAACATTGCCTAGTTCTTACCCCTTATAGGACAGAGTCCTAGAGCTAGCTCTTTGCTAAAAAATAAAAAAAAATTAAAAAATCATAGTGCAGATAAATAAAAATTAATACTTATAATCAATATATCAAGCTTCACATATTATATAGCTGAAGGAGTAAAAGTCTACTTAACAGAAGACTGAAAGAATGAAAGTCAACAAACAGGAAAAAAATCACTAAAAACCCTGGACTCTGCTTGTGGAGCTCTACAAGTCAATAGGGCTGACTCCCACTGAAACACAAGCTTGCCATTCATACTTCAATCCACAAAATCGCTAAAGAAGGAAGAAAGAGAACTAACTATATCTGGGTTGACAAGACGTATAAATTTCCAAGAAATGTGGGTAGAGGAAAAAAAAATAAAATAAAATTTGGAATTCTTAATTTTGACAGCATGATTTTAAGCTTCCTGTTGCAAAGGCATTGAAGATCACACACACATTGTTAAAGCACAGTGAATACAAGATTTGTTATATGCAGACATTCATGTGGAACATAACCTTCTATCTACTGTTTGGAAACCTGTCCCTGAAGGTAAAGATACAGCCCCATCTGTAGTATTTTGAAATACTTCACATAATCCAGTTTAAACATAGGGATAGTGAAATACACTTACTACACAAAAACTCATTTTTGGAGTAACAACAATAATAACAAAAGCTCCTACACACTCTACAATCAAAGACGTCCACGCTTTGAATAAGAATGGTAAAGAGCAATTGTTAAGCAATGGAGTGGCCTAATCCACTTAAATTCATAGAATCTTAAAAGGATTTAGGTTGGAAGGGATCTTTAAGACCATGTAGTTTCAACCCCTTTCTACAGGCAGGGACACCTCTCATTAGACCAGATTGCTCAAAGCCCCATCCACCCTGGCCTTGAATTTCACTAGATATTATCTACTATAAGCTTTTTGCAACACTAATGTACTAACTAAATAAAGAATACAGAATTATTAGAACCAATATCCATGTCTGCTGTATGCAAATTAGTTAGCAGATTCCTTAACTGAGCTCGTACAGTTCACGCAAAATGAACAGACTCCTTCAAATAAAGCAAACTGGGGCTGCAGATGAGATTTCCTGGAATACAATGCATTAGGCTGATAACTGCTAATTTCTAAAAAGACTTTCAGAATACTCCAGGAAGAATACTTTTGGAAAATTAATGACTTCATAAAAATGTGTAAAAGCAATAAACCCCAGAGATTAGCAATAGAGCATCTGTTAAGTAGTTAATTTTTTATGTTTGTATAAAGTCTGACAAAGAGGTCATGCCAGGCTACCATGTATGTCACAAGTTACATTACGTTTATTTCTCTGCGAAGCATAAAATATTTACTATGCTATAATATGTTTCTGATATTAAATAATTCCATCAAAGCCAAGACACACACAGAGATTTGCTGACTTCCTATGAAAATATGAGCATAAATCTTAGGTTTCTGTATAATTAACTAAAACAGCCAGTAGACCTCATATGGTTTCTTCAGGCCTGTTTCTCAAGGCAGTAATAGAAACGATGCTTCTTCAGGGAGAAATTGCTCAAATATATAGACAAACATTGGCTTTCAGCTCCACATAACCTCATTAACTCTCTTGCTATCCTGATTTTTCAATTACATCAACTCAAACTGATCCTCAGCTACTAATGGCAGTGTAAAATATAAGAGAGCCCCTTTGCACTACCTGAACAGATACATGTGACTTTTTAACTTCATCGGTCATTGCTTAAACTCTTTCATGACAGGATGCAGCAAGAGCTATGGAAGAACCATCACTAGAAAAAGCCAAAGTCATAGAATGGGTTGGGCTGGAACAGACTTTTAAGATCATCTCATTCCAGTCTCCTGTCAGGAGGAACTCACATATCTCTTGGGTTACAAGAGGTAAATGACAAGTGCTACAGGAGGAAAGTACTCATGCTTGTACCCCAAGGAATCTGTCAACTAAGGCACTCACACATACAGTTCAACACACTTAAGCTACTTAGAACATAGTTCTTTGCTAACCATAACCAAAATATTGTTTTGCTTAGGTCTAAGTGCTCTTGATTGTCTTTCATCATCAACAATTTGTGGTATAAGCCTCTTAATCTGTCAATGCAGATGAATTGCTACTGATTGTGGATAAACAAATAATACAGTCAACAGATTTTTGTTTCAGCTACAGTGTCCTGAAAATGGTCACTTACTTCCTCAAGGTCTTTTCATGCTGTAAGTAACAATTTACTTCATGACATTATCAGCCTAATATTCTTTGTGAAAGCACAGCAGCAGGGGACACTGAAATTTAATATAATTATAGTGGTTACGTTATGAAAAGCCTGCCAGTGATTTTTTTTTTTTTTTCCTATTTCATTCATACTCCCATGAACTCCTTTTCGGAAGGAAATGAAATTTTACATTTCTGCATACTTGTGGCTGATTGTGTTGATCTAAAGGCTACCATATAATCAATACCACTTCATTCTGTTTTCAATTTAGCACTTTCCTACTACTATTCTAATTCAAGCTACCATAACAGCTAGGATAGATTGTTTTACAACAAGCTCAATTAAAGATCAGGTAATCACAGAATCATAGAATAGCTTGGATTGGAAGGAACCTGAAGGATGATCCAGTTCCAACTCCCCTGCAACAGGTAAACCCACTCCAAAAGAATAATAACAAAATAATAGCATGACTGTATCAGATTGATCTTTTTTAAGAACATTATTGAGTGGTACGTAACAAAGTTGCCAGGTTTCTAGTTTTATCAGTTCAGATTTTCTGTTTTCTATTATTTTTTATCAATAAAGATAGACATGACTTCTTCTAACATGTCAGTCATCTGTCAAACAGTGTATGCTTATGGTCTGTCACGTGCTCCAACAGTGGTGAGCCTTGGTCAAGGTCAGAAGTTATTTTCACACCTGTAAAAGCAATCAACTTCCAAAGCACAGAATGGAAACAAGATCCTACAGTAATCATCAAAAATATTATCAAATTTTGCTTCTTTCCAAAACTCTGGAGATCATTATCCATTCCTTCTGAATTGGTCTTCCCCTTTAATTTCTCACAGCTGACCTCTGACAACATTTGGGACAAGTTGTCCTTGTTTTTTGGTACATTAACCCTGATCTCTCTCAGAGGAAATTAGAACAACTTTGTAAAGAAAAATGACTCAAGGCAGTTCTTTATTTGCACATTCACTCATTCAAACTATGGATTGACTGATAGGAGGGCTCAAGGTTAGTCTCGTTTCAGGGAAATCTGCTACTCTTAAAGGACATCTGGTAAGTCCCCTAACCTGTTCAGAAATCTTTTCAGGTTTCCTTGGATGTGTAACTTGTATTTGAAGACTAAAAGAAAGAAATTTTCCTAATAGCTCCAAACACGTACCACTGCTAACAATCATGTTCTATTGTATAAATCTTTTCCTAATTACATAACACTTTCAGTATTAATGTGGAATCTTTCTTCCTACATTTGAATGCTCAAAAAAAAAACAAAAAAAAAACCACTATATTTGTTTGTATATATATGTATATTTTAGAAGTGAGCTCGAAATGCCCTAAATGCATTTCAACTGACATGGTTAAACATGTAATCCTACAGCAGGCAGTTTATTTTGATACCAGGAAAGAACCATAGAAAACACTGTACTCATCTGTTGGATATGGGAGATCTTTACCAAGTTGATCAGGCCGTGAGTGGTTAGCAGGAAGACAAGAAATGCAATAACAAGCACAGATTGAGGAATTGTTCACAAGGACTATGATCAATCCCTTCAGTCGCATGAATGATCAAACCATATCCTTAGGCAGTGTGAGACAACTTACCAAAATAATTGTTTCAGTGTGAACTAGTCTATTCAATAATAGCAGGAGACAACACGGGAATTTCATTAAAGAAGTCTTGTAACAGTCTGTTATAATTCAGATTCTGGATGAAAACAAAGAGCTCTCAGCAAGCCTAACGCCACTGTGTCCAATGTAACCAATACATAATAAGATTCTAATATCTAACAAAGTTGTAATTAATTACAGACTAAATATAAGAGAAAAAACAGGGGACAAAAGGGATAAAGAGACCAGGCATCAAAGAGAGCTGGGGGAATTCTGCGACCAGTTTTTCATCATTGTTCATTCTAAGCATTTCTTTCTTGTCCTGAACATTTAAGCACCTTTTGCTCTCCATAGTATGTGTATGTGTCCAGGACTGAGAAGTCTCCACAGAAAAAAGAAAATCTTATAATGAGAACTTTGCCCTCAATTCTAGCTATGTTGTCTGGTCTAAAGGGGAACAGGAACAAAACCTCTGATTCAGGTTTAGTTGAAATCTTCATCATAGTCATGGTTAAAGACTGTTAGCAAGCTTCCTTTTGAGCATCTCATTACAAGCTCTGTCAAAGAGATGAAACCCAGAACTCCACAGCATGTAGCTGTCTGGCCACACAGACAAACTTTCGAACTCAGAGAACTCCCTTCTTCTGCTCTTCCAGCACTCCCACAAGTTTCTCTAGGAATCAATTTACACAGGCACAAACAGCGAGCAACTCCACCAAAGCCCCAGCACCCCAGAATCATCTTAGTTCTCACAACACGGCCTTCATGTTTTGTGCTGCTCCTTCCAGCAGGCACTCTGTCACAGAGGTTGAGATCCAGTGTAAGAGGATAAATATCTAGGTAGTGCAACTCAAGCAAAAAAAAAACAAAACAAAAAAACAAAAACGACATTTGTTTGGGAGCTGCATAGTTGTTCTGCTGCACATTTGACCATCAGCACTTGCCATGCACTAGCTAAGTTTGCAGAGTGGTTTGTCATACTTTCCTGAAAAAGAATTTAGAGGAGGAGGAAATGCTATGAAAGGATGCATTAATGTGCCCTGGTCCCTAAGGAAGATATAAGGACTCAAAGCAATACGTTGTCTTTTGCACAGTTCCAAAAACACATGCTTGAAACAATACCAGGGACCAGACTAAATCTTGTCAATGTAAGGGTCTCAACATTAGCTGTTTTCATCTACTAAACTTCACAGATTGCAATTAATTACTTGTTAATGTAGGCTGCTACACTGCTTTCTTCTTTCAAAGGATTCAGACACTAGAATGATAGAACAAGCTATACAGTAAGAAATTAACCACAACATGCAGAATACATTTATTACATATTTCCCTTATGATTTCTCTGCACAAAACTGTCAAACAAAAAAATCAGGGTGTATTTTAAAATCTGGTCTATTACTCACGCGCAAAAAAATGTGCTCAGCCCTTAAGATATAGTACTGCACAGCTGGGCTACATTTTATTAATGGACAAAGTTTGCTGCAGACAAACATTATCCACCCTATGATGGTTGTAGTTTTGTATCTAGAGACAAATCTAGTCTGAACAAACTCATTAACAGTGTCAAAATTTACGGCTTATCAGATTTAAAGGCAGAGCAAGGGACTTATTGCACGATTTAATAATTTGGAGCGCTGAGACCAAATGTGAACACAGCTCATAGGGGCTAACAATAGAAACTGTTAGCCTTTAATTTCTGGCAGCCTTACAGAAAAGACCTAATTTCTAATAGCCGTTGAAAAGAAATCTGCTAACAATCCAAGTCAAGGGTCCATTGAAAGAAAAGCCCTCAATATCATGGAATCATAATGATTTGAAGGTTTGTGAAGACACTTTGCTACTCCCCACATGAGGAAAAGAAGTGAACTGCTCGTCACAAGGCAACGTGCTGCTCTCTGCACCAGGCAGAGCCACAGAAGGGCTGTTACACATAAATGGCACTTGGAACACTTTGAGGGTTGCACACAGTGGAATTCCCCCCTTTCCCTCCTGATTTTAAGTTTTGGTCATTAACACTTGGGATTTGTTCTTCAGTTATAGCTGCAGATAGAAAAAAGGGACAGCAAGGGCTTAACTTAGATGAAATGTCATAACCTTGGCTGCACAGGGCTGGGCTCCTGCAACGCTGGGCTGTGAGGAGAACAGCTGACATCAGCAATGCTCTGACCTCCTCAGGTATTGGGAAGGGCACAGTAAGACACTTCAAGGAGGGAATGGGCATCCCCACACACACAAAAGATTCGTAAGTGATTGTCCTATGTTAAAATACAGCTATTTATCAAAAACAAACTAGCATCAATTCGCTCTGTACCTCAAATAGCTACCACACAATACTGTCATTTAAATCATGCATTGGGGATAACAACGTAAACACATGAGAAATGACTGGGTTTCTTACACATACGCATTCGCAGTTCCATGATTCTGTTACAGCTACACGCTAATGCCTACATCCGAAAAAATAGCACTGATGTCACAGATGAAGCAAAACTCTTTTCTGCCAAATAAGCACCAATTTTTATCTTACACTGCAATCAGTACCACAGCCTGTTTTTAGCAGAGTTTCGGGTGCTGCTGTGCAGTGTACTGCAGGGCTATGTGCAGAGTGGCCTGGGCTTCTAAACCGCAGGGCATGGCTGAACCCAACTGGCTTTACTTGGTAATAAATTAATTCTCCCAAAGGTGAACCTGTCTTGCCTGTAACTGGTCAGCCATCTCCTTATCTCCACCCACAGCTTCTCCAGACACTTTTTTCCCCTCTGCCTGTGCCACACACACACACACACACACAGTGGGCATGGGCTGGCCGTCAGCAGGTAACATGCTGCTTGCTGTTAGCAAGTGTGCAAGAGCTTGTTGCACTGGGGTTCACAATAGGCTTGCTGTCTAGGACAGAGGGACTGGAACAATATTTTTTAAAATCTCATACTCCCCAGCAAATGAGTTTTTAAAATTTAATTTATAGCCATTCTATTTTTCCAAATGTGTCCATGTTTAATTTTTTAAATTTTTAATAATATGCTCATTAACCTAGAGATGATTTACTTTTATCTACCTTCTCATTGCCAGTAGAAATGACTTTGATAGGGACATGAAACCACCATGATGCCACGATGAAAAATATGAACCTATTTTCAAAGTCTCTTCACACCTGTTTCCTAACATTTTAATTTATTTTAGTAGTCTGCACATCATGCTTTTATCTTCATCTTCAGAGCGCTGTTTATTTATTACAGTTAAATAATCAGTGTCTTTATTTTCTAATCTACAGGGCTGTAGTGTTTTACTCTCCATATATAAAGTGGAAAGGCTATCAAGTTAAGATCAGATTATTAGAGTACATTAAATATTCCGCATAATTATGGGCCCGGTGGAAGGTTAAGAAGGATAATGCATTACAAGTCTCATTTATCAGGGGTTATTTCTTATTGCCTAAATGAAGCTTTCCTTATCTTAAATTGTATCTCACTTGAATTCTTGCTGAGCTTGAGAACTGTTTGCCCCTCTGTTCAAAATGAATGTTGCTACACTCAGCTGTGTGTCAGCAAGAGGACTCTGAAATGCAAGGACCCACCAGAAAAAAAATAAAACAGCAACAAGACCTTCACAACTGAGGACCTGATGCTTTATTATTTGTCAAGAAGGATTAAAGCAAAATAAATAAATTAAAATGATGCACCACTTTAGTGAGAATGGTAACCTGTCATATAAATTTAGTCCCAGGCATTTAAGTTGGTGCTCCAAAGCAACATTAGAAAAAGATAGAATCCAATTAAAACCACGTTGGATTCCAAGGACACTGCAGTATTCACTCTGCTTCTGTCATGTAAAATAAATTTAGATCTGATTTAGTGCTGAATGCAAGAAATTAGATTCTATAATGATCTATTTCCTCAGATATTTTGCAATACAATTTAAAAAAAACTATAAAACAAACACAGCTGAGCCAGGAGGTACAGGCTTATTAATAAAGTGTATCTAGTTACTAGGTAAATCATCACCAGACCCAGACACCACTCTCCAAATCCATATGCAAAAGTGAGTCTCTGACAGTTTTCAATGGGATAAAAAAAAAAATAAAAAAATTAAATCAGAGTACAACACAATTCTGTGTTTGAAAGGCAGCCAGGCAACAGAAGGAAGAGCCCATTTACTTTGTCTTGGCCTCTGTGGCATGGGTCACAAAAAACTTGACCTGGGAGAAGACTTCTCCTTCAGGTGGGCCCCAGTGGGCAGGAGCACCAGCTCCATTGAACTCAAACTTGTTTTACTCTTACTTGTTAATAGAATTATCTTAATCTCTAATTTGGTGTTCCAGCAAAGCACAACCCTAATTTTTAGAAGCTTTCCATAGTCTAGCATGTTCTTAACAAGGAGTTTAAGTTTATTCCCATTAGTCAATTTGTTTCACAACCCAGAAACACCAACAAGGGAATGAAGTTCACGATTAAACACAACAACTGAAAACACATATCTGCTATAAAAGGTTTTACCAACAGCCACAATGTTTTGCTTCTCTGTATAAAAATAACATGATAACTTTGTGCAACATAGAGGAAAAAAGTAGATCTGTACCTTATCAATGCCTCTACATACCTTTCAAAGCAATTAAATAAATACATTTTTTTGTATACGTAGTTTCATTTACAAGTTAGTACAACTGGCAAAAACAATCTCTATAGGACTTTAATGATGTCAAAAGCAGAAAAATCTAGAAATGGTTTTAAACTGAAGAAATGTAAGACATTTTTTCATAGAAGTTATAATTTCAGTTATGGTTGCATTGCTGATTTTTTCCAGGTCTCAGAGTAAGCACAGCACACTTGCACTCCAAATATGTTCAGTTCATAAGCTAGATTATGTAGAATAATATGTGCTGAAAATGTTTCTGCACAACTGCTAGTGGAATGTCTCAATAAATCAGGATGCAAAAACATACAAAAAATATATTTTATTGTATTTTCATTACAAAAGATTGTTTTCTCTTATTAGGTAATTAATTTAGTAACTGTTGAAAAATTAAGATACAATAATTGTTTTTCAATACAAATGCTCTATGAACAGTTCTGAGGAAGGCAAATCCTTATGTAGGACTCTGGCTCCTGCTGAATTCATATGGAACAAAACTGCCTCATGTTATTAATACTAACAAAAGTCCATAACAAAAAATATACTTATACTGCAACTTTGAGGGGCAACGCACATTCTATATCTTCATTTCAGTATATGAAATATTCTAGTTTTTATCATGCCCATCTGCTTGAAGTGAAAAACCTCTTTTACTCAGGCAAGTCTCTGCCTTTTATCTGCAATAACCTTTTTGAGAGTCTCAGGTCACAGGTGATATATCCGAGTGACCCAAGATTAGCATCTGGTGAAAAATAGGCTACATATCTGTTCCGCCTCCACTGAGTAGAGATTTGACAAAGAAGTACTTTGTAGAACCTGCAGATAAAAAACACATCTGCTTTTATGTGTGAGGAGCAGGGAAAAGGCCAGCTAGCAGGGCTTAGACTAGGTATGCACTAATATACGCTATTTGAAAAAGTGGTGTTGGCAAAAACCTAAATACAAACTCAATGACTGAAAATCTATGGTGATGATCACATCTCAAATTTGGACAACACGACTATGGCATTTTTAAGAAATGGCTGAGTTTATTTACGTGAAGATAGCAAACTGCATGAATAGCTGTGAAAGCTTGGTTGTACCTTAAGCAATCGATCTGGATATCTATTAAGTGTGCTCGGTCATTTTACCTTACAACAGAAACACAGCAAAACAAAACAAGCAGAAGAAAACTAGTCTTACAACTCACTCATTATTCATACATTTCTTATAATTTCTTCCATTTACTTTCTTGAAATGTACACATAAGACAGGAAGTGCAGTTATTCACTCTGATGATATGTTCATACCCCTGTTGTCTAAAGCAAAAGCAATTTTAGCTAAGCATGTCAGAGTGTGTTGACATTGATTTTTCTCTTTGCTGTTGTAAAATATTCAGTATATTCTAAAACAATCTAAAGGTTGGAAAAAAAGCTTGATTCGGGATAACATTTATTAAATGTTAAAGGTTGATTTCTAATTTGGCATAAAGAAATCAGACTAGACACATTTTAGGTTCATCTCAGTTTTTTTACAAAACTTTCTTTGGCAAAGTTTGCATACACAAAAAAAGCCTCAAACATTATCCTCCTGCTCTGGAAACTTTTTGTAGGCATATATCTAACCACCTCAGTGATCATCATGTTAGTTCAAAGCTTCCACCAAGTAGTACTAGGCAAAGTGGAACACTTTGAACCACAAGACGGTCTGTTGAATTTATTCTAATACGAATTCATATATTGCTCTGCAATTCTGGAGTTGCACAAAGCTGTCATTTTGGAAGTACTTCAAGATATCTGGAATTTGCAGTTATACATATTCATGTACTTGAGGTAGCATTGTAAGGAGTATAACTCTGCTCTCCTCACACGGTCTGGATATCCAGGAGATATACGAGAGTCATTCAGATTTATTTCCAATATCAACACGTTCCTTTCCATATACTTGTCCAAATAAATTACAAAGGATACATGACAAACGCAATCAATCTGTCAAGTGCAACCCCATAAGGCCAACAACAATGAAAGAACAAGATGCAGTTTTACATCTGTTGAGCTGCGTTCAAGAACCATGTGTCATTTCTGCTTATGAGGAAAACACGAGGAGTGCTAAGACAACTTGACACTTGTCATCTAACCCATGTTGTTAATTGTCTCCCTTATGTGTAGATGTAAACTTGATTCTAGAACAATTATTAGCACACTTATGTTTCCTTTCAAGAAGCTCTACTGCCTGCTCTCTTGCTGAAAATTATGCTATTGTACCCAATAAATCACATCAGTGATCTCACAAGCAAATCAAAATGGTATGAACATCTTACCTGTGGGCTAGCAAAGACCACAAAGTTCATTGCTACATCAGTTTCTGTTGAACCATAAAACACATCAACATTTACTACATGAATTCCAATTTTTAAACCTTTAATAATATATTAGCCATGTCCATTTTGAGGAAACCAAATGGATATAAATGTAAAGACCTGAAAGAGAATTTCTAATAATGACTGCATGGCTAAGTACTGTAACATGCAAGATTCATATTTTATACTTAGTCACTTCTCCCATAAAAAAAAAAAAAAAAAAAAAAAAAAAAAAGATACTTTAGAAGTTGGGTACTACTCACAATATTGTGGCCATGCAGTATAAATCTGACACAGAAAATTCCTTTTTAAAAAACACAATTTTATACACACGTTGGAGTCAGAAAGTCTCCAATGTGCACAATGGATAATTATGAAGATATTATAATTATGAAAATATGGAAGTACATATGCAAGCACAGATACTCCCATTACATTAAAGTATTTCCCTGCAATGGATTATTTATGAGAATATTTAACTAGAGAATTATTCTTACATTGTATAAATAAACGTAGAACGCGTCTTCCAGATTAGCGCACATCTGAAAAAAGGTGTGCTCCCCTCCACTTCAGAGACTGAGAGTTTTGGTTTGTAATGCTACAGTAAAGCTACCTTTCAACTGAACTTACCAGCAGTTCTTTCATGGTATGGCTCATATTTAAAGATATTACTCTGATGAGTGACTTTGGTACTGCTTCTTCTTTTATAAGGCATCGCATTGTTATACCTATGGTTTTTCCAAGCTGCCTTTACTTCACTGAGGTGCCTGCAATGTTAAGCACTACTGAACTACCCTGAAATCAAGCGAGCATTCCAGATTTAGCACAAGTTCACTAGCCAGCATCTGAATCTTTCCCATTCCTGTTTCCTGTTTCATTCCTGCTCTGCCATGCCAGTTGGACCCACCATCAGAGCAGGAGACAGCAACACTGCAAACCAGCCGGGGGACATGAAACTATCTGCCAGCAGGTTCCATGAGAAAGCTGCAGACTTAATCTCATGGGCTGAAGAGCAAGCTACAGGAATTGCACAGAACCTAAATGTATCCAGTCAGAAGAACACCAACAGACTGCTTGTAAGCAGGAATCTACGTTAATGTGTAAATTACCACAAAATACAAGGGTCAAAGGAAAGATGAAGAGATCCTACAGACAGCGAAGGGAGTTGGAAGAAGTACTACAGAGAATTAAATCCGTCGTCTTACAAATACTTGGACCACATAGACACATACCTACTTCTGCAAGATGCAGAATATCTACTATTATTTGGTTCTTACAAAGACAACAGAAGTGATCTTCTAGAAAGAAAAAAAAGCAATATCTGGCCTGGCTGCTGTCTTAACATGGTAAAATCATCCATTGCAGAGGATGATGTTTAAGGACAAAACAAGCTGTCACTAACTCTCATAGAATTCTTTTCCTTGCTTTCTCTTTTTTTGGGGGATTCACTGCCCAGTGACCAGACAGTGAAAGTAAAGTGTGCCATTAAAAGCCTTAAAGAAACCAGAAGTATTCCTGACTACTAGCTTTACTTGATCAGCCCTGCAGGAAACATTTTAATGTCTTCTGTTAGGACAACATCAAAAAGTAACATACATCTATTAGCTTAATATCCCAAACATAAAATAAATAGGCTTCTCATTTTCCACAGAGATAAAGAAGGTCGTCATAAGATTTATAAGGTTTTCTTTTTGCCTGTAACAGTTTGTCTGCTATGGTAGTAGCCTGATAGTTCACTCCGTGCCTCTAACACCTTATGGCAGGAAACGCGTTTTCAAAAAAGCGCACGTTTCAGAAACATTAATAGATTTGAAGACAACTTGTTTTTCAAAGCACCACCAAAGACAGCTCAGCAATTACCTAGTTGAAAACCAAAGTCTGAAGACAATTAAGCAGAACACCAGATGTACAAAATGGCATTCTACTCTGGAAGCCATTTAGCAGCACAGTCAGATTTGAATACTTTCCATAAGGAAACCATACAAGAACTGTGG
This sequence comes from Callipepla californica brunnescens, assembly GCA_023055505.1. NCBI lineage: Eukaryota > Metazoa > Chordata > Aves > Galliformes > Odontophoridae > Callipepla > Callipepla californica. The sequence goes on from JALIRH010000013.1 coordinate 4,575,247, forward strand.
AGAACACAAAACTTTGACATTTAACAGCACAAAACTCCTAAATGACTTGTGCTGTGTGGAGGGTCGAATTTTAAAATGCATAGCAACTGAACTCCAGGGCAGAACCTATTAGCACCACAAACATCAAGACGCTTTCCAAGTGCGTTTCTGCAACAGTTCAAAGCTATAAATTTCACACCACAGTAAAGGGTTCATCAGAGATAGAACAGAACAGCCTTTAAGATGCAATCACTTCTAGCTTTTAGTGTTCATGATATAAGTTCTTATCAGTGGTCTATTTGAACAGTAGCACATTCTGTCTTTGCAAGCCCCAGGAGTATTTATATGACACTACCAGACTTCTAACACAGTAAACAAAGACTGTATCAAATCCTAAATCGCAATCTAGAAACACACACGTACTTTCTGGCACCACAAAACTTAAGGAAAAACTATAACAAGAAATGAGGCACCTCAAGCTGTGTGATGAGTGAAGCATCTTGAGTGCACCCCCTTAGAAAACATTGCATATCTGAATAAGACTTGCATAGGGGCAGGCAGTTAGACAAACCACACTGGACTGTAAATGATAGAAAGGGGGGATATTAGGTGAGAATATTCTAACAGGGATAACAAACTCCCACCAAGCCAAATGAGGGCTCAAAAGCTCAAAAGTCTTCCAGTAGCCCAAGTCTATTCATCTATTGCAATTGCCCACTTGGTAATGAACAGTTGAACACTGATAATTCCTCCCAGAGGTGGAAATATATAAAGCTTTACTACTATTTTACTACTTTTCAGGCATAAGTAAATAAAACACTTCTGCTCCACTGAATATCCTTATCTGAGGAAGTACAGAGAACTAATCCTCTCTTTGATCTCTGACAGATGCCAATACCAGCAGAAAATCTGAAGTGGGATGCAGATGAAAGAAAATCTCTCTTGGGAAAAGTGTTATAACTAACCCAGAGAAGTGTGCTAGGTGCAGAAGCACATTGTAGAGACATGAAGATCTAACTGGATGTTAAGGAATGGATGCAAGGAAAAAGCAATGTTAACAGTCTTAACATGGATGATCTCCTCAAGAAATTAAACAGCAATTTTTCCCCCTAACAGAAAAGATAAGACTTTCAATGAATAAGGATCCATATATTCAGAATTACTGTCAAAAATGTAACCTTACTCCTCAGTAACAGAAAGCTGCTCTCATTATTTTAATAACTTTATATCTCTAAGAAAGATATCCTAAGTTAAAAAAAAAAAAGTTTTAGGAAGATCGGACAACCAAAATTTGCTGTGATTATGAGTTACAAATTAACATGTCTTTATGACATGTTAGGGTGCTGGATTTCTCAGCTGCAAATCTCTGCTGGCTTCTGATGGGAGATGCTACAGAAAAGGTAACGAGCATTAAGAGGAAGATCTAGATATCTCTGGAGGTCTCTTCCAACCCATACAATTATGTGATTCTGTGACTGTCACACAATTTGAAATCTTTAGGTACAGCAGCTAAGTCACTTAAGATGAAGACAGAGATTCAAGGAAACAGTCTTTATGGTACATCCAGTTTGCATTACTAGTAAATATTTCTGCATATTCTAAATTCACATAAAATAGCCAAACACCCTTCAATTCTCCAAGATGATCTTCATCTGGATTTAATAATCCAAAGATAAATAAAAATCATAATCTGCAATTCATTTTTATTCAAGGAACCAATCAAAGCTCAGGACCTTGTGGGTTTTCTTCTGTAAAGGGAAAATATCTGAGTCACATTATCTTAGGAGCTGGACCTCCGGAGCTCATCCAGCCCATCCCTCCTTCTAAAGCAGGCTCCCTAGAGCAGGTTACACAGGAAAACATTCTGAAGGATGTTGAATAATACCAGAGAGGTAGAGCCTCCTGGTGTGTCAGCCTCTCCTAGATTTGTATCATCAGCAAACTTGGTGAGGGTGCATTCTATCCCTCATCCAGGTCATTGATTAAGGTGCTGAAGACTGGATCCAGTACCAGCCACTGGGGAACACTGCTAGTTACAGGCCTCCAACCAGACTATGTGCCACTGTTCACAACCCTCTGAGGTTCTCTGTTCTTTATACATGTGCACTCTAAAATTTTCTGGCAACTACATTTTCAGAACTCAGGTTTTCCTGGTTCTCAAGTGTCCGCAATAACTTCTCACATTCAGTCTCTTCTATTTGCACATTTAGTCAATCTCTCTTGTCTGATTCCAATTGAAATATATGTTTTCATTTTGGATTGTGAGGTTCACCTAAGCTTGGAAGTAAAACCAAAATCAGCAATAAAAGCATGTCGTTTTTTTTTTTTTTTTTCTTTTTTCTTTTGGCCAGCATCTCATGAAAAAAATCAGTAGTTAAAGAAACTTCCATGGTATTTTTTATCAAAACCATACCACCACAAATGAAATATTACATTTCAATGTAATGTTACAATATTACATTTTAAACACACAGAAAATTAATGTGAAGCTTCAAGATTAGTACATTAGCATGTATACTTATACATTAAATACCGAGGATCTGATCTTTTATAACTTTGTTCAGCCCTCATACCTTTGCTTTACTCATATTTTATTTAAACTGAACTGGTTTAGGAATAAATACTTAGTTAATTATGTTTCTGACCATAATAAGATGGAGCAATGCCCACCTAGTGAAGTACCTCAAATCCAACAGTACCTAACAAGTTTCAGTGGCAAAGGAAGATGAGAATAAGAATACTAACTAATGACTAATCTCAGGTCTAACCTCCTGGGCTCCAACAGAGCTCAGGAACTTCCTAAGCCAGTAGTTTCATTGTGTCACAGTAAAACTAGAAGTGCCAGAATCCAGCCCAGAGCTAAATTCTGCACTTAATAGTCAATCTAACCTTCAGAGCAATTCCACAAAGAGGAAAAAAAAACAAAACACTTGTACACATATTAAGAGAATAAATCATGGCAACTGTTATAAAATAATAATAATACACCTTCCACTGAAGTAATTTCATCTTACTGAAAAACTTAGGAGAATTTCAAGGTACGTACTGTTATTTTTCTTAAAATGAAAAATATGCACATATGGAACTAGATATAGTTTACCTCTAAAAAGTGTGTGTAAATACTGTTTTACTGTCTTATCCTTTAACATTTACTGTTACCTTTCAAAAATACAGTTATTCTTATGAATTTTTGGCTCACAATTCTCTAAGCTACTTTATAGAATTTACTCTATCCAAGTTAGCTCAATGCATTATTCCTTATCAATGCTTATAGCCATGGAAGCGCTAAGTCAGGACCCCATATTCTACTTAATTTCAGTTGATACTGTACTTCTTTGGGGCTTTGCACACTTCAAATCATCAGCTGCTTCTAGATCACCATCTTCTCAATTCTTTCCTTCAGTGCTGCAAATTCTTTACAGTTAGTTTTCCTTGAGCTCTTGTAGATAACACCCCATCTTGAATTACTCCATGAAGGACGGGATTGACAAGAGATTATTTTAATGCTGTTATGTTAACAACAGTTTTTGAGATTAAGGGGCTGTCAAAAATTTATCCCATAGAGGTTTAGTCAGGGATAGCATTCAGAGGTTATTCCGATTTAACAACTGCAAGAAGTCTTTGACAACTCTTTTAATACTCAGTTTAGTGATGGAAAAAGAATCGGGGGGAATTCAATTTCTATTTATCATTAGACATTTAACTCTCAATGTCTTACTTGCATTCTTTGCTTTGTTTTGTGCAGCAGGTATTTTCAATTAACACGGTGCTTTGATACATCAGGAATTACTCCAGAGCAAACTGAAATCAGAGAAACCTGCAGGATGTGTACTGGTAGATTATGAAACAGACCATATGAACACTGAGAAGGCTCAAGAGCAGTTGTCGACAGCATCATGGTTATTTGAGAGCATAGCAGGGTTAAGTAAGGACATCACATCAGAGGGACAAGATGAAAGCAGAGAATTCATCTAGAAAGACCCGGGGAAGAGCAAATGTGAGTTGGTGTTAAAAGTAAGAAAACAACTTCCACAACACTGAAGTCATAAAAACAAAACAAAACAAAAACAAACAAAAAACAGACAAAAAACTTCTGGCAGGTTTGATATGAAAGTAGACAGGTCAAAAATGTTTGATCCAGAGTCTGTGAGGATAGCACAGGTATTAAAAAAGCCCCCAAGAACAAGGTGATATGACAAAAGCTAGAATATTTGTAATACTCAAGGAAAGATGAGGAGGCTAACCACAAAGAAATGGAGTAGCTTCTATGCAAGGCATCGTTACACAGTTAGAGTCCCTCAGAATTTAAGAAAAAGTAGAGGGAGATACAATAGAAACCTGTAGAACATGAGTAGCACAGATAGGCTCTCACACCTTTGCTTCCTTAAATAGTTGAGCAATGAAAGGGCAAATAAATTTGACAGATTACAGGTTCAAAACAAGCAGGAGATGATTCTTCAAATCGTTGTATCAAAAGTGTGCAATAGCTTGCCACAAGATGCTACATCCAGAGAGGTTGAAATGCAAGCTGCATCATTTATCAAATTAAAATCTGTTGAAGTTCGTTAAATATTAAGAGACTAGCTCCAGCTCACAACATTCCTCGCACAATTAGTTACTGGAGAGAGTAATTTGGGGAAACGTCAACTTGCTGCTTGGTCTGGCTTCCTAAGCTTTCTCGAGCAGTTGTTTCAGGCAACCATAAGACAAGACACCAAGTTAAAAGGCCCACTTCTTATGTTGTGTTTTTATGTGCCAGACTAATGCAAGAGCACCGATGAATTTGTATTAAATAGTGTTCGATGAAAAAAATTCACATGCTTCTTCATAGCATGGAATACATTCAAACAAGAGAAAACTTCCCTTCTCCTTGCTTTCAGTGAACAATTCTCTTCATTTTCTGTTATTTGACAGAAAGCAGATGCAACTAGGGCAGCTGTGAGGAAAAAGAGATGAATGTTTTCCGTGACTTTAAAAGGTTGACCTGGACCTCACTGTAAATTCCAGTATTTTACTAAAACAAAATCTTAAGCCTAGAGTTATTAGGACACATGCAGGCTGTTTTTAATCCATTTCTTCCCAGCGAGCCTTGAGATGTCACCTCCAGCAGCTGATTCAGCTGAGTATTTCTGTCGGCTCAGGTCACAGCAGTGAGGCAAGAACTCGAGTTGTCAGACACTTTGGCACAGCGAATTCCACATTTGTAACTCATCACTTAAGTACAGTGCCTACATGCATACTCAAGCCCTGTTACTTACTCATACTAAATATCATGATTTTAATTTCATTTCCAATAAAATTCCATCTTTTTTTTTTCTTTACTCTGAAGGAAAACAAAGAGGTATGAACGTTTTACCTTTATTTTTTCTTTCTTTTTTCTTTTTTTTTTTTTTTTTGGCCTTACAAAATAAAAGAATTAAAGACATTAGCAGCCAAAAGAATCTGACAATACTAGAACTTTCTGAAATGAAGTTTTGCATATCTCACTTGGCAGCTGGCAGCAGAATATGACAAATGAGAATTCTCACTCCAAGCCGCTGACTGCCAGTCATGAGTTATCTTATTTCTTGCAGTGAGAATAGGCCACAGAAAAAGAAATATATATATATGAGCAAATAGACAAGACATACGAGGAAAAGACTGAAGAGAAAAAAATAAAAACAATCAAATTAGAAAAGAAAAAAAAGCAGATAATGAATGCAGTGCCACTTGTAATCTCAGTGCTTTATATAGCATTGAGAACTCTCGTGTCACATTATTGCAGGCACTGATGAAGGTTACACAAAATTAAAATCGTGGACTTTGCTACAGGCACATTTTAATTTGTTCTTCAGTTCATTTGAAGTGTGCCAGCTTTTAATTGTTCATTCAGAGGAAGTCATGACTAACTGCTCATTACAACAGAGAGACTATAGCTAAGCTGAGTGACAACTACCAGATCATCTTCTGGTTGTGGTCTCATTGACTTCAGAGCATGCTCTGACCAAATAAACACTTTCAAACCAAACTGTATGCTAAGCTTCCTCAAAGGAAGAGTTCAAATGAGAAACAAGGTCTGACTGTTTTTTTTTCCCTCATGTTTGTTCAGTGTCCTTGATTTGTTTTCTGCATTTTACCTTACCTACTGTTCATTTTTTTTTTTTTTTTTTTGCTCTCTTGATAAGAGCCTCCTCAATCCCAGTCTTACAAACACCCACAAACCATTGACTTGTTCTTAGTTTTAAGCATTCACACACAAACCCTACTAGCCTCACATCACAAACTTGAAATTGGCAACTTCAGAAGATCATTTCCTTAACGTAAAACACTGCAAACGCTATCAGGGAGAAATGCTTTCTAAGTTTGGAGGGCTTATCTGAATATTATTTTCCTTATCTTCCTCTAGCACCATGCCACAATTCATCTTTTTGTAGGGCCAGCATCTCTTCTGGCAGAAGAGCAGGCTGCCAGGGGCCAACAATTCCTTGGGGCAGCTTTGAAGCAATTAGGGTTAACACTTAAAAGGAGGAGTGCCAGAACAGAGCAGACATTCTGTGGCATTTCTTAGCTGTGCTACATCCCTCTGAGCTTAGGAAGAGAGTCAATCTGGCTCTAGGTATCTTTTACCACCTGTGCTCAATATTTTTGTGCCATAAACGTGTAGATATTTTTATGGTTAGTTGCACTGAAGTTTGAAGAAACAACAGACAAAGAACCAGCTAGCACCACCACCTATCGGTGAGAACAGGTAATTATAAAAGTTATTAATTCATATTAGGTCATGTAAATTTAGATTTCTGAATATTTCATGCTTTAAGGCAGATATTTCTTATTCAGAAAGCTGGGTGAGTACACTTAAGATAAAATGAATTTCTGAAACACAAATGTGGCTTGTGAAAAAAGCAGAATGCTTGGTATATAAGTGCTGAAGCTTCCTATAATCTTTTTGAGCAACAGTAATGAAATCTGGGAGCAGGATCCTATATATATACCAGTGGTTTCTTATCCGGTTTTAAAATTATATTACTTGGAAGTACTGAAAGTTTAGAAACCTTTAAAAGGTTGCTTATTACTTCAGACCACTGCAATTACAATTCCTGAATAAGATTTATGACTTTCCAGGCATCTCACAACAATGAACAGGAACTTCTCAGAATACGAGATCTAAGAAAGAGAAAGAAAAAAAACAATAGATGACATCTGGCAACTTCTTAATATCATGGAGTTGTGAGGATTTTACTAAGATTTACTCCAATATAATTTACATAATAATCTCGTGGCTGATTACTTCTACCTCCTCAGATTACACAACTAGGATAGTCTTACAGAGTCTTAAAGATTCCACATGTGGTGCAGTACTAGTCACCATCATACATAAATATTTTTTTTCCCAAATTAAAGGAGTATGAGGGGTTTTTGTTTTTTGTTTTGTTTTCCAGTGACATCACTATCTCCTCCCTATCTTCCTCCTCACTTGTCTGTGGAGTTTCTGCTGGTAAGCACACTGACTAAAAGACACCTTAGGACTACACTGTTTACTTCAGACAACACATGCCACAAGATAGTATGCTATTTAGGCAAAGACTAGATTTTGCTAAATGGCATTTATTGAGGGATTCATCCAGTATTTCTTAACAAGTGAAGTTATAAACAATGAATGTAAACATTTTAAAACAGCAAAGTGAAAAGCTGACGCTTCTTGACTGACAACTGAGGTGTAATATTTGGAGATCTTCTTGAATAAACTGTAAGAAAAGGTCTTTGAAACAGATTCTTCCAGTAGGAGAAATACTAAATCCTGAGACGGCACACTTACCTAGACACACACAAATTCACCCACAGCAGCTAAGTAAAGAGATGCTTGTAAGTATTGTTGTGAAAGATTAGTTCATTTTCTCCACCATTAATAAATAACCACTTAGAATCAGTTCAAAAAAGAAATTCTGACAATGCTTGCCCAGCATCCATCTGCTTAGAACAGAAGTGTTGCTGTCTATGAAAGCCTTGCTGGTGTCTGGTGACATTTCTACACATTACCTATGTGGAAAATTATATAAGAAAATCTTGGATAATGAAAAAGCACTGGAGCTGTTTACGATCACTGGCACTATAACAGAGATAGCTTTAAGGCATATTCCTTGGACAACATTTTCCACAGTAAATTAGTGTCCTCTAGAAGAAAGGGATTTCAAAGAGAAAGAGCAAGACACTGGATGTGAAGTCTCCTGACATTATCAAAGTTAATCAGTACATGAAAGTCAGACAAGAGAAAAGATACACATTAAATTAAGAGATCTCACTTAATCATTGAAAGACCAAGGAACTCAGCCCCCTACTACCTTTAGCAGAGGATGGAACCATTTCCAACCACTTCTATTTCCATCATGAATCCAAATACAGACAATTGTACCCAGCTGAAGAAGGTTAAGATTCCAGGGTTATGCGAACATATGGTTATATCTATTAACCATGGTACTGGCACAGCTTAAAACAGCCATTACAGAAGCGTTCCGATTTCCTTGGATATCAGCCACTAAAAAAAGCCCAGAAGACACAAGAACAGCCTTATGGTCTTTAAGCAAGCAGAAGTTAGCCACTCATCTTGGGTTTTCATGAAAGAGAAAAGCTTTCACAAAAGGCAGTTCAGAACTCCTAGTTTGCGAGCCCTACTTCTTCAAAAGGTGGAGGTTATAAATCCCAGACTTCTCAGCATGCAAACACTCTGTCAGCTGTAGAAGATTAAGATGCATCCAGATCAGTGTCAGGTCTCCACAAGCAGCCAGGTCAGAATAACAGCACACACACCACACATGATACTTCCCTTCAGGGCATCTCAGTCCAAAATGTTTTCAGACCAGCAGTTCTGAGTGAGAAAAGCGTTTGTTTTTTGAAAGTTTGGTAACTCATAGTAAAGTCCTCATCTGATTTCTAATAAACTCCAGCATTAAGTTCTGCCTAACCACTGCTGAGTAATGAGTGACCACACTAATCATAGTTCCTTGGCGCCAGGTGATAATAGGTTAAAGTACAACATTTCACATGCAATATTGGGATTCCACCTCCACCATTTCACATATATCGACAGTGAAATTTAGTTGCTGTTTTATTGTTCAGTCTCACATCCCATCAATCCTAACAGGGACATGCAGAAAACAGTCAACTTCACTGATGTGACCTCACCATTGGGAAGTCCTCCACCACCACCCAAAAATCAACTTGCTTTTGCAGTTGCATACAAATATTATTTCAGAAATGCAACCCTCAGCATCCACTGCCTGCACCCCTGCCTTTTCAGACAGACCAACCAACCACACAACTGTGCCTCACACGCAGGTTTACATATCCTAATCAATCAGGCTGATTTTAATTAATCCTAATTGTCCTATTAAGGTTCCTGGCTAACAACAACACAGCAAAAAGGATTCCCTAAGCAGCCTAATTGACTTAATCAGCTCCTTAATAATCTTTCTTCAGGCCTTTAAAATGAACTAACCTCTAGTTCATTTTAATAAGCATATTGAAGAGGAAGATAAAGCTGACTTCTTGATTGCAGGAGTCAGATTCCATCATGGCAATAAAGAACACGGAAGGAAACAGATAGGTCAGGATCCATAAATAGCAGAAGACTATACTAGAAAGATGGGACCAATTTTTTCCAGGCACCTATAAGCAATGAAGAAGGTTTTAAGAATTCCAGCTGCATTTTCCCAACGAAAAATCTGGATTTATAATCTTTTACTATAGTTGCCCTCAATGATGCATCTTCAGTCTTACTGAAAGTATTGTAAGTATTGATATAGTCATGAGTTAAAAACCCTAAAATTCAAAAGAACCCAAGTTGAACTAATGCATGAAAAATAGCAGTCAACTTTTAGAACATTTTTAGAGCTGAAGTTCTAGCAGTATATGTATTTAAGCCGTGGGTAGAGATTTACAGGTTTTTGGGGAGAGAAAGCAAGCTAAGCACATTAGATTTGGTTCTGATAAGGATTTGTATCCTACTTTGCAGGAACAAAAAATGTTCGTATTTTCAATGTTTTTGTGCTCACCGAAGTCACCTCAGCTTTCAAAAATTCTAGCTGAGCGTCATACTCATCACGCATTTTCCCCATTAGCCTGAACTGGGGAGCAGTTGGAATACGCCTGGTATTTTACAGACAAAAGATATGAAAGGTTCCTGACCTCAGAAGTCTGTCAGCAGGAATTTTAGGTCTATATTTTTCCACAACTGCTAAGTGTTTAAAAATGCAGATGAATCTCAGCAGGATTTTTAGAATTCGCCTGGCACAAAGATGATGATAAAGGGTGTGGAACACCTCTCTCATGAGGAAAGGCTGAGAGACCTGGGTCTGTTCAGCCTTGAGAAAAGAAGACTCAGAAGGGATCTGACCCATGTCTATAAATATCTAAGGAGTGGGAGGCAAAGGGACAAGACTGGACTATTCTCAGCAGTACGTGGCGATAGGTCAAGGGGAAACATCCACAAACTGTAGGAAGTTCCACACAAATGTGCATGGGAACTTCTTCAGAGTACAGTGACAGAGCACTGGCACAGGCGGCACAGAGAGGTGGAGGAGTCTCCTTCTCAGGAGACGTTCAAGACCCCCCTGGACACCAAGCCGTGCAACCTGGGCTAGAAGCTGCTTTGGCAGCAGGATTAGTCTCAATGATCTCTAGAGGTCCCTTCCAACCCCTACAATTCTGTGATTCTGTAAAGTTCTCTAAAGAACTAACATGAAATATATGCCCTCCACTAGCTGTATGTATGCACATAATACATGCAAATGGAAATTGATATTTCCCCATTATGTCACTGAAGATAATAAGATGAACGCAGGTTTAGTATATGTGAATCAAAATGAAGTTCTTAGTCCGGGGAGCTGTGGCACAAAGTTTTGCTTCTGATCCTAGTAAACATTTATTTGTGTAAGTGATCATTAGTTCCCCAAGGATTTAACATTACCTATGCATCATGAGTCAACAGGTGCAAGCCAAAGTAATGAAAGGTCAATTGCAAAAGCAACGTATATTATTTTCTTCTGGCCTTCTAATTTATTTATCATTTTAAATTAGATTCACTAGATTTATCTAAGTTAAATTCTGCACTATTAGTGAGGAAAAAGGGAAAACCAAAAGCACAACAAAATCCCTGTTTCATTTATTTGCCCAAAGAACGAGATTATTTTGGTCTTTTGGAAGAGAAATCACATTTTCTTTCTGTCCACAATCAGGTTACAAGATTTACTTTCTCAATAAAACCAATGTAATAGAAAACTGAACAAAAATGCAGAATGCAGTCCATTCTAGCAGACAGCAATAGGCCATTCCATGATGTCTACAAACAGCACAGCATGCAGATTGTGTACATCAGCGCTCCTGTTCTGACATTGGTGTATCTTCAGAGGATCTAAATTTGTTATGCCTTGAAATAAAGGGTAATCTATTAGCCCCTAAGGCAACACCACATAGATGCTTTCTGTACCCATCTCCTTAAACCTCATAACTGCTCTTGACGTTTTGATGAAAGAAATTGCAGAATTCTCCATATTTGCATACATGCTAGCATCCTGAACTAGCAACGGCAACTGAACACTAGCCTCACACTGGGAATAGCTGCTTTACTACGTTTTTACTTTAGCACACAAAACAACACATGGAAGGGCCATGTGAAATTCAAATATTATTTGTCTGCTATTTTTGAGAAAAATATTTGAGAAAAACATCACCATTTAAGCACTTTTTAAGTACTTAATCTTTCCAGTTTGTCCTGACAATTGAAAATGATACGACAGTATAATTCCCCTTTAAAGGGCACAAAATATGACAACAAATTTAGACTTTCAATACGCATACGCATTATCCAAATAGCGATTGAAATTAAGATTTTTGGATGTGGTCACAATTTGTAATCCTTCTAATGTTTTTCAAAATAGGAGACATCTCATTTAATTAGGAAAATGATAGTCATCAAAATAGAATCCAGAAATCTGAAGACAGTTTCTTTTTAAACCCTTTAATCTCTACTTTTTCAGGACTTAATGGAGGTAATACATTTCCAGGTTCAGGATAAGTTTCAGTGTGCTTACTGTACATTAATAGCCCAAAGAAATTACCACTGAGCTGCCACTAAAATGAAGCTCTGTAAGCGTGTTACCATTCTTCCATTCAATAAAGGTCAAGCTGTTAGTTGACTGTCATTAGGCACAGTCTCTTGACTGCTTAAAGGTTATATAAATATTAAACTTTATGAAGTCACCTAGGAAGCTTTCTTTTCAAATATCTTGCCACATTATTTTTATCTTTATCTGGAAACAATTATACAACATACAAGAGGGTGAGGTACTTTCATTTTGAGACAAGTACCTGCCTTCCCATAAGTAATAGCTTTTTACAGGATCCAAGGAAATAAAAGGATGAAAAATCTTAACTGAAGAGGTTGATTCACATGCTTATTAAAAACAAAAACAAACAAAAATCCTGTGACTTTATTCATTTATCCAGACTCTGAGAAGTATGGCTTTCATTATTAAGTTACAATAGATCAAGATTTACACTCACACTAATGTTGTCCTCATTTCCATTTATATTAAAACTGGTATTTGGTGTTTTTCTTTTAAAGGAGGCACATGAATGAGCAGAAACTTGCCCAATCTCTGTTTGTTCAGCTTGTTACTTGCACAATAGCAAATTCAATCTCGTTAAGAGGCTTATTCTTCCACTGTAGAACTTCCTTGAATTGCAAGGAAGTTTGAATCTGCATAGGCTATATGTTTATGTGAAAGAAAAAAAAAATTAGGAAACAGGAGCTTGGATTTGCACTAATAAATTGCATAGAACTGGCTCATTTCTAATATCTTTTGCCCATTTTATTACAAAGCTAGGATGAATGCCTTCACTTGACAACAGCAAATGAAGGTCCTCTAACAACACTATAGGAATAATATAGAAATTACGTCCCCTCCTCCTCCCCCTCCAACTGCTATAGTGCAATTTGAATTTCTGAATAGCTGTCTTTGCCTAATGATCAGAAGAGGAAGGAGAAGTCAAGACTCCTGATACTACGATGCTCTGGCCCTGAGCAATTAATGGGAAGGCTATTAATTGATCCTTAACCGTTCACCTGATTTCTGCTCTCAGCCTGGCAACTCTACCCAACCTTCAGCAAGCCACTAGCTTTATTTTCCACCTCCCAGTTTGCAAGATGAGTGAAACAAATTAGAGCTCTCTCATACAAATATAAGGAACCTAATTTCTGCAATATTTCTAAGCCTGAAGTTAATATTACCTGTTCAGGTAATATTAGGAGTAAAACACAAGTTTAGCATCTCATAAACCATACAGATCTTTAACTGTGGTGCTAGCAGAGGAAAGTTAGTCTGTTCATTTGTTCTGCTAACCTCAGTAGTAAGAAAATAAACATTTTTCAGCGCTGCTCGCTCATATGCTACTAATTATGACACACAGCATTATTAAATGGATCAGATTACTTTTTTCTTAAAAAACAAAAAACAACAACTCCTTAAAATCTTTTTTTTATTCAAGACTTCAGTTTCTTCCCCAACTTCTATGGGTTTTAGCTGAAAACATCAAATCCATTTATCGTTTTCCTATCAACTGTGTCTTACTCTTGCAAATAAGAAATCTTACGAATTTCTTCCTGTTTTGAACTCGTTCATAATCAATTATTTGCAGCCACATTTATTTTTCTACTACTTATGTAAAAAAAATCCCTCAAAAAATCTCCCTCAAGAAATAGGAAAAAAAAGTGATGAGTTTTTGTTTAGAAAAAGTGATATTTTTCAAAACTATAGATAAGAAAAAAACTGGTTTGCCAAAGTAAGTTTGATTACAACCAAGCAGTGCTACTGAATTTTTAATAATAATATGCTTTTAAAGTATGGTTGCTATTCTCTCACTGAAGGGGATGTACAGCATCTATAACCACACAAAAAGTTACTGAGCAAGTCCAGAGAAATAATTTTCTGATGAAATAAGGAGTATTTAGACAGGCCTAGTCAGGCTAAAAATGAGTTATTTTAAGTTAAAGCAGAAGTAAATACATAAATCCTTTCCTGTGCCCAGGAGCACCATTGAGGATTGGAGTGCTAGATCATTAATTTCTGTGAGTAAAGTAAGTTCTCCATGTTTCTCTAAAGCAGTGTTACAAAGCTTCAAGGATTGTTAACGTAGAAAGCTGTCTTTTCCTTTAAGGAAAGCACTCTGAAACTCTCTTCCTTGGAAATGATTATCTGAAGATAGATATGGAAAAGTGTAATAATGATAAATTCATATTGTTTAATTGTTAATTTTATATCGTAGTCAACTCAGCAGAACAAGGAAACTTTCTCTTGTTCTCTTATGCAACATTCCATTATACACTCACAAGAATTACAGTTCATTAACTGTACTATCAAATTCAGGTCCAACGAGTTCAAATCTCTGCAGCGTAACTGTTTATAATAACATTGACCAAACAGTTGAGCACATCCAACTGAAGCCCTGAGCTCAGAGACACTACAGAGAACGTTTGCATTCCAGCTTGGAATTCTCCTGTGAGATAAGCATCACCCCATGGCTGCTTTCCTCAGCACACTTTTCAGAAATCGCAGGACCTCTAGTTTAAACACATGCTGCATCTATCACTCCGTAGCCTTCCCCAAGAGCTCATAATTACAGGAGCAGGGAATAAACCATGTGGTAAAGAAAAAGAGATAGAACAACTATCAAGAAGCTTAAAAATATACTGGAAAAGTTATTTCCAGCAAGCAGCGATATAATGCTGATAGTTATTTTTTGTATAATTAGGTTTATAAAAACCATGAATAATTTGAAAGTATCATAATTTCCTTTTTAAGCTTTTTTTCTGAAACTTTTGATAACAGAGAACAGAGCATACTTGAACTTAAGAACAGGAAGGAAAGTAACTTTCTGGAGCAAAATGAAAAGGCAAAGACACAGTAGAGCCTATGCTTACTAACAGAAAATTTGACCACAATAGTTAGGCAACGTTTAACTACAACAGGTAAAAATCAAGCTTTCAGAGAACCTTAACCAACACAGATATCTTCGAGCCTGAAATAATTTCTATTGTTCCAATAGCAGACCTCTACCCTTTCCTTACCTGTAAGACCTGCCGGTAGACCCAGGATCTCTAAACAATCACACTGGCGACATTTCCCACGACTTCATACCAGGATTTTAGTTTTAGATCTCCCAGTTGCCTTCACTTAACAAGCTGCAGTACATCCCAAAGAGCAGTATCAATGACACAAGAGCCATATCTTCACAAATGAAACCATGCCAGGAGAGTACCTCACTAGCTACCACCACTAACAGTCTTCCAAGCCTACCCAGGCAGCCAAAAGCCAATGTGAAGGAAAATTCCTGAAACACTTGTAGTGGGGATCCTGGCTCATCAGTACCAGCTGCTTCACTCAACAGCTCTGCCTGGCTTGGACTACATTACTCGCTAATGTACGCACAGCCTGAAGTAATTAACTTCTGGATACTAAAGCAAGACACAGGTTTTGTGGTTTAGCAATCATTACTAATTGTGCTGCCCACATTCAAGTAGTCTGGGAAAAGACATATACTCAGCCTTCCCCCAAAGAGGGAGGAAAAGTTCATAACAAAAATGTCAGAGTTATTCAGGAATAAAGAATGTTTCTCATAGCAGTAGAATATCTGAGTTGTAGCAGTTCAGTTACTTTTACTGAGTTTGATCTCTATTCTCTACAGCTTTTCAAGATTCTGCCTTTATCTCTTCTCTTCTAATACTCTGGGATTTCAGACAGAGCGTTTGCAAAATCCAACGCATAGAATGGACAATTACCAGGCTGTTGAACCCTCAGCCAAGCTCAGCAATCTGAATTTATTAAACCTGAGCACAGAATACTACCAGGAAACTAGATGATTACATTTACTAAAAGAAAACATATTTGTAAAATCAAACCTGTGCCACATCTACTACGGTTTAATTATAGTTATCTGCACAGAATGGAATATTTTTGTCCCAATTAGACAAAAGGGAATTAATTTCAGGAATCCCTAAGCAACAGAATTCAAAAATATCCCTTAGCTTTTTATGTTGTTTTACCATGTAAACTTAGTATGTGAGAGTTAGATACATGTTTTTATATTCCTTACTCTAATCTTCATCCTATAGCTGTCTTGATCTTCACATAAGAGTAGTGCTATCTTCCTGGTAATGTTGGTGGTCTACATCTGTGGTTGATCAGACTGTTAATATATAGGAATGGTTTGTCAGTGAAATATTTTATCATGATGTAGTATGTAGAAGATCTATTTAAAGTACCTCTTCCAATGTGCTATAGAGTAAGCACAAAACCACATATACTTCAGTTTGAAGTTTCTAGAACTACGCCATTATCTTAAAGGATGAAACCTGTACACAAACATTGAGAGTAATGCATACAGGGGACGTTTCTGTCTAGTAGTGAAGACAGCAGATCTCAGTAGAATTATGCTGATAGGAAGAACTGAAGCAGGATTACCAAACACGCTTAGGTGGGCTAAGTTTCCATGAACTATTCCCAGTACCCAAAAGGAAGATCTTGTATGAAATAATGAATCAACTTCAGACATTTTCACACAGCAAGTTTACATGGATGGTTTACACGCTGCAAATTCAACAGCACTTATTAATCATAATTATAAATAAACTCTAAATACTTCCATTGTAGTTCCTTTGTACAACAAGGTAGCTGGCATGTTGGAACGGGTGTAGAAATTGCTATTAATTCATATTTATCATCTCTTAAAAACATTTGGACCATGTTTGCTCAGTTTGTAGTAAGAGGAATTTTATTCTTGAAATTGTCACAGCTACACGTTCAAGTAAAAATGTGAAAGCTTGTCTCACTGCTTGATTGCTTGTTTTGACTTGTCCAACATGAAAGTAGAAATGATTATTTAACTAGAATCTTTGTTAGCTTAAGCACCCAAAGAGAACCCAGCTCAGGCACACACAGTGCTGTTGTCCCTGCTGTGGGACTATCACAATTAAAAACTAGCAGCTACTTCTTTACTAATTGAAGCACACATCCAGATCTTAACTGTATGGAGGCAGCAGTAAAAACTTACCAGTTTTAAAGGCAGTTCTTCTCCAAAAAGCAAAGTTAATAACTTTTTCCTACTGTATTTTCAAAGCATAACTAATGGAAGAATAGTGCACTTGCTATTGTAACATTCTTGATTAAAAGAGAACTGCTGCAGTCAGTGATTTGCAGTGATTTATTTAGTGATATGGAGAATTAAAAACTTTTAAAACTCATTTAGTGTACTGCAGGTGACATATGATTGAATATTACTATAGAACTACAGCTCCCAGAAGTTTTACTCCACACATTTTTGTGTTTTCCTAAATCATAACCAGAGGTCTGCTTTGATTTATTTATTTTGAGCATAACACGAATATGTTTTGTTCTCAAGCAAAAATGAAGAACTAGAGAACCCAATCATTATGTTTCTCATCATTTAATTCAACTTCTATGATGCAAACCACACTGTAATGGATTATACTGGGGAAACTTAACAACAGTCCCTTCTATTCGTACTCCTTTCCAAAAGGTTTTGTTTCCTTTTTAGATAGCTTGTCCTTCAGCAGACAGTCTGGAATATCTTCCTGAGCTACAGAACTGTAGAAGCCTATCTGAAAGGCTTACTTGCAAAAAGAGACTGACATGGAAAAAATGATCTTACCCAGTAATACTGCATATTATTTTTGCCACTATTTAAGATATCTATTACTTTTGATTAAATACACTGAAATGTCATTTAAATGAAGTTTAACAGAAAAAGTGATTCTGGAGATCACTTGGGAATAGTACACTGATATAAAAACTGTAAAGAATTTATGAAAAGCAAAGGTTTATTATTAGTTATCTCAACTTGAATTGTAAAATTATTTATAATCTATGAAATTTACTCGCAATAGGACTTTTCATCTATTTTCATTGTTCATTCTTTTTTTTCTCAAGAGGTTGTGATCCAAAATTTTGTAGCAACCCTTGAATTTTATTTCATAACAAGGAAGAAAAAGTAGAGGCAAAGCTGCACTCTTAACTTGTACAGTTGGTTGTAGAATGAGACTGTTTGCCAAGCTCACTGAAATTTCCAGTTGAACTTGAAGAAGACAACATTAATCTCAGAAGCACGAAGACTTAGCAGGATTCTGATGTAGACAGTATACAAAAATTACATGAGTCAATAAGAGCAACATTTTCCAAATGAGCACTATTAGAGAATTCTGCTAAGTGGTTAGTGGGTTTGGGGCATTGTTGTGGTGAATAAGCATGTTTCCTTTTAAGCAACTGAAAAAATGATTTTAAGTACAAATGACCCATCTTCTCCCCCACATCGTCCAATTCCCCCAATTTTTCTTTCCAAGAAATAACAGTGAACATAAATAATTTATAGCAAAGAAGGGTCAGACTCAAAAGAGCGCTTCATTTTCACACTTGGAATTTCTCTACAGTTGAAGTTATTATGATGAATACTTCTCTCAGAACAGAATCTAGGTATTCCTGCTAAAAGAAAAAAAAAGGAGGGTGGGGGAGGGAGGGGAGGTGCAAGCAAATTCATACCTAAGGATTTTTCACATGTACAGGAGATAGAAAAGAGGTCCAGATTTAATAATTCCTCCTGGTACTCTTGTACATTTGCAGTTTAATGTCCTAGTTTTCTCTTTTGCCTATTACCACATGACTTCCCTGGAACATCTTTTCTGAAAGCCATAGGAAAGATTAAAAAAATCAGAAGAAACTCCTGAACTGCCTCCCATAAATGTTCAGGTTAGTTAGTTTTCCTTAGTTACTGCTGTACCACTGAATTAATTACTGCTTAAATTCTTTTGCTAAAAACAAAGTCACAATTTTTCCCTATCTTCATTCTCTGCGTAACAATCAAGAGCTTCACAGTTGTAGAATGCAACAAAGCTTAAGGGAAAACAGCATTCTCAATGAGAACAAAGTAAGGAGAAAAGCAGAGGAGTTTTACTATTACAGTGTACATACCACACTGCAGATTTAAGCAGTACCTGGAAGTGACTACCGATTTAAAGAGCATAACTACTAAAGGTCAGCTAGCAAAGAAACAAAGCTTCTTCCTCTTCAAATCACCATCTGTCGAAGGTGACCACTTGCACTGCTGTACTATCAGGGCTGACCATCTGATGTACAGCTCTACCCAGGAGGGTTTAAAATATTTTGTCAGTTAATTGCAAGAGGGAAGTCTTCTAGGAAAGACTACAGTGCTCATCACACGAATACCAGGAAATGAGAAGGATACATAAGGAAACAAATGAAAATGGAGTAGCAGTAAGTTAGAAGACAAGATTTTTGTTGCTGCTGTTAACAGCCAATTTGCTAACAGATTCTGCATGTAGTAAAAGCAAAAATCTATCTGCAGCACAGAAAATAAATAGGAACAGTTTTTATTTCCCTCGCACGTAATAAATAGCTCCATGTTTGTATGAGCTATAGTTTTCTCCTACTTTCGTATTTTGATATCAACTTTTTATTTGCCATTATAATCCTCATTCAACAATCATTCTGAATTACTGTTTTGTAGTCAAGCCTAAAGATAGGATATCAACTTCTTTTATTCTATGAAAACTGAAGCTAAAAGGCCCCAAACAGTTATGTTCTCACACTCAGTGAGGAAGTCAGCAGCTCAGCCAGTGTTCTTCATACAGAGCCAGCGCTGCACATTTCTGTACTACCAGCAAGCTGAAAACAGGTGTGTTCCTTAGCTACGAGGTACACGCTATAGCTTTTCAATTTATTTCCACCAGATGGCAGGTGAAAGTTTGATTTTCATGCACAAAATTCTTACAGCAAATTATAATGACAATAAAGTTCCTGTAAGAGGCATCTTGATACATTATTAGTAGTTGAGGTACATTTTGATTCACTCTGTCTTTGTTCCAGCTGGGACAGAGTTGATTTTCCTCATAGAGGCCGGTACAAATGCTACCTTTCAGCTCTAGGAGAAAAACAATGTTGATAACACGCCGATGTTTAGCTGATGCTCAGCAGGGCTGTACAGAAACAAGGATGTTTTGGTTTCTCAGCATCTTGTACTGCCCTGCCAGTGAGGGAGCTGGGGAGGCACAAAGAGCTGGGGAGGACAGAACCAGGACAGCTGACCTAAACTGGCCAAAGGGACATTCTGTACTAGATGGCATCATGGAAAGAAACAATAAAACTGAGGGCGTTGGTGGGGGGAGTCTGACTCTGCTCAGGGACTGGCTGGGGGTTGGACAGCAGGTGATGAGGAACTGCTTTGTGCACCACTTGCTTTGTGTACGCTGTCTTAGTAAGCAGTTTTTATCTCAGCCTACAAGTTTTTTTTTCATTCTCTCCCCCGTTGCACTGGGAGGTGTGAATGTGAGCAAAAGGTTGTGTGGTGCTGAGCTGCTGCCAGGTTAAACCACAACAGGTTAAAACCAACCTTCTCAGAAACCTTAACTAACACAAATACCTTCGGGTTTGCAATAGCTTCTGTTGTTCCCATAGCAGCTCTCTGACATTTTCCCTGTAAAACCTGCTGGTGGATCCAGGATCTCTGCAGAACCTTGCTAATGATGTCAACCAGGACATGAACAAAAGCATGAAAGAGAAAAATCTAAATAATTTTAATATTCCATTCTGTTAATGTTTGGATGGTGTGCTTTTGAATACTTCATAATCTGGTGGATACTTCAAAATCTGAATAATGATCGTAAAGTTTTGACTTGTAATTTTGGAATTGTACCAGAAGTTTCTGACCCTCATTTAATTCCTCTCTTCACAAAATCAGTAGCACCTGAAATGTGTTATTTAAGGGTCACCCCTTCAGCTCGAGCCTGGACTGAATTAGCAGGTGTGATTAAACCTCTATGCAACAGGCATTGGTTTCTACAAATTTTTCCATAAAACAAGTCTGCCATAACTTTTTAATCATTACTGCTCTTGTTTACTGACAATGTATTATTGTAGGCCAGATTATTTAGGAAGAAAAAAAAAAGATGAAAACACAACATTAAAAGAAAAATCCAGTTCACCCTTATGTATGAGCAAGTGCACATACACACCTGGCATTACAACAGTAAAAGTTCGTATAACAGAAATCTCAATCTCTGATTATAAGCAGACAAAATTAGGGACATCAAATGGTACAGATAAGCAGAGACCAAATTAGGAAATACTTAAGTGAACACGTGTGTCAGCAGCTGATGAACTGGTCCAAACTTCCTGTGCCAATCTGTAAACCAAAAATGGCCCAAAATACCTCAGTGCCATTCTTTGCTAACACTGACTGAGAGAAACACACCAAACATTTCCATCTAAATCGGTTCCTCACAGAACATTCAGCTGGTGTTCAGGTCACAATCCCTACTATTAGAGCTTGGACCCATGTCAATCTGTGACCAAGAGTAGATGAAACCTCTGACAGCTTCACTCTGCTTACACAATAGGATTTCCTACAGAATGGGACACCTCTATGCAGGAGGCAACATATCCTCAGGACTGAGGAATTCAGTCATGGCCTGGGGAGACAAATCTTTTTTTCACAAGAACACAGCACATCCTACTGTGGAGAGACAATGTTATCTAGGAATGAATTCTACAGCAGCCATCATATTCTTGGAGAAAGGACGATAAAAAGGTTTTGCCTGATAGTCACTTTGCTTAATGCACAGCAATCAGGTGCTCAGATTAAGTAGTGCTGCATAGAGTGGAAAAAAAGAATGCACGCAGCATAATACAGTCCATCATCTGTATGCAAATAAACTGCAGGGGAGAAATGTTTTTGAAACAGTAACGAATACCTGCCAAAGCATTCACCTTTGATGCAATCTGCTCTCCTGCTTCTGCCCATGTACATAGGCTATCCCACAAAATAGCTTCAAATTTAAGACACCTGTCTCACAGAGTCTAAAGATGCCTATCCAATTATCCCCTTTGCCAGACATTGCAAGCAGCTGCCTATGTCACATTTGGTCAAATAGCTAAAAAATAGCTACAAACCCTAACACTAGAGGTGCACATCTCATTTACCTATGTAAGGTAGTACTACATCCATTGCTGATCTAACTAGTCGAATAATAACAAGTGAATGAAGAATTCAGACTATGAAAAAATCTCATTTTCCTCCCAAAGAAAGAAATTATGCAAGCAGTTAGAAGAAACAGGATCTAAACAATAGGCAATAGAGTAGAGCAAATTCTTGCTGCATCCAACAGAAAAACTATCCTATTTAACACTGCGCTGATGCCCATGGCAGTGATATTTCCCTAAATCTACATGCCTTTAGAATCAAAAGAATAATGATAACAACACAGAATTACTGAGAAGCAAAAGGTGTCTTTCCTAAAACACCACAGTTCTGCATCTCAGTGGCCAAATGGAAAATTCTGTGCCTGTTAAGTATGTGAATTAAGCTGCAGCTTTGATAGCTCTCATTGCCAAATGAGAGCAATTAAGAGCTCCATATCACTGAGCATTAATGCTCTGAAAACTATGTTATAGCCACAATCCCTCCTGACTCTATGTAGGAAGAAAAAGAGAAAAGTCATGTTATTTCTGTATTAAATAAAGAGAAGAAATGCCCCACCTGCTACTCCTTTTTATTTTTAAGGAGGAAAAATGACAGCATAATCCACTAGACCTTTTAATGGCTCATTTTCCAAAATAACACCAAGAATAACTTAAAAACAGACAAACAAACCCTGAAGTATTTGTGCATCTTGTTGAAGTCTTTCGATGCTCTGGATGACCAAGCTCCCTTAAAACAAGAGCATGTTGCATGCAACTGGCACTTTCAAACACAAACCTCAACTGTCGTACATAAGGTTTACCATAGGAGGCAGGCAATAAGCTTCAAAATGTGCCAAATGAGATGATCCAATCTCAAAATGAAGAAAATGTATCAACACCTGCACTTTTTAGAACCACACTTATTGTCTGACTCTGGTGGAATAAAGTTGAAGAGGAAACTGGCAGACACAAGTGGTCCTTTGCCAGACCGTATTCCAAGTAAAATGTTAGAGATGTGGAGAAAGGAGGACAAATGCAACGAAACACAGCTGTCAAGAACACTTGGGGGCTGAGGGATGAGGAAGGCAGAATTTTGCAATTCTTAGAAAAAGACGGAACTATTGATTTCAAGCCAAAAGAGAACGTCAATAAAGGTCTGAATGGTTTAACTGGAAAACCGCAGCTCCCTCGAATTGTCATTTTCTTGCTTTACATCTGCAGCCCGAGTCTGACATTTCTGTGGAAGTGTACAGTGTAAAGAGTGAATGAAATAAGCTTTCCTGTAGTGCACAGAGGATCAAGAACTTCTGCTGGTCTCAGCCCCAGAATATTCACAGCTCTGGTTCAGATGGCAACAGGAAACATGCATGCAGCCCCTGGGGAAACTGCAGACAGGGCTGTGTGTGGTTCTGGTACCTGAATTCCTGCTCTCCAGATGTTACTTTGTGCTCAGTCATGCAGCTGGTAATTCAGCAAATGTGCACCAGCTTCAAAAATTGTTTCAGTATTTTTTAAGGGAGTCTCATTCCTAATAAAGGAATCAGTCACATAAGAAGCTGTGATGAAATTAGACTTAAGGTTATAAAGGAAAGAGAATTAAAAACTATAGTATTACAGTGATAGTTTTGTTAAGTGAAGAAAGCAGGAGTGTTTGAATCAAAGAGAAAATACCTTCTTTAAATAAATACTTATAGGGAGTTTTCAAAGGCACTGAAAGAAAACAGCCTTCTCTTTCAGCTGTAATCAATCTAGTTTAGGAGATAGGCATTCTTTATGAAAAAGAACAACAATTTCTTTTTGATAAAGGAAACATTTAAAATTGTTTGTGTAAACATGCCTCTCTCTGCAGATTGAAGCCAAATCCAGTGAGAAAACTTATCAAGTCCAACACCAGCAGGACTGTTTTTTTGCACTAATCAGATCTGGAGCTGTTCAAGAAAAAAAAAATACTGTTCAAGAAAAAGATTTCTCACAAGCTACCTGCACAGGCTCCAGCTTATAGTCAACTTCATACTCTTTAGACTCAAAGAACTAATTTACTACTGCTTGCATCATCCGTGTGTTAAGCCATGCACACTGAAGCCCAGATGTTTTGTCACAAAGACACTGCTCTGTGTGCTGAAAGCAAACCAGCCCCAGCATGTGCAAGTGAGCACAAAGAAACACACTGCAAGCTCAAAACTCTGCAGAAGGGAAGGTTCGCCCACATCCTAAATAGCTGTTGCTGATTACACCCCAAAAAATCACATGTTTTAAGAAAAACAGAAGGCCAGGTTGGATGGGGCCCTGGGCAATCTGATCTAGCACTTGATCTAGCGGTTGGCAACCCTGCCTGGGGCAGGGAGATGGGGATCTGATGATCATTGCGGTCCCTTCTAACCCAAGCCATTCTCTGATTCCAAGACTCTATGATACCCAGCAGTGAAACCGATGACTTTCAAATGAGATATTTTAGATCTCTGAGAAGCAGCTAATGAGACAAAGAGACGACAGTTAGTGCAAGTCAAGAAATGCAGGCACCTACCACATCTGAATTAACAGAAGACACAAAACAGATCAGTAATGTTTAGGTTATACTGTTCCCTGGTTTGAAATGGAAATTTGCTAGTGCAGCAGGGAGAATTAGGAGTTCAAAAATCAACTGATTTTTGAAGCGTGCTCAAAGATGAAAACAAGGAATCTAGTTGAGTAGAAAAGCTGCTGAAAGTAAGTTAAAATCGAAAAAAAAACTATTTTTCCAAGTTTCCTTCAAAACTATGTGATGTAGAAGACTGTATAGTTTAATTTCTGTATCAATCACAGTTTTAGCTCATTCAATCTGTAACGATATTCTTATCAATTAATACTAGACTCCCAAAAAAACCCATAAAGTGGAAGAGTGAAAATATTTCCTCAGCTATGCTGATGGCAAGCAACATACACTTCTGGATATCTAATGCATGCTACAGAAAGTCATGGTGCCTTTCTTCTATCACTGTAATACAGTATCGTTATCCCTGTAATAATCCACAAAAATAAAGCCATCACAGTTAGTAGATCATTGAAGGAAACAACCTAATCATAGTATCGTACATCTTAAGGGACAGAATGACCACACACGACTAGACTGCCTCTCTTAAATGCTACAAGCACAGTTCAGAAGAGAAACTAAATCAATGCACATGAAGTTTACTCATTTGCAGGCTTTTGGTTCAAGATTTTTTTTTCCAAACTGAGGATTTGGGTATTTCTTGACTGAATAACAACCAAATCATAATGATCATAAATCAAAGGGAGGTGCTACTTTGAAAAAAGCCATCTCATGATAATGTTCTATATTTAAAAAATCACACTCTGCACACTCCTTTCTAAAACCATAGCTATATTCACTGATTTTCGCTAGGCTGACATTTGATATCACATAAACTAAAACAAAACACATAAAATTAAATTATATTTTGGAACACGGAAAAAGAAAATTCATGATTAATCAGAAAGTCAAAGGGATAACATTAATAAGTGTGAAGAATCCCGTAATTTCTCTCATAACAATTGAACACATTCTTAATCAGTGACTTTTGTTACAAGGACAAAGAAAAATAAGAGCATCCTCCCAAAGTAAGGTCTCTATTCAGGCTGCAGACAGCTCAATTCTTAAAAGCTGTGAATTTGATTTCAGTATTATAGAAAATCACACTGTACAATCTGTTATGCTTCACAATCCTAGCACATGTCGAGTATTTACGTCTATATTATGGAAAATTGTTGCCAGAAAGATATCAGAGATGATCATTATATACGTATATATACTTTAAAACACTGTGAATCATAGCTTTTACTTTGCTGAGAAAGTTACTTATTTTATTAGCAAATAGCAAATCAAAGGAATGGCTTTAGAGATATTGGGTGGTGGAGGTACTTCAGTGGCTACAAAAGAAAGCAAGTGCCTCTCTGACAAAGGTAGAGAAAGTCAATCATCCGCAGGAGAGGGGCTCTTCCCTCAGCCATGACATCCATGTCCAGAAGTGAAGGCTATCCAGTCAGCTTTAGATATTGCTGAATGACAGAAGTGGCTACGGTGTCCTGACTCTAATCTGAGTCACAGAACATGGCAAATGCTGTAAAGCAGTGAAAGCAGAACACTAATATATCTAGCTTCAACTAAAATTATTCTTTAGGTTGCTTGCTATTCCCTGCATCCTCAAGGGGTGCATTGCCTTTAATGGAAGAAAGGAGCTCATTTGAGCAGTTAATTCTAGTGCTGCGTTTTCTTGTGTTACATGATGGATCAGAAACTCTTCCCACATTACATTTCTGCTCCCCCAGTATACATTTTAGAATTTAGAGGCATTTGACAGAGACATGAAGGAATGGTAAATAAAGTGCATGGTAAATACAGAAGTCAATGGAATTCAGTTTGCATTACAGATCTGTGCATTAAAGATCTCTGGGTCAGGTACCAAAAAAGCTTGCTAGAGGATTAGTTTCCTGGGATGGACTTGTCATTAATCCAACTTCTACCATACTGCATGTTACACAGTGACACCACCACATTAGTTTTAGAAGAGAAACTGCAAGTCATAGATTCGTAGATTCATAGATACATTAGGTTGGAAAGGACCTACAAGATCATCTAGTTCAACCATCCTCACACCACCATCCCTACCCACCAAGCTACTAAATCAAATCCCTTAGCACCTCAACTAAACGCTTCTTGAACAGATGCAACAACACACATGAGAATGCACTTTCTTATTGTTTCCCCATTCTCATATCCTTCATCAGCATCCCTCCTTCAAGAAACTAGGGTGTTAGGTAGCAGCAATGGAGTAGTACTCGGTTCAGTGCTCAGTGTTTATTGTAAAGTAATTAGACGTGCAATAGTTTCCAGGCTACCAGTTAGATAAAATGTTAATTGCTTTTTAGTAGCTATTTGGGCTCTGATTTAACTATTTTCTCACTTAAAAAACAAAATAGAGAATGTATTAGTAGAGGAGAAGAGGGAAAGACACCAAGTAATTCACAGTGATATAGACCTCATGGTAACTTAATATATGAAATGGAAGAGTTAGAACAGCATAGCTGTCAAGCTCTGTAACAGCTGAGTGTGCTTCGTCAAGATTTCCCTCACTTTTTTTTCTCTCTTCCTTCATCAGCATATTAATGCTCTTCATCATCATTCTTTGGAAGTATGACACATATCAGATTCCCCATCCTTCTGAGCATATGGTCTGGAACTATTCAATAGCTGCAATATGATGATTCCGGGCTGCTGAGCGCAACTGATTGGCACATTAAACTGCTGGGAGACTCTTATCTGGGGCAGACAGGATTCTTTCCAGTGCAGTCCTCAGGGGCCCTCGGTAATGAAAAATAGTAATTCTAAGTCTTTTCCACCTGTCTGTTGCCAGGCATTTTAAAATGGAGTTTCAATAGTTTTTCTTTCCCCATAACCCTTATTAAAGCAAATCAAGTGTAAGCTGGAAGAACTTGAAGAGCTTCACTAGAGACCTTGCAGTTATCAATTTAAGAATAGGTATTTCAAAGCTGACTTAGCCTTGCTTTTAACACTGTAAAGTAGCTTACCG
This sequence comes from Callipepla californica brunnescens, assembly GCA_023055505.1. NCBI lineage: Eukaryota > Metazoa > Chordata > Aves > Galliformes > Odontophoridae > Callipepla > Callipepla californica. The sequence goes on from JALIRH010000013.1 coordinate 4,602,812, forward strand.
TACAAAAGATGTTAACACAAAACGGGTATCAAATTAACCAAATAAATACAGCCGTGGAATGTTTAGTTTATCTTTAACAAATTCTCTTACTATAAAATAGATTTTTCCCTTTATCACTGAATTAATAAAGGATAAAGAAAATAATATCTGTTTTTTTTCCATATAAGCAAGTTCAAGGAAGTTGAAAACTATTTGAAAATATAAAATGTACCCAACATAAAGAGATTCTTTCAGCTACTGCAGCCTCCCCATAACTGTGATTGTAGTGGCAAGCACGCATTCTCATGCTGGGACACTGAATCAAGCATTTGTTTCTGATTCCTATTCCTTCCTCTATAGGGAAAAAAAATAAGCTTCCAGAATCATGACAGTTTACGAAACAAGGAAAAGATTTTCTGGATAATTGGATACTGGTACCATGACGCAAGGATGGAGCTTTTGTGGCTGACAGTGGCAATTTAAATGGTTTACATGTACTGCTTTTTAACCCAGGAAAGGTACAAAACTAGATAGACCAACTCTTTTCCCACCAGTGTATGTTTTATAATGTTAAGACCCTGAAACACTGGTTGCTTTTCCCTTCCAGGAGATGATATTAAATGCACAGGACTTTGTGGCGGATACACCTTCTGCAGCAGTGCACAAAACTAAATAAATGGCGCATCAATGAAACACTCTCAGGTGCTTCAACATTTTTATGCAGGCAGCTTTCTTATATATGTTTTAAAGGTTGGTAACATATCCTGTACCGGAGGCTTCATAACTTTAAGCTCTACATAATTGTTTCTGGACGTTAGCGAATTTGCTGCTCTCCATCACAGTTTTGCATCTTCCCCGGAACGGATACAGAAATAATTTTATTCCGTGGACGTCAGCCATTAATACTACATAAAGTGTTTTGGAAATTACAGTTCTTTCTTTTGAGATTGCAAAAATATTCCGAAGAGACTTCCTCATATACAGGTCCTCCTCAAAAGTGCTGTTAAAATTTGCAATTATTCCCCACTTGTAGGGATTAGCTATTACCGTCTGTGTTTGAAAAGCTTCATCTCAGAGGAGAAGCAATCACTTTATTTTAAGGCTGCTACAAAGTAATCACAAGCAAATCTGTTTATTTTCACATAAAGGGTAATATTTAAATGAAATGCTTGTCTTTACATTTCACAAAAGAACTGCATTAACATTTACATTTGTTGTGAACCAACAATTTCTTTTCTAACTTCATTTCCCATGTTGATGTTTTAGAAGCCTTATTTTCTCCAGCATTAATGTGCTCTGGGGTTCCTGCAACGTGATGTACATTCACTTTGGTAAAACTGAGTTCTACTCAGTGGTGATATATTAAAGCAGTTGGATGCATTAATGTTTGTACAGGTCTCCCGCAGGATTTCAGGTTTTTCTATAAAAGATAAAATACATTTGTTTGGAGATCTTCAGGAGTGGATTCTTGAGGAGAAATCTACTGTGAGAGAAAGAGCTGTGGCAACAGTCTGCCAAGGGACGGCTCAGCTATACAGCGGAATGAGAAACTTTCTGTACCACCACATCTGTTCATGTTTCTTCTTCATGCTTTTCTCTGCAATGTAAGAAGGGTCAAGAAGCAGTTACTAGCTGTGTAGTGGCCAGTGATAAACATGTGAAGTGGGCTGAAATGAAACTTCCACATACTGGGCACAAACTGTAAGTTGATAGGGCTCTTGGGAAGAAGCAGCAGGTATAGTGTACTGCTGTAACCAGGTAAACAAGACTTACTCAGCCATGTACATATACTACAATATGTCTTTATCCAGCTGTAATGTCCTAATCTACGTTTGCAGGGAGCAGTAGTACAGGTCAGAATTTGCCATTGGTTTGTGCTTTTCCACAGAAGGGCAGATGTCACCTCACTTGTATTGTGTAGTATTTCCACATACAATCATAATAAATTAGGAGTGGCTATAGTAATCCCAAGACTTGGAATTTTTAAAGCAATCTAACCTGAATGCCTTCTCTCCTAACTGACTCAAGGGTTGCTAAATCATATCTCAAATTAAAACTTGTTTTATAATTATTTTTTTCTGACAGAGTCATAAAATTGTCATTGTTGATCTCAATATACTTCATAAAAAAATGTTATTGAAAATTGGCAGCAAAACACAAAGCATGATCTCTATTTCCCTGAAGCTTTGAGGAATACACTTTCGTGAAGAAAGTTCTGCATTATGAATGTCTTTATTTAATGAATCAAAATTTTAATTAATTATAAGAAATGCTGCATTTTTGGAGAGCATGCCTAAAGAGTGCAGTGAAGGAAAATGTCCTCATCTTTTTGGACTTCTTAGCACACAAATCTCAGAGATGTGCTCCTTATCCCACCTTGACTAGATACCATATTCCCTGACAGACTTTAGAAGGTATTCTTCTTCGAGGCAGTCTGTCATTAGCACAAAGTAATCCTTACTGTAATGGTCTTTAATTGCCTTTAATTATTTTATATCTGAATTACCGTACACTGCAGGACATTTAAAGTCATAATAATAAAATATCTTATTATAGTGGCTTATTGAAGTACTACTGGGCTTTGACTTCTGGGAACCATTCTCAAGTCCAACAGTAATTGTAAATCATCCTGAGCTCTATCATGTTAGTCAATGGGGATATCGCATTAGAAATGGAACTTGTAAACTTTGAAACATTAATTTTTACTAGAACTAAAGGCACTAAACTGCCTCCCCTATCCCATTAGGGTTAGGCTACACTCCAAACACAAGGTAAACTTCAGCTACAGCACAAAGCTAATGCCTACGTGTTGCAAAACACAAACTACTTTCAAAGGACACGTCACAACTACACGATCTCCTATAAGGTAACAAATCCAAATAAAAGTACAGCAGGAATTTCAGACAGCATTTTATAGGAACTTCACTGGTAACCAAGTAGAATGATCTCATTTCAAGACAATTTCAAGACTTTTAATAAACTATTGGCTTCCTTGTTCCTGTTATCATCACCATTTTTTCCTCATCTTTAGATACCTGAAGCAGATATCAGATACTATCCTGACCATCCCAGGCTGGTTCAGATATAACATAGGCATTCTGTCAGTACTGTGTAACAAACTATGCCCTCAGTAAGCCCGATCATTTTATTTTATCTTTCATTAATAGTGTGTATTAAAAATTATTTACGGAGAGGACAAGCAAACATAGACTTTGCTCTTTGGAGGGAGAAAACTGTTAAATTTGTTGGCATATCCCTACCAAACCAGCACAGCTGAGACTGATAAATAAGAATTTGATTAGCATTCAAATTATAACTTGTCCATTCCTTTTCATAATGACAGCTTGACTGAGACTGTGTTTGTCCATTTTCTGAGATGAATAACCGTGGCATTTAGTAAAGAAGTGAGAAAACCATGTTTGGTTTTTAATTTGCTTTAATGACTTTCTTGGCCATGGTTATTTAAAGAAGAGTCTTGCCAGCTGCCTTTATTTCCCTTCTGTCAGATTACAATCTCTCTGAAAACAATATTTGAAAATGCCTTTTCAGAACGAAATTCAGACAGTGCTATAGAGCAGCTGACTAGAAAGACAAAAGCAATTGTGCCAGGATCACTAAGATAAACTCAAGGTACGCGAGCAAAGTAGTTTCAGCAGAATGATTTATGCTAAAAACCTGGAGAAAATAATTTGTCTTCAATCTTCTTTATAAATAAATTGATTTATTTTGGTATGCATTATAACACTACGCTTTTCTTTTTTTTCCCTGTTCTGAGGCATGAGACACGTAGCGTTGTTAAGACACAGTTTCAAGAATACGTTGTGTTACACATACACAATCCACAAGTAAAGATAAGAAATTTCTGTGTACTGTAACTTAGAGACACAGTCTGCATACGTATACTATTATACCTGTGTGTTATACATGAATTTGACTGACACATGGCTATTATATTAGAAACTATGTTTCTTAAAAGCAACTGCATATTAACTACCTGCAATGAACATATTTTTCTTTGGAGATGTGCCATGACGGTTTCCTTAAACTATTCTGTCTTTACACTTAAGCAATATTTGCACAGGAGATACATCACTCTAACAGTTACTCCAATATTATTCCTTTTGGTAGGGAAGTAGGACATGGGATGTATAAAAAGAATTTACGAATAGAGAACACTTTCAAGTAGTAAGATGCACAAAGATAAGTTTGGTCTTTCGGTGACCAAAGAATGAGCAAGAAAACATGCACGAGATCTTAGGTTGTGTATCCTGAGCAGAATGAAAATCACCAATTCCTAATTTTGCTACCTTATGATATTTTTGAGGTTATTTATTAATTAACATCAAAATCACTGATCAGAGGATGTTTCAAAACAAACTTCTGGTTTATATTAATTGTACAGAATGGATTTTTACTCATCTATACTGCATATTCACAAAACACATACTGACATAATTCAAGTCAAATTTCTCAAATGCACTTAAAAAAAATAGCTCATTTAAAGATATGTTACTAGTGAGTCAGAAAAATAAAAGTAAGGAAGTAAGCTGAGTAAGGAAGTAAGCTGAGCTGGTTCAGTTCACTCCTTTTTTTTGTATTACAATTTGCCTTAGCCTCACAGGTATCATGTTTATACAGGAATGGACTTTCAGCTAAATGGGAAGCTGACCAAATTGCATTCTACCCAAAAGGTGTTTGAATATGCTAAACACCAGTTTGACAGCTGATCAGAAGTCAGTCTAACTTCTAGAAATGTTGAGAAATGAGTGTGGTTTCGGACAAGCCACAAATCAAGAATTCAAGAATAGTATGTGAGAACATTCAAACAACACAGCCTAAGAGAAGTTCTAAGTGTGCACAGAGTAACAGTTCAGTCTACAGTATTTCAGCACCACGGAGTCAAAAGTAAATAATGTCAAAAATCATTATTTGGTAAACTACTTAAATATTCACATTTTCAAGTATCTGAATATGTAGTCATATGCACTATCTGAGTATGACAGAGCCTGATAACCATGACTGAGCGGTAGAAAAACTTCAGCTGGAAGTACTAGCAAAATTATTCCTTTCAGCTTCCAATTGTCTATGCACTGCACAATAGCTTGGAGGGCAGTATAACATGGTGCAGCACTTAGAAGCAGACTGAACCTGTAAACTGAGGGCAGAGCAAAGAGCCACGGCCAAAAAGCTCAAGTGTCTCCAGCTGCTGTCTCTGCTTGTCATACAGAGTAGTAAGTCACTGCATCATTTAGTTTATTAAGTATTTTTGTGCTTTTTGCTACCCAAAGTTCATACTTCAATGCACGAGATAGTGATCTAACAACAAATTGTAAGAATCCTTTTCTGCAGTTACATAAAATCCTATCATCTCAGCAAAAATTCCAAGATTTAGCAAAATAGTTTTGAGTTTCTTGGCACGTTACCATTTTTTCCTAGTGAACGTGTGGGAATCCATCCCTGTGCTGAGTTACAAAAGGTTCTCAGTATGATAATTAATTGCAGGGGAGAATTCCCAAATGGCACAAAATTCAAACTGGATTAGAACGAATAAACAGGTTTCTGAGTCAACAGAGTATTTGTTTTACATTCGTGTAAGATGTATTCATAACAAAATAGTTCAGATGGTTCAAAAAAGCACCTTCTTTACACAATTCTAACCTTTGTAATGGAAATCAAAATATCCTGCATATTAATAAAACAAAACCAAGAATTTATACTATTCTCAAAACGGAAGATATGAAAGTAGCAGAGGATTCTGCTTGGATCGAATATTGTCTGGGTGCACATTAATTCCTGTGTTAGTAGGTGCTCCTAATGTTAGAGTACATCTGGTGTGATTGCTATTAATGGGCAAAATATTAGAAAATGTCCAGAGGCATATTCATTATGTGGCTTTGCAACGTGTGGGAGCTACCACATCCACAAGCAAGCATCCTGAGTGTGTACAGTGACACCTCACAGAAAGACTTCTGATCTCACGTTTTAAATTACATGTATTTATAGAAGGTGAAAGTTTTATAATCAATATGTTGTGGAGATTTTGAAGGGATGGGCGATCTCAAAAGAACTTGTTTCTGGATTTTCTTACAATTGAATTGCATACGTCCACATGCGCACTCAGAAATAAAACTGTTTCACGGCTGTGGCATTTGAGTGTATCAGTCTGGAATAACAGTTGTTTGGATATTTACTGTGTTCAGCTGAATTGCTCACTTCTTTCTACCTCTTTTGACATATTCACCCTTCATTAGTATTTTCTCTTTGCAACAGTCATGACAGGCTTGACTGTAAATTAACATTCTAAACATTTCCCTGAATTCTCTTTCCTTCTGTGAGCTACAACTAATTTTGCATGCATTTTGTTAATGCCTTCGTAATTATCTTATCTCACCAACAGCTGTAACACAGTAATAATGGCTTACAGCTACTGGTAAGCAAGAGGCATATTTTCTCTCATGAAAAGCAGAAGATACGGAATACTTGCAGCTTCCAGCAGGATTGCTGGGTGCAGCACAGATCCCTGGTGCATCTGCACTTGCTCTCAGAGGGCAGAGACTTTTTTATGAACTGTTACAAATCTGTAAATGATGAATACATGACAAGAATATCATAGTGATAGATAAACATTTACAGTGAAGACGTTAAAATAAGAGCTGTCCATGGTTCCCTAAATTAGCCTTGCTCTCCTGACTTGAAATTTCTCAAGGGAGAAGGGCACCCCAAAGCACAAGCAATGGCTGCCCCTTGTGCCTGGTGAAGTATTCATCAGCATTTATGCTCTATATGCAATTGTATAATTGAACATACATTCACAGCTGCCCTATGTTCCTGAATTTAACATCTCTTGGTTTACTAACTAGACCCCCAGCTGATAGAAGTCCTGATAGTTGTACCGATTTCCTAGAGCTATCTTTATTCAAACCAGATCACAAATATCATGTCACAACAAACTCATCTGCGTGGGTTAAATGTGCAGCAGTGCAAAATCACTAGTTCCTATCCTCCATTTTTACATATTTCCTCTTGCCTTGGAGAAACTTGAGAAATAGAAGCTTCAGTTTCACATGTCATACACTGAAAGAGAACATCCAACTGAGTCAAGAAAAAGCCTTTTTCTGATCCAGGTCCTGATATTTCATGATTGCAGAATGTAAAGATGCCCTGGTATTACTGCCGAGCTGTCTGCACTCATCAGACACATTGAATTGACTTGTTCCCTCTTCTGCTGATTCAGTTTGCCAAGTGAATTCAAAATGAGGGAGACAGAGAAAGGAGGAAAATAACAGGAGGGGGGGAGACCACAGCACAGCTTCACAACATCCCCGCCATTAAAGTGGCCGAGTAACTAATGTTCTCAAAGCGTGAATGTGGAGCACCAAGCAGTGATGAGGAATTCCAACATCAGATGGCCTAAGATCCAGCACTGCCATAATAGTATATCTGTGCTCCTTACCCAGTACATCACAGCTTGAATGTCAAATATAAAGCACCAAAAACACGACTTGCCGAAAACTGTTAACAAGAGATACCTTTCTACTTTCTGTAATACTCACTCTTGTCTCTCCTTACAAAATCCAGTTAAAATTTCCCTCCTTTCTTGATAAAGATGAATTGTATCTGAAGCCGCTGATAAATAAAAATACATATATAAATTGTATCAGGTAGTCAGAGACACTAGTGCACCCAGACATTAATTTCTTAGTAATAGAAGCTTCTGATCACACCACTTACAATTCCATTTTCACCTGCCTAAAGGGTTATTGACATTAATGTTACTGCTAGTAAGCACCCCCGGGCTGTAGGTAATCCTTATCATTTTTATTATTTCAACTCCTTGGATCTGATTCTATTTCATTCCAAGAGTTTCCGTGTTTTCAACTTTCAAAAAACCTTACTGATACTGTGGATATGTGACTAAGATCATTTTTAAAGCCACACTTTCAAAACAATATTAAGACCTGTTACCTATATTTTATGCAATAGAGGAGGATAATATGATACTTCTCAATCTTTAAAATGTCTGGATTTGCTTAGAAAATGAAATAAAATAAAGCAACAACAAAAAACACTTTTCAGGTGAATAGTGTAAAACTGATCTACAACAGACTAATAATGCAAATTTCATGTGCACAGAGTGAAGGAACAGTGACAAAGACAGACTAATTTGATGTTAAATACGTTCAATAGTTGAGACTAAACACTTTGACTTCTCTCTACTCTGCAAGATCAGAATGTCCTTCCCTGTTAGAGGAGTAGTCCTCCATGCACATCTTCTTTTTGTCAGAAATGATTTCCAAAAAGACATCCTGAAGAAGCAGAATTCTTCTGGCACTACTAAAATCTTTATTGTCCTCTTTTATCTTAGGTTAGACAGGCATCAACATTCCTTTTATTTTACTTCTAATATATTTATTATTTTTTTGCCCTCGTTCTGGCTTAGTTACACATAAATCCTTATGACTCCCAGTGGCAGGAATGGAATCGTTGAATTACACCACAGTTTATTGGGTTTTACTTTCAAATATTACTCAGCTACCTCTTAAGTTTTCTTCCAATGCATTGAGATAATGCATTTCAACACTTGGAAAGCAATTTTCATTTAGAAATGAGCTCACAGCAGTTGATGATCCAGTTCAAAAAAGTGTTTGTTGAGGGGCTGGAGAGCCACAACAGAATGTGTCATTATCTTATTAATGAGAAAGAAACAAAGCAGGTGTTGAATACTTAGTGTCCTTAAAAAGGAAAATGTAATAAGCAGCCGCCAGGTGTAAAATAACTACTTTGTAGTGCCAAGCTTATCTATCCCAAAAGAAAAAAGACAAACTTAATAAAGATCTCATTAGAAACCAATATTTTAAAGGCATACTGTTGATAAGAAGGAAAGCTGGCTGAATATTAAAGCCTAATACGAATGGGTCAGAGAGTGATACCTGATGACTTCTAAAGGATACCAACTCTATACCTATTTTTTTTTTTACTAAGTATAGTCCTCTATGGAATTTGAGTACTAGTAAAATAAAGAAACGTTCTCCTCTCCTCTACTTCTCCTAAGAGAAAGACAACTACGAGCTGCTACTAAGAACCTTATGCTAATTGCACATCAAGAGTTCAGGCACAGCTAACTTTGAAAGAGTTATTAAGTCACAGTTAAGTGAAGTAACCACATTTCTACATGCCACCCCCTTATTTGCAAAGAATTGCAGGTGACAATGAGGCTGCTCTGAGTTTCTTTTCACTTGCACTTTGCATTTCAGCACAAAGCAAAAGGGCACAAAGCACATGAAACCTGCACAGTGACACACCTGTCCTGACAGCCCACAGTGTTGTGTAACAGCTCTGTCTGGACCTCTGGTCTCAACAGGGCTCCAGGACCAAGAGCAACCCTGCTAGTAAGGTAAGAGAGCAGGAGATAACTGCTAGGTTTACTCCACGCACCAAGGATTAGTTTTTCTAAATCCAATTCTTCCTTCTGAAAGTGATTGTGAGATACATCAAGAGAATTAAAAACATTTATTGTTACCTTGTCCGGCCACCTATTCACTTGATTATAGAAAAGACAAGCCGCAAACATCAGTCCACTGCAATCCAAGTAGAATAAAGGTTTACTTATTATCCCTGACTTAGAAGAAGAGCTAGAGCAGGCATGACCAACCTACAGCCTGGCCCCAGGCATGCACCCACCACTCACAGCAACCAAATATCAGTGTGCAATTATCACTGCCTGGGCTGAAACCAGGGCACAGGTAGCATGCAGGGCAGTGCAAACACCAGTTATCAAAAATAACTGTATGCATTCTGTATGCTAAACACAGCCCGATGAACAGCAAAAAGCAAGCTGCCCTCGTTTCTGTTTTGATGAAGGAATTTGTGAACAGGCTTCAAAATAGAAATAAATAAATAAATAAAATAAAAATCAATTTTTTTGTATGTTTGCAACTCAATTTCTCCATTTTCAATCAACAGAAATACATTAACATCAACTTTTAAAACAGAAAGCATAGAGTTGCCATCGGATATTCAACTCAAATTGATTTTGTCTCTTTGCTAGGCTTTTATGAGATCTGCCTTACCACAGAAAGATTTCCTTTGCTTCACAGTCACACCTTATTCATGCCATTGCTTTTTGGCAGTATGTACATCCGTGAACAAACAGGATAAAGCACAAGAAGAAATGGGCAGTGGGCAAAGACTGGAATACAGGAATTTCCATATGAACACGAGGAAAAACTTCCTCACTTTGAGGATAACAAAGCATTGGAATAAGCTTGAGATTGTGGTGCTTTCTTCTCCAAGAGATGTTCATAACCCACCTGAATACTTTCTTGTGCAACCTATTTAGCAGGGGGATTGGACTAGATGATCTCCTGAGGTCCCTTCTAAACTCCTAAGGTTCAGTGATTGTGTAAGAGTAAAATTTCATCAAAAACCTCCAACGAGCACCTTGAGAACTCACTAAGAATTGCAACCACTGCCATCAAACCAGACTAATGCCTTTCACAAAAGCAAGGTGAAATATCCAACTAGTGGCATGCCTGTCAATCTCTTTTTTTAAATGTTTTAGTAAGCATACATATGTAAATTAAAAATATGTGTTAGTTATATACATTAATTACATTGTATATTTTATTTCCTCTTCATTTTCTGAGGTCCAGGAAAGCCAAAAGGCTGGACACCCATGAGCTACACAAAGGCTTAAGTATTTTCACCAGCCAATAGAAAGAGACAAATTTCCCTTGCATAGCAAATACTTAATTGCACCTGTATATGTTCTCCTGATCACTTAGTGTCTGGTACATCCTTTTGCCTCCCTGCTCTTTTTCCAGCTGCAGCTGATGGAAATTTACACTGGAAACAGCTGAACTGAGGGCAAAAGAGATCTCTTGTGTACACAAGAAATAGTCCAGTGGGATACGCTGCATAATTTCACTAGAGGAAGACACACTGCCATGTTCCTGCATGACGGGACATGCTGCCAGGGAGGAGGGCTGTCTTTTTTTTTTTTTTTTTTAATTCTATTTATTTATTTATTTGTTTAGAGAAACGAATGATAAGGTTTTCTTCATTAGAGAGGACTGAGGCCTCACCTGCCATTCCTTCTGCATTCTGTGGGCTGGAGTTTAATTTTAAAAAAGAAGGAAAACCACAAATTCTTCCTAGTGATAGTAGGGCAGTTTGTATGCAAACAGCATCTTTGCTTTAGTGTGTTCAGGGAGCTGGAGTCCTCAGCTTCCATCTGTCAGGAACAAGGGATGCATATAGGTGCCAGTTTCAGGGGAATTCAGGATTCAGCAGGATCCATCTTAAAAACAGGTGGCATTGTTAGGCTGCGGGGCTGTTTGCTAATTTAAGAGACCCATAACCAAGCTAGAGCTCATTAGATTCCAGCAGCAATGATCCAGGTCCTCTGGGCTCACATTTGGGCTTAACCTTCCAAATGGACTAAAGGAAAAAAAAGCCAGCTGAGAGCTCGCACTGGAGGTAGAGCTATCTGATACCATCCGCAGTATTTTACAGGGAAAGTGGAGCAGCAGTGCTAATGTGCAGTCATAAAATATGATTTCATTTTGAATGTTTGCCATGTTTGAGTGAAATTTGCACTCTTGCTTCAGCATGCGAAAAAGAATTTATTTTGTTGTGATGAAACGAAGAACATCTCTGCAAGTAAAGAAGGATTTAGCAACAGGATTAGCCAAGTAGTTTTTGTTCTGTTTTTTCTTCCTGCATTTAACAAAAATTGTGCATAGTGCCAGAAATAGTTTGTCAGTTGTCAATAAAACACAGTAAAAGAGCAAACATTAAAAAGGATTAATGATCCAAAAAGCATCATAATTTTGCTAGGTAATCACTTGTGACAAGTATAATGTATTGACTAGTAAAATGCCTCAAGGTTTCATATTTATTCCAATTTTAATATATTTATTAATGACAGTGGGGATAGGCAATGAGGGAGCAAATGCAAATAACAGATCCCATTCAGAGAAGGTTAGGAAGAATTCTGGGGGAATTTTTCCACACTGGGTGAATGGGAAATGGATTAATAAGTTCAATGGGAAGTAAAGAATTTGAACTACTTTCACTCCTTATAGGTTTGGATCTGTTTTTGTGTATTATGGGAAGCTTGGAGGGAGCCTCTATTCTCTGTTATCACATTAAGATGCATCAAGAATGAGCAGAAAATGATGTGCAATACATTCTAATTCAGCCTCCTCTGGAATGCTATAAGCTGTACTGAAAACGGACAATAAAAATAATACAAGCATAGAGAAACTCTCACACAAAGAGAGCCTGCAAGACCTAGACAGTTTATCTTGGAAAAGAGACAAATAACAAAGGACATGAAAAGGGCATATTCAAAAACAAAACGACAGGGAAGATAGATCTGACATTACAATTCCACACACATCATAAAGCAAGAGCAAAAGGAAAGCTAATGAAAATGAAAGATGGTTGAATTGAAATGACTGAATAAATGCTTTCTCTGTGCACAATTAGACTATGAAACTCCCTGCCACCAGGTGCTACAGATGCAAAGATCTGCATAAGGGTGTCTATCCTGTTTCAGTGGGGATTGGCCATTTGCATGTATAATAAGGATACCCTGAACTGCAGCAGTTGCCATCGGAAAAGAACACTGAAAAGAGAAGTGGACTTCCTTCTGCAGGGTTCAATGGATTCCTAAGAAGGGCAGTTCAAAATCTGATCTCAGGGAGAAAGAGGGATATAAAAACATTATTTTACATGTACCTGCTGTGCAGTTTCCAAAGAATCTGCTGTAAACCTCTGTCAGAAATTGCAGCAAGATGGAACGCATTTAGTACAGCAATTCATGCCTGTTAATGATCAGCTTTCCTAAACAAATGATGTTTTTATACATTTTTAAACACGGTGTTGTTCAGTCTTCCCTCCAGCAGACACTTTCTGTATCAAAAATGACTCCAGAGCCAGGATGTCTGACTCCTCAGGCGCGGGACCTGCCAGCCCCTGGAGCCGGCACTGAGAGCCTTCTCCACTTACAGCTTGGCATCTCCGTGTAGGCCTGCATATGAATGTTTATCCTGCTGTCTCTCTGGGCTGTCTGAAAACTGCCTGAACATACAGTCTGGTCTTTCTGCAAATAGGTACACAGAGTAACACTTGCAGGCAGAGGTCTGTAACTAGAAAACAGCCAAGCTGTGAAGAGTTGCACTATGAATTACACGTGCCAGAAGTCATAATCATGTGTATCAAGCAACATTCAAATTACTAATTAAAAACAAACAAATAAAACAATAGCTTCTCTTACTGCCTCTGTTTTGTTTTTTTTTTCTCTTGGCTGCTGAATTTAAATCAATAGGCCCAAAGGGAATTTCTCATTCTGTTTTGATCCATCTAAAGACACAAAGCCCCACTCCCCCTAAGCAATCTCAAAACGAAAAGGACATGAACTTTCAGTATCTTTATGTTTTCAGTTTGCTTGTTATAATGCAAGAACACTTTCTTTTTTTTTTTAAACACTTTGTTTCCACTGTAGCATAATACAGAGAAAAATGTGATTGCAGAAAAAAGCCTAATGATCCCACGTCCCGATGCCTGAAATTACTCTCCAAGAGAAAAGGCTTTCACTGGAAACACATCATTTCAAATTCTTTCTCCTTCAATGACTTTGAGAACACCTCTTTCTCAAAGGAACTGTGGCTAAGAGGTACACACCAATAATGTTATTATCTTTACAGACAAGATCCTGGATATTTGTGTGTTCCCAGCTACTTCCCAATGCTGCAAAAGAGTGTGCATTAATATAAAAATCTCTCTTTCAAAGAGGCCAGACAGAGAGCTGGGTGCTACCTGGCCACCTCTTCCATTTGAGAACAAACCACCATAAAATCCTGCATGTTCAGGGAATAACTAAAACCAGCTCTGTTGCTTCTAGAGAGGTCCAAATTAATCCTGCCTAGTGAAATAAAAAACCTTTTCTCCTTGCCTTCCCACCACAACATGACTTAGTGTTTCACTGGCCTTTGCAAGAAGGTTTAATCAGGAGAAAAATAGCTCCGGAGTAAAAGCATTATTTTCAAATGTTCCACACATTCATTCTGAACTAAGAAAGTTGTTTTCTGCTAGAAAAACTGCACATTAATTTTCAGTTAATTTTATGTTCATAAAAATGAAATGACAACAGAGGTGAATTATCACACAGCATAATCAAAATTTGGCTTGGCATCTTAGTTGATACAGCTCCTTCTCACTCAACTTTAAACAGTAGCACATTTAAGATAGATAGTCATCATTATCTATTCAACTGGACACAAAATAATTTGTTACAGTCACTTGGTTTTATCATTACTTGATACTGAAAACTGGCAAGCGTCGTAACTCACTGGCATTTTGAAATCTCTTAATATTTTGATCCTTCAAAAATTTGTTTTTGCTTGGTAATCTACGTCTGGCCTGCTAGGCTAGCAGTAATTAGTTTCATAAGTGTATTACTATCTCAGTGAGTCTTATGGCAAGAATGAAAATGATTAAGGGGCCTTGTCACTATTCAGACTAATAGTCTCTCCAGCCTCTTTGTGAATTCTCTGAGCACATCCTCCTCAGCTGCTACACTTCAGGTCTTTTATCTCAGGTAAATCACATGAAGCTTTCAGACCAGAAAGTGCCCTACTGATTAACCATTCTTATCAAGAGGGCAATTCTCAAACTTTATTTATCTTTTCTACCATCCATTGCCTCCTTTGCACGATATATTCGCTCTCCCTCACTTCTGGTGCAGTATTCCTTCCACTATAACTCCCTGTTCCCTCCTGTCCCAGAGCTCTCCCTGCCCTCCAGCCCCTTCCACCTCTGCTCACCACCAATGTACAGGCACCATGACCTGTTTTCCTCTTCCTCTGCTGTGAGTGCTGCTATCCTGGAAGCTGTCTCCAACCTGCCTTCACCTCCCTGCAGGCTTACACACTTGTAAGCCTCATGGCTCAGTCCTGCCTTGCCGCAGGCATACTCCACCACCACATCTCTCTTGTGGATCCAAGCAGGGGGCTGCATATGGAAACTGTCCCAGCAGGAGACTGGAAACACTCCTTTTCCAGTCTGGATCAGTTCCTTGATCCCAAACATCAGACTGTCACATGAACAAGACAGCTGAAGACAAACATAGGAGCTGCTTACTCTGGATAAAGCTGTTATCCACACCACACCCTGATGTGCCTTCATCTCAGCATACAACAGTGCTCTGGAGGCACCTGAAAATCCTGCCTTGGTCCTGATTCCTGGGAGGACTTGTTTTTCAAATTACACAATGTGTGTTGGCCTCTGTATCCACTTACTTGGGTTACCAAATGGCCAAACTTATACATGAAAATGCAAAAGTCAAAGGGAAGTACTGTTCTGTGAGTGCTGATAGGAGGACAGCTGTCTGGCTCCCTTTCCTCTCCTAGAATCACTAGTATGACTTCAGAGTTACCTCATATTCAACATCATTTGGAGTATTCAGATAAACGGATAAAGCACGTTGCACTATTAACTTCACCATATACAGGTTAACAGAGAAAAAAGAATACATTATCACTTTAGAACCTATACTTCCCTACAGTTTTGCAATTAAGCAGCTGTGGAAACCTGATATCTACTTGCTATGCTGCCAGGAAGATCCCCCCAAATTCGTGATATGTTCTGTACTGGATGCTACTTCCCCCTAGTGTGCAGTCCGTGTAAAACCCCTCTGATGCCGAGCTCAAATTCTTTAAGTATCCTCCAAAACAAGCAAACAAAATAACAACAACAAAAAAAAAGCTGCAAAGCTGTAAAGCCATTAAAGCATGCCACCTTGCAAAATCACCTCATTCCTCTTTCGACTGCAAACAGATTTTGATTCTAGCAACTTCTCCATCTTCTGAATACAGCCGGAATACCTAAATATGATAGAGCAGCTATAAGCTCAGGAAGCAACTTCTCAGTGCAAAAAAACCCTCAGACTAATCTGTCATCTAGAACTTGTCTGAGAAGGTGATCAGAAATAATTAAATGATTACTCCTTTGCTCCAGTAATCAGACTTTTGTAATAGAGTACTTTGTCAAAGCAAATTTAAGAAGCATGTAGAATTTGTTATAATCTCCCTCCAAAGGAGTGATCATTTTGAGTGAATTTCCCACCAACCCACACCTCCCCAGTAAACTAGTGCAATCATTTACAGCATGATTTGAGTCAACGTAAGACATTTATCTTGCTGACAATCTGAGTTTTGCCTAAGTTGTGGATAACTATGAGTATAATCATTCATGGAGAATTCTATTTCTGTCATTTTAAGAAATAATTGGGCTTCTCCCTTCCTCTGAGTACTATGGGTATTATGGGGGACATTTCAGAATTAGCTGCTTGAGCTGAGCATTCAAACCTCACCTTCACATACAAAAAAAATGAACTATACACTTTCCTCCTGGACAATCTTTCAAAACTGCGTTAGAAAAAAAATATACGTCTAGTCTCTCAAAGCTCAAAATCGGGTGTTTATCTACTATGGCAACATGCCTTTGGCCATGAACATAACACAGATTTAATGGTCCTTGCCTTTCCCTCTCCTCAATTTCCATCCCAAGCAGAGGAGACATTCTCTCAAAACAAGGGTGTTGTTAATTATGCATAAAGACTGCCTGTCTAGTAGCTAACTACTTCTTTTTCTCAGTCTGCTTCTGTGGGCAACTTGCACACTCCCTGAAGAGAAGTCCCGTGGTTTTTCTCTAGCTTTCCTTCCTCCAGCACGCCTGTCAACTCGCTGCATCTGCTGCAGCCGCTCTTGGGGCAGTGGAAGAGCTGTGCAGCTGTACAGTTTGGGAGCCTGGAGAGAATCAAGTGAATTTAAGTAAACAAGTTTGATAACTGCCATCAACACCACACTGCCTAGAGAGACGCCCAGGTGTTAACTGCAAGGAGGGGGAAGGGAGTTGTACATACACACATACGTATCCTTTTGCTATTGCTATGTAACATGAATTTCCAGCTTCTCAAAGAAATGTGGGAGCACTAAGGAATAAACTTATACAATACCAACAATGCCTTAAAGCAATCTTGAACTATATATCTGTGAGAACAACTGTTAAGATCCTGTGTTCCAACTGAACGTTAATCTGCATATGAAAAAATATACACCCTGATGCTACCCTGAGAACGGACACAAACACTAACCTGGTGTGTGGAGGTTAACAATGCTGCTTCTAGATTCATCACTAGTACAGCCTTCTGTAAAACTGAGACAGGCGTAGTCACTTTATTCCTTCAGACCACTTCTTCCTACACATTTGGGTGCAGTTAAACCAGCTCTGCTAGCTCATCACAACTCCAGCTCCTACTCCTTTCTATTTTGGCTGCTTATTCTCACAACTGAGTTGAACTCTGCTGTATCTAACCTCTCTGAAATATTCTGGGTTAAAAATAATCCTTTCAAAACCACAGCAGAAATAAAATAATAGAAAAAAAATGCATGGCTACATGACGAGTGTTCAGAAAGAGGGGTGAGAAAATATTCAGGCTATTTTGTTGCTGAGGAAGTCAGATTTACCACACTCATACGTATAATATAGCTCTTTCATGTGGTGAAACTTGTTTAAACACTGTCTGATATAACATAGCCTCAGCTGCCCATGGAAGTGCCAGGTATTGTGTATTGTAATACAAACAGTTACAAACTAGAAGTGAAAATTCTATTTAAATCTATAAGGTTTCTTTCCTGTGAAGTTCCTTTTACCTTCGTTGTATTATTTCACAACCAAGAAATCAGGACTACAGAGTCCCTTTGTTATTTTTTAACGAAGTGCCAGAACTGTTAGATGTTGATGAGACATTAAATATAGAAAACACTGGTTCCTATAACACAAGCCATATCAAGATGGGCCATACTTGAACCCTGATTTTTAAACAAATAAACACATCTTTTTTCTTTCCTTTTTTTTTTCCCTTGAAATACAGAAGTCCATTAGAGCCCCGCCTGCAGATATGTAGTACAAAATCACTAACTCTTTCTATAATAAAAAACTCTTTAAGAATCACTCTCCCCACATTTATAATCCTGTGGTATCATCATGTAATTTCATGTATTTTTCAAATCAGTTTCTAAGAAAGAACCATGCTCAAACTTGTAATGGTAATGAACTCATAGATGCCCATCTGTCTTGTTTTTTATCCATTCAAAGTGTTTGCAGCCTGTGGCTGTGCCTGAGGCTAAGTTATATCATCTTGACACAAAGAAATACGGAGTCTTGCCTCAGAGATTTTCCTTGCCTGCAAGCAGCAGCGCCCTAAAAGCTCCAAGGTGCTACAATTAAAAATGTATCAATTAGTTACAGAGTCAACTAAAGGAGAATGACCATTAAGAATTCTTTTCATCAACACAGCAGGCCTTTCATTGTTTATCTGGGCTTGTGCTTTTAAATTATTGGGGGAAAAGATGTGCTCCTTGCAGGAAAAACATGCCAAGAGGTCTTCAGTGCCCCCCAGGATCACCAGTCCACGAACCTACACACTACTCTTTCTGTATACATTTAACATACAATTCACAAATGTCAATTAACCTGCAGGTTTTCTGATCTTTGGGCAGCTAAACACAAACCCTCTCTAGAAATGCTAATTACAATTTAATAGCAGGCACGAAGATGAAATTTTAATTAAAGAATGTTTATTATTATTTGATCCTGTATGGTGTGCACACAAATGCAGAATAGAATTAGAAATATTGTAAATAAAGAAGCAAGCACTGCAGGCTAGCATCACAAAGCTTAGGGCAATTTCAGTCTTGTACCTCTGTGCCACATTAGCAAATTCCCTCCCTCAAGCAAAGTTTACTCAACAAAATCTCCAACTCCGGTCCTTTGCAATGAACAAGACCACAAAGAACAAGACTGGAAACAACAGGAATATTTAATTCTGCTGGGAAGGGGAATACAACAATTCCTACATAAACTAAAAGAACAAGACCAAACCGAACCAAAAAAAGCAGTTCTATTTGAATGCATGCAAACAATATCTCTCTATTTATTTTTAATGGACAGGGTTGTTTGGTGTTTTTTTTTGTTTGTTTGTTTGTTTGTTTTTCTGTTATATTAAATAATATATTCGATCCACTGCAAACAATTGTGGTGCTAATTTCACTACATTGCTTTGAACAGAAACTAAGGCAATACCGGTCAATGTTAATCAATTGCCCTGGAGGAAGAGAGGCTTTCTGACAGACCTGCATAATGGATGAAGCAAAAAACGAGATAATTGGGAAATGTTCTTCCTAGCAGGTGCAAACTTTTCAGCTGCATCTGAAAAGTTTCTTCACATCCCTGCATTAACTTCTTTCCCTGCATGAACAATGTATGCTCATACTGAGACCCAGCAAAGGTGGGTTTTGGTAGCTGCAGCTATTTAAGCCTGTGCTTACTTTATTATGCTAATAAAGGCCTTAGTCAACAGACTTCCACCTTTGGCAATCCCCTGAAAACTAAATTAATAAAACATTAGAAGAATGCTCACAATTTGCTATGTCATTTCTTTGCTTTCAACAAATGCACCAAGTGCATAAAATGATGATTGCTTAAATCAAACTTAAAAAACTCTAAATCCCAATATTTATTTTACCCTTTATTATTATATCATTAGTGCCAAAATAATATATTAAAAACTAAGAGCTGTAGAAAACTGCAGAAAATAACAACTCAAGAGACAGTGTTACACAATAGAGAGAAATGTTTGTCTTACAGCATGGCATTATAAGAAGCAAGGACGAAGAAAATCTAGAGGTGGTCTGAAGGTGCAGATTTAGATGTAAAATATTCACCAGAAGAGCAGGAAAGTCTTTTGAATGAGGTTTCAATCACATTGACAGCTTCTGGGAGATACATATTTCCTTTTAATTTGAATATTTTTTCCAATATCCTACGTTTAAAGTTAAGATACTTTATAAAACATGCCTACGTGATAGCAGCAGACATGCCAGGGGAGCCTGGCACTTGGTTGCCAAGCACTGGAATGGGAGCCCCAAGTATATAATACAAAACTGGAATTAAAGTAGTGAAAAGCCATGCTGAACTGCAGCTCTCGTCTCAACCACAGATTCAGTTCACTACAGTGAGTTACTCTGCAGCTGTAGCACCGCACCCGTCGGTGAATCCACTTTAAAAAAAATAAAATAAAAAAAATCAAAAACTTGCAGCAAAGCAAAAGAAGTTGAAGAAATTTATCTCCATGCGCAGTTCTGAAACACTTTTAGCAAAGAAGATTTGGATAATGTTTAAATATTTTTAACTGATGTAGATTTAGCCCTTGCTCATCTGATAGCAAGTAGCTCTTATCGTAAGGAAACATCTGAGCATTACACTGGGAAAGTTTCACAAATCATGCAAAAATTTTGCAAATATGGCATGGAGGAACGTAATTAACACAAGAAACAAATAACATTCTGCTAATGACACTTCTATCTGTGAGGGGCAACAATGTTCACTAATCTGTATCTGCCTTTTTACAGCACCAGCAAGTAGGCCTCATGTCACATCCTGTGCTATATTGTTTTTACTTCTGGCTTCTTTTTCTACTCTTCTTCATGTTTTTCTACCTGTCTACAGAGGTACGCATCTGTTACCATCAACACCTAAATTGCAGATCAGTATTTCTGATGAAAATAAAAAAATGTCATGGCAATAAGAGAATGTTTTGAAAGCAAGCCAGTTTGTCAGTAAATTATAAGCTTCATTATCATAAAACTCTAACAAATTGAACCCACATCTCATTAACTGAAAGCACAATATGACTGCAGCAGTATTCATCTCCCAGAAGAGTGCTTATCTATAGGAAAAAAAGATAAAAGTTTTGCTGAGAGCTGCCACTAATGATAGCATTAACTTTATTTATTAAAGAATGCCTGAACATTTCGGAAAATACATACTTCCACCTTCAGCTATGCTGTTCTGATTAAGTAAAATACTGTATTAATAAATTATATGAATTTAACTTTTCTCTGTCACAGCACTGCACTTTAATTTAAAGAAGAAAACGGGCTTTGCTTTAGTTTTTCTTTTCTGTGGCTTACCACTTTCCCATCAATTCCAAAAGAATAATCTGTAAATTAAACTCTCTTATGACCTGTTCTCCTCTTTTGGCATATTCATAAGGAATATCAAATTAAAACTTCCCAGCTGTTATTGAGGTCACTAGGCTTAGTTTGTATTTCTAAAGATATTTTTTGTGCTTCTATAGATTGTTAGAAACTTAATTATAGAAACCACTGAGAAATGTCTGCTCTGCAATACACGAACAAAGCATTACAAAGCTAGCGTTAATTAAGGAAGACAAATATTACAATAATATTTCCGAATCACTTCACACTTCTTAGGAAAGAAATCACTTGGTGCTCTCAACCAGCATTCTATGCTCACGCTGCTATCAAGCGAGTTCCCTTAATTGCTCAATATAAATTATGCTGCCCGTGTGAAAGGACGCATTCACAGAGCCCACCTGGTTATAAAACCCAGTGTCCTACCACAGCACATCTGCATGCATGCTGCTTTAAGAGAGCAATGAGAAAAAATGATTGTAAGCACGTGGCAGCCATCCTCCTGGTCCTCCTTTATATCTTATGGAGTTTGCATGAAATGAGAATTGCCAGAAGTCCAAGTAATTCACTTTGATCTGAGTATCACATTCAGAATCTCTAATCCTGACACATACAAAATTTGTGAAAGAAACTGTCTTTGACCATCAATAACTCCCAATAAGCCTTGCACACCTGTATCCCCAGAATCTTAAAAATCACGCTTTCACCAGCTCAATTTTTTTTTTCAGTACAAGAAGTGCATGACATCGAAACAACTTAATCTCGAAGAATACACAATGGGTGGAAGGTGGAATTCTAAGGGGATATCTTGACATAATTTGCTCTTGAAAGCATGCATACAATAGAAAAGTGTACAGACAAATCATTGATAGGAATATAAATTGCTGAAGATTACTAGTTGCGAATTCAAATGGTTGTCCTTCCTTTATTCAGTCAACCTGCTTGATTTTCTCCTGTGAGGATTATATATTAAAGAAAAAAAACTCTTTGCAATTCTCTTTAAATATCATGTTTAAGTCAGTGAAATCTTATTTTGGCATTGTTTGCTTTCCAAAAGTACTCCAAACCTCTACACTGGACTCCAGCTTACAAAAACATTGATAAAAAGACAATTGTGAAACTCAGATACCAAAGTTAATGTTATATAACTACTTACACTGAAGGGAAAATATCAACTCTGTGAGCTCAGTGAAATCAACTGTGGCTCATGTGAAAATGATATCGGAGAGTTCAAACTGGCAAATATTTATGCATTCTCTGAAATCCACCTCTGAAATTATTTCAAATCAGATGTTATTTACTTACTTCCCAAAACTATGGGGACAGAAAAAATATTTTATGAAAGCATTTATGGTCAAAGAGGGTAATAAGAAATACAACGGAGGCAGAATTCTCTGTCTGCAAAAGGTTAATGAACCCGCCACCGATGTAAATCAGGGCGAAATTAAATCCCTGCACTAACAGACTCTGTCTGATTTGGTGGTTCTCCTCAGCCTCCGTGGGGCTCCCTCTGCACCTGATGCCACGGCTGTTATTCATGCCAAGTCACACCGCGGCTTGCAGCTGCTTGCCAAAAAAGCTTGGTTTGAAAAATAGCTGAAAAGGGTAATAACAAAAATCAGACTACTTTCCTGTTTTGAAAAGTCCCTCTGAAAGCACAGAACTAACAGAAGTCAGTCCTAACTCCTAGGGAACAGTGAGCACGGTGAAAGCCACAGATCCTGCTAGGACTGGTGCGTTCAGCCTCTGGGGAGGCTCCGGGCAGATCAGTCTGTCTAGCAAACCTGTTCCCTTTCACTACAGTTTGTTTCTTGCTTTTATTGCTCCATACGTACTACTGCCAAGATGCCAACCCGGGTTTCTGCTCTTGCTGTTACCTGTAGATGCGTAAGTGCAGGATGTAGAAAGATTTTCAAAGGTGTTCTCTAGGCTGAAATTTTACTGAACTTTAACTCCAGAATTCCAGAGACCTCCCATAATAAGAGTGTCTAAAAGCTCTTTTTTTTTTTTTTTAACTATTTTATTTTTAACACCTCAGAATTCTCCTTCATTCTACTTTGGGTAAATTTACATTAATTGTAACACGTGATAAATACAATTCACAATTTCCCTTATACAATGCATATAAGGAAAAGGCCTGGCTTTGCTTAGGTTTGGAGCGTTATCATCAGGGTTTTTTTTTTTCTTTTCTTTTATGTGTTCAAAACTACTGCTATTTCATATATCTATATCACTTAGTATTTCTGCCCTTCTTCTATTTTCAAACTACCCAAATATTTGCACAGCAAACTGGGAAGTTCCAAGAAACAGAAGGTGATGAAATCTGCTTTATGTCACACAGTACAACTTACTGTATTGCTGTAGCAATTCTCACAGGTCCACCCCTAAAGGACAGAATCCACAGCTGAGGATATACTTTTGACTTACACACAGCAGAAGGTGAGGGGTCAGCATGTACACCCCAAAAAATTAATCCCCAAATCAGTTACTGACTATACTAATATTCAACACAGAACTAGTTTGAACTCATATCTGCAAGAGGAAGCCATCACCAATGTTGTTCCTGCCTGCTTTACCCGTCACCTGTTATTGTGTGTATTCAGCATGCTAATGTTTTGACAATACTGATAATGAGAAGCAATTTAGGGGTTCTTTTTTTGAGGCTATGATCCTGCAACGCAAATAGCTTCAAGTCTTTTGCTTAATAGAAAGATTCCAGCTGGAAGATGATCGGAGGCAAATAAATTTATAAGATTATAACAATAAAAGCATATTAGAAATTCTGCACTTATATTTACTAAACGGCCATTCCAACAACTTCATATTCCTGCTTCTACAGTTGTGTTTACACCATTAATCCTGCGGTCAGTGGTGAAAGTTTCAGTTTCCTCTTGGCTACTTTTCCATAATACCCCATACAACAACTACCATGCACAGACAAGGATATAAGAAGTGAGATATAAGATAGTAAACAGTTCCTAATCTAATGCAGGAGTGATCTCCGGGCAAGAAAACTATGTGCAGGACTAGATATTCACAAACAGTAGGACTCTGTTCAAACAGGATCGTGCTCTTGGTCCTTTGTTTTGGACCCAGTCTGCCTCTGCAGTATCATCCTAAACAACACTGTTCATCACACCTCTAATAGCTCACGATCTGCCACAAGCGTGATTGCTTTCAGGATGGCAGATCCCATTTAGAATCCATTAAATTATTGTATTAAATCCAAACAATGTTTATGAGTGACCTTTTTTACGCAGGAAAAGGATTATTCATATCAAAAGATTTCCCCAAGCATTCTGGATTGTTTTTATTGGACTCCAGAAGCCTTTACAAGTCATAATCCAGCCCATAGCACAGATAAGCCATGTGTATGTTACAATGAATAATAAATACATTACTTTGGCACTTCTAAACTTTCCTGTGAATAAGCCAAAACACATAACTACATTTTAGCTAGGCTATACAAATATAATTAGTTTTTGTTGTAAAAAGTTATTGTTTGTTTAAATGCTGTAATCCTTCTGCTAAATGTGAAATGGAATTTAATTTGGTGGCACCAGTAAATACTTCGAGGCCATTTCATCAAAGCTGCCTAACATAGTTTTTCTTTCCTGATGACAATTCTACATTTCCATAATTACAACTATTTACAATTTTTCCTGCTGCTTCCTCCAGTTTGGTTAATGGAATTCTCAAGAAGAAAAAGAAAATATGTGAATGTATATACAAAAGGAGGAGAGGGGAACAAGACTTCTACTGATCTGTGAAAGATGTATGCATTTCTTGGTGTGCATACATTGGATTTATTTTCAGATACGATGCACTGAAGAGGAAAAGAAAATTGCACACCTGAGCTTTTTGGTTCAAATGTTGCAAACATCCATGTAATTCCTGCTAGATGGTTTAGCCACAATCTCATTGATCGAGGTCTAGTCTGTGCTTAAACCCTCAACATCTTTAAGTCCCACACATGATCTATGATGGCAATAGCTGTAGTATTTAACTGACACAGACACAGTGTTTGATTAAGTGCATACATAGGAAACACCACAGTCATTAGAATTATTTTATAGCGGCTGTGCCACAAAGTGGCAGCCCCCCCTGGCTTCTTAACGTGTTTAAGCTCACATGTTTTAAGTAGTAAATGCATTAGGTAACTTCAGTGTTTCTAAGCTGAACTGCCTCAACTTTTAGCATCTCTGCTCTATACAAATCACTGCCCTGGATGAGAGAAAAGAGTGAAAATGCACAAGCAACTCACTTTCAGAACATCTGAACACCTTGGGCACTTCACACAGGGATGCCAGACAAGAATCATGACCAAACCAGCACCAGCAGGAGGCAAACAAGAAACTCTAGCCATGCCTAACCTTCTGCTTTCTTTACACACTGCTTGTTAGCACCTGTAACAGCCAATTCTCTTCAACTTTTACTAACTATATGAGTTAAAACAAAAAATCAAAAAAGAAGCTTCCTCATCTGGGAATAAATGAACATTTACGTATCATCACTGAAGGTACGAGAACAGCCTGATCTAAATGTCAATCAACAGTTGTGAGGATCAGAATGGCATACAGTGTGTGCATACAAACACACAAGTATATGTACATGTCCTAAAAGATTTGTAGAAAAGCAGAATGTTTTGAACTCCTAATTCCATTTGGCTCTTTACAAACATCTGGCTCTACATTTGCCTGTATTCAGCCCTTGCTGGCTCACCTCTAAGTGGTGAGTTTCAATGGGACAGTCCCTGGCCCAAACAGTTAGAAAGTAAGCAAAAATGAATCAATTGGGAAAGGTATGACTGAAATAAATAAAAGAAAATTACTTTTACTTTACCTCTGCCTACCAAAGCATCTTCAGGGCTGTGCTGCTTATTCATCCGTCTTGAGATCTTTTTTGCTGAGCAATGGGTTGATTTTGCAAAAGCACTCCCAAACTTTTCTGTTTGCAAGGGATGAACAGTGTAATCTTTAAACTTTTTCCTTACAGTTCTGACCAACTTTTCCCAGGAACAGCAGTACCATCTTGAGAGTAACCAGCACAGATCACTTTCTTGATTTAGTAACTAAGGAATGGCTCTCAGCTCATTGGAATCCATATTACATCTCACTTATTTGCTTTAATTGGTTTCAATGTTAAGAGCAAGACCACATTTATGTCTCTATTATGCTGCAATTTATTTATCAACTTTGAATAACATAGTAAAGTGCAGAGCACTAGTTGGCAAGAGGTATTTATGAACTATAAAGGAAAATTATTGTTCCTTCGGAAGAACATAATGTTTCTCATCAAAGGCCTTTAAGTCAGACTCTAAGTGCTAATTCTTACCTAATTTCTTTAAATAAGATCTGATGAATCTCAATTCCTTCAAATTAAAAAAAAAAAAAAAAGCACTTAGGAAATGGGCTGGAGATGACTGTAGCAAGGTGAAAAACAATTAAATCTGTCACTACATTCTGAACTCATTAATATGAATTTACGCAGGGCAATGGTCTCCTATTTCAAATAGACCTGTCAGTTTGTAAATTCCAAGTATCTGCAACCCTTACTTCCAGCCACACACAGAAAAGTTCTGCCATTAAAGAGGGTTTTCATGCTTTTCAGTTGGCAGTCAGGCATGTAATTAATCAATTTCGAAGTGCTGATGCAAATGCTGGGTTTTGCATGTGCATATTTACCATCTTCAAACACTATATCAAAATTTGGACCACTTGAGTAAATCATCTCCAAACTGCTTCTGGTTTGCTGGTTTATGTCTCTTTCACAGCAATTTAAATTTTACATGCAGATCTGTACGGAATGCTTTGTTTCTTTGCATAAATAAATCAAATGCACAAAGATAAGAACAATCTTTTTCCATAAAATGGCAAGCAATTTCGACACAAAACAGCTTCCTTCATCTGACATTGAACCTATGCTGGCACTTTAGAACCCGGGAAAACATATCTGTGTCGTACAGCTAAAAGCACATCTAATAAATCTGTTTTCATCAGTTCTTTATATGAAAACAATATAAAGAAATTAATTTGACAAGATAAACACACATAGAGGGACAGCACGACATGCCCTATTAACTGTCATAAAAAAGGACAGAAGCTTTTTGTCACTAGTGATTTTACCAAATGTAAGCGACAGAGACATAATAATACTGTGAACCTGAACAAAGAATTAGAACTGCTCCTTCAGGGTGGACTTACATCATTTTAATTTTGGGCCTCATCAGCATATTTTCTTGCACCTTGAATTATAGGCAGTCTACTAAGCTTCATCTTGCAAATTGTTTATTAGAGTATGTCAGGAAAAATTACTACTGAAATTGTTTAATGCATTAAAATCACTTGGTCTATCAAATGAACATTCCCAAAAGCAACGGGGAACAGCCATCACGATTCCCTGTTTCTTTAACTGATCATGCACACAGTCCTATCCTCTTGTGAAAGTCCATATCAAAGTCAGTTCTCAAAAGATAAAACATCCATTACAATTTGCAGTCTCAAGAAGGGGACTGCTCCTGAAAGGGAGACAAACGCTTCCACCTCCTGCCTGTCTGGTAGGACATTCCACACACTGCTATACACTGCAGTCACCAAATGGAAGGAAATGAAACAGTTCACATGTCTACGTGTTGTGTGTTGCTGTATTCTTAAATTCTCTGAGAAGAAAGATGATAGCATCTGTTGAGACTTAAAAAATTAAAATGCTCTTTAGTTGCTGAGGTTTAAGTGTATTAAACACCAGAAGTGTTGCTGTAACTCTTTAGACAGAAAAAACATCTTGGCAAGATTGCCTCGGCACCTAATGTAGGGAACAATGAAAAACTAAACCTCAGCAAGCATCTATTCTTTAACTCATTTTCACTGTAATGTTGTTTTCTTTCTGTTCATTTTGAAAAAAATTCTATCCACATCTTTCATGCTAGTGAGAACTGCAATACTCTCTTTTACATGACCTGTCTTCATTTAAGACGCTGGAATAAGTCCTGCATAAATGCTTGAAAACAAAAGCCTTATTACTATGAGCCCCAGCACTCCCTATAGTGTGGCAGCACATCATTCCAACCCTACTGCTCCGTGTCCTCGTGAAAACGAATTCACACCTCTGCTCTTTGAAGTTTTGCTACCTGGATATAATAGCTGTTATTCTCTGTGATCTTTCATATCTACGTTAAACAATGGATATGTAACAATGGGCACTTTATGTATTAAGCTCTCTCTAAATCATCACATGCTTGGTCTCATCACTCTGTGCCCCTCCAGTTCCCACTAAACCTCAGATATCACAGTAAAAGCAAGGAAGCAGCAGCTAACAAATACAATTAGCAAATTAAAGCAATGCCTCGAGCTATTTAGCAGCTGAAGTAGTTGGTATTGATTTAACTAGAAACTTCTTATCCTTGACTCAGCCAGCTCAGTGGAACAGAGCTCAGCCTTTCTCTTCTTTGACCTTCTTGGCCTAATTACAGAAAGGTGTCTTGCAAGCACAGGAGAGTGCTGACTGACAGCAGCAGTCTTTCATTCAATCACATTCCCAGTGTGACTAACATGGACATTTCAGCTTTCTAAAAGCATTTATTATTTACTAATTAGAAAATTCCAAATTTTGTCATTTCTTACCAGCACCGAGAAAGAGCAGCACCTGCACAGTCTCAAAGCTGAGCCACATCTGTTAGCACATCTTTTAGTTCTCAGACTTCGACTTTTGGGAAGAACAGTATTTTGGACTTTAAGAAACAATAATACAAAAACCCCTCTGGGATCCACGTTATACACAAAGTGAAAATGATGCATTTTTAAAGAACAGTTTTTCTTTTGGTGGCACATAAAGTTTAATTCAAGAAAAAATACATTATTTTGGCAGTAATCCAAATGTTTAATTACTTACCTATTATTAAGAAGGAATAAACATACACATATAAGATTCCCTGCTTCATCAAAGCAAACCTCTGAATAGTTCAAAAGCAATGAAATAATCTTTGATGAGGCCATAAATAATCATAACAGACTCAATTTACTACTATTTTCCTGGCAATTTCTGCTACCTCTCCAGCCCTCACAAAGTCAGACATTCTGGTCTCTGTCTCCATCTCCCTCCATTTAGCAGGATCTTAAAGTTACATCAAACTACTCATATCCTGCTCCTTTCTTTTCCCACACCCAAGTGAGCATGATCTCCCATCACCCATATGGGCAGATTTTGATTGCTTTTGGACTGAGATGGAGATACAACTCCAACCTGATGCTGAACGCCTTGTAGGAGGTAGACTTAAATGACATTAAATTTCATTTTAAAAGTGAGATCGCAATAAGGACGTTGAAAACCTGAAAAAACGAGGAGGTGTTCTAAGATTCAAGAAAAGAATAGTAAGAGATCTCAGCATTTCTTCTGAATGCCAAATAAAGGCTGTAAGGAAAATCCAATATATAAAATCAATCTGAAAAAGCATCAAAGATGTAAATAGAATAGTTATAGATTAGTGTAGCTTTGAGTTTATTGGATTCTATGGTAGAACTGTGAGAAAAGTAGGGTTATAATCTCATTACAGAAAGGTAAGCATGGTCTCGGGTAGATTAAAATGCAGGTTGAGATGTGAAAGACGTACCAGCAAGCTGACTTGCATCTCTTGATTTTCAACATGTAAACTGCTATGATCTCTAAAATAAAAGAGGCTTTTGACTTTTCATTTTCAAATATTAAGTCAGTACTACCATGACTTGACCACTCAGTATTTAGGTATGTAAATACATTTTTAATCTCTTCGGCTGTAAGCATATAAAAAGAATTTCACAGAACCGTAGAATGGCTGAGCATGATGAACACCTCCTGTATTTTCAGACCTCAGAGCAAATGAGTTGGGAATCATTATGAACATCAAAAATCCTTTTTTTTTTTTGACTCACTGTTTTTAAACATTGTCTCAATAACATTTTTTTAATAATCTGAATCTGAGGAAGGTTTTATAAAAGGCTTGTGATGATATTATTTGAAACCTGCAATCCTTCTCTCAGTTGTATTTTTATCCATCTTATCCATAATATTTATTGACATTTATCCACAAAGATATTGTTTGCAAAAAGAATGTAGTATCCTAGTAAAAATATCCAGCAAAACTAGCTCTTTTAAATCTCCATCTCCCTTGCTGGATTCTCTTATAGTTTAGAATCCCCTTTTTTCTACCCCCTTTTCTTTTCTAGAATTACAGACACTTAGGAAACACCCATCCAAGTAGAGTTCTTACTAGGATAGTGGGAATGAGTTAAGGATTTTCTCTCTCTTATGCTCGTTACAGTCATTATCACAGGAACAGATTCATGTTATGCTGTTTATTATTTATACTTCTCATTATATTCTTTGTCACAGGGCTGCAGCATCAGAATTTTAATGGCTCATATATTCTGTGGAAGATAATAGTAAAGTGTACTACTTTGACCTTTTCAGTGTCCCATACTTTGATTCATTAGCCGTTCCTATTTTCTTCTATTAACAGCATCAGTAACCTGGGAAAAAGAGGTATAGCAGGCAACCAATCAAAAAGGACAACACTGAAAAGGTTAAAATTTAGATGTATAAATCTATTCAAAGTTTACAATCCTTTCCAAACTGTGATTGGGATTAAAATTACGTCAGTCTTCTGGTAAAGATTGCAGCTGGAATAAAACCAACGTAAATAAGTTTGAAATAAGATAGAAATCCTTACCTCTTTAGCAAAAGTCATGGGTC
The DNA here is from genome assembly GCA_023055505.1 of Callipepla californica brunnescens. Lineage (NCBI taxonomy): Eukaryota > Metazoa > Chordata > Aves > Galliformes > Odontophoridae > Callipepla > Callipepla californica. The sequence continues at coordinate 4,633,579 of JALIRH010000013.1, forward strand.
AATTACCTCATTAAACACTCTATTTGTCTTACACCCTGTCTGCCAATTTATGCCCGTGCTACAGATACAGTTAGAGGAAATTATGTTATCGTTGCATTGTCATGTAATAAAGATAAGTGACACTGAGAACTGCTGCCTGCAATACAGTGTAAGAAAAATATTTTGAATAACATACAGTTTGCAATAAAAGGATCCTCAAGTAGGAAAGCCGAAGTGGCTCATGCACAATTATTTCATGAGCAGCAAGTATCCTCAAATGATTTCTTAGACGGTGTTTACTGCACAATAAGACTAGACTCTTGAGTACAATATAAAAACATTTCTATTATAACAAAGATAATGATGCTAATGGCAAATGAAAAAAAAATAGGAGTATAGAAGTGAAAAATTCATTCATATCACTATTCCATTTTACTACTGCACACTCGTTGTAAAAGCAGGGTTATTTTAAATTTCTTTAAAAGTGAAACAAATGAAAAAAAAGAAAAAAAAAAGGAAATGCAGCTCTCTCCTTTATGTGATTTGCTTAACTTCAGACATTTCACACTATTGTGCTGCTGACTGCAACATGAAGAAGATTCTACAATTCAATAATTTCTTAAACTAATAAGGATTTGATAGAAATTAGGTTATTCTAAAATTCCTCCAGATGCTATATTTCTTAGCACAGTAGAGTATTCTAAATGGAAGATATAAATAAAAACCTTGAAGTAAACAAATTGTGTTAAATTAGAATTTCTTTACCTGACTCACATTGAAATTTGGTTTATGATGTGTGTAGTGATAACTGAAAAGAGGTATTGGACATTATCATTGAAAATAGCTTTGTTAGAGCAATAGAGTCATGGAAGATTTAATCTCTGCTTCAAACACTTTATCATAACAGATGTTGATGAGTTTAGAAAAACACAACCACACTTCTTCTTTTTGGTTATCTGAGAATTCTTTGTTTCTTCTTTTTCACATTCTTGGCAGTCTGTAGTTTAACAATTCAAGGAGGGATATATCTATTTTATTCAATGCAAACTTCATTAAGCAGCCAATAAATATGTTTTATTGTTCTTTGCATAGTATGCATTAACCCCTCTCCTATTTAAAAAAGGCCATATATTTTGAGTTCTTATAGTCACTCAATAGCTAATCAGGAGCTCGTGCCATTATAAATGAGCTGAAGACAATGCATAATGTCATGGCCTGAGTGCTGATTATTCCTTAAAGAAGAAACTTCTATTAGTAAGAGGTCGTTAATGCAATACAATGTTTAACTTTTGGCATAAATTATTTCTCAAAGCCAAATATATTAACACAGTGGGCATTTTTTACAAGATCGTCACCAGAACATAACGCATTTATACAAATTAAAGGATAAAAATGATTTCCTGGCGCTAGCTTCATTTCCTTCTTTTTCATAATGTCTATACTGCAGTCTCTACAATCAAACACAAACTTCTTTTGCATTTGCAAATCCTACTACATTAATTTTTATCTTATTAATAATGTTCTAACATTTCCACACCTGCATTATTATGCAGAGCACTGGGAAAGTATTTTAGGAGTTTCATAACAGCATTAGTGTTTTATTTCCTGTGGGTTTCCTTGTGCTTGCAATGCATTTGGCACTGACAGATACAAAAGAATGTGCCCCCTTTCCCAAGTCACTGAGACCCTTAACCCAACCACCAGAGCGCCCACTAGAAGCCCTCAGTAAGAACCTTTCCCAGAAGCTGTGCAGGAACTGACAGATTCTGCTTCCAACTCACTACAGTAATTCCTGAAAAACTCATTAGCAAGCCATCTTAGCAAGGAATCTAGCCTGATATCACCTGAAAACCATGAATTTGAAGCAACACCACAACACATCTGTTTTCTAGAGATATGTCCTTCCTGTCCACACATAAGGTTTTAAGTAGGGGAGGTTTCAAAGGCTTTCACTCTCCAGTTCTTCCAGGATATGCGGGCTTCCCACTTTTCAAAAAGATGTGGGGGAAATGCCTGGCATAGAGCATCAACTCTCATCAACTTCACATCTGAAGCTTCAAAAGAGAGGCAGAATCAGAAAGGCATGCGCCCAAGCTCTCACACATTTATGTGTACTCCTGGGTTCTCTATTACTTTCTATCATCAATATGAAAGAGCTCTTCCTCCTTTGTTTTGTAAGGAGGACGTTTTAAAACAAAATCACAGAAAAGATTAGTCTTTTTTATATTTGGAGTAGAAAAGAATGTGTAGACAATTAACATTTAGCTTACGTTGCATCTTTGAGAAGAACTTTTAAATTACTACAGATTTATGGCCTAACTATTAATATGAATTTTTCAACTGCATGATTTTCTATTTTCAGTAAATTAACATAAATGTTATTGAGCATTATTGATTGTTTTAGAATACAGACTAAGTTCAACAGCGTTTTTAAAGACGATAGGTTTATAGTAAGAAAATAGAAATATGAGACTTACTCTTTTCCCCAGGACATCAATTATCATAACAACATTTCTACGGATTCTTTCATGTTGTACCTGTCCCTAAGACACACTGTACAGATGTCAGTAGACATGAAATGTAAAAACACTTCAGAAACACTTCAGTCTGACATAAGGGGATCTATCTTCAGGTATGTATGAAGCAAAAACACATCATCATTACACTGGTAAAAAATTAGAAGCCCTAATATAACAATTAACATATAATTGTAGTATTATACTGTACTACATATTAAAATTGCATCGAAATTTTACTTAAGAATGAAGCCCTTCATGAGTAGGTATATACTATAATAATATACTTTGTGTGAACAAGTTTATTCCTAGAGCTCCTTTGTTTGCCACACTTCCAAAGGTATTATGTGGCACACAACTCCTTAAATGTAAATCCATCAAGCACTGCAGATCTATTCACATTTCAAGTGAAGCAACTTATTTAACAATTTCTTAGGCAATGTCTCTTGGGTTTAGCTGCAGGCAGGAAATGAAGTATAATTAGCACTTTTATGTGGCATTAACAAACAATCTTGTTAGTTCATTACTTCTTAATATTTGCATCAGTCTTCTGAAAGAAGATTAAGACCAACTGTAATTTCCATATGTGAGATTCAGTGACTATAAAGCACAAAGAATGTTCACTTTAATCAAAACCACTACGATGTCTTCAATTAATGCATTTTATTTTTTCCCAAGATCTTTTTGCAAACTTAGTTTTCTGTGAGTGAAGTGCTAATCTGAAATGTTCATTTACTTCATTCTCATTTCTCAGTTCACAGACATGCCTGGGGTCATAGGGGAAGGATGTGTGCAACAGCACAGAGCTGAATTCATTTTAAAGGAAAAAACACAATAAAGCTAAATAAAGAGCTCAAATGTGAAATGAACATAGACTTTCTAATTGAAGATTAGTCTGACACATGAAGGTAAATGATAAACATGGGTTCTCAGTCCCCTATCAATAGGAATACACAAATCCTTAGGTTTTTGGTACAGATTTGATGGATGTGTGAGATCCCTGTATGTGGATCCTGAAGTGCATTTTCCCAAAACGTCTAGTAGATGCTGCACTGTGGTGTTAAGTAAAAAACAACTCTAATTAGGTTTACTACATATACTATAAATGAAAATGTAGTTAATGAAGTGGTCTAACACTCAAACTGCACAAATATACATACTCTCCTGCAACATACAAAAGAGAGAAGGAACTTTGACGCCAAAAATTCTCTAAAAACGTAACCCTAAACTGATAATAATTAAAAGCTTTCCTTTCTAATCTGTGCAAAACAAGTTTGGTAACTCTTGCATTTAAACTGAAAGTGACAAAGCGGTATACAATCTTTGTTAGCTTTGATTATAATCTCAAATTACAGAAGATTTTCTTTCAGGACACGCAGTGTCCCTTAGTCACAGAGAACTCAAAAAAGGTCTATCTTAATATTTTCAGAATCAGGTTTTACACTGAATCAAGAACTTTATGTTCATTGCATTAAATTCATTAAGGGCAATATGCCATCGTAGGAAAATTTTTACAGCCAGAATCTACATCTTCATTAAGTTCCTTTTTGTTTTGAGTGCTTTGCCAATTCTACACTCATTAAAATTACTGCAGTAAATACTGCATTCCATTATTAGCCATATACTACGATTTCAATGTGCCATTTGCTGATAAAGTAAAGAGAAACACAGGCTAACAAAAGAGTAACATCCTCCATCTTGGTGGAAATAACCACTGTGCATAAGGAATTTACACACAGTCAGAAGTTTATAAATCTGGCAAAAGAGTTGAGGAGAATGTGAAAGTGTTTATCTTTTCAATTCAAGCTAGAATCAAAGAAACCAAAGTCACCAATGTGTGGCATGGCTCAACCACAGGATATTTTCTAATCAAAGCTAGGTTGTCTTCATTTGAATGGTGGACTACTGCTGACCAGGATATTTCTTTGTCCAAAACAAAATACTGTTTCAGTTTACTTTTGTCTCAGCCAAAGCAGGACTATTTACATCTCTTTAAACATTCTAAACAGGTTTAGCCTGCAAGCAGAGACAAATTTTCTTGAGCTATCTAGGGGGTCACTCCTGAAAACTACTGAAACAAGACGCCTGCAAAACCAACAAAGCAGCATGCCTCAGACAGTTTGTAGGTTTCTATGCATATGCGTACACACCCACACACATACATACATGCTTCAACTTCATAACAAAGAAAATCAGAATTAAAGAAAAGAAAATGAACAAATAAACCAGCTCTTAGATCCTACAATGTAGCTGCCCAAACACTTTCAGTGTCTCATCTAAAATTATAAACAAGAAAAAACTGTGACATAAATCTGAACAGAGAAATATGGAGGAATCTTATTTATCATCCAGAGAAAATGAAGGCAAAGTAATCAAGATGTGATGACAAAAGCCTCTACTACAGATTTGGTTATTCAATAATTTAAACACCAATGGACTGCTGTGGTTTAGACACATGAGGCAGGCTGTATCTGAGCAATCACAACTGCATGTAAAATACAGTAACTGGGCTATAATATGTACCTACCACATTCTGTTTAGTGCACATTCTGTCACCACAAAGGCTGGTTGTAAATAGTGCCACGACACAAAGGGAAGTTGTGGTGAGCTGCGATTAAAGCATTGGCTTGAAACAGTTAAAGTTGGTCAGGCTAGCTTGAAAGTTCCCTGTTCAATGGATTTTAGCCAGATCCTTAATGGTACTTGAACGTTTTTATTGTGCTAGCATTATGTACTGGCATATTAAACATTTACTATCGAAGCTTTCTGCGTGTGAGGTAAAAGACTTGAAATGCTACTCAACAGTATTCTGGTAATAAATATATGGAGACTGGATATATCCTGGCATTCCTAACTTCAACCTACGTGACAAATTAATGGAAGTTGTGTTACAAAAATATTTTCCCAGTTTATTCTATGGTTTACATATATTTCCCATTGGGGGAGGCAAAGGATGCCTTCCACAACGTCTGTAATTAATACAGTAACAATTTGATTAGTTAGAATATGTTCTCTAGATTTTCAAAACATTATGAGCGGCATATGTTGAACTCCTGACAATTTGGCAACCGATGTTATAACGGGAGGTGCCGCTGGCAATCTCTGAAGTCTATCTGCTACTCCAGAACTTAGATGCAAACTGAGCTCTCTTAGTCCTAACTGCAGATGGTGAACTGAAAACCTGCCGTTGCTTAACTTCCTGAGCAGTAGTTTGCTTTCTGTACTTACACATGCTAAGTTATTGCAGTAGGAGAGGACTTGCATGTCTCAATGCCTACTGTATAATTCAACAACAAATAATAATACATCACAGTCTTCAAACAAAATGAAAACACAAAATAAACCAAAGTCACACACTGTACACCCTTTCTTCTTAAAATATTTGAAATGTGAATACTTCAGAGTATGGTATGATCTATTTAAAATCTATTTCATGCATCGTCTTGCTCCTTCCTAATATCAGTGGATGAACTGATTTTATAATCAGAGGCGCTGTCAGTTTGTCACTTTCTGCAGTTCAAAATGTCAGATGCACTGTAAACAGGCTCAGAGTAAGCCAGACACTTCAGAACAGAGAGAATGCATGCTGAGTTTGGATGTAGAGGATAGATGAAGTCTCTTTATATTACACAGAATAATACATGAGCCAATAGTTGTTATAAGGGCATATTTCCTTTGAGGGATTATGATGAACAGGATAACTGTGGGCACTGGAGCACCTATCAACAGAGCCCAGCAATCTCATTCCTTTTCTCTCTGAATTATCCTTTAAGAAATGTGCATGCTGTACCATCACGCAGATTCTAAAATATTTGTATATTTCAATTTCTTATATACCAGTTGTGTTAGTTTTCTCTCCCTCCATCCCTCAATAAAAAGTTTAATGGAAAACTTGGCTGCGGATAACCATCCGAAGGAGATTAATGTCAATGCAGCCATGACTGAAAAGAACTATGAAAAGTCTTGATCATTTTAGGAGGAATCAGGGACTCCAGAGAGTGTTGTCTGTTGAAACACAGTACTCATTTCCATGTTTTCAATTTCTATGCAGGCAGAAAGGATAGCTTATCTCTTTTTCTTCATAGCACTTCTGACTGAAAGCTGCCTAAAAATTCTGGATTTCACTAAAATCTAGCATTTCATCAAGAGCTCAATAAACTTATTAGAATGAGGATAACACTAGCAATACTATTTGAGTGATTACAGGCAGATAAAAATTTCTTTAAGAGAAATTTTAATTTTCATTAGAAAAGGACTAAGTTTTTATCTTAACTGTATTGAGCCCAAAATGCCTACCTCTGCAGCCAAGCAATTTAGTACTGAATACACTCAGCTTTGCTTTTGGTATGTCAAAGAACATCTCTAACTTAATCCTTGTGTCTTTGATAGCAATGTTTTGAACAGACACCACACTTGCACAATAATCCTACTAGTCCTTCCACATGAGCATTCCTGGAACAGTGATGGATTGACAAACAGTTATGTCCTAGACAACAAAAGCTGGGGTCCCAAGGTCTGGAAAGCAAACAGTGAGCTACCCCTCCTTCATTTATGCCAAACATTGTGAAGAACGCAGGATGGAGTCCAGAAATGACTTAACCAAAGCCTCTCACACCGAACTCTGCAACCCACTTCATTAGTTGAAATGCTGGGGAAATGAATGCCAACGAGTGCAATTTTTTCCATATGGAGGAACTCAGTGACACCCCTTTGCTCCATATGCCCTTCCATTTGGTGATGCCATTCTGTCAGACTGCCCCTCTGCTGCCATCTGTCACACAGCAACAACACGTAACAAAATAGTGGCAGGTGGGAAGGTTCAATCTCTACTGCCATACCACCAACATAAACATCTGATGTCTTGGCCAACAGAATAAGAAGCATAACTTCCAAAGGAAACAGAAACGTACCCCAGCACACAGCACTCAAGACTTTGATCAAAACACTTGTAAGCAAACTCAGCAATCTGCTTCAATACCTCTTTTAACAGGGTGAGATAAATTTTAAGTAGGAAAATGTTATTGATCACCTCTGTCAGTGTGTTCATTCTGCTGTCTTTTTCAATGCCTGTAGCCTTGCTCTAAAAGCATTAGCATTGACATAAAAAATTTTATTCTACTGGTTAAAATCTATCGGTGCTAATGTCAGCAAGTGCCACTGACTTATGTTGTGTTATCCAAGTATTCCTCTGCTTTTGGTCAGTCCCTGAAGGATTTTGGTCAAATGCTTTTTTCCTCACAAAGGATTTACACACACACACAAAAAAAAATCATTCTCCATGTTTTTGTTGATCCTTGATTTAAAGTCAAAGATTTTTCAGGTGAGCATTTTAATCACAAGAAGGCAGGGGGAGAAAGAAGGATCAAAGGACAAGAGGAGTTATTCAGAACAAGAGGCAATGGGCAGAGGATCCCCTTGAAAATTAAGAAAGACTTGTTTACTGTGAAGTAGAGATTGAGTCCTGGCAGAGGTTGTCCAGAGAGATTGTGAAGTCGTCTTCTCAAATTAATCTCAAATTAATACAGAAAATGCTTAGCAGGTTTATGCACCTAAACAATTCTCTGAATGACTGTTACCCACAAATCTCTATCAGCTTGATATAATTTGTTATACTGTGAAGGTAAAATATCAGACTTCCACTGCTTATGTTATTTCATTACATTCAATTTCCTATTTCCTTTTTTGTAAGGAATTCAGCACAAAATACGACTGATATCAGTAGATCATACCAAAAAAGCAAAAGAACAGGTTGCACTGGGTCTCAGACACACAAGGATCTGCTATTCATAAGAGATAGAGTACAAGATGAAGTGTTACTCAATTATACTTAATGCCTATAATAAATACCAGAAGATGAAGGCTGATCCATTTGGTCAAGCAGCTACCTGCACAGAAGGGTTCAGGTCCATTAATGGTGATGACATACAGTAATAGTTCTGAAAGACATTCTACATATTGAAAGACTGAAGGGAAAAATCCAGGCAGAGTGAAACTACATTGCTGGATTCAGGCTTGTGCCTGAACAGTATCCAGCAGTAAAAAGAGGCATATAGGATGTGGCTACAGATACAGTAATATTTTACTCAACAAAATAAATAAAAAAATAGAAAGGGAGAGAGAAGAAAAAGAAAGATTTCTAAACATAATAATCAGACTTTACACACTCACTATCCTAAGGTACTTTCTCAAGTGTCTCTGACCACAGTAAGAGTCTGCAGACTGGGAAGACTAGTTCCCCTAAATCTCTTCTTTTTCACTGATACAAAGCTGGAGAAAGGGTGGTAACAATAAAACCTTTTCAACTTGCTGCCTAACAACATATACCAGACTCATTTAATGTTAGTACCAATTATAATACTCATACTTATATTGCAATTTTTGATCTGTTTGAAAATTTTGCAATATCCATTTGTTTTGCCATGATTAATTATCATCTGGGTAGGGAAGAACAGATGTATGTTACACTTTCAAGGACAACTCTCATTTCTGCACGATATCAGGCTGATTTTTTTTTCTGCTGACAAGTGGTCTATTTAAATTTCAATGAGTTGAAATTCAAGTCTTTTTCAATTTCTTAGGGCTTCTTTTTTTGTGACAATACCATTATAATTACACATTGCTCAAAATGGTTGACATCACATCTGCCCTAAATGTAAGTAGTCTTTCCAAATCTTCCAAACTTTGAAAACATACGGCTTTGTTTTTGACTGACTTCTTTTTGCCTTCCTTATCTACATATATAGTGGGAGACTTGGAAGCACTTCCAAGTATCTATACCTTTTTTAACCTCACAGGTAGAGTCAGTATTGAAACTGCCTTCGAATCCCTCTTCTCGCACAGGAAGATTCTACACCGCTGACCTGACCACTGGAATATTTCACATTAGATAGCTACAGCAGTATGTCTGACATTAAGCTGAGAAGGTATCTACATAACTTGATCATTTCCATGATGATAATGGCAAAACATGTAACTAATAGTGGTTGTTAAAATTGCGGTTTACTTCTAAGCGTGCTTTCTTCTAAATAAAGAGCTTATTTTTGTGTATCTTGATTTAAACAAACATAATGCAGAACATTGAGAGCTCCAAGGTACAGTCTGTAATCCAGTCAAATAAAATAAAAGCTTTTTGATGCTGGATCAGATCAAATATTCCCTAGGGCTACATTCTGCTATGTGGGGAGAAGAAAAAAATATTTCTCCTACATTTCTGTGCTCCTTGGACATCTCTCCAATTGTAGGTAATGCAGTTTTGCCATGTAACTACAAACTGAGAGGGAACAACTTTCTTGATGGAGCAATGTATTATTCACAAGGAGAGAAACACACTGAGCCAGATCTGAGTTGCTAAGTTGTTTTGTTCCCTTTCTGAGAACACTGCTTCAGCTTAAAAGCTCCCTTGCTTGAAAATTTATCTCCTGGGCCTTCTAACCAGTTCTGTCCTGTCTCAGAAAAAAAAAATACAAAATAAAAACAACAGCAACAAAAAAAACCCAGCAGAAGAAGAAAACCCATGGGTAAGTATACAAAAGGAAGAACCCTGACTAAGTACACCCATCTTAGGAAGAATTAAGCATCTTAAAAAACCTTTTCAAGACCATTACTTTAGTTTCTCATTGACTTCAAAGGTAATAGTTATCTTATTTGATATGGGCAGCTTGAGAAACATGAAGAAATTCAAAGCAGAGGGGAATGCTAAAATTTTGCTTATGTAAGAATCTTTCATTGGAACTTAGTTACCAACACAGAAAAATTAGTTATTCCTAGAGCTCCTGAATCTTCTAAAACACACCCAACCCCTAGTCAGCAGACAAAGCCTGCTTATGCTCAAGAAATATCACTTCTGAATACAGGTGCATGAAAACTGACCTCATAACCGGCCTAACCAACATAAAAAGGATATGTGCCTTCATATTTCAACCTTAGGGTTTTATGCCAACTCATTCACTCTTTTCTCTCTGTAAAAGCAGCCACATATAGTAGCAAAATAAGATACAAAGCTAAATCCACATTTTATAAACTGCATTCTCTGCAGTGCCCAAGCCAGAATCATGATCTGCAGGATATTAAAACAGAGAGGGGAAAAGGTTTAATTTTTATATCAGTATTCTCACATGGCATATTGTGTTCAAAGCAGATTTTTCTTACCTGGTTGAGACATGTGAAATCTACCACAATTGCTTCACCAGAATACCAGCAGAAGTGTTTCATTGTAATTGGTCTTCTATGATGGAGTGATTGTGTTGGCTGACAAAAGGAAGGCAACTGATGCCATCTACCTGGACTTCTGCAAGGCCTTTGATGTTGTCCTGAACCATGTCCTTATCTCTAAATTGGAGAGGTATGGATTTGAAGAGCAGTGGATAAAGAACTGATTGGAAAGTCACAGGCAGAGAGTTGTGGTAAACAGCACTATGTCCAGGTGGAGGCCAGTGATGACTGGTGTTAACATCTAAAGATGTTAAAGATGACATAGATTATGAGACTGAATGTACCCTCAGCAAGCTACATGGCGTAGCTGACACAACAGAAGGAAGAGAGAACATCCAGAGGGACCTTGTTAAACTGGAAAGGTGGGCCCTCGTGAACCTGACGAGGTTCAACAAAGCAAAGTGCAAGGTTTTGTGCTTGTGTTGGGGTAATCCCAGGTATGCATACAAACTGAGAAGAACTTAGTGGTCCTGGTAGATGAAAAACTTAACATTCCCACCCGGAGTACTGCATTAAGATCTGGGGCCCCCAGTACAGAAAAGATGTTGAGCTTTTGGAGAAGGTCCAGATGAGGGTCACAAAGAATATCAGAGGGCTGGAGCACCTCTTCTATGAAGGCAGGATGAGGGGGCTGGGCTTGTTCAGTATGGAGAAGAAAAGGCTCTGGGAAGACTTCATTACAGCCTTCCAATATTTAAAGAGACAGAATGAAAAGGAAGGAAATTAACTTTTTACATGAGTAGATAATGTCAGGACAAGGGGAAATGGGTTTAAAATAAAGGACGTTTTTTGATTATACTGAAATATGTGCATGAAATCAATGTTACAAGAGTAAGGAATCATCTAAAAAGAAGGAAAAGGAAAAAAAATAAATTTTCTCGATACATCTTGTGCAAGCTTAAAGGAAGAATAATACAGAACATTGAAAATTTCTCCCTGAACAGTCTTTCATATAATAGTGAACTACTGCAAATGATCTTCCCAGTTAGTATTTGCAAGAGTAGGATACAGTTTAACCAATCAGAATAGCCTAAGCAAAAATGATAAAAATACACTATAACAACTTCTAGAAGATCCTTACAGCTGTTGTCTTAAACTATACACAAGGTTGTGAAATCTTAGAGAAAACATGTGTGGTAACACCACTGTATCTAACATCTTATCATACAAAAAATATTTCAAAATAGGTACTTGGTTACTATCTAATACGTCAAGATAAAAAATAATAATTAAAAATTGCAAATTCCAGGTGGCAAGATCAATGCAGCAGTTGTGAACACTTCCTGCTGTCTCATAGCATGTGATCTGTGGAGAGGACAGAAACAGGGAACGATGTAACAGGACTGGGACTGTTTGGCAAGTTCCTGGTCCAGTGTCACAGTGATTATTCACATATATTTGTCCAGCATCCTTTCATTTGTAAGAAGTGTTTTAGAGAAATGCCTCTTGTTAAATTACACAGCATTCTTGCAGCTTTATCAGGCTTGCGGAGAGGTACTGGGTCGTTGCAGGCAGGGAACATGAACTGCTACACTCCACTGAAACATTAATATACAAAATCCTTTGCAGTTTTTCATCACTTCACGGATTCTTTTCTCCTACACTTTCACTTAACACAAAGTGTGTGGCACACAATCAGTACTTAAAGCTGAAAAGCAGTATCTTATAAAATGGATGAACTTATTCAATATATACACATATATTTTTTTCTGGTGAAAAGCCTTTACCACTTGAAAGAATTATCTGCGTGTAATGTCATGATAACAATCCTGCTTACTTTGCATTAAAAATGTATTTCTTCAGTAAAGAAATCAGAACTGTTCCCCAGAGGATCCTTTTGCTCTTGGGAATAGATAATAGAAGTGAAGAGACCGTAGGATGCAAACTTTTCTTACACGTACATGAAACTGGCAGAACTCTTTATCAGAAAGAATTCTGAAGGAATGCAACACAAAAATGGTATCTTCAAGTAGACTTTCACTGCTTGAATTTCTGGTAAAACTGAATATGTTTTAAGCCTCACCAGTTGAAAGTTTTCCATAATAATAAAAAAAAAAAAATCAAGAACTATTGAAAGTATCATTAAAAATTAGAACATATTTCCAAGAAGCTAAATGGATAAACCACAGGGTATCCCTCTTCACCTACTGAAAACAAGCACTGAAGGCACCAACTAAAAGGCTGGCTTAAAAACCTCATGAAGTTCCAGGAAAAGGTAACAAAATGTAACAGGAACTGAGTATGGCACGTTTGACATTCTCCTGTTCTGTTTGTGCTAATCTAGTTTTGAGGTTTTTTTAATCTCTCAATACTTGGGTGTTCTAAGTCTTCTGAAATGGAAAATTAGAGGGAAAGCAATGTAACATCCATTTATGTCTCATATTACGACTGATGTATTGATATCCATAGTAATTTCCTGGAATTTAAATCTTCCCACAGGCACTGATAAGGCATGAAAGGTGCCTCTTCATAACTTCTGAACCTATTTAAAGTTACAGGTTTCTATTTTACGACGCAATAAGAAGTCATTAAATAGTTGGTGCTCAAGTTTACAGTGTCCGGACACAGACACACATTCCAATGCACTGCAGAATGGCAATGTACAAATTTCGTTTTCATGATGAAGTGCATACGACAAAAAAAGAACATCAGTGTTTTCACTTTATATATATAATTCTGAGAATAAAGGGAAAAGCAGTAAGTTTCCTGGCACTCATTGGTAACTGGAACAATAGGAAGAGCCAGCAGACTCCCCCCAAACAGAAAGTGTGAGAAAACATTTGTTTTTACATGGTGATACGCTCTGAAGTACCATAGGGAAATCCTTGCTAAAAATAAAAGCAACAAAACTGATCCCTGTACAGAGACACAACAAGGCATCAGGAAGATTCTGCACAAGGTTTGAATATCTGCCTGCCACTTCTGTAACTGCAAACAGAGAATGCTGAACGTACAAAGCAGGCAAAATAGAGGAGTCACATATCTGACACATCCTACTGCCTTTTTTGTGGCAGAGACATTGTAGACAATGGTGACTGGAAACACCGTTTCTTATGGAGTTAGGAGAATGTAATTTTGGCAAAACAGATTAATTATGTTCTATTGCTACATAATGTCACAATTAATGCACGCTGCCACCTTTGACAGCTATTTGAGACACATTCCAGGAGTGATAAACAGATTACCTGGAAGCGCAGAAAATGCATCTTCAATCTTCTTGTCTTGTTTGTACACATAAAGCTTAAGCCAAGTTTTAGTCATCAATATTGTTCTTAAGAAGTACATCTCTTTGTTTCTAAGACAGAACTGCTCTGCCCTCGGGGAGTTGTTGGGGGAGCACAGGCAGGTTTGGTTGGTTGGGTTTGTTCAACAATCAGTAGTTACCACATCTGTAATCACTGCCAAGCAGGTGGAAATCATTCTTTTATAAAAAGACTATGCAATTTTAGAAGGAAGTTAAATCACGTGAGCCACTGTAAGAAGTGACAGGAAAGTGGGACAAGACCACAGAGGAAAAAATATATAAATATCTCTCAGGTTACATTTAACCTGATTAAATAAGAACTGTTTGTCCTTATTCACTCCCCAAAGCCTTTTTGGAGCTAAGACAACAGATGTTTGTCAGCACAGCCAGTCATGTGCTGCAATTTCACTCTGGTGAGCATCTTTTGGAAACAAGCTAATGGGACGATCTGCAAGAAACATGTTTGGTCCCCTCTGGGTAATACATCCTTGCCAATGTTATTTATCCTTCATAATGAGGCAGAAACAACCTGTTAAGTGCTTTATCCTGTACAAAAAATACTGCAAATAAAATAATACAATGTTTAATATGTATGTATCTAGGAAGTCATTCTACACAAGTAAGTATGTCCTCAAAATTGCAAATGTTATCATTGCTATAAATTATGGAAAATTTGAATAATTCCATATTCCAAATAGTTCTCTGACAGTCTGCCTGTGTACGCAGCATATGTATTATTGGGTCATAAACTCAGTACAAACAAAACTGTGGACACTGATGACTGAATTTCTTTCCTCCGTAACTCATTTTTTTCCTGCAATCCTGAGATACAGCTTTATACTCCTTGAAAATTAACAACCAGGCAAAGGAAAAACTATCATTAAATTGCATAACCCAGTAAGGTACACATGAAGATGTTAACGATCACCTACATCTTAAAAAAATATTAATCCAAAGATAGGCTCAAATTATTATTTAATTGTTAAAAGTTTCAATATCCAGAGCGGCTGATTAGGTTCATATTAGCTACTATTATCTAACTCATTAACACTAAGTTTTAGAGAATAACTCCTTAAACAGAATGAAAAATATCTCAATTCTCTCCTCTGCACTACAGTGGAACTTTTACCAAGTTCACTTATCAATCTCTGTCAAAATTAATGCAATATTCACAACATTTTAAATCAGAATAATTTTTGACAGATTTGGATATTTCATTGCAAATGTGAATTTTTCCATGGATAAGGATTCATTTTCCAATTATTTTTAGTTATTATATAAAACAGTAAAGTCTTCTGTTGGAATGTTTTCTGTCAAGTGGATCCAAAGTAAATTCTCCGTGTATCATGGAAGACACACACCATTTTGCATTTACTGTTCAAAATGAGATTCCTTCCCATATCCAAAAACCACAAACCTGAACAACGACCTGACATTTCTGAGAGCTTACCAGCCCAAGTCCTGGCACAACTGAGCTCTTAACAGTTTCGAACTACAGCATTACATTCAATCTTAAACAAACATTAGTCAATGTAAGATCCTGTTAAAAAAATACACACATATATATACATATCTGTGTTTGTGTGTGTGTAGTGTTTAGCTGAGGTAAATATTATTATCTAAGACAGTTCTGATACTACAGATTGTGTGAAAACATTCCTGGAATCTTCGTACAGAATCAGCTTTAATTAGTCAGTTCACTTCTGTGCTCGTCATGACAGGAAAGAAAGAAAAACAAGAACCTAAGAAACAAAGTCAAATCCAAAGGAATGGCAAGTGAATCTGGATTGCGATGCTTTCTTTTCCTCTAACAATTTGCTGTGCATTTCTTTAACGAGACAGTCAGTTAAAAAGAGAATTAAAAGTAGTTTCAAGCACTACATCTGCCCTTGAGTCATTCTGCCAAATTCTGTGATTTTACAAACACATTTCTTTCAGAATGTTTTTCTCTCCTTAGCTGCTGTGTGAAGCAATCAGACATAAAACAAACTGAAAAAAAAAGGCTTTCATTTATAATGTTGTCTTTCATAACAATGATAGGATACAGAGTCATTGGACAGAAATGACAGAAATGCAAAGCTTATGCAGAGCATTAACTTGAAGTTGGATATCAAATCATTTTCCATTTATCTGTAGTGGAATTGCAGAATACTCTTGAAAGCAGAATAAAAAATTAATCTTGTGGGACAGAGGCTATGCCACTGTTGAGTACGATGAATACAGCTACAGTTTTAAAAGAAATAAAAAAAAGAGTGGGTTAGCATTCACTTAGCTTCACTTATATTCTGCTCAACTTGCGTCTAGTGAGATCAGACAAAGCGGATCTGCAAAGTCTTGAGGACAAGACACGAGAGACTGGTGATAGCAGTACTACCACATCCAGGGATAATATGAGCCATGTGGTCAATCAAACACTTCCCAGGGCATTCCTGCAGAACAACACCTTGTCAGAGACAGTGAAGAGGATGAGCAAAAGGCAAAGCACTAAATCACCACTGGAAAAACAAGCCTTTCAACGCTTGTTATTGTTTTCCCTCGGATCTTTTAAGTTTTTGCTATAGCTTTGAGTTTAATGTGACATAAAAGCAATACTACTAAGAATTAACAAAGCGTGTAAAAACCACTCTCAGTCACAATCATATGACAGAATACAAAGTGAGTCAGAAATCCCACAGTCATGACTCAGCAAACTCCGGTTGATGACTACTTAGTAAAGTCACACCTCTGGAAATCACAAGTTTTAAGTCACTCTCAGACTCTTAAAAAAACTGGCCTGAAATAAAATAATGACTAATTATTAACTGTTTGGGTTTTTTTGGAGTTCCTCGCAGTCTGATAGCAAATGCCATTATAAAGGACCTAGGTGCTCACCTAGCTCCTGTGCACTGCATGTACTGATATGTTTTTCCATCCTGTGTCTTGGTTTCATCATGTGCTATGCACAAGGACTGTATGAAACAATGGCTTTCTGTTAATGAAATTAAATGTTTAAACTAATGGAAATGACTACGTAATATAAAACAAGTGGGAGAGATAGCTTGATTGAATCAAGGAAAATGTGAGGTATTAACTGCTTATAATACAAAGGCAGTTTAACATGGCTGCTAAGATGGCAAATTAAAAATAAATTTGCAAATAAAAAAGGGAAAAAGAGCAATTAATCAAACAAAATTGAAACTGGTTAACAACTAGTCTCAAGACTCAATGAACTTAGGTTTAGGGGGGTGGAAAAAGTCAACCTAGTTTTCATTAATAGAAAACCAGTCTTGGACAGGCATCTTAAAGCAAATGTGATTTTCATAGCGTTAAGGAATCATAGAATGGCTGGGGTTGGAAGGGACCTTAAAGATCATTCAGTTCAAACCCAGTTCAGGCTGCCTGGGGTTCCTTCCATAGCTCTGAGCAACTCCAAGGATGGGGCATCCACAGTTCTGGGCAGCAGTGCCAGGGCCTCACTGCCCTCTGTGTAAAGAATTTCCTCCTTGCATCTAACCTAAATCTCCCCTCCTTTAGTTTAAAGCCATTTTACCTTGTCTTACTACTATCTGTCCATGTAAAAAGTCAGTCTCCCTTCTGTTAGTAAGCTCATTTCATATACTCAAATGCTGCAATGAGATCTCCTTGGATGCTTCTCTTCTCCAGACTATCACCTCCCTTGGCCTGTTGGTTACCCCTCTGTTGTTTCAGCCTAGAATAATGTTGGCCTCCTGGGCTGCCTTTTATAAGTCACTTGATCAATCATACCTACAACTATATGTGTCCCATCCAACTAGCTAAGTAACTAACGTGTGAATTAATAAATAGTTCAAATTAACTCAGATACTTCTAGTAGTTAGGAAGGAAAACAATCTCAATTATGTTTTATTGACCTATGAAGTTCCAAATATATTTTTCAACCTAAGGCTTCAACTTCTAAAGTTAAGCAAATATTAGAGTTCTCGTTGATGGTAAAGTTTAAGTTAATTTTTTAATATAATCATTAAAAAGTATGCATTTTCAAGAATTTCAGGTTTGAAAAAATAATTTGGTTTTAATAGCAGTAACGGCTGGACAGATTATGTTTCAGTCCATTTTTCATTTTCTTTTCCTACTTCATTTCAAATCTTTTCATATGGCAAAAATCCTCTCTTCCTCATTTACTCCTGTGTGAATCTGAAACTCCTATCCATTTCTCTTAAATGTTACTAACATTGTATATATATAATAGATTAAATGATATACAAACTCTTAACTGCAGGGACTATTCATTCCTGCTATTTCTCTAACACAACATGAAATTTAATAAAGATTTTCTGCATCCTTTTCACACTTTGAACCAAGTCTAAAGGGAGCCAAGTCAGTAATGCAGCCAAGGAAATAAATGCATAGTAAAGATTTATGCTGCTATGTAAGATTGCCTTCTTGATTTACAACATATCATTCTATTATTTTTAGAGTAGCTTAGAGAGATTTTTATTACTATTATTTTTACGGTAAGACTGGACTGAGTAAGTTCAGGCAACAAAACAAGAAATTCTGCTGTACTTCATAACGTTCTTTGCAATGTGGACAGGAAACGTAGATGTGGAAGAGCACATAAGTCATTCCACAGAAATGTGTCTGTATTCAGAAAGACAGGAATTAAATATCCACTCTTAAGAAAAGAGCTTATATTAGATGTCTGATAGGTCTCCCACCATGGTGATGTTCAGTGTTATTACCTGTAGTGACAGGAAGTCAGTATACAAAGAGTGACAGACATGCAGTTTATAAACAGTCACTTTCAGTTTTTAGTTGAGAAAGAAGTTTGGACTGAGATTGGAAACATCCACTTTACAGTCTTAGATGTAGAAGCCTGTTTTCAAGTGTATCAGAAGGTTTTAATGACTGGGGTAAATGGTGACTTTTTGCTACTGACACCAATTGGGCCTTTGCTCAGCACCAGCACCAGCCCCAGCCAGTTAGTGGGCCAATAAACATGGAGCAACCTGCTGCTCTCCGGCTGCCCCAAGACTACAACAATGCTCCCAGTATGGCAAGACACTTATACTCTAGCAATTTCCCTTTTAGTTGCTGGATTTCTTTAAATAATTATGTAACTAAACCACACAGTTATTTGTTTTCTCATGATACAGCATACATATCTTTGTATTCAATGATATAGTGTGGAGGTAACCTTTAGAATGATGATGAATGATGTTTTAAATTATTTTTTTATCATTTCTATGATATATATCCTTGATAGAATCATATAAAGTGATATTGTTTAATATATATTCAGAAATAATAAGATTTTTCAAAAAAATGTAAGCTGAGAAAAATATTCCTACATAAATAATTCCTGAAGTACTCTTTTAAATTTTAAGTGCAAAATATACAATAGTCAAATGAACACAAAAAGGTAAATTATTTTGTCCTATACTGAAATGTTTCAGATTATAACTACATCACTTCAGAAGACAGAAACATAATACGTATTCCAGCAGTGGTTCAATCTTCAAAATAAATAAAAACATAAATATAACTATGAAGGAGTTGATAGATTTGCACTTAGAAATTCAGAAGTTGAGTTGTTCATTTCTATCAAGTGTCTTCATTAGGTAAACAGAGTTGAAGTTGTAGAAAAACTTTGATGATAAAGGATATATTCAGTATTTTAAAGACGCAATGCATCAATTACTAAATTAAGTATTATTACATGCAACTTTATGTATTTTCAGTCTTAACCTACTTAAGTCAGAGCTTCAAATTTGAGTGAGCAGGGCTTGTTTGGGGAAGGAGCTCTACCCTAAGACACTTCATTCAATACACAAGTCCTAGAAAGTTGACTATTTTTATCTGAAGTTTCTGGCAGTGGTCAGTGCTACAGCTGAGAACTCAGGTATCAATTTATAAAAATAAATCTGTCATAAATGTGATGGCGTGACGATCCACTACAAAATCCTAAGAACTATCTATTCTGTATTCTGTCTGAAGGGCATTATATAGCAGACCTTGGAACTCTAATTATGAACTGTCTCATTTGCTTGCAAATTTGACATGATGCATACATTTAACCTGTTCTATAAGCAAGAAGTGTAAACAATAATTAAGAAACTAATAGGACTCTTTCCAAATGCAAAACTTTACCAGAAGTGCATTCTGTGAGATTAGAAACTCTTGATAAAATTTTATATTAAGATTATTCAAATACTAAAAACTGATACTCTGTAATCTAATACTATTTAAAATACTGCAGTATATATATTTAAAATGCAAATTATCAGTTAAAAAGACCCTTGTTGAAAGGAATCATTGCTGCCTTTCTGAAATACCATGTTTCTTTTTGAAGGTGAAAAAATTCTTTCAGATTTTATATTCTTTTCCTCCTCCTTCCAACAGAAGCAGCTTACAAATTTAACATGAACATGAGAACACTTTCATTCTCCTATTGGCTGAGGGTTTTATTTTTGTTTTTGCTTTATTTTGTTTTTCCAATAAGCTCAACCATCATTGAAAGCACTTTTTCTACTTCTTTATAATGTACCAGTGACGCAGGCCAACAAACCCTGGCCTGTATCATCTTCCAAGAGCTGCCCAAATTCTTGAGTGCTTCACTTAAACAATCAGCTTAGATGGCACCAGGCCTGACCATAACGTCTAAAACAAATTAATCAGGCAGCTTTTAATTAATGCTCTCAGTCACTACACAGATGGCTGATGTAAACTGTAGATTTTACTCAGGTAAAGGTTTCTTCATTTTTATTTTTTTTAATACATTAACTATTGGGTTTTAGTAGAGGATAGAGGAACATTGTAGCAACAGGAAATATTATAACTTTTAATCACTGATCTCAACTATCATAAGCTAAATAATGCAGAAATGCTAATTTAAACATGCTTTCATTTCTGGGCAGACTGCATTGTAATGAATAAGTAACAGGATTTCCTCCAAAGAGCAACACAATCTATCAAAAATCATGAGTTGTATTTCCTCCCTTATTTTTAGTCCAAAATGTGATTCCAAAGATATCATTAAGTTATAATACCTTAGTCATTTTCAAGCTTGAGGCACTTAAGGTGCTGAATTTTAGATTGCTTTTTTATATTCTGCCTGTGCGTTTCTTCCTTACTCTATGTTAAGTTATTAAAGATGCCTGCTCCAATTTCCCCTCTACTTAGGAAGATATGACAGAAAGATGAAAGAGACTACCTTTAATCTTGAAAAGCTAAACATACCATAAAACATGAAACTGTGGAAACTATAAGGAAACACTGGAAACTAATAGTGCCTTAACAAGATAGTTTACATCGTGTAGTCACTGAAAATGGATGAAACCAGGAGCATAACACAAGTCTGGCTCAAGTTCCTCCAGAAATACCACAATACCATGCCTCATATTTTGTAATACAAAGGAGCTAATATATATAAAAAAAATAGTAATCCATCAAGTCAGTCTCATCATAACACTTAAAAGAAAATCAAAAGGTAATTCACTGCAGTGAGAGAATCAATTTTTAAATGTCACATTCTAATTAAACAAGTGAGGTTAACCTCTAGGAAGAATGTTTCAAGAAAGTAATCAATGAAAAATTACTTTCAATCAACCTGAATTCTCATAGCTTTCAATGATTAAACTGAATTCTATCCTGGCAGTATTTTTATTGGCAACTGTTGTCGCCTTGATAAAATAAGAAAGGGCCAGTTATGTATCACTATGACCAAAGTACCAGTGCTCACATTTCTATTTGCTGTCGCAAAGGAAGGCTGCAGTATGCTATCTTATAGACTGTTCTGCAATAGACGGTGTAATTTGAAAGACAAAATGAGAACAGCTTTTTTATATTTGTTCAGCTAAGAGCCATTGAGAGCAATTATGTTTTGCTTGTTCTGCATGAACATCTATCCTTACATATACAAAATCTATCCAGTTAAATTTTAACAGAAAAAAATCACCACAAATCAGCAGCAACAACAAAAATTTGAACCCGAAGCCATCTGAAGAGAACTCCATAACATTTTATGTCTATGTATTTACAGGAGACTGGCTTCAAGCCCATTTGTTGCAAGTGGCATTTGTCCAGTCACAGGCCAGGAACAAAACTATATGACTTAAGCTTAAGTCTTTTTGCTTAATCAGGAAATTGCAAACGAACCATGAAAGTAAACTTCTCAGCCAACTTGATACGCTTGTGTTTTCACTCCCATAATATTTCAAAAGAAATATTCCTAGCTGTTAGTAACACTAAAGGTAAATAAAAATGATGACTCTGAAACAGAAAAAAAAATGCCTTAAAGTGGCTCATTAAACTAAACATTAAATGGCATACCACCCCGTATCAGCTTGAGCGGGTTCCATGCTGACAGGGCCCAAGGCCCCGGTACTGCAGTGCCATTTGGTTTGGTTGGAAGCACAGAGTCAGGTCTCATGTCAATAGAATAACATTAGTCTAGCATCACACATTATGATACACCTACCATGTCACCGAACTATCATTCTGGGAGCAAGACAAACACTGAGTTCTTCTGCAAGCTCAGAAATGATTTTTGTGTTTTTCCTTAGAGCACTTGTCATTAATGGTTAACTGAGCCTGTCCCCCCTCGGCTGCTCAGCAAACCTTCGAAAGGCACGATGGCTGTGGGTTGCTTTAGGCCAAAGGGAACCTCTTGCTGTTTCTCAAGTACTGGTGACAGGAGTGAGGCTGATTTTATGTGAGAGATTTGCATTAGTTTTATGCTAACAGCTTATTTTTTAATGTCACGGGAATCAAGCACTGCGAGACAGAACAATAAAGCCACATCTTCCTCAGTAAGCGACTACAGTGATTTAGCCATCTCCAGAGGTGAAAACAGTGGTACCTCACATACCTCTGTAAAACGAGAGAAGATAAGCAGTAATTTGAAAGAGGTAACTATTTCAAACCTACTTATTTGTCCACTGGCGGTAAATTGTCTGTATAATAGGCGGGTGGTTTTTCAGACTGAGATAATTACTATTTAAAAATTCTGCCAAACGGTTCTGCTATATTGATAATAAAATTTTCTACTTAGCAAACTCATAACATTTTCCTACAAGCCATCTTTGACCTCATGTCAGTGCTGATGGCAATATTTTTCAGAATTTTCTCTCAAATAAAACCGTACAATCAAGACAAATTATTTTCCTGTACTGCCAAAGCAAAATCGAAGATGTCAGCTCCTATTTGTATTGTGCTAGCAGCTCATCTGGAAGATCTGATAGGAAGAGCTTCCCTTTAATTAGTAACAGAAATGCTGATATGAATATGCTGTAATTGCACAGGATAAAAATCTACTCATCCAAAGCTGTACAATAATATGTATAAATTCAATCTACTCTGAAAGTCAGCTTAGAAGGCAAATAATTCTAATAAAGAATAGCACGGTCTCTGTGTTATATATACAGCAGAAGGAGGAGAAAAAAAATGAGAACAGTAATTAATGTGATTACAAAGATATCTCTTTTTCATTCAGCCTTTTTGCTGCTTTCAAACACATCAACTTGCTGGCTTCCTATGTCATACCTCATTTCAGAAAAATATAATAAAACTACAATGTACATTAATTTAATATAATTATAATATATCATAAAAGAATAATTAAGAATTTAACTTGTAGACAAACCCTTGCCATGAAATGAGAGAGAAACTGATTAAATCCACACATGAACAGAAAATGAACAGATTTTATTAAGTGCTCAGACAACAGATTATTGAATAAAGGAAATTAGATGTCTGTGTATTTCTCTTAACTGGGATGTGCTAAAGCAAGTGTGCCTGTTTCAGAAAATAGAACATTCAGTATTATTCCTAGATATACTGTTAAGTAAACAGTAAAGTAAACTTAGTAAAGCTGAAAAGAAGAAGTTGCTTTAGAGGACACTCACGGTGAGAAGTGGAGAAGATTTGGGATATACAGGTCCTAGTATACACCAGAAGACCACAAATCTCTCTCTTTTAAAGTCAAAAGCCTCTCACTCTACTCAATTTGTTTATAAAGTAAATTCAGGCCACTAAATACAAAACATGGGCTTCCCTAAAACAGTTAAAAACAAGGTTGGATATTTTCCAGTTCACTATAATAACCAGAAGTGCATTGTTTTGTTATTTTGAAAACACTGATAGAACAACTGTAGATGAACAAAACCTCAGCCTTGATAACGTTCTTCAAACCCCACTTACAAAAGAAAGTACATTTTTGCAAAGCAGAATCCATCAAATAGTCATATTGTGTAAACATCAACAATTCATTAGCTCCTGCATACTGCTCTTGTAAGCATTTTACATTCAGCCCCTGCTGAGCACTCAACAGAAATGACATATCCTCAGCTGAAATTTTCCTTTTACCATACCGGTAATCTCAGCGTTAGGTAACACAAATGTAGTGGAACTCACAAGGAATGGCATGTGGAACTAAGTAAACTATCATGACCATGAGCAGAGGATAAAAATGTTCAATCAGTGGATAGATGAAAAGAGAAAAGAAAACCAAGTTGATCTTCTCTCAGACTTCTGTAATGCTTCTGGGGAGGGCTAATATATTATCAGGAGCACAGCAATCACAGATTTGCAATAACAAGAGTACAAAAAAATCTGATATATCAATGAGAAAATTATAGACCAAAAACAAACAGAATTTTGATTCCTGTTTTTATATAGCTTGACAATCCACTTTATAGATTACCTGATGACTTTCTGACCTCTAGCACATGGCATTCAGTATTTTGTAGCACAAATCTTAACTTGGGTAAGCACGTTAAACGTTAAATGATCTAAGGAGACTGCAGAAACACATTTATCTTCCCTGGATTTAAGTTCTTTCAAAAACTGAAGCTCTCCACAGTATCTAATCACTAATCCTCCAAAAACAAATGAATTAGGAAGATCTCAGTGAGCACCCATTACAGCAATCCCCATTACAGCAACCTCCTTCCTCTGGTTTCCTGTTCTATTAAGAACTTTAGAAGACATGAGCCAGAAGAACACAGGAACTTTCTTGGCAACAGGCCCACATATGGAGTGTTTATCACCAAAAAAAAACACATGCAGAAACAATGACCGACAGTGATTTTCATCAACGTATCTTTAAAGATGCTCTCATTTAGCATCGACAATCAGCAACAGCTACACAGAAATAAAAGCAAGAATCCGGCCAGGACAAGAAATAGAACTTTGGTGTAAATTATAAAACAAAGTCTGAGATCTGTGAAGTGATAAAGAAGAACAAATCCATTTTCCTATGCAACACAAGTGCATGCTCACTGTTTAAACACGTGGCAGGAAGAGCAGTAGCACAGGAAAGGAAGAGAAGATGATGATGCGAACATGATTTCTACCTGTGTAGTACATTTGTACCATCTTTCCCAACAGGGCTTTTGTCAGATAACCAATAGAAGTAAGGCATAATCTACAGATAGGTCAAGCAGCTGTGCATATTTGGCTCAAAGGTGTGTCAGCTTGTATTTGCTAGCAAGTCAGCCAGCAGGCACACATTGGGAGTGCCTGGGATGGGATCAATACAGACGTATGTTAAAAAGAGCAAGCAAATCTGTGTGAGTTTGCATTTCCATAAAGGTGCTTGCAGTGTGCCTACTGTAAATATGGTGCTCACTGTTTTTTCTCTTGTTTACTGACTTAACAGGGTTGCTTTTAGAGTTAACATGTCTATGTCCCAATTTTCAGAAATTATTCAGACCCATTTTTAGATTAAAATCGAGTTCACTGAAACTCCAGGACAGGAGGACAATGAAAACGATTACACTTCGGATGATTTCCCTTCAGCAAAATAGCACATTCTTAATAATGGTAATAATTATACAATTAAATAGTTTTTAATCATCATTTATGCAGAATATTAAATCATGTTTCAACTTTAACTTCTCAGGAAAATGAAGTTAGAATAATAAGAATAGGTAGAAAACAGAATAATCCTATGGAAGATTTTACTGTCGTAGCACGTGGGAAGTCTTAACATGATAGATGCTGTAAAAACAAACACCAAAAAAGGAATGTATTTGAATATTCCTAGAAATTTTTGTTATGTATTTCAGTGATATTTTAGCTCCAAATTCAGCCCATATTTACTGTGTGCCCCCTCCTGCAACCCCTCCATTTCTCATCCACCTTCCTTCTGTACATTTCCTAGCATGCTCTACATCTAGAGTTCTCATTTTGTCCCCAAAGCATAATTGAAAAACTGAGGAAAAGAAATAAAAAATAATAGGAAAACTCCATATGTAGCAATTTAATGCCCAGCAACCTGCGATAGACTGAAGGAAAAAATCACAAATTATGTGCAATAGGCAGTTGGAACTAAGGCTTGGGGTAAACAGACACACAAACAACATGTCAGCCATGATAAAGAGTGTAAATTTGAACAGATGTCACTTCCAGAGCAGCAGCAGGCAGATTAAACAGAATAGGCTTTGGATGTAATCCAAGGAAGAGCAAGAAAATATGATGCTTTCACCCTGAGCTCTCACAGAAATCGAATCTCCAGAACCTCTTTTCTTTAGTAATCATAATGGAGCAGGGCTAAAAAGAGGAAGAGACTTTAAGAAAGCCAGTTTAAAATTGCACTGATTACACACACCATTCCCATCTATTAATATTTCCGCAACGGGAAAAGAAGAAAAAAACACCAATCTGTTATGAACACAAATTGCTAAATAAGTAGTCTTCAAGTTTTAATAATTTATGGTAGTATCAATTTCATCAGCATGCTTCTACTGCTCAATGAATGTAGGTCAAGACCATGAAACAAGAATAAATGCTGGAGTTTTCCAAACTAAGTAGTAGTCATTACAAATATTTTATGTACCTTTTGTTCCTAGAATAACTCTGGGTACTACTGTTCTGTGTGCATATTTTAAATCCAGGCTTCTTCTTGCATACAACAGCTTATCAAATACAATATACGGCTCCAAAGACTCTAATGTCTCCTTGACTTTGAATGCCAAATAATGAAACAAAACTTCATTTCGGTGGCCATAAGATTAATGAAGTCATGACCAAAAGAGTTCTGAGGTATTTTCTTCATAATTATTCTATTACTTTCAAACCATCTGAACCCAAGAAAAATAAATTCCAATAAACTGTCATCTATGTTCACACACTCTAGAATTAAGAAAAAATATCTAAAAATCCAGTAGAAATTCTGAATTAATCTGCCATCACAACCACCATCATTAATTTCAATTAATAGATACAAAGAGAGGAGGGAAACTGAATTCTGCCAAGTTGTGAAAGGAAGAAAGAGAGAAAGTGAGAGGGAGGGAGGGAGGGAGAGAGGGAGGGAGGGAGGGAGGGAGGGAGGGAGGGAGGGAAAGACAAAGACAGACGGAAAGACAGACAGACAGACAGACAGACAGACAGACAGACAGACAGAAAGAAAGAAAGAAAGAAAGAAAGAAAGAAAGAAAGAAAGAAAGAAAGAAAAAGAGAAAGAAATGACAGAAGTAGATAACCAAAATAAGTGAATTGTCAAACATTATTACTGAAATTAACTCCATCATATGACTCAGGATTACTCCTCTGGTTTCTTAGAGTCATACTTTTTAATATGACTTGCAGAAGAGCATAAGCTACTTGTATGAAAGAAAAATGAAGGTCAAGTAACTATTTCTAAAATTAATTAATATCAAATTTTCTAGTTAATGCTAAGATGTGTGTGGGATAGATAAAAATCACACACTTTATTTAACATGCACAACAGATGCCATTGTTTTTCCACACATCTGAAAAGCATTTTCATATTTGTAAGACCGTATTTCAAGCTGAAGTGTTGCACCCTTTTCCTAAGTTTATCATACAAGCCTACAAAATTAAAATGCACTACTTGTGTCAAACACAACAAAATCATTGTTTGTTTATTTTTAAGGTGATAATAAAAAAGATTAATGATACTGCTGGATAATGAAACAATCTGCTGCAAGGCAGGCTGCAGAATATAGAGTGAGGCTCTAGCCACAGTCCTAAGAAAAACTTCAGTTTCCTCCCAAACACATTAAGAAGCCTCTTTCATTATCAGGTGACATTTTTGCGTTTAAAAGAGAGTTGATTTTCATGCAGTGCTTAAAGGTCAAATAGTTAATCTACATCAGTAAGGAGAGCATTTTCCTCTGAAGAGATTTCTAGAGGACATCAAATCATTAAGAGCCATCAGATGCTGCAAAAATTAAAATCTTTCAGTGTTTCTATGACAAAAGCTTACTTAGTCCCAAAGAAACTAGATCTAGCTCACAAAAAGATCTCAGATATCACACAGCATAAAAAAGTAGCAACTTCTATAGTTGAGAAGAGATGTAAAACATTTTTATAACATTAATTCAGAAGAAAAGTCTTATTTAATGTGGACGCTGGCAAAACTTCATGTATATTTATTCTGTCCTTTCATTTCTAAGTGGAAAAAATCCAATGATAAGCTGTTTTCACAATAGGAAGTTGCACTTACCTCACTATGAAGTGCTGAAAGTTTGACGAGCACATTCTTAATTGTCCTTCAGTTCTCAAGTCATGGGGTATAAAAACCCTCAGTTTCTCCTGAAGGGGAAAAGAGAGAAAAAGCAGTCTCCAATGAGAAAAGTGTATATTCAGCTCTACACAATTATTTTTTTTTTCATTTATTCAACATCTTAAACTCATTTTGCTAAGAAAACAGTCAATTGTCCAGCATACAGTGGCTTAAGAATTTTGTTGGGGACACCTCAATAGTGAAAACATTGAATGCTGGAAGCTAAAGTCACGTAATCTCAAAAAGGTGTTTGTCTTTGACAGTTATCGTCTTGAAAGAACGCTATTCAGTCTATTATTTTGAAATGGGATTCAGAAGAATTGCTTTTATGTTCCTACACAAACCTGTACAAGAACTTTTACTATCAGTTTCACATTTATAATAGGAACTATTATAAATAGGCTGTGTGACTGTGTTGATAGGAACATTATATAGAAATATATACGAGTGTATATAAACAAGAGAACACATATTGGTATTTTAATCTCATTGCAGCTGTGAGCAATCTAGAATAGTGGGAGGCATGGAACTGTATGGCTTTAAAGATCCTTGTAACATAAAGTCCTAATCCATTCCCTGATTCTGCAAACTCAAGTGTTGATGTTCACTACACATGAAAGGCTCTTATGCACCTGAAAGGATGGTAGGGCTGTGGATTACAGGAATACTAAGTCTTTTACAAGGACAACTGTTTGAATCTTTCTGCAGGTACAGAACAGCACTGTTCAGGAAGTTTTTGCCTCTGAAGGAAATTTAAAGAACCAATTAAAGTACGAGAGAAAGTGAGAAAAAAATAAAATTCCAATGAAAACTAAAAGGGTACATTGTACAAGGTACACTGTACAGACGGTACTAAAAATAAGTATCTAATTTGTTCAAAAATAATTATTCAAGGCACAGAAAAATAATTCAGCTGCCTGGTCTGTATTCCTTATTGAGAAATTCACCTTGACAGTGACATTGTGATTTCTATCTGAGCTTTATATTGAAGTTATAGTACATACATTTTTAATTTTCATTCCCTTTTCAGTTAATCTAAAATAAATCTCAATAATTCCTTTGCCTAGCTTGCTTTCAGACCCAGGAAAAAAGAATCCATAGTGTTTAGGCTTTGATGCTTCTTGTTTTTATGATAACTGGTTTTAATTACAATTTTGTTTGCCAGGTCTTGTCATTGAAATTTAAAATGCAGTTATTTTCCACTCAAATACACACAGTAATTTGAATGACTTAGATTTTGATGTAATTAAAGTAAAAATAATCATTGTATATAAAAGATTTTTGAATGTCACTTGACAAAAATATTATTATTTATTTGGAATTCTTGCTTCATCCATCATCATACGTGCTCTTACTGCACCTAATGATCAATGTTATGGTTATTAGAAGTAGAATTGTTTGAAGAATATTTGCTATATGAACCTATCTTCCCAATTACTTTAAAGTACTCTTCTCCTTTTCTAATTAATGCCCTATGCTTCTATACACAGTCATCTTTATCTTAAATTTTCCTTTAAACAAATCTGTGTCCTTTGGAGGAGAATCAAAACTCCAGATCCAGGTCACAGAGAGAACATGGACTTGTGGAAAATTGTGTCTTCCTTTCTGTGTCCTCTTCATGCATCAGCCTGTCAGCATACATACAGTTACATTTAAATAACTGCACTAAATCTCAGTCCTGCTGCAGAGTAACCTCCAGAGCAGGTTTATGGGCATCTAAGATCTGACTTAACAGAAGACTCTGAAAGAGACCTGAAAGATATCCCAAATTCCAGATATCTGGGTAGACTAAAGTTTGGGATATAACTTAGTTTGCAATGGAAAAGTGTATATATAATATAATAGAACACAGTCTATCCAGCACATAATAATGCCGTTCTTTATTTCTAAAACCTTTCAGAAAACTATTTGTTTTTCAGTCTTGTCAACTTATTTGCTTTCTAATCTGTCTTTCTCACAAGCATTTTTCACTGCAAAAAGCTAAATTATTTTGAAAGCTCATACCACAAAAAAACAAACAAACAAACAAAAAAAAGATGTTGTCTTTTCCTGAGCATAATGAAGAGAAGCATTCCACCTCCACCTTTTGAACATTTTAAGATCTGCCCTTTGGAAAGCTTGAAGAGATAAACTTTGTAACTGAAAGCACTGCTGGATTTAGACTAAATCAAGTAGACAGTCTTTTCCCTTCCCTCAAATTTTGAGAAGGCCAGCCCCAGGGATTAAGGATGCAGTTCCATATGAATGTGAGTAAATTTACACTTTTAACTGTCTCAGTGCTCTCTTCTCTATTCCTCATCCTCTCACCAAGATCTACTTTTTACTCAGAAATCTACCTGAACTGACTCCACAACCACTGGATTGTGAAGGTCCCTGCTGTTTCAAGATGAGTTTAAACTGGTCTTTGCTCCCACCTGGCTGTGCTGCACGCTTCCCCTTGCTGCCTTACAGCCAGCACAAAGAATTATCAGACCAACGGATGAGCCAGACAAAGGAGAAGCTGAACATCCCATTAAAAGCAGCCCAAACTCAAGATCAGTTTTCAGTCTTGTGCTCAGTTAGGTATAGATAACGAAAAAAAGATTATCTAAAACAAAAATACTGAAACAGAAAAAAGAAACCATCCTATTTAAACATCAGAAATTACAAAATATTAAGTTTCAACAGAAGACTTGTTATATATCTCTTTCCAGGTTTAGAAAGCATGTCAAAACAAATTTCTCAATGAAAGGATTCTTCAGTGAATACATAGGCTTTGTGAGCAACGTAATATAACCAATACCAAGTCACCCTTCCTTGTCAGAAAGTTAATAGGTATTAATAGCACACTGTTCAGCAAAATGTTACTGTTGGTAAATAAGCGGTACAAGGGCTAATTTACTTCTGATTACAGTTTTTTTCCTGGTGAAATTATCAAAGAAAATCCAAAACTCAGAAGACTATTTTCTCTGCAAGAAGTAACTTGAGTAAAATAATATAGAATCATCGAACCATAGAATGGTTGGGTTTGAAGGGATCTTAAAAGTCATTCATTTCCAGCTCCTTTCCTACAGGCAGGGAAACTTCCCATTAGACCAGGTTGCTCAAAGCCCCATCCAACCTGGCCTTGAATACAGGGGTTATGCAGACGTTTGCTTTTGAATAGACAATAGAAGTGGAGAATGTTAGATAAAAGGACAGAGAGGAAAATGAGAATATATCATAGTTTAAATGGTGGATTATTCCCATGATGAAAAAGAGAGCTAAATTATCCATACCGTCTGAAATGGAAACTTCTTCCCTGGAGGAAACAGTGGTATCCCTGAAATGTAAAGCTCAAATGCTAAAGCTGGAGGAGGTACGTTCTCCTGATTTCTTATGATCAAATGGTCACAGAGCAGTCATGTCTTACTTACAGCTTTACTAAACCTGCTGTCACATTTAGCTGCCTCTTTAAGGACCGCTTCTGTGTTGTTCAGTTAAATGAATCAGTAAGACTGTCCTCTGCAGAAGTTTATTTGTAACAGGTAGCACAGTTCTGTTACATTAACCTAAAGGTTTGGAGGCCTTTTCTAGACTACGCGTTCCCTACCACAGCACTCCAACAATACAAGAGCAGGGCTACAGGAAGATTCCACACAGCCCACAGTGTGATGCTATCTGGCAGAGGGCATGTGTGATGGCAAGAGCAATCCCTGTGAGATCTGCCTCCCTCCTGACCTGCTAAAAGACACAACAGTAACTGCAATATCGATGCCGTTTTTCTCCAAAGGGTCACAGGGCTGCCTATGGTTACATCAGAGCTAGGCTAGTTCCAGCATAAAGATGGTGCTACCATTCTAAGTCAAACAAAACATAAAAAAATTGGGTATAGCCACATAACTTTCTGTACCTTCACCTTTGATTCTGATGTTTGAGGCTCTATGTTATCTCTCATTTATGTTTACTTAGGGCTTGCACTGAAAAGTCAGAAGCAAAACCAGATGCTTTTGATTTTTAATTCTAGCAGTAATTTACAAAACAATTAGAGATGAGATATGAGTTGCACACTATGAAGAGAATGAGATCTCAATCAACAAATATATTGGCTGGAATTTTTCCAACAGGAATTTGCATCCATGACAGAGGAGGGGAACCAACATTATGGGGATCTCATACTTTGTTTTGGAACATAAGGACTTTAAATAAAGTGTATATCTTCCTATAACGGTTCAGAAGGGTAAATGTGACTTGGTAAGAGAAAAGTGGAAGCAGCTCAATCACTTTGCACATTTTATAGAATAAACTTATAGACAATTTAAACCTATTCACTGACCAAACAACTAACCAAACATAACCAAGGCGTATGGAGACTTTCCCATCTTGCTGACTAGCCTGCCACTGGACAACTGAAAGTGAGGTTCAAAAAGTCATGCTTTCCTCAGCAGCCTACCACAGAACATGAAACCGACTCCCAAACTCAAAAAGCGATGAGTACAGCATGCACACTAGCTGCCCAAATCTATCCTTACTCTAATTTCAAGGGAAAAAAAGTCAAATAAACCTTTTCCCTGGTACAGAAAAAAAAAATCCCTTTTTCTTTCATAGAAAATAATACAAGCCATTCCTCTGGACGAACAAAACCCAACAGCTTTCAACTGAATGATTATCTTACCTCGTCTATCTCCAACTCACAATTCATTGCTTCATCCCCTTAACATGCAAGTGATTTTTTTCTCCTGCTAATCTGTCAAAGCTGACCTACTGACAAGGAAGACTCAAAACTTTCCACATCATCAAGGACATGCTCGTAACCTTAGATGTCTCATGCAAAGGACTTCAAAAACAGTTTTGCAACGTAACTTTTTTCCTAAATTTGCATGCACAAACTAATATCAGACACATTTCAGCTATCACTGGCTCCAGTATCTCACAGCAAGAATTGCAGTGTGTTCTCTTTAAGACATCACTTCTGGTTTTAAAGGTCATCAGGGTTAAGAGACATGTTCTATACTTAAAAAGTTTCCTCACATTTTAGACCTATTACCAGATCTTTTTATATTTTCCATATATGAAGTACATCTCCTAAAGATTACATTAAATTTTAAATGGCTAGAATTTTGAAAGGTCAAATAAATAATGAGGTATCTCACTGCCACAGGAAATATATTAGCTATTTTGCCATAAGGTTTCCAGTGACTTCTGGAAGGAAATCCCTCGCTGTATTGACTTACTGCATAAAAATCTGATCATGTCTAGCCTTACAGAATATACAATACAAAATCATGTTAGACACACGCATAAAAAAACCTGAAGCAATGCTTCAGACTTGATAACTTTCTTCAAAATGAGGATGCACTTATATATAGGAGTACCACCAGAATGTGTGCAGCGCATCATATAAAATCCATTTTTGGGATTTGTATTTTTTGGCTTGTTCGTTAAATGACAATGGTGCAGAGTGAAGTCAGGTCTGGACACTTGTTAGCCTTTTGGCATATGTTTTATTGATCTGCCTCTCTTGGGGAATCAGCCTCACCCAGCTACAGTCACACCTCTCTAATACAGTAACACAGTTGTTTTCGTTTCATAGCTTGCACAGTGTTGCATTAGCTTGCAGCTATGTAATCTAAAGCTCAGAATCTTGTACTAAGCTGAATGTCCAAGTATCTCAAAATTGAGATGCTGTGAAAAGGTGAAGGAGTGCACTGACACTGATGTCTAATAATATAAATCAGCCCTGGAGAAGCCTTAGACCAAAAGCATTCAAGTTACCAGGGCTGCTCTGAAAGTAATCTCTCCTATTTTACGATGTTGATCCACAATGCCAGAAACAGACAGTGGTGGCATGGGAGCAGGGGTTGAACCTTTCCACCAAAATTCCATTATGGTTTGTTACTGTGTGACAGATGGCAGCAGAAGGACAGCCTCTCAGAATGGCATCTGACATGGAAGTGTGGATGGAGCAAAAGGGTGGAACTGAATTCCCCTGTGCAGAAAAAAAAAGATACCCATTGACATTTATCAATGCTTGCTGAATATTTATGGGAGCACAGTTAGGTGGTGTGTTTCTGCAGCAGTGACAGCAACCTGAAAGTCAAGCCAGGGTTTGGAATGTCATGCATAGCTGTCACACCATAAAATGAAGAGTATCTCGATCAGATCATCTGTGCAAATTGGCCAATGGTGGTGACTAGATTGAAAAACAGTGTTTAGTAACCAAAAATTTCCTCTGTCAAATGGTGTTATTGTGCTTTTCGTATCTATTGTATTTTCTGGGGAAATAAATAGGAGGCATTACTTTTAAAGCAACTGATGTATATAATAACGAGATGTCAGTCTACAGCAGAGACTTGAAACTTCACCCTCTAACTCTCCATCCTAGAGCTGCTGGTGGGCTGGTTCTCAAATCTCCACGGGCTGCTCTGCTATATTGGAGAAGTAATACAAATTCAGTTTTTAATAATTCTGTATTAAATACTTTATTTTTCTCTGTTGTTTAATGTAAGTCATATTTGGAATAAAAATGATCACCAATCCCATTTGAATTCTCTAATCACCAAGCTAATTACATATTCTTAGGATTTTGTTTTATTTTGTCACACGCACACACAAAAGCAGGCGAGCAAGTACCTGGACTCATTAATTAATAAGTCAAATGTTTGACTTCACAGATCGTTTTAACACACAAGAAGCTTAGCACCTCTTGGACCAGATTGGTGAAGCTCATCCTCTCCCTTGCCTTTCCCATCAGTCATCTCTAAGAACAACTCCCCACACAACCAAAATGCCACCTCATTGTAACTGACCAGTAAGAGACTGAGGAACACATTAGGTTGCATGATGTGAACACAATCATTTCAATATTTAATTATTTCTGAGAATGCACTGCTTTGAATATTAAACACATATATCCAAGAAAAAAAAGTCTTGCAATTAACAAAATCACCACTATGAAGCACCGTAATAAAACGTGGTTCTCAACTGGACATCCAGAGTGATTTGTTCTGGAGTTGTCAATTGGAGTTGACTCAAGAAGGAAACCTTTTCCAAACCCATGACTGTTTGAAAAGAAAGGCTTTCCACAGCTTTTCTACTCTTAAGAATATTGAGATACCCCAAATTTCACAACTCATAAGGCAAATGTACTTCATCACTTACTATCTATAACTTTTACAGTTTTATACTTATAGTATAGCTATATAAACAGTTTAACTTTCATAAAACTTTTTACTTGCTAAGCCTGCTCTGTACAGCAGGATAATACAAATTTAATTCAGCTTTCCGTTTTATTTTCATTTTCCTTAATAATTCTCTGTAGGAAAATTCTTTTATGCTTTGTTTCTTTGCTATAATTGTGTAGAAGAGCCTAGAGGCAAATTAGAAATATAATAATCAATAACAGAGTTTTATTAAGAGATTGAATTTAGATAGACATGCAAACTGAACAATAATGTACCAATTTATTCTGCTACTTGGCTTTCTATGTAAGATGTATTCAGAAAGATGATGAGAGAGACAAAATGTCTATATTGGTGAACAGCAGATTTTATACTTTGGCGCTATTTGTACCTGCTATTTTTTCTCATTCTTTTTTTCAACTTTTGCCTCAGTTATGGCATATGAGACCTGACACTTAGCCAATTAATCAGATTTTCTATAATCACAAGACTGGCTAGGCAGAAATTCTGTCATATGGCAATTTCTAAGAAGTATCAAGCCTTACATGAATGACCTATATGGAGCCACTTAATAAATTACTAGAGGATGTTGCAGAAGGAGGAGCAGAAGAGAGACAAAAACGCCTTTATCTTCTACTACATAATTAACTTCAGGGAATTTTTAGGAGAAGAATGTAATAAAATTGTTGAATTGACTAAGCAGAAATAAGAGATAAAATGAAACATATTTGGCATCATCATAAGAACAATAAATGTCAATACACTCAAATATTTTGTTCTAAAGATCTTGCCAAAGAGCAGCACAAATGAAGACCCAAGCTCACCGATGAAATTTATTAATACAGTGGAGCCTATATACACGAGGAAGGCCTCATCTAGGCCATAGGAAGCACCACTATCTTCTGCCTCTAGTGTAGCATGAAGGGTCACCAAGAGTTCCCATATCCCTGGTGAGATCAGATGGGCCAAGACTGACGTGAGGACATCAGGAAGCAAAGGAGATACAAATAAAGGCACATCTCACATCACCCACAGGGTACAGAGCTAGGGCACCCTGTATTCCAGAAGACTTGCTGGTCGTTTTTCACACCTCCCACCTCTCCATAACCTGCTCTGCCACCGCCATAAATCTCTGCTTTGTCTATGAGACATTCTGCTTTGTTCTGGCCTCCCTTTCTACACTGAGACAGCACCACAGTCATTGCATGATAGCAAAGAGTTGAGTCTTCAATCAGGCTATCTCTCACTGACATAACACATTTAATCACAAGAAAGTTAAAAGAAAATATGCAAAGAGGTATTGCCTTTTCTCCTCTTTCAAGTCTGAAATAAACATGAACAAACTGTCTCACACTATGCCAGACCTGTCTAAATAGATCTGTATCTTTGGAAGAAAAAAGCTGATGCAAAATAGGAAAGACATAAATGGAATTAGATAAATAATGCTCCAGAGAATGTTGATTTTATTTTATAACCCAAGTGATCAAATATATCAAAGAAATTTAATCAAAAGAAAGGTGTGGTTTGAACTAACATTTCTCTGACCTTTAAGAGTCTGTGATTAACAGAAACTTCATTAAAAAGTGCAATCAATACTTGAATGCTTAAAGCAGTTTCTAGGTGATCACATATTAAACTAATGTAATACAAACCCATAATGAATGTTTGCTACAGAACTTTCTCTTCACATATGCTCAAACCATAGCAAACTTTCTCTTCATTCTGGCAGTCTCTAGGTCAGTTTTTCTGTATTTTCACAGTGCCCGACACAGCAGTTGCCACAGAAATAGTACTGTCCAGACAAATTCCAAGAAAGTCTATGTAGTTATTTTCTTAGTGAGCTCTTAGAGCAATGTTTTGTTTTGCTGTTGTTACAAGCTATTTTACCTACTGAACACTGCATCAAGCAAATACATCCATCCAAGTGCATCCACTGACAAAGTTCTAAAACCCTTCTTTTAACAGGAAAACCATTCAGCTTGATTACAGCACAGAGCCCACATTAGAGTAATTGGACTGAGAAGTAGAATCTGAAGTTATGTTGTTTGATATATAATGAAGTTAAATTTCAGGATTTTCAGAAGACATTCCGTTAAGTATAGAATAGCACCATTAGTTAATCACAAGAAAATCCTAATTTTTGTGAACTCTTGAATATCAGATTTACTTGTTGACTTTTTCTGTTTCCTTTATATGCTGATCATCAATGTTGTTTCGTTCCCATCTTCAGTGTTGCACCTCTAAGGCACAGATATGGTATACAACTGGCTGTTTGTAATGCATTTTGTCCAACTTTTTACTTCCAACCTAGAAAATTCAAAGCCAGAGTTCTGACAAATGAGTCACACAATCAGCTAAATTAGGGTACTCCAGTTGGTTTAACTGGCAACTTTCAAGCACGCTAAACAAAACAGCAAGGTTTTAATGGTTTAAAACCTCCAAAGTGAATCATAATACAAAATGTATTGCTCATCAGCTGGCAAAGAAACCAAGGAATGCCATATGCTTTCAGTTTCATTTGTGTTATTTATCTTTAGTACTAAATCCTAATGCAATACACTTTCTATCACTTTACCATGTCAGGCTTTTTTATGTGTAAAGGGGTCAGGAAAGCAAGACAATATTGCTTTGAACAGTCACAAGCCAATACAAGCTCTACTAATTCCAGTGCAGTTGAGAGCTATGAAATATTAAATTACTTTTTTTTTTCTCCATGCATGCATTAGAAAGCACATAGCTAACAATACAGAGAAAACACCTGTTTAGATGGCTACTTATATGCTTGGGGTTTACTTTTAGACTAATTTGAAAACAAAACATCAGTAAGTCAAAAACAAAGATGATCAACTCAAGACTTATAAATAGATTAGTTAAGTCCTACATATGTAAATACAGGTTAAGAAGCTGCTGGAGAAGGGAAATTCCCATTACGTAGCACTGCATCAATGGATTCAGATCTACTTTTTCACTTACAGTACAGAAGGAATTACAGTGCCTCGGTGCAGTGACTCTCCAACTTGCAAAGCAAGAAGTCAGTACTTAGGAAACCTCTGATTCTATCTGACACTTCTCAGAGGCTCCCATATCCCTACCAGGATGCTGGTGTTTACTTTCAATTTGTTCTACTCCCCTACAGACAAATACTTTCAGTCACCGAGTTTTTCTTCTTTGTAATTTAATGGACGTTTCTTCTTAATGACAAGCTGTTTTCATAAGTATGTATTGGTCTTGTAAATGGTGCTAATGACCATCAAGTGACTAGAAGTTTCCTGTGTCATCATCATCATCCTGTCAACTATAACCATGTTTTGAATAATCACTGATCAGTGCACCCAAAAACCAGAAGAGCTATGAGATCAGCCATTCCTTTAAAACTTTTCCTCTCGGCTTCTGGAATCTTCAAAGACTCATTTTACATGCATTTCTGCTGCTCACCTAATGGAAGACATTATATTGCTTCCCTGCTCCCCTTACTATTTATATAATACTTTCCCTGACTCTAATGCAAACTCTTTTGGTCTTCTATCTTCTCCTGGACCTGAACTACACCCACTATGAACAAGTAACATGCTGCAAAATGACACGATAAGAGCTCAGTGAAGGCAGTTTGCCAGCTGGCTGCTGTCCTAGAAACTGGGAGAACGACAGAAGGCAGCACATTGAATTGCTAACAAGAAATATGGCTGAAGAAAGAAAATGCAGTTTAATAGAGATGCTGTAGAAATTAAAGCAGGACAAAAGAATGAATTAGATAAATTTGATTATTACTGGGGTAACAGCCACCTAAAACCGCACTCAAACACCAGACCATCAAACTCCAGAAATTCACTTTGAGTTTGTAAAAGAACAATTGTCTGGTAAGGAAATTGGAAGAGATGGTTGACCACAGGCAGGTCTGTCTATTTGGATGACAGAAAGCTGGAAGATACATAGCTGAACATGGAGAAAGAAGAGTTAAAGAGTAAAGCAGATTTTGCTGAAGAGAAGCACATTAATTATCTTCCAGAGAGAATTAAGTCCCTGCAGTCTTAAAACACTTTGAACACAGTTTCACTGGGAGAAGGTCAGAGAAGCAACTACTTTGTTCTCATTTAAGAAAAGAAAAAAAAACACAAAACAAAAAACAGGATAAACCCCAGGGAACCATATATTCACTAAATTGTCTGTTTTATTTTAGAAAAAGCAATTAGAAATAAAAATTAAAGTGCAATTAAAATACAAACCCCAACACTCCTTCCTATACCTGGGAAGCATTCATCAATTCAATAACTTTATTTGCCAAGTATTGATTAATATTTAGTAAATAAAAAGCAGACCATGAGCTAAAATTCTTTCTGGGAAAGGGAGGGAAACATCTGCTGGCAAAGATGACTTTAAAAAGAATTTGCTAGAGGTGTCCCAAAGAGTTAGAGCCTCCTAGTAAAATGTCTTGCCTTTGATGATTTTAAATAAAACACCAGTCTTAATACTCTTGAAGCTCATGACACAGCATTCTCTGCAGGTTTTACAACATTCTCCAGAACCAGCATTAAAGCCATTACCTAAGCACAATTTCAGTATGTATAAATGTGCTAAGGCATAGATTAAAGTTTAATTAATAAGGCTGATACTTTTCAGTGCAGTCTTTGAATGGACAGCCTATATAACTGTAGGAAAAAATATTTATATAATATTAAAATCAAATTTCAAATAGTGAAACAGGAGTGCAATTCTAAGAAGACATATTACTTTTGATCTAAAATTGACAATAATCAAACTTAGGCAGCTCAGGAGCCTTGAAAGGTTTTATTTGCTTTAAAATATTCCAACATCTACATTTGAGCTGAAGTCAAGTTCTTAGGGGAAAATTTAATTTTTTCATATAATGCCTTCACAGATGAAGAAATTATCAAAATCTTTGGCAGTTCTTCAACTATCTTCTCTTAGAATTGATGCTTGCAATCTGAACTCATTTAAACTCACATTCTATCCAAGTGGACAGAATTTACCCAAGAATCACAGAATATTTGAGGTCTTCAGGGACTGTTTCCTGATGAGAGAATCTCCTTATCTCCATCTTGTGACCACCAATAGAACCTGAAGGAACAGCATGGAGCTGCAGCAGAAGTGGTTTAGGTTGAATATCAGGAAAAAAATGCTTGACCAAGACAGCGATCAGGAACTGAACAGACTTCCCAGGGAAGTGGTCGTGGACTGATCTTGGCAGAGTTCAAGAAGCATCTGGACAACACTCTCAGATATATGATCTGACTTTTGTGTGGTCGGGCATGGAGCCAGGAGTTGGTCTCAGTACTATCCTTGTGGGTTCTTTCCAACTCAGGATATTCTGTGCTTCTACGATATTACCCAGTCTATCTAGTTGGCTGAAGTAGGTTGCTCAGGACCATGTCCCAATAAGATTCTGAGTAACTCCAAAGAAGGTTACTTGATATCCTCTCTGGGCAAACTCTGCTAGTGCCCAACCACCATCTCAGCAAAAAAAGGTTTACTTCATTTAAACGGAATCTCTTGTATTTCATTATGCACCCATTAGCTCTTGTCATGTCATGGAGCATCACTGAGAGAGCCTGGCTCCATACTTCACTATCTTTCATCAGGTATTTAAGTAATTTGATAAGACCTGCCCTGTGCCTCTCCTGCTCCAGGCTGAGCAATCCTAAGTCTCAGCCTCTTGCTGAATGTCAGATGCCCTGCTTCCTCAGGTTGCTGGACCTGTCTAGTAAAATCAAGTCTTATTTCAGCTGGGGAGCACAAAACTGGACATAATAAGCTTAAGGATGATTTATTGAATGATATTCACAAAGTTTAATTTAAGATCCCTCTTTCCTACTCTCATCTAATGCTGTTAAAAAAGATCTTTTATCTCAACTACTTTTGACTGCTTAGGTGAACTTAAGCATTTTGTTTCCTTTTGTTTTTAGATGGCATATTCAGATCTCCATTTCTTATGTGAGACTCCATATTTTAGATTCAGGTGGGATTAAATTGTTTCTAATTTCCTTTCTGTCAGTAAATAGTTCTATCTAAAATAAAATAAAATTGAAAAAAAAAAAAAAAAGAAGAAGAAGAAGAAAACCTGAACAGGTTTTAGAGGAAAATAATTACTATATGTCTATATATGAATGTATATAACAAGTGATGCAGAAGTAATTGCTCACCATCCCCTTAATCGATGCCCACATAGCCCCCTGCAGAGCAGAAGAGAGTGAGATGAACTCTCACTCCCTTCAGAACTCCTTCCACATGATGTCATCTGGCATGGAATATCCCTTCGGCCAATTTAAGTCATCTGTCTTAACTCTGTTCCCTCACAGCTCCTTGGGCCCCAGTGCAAGAGGCCCCAGCTCTGTACAACACTGCTTAGCAGCAACTATAAACACTGGTGTGTTACCAAGTTTGTTTTTCTTCTAGAACCAAAACAAAGCATCATACCAGACACTCTGAAGAAAACAATTTCATCCCAGTTGAAACAAAGACACCTCTTTTTTTTAAAATACATATCTTTGAGAGCTGAGTTTCTATTATGCATGAATTCTGCTTTGATGACTGGCTTCAAGGACTGCACTCTATGAAGTGAGATTTTTAGCTATGGGTGAGCACAGACATCACCT
The DNA here is from genome assembly GCA_023055505.1 of Callipepla californica brunnescens. Lineage (NCBI taxonomy): Eukaryota > Metazoa > Chordata > Aves > Galliformes > Odontophoridae > Callipepla > Callipepla californica. The sequence goes on from JALIRH010000013.1 coordinate 4,675,767, forward strand.
CTATTGTTTTTAGCAAAGAGCATGAGCACTAGCAGGTGCTCCATTTGCCTGGCCTCTTAAAAGACAAAAGGGATCAGCAGTGGAAGTTTAAAACTTCTAACTCCGCTAGTTCTTTAGTAATCTGAACCTCAAGGAGTAACCCCAAAGTTTCAATCCTGCCGTAACTCTGAAGAAGAAAAGAGACTGAACAAAGAACTCACGTGCTTCCAAAACCATTCTCAGATTTGTAAATTCTTACCCACTACCACATTTAGTTAGCAGACTGAGCATTCAGAAGCCATCTGTTCTCTGGCCCACTCCTTGTATTTTGGTACCACGGACCTAGTACGACAGCCCTCACCAGTCCCTACCTGAACACTGCCACTTACACGTGCTGTCCAGAGCTCTGCAGCCAGCTGCTGCCTCACTGCTCCGGCACTCTGAAACACAACTAGCTTGTAAGAGTAGAAACTGATGTAGTTTTAGAATTCACTCCTCCACAGAAGTGAAAGAAAAAGGATTGACATTAACTATATCATATAATTCAAATTTTGATTAGATACAATTGCACACCTGTGTCTGAGTGACCTGGATATCACTGTGAGCAAACTCTCAAGAGCAAGCTGAAGCAAGCTTGGGAAATTCCTTCTATTACCAAAATTCTGTAGGCTACTTGTGAAAATGCATCCCTCCCACTCGTCTTTACTTCTCTCACAGAACACCTCCATCCAAACTTAATATCACAGCAAATCTTCATGAGTTTTACAATCATTTTATGATATTTTTAATTTGTCACTCAGACTATCCCAGTCACAACTGCTCTTGGATATGGCCAGTTACTGAACAAATACAGACCATACTTAGAACTTTCAGAAAGATTTTCTTCCCAGAAGAAGGCTCTGAAAAAACTTCAACTCGTCATTTTTTGGATTTTGGTGTTGGTTTTTCAAATGCCACTCATTAGTTCCCCACATAAGACCCTATTACTTATTAATCCAGTGCTTTCAAATAAGCAATGGATATTTTAGCAAAAATAACATCTTTTTGCACAGCTAGATCTAAAGGATGATTGACAAAAACCACTTCATCTCATGAAGAGACAGTAGGTTTTATTTTATTTTATTTCTAATCCTCCTTTTCCAACAGTTGCAGCAGTCCCTGAACAGAAAAACTGAATTTCTCATGATAAAATTAATATAAAAGTATTCGCTCACTTGATAAAAGATTTATTCTTCAATCTCAGCAGGACTGGGAATTTCTAGCATGCCTTGATGTATCTGACACTTACCATAGGATTGTTGGGAATTTTACACCAAAGCCATCAAAATAAGGTCCTCTGACTATCACTTTGTCCACATCAGATCTCACCACTCTGAGAGAGAAACATCCTCTGAAGCTAGAAGCCCATAAACCATGACACCCCTCCAGTTTTCTGTGCATTTTTGGACTCTGTGACTCAGTGTCACAGCTCTCAGCACCGAATTCACTCTCTAAAAATAAGCCAGAGCATATGAAGGTGGTCCTCTTTTTCCATTCAGGTCACTAGCTATTTCCACATCTCACCATCTTTCCAAGGACAGAAATCATGAAATACTTTACCAGGTTTTCCTATTTCCAATGGAAAATTACAATACATGGATATCAGCTCTCACTCCATTATGTCCTATCCATCTCCCTCTGTCCCTTTTCATGAACTTCAGTTTTCCTTGCCAAAAAGAGAAAATACAAATATCACTATGGTACCATATGAACATGTGATGAGCCTGCATCTTGAATAGTACATACAGCTCTGCTCCACCCCCACTCAGCAAAATATTAATACTAAGGAATAGAGAAATCATCAAAAATATTGATGAAAAACGTGGAACTGCTTCCAAACAAGGAGCAATTAAACAGACTAGAATTCCTCAGCTTAGAAAAAAGATGCCTGAGATGTGTTATCTACATACACATTCACAAGCTAGCTTTATTTTCTGGCCATCACAGGAGTTCAACTAACAAGGGCCAAGAGCCCTAATAAAGATCAAAGCTAATCAACAATTCTAAACTTGCACTTCAATATCAGTCCTTTTTTTTTTTTTTTTTCCTTAAATCATTCTGCATGACATGTTAATTTCAAAATTTAATCCAAAATAAGTGCAGTATTATCTGCTGCTTTGCAGCCAAGTCCATGAACACTATCACACTAACTATTAAAAACCACCATTCAGAAGGAAAAATTCAAGTTAGTTTTAGAATAAATATTCTCAGCTTGACTATGTTCAGTTTCATTCATATTCATCTACTTGTTTCTTTGCTGTTCAAACCAACTACTGACACCATGGCCATACCAGTACTCCTATGAACACTTCAGTCAGCTCATGTTCCATGCATTTGTTGCCATTCAGTGTTCCAAAAGTACTCTTAAACCATGTGATAAATAATGCAAGGCCTGATTACTTTAACAAAGATGAACTTATCGTTACAGCTTCTTGACAAGCTGCTGCAATGAACAATATTTCATCAAGTGTATTGTGTGCATACATGCTAAATATAGAGCATATATTTTTTCCCCCGGTATAAACTATGCACATTCCAGAATTTTCATAATCAACTAGTACCATTAATATTCCTTTATTCTCAGGATCTTCTTAACAATGACACTATTTACATCCCTTAAATTTTTGTTTCCTTTTGCTTTATCAGTTTCTCTCTGTATTCCTTCTAAATAACATGCACTTATTGCTATCAGCTTCCCACTCTTCCCATTTGTTATGGTACTTTTGCTTTTCTTACAAATGCCATAGTTCTCTCTCTAAGGCAGGTTTTATACTACAGCATATAAAATCTTTTAAAAATTACCTCTAACATACTCTACGAGATATTTCCTTGAGGGACTTGAGTGCCACAGAGAAGCTCTGGAAACACTAATTAAAAGGAAAAACCTGGTGTGTTACATCTAAAAATCTCACAGTAATAAGAACACAACATTTCACGAGCATTTATTTATGTAAATGATTATTCTGTCATATAATCAACTCATTTAATTTAATAATGTTTTCTCTTTATTGTAGGTTTTATAGATTTTCTTCATTTTCTAAAGTCTATCTATTCTCATTGGTTCCTGTTTCTAATGAGTAATGAGCAACTTTTTGTTCAGTTTACAAACAGTAAACCAAATACAGACCTAATTACTTACTGAATATTAAGGAAACTTCTAATAATCTATTGTGTTGCTTTCTAACTATAATATAAAATGAACACAATAGTTAGATTATTTTATTTCACATTTCTGTGAATGTGCACTACTTTGCACACAAAACTGTTCTGAAAATTAGTTAGTCTTTACTGAGAAATACTTGTTAACTTGGAAATAAAAACACATAATGAACTCATAAGTAGTGTGAAAGAGAGCAGCATGAGATCTAGTTTAATGCATTTATCATCTCACAGCATCATTTATCATCATTTTTAAGCCCATTTTAAGGTGTCCAGCCAAGTGCAAAGGTCTGATATAATTTTATTGGGTACTGACTAGGCTTAATAGAGATTGTTTTAATTAATATAAAAATAAGTTTTAGCTCTATACATACATGACTCCCGAACTTGGATGAAGTAAAAAGGGGCTTCATACAATAACTAAATAAAGCAATGAAAATAATCATTATTATTTTCAGATGGGAAACATTTTCAGTCCAAACAACTTGAAATTGTTGCAGAAAGCTAAACATTGACTAAATACTGTCTAACCAGTTTACAAATACAGCTACTGACTCAGAGCAGGCGGGAAGAAACAAATCCATCTGCCATCATATGCTTTATGACAGCAGGTAAAATTCACTTACATTTGAGACTGGGAATTGTTACAATCAATAGAAATAGTTTTAAAGATTTTTTTTTCTCTAAGAAAATATATAATTTACAATATGTAGCCTTTTGTGAAGCCAAAAGAAAGGTCGAGTGAACAAGAAATCTATCTGATGGAGGTATATCCTGGGTCGACTGTGTCTAATCAGGCAGCGAGGTCCTCATAAATCATCAAACCATAACCTTTCCCAGGGCCAGCTGAGCAAGACAGGGCCCTGCCAGGAGCAGTGTGGTACCACATGGTTTCATTCCCTCCTGAACATTTTATTCTCATCATAGACACCTGAGATAAGATGACTCCTTTCAGATTCAGAATCATCACAAATGAACAGAGGCCCTTTCTCACCCTGAAAGGGTTAGCGACAGATACGAACCATTGTGTCTAGTTTTTCAAACAAAGAGTATTTTCCTTTTCTCTCCTTCAGTACCTTTGAGTACGTAGTGCCTGAAGACTTACTACAACAAGCTGCTAATGTTGTATGAAATTAGAAATTCCTGTTCAATGCATAGGGAGATTATTTTGCACATTCACTATGGTAATATTTGTTCCAAAGCTCAACTCAAACATAATAAAAAAAAATAATAAAAAAGAAAAAAAAAATTTTGACAAAAAAAAAAAAAAAGTTTCTCAATGCCGCTGATAAAGAGTCACAAATCTGGGGGAAGAGTTCATAAAATCAAGACAAATATTCTGAAAACCAGGCTACCCTCCGTTTGTGTATTTCTAATTTCCAAGTGCAACTACTGACCAGTAAACACAACTGCCTCACAACAACATTAACTGAAAAGTAATTATATTAAAAAGAAAAAATAATGGAAAATTATATTCTACTGTTGCCCCATTCACTGCTGCAGGCATCTACTAATGAAGGCACTATAAAACAGAATTGATTCAGTAACATAATTCAGACAGGTGCCTGCTCCAGTAGCTCTGTGTGCCAGCCTGTGTAAGTCGTAACACAGAGAAGCAAAGATTTTTAAGTCATGTTATGCTTTGGTTATTTGCTGATAAAGGTAACAAAACCAAATCAAAACAAAACACCAAAGCACAACCAAAGCAAAATAAAACAAAACACAGAGAACTTGATGAAGTGTTGTTCCTTACTTCTCAAAGCATCGTTAGCATATCTGCATGGCATTTCTTCAAGCCCCAAGAGTTAATCCATCAGAAAATGAATTTAGTACAATCAGACAGATTTTACAGTGAACGCGATTTCAGTAAATCTCAAATGACTTAAAATTTCTTCAGTAATTAATGATCTAAATCATACCAGAGGTTTTCGTTATACCGTGTAAGGCCTTCATGTAATTATTGTGAGATTTAAGCTGTAAAAATACATGAAACCACTGTGGAAAAATGCCTTGGTGTTCCATGGCCTTTCTAACACTTAAGTAATTTTATCAGAAAGCTTTACAACTCTAAGTATTTAGTTTAGCTCTATTTAACATTTTTGAGGATCCAACTATCTAGTTCTTCCTTCAGGTCAGAACTGCTTTTGTCTTGAAATCATGCACACTCAGCTGACTTGAGCAAAAATTACCCCATCTTGTTTCTTTTATCATCTTACAGCTTCATCTTTCTACCTCATCCTTTAGACATGAATACTACGGAAATCACAAGAGGTGAAAGCAGCAGTTAATGCAGCACTATTAACCCAGGCACTACTAAAGGAACTGTACATGGCAAAGACTACAGAACTGCAGGCACACTGCATAGCAGGCTAGACACATGAATGATGCCTGCTAGATGTCATTTTCATGAAAACTCTTCTGTTTGAAAATTCAAAGAATATCGAGTCAAGAAGATATAATTAATTTCTAGATATATCAAGCCATTTCCAAAATAACTGAAGTTACTACAAAGAGACATTACTTTATCTTGAAAGTTCCATGGTTCTGCTAATTATTGTTATGCCACATTCTTGTTTTGTCCTCACAAGTCAGAACTCAGGAGCTTCCCAAGCAGTATTCAGAGGGCCTGTTACCACTCATCCTAATGACATGCCTCAGCTCTTGACTGTTACGCAGACCTACTGAGATCTTCCCACAGTCTTGGTAACTGTTTTGTCTCTACTAATATCAAAATCCAGCTTCCTTCTGGTTTCTTCTCCAGTGATCCTTCTTACAGTATCTTATGCACTTCCATGAAAGCCAACTCACCAGCAAAGCTTACACAAGGAGATACTGACATCAACCAAAGAAATCACATAAAAACGTAAAAACATTCTGCATCACTTATGGCTTTTTAAGGGATGTTTCCATTTAGCTGACATTTGGTTGATACACAAAGGAAGCTGAGTATATCATTAAACATGTGAAGACAGGAAAATAACATACAAATAGAAGGAAAGGAATTATTACTGTTTTCTCAAAAAAAGAAATAGCATCCGTCAGACTCATTTTAGTCCCCTGGAAAAGCATTAGTATGGATAGCAGGTAAAAATTAAGTTGATAAAGGACATGAATAGAATCATTTGGAAATAACCATAGCCTTGCAGAGCCATGCATTTTGAACACAGGCTGATGAAAATCACAGGCCTGACCTAACATGTAACCCTTTTCTTTACAGATCGCATTATTTGTGATAGATATGTCAATCAAATATAGCAGGAATTCACTTCAGTGGCTGTGAAATTTGATTAAAACTTAATGCATCCTGTCTTTTTCAAAGTCTAAATGCATTTAGATGGTCAACAATCTGTGAAATTATGATTTTGCATGTTAATTGTTCGTGGTTTTTGTTGTTAGAGAACACAGTTCTTGCTTTGTTTTTAATTGAAGTGCAGATACAATCAGCCCTTTGCTATTTTCAAATCATGAGACATTCTTAGGAATCGTTGTACTGTAAGAATTCTGACTGAATGAACTGATAATCTCTGTGCTTAATACTCTCAAAAGAATTCTTAAAATTCCTGCATTATTCTTTATAGGAAACTGACACCAGAACTTAAAAAATCACAGTTCTGTCCAACTGGATTTCTTCCTTGAGCAGCTTAAGAACCCAAGGTGTAAAGAAAAAAAAGAAAAAAAAAAAGGAAGATAATGAATTATTTTGTCAATATATGTGATAAAGATCTATCATGACATTTACCAATCATTATTCCTCTCATACAGAAAGTGATGCACAACCTTGAAAATACTTTTCTATCAGACACTGTATAACTATTAGGCACACTGGGTCAGAAAAATGTGATTTTTAGTCATTTGCCACAAAAATAAATTATAATTAAGATAATTCCATACCCTTGCAGCAATAAGCTCCAGAGTTTTGAGTCCTAATTTTCAGCTTCCTTCCAGTCCCTAAAAGAAGCAGTTTCAAAGGTGCAAATAGGACTGAAAGAGTTCTATGATGAATCACATTTTATAATCCTGATTTTATCTATACAGGTTTCTTTAATTGTGTCCATGTTTCAGATGTAGCATTGATGACAAAATAACATCAACTTGCACTTGTATCAGTAGCTCCAAACTGGTAAGACTGGACTTGAAACTCCCTATGCTTCTTGAAAGTGAATCATTTCAATAATTATAGTATTCTTTTTATCGTAGTCTTCAGGGCATAGTGAAAGAAAATACATTCAATCTTTTTACTTTCACAGGAAACTTCTAATAGCAGCTTGTAATTATTTTACTGTATTTACTTAGAGGCATGGCATGGTTGATTGAAAGAAATACCAACAATACATGGCATGATGTCAGCAACACTGCAACATTTAGGTCTAAAAAATCGAATCTAAGTTTTCTGTCTTTGTTCATTACTTTGAAGATGTTAGAGCATCTTTAGAGATATGGCAAAGAAGGCTGTGCAACCTCACAGAATTCATGCTGAAAATTGGCCTTACTTCCCAACAAGCAAAGTCCTATGTTGTTTTTTTGTTGTTGTTTGTTTGTTTTAAGTGAAAACATTCCCCAGAATTCTGCTTTCAGGTTTATTGCAGCCTTTCTTCTATCCTTTCAAAAGAAGATAAATGTTTCTAGGGCCAGTTATTTGGCAAATAGAATAATGTGCAGAGAAGATTTAAACTAGTGTGCAGTGTCACGATTCATACTTTAACCCGCAGCTGGAGTTCTGCATAAAATCTGTCATAAATCATTCTGGCCTCTAATTTCCACATTTTCTCCATTGATGAATACAATGGACCGCACCATTTTTTCTTCATGGTTACCTGGAGACCTGTTCCCACAACAAGATCTTGTTTTCAATTGTTTGTAGCAACAGTAAATGCTGTCCCTGCAAGCTGGTGATTTCCAGACACCTGGGCACTTTGGAAGATGTGTGGGCAGCAAGGCCAAAATGGAGGGAAATGTCCCTGCAGTGTGACTGGACCACACTGCTTTATTTCTGTTGCCACTATTCACTTGAAACCTGAGGACACAAATCCATGTATTAGGCAATGTACTGCTTGTTGACAGTTACCTGGCTAGGTAGAGCAGCAGGCAGGTGGGGTAGATTCCCACTGGGTGAGAGATGTGAGGCTCTGGTGCTGGCATCAAGTCTGCACAGCTCTGTGAGGAAATGGGAATGACTCTGGAACCCATGCATCTAAAATACCACTAACCGACCCCTGTGTGAGGTGAAGGATCAGCTGTTACTGCTTGAAGACACTGAAACACTTAAGGTTTTCTGCAGTGGCCTGTTCACCAGCAAAAGCCACCAATTCACATTTTCTTGGACTGAGTAACGCCCAAAAAAACCTTCAGACAAAAAAGTTGTTCATTAAAACCATGACCAAGAGCAACAGACCCCACATTTTCAGGCATCCTGAACAAATTCATTATGGAAATTAGTGTTAGCAGAAAAATACCAACCCTGGAAATATGCTAATTCTCTTAATCCAACAGCATGTACTTAGTCCAGCAATGCATGCTAAAGCCATTCCTTTATTAAAAATAAAAGAGTTATATAATCTGAAAGGTTCAAGTCTTACACTGACAAGAAGTAAAAAAATTAGTACGTATGCAGAATATATTTTTCAGAGATTACTTTCTATATGAAGAACTGACAAACTGATCTAATCTCAGTAGCCATGCATTGTCCAGCCCTAACACCCTTACTATCACCCAGCAGTAACTGCAGCAAATAACAGGTCACCTGTCCCCAGCTTCTTCCCCTTGTACCACATTCCTCCCCAACAGGAGTCACTCTAGATTTTCTGTTTGGGTGTCAGCCTTGAGTTTATCCACATTAAGAAAAACAGAGTAACAAAGCTAAATCAGGAGGCATGTTGTAACTTAACCACAGAGTCCACACGCAGGAATGGTAAACGACCTCACACAGAACTCTACAGCACTGCAAGCACTGCATCTGTGCCCAGGCCAGCTCAGGCATCACCTGTATGACACTAGATTGTGCCCTGCAGTCACCACTTTAACTTAAGCAGACAATGTGATTCTCAAAGCATGAATAATTCTCACACGCTTCCCAATAAAATAATGTATGCAGTCAAAAGCGTAAAGAATAATGTATAGTTTAAAATACATTCTAATAGTTTACTCTTCACATACAATGTTGTAGCATGCTCAGCCACAAATGAAATGAGGTTCCTTAAGCATTACTTGTCCTCTTCTTCCAAGTTTCTTTTATAAAGCTGAACCAGACACAGCTTTTATGAACAAAGCACTGTTAGAAGGGCAAACCCACCGAAAAACATTACAAATCTTAATAGAAACACCCTCCATTCAGTCAACAATTTTATAAGAGTAACTATGCTATTACACAGATCATAAATATCATATTAGTTCATAGTTCATTTTTGTGCATTCCATGTGCTCTCCACTTCCTTTAATGGTTTAATGAATGAACATCACAGATTCCACCTGTAAAATCTCTATTTTCTATTTCCTTAGATTATTGAAAGCTGCATAATAACATGGGAAAGATGTTAATATTCTTATCCATTAGTCATTACATGATAGAGGAGGATGAATATGTTATCACACTTAAAATAGAAAGATGGTTCAGGCTGTCAGCGGGAACTTGATTAGTTTGCAAAAGAAACTTGTTCGATTTGTATGCTTATGAGACACACTGTCAAAATTCTGTAAGATTAAAGACAGATGCCCCCATTGGAGTACATAGGCAAAGATAATGTACACGTAAATGTACCATCAATCCAGATAGATTCTCATTTTTCAAACAGCACAGCCTAATTTAGAAAGGTCTGAATGCTCTTCACCGAAGAACAGTAACAGTCTGAGTGCTGAGTACTACCACCAGAGAGATTTCTCACGTGAGTTTTAAACTGGGAGGCATCCTTTAATTATATTTAATATTATTCTCACTGAGCTAAAGAACGGTAAACTTTTCTTGTTCTGAGCTTGATAAAAAGTACACAGATTATTTTGGATGGGGAAAACTTTGTTCTAAATATTGAGAGACAAACTGCAATGAAGTATTTTACATCCACATTCTGACTTTCATTTATTACAGCACTCTACAATAGCTATAATAATAATTCAAGCAAGGCTTATTATGGACAAACCCTCCACTCTTCACTGTGACCTCTACAGAGCCTGCTAAAGTCATGGCTGCAGTGACTCATGCATCAGAAAAAATACTTATGATTGATTCGTTCTGATTAAGCACAGGGACAAACGCAGAGGTAACGCGTATGCTGGTGGAATGTTACACATCAGTGAATGTAATGTCAGATGTCAGGCAGTCTTAATCAAAAGGCAACCATGCTAGTATAATTTATGTGCCAAAATGCTGGGGGGGGGGAAAAAAAAGTTTTATTATAAAGCAAGGATGTGCAATATGTACATTAGTACACTTGAAGTTGGTGTTCTTGCTAAACTAGGTTGCCCTGGCATGTAAATAAACACCAGCCAAGACCTCCCACGTGCCTGTTAATTTAGAAGCTATCAGTACAAATCAATAAGCTCTCCATCAAAAATCAGGAATACGTGTGAGCCAGTCTGGGCTTGTCGAACAGAACAAACTGAAGGAAACATGAAAGTTACAATTTCTCTTGAACCATCTCTGAAACTCATCTTCAATATTCTGAACCGAGTGCAGACAAGGTTTATAAAGCTTGGTATTATTAAGTATTCAATGAGGAAAGTAAATGCCTAGGAACAGCTTAGCATCTCGTTAAAACTTCTTTTCTTCTAATCAGCCAGTTTGACTGCGTATACTTGCAGTTTAGCAAAATCTGTGGAAAATACACTAGCAAAAACAACAACAAAAATACAGTGGAGACGATTAAGAACACAGCCAAGTTTTTCACAGTTACCCTCTCACTCCTAGAACACTTGCCAATTTCTATTAAAAAAAAAAACGTTCCAGTTTAATCAATAGGTTTAGGTTTTTATGGATTATCAATGTTACATTTGCAACAAACGTTTCTAATATTTTTCAACAATAAAACCTAGCCAGTATTTTAAAGTAACCTGGAGAAGCTTTGGACCGTTCAAGCCTAGAACAATTTATTTGGCTAAACTTGATATGAATGAAGATAGAGAAATTTGGTGGATAATTTATCTCTGTCAATCAGAAGAGAATTGTTCCATTCATTTCTCCTAGGTGTATGCAAAGCAGGAATTATCTCATTATGTATAAAATATGCTCATTCTGCAGAGCTATGCACCAGATTCTTACTTGCTGCGCATGTCAAACACACAAGCTGTGATCACATGTTGCTCTAAGATCACGTAAAAAATTATTCTACCACCACAGCCCGTAAGTTACACACCATAGGATAGGTACTGCTCATTAATAAAGCCACTACAAACATTCAGACAACACCAGGGTAAATCAAGAATTTCTATTGTGGAATGAGCTTAGAAGTAAGCACTGGTACTTATTTGGCACCCAGAAGCAGATGGAACTGTCTTGCCATCTCATGAGATATTAGAATATCCACACCCCAAAACCTGTTAATAACATCTGTTAATCTAATTACAAAGAATGTGCATCTGTATTGAATGAATTTCTAAGTCAACTAGCTTCCAGCACATCTATTATGACTGCTGATTTCAAAGGCTGACAACTTATTTTTTTCAGAGAAGAAAAGAAGCAACAAAATACAACCACTGTACCTGGCAGGAACTTGAGTGTCTTTACAGAGGAAACTGCTAGCTTGTTAGGATCAAAATTATCAGCCTGTATATATAGATTGTACATACAATAATAAATGCAAGGTTGTCCCAAAAAGTGTCAAAAATTCAAATGTAAAGATATTTCAGCTCAGTTTCAGATCTTACTGATTTCTGTATTTTCTTCTAACCTGGCTCTCAGCTGAGTGTTGCAGTTGTTACTAAGAGTTGCATGTGGATAAATAGGCACAGTTAATTATGCAGTACTCGGTGAGAATAATGTTGTATCTGTTTTATCCACATGTATCACCGTGAAAGGCAATTTCATACCCAAAACTAGGCAGCAGATTAAGATAACTCATCACATCACCGAAGCTCATTTTTCCAGTTATTTCAAAGGATTCTGGCTAACAGTTTCCATCCTTTGGGTTAACATGAACCTGTTTCTGATAGGATAACTGAAGAGCAGACATGCTGGATATTTACCGTCAGATGGATGATGTTTGCAGAGGGAAACTCACATTATCTGTCTGTAGTGTGTGTTAATTTTATTTCACATTTCCTCCCAAGGAAAGCAATTAAATATATCTACACTAAAGCAGGTAGGGCTGTCACCCCCTGTCTAACCATAGGCATGCAGTTAAATTAATCTAGGTGTATAAGTATTCATCAATATATTGAAAAATAGCTGGCAAAACTGCACTATTTGACTTATTACATCTGAGACTACTGCAGTGACTTTTGTTCCCAAGGAATGGTTTAACTGTAGTCTCCAACACTGCCACCAAGCCTTACAATTCTTTCCAAATAATTCTGCAATAACTAATCCAGGACGGGTGGATTTTTGCCATTACCCAAATTCCTCTGCACTGTTCAGTGCTGGCCTCCAAGTTTGACAACAGGAATGAAGACTTCTTAAAAATTTTTAGCAGAGCACTAGCATTTCCAGGGTAACAGTGCAATTACTACATTTGACATGGGTTTAGAAACAGAACTAATTGCCGCAGGCTTACCCAGGATTTAGTCACCGTAAGACACATGAGAACACTGAAACACTCTCTAAATAACATTTTTTCCTTTTCTATACACACAGATCTTGTGCTACACATATCCTGCAACATTAAATCCATTTGCTGAATCCAAATTTGCATTCAGTATATTTTTTTAACAGAAAAAATACAGGAGAAAAGCAGAACACATCTTTTGAATCGTAAGGCACCACCAAAAATGGAAACACTTTTCACTCATTTTATAAAAGCGACAAACTAGGCATTTATTTTTTTCTTGTATGGCTGATAAAATGCTAAGTGCTGCATTTCACGTATCTCTCTGCATTTAGTTACAGAACAGCTGTCAAAGGCTCTATGCACCTCTGAAAAGGTGATGAAATTCCACTTTTTAAAATGACCATTTGTTGCAAGAGACACTTCAACATTTCCTATCTTTTCCTTTATATAAAAGTCATTGTTGAGATACCAGATATAAATAGACTTTGCTTTGTACAACAGATGCTTTTCTCTCGTCCTTTCTTCTTTTCTGTGATTCTGCCCACTGAATAAGCACCTTGCTGAAGCAATTCAAGAAGCATAGTGAAATCAAACATTGTTCTGCCTCTCTACTCATTTTAAAAATAATGAGGGCTGGCTACTGTCTTCTAATACGTTTCCGTCTATTGTGGTTTGCCAGGATTATGTTTTCTTACAGTATTTTCATGTGTTAGCACTGCCTTCAGAGGTTTAAGATGGGTGTTTGGAGAGTTGTGCTACTTTATTACACTTTTGTTCCCTCAAAAGTCAGTTAAAATTACATTTTTATTAATAATAATAATAATAATAAATCCTCTGGTAATGACAGACATTATTCTAACAGGCCAAACACCCATCTGAGTAGTTGTCCTGTTTATAATCTCCTGGGATCACATTTAACTTTAATGCATTTTCATTCCTTCACAAAACAAACCTCCCAAAATACAATCAAAACACTGCAGACTGGATAGTGTCAAAACATAAAGAGGTAAATCATGTCAAAATGGCATGGGTAAATAAAACGTAAAGGCTTCCACTCACCCTGAAAACAGGAGAAATCAATCTTTAAGTTAGAGATATGCTCTGCTACACTAACCTTCCATCAAAGAGGACTGAAGATGGCAAATCACACATGCAGTTATGTCCCTTAAAATTTTAAAAGCTCAAGCTAAATATCTGCATTGAGAGAACATCAGCATTTAGAATATTCATGGTTCTTATAATGTTATTTAAAGAGCTTCTCCAGTAGGCAAGACATAAAAACACATGACAGCTCCTGATACATTGCTGGCTGTAAAACAACTCTGATTGCAATCCTTAGTATGCTTCCTACCTGACGTGATTTAGAACACTGGGAGGTAAACATAATCTAGTACACACTTACCTCACCAAGGTGATAGTTTTCAAATATTTAATGCTAAAATCTATCAGAGGAAAATCTGAAGTAGCAAGATTCATATGTCACTTAGAAGGTTTAAAACTCACTTTTTTTTGTAAAACAAAGATATTTTTTTTCTAGTTCTGTTATAACAAACATTAAAGGCACACCACTACAGTGTGAATACGTATAAAATTCAGTGTCAGTGAAGATTATGATCAGAGTAAACTAGAAGAATTTTTTAAAAATTACTTTGGGAAATAAAATTTCTATGATTTTTCAGATCTGGCTGATGAGAAGATTCTTGCCTTCAGTGACTGAGACCTTTCTACCTTTACACGTGGAAATTGACAACTGATAGCCATTCTCTTGTTCATTCGTACTTAAATATATGGAGCAATAAAGCTCGCATCCTTTGTGTTGGCAGTACAAACAATGATTTCTGCAGGAGAAAAAGAGATCTCTTACACTACTGTGGCTGAATTTGGCTGCATTCCGTCAGGCTGCATTTTATGAGATGCCTGCCTCCTGGATCCTCCCTTTCTAGCTAGGCCACAAAAAAAAGCATCCAAATGCCTTTACATGAGAGTGCCACTGCCCTTATAAATTCCTTTTCTCAACAGATGCATTCCCTGTCTCTGTGTTTTTCCATATTTCTCCCTGTAGTCCACCCTGTCTGCTCACTCTGCACCCTGTTACGCAGTCTCTACCTCCATTTAACCTGGAATGTATTTCCTGGCTGCCTCCTCTTCATACTCCTCATCCCACGTCAGATGTACACAACGTTGTTCTCACTGCACTGAAAAGAAATGTTATTGCTATTTCAGTAAAACTAATCAAGTGCTAGGAAAATGTTTTAGAGGAGAGTTTCTGTTAGATCCTGAAGTCTTTCCAGGGACGTGTATATTTTATGAGAGCACACCAATAAGGACACTTTAGGCCTTTCTGGGCCTTCTGCAGAATTATAGCTGTTACACTCTTATCTTTCTGGGATTCATTTCCAGACTGTGAAAATTGTTGCATTTACTCCAGCAAATAATTGCTGCTGATTTATCTAAACTGACAGATAGGCAGATGTGTCTTCAGTTGAATTAACTTCCCATAATTTTTTTGTTTCCTCTGTAAAAAACGTTATTAATAATGCTATTAGGTTTAGTATGAGAATATAAAACAAACTAATATTCTGCATTTCTTTGCTTCTCTATGGAACTAGATGGTAAGATTTATTAACAACAACAAAAAAAAGCTTTAAGGAATGACTTAGAAGAGGGAGAATGGATTTCTTGTTTTGATCTTTTTTTTAATTTATTTCTATTGGACCCCATTCAAAAATACTCAAAGAATGACACTTAGTATGACACTTTGTCTCTTAGCTTCGTTCAAAGTTGTTCAGTGTAAATTTCTGGGAGTAAGATCAGCGTCAGAAACAACCAACAAAGATAGCAGCACCATGAATGAGCTGAAAACATGACACTGGGGTTTTGAAAATATTTTCTCCTGCAACAGAGACATGTAATTACTATATGTACATACTACTCCTTCCTCATGTTAGTAGATGATGCTTTGAGATGCCAAAATTTGTCCGCATTATCTAGCTGAAAAATAAAGAATGGAAACCCAATACTACCTGATATGCCTAGGGGCAGTTGTATTAGAGAAAACTCAAAGTTATGAGAAGCTAAGGGCCAGGTACTCATTTTCAGATGCTCAGCTGCATGCTAACCAAAAGCTTCAAGTTTTCAAAAAATAAAAATTAAAAAAAAAAAAAAAAGGAAAAAAAAAAAAAAGAAAAAAAACCAGTCCTTTAGGCTAACAGCTAGGAACAGACAATTTCTGTCTATCCTTCAATATATGAGGGCTGCTCCAAAGGTAATGACTCCAATTTATAACGTGGGCCCACAGTGTCAAAGGTGTATGTTGGTGATATGACAGTAGAGGTTGAACCTTCACATCTATATGCTGACACATTTTGTTGTTGTGCAGAGGATGCTGTATGTTTTGGTGATGGCAGCAGAGGGGCAGTCTGACAGAACGGGCCTGACACAGAAGTACATATGAAGCAAAGTGATGGAACTCAATTCCTCCATGCAGAAAAAAATGGCATCCACTGACTGAATGTTTATGGAGGTCAAGCAGTGGGTGTGCACAGACTGAGCTGGCGGGTGATACACAGATAATTAGGCAGATTTTCACAAGCTCAGCATTCAGGCTCTTGTTAATCACTGGCAAAAATGCATAGCTTACAGTTGTATCTATTTTGAAAAATAATTTTCTTATAGCTGAGAATTTGCTCTATCAAATAGTCTTGCTGTGCTCTTTGTATCTGTTGCAGTTTCCATAGAAATAAATAGGATGCATTATTTTTGGAGTGTCCTACGTACATATACCACCTAAATTAGACATACAAAAAAAAGTAGATAATTCACATTCAGGATAAGCACTCTTTGCCTGCGTGGTTATTATCGGTCAGAAATAATTGTGCTTGCTCTTGTCTGCCCCTTCACCCCTTTCAGCTATGTCTCCTATGACCGCTCTATTTGAAAATGCGATATTCTGATGCGTTATCTGAGGAACAAAAATACTTTGTCTGGGCTTACTGCTTCTATTCAACACCCAGAACAATCTATGTCTATTCCTTTAAGCTCCTCGGGATGTGAAAAAAATATGGTTACATAAATCTTTGTAATCCTGAGGGGAGGATAGCATATAAAGAGTTTACTGGCGTTAGGATTAAGTCTAGTGTATTACAGTGCAATATTTAATCTGCTAAAATCTACCTTGGTGTTGCAAGCTGTTTTGTGCTTGTAGATGAAGCTTTGGAAATAGGACACAGCTGGCAACACTGATAGAAAGAACACCTTAGAATAGGAAGAAAAGAAAGAAAAAAGACAAAAATGGTGAATCTACTAATGAACAGATTTGCCACCGTTGCTTGCACAGTGGGTTCTTATGAGCCTATAAAATGACAGATGATGGAGGAAATCCTTATAACTGAAACTAGGAACAGTCACTGAAGTTAGAAACACTGCCACAGACACCACAGAAAATTACAAATGTGGAGCAAAACCCATGTGACATTTCACTACAAGATGCAGAAGTCCTGCTTGGTTTTAAGATTCATCAATCCAAATGAAAGTAACAAATGAGTCTTAGGTACCACAGAAAAATGAAAAATACCTCATGCTGAAATAGACTTTGTCCTCTTTTGATAAATCTGTATGAAATGATAACATTGCAGTCACGTGCTACTTTAAGGAAAACATGGAGGAAAGGCTATTTTTAGGCATTTTTCTAAAGAATGCCACAGTTCTACCACTTGACCTTATTTATTTGCGGTCAAATGCTTTCCTGTCAAGCTACACGTGACCTCTTCTGAGTTTAAAGATTCAAAAGCAATGTAGACCGGCAATTAATACACAGGCCTATCTGGGAGAGAAGCTGGGGCACTGGTTTCTAGCTCTGCAGCCTTGGCTAAAGCATTTCTTGGCACAGCTGTGTGCTCAGGAAAGAAAACAAAATATAAACATTTGCTTAAGTGCTACTGTGACCTGGGACAGTTAAAGAACAGATTAAATGACAATCTAATTAGGGCCCTAGGTATTAACCAAGGGAAGCCAATTGATGTTATCTATTTTGGATTTGGGTAAAGCTTTTGATGGTCTTTCTCTCAGTATCCTTTTGGTCAAAATGTCCAGCATACAGATGGACAAAAAGAAATAGCAATGCAATGGATGAGTAATTGGCAGACAGTTTGGGTCAAGGAGTTACGTATAACAAGCTACAGTAAATGGTTTTACATCAAGCTGGCCAGCCACTAGTGGGGTTCCCCAGGGCTCCATTTTAGGGCCAGCTCTCTTTATTGTTTTCATAAATTGCTTTGATGGAGGACTAGAAGGTATTTTGAGCAAGTTTGCTGATTATACTAAACTGGGAGGAGCTGATGATTCCAGCAAGGATGGAGAGGCCTTGCAGAGTGGCCTAGACAAATTACAAAGCTGTGCAACCACCAACTGCATGAAGATCAAGTGCCAGATTCTGCACATGGGAAGGGGCAAACCTTGCTGTACATTCAAACTGGGAGATGAGATGTTGAAGAGCAGCCCAGCTGAAAGGAATCTGGGGGTCATGGTTGACAGCAGTGTGCCCAGGTGGACAGTTGTATCCTGGGATATATCAAGCATGGTCATGGAAGTGACTGTCCCACTCTGCGCTGCCCTGGAGCAGCCTCACCTTGAGTAAAAGTGCAGTCTGAGGCACTACAGAACAAAAAGGACAGAAAACTATCAGAGAGCATCCAAAGGAGGGCTATAAGAATGGTGAAGGGTCTAGATGGTAAGAGATATGAGGAGCAGCTGAAGTCCCCTGGTTTGTTCAGCCCATAGAAGGGAATGAGGAGAAACCTCATTGCAGCCTATTGCTTCCTCACAAGGGGTAGCAGAAGGGCAGGGGATGATCTCTGCTCTCTGGTGACAGCAACAAGAACAGAAGGAAAATAATGGAGCTACACCAGGGAAGGGTCGGACTGGATATCAAGTTATTCAACTAGAGGGTGACTGTGCTCTGTAACAGGCTCCCCAGGAAAGTGGTAACAGCACTGAACTTGCCAGAGTTCAAAAAGCATATGGACAATGCTCTCAGTCACATGATATGATTTTGGGGTGATCCTGTGTGGAGACAGGGGTTGGACTCGACGATCCTTATGGGTCTCTTCCAACTTGGGGTATTCTGTGATTATCTACTGTATCTGAAAAAAGAGAGGTCACTTGGGCCTTTTCCATAGCTGAAAACACTATAGGAACAAGACGTATTGCAACAAAAATAAATAAATAAATAAGGTTTTCCCTTAATCTCTTAAGTAGTATTTAAATTCTCAAACTGAAAACTACTGTTTTGAAGAACTCAAGGTCTGTGTGTAACAAATTACTAGACATCAGCATAAAAGTCTGTATCTCCACGGAACACTGCCAGGATGTTGGATTTCATTTTTTTTTCTTTTTGTTTTATTTAATGGAGGTGCATGTTTTTCTATAGCTGAGGTTGTTCTATCTGCCCTTGTCAAGCTTTAAATACACTAGAGCTTGTTAGAGCTAAATATAAGCCTTAATATACAGACTTATGTTTATCTTATAAAACTATGCAAATTATCCTGCACATAAACTGATATTGATCAGTATTTCTATTAGGTAAGTTAAGCTTTAAGCAAAACAGTTCCAGCCTTGGAAGGAAGCCTTAGTGGAAAGGAATCTTGGGATTCCACAATCTAGAAGATTGTAAAGTAATAGCATTTCTTTCTTATTTAGTAGTTTGCATTTCCAAAGCACTACACAATCATGAACAAATTAATCTAAGGCATTACAGCGAATTTTACAGATAAGGACATTAAAAGCCTTTAGCAAATGTTTAATTGAAATAACTGCCACACATTAATTCCAAGAAACTTGTTTCAGTATCAGAAAGATTTAGCAAACATCTAGTGAGAGTGAACTCAACATGGCCCAATGCAGAGAATCCCATGTGCTCTCTTCTTCCCCCTCAGCTAGGAAGAAACTGCTTTGAAATGACATCTTAAAGAGTAAATGAGGAGCACATTAAGAATGGAAAGAAATTAGTAATACACAGTCCCACAGAATAGGCAGGGCATGTGCAAAAACTGTATTCTTTATAGCTTCCTCTAAGCTGACAGCAGAGCTTTGCATGGAGAAAATGCGTTCACTTGTTCTGTACAATATCCTGAATGTAACTTCCTAATCAAAGGATTTGTACTCCTTAATGCAAGAGTAACTGTCACCTGTTTTTCCCCTCCAGGATGGTAAGTTAATTCTAATCACTCAGGAAAACCTGACAGAGGATACCCTGTGGTGAACTCAAAAGGTTTTCTCACAGAACTGTGCTTTAAGGTAAAGCATCGCTGCCTCTGCATTCTGCCATCTGCCAATGGGAATCCAATTGCTTCAGGATTCCTACCAAACACCCCTGACATAAAATAAACTTTTATTTTAAACTTCTGTTCCTGTGCAGTCATTTCTGAGCATTCTGAGTGTCTGGCATTTAACCAATTGGTCTTTTCCCTGGTAAAGGTCATAGAGAAAGAAGGAGGATGTGATCCTTCACATCCAATTATCCACATCTCAAGACATGTTACACTGGAAGATTTTTGCCACATCTCATCTATTAGGACAACATTTCTCCTAGCACAATACAAAACTGTTGTGTTCCTGAAACCAATATACAGTAGTGATTTCATTAGAAAAGAGTGGGTGGAAAAAAATCACATCTACTCAGAAAAATAGCTCTTCACATCTAACAATACCATGCATTTTGCTTATTAGCAGGCACTTGGGTCGTATATGGGCAGAGAGTTTGCAGGCCAGCTGAGTGACTATCCAGCCAGAAACACACCACTTGGGTGGGTGGGCAGACCCAAGAAGGCTTGGGCATCCTCTGTCAGCATGGTGTGTTTCCATAGATGACTTTTTAAGAAAGACTCTGATAGTTTGACTTCCTATGCATGACAAGGTTATATTTGGTAAGTGGATAAACACACTATGGGATTTAAGAATTCTTGCTTATTCAGCTCTAGGGGACAGTGAGTAAAAGAGAATCTGTTTTTTTGGAGAATATACTTTGAGGAGGAGAAAAAGGAAGGCAGGTGGCAGAGGAAGAAGAGAGCAGAAAGGTAATACTGTCTTACTAATGAATGTTGGCCTTCTGGTGTAAACTTGAAGTGTTTTTAAGATCCACCCCATCAAACCTGACTTCACCTGAACAACATTTTGCTGAATCTGTAAAATATTCTCTAATTTTTGTATATTGCCTCTCGTTCTTCAGGGTAACACCCTCAATTTTGGATTAAAATTTAAGAATTTAAACCTAGGACTGCTGTTTATGTAGGCAGCATGCTGAATTTCAGCCTTACATCGGTTCTTAAAAAAACATAGAAGTATACATGAAATATAGAAAAATATATTTTGCATAATAACGAGTGACAAAAAATAAGTATGCTAAGATGTCTAAGTGAAACTGCTTAGACAGTAAATAGGTGACAGTCCAAAAGAAGTAAAGCTAGACATGGGCCAGCTTTCGCTTCTTCCCAAATATCCATCTTTAATATCTGTGGGCTTTTTGTCATAAGTGAATTTATTGAGTGTAATTCTGCTCATTTACTAAATAAGGAAACAGGCACTGCGCATACTGGTCTGCGCCCAGATAAAATGTCAACTAAAATAAGTGCATAACCAAATATACTCACTACAAAGGCACATATGGAAAACAAAAAACACTCTGTTGAATACTGACCAGCTGTGTTTCACACAGGCCTTCCCAAATCCTCTCCTATTTCCACAACATCAGAATAGTATATTTCCTCATGTCTTAGCAAAATAAAAATGATACCTGGCATTTCATCTGCTTAGCTGGCTCTGCTGTTAAGGGATTTAATTCCTCTCAGCAGATATACAAATGTGAACGTTTGTCTTAGTCCTAGAGACAGAATCATTTATGTTACATTGCTTTGCATTACGTTAATAATTTTTATCCTAAGTGAAGTCACAGGAAGTATTTGTCACTATCTCCAATGGGACTCAAATCTATTTGATGTATGCTTAGTGTATATAAAGCTCAGTGATTTCACTAGAGTTCTTAAATTCATAATGGGCATTTTTTTTCTCCAATGCTTTTTTTTTTGAGAGGAGTAAAAAATCACATGCATGCATATTCATAAAATACTACCACAGAAGAATTAGAATTGTGTACAGTTTGAAAGAGTGCTGCATTGCAGGTAGGGTTAAAGCAACTTCACGTTGGTGAAATATCGTACGGTGGCCTTCATTATCGATTCTCTGTCAACATCACGTTAGTTCTTTTCTAAATCAGTTCTGTGGCTTGAACTTGAAAAGACCATGATGTGGAGTCCACAGGTTCATTCTAATTGCTGCTTTTCCTGGTGGACTCTGCCGTGCCAGCCTGTCACTCATCAGGACCATTTGTCTGTGAACAGACTTAATTAAACACCTCAAATCCAATTTCTTTGATCTTTTACACTATTAAAAAAACACACTCGGTCCATCAGCTATGGAGAGTTTCTAAAGAAAAGCCTCCTTAAAACACCCTCTGGTGTTATTCTCTTCTGTTCTGTTGAAGAAATAGAAAATTCAAAAGCAATGAAGTGAATTGGGAAAAGAATATAAAATTATTCTAGAGACAACAAAGAATTCGTTAAATCCTAAATATTTGGAAAAAAGATTTAAGGAGTGATTTATAGCACTTACCACCTCTTATTTTTTTTTCTCTTTCAAGAGAGAAAAATATCGAGTAGAGTCTTGACTTAAATATAAATGCTCAGTTATTTTCCTTTCAGATTTTAACAGGAGATTGCATTTGATTTTGTGAAAGAGGTAAGTATTTCTTCTCCTTTCTCACTGCTCAAATATCCAACACACTGGTAGAAATGGTTAGGCGGAAACACTTCAAATATAAGTAACCAGAGTTTCATGAGAATAATTCATGAGCTGCTTTTGCTTTTTTGTATTAACATTCTTACAATTTAAACTTTATTTAATAAACTGATTTCAGATAATAATCGCCTGCACCTACTCTTACAATCGCTTATGCAAAATCATTTGTATTCATAATAAGATCTGATCTGGCAGTTTTGCAACAGAGATTATTCTGCACTTGATGGATACTCACTGCACCATCAACCAGAACCCAAATTCACAATATAGGTTGCTGTAATAATTTTCAAGGTTTTTTTCTAGTAATTAATTTATTAATAATGATTGCATTCCAATAAGGAAATAAGGGAAATATGGGAAACTATTTGTATTTCAGAAAACGCTGCTTCTGAAGGTGCTTTTATGAAAGAAGATCACTAGTTCATTCTGTTGTTGTCAGGTCTTTTATGCCTGGTGAGCTAATTCTCTCTTCTTATTATCAGTTAAATAGTTTCCAGAGTTTTATAGCTATGCAATGGAGAGCTGACCTCTGCAGCCACGTCTGAGAAGCAGCTCCTGTGTGACAGATGCTTACCTGGTTACAGAGTGTTTTGCGACTCCAGGTAAGGCTGAATTAACTAGATTAATACTCAGCCATGGCCATGGTACAAAGCTAAACTGAAATAAATTGTTAACTGAAACTTCCTGAAAACTTTGCACATATATTTGTATATAAAATATTTAGTTCTCTCTTGAGTTTGAGACTTACTCCTATTAACAATCCATCATGGACTCTGTAACAACAAATGTAAATCAAGTAGAAATATCTTCAGAGTCTATTATACTTCTATTACACTTTATTGTTTACTACTATTGTAACTGTCTTCAGACAACAACAATTTTACATGTTGAATGTAATAGTTTCCTATGTTACTCTTAAAAGCACTTTTTTGTCCTTCACAAAACAATAATCAGATTTACTTAAAAGTCTACTTTTCTTAGATTCCTATTGGATCTGACAGATATTTAGGTTAGAAAGTAGTACAGAGTTTACTGAATGACGTTTCCAGTCTCTATTCTCCATTCTATTCCAGTTCTCACTCAGAACACAAGGTACATTTGGAAGTTTGAAATCCCATAAGATAAAAGTTATACTGAAAGCTAAAAACTGGTATTAAATAAGCCACCATTACAAGGAGGTAGAAAGAACCCTTGGAAATGCTGTAAAGTTCATGCAGTCTCAATCTGTTCTCACCTCGCTTCGCACTAGTATTCTCTTGTGCTAGTTTATAAGAATTGATAGCACTGTTAGGCACTGCTGTATTTTCTTGTCATTACCACCAAATTACAGCCACAGATTATCCTCTGTAAGTAGGCAGCAGCAAATTATACATACATTTTCTAAAATATCACTCTTCTAGTCCTTAATACAAACACGATAAGAAGTATAAGAACTTAAGAAGTTCTTAAGAAGTATATTTATGTTTATAAAGGAATAGTTACCCATATGAAGTCTCAAAAGACAGGACTTTCTTGTGACTCTGATATTTACAAAACTGAAAGTCAAAGTGCAGCAACTTGAGCAATTGGACAAGTCATCAGTAAAAGCTAATGAGGAATTGTGTTGCTCAAAAAGAGTCTCATCTTAGAAACCAATTTAAAATGATTTTTGACTCTAGTTTTCCTCTTATACTAAAAAATGGTGGATTTATGATATTAAGTTAAGTGTCATACCATCCTTAATCCTCCCTGTCCCCAGGTTATTAGGGTTTGATCTGTACTACAAATAGTAGAGGTCAATCTGTTTCTCCGTAATACAGCCTGAGCAGTTAGAGGTTTTGTGCCAAGACACAGAATGCACATTTTTCTATGATTCCAAACTGTCTAAAATGACATAATTGTATTGGATACAGAGGTGGTACCATTCGCATGTATCACAAGACTCAGGGTTAAATAAAGAACTGATGTGTCACTTTTCATTGTTTCAAGGAAATCCTGTATACAATATATCATTAGAAACTATTTACTGAAGCAAAATATCAAGCACACATTGTGTATTTTTTGTATCAAGACATCATAAATATTTTCAAGACAAAAAAAGCAAACCTGTAGTTAAGTAGGCCATTAATTGGATCTCTTTATCACATACTTGAAAAGAAAATCACCCTGACTTCTTATTTTAACAGCCTTTGCTCACTATCCACTAGAATTTTCTGACAAAAATCACCACAAGAGCTCTGAGTTACGGCAGGCCAAGCTAGCTGACACAACCAACTGTGATTTCCATTCAGTATTCAGCTACTTCCAGTCACCAAAGGGTCTTAAATTAAGCTGACATGAGATAAGAAGGAAGATCCTCACAGGGATAACTAACTAAAAGATTGGAAACAAAGAGCTGCAATAAATGGTCAATTTTCTCAGTGAATGGAAGGCACCAGTGGTATCCCACTGGGATCTTCACTGGGGCCAAAGCTGCTCAACATGCTCAGGGCTGATCAAGAGAAGAGAATGGAGAGGAGATTAAGTTTGCTTTTGCTGCTAAGTTTTCATGGTAAGAAAAACAGAAATGGACTGGAAAAAAGAGCTGCAGAAAGACTATGTGGCACTGAGTGATTGGGGATAAAATGGCAGACGACATTCAGACTACACAAATGTAAAGTAATGAACTTGGCAAAAAACAGCTCACACTGTGCTCTGTGATTGATTCTGAATTCACTGCTATATCAGACAAAATAACAGCCTTATGAAAATATCTGTTCAGTAGCTCAGGAATCATTATGAGAGGAAAATCACAGAAAACACAATGTTTTTGGGCAAAGTCAATGCTATGATCATATCTTGATTGTTGTGTATAACCCTGGTCCTTTCATCTAAAAAAAGCACACAGCAGAATTTGAAAAGAGGTGGACAAAGATGATCAAAGGTAACCAAATAATTCACACAGAAGGATGATCTGTAAGAGCTAGGGCTCTCAATCTAGAAAAGAGTCAACATAAAGACAGGTAAAAATCACAGCAGACAAAGGCTTCCCTTGTAAGAAGAAAACCTCAGCTGAAAATGAGCAGGTGGAAGTTCAAAATCAAAAACCAGGTGGGTAGTTCTTTTCACAATACAAAAGTCAGCTGTGGCATCTGCTGACATGAGATGCTGCAGATACTAAAAACAGGTACGGATTCACAAGTTTTGGGAA
This sequence comes from Callipepla californica brunnescens, assembly GCA_023055505.1. Taxonomy (NCBI): domain Eukaryota; kingdom Metazoa; phylum Chordata; class Aves; order Galliformes; family Odontophoridae; genus Callipepla; species Callipepla californica. The sequence goes on from JALIRH010000013.1 coordinate 4,701,654, forward strand.
ATACTTGTGAGAGAAATGTCTGACAGGCAATCACAAACAAACAGATTCAAGTAGCGCCTCTTACTCGGAAGCCAAGACAGTGCCCAACAGACTTATCAGCAAACATCTCCAACCCTGTGTTCATTACTACCCAAGCATGACCTGGAATACTGAGCAAGATAGGGCATTAGCGTAATCCATTACAAATATTTTCCCGAGTTCTACAGAAAGATTGCCAGTAGCCAGAAGAGTCATCAAGTTCAAAAGCGTAGAAGTATCAGGACTAATTCCAAGTGTGCAGACCATGCAGTCTATCTTCAGTTATTTCTTCTAAGCTTTTGCTTAAGAAACAGATTTCTAGAAGCAAACACCCTTTTGGGAGGACAGACCTCCATTCTGGTGGCATGAAGCATTTAAAAACGAGAAGCAAATAATAATATGCCTACTAATTATTTCACAGTCATCAGTGGATTCGAAAGTCCTTTATAACGGAAAGGAAGATTAATAATTCTGTTCTACAGATGAGAGGAATAAATGGTAAAGCCGTGTACAAAATCAATCTTATTTGCTGTTTCAGTGCTTAGTGCATAGAGCACTTCAGTCTCCTAGGACATGCAGTTAAACTTCAATGAGAGTTAAAATAGGGGTTTTATTCTGCACATTGTAATAAAAGGATTTCTTTTTTTCCTGTATTCAAAATGCTTTACACTTCAGTCTTATACCTGCCCTAACTGCAACAAATGTGTTCTAAAACTCTGAAATGCATGGAAAAAAAAGACAGAGGAAGAAAGAAAATAAAGCTACATCTCAGTTGTCTCAGTTCACCTGTAGTACTAATGAGAATGAATTGAAGAGTTCTTAATAATCATTTCTGGAAAATTCACAGTTCCTGTTTACAAAGATGTGAGTTTCTTATTCCCCATCAATTGTACTTAAAACACCATTCATCTGTCTTCCAGCTCCAGGAATAAAGGCTACAGACATAAAATAAGACTTGATGGTTGTTTGAGCTTCACATTTTCTATACAGTTTTTGAAATCTCCACAGATATATTTTATTTTTAGGAGTCCTGCTTTGAACATTTATACATGATGCATAGCTTAATTCTGTTAAAAAAATATACAGGTTTCATTTACATTTCTGTGCAAGACAAAATGACAAAATGGCACTTAATGATTTCAGCGTTTTTATCCCCCTTTTGGGAGTCTGATGATATCTTAAGCTAAATCTCATTCAGTTTGTTTGCTTTGCAGAAAAAATTTACCACATATGATAAACAGAATGCGGTAAAAATTTGGTCACTCATCTGTACGCAGTTCATCTAAAAGACAGCTCCACAGCATAAGCAATTTTTGGCCGCGAGAAGCTGAAAATAACATCTCAAGTTGAGCGTCTGGAACAAGGGGTGATTCAAGCTCAGTAAATATAGAGAATTCTTTCTCCTCATCTCCCATGGTAAGATTAAATATGAAATAAAAAATTATGTATACTTTAAAGTTCTGAGGTGGCATTTAAATGCTACATTTTGCCTTGAAAAGAAGGCAAAATGCTGATAATGTTCTTCCTCTTTAACTTAAGGTTTTTGTTACTGTTTGCTTGTTTGTTTTAAGGGGGCCAGAAAACATCCACTATAGATGAGAATCAGTACGATCTCTCCATCAGTCTATGAATAATAACTTACTTTGTTCAGCATATCATCAAACATTCCGATTTTTGATTTTAGACTCCAGGCAATAGCTATTCTATTTTCATAATAACATTCCTAACGGCAGTTCCACTGATTTTACATCAGCCTAACCCAACAGACAGCATTCTAAAAGTGCTGAACAAAAGCATTACAGATTTTGCATCGATGTTATGCTACAGACAACATAAAAGCAATGGAATATATAATGAAATGAGCCGAGTTTAAAATCCTACTACCCAAATGCCTTTAGCTAGCCAATGCAAACACCAGACAACAAGCTAGTGGGATCAGCAGGATAATAGGAACCAAATCCTATTGGTGTAGGACAGGTATCTCCAAAGCAAAAAGCTAACTTCGAGAGGGCAGCACAAACAAGGATGGCACAGATTTCCTTAACTTTCTAAACAAAGTTTAAGGTAATCCTAACATGTACGCTCATTATCTTGCAGACTGTGCACAGCTCAGTCAAACCTTTCTAAGCCTTGGCCAGTGAACATCACTGAGTTGTGAAGATTATTCATTTTAGAGATCAAAGTGAACAGCTGCTTGAAGGAGCTCCAACTAAGTCCATTAACGTTCCTTTCCCTGGGAATCTCTTTTAGTACAAAGCTGAAAATCCAGCCAAAATCATCATGTATTCAGTTGATCAATGAATTAGCACTATATACAGCACTGAGGTGAATGTCTGGGAGTGACAGGAGAGCTAGGTAAGTAAGGAAATGTATACTGTCCTCATATTAGGATGTTTCACATTACAGAAGGATTCCAAGCAGCTTAAAACCAGACATTTATGCCAAAATCTGGCAGAGAAAGAAAAATTGATTGCATTGCTAAGGGAAGTTTAAATTTTGCATGCAAATCCTCATGACAATTGATTCATAAGTATGTTTTACTGCTCTGTTTTTGTGTTGCTCTCACTGGCATTAATTTGTGTTTTCCCCTGATACCTTAAAATAAAAATAAAAAATAATGACAGCAGGTAAAAGATTAGAAAGGAAAGAATTAGAGTTCTTTTTCCAGCATGAAGCCAGCCCTTGATCATTTATGGATAAGGCAGTGCTGCTCAACAAACAGCATGGGCATTAGCAGGTTAATGAGCAGATACTCAGTGTTTTCATCCACTGTTTGATGCTTACTGCACAAAATGTAAACTGTGAGAAGAAATGTAATAATTAGTTTTGTCTATGTTATTCTAGAGCACTCATCACTATGGTATCTAATTTATTCACAAATTAATTTTCACCATGCTCCTTAGGGACAAGTAGGACCAAATTGTTGAAAGTAGTGAGTATTATATTAGAAGACAGCCTTAATCCAATAATTCACTTGCTTTTGAGTGCTGGATTTTGAAGCCATAATGACTTCATAAGTACAAGTTTCTGATTTGATAAATACAAGGTTTTTGATGCATAGATTCTAGTGTTTGTGTGTTTATTTTCCAAGGTAACAAAGTTTATATTCATTTCATGATCATTTGCCACTTGATTACATGGAGTTGACTGACAGAGGAGCTGCCTTTTCAAAATTTCCCCAGTCAAACTTGTAATCAATGCTCCTGCATTTTGACTGCAAACTATTCTGCTTTTTAAGGTAAAAAACACAGTTTTCACTGAAAAAAAATGATATTAGTGAGATTACTTTAACTGGTCAAACTAGAAGAAAATCAGTGGGATTTTAGTTACACAGCTAGCTGATTTGAGAGAACATCCAACAAATGAATTAATGCTGGTGATAAATTATTTCACAGTAAAATTATTCATGCTCAGTAGGAAATTAAATTGTCATAATATGATAAAATGTTAAAGAAACAGTATCTCTTATCTACACCTACATATGTCCTATGAAATCAGAATAGTAATTTTTCATAGCGTGATGAATTCTTCTTTAAACATGGGATAAAGTCATGTTGATTTAGTAGAACACTTACAGCCTTTGTTAATGCTATACAGGTACTACCCCCATCAAACAGAGTACTCTGAAGTGAAGGAGCACTGGAGCAGCCGGTCATGGTCAATGCTACTACAGAACACATTTGATGCAACTATTCTCACTCAATTCTACATTCAGTTTTACAAATGCATAGGCTGATTCATTTAGGATTGAAGTGATTGTATAGCAAAAATTTACTAGTAAGTAAACTTAAGCATAACTTTTCCATTTTATGACTTAGTAAGAATTTTTGCAAGCATATTATATAGAATTACACACTTGTCCAGAAGATAAAATTTATGATTAGTTATATGGTTACACCTTGACATAACAGGAAATGACCAACATCAAATGCAAATCGTTCACTTTCAGTTGTATGTTTCCTTTCTTTGTCTGATTTCATAGATCAAATACCTTAAAAGGTTTGGATCCCAGTCCAGGTCTATCAAATGAGCTATTGGATCTACCTGCAGTGGCTTGGCTGCATCTTACAATGCCACTGTGCATTACTGTCAAAGAAGTGAACCACAGTGGATACACATAAGAGTTGCAGATAATCATTCACCAAATGTAATTCGTCACCAAAACTATTCTCTGGTTGTTAGGAATATGGAGATATTTCAAATACTTGCAGAATAAAAATGATTAATAACTGTACCTTCTAGTTATGATTACTGTATCTGATGAATAAATTATTCTGTCCGCTAACAAACAGGTAACAGTTCTCCTCTTCCACAAATACAAGAACACTCCAACGAGCAAGCCAGTCTTAGCGAGTTTTCACAAGCACTGTGACACTGAGAGAGGTATTCAATGATATTAACTGAGAAACAATCAACTGGCCAAAACAATTGGCCTGTCCCCAAAGTTATCAGAACTTTCATCTGTACAAACAATTCATTGCTTTTCTTTACAGAGAAGAGAAAGCATGAATAACATCAGAATATTTTCTGACCAACTTCAGGGAGACACAGATACAGCTCTAATTAATTTGTAATGGATTTAAAAGATATCTTTAACATTTACAAACCACCAGGAAGAATGCTATAGAGTTCTGACCACTACAATTCTATATCTAAATCTAAAAATTTTGCCTCTGTAGTTCCAACTATTGAACTTCCCTGTACCAAGTCATCATTAATTGCATCCATAATGTAACTTTTTCCTAAGTATACTTCTTGCTAAAGAATGGAACCCACTGAAATGCAAAGCTGATGAAGTGCTAAGGATGACGTGAGAGCTTCTCCTGAGTGACTGGTTAATGGCATTTCTCTCCTGGAATAAAGGAGTTAAAATGCACTGGATTTGCAAATCACACAGTATAAAATTTACTTTTAAAGGCCTGTTTTCCAATATCTGTTATTACAACTTAAAAATGATCTTAATTTTATTATTTTTTTTTTAATCTAATAAACTAACACTGAAAATGTGGCAGAACGCGAAGGACTTTTAGCTTAAGGCCTCTGTTAGTCAATCAATTTTGCTTTACTAGGTAAACAGTCTCACTTCTTTAAAAGGAAGGAAGTTTGCATTATAAACTCCTCTTGAGAGAGCACTCATTACTACAATTACATTTGACCTTTGTTGCTTCAATTCCAGGGAAAATAATCACAATTCACAGAGTTAATTAAAAATACAAAGTGCTGCAGAAAAAAAATAAAAAAATCGAAAACTGTTTGAAAATAAAGAGACAAAATTGTATTCAGTAATTAAAGCTCCAGGTGCATCTATTTCTTAGATGATCAGATAATTTTTAAGTATCTCTGCTGTTATAATTACAGAAGTAGTTATTATTCTGCAGTTCCTCAGTTTTTTAGCCCCTTGAATACAACAGTTTAATCCATCTGTAAAAATCACATCTGTTGACAAATTAAGTGTTCTACAGACTGGCCTGACTTGGAACTGCTTGTTTTGCATGTCGTAGTTTTTCCAGATATGTAAGTGTATGTGTTTGTATATCTGCATACCCATATAGATACAGTTTCTCTATGTCCGCCTTGAAATTGAACCATTAGCTTTAACATAGACTCCAATGTGATGCAAAAATAAGACTTGATTTGCTTTCTCTTCAGAGATTTAAAAATATCAAAATATGAATTATCTATCTGCCCTATTTGTGGAGGCTCCTGACTATTTTGTAACATTATAAACAATAAATTGTTAAGTAACACAAGCGTTACAGCCAAAGGGTTCAGTCACAATTGGGATCTTGGTAACAGCGTTCACTTGATAAACCAGATACAGTGCTTGTCAAGGAAATTTATAACTGCACACTGTGTGCACTATATCAAAGGGCAGTGCACTTATAGGACCCTAATGAGGAAGTAAACAATGCTGAGGGTCAGATCAGTAGGCAGCATGCTGCTCTCTACAGAGAAAATAATGGCTGAATTAAACCCTGTACTTGGTAGCAGCACCACATGAAGGAACATATTTTACTCTTTAGACATATAAGCTGTTCTGGAAAACCATTTCCTGGCTTATTGTCACACAGGTCTTCTATTGATCACAACAAAAACAACACTGTGATTGATCCTTCTTGCCTGTAGTATTTCCAATATGCTCATAAACTAAAAGTCCAGGTGCCATTTATGTTGAAGTTAATGGGACGGTACGCTTGAGCCTAGGTTATTCAATCTAGGTACAGTTTAACAGAACAGAGTCCAACCTCTTTAAGTCTACTGGTTTTGCTGCAATGGAACAGATTACTTAAAGAGTACTGCACATAAAAATACCGCTTGATAATGCAGCTTGGATAAACCTTTCACAATGCATTCACATCTCCACTGAATCATACTGATCATGTAACTTTTTCCCTCTTGGCCTTAGGAGGAGAGTGGCTGTCGTATTTATCACCTCTGTGTTCAATGCCACACTCTGTTATTTCAAACCTTGTCTCCCTTCCTACCAGGCTGTGCTCCAGGTCATCTATTTATGCTTCTCCTTGAGCTTCACTGCAGCAACTGAGAGGCCTTAATGCCTCTTAAGAGTTTAGCTCTCCCACTGAGGCATGCCATACTTAAACATGTAACCTTTTCTCTAAACAAGACCTGTCTTTGCTCGACAGAACTTATCACTCAACCAGAAATGGAAATTCAGGAGGAAAAAGGAGAAAAACAAAACAAGCACAGAAAAAAAAAAAATATATATATATATATATATATACACACATATATATATATATATATATATACACACACATATATATATATATATATACACACATACATACATAGTTAGCACTTAAGCAACTGCTTTTCTCTTGTACATTCATGAAATCTGTGCTTATTTCTCTGAACCTGCTGTACATATGCACTTCCCTGCCTTTCTGCTGCCAGGAGCCATCCATCAGGGGCAGCCATATAGTGCCTATTAGTTGCACAACATGAAATGTTGCTGGAAGGAAAGACAAACCATAGGCAGCCATAACTTCACCTACGTTCTATCAAATGATACATGGCTTCAGAATCTACTGATTAACCACTGAAAGAGAGGGCTTTTAGTGTCTTTCACTCTATCTCTCAAAAATCCACCCCTATAATTATATGCAAGCAATGAGAGTGCAGAAATGAATATAAAGAAAGGAATACTGAAGAGAAAAAGAATGTGAGTGGAATTGCTGACAATGTTACCATAACTCTCAACAAACCTCTGCCTGTAATTTGAAGTCTGTTTTTCCTGCCATATACCAACTCCTCAAGAAATCACAGAAACAATGGAAATTATGGCCATATTCAATTCTGCCCTTAAACAAACATCTTCACTTCTAGCTAAATGTAAAGGTGAGAGAAAATAGAGAGCTCTCCAACACTAATTCCACCTTTTATTCATTTATTTCAACACTTCACGTATATTTTTAGCAAAATCATATTTGGCCTAAAACTAACGAATTTTAAATAAAATTGGAGCACTGTCCCAATCTGTTTTTCACCGAGTAGATATGATGAGGATCCCAAGTATTCCTGTTAACCAAGAATAAGCTCTCGGAATTGGAAAACAGTCCAAGACTCGTTCTGCAGCATTAGGTCTATTTGCAGAGAAATTCATCTATAGTAACAACTCGTCCAATACCCTGTGGCACTGAGAAACTTTTCAGGGAAGGTAGTGTGTATGTTTTCAGTTTTTCTTTCCCAATGGAAACAGCAGTCCCTTCATCAAGCATGATCTACAATTCTCATGACACGTGGCTATCCCCAGTCCAGAACAGATGGCAAGGGAGGACAGACAGACAGAAGAAAGGACAGAAGAGCATCAGTATGAGAAGAAATCTCTCCCAAGCAGCAAAAGGCAATGCTGGATGTGAATATAGGATTATTAAATCTGCTGGAACATCAAATGTAGAACTGACTAACTTCAGGCTGGAAAGTAATTCTTTTCTGGTACATTCACTGCTTCAAAAAAAGAATGTGAGTCTTTAGAATAAAATTAAAATTTGTGTATTTCACCAGCAATTAATCTTGACCAGCTTTTTCCAAAGTGTGAATCTTCAGTTAAACTCCTGCTTTGTCTTTGATTGTCTTTACACTGCTAACCTCTTTCTTTTCTCCTCCTCTTTTTTTTACAACACCAGCTTGTGGTGTCAGTTATGAAGGATACAATGGTGATTAAAAATAACTAAATAACATCTATGAATAGATATGCTTGGAAATCAAATCCTCAGCTAATAATTTTGGTTGTATTTTCAACTTGATCTGAAAACAACAGCCACTCCTTTGAAGTAAAGAAACTCGTTGACCTACAAGACCAATCCATATCGCTGACAACAAATTCTGAGCTGAAGGTCTTTGCTCAGAAAGAAATCTGTGCACACAATCTGCACATGAAATATTATTTAGAATAGAATTTTAAATACATGCAAGGAAATTGCAAGATCTACAGAAATCAGCCTATGAGAAATAAAATATTTATTATACGCTTGTCTCTAATAATTCACTGGATTATTTTTTTCAGTCATTATGTACATCCCCAGACTTGAATCTGATACTATATCTCTGACAAAGGGATTCATAGAAAAATGTTGCTGCAGCTGCTTCTTTTAAACTCACCTAATTATTAGTTCCAGATGTCTTTCCTTTCTGGAGACTCAAAGAAGCCTCTTTTATTCACAAATACTGTTTGTCTAGGATCATTCTACACTGCAATTCTCTTTTACCTAAAAAATTGAACTTTGTTTACATTTGCACCGTTTTATGATTTTTTTATTGTTCTAGTTTTTCTGATATCCATTAAAATACTGTATATTTCTGCTATGAATATAGATATACCCAAGATGACTGCAAAACACGGCAAAGGCTCATTACCTTAAAGCTGACGCTGATTTCAAGCAGACAGAACACTGACTACCTCATCTAACAACCAGCACAGCTAAGGATCAGGGATAAATTGACCTGATAAACATTCCAAATGCATTCTTTTATTTCAGCATCACACTTCAGTGGGAAAATAACACCGGTTCATCTACATCAAGAATACCTATGGATGTATAGGGAAGATTAATTCCATATACAACAAGGAAACTGCTTATTTGGCAAGCAAAAAAGACTGCAGCTTTCACTAAAATGTCAATATGCAGCATGTTCTTTGCTGGCAACCTCTGGAATCGTCCATAAATCCGAAGTATGGGTCTTCACCTGGATTTCAGTTAGTCCCACAAAACCAAAAAATATTGCTAATTTGGCCAAAAGATGCCTGTCTTCTTCCCAGTGAACAATAATTAAATTTACTTCACAGAAATAGCATTCAAATGGCTGACCCAAAATGGATTGCCCCTTCCTGGATACAGTTTCCCAAAACTACACCAAAAAAATCCATCTATCAAGACAGTTCCCTACTGAGATTCTTAAGAAAACAAAGACTGAAAGACACTTGTCCCACACGTTCCTTTAGCAAACTTAACCCTACTCTTGTTAGAGAAGATCTTGTTCCTTCTGCAGATGTTAAGAGATCCAGAAGAGACAATTAAAATTGCTTTTGCCAAGGAAGTTTACTAACATTTTATTGTAGAAAAATCTAGAACAGAGCTGATGAAAAATATTAAAAAAAAAGGTTGATATTTTATAAGTGAAAGGCTTCTCTTTAAAGCTGTCATAATTTTTGCTTATTCTACCTCCAAAAAGCATTTTTGAATTTTAGCTTGAAATGGAATTTCACTTCAGAAATATTTGAAAGGTCAAATAAATTCACAAAATCTATAATGCATTTTTGCTTTCATGTTCATTTTGGGGTCAAATTCCATAAAAATGAAGTGATACATTATAGGTTATTTGTTAAACTTTCTGTTCCAAACCTCCAAACACTCCCATTTAAGCACCCATACCACCTGCTAATCAATTTTTCCACTCAGCTCTATTTCCAAAGCAATTTCCTAGAGGTCAGGTGAGACATGTATTGAATATATATCATTTTAATCTAAGCAACAAACTATAGGACATGAAACAGCTAGCAAAGCTAGTAATTTCTCTCTACAATTGACCTTTCAGTCCTCCTTCTACTTCATATTTCTGTTTAATCATATAGCTAGGATTATCCTTACTCAGCTACTCTGTGGGTATTTTACAGTTTTTATCAGTTTTTTTTTTACCATAGCTCTTTCCAAATCAATCTTGACAAACTTCAATTCCATAAAAAATCTCCTTGAATTTTCATCAGATATAAAAATAACAAAAGCCCACCATGTTTGGAGTTAGTATATCCTTTGTTATCATTTTTATAATTGGACTAGTTATCATTTGAAAAGCAACGCAGAAATGTAAGAAATTAAACTGATCATGGATGAGTTGGCCATTGTTTCTCATAAATTCAAAGAAGAATTGTAGTTGTTATAAAAAAGTTTTTTAAAAAGTCATTCAAAATTAATTTGCATATTTAAAAGAGCAGTCACAAGATTTGTTTGTAGTAATATCTTCTATTAGAAAAAATAACCTAAAAATAGTCAGAAAACTGTTCCACTGGGTACTGCTCTCTTTCCAGAAAATCAGGTTTCTGTTGAAACTAAGCAACAAAGCTACTGACTTCAAATGGTTAAAAAAAAAAAAAAAAAAAAAAAAGCTATTTTTACATGGAATATTTATTATCCAAAGTTCAAATATTTCAAAACACAGCAGAAGGATAATTTGGCCACCACTATTTTGATATATATATATTTTTTTAATATGTAGTTGTGACTGTAGCTTTACATCAGTGAGAGAAGAAGTGAGCTCTATGTCCGTAAGTAACCCAAAGGAGGACTTCTGATTCAGGAAATGGGAAGTAAAATTCAGGTAAATGTCCTACTGAGACAGCTATTCTACATAGCACAGACCTAATAGAATCAGCTCCATGCTTTTATTTATTTACTTATTTACTTTCAAGGATGAAGCACGGCCATGGGCCAGGTTCTATGATATCCAGGGGCTCACATAGAAATTTCAGCAGCCTTACAGCTGGTGAAGGATCTGATAAACTGAAAAATAACAGAGGTACACACAGAGAAGTGCCATTTATGATTACCCAAGGATATTTCCACTTCATTCCTTAGGAAGGTTTGGGAATAAAAAAAAAATTCTGCAGACAAAACACAGTAAGGAAGTCAAAATGATATATAGATAAGCATCTGTTTTTCTCAGAATTTCCATTCTCAGACCACGGACCATAAAATTTTCATCAGTTATCTCAGATGGAAGAGCTACTGAGCTGCATCTAGGCATGACCCAGGCTGGACCATCCTCACCTTCAGACAGTGATCAAGGAGGTATGGTAGATATTTGGCATTCTGTTACAATAACAGTTTTCACTTTGAGTGCATAAAGAAAGATAAAGAGAGTCACCTAAGTTTTTGAAGAAAGCATAGCATTATATAGCATTGATGGCCTGCACTTTGAGTTAGTCACTAGGTACTCGGGGAGTCTAGTAATTGCCTTCCACCGGTGAATTCCTCAAACGAGTAAGTTTCAGGCTAATCTGACTGTTCAATCACATAAATTCTTGATAAGGCACACAAAAATACAAAGCTAAGAAGAAAGAAGGAAAATACCCTCCAGCATAAGGTGGTTGTTTCTTTTGCTGTGTCAGGAAAGGAAGTTCACTTTTCATTCCACTCCCCAATTCCTCTCTAACATCCTTCCAAGTCCTTCCATCATCATTTTACCTTCATTTTATATATATTGCCTGATAACATATCACATATTAATATTAAGCTTCAGGGCAAAATCCTAACTTCTCTGAAGTTAATAACTGCTCTATCACTCAGCTTCCTGAGGCCATAATTTAATTGCTGGAAGAGATATGACAAGTCTTGAGAATTTGCAGGTGTCATCACTGTAACTAATATACTCTCCAAGGTAAACAAAATCATGAAAATAACTTGGTATTAACACTATTAACCTAGCATTCCTTTAGCTCAAAAAAAGGGCTTGTCTTCATTAAAATTACATCTAAATATCACTTATCAAATTGGCAGGTCTCATTAGTTAGATTTTGCCTTTAAAATCTAATCAGTATCTTGGTCCCAAATCACTTTTATGCTTCTTCCTCATTACAAAAACTGCTATTTTCAACTTAATCAGTTTTACTACTTAGTTATATTTCATTAGACTCAAGAAAACTGCAAGAGTGGTGTAGTCTATTAAAAAAAGAAAAAAGCTGAACCTTGAGTTTGGTTTTGGAGAAACAAAGTGTTCTACGGGATGCGTAACAGAGTGACGGGACAAAACACAGTCCTAACAAATTTAGGAACCGTACCTTGCACTATGTTCTCAGATTTAAGACGCACTTTGCTTAAAAGAACTCTCATCTTCATTTAAGTGGAATTGTTGTCGGTGAGTGATTACAGGCGTACACATTTTTCCAGCTTAATCCCGCTAAACCAACAGGAGTAGCATTCAAATCTCAGGTATGCAGTCATACCAAAAGCTGATCATTTGTCAATCTCATGGAAAAGAATGCTTCCACAAAATGTCAACGGTTTATGGCCCAGTTCCGTGACTAATGGGGCGAGGAACCCATGGATCCACACCCTGGGAAAGGGGGAAAAGGAAGATGTTAGGGAGATGGGACAAGATCTGAGGAGAAAAACTAATATACTAAATCACATACTGGAATGCAACATAACACAATGGAATACAATATAATTGGAATTGGAACTAATTAATCAAATCAAGTGAGAGAGTGTCCAAAACTGAAGGCCCTACTCTAAAGCTGAAGGTGACACGGCAAGAAGGATGCACTGCTGAGATCAGCAGCAAAAAAGAGGCAGTCTCGAGTCTTGCATGCAGTTTTATGTTTCCCTCTGAGTGGAAAACAGGAATGCAAAGTCCTCTGGGGTATGTAGTTCTTCTCTTCTGAGAACCAGGTACCCAGAAATTCAACAGTCCACGGAACTGGAGCATTAACTCTTTAATTTCCAATGCTTTACTTGATGTTATGATGCAAAATACCAATAGCAAAAATCATAAAACCATGACACAAGCATGAAACCAAAACAAACTTCACAAATATTTTTGGAGGTGACAGCCACAACAGATCGCAGTAAGAAAAATTCCACAGCTCTCCTACTTGTTTAAAGGCTAAGAAGTTACAGAGCCCACTTGGAATAACCTCTACAACCCTTAGAAACAAAATTCATGTGACTTTATAGGAGACATATGCAACTGCATTACAAAGCAAATCTCTATTACTAAGTTTTGGTGTCCTGCTGCTTTCACAATACATACCAAAAGCGAACCAAAATATTTTTGTTTCACAGAAAGAAGAACTTAATTAGTTTTTCTTCACATTCAGATCATGGTTCTGTCCAATTCATTTCCCACAAGAAAAAGGAAAGAAAACCTTTCAGGTGATCAATATAAAACTTGAAACATCAGAATGGTACCATAGACATTGAAATTGGACAGAACTAAGAGCAGTACCAGGTCAGTAGCATGAGCAGTACCAAGACTGAGGCCAAGATATTTCATAATAATAAAGAGAGATGCCAAATACTTAACTTGTAACTCCCTAAAAAGGCTGAATTTCCAAAAGCACCAAAAGTAAGATGATGAAGGTTCTCCATAACACTTCCAGTTCATCACCACAGATGGCAGCACTCTGTATCATCTGTTTTCCTTAAACCCCTGGATAAGTGCCCAGATTAACCAAGTCACCTATTGTGCAGCACTCACAGTCACAACGTTGGGAACGTTGCCTTTAAACAGTGTATCAGAACTCAGTTCCTGCCTTCTAACACGATAAAGGGGAAGCTGCACGTAAATAAACCTCAACTATAATCAAAACTATGCCTTAATGCACCATACAGGTGCAGCTCCCCATGTCCTGCTGGGTCTTTGACCACATCCCAGAGCTCCTTCTCAGTGCTTGTGCAGCAGAAGCTATAGACTGATTCTCTGCTTGGAGCTTGTCCTAAGATGAGACTGAAATGATGTGCATCTTCAGTTGGTGTGGAGTCCACCTGATATTTTAAGAAAGTCACTGAGTATGGGTTTATGTCAGCTTGTCTGATTTTCCTCTGAAAGAGACTAAAAGCATCCAAAACAGTCCCTGTATCATGGCTGAAGGTAGTGACCAATGGCTTAGAGCTCAGGAAACTGCCCAAGGCTACTCTTGGATAGTCTTTAAAGAATAAACCCAAGAAGAAGAAAATCAGGAAGCAAATTATTGGTGTGTCAGGGTATGGGGCTCCAACCAATTCCCCAGCATAGCTGCATTAGCTCAGACAGCATTTACTGCTTATACTGTGTCAGTGTGTGTGGGTACGCTGGCAGCAGCTCCGGACATTTGACCAGTCCAAGCCCAACCAAAACTATTTAACAGCAATAAATCTGCAAGTTCACATCAATAAGACTGATGACGTCTCACGTTTGGCAAAAGAATCCTCAACCAAATCATTTTCTTTTCTTTTCTAAGAAGTGATAGCTTGTCCTCACTGTTGCTGTATAGAAACGAGGAACACTCTAGCATTACAGCAGAGTTTCAAAGGGCAAAGCAGACCAGGCCACAGGGCTGCCTGATTATAGGAGAGAACACATGCAGTATAAGCCTTAGACATGTAAGAGATACTGCTTATGTGCCTGCTGCCCAGAAAAATTTACAGCACAAATGTTGTATGAATCAGTGTGATAGCTGCTGTCAGCTACAAATATCATCTGCATATTACGCACCTACCACATGCAAAATACTCCCACTATGATCTTATTAAGGAGGCTGTGCCATACATCAAAATAATGTTATACCTACAGCAGCCTGTAGGTACTAAAATATGCCCTTCCTGCTTATTTTGTACACAGTGAAAAATGACACACTTGTGGGTAAACTTGCTCATTAACTCTGACATATAATTCAGAATACGTGGTTGAAACCTCAACCTAAGTATCTGAAAGATGTAGAAACAGAGGTGTTCTAAATGTTAGTGAAAAAGAAGGAGAAAGAGGGAGAGGAACAGAGATGACAACATAATTATTTGAGCTGAGCAGAATTTTGGAAGGGTAATAATTAACTGAGCAGTGAGCAGCTCAAATGAGAGAGAGAAAAATCTCACAAGCTTTTTTTGAGTAGTGTCTAAAAATATCTGGATCTGAAACAGAAGAGCGTTTTACAACAATCACTCCTGAGTTTCCTTCTTCCACCCATATACTTCATTATCTAAAAAGCAAAAGCAACTCTGGACTCAATCACGGAAGAACTAACCTGTGCATATTCACAGCCTTAGGGAGATTATTGGTGTTCACAGAGATGGGAGGAAAGAGAAAAGGGAAAAGGCCCAACAAATCCCAGAGCTGTGTGCCTGTGGCAACCTCAGTGCCTCCAAGCAGCACAGGTGGGAGTTCCTCCCCACCTGGAGCTGCGGTCCCACGTGCAAGGCAAAGCACGGCACAGCTTCCCAGCAGGGCTGCTGCCCCTGGAACACCAACCAGTGACAGGAGCAGCCTTGGCAGCACTGCCTCTTCATTCCTTACTCACAGCTAAGGATGTCCAAGTCAGTGGCTGAAAGGGGGAAGCTGCAGTCCCAGTCCTGCCAAGCATGAGGATACAGGGCCCAGAAGGGATGTCAGCACAACGCATCGTCAAGGAGATGATTTTTAACTTGCATGTCAGAAACCAGCTGTGATTACTCCAGGTGCTGTGATCTGACAGAATCAAAGCAGTTCCTAGAACAGCTTTGTGCCATGAGCTGAACCTGCTTCTCGGGATTCAAGTAGATTCCCCTCCTTCGCAGTCCCTTTGCTGCATAAAAGCTGCGCATAATCTTCTCTTTCCCATATTTCTCAAGCAGAATCATTCACACTGTTCATTGAAAGGTCAGGCAAACACATACAGCATGCAGTTCAACACAGTAAACATGAAAAGATTTGCCATTAATTATTGTAACCCAATTATTGTAACCCCCAAGCTTAAAGATAAAGAGAAATCATTACCTACAAAGAATATTTGCTATGGAAGGAGGTGGCTGTGGAAGCTTCCTAGCAATGAGTAGCCAGGACAGTAATCTGAAAGTTTATATATGTGGCTAGCGCTCCAGCCAGCACATAATGCAGGCAATTAGTGCTCCTGTTAATGTGCCTGCATGCCTCATTTCTGGAGATGCATGCTGAGTGCTCTCCCCTTAAGGTGGCTTGAGCAACCAGCCTCTATTGAACAGACAGAACCATACACAAGGAAAGCAGATCTTTCAGGAGACAAACCACAGCTTTAACTTGTTCTTGATGCCAGAGTAGCAACTGCAGTGAAATGAAAAGAAAAAAAGAAAAAAAAAAAACAAGTGTTCTTCTATTATAGACAGATGGCTAATAAAAATTTGGGGAGCTCTTTCAAGTACAGAGATTGAGTAGTTTAAAAAGACACCTACATAACAAATGCTTGGACGCACTGCCTCCTTTTACAGAACACAAATATTTGCCCTTTAGCTCAGCAGCTCAACTCTTGGTTCCTTTGCTGCTTACTGTGTGCAGAAGTTTCAAAACAGGTGTACAGCCAATACTTAACCTTTATCATAGAACGTAACCAGCCCACCCAAGCAATATGTGCAGGAGGTATTAACGACTAAAGTGCCACACTCAACTACAGCAATGAATTTTTATGCTGAAGACCTGGGATTTCTGCTCTATCGTTGCTGGGTGTAGAATAGTCCCGATGAAATTAGCAGGTTGCAGTAAGCAGTAAATACACACCTCAGCCCGCTGAGGCTTACGCACGCCTGCAAACATCTGCTTTTGTTTTGTACTTCCAGCTGAAGACAAGAACAAATATTTCCATTTCCTCTCCAGCACTGACAGGTGAATCAGTGCTTCAGCATTAAAGTAGGTCAGCCCACGTTGCATTATTCAGCGTAGCAGCATGACACTTCTCAATGATAAAATATTGTCTAATACAAATTTGAAGTGATACAAGCATATATCCGCTGTATGCAGGAAAAAAAAAAAAAAGCTGCTTTAATTTGAAATTGTCCCTCCTCCACCTGGAAGGAAAATGTGAAGGATTACAAATCAACTCTTCCAGCCTGCCTATCCTCCTCATCCCAGTCAATAGCTGGGCAAGCCCACGATTTGGGAACAAGCACGTCTGCTCTGAGGAAACACAGTGACAGCTGATGTAAAGAAACAGCAGCAGCTCCAGAAAAGAAGAATTAAAGCTACCTCAGACACAACAAACTTCTGGGAATCTCCCCTAACCATTTAGGGAGTCATGGCATTTTCTTACTCCTGAAGTGCTTTCTCTCCCTTCTCATGTTCTCTTCTGCATAATCTTGGGAACTAGTCACGAAGTAGGAAAGTCACTGAGTATTTGTACATAATCTCGAACTTTATATGATGGCATAACCAGCCTGGAACGTCACTTGTTGTGGCCCTGTAGAAAATAGGCTCTACACGTGTTCACTTATTTTTAAGTTCAAGTAAATACATGAGGACAGCTCCAAAAGTAATGCCTCCTATTTTATTCTGCTAGCCCACAACACCAGAAGTGGATGTTGGTGGTACAGCAGTAGAAGTTGAACCTTCCCACCAATATTCCATCACATTGTGTTGCTGTGTGACAGATGGAAGCAGGGGAGCAGTCTGAAAGAATGGTGTATAATATGCAAGTGCATATAGGTCAAAGGGGTGGAACTGAATTCCACCCTGCAGGCAAAATAACACCCACTGACATCTGCTGATGCTTGCTGAATGGTCACTGAGACCAAGGTGGAAGCATTGGAATGTTGCAAAGATTTACACCAGGTGGGTCCCCCAGATGCTCACAGAGAAACAGAAAGAACACCATACGCATGTTTGTCAAAGCCTACTGAACCAATATAAAGTAAAGGTAACCGTTTCTTGGGTCACATCATTACTGTTGTCAAGATGTGGCACCACCACTACACGCTGGAGTCAAAATAGCAGTCCACAAAGTGGTGACGTGACTTCACCGTCAAAGACAAACTACAGAATGCAGCCCTTCAGTTGGTAAATTAACATGCACTGTTCTGGGGGCATAAGAAAGGGGTGATCCCTCTGGATTTCCTGGAACTCAGACAAACCACCAACTCTGGCCGCTACATCCTGATGCTAAGCTGAAGGCTGGAACTTCCAGAGGCAGGTCAGAGAAAAAGAGAATCCTTCTTTCGCAACAGTGTGATGCCAGACCCCATTCCAGTTTGAACACCATGAAGCACACTGCCAGTCTTGACTGGACTGTTCTACCACACCTGCCATATCTGGTGCCTTCTGACGTCCATCTGTTTGGGCCAATGAAAGATGGACTGCATGCAGGATTTTCCTAGCAATGACACTCTCATAACAGCTATGAAACAGCAGGCCACCCTCACTGATCCAGATTCGTACAAATGTGGCACGCAGGTTCTCGTTCATCACTGGTGGAAATGCAGAGCTAATGGCAGTGAATTTGTTGAAAAGCAGTGTTTTGTAGCTGAGAATTTGCTCCAACATATAATTACTGTGATCTCTGTATCTGTTGTAGTTTTGTAGTTTCCATAGAAATAAATAGGAAACATTACTTTTTGAGTGACCTATGCACTAAATACACCTGAAAATATCCTTGCAAATATAACAGCTTAAGATCATAGTTGCAGCTGATAAGGCTGAAGAAAAACCCTAGAATCTGTTACTACAATATTAGCAGTGATGTGGATTCATCTAAGAGTAGAGAAGAAAAAGCCAAGTCTTTCTCTAACAGTAATGCCACCTCCTCATTAGCAGCACACTCCTCTACATCAGTTTCATTTGCTTCTGACCTTTACCAGATACAACAGTGGATGTTCTTCTCCAGCACACTTCATAAAACCTCCAAAAACAGAAAGGGATCAGAACTGGCTGGAGAGAGGGGGCTCTGCTAAACATACAGCACTGGTCAACTCCCCATAGAAATCCATGCTGATGCCAACTGACATTTCTCTATTAAAATTAAAATAACTGCTTGTAGCAAGATTTGTTTCTAATTTTTAGAATTTTTAAGATTAACAAGAAAAACTCAGCAGCCCTTCAGACACGTAGCTGAAGATAAAACTTCTCACAACTCTGTTCTTTCTATGTATAAACATGAGCATGCTGACACTTTCTGTATGGTAACGTTAAAGATTTGGCCAAACGTGTGGGTGAGAGGCTATCAGCATTAATTTACCAGTTCACAGAGAGTAAATGGAGGAAGGAATCTAGCTGAAGCAATAATGGATACAAACACTGTTCTTTTTCTCTCAGTCCTTCCCCACATCACGAATCCTCTCTTCCAAATGCTCAATGACAGCACACGTCAAATAATCCGAAGCACAGGACGACAGCACGTGTGCTGCCACATGGTGTTTAAACAACACTGGTAAAGACAACAGCAAACTATTTCCATGGCGCGGGTTTCCATGGGCCCAACTTCTCGAACATGAGTTCACACAAATTCCTTTAACTGCAAACTGGAGAAGTAAATCTATTATTTCAGAACCACCTCTTCTCATTCCGTCTTTAATTAAACTTTCTTCCAACACGCCTATCAAATGCTTACCTTCGTGAACTCACAAAGACTCCTTAGCTCTGACCACATGTATTAGACACACTGAGCTCATTCTTTTATACTTTCTGATCAACCGTAACCGAATACATTTAACATATGAATGAGCTTCATTGCTCTATCTGTTCCAGTCACTGTATTTATCATAGAATTGCTCTTATTACTTTTTTAAAGCAGTTTCTCTTTTCTCTAGGACACTTAGAACAGTAATTTAGAGGCTCACAATGTTGTGTCTGACCAGCGTATTGTCACACAGCACCAGTGTGAGCATTTAAAATGCTCTCGACAGCTCTTGCTTCCATCCAGGTGATTCTAATTATGTTGCAGAGCCAGATTTCCTCAATAATTGCAAATTACTATAAACCATCATCAAAAAGCATGGATGCACTGGTTCAGATGCTGGTTTTCCAAGCAGGACTTGGCAGTGTCTGCAATGGAAAGTGAGAGCATTTGTTTGATTTTTATTTCCCTTGTTTATTCTGCTAGTCTTTTTTTTTTTTTCCTCATTTTCCTTCAGTAATGATAGGAGAACATTCAGCACAGAAGAATCGCCTCTTCACTACGAAAAAAACTTGAGATAAGGTGACATACCAATTACTAATTTTATTTCATTTGTTTTTATTGTGTCTTGAGAACACCAAAACAAGACTGTTTTTCCAATTAAAGTGTGAATCTCCACAGAAAACTGACTAAACAGTGACACCATGGGGTGCCTTGCCTGCTCGTGTTAATTAATTTGCACCTAGAATGACACAGCATACTTAGCATTCCAGCTGCTGCCCCTGTGTAATTAATGAGGAAAATAAAGGGCCTTTTTCACCCACCACATCATTGAACACTAAAGATTACTTAATAATTAGAGTGTAATTGTGTTGCCCGACAAACACAACGCACCTGCTCTCCCAAGGCGCATGGGACTGGTGACACAGCACGTTCAGACAGTCCCCTCCAAAAGGAGGGACAGAAGCATACCTCATGAAATTATATCCTTTATAGGTCTCTTCCACCTGAACTATTCCAAACATAAGCAAGGTCGGGACATTGCCATAACAACTTAATTTCTTTTTGCTGAGGTATCAGCGGGTTCCTGTGCTGAACAAATCTATGGTCACGTTCCAATATTTTACACAGAGATTGCATCAAGGCTGCTTCCTAAACCAATCCTTCCCAAAATAGCAGAAATGCTGAATGCAAATTAAGGTGAGGATCCTGAAGTGGGTCTAACTTCAGAGACAGCACAGTTGTAAAGAGATCATTAAAATGCTGGTGGCAGACATGCAAATAGAAATACATTTGTTTTCCCATATTTTATTTTAAGCACAAATTACTTGCATTGATTTTCACTTCCAGGGAAAAAAAAAAAAAAATCAAGTTAGAAAAACAGGTTTAAGAACATAAATGAAAAGATATTTCTGGAGATGAAGACTGAAGTGCAGATGAAGTGCTATATTTTAAAAAACAATTCTGATAGTCACAGTTATGTCCAACCCACTAATTTAAAGATCTGTTATAATTACAGCTTTCCCTGTAAGCTTGATGATATCTCTGATAGAACTAATTTATGAATCCAGAACAAAATTAATATTCATTATTTTAATTTTAGTCACATGAATGAATCCCAAATGAGGACTTTGGGCCTCACTGTGTTTGGCATTGTATACACTAACATGACCTCAAATCTCTAATAGATATCTTAGCATGCTTAAACAAGCCTGAAATGTAGAATTAGTAAGAGTGAAAGTCAAACACGAAACAAAAGCAGACTACAAGTTTGTTTTTTTTCTTTTTCAGGACAGCCAACTGTTCCTCTCATTGCTCTTGGTCTGCCTTGTTTTTCACCCTCTTTCAATGGGATTTTCCATTCTCACTTGTTTAGGGGACCACAACTAGGCTGTTTAACATGTGCTACAGAGGGATTTCATGCAGCATTCCTAAGCCAATTCTTTCTCTAACAAGTTGGACAATTTTCTTTATACAACTTCAAGTTCAGACAGCTTCTAAAATCTGCTCGCCGTGCTTGACCTTGCCCTGTTGAAGTAACTGGGAAGCTCAGCAATGACCTCAGTGAACCTCCATCTTCATGTTCTGCTCTGCAGGTCAGGAAGGCTACAGCTGAACCTTGAATTTAGTGATCCAGACCAACTCAGAAAATGGCCATTTCAAAACATTTCAAATCTGAACTCTGCTTCTAATAAAGAGAAAAATTAAACGTGTTCTGATTACACACCAAGAGTATGAATCCAAGTTCTGTTTGCAACTGAAACATTACAGTTGTAGCAGCTGAGCTGTAAGAACAGTAAAAATACTATTTGTATTAGTAATTACTATTAGTAATACAAATAAAAATGCCATCAAGCCCTATACCTAAGGTGCATAGAAACCATGATGCTGATGCTACACAATCCCTTCCAGAGTTCCATGCATTTAAAACATATGCCCATGTAGCTATCTGCCCTTTCGAACATCAAACATGGGACATGTCACATCAGCTCTTTGAAACATGATGCACTCAAGAGGTCAAAAGCAGCATATCCCAAAGCGGGAGACACTGGACATCACTTTTGGAAGAGTAGGTCACTGTGTTTTAGACGAGGAAGAGGAAGATAAGTTAATATTGAAAAAAAAAGGTAATTTATTTCTTATATAAATGAGGTTCATTGAAGTAGTCTGAAGAAAACATGACCTCCCTCAGGAAATGAAGCCATCATGCTGGTGCTGTTCTGACCAGAACCTGCCTCTTTTGGGTGCCTGTTGCTAGAAACAATGCCCTGAGTTATTTGTTTCCTTAACAGTGTTTTTGTGAAACCTGTGTCTCTCCAGATATTTCAGGGTGACACAGTACTGTGAGAGACATCATGTCTGATTACATCAGTCAGACTGCATTAGGCTGTGTCAGTAATGACTGCCAATGTGACTGATGTGACTGGGTGTGACACCATCACAGTGGCTCCTCATCTGTGTAATATCAGATTTCTGGGGAAAGGAGAGCGAGAGAAAGAAAAAGCTCAAAGATCTCACAAAAACTGACAATGAATGTAAATTTTTTGAGTATAAGAAACCTTTCGAAACCAAAACTGACAGAAAAAAACATTACATTAGGGACTGAGAAGCCAGGTATAAGGTGCCCCTGCAGTGAGCTGAGCAGAGTAGTGTATTGAGCATATCTTTCTGAAGAGAGGTATGATAGAGCTCTGTTTTGCATGTAAAGAAGTATCATGTACAGAACACCCTGCACAACCATCCCTCAGACGCTTCAACAAAAATGCTCTCTCTAATATTTCTGTATATGTGTGAGCACAGAAGGTAAAAGCATTCTAACCCTCAGTCACTTCTTGTAAACCATAAATCTAGGCGGACTCTAAGGGCATCTGGTTACTGTTGCATGATGAAGTATTTTAGTGTTATTAACACGCCTGTCACTAACTAATTTCTAAGAACTCTTCTGGTGCCCATCTGATCCTTTTGGCATCGGCTCCAAGCTGGCAAAGGCATCTGCTTCCCTCGGTGAGTGACAGGGGAATGCGGTCTGAGTGCCCAGGCTGCAGAGCAGCAGCCAGGAACACTTTTGGTGAGACCTTTATAAGCTCCTCTCCTGCAGTACTAATGTAAGTTCACAGATGAGATTTAAGCTATCCTCAGCAATGTCAGCATTACAGAAGTCAACATATTACTTGCCATGGATGCATCCTGTCTAACTCTCTAAATACTAAGCAGTCGTGGGATTCCAAAACAAATCAAAGCCTGGTAAACATCTAAAACACTTAGATTTTCAAATGGTAAGAAACAGGAAAAAAGATCAGCCTCCTTCAAAGCAGATTCCCATTTAAAATCCCACTCAAAACTGAGGCGAAAATTCTGACGAGCAATAAGCACATAGGGGCTATTTATCCTTTTAAATTCCTACTAAATATTTGTTCCTTTTTCATGGCCAGTTGGAGAATTCTCATGGTCAAGTTCTCAGAGAATAAAGCTGAATGGGAGCTGTCACGCTGCTATTTCCAGTATAAAGCACTTAACTCAGACTGGCAGAGCCACACCTCGAGCAGCAGCTCTTCACCTTCCAGTTTTTCTACTCTGCTAAGTTATGAGGTGTGTTAGTGCTTGGTGTACCACAAGGGCTAGGAACCAGAGTCACCACACACTTCACATGGACTGATGCTCCCCTGAAGAGAGGAGTTAACCAGCATCAGCTTCTGTAGAAAAGGAAATGGCATGTGACCAATTCACACGTATCAAACTAAATGTGAGACTACCTGATGTAGGATAAGGAGGAGAGTAGACCCTTTTTCCCCCCTTTTGAAGTAATAAAGCCCCAGAGAAGGACCTTTGAGTTTGATACCATGCAGTGTGTGGCAAAAAAGTATAGCACTACCAGAAAGAGCAGGAATTACAGCCCAAGTAATTCTGGGGAAAAACAATCTGGTTTGTTTTCTCGGTTGTCTCAGCAGTTGAGAATACTGTGCCTTACAAAAACAACATGGACTAGAGGTGCTATGCCTTACAGTGGCTGGAGGAAGAGAAAGTCATGCACACAGACAAATGCATGACATGCTCAAAACCAACATATTGATCCTGGGTACCCAATCCTGCCATGTGCTCTCTGCCAAGTGCTTGAGCCCATATTAGTTCTAGCTAATAGCCCAGCTGCAGGGGAAGACATGTCTGCCAGCAAGAGCATCAGCTCCAGCAGCACTGCAATTTACAGGGAGGAGAGGATTGCTGGCATTAAAGATATCTTTGTTCTGGGTACAACAATACAAAAGTTGACAATGCTTTTGCCCTGTCTGCATGTGACTGTGTGCAGGTATTTATGCTCACCGTGGGAGTAAAGTAGACTGAAATGTTTTTGTATGTATACGCAAGAATCGATTCTTTAAAAACATATTCATGTATATTAAAAACTTCACTTTTGGGTTTTTTTGTGTGAATTTTTTTAGAGAGAAAATTCCACATTTACACTCACAGACCTACTGCAGACTATAAACACAAAGGAATTTAAATAAACTGACCATGCTGAGCTTTCACCTCAAAAACACTCCTATACAACAAGCAGAAGAAAAATAACAGGCTAATGCTGAGCCACACAGGTGCATTCTAAGGTTCACCCCCAACCTTAAACTCCACTTCTCAATGTATCCCAGTGTTCTGATCGACAGCTCTCAACGTGAAATAAGAAGTGAATGCATTTTTGCTTCACTTCAGCCTTATCTCTGAAGGTCATCTCTCCCCCCAACACAATTTGCTTACAACAGAAAAGAGACAATATTTTCCATGATGTTGCCTCAGTAAATTGCATGAGTCAAATTAATTTGCGTGTCCGTTTTCCACAAAAAGTTTTCTGAAGCCTAGAGCTCTGCACAAGAGAGCATGTATAAATTAATTGTCTTCAGAAGGATATTATGTGAATATTGAAACTGGGAGCTCGGTATGTAAACTTTAGCATTAAAGAGCTGAGTAGAATGCAGAGCATAAGCCTGCATGGAAATACAATTTACTGCAAATGGTTTTGTATCTCATGCAGAAAAGTTGCATTTGCCACTTCTCCAACTTACATTCCTGAATAGAAATAGAATTAGAGGATACTTCTTGCTGGACTTTCCAGTAGGAAAGAAGTTATTGATATTTCTAACTTGAATTGATCAAATCTTGATTCTAATTTCCGTTTCGAAATCTGCTTCTCAATTTTACAGCCAACCTCAGAGAAACAGAGTTTTCAACAAAGTCTATCTGAATGTCCCATTCCAGCAACTTCCATCCAATACCTTTTCTGAGATGCAGCAATCTGTGCTGCTTTCGAGAGTTCATTCCTGTCCAAAACAGTTACAAGGCTATAAGAAATAGTGTCATGTACCATCACATTCAATAGTAATAAGGTCATAAAGTCATGACTACCTACTCTTACTAGCTACATCTTTACCCAGTGCCACTGAGAAATCTGTCTGTGTTAGCCAAGCTTTGGAAATCCCTCTCTGTGAAGCCAGGTGAAGGGTTTTTGCATTAGGATACCACTGTCTCATTTACTATGTTCTTCGGAAGTAGCTCTTCTGAAACAGAGAGCATTATCCCTTGCAAGCAAGATCATCTGAAATTAGGAATCTCCAGACACCATCATGTCATAGTTCTTCATTCAGATTCTCCTGCAAAAACACGCAGAAAAGGTTCAGGCTTAAACCTGCCACAGCTGCCTTCATTTTTCTCAACTTAGGAGCTGAGATTCATCAGGGAGTTTCCTAGTCCAGAATTTTAAAAGGGTACCAACCTTGTCAAGAGAACATATTGACCTAAAGAGAGATTTAAACATGCTAAACAGTGGACGAGAATTCATTCCCTTTAGAGGTTCACACCAGAAAGCAAACTTTCTGCCATCATTGGGTATACTATGAATGAAACTGTGGAAAGTTAACCAGTCCAGACCAGTGACACCTTGATCCTAGCCCTGCCCAACAGCAAGCAATGAACACAGACATGACTGAGATGTCTGCCTGGAAGCTATCCTCTAGCCCAGATGACAGCAACAGAAAAAATACATTCAAGAGCTTGGCATTTGAGTCTTGCAGCTGTCAGAGCAGAGTGGCCACAGGTGTTACTTCCAACCATGAAATGCACTTGGGAAGGAAAAGGCAAATTGGAGTACAAATGTTACCAGCAAAACAGAGAGAATAGAGCAGGCATGAAAACCTTTCAAGTGCCCCCATAGCAACTTAGATGTTTTCTGAGTACAGGTATAGAGAGATGGCAAACAAATTGGTAACCTTGACTTGTTGAGTGTGCTCCTTGAACACAGGTGAGTTCTCACCTGCCAAACAAAATCCACAAAAAAAGATTAAACCAAAAGACAAAAGAAAATGACATTACTTTCATATACTAAATAGAGATTAATTGTTAAAATTTATGTTATAACATTTTATCATATGTTATGTACATATATTTTTGTTTTTTTTGTTTTTTTTTTTGAACACTGAATGACTTTTAGTAAGACGTACAGAAGCTTTCTTTTTACCCCTCAGCAGTTGCTCTGTGATCTGGAGATGCACCTCTTTTCTATTCATTTTTCTTCTTGTTCTGTCTAGGTTTTCTCCTTTCATCCCTATGGTCAGCTGTCATTTCTCATTACTTGTGCCATCTATGCAGGATGCTACTTCTGTAAGTGTCAGCCTTAACAACTGTATCCATGTCCTCCATGGTACTACAGAAAGAGCTACATGAAAACTGGTAATAGCAGAGGTTTCCAATTCTCTTTAAAAAAATAATATGAGACTACGAAGAAGGAAAGCTGTAGAAGTCTTCATAACACATTTTGCTTTGGCTTGTCTATTAATAAGCAGATTAAACAATTTAAGCTAGTGGGACGCAACAAAAGTGTTCAGAATGCCAGCTCTCAGACTCACTAAATTCATCATGTATTACCAGCTGCTGGTTGGCTGGCACTGAAGCTGTGGTTCTACACATGCACAAGTGAAGATTCCCAGTTAGTTATCTTTCCAGGGTTAACTTGTCTAGGCACAGAAAACAACTGCAGTAGGATAGGATGGCACACGGTGCAAAGGTTTGTGAAAACATAAAACTCTGCTATCTACAAAGGACAAGGAATTCGTGTCAACTTTCTAAGGCTACAGAATGAGGGGAATGGATCAGCAGCCCCACTGACAGCAGTGGAACAGTCCTTCCCACTGAACCCTAATAATGCCATTCCCTTCCCTCTCTGTACCCCTCCAGAACACTCCTGGGCATAAGGAGGGCATTTATAGCAGCAGCACGCTGTGGAAATCATTACAACTGAAGTTCTGCTACACAGTGAAATAAATTGGATGATTTTACTGCGGCAACCAAAGGCAGATGCAGGGCTCAGCTACCTTCCCATAAGCTGCTTAGTTACTCCAGGAATGCATTCCACTTTACCTCATCTCTCTGCAGATTATAACACCCTTCCCCACCTCTCCTCCCTTTTTAAACAGAGAAATTGCAAGCAGTAAGGGAATTTGCCTCACTAAAATACCTTAATAGCAATGTAAAGCTGAAATCATGTGGAGTTTCAGTGGAAAATATCCTTTGCTTTTCCATCAACATGGTCAGAAAGATATTTTTTTTTTAATTATCAAATCCAAATGTCTTGACACTTAGATTTTTCTTTTCTTTTGTTTCGTTTAGAAGTAGATTTGTGTTAATCCAATATTTGGACAATACTAACAGAATTGATTTCTTAATCCAAACAAATTTTGAAAAATTAGCTGAATGCTTTCCTATTCAGCTTTAGAAAGACACATTTGTCCCCATCAAAACATCTGGGCACTGAATTCTTCTTCCATGTAACCTCTTGAAAATGCAAGAGATCAGTCACTGCATCACCACAATAGTTGGATTCCAATATGTGAAGCGTGACATGGTTAAAGTTCCCCACTTCATAACTGCAACGTTTGAACTTTGTAGTTAGATGACTGAACCCTCAGAAGCGTAGAAGTAATATACAGATTTATCTCATGCAGAATTTTCTGCAGTTACATAAAAGAAGCTAATTCCCTTGGCAGCCTTTCCTTCACAATTGGTCTCCACGCCCATTTATCCCAAACCTTTTCCATTTTGTATCCACAATCTGCAACTCAAAGACTAGGAGCATGAGCTGAGCTACTCAAACCAAGAATGTGATGCTGGTATTAAGCACTCATTTCTCATGCTGCTACGTGACCTACAGGGTGCTGGGATGGTGGTATACACCAGGTCCTCAGGGTCACAGCTGTCAATAATGCAGAAGTTTAGATCAACATATATCAGCTGAAGAACTCATGTTTAACTACAGATGGAGCGTTAGCATTCAACTCATTTAGACGCTTTGTTATCCAGTGTCACCAATTTGTGGCTAACAGCGTCTAAATACATTAATTGTAAATAGATTTTTTTCCACATGCATCACACAGCCCAGTTTCACTCTAGGAAAAAAACTGCTCTTACAGAATTGCTATTTATTACGAGATTTATTTAACGTGGGCATCTGAAAGTACGATGTGAGAGACTTACAACATTGAAAACCATTCACAGCTTTCAAAACAGAAGGGGAAAAAAAAAAAAAAAAGCAGGTATTATTGTTGGCTCCATTACTGCCCATCTTGGGATAAGAAACTGACTTTCATTAAAGCCACAGAAAAGTCTATTACTGCCTTCCTGTCTTCATTCTCTCCTGCTCCTCCACCCCAAGTTCCCATTACAGACTATAGCACAAGTCTTTCAGATCTGATGCCAGACAATGAAATGGAGAGACTATTAAAGAATTGTATCCAGTCATCATTCCAACTCTCATTATAAGTTAGATACAACCTATAACTTGCAAAGCATCCTACCTCCAATGACTATGAACAATGGACTAAATGGAGGTACATTATAAGAACTTATATTATCAGCCTTTTTTGAAACTATAATATATTCTGCCTTCTCCAACGCCTTTTCAGAGTGATAAATAGAGAGAACTGAACTAGGTGGCATCAGGCTCTGCAAAAGCCAGATGGGCAATTTATAAAAATGGAAAATATAGGGAAAATGTTAAGGTAGGGCTGTTTTAGGAAGGACACGACTAATAAATCTAAGGATTTCCAAACATTTGCTATTTCTATGCATAACTATTGGAAAATGTAAATATTAAAATAGAGGTCTCTTCGCAACATGCTAAGCTCCCACTTAGCATAATGAATATTTTTTTCTGGAACAAACAATGTGTGTTTGAAAGTACTGTCAAGTGTTTTTCTTCCTGTTCCAATGCACATCATTGCATTAAAATGAATGAACTTCTCAGCCTCAACATAGAGGAACTCAAGCTGGCAATTATCTTTAAAAGAGGCTGCCCCAGTCTTTCCTGAGAGTACACAGAGCAAAAGACTCTGAAGGGAATATGGGATTTCTGTTCCGTACACCCATCTGTGCCTTTTCTTCATCATGATGGGATCCTATCACAACTGGAGATGCCCTTGAGTATCTACATAAGATCACGTATAGCTGTTATCATAGGAGATGGTAATCATACATAAGAATCCACGCTTAGTAAAACAAAAACCAAACCACTGTTATCTACATAATCTTCCCAGTAATGTAGGATTTGGTTGTTCGCTTGTTTTAAAATCAATTCCCATGACTCAATTTAATTGTAAATTTGAGATTGTTATGCTCATGAATAATAACTAACCTAATGTGGATTTATCCCAATAAATGTTCAAAAACGTGGTGATTTTCTCGGAAATGTACCTTCTATTTCATAAAGCTAACTACTCTGGATATTGCTTTACTAATTTCTTTAACACGTAATATACAACAATATCTTGCAGTGTTAATTAAGGGACAGGTACTTCAAGTTCCCATTTCCCCAACCAGAAGATTGGCACAACACCAATGATAGGATACCCAAGTGCCTTTACACTTTACACACGATGCTCCATATTTCAGAAACTTTCTTAAAAGTATTTTACAGTCAGTCTACACATCACTTTTTTTTTCTTCCTCTATTTGTTCTCATGATTCATATCATTCACAAAATAAAATATGAGGTGAAGTTCATAACTAATATTTACACAGCTGTTTAGTTTTACACTTTCCCTGTGAGATGGGATCTCCCCAAAGCCTTTCACAGTTTTTATTTCCTAACAGAAAAGCACAGTAACAAAGTATAATTTCCTTAATGAAACACACTTGTTAAGACCTATATTGCTACGAAGGACGGCTGTTTCGATATGATAATGATTTAAAAAAATATTATTAAGCCACTTTACAATTAAATTAACAGCAACTGCATGATTTTTCCATATTGTGTAATTTGATTAAATACCATTTATGGTCAGATGCTGAATTTCCTAGAATTGGATAGGAATTTTTTTACTTGGATTCAGATGACAGAGACAAAACCCAGCGTGCTACTTGGATCTTAAAGATCAAATTGTTTTAAAATGTCATTTAATGTTTTGATCAAGATTTTCAGGACTCTGAAAACATGCCCAGTGAAGTGAAGCTGCCCAGGAGCCACTTTTCAGTCAGATAACTGCTTCAGATTTTGTGTAAGCCTGCTGTATTTGCTGAAGACAAACAGCTCTCTAGTCAGACGTTGCTTTTATGAACCATGACTAAATGCTACGCGCACTTTCAATTTACCAGATGAAGGTGCTAAAAAGGCATTTTTTTCAAATGAGATTTTTCCTTGTTAGCATTTACATTTGTGTTCTGGTGTGGGTGAAATTTACCAGCTAGAAGACCTGTAAACATAGCAAGACCAGGTACTGAGACCCATGGCATGGGAATAAGGATGAAGGGCAGGCAATTTCCATTCAGTGTCTGGGGGAGCATTCCAGTGCTTCTCTATGTTCGAGCACCTACTGTGTTGTAGGCAAAACAAAAATAAAAAATAAGAATAATTTAAAAAACAATCAATCTTGTTCCATTTGTGCCTCTCCTTTTCCTCAGATGATTGTACTTCCTGTCCATGTCAGCCAATATCTCAAACTCACCATGTTTTAACAAACCCACAAGGCAGTGTAACTGTTCAGATGCACAAATGCCAAGATCTTTAGTAGAATTATTGTCTTTATGTCAAAAATCACTCTAGATGTGATGGGAAGGGCAGTGTGAGGGCAGCTCCTGTTACTGAGGTGAGACACAGTAACAGAACTGCACAGAAAAAAACTGTAAAAAAAATACAATAAAATAATGCTTTCCAGTCAAGGAAAAGTTCTGTTAAACTTTTTTTTAAGCCAAATCCATATCTAGTACACTTGCATCTTTCCCTTATGACCTCTCCCCCAAAACTCACACTTCTTCCCTTCACAGCTTTCTCTGTCTTTCTTCTTCAAATAAATTCTCACGATCTCACCCAATTGCTGTGCTTCCTTTACTCTCCCACTCTCTGTCTTTGTTCCCAAGAGCCTCTCCATTATTACTTCTTGATCCTTACTCAGTTTCTTACCAACTTTCATCTCTTTCCATCCCTGGATGCACTTTCCAATATGTAGTTCTATAAGCTCTGCTTCTCCAGTATCTCTTGGGGAAAACCTGCCACCATCTTCTTCTGAATACAGTGAAACTGAAATTACGTGTTATGTACAATGGGGATTATTATAATACTATCCCTACTTTTTAGCTATAACTTATTTTCTCTGGTTTTATTCTGGTGAAACTAAGTATAAACTAGAGCTTGAAAATGCAAGTGATATCGTTGTCCAAATAATCCAGGATGGTGGCTTGTTTTGCTTGGCTCAAATTCCCTATCATCTTTCAGGCATTCCCACAATTCCCATTAGCATTCACTACAGGCACAAAGGATGCAGTCCACTGGGTTCTGTGCAGGACCAGAGCAAAACTCCAGTATAAATGGCCACACAGACTTACAGCAGAAATAGCCGTATGAAAATCTGAAATTCACAGCCCTTAAGAGAATTAATACATACAATTAACACAGGCATTTGCAGATATTCTGAAGCAGTATCTCTCTCTTTTAATGCTGATTTTTTTTTTTTTTTTAAGAAGACACTTAGTATTTGATTATTTACCAACAGAGGATTCTCTATCTCCTATGTGCCAAATTGTTTACAATAAAGAATGCATTTAATTTACGGCAGAATTTTTAACACTGCCCACAGACAAATACAATTTGTGACTTAATAAAGAGATTGAGTGTATATTGGATTTATGAGGCTATGGAAATATTGAAGCCATGAGAACTCAACTTACAGAGGTTCATAAGCATTACTTCCAACTGTGAAGTTAATGTTTTATGGTAACATTATAGAACTTTTTCAGACCTATTGAGAGTTTTGTCTATTCTCACTTCTAGAATGAGTGGCCTGAAACAACGTACTCCCGAACCGTTCCAGATAAAACCCTAAGAAGACAATGTGTCAACAATCAATCACGGATTATTATTTCTGGAAAATACTAACATTCACTTTCCAAAATAACCAGGGCTGCAATATTACCTCACAGTTATTTTACATCTTTATGAAGTTCTTTTCAAAAAAGACAACTAAAAAAAATGAAGTATTACCACCCATATTATTGTTAAGACTAAAGTTCATTAAAGGCACAGGCATGATTAACTGGTCCCTATTTAGAATGCAATTGAAAGTTTTTCTGTGTTTGCATTGCAACATAGGAAGTGAATGCAATGAGGATTTCTATATGCAGCAGGTGTCCTCTTATAGCAAGACCCACTGGTTACTTTAATAATTCATTACTCCCCTGCACCAGAAAACGCTCCATTTTGAAAAGATGCACACAATAAAAAAGAAAAATAAATGGATATAACATAAAAACAACTAAAACTATCTCGATCTGGAAACAGATCCTCATACAACAGGAGAGTTTTCCTTTTTTAACTGCTGACCCCAGAGTAAATGCTCTCTAAAAGATTAATGGAAAATTACACTTTGTCTAAGTCAGACCGTTCCATCTGCTGGATCCTTCAAATTTTTAGGGCTTTTATGACTAATACCCAGCTTGACTCTAGCTGTCACACAAATAAATCCACATCCCAGAGCTGCTGGCGTTCAAGGAGCATTTGAACACCACTCGCAGACATAGGGTTTGGACTTTGGGTTATCATGTGTGGAGCCAGGAGTTGGATTCAGTTATCCCTGTGGATCTCTTCCAACTCGGGAGGTTCTGTGAACATGTCATCTCCAAGTGCCAACCAGATGGGAAGAATCACTTCTCTCAAGCTGCTAGCTGCACTTCTGCTATCTATCCTGACATAACGCAGCTATGGCTATGGCTGGCATTCCTTGCTGCAAGGGCACAGAACAAGACTTTCAGATCTTCTACAAATTCATTTGCTACTAAGTCAGAAGTCTGTACAGCTGCATGTGCAAATTTCCCATCCCAAGCAGAACAAAATGCTCTAAAACCGACCACAGCACAAAATCCATCGCCACCACCTGGCTAGTGTCCCTAATGGTAACATATGGAGGAGCTCACATTCATAGTTTGGTCCTTCAGAATACTGCTTTAAGCAACTAAAGGGAGCAAAAGGACACAGCAAAGACTTAGAGAAAACATCAACACATCAGAATCGTCTGCACAGATGTTTGCTTCGTACTATTTAATTCCTTTGTATTTCAAATGGTGAGAGTTTTAGCTCAGGTGTGCCTGTAGCTTTGTATTGCACCTGTAAAGACCATCCTGTCATTGCCACTAAACAAGGAAACAATTCCCTGAAGTGAACTGTAATTACTTATAATCTATAATCTCCATTTCTACTAAAATTGATCTAGCCATTATTTTTTAGTAACACCTTTGCAGATGACTGTTTCAAGAATGCAGTAATTTAATTCTCTGAAGCTAACAAGGTTATGTGCCACTGTTATTTCAAGATTATATATATCATCAGTCTTTTTTTTTTTTTTTTTTTTTACCCCAAATTATTTAGAGTTTAAAAGTATCTTAATAGTTGTTGTTTTTTTTTCCCCAACCACTGAAAAATTACTGCTAGGGTGCGTGATTTCTAAGCCAGTTTTTTCTACCTATGTCCATACGTCTGATTTGAATTTGAAGATACCTAATTACATTTCTAAATTAACTATGCATTTTAGTTAACTGATCGTGTTCTGCATGCAAACACTGCAGTTTAAGACCTGCTCACATTTTGAAGCTTCTGCCCCTCTGTGTTTTTAAAGAAGCGATAAAATTTGCTTACTATTATCCTACTGTGGGACTCTTGACACACTGCTTTCTAATCTATCTGGATGCCAAAAAAACATCACATATATCTCCTTTAAGCCTCTTGCATCACTTCAGCACTGAGTAATGTTGGGGTATTTTAAGTAGCAGCCACATATTCCACTACTTTCAGTTCTTATTTACACTGTTATTCAGTACTTGAAGAGAAATGGAGCTTGTTAGCACGGTGACAAACTCTGGGGTATTATGCTGTTGCAAACAGATGATCAAGAGAATGAATCTAGTTTAAAGTACTCTGATTTGATACAGAATTGACATAAACTAAGGTAAATTGGGAGAAAATAACTAGTTTGTATTGGGCTTCAAAGAAGAAATTACAGCTCAACAGGAAAAAAGTAAAGAAGCTTGAAAAAAAAAAAAAAAAAAAAAAAACAGAAAATTGCAGAACTTGATCTGCCAGAGGTCAAGACAATAAGAAAGAGACTGAGAGGAATACTTAGGCATACACAGATCTACTGGAGGGGAAGAAAAGAGAACAATACTGAAGTCATTGATCCTCACTTGGCAGGGGCAGAGACTCAAATATTTTGCTTTATGAACTGATTACAACACTCATGCTTTTAATTTTTTGGCATTAAAATTTCATAAGAAGTTTAATGTTGACTTACTGCTCATTTACAATAGCTACGCTGATACAATCGACCATGATGACTCTAAAAGCTTTTAAACAAACTACATGGACTATAAACTAGCCTTGACAAAGGAGCCTTTAGAGACTTCCAAATGTAGCAATGTATGCTTTATTAGGATTTGTTGTTCTTCATGACAGTCTGAAAATATGGTTTTATTTCTATTAAATTTCAAAGTCACTAAAAATCTGTGTGAACAGGGTGAGGTGAGGCCTTTTGGGGTCAGCTTACAGTTTCCTCCATAGTTGCTTTAGATCCTCCCACTTCAGTAGCAATTGAATTTCCTGAATTTTTAGGATTTGAAAAAATAAGCTAGAACACAAAATGCTCCATTCACCCCTCTCAATTATTAGGTATATTCAAGTGCATGAGAGAACGCACGTAATGAAATTGTGTGATTTGCATTTGTAACACAGTAAATTGCACAATTTCATGACATGGATATGCCCCAAATTTGAGCAGTATAAAAAATAAGCTATCAGGAAAAAAAAAAAAAAACCAAGATAAAAAAAATCAGATGATAGTTTTCTCTAAAGTTGACCAAAATGATATTTTCCATTCCAATCATCACCAATGTGTTCATACATATATATATGTAACTATCCCATTGAGTAAATAACGTATGAGAAACATCAGAAGTATTTACTTGTAAAAAGGGATTGGGAAAGACAACTGAAAGACAAGTGAAAGGTGAAGAGTTGAAATATCTGCTGGAGTCTTGTTTGTTTAAATTAGCAACTGATTACCACTTGCCCACATCAACTGCAATCAGCAGTATTTATATTTATCCTCGGCATTTCCTTCTAAGCTATCAATCAAAACATTTCTTTCTGGATTTCATGTAACGTCCTCTTCTAATCTCCAAAATATGTGCACTTAGAAGTTAATTCAACAACATGTTATTAAGAGTAAGAAATACTGAGTAATTGAGTGGATATGTGTGATTTTTTTTTTTTACTTCTGATAAAAGCTGATCCATTCCTTTAGAGTTTAGGTGGACTGAAGCCTTACTGAGGTCAAATTTGCTCCAATTAGTCGAAAAATTACTTTTCTAATAAGAAAATACTGAAAGATTACTAATCTGTACATAGCAATAAATTTCCAAACCCCGGTTTCTTTTGCCTCTTGAAAACAATATATTAACTGGAAATACTTATGAAGCCTAAGATGCAAATCCATCAGCTCTTCCTATCAACTTAAACATCTTCTATCTTTACAAGAATCATTTGTATGTCAATAAAATATGTCTCCTTATTTTATATAGAGAGATTCAAAATACACATTCATGCTTGATTCATGTCTTGGATTTATTTTTTTGTTTGTTGGTTTTTCTTTTGTTTAAACTCCTCTAAGCCATTTCAGTAACTGCTCAGCACTGCTGCCCAAGCATCAGCATAGCAGACCCTGCTCTTCCCAAAGACTGCAAGCACTCCTAGAGCATTTCCCACATGCAAAAGCTATAGGACATTTCACTTCTCTGGAGAGATGAAATTTTCCTCTGTGCATTTACCTTGCTCCTGTGACAATACAGGCACACAACCTCTTAGTTTGATCAATTTTTCCAAAAGAGTTGGAACATGCAGATAAATTTTCAGAGAGTTTCTGAAATTGTCCAATTGTCCTCAGAGCTCCTCGTTTGTATGATATTCTGCTCCTGATAATACACTGAACTATTATTTTAAATACAAATATACAGAACTTTCAGGCTGACAGAATCTTATGAATGACTTTTTAAAACTTAAAAGCCAGGCAAAGACTTTGCATTTAAATTGATTTTTTAAAAAGAGTTTCCTGAACAGCCCTGTTTTCATGACCGCACTTAGTGATACCTACCTAGCAAGACACCATAAAGTACAGGTAGCCTAGAATAGAATGACATTCATTTACATACAAATGAGCTCATTACTACTGATTTATTTTTTTTTTAACCAGCTGTTGATTCAAAATTTGGAAGATGTTTTATGAAACTACATAAAACATTAAGTGATGGCCATTCTGTTATCAGGGACCAGTATTAATTCTTTGTACTACTTTTTACCTGCATTGGAGTAACAGTCATTCCACATGTTGATCTTAATCAAAACCATCGTCCCTCAAATCCTAATCCACATTAGGAAGTGCTTACAAGTATAAAGCACATTGTATTAGCTGGTCTCAAGAATTTTGAGCTATGAAATGACAAGCAAACAAAATATATACTCACATTTTAACGGAACAAATATGTTATACATCCTGTCAAGGAAATATGTATTCTACCCATGGCTTAAAGCAATAACTAATTTGCAGGCAATCTCTGCTGAAACCTCCTTCAATAAGCATTGACTTCAAAAGGATTAACATATGTCTTCTCAGAAGCCAGCTCTTAATCAGTGTTCCAGGTTCTCTTACTTCGAAACAGCAGGAACGTTTACTCTATAATTTACTGTACAGCAGGTAAAAAAGCTACATCCTCTTCCAAAACACTTACCTGGGTAACTCTGGGAGATAATTCCACCATGCCTTACATGTTTGTATATACAATCACTGTCATTCTGCAAATTATTTCGATGGGATTCATGTTCTAGTTGGAGGATTCTTTACATGGCAAGAGCATGAGGAGGCCCAAGGAACATGCCTTGGCTCAGGAGAAGATCTGCTAAGAAATATCTGCCAGAAGGACACTGCACACCGTCAGTGCTGCTGTCAACTGCTTTCCTTTGCAGATAGGCAAATTAAATGAGTATTGACCATTTAATATGGATAGGTTAAAAGTTATAGAGAAAAACAGAGAAATGAAAAAAAGAAAATCTATCCTAATTGCAGCAGTACAGACTCTGAGATATGTGCAATAGCCTTGACCACAAAGCTGAAAATTATCCCTCAAGCAGGAACTCCCCTTCAAAGCTGAGGTGGTAGCTCAACAAAGTCTACCAAGGCTCAAATTTGGATGAGGATACAATGGGAGGCAAACGGAGAAAAATCCTCACCCCAGCTGCCAAATTAGCGTCCTTAGCCAGAAGCACCCAATGATGACCGAAAGCCCTTCATGCCATGGAGCCACTATCATCCCAGAGACACCTCATTTTGTCCCTCCCCTCCCATGCTCACAAAGCCCAGCTCCTCCTCTTGCCGTACTCACACCTGTCCCGCACCTTATCCATCATGCATTGCCACATTCATCTATCTTAACCTTGACAGAAGGCAGTGCAGCCTTCCACTGCTTTGAGACAATTTGTTTAAGCAGTGAGTAAGCACACGATTGAAAAAATGAACAACGCAAGACAAAAACAAAACAGCCTGGTGCTTGCCAAACGCTGACTGAAAAAATAGCCCAGTTTGAGGGCCTAACCACAACATTTCATAGAGATTTCAAAAGGCAGTTTTAGACACTTACACCATTTCTTCATGCCAGATTTTGATTATTACAAAGCCGTAACAATGTACAATCCTACTGAGATATCCTTTGCACTATAAACCTTCCCATCACTGAGCATGAATTAATAATTTCTAAAGTGGCGGATTTTAGTTTAAATGTTGCAGCACATTACTGTTAACATTATAGCCTCTGAAACTGCAGATTGTGTATTACTGCTCGTGAGTTTCCTTCCTGCAGTGTTTTTGGAGGAAACAAGCATTCAAGAACAAAGCTTTGCTAATTAGCTTGGAGCCTGCCTGTCTGAAGGGGCCATCAGTAATGAAAAATGAGATGCAATCAGTGAGAGCCTTCAAAACACAAGGAATTGGCAAGAAGAGCAAGGCAAACCAAAACATAATTGTATTTTAAATATTGCATCAACTTCGAAATTAAAAATATATAAATATAGCAAAATTCTTTAACAGATATGATAAGCATAATTGGAAGGTAGATCAAGCTGATTAACACATTCAGACAGACCCTTTGTATTGTGAATACATTATTCTTCTCATGCACTGGTGGGAACATAGCTAGTTCTAATTTTTTTTTTAACACTTTTTAATGAATTAGCCATGCTGGAAAACCATTGAGGGTATCAACAAAAACACAACTGAAATTCCACCTTATGTGCTTGAAATGTAGCTTGCACTGACTTGACTGTCACAGAGAAGATCTCATACGCATCAGAACGTAACATGAACCAACCAGAGAGGTTCTGCAGTGCTTCACAGATCATTCCAGAGCAGATGCAGAGATTTACATAGCAAACACTCAAAATGACTTAAAGACATATTTATCTTCACACCATCATAACTCCAAAGTGATAAACCACAAAAGGTGTATCAAAAATCTCAAATCAGATCGCTAATGGCTATGAAATAGAACCACGTGCTCCATTTCAAGAATCAATCAATGAAGTGCTTACAGACTTTGATTACAGTGGAAGCCAAGCACGCAACAGTGATCCAGCAATTCTTATGGTCCTAATACACATGCCATCATGTTGTTTCTGAGAAACTGTATTCACACAAAATGCTAGGGTCGTTTAGGTGCTTTCCATGCACACACGATATTCTAGGCTGCCTTTTTTGCTTTCTATGCTAAATTTCTCAGTAAAATTAACAACAATCACAATCTTCTCTACAAGATATCTTATTTTATATTCGTACTATTCCCATGAGAGAGAACTGTTGTCGGAGACTCAGCAGTGTGAATTAAAATATTTCCACTACATTTACTTTCCGAAAACATTCTCTTTGAGCAAGGATTGTTGACCCTGATGGATAAGGCAGCCTGAAGTCAGACTAAGCTTTAAGAGAAGACACTTTCCATTTCACTGTGCCTTATACTTTAAAATATCAATACCCATTCCATGTTAATAGACTGTGTCAAGCCAGACATCCAAAATAACAAAAGAAACTACTGCTGTAAATTCTCAAGTTCCAAAGAGAGAGAAATCAGGTATTAACAAAAAAACTTCACGTTTCCATTCTTCAGAAAAGAGCTATCGGCACGTATCAACATCTACATTATTTATTCAAAGCTTAACTGAGTCTTTTTCAACTGAAGTTTGACTGTGACTGATTGCCTGAGAGATCACTGATAAGTTGGAAAATCCATATTATTAGCATGAAAGAACATTAAAATCTTTGATTTATAAATGGTTTGGGAATAGAAGAAGAGGGAAGTATTTAATACAATCCATACACCTACTTAACACAGAAAATAGTAAATAATGTAGAGAAACTACTTCTATGAGAATAGAGGGATTTTTATTCCTTCTTTATTTTTTTCCTGAAAGTATATGGAAGTAAGGAAATTGAGAGCAAATTGTGTACTATAAAGTTTATGCACCACATGTATTTTATATTTACAACTCTCTGGCTTCTGTCACCTTTTATTTCAGAGTCGTTGTGTCAGTTCTCTCTCTCCTGAAGGGCACATACTGTGGCATGCCCTTCCTATACAGCTAGTACAAAACAACAGTCCCCAGGCTCCAGAACGTATTTTCAGAAATATCACAGAGCAGTATTTATGTATATATATACACACACAGATGCATCATACATAAGCACCTCACATAATGGGTCATTAAATCGGATGGAAACAGCAGAAAGTGAAGAGAGAAATAAAGCAGAATCCATAATCCAGTATTATTTGCTTTATGTAATGTTAAAATACTACAGAGTATTTCTGCACCAGTGGAAAAAAAAAAAAAAAAAAAAAAAAAACGCAAAAACTGAAACATCTACAACTTTCCTGAGTTCAATGGATAACTATCTGAATAACAAGTTACTACCATCACTAATTTTTAAGATAAAAGTATCAGTAAGAGTCCACATTTATGTGTTTGTTATTTTTTAAACCAGGTATCTACCCAAGTAACGTGCAATAGAGCATTCTTCTCTTTTCATTTCAATAGAAATAACTTTTCTATTTAAAAAAAATATATATACTAATAAAATACACACGACTACAATGAATTCAATCAAAAAGCAGAAAACGCTTTCAAAACATTTTTCTAGACTTTAAAAACAGTTAGTTTCACAGAAACCTTGTCATCCAGGAAGAGCTATCACTGAACAGCTAGCTACAAAACCTAATCTATGCTCTGTTCATCCTTAGAAATTACCGTACAGAATTCCTATTCTCTGCACACAAAACAACTATGCTCAGTATTTGCATATGAACGAAAGCACAACAAACTTTTTGATAGAACTGCTTGTTCATTTTTTACTTAAGGATGAAAGAATGCCAAGAACAAGGCAGGTAAAACTGCACAATACAAGTTTCAGTGGTCCAGGCTCTGAGGAATCCCTCACACTACCTTTCCATCCTGCTTAGGACATTAACCAAATGGACGCACAAACAGCATCCCAAAGCACACACTGACATCTTTTATCGTTCACTGCTTAAACACTACAGAAAAACTAACACTGGTTCTCTGAAATAAAGCTGCTTTGTTTTTTTTCCTTAAGTCTGCAAAAAATTCTTATTCTGTACCAAAAGAAAAGAGAATCAGTTCAAACTGTTAAGGGATAAAGCAAGGAAGTACATAGCTGTGTACTGTGTACTTGCCTACAAGATTTGAGGCAAAACCTGACCATAATATGGCTGATTGGAGGAAACTGCACCATGGGGAAAACTGTGGTGTTTGTTGTCGCTGCCTTAAATTGCAGGGATTGCATTTCATTGTGTCTACAGTTTGTACAGCAACATAAAACATTTTCAGCTGAGCCAAATTTCTGTACGCTACAAGAGCATATTAATTAATAAAGTGCTTGATTTAAAATGCAGCAGCCATTTCATCGTGAGAAGATCCTAGTAACAGAAATCAAACAATTAAAATGCAAGTAAGCATAAATTCACATCCTTCAGGACACCTTTCTGCATATTTATACTGTCTTAATAAAGATAGATTGTTTTACAGTGACCCACAGCAGAGACAACATACTGGACTGAACAGACCACTCCTCTAAATGGAAACACAGAGATTTCCATAAAGGAATTCTCCTCCACTGGTGAAGTAAAAGCTTTGGTGTTATCCCACAATACCCAAACTAAACCTGAATCAAGACATTATGGTACAAACAGCTTCTTTTTTGAAAAATGATATCATTCACACTAATACCAGTAGGACCCTTCTGTTTTATTCCAAATGAGATAAGAGACTTATTTTGATTTATTACTGACAGAACTTCTATGATTGTAAGAGATGCATGTGGGAAATAACGATAAAAGCCATTTGCTGATAGTAATGCATTTACTAATTGCTTCAGTCCTCAGGAAGAAGAAAAATATCCAAAAGTTCCTGCCTTTAGTCCCCTTCTTACTTCAGTTTTTTGTTAATTAGCTATCAAGTTAAACCTTTGTACATTATGACCATACA
This sequence comes from Callipepla californica brunnescens, assembly GCA_023055505.1. Classification (NCBI taxonomy): domain Eukaryota; kingdom Metazoa; phylum Chordata; class Aves; order Galliformes; family Odontophoridae; genus Callipepla; species Callipepla californica. Next base: position 4,743,824 of record JALIRH010000013.1, read on the forward strand.
GTCCTCTGATATTCTGGTTGTCATACATGAGCATTTCCTTATGCCTCCACTTGTTTCACTTTAGAGGTCAGCGTGACTAATTTGGGTGCATTCTGTACTAGGTGGAAGGGCCCATTATTTTGGAAGGATCAAGTTTTTATTTTTCAGTCATCAAGATTACTTTTCCTATGAGAAACTGCTCAATATGAAAGAGCAAAAAAAACGGTTCACTAACAATTTATTTAGGTTCTCCATGAGGTTCCATCACATCTTTTCACTGGAAGTTTCTATTTTGTGTCCCCAGAGAAGCAGGCAACCAATCAAGCATGTGCATAGTATTATTGTTTCCAATAATACTGTTTATTTTTCAACTGAAATTTGTGCTTAAATTCTAATAAAGGACTGTTCTCTGATAAAGACACAGAAAGGTTACTAGATTCTTATTCATTTTCTGAGCATCTAGGTATATGTTTCTAATGTTCACTTGTAGGTTAAGAGACTTTGGTTTGTTTGATCAGCGATAAACCTAAAAAATCATTCTCTAGAACAAATTTTGAATACAGTGAAAGGTCATCAAGAAGGCTAAACCTTCAAAATGGAAGCGTTACGCTCTTTCTTCCCCTTCTGAGATTTATCATCTTGAGCTAGTGCAGGTCCTCAGACTTCGAAGATAAGGAATAATCCTGCTCATATTTTTGTAGTCAGAGGGTTTTTCTTTTGCGGACATGTAAAATTAATCATCTTGTGCTATGCCTTTTGGCCCGCATTACATTTCTGTTCCAGTGTTCATGCATTTCCTCCAAATTCTTGCTGGAAATAAAGGGAGTTCTTAAACAGTGACACTTCACGCAGCACTGATTTCCTGACCCGACCCCTAACCCTTCATATGTTACGACATCATTTTACCCTAAATATGCTTTTGGCCTATCTACCCGCATTACTCACAAGTGCCTAATAATCTAATAGAGCAACATAACACTTCAACACAAAGAAGAGTCTTTCTTTGATTTAAATGCACTGCAAATGAAATACAAAGGAAGAAGAAAAGAGGAGTGACCGTACAAAATTTAGATATCACGGTAAAGAAGAAAAATAATCAAAAATAATGAACAATGAATGAATTAAAACATAAATTTCTTTCAGGAACTGAACAGTGAGAAACATTTTAAATCGAGTGCCCTACCACAAAGTTACTTTTCATTTTCAACAAAATGTGTCTTTCAAGAATGACTAAAGATTATTCACGTTTCAGACGTTAGCTACATTTAACAAAAACTACAGATGTTGATTGCAGTTCAGTACTTCAAATCTTGCATTTCTTTTTCCTGTTTGATTTTACTATTTTTTGTTTTTAAGTTTTGTTTGAACTTTCTGATGGCGCCAAAATGTTCATACCACTTTCAGGTCCCTGAGAGAAGAGATTTAGAGTATTTGCAGTGTTTCATTTCCCAGTCAAAATCACTCATTCTTTTTTTTTTTTTTTTTTTCACCATTCCAACCACATGCCTTGGATTTCATTTTTGAAAGTAAAAATAACTAATGAGGAAAAGGTCGCATCAGATAAAGACTGGGAACACACTGATGTTTTAATCTGAGCAGTGACAAAGCAGAAAAATATTTACTTCCTCGCTCCTCAGTGCAGATCTTGTTTTTTTCCTAAGTACACTCAAGAGAATCATGCTATAGAAGACAACTGGGTAATCAAGTTCTGTTTTTTCTCCAATGCATTTTTTTCCCCACACTTGCACCCCTTACATACCTGCAGCCCACAATTCCTGATTGATTCAATCAACTTGCATTAGGAGAGAAAATGTTCGCAGAACACAAACAGATTGCAGTTGTATAAAATAAGATCTTTACTTTCAGCTTTCTGTCAATTTTCAATAGAAAGTTCCTTTATGTTTAAGATTCTTGCCTTTTTTTGTAATTTTTTTCACTTAATGGAAGGGATTTTTATTTTTTTTATCAGTTCAAGCAAATTCTATCTCAGAGAAAGTAAAATTACACATAAAATTGCAGTTGCTAATGCTTTCATGTATAAGAGCTCTAATGTTTTTTCTAAAGAATTTCAATTTCATTTTTTCAGGAAATCACAATAGGTTTTCAATGTTGTGAGACAAAACCCCGCAGAGAATACTTCACCTCTGTTTGTGCTTCTGAGGCTATAGTTATTATCATATAAGAAATCTATGATTTTGCAACTACTGTTTCACTTGGAATAAGAACATGTTACACACATCCAACACTTCATTCGTGTTTCTGCAATATTAATCACGTATAGCGAAAATATTCTACCAGAATGACAGAAATAGAAAGGCTCCATTAAGTAGCTTTTATTTTTAGGAATTGACAAAAAAAAATAAAGTGCTCTCACTAAAAACAACAAATTACTCACAATACTACCCGGGAAACGATTCAGAAGAGACAAAGGAAGACAGGCTGAGCATGCCTGGTGGCTGTCCCACCCATATTCTACACCCACCTGGCCCCTAACACCAGGATTGGAGTGTTACACTCAAGCAAGGCCTGGGTGACCTGAAAGATACACACACAGCCAAATGGAACAGCTGGTTTCTCTTAAGATGTCCCATTCCATTTCAACTACTTTATCTTCATCAGTTAAGACCCTAACCATGGAAATGGAGAGACTCCTTTTGAACTGTCTTCCAGATAATCTGAAGATCAGAGCAGAGCTCCTTGGTACTTGACCCGTAGTACAAGGGCTGGAATTGAAAATCATGGATTCCTAAGCCACAAATTGTAGTATACCTACCTTTAAAAATACCTATATATTAGGATAGGGTTCTAGGGGTGTGGATGCTATAGTATTAAGCTCACCAAGCACCAACTTAGCTCTTCTTAGCCTCAAAAATGTTCAATCAGAAAATTCTTGCCTCAGCAGGTTCAAGCAATAATATTTCCATTCAAAGATAAACATTCCACAGGTTACTGAGTATCAAACTAGGTGCTACGAACATGAGCAGATCCTACTATACAGAACAAGGAACGCCCTCTGCAGCGGGATGGATGAGTTTCTCAGTGCCATCACAAGACAGCACTCCTCTGGAGAGATCTGTATCCCCTCCGCATGAGAAAATAGCACACAGATCCACAAATGCAAATCCAGGAAGGGCACGCTTTAAGGAAGCTGTCATGAAGGTAACACGCCTTTCATTCAGATACACACGACTCTCCCTTCAGCCCAAAATCACAGGACTTGTTCAGCAATAATTGTTTCTGAAATGTTAATAGCTCAATTAAATGAGAAGGGGATCTGGATATGAGGAAATGGGCCCGTATTTTCCAGCTGCGTGATTGAGACACGCAGAGCAGTGTACATCAGTCTTTTCTCCTGTGCTTAAAGGTTACTGTAACCATTGTGTAATAAAAGCGCTAAGTTATTGGGACACTATGTCCCAGTATGGTGATTTCCCAGCACTGTTAGCAGCTCTGAATGCTTCAAACTATAACAATGAATATCAGGATTAACAGAACAGAGACACTCATAATATCTTTCACCTTGAAGGTACAGTAAACCTGGACAGTTCTGTCAGAAAATATGTTTTCCTTTTAAAAAGGATCCTAGAAAATTCACTAACAGTGTCATTGCTGTAGAGTCATAAGTGCCAAGGATGACCACAGTCCCTTCCAAAACATCAAGTTTACTCAAATTCAAATCAAGTTTGTCTCTTTACTCAGTCTTAGGTCTCTGCTGCTAAGCAACTGTGATGCACAAACACACCTGCTTTCATAGTGTACTGATGAAAATATCATATAATCATCTGTTCCACACAAGTAATTTAGCATTTGCCAACTTTTAATACCTTGCTATGGCCTAATGAGGACACATGTACCTCCTCTTGAGCCAGTGGAAGCAAGTTAGGTCTTAGTCTACCAACTTATACAGGAGGGCTTCTCCAAAGTAATGCCTCCTACTTTATTCTGCTGACTTATTGTAACAGAGTACAGCAGTAGAGACTGAAATCTACCCACCAACATTCCATTACATTTTGTTCCTGTGTGACAGATGGCAGCAGATGGACAGCCTGACAGAATGGTGTCCGACACTGAAGAAGCATGTATGGAGTAAAGGTGTGGAATTCAATTCCTCCCCGCAGAAAAAATGAAACCACTGACATTTGTTGATGCTTGCTGAACGGTTACTGAGACCAAGCAGTGGATGTGAGCTCGGTGAGTAGGTGGGTGGTGTGTTTCAGCAGTGCTGATTTGTACATGGAGGCTCTTTTTCATCACTAGCAGAGCTAGTGGTTGTGACTACACTGAAAAATAGTGTTTTGTAGCTCTATCATGCAGTGTCATTGTGCTTTTTGTATCTGTTGTAGTTCCCATAAAAATAAATAGAAGATATCACTTACAACTCTGTCAACTTATTAAATTTTACCTTTCACTATAAGAGTACTATAGTCTTCTCCAAATATTTATTACTTGTGTGGATCAGTCCCAACAAAAAAGAGAAAAACATTAAAAAAAAGTTAGAGGAAGACTTTAACTAGGTCTACTAATTACATGAACAGAAAGTGAAACATCCCAGAACTCTTTCAATAAATAAATAAATAAACCCAGCTGTGAAGACACTGACTGCAAAACTAAGGCAAGAAAATACCATCGTGAAGCAAATTAAGCATGATTTTGTGCAATTGAGCCACGATGAACCTCAAAACAAATAGAGGCAAAACAGCGAATTACATGTAATTCAGTGTGCGTAATGCAGTTTTACCTTTCAACTGCCAATTTCTCCAAATGGTGTAATTTTTTTTATTTTGTTTTGTCAAAGGAAGGGAATGTTTCAACACTTCAATTTTAGGGATTTGTAGAAAGGCTCATACAGTCAAGAAGTACATCACAAATCACTTGTTTTGGATTATTTTTCTGCACTCTTTTCTAGTGAAACCTTACTTAAGATAATTGGAAAAATTCTTTGCACTTTGGGTTTAGCTCTTTGCCCTCTATGTTGTTTTGCCTGATGTTCTTAGCTCAGCTGCTGCCACTTCCTCACTGTTTCTCTAGTTAAGCTGGGACCAGATGAGAGCTAAAAACCAAGTTAGTTCTTACTGAGCCCATTCAGAACTAGTACAACATACCTCAACTTTGTTTCTCGGTAACCCTATTTCTGGAAGCAGGGTGCAAAGTCCCAGATTGGCCCCGCATACACCCAACAGATCTGCAAGAGTATTTTTGGTTTTGGTACTGTCTTACAGACAATCTATGATGGTCTTATTCCTCCTTATGATGCATATTCACCCATAGAAAACATTGCTACACCTGTCAAAATTAATCCTGTTTGCAATACCTGTACCGTCAGTACTGATTGCTTTCTTACAATTATCATGGATATCTACTGCGATAGCTAAACAAGCACACATGCATCTTGGTCCATAACAAAATCCAATTCCAGACAAATTAAAGCAAAAGAGGACCAGAAATGACATCTCAACTGAAGGCATGTTATAATTCTACAAATATATGTATGAACATCACGAATTATTGTTGTTGTTGTTTTGGGAGGGTTGCAGTTTTGCAATTTCCCTCTCATTGTGAACTGACTTTTATAATGAATTGCAATAGAGCTGTACCACGACTACTTCTTTCACCAGACATCATAGAAATATCACCCGAAAAAGAGAATAGTTCGAAGTACGTGCCTGGATGGACACTACCCTACAGCATTCACGTTATACAGATTAGCTGCTATCTTTTAGGTTACTAGCTCTGATCAAAGTCTTGATGTAGCCAGGACACCAGCAATAGCAGATGTGATTTTTTTTTAGATGCTATATAATTTTTTAAACTATATTTTTTTAAAAAGAGCAATTTCACATTGCCTATTCCCATGTGCAGAATTAGATTTAAAGAATAAAAATAAACTGAAAAATCCTGAGATGACAATGAGATCAACAGCAACAGTGAATAAAACAGACCTCCCCCCACCACCAGTCACTAAGTCAGATCACATGCCCTTAATTTTTTGAAAATTTTCCTTTTTCTCTGGAATTCACACTTTACAGGCAAGGAAAACCATGTAATTTTGCCTCCTTCAGAATTTCTCAAGCTATTCAGATGCTTATTTTCAATGGAAATATAGCTAAGGTAGTTAAAACTATAAGTTAGTCATAATAATTTAATTATTTTTCTATTGATCATTTTTATTACTGCATTTTGCACTTCACCTGATTATTTATCAGCTACTGTAATGAACTTCTACTGCTTTATTGCATTATTTAGTAAACAAAGTAGCAAACTACAAAAATGGAGCAATAAAGTTCCTATGATTTAGCAATCAGGCTGAATTTTAATTAAGTTATGGGAAGATGGTTTTGACGACACTAAAGCAGAATGCTTTACTCAACAAAGGCAGAAAATGCAGTGCATGCTTGCCTGACAGAAATGAGGAAAGTTTTTTTCCATCTGAATTAAAAATAAGGGAGAAAAACAAAAAGAAAAGGCAGATAGCAACTTCCCCCAGAAGAATTTATAAAGATATTGTTTGGTAGTTCTGTAAAGAAAATGAACATTCCAGTGGATTCCCTTGCTATCAGCATTTCTTCGAGCCTTTATTACCCAAGAGAGACATTCACGAAACTTTCTAGTGATGATGATGGGAAAAAAAAAAGAAAAAACAAAAACATAAACCTAAAACCCAAAACATATAACCCCCAAATGGACCGAAAGCATTAATACATGCATAACGTTAATACAACTTTCCATTGATGTATAAGCTAGGAAATTCTTCAGCTTTGCACTCCCTTCAATAATATACTTGAAATCCGTAACACACATTTTTAAGACTGTTTTCCTTCACTTCTCATTATTTGGGAAAGCTACATTACCATTTTTCCTTCTGTAGTGATGTTTTTATTTCAGCTCGTGCACTCCACGCTGGCTCCAGCGCAGTTCTGGTGACCAGCTGGCTCCTTGCTGGACACAGTACTCTTTCCCTTTTGCATTACAACCTAATCCCTCTACGCAGAGAATGGGGTCACTTCCTCTGGACACAAATTTGCTTCCTGATGCTCCAAAAGAGGTCTAGATGTGTTCTCCGAACCACAGGAAAGCTCTTTCTGTGTTCTACTGAATTAGTAAGCTAATTCCTCCTCTTTAATTAAGACCTCATCAGTTAGATTCCCCTTCAATGTATGTTGATGAGTTAGCTCGTCTTTGGAGCAACTAAGCAAACAGATTCAGCTTCTTCACTCTCAATGCAAATCCCAGAAGAGCAGCCCATGACAGTATAAGGCATGTGCATACTCTCTGTGCTAGCAGCAGAACAATTTCTATAATGCACTGCTTTTATTCCTTACTAAATATACACCTAGTATTCAGCTGGCAAAAGTCAAAACAATTGAAGTTATCATAGAAATGAAGTTCTGATTATTAAAAAAATATATATACATATTCAACTACTTAAACCTAAGTCAGGGTGTCTCCATTCTAAAAATAATGTCTTATGATATGGCAAACTTCATGCAAATCCAACCTCGTTAGAGATTTTTCTTTAAAATTTATTTTGTTTTTATTTATTTTCTCAGCGGTTTCTTTCCTCTCTTCAGCCCTCTATTATTCAAAAAGGCATTCCACTTTACTTCAGTCGTGGAATAAAATCCCCGGGTTCTGTGAACCTAATTTACCTTCACTCTAGATAAGAGCAGCATGAGATTATTTTTGTTATTAGTATTTCCCTTTAGCTTTCTGAAGATAGGAGTAAAAAATTTAAATATGATATTTCAGAAAGATGGCATTCACCCAACTACACTAAAATAACCCAATTAATTAGGAAGACCAAAGGTTTTTCATTGTTCATGCAATGACACTGCGGAGCTTTTATTCTCTTATGGTTCATAAATGGAAGTAGAAATACAACATACTCCATGGACCAAAACAGATTAGATGGTCTCCCCTAAAAAGCATGGACTATCAGCAGTAAGGTACATATACAGCAAAAAATGGTTTTTAGACACGCATCTTTTTTTTTTTCCCAGCAACTAGTCCTCAGGTATGTTAGTTAACATATATAATTGATGAATCTGTATGTGAGATCGAGGATAGAAAGCTAGCAGCACCACGTCCAGTATAACGCTAACTGGAATGACAGAGACAGCAATGACTGAGATGATGAATGACAGTATTCATATTAATAAGGTCCAGATGACATTCAGTCACTGCCCAGCCCTGGCTACAATGAAAAATAATTCAGCATTAAGCTCAGCAGTAGAAGACAGTACTTGTTTTGTTTTTAAATCAGTTTCCACCACTGAAGAGTCAGCAGGGAAGGGATAAAATTAAACATCTCTAAGTTCCTCTTGGAAGTTCTCTCTTCACAAAACCAAAACAGGTTCTTTTCTTCCTATCCTGAAACAGGGACATGAGAAACCCTTAGGCCTTCCACAACACTGCTGCAGCAGAAGTGAGCAGGGTCAGGCATTCCTGGGCACTCAGCCTTGGGAGAGCTGTGTGTGCTCTGTACAGACACTGCTGCAGACACAGCTGCACCCAGCTGGAAGGCATTCATGTCACACCACCACACTGACCTGCTAGGCACGAGCATAGCAGAAGAGCATTGAATAAATGTAAGCCTATATGGAAACTCAATTAACAATATGTGCATAGAAAAATAATATTGAAGATCTGAAACTTGGCACAAACATCAGTAAATTCTACCAGAGAAGCTGTATACTGTTTGAAGTTCCCACTGATGTGCACACACATATTTCTCCAGTTTCTGTTTTTCTCCAGTCTCTGTTTTTCCATAATTATAAACCTTCCCTATGTTCTGGTATTGTATAAATCCATCAGTGTTTGCATACGGCCACAAAACCCAAGCATTTACTGTTGCCTGTCTTAGCAAAAGTTGTGCTGCACCTAGGATCTTTTCTATGTGGATAAATACCTACATATCAGCTAGGAAATATCAATGCCACATTTTTGCACAGTGAAAGTGAAATGTGAAAGCAGTTGGCATTAACAAAGCAATGGGATGTACATCTTTTTCAATAAAAGTCAGGAGTTGCTCCTCAGCAGCCAATGGGTTTGCTGTTGCAGAAGATAGAAAAGTCAAAAGAAAAATGTTGAATAAAAGGATTAAACAACACTGTTCTGTTCACCACTGCTGATGGTTTTCACTGCAGTTATTTGAAGACTATGAGAACCCAGAGAAATTATAATTTAGGAATTTGGAGGATGACCATCTCCAAAATATTAAAGCAACACAGACTTTGATATAAGGAGCAGTGTGTTTTATCACATTCCCCTGCAGAACTGCTCGTAGCTCATCCATCCAATGGCTGGACACTTTAAGAAAAAGGCAAGAAAAGAAAGCAAGAAGTCTATAGAAACTTACTATTCCATTAAAAAGCTACTAACGATCAGATACCTCAGGGTAGAGTTTAAGCCTGTAAGTGCTTGCTATTTTTTTATTTACTTATTTATTAGCAAGTGACAGGACTGTAGGTGAACAAGGTGTTTGCTTCATACCTTCCACGCAGTACAAAAACCATTTTGTAAGCAGCCCATGTAGCAGGTATGCAAGCTGACACGTTCAATGCTTTGGTCTTGTGTTGGAATTTGCTATTCCCTGTACTTAGAGCCTTGTAAGCATTGATAAATGTGACTCACATCTGAGTGAAACATGGGACCATCAGCAGTGTAGGTAGCAGGCTCTTACACCACGCAGCAAAATGACTCACAAAGACCACAGAAAAGAGCATCTGACTGCCCCATCTTTGGTCAAGCAACTGATGGGCTCAGAAAGAGATGCCACGCTGCAAACGAGGGGGTGGCAGCTACTGCAACACTCTACTGCATGAAGGCTTCTCTGCTCAGCTGTGCTTGGAGGCTCCAGCTGTTACAAACAAGCTTTCTAGAACCAGGCAAATCAGTGAGACATTCTGTTTTCAGACACAGCGTTTTCCAATCAGGTCTATACAAAGGGTCCCTCCAATGCCATCATCACATACTTTGTTGTTGGCAAAAAGAGACTTGTAGGAACTTCCAGAGCTCTTTTAAAGCAACAAAAATGCACATGAATCTATGAAACATCAGTGAACGAAGTCCGGCCATCTCCAAGTAAGCACACAATTTAAATTTAGTGTAATTTTTTTCAGAATATTCAACTATCAGTTGAGTGTGGAAAGCACTTAGAGTTCAATAGCCATATTAAAGCAAAATACACTTGCCAGGAAATTAATCAAAAATAAAATCTCAACTCATATTAACAGGTATAAGGATGTGGTTTCTGACAATATCTGAATTTCTTCCTTAAGCAACAAACCCTCTCTCTTTCACTGGAGATCTCTTTCCCTTTATTCTGTACCAAAGCACGCTGCACTGAATTAAAGAGAAGAACAGCAGACTTGGGAGGTGTTGAAACACCTTTTGAATTTAACATTGGGGGAAATCTGATGTCAATTTATCCTTTTGCTACCATATGGCTTTGAATTAAAACAACTGGGAGGTTTTCTCTGGTGTCTACATCCCACACCAGGTCTCAGAGCTGCTCCAGCACCTATGAGCCACACTAGCCGCACAGACTCAAGGGTTCCTCCAAGATCACTGCTTTTCCTATGACAAACTGTTTCTCCCCACTGCCATTTCGAATACAGCTGCTTTTTTAAAGCCATATCCCTGGTCCCTCTTTTGACTGCTCCTGTTTCACTCAGGCTGCCACCTCCCACAGAAACAGTTTAAGTTTGCTGCTGGCTACTCACAGTTGAAGATGTGCTCATTCAATGGCACTTTCCACACTGTTATTTGGAGTGATTACTTCTCCTTTATTTATTTCCATAATATTTTATTTTAATGGATTTTTCTCTTTTATCCTGCAAAGATCACTTTTCCCAGCCAAACTAAAAGATTCAGCATCAACTAGATTCAGAGGGATCGCATACAGCGGGTCGAATAAGATAAATGAAGCACTTCCAACAAAACAAAAATACCCTCAACAGCAGAGAGAATTGTTAAGCCTTAAGAAAAATGTGTTAAAACAGAGACACAAAGATACAGGATTCTGCTCCACAGGCTGCAGGATGGGGCAGCAAGACCTCCAGGTCAGCTTCAGATGGGTGCATAATCAATGTTAGTCCAGTCAGCTACAACAGCCTTCCTGGGGGCTCCCAGCTCAGCTGCTCTTCTGCCAAGCTCTGACAGCCTCCCCAAGCTTAGCCACTAGCACTGTCTGCCTCTCCAGGAAAAGAAACTAAAACTTGTTCTTCCTTACCTGACTATAATAAAGCAAAAATACGTTTTCCCAATTTCCTAAATACTTTTAGGTCACCGTTTAGCTTTCGAATATTGCACATTCCACTCATTCCTGAAACAGTTCATTTATTATTCCAGCACATAATGTTGCTGGATTAATTAGCATTGTTTTGCAAGAGCATTTTTCATGTTGTGCGTGTACCGAGGATGAGGGCAACTATCCATCATCTACTAAGTTTTCAATCTCTATGTGGCACAGAAGTTCCAAGAACATGGATTCCTGGCAGTTAGCATTATTACATGTCCATCTATACAGACACATTAAAAAAGGATTCTCCAACATTTCAAAGACACTTTTCCTAACGCTGATTTTATGAAATACACAGAAAATCCACTGAAAGTTAAGTGCAGACAAGCTCTGCACTCAGAGCACAGCTCTGAGATGTGCAGAAAGTGACAAGCCTGATGTGAGAAGAAAAAAGGTGAAGATAAGTATATTTATTCATATCTTACTATATAATACCATTGGTAAGCAAGATGCAATATAATATAGGAGTCAAATAAGTTATTTGTGTGTCATGTTTCCATGCTTTGTGATTACAGAACGCACAGTGGACACTCATGTCAACAACGGCAGATATAACTTACCAGCTCCATAAGCTCTGGATTTCCTTTTTTCAAACTACTATTTGCATTTGTATTTCCCACCAAGGAAATCAACAGACACTGATGAATGAAGCTCCTTAGCAATTTGTAACCATCGGTAAATGTATTATACTACAATTATTGATGTATTTTATATCCTTGATGACTCCAGGCTTTAAATACAGTCAAAAGCAACCTCAATGATCTGTTTCCCTAAACTTTAAGTCCTGGTTGTAGTAAGCCCAGTTTTATGAAGCAAAAAATCATGCAGATTCTAATAAGATGAAAACAGTGATTCTAACAAGATTAGAATTGGGATAAAATGTTGAGTCACAAATCAGAGAAAAGATTGAGTATTTGTACATAGACAGAGAAATTGCTGAATGAGTGGACCAGCACCAATTATTTCTACTAAATCAATGAAAATGGAACTGAAGTAATTGCTGTCTATAAACAACCATTTATTATCACATTTTTAACCAAAAGTTAAACAGAACTGACAAAGAAAATGCAAAATATATTGACTGCATCTATGCGGACACCTTAACCATCTGTCTGTCTTGAAAAAATTCCTTCACAGATTTTTAACCAAGAGGCAAAAGACTGTTTCATTTTTAAAAAGTGATACTGACACACAACCACTAATAGCTGGGCATCATCAAAGCTCTAACACGCTCAGTGGTGATCAAATGTGCAGAGAGGCAAAAATCAGAACCCTGGGCAAAGCCTCTCATCATGTGCTCAGCCATCTGAAAATTCCAAGCATTAAAGAGATTATTTTGTCCACTTGTCTTTAAGAGCAGACCAACTCAATGATGTTTCCCATTTGCTTTATCTATCCAATGATTGCAATGCAGAGGTATTCATGATCCAGAATTTATTTTCCCAAGATTTTATAGAACTCCAGTTTGTCAGTCTCTCACCAGGTCTGCATCACTCAACAATTCCTTTATTTTTTTTTCCACCTACTAGAGAAAAACCCTAACCATCAGCACCTGAGTATTCAGTTGTGGTACACACTGGTGTATAAATCTACAGAGAAGACAGAAACCTGTTACCTTCATATATTTCAGGAGCACTATTCAAGCTAGGAAGGCATTCTGATATCAGAACACTACTAGGAAGCCCCTAGAAAATGGTGTAAAAATAACCTGATAAATGCAGTAAAGAGTATAGGAGAAAAAAAGAAAAAAAAAAAAAAGAAAAAAAACATTTTACATAAATGCAGTCAACGTGTTGCCATGCCTAAGTGCCTGGAATGGTTAAGAAAGTTGATAAGGCAGAACAGCCATAGCAACTTTTTTTCCTATTTTTTGGCAAAGGCAACATAGATAGGAATTTTACACCTTACTGATGAGTCCAGCACAGTACTAAATCCAGCCTGCTAGAGCTAGAAAATAGCTTTTCACATTGTAGGGATAAATGATAAACTACACGGGATCACTGCAAATTCAGCAAGGTTTGAAAATTGAAAACTAGCTGGAGATGCACAGCACAGCTGCCTCTACCAGCCTAATACTCCCATGAGATACTCAGCAACAGCTAAGGATCAATAAAAACCACATAAGACCAACCAAATTCCTACAGAGAGGGATGCAATATGCCTGTTGCTACTCTGCTGAACTGTGCAGAAGTATGCAAAGATCGTGTTGACATTTCGTATTAAAAGTTTCCTTTCAAATACCACTAGTCCATGCTAAAACCACAGGGTATGTCATTCATTACCACTCAAAGGCGTGCCTGAAATACAAACAAACTTGTTTCCTTGCTTATTCCCTTTTGCAGCAGTTAGGCTACTTACTCTCAGTATTGTGTTTGACTGAAGTCTAAAGTTCAGTCATTATGCTGATACTACATTGAGACTTTCCTAACCAGTTTCCTCTCCGCGCTGACTGCGATCAGTCAAGGTGGCAATTAACCATAAAGCACAATTACTTCATTTAGGCCCCAATCACCTGATTGCAACATTCCATCAAGTGTTTGTATCACTACGCTCTGTCACTTTTATCTGTAGCTGGTTTTATACACAAAACATGCCCAATTCCAAGCTACAAATTAAACCATAACTGCAAAATAAAATACAATTAAAATAATCCCTCTGTAAGGAAGTTTTCCTGGGAAATCATAGATAGTCTGAAAATATCACTCTAAAACATGTTAATATTTTTTTTACTCAAAAAAAAAAAAAAAAAAAAAAGGCTTTGCAGTGGGCAGAACTGACTTTGCTTGCAGAAACAGAGGAGTCCACATGACTGTCTGCTCTGAGCCTCCAGCAGTGTGGCTCTAGGCAGATGGATGGATGCAGCACAAGTGCTAGAGTCTACTTCTGAGTGATGGACTCAGAAAGATTCCTAAATTTTATCCAGATTACCACAGCTGCCAAGAAAGCTCCTAAGGCCTGAAAATCTGGAGCAGGCAAAGGCAGCTTTAAACCCATTATATGTTTAAGCAGATTAAACAACATCTGGGTCCTTCCAGTCTAATCAATTTACCTAAGAGATGTCAGGGATGGGGGGAAGGTGGGCAATCATCACCATTCACAAGCTGCTGCACACAAATTGGTGCCCACCACCCATTTGCACTGTCAAGAGTCAGCTTTGCAGATTTTTCAGCTGTGCTGCAATGCAAGTTTCCCAGCCATAATACATGCTCTGAAACTTATGACAAAAATAAAGCAGCCCTCGCAGCACGCATTGCCAAAAGACATTCCTAAAGATTAGTTTATTCTATTCTCTTTCCCCTCACTGCCATAACGGCTATTAAGTGAAAGACATTTCACCCAATGGGGATGGGGAATGCTATTTTATCCTCTAAAACTGCAAATCCATATTGAAGGTGTCAAAAGAATAAATCAGGAAGGTCCTTTTTGAGACATTGCATCAACATGCTCAATATCCTTTTTACTCAAGTGACCTAATTCATTTTTAACCATTTATCTTTGAGAGTTCTAGACTTCTATTTTCCTCCCTCAAAAACACAAAGCAAAAATCTAGCTGTAGAATAATTATCATTACTGCATAACAGAAAAGGTGAGCTTGTTTCTCAATTACCCATTCATGAGGAAGAAGAGAGATGTTTTCTTACTTCCTCGGCCCATTTTGGGTCTGCTGCCCCTGCAGCTCTCTTAAGAGACCAATGCCTTGCGTTTTCACAGAGATAAAAAAGAGCACCTGATTGGAAACCACTTGGGATGCAGTGGGTTGTGTGCTTTGCATATGATTTCTCCTGCACAATACCTGGAAGAGGACTAACAGCAATCAGCACAACTGAGAGGAAATCAATACCGTGGCCTTCCTATATTTAAAAGGCGTTTATAAACACGAGGGAAATCAGATTGTCACACAGGTAGATAGCAATAAAACAAGATTTAAAGTGAATGAAGATTTAGATCAGATGTGGGACAAGTTTTTACTGAGAGTGGGGAGGTGCTGGAATAGGTTGCTGAGAAAGGTTATGAATGCCCTATCCTTGGAAGTGTTCAAGGCCAGGCTGGATAGTGCCCTGGGCAACCTGATCTAGTATTTGATCTAGTGGTTGGCACCCTGCCTGCAGCAGGGGGGTTGGAACTCAATGATCCTTGAGGTCCCTTCCAACCCAATCCATTCTATGGTTCTATGAATGCATCATTCTTAGCTTAGGGGAATGCCTTTTACAGACTATGACCTGCTCTCAGGATCCAAGATAAGAATACTCCTTTTACTGTCTTCCTTGTTTGTTTGTTGAATTTTTCCTTTGTCACTATTTTTTTCCCGAGCAAGCTTTAAACAGTAGATGGAAACTGTAAGTTCATTATCTGTAGTGGTGAAAAGAGATACTGAATGCAGCTGGTGAGTGGCATTTAAACAGCAGCATTACTCCAAAAATAAGTTGAATCTGTGTTCTGTTCTTTTTCTTATAATACTGCTGCATTCAAAAACAAAGTAAGCTGCAGTAATTAAAGCTACAGGTCATCTAAGTATGATGTACAAAGAACAAAAAAGCTGGTAAGATGAAAAATGTAATTGAAAAAACAAGCCAGGGTGATGAACAGCAGAGATCCTTGTGGCCTCATCATTAACTGACAGAGTAAGGGATACTGATCCTATATCTCCTCAGAAATATTAAGAAAAAGGTATTATTACATTACTACATGTATTGAAACCTAGGCATGTTTACATGGCGAGAAGCAACAAAAATTCAAATCAAGCCAATGAAACAGCTATTAAATGGTCCACTGCCACTGATTTCATAAACATGGTGTGAGTTGCTGAGGTTTTCTTAACTGAGGTTTCTAAGGAAGTGTGAAATCCTGCATTTCCTTTTAGTAAGATACAACTGTTTGTACAATTACAACTCCCTACTCTTCAGCAGGCAGTGAGAGAACAAGAGCAAGCAAGAGAAAAATTAACAATAAAGAAGTCCAGAAGCTTATTGAAGGCTGATCCACAGAGCTTTAGGTGAGACAGAAAGGGAACCAGGCCCCCTGAACTCCATTTCACTGCTTCATCCTCTCAGTCTCACTATATCAAACATGAATAATTGAAGGCATTCAGCTACTAAAGGTAAGACTCTAAAGCATGGGATCTTACCTTTTATTTATTAAAATCCTACTTGTAAAGGGTGTATGCCCAAGATCAAACAATATACAGAGCCGGGAAACAGGAACATCATTATTTTTAAAGCAGGACATGGCACTGCATGAGAGAAGTCACCACTCAGTATTTGTAGCGAGCAAACTACCAGGTTCTGTTTGTGCCTGTTGAAAATAAGTATCAGCAAGATCTAAAACTATATACATATAGTTTTTATCTTTGCATAAATCTGCAAAAGAACTGCTTTTGTTTTATACAGAAGTCTCTGGATGTTGCTTCCAGTGGCAGAATATAGGCAGTGCAATCACAGAAAGGCTGCATCTGCTGAGGATGGATATCAAGGGCTGAATAAAACATATTTTACCATTTCAACACACTATAGCTTTTAAAAACTTTTTTCCCCAACTGATTGGAAAATCATTCCCACTCTCTTGCACAAATCATTACAAGTTAAATGAATTTAGTAATAGCTTGTTGGACACAGCTGAAAGAAAAATCATATATGAGGCTGAACAAACTATCATTTTACAAGGAGTTACAGCTTTCACTTGATGAGCTATATGCAAAGTAGTCATACGGGAATCCTCACTACACTGTTTTGGGATTAATGCTACTCCTCCAGAATTTTAAAAATTACTTTACATCTGTTTGATATCTTTTACAGTCAGTCTCCCTCAGCTGAGTATGATTCACAGCTGAATATGCCAGCAGTTATTAGCCAATTACATAGAGTTCATGCTTTCTTGAATATTCTTCCCGCATTGATAACGTGACCTGCAGACCACACTAACATTTAGCTCCTAAATCACAGCATAATTTTTCCAGAAGTGCTGAGCTTCACAACTCTGGGGAAAAGCTGCTACTACCTCACATCAGACTGTCAGCCTCTTCTCTTACACAGCCATGTCCTTAGTGCAGATGCACTTCCAGCACCTTCAACAGAGCAACATAAAGGCTCTGATTTAAAACAAGCCATAAATACGTGCTGTTAAGCAGGTATAGGATCCTTCACAGTCTTCAGCAGAGATGCAAGCTCAGGATTAAATCCTTTTCTAAAGAACATATTCAATTTATGTTATCGTTATCACTATTATTATTAAAGACTCCTGGAAACTGTAAACTAACTACACAGTTACTCTAGAGATTATTGTATTAAGACAGAGTCACCAATATTTTCTCTATCATAACATAATATTGTGTCAGTTATCACAAAGTATTTACCAGTGCAAACATTGACAGAATATTATCATTACAGTTTATTTGACCGTATATAGTTAGAAGAATTTCTGTAAGTAGTAAACCAACATCACAGGTATTATCGCTGTATGCTGGGTGGGTAGTAGATGAATTCTTAATTTAATTATATGCTTAATAGATAAGTAAACTTATTCATTTTAAGCCTGAATAGGAATACAAAAGCTATCTGAAGGCACGCACAAAAGATGTGTGCTTACACACGGCCTTAAGGATCAATTAAAATTACAAACATTGATTTTGGCAATATGTATTTTGAAACTCCCTACTCTGTAGTAACCCAAGGTCTCCTCACAGGGGTCCTTCATTTACAGGTGTTTGCTACCTTTAAAACTTCCCTTTACTATGATGACTGTGGGATAGTGTTTCCAGGTGTGATATCCTATAGTAATCTGCGCAACTGAGTACTATTAATATGCAAAGTTTAGGACACTGAACACAGCACACAAACAATACAAAGACTGGTTAAGTTTCAAAGCTGAATGGCGTGAGATTAGATTAGGATCTCCTCTTTAATGCTGTGCACAGAAAGAAGGCACATAAATTGTTCAAAACATCTCAGTTGGACTAGTAAGCAGTACTGAAGAAAGGCTGGTTTATGAAACAGAGCGTTTGAAAGGGATTTTTTTGAATAATCCTCATCTTGGCAGAAGAAGAGACCTCTTTACATGTTTGGAATTACACAATAAAACTTGATTCAACCACTGTAACATTATCCTGCTTTGTTCTGTTTCCACTTTCACATGAGTATTTCAGCCAGCCACACTGTTACAGCTGGTCAAGTAGCACTCGGCTGTGAAAAAGCACAGCTACCTCAGTTTGTGTCAAATGTGCATAACGGGTATATCAAGAACACTGCCAGATAAAAAAAAAGGACACAAAACAGATAAAAGATAAATGCAGTTTATCATGACTTTCCATTTGAAGCTGTAAAGACACGGCCACTTTACCCAATAATCAGTGCAACTCATCTTTCTTCCATTCTCACTGCTATATTAACATTACTATCCTACTTAAGTTAAGGACTACAGCAGAATCAGAGCATAGCAGCTTAGAACTCACTGGGATTTGTGCTCATGCTTTTTGTCTTGTTCATTTGTAGAAGTTAGTGTACTGGCTATCTCTGTCTCTGACAAAAATTATTAATACTGGAGATCCCAGTTGGAAGCCTGGATTAAAAGTGCAGCAGTTCACGCCTTTAACTTTATGTACATACATAAACCTAAGTGCTGGAGTCTCCTCTGTCAGACAAGAGAACAGCCTTTTCCATCTACATTGTTACATAATCTCTGCCTCTTCACACAGATCCTCACCCAAATCTGCTGAACCTTACAGATATGTAATACTGTATTTATTTGTCCTGTCTCTGGAGTTTCAAATTCTAATGTTAGAACTGGTTTCATTCTAAATGAAACCAGGAGCTGCTAATAGATCTAAGACCAATCCATTTACCCTTCCTCTCAACTACATAAAACCCGTAAGACACAGAACTAAGATTTCAGCTTTGGCCCTAACCATACAAAATCCTTCCCCCTCAGGCAAGCCCAGAAAACCAGTTACCCAGAATTTACCATAACCCTTTACTGTTAACAATACTCTCCCACACTGAAAACCAGTAAGCCTTTCTGAGCTACCAAGTAAGCCTGAGATTTACTCTCACTCTTCCTCCTGCTCTCATCCAGAATCCCAGACAAAAACTTTGGGGTTTTATAATCAATTCAGGATCCACAATATCCTATGGCCTTGGCACTAGTACAATATCTAAACGAATTCAAGGTATCCTATACTAAAGAATAAGTTATACGCTAACAGTACTTGTTCCTCCCTCAGTGTACAGAACTTTCTGGACAGGCTCAGCAATCCTTGACAAAACCACGTGACACATAGCTGAGGTTTACACAGGACTTGAGCTAAACCCTGTGACATTCGGCTCTTTGGCCCAAATCCTAGCCCCTAACTCCCAAATTCTTGCTTTACATTTGCAGCAAGGCAGTGGATTTCAGCCACAGCGCATCATTCCAGGCAGGTGAACCCTACAGGATGCAGTGACAAAATCTGCCCTGTAAATCAAAGCCCTGAGCCCAGAGATTCCTTCTGGTCAATGGAACTTGTTTACAAACACTAGTGACCTCTAGCAGTGTTACCCCTTCTTTGTCTTTTTCCATCCTGAATCTTGAGCAGCCTTTCACTATAACACCAAGTCACAAGGGCGTACTCATTTCTACTGTCAAGAGCTGTAAGACCAGTTTACATACATGATGAGTGCTAATGCTGAAAATCTTAACAAGAATTCTGAGATTTACTTAACCTTAGGAGTCCTTACTTAGCCATGAACTTTAAGCTTTCCATCAGTACTCTGGATTTCATCCTATTTCTGTCCTAAGAGGTGGTCCAGAACAGCAATTACCTGTTCATCCATTCAAAGGATGGCACAAGGTTTCCTTAGGACTAAGCTTTGATCAAGGGCTTGGGAAAGATACAGCATATCTTGAACGTGCAAGGCTGCAAGACTAACAAACAGTATAGCATCACTAAAAAACATCACTGGTTAAGAAGGCTGAAAAATGCTTATGGTGGAGTTTGAAACAGGTCTGAATTTAGTATGGAGGACAAACATTTATTGCTGGATACTGAAAGGTGATTTAAACTGGAATGAATGCTGGTGCAAGACAGGACATATCGTTTATGCTTAAATTTAAGCAGACATATATCCACTGGACTATGGTTAAATCTAGAATTAAAAGTCATTTGGGAAGCACAGGCTGAGGATCTCGATTCGCAGTGTACTCCTATGCTTGTAAGTCTTCTACAATCCAGGAATAAGCTCACTCTGCTTTCTCAATACAAATCCCTATCTTACCATTAACTCTAAACATACATTCAACCAGCTACAAACCATCTATCCTACTATCCATCAGCTCCTAAAATCATGAGCAATTTGCCCAATTCAGACATTAAAAAAACAAAACAGAACTCTTAAACAGTTCTCCATCCTGCTGCTTCTATAGGGCTTAGAATATTTTGTGGTGTGTTTGTGCACTTATGTATGAAACCTGAGGCACCCAGCTCAAAGTGCTGTCATTTCAACGACCGACATAAGCATATACAAAGTTGGGAACAGTCCAACTTTTAATAAAGCAATAGCATGTGTTTTTAATGGAATAATTAAAGTAATTGATAGTGTAGAGCGTTAATTTTCAAGCCTGAAGTGTTTGCAGCTGAGGTAACGAGGAAATTTGAAGTTCAAATGTTCTGATAAGACACTTATGGAGTCAACCAATGTTAAAACTTAAGTTACTAAGGATGCTCCCAAGATTAAGCTCCTATAATGATGCAGATGGCTTTGTGCTGCTATTAATATCCATGCAATGTGAACGCATTGCTAACCAACAGAATGAGATTTCCTAAATATATTATCAGGTAAGCAAGCATGTAATTGGAAGATATTAAAGAATGAAAATACACATTTGAGAAAGCTGGTTTGGAAGGTCTTTTCTGACAATGAAATTCCGTTTAAACTTATTCATCAAAAACCAAACAAGCACTAAGTATATGAAACATTGCTTTGTGCACCTCAGTTCAAAGCCTAACATCTTTAATCACTGTAAGTTCACTTTTCAGAACAAGGAGCCAGCAGTCAGTCAGTTCTGCCAAACAGCATACACAGAGCAACTGCTTCCTGACCTACCTGTTAGTATATACCTATTGGACTTGTCAGGAATACTGTGTCTCCCTGATCTTCAGGCAGCTATTACTATATTCATATGAATGAAAGTAATTCAGACAGGAGTAAGGATATTCATCATTAATTGTTTTTGTTTTTTTTTACCATCTTAAAGTCTGATTTTCCCATCGATATACACGAACATGAATCATGAAAATAGCACACAGTATATATACGAGCACTCCAGAAGCATGTAAAAAGAGCTGCTAGCACCAAGAGAATTAGGCCATTTATAAAGTTAGGAGTGATAGGAAGAAGGTGAACAAAAAAAAATAATAAAGGATTGCTGGCTTTCAGCATATATATATTTATATATTCTTAGCTGATGCAAGTCAAATAGACATAAATAGTAGATAATGAAGAAATTGCAATTTACTTCAATTTACACATGGACAAACCTTCCTAAGTATTTTTTGAGGCAGTTTAAGAACTTTTAATTATTATCATTACTGTCAATTTGCTGGAGAAATAATGAATCCATGCAGAACAAAGTACGCATTGCAAGATAACTGTGCTAGTTTAAAGCAGCCATTCAAATTCACCTGCTAACTTTCCCCTAAAGTAGATGATGAGGATTTGGCCAGTGCTCCATTCCTAGTACTAGTTACATGGAGAAAGTCTCAGTCTGTGGTTTCTAGTTTCTCAGTGACATGGTGACCACAAATCAGCACCCTCTGCCCTCAGCTGGCAGCAGCTGGTCATGTGCCTACCTCGCATTCACACAGCTTCATCCTGCTCCACACTGCTGATGCTGACCATCTAGCATAAAGAATTACAGAATCATAGGGGTTGGATGTACGTATACCACACTATGTTCACCGATCAGTTATGTCAACCTAAGTTCTGGCCCAATGATTTCTAAGATGATTTTCACTTTTTTTAAAGAGATCTTCATCAGATGTTTGAAATCATATCAAAATAAAATCTTATTCATTTAATTTAACAAATTCCTTGGTGAGGTTAAATTGAAAACATACGAAATATTTGAAGTCTCAAGAGAAGAGGAAAACTGTTTTTAATTGATATCTATCATCCCATGAATATATATACATAAAAAAAAAGCACATCAGCAAGTCTATCACCATTCTCATTCATTCAAACAAAATAAACACAAAACAAAACACAACCATTTACTCTTAGAGATGAAAACCAGATGCAGTGTTTAAAATTCTCCCTGTATCTCAGAATCCTGTTTCATTCCAACCTTCTTTACTACCTGCCTGAACATATTACCCTCCTGCCAAGGAAACATCCCTAGATTAGACAGACACCATCTGAACAGACATCACTGAAAAGAAAAACCCACAACATTCATGTCTTCTACAAGGTACATCCATCCACCTGATCAGCATGACTACTGAGGATAAGGACAGTCCTTTCTTTTGCTCAACAAGAGATGAGGAGGTCATCTCCACAACAGGATTTCCTTCCTACTGTCTCAAATACTAAAACAAAAACAAAAACAGGTCAAACTTAACACTCAATTATGCAAACACTGTTCCCAGTACTCTTCTTTTGTATAACAAACGGGTTGTTTGCATGGAAGAAAAAGCTTAAGTGTTACAGACACTAATTTCCTGTATGCTACAATTTAATATTTCTCACAATCTTACCTGAGAATGAAAAAAGTGTTTTTTTAAACTTAAAAATAAGGTTTTGGGGTCAAAAGAATCAACTTCTATCCACAACCTAAAAATGTCAAGGTTTCCAAAAGATACATGTTTAAAATCATTACAACAGAAATGAAAGCTAAATGGTTTAGGAATTACCTTTTTCCGAGGGTAGGCAGTGACAGGATAAGGGGTAATGGTTTTAAGCTCAAGGACAAGAGGTTTAAATTGGAGGTGAGGGGGAAGTTCAGCACAGAGAGAGTGGTGCAGTGCTGGCACAGGCTGCCCACAGAGGCTGTGGATGCTCTGTCCCCAGAGACGTACAAAAACAGGTGGGATAGGGCCCTGCACAAACTGCTCTAGTACCAGCCCTGGAGGGGTTGGAACTTGATGATCCTTGGGGTCCCTTCCAACCCAAGCCATTCTATGACTCCTATAAAACATCTAAGTTGACTATATGAACTATTATTTCCTACATTTTTTAAATAATGGCTGCCAAATCTTTAGTTTGGGGCCAGCTTTTCAAAGGTGAGATACTCAAAAATACCCTTGTAATTCAGATTAAAATCTACTTTATATGTTAAAGTAGACCTCAGCATCACTTAGCAGGTCTGGGCAGGTAGCCACACTAGCACTAACTGCAAGTATACAGCACAACCATGGTAGCACAGCACCTTTAAGCAGCACGAATCAGGTTAAAAAGAGCACTGCTCATGTGATTAGGATGTCTCTGTGCCATGCAACACTGTGGTGTACAGAAAAACCTCTAGGGTTTTCACAAAGATTTAGAAATTAAAGATTAGAGGCCTAAGTTACTTGAAAATGCAACTCAAAATTTGCTACAGAACTGGAACACGTGATACGCAATCACAAGTATGTGTTTTAAAAACAAGAGCAGACTCCCAGCAAGTCATCAGATGTTCCTAACTAGGAAAAAGGTTTCCCCTGCCTTGCAAACCCCTTCCAGTTTGCTTGGGCTGTTCTTGAAGTATCTGTTTATTATTTTTGCACAGTCTATTACTTCTCATTAACTAACAGTACTACTCTGAAAACCCACAAGCCTGCCTAATTAAAAAGCAATCCGTAGTTCTTTTGCATCTCACCTTTGGTAAACTCTGCATTCATTACTCCCTGAAGTTTGGAATAATCAGCAGATCTGCTGCTTCGTGTTTGGATTCCACTGCTTAGGCCATTCATGCAGGTTAGGAATGGAGCTAACAAGCGACTTCTCCAAGTGCACGTTTACTTCTCTCTGCAGTTAAACCCACAGTAATTCTGTATGCTTAAGTACTCAGATCCCGCTATTTTATCAACTAATTCTTTATCTATCTTCATACTCTGCATTCTGACTTTAGAAATACATCCTGCGTACGGAAAGCTGCCATGCAGAGCACCACTTTATGTGAACCCCAATGTCACAGTGCTATAATATAAGGTCCAACTTTGCTTCTTTTGCTTGCATATAGTTCCATATGAAAGACAACTAGTACTGCGAAGGAAAACATTCTCAGCAGTCTCGAAATCAATAAAACAGGCTGTCACAAAATGTTAATATATATATATATATATATATATAGACACAATACTAAAAGAGGTCTGCAGCAAGTGCTTGTATAACAGTAGGCTTTGTGAAGAAACTCAGGTACAAATGACACACGTGACATAAAGCAACTCAACGGCGTACAGGAATTAAAAGGAAGCTTCAAGGGCAACATTAACAGCTCTATAAAAACACTGCACCAGAGAGAAGGAAGTGCTGAGACTTTTCAAAGAGCAACATGTTTGAGAATGAAGCAGCACTATCTGCTCAAACAAGAGGTTACCATTGTATCATGAAATTTTCATGTTTTTCAAACAAAATTCTCTGACCCAGAGGGATACGTTAGAATGAATCGTAGGAAGGACAGTAAGTGATACATCTGTAGATATGACATATACTTTAAAGATCCTGAGGGAGTGACTCAACAGCATAAAATAGCCACATATGGCAATAGAAGAGATTGAATAGACCACTTCTCCCCTGCATTATATATCTGTATTTACTCAGGGCCATTTCTCAGCTTCACCATTATTCAAGCCCTAAACTTGGTAATTTAGGGACTTGCCCTTCTATCGCTTCTGAAACAGCGCAAAAAGACACATGAATCCAGACCTTAATGCAGTAGGCTTTGGAGATTATTCAGCTTGGAGGATTGCAAGTAAATCGCTTCTCGCCAGAACACGATACTGCTTGATGGCAGCTCAACTGTGACTACCAGAGCTCCTTAGGGGTGGCATGCTTAGATGCTAGTATGCATGCACACAGCATCATTAACCAAGACTGAATAAATAGGAAAGGGAATAAGATGGCACTCTAGTACAACCATAGAAACAATTATCCAGCCAGCACTAGCTGCTCCTTCTATCTATAAAGCTCTCTGAAGGCCTGCACTTCTTTAAGCTCCCATCATGTTCAAGGTAGCAAGGGTCAGGCAGCCTTTGCTTATTTGCTCCTCTCTGAGGTTCAGTGGCACGAGTAACAGTTCTAACACAGAACTCAGATGTGATGACCCAGCAGTGCTTCTGTTTCCAAAACAAGCATGCTTTTGATTGCAACCACTTAGATTAGGTGTCCTGCAAACCTGCCTTCAGGCAAGTCCTGAGGACCAGTGGGCGGCAGAATACAAACAGATTTTGAAGTGAATTTAAAAGTTTATAATTAACACAGGATATAAATACGACAGCTACGGATCACATGAATTTAAATTCTGACCATTATCAGCATATGTTAAATAGCCTGCTTCAAATGGAAATAATAGCAGTGTTTAGAGACAATTTCTGGAACCAATAGAGTCCGACTGCAGTAAGCACAGAACCGTGATATTTGTAGGCACACTGGTAGACTGCAAAGTGTAGCTACAGGGACAGCTAAATGCCATATGATACTGCATTCCAATACCATCCATACACTTTTCAGGCTGTATCAACATGCTCAGTTCCTTTTAATATTCGTACAACCCTTCCACCAGCTGTACTAAAGCTTCCCACTGGTTTTTCAAGCCAGCAGTTCACAGAACAGCTGTATTTACCTTCTTTTGTTCTTTTTAATCTGGGCTGATTACAGAGTAAGTGGCTACAATTTCACTCCTTCACAATTTCAACAGTTTCCCAGATTTAAAAACAAAACTGCATAATTAGTCCAGTGTCTTAATTATTTCAGAATGTACCATTTAAAACTCTGTTCTTATACCTCCTTTTCTACTAGAAAACTCACACGGCACACTTATTCCTGTAATGCAATAATTGTTGGCTAGGGGAAGCTACCGTGAAGTCAGTGCCTGCCCTGCTATGTACAAAAACATCCTCAGGGCACAAGTGACTGACAAAAAGGATCAAGTGGCATGAAAGGACAACATGTCTTTTGTAGTGGTTACGTTTTCTGCGTGGGCATTCAGGCTTAGATCTCCTGAGGAACACGACTGCCGTGCTGTAGTGATTCTCAGGCACAGCAGATGCACACCAAGGTACATGTTTCTCATAGTAACATATACATCAAAGACAAAGCATTCAGCTTAATCAGTTTCTGTTCACTGAAGATTTTATCAAGGAACAGACCGAAAGTGAGCGACATGGACATCAGTACAACTCTGGCTAGGATACGCAAAGCAGAAAGGCCACCAACAGGTGAGCTGTGCCATAGGACAGCCGTGCCCTATGCGTGCTCACAGTTACTGACTTTCATCATGCTGTACACAGGAAAAAGACCAGAAAGAGTAACAGAAACCTCTGAAATGTAGTCATATTCATAATCAAGTGTTTACATGAAAGTTATTGTAAATATCAATTGGGCTTGAGAGGAATAGAAGCAGCTAAGCTTTAGGATCATATTGTACACCCAGGAGAGGTAAAACTACCTTTTACATAGAAGAAAACCAGAGTTGTGTGCTACTTTCAAAAGCTAAACAGGAAAGCATATTCGTACAAAAGCTTCTGCACAGTGCTGTGAAATAAACACACATCCATCGAACACCTTTCTTAGGTTCTCAGCTAATTTTTGCTCCTCCAGAGCTCCTCAGTCTGTTTCAAAGTCTAAGGAGATCTGATAGTTTAAGACAGCTCAGAAAATTCTTATTTCAAAGGCAAAATGTGTCTCAGCAGCAAAAAGACCAGATGAGCTATAACTACTGCATGTGCTGACTGTAGCAGCACTGGAGTCTGCATTTTATTGCTTTGACTCTGATCAAGTGCATGCAATCAATGCGAATTATTACAAAAGAGTTAGGAAATAATTTTGAAAAGATGTCAGAAATGCAGAAATTTTAAAGTTAGATGAAGTTGGGATGGCTCTATCGATTTTGAAAAGGTTTGTAAATTACACAGAAATATCATCTTGTTTTAAAGTAGATCTCAAATCTTTTTAGGCAACTCTAATGCCATACACAGTTTCTAATACAGCATTTCCTCCTGTGAGCAGACCCACTTTTAACCCTTAGCCTGCAATATAACACTTCCAAAAGCAGGAATAAGATCCTGTGTTAATAATGCTAGCCAGGTTGTTCTACAGACACTCTCTTTTGGAAGCCTTCTAGACCAGGAATATAAGCATGACCTCACTAGCTATCACCCAATATTCTTGTTTTATTTCTAATGCATTCCAAAGCTCAAAAGAAGATATCCTCCTAAAGATTCATGACCTCTACGACAGCTATAGCCACCAAAGCTTGACTAAATATCATTGAATATCCTTAACTGAAATGGACTCTACAAAGATACAATAGTTCAAACTCCTAGCTCCACACAGTACCATTCAAAAATCAAACCTTACATCAAATCTTGAGTGATAGAGGTAAAAATAGAATAAAATGGAGAACTTCTAAAAAAAACTTAAGTATATTGAAAAGCAACCAACATTCTTCTTTGGAATGCTTATATTTGCTTACAGAATAAATTTCATCTCCTTGAAGCTTTTAAAACACATTGAAGGTATGTAGGTAAAATGAAAACAACTATTCAAAAAGGTGAATATAGCATTAATTTATTATTTAATATTTGAATGTCCTAATATATAATTACTTTTTCAGTAAACAGCACAATTATATTAAAGGGATTCAATCACGACTATTAAAAACATTACAGGTAATTAAAAAAGACCTTAATTGCAAAGATGAACTCATCTGCTCAAGAATAATATTTTTCCTATGTGTTGAAACTATGCCTTTATTTCTATTAACGAGGTGCATAATAATGACTCTGGCCATTTGAAAACTTAAAAGTCTGTAATTGAACAATTATTAGTGTCATGCTGCCTAAGGGCACTATTTGTCAAGAGATTTACATGATGGGCAATTATATCCACTCAGCCTTGAAGGATAGATAATATTATCTTCTGATGGAAACAAATTACCCTTTATATTTAAAAAAAAAAAAATTAAGATTATCTTCTGTATTTTATTAGTTAGACCTTCCATACCAAAGCCATTGAGAAGATCTGTTATTCTGTCAAAGAGTGTTACTGATTTCACCAGATCACAGTATGAAAATAGAGCCATTATTGATTAATTATGCTAACTATTCCACCAAACAGAGGGAAAAAAAAAAAAAAAAAAAAAGTAGCACATCAATTTCTGCCTTTAGTCTGTGTTTTTCCTTTTTTTTTGTGGCTAAACTTTCATAATGTACACACAGCTACATATAACTGCTACTGAAAGAGAGAAGAAACTTCATGAACACAGAAATCCCTGCATGCGTTTAGTTAAAAACATACTCTTCATTAAATCTGTTCTTAGCAGATTGTCACGTTAAAGAAACACAGACATCCAAGTCCAACTGTTCTTTTGTAACAGTTGTTTTTTTTTACATCACCAGGATAAAAACATCACTCACACCCTTCCTCACCGCACTTCCCCCCACCCCAGGTATCTTTATTCCCCATAAATTTATAACAAAGGAAAAAACAACAACCAGCAACAGAACATCACCACCACAAACCATTTTCAGAAATACAAAAGGCTATGAGTGGGCAGCATTACACATTTTGTAATGCCCAAATCCCAAAACAGGATAACAAGAGCTTTATAGATTTAAGTGCTATGATTTCTAAGCGCAGAGGATATTTATTTTCTCTTGCCTTTTCAACAGAGAGTGACTAAGATCAAGGAACCTGATCAGACCGAGTAGGTCATGATTTGAAGGAGAAATGCTTAAGTGCAGGAGCTTCAGACCCTGGCAGAACACCAATCCAGAGCCTGAAGGATACCGCAAAGTAACGAAGGTGTTTAGGTGGCACTTTTTTTCCCCTCTATCTAAAGTGAAGAGCGATTAGTTCTGGAACCATTCATTAAGCCTTCACACTGTGTGCTAAAACAACCACCTGTCCCTGAGGAGATGAACTGCAAACTGGCAATCTTGCAATAGATTTTTAGATCAGAAAGGTCCATATGTCTCCTTAAAACGTTTCCAACGCAGATAATCAACTTAGAATTCACTTGGAAGGCCAAAACCCAGAAATGCAGTCTGCCACGAAGGGAGCAGAGTGATCTACAGCATTACAAACATCTCCTGTGCTTTACTACAGAGAAAATAAACCAGCAGAGCCATCCTTTTGTGGTAGACAGGGCAGCATTGAGCTGGTGCTAACACATGGCTTATTCACTATGAGTAATCACGAGCTGGGTGCAATTAGGAAATGAAAGGAATTATTTATTACATCAAGATGACTACAACTGCTCAATGCTTCACAGGAAGATAGGGCAGTCACTAGCCTTGTTTTAAGAAGGACTGAAGAACCACTTTAGGCGTACGAAGCAAACCTCCCCAGGAAGGCTCTGAGATCTGTCACTAACTGCATTCAGCAGCCCAAAGGAATTGAGAATCAAGTCAGTAAGCTCTCTTTTTGGAAGACTTAATCCACATGTTTCATTTACACACTGCTATTATCAAAGTCTGAACTGTTCTTTGTGTGTTATTTGCGTTAAATAAAACACAGTGGTAAACACTTCATTCTTCTCACAAATTCTGCTTCCCTCAGCTCAACTGCTATTGTTTTCTTCTTGTCAAGTCTCAGCAAACAGCCTGCTAAAAAGCTATCTGCAACTTAATTAAAATACACATTATTAATGTCATGTTTATATGAAAAGTCTTTGGCAAAATAAGTAGCCTCTAGCTTTTGAAGCAATTGCAATTAAGTCTGTCAATATGTAGCAGTCGCTGGAATACACGATGAAAATAACTTAGTGAAGCAATTTGACCTGTTTCAACCACCTCTGCATAAAATAGCGTTTCACGAAATATTTGATCTAGGAAACCACCCTTGGATTAATTACCAGCAACTGTCAGTAAAACTAAAGGTGCTAGGCAATTTAAGCTAATATTTCTTTAAACAAAATGTGTGGAATCCTGATTTGATTTACGTACACAGTACCTTTACCACTAATTCCAATAAAACTATTTCCTTTGGATTACAGAATTAACTGTAATTTAAATGCAGCTTAAGATGTGACCATTGCATTCTCAGGTGAAAGCACCCCAGAACTCCAAGGGTCACACTCTGAAAGGTCCTTTGGATTCACAAGTTCCCAGTGCCACTCCTTAAATTCTTGAATTCTCTCTGTAGCTCAATCAGGAGAAGTGCCAGCTATTTTCCCTGGATCCTCAAGCATCATTTTTGCATGACATAACAAGACTTCTTGTTAAGGTCCCAGCAAAGAACACTTCCTGTAGCACAGATGAGGTTTAGCAACCATATCTGAAGCAGAGGTCACTGTGAGAGAGAAGTGCAGAACCCCCCTGTAAGTTCCAGACATGGAAACGCAAGGGAACACAGGCACAGTGAGATACACAGCAGTCCTGCTGAATGCACATGCCCTACAAGTCTATGGAAAAGTTCTTCATCCTCTGTCTGCGTGAACGTAAACACAGCTTTGTGTTTTTAAACTATGTAAAATAGCAAATGTTATTTAAAATACAATTATTATGCAATTCAGAGTGATAAGGCATTAAACCACTGGGAGAAAGGCACTTAAATAGAAGATTTTAGATGCAGATTCAGACGTTTTGTTTTCATTTTCTAAATAAAAGGTGCTACATTTACAACTGAACTTCTATGACTTTGAACTCCCGTACTGATCTGAGTAAAAGCATCTACTTTTCCCTGGGATGGAAATCCCAAGAGCTAATCTGCTCCTGTCTTAAGGATGCATATCATAAGAAACGCACAGGCACTAAGTCTGGATTGCCTGCTACATTTTTGTTGATTTAATGTTATCTGTATCTCACTTTTACTCCATGTATCTACAGAGACTCTCACTCCTTCTGAAAGTCACACATTTATTTACCATCATCTCTTTGTTGAGAGGTGGAAAAAAGCATCTAGATTTAAGGCCTCTCTGATCTCTTGAGCAAAATAATTACTGTACAAACTGTTTCTGTATCTGCAAATAAAAACTCGTCACTATGCAACGTTTGGACTTCATTTAAGACCAGGAGCAGAATTCTGCATCCAAACTCACTAAGTAGCTGCATGAGCAGGATGTTTCCAACAATCACAACTATGAGCATTTGAACAGTGATAGAAATAAGGTGCAGAATTTTCTACTTAGTGAAACGTCCTGTGATTCCATCAACACTCCTTTCAAATGCTCTCAGGCTCGAGTCCTGCCTACACTATAATTTCTATCAATGCTATCTCTGGTAGACACCTGTGACAACTGCAGGACTTGGGTTTCCTGATACAGTTTTAGTCAGATGGAAAGTGATAATGACATTCCAGGTGCCTTCTGTAGCAACCGACATGCAGAAGCTCTGAGAAACTGTGAGTACAGCGAGACGTGAGAAACCTGGGGAAGGCATCATCTCTTCACAGTTTGGTGTGGCAGTAACAGACAAAATGATTTCGTATTCCCTGATTTATCAAAGTTCTGGAACAAGGAAAACACGCACTAAATACTACCCTATAAAACTAACTCACAGAAGCTCGAGGTATGTATTTTGCCTCAATGTTTTCTTCAAGAACAAACTCCTAGCACATTATATGCAATTCTAGACCCAGTGAATGCAATGACAAAACGCACAGTGATTTCACAAGTCTGCTGCATTATATATAATCTCTTAAATGTTCAAACGCCATTTGATGGTATGACACAATATTTTAAAATTGAAAACAGAACAGGCCTATGGGGTTAGAAACAAACTAATTCCTCAGATACCTCTTAAAAGATTGAGGCAGTGCCTTTGTCATTCACAGCTATGACAGTGGTCAGTGCTTTCAGTAATATGAATGAGATGGCAGACCATTGTACAGTTAAAGGTGTAAAGGCAAAGGGACCAGCACGAATAAGGAGATGTTAGAAAAGGAAGGAGAAATGAATGCTCACCCATCACTGAGGACCTAGGTCTGTGGGAAAAGAACTCCAAAGGAAAGATCTCCAACAAGAGATCCTTCCTCAGTGGCAGTCAGCCCTTAAAGAGGTCTAAGAGGGGTGCAGCCTTCCAGTCACACAGGTGGACTGCCTTCACCTGTGCTCCCAGGGCTAACCAGGTCTTTCTTTCAGTGTTTCAGGCCCTGATTCAGCAGTCCCCATAGGAAAGGTGAGACTACATCTGAGAAAAATGGAACCTTGTTGAATTATGCTTCATCTTCACATTCAGTCATGGGGCCAGAACCACTTGGTAATATGGAAACATGTATTTGCAAGGTGTGGAAAAAACATTAAGTGTACATTATATGAAAATTAAGGTAGATTAAAGAAAATAAAGACAGGAAAATTAATCTTTCATTGACTGTAGAAGATTAGCAATGCTGTTACAATTTCAGAACATACTCTTAATCACAGTAAATTAGCAATGGCCATTTGTGTAAGATGAGCACTGCAAAATGCAACAGTTTAATGCATAAGATGCATCACACTACAACTTGCTTTTCACTAAATAAATGTACTGACATTTCAGCGTGAATAACTAATGTGTATATCCATAATTAAGTACTAAGTTTTCCCTCTCTATCCTCTATTAGGAGTTCCATTTAACTACAAGAGTTATTAAAAACAACCCCAAATTATTAAAATTACACAGGTAGAGAAAGTCATCATAAATCAGAACAAATTGGAGTATTCAAGCACACAATGAAATTATTATCCAAGATCAATTTCAATAAGCTGCTCTGATTACCACAGTACCCACAATTTCACCTTCATTGTTCCTAAGGAAGTGCTGAGAATGAAAAACTCGTTTGCCTGCAAAAGATGGTATCGAGGAAAGTACTGCATAACCCAAATACAAGTTCAGTAGTAACTTCAAAAGAATCCTTGAAAAGTGACTTAGATCTCTCTTTTTCCCCAGATTGCCTGGTTTCTGATGGCCAGTTGTGAAAGATAAGTTACACCTTTAAAGTTTCATTTTCACTGGTAAGAAAATGTAGAAAGGCTTTCAGAAGAAATCTAGATTTTCACTTTTATTAAATGCTCCCTTCAAACATATATTCACAGGAAGATGAATTCCAAACTGCTTTCATGCCTTGAAAAACTTATATTAAACATTTTTCACTCTGCCACAAGACCAATGCAGATAATATATATCTTTCAGAATATCTGAATGGCCAGACATCCACCTTCGCTGAAGTATATATTTGGCTCCCATAGAGAAAAATGCACTGTCTCACATTTTAGAGCTGTTCACATACCCTGATAATGTGTTAGTGCAACAAACACTTTTTAGGGAATAAAATATAATCCTAACATTTCCTAAAAAGAAGACAGTAAAATTACTATTTCAGACTGAGGAATGTCCTTACTAGAAAGGCATCTGAGATGAGAAAGCTTCCTCCTGTCTCTGAGCTGTCGGTCAACTTCTGTGACAACTTTCCAAGTATTCAAGTCATGGAGCCCAATCTAACAGGGAGCTATGAAATTACACTAAGAAACTTCATAGAAGCATTGGTCTCATAAAACAATGAAAAAAGCTAATTACAAACATTCCATAAAATTAAGCACATAGAACCCAGATGTAGGCACAAAATGTTACAGTCTATCTACAAGTAACATACACAGCATTAAAAAAAAAAATGAAGTACTATCTCAATATCATTGTACATAAAAACATAAGAAAAGCCAGGTAAAAAAATCTCTTGCAATAATGAACACGCTGAAAATAAAGGAAAATGTCTAAAACCACATATATGGTTTTTTATAAATATAGCTATATATAAACCCTCCAACCTCTTCCACACACATAGAATGGCCACGCTTACATGCCTACGTGACCTCTTGGTGCCAATGCTGTACAAATCCCAGTGAGACAATATTGCTGTTCCCTGAATTACTCTCATCATTCAGAAGTTGTAAGCTGGGTTTAATTTGGTACAACAACATTTATGTGAGAAACCACAGAATGACTGAGTAAGTAATTCTATGGAGAATTTCAAGAAATACCTAATATTTGGCTTACGCGTCAATCTAAATTCACCATTAACTGTTTATAACTTCAGATTAAAAAAAAATCTAACAAAAAGCTTTCTTTTCACTACTTTATACATTGTGTTATAATTTTATCTGGTGTACACAAGTTTAATGCACTCTCAGACTTCCAGAATTATTGCACATCTCTAATTCTTAGAATGCAACTCCCCAGAACTAGGGCAGAATGGGATCAAACATTTTGTAGGCTGCAAAACATTTAATTATTTTTAATAATCCAGTCTTAATTGAATTGAAAAGAGTCCTGAAATTTAATTCTTTCTTACAGGTGAAGGAAATCAGGCAGTGTTAGTTTGTGCTGTCTGAGATGTACTCAAAAGCTTTCAAAAGCAACATTTCAGAAAAACTTAAGGTTCAAAAAAGGATACTTACATCGTGGCGACTGATGAGAAACAAGAATCACTCTGCCCACGCAGTCAGGCTTCAGGCTAGCGGCAGAAGGCTGCAAGAGAAGAAAACTGAGCTCAGATTAAAGTTGTTACACTGGACGTGGTTAATTAGAGAAAATCTTTCCAAACTTCTTCATAAGTAGGTGGTCATTCAAAAAAAAGGACAGAGCTGTTGATGGAATTCCAAACATTCTAAACCACATGATATATAAATGATATTTTTCATAATTCAAGATAAGAAGGGGTGAATCTGGATTGTTTTTCCTATTTAACTCCGTGCTGTGACTGACCTTCTGATTAAATTTGCTGCAGTAAACTTCCTATTAATATTAAATGATTCCCAAAAAACTACCTCTGAACTCCAGAGTTAGATTTCCTCGGTCTCTTGATGATTTCTATTCTCCAGTTATTTACTTTGCCCACTCATACAGAGATCCCCAAACCAATATCACACCCTGTCTACCAATTTCAAAACTGGCTGAATTTTAACTACATGAAACATCACAGTACTCAGATGAGACAGACAAAAAGGCCCTTGTTTGTTTCTCATTGTTAGTCCTGTTTCATCATCATTCCTGCCTATTTAATCTGTTGAGTATTAACAGCGTTTCCCAGTCTAAAACAAAAAGCTACTTTTACATAATCAGAGGTGAAAAGCGTAAATTTTTGAGAAGCAGAAGTAACAAAGCTCGGTTTTAAAATCTCCACGTGAAGCTTCTGATGCTTAAGAATAAGATTATTACAAAGAAAACTAACTAGCTTTCAGCTTAGCAAGCAAGAGTCTTTCTCTTCACAGAAACCTGTTTTTAGAAGTTAACACTGACTTTTCTAAACCCTCTGTCAAATATCTAAAATTGGGCAACCAAAGAAGAAATAGGTACAGGTGAAAAGCTCAATTTGGGGGGAAGCAGTGATGAAGTCCCCCAGTATAAGTTCTTTCTTCTGTGGCAGCAAAAAATTGTACTTTACCACTCATATAATTAACACTGAAGAGAAACAAAATTTTTGAATGTTCTCAGAACCCTCTCACATACATTTCTCTTAACAGATAAACGAATACATGATGCTGCTTCAGAAGGAAGTCACAGACCTGCAGTCAGTATACTCTAAGCCATTTATTTTTTTTTATTTTTATACACCTTAGTAGCAATATAAGCAGCTCTCTGTTCTGTATTTCCTATACCTGGTAATAATCCTAGGACACAACCTTTCAGAAAATTCCTGCAAGCCAAATTATCACTGTGTTTAGGTTTTGGATAAGCAAATGAATTTCATAAAAGCCTTAAACAAATTCTTTTTTCCCTTTTAGGAATCAGGAAAAGAATGCATTTTTATGGCGGACCTTAGGCACTGAATCATGATTAGAGAATCAAGCAAGCATCAAAACGTTTCTCTCTATTCCTGGACAGTTATTACTTTTGACAAAGAATTACAGAGAAATATTCCTCTAGGTATTTGAAAGTAATGAGACATTCATTATTAACAGAATTTTTTACCTTGGTAAGAGTGTTGTGTCAGAAAGTACCTTTCAGGGAGCTTGAGGGAAAAGAGAGCGAGGCAGACTGCTGGATGCTGCGTATGTTCTAGCAGAAGTTTAAAAGACCGTCCAGCACCAATTTTTTAGATTCATTATTTATTTCAACTTTTCAAATTTTTTTGTGGCTCCTGAATATTTTTTTCATTTTACAAAATAATCTACAGAAAAGCTTGCTCTGATGCTGAGGAGTAATTTTGTTCCTTCACAGGTGAACACATACACTTACATACACTCTATGTTTTTCCTATTTTAGAGTTGTTGAAGGTCATAATTTAATTAAAATTATTGAAGATTTGATCAAATTATTTATTTTTAACCATATTTTCCACATCTAATTTGCCTAAAGCCATAAAGAACTTAAAATATATATACAACGTTCAAGTATACAGTGATTCCTTTTTTCTCCTTACTGTTGTTTTCAAAGCTTAGCTGTGAGACCGCTTGAGGAGTGATCACTCCATCTGACCAAAGCAAGACAGTTCACACACCTGTTTCCCAAAACAGCACTAAGTTTAGTTGATTCACTTTGAGTATGCAACAAGGATTTTGATAGAAGAGGCATGAGCCAGAACCAAGTAATCTGAGAAAACATCAGGTCCTTTTACAAGAAGAAATTGTAGCCAGATGCGTAATATTTCATGATTTGACGGTAAATTTTCTTGACACTAAGTGGAGGCACTGGATCATTTATATGACAAATACTGAAAAATGAAACCAACTGCACTTGAGGTGAATGTACTAGAACCTTACTCTAAATAGGTTAATGGAGCTGTTCTCTGCAAGTCAATTAATAACACTGTCAAGAAATTACACTCTAAATCCAAAGTACTATTTTCCAGGTATTGGTGGTAAGCAGTTAAAGATAACAGTTTTACTTATCTTTAAATTGAGATTTTGGGATACAAAAGAGCCATAAAAATGAAATGCCTTATGTTTCTTACAGCCTTTATAAGGTCCTCTGGTTCTTTAATCAAGAAAAATTTGACATTCATTACATGATAGTCTCATTCTGCCCTGTTCCTGTTAGAAACAGGAGTTGAACTTAACTCACCTAATTTCAAATCAGTGTAATTTTCAATGAGAGATAACATCAGGATGGGTTTTCCCTTCCTATACTCAATTCCACAATGTTGGCTTTTACTATGATCAGTTACAAAATCAGGAGCTTTATATCGTGATATACCTCAATATCAGCTTCATATCAGAACAGTTGATGCAAAAAATACAATAAAATAGTATTTCAAGATTGTCAAAGCCACTTACAGCTGCACGAGGCTGTCAGACATCTCATCATAATGAACATGATTATGGTCTTTATTCCATCACTTTGTGACAGAAAAACTGAATATCACAAATAAGAAGTCCTCAATTTATAGTACATTATTTACAGCTATACAGATTTATGCAGTAATATCATAAAACTGAAACACCTATTTTACTCTTGAAATGTGTTTTGATTCCTGTTTTATAAAAGAAGTTAAGCAGGTGTTTCATCCAACACTCGTTGATATCGAAGTGCAGGAACATTTAATGTGTATAGTAACACTATGAAATAAAGGCAGGAGAACAAAATGATGCAGTTAATACTAACTTTTAATTTATTTATTTTTTAATCTTATACATGTGCTACAGGGAGGTGGAGCAGAGTATGCCTTGGAGGTCACTATAGGTATGTTGTCTAAAAACACAATCTAACCTTGATTTTGTAGACTGAGACTATTTTTATTAGACCAACAGGACTGGAAAAAGCAGATGACTTTTGGCATGCAAGTATGTATTAACATCTGAAACAAAAGAAAATTAAAAAGATAAATGGAATTAAGACATGAAGAACAATTACTCTGAATTTCATTATATATGTATTAAACTATCCAGGAGAAAAGGAAGGTGTGCCTGGGGAGTCTAAGAGACTCATCAGGGACAAGGGGTGAGAGGTGATTGCCTTCCAGGGAACAGAGCTAGATATAATTTGTGCCCTGTGGATGAATGTGACTTTAATAGTAGGTGAGAGTGGGCAGGGGAGCAGGACCTGCAGGTAATGGACAAGAAAAACAGAATATCCAGGAGTCCATGTTTTTTTGGTATCTGCCGAGTTACAAATCCAAATTTCCAGACTTTCAGAAGGATTTAGTAGGTCATTCCCTAATTAAGTCACAGCACTTTCTTCCAACCTGAATTCTGCTTTGAAGTTTACTGCTTCTGTTTCAGACCTGAAGAAGTACTTACGTGCCCAAGAGCTTATCTGCCTTTTGTTTTTTTTTTTTTCCAGCTATACTTAGTTTAATTAAAGACATTACCCCACCTGTAAATCTGCTCTTAATTAGCAGCTTCGTGGATTTGCTGATGGCAAGTGCAAGAGTGGATCATTCCACTGCTATCAAACCAACAGGGAATTAAACTAAACCTGCTGACATGTCACTTCTTCATTTAAAAGGTGCAGTAACACCTTCTCCTTTCTAACAAGACCAAGACAGAGAATGCTGCCCTACAAGAACATAATGTTCCTGTGAGGTCAAAGGCATCAGCACTGCTATGCTGTAGTGGCTGCAGAATAAAGAGGACTGTAGTTGAAAATTTCTAAATTTCTCTGACTTGTGGGTGCTACAAACAACGAAGAAATGAGATATAGAAGATGTAACATCTGGAATGAAATAAATTAAAGCTGCTCTCACTGAAGAATAATCTGATGTTAGCAGAATGGAATAGGACATAAAATAGTAACAGCAGAAAAGACAAAGTGATAGTAAAGGTTGAGTTGATTGGTATACTGCTGAAGAGGGCAAACTCAGTGGTCAGTATGTATTCCCTACAGAATATATAGCAAAATGTCAACCACAGACTTTTTTCACTCTTGGGATTTGAAGATTTCAATTGAAGACTGTATCTGCTCTCCACTTCAAAGCCACAGCCAGAAGACTCAAAAGGGCAAAGTAAGCAGGTGGGATACCACAAGTGATGCAGGAAATAAATGAATTGTTTGTTGTAGCACTGTATGCTTAAAGACTTATGCAGAATGTAAAACAATGAAAAGAGGCTATGGTGTTAACCTAAGAGACTCTGCCATGAAGAAGAACTTTTTCCACTCACTTCCCAAAGAGAAATCTATTACCAGAGAACAACGCTTCCAGAATTTTAAATGACATTTCCTCCAGAGGATCTCAAACTTTCCATTCTAACATAACATCAGTTTTCATTATGTCAGGAGGAAGTGGGAAGGGGAACATACAGATGCTCAGTTGTGAAACTGCAAAATAACAGCAATACTAAGCTTCATTAATACTTCTAATCAATTGTACAGAA
The DNA here is from genome assembly GCA_023055505.1 of Callipepla californica brunnescens. Taxonomy (NCBI): domain Eukaryota; kingdom Metazoa; phylum Chordata; class Aves; order Galliformes; family Odontophoridae; genus Callipepla; species Callipepla californica. The sequence continues at coordinate 4,783,491 of JALIRH010000013.1, forward strand.
GATAAAACAAAGACTTGACCTATTATTTTATTGTGGAGGAGAAAAAAAGTTAAACATTCAAATAGTAAAAGGAAAAGTATATGTTCAAGAGCACAGGGTGCAACCATGCAGTTAAAACCTTCTAAACCAAAATCCTTCTGAAAAAAAAAAAAAATAATAATAATAATAATAATCACAACACTCTGCACAACAAGAGACATCACAGGAAGACCAATAAATAAAGAAGTTCACATCTCAATAAGTGTCTCTTATAATGTGGTGCATTAAATCTGAGTCCTTGCACAGTGCAACCAAAAGAGACCATGTTCTCCCTTTCTCATGAACACAACTGCCACATACTTCAAGTTCAGCAAGTCAAATAATTACTGTAGCAATATGGAAATTAACTACAAATACAATCTCATGAGTCACAGGCTCAGAAGACTTATTAAAAACAGCCCATATCTTTTTCTGGCACAGTAAAATAAGTGTACAAAGCATTTCACTGGCCACAGAAAATGTGTCTAATTGTTTTTTTTATCTAATACAATCAACAGATTCATAGATTCATAGATACATTAGGTTGGAAAAGACCTACAAGATCATCTAGTCCAACCATCATCCTACCACCATCCCTACCCACTAAGCTACTAATTCAAATCCCTGAATAGTGAATCTATGCGTTAGTTCTTATTTTCAGATGTTTTCAAATCCCTAACTTGCACGCTTTATGGATCTTACTGTAAGAAGTATTGCCTGTGCTGCCATTTCTTCTGCTAGTCTTTCTCAAATAAAAAACTTAAACTCTTCATTAACTTTCAATTCACGTGTTACTGGGTCAACAATGGTTCATTCTCAAGCACAAACTCTGGAACCCAGTGTGCTATAATTTTCCTAACACTCAGATTCAGACAATCTAGATGCATTGTTTCTTTCAGTATTTAGGAGCATGGTAGAGCCAAACTTTCATTTCCTCTTAATAATAAAGACATCATACTAAGCATTTAAAATGGCTGGTGTAACATGTTGTAGAATATAGTGACTCCAGAATAAGAGCTGATAATGCTAACTTCGAATAGTGTTATAACAGTCTAAAAAGAAGAGCAAGAAAAAGTAACAGCCTATGATTACAGTCCTCACTTGTCATGTGTGCATCACCTAAAACACTAAAAACCTTTGATTATTAGGTTAAACAGAAAGAAGCATGGCTGCCTTCTCTGTTCAGGTTTTCTATTAAAAATAACAATGAAACAAAACAGGTGAAACACAAAACACAGAAGATGACTGGATAAAAGCAGTGCAAATGATAAAATAATGACTCATTTTAATTGGAAATGTGGAGCTTCTTGATGATTACTTAATATTTCATATTACAGATCAACAGCTTCAAAAGAAGATAAATGCAACTAAACAAAAGGACACTTGGTATAAAATTCCCCAAGATTGAAATATGCAGACAGCATTGTGGAAACCACCTTAAGATGCTGTGTAGTGGAAATGTCTGCTTCTGGTCATTACAGACACTGACAGGAGCAAGAAATAAGATTCTGGCTCTACCTCCAGGTAAGCATTGACAAAAAGCATAGGATCAGTTCCACTGCTGCTCGGCTACATAGTGATATGAGACAGATACAAAGCTCCCAAAATGCACATGCTGAGACAGATGAAAGCCAGATCAACCTGTGATCTGCACCCTTACGAAGGAGGAGCTGAGGCCAACTGGGCATGTTCAGACTTGCATAAGGGCAAATGGATCTCTTCTGCTCACAAAGAAACAAAATTGCTTCTGACTGGTTCTCAGCAATACCAGGTAAAGGACTCACAGGTAGGCCAGTAGACATATAGGGAAAGAAGAGTTAACTCACCCAACTGGTGAAGGGGACCTCTGGCTATGCAGCATCCCTCCTCAAGAAGAAGCCCAGCTCAAAGAGACGTTCTCCCTCCAGTGGCTTGCCCTGGACTGGTTGTACCCTGGTTCCACCCCTTCTGGTCACTCAGGGAACACAGGTGCAAGCAATTTGCCTGAGACCCCCTGGGCAGCCATAGCCCCTCACCAGGTGCTCAATCACAGGTTCAAACCCCAAGCTAATGAGTTCCCCTACAGCTGAGAACAGATCGTCCAAATTAGCAAAAATTCCTCTCTAATGAGGAAAGGCTGAGAGACCTGGGTCTATTCAGCCTTGAAAAAAAAAAAAAAAAAAAAGACAACTCAGAGGGGATCTGAACCCCTACAGTTCTGTGATTCTGTGAATATAACAGAGGGAATGTGGCACTGCTGAAACACTCCACCCATCACCTCACTGTGCTCACACCCACTGTTTGGTCTACATCAACATTCAGCAAGCATCAATGAATGTCAGTGAGTGACACTTTCTCCACATAGATGTACTCAATCCTACCTCTGCTCTACACACCCTTCCAAGTCAAATACCATTCTGTCAGAGTGCCCCTCTGCTGCCATATGTCACATGGAAACAAAACATAATGAGATATTGGAGGGAAGGTTCAGCCTCTACTGCTGTACCACCACCATCTGCTTCTGACACTGTGGGCCAACATCACGAAACAGGAGGCACTACTTCCACAGCAGCCATCTTAATCTTTTAACTTTCCAATATAAGTGGCAGAAATGTACACTGTTACATCCAGCACAAGGTATCAGCTGTGCTTGACTCAAAACACCAAAATGAAAATATAGCATCCAGGAAAAGCTACATATAGTGCTTCAGCACATACATCTGCCTATAATTTTAATTTCATTGGGTTTTATTGATGTGTTTCTCATAAAAACATTCAAAATTTGAAATTCAAAACGTCTGGAAACAGTTTAAACAGGCATGTACACTCTATGCAATCACTGAGGACTGCACAACAAGGGAAGCTCAAGATGCAGAACAAGAGCAGCCTTAACTAAAGCTGTCTGGAGAGAGAGAGGGGGGAAAAAAGAGGGGAAAAAAAAACACCACCACCACCATAGAAAAAAACATGGAAGCAAAAAAATCACAAAGATATTTCAGAATGTGTTTAGGTGTTTAGTAGCTGGGGGACTGCTTCCCTGTTAGAAATGAAAACAAGTCCAAAGCGAAGACTAGCATTCATTCAACATCAATATTCTAAATGAATACAGTATTTGGATTGTCCTTAACTGAAGTAAAGGGAACTCTCAACATAAGATAAGATACTGTCCATAACTGCTGAAAAATTCTGGAGGAGTCCAGGCTAATGTTCGTGAATGTAAGGTCATGTACAGTGAAAGAGGAAAGCATCCATTTGACTTTTGGTCGATGCCTTAAGCCAGCACAGAACTTTGAACAGGATTCAGTCTATTACTAACATCAGCTTTATCCCCTTAATAAAGAACAAGACACATTAGGTTTGAAAGCTTTCTTCCAACTGGTCACTGCAAAGTGAGTTGTTACCACTGATTACCCTTAGCAAACAGAGAGTGTATTTAATATCATATCATTTTGTAGGGATGTGAAACCATCAGAACACCCACAAAGGGACTAGATGTGTGGCCTTAATCCTTATACTTTTGATTCAGGTACAAAGGAAGATTTATAAGATATCTTCTTTAAATCCCTAGAAGCAAATATCAGGGAACTCAGCATAAAAAGAAGTCTGCAAACTTTCTTTTGTTGATTCTCCTACTAAAATATGCATTAGTAATGCTAGCTGTACAGACATTAGGGCTAAATATTTCAAACGACTTAAGAGCACAAATTTAATCAACAAAGGTGACAGCTATTCCCAGGGAAATGAGCCTTAATTAAAGTTAGTAGGTACGTGAGACTAAATTCATTTTTATAGAAAACTGGCCGTTGCATATACATGAACTGGCACACACAGAACTGAGTCAGCCCTGCTTCTGGTTTGGACAAAACACAGTGGAAGTGACACACAACGAAAGAGCACCCGTTGTTCTGCTAGGCTCTAGCTGAGGCACTGCAGTGCATGGCTGCTGCAGCAGTGCGTGGAAGCAGATGAAGGGACAGGAGGAACCTTTGTGCTGCTCTGTGACCAGTGCTACTGAAAGGGCTGGTCTGTGAATGCTACAAAACAACTGATGCTTTTTTATATGGACTCATTCAGCTTTGAGAATGGTCACAGAAAAAGTTTTCAAAGAATCTGCTATCTTCTCATGTCTTTCTTCATTGTGGCAGCTACTAGTGTAATAGTTTACCATCTTTACCCCCCTCTATTAATGTAGCCTTCTCCTCTAGTCCTTTTTTTTGCCTCTCTCTCTCTAAAGCGGTCACACCACAGCCACCTCTATGAAAGACCAAGTGAAGAGCCTGCTTATCTGAAAGCAAGTGTGGGGCTTACAGCTAAAGAATCCAGTCTGAGTATCCAGGGATTACCTCCCCTTCACTGACAGCTGATGGCAGCACTGCCACTAAAGGGTTACATTAACATACACTGTATAAGGTATGCCCAGCTTTACATGGGTTGGCACTTTACTTGCTGGAGGGCAAACCACTGGTGATGGAAAGCTTTATCTTACTTACCCTGCAGGGACTTCTTTATTTTTAACAAGTGAGGAACTGTTCAGGATGATATTTCAGACAAGCTGACATTTGGAGATTTCTCTCTTAAGCTTCCCCATTATTTACCAAGGGACTTGTTAAAAATAAAGAGAAGAGATATTAGATTTTTGTTTTAGGTATTTAACTTGTCTTATCAAAGGAACCCCTCACTTCAGGATGCCTTTGTTGTTACCTTTGCCTCTTCCTGTTCCTGACATTACTGCGTGTTCTCTACCAAGGGACATCAGTATCTGCAGTGATAACTGGCAAGAAACCTGGCACACAGACAAAAATCGATATCATTTTTAAGGACTAGATTGAGAGGTGGCTACCAAGGGAACTCTCTGTTTGGAGGAAGAAGGAAATATTTCCTTCCTTGCTCTGAAAAAAAAAAAAGTGAATAAAGCAAATTAAAAAATAATCAAAATCGCACGGTGGTCTCACTTCAAATATAGGCTAAGCTAACAAGCTTATTTATTAAATGAGTGAAAAATGAAGCATTCTGACTAGGCAAACATCAGTCACCCAGAGCTCAACAAAGCCAGCCCAGCCAGTGCCTGCATTAGGTGTATAATAACATCAGCTTTTCAGTCCAGATAGCACGGACAAGCTAAAATTTGGCATCATAAAATCATTCTTTACTCACTCATATTGTCCTTTGGCTCCTGTTTCTTCTATTGCTGATGAGTGCATATAAGGTCCTTAATAGTAACCCAGCTTCATTTTAATACTCATTTTATATGAAATTAGTTACATCAGACACTTCCTAACATTTTTTTTGTTTTGTGAAGGATAGTTACTCTTTTTGTTTGCCTTGATATAGTGGCAGAGTTATTAACCCCGATCAAGAGATCCATCACAAAAGGCTGTGCTACACCAGCAATGATCTCCAAATGCAGTTCTCTACACTCTGCACATGCCTTTCTGCAACTCTGATGCAAACATAAGCTCTTACCTCGACTTGCATTGTGCCTTTGAAAGCAGAACTTCACCACAGACAAGTATCTGTGTTGACTATAGGTCACTGAGTTCTCTGCATGTTTTAAAATACCTAAAGCAACACATTTATTTCCTGGGTTTCACAGAAGCAATATATAAGCTGTGTTTTCCTGATCTGAATGGTTGCAAACTCACTCTCCACGGTAATTTGTTCTCCAAAATCATGACTTCACAAAATAATTACTTATTCTACTTCTTAACCAAAAGCTGATTTTTTCCCAGAGGGTTATGAATGAGGTTTGGCAGTCATAATTCAAGTCAACATTGACTGCACTGTGGGATTTGGTAACAACTGTGTGGGTATTTAGCAACAGTGTCATTTGACAGACAGGAACTAAAAAATAAATGATGGATAAAAAGTTTGACAAAACAACATCTAATATCTCCGTAAAGCCACTTGGAAGGTACATTCAAAAAAACATCACTGACATTTAAAAATATGCTCAGTAAAGCTATTATAAGCCGAATTTTATTACGAAATGCACTAACTGTATCACACCTCAGTGAACAGCCCTGTGACACATTCCACTGAAATCTTAATCCGGCACAGGGAGTAATACCACCAATCCCCTGTTTGTAACTGAGAGAAATAAATACGTGCAACAGTGCTCTTCAGGTTTTAACTGGTGCCACTAACTGGTTCTGAGCATTACTATGGTTGAACAGAGGCAACTGTATCACATAAAGAAAGCGTGTTAAAAACTATCAGATACCAGTGTGGCTAAGTTCAGAAAAGTGCACATGCCACAGTAAGTTCATCTGGCGATGATGCTCAGCAGTCTCAAAATAAGAACTGAAAATAACACTGTTTTAAGACAAGAGCAATTTCTACAGGAATGTAACTATTTTTGTTAATTCCAACATAAGCTTGCTTCACGACAGGAAAATTTGCTTAGCCATTCATGCCTTCAGGTCTATCATGTTCTACAACAGCAGCGATGTCCAGCAGTCTCAGGGTCCAAAAGCAACACGGTCTAGTAAACTCACAGAGACTGAGCTACAGAGATTGTTCGATTAGCTTCCAACTAAACACAATTTCAAATTTCTCGTAACAAAGTCTCAGTATCGCTCATTTCATTGACTTAAAGCAGTGGTTAAACTACAGTCTTTCTCTTATGATTATTTCGTTCTCTCTTGCTAGTTTCTGCTGGTTTCAGTAACCATTTTAATGCTTCAGAATGCATATTTTCTGCACTGAAATGATAGGCAAGTCTAGCCCCGCCTAACAGAGCTCTTTAGAAGAGCCATGAAAGATTTTTAAGTGGTCATTAATCTTAATAAAACATCATACTCTCATTCCAAATTACCCCATTTTAGGGAGTCACCTCTTGCAACTACTTAAACATGGGCAATTTTGCTCACAAATACAAACCTACAGGATGGTATATATGAAAATGATGTTATCATATGTTCACAGGTTCGCTGAATCTTCAGCAAAAATGTATCGCTGGCTGTGCCCTGGTGTCCCAATTTGAAACCAGACACCCTGTGGGCCTTATCTACTGGGCTGTTCCATGAGCATTCAGCAGATCTAAAGAACTGGCCTTATGTTTCTGAATACAAGTAGCTATAATATCTTGGGAGTAACACTACATAACAGTCTCATTTTCATAAACACACAAATAACAAATGGAAAGGAAACATACAGTCGCTCTCCACTTGTGTCAGTGCACCCAGGGATGTACAAGTACTGTAAGTCGTGGAAAGATAATAGGTTAGTAAATGTGTATTCAGAATCCTGAGTGTGGGGAGAGTTAAAGACTGCTGTTTGAGCTGCTAAGCTTTTGTGTGGAAGGAACAGTGCAAATTCAATTAATAGCTAGACATTCTACGCTTGTGTTTGTTTCCAAGTAGCAGTGTAGCACACATCTGAAGCCACTCCCTTACCAATACTGGAACTTGTCCAACAAGAACCAACAGTCAGTGGATGAAAATTGATCAAGTTTTCAGTAGGGCCAGTCCTTTTGGTCCAACAAGCCAAGTCAACACAGCACGTAACCTCACAACTTTTCATTTGGCAGTAGGAACACATAGCTAGAGAAAATTATCCAGCACATCCTTATATTGACATAAACCCATCAGGAATCAGCACAATAACTGCTCATGCCTATTCTGATAACACAGCTTGCTCCAGCTCCCTTTTAATCTATCATTCTCATTGAAGTCTCTGTGCTAGTGCAAGAAGCCTGTTCCTTATGCTACAAAACTCCCATGCAAATTCATCAGAGAAAAGACTAAATAGAATCAAGTCCAGAACTCAGGATGACTTCAGCAGCTCCCAGGATCTCATCTCATGAAAAAGTTAATATAAAACTCAGAGTTTGGACAGATGCTCTGCATCCCCCTGCTTGTAGGTATCAGGAACTGCCAAGGACTGAACACATTTAAAAGTTTGGGTCCACTTCCCCCCCTCCCCCCACCCCATTAGAGCCCATTATCAGAGCGTCATGGAATGGAGACGTAGGTATACAAAAAAATTCCTCTGGTAACGGTTTAGTCATTTAATCCTTCAGCCTTTCATCTCTGAGCTATCTGTAGGAATCTCTCAGCAGGTGAGTCACAGCAGCTGAGGTCCAGGAGGAGTCTGCCCCTTTAAAATGCAGCACTTCATGCTGAGAAATGACTTACTGCCTGGGCTCTATTTTTTAGTAATGGATATCACAAGCTGCTGTATCTTACAATCCCATTGATGTTAATGGGTAAAATTCTGAGGTTAAAATTTAGTCCTGCTTCAACTCCCACTGACATGAATGACAAAAGCTTTGTTCTGCTTTCAGTGAAACAGGATTGGAAGTTCAATTTTACTGCAGGCCTGGCTCACGCAGCTCTCGCACAGAAGTCAGTGGGAACTAGCTCGAACAAAGGTTAAGGACCTCAAGAACCAGCCTAATATGATCTGAATCCCTCGGTAACTAACATGATTTGGCCCATACACATTATTTGAGGTAGAAAATAGTGCTGGGAGAAAATGAAACATTTCCATTTGACCAATTCATTTGAAGAAGAGACCAAGTACTTAATAACAATATAGAAAGTACGTTACAATCCTATAAAATATGAGGACATACAGAAGAACTCTTAATCTGAACATTCGCCAAAATAAAACTTATTTGCAAATCATCTGTCCACCAGCTGCAGCAGGCAAACGATATTCAAGCTATAGCTACAGCATTACAAGCTCAAAGCAGTCATATATTTTATCTATTTAATGCAGTAGAGAAGGGTTTATATACCTCTTCATTTATAAATTGAAATGCATTGTGAGGCTACATGAATAATGAATACTAAGGAAAGACATCTGCTGCTAACAGGTCTCAGATATCCAGACTTTCACACAAACAGGTTGAAAATGCATTTCTGAGCCTTTCCATTTTTTCCCCAAGATGACAGCTTTGAGAAGGCTCCACTGAGCAAAATGGGCACTGCTTCCTTTAAAGTTCACTATTTAATTTCCTCTGACATTTGGAAAATTTTCACTCCATTCTGCTCTCTCCTCTTTGTTATTTGTTAGACTCTCCTTTTTCTTTCTTGTCTTTCATGTCAGAAAATAGATGAAATGATTTGCCTCATCACAATAAAAGAATAGCTCATACTGTTTTTCTTTCAGTTCTGGTTCTCTATTACTTAACCACAGCCCTGGCTGCTGCTTTGTATTACGTTTTCCATCTTGGGAATTAATAAATTAAACGGAACAAAAATTAAATTAGACTTGGCAAGCTTGCAATAGCTTGTGATTTAGGTACTTCCTTACATCAAATTGAGAGGGAACGTTTCGGTAACCTAGGGGACAACAAATGAGATGAATACCTTGGAAGAGTTTAAAATTTGTTAGGAAGACAAATAATAGGGAACAGCTTTGGAAAAAGGCCTGAAGGACAGTGATTTCACATTTTCAAAATCTCTTTGAAAAAGAGGGAATCATTTGTTCTACCCAAAAACCCCTTCTGAAAACTGGCATGCTGAGAAATACCAAACTTCACACTGTTTCTGACGAGATGATATCAGCTCTACCTGAAATTTTCATTTTTTAACTCCAAGTAGGACAAAGAAAGCATCAGTTCATTAGTGATATAATAAACATGAAGGTATGACAATGTAATGGGCTCTAATTGATTTGTCTTGCTCTCAGTACGTGCAACACATTTATTCAAGCATAATTGGGCCAGCTCATTTCCATAGAAAGACAGAGTTAGTCCTGATTGCCACAACTCAGAAAGCACTCAAACATGGACTCACTTGCAAGGATGTATCACTTTGGGAAAGAACAGTTCACATTCACGGTGCATACAGAACTGATTGTTCTGCGCTATCTCTATTAAAGTAGCTCTCAGTCTATTGGGGAAGCACATTATAAGGACAATGTTCAGGTACAACAGTATTAAAACTTCTGACTGATTCAGCATTACCTCAGGATGAGCCAAGACATGGCTAGAACAGAACTGCACATCACCAAGTTGGGATTTATTTATTTATTTTTGGCAGAATGTGCAATGATTTATTTTAATAGAGACGAGCTTTGGGTCCACAAATTAATAATGAGAAGATTGCACTACATAATTAAAAAAAAAAATACTCATATCAGTTTGTTTTACTTTGCATTTCATTAACAGACCCAGCTTTCTCAAAAAGTAGTGTCACATGAATCTGATAAGGACATTGCTTTACTTCATGTTCATTCATCTCCAAATTTTTCATGGCCATAATAAAAATCTCAGCACCATTTCTTTGTATCAACTGGTCATATCGAATGGTGATATTTGCCTCAGTGATACTTTATATAACTCGTATTTCTGTGGGCTAAGTAGTAGTTCTCCATGAAACCTATGCCAGCCTGCAGAACAGAATGCATGGCCACAACTCAATAGACCTAAGTCACAGTCTGACACAGTAGCTGGAAGTGCTGATAAGAGAGAATACAACATCAGGCCTGTGGTGCGACACAGGAGGCACAGTATTTGTTCTGCAGCCTATATTAGGGAAGTCGTTTCCATTGAAAAGTGGTGGGTGCCTGTAGGTAATAATGTCCTGGTGAAACAGGGCAGGGATCCCAGCAACATCTAGCAGGGGGAGCTGTCATGGCTCAGATACATGAACAGAAGGCACATCTTGTACAGTAGTTTGCAACAACACTGATATTCTCAAGGAAAAAGCATGCTCAACCATGAGGCTAAGAGAGAGGAAGCAGCACAAAGTGCACTAAACAGGAACAGTTGAGATTGCCAAACCTGTTTTCACCTTGTCATAAATTATAAGTTGTCATGTTAATCAAGTAAATTGGAGCCAACTCAGCACAAACCTCCAAGTATTAAATATATAAATATCGATCCAACAGAAAAGCATGTCTTTGAGTTTTGACTGAAAATGAAGTCTAGTTAAATTGCTTGTGCCAGACAATACTTGCTGTCAAACTGAGTAGTATGCCACTGCTTTGCTCCCTGGAATGCAGCACAAATGCCTCAAGAACAAAATCCTAATCAGGTTAAGAAATATTAGAGTTTTTCCATGCAATATATTGAGGGATTTTGCAGCTGATGGCAGCAGCAGAGGGATGACAACACGAGAACTGATACGTAGTGTTCAGTGGAAAGGGCTGGGGAACCAAAGGGAAAAAAAAAAAAAAAAAAAGATACCACCAGCCCAAATATACAAAATCACATTTCGTTGCTATACAGCTTTTTCTACCAATTAAAATGAAGAAACTACTCATCACCTTCTCTTCACAAATTGTTCCAGTTCTGAAGCCTTCCAATTACTCCTAAAAGCGTGGCTGGGTTCCTTCAATACAAAACATCTCCTCCTGAGTTGTCCTATGTTATTTTTATAACTAACTGGAGTGAATACATTTGTTGTGGTGGTCACACAAAACTCCAGAACACAAGCAGAAATGATGGCACAGCAACCAAAGGATTTATTACTACCGTTCGGTGTAAGTGGGACTATACCCGCCACAGTTAAAAAAGCCATTAAGTGATTAGCTTTTAATTTTAATTTTAAATCACTATTTGCTTTAGGCTTTAAACAAACACAGAATTCTGCTGCTTCTCAGGTCAGACACTCAATCCAAGCAGACTCCCTCCCAAGTGACTGGACAAGCAAAATAGAACCATGGTATTTATTCGGGTTTCAGACTGGCCTCATAGATGACAATCAATATTTCTCATAGTAAATGTGATTAGTCAACGAGAAAAGTTAAACAAAGATGTCTTCATTAACAAGTAACATTTGAATAATACATTACAAAGCAGATTCGGCACTTCAGATCCTTCATTATGGAATCCAAGAGGACATTTGATGAAAGCTGAACAGAAACATCCATATATATTTCTTTACGAGCCTCATTGAGTACAATGCATTTAATAATGTTTGTTACAGTGGATTCAAGAGTCAGATCTATTAAGAGTTTTAGTACTGAGATGTCAAAGATTCAGACATCTGCCCCTTAAGAATAAGGCCATAATCCGGCATTAGGTACTCGTGCAACACACGAGAGCAAAGACCCTTCAAAACTGCAGTAAAGGCTTCAGAGGTGAGTAGTTTCTCTTACCAGAAAAGTTACTTTAAGAATAAATTTTAAATTTGACCAACTAGATGCTCTACTTAGATCTGCACTGCGATGCTTCTTTCTGCTGCAGTAGTCAGAGTGGTATCCAACTTCTGAAGAGCTGAACAGACTGGCACTCTTACTTTAAAAGACTGCTATTAGTATTAAAGGTTGTCAAATAATAGTCTTTATCTAATTCATATAATTAGATCATTAGCCTAGAGACATCTCTGCATGGGGAGAATTTAAGATGGAAAGATATGCAGCATGTTGAGTTGCAACTAAGTGGTGCTGTAAGGTTTATAATTCTAGCCTCTACTTTTCACCTAAATCCTATTTTATACCCAGCCCTCAAGGATATCAAGTAGCTAAGAAAGAAAAAAAAAAAAAAAAAAAATTTAGAACCTCTTTTATGCAGCCCAGTCAGACTTCAGTAGCTGAAATCCCTTTGCAATAACTGTCTAAACACTGAACTTAATTTTGTTTCTCTGCTAATCAAAATGGTCATTTGAGAAATAGTAATCATCCTGAACACTCTCCAAAGACTACATAGGAATTATCCTAAATTTAATGAGCACTGGATAACTCTACAGAGCATCTTCATTTTAATTTATGAAATTGGTATTTCATTTGCTGACCATTAGTACATGCTTCTTTTTGGTTTTGTGTGGGTTGTTGGTTTTTTTTTAAATCACTTTAGATATCTGGAGTTAATTGATGTGTTCATTAAAACTGTATATCCATGAACTTCAACGAAAAAAACAAGCAATATCTTAAATACCTGCTATTATTTAAAAACATGACATGTAAAGTTATTTATTACATTTCTGCAAGACTGAAAATCCATTGCTAAATGAACTTTGCAATTTCCACAATGTAATTTAGTTCAAACAGATACTAATGCCCTTATAATTTTGCCAATTAACAACTACAGAAGAATTTTCTAGAAAGTCAATTTCCACTTGAGTCAACATGTGATCTTCTGCAATCTCAATAGGAAAATCAAAAACAAGATTTATTTATAAAGAATAAAGTTATACACCTTTTATTCATAAATAATTGATGGACGTATTTCCATCCAATTTCCTGTGAAATTCACTGAAGTGAACAGAATACCTGAGAATTAACATGTCTTCTGCAGCTTCCTCATTCTCACTTTAAAAAAAAATTGGAGAATATTTTATACAGAGGTATAATTAATGTTTTTTATTTTAAAAGTATAACAAAAATTGCCCCTTTGAACACCCAGGTGCCTGAATTTCAAATAACATTTCAATACACGTTACTATGTTTTGTGATCAAGGAATTTTACTGCCACTTGCAAGTCATAGCCTCCTTAAAAAAAACCAACAACCGCAGAATAGGAAGGCAGTACTGTCTGCATTTTTACCAGCAGAAGCAAATGCACAAACACCAAGGTGAAACATTTCTAACCTTCCCTTCCTCGCTTGACATTCAAAATGTCCCAAGGCCACAGGGGTAACCTAGTCACCTCCTGGCATTTTCTCCAAATTGGCAGTTCTGCCCGTAGCTGATGAAAATTCTCTCCAACACCTTCTTTCACATACTGAAATTATATTCCTCCCACTCCCTCAGTAAGGATTGTGAAAAAAAAAAAAAAAAAAAATCTAAAATTATGTATACTGTGCCTTCTTTTACCTATAGCATCAAGAAAAGGAAAACAATGCTGATCCCAAGTTCTCCAGTGTCTACACATCTCAGCATCATTACTGATCAGTATTTGCTGTTACAATGAATACCTACAGCCAATTGGAAAGCAGTGTGTTATATAGCCTTTTTCTAGATGGTGAAAAAAGCTACAGTCCTTCTGTATGCAGCAAGACACTGAGATAGAAGGAAAAGAAGATAAGGAAAGCATCTACAATATCACTGTCACAGATTCATGATAACTAACACAATAAGGAACTCCAGTCTAACCCAAACCACTGAAGATAATGACAAATTACTAACGATCCAGTTTGTTTTTTGCAATAGTAGAAGGTTTAGGTGTAACATACGGTCAACTTATATTCAAGGATGGCTAGCTAGCAAGGAAAAATTACCTGGAGGTACTCTATCAAGTCAAAGATATTAGCAAACACTCACGTTGCTGATATAAAGGGAAGTAAATGCTAGCCACATACCTTGCATAAAAAGCTAAATATTCCAAAACTCACAGCGTTCACTCCTGCACTTTGCATACTGTTGCTTTACCTGTGATTTTTTCTTGTCAGAGGCCAGAGCTCTCAAGGTTAAAGACTATCTCAAAAGTGGGAATTTCCCATTGACAAGTGGGATCATAGTGTTTTTGACAAGAAAAAAAAGTGAAATATGTTTTATGAAGATTTAACACTATTTGAAACAACTCAAATCCATCTCACTTAAAGGAAAACCCAAAGGAAACTTAGCAAAGAACAACCCTTAAGTCAGGCTGACATTTGCTGTCCACTGCATGAACAAGCACTCCTTGTAAACATGAGATTTCACACCTATATGAGAAACAGTAATCAAAATTAATGGAAATAAAATAAAATGACAACAGAACTAAACAGGCTGATGATGCTGGTTCATCAAAACAGACAACTCTTATCACTAATTTTTAGAAAAGCCACAGGGTAGGAAATAGAAATTTAAATGCCATAGCATCAAATAAGGGGCAATTCCTATCCACAGTGGCACAACTTGCTTCTACATTCAGCACACCGCTACTGCTAAAAGATCTGGATTTATTCCAGTCCAATCGGTCCAAGACTGTTTTGTTGGTGTCAGCTTTAATAAAGACAAACCTAAGCCACAAAAACAGATACTGAGTGCAGAACTAATCTCAAGTCTTCAGTGTGTTCTGCTTTTTAGTTACTTCAATACCTTTTGGAAAGAAGGGCCAAAACTGACACCAAAGTTTAGATTTAGATGCCAAGTTTTTAACAGGTCCTTATCATTGTGAACACTGAAAGATTTTCAGAGACAATCAAGGGCAACACTGTCATATCTTTTGCAAAGGATAAGATCTTCTCTTTGAATCTGTGCCACTTAATTCAATTGACTGCTAACTTTTGAAAGTCTAGTTTGGATGAGCATTATCCTCAGGTGACATTCTCAGAAATGCAAGGTTAGAGATATCTGATAAATTCATTCCCTTTGGATGTTACAAACTCACCCTTCTTGCAGGCCTCAGCTCTATTAATTACCACTGTTTTGCTTTATGATCTGACATTTAGAAGTAGGCTGTTAGCTTTATTTATGTGAATTGTGAGACCCCAGAGCAGGTGCAAAGTTCACTGACTGTGTGGGGTAGATGCAGCAACGGCAAAAAGGAGAAAAAAAAAGACAGCAGGCACACCAAATACTATCCTCTGAGAGAAAAAGAAGTCTGGCACTTTCACGGCAGAAAGCAGTCTATTATTTACACAAAAGCAAAAAAAGAAGGTAAGCATGAAGAAGACAACTTTTTGAGCGAGGAAAAACAAGTGATTCTGGAGAGGGCAATTTCTGTTTGGTTGAGGAAAGGGACTGCAGCGTTAGTAGGTGCAAAGAGACTTGATGGTTCATACAGATAACACGCCACGGATCCCACAAGGACAAGCTTCATTGTGTTCCTTGGATATTTATTTTCCCTGATTTCCTATTTGCTGGCTTCTTTTGGGTCTGAGGGATTATAAGATTTTTAGGTTTTTTTTTTTAAATAGATGGAACACTTGATGCAGGGGACATAAACACACACTGTGCTGTAATTCTCTAACTTACCAAGAGTATTAATGCCTCTCCAGCCTGTGATTTATTCTGTTACACACAAGATTGTAAAAACACGTGACGTTTTTAACAGGTGTATTATTCTTACTGGAGCAAAACCACGTTATTAACACAGATATTTTTTGGACAGAAACTATAGTTTACATGACTTGATGGGGGAAAAGGGTGCTTTTTAGTATGATGAAATTTTCTGAAAAATGAGGTACATTTTCCTTCTTATTACACTAAAACCTTTTTGGTTCCTTTGGGAATGGCATTTAATATCAGCACCTGCTTTGCCGTACCAGATAACCTGCTTTTGTCTCCCATCAGATGTTTCCTTTAAGGTCCAGCAAAGTACCACATGGATTTTGCAATTAATTCAAGGCTGTGGCCTTGTTCAGACGTGGAGAAAGGTCAGTATAACCACGTGCTCTTACATCACTATGAAAAGCAACAAGCTACACAACTTTGTATGTCAATCACTAAAGCCAAATAACAGCCAACTGTTATTCTGAGACAATGAACAGGATTCTATACTGTTAAGAAAGTATAACAACTTAATGGAAGTTATTTAATGCAATCTGTTCAGATCTTGGCTACTCTGAGAGAAAAGAGAACCCAGAACAACAGTTGCCAGGAGTGATACTCATTTACAGTAACTGATTTTGTAACATTTTTGTTAGAAGTGAAGTTATACCTATGCCACATTATTACAAGATCTATCCATATAACATTTCTTATACATGTTTAACTGTATGCAAAGTCCTTCTCTACTACAATACAGAAATCTGTAATTTTAATGCCAGTGTTTTCAAATAAACATTAAAAAAAATCACTACTGTGAATAGCAGAGACATTTCCTTCCCCCCATATACTCATGCACACACTGCCTGTAGAAGGACAGAACAAAAACCATATGTCTAAGCAAAACACAGTCAATTCACAGGACACAAGATTCAGCCTCAACTTTCTGATCGTTATCACATCAAACTGTAAGCTCACTATGGGGAAGAAACCTGAAATGCACTTCTCACACACTAAGTTAGATGATCCTACGATGAGTTTAAAGGGATCTTTAGAGGCCCACTAGTCCAACTCCTCTGCCATGAATAGGGACACCTACAGCTCCATTAGGTGCTCAGAGCCCCATTCAGCCTGTTGGTCATTAACAGGAGATAAAAATTTCCTTCAGTCATAGAGTACACTTAGGTACTGCTTGTGCTGGGCAGGTGGGTGCTCTTCACTCTCAGAGGCTCAGGAGTATCTCGTAGCCACCTCTCGCACAGGAAACTGCTGGAGAAGCCCACACAGTGTTGTGTGTGTAGAGAATATTGCTGTATGAGAGGCATTGCAGTAATGATCAATGTTTCAATGGATAAAGCTTTAAAATGGAGGAGACAAAGTTTCAAAAAGTGGTCAGGAAGATGGCAGGAGGGGCCTGGTGCCAGCCAAAACTGTTCCCTGGGCAGGGCCTGCCATTTCAGAGAACTCAGCATCTGTGTGATGGTACACGTTTATATTTCCAGCTGCTCTGCATTAGAATTTATGTGGATTCTTAGTTTTTCCTGGTGGGCTCTAACTATGTTCCCAAAGAGAAAAAATTAATTAAAAAAAAAAAAAACAAAAAAAACACATCCCACAACCAGCCATCAATACCAACAAAAACAAGGCCAAATAACACAAATATCCACTCCCGTGATGAAAAAAGTTGCTGAGGAAATGAGTATGTCATTACCTAGAGTTTCAGATCAGTGGCAGAAAGAAGAATCTCAGTTCTTCTGGCCTCACCATGTGCCTGCAGGGTATATTGCTTCCACCAAATACACGTAACACTATAAGAAATATCCTTCCTGCTCCTGTGAAAAAGGACTGGAATAGTTGACACTGACACTATGTTAAAATGTAATACTTTCATGAAGCAAGGAACACTGGAAATAGGGGATGCAGGAAAGTTTCTGCTCTGAGTTAAGGTATCTCCACTCAGTTTTTCTCTCCGATAATGTAAATGCTTAAGGTCAGACCTCATTTTTACCACTGAGCAAGCTGCCTTTAACTCATGGGTAGAGCTTACTTCTCTCTATATCTTATATGAGAAAATGCAAATGCAGGTACATACACAATAGTGCTTTTAACAGTTTCTGTCACATCAGACAATTCTTTTGAAATGAGATTTTAGTTTGTCTTCTCCATTGAAAAAGCCTTATCATGATCCTGATCCTGCAGGACATACAGCACCTTCCATTCAGGTCAATGAGAGTTGAGAATGCTCTACGTCTTTAGAAGAGTTTCTTGATACTTCACAGAACTGCATCTAAATTCATTCACTGCTGGTACATGCATTATGGTCTACAATGCTGCATGAAAGAAAGACATATTGATTAAGTGTGGTTATAGAGATGTCACTAACCCTCTCAAAATGAGTCCCTCTCTAAGCCTCTGAAGAAAAGAAAGGAAATCAGAATTGAAAACATAAAATAATTTTGATCTTAAATATTTAATGTTTTACCTTTTTCAACCCCCTTTACCCTGTTCTTCTGCTACAACAGCTGGGATGAAAATGACTTTCATTGTTCTTAAGGGAGACGGTGTTTTGGTATATTACATCTGTTCTCTGAATTCACGAACCCTGGAAGCCGCAGAAGCAGATAAATCTCTTTGTCAGAAAGACATACTCAAGGTTCCAGGAGCAAAACTGATCTTTGCCTCATGGGTTAATAGCATTAATAATTGCCGTTTTTGTAAGTCTGAATGTAAGAAGCCTGCTCAAACAAAAGAGTCAACCCTTCAAAAATGACTATCCATGATAAATTTTGAAGAGCAATGAAAATTGTCACTCTGCCAGCTTGATAAATTGTAGCCCCAACTGGCAGAGCCACTTGCCTTGCAGTAAGCACAAAATGACATATCTTTGCTGAATACAAACTATATGTTTGCACCTTTCACAGCTGGTTTAGCTTGTAAACGCAGCAAAAAAAAAGAGAAGCTTTAATAAAAACTGAAGGTTATGCACAAAAACTGGCTTCACAACTAACTGCTTTTCTCCTTTTAAAGATGCTGCTTTCATATCAGGAAGTGGTCTTGAAAGAAACCCCTCAGCTGCCTATGAGATCATGTTCCAAAAATACATGCACAACTATTTTGTGGTAACTTCTTCACTAAAATGAAAACAGCACAGTCATCTCAAGGAAGAAGAAAATCATATTTTAAGTCTTGCCTAAGTATTTAGGAGAACACACAAACCATACACTGAGCAGCACATCAAGACAGAAGTATACACAACACCTACTTTAGGTCCATTGTCTAATTGTTCATCTCCTTGATCACTCATTCTAATTTTCCAATCAACCAAATATCACAGCACTTCTAATATTTAAAAACAAAAAGTTACTTCGTCAGAGATACATTTAATCCTTGTCAATAGGTGGAATTCCTTTTCCAAAAATCACATTTCTATGAAACCTGTTCTGCATAATACATAGGCAGCTCCAAAATTAATGCTTCCTATTTATTTCCATGGAAACTACAACAGAAATAAAGAATACAACCACAAAATTTGATAATTTCTTAGCTACTAAGTACTGTTTTTCAAAATAGTCACCACTACGAGCACTGCATTTCCACCAGTTATAAACAAGAGCCTGCAGTCACACTTGTAAATATCTGCACTGGTGAGGTGCCCCACTGCACTGTTGCCACAGCTGAAATGAACCATCTTCTGCTTGATCCCTATCAACATCCAGCAAGGATAGATGAACATCAATGAATACGTGGTTTTTTTTCCCCCCTCATGTAAAGGAATTCAGTTTCACACCTTTTCGTCATATACACTTCCACATGAGGTGCTATTTTGTCAACCTGCCTTTCTGCTCATGGCAACAAAATGTAGGGGAATACTGGTGGGAAGGTTCAGCCTCCACTACCACGCCACTAACATCTGCCTCAGACATTGCAGGCCAACGTAATAAAATAGAAGGCATTATTTTCGGAGAAGCTTTCATATATATGTTATGCACACACTGTACCATTGATATCTGATTACTCTGTGTTGCTAAAAATGGGTAGTTTAGTAGTAAGGATTGGGTGAAGGTATCGAGCATTTCCAAATACATTTCCTTCTGCGGCGGCCATATTTGTGCACCGTGCCTAAGTTACGATGGGAAAAGTCACCCAGTAGATGGTACTGTCTCATAGGCAACCCCAGAGGGCCTGTCAATACACACATCGATTCGTTGCATCCACTGCCCTTCCTGGAAGTTCTCTTTGACAACGTATTAATGAGGTTAATTATTTAACCACTAGGTCATTGATTTATTTATTTATTTAGTACTCTAAAGACAGCCAAATGCCACACAGTGTCTGTTACAGTCTGCAGCACAATCTGAGTGTAAATGCCATTCCATTTACTCCATGATCAGCCATCTCCCAAGCAACATGACAGCTTCAGTTTAGGCTGCTATCATACATTTTACCTAAATTTATTAAACCCAAGAAACCTGTTGCTTCGTGTCACAAAATCCTAGAGGCAAATTACTTTGCCTTAATCTTAAGCATGACTTTATTTACAGGTTTACATTTAGAAAAGCACATGAATTAGGAGAAGATTGGAAAACCACTTTTGAGAATTATACCGAGTCTGGACTTGTACACAAAGCTCTCAGCAGGACAAATTTCCTTACCCCCAAACTCACTTGAAATATAATTTGCTCTTAGAAAGTAAAGAGATGTTATTATTTTATCTGTCTCTGTTTTAATTATGCAAACACTGTGAAGATTCAAAGAAAAAGTTATTTGCTGAAGCAGGGCATCAGATTAAATTACGCTCAGCTTTCCAGTTTGCTGTCTTACTGACAAAATTCAACAAGTCATGAGGAACACCATAGTTCATGAAGACTAATGCTAATTATCACCTTACATAGGACATATAATAATGCTTTTGAACCATCGATAAATTGAAGATTAGGCTCAAGAATGAGATAGTGCTTTTTTTCCCCCCACACAACACTTCAAAAAGAAAAGGTATTTTAACAACAACAACAACAAAAAAAAAAAAAAAGAGAAAGATGATGCCACAGTTAGCGGTCAAAGTGAAATATGATAAAGCTGATGAAAAAAGGACATCGACAGTGTGGAAGAAACATGTTAGGAGTGTTAACTAAACTAGTAGCTTGACCTCAGATCTTCAGAAGTACAGGCAATATAACTGCTGTCAATATCCAAAGGAACAGATAATGACTATAGTGCTTTGGTTGGCCCAGGTAGCATGTGAAACCACGCGAACAACTCTGACCATCAATCTCAGCAAAAATGAGCAGAAATTACCATGGCTACACAAGAGCTAGAAAGACAGATCAGGGAATGGACATGCCTGTCCTAGAATACTTAGATAACCGGTCTTTTTTAGCTTGTAAAACTGAATGGAGGTAGGATTGACTGCTTTCCCAGACCACTCTTACTTGAAGACCAGAACAGAAGTAAAACTATTTAAACTGAAGGACAATTTTGATGTAAAACAAATAGGTACAAATGGAGCACCAAAAAGTAAATTATTTAAGAAAAGAGGAGGCAGTTTCTAAATCCCACAATCAAAAGTTTGAAGTAGCCTTTCAAAGGAGAGGTGAGCAAGTGAAAGACGCCTAACTAATTTTAGAAGGAAAGATATATGATGTTCTTGACCGAAATAATAGGATACTGTGACATGACCCAGAAAATCTTTTCACTTCATACATTTATAGTACCACCAATAAAAGCAAAAAGAACATGTAGTCAAGACAGAAAAAGGAAGATGGGCAAAGTGTCTAGACTGAAGTGAACACGTACATTGTATACACCACTAGAGAAAGAAGATTCCTCCTTGCTGCTCCCAGCACGGTAAAGATAAGGTGTATTTTTTGTCCATTTTTTTCCAAACAGATTTTATTTTACCTGAACCAAATCTTTCCTCATCCTTCTCAATATTACAACAGGAATTTTTAATCTTAATAACTCAGGTAACCAAAACATTACCACAGAGAAAATGTATTTATTAGCAGAGGTCTTTCTCCTGAGCAATGAAAAGACCAAACAAGCCACAGTTGACGTGGGTGAAGGTGTGGGGTTGCTTTCGTTTTGCTTTTTTGTTTAAGCTGGGGGTTGTTTTAACTGTTTGGAATATTTTTTTTACTCTGTACCAACCAAGAGGCGGAGTGCTGGATGCTGCTTTGTTTTAAGAACAGACCTGTTGATGAAGATAGGAAAATGGCACAGTCCACATTTTGTACATATAAGGAGATCCATGGGCAGTGTGTCATCATAAGCAGATTGTTGTGAGTTGATAAAATATTGCAAAGGTTTAATACAAAAATGGTTAGCCAGCTACCTCCAAAAAAAAAAAAAAAAAAAAAAAAAAAAAAAAAAAAAAAAAAAACACGACAGGAACCCAAACCATAAAATTTTTTGAACACTCTCTAGCAGAAATTGAATAGTAATTCCACTACAACCACAGTGAACACAAAGCTAATGCTCTTCATGAAGTATGAAGCTGTACTAGACTAAACTGTTATATTCAACAAGAGTTTTCCTTCCCACACCTCCCACAGTTATCCTTTATGTACTACACACCCAACAGATCACTTTGTTTAAACCACAGCTTTCTTGAATGAAGAATGAAACTTTGAAATAAGAATACAAATGTTTTATGAGTAAAAATAATATTCCTGCATAACGTTTCTGCACATGTCAGGGAAGTACTGCTTTCAGGATGTTAGACAACTTTCCTAGAGTCTTTAATATGTGTTAAATGCTAGGGAGATGAAGACAATGGAAACCATATCTAACTTTTACAATATCCTCTCCTGTAGTGGTGGATACTTTGCTTAATATATCTTCTACAAGCAAGTCTTGAAAAGAACATTATTTATCCATTAAATAAAAATCCTTCAATCTTCTATAAAACAATTGTGTGCACTGAAAGAATTGCAAGAATAATTTATGAAGCCAAAGAGTCCATTACAATTATTTTATTGGCATTAATATACTCCTTCATTTACTCATCTTTTCTCATTCACAGAATAATCACAGAATCACCAGCAGATCACAGACAAAAATTTAACAATTCTGATTTATCCATAAATATGTGAGCAGGAGCAGAGCCAATCTTATGTTTTACTCTAAGCCACTACTACACTAAAATGTCAAATCATGAAGGGCTGAAAATACCTCATTATTCATACACCTCTACTGATACCTGTGCTTTCTGATCAGTTCAACATTTACCATCATTAGTTTGTACAATTCTGCAGTCTCAGACCAAATTCTTTACAGTATCAAATCAAACATCATTCATGGCTCTACATGCATTACTTTCACAGTTAATCTGGACAGTAAAATTGTTGTCATAAAAACAATGGTCTACATGAGCTCAGAATGAAAAGCTTGCTTATGCTGACACTGTAAAGTTATACATTTAATCAAGGCTGAGCTGATCCATCATTTAGTTTAATCCCAGCACCAGTCTGGCATTCCCTTTGTTATCACAGCTGTCGACATTTAGCCTATAAAATATTGTTGCAGCATTTCTCCCACATATCTAGCTTTCAGAATCTGCTACCTTACTAAAAACTGTTACTTTCCATACCAAACACTTACAAGGGGAAAAATAATCTAGGCTCCTTCAAGAGAACTACTCTGCTCCTGACATTCTTAAGCATATAGGCTGTTTCCAAAGAAGAGTACAACATAAACACGACGCTCTTATGGTAAATATTTCTCAGTTCATCAGAGAATTAAAAAGGAACCATGCTAAAGATATTTTCAAGAAAGAGAACTCTGAACATTGAATCATTACACTTTATTCTATGTTAGTACTGACTCCTTCTGGACATTTAAACATTCTAAAAATGACCATGTCCTCTATGAAAAGTATCTCTATAATACACTTCAGGTAAACCTTACAAAGTAAACAACAGCATTGAAGAAGCCAGAAGACTTGCTGTCTGAAACAGTAAAATACTGTTGTCTTTGTTATCTAATATTTGATTAAATATATGAGTAAATAAAACTAAGAAGATCATTATTATCTTCAGAGGAAAACAGAGAAAGAACCTTTATGATAATACAGTACTACAGATAATATTCCACTAATGATCATGACTCCATATATAATAGAAATATAGAAATATATTATATTTCAGATTTAGAAATACTATTTGATGAAGTGCTTCATGTATATGAAGTAATTTATTTTTATTTAAAGTTGATCTAGACTTTCATTAAACAGATGAAAAAAACCAAAATGTTGATGTGTAATATTTTGTAAATGGTCAGGTTCTGCTGAGCTGTGAATTCACTGAACCTGACTAATCTGTCTTTTTAGTTCTTTGTCAATGCAATGGAAATCACTTTCATAATGGTGTATATTTGATAACATTCCAAAAAGTTATTTTCAATTTTAAGTCTCATAGTTGTCATATTATTTGGATAAATATACTAGATTTAGTGACTAATGGAGTAATTTACACTATTAATTTAAATAAACTTCCAACCTAAAAAAAATCTTTGAACAGAAAGTTGACCAAAAGCATTTGCCTTAACCTTTGAGAGCATGTAAGAGATTTAAGTACAGTAACTGTTGCTTCACAAAAGGAAAGCAGAGATATTTAGCTAACATTCTAAAAACTGGAATAGATTTTGAGATTTTGATGGTTGATACGACCAAAACCCAAAAGTACACATTCATGTTTTCTTCTGTTTCACTTGCTATCAATGCCAGCCAATGTGCATTCTTAAATCCATCTGCATTCTAATCTTATAATTTCAGAAACAGACCTTCACACTGGTATTTGGACCTCACAAATCTCAGAGCAAATCTACAGTTATTGCCACTTTTAAGAAGGATGAGGTCATACTCCAATACCTCTGAGCAGTTCATGCCTTTTACTTCATTCACATACGAATCTTTAGAGTAGAACCTTACAAGCATTTACTTTTCCCTTTGCACATGAAATCTTTCATGAAAATCCTCTCTGTTTTATCACCAACAGTAGTCCCAGTTGTCTAATTTCTCCTTATTGAGATTATATAACTGGACTTTTTTGTTAAATGATTACTGTTGGTTCTGTAAATTTCTTCTGGGACTCTCATGTGAGTGAGCTCAGCCTGCTGGGTTACCCACTGCAATTAAACTAAAAGCAGATTGCTCTTCCCAGAAAGTAGGAAGAAATCCTGTAACCTTCCAACTGCATCAGCAACAATGAAAACTGGGGATCTTTCTATGGTTTGCACTTTTGTTAGGAATTCAGTTTCTGTGAATATTGAGATGTGTGGGAATCCATAACACACACAGTCATACAGATATACATATGACCATACCAAAGAACTGCACGTATCATCCTTAACACAAAATTAGCACTTTTTTTCCTCTTATCTGTGCACTTTAAGAGTTCTGTAAGCTTAAGACATTTACAGAGGCTTCCGGTTTGTTTTCCTGACCTGCAATCACCGCCTGAACTTCTACAACAGAACTTAACATTGCACTTAGCTGAATCACAAAACATCAGCTTGGCTATGGATGGGAAGAAAGGAGTGAAGGACTGTCTGACCAGTTCAACAAAAGATTTAAAACACTGATCAGGAGAAAGCAGAAGTTTAGGGGTCAATCCCAAAGACAACATAGAGCACAATATCAAAACAGGTATGTGCAAATACGTATGATGGAATATATATATACATATGATTTACTATGACTTTCTTTTTTACAGCCGTATCATTGTGCGTTCCATGAGACTCAGTCCTTCTCAATCTGCTTGTGGAACTAAACAGATTTCATTTTACAAATCCACCCCCTCCCTGTTGGTAAATAACATTTTCAAACTAAAACCGCATTGCAGATAAAAGTACATTGTCTCCTTAATAAAGAGGGCAGAAAGCCACGAATGGTTTTCATGGGTTACAAGACTTAAAATGAGTGTATCAATTTATTAACAATGTGAATATTGTGCACACAGTAGACTGCAATTATCTTCAGGAACCAATGCACTTTAAATGAGAATGCTCTTCACTGCAAGAATACACTGAAGTTATTATAATGCTGGGGGAAAAAAAAAAGATAGCGTGTAACAGAAGAAAAAAGAATCCCCAAATACTTTCAAATTCAGTCTGGAATGCATCTAAAACAAGCTTTCAAAAACTATGCAGTAACTGTAAAACAGAGAAGGTGTATTTAGCACATTTTCTACAGAAAGTCTTATGAAGTGTTGCTTTCAGTACATTTCCAATAATGTCATTATGCCCAGCACATGTTCTACCCCACCATGAACTGTAACAAAACATCATATGCTGAAAACTTGGACAAAATTTACTATATGTTCATAAGGTTATCAAAGCAGAGAGAAAAATGAAAGAATTGTTCTAGATATGAGACCTGTGGAGATGTAAGCACTGCAATCACGAATTCAGGCCACCTGCAATATGAGGAGGGCTGCATGCTGATGCACTCAACCAGGCTGAGGACGGAAAGCAAAACGCTATGCCACAAACAGGGCATAAAACAAAATTTCAGTGGAAGCCCAGTGCCTCACCTTGTAATATAAGCATTGGCAAGGTTTCTTTTACTCAAATGAAAAAAAGTCTGTTTGAAAAATAACTCTTAATTGCAGTATAGGATATCTTATGATACGTGTTAACTTCCTATAATACACAAAAGCAATAGCAATACAAACAACTGCCCCATGGATAAAAAGCCACAAAACACCTACAAAAAAGCTACCGTGATGCTTTCCCAAAGCTTGTGGGTCTTTTGCAGCACTTAAGATACATTTCATTTGCATAACCTTATGATGTTTCAAGACACTAAACATTTTTGTAAGTGCAGCAAGAACGAGAACCAGTTTTAGCAAAGTACCGATAGTCACAACTGCAAAAAATGACTGTAAACAAATGGGCCACAAACTGCTGAAGAGAGGCTGTGAACAAAAAAAACTCCCCATCAATTGTTGAGGGACTCTAAATGTGTGTATCTTCTGCCTTGGCTTTCACGTGCTGCTGTCTGAAGACGTGAACGGTAATTATGGAAATGTAAAAATTTCCTTCCTGACATTTTCTTCCCCCATTAAAAGGAGTAGCAGGCATACCCTGGTATTGAAAGAGTGCTTGCAACAGCTGAATTGCTGGCATAGAATCATCTACTTAAAAATGGCCCTGAAGATTGTTTGGGCTATAAAAACCACTTGAAAAAGCAAATAAACTCTGCAAAAACGTGACAGAAAAAGAAGAACCTTGGTAGCTGCTGGGCTAAACTCTTCTACTGTAGTACTCCACACTGAAAACCTGGAGATTTACATACAAAATAACAGGAAAATCAACTTTGATTACTTAATTTTTTAATTAATTAATTAATACTTAATTATAATATATAATTATATTATATTTTATAATTATAATATTATATATAATATTATAATATAATATTATATATATAATATATATATTATATTATATATAATATAATATTATAATATTATATATAATATTATATAATAATAATATATATTATATAATATTATATATTATGTAATATATAGTAATATAATAATATAATAATATAATTAAATAATTAATTAATACTTAATATTACTTAATCTTCCAGCTCTTATCCCAGGGTCGTATGAACAGGAGGACTGGGCCCTATAGTTCACCAGTTTTTAAACTGGAAGGACAAAAACAACCAACTTTTAGACCTCAGAAGGAGTTCCATATATCTGCCTATTTCTTTCATTTCAATTTGAAGCTGAGCATCCTGTGGGAAATGGTGTATGACAGCCACCTTCTCATACAGCATCCTTCCTGCACTGACCCATCGAAGATTGGTGGCAGGTGAATGATCCAGGCAGTGCTTTCAGTGAGATATGCACAAACTGACAGGATCAGGGGAGAGATGAGCCCTCATTCAGATGTGCTCCATGCTAGCTGGCAACCAACGCCACTTGACAGGCGGGTCCTCTAACACAGAGATTTCCTTACTGCATTAAGACTAATTTGGATAAGTATTTGTATAAATCACAGCTCGGTCTGAAAGAGTCAAAATAGTTTCCAGTGCAAAAAACCCAAGGACTCCCTTTTCACATGGTTTTGCCTGCATTATGGAAGAAGCAGATTGTGAATACTGAATTACAGAAGAGAACGTTCTTTGATAATGTCTGAACAACGTCTCTCAAACATCCTCTCTGGGCTTTTTCTGTTTTCTTTCATTGCAGAACAGAGTGCTAGAACAACTGCACAGTTAGTTTAATCCTATGCTTATGGTGCAGTTTGATCTCACTCTAAAGCTCCTAACACAGCTTTCATTCTGCAGCCATCAGAACTACAGGTATCAGCTACCACATGTAAAACTTTTTAACCTCTGCTCAACTCAGCAGTCTATTTATTTCTGTATTTGTGAACTTTAGGAATGCTGCGGTGGACTGACTGCTACTGTCACGACAAATGAGATTTGCGTTTAACCCCACAACACCTATGTGTGGACTGCGATAGTAGTAACAACCTATTTTTACCAATCCCCTCGTGCTTAGCACCTAGTGTTCAAGAGAAACGAGCTAGCATGAGGACTGCAGTTTCATAGCAAAGAGTAATGAAGCTCATAGGTCACGGGAAATAAGAGAAATTTCAGGACAATTTTCTTATGCAAATTTATTTTAAAAGGATCATTTTTCAGGTAAAATCTCCTCCAGGGTATTTGCTCCCAGCTACTTGGTTTTGGAAATCTTAGTTTGCATTCTTCCTGGAAAAGACATGGATTTTTCAAACTGAACGTGAGACGAGTTCATTTCAGTAACAAGACAATTAAGTGACTAGCACACTGCTAGTACATCTCCAGCACAGACACTGGTGCTGGGTGCTGCTTGTGTAGGATCTCATTTCTTTACAATGAAATAAAGTACAAGAGAAACTGAAAGGAGTAAAAAGGAGAGGAAAAAAAAAATACCACACAGGCAGAAATGAAAGAATATTTCAATGGATCCTGTGGTCCAGGGTTGTCCAGAAGGCTGCTCACAGTTTGCTGGAAACTAATTCATTCTCCCACTGAAGGCTGCTTGCACACTGTCACCAATTAGTGTTGTGGTCTGGAGCTCGCGAGCTGCTAAATGTCTTTTGAACTACTGTTCTGTAACCTTTCCAAAACTGACCTTTTCATTATCATTTCACATCACTCTGTTGCATGTCATAGAGACACACTTTTTAATGTCATGTTTATTTCCACCAGCTCTTAAGCTCCTTGTCAAAATATACTG
Source organism: Callipepla californica brunnescens (assembly GCA_023055505.1). Lineage (NCBI taxonomy): Eukaryota > Metazoa > Chordata > Aves > Galliformes > Odontophoridae > Callipepla > Callipepla californica. The sequence continues at coordinate 4,812,530 of JALIRH010000013.1, forward strand.
TCAAAATATACTGCATTTCAAGCGAGAAAGAAGACATTCATCTTTCAAGTACACTCAAAAGAAGAACAAAACCAAACTCCTCCCACCAACCACAAATTATCATTTTCCTTCTCAGGTTGACACTGCATCATGTCAGCCACCACGCAGCGCACAAACATTTTTGCCAACAGTTGCATACCATGACATCAGATTTAGGTTTAGAAACTCTTGCTGGTTCCTCTCCAAAAGAGCAAAAAGCCCTCATCCTAAGTGGAGCTGGATGGAAATGCCAGTCACTTTCACGGGAAACTGTTTCTCATAGTAGTTGTTGCCACTCTAAGGCACTGCTGCTGGCAGACTAAAATACCTCAAAAATTATCCAGTAAAAATTTCTTTGGAATTGCAGAACAAGTGCTGGTAAAACAGAACACTCAGCAAAATCTCATAGGAATTTCTGTTCCTTGAGACTCAAGAATTTTGTCAAAAATTTCATCTTAGGACTGAAGTCAAAACTGTGACTTTTTCTTGGAGTTCTTTAACAAGTTGTGTCAATTGTCCCAGATAAACGGAGACTATCTGTTGGTTTATGGGAGTTTTAGATTGCCAGATGATTTGAATTTGTCCCTTCGTATTCCTGCAGAAGGCTCTCAGAGCGAACAACACCTATCATAGAAATTTGCAGCGCCGATCCTAAGCTTTCAAAAAGCCATGCATCAGTAGCACTAAAATCTTTAGATAATTCCTCTAGAACACCGTATAGCACTTCCAGACTCCTACACACATATTGAAGAACAACCCTGTGGTGCCTTATGCTTTGAGATCAAGCTTTGAAACAGGGCACACACAAGCAAATCACATGCAAAATCTTGAGCAAAAACCCCACAGCAAATGCAAGTTTTCACAAGCCAAACAATTGCAGACAAATGACCATTGTATGCATATCTTTGGTGCAATTAGAATGAAATTCTTGTTTTGTGTATTGGATGTTTAGGTACAAGACTTCATCTCTACTCACACAAAACCCTCTGGTGTAATCACAAATACTAAAGTTAATGCTAAAATCAAAGCCCAGAAGTCTTACATTCTTGATTACCCAACAGTGCTGCAAATTTAAAAAGATAGAAACAACAGTGCTGTTGCATATCTTGATAGCAGCTCACAGAAATTCTCATCTAAACCAACACCTAGATACACAGAAGATTCCACTGGTTTTCAGCCAACCCTTAACGTGAAAACAAATATTGTCAAGCATCCACTTGAGGGTAATATTATATCTTCACCTTCCCCATGCAGTTTTTTTTCATTAGCTCCTCTACTTCAAATGCTTTGAATCCTGCATCAATAGCCATTTCTTGAGAGAAAAAGAAGGTAGCTCGGCTTCTTTCAGCCCACTCTCGCCTCCTCATTGCAACCAAAGAATCAAGTCACACAGACACTCAATTCAAAGAACAAACTGACACCCACAAAATCTAAAGCTGTTAAAAAAATTACTTGGGTTAAAGCGAGATTTCAATGGACTAGCCTAAATAAAATACCAGTTGAAAAGATCTGCCCCACGTTCTGTGATTTACAACTGAACCAGATTTAGCAATTCTTCATGCTCTTGCAATGACAATTGTTCTCTGTGTATATTTACCAGGCAGTACTTTAAGCCATGTGCAAAACAGAACTGTTTTATTTTACACAGCGGGACAAACCAACCCCAATATTACCTCCTCCTGCTAGCTCCAACCTCAGTAAGAAATAGCTTTGTTTCTGAGCAGCCTTCCCCTCTGTGACCGATCACTTCTCACAACGAGAAAGATGCTTAAAAAGCTTAAAGACAAGAACACATTAAGGCAGCGACACATTTATAAAACCCCTATTTGCCAGAGCCATTTCCCTTATGGCAGTTTTTGAAGCTAGGGAGGAGAGTAATTGCAGGGAATTCTAATAGAAGCTTATAAATAAAAAATGATAATCAAAGGTTTTGATGTCCTTTAGAGGTTTTTTGTTTGTTTTCTTCATTTTTTACTAAGGAATCCTCATAGAAGGACTGCTATTTAAAATAAACAAAAAAGATTATGGTTGCAAAAAGCTGGAACCAAAGTTTCCATCTCTACTTTTGTTATAAACAATTGTCTCAGTAGATTCTGCTTGTCTAGGATACAATCTTTACAGTTTCCAAGTTCCAACTCTTCCATTCCCCTCCACCCCCAGCCAGCATCACACACTCCCACTTTCATTTTTAACGGCCTATGTCGCTGGCCTCTTGAACATCAGTCAAGCACCATCTATGTATTCAAATATTTGACAGATATTCTCTAATTCAGATTTTGCTTTAGTGACTTAGGGGAAAGGAAAGGCATAGAACTGCAAGGTAAAGCATTAGGATTTTAGCAGTTTTACTGTAAAAGGTAAGTGTTGTTTTACTCATCTCTGTATCTTGCTTAAGGCGGTGCAGTTTTAATCTGTGTGCATGAGCACCCTCAAAGCATAAAGACACCTGGAAGCATTAAGCATCAGGCTAAGAAAGTGAAACACCGAATAGTTTGACAGCATCTCAAGGAATGAGCAGCAAACCATCTGAGGACAAGCTGCAGACTGACGGACTGCTTTCTGCCATTACCCACGAACCCAGATGCTGAAGTGGTTTAGACTAATTCTGCTTTGACACCAGCAGTTTTCATTTTATATTGTGCTTCAGGCTACTAAAACTTTGGAAGAACATATTGATTTGAGCACCTGGAGTATCTAAATGGGAGTTGTAGGTTGTATAGGAATAGCATAGTTAATAAGGCAAAGATCTTAATAAAGCTCCAGGTCTGCTTCTGGGAAAACACACAACTGCTTCACCTTGAACTTGACAGCAGAGCCAAAACCCAGTAAAATCCTTAGAGACATGACAAAACTAAAATGTCTGTGGCTAAAATGTCTGTGAAACTCATCACTAGGGCCAGAAGCAGACAGCACAGAATGCTCCCCCGCATGGGTGTCCAACCCTCTTGGCTTGCCTAGAGTGTGTATACGTAGGTTATTCTACCAAAAAATAAAGAGAGAGAACAATAAAACTAGTGAGATGCACGACCTTGTTTTTGTGAGACCAACGCATCAGTCTGGTTTGATAGCAGTGGTTGCAACTCTCAGTCAGCTCTCAAGGTGCTTGTCAGAGATTTCTGATGATTTTTTAGTCCTCCTGTACTTCATCCAACACAGCTGTTCACAAGCACACACACTGCCAAAAAACGCTGACACAAATAAGGAAAATGTTGAAGTGAGGGATGTCTTTCTCTGCTAAGGTAAGGCTTGTAGAAGTCTGGTAAAGGGATATCATCAAATTTTTGAGTTGAATGCCCAATTACAACTCCATTCCATTTGAAATTTTGCAAGTAAGGAATTTATGATGACTGAAAATAGGGTCATAAACTTAAATTAAAAAAAAAAAAATCATCATGACTTTTTCAGCAGTCTTGAAACCCAGGTTGTGGACTCTCCTTCTCTGGAGACCCACCTGGACCCCCACCTGTGCAACCTGGTCTAGGAAGCTTGCTTGGCAGAGGGATTGGTCTCAATCTCTAGCAGTTACTTCCAACTCCTACAATTCTGTGATTCTGCAAAATGTATTTCAAATTCTTTCATGAAAGTAGAAACGGACACATTTCTCACTGTTCACAGGACTACGTATAAAAACACACAACATGATTTGCTATCACCTGAGTCAGCACCGCCCTGAAGCCTCCCCCTGTCCTGCTTCCAGCCCAGACAGGAAGCATTGCACACCAATGTGCAATTGTTGGGAGCAATGGGTGCGTGCCCAGGGCTGGGCTGGGCTGCTAGGGAGAGCAGAGCGTGGCATGGAACGGGGGGACCAGGCCACATGCAACCTGTAGGTCAGACGTGTCTGTTTTACATTGTCTGGCTGCAAGAAAATGTTACTGAGCAACACACAGTACTGGATTCTTGGTAAAAGTAAGCTAGATTATATATGTCTCCACATAGTTGAACTCTGATAAAGATATGTTCACAGGTTCCTTTCTAAGAATACTTAAGATACCGTTGTTTCGTGCAATCTGAACACTTTGCATTTGACCCTGATCATTCACATACAATAGCTTATTGTGAGAGAACGGGTAAGAAGAATTGAAGAATTTTAGACATTTCTCTCAGCAGAAACGTTATCCTCAGTTTGTTCAGCTGACACGATCATCACAGTGACCTATTATCAACACCAAGTATGCCACACCTCTAGTAAGCCAAAATGCAGCAAGCTTTTTTTTCCTTTGGAAGATGATCATTTCTGTCCTGGCTTCAGCTAAGAGCTTATAGCACCCCTGAGAGATGACTGAGAGAGGAAGAAACAAAAAGAAGAAAGAAGGGGGGGGAAAGGAAAGGAAAAAGAATTAATCTAGTTTTGCTTGCCAAAGAGTCATGAAATAGAACTAAGATGGAAGAATTATTAGTTCCCACCCTGCTCTACTTGCAGAGTATGTGGAATTGTTCCCTATGGCACATTATGTAGTGTTTCATCCAGACTCGTTTTAAGTGTTCAGCTCAATTTCAGCCATGAAACTGCAACTAACAAATAATCTCCTTTGGTTTATTTTTATCACATTCTCAAGTATGCATTAAAATTAGCATAATTGATGGTGTAATTAAGGACGTCAGCACAGCTCTGAATATGGGGTTTGCTAGTTAACATGTGTTCCATGCTGGTTGGGTATTAGAATAAGATTTTCTCCTGAAAGCTTTCTGCCAACATGACATCGGATTACTTCAGAGACACTTTTTATTCCTAATTATTAGCCAGCAGGTTACAAGATGCTGTGCTAGCTGTTATAGTTACATTCATAGGCTCCCACGTGATACCTGCTTTTTCTCTTTGAATGGTAAGGACACAGCTCAGCCTCTTCCAGTTCCATGCATTCATTTGTGTACACAACACTGAGCCAAGACAAAGACGGGCTCTCCTTATGTTTCTTTCCTAAATGCCCATCAGCACAAGGCAAATAGCAGTCATCTCAACTGGCATAGCATAGCAATTTCCTGTTGCCAGCCACGATCTGGCTGAGAGGTCACAAGTCAAAATTAGGAGACAGATCAGTAAAGGACATCTAGGGCTGAGGGACTACTTTGAGCCACCTGATCAAGAGCAGCCAGCTTACAAGGCCTTCTTTCTCCAGCTACAAAAGGCACTGTGCACACAGGCTCCCATCCTGATGGGGATTACTATTACTATTTATTTTTTAAAATCTTTTCCCAGATATCTTCTGGGAAAACAACACAGCAATCTGCAAGCAACCCAGAAGGCTCCTGGAATCTATTGAAGATAACTTCCTCAACTCAAGTATTGGGAAGAGCAACCAGAGGTAAAGCATTACTGATCTGTTGCTCACTAGTGTGGAAGAGATCATTACGAGGTTAAGACTGAAGACAGCTCAGGCTGTAGCAACCACGCCCCAGACAAATTTGGGAACCTGAGAAACAGGGGTCTGGCAAAGAGCAAAAACAGGATCAGGTACTCCAGCTGTTTAAGGAATTACTAGAAGAGATGCCTGAGAAACTGTCCTTAGGGACATAGGAATGGTAAAGAGCTGGAAGCTCTTTAAAGATGCCTTTCTGGGAGGACAAGAGCTCTCCACCCAACATAAGAAATCAGAGCAAGCAGAAAACTAGCACAGTTGAGCAAGGATCTGTGTTCACCCACAAGCAAGCATTACTTTCTTACCGAAAGAAAAGAAGTAGAAGTACAGGCAGTGAAAGCAAGAAAGAGTACAGGGACGTCATCTGAATATGTACAAATGGGATTAGGAAAGCCAACGTGCAGATGGAACTAGACTTAGTAAAGAATGTGAAAAGTAACTAGGGAGTCTAGAGATAAACTGCAGAAGATACAGGGGCGAAAGAGGGTGTAACCTACTCCGATAAATGGGAAGGGAGAAGTGCCTTAAACAGACATGGAAAAGGCTGAAGTACTCAGTGAGATCTTTGCCTCGCTCTTCACTGCAAATAGGCTACCCACACCACTTGTGTCCCTGAGCCTCTAGCCAAGAGTCAGAGGAAATAAATCCTTCCCACTTAAGAGCAGAGTGAGTCCAAGACCACCTCAAGTGGCTGAGGATCTACGAGTCTGGGGTTGTGGGGGTCCTGGTGGACAAAAAGCTTGACATGAGCCAGCAGCATGCACTTCCAGCCCAGAAGGCCAATGATGTCCTGGGCTGCACCTGAAGAGGCATGGCAGCAAGGCAATGGAGGTGACTGCCCTCCTCCATTCTACCGCTGTAGGGTCCCCATTTGGAGTACTGCATTCAAGCTTACAGCCCCAAGCATGAGGAAGATGCAGAGCTTTTGAAGCAGGTCAAAAAGTCAATCAAAGGGCTGGAGCACTTCCGCTATGATGAAAGATTGATAGACATGGGCTTATTCAGCTTAGAGAAGAGAAAGTTCCAGGGAGACGTTATAAGTGACCTTCTAGTACTCAAAGGAAGCTTATAAGCAGGAGATAAACCAACTTTTTATATGGGCAGATAGGACAATAGGACAAAGGGAGATAGCTTTAAACTAAAAGAGGGGAGGATTTAGATTAGATGTTAGGAAAAAAAAAAAATATTTACCCAGAGGGTGTCAAGGCACTGGAAAACATTGACCAAAGAAGTTTTGGTGCCCCATCCATGAAGGCATTCACAGCCAGGCATAAAGCGGTAAAGAGGTCCGTGGGCAGACTGGCCTAATTGGTGGCAACTTTGTTCCAGCACCTCTGCTGTAGACAAGATCATCTTTAAGGTCTTTTCCAACTTCAGCCATTCTATGATTAGGAGAGAAGAAAGTAGTGTGCTCAATACAGCCCTAGGTGAAATGACAGACTTTTCTAATGTGCCCTGTGCCATTAAACTTCCAGGAACCAGTGATGAAGCCAGTTAAAGCTGTTAAAATGACCAAGGGGAATTAAGTTAATGAGTAACACTCCCACGTACCATTCCAGCAAGTTTGTATTCTTTCATTTATGCCCTGATTGACTCAGGTGACAATTATCCTGCTTAAAAGATGACACTAGTTAGAAAATCTTACTCACAGATTATTGTTTATTTTATTAACAACTTAAAATAATTAAGGTCAGTGCCCATTTTATAGTCAGTTGCTGGATCATACAAAATCCATGACTGAATCTAATTTCACATATGGGACATTTTTACAGCATCTCATCCATTCAGTGAGGGATGTTCATGTTCTGTCATCCTATACTATCCAACAACAAACTGTTCTTGCCCTCAAAGATACCACATTTATGAGACCAAGCTCAACATTACATCGGTAGCATGCTTTTTAACCTTTTAGCACCTTGGCACTTTTTTTTTTAGCTGCTAAAACAACAGCTTCCATTACAACTTCCCCTTTGTATCAGAAAAGCTGCACAGCTGTGTAGAGCTAAGACTAACAGCTGTTTGATTTCACAAGGACTCATGAAATAAATGGATTATGAAAAAGCTTTTAGTGAAAAACCACCTCAATATATTCTCATTCAGGTAGTTTGATATTATATGCTTATATACATAATATATATATTTAGAAAGAGGACAAACTTCTCACAGTTCATAGTGAATTCTCTTACCCAAGAGTCCCGAATTTAACTAGAAACCAGGCAAAAAAAATACCAGAGTAAGTTATAAAACTAATTATCATTCCCAAATACAAACAGCAAGGGTAGAGTTGAGAATAAGCAAAAGGGTAAAGCACATGTTGATCCCTGTTTGAAGTGCTTACGAAATAAGCTCAGAACTATAGCTCACTTGGTACAGAGCTGTAGGATCTCCGTATCTCCAGAAGACAACTGCAGTAAGAGAAGATTTTAGTCAAAGGTGGCACACAAGAACAGCAGATTAGACTACAAAGAATAGATCTCAATTTCTGCACTTACATACAAAGCTTAATAGCTCTTAATGAGTTAACAGAAAACATCCATTTCTAAGTTATTAATTCAATGAAAGATGCTCCACAAGTCTAGAACTCTCAACTTGCACGAAGCAGAAAGTTTTATATCCCTACAGCTCTTCATTGTGTATGAGTTTATGACTTTATGCTCAAAGACTTGAAGGGATGACTTCATTTCAACACAGCTTATACAAATGTTAGGAATACAATTTTTAATCCGGCACTTGTTGATTTCTGATATGTAAACCATGCAGATGAATTTGTTTGTGTCTGTGATTTGGCACAATTCCATTATCATTTTCCATTTCATTCTTTCAAATGTCCCTCTGCTGCATTTCATCTATCTTATAGATCTTCTCTTTCTGCTTCCTTTTCATGAATCCATTACAAAAGATACCTTACCTGTTTTATACTTCAAAATATCTTTGAAACAAAGAGAGAAGAAGATAAAAGAAGATAAAAAACATCAGAAGAGGGCCTTGATAACGAGGCAGACTTTGAAGCTTTGATAGAAATACAGCACAATACTTTCTAACAGATTTTTAATTTAAAATCTCACATTAAAACAGAATAATTACTAGACCCAGTGGCAACACAGGAAGACAAGGCTTAAACACGAATCTGCAGAATGCCTCAATGGTATTGCTTACTTTTATTCCTTTTACTTTAATAACATTTCAGCTACATAATGATTCTGGTAACTACTGCCTTTGAGAAGCCTTCTGAAAATGCAGTCTCCACAGAATGGAATTGGTCAAGCAGCACAAGTTATATCAAGAACTGCTCTTTGGTAAATGCGTTGGAGCTGCATTTGAATATATTTTAGACTAACAGATATTTCTCAGATGTGTAAGTGATAGGCTTATCCTGAATTTCTTACTGACTGGGAAGCATAGTACAAGAATATTCCTACAAGCTACCTTAATGTAAGAGCAAAGACCATTTTGGTATTCATATCCTCACCTGAGGGTTAATGGCTGCCTAAATGTGATTTGCAGTTAGTAGTTATTAAGAAAACATCACTCTCTCTTGGTAACAAGAATTAAGAGCAGAGGTCATGGAGGTCATGAGTTTTTATATAACTCAAAGGCTGTTGTAAATTTACTTGAGTTACCTTGGATTACTTCAGAATTAAAACACTAATGAATTCACATGTAAGGTATTATTTTCAAATGAATCATGATCATTTGAGTGATAAAGTAACTGGGATAACAAAAAAAAAAAAATAGAAAACATCACATGAGAGGAACATCAACTCAGTCGACAAGGAGCTTACGACCTACTGAATTGGGACCTCCTCCATGGTCCATTAACTCCAGCACATCAAATGACTGCATATTTAAATTGACTCTGAATCAGGGAGACTTGAAATGCAGTCTAATTAAGTAGGAAATATAATGTCTAGTTAAACTATAAGGAGGATCTTATCTCCTCAGGAGACAGAGTCCTAGGAAGAAAGGTATAGTTTCAACAGACATGGGTATGTATTGAGTTAGTTCATCTTAGATCACTCTATTTGATACTGGAAGACAAGTTCTAGTTCACTCTAAAATGTCAAACCTACTTATTTCTTGCTCCTTTTTAAAAACCATGAACATATTTTAAAACAAACATTCTCAGAAGTTTGTATTAGCATCTATCTTAAGCCTAAATCTCATTTACTTGTACATACTGCAGTGCCAGTAAGTTTAAGTGGAGACAAGCATGTAGGCATATAAACATAGCTTATTCTGTGTTAAATGAAAATAGGAACTGTGAAAAGACTTGTAATAATAGTCAAAGTTAAGTAAAAGCACTTCATCTATGTTTTCTTTACTGCTATGTTTAGGCAAATCTGTGTATGAATTTATAGTCCACAGATACTGGCATAATCCATTATTATGTACAACTATCTTTCTATGTACTATTCTGGATGTAAACTAGGAAAAATGCCTGCAAATAATATGTACAAGTTGAAGATTACAGCACTGAATAACGAGAATGACAAAGTGAAAGTACTGAAGACATGACTGACTGACAGCCACTGAGAAAACTTTGGAAGAAGGAAGGGATGTGGAAACAAGGAGACAAGAAAGAGCAGAAGTATTCCTAATCACTTCCAGTATGTATATACCAATATAATGCTTAAAAATAACCAACATGCTGTCATCTCACACTTCCTGAAGCAGTTTCTAGTGTGCTTTCTGACAGCCATAAATCAAAGAGATCCGCTATTTGGCATTAAAATCTAAAAACCAAATTGTACACTGCCAGCATAAATGTACCAAAAGTAGTGAGAGTTGGAAAGCAATATGTCAACTTGTCCACACAGTACTCTAACCTGAATATTTTGTTTAGATGTGTGCTGCATAGACAAGCGGGGAATAGTTTAAAGGAATATAGCCCTTCTAGTGAAATACTTCAATGTAATTACAAATCTGTTATCCACTGCTGTGGATTTCCTAGTGGTCTAGTACACCTGAAATGGACAGATTTTTCAACTTACTTTTTAACCTCCATAATAGGGCAATACCCTACCCATCAATTTTATTCTCCCTTCCAGATAAATGAGGCAATTACCCTATTAACTATTTCCTTGAGCAGCTATGTGATCTCTTTGCAGTCAGTCACAAATACAGTAATGATACTGCCTGACAAACCGCTTGACTGCATGTTATTTAACGCTCAGAGGGGCCACTAAGCGTGCAGAGAAATTTGTGCTCATAAGATAAACTAGTCAGCATTGGCAATTGTTTCATTCCGCACGTAAAGAGAATTCTTAGAGGGGTTTATCTAAATCATTGCTGAGCCAATGGCTCAACAGCACGGCCAAAGGAGAAAAGGACAGAAGCAGGGAGGACACAGAGGATAATGAAGGGATTTAACAACAGTCTTGATTCAGACATGTCAGAGAAGACCTGTACTCTAAAGCAACTGAGGGGAGCATTTCAAGAGCTTCTAAAACTCTTGATACAGTCAAAACACCTGAAAATATATTTCCAACATGGCTCCAGCAAGCAGTTGTGAGCTGAGCTCACTGAGGATCACAGACCCAGATTATCACATATACCTACAGGAGACACAAACAGCTACATTTCATATTCAAATATGAAAACAATGCTATGCTTCAGTCAGCTTTCTAGTTAACTTAGAGCTCAAGTACCTTCAACATCCTCCTTTGCAATGGATTTTTTATTTATTTTTACAATATTTTGAGGTTATTCCTTTGCAGTGGTGATTTCTCTGCAATATTACTACAGTCACAGTCATACATACATACCCCAGGCAAATACCAGTTAAATGGCTTGAGCTGTCGGTACAGAAGGGTGAAAGAAATGAGACTGCCCTTTCCGAGCATCCACACGAACTTTGCAGTGTTGTCAGGAATAAAAAGCATTAAGCACCTGGCTGAAACATACAGAGTCATTACTTGCATTACTTGATTGATTTACACTTGCTTTTGCCATTCTTACATATATATATATATATTTTTATTTATTTATTTTATTTTTTTTTTTTTAATTAAAGAGCAGTTGTGATGACCCTGAAACAACAAAAACCATACAGGTAGGTTGTCTAGGACACTTCATTATTTTCATTAGCAATTCTTAGGATGCCCCAGAATTGGTTCCACTTGGTCACTTGTAACTGCTATTCAGAGAAGTCAGAAAGAAGAGTAAATACAGATAACAGAACGAAGAGCCACTGCTCTCTAGTGCCTGAAGAAGCACAGAAAGATACTAAAAAGAAAAAACAATCAAAGTGATGCATGTATCTCTAGCATTTAGCTTTAAGCAACACGATGCATTTCGTGGTACTCTTAACAACTTGCTCCAAGATACAACATTATCAAGAACACTGACCCATACAAAATAAAATCAACTTCCTCCATTCTATCGCATCCCAACCTTCTTGCAAATAACTCAGAAAAAACTCTGAAAGAAGACTGTCAAAAGCTAGGACGTAGTGTCTCTTACATTGATAAACATTCTAATGCAAACACAAGAATGGAATAATTTTAGGTCACATTCCATTGAATTCAGTATTTGCATTATAAATAAATGATTGTGAATTTTAATGCTTTGAGTGTATTTTTATTCACATATCACAGAGCTACAAGCGCAGAAAATAGTGCATTTATCCATTCTTACGGTATTATAAACATAATCTCCTTGCTCTTGTAAGCTGTTTTCTTCTATTTTATTTATTATTTGGCACACTTTGGTTTTGTACGTTGTGTTACATCATTTTCTGGCAGAAGTTGAACTTGTCTTGATTTTTAATCTGTTCTAGGCTTTTACTGTTATTGTAGCCAATGCTCTGATTATTATCCAAACTACTTAAAAATGCATTGTAATTTTCATAAAATTATTCTTTCTTTCTCAAAGCTTCTTAAGCATCACTCTGAAATTATACTATTTTAAACATAGTGCCTCCGCAGTATACCCCTAAAGTTCTTCTAAGATGTTAACTAATATATCACAAAGTTTCACCAAGCTATGTGCTTCTTGTATGTTTATGCACTTTGGACGAAGCCACAGTAAACAGGACAGACTTAGGCCTATTGTTATGCAGAACCATGAACCGAGAGCAGACTGAAATGGACTCCTGCATTCATTTAATACTCCAAGGGTTTCACACAGCCCTTTTCCTGCTCCAGCTCAGGGCCCTCACTGCTCAGCTGTTAGCCCTGGGTCTGGCAGGAGTCAGGTCACACCTGATGGCTTCAGCCTTCTGCCAGGGTGGACTCTCAAGTCATGAAAAAAATGTGAGATTCCCCACTTAGAGGAGAAATGGACCACAAAAAGGTCATTGTTCTCTTCTTCAACCTCTTTCCGAGGCTAGGAACAATATACCTAAGCCTTGGAAGAAAAGGAAAGAAGTAGTATATGATGTTTGCCCCCCAGGCATCATATGAGCTCACAAGTACAGCAGTCCTGGGAGCAGACTGATTCTTCAAGTGCCCCCATCCCCTTCCAGTAGCTTTAACATCTGTAAGGTGTTCATCCCTGCGAGAATTCGGAACAAGCAATTATAGTGATTACACTGTTTGGGCTCTCTCACCTACACAAGGAAGCAAAAACACTAGGTAGTGTACTGGCTTTGACCTTGGCAGCATTTGAAATAGTCTCCCAATACTAACAGCAAGTTCTGGTCTGTTGTGTCCAGCAATAATGAGCACTACCTTAAAAGAGCACGTATCGATTTTGCTGCCAGTTGTCAGCCCTTACTTATTCATTTAACAGCACTACAATAGGATCAACAGTGCTGCAGCCATGCCACTCTGACCACTGTGATATGCACAACTGTATAATACAGTGACATTTTGCATTCAAGCTATGGCTTAACAAAAAAGTCCTCATGCTTGCTTGAAAAACATCACTCATACTCTTAATTCTAATGAATGCAGAAGCATAATAATTATTATTTATTATAAAACTACACTATAACTATTTTTATAAAGACAAAATTAGGATTATTCCCATATATTTCAAGATGTCATTTTAATGACAGAGCCATTAACAATTTCCCAAGCTATGTACTATCACTGGAAATTTTGGCAGAAAGGAAGGAAAATAAACATGGAAGAACCAAATATGTTTCGTGGTATTTCCCTTGAATCTTTCTCAGTTCTACTTTCATGATTATATTAATCAGAGACTACACCTTTGACTGACAGTCTTGAGCAGTTCTGTATTGTTATGGACTTCTTCGATCACCTTTTGAATCCATTTAAGCTTTTGCACCCCAAAGATTAAACAGAACAGAGAATCGAAGTTCTGTAAATGTCACCCTCCCACAAGGAGTTCTTACAGTGTAAGAAAGACTGAAGTCATCCGCAATCCACCCACTCCTTTATTTGTATCTCCCAAGACCTGGCCTACATTTCCCATTTTTGTCTCATTCCCAGACTGCCCCATATCTTTGGCCTATCCCCTCTTGACTACTGTTGGTTGGTTTTTGACATGCATGAGGATAAAACGAAGAGGATATACACATAGCAGTAAACTATTCTCTCTCAACTGTCACCGCCTTCCAACCTCTCCCCAATTTCCCAGCTATCATAACATCACTGCTGATGACTGACAGTAACTATCAGTATATTTTTCAGTCAAAAATCTCATAGGGAACATCCAGCCAGTCACCAAGACCAGAATATTAACCTACCATCACAGAAAAAGTTATAAGAAAATCCCTTGACTTCATGATGATCTACAGAACACTTTATGCAGTAAGCAAATTCAAAAAGTGAGTTTGTCAAAGTCTGGGTAGGAGCAAGCTAACAAAAGGGCATTTGCATAAGGACATCATATCCCAGCCAGGAAAGATAGAAGCTCTTGCACCAAATTTGAATACTTCCTGAATCCTGAAGTATAGAACTGAAATGTGTTTCGTACCAAATTACTGCCATCTTTAAATGGACATCTGAAACTGTAAACATAAAGGCAAATCTGAAGACTAGAAGAAGGGTTATGCATGTTGGCCAAACTCAGGTTAATCACCTGAGCAACTCAGCTTCCCCTGCCCCACAGAGACCTGGGGAAACATGCCCACCAGGAACCAGGGAACCAGGCTTTGAGCTGCAGCCAGCACAGCAGATGCACAAAGAGCAGCACAGCGGGAACAGGGATGATGGAGCAGTGATCATACCCAAAGTGACATCTGAGTGGTAGATTTGGAAATTCAAGGGTGACAGCTCACCAGGACAGGCAATGGGCTTGCTGGAATTAATCAGACACAGATCAGATCAACAGTGGTGCTTTTTGACACACTGAGCATGTAAAGACCTCTCTCAAGCGCAGACCTCTACTGTGCAAATGTTGAGAGATTAACATCTCCAGAGCTGCTAAAAGCACTGATAGTATGGGAGAAAATGAAGAGTCATGAAGTTATCACACGGATTCATTAACCAACTGATTGGCGCGTTCCCATTGCTCCTGTCATGGGAAAGGACAGGAAGACAGACTCACATTTATCTTAAACAGTTCATAGCAGCAGTTCTCAGGGAAAGTACATCTCGTCTCTGAAAGGTGTCTAGCACTAACGTATTTTGAAGATAGCCAGTGCTAACTGTGGAACGAGCAACTTTAATAAAAGTACAGACTTTCTGACTAAGAAAATCTGGCATTTACAAAGTATACTAAGAATGGAAATACCAAACATAAGAGGTATAAGTACTGGAGATCTATTTAGAGAAAGAGCCTAGGAAAAAAAAAAAATGTGTTCTCTGGGTTCTTTTTCCCCAAAGGACTTCTGTTTTGAAGTTAAAAAAAAAAAATGTTTCAAAAATAGTTTATTTCATCTGCTTGCTGAGTGTCATAATCATTAACAAAATCTAGTTACAGCAGCATTTTCTATCAAAACAAATCACCAAGATAAACACCGGTGAATAATGAACAGTTCCTGAGGCTAAACTCAGTATTCCAAAACATTTGAGTACTGCTACAGTAATACAGCATTTACCAGTAAATATTTCATACTATGTGCTGTATGTGAAAGCTGTTGTCCAAAACATCTCCGCAGAGCATCCTTCAGGAAGAAAGGCATTTTCAACATCACTGTCAGACTTCTTTATTTTAGGATAGAATAAAATCTTTGCAATAGCACAAATAATGAGATATTACAACTAGCACAAGTACTAGGGCACCATTAAGATGTCAGCTGCAGAGATATGAAGGGCACAATGCTTTCTCCTGGTAGATTTCTTTCTATATGAGCTGCAGGAATCCACACAAGCTTGTTAAGAAAAGTGATTATGGATATGAACTTGCTTCCTTGCTGTGGTCTTCCCTGAATAGAAAGTGAACTTAAAAATAATTATTAAAAGAAAAAAAATACTATCGGTAATTATACTTCTTTGACAGCAAGATTATTCAGAATCTCCAATTAACTGCAGGGTTGCATCTTACTGGATGCTGTGTAGAAGTGCACACAAATAAATGATTGTCTTTTAGAGTAACAGAATCTAGGCAGACAGTTCACACATAGTAAGAAGATGGAAAGAGGCTACAGAAAACAACTAAATATACAGACGCATGAAAATACTGAATGCATATGGAGAATGCCTGCTAGAACTAACAGATGAGAGAGAGGGTTCAATGAGAAACAAAGAAATAGAGCAGAGAAGCACTGCTCTCCTCCCTGCCACTACCAACGTGCAGTTCTGCTTTATCAGAGTGACAGGAGCAGATGCCACAAACGCTAGACTAGCAGGAATGTTTGCTGCAGTAAAGAAGAGGAGTAAACAAAGGAGTTCAGCAGCAACTGGTGCAATAACAGCTTTCCAGCAGCCATAACATAACCCCTTCCACTTTTCCACGTTGGGGCAGCATCAGAGCCCTTGGGCTTCCTGCTCTCAAAGAGTGTGAAATAAACTGCCATAAGGAGACGAAAACTTTGGGATGACAGTCTGCTTTTCTTGCAACCTTGAGAACATCCAAGTTCAGTACCACAATAAAAGCAGCGCTCCATGTTACAAATAAATAGCCTGGCATACACTATTGGGAAGAACTCACTTTCCGCTGCTTTCAATAATAAATTACATGCTTCAAGACAGTCAAGGAAACTTCTCTTTGAAAAGACCAAGAAACACCTCAATTGTTGTCATGGAATTCTTTTTCTCTGCTTTCTACATTTTATCCCCATTAAAATGCTCAAATACCTTGACAAAAGATGCAAAGAAGTGCCTTCACTAAATGTATTTTTAAGGTCTCTAAAAGGATTAAAAGTAATTATAAGATATATTGGCATTTGGCTGCAATTCTGTTAATACCTAGCTTTCTCTCTTCACCTGCAGTTCTGTAACGTGACTGTTTGCCATTGGCAACTGGAAGAGTCTCGCATAAATCTGACACTGACATTTTCTAGCAGTTAATCTGTGACTACCGTTAATGTCTCTCAACAGGAATCTTATTCTAGCATCACTAAATCTAGAAGTTAAGCTAACATAATGCAAGTCTGTCTCAGTTTTACACCTCAGGACGTCCTCTGCAGTAGGGCTTTACCTTCTTGTTGTGCTTATTTTTCTCCCCTGTTCACTATCATGGTTTATAAAGCAGTCAGATTTTAACACAATCACATATTCTTGACACCTGCACAAAAATAATTACTTCAAAAAGCTCAGGTTAAGACCTGCATCTCTCTGAAGTAGGACACTTTATCCTAAATCAACTCAAGCAATACTCTGAGATAAAATTATATGAAAGTTTGTCAGCTGTGTGATTCAAGCTATGGATTCTTAATAGAGAAGAACTGAAACCCTTTATGAGGCACAGGCAGAGCTCTTGAAAGGTGTGAGCAGAGGTGACAGATGTACAGAAATGACTCTTCACATTTGGTCTTCTGGAATCATCTGCTTTTCTCAATACTGAACATACTGGAAGTATGCATTTCCTAATCAGACCTTTGCAGTTTTTGATTCTCTGCATAATACTACAAGCAGAGCTTTCAGTCTTCATGGAAGAATACTAGAGTTTCAAGTTTTAAATTATTACCTTATTTATCTCAAAAGACAAGACTCCCCTTATTTGCTACTACTTCTCGAGGACCCAAGCTGCCAACAAAATCAAGTCTGTCTTTTCAACAAACACATTTTGAGGAGACAGTTGGGGATTTGGGAGCTCTTTGTTTTTATAGCAGCCTTTCAGTCTACTGAAGAGTTGCATTTTATTTATTTTCTGAAGAGGACAGACAAGGTTACTTTGCACTAATGGAGGAGTTGTCATCGGGACTGACTGGTTTAGAAAGCATGCATAGAAAATTACTTCCTGCTATGAACTCCATTTTCAGAAGGACTTGTATAGGGTCAACAGAAAAACAAGAACAACAAAATAAAACAGTATCCTTGAATAGAATTACAGCTTGTAAGAAATTCCTTCCTCATCTTTAATCACACATTCTAAAAGAGGACATTTCCTTCTCAGTGTTGCTGACCTAGATGATATCCATTAACAAGGTACAACTAATAAATCAGCAGCAAAATCAAAGAGAAACAGGCCATGATACTGATAATGATGGAAAAATAATAATCCAGTGAATGCTCAACAGAGAAGGAGAGAAAAAAAAAAAAAAAAAGAAAGAGAAGGCCTGTACCTGGGCCCTCTCGGCAATACTATGCTGTGATAATAAAACCACAATTTAAGCCCACAATTACCATTTGACAGTATTTGAGGGACTTCAGTTATTATCTATTCTCAGAGCGACTCCAGTACCCTCAGGCATTGTGGAATAAAAGGATAAATTTCTATTACCATCTCCTGGATGTATGCAGGCAGGGATCAGAGAAAGATGCTTTCTGGCACAAGTATTCTGGAGTAAAAGAATAAAAGACATCCTCCCAAGGTTACTAAGCTTAAATTGACACGCATCCTGAAGTGAAGCCTTGGGAAGGAATGAGATAATCCTGCAGCATTACAGAGCTAAGCGAAGCCAGATGTGTTTTTGGGGGACTCCCTAATCCAACAGCACACCCGTGCTCCGATTTTCATTCCAGTCACACACTGCACTTCCACAAGGTGGTTCTTAGCACTGCCCCAGGAGGGTTAGGAGGTTTTAGGGTGTTTAAAGCCAGGCTGAATAGGGCCCTGGACAATCTGGTCTAGTACTTGATCCAGCAGTTGAAAACTCTACCTGTGGCAGGGCAGGGAAGCTGGAACTTAACGATGCTTGAGGTCCCTTGCAACCCCAGCCATTCTATGATATGAGGGGCTCCTGGTGAGGTGGCTGCTTCCAACCAAGAACAGCCTGGAGGCACAGTGAACACAGAAAAACTGGACAGGGATAGAGTGAGATCTAACATCATGGGAGAGAAACAGCAATTTTATGGAAATCTTATCAATATATTGGGGCGTATGCTCAAGTCAAGGAAAGGTTATACAACAGGTGTCCAAGCCTTACTTCAATTTACCATTACCTTGTAGCCCACTTGAATCTAAGCCATGGGATTTGGGAACAATCAGATTAAAAGCAGATGGATGCCAAATATTTATCCAAACAAAAAAAATGCAGGAAGATGTTTGCAGAGTATATCTTCACGGAGAGAATAAAGAACATATCAGTGAATTTCAGCTGCACCGTCAATGTCATTGCAACACCGGAACTCTTTCCAGTCAGACGACACCACTCTAGCAATTTTAGTTTTATACTGATTTCTCCTATCCTCATTGCAATCCAAGCAAATCTAGACTGAACCACACCTGAACATTACAATATCCGAATTACACATGTGATTTCAATATTAATATCGCTTAAGTGCTTGGAAACAAGCACTGGAAGAGATTGTCCAAGGCTAGCTTCCTTTGATCACAGGTAGGGTGGTTAGGTTTTCCCCTTAAGAAATAGGTTAGTTTTGTTTGTTTGTTTATTCTGGGGGAGGAGGGTTTGCTGTCGTTTTTGGTTTTTTTTAACTACCATTAAAACTGGCTTCAGAATATCAAGCCTCTGAGAGCCATACATCTTCTTATATAAATAAGAAATGTGTTCACATTAGCCCTTAATTTACTATTCATTTTCAGTGAAATTTACTTGGCTGGACAAAACAAGATAGGATATCATTCTCTTATGAAATGCCCCCCCATTCCAAGCATCCTATTTACCCTCCTTCCCATTTGTTCCAGTTTGAATTCACGTTATCTAAAAGCAGACAAGAACAACTACTGAAAGTATCTTAGATTAAGGGGTTCTGCAAGACCTCGTGGCAAAAATATCTGCCATTCCCTTTGCTAATGCAAATACCTCACCTAGAACAACTTAAAACTTTATTTACCCTTTTCATTGATGTGTATTGGCAATTTGCAGTCAGCCTGTGGCTTTCCCCTCCTCTGTCATATCCAATTAACAAGCTCCTGCCTTATAACAGAAATATATTGTTTTTCTACGTGATCTTGCACTTTGTCCTATTGAATTTCATTCAGCTACTATTACTGTGGTCTTCAAGGTCATCCTATTCTTCCTGTATGGTATTCCAAAATACTTATGTGACAGCACCGACAAAACTTCGTGAGGATCAGAAAAATTGCTTTTCACAGAAGAAACGAGCAAAGGAACTAATGATATGTTTCTAAGCAAGATACACCAGAAGTATTCTTGAAGGACTTTCAGGTTACACCAAGAAGGCTATCTTGGGGTTATCTCAGTTCATCTCCAGAAGATTAAAATAATAGATATCATTACAGAGATTACTTTGAATGAAATTGAAGCAATGTTCAAGAACATTTTTTTTTCCTCTGAAAAACTACCAGCAAATTCACAGATATGTGAGCATTTTCCTTAATTTCACAAGGCATCATGTGCTTTGCATATCTTTCACATTCCTGGGGATGTCCACACACAACTCTCTCTAAACCAGAGCTCTGTAGACCTCACAGCAGCAGAGCTGTTAAGCTGTACTCCATAGAAATAAATTTAAAATGCCCCAAAATAAGGTTAGATCTGCCTTAACACAAGGGCACTTAAAACTAAGTTTAGAGTAAAGCTACGTGGTCACTGGACAACTTGAAAGTATTCAGAAAGTGTGATAGGTACATGTAAGGACTTCAGAAACTTTGGCTACATGACCAATAACAGTGAAAGAAGAACTGAAGAGTGGATAAGGATATTTTTACTTCTTAACTAGGCCATTACAGTTATTGAAACTACTTGTCACTTTTGCCCTTGGTTTATCTAAGTAACCATAAAACAGTATCTTGCAATTCAGTAGTTTCCATGCACCATGAAGAAAGATGTACATGAAATGGTCATTCTCCTACTCTACATTCATTGTTTTTTGAAATGCATAAGTGATTTCTTCTTCTCCATTCACCCTCTCAATGTTCTTTTTCCTTTAGAAAGGCACGCGAAGGACACAGTCTTTTACCATGGCCTTGACCTGTTCTGACCACGTGTTTTGGGAGGATGGACACATCTACACCGATCACCTCCTGTAAAGCCCAGTATAGATTTACCTAGTTGACAAACTTGTCAAGATACAGGATAGGCATTATGCAGATTTACTTACCAACTCTCAATATTTCTTTTCCTACAGTGATACAGAACATTTAAGAGTCTCAGTTCCTTGGTATATGATGTTCACTGGACTCTATTTCCACATACAAAGTTGGTCTTTAAAATGTAAACGTAAACATTTCAAAATAATTATGCAAGCATCATGAACTCCAAGCAAGAGCATAATTAATTAATAGAGAAGAGGAAGAATTGGAGCTCTTCCCAGAGCCTCCCTGAGGAATCACCTGAGCCTAGTAGCAAAACTCTTCCACTGTCAAAACAGCCACCAAACACACTGGTCCAAAGGACTGTAATAACAGAGATGTTGAAAATCTAAATGTCCTTATGTCCAAGTAGAACTCTTAACTATTTTCACTGTTGCTATTTAGTTTGCCCTCTCAGTTATGTCTTCCGTAAGTATGATTGGAAGATTTTTAAGATCTACTCTCCTCCCTATCATTTCCGTGCATAATACTACAAATTTAGTTTTTGAATGAATAAATATTGCAGCTCCCTGTCAAACTGTCCAAAACGATTCCAGAGAGGAAAGACACACATGAAGAAAGACTATTCTGAGCACTACAGCAGAAAGACAAACAAACTCTTGGAGAACATGTCCTACTGTAAATCTCTTCAGACTTACAATAGTCAAGGCTGTAAAATGTTTAACGTCCAGGGATACTCAAACTAGATTATTATGTCAGCCCATTATATAGGACAGCCATTATTTAAGCATATGTTTAAACAAAGAATCAACAAAGAGGCATAAAGTGTCAGGAACTAGTTATTTTCTACTCGGTAACCAAAAAGAGTATTTCGCAACCAACACATCTATCACTGCCCTTGACCTAAACCATATTGACATTTCTTTCTTTCTGGCACCTGAGCATGTTTTTTCCTTAATTTTTGTTTGTTCTGTTTAAGTGTACAATTCATCAAGCATCAATACAAACTGAAACGTCTTGACAAAATCCATGCACACAAGAAAATAACCGATTAGTCATCACTTGTGCTATAAAGACAAAAAACTTTGTGGGTTGCACTGCTGCACACTAAAACAAAAAGTTAATAAGCCATAGGAAAGAAAGAACGTGTTCTATGTTTGTTCCTTGAAGCATCTGTTGACTTTGTTTTGACCCTTATAATAAGGAATTAGATAAAAGTTGAAATTCTGGTTCTCAGGGAATGAAGCATACTATACTCCACATCCACATCTCCTCAGATTTTGGAGCCTACTCCCAGTCTCACAAAAAGACTCTTTGGGCAGGATTTACAAGAACTCAAAAGTTGTTTCTCATACACTCAAGCTTAACCAATCCTCATCACTGCTGCTCACCTCCTCATACCTGACCAGGTTCCCCCTGAAAATGGCATTTGTCACTACTCCCCGTGACTACCCAAAGTAGCAGACTTCCATATGTACCAACAGAGACTGAAAGTAACGTGCCACATGGAGAAGTAACTTACTTGCAAAATGGCATAGCAAGGTCTCTTGCGGTAGTATCTTTGGTACAGGTACCTAAATCCTGGTTGCCTGAATTGGGCAACTTCAACACCATAAAAACTGATACAGTATGGATGCAGACCCTAATGAAAAGTGGTGCAAACCCAGATGAACTCTTCAGCCATCACACTTCCCCAAGCTAGCAGTTAACCACCAGGAACAGCTTCTGAAACCAAACTGACAACAGCTAGATTTGATATACTCCACCCAGCATATCAAAGGGATGCTATTTGGAGAGCCAATGCTACTCAAGGACATAGCATACAAAGGAGATGTCATCCTCACTTTGCTATTATTTATCTCTTACTTTTCACCAAGTATTGGTTTCTGTACAGTATCTGTAAACAACAGCAGTCTCCTTTAAGTCCATAAACACTACTCACACAAAGTATTTCAAAGGTCATTTGGGGAGGTGGGAACGAGTTCAAATAAATATTTCCTGAACAACATCTTAAAAGTATCTACAGAGCTCCACATCTTATGAATTGAAACACATACAACAGCAGCACGGGTATCCCAGTAGACTGTTATTACAACCAATACAAGAAAAGAAACAACTCCAGCATGGCGCACCAGGGAATAGGTAAGAAGATGGATCAAACAAAACTTAAAATCCCTCACATTGGGACCACCATGTAAACAGATTTTTAGGAAACTCTGTTGACTAAGTATTTGGGCAGTTTTCCTCTTTAACAGTGATGAAAAATTCACATGCAGCTGGGTTTTTTGGTAGCATTTTTGTTTGTTTTTGGTAAGCATGGCTACAGAGGAACCCTAGGAAGAACACAGCATGAAAACTCCAACACAACTGATAGTTCAGCTCCAATCAGTTGACCTTGGTTTTCTTTGGCAATGAAATCACACTGAAGTACATGGGTTTCATGTCAGTACAATATACAATTCCTCTGCCTGAATTATGTCCACTTATGAAAAATGTCAGTCCTAAGTGATTAATTCGCATTAACGTACCAAAGAACAATTAACTGCAAGTATCTGTATAATTAAAGACAATATTTGCAAGCCAGCTTTCCATATCCTTACCCATATGCACTAAGTAGTCTATTCCTTCTAATTTTTATAAGATCTACAGATTAAGTACTTATAAAGCCAAACAAGCTCTTCCTACGCAAACTCGTTTCCTGTTTGAGTATCTGTAACGCAATGGAAAGCACAGCAATGACAGCAAAGCAGCAAGATCCTAGGCTGCAGGAAGTAAAGATCTGCTGAAATACAACAGCCGTGGACACAGAAACAAAAAAAAAAGAAACTGCTCACCTTCAGAATGCCTCAGGTAGGCAGAGCTCTTCAGCAAGATACCCTCACCTCCACTGCCAACCCTTAAATGAGGTCTGGAAGGGGTGGATCCTGGCTCCAGCCCTTCTGGTCATTCAGTGCATTGCATGCACCTGAGCTCCCCTGAGTTGGCCCTGCCTTCCCTCCAGGTGCTCCATCACTGCTTCAGGCCATGACTGAGCATTTCTGCTTCAGTACTTTAAACTAGTTTGGTTATTTCCTAGCAAAAACAAAAACAAAAAAAGAAACCAACAACAACGTGAACTATCATCCATTAAGAAAGACCTAAAGATCTCATTATGGTACACACGTGTTTGATGTTAAATCGAGAAGGTGTTTTACATGCAAATTTAAATAAAGGTACCAGCCTCCCCAGAACATCCATCGATCGATGCTGCAGCAAGGAACAAGCACAGAAGGAAAATACACCCAACAGCACAGCCACTTCACACAGATGAATTCTTTCTGAGAATCAGTTGTTCACTTTTCCTTACTTTACTGATAACTCCCCACTGCTATACATCTTGCTGGGTAGGGTGATGAAAAGAAAAATCCTCCTTCTCCCCACCCCCTGTACTTTTAACAATAAGTTGGTTTATCCAAAGAGGTACCTGAGAGCAATGTTTATCGTACTAACACTGTATGTAATAATGTAATAAAAAAACACTCCGCCATCTCTTGCAGGTCTCCAGTGAGGGAGTTCAATCCTTACAAACGTTGCTGGCCCTGGAATAAGCCATGATCCCTGGTTGACAACACAACCCAGACACTTAAACATTAAAAAAAAAAAAAGGTCTTGCAAATGGTACAGAGTGCTTAGTGTTTGCATAAAATATATGCTAAATGCTAACTGGATATCATGTCTTCTGAGTTTAATCCATTTATGGTACAAATACTCTCATTTCCTTTTGCTTTGAAAAGACATGTTTGTTCTTTCAACAACATGAGATCCAGTTAAGACTCACATAAGCCAATGTCCTTTTTTTGTAATTATTACTTTCCTAAGTTCCCTTGATTATATACTTAACTTGTGAAGCCCTCTTTTCCTTCTGCCAATATTGTATGTGGGACTCATTAGGTACTGACCTAAATCCATCTCCCTTCATTTCATTGTAACATGGCAGATTTTGTGATGG
The DNA here is from genome assembly GCA_023055505.1 of Callipepla californica brunnescens. Lineage (NCBI taxonomy): Eukaryota > Metazoa > Chordata > Aves > Galliformes > Odontophoridae > Callipepla > Callipepla californica. The sequence continues at coordinate 4,837,307 of JALIRH010000013.1, forward strand.
GTCTAATCATACCAGTAGAGCTGCCTACCTCAATTCCATTAATGAAAAGTCAACACAAGCACACTTACACCCTGAGCTATTGACTATTCCTGGATGGAGATAGTGAAGCCCCACAGAGATAAAATAGCTGTGGTATTTTAAGAGAAACAATGATATCTAGTTTGTTTCTTCCTCTTTTTCTGGCCACTGAAAAGTAAAGCATTGAAATAGAAAATGCAACATTAAACAGTCTTGAGACTTTAAATAAACCCACCAAAATAGCAGCTGCTCAGCTGACAGTTTATTTTCAGGGTCTCTCATTCAGTTTTGCTTTCAGTGTTTTAGCACAGTTTTGAACTCTGAACCAGGCTGAGGATAATGAGAAGACCAAACCATCCCATGATAGTTCTTTTCTAATTCTGTCTGTCCTAAGAATGACCTATATCAGAGAAATATCATTGTGCTAAGCACTGCTACCAGGACTGTTTGAATCTGGCCGGGAATCAGTTTCTATCCAAATTCATAATTTCAATTACACAAAAAATAGTCTGGTGAGTTTGGATTTTGTGTTGTTGTTTTGTTTTGTTTTGTTTTTGTTTTTTAATAACAGCGTGCTAACAGAAACTGCAATGAAATTTCAGAAGACAAAAAAGCAAGACAAAACATTTTGTCAGAACTACAGTCTTACAGATATTATAAACCCAACTTCAGCATCACAGCTTTTCCATACGTCATCGGAAGATACTAACAGGGAAGGAAAGCAAACAGTTAGCAAGTTGCTAGCTGCTAAAAAGGTTAGGGCAGAGGAGGATATACCATGCTGAACACACAGCTGGAGAAAACACCCACCTCAGAATTTGCTTTTATGTTACTTCAGTTAACAGTCAGTTTGTTAGAGTGTTAACGGTCCAGCAACCAACAAACCAGCAGTTAATTGCTAGTAATAATTGGCTTCTCAGGGATTATTGCCCAAATAAATCTCAAAAGTTCTGTGCTCTTGTAACTTAGAATTTTCTTAAGACAGTGAAGTTAATGGTAGTCAACCTTACTGCTAATTCTGAACCAGAGCCAGTAATTCTTACCTTGTGTGTCCATGCAAAGCGAAGTTCAAAGTACATTAACATCAGGTGTTCATCTGGAAAAATGTTACCAAATGCCTTGACAGTGGAGAAAGGAAAGCTAGACTCAAGCTCTGTTCCACACTCACAATGGAAAGAATTCACGCCCAAGTGTGGACACATCTGTTTAACATCTGCGTGTGGCCCTCGCCCCTCAAAAGCACACAGAGCTGTTTTCTGAAAATCCTCACGTATATATTTGCAGAGTCATCATGCATTACTGGGACTGCATGTTTATTGTTTTGCTTTCAAAACCAGAAAGCTTATTAAAACTGACTAAAATTAGATCAAAAGATAGCGGTCACTCTGGAGACCCATAATAATACAGAATTACACTGACACCCAGAATTTCATACACTGCAACATATCCTCCAGAAAGGCTGATTTCTTGATGTCAGAGAACAATACCACAGTAAAGTGTCAGAAAGCACCAAGAAACACCAATTACTTTTGCTTTCAGTGAAGGACTTTATGTTTCAGGTCATGAAATGAGACCCCAACAACAAATCCGAGGCTTTCTCACCTTATTTCCAACAGCACTAGCTGACCTTCCTCTGCACCACGTGGATACTGAAAAAAACATCACTATGCAGGTCTGGGAACCAGCAGGGAGGTAGCAGCTTTGGTCAACTGATCAAAGGCACTGAAATAAGGGGGTACCTGCATAATGTGACAACCAGGGATGCCAGCCAGTAACTTCTCTGGTAGCCAGATTCATCTACTTTTATCATTAACAAACCCTATCATCAACAGGAGCACTTTTTTTCCTTAGATTTGTTAGCAATGACACTGGAGATCCTGAGAAGTCTCATTAAAGGTAAGAGGATTCCCCAGTGGGACAGGGACATTCCACAAACCCCATTGAGCTATCTGCAGCAAAGGCAACTTCTTCAAGGTGGGGCTGAAGAACAACAGGATTTCTACCACCCATCTTGGAAATGAAGCAAGAGCTCAGTCATGAAGGAGCCCACGGCTGTTCAGCAGGGTTTTAGGAGTGTATGTGTAACATAAAAAGAAAGGTTATTGGAGTCAAATTCATAAGGTGAGACAGAGTTGTAAAAAAGCCATTCTACCTAAAGCAGCACTTTTGTGAATAGGATAATCTGAACACTCAAATATGCAGTATGTTTCAAAACAGGCAGCTGTCAGCACATATATACATAACGTATGAGGAAACTGAGTCACAGTAAGGAGACCTGCAAGCAACGCCAAGCTGAGAAGAAACCCATCTGACACAATGCACAGTCTGCTGACAATTCCTTTCTCAGAGACCTACAAAGTGTGACAACCTAGAAATAAACGAAAGATAAAATGTAAGGCCTGAGTTTATTTATCAGTTTTACTATAAGTGTGAGGATTTAACATATTCCTAGGGATAGCATTTGGATTGGAAGAAAAAAAATCAAACTAAAAACAAAGCAAAAAGCCACCATTCAGCCACCCCTTGCCTTAACCTTCTGAAACCTGCATTTTACAAGAGTTTCCAATTAAATGCATTAAAGTGTGTTCAACTTGCTACCCCACTTTTCCTCTTTAAGGCAATAATTCACTTCGTTATTTCCTCAGAAACGCACTCATTAAAATAACAGAAGGGCACAGGTGTAATTTTCTTTATCATACGGCTGATGTATTAAGAAAAATAATAGCCAAGGTATCGCTTCCCCATCCTAGTTTTCTTTCTATTTTCTTTTATCTACTGAACCAGTACTTTATAAGTATGAATTCTCCCAAGCACGGGATTTCTCAAGTAGATGAAACACATGGCAAACCTCTTCTCACCTGCTGCCAGGTCCTCTAACCAACCCCAGCCACTAACAGTCTCACCTCTATTTCACAGCTTTAATTTCCAAGGCTATTTCTTTTTTTATCTCCTCAGGCTTTATTACTATCAGATATAATTCTCATTTTCCCGGAATTGTTTTTTCATTATGCTCACGGGAAAGAAGACTCTGGATTTATACCTCTCAATAGTTTTGACAGATACAAATCACAGGATACCTTTAAACAATATACAGGAGACTATTTCTGCCTGGAGCAATTATGTAGGAAGAAATTGTGTGGGTCCAATCATCAGAGAGAGCTCTACTATTATCAGTATTTATCTTTTATTACAACAGTGGTGCCTAAGCTCTGATTTGAACACCGTTCTCAGGTTTTCCTGTAAGCAACTGAATCTTTAGACATGGCATCCTTGCTCACACAATTGCTTACACACACATATATATATTTACCTTTAAGAACTCACTGTTGCAGGTCTGTTAGAGAATGCTAAACCTTGTGAAAGTTTGCCTCTGAGTCCCTTACTGCAACTTAAAGTGACTGAATACTGAAACTTTCAGAGTCTCACAGACATCACGGTGCACCTCTCAGGGTCAGATCCTGAACTCTGACTTTGCTTCCTCACTGCACACAACTGCTACTCTTGCTCTTTATAAACTTATCAAGCCACGTGACTGTCACGATACAGAAAGGTTGAACCAATGCCGCCTACGTGTTCACTCATGTGGATGCACACAAATACAAACACCAGGAAGAAAACACGACACATCACAAAGCCCAATTGCAGCTTTTTCCTCCCTCTGTCCCTCTGTGGTATTAAGGCAGGTGAAATGAGCAGATGTGACCCAGGGCTCCGTCCCAGCCCAGCCCTCAGCGGTGGCACGAGGTGCCTGCATTCCTGCACGCTCTCGGGAAGAAGTACTGTGAGGCAAGGTAACCAGCTCACTATTGTTACATTAGAAATATTATCATTAGAAAGATTAATCTGCCATGTAAGACATGGCTGCCTCAGGAAAGTTTAGAAAAGTCAGGATAAAACATGCATAATTACTCTGAAAATACAGCAGCCAATTGTTAAAATAACTTCAAATGCACCTCAGCATATCTGCTTACTTCCCAGCGCACAAAGAATTTATGGTAATAAGTTTTGGAAAGTAATACAGCAGTGTTGCTAAAAAATGCAGAGCAGCTGCTTTGGTTATTATAAAATGGCTAATTTTTACTCATTTGAGACATGGTTTTGGAGATGGGTAACAGCTGCAGCTTCACCCAGCTGCATCCTGATGCTAAACGCACACCTCGAAGCAGTCAGATGGAAGTAGAGACTGCTTCACTTTACAGCACTAAGTACCAGTGCCTTTCCAAGAAATACCCTGAAGGTCATTGGCAATTAAAGCTCCCCAAGGTCTCTTTCACTCGGGGAACGGTGGCTAACAGACACAAGGTCTCCAGAAGTCAGCCACCATACAGTAACATAGCAAGTAGTAACTGAGCTGCATGAATTAAAAGAGGATGTTGAAAGGGCTTCCTACCTGTACAAGTTGCTACTCCCCCTCAGCCTGGAACCCTAGACGCTGGCTCTTCTCCTTAATTGCTGAGATAACACGAATTTCTCAAGTAAGAAGTAGGAAAAAAAAAAGAAAAAAAAGGAAAAAAAAGGAAAAAAAAAGGAAAAAAAAAGAAAGGTTCTATTGGTTGCTGCCTCCTCCTTAAAAAGGTTACTTCAAATGGCTCTCTCGCTCCCTATTTATTTTCTGTCCCTCCCAGAAGAGCAGTTTAGAGGTAGAGTAACGGAGTGTTTATCCTGGCTCTGAGGATGCACGCTTGTGCGATAACTGCCTGCTCCCTGCAGTATAGCCGGCATGATGTGATGTGCATACTAAAGCAGTTTGCATTAGGCAAGGCTTAGCAGAGCCAGCTTCCCAGTCTCCACCTTCCGTATCGCAGAGCGAGACTGCTCCTTCGAAAACACTGGGGCTGTAATGACAAGGCGACAGGGCTCTGCTTAGAGCATAAATGCATTTTCTTTGAAGACAGTATTTAAGGATAAGGTTTTATTTGTATATCACCTCACCTGTGAAAAAACAGAAGGAGCTTGAAGTGAAAATGCAGTACGGTCACATGAATGTGTAAAAACTCCCTGTAATTTGCTGTCATATGACAGATTACACTAAAAGCAAAAACTAATGAGAAATCCCCAGTTAGGAAACATTTATCTGCTGCCATCTATCAAAGAAGGAAAGGACGAAACAAATAAATACAGCCTTGAAGAACACAGAGGCTTAAATTTCTACAGGCTCCAAGATAAATGCGGGGTTTTTTTTACACACCATAGTCACGGCTGAACAACAGCTACATTATGAACGAGAATTAGCTCCAAAGCACTACATTTATCATAAATCTGAATAAATATTAGAGATCAGGCTGAAAAACCCTAATTTGGATTTTTGAGCTGTCTACAGCTCAGAAGAGCCTGCATCTGGGGATTTGCCTCTGGCCTATCCGTCTGCGTTAGCAGCTCACACACACACTCACAGAAGTGTGCAAGAATACTGAGACCAACAAATGGGATTTGTCCCATTTGTTGCACTGGAGTGTGAGCACAGCAGCGAGCTGCTTGCATTTTTGCTTTTTTGATCAGCGATTCACTTCTTGGTTACAAAGCTTTTAAAAAATTGCTCGTTTCTTGACTACAGGGGAGGAGCTCAAGGTGGATCAGAGTTTTGGGGCCCAATTTTTCCCTTATGAGCAGTGTGGTAGCTGAATGGCTGCACTGATAATTTATGCCAGACGATTCGTTAGTGAGCCTGTTCAGAACAAGCTGCTTTCCTGTATTTTGTTTTGACTTTCTTGGGCTTGCTTCTCTCCCACAGGGAGAAGAAAAGGTTTGGTCAATACCACTCTATTTCTATACGGGTAATGTTGCTGCCTGCTCCAAAGCAGCTTTCCAGTAATCATAAACCCACAGTTAACAGTGAGAATAGATGTTAAAACATTGATCACCTTGCATGAATTACTATCAGGAACATCACACAGAATTGTCTCAAGTTCCTTAAAAGGATGCACGGGTAGGTTTATTCCTATCATGTACGTTTGGTTTTTTATAAACACAAGACATGACCACGTGGCTTTCAGCTTTTGTGTCAGACATGGAGGGCTTTGGCTGATGTGTCCATTTTCCCTTGCAGGGGAAGATGTTTGAAATGTAGCTCTTGTTTATAACGCCTGTAAGAGTCCTCAGTTGCTCATTTCCCACTCCTGGAGTAAACACTCACCTATTTAAACAAGAACGGGGATGGCTTACAGGGTAGGACAGACACCAAGGAAGGACTCAAACCGAATGTTTCTCCACAGCCCATCTTACACATGACTGACCAGGACTGTCCAGCAGACAGCTGAAAATCAGCATTAGTATACTTGTCTTCCTACTGAAAACAATTCTCAGTGCTTCAAAAAATCACATTCGCCTTTTCATGGCTCAATCACTCTGGCAGCATTAGGCATCTTATTACCTATTTGTATACCAACACATTCCTATTGGCTAAGTTCTGACTTTACAGCAGAATACAGTGGTAGGATTTCTCATGTGTACACATGTTTTTATTAGTAGTGCTGTTTTATTTATCTCTATTCCCACAGTTCTTACAGCTCCCTTTATTTTGTGTATGATATTCTAATGCTCCTTTGTACAGACAATGCCTCTTATCTTTATGTACAGCAGAACTCATCAGCACAACATCTATACAAGGATCATTCTTGAAAATATGTTTTTAATTGGTCCCAGGGCTGATTCTTGATGAATTCCACTTGCACGTTTCTTCCAGCCTAATATTTCTGCATATTATGCGAATGCTCTTCAAGCCAGCAAAAAGTGTTTGGATGTAGCTTGGATTCAGAAGAAACTATTGCAAAAGATCTCTGCTCAATATTCTGCTCCACGGTGTCATAAAGAATAATGACTAACTTTACACCTGTGCACGTACATAATGAACTCCCTTTTCATTTGAATATCTCGAGTGAAAATTCTCATAAGAATAACTGTAAAGTTTTGTTAAAAGCAAAGCAAAAAAAAAAAGAAAAAAGAAACCCACATGAATTCTTGCTACTTCTTGAGGAGACCTACAGGTCTGATTTATAAATCTGTAATTAGAATCCAAAATACTTAGAGAGTTTAGGCTTTCCATACATGTGTACACATGTAGGTAGGTCCACAATTACACATCTGCATTATTCACTAAAGCAAGCACTGAAGTCTCACAACTTTACAAGATAAAAGATGACAAAAGACAAAAGTGCACTGTTAGTCCTTTCTCCTCTTTCTCTTTCACCATGTGTAGTGATGAATGCATTAAAAGATATTTTCAAAGCACTACCAATTATCTTGTCTTGGATCTCTATTCCAAGTATAGCCCAAATTGATTCATACATTTTCACCTTGGATGTTTAGGATAAGGAGTCAGGATCTGCTGAAATTGGCTGTGGAACTTGACTATTCCTTCATGACTTTTTGTTAAGGACCTAACATATCACTTTGAAGATATCTGTTAAGATATCTGTCAAGATACATATCACACATCTGAGTATATAACCGTATTTTCATATACACGCTCGAATATATATTTACTTCTATTGTCATAAGTTTTTCAGTAGAGCACTTCCTTATCCACAGCCATTTAAAGCAAGCTTGAAAAAGAATGTGTTTTATATACAATTGCTGCCAGGAGTTACTCAAAAGGCTAGCAACAAGGAAAAAATGAGACCGCCTGCAGCCAATTTTAATACAACCTGTTATTCTTCCTATCCCATGACAGACATGAGTGCTGAGTGAAACAGAAGTAACATTTGGCTGGCTAAAAAATCTTTACAGACAACTCTGCCAACAGACATTACACATTAACATTGAAAATGCCTGATGTTCATTGTGCAAACATTCTCCTTGTTTCAAACTAGAGCCAAAAGATATTTTACGGCTTACATAAAGTTTAGTGGCAACAGCAGAGGTATATTTTTATGGACCAGTAGAGAAAGTCCTCATGCTCCTGAGAAGGCTATTGGGAAACAGCTGGCAGTCACAACCTACTGAGAAATATTGATGTTGAAACAGAGTACAAAATATGCCTGTCACCCTCACGCTTTCCAGGACAGACACAAAACACAGCTCACTATACAGTTTTCTGAACACTGATTCTGTCTTCCCATAGCACTTTAGCTTGCACTTTTGAAGTCGACCAGAAGATTTACAGCACCATCAGTTCCCAAAGTAAAATGAAGGTGGTTTTGCTTTTTTGTTTTTGGAGGGGGACAGGAAGGGTAAAGGGAAGCAGTTATTCTTATATATATATAATAGATATTCTTATATATATATATATATATTATTTTTTTTTATCAGGTTCCTTAGAAATAAAAAGTCAAATGTTCACCCAGACTATCTAAAGCTAAAGGCGACACAGCTGGATAGATTAACAGGAACAGTGACATTGGAAAGACATCTTCTGTGTTCCCAGAAAGAATGTAGAAAAAAAACCCATATATTCAAAATAAAAATGAAGTAATCCAAAACCAAATTCATACAAATTTGTAGTCAAAAGGCTGAAACAGAAGGATGTTATATTATTCCTACCAATCTTAGTATTGCTGTCTTGCGTAGCTTAACATTACTATCTTCTATAACTGGACTTCAATCACTGCCTACCAAACTGTGGTATGCACGTTTCAAATATCTTTGTGCTCTGGATGGCAATAACACTGTCCCATGGTGACAAACTCTGTTGACAATAATTTCAACTCATGATAACCAGACAAACTTGACACCACAACGTAAACGGACAACTGGAGACGGGGCAATGCCAAGAAGCTGAGCTCATCCTTTACCTGCTCAAAAGTATGACGCATCTGGAACATGGACACAGTGTACTGGCCCATTAAGATAAGTCCAAGATTGTTTCAATTTCAAGCCACGAACTACTCTGGGCATCCAATTCTTAAAAAAAAATAAAAATAAATAAATAAATAAAGGACTGCAAAGTTACACAAGAGAAGTCTGCTTAGTGACTGGCACACAACCAGCATAAATAATAAAGTGTTTGCTACCCAAAATTGGAAAAATATGGGGAAAAAAATGCCCCTTTTTATGTCTCTGATGTTGAATTTGCTTTTGCAATGGGCAAATTTTTATGCTTCTTCATTAAACATTGGCTTTATTTGAAAAGAATGTTCCTGTTCATTACCTGACAGAGCATAAGTGTAAAAAGGCTGAAGGCCAAAAAAAGTGCTCCATATGATTAGCTCTGATTCTCTGTTCTGTGTAAAGAACATCATTAAAATGAAATCATCATTCACTGTAACCAATGGAATTCAGCCCAACTGTTTGAATTAGCATTTTCTCCATCTCTGCACCAAGCGAACAACCTCATCTCTTCCAAAATCTATTTTCCTAGGGACACAGAAGAGTACCACCTCCCATTACGTTTGGATTCAAGCCACTGGGAGATGGGGAGAACACCACCTGCACACAGCTTCTTTGATCAAGAAGTATTTTAACAGTGTTATTCTGTATTTAAATATTCAAAATAGAAGTGATCCATGCAGTGGCTTTGCAGGATTTCTTCTTCTTTTCTAACTACTTAGGAAAACAGTAAGAACAATCTAAGACATCAGAACTAGACAGCACTTCTTTTTCTCCTCGGGAAAGCTAATCTATATTTAATAACAGAGCACCAAGAGAGGGACACTCATAACAGGATGAGAAATATTAAGGTGTTTCTCTTGTTAAGCAGTGAAATATAGCTATTAAATCGTTAAAACCTCTGTAGTGCTTAAATATGACAGAAGAAAATTGGTCCCAATGAGATTATCTGATCTTATTTCAGTCTTTTAGGATGGTGAATGTGGACAGAAAGATTTGGAACTACGGTATTTTTTCAATGAAATTTCAGGGCATAACCACAATTGCAGTGAATCAATTTTGACTTCTCGGAGAGATTTATGCAGAGATGTATAATACAGCACATTAATCCCCTTGTGTCCCCAGAGGGAAAACACATTGCTTATTCAACAACATAAAAAAAAATCAAAAAAAGGAAAAGTCTTTTCAGCCACATATCTGTCCTCCAAAGCCAAAATGAACAGCTTGGATAATAGGAATATTTTTGCTGAATTAACAAACAATAACATCCCCATTATATGTAATGGTTTAACTACATATATTATGGCGTGAGGGGACTGCAGTTTGTCATTCTGCCTCTGCCTGTGTGGAGCTATGGACCCGAGGGCACAGATGGGGCCAGGACACCAGGAACGCAGCGGTAAAGACTCTCTTTGAGCCATGAAGTGCTGGGCAGAATCCAAAGCAGATCTAAAACTATTTAATGCTATTCTGGGTCCTAGGAGGCACAACCAGTCCCTTGATTCCTAAAGTGAAAAAGGATGGAGGAGAGCCGTGCTTTTAAATAATTCTTAAGCACAGAATTTTCTGAGTTGTTTTCTTTTCATATCAGCTTGCATCCTGCGAATTGAAGTCGCTTCCCAATACAGAGGGAGGAACAGCCAGAAGGAACCCTATTTTTTATTGCCTTCCTTGCAATTCATTACTGGAAAGAGTGGATAGAGTATCTGTGAGGCATGCAGTGTACCACCTTTCCTCTCATGCGTCCATTCAACCGCAGTGCAGGCAAGAGCTGGGAGCAGGTGGTTCGGAGCAGTGGCAGCACCACTGCTAAATGGTCACAAAGCTGATGTTTGCTGCGTAGTTAGCAGGGAGCGTTTCTCTCTCCGATTTCAATTTAGATTACCTGATCACTATTGTTTGCACAGATCCAAAACGCTTTTCAGACAGCCTTTCCACCACCACTTCTGCTCTTCTGTCAAATAAACATTTTTTTCAAAAGAGCACTCACACTGCCATAGCAGCAACCAGAATCCCACCACTGCACGGTTTGAATTGCTGGCCTCAGCCACCAAAAAGAAAACAAACACCAACAAATACCGTCTCCACTCAGATTTTAGAGACCCGATAACCTTCGGCAGCTTTGATGTCTGCTAATTCATTTAAAAACCTTATTTCTCAGTATTATATGTTACAGTTTATGACTTCCTTTTTAAATCAGGTTGTATCACCCCAGAGAAAACAAAGCATCCACTCCTAGCAGTGTGGTGAAAACAGCACAGCTGGAGAAAACTAGTATGCAATCATGAGACATTATTACTTTTTCAGCAATTCTACCACCAGTGGCTCTACAGTGCTTTGTGAAAGCATCAAGCATTTTTTTTTAATTAACTCAAATTTTATTTCCCCTCTTAATAAGTGCATCAGAAATAATGTATGAAGTTGATTATATTTTGGATTTAAGAGCCTAAGACTAACCCTGAAATCTTGATTTTATGCCTATTTTCAGAATGTGGAAAGCATATTTCAAAGTGTATTTTGCACTATTTCCTCTGCCTGCACTTAGCCAAAGGTAACTTTTCTCAATGGAATAAAGCTAACGGCTCCAGGAGAGAAGATAGTGCCTTGTCAGGAAAACAAACCTCCAGCTTAAAGGAAAGTTTTGGTGCGCTGTGCCAAAATTGCATTCTGAAAGCCCTGCTGAAGCCACAGGGCAGAAGCACAGTGCATCAGAAGGTTCTCAGAGCAGACCCGGGCACCAGGCAACTCACTGCTGCTGTGGTACAGTTAAGGTTCACATGGAATCAGGCTAAAATTGCACATAAAGCCAGAGGCTGAAGTTGTGATACGTCCTAGAAAGCTCAAGTCTCAGCTGACAGACACTGAACAACTGCTCCCACTAAAACGCTCCATCTTTCTATGACCAAGTAAGGGAGAAAAAACCCTGGCTTTAAGGTTTGTAAAAGAGCAGACAGAAAGTTCTGCCTGATGTTTTATTGATGTGAACTTGTGTTGCTTAGGTAACTGCAAATGATTTCTAACTGGTTTTCTTCTCATTCTACAACACAGCAGAGGAGTACTCATATTTTAACTTATGTTTGAGACAGCGTAACTTACTTTTATTCCCCTTCCTTATTTCAGGCTCCTCCACAAGTAATATTAGGGTGCCCTTGTGAGAAAGTCCTGACTTAATAACCTTTGCAAAGATAAGAATTTATAACTCCTACCATAGAACTCACTCAGAAATACTCACGTACCGTTCTCTGTGTTCAGTAATGTCAGAGTAAGTCATAAAACATTAATGGAGAAAAGTGAAATTAAATTACATTTAAGACTTAATTCAATATCCAGGTATCCCAAGTATTTTATTTTTATACTACTGGTCAATCTCACTTTTCCCTCTTCTTCTCTTGTCTTTTCACCTCTGTTGCTAACTTGAACGTCAAAACGCAGCTACAAGATCCAAGTAATGCAAAACTTGTCAGAGAAAATGTTGAAAGTTTTGATTTTTTGTACCAAATTTTGTACACTAAGTATTTTCTCTTCCCTCCAAACACACAAGGGAGCTTGTTGCTTGCCACCATATAAAAAGTAGTAGAAAGCTATTCAGTTTAGCTAGTTCTCTTCTCTGCATAAATACAGAAATGTTGATACTTACAAGTAAGTTTACCTCCATACATTTAGGAAATATTGGAATGGAAAAGATCTTTGAAGTATATTGGATTTGACATTGGATCTTTTCATGCTATGTTTTCTCTTGTGGCCCTCCTACATGAAGCATCAATATCGCCATAGAATTAATACTGTGAAAAAACTCTATTTGACTTCACTGAGGGAAAATAAATTTTAATCAATATAATCCAAATCAGTGCCACTGCTCCTTGTTTTCATTTCAAAATAAAATGAAAATGAGTTCTCATGGGTGAAGAGTTATTATCTGCAGAGAGTCATGAGCTGTTTTAATCGGAGAGACTGATAATAGCAGACACCTCAAGTCCAGAAGTTAAGCAGAACTGAATTAGACGTATGTATGACTATAATACATGTATAAATAATAATACACATATATAAACAATTAAAAAAAGAAAAAGAAAAAGAAACAGAAGTAAGATTAAGAGGGAGAGTGAGGAAGTCAAAAGAGCAATGAATACTGGGAAAATGACAACACAATGTTAGCCATTGTGCTTGACAAGGAAGATGATCCAGCTCCTTTCTTTACCACAATTATCTGTACTGTTGAAAGAAAGGTCTGGAGAACAGGGTCTCATCTAAGGCTGGTATCTATCTGCACAGCCTAGCATCATCCTTTGGAGGTATTCAAGCCAGTGCTGCCAATATGAATGCCGCACAGGCTGAAGTGAAACCTGCAATAACTCCCAAATAATAGACACCGTGTATCTGAAATACACTCTCAGAAGCAAATGTTGGATCTGATTCACACACAGCTGAACCTGACTTCTCCATTTTGCTACGCAGTAGCCAATATTAAAGGGAAAGAAGACCCAAAATTGTACTCCAATTGCATTTCCAACAGCCATGGCTCCATCCCAGCAATTGCAGAACTTCTGCCTATGGGACATCCTTCCTTGATCCCAGTTTCAGAGTCTATGAAATACCCGATCCACTGCACTCTCATCCTCTCAGTTCTTGGGAACTGCTCCATCAGTTACACCACTAACAAGACCACATGTTGTCCTGAGGTCAACGTGGCAGAACGGCCCAGACATACCTGCCTAGATTGCCCTGCCTCTCTGCAGGACCAGTGCGGCTCTGCTCCCTCTCGCAGCAGGTGAATTTATCAGCTGTACTAGAAGGTTTGATTAGTTTTGATGTATAAACAGTTTCCACAGACTCGCCATACACAGAGAATTAGAAAATAGTAAACACCCATTTTAAAGGGTCTGTAAACATTCAGTCAAACGGAATGCTGAATTTGCTTGTCTTGGTGGGCTTTTATGTTTGGTTTCTGTAACGCTCTAGCAAACGAAGATGCTTGTAGAAAGTACTGTAACAGCAAACAGATACTTTGATGAAAAAATAAAGAAAAAAAACACCAAAAAACCATTTGCTTACGAAGGAAGATAAATGAAGAACATATCGAGCGGTACTATAGAGCTGCACCACCTGATCAACCTTTCCCAATTAAAAGAGATAGCTTGTTTGTTAATGAAGAGAAAAAGCAAATGGGAACAAAACAAACAACAACCCGGACAGAGACCAGATAGTCCGACAGAAACCAAAGGACCACAGCCCGCCCGCTCCCTGCTCTCTCTGATGAGTGACAGCATCAGGCTTTCTTTCAGACACCTTTGATCCTCTCCTCTGCCTCTGGCTACCACAGTATATTTTGTGATTTTCCCACATAGCAAGAAACAGCTCGTACCTCAGAATCCCAGCCAAGTCCTATAAAATGCCCAGAAGGCACCTCTCAGGAGGTGGGAGGAAACATAACAAGCTGCACAGGGCTAGTGTATTTCTCCCTGCTGCAGAAAAGTGGGCTAGCGGTCCCTGCCAATGAGAAGCAAGCCGAAATGGCTTGGAAGTAATGATTCTAATCACTTAATTTACACTTATTGTTTCGGCTCCTAATTCTGCCTTTCTGTGAAATGGTGTTTATCCTTTCTTTATTGTTAGTATGCAAATGCAGTCTCCATTTCCTCACACAGCCAGCCGTTGTTATACCGCAAGATGTTGTAACTTAATGCTGAATTAGGGTATGTGAACTGACACACAGCGAACCGATCCGAGCCCCCAGCCTGCCTGCCATGCCATGGTACGCAGCAAACAGACGATGCTGTCACTGTGACGTTTTTCCATCGTACCACCACGGGAGCCTTTCCCAAAGGGCTCTTCGGAGTACATGAAATTCCTGCATTGGAGAATTCAGAGAATGCAAACATTGATTTTGAAGTTTGCCCGATTTTTATGCAAATGGCACAAAGAAATGCTGCACGACTCTAAGCTGAGAGGCAGTCCCAAAGTGAACCTTTTGTCTGCAGCCTGAAATTGCGTGCATAAAAGACTGTGCAACAGCATATTGTGCAAACGAGTGCCTGTGCTAAAGGAAACCAGAGTAGGAGCCAGGTGTGCCTGACAAACAGATCGAAAATTTTTCCTTCTCCTTTCTTGCTAGATGTGTGGAAATTACTGAAATAGTATCAAATCTCCCTCTTCCCCTCCATATCAACACACAGGAGACTAAACCTCTATGTTATTATGCAGCAGGCACAATATGAAGTCTATTCCATTTGAATTTGATGAACTATACGTACTTCAGACCTAACTAAAACATCCCCGTCAGGATTTCAAAATCGTATCAATACAACAAAATTAGAAGAAAAAATTGGCCATTTAAACAATGGAATTTCTTTATGTCTGTTCATTTTAATCCTTGCCTGCTCCCACATCTGACAAGAGTCATAAAGCAAACGTCTCCAAGTACGTCTAAGAGGGACTGGGAATGCTTTACGAGAGCCACACGCTTCCTTCCCGAATATCCACGGTGCATATTTATTTAGCTGAGCCTGAATAATGCGTGGAGCTACAGCCCTGGGATCGGAAGCTGGCTGTCCCCGCTGTCGAATAAACCAATAACGACAGCAAAGAAAGATGGCTTCTTTCCTCCAGAGAGCCCATACGACAGACAACAGGTGGAGACAGGAAAAACAAAGGGATCACCAAAGCCTCGGAGAACATCCTGCTCAGCAGGGGAGGCAGTGCTGATGCTAAATCACCCACTGTCTCCTTCTTGTCAAGTTTTTGCAGCCTTTCTAGCACGGGAGCTCTCAAAGGGAGCTGTGAAGCAGGATGCTTGCAGATGTTTACAAAGAGCTTCTCTTATGTGAGCAGAGCAACAGGGGAAACACTGTGACAGACTTATTTGGAAGCACGCAGAGGCAAACGGAGGACTCCAGCATAAGCCTGATTTTCTGCACCTGCCTTCAAGTCCTCTATTATTCAAGAGAAATCATTTGAAATTAGTTTGTCACAATGAAACTTCAGCGTATCCTGGCTTATGCTTGCATTACCAGAATTGTGATGACTTTTATCATTAATGGCCTGTTTCTCCAGAGGGGCAAAGAGACACAAAATGAAAAGGGTTTACGAAGTGTCTCTGTGTCTACTAATTCAAGTAGAGCAAGTAGCACAACTCCTGCCTGTTTCCCTGACCCAGATTTAGATGGCAAAATGCATTAGCAAAACAGAAAGCTATCCATCAGCTATTTCAAACCAAGAATGATAAGAGCCGGATTTGTGCGTTTGTGCCAGGAGGGGGAGAAAATGTGCCTGGTGAGAATAAATGATATTAAGAACTGTGCTCATTCTGAGATTCATCCTCTTTATACCACCTGAGTGGCTCAAAGGGGCCTTAATCCAGCCCCAAATTGTCAATAGAGAATACTCTATGAATGAAAACTGCTGCAGCGTTTCTGTTGGGCCTTGGCCCCACTAATGCCACAAGCACACACCTGCAGGACAGAGCTCTCTCCAGCCTCACCTGCTCCAACTCTGCACCCTCAGGAGCCACCTCTGAAATGCCACAGAGGCACAGGAAGCAGTCCCAATCCCTCCAGCCATGCGCATCCTACAAATCCAGGCACTGCCTGCCCATCAGGGATGGTGCTGAGCAGTGGCTGTGTGCCACCCTCCAATGTATAGTTGTTTCAGGCTGCACAGAGCCATATGTTTACATGATTTAATGATTTCTTGCCTTCCTTTCCCCCTTTTCTTTTTTTTTTTTTCCTCCCATGGAATTCCCATCAGTTTGAGACTGTGCAAAGCAACGTGCTCGAGATGAAGAAACAGACCCCACTACAAATTCCTGCAGGCGGAAAAGCAGCAGGAACCCCTGCCAGATCTGAGCAGGTGTCTGTTCGTAGCACCATAGCACAGACTGTGGCTGCTGCCAAAAGCCTGTCGCTCCCTGACTGCGAGGAATGAGTGCCCAGAGAGGCAGTGGTTTCCAGTGGTCATCAGCTGATGCAGTGGTGAGTACTGCACGTGCCATCCACATCCAATGCTCACGCTGTTGGCCAAGCTTTACTCTGTGCATTCCTCCCTCCTCTCTGCAATAACACACCCATTTGTGGCCAACTGTGAAAAACGCGACTGGCAGAGTTCAGTGTAATTACTTGGTTTTCCAGCTTCATCACTGCATGCCTCAGAGGTAGTTAAATGGTAACAGCACTTTTTTCCTTCACTTCCAGGCCTGTGCCATAACAGAGTATCAGTTCTCCTTTGATGGAAGGGGAACAAAGCTAAGTAAAATTAAAAAAATAATAAATCAGCTCACAGGGACCTCAGTGAAGTAAGAAACCAAGGACAGCACTCCATTTATAGCCAGAGAACTCCGTAATAATCACAAATTCTGGAGTAATAAAGAACCCGGCCAATTTTTCATTCTTTAACTCCTTTAGATCTCATTTAGCACAGCTCTGTGAAGAACCCCAGTTTTAACCCCCAATGGAAGACAACGCTGCCGACCTACAGCTGGGACTCACCCCAACAGCGTTGGCTGTACCGTGTGCGTTCTGTGCGTATCGCTTCCCCACACCGCACTCCCGGCACTTAAGGAATGGCTGCTGGCAGCTTTCCAGCTCATTTCTACATCTGTGCTCCATCAAAGCTCAATTACCCTGAAAACTTCAATAGATGTTACCAGGATCTCTGCCACGGTTCTTAGAGGACATGCAAGAAGATTGTTGTTTGTTGTTTTTTTTTTTAAGTAATATTACCGCAACAAGAAAAAGTAATCACAGATTTGCATCTTTTCCAAGGTGGGGTTGAGCAAAAAAGAAAACAAATCTAAGGTGGGAAAATGTTTTCCAAGTGGACTTCTAAGTGCATCTTTTAATGAGAGCCACAGGTTTTGTACATATATCCACTGCACTGATTCCTGAAAGCACTCAGCACTTTTGGGTTGTTCACCAGCCATGTTACGGGCACTTTATAATCCTGCAGGTCATTTTCTGCCCTGTGAATATTTAAGCAGGAAGGCTGAATGTGATACTAGCAGATTTTATTTAAAAAAAAAAAAAAAAAAAGATAAGGGGAAAGGAGGATGAGTAAAAAAAATAAACTACAATGGAGTATCACGGATCCACCGAAAAGAACTACAGAAAGGTAATGTTAGAGGGGCACATTAAATACTTGGTGACACCTAGTTGGTGCTGCTACCCCTGACAGTGTGGAAATGGATGGGTTTTGTGAAAGCATCTGACCAAAATGCAGCAGTTTTGGTGACAACCCCTTTGAGCCTTCTAACTCACTCTGGCGAATGCGAAGAGGCAACGAAGGGCAGCCTGAAGCAGGCAGTGAGGAAGGCTGCCACAGACAAGCAGCCAGCCCACGAGGGATGCACAGTAAATCTGAAAAAAAAAAACCCAGAACTGCAAGGGATGTGGCTGCTGGAAATCCCTGAAGCATTCTTCCCAAAGCACAGCCATGCAGCCAGTTATATATTTTGGCTGTCAAATAGAGCAGAACATGTTCCTGCTTTTTGTTCTTTTACAGAGGAGCTAGAAGGGAGCAGAGCAGAGCCTCTGCAGGAAGAGCCAGGGCTCTGCAGGAAACCCTTACTGCTGCTGAGGTCTCATAAATGATAACAAATGCATCGCCCTCCAATTTCAGACAGTGACAGCACCAACTGCTCAACGGCTGGACCAATATGAGCAATTTCTCATGTGAATATTCATTCATTTTATGTATTTTATACATTTCAGTTTGTAGCTGCTCAGCTATCTCTGAGAAGCTTGCACAGATTCATGCTGGTTCATCATAGCTTATATTCCTGCATCATCCAAAGCCTAGCCAACACCTGTTCTGAAAGAAAAAAATCACGTCCAAAGAGCACTATCATCAGGGAAGTTCTTTACAGAAGGAGTGGTGAGGTTCTGGAACAGGTTTTGCAGAGTGGCTGTAGTTGCTCCATCCCTGGAGGCATTCAGGACCAGGTTGGGTGGTCTTGAACAACTAGAGCAACCTGCTCTAGTACGAGATCTGGTGGCCCTGCCTGCAGCAGGGGGGCTGGAACTTGAGGAGCCTTGGGATCCCTTCCAACCCAAGCCATTCTACAATTCTATGACTCCTCCTGTTATACGAATGTATACACACACAGAGTTCACTGTATGCTATATAGGATCCTCAACCAAACCATGTGAACGGTGAGAAAAGTGACATCCAAACTCAGATATCGACCCAAAAATGCAACAGAATTTCTCAGTGAAGTAAGAAACCTTGGAAAGTTGTCATATCCAGAACAAGACAACATTCCCAGAGCTAAGCATTATTTTGCACTATTAAGTACAGTGATTGTGGCTGCTGTGATCGTGGCCAATGCCTCTGAGGGTGCGTTGGTCACTAATGGATGCCCACGTAACAGTCCCCCTTAGGGGATGAATGTTTTACATTCATACATGTTTGTGATTCTAACAGGGCTAAAGTAAGTCCTCGTTTGCATGCCCCCCCTTTCAGAAATATATACATAATAGCTTAACATATGGGGTGTGTATTTCCTGTTCTGAAACATTTTTTCCTCTTTGAGAACAAATGGCCATAAATCCTACAGAAGCTAATGCTGCAGATTCCATAGCTGAAGATTTCCACAAATCCCAAAGGCCATGACGTCTGCCAGATTATAGATTTAAAACCGAACACTTTGCAGTAATGCATGTTTTTTCCAGCACTGGACTCAACGTGCACGTGTGCTGAAGAGAGGTTTGTTTTTCAAATGACACAGAAGCTGATTCTGCTGGCCCTGAATATGACCTCCCTGCTCACCCTAGGGACAGAAGGAGCAGCTTTGAAGCCCTCCAGTTTCTCTGGATCCCAGGCAGTTCAGGTCATCTTTCCAAGGTCACTGGTTGAGGATAAATAGAGCTTCAGTAGTGTATAGAGCTTGAGGTTTTGTACAACACTCTGCTCATCTGGTGCCCATTAAGTAGCAGCTGACTTGTTGCAGGGATTTAGGGCAGGAAAACAAGTTAGAAAATACTGGGGAGAAAGAACAGCAGACGACAGGAAATCTAGTTAAAACAACAATGGAAAATACGAAATATCAATACTATTAACTGGTGATACACAAAATGGAGCTATAAAACAGCAATGTTTCTTCTATACTGTTCACAAAACACACATTTCTGTTCAGAGTTCATTTTAGACTAAACTCCACAGAGGAGCTTATTTTGAGAACTAGCTTGATCATTTTGTATTGTTCTAAAGAAGACCGTAGACAGAGTCCCATAGAATCATACAGGTTGAGAAAGACCTCTAAGATCACCAATCCCAACTGCAGGCCCTTCACCACCATGCCCAATATGTCATGTCCCTAAGTGCCAACATGTTGCAAAGTGATGACAAAGAGCAGAATGCACCCCCAGCTCCGGCCAGGTGGAGGGCCAGCAGCCAACCCCTGCCACTCCTGACCCCAAGTGTGGAGAAGGACTGGAGCAGGACAGCCAGTGGTGCACTGCACTGGAGCTCCCTGTAGATGGAAGAGGACAAAAGAGTGAAGAGGCTGCTGGAATTGATGACAGCTTCCAAAACCTCCCAGGGGGACCACGGGGCAGCAGGGTAACCCCAGGACATGGGGACAGCCTGTCAGCCCTCCACAAGTTATGAAGCTTAACACACTTAGCCCACCCCTCCCACTCGTGCCATCCAGCAGCCACCTAATAAGGAGTTTATGGACAAGAAACAATAAGAATAAAAATACTTCCGTCACATTACACACAATAACTTAAAATCAGATATATTAGCAGATAAAAATATAAGAAGTCCAACAGCATTCGATTTCTAGATGCTTCACACTGAACCCACTGATAGATTTAAAAAGCTAATAAAATTCATAAAGGAATCTAATTATCTACAGTACCTATTCAATTATAAAACATGATGAAGAAAAAAAACAGACAAAATAAGACTGCTGCCTTGTGTTTACTGATCCATCTAAGGCTGCTAGTTGTATGCACTAAATTAATATTTTCCTCATGCAGATAGCTGGAATATTTATTCCAGACACCAAGGAATGCAATCATTATTTAACAACCGTAGTGAAAACCTTGCCAGCACAGGAAGGTTTTATTACCCAAAAATTCTAAGTGTTCATATATTTTTTATACATACGCCCATGTATAGAAATGCAGTTTTGGTATGTCCTCCTGGCTTACCTTTGATAGATGAGGAATTCCTCTGTTATTAGGAGAAGTCAAATAAAGTCAAACCTTTTACACACAGGTTTCTCTTTATATTTTCACCAATTCCAGGGGGCAAAATTACTGGGCTTCATCAAGTTCATCAATCAATTGATAATTTAAATCTACAGATTAGGATTGCTTGTTTTGGAAATTTCTTTTCTGACTTAAAAAAAGCAAAACAGTGTTGGGCAGCTCATTTCTCAGTGGCTTTTGGACTATAACATGGTCAGATGCTGCCTCAACATTGCAATCTATTTCCACAAATGCTGAGCTATCACAGCTTCCATTAACTACTACTGGAATTTTGATTTCTCAACACAGCAAAATAAAAACAAAACCAGAATGTTTGGTTAAATATGAACGAGTATTTAGATTGTTACTGGTCGTTAGGTTGGTGTGAAGATAAGTTCCAAAGCGAAGTTGAATCCAAGGCAAATGTAAACCCTAAGTTTCAGATATCATCATTAAGTCATGTTTTTTTGTTGTAGAGCTTGTCTATTCTTTGACCATAGAGCCATGTTAATTAACTTAAAATGTCAAATGACTACATCTGAGATTACTGAATTTGCATTAACAATACTCAACCATCCAAAGTTTACTTTGCACCTTAGGTCGTTCAGAAATAAGTGTTCGCGTTTAGAAAGCACTACCAATAACTCATGTTACTTACAAAGGGTTGCTTTCTGTTTGTTTTTAAATCTGTACCTAGAAACTCACACATCCACACAAGCTTGAGGCATTCTGGTATCATTCAATATCAGCCAAATTTCTGGAGACTGTATTTTGCTAAGAGAATACCTTATAAAAGGAAGAAATTACCAGAGCAAAAATAAACATGCAGTAATCATTAGCAGACTACCACACAGATAACGTGAACATCTGAAGTCAGAGGGAAATAGATTTTCTGCCTGCAAAGACAATGTTGAAACACGAAACTTGTGAGCCACAACCAGCAGCTCACAAGCCTTTCAGAAGTTTAGTCAGAACAAATTCAGCCTTTTAATAGAATCCAAGTTGCCAATGACTGAAAAACTGGACAGGAAACGTCCTGGGAAAAGCTCTTCTCAGAAGAGAAATCTTAGTGAGTAAAACATGAAACCTTTTCCAACAGGGCTCCAGTGGCTGAACGCTTGAGGTAAGGACTGCATAACCACAGAAATAGTTCCAAACTGAAATGCAAACATTACAATAAAACTGGGTTTCCACCAGATAGCAGTGCTGTTGGAATTAGCTTCTTGACTGCCTGAACTTTCTTACCATGTTTTGCTGCTCCATGCCCAGGAACTCGAGGAATGCCCAATCCTAGTGACGCTCAGAAAAAAAGGCACCAGTGCCAAGTACCACGTTCCTATAAATTTTAATTTGCAACTGAGTTGCAGTTATTTAATGCTCATTCCTTCACCTTTTTTTTCCTGCTTATTTTCTATAAGGTAAACATCAGTACTCTTCTCTCTTCTGCTTGGCTTGGGCATTGAGAGATTTAAATTCAAAAGCCGTTTTCTCACAAAATGGAATGATTCACCATTTTATCTGTAGATAAAGATATCTAATCTAATTCAATCACCCTGGAAAATAAAGATATGGTTCTGTGCAGCTGCCATAAAGAAACACCTGGTGTGATTTAAAAACATGGGTGCGTTTGCAGTTTCATGTTTTCTTCTTGACATGAAAGCACACTTTTTTCCCTTACCATTTGTCTAAATGTTAAAGCCACAGAACTTCTTCAAGGAAAAAAAAACAAATTAAAGTAGCTTCAGAAGCTCACAGACCTGAGGCTTTGAAGGGCCCATCTCAAAGTATGAACTTTGGGAGAATTATGCAAATAACAGAAATGCCTAAAATAAAACAGATCAACCTGTATGATTCCTCCAAAAGACCAGAGTCAGAGTGGTGGAAGGATGGAACTCCACATTCTGTCTCTGTTACAGAGAGAGCCCACATCTCTTTGCCATTTCAAGGCACACCTTCATTTGCCAGTCTTTTAAGAGCTCACTCTGAATTCAGCTCTTGCCAGCAGTTTTCACAAGAACCAAGTTTACCTGATTTCACTGCCATTTTAATTAGGATGTAATGTTTGGTATTACTTGGCATAATAAAACTAAGTTATTGCAATGCAGTGAATTATCTTGGACTATAATACCTTTCATCTAAGCCTATTAATAACACTATCTGTAAGCCAATTCCTCAGGTTGCTTAGAAGAGCAATAGCTTGGAAATTAAATCCTAATCAGATATTCTAAGCAAATGATTTCAAAATTGAATACATTAATCAAAAAAATATATAATTAACTGTAAATGCAATAGAACAAATTATTGTAAATCCTAAGGATACAATTATTTTAAAAGGAAGTATAAAGGAAAGAGAAAAGATTTCAATTTGCTAGTGTGAGCTCAGATTATAAATAAATAAATATTTTCCAAATACAGTGTATCCTGGCAAATAGATATAAAAAATAATACAGCAATTTGCTTTTCTCAGGATTTGTGCCCAACAATCTGGAATTGTTCCACTGGAGACACGCATCTCTCCCTCCTGCTATGAGATCATCATGATCTGCCCCTGCCCATGAGTGCCAACAGCTGGCATTAAAAAGGAGGAAAACAAACAAACAAACAGAACAAAACCAAGCCAAAAATTTGTCATCTATCACATGAACTGCAGCTTTCCAATGGAAAGTCCACTGCATCGTTCAGAAAACTCAAGTTATGTTATTTAAATCCCTGATAAGGAACTGGGTTCAGTTCTGGGACAGTTCCACTCTTGCGCTGAGAGGCAGCTGGAGTTCCTGGAGGTGGTATCGTAAAACAAACTGGTTTAATTCTTACCACTTTCAGCATGCTTTAAAGGTAATGAATACTAATGCAATGCCACCTCTTGATGGGATATTTTTTTAAGGATTTTTTCCCCCACTTCACCAAGTGTAATGGCATTTTAATTATGTAGTTCTAAATGCTCAAGAACTTTAATGAGGAATTTGGAAGACAAATTGAAAGAGACGCGGCCAAATATAAAAACGTAAGTAAATGCTGCACGAGCTCAGTGCTTCCTGGCAAAGGGACATGAAAAACACACCGACTCATTTACACATCACCCTCTGTACTTCATTTTGCTGCACTGCATTCTACATCAACAGTCCAGCTGATGACAAAGAGGACATTAATTCACAGCTGCAATACCACCACCTTCTCCTGAGCACTCACAGTACAGAGACTACACATCGGGGTGAGGGGCTTCACGAATGAACAAAAAGAGGTGTGAAGAGAACAAAAACTTTTCAAGTTCTCTTCAGCAGTCCTGGTGAAACCATTGGGGAAAGCTGCTAATTTATAAATGACAGAGGGGTTTTTTGCTTTGTTTTTTTTTTCTAAATCAAGTCTCATAACTTGTTTGTGAGAGATAACTGTAAGTGAACCCCTCTGAAGGCTTGCAGTCTATCTTCTTTACAGTGGCATAATAGAACAATAATTTTGGAGAAGCTACCACAGTCACAAAAGGATGATGAAAAAGCAGGGTCGGAATCCCCAGGTATTTTGGTGGCAAATTTAAAAACTGGCTATTTTAAACAAAGGAAAAGCAGCACACTGGCAGGCATCCGATGGCTCTAGAGGCTAGACATCCTGTTGTTCACCATGCAACTCAAACCACAGACAGAACTACGAGGTCCTCCATGTGTTCTTCACATCAGAGGACTGGTACTGTCACTGCTGCAAGTGTGAGCTTGGCAGACTTGCTGGCAATCCAGCACACACTCCTCCACCACTGCCTCATGCAACTTTGATGCTTTTTACTGACAGTAGCTCTGATTACAAAGAGCGAATGATAAATGACAGTAAACCCATTCTTACCATTCCTTATTACACACTATTACAACAGCACATCTTATTGAAGTGCATTGGTTATTAAATACGAATATTCCAATCACTATAAACTTGGTAAGTTATCATTTCATTCTACATCTTCAGAAGCTGCACAGCACAAAGCAGAAGTCTTCTGTTTATTTAGACGTAACAACTTATTCTTGTGCAAACACGGGTTCACCTTCCACCAATTCGCCTTCCAAGGAGAGGTTTTTCCTACTCAAATTGTTTTAAGTTTACTTCCATTTCTGATTTATTCCAATACAGTGCCATTTTTTCTTATTAAAAATATATGTATACCATACAATGTAGAACAATCTTACCCTCCTAAGGGTAGCTCAGCAACAGGCCACAGGTGATACCAGAAAGCCGAGCTCAACTGAGATGAAATTCCAGTACTTCTGATGGTAATGCGGAGGATGCAGACTGAGGGTGTGTGCCTTTGGGCAGAGCACATCCTCCTGCTCCTGCACTCAGGAGCCCAGCTGAGCTGTGCTCAGGGACACTTCAGCTCCAGCCTTTCCTCTACCATGGTGTGTCCAGCTGGGCATCTCACTGCTCCCTCATACTGCCAGCAGGTCTGGGGAATTGGAGGCCAGCTGCATCTCTGTCAGAGCAAGCTGCTGTTAGCCATGGCACTCAGCAGCTCTGCAGAAGGGCTGCATGATAACACTCAGTTCGATCACACCAGTAGGAAACACTAGGGGCAAAAACAAAAGGTCTCCAAGTGCTCTCAGTAGAACAAAGCCTCTATTTCTCCATGTACTCTGATTAATGGGGCCAAAAGCACCAAGACATTCAATGAACGGTTGCCTACTACCTCTCAGTTGCTTCCAGACAAAAGCCCAACCAGCACTGATCACACTGGGCATTTAAAGGCAGCTAGGTTATTCTTAAATCACTATTAAGACAGATCTTAACCTCACAACAAAATGCTCCATCAGGCAGAACAACACAGCTCCCACAGCAACAAGGGACAGCTACTGAAGCCCCAGCAGATCCTGTTATGGATGCTTGTGAATGACTTACTTCTGGAGGAGGTTTCTTCTCAATTTCAAGGCACTGAGCAAGTCAGCCAGAACGTACAACTGTTATGCTATCACACCTGAAAACATACAGCAGCCATACAAATACACAGCCATTAGACTCCACTAAAAGCTTACTATTTTGTGGCAATGAGGTTTATAGATTAATTCTGTGTTTGGCAGAAAGTGGATACAACTGATCTGTAACTTATCAATGTGCACCAAGTTGCTTTTTCTGTCACTAAACCTCATCTACCTTGTTTGCATCTTCTTGTGTGCTTACATTTGTTTACAAGCTGTCCAGAAAAATACTAGCATTACTCCAATAGTCGTATTGCTAAAGATAATTAGCCCTGCACTGTGTCATACTGCTAAGTTTACTGAGCTGGAAGAAAAGAAACAGCAAAGATTGTACATTCAGTGTCTCAGGCCTTAAAAATTAGCCTCAAGCAGTGCTTTGCACTTTTCAAGGCCGTTGCAAGTGTTCTGCAGCTGTTCTGTAGATGATGTGTGCTTCGTAATGTTAAAAAAAAGCGGCGATTCATGTAAAAATCTGATGATCAAGTGAAACACTGCAGGATGACAGTCTATTTTTAATATAGGACTCCCGAGGATCACTGGCTTGGAGAGTTATCAGCATAATTTTACGACGGAATGTGTTGTGTGCATTTGTCTTTGTACACTTGGCTCCACGCGTCTATCAGCTAACCCAAACCAAAATGTCAGAAACCTAACATCTTGGCCACTTCTAACCTTGCTAGATGTATAAATCTGGGAATCATCTACTGAGGTGATATGTAAGCAGTCTTGTAGATGCTCTTCTCCACAGGTGTGACCTTTCTTCCATGAACAGAGAACATTTGTCTTAATGACAAGTGCAACACGTCCACAGCTTTGCTAATGTGATCCAAAACACAGTGTATGCTTTTGTGACCAACTGCAGTAATGCAGAAGCTTATGCAAATAAGCACTGGATCCTAAATAACAAACTATTTAATATACACATGCCATCCATCTATCAAAATGAGTGGTGTTCAAACCTACAGCATTTGGTCAGCCCATGAGAATTAAGAGCTCAAAATAATGCTCAGCTTCAAATATGCAGATTATCTCTGCTATATTCTAAGATCAGGGCAATAATTATCTCATGCTGATGTCTACCAAATATGTCTCTACTGACCTAACATTCATGCCAGTGAAATTCAGTGTAATGACCTGCAGGAATCTGTGCTTTTCTTTGGAGAGATTATGTGGAGTTTTACCTCAATTCCAAATACAATTCTAAGCTCTCCTGAATACTGTAAATGTTTGAACTTAGAAGCAAGCTTATAACTGAACTCAGTTTTTACAAAGGAGTATGTATGTCACAGGAGTGTAGTGGCTGATAAACCGATGTTAAAGAAATATTTGGTAATAATTGATTTGAAAACTGGAAAAAGTCTGTAGGCACAGAAAAATTACGTCCAGTAAGAAATATGTTATTAAAAGGCTCTTCTAAGAGACCCCCTGAAGAGATTCAGTTTGTCCAGTGGCCAAATTCTTCCAGAAGAATCTCTCATTATTAAGCTTTTTTAAATGGGGTTGAATGCCTTCCAAATTCCTGTTCATTCTTACTGCAAGAAAAATACCTTCTTGATGCCATTAAGGGAAGTTCCTCTCCCAGATGTCATGTTTTAAGGATTCGTGGGAATGAAAACACAATTGATTTCTCCTGCATCTGATAAAAGCAGCCCTGAATGACTGCACCGACCCTCACTCTTCAGAGGAAGCAGATGTGAAGAACGTGGAGATGAAACACGTTTAGCTATCCTGCACTTCCTGAAGTTCACGTTAATCCACGACTAAGCCATTGCAGATCAGTGCTGAAGAACTCAAAATGTAGGTGCCTAACTTAGACTGACAAAACCACAGAACCTCACTTCTGGCACATTCAGAAACCTCTCACCATCAGTTCTGATGCAGCTTACTTCAGTGCAATGTATCCCTATACTTGCATCAGAAATGGAGTAACAATTCTTCTCATTACTGATAATGCATGCAAGATGTAAACCTTAGCTCTTCGGCGTGGAAGAGCATTTATTCAGTTCTCATTTCTTGATGCTTTCCTTTCAATAAAAACTACATTTTCATGCTTGTGTGTATGTGTATGTATAGATATAATTAAGCAGCTACGTAGTTACTACCCAGGCAGGAATGGCAATCTCCCAAATCAGATGATGCAGGATCTTAGCAGACAGTCATATTCAGAAATCAAACACTAGCAGCTCTGCTTTGTGCCTTTTAAAATACTCCAGGTTTTGATAATTTTATGATAATCACAATCCCTTGCACGCCTTTTCACACAAATAGTCATCACATACTATTTGCACAACTGGGAGAACACGACCTATACGTTTATCTAGTGCATCACTTTTCATCCTTGGTGATTTTGTCTGTCAACATTGCATTAATCTGTGCCGACTTTTGAGCAAGGCACAAGCAGCATATTATCACAGAAAAGACATGAACGTTAATGAACAACAACAACAAAAAAAAAAAAAACAGCTTGTGTTTCTCAGTATATGATTTCAGGACAGAAGAGATGAATGCCTACATTGCTGGCCTTACAGCTCACCCACGACCCAAGACCAGACAGGACAGAAGGGCAATCTCATGGACTTAGTTCCTATCAAAGTTAAGTTGAAAAAATAAGCATAAGTAAAACACAGCCTTGTTATTCAAGATCTGAAGAGGAACTTGTTTTTAAGCTAGTAAGTCAACTATTATGTTTATTAAATATACGAGAAACTAATTCTCATATGATTTAATGAAGAATGGTGTTTTAACAGCATTTCTGGGGAGCATTCAAACACCATGTGGGTATCAGGATGAGGAGGAGTTACATACACTCCGCCTTCACTATATTTTCAGATTGACTAACATTTCTGTGACATTCCCACCTCACTGCTCTCTTCCAAAGCGTCAACAGCCATGTATGAAATTAAGATTTGACAAAAGACAGTTTAAATCATGTTTACCTTAACCATGCCAGGTTCTGAAGATTTCTGTTGATACTAAACTGAGACTTAAAGACCCTCATGGTTTCATCGAAATCCAAAATTATCACAAGACTGATCAACGTGTTCTTAAAGTTTTTCCCTTACGATCTAAGTTACACTTTTACACAGCTTTTAAACCTCAATCAGGCAAGAGCTGAGCAAATTGCTGCAAGGGTAGCAGCAAAAATTGCTAGACTAACTGATTTAAGAGCAGGAATACCTATCTTCCATGAGGAGTTCAGAATTTCTGAGCATTTGGATTATCTGGTGAACACTTTTAAATTTACATCCACTTGGTGGATTCAGTGCCAGTTCTATTACTCTGCATATTGCCAGGTGTCGTTACACTCTACTCAGGAGTAGGTGCAAGGTTTTCAATCAACATTTACAGTGTTATATCATAAAAAGCCTAACTATGCATTTTATATATATCCACAGTTGACCCGTGATATCCTTTAATGGCTTGCTGTACCTGGATCATGGCACAATTATCATACACAAGCATTTCTCCAAAACCACGAAGCACAGGCAAGTAGCTATCCAGCACTCTGGATGGAAAATGAGCACGTTCTGCTGCAGGTGTGGAAAAGCACCCCGTACTGCTGTTGTGCCCTCCTGCATGCTACCGGAGCCATTGGTACTCCGCAGGGCTCCAAGCACCTGCTCTGTGCTCGTTAGTGGGCTCTCCTGCCTGTCAAGGTGAGCACCCTGACAAACCACGTACTCAATACATCTCCGATCTCAACTATCAAAACCAGGGTAAGCACACGCTGTGATGCACAAGCAGCCTGGTGGCCGATGTACCAGTATGCCTTTAGGTATGGCTAGCAAACATAGCAAAGAAATACTGCGGAACTTTCAGAGGTCTTTGCTTCGGTGATACTTTCTTACTCCGTAGCACCTTTGGAAGAGAGTTTAAAGTAAAACCAGAAACATGAAACTCACTGATGAAAGTACTGTGTGTGGGTACTTTCAGACTCTCTCTCCTGCAAAGCAGCTAAGCAAGCACCCTACTTTTCCACATCACATTCAATGTCACTCCAGCTTAATGAGGCAAAGGATGAAACTGACATTATCACCCTAAATTCCCATAAATTACCTCTACTGGTAATTTATGGGAATTTACATCTCTACATTCCTCTACATTACCTCTACATTCTCATTTTCCTCCTATGTAAATGCCATACTTTTGGAACCTCCTTATTACTCTATTTCTTCCCAATATCCTTCAAGATTTTAGGCTGGATGGGAAAAAAAAAAAAAAAGAAAAAGAAAAAGAAAACACCTTGAGAGAGTTCAAACTGCAGATTTTCAATGCAATAGCTGACATCTGATTGGTAATACTCTGCTCTGTATTCCAGCTGCCCTACACAAACCTAATACTGAGATCTGTTTGCCTACAGTTACAGTGTGAATAACTCCTTCCTTGAAAGTATCAATAAATCTTTCTAGTGATGTACTGTGTCACTGTGGTAAAGTGCTCCCAAGGCATTTTTTATTCTACTTATTTCAGAAAAACAATTAGGGATCTTAAAGTGAGCATTACATTCTGCTCTAGCCTGCAATTTATCCAGGATCTCTTTGCTTCAGAAATCAGAGCTTTACACTTTTCAGTCTCAGCACTGCTATATCTCGGGCATTAGAAGTGAATATCTAATTAAATTAAAAAATAAAAAAAAGACTGCCCACAAATACAGATAGACACATGACTGACAAATGGCCCAACGCAGTCTAAACGAAACACTGCTTGCAAAATTCAGGTGCAAATGAAAATATTTAGGCCTACGTTTAATAATATCCTCAAGACAATTATGCTCTATTATGTCCTCTATTTCTCTATGGAAGTTCCCCCAGCCACAGAGGTGAGGGAGGCAGACAGATCTTACCTGGCTTTCTAGTACTCTGTTTCCAATAACAATACCTAGGAGTTTTCAGGACCTACAGGAGTTTTCAAGTTTTCAGGAATACAGGAAAAACAGAACACTACAAATCCCACATTAACAATTGCAATAGGTCTTGTAATATGTCATGAAAGAAAAATTATACTTGAAGAGAAGCAATCAAATTTTACCAGGGTTGCCCTGTAACTTCTCCTACGCTGAGCAGGATGCATACCTCAGGTTGAATATGGCTGTTTTTTCAATACTCCAGCAACATCTGACCAAGTTCAATGAAAAACCCAACCCAACTTGCTCTGGATCTTCACCACAATACAAGAGCAAACAGACTAATCTGAGGGAAATTAGGGGATACAGAACACAAGTGGAAATAATACAGGGAGGATGGAGTTGTAAAAGCCATAGAAGACAAAATTCATAGGAATAAGGATTTGTTAGTACTGCTGCTCATTCAAGTCAGCTCTCTACATATAGACCTACACAATTTACACTGGGTAGATTTCAGTCATCTGAGATAGCTTATGCATAAAGATCCAACGGTAAAGAGCTTTAACTTGTGCCATGCAGAGCCCGCAGACTGCTGCTGATCTCATTTCAAGTACTCAAGCAGGTGATTTTTCAGTGGCAACTTTGTCAGACGATCTGCATTCATGAGGCTGTTGGTAGTTTTGAAATCAATATCAGAACAGTGAGCTGCAAACCCTGCAGCACTTAGAGCTGAAACTTCTTTCTGTAGGATTAAAGTTGAAACTTGAAGCTGATCTTCAACTAGCATAAATCATTATCTATACAACACTGGTGAAAAGTTTCAACTGACAGGAACAGCTCAGAGATTCTTCCTCAATTTCCACGCAGTTTCATTTTGCCAAGGTAAGGAATTTGGAGGCAAAGGCAATGGACCTTTCACTCTCATCTTCCACGAGAGATGAAATTACTGCTCCTATTCCACTTAGAGAAGAATCATAACACAGCTTTATAGACAAAGATGTGTAAGGACTCTCTTGCACAATATGAGCACCATTACTCATAAAAAGCCCTACAATGCCATGTGAATCAATGGATTTTTACTCATTCTGCAACAGTTCATTCTGCAGATCGAATGCTGTTACTGCCATAGGCAAAAACCTGCAGAGGTAACTATTCAGAAAAAAAAAAAGGGGGGGTGGGAGGAGGGGGTGTGCATGAAGAACAGATGACAGTTAAGGTTTCTAAAGATAAACTGTAAAACTCTGCCAGTCATAATACACCCAAATCTTCAAAACAATTCAAGGTTTTTTTTTTACAGTTTCTTGCAATTCATGACAATTTCTCTGTAGAACTATTTCAGGTGCCCTATACACCAGACTTCTACATAATACTAACTGCCAGGAATGTCAGGAAACACCCTTTTCATTTTTCATTTCCAAATAACTAAAAGTACTGAGGTTATTTATAGGATTAAATGGTGGTATTACACACCTTTCAAGAGAGACTGTTTGCCATCAACTTCAAACCTTTTTTATAGACACATTGCTCTAGGCAGACTTGGGAGGAGCACGTACCATCAGCTAATGGAGTAAGTTCATTCACCATTTAAGTTAAAATTACTTAATTTCAACTATGAATTAATCTTCAGATCCATTTAGATATACAGGACTTCACCCGTTTCCATCACAGCCAGTGGGAAGGCTTTTGTCAGTACTCAGGAGGCCTAGCAAGATGTATGAGATTTTTCCTTGTAGAAATATAATATCCCAATATTATCCTAATGTTTGTGGGAAGCCATATTTCAACCGGGCATCACATACGACCTCCCCCCAGCACCCAACACTAAAAGCCTGGGGAAGTATTAATCTGTACCAAGCTGTCTAAATCACATCACCAACTGTAATTTATAACGCCCTCACTTTGTAGCACATTGGAGCAGGACACATCATTTATTTTATATTCTATTATCTCCATAGAAAAACACTTAGAAGGTGCATACTTTCTTTCTACTCATCCAAAGCATCAAGTCTCATTGGTGGTGGTGGTGTCTGAGAACTCTGCTAAAAATGTATTGCAGATTCTACTCCCACTCTTGAAACAGGCCCAGAGAGTTGTGGTGACTGGAAATAAATCCAGCTGCCAACTGGTTAGATACAGCAGACATTAACACCTGCAGCCTCACTGTCCTTCATAAGGAGTGGGTAGATGGCAGTGACCAAACCTAAAACCCTCTGCACGTCCCTGTTTCTTTGAGCTGCTTCAGATCAGCTGTCATTTGCATAAGATGGAGACAAACCATGCTGTTTATTTGTCTTTGAGCTCTGCTAGGAACACAGCTGCAGTGGTTGCCTACAGTCCTTCGGAGCCCTGCTCTGCCCTGCCTCCCTCCCTCATGTGCTGCTTTCAATCAATTACTGCAGTCAATAACCACTTCTGGACTGTTTCATTTTTGCATACAACACACTATCTAGTTTCTTAACACATCATTTAAATTCTCCTGATCTGACACATTCAAGAATTGTCTCATTTTCTCTTTTTGTCTCTCTTTGGAAAAACAGGTACGTTCTGCAGAAACTGGGAAGGTAATGCTGTAGACTTTCCATGACCTCAGCAAATATTTTGTCTGCTGATTTAATACCAGATGAGAAGCTATACAGCAAGTTATAAGTTTTAGCCCTCATTAAACTCAGTACAAATGCCACCTTTTTCTTGTCATCAGCATCATTAGTTGTAACACACTGTTCCAATCTCCTGACATAGATGGGCTGTCTGTTGAGCTATCAAACAAGGAAGCTTCCTGTGGTCCTGGGGAACACCTCTCAATCCATGCGCTGTGATTGCCATCCTCATGGTGCAAACTCAGTGCTGCACTCCTGTATCAGCCTTCCTTTTCTCTTCACATTAGAAGGAAACTACGCAGACAAAACTGCATTCTAAAACCTGGTTTTAGTAATTTCAGATAAATATAGAGTGACTAGACTTACAGGCGCTCTGTCAGAACCTGGTGCATTCTACCAAGGAAATGGAGCTGTTAGAAATTTATAAGCACTTTAAAGGGATACTAAAAAGAATAGCCTGACTGAGCTTAAAGGATCCAATGATAATTTTTAAATAAAAGCTCAATTTCATTCAGTCTGTACTTTGAAAGACATAAGGTCATATTCAAGAGTACTGTACTTGAGGCACTAACCACATATCCTGAGGCAACGCATAGATTGCATTTGGCAAGAGCCCACTTGGAAAGCAGCTACGAAAGGTCTGAATTGCACAACTTATCAGCACCAGAAAAAGCATCTTGAGAGGACTCAGGACTTTCCAAACTGCATTGATGATACGGCAGGTGATCTTGGGAGATGGCTGGAAATGCACTTATCACTGCTTATCCAATTAGTATGGAACAAAATTATATTTATGGAAGTCTTTTTTCCATCCACACAAGACACCCAGAATGATTTCTCTTAGGCTAAAAAAATCTTAAAATTATTTTGAAAGCCAGAATACTGAGAGTACTTTTGAATGTAAAATACTGATTCAGCCCTTTAAAAGCATCTGTTCTGAAGGAAGGCAATAAATTACAGATTTAAAGAACCATTTTGTGTGTGTTTAAAGGTTGAGCATAAAAATAGGTAATTCCTAGTAAATAAACCCATTCTTAAAACAGTGATAAATCTAGGTTAAATTCTGAAACTTGAGACTGACTGGGTAATTGAAGTGGTGTAACACAAACTGTATATTTCCTCTTAAATAACAAGTCCAAGTATGAAAGCACAGCAGACAGCTTCTAGAAATTCAGCCTCGGAAGAACCTGGCTTAAGATGATAGTCATGGAAGGCAAAAGTGAGTTTAAAGCCATACATTACTTCAAACAAGGAGATTTTCAGCTGTAAGAATTTTCCTGAGAAGAAATTAGGGTGAAAGGCTAAATGGATGAAGTTGCTAGAAGGATTATTAATTCCTTTCTGAGACCAAGAGATAAAGTCTAGAAAATACAGACAGTGTAAGCAAGGGATTTGCAAATATGGTGCAACAAACTAGCAGAAGGAAATGCAAGTTAGAGGCAGAGAGAAATTTTGAGATTAGACAACAGCTTGTCTGAGCAGAAATGAAATGTTGTACTGAAGATCTAGGAAAGGAGCATTAGAGAAGGAATGCAAAGACCAGGAAATACCATGTCAAAATCAATCAGAAACAGAAAATACTCAGTTATAACATTTGCAGGCTCCCAATGATAGCTTCCTCCCACCTCAGCTTGCACATCAAAATAGAAGGAAACAAGCAACTCTTAACAAGGTGACTACCACTGCCCCATACCAGGAAAACAGTACTACTGTTCATCTCCATCAAGTCACAGTTTGGGCATAAACTTAGAGAT
This sequence comes from Callipepla californica brunnescens, assembly GCA_023055505.1. Lineage (NCBI taxonomy): Eukaryota > Metazoa > Chordata > Aves > Galliformes > Odontophoridae > Callipepla > Callipepla californica. The sequence goes on from JALIRH010000013.1 coordinate 4,872,419, forward strand.
GCACTCACACGTGCTGTATGATACTGTCATTTCTCTTTGACACAACAGTGGCTAAAAATGAAGAATTTCCTTCAGGTCTACCCCCAACAAATGCCTGTCAGCAGATCCTTAACATAACGTATGAGTTCAGAATGCCATTAGACCAGTAGCAAAGTTGGCAGCTGTTGAGGGTTTATTTCCAGTAAAGAATGGGTGACCAAAGAAAGATAAGACCAAAAAGCTTTTCTTAACAGTAGCCTCAAGCTGTCAAATGCCCAGGCACAAACCTGGGCCCAAGTTACCCAAAGAAGAGGAAGAACACTGTGTTTGCTGAGAACATTTTAAATAGAGAGAAACTCTACTAACCACATCACCAAGGACTGATCCCACTGAAGCCAGACGCCCAGAAGAGGTCCACTGCGTTTCCGTACGTGCATTTGTTATTTGAAAAGAAATGTACAACCTGTAAGTTGAAAAAGAAAGGAATTCGTACTTTATCATTAAGGCCAAAGTTCTTTATAAAACCACACCAGTTCCTCTGAACAAATCATGAACAAATAAGACAAAAAACAACAGCAACAAAAGGAATCTGTTTGAGAATGACAAGAGGAAAGACCAAGCAGGACAGCATAAGGCGCCCTTCAGGAAGAACTGGACCAAGGCCAATACGAGCACTAATTGACATCCCTTTTATTCTAAGGGATAAAAAGAAAGAGTCTGTCTCACACTGACAGTGCTTCTCAGTATCAACCAAGCAACTTATCAGCTAATTCAACATCTTAATAAAAAGCAAAATGAACCAACAACAGGAAAACAAATGAGCATTTGATCCTGGCACTGTCTTAATTTAAGACGCTCAGAACTCCTATCCCTATCCATACACTCATAAATATTTACATGAAAGTAGATTTTCCACTCATAAATCATTCTGCAACCTGACTCACATGTTTACCCCAAATATGTCTCTGCTCCCTCGGAAATAATATTATTAACTATCAATTACTCAATTAAAAAGCAGAATTACCATTACACCAAAGAATACAGTCCCAGCTATACATGAACAAAGCAGACAGCACGTGGCAGAACGAGCATTTACAGTACACAGGTAGCAAATGCTCCCAAATTAAAAATCTGCTTGTGGGTGATTAAAAAAGAAATAGGAAGAAATGAGTATTTCTGTTGACTAAAAGAAAGAATATTTTACCTCTTTCTGCTCAATTTCAACACTGAGAAAGAAACATCACATGGGCTGCAGCATGTTGAAACTCCTTAAGGCCTGCAGATCGTAGCAAAGTTCGCACGTGTCTGTGGAGATCTTTTTCTCCATCTCCATTTTCCTTCTGACTCTCCAGTCTGTAATGCTACTGCAGTTAAACAGTCACATCTTCGCATTTATTCTGCTTTTTGTCACTTGCCGGTCTTGATTCTGTGCCATCATTGTTAATCTGTAAGGGCAAACAGTAACTCATGTTTTTAAGGCACTGAGGTGAACCCGAAGATGGAAAATTACTAGAGATTATGTTAAACATAATCCTCCAAATCTCAGATGTTTATATTTAGGATAGATCATCATCTCTAACATTGAGTAGTAGGAAGTGGAAACTACTAGGAAGCAAACAGAAGGAAAATATAAAAAGTACTTAATGGGTTCTTAATATAAAAATTACTATGTTGATCCCCCAAAGGACAAAATAGGATTTAATCTCACTTCCAGACAATTCAGATTGCTTTTGTATATTTTTCTCGTATAAAAAGAAACTGTTAAGTTAGCAGTCACTGAGAGCAACAAGAGCAAATATAACCAAAAAGGGAACAAGAAAGAGAATCTCTGACATTTATAAAGTGATCGGCTTGGGCAGGAGGGAAGTGAGGAAGGGATATAGACAGTGAGATCCATTCCACTTAAGCCTCACACAAAGGGCCCATAAAGGAAGGAAGGAATTACAAAGACATGGTTTATTGACCGCTCACCGCTGAGACAGAGTTTTCCTGTATAAATTCTTTCTTAGAAGGTTAATTAAAAAAGGGTTAGGGCCCTGATCTGAAAACCCTTTATTCACTAGCATAATCCTTATTCTCACGAGCGATTCCATTGATTTCAGTGGACATGGGATTGCTCATGTGGCTTAAGGTTTGCAGAACTGGACTCTGTGGGTTTGAGGCATTGAAAAATGGGACTGCTTTAAGGTAACAACGCGTGCAGCCCAGCACGGCAGCACAACTCAGCTTGAGTACAGGAGCAATACAGAGCTCCCTGTTATACCACTAACTTTAATTATCAGAGATATAGCACATAGCCAGCAGCTACATTAAAAACCAGCATGCCTAAATACAAGACAGAGAAAGATCGCTACGTAATTTAGGGTGTCAGGATCAGCAACAAACAACTGGAACCCTCTGCCCTGTGAGCCCTATGAACACCTCAACTTGTATTCGTGTCTCTTTTCCCCTCCTCACCCAAATCTGCTTCTGTTTGCCAGCAGCTCTGCCTCCTTGTCTCTTTATATATGCAAGCTGTAAAACACACACATTTTATCACTTAGACAAATCTACAATATGTGCAAAAGCAACACAAGGATGAAATTAGGTCTGTAGCATAGCATATGCATTCAAAAAACCTAATCAGTCCTACATCTCCTAGCTGCTGTCTGAATTCACAGTCTCACTTTAAGAGTTCGCTACGTATTTCTAATTCCTGATGCACATTTACTTCAAAGTAGCTTTGCTGTTGAAGGCATGACAGGGTCCTACCTTCATCACTGATGACCCTGAAGAGGGACAGCAGTGGTGACAGCAGTGAGACCGCTGCTATCTGTTAGGCAGGAACTGCAAGAAGTCAGCCCTTGAGCGTTTCTCAAAGGGCAAATGCAGAGAGTGTGGATGGAAACAGAGCAAGGATGGATTAGATGATACCTGTGTTCACCATGTATATGCTCCAGTGAAGCTATTCATTGTTATTGGGATAACAGTGATGTAGGAAAATACTCTTTGAGCATGTGATCTGAGCCTATATTTCTTGCAAAAATTAAAGGTATTAGCTATGGAGGAGGGCTACACTTTATATGCTGTCACCTCTATAATATTAGAAAAATACAATTTTCTAGGAACCCAAATGGTTCATTAAATAGAAACTGCTTTGTAAAACTGAGCTCTTATGTAAAAGGTCTTACAAAAGAAGACCTCACATAAAAATATATTAATGTACACTGCAAACAGAAAATGCTACAATGGCTGCTTTCAGAAATCTCTAAATGTCACAGGGACAAAAAATCACCTGTAGTATTAATGAAATACCAAATTCCATGGGCATTTACATACAGAAAATCTGTAAAACGTTCAGATACAAGTTACCTTTTTAGTTCAAACTGGAAATAGAATTCCAGTTCTCTTCTAGGATAATACAGGAAAACCAAGGACAAAGACTGCTCACACAGATTCACTAATCATTAAAAAAATATAGCACATTTTTAAGCATAGCTTTCTTCAAATGTCCTCAAATGTAAGTATAACAGCAATTAAAAAAAAAAAAAAAAAGAAAGAAAGAAATAAAGAAAGAAAAGAAAAGAAGAAAAAGAGTCACTCTGTAGTCCAGGAAAGGTAAGGCAGGGCATGGCTCGGGGTAAGAAATCTCATGCCTTTTGCAGCCTGCTCTGAAGAACAACACTTCAAATGCAGAAAGGCCTCTTGGCAATCAATAAATCCTCATGAAAGACAAAGTGCTCAAAGCTTTCGCTTCCCCGGAGCAGACATTACACCCATCCTTTGATAGCTGGGTGCTCCATGAGAACAGCAGCCAGCCCCCTCGCTACTGTAACCATGCAGGTTAAGCACTGCAAGCTCCAAACACCCAGCTCGTTGCAACACCCCCAACTCCGCATCCCTCCAAGTCACCACCACACTCATGGACCCTTACAGCGTGCGTATGAGGGAAAGACACAGCAGTTGTCCCATTCCTAACAAATTACCACATCTTCAGGTGACCTCTGGGTGAGAGATAGCCTGAATCAAACACTTCTGGCGCTTAACAGCCCTGGGTAGACTCATCCACCCAATAATTTTAACTATATATTTCTTGGAACTCACCTCAAACTTTCAGCAGTCAAAATATCCATTAACAAAGAGTACCACCATTTCCACTCTGTGGGGAAAAAAACATTACTTTGGCCTAGGTTTATTTCATTTTTGAGTGGCATAGGTGTGGATGTTTCCTCCTGGGAAAGGAGCTATGGAACTACCAACAGCCACAGAATAAAAGATTTTATTATCTTAGTGTGGTGCAAACAATATGAACAGTAACTTGCTGTTACTCTTGAGATTAAAGACACACCAGGGAGGCTATATTATTCTACATTCACAGCTATTGCACCTAATGTACTGTCTTCTTTCTATAGCCACGTTCTAAGGAAAAGTAATTTGAGTTTAATTTGGATTTGAAACCAACCAAAGGCCAGCAGGTGGATGGAAAAGCTTTCCATTCCAAAGAAAATCAAAATCTCGCAACCAAAATTCAACATTTACAGAGTGAGAAATAAGGTGAGAATTTCTGTCAGTGAGGGTAGGTAATACCCAGGATAACTATGTGGATTTATTACCAGCTAAATGTTAAGTAGAAACTAATTTTTTAAAAGAGACATACTTTGTCTCAAGTATTACTATTATTATTAAACCAGTATCACCACAGCATCAGGAATTAGAGCAGGGAAATTCTACTGTCTGTGTTACACAGCGTGGATGATCATCCTTTCTGGCCTCAACATTTTCAGTCTGTGAATCGAATAGCGTGACCTCAGCTCCCAACATGTACAACCACCAATGACAAATCTCCAGTGGAAAAACGTTGATAGCTGCACAGGTGTTAGAATAAAAAATGGTGAAATCTGTTTTCTAGCTGGGAACAGAAGGTGGATTATGTTGGAGGTATGTTTGATTGCTATGAACAGCAGATACAAGACGGTGTCATTTAAAGACAACTTGAGCAGATGGATGGCAGAGTGTGCACACTGGGAAGTGATGTTAATTGAATGGCCTGGGATTACCTTTAAAAATCTTAAAAGGAATAATTGGAAAACAATTAAAGAAGCAACTACAGTCCGCAAATTCCAAGGCTGCCATCTGGCCTGGAGGGTGGGATTGAAGTTACATGAAACACAACTTTTTCCATCCTGACTGTCTTTTGAACTTCCTTGTGTGAAAATCTTCTGTACGTTTCTCCAGGACAATAAACCACTATTCTTGATGCAGCACAGTTTTTTTGTTTGATAATAGTTTTCACACTGGAAAGATCTCAAACTAATTTTATTTAGAACTGCATCATTTCTGTAAGCAAAACATCAGACTGCTAGAACAGAGTTTCCTTACAATTCATCAGCATAATTTGAACAAATGGGCTGCAGAGATGTGGGCTGCTGCCCATCTTTGAAATGAACTGAGACAATGATGTAAATACAACAGACGTGGCAGCAAATACCACTGATCTACAGAACGTATGCTGTAGAATTGGGTCTCACTGTGCAGGTGAACAGAAGTCATACATGCATCGTGTACAGCTGACCTCAGGTTTTCAGCCAAAAGAACCAAATGGGTGAGACGTTTCCACCCTTGTGGGTTTTTTTGTTGTTGTTCAAACCACTGTAAATTTGAGCACTGTCCCTTCTGCACGTGGCTATTTTATTCCTCAGCCTCTCTTTTCCTCCTTCTATTGCTGCTGGAAGACATTCTCTTTCACTAATAAGACAATGAATTTAGAAAAAGGGCCATATGTTCAGCAGTCCCAGGACAGCAGAATTTAGCTGTGCACACCACTCCCCCCAAGATGCTGATCAGGTTCTTTTTTGTATCAAGAAAAAATATGAGAGAAACTGCTAAGCGTTGTTGTAGTTTTTTTGATCACAGAATATCTTACAGTTTGGAAGAAACCTTGGGGCAACCCAGGGCCATGCTGTGGATGGAGATGCTCCATCTCAGAAGAAAATTTACATGACAGCCTCAGCAGCCACAGCAATCTTCCTTCTGTGAACGTTTGGAAGCATGAAGTACTCCATCCAATAGGATGAATACATAATTCATATTATGGTTATAGTATTATTTCTCCATTTACTGTGAGGGAACACCATCCAAAAGAGACTTTGTGTGGGCCATGGCCACATTTTTGAAGTTAATTCTGAAAAGTGCCGTTCTTAAAAGACAAAGTCCATTTGTCATGCAAACTAACAACATTTAGTATTCTGTGCATTTGATCACCAAGTTAAACCTTACCAAGAGTTGTCACCCTGCTTGTTCTCCCTGTTCTAATTCCAGAGCCAGGGTCATGAGTGCTATGTCCTGCCTAGGCAGCAGAAAACACCTCTGGGAGCTCCAGTATCAGTATAGGGCAACTGTTAGCCACCTTTGCACTGGCCACTGTTGTAACATCTTTAACCACTGTATACCTATTTCAATCCATCAAGTGAAAAAGTTCAGTACCATCTTACTTTGAAATGCCTCAGATTAACCACTCTCACCAGTTCCAGCCCTCATCATATTCCCCAGGCAGCCATCAGCAAGCACATAGGCTGCCTGTGCTGCTTCACAGCATCCCCATCCAGAGCACCTCTGGGGACAGATAAGGCCCTGATGCCTCTAATAACGCCAGTAAAGAATAGAAATAAGTATAAGGAATGGAGAGAGAAGCATTCAGATGCACGGAGCATTCAGACAGCTACCCAGCCGCCTGCATGGAAACAGCGTGGCAGGGGAAGTTCAGCTCTGTCACTACATCTCTCTCTCCCAGCAAATGGCACAAAAGCAGGCACTCATCTTCCTCTGCCATAGCAGTAATGTGCCAGGATGCTGGTGGATACGGGAAAGGTGTGTGGGGGAATCCCATGCAGGGCTGCTGTCTCCTCCACAGCATCACCAGGCCTCCAGATACCCACATAAGCAGGGTTCTTAACTGGGCAATGCTTCATGCTATGGGAACAGGCAAAACCAGGAAACTTTGTTCTTGGGTGACTCCTAGAGATAATTTATCTTCGCTGGCACTATTAGTAAATCTGCTTTGCAGGATGTTTTTTATTCAGCACCTCAGCAAGGCCATCAGGCAAGGCTGATAACAGGCCAGTGTGGGAAGATTACTGGGCGTTTACTGGAGCAAAGGCCTGTGTTAGTGCCCGACTCCTACCCCTTACCATTATCTTCTCACAGCATCACAATAAAGAGAACAGGGTAAAAACAATGTAATAAAAGGATTATCCAAAAATTTTGAATCTTTGTGCTAGAAGTTTGGGTTAAGTTTCAGAAATGTTTCCAGTCCACACATGAACTTACAGGCGATACACCTGGCTTTTATTGGGGTTTGCTCACCAGCAAATGTGGGATTGCAGTCCTCACACCTCCACTTGTGCTTGCCCTGCCTACTGGGCAGGATGAATACTGCAGAAAGAATTTCTACAGACTCATATTCCAGCCTTGTCTTTCCTGTTTCCCAAATACACTGAAAACACACATACAACAGGGAGCATTTTCCAAGAAGCAAATGAAAATGTCTCAAATAAGAGAGATCAACATCGGCGGTAACTTTGTAAGCTTTCAGATGCGCCCCGTGCCAGCAAAATATAAACATGTACCGACAGAGCACTCAGCAAAAAGAAGACTGCAAACTTAGAGCAGAAGCCACAGCTAAAATCCTCCTCTGTACTTCCAAGAGCCCTCAAAATGGCCGCACTGAGGGTGGGGTGCTGTCATCGTGCTTTTAAGCTTCTCAGATGCTGAAACAATATGAACTAGGAGAGGGCTGTATTTCCTGGTAGATCCTGAAGGTTAGCCAGATTTGCAGCTCTCCTTTCTTGCAGCTCCAAGCAAAGCAAGTTAACGCCTTTGAAAGGCTCAGCTTCTCTGGAAACAGAACGGCTTTCCATTCAACATGGCTGCTGATAAGCCCTGCTGCTCTGGGAGCGCTCCCCATGTCACAGGCACATCCCTTCTTCCTCCAGCCCAACCTACAACTCCTTTCTGGTGCCCATCTTGTTCCAGCAGAGATGGGAGAGCACTGCTGGGCCTGGGCACACTGCTGGTGACACAGCCGCTGCCCTGAGGCACCTGGTTGCTCAGGCCTAGCTCTGAGCTGGGCTTCTGCTGCTGGGAAGAGCTGAACGAAGCATGGCTTTGCCTTTACTGCTGGGTTCAGGAGGGGTCTGTAAGAACAAGTCACACAAGGCACCTCGCTGCTCCAAATCCCACCTCACAAAATCCTGGCTCCACTTGGCCCCTTCATTCTCACAGCCCAAGGCCCCAGCATAGGCCTGGCACCTCAGGGAAGGCTGATCTGCAGCAAGGCAAAAGCTGCTGGCAGCAAAGGAGGGAAAGCATGAGGAACAGTTGCATGGACAGGGCTCAGAGCAGCAGGACAGGAGCTCCCATGGCCTGTGAGAGCTCACACAGGCAGGTTCTGCTGACAGGACAATGCAGAAACAGAGAAGCATGCAGGAGAGCAAGAACATAGGCTTTGCTGTGGATTATTTCCCTACGTTGTCCGCTTTGCCTACAGAATCAAACAGCAAGCGATCTCTCTGTGTTTATCTTATCCACAAACTTTTTCACCGTATCTTCTCCGTCCTGCTGAGGAACGGCAGCAAGCACACAGCATCCAGTGCCACCACAGGGAAACGTCCACTCCAATGTTCCCCAGAATAGCAGGGGCTGGCACGGCAACTCCTGACTGGATGAAGGAGGAGCTCTGTGGCCCAAACACATACAAGCCCCCTGTAAGCTGAAGCAGGACCCTGAGCTCAGGAGCACAGCAGCTTCTTGAAACCTCAGATGGGTCTTCCCATGTTCCAGAGCATAGACATCAGTGTTTGGATCCATATTTATTCATGCTGGTGGTTAAACACTCCCATAGACCTGAGGGAGGTGGTTTTAGCCATCAGACCATGCTAAGCTGTGTCATGTGTTTTCACTGACTATTTAAAGCACTTATACTCTCCACTTCTTATCCAAACAAAATGATGTTTGGTCTCAACAGAAGTCACATGCATTTAAATGTCTAGACTAGGTCCTTATATGCTTTTAATACCAAAAATCTCATATTTTTTTCTGAAAACTATATCATATCTTTGAGGTGCTCTTCTAGACAAGTCACACTGTGATGAGTCAGACAATGCCATGCCCATCAATTTAGAAAATTAGATAGATAACAAATGCTGCTAAAAAGAAAAAAATAATAAAATAAAATAAAAACATTTCTAAAACTACATATTAGATGTACTCCGTTTCAGCACTGCTAACATGGAGGTACCATTTTCCACTGGATACAGACAGGGCAGGCTGCAGACATCTGTCTCAGCAGCTTATGCACATCACATCTGTAGAGTAACTCACAAGTCTCAAATGGATTTTTTTTTTCCTTTTCTCCTCCTTATAATCAGTTTTTGAGACCAGGGTTTTAAAACTAGAAGGGAAGCTATATTCTATTATGCTATCAATACATTATTCGGGTTAGAAAAAATTATCCTCAGGGATCTGAAAAACATTATCCTAAAATTGGGCTTCGTAATAGGAAAAAAATAAATATTTCTAGGATAGATGAAACCAGAAGCACTTTTCTCTTTAGTCCTGGTAAGATGAGTGGGGGTATTAGGTGTCTGAAACCAACGGTTTGAGAGTTCAACAATAAATCAGAGATGAGACAAAAAGCACCCTTCTATCCTTCCATTCCTAGTATGTACTCAGCTGTTTGGCAAAGTTGAATGGTACCTTGAAAGACAAGAAATAAGACACTACTTACGTTCTACTTCTTAAATGTAATTTTAAAGAGGCAGATACCCAATCTGCCTGTTGCTTTAAGAAATATTTATCATTTCTTGGTCAAATTTGGGCAGACAAGAACTGACTGCAGGTCACGTATGGCACAGCTTATACACCTGGGTCTATATTATTCATGCAGGGTGTTGAGCAGCTTTAGGAGCCCTGACATTGGAAAGTTTAGACTTCTTTCCCCAATGGAGATGCCTACCATTATGCAGAGCAAGGTCTCACTATCGGTCTTGGCACTTGGCATTAAAATAATGGCTAAGATAGTTTCTTTCCCTCTGTGTAGATTCAAAAGCTAAGTTTGGACATACCGTTAACCCACAGAGACGAAGAAAAGTCAATTTCTCAACAAACCAACACTTTTTTTTTTTTTTTATATACAGTCTCTAAACTCTTCTGGTGTTGCTACTGCAATGTTTCCCTTTTTTTCTCCCCTACAGTTCTGCTCTTGCTTTTCATCTCCTCTTCTTTTTGATCCTCTTCTTCTGCCTTTCTGTTTTGTCTTCACGTTCCTCCTCCTCTTTCCCCCACTACCTAAATTTATTTCTGCTGCTAGATCTTCTTTATATTGTCAGGGGTTTTCTTACTTCCTCCAGAAATGCTTGATTCCTCTGGTGCTAACAGGGCTCCCTGTTGTCTCAGGACAAGGGGAGCTGTGAGATGGTGCATCAGATTGCGCAGAAAGGCTATCAGGAGTGAAATGCTCCACCGTAAGCTGTTGTGAAATGCTCCACCATAAGCTGTTGCTTACTCTGCTGCTGCAAGTCTGAGGAGGGAATAACGTGCACACATGCTTCATAGGGTACCTGCCTACTCCTGGAGCATCCTTAAAAGTGCTTTTGCTGTTAGCAATGTATCGCCTGGGGCTTTCTGCAATCTCAGCTACAGAAACCAGAAAAAAAGGAAGGCAGGTGAGTCAGTGATGCTCAAACTCCAAGACATAAAGAATACCAGAGGAAATATAAAGGTGCGATAATGATGCCAAGTTTTTCAACCATTTCCTTCTGCAAACAAATGGCAGCACTTGTGAATTGGAGTCAATAGCTACAAGTAACAAGCCTGCTTGCAGAGAGTTTACAGTATGACTTCTATTCCCCTTCTTCTGAACTAAGCAAAATTCCATCTTTGCTTCTGAGATAATGCCAATATTTTGATATCTACTTTCATAGACTGAGAATAAAAAGTGAAGCAATCAGTGTGCTGTACAGGTTTTCTAGATAGCTTTAAGTTCAAAAATATGGAAATCGTTCATTTGCTTCCAAACCATCATGCACACACTGACACTTTGTGCTAGAAGGCAATGGCTGTAGGGGACCTTTCATGATTACACCCCAAGCACTCTGTGCAGTTCAGGAAAGAGTCTGTCCTGCTGGAAACCACTGGATATAGTTTTAAAAGTTCCTGTTAAAATTTTGACCTGCTGGAGAAGGGCAAGCATGAAGCACTTCTTTCAGTCCATTCCCATGTTACATCCCCGCCAGATTAGGTGGATGTTAATAAATTAATGAGTAACAACATCCAAAATGCTTCAGTTCTATAAAGCAGATTAAATATTTCAATTCTAGTCAAATTTCATCATTGGAAGTTCCTGGGAAAATGTGAGTCACCGCTAGGGATGAAGTCCACAACTCTTATGTAAAATCTCAAAGGCAAGCCCAAACCCTTTCGTCCTGCTCTGAACAAAATGCACACTTCCTTAAACTTCCTTTCACTAGAAGTTTTTAAAGGTGTTTTTTAATTTATGTTTTTTGGTTTTGGAGTATTTTACTCCTAGTTAATTGATATCTCGATGACTCAAGCTATTAATAGAGCTATAGAGAACACTGTGAACACGTGCTACATCGTGGTCCACCTCACAGTGCTTTTTGCAGGCTGCTTTGGACAGGACAAATAGAGATTTATCCAGCACCTACTCACTAGAATGAGTTACAGCACTGTACAAGCCAAGCACAGACAAGGAAAATGAACAGAGATACCGCCATCCCTTGCATTTTTCTTTAGAGTTCTGGTAGGATTCTGAACAAATTTATTATTAACTGATACATTTTTGGTGGCAATTCCATGTTTCCTAAACAAGTATGTCATGCCTAGCAGCCACACCAGGTTCCCCAATCCACCAAATTTATGGAAGACCAAGTTAACCTTTTTGAAGGTTAAATCCCAGTAAATCTCATCCCCTATCAAGTGAGGCCCAGTTTACAAGTAAAACAACAGCATTGTTCTTGCATTTTTGAACCCCTGATAAGAGGTGGAAAAAACATGAAAATGAGAAAGGAAAAGTGCTCTGAAATAGGAGATAAAATAAGTACAGGGGGGAAAAAATGAACTGACAGACTGCAGAAGAATAAATTGTGCCAATAATGACCAGAAGGTAAAAGTCTGTTCCCTCCAGTGTTCTTCATTTAAAATTTCTCTCTCCTGATTAAAACTTTGTAAATAGTAATTATTAGCACAAAGATATTCATAAACAGATGTTTTAAAAAATGCAAATGACTCCACAATTCAGTTTATAAGCCACGGGGAATTTAATCTTGGAAAAAAATGCATCATTTCTGACATAACACAGTACCTCAGTACTGGAAGAGGAGCTTTTTTCCCCCTTTTCTTGTTGAATATGGTAACAGAGGGAAAAGTATTATTTACTAAAGACTATTGCTTTTGTATTGCATTTGTATTCATGCAAAGCCCATGGAGCATGCCTAATTCAAATACCTAATTATTTTATTAGCTTCACATAAAACTGATGAATATACATACAAACAAAGATATGAATAGAAACTTTATATCTACATATACACATCTATCAATAATTCTAAGTGTACATTAGGAACAGCCCTTTTTGGGGGGCACCCCTGGGAAAGGGAACATTTGTTCAAGTGACATGTCCTTCTAGTAAGTAAGAAGAGTTCTCATAATGGGCATTTGTTTGCAAAATGCAATACAAACTATTGTTTCTGTGAGGGTAATTCGGTGTGGATTCTCTCCCATTTCATATCATGAGATACCAGCAGAAATGATGAAATACTATAGATTCTAAAATGAGTATGGTCACTTAATTTTAAAGCAAAGCAATTACTGTTCTATTACCAGGTATTCTGAATCAATACCTTGTCTTGCAACTTGCACTCACATCCAGAATAAATCTATAATATCACAAGTAATCAGAGGTAAATAGAGACAGAGCAGAACAGATATTCAACAGGAGTCCTTGGGTACAGTTTCTGTAGGTTATAGACTCAGATGGGCCAGCAGTGAAAAATATATGTTGCTTATTGGTTTTCCAAACATATAAAAATATCCGGCCTGCCAAGGATATACAGAATTGATGGAGCTTCTGGAAACAATAAATTATATTTCATCGCACAAAGATGTAATTCCTACTGTATTTTCAGCAGCTCAGGTTAGCTCCTTTGACATCAAAGGAACTAATAAAACATGAAGTACATTAGATTTGACCTGAGAGGCACACACACGCTTTTATGTACAAGGTAAAATTTTATTGGTAATGGTAAGACTCACAGCTGACTTTCTGATTGCTTATTATGTTCTTGATTTTTCTTCCTGCCTTTATACATTGACTAAAACACCACATCACTCCTACCACTTGCTGACTAGAAAAAAAAAATCTCTCCCTCTCACAAGGTAGCAAGATCACAGTGTTTTAGTAAAAAACATAGTAATTAAGATGCATAATTAATGATTAGAAAAGCGATCGCTGCTACAAGTACTAAAAACAGAAAGGTAGATTAGAGGTCTACCTTTTCCCAGCTGAAGAAAATTTTAATGCTATACTTGGTTTTTTTTAATTGGTGCGTTATACATTAGCAGTTATGAAGTTTAAACACCTGAATCTTTATGAATGCTTTCAATTAATACGTGGTTACATATCTCAAGGTCCTGCATGGCAATCTTCACTAAAGCAAAGCTCCCCAGGCTGTGTGAACACACAGCAGGTAAGCACCAGCTCCTCCCCAGAAGCTGAAGCAGAGGTTACCAAATGTAGGGATTTCATCCTGTGTTATTTGAAATTAAATTCAATTATTAATGCGAGGCAGGCATTGGGAAAAAAACTAAATATACTGAACTGGGACGAGCTGCCAGATACTTAACCATACAAAGCAATGCTCCATTTCTCAGTTTGTACTGTACTTTCTCCTAGTTTTCTTTAATAACATTGAGGATCAAGCAGGTGATACTGCAAGCAAGTTTGTGACAGCTGGAGATACAGTGAGCAGTCCTGCTGAGTGCAGGGATAAGTCACCCTGACAAGGCACCAAGTTATAATATCTGAGATGGATTAGACAGCACCACAAGGAACTGGGTCTGAATTTGGGTCCCCCCACTCCACCTGCAAGCAGGCAGTGAGCCCCAGCAAGGCTGGGCCTCGCAGGGAGCAGCATTACAGCCGGGTGGTACTGCATTCAGCACAACACCTACTGAGGAAGTGCCTCCGATTCCTGCTTTTTCCTTCCCCCTACCTGACACACTTGAGTTTGCAGAAACAGAGCATTGTGAATTTTATTTATTCCTACGCAGCAATCTTTCCTATTCTGGTCAGTAGTGCTTACTATGTAAGTACAGAGAAAAAAAAACAAGAAAAGCATATCTGTCACCAAGGATTCAGCCATGAGCTGACCCACATTTGTAAGGCGTGTGCTTCTCTTCCCACAAGCCCTGCTAAATCAAGTGAAAGAGAGGCCGTGGCTGGACGACCTGTGTGTTGGGGCACTGCAAACAGATGGACAGCAGGGAGAAAGGGAAAGTTTGCTAAAGCAGTATAAGAATTACTCCTATGTGTGCACCCACCAAGTAAATACACATACGAGGGCACTAATTGCCACTGGATAATTTGGACATTTTTTAAAAATTATGATCAGTCTCAATCGGTTCAGGTGCTCACTCATCTTCTCTGTCTCCAATTCAGAAGAGGTGAAGATGAAGACCCGTGGACAGATGGCCAAAATGAAAAAAGTTCTGCAGCATATGTGGAGTTAATGGAGGGAGAGAGGGGAAGAAGAAAAAAGGGAAGTAAATAGGTGTTAGCCTTAATTGTTGATTTAAGTTCCAGCACAATGGAATACTACTCAAACAGCAAAAGGTAACGTGGCTTAAAACAAAGCAAAGTGGTCTGTTATACTTGAGACATGAGTTGACTCTCAGTTTTTCAATTCAATCATGGTAGCAGAAGAGAAAGAAAAGATGGGGACAAATTTCCTCATGTTGAACAAAGAGATGAACGACTCCATCACACACTGCAGTATCTCTCAAGATATAAACAGGAATTAACCTCAGTTACACATACAAACACACGTAGCCCAACCACTCCTCCAGCATCCCTCTCCATCCTCAACTGTGATTCACCACCTTCTAGGTTAGTTTCCTCTGACCCCAGACAGCCTACTTCTGGGTATCTACAGCACAAGGAGAGCATTCATCGCCAGCAGGAGGAAAGTCAGCTTTCCTTCCTAAAACTCAGCCTCTGGAGGCAGGCAACGACCCCTCTTTTTATTTATTTTTATCTTAGTTAAATCACAACAATCATACACACATCTGGGGATGTCTCTACATTCAATATTCGGTATTTCATACTACATTGCGTGCCTATCAATGCTATGTAATACACCACAAACCTATAAAATGAAAAGAGGCCGCAGCTTACGGCAATGCCTTCTGAATTCAGCTCTTTAAAAAGGAACGTGTGCCCTGTGTGAGTTTAATCCTGAAGTTCGTCACTGAGACTGCTGGAAGAGTGACGTTCCAAACACTATTTCGACAGTACTGCTCTACACAGTGTCTGAAGCGAGATTATAGTGTGTACCCAAGTTGTCAGCAAGTACTAAATCAGTCTGTCAGCATTTTAAATGTATGACATTGTGCTCGGGTCCATCTCTCCTTCCAGAATACCTGATCAAGGGGAGCAAAGCAATTCCCCCTCATCTGAATTCTAGGAGAACTCTGGAGAACTGCAGGGCCACTAAGAAAAAACGACATCCTTGCGATGGTAGCCTTGTGTTGATGCAGTCACAGATTAACTCACCTCTCAGATATTGTAAAAAGCAAAAACCGGAGCTGAAACCTGCATTTCTAGGAAGATTCAAATGCCAGCACATGAATATTAGCAGTGCTCATGTCCATAGGGATTTTACAGAGTGGTTTTGAAACAATTTGTGCATCCGTAAATACTACATTTTTCAACGAGCACAGGAAGCCTGCAAAGCTTTTTGTGCAAAAATGCAAGGTTAAAACTCATTAGAGCGCACATCAGGCATTTGATGGGCTTTACAAGCTGCCTCACTGTCTTAAAGTGAAAAATAACCGGCAGAAATTGCTTTATATTTTTAAACACCCCGGATTCTCCTTTTAGCCAGAAAGGAGAATTGCCCCACGCTGGATACACATTCCCCTGATAACCCTTCTCCTTTTGTTTTAAAAGTATGAGTTTTGACAAGGGTTATAAAGATTGCCATTAAACTCCACTCTTGAGTAGAGCAGAGGGGAGAAGGCAAAAAACAGCAAGGATTTGGGCCACAGTTACCTCCATTTTAGAGGGTAGGAGAAGGAATTACAACAGCAGGAACATTTAGGCATTTTTCCATCTTCAGATCAGGTTTCTCACTGGGATCACCCAGACCTGCTTTAAAACTGATTCCAGTCACTGGAACCACTCTCAAGGGCTCCCCTGGACAGTGCTTGCCTGGGATGGAGGAGGAAGGAGTGATCAGGAACAGGAACAGGCTGCCCAGGATGGTGCTGGAGTCACTGCCCCTTGGAGATGTTGAAGAAACAAGCCGACAGGGCACTGAGGAACATGGTTTAGTGGGCACGTGAGGATGGGTTGACAGTTGGACTAAAGGATCTTAGTGATCTTTTTCAAACTTCATGATTCTGCTGTTCTCTGATTCTAGGATAGGAATTGTCCCTTCTGAGCAGAGCCCTGATTTGCTGGTGGGTGTTCAGGGGATTTGCATCTTCTGAACTGTTTTGTAAGAGGAAGGCTGCCGGAGGGGGCGAGTTCAGCTGTAACAAGTTTAATGTGGACTGACAGGTGCTGATTTGGAGCTTTTTAGTGTTTCCTTTAAAAATAAAGCAGGAGAACACTGCGTGTAATAAATAATCAGTAAATCTCAAGTTGTACTTTATGAATATCGAACAGATCTAGTGCAAATGTTTCTCTTTTAAAGTTCTAAATATATATATTATATATATATATAAAGCACAACCTATTTTTGACTTAATAACAAACAGTAATTCAAGGCCACAGATTTACCACTTGCATTGCTGACTGTACTGCAGAGCAGTGAGGCAGGGCTGGTTCACGGGGGGAGATGCTGCAAAGAGCCACTGAGACATCCCAGTGCCCGGAGCTGGGAGAGCAAAGGGGCCAACCGGAGCATCATGCATTTCTGCAAATTGTGCACCTCTAAATGAAACCACAGTGGAGGAAATTCTGCACTCTGCAAGTACATCAGTCTGACTGGCATCCAAAATAAGGCAGAACGACTGAGATTAAGGAAATACGATCCAACCAAAAAGAAGAGAGGCGTAGATGGGGTTTTGTCACTTGCTATTTTAAAATCTGACTCACCACTCTCATGATCTCTGAGTTTTCTGTACTAGGGCTCCAGGCAAAATTACAACTGCAAATTTAAAATAGGATGCAAACCAAACTCATCAGTGTTACTGTAGGGAAGGATCAACATAACCTCTATGAATTGTCAGCAATTAGCTCAGTTTTTGGAGAAGCTGAGGTCCACAGAATCCTTCTGGGATTACAACCCACCGGTCAGTTACCACGCTAGGCAGAAACAAGCAAAACAATGCAGATCCCAGATGGTCTTAAACAGAGCTGCCCTTCCTGAAGGCTGCAGAGTAATGAAGCCTCAACCAGCATGAGCACCAAGAACCACTGGTGGAAACACTGGAAGTCAGATTGCAAGGAGCAAGCGAAGGCTGGAAGCAAGGCGAGCACCCCTACAGACCTCTGCTAGCAGGAGAAGCAGCTGCACTTTCCAAACTCCTCATGCTACCTAGGCTCTTCTTACCTGCCCACAGAGATCTAAACATCTGCCTCTTCTCTCCTTCCAACTGCACAGAGGCTGGAACCCACATGAAGAAATTACTTGCAAAGGATAAAATATTCTGACATTAAAGTCTGTGGACTAACATTCCCAGTAGGCTCAGATTGTTATTTTTATTTTTTTAAGAGCTGTCAACAAAACTGCGAAAGAAAAATAATGCGTACAGAATAATGTCAGAAAAAAATAAAACAAGAAAAACATTATTGGTAAAGAAAAGCCAAAACATTAATAAAACATTTCCAGTTCCTCAGTAATTTCTAGTACTTTTATCTGATTTGGCACTTGAAAAATTCCTTGAATTTTAATTTGGAATCTGACTGCAGTTTCTTCTGTGTTCAGCGGTGTCAGTACACAAACCTGTTTGTACAGTTTACTTTACATTGTACTTTGTAAAACTTTAACATTCTTTCAAGGGAACTCTGGATGTGATCTAAATAATTGAACATGGTAAGTATTTAGAAAATATATATTGACATTTTTGATATTTTTAGAGTTCCATCAAATTAAAATTTATGGTGAGGAAGATTCTGTTAAGCTTCTGAGACACCAAGCACTGAACAGTCCCCTGGAGAGAACAGAGGAGGGATCTCACATAGCTCCTTGTAGCTAGCTGGGCTGTCTCTGAAGTTCTGAAATAAACAATGCTGCATCCCCAGATGCATCCAAAATAGTTGACACTGGTTGGAAGGAATGAAAATCATTTTATATAAAAAGCTCAGCCATCTGCCAAGACTTCGTGGATCTGCAAATGCAAAGAGTTCAACAAATATACAGCAGTTCAGTCTCTACTTCTAGACTTGGGGGGAAATGAAGAGCTGTAACATCTGGATGCATCTGGTACAACCTCAGACATTGCTTCAGACGGCTTTTAGATCACATCTTAAACATTACGAGAATCAGAGTGAACAGGCTACGTTCTTCAGAGTCCAAAACACAGACAAATAACCAGCAAATTCTTCTTCCAATTCAGATGATTTGTGCCAAGGGGTCTATCACTAATAACACTGCAACACGCTGCACAAACAGCACCATGCAAACTTCACATGCACACATATATACACACGCACTAAGCAAAATGCTCTGTTGTGCTACAGGGCACAAGTCCTCAGTGAAGTTAACAGCTTGAAACAAATGATGAAACTGCTAAAGGAATCTGACATCCTTTTACTGATTCATAATAAAATAACATAAGCTTAGGAAAAGAGTAGCATATTGTGCTCCAGTACAGGAAGACAACATTCTGCTGCATGAACCACGATTGCTACCGCTGGTCAGATGTAAAGGAAAGAAGTGGGGTACTTCTGAGCTCTGCAGATTAACTCTTTAGGCACAGTACATGTTTATCCCGAGTTTTCTCTGTTGAATTCAGACTCAGCACCTGTCAGACCTCCAGTACAAAGCCTGGCTCTGGAAGGAGGTGAACAATCACTACCCATAGGCCTCTACCACCAAGAAGTCAGATGAATGGGGTTCTAATGACAGCCTGAGAACGCTGAAATTACTTCTTAAATGTTTGCCTTCATTCTGTTTCCTTGACAATTTTCTCTTTGGCTAGCAATAGCACTGACTCATTTTCTTAATTACGTCTGTGACTCATTTGCCAAAAACTACTGCAAGAGATGCTGCTTCAAGATGACAAGCATCTCAAGATGATTGAAAATGTGTTTTGCAACTCTGACAAGTGAGATTAAACAATAAGTTGTGTCAAACTGCATTAATCAGGTTTGGGAGGGTCACTCCATGACTTTCAGTTTCTGACACACTGTCTAAAATAACTCCATTTTCTCTCGTTTGCACTCTGCTGTTGTTAGAACACCATGTCCTTTTTGACTACAGCTATTTTGTTCCACTCTTTCCTACTCTGCAGCTATTGGAACTAAGCTGCTTTTGTCATAGTTCCTATACAACATCCAGCTACGCTTTGGACATCTCAGGGTTACTTCTAATTTTACATAACAGAATCAATTCAGTGACAGAGTGAGAAAGTACAGTTCAGATTTACCAGCTTTTGCAGAGCTGGATGTCCATTCCATATCTGTGTTTGGTGAACCCTGACTTCTAGCCCACCCTCAAACCTGTCTGAATCATGCTATTTCAAATCATTAAATAAAACCCAGTATTCACTTTTAAGAATTTAAAACACGTTAACCATCATTATCCATAAATCATACATCAGCATTTGTGTTCCTAAATTAGCGACTTTTTTAACACTTCCATCAACACTCTGTGCCCCCAGAAGCAAAGGTCTGCGACTCCAAGAGACTCAGAGTCAGAGGAATTGACAGCTCCTTTCATAAAAGCCTTAAAATTAAAGACAAAATTCAAACACAAAGAGCACTGAATGAATGAAGGCCCCTGGGATCGTTCTGTGTAAACGTGTTGGGATGTTAGATTGCTTAAATATACACAGAAAGACACTTCACCCAGCAAAGCAATGCTTCTGCAGATGTTGCTTCAAAACTGATGCTCATTCACATAACCTTGAAATTTATTTTCTGGAAGCATTCATCATTTAAAACCCAGCCACTAAATGCTAGAAGAATACAGAAGCAGAAGCAACAGTGATATTTTTTGTTTATTTTACTTCAGCACATGTGCTGAAAGTGATTCTGCTACATTTTCTCACCTGTGAGAGCAAATACCTAACAGATTTGGCGGCCTGTTTGGTCAAACAGGAAGGACACAATCTCTTCCAATAGGAATATCCAATATTACAATTTCAAGAACTACAGTTCCTTGCAATTTCCCTGCGAGTGACAGGAACTTTTTGTTCATTAATGGTCTGCCTGATGTACTCACTAGGGTCTTTTGAGAAACATGGAAGAGACAAACACATCTAAATACTAAATATAACACAATAAGCAAAATAGAATAAAAGAAATAATATTGCCTGACTGGAAATACATACATATACTTATAAAAAATATATACACACACATATATGTCCTACAATGACATCTGTTGTCCCTGGAGAGCCCTGGTGCAGTCACCTCACACAGCTATGAAACCCTCCTAAGATGTAGAGCTATTAGATGAGCCAGGAAAATAGAGATTTTTCTCAGCACAGCCTGAGATCAAAAAGGCAGATTTCCTGAACTCTATTCTCTTCTCTTCCTTTAGTCATTCTGATTCTAAAGAAAAGAAGTATGCAACTTGGAATTTACTGAATAGGGAAAGAAACCTCAGAAAGCTGTGCCAAAGGTAATAGCTCCAAGCATGTGCTGTTAAGACACACAACTCTAGAACAGACCTCTGGATATATTGACATTCCTTTCAAAAGGTAATTCGCACCAAGTACAAAGTGCCTCTCCACATCTCAGTATCCTTTGAACCCACCATCCCCCAGCACAGCAGCCCCTGTACAAGTCCCAAGCTACAGCAACAGGCATCAAACTTCAATAGCCCAAATATCCAAGCAGACAACAAGTGGGAGAAAGCATTGTAAGAAGCCACAAAAGCGTGAGATGCTGCAGCCTTTAATCAGAACCAGGCCTCCATGCACACACTAGTGTGAACGATACCCCAAAACTGCTGCTCCATTAACTCATGCTATCACCCCTACCTGCTTTACCATTAAACAGCACGGCACACAGCATTAGGCTGCGCTACCTCATTAAGAAAAATGGGCTTCTCGTACCTTTATGACAATTCCTGCGATAACTGGAGAGCGGTGGAGTGCTGCTGCCTGGCTGCAGCACAGCCACTGGGGCTATTTACACTGTTAATGAGACTGAGAGCCTGCCTCAGCTCTGCCTCTGATAAAAGTTTCAAAAAAGCAAGTCATTCTCACAGGTTTATTCAATGCCTGCTAATTAGCTAACCCACTGCAATTAATCTTAGAATTAGAAACCAGTTGAGTGTTCATTTCTGTTTAATCAGATTATTAATAATACAAGCAGTCTTTTAATTATTCTTCCAGTGCACTCCTCCCTCTATACAAATACGTTTTGACTTTCAAAACACACTTTTTAAGACTGAGTTGTTTTCCCCCAAAATGGGTTTTAAGTAACGCTGTCAATCACCTGTGCTGCTAACGGATCTCAGAGCAAATTGGGCTGGCTGTTCCTAGAAGGTTCTAGATCTCCTGCAGACTGCTGCAGATTTTCTTTCTGAAAATGAGATTATTTACACCTTACTGCCTCTTCGACCAAACACAGCAAGTTAAGTTATTAAGGGCCACAAGCAACGGCATTTACTGCATGCAACTTGCTGCCAAAGCTCTCAGCCCAAACGTTTGCTACTCCACGCTGTTTAAATATAGATGAGCGGTTTTTCAAAAATGGCAGAATTATTCAGTCCTTTGTTATTGATAAAATACTCACAAAGGTCGCAGATGCAGCACTTTATAGATGATAAATACTCCCAACAGGAAAATCCACTGACAAAAAAATTCTATGACCTTTTATCCATTGCAAAGTGACTTCCCAGGCAATAACAGCCTCATTTGGTTTCTTTCTTTCTTTCTTTCTTTCTTTTTTTTTTCCTCCCATGAACTTCAAGAATGCCTTTTATTGGTCATGGCAGGAAAAGGAGCCCTCAGCAACACAGCTAGGGAAATTCAGCGAGAACCCTCAGATAATTCTTTAGCAGAAAAGAAAGCAAAGCTCTATTCCTGAAATGGAATTAGTGAAATAAGGCTGTCCATCCCAAGATTGCTGTGTTATTAATTGTACCACTGATGTTCTTACGTTCTTTGCTGTGTAGCCAACACGTGCACCTATTCCAGCTGTTTTCTGGCACTTTAATTCATGCACACATTCATACGCATTCACCTAAACTATACATACACAGCTACATACAAGGAAGAATGTCATATTAAAACAAAATACTATTTTTAAGACAAACTCAGAGCTTTCGAGGCTCAGAAGGCAGATTTTCAACTGCCTGAATTTGACAGTGGGTGAAGGCACTGCAGATGAGTGCTGACGGTGCTGGTTTAATTATACCGTACCATCAGGTGTGCTGCATGCATGCTATAATTTATTGAAAAATCTTAGGTGTGCTCAGGAGTGCTTTTAAATGTTAATGATACCATCTTTTGTATTAGACAAGTACCACCAATAGCCTTAAATCCAATCACAAATGCTCTGAGAGGATAAGGAAAATACTGTTTATGCCAGTCAAGAAGCCAACGGTGTTGCTTCAATTTGATATAGATAACTAGACTACAGTGCTTCAGTCCAGCATTTCAAGACAGTACTTGACAGTACGAAACCTGGATATGTCATTAATGAAGTCCGAAAGCAAAACCAGGAAGGGCTATGGCTGTAGAACACAGGCCAGACGACTCAGCCCTGTGGCCTTAGTGCAGCCAAGGCAGGAATACCCAACTCTGCACACACTGCAGCTGACGTGGAAGGAACAGCTCTCTACCAGCTTGTAGGTTCATTGACCTTTTCCTGATAACATGACAATCCGCCATCAAGTGCTTGCTAATTAGTATCAGAAAGATTCAATGGTCTTGCGTAGATTTTCCCATGACAGGTTAATCCTGATGCTATGATTGAGCATCAGGCAAAGCCCCAGACTTCTTTCCTCCGAGCTAGCATGTGTAAAACATTCCCCCACTTCCAGCTGTCTTTCTGGTAGTGAATGAGACTTCAGCTCTGCTTGCTTTCTTTGCATCCTGAGCAACATGTGGGGTGCTGTTTTCACACAGGTTTGAGCCCTAAGAGAATACAGCACCACAGCTTCCAAGCACCAAGGTGAAAAGGAGCCAGCAGTTCTCCCAGAGGCTCTGGGTCTCAAGACAGGGCTGCTCTGAAAGCAGTGGTTTTTGCTTACTGAATTACAATGGAAACATCTTTTATGTGCATCCTTTGGATCCTATATTCCTATAACAGCTTTATCTCTTTAACAGAATTAAGTGCTCAGTCCTACTGAACAATCACGTTCAAATTAAAAAGGCCTAATAACGATTATTTTTGACTGACTTGCAAGGGTGTTTAGCTGACATTCATTATTAGTTACGGTTTACATAGGTCTTCAGTCTGAGTTCTGGTTCCACGCAGTCATTTGTGATATAAATACATTATTTAGATGGGCTCAGACTCACACCCATCAATCACTCACATTTCTTTACTGACTCTAACAGTACTCGCCAATGTACTTGAGCTAAAGCTACATACACAAATAAGAGAATACAGAACCAGAGGTTCTTTTTCATGTTTTATTTATGCAGACTCGTGGTTATTTGATGTTTGAAGTATTGTTGAGACACTTCTTTATAGCTATTTTATTTATAATCCATTTGTATAAAGGATGGTGTTACATCCTATTATTCCAGGACTGGACTATTGGGATTGCTGTCACTGAAAGCAAGGGATTATTTGGGTTCTGCATGTGTGAATTCCTCCCTGTTGATGCCCGGGTTCACTTGGAAGACATCTGTGGATTTCTCAAGCTTCACTTTTAATTCTCCACTTGAAGAACAGCAGTGCAAAGCATGCACAACAAAACCTGGCAAGAAACATTTAAATTGAACATTAGAGAAATCCAGGCCCGCAGAGAGCACTCCAGACCCACTGGATTGAGGAACAGAAATAAACAAAGCAGCTGGCAGCAGAAGAGAAGTTCTTTAATCTCTCATCTGAGTTCCTCCCAGATGGCTGTAATGAGATTTTTCTGAAGAGACTGTGGGGTAATATATCTTGGCATAACCCCATAAAAGCCAGAAGCCCCTTAATACCAAGACATGGATGCAATACACCTATCAAGGAGAAAAGTGTTTGGACACAACAAGAGCAGGAGCTGCTGGAGCATCCCCCAGCCCCAAACCACCTGCCCAGGGAGCAGGTCAAGGCTGCTTAGTGCACCATGGACAAAAGCTCATGAGGGAATCGGCGCAGTTTGACTCTACCACCCACCTGCCATGCCCAGGTGAGAGTTGCAGCAGCTCTGTGCACATTTCTGCCAGGCTCTTTTGTGCCACTGTACACTTGACATGCTCTGGGTGTCTTGCTGTACTGACATCTGGTCAGCTGCGGCTCTCTGAGGCTGGAAGTTCTTCTCTGCAAAACAATCTTGGAGTAAACCATAATTGCAATCTTAGCCTACTGAAGAGTAGTTTACCTGACATACACGACAC
This sequence comes from Callipepla californica brunnescens, assembly GCA_023055505.1. Lineage (NCBI taxonomy): Eukaryota > Metazoa > Chordata > Aves > Galliformes > Odontophoridae > Callipepla > Callipepla californica. Next base: position 4,897,352 of record JALIRH010000013.1, read on the forward strand.
CATTCTGCACTCCTCAGTGATCACTGGGACTGATGGGGAAAGCATTGGGAGAACACAGAGGTCATGCGTGTCCACAGAAACAGGAAAACACTTTCCTGTTGGAGTCTGATATCTTGCTGAGATTCAGCCCAGTGTCACAGGTCCACTTTTGGTGCGTACAATCGGGGCTGCACTGTGGGGGTCTTTTCCAGGAGGTGTGAGGGTAGCACCAAGCAAGGTGAGAAAGCTCCCAGGAACAGACTGGCTCAAGGTGCTTCAAGTTTGTTCATCGTTTCAGCAGATCACACCCACAAGTAAAGCATGGCAGAAACTCAATAAAATTGAAGAAGTTTCACAGAATCACAGAACTGTAGGGGTTGGAAGGGACCTCTAGAGATCATCGAGTCCAACCCCCTGCCAAAGCAGCTCCCTAGACCAGGTTGCACAGGTAGGTGCCCAGCTTCAGTTTAATCTGATTCAGTTCTCTGCGTCACAAATTTCTGCAGTCCCTGTACACTCATCCACACCCACAGCCAAAATAACAAGACACGAAGGTACCACTTTTTCCAAAATGCCAGGATCTGGAGACTTGTAGGCAGCTTTCTGATGATGATTCAAAGATGAAGGGGGAGGAGGGCATGTTCCTTCAGCTCTGCACATTATTCAGAGCTTTGTCATTAGCACTACTTGCTCTAGACCATCCTGCTGCCAACTGGAAGCAGTCTGTAAGCAAGTACCCTGTCCTCCCATCACAGCCAGGGAGCCAAACATGTACAGCCCTGCACTGGGGAAGCAGTCCTAATAGGCACGACCATAATGAGTTACATTATAATTGGAGGCTACGGTACAGCAGAATAAGTTGAGGGATCGGTGCTTTAGAAAACGGCCAAGGAAAGGAAATACATCTCTCTCCATACTCTTCATTGAAGTCTGATTCAAAGAGCAGTGTTGGTGATTTAACATAAACGTAACACATTTTTATAATCCTTATCAAATGTTCAGTCAGTAGATCAGCATAAAGCACAGCTTATTAAAATGGATAAGAGGGGGATTATGTGATTCACACTGTGGAGAAAAGAAATGTATTTAAAATACAGGAATTCTTTAATCTGTTGCTCAGAAGGCACCGCACACATTGCCAGTGGAACAATGTGTGCGCATCCAACTTTTAATCACATAGGTCCTGACAAAGGGAACAGGGAAATGATTCCTCCTGGCACAGGATAAGCTTTTAACAATATAATCCTGATTGCATGTCAAACTTTGATGATTTTGGTTGGGTGACTGACGTAAGTATTTAACTACACTTTGTAATTTTTAACAATGAGGCTGAGATTTCAGAGTCTAAATGCTCATTTTACACTTTGCATATCTTCTTGGTGCATATCTAGTGTTTTCTAACAAAGAGCTTTATATGCTGATCTGCAATTTAGCATGCAAACTGAACACAAAGTTTATCTCTGAGTAAAGGCTACTTTCAATGAAAACTGATCCCAAATACAGACATCTCTGAAGGAAGGATACTAACGGAGACCTTAGCCAAGCTTTCAAGGAAATATATTCTGGTCACTGTCTATAACGCTGACTAAATTTCATGAAAGACAGCATTACAGCCTCAAAAACATTAGTCAAGGGTTAGATTTCTTCAGCTGTGGTATCTATAAAAATATAGGCCAAGCGAGATGCTTTGCTGCAGAGCATCCTTCCCATCAGCATGAAAACCAGTCTGTATCAGATAGACACATACTGAACACCTAGAGCTCAGTGCCACGTGTTTAGCATGGACAGCCAACAGGTGTCCGGATTCTGTTAGACGTACGGTCTTTGCTCAAAACAACTTTTCTGTTTAACAGTCACAAATTGGGTCAGACTATGAATTGCCACTCCCTTGTTAAATGTCAGGAGTGAGGAAGAACCCAAACATGGAAAGAGAACTCCTTAGTGTTTGTAACTAGGGTGCTTATTACACACTAATTGTTTCACGTGTTACATACGAATACATTTCACAAATCTAACAAGTGAGGCAAAGTTACCTAACTGTTGTGGTGAGTTGAGGAGTTGCTCAGTACGAATGCACTCATCCACAGTTAAAATGTTTAGTAATGCAAGTGTATAGAGAAAATAGATTTACTGTATAACTACACACTTAAGTTGAGAGAATGAAGACCTAAAGAACGCTGTGACTCTGGTTTCTGAATACAAAAACCCCACGTGCATATACATGCCGAGAGGCATCAGGATAATCAGGCTTGCTTTGGCTGTATTTTGACAGCTAACAGTCTAAAGATAATGAACTGTTTTTTGTGGCAAAAATCCTCAGTGGGTGAGCCAACCTATCAAACAGAAAGTGAGTTAAGAGCCTAAACAAAGGAGTTGTTCTGGTTCTTGCTGTACTCAACACTGGGTTATGGTTTGAGTTTGAAGCATGATCAGATAAAAGCTTGTATTTTCCACCTAGCATCAGAGGACAGCTCTGCCAAAACTGCAAAGGGAGGATGGAAGGAAGCTGAAGATGCTCCTGTAAAAATAAACTGAAGATTTTTGCACAGGGAGAGTACTGCTACTTGCACATGCCAGTGCTTTCACACAGGGTCTGAAAATCATCTGGTGTCTTCAGCAGTTACATTTGCTCTTAAATATGTTTAATCACCCCAGATCTGTCTTATGACTAGGAGCAAATTAGTAGAGAGTGCTTTCACGTTATATCATTCAGACAGAAATTAAGAAGTAAAGACAGTAATAATGAGTCCTAACAAAATTATACCTTTCTTAAAGTGAGGTTATAGTAACATGTTATCATTAGATGGCTTTGATTTTTTATTACACCCAGAAAATCAGAAAAAATGCAGAACAAGTACTGAACCCTTCTCAAGAGCCATTTATCAATGGAAGTACATAAGCCTCACAGCAGTGCTCCGCACAAATCCAAAAGCAGAATAATTATAAGCAAGGTATTAGTGTAACCAGCTACTTCAACAGATCCTCTCCTGCCACTATATGTTAACAGAAACATTTAAACACATATGAATATATATAGCGAATCAGATATACATATTTCAGATATAAAGGCCTACCAGAGTATGAATACTTGGAATGAAAGTAATTGTCTTGGCTGACTTTTCTGACCATGCAAGAGATCTGAATAGCCCTGATATACCGTGACCGTTCAGTATCTGAGGGCCAATGGAACATGGGTTCAAAAAGCCTCAAACCTTGCCCACAAGTCTTGTAAGTCACACTGCAGCTTCAACTTTAATAACCACCTCATCTTTTTTCTCTAGCTTTAAAGCCAGTTTTTATTGAGTATATTTTTAGTTCTTCCCAATAAGACATCTCCAGGATTCAAATCAATCCAGGTTGGAGAACCAAGTAGAACTGTTGCTTTTCATTGTCTCTACAGCAAAGTCACCCCCAGTGTTTTTGGAACAAATGGGAGGTTTTTCGCACACTGCTCACCCATAGATAACAGTTCTACCCTGCCCTGTTTCTTGCATGAAGAGAGCCAGTACAAGAAATGCTGAGGTAGCCAAGCCTGACATCACTTTTGCCACTTATTTCATCTTCAAAAGTTAGTTCCCCAAGTAAAACATTAGACAACATTTTTACTTACACTGATAAATTATTGCACGGCTATTTTATTCTTAAATATTGATTTTTAAAAGGGAATGCATGAGTTCCCTGATAAATGGACTAGAACATCAATCACACAATTTACTCTGACATTGAGTGAAATACAAATACTTGAAGGATGAAAGAAGTGGGCACTTTTGAAGGTGGTAACTTGCTGAACAACGCCAATAACAGTCACAGTATACACATGGAGCACTGGGCGACGTACTTCAAATCAGTGCAGTTTTCTCTGCAAGCCAAAAGTGAAAGTCACCAGTCACCAAAGCAGTACACAAACTCCTAAACCAGCTTACATTAGGGAATCAGTTTGCGTTAGAAAAAAAACACGGTGGCAATTTTAAAACCTTGTCACTTTAAATTGAAAATACTTCTGGTAAAACTGGAATATTGAAATATTTCAAGAAGCTTTAAAAACCATCACAACTAAAACCTGGAGCTGGAGCTAGATGATCTTCAAAGTCCCTCCCAGCTCAAACTATTCTATAATTGTATGGTTCTGAAGATAACAAAACAGACTGCAACAAATCCAGAGGTACCAACAGTCAATATCCTTTTGAAGAAACAGCACACAGTTGTTAGAATAGGTCTTCTGTAACCTTACTATAATTTTGGGTTTCCATGTTTTATTCATTTTAAGAGGCAGTATTAACTACATAATTATTGTTGTAATTCATTCCTTATGTTGCTATGGATTAAACAGTAACTTATCTGCAGTAATTATGCAATAGGCTGTAACTAACTGAAATATGAATACTGCCAGTTTGTCCCACTGTGTTTCAGTTCTGCTACATAATTGTTAATGTTCACAACACTGCAGTAATTGAATTACAGAACATTAGCCACATGATTATAATAATCATAAACTGCTATCAAATGGAAGACTGAATAAGGCTTCAAACACTGAAGTTATGAAGTTCTTACTGAACAATATCTATCCTTCTCTTTAGAAAGATTTGTTTAATATCTGCCACAGTCATAACTTTACAACAGGTGGCACGCTGAAGTGTTACCGGTGAATCTTGCACTAGAACTGTTCTACATACGTACACTTGGTCTGATTTAATGCACCCATGATAGGTGGCTAAAATGGCCAAGTTTCCAACCTCACAAAATGTTAAAATATTTATTTGAATTAATCTGCCTTGTCAAGAAACACTGAGCAGATGCCAGTACCATTTTCCAACTGGAGACTTCCTCACAAATCTGGAGGGATGCATCCGATCCAACATGTACTATCAGTATGCTGGGTGCCCTTCTTAGGCAGACACACCATTTCCATCAGGAAGAGAAGGCAGCATTACCAGAGAAGAATCCATCATGGTTAAAAGAAAGTGTTTGAGATTCCACAAGAAGGTCCTATTTGAAATGCTTCTGGTGGTCGGCTTTGATTAAAATCCCATCTTTTTGACCAATGAATTGAGGTGAAGAGGAATCTTTCTCAAGGAAGGACTCATTTCTTAACAGAAGAACTGTGTTGAGGTCAATGGTTAAATGTTTGTTGCCTTTGTTAGGTCAGGCGTTAATCCTTAACTTCCCTTACTAAAGTACACAAAAACTCAGCATAGTTCTGTCCTACCGCATTACAGTACCACTGTACAGAAGCATTTCTTTTCTGTAGTTTCCTACATTTACCGAAATACAAAGTCACCAAGGCCAAAGAGACTGTCAGCTCTGCTTCAGAGAGCATCCTGGTTTCATCCCAAATGCTTATTTGGGAAGTGACTATTTCTAATTGGGAAGATTACTGCTGAGATTTACATCTTAAATACGGAAATACTGTCATCAGCCATTTGTTGCATGTCTTCTGGAAAGAATAACTAAATGTCATGCACAAGTTTGTGACTGAGAACCTAACTGAGACTGAGATAGTGTATAAAAGATTTCTACAGTGATTCTTCCAGAATATCTGCACCACCAGAAACGCTTCAATTCCAGACCTGCACAGGCTAAGGCCATACTATATCAACCTGGAAACAGACAGGAAGCCTGCTGGGGATTTCTGCACCTGGCACCTGCAAGTTTTCTTCCATCACTGGACAGCTTTCATGGGCCCTTTTAACATGTGAAACTGCCCTTACAGATTACTCATTGTTAATTAAATATCCTGATTCTGTCCACTGAATCTAATGCATTAAAGTATTTAATGTTTGTTTGGTAAACTGCTTTGCTAAATGCTCCTTTGACTTTTATTGGTAATAAACATTAAGCATTTATGGCCTGTGAAAGCAGTTTCACATCTAGCTTATGCTGTTACTATTTACAGTTTGTTAATGAAACGCTATTAACTTGCTCCAAACTGCAAGTTGGTTTTGTTCTACTCCTTAATTTTTATTATATAGTATATAGAAAAAAGTCAATGAAATCACATCAGCTATAAGCAGCAACAGTACTTGTTACAAAAAGTTACGCTGTCAAATGGAAATGTTTTCAACTCTGTTAAGCTCCAACTAGTACTTTCTGCTTTTAGCCCTGGTTGTTGCAAGCACACACTGCATCCTTTGCACTTGCCCACTCACAGCCTGTGCTCCCCACAAAGGAGACACTGCTCCCACGAGATCCCACGAGCATTTAACATGCAGTGTGGAATTTTGAAGTAAAAGACAGACCAGTTTGCTGATCTAATGTGTTCACTTCTTGTAACAAAACCATTATTGTGACAATACCGATCTATCTAAAGTAAATAGTAATAGGGTGATTCATTATTTTCTTTAGGAGATACCTAATTCGTGATAAAATTCATGAAATAAATAGGATAGCAGTGGTTCCAGCTGTTGTGCACTTAAGAACGACAGCACATCCATCAAGCAATGAATAATACACGGTTTCAGAATGGGTGATGTCTAAGACAGGCCACAGACAGATGCAGCTGCAGGTCAGAGCAATGCACGGCTACCAGGGGCTGCAGGCAGGGCCAGACCAGCACCTCTGCCAACGCCAACAGACACAGGCACTCTGTGCATGTCAGAAACCTGCTCTGCTCCCACAGGAATAAACCCAGCTACCTGCAGCAGAACAAGCCACAGGGCAGCTAATAGGAGCTGGTGATCAGGAGAGCTAATGAGCAGCTCCTGGGCTACACCTGAGTGCAAATTAATCCCTACACTGAAGGGACAATGGGACAGAGCCGCTGGGGAAGCACAGACCTACATTCACAGAGAGCAGTCTCCCTGGGCTGTCTCTTGGGTGCTTCCACTGACACTTTAAAGCCTCCGTACCACCATTGGGTGCTGCTCAAGGTTGAGCTGCAGGATATTCCCTGTGGCTGCAGTTGGAGTGCTTTATTTCCCTTTAAGTTCCGTCAGTGATTATGGTAGACTGCCCTCAGATAACAGTGTTAAGGTATGACTAACTTACTGCTAGGGTACATTTTATCTTTGGAAAAATCATGTGCATGTGAAGATTTTAATCATCATTTATTCCACTATGATGAGTAAGTGTTAAGTGCAACGTTAAGAAATTTTGGTTTTTATATTCAAGCCATACAACCACGGAGGGGAAAAAATCCTGCACTCTCCTACCCCACCACCAAAAGTCAGGCAGGAGTAAGCTGAGAGATGGCTAAAAGAAGCTAATCTATTCTTAACCTTGCTTCATAAGTGACAGCAAAATTAAATGGAAGCAATCATGAATCATAGGAGGATCAGAGCTGGGTTACTAATTGGCCTATTTTCTGTACTCTCAGAATCCTCTCGAGCAATTTTCCTCAATTATAACTGCAAATCAGCACGTTATTTCCCCCTCACAAGCTACCCATTGCTTAAGGACTAACTAGGTGTCCCAGGATATTTCCTGATCTATTGCTGGAGACCAATTCCTACTGTTAAATAATTACAGGAAGTTCAGAGTCCCACGTTGGAGGAAAAAAAATAATTCCAATTTACCTACCAAGGCAAGGCAAACGAAAACCTTAATTATAGAGAATAAACCTTATTTCTACTAGTAGGCTTTCCTAATACTTGAGGATCTTCTTAGATCAAAGCCGGGGACAGCCTTAACAGAATATACTCAGCACTTCCTCTTCAGATATTGATTTCCCTTCAACACGAAGGCTATAATGCAAAAACTTTGTCAACTGGAGAGTCCACTTGAAAAAAGCACGGCAGTTATTCATTGCTATTGTTCAGGGGCATCAAATATATGATTAAACTTGCACACAATTAGAGCAATCAGAGTATAGCTGTTTGCTTCTTTGCTGCATCTCTGGCTGCATACTAATCACACAATTTACATTTCACCTACTACTGGTATTCAAGATACGCTATGATGTCTATTATTTAGCTAACATCAAATTCCCCTCATAATATGAAATATACACTGAAAAGATGGAACTTCTTTTCTAAAGGACAAATAGCACCTCAAAGAGACTCCTTCAGAAAAAAAGCAAGATGACACAACAATTGACACTTCTAAATGATATTATTTAAGTCTCATTTCACACAGACAACAGAAACACTTAAACAAAACTATCTGGAATAAAATAGAAAGAAATCACTGTTTACACATTTCAGAGCAGCAGTACTGGAAAACAAAGTGCCTGGGATTTTAAGATGACAGACTCCATAAACCAGTGGAACTGTGAGGAACACCATTACAGACAACCTTCAGTTTGTTGGTTGGTTTTAGACATCCTTCCCAGAGCTTGCTGCCTGCACACCCAGGGACTGAGCTGAGCTTGCTCTCAGAGCAATGCCTTCCAGCTCATTAGTAGCTACAGGCTCATTTTCTCCATGACACCTGGGAGGAGTCTTCACCCATCTTTCACAGGTACTTGACCTTAGAGACTAATTCTTTTCCTGGAGACAGTAAGGAGCTACTTCTTTGCTGCTCGAGCTGAGAAAAAGTTTGTGGAGTCGGTGTCAAACATACAGGTTCAAAACTCATCCTATAACAGAAAAAAATACTCTGATACTGGAAATACTTTTATCTCAGGTAGCTGAGAACTTAAAATTTTCAGAAAACTTGTGAAACAGCTAACAATCTGCTCTGCTTCAGTCACTTCAACTGTTCCGAACGCCGCTGTCAGAGTAGAGACTATTTTAAAGGTAGGCAGTCTGCCGTAGACTAAAATGAAATACATTTACTGGAGCATCATAAAGGGATACTAGAGATTTTTAAGACTTCTTAGTGCCAATGACTGCAGTTCTTCAAACCTCCCAGCACTTGGGGCTGGCACACAGCAACAAGGACACTCAACACAGCCAACACTGGTGTTGCTGCCCGCAGATTGATAACCAGCCAGCACAGCTTCTCCTGAAGACTGTCTTCAGTTTTGCTTCTAACAGCTCATTACCACTTCCAAAAGCTGGATGGTTATCCAATATTCTGTTTTGAATACAGAAATCTAAATAGTGAGATTTAAGGAATTCTTATGTATAGTACTAAGATCCTCCTCTGCAGAATATTTGAAGTTGTACTTCAAAAATTTCCAGTAGTTTTTGGAAGTCCCACAAACACTGACCACATTTCTCAGTACTGCATTGCTGCTCTCTAACAGATCCTATGGGGTCCGAAGCATGGTAGTTTCATTAAAGGTGTTGGAATTGTTCTGAACCCGGTGCGCCATTCATGTTTAAATAACCTACTTCAAGTTGCCTCCTATTCAGCAGCATCTTTACAGTAAAAGCTGTGGGATATTCATAAGATATATTCAAGATAAGTAGGCAGGGTGAAAAGTGTCCTCACCTTTATCTCTTCAACATAAAAACGTTCATCTGAGGTCAAAAGGGAAAGCAATACTTGAAGACAAAGGCAGAAGTAATGTGAGATATGCCTAAGCATAGTTTCATTGTGCTTTGGAGATGAGCCATTGGTGCTCCAAGGGAGCAGCCTGCATTCAGCTGTGAATCACAGCACCTCCTCTTCTCTTTTGCCTGCAGGGAATTTCAGATAAGCATTAAAAAAGCAAGCATTACACTACTGACTTCAGCAGTGCTTTGCTGGTAGAACACAGCACCATTTGGCTTAAAGCAAGAAAATGAAAAGTACCAGAGTACCCCAAGCAGAGCCTAAGATTTACAGTTCTGTAGCTAAGACAAGTTAACAGAAGGTTAAGTGGTGGCATTTCTGAAGCATGTTCAGGTCAGGGGTGCAGCAGCACTGCACAAGAGATGCCTAGAACCCATGTGTGATATATGTACAGAAGAGCAGAAAGTGTGCTGGGGATTTCAGACTCCTGCTTGTTTGGAATTTATCCTAAAAAAGGAAGTCTATGCAGGGCACCAGTACTCTGTGTCTTGGCTCTACATACTTTGCCAAGAACTAAGGCTGCTCAGTGGCTGCATCTTCCCTATACCCTGCATCAGTACCTACAAGTCTAAGTGATCTGTGCCTACCTTTACACTGGGTTACTGGAGAGATTTGGGAAGCCTTACAGAACGGAGGGTGTTCAGGTAGGACAGAATAGTCTCTAATTGGTGAAAAAATACAGCAGAAAGCAACATTTGTTGTAAGAGACAGATGTACACTGAACTGATAATCCACAGCTTACACGTAAATCAGGACACACTACTGGGATGTTGACCCGTGCTGCAGAAAACAAAAGAACAGCTTACCTTGAGCAGTATTTAAGCTCACTCAGATTGGGCCATTGTATCATACAGTCACTTTAATTACATATCTGCATTTATTAACTGCACTTACAAATTGCCACAACTATTTGTTGTAAGCATAGATACTTGTCCCACACAGAAGATGTCTGACGCTACCAAAGAAAACTGATCCTGGCTCACAGCCCCACAGCTGACGAGGAGGCCATCCTCCCAGTCTGTTACTGCCACACATCCTCACAGCCCGAGTGTGCCAGTAGCCCTAGAACTCCTTAGGCAACCTGGTAAGGGTCTCTACGGCCATCCTCACCCAGCTCTGAGTTGATAAGAGCTGTGAGGTTGTACCCTTATTGTGGAGCTCACCGCCCCTACCTGGGAACAGACAACATTAGCTTGCAGATGTCCTTCCTCCATGGAGCAGTCCAACTCATGCTGCTCCCTCCCAAAGAATGCCACAAATTTCTCCCTAAAAAGGCTCCTTTATGTATGGTGTCAGGTCAAGGATATACTGCCCATGTGCACAATGACAGCTATATGCAGTAATCGTACAATTAAAAACAAACTTTATAAATGGCATCACCTTGCATTAAACTTCTGACTCGAGGTGAGCGTGGGGTAGACTTGACATTCTCATCTATTCAGGTCAGACATTTAACACCGTGTGCTCCAGGTCCATCTCTCCCCAAGGAAAGGCTATTCTTCCTTAATGAATGCGTACACTCGCTTTACATTTTCCCAAAGCCCAAAGAGGTTCAGTCTGAGCTTGGCTGATATCCAGCTCAATCTGCACAGAAACTCGAGATGACTGTGAATACACTAATCAAAAATGTAGAGTAAGGAAAGGTACAGAGTATTACCTCTTAAAAGAAGAGTTTGATTCCATTTCTTCCCCTTCCCTAGTTTTATACCTATATGGTGTCAGTGATATTACCTCTATTCACCTGCTCTATGTGAAAGAAATAATTAGATTAAGTGCATCCAAAACATAAGCCAAAGTACAGAAAGCTTACAAAGTGATATTTGATGCACTTACACAGACAGACCCTTTAAGAATAAGTACACGAGAGGAAGCTCCAAAATTAAGATCTGAATTTTAGAATAGGCATGTCAGATTAAATGAAACGGGACAAAACTACAACCCCTCCCAGCAAGACAGGAAAGCGATTTATTTTCCCTTTGAAATTCAGTAAAGTGATCTTTTCTGTTGGTGTTTCTGTGAGGGTTTAAGGATTACATTCAAATGGTTAAAGATGACTTCAGAAGAAACTAAATGCCTAAAAATGATCTGTTGCAGGTTTCTATAAATCAATATAACTCAGTTTCATGCCAGTATGTAGACTATGTAAATCTAATATGAGGATGCTTTGCATCAGATTAAATTTGCCTTTTTTAGCATGGACAGTCTCAGTTGATATATTTATTACCCAAATGACTGGAAACGCCCAAAAAAACAAATAGAAGCAGAACTTAATATTGCAAAAGACTTGGATGGTAGACGGGCTCATTAGCCTACTTTATCAGGTCAACTTCTGCATCTTTCAGTTCAAGAAAATTTGCTATGCACATCCACTGGAGCTTTCTGCCAGGCTGAAGCTCTGCCATACCTAAATGAGTTATGACACAACATACACAGCTGTGTTTAAAACAGAAGAAAGAATTTTATATTAGACACTTCTCAGAAGCAAATCCCCAGCTCCTCTAGGTGACTTCTCTTCAAAGGACTGATACAGACCGTACATTTTCTGTTCGGAGCCCATCTCCTGTTACTCTCCTTGCAAGACTGCATGGAGCCTCACTTCATCTTCAAAACTCTAATGAGTTCTTTGATTTTATTAGATGTTCTCATTGATTTCATTTGGTGATTTATATATCGGTTATCCTCTTAGCAATTAGGTATTCTTCCTTCTGAAGGTAAGACAAACTACAAAGACAGCCCACAACAGGTCGCACAAAACAACCACAGCCATCTCCAAGGAGACATTAAGTGCCCAGTTGTGGGAACAAAGTAACCAAAGAGAAATAATACAACATAACTGCAACCAATTAGGGCGTTTCACATTATGGATTGAAACCCAAGGACCTAGGAGATTAAAAGTGAACTTCAAAACCAGCTAAATTGGTGAGTCATTTTAATAAGACTGGCAAGCTGTGTGCAAAGAGTTGCTGCGAAGTTAAGTTCCTGCAGTTCTGAGGCCGTGCAGCTGAGAAATGAGGATAGATGCAACAGGCACAAGGGGCTCAGCCTCCAGCATCCACTGCCAACGCACTGCTTTGAAGACCTGAGCCCTCTGAAGCCAGATGGAATCAACAAAAGATCATTATTTCCCCAGGAGAAGACCAAGTGCTCTAGAAGAAATGGTGAAATTATGTTTCCGTATCAGAATAAATGCTGTGTCTCAGGATACAAGAGAAGGGGGGGAAAAAAAAAAAGATTTATCTCTGAAAATTGGTAGCTCGGCTGGAGCAATCCAAAAGCAGAAAAAACAGATTTATCTCAGATAATTTGTAGTTCAACATGAGCTTTATTACACATGGCATTAGCGGAATTAACATTCCACTAACAAGTGGAGAAATAATTCTTTGGGAATCTCCAACTGCTTCACTGTTGCTAGTTAAGAGGCCTTCTTCAGCTCCATCTGGACATACTCTAGCTTGCTTCCAAAGAAGCCACCACTGTTTCTTAAGCAGCAATTTTCAAGTACAATCATTCCCACATCAGAAGGAAAAGTGTAAGAATAAGAAGTATCTTAGGTATTGTAGCAAGTAAGCTGGGGGATTCACTTAAGGTAAACAAATCAGATGCTAAAATTCAAATGCAGAATCTGTTCAACATGCTGAGAATTAATGAGCTGGATGCAATCAGAGAACCATAATTAAGATTGAAGAACAGCTCTAAGATAATCTAGTCCAATTGTCCACCTTCCATCGATATTGCCCACTAAACCACGTTCCTTAGTACCACATCTCCACATTTCTTGATCACCTCCAGGGACAGTGACCCCACCACTTCCCCGAGCAGCCCAATCCAGTGCAGCACCACTCTTTCTGGGAAGAAATGTTCCCTAATACCCAACCCAAACCTCCCTGGCACAACTCAAGGGCATTGCCACCTGGGAGAAGAGACTGAGCCCTGCCCCACCACAACCTCCTTCCAGGTGGAAGAAGAATGCAGTAACATCTCCAGTACACCTCTTCCCAAGAGGAAAAAGATCTCAATGTTCCTCCCAGAACATGCCTGGGCTGTGCCCTCCCCATGCAGGAGAGCTGCTTTATTTGCTTTGGGAGGGTTTGATGCCACATCCCCTTTGAAACACAACCAGAGGAGCCTTGCTGCTTCAGCCCTGCACAGGCTCACCCAGACTGGTCCCAGTCCCTCAGACTTGGCTGCAAGGGGGCAACAGACTTCCATTACACCCTGCTATCCTCTCCATTTCTGCTACATGTGAAAGCATGGAGAAGAACTCACTGTTGTGTGCTCCAGAAAAAAGAAAAAAGAGTGGAGAGAGAGAGAACAAGCTCACAAGCACACACCTCCTCCTCTGTGCGTTGCTGTTGCCATTAATATCAGCAGCTATTCTGCTCAGCTGTGACCCGAGGGGATAATTAAACTCCTGATGCTCCCAGGCTCCCACACCACCCGCTCCTCCCTGCCCACAGCCACGCAGTGCGGCCACACGGGAGGGCCCTCAAACCTTCCCCATAGTCAGCAGCACTGCCCACCTTCTGTTAGTTTTCAAACATCAAAGCTGCCCTTATTTCAACATTTACTCAAGAACCGTTGAGGTTACGGCGAAACTGGGACAATCGTGATAGTGAGTTTGAACGTGGGAGATAAATGATTAAAAGTTCTCAAGGTAAGAGTACTGTCTTTTCAGAGGGTGCTGCCTACTTATATTGATGAGTTTCCTGCTCAGCGGTGTATAACATCACTTCAGGCTGCAGTGCAGTGAAGAGAAAGCCTCTGAAAGCTGCTTCGCTGGCATTGCAACACGGCTTGGGTAGGAAGTCACACAAAGCCACATCACTCAAAGCGCTGACTGCCACACTGGCTTTAATTTATTGAAGTTAAGGAGACAGCCAATTTAAGCTCTGCTGTAAGAATTATCAGAGCCATTCGAAAGAAAACGCAAGTTTAGGGGGCTACAGGAGGATAAATGGTTAGGTCCCACTAAAGTTTCTCCAGTTGTTTCATAAGCAGATTTGCACTTCCAAAAATTGCCTGGGGGTTAGAGATGTTTCAAAGCAGCTGGAGAGTCCCAGTACAAAGAGCAGGGCACAGGCAGCGGCCATACAGCCTTCCCTGCCCAGCTCTGCACCAGAGGTTGTGCTCACCCTATTGCACTGCTTCACACCCAGGGGGCTGAACCCACGCAGCACCGTCAGTGCTGACACCTGGAACTGTGCTGGTGGCCAGGTGAGCTGGCCTGAGTCAACATCCTCAGCACCAGACCCATTACTGATGGGATACCATCTGCTTTCTTCTGAACTCTTCAGCTTATTAAATGTAATTAAAAATTTAAGCTTTCCAAATTATCAGGTCTTTAATCCAACACAGGTTAACAGGGTCATACCAGAGCAGCAGATGCATATTGACTAGACTTGAAAAGTAGCAACAGTAGGAAAAAAAGGAAAAGACAAACCCTGCTTTCTCCACTACTTATCATAGGGGCAATCACAGGTCAAAAGTACCCAACAAAACACAAACCACCCTCCGCTGAGCAGCATAATGAAACGCAGCTTGGAACCAGCCATCGATGGAGCAATCAATAACTCACACATCTGAAGAAAGCAAGTAGGCCGTAATATCGGCCCGACATTCAGCAGTGGTAACAATGATCCCTAGGTGAAGCCTGCTACACTTCTAGATTCCTTTGTCCCCCAAAGAAACGTCCATAGAATTAATAATAAAGTTGATTCTGAATAGTGCCTCGAATAGGAAATTAGTCTAGTGTTTAAATTAAGCAGTAGATTGAATTGGCTAATTGTTATCAGGCCGTGATTAAACAAAAGAGCCACAGCGACTGACTAAAAAAGTTTGTGCTGCTTATCCCTTTGATGTGACTGATGTTCAGAGTTGCTGAGTACATGCTAATTCCTGGAGCATCGTTTGCTGAGGGTTTGAGGTTCGGAGTCTCAAACATATCATCCCTCCATCAGTGATTTGGGGCTGTTTGCAGGGATCAGCCACGATCCCACTGCCAGGCCAGCCCTCAGGAGCTGTCCCTTCTTCACTCCAATACTGCACAGCACAGGTAAGGAGAAAAATGGGCAAAAAAGAAGCTGGGAAGATGTGAAACCCCAGCTGAATTCAAGCAGTGAGAACAAAGTTCTTCTGAGAGCTGTCTGACCAAACCCTTCATTTGCTTTTCATGCAACAAAAACTATGATTCAGCCCCTTTCAATTTGGAGGTATCAGAGTAAAAGCCTGGACAAGGGAAGGACAGCAAGAGCAATAGCTTCATACCATACTTCCCTCCACAATGCAACTTCAGGCACACAGCTGAAGAAAAACTGCTCAAAATTCCTCCCAGAACACCACCATTGAATGCCCCTCACCCTGAAGGAGGCTGGAACAACAGGAGAAGCAGAGAAACCACCATGTCAGGGCAGAGAATGGGAGCAAGGGGCAGCTACCAGAAATAGCCAGGAAATGCAGATTTTGTAACAGGATGAATTTAACATTTTTGCTGGGGCAAGTGAAAAGAGGGGGAGAAAAAACGCCAAGGAGCCCCTACTCTCTCCAGCCCTGCACAGAAACCGCTTCTGTTAGCAGGGTGGGATTTATGGCTATTTTTCATTAATCACTCTACATAGAGCCAGTTTATTTATGGAGCTCTATCATTCCATACAATCTCTAAGAGTGATCTCTATTATGTTAGCAGAAAGGCTAATAACATTAGGAGAGGTAAAGCAGAGAACTGAAGTTGAGGAGTGTCAGAAATCAGCCTTGTGACCTCAGCTTACCCCTCCAGGGACATTTAACAACATATTAGGGTTTAAGCATGGTCAGTTTATCACTTACTGTTCCAGAACAGCTATTTCCCTAGTCAGATCATGAAGTAATGCAGGGTCAAACAAGTTACTCATCAAACCAACAAGTACTACAGGGATGGTTTCTGCAGCCATGAGATCCAGACCTGATCCTGAGAACACTCAGCTGCCAGACTTGAACCTCCCCTCCAAAATAAGCAGGAAACCATCGCTTCAAGGAGATGCACTTACATAGACCAGGTTATAGTTTCTCCTGAACTCATTCCCCTAATGGCCGAAATACATCCATTTAAATACACCTAAAATGAAAATCTGCAAGTGCAGCAAACATCCAGCCAAGAGACATAAAGCAGAAAGGCCACGCTCACAATTACAGGAGGGCACGGCTGCAGCATGCAGCAGTTGGGCTGCACACCAAGCAGCCCCTCGTGCCATTTGTTGCATGGCCATGCTGGTTCCATCAGAACTCTGCTCCCTCCCACAGCGCACACAGACTCCCAGTAACCACCAGAAACAAAACAACTGGAGAAGCACTTGTTAAGTTCACTGGTTTCTAAAGCAAAACCCCACAAACTGGACCCATGTGTGACTGGTTGTGACCGTAGTCTTTCCCTTCTTGTTGAGCAGCAAATATTTGGAGAAAAAATTGCACAGAATAACAGGCCAAAGTATTTTGTTACATTTGCTAATGGGAATATATTTGTGCAGAATGTGCATCTGTTCAGGGTAAACAAGGGTCTCCAAGCTGTTTTCATATTTGGCTTAAACACTATTCCACCAAGATCCTTGTAACAGGCTCCTAAAGCAAAAGGCAACTGCCAAGGCAGGGCTACCTGCAGGCCATTGCTTTCTCCAAGTTTGAGGCAGCCCCCATTTCCCTACTCAGTTTTGCCACAGCTTCCTGATAATTTGCCTTAAACTCTTAATACCAGCTCCAGTCCCTGGAGCACCTCACATCAATGCTGGATCCCCTCCAAGGGCAGCGAGCTACAAGGCAATTCCCTGGGCTGCAGGTAACAAGAGATGCTGCCCATTCAGGTGCTGTGCATGGAGGTGCCACCTTCCCCAGCCCAGGGCTGAACGATTTTGCCCACAATGACAGGAGGAGTTTACCGGGCAAGATCTGCTAATTTGTGACAGGGACATCCAGGAGGTGGCTGGCCCTGTTTTGGCCTGGCCCCAGCCTACTCCTAGCAGCAGCTTGTGTTAGCACACCTATTCACTTCTGCCTGACCCTCAAGGAAAAGCCCCTCACCCCAAGTGGAACCAGGGACAGATTTTAATTTATTTATTTATTTTTTTAATGACAGTGAGATCTTATTTTTATAATAAATATCTCAGAGTATAGCGTTTCCTGCTATTCTAGTAAGCCATTTGATGCATTATTAATTATATGAAGAATCTAGGATACAATGCATAATGAAGTCAAAGCAATTAGGCACAAGCCTTTGCACACATTTAGATAGTCACTCTGTATTTTCAAGGTAGAAAGAAGAGCAAAGTGACAGGCTGCAGAGCTACGGGGATATGGAGCTGCTCAGAGTACATGCAGGAGGACAAAAAGAAATTCAACTGAAGTTCATGAATATGTAGCTGCTGTAAAACACAGCAGAAAATTCATAACATTTCCAGTATGTTTGGGCTTGTTTAATCATGAAATAAGAAAGTGCAGTAATAAACAATGAGAATTAGGAAAGGTCACTATGGGAACAAGCCACCCTACCCAGAGTATCACAGCATCTCCACTTGCCCTTTCCATAAACTCACTACCTCTTTTCATCCTGATTTATAATCACAAAGATAACTTTAACCAATACTGGTAAATCAAGGGGCTCTTCCCAACAGTAAGTATTTTATAAGTGAAATATATAGTAGATGTATATCTCAGAATACATAGTAGACATGCATCTCAGAATAAAGTCAAATTAGTGATGGAAGCCTCCTACAACACACCCCTCTATCCAAGCCCTCCACAGCAGACTCTTGCACTGATGGTTTAGGGATGTGTTAGCAGGAACCACTACCTCCCCTGCTGAGGGAGCCTGATTTCAAAGCCTAACAGTGAGCTGCCCATCATTCTGGGCCCATCTACATCAATCACTGTCTCAACAAGTACTGGTCTAAAGCACAGCAAGAAAACATGGACCAAAACTTGTATGCAGAATCAGCATCATCTAGCTTTACTCCAGCTGTCCCTTAGCCATCATAGTTATGTCTGCCACCAGTTCACCCTAAATAGGCTAACCTTGAGAAATACAGCACCAAAACACCAAAGTGCCACTGCAAAGCTCCAACCCAGGCCTCCAACAACGCTCACATCACTTCAGACAGCCCAACTACACCCCCCAGGAGCACCCTTATGGGCTGTTCCTTCACTCCTCAGGTGAGCCATTAGCAATCATGCCACACACATGGTCTCCACCCCATCTCACTCCACTTTGGACTGATTACCACCAGTCAAGCTCAATAAGCTCACACAGAAGGGGAAAAGTGAGTCCATTTCTTCCTAGTGTTTTTCTAACTGATAAAAGAAAAGAAGTCTGAAATTGTGCTTTACGCAACAAAACCTGAAACTTTTATGGAGAGGGAGTGAGGAAAAAAGGTTCTGAGTTGATTCCAGTAAAGGAATCCCCAATAAAAACTATTTCAGTTTCAGGAAAAGGAGACACTGAAAACTAATTAAAGATGTAAAAGGATATAAAACTCAACAGACATCTTTACGTATGCTAGAGAGGTCTTGAATGAGGCCTTTGGAGATCAAGATCCCAACACAACTGAACAGAGCGTGCAGTCCTCTACCAAGAGATCTGGCTAATCGCTATTAATTCTGCTTTAATAGCAAGCTGGCAATAAAGGTGCTGATACTAATTGCTGAGCATTTCTTTGCTGAAATCAATCCCTAATGCTGACCACAATAAACGAGTTAGGCTTTTATATAAAATTCATACTTAAAATCGCTATGAATCTTCCTAATGTGTCATCTGACATTTGTTATTACTTGGCTGTGGACTGGCTTTGAATATTTTATGAAATATTTATGGTAGAAGGGGATATGGGATTCATAAGAGCAAGACACATACAATATGCTGAAGATTAGTGACAATTACCACGAGGGTAAAATTAGTAAAACCAACCATCGTTTCCTTGTGAAAAAAAAAAAAATTAATTGGTGGTGGGTGCATATTTCTTCCATTTTCATACTATGCTTTGTTGGGACTTACTTGTATCTTTTTCTCTACTTTTGCAGTATTAAATCAAATTATTTTTTAACCCCTTGGCTAATTAACTCCTGGCAAACAGAGAAATGTCAGGTTCTCTTTAAAGAAACAATTTTTTAAAGTTTCCTTTTCATCTCCATTAATCTTTCAGAAGAGAATAATAATTACAAACGCATCACCCTGCTAATGCGCAACAGATTGTGAGCACATACAAGTGGAACTCAGGAAATAAATTTGTTTTGTTTTGCTGTCCTTGGTGGAACGGGGATTGAATTCAAGATGCTGATTAAAAAATTACTGTAGAAGGCCACGATTGAATGAGCTGTGTTTGTGCCTTGGTCCTCTGTACATCTCTCCCACGACAAGGACTGATCCCACTTCAGAGACGGATCTGTTATTTCCCCTCATTTCCCATGGGAAGGATGGCATCTTTAGGACACTCTCTATATAATTTATCTATACCCAGTGTATATTTACTTCTCCAACAATAAGATTCAAAACTGCTTAATGCCAAATTTCCCTTCCCCACCAAAACTGTTTCTCACACAGATGCCTGAATGCCTGTGATTTCACTCTCCCTGGTCTCCAGGGGTTTAGGTGCCTCAAATCCTAATAGAATTATGACTCAAACATGGCAACATATTCTACATAATAACACCCCACCTAAAGGCTTTGTGTTGTTTTTAGCTAGGAGCAGACCTACACAGTTGTCTCTTGAGAAAAATAAATCCATACACATTTAAGCAAGTAATATAATTCCTTTGGAGACTCCAAGTTCCTCTCCAAGTGCATCCGTTCAACTGCCATTAGCATTTAAAGGGATGTGAAGCAGGGAGTGAGCTCTGAGCCTGTTTCTTTGCTGTTGTGAATATCCAGGCTGCAGAAATGTTAATGTTTTTATGTATTACCTCCATCTGCTTCAATCCTGTTAAATTTAGGTGTGCTATTTTTAAATGTGAATAGGTTTGAATTAGTATATGCTTTGCCTGTTGCTTAGGCGCTATTCATTTTCTTCCAGCAGTCACATCTGTCCTTGCTTTCATTAGCAAAGGGTACTTTTTACTTACTTTCTGAATTATAATATTGATTTTTCCCCCAGTGCTGCTGTCGGTGTAGTATATTGCTAAAGGACTCCGCAAGTTTAAACCCTTGAAAATGGGGTGTGTAATGGAAGTGCTGGCACATCCTTAGCGATATCGTCACGAGCTGTGGTGCCGCGCTAAGTGGATTGAGCCACATTGACCCTGCGGAATCAAGGTCCGATCGCCTTGAAATACAATTTCAGCAATGCCGTTATGGGGTGATACACTGCTTGGATCAAAATAAATGCTATGAAATTCAAATGAGCCTTCGGAAGGGGTAAGGATACAGCCGCGGTGCTGGGAATGGCTCACAAATCAATCACCCCATGTGCGAGCAGAATTTCCAGGTTGGTTTCCTACATTTTTTTATTTTTGCGGCTTTCTTTGAAATTGAAATCTCTTCATTTGTAACATCCTTGCCCTTGGATCTTCCTTCTTCTCTAAACACCCACTCATTCCTCACAATTCCTTTGACCCCTGATGTTTTCCAGCCCTCCCTCCCACAGTGCACTTTCACAAGGCGTAATGCAGTGCAGCCCGGCCCAGCACACTTGTGTACTGCTGGTTCTGGACCCATGCCTTCGGAGCAGCCCTCAGAGCCCTTCGGAGGATTCTGAAGACCCCCATGGTCAGTGTCATATTTTAGCATTTCTGGTGTAATTGTGTATCCTTCAATAAGCACTACACCAGACTGCATCTCTGTGGATGAGCATATGTAGACAATATCATACGCACTTGCTCAGAGCTGTGCTTAAGAACAAAAAAAAAAAAATGCAATCCAGGAAGCCTTGGAGGCTTTGCAGCTTCACTAATACGCACATATTAGAACAAATAAATGTGGATTTGTTGGATTATATCCAATTGAAATACCACATCAGTCAGTGGTTTTCTTTTGAATGATTAAATACTGTACCAGAATAATTTTAGCCCTGCTATTTAGGGAGAAACTATAATCAGAGAAGAAGCAGAAGGAATACACATACCTGCGAGCTGTGCAGCAGATGGGAAGGAGGCACCCCTGCTCTTCTTGGCGCTCACCTTCCCACCTCACAACCCCAAAATGTTGGTGGTGGATGTGCCAAGGAGCAGCACCTGACCTCTCCAATGCGCTCACAGTGAGGTACTTCATGATGAACGCCCTGGGTTGTTGGAAGGAGCAGCCCTCAGCACCTCCTGCTCCAAGCCCATGGCCTGTCCCACCCTTTGGCATCTCTGGTGGCTGCTCAGTGACCCCACATCTGCACAGGCCTCAGGACAGGCTGGCATGTGGCACTCCAGAACACCAAAGGTTCACGTGGCTTCACTCAAAGGCCAGGTGAAAAATCTCGTCCTCCAGAATCTTCCTACCTAGGCGCTGGAAGCGAGGGGGTTAATGGTATAGTTCTCTGCAGTTACATTTCACTTTTGAAAAGCAAGATTTTTAGATACTCATTAAAAGATGAATTCAGCCAGTGTCCTTGAGACAGTTAATGAGATATGCTAATTCAAAATAAATAGGTCTGGTATGAATTCTTGATAAGAAAACATCTGCTTGGATCAGTTGCTCGCTTTTAGGGGAGGTAACTGGGTCTTGAAGACAGCGAGCTGTGATAAGGAGTACACAGCAATGCTGAAGGCAACATTTTAAAAGAACTGATTGTTTTTCAAGTTAGCCCTAGAAGAAATTTCTTCCGTCTGACTTCTTTCAGATGTGGAGAAAGAGAGGTCAGAAAGCATTAGGTGTAGTGAAAGCAGAGCTTCAATGTCCATGAAAGCTGTCAGGGAAGAACAATGTACCGAGGCACTACCTTCTTACCAAACAACTTTAGGATATCAGGAAATGAGGATGGATTTTATTTCTGGAAGTTTCCACAAGAAGGAACTGAAAGTGTGCAACACCCACATCCATCAAGGAGCATTCAACCCCATTGTGTGCCCCGGCACAGTGCAGTGTGGGCAGCAGACCATGAGCTCCTCACCTTGGCAAGGAAGCAGAATGGCCTCACACTGCAGATAGGCACACAGATTTCGGACCCAGAGTTGTGCAGATTCTATTCTTGTTGTTGGTTTGGGTGGGTTTTTTTGCCCTCAATCACAGTGATGTGCTGTCACACTTTTATGCAGATGCCCTTGCACCATCCTTCATGAGCAGATGTTAAGTCCATGTAGAAGTCGCATGGAAGGGAAGGGTAGTGGAAGAAATGTCACTGCACCTTTCTAGATGGTCAGCTCTCCTCTAAAAGGTGGGAATGGCCATCACCAGGACATTCACATTTTGTCCAGTGCTGCAGGAATGAAGCCTTTGTAGAAGCACGTCCCCCTCTGGCTAATAGTTACAGCAATGCTTACGTACTGCTGCTGCAGGTTATGGTTAATGACATCAACGTTTTCAGATCCAGCCATTTGAATTTTTTATTTACACCTACACCATATACTCTTAGGGGTTTTAATTGTACAGAACACTCTCAGCAGCGCCAGAACCCACTCGGCATTTCACTCCCTGTATTTAATAATACAAAACAAGGACTTTCATGAGGACTTTCATTCCCCTCCAGTGGCAACCTTACAGCCAGCCCAGCCCAAGCGTCTCTAAAACACCTTGTTAAGGTGCAGTCATCCTTTTTACCATAATAATACCACAGCTCAGCACCATTCCTGCCAGCCACACCACCTTTGCCTTTTCCTCTTTGCCTCACTGGCCCAGCTCTGCGTGCACAGCCAGCATTGTGCTCAGGCACCCAGCACAGACATCCACCAGCCATGGTGTTGCATGTGTGTGCTGGGAGCCTGCAGCCATCCGAGCTGCAAATCCTCTTTGCTCCTGTTTGTAAGTGAGAGTTTGGCCCCTGAGTTTATTTGTGACAATAAACCAAGAGTTTTATAACAAACGGGATGCACAGATGTACACTTGGTGAGTTGTGATTATGAAAGATGATTGCCTCCTTCCCAGTTATTGCTCAGTGCTGCAGATGGCTACTGGACTTCATGAATAAATCACACAAGGGCTGCTACCATGAATATTTTGTTCAAATAGAAAGTACCGATACACGGTATATGGAATTTAAATAGGAAGGTCTAAAATATTCTACTCATTAGTGAGCTGCAAAACTTTAAGGCCGGCTCCAAACTCAACTGTAAGTGTCAGGTAGAACAGGAACAGCAAGGTATGTGCTTGCATACATCTAGGAGATTTGTAATCAGACTCCAATTTTAGCTTATTATTAACAGGTAGTTACAAAGCTATCACTAAGACACTTGCCTTTTACTCCAAAAAAAAAAAAAAAACATCTCTATCTCTAGCTAGTACAAATAAATAAAACTTGAAAAGCTTCACCACATGTACCATTTGTAGATGTACAGAGACTCCATTCCTGTAAGTAATCCCACTCATATAATGTACTTCCTCAAAAGAAAGAAAACAGAACTTTATTTTTCAGTCATCCAGGGCTGAACTTTACTGCATAAGGGACAACAGATGATGACTTTCTTTATGACTGCTGACGAACTCAGCAGAGAAGGAAAATCCAAAAATACATTGCTCTTTTTTACATTGCAAAAACTGTTTTCTGTGTGTTGAGCAGGTGGGCTAATGGTTGGTTATTGTTGTGTTTCAGTACTTGGCAATAAGACTGTTTAATAATACGTAAGGAGGTGCACAACAGGACAGAACATAGCAGGTGAAGAGTGGGAGCTGAGCAAGCAGAAAGGCAAAGCAGAATGCCCTCATCTCCCTTCAGATCTCTTCTGAGCAGCCTGGGATTTACAAAGCACTTGGGGCTGCACTTCACAGGAAAACACACCGTAAAGCCAAGTCAGGTCTTCCCACATCATTTCTAGGTGACTGATCCTGAGTCACTAATCCCCACAGATACCAGTGACACACGGATGCTGGTACTCTCCATGATGACATAATAAACTGACAGTTTTATGTATGTTTTATGTGTTTTTCCAACGCCTGTGGGGGATAGGGTATTTTTTTTTTATCCATAATCAGTCAATCAGAGAACTGGTACTTTTCCACAGACTGAAATAACGTATTGACACTGCTTGACTGCAATATATTAAAATTTAAATTACTCTCTAGTCCGCTGTACGGATCATATTAACTGGCCCTAACTACACAAAAAGGCAGTACAACAAAGCTCGGAGAATGGTCCATCATTGAGGCTCATCCACACATCATGAAGAGAAGAGTGGGAAAGGGGCTGAAGTTTATTTACCAAGCACTTATAAATGCTGAGGGCTTTTTTTTTTTTTTTTTTTTTTTTTAAGGAAATCTGTGTAATATTCTAAATTAAGAACACATTCCTCTCCGACATTTCATTTGGCAGCTCTAACCACAGCCTGGGTGGAAATCAATTTGCAGCAGCTATGAATTGCTATTTAATTTGGGGGCACGCACAGCTTAATTGAGAAAGCATACTAGAAAGTCGTCAAGCCAGAGTCAGTAACTTAAGTTTCCTGCAGCAAACCCACGATAATCCCAGGATCAAAATGTAGCACCTTTGTTTTGGTAATTAAGTGCACAGTGCCAGCAGAGACTAATTGTGCTCGCAGTGCCTTGACCAGAAAGCTGCACAGAGCTCCACGTGTGAGCTCAGGGAGAGTCTGCAGGTTTCTGCTCTCTTAGACACTGCCATGTCTGAAAGAAGGGGGACGTTTCAGCACATCAATATTATTCTTGCCCCGCTGCCTGGATCCCTTCTGCTTACTCCCACTTTTGCCTAAATGTGTAGAGAAAATGTTGAACTGTGTATTTGTGGAAGCTTTTCTACAGTTTCTCTCCATGTAATGATACGTAGGGCATCATTCTGTTTGGCTCTCTTTTTTTCCTACTCGTATTAAAAGATGCTTTGCAGCTCACACCCCCGAGCAGCCATCCCTCGTGGCACAGCCCCTCAGCTCTGCTTTTTTGGCACACATGCCTCTGCTTTCCCTTTCCCCACTATGGTTTTTATATAAACATCCTCAGCACTGCTGCAGTTCTGGGTAGGCACCCAGGAGCTCACAGGGGGTAGACATGGTGGTGCGATGACCACCATGATGTGCAAGCATTTCCACTGGCATCTCTGGGTCCTATTAAACTGTAGCTGTCAGGAGACAAGCAGCTGATGGACACAGTCCAAAGACAAACTCCCTGTGCGTGGGGGTCACAGGGCAGTTGGACATAGCAGGTATTTTCCTGGACACCCTTCAGTTCAACGAACACCTGTCCTCAGCCGTACTGCAACCTGCTCTAGGGAACTGCCTTAGCAGGGGTTGGACGTGGTGATCCCTTTAACCCCAGCGGTTCTGTGATCCAGTGGTATTCCTGCTCTCTCACACACACAGTGTATTTTCAAAGCGCTTGCTGCGACTGCTTTGTGATAACCACACTCAGCTCTAGCGCATCACTTTGCTAAGGAGCAAAGTCACTAACAGCTCTCCCAGTCCCTCGCAGGAGAGCCTCCACACACAGCCACCTCTCCCACATCCCAGGGCTGAAGGAAAACTGCAAAAAGCCACAGGACATCAGCTGCGTGGCACCATTACTGCAGGAGTTAACGCACCACAATAGAGCAGCAGCACACAAAGAAAGGATCGTGGCTTGATCCTGATCCCTGCCCGATGGAATGTGGAGACAGCTCAGGAGAACTTGCCAAAAAATGTACGCACATGCGTATCTGTGCAGAAATTCTTTAAAAAATTAAGCAATCTCTTTAAATCCCTCCACTTTGAGAAGCTTCCCATCCAACGTGCTTTCATTTGCCCACAACGAGAAAAAGTTATCACCACGTACATTAACATACGCATTGCTTCGTGTTACTGCTTTTACAGACTGCTTCCTGTAAATGCAACGCACTTCTCTGCATCTGAATTGCAGAGAGCTGATCCCAGTTTTGCCACACGTACTCATATTTTTAACTGCCGGACAAGGGCACAGGTAAATGCTTTAATGTCAGTATATCAGCTTCAGGATTCCACTCTGACTAATTACCCGCGGTCGGTCAGCCAGCCATGGGACGCTGCTTCCATTCTAATTGCGTGAATAAATGTTCTTCGAATCAGAGACTACGGAAAGAAAGGTCTCTCGTTCTCTCACACAGACGTATTAATTTATGGGAGAGTGGTAAACTCATCGCACAGACATTCACGAGCAGGGAAGCGAGCACTCCGGGTCCTCCTGCACCAGCCCCCATCGGCAGAGCCATGGGCAGCTGCAGCAGCTCACACCAGCCAGAAGGGCTGGAACCTCTGTTTCTTGTGTCTCCATTGTATTCTCCTATTGTCACAGCCCTTTTATCTCACATTAATATGTGTTAATTAACTTTAATTAAGATAATTTGCTTCATAGCTATTCTGCTCACATTTAGAATGATATTAGAAAGGTTCGTCTCCTTCAGATCCTTCCTAATGAAGCTAGTTCACGCTACAAGCAACACTGCTAGGTCTGACAGCAAAACCTTTCTTCTGCAGAGATCTAGAAATCTGTTCATGTCCTGAAGCTGAACTGGATGTCCCCGGCTTCTGGGAGCTCTTGAAAGGAACCCTGGGAGACCCACTCACCTTCAGTCCATACGTAATTAGATACAAACCTCCTAATGACTTCCATTCCTGCCACTACAAAGTGCTGCAGTGACTCTCTGCTACCAAAGGGCTCTGCACAGCACTGCAGCTCTGCTCAGGGCTTACTCAGACACATCCCCTCTCCCACTCCCAGATATGGATTAAGCAGACCTACGGATGTTTCTGCAGAGCACAGCTTCAGCAAAACCAGCAGTGAATTAATCACTGCAGCCACGTAATGTAGCTTGGCACAACTGTATTATAGCGTTGCACTCTTGTGCTGTAGTTAAGGCCTGTCAGCAATTTCATTATGAAGTCGTATTTTTAGCTGTTTGTAACTTCTGCAAAAATAATAAAAGTATTTACAGTGGAGGCTTAATTTGTACGGTATCTTTTTTTCTGGCTCAGAAATGGAATAATACATATTCTATGCGCGTACGGTAGTACTAATGGTTTCTTCATCTACATCAAAATCTGCTGACTTCCCTTACATTTTTCTGTTATTTACTGCTATTCTTAAAGGCATTCTAACAAACTTGCTATTTACTGCAAAACCTCCACGGTGACCCGGCAGTATTAACGCAGACTGATGTTATACATGGAGCATTATTGTCTGCGATGGAGGTGATATGAAGCTGATGGTTATTGATGAAGACTTTCCCCCTCAAGCTCACAGGTGAGGGATGGAACCAGCAACCTTAAGCGTCATTAAGGAAAGTTCAGTTGTGCCAATACATAAAGAAGGATCTGAAAGCTCTGCACAAAATGCAGAGTAAATCCAGAGTAATCATTGGAAGAGCTCTGAGGCTTTTAGCATCTAAACTGCTCGAGAGCCCCACTTTGCATTTGCTTTTTATATACAAAATAACTGTTATCATCTATTTTCTGCAATAGGACAAATTCTGTCAAATTCTGTGATGAACAGCACCTTCAGACATCCCAAACCAATGCAATGGATCCTGGAGGACCGCTTCGGACTCCCCGTGGTGTAACCGAAGCAGTTTGGCCTCTCCACCTCGAAGATGTAACAGTGCAAGCTATTTTTCATGTGCCAGTTGGGATTAGAAAACTAAAGCCAATTCACCACTTGTGCACCGAGACAAAATTCATCTCTATACTTTTTTCTAAACAAAGGCTTGCTTTTAAAGGCAGCAATTACAGGTAATTGAAACTCTAATAGTGATATGTAGCTCAATTATAAAGCCCTTCCCCAGGAACTGAGAACATAACCAGCTGGAACAGCTCACTTTTTATTTATTTTCTAACATATTTGTTTATTTATTTGTTTTGAGATTTCTGCACCTGCTGGCGCTGGCTCTGTAGCGCCCTGCTCTAATGCAGCGATGATGGGAAAGTTTACTAATGGTTACTTAATTACAGAGTTTCCCAAAGATCATCATTAATGTAAGAAAGTAGGACAATCAGATTGAACATTAAATACTGAATTTATGTTTGATAATAATCCAAATATGCAAAATCTGCTCAAAACCAGAGCTCTCTGTGCCACAAGTTCAGCACATTGCTGAGCGAATATCTGTCACCAAAGCAACTTCCAAGCCCAGGCCACCTCCCTGAATGGCTCTCATTCGCCATTCATTAGTGCAGTATCTCACAGAACCACAGAACCACAGGGGCTGGAAGGGATCTTGGAGATCTTCAGTGCAAGTCTCGCTACAAGCAGGTTCCTATCATAAGTTACACAGGAAAGTGTCCAGGTGGGTCTTGAGAATCTCCAGAGAAGGATGCTCCACCATCCTCTGGGCAGTCTGCTCAGCCCGCACAGCACTGAAGCTCCTTGCTGTGTTTGTACAGAACACCCCATGTTCTGGTTGCTGTCCCCAGTGCTCACAGTCTATTTTGCCACAGGGCAAGAAAACCCCACTCAACGCAGTCATATTGTTATGAAAGCATGTCTAAGGAAGCTGCTACATGTGTCCTCCCAGACAGGATAAGCATCACTTTGACAGCAGCTGCATGTAGAGACATATTCCATATTACTGTCACTGAAGGAACCCACATGAACGGCACAGAGTGCTTACAGGAAGCTATTAGAGCTCAGTGTGGGCAAGCAGGGCTCTCCTGTTCCTCTGCGGAGGATGAAGATATATGTGAGTGTATCCTCTAAGGAAAGGATGAGCAGGCACCCATGGTGTTGGACGCCTTGCACATTTTCGGGACTACCCTTTACCCACATAACAAATGCTGGGTCTGATCCACAGTGCTCTCAGATTGCATCAAAGCAGCGAGTGCCTGGTGCTGCCGAGCAGCGTGGAGCAGGCAGGAAAACATCCTAACAGGAGGGAAACCTCATCTGTGCTGGAGGAACTTCATTTCCCACACCTTATAAATGGTTCTTTTACTTTACTCATGCCCAGAGGCGGAAACAGCTTTAATACACCATAACTAAAAATCTCTCCTCACTCTGAAAATATTCATATATATATATATATATATATATATATATATATATATTTATATATATATACACACAGCATAGCTTCCATCAAAATAACACTGTTTACTTCTATGAATGAATTCCCTTCTGAACCCATTTATTATTTCTGCCAGCATGACAACCCCCTGTGGCAATCAGATCTGTAATTTCATTACCTATGTGGGAGAACAGCCCCTCCTTGTGAAGACGGTTGCCTAATGTTTTCACTGGGAAATGTATTTCTCCAACTAGAGATCTCCTAACATCTCTACTTTACGGACAGCGAACAATTCATTACTCACAATTCTCTTCCATAATTTTGTTGGCTCCTGTTACATCCTTACTGCATCCATCACTTTTCCAATTCAGAAAGCTCTATTCCAGTTAGCGCTCACTACAAGCAGATGCCATTTCATTTTTACAGTCATTCTCTCTTGTCTTTTCTAGATCTGCTATAGACTGATGGAGACAGGTTAAACAGGATTACACACAGTATACATATTTATCACCAATTTATCCAGCAGTATAACGATGTTTGTTTTTCTTTCTCTTAGTCTCAGAAATAGCAATTTGATTACTCTACATTAGGAAGGAGTTCCTATGATTTTGTGGAGATCTCGTTTCATTTTGCTTTTTAGCTTTTAATCCATGGCCGTACATTGGTTGTCATATTCAGCAGCTGAGGAAGAGGAGCTGAGATCCTGCTGGGGACGTGAGAAAACCATTTGTCTGTGCTGCGTAAGAGAAGGAAGCTCTCCCGCTTTACACAGCTTCAAGTTCATGTAAATGAATCCTGATGCAGTATGGGAACAAATTCCCAGGAAAAATATCTCTTTTGTCCCTATAAGGAAATCCTTGGCTTTGCCAAAAGATCCCTTCGGGGTTGCAGCCTGTGTTGAGCATGCCTAGCCTGAGGGAAGAGAGTTAAACCCCAGTTTTCAGTAAAGATGGCATTTTTCACCACTACACATCTATTTATAACCCCAAAACAAATAATCCTTAAATTTTGCAAAGGCTTGAACAGAAAGTAACTGGAGGAGACCTCTTAGAAGAGGCAATGATTCACCCGCACTGTGACCATGAGATTCCTGTACCGGGAACCAAACCACCCCAATTCTTTTCTTGCTGGAGTGTTCCGCTGCTGGGAAAATTAATTAATTAAATAAAAAAGGAGATGCGCACACTCACAAAAATGCATATATAGAGATACATTAATAAACAGTTTCAAAAAACACAGTTCTCATGGATCAGGGTTAGCTCCTTGCAGGTGGTAAGGACACCAGGAAGGGAGTCACCACAAGAACCTACCTGGCCCTTGACCCCAACAACCTTCTTAGCAGTAATAAGCCACGGTAAGTATACGCATACACACAAACACGTATGTTCATGTAAATCATTAATTCATATATAAAAACAATGTACCACGCCAATTCAAACTGAGTGTCAAGGCAGCACCCCTACTTTTTCTGAGGAGAAAGTATCTGAACCTGTACATTTTATTTCAGATCCTGTGTAGAGCTGTAAGGACTTCAGATGGCTGTGTTTAAAAACCTCAGAAAAACATTCCTTGCACTTGTTTGCCAAGCAAAATGTGGTTTGAATGAGAGAAGATATGAGAATAACTGCCAACTAATATATTTATTGTTATAAAGAGGCAATATTAAGGATAGACACTGGAAGGAGATAATATATGGTAGGCATTATTAAGATGGAGAATTACAGAGATGAGGCACTGAACACAGTATGTAATGGGAAGGGGGGAATGGCATATAGAAGTTAAATATTTTGTTAACCCCTCAGCAAACACAGCTATATTCTGCTTTGCCAAGCAGCAGTAATAGCAACACACGGGCCCAAATTCCTTATGAGAGTTTCATAGTTCATTAATAATATCACAAGACTTGGAAAGGGATTTTTTTTCCCAGTGCACGTGGCAATTAGTTCCTGGGCTGTGCTCCCGTGCTCCACCACAGTGCCCCTCTGATGCATCTCTTCCCATTTGCTTCTCCTTCCCCCTCACACCTCAGGGGTAACCAAGCCAAGGTGGGTTTGGCAGATTTTCACACTGCCTCATGAGAGGGAGATAATCATGATTAAATTTCTCACTCTCCCAGTTCCATTTTTTTTTAACATAGTTCTTCTAATAATGGGATCAGCTGAGAATTGGATCTTTCTTTCCCCTCTCATTTCTAGCAACCAGCATCACATCCTTTTTTTCCCCTAGAGTTAATCCCCCGGAGATGGGAAAGGCTTTCTGTTGTGGTTTTCTCCTCCATGTAAGATTTGAACAATCACTGGTGAGTTAGCTCTGACAGGTGTTAAAATATCTTGGAGCAGGCTGAACATTCGTATCGATTAACTCATACATGGGCAGAGTTTTTTTTAGAACTGATTGTTTTTCTCTAAGCGTTTTAGACGGAAGTGGAGAAAATGTGCCGCATTATCAATTTCTTTCTAATCCATTTTCATGTACTATACTCTGCATTCATCTGCCTTAACTACTGAGCTGTCGAAGACCAGAAAATAGCAAATAATCCAGTTACGTACTTATCCAGAACACTGAATCTCCCCTTATTGCTGTTTCTTCGTAATATAATTAGCAGAAATAACAGCTTGTGTAAAACTTAACACACTGCCGGGACAGCACTATCTGACTGACAAATATTTCCCTAGCAGTCTGATAGAAATGGCTTCCCAAAATGGAGAGTCTTCAACCTTGCAGCTATCAGCGTCCCTCTGCCTCATTGCTATATAATGTTCTTAAACGCAAGCCAAGGAGATGTATCTGGTGATCGATATACATGGCTTGCTATGTTTTATACCCCACTTGTGACATTTTGCAGAGAAAATGCTCAGTGTACCATGGGTAGAAGGTGAGATCCCATTTAGGAGATCTAGCTAAAATCTTCACCATTGCCTTAAAATCACATATGACAACAATCTGGCAGGGCCTGATCCTCCTGTTGAAGGACATGTCATGGTTTAAAAAGACGAGACTTAACAGTGTTGAAGAAAATGCTTGTTTTGAGCACTGAAGTGAAATTAAATGGTTCAGTGCAGAGCCAGTCTCAGGGTGGATTCAGATGGGCAAGGAAAAAATCTATATCTAAGTAGATATTTAGATCCATTTTGTACACCACAAAAACACATTTCTCCAAAGACTCAAATGCTAGAATTTCAGAGCTATTCAGTCAGGAATAACAGCACCAAGGCCACCTCCTTCAAAAATGCTGCATACTCCTTTCCAAGAAAGCACGTATCCTCTCCTCTTACACGCCAACAGTCACCCCTAATTAAACATACAATTCTAGACTAAACATCTTTTTGACTTTCCCACCCCTTCGTGCCTGTATCGAAGCACTCAGCAAGCAGTGCAGGGTCTTCTCCTGCATGCTCACACCAACAAAGCTTTGTTTCATCTGTGCTGTGTCTCCTGCCCTCACCGGGTGGTAGGAAGTCTTCCTTGTCTTGGAGAACTGACCTTCTCCCTGCTGCGAGAAACTCATGCTGGTAAGCAGAGGGGAAGGCTCTTCCTTCCATACAAAGGTAGAACAGAAGCAGTGAGTTCTAACTTTCTTGAGCCCTCTGCATCAGTGATGTTCCTTGCACCCAGCTCTCAGCTTCCTGAACTACAAAATCCAAACCTGTCTGCAGTCTTCCATTTATTTTCCTTTCGCGCTATTGATGGGTTTCTTTTTATACTCTAAGGACCTCTTCTAACTCAGAACAGAGGTTTACACTGTCAAGTCATGTGCGTAATGAAGTGAACAGTTCTTAACTGATTGGCAATTGATTTTTAACACAGGACCATTAAAAGAGCAGGCTCCCCCAGGCCACCCTCCCATGGTGCAGATTCAGGCCGCTTTTAAGCTTGGTTTTGATTGTTTGTGATTCCCCTTTTTTAGGACTGATTCAAACCAAACTCTTAAATGCACTTACACAAACCCTACAGAGTAGTGTCTGCACTACGGACAGCACGGTGTATGAGTTACACTAAGGTCACTGTAACAAAGCGCGACCTCACTTTTTCTTTCTTTTCCCTTTCTTCTTCTCATGCCCTGGGTCATTAAATAATTAAACAATGCACTATCCACTTTGTATGGCTGCTCACAGCAGGAACTTGAAAGACATAAGGCACACTGCAATAGGGGCTGCTTCCCTTACATGTGAAAGCGAGGAGGAAAATTCTGTTCACATATAAACTAATTTAAACCTTGAGAACTATCACTGAATTCAGTCCTATGCCTCTAAATTTATGCTGGCATAACACATTTTCAAAGTCGCATTTCCTTTTTTTACTACCAAACAGGCCATCACTGGACCAAGCACGAGCACGGTGCCTGAGCTTAGAGAGAGAAACCAGACCAAAGCCAGAGAAATATTAACAACACACAGGGATAAAAAGATTATTCGTGGAGTGTTTGCACTATGCTAACAGTTATTATTTTTTTTTTTCATTTGTATTTTTAAAAACGGAGTTCTCTTTTGAATAACAAAGACTTTTCTGATTTGTAACACATAATAAAGTCATGTCAAGGAAAAAGGAAAAGAGAATGTCAGAAGAAGCCCTTTGTTTTCACTTCCTTATGTACTTCGTACATTTAGTTTCTCCAGATGAGCATTAAGTGGATGCGCTGCTTTTCAGCACTCCCAGAAATCCCTCACTTATTTATACATTAGTTGAAGTTACGATGCTCTTAGCACAATTTGCAGTAATTTTGTTAATGCTAAGCTTTACTGCATTATCCTGTAGGTCTTTTGTCAAGTGTGAGGAGCTACTTGGCACAATTTCATCTAGAATTTTCAAAAATAGAATGTAAATATGTTTGAAATATCTCTGAAATAAAAGGAAACAATAAAAAAAAAAATCCTCTCATACCTTCTCCAGCTAAACCTACTCAGGATGTAGCAAGATCATGGAAACACTGAACTGCAGGGATTGGAAGGGACCTCAAGTGACCACCAAGTCCAAGCCCTCTGCTACAGCAGGTTCCCTACAGCAGGTTGCACAGGAAGGCATCCAGCTGGGTCTTGAATAGCTCCAGAGAAGGAGATTCCACCACCACCTCTCTGGGCAGCCTGTTCCAGTGCTCCATCACCCTTACTGTAGATAAACCCTTTGATATATTTGTGTGGAACTTCCTACGTTGAGGTTTTAGGTCATTACTCCTTGTCCTATCGCTACACAACACCTACAAACAATCGCACAGCACAGCCTGGGCTCTGCACAGGGCCCTGTTTCCCTAGGGTCCTGTTGTGAGGACAGGAGATGCTGAAGCAGACCAACAATTCACACCTCCCTGAGCTGATGGCCACCCAGATCTTCTACACCGGAAAAATTATTTCCATATTATTGAACAATTAGATCAATGAAGCTTACTTCTAGCTTCTAAAAAGTGTTCAGTCTGCCAAATGACTGTCTAAGCCTACATTGGTGCATTTTATAATTAAGAAAATGACTGTAGTCCTTCTAATTTAGGAATCTGAGGTGTGTAAATACATGCTTTTGTGCTAATGCTCTTGGCACTCGGCGAACGGCCACAATTATCAGACACATCCAGCGAAACAGTGTCTGGACCTCACATTTTCATGACTGTGTTTCACTGAAGGTATCTCAATTTCCCAATAGGCTCCAATTATGACTGTGAATATAGATATCATTCTATCATTTGTATATTTACTTCTCTGGAAAAGGAGTTGGGAATTAGACCTTGGGTACCTGTATGGATTAGAAAAGGTGCACACATCTAGCTGTGTGTGAACGAAACAGAGAAACACCTTCATACATTTAGTAACAGTCTTCCAGTGGGCAGTTTACAGCTGAGATTAGAAACAGTACAAGATTCTGGAAGCCCTCCCAGCATACTCTGTATTTTAAGACAAGTTTTTAATAATAGGAAAGTCTGAAAATACTTCTCTCTGCTTTATATTCACATGCATTTCTGCTTGTCCCCAGACAGATTTGTCTTCAGTCAGATCATCACAGCCCTTTGCCGTGTAGATGACAACTCTTTGCTTTTCAACACTGCAAGTAAAGATTGCCTGATCTTAAGAAGAAAAAAAGCTTTTTTTCCTTACCATATCAATAGGTTTGTGGTTGTTGTTTTTTTTTTCATTTCAGGCCCATAACATCACTTCTATTCAGTCCTGGTCTTTCATGCTTTATCCTAATCATTCTGTCTATCTCATACAACACCAATGCCTCAGACAAATCACTTGCGGTGTACAGGAGCTGTCCTGGG
The DNA here is from genome assembly GCA_023055505.1 of Callipepla californica brunnescens. Taxonomy (NCBI): domain Eukaryota; kingdom Metazoa; phylum Chordata; class Aves; order Galliformes; family Odontophoridae; genus Callipepla; species Callipepla californica. The sequence continues at coordinate 4,932,998 of JALIRH010000013.1, forward strand.
CCCTGGTCTCCTCTTCCCCAGTAAGATGTTCATTTCTAGGTTGCTTTGAAAGTAATGCTTTCTATTTATCTCCATGAAAACTACAGCAGATACAAAGAGCAAAATAACACTGTTTAACAGAGCAAATTCTTAGCTACAACATGCTGTTTTTCAACACAGTGACCACCGTTAGCTGTGCATCTTTTCCAGTCATGAACAAGAGCCTGCATGGTGCCATCATGCAAATCTGCAAGGCCATCTAGAACACAGCTTGTCTTTTGCATCACTGTTGCTACTGCTGAAATACCCCACTCGCCACCTCAATGCGCTGACATCCACTGTTTGGTCTCTATTTAAATACAAAAAAAAAACACACCAAAAAAAGCCAGACGGGTTGCTACCCATAGCCAATGCTTTCCACTCCCTGCACTATTTTGTTGACATTCATTCTGCATTTCTATGCCTTCCTCCCAGGCAATCAACTGGAAAATAAAACTGAAACTGTAATTCCTCTCAAACAATCTCAAACGCTGAGCACTCATTTGGCTTTCATAACTCTCCTTTGGTTTTCCTATGTTGTGTGACTGGGTGCAGGAAAACACCTCAATTATCGATGAGACATGGGCACTAATGAGGCCCAGTGCACTCTGAGCTAATTGGAGAAATCCAATGTTTTAATGACTGCAATCTTAATACAGCTCATAACCTGGCAGCAGGATTCATCGCTGCCTCTTTTTCTTTGCTTCCCATTTTGCCCATTTGGGCATGTAGATGCTTCCTCATTGTTACCTGGGGCTGCTTGTGCTGCTAGAGGACGGGATTTCTTTAGGTGAGATGAGTAGAAGAGCAGCAAGCTCCTCTGCATAAGCTGAAATGCCCTCCTGAGCAAACTGCTCCATTCAAGGAACACATCCCCAGAAAGACAAGGAGGCTGTGACGCTCCAAATTGTCTTGGGCACACAGAGCTCCTGGAGTAATTGTCTCTATGTCCCATTTGATTTTCCTTGTAGCTCTTGGAGCAACTCAATTAGTGGTAATATGAGCATTAATTGACCTAAGCACTGAATTGGAAAGGTGTCCCCTGGAGAAGGACTGCGAGTGACAACTCTGGAGGAAAAATTCTGACATTCCTAGTTTGTGTTCCCACAAGCAGGTGAATAAATGAATGAAAATTGGACTGTGGCACCGAGTGTGGATGTCCCATTAACAAGCCCTGGGGAAACACTTTTGAGGGCTGTCAGTAGGTGTGTGAGCTGCCACGCTGGGGAAGGAGCAGCTTCATGCATGCTCAGGATGGTGCCATCTGCACGCTGCTGGGCTGTGCACCATCCCCAGCTGCACTCCAGTGCCTGCAGAAACACAGCTGTAACTGCTCTGCTCCAGGGGGAGGTGCTGCCTCCGTAACTCAGGCACAGCGGTTGTTTCAGAGCAGAAGAGGTGCTAATAAGCTCTGTGTTTTCTAAAATCTGGGATTTCCAACCAAAAAAAAAAAAAAAAAAGTTTACAGCTTAACCTGGGGAAAAGAAAGGGGAAAACAAAAAGAATGCAACCAACCTGTCACACTTCAAACAGTTCGTACTCTCTATAACCTATGAAACAGGAGCGATCAGAAGACAACTAAATATAAATGCAAAGAGCTGAGCAAAGCCAAGCTAAAGGTGTGACAGTACATGTCAGTTTCTCTTATAAGAACTCCGAGCTATTTTCAATGTGTGCCTTAAAAATGCACTGAAACTACTACAGCAATTTATTCTGAAGTTCCAGGTCATTGGTCTGAAGATGGCCATCCACAAAACAGCAAACAGATGCTTTCCTCCCTTCCTGCCAGCAGCTGGGTGGGGGCTTGTCTCTTACTGCTCTGCCATCTGACATGCCCAGCTCAGTGTGAGCTTTCATGCACTCCAGGAAAGGGGCTGAACTGCAATGCATCAAATGGCTTTGGTAACACAGCACAGTTATAAATAAACTCAATGTCACTATTAAATTCTATTTCAACTGCAAGACTGGGTACAAACTACAAAGCTGGATTCCTTTCTATAGTCACCAAGTTTTCATCATTAACTCTTTACAGAACAGCTTGAATAACCACCTCAAACGTATATGTAGACAGCTGTGGGGGTTTCAGGGTGTGCCTGAATACTGCTGGCTATACATATATCCCTCACAAAAATAACAACACCTATGCTTTATCTGAAATGTGCATTAATGCATCATGTGTTTTAACAAACTTCCTGGAGCTAAGACCGTGAGCTTTCCAATCTTGGCTAAAAGGACCCTAACTCACCACTGTAGGCACCTGATATTAAAGAGCTGAAGACGAGCAAGGAAGGTTCAGCCTGCTGAACGAGTTCTCTTCAGAGAAAAAGACCTCTCTTCAAAGTCACCTAGCTTGAAAACCAAAGCCTAGCTTTGTTCATGAAACAAAATTAAGTGATTTGAAAGACATTCAGAATTTCATCAACGCATGCCTTCTCCTCATCCATTTCCATTATTTCCCTTTGGCAATTCTCGTGACACGGTGTAGTAAAGCTGTGGTCACTAAAACAGAGGTCAGCTGCTGCTCTGCCCCTTCCCAGTACAACATTCACCTACCACCCACATCTGCCTTTGCCAGGGATATTGGCACCAACAGCTTTAGGCACCTCCCGTAGCTGGCTAATTCAAGAGCCTAGGTCCACCTCATTGGGTGCTAACCACAAGTTGTAGTTAAGTGACATTTTCTATGCTATATTAAACTCTTTCACTCAAAAAATACCTCATTGAAAAATCAGGGAAGAAGTCCCCAGAGCTATCATTATCCATCTGCTTTCTTAGCAACTTCAGGCAACCTCAGGGAACGTTCAACTCTATCTGCATACGATGCCTCCTCCTCTCATGTCCTTCATGTCATGTACTGAGCATCTCTCATGCCATCCTCCCAGAGCACACAAGCATCACACGTGTCAGGCAGTGAGCAGCGTGCCCACCAGCAGTGGAGGCAGCACTCCTGGAGCCCCAGTGCCCTTTGTCTGCACGTAGCACCCAGTGCTGCTCTGAAGGAGGTGGCAAGCCTGTCTAGGTAAGCTCACGGGTTTTAAGGAGTTTAAGAACAAGTAACAGCCACATCTCCCTTTGACTGGGCAACCCCTGGGGCAAACAGTGGAAATGGGGAAAAGCAGTATTTCTCTTCGCAGAGTACAAGGCCTGCAGGAGCAGACTCACAGAACTGGAGCAACCAGAACTGGGTCACCAACATCTGAGCACAAAACTGCTAAGCCTGAAACGCCTCCGTTTGTTCAGCGCCCAGCACAGTGGAGTCCAGATGCTAAATTCAGTTCTTTAGACAATAAAGATGACAGCAGCTACAATCCCCCAAAGTTTCTTTCAGCTTTCAACATTATCCACATGTATGTTTCAAAAGCAAAGAGAAACTGTGCCTCATTTCCTATTATGCTTCGCATTACACATGCTCATTCACCTCCCAGCAGCACTCCTGCAGAGCTCCTGTGATCTTGCTCAGGGCAATGGGTGATCATTAATCCATGCTTTGCAGTTACCTAGCTTGACGCCCAAACTCAAGACGGACCATTTCTTACAAAAATACCCAAGAATACTGAAATTGTGATCTGAATGGTGCTCACTTGACATCATTATATTAACAGTTTTACCATTCAGCTCCAAACACAACTGAGAACAAAGCTATAAATAGGCACTTAAATGTTTCTATCAACTGAGGCTAATCAGAAGCCGAGAAAGAAGATAAGTCGTTGCCTTCTGGCTCAGGATGTAAGAGCTTTCCAGTTACTTGAATGGTAACTCCATTGTTACACACCCTCCCTCCCTCTCTTCCATATGCAGCTCTCTGAGGGGAGCAGTGACATTAGAGCACACTGAAGCCGTTATATTTTCCTTGGCTTAATTGTAACCTATAAAAGTATTGGGGTTGCTGCCACCTATAGACAAGTGTTAAACACAAACACTCATTTCTTGGGAAAATTCAAGCGCAAAGTGACTGGAACCACATCCTGAATGTTCCCATGTAAATGGGCTGCGTGCACATCCCACCATCCTCAACACCAACTGCTGTGCTAACAACACACAGGTGCTCACCAAGCCACATTGAAGTATTTAACCGAGCCACATTAAGTATTTATGTCACCATTCTGCATCCTCTGAAAGCATCCTCACTAGTCTTCATGCTGTCAGAGCTCACAGAAATAACCAAATTTCAATAACACACCAGTTAACTCTGCTCAGCAGATTTAATCCATAATGAAGATGAGGTACTGCTTTTTAGCTCTCTCAACTAACCAAGAATGGATTAACCTTTGCTTTAGACTCAAAGATGTATGAGTCTTGTTGTCCAAGGACTTAGCAGGTCAACATAACATTTTCTGATTGACTCACAATAGCTGTGCATAGATTACTTAAAAGTACATGACAAGCTCTTAGGAAAAGAATTTTTCTAGTACAATGATGCAACTGTCTTTTTTCTTTATTATACCCACATCACACAAACAAGTACAGAATGCAGCCATTTGCAAGATACAATGAGTACAGTTCTCAATATCCCTGCAAGACAGCATTTAGATAACTTAAGTGTAATTTCTACCACTGGTAAATTTCCATCATGTATGACAAACAAATATCTACTTCATATAAGTGCCTGTACAATTATTAAAATCTACTTAAAAAAATTAATCCAGCCTTTTATTTTCATTTTTAATACAAACTGGGGAATCAGGAGGTCAATATTTTCTATTGCTGACCTTGATTCCTCACTTTTCACAGATGCTGACTATCTAATATTTCACCCACATTCTCAGGACCCAGGACTGCTGTACCATCTGTAAAACTGAAATCTAATATCTCAAGATGCCAAAAATCCCAAACTTCCAAGACAAGAATTCTCAGCTAAGGATAAATTTCTGAGATCTGAAGAAAGGCATAGATCTTAAAAATAATAAATGTGAGAGATGAAAAGAAGAATTTAAATGTTCTTTGTCTCAAATTTAAAGGTTCAAGAAATCATAGTATTCCAAACTCTTTGAAGAACACCGAGGAGGAAAGAAAATCATGAACTGTTTCATCTTCCAGTGCTTCTGAAATGGAGATGTGCTTGGCTACGAATAGCTTCACTTTCCCTTATTACTGGAAAAATGCCTGTGACTTCATTCTGCCAGCACAAGGCAAGAGCAACCTAGCAGCATTCTCCTGGAGAGCTTATCTTGATTTCTGTGCTTATAACAATAGAACCATTGCTGGTCAGTCAAAGTGAGGAACTAAAGAAGCTGGAAAATAACCAGAGGAAAACACCATATCTCAGAAAGTAGGTAAAGGGGTAAAACACTTATACAATCAGAAAGTAGAGCGTAAAAGGAGCACTTCTGGTCTCAGAAGATAGAAGTGCTCCAACCTCTCACCAGGCAGAGTCTGTTTTACCTCTATGGCTTTTTGCCTGCCATCAGCTGCTTCCATGAGCATCTGTGCCACCCCAGGGCATCTCTATCCCAGGAACACAGGACTCCAAGGACCACATCCTGCACCAAATCCCACACACCTGACCTCAAGGCCTGCCTCCAGCACCAGGGGCCACGCTCACTGCATTTCCAAGCGAGTTTCATTTGGAGAAATACTAGAGGCATATAAAAAAACTGCACTGTATATTAGCACATACATTATGTTGCTCATCGGAAAGTTCAGAATTGTCATTCCTTTATAAACCTTTGGTTAGTTTCTTCAGGATTAGATTGTGGATTCTCCTATTGTCAAGCAACACCCACCACGGAGTTACAACACAACTAATTCCTTTATCCATACAGTAAAGCACACACTCATTTGCACAGAATATTTTAAATGTCATATCCAGATATTTCCCAGCACCTCCACTTCAGTGCAATAACAGGAGCATCTTTTGAAGTATTGAAGGGACTTGGGCAGCCACCTCGTTTATCTAGTATTTCACTATGTGTCAGGCACATTCTCCAGCTCCTCCCTGCTTCAGCAGCACAGCTACTGCTGCTGGAATCCATCGCGTGGGGACTCCACAATATTAAAAGAATGTATTCTTTATTACTAGAACATGCCTGGCATGTCCTAGCGTATTTCTAAGACTCTTGTTGTTGCAAAGCAATAAAAGCTAGCTTGAAAAAGCTCTTTAATGCCTATTACTTTGTGTGCAGGTTTTCTGCTGTCACATATCTAGCAAGTTTGGGTAGGCTTTGAACTACTGAAGTCTTGAACATCCATCAGCTCAAAACTGTTGGTGTTTTCCTTGATACAAACATTGATGTGCTCACCATGGGAACCAAAAGAAGAAAACTTAGCTGAGCTTCCTATTTATGAAGGCAAGATAGCAGAAAATTTTCCAGATGTAGGGGTTCAGTCCTTTATTTTTTGTTCACTCCGATCTCCTGTTGATTTAAAAGGCAGTTTCACTTCTTTATAACACTGAAAATGAGGGTGTAATTGTGGAATACACGATTCGACTACAAAGCAGCTAGCATTGGTCCAGTGTAGTCAAAACTAATCCAGAAAATAATTTAATTAATTCCTTTTTTTTTTTTTTTTTTCAGAATAATTTTTGTGGTATTTATTTTGCAATAATAAATAGGTTGCTCTAACAATAACAGGGGGACTATATGAAGTTTGTGAACTCTGGGTAAAAACAGGAAGTGGCCTTAAGATTGTGTTCTGGGTTGGAATTAATTAGAATTATTATTATTTTTTAATCCAGGTATCCCATATGCTCCAGGCCTATTCTCCAGAATTGGCCAAGAAAATCAGTTCATGGAAAATATACAAGAGGTATTTCCCTAAAAGAAAATGGAGAAGGTAACACGCTGATGTAGGTAACTCCTGGAGTAGTTGTGGGCTCAGGGAAGGGAACCATTTTGAAAAGAGATGTGCTGAGATTTAGCAAAGTAGAAGAATGACATTTGTAGAAATTGAGTCCATAAACTGAAGCAAAATTCACAAACTGTGGATGCAGAGGGAAGTAAAGAGTCCAGCAAACAGGACAGCAAAGTTGTAAAAAAAATAGACATAAAGGTTTACTGCCTTCTTGGGTTTTCACTACTTTTGAAAGCCCTGTGAATGATTTAAAAACAAACAAAAACCAAACAAAACAAAATAAACAAACTATGAAGTCCGACTCTACTTGACATAACCTTCATCTACAGGTGAGCAGCTGAAAAAGCCACACCAGACTGTCCTGTAGCAAGACAGCAGGGCTGGACAGAAACCAGGTGGCATGTGTGATTTTCTTATTTTGTATTTCCTCAGTATTAAGTAAAACTCCACGAAGAAAAGAACACAGACCTGTGGAAAGCTTAGTGGGAGACAGTAAGCAAGCCTGTGGCTGAACACTGCATTTCTTATCCTTCACCCATTATAGCAGCATGAGGATGGCTTGGATCTCACACAGCAGTTCTGCTTCAGTGCTCTGGATGGGGGACCAGGAGGTGGCTGCAAAGTTACACCTGACATGCAACTTAAAAAGAAAACAACTTTTCTCTAAACACTCTTGTTATTAAGGTTACACGCTGCGTTTGAAAGCAACAAGCCTCTGTATGGTTTGCTGCACAAATGACACATCTGCAGGAAAAGCGGGGATTGAATAGCTCCCACCCAACTGGGACAGCAGGACCTTCTGTGACTGACTTAAAGCACATCAGAAAAAGAGAGAGGAGAGGCTGATACACAGCAACGTGAACTCTGTTTCATTAACCCCACAGCTCTAGACTTGGAGCAGCTGTCACCAAAGGGGAAAACACAGCAAGAAAAGGAGAAAAAGAACGAGTGATTACATCAAAAAATAAACCAAGTTTCATTTGATTTATCAATACAGCACCAAGCAGCCAGCTCTTGCAAGTTTAGTGCAAACAGCATAGCACTGGATGTTATTCCCCAGTGTCCAGCAGCTGAAGGCAGGCACCTGCACCTTCAGCATAGAAAAGAGCAAAATGCAGCTCCGTTCCTCGGACTGCACCGAGCTGTGGGAACCCTGGCTCATCCAGCCCTGGGGCTGCTGGTGGGCTGGAGGAAAACTAAGGAAAGAAAAATCTAACATTGTTTTAAAACATCACCTCGTTTCTGTAATTTGGTTCAGTGCGATGCTACTAACACCAGGAGTCCATTTCCTTTTTCATGGGCAAGATAAGACTTGCTCCAATGTTCCTAAATTTTCACACTCTGATAGTGAAACAGTCAAACCACGGCCTCCAGAATACCTTTGTAATGTCTTCTCTCCACTCCCCACCCTCCAAAGACATTTTCATGTCAATTCCTGCCAGTGAAGTGTACCTGGAATCATAGCCAGCTCTGTACTCCATTTGCCAAGCTGGAGTAAACATTTCAGTGGTAACGGGCTCCAAATTTTGTGAATTATCTAACTTAGCCCTTAATTTTTTTTTTTCATTTTCTTAGCGTATAATTACATCTAATTGTACATTTTGAGCAAATACACATAATCACATCATTATGACATATAATTACCTAATTGTGATGTGTAATTAAGTAAATAGCAAAAGAAATCGTGCAGAACTTTAATAAATTTGTTAAAAAGAACTTAATCTTTTCTACAGCTGACAGAAGACACTTTCACCTATAATGATCATAATCAATTTAACATTTTCTACTCTAATTAGTGGGCATTCTGCAGACACATCCAGAATATACACACTGAAGCCAAAAATTGTGTGATGACATTTGCAACTTTCTGTCCATATTTGCTACGTGCAAATAATTCCTCATTAGAAATTACACTCCATTAAGGAGTTGCTCTTCTATGGAAGGAGAGTTCACCTTGGTAAGGACTTTCATTTGTCGGCCTTGCTCAGTTTTTTTGGTGTCCTGGGAAATGTACACATGTGGGACGTGAATGTGCCTGTGAGAATTACTCTAAAAGGGACGAGCACTTATCTCCTCCATTCCTCCTTGGCCAGCTGGAGAGATTAGCTACCCACACTTGCCAAGTACAAAACAACATAGGTGTCTTTCACATAATGCACAATTTAATTTTCCAGAGACTCAAGCAACACAGATTGAAGACAAGAAAACAAACAAGAGACTGAATGTAAGACAGGATCTTAGGAGACTAAAAAGGCTTATCTTGTGGTCTCTGGCTGCAATTTTCCTCTCTGACAGAGGACACAGTCATGCCCACTACACTACTTTAGGAACGGGCAATCTCTTCAAGATGGTTTGGAAGACGTTTCTATGAATGGCTTACTGTATTCCATCTGCCCCTGAAAATGCGAGTGCCACTAAAGCAATCTCTGTATTTATAACCTCAATGATAGCTAACGATATCCCAGCCTTTGGGAGCTTCATACTCTTCATGTTTCCTGAAGGCAACCAAATCCCGAGCTGTCCAGAAATAAACTGAATCCACATGTTTTAGAGCCACTGACTATGAAGAGTGTGTTTCACTGAATGAATATTTTGGGAAGATCAACATGGGTTGAACACTGAAGATGTAATTTAGAAGATAGCTGTAAACAGAGTAGATGTGCACATATAACATTTGACAGAACAAATATGTGACAGAGCAACATTTGACAAATACAAAGTGCTACTCAAGCAATGAGAGACAGGTTTTGTTTCTCCCTGTGTTACAAAACTAAGCTGCAACTGAAATATAGCCTCAATTAACAAAAATTATTTTTTCAGCAAGTACATAATTTAAAGAGGAAAATCAGCACATTGCAGACACACTGCAGCTATCTTAACAAACATCGACACTCTCACATAACAGCATGCAATGTAAGTTGCTGGCAAACCACCTGAACATCAGAATGAAGAAAGAAAGAGAAGAATCTGGGGTGACAGTAAGAACGATTCAGTGAACCCAAACACAGACTGAAACTTGCATTTGCTTGCAGTTGCCAGTTATCAAAACTTGACACCTTCACTGTCACATCAGCATCCTAAGGAAAAGATTAGCACTTCAAACACTTCCACCCACACCACCAAGCACAGCTCCTATCCACAGCAACTTTAACAAATTTCTTGTCTTCTTTTTTTTTTTCATGGTAGTATCTCAAACTAGAGTGTATTTGGGGGAAAAAAAGACAAGTATGCATCATCTAAGAAACAGGGATGGGCACATATCAACGTGGTGCTATGAAAATGAAGCTTTCCATCACTTCCTAACTTATCCGGATCATTAAGAAAAAATCCGGAGCAGTTACTAAAAGAATTTGGCTAGAGCATGACACATAGCATCAATTTGAGAGAGAAAATATATATATTATATACATATTCTGCGGAGACATTCAAACTGGCCTTTAGGAGAAAAAAAGTTTAAAAGGTTTCCATTTATACAAGCCATCAAAAGACATTTTCTACATACTGAGCTAACTAGTTCTTGTTTAATAGAAACACTTCCGAAGACCAGAATTAATCCACATCTGCTGATTTAATAAAGAAAAAAAAAATCCAGCTCACTGATTTAATGCACTAGATTTACTAGTTCTGGCCACGGGAAGAGCTGTAAATCGGATTCAGTGAGTGCAAGCAAGTCAATAAAAGCCAGAAACTGGACAAGATACCAGTAAATCCACACCAAAACACTAAGCATCACTGCAAACCAGAAGGCAGAGACCCTGATTTTCCACATCCATGCAATCTTTTTTCTATATTTACACCTGCAAAAGACAAATGTAAATAGTATTAAATCAACAAGTTGGACCAAATCAGTTTTTCAGGCAGGTAGGTAAGCCTATGTGAGAAGAAAAGTCTATTCCCACTCATTTCTCTCTGAAGGACACAATCCTCTTTGGCAGTTCAGAGTAGAGAGCGCCAGGGAGGGACAGGGTAAGGAGAGATACAGAGCTGGAGAAGGGAGCTTGCTGGGGGAAGCAAGTGAGGAATGGAGAGCGGAGAAGGGAGGAATCAGAAAAAGAGTAGAGAGGTGAGTATCAATCAGGCATCCACCACTACTCCAGCTGGGACTCCTTCCTCTTTAACATTCTGTGATCAGTTTAAAAGAACAAACCCCATTCGTAACAGTGCTGTCATCACTACCTTGGTTTTTATGGTTCTAATGGTAGGCAGAGCCCTACCAAGGGCAGAGGAAGTGGGGAAGCTCAGCTGAGAGCCAAACGTGGCACACCTTGCTGCCAAGCACAGCAGTGTGACCCCTTCTGTGCAGCCCGTGTCCCTTGGTGTGTGGGAACCAGAGCCAGAAGTACACCTCCCTTCTCCACCCCTTGACGCAGAGCCTTCCCTTTGCCTTAAATCACCTCAATTAGCACACATCTTTTTGCATAATTTATTCCAATTCATCCTTGCCAAGAGAGATTTGTTAATAAAGTACACAAGCCTGTAGAGAACATTGCCTGATCTTACCCTTGTCTCATCATCCTCCACAAAGAACAAGATACATTTGAGATCTATCACCATGGTACCACTAACTTAACAGAACTAAATCATGGATAATCAAAAATATGGCATTTAGGAGGTAGGTATTGAATGTGTTGTAAACACATACAGAGAGGCCTAAAAATCTATAGTTATACCTGTATTAAACACTCCTATACACAAATTCGGATCCTTTGCAGATACTTTTAAAGTGAATAACTGTAGATGCTCATTGTGCGATGCTTTCCTTGCAGCTTGCCTCTCATGGTCCGGTACCAAGAGAGCATCAGCCCATAGAAACATTTGTTTTTTTGTACACAGGTGCAAAGTCCACCATCAACCTCTATCTACTCAGTGCTTTCCTCTGTTGAAGTCCCCAGTTCCATTGCAAAAACCCATAAGTCAGTTTAAGTGGCAGCTGCCCACTCTTTGGCAGTCCATACACATTCAAGCCACAGCAGTGGGGAAATCTGCTAAAATACCTGAAATCTCACTTTCTTCAATTTCCTGCTTACATGGGCGTGTCCTTGGCTTCAAGAAATTTTCAGATATTCTCACAATTTCTCAAAGTGTGACCTCTTAAATCTTTGAGCACTTGAGCTTTCTTGGTTCATAAATCTAATTTACATTTACAAAACCAACCTATTGATTATATCCTTCAGCTATACGTTTCATAAGACAAGATCTCTGTTGCTACCAGTGAAAGCAAAACAGACAACTATTTATCTGATTTTAGTTTGTTTTCTCTCTTTTTTTTTTCCATGAGGATTTCTAAACACAATTAATCTGGGTTTAGATAGTTACATAAACCTCTGGATTTAGGCAGCAAGAGTATTACCAGATCCAGACAAAAATAATCTGTATTTTCTTGCCCTGAGGTCACGTAATCCTCCCGTGCACTCAGCAGCCTGCTCTGATCGCTCATTTCAGTCCCCCCCTACCTCAGGTCACTTCCTTGGTCTCTGCTTTTTACACAGTTAAATGAACTAGTTAAGGAAGGAAGTACATTCTGACTTCTTTTTCTTATTTGAATTTTTGCATGTTCATCCCTAAATTGTCTTAATCCTTTCCTTCATCACCACTGTGGTTTCCATCCCAGCCTGTGCATGGCACAACGCTGGGTCCCTGTGCTGCCTGCAAAAATCCTTTCCAGGATCCAGCAGTTTCACAGCAAAAACAGGACTCATTAGCTCTTCTTAATGAGCCTACAAGACATCCGAGGAGATTCGTAAGGAAAAGCACCATTTACTGCTGAATAAAATATAAATATATTTGGCCAATAATAACAAAAAAAAAAAAAGGTTGGAAAGAGTTATTGATTCTTCTGTTTCACTCATACATACAAGGCACGTATTTACTAGAAACGATACTTTTTTCCCTTAAGTCTCAAAGATGTTACTAAAGGTAGAAAATAGGATGAAAGCCACAGGCCCTGAACTCTGATGATAAAGCAGACTCCCAATTAAATTCCAGTACCCATCGAAAATGCTACTTCCATTACCATCAGTAGGGGCAAATGGGCAGAACCTGCCTTTGATGCCCGACAGAAACTCATCTGTAGGTCACTGCAAGACTGAAGGTCCGGCCGAAGCTAAAAACAACACATTTTCACAGGTGAATAAACCATTTCATGTGGTTCATACCTGAAAAAACAACCAGATCTTAATTGCTCGCCCTTTCTCATGTTCTGTGCCGCGTGGAGCACAGGGCTGGGGGACGCGGCAGTGGAAGGCGTTGGTGCAGCTGGCACGGGAAATAAACAAACGAGCTCGCTGCAGCATCACAGCTAGATGAAAAATTCATAACTGCTGTGTTCTTAAAAATATATTAGATATTCAGGACATGGGATGGAATAAAATGATACCACGAGCTAATTAGCAGATCGTTTACAAATCCCAGAGCCCTCTTCTCCTCAGTGGCTGTCTTAGTAAATACAGATACCAGCACTGACTTCTCTTTCTGTGCTTCCATCCTTTATCTAACTTTGCCTTTCATGGGTTCACTGAAGCAATGTTTTGTAATAGTGTCAAATTAGTAGAAAACCTGAGGTATAGCAATTTGACAATGATATGGCTGTCATGATGCTTCTACTTCTTGCTTGTACCTACTCAGGCATAATTAGAATCAAATATCTGCCTCTCAGTGTTTCTCTTGGGCTCATCCAACTCTGAAAGCTCTCAGGCCATTAAGGCATATCAATTAGTAATGATTTTTTTCAGCCCCCAGCAGCCACCGAAGCATACATTAAAGGTGATATCTGCAGTCAAAAATTTAATGTGCACCATTTGAGAATATCTACTTTGAAGAAGAGAATGTTATTGGGGAAACTCATTTGCTTAAAGTTTTATACTGCAGCCATTAAAAGTATTTTATTTGCTGAATAAATGTCCAGTGAACACTCTTGTGTATGCTGAGTAATATTAATTGCGCGCAGGTTTGGAAAACACAGGAATCATTAAAGGATAAATGCTGTGCAATAGCCCAAAAGAGCTAATGTAATCACTACCCAGGTCACTTTTATTACAGCCTTCTTAGTAGGACCATCTTTAACTAAGTCATCATGACCTGAGGAAAGTTACTTTCATTTTTTAGTATATCTATCCAATTGAGTAGATGCCAGAGAGCCAGCTCATTACAAGCACCAGAATTAGAGGGCTGTCACATCCCTCGTAGCTGGGTTAAGTTTGTTCAGACAGGACCGTTTGGAAAAGCAGTCCTTTTCACGTTCACAGTCATTTCCCAGCCTGATAGGTCAGCTACCCCTTGTTTCAAATGCAACTCAAAAATTAGTTACGATCAGACTGCCAAGCAAACATAATTAACAATATGGACACTTATTTAGTGTTAAGGTGGCACTAGAACAGAAAAATCCCAGTGTGCGGGAAGAAATGCACTGCATTCCAAAACAGAGAGGCAGCTTAACCCTTATTTAAATTCTGTACAAGTAGATTGAGAAGTTTCAGTAAATGCTGGAGTGAAAACCAGTTCTTGGCACCAATTTCATCTTCATGTGCTTTTTCCTGATAAACACATGCTAATAATATCTAAGCTAAGGTCACCAAGAGTACCAGAAGGGTTTCTGAGGGCTCTGAATCAGACACTGTACTAGCGATGGAAGTAAGAACTGAAGAGAACAGAAGAAAAATGCTGAGGCTGCCTCAAAGCAAAACTTGTGCTGCAACTTTGCACACTACAGGAAATCCACCCTATGGTTGATGCTCAGTGCCTGCTTTCCTGTCTTACCGTGGGTCCTGGCATCCCGCTGCATTTCAGGGTGTAAGAATGTTAGTGACAACAGGAGGCTTCTGGAAAACAGGCAACTTAGTCAAGAGCCTTAAGGACTGGTACAGCTCCTTTGTCTTACTGCTTCAGGAGCTTTCAGAAGAGCTGATCCAGTGAACTCATAGTTTCTGGATCTGTTTGAAAATATACCTGGAAATTATCACAAATTGATGAGATACCAGGAACACATCAAAATTACATGTAATCCTTGTAGCCAGCAAGCATGAGCCTTACTTTGATGGAGGCTCCAATTCCTCCTGAAGCAATGTGACCTATAACCATTTTTGAAATACAAACATAAGATCAATTTACAAGTTTTTATCCTACTCTTATGCCTGTAAAATTGTTTCCACATGAACATGCTTGACATCAGCGAAAAACTCCGGTCAACAAAAGGTGAAGTGGGATGGAAATGCTGTATGTAACATTTCTTTTTGCCCTCTGCTGCTAGGAGCCCTCTTGCAATGTGGCTGACCTGGTAATTGCTTGAAATATTCTTATAATGCTTTAATTGTCTGTATAATCACCAACAAACCTGACATCAGATTTCTCGGCAGGACGTTCAGATTCCCCAGTTAGTTAATGCATTACCTATATGAGTCTAAAGGTTTGGTCCCAGCAAAGGCGATGGACCTGGTATGGCTCTTTCAAATGAGGCTTCATTTTCTTTTCTGGTTTGTCTTCCTGTAAGTCTAAACAGCAGCTCTGGTGTAATTGTCTATCTTCCCTATCTGTACCACAGGTTCCTATACTAATGGGAGTTCCTTTTTCTTCACATGTGGAATCCCTGCTGACCAGACAGGATCACTAGGAAACATTTCAGGGCATGGCATCTGCTCACTTCACACCATCCCTTCCCTCCTGCTCTGCCACCATGGTTCATCTCCCAGTCCTGCTGGCCAGCACTACAGCACTACATTTCCATCTTCTCCAGGAGCAGCATAAACCCAGTGAGTATACACATACTGCAGAGCAGCACAATAAGAAAAATATATATGTATACAGCTTGAAATATACAAGCAAGGAGTTTTGCAAGCTGCAACCAAAAATGATTAACTTAACACACTTTTGTTCTTTACTGTATTGCTTATACTTTGACATTAAAGCTTCCTTCCAACCATGAAAGAAACATTCCCAAAACAGAGGAAGAAACATACTTTATTCAAAGTGCCAAATAATCCATCCAGCCTTATCGGCACACACATGCACACAAGAAATATCTACCACCCAGGCAAGTCTACACATCCCCACTCCCTTCTGCAGCTATCAGTCAGGTTTGACCTTTGGTTCAGACCTAAAATCTTCCAACCCATTCGCTCTATCTTAAGACGAGCAGCTCCTCATGCAGATGATAATGTATCTGCAAAGGGCTGACTTTCTGCAGTTGGAGGGGGGAAGTGCCAGTATAACAAATTGCTCCTGTTCAAACCCATCAATTCAAAACAAGCATTTGGAAAACTTGACAAGAATACTCAAATGACCCTTGTGTTCTGACAGCTGGAAAAGAGAAAGCTCTCTCCACGAGGGGGAAAAGCACGCTCAAACTCGATGCCCAGGCATAGAGCTGTTTGAAATATTTTGCTTCAAAGCCCATTAAATTAAGCTTCCAGTGCAAAGTATAATTAATGCAGTCAACTACATTTGTGCTCACAAAACCATGGCCACCACCACCAGAAGCTGGTCACGGCGAGGGGCAGGCTGAGAATTCCCTTCTGTCATGAACTCCCACCAGTGAATCAGATCATTCTCTCAGTGAGAGGAACTTTGCTCTTGACCTTGTCACTTCAGGGCTGGGCTCCCCATAGTGAGTATGGCGCACTATTATGGAGATTATTTCAGTTTGGTTGTGTTTCAGGATTCCTGATTAGCTCACGTTCTGCACTGTGAGAAAACAAACACAAACACACACACAGAAATACCAAAAAACAGCCAATGCTTTGCAACATCAATGAATCATTCTTATTCAGAGCTTCCTGATCTACTGTGGGCTCTGCAGATGAGACCTCCTGTTCAGAATGTGACAAACCACTGCTAGCATTTCGCAGCCCCAGATTCTGCTCTTTTTGCAGCACCGCTCTGCAGACTTTGTTTTGCCTCTGTTGCACATCCAGGATGAGGGAAATAGTTTACCCACACCCTGCACAGGAGGAAGACAAAGGGAAATTGAACAAGAAGATCCATGCTCCCACTGTGCTTAGGGATGTTGCTCTTCAGACCTGTTTCACACAAGACTGCTCTGAAGTTGTCTTCGTACTGGAAGATGTTCATGCAAATGATATTCCTGTTTAAGTCTATTCCTTCAAATCAAACATGACAGCTGTCCCAGGTTTTCTGACTGAATACAAAAATGGTAAAAAGCAAAACAAGCAAACAACAACAACAAAAAAAAAAACCCAAAACACTATACAGTTATTCATATAGAATAAATAGCAGAAGTTCTTGGAATTGAGTTTTATTCCACTAAAAAAAAATACTCCTGGTTTTGTTTTTGATTGGAGGTACTTGGTAATGCATTTCGGTGTTCAAAACCACCAAGAACTGACACTTTATATATACGGTAAACGTTGGACCTTATTTAGTTTTTTTGTGTCACGAGAAAAATTAACCAGGTTACATTAGAAAATGGGTCACAACAGGATTTGCAATAAACTCTATATACAGTATCAGGCATTTGTGCAGAACACAGCTGACACACACACAGAGTTCTCTGGTTTATGCCTTACTTCTACTACTCTAAATTGATTTACAGCCCCATGTGAGTCTCACAAAACAGCCTTAGGCAACTCTATCCTGATCACAAACTATTTGCAACACTGTGAATTTCTCAATTTGCCCACTTAAAAACATTTTCCATTTTCCTTCCTTTCAGTAACAGATTTCTGGGGGGAGTAGGGCAAGAGACGAGAAAAGAGATTTAATGGTTACATAACCTGAGATACAAACAAATGCATTGCCTGCCCCAATGTCTGATCCCAGGGGAAATCTGGGACTGTGAGAATTACTGCCCCTTGTTCCTGTCCCAGTAAATACCAGTATCTGGAAGCAGCACCACTGTCTTGACCACACAACTCTGTTGTTTGCAAATACGGCTGTGAAATGAATTACTTATTCTAATGTCATTTCAGTTAGAAGGAAGTTCTGCTTTTATTAACCCAGAAAAACAATAAAAAGAGAAGAAAAAAACAAACAAACAGTGTTTACACTCATGGGAAAGGACTCAACAGTGAGACGAGATTGGTCTAGAATAGGCTTTGCTTATTAACCCTACCGCAACCACAGCCCTCTGCTATCAGTAGATAATCTGACAGTTTGGAAATTAGGTTTGGCAAATGGCACAGGGGGTCCCAAGATGGCCCAGGAAATTAGAGACACAACAAGAACCAGAATTTGCTATTCCGCTTCTTAGTGCAATACTCTTTGTAATAAGCAACACTGTCCCCTTTCACTACCACTTTTATTTTACTTCTCTAACAGGACAGCGGCTATGGAGAATATTTTCTGTCTGCAGTGGGTATCTAGAGACCAAATTCACAATCACTCGTTCTGTTCAGCCTCACTGCACCTCTCTGGGATTACACGGCAAAGTTTCAGAGACTTTGCGCCTGTATCTACCTCTCCTTGGCTGTGACTCTCTAATTTAACACATCATACTGAAATGGGCATGAACCCCAGCTCCTTCTCAGCACTTGGGCTGGACTGCTAAATACAGCCAAGATGCGCCTGTTTTACTCCATTTCTTCTTGACACTACAAACACTGATCTTTCATGTCCATGTTAAAAAGGGAGGCAAGACCTCTGGGTTTATTTTTAGGCCTTTACCAAGAGCTGGCAAGACACACACTGAGTATATGGCAGCTGAGAGACCAGTGAGACCCAATTGCTGAGCAAGGGCCTGGTTGGGAAGCAGGGTCAGCACTCCGTGGGGTCCCACAGCTGTCTGAACTCCCACCCAGGTTGCATTAACAGCCCATAAAGCACCCGGCTGCTCTTTGATTAAAGAACCCCTTCCTGCCTTCCCACAAAACAACTCGTCCATGTAGAATGAAGTAACAAATCAGACGCAACTGCCCATTTGTCTTCTGCAGTTAGTCATGTGAGAAACATGACGATGGCGAAGACGGAAAGCCTTTTTTTTCCATGAGCCATAAATTCTGAAGAAAAAAACCTGCAGTATTTCAAGACTGTGGGTTTTGGGAACAAAATTACAGTTAATCATGGACTCAAGGAATAATTTATGTTGGTTGGAGTCTGTGGAGGTTATCTCATGCAACCTCTGTCTAAAAGCAAGCCAACTTTTGTCAGGGCCTTGTCAGGCCATACAACCTCACAAAACAGGTGGTCTGTTTGGTGCTTTGCTTCCCTTCCAGACTATCTTTAGAGAACATGCACAGCAGCAAATTGTAAAACAGACATACAAAGTCTGCTTATAAGGCTCAAGGCTCTATCCCAACATCTATTTGAAAAATATTTCCAGCACAAGTTTGTTTTCTTTTTCTACTGTTCCCAATAAAATCATGTAAATATCCACAAGATTTAATGTTTAAGAGATGCCGGAAAAGATTTGGAGAGAGAAGGGAAATAAGCAGAGATAAGAGGCCAGAGTCTGATCTTCCTGATACCCTGAAGCTGAAGTTATGTCACTTGATCGGCATAATTTCTAATAGTGGATTCAATTCCAAGTTTTTCTTACTAAAAAAAAAAGACTATACTTAGCATCCAACTTAAGGCTAGACATCACTGTCCTTCACTGTGTCACACGAGTTCTCCCTGATGAAGTATTGTTCCCTCCCTGTAGTTTTTTCTTATGAGCATTTTCAGGAGGAAACAGAAGTGCAGATCTGCTCCATCTCTCACTGTCAATGACTGCAAAGCCCTGCCAACCCATCCACCTTCGTGAAGACTCATCCCATGCAGAGGACACCCCAGCAGGAGCTGCATGTCCCAGAGGCAGGGAGCAGCCCACAGGCACTGCTCTCACAGCACTGGTGCTGGGAGGTGTGGTGGGGGGCCGTAAGGCTGGGTGAGCACTACCACCCTGGGCACAGTCCTTGCCCAACGCTCCCAACCCAGACCTAACAGCACTCCCAGACCTTTCAGAAATGCTGCTACGTAAGTGAAATGGGGTTCTTTTTTAACATGGATATGCATTATATAACAATCCCTATCTCCAATTATTTTTTGTCGCAGTCACCACAGAAGTTGTTCTCGCTTTTTCTATCAATTAGACCAAGAGGGAGCTGTGCACGTTGCAATGCCTGTCTATACATTTGAAAGAGAACCACTGAAGGGTAATTATAAAATATCAGATCAGGAGGGAAGATACCATAGGGAGCAGGACTGGCTTATGCAGTGTCAGTCCAGGACTGTGTATAATGAGGCTAAGGCAGTGTACAGGAGGGAGTGACTGCCCGTGTTTTTCCACTTGCTCCATGCTTTGTCCAGCTAGATCCCAGGGGATCTGTGGCATGTATGGAAGAACCCTGCCATGGGAGTCCAGGTGGAAAATGAACTCTGTCAAAACCACCTTCTTGCCTCTCTGTACCCCAGCTTCCAATCTATAAAGCTGTGTTACCATCACTTCCATCTTCTGCCTTGTGCACATAAACTTCAAGTTCTACAGGAAAGAATCATCTCTAGCAATATGTGTGTGCAATACCTAAAGCTGAGTCCTGGTGTTACTGTGCTCTCCCAGTATTCATGCTTTACAAAATACAAGAAAAACTGAGAGAATGAGAAGGGAAAAAAGAGAGAGAGAAAAGAAAAAAAGTGCTTTGCAACATAAGAAAGAAGTCGACTAGCTAATTACCAAGAGCTTCCCATCAGGCTGACAGACTCCCACAGTGGACACACTCAGTGGTAGTTCTTTATTTCTGAGCTTTACTTTAATCCCTCCTCATTTTTCTTGTTTCATTTTCAGTCAGTTCAGGATCCTAATGTTTTTGCCAACTTATTTTTAATGGGATTGTTAGCATCCAGGAAGCCTTGTCAAATAATCATTACATAGCTACTTTTGGGGCCCCCCGTGGCCGCCTCCACTTGTTGCAGTGTGTTTCCCCCTCACCCTGTTAGCAGGGAACATATTTTTCTCACAGGGAAAGCATCACATTAAAAATGTGGCTCTTTGACTTCCTCTTGCCTGTTCCTGCAAAGGTGTAGCTGCTCAGGCTGGCTGACGGTCCCTTTTCATGACTGCTGCAGCTTTGGTCATTCACATTTATACGTTAGCCAACAAAAGAGCATTTATAGAACTTGGCTTGAGTAACAAATTGAAGTCTGACAGCTATATAAAAAAAAACAAAAAAAACATAAACCCATTGCTCTTCCTCACCTAAATGGAAGAAAGGCTGTTTTCAAATGAGATGCTTAGCCATTTCTATTTAAGAACATCTCTCACTGTCCCTTCAATGGCTCTTGTTTTTGCAACAGCCAAAGAGGACAGCGCTGAAGGCCAGAGCTTTGCCTGACTGCTAAAAATGCTGCTTGACCTCTAACATCTTCCTATTTTGACACTTCTTGCCATAAGGCTTACACTATACCACATTTGTTTTTCACCTGGTTTTGCAGAGGTTTTTTCCAGCTTTCAGTATAAGCCAAAATCAGCACTGACTCCTTATAATCTTCACTCTCAGAACTTCTAGAGGACCCAAAACCTTGAAAACTGAAGTGTAACAGAAGAGAGTCTGACCAAGATTTCAGGAAAGTCTAGCTCCAGAACTACTCTGTCTGTGGTACCTTTGCACAACAAGCAGATTAGTGTTACTTCATGCTTTTGGCCTGATGCTTTTACAGGGAATCAGGGAGAACTTTCCTATTGCTGGAGACAGAAAACAAGCTGCCAGACAGGTGTTTGCTACTGTTAATTGGGTGTTGCTGGACAAGTCAAATATTGATAGGAATAACACAGTTATTTGACTGATGGTAGTTTTGACTCCCAAGGAGAGGTAAATTCAGCAAACATGTCTGAGGAAGGCTTCTGACACCGTTTTTCAGTGGGCCACACCTAGGTCAGAATTGAAATGTCTGAAGCTCCTCTTCCTTCAAAAGAACTGAGCCATCCTGGGAGCAGCTCCAGCTGGAGATGAAGCTAAGTCACAAAACACCTCTGTGTGTCTGTTTCTCCCTTGCACGTCACACTACTGTACGTACAGACTGAATTATTATACAGCACCACTGTTATAACACAAGTGAACACACCAGGGTTCACTTAATTAAAACTCAAATTTGTTTAATTTTCAGTAGCCAAAAGCCTGAGAAAGCTTCATGCACTCTAACCTGCTACATTAATGAAGGTGAAGTTCTGTTTTGCAACCCCAGATGATGCACCCTATATGTTTTTGGCACTGAATTTCATGTTTTTCCTGCACAGCAGAACTGGAGATCATTACATTCAATGCAGAATGTATGTAGTCTACACTAATCACACGTTTCAAGTAATATTTACAGCTAATGACAGCAAAACAAATTGCACAAAATAATATCCTTGACAAACTTCACCCCTCTTTGAGTTGGCAAGTCATTTGTGAGCTAGCCCTGATAACTAGGAAGTTATTTGCTGTTCATAAATATTCCCCAATTAGTTTCAGTGAATAATTTTCAACCTGTTAGTTGTAAACAATTGATAGCTATGTATGAATATTTGCTATTCATTACTGATGTTGTATGACTGGTCACCAGGGGCATATGTAATTATTTCTGCATTTTTATTGGACAACAACTGTTTTAAGGAGAATAATGAATCCTAATAAGAAGGGTGTAAAGAATAAAGGATCCAAATGACAATTATCAAGTCAAAAAACACTTCCGTCAGAATTCTTGAAGCAGAGGGGGTAGGAGTGCAAGAATTAAGAAGTCATAATTAATATAGCCTCAGCGATCACAATGAACAAAATTCTTTCTGGTCATGGAAGTATCTTCTAGCCACTGCCTTTTAAGTATTGTTTAATAATCTACTGGGCCAGACATCATGCAGCATTCTTTTAAGTGTGACAACTATTGTTTAAACACTAAGGAAATGTACGTGGAAAGCACAATTTGGTAATAGTTCAGAGAACTTAAAATACTTTAATGAGTCTTTGCAGAAATAGCTCTTCTTGACTGGTTATTACAACAACTTCACAAGAGGATTTCATCTTGCATAATTTAACAACAACACCATTAAACCTTGTGAATTAAGCAAGTAAAAATGCTTTAAGGTTTTTATATTTAGTCTCCATACTGACACTACCAGGAATTAAAGTTATCACAAGGAAACTATTTGTTAAGAGTGTCCGCATTCAAATTTTCACTTATACAAAGTACCCTCTGGATCTCGAAATTATGACAAGTTCTTTTTTCAACCAATACTTGCTGGTGTACCCATTCCACCCTACTGATCCTAATTTGGTGTATTTCTCCTTACATGGAGAGTAACTAAAAACAACGACACAAAAGGATGTGAGGTTTCTTGAAGAACGTCACATTAAAAAAATCAAGACATCCAGCACCCTAAAGCTGGAAGAGCCACTGTTCAACTCCTAGCTAAAAGCCTTCTTGTCCAGTCTGCAATATTCACTTGACCTCAGTGCTTTCCCAAGGGAAAAAAAAACACTGATGACAGTTTTAAAAACATTAAAAGCGTAAACTTGAAGTAAGACACACACCTGGTAATACCAAAAAGTGGTAATGCTGATCCCATTTATAATTATCTAATTGCTATCTGCCAAAAAACACTAGTCAGTATGTGCAATGATGGGAAATACACTCTGAAAAAATGACATAAAAAATGACATTGGTGTTGACTTTCTCTTGACCAGGACATGATCTCCCAGAGGGAATTCTTCCCCTGAGCCTCACAGCCAAAACACAACCATGAAATTCAACACCCCAGAAAAATTGAGCTTCTCTAAAGGACTGAATGGATGTGAAAGCAGGAACTTAAGAGTATTTACAGCGGATAACAATAACCTTTTCACTTACATTATTTCTTCATCACACAAATTATGACCTAAAGGCAAGATTAAAATCAGATAACTCTTCAGTTGATAGGCTGTTCCCTCAAATGAGAGCTTGAGAAAACATTAATACGGTTTATCATAAAAAGACCATTGGCTTAAAATAGCACAAGGAACAAAAAACGATGCAATGTGAATTCTGAAAAAGATTTTGAGAGAAAGGCCAACAGAATAAAGGTCAACATTAGGAATTAGGTATAATGACAAATATTCCTGAATTAAACATCCTATGGTCCAGCAAAGCAAAGAAGGACCCTCAGGTTCACTTGCTGGACATGTAACTGGAACTGGCCCTAATGCTATGACAAGGGTCACACAATAACTCAAGAAAATTAGAAATTTTCAGTAGACGTGTGTGGGAATCCTGACAAACACGGCTCAAGGCCACACACTGAGGAAAACCAAAACTGAACATCTGCTCATTAACTGATCCCTGTCCAGCATATCTACTGAATGAGACTGGGGTTCGGTGTCAAAACTGAATATGTTTAATTAAAATCTCATAATCAGATACATAACATTGTTCAACTCCTGACTCTCTGTCACTTAAAAAAAAAAAAAAACAACCAACCATGGGCACATCTCTGGAAACCAGCAACATTCTTATGGGTGTAATTATTATGAACAAAGCCTTGTGCTGAAGGAGGAAGAACACGGGAGAGCAGCAAAAAAGAATCTTCACAAACCTCAAATGTCACAACCTTCAGCAGAGAAAAGTCAGGTTTTAAATCTTTCTGTAAAACCATCCACGTCACCAATTTCATCTAAAAGCTAAGATTAGGTAATGGAAGGGTAAAGTAAAGCTTTGATGTTTAGATTTTAGGTCTAGTTGCTACACGCAGCATAAATTGGTCCTTCAATAGAAAGAGTTGAAGACAGACAATGGATTCATCCCTGAGCAAGAAGTCTAAACTCAAAGAGACAAAGAAAAATGTACTTTGGCCTGTCAAAGTGAGCCATGTGAGGTAGATGGGCTATAGAAATGCAGGACTCACCATACATTAGCAATCACAGAGACACTCTAATCAGGACTGCACTTTAAACTTTTATCTCAAAGGAAACAAAAAGTGTAGGCTATGTCTGGAGTGAATGTTCCTTGATTTATTTCATGGTGTCCTAAAACTTCATTCAAGGTTCTTCTGGGTAGGATAAAATAAAGTGGCATGGAGTAATTGCCTTGACATCCTTCAGGAAAAAAATCAATAATGAATATGAGTGAAAGGTCAAGAAAGAAACAGACCCACTGCTGGCCTAAGCTAGATGGCTTAAATCAAAATAATTAGATTTGATAAACAGTGAAGCCTCTCTCCTCCCTCTATTTTAGTTCAACTTAGTTAATTACGCTGGTTTTAAGAGTGAAGTGCTAATTACATCCTGGCAGAATCTCCAGGCATAACTGTTGACACTGTATGCGTTTCCCCAGGCACTTATACTTCCAGGGCACTAGGATCTGGACCCACAGCACCATGCCCTGCCAAGCCCTCTCTTTTCCTGAGCAGTGATGGGCAGTCACCATCAATTACACAGTAACAGACATCCCAAGTGACCAGGCAGACCGAAAACTCTCACTGACCAGAACAGCAAAGCAATGGTGAACTGGGAGGAGTGAGACTGGAGGAAAGAGAAGGAAAGGATAATTCTGCTGCCAAACGTATGGACAGGCTGAGATGAGTGATGAACTGCTACTTGCCTTGCAGATGCTGCTGATTCTGGTCTCTGGGGCACAAATGTACTTCCGAAAGCTGTAACCTTTATATAGGACACATGAAGCAGCAAGACATATAGCTTGTATTTCAGATTTCCTAAAGAAAGGGTAAAATCACCACGCAGCAGAACATCACCTCAGGGGTTCACCTTAAACTGAAATTTCATAAAATAAGTGCACTTTTACTCCTGGATACTCAGACTTATGTTTAGGAAAAATATAAACACGGTTATGCAAGACAGTCAGCAACTCCTTTATATTCGCATCAAGAGGGAAAGCAGCCAGAGATTCTCTTTTCCCTTGTTTTTCTACCAATTCCTCTGTACTTCTGTGCATAGAGGATTCAGGATTACTGCTATGCTCTTAAGAATGAGTTGCATGCAAGGGGCCATAATTACTGGAGAGTAACACCAGACACGAATAGAAAGAGTCCATTTTCCCAGAGCTGAGATACTAGCAGTATGCCTTCCCTCTGCAAGCACAAAGCTGATGAAAAGTCTGTTCACTTTGCAGCTCAGATGCAGACAACATTTGTTCTTCTATTTTTCCAAAATGAGCATATAGTCATCAGATGTAATTGTTTACCAATTTCAATACTTTATATAGTGTCATTCTGGAGCTTGAATAAGAGCAAATAAGGCACAACGGTAGCACACAGAGGAGAAAAGAAATAGCTCAGGGAACCCAAACAAGCCTTCCTTGTACTTCATGTTCTTTCTGAAACACTGCAATCTGGTTGTGCTTTTTGTACCCTATTAGCACCATCTAAGGGAAGAAATTGGGAATCACCTAAAGGTGGAACACAGTCTGTAAACAATGGTGAAATCTTTTCAGTCCTGACAGAATATTTCACTGCAAAAGAGAAAGGAATCATATTTAATTCCCACATGATTTAGGAAAAAGATTGATTAAACCTGCCAGTAAAAAAATACTCCAGAACACTGTCATATAACTTACCGAGTGTAGATTTCAAATTCATCTTAATATTCACATGCAGGAAAGAGAAATACCAGGGAAGTATCTTTCCTCTCCAGCATCAAGTTCCAAATTTGTGTAAAGGGTGTAAGCCTACAAAGCCTGAATTTGTTGAAAGCAGACCACATTTTTTAAATAATTCACCAATGTGCACTAACTTTCAGGAGTAAGCAGGGTGGGTATGGGGCTGTTAACACCTATCAAAGGCAAAACTAAAGGGTTGCATTCACGGTAATGACAATTCTGCATGACAAAGTCACACCTCATAAATCAACTGGAAAGCTGATCTAGCTCAGCAATTGGCTACAGGTGTAGAAACTGCCATCTGGATACTCTACAGGGGCATTCACTCTCTATCTTTAGACCTCTTACTCAGCTACTAAGTTAGGGTTTTATATTTTATTTTTAACCCACTGAGAGAGTCGTCCTGGTCCTGGTCCCACACAGATCCACTTTTTCCTCTCTTAAACTCCCACAGTTATCCGTACTTCCATTTTAATGTACCAGGGCCAAGATTGATAGTGCCGTAAAATGTTTTATTTTTCCATCAGCTTCTGAGAAAGCTCACACACTTGAAGAAATTCATTACATTTTTCAAAAGAAGAGTATGTCCAGGTGTTTGGTTTTGGAGAGAAATGATTGCAGAGGGTATTACAGAGTAACATACACCCAAAAAAAAAAAAGGAAAAAAATAAAAAAGAGAAATAAAAAGGTGTGTATTATCTAAGTGACTAGCCCACCTAGCCCAGTCAAAGACATAGAGGTGGGCAGTAAGTCTCATACAAATATCATGAGATGGTATAGATCTCCAGATGGCACCTGGGAGGTGTGGGGGCATGAAGGAGCCCATCTGGACCAGTGCTGCATGGGAAGCCTTGCAATACCCTGACCGGTCCTGCTGGAAGAAACCCATGCCCAAGGAAGACCCTTCTGGTTGTGAATTTCAAAATGTTTCTTAAACTTTAAGCCCAAAAATATATCACGCACTAAGCAATTACAAAATATTGTAAAGATTTTTCCTAGAAAAACAGTTATACTAATGAATGTAAAAAAACAGTAATAATAAAAATACATATTAATAATATAAAATTGATATTTAGGAGAATCTGAGTCATACTGGCATCTGCTCCATTTGTCAAGGACAACGCATTATCAAGTGAAATGACTGGAATAATGACATGAGGGAAAAGATATTAATAACAGGTTCTTCAATGCAACAAACAATTACAAACTCGGATACAATGGCATAACACTACAATCAGTGTAATTCAGGTTAGAAATAAGGCACGAATCTAACAAAGATGACAAATAACCTCTGTGGCATTTTATGCTGGGATCTCCACCGCATTCATTTTTTAAAGCAGGACATGACACCTTTCTGCTGTGCTTCAGCTAAGAATTAATTAACCTAAGTCTCATCTTCTGTGTTATAAAGGAGGTCAGAGCAAAAGATCACAATAATAAAATATAAATTGAGTCCCTCTTACCTAGACTGTGAATAATTTGTCAAATACCACTTTTCTTACTCAAACATTAACATTTCCACGTGTTAATGACTAGGCATGTAAACTCAGTAAACAGTGCTTACTGAGCTCCTTCCCAATGCAAAAAAAGCTTTACCCACAAACAATAACAGGATGATCTACTGCTCACATGGCAATTCCTCATTTTTCTAAAAAAAAACTTTCAAAACCTGATTTCCATTTCTAACACTTCACAACTTAAAATGCAAAATTTGCACCATCCTTACATCCTTACTCTAAAACTATTTCTTTCAAATTACATATCGCAGCAAGCCTTTTTTCCCTCCGAAAGGGCTGTCCACAGAACACAAAGAAAGAAAAAAATATAGATGTGAATGTTGTCTGACCATAACCATTTGGAAGTCTGAACTACTATCACAGTTTTCACAGGAACGGGCTCAGCTCAATACATAGGTTGATTCAGTATACCAACATTGTTAGGAAAAAGGATGAGGAGCTCTTACAGCCAGTCAGAAAAGAAAGACCTGAGAAGATGTCTGCGTAAAGCATTGTATACAGTCCTTTGCTGCAAACCAGCCCATTAATTTATGTGCTTCCCTTTTTAACTGTCTCTATAAACAGATGCAGACTGCAGACAGTCAGCAAGTAAAACAAAAGTAAAACCCAAGGGGAACAGAAAGAAGACAAAGAAAACCAACACAAGAAAAGAAAGCAGGCAGTTCAGTATGACAATTCAAGTCACCTTCAGAACCAATTTTCACCAGCAGCAGGGTCCGCCTCTAGCCTTGCAACACGCACCTGAGTTTGGTTTCCAAAGCCTGTTTCATTCAGCACTGTTGTCTGACTCAGAAAAGAGAATGACAATGATGATGAAAAAATTGCTAAGTGGCATAAAGGATAGCAAATGGTTTATCAGCCTTTTCATTTTCTGAGGCTTCAGCTCGTACCTGCCTACACACAGTAGTAAACACAATGACAAAGCCATTATCCCCAGCTCGCTGGGGATGCATGGGATGCACATGAAAGGAGCAGATGAGCTGAGCCCAATTTCTAGGAGGTACCATTATCAGAAGCAGAACTTGCTTTGGTTTCCCAGCACAGAGGGTAATACATGAATTGCTGTTTTTCTGCATTAAACTCATTTGATGTCCATCTCAAACAGCATGAATGCCTCTATTCCCTCTTCCTGCATTGCCACTGGAAAGTGCCCATTACTTGGCCAAACATTTTCTGATGGAAAAACGAAAGTTTTTGTCACTGCTTTTTGTTGACTGAAAAACCATTCTTGAAGTTTGTCTACAGCAGCAAGACTTCAGCCAGCTTAGCACAGCGTGAGTTAACATGCAAATCAACAGCCTTTCTCCTGTCTCCATAAAGAACACGAGGTCCAGAGCCAAGGTCAGCCTCCAGCATGTACCACAGTGTGGTTGAGCACCGGGCCGATCCAGCCCGGTAAACCGTTGACAAGCACCACAGTCCAGCAGAGCTAAACACACAGAGCATGTGGCCATCACCTTTCCTGCAGGATTGGCTGGGAACCACTGCCAGCAAGAGCCCACATGGGGACAGTGAGAGCTGCTCATAGCCACTGTGCACAAGGCAGTCCCTCTCTTGGAATAACACTGCTGATTTGGTTATCTATGCTCACTGTGAAAGAGGTACTATGTCATATATAGGCAGTAGTACAGTGAAACAATGGAGAAAATGCATTTGGAACTCTAAAAAATACAACGGTAGAGAAACGGTAATGATTTGCACCCTCCTGGTACCTGCACCATATCCGAGATAATTTTTAGAGCACATGTCTATTCAGGATGCTGTATGCTCCGCACCATAGCTGATGTTCTTTAGTCTAACAAAAGGTATATATTACACTTCCTTTGGGGAACAACTTTTGTAGTCATACCTACCTGCAAATTACTAAGAGCATTGCTGGTGCTATAAAAATAACAAACTGCAGTATTAAGTTGTGAATACTCCGAAGCTTGATCAACCCAGTGTTCACGCTGCAGCAAAGATGTCACTTCCACTGAAAAAAAAAGTAGTAAGATGCTCCTCTACAGAGTGCTGTTAAAAACTATTTCATATCTATCAAAATTATGTTCATCTTTTAAGGATTACATTGGCTTCAAATCCTCTGATTGGTCCTTTGTTCCTTGAGATTAGCTCTACAGACTGTCCGTGCAGTATGTTTCAGTTAACAACTGAGTGATCCACATACTGAAACATCTATTTCACGAGCCCCCAGATTTATAAAACTGTATCTGACTGTACACCAGCATAGCTCTAGTGATGTTAATGCACCTTTACTATTTTGTACCAGAAGGTAAGGATCATTGTGAAATTATCCCAAACTCATCAACAGTTTCTGTTGGTTTGAAAAGAAACAAGATTTTACCTCTTATTTTCAGAGTTCCTCCCTGCTTTTCTACAGCAACTATTCCTTGTGCAACCAGAGGATTGGCTTCATCCTATCTAATTCCAGGCATCCAACCGCTGTTCAGTGACACCTAATATATGATTATGGGAAGGAAAGGGATTGCTCAGGGTGATTCAGCAACTCCAGTGTCTCAACTATACTTAGAAAAATCTTTCTCTCCCTCTCTGTAACATGGAGAAACGTTGTGAAGAGCACTCTTTACCCTTCCAGTTCCTTGCTCAGTAGTGCTGGGACAAGTTAGGCAGCAATGGGGACAGCCCTGTCCTCCCTCGAAGAAAGGGCCTCGTACAATAAGATGTGCATTTAGCCAACAGCACGATATTATCTAACATCAATAACCCAGAGAAGACATCTGTAGGACACAGCAGTGTCTACAGGAACAGGAATGTGCACCAGCCTATGCGTTCAAGTAATAGTTCCCTTTGGACATGGGAGTCACTGCACAGATCTCACACTTTTCTCTTCAACTTACCTAGGTCTTTCTAAAACTACTGCCAAGCACCCAAGATGCTCTCGTCAGAGAGGAGGAGCCTATATTTGATCACCTCTCCCCTCAAGCATGCAAGTTGCATACTCAGGTATGATGCAGGTGCTGTAAAGTTATCTGCCAGAGAATACATAAAAGGATTTTAAAGTAGTTCTCAGGAGATGCAGCCACACAATTTCCAATCCTATCATTCGTTGACAGGATTTATGAAAGTCCCTCCCACGCACTGGTTAGAAAGTTCAGCACTTCATTTCTTCCCACACTTCCTCAGGCATCAATCTATGGACCTCAGCTATGCATCCACACATCTTGTTGACTTAATTGTAATTTTGCAGTATTTAGACACCTGCAGAGGGAACATTGCCATCACTTCACATTATTTTTGAAGCCTCCCTGTTTGTTCTGTTTTCTGTTCTGCTCTCTTTCTGACCCAGAACCTCTCACGAACACGTTGGCATGAGCGTGCTGCATTACAGCAGTAGTCCACAGCCATACCAACGAAGTGATGAGACTGTGGAGCAGACCATGCTTCACACCTCTCCAGGCTCTCAACTTCCAGGCCTTCACAGGACAGAACTGCTTCATCCCCTGTCAACTCTGAATGATCTGTTTGGCAAGGACTCTAAAAAGTTACTTGATTCATCTCAAAGCTGGTGAGTTACACATAAGCAACTATTAACCAGTATTTATCTATGCTGTCCTTAAAATCAAGCAAAGAACCTCTCTAGCAAGCACAGTACTTTCTTACACTTAGCATTACAAGTAGAAAAGTTTTCTGAGGTCTGGTCTAAGTATGCCTGTCTGCAGGTATACACAGACAGTAGAATCACAGAATCATTAAGGTTGGTAAAGATCACTAGGATCAAACAGTCCAACAGCCAACCCCTTCAACCCACTAACCAATGCACACAGTGAACCACACTTCTCAGTGGCACATGGACACATTTCTTGAGCACCTTCAGGGACAGTGACTCCATCACCTCCCTGAGCAGTCTGTTCCAATTCATCACCATTCCTCCTGAGAAGTTTTTCCTAACAATCAGCCTGAACTTCCCTTGGTGCAACTTAAGGCCATTACCTTTTATCAAGTCTATCATAACCTTTTTACAATGAGCATAAGGACTTTTTTTTTTCCCTCTGTTGCACATTTTCACATATCCTAAGATGATGTAAATCCACGGTTTCCCTTATTCCATACTAAATTATACTAGTTCTTCCACTATTTTAACATTTGGAGGAAAAAAAAAAAAAAAAAAACAGCAACAGCAACAACCCTAAAATCTACTGTCACAGAATCACAGAATTGTAGGTGTTGGAAGGGACCTCTAGAGATCACATAGTTGAACCCCTCACCAAAGCAGCTCCCTAAACCAGGGAGCCTGTCATTCTCCTCTGGACTCCTTTGTTGACATCTATCACTTGAGCTGGGTAGAAAGCTGAGATACGGCTCCCACAACACCACAGAAGATTAAACAATTCTATGAACTTTCAGACATTCATTTGATTTGGAAAGGACCCTTAACAGCCACCTAGTCCCGCTCCCCTATAATGAACAGGGACATCCACAGCTTGATCACATTGCTCAGAGTCTGGTCCAGCCTGACTTGAATGTCTCCAGAGTCTGGACATCTACCCGTTCTTGGATTGTTCCCAGAGTTATGTTTGCCTTTGCCATAGTAAAGAAATGTGAACTCATATTTAGTTTGTGATGGAAAACCTGAGGGTTTTGTCAACTAGTTATGCCTAATTATTCCCTGTTTAAGCACTGCACTTTGGAGTTTTTCATCCCAAGTGTACTTTCCAGGAGTATTTAAAAACTTGACCTTAATGGTCTGCAAAGATTTTCCAAATTTATCAAGAATACTTTAATGCAAAGCATCTGCAGTCCCTTCTGTAATTGTTATAGCCTACAAACCCTATAAAATGTACTCAAATCCAGCAGCCAAGACCTTGGTGAAAATACAGAAGAGAACCAGACCAACTGGACTTTAATTAATATACGCCCACGAATTACTTGCTTATTGACAACGATGACTTTTTTCTGTACATTTTCAACCAGCAGTGAGCATACCTACGACGACTTTGTCTGCAAGACATTCCCTTTCCATCTTAGCAATAACATGCCAGGGGATGCTGCATACCTCTTGTATCTACCAAGAGAATGGAGGACATGAATTTATCATGGGAACAACCTTGTACATATTTAAAGCTGTCTCTCTTCAGTCTGCATACACAAATTCAGCCTGGCTGAGTATTTTCTTGTCCTGAGATCATCTCTAGAGTTTTCTTTCAAGCAGTTTTCATGTTTAGAGTACAAAATATAGTGCTCTTTCCATTCCTGACTTTTCATCAGGTCACAAAGCATTCTCACCTTTTTATTTCTCTATTGGACTTGTAAAATATGTCCCCCTGGACTGATTTGGGGGATTTATTGCCTCTCTGGTGAAAAGACAAGGGACAAACACTTGCTCATCTCCTTCCACCACAGCCAGCTGTAATCTCTGTCACAGAAATCCTATAGACTTAGACAGCAATAACTGGGTTTTGCCTGGATGTAGAGGGCCAAGACAAATGCAAAGAACAGCCCTTGCAGGTTCCCCACTGAGCTGAGCCAACACACTGCAAATCACAAAGTAAAGTGCTAAGTGTAAGAGGAGTTTTTAAAACTTCTACAGATTTTGGAATATTTCCTGGGGACATCCTCTGGTGCTCTTCAAGAGTATTACACAAACTTGGAGGAAAAATTACCTCTGTGTCAGGAGGTTACATAGCAATATCTATTCCCCATTTAGTGGAAAAAAAGAAAAAAAAATCATCACTACAGAAAGTACATCATGGCCTCTGCCAGTAGTCCGTCACAACCTTTCTCTACATAGCTGCTTCACACAAATATTCAGGTAGTCCATTTTCCCCCCACACACAGTAAGAACTTACACGAGAAAGGAGCCCAAGCAGAGCAGCACAGAACAGATAGTGTTTTTTATTACCTCAAGTAAATCTTTTTCTTTCTGTATTGTCAGTTCAGGCAGAAAAAAACCAAAAACCTTGTGCACCACCTCAGCTTCTCCTGATTCACTGCTTTAGACTGCAGTTCACTGTCTCGGTCATTCTCCATCTTTTCCCATAGTCACTGACAGGAAAGGACGAGGAGCTTCCAGCAAGTCCTCCTGAGCACATCTTGACGTATCTGCCTTATTCTCCGACACAGTTCATTGTCATCTTTGCCCTCTGAGGCCATTCCTTTTGAATTTACTTGTTCTCTTCCATCATCTCAAAATTTTCTAAAAAGACTCCTATTTGGCTTAAAAACACAGTCTCCAAACCTAAATGATTTCCTTCACATGTAAAATTTCTTCAATATTCAACCCCTTTGATCAACTTTTGCCATTGAATAGTGTAATTGTGCTCTGCAGTAACACCCAACGTTGTGCTGCCAACCTCGATTTTGGCAGTAGTTTATCCCTAAAACTTCCATCTCTACAAAACCTGGAACTATGCATTTCTATTTCACATCTGTTCTTTCTTGTGGGTCACATTCAATCCCAAGACTTCAAAGTATATTCTTGCCTTGTATCTTGTTGGTCTACAGCTCAACTCAGCAGATGCAAATCCTTACTGCTGCATAGATTTTAATAATATTCTACCACAGTTTCTTTCTATTAATCTGAGAACATAGTGTTTTACTGTCCAGAACCGAGTCCTTGATTTCCTAAAGCCTGTAGACAAAAGCAGCCAACAGCAGATTTAAAATACACTGCAAATGGTTTCATTGAAGTATCAAGACAGGTTCTTCCAAAGCACATTTTCATCTAAACACACGTTTTCCTTGGGGCAGTCCTACCTCTCGCTGAACTCTCACTGTGCATTACACCCACTTCTTGATAGCTGTTTCTTTCTCACCCAGACTCGAGTCTTTGATGTCGTTGGAGAAGAAGGAGCCAGCCTTCAGTCGGCCCAGCCTGCCTCAGCAGGTGGCATCTTTACTACTGCCATCTGTGTGCTGTACCACAGCCAGCTGATCCTTTTCTTCACTGATACATAACGATTCTTATTTTGAACCCAAATCCTCAGGAGCTGAATGCAACTGAGCACTGACTGATGGGCCTAGAGCATGGGCACTGTTTCCAGGTTTTGTTCAGCTCAGTCCCTGTACTCTTGGTGGACAACTATGTTCTTGGACCTTGCAAGAGTCGGCTCCATCACCTACAACAAGACCTCTGCATCCTCATCACCTGCCAAACAGGAATTTATTCCAGTTCAGCATGCAGACAGCCTTATACCAACCTGCTGTATGGCAGAGGGAAAACAGGGACAGGAAACCTCACGTATAGAGCAGTGGGACCTTGGTAACACTATTGGATTACATGTTTTGACAAGGAAGAAAAAGATATGGAAACAATTGAGGTGGAGAGAAGTAAGACACATTAACAGAAGAGATACATTTATTCTTTGCATGCAGTTTAACCTAACTAATCAGAATTTTTCTCTTCATTTGTATTTGTTTAGCAAAAATTGCATCTGATTCAAATTACTAAAGAAAAGCAGCTTGGGTTCCAGTACACAATAGCATAAATAGTTGCTTTAGTCTTTAGCAGTCTGTGTTTTCATCTGCAAATGACTGAAATCTCTCAAACTTGAAAGATCTTGCCTTTGTTTCCACCAACACCTAGTGACTCCCAAACCGTTTTCACTGCTGCCACAAGCCTGGTTGCAGCAGGACAGCGAGCAGCTCTGCACCCAGCTGGGCTCCTACCTGCACCTCAGCTGGGCATTGCCTGACTGCATTAAGATTCACACACACCAGTGCTGCACTGCACGCAGCCCCGATGCAGCATTTCTCACACTACCAAGAAGGGGCTCCGGAGGCTCCCAGTGGCCAGGAAGAGCTGCGGGGAGGCTCAGTGTGTGCCATTCACAAACCTGCACGAGATACAACTGGGAGAGAGGCAGTCAGGAGCAGGAGCCAAGTTCACCTATAAGTTGAGCACAGCGAACATAAATTCTGACAAATTTTGCTACATGAAACATTACTTTTCTGCATGGAAGACAGGTTCACACTCTACAGTTAGACACTCCTAGAGCAGTTTTGCTGGGAATAATTATAGCCCTGCTGAAGTCTAGCTTGTTAGATTCATTTCCCCACAAAGGTATTGAAGTGATGTTATTCCCAACACACGAGGGCTGATATAAGGAAATGTTTGCATTGGGTTCTGCTTGCAATGAGCTGGTAGGCAAGAATTGCATAGCTTGCTCTATAGCAGCTAACCACAACATAAAACATACCAGTCCTTCTTAAGTCAAGGTGCCAGGAACTGAAAACAGCATCTGTCATATTCTGCACTGCAGGATCTCTCAGTGACTGAGCAGGTGGAGGTCAGGGGAGCTCTTAGATGAAGATGGCTGAAGTCTTGAGGAATTTCTTTGCTGTTTAATAGGGTTGAACAGACTACCACATGTAGCTGATGGAGTTTCAGATTGCTCTCTGGTATCTTCTCATTTGTTTTCTCAAGGTCCTCATCAAAGAGAATACTCCTAACATATCTGTTAGGCAAAATCCCTCACAGCAAAATCCCTTTTTACACAATTTAAAGCTTTTCTATCTAGGTCTTCCTTAAATACAGAAAGTTAATAAACTTGTTTCCTCCCTCCAACTGAGTTGACAGATTTCCTTTCCTCATTAACACTGTATAATATACCCTTGATTTGCAGACTTACTAAACTTGGAGAACTTTTTTGTAATACAGTTATGAAGTTTACTTTAGAGAAGAAACAGAAAGCATTCAATCTGTCAAAACCAAAGTTCAAGCCTGCAGTTTACTGCATTTTTGCCTCTGAAGACAACAGACCTGATCCTGCAGCATTTTTACTCAAGAAAACCTCTCAAGTTTGAATGGGAATTCTGAATAATCAAGGACTTAGGGTGAAATACAGCTTCAAATCCCTGCTATGCTGTCCAAGGGCACAATAAATTGCTCTCATGTCGGGAGACTAATGAAGACAGAGGGAGAGAAATCCTCCCCTCAGTCTGGCATGTTGGAGCTGCTAATGAGTTGAAAGGGTTACAGCAGCAGCCAAAGCAGCTACATACCCTCAAAAGGAGGCTGTTTCAGTGGGAGTAAAGCTAAAACTTTACTTTAAAACACTGTAAAAAATAAATAAATAAATAAATAAAACCCAACATCCTCTACATACGCTTCTGAATATTAACTTAGTGTCAGGTCAACCAGTCACAGCCTACTGTAGCTCCCACCCTCCACGGAGGAAACCTCAATGACAGTACTGAGTTGATGACAATAAAGGATGGGTCAGGAGGCACATCCAGCACAGCACAGCCTTGATTCCAGAAAGTTAATAGAATTCTTTTCATTTTTAGACTTCTTACTTCTGAATACACTCAGTGTCATCACAGGATTGAGTTTTTCAGGGCACTAGCTATACGAACTACAGTAGTATTTATCTTAGTCTAGCAGCACAATGTAACCCACGCTCATTCAGCTATGGGAGTCCTATTTCTGAACATCTCTCCTCCATCCACACAGACACTGCAAACATGCCCTTTTCCAGCACATGCCAGGGTAAACGAAGATTCACTTCAAAGTCAGGAGGGTGATAAAACTGAAAACTGACAAGCTGAAAACTGGGCCTTACATTTCTATTGCTAATAGCCTTGGTTATGAACTAATTCAACACTCAAATTTTGTTGTCCGCTTCTAGATTTGCAAGTTACTCTTTTTAATCAGATTACACAGTTAACAAATGCCCTACTTTATTTTTCAGTTAGCTGTTGTATTCACCACCAAGCAGAAGTGCCTCTACATGCTATCTTACCTTATCACATTTTACTATTAACAACAGGCTATGTAATGAAATCAGAAACTCAGAGAAGAAGCCATCAACATAAATAAGCTGTAGGGCAAATGGAGAGAAAGGAAAAGCAGTTATGAAAATGTCCTAAAAGCCTGTTTTGTGAGGAGAGCATGCAAATATTATAGAATAATACACCTGAAGGTAATTGCTTTTAAAATCTTTCCCCCCCGCTGAGTTGCTGAGGAGACAAACAACCTGAGCTTCAGGGTTCACGTATGCCAGACACAAACAGCATCCCAAGCTTCAGTTTATAAAAATAAAAAAAAAAAAAACACCAAAAAGCAGAGGGGAGGAGGGGTTGGGCAAAGAGCAGGAAAAGACACAGAAAATGAGGCAATATTTGGCACCTGTACTACGTGTGAAGCCAGAGTCTCAATCCTGGCAGACCTTCCCTCAGACTGCTGGGGGAACATAATAAAAGATAACCCAGCTGAAGAAATGGAGGAGGATCTAACAGAGGAAACAGAGCAGGCAGTGATGATGGAGTGCTGTTTTTGTCACAGGTTAAATCCGACAGTGGGTAGCACTTGGAGTGAGGGAACAGCTCAGTTAAACCACAAAGGAAGGCAATTGTTTCATAAATAGCAAGGCAGGTGCTGTCAATCTACATGTCATGAATCAGGTAACGATAAAAAATACCCAGTTTTCTGCCTGATCTGGATGTGTTTCTACCACAAAAAATACAGTATACTGTGCACTGCTGCTGATGCTAAGACCCATGCTAAAGTCTCCATTACTGTTTGCATCGACTATGAGCTATTTTTCTTACAACAGTCTTTTCAAATGTTACTAATAAAAGCTGCTCCTACTGCTCTGACAACACTCTGCACTGCTCAGACCAAATCACACTAACTCCCTGTTCCTGCAGTCTCCTGAACCTTTCCCTGCCCATTTCCCACCTACCAAGTGGCTCTGCATCTTTCCTTTCACTCCCAGCCTTACATCTTTCTTCTACTGATCCCTTCTCTCCTGGCTGCCATCTATCTTCATCTGCTCCCACAGAACACACTATTCTTGCAAGGCCATTCATCACCCAGCCCTACATTTTTGAGTCTCGTCTCCATAACATCTTCCCTTGGATAAAGCAATCCTAATTTCATCCTCAGAGAAGAGTTTGTGATAATGAGCAAAGCCCTCTGATGCTTTGCAGCTATAGTTTAACTAGAAAAGCATTCAGAATTTTCCTATTTCTCTGCTTAAAAGATACAAAACAAAAAAATTTACTACAATACAGGGGAATTAGCAAGTAATCTAGCGTCCATTTCTGCACTTGTTTCCTTTCCAACATCTTTACATTGCATAAACTGGATGCATTTCAGGAAAACGACAGACTCAAGTTGTGTGCATTTGGTGGCTCAACATGTAGAAATGAGTTAACATTTAAAATGTTCATAGTTGCTATACTCATTTAAAGAATTGGCTCTGACAACGATGAATGAAATATAGCAGCCTCATACTTCATGCCAGCAAGAGTACTTGAAAAGCAGGGTGATGAGATACTAGTAGAGACTTCAGGGATTGTTTAACTAGATCAGAATCCTGGAGCATAAAGTAGATACATATCTATCAGAGTCCCAACTGCTAAAGCAGTTCCCTACAGCAGGTCGCACAGGAAGGCGCCCAGACAGATCTGGAATACCTCCAGAGAGGGAAACTCCAGCACATCTCTGGGCAGCCTGTTCCAGCACTTTGTCATTCTCACATTAAAGTTTTTCCACTCGTTTGCATAGAACTTTATGTTCCAGTTTCTGCCCATTGCCCTTTGTTCTATTGCTGCACGCCACCAAAAGAGTCCTCTCCCATTGACTTGAACCCCACGTTTGAGTACTTTATAAACAGTGCTGAGATCCCCTCTCAACTTTCTCTCTTGCAGACTGTACAGCCCCAGTTCTCTCAGCCTTTCATCATTTGGAGATGCTCCAGGCCCCTCATCGTCTTTGAGTAACTCTGTTGCACTAGCTCTAGAAATTCCCTGTCTTTCTTGAACTGGACACAAATCCACACGTGGTAAAGTCTTCCTACATCAAGATGAAACCAGAATTCCATGCTGGCACCTGCAGCAGGAATGCACTAGGACAAAAGATATGTCAACCTCACACTGCAAACATCTCTTTCACTTCACCTGTGTGGGAGGCTGATCTCAGTGTATACACGGGAACTTTGAACACACAGCAGTACTGATACAGTATAATACACAGAAACCTAAGAAGTCTGTGCTCTTGATCCTTATAACATTAGAGACACAAATAGGACTGAGCTGCTTACGTAGATACCTTCAGGACAAAATAAATTTTGGAACAGAATTATTAATTTTGCATTAAGTTTATGTACCTAAAGAGAAAGCAATTCAAAGCATCTGCCAGACTGTTGTCACACACATACTCCTAAAGAGCCTTTCCCCTTGGTTATCCATGACGTAAAGTCCAAGTTATCCTTGGGTCCCTTGGGCAGGACACAATCCTGCACCACTAGACAGTGCAGGTATCAGGGAATAAAGCAGAAGTAACATCCTTCCACCTCCATTACAAAGCCAGGGCCTGTATGAACTCAGACCACAACCTGACCTCATTCAGTTCAGCCCCTGGGAAAGCACACTCCCACACACTGCAAATCACAGCACTTCCCAACCCCACCTCAAAACTTACCCTCATTCTAATTTAATTCATCAGAGAGGTATCCTCTCAGTCTCCCACACAGACAATCATGGAGAAAGGCAAAGCTGCTTGCTTCTTCTTCAGTTAAAGCTTTTTAAGGAAAAGAAAGTGGAGTTTAAGAACAATCATTGAGTTTCGCCTCCTTCCAAATATTGCTTTCCACTTTTAGATCGCAGTGTGTCATCTGGATGAGCACCTTATCAGTAGCCAACAGGGGAAATTCAGTGTTTGTATTTATATTTGCATTTATATGGCATTTTCATACACTGTATCTCAAACCACTGACAGAGCAATGAATCACAGACCTGGGGAGGGGTGTCTACATGCATCACGGCAGCAGCTTCGCATGAGCAGTACAGCTGGAAACGCTTTGGGTGCTAATTAATCTTGGCTGCTACTAATCCACAGAGAGGAGAGCCTGGCCCGACAGATCTGGCTCCGTGTTATAGTTTGGAAGGGAGCTCAGAGAGACAGCATCAAAAATTTGCTTTGGGAATATCTGACATAGATTTTCATCCAGAGAACGGGACCAACACAGTGCTCTCCAACAACAGCACGTGTTGTAGATTACATTGACCAAAGCACTGTGGTATACTACAGGGTTCGAGTAATTTTTTTTCCTTTATTTGGGTACACAATATATCTGAACTACTACTTCAGAACTTGGGAGAATTTATATTGCTGTTTATATGAGTCATCTAGACAGGCTGAAGCAGTGGTCTCAGGAGAACCTCGTGAGGTTCAACAAATCCAAGTGCAAGGTCTGGCACCTGGGTTGCAATCTGAGGGACGGAACTCCTCCCTGCAAAGACAGGCTGAGAGCTGGGGCTGTGCAGCACGGGGAAGGGAAGGCTGAGGGAGACCTGAGAGTAGCCTGTCACCATCTAGAGGGGCTGTAAGAAAGAAGGGACAGATTCCTGAGCAGTGTCTGTTGTGACAGGACAAGGGGAAATGGTTTCAAACTAAAATGGTAGGGGTTTAGACTGGATAAAAGGAACAAGTTTTTTACAGTAAGCGCAGTGAGGCACTGGCACAGGTTGTCCCCAGGGTACCACATCCCTGGAGACACTCAAGGTCAGGCTGGACAGGGCTCTAGCACCTGATGGAGCTGGAGGTGTTCCTGCTCACTGCAGAGGAGTTGGACCAGATAACTTTAAAATGTCCCCTCCAAATGAAATAACCCTATAATTCTCTGAAGAATTCATTTAGTATGGAGACATAGTAAAATCTCATTGAGTACACTCCTGATAGAAAAAAGAAAAAAAAAAACCAAACACAATATTACACAGCTTTCAAAAGCTACAAAAAATACTCTGCCCCAAAAAAACACATAAAACTAAATCTGTTCAGAATCCGACTCTGGATATTTGCTACACCTGGATACAGTTTACAAAAAGAAAAGGATCAAAACTGAGCACGTGGTTCTCATCCCTCTTTAATTCAGGATTCAGTGCTGGTACCTGTGCAGACCTGGGCTGACTGCTGTGCTGCAGGGACCAACCCAGTGATCACGTAACTAATAACGTGACGTTTTAGGATGTGCAAATAAGTTTGCTTCCCACAGAAACTGAGACACTTCCAGGGTCACAGAACCTGCCCTGCGATGCTGGCAAGGAGTAATTGCTGTATTCATGAGAAAGCTGTATTCATGAGAAATTCCCACAGGACAGCCCCTTTCATGCAAGTGGAAGGAGTGGGAGCATCTCTTAACACCTCCTGTGCCTCCTGCAGAAGGCTGCTTCATCAGGGCCAGAATAATTCATGTTTCTCATTCCTCATCAGTCCTCGCTTGCTCTGTCCCTCTCACACCACCAAACTCGGTAGTATGCAGAAGCTGCAGGCTGCTCTGATTAATTGCTCTCATTACCAGCTCATTTTTTAAAATTCCCCTTCATTTTAATGCAGATTTTTTATCTGGAACTGAAATGGCAATTAGTGAAAAGTGTGAAGGCAAGACCTGGTGGACTGGCAAGAAATGACCAATTCACCAAAGGGAGAGAAATGCAAAGGGCAGACCCTCAGAAGACAGAAGAGAACGAGGGGAACAGCAAGCAGCAGCACGATACCCACATCAACACTGCAGCCCTCATCCCATCCCGGGTGCTGCTGCAGAGGGCAGAGAAAGCAGTGAGAACCCAACATTCCTGAGCTGGGTCTGTTGCTACAAGACAAAGGGAAATAGTTTCAAACTAAAAGAGGGGAGATTTAGATTGGGTATAAGGAAGAAGGTATTTTTTCACAATAAGGGCACTGAAGCACTGGCACAGGTTGCCCAGAGAGGTGGTGGGCACCTTGACTCCCTGGAGGCACTCAAGGTCAGGCTGGATGGGGCCTTGACACCTGATGGAGCTGTAGGTGTCCTTGCTCATTGGACCAGATGGCCTTTAAGGGTGCTTTCCAACTCAAATGGCTCTATGATTCAATGAAGTTTCTCTACAGAAATGGCATGCTCCCAGCAG
The DNA here is from genome assembly GCA_023055505.1 of Callipepla californica brunnescens. Classification (NCBI taxonomy): domain Eukaryota; kingdom Metazoa; phylum Chordata; class Aves; order Galliformes; family Odontophoridae; genus Callipepla; species Callipepla californica. The sequence goes on from JALIRH010000013.1 coordinate 4,975,663, forward strand.
GATTTTCTGTGAGAGGCGGTGAAAAGCGTGAAAGCATCAAACAGATGTGGATCAGAAGTGGATTTGCTGTGGACTTAGCAAAAGCGTGGAAAAATAGCAAATATCACTCTTTTTTCACTTGAACACTGACAAGCACACGCTGGAACAGAATGAATGAGAATGTAAACAGGAAGGAAATTTCAGTTAGTACTTTCCTTAGGAGAACGCCATTCCCATTACTCACACGTAAACTTGAAAAATTAGGGAAACAGAGACGTGCCTTCTTCTGAATGGAGGAAAGGTTGAAGTTACTGAATACAGTACTCCTAAGCTATTATTCAAATGCAGTACCAGTAAAAAGGAGAAGAATTGTTCGTCACGGATTGCTTTCAATGAGCGCAGTGCTCAAGGAAGAGGTATTTTTCTCCATCAGACCCAGACGTGAAGGCTTACCCCTCTATCACTACCATTCAGCTGTGCAGTGGCGTAATTGATAATTTAACTTATCTTACCTTGCCCTGGCAGACTCTAGAGTCATCCTGTTGCTATAATGAATGTGTTGAAAGTGTCTGTCTTGCAAATTAGAGGTTCTTAACAACCGTTCCTGATTATGAAAAAAGAAAGAATAAAGTCCGTCTCATTACTGTTTGAAAAATGCTAGCGGGATGAGAAAGAGTAGAAACAGGGTACTGCCGTAAATCTCTGAATACACAGAGGCAGATCAGCAAGAGATTCCCATTTTCCCCACATTTCCCACTTCATCACTGTCAGAAGCAATTCAAGTAAGGACATCATGAGTCATAGGCGCCATATCGCCCCTCCAGATATGAAAATGGAGATAAAAAAAAAGAAAGCGAACACACAGGTCCTGAAGGTTCTCCTTCTGGGATAGTTTTTAAAGGCACTAAAGGTATTTAGCATTCTTCCAGTAGCAACTAAAAAGAAATTATAATTTACAATACAGGCCACATGTAAAATTATGCTAAATTAAAACATGGGAGCACCTCATACAATATGATTTTAAAGTTATTAAGTACCTATTGAACTTTAACTTCAGGACCCAGAGATTTTTTGCACTGCTTAGAGGATATGGCATTCCTGCATTTCATGAAATGAATAATTAATTGCACACTCAGCAAGCAGCACATTTGCCCCTGATCTTCCCTGTTGCTGGCTGGCATCCATTTAGGGGTGCCCGAGTAATAGCTGGTTCATCTCCAGTTCAGCTCAGCAGCTGTATGCAGAGATACACTCATAAAATGCCTGAGAGAGAACCTGGACTCAGCTCATATTATTAAAATTAGAAACTGCTATTGAAGAAAGCCAGTGTACCACCTCAGGTTCTTTGTAACTGAGCTCTTCATTTCCTCCTTTACAATTTTTGCCACTTAACGTTGTTTCTTAACAATTCCCAGCCCGTAAACCTGAAGCTCCCCAATACATCAGGCTGTGGCTTGGTCTGAGAGGCAATTCCTCCAGAACGCCCTGACTGCTGCAATCAAACCCATTGTTTCCAAGTCCTGCTAATCACAGCCCTGCCCCTAATCACATCTCCTCCTCCAGCTAAACCCACACAGTGTTACAAGTGGGGATCCTTGTGGAGTTCAGCACGACCCAGTACTCAAGTGACCCAGATCGCAGCTCGTTCCTCCACTTGATGATGCTTTTCTGCTAACTTGCATCACTCATTAAAAACAGTGTCATAATTTGGTGTATGAAAGTTTCTGAGAACTTGTGCACATTCTGCAAGCTGCCTGATAGAAATCAATGATGTCTCAGCTTAAACCTTCTATTTGCAGTCTGTGAACAGCTTGAGAAACACCACAGTGTTATAAAGACACATCAAGGATGTGCCTTTCCTCTGAAGCTCTGTGTCTCCGCTTTTTGAAGGTGCGAATGAGTGGAAGATGTTTTCCATTAAAGATTTAAAGCAGGTGGAACACGGTGGTTGTGAGAATAAGGCTGCCCAGAGAGTAAACAGCGAGGACAGAACTGTTCACAGACACCGTGGCTTTATGTACAGCACACGGCCTCTTCAGAGGGAAGGGAAACTGCAAACCTCAGCAGGAGAGACCTGAGGTGCTGTGCCAGAGCGATCCCCACACCTGCCCGCCACGTTCCAGCCCCACAAAGCCCCAAACTTAAATGTGAGAAGCGTGCTTTTTGCTGCCTTTCGTCATTAATAGCGCTCCCGCTTCCCAGCAGTCCTGCCAAACAGGAGCAAAAGGCGCGATAGGCAGGAGCTTGGATGCGCTCATTAAAAACTTCCCATGGCTTTAATGATATTTAATGGAGAAATACCTCTAAGATTTCTGGCTATTTTCAATTTATTCTAACCTTCAAAGCTTGTATGCCTTCAAAGAGAATTTCCGCTCCTTTTGAGGATTATTATATAAACCTATTATAATCAAATAATACTAAATCAGCTAATTTGCAAGGAAAATAATGTCAGTGACACCAGGTATAAGAAGAGGATGAGTGATCTGACCTTTTAATTAAATTATTAACACTAGTCAGCAACAACATGCAAAAACGACAAAGGAAAAGTGACCTTTTTATGTCTTCACTAAGAATGGGGGCAGAGCACCATCAGTATTTAAATCTTATCAAATCATAAGTTACGGAATCACTCACCACAAAGATCATTCATAGCAAAAAGCTTCCAAATTCTGCATATAGTATATATACATACATACACACACTCTCTATATGTATATATATGTTGATAGGTGAAGTATAGACACACACATGCTACATACTCTGTTCAAAGCATGGAAAAAAGAATCATTCTTAAAAGTGACCAAGAGGAAAGGTCAGACTGTTATATTTTGATGGTATTTGCCATAAAATGTATTAATTTTATTACTCTGAAACAGGTGAACTCTGCACAGTGACTCTCTGTCAAAGCCATTATGGAAGTAAGTGACCAAAGTATTTAGTTATATACTGGATTACTCAGTAAAGAAATGAATACTTAACAGTGGAAGTAAAGTGCAGATTGTGGGGCTTTCTCACCTAGTTGTAACTCCACAACTAGGATTATTTTATTTTATTTTTATGAAAATAAAAATTATTATATTTTATGAAAATAAAGACAAATAAATTTAAACGGGGTACAAGGAGACACCACATAAAGAACAGAAAAGCAAGCGTAGGCAAAGAAAGGAAAATGTCTTTCTCTTTTTAAAGAAAAAGACAAAAGAAAAGAAAAAATACCATTTTTCTAACTTTTGAAATAGATCCCTTTCAATGTGAACCTGTTGTACCTAGAATAATGGTTTAAATTCTTCAAGTTATCTTAACCAAAGGAATTTACAGATTCCCATGTTTACACCAGAGCAGAGATAAAATGAAACTGAAACTTACAGATTTTTTCTGCCTCTGTGGGTTATTCTTTAAATAAACTGTAAGTGTTGAGCGCACAGTGGCACTCAAGTATCTGCAGTAGCTATATAATAAATAGCTTTGAAATGTATGCTACCAAATATACAGCCTACTTCTACAACGCGCTTCTAAACCACATAGGTGGTAGAGTATTTCACATGGTGAGCTGCATTTTTGTACAGGTGCTCTTGTCCGGTCATACTCCAGCAGCACATCTAACATCTGGAATTTTGTTTTACGCCTATTTCTATGACTGAAATAGTTTAAGGCTATCACTTCCTGCAGCGTTGCCCGGACATGCTCACAGTTCTAATAGAAGCCCAAACTACACCCGTATTTTCTTTGATCATCCCCAACCATTTTGCCAAGGTCAAGGGCAGTGTCAGCTCAGTACCTGAGATTCCTTCCTCCAGGACACTATGTTCTGCACTGAAAGAGAATAGTATTCATCGGTGTTGAAACTTTCCCATCACCTCTTATTAATATCCAGGTCATTAAAATCCACACCCTTGTTAGCTGGAACTTCTTTAAACTCATTTTATTGTGTCACCATCTAGCTGTATGTAGTTGGTACTTCTATGCTTGTTTTGATCATCTACTTTTTCATTCTTTGTCACAAAACAGAGACGTGCATACCTTCCTGAGGAAGGTAACTCAGCTACAGTGAGCCACGTGCACATCTGCATTTTTATAATACCTCACAGACTGTATTTCATGGTTTGTTTGCTTATCTGTTTTTCTGCCAACACAGAAATAACTTCATTAGAATAATTTCAAGTGTATGAAAGTATGTGTATAAAGAGGAAAAAGAACTATTTCATTTTTATTTCATTGAAATCATAGTCTTAGCAGCATATACTGAGTTGCATGCCTACTCAACAGAATCCATTTGAACACAGAAGTGAAATGAGCTGTACAGCACTTTCATATCAAAAGAAATCAGTAAAAGCTCTACTTAGCCAGCACTGCTGCATCTGTCTCTTAGAGTCTGATTTGCACAGCACAAATGTACTACAACCTTACATTAATACAGGATTTTCTACTAGGATAACGTCCAGTTCATTGACGTTTTGCTCTTCTGTAGTTACTCCTATCTAGAGACAAAATGGGCTCAAAAGTATAAAATATGTATTGCTAACAACGCATCAAGTCTGAGGGGTTCTCTTAAGACACGCTGAAGCACCAGGCACACAATACCTGTCTAAGTGAGCTCACATTCAGACATTTTGCTTCTCAACTGTAAACAGTTACAGCAGCTTGAAAAATAAATAAATAATCCACAGTTCTTTGCTGTGTTAAGTCTAATTTCCAAAGCATTGCTTTGAGAGTTTGACCGAGATGACAGCTGCTCGCAGTGCCAACAAGTTATTGGCTTTACTGTGAGGTTTCTTGGCTGTTTGTTTTTTTTTGTGTGTGTGTGTGTTTTTTTGACCGCTGTAATGATAATGCATGAAAAAAGAAAGAAAATGGTCTTACCTTTTTATTCCTGACTTCTCAGGTTTTTGCTATCTAACCCTGAAGTGAAAGAAATTATATGCACTTTCCCACATTTGTTTCTCATCTTTGCAAATCCCAGTGGCTCCACAGTCTCAAATGTGAGATAATCTGTAGATCAATGAGGGCGGATGTAAAACTCTTGCTAAGCCATGTTTTCCCAGCTGGGGGTAAATTCACTTGCCTGTATGTAAAATTTCCTAATTAGAAATGTCAAGTCTCTGTTAAAAGCTTCCAGAAATTGATGCTGAGCTCCACAAATTTTTAACTCTTCCCTAGCTGGGCTATATCAGACTAGTTACGAGAAACTTTCCCATATTGCTTATAATTAGGGCTGTATGAGCGGAACAATCAAACCTTTCCAGATGTCAAATCTGCCACGAAATGCACTCTCTATGCCTTGCAGAGTTAAACTGCCTAGGGCCCCATGCTTATGGGAAGCCCTGATAAAGCCCAAGACAACACCAACTCCTGAACTGGCTGTCCTTCAAAATTTGACTGGACTTGAGTTTCTGTATATCCACCATAAAATAAAAACACCCTTTACACCCCACTTGGGATGCACCCCGTGCAGATCCAAGCTCCTGTACTCACTCGAGCTGTGTGTATCTGTGGAGGCTCACTAGAGCCTGAACCTGGTGTAAACAGAGCCATGGAAAGCATGTAGAGATGAGCAGACAAGAGCAGGGTGTCCCCAGACTTGCAGCAGCCCGCCATCTCTCACTGAAAGCCTCACTCTTACTGAGAAGAAGGCATCAAAATTTGGAAATACAGCAAGCTGCTAAACAGAAATAAGTCAAAAATACATCCTGGAACAAGTAACTGACAAACTCCAATTCAGATCAATTCCAAGTGACCTCTCCAGAGAACCCATGGAAGTGTCCAAGAACAGAGAGATAGAGCCCAGCACAGATTCTCTCACCTAGACGAGGATACAGCATTGCAAGGTTGGCACTCTGCACATCAAAGCACACCTGATTTCACTCCCCAGATTAAAGTCCCCAACTCCTGGACCGCCCATCACATTATTCACCATCTCCCCTTCCTCCAGCAATCATCAAGGAACAACATCACTCCACAAAAAGCAAACTAGGGAAGGAAGTAAAACTAACATCAGGTCTGGAACCTACAAGATCAGTGGAAAATTCAGAATTAGGGAGGAATCTTCCCTAGGAAGGGAATTTCAGTTAGTTCCTTCCTTAGGAGAACACCATTCCCTTCCCATATCCCACTTTCCATACGTACTTGATATATATGTATAACCCTTAAAATGAAATAAAGAACATGATCAAACAGATTTACAAAATTCTCTTGCACAGTGCTACAAAAAATGTTCTGTGTTTGCATGTATACAAACCATACATTTTTTTAAGTGCTGTTCCTCATGAGTATGCCCTCAGACAACAATTGCAGGGATCACAAACAGCTTTGGGCAGTCAGTGATCTTCATTTCTGTGAACAAATCTCAGAAATGGCATACAGGAGTAAAATTTCCCCACTTCTTTTTACGTCCTCACCATTGGCAATGCACCTATTGCAATTCTGATTTAAATGTGACGCTGGAAAAAAGTAGCACAACACACTCAAAATTAATAACCTGTTCACTGATTACTACGGACTTATAGTAATAACACAGCTATGCCCTGGACAGGTCTCTCTGATGTAGAGCACTTCCTAGCTCTCATTATAATTTGAAGACATTTCAAAATAAGGGAGTGGAATATTTCAAGTAAGTACAATTTAGAGTGTTAAAATTATGCTGTTGTTCAAAATGACTGAGTAAAATTGGAGAATGTTGGTATTGCTGGAGTGGGAAATTGTTTTGAAAGACAGGCACAGAGAGAGTTCCAATACAGATTTCACGTAAGTGTGCAAGTCAGGAATGTGTTCATTGAATTGAGTGTAATAGCAATACCTTGAAAACGTGCACACGGTATAACACAGGAATCGTGGCAATGGCATTCATGCTACACTCATTTTAATTCAGTAGCTACAGTTATGATAAAATCTGAAGTTTAAAATGCCTCTGAAACAGCAGAGATGAATTCAAGACAAGACATTCATAGTTGGGTCAGAACTTCAAAGAGAAAACATATTTGCATTTGAGTTCTTAGATAAAGTAGAAAAATAACTAGGAAAAAAAGGAAGAAAACATTAACAAATGCCTGTTGAGGTGTTCTGATGTTTTCTGAAGTGCAAGTCAGAAAGTGGAACTTACTCTAATAGAGTCACGTTACATTCAAAGTTGATCTTTACATTGCCATCAATTTAGCTAATTCTAAAACAGTTAAATCTTGGACAGCTTCGGCTCTCTCAGAAAGACATCCTGGGCAGGAGAAAGCTCAGAAACCACAGCAAGGCCTTACGCTGCTGCCAGCCTCATTTTTAACACTCAAAGTATACTGCAAGAAGTCTTATTTCGGTGTGCTTATCCAAAGAACTAATGTTTTCCTAAACAAAATAATGCCAGAAGTCATCTGTACTTTCCTGTGTATCCAAGCTTTCACACACAGTATCAGTAATTGTCCTCCCTGCTTAGGCTGCTATCTATGAAATAACCCATGTTTCACTCCCACTTGCAGAGTCCCATTTATTGCTATGATTAGGTGGTGAATAAGTATAGGGCTTCAGGCCCCAAGTGCTATTCTCTCCCTATGAACAATCAAACTGCACTGTGTTCTTCATACAATGGCTGCAAAGCTTAAACTTGTGCTCATTCTTTTTCTTTCCATAAGAAATAAAAATTATGGAGGGGGAAAAAAAAGGAAAAGAAAAAAAAAAAAAAAACCCAGCACATTAAAGGAGTATCTTTTACACTTTAAGTGAAATAACAGGCTAAAATGTGATGTCGCTAACACGGTGTAAAATGGCTTTCAGATAATGGGAAGACATGAAAGCGGATGCCACAAATGATAAGTAAAATGTTTCCCAGGAAGACAGCAGTTTCATTATAGGAGGCAAAAAACAAACACATTCTCAAAAAGCAAATACATTTGGACTGTAAACAGGGGTCCAAAAGATTGCTCAAAGGCTCGCCAATTGACTCCAGTGCTCATACATAACAAACATCCTTTTGTTCTGTCTCATTCTGCCCATACATAATAGCCACTTAGCGAGTTTCAAAGACAAGTAAGAGAATAATTGGAAAAAAAGGAAATAAAACAGGTTATGTTGGCAGTAAAATTTCCTTTTAAGAAAGGCTACTAAAACCCAGATAACCTGCCCTTAAAGAATAAAAGTTAGATGGACTTTAGCACAGCAATTAAGGCTAAGGGAGACCCTTCCTTTTGTATCATTGTAAGAGCAGGCTGTCGTTAGAGCAGAAAAATAAAAGTGTAGGGATGTATTTCTTGACACACGGCATAATCAGTGGGGCACAGCACCTGTAGGAGGCACTGCTCAGGCACACAGCAGCCCTATGGCTCTCAGCAGGAATGGAGGCACACAGCAACCATGGGTGGGGGAGAAAAGCTCCTGAGAATGCTCCTGAGAATGCCTCTGAAGCACCGGGATCAGATGTGCACCAGAGCTGGATATTGACCGTTATATCCCCAAACCCAAAAATAATCTTAACAGAAGAGGCTTTCTGCCAAGAACTAAAAAGCACACAAGTTCAGGAAATGATACAAGTGCTTGCTAGGAATAAGCTATGCAGAGCAGGACAGAACCAAGATTTCAGCCTTCTCTCAGCTCCTCCCCAGCCTACTGCTCTGCCCCCAGCCACACCGCCCAGCACAGCCCCAGGCATGGATGTGGGGCTCACCACTTGTCCAGCCTTTCTGGGCACTTGGACTTTACATTGTCTCCAGCAGAATGCAATCATCATTTTGAGGGTACGTACATAGTGCTGGAAGCAACACGCTGCGCTCCAACCAGTCTTGCTGCAGTAGAGAGAACAGATTTGAGTATTAGGCTCCTGGGCATCTCTGCTGGCACAAAGCCGTCTGTAGTAGGCATCAAAATTGTTAGTCACTGTCATGGGGAACCTGATGTAATTAGCTGCTGAGCGAACACATGTACAGCACTGGCACAGGGTAGGTAAACAGGGAGAGGAAGCAAAGAACGACAAGAAAACCCAAGCCCTAACCAGTGCTGGTTAGGGATGCATCAGTTCCATCCTACACAGCTTTCACTGCTCTGTTGACAAGAGATCTAAGGTTAGCCAAAATTTAGTAACCTTGGTTTGTTTGCTGTTTCACTGCTTGAAATCAGTTGAAACAAGAGTAAAAGTGTCTAATGAAAAGTCGTCTTCCCTTTTCTTCATCTCAAACCAAAATTCTCCCATGAGCTTTCAGTCCCTGTTAAAATTAGTCATGACCTATTGAGGTGGGTCACTGTGACAGACAAGAGAAAAATGCCACATTGTCAGGAAGCAGCCTTGAAATGTGCTTAAACTCAGGAGAAAATTGCAATTTGGGGAGCTAATTCTCATTTCTCGCTGACTGCAGATTTCACAGATTTTAATTAGATATCTATCATTCTCATAATCACTACTGTAATTACAAAGAGTTATGAAATGCTGGAGGTGGCTCTTTGTTATTCAAAGTTCACTTGGAAAAAAAGACAGAGATGGATTTTGAGAAACCCCAAGTTTCCTCCTGGCAGAAACCATGCGCTATTTCAGGTCACGGGAAGTTAGCACACTGATCCAAGCTCAACTGTGATCACTTGATCTCTACAAATCAGAATTTGGTTTCACATTTTGGTATTGTAAGAACTAATGTCACACAATGAACTCTTCCCCCAGAACACACAGCCCACGGTTTACCTGTAGGATTATGGTACAGTCACTTTCCATCTCTAGAATACTGATAACTACACGAACTCTGGTCCCAGATACATAGAAGAGCATGGAAGAACACACTGACATCAATCACATTTGCTAAACACCCTTACATTCACAAGAGGATAAAAGGTGCAACTGTGAATAGGATTTTATCCTCTCTGCTAAAATAAATGGTTTAGATTGGATTTAAAAAACAAACAGAAATAAACTCATTAACTGAGGGACTCTCAGTCACCTCACCTGGCACAAGAAAGATCTGATAAAAGCCAAGCCCCAGCCTGCAGCATAATGCGACATACACCGAACACTTCCAGCCACAGGGACACGTGCTTATTTGGCATAAATCCATGATGGGGAAGCAGATCTTACTAGCAGCTTCAAGCAGAAGGAAAGTAAAACAAGCCCTTTAAGCTGCAAAGAGAATCTTTCATTATAAGGCAAACACGTAAAAAAAAGCAGCACAGCTCTTTCAATTTTGACATGTGCTGTGCTATTAAATAAAATAACAGTGCTAAATTAAAGCAAGAAGATCCCTTAAGGGGTCCGTGTATTTTGCTTTTCTTCTGGGAAATAATAAAAAGCTTAAGACCACCAGTCTGACAGCATTCATTAGAAATGGAAAATCAGCCTCACAGCCACAAGGGATTCCAAATTTTCATGATTGCTATTCTGCATTTTGTGTAGCAAAGGGATTTCTAGGAAAAATCGTGACTTGTTACTGTGACACCGTGTGCCAGTCAGTTGCTCCCATGACCAGCATGCCATGGGCAGAGCTACGTCATCTCCTCTTTGGCTCACACTGCCCAGGAACCACCTGACATCGTTTTCCTCCTTACACCAAAAAGGAATTCTAAGGAATTCTAATAAGAAAAGCAAAAGTCCTCCAAAACAAAGACTAAATCACTCTGAAATGTGAAGTTTTTCCAACAGGAAACTTATTCCAACGCCGAATAGAAAACACTGAGTTTGATCCAGTGCTGGAGAAACCCACTGCAATGTGACACTCTAGGCTGAAATTACCCTGATTGTAAAAACAAACAAACGAGAAAATATGAAAATACCACCAATTATCAGGTGTGAGGCACTACCATTAAAGCTGTGGTAGGGACAGCTCAGCATGAAAACCGCTTTTGGATACAACGAAAAACCAAACAAACAATATATCACACATCTGCTTACATCAGTTCTACATTGGGAAAAATAAGCTGCTCCCACAGTGCAAAGACTTCTGTTTGTTTGTGTCCTTCAAGCAGTCTAAGCTTTGGGGACACATGCTGAAGACTTGAGGTCAATACTAACTATTGTCTAGGTCAACTGTGCAAGCCCGGCATTATTCCTGAAAATAAAAGAACCAAATGCTTTCCTTTTAAAGCAGCCTCTAGGCTTCTATTTTTTCCTTCTCTAAAGGAAGACGATTACCTAACAAGTTTTCAAATTAAATACTTGTGCAGTGAAATATCATTAGCATAGAATTTGTAATATTTCTTTTCAAAAAGGGTCCGTTAGAAGGGAAACACTGTCCGCGTTCATACTCCAACTCATGCTCTGAAGCTCACGCCTCATCTAAACAACTGCATAGTTTGGTTACAGCTTTCTGTGCTCTTACTTTTGTCTGGCACTCTGCCGTGGAGCAAATAGATTGAGAGATGCAGCAATACGCATAACCTTTAGCTCCGCTGTTATCGCAAGGAAAACAGTTACTGTTGCTATGGTTGTTTGGTCAGACTGTCACCCCATATCAACATTGTTAGTATTCACACTTGATAAAAAGATAGCTTTAAAAAGAAAAAAAAAGGAAAGAAGGAAAGAAAGAAGAGCCACAGAAGTAACGCAAAATGCTCTGTAAAAAGCAGCCCAATTCTCATCTAATCTCTTTAAAAAATCTGCTCTGCTGATGCCAGCCTACAATCACTGAAACCATATAAGACTTCAAATAATGGAAAAGATAGGTAGAATATAATGACAAATAGAACACCAATGCGTATTTTTTTCTGATTACAGTGATGTTTAGATTGTTATTTGCAAACCACCCATAAGGTATTTTCAAGGTCAGGAAGAACACTGACTAGAAAGAGGAAAAAACAGAGATGATTTTCAAGTACATCTAAACCGCGTTAAATCTCGGTGCCGTACTCTCTGCAGACAGAAACCTCTCCCATATGAGACTATTATTTCTCAGCATCTTGTTAGCCCTGCTTTGCACATAACCTTGTGAACCACTCAGCTTTCAGAGTAACGACCCCCAGCCCTAAAGCCGTGCCGCCAACTTTTATGATTAGACTGAGAAATTTAAATTAAACTTTCTTCCAAGCACGGCCGTACACTGCGAGCACTTGGAAGCATTCCTGCAAGGTGCGTTGTTAAACAGTTCAAACGTCTAAAGAGTGAAACGCATAAACCAAAACAAACTTAAATAGATCCCACAGCAAAACCATCCACTGCAGCTCAGGTAAAAGCATTGAGTGCTTTTTATCCACAGAATTCCAAGTGGCCCCACTGCTACCCACTGCAATGGCCAAAGAGAATTACATGAAGAACAAGATTCCCATTAAGCATCGATACACAAACATCAGCAGCTTCTCAGTCTTATCACGGTGCAGGTCTACAGAGCACTTCTCTGTCCCCACAAAAACACGCTGATGCACTCTGCTCATTCAGTTACATCTGCAGAAAGAGGCAGAAGGTTGCTGGAGGAGTCTGTTTTCGTAAAATTCATTTGCTTCCCTGTCTTCAGGAAATAGGATGCCAGTTTCTGCCCATCCAGCTGTAATGGAGACAATGCTGCCTTCACATGAATGAGCAAGAACGGTTTTATCCACCTTATGGATGAACTGGAAGATCCATACATGCAGCCCATTCATTTGTGCCTATTGCTACATGCTTAAATAAAAGTGGACTTCTTTAAAAACTGTGACAAGCAATGTTCTTTCCAATGTTCTGAGAGAGACCCCTCTTGTTTGACATTGCTAAAACTACAGCTTTCCTAAAAATTTCATCACAAGATGGTGGCTGAGTCACAGCTGTTTCCCACATTGGGAATGACAGCTCTTTCTTTGCCTCGCCACAGTGCTGCATTGCAGCTGGCCAGCTCATTGGCAAATGTAGATTAATGTGTCACAGTACTGCTGGAGTATACAAAAACACTGCTTTTATTAAAAACCTAGAGTTCGAGAGTTACAGATTACCAGCTTGCTGTGCTATGCATGGGCAGTCTGAAATACTCAAGATTTTGCTGGGACCCTTCTGAGCTCCATCATAAGGTTCCAGCTTTTACCTTTAAGAAGTCACCCTTGTGATTACTACAGGACAGAAGCTGCCACATGCATGGTTTGGAAGGCTGAGGAAAAGCTGTATGCTGACAGTCACAGACCATTATCATTTTTGGAGAACGAAGGGTAAGCCACAATAGGTTCTCTGGAAGCAGCAGCACTACAGTATATTTAAGCGTTAATAGAATAATCACTTGTATCAGCAGGGTTCGTAAGACTGCCATGTGCTCTGACATTAATGCATTTATTGAGTTGGTGTTCCTGAACTCAGTGTACTAATTTATATTTTGTAGTGATTAGACCTCACAGGAGGAGTACGGGAGAGAAGGTGTGACACTGAGCACCGATGTGACAAGTAGAATTCCCCCCACTTCATTACAGGACAGTTGGCAAAAGTGTTCTTCTCTCACACGCAGTGACAGTGCCACTTAACAACTCAAGAAAATGAACTGCAAAAGAACTGCATCTGAGGCAGGAGGGGAAGAAAGTCCAGGCAAACGTCTATTTATAATGCTACTGCAGATCTAGCTCAGACATATCCGTCAGGCAAAAGGGAATGAACAAGCATCTTGTTCTCAATTCTCTTTTTCTCTCTCTGATAAAAAGTTGAAGCTCTACAGAAAAACAGAAAGCTACTTCGGCTCTCATCAAATCTCAGAAAAATTTTCAGCTGTAAGAGAACTGTTTGTTGTGGAATACAACATCATCAAACCCAGTTACGACACGCTGCTCAGCTTGAGCTGCCCCTCCATGTCTGCCAGAGCCTGCTGTTGGCCGTGCCCAGCTGAGCTCTGTGTCTCCCTGCGGCTCCTGCAGGCTTCTAAGAAACCCCTGGGAAGGTAAATAGGTGCACGGGGCTGGAGTGAGCCGGGAGGGGGTTTAGGTTTGGGTTGTTTTGTTTAATTCTTTTTCTGCGTACATCAGTATCCTTTATGTGCTATAAAATCAAAGCAATTATAGAGCATTTTCTTAAGCTAAGTGCCAGAAAGGAAAACCACCGCAGCAACAGGAGGGAAATAAAACATGAAAACACAACATAAGAAATGGAAACATAAGAACAATTATCCTTCTGGGGTACTACAAATTTGAAGGAGGATATGAAATGGCAAAAGCTAAGTCAGCTCCAGTGTGTCGGGCTACTGCAGTTACTGAACATGTCATGGAACAGAGAGCATGCACAACAGGGACAGTGGAGGTGCTGAAATGCACAGACAGCTGTGGGGCTGGGATGGATGGGGATGCACCCTGAGCAGCACCGTGCCACACACGGGTACACACCTGGGAGGACACAGCTTCTGCGTCTTGCTTGACTCCTGCTGTAGAAGACAGAATAAAAAACAATGCTAACGGTAACACAGACCATAAGTTTGCTCATCATGTCCTGCAAGAGGATTTTTGCCACGTGGTTTTACAGACATGAGACCATGGGGTGAAGAGTAAAATTTGTTATTTCTAAAGCAGGGCTAAAGAAGTGTTAATTAAGAGGGAATTAATCCACTAACTTATAGAGAGAGTGATACTGCAAATTTTCCACTATGTGATGTATTTAAATGACGGCCAATGTTTTTGTAATGGATTTTTTTCCATCCAGACACATTTATTTCTGTTGGTGCGGGTCCCAGAACACCCTATTTGCTATGAAATTCTAGGACGATGCTGTATCCCTTCTGTTTTGCAGGGGCTTCACAAAGCAGAAGCATTGCTTCACCCCTTTTATCTGAAGCGCAACATCCAAAAAACAGAAGTGAGAGAATTTTGGCTGACATGGAAAACCTTTTGTCCGGAACAAGTTTTCCTTCTAAATCTTTCATCTGGCAAGATGAGCAAGAGTCCTTTGCTTTGATTAAATCAGGCTAGTACAGGGCGAGAGGAACTCGGAGTGAATTCTGAAGACTGCTTCTGGTCAACACAGTGTGGATTTCAAGGAGACCTTCTGTTCAGCCCTCCCCAGCAGGAAGCTGAGAGATGAGGTAGATATGTGCACAGATGGAAAAGAAAAGCAGAAAGATGCCTATCACTCCTTCCCCAGACTTTGACCTTCCTTCACACTTGCAAAAAAAAAAAAAAAAAAAAAAAAAGAAAAAGAAAGAAAGAAAAGGATAACAAACACAACTGCCTGCTGGACTTCAAGTTCTGTAAGTACAAGTAGTGTGCAAGAGATATCAGCCCTTCCCTGGAGCTGGGTCTTTGCTCCTGCTCTAGCTCCTCAGCGTGGCGATGTGCAGCCGCATCTGTCACAAGGCATTACCCGATGTCAGCGATGTAATGCAATAAGAGATACAACCGGTTTTGGCACGTAAGAAAATGACAAATCAGTCTGGAGAATTTGAAGAGACAGTTTTCTGGAGGAACGCAGGTGCAGGAGCTGGGCTTTAACAAAACTTCTTTCAAATGCAGGAAGTAAACAATAAAAAAGGCCATTTTACCCTAAGTAGATTTTAGAAAATAGGTTTTCTATCCAAATGTTTTGCTACAGCTGCAACCCACAGATTCAAAAGCTGACAAACAACATTTCTTTCAAACTCCAGCACAAGGAGAATTGTGGAGTGAAAGCGACCAAGGGCTTCATATCCATTAGGATCCCACCACTTTGTTCCAATCGGGAATCAAGCACAGAATGTAATAAATTGTCTGCATCTTTCTTCTTGCTAGAAGTTCAACCATTTCTCATGTTCAGAGTTGTATCCTCACGTAGGAATGAAGAGTTAGCAGAGGTCTTAGTGAGACTATAAACCTTTCTGCACGGAGACTGTGCTACCTTTGAGCAGTGCTGACACGAAGGGGCATTCCCTTTGTTACAAGTCTGTTATATGCTGCCCTTGGTGGCCTCTCTTGCTGATACAAAAGATTTTGGGTTCAGCAGTGCACGTATCAAATGATCCCATTTGATCAAGGTTAAGAGATGTTTTCAGCAGATCAGGTGATTTTTTCTCTTTACTTTCTGTCCCCTGCCACCCAGAACATTGCCTCATTCAAAGAAATAACAGGTACAAACCCAAAGGAGATTCGTGCATCTCATTCACGCTCAAGTTCTACCATCATCCCACAGGACACAGACTGTAATCTCCTGCTAACTGCCCCTCACCAAAGCATCACATAGATTCTAACTAAACCCATGATACATTTTCCACAGGTCTACCCAAAGCCTTCTCAGACTGAAACCTGGGCTATGAGATCATAGAATCACAAGGTTGGAAAGGAGCTATAAGATCATCTAGTCCAACCGTCCACCCATTCCCATTGCTACCACAAGCTACTAAGCCACATCTCATCCAGATACCTCTTGAACACTGCCATGGACAGTGACTCCACCACCTCCCTGGGCAGGCCCTCCAAGTGTGAGGAGTGAAAGAAGCTGCCAAGGAGAGGAGAGTTTTGTTCTCCAACCAAGGTCAGCCCCTTGAGTGCACACCTTCCACAGAAACCAGTGGGAGCTGAGCACCAGAAGGAGGAAAATACAGTAACAGCAGTGCTACTATGCAGCAGTACTGTTATTTTAAAAATAAAAGTAAAATATTATTTTTACACCTAAAAATAAAATACAATAAAAATAAAAAACCACACAATCCAACAACTAAACCATACCAATAAGAATAGGTACAAAAAGATGAGCACTGACATGACCCAAAGACCCCAGATACGTTGAAGATATGGATTTTGTACCTCAGTACAGATTGACTTGCTGATATTTTGTCAGTGCCAGAGATAATCTTTTAAAATCATATTATGTGTGCAGCATTAATTATGCTTTTGGCTGACGTTGCAGCATAACTGCACATTTAGCATTTCATTATTTTTTTTAAGGAGAGGAAAAAAGAAAGAAGAAAGAAAAAAAAATAGTATGGAAAAACACGTCAGAACTGATTTATCAGAGATAAACTCCCGGCACGAGGAGCATCTCAACTCACAGGGTGGAGAGGTACTACCAGACAGACACAGCAGTTCTTTTGTTGACAGGACACCGTTCAGAAGGAGTGATGGTGTATGCAGTACCCACCCACTACAGCACTCTCAGCTCCCAGTGACACTCACAGCAATGCATGGCCCACGTGGGCTCACCGTGACGCCTCAGGACATGAGCACCCAGTAAATAGGCCGTTATTGGCACAGCTGATAGAACCATGCTATCTACGTACAGGATTAGGAGCTGGTTATGTGCATATCTGAAGCCAAACTCCAATGCTGGTTCTTGTCTTCCCTCTGTAAAGCATGTGATATAATACCTGAGAAACCTGTCAGCAGCGTTTGGAGCCTTAGCCACTGTTTCTGAAGTTCCCTGACCATGAAAAATACAAGGGCATGCAATAAGGAACCCACTGGCCTAACGAGGATTTATTTTTCCACTCACTACCACACCAATTTTAATTAAATAAGATACCAAACCAATTAATAACCCCTACTAATAAGATCCACTGTCTATTAGCATACGAAGCTAAAGTAATTTCTTCCCGTGATTATTTATGAGAGCAGTTATTCACTCGGTAACCATTTACATAGTAACAGCACTAAAAAATACAATAGATTGAGGACCAAGTAGATGGGAAATTAAATGCTGCACGCGCTAAATTGCATCCTTTTAAAATACATATATCCAGTGAGAATAAAAGGGGAGAAATTCCTGTAAATATGAATGACAAATAAATGGTGCCTCCTGTTTGCCACAGCCACTGGAGTCCCTCTGCCCACACTTAAGGAGGTAAGCTCCCCGCCTTGGTGGCCCCGCAGACCATGAGATGCAGGAGACATTGAGGTCACGGCAGTAACAAGCACCATTAAAAGAAGGTCACATTTAAGCCAATTAAGTGTTGTCACTGATCACAAAATCCTAATAAATTAAGAATGAATTAGCCAGCCTTTCCCAAAAGTGACAGAGTGCCAGGCTCAGCTGCCCAGAACGCATCGCTGTGCAGAGCCGTGTGCGACAATAACCAGGCACGTGTCAGACCCACCAGTGCACACAGCTTTGCAAATGTCCCCAAAGCAGAGGTTCATTAGTTGGGAAACATTCTCTCCCAAGTGGCAGGCATAATCTAATTTATCACCTCCTGGTAATTGCTGTCTCCAAGCGTTCCATTCCACACAGGCGAGCAGAAGGAAGCTTTCTGGGAGAAGGCTCACCAACATGAGGAGACAGATTAAATTAGACCTTTTATTGTTCCCCTTATAGCAGTTTGTGTTTTTTACTCTCACTGAATCTAAGCTCTCCCTCCTTGTGGGGCAGGAACACACTCTACGTCCAGTGGAATCTGCTGTGAAATATTTGCAATTGTCCCCGCTGCTCAGATGGGAGACAGGTTTGGATGAAGGTGCCAGGAGGACCACAGAATCATAAAATCATAAGGGTTGGAAAAGACATCTTGGATCTCAACCTGTGCAACCTGATCTAGGGAGCTGCTTTGGCAGGGGGCTTGGACTCAATGATTTCTAGAGGTCCCTTCCAACCCCTACAATCTTGTATTCTGTCAACCATCAACCCATTCCAACATGCCAATCAAACCACATCCCTCAGTGCCATACATCCATGTTTCCTGAACACCTCCAAGGACAGTGACCCCACCACTGGTAGTCTGTGCCAGTGCATCACCTCTCTTCCTGAGAAGGCATTTTTTTCCATTAACCAACCTGAACCAGACAACCTCAGAGAGGGGTGGGAAGGACTTTCATCTTAGAATTGTGCACATAGCATCGTGCACATAGTAGAACACATGTATACTGGTCATGCTAAGGTAGCACAAAGTGGCAGAAAGCCTTCCAAGCCATGAGAAAATATGATATTTCCAGAAACTTCTGAGCTGCTTAAAGAATTTCATTCAGATTCCATCCAAACTAAAACTACTGCAAAGTATCTGCCATTCCTCAGGAATTCCCAAGTAAACCAACAGTAAAGCAAGGGATACACAAACAACTGTCTGCAATGTACAAACGAGGAAGCCATCTAGCTGTAAAATGTATTAAGAGATTAAAATACTACTTGTTCTGCACGGGACCAGGAAGCTTCACACCTACTGGTAAAGGTCTGCCATTCCCAAAAAATTGGAGCTTAAAGCCACTTTGTGCACCTCATGTGAATATTTACTGATCTGCTGATAAATGTGAACACGCCCTCTGGTACCAGAGATAAATGACATTTTCCAAAAGTTAATCATCACAGCAAATAAAATCTCATGTGGGTGCTGAACAATTATTTGACATTTAAACTTAGGACTTGGTCTTGAAGGAAATACTTAAAGACAATGCTTAAGATGAATTTTATCACTGAACTCCAGCTCCAGTCTATACTGACACAAATAGCAGGTTTGGTGCTGTGTCTACCATTTGCCTTTCACGATCTCTGTCTGACATTAACCTGCCTGAACATGAGAAATTCTTCCTGAGATGCTGTTGAGGCAACTAATGAGATGCAGGGAAAGGGGAAAAATAAGGCTGGCTGCAGAAATAACTGAGATGTGACAGGTGGGAGGAAGACAGGAAACACGCTCAGCGTAGCATCCAGGTTGCACTTCCTAGGAAGCACGCCTTACATCTCACGATGCCAGCAGGTGAAGGAGCAAGGAAGGCACAGGTCAATGAGGATGTTAGGAGCAGGGACATGGAGCTGCCACTCTGCCTGCTGCTATGGGGACAAGAAGGCTGAAAAATGCTTCAAACCACGCAGGTGACAAGAAAAAAGCCAGCCCAATTCTAGCACTTCCTCTTATGCTCCTTCTTACTATTCATAAAGACATGAATTGATACGGAAACGCACACAACCAGGCAGAGGGTTCAAGGATGATACAGGCTTACTCCTGGGAAAAGAAAGAAAAAGCTGTTGGCAATGGTCAGGTACATTATTGCAGCACCTGCAGTGGTCAGCCTGATCTTTCACTAAAGACAAAATACTCAGACAACATAGTTTGCAATGCTGGGAAAAAAAAAAGAAACCCAGCAAACAAAAAACAGCTACAATAACCACAGACAGCATCACAACACGGGAAAAGCTCAGCAATGCATCTCAGATTGATCTGTGTCAACATTCAGATAGTGTTTTAATCATCCTGGGCAGCTTCCTCCCAGCACCCTGAATTCCATAAATCAGAAGCAGTTTTAATTAGAACAGCCTCGCAGCACCCTCTCTGCAGAAAGCTGTGACTTCAGCTACAGCACAGAACGGAGGCACTCACCTCACCCAGCAGAGGCACAAATAAAAGACATGTTGTCTGAAAAAACTTCATCTTCCTCATTTCTCTTGTTGTTGTTTCAGTTTGTTTGGTGTTTTTTTTTTCATTAGAGACTCCACTACTGCTGATACCCCTTAGGCAAAGCTTATGTCAGTGGTCCTGAGCTCGCAGCTCCTGATGCAGTCAGAAAAGTGCTGTTCTGAAAAAGCTCCAGCAGCCTGTGAGCAGCAGAAACCATACACACACTGAACAGCCAACTTCTAGCCACCCCACTATATGCCAATCTCCTTTACAAGAACTGACTGAGAAACTCCTCGGTATTATTTCTCAGTTCTGAAGGATCATAGCGGCAGAGAGTTTCTGAAGAGGAGTGTTACAAGGTCACAATGCCCACAACATTACAGAACTCATAAGGAGCTGGCCCCGCTCCCCAGCCAGACCCCACCACTCATCAGTGCTGGCTGAACGTTCATGGAGACCGACCGATGGATGTGAGCACAACGAGGCAGTGGGTGGTGCATTTCAACAGCTGCAACAGCAACAGTGGGGCACCTCCGCTGGTGCAGGTTTGTGTGAGCACAGCACACAGGCACCTGTTTATCGCTAGTGAAAATGCACAGCTCGTGGTGGTAACTACATTGAAAAATTGCATTTTTTTTAGCTGAGAACTTGCTCTACCAAACAGTGTTATTGTGCTCTTTGTATCGGTAGTAATTTACACGTAAATAAATAGGACGTGTTACTTTCAGAGCAACCTACGTAAATATTTTGATATAACCGAAAATACAGTCAGGTTCCCAAAGTGGAACTTTGTAGAACACAGTACTACATCTTTGTAGACACAACTACATCTTCAATTCCTATCCCGCTGTGACATTTTGCCCTCTCAACCCCGGTGGAGGTGGCAATGGACCATATCTCACAAGAGCTGTGTTCTTCCTTTCCCCCTTCAGTAAAGCACACTCGCTCACAGCACACTTGCTGACCTGCCAGAGCTTGGCCTCACCCCCGCTGTAAAATCTGCAAGGAGCACACGTAGCAGGCAAATGAACCAAGCAAGGTCACGAAGCCCAGAACGGATTAGAAATAAATACCGTGGGTCAGCGCCTCAGGGGGCTGTTGAAATCGGGAGAGCTTCATCTGCTTATACCAACAGAAGATTTGTTGCAGAAACACTGAATTTAATGCAGAAATATTTCTATTCAGTCTTGAATCTGCATTTCAGCAACCCCACACCAGACAAATGTGTCATTATAAAATATAACGCATCACAAAACTCTGTCTCTGCCCTATTGCTCCTCTTGCCACTGTAATTGCCAGCATAATATTATTTGCTCGAAAGAAGTTACTCCCAACACACGCCAGTGGAAGAAAGAGGAAAATGCTTCAAATGGTTTATTCAGAAATGAAAAATCGGGGATCTGTAGCTTTTATATCCAAGACTCGCATCTAGTGTACAGAAAGATGAATGTATGGATGGATTTAATCTAGACCATTACTAGAAATCTCCTGTGACCTGAATTCTTATCAGCGTAACTCTGCAGATCCTCCTGCGGATGGAGGGAGAGCTGGACAAGCCAGGAATGTGAGCCAGAGGGTTACAAAATCGGTACCCTTCATTTTTTCCTCTCTTACCGTATTCAGAAGGTTCTGTTTGTTGGTTGGTTGGTTGGTGTGTTTTTGAGAGGGATCAATTCTCTAATACGATTGAGTTATGCACATCTCATTTACTGGAAGAAAACATGAGAAGAGCAGCTTACTGGAAGGGAAACTTATAAGAAAGGCTAAATTGGATCTCGACTAGCTCCTGTAGCACAGCTATTCTTTATTTGGTTTTGACATTTTTTCACTTGTCTCTGGAAAAGTACATTACTTGGGAGGAACTGCTGATGAATTTCTGACAGTATGCTGGGGTTTTGTTTTTTAAAAAAGGCACCTTGTAGCACAGTTCCCAAACTTTGCATCAAAACCACACCACAGCTGAAATATTCCAGGAACCACGTGCAGAATTAGCCTTCCTTCATGTGCAATTCCAAACATTCTTTGGCTGTCAATACATCACAGCTCAACAAAGGTGGCTTTGTGGGCAGTTTTTGAGAATAAAGCAAAAGGAAGCCCCAAAAAACAGTAGGAACTCTGAGAGCACAGTCCAGAAGGGCTAAGTCACAGTCTGATACAGGCCCATTCTAAAATATTCTGTAAAATAATCCACCTTTGGGTATTTCTCAACATGTGAAAGTCCACACCAGAGCACAGTCGCTTAGTGATGAGAACCACAATGCAGTGAGGTGGGCAGCAAACACCGGGTTAACTGGGATCAACACCCACAGACCCTACTTCACCTGCTTCGTAACAAAACAGATTTCAGCTTTAGGTTCAAAGTGACAGTTTCTTCACCAAGAGGGATTGTGTGTTTCTAGCCAAGGAAGAATGAAGCACTGTCCATTATGAACATGCCAGTAAGCTCTAGGAGGGAGAGAAACAACTGAGATACACAGGGAGAGCAATGAGCTCAGGCAAAGCCTGCAGCCATTTGTTTCATACAGCACACTGACAGCACATCGAGCTCCATAATTCTCATGGAATTACAACTCACAGAGATGCTGCAAAATAAGTTCTGGCAAGAATGGGTGAGAGTGACCCACACACTGTCCTCAGGTACGTGCTGTAACCTCAACCCACTCTGGGTTAAACAAGACGTATATGACACACATTTCCTAGGGTAATCATTTCAATGCTCTTCATTTACTTCACACTGACGTTGAGGTTATAATGCAAACAGCTGCTACGAGTTCTCATGGATTCACACCTTACCTTCTCCTGCAGTAATGTCATCATCTGCCAACGTACCTGAGAGTAACACAGACGCATGTCTAATTTCACTAACAGGATCATGGCAGGTGTCACTTTGTTTTGGAATTACAGCCGTGAGCATTTTGCTAATCATATTTGCAAAGTATAAGCACTTCCAAGGCCTAACAAGAAGAGCAGGTATCTGTGTGTTGGGAACATCTGCATGGCTGTGTGCAGGCCAGCACGCTGTGCTCATGTGTGCCACCTGGGCCTTTCCACACATGTACTTAATGATACACACCTTAGAAAAATAAGCTAAACCAAAAGCCAGTGTTGTTGATACGCTTCTGAAAGGGTTTTTTTTCCCTGCAAAAGCGTGACCATTGAAAATGGCTGCTAAAATGCTTTGGCACAGAATGCATGAAGGGCATACATTAACATACATTGATTACTTGTATTTTTAAATGTAAATGTGGTCTGCTCAGCATCTGATAGAATTATGCCTGCGGCAGTTAGCAAACATCATTGACATTCAATCCTCTGTTCTGAAGCACTGCAAAACATCTGATTCGACAGTTTTTATCAGGATAATATTCATCGTGCAAAGAGGCAACCACTCAGAAACACAGCTGCTCCTCAGGTTTGGGGGTTTCGGACACAAGTTCCTCAGGTGCTGATGTCTGGTTGATGTCTTTACCAGACATGATGGAGTTCCTGTGACAAGCACTGATAGCCCATACACAGCTGCATGCCTCCAGCCCTATCCTCTCCCAAACATGGCAATTCAGGTTCAACTCAGCAGCACTCCCACCCCAGCAGCCAGTCCTCCCTCTCCTCTGAGAGGAAGGTCACAGGCCAGAACACACCTTCTAAAAGCATCTTAAGGGAACTGCCAGACACATGGCACAAGTGGGGAAGCCCACTCTAAACATCAAGGGCACTAATACGGTCAGTAGGTTACCTGTTAAAATTCAGCGGCTTCCATCAGTGCCCCAGGGCTGGTCAGCAGCAATCAAGCAGTTAACAGTACCACAGCCAGCATGGGGATGCCCGAATTCTCACACACACATTGGTAAATCCACAACTTTCTCCTTGTCCTGATAGGAGACTCACAGTTTCAACCCCCCAGTCAGCGCCCAGACATCTCTCTATCAATCAGTAACCCAGCGCTCTTTTGACATTCTTTTGAATCCACATACTTAATTAAGATATATATGCACTGCAAAATCTATACAGATAAAGCCCGGATTACAAAATCCTTTCCTTGCCCAGCTTGAATAACAGTGCAATACATGAAGATCCAGCCAAAGAAAGCTGCTCTGATTCTTGTGTATTTATTTGGCTTGAAGCCTGCCATCAAAGAAAAGACTGTCGTTACTTGAGCACCAGGCCTTAAGTGATAGATTTCCAAGTGCATCATTTTTAGAGACATTAGAGGTTATCAGGCCTATATGGTTGCTAAGATACCATGAATCATGAAGGAAAATATAAGATAATGGTAGGCAGACACTGCAATGTTTATCAGAGTATTTTCTCTGCATCTTTCTTAATAGCATCACGATTAGGATCATTTTCAATAGTTCCCATCAATTTTCCAGCTAGGTGAAAGAATGCAACTGCATTAAGTTGGCAAACACTGTTTATAATTCATATTTTGCCAAGTGTAAATGAATTTGTGGAAGTCAGGATTTGTAATTGCTACAGCAGAACTTATTAATAAGTAAGAAGGTGTGTCAGTGCACAGGTTTCTCTCCTGGCTATTAAATACCATCTTCAGACCTGGAATGAAATCATCCTTCAATGATTTCAAGTATATTCTGCGATAACACAGACTGTGCTTTCAAAGAGTTTTTAAATTAAATTTGTAGCTGAGGTAATTGCTGCTGCAAAATTATGCAATCGAAGTAAAGCTTTATGCTGCAGCTTTCTTGATATTATAATTTAACTGCCTCTTTTCTAAATCATAAAAGTGTGAGATACCAGATTAGTGCAAAGCATTAGGTTATTACTGAATTATTTCATCTTTTATCTCTGAGACTAGATAGCGAGAAGCAAAGGGACAAATCTACAGCCCAGCCTCAGTGCTGCATGCCAGCTCCCCAGAAAGTCTTCTCTGGGTTCACCCTTCCCCTGCTGCAAAAAGGTAACGTCCAAGATTGTGAAAGGAGTGCCAATCAGCCCCTTTCTCTGACTTGTATCCCCACAGCTAGAAAGAATATTTCTCCAAATGAAATTCTTCTCAACCGAATCCACTCTGAAACGCAGCATCGTAACACCATTTTGAATAATGTAGATTCTTCTGTTTAATAAATAAATAAAATAGCAGGGAATAAATAAATAAAAGGGAAAACTGCTATTTTTGCCTCAAAGCACCTTGCTTGGTGCAGTATTCCTCAGCCAGAAGTCCTATCTCTTGTGCACACATGATCATCTTGTCTACTTTCAGATGAGGTCTTACACTGGAAAGGAAGAGCAGGAGTTACATTACTGTAGCATGATCCTATCACTGTATTCCATCTGCCTGGTATTAGGAGTGGGTCACATAGTTCAAGTAAGACTAAAACTAGGACAGATGGACTTCCCTCATCCAGGCTTTCAAATAAAGCACCTTTGCATTTTGCACTGGAGGCATTTTAACGTCACTTGCTAACTACCTTTCTGGAAACAAAGCAGGATAGGGGGAAGGTGAGGGAGGAGGCTGAAGGAACACAGAAGGAGGCACGAAGCAGTCTAGGAGATCACTGACAATATGCTACAGCAATTAACCTGCAGCTGCCATGAGATTTAAACTGGATCTCCCACAAAACCTGACCAGTGACACGTTCCTGGAACTATCCCCTCTGTGTCAAGTATATATTTGTTGTTTAGCTTGCAGTTCTTTCTCAAAGCAAGGTTCCCCTGTCCTTGAAAAGGACCATGAACACCGCCTCATAACCCAACACTTTCAAGAACACTGGACATTTTTACATTCCTTTAACAAACATCAGTAGAACAGCCTGAGAGAGATCTGCTCACAGCAAATAAAACGGACGGTAATATTTCTAATTTTCCTGGCACCTGCAAAGGTAAATACACATTGATGTTTGAGGACTGTAACTTTTTAAAAGTAAATGAGCCTTGAAGATTATCTGTCAGCTAAAATGGACCCTAGGGCTTGCATTGCAATGTTTCTTTTTTAAAGAATGTTTGTTTTAACATTACTGTTGTGACCAGTAGAAGAAAAATGTAGAGCCATCATAAAAGATGTGAGTAGATACCCAGTTGTTAGAGCTGGTTCAGGAACAATCATAGGAGTGATGGACTGTGCGACCCAGGAGAGGTTCCTTCCAACCCTAATGATTCTCAGAATTGATTTTCTTTTGCAACTCACTTTCAGTTAGTGCTTTAGAAAAAAAAATAAAAAGGGTTAGATCAATGCTAGCTTCAATGACACAGTCATTCCA
Organism: Callipepla californica brunnescens; assembly: GCA_023055505.1. Classification (NCBI taxonomy): domain Eukaryota; kingdom Metazoa; phylum Chordata; class Aves; order Galliformes; family Odontophoridae; genus Callipepla; species Callipepla californica. Next base: position 5,001,968 of record JALIRH010000013.1, read on the forward strand.
GCTCCCACAGCATTTTCTTACCATGGCAATCTCTTTATTTTCTTACTTGTATGAAGACCATTCTCTACTTCTCTCTTCCTGGTTGTGCATAAATATAAGGGGTCGAAGTCCTAGTTTACTGACTCCAGGGCTGAATGCAACATTAATACAAATTAGTTAGCACTCAGAAAGTGAGCGTATAGTTATTCTGCCCACAGTTCAAGAGAAGTGATCTCTGCATTCGTTATCACGCTTGCTAAATAGACTCCTCTAGCCAGAAGCTAGAATAGAACTGCACATACAAGAAATGTTTCTCTCTCAAGAAACATGCATCCTGTATCAACACAGTTCTGTACAAACTGGTATTTCCACTGCTGAACGTTGGTGGACTGTTAAGGGCAAATTTCCTTGTTTTCAGTCTGCAATCTGAAGGGAGGAGAGCACTATTATTCCCTTGCTTCCTTCCCTTTTCAGCCCACTGACATAACAGCCTAGACCTAAACAAGAAACCTAAACTGTCTCTCCTATGTCTTTCTAATGATTTGCTATTTCCACCTGGCTTTTCTATACCTTCTGCCTCTCCCTTTCATATCCCATGACACGACTGACAAAAGGAAGTCAGAACCATCAGGCTGCATCCGTGGCAGAACGTTCTTTCACGCTGCAAATCAAGCTATGACCTGAGCCTGCTGCTGCTGAAACATTCACTATTCAGCAAGGGTCACCACATTCTGAAATACCACCTACCACCTATCATCAGATGCCCACGGCAGGAAGATACGCTGACCCAACTGACACTCTGCAGATCTCTGCATCCTCGGTGTGGTGTGTTACCACTTACCACACTCTCAGATGAATAAATAACCACACCAGTGCCCAGCATGCAAGAGTTTTGCTCTACATGCTTTCCCAACTTGCAGCTTCACTCACCATCTGAAACCATCTGCTTGCTACATCTGTGACAACCAGGTGAATATTTTTCTGCACACTGCACATGTATGGATGCCTGTCAAAACTGTTACACTATGGCTGGAGAACAGTAATGAGTAACTGGAAAAAAATAAACTGAGCCGATGACTCTGAGGTCATCTCCATCCCCTGCGTCATGAAGGTTTGATGGTTGGACTAGATGACCTTAAAGGTCACTGCCAAACTTAAAGATTCTGCAACTCTAAGGTTTGGGATGAGAAGCAGAGACTAGCACCTGAAAAGACTACAATGAATACAGAATGGTTTATGGGCAGCCCAAGATCTCCCTCTCAAGACAGCTGCTCAAAAATGAACTGCAGAGCAGGAAGCCCAGGCATTTCTGGAGGAGTCAAGCTGGTTGACAGCATAAAGAAATCTGCTTAAAAGCAATCACAAAAATTAAAATAAATAAATAAATAAATGGCTTTAGCATGTCACGTGGTGGATTCCCCAGGTTGCCTTCCAGAGCCCCTGATACTAAACACAGCCTTCTTTTACCTCGTTTTAGAAGAGATGAAACAGCAATATGGAAAAGGAGAACCAGAAGGATGCCCAACAAGACTCAGCGTTGAACGCTGAAATGAACCACACTTTGGCCTTCCCACAGTATTGCCTATTGCTCATGAGGTATGAGGGGTTGGGGCAGACAGGATGCTCAGAAGCAGTGGGACCTGAAGTGGGCAGAGGGGCATGAACTCACTACCCCAGTTTTCCTCACCAAACAGCAGGCAGCTGCTGCTAGAGTCACATTTTATGCAGCATAGCAGCACTTTAAAGTCGTAGACAGTCAGGACCCACACAGAAGCAGCAGTCATTACAAAATGAGAGTACAAATGCACCCACCTTGACAGATTCATCCCCAGGAATGGGGTCCTGCTGCTTCATTTGCCCTACATACTTTGTACCTTATTGCAGACAACGCTTCAGTTTGAAAACCTGAGCAGACCTCTCCCTGGCAAGCCCTGTGGAAATCTCCCTCAGGCAGTGTTAGCAGCAGTCAGTATCCTCTAGTACTCACCATATATCTTATTTTTGCATTTCTCACCTTAACAGCTCTCCATCCCAATGAGAGTGCAGAAGCAAGCTATCCAGACAGAAACAGGCATGTCTGCACAGCGGCAAGGCTGGCTGTGATTCTGTAACAGGTTTATATAGCTGTCTATATTAAATGTTAGTATTAAGTTTTGCCTTGGCTTCCCACGTGCTAAGACATCCCTTCAGCTCTGCAGGACAAACCCTAGCTCTGATCCAGCCTCTGCCTCGTGGCAGCAGTGCTCACACCCTTCCTGCACGGCTTGGACAGCCCAGGAGCCAGGATGTCTTTGTGGTGGTGTTCTTTGCTGTTTAAGTGCTGATGCTAAGAATCAGCACGAAAGAGTTGCTTGCTCTAATTCATCTATCTCCATAGAGTTCTCACAAGTTCCTGCACTCACAGCATACTATCTTATATTTTTAAGACAGAATTTCATTCACTTTGTGCCAATTCAATCCAATTAGTTTATACTGCAGAATTAAGACTAAGACTTGCAGTATTTTGCTTTTCACATGCCATCTTTCCATTCAGCCTTTCAGAACTGTCATCAATAAACATTTTAACCAGATCAAATTTACCTCATTGTAAGGCAGTGACATAATCCAGGCTTTAGGCATTGTTCAACATCCAAGAAAAGTCCGTGGCTTTTGTAATTTCTTTTCTACTGCGCTTCTTTCCTTATCGCACACACACCCAGAACCTTTCTGGCTTGCTTTTGTTTTTCTGCTTGTTTCTTTTAAATTCCAGGAATTCTCTTTTCCTCTGTCCTCCCATACCTCCTGCCACTCTGGGTTTTCATCAAGTCATCAGGTGGAAATACATGTGATACAATTTAAGGGGGTGACCTGCTCTGTCCTTAATTTATTTTATCCCAGTCTTACCGTTCATATTGCTTTTGCTGCTTTCCAGACAGGCAATTTCTGGTTGATAAATGCATGGAAGAGGCACATATCCAAAAAGTGTTGTCACTTCACATAGCCCAGTGTTTGGCATGGTCTCACAGAAGTGCTGGTGGCCTTGAATGGGAATTCAGGATTAATACCTGCAAGTCCCAGAGACTGCTGTCTACAGTTTCCTTAGTTTACAAAAACCCACTGCTTCATTGACATTGAAGTCTTATACAGTTATGGGTAAATAGCATGTAACAGCCTGTCCATTGTTACCATACTTCTTGCAAATCCATTACGAAATTCATTTATTCTACTATCCCCAATGATCCCACTTTTCATTTCACTGTTATAGTCTAACCTTCACCTTGACTGCTCTGTTGCTTTTCATTCTCCTGAAGAAAGTATATTTATTTCAATACTTGATCTCGAGCATTTTAGCTAACAATATCTATAACATCCCTTCAAATACCTGTTACTGCTCCAGTAGAGTTTCTTCTATTGCTTCAGGCAGCGTAGCGATATTTCGTTTTCCCTTGAAGAAATGCGAGCTATTTTGGACAGTTTTCTGGGTTATATCAGAAGGTGCAATAGGTGTGTGCACATTGCTCCTGGTACCACAGAAGTGCTCAGGAAACACTGTGTAAACAGACCCCTTTTTCACTGCAGATCACATCTGGGATATATCTCCAGCAGTAGCGTTGCTGCCACAGATAAGTTAAAACTGCTTAAATACTTGGACAATAATAGAGAAATGGGCAGAAGTGCTAAATATTTCAACATTTTCAAAACCAAACTTTCCTGGTACTGTTTTTCAAAACTGCTATTTCTCCTGGGGTGGGGGAGGGGGGAAGGAAGAAGAGATCTGAACTTTCTACTGAAATAAAGGGGAAAACAGTAAGAAAAGAGTTATATGACACTATATAGAGAAGCTGCAGTCCTGAACAAAATGAGAAGAGGCAATACTCTGATATGAGGCAAGAAATTCAGTATTTCTACTCTCCTGTTACTGAGAATTTATCACCCAAGAAAATTAAAGGATTTTTAGAATTATGCACTTCTCCTAATGCCCTGAGAAGAAGATCTTACTGTGGACAATGTGCTCAAAATTCAGCCCGTAGAACATTGCACCTCCCAAGGGAGGAAAATTTGCCCTTGCAAGATTTCTCATTGCTCTTGACACAAGAGCTGATTGATGTACTGTTTGCATCTCTCACTCAAAATCAATGTTATTAGACAGAGGAGCTATATTCTGGTGTTTCATGTACACTAGTTCTCAAACAATATACAATGAGAAGCTGTAGTTGACCCTTTCACATTCTGTATCTGACAAAACCACGTTCCCATTCTCCAATTTACAGGAACACTAAACCATAAGAAATACTTTCAAATGCTAAGTTACTGAATGCAGTGGCCTTCTCATCACACTCACAAAATATCATATACACAGAGCTCTCCATGTTCTGCTCCACATAGGCTTTTTTTTATTATAGCCTTTAACTATCAGATAAATGCTAAGTAGTTCTTTCCTTACAGAGATAAGAAATAATATAACTCAGTCTTTTTCAATCCACGGCTCAAATATCACACACGTTGTCAGGTTAACTGTGTTCTCTGCTCAGACACAATTTCATTTACCAGGAAGACCTTACTGAGTCAACAACACTGAATAGTTTTTACATCTGCACTGTAACATGTAGGTGAACGAACTGATGCATTAATTTCAGTCATTTCAGTCTTTTTTTTTTTTTTTTTTTTTTTGATACGCACAACTTAAAGATGTGGTGAAACTGCACAAAGCTATGTTTCAAATACAGGTTTCTACTGGCAATATCAAACCAGCAGTACCAGTCTGCAACAACACACTAGGGCTCTTTGTAGAGAGGTCTGTGAGGTTCACTGGTTGCCTCAGAGGATGCTCCAAATTCGTGCCCTGGGAGCAAGGATGCTGGGGTTGCTGCCACACCCATCCAAGTTCTAGGGCACATTTTCATCGACAGGGACATTGAACTGGACAACCTAACTGAAACGTTACATGTGCTCCAAATGCCTTTTCAAAGGCGCATTGCATCACAAATTTGGTAGACTCAAGACTTGTTGTCTGCATCCAAAGCTTCCACTAATCAAATACTTCTGAGACAGGCTTAGAAAAGAAATGAAAATACATTGTGCAGAACAGAAGGTAGAAACACAGAGAAAACTGATTTCACAACATATTTTAATGTTTTGTGTCATCAGAGGCCAAGAAGAAACATGAAATTTGGTAACCTAGTGAGAAACAGAACATTTAGGCTCCCATTAAACTAAAAAGAGAAATACAAATCTGTCTTAGAACTGTCATCTAACAGCATAATACTGTTTTTATCATGTATGCCAAATGCAATTAACATCAAATTGGAATGATCTACTGAAAAAGCTTAAATAATAGGACACCATTCTCCGTAATGGGAAGTCCCACAACACACTCCCCCACACAGAAACAGCAAATTAAAAAGCTCTAATAGCAGTACTTCTGTTGGCTTCACACATTATCATCACTCACTGATTGCCATGATACACGTTTAATTACGAGGACAATGATCTGACCAAGGAAGTTTCCACATCTATAATAGTGCAGGCTTCTAACCATGTCCTCTAGTGTGAAATATCATCAAATAACTAAGAGCCACCTTCAGGAAACAACATCATTCCCTGTGCCAGAAGCACTCAGTGCCTGCTGAAAGTCTTTCATTGACTCTCTCCACTTCAGAGTGACACAGTCCTCCAAAATATCTCCTTACTAGAACAGTGAGAAATGGGGTTTTCATTCCCACTCTCTCTTTCCACTTGTCATTTTCATTGGTTCAAATTCATATTAATATAGCTAATATTGGACTCTAGCAGTAAGGCCTTTTTTTTCTCTGTTTCTTTACAGACTCTTAATTGGTTTTGTCTGTTATGAGTTATGGGTTCAACACAGAATATCTTGAATTTAAGTGGATAGACTTTTCCTGTCTCAAACAGATTAAGTCTTCTACCTGTAAGGGAACAGAGCCGAGTCTTTTGTCATCAACTTACATTTAAATTTCTACCCTTGTGCATATCACAGTAGCTATACCCAGAAATTCAGTGAGTTTTACAGTCATTGCTAAGGAGCAGAAGTGGCTTCACCAGGTTTTCCTCCTTTTTTCCTTCCTCTCATACATTTCAGGATATGGAAAGAGATTAAATGCAGGAGCAAAAGAAGCAGTCCACACAGTCACCAGACAGGGAACCAGTCACAAAACTTGTGAGGTCCCTGCAGTCACCCTAGCAGGCAGAGCCATAATCACAAGCACATAGCTAACACAGCAGAAGCCTTCTTACTGCAGCCACCACAAGAGCTCCACCTCAGCTTAGCCCACCTACCCTGGAAAACCTCAGCCCTGGCAATTCTGGTTATCTCCAGAGCAGAAATAACTGACACAGAGAAATGAAGAGACTCGAGGGGAATCCTTGGCCTGGATCTGCATGGAATGGGAACAGCAATGAGACATCACAGCCTTAAAAGCAGAGAGCCATGGAATGGAAATGGGGGAAGGAGAGCATGGAGAGCTGTGCTTCTCTGCTGCCAGGGCAGAGGGCACAAGAGGAAATTTCAAAACTCCTCTGGATAATAGAGGAGGATAAAGCTGCACGGCCTGGGTGCACTGCTTGCAGCCAGCTCAGCCTCTAGAATTGCAAGGGAGGTGAGCTGCCAGTTTAAGATCTTTTTAGGCTTAAGCACTTCAGGGCAATAATTCATCCTTCTGCTCCATGCTTTTCTCAGCACAATGGAGACAACTGCCCTTGTGCCTCTGGACAATGTAAAGAACAGGGGCAGCACCTAGCACAAACACAGTGGCTGAATTCATTGCAAAAAGAGCCCAAACCCCATTGTCAGTGTATTTTTCCCCTTCTCACTCAATGGCTAATGTTTACCATCCAGGGCATTTGAGGTTTGGGTTTTGCATTGACTTCTCCAGGACTGATGGCAGGCTTGAAGCTAAACACACGTTCAGATGCTCTGGCACAGCAGCGACAATAAGCCCAGCACAGCAGAGGATTAAATCTCAACCACAGTCACTGTTAGGGTATTGAACTGCAGCCTTCGCGTTGCTTTATTGCTAATTTCTGCACATATGTCTGTGATCAGTTGCAGGGCTCTGGCATATGGTGAGTGCACCTGCTAAGTTAGCCAGGGCCATTGCCTTAGACAACAAGGAGTACTTCTGGCAGGATCTGCCAGGGTTAAAATAAGGGATTATGAAGGCTCTCGTGCTGTACTGCTTTACATTCCCCAAACAAACACAGCACCATGGCACTGTAATAATGGCAAATAAACAGTCTGAGAAGTTTTATAAGCATGCTACAAAACAGATTCATCACTCTCGCACATAACCAAATTTATTATTAAGTATCCATGACTCAAATTGGTAAAGTATATTACTGGGTTTTTTGGTGCCTGTTTGCCTGAGTAGGGGTGGAATACTAACACGCTGCTTATCCACCCAACTCACATTTTCATCTATAAAGTTATATATATAGAATAAGAAACTGGCAGCCGTATCTGCAAGAGGGAACCATAAACTCCAACTAGTCTTTATTACAGAGCTCGTCAATAGCATTCACACTGTTCCTTTAGCAGCAAAATCCCTGAGACATATTCTCCACGTTTCCCGTTTGTTCACCCACCATCCAATTAACAGCCCGTTAAGCTGCTCACCTGCAGAGCCATCTATTCTCAGGCCTCTGCAGCACAGCTCTAATCCCTCCGCTACTCGTACCTGATTGCTGGACTTACACGGTTGCAGTTCTGGATGCTTTTTCAAGCCCAAACAAATTGCCTCTCCAAATGTTCTCCAGCATCTTTAAAGGGGTTATTATTCCCCAGATCCTTTCAGGCCTACCCGTGCACTCGATTTGCTAGACCTGCAGTCAGGCTTTTAAAGCAGCTCTTTGCAGAGATCAGATAGAGCTATTTACCGTGTTTATCCTTCTGTGTTTCCACAGACTCGTTTTGGCATCAGCCTCATCTGCCAGATTGGAAGCAGTGTGACAGCAGCACGAGGATGGGAACAGAGCTTTTAGAATGAAGAATCTCAAGCTCAGATCCAAGACTGCAAGGTTTGTAATGTTCCATTTCCTAGTGTGCTCCCCAAAAGGAGGTTCTGGATTGAAGCCACAGTTAGAGAGTAGGGAGACCTTGTAGGAATTCCAATTCTTCTTGTATTTCAAGTAGCTTAAAAATTGAAAATGAACTTCAAATCGTATGCACCAAGACAGCTCCTAAAGGTTTGAATATCATTAAATCCAAACTCCACAACCTCATCTTTTCTTTGGACTTGAATGTGAATTTTTGTGTGCTGGGTATCTATACTACATTACATGCAATAGTGTATTTCAAACACAAGAAAAGAAAAATAGAATATTTTCAGTTTATTCACCGCTGTTAATTTTTCTGTGGCTATGAAATGTGTGGGTAGCAGCACTGAGGTAATTAGCACAGCCTCCGTCCTCTTTAGCGCTATTTCCATAACCCCATCTGCACTCCAGGGGTTCTTTTTACAAGATTATTATTTTTTTTTTACTCCTCGAATTTAAATTACTCCCTGTGCTTACACCTGGATACATGGAATATATAATTCTGGTGACGTGTTTCAAACTCAGCCCTTGGAGGCTTCCCTGTCCTAGTGCTGCTAGCAATCTCTGTCTGTGGAAGACTGGAAGACTCTCCAGAGCATATTACCGTCAACATCTACCAGAGACACTGCGCAATATTAGTCAAGGCATCTTTAATAATGCAAGAAAGGCCAGCAGCCCGCAGAACATCAAGACCGATATCGAAGAATTATGAGCCACCTATTTCTCAATGCTCATTTCATAGCTATTCTTCGCTTTTTCCCCCCACCATTTTATATTAGCAAAAGCTGTTTTTTTTTTTACATTCAGCACGTGTCAGAAAAAATAAATCTTTTTTTATATGCCACTGCTTATCCACTGATGTATAAAAATTAGTGTAAGGATCAGATATGTGACACACTGTTTACATGAAGCATAGTTGACTTACAATAATTCAATTAGAAACTGCTTGTAGCTGCAGGTGAGGAAGATGGATGCCAAGGCCAGGAGCAGCCCATGCCACACCAACCCAGACCACTGAATACAAGAAGCCAAGTTCCCTATTTTGTTTGTACCACGCCCCTAGAGTTAACACTGCTTCACAACCAGCAAGCTTTTCCTGGAACGATTCAGGATGCGATCACATAACAGGCCCCTGACCTTTTGGCTACATAGTGCTTTTGCAATCAATAGCACAGAAATTAATGTGTTTATTGTATCAGAGCATTTTTAAAATTTCATATGTACCGTCATTAATTACCTCAAATACCCATGATACTGTGTTTGGAAGTGCTGGCCCACTGCTTTCAAAATTCTGCACAGGAACAAGTTGAATCAAGCAGTCTGAAAAATCAAACCCAACTAATTCTTCTGTTCTCCCCAGGTCATTAATCTTCATGGGACAAATTACCACCGGCAGCTCAGCGGTGTGGCACTGATGGACTGGGGAGACAACAAAACCACTCAGCCATAACTGAGAGGAGTATTTGCCTTGCATCCTCTACAACCTCTTCCCTGAAATTTCTTACTATTTCCTTAGTCAGTTTGGTGCAAATGATTATAATCTATGGTTTTTCATTGGCCTTCTGTCAGAACCATCCATCCACGCTCACACAAACCACTCCCTGCTGACACCTACACACCTGCTTTGATTTTCCCTTTCTCAGGGAGATGAGGGCTCCCTGCACTGCAGCCTTGAGATTTGTTGAGTCAAAGGCACGAACTCGGAGACAGCTTCCCTTGCAACCTCTTTCTCCCCTGTTTCCACAAGGCCCTGCAGCTTCAATGTCAATGTTTGGTTTTTCACTGACGAGTGGTATTGACATAGTTGTTCAGGAGTCTGACAGTACAATTTTAATATCGAAACTGAAGGCTGCTTGCCATGGCAGGGAGCATTACATACAGCAAAATCATAGGCTGCCATAACAACAAAGGGAACAATATATAATACCAGCGTTAAAAAAAATTCTGCATGAGAGAGAAAGAAATAAAAAGGCAACCTTCAAACTTTTTCTACTGGCTACTCAAACAGGAGAGCTTGTACAGCACATTTTGTACATACTCTCATAACTGCATACTTAAACATGCTAAAAAGATAACCAAAATGTGCATTTGAAAAGGTAATCATTTCAGTCAGGCCTTCACACTCCTTCAATGGCCAGCTTCTCATCTTACCCCACTGAAACCCAAGGCAGTGCTGCACGTTGCTCATCACTGCACTGAAGAGCTCACTCCTGAAGTGGGCAGTCCCGTCTGCCCTTCAGCTTTAATGAGGTTTCATTCACTCCCTGCCAGAAGGGAACACGGAAATATTTGTCTGTGTGTCTGCTGAGGGTATGTGTTTACCCGCTTATTTAAAGGGGTAAAATTCCATCTCTGTATTACTGAAGTCAAAGGAATGTTGAATGTTAACTGTATTCACCTTCTTGTATGCTATTCTATTCCATGCTGGAATAACAATTCCAATAATAATTACCTTAGAAATGATCCTGTTACAGGCACAAACACCAATATTAAATTCAGAGGCTGTTAGCTGAATTCTGTTGTGGGATTTTTTTTTTGCTACGATAAAAATTTGAGCTCCCATCCCAAACACCACGGTGACACAGAAAGCCGAGACCAACTCGATAAAAACAAACAAACAAAAAATCAATTAGAAACGCAATATTAAAAAGCCTACTTCATTTTCCCAGCCCAAAATGATCTCCTTTGTGAGTGGTGTGCAGCGTGCACGATTTACCTTCAGGTCACATTTGCTATCGTCTGAAAGCTTAAGGGGAAAAACACACAAGTGTTTTTCCTTAACCTGCAGCAGTACAGTCAAAGGCACTGATGAGGTCACAACAGTACATAATAAACATTCAATAAAGAAAACGGTGCCATATGCTGCTTTTCCTCTGCTCTACTTAGTTCTCTGGAAAATGATCAACAATAGTTGCAGTTAAAACCTCATCATGTTTTTCTGGTATCAAATGGGGTTAAAAAGTCATGTAAATAGATACACACGAACTAAACAGAAACAGCTGGAAAGCTCCCAGAAGAGACCTCTAACAACCTCCAAGCTGGACGGGCCGTGGTAGATCAACGGATCGCTATTAAGATTAAAGGCTTACACCAGACCCGCTGTGAAATTCAATCTGCTGAATTTAAAACGTTGATGGCACGAAATGGAAAGTTTTAAATGGTTCTATTTATTAACTCGTATAAAGGAAGGTGACAAGAGAGAGGCTACGTCTCCTGCGCTCCCAGCGTGCACGGAGCTATGTGCTGAGACAAACAGCTCTGTAGGTGCCTTCTATGGAAATCAAACATTTCAAGCAAACCCTTGTATTGATTCTCTGAAAAAAAAAAAAAATTACCTGCATCATTCGCAGTTCTGTGGACTTTTCTAATGGTTTTGGACCAAATTCTTCTTGGAGGAACACTACAGCAGTGATTTCGAATTAATTATATCTGAACTCCTAAGAGCAAGCTCTTTTTTTTTTTTTTTTCCTTCCCTCCTTGTTAGTTTGACCTATGCTATTTCAATTGCATTTGATGGGATTATACTGCTGCGTCTAACAAATAACTAATATGACAGCTGTCTGAGCCTGCAAGTGCTACTGGTCTCTTACCATCCTCATGGGATAACTGTCCCTGAATTGTGTTTCTTACCTAACTTGGAGGAATGCCCTACAATTCCCCTGCAAAAGCCCGGCTCTGTGTCGCTCCCGCGGGGATATGTTAGCAGTGTGTTTGTGCTGACGCCGACTTCCCTGCACAGATTGTCACCCTCCGCAAGTCACTCAACTTCAAATCTCAGATCCATTACCAGCCAAAAAGTCCAAATGTTTCAATCTCAAAAATCTCTCGAACATTCTGCAGCTCCCTTCGTTTGAAACTCAGTCTCTCCGAAGAAGTGACAGCGTGACAGTAATTAGTTACACTTGTTGGGAGATTTACACTTGTTGAGAGATTTGAGAGAGCTTCCTCCAAAGACAGACAGCGTAGAATTTATATATGTTTGGAATAATATTTAGACTTCTGTCACAGATTTACCATCTGCATTTATTGGCACTCGTGCTCCCCAGGCAAAGACCTCTGCTGGCAATGTAAATTAGGTCACAGCAGCATTGCTCCTTTGGGAGTGCTGGGAAACCTTCGACACTATGAACAAACCGAGGGTTCAAATGGGAAGGGAAGCCCCATCACCTGGGGTTGGATTTTCACATGATGGCAGCATCCTGATGGCCAGCATGGAGCCAGCACAGAGCCACACTGCACAGCCCTGTGTCCTGTCCTATGATTCAGACCTCTGGCCACAGGGCGGATGGAAGAGTTGGCTTAACGCAGGGAAAATTATCTTGTTGCAAAACACACTGTTGAAACACTGCAAAAAAAAAAATTATTTGAGAAGATGATTAGAAACTGTGACGAGCCACTTGTTTTGTGCTTCAGACAGTTCCCACACTGAGGCTCACTGACAACATTTTGGAAGCCAATCAAAACAGATCTACGTGTCTAAAAGCTTAAGCCAGAGAGGTTACATTTTCATCTGGCACACGGCATTGTAATTCAGTTAGCTGTAAAACTGCCACTTCAACAGGTCCCTGCAAACCGGCTGCTACCTGAGTGCCAAAAGCCAGGAGCTCGAGGAGCATCTGCCAGAGCCCTTCACTGGGACAGCTGAGGGAGCCATTCAGAAGCAGGTCAGAGGGGTTCATGCTTTTGGCAAAGGCACAGGTATGGTAAAAGACATGACAGGGAAAGTGAAACTTTAGTCAGCTGTAAAAAAACAAACCAGGATTTTCTTTAGTTCTGCTGCTTTTAAAAATGCATTCATTTTTGCTCTTCCGCTGCATGAACTCCAGAGTTTTTCAATCTTACTTTAATCTCACAGCATTTGTAAGCATGACAAATACTTCAGAAACTTGGAAGAAACCTATTCGCCAGGTGGGGTTCCCCGAAGAGATCCCTCCGTTCCAACCATCTGACACATTCTTGGAAGCCAACCCAATACAAAGGGACCACACGTCACCTCCGTGAGTTGATTTCTGAGAGCCATACGTCTTTCCTCTTAATATACAGCCTCATTAAGTTTTCATAAAAGGTCTGCATTATTAAAGTCCCTGCTCTCTCCTGAGGAATTGAGGTACAGCATCTCAGGTGATGCTATGGTGCCCATTCAACAAAACTTGCAACACAGATGCTATTTTAAAAAGAGCACTTAGCAATGGGGCAGGTGACCTGCTTCTGCAGGACAAAGCCCATTCTTACCAACAGGAGGGAGGCAAGCAAGTACTCTGCTAAGGGTGGGAAGGAGCCTCTGTTAAACTGCGTGCTCACCTGCCTGTCCGTCACATCTTGCTTGCAAAGCTTTTCTCAGAGAACAAGAATAAAGCCCAGGGAGGGTGCTTCAATGAGCGTCTCAGGGTTGGCAACCTCTTTTATAGCCATCCAATCGTAGCATGTGGAAAGAAAAAGATGAGAAAACCAGTATATAAAAATATTCATTTCCAGTTGTTTGGGCTGAGACTCCTTCCTACAAAAACATCAATCTGCCATTATCCTCCTGCCAGGTAAATGGGTGAGGTGGCTAAAAGCGACCTACCAAGGAAATTTTTAACTTGGGAGCACATCATCACAGCACAGACAAGATTTTCCCTGATGGAGGCAAATTACTTCAAGACTGGTGGCTCTTGGTGGCACACAAAGAGCACTACACTCTGCCCTGTACGCAGGAGCGATTCTCTCTTTGCATGATAACGAGCATTCCTGGTTTGGAAGTAGCTAACACAGTAGCTCTGGAAGAGACCCACTATGATAGCATTTATTAGGGAGCCTGATCTATAGATGAAGTGAAACCAAACGGCAGGATCTCTACCTTAGCCTGAAGACCTCTTCAAGGTCCTGAGCATTAAGGAAAAGCTCCAACGTTAAAAGCATCAAGAAGTGAGATTTAGGAAGAGGAATTTAATTTTACAAGTCAGTATTCAGACGGAAATTAGGCTTGAGGATAGAGGGCTGGGTTCACTGATAACATGAAATAGAACAGGAAATCTCTTGGAGGCAGTGAGGAGAGGCTGGATCTGCAGCAGCATCCCTCCATGATCCAGCAGCTGCTGGCCAGAGGCTCTCAGCCCCACCTGGAAAGAGTGCTGCTCCATGCCAGCAGCTGCCACTAGCACAAGGTTAGGATGTGTAAGGCTGCACCTCAGCTGAAAGTAAAATCTCAGATTAGGTGTTAACTCATGAACTCTGCCATCCTCATCAAGATGAAGAGTCCTCAGTACAGGAGAGGCATGGGCCTGTTGGAGCATGCCCATAGGAGGGCCACAAAAATGACCCAAGGGATGGAACACCTCCCTACAAGGACAGGCTGAGAGCTGGGGCTGTGCAGCACCGGGAAGGGAAGGTTGCAGGAGACCTGAGAGCAGCCTGTCACTATCTAGAGGGGCTCTAAGAAAGAAGGGACAGATTCTTGAACAGGATCTGTTGTGATAAGACAAGGGGAAATGGTTTTAAACTAAAAGAGGGGAGATTTAGACTCCATGTAATGAAGAAGCTTTTTACAGGAAGGGCAGTGAGGCACTGGCACAGGTTGCCCAGAGAGTGGTGGTACCACATCCCTGGCGCTCAAGGTCAGGCTGGACAGGGCTCTGGCACCTGATGGAGCTGGAGGTGTCCCTGCTCACTGCAGGGGGGGTGGACCAGATGGCCTTTGAAGGCCCCTTCCAACTCAAACAATTCTATGACAATCAATCATCAAGAATATGAAACTACGTAAATGCAAAGGAATCCTCAGGGATTCCAATTAATAAAAGTAGGTTTTTGTTATCCTTCCTTTTCTGAAAGCAGCTTAATTGAAGGTTTATTGTAATGTCATAACACTTCTGTTCCGCTCAAGGACGTGAGGAACAACAGAGAGCCTTCCCCTTGCAGAGTGCTGGGAAAGGAGGAGGCCTGAGGAGAAAGGAAAATGCTTCCAGGAATGAAGAACCGGGACTGTCTGTAAGAGCTGTGAAGCACAGAAGCTTGGCTCAGTGAAATCAGAGAATATTTCTGTTATCAAAATGGGAAGTTATTACAGTCTGCAATCAGAAAAAAAAAGATGAAAGCTGTACCAATGAAGTGAAGTGCCAAACTCACACTTGAGAAACTGCAGAGCTAAGTGCCTATTAAAAAGCCAGAAATCAGACAAAGAAACATGCAAGGGACAAGGTTAAATATCATCAAAGAGAAGGATTGAAAGAAGGTCAATAACTGCTCGGACAGGAAAGGAAGATGAATAGAAAATTGTTCTGGACCACCTGAAACCTCTGCATGGCAGAAAGGTATTGATGGGATTTGAAGTGACCAAGAAAAATGTGAAAGATGTGTCCTCCTTTCTCTCACAAAGTGAACTAAAAAAAGAGAGAGAGAGAAAGAAAGAAAAGCCAAAGTCAAGGAAACCTCCTTACAAGTTTCAGGGGACTGCTTAGGAAAAAGGACAGGCTTCACACTGGATGCTGTAGAGCAGGGACTTTTCAGAAAAGTGCTTCAAACACTCATGTAATAAAAATTGATGTATAATGACTGGATTGGAAACATACTCTTCCTTGTGTTTTAATCACATGGAACCAGTTTTTACTTCTGAAATGGACAAAACCCATTTGAAACCCTTTAAAAAAATTGCCAGTGGTTTATCCTGCTTGCCCAGACAAGCTTCAGAGCTGCAGGCTTCTTGAATGCTGTAATCATCTCATCGAGAAAGCCAAAGCACAGGCTGCACTTTAAAACTGGTTATGAAAATCGAGGAGGAAGAAAGTTCCTCTGATAAGATAGGAAATGGCTCTGGAGGATCTAGGAGCAGCCTTGCTTCTGGCACAGGCTCCTCGTGGAAACTTCAGTCCTGTTAGCTCGTCCCTTCTTTACCCCATAGCAGAGGTAACAAGGCCATTGCTTTTTCTGCTTCAGTGTAAAGAATGTGGAGTTGTGATTATGTGGCAACACAGCTGAATGCAGTATTTACTGTAACGAGTCTCTGATGCAGCTTCTCACTCCTTTGTGTTTTCAGCTCTTTTTCCAACATGAGCAAATGCCCTTCCAACAAATGATGTGGTTTTTGTCCATAACTGTACAAGAGGCTTTCCAGAAACAGAGGATGGCTAAGTAGAAATGTTCGGGAGGGAAAGCAACATTGATTCCTGTTATGGGGATCATAAGAGGGAGGGGGTCGAAGGCTAGGAACTGCTGATGAAGCCCTGAGCAGAGTCCCCAGACAGGGACACAGGGCAGAGCCTCTTGCAGCAGGGAGGAATGTGCTGGCCACACAGAGCTCAGCATGTCTTTCAAGCCTGCCAGGGGCTGAGAGGGCAATAAACCCTTCCCTGCCCTTCTTTCTAGACCTTGCTGCTTCTTCCTTCTGCACCCCAGCTTGCTCACGAAAATGCTTTCAGTAAATGCAGACAGAGAGCCATGCAGACATGCTCAAACCATGACAACCATCACAAATGCTCAGCCACAGTCTGCATTCCCTTGGGAGAGCCACACAACTGATAAAGAGGAAGAAAATACCAGGTTATTTCCTCATACTTCAGTGTGTCAAACCAGGACCAAGCTGCAGGGCAGAGACGGGCTGAGACGGCTCACCCAGTCCTTGCACCCTCTGCTGTCTGTGAACACCAACAGATCCTGTAATTTTTCCATATTCCAATGCATATTTTGAATATAGCATTTCAAACGCTGTATACTGAAATAAGAAACTTACATAAGATCAAGGACAGCAGGATTCAGCTGTCATTGTGATAGAAGCTTGAGAGGTCAGCTGGATGAGCCTGATGCACACAAGCAGATCGAGCAAAGCAGGAGCCAGCAGCCACCACCTTGAGCAAAGCAAGCCCCACTGCAAAGAAACGGTTGTATGACCTGTCTCCTATCCAATGAGGCTGATGGTTTCAGGTAAGCCACAACACATGTAAGGACCTTCTTATTTTTTCTTTCCTTTTTTTTTTTTTCCCCCCTCCAAACTTGATCTCCATTGCGGGAGTAATTGTGATGAATTCCCAATCAGGATAAATACAGCCTGTGGGACAAATTTAAGGAGGTGAAATTAGAGGTTGGTACGAAGACAACAACTGCTAGGAAGCACCGCGAGCAAATGATGGATGAGACCAAGGCAACAAATGGATAGATTGTCAAACACACAAACCGACAGCACAACGGGAAATTGATGGCAGCTGTTCCAGCCTGAGCCCGGACCTACCACGCTGCCTTAAAGCATCATTAACTTTAGTATAAAAGCTGTGTGCTACAGAGACTTTATTAGGCAGAATCACAGGTGTTTAAGAACTTGATGAAGTATTTTCTCCACACAAGCATTCCCTGCTGCACGTGCAGACGCTGCGAGGGCCTCGTGGGTACCCCGGGGTGACCCAGCATGTTTGACATGCTTAAGGTTTCTGGGGCGCTCCGCTAAAAAGCCTCCCTGGCCAAAAATAAAACCTGTGTCTAGTCAGGCAAAAATAAAGTCCATTTACAGAGGTGAAAAAGCCAACAAAGTGCCCACATTGGAAGCTGCGCCTTGTAGAAAGTGCAGTAAGTGGGCGGGAGAAGCAGTACTGTGTTACGTGAGCAGAGCGGCACTGCCAGCAGAGATTCAAGCAGTTCACTGCTGACGTCCCTAATATCTCATCGTCCCAGCCAAACCTGATGGGGCCTGTGGGTAGGAAAGGCATTGCCACAGAGGTTTACACAGTGCCCCCATGCACGTTCAGATGTTCTCCTTTTAGCTTTCATTCAACTCAGTTTTAGTTAAAAACTAAAGTTGACCGATGCCAAGAAAATTAAAACAACCTGAATCAGTGAAGAGAGCAAAACTTTCCATAGGAGAGATGTGAGCTGCACAGAAAAGCTTGAGAAGGAACAAAGTCCTTCTTGCCTTGTCAGTAATTTCTTTGGCTATTTTCGATAATATCCTAGAAGCTGTTAAAGGACATTCAGCAAAAAGGTCACTTGAAAGTGTTTGCAAAGATTAGGGGAGATTAGGATGCGTTTACTTGCAGTACCTGCCGCATGCTCTATTCGCTGTCATGGAGGAAGAAAACAGCAGAATTAATCCTCAGTGAGGGAATTAGGATGATATTGTGCTGGGTCACGTTCCTGGATCATAAGATTTCCACCAGTCAATCCTGAGTTATTGTAGTACAAATACTTAACCTAATTTGATAGCTACTCTTGTAAAAAAAATTACAATAGGAAATTGCATTCTTTGTGCTTCAGAATAAACTTTCCATTAAAAAAACAAGAGGTATTAAGCCAGACACCAGCAATACCCATCCCTCTTTAATGTAGGCTATATCACAAAGCAGGTCCCCACCATTCTGTTGCTGTCAGCCCTCCTCACAAACAGATTTTTGCAGTTAGCATGAACTATTGAAGTGTGCAGACACCTGGGCTTGGTTAGATGGAGGTCTGCTTGCCTGTGTCTTCAAGGTGAAGCAAGATGTGGGTTAAGTTGCCCCAGTACAGAAAAGCGTTTTCCTTAGGTGCTTTCCCTTAAGCACTGTTACCCTGTAGAAAAGCTAGCCTCAGTCACATGCTTTTCTGCAAATTTCACCCTGAAATACATATTTTTCCATAGCTACTTTCCACACATTCATGTGAGACAGGCTTGTGCAAGTAACTGCAGCAGCTCAAGCAGCACACTGAAACACATGAAGCTTAAAGATAGTGTTTGACTTTCTGCTTTCAAAGCCTCCTCAGCACCACATACAGGATTCTCTAAGTCATTCACGTACGTAAGGGCATCCACATCTGCGTGCTGCTCAAGGGAATGCAGCTGCACTGGCCATTTCCAACTTCCATCAAAGAGCTCTTCAAAGCAATACTCACACTCTAGTAAGGTAACCTGAAAAGAAGTGTTTCCAAAGCACCTTTGGTGGAGCATAGGAAACAGGCAAAGCCTCGAAGTTGTTACCATGCCTGCAGACCAACATCAATCCTCTCTCTCCTCCAGCAAAGGCATGAGGAATCTGGCACACTTAACGGAGTGCTTCAAACTAAAAGACAGGCATTAAATATGGGAAATAGCACATGTGAAGGGTGTACAGTGGGGGGCGGGGTGATGGTCTCCTACTTCTACAGGGGAGCCAGGGGAAAGAAATCTAGTCTAACTTCTTTGCTCCCTGAGAAAATGTTTTCTCCTGGTTCCCCTCCTTCACACTAAGCCCTTCCTGGTAGTTCAGAATTATGGTCAACTTCCCGTTGCCATATCCCAAAGGTGCAGGCAACAAAACAATCAGGCCATATAGGGAAGGAGGACCCAAAGAACCTGAACTGAGAACTCGCAGCATCAGGGCCAGTTGTGGCACTTTTCACCCTGTTTTTTCCAAAATCCTCAGGTGTTATTAACAAAGAAACCAACTCAATACCCTGGTTTGCCTCTGTACCACGTGAAGCGACAAGCAAATAAGGCAAAAATAACAACATCCTCCCAAAGTGGACACTCTTCGAGAGGGTTCTCCTCATCCAGCCTAGGCTGGAGACAAGAGCATGTTGGAGAAATAAAGTGCTCTGGCCTCTGCTAGACCTGAGGAGTGACAAAACGCTTCCACCACCTCTCACCAAACAGCAGCAGAACAGCAGAAGCTGTCAGGGAGGTTTGCTGCAGGCAGGCACTCGTCTGGCCTGTTTTATGGCGCTCACCATTTTCTGTAGAAAATACTCCTCGTCTCTATAAATCTTTCCAAGATAGTTCAATAAACAATGTCAGGAGTTGCAGGAGCTCCCAGACAACTTGCTAGCGAGAGATGAGCGATCATAAACTTTAAAACTGAGGAAAAAGCATTTCTTAAACCGAAGTGATGCAAAAACGCAAAACAATAAAATCTGATATGAAGAGAAGAATGAAAAGCTTAAGCAGCAGTTAACCCAAGTAGTCTGAGACTTGTGCAAAGCCAGTGCTTTTATTACATCCAACTTAGGCTTCTTTTCAATATATATTTTTTAATATTCACAATGCAACTGGGAGCTATGTGTCACTGTGCAAGGTACTGTACAAACAGGAGAATAAACAGCATTTGTCCCAGGGAGTTTAGCTTGTCTTTAGAGAAGACAGATGGCAAATACAGGAACAAAGGCAGCTGATGGAGCAGCTCTGAAGCTCAGAAGTCAAACCTTTTGAGTATCTGCCCAGTGACCAGTGCTTTGGGTCTCATTGCTTCATCAAGTCCTAATGCTGCTTGCAGAGTGAAATGCGAATACCTATAGGACTGCACTGGGATGTACTTTCCATAAATCTATAGAGTTTCATCCATTCTGAAAATTCATCAAATCCACCTTAATACTCCTGCTCTAAGTAAAACATGAGGATGTAGAATGAACGCATGCCTAAACTCTTTGCAACAGCTAAAAACACCAACAACCAAATTCAAGCAAAAAGACCAGAGACAACATACTCTACTTTGGAACACTTGAATTAGTCACACTCATTTAACTCTCCACGTTCCTGCTGTACAAAGCACTACTTGTGTTTATGGCTCAGACTGCAAGCTCTTCACTTTTTCAAGACACTCACAAAAGAAATCTGATTGCATTTAATGGGGTTGTTTGCAACAGTAAGAAATCAATGGCGCTCGTGGTTCACCTTTCCCTATTCCTTTTGGTAGGGCTTTATTCTGTCATCTGTGTTTCTTTCAGTCACTAGTACAATCAAGATTTCTCATTGGAGGAGAATAGCATCCCTTCCAATGCAATAGATTCACTTCAGAAATGTGGCCTATTCAGCCCACAGCTCCAACATAGCACTGCACATCACATCCTGCTTTTAGGGTCCCTGCTCCCTGCTTCAGGGTCCAGATTGTTTGAAGCTTGTGAAAGAGTTAAACATCAATTTTAGAATCTGAGTGTCCTTCCCACCAGAGAATGATATTTCAGCATACCATTATGGTGAATTTTACTAATGCTTGCCTATGGGGATATCTGGGTAATGGCACCATCTGACTCTTATCATAATTTGAATCAAACTCATATTGCTTTTGCATTTTATTTCTCTTTGCCATTCTGGCTTGTAACAAGCAACAGCAGGCTGAAATTTTACCTAAATGAGAGCATTTTTGCTCAGCAAAAGAACATTACTCTGTGCCATTTGCTTAATAGTTCACATTACTGTGTAGGGAGCGCTGCATCCTTAGGCCAAGTTCCCGGCACCCAGTTTGTTGAAAGTTTCAAGGGCAACATAACTGCAGCTTCTGTATGGCAGAACCTCCATCGTCTGGGCAAAACTATGGTTCCTCAGCTACACCAGAAATCAAGAAAAACCTCAACTGTACTTACGTATGGGCAGAGGCAGGTGAATGAAAGCTAGTCACAGTATTACCACAAAGCACTCACATTTACAAATGAAAACAACTCCTCTTAATACTCATTTCCTATCACTGGCATCACAGGAGTTTAACAGGTGGACTTTGCCAGCCTTGTGTTGATAAAGCCTTTTTCTGCAAGAAATGCCACTGATATTACTTGTCCTTAACAAACAAATAGAAAAGGTTTGCTGAACTGAAAGGAACTAGATTAACAAACCACTAACAGTACTGATCCTAAAATATACTATCACTAATTACTTATTTTTACCTAGTTCGGTTTGTTTGGTTTTTTGCAAAATGATCAGGCTCTTTCAATACTCCCAAGAAGCTGAGCAACCATTTAGGGAAAGCATAAGAAGGACAATGTGTCTTAACCATTCTGCCTCATGAGTAGATTTTCATGTGTTCAAGAAGTGTACTGTGGGACATGGTTCAGTGGGAAAATGTTGGTGGTAGATGGATGGTTCGACTGGATGATCTTGGAGGTCTTCTCCAGTCCTGGTGATTCTATGATTTTAGAAACACTGATCAAAGCTGTGCACCGGAATTTTTCACTCTTTTCCACTTTTGTGAAAAAGTCACAATTTACAGCCACTGGGCCTCATTTTCTTATTATGTGCTATGATGTTTTTTTGCCTTCCCATTGTTCACTAGTTCTCACTTGAGAAGACTGCAATTCCTACTTTAAAATGCAGGAATAAAGTGACAAGTGCGAGCATCTGCCTTCGCCAGCCCAGAACTCGCCTCAAGAAAAGTTCCGCAGCACTCACGTGCCACTGCGTGCCACTCGTGTGTCAAACTGGAGCCTGAATGCCAAGGCATCGAAAAGGACTGGCATGAGAAAGGACTGCACACAAAGCAGTGTTTCAGTGCACGCTCAGATGCATACATTTAGCCAAAAATGGAAGGGGTTCTTTCTGAACTCCCGACCTCCTCCCCTCCCAGTGGACGATCATATTTTTCCCCTGAAAACCTCAAAGGACACATTTAGCAGAGTTTGATAAATATCTTGAATAACATGAGAAAGACATTACTTATTGCCAGCCTGTGATTAGAGCTGATATTGATCTAGAAAGCCAGATATTATTATTTTTAGCCTGCTATAAAGTACTTCAGTGGCTTATATTGAAATTATTTCAGAAACTGTTTTTATTAATACACATCTGTCTCCTTCTAAGCAGGTGATAGAAGTTTGATCTCCAGCTTGAAAACCTCGAGACCCTTAGTTGCTAGGAAACCACCAAATCTAATTCCTGTGGCTCTTATAACACAAAAATATAATTATATAGTGATTCTCTCAGAGAAACTCACACTATGTATTTCTCAGCTCCCCCTTCATCGGTGATTCAAAGCTTTCTTTTGATTCATTTAGCTTACAGAAAAGGCACACCGGTTATATAGATATTGGTAAATACGTTAACAGAAGGAGATGGGACATTCTTTCATCAAATTTTTACATTTATCTAAATTGCAGGAATGAGAAACGACTACATAGCAGGCTATAGGGTCTTGAAATTTACTTCTAATGCAGATTTGCAGATTTATCTTTAATATTTCCTTCCCATGATTGTTGATCGTTTCTGGTTCAGATGATGTCTTTGCAGACAATCAATCTAGCGTCTTTATGAGAAACATTATTCATAAACATATGTAAAAGGTCCCTGCTTTCATTATAGCACAACCAGTTAACCATCTATCTATGTGTGCCCACCTGACCTTTCAATTACTGGCTTATCTGTATGATGCATTGCACTGGAATTATTAATTCTACCCCCTCAGATTTTTATTCTTTGGCCTGGCAGGTCTACTAGGAAGAATAGCACGTATCCCATTAATAACAATTATCAGTGACATGACAGAACCTGAATAAGATTTCATTCAGAAAGGTGATATTTTGTTTATAAACTTAAGCAAATACAAATACATTATATTTTGAGAGCGTCATTCTTAACTGTATCAAATAAATGTTACTATAAAAGAAACAGCGATACCTTAGGAAATGGTGGACTTCTAGTCTGCCCTTTCAGGATCGTGATATGTTTTCTGGATCACACATTCTGAACTGCTTTTCCAAACACTTTGAGCGAGATAAGAGCTCAGCGTTGAAGATAAGTGTTGGAACTAATCCAGCACGCATAGAATTAAGATTGAGAAGGAAACAAAATATATATATAAATTCACGTTTTCCTAGTTCTCCAATTCTTGACCTTGCAACTGAGAATCACACTTCTTAACATGTAACTTTAATGAATACATCTGCACATACCCTAATCGTATTAAACAAATATCTCAAATACAAACTCCATTTTCTCTCATGAAATTACTTCTATTAGAGGATAATTATTCAAACCCTTTGCCCACAAAAGGAATCCTAACAGACAGATCTTATTGCAATGGTGTAACTGTGCCCTAAAAACTCACTGTGAACTTTTAAACAGAGAACCTCCATCACAGCAAAGCATCAGATCCACTCTGCAATAACAGCATTCCTTCACACCCTGCAGTTGCCCGCCAAAGGTTTTTAAGCACCACCAGAAAAAGCTCTGAGAAGCAGAGCAGAGCTCTCATGGAATGACAGGGATGGGAAAGAGAAGGAAGCCAAAGAGAAGACATGATGAAAGGAATGTAAAGCAGATATGAGATTAGAGGCTTGGAATCTACCTCAGATGAGAACAAAAAGCTGAGTGCCTTCTTCTCCTTCAGAAGTCAGTCAGAGGCCCCTCCAGCATAACACATCCCCCCACTACACATATGAGAAGCACCGAGAACTGCATTAGTATTGTGAGTTTCCACTCTGGCACTAATATCTGAGAAAATAATAAGATAAACAGTTTCTTCTCCAAAATACAATACAAAAATTGCAGTTTGTATTCACTCTCCTCTCATTTCCCTTACGCTATCATCTCAATGGCTCCATCGCTCTCATTCAGGCACCTTGCATTAAGCCACCCTTCATCCTCTGCTCTATTTTGTTTTTGTTATTTCCCAAAGAATTTCATTAAAATAAGTTGAAGAATGCAGTTTGGAAGGATACACACTTCGAAAGCAGCTGGAATGATCTAAATTAAAAATGCAACAAAACCCATGTGGAGCTGTAGGTACAGCAAGAAAGAGATGAAAAGAGAACGACAAGAAGCTGCCATTCTTATCCTTACAGGAGTGTGGAGTGCATGGCCTGCAAGGAAATTATTGGCAGGTGGTGGGAGCAAGTGCAGCTTATTAGACTGCAGTGTGAATACAGGACAGGTAAATTATCCACATATAGATTTCAGAAAAGAAAGAAAATTCAGGAGAGTTGTACTCATTCATTTTCTTGAATCTTCTTATTTTCTAAAAAAAGATGCTGAAAATAATTGCTTATTTAATTGCCCTATTAGCATAACTTTCATATCAGCATTAGAAAAGAAAGTGAAGCCCCTAAGTCATCAATTTCCCCTCCCTTTCCTCTGCAAAATTCACAGGGCAGAAAAGCTACAATATTGCTGCTTATATCTGTACTCCTACAGGTCACAGTCACAGGAACACGCCTTTAGGAACTAAGAATTCTAAGGAACAGGAATAGCAATAAACCTGACTTCTAATTACTAATATAGTTTATCTTAAAACAAGGCTAGGAACAGGCTGCCCAGGGAGCTGTTCCAGAAAAGGGCCGATGTAGTGCTGACGGACATGGGTTAGTGGGTGCATAGGGATGGCTGGTGGTTGGACGGGATGATCTTAGTGGCCTTTTCCCAACTTACTGCTTCTATGATTCCATTCATTCAGACTCTGAGCCTGAATTTAAGCATTGAATGCAAAGGAAAACCCCTGCAGTTGCCTCCAGTTATGTTGTACGCTCCCTTCTCCCCATCAATCCAGAGGCAACACTTGTAGACAAAAATAGAAAAGTACAAATGAATGCAGCTTAATAACTCCTGCTTTTACATTGAGGCACTGTAAGGCAACCAGCGAGGGTACTCGTGGCATCCCAATGCAGTAACTCAACATGGAAGGTGTCCTGCTGCCAAACAGCTCAAATTCTTACCAAAAAGGGAAGTCCAGCCTAAACCAACAGTCCAGCAGGAAGGAGCAGCAGCTGGATCTGCAGCGCATGCCTGCAGAACAGGCAGAGGGCCAAGCCAACTGAACTACCCTCACTGCAAGTCACTTGTGCAGATTTATTCCAGCTGAGGACATATCTCAAATGCCAAACAAACAAACAAAAAAAGAATTCTGTGCCATAAGCCTAAAGACGGTATGCTGATACCTGTGCTTTTGCTTCAAATCCTCACCGAGGAACATGTCCAGCTCCATCATTCCCCGGTACTCTCACGTTAATTAATCAGTATTGTTCCTTACAGATAGTTATTTCCTTCGGCACTGCACCTTTTGAGAGGGGACAGAGGAAGGGAAGAGCAAAGTAGAAGAGTAAGAAGTTTAAAACACAGTTCAATCTCCTTTCCAACTAATAGTTCTTTTAGCATTGTTTGAGGACATAGGGGACAAGAGAATTAATTTGGAAGACCTCTTGTCTATATGATACATGAACAAAAGGCCTGTGTGTACCTTATGGAGAATACAGGAATTTATCTATTTAATGAGCAGAAGTAATCCTGAAGTAATCCTTTTTCCCCACCTAGTATTTTATTTTGTGCCAGTGCTTATTTCCTTCACACACCAGTGTTTTCAATAAATTATGCAATATACAAAAAAGTAGCCTAAGCCTATAGGAATCCTATAGTTCTCTTCACTGAGAATAATCACTGTTAGAAATTCAATATTGTACAATACAGAAGTGATAATGTGTATGTAAAACAGAACACTGGATCTGATATTTTATACCTGTAGCCATCAAAACGGGTTATCTCTGATCAAAGGCTTTAGAAAATATATAAACATATTTCATCCCTGGCACTGTCAATAATGCCAAATAAGTAATCTTCCCTCAATAAATGTATCTTTTATAAGAGCACTTCCTTTTACAGTTTCTAGCACAGAAATTGTAAGAAAGGAACACGCAAGATTAGATGAGAGCAACTTGACCTAACATTGAAAAACAGATTACTGCTCTCCTGTATTATAGAAATCACTGATTTTATAACCTCTATGTGGAAAACAGCTCACAAATTTTAGTAACGATTTCTTGCAGTAAAAATTGGGAAGACAATAAGACGTTCCCTTTGGTCTGAAATCACACAGCAAAGTCAGACTTTTTTTTCCTCTCTAAAAATGCAAAGATGATTTACAAATTATCTACTGTGCCTCAGCAACGAATTGAGAAAAAAGGTAAGTTGCTACCTGGAGACATGTATGTTTTCCCATCATAATTAATAATGACAGTTTTATTACGGTTCATGTAGCAGCTAATCAATAGGCTTTGATACTTGCTCAGTCAACAACACTTCCTGTGTGCTTGCATAATGCCCACTATTAAAGCTTATGGCTATTCAGCTTAATCCGTTTACTACCTCTAGCCCAAAATCAGAAGACAAATTGTATTTACACTGTTCATCAACATTTGTTCAGGCGCTGGAGGACAGGGAAGGAAGAGGAAGGAGAAGAATAAAACACAGTGGGTCTAAGGAGATGAGAGCACTGGAAATCTTGAGGTGAAAATCGCCATTTTACTACTCCTAGACTATTTGTGTTTTGATTTAGCCCACAAGAGCTATTCCATATTTCCTCAGAAGAAAGAAACTGGAAAATAATCTAGCTTCTCTCTCAGTAAACAAGATCACATGCTGGCCTTAGGGATATGAACCGAAGCTGTCAGAAGACAGAAGCGAGAACCCAACAAGCATCAAACTCATCTCTACTTCAGCTGTTGCAGGTGCAGAAGACATATTTCTCCCACTGCAGATCTCATCACATACTTCATTTATTCCCCAATGCCCTTTTGTCTCAGCAATAAGTCAAGAAGAGCAATAGGATGTTAATTCATAAGTCCAGAAACCAGTCATAAAAAAACACTTAAGTAGAGGTTGAGGTTCAACAAAGATGTGGCTGGATTTCACGTTCAAATTGCAGACTTTTTGGCTTCTTCAGATTTGGGATACTAAGACATCCAGGATCTAGTTCTCAAATGTAATGAAGAACTTAAAGAGACCATGGCCTTTATATGGAACACCTTTATATGGTCTGGTTCTAAAAGCTTCAAATACCAGATCCTCTGTATCTTCCAGGGCACTCCAAAAGTCAAAGCTTTCCAGATAAACGTCTACACTGAAACTAACAGTATCAGTTTCTTTAGCCTTTCTGTTCCTTGGCTTTCATTGCCTTTTTCCAGGAGATGCAATGCTGCTGATCGAACTGCTATCAGAAAAGTAGTTACATATAACAGGATAAAATGCACTGCACAATGCAATATGTGCATCTATATACAGAAATCCTACTTTTTTGTGTCTTGCTATGCTGACATTTACAGATTTCTAATAAAATTGACACTACAACAAATGACAGAAGTAGTGACTTCCGCTCAAGGTTGGAAAACTTGGCCTGATGATACCCAAGTGGTTGGCAGAAAGACATCTTTCTCATTTGTGTTTAGGAACAATAACATTAGTTATTTTTCAAGCTTTGCAAGAACAATGAAAGGAGGTTTGTCACCCCTCCTGCTTTTTTGGATACTTCAGGCCCTTCAAAATACAAAACATTTTTAGCTTCTGCACAGCAAGGTACTAATTTTTCTTTCCTATTTTTTTCCACTCTTTCAAAAGTACCTTCCATTTTAAGTTTTCTCCTCTGTTCTTCCCTAAATATTATAGCAGATATTAATTCTCAACTTTAGATATTGTGTTTCAAATTTCTCTCTCTTTTTGATCTCTCGTCTACTCAGTCTAATCTTCTATTCTTAACTGGTTTATCCTGTATGCTGTATTATCTGCTTTTATATTCTTTCATGAGAGATGCTCTTCACTGTACACACTATTTAATCGTCACATGTTCCTATGAATTCTCTACCCACTAAAATACTGTATTTTTTGACCTCTCTTTCCTCCCTTTCTTGTTTTACCTGCCCATGCTACCACTCGGCCTCTCCATTTTCCAGTCTCACCCCTTTTAATTTACAGACTTGCCTCACCCACTCCTTTGCAATTAGCCTTTGACTATTTTTTTGCTCAGCCCCAGAAGGCACTTAGCTCTAATCTTGCTTACTCTTCCAGCATGTTAATTCATTACACTCTTTGAGCACCTCTTAGAATTCCAGCATGTTTGGCATCTCTGGGTAGATAAACACGCAATCTTGGCGTTGCAGAAAGAAAAGTATTATGTCAGATGATGGGTATTTTGGAAGTGGACTCCATGGGGAAAGCCAGTGCAGCACAAACACCTGCTATGCCATGTCACCCATCGCTCCATTAGCCAGGGCAGAACCAAACTCTTCTTCATCCCCTTCATCCTCCAAGGGAGGCTTTTATATGACCGTCTATTGGTTCACAATCAGAACTCTTACTCCTGTCATACATACGTTATAGACATCCAGTTTGCAAGTCCAGAAACACCAAAAGTTTCTTTCATACTTGGCAAGTCTTCTCTGGTTTTCAGTAGGGTAGGTTAATTTAAAACAACTGTGCAATATTTTGCTTTAATTTTACTTCTCAATTAAAAACAAACTAGCCTTTATTTGAGCAACAAATGACACTGCGTGTGA
This sequence comes from Callipepla californica brunnescens, assembly GCA_023055505.1. NCBI lineage: Eukaryota > Metazoa > Chordata > Aves > Galliformes > Odontophoridae > Callipepla > Callipepla californica. Next base: position 5,030,906 of record JALIRH010000013.1, read on the forward strand.
CACACCAGAGAGATTTCCTGTGCTCTGAAGGCTTCCTCTCCTCTGCGGGGAACCAGAACAAGACCAACAGCTCCCCTGGCTGACAAAAAGGAATAGGTTGCACCACTGGCTGTAAATCATCTCCACGAAGTCAGGAGGGACAGGAAAAGCACAGCCAATTGCAGGAGAAGCAAATACTCTAAGCAGTGTTGGTATTGATGTACCCTTTACTGGAATTCAAACTGTGTCAGCCTGAGAGTTATTTTTTCCATCTCATTAGCATGACTATCGCGATACCAGATTGTTGGCACATCCTTCACCAGCTAACAGCTGCACTGCTAGGAAAAATAAAAAGATAATGGAGAGAGCGATGATATCTGATCCTTTCCAGGGGAAACTGCAGGTGAAGAGAAACAGGGGGCTGAAAAAGGAGATCTTGTGTTCTATGGCACACGACAAAGCATTTCTTTGCTTTGTCATGTGCCGTAGCTTGTGGGCTGCTCTCAGGATGAGCGACCCACAGGACACATAAGTGATCTCTCCGGTGGGGGTTTCTGGGATGCATTCAGTTTTACATTGGTGTCAGCAGCAGTTAACATCAGAGATAGCGTTAGTATCAGATCCACTCCTGGATCCTGAGGAAATAGTACACATCCCCTCCATCATCTTTGGTAAATGATTTGCAACGTTCATGTGAAATCTCAGGCTATGGGCAGAGCTGTGACAAGGACCTTTTCCCAGGGATGTTAAGAAAGCATGGATATTCTAATGTCCACCAAAATTACATTTTCGTATCAAAGCATGAGCCTTAAGAAGACAAAAAGCCTAAATGGTAAGAGAAAAGATGTCTTTCTGCAACACAGTATAAGAGAACATGGAAATCTGGTGTTTTTACACTGCACTACCTCACTACCTTAAGTCCTGGACCAGTACCAAGTAAAAATATCAAGTTTTATTATCATTTTAATTTCACATCTACTGTTTAATCCACTTAATAGAATTTTACCCAGTGATTCCTCCACCTCTGGGGGAGGTCAGAGTGGATGATCACGGTGATGCCTGCTGGCCTACAAATCTAGGAAATCACTGGGCCATTATAGCCTCTCCAAAATACGTGATTAAAAAGTACTTATAACACCAGCAGCTGTTGGAGATTCAGAAAGCCTCAGAGGCTTATGCAGCTCTGAAAACTAGAGGAGCGGGAAAAAACTATTAAAATTGCCAACGTTTCCCAGAACCACTTCTTACAATACAGCTACGAGATGACAGCCAGACCACCATCTCCTGCATACCTAGCATCACCCATCTTAGAAAAGTACTGAATCATTTGAGTACCTTCCAAGTTGAAGGGCTTGCCCAAAAGCAGCTTTTCAAAAGCAATGCTTATACGTGTCAGAAGTAGAAATCAGCCTGGATTAATTCTCCAGATGCCTGGAGACGTGCTCACAATGTGCTGCACCCAAAGATATAGAGGGTCACTCTTCCTGAGGACAGAGGAAGATGAACAGGAATGAGAACGAGGTCACTCTTCACAAAGAGGTTGAGAGAAGTGCCCATGCATTTTGGCCCTTGCTCAAGAGCCAAAGCAGCAGCTTCTTTATATCTAGCTTAAATCTCCCCTCTTTTAGTATGAAACCACTTCCCCTTGTCCTATCACAAAAAAACCTGCTAAAGTCTGTCCTTTTCCTTTCTTACATTCCCCCCTTTAGATTCTGAAAGCATCTAGTAGCCAAGTTGGTTACAATACTTCAACCACATAAACCTACAGAGGAGGGATCAGGAGCAGCCGTGGCAGCAGAGCACCTTGAAGCAGCTTTCTGCCCTTGGAGCCCCACACATTGATCCAGAAGCCTCCTGGTGTTCAGAGACTGCATCAGAGAAGATGTTTGTAAAAGCTGGGTAACGCCTACTGTGCTGCTGCACTTCTCTCCTGTATACATGTATTTCTCTGCATTAGAAGGGAAACACGGCTGTTGTGCAGAGTGTTTGTTTTTCCACTATTTTATAGGGAGAACTGAGAACAGTCCTCCATCACCTCACACACCAACAGTTACAGCTGCCTCTTGCTGACCCTGCAGAGCACCAAGGTTAGATAATAATGACTTGGCTTGCTTTTCAGATGAGATTTCACGTTATGTTACATGCAACCTTTAACACATTACAGGGTCAAAGAAGAAGCTGCTCAGAGCAGGGAAGTAGGAAGCAGAGCTCCAAGCCCTTTAAAGAGGGGAGAGCTGTGGGCTAGGCAGCAGCATCAGGTCAGCCTGGCTCTGAGAGCAGCCTCTGGGAGTTCTGCTACTGAATTCAGTAAGAAGGGAAAGACAAAAGCATGAGGAATAGGAAACAGAGCACCGTAGAAGGGAAAGGAGCAGCAGAAGTGCAGGAGACAGAAATGAGTGGTAGAGAGCTGTGAAGGAGCAAAGTGCTTAGGAGGAAGGCTGGAAATGGACGTTTTCGGGGGACAGAAGTGCTGGGATGGAAGAACTGCATAGAGAAAACGAATGAACATCTTAGTGAATACTTTTCATCCTCAATGGGAAAAATAAAAGGAAAAAAAAAAACAAATGAAAGCCATCTATACAAAAAGAAAATAACAGTGAGGAGGGAGTTCTGCTTTAATAAAAATTTACTGGGTAATTCCTGGTTTTGAAAAAGGAAATTGGGACTGAATATACACAGCTCCTTTTTCCTTAGGATCTTTCATTTTAATGGTGACCAAATAAAAGGTCATCTCTCTTACCAGCACCAACACTTAGCAGCAGGGCGGTTCTGTATTCCAGGCACCAGCACCAGCAATTACTCATGGTGGTATCCCTTGTTTTTAAAATAAAGGTTTTATTTAGTTTGTTTTTACAAGCAAGTTTCACAGGTCTCTTTGTGCTCTAGAGTAGCTGAAGCACACTAAGTACTAAGTACTGCACACTAAACAGCTCTTTATACCTTTCTATTACAGATATTTAGTAGGTGGAGGCTTAAGAATACGCACCATTTAAAGACAGGGTAAAAATGCCTTAACAGAGGCAGCACTACTAAAAAGAAAGAACCTGCTCTATTTGCCATATGTTAAGATCAGTAATACTTTAAAAGCCATCAAGAAGAAATTACAGGCGGCCCACATTGTTTTCAATGTGTTTTTTTTTTTTTACTTTCTCTTTTTTAATGATGGACCAACTACAGAGCGCAAATGGTTTCTTGGGAGACATGGGTATAATGCCCATTATTGCTGCTGATTCCCAGTGAGTAAGGGATGGTGTTACGCAGGAGATTGCTGCAATGTTAAATTTCACTGCAGTCCATTTGCTGGGAATTGATGCAGCCAAATAAAATGAAAAAGTTTATTACAAGCCCTTCCATAAGAAGAAATAATTGGAAACCACCAGCCACTGAAGTACACACACCAGAGCTATGTTTAGTCTTTAGACAGTCTCACCTGTATGAATTCAACAACTGGAGACAACTGTTGCTTTCCACCTCCCAAGTTAGGAGCTATTCTTATCCAATTATATCTATTAAAGATAAATAAAAAACACCCCTCAAAAATATTAAATCTAGACTCCTCTAAAACTGCAGGGTATCTCTTCTCACACTGCAGCTCTTGCACTTAATGCAAACTGAAAAGGAAGAAACACCTTCTGATCAACCACATTTTCCAGATTTCAGAGTTTGTAGAGGGTTCAGTTAACGCTTCTGACAGGAAGAGCCTCAGCTGAGGAGGCACCCAATATCAGCAGAAAGCCAAATACACATTCTAATTGTAAAGCATAAATTTAAAATAAATAAATAAACAATAAAGCATCGCAACTCACATTTCATTTGTGCCCAAGTATTTCAAGTCTGACCCAAATCTCACTGCAGCTAATGGTTGGGTTTTGACCAGATGCCCTCCTGGTTGCATTAGCAATGTTTCTTTCTCCTACTGACAGCTAAGAATGTGCCCAAGAGACTTCCCAATTTGGTCTTTTATTCAAGTTGAAAAGGGCATTTAGTTTTCTGGTTACAGAAAACAACCAAAAAGGTTTGAAAATACCCACACACACAGAGCAAACATTTAACCAATTACTGCTCTTGAAAATTCAAGCAACAGAATTTGTTTCCCTCAGTGGTGGAGGAATATTATTGAGAAGACTGCTGATGAAAACCATGTTAATGTGAGTACATATTATGTATTTTGTGCTTTAAAAATACATCTACTCATCAACTTAACAGGCTGGACCCAATTCTTAACTCACTGTTTGCAGGTTTCTTCCTTTTAAACACCACCAAAAACCGTCGTACAGTCAGGCCACTTAGCTACAACATGGCCATTTGTTTGCATGGCATGTTTTAATGAATCATTAATATATTTTGTGGTACTTTAAGTAATCAGTCCTTTACTTCGGTACTTCAGAACACACCCCAGGACTAATGGTCCATTAAAATATGCCCAGTTGTATCTTGTGGCTTAATTGATGCACTTTTGTTGATTTGATATTATTTTCAGGAAATCTGTTTTTGTTTTCAGCAAGGAAGGACAGCACTAAATTGCAAATGAGCTCAAAAGGCCATCTATTAAATGTAAATGCACACGTTCTCCTTATGAATTTTTCTAATCCTCCTGGTGTTCAAGATTATGGCACATTTAGATTTAAATTACCAGATTGGTTGATCACAGCAGGAAACAGAGTAAGCACATTATTCCTACTCTGACAGAACAATAGAAGACTTTTTATACATTTCATTAAGCAGGTCTACTAAAAGTTAAAGACAAAAAAACAAAAACAAAAAAAAACCTGCCTCACTGTTTAGCACCATCCTTGTCTCATGAACATCCTATTGAAAATCCAATTAGCCTCCCGTTTCTCATCAATATGCTGAAAACCAAAGGAAGGCTCAGATTTCCCAGCCTACGACAGAAATTAAAATTATGGATACAAAGCCCAAGAAGAAATAACATATGTATTGGGCTCAGCAATTATATTCAACAGGCAGATGAAAAATTGATACGGTGAGAAAAATACACTGCTATAGTATATTTTTTTTCCATTCCTCTTCCTGAGGATAAAACAGCACTTTGAATTGCTTCTGCAGGCAGCATCTATATTCACTAAGAGAGCAACAGCACAGCCACACTGTGTGACTGCAGAAGTGTGGGTGTAAGCACCACCACCTCCCCCTGTATTACAGGAGCCCCACCAAACCACCCCACGGGTGGGTCACAAGTGATGTGGACCGTGCCAAGTTCTCCACAGGTGCTTTCTGTTTCCCAGATGCTTTCTCCTCCTGTGAGAGAGGAACAGACAACTTAAGCTGTCCAGAGCTGATTTGCAAATATACATTCAATTTACCTTTTTGTCCTAGCACGTCTCTGCTCCAACCTGCCTCCTCTGAATTAAGCTCCCTTCAGAAATACCGAGTCATTATTTTAAGCTTAGCTTTCCCCTCCTTTCCTTGGTGGATGTTCAGTGCTGTGCCACTTGCTGCAGTCCATTCCCTGGAGTAGCCTTTGGATCTCACCTTTCTCAGTCACTAAATGCAGTGTATGTGCCAATCCTGCAGATGTTCTTCCTCTAAATAACGAATTCATTTCTGGCTTTTTGTATCGGATCACCCTGGAAAAGCTCTCCTCAGACTCACAACACTTTTTTGCCTCTATTAATAAACATCCTTTTTCCCAAGCTTGACAAATGCAGTTCTTGCCCCGCTCACATCCATTGCAATGGATCTGAAAAGCAGACTTCCCTAGCTCATCACTTACACCACATAACCCTCCCTGTCTGCTCTCTTTTGACTCCTTCTATGTTGTATCAAAGACACCTTCACTTCCTGAGCCCTTCCCTGCCCTGCCGTCTCTCATTCCACACTGTGAAACAGGCTGTCACATTACTTCAGCTGCTGACTTCAGCCTTCAGCATCCACTCGCTACAAAAACACAAGCTTCATCTTTCTGCCAGGAGCAACACACTTCAAGCACCTCCAAACTCAGCTCTTACCCTCCGCTCAGCCATCCCCATGAGGATTTCCTTCTTGCTGCAGGTAGGGAACAACCAACCTTGGGCAGCTCTGTGATAAGACTTAGCACGTCACTTACTGCCTTCATGCTTCTTTGTGTTCTCCAGTCTTTTGTAACCACTTCTGTCTCATCCCATGAAAACTATTCACTGTCAGTGCAGTGCACAGGACATCTCAATCCCTTCTCACTCATGGCTCCTTCTAACCCATGGCTTTCCTTCTAACCAAGTGCTTCTGGGCACTGTGATAATGGAAATAAAACCAAACAAGACCACTGCCTTTTCCTCTGCGCTTGGCTGTGCTGCTGCACGCTGAAGGCATCACACGGAGCTGGGCTCCAGCTCTGGTTGCACAGATCACACACATACATCTGGGAGTACCATGTATTTACCAGTCCGGGTTCTTGTCATTCCGTTAGTGAGTGCTACGGGCTCAAAGGATTTTCAGAGTATCAGATATTGACAAGTAAAAGCTTTCGCACTGAAGAAATATGAAATGGCAGAGGTCTTGGGCATTCTTTAAGAAACACATAAGCCACAAGATTTCACTTCATATCATCAGAGTTTTGCTTTTAAAGATCAGAAATCTGTTCCAAAAGCCACTTCTTTGCCCTAGCAACCATTTCCAGGGCAACAGACTTTCCTCTAGAGTTGAAGATCTTTATGCCTCATAAAAATCAGTTCTCCAGTAGTCTCTTATTTCCTATCCCTTGCAAGTGCTAATTGCCCAGGGAGATTATTATATGCATACCATACCATAAAATGAGGATTTATCATTAGAAATATTACATCAGTGGTTGTCGTGGTTATTAGTAAGGGCTGAACACCCAGAACCAAAAAGCAGGCTTGGCATCTTGACATACAGACTACACTACCTGCAGACTGGTGAAGACACTTCAGATATATTGCTTGCAGCACACCAGCACTCCAAGAGCAGGTGCAAAAATAAAGGAAGAGGTCAGACCAGCAAAAGCAGAGAAAAAAAGGGAAATCCCATTAGAAAAGAGCTAGAAAGTTCCAGATATTTAAACAGAAAAATCCTTGGAGTGCTTCAATTTTTCTTTCCCAAGAGTACACAAAATGAACTCGAATGGTTCATAAATCTGTGTTTAAAAAGCTTAACCTAATATACTGAGCTTTGATCCACTCGCATCAGCTTTCATCTGCAACTAATCATTGTGCTCTGGGCTGGGTGGCAACAGGACAGGTATATCCTTCCAAAAGCTATTGGACAGTAACTAATTTTCAAGATTGGTTTGCAGTTTGTAATGACACAGCTCTTGTATATGCTCCATATAAATCAGTACAGTCTCGCATGCTACACTGAACAGATCAATAAATCACTTACAAGTAACACTTGCAGACCCTTTATTATCAACTGCCCTTTGAAACACTTCCTGCCCCTTTCACATAATATTTCCCATCTTGAGTAGCTACTAGAAAGGCATTTTATCATTTAACTGTCTGTCACGTTGGAGCCATTCTGTGCTTTACTGCCAAGTTGCTAAAAGATTCAGAAGACATAGTGAACTTTTCTTCCTCGGTCTCAATATGCTTGAAAGTTCAAACAGGTGCCTGGAAATGCCAGGAAAAATACTGGCAAAAGGAAACAAGCCCCCAGAACCAAACCGAGTCCAGGAATAGCAACAAAATACGGCAGGATCTGTGCATTCACTCAAAACAAACTTCTCGTTTTCAGTGGAATTGGTTTATGAAAAACTGCTCACAATCAAAGAACACATGGAGCATTCTTCACCCAATTCATCTGATGGATTAATTTGGAAGGCAAATCATTTGTTAATGGTGAACTGGTTAATGACATAGTGGATTTGATCAACTAAGCTATCAATTACAAACTCTGTTTTAATTACAAAATTGCTCCCAGAAGAGAGTTATATGTGTTAGAATTATTTCTAAATGGGAAAGGGCTCTCAGATATTCATTCCAATTACTCTTTTTCATAAACACAGACACAGTCCCCTCCCCTCTCTGTAGAAATTAAATTCTTTCACTTTTTGTTTGTTTTTTGTTTGTTTTGTTTTCTTTTTAACTTCCTTCCAACAGTGCCAATGGAACCAATGGGTACTAACCCAAAAATAAGTTATTTGTAATACAAAGGAAATGTCGTCCTCTTTTAAAAAGGTTTTAGCCTTTTAATTTTCTTCAGTGCTATCGGTATGTCAATCATCGTTCTTTTCAAAAAGATCAACAGATGCAAATCTGGGATAGATGTACACAAAAAATGTCATATCTTTTTGCTAAGACCACACCAAGAGGACATTTTCTTAAGTGCCTATGTGAATCCTATGCATCTAAACCTCACTGAAAAATCAGTCCAGCACAGCTGCTACTTCACTCAGATGTTTCAGAAAAAAATCTCCTAATCTTTCACATAAGCAGAAAGTTTTTGTTTCCAGCACTCAAGAACTCACATCCCAGTTTGGGCTTAGTCAGCATAGCTCTGCTCCTCCCACTGTAGACCTCTGCTGAGGAAAGCAAGCACATTTAGACTCTTTCATAAGACAGAAGTGAGTGGCTTTGTTTAAGCACTTCAGTTGTACTTGAAGAAGTAAAGATTCTACGAATCTCTTTACAGTCCAGCAACTGACTGCTGCTGACATCGACTGGGGAACGAGCTGAGAAAAATCTGGGGAAAATCTGGGGAAAAAAGATTTCGCAAAAATATCCGCTTTGAGCAACCCACCACTATCAGTTTTTCTACACTCTAATTTTCATATCCTGCCCCTGTTCATTCCAGACCAGGGCTCGCGCAGGTGATGCACTCCTGGGACACATGGCTGAAGCTGCTCATGTCGGTCTCCAGGGCCTGCCTGGCATGTGTAACAGGATGTATTTCGTATGAAGATAAAAAACCAACGTATCACAACAGAATAAACAGAACATTAAATCCATATTCAACAGATTTGTACATAATTCCAGTCACAGACTTATATTTCCAGCCTCCTATGGGACAACACATTTGAATAGCAACGTTAGTGGATCTTTCCTGTCTGTTCTTTCTGTGAAGCCAATAAAGAGCATCACATGCACTTGTGCACTTGAAATTACACAGATCATTACAGAAGGGAAGGGATTTCCATCACACCCAGCAGCAAGAAGTAGATGATAGATTTCATAACAAACTTTATACTTTTAGAAGAACCTAGAGCAACAAATCTCATCCAAGCCTTCCTGTCAGAAGATAGAGTGCTCTGTTCCCTGTTGAAGACGTGACAGACTGGATTCCCACTGCCTATTCCCAAGACCTATCCCAGTCCTTACAATAGTTAGTAATTCGGTACCAAGCTATATGAAACAGAGGATTTGTATGTTTGACCTAATGTTTTAGGATAAGAAATAGCTGTAAATTAAAAAACAAAACAGATTCAACCTTAAAATCTAGACCACTTTTATTATTTTTTCTTTTATATATACATATTATTTTATAAATCAAGTTAGAGACACCATTCTTTTTGGACTGCACAAATTTAGAAATTTGGCTAAATTCTGAAGGCTTTGCTAGAGATCATCTCTTCCTCAGCATTTTTGGAAGCCTTTCTGCAAGGCAGTCAGTAACCTTCAGAAATAATAAAGCTTTACAGAACCTAAGGTTGTCTCCTTAAGTTATGTAGAACTGTATGTATTTCTGACATGATAGCTGACAAACCAGTGTGTGCAGGGAGGTGGAAAATACCATTAATGAGAATGAAGTTATCAGGAAATAATGTTAACTAGGCCTTTTCATTACAAAGGAAGAGAGCTTGCATGTGTAAAATGGGTACATAAAGTTTTGTAACATATTGCCTACTCAAAACCTCTAACATTTATAATACATTTCCATTACTATTTGCTGTAAATTGCCTATGTCTTTTACATTAAAAATAAATGGTTCCAGCTAGACAGCTAAAAGGTTTGATTGCAAGCAATTTTAGTTGATAGTATCAAACAGAAAAAAAATCTATAACTTTGAACTTAAAGGAGAAAAGAAGATGCAACTTCGCAGAGTTGATCGCTAAAGAATGAACCTTGAGCTGTTTTCCATTTCATTAATGCTCTGTCCCAGTTCACTGGGGCTACTCCTCCACATTACTTTTGGAAAGCAAGAGACGCACTAGTCCCTGTCCCCTTCGTTTACCAAAGAGCTAGAACAGTCACTAGCAGCTTTTAAATTTGATTCGGTTTGTCAATAGCTACAACTGTAATCCTCCCTAATCAATGCTCACACAGTGCACAAGAGGCCATTAAGAGTTTTAGTGGCTTTTATTTTATTAGTAGTCAGGGAGCAGGGACCTGTCAATACTTCCTGGAGCTCTTGTTAGTGTGTGAGCAAGCGGCTTGGATGGCTTTGCCAAGGAACACCTTTAAGGATCAAAGAGAAAAAAGGAACCATTGGAGACACCAGTCCTTGCTCTGTTAAACTTCTCTGTGTCACATGTACACGTGCAGGGGAGGCAACAACTGGACTGAACAGAGCTGTGGGCTTCTCTGTGAGAAAGAGAAGATGTTCACATTGTAAGTGGTCCTCTCTATGTTGCTGAAAAAAACATACGTGCAGAAGTTTGAGCATCCATCAGGAGCTCACGCTCCCCTAGTCAAGATGCCACCTCTCATTACTTCCCAACATCAGTCACTTGAAAGCAGATGGAAGAGTGGCATGCTGCCAAAGGAAGATAAATAATTGATGCTAACATAAAGAACAATCTAGCAGCACTCATGGTGACAGGGAACAATTAAACCAAAAGTTCAACATCTAACATGCTCTTATTAGCTCCCTTTATCTTTTGTTCTTCCGTGTAGGTGTGACCCATTTTATCAGGCTGCATGGACTGACAGAATGTGAGCAGCAACAAAGCTGCTTCAGAAGACATCACCCAAGATTTCATCAGATCTGTGATTTTAAATATTTTGAAGCAAGATGTAGTCTTTCAAGCAAGGACATTCACTAAATCTTGACAAAATGCACCAAGGCCTGGACTATGGGACAGCTGTACACAGCAAACTTGCTCAGAGCTGTACCTTCAGACTCCCACTGCCATGACCTGCCATTGCTGACCTCAATTCAGAGAGGAATTGAAGGTCTCATGAGCAGTAGATACAGATAATAACCACAGAGACGTGCAAGGAAACTTACACTCCTTTAGCAGTTTCATAATGTCTACAGACCAATGAGAACACCCAACTGCTAGAGACTGGCAGATAAAAAGCATCTTCTCTTTGTAAACTGATATTTCAGCACCACCACAGAAAGGAAAAAGAACTTGATTCTCCCAAATGATCTATCCATCTCTTCTTAAAACAGTAGTCCTTTTATGAGGTACAATTAAGTGACGTTTCCAGACCTTTTTTTCTCCCCAGTACCTATAGGCTCAAAATCAGTTCAATAGTTTATTCAAACAGCTGAATGAGCCAAGAACACAGGCCTAAACCCATCTTCATCTCACAGCATTCCCACCACTCAGCAATGAGTTACTGCGTGAAATACATGAAGGAAAAAGAGTCATCTTCCTGATGAAATCACGTGGAGGTTTTTGGGAATTATCTTCCTAAGTTATTTGCTGTTATCTGTTTAAATGGCTATTTATGTGACCCCAGTTCTGTCAGCATCACCCTGGAGAAGTGTCTGTGGAAATCAAAGTCATCTCATGTCGCATCATGACTTTTAGCTTGGTACCAACACACTTCCCTGTTGAATAAAGGTAAGAATTTCACAACTAATACCATCTTCATCATTACCGTCTGAATGACAATTAGAAGGGGGATCTGTAATTGACTTGTATTCTATTGTGCTCTGCTGTGCAAAGACAAACAAAGCCTCAACAACTAATGGGTGAAAGAAGTCAGTTTATCCAGCTGCCTACAGAGTACAAGAATAAAAGTCCTTCACACTTCATTCAGGAGCACGGTGAAACAAGGTTATGCGTCTGCAGCACTTCAGTGCTCAGAGTCTGGAAAATTTCTAAGATGTAGAGAAGAGATAAAGGAGGAATTACATAAATTCAGAGCTTACGAGATGAGAGCAATTTACTGCCAAATAGTCTGCTCTTGCTCAGAGGAAGTGTATGGTGGAACAGCGAGTGGAACCTTTGACTCAAATATCCTACAGCAGCTCAGCCTGATGTGGGCACTAGCCAAATAGCACGACCAGGAGCATCCCGTGGACTCTGCTAACTGCAAGGACAGGCTTCTCCACTTCTTCCCTTCCAGCTCCCATAGTGCTTGTTCCCAGCCTCAGTGACCCAAGTCATCAGAGAGCCGAGTGCTGACCCCTACAGCGTGGCACTGAGCAGTACCAGTGTCACTAATCCAGCCAAGGGGCAGTCCCGCATACCCACCTGCTTAGGAGTAAACACATACTTTCTGCTTAGTGAGCAACAGGTACCTTCACCTGCTATAGTGAGTGCTGAACTCTGGCAGGTGCCCTCTCATGAATACATACAAATCTGGTGGCAGCAACTCCATTTTTAATGACGACTGCATTATTCTCCTTGTAACTTTCAAACAGGAAGCACCGAGTCTTGGTAAGGGAATACTGTACTACAACCATGGCAGAATCTGTTTGCCCATCAGCTGCATGTGCACATGCTCTTTGCCACCAGATCTGAATGCTAGCTGTGCTGTGACCTAACACTTAATGACATCAGATACATTCACAGCCCTGGAATAGTGTTCAAGATACATGAGTTCCTGAAAAGAGGCAGAAAGATCATGTGCACCCATGTACCACTGCCACCTCCGTGAATTTTATTCCTAGATGAGTAATGCAAACAATGCAATCATAAAATATTCTTTTGGTACCTCTTTTAGTATTCATAGCGTGTTCGTGTGGTCTAAAAACAATTTAGACTGAACAAAAAACTAGCGCTGCTTTTACTGATTCTGATATTGAATTCTTTTTTTCTCTGCTATCCCCTCCATGAATACACAGTGAGTCAATCTGGTATGTCTTGATGGTTGAATAAGCTCTTTGATTTTTGAATTATTTTGAGATTAACTGAATTTGAAATGTGTGCTGCATGCAATGTCTTGCTGGCACAAAAAGATGAGCTTTGTTATTGACAGAGAAAAGTTGCAGAGCTACATTTTTCATTATTACTCTGTACTGCTGAACTTGTGTTCCCATCAGACCGCTGCCTGCCATGCCAGCAGGGGCCACCAGGTTGAAAAGTTCAGTTTCCAATATTCTCTCCTGACCTGCCTGAACTTCAGAGTAACAGAATGGTCTTTTCCAGCACGGTAAAAACACAAATCTCTTGTGTAAATAATAAAAGATAGGGGGCATTACATTAAGCTGCTTGAAAGCCGTATAATGCCACAAGTGCATCATACTCCACCCGAGAAACACGCTTTTTATCAGTATAATCCGTTACAGCTTCATAAAAAAGTTTCTGGAGTTTCTGCAGGTTCTGCCCTGTTCACATTCAGAGGAGCTCTGAAAAGTCAGCTGGTCCTCTGCAGATTTCCAAGATGGTAAAATAAATGACTTTAAAGCATGGACAGAAACAACTTTAAACGTGTATCTGAAATTACTGACCATGCAAATAACTATTACTGCTCTGATTTCCCACTGAAAAACTACATGCTGGGAAAAGGAGATTTACTGAGCTAAATGGGCTTAAAAATGGAAGGAGACTCATCAGATTTGTCACTAAAATCCAGAGTCTGAGAGGCTTTGCCCTTAGGTCAAAGAGAGGGAGGAGAGGGCAGTGCTGCAAGGCTGGTTCTCTGCAGCATCTCCTGAGCACCTGTTAGAAATGTCACTTCCAACAAAATCTCTCTCTTCTGCCTGATTTCCTTCCACTTCTCATTCAGGAGCAGCCCCTAAAGAGGTCTCCAGTGAGCTCTGGGTGCTCCACAGCTGACCTCTTGCCACCAGCAGCGGATGCCCAGCTGCCACTTAGACTCTGCCGCAAGCCCTTTCGGGCTGAACCTGTGTCTCAGAAATAGTACAGAAACCCAAGGAACCCAAAATAGAACCTGAAAGGCACGAGCACGTTCATTACTAATCAGCTCGAGCTTCACCAGCTCTGAGGTATGATGAGAGGGAGGGCATGACTCAGAGACGATGGGCTGCGATACGAAGGTGTGAAGTACAGCTGCACAAAGCTGGGGAGTGCTGCATTTCTTAAGGAGGGAAAATCACGGGAAATTTTCAGTGAGCCCACAAATGTAGGACTTGGAAGAAAGGAGCTTTTTCTCCTCATCCTTTCATTACTGCCTACCAGCCCTTTTGTCTAGCTTTGGTTTTTGTGCATACAGTAATGCTTTTGCAGCACTTCACACTCTCACCCTTGCTAAGCTTGTCTTCAACTCTGACTTGTCTTCACTTTTCTTGCCCCTTCTCTCCTGCCCACTCTTTCAGTTCTCCATTTTCTCTTCTTCTTCTATTCCTCTCATCTTCCTTTTATCTCACATTCCCAGTAAGTGCCCTAAGTGAGAGGGATTAATTTTCCTTTACTATTTAGACCTGAGCAGCACACGTACCTGGAGCATTTAAAGGAAGGGGGAAGAGAGCTCTTGTCCTGAAGAGCATGAGTCGCTGTCCATTTCCAGAAAATCTATGCTGGTACAGTAAAAGCAGCACAGCAAATATCACATTTCACTAGCTTCTCTGATGACTGGTGTAATTGAAATAAATTATGAATCCCACATGTGCCACACTAACAGAAAGCAATAAAACAATACTTATGAATAAAGATAGCAATTATCTTATTAAATCAGACGGTAATGTTATTCTACCAGAGGACTCTTCATCTCACGTTGTAATCAATACTGATTATGAGCGTAAAGGAAAGGTTCCTGCCAGTACTATAACAATGTCCCATAGATTTTCAAAGGTAGTGAAAGATTTATCTGGTAAGTAGGATTCAGCAGAGTTATAACAGACTGTTTGGCTTTTGAGGAAGAAAGTCTTGGATACGAAACCAGATTGACACCAGTACTGTTGTCTGAGATTGATTCCAGTGGGACCAAGACCAAAATCTCAGTTGTATTTTTTCTTCTAAAAGGTTGAAAGAACTTAGTGCAACATCCAAGATATTTCTGTAGCTCTATTTCTAGAGATGGTATTTTCCTGAAATGTGGCACACAGGTTTGACTGTAAGATAATGGCCCAAAGCATATGACAGCTTGAGAAAAAAAACTACTTTAGTCATTAAAGCAAACAATTTTCACAGGAAGTGTACTCTTTGTGCTCCAGCTCCTCCCCTATACTCAGAGACAATCCTGACCAAGTTTTTTGGAAACAATAAGCAATTCTGACATCTCAGCTCCATACCTGGTTCCCTTATTATGGTTTTTCCACCAAGTACTCCCTTTCAAGAAGTGTTTTACATGGATGACTTAAAACCACAATGGTGTTACTGAAGAAAGATGTAAAAATGTTTATTAAAATTGAGTAAGCTGTATAAATGACTTCCATCTTAAGACAGAGTATTAAACCTGCATTTAACACTGTTGTTCTTGAGAGTAAATATTTTGAAGGCAAAATAATTCTATTCAGAGCTACTTTCTCCTTGCTTTTCTGGGTTTGCTGGAAGGAGGAAGGAAAATTCTGCCAGTGACCAAAGTTTTTCCAACAATTGCAAGCATTTCTGGATGTGGTCCTGGGACGTCCATGCGCTTAATCAGTAAGGGATGATTCATTCCACCCCGAAATACCCCACAGAAGCATAAATCAGCGAGTCATTAGAGTTAACTGAGTCCTTCAGCATGGGGGAAAGAACACCACTCCCCACAGTCACCTGGGCTGGGATGCTATAGGGATGGAAGACATGCGTCAGCCCAGTCTGGGACCCAGCAGCACAGTTCAGAGCCTGCTACTGATCTGAAGACTCAAAAGAGCTAAGAAGTCAGCAAGAGAAAAGGGAAGCTTGTTAGAGGTTTAGCCTCAAAAGGAATGTTGTTGTCCAGAAGCTTCATTTTCTGTGGGTTTTGGTTTGTTTGGTTTTTTTTGCTAGCAGCTAATTCAATTGTCATGGCTACCATGGTGCACAAGAGAAAGCTTCACTTAACGTGCAAGCTAAGAACAAGCCTTGCAGCACTGCCATTTAAAACCATCTCACAGAACACACAGATACACGCTGGGAAACGAGCAGCTGCCACTGTATGGGCAGTGACAGCAGGTAAAGAGCTGAAGGAAACACACTAGGGCAGCGACAGAAGCCAGGGGTGCTGAGTCCTGGATAGCCCTAGCTCAACACTCACTCCATCCCCTTCACCCTCTTCCCATCTTGTTTAATTTCAAACTACCACCGTAAGAACAACTCTAGGCTTAGCAATTTCACCTTGTTTTGATTCCCCCCTAGAAATCAAGGGTGCTGGTGAATCTTGTTATCTCCCAATGTCCCCTGCTCCCCATTCAACACAGGTATTGTGACCGAGCACACGAACCCGCGATGCAGCTGGTCACTGCTATTATTAGAAACAGAGCTATGAGAAAACTTCCCCGCAATTCTGAAAATCCCAGAAAAGTTCCCTGACCTCCTGTTTTGCTACTTGCAAGTAATGAGCTTAGCCAAAGTTCTCTGACATCTTTTGGAGTTTGCAATTCTTTCAAATAACCTTTTACTAAGTTCTGTGTGAACCTACCCAGATTTACAGCTTTAGGATTAAATCACTCAAACCTCAATGGGCTCCGTGTAAAAATGAGGTGAAACCACAATGGCTTTGAGTTCTGCTTGCAATTTCAGGCTTGCTTTGAACTCAATGCACAAAGAAAACCGCACTTTAAGCCCAAGCAAGCAGTCTTTTGAAATACCTCTCTCTTGGAGGTAAGATAGACAAGCCACCTCTGCACATTACTGGGAGCTTTCTTCTGCGGCACGGGGTCGAAAGGAGGGAAAACATTCTTGCCCTTCTGACTGACAATTTCCATGTCCCAGTTTTAAAGGTGGGCCCACATCCTTTGATCAGCCTTCCCAGCCAAACTCGAAGTTGTGCCTTTCAGGAATATTCACCTTTTGCAGCCTGATGCCAAAAATAACTTATTGTAAAGTCTTGAAAGCAGCACTCATTTCCTCCACTCCTGAAACCCATCTCCTCCTCCTTTTTTAACAG
This sequence comes from Callipepla californica brunnescens, assembly GCA_023055505.1. Classification (NCBI taxonomy): domain Eukaryota; kingdom Metazoa; phylum Chordata; class Aves; order Galliformes; family Odontophoridae; genus Callipepla; species Callipepla californica. The sequence goes on from JALIRH010000013.1 coordinate 5,047,927, forward strand.
CCTAACAGCCTGCAGTATATCACATATCTACGGAACAGGTTGGTCATGTCATCCATATTCTCCATGCCTCTTTCCCAGCTCTCCAAATCCGGCACGGTAATGGGCTCTACCCCATTCTAGCATCTGCAGAGTAAGTTTCTCATTAAATACTCCAGTATTCAAACATTCCCTGCTCCTCTCAGCAGATTCCTATAAGCAGAGTTATTCTAAGGCATGCAACTCTTATATTACAGACACAGATGAAACAAATATTTCTGCAGCCACTAAACCCAGATTGAGCATGTATTGATCTAACCTGTTATGGGAAACTTATTAACTTTGATATTTATATCTATGCGTTCTTCCCCAACTCTAAAAAAATAAGTGAATCCTCACCGAACAAAAAGGTGAAATCTCCCCTCATACACAACGTACCAATGTAATTCATAATGAGCTTTGCTATTGTTCTAAGACTTTCACATCCAAGGCTTTATCTGCATCAGCGTGATGTCCAGAACACAAAAACAAATGAGAAACTAACAAGTTGTTAACATACAGCTGTAGCACAACTGCAAATGGTATTGCAAAACTAAGTTAAGTACTCCAGCAAGGCAGTTAAGACATGTTCTCACCTGGTTCTCCAAACCAGCAAAAAAACTCATCCTTTTCTTAAATACTGGTGTATTTCATGAGCTAGTATTGGAAAAATCCCCTTTTTAATTCCTACATTCTGTTTCCAACTCTGTGTTGTTGCAGCAGTTTTCATTTTGCTTCAACTATCAACTATAACTGTAACCTGGGAACTGAAAATGAAGTGATATGTCTTCCCTATTTCACAGAAATCACTGGCAAAGAGTATTGAGTAATCAATAACAAAGAATTAGTACTTAACACATGCTTCCATTTGTACCAGGAGCAGAACTCACCTCCCTCTCCCAAAACTATATCGAGTTTGCAGTGTTCAGGTTACTCAAGTGCAAAGCAATTTATAAACAAAATCTACCAATACGTCTTGAAGAGAAATATACAACACCTGATCTAAAAGCCTCACATCAGCTCTCAGTTCAGGTTGATATCGATAGGTTGAGAAAAGAATCATGGTACAAATATACTTTTTAAGAAGTCAAACTTTAGACATAAAAAATGAAACTGCTTAATACAAACTACACGAAATTAAACTTTACCCAATCACTTCTTTAATTTAACAAAAAAAAAATTAAATTATAAACCTTGCTTAGAAGCAAGTGAACTTAAAAGTTCAAAGAACTCAACATCACACTAAGTGAAAAGCAAGGATCCACATTTGCTCATAAATAGAAGAGTGCACAATGTGACCATGAGTCTGCCAAGAATATTTCCAGGTTCCAGTAGAGCCATACTTTCTCTAGATACACTAATTGTTTCATTTTGGCAAAGAAACATTTTCCAAATTAACTTATACTGACCCTCACTCTTTCCATCAGCTTCATAATTCTCATCATTGTCTTCTGAATGAATAATGTTTGTTTATTTCAGCTCCTCTCCAGCAAATGCTTTCCATCAAACATCTGTCTCAAGATATGTACTAGCTGGAGGGTATAAGCGATGTGTTCACACTGTTCTCCATTTCTCACTGCCAGCCTTTACAGCAGTCACACCGTCTTGCAGCCATGCAGGCTGCATCCTCTGGGCGCTTTCTGCCAACACAAGTGAGTTTGCCAGCCCAGCCCCCTCTCCCTTACTGTTCAAGGCACAGCACAACATTTCTTTCTCCCCAGGTCAAAGCAAAGCAGTGCCAGGCTGCAGGCATGCAGCTGCCGGCCTGAAGTTTGCTCATCCAGCAGTCAGCTCCCATCAAAACAACCAGAATGATTTCCTGGCACAGATATGTTATTACAGGCAACCTGATCACCAACTTAGATGGTCCAGAAGACCTAGAGTAGTGAAGCAGCAAGAAGTCAGTGGACAATTGTGTAAGAGACAATATTAATTACCATGAAATGCTACAAAAATCAGGTGCCCAATTCATACTGCATCTGCAGCTCTGGTGGTGAAGTACATTTTCCATCAGTAGTCTTCTGCTTTTATCTGACAGATAAGAAAAGAGGTGTTTACAGCCAGCAGCAAGCCCTTAACAGCAACTCTCAGAGCACTGTATAGACCATCCTAGAGATGCTGACATGGGTCACAAAGCTTGACCAAAAAAAAAATATATATATATACCCTAGCTTCTTTCCTGCAGCAGAACTGATGTGTCAGGGAAGACCTGAGAGCGGCTCTGCCCTGCTGGTGTAGCTGCTCCCAGGGCCACTGAAAGGTGAATGCAGATTACATGCCATTTTTGATTACAGATTACATTTTTAAATGCAGATTACATTGCCATCTAAAACCTCAAAGTTTACAAACTTAAGAAGACTAAGAGACAAATGCTCAATACAGTTTTTCTCTTCAGGAGCTTCTAACTCTCTGCAGAACATGCCCTAGGACAGTGCAATATGCACAGTCAGGAGATAGGTTTTGCCTCCATCAGACAAACAGAATGAAAACGTTAAGCAGACGTTAATGAAGATAATGCAATACTGCAACATGCTTCTTGCAGAATCAAGAGAAAAAGCAAACTGCAACACAAAAAGGAAGGGAAAGATCAGGGAATGGACGTGAAAAGGCTCTTTCCTCACAATCCTACCATAGCTGTACAATAGCAGCTGCTAATAGGAACTGTCAAGGGAAAGAAAGCTTAATGGGACAGCAACAAAGCTGAGCAAGAAGCAAAAGAACAGTGAGTAACAGCAAGTGCAGGTAAACAGTGGTACAAAAGTGCCATCTACACTTATAACCAAGGACAGCACTTAACGTTAACGAATGCATTAACATTCCCAGGCGATAAGCTCACACACTCATAGCATTAGAGCATTTTAACATGTCTTGAGTAGCCTGTTAAGGAGAGGAGGACAGGTAGTGCTTCATAAATTAAATCAAATATATTATGTGATCGCATTTATTTTTATCTGAGCCTACACCTCTTGAATTTTTTATCACCTTAAAGAAGAAAAAAAAAGAATATAGATATGCCCTGCAAACCCATCAGTTTGTCAAGTTTAGATTTTGAAACGCGTATAAAATTTACACCCACCGAGCATATTTTTATACCCACATAAAAATGTATTCTGGCAGTGTTTTGCCAATATGTCATCTATAAAGTTTTGTTTGGACATATATATCTATATAGAGAGAGATAGATATGTGTATATTTAGTATAGGAGTCTGAGGCTGCTTTCCATTGAAGAGCTTTTCATCGCGGTCATACCAGGGTGCTCTCAGCATCACTGCCCGTGCTGAGATGTGACAGCTTCCACGCAAAGAAGAACAGTGACCACTTGATCCCTAACTGGGTTTCTGTTCTGACTACTAAGTTAGAAAGGGCTGCATGGTTCTCTCTGTGCAAGTCAGACCGGTATTTGCATGCCTTCCCAAGGACACAGCCACTTGCCTGCCCACTCTATCTTGTTCACCTAGAGGCTGGGCAATGCCTAACCTGGCCAGGGCACTCCTCACAAAAGAAGGCTACAGAAGAGGGCCAGGCATACTGGCTGAATGCTGTATCTACACACGCACAACTGTCACAAAAGCTGCTGACACCTTTGCACATAACGCTGTACATTTCTGGTGCAGAGCCACAGTGCAGCCTTACACCTATCTCACAGCGTGACACAAAGCTACACGTCACTCCAACCCACAAACACACAGACCACAAACACACAGCACAGTGCAAGAGCCAGAACTCAGAGACCACAAGGCAGCAGTGACTGATGTGAACTACTTTGGTATTTTTGAGAGGTGGGGGCAGAGTGTAATGCCATAAAAGCAGTAACTACAGATTCCCACTTGAATGCAGAGTGCAGAAAATCACTTGCAAGGGTATTTTTCCGATTATTACTGTAGCAGAAAACAATAACACAGATATGCCTATTTTCTTTTTAAGCTAAGTACCTGTCACATCCCACTTGGTTCCTTTTCTTCCCTTCCAGGTTCTATTTGATTAGTAAGAGATAACTTATGAAAAGCAATTTCGGAGGCTGCACAGTACCACACTCATTTTTCCCAATGCTTCTTTTAATGCGTTCTGCACACACTGTGGTATCCTGGGTTTTGTATTAAATAACCATAGAAAAGTCTCACTGTGATACAGCTTCAGTGATCAACTAACACAGACCTGATTATATGACCAAGGAAGAAAAGCCTTTATGCCTCCTCTGGGCCATGACTGCGTGGTCTCCTTTCCTTTGCTGTTTGTATACTTCGTACTCCTGTCTGCTTACTACCACCAAGACAGTAATTTCAGTGAATCTACATGGCAGGTAATGTGGCAACACTACAAGCCTGTGTAAACTACATTTTTGTTAACTGTTTGCCTTAAGCTGCACAGATGCATAAGAATTTCTTGCTAACGTTAGTACAGCACTTCCATTGACTGCAATCACGTAGAGCCATTTATCAGCTCCCCAGAGGCCACTGAACTCCCACTGCACTCCAGGAACTTACTGGCATCCCTAAGCATGCCAATAACCATTTTATTCCCTTCCCTGGTACTTAGGCTGACATCTGACACATTAAAACAAAAATCTGACTTTGACTATGGAAAAAGTTCATGAGCTGGTATATGGAAGACATCACAAAGAGCAGTGATATCATATTTTTCTCTTCAGTTCATTGGGACCGTGGTTAAGCTGTCATGCTCATCTTTGAAGCACGTAAAAGCAGGACTGTCCAGTTCTGTTCTCCAGGCTTTGATGTGTTTTGTTCTGTCTCGTTACCCTGTTATAAGGTTTGAGCCAAGAAACACAGGAGATCTGAGCCACAAAACTCACAAAAAGGGCTGCACCCTTAGCTTGCAGCAAACAGAGTAAAACAGCAAAGGAGGGAACACCTTCCTCGAGGAGTGGGCCCGTGCCCTGGTCAGACAGGACACCACAGCTCAGCACAATGTGAGCCAAGCCTGAGCTCAGAGCTGCGAGCAGCCTGCCAACGCAGTGCTTTCCAACACCAGATCAGTGAGAATGCTGAAAATTACCTAACACATTATTATTTGACACTGGCACAGTCAAAAGTGTGTCCTCATTAATTTAAAGCACGCAGAAAACTTCCCATTCTCCCTGTTCTATAGATCCTCTACAATAAAGTGTGCACTTTGCTGGCATATCTAATCCCTAAATCATTTTCAGATCTGACTTTCACAATTGCAGTAAATTTCACCTGGGCAGCTTTTGTGCTTTTTTTTTTTTTTATGTGCAAACTGAGGAATGGTATTTACGTATTACATAAGTAAATACTCCATCACAGTCAGATTTGTGTGCACGGAGCAACAAGAGAGGTTGAAGCTCGGTGCTAACTGGCCTAGAAAGCTGCCATAAATCCAAACCCTTTAGGTCTTTAAAAGGGGACTTCTGGCCTTCAGTTAAAGCAGTGCACTAGCCAGCTGCAACACGAGGAATCAATTCTGCCCCATCCCTGCCCCTCAGCTACGTGCCTGTCCTGTCCTCTCCCTACTGTAGCTGTCTTATCCTGCAGTGCTTCTCTTAGAAACACGAACCCTTAAATCAGAACAAAATCAAGACCAGCAGAGATCTTTCAAGCATGGATTCAGCGTGCTAATAACAACCCAAGAGATAAGAACAGCTGCAGCCCTTTCCACCAGCGTTCCTCACAGCGCATGGTTGCGCAGTCTCCCATCAGTGCGAAGCTCACTTGCTTTCCTTGCTGTAACTTTTGAGTCTGCTACAGAAGCTCTGGTGTATAAACAATAATTAACATCTGAAAGCAGAGGTTTACAAATGGCATTGTTTGATTTGCAATACATTTCACTCAATTTTTCTTCCGCACAGAGAATTCTTAAAGAGAATGCTGACAAACAAGCAGCATAAGGTCTGTGTTTTATTAAAATTTAAAACACATGCTGCATAAACAGAATGTCAAAAGAATATGTTAATCAAATACAGGAGCGGGCAGTCAGCTCGATCAGCTCTTCGCTGTGATGGTGTGAAGCTGGGGGGTGCCAACAGCAGGGTGACTCTGTAACCACATTAAGTATAGATCCAAAGATATTTTAGAAAGTATAGACATTTCCTCTTCAAACTCATGCATTTCTTATCTTCCCCGAGATCCCACACTGATGCTTCAGAAAGCACTGTAAACCTTTGAATTCTGTTTTAGTATAGGACGTTGGCAGAACCAGGACACCCAAACACTAACCCCGTGCTAAATGAGTGAGGAAGACAGGGCCATGAACTGCAACATGCTCTTGCTGGAAGATGAAGCCCTTTCTGTCCTTGGTTCCTCCTCCTTGGGCATTCAGCTGTAGCACGCATGGCACACACCAAAACCCAGCCACGGGTACAACACCTGGACTTTGTCAGTCCCTCTCAAAGAGAGAACATCAAAAAGAAAAGACCTTAAAGGATTTAAAGGATACATTCCACATGGCTGACAGCTGGCCCATCATCAATGACATCCCCTATCCCTCTCCTCTGTTGCTTTGACAAAATAACAGGAACGTACTACACTTATTCTACATTCTTAGACTCTTACTTGGCTTAACTCATGACATCTCCTTTGACCTACAGTAGTTGAGACCCGAGATCATATAGAAATCTCAGACTAAAAGAAACCCATCGAGAATCTGTAGGTGCCCTTTCAGTGCAGGCCTATAACTCACCAACGGGATCCCGTAGATAACAGTTTATAGCGGGAAGCCACAGATGTGGTGGCATGCACATCGCTTCAGTCACAGACACGTCCAAGGCAATTCCCTTTACTGCACATTCATTCTGGACACAAATGAAAATGGATGGAATGGCATTTCTGTACTGACACCACAGGGAAATCTTGCTCTGCTGAAGCTAGCCATGTTCTGAGCCATCTAACAGCACTGTCCATTTAAACGCATGGCTTCACTACAAAACTAATATGTTTTGGAGTTCTTTGTTTTAGAGGTTTTCCACCACCACGAGATGAATAATGAGCAGAAACACAGCGTGTGGGCAGGCCACTGTTCTCTGACATCGTATTTACACTATGCTCCTTGAAGATTATTCCTTTCAATCAGGTTTTCCTATTGCAAGGGCTATTTTTACATCTGTAATTGAACTTTTTATTAAAATTCTTTTTTTATGTATGATCTGCTGTGATTTTGCTGGTTTGCTCATAGGTTCTCCTTACATAGTAATTCCTTGAAATTCCACTGAGTTACTGTTTATACCCTGAGCTGCAGCACGGGCTGGGGAAAGATGCACGAAGAATACAGAAAAGATGTCATCAGCCCATTTGACTGCATAAATCTTTCTCAGAACTCCAACATCTCCCCCTGTTAATGTAAACCACGCACAAAAGGAAGCATAAAAACTTTAGCGATTCAGGCCTTAAATGTTACTACTACAGGGAATTTTCAACGATTTACTGGTAACATACTGAGCTAATGGAAAGCACAGAGCCCAGGGCAGGCACTCTTACAAGGGATGGGCTGGTGAACTGGATTTATGAGCCCAGCTGCCTTTTAAAGGTGGAGGAGCTGCTGCTCCACACTTTAGCACTGCATTTCCTTGAAGCGTTGCTTTCCTTAGGACAGTAATTGCTGACAGTTATCCAAATAAAAGTAGCAAATTGTTTTTACCAATAAACTCTGTTGTCAATAAGAGACTGATACTACTTCTGAACAGCTTAAAAAAATAAACGCGATTTATTCATCAACCAGTTTTTATCAATACCTCTAAAGTTTATATTCAGAAGGCATCTTCACTTTGCTTTTAAACAAATAATTTCATCATAACATGCTTCTCAGTAAAACTACAATAAGTTTTCACATTATATTACGGGAGCAATGGCTATTCAGCTCTAAATAATGGCTCCTTTGCTAGACAAGTCAATGGAAATTGATTTGTTTCAACCTCCTGTGCTCACACACACAAAGCCTGCATACAACAACCCTATTGACTTTTGCAAGCAGTACTCAACCTTGCATCCTCAAGGACTCATAGCAAATTTTTTAGATCATTCCCCTCCTATAGTGTACCCCTTATGAACCAAGACTGCATTTAAATGTCAGTCTACAGCAATAATACTCCGAAGAGTAAATTAGTCACCAAATTGAAAACCTAGCTCATACTGTAGCACACAGCCCAAAATGTGATGTGAGGAAAAAGAAAATTAAGATGTATTGAAGTTCACAATGGAAAGTATCAACTGTACATGTAGTAATAGGAAAGGGGCTCAGCACCCTGTCTACACAAGAAGTTTTGGAGCACAGGCTGCCTGCCATAAAGCTCCCATCTGCACACAGAGTGTTCTGCATGGCAGACAGGCCTTTCCCAGTCCTGTGTGTACTGACTATTTCCTCTCTTCTATAAACAAGAACATTTAAAAACAATTAAAATAAAGATTAGGGATATTAGCATGGCAGAGACATTAAGTGCAGTATCAAAGACACAAGAGACCATATGGTCCATCAAAATCTGCATCTATAAGCTCTGGAAATACAAATCAACCATTTTTCTATCTTTTTAATCCTTCCATTCCTATTTAATTCTGATAATCAGCTTTATCCCTACACATCCAAACGAAACACATTATTCGAGCATCGCCATAAACAAAAGCAGTTGTGAGAAGACCATATATGGATGCCTTCAAGGCTGATGCTTGACCTCAGATCTTTGAGTCAGTTACTATCTCAGATAACCGAGTTGTTTTACTCCTTTTTGATTTTTAGAAAACTTAAGAGCGAACCTTGGCATCCAACATGCTCCGTGATAGCAGCTTTGTTCACACATGTCACAGCAATATTTTCACACAAAGCCAAGTGTCTAGTGACTTCACGCAATGCATTAAGCTTCAGATTTATTTATCTGATAAAAATCTCAGAAGTGGGCACTTGAATATTCTTTATGTTGGCTAACCCTCACCCAAAAAGAAAGAACAAGTGACTGTTTTTATTGTTGTTCCCACTACAGCAGTGTAAATACTGTGTGTTTACCAGCACAGTGAGCTAAGTGACCTAACTGAAATCAGAAAGCTGGTAGAAATCAGTCCTGATTATTCCCTAAGCTGCTCTGCTGAGGTTTTTGTTTTGTTTTAAGAACAAGGATGGGACCAATGCAGCCGTGCATGACAAAGGACAGCACACCATTAGCCAGCTATTGGTGGGACTGTGTCACACAGGAATGAGTTCTGGTAGGCAATAAGAAAAAAAGAAGAGTTGACCACATAACTTGTTTTCAGTGGAAAATGAGATGTGCAATGCATTTAAGTGCAGTCTCATTAGCACACTGTTAATCTGCATTCTGTGTACAGATAGATATTCAAACTTCCATGCAAGAACGTATCATCGTGCAAGAGCTGCCCTCTGAAGGCCAGTCGCCAGCCAAGGTGACCCAGAAAAACCTGTGATCAGATATGTGAATCACAAATCTTTTGGCTGTATCAGGTAGATGAATTCACTGATGTAGCAGGGCCGAAACCGCTGTACCAAGCATCAGCTTTGATAGATCAAGCACTGCTCCAAGGATAGGCGAAGAACCCACGAATGCCAGCAGAGATCATTCTGATACACAACTGAACTTCCCCCTCTCCATTTGTTTTATTTAAATATTTACATGTGAACTGCCTGACCCCGAGCAAAGCTGACAAAACAGGGGGCCTTTAACCAAGCACTAATCTCAGCGTGCCTGAGAATAGCTTTCAGATAAGAAGTGCAGCCACGGATATGAAACGCTTTGGGATACAGCTGCAGATGTCATACTGGTTCTTCCTGATTTTTATCTGTGAATGTTATTTTGAGATAACCTTGATTTCTTTTCCTAATTTCCAACAAGTCTTGATTTAGTTACTTTACAACAAAGCCTGTGATCTACTTAAACTATAAGGAGCTCCATCCCAGAGAGAAAATTAACATTACTCAAGTTCTCTCCTCTGATAGATAGCATATGACTCCAATAAACCAAATTAATAACATTTTCTATGTACATGAATGCCTGTGTAATAATAATAATTTAAAAATAAGTTCTTTTAAAAAAGGGTTTCCACTCCGGCTGGTAACTCCTTTCACCTCAGAGCTCTGCAGAACCTTTTGCCCCCAACAGTGATCATATAGCAGGTACCCACCCAGGTCAAAGGGCTCTACCATGATTAGAATGTTGCTTTCAGGTTGTTGTTTTTTCTTTCTGCCAGTGAATGCCACTTGAGGTGCTTGTCCTCTTAGAAATGCCCATTTCATATCACTGTGTCACCTATATTACCATTTTTTCTCTTTCCCCATATTTGCTGCTGTGTTCTGAAGCTCTTCTCTTCCTCCAGGTTACAGAATAACTAGCATGCATTTGCTTCTCATAAACGGCCTTCCTAGCACTCAAAATTACTCCTTCCACTTTCTGATCTAACCTGGCCTCTTTCTTCTCTCATTTACTTACTAATTGCTTCATTAAAAATAAAAGGGTCCCCTATTGACTGACATCACCCAAAGCAATACACTCCTCAACTAGAAACAAGTAAAAAGGCAAAAAGTCCTGACCATAAACCACCACAACAGAAGTCACATCAGAAATGTTATTTCCAGCTCTAAGACTGGAAGTGAAAGTCTTTGAAGAGTCTTGTCTGCACTTTGGGTGCCTACATTTAAAGAGGAAAGAAGTGTTAACAGAAAAGACTGATCATAAAGGCAAAAATAAAGAATTTGGCTTGTTTATATGAGAGAGGGTGCAAAACTTTCTCATCAGTATAACACTGGGACAGCCATGAGAATAGATGCAAACACATGCATACTAATGAAGGGATAAGTGAGAAAAGTTCAAGTTAAAAGTTATTTAGAAGTTCTGAATGATCAGAGAAAAATGGAGGCAGAAAGGATGTTTTTTTCCCCTTCCCTTTAAAATTGGGGCTTGATCATCTTAAGAAACTATACTGTAATAACAGGAGATTAGACCTGGACACAGAGATCAAGAAGATTCTTAGCAGCCAACCCAGTGTTTATGTCAGGGAAAAATGTTCTGTGTAGAGCTGGATGTTATATAGACAGATAAGATTATGCTATTTGGTGTGGAGTATTTGCAAGAAAAAAAACATATCAGAAAAGATAAAAGCAACACATTTGTAAGGATGAAAGCTCAAGGGAAAATAAATGCTGACTACTTTTGGAAGAGAACTCAAAAACAAAAAAAGAGTTGTGTTAGAAAAAAAAAAAAAAGTAGCAAAAGAGGAACATAGCAAAAGAAAACAATGCTGAATCTGGGTCTCCAGCACAGGACACAATTCCACTGTCATAGGTATAACATCAGGAGGTTTATAAATGAATTATTCATCCCAGTTTTCCTCCTCCATCTTTCTGGACGTTTCTTGATTCCTCATTAAGATGCTGAAAAAATGAAATCTTGTCTGCAATAGCTCCCATTTCTTCAGCCACCACCTTGTGGACAGCCTCAGGACTGCTCACCAGTGGCTGTCACCTCCAAGAGCCTTCAGCTCTTGAAAGCTGCAGGCAGAGGCTTTCCCTGAAGTCTCAACATTCAGCACCTAATGAAAACATCAGCTTTAATTTATAAATTAAATCTTCACCTCTCGAGTTGGCAGGGGAAGGATTTACTGTAAGTACAATGGTCTCAATGTAGAAAACAAGTCTGAAAAAAACACTTTATAAAAGAGGGAAATACGAGCTTGAGGATTGAAGCAGACAGCCTGAGAGCTTAGCATGGGTAAGTGTGCAAGCACAGGGCACAGAGTGTGAGCCCACGTCCCTGCTGGTGGGAGGGAACACGAGGCAGATCTCATTCAGATGCATGAAACCAGGTAGAACAGGTGAACAGAAATTAATGAACTCCATAAATATTAGCAAGACCAGTGATGAAATCTAACACTGCAACTAACGACAATCAGTGGGAAAATTATTAATACTCAGGTACATCTGAACTTGCTTTTCTTCCCCTGTTTTTCATGGGGGAAGATAACCATCAATTCTTTAGATTAAACCTTCACCACAATGCCACACACTGAGCAGCGTGCCACTCTGAGCAGTGGGGAGGTGGCTTTGTGGCAGCAGCTCTCTGGGCCCTCACACTGCTAAATATTTAAAACACGGTGTTACAATACACGGTACGGTTTATCAGAACACAACAAGCAACAAAGGAAGCACATATTTATCTTAAATGATGAGCAATTTAAATGATGTGGAGGTGTTACCTCTCCATTCTCCAGAGTATCTTGGCATTACAGCATAAAAAGGTGCCTCACTTTTCCTCCCAAGTCATGGCCAGCTCTTCAGAGAGTAATAACTGGGCTGTAGCGTTCAAATACAAGGAACAGCACTTGTCTAGTCAGGATCACAACACTGCTTCTAAAACATTCCTACCTCATGCAGCAAGACAACATACACTCCTCAAATGATTAACCCTGAGTGTTCAGTGAATGTACATAACCTTCCAGCATCCTTCATTATTCCATGCCTTCAATTCCTGGGGTCACTGAATGAGGCAGAAGCTGCCTGGCTACTGCTGGGCTAGTAATACAGGAGTTAACAAACCAGGTGCTATGAAAAAAACCAAAAGGAATACTTCGTTTCTTCCAATGTGTCACCCTTCTGTATTTCAACAACGCCCTCCATTAATTACCGCAAGTCTGCATCTTAACATTTAGACTGAAGTTCAGCATAAACTCAGGGTCACTGTTGGCAGTTTCCCAGTGCCCCCTGAGCACACAGCCTTACTGCTCAGAGGAAACCACGAATGCTAAAGGTACAAGGCAAGTATAAGCACAAAATGAAACACAGAACTCTAAAAATATCCCCATGATCTATGCATGTAGCCACGCTGCCTGACAGATTCAATTAAATCCGTCATACATCATTCCTGCAGTGTTATTGATAGAGACATAGCGCTATTGAATTTTAATTATTCAGCTAATATTGATCCCACAATAATCTGGTGAAAATCATCTCAGGTTGTCAGTACCCCCAGGAGACAACGGCTATTATCTAATTATAAATCACACTGTGTCATTTGATAAAAGGTTAGGGCTTTTTTTTTTTTAAACACTTTTTTGCAGTCAGAGTCTCATATATAAATCAGAGTGACATGATTTTCTTTAAATGTTAATTATTTTCTTCCCATCGCGCATCTATTCCATTATCATGACCGACTCATGAAAGCGAGTTCTCAGTGCGCGCAGCAAATTCCCAGAGATGCAACAACAATTAAAGAAATGAGATTTCAGTTTCACTCCACAGTGACCTTGAGCAAGCAACTGTAATGCTCACAGGGCTCGCTTTCCCCCAGGAGAAGAGCGAGGCACTTACAGCACTCACTCTTGTTAAGCATTTGAGATTCTCTGAGGAAAGCCGAACAGCAGCAAACTTTCCTCTCCAGCTCTTGCTGAGACAGAGGCCAGTCAGTACCCCTGCAGAGCACTTTCCTGTTCTTCACTGATCCTGGCTTCCCTCTGCACCCTGCAGCAGTGACCAGGGTGCCTAGCACTGACGTTCTCGGTAAGGAAAGGCCCAAGATGCCTTCTTGCTGCTGCTACACCGCTAATTTCCACCTTTCAAAGCCAGGGAGATTTCCTTATGTGCAGATGGTTTTCCCACACTCACCCCACGGGGTGAAGCCAGGGGGCTACGGTCTGCTACAACATGGTCTGCTACAACATGCTGCTGCCCTGAAACACCTGATAGTTTGAAGTAAGATCAACGTTATTCAGCATCCCCTCAAGGTGGTCTGCACCGATCCCTTACAGACATCTGCATCCTTTGCAATTCAGAAAACACACCTCACACCCAAAGAGGCTGCTTACTGAATCTGGAAACCTGGGACCAGAGGAGAGAGCACATTCCCAAATCACAAAGATGTCCTGGTACATCTTCCTTATGCGACAACTGACTCAAGCATGCTCCACTGACCCAAGGGGAGCAGAGAAGTGCCTACTTACTGCATCTTATCTCCAACTGAGAGACCCAAGGGCAAGCAGTGCAGCTCCCCGGGTAAGGCGGTCAGAGGGAATCTTTATGCACAATCCAATAGCACATGACAGACGGCGTCCCTGCAGGGTACATTTATGTATAAGGAAAGAGGGTGATAAAAGTGCCTGATCATCGCTCCCTAAAATACAATGACTTAAACAACTGCAGTGATGGTCTGTAATAAACGCACCGTTCAGTGCCATTCTGGGACTCCCTTCCCCCTCCCTTCACCCCCCCAAATGCCTTGAACTTTATGATACAGAAATGAGGATAAAATAAATGATCAGCGACAAAAGGCCTAAACTGAGAACACGAAATCTGAAAGGGGAGGTTAAATATTTAGAAAACTGAAAGTGTCCTCCTCTAGATTTGAATTTTATCTGATTCGAAAATGTCACTATTGAGTCAAGGACAATTTAGAGACTAAAGAAATTTTTCAGCTGAAACAAGGGACATTTTGGAAAATCGGGTTCAAATGAGAAGTATACACATGAAAGCTATCACTTGGCACTCACTGCAGACTGTAAGCCCTTATGGGCCGTGGGACTCACTTTATTTTGTCAAAGGACATTTACACTTGTAGTTGAAATCTCCAAAATCACGACATTTTCTGCAGCTAATGGATTTTGGCGACTCTGTAGGGAGACTGACTGAAATCCTCTGGTCCCCAGTGCTGCCCTGAACCGAAGGAACTTCCAGCAACAAGAAGATCCATTTTTAACAACAGCTTTAGATTAGCACCTCACTCATGGACTTTCCTGGGGGTCAAACATTGCCAGGGCACTTCAGAAGATCTCCCTGCCCCTAAATATGCCACTGCCGGAGACTTCCACACCCACCATATGTTTTAAGATCCTTGGAGAGCTGAGATGCAGTTTGAAGAAAGAACTGAGATGGAATAACCCAAAGGCATTATTTCATTTTTCACAGAAAGCTAAAACAAGGACGAATTAAAAGCTCTTTCAGCATACCTTTGCAAAACCACATCCTAAATCAGTGCTGTGTTCACACCCAATTGCTTATTCATTCCTCATTTTTGTTTTTTAATTACCCCAAAGATCTTCAAGCCAGTGCAGTAGAATGAACCACTATGAACAAGATCAGAAAATCTCCAGCGTTGTTCATTCAAGCTATCATTTTCATTTAATCCAAAGCATTTTCAGTCACTTTTCATGCATGAGTCAAATTTACCCCAGTCATGTGGGGAAGAAAACTGTGCCCTAAGTTACTGCTACTTGGAGCCACCTTGGTTCTTTGTAAATAGTTCACTTTGTGACTTCTTTCTAAATTTAGGTCCTTTCTATTTTCAGTCTTTGCTTTTTATTACCATGTATCGCACTCCAACCAGTTCTTTTCCATAATTAACCTCATGTATTCACACCTATCAGTGTTTTTTCTTACTCTGAACGCGACTCCTCATTTTGCTTCCTCTTCAGAGAACCCTGAGCTGTGCCAAAAACTTCACGAACAAATAGACATTCTGGGAAACGCTCTCTCAGCAGGGTGTGCAGTTCTGTGTTGTTACTCCATTAGCATGAGGAACAGAAATACAAAATGAATCTCCAGAAGAAGCCTTAAGGAAAGTGATGCAAAAAAAAAAAAAAAAAATCATGTTTACTATGCACCATTTCTCCTGTTCTGCCAGCAGAAGCATGCCTTTCCAGTCCTAGCCCAGCTCTCCCACGTAAGCCTATTCATACCCCCCAGAGAAGAATTTGAGCTCACATCACCAGATTCACAAGTGGGGCAGTAATGCAGAAGGCACTAATTCCTTCTCTGCAGAGTGACACAGATACACCTCAGGTTTGATGTAAGACAAAAAGCTGTGATATTTCAGTTTGCAATGTAAAACTGAGGCTATGCCTAGAAACAAGGAGACAGCTTTAGCACAAAACATGAGAGAAAAATCACCTGCTGATTGTGAGGCAAAATTGCAAAGAAATCAAATTAAACAATCCAAAGGTTTTTCAAAACCTGAGTACTTGTGCAATACAAAAAGGACTCAGATTTGTGTACTTCAAATGGAGGAATTCAAAACCCTACAGACTGTGTGATGGCAGTGCACAGGTGCGCAAAAATCTGCATCTCAACAGAAGTAAAAATAAACAAGCAATTAAAGAAGGACTGTGAAGTGTACAGCTTTGTCAATTTCCCAGAGGCCATCAATCCAATGCCAACTTATGTGTGAGCTGGCACCAGACCCAGGCAGCACAGAACCATTTCTGTTGTTCATACTCCTACTATTGTTTCACATGTTTATTTTTTATTTTTTTCCTGAAATTTAAACTGCATTTTGGCCAAATGCATCTTAAACCATTTGATTATAATAGCATGTTTCAATATCCTGTCAAGTGGGATATCAATGACTTTGAGATTAGCAGCACAAATAAAATAAGATTTCCAAAGGAAATGCAATAACCTTTGGTAAATAACAAGTGAGATTCCATCAGTCACCCCACATAACACTGGCTTGTGTACTGAGATAGGCTGATTTACCAACAGGGATCAGTATATTAGTATAAGGATCAATATATTAGTTAAGCAAAGGTAATCAATGAGTGCTAGGTCTAAAACTTTCCAGATTAGCTTTACTTGGTGTGCCAGCAGCCTTGTTTTTCACAACTATCCTGCCTCACTTGAACACTGCAGTCACAGTAGACTACTTTTATCTTTGCTTCCACCAGGTGCAAGGCCTTTTACACTAAATTTCACATATATTGTTTCAGGTTATAGTGAGCTAAAAATAGGAAGTTGCTCATTATGGCACAAAAAGCTATTGAAATTTGCCAAAAAAAAAAAAAAAAAAAAAAAAAACTGGTAAAGATAAGCAAAAAGCACCGTGACAAAGCTGATGATGGAAAAAGGAAGAGGAATTAAGTGATCTAAGACCACCATAGGCCCCTACCATACACATGCCCAAAAGGACATTACAATACGTAATGAGCTCTTGGAAAAGAATATGTATGCCAACACATTGCATGTGCATGTTTTAAATAGTTAAATGTACAACTTGAACTCTGAGCGCAGGCTTGATTCATCAAGTCACCACTAGTACACAGCGGGAGGAATAAAGGAATGCTACCATCTAACACCATGTTGGAGTTAGAACGATTTCTTTCCAGATTTCAGTACTTGTCATAAAAATACTGCTACCACATCTTTATATCCACCCATCCTCCTAGCATATGTGATGTGATCACTCCAAATTGACAAAGGTCTCAGCAAGAGCTATTGAGTAAAATGTAAGAAGAAAGCAAACAGCCTGAGCTGCAGAACTCCTGAAACCTTCCCTAAACATTTTTAACTATCTTTGATAATTTTCTCTTTAGGACCTCAGCATTTTTGTCAAAAAAAAAAAAAAAAAAAAAAACCCTACACTGAGAGTTTCGTTTGTTTCAACAAAAGACCTTAACATTAATGAGGCAAAAAGGAAATCACCAGAAAGTTATTTTCCAGAGAAATAAAACTTTGATAGAAAAGGTGTACTAACATTGACAAACAGCAGCAACACATCTCTCGATGAGTGCTGAGCACATTTGAAATTCTAGTCCAATCTCATCCTTGCTGCTGAAGTATACAAGGGTTTTTTTCATCTGATATCTGTACAATCAAGTGATCTGATTTAGTGCAGTACATATTGAACAAGTAATCAAATCCAGAAAAACAGAGCCCCTCAAGCAAACTAAGTGGCTTTCTGATGTCCTTGCCGACAGTATTTCTAAGAATTACTGAGAAGCAGTGAGGACTCACAATGAGAGACAGAATGACTAAAGATGCACTTCAACAGTAAGAGCTGCCACTCCTCCCTTTCAGTTGGATATAAAGGGAACATGAACTAGCCAGAGCTGTGAACCCGTGACATTTCAAACACCAGAGTTAAAAAACAAATGTTTTCTGAGAAACACAACAGGTCCATGAATTCATTACTCCATCCGAGATGTTGGCAAGCACTCCTGCGCTGCAGCAGCCAAAGTCAAAGCTGCAGGAGGAAGATCCAACAGAATCAAGAATACATCCAGGGGACAAAATGGGTGATCAGGGCATAGCCCCAGGCCCTCAGTGCAACTCCTTGGATAAATCCACAGTTTTGAACAAAAGGAAAAACAGTGCCGGGTAACCAATTTGTCTCCATTCACTACAGGGCCCCGGGGCAGTGGTGAACTTGTACCATGTAACACTGATGAGCCTGCTGCATCTGAGACGCGACATTTCTCAGCTTCCCTGAGAAGGAGAAAGGCTGTTCTCACATTCAAATCATATCTATTCTTACAAGTGAAAGATGCCTAAATAGCACGCAGGTGGCAGGTGTAGAAATGTACTTCGGGGCAACTGCGTTATTGACTTCAGTGTCACAGGGGCTCAAAGTTAGAATATGTTGAATCAGCCAAAGCTGATTTCAGAAAGAGAAGCAATTCTAAAAATGCTCCATGATTACAGAACAGGTTTTAAGGCATCATCACTTTAATCTGGGACACCGCACAAGCAAGGACTTTGTAAATTTTCACAGAGCTGACCAGAATCCTACCTGTGCAGTAAACAAACTTCAACACAGATGGCAAAATTACCAGGGTTAAAACACCTTTCTGATCCATTCATCCAAGTGGAGAGTCATATTGGAATCCAGATTCTTCCTGCACCCTTCTGCAGGTTCCTGCAAGCTCACACAGCAAAACAAGCTTTTACCTCTGACTGGGGCCGTAATTTCCAATGAATTCAGTAGTTCCTAGCT
Organism: Callipepla californica brunnescens; assembly: GCA_023055505.1. Taxonomy (NCBI): domain Eukaryota; kingdom Metazoa; phylum Chordata; class Aves; order Galliformes; family Odontophoridae; genus Callipepla; species Callipepla californica. The sequence goes on from JALIRH010000013.1 coordinate 5,066,601, forward strand.
GAAGTCAAACAAGAGAGCAAAATTAAAAACTTTCCAAAAATGACGTGCAAGAGTTGCTGCTTTAATCACACCAAGCCCCTTTTTTTCAGCTCCTCACACTGGCATTTCTGGATAAACAAGAGTCACACCCTCCAACAAAGGCTCCTGGCTGAAACATACATGAAGGTTCATAGTCCCCTTGTATCTTAAGCCTACACAAGCAAGGCTCATACTGATCTGTAACAGCCTAGAAAAAATAACAATGATAATTAAATTAATACAAGCAGACATTTGTGACCTCTGACTGAGCATCACCTGAGATTTCCTAACCCAAACTGCTGTATAAACAGAGCTGCTTTCCATTCTCCTGGTAGTCATAGCTGATGCTGGGACATTCTCCAGAGCTCTTCTGCCCCTGCAGGTGCCCCAGTCCTGCTACACCTGTACTTCCTTCTCCAGTGCCTGACATGGATTTTTAGAACTTTGTGAGTCCTTTTTATGGCTAAAACCTTGTGGGATCATGCACACTGCTCAGTGGCTTGACATCATTTCATTTACTGCCTTGCACTTAAATATTCCTTCACAGAGGAAAACCTGGGTGACAAACACACAAGAAGTAACAACTTCAATCAGCCCGGGATGGACAAGGACAACACAACCTTGACTGTACCTGAGTGATACCTTATGGCACAGAAAAGACTCCTCTCCAGGCTTAACAATTATCAGCATGAATTAGTAGAGGCGTTTGCTATTAAAATAACTTACTTCTGGCCAGTATTTGTCTGCAATTAACATCAGCTAGACTCTGCTTTTTTTCCCCTCCTGATGGTTGATGCTGCCATCGTACTCACTTGACCCATTCACCCACCACAGCCAACCCACACGGGGACTACCACTATAATGCCACCTCCTCCAGCTTTTCCTCACAGATCCACCACAAACCACAACATGCTGAAATAGCTGCTGTCACTCAACGTACAGTTGCAGCCAGAGATCCAGTCAGTGTGACTCCTCCAGGATTACTCCGCTCAATCTGTTTCACTCCAAGGGTGAAAAAAAAAAATCAATGCTTTGCATTCACTTTCTTTTTTCTTTCTTCCCTTTTCTATGTCGAAAGAAGAGAAGCAACATCCATTCCAATTATTACTACTATCTAAAGCATTTCCAATAACGAGGCATATGGACAGCTAAACATGCACAAACTAATCAGCTTTTACTGCCTGATAAAGTGTCACACTTGTCGTGTTCCCTGATCAGCCAAGCTTATTAGTTCACTTCACATGACGGTCACAAATTTGCATCTATTATCCACTGTCTGAAGATTTAAGAGCTTCCTGCTCTACAGAGATTATCCATCAATGGAAACAATTCTTAAGGGAGAGAAAAGAATATGTTAGTTCAGTGCTAGCTTTGCTAGGCAGGCCTTGTTGGATTTATCACTTTAATCTATTACATTGACTGAAACCACTGCAGATGGTTTTACCCAACTCCCTCAGAACTGAACGGCACTGTACTGGTAATAACTGTGCTAAACACTCTTCTGAATCCTTAAGAACATAAGTCAAATGAGACTCCTTTTTCTTTGGTTAAATAATAGTTCATTATGTGCTCATAAAATCCAGTGGGCACCTGAGCAGATGTGAAGTGCCTTGTGGCAGCACCACGTTTAATGATTTCAGAAACAGCTTCCTCCCACCCTGCCACTGCCATGTCACCAGAGGCCCAGACACACAGGGAGGGAGCAGAATGGCACAGGTTCCCTGTGATGCCACACTCCAGTGCATAACAGACACCCAACTGCTCACCTCAAGCACGTAGCTTTAGATACTAACACATCAGGATGCATTCAATCACCAAAAACAAATCAGTAATAATCTCTATCTATTTACACATTCCAAGCAGGACAAGGAACAATTGGAAATCAGAGCAAAATATTTTCTCTTGCAAGCGTTAGGGCTAGCCCAAATGGAGTTCTATATTGCTGATTCAATCTACCTCCATTTTGCTTTCTCAATAATGCCAGTTTCCTTCTCATTATTACCTCCAGCCAGGAAAGAAAAAAAAAAATACAGGCTGATAGTTATTCCAGCAAATGGAGGAGAGTACACGAACATTCAGGATGGCATCTTCCCTAAAGAGATTAATTGTGGCAAGCTTGCCTGGCCTTCTGCCACCTTATACTCCTGCAAAACAATCTCTGCGCTACTGTTTACCACCCTGCCCCTCCAAATGAGCATAGATAGCTGGTGTAATTGTGCTCTCTAACAAGTCAAGAAGAGGGAATTAGCTGCCCTTTACTTTCTGCTCAGGTCAGCTAATTCTCAGAGTGGTCAGACAAGCTGCAAGGGGAACACAGTATGAAAATCACATCAGGCAGACAGATTGGTAAGTCCATTATCAGTGTCTTCCACTCTGCCTGAAAAATCCAGAGTGTGAGGCAGGAGCAAGGAGAAAGGGACAAAGGGAGCAATGAGGCTGAGGCTGTACGAGCAACCCTTCCACCAACCTGCAGCAAGGGAAAGAGGAGCTAGACAATTAACTTCACTCTCTCATTGAAAGGGGAAACAAGTAGAAAGAGTCAAAAAGTGAGATGTTAACTGGCAGTGCAATTGTCAGTTACATTTACAACAAGTATCTAACAGCTAGGCTCTAAGTCCCTTCCATGTTTCCAAGATGATATTCATATTCAGAGGCACATTTAAGAAGAACAACATGCACAACGCAAAGCTCAACATGCTAAAAGTGATGCACTTCCACGAACACATTAAGGCCCTCTTCTGCTCACAAAGAAAATCGCTCCTCACAGGTTCTTAGTGATACCAGGCGAAGTATTTACAGATAGGCCAATAACCACATACAGAAAGAAGAGTTGAACTCACCTAGCTGCTGAAGGGAATCTCTGTCAACACAGCACTCCTCCTCGAGAAGCAGCCCAGCTCCAAAAAACACTCTCCCTTCCATGGCTGGTTGCTGCACAAACTCAGGGTGGTTGCACCCTGGGTCCACCACTGCTGGTCAGTTGGGGAACACAGGTGCAAACAGTTTGCCTGTGCTCCCTGGGCAGCCACACCCCTTCACCAGGTGCTCAATCACCAGTTCAAGCCATGACCTGTTTCCCTGCAGGCACCTACTGACATTTATTCAGGCTCTGGCAACACAGGTGCTGCTGATGAATAAACTCACTCACTTAGGCTAACACCGCAACCTCCCCCATCCCTCCCACCCTTACCTGTTCCAGATTTCACAAATACTCAGCGAATCCCAAAACTATCCCAAGTTGAAAAGAACCCACAAAGATCATCAGTCCTGCTCTGAGCCTAAGCATTCATGTACCAGTTCAAATGCTATAGTAATTACAGAGTACCTCCATTGGCAACCACTAGTCACCAGGATTTCTGTAAAAAATATGAATTCTCCATAACAGATTTTCATTATTATTAAGTATATATATATAGAGAGAGAGAGAGTGAGAGAGAGTGAAACAGCAGAAATACCAGTTTGTTCAGTCATCAACTACTTCAAGGTTGGATGACAAATGAAGGAGTACTAAGAAAACTACAGCAATTTAGTCGTGATACTTGCATGCCGTGCGAGATACCCCTTCCACAAACATGTTTGTCATTCATAAAGACAGAGCCACAAAATCAGTGGAAGAGAAATACTGTGAAAGACACCACATGAACAAAATCTTCTCTGCAGATACTGGAAGAAAAAGACAGAAAACAATTCTCTCCAACTTAGTGACAGGGAAGCAAAAGCAGAAGACCTCTTTGTGAAGCTGCACAGGTCTAGGCAGCAGCCAGCAGCCTGTTGTCTCAGCCCTGTGTACTTTATTCTTCACATCATGCTGCCCCTGAGACCAGATCACTAAGTACTTAGAAGAAAAGAAGTATTATAAGAGGAGCACATAAAGTAAGAAAAACAGACAAAATCGTTTACAAACTGGAAAATAAACTGTCCCTGCTGTTAAATAGTCTGTAACCAAGGGTACCGTGCCATTCTCTCAGGTCTTTCTCTCCCAAACTACTTAATTCCAAGAGGGGATTTAGCTTTACAGGTTTAATTCTGCCTGTGAAGGTAACAAAAGAAAAGCTGCTCATTGAGCCTATTTCTCTTTATGGCTCTGCTCATGATTCTCAAGCCAAGGTCTGCCCTGGAGAGGAGGCACCCCAGTCTCTATTGATAGCTAAAATTCAGGCAGATACAAACCCCAATATAATTGCAACTATTTAAATCACTGTAAAATAAATCGTTTTCCCAGGAGCTTTGTGAAATAAAACACAAGTCGGAACTATTTTTTTTCTCAAGTAAACAAACCAGAAGAGTAGACAATCCCATTAATGTAAAGCACTGAATACAGCTGAAAGAGTAATTCCAAGAGCTGCAAACACAACACACCTTGCAGAATAAGGAGCAACAGCTGATTACCAGTCCCATCCCTATTTTCTAATGGCATGTAATTAGTGGTTGCTTAAAGAAGCTGCACATGGCGTTTCTTCAAACAAAGCTTGGGTTCTGTTTGCTGAAGACATGGAGCTTCATTCTTATCTGAAACACATTGCAATGCTTGGATGTGCCCTTTCTTAAGACTGTGCTCTTAAATAACTACTGTACCACAATTCAACAGCAGTAGGCTTGTTCCCTGAAAAACCTTCTAGAATGTCACGGGAAGGAGTTTTAGGGAAAAAAAAAGAAATGTTTGTGTGTGAAACATTAAAAGGGATGCATAATACCAAGAGTGTATTTGCTAAGGAAGCTGGCTGATTTATTTGAATATTTGCACAGCTTTTGCAGCAAATCTCATTCGCTGCTTCTTCTGCATTTTCAGATCAGGGAAAAATACACCAAAAAAAAAAAAAGTATATATTTCAGTAGCATACAAATGGAGGAAACAATACCAGCCCCAAAGGATTAAGGCTTAAGAAAAAATAAAAAGATTAAAAATGCATACACGTGGGAAGAAGTTGTCATATGGCAAACCATCAGCAAAATTAGTCCTAATGGTATATATCTTTCTGCTGAGGATCTTAACAGTGTGCTAAAAGTTCAGAGGTACACCTTGAACTGAACTTATGTCCACAGCCCATAAAGTCACGTTACCACTCACATTTCCAACTAACTCAATTAATCAGTGAATATTTTTCCCCTGCCAATCTCATTAGATGAATGCCTACAACAGACAGAAGGTGCACATGTATATCTGTGGCTGACCATTTCTCCTAGGAGTACATCACAATTCCAAAGACTCTTCTGGCTCCAAGCAGTTCCCTTACAAGCATAAACAAAAACTAATTTGTAGCTAAACACAAGTGTTGCCATCAGGTCTTAGTGGAGGATTCTGAATGCCATCTTTTTCTCCACATCGCCTGTGCAGTATACAAGGAGCAAGTCCAGCATGACTTTCAGACGAGAAAGTCTTCACTTAATATGCATTGGGCATAAGCAAAGAGTACATCAGAAGTCATGAATAGAAGGATGCCTACCTTATGAATCCCATGTTCGCTTAGAAAAGAAGCAGGAATCTCCCTGTCTCAGTTCCATGGAGGCAGAATCTCTCTGGACTGAAGTATGACTCTTAAAGCTAGAAAGCAAAATTAAAACAATGACATGAGTCAGTGATGAGATGTGACCGTTTTCAAGGCTGGGTGACAGCTAAGCATCAGGATCAGCATTTTGGATGGGTCTCTGTTCTTCATCTGGGAAAGAAGATGAACAGAATTTACCTGTTCAATGGACAGCAGTAGGAACTATAGACAAAGCACGGAGATAATGAAATATCATCAGCCCTGAATAACTATGAAAACCTGGAATCTTACAAACTGAATATTAGTGTACAACAAGTTATATTTGCTTACATGTGCTCAATCACCAGCTCAAGCCATGACGTAACAGTCTCCCAACACGGTGACAATATTAAAAAATAGTATTTTGTAGCTGAAAATTTGCTCCATCAATTAACTTTCTGTTGTGTTCTTTTCATCTGCTGCAGTTTTCATGGAAACAAATAGGAGGCATTACTTTTGGAGCAACCTACATAGTAAAAGCTATTGATGGAAAAGAGCTCAGTTATGTGCTGACTGCAATAGAGCCACAGGTGTTCTCAACTGACAGCAGGCAAAAAAGCAGCTTGAGATGCTGTGCTAGCACTGGTGGACTTGAGTTCTGCTTTTATCATAGCATCAGATCCTACAGCTACTGTGGGCCAGCTGTTTTTTATCAAGAAAAAAGAGGTAGCACAGCTCCCCTCTAGGATTACACTTAGCATGACAAGCTCATTTATTCCCAGCAGTTGTTTACCACTCTGTATCTCTCCCGCAGCAAGTGAGACAAAAGCAGAATTTGACTGTGGAATGGCTTAAACACTACAGTAGAAATGAAGCACAGGAGGACCCAGATTCTCTTCACAAACCAAATGCAAGATTTGTGTGAGACCTCCAGCATCTTGTTTCTCTCCTGCACCTCAGCTGTCCTCTGCAGAAACCTGACATACCCAGATGCAGTGTTATATCCTGCTACTGATCCGTGTGAAGTATCAGTTGTGTGAGATCTCAGGACAAGAAGGGCTACAAATCATCAATCTGCAATTTTGCACATTTTCAGTGAGGAAACTGCCAGTCTCTTTTCGACCTGGTAAGAACATCCTACTGGAACCAGTTCTCAGCGACGATGGCAGTAAGAAGCTCAAATCACCAAAGCCTCACCATACACTTGCTGCCAAGTTTATAGCTTGAGAAGTGTAAAACTAAATTATCACAAAAATGTATTCAAGAACCGTTCAGGAGCCCCTGAGCTGTAAGGAAGCCATCAGTGCAGATCAGATTTATTATTATTTTGAGTAATCAGGGTTGGTGATGCAGAGTGGAAGAAATATGACAAGTTCAGGTTTACAGGAAGAGAACCCACTGAGGAGGCTGAGAGCAGCAGCACTGTAGCAGCTCAGCCAGGGCAGGCACTGCTCCCCTAAGGCATAGCATCCAGCCTGAGAGCCAGGAGGCACTTTGCTTCCTGCTTCTGCAGGGCCCTACCAGCCCACTGACACCCAGAGAAATTCACCCCTGCTCTGGCACACACTTGGAACAGTACCTAAAGGAGGAGAAAAAGGTAATAGGATTTTTTGAGTTCAGAGAATATTTTAGTGTATGCATATATACACACAATTGTGAACGTCTACATTTGTTATGTATTCAACTTACTGTGAGACTGTTCCCCTTAGTAACAGCGCTGAGAGCCACAGTCATCTCAGCAGTCACCTTACAAGAAAACACGTTTTGGACCTGGAGTATCTGGATTTATAAAGTCATCCTATTTTCACTACGTTTTTCATGTGTTTCGGAAAGCCAAACATGGAGTAATTTACTGCTTGTCTAGCATCTTTCATACCAAAAAGATTACAAAAATGTTTCACTGCCAATTACAGTTAACCAGCTGGCATCAACCAGCCTCACTCAAAGGCAGCAGTGCTAATATGCTGGACTCGCACAAACTCAGATGAAAGATCTGAAAGTTCAATTACATGGCCTGAAGTCTCACCATCTTCCCACTAACCAAAGCCTTCTCAAGAAGAAGCATCTGAAAGCTGAATAGCTCAGCAAACACGCCTTGAAATGAAAGCCAGGTTGGCTTAGAAAAAAATATGTCATACAGCATATCCAGGAGCAGGACACAGAGATGAAAAAGCAGAAAGCTCTCCACCTTTAGCATCCTCAAAATAGCAAATACGGAGCAGGACAATGAGCACGGTTAGAGTCAGAAGATAAGAGAAATAGGCTGGGGCACCACAGCAGGGAGGTTTTTAAATGAGCACGATCATTTGTATTTGACTTTGAAGAGAGAGGATATGAATACCCTTAGCCTGGTGTGGAGATATTTTTATTGCTTGACTTTTGCATGAACTTATCAAGCTAGTATTTGGACAGTAAAAATACATTGCAGAGATATATCAGAACGTCTGTAGTGTGTCTGGCAGGGACTTGCAACTTCTCTGTTCCAAGCCTCAGGCAATAATGTCCTGGGTGACAAGTTTTTGTGTTGAAGCACGAAACATCCACTGGATTTATGCAATTCACAATGTTCATGTGCTGACTTCAAAATCCATGAAGTATATAGATGGTACTGAGATTCTTTTTCCCCCAAAAGAAAGGGTTATTCTTCTCTGAGAAGATGGCTGGAGCCACAGACAATGCATGATGCTTTGAAGCCTAAGCTTTAATTAGAGAGATAAAGAAACGCATGTCTTTTGTTAAAAGGGAAGGTTGTATTGAATGTGTGACAATGAAACCGCTTCCAGGACAACTGCTGGAGCTGTTCCTGCAAGGAGCTCTGGAGAAGGAAGATAAAGAGCTCAATCTTCACAAATACTGGCTTTTTGCCATCTTTGCACTTTTGTGACTCACCTCCTACTGATTTCAGTAGGAAACAGAAGCCTTCACTGTAAATAATGCTTCTCATGGAGTTTTATCAAGGGCATGATCCAGTGCTAAACCCAAAGTTAGTAAACTCTGTAAACTTAACAATGCCGAGGAAAGGAAGAGATCCTCACATGGAACCTTATGGGACTACTGCCACATGAATGAAATATTAAAATCCATGAAAGAGAAGGGGCCTTTGGAACAGAGCTGGTTTACTTCTCACAAGCTGCATTACAAACAGTTAAAAGAGAGAGTTCCTCATTTAATAGAGACCCATACAACAACATGCCAATCAATGTCTCACGCTTCACATTTGAAACAAACCTTTGTCCGACACAGGCAGAGAACAGCTAAGCAGCACAATTCCTCCTTCTTCCCTGGCCAACAGCAACCAAACCCTAAATCCAGGGCAAAAAGTCCCAGCGAGCAGCACAATTAGCTTTGCACCAGAACACCTGTACATTTCCCACTCTAAGAGATCACAAGATCTGGGCAAATCCTTCCCCAGAGCACTGATAAACAAGGATGAAATGACCCCCACTGCAGGAAAACATAAACAGGCAGAAGAGAACACAAAAGTCTTACTTTTAAAGTGACAGCCTATGTTTTCTAGCCTTCAGACTTCAAATAATAGATTTTCAAAAGCTGATGTCTAAAAGAACAAATAATGTCATCGACACAACTTGAAAAAAATAGTCTAAAAAATAATATAACAGCTCAGCTAAGGACCAGCTTGGAAGTACAACCCCAGGGGAATCTGCTTCTTCATGAAATTTTGAAGATATGCATAAAACAGAAGCTTAGATTTTGTGCGTAGTATTGTGTGGAACAAAGCACCGGTAAAAAACACTTCAGCAGTACCCATTTACTGCTGGAAAGAGTAAGAACTGACAATACAGATGCTTAAAAAACAAGATAAGCCTGAACCTCAGCAAAATTCCTCTTCCCCTGGTGTTTTCCAGTTCACCTTCCTCACCTCAGGATCAGACCACCCCAGAAAGGATGCTCTTCTTCTTACATTAGGTACAGGAGCTTACTTCATGTAAGGATTCTTCTTTTCCGACCTGGAGACTCAACTTCAGAGCAAATTTGTTTGGAAGTGATGCTCCAGATTGGCATTTATGAGGCTAAGGGGAGTTTCTAATAGCAGCTGCTGCTGCAAATTCTGGACAGAGCTGAGCTTCCCAGGATGCTAATGGCACCTGGGAGCAAACCAGCATTACTGTTTCCAAAGTTGTTACTTCTCACACCTATCCCTCTCTGTCCCTGTGTGCTGAGCAGTTTCCATTCACCACAGGAGCCCCTGTGGTTAGGCAGTCCTTGAACCCAAAGCAGTGAGCTGGAACTGGGCATTTCCAGCAGAGCTAAACTGGTGCACAGACCGAATCCTGCCGACAAAAGCACCACGGATCGCTGTCATGCGGAGAGACAACACCAGGAGCTCAGTCTCAGCATCCTCAAGTTTGTTTAATTCTCACATGTAATTTCACTATTATTCACGATTCCTCCTGATCTTGTAATTTTAAAGCAACAACAACAACAAAAAAAAACCACTAAGCAAGATCAAGCCCATCAAAACCAAACAGAATATTTCAGCATGCTATCGCTCCCCCCCCCCCCCTTGTTTGCAAGTTAGTGCATCACTTGCAGCCTTGCTTTGATTTTCCTGACGTAAGGATCATCCAATTTGCTGCAATGCTGCACAAAATAAATCAGTAACCTCTTAAAACAACAAAAAGAGGATATTTAATGAGTCAAAGACAATACTGTATTACCAAAGCAAAGATTAGAGGAACTGAATTGTTCCTTCGAAATAAAATCTGAAAGCTTTACAGAGACCAAGGAAAAAAACAAGCCATATGTTAAGAAAATATAATTACTCCGACCATAGAAGTACTGATTTTATCAGTAGAAAACATAGCGGGGCTTTTTGAGAGAACACCACTGAATGAAAGCCAGGGAAGCAAAACCCAGATGAAAGGAAGAAAAAGAAGAGACAGATGAAAGAAAAGATGAGAGCTGAGTGAGAAACAGGAGGGTCATCTCCTTCATCTAGACTCACTGACTTCACTGTTCAGAAACAAAAGCAGCGACTGTTCTTCCCAAAATTGTCTCTAAGGACTCTGTGGCCCATTTGACGATCTAAAAACATACATGTATATGATCTGAAGAAAAAAACTAGATTTTTTAATGTCACTCAGCAGCAGCTCTGCAGCTGGGGATTTCTGTTCATAGAATGATCTGAATTTTTTCCTGCTCTAGTTATTTCATTACAACCATAGGATTTATTACATGGTAATTCCCTGAGCTCTTATAAATCTATTTGTTGCTTTGTTTGCTGTTTTTTTTTTTCCCCTTTTCCTATGATTCCAGTCTGGAAACAAATTTTCCATATAAAATTTAATCTATTGTATCTCACTTCTGCATAATCAGATCATTAAAATGCATTGCTAATATGTAAATCTGAGCTAACCTCATTACCATAATTATGCTCCATAATTACTGAATAAACAAGCATTTTAGGAGTTTTGAAGTCTGCTGAGAATGCTTTTTGACTTTGGGAGTGGCTTTAATTACGTGCTCCCTAATCATTATGATAAACTTTTGTGGCAGCTCTGTTACGTGACCATTTTAAACACTGCTCCTAATCTGAACGGCAAGGACCAAAGGTGCATGTACTGAAAGCATGTCAGACAGCATCCCTCAGTCACAGCCCAAGAGCCACGCTCCACATGAATTAGTATTCTTATTTAATTTACAGACACTACTTTGCTAACAAGCCTTACAATACTTTAAAGAATGACAGAGAATGCGCCTAATGTTGCCTTTTCCTCTGGAAGGAGAATTAGTGAGCAAACATCTCTGTGTGTGGCCTAAGTTTATTGAATAGAAAGTATTCTGCAACAGCACACCCATGAACTTTACACCTGCACTGCATGGATGCCTGATCAAACAGCTTTTTACACACGATGCCTACTAAGTGTTTTTTTTAAAGAGTTTGTTTGTAAGTTTTTTAATATACTTCTAAATGAGGCATAGGGTAAACACTGAAGCTAATAAACCTTTGCCAATGTATGAAAGATTCAGCCCATTACCTTTAGAAAGCATCACGAGCAGAATCCCGCTGGCTTCCTCAACTCTGTTACATCTTTAGTAAGAAGCAGATAGCTCCATGACTACTGTTGCCAGAAGATGTCTCATCTTAACCTAAACAGAAAATGGAAACTTTCACTCTTTGCAGGGCCCCAGGAAAAAAAAATCCAAAACCTATGGTAGACAGGTAGTCGAGTGTTTCAGAAATGAAATGACCTGGCAACACTTGGGTGTCCTTGGCCCAGAGAGCTGTGAACAAAAAAACCCACTGAGCTTTTCTCCTTTTACATGAGATTTTGTGTAGGAGACTTAATTAAAATTTTTGTCAGAGCGTAAGAAGGTCAATAAGACTGAGCCATACAAATTTTCAGGGTGAAAATTATAAAAGGTGTTTGACCTATGTATTAAAAGAAAAAAAAAGTCAAGCATATAAAGTGTAGTAGGCATAATAACTTACTGCTATAAAAGAAAACTCCATGGCTCTCCAAAGGACAACAGAAAATATAAAACCCACACGTTATTTTAGCCATTATTCTGGAGTTTCAGGGCTGCTCTGTTGTCAGCTTATTTCCTAATAACAAACAAGAGAAAGTGACAGAAAATTTCCCTGCTCTTTCAGAGGGCAGCTCTCTTTTACTAGTCCTTTGTAATAACACCTCTCAGCAGCCCAGCCTCTACATATTCAGTCCCTCATGTCTTCTTCCCTGGAAACTGAACTAGAAAGGAAGCTCAAATTAGATTCAGGTAGTGATGAACATTACCATTTTGGTGAGCTGAAGCTTGTCAAGCCCTCTTATCCTTTCAGTGAACATCACATTACCCTACCATTGGACAAAGATTTGATGTGAAATTACACTTCACTGTGCATTTAAAGGACAGACAGACTGTTTTATCTTAGATGGGAGAAGAAAGAGCAGACCTTCATAGGAAAGAAAAAAGGATTATTCATGTTCACGGACGACAGCGTCACCTCACAGGCAAACACCAGCCCTTCTCTATGTATGGATTTTGTATCCTTCTGCACAATCTTTTTTTGAGAGTGTTGGGAAGTGACAGGAGTAAACTTCAGTGAAATAAATCATTCGGTCTTAAGGAATTCAAGACAAAGAATAAAAAGAAACTCAAGTGTTTCAGGAAATGCATATTCAGGGAAACATTTTAACCTAGAAATCTGCCACAAGAAAATGGTTTGGGAATATGAAATAACATTCAAGCTACATTTAAATTTCTATCGATCCCATTAAATCTGGAGTCCATCCTTTCCATACAGAGCAATTTCCAGTGCAGAATAGGCAGTAAAAGGAAAAAAATGATCACAGCTTTACTCGTCAGGAAAATCTGAGCACAACAGCAGCCTGCAAGCCCAGCCCAAGAATGACACTGAATAGTAAATAAATGCCTCTCATTTCTGTAGGGACCTCCAGTACAGAATCTGGAAATAAAGTATCCATTTATCAAACTTCACTAATGAAGTGACAGGGGTACACACATCCTCTGGGTTTAAAGAAATAAAAAAAACTGTGTAAAGATATGTGGCTACATTGATTTTTGGGGAGAGAATGGCAAAATAACTAATTTCAAGTCTTTCTTATAGTTCTTTTCGGACCTCCCATTATCCCTTTTTTCTGCAACCCAAGTCTTTGATACTGCACTGTGTCATAACTTTAACATGTTTTGGTCCCTCCATCACCCAAGTGGAAAGCAGGTTTGACACCGCTATTTCCTCCTGCTGCCTCACCAAGCCCAGACCCCTAAGCAGCCCAGATCATTCCTGACACGATGCAGGTTTTTAAAAAGAAATCAGAATCCCCATGATGAAAGTAAGCCGAGCCTGCCAGGGCATGGCCATATCCCAGAAGTCAGTACCAGTACAGGAGACTCAAAGCAAGGCCCGTCTCCTTCGCCTGCTTGCTACAGGGCCTCACCCACAGCAGCACAGCAGCTCCTGGTGCAAGGAAGGAAGGAAGGAGCAGAAGGACGAAGAGCTTGCCCTGTTTTGAGAGAAGGGGCTCAGGACTTTACAGAGCTGCCCGCTCCACTGTTTAGGAAGAGGTCTTCACCCAAGAACAAAACCTACATGGACTCTAAGGAAAGGACAAGGAACAAAACCCAAATGCCTCAATGCATCGTCATAGTTGACAGATCCATGTATTTCAGAGTTCAGTTTCACAGGAAACTGATTAAACCTTCAAAGCTGCTGGGAAAAGCTGTCCCACTGAGTCAGGAAATGAGTGGGCAGTGCTGGAATCTTTCTCCTCCCTTCTCCTGTTTGCTTAGTCTGCTAAAGGAGTTTTCAGGACCATACTCATCTCTGAAATGCTATCCCTGTGTCACAACGACTTCATACAGGCTGTACGTTTGACAGCTTTTCTGTCACAGATAAGAAGCAGGCATGACAGCAAGCACTATCATACCATATGCTTCATTTTCTTAAGTGAAAAAATTGTGCTGATTCATCAGTAAAAACAGCTATTTCCTCAAACTGCAAAGCTTGCTTTCACTAGGTGTCGATACGACAAGACACCAAACCAAGATGGGCCATTCCTTTCCCTCTGTCAGCTGATTTGCACTGCCAGAAAAGCAAAAAGGGACTCTGCTCAGTCAAGGTGACTGCATGGTGCTCTGCTGCCATAGCACTTTCCATCACGTCTGTCTCTCCCACAGGGAGAAAGGAAAGGATCTGCGTGACATACCATGGTGCCAACTCAGACCTTCTCACATCTCTCCATTAACTGCAGCAGGTACGTTTCCCAAATACCATGAATCACACAGCGAAGAATCACGAGCTGCGCTGATCACTTCTTTTGCCTGCAACTCAGTAGAAATGTACTCCTTGCAACTGGCACTCAGTGACTGGCTGCAGGATGAGACAAGTGGAGGGAGCTTCCCATTGGCCTGGTGACTGCAGTAAGGCGATGCTCAGTCTCAAATTCAGTTTGAAATGTTCTGTTTCATTGAGTCTCTCAGCTGACTTCACTTTTTTTTCTTTGTTTTTAAATAAATCCACACACACAAAAAGAAGAGTGAAGTGACCCTTCTGTTCTAGATCTCTCTACACATTTCCTAAAGCATTTTCTCAAGGCAGAAGAGTGGTTACTGTACTCTGCACGTGCTTGCGACACTTGGCTTCAAAGAAAGAACTGCAAACTCCTCTTTCTGAAGCAAAACAGTTAATTACACTAAGCTAGTTAATAGCCTTTCATCATCAAGGACTGGTTCTTCCACACACACAGGGACAGAATCCATTTATTTTTATGTATATCCTTTAATTTATCTTTCTCCTACCAGCTGTATGATAATTTATTCTCCGTCACTGTTCTCAACTCATGAGTTCATTTAAATTGTGATAGCAGGAGAAATACGTTAACAGTTTCCAGAGAATAAAATCTTTCTTGAAAATGGAATCCAGCACTTTACTTTTACAAATACAGAATTTACACATTTGCACTCAGCTTAATTAATTAAATCCATACGGGAATTACCCAAGCAGCGCTGTATGGCAGAGTATGTTTGCTGATACCTAATTATCGTCAATTCAGGCAGAACAAAGAAGACAGAAAATGAGCTCAATATAAGAGGTGTGTTGGGATTGGCCAAGGAGTGAGCAGAGCAGCCCCAAGCCAACAGCTGCTGCTCTGAGGTCTCAGGGCTGTGACCTCTCAAGCTAAGGCAGCCACGAGGAACAGCCACTGCCCTTTTTGCCATCTTCCCCTGCACGCACATCCCACATCCTCTTCTACGTCATACACTGCTACAAGCAACGCTTTCTCAGCACGCAAAAGCAACAGCCTCTCCTCTCTTTTACCGTTCTTGCAAAGCAGTTCTCCTCCCTCAGCCAGCAGTGTGCAGCAGGGGTGCTGAGCTGCCCTCACGGCCGCCATGCTGCGGAGCTCGGCCTTCCCGCCCTGTGGTGTGGCGGCACGCTGGGCTGCTTTTTCAAACCAACATTTCCACTCCTTCTTTCCCCTCAGCACCTTCTGTGTCATTAGGAGCACTTAGAAGGTAGCAAGTGAGGAAAAAGCTATCGGATTCTTGGGTAAAAGAGCCACCTGGCAGAACTGCTTCCTGTACAATGGCCTTTCAGAGCACGGCAGTGCCAAGCAGACAGCTGTGGAGATGGCACACAGCTCCTGAGCAGCAGTAAAGACTGGAGGGACAAACTGATGGAGAGGCCTGCCAGGCTGAGAGCAGCCGGCCTCCCACTGCAGGGCTGCAGGGAAGCTGCTGGTACGAGCAAATAAGTGAAAGAAAACTGAAAAAAAAATGTTAGGAAAAGATACACATCCACAATCCATCGCAGCAATCATTATTATTGATTTCACCACTGTCTTTGAGGGATGAATCTATTACAGGAACAAATACTTGGCAAAATTACAAAGAAACACGCTTTCCCATAAGCATCTATAGACAATTGCCCATCTCTGTTTGTTTGTTATAACTCTCAAGACTCAGCCACTATGTGGAAAAAACATTTCAATATCGACATCCCCCTTAAGCAAACATGTAGTTAAGGAGAAAAAAAAAAATAAAAAAGAGAAAGTATAAAGTGAATTCTTCTAATTCTCTTCCGGGACAAACAGATAGGCTTTCATGGCAGCACTGGGTGGAAACATTCTGCTCCCAATAAGAAGAAACTGATATGCAGAAGTCAATAACCCAGTGGAGAAAAATATATTCCACGTTGTGTACAGAAAATTATCTCAGTCCTCTTGTTCACCTGTCACACCCTTGCTCATAAACTGTTAATTCAGTAAAGCTCTTCAAGGTCAAAGGTATCTCAGGTTTAAAATTACAGTATTGATCAGCCTGCTTTGTCTAGAATTGGTTTGTCTTTTTAAGTAAAAGAGATGCAAATCTCTTTTATCATATGTGTCTTAGGTGGTTTTCCTCCTGTCTAAAAATGTGGCTGTAAAGTCACGTGCCACAACTAACTCAGAAAGAAGCTATCACGTACAACTTGGTGGCTTCCACAATGGCTCCGTCTCACTCAAAGCACAGTTACACACTTACATGAAGCAAAATGTTCACCGTTAGTTATTACACAATTAAATGACATAGCTGACCTAAGAAACGCAAGAGGCCTTTTTTCAGTTCAGCTCTATGTACCAGACCAAAATGTAAAAGCATTTTCTTTCATATACTCCAGGATCAAGCTCCTGGGGTTTTTCAGGTTAAATAGGTAATTTTTGAAGTTCTGTTTGTATATAATAGAAAATTGCTGCACTTTACTGTAATTCTTGCTTCTCCAAAATGCAGTGTCAGTAAAGCAGGGCTGGTACTAACACAGAAGTAGGCAGTAGCACAGGCCCACCGAGCACTGCCATGGACATCAGCTTAAATACAATTATGGAAAACCTCTAAGGAATTTCATAAAACAAAATGGGCTTTTTTAAAACCAACGATTTAGAGCAAGAGTATTTTTCTTCTAACTAGTACTATCCGGTTCAAGAACCAAAAGAGAATGAAATAGCTTTGAAAATTCCATCTGCTTTCAGAATTACCTCTATAAATCCTTCTTAGGACCAGTCTTAGCCAAAACCTTTCTCAAGTACCCAAGTTTAAACATATGACTTGCACTACCCCAGTTCCTCAGAACACTTCAGCAGGTGTTAATCTTAAGCATGTGTTAATTTTAAGCACGTGCTTAAGGCTCTCTTGTGCCAATGCCATTAAGAGCTGTGGCTGTGAGTCCTTGGCAAGGGAATTTCTTCACCTTCAAAGCACTTGAACTGTGTTTTTACTAACACTGCAATAGTCTGCCTTCAGCCCTGGACAGAAGATGAAAATGCACATGGCTGTTAGCTGGAAGGGACTGTGAGCCCTGCAGAGGTTGCTTTAGGTCCCACTCATGCCACTGAAGGCAGATTTGTGCCATTGCCACCCCTAGCACTGCTGTGCTACCCATTTCCCTTACCAAGTTATACGTGCTGCAGCTGCATCTTCGTGTCTGCCTTTCTGCATATAGAGATGAACCACAAGCAATAAAAATGAGTCTGAGTTTACGAGCAATACTGTTTGCTCCTAATGTTTGGAAGCATTAATATTTTAGAATTTACTTCACCCCTTCAAAAAAGCAGTCTCTGCCTCAAATAGATTCATAGTGTAAGAACTTTAGTTTAAGCTACCCAAAAAATTAGAAAGCAATCCAGATTCCACAGTTGCCTATTTTACAGCACAATGGTTCATCACAAACGGGATTGTAAAACAGCATTCCTATGCGTGGGCAATTTTAACACCTGGGAAGGCAGAGGCTGAATTATAAAGCACAAGTTCCAAGCCCACACAGAACAAGCTGGAAACAAGGTTGCCAGAAAACCCTATGCATGATATGTGCCAGTGAAAAAAATAGGTGGTCTGTCCCACAGTTGTTCGTTTTCTTCTCTCTGCAGCTCAGCTCCTCTGAGTGCTTTTGTAAGGAACTCCAGCATGTCCTACTGGGCAGCAGGACACACGGAGAGAAGAAAGCTGTTAGCAAATCAATCCTAACATGATTTATCTCCAAGGGGCAGATACCAAGCAGGTAGCATATATTTGTCATTTGGACAAGGCCTTCATAAAGACAAATTCGGGGTATGAGTCTCTCTAAGAAACAGCTTCAGCTGCACATACACCAAAGCTCACTTTGCAGCTTAATTAGACACGTATGCTTCAGCTGGTCTAGCTGGAGGTTTTAATGTGGTTGATGTTTGCATTCAGATATGAATTTTACAACTAGTTCTTTAACATCTGAGAGCGTTGAGGCCAAATAGTGCAAAATCCTTTTCAGACAGTGTTTCCAACACCAATAATCATCAGACATTACACATCAAAACATAGTTCCTGAAACAATAATTAACATCTGCTTTTATCCTGAATAAAGGTACTTTAAAATCCTATTAAAATACATGAGCAGCATCGAATCCTGTTGAAGACTCAGAATAAATGACCAGTTTTGGACAGTACAAGCATGGTGTGACAAGTATTTCTGATCATCATAAAATGGGGGGCGGTGGGGGGGGATGGGGGGAAGAAGCGGAGCAGATTGGTGGGAGAAAAAAGCAGAAGCAAGTTTCATTTTGTTAAAAAAAATACCCAAAAACCTAAGCTTTCTTTTGTCTATGCCTACTAGATGTCTATCCGTCATAAAAATCATCTATTATTTACTGTAATTTAAAATATTTTCTGTGCTCTGTGGTATAGTTTCCCGGTTTCTTTGAGACTAACCTAGAGTCAACCCAATCTTCATGCACAGATGATCTTTCTTTCAAGTCAATGAGAGCTGTGGGAGCAAATAGGCTGCAGAAATGAGGCTGAGCTACTCCAAGGGATTTAAATACACATGTTCCATCAAAACGAATGAAAGGTAAACCTCCCACATGCTTTGAAAATCTCAATTACTGTTCTGAACTTAATTCAGTGATAAAAGCTCCCATTGTTCTTCTGCTCCATAGTATGCAGAGCTGCCATCGGACAGTGTGCTCTGTGGTTACGTATATTAGCTTTGTAAAATACAAACATGACCAACACGATGCTAACAAATCTGTTATAAGTAACTCTGTTCTACCCAGTGACTGCCCACATCCCCAGCATTATGTACGTAACACAAACCAAGTTCTTTGCTTGCCTACACTGCCGTCAGCCAGGAATAACTCCTCTGAAGTCAAGGGAACCACGAGGAGTGAACCCAGTTCAAGTGCAAAAAGAAAAAAAAGGAAAACAAACAAACAAACAAAAGAAGTGAACGTCTGATCTACGATTTCTCACAGACTCCTGAACCCACTGTTCTACTGAAGGCAAAAAGTTGCTTTAATTTCTACCTTTTCAAAGGTATTGTTAGAACAGCCGCTCTAAAGAGAGTTTGCAAAGGCGGGGATGCCAACCCACTGCAGAGGAGCGCAAAAATAACTGGAATGCTTTCCCATTTGCTCATGATTCCCATCACAAACAACATGGCTGCGTGAAGGGAATCCAGAGCTTTACTGCACCAGATACTCACTAGCTGGAGAGCTGGCAAGCACCCTGCCCAGACCCCGCGAGCCCTGTGCTGTGGATGACAGACCCACCTCCTACTTAATCTGCAAGCCATATTAACATCTGTTAGGTCCTCTTAAAAATATGGAAGCTTGACAATATGTTTTAAAGCAGCTTTCCAGAAAAAAAAAAAAAAAAAAAACATGATTTTTGCTAAAGTATACTGTTCTCATGTACCTCCTTCCAACTCCATTTTAAGTGAAAAATCAAACAAATATGCCCAGGTGTTATATAGAAGCGTTCTTTGCACCAAGAGCGTAAAATATGTCTTAATGTGATGTGATTCAGACAGGTTGTGCTGGTCAACAGCCCTTCTCCTAGGTGACAGCCTAGTACCTCCCCAGCCTGAAGAAACCCCCGTTTTCCAAAACCTTTTAGCACATCTCAAAGTATTTTAAGTGGTAATAGCTCTTATCAGGCTTGTGTTGTAGCACATCACCTTCCTTAACAAAGGAGATCAAAAAGACTAAGGAAACCTCAGTGGGAAAATGCTAAAACACAAAAGCTGAATACTCTCATGGGAAAGAAGAGACAAAGGAAAACACAAAGGATGCGTTTCCACACAAGTTAACAAATCTAACAAGCTACTATATTTCAGATTATCACAAAGCTCACATAAACACTTGAATCATTTATACCAAAAAGAATATGAAGATTAACCCAGCCCATCTTGTTTCCTGCATGGATGAGATTCACTGAGATTTCACTGTGGAAAAACAGCAGCTGGAAGGGCTGCTAGAGTCCAAAGGAGCTGCCTAAAGTCAGGGTAGATTTGACTGAAGACCTCCATCTGACTCTTCTTCACAGGAGGAATGCAATTGAAAAATTCGAACCTGATGGGTAATTTGCATTGTTGAATGATTGCATATAATTTATCAGCTTTTTAGCTTTCCTTGATGCATCCGTGTTAGACAAGTGTGGCACTGCAGATCAGCTAACTTAACCTAAAGATCTCAAGGCAAAATACAAGCGAAGAGGAATGCTTACTTTATTTTTATCTTTAATAAACACATATCAACAGGACTTCAGTGTCAACATTGAAATTGTGCAGTCTGTCCTCACTAGGCAACAACTGTGGAATGGCAGGAGTCAGGCGGATCAAGACCTGGAAAGGTTTATATCGGCAAAGAGTTTTTCATCTCAGCATTTACTAAGAATTTTAAAACCACTCTCCCTGTTACCACAGATGGATCTTAAAAATAGTGATCATCACCTGGTGTACTTCACCAACACTTAAAAAAAAAACAGCAACCAGATGAGGATGTACTTTACACTGAGGCAGTGCATCAGTAGGAAAGGAAGGCCTCTATGTACTAATGTAAGCAGACACGTGGAAAGAGAAAGACATGAAATAGTTTAGAGGGCATTATATAATAATTGTTGGCAAGTGTTGGCTTTTTAACAGCAATGGCTTCAGGAATTGGGCAGGAACCCATCAGCCTGCAGGTGCTGAGATGAGAATAAATTGCTTATCTGTCCCTGCTGCTCAATCTCAGGAGAGATGCTGTATCATGTCACTCAACTTGCTGATCTCTTCAGACAGATTTCTCCAGTGAAAAAAATTTAGTGCCAAAAGCATTGGTTTACTACTAGGGAAACCTAGCTTCCCTGAACTGACATTTCAATATGCTGTGCACGTAGTGATCCCCTTGGGAAGTCACAAGTAGCGACCATTTTCTAATTAATTAATCCACACATCTTCTCTTTCAGCTACATCTGTATACATCAGTACTGACATCAAGTTGTCTGTTAACTTCATCAGAAGTATTTCCTTCCCCTGAATTTCCCAGGGGCTGTATCAATACCTGCTTCCCTAAATAAAAGTGGCAGGCAGATGCAGAGTGGGTATCAACTGACTCTCCTGTTCAGCATATCTCCTGTGCACACAAGAGTTCAAAATGGTTATTAAAAGGTCAGAGATCCTTCCAATTGACAAGGCACCAAGTTCAGGTGACACTCATCCAAAAGTGCTAATAGAAATGGGGACAGAAATTGGAAAACCTGCAGGAGACATTTTGACAAGCTCAAGCGAGTAAGGAACCCGGAAGGCAGACAAAGGACTAACATACAGCTGTGTTTTAAAAAGACCTAAAGGCAAACAAACATAAACAAACATTCACAGACTATTTTTTCAGAAGCATTTTGAGCATTATTTTCATGGTTCAGGACTCTGAGAAGTCAAACTTCCATACTGCGAGCAGATGATGTGGTTTCAAGAAAGCGCAAGCCTCCCTTTTTTTGTCGCCTCTTTGCACTTTACAAACTGGATCTTCGCTTTCTTAGTGGAAGAAAAATGCTGTTAGAGGGATCACATTTAATGAAAAGGGGTTGAAATGGAATTCTGACAGCACCAGATGTCAGGAGTTGATGCCACTCCTTATACATTATTGTATTCAGAAAATCCTACAAGTACTCAGCCAGAGAAAACTCCCTGACTTAAAATCAATACCACACTAAAGTCCTTTATCCTGCCAGTAATTGCTGTTTGCATGCAAAGCTGATGCATACGCTTTCACTGGGAGGAGAACTAATAAGAGTTTTCTTACACTGGCAGAAAAAGAACAAACTCAGAGGCCTGTTCCTTCACTTTCTTCAGGGATGAATTGTGAGGAAGAGGTGATGGCCGCATACCTTGCAGCAGAACCCGGAGAGCCATACAAGTCATGCAAAGCAGCATGTTTTGTTTCTTCAGTGAACTGCAGATTTCTAGATCGCAACTGCCTGCATAAATCACACCATCCCTTTCTGCTGTATTACATGCAATTCCTTATGTATGTGCCCAATGAACATAGTTCCTGTAAAGGGCTGCCCTATTACCTTAAGGTACACACAGAGGTATCAGGCTAACGATCAGAACAGAAACCACAAATGCCTACAGAAAGTCAAGTTCTTCTAACAAAATCTGACCTAAAACGAAGAGATGAACATTTTAATGCTTCTCTGAACTGCCCTGACTGTGTGAATTTAGAAAAACTGGTCAGGAAGTACAGTTACCACTAAGGTCATACTGGTTTGAGGATAGGTGTCTTCTCTGAAAATTGCAGAAGTATCCACATTCCAGGTTCTTGCTTCACAGACATCTCATTTTTTTCCTTTTAACAGACACTGAGCCCTGTGGCACACTTGTGGGGCTACATGTGTGCACCACGCTCCCTGCAAAGTACTGAATCCCATGCTGCTGCAAACACTGATTTTCGAAGTAGGATCGAAACATCAGCTGCAGAACATCAAGAAAAGCTTCTTCTGGTTTTGTTCTACTAAAATGGCCAAATTTTCAAGGAGCAGAATTGCAGCATTTTTTCAGAAAGGTTCACTCTTTACTAATTGGTAATGGACAGAAGGAATCCTGCTGTAGCAGGAGGCCTGCACAAAGGGGGCAGACTCCATCCTCCTCGGATCCACTTGTTCTCTTTGCAGGAATACTGCTCCTGTGTCCTCCCTTTACCCCCACCCTGCAAATTGCCTTTGTTTTTAAAAAAATATATGGTAAAAAGAAAAGGCACCCAATTCTGCAGATCGTATCCATCCCAAAACTTCCGGGGATGTTTGCACTCAGTGTAGAAACTGCAATCTATTCTCTATAGCATTTCCACCTGCGTTGTGTAGTTTGTTGGCTTTGCAGTTGCTCGGATGGTAGGGGGTATTTGATCACCTCCGGCTGCAAGATCGAATTCTGCCTTTTGTTCCTCAGTGGCTGCAGGACCATTTTAAGCTGTATTTTCTAGCCAGCCTTTCCACAGCTTCTGCAGAAGAATGCAATTTCCACCAGCACCTTTAATGCCAGTGTTGTTTAATCCATTCCCGAATCACAATGAAAAGGAGTTTAGAAGCAAATGAAAGGCACCTGGATGAATAAGGAAATGGAATATCAGAGTGTCAAAGCCTGCATTAGCCACTGTGCCTGCATGCGTGTCGTTTTATTATAGTTTTCACTATTAAAAATGTGCCAGTGCACTGCATTGGTGGAATCAGAGCTTGAGGACTTCATGAGCTCCCTCGGTGAATCAAAATCACACAATCTCCTGTGCTAAATAACTCTGTGCTGATGTGCTCTGAAAATGCAGAGGCAGTCTCAGCTCCTCACTCTGCTTGCTTATCACCTAAAGCGGGCTGGTATGGAAAGGACGTTTTGGCTTTGAATCTAAATGCAAAGGCAACAGACAAATATTCAAGAAAAAGCCAGTGCTTCATGGGAAAGCAATCAGTTCTGTGGTCTCCCAGGCTCACTAAAGGTCTGCTGGCATTCAGTTTTCAGGTATAGCTGCTTTGTTTGTTTCTTTTTCTCTGTTTGATAGAACAAGATCGGATGCTTTCATGTTACACTCAGATGTTCAAACAGACAACCTCTCTCTGCCCGAGGGGGGGCCCTTCAGCTACCACACACACTCCAGAATTTGAGAGGGTACTGAAGGAAACCTGGGGTTTGAATCCAGCTCATCTAAACACCCACCATCACATCTTCCAGAGCAGCATGGCTCTGGGATTCCATGGGGTTCTGAAAGCTCTTGCCTTGATCTGATTTGGCACACTCATCAGTTGGAAATAACTCCTGGGATGTCAGCAGTAGTTACTCGTAGCTCTGTCCATTATATTACAAACACCATGTGTCCAAAACAAGGATGAAACACTTCCAGGAACCATTCTTCTCTCTGTTGGAACAGGATGGCATTTCGCACTCACTCAGAACTGCCTGCTGTATAGGACTGTAAAGAATCAGTTCCCTAAGGCAAAAAATATTCAACTTTCTTCAGTTAGCAGCTCAAGAAAACAAGAGATTCTGGCAATTAAATGCTTCAGGAACAACTGAAGCCTTTGAACACTTCCCATGAATCAGAGAGTTAAACAAGATGCTTCTATTTCCCATGTTGTACTGTATTTTAATTCTTAATAAAGGATGGGAGACAACAAGGCCGAATAGAGCGAGAAGAAAAATCAGAGCTGGTTATCTACCTAGCAGAGGTTGCTAGACTAAGGACGTTTCTGAGAGAAATGGGGAACCTGCTCTTGACCTTGCTCTGATGGGACAGCCGCACAGCTCTGCTCTGCCCCGCCGCATTAACTCTGGATATCTTTCAGCCAAATCAATTCTCTGGCACAAGTAGCAGCCTCAGTTCTGTCCCAACACGAATTTTAGCCGTTCTTCGCGTACTTGTCAGCCCTCACCCTGACTCCTCTCAGGCCCCACCTCCTGCTGCAACAGGAGACTCTGCTCTACAGAGCACTGCCTGTCCCAGGAGAGCCAGGCAAGAGCCGCAGCCATTTTCAGGGCAGGACACAGGCTGCAAGGCAGGCAGGGAAGGGCACGTGGAGCCGCGAAACCCTTAGCTGGTGTACTGAGTGAGCACTAAGCTTTCCTGACAAGTTCACATCCCCAAGTGGACATTCGCTTTCATTTTTAATTACTCTTGAATTTCCCGTGGCTTGCATGGAAAGCAGTTAATGGCGGCTGCTTAATTAATTAATTAACACTCCAAGGAAGAAGTCCTGCCATGCTCTGAACTGCACTGAGATGTGTTGTCTCTGCTCCAGTCAAGCAGTGGGTCCTGGCAGGAGCCTCAGACTGTGAACTTCACACGGGATGCTTCAAACCCACACGCACAGCTGAGCTCAGGAAACTATCTGTGGTGCATGGCTTTGGGTAGCTGCTTACTGCACACTGCCTCCCATGTGCCCCGCAGATCAATGCCTACAGCTATACTTTTGACAGTGCTGATTTAAACCCACGCTACGGATTTCAGGGACCTGTAAGGCCCTTATAAAGAAGAGAAGCTCCCGAGGCCTCCTGTGAAATAATCTTTACCAAAGTTATGTCAGTGCATGCACATACACTCATGAATCTATCTAATAACTACTTCTGCACTGTGCACTGTATTCAGAAAACTCTGAGGAATGCAAGTAGCAACAACACTGAATAACAAATACGGATGGTAGCTCTGCAGCAGCTCTTCTTGTTAGCTGTCAGGAAGCTGGAGTGGCAGGTGAGCCTGCAACAAAATCTGGGGTAATGCTCTCCAAAGGGAGCATTCTCCATCCTGTTACTGCAGCATGGATTCCAACTTCTTTTTACTGCAGTGACACAATACCTCTATGAAGTGCTGCTTCACTTAATTAAGTCAAAACTGAGACTACAATGCATATTAATGAGCACCCTAATGAGCATTAATTTTTGATGTTTCTCATTAACAAGCATTATAAATTACGACAAATTTCTGTTTGACTGAATGTCAAAGTTTGGATGAGTGGTGGCTTAAAACTGTAAATCTGAATGCTTCCCCAGGGGATTAGAAAGCCACGCATAAATACTCCAAGAGCTTGTAACGTCAAACAGGATATATAAATGCCACAACGGGCTATCTTCCACTGCCCTTCTACACGTGTCTAGTGAAACAGCACTTGCATCTTTCAAATAGAGGTAATTTAGATTCAGAGAATGAAAAAATAAGCACCTAACTCTCAAATGGTAAAAGCGGATTATTCTGCTGGCACTGAAAGCAGCAGACATGCTTTGTTATTGAGCGTTGTGCATGAGCAGAGGTGTGCTCACCCCTCTGAGCCTGCAATCAAACACTTGAGCTCACAGTGCAAGGTATACAGGCATAAACAAACATCTTTAAGAGATGAACATTTCTAAGAAAAGTAAAAATAAAGAATCTAGATCACGCAGCACAGTGACGAGAAGACTTCTTAGGCAACAAACACACGTATATAATCCACATAACTATTAATTGTTGCCAGGGGATTCCTTAGGCTCCATCTGCCTAACTCAAGAGCTGTATGGTTTTGTCACCTTGCAGCTCTTCCAAAATATGCTCCCAGTGCTTCTGAGTCACTGCTGCATTTTGCTCATTTACAGATAATCAAAGTAGCTCTTTCTTTTAGGCATTTCTACCTTGCTTTTGTGTTCCAATTCTATCACAATCAAGCATTACTTTGAAGATGATAAACAGTACATACCAGGGCAGTCTCATCTGCGCTTCTCATGCCTTGTTACTTCAGAAGGAACAAACTCACAGCGTAAGATCCGCAGTAGTAAACAAACACAAATAACATGTCAAACGACGAGAGCTAAAGCAGCAAAACCAGTGAAGTCTGGCCTGCTGTGATTTCACCAAGAGCTTCCCAAGGTTTTCTACTACTTCACCTCACCCAGGCAAAGTAGTAAAACTATCCTCCAGGCACGAGATTCTCATTCGACGCTGTGCTTAAATGAGAACAAAATGGTACTGCGGCATAATTAATGTAACCAAAACTGAGGTGAAAGAGGAATACAGTCACTTCCGTTAAAAGCTGAATTTTCTGAAGATTTTTTCCAGCATCTGTAAAAGTAACCTGTTTTGGGGAGATTTTAAGATTCTTTAGTATTTTCCTCTAAATATCATTAAAAACAGCAGTGAAATTTTGCTTTAAGAAAATACTGTTTCCAAAGGGGCAAGAAACTCAGTAATGTTAATATACTTTCCACGCACCAAAATAAAACACCTTTCAATAAAGTGCTTTCCGTGACCAAGATGCTGATCAGTCCATCATAGATTCACCTTGCAGCAGCTAAAGCACCAAGGATGGGATTCAGTTTGTCCTAAAGCAGACACTGGAAAAGGGACTGATGAACTATACTTCACAAGTGTCCATTGAATCCAGAGAGAATAGGGAACTCCATCTGTGTACTGAACGGGTAAGGTACTATCCAGCTTTTTATGTCATTTTCTTCTTGATCTGTTGAGGAGGGGAGCAAGCAAGCAGCTTGCCATGGCCAACCCACCACACTGCAGCACACGGGGCTCTGCAAAACTCCCCTTCCCGCTCCTCAGTGCTACAGTTGCTGCTGACACTCCATGACAGCCTTCCCCTCATTACTTAATTTAATTGGTATTCCTCTGGCTGTGCTTAGTTGAATAGATTCACTCCCTTTACTGCTCTCACCCCTGTAAATAAATTAGAAGCTGGGTATTAAAGAAATCAGCCACTACTGTCCTCTCAGTTCAGCAGCCAGTGCTGAACCGCCAACTAGTTTTCTCCGCAACTGCTGACACTTTAAACAACAGAAATACTTCTAAGACTCGCACTAAACCAACCTGGGTGTTTTATACCTGCTGAGCATCCGGCAGTCCTGTCTTTCCAGCTGGGGAGGTGAAAATATTGTTGGCCTTTTCAAGTGATCCATCACAAATTTTCATTTCTATTTCCAGCCTACTTTCTATTGGTATGGCTTTGATTTCTACTTTGATGTTGTTCCCAATAATCAAAACAAGAAATCCAGACTTTTACTGACATCTTTCAAAACCATCTTCAAATTATGCTGTTTCAGCATCCCAGCAGGAAAATTCAGAGAGACCTTCTGTTGATATTTACACTGCAGGCTCTCAGTTTAAAAAAATGGGATTATTTTACAGCCTCTGTTTGGGTCAGGAATGTAATCTGTAATTGGCAAATACTGACATACTTATCTTTGTGTCAAAGTGAATGATAACTGATAGATGGATTTTCCAAATATCTTCCATTAGGGTATTATTCTAAGGGGGTTAACTATTTTTCTTTTTGAATCTGTGGAGCTGCCCCCCAAAGGGTCTCTCATTTTCAGATGGATGAAACCAGAACCGATGTACCCAGCAGCAAATGGCTATTTTATCCACCCAAGGCACAATTCACCATCTATAAAAGAAATGAGGGAGTTTGGGAACAGGGAGCGAGGATTCTCCAACAGGATCTGTGTCCCGTCAGGATCCCGGGAAGTTTCCAAAACCACCAAGTAATCATCAAAGTAGCACTTGTGCTCATTGTTTGGAAGTAATACTAAACATTTATGTAAGAACACGATTTTTTTTTTTGTCTTAATCAATGGATTTGCGCTGTTTGGCACAGCTCTGAAAATTTTCACTGAGAATTTCAAACAGGAATCCATCTCTGACATACGGAGATTCATTGGTTTCAGAAACTAGCAGCAGCAGATTACTCAGTGAATAGGGAATTGGCTGAACGGTCACAGAGTGTTGAGGTCAACAGCTCTACATCTAGGGGGAGGCTGGTAATGAGTGAGGTGTGTTATGGGACCAGTACTTATCAACATCTTTATCAAAGACCTGTATAGTGAGACTGAGTGTGCCCTCAGCAAATCTGCTGATAACAAGAAGCTGAGAAGGAAGACCAGGCTGCATGGGGCCCTGGGCAGTCTGATCTACTGCGTGGTAACCTTGCCTGTGGAAGGGTTTGGAACTAGATGATCATTAAGGTCCCTTCCAACTCAAGCTATTTCATAATTATAAGAGAGCACTGGCACTGACAACACCCCCTTTTACCTTGCACTTTCAGCACAAATTGCTGTCAGTCACAGCATACCAAAGCTCAGGCATCCTGCCCAGGACTAAAGGGGCCCAGCTGACCCACTGGGCAACCACAAAGCCTTTCCCTAGGGGAGCAACCATGCAGTGTGATGTGGGACAGGGTGATGCAAGAACTGTGGAGAGGAAGGGAAATGACAGGAATTACCACCTGCTTTAAGAGGAAGACAGCCTGCTCCCCTCTGCAGGCGTCAACAGCAGTGGCAGCATCTGCAAAGTCACCGTCAGCCTGATGTTTGAAAGCCCTGCTGCCCTTTTGCCTGGTGCAGGCAGCAGGAGCAGTCCTCATCCTGCCTTGCCTCGGGTTTAGCAGAGCCCCACACCAGCAAGCAGTAAGCTTGTACAGTGCTGTGTTGGCACTGTATGGCTCAGATTAGCTTTTGATACTCAGAAATGAAGGGCTCAGTTGTGCACTCCTCACTCCAAGTGCCTGTCTGTCAGAATGTGCCAGCAGGCTGCCAGGGCCAGGGGACTGGGACCAGAATCAAAACCCGTTGCTATTTTCACCTCACCCCACTTAAACACATTTATGGTCAGTAGCAGAGGTTTACTCTCACTACAGTCACTGGGAAGACACAAATAAACTTTAATGAATATTGCCACAGCCCAGGTCAATAGATAAACGATTCTGTTATTTAACAAAGCTCTCAGAGCTATATCTAAAAGTGGAAACCTACATTTTATACCTCCTTGTTCA
Source organism: Callipepla californica brunnescens (assembly GCA_023055505.1). Classification (NCBI taxonomy): domain Eukaryota; kingdom Metazoa; phylum Chordata; class Aves; order Galliformes; family Odontophoridae; genus Callipepla; species Callipepla californica. The sequence goes on from JALIRH010000013.1 coordinate 5,096,123, forward strand.
CTAACAAATGGTACAATGAAATTCAGCTTGGTACTGGCTGTGTTTTGAGTTAAAGGGATAAACTCCATTAATTCTCTGCTGATAAAATGTAATTTAACTCACTGTAATGTCTATTTTTCCTTTGCCAAAATCTCAGATTTCTTTTTACCCTTGCTACTTCCTTCCTGCTATTCCCTTACTATAGGCTACATAAAATCAAAGCCACCAATCCAGGCAGCAGAACGTTTCCTTTATTGAAAGATTTCCCTGATTTTCAGTTTGTAAACTGTCAGCCTGGAAGGGTCAACTGCACAGAGCCCATTACACACAGACATGTCATTGCAGGGCACAGCAGAGTTGCAAGAACTGCCCCCTCAATCTTGAATCCTTCCCACAGTTTCCAAACAGTAGAACATCTCCAGTCTAAAGAAACGCTGGGCTTTCTAGACCAGATTAAACCATCTTCTAAGCTAAAAAAGAACATTTTAAATATTACAATGTTCTGTTTTAACATTCGTGACCAAACAGTTGGGCTAGCCCATGAGACCACTGGGAACCGAACCAAAATTGATTTATCTGATTTCACTTGCCAAGCTGAATGACAAGCTGTGAACTGAAGCAACCAATTACAATTTGGAAATAGCTGCCATTCCCTCATCACACGATGTAGAGCAGAATTAAGAAAAAGCAGCAGCCATTCTTCCTGAAAGATAATGCTGTTAAAGCCACCCCACTTACAGAGATCTTAAAAAAAAAAAAAAAAAAAAAAAGGACAGTGTAAAAGCTGATTTATGCCTAGAGAGAGTGAGCCTGCACTGGCAGAATGGAATGCAGTTCACAACTCCAACAAGAGGAAACTGAATGGAAAACACTGTTAAGAGTGAGAAACTAATGTAAGGAGAAGAGGATAGGACAGCCAAGCTGGAAACAAGGAACCCGAACAACTCTGAAAGAACAGCACTGAGTGCTTTTCTTTATTTAATATATTTATTCATGAGTCAGGCTACCAGTAAGAGTGTGCTAATGAAAAATCATTAGCTGATGATATCAGGTTACGAGATCTGATCAATATAAAGGAGGAATGGAATGGAGTATCACACAGGAAGAGCTACAAGATCAAAGCTGAATATCAAGCATTTAAGCACGACAACGATTTTGATGTAAAGTAGAAAATTACCATCTAGAGAGGACTGAGGAAGAGAAAAGCTTGGGTGGGTGGCTACAGAAAAGGCCAGCACAGCAGGGACACAGATAAACTAACTGAATTCTCTAAGCACAGGAGAAAATTCAAGGCTGAGAACAGCACTGGTTATCTTGAAACTCGTCACTAATGAAAATCTCTTGTGGCTATGTGCTTGTTCTGTAGGTATATAGTGACCAAGAACCTATTAAATATGAAAAAAATGGAGGGGGAAAAGTATTAAAGAAAAAGAAAACTCTAGAAAAGTCTTTAAATAATGGCAACAGCGAGAAGGAAAGGATTCTGAGTTTAACATACTTGTGGATGGGAGGATTTCATCTGACGTGAAATGAATGACAATTTCCTGCTCTGGCAGGCAGGTGGGCAGTGCTTTGGGAAGCACTTCCTAGCCCAGAGCTCCTGTGCTCCAGTGGCAAGAGTCACCTTGAGTTGGATGATGCTGCACGATAAGGGCCTAAGGGAATTCATCATATTTAATATTAAAGACTTGACTTTGACACAATTTCAATTGACTACAACAAATCAAAGCAAACTCTGCAATAAATGTCTCCATAATGCCTTTGCTGTAGCTGTACTTTGAAAGTCCAAAATCAATAAAAACAAAATGGTGACATATGTTTGTATTATTTGAAAAACTAAACGCGTGCAAGGGGATCTGTCACTGCAGGATTAATAGAGTACAAGATGTTCTGTTTGTTGGGCATCTGATTGTCTGTCTCATAATATGAATTTTGAAAAAGCTAGGGATTTCTGCTAGTGCACTGCAGGTTTATGCTGAATTTCACATTAACAATAAATCATTCTGTATGTATAGTTCTCTTTTTCAATTTACTGCTACATAACTTCATCAATTCACGCAGGGAATAGGGCCATATGCATAACGAGTAAAAATCTGATAATAAAATATTAAGTAAGACAACGAAACAAAAACATTTGAAATATTAATACCAAGGCTCTAAAATACCCCTCACTGCCATTCACCATACATTTGGTGTGCACGTACCTCTTACGTGTTGGTGGAACGACAGTGGGAGAATGCCAGGAAACATACTGTAATGACTGCAAAAATAATATACTCAGAATTAAGAAATGCATTTAACAATGATGTGGATAAAACTGTGAGTTGAAAGACAGTATTTTTGGTCTAGTTTGTCCAGCTCCCTTTGAAGAAGTAACTTTTCACTAGGTAGTACCCTTCACAAAATGAGTTCCTTTGTAAAGACCAGTCCTTGGCTATCTACATCTGCTGGGCAGAGAATAATTCCTGTTACAGCAAGGTACTTGTGGAGCTGGACTCTTGCATAGCCAGCACTAAGCCCGTATTTAAGCCTTGTCTTCAGGCACTCCTTTTCAGAAGGCATAGAAATGTATGCTTAATGTTAAGCATATGCTGATATATGTTTGAAAGTTAAAAGAACTTTTTGCATATATCTACGTAGAGTTAGCAGAAATAAGGGCACATACTTTTGTCCTAGCTTTCTTGGGATCTTCTGCAGATTCAGACAGGAATTAATCCTGTCTCGGATTCATTTTTCATATGCATCTATATTCAAAACCCATAGGCAAGACTTTTTCGAGAGCGACAAGTCCACAAAACGCAGCTCTCCCATCCCACGTGTCATGCAAATAGGCTCACGAATTGAGGAATTCTCCTCAGCTAACCAGGATCATAGCGACTTAACTGATGTGGAAAGACAAAGGAAAATATACCACTTGCTCAATGTGTGCAAAAGTTACGGTAACATAATGTGTTTAACAATTTAATCCAGGTTTCAATCTAGGCCAAAACAAATATGCTCACATAATCCCGAGCCATACTGTAGGAGCTGCATGCAGCAAGCGATTTGAAATTTTAATTCATCATTAAGTACACAGTACACATACAGGTTTTTCTTTTTAAATAATAATATGCAAAACTTCCAGAGTCATTAACAATTTAATAAGCTGTTTAAACAAGAGAACACTTTGAAATGCTTGATCTGTGTCTATGCTTTCCAAGCATCATGCAATAATTTATTATCATTTTCACAAATTGCTTGTCAGCCGGAAAAAAAAAAGCGTTCCGCAATTACCTCCATTCCAGAAAGTCTCTATATAAACTTTATATCAATGCGTACAAGAAGTATATGGATACAGATCAAATGTGTTTTCCATTAAGAAAATGTTAATTGCCCTTTCCGTGTCATTAAAACTTGCTGATTACCCAAGGAAATTCTACTGCAAGATCACAGGATGCCTGGTATTCTCCTGCCAGGTCTTAAGGCTGCAGCTTTATCTATGTTTTATATGCAGAAACATAAAGAGTCAGCAGCTGTAATGACTAAGTAGAACACACTAGGCTTGGCAGCAAAAAGTCAACTGCAGGACACTGCTCGTGCTCCTCTATGTTTTGACGCAGTCATTTTATATCTTCACGTGCAATTGGGGAGTTCCTGCCTCCCACTCAGGCAGGGAAGGAGGGTGAATTGGTAACGAGCTTGGCCTCCAGCATTTCGATACTCCCTCGAGCTGCAGTTGTGTTAGCTTGACACAAACTCACTATACGTGTGTCCTGGCAAAGGGGCACATGAGCAGAACTAGTAAAAACTCCTTTCCATCTAGAAGACCAAGGTGAAATGGTGTGTTATGGATCAGGGCTCTGCTTTCTCTCTAACTGCCTAAACTCAGTCGCAGTTTGTTCTATAATGCTGAACTCAAGATGAAATCTGTGACCTGTGCTCAGAAGAAAAAAGAAAAAAAAAGAAAAAACCTACAGAGCACAACAGTAGTTGGAGTGATTACTGCTACTAAAGAAATAGAAGGCAAAACTTGACACTTTGCTGTAGCTTGTATCAGGGCATTGCCATGACGTAAAGCTAAACCTCTTAACTCAGGGATTCTGAACATGAAAGAAGAGAGCTGCATCAATTTGACCAACACCATAAGTAGCTCCTTCTGCATTTACCTTTATTACCAGAGTATAACTTTCCATGACACTTGCCTCTAGCTCTCCCCTCTCCTACAAGTAGCCCTTTCACAGCTTTCTGGTATGCCACATAGCATTTAGTCAACAGAGGGCAAGTCTTCCAGCATTTTGAAGTGTCATACCAGTTCCCAAGTGCTTCTCCCAAGACCAGCTGACAAGCAGTCATTAACATTTTACACAGAGACTTGCATTCTATTTTTTCTTGCATTTTTAATTAATCATTGACACATCGTTAAGAAGAAAGAGAGCAGATCTAACATTTGATCCCATCTATTTCAATACCCATCCTGTACTGCGTTAAGTGAAACCTCTCACAGAAACCTGCAGAGAATACGGTCGCTGACCTCAACCAAATTTGGGTACCTTGATACACTCACAACTCAGTGACTCAGTCCAAGTTCTATTTTCTAAGATTGTTTATAAAACTTTATTTCATAAGCATTAACTTTTGTCATTTTTACTGCAGGGGCAACAACAGTGCTTGCCAGGACTTGGCAGCCTCTAAATACTCCTGCTGGCACAACACAACAGAATTGCATTACATCTTGTTCTCAGAATCACATTGCTTTGTTCAAGGTAAGTATGAGAATGCAGCATAAGTGACCTGCCACAGCAAAGAAATTCTGCCGAGGGGTTTGAAATTGGGGTTTGAAAATGCAAGTTAAGGAAGAACCTACGCATCCCCGAGCCCGTACCTTTGAAAGTGTGACTCCTGTGGTTTGGGATAGACTTTCAAGGTGGTGTAGACATTTTGTAAATACCCCCAACCATGCACTGAGAATTATTTTGTGCATTTCACATTCAAGATCCTACAGCTTTCCAAACATGAAAAGCATGTGCTATTGCGTAGAAAGCTGAAATAATAGGGCTCTGAACAGCCATTCCTTGCCATTTCGATTGCAGAATTACAACAGAACAAAAACCCTTACGGATCAAAAAAGTTCAGAGTTAACTAGGACAGCCTTTCAAAACAGGGTGGCATCTGCTAGCAAAATTAAACATAAAGAGAAGTAGCTCTTCTAATAGAGATAAGGAAGTTAATATGGTTAATGTTATTACCAGCAAGGAAAACTGGTTATCAAATGTTTGTAGGCATGGTAGTAAAGAGTCTGGCAGAGAAACACTGGCCCAAAGGTAAAAAGAGGACATCCGCCAACAGAAGCAGCAAAATACACCACTTGCAGTGCACAGATGTTTGGAGCCACCATCAACATATACATAACAAACATTGCTGGGACCACAAGAACAGCTGAATCCTATTTCCTTTATATTTTCTGTAAGGGAAGCAGGAGTCCAACACTGCACTCAGATAATGCTGATAGTTCTATTATGTAATTCCTTAGTATGATTTGACACATGGGGTCACACATACACGTCCGTATGATCTCTAACCTGTATCCTGCAGGTCTCAATATGTACTCTGGACTCAACAGTGAATTACCAAAATGTCAGCGGACTAACTGCACACAGAGGTCTGGTGAGGAGTGGACAGCATGTGCAAATAAAATGCAATAGACTACTGCTATTAAAGACTCCAGCCTTCACAAGCAAGGATCGACTTCATACAAAGCACTGATGCAAAGCAGTTGCCTTAGCAGATCCGAGGTCTTACTCAGGTTGTAAGAAACGATATTTCTATTTCATGATGCGTTGGGAAGATCTCTGAAGACAATGTTGTGCTTTACAGAAATGTTTGCCCGTAGCTACCACAGTATGTTTTTACTCTCATTTCATCGTGGTTGATTCATAGCATCCGTGACCGTTATGGACCCATTTTTACACTACACAGTGCACCACAATCTCATTAACACCAGAGAGATGCACTGAAGCCTCAGAAAGCATTCTGCATTTGGCACATGTAGGACAACTGGGCAAAATGAGTACTGAACAAACAGCCTTTCAAAAAAGGCCGGCAGCACTCTGCACTGTAGTTGCATGTTACATGCTGTTCATATGGCTTGCTGAATCTTAACCATAAACTTCATTAAATATGATTCCCTACAGAGAAGAATAAGCATGCATCTTACCTACATACATTACAGCTGAGGATTTATGGGAGACAACTCCAGCTGGGTTGGGAAGGTAAAGAAAAAATGAAGAGAGTCAGAAGCAACGTACCGCATCGTTAATGCAGTGGCATCCTCTGAACAGATCAAAATGAGCTTGAAAAACAAATGGAAATCTGAAAGCACAGCGTAAAGCTCTAGGTCTAGGCCCTTATATATGAGTTACATCGTATGAAGGAAATAAAACACCTTCTTGACCTACATTGCTCGTCGTGCCATTCATTATCATGGTGTTGTAAGACAAGAGTTGGACAGATTCAGTCCCATGCATATTGTCATCCAAATGTGAGTGTATAAATTCTGATATTCTGTCTCCACCTGAACACTCAAATGCCACCAAACTGAATACTTGTGCCTCTCAATTTTTCACCAATATGCAGAAGTGGGAATCCTCAGGCACCCACATTTAAAAATTATTCTGTAACAAATAATTACATACTTGGAAGTTACTTCAAAGCAATCTATAAAAAAAAAGCCTACAGGGGCACTACAGATTTACTGCAAAACAAAAACAACATTAAACAACAAAGCACTGGGAAAAAAATAACATCATTTCCTCAACGTGGAAATGGCTCGTTGTGCCAATGGATATACAGTCCTTCAGGTAGCAATAGTAATAACAAAAAGTCAGCTGGGTCAAGTGGCATGCTTTTATTTATTAGCAGCATTATTTAAACTAGGCTTAAGGTGTAGGTGTAAAAATAAGTAAAAATCTGACAGACCCCTGTCCTGAAAAACATATGATCTGAAGTAGAAGAATCTGTGGATAACAACTTTCAACTTTTTGCAGCGAGGAAAAATGTCACAACAAAAATCATGTTTCAGAGCTTTTGTCTATGAGGGGAAAGACTAATTTACAATTTTGTCCTTTTATTACAGCACTGGGTTCCAATTTCCTCCACTACTACAGTTGAAGCTACAAACGGAACTATCTCTAATTTCTACCACGCAGACAGAAAACAAGGAGAAGCTCCATAAAACAGACCAAGCTCCAGGTGCCAGCAGCACACTATGGATATATTCCTGACAAACTCGTGTGGACTGAGACAGAGTTTTCAAGCCAAGGCAAGTCTCCTATAGTTAAGACAAGTCTCCTGTGGTTAAACTATGGAGCGGTATTTCTTTAACCACAATTCAGCTATTGCTGCAAAAAGCATCAAATCCTGCCCACCACTGAATCCTGTCCCTGCTCTGAGGGCAGGGCAGGCAGCCCCAAAGCCAAGGGAGCAGGCAGCAACAGTGCAGACCTCAGCAAGCAGCTCGTGTTGGAACAATCCAGCGTGTTAAAAACCAAATTGTTCGAACACCAGGTAAGGCTTCACCAGGAGATCCTACCACAACCAAGCTGGTCTTTCCATTTGCCTGTCTGTGTGCTGAGAGGATGACAAAGTCCCAGTGAATCACAAAATCTGGACAAAAAAAAAAACCAAAACACTTTTTAAAACAGAGATGGAAAAGCCCAAAACCTCCACCTGTCATAGGAAACATCCAATGAACTTCCAAATACACACAGATCCATTTCTGATGCCTCAGGGCAGAGCAAGATGCAAAGGAAGTCCAAAAAGAAAAGAAGTGCTACAGTTTTATGAGGAGAAGCAAAGGACATCAAGTGCTAGGAAAAAAGCATGGTGGAAGTACAGACACACCACACCTCTCTAGATCTATATACATAAAGAAACAAAAGTAGCACACTAAAATATCTCTACTGTTATGCATTCTTTTCTTCAATATTTACCTAACTGCAAGCTTTGACAATACCTTCTAGGTGAAGCAAGATGTTTTAATCATCAAATTTACAAGACCAAACAAGCAAGCAAATAAGCTTAATAACATACTGATATAGTTAGCAGATTTTCTTTGTTGACAGAGAGAACAGATACAGTGACAGCATCCAACTGAGCATCACAGCTATCACAGCTCATAGAATTGTCCACAAAACAGATGAACGCATGAACCTAACCCTGAGCTCCCACATCAAATTAAAACATTTCATTTTTGATTGTTTCCAGAGATTTGTTATGGAGTATTCTTTGAATGCATCAGAAGACCTCTTCCCCTCTTCCACTAGCTCTGCTAGAGCTGAATGAAATAATACCAAGGAAGGAATTTGCCTCAGGTTATTTCATACAGCCTTTTTGAAGGCAAAAACACAAGCAGACCTATGAAGAATTTACAATAAGCTGACTGCCACAGTTAAGAAAACTTGGAAGTGTTCATCTAATGAGCAGTACATGCAACTGATAAAAGCTGGATCCTCACTCCACATTGTTTGTGCAACTCAGCATGTAGGTGAGCAACGCCAGCACCTCCGCTGGGATCCTTTATCTTCCTAGCCCAGTAACTCTGGTGTGCTCCATCTGAAATCTACCTTCCTCCATGCTGTTTATACACTGAAAGTTACTTTATTAACATTAAAAGACTCCTTCCATCAACAGGAGCCACCAAGTCCATTTCCACATGGGTTCACAGCTCCAGGAGCTGATTTCCCTGGAGTTGGGCTGCCCCAAAAGTAGCAGGGACCCGCTGGGCAGTGGTTGTCAATCAGTGTGGTTCCCATGTCCTGCTCCAGCAGTTCACACCAATCTAAGAGTCCACCTCGTCTACCTACTTTTCCCTACCACCTTGGTGTTGGAACACAATGCACAAAGAAAAAATTCACATTTACAGAAGTACGGTACATAAAAATTAATTAAAACATTAAATCTTTCTAAAGAAACGCGATGTACACAATTAAACTCAGCATTTAGCATAGGGGGAAAATCCCTTCAGACAAAGGTCATTGGTACGGTGATGAACATCCTTCAGGTCTTCTATAACCAATTTTTATGATCTTATCATTCTTCTGTCCACCTCATCAGTATCCCCCCCACAGCCTGCATGAACCAGCTCACACTACTGGAAACGCTGCCTCCAGCCATGCCAATGCGTGCTGACTTTATTTCTCTCCGTAATTTCTTTACCAGATACCATATGCACACGTAATGTTATTTCAACTCAGATTTACACTGCACCTCTGATATTTCCCACATGCAAGTGAACGCCTCTGAATTGGATTTCTGAATACAACAACAGAACATTTCACATATAAAAAAGCTTGTTTATTAGCACCATAAAATTGTCAGTCGTTTATGCCCCACTTGTAAATACCAGGCCACATTAACATAAACTTGCCAAACGCAGGGCAGGGGGGAGAGCGGGTGATCTTCCGTGCGATCCTTCAACAGGAGAGCAAAGCATAAATAAAAACCCAGCGTGGTAGGAAGCGTTACTGTTAGTTCTAGTAATTGTACTCCAGCTCCAAGGAGCAGACTCACGGCCTGGAGGACACGAGCGTGCACAGCCAGCATCCTCTTTTACTGCCCTGAATCCCAGCTGTGCTCACCACCTTGACTTTACAGGAGAGCGTGCTGGCTCACCTTGTGCAAAGATATACATATTTTAGATGCTGCCTCCTCTCCTTGTCAGATTCGAGACCCAATCAATCCTTTATGCCGTAACCAGGTGTAAGTCATATAGAGGTTGTTATTAAAAAGTTCTATAGAGGGAGAAGCTTTTAAAAACAGCCCACCATGCCCTCATGTTTACAGGCACTGATGCCAAGACTTCTACCCACTGGCCAGTTTTAAGTATATTTCGTTATTCTCAACCCACTGGTCTCAATTTCTAGAGTTACTTCTGCTGCTACCTTATAAAAGCGAAGTTCTCTACCCACAGAAAGATCCAAATAAGAGCAGAACGCTTTGGCTTGAGAGGCCAGAGGTGACTGTCAGTGTACCACAGCAGTGAATTTGACTTCACACACCTATTTCAGTGGAAAAAGCATGAAATGAAGAACGGCTATACAGCTTTTACAGACAGTGCTCTGTGTAGAAGATGAGACTGTAGACAGTAAGTTACTCTAAAAATGAAAATCTGAGCAGCAACAGAATACAGGCATTGAAAAATAAAGTATAGACTTCGCTGTTAGGTTGCCAGAATGTCAAGGCAGCAACAAACATCCCAGCTGAATTTGTGTGAGTACTTGTGAGCTTATACTTATGTCAGTTTAATACCTTTTTTTTTTCCTTCCTTCAGTACAGCTTACATCAATGGAGTATAACTTAAAGATCAGAAGATCCATACAGATCTATCTAAACTGATTTCACTTCCAAAACAATTTAAACAAATGCAATAAATTACTGCACAGAAAAAGTGAGAGCCACCGTGCCCACAAAGTACAGCATTGTTCTTTGAGCTCCTCCAGCTCCCACCGACCACACGTCCCCAGGGACCACCCCGTGTCACTTTCTGAGCAGCAACTGCAGAAGCCTCTGTGTTCAAAACCCGAGGAAATCCCTTAATAACAGGAATTTATATGTGCATACTGTAGCTGCAGCCCATGTTCAAGCTACTCGCTTACAAATTTCCTGCTGTATCCCTCAAATTCCAGCAAGCTATTATCTTAAGTCCTGCACAGCAAGTCCAGCCTTTGGTGTCATCTCACTCCGCTATTTTTGTCCCAGGTGATTCTGCCTCCTGTGTCATTTATCAAAGCAATCATAACTCAAAGGATCCTGTTCCCACCCACACAAATAGAAAAAAATTTAGAGCAAGACAAGATACCAGGTATCCACAGAGCTATTATTATTATCTTGATAAAATAGCAGGGACACACATTCTGCCTGTCACAATTAAGGTGATAAATGCCTGTTTCTTTGAGGCTTGTTTGAAAGTCAATTATGCAGATTATTTCTAGAATACAGACAGATGGTCTTTTCCCCCATATGAGACAATCAAGTTGAACTTTGATATGTGCATAAAAATACTGTAATTTGTCAAGCTCCAATGGGGCCATTTTATCACAGATAACCAAAAGACTGTATGGATTTTTGTATTTGCCTCTTTTCGATTAACACAGCCTATGCTCCTTTTTATTCAGAATTTTTTTTTTTAAATTCAAGCTTTGCTGTGTTTCATCTTGAAGCCAAATATTGATCTTCCAGTCGAGTCTTCAGGTTTTGATTAACGCAGAAGGTTGCCAAGCAAGCAGCTTTTTGTTTGTTTGGGGTTTTTTTTGCTAATTCTTTTTTTTTTTATTATTCACTTGCCACAGTAAATCTTACTTTTATTGTCCAACCACTGAAAAGAAAAAATGGATTTATTCGAGCACCTAAATAATTCACAATACTAAGCTTTTTGGAAAGACTGATGCAATGTTGACCTTTGTTTTCCCCCTTCTTCTGTTGGCAATAGAATATTTTTGATTGACTTGAAAGGAGTAGAAAGGAAGAAGATTGATTTTGACACGTTAATGATGGTTTAATGCAACAAAAGCCTTGGAAAATGAGTGTTTAGAAAGGCATTTTTTTAACAAAGGAAAAACATGCTGTCGTAAGTACAAAAATTACTATCAATATTTTTCTCGTAATTTTCATTCTCTAACAGGTTGAATTCCATGCTCCTGTTTAAGAAATAAGTTAAACTTATTTTAAATCCCCAAATGTTCTGGCTGTCTGAATTCCTCTTCATCCACAGTCCATGCTTATCAAGTTCACAGTAGACTTGATACGCCAAAGCACAAAAATGAATGGAAAATTCTGACAAATATAGGAAATATTCTGAAACAGAGGATGTGAGAGACAAACATCTTGTTTCTTGTGGATACTTTTTATATCCTTGTGGGTAAACAACCCAGCTCCAATCCAACTCAGTCCAAGGAGACCGTAAGCCTTCTTCCAAAGCAGTGCCAGACCCCACCAAGGTATAAATATTAATAAATGTTTAAAGTCCATAGGTTCTACAGTCAACAGTGGTTCTGTCTTATCTGTCTGAGGTTTAACATCATTAATGTTGCGTTGCCTGACAAGTGCCTAATCAAGTAGTATTTCAAAATCAAAACTGCAACAGAAAGATGAGGTATTACTAAGGTAACTTTTTGGACACTAGAAGTCTTCCTTGACAGCACTACCTGGAGCATGTAGTACAAATCTAGACAAATAATACACAGCTAGATCCAGATGGATGTTAAGCCAACAGGTATTTAGGCAGAAAATTTTACCAACTTTCACTGTAAGACGTGACAGGTTGGTTATCAAAGTTTATATGAAGACAAGGATATCAGTCCCCAAAACCCCTCAGCAAAACATAGAAATACAAGCTTCAAATAACTCTTCACAACCTATTAGACAAAGTACTTGCATTACCTGAACAAGTTTCTGTTTAGCCCCACTTAAAAAACATATCTTGATTTTTTACGCAGAGCTTTAAACTCAACTGCACATCAGAAATCAGTTCTTACAGTATTAATGCCACCAAACCAGCTTCCAAACCAAACAACTCCATGCAAAAATCCTCAGGTCATTCTGGGCAGAGGCAGCTGCTGCTGAATGTAGCAGGAATTTTGCCATTTTTTATGTTGCTTAATTTCTCTAGACAAACAAAAAAATAAATGTGTCCGTATCAATAACATGGCCTGTCAAGCCAGTGATATATATTCAGCTTTTCTCTTGGGAATTTACTGCTTCATTTTAGTTCTGATGGAACATATTGCCAGCCACTTCTCAGGGGTCCAGTATTTCACGGGTTATTATACACCTGCCAGATACACATCTATATACATATTATTTTCACATACTAAAAATAAGATTTTTATCTGCATGTGGAAGACAAGAAGGCATTCAGGAGTAGTCAGCATAGATTAACCAAAGGAAAATCAGGTTTTAAGCAACGATGGGACAAACAACTGGGATAGATGTGGGGAGAGCAGCAAATGTTGCCTACCTGAACTTCAGTAATGTTTCTGACACTATTTCATAAGCAAACTCAGGCTGGAGGGGTGGATGGTGAGGCAGATTCAGAAGTTGCTGAATGGTAGGTCTCAAAAAGGCTGGCAACAGTGGCACAGAGTCCAGCTGGAGGCCTGCAGCTTCTGGTGCTCCACAGGGACCAATATTGGGTCCAGTACTGTTTAATTTTTTCATCAGTGACTCGAGTAAAGGAATAGAGGGCCTCATCAGCAATTTTGCCACTGCATGAAAAATGCAGGAGCATGAATAAGGGAACAAAATTCAACTAATACACGAAAAAGTGCATTGCAGCACCACAGTATTTTCAGTGGAGAAAGCGTAAGAAACAAGAGCTGGACATATGCAAACAGACTATGTGATATGGCAGATGAAAGTTTTTCAAATTATTTTTAAAAGTACACTGTAGGTAGGAGAAGATGCTAGAGATGAGGGTTTCAATAAAAAAAAAAAAATCATTATCATCAAGTGAGGGAATCAAAAAACTGTTGAACCTTGCACACCCTTAAAGCTACTTGTCGTGCTATTTTCAATTGTGCTTAAGTTTACAAGGACAAATCAGACCTTTGAAACTTACAATTTCATTTTCAAGGGCGTCCTTGAAAGACTGCAGCCATATACAAATAAGTTACAAGATACAAAAGAAAACCATGTAAATAACAAAAAAACTCAGGGTGAATGTCAGCAATTGAAAACATACATGCAGCAGCTGCAAAATAAATTACTGTAGTCAAAGTCGCTCCTCAGACTCAAGAGCTCATATGGCAGTCTTTTAAAGGTCAGCACTGAAGTCAGTCACATTGGAAAAGCAGTCCAAGAATATGAAATCCAGTGTTCAAACGATTTGTTTGCCCAGGGGTCCTTATTAGAAAGGTAATCTCTTCTCTATCACTGTTTAATAACATATCATTACTTGTGAAGTGCTTTAAAATACCTGGAGTACAAAAGATGATATTTAAAACAAATTCATTCTATTCTATCCCAAACAGTACATAAAAAAAAAAAATCTGGAGAGAAAGGATAAAGATGTTAATTTTACTGACAATTTCATAACACTCCATGAGAGAGAGCAAACAGCTATAATTCCAAAATTACATATAACCACAGGCCATTTTGTCATGTGAAAAGTACCATGAGATGATAATTTCTCCACTGACTTTAATTAAGCTTCATGTAGACTCTCTCACACACTCTCTTTCCGGCTCTCCTTGTTATTAAAAAAAAAAGTGAAACTACCCTCCAGGTGAATTTTTCCGAGTGCTCAAAGTTCCGCAGCCCGGTGGAATGAAAAGTTTACATGAAAAGCCCAGATTTTGATGAATGTCAACGTGAAAGCCAATTAAGTGGGCTGAAAAGAAGACACAATTTCCTATTGTCTAATTGCCTCGCAGCACCTTCAAGGTAATAAATTTGTCACGTTGAATTATTAATGAGCAACGAATATTTGACTTGTAGCCTTGAATAGAAAATAGTTCATTATCAGTTGGCCTTGTTCCTTGCAAACAAAGAGTGGCAAGATGGGCGTTAAGAAAAAGGTGTCAGAGAATGCTCTTCCTCACATCAGCATCTCACACGGACTGCACCTTTTGCTGCAGCATCCAGTAAAAATTGCACTAAGAGGGGAAAAGTCTAATTCCTAATGCTCTTTGACCTTTGCAGCTCAACGAGTAAAACTCCATCTGGATTCCCCAAAATACTCTCCTTTGCTGTCCCTTACTTGAAACACAAAGTTACATCAGTGTACAAGGAGCTCAATAAAACAAATGCTAGTTTTAGGATTACGTGGCCTTTTGAGAATCTCTCCCTTATCTTCTCTGCAAAGAGCTGCTCACAGATGTGAATTGAGACACGTAGAGAAGACGTTCGTAATGGTGAAGGACTGTGCCACATCTTGTTTGCAAAACAAAATGAAGTCCAGGCACTTGTTCTGGTGTTAGACATGCAGCTTTATGGGGAATTAAAGAACAGAGCTCCCATGCCTATACCTGGGCCTGCTCAACAGCCAAGGCTCAGGCTGTGCCGTGCACGGGGCCATGCAGCTGCCCAGGGGATGAGCAGCCTAAGGAAGGTCCAGATGTAAGAGCACTGGTACTGGCTCTCCTCTGAGTCTGGATCCTTCTCAGGTGAACAAAGAGAGAAAAGAGTGGAAATCAGTTTGTGTTCTGACTGTAAAACATAATAAGACACAAGGCCTGCTAGCCCAAGCAGAGCAGCTGCACAAACCCTGGCACATTCCATTTTGTATATTCAGCCAGCATTTCAGCAAACAATTTCTGAAATAGTTCTCATTTTTACAGAAAACTTATAATCATTAATTTGAACCACAGGGCTCAAGTTCACAGTGTCAGTAGGACTAGTTGGTAACTCCAGGATAGCAAGCCCTTCTCTTTTTGATCTCAAGATCAATAAATTCAGCTTCTTTGATGCCTGACCATTCCAAACCTCAGCTATTCCTTCCTCAGCCTCACTTTATACCAGGGTTCTCCCAGCGTTACTTAAAAACAAGATTAATACCTGCTTAGCAGCTGTTTCCGTGGCCAGGTAATCACAGCCAGTGGCTATAAATGCTCAGGCAGCCCAAAGGGTTACTGGGCAGCTTCTCACCTACACTGTAATCGCTTTCTCCTACAGAAATCATACAAGCAGCTCAGAGTTCATATCGCTCCTGCCTGAACATAGCACCTGTGGTTTGTGCATGGAAGAGCAACGGGGAGACCAAATAGTTGTCCCAAGGCTGGGCACTAAGGCTTCCCTGTGCGTAGGGCCTCGCTGCCATCGTGTGCACAGACAAAGCTGCCGTCTCCTTGGGTGGAAATTAAAGTGCTTTTAATTCTCTCTTGAGATGCAGCACTTCCCAGAGAGTTCTGCTGATGTGAGGAGGTGCTCAGAGGGCCTATTCCAACCACCAGTGTGAGCCCTGAGCAGGAAACCTCTCAGCTCCTGCGTCTCTGGCACTTCACCAGAGCACCTCAGAGATTCAGTAGCTTTCCTTTTGCTACGAATTTGACTCAGAGCCTTTCATGTATGCATCAGCAAGACCTGTACTAGAAAGCTCAGATGTTTTAATGAATAAGGCAAGGAGATTTAAAGGTTTGGGTATGTAATTACTGTAGCAACATGTGCTCTTTCTTGCACCACCATGCGATCTTCTATTAGGCATGGTGCAATACACCAAATAAATTACAGGTCACAAAACACAGCAATAAATCCTGCCCTCATTAAATTACGAAGTAATTAAAACTGCACCAGTGTTTACATTTGAAATTCACTAACGATATCAGAAAAAATTCTGATTACCAATGCAGCCAATTCAGCCTCTGTAGCATCTGACTACTGCTAACATGAAACTGTGCTTTTTTAGCAGGGCCAAACAGAAGTACTTAGACATAATTACACAGTAGGCACTTCCAAGGCTCTATAGAATATCCTTCCATGGGTAAATCCCCAATTCCATATATCTGTTAGTGAAATTATCGTCTGCTTCAAGTTCACTCTACAGAAACCCACCAAAATGGGCATTTTCACCTAGTGACATTCATGCTGCTGTACTCAAGAGTGTGGACAACGCCAGCCCTTGAACTTCCCCCACTCCTTGCCAATAAAAAGACACCAGACCATCAGCAGACAGGATATCTCAATTCCCAAAAAACTTCCAGTCCAGAAAGTTGCAGCAATTCTGAAAGAACGGGCAAGACAATGAACCTACTCCAACAAAACCTGCCAAGACAATAGCAAAATACTCATAATCCCTGAATCATTGGGCAACTGAAGCCTCTAGTCACCTTTGTCTTGATATGCTCTTATTACTGACAGCAAATAGCATTCATCCTGTTTCAGAGTAGAACACCTATTACTACTGATACACAGAAATTAAGCACCAGCTTTCGCTACACATATGGTAGGTTTGATTACTCTATTGCTTCTCATGTCAGTCACTTGGCAGTAGTCACGCATCCTTCTCTGAAACTGGGATGCAGCAGTTAGGTACCTGTGTGAAACAATGATACTGCTCCATCCCACGCTTGCACGCAGTGCAGTGCTGCCCAGTACATCACCAAGTCGCTTCTAAAAAGCAGCTGACACCTCCTGGCAACCTATGAAAAATGTCCTATTTTGAAACAATTTTGCCTCTGCGTGATGTATGTGCTGTTTTTCCTTTCCTCTCAGTCTTCATTACTAACAACATTTGCATGAAAAATAGCATCTTCAGTCTTCCAAAAGTTCATCCACTCCTGCTGCTGCAATTTTTTTCCTTTGCACTTGAAGACATAATCCTCTTTGTGTAGCTACAGCAGGATGCTGTGAAAATTCTTGCGGCAAGGAGAAGAAAACACAGCCCTGATGAGCTCTCAGGAGGAGGCCTGGGTGCTAGTGCAGAAACCAAGCGGGCAGCTGCCAGCATCTAGCATGTTGCTACCATGTAAATATCACTTCTGAGCCTCCTTCCCTCTCCCCCATCCTTCTCAGTGACAGCAGAGCCCCTCTGCTCATTGCTAACACCCACCCTGGCTAATGCTGCCCCGTGTTTCCCCATGCTGCATCCAACAGCTGCTTCCTGCCCTGGGCTGTGCCTTCTGGCCAGGCACTGCTTGCTCCACTGAGGCTGCACATGAACTCCAGGAGCAGCACGTGCAAATAATAAGCAGGGGAGAACTGTGAATAGTTCAGGCATGTGCTCATATAGCCCCTCTCCCAGTGTTTCTGCTGGCCTTCAGTCCCTAAATATCACACCACATAAATGCAGGAAGACAAAAACAAATGTAGGAAGTCTAGCTTTCCAAAGGTGGTTATTTCTATGATATACTGTGTTATTCATAGATTTAAATAGAAGGCATCTTCCCCAAACGCCTGAACACAAGTTGAGCCCTCTTTCAGCTTCCAGTGGGCACTGGAAACAGTGTTTTACTGCTCATATGGATGGTGGGCTGTATTCATCCAAGTTGCCATGTAAAGCAGGAGGGACCATCTACACCTGATGGGAGCAACAGCAGGCACCTCACACCCAGTGACACCAACAGCTGAGGAACCCAGCTACTGGAGGAAGGTTGGCCAGGATTAACACCCAAAAACCAGGAGAGAAATGAGGGGGAATGAGGTCCAGACATCTCTGTAAGGAGTAATTACCCCTGTAAATTAACTTGTCACCACCTGGCAACGCATAAACCTTGCTTTAATACAGGTAGCTTGAGCAGTGGAAGGTGAGCCTCCAGCTCTCCCCATGCCTGCCCACCAAAGTTTTCTCCTCACCGGTTATTAATGAGATAAGCACAAAGGCAGAAAAGATGCTTCAAGCAAAATCAATGATTTTAAGATAAAACTTCAGTGTAATTCCAACAGCCTGAGTCAAACGCCTGTAGTAAATTAAGTTTAAAATTTTAGCAAACTGTCAGGTAAAATTGGTGGTGTCTGACAAATTGAATTATGATAGCAATGCATCACTCAGAAAAGTATTATTGATAGTGACAGGAAGATATTGAATTTAAATTATTCATTTTTATTGATTAAACTGTACATCTTCTCCAAGAATGGGGCAAAATGTCTGACAAACATTCGAGATTCATATTTTAGCTTCTGGAATAATAGCTGTCAATCCACCCATGCTGGGCTTCTGCATACTCCCCTGCAGCGGATCAAGTCAGCATTAAAACTTTGCATGCAAAGAATTATTTACAAGCATTTCCAGCAGAAAACACCCTGCTGCAAAGCGGGCTTTTCCTATCCAGAGACCATTACAAAAGCTGTTCCCATAAGGATGCCTTCCTGTGAGCAGCTTGGGGCAGGCACCTGGTGCAGGTGGGGCTCCATGCCCAGCACCAGACAGCTCTGCCACAATGTTCCTGGGACCCAGCTGAAGGCTAGACCGCCCCATCATCCCACACAGCCACTCTGAACTTCATCCCCTGCCAGCAGCTGGGAGATCCCAAAACACAATGAAAGGAGTAATTGCTTTCTGAGCCGGGAGACTGATCCCAGCCACACAGAGAGTACTGACCCCAAACAGCTCTAACATGTGTACACAGAGAAGAAAACTAATCAAGCAACAGAAAGTCAGGTCAGCTTCTACAACCAACATGCACCTCTTCCCCTTACACCATCGCCTGTGAGAAGGCCTGGGGACTGCAGTTTCATTTAAACCCCCTTGTTCCTTGGCCAGCTTCTGTATTTGGTGATGGCAAGGAACACCATACACCGAACAGGAAAAGAAGTCTACAACAACAACGAAGGCAGAAGCAACATTATGAGTTTAAAACATCATCTGGCCCCAAACTGAGCTTCTAAGGGAAGGAGCCTCCCACATCCAAACATCTGCCTTTCCTTATATTTTTTCAGAGATTTTCAGCTGTGGTAGCTTTCAAATGTCCACAAAATCCCAAGCTTACCCCCACTATCAGAGAGGGAACATCAGGCTGATACCTCTGTGTTGCTAGCACCGATGCTTATCAGTGTGGTCTTAATGGCTGCAGGAAAGTGCGTAAAGACACACAGCACTCTGGGAGACACTGATGCACATTTGAGCTCTCCGTAGCAATCTTCTGCACATCAGAGCAAGAAGAATGCACTGATATACACATACTGGGGAAAACAACACGCAGGCTGTGCCCATGATTAGCACATTTATGTACATGAATAAATATCGGATAACCTCTCATCACCATCATGCACCTTCAAGGGATTTGTAGATGTTCTACTGCCTTTATCTGTGTATGGGATGCACAGTGGCCAAAGCAAGCCTGGAGAGCTAGCACTCCCATTAGCCACTGGATCTTTGTATGTTCAATTTCATCTTGCAGAAGAGGACATTTACTCCTCCTCTGAAATGCCCACAGGGAATGGAAGTGTTGTGCAATTGCACTGTGCCAGTGAAATATTTCACCCAAGCACCAATACAGGAGCAGCACATTTTATTGTTTCCCTGGTCTGCAGAACAGGATGGAAGTAAATAAGATTATATTAAAGAAAAGCTCTACAAAGTTAACAATCAAACTTGTTTAGATACTAGGCTGATGCACGTATTTTTTTCCAGAAAAGAACTCTTTGCCTGCTGCCAGCTGACATTTTTATTTCTTTTACATGAAGAAAAAGTGTCTCTCGGAACAAGAAAGTTCAGACTACTACCCAGATTATTTCTTTCTACATGAAATAAAAGGGAATTTGTTTTATATACTTGACCTTTGATAAACTACCATACAATAAATCCTTTTCATTTCCCTCTCCCTGCTGAATGCGTATTTGGGCAGTGTAAATACAGCACCTCTCAGCAGCTCTGAGAGGCTTCAACAAGAGACCATGGAAAATTAGTTTGTTCCTAGCATTACTATGCCCCTGTTTAAAAGCCCTCTGTGATCCATCAGAAAAAAATAAATCAAAAAAAAAAAAAAAAAAAAAAAATCCTCAGCGTTTAAATGATTCACAGCCACTCTGCCAAAGAGCAACAAATCCAAGCTGTTTCCATACCTCTTAACACCTTAATATCCAGTTTAAATGTCCACTACTTAAATGTCCATAATGTGGAATGTTCAGCCATTCAACAGAAAGGTTCTGAACCATGAAATCAAATGGGACTTTCTAGCCCTGATTTCCTTCTGACATCATACAACACACCCATTTCATCCCAGATATACAGTGGAAACCTAATGGGGAGGATCCGGATTAACCCCCAAAGGTCTAAAACAATGGAAGAGAAACAGGGATGAAATATTTGGATTCCTTTCCAAACACAGAAGCTAAAATCTGTTTTGTGAGGAATGCTGAATGCAGTCTGGGTTTCGGTTTATTGTTCTGCACATCCGTCCAGTTATCATCAGCACAAAAACAAAGACAGCTCTCCAGCTCCTCAGCAAGTAAGCGCTCTGCAGACAGCCACAATTAAAACCCCATAAACTTGCTGGGGACAGCTCTCAGATGCAACAATGTCCAGCTGAGAACATCCTCATAGCCCAGCTTCATCCCCACCCCTCCAATTGCATCATGAAACAGTGTGAGAGGATCTGCTGGTGGCACCCTGGGTTTGGGCAGGGATATGAGGCTGCCTGTCAGTAGTGTCTGTAATTATTTCTGTGCTGCTCCTTGCCCTATGCAGTGCATGCTGTCCAGCAGCAGCAAGCCACACACTCCTGCCCACAGGGCCCAGTGCCTCTGACTCAGGGTAGCAAAACTCAGTGCTCAGCTGGTATGCACATACCCAGAGGGACTGTGGCCAGGCAGTCCTGGCCCCACTGTCCTGCTTCACTTTCACCGCTCTGCCTTTCCACCTCACATTCCTTTTGTGTCATCTGTGATTTCTACAGGAGTCATTTTTTCCCAGTGATTAAAGAATTACCTTCCATCACACAGAGTGATTTCCCAGGTAGCAGCAGATGCTTTATGCTGTGGGCAAAGTTACCAAGAGCCACAGGTCTCTTTGCTCAGGGCTTTACCTTCATCACCAAAACCCAATGCTGCTTTGCCACTGTACAACAGCTCACTGTCATTTCATCTGCAGGAAAACTGCAAGGTGCTGCAGCCAGCTGAAAACACCAGAAGAGAGCAGGGAGGACTGCTGCTTCTGCTGGGACTGGTGAGCTGGAGGTGGGGCAAGATCTCTGCAAGCACCAGGAGAGCATGGAAGGAGAAAGAAGCCCAACAGGGGAAAAAGGGAAGAGAGACCCTTACCCAAGGCCTGTCAAAACCCAATTCCACATGGCACCCTTCACTTACAGAGCATCCCAGTACGCTGGGCCTGCAGCATGTCTTGAAAACAATCTGGCAGCTACCAACTGGAAATGAAGAAATAGAATTCTGGAGATTCCTCCCAGCCCTTCAGAAGGAAATTGCTCGACTTCACACTGCACCAAAGGCCAGGGAATAGAGAGCACTGCTAAGAGCACTGAATGACAGCTCATCTGCTTCAGCAAATCCTCATGATTTTAGCTGAAAGTTAGTTGCAAATAGCATCTATTTCTGAGGTTGTGGTGTTCAGCATCATTTCTCTTAATTATTTCTGACACTTGCCATATAATTTAGGGCCCCCAATGACACTGAGAAATTAACTTAGTCTTCTATAAGGAAAATGTGCCAAGTAGCAGAATTAAGTGCTGCACATTTTTATTACTGCACCCAGACCTCTGAAGTAATCAACCCAGTGCATGCAATGACATGGCAGGAATAATACTCAAGTGCCTACAAATGGGCTGAGGACATCCTTATGCAGATTTTGCTCTCTGGTGTCCTTGTCTGAACTGACAGAGGAGCAAACTCCTGAGCTTCCAAAAAGCTTCATCAGCCCATGCTGATAAAGAGCTAATCCCAGCATGGTTTGTGTGGTGCACTTAAAGAAAGGAAAACAAAAGCATTTCACTAAAACCCTCATTCCATAGTGTCTCAGTCCAGAGGTGTCTAAGTCCCAGCTGACCCAGAATGTGAACCAAATGACAGCCCCATTCATCCTTCCCCCAGGATTTGTCCGCACCCCCTATAACAATGGCTCCATTTGGTATTTTCTGACCCGTACAAGATCTCTCTCAATATGATCGGTAGCTTCAGACAAGAGCACCCATGATGTGTTTTGAAAAGTTAATGAAATCTGCCCACCAGGAAGGCTGAAGGATCACTGTCCTTCAGCTGTGTCATATTTACTCTTCCGGGCTATTTCCTTTTCAAAGCAGCACGTGGGCAGAAATAGCTCTTCTTCCTCTGGCAGATGCTGGTACAAACTTACAATCCATGGGCAAATCAATAACAATGGTTAGGTGCCAAAGCCAGGAACTGAAATTGAACTCTCACTGGATTCACACCCACCAAACCCCCATCTGCTCCTCTGGGTCTCTCCCTCTTCCAGCAACCACCTCCATGCCAGCCTGGTGCAACACCCAGGTTTCTGTTGGGCAAAACTAAAGGCTGCTTCCTGAGCAGGCTTTCTTAACAGTGACCTGTGAACAGGTCCCACATCTCACTGGAGCTTAACTCCAGCTGGGCAGCAGCTTCTCTCCTTCCTCTTCCCACAGAGAGCAATGGAAAGGTGGCCACACAGAGGACAAGAGTCTAAAACACACTCCCCTGTTTGATTCTGCTGGGCCCAAGCCCCTTATCTCCCTGTTTTATCTGCAATCCACAAATATTTTCACATGGAGATTTGGATATGCATAGATGCCTGGGGAATGGCTGTTCTTCAGACACATGTGAATGGAAACAAAGCAACGTTACGCACAGATCAGAGTCTCCATACCACATCAGCACATATCACTGCTATCACTGCTAAGCAGAAAACTGCAGGTGGAGAGAAGCTCCTCCTCCAGGACCAGGGTGCTGCAGCACTACCATGCCAGCGGGGATGCTCCCCACATCCCATCCCACCATGGGGAGAGCTGCCCAGTGGCTGGGGCGAGGCAAGGAGGGGTATGATAGAAGCACAGCCATTACAACTACAGCAATAGCCAGCTGCCACAAAAGAACAGCGGGTTCACAAGCGTGGTGGCATACAGTCACTAAAATTCACCTTTCCAAAATTATATATATTTTTAATGACAATCTCGTTGAGAAACAAATCCTGTGTTAGCAGGCAGAGCAGCCCAGCAGCCTGCTAGCAGGACTGAACTCCTAGAACATTATGAATAGACCACGGACCTGCTTTACTCATCAGCCCACAGCCTTACACACATTTCCACAAATAATCTCATCAACTAATCAATGATTTGCAAAATGGTTATAACTCCCGAAGAAGAAAAGGGCTAAATTTACAGAATCTTATGAATGATTAGATGGCTGCGTTGGTCTGACAGCACTTGATGGCACTCAACAAGCAAATTGGCACATTAAAATGGATGAAGTCACTGGCAGAGCAGAAGAGATCTGGCAAAAGAATGAAGGCTGAGAACTTTTGCCCTTTTCATGATTAACTTGATCATTTAACGTCCAGATCAAACGTATCCCACAAATGAGAGCCCTGACATGATTAAAACAGCCATGAAAAGGTTAAGGGCTGCTTAATTGTCATACAATTCAGAATAAGATTTAGGAGAGAAGTATCAGACACAAGAGATGAGCATTAGGAGATGCATGAAGTAGGGGTTAGGCCGGTCTTTTAATCAGCATATCAGATCCTGAAGACAGACTTGGCACAGACACTAATGTGAAACACCAGCTTTCTGAGAAGACCAGGTCCAGAAAGCCCCTCTGTAGTCGTGTTTCTATTCAGCTCTGGATTCTGCAACATCTGCAGCATTAAGGAAGCAATTACTTATCCTTCCGACATATTGGGAAAATTACCAAATGCAAAGCACCACACACAAGGTAGGAGATGGCAATAAACACCTCCGAAGTACAGGCAGCAGGCCAAAGAAGAGCAGAGATTTTAGCATTTTTAATTTACTGACTAGCAGGGAATGATATCATGGGTGTCTGACTGCAGATGGAATAGCTGCTTCAGTTCATTGGTATAACTGTCAGCACTGAATCCAGGCAGAGCGAAAAATGTGACACCTTTCAGCCAAACTTAATAGGAATATAAATGGGTTGAAAGAGAATTGCAATTGGGTCTACAAGAGAAACATCTAGGTGCTCAGGAAAAAATGACTTATTGTGATAACACAGTAAATGTGATATGAACCAATAACTCACAGAAGTAGTCACTGTTTAGGAGATAATTTTAAAATATATAGCTTTGCAGTTGTTTCAGAGTAGGCAGCAAATGCTTTTTAATACACTTGACAAGCAGTACTTTGTGGAGGCTCACAGAAATCTCACATTTCACACTCATTATCCTAAATAAATCATTAAATGTTGTGCTGCTTAGTTATCTAATGAGCGAGAGCATGCATATAAAACAAAAGGGCAGATTGGCCCTTCAGCACACCAGCAATTGTTCCCTCTCGCTTGGAGAGAAAGTTTAAGTTTGAGTTATGCGAATCATACCAGAAACACCCCTGAAAGTCAAAGCAGTATTTCTCCCCTACTGCAGAAGCTCTCGGTGCAGAGAAGTTGCTTCCAAGGAGGCCCACAGGAGGCACTTTGTCTGGAAGAAAAGTCACGAAATCCATCCTGCCTGACCCAAAGCCTTAGCACAGAAACAACCGCAGCAGAGATGTTCCCCACTCACCTCTGGTTAAATTATTAAAATAAATAAGTAAAACGCTCCTGCTTGCTGACTCCTCACCTAACCCATTCCAGTGCTTTGGTAACAACACCACCTCACCTTGCCAGATGGAAGCCTTTAAAAGTCACGTGTCAGGACCCAAAAGTCACTAGCTTTCAGATTTTGTTTATAAATAAATAAAAAGGAAACAAAAAGCAACCAATATTTCTTGAGATCTTTCCACTTCATTTTCTAAACCCTGAAAGTTTATATTTACCAGTCTTTCTGAGATATGATTGCTTGTTAACAGGAATTAACAGCTCTTCATAATCACCTGACTGCACATGCTGGAATTTGGGAAGCAGAAGAAAGTGTTGCTCCCAGCATCACCTCCCTTGGTTTTGTTTGTTAGGATCAGAGTGAAAGCAGTGACAGCCTACCATCCTTCAGACAGCCCTCCCACTTGTCCTGTCCCACTCAGATGCTTTTGGCAGTGCAGGAGATGAGCACCTGGTGCCCATTAGGGCTCATTTTCTTCTGTTGTGCCTGTTGGACCGAGGGAGAGGTGAGCTCAGTGGGCTCTTCACATGGTGAGGGGAAGCACACAAAGCTGAGCAGGGCTGGTACACACAGCCCTTTCCAGGCTATGGTGCTAAGCAGCAAAACCACTGCTGCAACAGCCTCCTCCCCTCCTCTGTAGGAAGCTCCTCCTTGGAGCACAGTGATCCAGCAAGCATTTGTCTGGTCCTTTGCTCCATCTGCTGCTCAAATGTTAGATATGGCAAAGCCACAGTCCCCATGCTGGAGCAAGGATGCTGCTGCTGAGGCTCTTGCTGCCATCACCAGCCTGAGCTGAAGGGAAGGCGTTTCTGTCCCAGCACTATGCCATGAGAAACTGATTCATCTGCCAGTTCACAACACAGAGGGAGCTTTAAGCAAGTACCTAAGAACTCCCCTCTAACCAGACTAAAATAAGAGCTCTGGTATGAAACTGTGTATAAATGGATGCCAAACAGTAAGTCACAGCAATAATAACAGCATGAGAAGAAACATGGGGATTCGAGTCAAAATGCAGGTTTGTAAACCCCAGAGGTAGAAGATCCAGCAGCTGCACAGCAATAAGCAGTTTCCTTTAAAGAGAGGACACTGTCATTTTCATCCGCTGTGCAGCACTTTTCCTCAGTGTTTCTCACACCACTTGTGCTCGCTGGCTGCAGTCTCTCTCTGCCCTGAGACCAACACCCCAGTGTTACACACCTGCTTGTGACAAATTCAGCCTTGTGATGGTGCCCTGCTGCTAAAGACCCACAGACATAAGGACCACGCAGCACCCAGCCTGCAGCTTCATCCCACCAAGGCTCCTCAGGGGAAAAC
Organism: Callipepla californica brunnescens; assembly: GCA_023055505.1. NCBI lineage: Eukaryota > Metazoa > Chordata > Aves > Galliformes > Odontophoridae > Callipepla > Callipepla californica. Next base: position 5,122,539 of record JALIRH010000013.1, read on the forward strand.
CAGCAAGGAGTGCCAGGGAAGGATCCGCAGATCTTGTCATGGTTAGTAATGTCAGAGCCATTTCTGCCTTGTCTTTTCATGTTAAAGTTTCAGAAGAACACCGAAGAGCCGTGCTTGACAGGTCCTCGGGTACCTTTGATAATCTGATCAAACCGAGCACCTACTTCCCGCTCCCTGGAATAAATGATCTTTGCAGCTCACATATACATCACATATTAGCATATGTAGCTGTTTGATATCTACTTGATATGCATCATTCTGTGCAGCTAACCCCCTACCTATTCCTCAGACACTACATGTCCCAAGACTTCAAACACAGCCCGATCATCTCCCCCGTCCTGCTTATATCACAAAACAAATCAGAAATCCTGAAGTGAAGTATGTTAATCTTGTAATTACCATGGTAATAATGAGGCAGTTTAATGATGTTGCTAATTCTCTGTTCAGCGAGACAGGATTTGGAAAACACTCGTACCCCATCTGCCCTTTTAATCCTGCTGAAATCAGAGATTCCCTCTAAGTGAGGGCTGTGACTGCACGTCACCACCCCATCTCCATCCTCACATTTAAAAACTGCTGCAGGACTACCCAGAGGCCAAGCATTACACCACAGCCAACACCTTACGTGGCCCAGTCAGCAGCTATTCAGCTGTGTGTTAATTCTCAGACAAGATTGCCAGGGGAAGTAAAAACTGAAATAAAACATCTATACGATCTATATTGTCTGTATTGAAGGTCTTAAAATCATCAGCTGCAGTGAGCTGCCCAAAAGCTGCATCTGCCTCATTGGCTCATCCTCACAGTACTCAGTTACAAGCAAGGTGGACCAAGCACAGCTGTAACAGGTAGCATTTACCAAGCATCCCTACAGGGAATTCTATTTAGAAGCTAGCACCTGTGCTCCTCCAGCAGCTGACAGCACAAGAAGTGAACAAGAACAGATCTACTACTGAGAAGCAGATGGGAAGGTCCTCCTCCCTCCAGCATCTGCAGAGAGCAAAGCAGACTGGGCAGCAGCCGTGGTAACAGCACAACTGAGGGTGGGCACACAAAGCCAGGGGCCATGCTCAGCCTGCAAGTTAAACAGGGAAGCTCCACCAGCCACAAAATACAGCAACTTACTTTGAGGACCGACCCCAAAATCTAACAGCCTTTGCATCACATTACACAGGCAGACATCCCTATGCACACGGGCTCCAACACTGCATAGAAGAGATAAAAACAGTAGTTCTCTCTTACTGTAACCACATCTTAATCCTTAGGACCAACAGATATTGTTTCTAGCACATTGGACACGCTATGGAAATAATGAATAGTAATTAGAATTAATAGTTGCAAGTACCAGTGCAATTAACAGCAGTAGCGTGTAGCATGCCAATTATTTATGAACACAGGAACACTGCCCTGGATCAACCCAAGGATTTAACTACCCCACTGCTCTGCTTTCAACAATCACCCACAGCAGGTGTCCAGAAAAACATACGCAAGAGCAAAGCAGGCATCAAGAGATCCTTCATCCTGTGACAACTCACAGTTCAGGCATTTCCCAAGGCAGACACCACCTCCAGACACACAACAAGCCCCATTTTTTTGACTAGAACTCACCTCTGAACCTGCACAGGGTGGGAGTCAGACAGCTTTCATAGATATACACTACTCTAAATATTCTCCTTCGCTGTATAAAGCACTGCTGTGGTGATGTTCAGCCATAATAGGTAAAGGATGCCTCAAGAGAAGGCTTGTAGGTGAACACTAGATTTTTTTAATGCAGGCACTAAGGATTGAAAGCAAAGCATAGCACCGCTAGCACAGACACCCTGCCCTGAATGGGGACTAGCCATGCTGCAGGCATGAGAAACCAACAGCCCCCTGCACAGCTGCTCCAACACCCTGCACCTGGGGAGGTAGCCTGGTGAGGAGTGCAACATGAAATACACTGATTTACTGACTACTGCAAAGTGAGGAAGCATTCAGAGACGGAAAGCTTTTGTTTTTGTTTTTTTACTTGTTTGTTTTTTGAACAGTTTGACAAGAACCACTCCAGAACAAGCTGCTGCACATCAAGTGGCACACTCAGTACCACGTTTTAAATAAAACAATGATTTCTCATTCTGCCTTCAAAGTTGCAAGCTTGTTGATTACCAGATAGGAGCCCTCAGACTCAGAAAGCCTCATGTGATGAGATGCACTGCTGCCAGGGAGAGCAGCAGCTGGGTCTTCACCAGCTCCACACCACCCTCCTCACACAGCATGTGAACAAATTCAAATGCAGTGCTGCTGTCTGCATTTGGGGTCAGCTCCAGCAGGAACTGCTGCATGGCTCAGTGCAATCTTTTATCCAGCACCTATTGGTACATCTTCAGTACCACTTGAGGTGAAAGCTTAAAAGATGGATTTAAAGCAGAACTGATAGTTTAAAGCCAAGCTTGCTCTGCAGGGCCCCTGAACTGCCCACTGCCTGTCCACAGAGCACTGCCTCACTGTGTGTCACATCACAACTCACCAGCGCCCAGAGCACACAGCTGTGGTGATGTGAAAGAGAAACTAACGAATGAAAAATTATCAGAGGAAATTGAATCTGCTAGACAAATGCTCAGCAACAGATTAGCATGTGCTGCATTTGCAAAAAAATAAATATATATATATAATCCTTTACCTTCAGCTTATATTCAATACTGAAATCGCTGAGCCTTCCTCGGTGTTCTGCACGTCTTGATGTATTGTAAGCAAGCATATTTCATTAGCTGCATACATCCATGCCTCTCTAATAACTTCCCAACTCCTGGACTCCTGTCATTTGGGCTTGTATTTGAAGAGGCACTTGAGACCTATAAAAGAAAGAAGCAAAAATAACAAAAACCAATACTAAAAGCAATGCTCCTTCACTGCTTTTGTCAGAGGAAACTTTCTTCTGAGCTTTATAATTCAAAAGCAATGCACTCGCACAAAATATTACACGAGGTGAAGAACACTTCAGCGACAGGCTTCTCACCCACAAACCAAAGCATAAAGCATTGCTTATCGCAGATAATTGCACACTTTGCATCCCATTCTAATCCTTTTGTTATCTTTTAAACAAACTCCCCATCCCAATTTCAGAGACATTCTTTTCTGAAACATATTCATTATCCAGGCTAAAAGAGAATAAACTGGGCCTGCTGCAGAATACCTGACTGCTCACGGTAGCTCCCCCCTGTCCCAAGGTAAGACACAACAAACCACCACGATGCATTTGCTTTATTTAATTTTCATGAAGCTGTAACTGAGCTGTGAGCTCCTCTGTATCTCTTTACTTTGAATTTGTTTTCCTTCTCATTTTAATAATTCACAAATTAAAAAAAAAAAACCAACCAAGGCAGACATTTTTTGTTCAGAGCAGGATTCTAGGAGGTGATTCAGCAGTAAGCGTAGCTGTTAGAACACAATTTTTTATTCTTTTATTGTTAAACATCTCCATCTTGAATCTTTTTCAAAATAAAAAGGAACAATCCGAGTGGAGGAATAACAGTATTTTTCATCATGTCTAGACTTCTCTGAATAGCAGCCATGGTATGCAGTGTTAAGATCTGAATGGCTGAAAAATCCACGAGTGATTCATAGAAGTAATTGTGGCCCCAATCCTAAAGCCTGATTCAGTCACAAAAACCTTTCAGGGGAGGAACAAAGAGCAGGGGTCAACAGCCAGAGAGGGCCTCAAACAAACCCCTGCCTGCCTTGGGCTTACCCATCAGCGTTGGAGGGCTCTTATTCTCATCTGTACCACAGCAATAGGCATCCACAGAAGTTAATGATGTGTGAGGATGTGGTACCTAAGTACACTGCACACAGGAAAAAAAGAAAGACCCAAGAGCAGGAGGGCTGCCCATCAGTAAGCAGCTCTGTGCTAGGAGTGTGTGCTTGCTACTGGCTGTGGGTTTCCTTCAGGATAAAAGCCCAAAGGTTTGGGTTCCTTGTGGCAGAGTTCATTAGAAAACAAGATTACATCACAGCCTGCACAGGTGTGTGTGGCCTTGCATCAGACCGAGGACAGTATTTATTTCACAGTCATGCATAAGCCTTCTTTCCTGTGATATCACAGGTAATCCACATTAAAAAAAAAACACACAACAGAAAACGAATGCCAGGTACCTCAGTAATTGTGCTTTCACCATACCTGGAGGACCTGCATGGTGACTGCTGCAGCACACCCCATGGAAGCCAGTGGTACTCCTCAAGCCCACCCACTGTTGCTGAAATCAAGCTGTTTCTATAGTCTGGTTTCACGTTGTTTCTCAGGGTGACCCAGCTCCATATGCTTAACAAAAACTCATTTCCTCTTCAATGAATGAAAACTGTGCTGGTTTACTTATTTTCTACAAACACAAGGGCTAGGTAACACAGGAAAAAAAAAAACTTGCACAAAGTCAGCTCAGTTTGCTGACACTGCTCAAGCAAGGCACCCACCATAGCCAAATGTTCTTTGCTTAAATCTTGTTAAGTGAATACCTGTTAAATAGAATGCAACACGTGCATAATACAGCGCAACAGGTTTGAAGATTTAGTAAGGCCATACAGATAAACATCCACACCACTGAACAAGAAGTACAAGCCCCCCAACAAACTTCATGCCTCCAGATACCCACTGTTTACTCTCAGAACTAATGGCAAACTATCAGAAAAAACTGAGTGCATCAGCATGAAGGACAGCACGAGGTCTAACGGAGTACACTGCAACACTGTCTTGGTCTCCAATGAAACAGCAGAGGTGGAAGGATGGTGAATGCTGCAGCTGAAGTGAAGAAGAGATGGCCCTGGGCTTCTTTAGCAATACCTGATCTAGCATATTTTTTCCCCAAAAGAAGACAGAAAATCACAGAAAACGGCAGTGCACAAACATGAAGGGTTTGAAGTCACTCCTTTAGAGAATTCAGTATTAACCAGGTTATTGAAGAGCTTGCTACCAGGGACTACAGCTTTCCAGTTGTTTCTATTGTTGCATTCATTCATTCCAGACTTCTTAAACATCTCCTGCACAAAACAGTTGAGAGATTTTACACTTCTGGGCCACATTCTGTCCTAATTCACTCACAGTTTCCCCTGCAATTCACACAGGATAAGCTCACAAGTGCTCCAGAGTGAAGCTGCCTACTCATAATGCCAAGCGTGCTTCTGGCAGCCAACAGCGGTAGTAACAAGCACACGGGGACTCCGCAAAGGCATGGTGTGCTGCAGATCCACATCCCACTGCCCCATGCCCCTTCCCAGCATTGTCCCTCCACACACAGTTCATCATTCCCTGTAAGAGAGGCCTTTGTATTCTCAACCAGGCATTTGTACAGCTGAAATAACACCAAGAAGCCAAGCGCAGGGTCACGAACCAACTGTTCCAGCTTCTTCCTCATTACAAATGGGTTACAAACATTTTCACTTGCTCCAGCAGTAGGAAATTGAAAGCTGTGAGTGAGCAGAGCAATTCCCACTGCAGCTGGATAAACCCTCCCTTCCCAATCTGTAACAGCTGTAACGAGATATGCGTGGAGAAATAACGTTGATCAAAATGGAATAATATTTAGAGCAGAATGTCAGGTTAACCACAACTAGATTTGCTTGTGGAAGCAGCTGCTCCATGCATTAGAATTTCCTAATAAACAGTTATGAAGATTGACACCTTGGAAGTAATTAAGTATTAGGTATTTTTAGGTAATTACTGCAGCAATAACGTAAGACGTGCTCATTTTCAGAATGAGGAATTATCTGTAGCTCCCATTGCTGTGCCTCTTTTAATAATTCATAATAGTTTTGACACCAATGATTATTTTTGATTACTCCAGCTTTTCAACTTCCCAAACAAACTAATGGGAGTAAGAGAAACAGTTTATAGGCTGGGGGGAAATCCTATTGCTCCACGAGGCTGCATGGGACTTCTTGGGGAGAGGAACATGAGGGCAGGATGAAGAGTGCACTGATAAGAAGCAAGGAATCCTCACAAAAACTAAGTGCTTATCAAAAAAAATGTTACTTCAGTGCTTGAAAACTAACTCATAGTGAGGCTTTGGCCTTTTTAGTTTTAGTTAAATTAGACATTTGCTTTAATTTATTGTAAAGAAATCTAAATGTCAAGAAAAAATGCCCTACGAACAGAAACCACATTTAAAAATAACTTCAAAATGAGAAATTCACTGGAACTATGCTCCTGTGATCATGCTTCAGCAGAAAAACACCCCATCAGCTCCATGCTGGAGTCTGGGAGCCCAATGATGAGATATTCTTAACATGGCCCTCCCAAATCTTGCCTGCAGTGCCCGCCTGCTGGGAGACACCCTTCACCATTCTGCAGCAGGGCAGTGTCAAGATTACAGGACTTACAGCCCCTGCCCCATTCTGGCCGAGCTGCTCATTAGCAAAGCTCAGATGGGGGTGTTCATGTTTGGGACAGGTAGATGCTTGCAGGTGAATTCCCACTTAAGTCTTCATTTATTCCCATTGCACCAAAGACAGGATATCTAGCCCCCGCACAGCCTCTGCCCAATCACATTAACACTCACTTACAATAGGCACCAAAGGAGAGGATAACTGCTTCTCATTTATTTTAAAGCGTTTCTTGGTTTGTTGTTTAAAACACACCATCTGTGCTTCCACCATGACACTCAGGCTGGCGTTAATGAAACGCAGCTCCTGCTCTTTGAAGGCACAGCAGAGATTTCTGCACCCCTGCAGCTCAGAGGCTGAGGGCAGCCCAGGACTGCCCCATCTCCGCAGAGGGCACAGCTCCACAAAACCCCCCACAGCACCCAGCCTCTCCTGCAACGAAGGCATAACACAGCCAAGGGGCTGCCAGTACCCATAGATCTGAAGCAATGGTTAGATTGAAGCAGCTGGAATTGAGAGACTCTCACAGACAGTTCTTACATTTGTTTTAACCAGCAGACTTTGGGATAAGTGTCTCTTCAAGTTCCCAAAGCTCTAATGAAGTCATATTTCTCTTCAGCTCTATTTTCCTTTGCATTGCTACCTTGGCATCTGCAGGACGAAGGCGTGGAAGCACAGGATTAGGGCACAAGTTGGCTCTTCACATAAATACATAAAGCCTGCTACTTAACTGCACTTTGGAGAAGAATTGGAAGTTTTTAGATCTCTGCTTGATGCTCTCTACTAGTGTGTACCCTGGGCAAGAACACAAGATGCTTACCCTGTGTATGTGAGCTGCAGAGGTGGCTGAATTCCAGACCAGACCTCTGAGGACACGCACTGACCACGCAAGCACTTCTGTACAGGAGGCACCCCAGACCCCCCTAACAAGGCAGGGAACTAACTTCTTTTCACCTCAAAAGGTATTCTGTTAAGCAACATTGTTTTAAAAATACAAACAAAGCCAAATGACACCATCTCGGCTAGCAAAAGCCCACTGACATTGTGCAAAACATCAGCCTTATCAAACAGTAATTACTTCATCTGCTCAGATATCACCTCCTACTGGGGTAGCCAGGGAAGGAAGCGAAGGAGGAAGAGGACAGAGGTTTCAGTATCTACCTCCGAAGAAACTGTCCTGCATTACTTAAATGACATTGTAATATCTCCACAGAGATGAAAATCCACTTCTGATGGTTTTAGCCTGCTTCCCCCCCTCCCAAACTCTAACACATCTCACCCATAAGGTGAAGCGATCCCAGTTATCACGGGGAAAAAAAAAAAAGTTAATAATCCTTCACGCCCAGATCAAAAATTAAAAACATCCTGAAAAGACAAAATGTGGGAGTACCGTGGATGCCACGTGCAAAGTCTTACTCCACATTAAAAATAAAACACAAGCCAACCATAAAGCTGGGGGAGGGCCTGAATTATGCCTGAAGAGGCCTTGGCCATATGTGGTGCAATACTCAGAAATTTCTTATTAGGCTGCTATGGCACCGTTCCATTTGTTAAATTATTTTATGTTAGTGAGAATGATTAGGTTTCTTGTGCAGTTATTGGGACCCGAAAGGCACCTTTATTTACCTCATTTATCACGTACAGCAGCGTTCAGCTGAAGTGTAGAGGTAAACAATTCTAAATAGCAATACTCCTGCTGCAACACAGTCGTCTTCGACCAGAGGAGCAGTGGAAAAACGCAGATTTAAACTGCTCACATTACTGTTTTATCTGCATTTCCGTCTGAAGTACTAACTTATCACCAAGCTCAGCAATAAAGAACCATGGGGAGAAAGGTATTAAATATTTATGCCTACGGCACCTTAAGAGGTTTCATCAAAATATTAATTGTAAAACAAAAGCACAAGTGTCCTAGCCACCAGAAATGGAAACAGCAATACGTAAAGCCAACGTGGCAGTGCCACGATCAATTTAGTTTGCAGTGCCGAAAGTGTTCTCTGCTCAAATTAAATTTGGGGAAGAAAACACTCTGAAAACGTATATTGAAAATAATCACCGGTTGCTCTGAAATTGGAACCTGCTAGAACTGCGTGCACGTTACGGGATAAAAATAATCCAGGGTCCCATCTCCCTGCCTTGCCTCCCCGGTGATACTCTGAATCAGCACCATCAGTTGCCTCAATATTCATCCCCAGTGATGCCCACATGGTGCAGGCTTCCCCCACAGCTGAAACAACCTAGAGCAACACAGATGGGTACACACCAGCATCCTCACATTGGTCTAGGGAAGCAAAGCTCTGCTCAGATCCTGTGAAATGTCAGCAGCACTTCAGGACGAAAATAGGTTTCTTTGTTACTAAAGACTAAATGCTACAGGAAATGCTGAGAGAAAATTATGTTAAATAACCTTTATCGTAATTTTGCTTTGGAAATAAATATAGCAAAATATGTACTGGACATAAGTAAGAATCCTGAAATAAGAAATGTTTCTTAACTCCGGGAAGCTAGGTCATTCTTTGCAAGGTATTAGGTACGGATGTAGGCATCCGAAGCAACAGTAACACTCCAGAGAAGAAAAAAAAAGCCTCGAACAAATCCCATGTAGCTGGGGAATATTTTTTTTGTTAGCTACTGCTTTATGTGACTCGTACGCCTGGAAAGAGGTAGCAGAATCCAGGGTAATGGGCAGAACGCAGAAGGAAACCTGAACACATCCTGCATGAACACCAACAGCCCCTTAGAGGCTTTTTTGGATTGGTTAAGAAGGACTTAAAAAATGCAAAGGTAAGGCAGAGAAAGCCTGTCTCCTACCGCTCAGCTCCTGCCACGCTTAATAAAACAGAACTTCACGCGTTCTTTTAAAATAAGAAAGGTACATCAAAAATAAATGAGATCTTTCAACAGATTCTGCTAACGGAATCAGCCGACCCGAGCACAGTGCTGACCAAGTGGAAGGACAGCAGCAGGCTGCCAGGCAGCTCCTGCTCCAGGCCCAGCTCCCACATGCCTCTGCTGCAAAGCTTTCTCCCCATCAGGCTTGCCCCTGCACCATCAGAGACCAAAGGCCCCGGGGCAAAGGAATACCTCCAACCGCAGAGCCCCCGCCTGGGATTGCTCCTATTCAAAATGCAGTCAGAAAGAGGGGAGCCATGCTCTTTCTAGATTAAGTTTCCCAGTACTTCCGAACGAGTTGTTTTTTTTTTTTTGTTTTGTTTTTTAATGATTATTTTATAATCAATAGAACGCTCTGATCAGTTCATTCATTCCGCACGTCTTCCCGTTTACTCTCACCAATACTTGACCTCCAGCATTAATTTCACTTCAGTAACATTAAGCATTTGAAACAGTGGCTGCGAAGAGCAGACCGATGGTTTCCTTAAGGGAAAAAGCATGTCATTAACTTTGCGCCTCAGATACCAGAAAATCCACACTAGGGAGATGATAGAAAGATCCAAACCACAGGAAAGTTCTCACAACTGCACAAGAGAAACTCAAACACAAATGGTAGATCTGAAAGCAGAAGCAAACACACACCAAATTAATTCACCGGTATTCTCCTCGCAAGGAAGCAAAATCGCTTCTGACGGGTTGCGATACCGCACAAAGCACTCACACGTAGACCAACAGTCACAAATAGAAAAAAAAAAAGAGCCGAACTCACTCAACTGGAGAAGGGGATCCCTGGCTACGCAGCACACAAGCAGCAGCCTAACTCCGAGATGTACTCTCTTTAGTGGCCAGCCCTCCTCTGAGCCCAGGGTGACTCCCCCTAGGTCCACCCCCTCTGGTCGGTTGGGGAACACAGGTGCAAACAATTTGCCTGTGCTCCTTGGGCCGCCACACCCCTGCACCAGGTGCTCAATCACCAGTTCAAGCCCCTAAAGACCCTCTTCAGCTTCACAGACAGACGTACACGCCGTGGTCTGGCTCAGGAGCAGTGCTTAGCACAGGTACTGCTTTGCAGGGGCTGCAGCTCCCCATCACGCCTGCTCAACAGAGGGTCTTTTACAGCAAGACACGATTATTTTTATGTGAGATACAAGCTATCTTGAAAAATAAAAAAGCTGGACTTTGCTGGGAAAGCTTATTGTAAAGGCAACCAGCATAGGTGAGAAGGGGAGGAAGGCAGAGAAGTGCCAGCTGAAGTGGGCCAGCGAGAAAAATCAAAGAACAGTTGGGAGAAATGAAGTGCCACCTCTACTTCACAGAGGTTAAATTATTAATTACTCCCGAAGAAAGCCCCGTGTTTACCTCAACATTTAGTATCATAACGAGAGCTGCCACCAGCGCAGCATTATGCCGGCACAGCGCACGCTTAGCTGGAGCTCAGGCTTATTGCATTACAGAGGATTTTAACTACTGCTGCTCCTCAAAGGCGATGATACGGGGTTAAGAGAATAATACTTGTTGTAGAGAAATCTAATTCCAAAGCTAGGAAGGTCTCTTCCCAGCCCAAAATGGCATTAGGTATTAAAATGAAGCCCGAATTACAGCTCAGCTTTGGTCAAAGTAGAAATGCTGGCAGATTTATTACTACCTTGTCAAGTGACTTCATGGTTTCAAAAAATACATCTATTCTTCTAAAATCCATTTATCCAGACAGAATTCAGCGGTCACACGATGCGTGCTCCGCGATGGGGACGTGCTCCTGGCACGTGGCAGGGGTCCCCTGCACCCCTTCCCCTGCTGCCGCATGAACAGCGCATTCAAGCGCTTCCCCTTGTGCCTCCACGTTCTCAGAAAATTGCTTTTTAACTCAGGTCGGCTTCAATTTTAACTTCATTTTTTTAGGAAGGGTTTTTCATCTGCAGCAGCCCGCCGTTTGTCGCCTTGCCTTGCTCCTGCGGGTGTGAGGAAAGCAGCCAAGGCCTCAGCCCCAGAGCTGCCGTCCGTGCCTGCTGCGAGGCCCTGCGAGGTAGCAGAAGAGGTGGGATGTTCAGCCCAGGTCACCTCAGCACCCACTGTCTGGCACAAGTGCTGCTTTTTAATGCTGGGTTTCGGGACATGTCCATCCATACGTGTCCTTCTTGGTATCGTACGCCAGCAGAGCCTACATCCCCTCTTAACTGAATTTATTTTGACTTCTCAGTGTTAGAGACTGAAGCGTGGAGTCCAGCAGTGGCAACAGGAGAGCAGCCTTGGTTTCCAAGCACCTACTCTAACGCTAACCTACTTCCAAGGAACATCTCCTATCAGGATTCAACAGACAGCGTTCCTCTTTGTTTCCAATCCACAACAACCACCTGTTTCTTGCTAAGAAATAAGGCTGAATAAGCAGGGAGACTAAGAAACCAGTGTTGCATATAAATAGAGATTCCAAACATAAAGCAAAGCTTTGCCTAAAAGCATATTACAAAGGAAAATCCTGACAGTTGTACAAATGATTGATCATAATCAGTGGAAGGATGTAAGCTACATATTGAACTTCTTTGTGGTTTTCTTGTTGTTGTTTTTTTTTTTTTTGCAGAAGGGCTGCCAAAAGAAGGAGAGCTGTATTTTGGGTACTTTTTACAGCATTGCAGTGTGGGGTGGCTGATGGACCCAACTCATGCAAGGGCTCTGGACTTTCTCTCTTAAGGAAACCTTTACCTAACCCTAGAGAGTGAGTGACATGGTCCAACAGCTACTCCATCCCCAAAGGATTTAAGGAGCCTGGGCAACCTCAAGTGAACTAAGCAGCTTTTTATATCCATGCATTGTTCTGGTTTTGGTTTCTGTAATATATTATTAATTTATAAGAGCTGATGCTTCATATTTCTTTTTGTCCACTTCCAATCACAGTGCCAAGTGCACTTATCTGAAGGACATTATTTTAATGAAGTCATTTATGTCCTTAAAAATTAATATGTCAGAGCAGTTAAACTCTAGTGACTGTAACCAAACCAAATAATGTATAATGGAGAAGTGTAATGAGAAAAAAATACAGCCTGAAGTCAAGGTTAAGTTGTTAACCTTAAGAAAAAAGTAAGAGGGGAAAAAAAGCCAACACCAATTACATGTCCCCTTGGCATGCCATGAAGGATACCGTTGCATTGTCATCACCCCCTTGTATACAGCTGTGAACTGAGATTTTTAACTATCACTGTGCTGTACACTGGAGGCAGCAAGGAGCTGCATCTCCTTTTGAGGAGAGAAAGACGGGGCTCATTCAGCCCTTGAGCAGCAAAGTAGTAGAGCTTCCCAGAGCCTCTGCTCGGTCTGCCCTTTTTGCAGTAATGGAACAAAAGTTTCACGCAAGATCAGAATACTACAAAAATACGATGAAACTTTCATTCTTCCTGTTTTTTAAGTCATACAGAAACTGCTCTTTAATTCCATCTGCACACAAAAATATTTCATTCATCATCTGCATAAAGGCATAACAGACTATTACTGCAGCAGCTCCTTGCATTAGAACAGCTCCAAGTCAGGGCTTCTCATCTTTAAATAATTCAGTTTTTGCTGCTTTCAGGTGAAACTAAGCCATCTACATCCCTCCAGCCATAAACTGACAGAATCACGAGTAGCGAGGACACAAAACGTACATGTTGATATGCTACTTCATATCCTTTCTTGCCATGAAAATGTTATTGTAGAATGCCATTATTTGGATAATGATTAACAGAAGCAGCTGTTAAAAGCAGCCATCAAATGCAAGGAAGGGTTCACACCCAGAGCTGGAGCTTCTCACCACAAGCTTCACGGGGTGCAGTGTCCATAAACTCGCTGCTCTCCTTGGGCAGAAGAAGGGGATTCATAGCTTAGCACAGAGGATGTCTGAATATATGATGAGTTACTCCTCTGTACAGATTTCCTATCCAAAAATGCCCATCAAATTGAAGGTTTTTCTCTCCTGCAGAGAAAGACCGCACCCGCTGGAACCCAGCAATGCATCAGTAACCTAATAACAGGGCAGCTCACTTAAGCTACTGCTCATGGAGGGCTGATCTCTTCATTATTAGCTGCTAGCATTCCCAGACAAGAAGGCAAACAGTCCCGTTTGCAGAACCCATCACATATTTATACGTTCTTCTACCTGGCCCATGGAATCTGCTGCTTTGATCAACTTCCTTCCCCTCTCAAAGCAGCTTAGCAGTCTCAGAGGTGCATCTCCAAACTGGGTTAACGTACCTCCAGAATGTTCATGAGGTGAGGAAATGTAATTTAATTTGCTATTGCATAAACCAGTCACGGAAGCTTCCCAAGAAGCGTGAGTTTTCATTTCTTTCATAGTAGACATTTAATTATATGATAATTACTTACAGCTTGCAGCTCAGCTTCTACTTTTATGAAATATAAATTGCACTTCACTCAAAAGTGCAGGACGAGCATTTAAAAGGCTTCATTAAGTAGGTTTTAAGATTTTCCCGACGACTTAAAGCTGCGGAATGGAAAGCAGATGTACCTGTAAACTGAAACTTGCTTCACGGAAGAACAAAGTAGAATAGCTAATGTAATAACAAGAGGGATGAGCGTTAACAAGAAAAAAATGTTAACTTTTAACAAATACGCTTTTTTAAGAAACAAACAAAATATTTCTGCCAACCTGCATGATGCAGGGTACTGGGAGGGAAGAAGCAGCCTTGTCACCTCTCAGGTACAGATAAGGCTCTTTTTTCCAACTTTCCAGCGCACGAAAACAACCACAGTTGGGTCAGACCCACATCATCATTAAAGGAGACAGAACTGAAGCATCCAACTTGTTTGCAGCATCCCAGAGGCCCAGAAAACAGCTACTGTGGAGGGAGAAAAGTTAAGACAAGATTGCAAGACAATCTTGCAACTGTTCTGACTTCCCTCTTTATTTTAGACCTTTAGGAGCTGACCATGCCTGTATTTCTGCTGTGACATATCTTCACTGTTCTGCAAGCCTGGACCTAGATAACAAGGATAAGGAAACAAAAATCAAAGACAGTGCCCTGGCTGCTACAAAACATTGTGCAGGTGTTACTGTCACCTGGTGGCTGTAGGAAAACCACACGGTGATGACAGAAAAGGGCTGTTTCCTGCAACCCTAAAGAAACCATTACACGCACAGGCAGAGCACCCTTGGCTCTGGCTCATCTCATCCCAGGCATTTGTGTCACAGCTGGAAATACAGCACCCTTCTGACCTCTATACTTCTTAATTTCCTCCCTTTGCTGTTATGTAGCTGCTAAGTGCTACGTGCTGCAGTCGAAAATGGAAGAAGCTGTTTGGAACAAACTGGCATGGCCCCTTTTGTAAACTATATAAACTAAAGATGATCTTCCTGGCTTATGCCAGACGAGGTGCACCGTGCAGTCACGTGCTGGCCCTTGTGTTTTCCACTGGGCCACGTCTGACTCCAGGCATCAGTGAGCTGGGAACGCTGTCCTCAGGCAGTGTGTGGAGACAAGGGTCAGCAGGGATGCTCACCCATGGGATCCCTTAAAAGGTGTCACTTGGGGGTTTGTCCCCAGAGGAAGAAGGACACGATAAGCTGAGCTCACTTACAGCACAGAGAGTGCCTCACATCGTGGTCTCAATGAGAACTCATCCCACACCACATGCACTGCCGTCTCCAAATGCTGCTTTACATAGGAGCCCTGAAGAAAATCATTCCAGAATACCAAAAATCAAATACTTTTTGTAGACTTGTTTCTTCAGAATCTAAGTGGCTAGGTTTTTCCGTGATTGGAAATTAATTAAGCTTCATTCAATTAAAGTTATTTTAACATTGAATGATGCAGGGACTCAGATGCACTGCAGTTTAACCATGCCCTTCAGTACGAGCTGTTAGATCTGATCTGGCAAGTCCCCAGCGCTGCGTTTCTCCATTTCAGTGGCAGTTTGTCTCCTCCACCGTGGCCCCACCTCAGACGGTGGCTGTGCCATACTTTGCAGTGTGTACTCCTCAGCCTTAACCTCAGCTCAGTCTTCAGGTGTGTTGGAGAGAGTAGGATGCTGGACAGCACGTTTTAAACAATTATTCAGTCTTAAATTTGGAACACACAGAAGTACAAAAATATAAAATTGCTTTGACTTTGAGAGCATATTAAATATTAACATATCCAAACTACTTAACACACTTTTCTGATGCCATGAAATAGCACGTGTATTTATAGATCTCCCAAGGCAGCTGAAGCCAACAGTCTGTGCTCACTCTGGCATCTCAGTTGAACAGTTGTGCTATCCAGAGCTACTTCCAAACAAATCAATTAGCAGCACCTGCAAGAGTCACTGGGAGACCAACATCATTAAGGGGAGAGGATGCACTACATAATAATTCCTATGCAAATTTCATTCTCCATCTAATGCCGTTAGCAGCTACTAATGACACGTAATGCCACAACACCGTTCATTTCAGTTAAAGAACTCAGTCTGTGTCAGCAGTCATTTGGGACTGACTTTTCTCACTGGTGGAAGCCACTGCAAGCTGCTAGAAGAGGCATCTTGCTCTGTTGTCTTAGCCTTAAGCTGGGATTGCCTGAACAAATTTGCAGATGGGTCCTGCACGTTAGTTGTATCATCTAACAGACTACAGCATACATGTGCAATGGACCCAGATGTAGCGCACAGTATGGACGTAGCCAACTGCTAAACTAGACTTCCCTGTTGGAGGTTCACAAGGCAGTTTGTATTTTAACACCTCTTGCAGCTTGTCACTCCTCCTGTTCATTCTGAACAGCTTCTTCCATTATCTACAGTAGCACATTGCAGTTAGCAGCTGAATAACAGCAAAGGGAGGGAATTAAGAAGTACAGAGGAGAGAAGACCATTATATTTCCAGCTGAGACATGAAGTGAATCCAGAGACAGTGAAGGGCTTCTTCCTGTAGGATTGAACCTATCCTCCACACAGTTAATCACACCAAGGCAGTTTGCTGGGGTCAGGCTCTGATATACCCCATACTGATCAATACGTCTCAACTTCTGGAACTCAGCTTGATGCTGAAGCATAAGCTACTGCTGCATGTAGAAGTTTTTAAATATTTTGAGAGCACAAAATCACACTGGAAAGTGGTGGCCAGAGGCCTGGAAGGGCCCTTCCCTCAGGGAAAAAGCCACTGAGAGCTGCTGTGGGTCCGGCAAGCTTCCAGTCACCTGCATCACTCTCAGGGATGACAAGATGGAGGGACGTGCATGGAGACCTACATCCCTGGAAGTCCCGTAGGCATGGCAGTGAGTCCAAGAGCTGCTGTCTGAGAAGGAACCCTAGGGTCCAAAGCTAAAAGCCTAAGAAAACAGAAACATGTCATGGGCAAATACCTCTTCAAAGCCACATCATAATTTTGAGGTGCAGCTGGTACCAACATCACTGATTCATCCTTTGGACTTGTCTGTCCTCATTTCAGTGCCTCATCCCCACTCACTCATGCTCTCCAGAGCTGCTTTTCTGAAACATGTCTCACATCCACAAAACACTCTGGAGGCAGCAGTGAGATAAGGAGGTCTTATCACACAGCTCCATAAAGATAAAAAGTTTCTCCTGATTTCAGCTGCTGCAGTTCCGTTAAGTCTGTCAGGAATTTTGCATCTGCACACTTGTGCAACAACTGCACAATTAAGACTATAGGACTTAAGTTGTAATTTAAATCTCTAATTAAAGCAAAACTTCTCAAGAGTTATCTTGTCTGCTTCACAATCTGTGCCTGTAACTTTCTATCAGTTCAAGGCATTTTTAAAGCCCACTGCAAGACATAAAGCCATGCTGTTCCTGGGAAGTTAGAAGGCAGAGCCTCAGACAACATCTGCAACCAAGCAGGTGCACTTTGTGCTCCACTGAAGAATGCCCCATTTTTCATAGTTGGATACTGCTGGGGAACCTCATTAGAAACCAAATTGCTACCTGCATCAGGTTTACACTAATGTATTGACATCTACAGCACTTGTTAAATGAACCGTAAATCCAATACACTAAAGTCATTTTCAACTGAATCAAATCAGGTTTCAGTCAAAAGAATTACAATTGTTATATACTTAATGCTTGGCACTTTCATGGTGTCTCCAGCTAGATCATTTCAGACACAGAAAGAAAATTGTAAACCTATGAAATAGTGCAAGCTAAATTGGACACACTATAAGCATACTAAACACAGTGCTCAGAGTTTAAGGATGATAATTGGCTCTAATTGACTAGTTGGTAAAGCTATCCAGGCATCCACAGTTGTGCTCCTTATTAATCTCTTTTCAACATGCTATTTCCTTCTCCATAGTTAATTCATACTTTCTTATTATAAACGACACTGTTTGCATTTCCTAGAATCTTTGCTTTTAAAGTGTTTAACTCTTCAATGATCCTCAGGTTTGACTGTGGGAAGCAGGCATAAGGGAGAAGGCAGAACAGCAGAGCTGCTCTTGCCCACATGCACCACACAGAAGGGGATGCCAGCAGAGGACAAAGCCAATCCCTCTGCCCTGCTCCTCCAGCAGATCCCAGAGCTTATCTAACCAGCGTTTGAAATACCCAGCTCCAACACAGTACAGCTACGAATCTGAACTAGATTTTTCCTGGCTCATGAAGACTCTCCCAGGTGGCAGCCTTGTTCCTACTTAACTTGGGAATGAAAGACAGAGAGGCAAAATGAAAACTGAATCACAAATATACATATGTATATGTATATACCAGCTCCTCTTTCAGCATAATCTCCTCCTGGTACTAGTGAGTTACAGAGACACACAGTACCTGAGGAACAAGCTCCCTGTTAAAGAATTTAGAGATTAAATTAATTTACTAGTCCAGACTCTACACAACCTTCTCTGGTATTTTGATATCTTAATCCCAGGCAGATTATCTGTGCTGGCACTCCTGTTCCCTTTGGCTCGAAACAGTGCTGTCTCAGTGGCATTCTTCAACAATAAAGAGGTGCTCCTTGGAAGAAGAAGCCACACAAAGTAATAAAAGGACGCATTACATTTATTCAGCCTGGAAGCAGTTCTGCTGTACAGCCAGAAATCAATTGGTGACCTTCAATTGTGTGGAGAAAATCTCAGTAGAAAGGGTGGAAACCATTTACTTCTACCGAGGTGCTGCTGGGCTGCCTGCATTGCCGCCCAGCTGAACAGTGCTCTCTCACCTCTGGCCCTGCCATCCCTGTGCACCATTTTCCACAGAGCCCATGCTGGCTCTTGGCAGTCCAGTATGCTGCTTCCCTAGGGGAAAGTCACACTGACAGCGAGCTGAAGGACAAACCTGCAACACACTGTTGTTGCTCATCTGACACTTTTCAAGGCTGATGGTGAAAGAACAGATTATTTACTCAGTGTACCTCCCTAACGGGGCTCCTGAACCTCCCACATCAGCCAACATCAAGGCAGTTGATGTGTCCCCTGAACTGATCCAAACCAGTGCAGGTCTGCAACCAGGAAAAGCCAGCTGAAGTCAGCAGGCCACTTGCAATTGAGTGCTGGATCAGCAACTCGGACTGGAAAAACTGAGAAAATTCTGGTCAGTTCAGCTAAAGCCACAGCATGAAGCAGAATGAAGATGGTTAGACTGGAAGGTCACACTTCTCCTTGGAACAGTTCGGATTCTCATTGTTTCTTACCTCTCTTTGCCAAACTCCCATCTATCCCACTTGATTTGCCAGCACACTGTTAGTTCTTTCTCCCTCCGAATATGAGTCAAGCACACAGATTTCAAACAGGTTCCTTTCCTGAGCTGCTGGTGTTTGCAGCAGTGTCCATCAGCTTGGCTCACTGCAGCTCACCCAGCTGGGTGCAGACACCGGATGCATAACAATGCAACACATTAATGGGATTACCAAGCACCATGGCTGGTTCAGAAGTTAGGAACTGGAGATCTCTGATACTGAAGTTACTACAGAGTGAGGAAGAAACTCTGCCACTAGACTGTAGCTGAGTCTGTACCACAGATGATCTGACAACCCAGACCTTGCACACGCATTCTCCAGAGGATTAGGGCACTGCACGATCACTCTGGGCTATGCTTTACAGACAAACAGGCTGCAGGGCAAGTGGGGAACGGAGTGCAAGGAAAGCCTGGTCCACTGGGTAAGAGGAAAGAGCTTCACACTATATACTAATGAAAGGGAAATAACAAGAAACTGAGGTTAGCTCTGAGCCAGCTGCAAAAGCTTGGGAAGAGTCAGGGAGAGGCTATAGGAGACTTCAAAAACAAGTAGCAGATCCAAAAATCAAAGCCAGTCTTCAACTGAGTTTTAAAGGGAAAAAAAAAAGAAATCTTTAACCCGGTAACAGGGCAGAAGGGTTGTTTCAGTGCAGAGCTCTTCAAATATACACCAAAAAACAAGACAGTAAATTGATAGATTTACTGAATAGGTTTGTTGTAGCAGAGCATCCATGCCAACCAGAGCAAGCCAACCAGCAAATCCAGCCAGAGTCAACACATTGAGTCACATCATCAGTGCAGGAGATCAAAACTCCTTCTGTAAACACCTCTGATGGAGGCTTCTGCCTGTTGAATTAGCTGCTATGCTTCAAGTTATTACTTTTGATGACACTCTTTTGTCTTCATTCAAACTAATTATGCCTAAATCAATGGTAACAGCAGATTTGGCATTGATCATCCCTGTAGATGCTTTCAACTTAAAATTATCCTTTTGCATACAGATAATTCCCGTGATATCACCTGCCAAAGCATCGACACCAGAGTACTTATTTAACTAATCATTCTTATCCGCATCATCGTGGACATTTGATATAAACTGAAGGAACACAAACAGCGTCTCTGTCACGTATTGCCCAGGGACATCACAAGATGAACTCCCTTAGCAGTGAGCTTCTGCCTAATACTCCACTCAAAAATGTGCACAGAAATCAGCATTCACAACATCAGGTTCTCCAGCCAAAGAACAAGGCGACAAGGTGCACAAACAGATCGTTTGAGTCTCACCAGTATAAAACCAAATCTACTGACGAGTCTACGCTGAATTTAGTGGAGTGCCAACAGCTCAAAACAGCTTAAAAGTGTCAGGACTTGGGGCATAATAAAGATTTCTGCTGTTTTGTGATTGCCCTTCCTTCCTGCCTTCCCAGCTCTTCCCTTGCTCGAAAGGAAATAGATTCTGAAGGAGAAGCAAACCCACGGTGACCAGGATTACAGCCGTGTGTGTCTGCTGCCATATTTACCAGAAAGTCAACAATATGAAGGGGTGTTCAGCACTTATGGGGATAACTTCTTTCTGTCTGTTCCATCTTTAAACTAAAAAGAAAGAAAAAGAAAAAAAAAGAAGCTTCTGTTAGAAGAGAAAGGTTCTACATTAGCAGAGAGAATTGCTGCTGGTGACCTTTTCACTCATATAAAAGTTGTGCAGATCAAAAGCATGTGATTGACTTTACATGCGGAAAAACGTAACCCAGTAGACAAAAAAGATGTGGACATTTGATACTCAGTGTAAACATTTTCTCTAATAGTTCCTCTACGTTTGTGCTGGTTTGTTAAAAATAATGATAATAAATGATTAAAAAAGCCAGCAGGATTAGTGTGGCAGCGTGGCAGATTGATGTGCTTTTAGACAGAGGCAAAGTGCTCTGCAGCTGCAGGAGGTGCAGCTGTTGCGCCTCCAGGTCACTGGTTCAAACACAGCCTGGGGGTAGGGACTGAACGCTTTTCATGTCGAATGGTTGCTCAATGGTCCATGTGAAATGAGTTTTGCGCCTGTTCCTTCACTCCGGGTATCACCGGTGAGTGCCCGAGTGGTGGCTGAGGCCAAGGACTTGGGTGAGCGTGGTGAGCAGCATCCCTCACTTCCCAAGAGTGCCCTTACTGTGAAGGAAGAAGCACTCCTGAGCTGGCTGTGATACAGCTGCACGGCAACAAAATGGAGTTTCATGGCATCAGGGCTCTCCTTTTTGATATTTGAGTTTGGCTGAAGAAATGTTTGGTGCTGAAGCCTAGGAGGCTGTGGGCTGCTCTGGAGCGGACACACCAGGCAAGGCACACTGCAGCTGGAAAGGTCAGCTGTGGGCAGATGGAAATAAGGGATAATCCGTTTGTCCCTCATGTAGTCCCAGACAACCAGTGACACTGCCCAGAGGCCTCATCCTGTACCCAATATACACTTTTACTCCTGTGAGATAACACTTGTATTTTAAAGGCAGAAAGGTGCTTGAACTTTTCCAAATTGGAAAACTCACCTGAAGTCCAGAGCTTGAGACCCTCTGTCTGAATGAGGGAGAGGAGTGCTGCTCCTGTAAAGGCTGCTCTGAGGACTTGGTAACACAGCCAGGCACCAGGAAGAGCTGTGCTGGGTGCAGTGTGGTGTGGGGAAGGCATGGTGCTGCACGAGGCTGTGGAGGCAGCAGTGTGCTTCTGGCGTCAGCAGTATCCTCAGTGACACACCAACGTGATCCTCAGGAGAACCAAGAGTTGCTTTGAGGCTTTTCTGATTTTCTTCTCCTGCAAAGGATGCATCCTTTCAGGGGAGCTCCGGCCATACCTCTCCCCCTACCCACACTACATGGGAGAGGGAATGAGAGGCTGCACTGCAATGTATCTACAATAAGAAGAAACAAAAAGTGAGCTCAGGTCTGCCAGCTCTCGCCCTAATGCCATACAGAACAAACTGCAGATGGGGTAAAGGTTCTCGCCCCACGTGCCCACACATAACAATATATATAGCCCCAGATTTGGGGGCATTAAGCTGTACACGTAAAATGTGTCCACTGTTATTATTCACTGTAAACATGCCACCAGCATGGAAATCTGCCCAGCTAGGCTACAGAAGCCAGTACTGAAATATTAAACAGCCCATTAAATAGATGCAGTAAATACTCCAAAGTGCAGGAGACCTTGTTCAGTTATGTAACTCTGGGCAGGCTTTAAACCTGGAAAACACTTGGCTCCATCTAAATCCCCTCCTTACAACCCAACCTAACTCTGCACTGCAAGAAACCGAGGGGGGAAACAGCCAGCTAAAATCCACACAAGGGCAGCAAATGCACTCATAAGTTCTGGCTTCTAGAGCAACCAGCAACTGGCGTGAAAAACAGGCTCCAGGAGAAGTCAAGAAACAAGGAATGCAGGCAGAGGATGCTTGTGAACACACCTCCTTGTCCGGAACAAAGATAATCTGATTTAGGAAACGGAATTCAGTGCCCGGAGGTCTGAAGCTGCTACGAATCCCAGAAAAGCTCTTCTCATCAATCCCAGACTCCGCAGTGCCTCCATTAGTGTGAATCCAAGGCTTTACAGATGCATACACCACTTTTAACTCCTGCGTAGCTACATGTGCTGCTGCCCTGCTAAGGCAGACCGGCACAGGATGGGCACCTGTGTCCTGCCCCAGCAGTGCCCGGGCAAAGCACGTGAGCTGGTGGCTGTAAGGCTGGAACGCAGCCCAGCTTGGTGTCAGTTCACACCACTAACAAGGACAGAAACCACACGCTTCTTTCTCTACCAAAGAACACAAAACCTCATTTACTCCCCTGATTGCATTAGCCAATATGAAACAAAGTAACTTTTAATAAAGTGTGCCATGGCAGAGAAAAACTGATACAATCACAGAGCCGGTATAATGGGATTTAATTCTGCTTCAGATGTGCTAGTTTTAATAAAAAAGGATTGAGCAAATCTAAAATAAATTACACTGAAAGGTCAGGCTTATTGCTTGTACTGTTACGTTAACTCTTCCGCAGACATTTTTACAGACTGTATTTATGAGACCTTTTGATTTTCGGGATAGGTATAAAACACACCTGCAATTTCCCCATTATTTGTGGCAGTGTTCCTTTTACAGGTGTCATTTCCCAGAGCTTCGATACAGGTTCCCCTACCCGACATTCTAAGCAATGAGTTATTTATGGGGTGGTATTGTTAAATTAGGGAAACTGTTTCCCATTGGAAGGACTGAGCGAATGATTACCCCCATTTTTGTGTCAGTGACGCTCAAGATTTCTTCTTCATTAATCATTCCACTTGCACATCACTTATTCGATAGGAAGCAGATCAATTACTCATTGTTCTACCCAGCTAAGTTCCTGCTTCCTTGAGCTACTCTGAAAAGGCAGGAACGGGAAAAAGCTGCAAACGCTGGATTTATTACAGGTCTCTTGTTAACACTGCAGCAGCACCTAGAGACCCCAGCCAAGATCGCAGCCCATCTCGCTCAGCACTGTAACACGGAGCTCAACATCCACCCTAACCATAAAGAAAACAGACAGCAAAGTCAGGTGTGGACAGTGAGAGAAAGAAAGCAAGCTGCACCACCGCCGTGGTGGAGGAGGTGGATCGATGTCCATGGGCTCCTCCTCGGGGAGGGGCTCGTCCACCTCCATCGGCTCGACGTCGCTCCCCAGGGGGTCAACCTCCATGGGCTCGGGCTCCGGTTCCGACTCGCTGCCGCTCTCCAGCCGGCGACGCTTCCTCGGTGGGGAGCCAACCATCGCTCCCCACCTCAGCTCTTGCCCCACGGGCAGAGGGAGTCCGGGGAAAGGGGAGGGAAGCAGAAAGTCGCTCCTTGGGACAGAGGACTGGCAGCCAAGGTGCTCGCAGGTCGAAGTCCGACTGAGGTTCTGAGCTCGGGACCCGTATTTATAGGGGTCCGGGGGCAGGTGGCTCGTGATGGAACCCAACCGTGCCCAGCGGCCAGCAAACGGCCACCGGAGCGGGGTTAGGTTGCCCGGGTGCTGCCAGTGCAAACACACGGTCCGCCGTTTCCAGCCGCTCTCTGGAACCGTTTTCATCCATGGCTCCAATAAAGGTGCAACATTTCCACTAAATAACAGTGTGCTGACGTGATGCTCAACTGGGAGGAGCGCTGACTCCCTGGGATGGGGCAGCCCTGGCTCCATGCACCCGGCGGGGGGACGAGGGGCTGGAGAGCAGCGCTGCACAAAGGGATCTGGGGCTCCTGCTTGGCAGCACGGTGAAGCTGAGCGGGCTCTCAGACCCAGCACCTCTGCGGGGTGCTGGACAGCTCCACGCTGTCCCCTCAGCCCCGAGCATGACTTGAGTAAGGCACACCACCACCACATCCAATGCCAGCGCCGAAACGCAGGGAACTCGTGGGCCGTGAGGACAACGGAAACCCTCAGTTCTGAGCACGCGACAAGGAACAGCCACACACACACACACCTTGCGTGTGCCAAGGTTTATTTTTAAAACATTGCTAGCGATTGGACATGAGCAGCAATCTGAGAGAAAACAAAACAATCAACAACTTGTGAAGTCCCGCAGTCAAAATACCGACAGAGCCCACAGCCAACCCTGGGCTTTGGCTTATTTTTTGAAGAAGAAGAAAAGAAGGTGGGAGAACGTCAACCCGCCATACTTTCTCTAAAGTTTCCCCTCCAGGTCGTGGAGCGATTACAGCAGGTCAGATTTGCACAGTCCCACTGTCAATTGTACAGAAATTAAAGAGGCCACTCTTTCTCGAGGCCACTTAAGGGATGAAAGCAGAAGAGCAATGTTTTGGGGAAAGCCAGCTTTCCCATTTCTCATTGGCAGAATCACCACTGACAGGAGAGGTTTCCATTGTAGTCTGCCACTGCTGGAGGACAGCGTTGCTCCCTGTTCTGTTCGCTCACTTCTAGCCCTTTTTTCCCCCTTTCTGCAATAGCTATCGCTCTTCATTGCCCCACAAAACATACAAGACAGGACTTCTTTGGAGGAAATCATTCCTAGCCCTCTCCATGCAGGGACATCAATTCCAGGATTGCTGTGGGATGGGCAGGGGAACAAAAAACTAAAGGAACTTTACATTACCTCTTTTGTTACATAGTCTTTACTGGCAGGTAACAGGAAAGTAACCTCTCCAGAGCAAACTTTCACTAAGCTTTGACCAAACTTTCAGATTACTTGCTCTGTTCTCCATCAGGCTTCAAAAGCACTTGGACGCAAACTGAACCTGTCCCCTAAAGCCTGATTACTGAGCTGTGACCGCACAGCAGTTCTTCCTCTATTCCTCCTCTATTCCTCCTAGAGCTCAGCTCCCCAAGCACTGCTTGACGCCCCTGGCGTGGTTTCTGTGGGCAGCAATGGAAAGCAGCGACCGACACCTTCAGCAGTACAGGTACCCAAGCTGTGTGCCCGGCAGCTGGGAGCTGCAGCGGGGAGCCTGCAGGACAACCCCACCTGAGCTGTGTTAGTGGTGTGAAGAACGATACGCACCCATCGTTGACAATAGTAAGGAATTTATTCAGTAAGCAATAAACGAGCGAAGCAGCGCTGGGCGGCCGGGAGTTTCTTCCTGGGCTGCGCCGGCTGGTATTCGGGAGTCATCCTCTGTCTCCTTGCAGAGAAAAGATGAATACTGCGGTCCTCTTCAGCTCTAATCACGCATGCTTCAAGGAAGATGTCCACTTATTTTTCTTTCTCAGTTCCTTAGAAGGTCACTACTATCTGTGGTTCATTGTACAGGTGTTAGAACAAAACGCTGTGGCTCCAATTTACAACAACATTTAGATATCTGTTTTTAAGACTTCTACAGACTATGTAGTTCTAAGAGAAGGGAAAGAAAAGCACATGGAAAAGCAGTGACACATCTGTCTTGAGACGGTTTGATTAACAAGTATAGAGTGTACAGAACTCAGTTTCTATCGCAATCCCCCCTTTTCTGTTTTATCATCTTGTTCATCAAACCGTATCACTGCATTTTGAGCTTTCCCTTCTAAATGTTTCAGGCAGTGTTTCATTGCTGCAGTTATCTTATTCAGTCTATAGAGACTAGAAGCCAGCATGAAGATTAGTAGGACTTAGTGAAGTAAACCATGTATCTATTTTCCAATTGGTGGGGGTTGCTGTCCATTCTCACCATTGCTGTCGTTGACAATAATATGGTTACTGTTGTTGGTGTACTCATTTTCCAAACTGAATGCCTTCAAGTTATTTCCTCCAGTTATTTCTTAAACCCCCTCCCCTTTTCTCTCTCTCTCTTTTTTCCAATGCCAATCTAAATTAATACAGTGAGCACTTTTAGTATTGCTTCGTGAGTAGATTAGGAGACAAAGGTCAAGGTGATTTCACCTCGGAGGTTATTCTCACAGCCCCGCCGTTGTACGCCTCTGCCTCCCTCGCCTGCTCTTTTGCTTAGAGCAGCGGGCTGCATCATCTTCTCGGCAGCGGTCGTATTCTTCAGGGGAACCTCCTCTATCCTTGCCTTATAGGTCTCCCTAGTCCCTGTCTGTAATTCCTTTCTGGATTTTTGAAAGCATCCTTTTGATTGCTCGCAGAACTATCTCCCAGTTATCTTAAAAGGCATTCATAGGAAGAGTGAGTTCCCCAGTGTTCATAATACACAATGCACAATACATATACAGTATTCATATAAAGCACATAATGGAATAACTGAGTTATCTTGTCTGTTAAAGGAAAAACAACAGTTTTACGTTTTTTCTTAGAGTCATTTTTAGATCGTCTGAAGTCCTGGACACCTCCCACTGGGGTCCTGTATCACGGACTGCTCCTTTCCCTCGGCTTGCATAGGTCCATCCACGCTCAGCTGTCCAGATCGCTGCTTCTGTTGTTAATAAAACAAGAAAAGCTTCCTCCCATCGAGGAGTTAGAGACGACACTTTCCATGTTTTAGATAAACCTTTGTCTCCCACACTGACTTTGTGTATTGCCATACCTAGTGGGGGGAGGTGTTGTACCACCAGTCCTTTCTTTCTTCATTCATTCCTTCTCTACGTCCTCCCGTAATTTAGCCTTATACTACAATCATGGGTTAAATCTTCATCCGGTTCCCCGTATAAAAACTGAACAGGATTTTGCAA
Organism: Callipepla californica brunnescens; assembly: GCA_023055505.1. NCBI lineage: Eukaryota > Metazoa > Chordata > Aves > Galliformes > Odontophoridae > Callipepla > Callipepla californica. The sequence goes on from JALIRH010000013.1 coordinate 5,149,523, forward strand.
ACTTGCAGTTTCTATTTCTATTCGTATTTGTTCATATTTCAATAGTCGAGCATCTGTAATCCACTTATCTGCTTCTTGTTGTAGTACTCTCCTTATGTTCTGTGGAGTATACACCTTTAATTCACCCCCGAAAGTCATCCTCCCTGCTTCTTCTACTAACACAGCTACAGAGACTATTGCTTGTAAACAGGCAGGCCGTGAATCCTAAGAACAGCTTCTCTACGGTAAAGACAACTGTAAATCATCCAGATACAAAGGTGCTACTCCCTGTTAATTTACCTGTTGGGCCAGATGTGTCGGATGGGCTCCGATCAAACTAATAAGCTTGTCGATAAGAAAGCAGGACCGACATCCTGTTGTCCCAACACATGTCTCTCTTCAGGAATAACGAGGAGCTCTCCCCCTTCAAGGTTTGAAAATTGACCCTTAGGTTAGATCCCCTCTGTAACCGGAGCTTGGAATGGGATGAGTGTTTAGAAAAGTATCCTACTGATTTCTTTTCCCTGGCCCATTCCTGGGTCAGTACTCCAAAAGCAGTCCCTTTGTCTGTATTGACAAAAAAGGTTAAATGGTCTTTTTGTATCAGGTAAGCTTAACACTCGGGCATTAACAAGATCTACCTTTAAATCTTCTAATCTTTGCTTGTCCTTCTGACTCAACTCCACTTTACTAATCCATCTGGTACTAGTTTCTGGTATAAAAACTTTACCTTCCTACTATAATTCTCAATATATTCTTTACAGTATCCTGGCAGCCCTAAGATCTGCCTCACCTGCCTCTTACTCCTCGGGGCTTTGAAAGATCAAATCCCATTTACCCGTTCTGGATCTAATTTCTTATTTCCCTTTCTTAACCAACGTCCCAAATATTTCACTTCCTCTTCTGTAAATTGTAATTTTACCTTTGAAACTTTCAACCCCTTTGAACCTAAGAACTTTAATAATGTAATGCTCCCCTGTCTAACTGTTTCCTTGTCTGTCCCAGCTATCAGTAAATCATCTACATATCGCACTGAGGTTACCTGAGGGTTTGATTCATCAGTTTTTAGCACTCGCTCAAGGGCTTGTCCAAACAAGTTAGGGGATTCTGTGAATCCCTGTGGGAGCATATCCATCTGAGTTGTTGCTTTCTCGGGGTGTTCGGATCTTCCCATTTGAAGGCAAAGTAGTCTCTGCATCCTGCTTTCAGGGGGCAGGTCCAAAAAGCATCCTTTCAATCAATTACACTGTACCACTCAGATTCTGGGTTCAATTGACTGAGCAGGGCATAGGGGATTGCCACTACTGGGAAGCGGGTAATTGTTCTCTCATTAATTTCCCTTAAGTTGTGGAACAATCTGTATGTGTCATCAGGTGTGTTGTTGTTTTTCTTTGGTTGTTTTGTTTTTGTTTTTTTACAGGGAACATAGGAGTATTATAGGGAGACACGCAGGGCTCTAATCAGGGCTCTAATAGCCAATAGCCCTTTAGATATTAATTTTTCAATTTCAGGTGGTAGCCCTAATTTACCTTCCTGTGAAACAGGATATTATTTTACCCTAATTGGGATCCCTGGATCCTTTATAGTTACTTCAAAGGGTTCTATGTCTGACTTCCCTACTGATTCTGGAGCATACCAAACTTCTGGGTTAACTGTAGCCTCATCTTCTATTGATAGAGTACATTGCTGAACAGTTAATTCTCTCTCTTTTACTTCCAAATGTATTCCTAACTCCACAATTAAACCTCTCCCTGGCAAATTGTATGCTGCTTCAGATACCAATAAAAAACCCAATTCCACAGGTGCTAGGCGATCCTATTTCTACCTGCTTTATAACAGGGTACCACGGAAGGTTCCCTTTGCTCCAATTGCCAGTAGCTTTTCCGAGGATAAAGAACACCCTCGAGGTAAATATTGAAGAGTCGACCTTTCTGCCCCAGAGTCGACCAACAATTCCATTTCCTGACGCTGAGATCCCGGTTTCAATTTTCTCAGGGGCTCTTTTCTTTCCCGGTCCCCAGCACATAAAGCCCCCGACCCCCTCAGTCCTCCCGAAGCATTTCCTCGCCCTGGATTCTCTTTCTACAGTCTATCTCCATGCATTCCTTTCTCTCCACGCGTCCCTTTCTCTGACAGCAGAAGCCTTCCACTGTCCCTCGTATCTCAGGTCTCGCCTGGTTATGCTAAAGCACGCTGCCTGCCTGAGGAACATTGCCTCTTGTCCTCGCCGGACCCATCCCCACCCGCCCTTCATTACCGCCGATCTCAGAACGCCTCTTCCGCGTCTCCTCCTCCCACCGTACGTATCCTCCGCGCACGCGGACCGAGAGCGCCCCCCGATGGCGGAACGGCGCCGCCCACGTGCGCGGGGGGCGCTGCGGCGGCGCCGAGCTTCGCAACGCGGCTTCCGTAGCGCGCGTCGCCATGGAGCTGCGTGCGTGCGACGGCACCGCGCTGCCACCGCCACTGCGGGACCGCCCCGCACCGAACGGCGGGCTGTCTCCGCGGCCCTCTGCTCTCCCTCCCTCCGTCCCTCCGTCCCTCGGCCTTCCGAGGCCGTGCCCGCATCCCGCCCCGAGCGGCACAAAGGACGCGAGGCGCTCGCTGCCTTCACTGGCGTTCGCCGTTTTATCGCTCGCTCGCCGTTTGATTGCTGCAGCTCCTCTGACAGCGCCCGGAGGCCGCGGGGAGCGCGGGGCCCTTCGCCGTCCTCGCGCCGCTGCCGTTGGGAGCGGCTCGGAGGAGGACGCCCTCTTCCTCAGGGCTCTCTCTCGGCCGCCCGCCGCGCTCCTCCTGCTGGCCCGGACGCCGGGGCCGGTCCTCAGTCCTTCCCTTATCCTCAGAGCTAGGGAAAGGAGGGACGGGAAAAGGAGAGGAGAGGAGAGGGGGGCTGGGAGCAGCAGCAGGGGCTCTCGGGCGGATGGTGACACTCAACGCCCGCGTGGAAAGCGAGAGCCCCCGGAGCGCCGTTCCCGGAGCCGGCGACGTCGACGGGCAACCATGATCTTGTAGCGGCTGCCCCGCCGTGGTGGAGGAGGTGGATCGATGTCCATGGGCTCCTCCTCGGGGAGGGGCTCGTCCACCTCCATCGGCTCGACGTCGCTCCCCAGGGGGTCAACCTCCATGGGCTCGGGCTCCGGTTCCGACTCGCTGCCGCTCTCCAGCCGGCGACGCTTCCTCGGTGGGGAGCGAACCATCGCTCCCCACCTCAGCTCTTGCCCCACGGGCAGAGGGAGTCCGGGGAAACGGGAGGGAAGCAAAAAGTCGCTCCTTGGGACAGAGGACTGGCAGCCAAGGTGCTCGCAGGTCGAAGTCCGACTGAGGTTCTGAGCTCGGGACCCGTATTTATAGGGGTCCGGGGGCAGGTGGCTCGTGATGGAACCCAACCGTGCCCAGCGGCCAGCAAACGGCCACCGGAGCGGGGTTAGGTTGCCCGGGTGCTGCCAGTGCAAACACACGGTCCGCCGTTTCCAGCCGCTCTCTGGAACCGTTTTCATCCATGGCTCCAATAAAGGTGCAAAATTTCTACTCAAAACAGTGTGCTGACGTGATGCTCGACTGGGAGGGGGACGAGGGGCTGGAGAGCAGCGCTGCACAAAGGGATCTGGGGCTCCTGCTTGGCAGTACAGTGAAGCTGAGGAGTGCTGACTCCCTTATGGGTAGAGTATCTATACCCCCATCCTGTCTATATTCAAAAGGTGGTTATTATTTGCATGAAGACCCAATGCTTGATTCTGCCCCTGGACTGGGACAGCGTTAGCTCTGTACAGGTGGACAAAGGGGGAACAATGAACTGATGAGAAGCAGTACGGAAAGCTATCTGGGGACTCTGGTTAGCAGGAAGCTGAATCTGATCTAGCAATGTGCCCTGGCAGCCAAAAGAGCCAACCGTACCCTGGGGTGCACCATGCCCAGTGCTGCCCACCAGGCAAGGGAAGGGAAGGAATCATCCCACTCTGCTGTGCCTGGGTACCATCTTCACCTTGAGTACTGCACACAGATTTGTGTACTACAATATAAGGAGATGAATCCATTAGAGAACATTCAAAAGTGGAGATGGGCATGGAGGGGGAAGATGTGTGAGGGGCCTCAATCCCTTCTAACTCAGGATATTCACTAGCTCTTCTGTTCTGTGCTAAGCAAATACAAACGATGAGCAGAACTCGCACTAGAGAAGCAGTGATTGCAATTAAGAGGGATCGATCAGCTGCCCAGGGCAGTAGACACTGTGCAGGAAGAATAAAAGACAGTGCCAGTCACAAAACAACAGAGCCAAAATGTGAAAGAGGCCAGGTAGTTCCAAAAGCTACATAGAGAAGGCCAAAAGCACTTGCCAAACCACCTGAGACAGAACATAAGACAGCTATCAGTGAACAGATAAATGTTAGCTGCCAAAAAAAAAAAAAAATCGTACTAAACAAAGTTTTATGGCCTTTTGATGACTAGTAGATGACTAGTAAACTGGAAGATGTCTTATTTTTCTCTTTGATAAATATAGTAACCCGTAGAGATACCCTCTCCAACTTTGCTTCAGCAGGAGAAGCATCTACTGAGCTCAATATTGTGATAGATCTGTTCTTATATACTTTTCCTTATGATGCCACTGAGTCTTTGACAAGGTATCTGTATCTATTTCTAGCTATCTGAGATACAGACATAACCCATAGGCTTTGCACAGGACCTGCTATTTATAACCTCCAGCAACTTCAGAGGATTCACATCAATCACAGCAGATCTCCAGCAGGAATGTGGTCCCCATCTGACAAAACTGTCTGTCTTATTTTGTCTTTCATTTTAATGGGTTTCCTGCCAGCCAGGTTCTGCTTCCATTTGATCAAGGGTACTAAGTCTTCAATCAGCTCTTCTTCTTGCTTTTTAGTCTATTTTTAAAGGCATTGACCTAAATCCACGAGAGCAGTAAAAATGCTGTAATTTCACAACTTCATACTATAGCTAATTCCCAATGAGAACAATCATTCCTATAGCAACCCTCCAAAGAAGGCCTCTAAGCTAAATCAAAAACAGAATACACAAGCAATACTAGCAATGCTGCTGGTCTTAGGTTCTAGGCACCTTCCTTTTCCTTGAGAAATGACTTTAAAAAAGCAGGCAGTAATTCACCGACAGTCTTATCAAAGCTGTGTGTCAACACAAATACAGTGTAGTACATTAATTACAAAGCAGGCTCTCCTTAGCTCTGCAGCCTCCCAGGCACACACAGACAGGTTCTAACAGACAGTCTGACGGATGTTTTGGGTTGCCTCGTCTGCTCTAGTTCGGGAGCATCTTGAGCAAGGAATACAGTAACCACTCCAAACTATTGGAATAACTTATTGTAATGGTTTAATTCCTGTTAGGGGGGAAGAATAGTTTCCATCTGTTTTGTTAATAGATGTAATTACATGTTACTTGTAGTTTCCTCTGTCGATGAAGACTTTCTGACCACATTCAGCCTACCTCCAACACAGTACCAAACAAACTGCACATGAAAGATGTGTATTTCTCATGAACGATGCAGGCAGCATCACAGCATCCTAAGGGCAGGTGCTCTGAGAAAGCTGGAAGTAAATGTTAAGTAAATCAGGCAGACTTCAGGATAGTTGAACACCAGCAAATATCCTTTTCTGAGGAGTTCTGTATCTCAGAATAGCTGTACAGAAGACATTGAGTCATTTTCTTCACCAAGCACAGCTCGATAATGTTGTGCTCCTGCTTTCAAGTGAGTTATTGCCCACAATCCTAATTTTCTGCCTCTGCACCTAAGACTATGGTAAACCTCAAACGCTCCACAAAGTACATAAATGTTTATGTGGCTCTGCAAACAGTGAAAAGGAACGAGGGGCAACACGCAGCAAGGCATCTGATGCAGAATGATGGAGATCAGTACAAAAGTTGAGAGTCAGCAACGTTTGCTTTAGGCAACGTCTGGCTCTGGGGAGCCCTTATTAGACACGTCTTGTACACAAATCAGCAGAGTAGAATAGGGATTGTTAAACAAAGTGACTGCAGCAATCGGTCAATACAGAAAGACCATTAGGGTTGGATGTAGCTCTGCAGTAAGAAAATAAAAAAGTAAATTACCAATGCACGGAATACCATAAATCTTACAGCAAACAACTGATGCCTGTGTTCTATTCTGCCAGAGATTCGGTCTTTTTATAACACCATTGTACCTGCTTTCTCAATTCAAATCACCTTTACTGCCAAAACAAAACACTGAGCACCAAAGAAGAACAAGCTCTGCCACAACATACAAAACTCGGCGCTTCTATTGCCAGAAAAACCTGCTGATGCATCTGCACTCTGGTTTCCAGTTGGTTTTGGCTGATTTCTCACTCATCCAAAGCGTCTGCTTGTAAGGATCCCCTTAAGGAAAGGCTCAAGCGAATGTGATAGCACACAAGGGTCATTCCTTCTGCCTGTGTTGGCTCCACCAGCACCTGCAGCCAAGAACACCTACACAACAGGCACAGAACCACACTTAAAAGCACGGACCCAAGGTGAGTTTCCACAGAAGACTGGATGGGAATCAGGAGCCGTGTTCAGACAGCCAGCTCTTACTCCTCGAGTCCCAGAGCACACTAACAAAAAGGAACACTTGTCAGCCAGCGTTTTAAGAGAGTCCTACATTGTCTCTGGTTCTGCTTCAGGTTCACCACTAAATAACTTGCAGCTCAATAAAGCTTGGTCATGTTCTCATGTTAGAAAAACAGTCAAAAACTTACTCACTTCTTACCTCATAAATCCCAAGTCAATAATTGCACCTATTGACTGATGACAAACTCAAAACATTAATTTGCATCGAGTACCGTAACCTAATAAGAAGGCAACAACTGCATTTGTTGAAATTGATTTTCCTTTTGTTACCAGCACAAAATCTTCAGGCCCATACAATAATAAGATACAGCACACGGAGGAGTTAATTATCACAGAGTACCAAAAAGGCAAGAATTAAATTTCTTTTTTAGTATGGAAGGGAAACGTTGAGTCTCCTGGGCTGATGTTTGAACAGAGGAAATTTCTTGTACCTCATCCACATGAGCATTCAAGCAACGGGAATCACCAAAAGGCAAATTTCAAAGCCTATACTAAATTAGCTTCGTAATGTAAATAATTGAAATCCTTTCTGAGGTACATACCCACAGAAACTATAAAGCGATGCTGAAACACTGCTCTGAAAGGGCAGGTGGTGCTGTTTTCCAGTTTCAGCTCCAGTCTGGCACAGGTAAATTGTTTTGAAGCCCCAACCTTTTCCCTCCTCATTTCCAGTGTTAGCAGAGGGGCCCACTGTGAGAGCAGCGCTCACACGACAGCCAAGATCGCAATCTGTTAATTTGGACAGGTTTCCAAGGAGCCTCCTCATGAACATATCCATGATGTCAGCCAGCCCAGCAGGATTTGAATTAAGGCTTGGATGCAAAACCTTGCTCTCAACCCAGAGGCGCGTTTTTATTGAGCACATCTCACATATCCATGCATCTCTGTTCGTTACACAGACTTGACCACCCTACAGTCCAAACACCAAGCAGCATTTCAAGTGACAGTACTAACTTAGAACTTGTATCTCTCCTCCATTTTGCAGCCACGGAAGCACCGTACAGCAGCACAGCCTGGAGTCAGCTGATTCATAGATTCATAGATACATTAGGTTGGAAAGGACCTACAAGATCATCTAGTCCAACCTTCCTCACACCACCATCCCTACCCACCAAGCTACTAAATCAAATCCCTCAGCACCTCATCTAAACGCTTCTTGAACAGCGCTAGGGACGGTGCCTCAACCACCTCCCTAGGCAGGCCATTCCAGTGCCGGACCACTCTTTGAGAGAAAAATTTTTTCCTCAGATCTAATCTAAATCTTCCCCGGCACAACTTGTGGCCATTCCCTCTCGTCCTGTCATTAGTTACCTGGGAGAAGAGGCCGACCCCCTCCTCACCACAGCCTCCCTTCAGGAAGTGGTAGAGTGCGATGAGGTCTCCTCTGAGCCTCCTTTTCCCCAAACTAAACAATCCCAGCTCCCTCAGCCGCTCCTCGTAAGACTTGTGCTCCAGACCCCTCACCAGTTTTGTTGCCCTTCTCTGAACACGCTCCAGGGCCTCGATGCCTTTCTTGCAGTGAGGGGCCCAAAACTGAACGCAGTACTCGAGGTGCGGCCGCACCAGAGCTGAGTACAGGGGGATGATCACCTCCCTGCTCCTGCTGGCCACACTATTCCTAATACAGGCCAGGATGCCATTGGCCTTCTTGGCCACCTGGGCACACTGCCGGCTCATACTGAGCCGAGCATCAACCAACACCCCCAGGTCCTTTTCCTCTGTACACTCCTCAAGCCATTCTGCCCCAAGCCTATAGCATTGCATGGGGTTATTGTGGCCAAAGTGCAGGACTCGGCACTTGGCCTTCTTGAACCTCATCCCATTGACCTCAGCCCAGCTGTCCAGCCTATCCAGATCCCGCTGAAGGGCCTCCCTACCCTCAGGCACATCGACACATCTTCCCAACTTGGTGTCATCCGCAAACTTACTGAGGGTACACTCAATCCCCTCATCCAGGTCATCAATAAAGATATTAAACAAGACGGACCCCAATACCGACCCTTGGGGGACACCACTCGTGACAGGACGCCAGCTGGACTTGACTCCATTAACCACTACCCGCTGGGCACGGCCCTCTAGCCAATTCTCAACCCAGAGAAGAGTGAACCTGTCCACACCATGGGCTGCCAGCTTCTGCAGGAGAATACTGTGGGAGACCGTGTCAAAGGCTTTGCTGAAGTCCAGGTAGACTACATCAACAGCCTTTCCCTCATCTACCAGTCTGGTCACCCAGTTATAGAAGGAGATGAGGTTGGACAAGCACGACCTGCCCTTTGTGAACCCGTGCTGGCTGGGTCTGATCCCCTGATTGCCATGCACGTGCCGTGTGATCTCCCTCAAGATCAATTGCTCCATAACTTTCCCTGATACCGAGGTCAGGCTGACAGGCCTGTAGTTTCCTGGATCTTCCTTACGGCCTTTCTTGTAGATGGGAGTCACATCGGCAAGCCTCCAATCTTGCGGGACCTCTCCAGATGACCAGGAATGCTGATAGATGGCAGAAAGTGGCTTGGCAATCACCTCTGCCAGCTCCCTCAGCACCCTTGGGTGGATCCCATCTGGTCCCCTCCAGGGCTGCCTGAACTCAGTGGCGAGGTGAGGCACCCCAAGCAGGGGAGCTGCAAGCAGCTCTGAGAAGCACCCGGGGTTGTTCCTAGCAGAGCACGTGGGATCGCACAGCCAACGACCTCCAGAGATGGGGAACGAGGTACTGAACGAAAATACAAATCCTCATTCAAAATCACGAGGGCACCAGGCATTTCCAGCCACAACCAGAAGCAGGCAGGCACTGCATCAGCTCAGGCTTTATTTAAGGGGATGACTGAAGCAGGGTTGATGGTATAGAGTACATACAGCTACCCACATGTGACCAAAGCAGACTCTGAAGTCAAACACAGTTGGAAAGAATTAACTGACCAGTGGTATCGCTCAGATTAGATGCCAGATCAGTGGTCTAGTTTGCCCTTGCCACAAAGTGATTAATACATTACCACATTAAGGCAGGGCCCCTCATCAGTTGAGCCATACCAAAACACTCAGCAACAAATGCTGTCAATGAATAAGGTGCCTCAGTCCCTAATGAGCAGCTATTCTTACCAGAAGAGCACTTCATGCACAGTATCTACTCAGATATTCTGCACAAATAAAGACAGTGAAGAGCTGAATATGAACTTCCGTTATTTTATATTCTTACTGTGCCTACTACCACAGCATATGAGTCCGTTAAAGAAGAATCAGCCAATGAACAGAGAGCTCAGGCAGAAAAGAAGAGCAATTAGCAAAGTCCACGTTTCATCCGTAAGTACATAAATACAGCTATTGATATGGTTAATAAACATTAAAAGCCTACAGTTTACCAATACAGCTACTGGTTTCACTGTAATTGTTTTATAACCAATTCCTCAAGGTGAATTACAATTAAAAATTTATAACAGCCAATTCCTTTGAGAACCTTAAGCTATAATGAGATTGCTACCTGAACAAACTGTTGCACTACATTCATTTGGGAAAGACTGACCACCAACATAAGGGATATACTCTTGGAACTGTGTAAAAGCCCTAAGAAATTCAAAAGCCACCAGTACACAGCACTTGGCATTATCAGCACAAGATCTCAGCTACACTTTCATTAGTGGTAGGGCTACAGTGCTTAGGATAGCTATGATTTAATATACTCCAAAACCAAGCATGTTTTTTTCTTTTCCCTAGTAGTGATCACAAAAAACAAACCAAAAAAAAGCACTCAGAAAAGCAACACTGAAGAATTTGTGGCCTTCAGCAGCTAATTAACAATAGAGAAAACAAATGAAGATGAGTTCTTACCCTGTTTTCTTACAGCACGAAGCTGCCACATAGAAGCAAACAGCTGTGTGCCCTGAGAAAGGTGACCTTCCCTGATGCTGAGTGGCTGCAGTGGGCAATCACCGCACACAACACCAACCACCACTGCACTTCAGGCTGCTCCTACAGCCACTCACCCACCTCAGTTCCCCACGCTGTTTTCCAGACAATTTGTGCACTGTAGCAGAGTCCTACAAGCAAAGCATCGAGTTCCTCCAGTTCCCTGTTTAAACTGCAAGCCTGCTGGCTGCGCTCCCTGCGCCCAAATGGAAGTGTTGTCCTGGCACCAAAACAGCACAGCTGCTTTAGTGGAGTGACATGGAAACTCTCTCTTCAGGAATGACTGTAGAAATCTTTGTTCTTTAACACAAAACTGTTTTATTCCCTCAGTTGAGTATCTCTCTGGACTTTATCATGAGACGACAACAGTTAAGGCTGTCACAATAACACAGACACTACTAGTACTTTATTAGAGGTCACAGGAAATTAGAGTTCAAAAGCAGATGTGGAATGGCCATACACACACGTTGCAGTCAGCTGCCACAGCCTGAAAGCTCTGAGAGGTACAAGAGCAACAGAAACAAACCAAACTGCTTCAAACAGCATCCCAAGTGCATGGGCCAGTTGTGCAGAGTGTAAACAGAGCTCAGTTACCAGAAAAGGTTTGTATCAATTTTTATATATACAAACAAATCTCATTCTTAAAACATTCCAAAGTTCTCTTTCAACACGACGCACTTACCTGGAGGCAGCAAATTTTACTCCTATCAAGGCTGGACATCATGCAAACGCAACTGAAACAGTATTTCACATTTCAAAATATGTGAAACCAAGTTCAGTTTTACTCCTGTGGAAGAACTAAAAGCAAACATTCTGAGAGGCAGCAAAGCTCATACATACATGCTTGAAGTACATGGACTAGATAAACTGACATAAAATCTAGTAATAAATCGTCAGTTCTTAAACAGATAGAACTACAGAGATAACTCCTTCCAACCCAACGTCACCACAGGTGCCAGTGTCTGCACACTTGTCGCTTCATGCTCTCATGCTACTGCTGGCTGAAAAATTCCACATGCTTTTTCAACCTGTAAGGCCCACGTAGGCTTTGGTTGTTACTAAGACTTTTAATTCAGCGACTCTGGAATAAATCTGTGATCACTGAACTTAAGAGTGCTTGATCTTGGCATTGCACCTGGGGAAGAGGCACAGCGAGAGCCTGCAGACAGCACTAAGGACTGTGGCAGCACACAGAACATAGGTGCTGTAGGAAATCAGGCATTCAGATGGATGTTACCTTCCACATACTGTACTCCTTTGCTTACGATATCAAGGACTGAAAACTTCTTTTAAACCCTAAGCAGCACTAAATTCAAGCAGCAATGCAAATTGACAGGAAAAGGCCTTACTGTTTTAACACAGCAATGCTGCTTGTTCAAATGGCACCTGAAGATGGTTTCACTTCACTAGCAGGGAAAACATCCTTCAAGATGCCACTGAGAAAGTGAAATGAGAACCAGTGAACATTCAGCCATGTAAATTTGTCATCATCACAAATGTAACTCAGAAATAAAGAGTACCTGAAAAAACCACCAGCACTGCTGTGGTTGCTCCAAGGAGGTTTTGTGCACTCTGAGAAGTGCACGATGATCGCTGCACCACTTCCTTCACCTCTAACACCAGGTCATCAAATTTTAGTTGTCTCCTTTCCTGTGCAGAAGGAATCCCTTCCAAACCTTCGATATAATTTCTTCAACAACTGTCCAATTGTCTGAAGGCCCAGAATTTTCAGTTCTTTGTGTGACATTACGTTCAGGGCTTACAAATTTCTTACAGGCAGTATTCCTCATCTACGAGCAAAGTAGTTACAAGTGATTCCTTTATTTCATTGCACCTAACTCTGAGCCACAGCAGCATATCATTTAGAGCCTGCTAGGTACACACTGTGGTTATATCTACAACTAGAAGAACTGAAAAGATCCATTTTACTTTAATCCTGACCAGCAGCTGTTAGCAATTTTCTTTAGTTATCACTGTGGGACATGATGAATAGGAAGACTCAATATGCTGAGGAACTGGTATATAGTACACAAGTGCTCTCAAGGACTGTTGTCCAACAGCACTTTTAGCTTAACTAGGAGCCACAGACTGTAAGAGATAACAGGTATTTCCTGGGAGCATCTATCATGCTTCAGAGAGGCTGTCTGATCATGAGGATATTATCTGAAAGAAGGACTGCGTGATCTAGTGCTACAGAGCCACTATATCACATCACAGGAGAAGAGAGTACTAACTTGAGGTAACCCAAACCAGGAAATCTGCGTAAAAGAACAAGTTGAAAGATTACTACTTTAAAACTTTTCATCAACTTTGCAAATACAGAGGAACTGGATACATAAGAGCAAGAAACAGAAAACCAGACTTGTGTATTTTAAGACTTAAAGCATTAAAAATGCCACCTGATGATGCTAAATAGTAGCAAAAGAATTGGGCCCACCCCTAGCTGAGGGAATTAAGCAGAAATTCATCTGGCTCTTCCAGTGTTATTTCCCTTCCTCTTTTTACATGTTTTATAACTTCAGGCAATAAAGTATCTGAGTGACATAGCAGCTGAAAAGCAAATGTAAATAAGGCATCTTCCTCTATTAATAGCAATGCTCCATAGACTTGTGATTTATATGTAGGTAGCTGCATAACAATTTACAGACCATAATTACACTAGATGTCCTCCTGCCAAGGACACATTAGGATGCTGACTACTCCGATAACAGAAATACTGTTTGGAAAGCCCACCCTTTCCCACGTGCACCCTATTCCATTGTGGCTGCAATATTCAGAAGTATGCTGACACTCATCATTAACTTTGGCTGAAAGCTGTGCCCCATCATCATTATTAGGCACAGCTCTCAACTCAGATCTCAACAGATATTTGTAAGAAATACTGTTCAGCTGCAATTAAGAGCCCAGGACAAACAATGAACAAAAGCTCTATTCTGAAATACAAAAGCCAATCAAGAGAGCAATATCCTTCCAAGTGCCCAGCCAAGCCTCCACACCCATTTTTGTGCACAATGTTCTACGCAGGTCATCAGGAAGGACTGGTAATTACTCATCAAGTTTACAGACATTAATCCCAGGAAGCTTCAGACACATTCCAACAGATTTTAATTAACATGAAGATGTGGACAGAACTCTGTCCTAGAGCTCAAGAAGTTTTTATTAAAAGTCGGGAGTTTTACAAAATCCAGAAGTAGAGAATGAAGCCAACAGAAGCATGAAATAATACAAGGCAGCGTTACCATCTCAAGCCACTAATGAAGGAAGCAAACTGCACCAGAAGTTTACACATCATCTTCAAGGAAGGTACCATGTAAAGCACACTGCATTAATCTAGACTTGACATTATAAGGGCATGTCTCGCTGTGGCAAGGTCCATACTAAACACCAGATCAGAGGCAGAAGATTAAAGTAAAACATTAGATGTCACAGTCACTGTTCTACTTATCTGGGAAAGGCAGAGACTCCAAGGTGAGCATAAACTATGAACCTGCTTAATAAAAGGCCATTCTCACAAAGTCAAGAAAAGGTACATCTAACACTTTCATCCCCTCATTAAAATGGAAATACTAAAAAAGAGCACTCCATGGCATATCCCCATTGCTTCTGACTGACATGTTGAATCAAAGGTAAAAGGAGGAAGTTAAAAACTAATTACAGCAAAGGATCTTCTAGCACAAGGTATCTGAGCAGCCTACCAACCAAAGATGAATTATTTTGTTTGCTACTTAAAGAAGCTATTAGTTGTGCACTTCTATTCATTAGGCATAGAAAAGGTTTAATCTAGAGGTCATTCCAAGGAACACCTCACCCTGTGTTTAGCACACATGCAGCCCAACAGGAACCAGTGATTAGAAAGAAAATCTCCAGCATTTCCTTCTGAGAAAAACTCCCATTTAATTCTGACACCAAATTAGGACATCAGCCTCATTAGATTTTGTTTTGTTGTGCTCCTGATCCTACCTACATACTCTGAAAAAATCTGATGATGAAGGCACAATTATACAAACCTTAACATTCACTTTAAACGTGGCTACGCAGAAAAGAGGGGAGGGAAAACCAACGTGAAGTATATTTCTCTTCAAATAATTTTAATTCCATTTATTTCCCCCACAGCCATATAAATTTAAAATATGAAACAACAATAATACAGCTATAGAATCTAGGTTTTCTTTCAAAGCAGCAGCATATAAAACATATAAAAGCTAAAACCTCAGCACAAGCTTAAAACAAGGACTGAGTAAATTTTGCTGAAGACATGAAATTCACAAAATACAGTACACAAAAATACTGGAATGCATAAAATATAAAGCTACACATTCTAGGTAAAGAAAGACATTGTAAAATATACAAAATTGCAAAATTAAGCCAAGGGATTTTTGGGTGAGTACCATGGATACAGAGAAGTTGGCAATTAATACTTGTAGATGAAGAGGCAGCTTTACAATTTGTTTCCCAAGTTCACGATTTAACTTTCTTAGCATCTTTCTTGCCAGAGTTTTCAGCAGCCAGATCTGCTTTTCTCTTCTGGGACTGAAAAAGAAAAGAAAATTAAAATTAACGAATTCACAGAAATGGTGACATCATCAAAATGTCCTGAAGTAACTAACCAAAAAGTTTAGCAATGCAAACACCTTAAATATTTCAAATTTTATAGGCTACAATGATCTGGGGAACAAAATGATCCTAGCTTTAGACAGAACTCTGCTACTCCTTCTGCATTCCTCAAGTCCTGCATGACACAGTCTCAATGGTAGATACCATACAACACAAGTCAGATAAAATCAGGACCTCAATCCACGTTTTACTGAAGATGACAACCCTTTAAAACCAACAGGGCACTTTTAATTTCTTCCTCCAGGAACTGCTGCAGGGGAGCAGTGACAATCCTTAGACTGAATTAGAGCCATCAGGTCATGTATATGAGCAGTAGGAAAATAAAGAGCTTTTTTTCTTAATTCCTCAGCTACTTACTCCAACACAAAAGACCCAAATGGTTAAGAACTGGGACAACTGGGAATACCAACATCAAATCTAGGGGAGCTGCCAATGGACAGATACTTGTTTAATCTCTCAACTAATGGTTTATAGTTCAAACCATCAAATGCCATTATCTTCATTTTCTAACAACATATAATTGACTTCAGCCCCACTGGAAGTAAGGTGCTGCTCAACATACTGCTGTGACTTTTGCTCCTCTTTTCTTCTTTTCAGCTCTTTCTTTTTCCTCAATTTCCATATTTTCTTTTTCTATTAAAGATATGAGAGTGTTGCAGCGTCGCTGAAACTCCTGGGGAAACAAAACAAATACTAATTAAAATTGTAATTTTCAAAAAATAGGTGAAATCCTTTAACTCCAAAGGACTCTGTTCTTCCAGTTTTACAGGTGTCTTCATCTTCTGAACCGACAGCCCAAAGACTGACCCAGTCTTCCACTGTGTTTAGATGAAGGAAATGATACAGTGCCTGCCAGCATGCTTCACCAGATTCCAGGAAGACAAGTCTTAAGGTGCATCTTTAAAACAGACAGAAAAGAAATCCAAGCTATCTTCAGCATTGCTGGGCTGTGACACAACTTATTTGCAGAGTTAAGATACCACAGAGCTCCAAACTGGCAAAGACACATGCAGCTTTAAGCCTGGAACTCACTGCTGAATTTTAGTGAGAACACCTCCTAAAGGTAGCAGGCCTTAAATTGCAGCAAGCAGCAAGTCTTCCATGGCATCTGAAAGATATCTAGATCACATGAATTGTTTTATTTTGACTATATATGACATTTTCTAGGACAACTGTCACAATACTTGCACTAAAGTGGGATTGGTAAAGAAAAATCCATTTGATTCTTGTATCCCATCTAAAAAAAGGCTCATCAAATACAAAATAAGTACTTATTTCTGCTGTATGCACAATGAGACAGAAATTCCACTGGCTTTTCTTTCCAACTCAGTAAATACATATATTTTATCACACTCACGTAGAAGAAACCCCACAGCAAAAGAACCAGAAACATTCACAGTTCAACCACTACAAACCTTCAAACTCCACACAAACATTGGTGTTCAAATTAAAAGTCAGCAAGTATGAGAAAGCTTGGGTGTGAGCAAGCCCAACACAGGCTGCATCCCAAACACACAATGCTCTCTAGACCTCTACAGATGAATAAAAGCTGAGAAGAGCAGAAAGATGATTATATGCCAGGAGTACTTCACATCCTCGGAATTTGAGTACAGTGAACTCAGACTTTGGAACCATAGGTAAAGACAGACAACCTGCTCCACACAAAAACAATCAGTTCAGCCTCTGAGTGAGAAAGAAATTGGTTCATGTTAAATTCATGACCAACCTTTATCAGAAAGGCACTAACAAATATCCATCAGCCATGTGCCTGAAGAGACAAATCCTCTAATTTCTCAAGGAAAAAAAGAAGTTTACACAGAGATACATTCACTGTAAGAGGTGTTCAGGTTCACATTTCAGAATTCCCAGAGGGACTGCCACTCCAGAATCTGCTGTGGACAGAGGACTCAGAAACAGCTTTCTCAGGAGAACCACAGAAGCATTTGACATTGATACACACACACACACACACACACACTTCTGCTACACTGACCATAAATTCTGCCTTGAACTACACAAAGCTCTGTATGGACTGATCCACCTCATTTTAGTACTATGATAGTACACAGACTGCAATGCCTTGCACCTTTGGAGATGCAGTATCATTCAGTATGGTCTGATACTTTTCAGGATTGAAAGAGGTAAGGTATACTTTGCTCCTCACTTTCATGGCTGTAACATCTAGCATTGCAGTAAATACGATGGGTGTGCTGAACCATCTCCTTCCGCGTGACTGAAGGCAGCAACGTTGGCACAAGTGTGAAAAGAGAAGTCCAAAGCTCTGTCAACAGGTCTGACTATTCCTGATGTACACCAGGTCACTCTTCTCACACTGAACAGAGTTTGCAGAAAGGTCACAGGACAGGCACAAATTACACCCAGAAAACAGACAGGCCATTCATTACTGCCACAGTATATTGTGTTCTTCCTACATGGACAGAAACAAACCACCGAGCCCTGGTAAGAAATTTATCACTTTAAAGAGCACCTAAGTTCTCTCTCTGCAAACTTAAGTTACTGCTTAAAGATAAAAATCTGTTACTGAAATAAATCAATGAAACTATTTTGTTTTCCAATGAGAAATTTACAGAAGAAACAAACAAGATGGAAGATAAATCAGCTACTTATGTGGAATTCAAGAGACATCTAGTGGATAGTAGAATGCAAAGTCTTCCTGGAAAGTCCAATAACATTTTCCTCAGAATTACACTCTCTTCTTGCTTGTTTCATATCAGTTTGAATGCAATAAAGAGTAATTTTGAGGTTACATGTGAATTCCAGTGTTCTAAGCAGAGGTCTTATCAACTTCCACTAAACTTACTATATATCCTCTTGTAATGATTTCTATTTATGTTTACTATGTTACTCTTGGAATCAAATTACTCTCCAGCACTTCCCTTCACAGAAAGTACCAAGCCTGTGCAAAACAGATCCACAGAAGTGAATGCTTCCACACAGATCAATATACCTGTATGTACAAAACATACCAATTACTTGCAGTGTAATCATAGCTATCCTCGCATTTTGAAACCATTAAGAAAACTAAATGGATACAAAGTGAAAGATTTCGGATTTTATACCTCTCCTTCAGCAAATAGTAGAAAAACAAGTCAGTATTACTGTACAACTTTAAGAGCTAAGAACCCAGAATTCACTGTAGCCCTCAGTTTCAGCAACAGATACCACAAAGCATTTCTACACTTGAGAAAATGACTCCTTTCTCCTTTGAAAAGGAAAATTTGACTTAATCATATGTAAAAAAGATTTAAACAGAAGATTTAACACTACCTCTGACTTAAGTATGCCAAGCAAAGTTAAATGTTGAGCCATATTTTTAATTTCTAGTACCAATTTTTATGATTTACTTAAAAGGATTACTCCATAGGCAAGTTAAAATTAACTGAAGTTAATAGTGGAGGTTTCTTTATGGCTACAATTTTACCTGCAGTATTTCTTCAAACTGACATTTCAGTGAGAAAAGCTCGCTATCCTTTTTAATTAAGGATAACCACTGGACTATCCAGAAACACTTCAACTGCTGAAATGTCAGGCAGAAATTGCACTGTGAAATGATAACAGTGGAAAAGTAAGCATTCCTACCTGCTCAAATACACACTTAAAATGTTTTAACTTCTACAATTCTTGGTACTGTACCCAGAACTCTGAAAGAACATTTTATAAACGCATCCTGAATTGAGAAACTGAAGTAATGCAGAGGATCTGCAGCTACTATACTAGTAGAAGTTGCAGATCTGTATACAAAATAGCATGAGTTACATAACCACAATGTAACATTGAATTAGAAACTGGTTTATAAGGCAATAGAGAGTACCTATAACAGGCACCCAGGAGAGGATACTTCCCCGTGGTGTGTCAGCCATGCCCATTATGTCCGGCTCTCACATCTTGAAAGTAAGCAAGATCACATTATGTCAAATATGAAGAAAAGCTGGAAGGATACATTTCCCATATAAATATGTTCACAGGTAAATTACACAAGCATGTGTTCTTTACATGGTGCAGACTTGCACACTGTACTCATAAATGTGCTCTGAGTCACACTGACCTGAGCAATGGCTGCAGGGCTGAGCTAACAGCTCCATTACAAGCATCCTACACTCAGTGTCTACAGACCTTATTTGCAGCCACCAAGGCTTCTGTTAGCATTGTCACCTCTCAACGTCTACATTTTAAAAAGTGTTTCTGCTCTACAGAAAAAGGAACAAAATCAGCCAACATTCAGAGCATTAGCCTACTATCGATCAAACTCTGATTTACTTCCAAAAACAAACAGAAGTCTTCAGAAAATGGTAACTAAAAAGCACTTACATACAACAACCCTTACTCGAAAACACAGTCAATTTTAAACCAACTGCTCCAATGATTAGATTGCATTTTATCTCTGAGAACTTCCTCAGGCTTTTAGAAGCAGCAAAACCAAGAAAAGATGAAGCTTCCTCCAAGTATATAATTCGGATGCTTTCAGACTTCAGTGTTGTCCAGTAATTCAGAAAAAACAGTCACACTGAGACAACAATGTTCAGTTTGCAGCAGCAGTCCCACTGCTACCTGCATGGCCATCCTACCCCTGCATCAGTCCCACTGGGCAGCACACGACTCAGCAGATTCTCTGAGCTGTGCACTGTGTTGTCTGCTGTGCTACAGGAACAGGCTGTTATAGCAGAAACCAGGAATGAGATCGAAAACTAACATTAAAAACGGGCTGAAAAAATCATTCCCAGTATTCTGGCATGAATCCAGGCCATGTAACACTGCTTCAAGGGAAAATAGACTTAAGGACATACAACACTAACTTAGCCCACATCACAATACCTACCATTGCAGTTCTGGATTTGATGAACCAGTCAAATCTGAACTGAGGAGCGTTGCGCACGCACTGCCTTAGCTCCTCGTACACATTTTCTTTGTCAAAGCCCATCTTGTGCAACATGCAGATCAAAAATCTGTCTTCCTCCTCTGTGTAATTTTTCCCTTTGTTCGTTCCATACTGAATACGCAGCTGATGGAAAGGGGCCTTATACCGTGCGATCTGCGTGCAAAACAAACATGCCACTGTTAGACTCAGCACCACGCATTTACTAATCAGAGCAGATTACTGACACCTTACTACATAGAGCTACAACTCCCATCCCCAACTGCTCCCTTTCTGAAAGCATTCAGAAGATTCTAGCCCCCTGTAAGCACGTGCACAGTAAGAAGCAACCACCCTGAATTCAAGTCTTGCAGTAATTACTTTGGCATCAAGGGCTTTCTTGATACTGATCCTCCGTTGAATTCTTGCCTCTCCTCGTTCGATCTGAGCCATAATTCTCTCAATGTCCTGCAGTTCATTGCAACGCTCCCAGAAAACAGCTAAGAAACAAAACAATTCAAATTAAATCTTCTCCTTTATTCTTATGCCTTTACATTTTCTGTTTGAGTGCTGAGTAATACAATTTGTAGATCTGTGCAATGGTAAGGAATTGGTAATACTCCCCCTCTTATTGTGCTAGCCAAAGACAGCTGGCACAAACCTTCATTCACCATCTTTAAAGTCAACTATAATAGGTTGCTCCACAAGTAATGCTTCCTGTTTGTTTCCACAGAAACTACAGGGAATAGAAAAAACACAACATCATTTGATAGAGCAAATTCTCAGCTACGAAATTCTACTTCTCAACAGTCACTATCATTAGCTCTGCATTTTCAGCAGCAATGAAAAACAGCCTGCATGCCACACCTGTGAACATCTGCACCAGCAGATGACCACAGTGACTGACCACTACTGAAACTCACTCCCCCACCTCCCACTGTGCTCACATCCACTGTTTGGTTTCTGTAACTCTTCAGCAAGTGCCAACAAACATCAGTGGGTGCCATGTTTTTTCCATATGGAAGAACTGAATTCTATCCCTTTTTTTCCCCATACAACCTTTTATGTCAGACCACTTTGTCAGACTGCCCCCCAGCAACGAAATATAATGGGATACTGGTGGGAAGGTTCAGCTTCTACTGCCATCCCATCAACATCCATCTCTGATCTTGCAGGTCAACATCTTAAAATAGAAAGCACTGCTTGCAAAGCAGCCTTCATATAAGCAATGGGTTGCTAGCAACCACAAGATGGTCTATATCCAATATAATTAACTGAATTACATAAAACTGAAAAACCTTTTAAAGGTGACTTCTCATAGCAGTGATGAAACTGGTTAGTTACCCATGAGTAGACATGCTTTAATGTCAGCTCTCACTTGCTGCCTAAGGTCACCAGGGATTACTTAAGTACTTCAGTTACACAGAACCCTTGTCATTTGTGGCTTTCTCCCATCATATCTTTTAATCCACTCTGTGAATTCAGCACTTTATGGGAGGCTCCTGATGCACTGTTTTTTTTTTTTTTTAAGCAACACGCAGAACACTGCAAGGTTAACAAGGTTAAATTTTATGAAGGATTTTAGGAAAATTAAACTAAGGATGAAATAGGAAGAATTCTGAACAAAGTAAAACATTAAATAACAAAGACCAAGACAGTGCACTAGCTAGAATAGCATAATTCTTTATAGGTATATGTGTAGATATTATAAGGCAACTTGTGAATTTGCAAGACCCATAGCATCCACGTAAATCAACTATACCATGTTCTGGATTTCAACTGAGGGATGGTAAGGACAGCTACAGACACCCCATGCAGCAAACAACTTCCAACACAATGAAGTCATCTGGGAAGAATTACTATATACTATTTAAATTCTTCCCATACACATCCAAATTCTATGCCTTACAGAAGAATATGAAACAAAAATAATGGATATCAGAACTAAGAAATACAGTTCAACATATCCACATACCTGAATACTCAATGACCTCCTCAGGTGACTTTCCCTCCACCTCACGAGCAATATTATCTATATCATCACGACCATATTTCTCATTAGCCTTAATAAACTGATTAAAGTCTCGCTTATTCCAGTTTGTAAAGCCCTGCAAGCAGCAAGAAATCAAGAAGCCATTACTGAGAAGATAGATAAGTTTTGTCTTATGCATGTATCATTTGCTCCAACTGAGAATGCCTCTGCAGTGCCACACAGTCACAGTGATTAGCAGTCCTGCAGGATTTCCATACCTCCTATTACCCAGGGCTTATTACTGAGTCATTAGAAGTGTAAAGATTGAGGATTTGGGTGTTTTTTTTTTTGCACGATTCTGCACATATTAAGAGTAGTTTTCTTCCTCTTAAAAATCTTTCCTACAGTACTTCCGCAAAGAAAAAATCTCAATGACAGGTCACTAATTTCATTTAAGTCACTCTCCACCAAATACAAGCTACAAGAAGTTTCAGGAGTGCAGGAAGCTCTATTGCAGGTGTCATTACAAGTTCTTTAAGCGATGCAAACATCTAAAGCAATAGCTGCTACTTATAACATCCACAAAGTCGGATGAAAATTTAACTGTGTCAAAAAAAATCTCAGGTCTGAAAAGATGCAGACAAATAGAAATTCCATAGCTCTGTCAAAGAAAAAGTGTTGTGTATTGAAGTGAATTCAGAACTGAACAGTTAAGTGAGATGCAATACACAAAAACATCATTCAAGAAACAGACATTACATTCTCGACAGGGAAAGAAGAAAACATCAAGAAAATAAAAGTCACATGCCTGAACAGCAACTTGTAGTGAACTGAGCTTCTTTCATCACAGAAGTACTCTCACAAGGAACTCAGTTCTACTGCTGACTCTACAATCAGACAGCTTCTCTACAAGTTTAATATACACAATACAAAGACTTATTTTTAATCAACAGCCATACTAACATGTACCAACAGCTTAAACATTTCCTCTTATAAACAGGTGAGATTAACTGTCAAATTGTGACCTTGCAAATTTCAAGGTACACTATGCATGATTGTTTCAGAGAAAACGTAAAGATACACCTTTCTCCTTACAAATCAACTTTTAATAAGCCTAGTCAGCAATGTAACAGTCCGAAATGTCAAGAAACCAGCCAACAAGACAGAGACAGCCATAGCAGGAAAAGAACATGCCAAACCAATCCACTGCAGAAACTGTGGAAGCGACATGCTGCCTTACACAGCTGTGTAAAAAACTTAGTTGATAGCAACTTGTCCTCTCTGATCTGATGGAAAAAGAAAATAATCAAAGGACAGCTGCAGGTAGAAGCAAGCCACTGCCTGGTTTCTGCAGGGACTGCTGGGCAGCAACTGACTGCACAATCTTTCCCTCAGAAACAGTGCAGACATTAAAGGCACAGTAGCTGACTAGAACTTATCCAGGGACAGGAAAAGTCTCAGAAGAGAAACAAGTCAGAACTCCTGTATCTCTATGTAACAACAGCACAGCTTTCCTTCACATATGTGGCATCATTGTTACTTCACTTACATTTTTCACTGGTATGGAACATAAATACAGTGTAATACTTGACCTGTTCTTATTTACCTGTGTTAGTAACTTTTCCTTCTCTTCAGTTTCTTCAGGATTCAAAGGCATAGACTCATCTATCTTCTTTTGCTCTTCTTTCTGCACCTGAGCTGCATTGGGGAGGTCAGGATTTCTGGGAACCTAAGACCAGAGGCGTCAATAAGCAACAGTCCAATGTTACTGAAGACACACTTTGATGAATTCCCTTTTACCATCTAGAAATGCATATTAAATCTCACAGGACTGAGGTAGTAACCTGCACCCACTAAACATTTGTTACTGCAGAACAAAAACCAAAGAGCATGCCACACCTCGGCTACCCTGAAGAAACAAAACCATAAAAATACTTTTAAATACCAGATCACTAACATACTTCTGTGGCTATTTAACTATTGCAAAATTGAATACCACCCTGTAAGACAAACAAGATAATGTACTCATCATTTATCCCTGCTCATTCTTTCTTGTCTCAAGTACTAAATGTAAAGCTTGCTTCACCTGTAATAGAAGGATCCTGCTCTACTTTTCTTTAAGCAACTTCAGTTTAATCAAGGCATTATTTCTCATCTATTGTTCTCTAAAACATGCCTTATGAACTTTACCATGTATGTACTTCAGCCGATAGGTGATCAGCAGGCATTAAACAGCTTTGCATCAACTGAATTGTATTATGCTTCCCATGTCCAGCCATGTATCAGATTTAATCCATTCTCTTGTATTCATGTTTCATTTCCAAATCCTCACCTGGCATTCTTTCAGTTTTCAAAAGTGAGCAGTGACCACAACATCCTTCCTTCTTTTTGGCCTTAATTTCAGTCCTCCCAACTCAAACTTGCAACTCTCTCAACCTTATTTTCTCTCAACCTTATTTTTGAAGCTTTCTGTGAAGAATTTCTTCCCCTCAGCTAATTTTACTTCCTTTAATTCTTATCTATCCTGACATTCACAGAAAAAGCATTTCTGCTTCCCACTAGGCTTTAAAACATCTTCAGCCTTTCCTTAAAAAAAAAAAAAGTTACTAATATTTATTCTACTCATTTGCAATGGCAGTTTCCTATCGTGCCTTGTATGACAGCTTATGTTCTCCACCACATTTTATAAGTGCTTTCTTCTTGCTACAGTCTGCCACGAGACATGGTTGTTTTCTAGTACGGTACATGAAGTAGAGGGATCTATCCCAGTTAATCATCCAAATCTGGCACAAGTCATGAAAATCAACATCAGAACACAATCTATGCTCACTGCTTGCCCAGTAATGCCAGCAGGGAAGAGGCAGAAATTGAGCCAGCACAGTGGGGAGAAAAGGCAAGCCTCCTGTCTTCTCTTTTGTAAGAGTAATACATTCAGACTTGACATCTTTAAGCATTTTATCAACTTTCTTCTGTTTTGTTGGGATATGTCACTTTGCTTACCATCGTAGCAGCACAAAGTTGACTTCAATATTACCTGAAGTTACTTTCTGTGTAACATACACAACTATGAAAACCCACAACCCATACTCAGGAAGGTGATCTTGTATTTGTCAAAAACTTTCTCACCTCAAACCACATACACTTTTTTGTGAGGAAAAATATATTAAGCATCAGAACTACCTTCACTTTTTGCACTTAATCTTAATGATAGGAAGCCACCATAAAACACAAAGATGCCAAGTGTCGTTTTTAAGAGGAAGGAATTACAGACAGCTTTTTCTACTCTACAGTGGAACAAATGGAGGAGAGACTTCAAGCCGTTTTCATTCAAAATAAGAAACTCTTTGGAAAAAAATAAGATCTTAATAATTTAATACAGTCTTATTTACTTTATTTAGCTCTTTTCAAGTGAATTTGCAAAGAGGAATAAAAAATGCCATTTATGAACTGAAAGCAGGGGTGATGGGCAGGGGGAAATTAAAAGCATTACCTTATACCCTATTGTCTTACGATAGTACAGAATTTCTTTTTCCAGAAGTTCAAATAACCGCGGTGGAAAGAACTGGAAATCCTGAATATTTGGCTGTTTTGGAGGTCGTGGAGCCTTTGAAAACAGATAGGGATATTGACATTGTGCTATTAACATGACTACATTAACAAAATTTGAGTATTTCAGCTGCCATAATTGAGCTGAGTGGACAACGTATGACTTTATGCTTTCATTTTATGAGAGCGGGAGATGCAACAGGGGAGAGGAGAAAAGCAACAAAAATAATTTAAACGCTTGCCAGCATCTTACCTTTGGGACTTTTGGTTCACTGACACGTAGGGCTTCTCTGAAATACGCATCAACTGCATAATTAGCTTTGCGTTCCCGCTTGGGAGGCTCTATCCATTCCATCATACTCAACTACAAACACATGAACAATGCATTGAAGAACAGTTAGGGCAGGCTATAGTCTTACATGGGCAGACACCTTTACAGTACCCTGACTTTGGTCACTTCAGGGATGTTATGATTTGACGTACTCAAACGCCACTGACGGCCTAGGGCTCTGAATTCTGTCATCTATTATGTCAAGAGTAAATTGTAGAGTTTATTAATTGGGATATTTTGAGAAATAAGAGCTACAATGTTGGAAAAATCCATTAGACAGCAGTGAATTCATCTTACAAAAGGACTTCAGTTAAACTTATTATCAATCTTACAAAACCATACTTCAAGACTACACTGTACTTTTTGTAATTCAGTTAAAGAAAAATTCTGAGGCTTGTGCAGAACTAAGTGATTTCTTCCTTCCTAGCACAACATTTTTAGCCACACATTTCCAGAGGTCAAAGCTATGGTAAACTGAATTCTCAGACTTGTCATTGTAAGAAAAATTACCTTCTGTTTTTCTCTATAATCTTCACCTTCGAAGTTGTACAAGCTCATCTCTGTGTCCATAGTGAAATTTCTTAAAGAGCTCTCCCCCATTTTCTGCAAACGTTCATTCATTTCAGCTGTCTAAAAATGCAGGAAGATATTTTTAGCTTTATTCAAGTTGTTCTGCTTTCAGATAAAAAAGCCTTCATCATTAAAATCATTTTTCATGGGGTTTTTTTTGTGCTTTACACTTTTACTTATTTTTCTTATTACCCAGGAGAGGTGCCCACAGCATTTTCCAGTTTTGAACCGACTCTAAGCCTCCCCATTAAACTGAAACCATAAATGCTGTGATGTGGCCCTACCATTATATGATTTAACTTCAGATTTAAATGAAATTTATGCACAACATTTCGGAGCTGGAGTGGTAGCTTTTTTTACCCTCACAAAGCTACCCGTTCCTCAATGAAGTTCCATAAAGATCTTGTGTTTATCAGAATTGTTGGCATAAAACTTACACGTTCCTAAAAGCACAATGAATTAAACAATGCTTAAGATGCAGTGCTCAGTCTGAAATGATGGAAGTAATTACAATTCACTACTCCTACTCCTTCCAAGCTTTCAGAAGCTTTGAAATATTTATGAATAGTGAAGTAATAGGTGGGCATATAAAACAGATTTACATAATAATTACACTGCTCCTGTCGTAATTCTGTATGTATTCTGTAAAATACATTTTGCAGATCTATTTTTAATGTTTGACACATTACACGATCTATATGGAACTGTTCTAACCTTCTTTTCTCCTCTTTCTAAAATAGTGGTTATGTCTTCTTCTGTCAGCTCGCTGTCTTTGGAAGCAAAGACATGAGTAGCTCCATGCCGGATCATTTGCAGCATTTCATCTTTTGCCAGTTTGTTTGACTGCTGGTCTATGAGCCTCCCTAAAATTTGAAGAAACACGTTGAAAGCTATGGAAAAGGTAAAGGTTCCAATGAAAACATGAACACAGAATTTTTACAGCTCTCTGATAGAAAAGGAGGCAACAAAAAGAACCAAGGAAAATCACACTTAAATTGAGCTGAAAGTAAACAGAAATTGGTAATTTTGAGGAAAATATAAGAATGCAACAATGGGTCATGGATCAAGCCATGGCTAACAGTGTCACATTCACATAATCCATTTTGTATTCAAGGTGTTACTCTTAAGTTAGGATTTTAATATTAAGCTCAATTATTTCAAAATTAAGAGTGACAAATTATTCAGGAATTGCCACTGAGTAGTATTCCATCTTTCTAACGCTCACTTCACTGATTTTGACACATACGTGAAGACATTAATTTTTCATAGACCTCTAATCTCTGTCTCTGCACATAGCATCATGATTTTGACCATTACTCACTCAACAGCCCATCCTTTCAGAAATAAACAATTCAATGGCTCACAAACTTAGCTACAGAGCTTTGGTTTTTGACAAACTGCTCCGCTCAGAGCTTTTAAACAAAGGCACACAAAGCAGTGTTAATCTTTACTAAGCTCAGATGTGGTAAGAAGTAAACCTATTCCGCAGCACTTTGTTCACTGACAGTCTTACTTGGAATCTATGCCCACATCACTCAAGAAAACAGTTCTTTCAAAAATTTCAGCTGAACAACTGAATAACTCCTGCATTTACTTGGATTTAGCGTACTGTTATTATACACAAGGCCTGCTTTCTCTGACTGTACATAGGTACAGCTATTGAACAAATACTTTAAGGTACTGAACAATTCTGTTGCAGAAAAACATATATAGCAGTTGATACCTTGTTGTATAACTATAGAGTCCAGCCTCAGTTTTATTTCAGCTCTTTCTACAATCCTCTCTTCAACAGTATTATCAGTGATTAGTCGGAACACCCGTACTGGTTTCTTTTGACCAATACGATGCGCACGATCCTAACAAACATAAATCAATGAGTGTTCAGCAACAAAACTCACAGGCAATAGATAGTTAGCTTGCTACACAGGCAGAAACATCAGACTGAAGCTAGCATAAATGTCTTGTACTCTGCTGAATGAGCAAGGAGCCAAGTGTTACCTAGCTATACCTGGCCATTACATCTTTTACATTGGAGGTCCTTCTCTTGCAATAAGTGTATCTACTTGATTGTAAATAGATAATCAAACATCTGTCTGAACTGCAGCTGTGGGATATATGTACACAAGCCCACACTTCATTCAGTTCATATGACAGAAGCATTGAAACATAGCATCCTTGGTTTGACAGCATTAACTCCATGTGCAAAGTCCATGCAGCTGCAGCTTCAATAGCACAGCTGCCCCAAGCTGGCTACATTAAGACATCAGTACAGAGCTCACAGTGCACAGGATATGAAGCTATGGCTGATCTACTGTGTTTACAGGTATCAAAACTGGTGGTTATTCTCTCTACAAAACATTAATGAAAATATTTTGTCTCCAATAAAAAAAAATGGTCTTTCCAAGTGCTGGCACCAGCATTCCCTGACTTGTCTTTTTAAACAAGATTCCGTAAGCATGATATCCCTGGAATTCCTAAAGCTCACAAATCACACTCAGCAGACACCAGAAGTTTTGTTTATGATCAGTAAACAGCATGATCTCAAAAGAAGGCATGAGATACTTGCAGTAAATACTCAATGCACTTAACAGTGGAAAAAAAATAACTGCCCCAAGCATGCAAGAAGGCTCATTAGATTCTTAACCCACAAACAGCAACTTGATTTTAGAAATTAATTAGCAGTCAGAAAGAATAAGTATATTTAAATCAAACATCAGTGTTTCCTCCCCACACTTCAGGGGTAAATGTTACACTTCTGAAGAAAAACAGAAGGTGATTTGCAGATGCATAAGGTTTCCAAAAGGGTTCTCAATTTTTTCCTATCACTTTGGAAACAGCCGAAGTACTTTATCTGCCTCCTTAGTCTGCTGGTACTAAATAAAATAGCAGAGAAAAGTAACTAAAAAGCAGGTTCTGGAAATGTTCAAGTTGAACAACAGTAACTTCAACAAACCACCACGTATTAGAAGATAAACTCACCATGGCTTGCAGATCTACTTGAGGGTTCCAGTCTGAATCATAGAGAATAACCACATCAGCAGTTGCCAAATTAATTCCTAGACCCCCAGCTCTGGTACTCAGCATGAAAATGAATTTACTGCTGTTGGGAGCATTAAACGTATCTATTGCTTCCTAAAAGAGAAGTGTCATTAATGCATTAGTTGTTCCCAAAACACCAGTGAGTTTTCCAAGAAATTTCTTCAGAGTTTAGAGCAAAGTGCTCTGTGAAAGTACCAGAAGTAACCACATAGGTATTTTCACCTGCACAAACCTACTCAGAGTTAACAAAACAATAATTCATCCAATTAGTTGAGGAACGCATGAAACCTACTTTACTATGGATTTTTGATTAGAAGAAGACAGTCTTGCTGCCTTTTTAAAGTGCAGCATTTTTCCTTTATTTTAAATGAACAGCTCCTTTTAAGGAATGACAAGTATCATGCCTTAAAATATGATGTACCTTAACAACAGTTTAGTAACAAGATGTAAATCAGGCATTTCCTGTTTGCACATCTTTCTCACCTCTCTTTCTTCGTGTGGTGTCTGCCCATCCAGTCGGCAGTACTCATAGCCACGCCACATGCAGTAGTCCTCCAGAATGTCCAATAACCTGGTCATCTGACTGAAGAGCAGCACCCTGGAACCTGACAGAACACAGAAGCTTCAGCTGATGGTTTTATCTTCATTTTTACAGAGCTATTATGTTAACTTAAGCCTCTTTATAAAAATACTTCTTCCTTGCCATTCCTATAAGGTTTCCTTCCACCCCTCCATACATTAAGGCATACTGAAAACTGATTTTCATACAAAACCTCACTGGAAGTAACAAATGCATTCAGACAGATGAGTTTCTGCAAGCTGTAGAAAGACAATTTTTACCTACAAGGACTGTTCACATCACTAATACTCACATGCTCAACTCACCTTGCTCTCTGAGCTTTGCCAGCAGCTTATCCAGAACTAACATTTTACCACTGTTAGTGATGAGATGTGTGTCAGTGGTGTAGGGAGGGCCGGGCTCAGCACCATCGAACAGGTAAGGGTGGTTACAGCATTTCCGCAACTGCATCAGAATGTTCAGCAGACGCATCTTATCCATTTTCCCAGCTGAATTTAGGATATCAATATCTTTCATCAAGATCCTTGTATACCTGAAGTTTTACAGGCAGTTTTGAATAACTCTTGGTTTTTATTTCATATTTAAAGCACGCATGAAACCTGCAAACCCCAATTACTAATTTCTGGAAGCAGGAGTTGCTTTTTTTTTAATATAAATGAGCCATTTTATTATCAAAATTGGAGAAAACATCTAACTGATACTAAGCACTTAAAAATCCACACCTAACATGAAAGGCAATTTGCCTGAGAGTGACAGCGATCTGTCACTTGCTGGCTTTTAAGCTTTTTCTTACACATTTTATGACTACAAAGTTGATTAAAGATTTCCCTGATTCTCCTGAAGCTGCTACACTGACCTGACTTTTTCCTTTTCACTTTTCTTCTGGGTACATGGCTCCTGTGGCCACATGAAATTTCAACTCAGTTTTACTGGCACATACCTGGTTGCAGTTAAAAATAAATAAAAGCAAAGCTTAGTCAGCATACATTTCTTCAAATAAAATTAAGGAAATGAAGGTTCTGCTTTATTCTTCCCATCTCTTCTTATTACAGTCCCTGAGATCTTCACAACCTGCACACCATTAAAATGCCCCCAAAATAGATACAAAGTAAGCTTCTCCATTTGACTGTCTTAACATGCAACTACCAAAAAAGTCTTCATGAAGAGCTGTAGTGCTCTTCAATATAAAGTAGGATTCCTTTCTGGTAAAGAACTCACCATTCCCTCTGCATTTTGCTGAGTCCAAGATAAATTTTTACTTCTTTCTTTGGGGGCAAACTCTTTTCTACTTCGGCCTTTATGCGACGCAATAAAAATGGCTTCAAAACCTACAAAAGTTAAAGAGGTTTTTTTCAAAGACACAGCGGTGATCACCTGAAATACAGAAGTTAAATTCATTTCTGTGATGATTACTCTAAACTAATGAATATTTATTGTTGTCATAGTGACTCCTGAACAACTCTGCTACTGCCTATAAAATGACACATCCTCTACCATGGTCCCAAGTTCACACTGAAAATGTGTAGTACCACACAGATTGCCATACTCATCCCAGCAGCTGTCCTGAGTAAGAACCAAATCAAGGAGCTTACAGAAGTCTATTTACCTTCAGATATGTAACCAAAATAGACTAGAGGAACTAAACCACATCAAAATTTCAGAGATAAGCACTGTATATTACACTTTTGTTGCAAGTGAAAATAAATCAGACGAAAGTCTTATCACATGCATGGCAAACCAAAGATGAAAACATGCCTTTCTAGGCTTGCGTGAAGGCAGTATGAGATCAGTACTCAGGATAATAAATAGTTTCCAAAAGGTTTCCAAATCTTTTTATTTTACATACAGATTTGGTCTACTTTAAAACAGTAACATTACTGTTCATAGTCACCGCTTTTTGTAAGTTCTAGCATTTCATAGGATTCAGCTGGGGGTGTCTGTAACTCAGTATCTTCATGTTCATCTCAACTCTAAGACAAAAAGAGAAATAATCTTAACACCGTGTATGCTAATGACACTTGATTAAGCTTTACTTACTGCATGAAGTCTTTCTACAAGTTTTTGATCACCAAGACAATTTTTGGTATCAAACCATGAGTCAAAATCCTGTGGGAAGAAATAGAACAACTAATACAAACTGTTCTTATCATTTGTGGTGTTAACAGACTCGCACTGATTCTCTTTCCCTCCAGCTAAGTGACAAATGATTTCTATGAATGTAAGAAAGGTGGGGCCAAAACTCCTTGCCAGCTACCCAGAAGGTTACAGCATTTAAGCCAACTGAGTAACTCCACTGACAAAAACAATTCCACTATGTTCCATTTTCAGTGTTACTCCATGGTCATCACTGCAATACCTGAACTCCCACCCTTCATGCTTGTTTAACAGTAACACAAGGGTTAAAGCCAAATCCTTAAGTAGTAAATGCAATAGAAAATGTGACAGCAGAAATAATACAAGTAATGCATGTACAAGGAAACATTAACTCTGAAAGATTATTCCAGTTCTAAATGAAAAAAGCTTATGCACATTTAGATAATCCACAGTCTCCATTCTGTACTGCCTTATCAACTTCTACTCCACTTGGCAAAATTCATTTTCACGAATTATTAAATTGTTAACGCTAGTCTGAGACCTTACCTGCACTAACATAAAATGCTTTCTTCACTAGATTTACCCCCCAAAAAAACCACCATTAAAAAATGTCTATAGTTCAGCAAGCCACAGAGCTTCTACTGAAACCCAGTTTTCAACATCTAATGTCTCTTAATAGGCTGAACATTCTTCTCTTCTACAGAAAGCAGTTTAAGAATCAAAACACTATTTTAATTCCGAACCTCTACTTACATCTGCAGAATTAAAGACATCAGGTAAAAGAAAATTAAGCAACGCCCACAGTTCATGGAGGTTATTCTGTAAAGGAGTCCCTGTAAGCAGCAATCTGTTTGTCGTCTTGAACTCCCGGACAATCTCTGACAACTGAAAATACAAAGAATCATCATCATAATATACATTTAAACAATCAATTCTCATTGGTTTCTGAAAAAATGAAGCCACTTGAACTGAATGTAAAGACAGTGACCTATAAGAAGCTAGTATTTACAGCCCAACAGCTTTTAACAAGGAAATAAAAACTGAACTCCACATACCTAACATTTAAATACTATTAAAAATCAGAGGGAACCTCAAATAAAAACATCTGAAAAGGATCAAGCATTTGAGCTTACCTTAGACTTCTCATTTTTTATTCTGTGGGCTTCATCAATTACCAGGTACCTCCAGTTAAACTTCTTGAAGACCGATTTCTCTTTAATGACCATTTCATACGATGTAACACAGACATCCCATTCACCAGGCATCATAACGTCACGGATAAAAGCAGCCTACAGAAGAGCAAGTGAAGTAATCAGCTTTTATAAAGAAACAATTTCTTTGCAATTCATGAAAATCTCTGCCAACATTACTAAAGTGCTAAGTTAGAACACAAAACAAGCCTGAAAAATACTTGGTGTAATTGGAAGTTACTGTAACTAAAGCTGTCAATCTGTCCCACTTTAGAGGGGAAACGATTCCATATGGAATTAGATTTTAAACTCTTCAGTGTATTTTTCCTGTAGCTGAAGTACAGTATAAACTATCAAGGGAGCAAGAAAAAAACCTACGCTGAACTACCCAGTCCGAAAGCTCTCCAACAGGAAAGTGCTTTGAGACAGCTCACCTATCCCCTCCCTTCTCTCCTTCATAAGGATGCTATTAGTAACTGATATCCAAGCAATCCATCTGGATTGGTATCATAGAGCTCATTTCCCACTTCAAGTAACAAGGCAGCCTACATAAAACTCAAAGCCTACACTATGAAGAATAAAAGCTCAAAAACAGAAGCCTAGAAATGGCTGAGCACAGATGCTGGATACAAGTATGAAGCAGGAACAACCACTTAAGGGTGAAGACAGAGGCAACAAGGGGAGAACAATAAAGGAAAATGAATAAAACTACCACAGTGCAAAAAAGAGGGGACAGTAGGGGGCAGTGCAAAAATCACAGAAGAGGTTAGTCGCAGAAAGCTGTACTTCAATACCAATTTATTATTTCACTCACTGATTTAGATTTTATCCTCAAAGTTACAAGTATGACAGTCTGCATTTTCAAGGCTAACACAGTTGAAGACCACTGAAAATAGTGAATGAAGGAAGTGGCTCTGGAGTTCCACAGCCCCAGATAGTGGATTCTGATAGAAAAACAGACTGGTTTAGATGCAGAACACTTACCCTGGCATCTTTATCTCCAATAAGGCAAACGGCACGTAATGAAGGAACCCAGCGTTTAAACTCATTCATCCAGTTGTGCAGGGTTGATTTTGGAACCAGGACCATATGTGGCCCAGGAATGTTTCGGTAATGCTTCAGATAGCCCAATAATGCTATTGTTTGCAGAGTCTTACCAAGACCCTAAGTGGACAAAGAGGGGAAAAGAGAAACTGAAATAAGACACTGTACAGAAATGCTTGAAACGATTTTCCTACAGTCTATCACAAAGTCACTTAAACACTTCATAGCCAAGTACCTACAGAAGCTTGCAACACAGTCTTTCATTCTATTAAATTCCAGATTTGAAGAAATCTAACAGCTGTAAAATGGCAAATACTGCTTACTGCATATACAGTAAGCAGTTTTGGTACTTTAATGTTTGAATTTTGCTCAAAATAACATCCACAGAACACTGAAATCCCACTTAGCTTATACATCTTGTTTCATCATTCTAAATGATTCTATTTTGACTAAAGAATTATTTAAATATTTAAGATACATCAACTCCAGATGCAAAGGAACTCTTATGAAACACGTCAAAATCTTTGGACTTAAAGGTTGCAAACATTCATGCTTCCAGGCAGGGAAGAAGGAAAGAATTTACACACTGCTATTACTTACAAACATATCTGTCACATACAAAACAAATAAATGATAATCCATTTCTACCCCTGAAGTACACATGGACCTGCAGTTACTATCTGCAAAACTGGAATAGTAACTTTAATATCCCTCCCATGTATTTTTTTACTA
This sequence comes from Callipepla californica brunnescens, assembly GCA_023055505.1. Classification (NCBI taxonomy): domain Eukaryota; kingdom Metazoa; phylum Chordata; class Aves; order Galliformes; family Odontophoridae; genus Callipepla; species Callipepla californica. Next base: position 5,184,584 of record JALIRH010000013.1, read on the forward strand.
ACAGAATAACAATGTACATTCATTGTTGGGAAAATAGAGGATATAAAATAAGACAAATAAATCAGAAGTGACAGAAAAGGATGGTGAATTTCCACAAAAATTTCTAAAGATTACTGCTTACCATTTCATCTGCCAGAATGCCATTAACACCGTTTTCATACAGTGAGATCATCCAGTTCAAACCTCTGACCTGATAATCCCGCAGTGTTCCTCCTTTCACATCTGCAAATGAAACATTTCTCTAAGTAGAAGAGTACTAAGTTTAAAATGTTAGTTGTGTTCTGCTCATCAGCTTTTAATCACATCAAAGCATCAGGAGAACACTTACACGAAGGAGACTCCTCAAATCGAATACACACATTGGATGTCTTTCGACTTTCTGATAACAGTTCCTCATCTTCCTCTTGTTCCGTGCGCCTGTGACGATAACTGAAGAACACAAGATGTTAGTGTTCTGAATTTTTTGTTTACAAACTATAAAACCTAATAAAAGTGGTAACAGTAACCCACATTTATCCACAGCGAGCATGTATGCTCCAGCACCCTGATCTGACAAAAACCCCACCCTGTGTATCATCTATTCCCCGTGGTTCCTTCCAGCTGTAACTAGGCTGATAAATCTCTCTCCTCCAAAGAGATAGCTACACTCTAGTAGGTATCAAACATTCTTTAAAGGACATCTTAATGAGCAACACAGCAACACAACACCTGCATCAGTGGTGGACTTCAAACTATTTACTTGCTAAATGTACCACTAAGAAAAGTCACTTACTTGATCCCAGAAAGTATTTTTAAGAATTGATAAAGTATCATTTTGTAAACACCTCAAACCTTGGTGCTTGCTTTTAGGTAACTCCCCAGCAGCACTACACACAGTGTAGATCTGCATCAGGGACTAGCATAGAAAACTTGTGAAGTGAGGCAGCTCATGCTGAGGACCCAACCTCCATGCTACCTGCAAGTTGCAGTGTTAGAACTTCCAATTGTGGAGAGCATCTTGTAGTTCAGTGTCACACAAGAAACTAAACCCATGCCATCTACCACTCCACAACAGGAACCAGAGCACGGTAAGTAGCAATAACCAAGGATTTTACTCAAGATGTGCTCTCCTGATCCAAGCTCATACTAACACAAATCCACACTTCAACTATGATATACCACTGACTGCAAAAGTGCTGGACTTAAAGCACAACCTGTGCTATTAACAAAACAGATACGTTAAAATAAATAACTTAATCAAAAACTTAAGTCAGAAATAACAATAAAACATACTCCCCAGCTGAGATCAAACTCTGCTTTTCATCCTTCTTTATCCGTGGACGTCCCAGCTTGACTTTTAATGGAGATGTTGGTGATTTTTGTGCTGCGGGCTGGATAAAATGAGCAAAGAGTTCTGTCTGCTTCAGGAGGAATTCAAATCTTTTTGCACGATCTGCTTTCTAGTTTCCAAAGAAGACAAACGAAATAAAATCAATAACTGTTCTTCACAGACAAAAAAAAAAAAAAAAAAGAAGCATTTCTCTTAAGAAACAATTCAGATACTCGCAAAGACAATTCAGATGAGCACAGACTCAGAAGACCATCTGCCTACTCTTAGACAACTCAGTGGGCTACAGACATCACAAAATAGCTCTTGAGCTCTTCCAGTTCACAATTTAGCATCTTTAGGGTACCGAGTTGTAATTTCCTGGGGTTCAAAAGGTCCTTCAGAAACACCACAGCAATGTGGAATAATACAATCAAGAGCTGATAACCTCATCCCCACAACTCACCTCCCTTTAAAACCCCAAAATAAATAAGAACAACTCAAGGAATATATGCAAGTAAACCCTAAGTTGTCACAGCACGTTAGTAACTGTGCAAGCATGCTTCAAAGGATACTTTGAAAAGTACAGTTCTGATTTTTGATAAGAGCTGAAATCTTAGCCTTCCACATGTCAGAGGCAAAACTGGCTCATGTCAGTGTCAAGGCTCTCTGGACTTCATCCTAGGTAGCACTGGATGTTCTGCTTTTAGGAGCATGACAGAAGAAATAGGGATGTACAAGCTCAATACTGCTTGCACTATAGTTTGTAGCATTTGCTCTCAGAGTTCCAATTTCAATCATGAGTCATATGCACTTCACTATACGAGCACAGCAAAACACTGTGACCACTATATACACGACTTAAATATCTTTAAAAGAGAAATAGGATAAAATACAAAACTTATTGGATAGAATGCAATTGCTTTCACTTCTATGCCATTTCTAAGCATCGCATAATGCTGTACCACTTAAACCAGTTCTCATACGATTCATTTTGTAGGTCATATGAATATGCATGAAGTGAAACTATAGTTTTGTACCACACCTTTCCTAAAAATATATACATATATGAACAACAGAATGCTTTTCTGCAGGTAACTTTGACATAGCAGTAAGTACCCCAACAGCAACGGCTCCAACTGGTCAAACTAAAAGGCAGCGAGTGAACGTGGAATGCAAGGCAACGTCTTGCCACACGAGGGCAATGCATTCACAATGCACCGATTTTAGAAGTGAATAACCTGTCGTCCAAAATAGCCAGTTTGTGTAAAACCAGCATCATTCAACTCATCAACACACAGATTTACTTGAGCCTTCTCTACCTAAAAAATAATTGTTCATTCAGGCAGGTATCAATTTTTCCACGTCTAATGGTCACACTCCTCCCTGGCTCCTATAGCTTCACAAACACTACTGCAATTACTAGGCATCAATTTAATGTTTCCTAAGAGACATGCAGCTTCAACCAAGAACTTCACTACATGTCATTCAAGAACAAGGCCTGCAACATCCACAGATATCTGCTTCTTTAACACAAAAGGCATCCAGTTATCCCTTCTTCAAGTGCTACTAGCTCCCTTAATTTTTGTCCTAGACAGCTCCTCTATCGTGTTGTTACTGAGTACATATAATGGGGCCTAGCAATATTTGAAGTCTTTGTATTTTTATGAGAAACTAGCAGCTTCAGTACTGCTCTCATTTAAGTGACCTCCTCTCATTTGGTGACTGGACAAAGGGAAACAATCCTGTTTCTAGGAAAGGGAGAAATACATGCCAGTGAACCTCACCACTGTGCCTGGGAAGATCATGGAACACACCCTCCTGGAAGGCACGTTAAGGTACACTTGAGATGAGGAGGTGGTCCAAGATGGCCAGCACAGCTTCACCATGGGCAGAGTGCACCTGACCAACCTGCTGGTTTCCCATGATGGAGGGATGGGCAACAGAAACCCTTGACACAGTGCCACACCACACTCTTATTTCTAAATTAAGGAAATATGGATTTGAAGGTTGGACACTTTGGTGGATAACAACTGGTTGGATGGCCATAGCCTGAGGATTGTGGTCAACAGCTTTGTGCCCAAGTGGAGGCCACTGTCAGGTGGTGTCTCCCACCTATTTACCCTTCCAACATACTCTGCCTGCAGCAGCTTCTTATTGCCTGCAACTTTATTGATCCAGCTCAAACAACAACAAAAAATCAGCAGCATGTTCTGTTGTGAAAATGCTTACCATCTTCTCTTCATATTCTGGGTCAACCTCTTTCTCAGGCCTGGCTGCCTTCGGAGGAAGTTTGAGTTGAAATGGAGGATCATTTTTCTGGGATTCAAAGTGTAAACAAATATATCAGCATCTACGTTTTACAAAGCAAAGATAACAGATTTATAAAAAGTAATTACTTCAACAGGAAATGATTGCATTACTTCACTCAGAACAGAATCCACAATGTAACTAAAAAGTAGAAGAGATGACCAGATAAAATGTGAGCTGAGTCTCATCCTCACATTTCTTTCTATAAGTAGGCTCCAAGTTGGAAGGACTGAAGCAAAGCACTGTAAGAGGGCCAAGTTCAGTTTCCCACAGAGATCTTGCCTGAAATGCATAAACTCAGGATCTTGAAAAGATACTCTTAAAAGATGTGATAACTGAATTTCTTAGCTCTTGCTATTAGCACTCCTAGGTGAATAAGTGGCGCTCACTTAGGAATACAGGCTTAACTACATCCAATCATGTATTTCAGAAAAAAAACAAATTAAATGAGATCAATTCCACTATCAACGTACTATTTAAGAAACTGTAGTAAAACAGTGAATTCTTGTAGTTGATATTATTCATTTTTGCCATCAGTTGGGAAGTTCAAAGTTTCTACAACTTCAACTGTGGCTTTGCTGCATGGAAGAAGAGACAAAGCCACCAGAAGCCTGGCACAGCATCATTTCTAAAAAGAATATCATGAGAGAACTGATTTGTAGAGTTGTTCTCCTCCAGTTCCAACTTTCAAGTATGCTTTTCTTTCCTCCTTCAAATAAAGGAAAAAAGCACCTTTAAAGTTTTGGCCCAAAGATACAGCTCTCTGCAATGATGAGCAGTGCGAAGTATATAATTAAGTTGTTTGATTAGTTAATGATTTTGTAAATGCCTCTGTTCAGTGGCAGGAGGCTAGGCAATTAAGTTGCAGGTAGCATTCAAAACATACCACATTAAGTCATTACATGCATATTTATTTCCCAAGTTAAACAAGTACACGAGCAGATGTGTGAAGTTCATGCAACTCCAGCAGTGCAACTTCACAACCTACACTTCAGCCCTCAGGGCAGAACACTTGGCTCACTGCCCCTCACTCCTCATTGCACTGTTTCTGTCAGAGGCAAGAAAACAGCAGGAAAACCCAAACAACCCCAAGCAGAATTCCAAAACCTGATGACAGCAGTGCGAGATACAGGCAGCCCTCCTGACCACTCGCAAGAGAAAAGCATGTCGTGCTTTCATCAGTGCTGATTGTCACTGAATGCAGTTCTGTGCTGGTGGAACTGACAAGCTGCAGGGATGAGCATCACAGTCCAGAAAGAATAAACCTTGAACGCTTCAAGGATCCAAAACGTTGTCCTTGACATCTCTACTAGCCTGGCCAACAGAGCCCCAAGGGCAACAGCCCTAACGTGGGTGGTCCGTAGGCAGCTTTGGTTCACTTCACTCTTGCAACCAAGTGCTTCAAGCACGCATCACAAATCACAACAAGCAAACACTTGGGCATCCACCCTACGTACACAGAGCGGAAATACATCTCGAACAGCCGTAAGGGCTACAACTGACAATGAAGTCAAGCAGTGCGAGAGGAAGGGGGCACCGCAGGGTCTATTACACTCCATTACCCCGCAGCTTTCTAACTGCAGAGCCGAGGGGGGCCCGCAGCCTCAGCAGGCATTACTGTCAACGTAGCATCGCTCCCAACGCAAACAGTCTTACAGAATAAAGGGCACTCGAGTGCACGAATAAACCTCCAACTCGGCAACCCCCAAACGATCGGCTCACGCTGAGAACCGCCGCGTTTCACGGCCTTCCTGCACAAGAGCAAGGAAAGCACGGGTCACGCGTGCTTTTCAGCCGGACTTCCACGCGCCGAAAGCCCGCCCTCAGCAGCAGCGGCTCTGAGCCGTCCCACGAGGAGCGGGGACACGCGGGCAGCGCTCTCAGGGGGGGCTCCCGCCGGACCCCGCGGCCCGGAGGCCCCGGAGGCGGGCGGGGCTCGGCGGGCAGAGGCCGAAGCGCCAGGCCGTGCCACAGCGCACCGCGGCCCGCGCCAGCTCCGCCGCTCCCGCCCTTCCCACAGCGGTACCTCCTCGGCGCCGGGATCCTGCGCGGAGGAGGCCGCGGAGGTGGAAGGCACTTCTCCGTCCGAACGGGCAGAGGCGGCCGCGGGGCCCGGCTCCATTTTGTGTGCGGCCGGGTCTTGGGGGGGAGCGGCCCCTCCGCCCCCAAACACTGCGCGGCCCCGCCCCGCTCAGACCTCGCGAGACTTCGACTGTGGCGGCTCCCGGAGCGCGGGCTGCGCTTAGCGGGCGCGTCTGGTGCCCCTCACGGAGCGCTCTGCTTCTGTGCTTTTGCACCTTTACCCCCCTCGAGTTTCACAGCCTGAGCTGTGCCCTGTCCGCCTCGGGTGGCAGAAGCCGTGCTGCCCCTCAGGCACATGGCTGTTACCCGTTTTTACAGCGCAGAAATACGCGTAGAGTTGGCGAAGTGCGTTTGCGTTACCGTCCAGCTAAGAACGCAAGGCTTCTGGGCAGTGCCCTCCCAAACTGGGACCGGCTGTGAGAGCACAAGACTAACTGTGGTGGTCTTAACTTATCTAACACAGCTCTGCTAAGAACTCAAGTAATGAAAGGCGTTGATCTGTGCGCTGCCTGACGGACTCGCAGTGCAGAGGCGGCAGTGCCCTGCCCGATGGCACTAGGTGGCAATGGCACGCTGCAGGCCGGACAGAGGCGGCAGGGCTGTGGGAAGCCGCCCAAATGTATGGCTGCTTTGGCCGTGGAAGGGAAAAGCACAATGCAAGGCAGATGTGCAAGGCCTCTTGCACCTGCTGCTGTGTAGGCATTCCCAGCGCTGCACTATGCAGTAGTGCTGGGGGAATGCATTGTGCGTTGTTAGAAAGGGCCGGGTGCTGTACCTCTGTTTGCTCCGTTGTGCGTCACCGAGAGACTGCTGAGCGCAAAATCCACACCTACAGCACTAGCCATTCCTGGCTGAAACATGTCAGCTAAAGCTTGGACTACAAACGGCACGTGAGGCCTGCCAGCATCAGCGTGCTGTGCCCATTGGGAAACCAGCAGGCTCTGGGAACCGTGGAGCATGACTGCTGAGGCCTGCAAGGACTGCCACCCTCTTCCAAGCCCTCCGTGCTGCTCAGCCGCAGCCAGCAGCCAACGCCTGCCCACCACCCTGCTCCCTGCAGAGCCCCGTGCTGGCTTGAGTCAGCCCATTGTCACCAGCTGCCATGAGGTCACCCGAGTGCATGTCGGTTACGGGCACAAGGAACAGCCTTGACATGAATTGTTGGTACAGAAGGGGCCTTGTTGGTTTTGCTTTTGGTTTGGTTTGTGTTGCAAGCACCATGCTCATGCCTCAGTTTCCTGCATCCAGTTTTCATTTTGCTCAGCGGATGGTCTCTGGAGTTGGCGAGAGGATCTGCAAATGCAAGACATCATTCAGTGTCGAAAAATAAGAGAAAATAGCTAACATATCCTTCGCACCTGTTTCAAAGAGCCAGTGGTAGCTGTGTGAGTTCCCTTTTTTTTTTTTTTGCTAAACTTTTTTATCACTTGCTATCAACCCTTTTGTCTGTGTGTTCATATTGTCAGTGAACTCTCTGAAGGGGAAGAGAAGACTGCCATGTCCTCCTGGCCATGACAAGACAGTCTTGTGTGGTCATGTTTGAATGCACTGAATGTTTACTGAGCCTCAGCAGCAACTTCTTGCAGATGCCTTACTTGACTGTGTGCGTGCCCTTCACCCCTTGCACTCTGCAATTCAGTGCAGTGGTGGAATGTGTGAAAGGATGCTGCATAGCTCAGCCTTGCAAGCATGGCAGATACATTGCACAAGCTGATACCCATCACATCAGTAAGCCACAGGCCTTATCCTGCTGTGGAAGTCCTGTTGCTTTCGTCCTGTTCTGCTGCCTTTATTTGCCAACATCTACTCACAATAGAAGCCCAGACTACACCTCTTACTTTTTCCAGCACATTACTGGCTTCTGCTTAAGAAGCTGTTAAGCTGGGGTAGCTGTGTCTCATTTATTAAAGCCATGGAGTGTCTGCTTCTGCCCCCCATGCCTTGTGCTGTGCCTGGCTTCTTTCTTCCTCCTCCTGCCTTCAGCCTTCCTTTTCTGCAGCAGTCTCAAGCGCACAGCTGCCACCAAATCGTTCTTCCTTCCCTGCACTTACAGACGTGGCTCAGAAGTCTGTGCTGTCTGAAATGTGCTCTTTGCTGCAGTACCCTCTACTCCGTCGCAGCTGCACACAGTATTTCATTTTCTCTCACTGTTTTGGCATCTGCAAGAAAATCTCTTGAAAACCGTAGAGTAAGGTAGGGCTCCTGTAACCATCAGTAATGCCTTTTTGGGCAGCACTGAGGACCAAGGCTCTGAGATCAGTGTCCCACGTCAGTTTTACTGTCTCAGTTTTCCCCTTCCTCTGGTGTTCTGTGGGCTTGGGAGGGATGTGCCAGGAGGCCCTCTCACACGTGGGCTGAGCAGATCACTACAGATCAAAAAGGAAGTGGATTGTGCTTAGCTTCTACACAAAATTTGAAAAAAAAAAATGTTTTGACTCCTAAAAAAAAAACGGGTTCTTCCTTCTCTATCTCCACCCTCAGCCACAAGGACTAACGGCCAACCTGGGGGCCAGGATAGTATTACCACCCCATGGGATTCCCCCTAAAAGGAGAGGAGATGAAGGGAGAGCAGAGGGGAACGTTTCCTGCAACGTGGCTGAATGTGTGCTTGTGAATGGATAGACTGAAATATGCTGTGTGTGGGGGGAACGGGGTGGGAGCTGTCAGGAGCAGCTGGAATATATATACCATGTCATGGCTTTTTAGTGGCACGGGGTGTTCTGCTGGCTGTGGGAATGCTGCAGAGGCATGCCAGCATTTTGCTGAGTAAGTGTGGTGGGAGCCCTGCATGTAAACAGGGTTCAACCTCTGGGTGAGGGAATGGGGCTGCTCCCAGACAGAGCCGGCTCTCAGCTGCACCCAACCTCTGCACAGCTTTGTAGGTCAGCATGGGGCTGGGTTGCTAGCTAGACATCTCGGGAGTGTGTCCCAGTGAATGTGTACTTTTGTTGGGTATCAGAGAGAGTACAGCTGTGGTAAAATATCATTTCTTGCTCTGCGTACAATTTCTAGATGTCTCTGAGGTTTTTTGTATTATTAACCTAGGGTAAAAGAATAGGAACTCTGCCAGGAGTGCTCAGCTGAGGGCACGGAAGAGCAGGACAAAAGAAGACAAGGAACGACAACCAAGAGGCCAGAAAAAGATGCAGAGGCAGAAATGCTCCCAACAATGGGTTTGTTTGGTGCCTGTAGTTGCATGTCTGTGGAGACAGCTTCATCAAGCAATAGGGGCTGAACAGTTACGTGCAATCCTTCATCACTGCATGCAATTGAGTAGCAGGGAGAAAAGAGCACAGTGTCATAGTGCCAACACTCGTGTTGTCTGAAAATGAGTTCTTAGAGGAACACAGTGAGGGGAAAAAAACAATGCTGTTGCTTTTGTAAAAAGGTGGGCTGGGGAAGTGCAAGTCAGTATGAGTGAAACGGGGACTAGGAGTGGTGGATCCAGCCTGGTCTCTGTGCCAAGAGGGAGATGGAAACAGCTGGAGAGAATTTGAAGGGAAAACATAAATATTACTCAGGCACTGGAAAACAGTCTTTATAAATAGCTGCATGGGAGCTCAGCCATCGGCTGCACAAGGGAAGGTAAGGGCTGATGTGATCCCTGCACAGTGAGACGTGCTTGGTATTTGTTGTGGGGAACTTTCTAATACAATAGAAGTCACAGAGCAAGAGAAAGTACCCAGAAGGTCAAATTTAGATGAAGTTAGCATCCAAATGAAATGTAACATACTCAGTAGAAGAACAGGGGAACAGGCTGCGAGGAAAACTTTTCCCTCATTGCCTGACATGCTGAAGGTCAGATCAGATAGCTTTCTAAGAGATGTGCTTCGCTCCAGATGTGGGGAAAACATTTGCTTGTGGGAATGTCAGCCTGGATTACTCTGGCATCTCTTCCTGCTTCGATACCCACACATTTGTGAACCAAATAAGTCCTCCTGCTCTGCCCTTCCTCTCCCCGCTGTTTGCTCCTCTCTAGGCAGCACAGTGAGGGCTTTCACACTGCTCTCAGCATTCATCACGGCACCATTAGCACTGCGATATGGAAATGAGCAGGTTCAGATAGCGCTCCCGTGCTTTGCGGTCAGGTGCGTGTGGGGTCATGGGGGAATCGTAGGATCGTGGGATGGCTCAGAGGTCACTGAGTCCTCTGAAACATCAGGAGCCTGAGAAGGGGAGAGGAGCAGAACAACAACTGCAAGTGGAGAACTCCTCTTAGGTACACGGCTGAGGTGAACTGCACCTGTGTTTGGGGTCAGACCGAGCCCTCTTTGCTGCTCTTTGCCAGTGGCACCTATTAGATCGGTCTGGTGAGGAGCTCAGCACTTTAATCCTGCTCTCTCTAGCAGTGCCCGCGGTTATAGACACAAGCTCTGCAGCTTATGCTTTTATTCTAGGAAGTTCCTAGGAAGAAGGAAAACAAAACAAAAACAAACCCTCAGCAGAGCAAAGAAACGGGGAGGCACGTTGTGCTGCGGGCAGGTGCTCCAGAGGGCCGGAGCCGCGAGTCCGACAGCATCCCCGGCTACCGAGAGCATCCCCAGGTACCGACAGCATCCCCGGGTACCGACAGCATCCCCAGGTACCGACAGCTTCCCCGGGTACCGACAGCTTCCCCGGGTACCGACAGCATCCCCAGGTACCGACAGCTTCCCCGGGTACCGACAGCATCCCCGGGTGCCGGGCCCCGCGCTCACCGCCCGCGGCGCCGCATCACTCGGGCGGGGCCGCCGTCGGGACCCCGCCCGGCCGTCGGTCCCCGTCGTCCCCATCACGTGCTCGGTGTGCTGCATTGTGTTCGCGGCGGAGGGAGGAGGGCCGGCCGTGTCAGTGATCAATGTCATGACTTCCTCCCCGGGCCGGAGCGCTGTGGGAGCGGGGCCGGAGGAAGCTCGCCGATCGCCGCCGAACGAGGCGCGGCCGCGCACCCGCGGACCCGCGCGCGGAGCGGGGGGAAGATGAGCTCCGGGGACGTGGTTTGCACCGGCTGGCTCATCAAGTCGCCTCCCGAGAGGAAGCTGAAGCGATATGTAAGTGCTCGCGGAGCCCGTCCTTCCCCGCGGGGCTCTCGTTCCCGAGCGGACGGAGCCGCGTTCCGTCCGTGTGCCCGCGTCCGCGCTGCCCCGACCCGCTCCGTGCCGGCTGCTCGGGCGCAGCCCTGCTGTCGTTATGCAATGTGCCCTAGGTTAAAAACCGCAGCTCTCTTTCAGTTAACGGTACCGTAACCAGCAGCCTCGGAACACAATTTCGGATGCATCTCCCCCCGGGAAGAGCGCACCCCCCTACCCACCCCCCCCACACACAAAAAAAGAGCCATCACGTTCAGCTTTGTTACGATGCTTCAAACGCTTGCTAACGGCCGCGGTCGGGATACTTTTATTCAGCAGCTCAGTGCGCAAGAGGCGGTCACCGAGCGGTGCTGCTGGGGCAGGGGGCGGGGGGGGGCAGGGGCCGTGCTGCCCAGCCCCTGCTCGCCGTGGGGACGGACTCTGCCCCATGCAAACGGCTCCACTGCATGCAAACGGCTCCACTCCATGCAAACTGCTCCGCTCCGCGCTGCATCTGTTGTTCTGCACAAAAAAAAAAGAGATATGGGGTGCGCGTTGCAAACATAGGAAGCTGCATCGCTGCAGAGCTGCAAGGAAGGCATTTCGGCTCGAAAGAAACGACCCTTGAAAAATAATAACGTATATATGTAATAGCTTGGGACAGCAATAAAACTGTACGCCCGCCGGGGGCTGTCCTGCGCCCTGATGCTCCCTGTGCAGGTGCTGTGCTGCTGCTCGCACTGCGGTGCGATGCCTGCCCTGCCCTGCCTGCTCTGCCTGCCCTGCCTGCCCTGCCTGCCCCTGCTCCCCAGCGCAGCTCAACGTCACTCGCCGTATTTGCTTCTGTTTATCAGCGTTTTTGAGCCGGACTGCTGATGTGAGCTTTTTCTCATCGCATGAGGAATAAGTGCCTTGCGAAGAACGTGGCGGAGATCGTTTGGTGGGGTATATTTCCTTTCTGCTAAAACTAGGAGAAAGGCGAATTTACTGAGGTTAGGATTTACTTTTAACGTGCTCTGAGCCAGAGTTTCTTCTCTTAGATCGTAGCGTGGCGTTGGAATGGCTGAATATTTGCTTTATTCCGGTAACGTTTTCCAACTCTAAAATAACCACGGTGATGTGTCTCAAGGGAGCTGCAGATAAAATCCGGACATGTAATTGTCGTCCTGTGTTGCACCGGGGTGCTAACAGCCCTGTGCAGCAGGCACCAGACAGTGCGGGAGCCACTGATTCAGCCAGCTGGTACCGTTAGTAACTGCCACAGAAGCTCTTTTTGATGACTCAATATTCATAAAAGGGCAAAGTAGAGAAAATACGAAGTGATAAACTGGGGTTTGAAAGCCCCCATTATGCAGCTGGGGACGGCAACCACAGGGGCTGTGAGCAGCACGCACAGACTGCGGCCCCCTCGGCTCCAGGGGTAATGGCTCTGTGCTGTTCTTCCCGCAAGAGCCACCAGGTTAGCCGGATCTCTGCAGATTAGGCTTTGTTTTCTGATTAGGAGGATGAACTACTCCTTTGTCCACAATAAAGCAGAAAGAAATCTGCTGTAAGCGCAGCGAAGGCTGGAGTCCCCTCTCATATGACTGGTGACACAGGAGGTGCTGCAAACCAAATGGAAATCGTTTCTCACGTGCTACGTTGTGTTCACTTCTCACACCGTGAAGAAGTGTGTACGGCGTTGCAGCTCATGCATCTCGCTCAGGGCTGGGAGGCAACGCATTCAGACTGCCCTGCCTGCCTGGGAGCAACGGAGCTGGAAAACAAAGCCCGCTTCAGTGGGCTTCAGGAGGTGTCAAACGTCAGCCTGGTGCTGGCCCCGCAGAGCAGCCAACAGCCACACATCAACGGCATGGCAGCAGCACTCGTGCCCTGCTGGCACTGCCTGCAGCAGAGCTGTCTGGGGGCTCAGGGGCTGCCCACCGTCCCGCTGTGTCACCTCCCAGCATCAGCATCAGGCCCGGGCTCTCTGCACGAACACAGATCCCTTCTTACTCCTCAGGCTCTCACAGTCACTAAGAAGGTCCCGAGACATTCACTGGGATCTGAGCAAAATGATGAATTTGGGAACTGGGAGCTGCAGAGAGTTCCCCTGAAGCCGGTGGGAATGTTTAATGTTTATAAAATTGGGGCAGTTTGCCTTTGTAAAATGGGACCCTAAAGACCAGAGCATGCTCTCCTTTTTAATTGTTCTCTAGTGAGACCAGTCAGGTTTTCTGTGCATAAACAAGAGCAGGATTTGGCTCTAGGTTAGCAGTTATTTTCCAAACACTGAGAAACAAAAAGCAGGTGTTAGGAGCGTGCATTTTTCCTGTAAAGTCTTGCAAAGCTGATGCTCTCAGTAGTACTATTCTTAGAAGTGTCTTATCATTCCCTAACAAAGGCTGCTCCCTTACATGTGCAGGAAACGAACATGAGATTAATTACCCGCATGTAACTTTCTGTAAAAACAGAGCGCTCAGTGCTGAACGCCGAGAATTCATTAGAAAGCACGGGGTGCCTCACTCCAGCAGGCAAACACTCTGACACTGTGCTCAGGGTACACGCAGTTCTGCTCCTCTGCCTGACACTTGAAACATGAATCTGCCATAGCAGCCGGCTGGGGAGGCAGAGGACTCTCCTGGGAGAACTGTGGGTGTTTGCTGCCGTTCTTTGTCCCATATGTGTGACGTGAAAGCTGTGCTGCTCTCGTTTCCCCACTTTGTTTTAGGGTCTCTTGCCCACTGGGGCCGCGTGGGCTGGGGGCTCAGGGGAGCCGGGTTTGGGGCGGGCAAGAGAGGAAGAAGGCGCTCTGCAAAACTGGGAAGTGGCATGGTGAGGTGAAGTCTGTCCTGCTCGAGACAGAAAATGCAGTCGCAGGCAGACTCAGCCCTGCGGGAGGAAAACCTGGCCCCACTGGAGATGTCTGTTACGGGCATTAGTGGATTGCGAGTACCAGCTTCTGCAGGAAATTAGATGTCATGGGAGAACCTGCTGCGAGTCCAATGGTCGCTCAGTGCCTTGTATTAGAGCTAAGTGCTTCCAGCCAGGGGGTTGGGTTAGGCAGAAGGAACCTCAAGGGCAAAAAGTGTGTGTTTGTTGTAAGTAAAAATCACAACGCTCAGGGTGATGTTGTAGCCCAGCTCTGTAACACTGGCTGTCAACATGAAGCTTTGTGTAGCTTTTCATGCTGAGGTCTACCTGATCACTGAATCGTGATAGTTGTTTTCTGCTTAGTGAAATAGGGAGAAAATCGCTTAATGGCCTGGAAAACAAGGGCATTTTACAGCCAGTGCAAAATGTCACAACCAGGGAAATAAAGGCATGGCAAGGGCACAGAGGATGCTTAATGAAGTAGGAGATAAATGCCATGGAGAAGGTATATTTTTCATGTGCTGATAAGGAGATGGAGATCAGACTTTTAACAGGCAGCTAATCTGAACCCGCCCTTGAGTCGTGCTGTAGGTCCTCATGCCTGGGAGCATCAGTGGCAGTCAGCAGCCTGCCCGCTGCTCAAGGAGTCCTCCTTAGGAGGGCTGCAGTAGTGAAGGCTGTGCACAGACACTGCTTGGTGTGAGTCGGTGCGGCTCCGTGAAGTCAGCTGCACAGCTGTACCCCAGCTGAAGAGCTATTTTTAATCTCCAGTACTGTACAAACTGATGAGGGAAGACCACTTGCTCAAAAAGAGCAAGTCTCTCTCTTTACTTGGGGAGCTGGATTCTTTAGACACTGAAAATCAAAATTCCTTCTCAGCATCTCTCAAACAAGAGTCCAAAATGAACCAAAGGGTAGAAAACTCAGCTCTGCATTTCTTAAAGCTCTATTTGTTGGAGCATCTGAGCTGCAAAGGCAAACAGAGGGCTCAGCTAGCATCAGATGAGCAGGTTGAGACTAACAGTTTGCATCCATTCGGATTTTTAAGAGTGGGATTTGTGCCTGTAGGCAAGATCTGGCAACTCCAGACAAGTTTAAAAGATGGCCTTGTGGAGTTATGGCTCCACAGCAAGTTGGGTAGGTCCGCAGAACCGAAATAAGCAGTGTTATAAATCAAAAAGGCAGGAAAATAGTGTCTGTGCTGCTGTCTGCATGGGAAGGGCCATCAGAAGGGCACAGCAGGTAGCATGAGATGGCTGCCTCTGCTGGCCTAGAGCAATGACCATTGTGCCCATCGCTATGGTTGTACGAGATCAGAGGACTCAAATGACTTCCTCATTTTTAACTGAAGTTCTGATGTTTATCAGGAGAGCAAATGGGAAGTTAGTGGCCACTAAGAAGAAAAAGTCAAGTACAACTATGGAAGAGTTTGCTCAAGTAATAGGAACAAGAATCACTCAGCACAGCAAGGGGTGCGTGGGATGTGGAGCTGCACTCTGCTTAGCGTGGGCTGGTGACACTGCCACCTCCGCCTGAAAGAAATCCCCAAGAGCCGGGTGAACTCAGATAGTTCTGCTGCTGGTTTGGGAGTTGGGGTATTTTTCAAAAAAATAACTAGAATGTAACTTCTGTCCGTCAGCCTGTTCATTTCCAGATGTTTCCTACAAAGCTTCTCGTGCTCTGCCCTCTCTGAGCAGAGAGCTGAGGCCACCTTTCACACCCTGCTGGAATCTGCAGCCCCAGCTTGCACTGAGAGTGCATTTAGACAGCGTACTCGAATTTTGGGAAGGTGGGAATTAGAGTGCCCTGTGATGGAGAATGATCACGGAGCCTTTTAGCTGCTGTAGTTTTAAGCTTCGTACCTGTGTCTGTCCTGCTTCATTTTAAAGTCTGGCGTAAAATCTCTCCAGTAGAAGGAAATACTCAGTTTTGAGAAAATTGTATACCAGATGAGGACTTTAGGATAGAAGCTCCCATGCTGCGGACTACACATCACCGAACAAACAGATCTCATGGGGAAAACAAGAGCAGAAAATTAATTTTAGAGAGGAGCTTCCATCCTTAAACGTTTCTAATTAGCTGGATGCAATTCAGACCGCGTTCCGCCGTTTGACTGTGCTTTGGTAGGTGAAGCACGATGGTTATTCTAGGCCATTTTCTTCCATCCTAACTGTATTTTGGTCATTTAAATGAAATGTTTGGTGAGATAGGCTGACTTCTAAGAAAAAATAATTTCTAAAAAACACTGCTGTTCTTGGCAACCTGAGTATCAGAATGTTAAGCAGAATAACTTCCCTCAGACTATTTATTTGGGTGGGGCTGTAATAGCTCTGAAGCCCCAGTTTAATCTTTGCCTACATGTTTTCAGTGCACAGGAATGTCCAGCTATTGGTTTCTATTCAAAACAGAAACCCACCACTTATCAGTTCTTTGCATTCAAAAGTAGAGACTTAAAAAAAACATGTTTGAAATTGAGAAGGAAATGTTAACTTGAGTGGTAATTGCACTCGTGATGCAAGTGAACATACACTGAAGGAAAAAGCACTGAAAGTAGCACTTTGGTGAACTATTTGTGGTAGCGTGAAAACTATAATGTGAATAAACACATTGTTTTTACCAACGATGTGTCAAAATGCTGTGAATGCATATTATGCCAGTGTGATGTTTTCAGGGAAAAGGGCACTTTACTCCTGTAACATTACTTGGTAGAGAAACAGTCTCTTTATTTGCTTGCTTGTCCCTTTCATTTGAGTTGGAAATGAATTAACAGTGAGATAAGACAAGGAAAGAATGCCATGTTTGAAATGAAATTTGCATGTCAAAACATTACAGGCAGCCAGATAAAATAGATTTTCCTCTTTCTCACCTAATTGTTGAATAAAAATGCTGGATTGCAACCTTTTCTTATTTTCTGCTTTGCAATGCTCTTCACTTGTTGGGTTGCCAGGGAAAAGAAGTCCTAAAAGCCATGCAAAGTTCAGTTTTAAAATCTGCTGCATAACTTAATATTAATTTGTTAAAAATGAAATAAAACCAGTGTCTAGCATTCACCTCAGCAAAGCATTCTCCTCCTTTTCTCAGCTTAACTCCTAATAGTTTTCCAATAGCCAGAATGCAACAACTGTTCTTAGAGATTTTGCTATTCCCCTTCCTCTGAAGTAGCTGATGCCAGAAACCCCACTGAGCCCTGCAGTCACAACCACCTCGCAGCTTTCCAACGAGCCTGGAGCAGTGCATGCCAGCTGCTCAGTATCTGTTCCTGTAGAACATTTGATGAAAAGACAGTAAAATGTCATTACTAGTGTGAGTTTCAAATTACTTAAATGAAGGTGTTAATTTAAATGGAACTCGGATTGACACCTGAAAGCTTTTGACTCATTTTTACAGTACGTTTTAAAAGACAGTAGTTTCTGTGAGCCCTGTGCATGGCAAACATTATTTGCCCTGAGAATCCCAAGTCTCGGGGACTGTGGGTTCTGTGTTCGTATTTCTGTTGAGCCGAATAATGGTCATAATGGGGCCCTTTCTGAATGTGCAACGGTTGTAATCTCAGCAGAGTGCATAGTTTGTGGACAGTCTGTTTTCACATACCAGACTTGCAAACTTTGTGGAAGGTCAAGGATCTTGCAGTTGTGAAGACATTTGTTCAGGCTGATGGGAGCTGGTGGTGCCAAGAAGCAGCAGCCAGTAGTTGGGAGCAGTCATCGCCCATTTGTTACTTGCAAATTCCACAGTCTGGGTGATCAAGCCTCTACAACTCCCAGAAGCACTGAGCTGATGCCTTGTGCTGTCCTGGTCAGGGACTGGCCAGGCTGGAGGGCACACCCAGAGGTGGGTAGGCACACATCTGCAGAGCCGCTGGCAGGATGGCCATGTGCTGGCCAGAGCTGTGCAGAGGAGCAGCGTGTGCAGAGGCGCCAGCTGGGCTTATGGAGGCAGCGAGGCTGTGCTTGCACAGGGCCCTCACTGCTGCGTGAAGTGCTCACTGCTGCGCCAGCTACATCTGCGTTGTTTACTAATATTTATAGTAGGAGCTTTGCAGTTGTAAGTAGTTTTATATTTAATAAGTTCAACATTTTGAACCCGTCCTAATAAAGTGATTAAGTTCTCACTGAGGCCCTAGGCTTAAAAATAAGTGGCACTGCTGAGGGAATTGTTTTTCTGAGATACTTCATCACCTTGCTCCCACTGAGATAGGATTTGCAGCGTGTCCTCAGGCAGTACCTCTCTGACGTGAGGGGTGCTTTATGGCTTTCTGCTCTCTTACTCTTCCTGTAGTGAGATTTGAACTGCTAAATGCTGACTGTCCATGTTACTTGTATTTCGCTTCGGTGCCTTCTGTAGTGTCCCTTCTGGACAGATAACCCCAGTTGTCATATCACCCTGAGCTGCAGATCATAAGGTAATGGAAAACTTCTTGAAACATGAAGGGAAAACACCAAATACATTCCATCATTATTTCAGTATCCTCCCCAAACTCTGCTGAGTGCAAGTGAATGAGTTCTCTGCTGAGCCTGAGAGCTGTTTGAGCTGAAACGTCATTATGACAAGCAAACAAGAAGGTCAGGGCGAGTGGGACTTGCATAGCTAGGAGCCATCACGGTGCTGGGGCTGCTCGCTTTCCTCAGGCATCTCCACACTGGCTTTGCAGAATGGGAACCTCATAGTACTGGCTTGTACAAGGGAAAACAGAAGCATTTATTGAAGTGTTACTAGACTGTAAGGCCTTAAGAGTTTTCTTATGAAAAAGTGTTCTTTTTTTTCTGTTCTTTTTTCTAATTACAACTGTGAAAGTACCGTTGCTATGTTACTGCGATGGTGTGTAGGCTGCTAAATAAATAGAGGCAGTTTAGTCCATGCCAGAAATAGAAAGACAGGTCAGAGGTGACATTTGGGACATGATGAGAAAAAAAGAATATATAATTTCCTTCCTATCATTCTCTTCAGCCTCATTAACCCCAGCCTGCTTAGAAGGAAATTACAACAGAATTTCATGGTATGTGAGAGTACTTTAGCAGTAATAGTCCATTTTTAAATTGGCACCTATGGAGCTTCACTGAGAGTTTTGGTTTTGTTTCTCACATGATCCAATTTTCAAGGCCAACTCCGGCAGCAGTGTGGCAGCTCACGCACTTCTGAACTGAACTGCAGCTCTGGGGCACCTGAGGGACGGGGCACTGCCAAGAATTCCCTCTGGAAAGGTGTGCTCAGGAGGGAAAGCATGACAAAGAGAGCGAGCACTGAGAAAACACACCGCTGCAAAGCTAGAAACAGGAAATCTGAATCCATTGTCCTTTTTGGGACAGCTTGGCCGCTGACCAAGGCCCAGGCACACAACAACACGCGTAGGCCCTCCCACAAGCGTCCCTGGGTACCGCTTGAACCCTTGGCCGTTGCTTCTCTGCGGGCTGGTGAACATGCACGAGGCCTGGGTCACACTCACACCAAGGCATCTCCAGTGGTGTCCCCAGCTGTGATCACAGCACAGCCACCAAGGGGGCTGTGGTAAACAAATTATTGATGCGGCACAACAAGAAGTGTCTGGTTGCCTTGTGAATTAGGAAGAAGCCCACAGCCGTAACCTAAACCAGTCCGGTGCAGGCAATCCCTGAGAGATTTTTCTTGTGGTGCTTTGTATCTGCTGCTTCCCTACCAACAAAACATGTAAATGTACCCCCTAACCCAAAGAGACCTTTGGATCTAAAGTGGAAATCTGAGGCATTCCAGAAAATCCCACATTCACCATTAAACTTAAAGAGGAGAACTAAATTAGAGGGTACGGCAAGAATTAATGATGCTAAGTACAGGTTTCCTTGCACCTGAATTGCAGGGCTTTTGTAATTCTCTTTTTATTTGTTAACACAACTTGAAAAGAAGGCTGGAATTGGAATGGCTAGGAATATTTCTTTACATGATGGATTTGAATAGCTGGTTTAATAAGAAGCTGTACTAACATCCAGCCAGAAGCCAGTCCCCAGTGCCTTAGACCTTGAGCCACATCCACGGACAAGGTTCTGTCAGCACATGACCATCGAGGTCATTTATTTATTTACGTGAAGAGGTTGATTGATGCCATAATTGAAGACATTTGGGCTTTTTTGTGCACAGCAAGTGTTCAACCTTATGCTGAGGGAGCGAGCGTCATAGGCTTTCTTGCCCCCTGTGGAGTTCAAGTTCTGCTTTGAGCCCACTCAAATCCTGTACCCTTACCAGAGGTTGCATTTATCTCAGACTCTGAAGAACAATTACTATGATTTATCTGTCTTCAGAATGAATAAGATTTTACCAGGTGTTTTCTGCACTGAAATCTCCAGCCAGGAGAATTGCAACCTACAGCCCATCCTTTCCAGGCTTCTGTTGCTCACACTCAGCAAATTGCCCAGCCTTCACCATCACCAGCTGCATTGCTAAATGGAAAGGAGGATGAATTACACCCTCTGCAGCTCTGTTATGTTCTCCTCCTGAAGGACCTATTTGTCTCTCGTCATATTTCCAGGTCTTTTGTGCTTGAAATGATCTTCAAAACTCTATAAATAAATTTGGTGCGCTGGCAGGTGAGTTAAAGCTGTTTGCCATTAGATTACTCCTAGAGGGATGCAATGACATTTGCCTCTTTGTTGAGGTTAGCAGCTTGATTGTTAAAAATGAATGAAATCTTGTCAAGCAGAAGACTCCTGACACAGCCAGGTTTCAGATATACTATAGCTAGCCAGGGGAAGATTAAGTTTGTTTACACGGCAGGGGCTCCCCTTACCGCGGCACTTACCTCGTGGTGGCCCCAGAGAGGCTTTGGTGAAACCCACATCCAAGAGCAGGGGACACAACCTGGGGACGAGGAGCTGGGCAGAGTCTGCTTGAAGATGTCACCGTGCTGGTCTTTCCTGAAAAGGGATGGAGAGATGCACCCAAGTGATATGTCTCAGGCACATTTCTAGGTGAATGGGTTGCACGCAGTTCAGCAGCCTGGGCTGGGGGGGGATTTCAGCAGTCAGCCCTAATTCTCATTGTTCAGAACTTACTGTGCATCTGCAGGCAAGTTTTTGTTTGACTCAGGTTCGCTGGATTTGGAAATGGAACTGGGATCTCTATATGATCGTAACGTTGTGGATTTTAGTTCAGAGGTTGGGGCTTTTTTGAAGACAGGAAGTGCTTAACACAATGTCTATGGTTTGGAATAAAAGGTGCAGAGCAGAGGGAAGCCAACTCAGACAGAAGGCCTTGTTGTAGTGATGGTTCAGGCACACAGGATCATTTTGTTTCGGGGCAGCTGGCCACTTCTGGCTGCGTATCTGGCTTGCTGCAGTGAAAATACCTGTTTGGATTAGAAAATGGTCATGCAAATTCACCCCACATCTGGTTCAGCGTCAGAGTAGGACAGGATCTTCGTGGGTCCTTGTTGGGACCAGCAAGAAGAGGTAAACGATGCTGCAGAGCAACAGCAGCACGAGACACAGTGATGCAGCACAACTGAGTCCAGACTATTAAGCAAGAAACTTTTCCTGTGCCAAATAAAGTACATTCATAATAGACAGAAAGGCCAAGTAAGCACTGTCTTTAATAAGCTGCCTGAATGGGGCAGGTGTGCAGTCAAACCAGAGCATTAGATCTGAAGCATTCATTTAAATTTATCAGCTTGCACAAATCTGTTTGAAAAACCTTTTTGTCCTCTCTGAAAGGATTTCAGATATAAGTATTCGGTTGGACTCATCAGAAAAACAGTCCTGAAATAGAAATGGCATCTCATGTCCTTTAGCAATACCAGAACTTTCGGTGAAATGAGGAGCCAAAAAATGCAGCAGTCTCAAATTCTAAATCATTAGGAGTGCATTTATGGGGAACAATTAAATACCTGGAGCTGTTTCCCCCACATATTCCTTCCTGCAGCACCTTATGACTGGTGGCAGCTTGTCTTCATTACACACAGAAGCTGAATGTCAGGGTTGAGCACCAGGCTGCTCTCTTCAGTGGGCTATCAACTTTTCTGTCAGTTGGGTCAACAGAGATCAAGGCAGGGCTGTGATTCTCAGCAGCAATGGGATGGGGAGCAGAGGGCTCTGCTGTCATGAGAGCTCCAGGGAAGTGCCACTGAAACTGGGAGGTGTGGTGTGAGATAGGGGATCTGCAGTTCTAATGGCATGTAACTGGAAACTGAAAACGAAGGATGATAAAATGCAGATTTTCAGTTGATTTTGTGCTACGCCTTTCACACAAAATGTTTCCATTTGAAGAGATTAGAGCCAGACATTACTGTGGTGAAAAAGCAGGGTTACACAGAAATCGATAAGTTCTTCAAAGGAGTAAACTGTCACCAAAAAAAAAAAAAATCACTTTCTATTTGAGAGATAAAATCTATGCATGGTGCAGCCATTTTTGCTTTGCGTGGCGTAAGATTTGCATGACTCACAGCCAGAAGCACAGCGAGGGCCTGGAAGTCATGCATGATACTGAAGGTGCTGGGGAGTTCCCGTTGTGTCTTTGAAATGGTGATCCTGTTTGATGCAGTGCAGGTCACGTCCCTCTGTTGCGTGAGGTTGACAGCGGCTGCCCCAGTGACTCCAGTTCCTCCAGCGGTGAAATCCAGTGGCCAGGGAGATGTCATGTACCTTCCCTGGCAACTGCAGCCCTCTGGGAATTCTGGGGTAGCACTCATCCACTTTGGAATAGCACAAAAAAATCCATTCTTCGTTTAAAAACTGACCTGTTTGCATCCCTCTGTCTCCAGGATGTCTTCTTTTGTTGCTTGCAGTTTCTGTGGCTCTGGAAAAAACATCTTCAGAACTAAAAGCCCTGAGCAGCCACAGCCTCTCTGCCATCGCGTTGCATGCCATGCGCTATCAGTGATGTTAGCAGCTGTCTTTTTTTTCCCTGTGCTTTCCTAACAAACCTCTTATTCCCGGGGAATATATTCCCATGGGAAACACCAGTAATCCACGCATTGTGGTGCAGCAGAATGCTGTCCCACCACCCCGTTTACAGATAATGCTGGAGAAAAGACCACTGTTCTGTCTCAAGAAGCTCCACTTCCAGTGCAATCTACAGGAAGATTATATACATATACGCTGATGCATGAATTTAAACCAATATTATTATGCTGACAGATTTCTTGTTTGAATGTTCTTAGGACAAGTGACATGTTTTCCCTTTATCTTAAGCCACTTCTAGACAATATAAACTAACCTAGGAAAAATGCTCTTTTTTCTGCTATCAGCGTTCCCATGGCACAGCTATGCCAGCAGATACGTGGCAGCTCAGCTGTGCTAGTAAAAGTGCAGAGAAGCCCTCAGATTCAAACAGCAACGACAAAGAGCAGTGGTAATCCCCACTTCCCAGTGCACTATCTTCACAAAATTCCTTTTATTATCTTTTGTCTTAAATCCACAGTTCAGTTTCTGTGGATCTTTTGCCCTTGCTGTATTTATTTGGCCTGGAAACAAAGAGATCCTTGAATTCCTCCTGTTATGGTCCCCCTGGAGCCTGCACTGAGGCTACCAAAGGCACAGAGCTCGTCCAAGGGGAAACCCCATCTTCCATCTGGGTGGGCCGGTCACTGGGCCAACTGCTCCTGGGAGCCCCAGTGACAGTGGGTGGGATGGGGCAGCACCAGCACCAGCAGCCAGGATATTTCAGTACAGGACCTTTACAGTGTCCATAGCACTGAGACTGCCATGTGCTGGGAATACACAGGAAAATGTTTTTTTTCCAGAAAATCATGTGCCACAATCATGATCTGCCGTAATTACGTTCTTTATGTACAGCAGCTAAACAACAATAAAAATATTCCGTATCTGTATGCCCTGTTTGTTAAATAATACTCTCCAGAGGATCTGTCGGCATGAGGACTGTGAGTCAAAGTGGAAGGCTTTGTGTTAGCAGAGGAAAAAATCAGTACCATCCTCTGTTTTACTGTAAGGATGTTAGAAGCTATGTTATTCTGACTCACGTTTATTGTACGTGAAGTGAGTTTCTGGGGCACTGTACCTGCCTACAGCGGGACGGTTACGTAGGAAGTAGTGAAATCCGCCATGAATTTTACATAACTCTTTCTTTCATAACACACTTGTGCAATAGAAGAGTCAGAATGCAGTATTCTGACTGTGTTTCCTCCGTGCTTGAACACTAGTGATCATCTGGAAAAGTACATGTTACATGAATTCAGTGAGCTGACATGCGACATGCACCCAGTGATCTGGCCCAGTGAAGAAATCCCCTTCGAGGCACCAAAAACTTGTTTTATTTGCTTGGGTAAGGTGGTTTGTGCCAGGATGATACGTGACGAGGCAGAACCAAACTAGTTTGCCACCATTCCTACTCAGAGATGGCACTGGTCGGCACCAGCGGCTTCCCCTCCTCTCAGACCCCTTCCCTGCCTTGTGGGAACAGCAGCAGCCCAGGAAAGGCAGTGGAGAAGCGTGCAGAGCAGCAAACAGAAGTGCCTAACTGTGGGAAGAACAGCCACCTTCTGCTTGAAGGTCTACTCTGAAAGCAGCCTGACAGAATCCCACCGGAGTGAATCCTCCAAGTGGGGGTCAGCACCCATAGTCCCAATGTGAGTCATCTTGTGGCCACAAAATCCACAGTGCTGCTTTGTCCTCTTCTCTTTGGTGCTGACATTATCGGGCCTGGCTTTCATCCTTCTGCCCTTGGAGGGGTCTGGAGGGCGAGAGGAGAGGCTGATGGCTGCTGACAAGGGCTCTGCCACTGCAGATACCCTTCTGGCCAGAGTACTTCCAGCTGCAGTGCAGCCCGTGTGTGGGGCACTGGCTACGTGGTTATCACCTCACTAGCGCCGGGCGGTGCCGCCTCTTCCCGGTACTGCTATCCAGATCCTCATCTCCCTGCAAAAGCAGCTCTGCCCCTCTCTTCTCTGTGGCTGCGTCACACAGCTGGCTTGCTTTGTTCCTGGATTTGTTCAGCTGTTTGGTCCTTCGTGTCATAAATGTCTTTAATTGCTCATTTAGTTTGGTTGAATAAGAAGGACTCCAGCCTTGTACACACAGCGCTTTTAGTGAGTCGGATCTGTAGTTCGTAATTGCTCTTTACTGAATATGATGTTATTGGGAAAGTAACGTGGGTCTGCAGGCAGCTGTGCTTGGCATGGGGACCCTGGAGCAGGGCAGGCAGCAGCTCTCTGCTGTGGCAGTGCGAGGCAAAACCGAAACACAAGTCTTGCACTCAGTGCACCCGTAGCTTTTCACTGCAAATAAAACTGGGAGTTCTTGTTTTATTTGTCAGAGAGGAGTGAGCAGAGAATCTGCCTCAGAGGAGCAGACTTGGCTTGATCAAATGCGAAGTCCTAATCCGGCTCCAGCTCCCTTTCAAGGCAATCAGATTATTCTGCTTGATTTTAGTGAGAATTGAAATAAATAGATTATTATGTATGTATACTCTATGACAGCAGTGCTACAACAATATAGTATACCGTATTCACTGTAATGCTTAACTTTAAGTAATAACAAAGGCATAGAATAAAATACAAACATACATGATGGGTTTCAAAAATGAATTCAAACAATCAGTAAAACTAGAAGCTCTGTAAGTGCAGATCTGCTCGTTATGTCTATGGATCTTTATTTCCAAGAAACTAGTAACAATGGTAAACACTTCCAAGCATTCATCCCTTTGGGTATAGGGTGTGTAAAACAACAAAAAAGTATTCTTCATGAGCAGAAAAGAATTGCTGGCCAGGTACTTCAGGCAGAAGTGAATAATGGCTAACTTAGTGAACAATCATGAAGAAGAAAATTGCCACTGGTCTTGTTACCTGATTCATGGCCATTCACCTGAGCCTTTAAATGAAGTCTTCTTCAAGGTTAAACAACCCAACTAGAAACTTCCTTGTGTAGTAGAATTCAAAGCAAGAGACATAATTACTGGTAAGAAAACAGCAAATGCGCAGAGGTGGGAACCACAGAGCTGGGAATCAGGCCTCTGCTAAGCTGGGTCAGATTCTGTGCTTGATTACACTGCATGAATAAATGATTGGAAGGCACACATCAGGCTTTTCAGAAATGAGAAAATAATTAAGATTTATGTTTTGCCAAGCAGACCAGAAATGTGCAGAAGAGCGTGACACCATTAGCTTACTGCGTTACTGCTTTATGGGTTTCTTTTTAGGAATAAAGTTTAAAATATCCCATGCTTCCAGGCCAGATTGTAAGAGGTGTAAGGCTGCATGAGTTTTTCTGAGTATTTAAATCCATTTTGTTTCCCATGTCACCTCCTTGATGATGGTTTGATCCCACAATGAAAAGTAAAAGAGTATATCAAAGATTTAGTAAATGAAAATTGGCAGCACCCAGCCCTTTGTTGATGTGAGAATTACATTGTGGCACAACAATTGCTTCATCTAAACCAAGAAGCAGATAGGAAAGCCATAAAATGTAGTAAGGTTGCTTTTTTCTTTAATATCTGCTGGAACCCAGCTGAGCAAATTGCTGCAGCTTTTGGAGCTGCCTGTTGGCAGCAACGGCAGAGCGAAACTCATTGTGCTGTATGCTGTATATACCAAGGCCATCAGAAAAATTCTGCTTTGCCTTCTTTGGAAGCTTTGTCAGTTTCCTCAAGGGAAGCAGCTCCCTGGGATTTTTGCAGTGGCTTCTAACACAGCAAACAAGACAGCATTTCCATGTCATTCTTCCAGGGCCTTGTAAACCATTTTAAAGATACATTTTCTACTTAGAAAAGGCTTTTCTATTACCAATTGTTCAACTTTCTCTCAAGTTCATGTATACTCGTGACTCATATCGCATATCACCTGCCCTTTAAAAGCCTCCTAAATCCATCAGCACCACGGCCTTGTCCTCCAAAGAGACAACGTTCCCAGTGCAGCCACACATTCTGCGTAGCTGAAGCGCTTCCATGCATTTCTACTTACAAATCTGCTTCCTTTTGTCCAGTTTGGCATTCTGCACTTCGGCATCACAAATATTCCTCCTCACCAGTGGGTACTTGACCTCCCAGTTGGTTTCATTTGAGTTGAATAGTTAGTCCGGGAGGTTTAGGAATAGCATTTGCAGCACTCAGCCTGGTTCAGTGAACAGCAATGGCACACTCTCGTACACTGCGTGCTAGCGAGTCACATTTACAAACTGTTTCTCTGAAAAACAGGGTGAGAAAGAGCCATAAGCGAAGGAGAAGAGTAGGAGTAATCCCGCATTCGGATCTAAGTTTGTGTCAAGTGTAGGATGCAGTTTAAAATAAGAAAAGATAATAGTTGGGGTTCTGTTGTTCCTTTCCACCTCTTTGAAAAGTCAGCTTTGGTAATATTCCTTACCTCTTAAAAAAAAACCAACAAATTCCAATGACGGACTTTTGCTGAAGTGTTTCATTAGTTAAAATTAACCTCGAAAGTTAGCACACTATGTTTTTCACTCTGTATTTATTTCTATTTTATTTTTTTCATGTCTGACCAGAAACGGGTAGCATGCAAATGTTTTCTCGTGGTTTAAACAAATAAGCCATGAAATCTAAAAATGGAAAGCAGTTACTGCTTTCTGTGTACAACCACTGCTTTCAGAGGTCTCTTTTGTGTCTGCTGCTGCTGCTTGTGACTATGGCTCCATTTTTACTCAAAAATATGCACTCTTCTGCATTGTTGGGGAGGAGGGATCAAAGGAAGGGATTTCACTGGCCTGGTTTTATCCTTAAAAGCCAGCTCCCACAAATATCCCTTTACCTGGCAATCAGCAAGAACCCAGGGAATGGCATGAGGATGGGCTTTGCCTTTCCCTGCAGAACAGGGAAGTTTTGTTATTCAAAATGACAACTAATCTATGGTAGAAAGCTACAGAGGTTTCCAGCACCATGCCCATCCCTGAATTCCCCTACCAATACCCATGGTTTTACATTTGTGCTTCCTGCTCTCAGCACTGTTGCAGCATGCAGCACCCATACAAAACCCGTATTCTCAGCCAGGAGCACCATGGTCTGGGGACCATGTGCAGGAATTAGCAGGTCATAATTTCTATCCTCTCTGGAATTTGGCTTTGAGACTGTAGACAGCACTTTGCACTGGTATATTTTCATCATTTTTCCTTTTCTTCTGTAATGTGTTAGTTGGTTTTTCTCAACTTGGAGCTTTTGAATTGAGCTGAGCTCCAATTATTTTCAGTTAGGATGAAGCATGTGACTTTAATGAATTGTGAGGTACACTGGCTTTGCTCCTCCACTCTCTTGGTCCTTGCTCTGCTGAAAGGTTTGATAGAGAGTTTTTGTAGAGAATAAATAAATATTATTAAAGGACTGATGACCATTCTCTTTGTTCTAAATTTATGTTTTCATTCAGACTTGTTAGGCATTCTTTGGACTTTGAGAAGTCTTCAGAGGCTTGTTCGGTCATTTACACAATTGAAAATTAAGTGTACTGAAGTCCAAACCACTTTGTTCTTCATTTGTGATTAATCTTGTTTCTCACATTGTACTTCAGCCTTCGCTTTGCAATGGGGACTGTTTGCTGAGCTCTCCTTTATAATACCGTTAACAACCAAAATATGGTTAATTTTGACTTTTAGAGGGAGGAGTTGAAGATATCCGTTGTGACAAAGGAACAGGCAAGGTCTTGCGTAAGGAAGTGTATTTTGGCTAAAAACAAATGATAACAGTTTTGAATGAATAGATGGCATTCTGACTTCTTCCAGAAGAGCCTACTCCTTCCAGCCTGAAGTTTTGAACTGCTGACCCAGCTGTGCAGGCACTGAGAGTGTGAGGGAGATGCAGAGCTTCAACAGAATCCTTTCCCGTTAGTTAAGGGAGTAGCATAGCAAAGTCCTACAAAGAGCTCTCTTAAAAAAAAAAAAAAAAAAGAAATTGTGGATTATGGATATAGATGAAGAAAGAGGAATTCACAGTATTTATTAGCCTCGAATGGATTTGCAGATTGTGTCTGATGATGTGCTGGTTGGGGTCGCCTGTTGATTCAAGGCAGATGTGCAGGACCTATCCCGTAGGAAGCATCTCCCACAGATGGAGCGAGCATCTGACAGCATCTGCACTGAGCTCGACCTGAGCGTCTGCTAGGTGGCTGAGAATTGTACTGATTTCTTGTCCAGACTTCATAACTATAGGTAAAAAATAAGAGTGTGATTCAGAGCTTGGCTTCAGCTGCCCCATGGGTTGAGCTGCTGTTTGTTTTTGTAATTTCTATAGTTACACTGGAAGCACTCTGGGCTTTAGTAATTCTGACTGCTGAAATCCAGAAATAACTAGTTGGAATAAAAGTGTTAATAGCCTGATGGCTGTGTGAGTCATAGCGTAGTGGCCTTTGAGACAAAAGAGAGATCGCTCTGAGCACAGCAGTGGATAAAGCCCTTCCTCTGCACTGCCTGACTGCAGGTCAGATTTAAACTTCCTTATTCAGAGCACAAACAGCTTTTCTGTTTGTACATCCCAAGCTCCCATACACCAAGATCCAACTAAAATCCAAAGAAAATGAATGGACCATTGCAAGGCCTGCAGAGGCAAGACCTGCCTGGTGCTCACAGCTACACCCCAGGGCGATGTCTTCTTCTGTCCAGAGAGAAGTCAGGCATTCCTGTTGGCTTTGCATGGCCCACTTGCTACTCAAAGCTGTTGGTCATCCAATGTTCAACAAGAAAGATTTTCACATAGCTCACACACACATGCAAAGCTCTCCATGGTGCTTTGCATTCCCACAAGAAGAAGAACTGTCCACTCAGTTTCATTACACCGTACCCAACACCTGTGTTTCAAACATATACTGTGAAATTGCATTTTTCGGAAAGAAAAAAGGTGGTTTAACGGCAGTTGGAGTCAAGATTCTCACTTCATCTTGCCAGGATCTGAGCAGGCTTCAGGTAGTGAAAATGGTGGGGAGGACTTGGACTGCAGCCCAAGTGAGTCAGGCTCAATTCCTCAAAGTATTTTGGTTTAACTGAAGTTAAAAGACTGTTCCTGAGCTTGATGTGAAGAATGTGACTACGTTCTGGAGCTGAGATCTGAAGTAGGAAAGCAAGCGATTTTGATATAAATCATTTGGCTTTTTTGGTACCTTCAGGAAACAGGCTGCATCGAAACACTTTGTCAGGTTGAGTTTGGGAGGTTAAATAATGTACTTGGGAGGTTAAATAATATCCTTTAGGATAAATGGATATCATATCCTTTGGGATCCCTCTCAGGAGAGAGGGCCTTTCCTAATGCTGCTAACCAGCCTCAGGACCAAAATGCTCTAGGGTGTTTGTTTGTTTGCTCTGCACTCAAACTGCCCTTATCTCACATCACTTTTTGTGGGACACAGTTAGCAAAAACAGCGCCTGTGAACTTCACGCTTCTGCTTCTAGCTCCTGACACAATCTCTGCTTCGTGTGCTCTGTAGATGGAGCAGATCATGTTGAGTTTTGTTGTTATTGTGAAGATATGATACCATGGGCACAACTTCCTGCTCTGTGGCCAAGCCAGGAACTGGGTCAAGCAGCAAAAGCAAATTCTTGTCTAAATATGAGAAGACGTGTCTTCAGGAATGGGGCATGGGCCAAATGCAGACCTCTTTTTTGGCAGACTTTAGGAAATTCAAAATAACACATATATATTTGGGATAATCTGACACTTCTGCTACACCAGATTTACCTGCTGCCACACGAGTACCTTGATGCCAATGGATCATGCAGTGTCATGGTGTGGGGTGCCCAGCTGAGTTAGTGTCAGAGGTCTGAGAGCTTTGTTTGGAAAAATTAACAAGTCCAGTGATGCTTCACCATGGGGAGTGAAACTGTAGGGAAAGGGAGCTAAAGTCTGAAGCAAGTCTGAGCAACAGGTGCTCTGTTTGCAACTTGGTTTTTCTAGGGTAGCAGAGAGCCCGAGTCTCAAGAGAGCTGAGCTGCAGCGTTTTGAGCTGATGTTTGCATTGATTCTTTGGGGAACCCGCAGTAGGTTTTGGTCTGGTAAGGCTGCTCTCACACCTACACACGGCGTTACATTGGACCCAGACTGACAGCACACCAAGGGCATGCTTCACACCTGCTTAACAAAGCGCGAACAATTACAAGCACACCATTAGTATGGCCTTTTCAATGGCAAAAGTGATATCAGGCATAACTGCGTACTGGTCCTGGTGTGTCTGCAGTCACCAGCCCAGACTCTGGTAACAGGGCAGGAGGGAAAAACCCACACGTATGAGAAACTCAGAATCTGTTGACATGCACCGTTCTCATGGTACTTGTGAAGATGTATGGTGGTTTCTTACCACACAGCAACCAAAAGAATTGTTGGAAAGAAAGTGTGAAGAGAGGGACTAATTACTCAGCCCTCAGATGCCTTTCAAATTGCGGGTGAATAGATGCTCCGTGCTGTGACAATCTATCACTCTGCTTTTGACAGAAGTGACTGGGGGTAGAAAAGGAGTTTTCTTCAGACTGTTAGCTCTTATACTTTTATTTTTATTTTCAGCTGCTTGCCTTACCTCCCTGAAGTAGTTTGATTCTCCTGATTTTCCCTATATAAAGCATTAGTTGGCTGATGATGAGTTTTATCACCGATTTTGATTGTAATTGAAATGAGGAGGTAACAGCCTTTACATTAAATTAGAATGTGTTAATCTCATTTCTTTCCATAGGTAGTTCTCAATTTTTTTCATCGAGGTACTCTATCATTAGTTGCTCTCTAGTGCTTTACCACTGAATGTAGTTTTAAGAAAAAATGCAGCAGTTATTTTTGCTGACAAGGATCCACAACTATCTCAGCCTTTGTGTGCCTTAGTATACAGTTATTCACATTTTTTATATTAGCATGTTGGTAGTAGAGAATTAGTGTTACGCAAAGCGTTTACTCCCCCAGGAGGGATTATTTTATGTGATGTGAAACAAGCTGCATTTGAATGAATCTGGAATTCAGTAAAAATGCACAGAAGCATTAAAACCTTTTTAAAGCACTTAAAATCAATTATTTATGTGAAATTCCCTACAAATAAGCTAGATGGTTTTTTTATGCAAAGTGCATTAAAAAAAAAAGTCTCTCTTTGATTGCACTTCTTCTCTTCGTCTTAAAAAACAAATTGAATACAAAATTCCAGTTTCTTTGATGCTACCCGTTCAGAAAGCAGTACGTGGAATACATGTGGGAGTCAGAACTTTAGTGCTGGCTGATGAACTGCGGAGTCCAGAGCAGCTTCCTTCGGCTCTTTAAGAGAAGTGCTGCGCACTGCAGCCCACGCCCTGGGGCTTGATGCTGCCGTCCATGCCATATTACAAACTCTAAGTCACATATGTTGATAAACAATAATTCCTGAATTCCCTTGAAGCTAAAAACCTGTGAATGGTGTCCATGCATGGAAGTGCCAAGTGCACTGGTCTTGTGTTTTAGCACTTAGTTGCAGTACAAATGTGACATGGCTTTGGAATAGCTGGGTTTTTGCTTGTCAGCAACAGCTGTCTCCATTATGACTTAACCTCTCTGAAAATGGGGGATGGCACAGATACAGCCACTGTCTGTAGGGTGGGGAGAGCACTCATCCCAGGAGAGCCCTCCAGGAAGCAGACAGCTGTGGCTGCACTAGTGTGCATGTAGCTTCCCTAGCAAGCTCTGCTTGGAGACTGTGGCCCAAAGGAGTCCTAACCTGCTTTTTTCAGCCCAGGATCCTGCCCTCCAGGTGACAATATGCTCAGTTGTTCAAGGGACTATCAGTAAAAAGCAAAGATCATTCCTACTCCAAATTTCAGAGAGAATCGAAGCAGCCAGCTGAGTGAGTCACTCAGGGAAACTCAAGCGCACGGCTTGTGCACTGTGATTTTGCCTACTGATGAGTAAAATGTAAGAAACATCGAAAAACCTTTGTTTAAAGTACATATTTTCTTAATTTGGGGGGAGCTTCCAGCATCTGAGCCAAACAACAAGAAGCCATCTGGGTTAGGCCATGCCTTGTCTCTCACTGTAATGGCACAGTGCAGGGATAGGACAGCAAGAGCAGCTTGGGCACTGAAGTTAACTACCAGGTCTTACTAGGGCTCTGGCTGGAGCTGGTTGGCACTTCTTTACCTGGGAGCAACTGGAGCTCTTGTAAGGACCATTGTGAACTCCAGAGCTCTGGCTGTGATAGTAAAACTCCTTGTGGTTCAGTATTTTTGTCTAGCACAAAAGAGTGATGGATGAAGACTGTCAAAGAGTACAATACAAGGTCTGCACCAAGTTGTTTTTTTTTTTACTCCCAGGGATGCACGGGTTTATTAGTCTGAAGGCATTAGCTTCCATCATGGTCAGAAAGAGGAGCTCCAGTCTCCTCCTAGATGTCCCACGGTGCCAGAGCATCAGCACAGCATAGGCCTTGGGCTCCTTCACCTGCTCAGCCACACGCTGAGCTGAACGCATCTGAATTGGCAACGCTACTCATGAAGGCTGCTTTTAAAGTCAGGGAGTGGTGTAATGGAACGATGCACAAGGGCTGCTAAAGGTGCAGTGAGAACAGAGCAGCTCTCTGCCTCAGCCCCAGAAGGCAGTGCTGGACGAAAGCTGGAGGAGGAGGGGAGGCTTGTGCAATGCAATTTGCTCTCACCATCCCAGAGGATCAATTTCCAAGCCATTATCTACTTTCCCACACGTGCAAATACATGTACCTCACTGATCTGGGGAGGATTAGTGAGTTACCACCTAAGGAATAACCATCCCTGCAGGGACACCATTAGGGCTTGTTAATGGCTGCCCAGGCCCCGCTGCCCCACCACAGCAGCACACAGTGCTGTCAGCCTGTTTTTCTCTGTGACACATCCAGTGTCTTTGGGATCTTTTAAATCTGTCTTCAGCCCAGACATGGGGCCGAGGCCTTCTCCATTCCTAAGCCAGCCCGACAGACACAGCTATCTAGCAAGTCAGACTAGCCCTCCCCAGCACAATCGCAGGAAGTTATTCCAAGCCTCAGACAAACCCCATTTCTATCTCTGGAAGAGTAAAAGGTCAAAAAACACCAGGCTGTAGCCGTGCCAGCAGCAGCAGCCCCAGCACAGCCAGAGCAAGCTGCATCCCCACGGGGAAGGGCTGAGGCGTGGGGTGCTGGGGGCTCGGACAGAGCTGTCCTGGGCCCATAGGAAGCCCAGCAGGGGAAGGGGAGCACAGCCCCGGGTTGGGGAGCTGGGTCACTGGGGACCCCGCGTGGTTGCAGGCCCGCCCGCCCTGCCGCTGGCTCCCAGCCACCTCCCCGCCTGCTGCAGGCAAGAGGCAGAGCAATTAGCACAAGTCCTGATTAGCTCCTGCCCTGTGCTGGCTGTGTGCTAGCAAAACAGGAGGTTTCTGGGGCTCTAGGTCGTTCTCCAGCAGCAGCTGTGTTGTCCCGAGCTGTCCGGGCCCAGGCAGGCTGTGCTTTGGCCAGACTTGCAGCAGAGACATGAGGACATCTCTTGTTGATCTGCACTGTCCTCACAGGGTTTTGGGAGTGGCCCCTTCCCTCCTGTAACCCCTTCCCCCCTGTAACCCCTTCCCTTCCTTTGCATTGCTTTTTCTGTTTGGCACCAGCAAGAAGATACCCCAAACACCACAACAACCAGCTAGGGCCTAGTGATGTAGTGCAGCCCCTCTCCCCACATGTTCATTTTCTGTTTGTCCTTCTTCCCTCAGCTTTTCCGCTCTTCCCATTCCTGTCCTTCCAAGTTTCTTGCTGGTTTGGGTCTCCCTGAGCTTTTACTTCAGCTTTCCTTTTGAAACCTCTCACCGTCACCTACTTCTGCTTTGCTGCTAGGACAATAACCCCCAGCACCACCCATTTAAACGCAGCCCTCATCCCTCCTCATGCTGCTGCCTGCAAGCAGCAAAGCCATGCTGCTGCTGCAGGCTGACATCAAAGGGAGCGGGGGAAACCTGCAGTAATTGGGCCGTTTTGCTTGGAGAAGTGGGAGAGGCCAGGTCAGGGCAGAGCATGGCCACAGGGGCCTGTGGACGGACTCTGCTCTCATACTTTGCTGACCTGGAAGCAGTGACACCCACAGAACACCAGGAGGTTTGGGGCATCTGCTGTGTGCTTTGAGCAGATCCCACTGTGCAAGGTTGCCTCAGCATTTGTGCTGTTGTGTTTCCCTTCTTCGTGGATCTTTCCTATGGAGTTAGATGTAACAAAAAGCAGTTAAAAACTGAAAATGAAGTAACATGATTTCAAGAATCACAGAGGACCTGCAAGCTTGCCTGAATTTCCCCTCAGATCCTGCTTAGCAGAGCAGGTTGACAGCATCAGCATTAGCATCAGCCACTCTTGAATTCACTTCCTTCTCAAGCACATGCAAGTGCTGCAGGCTGCACACTGGACTGTGCACTTCTGGTTCTGAGAATTATAGAAATTTTGGCTGGGTTAGATAGAAGAGGCTTAAAATCAGTAAGAGGACTTGGCAAACTGGCAAAACTTCCCCATCTGAGGAGGACAGAGCTGCTGGAGCTATGGCCAAGTGTGCTTTAGGTGCCTCATTTTGGGGGCAGGGGGAAAAAGGTATGGCTATGACAGTGCTGCTGGCCCCTGGACCAGCTGTGGCCATCTCTTCCCTGCCTTGCTTCAGCCCAGGTTTGATGCCTCTACCTCCTTCATGCTTCCAGGACACCCCACAGGGCAGCAAGTGGTGCAAAGGCACAGGCAGCATCCCTGTACTGAGAGCTGGCCAGAGGCCTCATTTTCTGGGCGTAGCTTGACATGCAAAACTCATGAAAGAGGGGATAGGGAAGGGATGAGAAAAGAGAGAGAAGCTGCAGAAAAGCAGAAACAAACACTGTAGTTTTGAAAATGACTGTGGAAAAACCCAGCTGGCTCCTTGTCCTCACTTTTGTAACAGTAACATTGATCCTATTTCACCATCCCACATGCACATTCTCTGTTGATAGTTTTACTGATTAAAATTAAAAAAAAAATAGGTCTGGGTAAACTGCACATCACTGCTGCCTTCCTCCCAGCTTACCAGTTTCCATTTGCTAAGGATTTAGCTTTTGGTGTTTAATAGATCAGCTCTCTGACAGGCTGAAAAATGATGGAAAGGGAGCTATTACCCTTCTCCCACATTGCTCATATTTGAGATACTGTTGAGAACATTAATTGCACGTTGTTCCCAATAGATCAAGCTGAACTTTCGTTTCTGAAATCTGTTTTCACTCCCAAACCGTTCCACTCTCCATGGAGTTTGGCAGAGAGCTTCACTCCTACTGCGCTCACACAGAGTCTGCATTACAAAATACTGACAAGTGCCTGAATGTAACCCCGCAGAGAAGGCACCTGCTCAGGAAAGCCAGCCCATCCTCTGCAAGCTGCAGCGGGGAGGCTGGGGCCCTGTCACGTTAGTGCCATGCTGAATTTTGGCTTTCCACACCGCGGGGATGGCAGGACAGGGTCAGGCTGAGGGGATGGACCTACCAGCTGTGGTCAGGAACAGGAGGCTGCTTTTGGGCACCCTGGGCTCATGCCTGGTCTGGGTGCTGCCGTGGCACTCGGGCTTCCAGGCAGAGCTGCTGTTTGGCAAGTCTGGGGATTTCCTAGGAATAAATCATGGCACATAGTTGTTTTCAGAGCTGCTGTGATCAGAGTGCAAATCTGTAACATAGAGGCACTCCAAAGTTTGTCAGGGCGAAAGCATGCAACGTGCCAAATGTGATTGTTTTCCTTTCGCAGCCCGTTATATTCAGAGGCTGAGGAAATGATTTAATATTTCTGAACATGTTGTGATTTCATCGCTGGGTTCAGCAAGGGAAGTTTGAGAAGTCATGCAAATTAAGATAAACATTAAATACTCTGTTGGTGCTGGATTTGCCATGCTGCTTTCTGACTGCGTGGCTCAGGAGTTATAAATGAACAGCAGTGCCCTGCAGAGGTGCCAAGGGCACGGAGACATCTTCACAATGAGGCCAAAGCTGCGGCATTAACAGGGGTCTGAGGAAACTTAGCTGATCTGCAGCTCACAGCTTGAAAGTCCCACATCAGGAGGGGAGAGGAGGAAGGACTGAGAATGAGCGATGCAGGTTGGGAGTGGTGCCAGCTCTGAAAACACCTCGCTCCGTGTGCCGGTGTGAAGCTGGCAGATAGCAAAGCAGCACAGTGAGAAAAAATGCACGGGTCTGCAGAATTTCACAGGCAGCACCTCTGTCCCACCGCAGAGAGAAGAAATGTGCAGCTCCCCCCGAAGCATGGGAAGTTTACATGATGGCTGTTTGGATACTGGGGCTGACTGGAGCCAGCTGACGTTGTGAAGCGCATCTCGAGCTGTCGGGGTGCGAGCACGCAGCATCGCCCTGCACACCCTGTTTGCTGGGAGGAGACACGGGACGCAGAGGCAACAGAAAACCTCCGACAGCTCCGAGAGGATTCTCAAACAGACAAAAGAAAACCTGGCACGGGGAGCACTGTTTATATTTTTCCTAACATTTATGTATTTTAAAATAAAAAATGACGGGCAGGAGATGCTGTGAGCTGCATGAGCGATGACCACTTTTCCACAAACTAAGGAGAAAGAGAAAAATAATTCTAAAAGTGTCTAAAATCCAGCTCAGTCTCCTGTGATATGTAAAGCAGAGAAGATTAATTTAGGAGAGCTTTTAAAGAAGGAGAACCAGTTCTTAAAACACACCACAGCCTAGCAGAATACTGATGGTTAGACTATCAATATCGCCGATGGAAAGGCAGCTGAAAACAGCAGAACTGCAATCAAAATAGATGTCTAAAATCCCTAGCTCTGGCTTTCTAATACTGTACTTTGAAATGAGCAGTTGGGTGAAAACCCAGCCATCCTCCTTCGGTGCTGTGCTCAGCCTGGCCCAGCTCAGCCCCCGCGCACCCACAGCAAAAGAACTCACCCTGTGCACTTCAGCCGCGTGTGTATCAGTCAGTTTCACCCACACCCCCAGCATACTCTTACGTACAATTATGATATTTACTACAGTGCAAGGCAGATAGCACCCAGCCTCTCTTGCCCTGACACATGTTTGCAGTCTGGCTGCAGAAAAAGTCAGGGCTGAGGGCAGCCGGTGAGTAACACACAAACCCCAGGCGAGACCCACAGGGGGTGAGTTCATCGTCTGATGTGGCTGATAGAAAGGCTGCTCATCAGTCTGAGGTAGATCTTCTTTATTCAGATAATTCCTTAAGCCCCTGATTCCATTTTTGGGAATCTCTGCTTTTCTCAGTACTTCCTGTCAAGAGGAGGACCTGGCCCTCTCCAAGCAAGTGGGAGCCTTGCCATTTACTTCAATAGAGTCTAAATGTCATCTCAAAGGCCGGTGGCTCCCACGGGATGGACTGCAAGCCAGCACGTAGATCCCAGCTGAGATCTCCAGCATCTGCACAGCAGGGAGTGCGCCGATCCCCTGGGAACCAGTGCTCCTCGTGCACCAGGGTCCAGAGCTCTTCTGGACGTTGGTGGTTACTGCTGTGATGTTGGACCTCTCTCTCTCTGCTGTTTATCTCTGTCTGTGTGTACAGCAAGGTTGGTTCTTGTTTCCAGCGCTCTTGGCCTGCTCCCCAAAACAAGCCCTCCCACGCACGTGGCCTCCTCCCTGCTCCACTGCTGCCTCCTTTCACACTTCCTTTCTCCAGGCAATTCTGGGAGAGAAACAGACTGCAAAGGTCAAAACCTTTTGCAGCGTGAAGTGGAGAGTTCGATGGCGGCTACACAAACAGAGGGCCGAGATCTGGCCCACAGTGGATGTGGGGATGTGTGTGATGCCAGCCCGTCCCTGCACTGAGCCACACTGTCATCATCGGGCAGAAGTGTCACAGCGTAAATATCTGTGGCTTTCTTTCTGATCACGCCAGCCACTCTGGTTTTCTTCATCAGGTCCTGCAGGGTGTTGTTAAGGAGTTGAGTTACCAAAAAAAAAAAAAAAACACCAAAAAATGGTGTTGTGGTCCCCTACTAAAAGAGTCACTTTGCCCAATTTCCTGTTTATGTTCCTTCTCTTCAGAGCTGTAACATCATGTGAGCTCAGACAGTTATAGATAGGCTGCATGACTGTTGCTGACCTCACACCACATGTTCAGTTAACAAGGTGAAACAGCAAAATTTGTTCTGTTTGTGTAAAAATACTGAGAAAACTGCCAGTTCTCAGTAAAAAAGGGGAGAGGGACTCTAGATAGCCAGAGGCAGGGTGCAATCTCCAGGCTCGAGGATCCTGTGGCTCTTTCTGGGCTCTAACTGCTTTTCACATCTGTATTTACATTGTGCTGGTGGCTTACAAGGAAGGGGATTAGCCCCAAGTCGATTTCTTTCTTTAGCGGGGGAGGCTTGGAGCTCTTCCATAAAAGCTATTAGTTTAGCAGATTTGCTCAAAATTTGTTCAAACTTCAGTCCCTTTATACATTTTCCTGTGTTTGCTTCCAAAAATAGCCAAAAAGTCCTTTGATTGAATGTCTTCAGCCATCCAGCAGATGATCATACCCCTGAACAACCTGTGGGCAGCCTCACTTGTAGTAAGATCTCAAGGAGATGCACAGAGCCTTATAAAAATCCTTTTGGATTAAGCAAGAGTTTTGGATTGAAGCCTTTCCAAGAACTTGAATTTACCTCTAGGCAAGATGCTATCTTAGTGCTGTGTTGGTATTAAAGAATTTATTGCAAACATATCAGAAAGATCTGAAAGGTTTCCAGGCTTTTACTCAGGTTTTACACAGGTAGTTTTTGTGCAGCTGGAGGAATCCCTGCTGTGCTGCATGAGGTTTCAGCGGCCCCTTTCCTGCTGACAGAAAATGAAGTCTTGATGTTCAACCCAGGAGGGTGTGTGGCAGTGTGTTGGTTTCTCCTTTCTCTGTTCTTAATTCATTTCTGCAAAAAGCCCAGCCCCACGCATTGCAAGAAACCAGGATTTTGCTTTGCAGCTGGTGAAGGAGTGGCAGTAAGCCAGAGCAGGGGTTGCTATGCGCTGCCCTCCGCCACATCACATGGGTAAATGAGGATTTCAGAAGGAAAAGCTGAACCACAGGCTGTCCAAAGGCAAACACGCAGATGTGAGTGCACAGCTCCGATGTGCAGACAAGTGTGCTGAGCACCAGGAGTGCAGCATGGCTCTGGGAGCAGGTGTACCCATGGCAGGTGAACTGGTCACCACATATGCGCTCTGTAACAACCCTGTACCAGCTGTCAAGTGCTTCAGGACTCGAGGTGAAAGAAAGCACTCTAGAAATTCAAGCTGTGTTCAGGACGATAATAATAATGTCATTTTAGATGCTGCACATAAGCGTGCTGTGAGGGAATATGGAACTAAAACTCTTGGCTGGCTGGCGAGGCTGTAAACATCCTCATGTGAAGGGCCCAGCCTGTGAGTCTTCACTGTCAAGGAGCTTAGCTGCCTGCAGAAACAGAGCAGCAGTCAGGAGGTGTCATCTGGGGGGCAGCAAGAAGGGGCGAGTGTTTCGGTGAGCCTGCCCTTGGGAAGGAAGAAGTGTGCCTTGGTGGGAAGAGACACTTCAGTGGCTTTAAACCAAACCCTTTGCCTTATCATTCTGGGGATGTCTTCTATTGCTGGGATGTCTCCTCTGAACTGCAACCTGCCTTACATCTCTGTCAGATGTGACAGACTAAATGAGGAGAGGAGAGCACGAGGATTATGGCTGCTCTCCGTGGGCAGGGGCAGGACAGGCTGTCTTTGGCTCTGGCAACCCCCTCACAGGGCCACCAAGACAAGTGACCGGCTGCCGAGAGCAATGGCAGCCCAGGCACAGTCCTACCTGTAGGCACTGATGCCATCTTCACTGCCGTGTGGATCCCAGTGAAACACAGAGGCACTGGTGGAATTACATCCTGTGTTTATGAGCGGCGACGCTTTGAATTTTGCTTTCAGAACTGGCTACAAGGTTTCTAAGAACTTAAACCTCCCAAGTTTCAAGGTCACTATGCTTTCGACCCTCCCAACCCAAGCAGACCCATTTGCTTTACAAAGAATCTGCGTGTTTATCAAATAGCAGTGACTCATTCTGTTGCAGATGTTT
Source organism: Callipepla californica brunnescens (assembly GCA_023055505.1). Classification (NCBI taxonomy): domain Eukaryota; kingdom Metazoa; phylum Chordata; class Aves; order Galliformes; family Odontophoridae; genus Callipepla; species Callipepla californica. Next base: position 5,225,064 of record JALIRH010000013.1, read on the forward strand.
CTGTATGTAAAGCATGGTAAATATTATGGATTGGGATGCAGAGCAGGCAGTGAGAATATGTGTAGGTTAGCAGGCAACATTTGAGTCTGGGTCTTTTCCTTTGTTATTTTAGCATGTGTCATTTTTTCTACACAGACCACAGGCTCCTTTTTATGAGAAACAGCAACAAAGGAAAGCTCCCTGGCTCTGAAGGACGTCACCTTCGACGCTTTATTACGGAGCTTTCACTGTATGTGCAGCACAGGAAATTTTTAGGTTTGCGTTTTTAGTCAATGCATGTATCAGTACCACCTTGCAAGGAAGAAGGTATTTCCCCTTACACTTCACACCTGCGGCATCTCCTCCGAGGAGAGCTCATGCCACCTTTCCAGAAATAATATTCATTTACAGTCATACTGAAACTACCACAAGCAGATAGACAAGTGACTCAGTAAGTGACTCACGACTTAGCAGATGGAAATAGACTGTTAGACAGCAGTCTGTCCCCACATCATTACATTATGGTCCTTTGCACAGGTCGTGCCAAACTGGCATTACCAACCTGTGCTGAGAGCTGCTGGGAGTCCAGCTCTCGAAGAGATGTTTTGGCACAACCAGGAAGGAATCGGCCTTTGGGAGCATCACCAGTGGCCAGCTAATGGAGAAAAACTGCTGCAGAAAATGTCTCTTTCTGCTCCAGAGGTCATGTTAGTGCAGTACGCTGATGGAAGGTCCCAAAGGAAGAGTATTCCTCTCTGAAATTGAATATTTATTGATTTTTCTTTCCCAGCCATAAACTGTGAGTTCCAGCCTCTCGCTGCTGAAGAAGGTGGTGACATCGGAGCAGAAAATAGAAGGAAACAGCAAGCAAGGGAGACAAAACCCAAGCAAAGTGCTGAGCCTGTGGGTGATGGGCAGTGAGCTCAGCTGTCCTCAGCAAAGGGGCACACTGGCGGCCTCATTAAGGAGATTTATTATACAGAGCTGATGGGATCTGCCGCCCAACAGCCAGGACTGAAATAGCAAAGCCGTCGCTCCAGCTGGGGAAAGGCTGGGTGGTTTAAGAGGTCTTCTTCATCTCAGATTTCCGTGAGCGAGCTAATTGCCCAGCAGGGCGGGCAGGCAGGCAGTCTTTTCTCCTGCAAAGTCTGGCAGGAGGAGCTCCCAGCGGCATCCTGGGCTCCTGAAGCATGAGGATTGTGTGGGGAGCCAGCCTGACCCTTGCTGGTGCTCTGCCCTGTGGGTGGGCAGCTCCGACCCTGTTCTCAATGGGCAGAGACATCAGCTGTTCACGAGGCTGTCCACATACGAATTTTGACTTCCTCTTTGAAATCATTTATAGGAAATGCTATCGAGTTCCGCCTCATTTTTTCTTTTTTTTTCCCTTAAAATAAGACATCGAAAAGTAATTCTTTGAAGTCTGCTGCCCCAAATGCTGGCACTGTTGAAGGACAATCACCCCATGGTTTTGCTGTTGGCCATCCCCAGGGATGCCCTGTGGTTTGGCCCCAGACTGTGTGTGGCTCAAAGCCAGCCCTGCTGTCCTGCCCACCACTGAGCCCTTGGCCTTTTCCCCACCGGGCCTCCCCATGGGGCCACACACTGCCAGCACGTGGCTGCTGCTCATCCTGCTGCCCTCGCCATCCCTGTGGCTTTGCTCTGTACAGTGAAGATGATCCTCATGGGGGAGTCGTGAGCATTAACTTATCTGGTAAAGAACATCGAGGCTATTTCTGTGTTTTGTTATTACGATCAGAAAACATCAAAAACTCACAGGACAGGTTATACTTCAGTCCAGTTTACTGTGTGCAGCTTATATGTCCTGCAGTTAATTGTTTAGATCTCAGGCACTGGGTATCTTACACAAACACATGCTCCTTGCAGGAGGTAAGCAGCCACAGTCCTCGGCTGAAGCCCTCCTGTGCCGGCTCACACTGTCCCCTGTTTACCAGCTGGCTGTTTTCTCTGCAGCTCGCAGGTTTGCTTGGGGCCTGTTTTATCTGGCACTGCCTCCAATACTCCTGCACAGCAGCCGCCCACGTGCAGCAGCAGCCTTTGTTCAGCTCCATGCTGTAGACACCAGGCTGTGCAGGCAGCTATCGCTTTCTTAAAATCCATGAAACAGAGCCACTCCTCTCCCCTCTAGAAGCAGCTCTGCCACTCCTGAAGTGAGAAATTCAGAAGCATAAAGCAAACACTGCTAGTCTGTGCTGACCCGAGCCACGGGCTGGCACCCAACCAGCGCCGCCGCAAGCTCCGGCTTCCTTTTGGCACCGAGCGCTCCTACTTACGAAAGGCAAATGAAAATTGTTCTGGATTGGCACTGGCTCTTGTCTGATTACAGCTGTGCTGTTCTGATACAGCCTTCTCACAAACAGCGCTGCCCAGGATGGAGGAGCATGGGCTGTGGGGCCAGGCAGCCCCAGCTGGGCTGAGGGATGAGGATGAGGAGGAAGGCTTATGCTGCTCCACACCATGTCCTGCTCTGTCACTGCAAAGAACTGGGCCGGGCAACATCTAGATAAGTAGAAATGGTTTGGAGCACATATTTTGCAAGTAGAGCTTGGTGAAAGCTTCAGGATGGAAATGAGCTATTTTGGGGAAAAGAGTGGCAGGACTATGAATGTAAAATAGGATAAGAGGTGGAAGAGGTGGTGCCCGCCCCACAAAGATGGATTCATCGTTTCTGTTTTGGCTCCTTCGGCAGCAGGCAAGGAGCAGCCCACAGCAAAGTCCCCATCAGCCCACCCTGCCTCCACCCTTCCCTTGCACCCACACTGATTTCGTTATTTCCAGCCAGTCCTGCCCTCTGACTGACCACATGTGATAACTAGAGTTTCTCACACAGCCTCAGTGCTGCTCTCCTCTCCCAGCAGGGCGAGCTCCAGGCAGCCCCCACCTCCACTCACTGCTCCCATCAGCCTGCTCAGGCTGTCTGCCTGCAGGGAGCAGGACACCAGCCTGCCCCTTGCCTGGCACAGCACACAGCTGTGGGTTTCTGCTCTCCTCTCACTGGTTGCCCATGTTCTTCTGAAGCCTACAGGCTCCTTTAGGCTCGCTTAAATATCCTCCAAAAGCATTTCTCTTCTTGTTGCTCAGGGGTGGGAGCGTGCAAGGAAAGCTGACCTGGCTGTCCTCGTGCATCTGCAGGGTGTGCATGAATGCTTGGATTGCGTGGTGGCGGAGGTGTGGACTCCATGTGGGACTGTACAAAGCAGGATACCTGCTGGGCTGTGCTCCGCTATTAAAGCTGGCTACTCAAGGAAGCATTTTCTCTGTAAACACTTCTTTGCCTCTCTTTCTTTTATTTTTGGGTGGGGGAACATCTTTTTTTTCTTGGCTCCCACACAGTCTCTCAGGCAATTTGAGTAATGATCAGTAATCTGATGTCACCTCTGGTTACTTCCAAGAGAGACCAGTTCGCTTTCAAACCTTGACAGGTCATGAATTTGCTTTGTGCAATACTCTGCGCTTCAGTTCTGCTTTGTGTCTGTTCCGATGCAGCCTCCCCTTTGAGAGCCACTCCTTTCCCTAGGCTGCTGCACGCTCATTCAGCCTGCAAGAGCTCTGAGTACTCCAGCCTCTGGTCCCTGGATGGTGTTTTTGATTTGTCCTTTGCTTTCAAAATAGATTAAAGAACTGCCGAGCTGAGTAGATACATTTATAGATAAAATATTGCATGACTATGAGAAGACTAAAAAGCTTTGCCCTGCAAGGAAGGCTCTTCTGAGTGGAGAAAACAACGACCGCCAGTTTTTCTTGACTAATGGCTAACTTTTCTTGGTTGTTTTCACCATCATTGTATCCACGGGAACTGTGGGTGAAATGTGTAGTGCCTGTGCTGATCCCCAAGTGTCCCAGTAAGAACTTGTACATGTTAGTGAAAACATCCTGAAATCAGCTGTTTTCCATCAAGGCCAGGTGGTTGGATCTGCCAGTTAAAAATGGTCACTCTGAAAAACGAGCGTGAACTTGAACCCAAGGTGTTGCCCAGCTCTGTGCTGTGCTGAGTGGCTCTGCAGTGAGCACTTGAATAACGCTCAGACAGGGAGATGGCCCTGGTTGTTCAGATGTTTCCTTGTAGAGCTTTTAATTACTGCAGCAATTAGAGCAGCCAGGGCTGTATGATGCTTGTGCACTTGAGTGGCATGCAGGCCCCTTCGCTCCAAGGAGCCAGAGGCTCCAGTGCTGTTTGTGTGGAGCTGGGTGAGGGGGAAGCTCCAGCACCTTGTTTCAGCTTTCCCCTGCAGAGCTGAGCTCAGGCTGGATTCCTTCTGGCCCTTGAAGTAAGCATGCTGGTGACAGCTCCAATCAACACAGGGACGCTTCTAGTGCTGATGAACTAAAACAGCTGCTGGAGAAGTAGAAAACACTATTCTGTTCCTAGAAGCTGGTGTGTAGCTCAATGAAGTGAAGCAGTATCTTTGTCCTCCCAAAGCTTCATTTAAGCCAGTACGGGATCCATACCTTCAAGCCATAGCAGCCCAAGAGGCACTGGTGCTGACAGAGCTTGGTTCAGGCTGAGGTGTCACTGGAAGCAGTGTATGTGTAAGCAGATGTTGTTCCACAGTGTTTGGGAGGTTCTTGTTTAACTTCCTAGCACTACAGCTCCCCTAAGGTTTGTTCTGGGCTTCCAGAAGTCACTGACAGCTCATTAACAGCTTTCTGCTGGCCCTGGAAACCAGGAGGGAAGCTGTGCAGGTCACCTGGAGGCCTTGCTTTGGGCAGGACATCCTGCCCAACACCTGAGAGAAAACGAGGCACGTGTGCAGTTGCTGTGTTAGCTAATGGGGCCGTGTCTGTGCCCCGCAGGCCTGGCGGAAGCGCTGGTTCGTGCTGCGCAGAGGGCGCATGAGCGGCAACCCCGACGTGCTGGAGTACTACAGGAACAGCCACTCCAAGAAGCCCATCCGCATCATCGACCTCAACGAGTGCGAGGTGCTGAAGCACTCGGGGCCCAACTTCATCAAGAAGGAGTTCCAGAACAACTTCGTCTTCATCGTGAGAACCACCTACCGCACCTTCTACCTGGTGGCCAAAACCGAGGAGGAGATGCAGATCTGGGTGCGCAACATCAGCCAGATCTGCAACTTCGGGCATTTAGAAGATGGCACAGGTATGATCGCGCTTGTCTTGTGGGTTTGGGCTCTTTCATAGCATTGCTTGGGGCAAAACGAAGCACGTAGTGTGGAGCTGCTTGGAGTGGCATTTCCTGCAGCTCCACACAGCCCTGAGATGGTGCTCGAGCCTGATCTGAAGGTTATCAGGGATCTGGCTGCTGCTGGGTGGAAATAATAGCTGGCCACTTGGTCTCACATCGATGAAGCAATGGCTGCTAGAATAAACAGCAGGTCTCTAATAAGAAAAGGTACTGTTTATGTGAAAAGCTGACTGAGTGTTATCTTCTGGGGCCGTTTATTTCATTACACGTCCCATATTTATTTAGTTTGGCTTAATGCAAGACACCTGTTCCTGGAAAGTGTCCTGCAAAACTTGCGTTTTCTCAGGCTTTGTTGGATGTAGAAAGTGCACAGATTTGGGTGTATTCGTATACACAGCTCAGCATTTTTGTCATTGATTTATCTCTGCCCATTAATGAGAAGAAAAGTAAAGCAAAGCTATGCCTAGGCTGAAGAGCTGGTCCTCCTGGGCAGCATGAAGCTGGCCTGTTCTGCCAGGCCCTGTGCTGTGTGTAGGCAGTAGGGTGAGTTTCTTGGAAAGCTTCCAGGAGTTAGCCACTCCAAGATGGATCTAGCCAGTAATTAAAGCCAGGACCTGTGTCATCATTAACCTGCCTTTCAAATGAGAAAACCGAGTTCAGATAACAACAATCTGTCTTTCCCTTGACATTTCCAAGGGGCAGATACAGCAGCAATTTGAGAACTTCGTAGGAAGTGACTCACAGTAAAGTCCTTTGCTGTGAAAAAAGCTAGCAGAAGAGCTGAAAAGGGTGGTGATGGAGAAGCCTGGCCCCGTCCAAGATAACCGAAAGGGCAGCAATATTTTTAGGGATGTCACAGCATGGCTGGGCAGACTATCCTTCCCTGGTCCATGTGTTAATCCTGGTGACTGCAGCTGCTGCATGGACATACCATTACCTGGTAGCAAGAGGAAGCAAAAGGCCATGAGATGTTTTATTTTAACCTCTTCCAGTTCCTGGCCTTCTTTAATAATTTTTTCAGTAGTTTCTTCTGAGGGGAAATGGGAGTGGGAAGAGCTCTGTCCTTGTTATAAGGACAGAGATTCATCTTAGAGACCTCTAGGAAATCTTGCTGGCATAATCTTTTTGTGCCTCTACAGCATGCAAATTTGAGATGGTGGTCTTTTGGGATAGCAGTCAATAGTCCTTCCACGCTGGAAGGTTGGAACCCACTTCCTACTCATCTGCCCTCACTGAAACTACGATGTTGCTCTTGAGTTGCTGCTTTTGCTGCAGTATTATGTGGGATATGACTTTTACCAATCAGTCTGAAATGAAGTTAAGTCTTGTCATACAAAATAAAGAAAAACAAATTTATTTCTTCATCTCTCCAATGTGCGTGCAGACTTCTGGCACAGCACTGAGGATGAGCACAGGAAGATACAATCTGTGGCAGGGGACCTAAGGCTGAATCTGAGATAGATGGATTTTTGCTGTTGTTATTCTGGTAGAGCTTGGCATTCCCTGCTCAGTGCTTGCACGTGGGCAGTACTGGCAGTATCACACAGTATTATTTCTCTCCCAGCGAAGACCACCAGTGTAGATGCTGATGGACCAGAAGTGACAGGCTGGAGAGCTGGCATCCCAGCTTTCTGCTCTGTTCCTCCAAGCAATTATCCCCCATGGTGCAGAGCATTTGCTTGGTTCATTGTAAAGTATGGCATCTGAACCTGCAGCCTGCATCATAGCGCGAGTGAAGCTTCCAGGCATGCACCTCCGTATCTCTAATGGAAACAGCTAATTTATCCTGCAGTTCCTGCTGATGTGGTTGGGTCTGGGGTGCATTCAAGTCAAGCTACAGGGCACATTCAGATCCTATTCTTGTCCAGTGATTTAAGTCTGCACAGGTTGCACAGTGCATCTCAAATGGATGATAATTGCTCCATTTTTTTTGGAAGCACCTAAATCCCCCAAGAGGCCAAAGGTTCAAACAGATTACCCTTAAAAATTAACATAAGAAGAGAAAAGCTCTATTAAATGCCATATGCTTTTTTAACATGAATGCTGTTATAAAATATAATTGTCCCTAAAATGAATCATCAAAAGAAAGACACATCCATTGCAGGAAATTTTCATAAGCTGTTCTGTGTATTAAAATGACTCTCAAAGCCAATATTATATTATGAAATCAATCACTCTCAATCCTCTCATCCTTCTCAAAATCTGCTCTGAGATTGACTCTGAGGCCAACCCCAAACCTAGTGCTTTCTCTGCTTGATGCAGAGTGCAGCAGGGTGTGGGCAGTGACTCAGCCCCAAACACCACCCAGTTCTCAGCCCTTTCAGCAGCAGGGAAGCCAGACTCAGAGTCAGACCCTCCTCACCAGAGGCCTTTGATTTGGCATTTAAGCAGCCAGACCCAGCCCAAAGCTATCAAAACCTCTGCTGGCCTCGTCAGGAAAACCTTTTAGTCAACAAGAGCCAGTGGAGAGGAAGCATGAGCTCCAGCAGCTGTCAGGAAGCACCTGGGCGGGCAGCAGGCATGCAGGCCAGCAGCCATCCTCACCCCACAGCACTCGATGCAATGCAGGGCTGGCACCTCTGGGGAGGCACTGCAGGAGGAGGAGCCGCCCCTTCATGGTTTGGAATGAGTTGTGGTGGCCAGAGAACTCCACGGCTGCAGGATATCTCACGTGCATACCGAAATTGACGGGTGCGACACAGTGTGGCAGCTTCTGATGACAGAAAGTTGGTTTTCATGTCATTGTTGTTAGGAAACCTTACGTTGCAGACCGTAGCTGTGTATAAAGTGCTCCACAAAGCCACAACTTGGCAGGCAGCTCCTAAGCCCAAGAGGGACCTTTGGTCTTGGATTTTACTTGTGCATCCTAAGGAGCCTGCTTTGGCAGGGAGGTTGGACTCGATGATCTCTACAGGTCCCTCCACATCTCCTACAATCCTGTGACTCCACGGGCTTCAGGTATTGCTTCACATCCCATGTGAATGCCACGCATCCTTTCCCATGCAGCCCTTATGATCCCTACTGATTTCCAGTTGCTCTGCCTTCTCCCACAGCACCCAGGACCACAGTGATGTCCAGGGTGTCAGCAGCATCACCTGAAGCAATTGTTTACCCTGTGTCCCCCTGGGCTGCTGGTGCTTGGATGGTAGCATTTCCACTTCTCCACCCCATCCACTGCTCCCTCACCTCTCCACAGCTCTGGTCACTCTTGCTTGCACCTGTATTTGCACATAGCTGGGACCTTCTCCCTTCCTGCTCCTCTCTGATGGTTTATTTGCTTCTTTTTAACCTTGCCAGAATATGGGGCAGTTTGGCTACCCAGCACCTCACTGCGGCTGCTCTGGGGACATCTCAGCCAGCCAAGGCCACTCTCTCCTTGCAGAAATGCTTTCCCCTTAAGGTCACGTCTTTATTTCCCCCCACTGCAGTGCCTGGCCCTTGAGTGGAGTCAAGGGGAAGTGTGACAGCTCCCAGGCCTTCTCTGTGGGAGGAAATCCCTTCCAGTGCTCCTCAAGGCTGCTCTTTCATGTCAGCCATTGCAGCATTTCCACCTCCATGCATCCTGGTGTGAGGGATGCTGCACACAGGAACCCCACCACTTTCGCTGTGTTCTCATGCTACCGTTGCTCTATGACCATTTTGAGGCTCAGGCCTGAAACAGAAGGCTTTTCCCTCCTGCAGTTTCAAGCAGTGGCCCTTCACTGATGAGCAGAGCGTCCTTTGCAGCATCTTTGTTGATACAGAACAGAAAATTTGGGGCTAGTACCCACCAGAACAGTTATTTTGGCAGATTAAGCCATCTTCTGTCATGCTGGCAGAGAGGGAGACAGGCACCAAACCTATTCCCTGCCTGCTCTCTAGAAAATGGGCATGCATAATTTATTCTCCCCAACTGCTGCCACAGCACAACTTCAGTGCACACTGGTTCAGTTACCAGCAGAGCTGGCAGGGAAGAGGGTGGTCTGTTAGGAGCTGGCTGTGGGTCTCCAAGCCCCTGAAGGCCAGAAAAGAGCAGCCACGAAGCAGGCAGGAGGGATGGGGATGGTGCAGACCTGCCATGTGTTGTGCAGCCCGCAGCCTTTCCTGATGGGATAATCTGAGGCTAAACCCTGCAAGTACCAGATGGAGCTCAGGCCTGTTCATTCTCTGTGTTATTAATCCAGAATGTCATTAATTTTTCTTGTACACTGTGGGTTTTTTGATTTTTTTGAAATATATGGTCAGATGGTGACGTGAACATGCTTTGCTGAGGTCCCTGTGGAGTAAGCCTGGTGCATATTCGATCACACTCAGCTTGCAAGACAGCTCCAAGTCCAATATCTGCAAGCTGAGTTACTACCCGAGCCAGCAGAATGAAAAAAAGCAAAGTTATTTTTCAGCTGGGAAGGCTTCAGCTGTCAGCCCTGCTTCACGAGCATGAAAGTCCATAGTTGCTGTGTCTTTCAGATGATCTCTGGGGCAGAGGGGCCGCTGAAGTCCCATTGCTGTGACCACCTGCCTAAATTAAGCAAATGCTTTGTTCAGAGAGCTTCAGTTTGAGCATGTGCATTAGTGCTTTGCAATCTGGGGTTCACAGCTGTGCCATACCTCCAAGGAAACAGGGGGAAGCAGCAGCAAGCCAGTGCTGGTGGGGGAGGAAAGAGATGGCTCCCTCCCCACTTTAAAGGGAAAACACCACTTTCTCCTGCTTCTCCTGGCTTAGAGGAGGAAGGTGCTTGAAGGCCAAGAGGTCTTGCTGTCTCTGGAGGGCTGGATCCTCTTTGGCAACCCTGGGGGAGAGGAGTGACAGCAAAGCCGAGCTGTGTGCAGGCCCTCAGTGCTGAGGGCTGGGTTGACCCGCTGGGGATCTCACATCTTGCAGTGCAGTGCAGGACCTGGCCCACAGACACATGCTCCCCACCATTGGGTATCTCCTCACCCTGCTGCCGCTCACCAGGGCTGTTGCTTCCCCTTACAGGTTCGGTGGAAAGCCTGTCCCACACGACCTCATCCCCACAGCCCTCGCCGGCCGCCTCCACACACGCGTCCCGCATCGCTGATCCCTCCTTCTCAGTTGACCACACTGCTGCCGATGCTTCTGCTGCAGAGGAGACCCCTAGCGAGTCGGGGTCGGTCTTCCTCCCCGACTACCTCTTCCTCTCCAACTGCGAGTCGGGCAAGCTCAGCCACACCAGGTAACGTGTCTGTGCAATCAGGATGCAGCCACCCACTGCCCGCCCAGCGGTGCTCTGGGGGATGGGGACACAGTGGTCCCTTGCAGCTCCAGGGGGGCTTTTGAGACCCACAGAGGGCCATTAGCATAATCCAGTTTACAGGGGGCTTTTCATAGCAAAGGTGAGCACTCGGGCATCATCTGTTGGTCCTGGTACATGCAGTCTTCTTCCACGCATTCTTTCTACCTGCTGCCACCCAAGATGCTCCACAAAGTGCTTCATACTCCAGCTCATGGCTGTAGAGAAGAGATAGATTTGTCACAAACTGTGCTTTGTGCAGTGTCACTTGGAATGGAGGAAGAAAGGGTGAGGCCTCAGCAGAACAGGGCTCTTGCTCCTTCCCTTCCTTCTCTGGAGGTCCCTCAAGTTTTTAACTTGGTTTCCTGAAACACAACAGATTTCTCACTTCAGAGGCCACTTCTCCCCTTGCCTGGGAACCAGACTTTGTAGATATAGGCTTTTAGTGATGCTGCAGCATAAAGCTTGAAACTCAATGAGTGGTGGCATGAGGGCTTCTCACGTACACTGAGGGCTCAGTCTCTTCACTGCTGATGCAGGGGACTGAAGCCCTGGGCTGGCAGAGGAGCATCGTTGGGAGGCAAGAATGGGGTCTGGACCAGGCCAAGCTCAGGCAGAAAGCAAACAGCAGTAAGGGATCAGTGGGCATTTTTCAACTGGGAGTGAAAAGCAGCCCATGGAGCTGCTCCCAGTGGATTGTAGCACCAAGTCCATGCGCTCCCATGTTCACCCAGTTGCAACTGAGAGAAGAGGCAATGCCAGTCCTGCTCTGTGCCCCATGCAGGTGTGACAGCTGGTCCAACTCAGATAGATCACTGGAGCAGACCTCATCAGATGATGTTTTCATCGACTCTCTGCAGTCCCAGCCCTCCTTGTACCTCGTGCAGCCATCCAGCACCGTGCACCAGGACGGAGCCCCGCTGGCAAACCCGAGCACGGTGCCCAGGAGCACGGACATGAGTGGGACAGCCAGCGACTTGTCCTCCTCCTCTCCACTGCTGGGGACCCCGCTGACACCAACCTTCCCAATGGAGCAGAGCCAAAGCACACTGCCCTATGGCGTGAGCCAGCTGGATGTCCTCTCCAACACACCCCCACCACGGCCCCCCAAGCCCACCCACTTCTCGGACAGGAGAGGGGATGAGGCGGGCAGCGGTGTGCTGCAGAACGGCCATGCAGGGACCTGCCGTGCTCCAGTGGCACTGGTGCCCAGGAGGATCTCCCTGTCCAGCCTGGACAACGTGAGGAACTGGAAAGGTGAGTGCAAAACTGCATCCAAACCAGTTTGCGAGCAGGGTTCTGACCTATCTACCAGCGCATTCAGTTCTTGTCCTACTCTCTGCTTCTGAAGGTCAAAATGTGTGCTCGTGCAGGAGAAATGTCTTTTGGCTGTGCTTCTCCACACAGGGTCTTCTCTGTAAAAGCAGCAGTCTTTCCACGTGCTCAAAGAGCAGGAAGCCAGGGAGGTGGTGGGGGTGGGATGTAATCCTGGCTGAACCAGTGTCTCTGTGTCCTTCAGCAAATCCCCTCTGTCCCTGCATTTCCTTCTGGCAAGCCTGAGAACCTACTGCAGAGCTAAATTGCTGCAGAGCAAGCTCAGCTTCCAGGTGAGGTGCATTGTTCTTGAAATACAGTCATTTCAAAATAATGGTTGGAAATTCAGAATATACAGATGTCAAAGTCCAATGCACACAGTATATGAGAGTTTTATTCTGTGGAGCCGCAGAACAAAGAGAAGCAGCTGAAATACCTGGCTGGAAAGCATCACTTATTTTTCAGTGCCATGTCTTTTTGGATGACAAAGAAAATGCAGGGCTTTATAGACAAGTGTCCTCCAGCCCCCTGTAGAAATCATAGAACCATTAAGACCACTAGGATCATCTAGTCCAGCACACTCAGTGTCTGGGGCTGTTAGATCTTGCCCTTAAAGCTCACGCACTAGAGCAAGGAGACCTGTGCCCCAGGCTGTTTATCAATGTACAAACAATTCTTGGAAGGTTTTTGCAGAAACACCCATCAGTGGAAATGCTGTTCTTCATTATCTGTTACGTCTGTTTGCTCCCTGGAAAACATTACTTCTGCTTCCACGCATACACTGCTCCGACACCAGCAGCACGCTTGAGGTGGTTAACATTTCTCCATCCCAATTGAAGCCAAAATGCTCTTAAGAGGATTAAGTGCCCGAATGTCATGTTCTGCTACCATGCTGCAAGGTTATCTCTGCCTGACAGGGGGCAGCAATGAATTAATAAGTGCTGCAATTTTTTTCTTCTCCTGAGTGCAGCTGAAACTATTCGAAAGGTTAAACTCTGAAATAAAATGTGCTTCACAGAGAAAGAGCTGAGAAAGAAACAGGGAGAAAGCAGCTGCTCCTCATGAGCTCCTGCAGTTTGGTTCATTTATTTGCCCTTGGTAACCTGTAAATGCTGAGCTGCTGTAAGTCAACCTGCTGCAAAGGCAGCGTGTGCAGGTAAAGCACCTGTGTTGTGGCACCTACTGGTGGTGCCTCAACAGTCAGTGCCTGCTGATCCAAATCCATCTATGCCCACACTAACCTTGCTTAGCACTTCTGCCTTTGGCATTGCCCCACACCCCAACACAGTGCTGATGTCTCCTGGGCCAGGGCAGGGTGTGGGTTCATGATGCTCCTGTCCAGGAACTCTGTAGAGCAGACAAAAACAGTTTACTGCACAGAAAAACAATTTTCCAGAATCGGATGGTAGCTGTAAGCATAGGTAGAAGTATATATGCCTATGTGTGCATATAGATATATAGATTCAAACACATGTGGTAGGTAGATGTTAAAGCACTTCTATTTCCTCCAAATCTCCCTGTTCCAATTTTCTGTCCTTCTTGAAAACAAAGTGTAACAGTCTTCCATTATTTAGCGTGAAATCTCACCGCACAGAGAAGAAACCTCCCAGCATTTCCCACCACTGATCATCTACACACTGCATGACACTCTTTTTCACCTTTTCCTTAAAAAATGAAGCTGACCTACACCGAGGCAGTCCAGACAAGGGGCACTGTGACCAGGCACTTTGTTTGTCCTCCACCAGCAAAAGGCATGTGCATCACATCAGCATTTCTGGGTGGCAGAGATAATTGCTCCCCTACGTTACGTTTGCTCACACACTTTCAGTACAACACATGCTCCCCTCATACCCTAGGCACCTAAATGGATTTCAAAGCAATAACAAAATAATCCTCCCTCCAGTCCCTTTTATACCGTAGGTGGGCAACAGAGGGACTGGAGCAGGTGTTGGGTTCAAGTGCTGGTCTGCTTGGTTGCTTGCTCTGCACCACACCAGCCTTTCTCCCCAGCAAGCTGCTTGTGTCTGTGGGCAGCATCATTTACAGCAGGATTACATGTGAGTAATTTCCTTGGTTTCATCGTGCTTAAAATAGCTGTAATTGTTCTTGAAACACTACCAAGTTAGTTTTGCTCCTATATATCATTGGATTTCCTTGTTTAGGGTAAATAGCAGGAGTTCTGCAATCTCTGTAAAGCTGTGGTTATTTTAAAACCATATGCTTTACTCCAGAATTATCTCCATGAGGTTGCTCTGGCCTGCCACATTTTGAATCCCTCTTTTTCCTTGCAGCAGACATGGAAGGCAGTTCTTTAAGAAGTCGGGACAAGAGGCTTAGCTTGAATTTGGTAAGTACTGTGAATAAATTTAAACACAGGTGCATGACAGACTTCAGAATGTGAGTTATTTCACATCCTGATGGACAGTCACTTCTCTCCTGTGAGAACTTTAAGAATGGAAGAAGCCCTTCGCTTTGGGCAATGTCAGTGCCAATCCTTTGTGCCCAAGGGAAGGGGGAGGCCACAATATGGAGCTCCTGCTTTTAAAGCAGACAAAGCCAGATGTGCTGTGAAGGACACTAACCTCTAGAATGAACCTCTTGACCACGGGCACCCGAGAAAACTGCTTCTCTCTTGAAAAAAGAGGTCTAAAGAAGCCTGCCACTTCCTGATCCCAAGGAACACCTTCTCTCAGAACATAGGGAAGTCACTGCCTCAAGGCCAAGTGATTCAGAACTCTGCCAGCCCAGAGCTCTTGGCTCAGCTTTTGACAGCTGTGGGTTATGTGTAGCACCATCAGGCATCATGCAACCAGCCTTCTGCCTGGCACTGAACACTGTTTTCTGAGTGGGAGTTCCTCTGCTGCTCATATGCAAGCCCTGGTGGTGTGCAGTGGATGCCTACCTCCCCTTTGAAAGCTTGCAGATTTGCTGGTCCTCTCTTCTCAATGCTCAGCCAGCACCAGCCTGCATGACATGAATCTCTAGCGTTTGTTCTCAGCTGTCAGAAATAACTTGGATGCCTGCACCTCTGCTCTCTCAGCTCCTACATTTGCCAAAACCTAGTTCACCTGATGTTCTCCTTTCAGATGTTTTCATATAAAAGGGCCTCCATATCACAGCTCAGAATTGATGCTGGAAGGGGCAAATGCAGCCTTGCTGAAGTCAGAGGATTTAACTCCTGAGGTTACCCATAAATTGGGTCTTACTTTCCAGCACTGAGTGGCTGAGCTCAGCTGTGGGCTCTTCCACACTGGCACGAGCATTTGAACACATGTGTTTCTCCTATCCTCCTAGCCTGCACTTCTTGGTGAGGTCCCACTGAGACCTCTCAGTTTGTTCAGGGCAAGCTGTTTGTTCACCACCGTTTCTCTCTCCTTTCCTCCCTCTCCTCTGAAGCCCTGCCGCTTCTCCCCGCTCTACTCAACGGCTGTGGATGGAGCAGAAGACAACTACGTGCCCATGCGCCCCAGCACCTCTCCCTCGGCACCTGGCTCTGACTGCTCCCCTGATGGCTACATCCCCATGAGCCCCAGCTCAGCCACCTTCACCTTCCCTGTTGTCACCACTGAAAAAGTCACCAGCCCCTTACCTGAGCTGCCCTCTGACCTGGAGCCGCCCCCGGTGAACCGAGACCTCAAGCCTCGCAGGAAATGTAAGGCCTAAAGAGCAACCGCTAGCTACGGGCCCTGGTGCAGGGGACACAAGTGATCTCCTCTGGAAGTGGCCCTGGCACATTTCACGTGTGTTAGCATAGTGCAGCGGTGTGGACCCACTCTGCACATGACCACGTGGATGTAACCTGTGAGACAGGAGGCTAAACCCTGTGTGCTGCTGTCTCAGCAGCTCCCCTGCCTCCCAGGAGCCGGGCATCTAGGCACTCAAATCCTCACACCCAATGTGGGCTGTTGGTTAAATATTCGTTTGGTAGGTGCAAATGTCTCGCTTTCATTAGGAATGTGTCCTGTTCGTGATTTTGCAGACGGTAATTTTCCTTTCTGCCTTTCATGGCACTTCCAAAATTTGGGTTGCACTTTCAGATATACTGGGGAAAAAAATGAGCTCTGCAAAGAAGGAATTGCTGAAACCAAGTCTATACTTAAGCTCTTTGGGCTGCAGAGCCACAGGGCTACTCAGAAATTCATTGAGGAAATGCTACATGAAGCAGGAAGAGAAATTTAGAGTGCTGCTAGAAAGCAGAGCAAGCTCAGGTCCTTTCTTAGAGGGTGTTGAGAACTGAGTGGAAAAGGTACACTGGTGGTGAGGAGTGATCCTCTCTACGTGTAGGACCTTTGGGTTTAGGAGTGAGCCCAAAGCCTTGACCTGAATGTGAGCTGGGCTCCCCTTGCAGGCAGCACGTGCTGAGGCAAGGACAGGAGTCTTGCAGAGCATTTATTGTCCTGATGCTCATTGCATTTATTCTGTTCCTTTTGGATAAATGAAAGACTTTGCTTTCCTGCACTGACTGAAGCAGACATCTGTTACTGATTTCAATCTACTACATTTTGTGAAATACTCCGTTAATTTCTTACTATCATTAAAAAACTGCATCTTTCTAATCAATCCATGCTTTTCATGCCTCTTGCTCTTGCAAATGTAGCTTCTTTTGTATCTCCTTGCAGCACGGCCACCTCCTTTGGACTTGAGAAACCTCTCCACAATCCGGGAGCATGCTGCCGTGACCAGAATGTGGACTGTGCCTTAGTAAGTCAACAAGAAATCCACCATTCCAATCTTTCAGGCGTTAACATTGTGAAATGGAGTTAAAAATAACTGATCACCTTCCATGAGATAGAGTTTCCTGGCAAAGTTCACAAAGCAGAATTCTGCAGGGCTCCTTCCAATATCCCCCAGGCTTTTTGCTGTCTCTAGAAGTCAAGGTTCCATGTCAAGACAGGTAGCTCCAGTGAGCTGAACATCACTCAGTGCTGCCATGAGGGATGTGGGCTGGGTATCTTGCAGCTCAAGGTTTGCACAAAACTGGCTCTCTTTTGAAGATTCCTTCTGAAAAGACCAGAACTAACCTGTGCTCTGGAGTGCTTGTTGTGGTGGCAAAACTTCGACTTCAGGCAATTCACGAGCAGGGGAAGTCACAGTGGGATGCCTGGGGGAAAGCCTGGCCGTGCTGACCCCTGTCCTGGCCCAACCATTGAGAACCCCTCAGCTGCCCAGCACAGGCTGCCTGAGGGAAGCCCAGCAGCCTTCCCAGCATCCCTGCCAGAGTGCCACGGTTAATGAGTGCTGACACAGTGCAGAGTCCTGAAGGATAACGAGCTCAGAGGGAGTTTGCATGCTTCGCATTAACAAAACTAAAAAAGGACTATGTCCGGAGCTAATAAAGCAGAAGGAATTACACTGTCCATGCTGCACGAAGTAGCCATCCAACTTCCTAGTGACTAACCCCATTGTGCCAGCCTGCAGTAATTCACTCGTGATATACCTGACAGCGATGTTAGTGGAAGAGATTTCCCTGAACAAGGGCTGAGCGGCAGCCATCTCTGCACACAGACAGCATGTGTTTACATGGTGTTCAGAGCCAGCCAAGTCCCTCTGCATTCCCTTCCAGGAGGTGATTAATTCGCGTTCATCTCCCAGAAGCAGGTACCCACACAACACACTGCCCCACTGGCACTCGTTTCCCAAACCAACGCTCTCTGTTTGTGCCCCTTGAAGGAGAATGGCTCCAATATTTATGCTTTCTGCCATAGCAGAGATGGTAAACTTTCATTAAAAGAAAATAAAAATAAAAATAAAAGCAACTGAGACGCTGACAAGATTATAACACTTTTTCTGGAACTAAGGAATATTTTTGGACGTCCTCTCCATAAAAGCTGCAGCGTTAGTGTGAGTTTATTCACCATATGGACTGTGTCAGGCTTTGGCTTCATTTCAGAGCATCTGTAAGATGCTTCCTTAACCTCTCCTGTGTTTTTCTTCATAGCAATCGAATGAGCTTTATCTCACCAGAAAGAGACGGTATTAATTCAGCAAGAATATTTGCCAATTCAGTTTCCGGAGAAGAGGAAGAAAGTTACATTCATATGGTAATCTTCATTTTCACACAGCCATCCTTTGCTTTATTCTGCTCTGTCACATTGATGGAGAATGTAGAAGTTTGTTTTCTAAGAAAAAATGTTGAGGAGGTTTGTCCTTTGCCTTCTGTTTCAACAAAAATGATGAAACGGTTTTAAACCAAAGACAGTGGGACCAATTTACAGAGAGATAAGGGGAGCCCTTCTTCTGCTCTGCAGAACTCAGCTGTTCGCCCACGAATGTTGCTGAGCAGTTCCAAGAGATCACAGGGATCAGCCATATTTACATGAGAACTCATTAAGGCGAAGGCAAATTAAATCTTTTCACCTCTCAGAAGCGTGCCCTGCAAGGTCTCCTAGGAAATGACAGAAAGCCGTTAGCGCACTTCCTAAAGAAACACACCAAATATTGTGCAGAAACAGAACACCCATTACAGTCTCCTTTTGCTTCTGCTTTGGCTGGTGGCACTAACCCCACTTCCCATCCCACGAGAGAAGAACATCTGGCTTTGTGGCTTCCTTTTCTTCATTCACTCTCTAGCCGTAGCTTGCAAAAGACCAGAACCTCAGTTTCCTTTGAGTTTTGGGTAGAAATTCATCCCAAATCCCTCGATCTGAGCCACTGTCTACACATTTGTTGGGCTGAAGCCCAACAGCAAAAGCTGTTCAAATACACTGCAAAACTGACCGCAGAATCCATACACAGTCATCTCAAATTTTAACCCACATCTTTATCAAAACCTGCTCGATAGGGCAGTTCCAAGTGTAGCTGTTCCCCTTCTGATGTTTCCAGTCAGTTAAACCCCACCACGTGTTTGTGATCATTCCCTGACACTCTGAGTTGCTAGATTTGGAAGGGTTACCCCCACGATGGTTCAGCTGGCACCCCTCAAATGTGAGCCTTCCAGGGGCTTGGGGTGAGGAGCTGAGCACCTGAGAATGCTGTCTAAATCAGAATGAGATTCAGCATGGTTTGCTTGTTCTGCTATCATTACCAGGAGGAAAAAGGCACTCCACTCCCATATGGCATGTGACAGCTAATCAGCACCACCCTGCAGTTAGCCACCAAATGCCCCTTTGGGTGCTGGCTGTCCTCACTGTGCTGTCCAGAGAGTCTGCACCCAAGGCTGTACTGCTTCCTCCTGGGATCATATTTTAAGCGCATTAAAAGTTTCTCTTCTTTCCTGACAGGAGCACAGACAGGCAACATCTCCATACAGTGGTGCTTTTCCATGGACAAGGAAATCTAACCTTGATTACTTAGCATTGGATTTTAATTCTGCTTCCCCATCCCCCGTACAGAAGGTATGAGTCCCCTGCCAAGAACCCCAGCCTCCTCACTCTGTATCTACTGGAAGGAAATCGAGATCCAGAGCCCTTTTCTGCTAGGTGCCCGAGGGATGCGCAGCAGTGAGGGCTTGTGGGCAAGCTTGTTGGTGCTTGGAGGATCTCTGCATGCTCTCCCATCTCCACTGAGTCTCCACAAACCCTTTCCTGCTAGTTTTCCCCCAAATCTCTTTGCAGTAACAAGTTTACAGCCCACGATATATTCCCCAGGTAAAACTGTACCATCTCTTGTAACACAGCAAAATGTGCATCCTTATTCTTCCATCTCCAAAAACATTTTAATTTCTTTAGCAATGCTGAGAAAATGCAGTCCTTGTTCCAAAGAGCTCGCAGCCTGCACAGGTGGTGAGCAGGTACCACTGCAAGCTAAGGATACTGCGTGTTCAGGAAGTTCTGTGTCCTGTAGATCGTTTTCCCCATCAGCTAGCACTGCTGGAGGCAAAAGACTTAGGACACCAAAGACTTCTTCAATGCAGAGCACCCCTCTGGTTAAAGTGCAGGCATGTTATCCCAGCAGCAGCACTGCTTGCTTGATGAGGATGATGATCTGCGTGGAAATAGCCAGGACAGCCATCTCCCTGAGTGGGCTGAGCAGCAGGGTGGAGGATGGATGGCTGTAGCTCAGGCAGGCTGTAAAGCAGTGCTTCTGTCAGCTGATGTCACTGCAAGCTTCGGGGTGAAGTGAGGCAGAGAACAAGGGATAGCAGGAAATGGAGCCAGGCTTCACTACCGTCCCTTCTCGTCCTAAAATGAATGTGATGTTTTTCTCCCCTGTCTCTCACAGAAACCGTTTCTTTCTGAGGAGCAGAGAGTGGACTATGTCCAGGTAGATGAGCAGAAGACTCAGGCGTTACAGAACACTAAGCAGGAATGGACAGATGAGAGGCAATCAAAAGTTTAAAGGAAGAAGATTGGGATCTGGAGATTTTTTTGCACTGGAACCATGATGTCAATGAAGCAGCTACCACAGAGTTCAAAGGCAGAGAGAGCGAAGAAGCTGTAAGATGCTTACAGTCTTCAGAGCAGTGGCATTTTTACCAGAAACCTTTGATTTCATCTGGAAATAGTATGGTGAATGAGCGAGTGCTTCACTGATGCTTAAAGTAATGCATTACTCTTCTTACTGCCCTTACTGGTAAGCTACATGGTACCACTTCTGGCATGATCCTGGGACAAGTCATACACTTCATGTTAACAAATCCACTACATGTTGCATTAATCTGGTTGGTCCTGCCCTTTCCCTCTGCTGCATAATTCCTAGTTGCTAAAGCTATTTTTTGATATTCCTACAAGTGCTGTGGGTGCTCGGGCTGCCTGTGGCAGTAAGCATCTGTCAGGTATCGATGACTAATCAACTAAGGGCTAAAATACTGAAACAATAAGAAGAACTTTTCAAGTTTATAGCGCTCAAGCAAAGAGAAATTTGGAAAATATTTTTCCCCTGCGTTTAAAAGGTCTGACTCTGAGCTGATGCTGCCAGGAGCTCGAAACGAGACTGTGTACTGGTGGGACTGGGACATGTGGGCATTGACCCTCTGGTTGACGACCGTCGTGTTGGGCTTCTGCTCTCTGCTGTGGCTCATCCTCGTCACCCCTCGCTCTGATTACTACTGATGTTTTCTCCCTATCTTGAGGAGTGTCTTCAGCACAGCACAGCTGCTCCTCTAGCAGGAGGCTGCTGACACACAGCTCTCAGCTGGCTGAAAAAAGAGAAAGGGAAGCTGCGAGCCTGTTTCTGCAAGTCTTGGGAGACCTGGCGAAGGATCAAGAATGCTTTCATTCAAACTGCAGAAGAAATGCCATTGGAATCGCTGGTTGTCAAACTGATTGTTTCATCAGACTCACCCCAAAAAAGGGAAAATTAAGAAGTGCACTGCGGTCTGTGAGAGGCTAGCAGGCGTGGTAAAGGAAAACAACGTGGTGTGAGGAACTCTGGGTTCAGGAAGCTGATCTACCTTGGGTCTTGTTAGGGACACTATCTCAGGATCATATATGTGTATAGTTTGATATTTAACTTTGAAAGCTTGTCTGCAATCTATTTTAAGATGGCACATAGCCACTGTAGTACTGGCAATTTGCGGTGCGGTGACCCACACCAGATTTGATCTTTGCTCGTGCAGGTAAGTCCCACTGGCCAGAGAGGCCTGATCCTGCCAGCATAGATTTCCTCTTGGACAAAGCCAAGTCACTGGCCCGTTGCGTGCCTGCTGTACCACGCTACCACCAGACCTCCCCAGAACGCTGATTGACCGAGCAGTGGCTGTGGCAGCATCATCACAGACATTGTTGGCACTGAAAGTCTCTCCTTACTGCTTTCCCTCCAGCCCCTGGGCTCACCAGGTGGGCTGAGCTGTATGTCCTGCAGGAAGGGGCCACCTTGAGAGCAGTTATGCTGCTTTCCTCCTACCTCAAGACAGCTGAAGTGCTCGCAAGTCTTGCTGTTTCCCTAGGTCAGATGCGGAGCTGGGTATCTGGCTGACACCCTTTGCCAGCACCTCTGCTGCCCCAGGGCAAACTGGGCACCTGGCTTCACAGACAGAAGTTGACCTGGGTGAGAGATGCTTAGAAAATCAGATTGCTGCTGCAGGATGTTCCTTCTTCTCCACCCCACCCAAAGCTCTAAAATGAAAGCTGATGTCTGGAGAATTCATAAGGAATTTACGCTTTTCAGCATAAAATCTTATGTGAAATTTAGTTTTTGAGCCCCCTTTTTTTTTTTTTTTGGTCTCAAACCCAATGTAGGTGAGTGCTGCACAGCCGTGCCCCAAGTGGGGCTGTGGGAAAGGGGAGCTGGACTCTGGGGATCCACACCTCTGGGGGCTGCAAGAGAGTGCATCTCACAAGGACTTTGACCTTTCTGCTCAAATTGCTCTCATAAAGCGTGCAAACAATAAAATGTCTCTGAGAGCTTGCAGGGTATGCTACAGCACAGAGTGAACACTCAGCCAAAGTGCATATTGTGGTACGGGACCACCACACTGAGGAGCCTTGCAAAGTACAGAAAGCATCTGTAAAGGGCAAGCACAATTATGCTAAGCTGCTGCAGAGCCCGAATTGCAAAGTGATGGCATGCTAGCCTCTGATTCAGCCTGCAGCAGCGTGCAAATCAGCTCATGTTCTACTGGAGCATTTCTTTTCATGCTGTCAGAAAATCTTCTGAAGTGGAAAAATACCAAGCTATTGAGGACAACTGACAACGTTTGTTGTTGTGATTTGTTGTAAAACTGTTTAAACTTGGTCTAAAACTTGGCTACTGGGTCAGACAGAAGTCTAGAGAAGAGCAAGAGCCTTTGGTTTTGTTTTCTTGGAAAGACATAAATGTTCAGCTTGGATGTGGCTGTCCTTCGGTCAGTCCCCCCTAAACTTCAGCGTGTCACCTTCCCACCCCCAGAGCTGTCTCATCTCCATCAGACACAGCTTTCTGGTTTCTAACTTTCACTTTTAAACTCTTAAGTTTGGTGTTTTATTCAGGTTCCTCATTCAAGGTCCAACTGCTCCAGAGTCCATGAGATGCGCCCTTGTGCAATTACAATATGCAAAATAGGAGCCATTAGAAAATAATTAAAAAAAAACCTACAAAAGTTTAAAAGCAGAACAGTCCTCCCTGAAGGCTTTCTGTTAATCCCATGTGGTCAAATTCTGCAGTACCCCTAAGAAGATAAAGAAAAGGAGGATGGCAAAAGGCAACTCTGCTGCAGTCACCCCCATTGCTGGGGACTTCGGTCTGAAACAGCAGCAGCCAGCTGCAGTCTGCCAGCCATGGACCTGGTGGCTGCTGTCAGCATCCCTGAGATGTCAGAGGTGAAAGGAAACAGTGCTCAGTTCATTCTGCTCCTTGGACAGAGGTGAAAGACCGACTGTGAAAGCACCTGGAAACTGAATCAGCCTTTCGTCGTGTCTGAAAGCGTAGCCCAGGCAGGAGGCCGGGCACACTCCTGGTAGCGCCCTTTGTTTGCTGTAGGGCTGTTCTTTTGTTATTTGTCTGTATTTCTGTGCAGATATCAGGGGAGCTGGTGCAGAGGGAGGCTCTGTACCTTGATGAGCACGGGACAGCCGGCAGCCCCTTGTGAAGCTCCCGTCCCCTGGGGAGCCGGCATTGCCCAGCTCAGGACCTGTAGTGCCTTCTCCAGCATCTCTGGAGGTTCTCATTTAAGATGGAGAGAAGCATTAAGAAGGCAGAGCGGGCTCTGTTCAACTAGCAGTGTTGCTCTGTGGAGCTTGCAGGTGCAGCTGGATCGCATGAGGAGGAGGACAGCAAGCTGAGCGGTGCTGTGGGTGCAAAAACACCTGCCTGAAATAAATCCTGCAGAATCAGAAAGAGATGAATCTGCTCTGAACTTCTTTCCTGAAGACAGCAGGAGTGCTTGCTGGGAGTTGCGCTCATTCCCAAGGCCTTTACTCCATGAGGGTTTAATATAGCAGTTCTGCAGTCATGCAGTGATCACACAATGAGCAAAGAGCGTAGCAGGATCCAGGACTCCTCTTGCTTTTTGGACTGAACTGTGTTTTCCATTTATAACTCCTTTACTAGAGGAGATGGCATTAAGTACGTTACTGTGGATAGGAACACTTCACCTGAGAAATGCCTACAGCCATTGAACCCAAGCAGCAGCTCACGTTGCCAAGGGCACGGCCCGTGCTCCTCCGTCCCACTGATTGCATCAGAGCTGTGGGTTTGGGAGTTGCATTATCTTGAAGTGATTCAGTGGTTTCGAAGCCCATGCGATGCTGTGATGAGGACGAAGCACGGGGCAATGCCTTTCCTTTGTTCCCCCGTTCCGCAAAAAAATCGCTCAGGTTCGAAAAAAGAAATCCACCAAAACAGCAGACTTCTGTCGTTTCAAAGCCAGAATGTTCTTTGTTCAAATGAAACTTATGTCTTGTGCAAGTGAAGCATTACACTTTTTTGTATTTGTAAATCTGTGGGGAAGCATTAAGCAGTCATCACTGTTACCACGGGGAAAGTTGTTGGCAGAGCGGAGGAGCTCTCCCTCCCTGATGTTTCATTGCAATGTTTGTTGTATATATTTGCACATTCGACTGTGTATCTTTTTTTCTAATAAATTAATATAAAATGGAGCTGTGACTTTTAATTGTTTTGCTTAAAAAAAAAGGAAACTTGCCCCATTCTTCATTGAATTTACCATATTTTTTCTGTTATTTTCCATTTTCAGTCTGTTACTAAGCTGCCACTTGTTTGGATACGATGAGGCACTCAGGTTTCTTGTGCCTCTCTGCATTTCTTTGCTTCTCCGCCTCCCCACCTGAGCATCACAGGGCATGGGGAGAGCTGCTGGATGTTGGGGCTTGGACTTCCAGACCCAGGTCACACGGAGCTCTGACACTTGTATGGTCTGAAAGAGACCAAGAGAAGAAGCCTCCAGAAGAGGAGGCTTGAGCTGCTCCCTTGCACAAAAACTTTGCCGCAAGCTCCTGAGCGTGGAATTTGATTTCTGAAAGAGACAAAATCCGAGGGAGCATTCTTTCAGGCTACAAACTTCTTCCTTGCTGGGCAAGCCCGATGGACTGAAGCCAGCAAATACAGCTCCCAGAAGAGGACAAGAGGTTCCCAGCAGAAAGTGGATTTGGCTGTGGTGTGTGTTTTATCTGCGAGGACGAGGCCACGAGCAGGGTAGCAGGCAGGCAGTTTGCCGGGCAAAAAAATAAGAGATGTCAGGGCTTTTAAGTTATTTTAAAAATTAAAAAACTGAGGATTCATCGTTTCTTTGGTTGGACTTCCTCTGCAGTTAGTCAGAAATCATCAGGAAATGCCACCTAAGGAAATCCTTCCCGAACTGCGTGCTCAGCATTAGGAGTGTGTGCGTGCAGAAGGAGCCGCGAGGCGGCTGCTGGGCTCCCAGGCACAGAGCTGGGCAGGGACAGCACGAGCAAGTGCTGCAGGGAAAGTGGAAGGGCAGGGAGACGAAGCGAAGAGGAACTGCGAGGTGAGAAACGGGTGTGCAAGAATAGGACTGCTGAACATGCAAAGCGCCATTGGTACAGATGAGGCACTGCTCAGAACTGTTTTATATGTGAATAACCCTAAAATTCGGTTTTGTGGGCTACAACTAAGTCTAGATCTTTTCTAAAAACACTTCTATTCATAAAATTATTTGCATTGCATTATTCTTTTGCACCTTTTTGCATTTTTAAGCTCTTTTTTTTTTTTCATCATCCCGAGCTTTGTGCTTCTGCGCATGGAGCAGACCCAGTCCCCACAGCTCAACTTCAGGGGCCCTTTGGCATCGCAGACAGCAGCCCCCCAACCTATGCCTGCAGCCCCCAGACAACTGCAATACAAATAAGGAAAATAACCTCTGCTGATGTCCCCCCCCCTGGAAATACGTGTTTATTGGGGTTCTGGCCCAGGGACCATCATGCACAAAGGGCCTCATGAGCTCCTCCAGCCCCTGAAAGGAACAGCCAGTCCCACTGTGTGGTTGTGAAGAGCCTGCCCATGGGGACAGCTCTGGGTGTGTGCAGCTCTTGGTACTGGGGCACTGGATTCGTTTGATGGATACATAAGCTGTCACATTAGCCTGAAAGCCCTGTGCCAGCTCCTTTAGCTGCATGAATGAGAAGGAAATCACGTCCTGCTGCTGCCTTCTTCTCCCCCTCTAAGCACCTGGGTCTCAGCCTTGCACATGGACAGGGAAACCTGCAGCCTTAGGAGGAGGAAAAAGGAATGAAGCTCAGCTGAGAGTCTGCCTGCAGACACTATCTCAGCAGCCGGCAGGAGATGCGATCAGTAACGTCAGCCCAGTGTTGAGCAACCTGTTTGTCAAACAACAGCCCAACCGCTTCCCGGGGCACTGCCCGCTTCCCCTCGTGCAATCCGTCCCGGTACAAAGGGCCAAGGCTGGGGCAGGCAGGGAGACACGCAGCCAGGAAAGCTCCTGGGCCCAGAGTGAGGCCGTGCTGGGCAAAAGCAAGCCCTGCTGGGGTGTTATAAAACCACCTCAGGAGCTGCCACAGGACCCAGTCAGTAAAGAGAGCTGGCACCAGGGGCTGTGCCTCACCCCTCATCCAGACCTGCCTACATGCTGCTTATGGGATTTACTTTGCAGACCCTGTTCTTGTTATCGGTGTCACTATTCCGCTTACACACAGGCAGACAAATGTCTGTACTAATCATGTCTTCACCCAGTGGCATGCAGGCTTTTGCGGTCTTTGGGCTTTTTCCAGCCCACCCCATGCAGGGCGATGCCAAGCGCGAGCTCCGGGTGCTGGAGGCAGCAGTAACGCATCTCCCAGGATGAGATTAGCCCAGCACAGATTATCTGAGGCTGCACACGGTCCCCTGACCTGCCCTGGTGCAGCAGTGGGCAGTACAGTGTGACTTGTGGTGCTGCAAAGGTGCAGTTAACACAGGCAGGAGTCAGAGCTCAGAAACAGGCATGAAAACCCACTGCAGGGCTTTTAGCAGCCAAGTCCGTGTGGCCTCCAAAGGCACCGTGCTCACTCAGCACCTCAGCACACCCGTGTTCAAGCTGCAGGAAAGAGGTGTGACAAAAAAGGATCACTCTGTAACCAAGAGATGGACAATGAATGAATTAAACCCTGGGAAAACCTTCAGTGGGAGTGCATGCCCTGTTAGGGAAAGCCATGCCTCAGGCCAGGCTGCTCTCTCGTGTGGATTCTCTGGTGTTTAACACAGTGTGAGCTCCCATTGAGCTCTTCCTGTGGTTAGGACATTTGTAATATACGGTTTCTCTGATTTCTTATAAGCAGCAGAGCTATGCTGAAACCTTACAGCATTCAGTCTGTCAAAGGCACAAACCCATAGAAAGTTAGTAGTGATCAGTTTCTTAGTTCCACAGCCCGTGGAGCTGCTTGTCAAATCCAGCACTGTCCCATAAGAGAAGATGTAAGGAAGAGAGGGGGCTGGCAGATAGCACGCAGCAGCTCAGGCTCCTGCCCTCCGTGAGCCCCTCGTTCTGGCGAAGTAGTCTTGCCAGCACTTAATTAAGTTAATTTTACATTCTATATAAAATCCACCTCCTAGGCGATTTTGATTCCAGTGTTTCAATGGCGTTGATTTACTTGTTTCATCAGCAATGACGGGTAATTAAAGTAAGCAGTTTGGTTTCAAACGCTTGTAACTCTCTACCATTTACAACCACTCCAGTTTCTTCCTCTCAGAACCATCTTTTCCGAGGTTGCTGAGTGCCTAGTAACACAGCGAGATGCCTCGAGGCCATTCACGAGTGCCTGAGTTCATTTATCCATCCCTTCTTTATTATTTTTGACAGTATAGATAAAAGATATGTGCTGGTTTGCCCTTATCTTCTGTTTTCCTGCACACTGAAGGAATTTTCTATGTTTTGAGATGGAAGATTTTCCTTCATAGACTCCTGCAGCTTTGTCCCTATTTATTCATGCTTAGCCAAATGCCATGCACGTCGCCATCATTCTTCCTTCCCGTTCATTTATTTGGCATGCAATAATGCCCTCAGGACTGTAATTTCCAAGCCTGCTTTAAGCTGATTCTAATGCAAGATTTTTTATTACTGTCAATTTTATACATCTCAAAGCTCCGCTGTTCGTTCCTTCCTCTGTTGTCATGGTGGCAGCCCCGCAATCCAATCAGTGCCCCAGCCCTAAATCCTTCTCCTTTAAAGCAGGTACTCACCCTTTCCTTGGTGGGGATGGACACATCTCAGATGCTCTTTGGCCCAGTACAACAATTTGTGTACTTTCATTGTCCGATGGATGTAGCTGTCTTTGTTCTCTGGGGTTACTGTCTCTGTGGTTAAAATGGGCAGTGTTACAGCAAACCCTGCTGCTGGCTCTGATCAGCGGTCCTCCAGGCTTCACATCTTGCCTCCAAGCATGGCCAGAAAGCAAACTCACACCCCAAAATTCCAATTCTGCTGGCCAAAACAAAAATCCACCAAAAACTTCAGATTGCTTTAAAGGACAAGTTGCATTTCTGCCCTCTGTCTCTTTCTCTGAGACACAACTGTGGTTGTTCTGCTCTGAAAATCAGACCTTTCTAAACCATGGTGTCCAGCTGGCTGCAGGCTGAGGGGAACGGTTTGCAAGCCACTGCAGCAAGTCTCCCCCTCTCCTGCTTGGAAAGGCTTTTGAAAATTCCCTAATTACAGCCAAATCAGCCCCAGACATATTGCTGCAGCACCTGCACTTGTGTGATGCTGTTGGCTAAGCTCCCCAAATAGCCTCTTGCAGAGAGGCCCCTGAAATGAGTGCTGGGGTGATGGGAAGAGAACGGATTGAGAAATGCATCGGTCAGCTGTCAGCCCCAAACCCCTGAATATGTGGAGGAGGGCTAGCAAAGCTATTTTCTCAGATACCAATTACGTTCTATCAGGTAATGCTGGCAGTGACTGTCACGATCACAACTGCTCACATGTACACATACAGTCTTCTGGCAAACAAACAGCACACCCTGGGAGATCCCCAAAGCCTGGGCAGATCTCCAGACCCTGCCATTACACCAAGACTAATCCGTGAGCCCAAAGGTCAGATCCCGAACTTGTGGGAGATCCCTGGATCATCTCCTGCTCTACTGAACCGATGAGCTGTAATTAAACTGGTCATGTAAATGACCAAACTGGAACGTGTTAAAAAAAAACAAAACAAAACAAAACCCAGTACTACAGCATTCACTTTGCATTGTAACATCTGTTTTGATTACTCCTTAAAATAAATAAATAATAAAAACTCCAAACACATTAAATTGTAATGTCAAGGAGAGAAGACAAAGAAAAGGATAACACTCCAGGCTGTTTCTTGCTTTCCTTTCTCTTTTTTTCTTTTCTTCTTTTTCTATACAAAGTCAGCGATTTAGAAGTCAACCCTCAGTGGCAGCTTGGAAGGCAGAAGTTGGAGATTGCCCAGGGAGAAGGGCTCCCAGCTCCAAGCACTGGCACTTCCCCATTCCATTTGTGTCCAAAGGAACTTCAGGAAGGAAGAGGCAGAGGAAGTATGACTTGCCCTCATGTGACAGAAGATGAGAAAGTTAAAGAGTGGCTTATACCAATCAGACATTGTAGAGCACAGAGTTCATATTTCTGGAGCATTCTGAAAAGGGGCTTAAAGGCCCTGTGGATTTTGTACATCTTGTGGGGTCTAAAACCAGCCCTGAGGCAAACATGATCACAACTCAGGGTCCCTTCATTGTCCTAGAGGATCAAGGAGGATTAGCATAGGATGGCTTGCTTTGAACACTGAGCACAGCTGGATTTCCCTGGAGCTGCTGGGCCCATTCTGAGTGCTGGAGCAGGCTGAGGTGGATCAGATGTCCTCTTAGAGAGCTCCAAACTCCCGTTGACATGGCTTACTGCCCTGTAGCCACAGCTCCTGATGTCAAGCTGTTCAGAGAAGGAAGGCTTTAGCTTTGGAATTCGGAAGCAGCTCTCTTTGGGACTCCAGAGAAAGTCTTCAGTGAGATGTTGAAGCTGTTCTCCCTTGTATTTTCCAGAAATACCCTTCACTGAGCGTTCCTTGTGGCACTCCGAGCTCTATGCTACTTTTTCTCGGAGTGAATAAACCCCAACCAATTTCTCTGTTGCCGTTTTCAGGACACATTTCAACATTATATGTCTGAGAAACTACACTGTCAGTGAAATCCTGACGCAACTAGATCTGCTCTATTTAAAAAGGTCTTCTATGGTTTACGTGATCGGCAAACTTTTCTCTTTCATCCATCCTTTTTATGATTCCTCTTGTACAGTACCTCTATCCTTGCTCACAGAAAATGAGCCGTGCATTGCACTTCTCAGTGCTGATCTTCTTTTTGCATCTTCACCCTTTTCCTTCTTTCATTACTCTTACGCTACATTTTTTTTAAATTCAATTTGTCTCTTGAAGAGCAGCTTATTCAGGTCTGCCTCTCCCTGGAATCCTCCCTGATCCTTTATTAAAAAACAAACAACTGACATAAAAATGAGTCCAAGTTCCAGCCAGGCAATTTGCAGTGACAAAACTCTCGATCTGATCTTTTGATATTTTGCAGTTATGCAAGATTTGGAAGAACTTAGCCATAAAGTCTCCCAGTTATGTACCCAAACGTCTTCTCCACATTTTACCATACAGACAGAGGGAAACGAGGGCCTTTAAAAAAGATTGGCAGAATATCACACCCAAAAATCCAAGCTGAGCCACGGCGTGACATTTTTTTTCTTTCATGTCTCTGCTCAGGGAAGATTTAGTCAACCAGCAGGCCGAAGTTCTCATTTTGGTGTCAGCATTATTAGATGATGCTCATGTCTCATTTCTCTCTTACAGACCTTTGAATCCAACAGCCAATCTCAACTGAGCTTTAAGAAGTAAAGACCCCACACATGCTTTGCTTTTACAGAGCTACTGGAAAACAAGCAGCCAAGCAGCAAGGATTATCAGTGCCTCTGCAGGGAGAACGGCTGTGGCAGGAATTCTCCTCTTATCAGGTGTCAGTGTGCTCAGGCAGGAAACCAGCTGGGAGCCCCCATGGCAGCAGCAGGGAAACCAGGCTCCACTACTTCTGCTGCTCACAAAGTTGCATTTCCTTCCCTTGTGGGCAGGAGTGGAAGCAAGACATTTTTCAGACACTTCAGTGTCCAAATCTCTGAGGGAGGCAACTCCACTTCCAGCTCCTGTGTCTGTGGGGATGCTTTGCTGTCCTCCAGGAGAGAAGCTAACAGCAGCTGTTTGTTTGATCCTCTCAGATTTAAACTGGGATTGAACAAGTCCCATTACATTTAGTGTCATATTTTTGAGATCAGAATCACACTGTTTACCAAAAATACATAGATTAGTAGACATTTTTATCTCATCTATATCTTGCAAAACAGCAGCCACCATTAAGGTTGGATTTCATGATGCTGAGCAGATGGTATTTATTGACAAACCTCCAAGGTATTTTTATTACTTATCAAGCACTTTTGTATTATAATAAGTATTTTCTGACATATCTAAAAACATAAGCACTTGGAAAATAGGTGGTTCTACGAGTACCTGGTTTCCTTGTGTATACAAATAGTGTTGCATAGCAGAATAACTTCAGTGTCAGAAACAAAGCAGCTTCTGACAGATGTTTTAGGCAGTATAGGGATTCTTTCCCAAGTGGGTACTCTGACATTATATACAGTGTGTACTCATACCTCTGATTTTCCTTTTGTCAGGCTAGCTTGGTCCTCTTGGCCACACTATTTCCATGACACTTGCAAGAATAACAACATACACAACTTTTACCCTCGTATTAAACATTGCCAAAATTCACAACCATGTAAGATATCAGTTGTCTCAATAGGCACCTGTGTAAATTATGCTCGTAGTGGAAAATGTGAGTAACACTATACTGAGAGTGGATATGAATAACACAGATTGCCTAATAAACCAATAAAAAACTGACTGCTGTTTCCTATCTGTTGGCTTCTAGATTTTCTACGAGTAGATTGCTAAGGACAGGAGCTCACACTGAAGGGTGTGATCTTCTGTCATCCACACTGAGAGCAGGAGGGCCTGAATAATGAGTTAAGAGTAAAATTTTAGCTCAATCATAGAATCATAGATTAACTGAGGCAGGAAAAGACCTCCAAGATGATCTAGTCCATCTATCCACCTACCACCAGCATTTCCAGACTAAATCATGTCCCTTAGTACCAGAACTAAATGTTATTTATTAAGCATTGTTAGTAAACTGAGTACAGACAGAAATACAGCTGTCTAGCCAATGGGACTCACTGAACTCCAGTACTTATGTGAAATTCAGGCTTTCTGAAACAGAACAATACAGGAAATTCCTTGTTGGGGGTGGAGGTAGCACAGAATAGTTGTTGTGCTTCAGCTCACACCCTCATTTCGAAACAACTTCCCTGTTTAGACAAGCCCTAAGAGATTGAGACATTTATAATGAGTATTTAATCTTGCCATCTCTTCTTTTCTTGCTGTTTTGATGTTTTCTCAGGCTTTGAAAGCTCAAAATCGTTATTTCCAGAAACTACAAGCCTTAAGGCAAAAAGAAGGCAGCTACACATTGACTGCTGCCAGTGGGAATAAAAGGTTTATAACTTTTTCCAGCGCAGGAAATGTTCAATATCTCCACAGCAGTGACCATGTTCTAATGCATTTATGCCCTCAGGGTTATGGAAATCCTTCATTCACAACTTTATCCACCGTGGATCCTGAGGCCGCTAATATTTCTACTGTGTCATAATGCTGTTCAGCAGTATCATTACCGCGTGCATGTTGTGAAGGACAGATGACTACGTGTTTTTTAGATGAAATCAGTCCCAAAGACACTCAGTGAGAATGCAGCACCTGAGGCAGCAGGAATGCCTGTTCTGAATTCTCCTCAGGAGCGGAGTGCAATGGAAGGAGACCTCAACACGGCCTCAAGGCAGGACAGAAAAACAATGAACGATTTGTACAGCAGCAGCGAAACTTCCTCGTTGTCATTCTGGGAAATACTGTCTTTGGAAACCATAAGGCCGGGAGAGTAACAGTAATGTCACAACAGCCATTTAGAGGACGTGAGAAGCAGCTTAGGATACTAGACACGAGCATTTGCTTTCTGTGCTGGGGATGGGTGACTTTTTCCTCATAAATTGAAACTGTTTTCTTTTACCTCACACTGTTCAGTTTGGAGCGGTGTGCCCTCACGTTACTGATACGGTTGGAATATAGTGTGGAAGAGGGATTCCTCGTTCTGCTGTGGAAACCCACAGAGCGTGTGTGGCTGCTGAGGGGAAAGGAGCACGTCCTGGTTTCTGCAGAAGTGCTTCTTTCTCACTCTTCTTACCCCAGGGACCGCTGTCACTTATGAGGGTGGGAAAACGGGACAGCTTCTTGAGGAATGCTTTGAAAACGAAGCTGAGACGCCTCGTGTGAGAGAGGCAACCCCAGCAGCAGGGCAGCCGAGCCCCGTGGCTGTGCCACGCTGCCCAAAGCCGTCCTGTTGCAGCCCACCGACGAGGCGTTCAGCTGGGCGGTTACGAGGCGGTGGGAAGGCAGCGGGGACAGCAGGATGGAGCGACTTGCTTGTTTGCTCTCAGGAAATCGACAACCACGGAGCACAGCACGGCAGACCGACAGCTCCCGCAGCTCGGCCGGGTCCGCCTCACAGCTCGCCCGCCGGGGCGGGGCGGGGCGGGAAGGGCGCGCGGTCACATGACGCCGCCGCCGCCGCCATTTTGTCTGGGAGTGGAAATGTGAACGGGGAAGGTTGGGAGCAGCCCGCGGCACGAGGCGCAGCGGAGCCGGCCGCCTTCCTTCCTCCAGCCGGCCTCAGCTGCGGACGGTGCCCCGCTCCTGGCCGTGGCCTTGGACTCGCGCCCGCCGCCCTTCCCCGGGGAGCCGCTGCCGGCCCCGCCGCGATGTCGGGGCAGTCCATCACCGACCGCATCACGGCCGCGCAGCACAGCGTCACCGGCTCGGCCGTGGCCAAAGCCGTGTGCAAGGCCACGACCCACGAGGTGATGGGCCCCAAGAAGAAGCACCTGGACTGTGAGTACGGCCCTGCCGCGGCTCGTCGCGGCGTTCTTAGGGCTTCGCCAAAGGGCTTTAAGTGAGCGGAGGGGGGTGGGAGAAGGCGGATCCGGCGCGTCGCTCCTGAACGAGCCTGCCGCTGCTGTTAGGCGTCAGCTGAATATGGGAAAAAACAACAGCGTGTGTACTACAGAGTGCAGGAAGCTGCCTCTGGTATCTGCGGGATCGTCAGAGTTGTTGCTTTGTTTCGATTTGAGTTGGTCTTCGGCTGCGCGAGCCTGCGTTGGATGCTCGCAGCTCTGTGCTCCTCGCGTGCTGTGCGAAGTGCAGTGAGCTGGCAGGGAGGGGACGTGGAGCTGGACGCGGCTCGCCACGGCAGCACTGCAGCTGCCTGGGGGCTCCTGGGGCCGTGGTGCTGGGGATACTGCTGCTCAGGCTCTCGCAACAAGCCTGCTGTGATGGGGAGCAGTTCGGCTCTGTTTTGTCACGCATCTGTTGCAACTTCTTGTTTGAGAGCTTTGGATGTGGGTCACATAGTTAACAACCGGCGCAAACGTGTTGGTTATTGATCTGGATGTGTGGAAGCCAGCTGCAGCTAGCAGGGTGGAACTGGAAGCCTTAAATACCGAGTGGTATAATGAGAAGGAACGTCGTTTTGTCTTGTTTTCTGCCTGAGGTAGGACGTCTTTGTGAGGTAACCCTCAAGGTCATCGTGGCAGGGAGCCAGAATGTGGAGGCAGGTTGCTCAATAGCCTGAAAGTGTCTGAAACTTGAAGGACGTAATGCACTGCTTGGAAATCATGTCGTTCACTAAAGTTCACAGAGTAAGAAAACGGGCAGGTGGAGGAACTGTGTAACTCGAGGACAGTGCTGTGGTGTTCTTTTGAATGTCCGTGATGCAAGTCTGCTCAGAGCTGTCAGTCTCCTGGAGGTCTTCTTGTGCCAGATGTGTTCTGTGTTCTGATGTAACTTGGTTAACCTGGTAGCCTGGGTGCTTCATTTCTAACATCTGCAAGACTCCGCGTGGCACTTCTTGATATTTTTTCTTGTCCATCTGGAAGCAAAACTTAGCTGTATTTAAGGCAGGCAGGTGAGATACGAGCTCAAATGCTGGTATCTGTGACACAGTATGGTTTCAAAGCCACGATGCAGGTGCTTTCCGAGTTTAGTGAAACATAGCTTGGATTCAATGCAGAAGACTGCTCGCTGTACTTTAGCATCCCTACATGTGTGTGTCATTAAAAATGCTGCTCCATCTGGTATTACTTGTAATTGCTGCTTAAAAAATGCATTTTGAGAGTTGACAGTCGTGCTGAGGATCGTGGAGGAGTGTCAGCCACAGACTCCGTTCAGATTAGTTCTTAAAAATTCCCTTATTGCCCAATTTCTGTAGCAAAGGAAACTTCAGTATTGCAGTGCGGGTATGAGTTCTGCGTGTGGTGTGTGGACTAGTATTTGGAGGCTCAAGTTCTATCTGACTGCGTACTGCAGGGGAGTAAAGCTGTATTCTACTCAAAGAGGAGAAGAAACCTAAGCAGCGTCAATGAAAATATTTCTTATGCTTTTTTTTTTTTTTTCCTCTTAAAGTAGATTGCAGTGTCCTGAATAAGTCAGCAGATCTGTTTCTGTAGTATTTTGTAATATTTTAGGATAAAATATTGCGATTGTTATGCAGCGTTTCTTCATTTTCCTTAGTGGAGTGCTTGAAAACCTTGTCTCTTCTGTGGTGTGCTAGTTCTCTTGCTGTGCCACAGTCTGAGTTATTTCTCCCCTTGTAACTTGTTTACAGCCCACTGAACTAATGCACTGGTGGGGGGGAAGTAGTTGATGTTGCTCATCAAAACTTATAGCTACTGCTCTCATACAGACTAAGACATCTTCTTAGAAGTGATAATTCAGTTCAAAATTGTATCATGTAACAAAACAAGGCTGTTAAGCCTTTCCCTTCAGGTGAAGGTGCAGGTCTCCACTGAGCCATTGAGGTTTCTCGTGTCCTGTTCTGACTGTCACAGTTCTGGGATGTTTTCTCTTTTCCATCTTACTGCTGGCAGCTGCTGGTTGGAGATATGTACCTTGTGATAGAACACGAATGAAGGATCTCAAGTAAGGTGTCTGTCTTTAATCACAGAATTGCTTGACTTAGAAAGGACCTTTAGGGGTCATCTGGACCCCAAATTTCAGTCTGACCTGAAGAAAAAAGCCCAGAACACAGCTGATATTGCAATCTTTTTATCTGTGCAAATTTAATGTAGAATTGCTTAAAGCTTTTTAAAGGAAAACCTTACTGGTTTCATTGAGAAAGTCTGCCTGAGAGTTTGTTTTGCTTTGTTTTACATTGCAACTTCCAAAAAGCAAATGCTTTTTTCAGGTATTTCAGGTAAGCTGCGGAAGAGATATCCTTTGTACTCTTCTAGGCAGTGAGATTTTTCTACTGCTCTTCCATCCAGGCTGCTTCAAATCCTGTACAGAATTCTTCTGCTTGAAAGCCAGATGACTTTGAGCTTTTTTTCTGTGCAAAGGCAATGTGCTGCTGAACTGTGTTCTATTCTTGCTCAGGTCCCACAACCTCAAGCACAGCTTGGATCCGTAGCATTTTGTACACAAAACTCCTAAAGGGGTCGGGCTCACGTCTTCCAGAAGGAAGCCAGTCATCCTGGAAAACCTCACCAGCACTTGTACAGAATCACTGGAGCTGTATTTCTCAGTCACACAGTGCCCTGTGGAGCACAGCAGCACGAGCTGCCCAGACACACGGGGGCTTCTTCAACTTCTGCTCTGTCGTTGTCACTTGGCAGAAAACTTCTTCTGGACTTCTCAAAAAGCAGAAGGCAGTGGCTCCATTCTGAAGGTCGACATCAGCCTGGCTTATCACCATAAGCCTTTTTTTTCTTTTTAAGTGAATGGGCAATGTAAGGAGAGTTGATCAGTCATGGCATTTGGTGTAGTTTCTGACAGTAGAATCCTGTCACATCATGACAGAGTAACCCTTCTAAGCACGTTTGCTGTCTTGTATGCAAGGAATCTCCCAGATGTTCATCATTGAAGGGTTTACTGGCATGTCTGCTGGCAGACCTTGTCTGAAGGAAGGCAAGAGTTGTGGATGGGACTGAAGTCTGTGTGAAGCAAAAATCTCTCTAGTAAAATGTGAATGAGATCAGTCAGCCTGCCATTTCTGTCTTAGAGAGCAAGAAGTTGTTTTTAACCTGCATCTTCCTTTCAAGTCCTGCTTGTTGTTTGCTGAGCACTCTTTTCAGTGAGGATACTGAAAGTATAAGTGGCTTATTTGGTGAAGGGAGAGAGCTTTGCACAGAAATGCTGTTTTCAGTAGGTTCTCTATGTAGTCTTGGACCTCAACAGTTTCATAGGGTTTCCTGTTAGCAGTGTTACAGATATTGCTCAATATATTTTGTGGTGTTGCTGTTGTTTGTAAACTGAGAATAGGAATCAGGACTTGTAACACTTCTGCTGCATCACTCTGCTGGTTATGGACTCTCCAGAAATGCTGAGCTAGCGCAAACAGCAGTCTCAGCATACTTATAAACTGAATAGATTCAGGAGGACTTATTTACCTTAATACGCTTTGAGATAATTACTTAGAAATATTATAGTGGAGTTGTTTAAGAGAAGAGACTTTTGAGTTAAAAGTGCTCTCTTCCTACGTATAGACTTTGGAATGGGAACTTGTTTCATTAGGTGGAGAAGAACTGTACGTTGTCTGGACTTGGCAAAATGCTGAAACGTTTTTAAATTGACACAGCATCTGAGGACGACAGCCACAAGCTGGAGAAGCACCTGCTGAGTAACTTGCTTTTTGTGAATTTGGACAGAGGCATATTTTAGTTCTGAGCAGAAAGGTTGTGATGTGTGGCTTATTTCAAACTTCTTTTTAGAGCTTTTTTTTCTTTTTTTTTGTACAGTTATTTCAGTGGTTTGTTTTTTTTTTTGTGTGTTGCTCATAGTTGGGATTAAAAACTTTTGCCCCATCTTGAATGTTTTCTGCCTGTTTGGAAACTTCTGACATGAAGGTGAAGTCAGTAAGTAGTGTTCTCCTGTATCTTACTGAAGCAGAAAGCTGTCTAAAACTCTTCACTTTCAGTGTTGCTCTTATTGAATGACTCAAAGTGAATGTTAGTGATCCTTGGCTAAAGGACTTGAAAATATGGTCTTAATAAACAGATCTGTAGTTAAGGTTCATCTGTAATGTATTCTGTGCACTAGAACAGCTAGAAATGTTTAAACAGCTTATGTTAAACATATTGGAAGCTGGCTGCCTTGGCACCTCGCTGTTAGGTCCTGCATGCAGCCCTTCAGGTACTTGCACAGAAGAAGCCACGAGCAGCAAGGCTGATCCACAGCCAGCATCCTGCTCGGGGACTTGCCTTCAAGAGTAGCCACAAAGGAGTGTTTTCAAATGAGGTGTTTGTAGTACTGGCCTTGCCCAGTCCTTGAGCTGTGCTTTGATCACACCTGAGTCCAGAGTAGCTCAAAGAGAGTTACATGAAATGTGCATGTCCTGGGGGGGTTAGAACAGCCCTGCTTGCTTTTCAGCAGTGCCTTTTTCCCTGGGTATCTGCTGGAGCATGCTCTGGTTTTGTACCAGTGCTCAGGCAGAGATCTGATGCTGTCTGACCTTCCTAGTTAATGTTTAACTATCGAGTTTATGATGAGTCTTTGACACAAAGAGCTTGAGACCTGCTGTGATCCCCCACGGTACGTTAAGCAGGTTGCTGATGAGTTCCTTTACCTGTATGGAAAGATGCCTGTATGCAGATCCATTTCCTTGCATCTCATGGAAAAGAGGCTTAGCTGAGGTTTGCAGCACCTCGCTGCCAGGTGAGTCAGTTCTCAGGTACTTCCTGCTTCTTGATTTCAGGAGCTGTCTCTGCTTTCCCACTCTTCTCAACATTTCAGTTCTGTTTGGATGGAATGACTTCAGGTGTTGGGCACTTGGTGTCTGCACTGGCTTTTGAACAGTAATTTGGACGCAGGGTATCTGCTGAAGCAGTTTTTTTTGTGTGAGATATTGGGACTCCTTAAAATGGTTGAAGTACTTTGAAATTCACACAGTGAGTTTGAGCTGGAGATGTAAAATAGTTCAGTTATTTCCTAAATGAAGAACTGATGTTGAAACATCCAGTATGAGTTCTCTATGTAAAACTACAAAACCTGATAATCTTTTCTGAGCACTGTAACTGGTTGTAATGCTGTGTTGTTTTGTTTGTTTTTCCTCCTTAAATGTAGACCTAATACAGTGCACAAATGAAATGAATGTGAATATTCCGCAGCTGGCAGACACGCTCTTTGAGAGAACTGCAAACAGTAGCTGGGTTGTAGTGTTCAAAGCTCTAATTACAACACACCACCTCATGATGTATGGAAACGAGGTAAGGCGTAATTAGTTGTGTGAAGGCCTCTTTAACTGTGCTTTTTATATTTCAACAGGTAGTAGGTTGAAATTGGGGGATAATCTGAAGTGAAATTCACTGCTTGGAAGGCATTACTTATTGCAGCTACAAGGCTGAAGTGAATTCAGTAAATCAGGATGTGTATTTTATTCTCTTCTTCTAACATAAGCGATACCTCTCTGCTGAAACGTGAAGGGAAA
Source organism: Callipepla californica brunnescens (assembly GCA_023055505.1). Lineage (NCBI taxonomy): Eukaryota > Metazoa > Chordata > Aves > Galliformes > Odontophoridae > Callipepla > Callipepla californica. The sequence goes on from JALIRH010000013.1 coordinate 5,264,160, forward strand.
AAAACAACAAATCCAGTGTTGAACTGTTGGGGAAAAAATCAGAGCTTAGAGTCCTGGGTTACCAGTTGGTATTTTTTTTCATGTATTATTTTACAGCAGAAAATAGCTGTATTTTTATATCAGTACTGAAGCTGTTCCTTATCTTTGAACAGATGTGTGTGGGGGTTCAGATCAGGGATGTACCTTGCCCCATAAGCCCTACTGATCGTAACTGTTTGTGGACTCACACATAGGTCAAGAAGCTAGAAAGCACAGAAACTACAATTGTTGGAATTATGGATGGGAAACTTGAAAGAAAACCATTTCTAGCAGCCTTGCAGTCTTAATGGTTCATTTCTTATTGTTCTATTTTTGAGCTAGCTATTTTGAGGACTTAAATGTTCCTTAGTCCAATCAGTATGTTGTAAATCTAAATTATGCCAACTTCAGTGGTGCTTTTTTACCACAGTTGTAGAGGTGTTACTGTAAATTATGTTGTTACTTAAGGAAGGAAGCCTGTCTCTGACTTGTACAGCTCCAGCAGAAGTGTGGTAACTCAGATAACTGAGGTGAAGCTCTCAGTTTGCATTTTCCAGCTTGTCTGTTCTGAATGTCCAGAGTTAATATAACCAGCTCCCCTTTGCAGTACTAGTCTGCCTGGGCAGCCATGTCTTTATATAAAGCCATGCTTTTACCTGTTACACTATTTTGTATGTTAGAAGCTTTGCTCATCAGTAGTTTCAAGATATTTTGATTCTTGAACTAATTTCTGTTGTTGGGGGCTACTGGAATCAGTTAGGAGTTCACGTGTAGTTTTCTCATAATACACCTGCGTGTTTTGACTGCCACAACAAGAGTTTGACTCCATTTTCTTCTCCAACAGCGCTTTATCCAGTATCTTGCATCCCGGAACACGTTGTTCAATTTAACTAACTACCTGGACAAAAGTGCCATGCAGGGTAAGGATCTTCAATTGCTGTTTTTGCTCTGTGGTTGGTACCTGTGTTGGTGTACTCCGGGAGACAAGTGGCATTTAGAGAAGAGTGTTATGATTTGTGTTGTGCGAGGCACCAAAGAATATCTGACTCAGCAAGCATAACCAAGAAGGTGAAAATGAGTTAACTGAATGAGTACTGAAAGTTTGCCTGTAACGTGTGTGCTGTCCTTGCAGAGCTGACAGTTTGAAATAGTAAATTTGCAGTACGTGGAGTGAACCTGATGAGTACAGCACAGTGATCTTTTTCAAGCTTTGATTGCACTTCAGTGTCTCAGAAATAAATGTGAATTGTTAATGGGTAGTGAGATAACTTCCAGAGACCTCAGTGTGTTACTAGAAGTATGTCTTCAGCCTGATTTCGGATTAGAGCAGTGCAGTAAGAGCTGCTTGGTTTTTGCCTGCTTCTTCATGCTGTAGGCATTTATTGTCATAATTGCAAAGAATGCATTTCTAATCATAGAAAACTGGGAAGAAGCTGTAACTCTGCGTGTCAAAGATGAAAATAGTGAATCTGAAGACCCAGAAATATGTCTGCAGAGCACTGCTTTTAAACAAGTTGATGTAAAATGGACTAGTAGCAGAGTAGTTCTTGAGAAGAACTTGGAGGAAACTGTACCACTTCAGAGTATCTAACCTACGCACACTTAACTTTCAGGCTATGATATGTCTACCTTCATCAGGCGGTACAGCAGATACTTGAATGAAAAAGCACTTTCATACAGACTTGTAGCAGTTGACTTCACCAAAATGAAAAGAGGGTAAGGCGTTTTACTGCTTGTTTAGCCCTGTGTTTTTATGGAAGGGGAGGAGGAGAGTACTGGTTATTCTTGACCTTATCGTACGTGGTGCTCCTTTAGACCCTGTGGAGTGATCTGATAGTGTGGAAATGGCATGATATTGCTGAGGTTTCTTGGTAACCTGTAAATGTCTTCTACCCTGTAGGATAGATGGAGTAATGAGAACCATGAATGCTGAAAAGCTTCTGAAAACCCTTCCAATCATACAGAACCAGCACGATGCACTCCTTGATTTTGATGTAAGTACTCGAGGCTCAGTTTTCAGTAACAGTCTCTCATTTTGAAGTAAGTTTGGCTGATATAAAGTACTGATTTACTTTTCTTCTTGCTTTCTACACAGGCAAATCCAAATGAACTAACAAATGGTGTTATAAACGCTGCCTTTATGCTCCTCTTCAAAGATTCCATTAGACTTTTTGCAGCATACAATGAGGGGATTATTAATCTTTTAGGTATGTATGACCTTTTTTTTAGCTTTTATATTTCTGTGCAAGTTGTTGAGCAAAATAAAGAACATAGACAATTTATGACTATAATAGCTAGTAAGTTGTTTGTTAACATAGAAACATGTCTTAATGGTAGCTGGCACATGCTTAAATGTATGCTTACCTGAACATTACATCCTGAAACATAAATTGAAGTCCGATGTTGACTGTGATGTGAATAGAACGAAGGCATCACTGGACCGTTAGAGTTAGTAGGCCTTGTGTGTTGAATGTGCACTCACAGCACAGCTGACTTGTGATTTCCCATACTTCCTTTACAGTTTGCCTATTCACTTGTAGCATGGCTCTTAAATCTACATGAGCTTCATACATGGCATGTGTGCTTTTGTTGTTTTTTTTTTTCCTCAAGCTGTTAGGGAAGCCTTGCAGTGACTGTTCAGACAAATTTCTGAATGAAAGCATCCCCTGATCGGTTTGTTTTGTTAATCCACTAATTTTTTTTTCCTGTTGAGATATCTGCGGATATTTGTAGCAAAACAAGAGAATGTGAAGGATGTGGTTGCTGGGTCTTTTATTTTAGCAGATCAGTTCAGTGCATGTACTAATATAGGGTCTAGATATGTAGAAGAATATGTAAACAAGAATAAGGCATCATTTCCAGCTAGTAAGGTGACTTCCTTGGAATATTACTCCAAATGTCTGATTTAATAATTGCATTGGTTTGCATCCGTGTTTGTCAAGCTTTGTGTTATATTCTAAGGTACTGAATCTCAGAAATCATTGTTCCTTTCTCCGCTGAGTGCTTTATTGTCAAGGTGACAGGTATTCATGTCAGCTTGGATACTTGAAGAGCTTTGAGTTGCTGCTGGCTACTCTATCCCTAAAGCTTGTCTCAAATTTACATGTGTATAATGGCGCCAGCTTTTTGCTGGGATGGTGTTATCTTATGAGTGTTTTTCTTGTATCCTCAGAAAAATACTTCGATATGAAGAAAAACCAGTGTAAAGAAGGCTTGGATATGTACAAGAAATTCCTAGCCAGGATGACTAAATTGTCAGAATTCCTCAAAGTAGCAGAGGTAAATAACTGAACGTCTATGGGAAGATAAATACTGAGCTATCTGTACCACAACAGCAGCCTGTATTCATAGTCATGTACCATCACCTTCGCTCTACAGGTAGTGATTCTACAGATAATGCATTTTAACCTCTGGTTACTCTGAGTAATTAGACCTGAGGTTGTCAGGCATCTTTTTCATTAGCCGAACAATGTAATGAATGCTTTCTTAAGTGCTGTTATAAATTTCGTGAATGGTCTAGAACGAGCTGTCACTGTATTTACAGTGCTGTCCTTTACTGTAACTGCTCAAAATGGAGAAGTAGTTCCAGTAAGCAATGCAGATGTATATAATGCTCCCAATTTGATTTTCTACACGGGGGAAAAAGGCTGGATGAGGCATGACTTTGCTTTTAAATACAAAGCTATGTACTTGAGGTTTCTAAGACATGTTCTTCACTAAACTCATACCAATTCAGAAAGTAATTGATACCCATTTTAGTCTGTTAGTTTCCGTGTAACATTCAGACCTCCATTTTTATTTTGTTGCCACTGCATGTAGTATAATATTTCTTTTTTTCCTCTTTTGTAAACCCAGCAAGTTGGAATCGATCAGGGGGATATTCCAGATCTTACTCAGGTCAGTGTACGTATCATGTTGATATTATGCGATTACTTTGTTCTCTGCATTTTTTTATGGCTGGTCTGTACCTTAACAATCATCTCGAATGTGTTCTGTTTCATAGACCTATGTACAGGGAATACAGACGTGCATTTTTCCTGTGGATCATATATACTTTGCAGCTGTTACTTTTGTATTGTTTAAAGTGATCAGGGTTTTTTTTTTTTTTTATAGGAAGTTTTGCTTTTTTGTCTTATGGAAAAGGATTAATCTGCTTATAAGGCACAGGCATCTTGCCACCTGTACACATATCTCATATTTGCTCCTAGCAACTCATGTTTCCATTGCAAAGAGCTTGTAGCCCTTTACAGTAGGGAAAAAAAAAAGTGACTGTAGCCAGCAGGATCAAGGCAAGTAATGAATGAACGCAGCAGTGTGATGTTCTGCAATGTTGTTTGATCTTAGCATCTTACTTCTAACTAGTACAGCATGTTCAGCTGGCCTCTGTTCCCTGACAACATCACACTCAAGTGTGAGGTGATACTTCAGAGATGACAGGGGCTTGCATGCTGGGTTTCTGTGCACTCACTTGCACAGTTAACCAAGGGGTAATAAGCATCTTCAAATCATGGGGCTTCTTCTGATGTAGTGAGAACAGGAAATCTAATTTCACTGCTTTATTTCTAAAACTTTTATGAGCAAAACCCTTCACAGCTGGAACACTGTTATCTAATAGCTCAATTATTTTGTTGCAAGTGTACTTAGACAGTTCTCTGAATTGTGGTGATGGGTATCAACATTTATGTTGTGTATTTTGGCAATTTCAGTGCCGCAGTGGATCAGTCCAGTTCCACTCTGTACTACATTTCGTGATGTTTAGCTGGGTTGAGTAATTGTACATCAGTCGTGTGCCACATCAGAAGATTTGCTGACATTTCTTAGTTTTGGACTTCAAGAGTAATGTCAGTTTTTGCTGTGCTTGCAGTACCAGTGAGTTCTGACAGGATGGTGGGTAATGACTTGTAATGATAGTCTTAAGTTTATAGTCTGGTCACTCATATTTACTTGCTTGCTTGTTGAAAATACTTAAATTTCTTGTGTAGATGTCCATATTTTGATGTCTCTCTCTAAGCTATTCCTGAGAGCAGTAGATTTCTCTTTAGAAAATTTTACTACTGCTGCTGTGCAGTCCTGTTTTTGAAAGGAGAAGGGCTGATTGTGTTTTTTTTTTTTCTTGTTTGTTTTGTTGGGGTGTTTCGGTGGTGTTTTCTTGTTTGTTTGTTTTGTCCTTAACGCCTTCCTGGAAAGGTATTTCAAAACACTTAACCCCTGGGGGTTAGTCATCTAGTTTGGACACTGAATTTTTTTCCTGACCAGTTGCTGAGATAACTACATCCTTGACTTCTTAATAGAAGCAGAGACGCGTCAATACAGGTCTTAACTGCAAGCCAGGAACTTAGATAGGATTCTTCTAAGTTTTCTTCTTTGCATCTCTGTAGTTTGACTTCCCACACTGAATAAAGACTGATTCAGAATTGTGTTCAGTCTCCGAGGGGGACTGGCCAAAGACTGGCCTGATTGTCTTCTGTTATCCAGGATGTACCAGAAGCTGAACCAATGTATGGAAGGCCCCCAGGTCCTTCTCTCTCTGCAGAGCTCCTCTTCAGCAGGTCCTGTCCCAACTTGCACTGACACTTGTGGTTATTTGTTCCCAGGTGCAAGACTCTACACTTGTTTTTGTTTCTTGCTGCCCAGCTCTCCAGTCTGTCCAGGTCTTGCTGACCAGCAGCACAGCCTTTAGCTATGTCAGCCAGTCTTCCCAGCTTTGAATTATCAGTGTACTTGCTGAGGGTAGACTCATCAAGGTCATCAGTGAAGATACTGAACAAGACAGACCCAGCACTGACTCCTGAGTGACACCACCAGTCACAGGTCTGCAGCTGGACTCTGCACCACCAGTTGTCACCCTCTGAGCTCAGTCAGTCAGCCAGTTCTCAACCCCACCTCACCGTCCACTCATCTATCCCATGCTTTCTTTGCTTCATTAGCAGGATGGCGTGGGAGACAGTGTCAAAAGCCTTGCTGAAGTCAAGGTAAATGACATCCACTTCTCTCCCCCCATCTCCCCAGCCGGTGATGCCATCACAGAAGGGTACAAGGTTGGTTGAGCATGACTTTACCTTGGTGACTATTCCAGGTGACCTTCTTCTCTTCCAGTTGCTTGGAGATGGCATCTAAAACAAACTTGTTCCATCGCCTTTCCAGGGATGGAGGTGAGGCTGACTGACCTGTAGTTTCACATATCTTCCTTCTCTGGATCGTCCCTTTTTGAATCCTGGAGTGACACTGGCTATCCTCCAGTCTTCATGCACCTCTCCTGTTCTCCAAGACCTGACAAAGATGATAGAGTGTGGTTCAGCAGTCACCTGTGCCAGCTCTCTCACCTTGGGTTGCATCCATCAGTGCCCATGGATTTGCACACATTGATCCCACCCAAGTGCTGCTGGACCACTCCTCCCTAACCAGAGGGAAGCTATCCATTTCCTGGGCTTTTTCTTCACCCCAGGAGTGCCAAGGAGGAGTCTTTGAAGTGAAGACTGAAGCAAAGAAGGCGTTCAGCATCTCCCATTACCAGGACACCTTCCCCCTCCCCCCCTTTTTCACCAGGGGACCTACATTATCCCCAGCCTTCCTTTTACTGTTAATGCTTTAAGAAGTAAATAAATAAATCAAACCTTATTATTCTTTATCACCTTTGGCAGCTTAAGTTCCAGGTAAACTTTAGCATTCCTTGTCACTTTTCTGTAGGCCTAAACAATGCTCCTATGTTTCTCCCAAGAGGACAGGCCTTTTTTCAATGTTACATAGATCTTCTTCCCTTTGATCCATGAGCTCCTTGCTCATCCACACAGGTCTCCTGCCTCCCTTCCCTAGTTTCCTACTCTTAGGGAGGCACTGACCTTGAGCTTGGAAGAAGTGGTGTTTAAACCTTGCACAGCTCTCACGGGCCCCCTTACCTTCTAGCACTCTAGCCCATGAGATACCTCCAGGTAGGTCCTGGAAAAAGTCAGAGCTACCTTTCTGAAAATCCAGGGTAGCAGTCGTACTTTTTGCCTTACTTCTTCCACTCACGATCTTGAACTCCATTATCTCATGATGCTACATTGACTGTGCATGCCTGGCTACATTGCTTACCAAACAGAGACCTGAAAAATTAAAGTCTCCCATGAGAACCAGTGCTGAGGATTGTGGGGCTACTTCCTGATGTTTGTAGAAGGCCTCATCAATCTCATTTTCTTGATCAGGAGAGCTGTAGTACACTCCCACAGGAATGTCAGCCATACCAGCCTGCCCCTTTGTTCTCATGCACAAGCTCTCCACGTGTTCTTCACCCTCTCCCAGGTGGAGCTCAATACATTCTAGTTGCCCTCTCACATAAAGAGCAACTCCTTCACCTTGCTTCCCCAGCCTGTGTTTCCTGAAAAGGACATAGCCCTCTGTGACAGCATTCTAGTCATGCAAGCTGTCCCGCCATGTCTCCATGACTGCAATGAGATCATGGCTCTGCATCAGTACGCAGATCTCCAGCTCATCCTGTTTATTTCCCGTGTTGCACACATTGGTGTTGCAAGCATTTCAGGGCTGCAGCAGGTGTAGTTACCCCTAGAGGGATGTAAGAAGACTTTGGCATATTGGCAGTGTGACCTTCTCTGAGGAGTCCTCACATGATCCTATGGGACAACTCAAGAGATTTTTCCCTGCTGTCTCCAACAGTGACAACTTCTTTCAGCTCTTTTCTGTCACATTTAACTCCCCCTTCCTTCCCCCTTCAAGCTTAGTTTAAAGCCCTAGTAAACAATCCAGAAAGCTTACTTCCCCATAGCACTTGTTGGCAAATGGTAAGACTAGCTTATAAAGCCTCTGAAAACCTTGCAACTTGAGTGGACAAGTGGATCGAGGCTATGGAGCTCCCTCTTTATCTGAATGTGCAGGGGGTGTCAGTGCACACGCTCCATGAAGTGTGGGTGATGTAGTCAAAAGCCTTGAGAGTGATATGGGTAGAGAATAACGAGGGAGTGAACTTAGAGCAATGCCAACCTAATCATCTTGCTTCTGAAGGGTTTTTTTTAATAAGGTGATGATTTTATTATTATTATTATTTTTTGGAGGGGGAAAGCTCGCTTCTTACTAAGACTGTAATTAACCTGGCAGTTCCAGTTTTTGAGCTTTGATGTGGCTGCCTTTGGAAGCAGTTTTTTCGTACCAGGTATGGGTATGTGGTGGAAAAGAGGCAAGCTGTGATTAGCACTTCTTACTTCGTTTGCTTTAGGAACAAAAGCAGGTCAGCTTGTTCTTTTTTGTTACCTATCCATTAAATCTTTGGAGTACTGAGTGATGTCTTCTGCTGTGTTGTCAGACATCTTTGTAAGCTCATAGGCATTGTTCCCTTAGAATTCATTTGGGTTTCCAAAGTTTAACCTTGTGTTTAGTGTGACATTCTAATGCCTGACTTTCTGCTGGATTTAAATGGGCATGCGTCTGTTTTTAGACTGTTCTGGGAAGGGATGGAGGGAGAGTTTCTGCAGCTTGCTTTGAAGTGGTCTTTCAGTTTTAGTTTCTTATGTTTTACACAGCCAAAAGCTTGAGAGCAATTGGGTTGGGTTATTGTAAGATCTTACGCTGAATAGATGCTCCTGTCTGAGTCTGTACTGCTGGGGATAAGGCAGAATTTGATGGCTTTTTTGTAACCACACATCCTGTTGTCAGGCGTTCCTGATGGAAGCCAAAAACCACAGCTGGGCGGGTAGAACGCAGTTGTGCAGAATGAATGACATCAAGGTGCTATTACTGAAGTGGTTTTATTGGTTCTTAGTTGATGGGAAAGCTCATCTGTGTGCTAAACAGCAAGGCCTTGTCTAGAAGCTGAGTTTTATGAATACTCTAATTTTAGGCACCCAGCAGCTTGCTTGAAGCACTGGAGCAGCATTTGGCTTCTCTGGAGGGAAAGAAGACGAAAGAAGTCTCTGCTGCCAGCAGGTGAGCACTGAATGGACGGCACTCGTGTCCGTACTTAAGATTTGTCATCACAGTTTTGGGATTCAGTCCTTGAGGTTCTTCTCTTGGTTTTTATTCACTTCCAACTATGTCTTCGTAGATGGTGTAAATGTTGTATCTAGTAATAGTTGAGAGCTCTGTCACACTTGCTCCCTGGATGTCTGCTTGTGTCTGACAAATATCTTGCTGTATTTTAATAAACCACTGAGCTGAGACTGCATATTATTCCTTACACTTATTTGTTCCAAGTCCTCTGGCTCGTAAGACTTGTATGGTATTTGGAGTTGAGGGCTTTTTACTGAGAATAGGCTGATGTTGGTCTTCATTGCCAGTTATTTACCTCTTCAGCCTTGGAGGCCTTCACCTACCTATGAAAGTTCTTCAGTCTCTTCTCAGAACTGCCAAATGAGCTTTGATACTTCGTGCTGACAGGAGTTGTTCTTTCTGTCAGGAAGAGTTTTGGTATGCAGAACATGTTCTGTCTGAAGGGCAAAAGATTTGGTTTTGATATCCATGTTCCCCCCCCCTCCTTAGATATGTGGGCAGGTTCTGATAAAGGAAGGTATCAGCATAAGATACATTCCTGAGTAGCTGTTTTATGCCTCAGATTTATTTTTTCTGCAGGTATCTGAGGATTTGTTTCCTCAGGATTCTACTAAAGTGTGCAGCTGAGGGAATAACTTCCATGTGTTGCTCTGCGTATACTGTGTACCCACGCAAGCTTTCTGTGCTTCTGCTTCTTCAGTGGAGTAGGATTGAACTCTCATCAGTATGATGCTAGTATAAAAAGAAAACAATGTGTTCACTGCTTGACAGTTCCTTCCCACAGAAACCTGAGTACTCCTGTCACGTGTGTGGCACTAAGGGATATAGTTTTGCACTGGGGCTTGATGGGTAAGGGTTGCAGTGGGACTTGATGATAGCGAAGGTCTTTTGAAGATCTCCAGTGATTCTGTTATTCTGTACCAAAGAGCAAGGTAAGAAAAGACTGCTGTGGTAGGGGAACAGTGCAGCTAATTGAGACACTTAACGCTTCAGCTACATGATCTATACCTGACTGATCTTGCTTAATAGAACTTATTACTGTTTTTTTTGTTTGTTTGTTTGGTGTTTTTTAGAGCTAGTGCTCTATCGAGTGCTGTTTCCACACTTGCCAACACTGGGATGTCATTGAGCAGGATGGATGAAAAAGAGAAGCAGCAGGCATTGGAGGAGGAACAAGCTAGACTGCAAGCACTTAAGGTACTCTCTCTCACTATATATGTATACCTCTGTGTATATATGTACACTTTAAATTAGTATTCCAAGATTATTTTTCTTTCCATTGGATAAGAGTGAAAAACAGGATTGGATTCAGATTTAGTGCAAGGATTCTCATCTTGAGAGGCAGACACATGTTTATGTGCGATGCTGGTGTGACAGTCACAAGTAGATTGTGGTCTTTCTATGAGGGAGAGTAGCAGACAGCTGAAGTAGATAATGTAAGTAACAATCTCCTGTAAGGAGGAATCTCCAGGATTCATTAAATGAACGTACAACACTTCTTAGTTCTCTCAACTGTGAAACACAGAGACAAAAAGTACTTTTCCCAATGATGTCTGGAATGCTGCTGTGGTGGGATTCTTCTGTGCTGTTGTAATAATTCTGTCCAGATTTAACTGCTTTTATTTGTAGCTTTATCAGTTCATTTGAAAGCACAATTTACGTACTTGAAACAATAACTCATGAAGGAGAATCAGTGTGTTCTTTCTTGGTTCCTTGATGCCCTTTGTTTTGCTCAGTGGTACTTGTTGAGTTGTCTGCATAACAACTCCCTGAAGATGTGACTCCTGATCTGTCAGGTCTTTTTAACCTATTTAGTGCTGTTTCCTGAGAAGATGCTTGCTATCTCCAACAACGTAAGAGAACTGTGTGTGTGCTGAGTCTCTGCTTCCTAAATACATAGAAATGAAGCAGTGGACAACTTTCCTTCTGTTGCTTTAGTGTCTCTAGAGATACCTCCACAATAAAGCAACTGCTCTTGTCTTCAGGAGGCCTTGCTGTGAGATCCTTCAAACTACTTGGAAAATTGAAGTAAATTTTGATGATAATTGAGAGTTGAGTTTTACCTCTGGAGTTCTGGAAGTCTACTGAAGTGTCTCTCTGCTCTTCTCACACTGTGTAGGGCATTTATCAAATCAGTGTTTTTGCTCTTAGGTGGTAATCTAAGTATACCTTGCTGCCTGCTGCTGAGCTGCTTCACTTGAAAATCTTGTCTAGTGCTGTGATCCAGCTGTTTTGGTTGTTATGTGTTTTTTTTTCCTCTTTGGAGTTCTATCAGATATCTCACCTTCACTGTTTCTGTTGTAACAGACATTGTAGCTGCTGTCAGTGACAGATTAAATACATTAATGGGAAATGTATTTGGGTTGGATGAGAAACCTGCAAACTAATTGAATTTCTTTTACTCGAGGAACATGTTGGGAAACTCACACCTGTGATGTGCCACATTGCGTGTAAATGCAGTGAGCACGTCTACGAGTAATGAGGGATGTGACATAAAACTAATGGTAAAAACAAGCTAGATTTATCTTTTGCTGAAGAGCAACATCTTATTGATGCTATTAGGACACATGTCAGCATAAGTTTCTGGTGATTTGAATCAGGTTATAAGGGATCCTGACAGCAGAGAAGCATTTTACAGAGCGGAGGGCCATCCATCAGCATGGCTCCTTCCCAAGGAAGGGAGCCTCAAATACGTTGCTTGAAGATGTTTTATTTCTAGGTAGCTATAAATGCCAAGGTGAGACTTGAGGCTTTCAAGAAGGTTTTTGTGAAGCCTTCTGCAGCTATGTTAAAACAAACCTGGAATCAGCTTTCTGTGTTCATGACTTTGTAGAGCAGTAGCTGTTGTTGAGTTGTTGTTTTTTGTATTTTATTTTTTTAAAGGACTAGAGTTGTGCTCTTCTTATTGAAAAGGTCTGAAGGGCTTACAAATTAATAACACTAAATTTCAAACTGTCTGTCTCATCTTTCAGGAGCAGCGATTAAGAGAGATTTCTGTAGTACCAAATTCTACTTCCACATCAGCATCTCCAAGCACCTTATCAGGGAAGAGCGTGAACACCGCTGCAGCTGTTGACCTCTTTGCAGTATCAGCACCCACAACAAATAGGTGAGAGAGAATTTGTTTTCTGAAGCAAGCCTGGATTGCTGGGTTGGTCTGGTAGCTCACAAGTTTAAGTACTCCTCAAGAATAACTTCTGTCTTTCTTGGAGTGTTGATGAGATTTTTGGTGTCACTTGATAAGGAGTACTTCAAAATAAAAGGTACTGTTTTGTACCATTATTTGTGGCTGGCTCCTGGTGAATGGGGAATGACTGAGGTTGGTGTGAATTTGTATGTAATGCAATGTGTATTGTTTCTTTCCCATTTCTCTCTGTTCCTTTCCAGCATGCCCAACCTCTCTAGTGATCTTTTTGACCTTCAGCCTGTGTTTGTTCCGACCGTACAGAGCACTGCAGCTACAGCAACATCAGCAGGCAGTGCCTGGGGAGGTAAGCTGATACGGTTTGACTAAATGATGGGCAATTCCTTAGAACATAGGAAGAAATGCTATGAGTTCATAGTTGAATTAAGTTCACAGTTAAATAATCAGGCTTCAGGGGACAGGTTCAGTTTGCATCCCAGTATTTTGAATCCTGACAGAGAACAGAGCAAGTAACCTGAATGTTTTGTCAAAGTTTAGTGAAAGTTTGCTCTGGAGAGGTTATTTTCCTGTTACCTGCCAGTAGAGACAGTGTAGTAAAAGACGTAGTATTTCCTTGGTTGTTTTTTTTTACTGTCCTTTTCCCCTGCCCATCCCATGTCAGTTCTGAGATTCATTTCCCTAAATGAGGAGGGCTATGAGTGATTTTATCCAAAGCTAAGAATTCCTGTCTTTAACAAACTGACCACTGTGTGGCAGATCTACATTTGGCTTTGTCTAGAGCTTCTCATGTGCAGTTTCTGTCCTGTCATTCCTTCCTATGTGTGTACTCTGTATTCTTCTGCATCTGCAAGGTCCTTTCTCGTCCTCAAATGGTTGTGTTGAGTCTCCACCTCATCTGGACGTCTTTGACATGAAGCCAGTCGAAGAAGCTGTAAAATCTACTGCCCCTTTCATCAGTGCTAGCTTGTCCTCCAGACACACAGTGGAACTGTTTAGTGGTAATAATCAAAACCAAAGCATCTAATTTCTTTGCAAGTGGAGATAATGGTACTAGTAAACTGGGTGGTGCAATCTTTGTGTTGTTGGGACCAATCTGCTCTTTTTGTTCACAAATGAAAGTTGTGTGTTAGTTGCAGTGGTGAAGGTGGTTCCTAAAAGCTTTATTTCTTGTTCAGTTTGCCCAGCCCAGACATTTGAAGTCTGTTTGCGGAAAGTTTTGCTGACTTCCAAGCTTGCTTTTTCTTTTGTAGTGGGGAGGGCAAGTTACTTTCACTGCTGAAATTTGCTAACAGTTCTTACATTTTAACTGCAGACTTAATGTTTAGAGCACTTTCTTCCATTTTCTCTCTTAAGCTGATCTTTGCTTTGTCTTTTCTTTTTGCCAAGATGACTTCAGTGGTCATAAACCTACTTATACCTCAGTGTATCATCCTCTGCCTGGTGATGGTAATTTGATCTTTTTTGTTTATTGACTTTGGTTTTGTTGTAATGAGTGGCACTGTTTCATGAGTGCATCTCATTCTCCTGTTCTGTTTTGTTTAGGTTTCCCTCTTCACTCTGCTCCTCCAAGTACCACCCCTTCTGCAATCAACGTGGACTTTGATGCTGTTTTTGGAGGAAAACCTGCAGCACCAGAGTATAGGCCTGCAAGTGGTAAAAAAAAAAAACTGCCTTATGATTAGTTTGCACCCTACAGGCAACGTTGGTTTAACAATTTAGCAGAATTGCTCTTGCGATGCAGAAGTTAATAACTTAATGCGTTTGTAAGTTGATAAGAAGCAGTCAGTTTAATCGTAGTGATTTCAATTTAGCTCTTACTCATCTCCTTCTGTCAACTGATTGTTTCCTCTTTCTTTTTGGGGGGACAAACTTTGGCCCATGGATGTCCTGTAACGGGTAAGCTTATGTTAGTCTGTTTCAGTGCTCCTGACCTCGGTGTTCATGTTATTAATGCCCGATAATGAGTTCTCTCTCACTTCACTGGGAGGCACTGCACTTAAAAAGAATGCAGGAGTAGCTGTGGGTATGCTTTGTTTCTGGAATGACTTGAGTTCTGATCTCTTGGTGCTGTTTTCTCCCAGAGTCCTTATAAACGTGTGGAACTCTCGTGACTGTTCCAGATGCTAGCAGTGCCATGAAATTACTGTTGGTGGTTACAAGAATGCCTTAAAACTATCTTGAATGTCTCTGTTCTTGAGGTTCTTTTAGGGGGGTGGCTCTGCTTAGTGTAGAAATACTGTCAGATACTGCAGAGGCATAACTGAAGACTACCAGATAGGCAAGCAGTATTCCTTAAGAAATAAAAGTTAAAGGATGCTTCTGCTTACCTCTTAGACGCTTCCAGCATGTTTTGCCTCAGAATATGATAACTACTTAACACTGCTTATTGTTCTCTGCCTCTCTAGCTTACAAAAGATGATTTTATTAAGTTCGGTGTAACCTTTAAGAGTTCATTTTCTGTTCTTTGTTTGGCTTTTAAATATCTAGATGACGTTTTGCAACCCACAGTACCACCCCAGAGTCAGAGAGCTGCCTCAGCCAACCAGCAGAGTGGGAAAATTTTGGCAAACGACCTCGATTCTTCTCTCGCTAATCTAGTGGGAAGTAAGTGTGATGCTTTTAACTTGTTTGATTTTGTTAGTGAAAACAAGCAAACAATTTTTCTTCTCAGAAGTGAACAATATTTGGGGCTCACGTATCTTATGTTTTTCCCACCCTCCCAGATCTTGGCTTTGGAGGAACTCCATCCAAAAAGTAAGTGCATCTGTCTATTTAGAATACTCCATGTGACTCCTTGGTAGGCAGTAGCACAGCTTCACAGCACTGATGGGCAGCAGGGTAGCTGTCTCAAATCAGAGTAATCTGCTACCAAGAACAGCGCTGAAAGAGTGAGTCTGCAGTCAGTCACCATAACAATCAGCCTTAACATCTGAAGTCATTTCGTCTGGTAGTTGCTGTACGTGTGGACATTTTTGAGACACTACAAAAGATCTTGCTGCCCTGTCAAATTGTAGTGAGAGATTCCACTGTATGGTATAAAAACAGTAGTGAGCTTTTAACCCAGAACAGAACCCTTGGACTTCCTACTTGCTGCAGCAGAGAAATGTGAGGAGATAATGAAATCCTGTAGTTTTGTACTACCCATAGATTTCAAATGCCTGCCTGTCTTGGGTGTGTTATCCTGTGGTCTGTGACGTTATTGTTATTCTCTCTGGCTCTGTCTGAAAACTAATACCACAGTTTCCTTTTAGGTCAGATATGCAGTGGACCCAGCCTGCAGAGAAGAAACTTACTGGAGGAACAAACTGGCAAGCAAAAACAAGCACATCGACCACTTGGAACCCTACTCCCTTACCCGCTATGCCACATATGGTAACTTTTGTGCTGCTGAAATTGCTCTTTGTTCCAGGAAATGTTTCTTTCCTGAGGGAATAATTGGAAAAGAATAGCAAAACCTGCTGTTGGGACAAGACCTTGTCTTGTGACGACACTGGCAGAGGCTGCACACAGGGTCACTCCCCAAACTCAAAAAGCATGTTGCAGTGTATTTCTTTCCCTCTTCCTATTAAAGACTTTGGAGGAGGGTTGGGAAGCCTTGCACTTGAGACCTTGAACCACTTGTGAGTTCTTTGTGAGCTGGAATGACTCCAAACCAACAGCAACAACAAAGTGTGGTTGAGAGGCTTGAGCATGTACATGTGCACTTTTAAGAATCCGAAGACCTTGTTTCAGGTGTGGAAAAGAAACAGTTCCTTCTGGTTTTGCTGCCATTCAGTTGTATTATATGTAATAAGGTGCCCGACAGGGGCACAATGTCAGTTATCTTTTCAGGCAGCGCTTCAGGCTTGTAATCTTGCTTAACAGCAGTGTCATCACTTTTCCAACACAGTGCACCTGAGTCACACAACACAAAAGAACTCTAAAGGAGTTATTTCAGTGAAGGTTTTTCACTTCTCCCAGGGCTGTCTGTAACAGCTGGCTTTTCCCATGCTTCTAAGTCACTTGCCAGGTGTCTTCCATTATGATATATTCATGCAAGTGCAAATTCTTCTGAAATGTAGCTGCCTTGTTCATCTCAGTTGTGTACAACTACAGCAACTGCTGAACTTAGGGTGAGTTCTAGACAGCTATCTGACTTGGTGTTTCCAGTTGGAAGAGATTTATTTGTCTGTAGTGCCTTCTTCCTTCTTCTTATATGAGTACACTCACTGAAAATTCACGTGGTTTGAATGGACAGCATTGGGCTGAAATGAAACCCAAAATTAGAGGATCACAGCTGTGTAATACTTAACCATCTTAGAAGTCCCATGTGCCAAATCTTGTTATCCTTTCTTGTTCTGGAACCTGTCACATTAAAACTGCTGATGCGTTTCTATTTTTTTTGGAAGATAGATAATCTCCGTTTATATGGATCACTGTGGGTTTCATTTATCTGATTTTTGTTTCACTCAGTCACGTGAGACTCTTTTTTGGTCTCAGATAGCTGAGTGCTCCATGCCAGGCATCTCCTTGCTCGTTTGCTTGGACTTCCAACCATTCCTGGTGCAAAGAATAGCTCAGCCATGAATAGCTTTCAGGTCGGTGCCCAAGCGTTGGAAAGGTCCAAGTGCTGTTGCTTGGCCTGTGACATTCATATAACACTCAAAAATTTGATCTTTGCTGGAGATCTCATTGAGGAAGTCCTCCCACACCAGGAGCCTTTTCCTGTCAGCAGATGCTGTTTCTGTTGGTGCTGCACTCGTGCTTCCCCACCCCCCTTCTTTAATTAATGAGTTGAGTGTAAATAGTTGTAGTATTAGATTGGCATCCACCTCCCTTGGTTAGCATATCCAGCCTGAATAGCTCCTTACCTAATTTTCTGTCCTTACTCCTTTTGCTGTGCCAGAATGGAGTACATTATCCTGGATACGTAAGTCACTTTCTTGTGGATGTTGGTTGTACTAATTACTTGGAAAATGTTTTGTAATGCTGACTAGCAGGTGTGAGTTTATCTAATGTCTGCTGCTGTTCCCTTGATTGAAGGTGCCCGCTCCAATAGCGTACCCAGTGACTACACCTCAAGTGCCTGTCTATGGAATGGTAAGACCTGTGACAGTCTTGTGTGTGTGAAAACCTAGCTGTGTGCTGCCCTGGCGTTTGTGGCAGGCGTTATTGCCGTGGGACTTGCATGTTGTTCCATCAAGTTAGTAGTACGTGCAATCAGGTGGCTTTATCACCACAATCTTGGGATTAAATCTTAGACAGGAAGGTGGTTCTAAAAGCTCTGTTTTGTGCATCTGCATCTCTCTGCTCATTTTCTGCTATGCTTACGATGCAGGGAGATGCAGCTTCTGGAAGCAGTTGTAATTTTCATGTAACAGTTCTCTGGGTTTGTGTCCTGTCTTCTAGCAGGTACCTCCTCAGATTGGAGCTCCCTTGATGGCACCCCAGTCAGTGATTTATACGCAGCCTGGGCTGAGGCCGACAAATCCTTTTGCGCCCGTTTCTGGAACTCAGGTGAGCTGCTGTTTTTAAATGAAAGACCACATTGAAGCTTGAGTCTGAGTGAAAGCCACTCAGTGTTCCTTGAAGGGCTGCCAATTTATTTCTGCATCTGAAAGCAAGGGGTTCTTCACTCAGAGGCATCAGCTTTTGCTGGTGAGAAAGCCAAGTAAACAGGGGAGAGGATGCAAGCGTAGGAGGGAAAGTTCCAAAATGTTGTGGTTAGCTTATCACCGTGTCAGTCTTAAGAAGAGGGGAATGGCGGTGGCTTGTAGACTTCCTTGGACGTGAGCTGGATACTTGGGTTAGCCTTACTGGTTAGAGGAATGGTGGAAGCCACATGGGGGGGAGTAATAAGGGATGGCCGAGTGATGGTTCAAGCTGAAGGAGCTGTCGTATGTTGGTCTGAATGTTCTTTGGAACAAAACCCAACTTGCAGGTAACCGGGCACGTGGGTAGATGTAGAATTCTGTACCTGTGAGAAACTGCGTGCTATGTAAGTAGCATTAACACGTAATCCCTGTTTCACAGATACAGTTCATGTAGAGCTGCCAAAGCTGCAAGATGTGAGAACAACCAAATACTGGTAAAATGAAAGAAGGAAATCTTTCTGTGATTTCTGTACTCCTGGGCAGGGCGTCTGTTTCTCCCCTGTACGACGTAGTACTGTTCTGAATTGCTGCGCTTTAGGGATTCTTGTTTGTAACAGTCACTGCTGCGTAAAACGGTGCTGTTCACCGATTCGAGATTGCTCAGCAGAAAACTGTGTTCTCGGAGGCTGAAGGTGGACTCAGAAGGCACAGTCTGGATTCTTATCCTCAGAGCTGAGAAGATGACGTGACTGCTTTGCGAGCTGGCTCATCAATGGATCGTGTTAGGCAACGAGTGGAGAACGTCAGCTCTTCATTTTCTCCGTGAAGGAGGTGGCTGTTGTAACCAAGATGCAACTCAAAGCTGAGCAATAATGTTTTTGTATACTTTAAGAAATACTCTGATAGAGTAATACCTGTGTTAACTTAAGGCCAATATTGTGTGAAACCAGACAGCTCTGATGTTAGAATAGCTGAGAGTAATCTACAGCCTTTGTAATGTGAGTTTTAAATGCTGTGAATCAACAAGATCTTGACATACCCAGAAATGCAGCGAGTCAAATAAGCGCTCGCACCGCTGGGATGTCAGCGTTACGTGGCTAGTTGAACACACAGCTGGTTGAAAGAGCCGGGCTCTGGCCTGGGCTGCTGTAGGGCAGGGGATACGCATGTGATACACAGCAGCGTGTGCAGCCTCCAACCGGTGACAGCAGGCACGCTTCCATGGAGGGTCTTCTCTGCAGAGAGCACATTTCACAGGTGAAAGGAGAGTCGATTCAGTTACAGCAAATGTAGATCCCCCCCCCCAGCAGCAGCAAACGGGAGCAATTCAGAGCTCTGGTTGCTGGCTACAGGGGAAGTGAGCTGTCCAATTTGAAAGGGCGAGGGGAGGAAACGCCCAATAAAAAATACCCTTCTTTTTTGAACTAGCAGACTTTTTAGAAAGCAAGCTTTGCCATAACGCCAGTGTTTCAGAGCTGGCAATTTTACCCAACTGGTCTTGCTCTGGTGAAGTGCTTGTGCTGCTTTTCTGAAACAAGAATCTACTTGCAAACAGAATAAAAGTAATTATTTTTAAATATGTAAATACGTGCAAGCTTGTAAAGAATGTTTTCTTTCATGCTGCGGTAATCTTTTCCTTCTGTAGTATTTTGAAGAAAAAGGCTTTCTTAAGACATAGAGCTTTTTGAGAGGAGTACCTTGTAAGTGAACTACTTCCTGAGGTGTGCTGCTGCTGCTGAGGCAGTGGTCTGTGCTTCTGGCACATTCTGTGTATTTCAATCTGTCCCCAGAGTCGAGGTGGGCTATGAAAATGCTGTCTTGTATGTTTTGTGGTGCAATGAAGAGCGATAGCTATTGCAGAAAGGGGGAAAAAAGGGCTAGGAAGTGAGTGAACAGAACAGGGAGCAACGCTTTCCTCCAGCAGTGGCAGACTACAATGGAAACCTCTCCTGTCAATGGTGATTCTGCCAATGAGAAATGGGAAAGCTGGCTTTCCCAAAAACATTGCTCTTCTGCTTTTATCCCTTAAGTGGCCTCAAGAGTACCGTGTCTTTCATCTGTGTACAACGGACAGACTTTGCTGCAAAAAGAGGCACTGTGGTTGTAGTGCTGCTCCACCTCGTGATTTGCTCTGCCCTTCTCCAGCATCGGTGTCCTTTTGGTAGCAAAGCAGCCTGTGAGCAGCCTGCTGCTGGAAAAGGGAGCGGCCGTGCAGTGTCCCCTGCAGACCTGCAGAGCTCCGTTCTCAGTCTCATTTGAACAGAGGGACAGCGAGAACAGTTAGCTCAGCTTTATCCTTGGGAAGAAGAGATGGTGGGTGCGAGTGGCGGGGGTAGTTGTGCTGAGTGAAGCGTGGAAGAGAGATGGAGATAGATGTGACTTTCCCTTTGGTCTTCTTGCAACTCCTTGGCTCCAGATCCCGTCCTGATTGCTTCAGGTACCTGAGAGGTCACTCCACATGTGCTGGAACGAGGAGGAAGGCTTGGCAGAACGCTGCTGTACTTGAGCTGTTGGTTTGAGGCTGATGGTCGGGACTCGCTGTCTTTCATGGCATGTGCAGTGAGAGAGCTGGGGTGCTGGGGAAGCTGGATCGCGTTGGGCCTCTTGCACTTGGCAGCGTACCTCCTTCTTAATAGCTGCGTGTTCTAACGCTCTTTAGATCTAGTTGGACTTTGCCTCCAAGAAGTGACCAACTTGGACTTTTTGCGTTTTGGACAAATCGTTTACTAAAGAAATCTCATTTCTGTGCACGCAGTGGAGGAACGCGCCTAGGGAGCAGTTGCAGATGGACTTTTCTAATGGAAAAGGAAAAAACTAACAAAAAAAAACCAGACTACAAGATCGAGGACAGGGTGTATCCGCATCTGTTGTTTTTCTGTGGCTGGGAGCTGGGTGGGTGGGTGGGTTACTATTGGAATAGTAAGTGCTGTGGATCGGCGCTTAATCTGTATATAAAAAGGAACACTTGTGTTTCAGGCAGTTTGTACTCTAAGGGCAACATTTAAAGGCACTGTGTATCGGTCTTTTATTTCCATTTTAAAGATTATATTTTTGAGCAGTGGGAACTGCACGTGTGATCATTGGTACGTTTGCTGGGAGCCAGAAGTACAGAA
This sequence comes from Callipepla californica brunnescens, assembly GCA_023055505.1. Taxonomy (NCBI): domain Eukaryota; kingdom Metazoa; phylum Chordata; class Aves; order Galliformes; family Odontophoridae; genus Callipepla; species Callipepla californica. The sequence goes on from JALIRH010000013.1 coordinate 5,284,988, forward strand.
GAGCTTGCTGTTACTCGGGAGATGTCCCCGCTTTGTCATTGATATTTACGTTAAAGGAACTGCTCAGTGGTGCAGTCTTTAAAGAGACTGCAGCAGCTTCTGCAGTTACGATGAGAGTTGTAACATCAGCTCTGTGGTAAATCTCAGACCGTACCCCCACGATCACTCGTGCTTCATCCTTTCCCAAACGTTTGGGCAGAATTTGGAGCAGCGATGCAGTAGGCGCTGGAATCCCTGCATCCTCCCCACCCCCTCCGCTATTTATTTAGTAGGTCTTGTTTTGTATGTGATGTTTTTCCCAAAACAGCTTTGTGCCTTTATTGGATGTTGGTTGAATACCCAATAAGGGATATTGAACATCTCCTGCAGGCTGTTGAGGCTTTTCTGGGGTGGATCTTTTTACGGCTGTTCCTGTACATGAGTTGCTTTGTTAACTATGGACAAGAGGTGTGGAGAAATACCGTCCACAACCTGGAGGGGAAAGTTAGAGAAAATATGGCGGGTTGACGTTCTCCCACCTTCTCTTCTTCTTCTTCAAAAAATAAGCCAAAGCCCAGGGTTGGCTGTGGGCTCTGTCGATATTTTGACTGTGGAACTTCACAAGTTGTTGATTGTTTTGTTTTCTCTCAGATTGCTGCTCATGTCCAATCGTTAGCAATGTTTTAAAAATAAACCTTGGCACACGCAAGGTGTGTGTGTGTGTGGCTGTTCCTTGTCGCGTGCTCAGAACTGAGGGTTTCCGTTGTCCTCACGGCCCACGAGTTCCCTGCTTTTCGGCGCTGGCATTGGATGTGGTGGTGGTGTGCCTTACTCAAGTCATGCTCGGGGCTGAGGGGACAGCGTGGAGCTGTCCAGCACCCCGCAGAGGTGCTGGGTCTGAGAGCCCGCTCAGCTTCACCGTGCTGCCAAGCAGGAGCCCCAGATCCCTTTGTGCAGCGCTGCTCTCCAGCCCCTCGTCCCCCCGCCGGGTGCATGGAGCCAGGGCTGCCCCATCCCAGGGAGTCAGCGCTCTTCCCAGTCGAGCATCACGTCAGCACACTGTTATTTAGTGGAAATGTTGCACCTTTATTGGAGCCATGGATGAAAACGGTTCCAGAGAGCGGCTGGAAACGGCGGACCGTGTGTTTGCACTGGCAGCACCCGGGCAACCTAACCCCGCTCCGGTGGCCGTTTGCTGGCCGCTGGGCACGGTTGGGTTCCATCACGAGCCACCTGCCCCCGGACCCCTATAAATACGGGTCCCGAGCTCAGAACCTCAGTCGGACTTCGACCTGCGAGCACCTTGGCTGCCAGTCCTCTGTCCCAAGGAGCGACTTTTTGCTTCCCTCCCGTTTCCCCGGACTCCCTCTGCCCGTGGGGCAAGAGCTGAGGTGGGGAGCGATGGTTCGCTCCCCACCGAGGAAGCGTCGCCGGCTGGAGAGCGGCAGCGAGTCGGAACCGGAGCCCGAGCCCATGGAGGTTGACCCCCTGGGGAGCGACGTCGAGCCGATGGAGGTGGACGAGCCCCTCCCCGAGGAGGAGCCCATGGACATCGATCCACCTCCTCCACCACGGCGGGGCAGCCGCTACAAGATCATGGTTGCCCGTCGACGTCGCCGGCTCCGGGAACGGCGCTCCGGGGGCTCTCGCTTTCCACGCGGGCGTTGAGTGTCACCATCCGCCCGAGAGCCCCTGCTGCTGCTCCCAGCCCCCCTCTCCTCTCCTCTCCTTTTCCCGTCCCTCCTTTCCCTAGCTCTGAGGATAAGGGAAGGACTGAGGACCGGCCCCGGCGTCCGGGCCAGCAGGAGGAGCGCGGCGGGCGGCCGAGAGAGAGCCCTGAGGAAGAGGGCGTCCTCCGAGGAGCCGCTCCCAACGGCAGCGGCGCGAGGACGGCGAAGGGCCCCGCGCTCCCCGCGGCCTCCGGGCGCTGTCAGGAGCTGCAGCAATCAAACGGCGAGCGAGCAATAAAACGGCGAACGCCAGTGAAGGCAGCGAGCGCCTCGCGTCCTTTGTGCCGCTCGGGGGTCCGGCCCGGGCCTCCCTTGTCCGCCCTGCGTGGTGAGGCGCGGCCCGGGCCTCGGCGCTGGGGAGGGGCCCGGGCACACGGCGGCCCCGGGCGGGATGCGGGCACGGCCTTGGCCGGGCACGGAAGGCCGAGGGACAGAGGGTGGGGGAGCAGAGGGCCGCGGAGACAGCCCGCTGTCTGCCCCGCGTCTTTGGCGCCATCTCCTGTGCTAACCCACGGAGACTGCCTTCTGCGCACACGGCATCCATCCGTGGCTCTCCGTGTTTGAGCCGGGTCTGGTGTCACCTCTGCTCCTCAGCAGGACTGGATGGCAGTAGATGTCATCCGTATTGAACCAAAGCTGGTGTTTCAGGATTGAAGTGGTGCTGAAAAGCCAGGGGCACCGTGAAGAGCCCTCGACCGCTGGGGTGGGTGCTTCCTTTGCCCTGCAGCTCAGGTGGGGTTGTCCTGCAGGCTCCCCGCTGCAGCTCCCAGCTGCCGGGCACACAGCTTGGGTACCCGTACTGCTGAAGGTGTCGGTCGCTGCTTTCCATTGCTGCCCACAGAAACCACGCCAGGGGCGTCAAGCAGTGCTTGGGGAGCTGAGCTCTAGGAGGAATAGAGGAGGAATAGAGGAAGAACTGCTGTGCGGTCACAGCTCAGTAATCAGGCTTTAGGGGACAGGTTCAGTTTGCGTCCAAGTGCTTTTGAAGCCTGATGGAGAACAGAGCAAGTAATCTGAACGTCTGGTCAAAGCGTAGTGAAAGTTTGCTCTGGAGAGGTTATTTTCCTGTAACCTGCCAGTAAAGACAGTGTAACAAAAGAGGTAATGTAATGTTCCTTTAGGTTTTTGTTCCCCTGCCCATCCCACGGCAACCCTGGAATTGATGTCCCTGCATGGAGAGGGCTAGGAATGATTTCCTCCAAAGAAGTCCTGTCTTGTATGTTTTGTGGGGCAATGAAGAGCGATAGCTATTGCAGAAAGGGGGGAAAAGGGCTAGAAGTGAGTGAACAGAACAGGGAGCAACGCGTTCCTCCAGCAGTGGCAGACTACAATGGAAACCTCTCCTGTCAATGGTGATTCTGCCAATGAGAAATGGAAAGCTGGCTTTCCCAAAAACATTGCTCTTCTGCTTTCATCCCTCAAGTGGCCTTGAGAAAGAGTGGCCTCTTAATCTGTGTACAATTGACAGCGGGACTGCAGAAATCTGACCTATGGTGGGTTGACGTTCTCCCACCTTCTTTTCTTCATCTTCAAAAAATAAGCCAAAGCCCAGGGTTGGCTGTGGGCTCTGTCGGTATTTTGACTGCGGAACTTCACAAGTTGTTGATTGTTTTGTTTTCTCTCAGATTGCTGCTCATGTCCAATCGTTAGCAATGTTTTAAAAATAAACCTTGGCACACGCAAGGTGTGTGTGTGTGTGGCTGTTCCTTGTCGCGTGCTCAGAACTGAGGGTTTCCGTTGTCCTCACGGCCCACGAGTTCCCTGCTTTTCGGCGCTGGCATTGGATGTGGTGGTGGTGTGCCTTACTCAAGTCATGCTCGGGGCTGAGGGGACAGCGTGGAGCTGTCCAGCACCCCGCAGAGGTGCTGGGTCTGAGAGCCCGCTCAGCTTCACCGTGCTGCCAAGCAGGAGCCCCAGATCCCTTTGTGCAGCGCTGCTCTCCAGCCCCTCGTCCCCCCGCCGGGTGCATGGAGCCAGGGCTGCCCCATCCCAGGGAGTCAGCGCTCCTCCCAGTCGAGCATCACGTCAGCACACTGTTATTTAGTGGAAATGTTGCACCTTTATTGGAGCCATGGATGAAAACGGTTCCAGAGAGCGGCTGGAAACGGCGGACCGTGTGTTTGCACTGGCAGCACCCGGGCAACCTAACCCCGCTCCGGTGGCCGTTTGCTGGCCGCTGGGCACGGTTGGGTTCCATCACGAGCCACCTGCCCCCGGACCCCTATAAATACGGGTCCCGAGCTCAGAACCTCAGTCGGACTTCGACCTGCGAGCACCTTGGCTGCCAGTCCTCTGTCCCAAGGAGCGACTTTTTGCTTCCCTCCCGTTTCCCCGGACTCCCTCTGCCCGTGGGGCAAGAGCTGAGGTGGGGAGCGATGGTTCGCTCCCCACCGAGGAAGCGTCGCCGGCTGGAGAGCGGCAGCGAGTCGGAACCGGAGCCCGAGCCCATGGAGGTTGACCCCCTGGGGAGCGACGTCGAGCCGATGGAGGTGGACGAGCCCCTCCCCGAGGAGGAGCCCATGGACATCGATCCACCTCCTCCACCACGGCGGGGCAGCCGCTACAAGATCATGGTTGCCCGTCGACGTCGCCGGCTCCGGGAACGGCGCTCCGGGGGCTCTCGCTTTCCACGCGGGCGTTGAGTGTCACCATCCGCCCGAGAGCCCCTGCTGCTGCTCCCAGCCCCCCTCTCCTCTCCTCTCCTTTTCCCGTCCCTCCTTTCCCTAGCTCTGAGGATAAGGGAAGGACTGAGGACCGGCCCCGGCGTCCGGGCCAGCAGGAGGAGCGCGGCGGGCGGCCGAGAGAGAGCCCTGAGGAAGAGGGCGTCCTCCGAGGAGCCGCTCCCAACGGCAGCGGCGCGAGGACGGCGAAGGGCCCCGCGCTCCCCGCGGCCTCCGGGCGCTGTCAGAGGAGCTGCAGCAATCAAACGGCGAGCGAGCAATAAAACGGCGAACGCCAGTGAAGGCAGCGAGCGCCTCGCGTCCTTTGTGCCGCTCGGGGCGGGATGCGGGCACGGCCTCGGAAGGCCGAGGGACGGAGGGACGGAGGGAGGGAGAGCAGAGGGCCGCGGAGACAGCCCGCCGTTCGGTGCGGGGCGGTCCCGCAGTGGCGGTGGCAGCGCGGTGCCGTCGCACGCACGCAGCTCCATGGCGACGCGCGCTACGGAAGCCGCGTTGCGAAGCTCGGCGCCGCCGCAGCGCCCCCCGCGCACGTGGGCGGCGCCGTTCCGCCATCGGGGGGCGCTCTCGGTCCGCGTGCGCGCGCCCGGCGCCGCGTCCCCGCAGTTCCTCCCGGCAGTCGTAGCGCGGCGCTGACGTTCCGACGCGCGCGCGCCGCCGTTCGGCTCCGTTCCCCAAGATGGCGGCGGCCAGCGGCAGCGGGCCGGGCTGCGGCGAGGCGGCGGCGGCGGCGGCGGCGGCGGCGGGCGGCAAGCGGGGCCCGCTCGGCATCCCCGAGGCCGTGTTCGTGGTGAGCGGCGGGTGGGAGCGGGCGGCGGCGGCGGCGGCGGCGGAGGAAGAGACCCGCGAGGCGGTCCCCGCGGCCCCGGGAGCGCTCGGGGCCCCGTGCCCGCGGATCCCGGCCGGCTGCCCGCTCCGTGGCGGCGGCCGTTCCTTCTCCTCAGCGCCGGAGCGGGGCGCGGGCGGCGGCCGTGAGCGCTGTGTGAGCGGAGCCGCTCCGCCCGCCCGGCGTTGTGCTGCGCGGGGCCGCGGCCTGCTGCCGGGCGCTGCCGCTCGGGGCGCTGCCCGTGCTGAGGGCTGCTGAGCGGCGCGGAGGGAATCCCGCGTGGCCGTGGGTAACGCCTTCTGTGCTTTCCCTTTCCGTTCCGTGGGTGGGTGGTGGAGCCTCAGCTGGAGCAGCCTGCCCTGCGGGGCTGCGGAGCGCCCTTCTCCGGAGCTGCTGTGGTTCCCGCGCGTCCTGCTCTATGCAGCGTGCTGTATTGGGGCTCCGGCTGCGTGCCGTGCTCTTCCCGCCGCGCTGCTTCTGTGATGCTTGTGTCTCCGTTTTCTCCTTTACTGCAGCCCTGTGGCTTAGCCTTGTGCCTCCTTGCAGCCTCGTGAACGGTTCTTGTTTGTGAGAGGTGCTCTCATCTGATCCACAATTGTCTGTGTGCAGAGGAGCTCCTCCTCACTGGTGGTGTTTGAGTGCTCACACGTGAATGTTAGGGCATGCCTGACTTTTTCCAAGCAAAGCATGTGTTAAGAAGCATTTAATGTTGTTCAGTTGCACAAACTGAAAGTAATAATGAGGGCATGGAGGTTTTTAATGTGTTTTTTTTTTCCTTATTCTTCAGTAACTAGGTGTCAGTGACGAAATGGTGTGCTGTTGCAATAAAGACACGCCTGTGACTCACTTGTTCCCCCACCTGCTGTGCTGTCTGGGCAGCGTTACTTTTGAAGACAGTTTCATGAAGTGTTCTTCGATGCCTCTGTGGCACACACTGCTTCTTGGGCATGGATAAAGTCTGTGCTGCTCTGGGACCTCTGTTCCGCCCCACGTACCACATGGCACAGAGCTCACTTGGCTATTGCTAGAGTTAAGCAACACTCTCAGTGCTGCTTTTTCTTTCTCTAGTGACACGAGTAGAATAGCTTCCACAAGAGGGAGTTTTGTTTCAGAGCATCCCCAGACTCGCTTTCACAGCGCTGGGTCTCATTTGTGGCTCTTCAGCCTGGGCTTTGCTGCAGGCTCCGTCAGGAGGCAGGCGTGTCTCCTGCTGTGCTGCTGGTGCCATAGGTGAAGGTGCTGCCCAGGCTGTTTTGCACGGGTAGCAGCTGTCGGGTCAGAAGCTGTGGCCCATCCCTCGGCCCACACACCTTTCAGGGGGCTCTGACTTCGGGCTGAGGGAGCTGGGCTGCTTCCCGTGGGCTGGCTGTGGTCAGTGTCCTGCTGCTCCAGCTGCCTTCTGAGGTGCTGCTCCCTGGCTTGACTTGTCGTGCAGGGCTTTCTGTGGCTCTCTGCTGCCTGCAGGAAGCTCTTCCGAAGTTGTGTTAGTGGTACAAAGTTGCCCTTAGATGTTGGCCTCTCTGCCACCATACAGCCTGGCTCGGGCTGTGGCTCTTTTGCTTCATCTCTCTGTTCCTAAGCAACTCCAATCTGACTGGCCAGAGAAATGCCATCCCCACTTTGCTTACAGGGAACTGAAGGTTAGCCCTGGGCTGAGGGCTTCTCCTCTTGGACATCGTTCTGCATTGGCTGTGAAGTACTCCTTTTGTCTTGAATGCAGCTCTCTACTTGATGATATGGAGGGTTTACTGAGGGTAAAACTCTTGTAACGCTGAGGGTTTTTTCTCCCCTTTAAGGAAGATGTGGATTCTTTTATGAAACAGCCCGGAAACGAGACTGCAGATGTAGTTCTGAAGAAGCTGGATGAGCAGTACCAGAAGTATAAGTTTTTGGAACTTAATCTTGCTCAGAAGAAACGAAGGTACGTTACGTTTGTGCAGAACTGGGAAATGTTTGGCATGGTTTTATCTTTATTTAATACAGTTGAGTTAATTTCAGTATCCCAGGAAGTACAAAGTTGTTTTTAGGAGAGCTAATATTGGCAGTACTTTTAGGATAAAGGAACAGCTTTCCTTTTACTCTTCTGGAGAATCATGTGCAACAAGAAATGGCAGTACTGCTGATTTGGTGCAGAGCCTCTAAGACCAAAAGCTCCACACTTGTTTTCTTTTGTGTGCTGTGGTCTTTATCTGTTTTTGTGGAGGTTTCCCTCTGCCCTGTGGGGACCAGAAATACACAAAAACATTCTGAGCAGGTGCCCCTTGTTGTTGGTGTGTGTCACAGCTGGAAAGCTGCGTGCACTGCTTGCTGTAAAACCCTGCTGAGCCCATGCAGGGGGGCTGGGGAAGCACGAGGTGCCTGTACCTGCCTTTGGCTTTGAAACGTGCATTTGTAAGCCCAGAAAGCTGTTTGTTGGGAGCATCAAGTTTTAAAACGGAGGTTGAATTGTGTTAATAGTGCTCGTGGCTTGTTTAGGAAACGTTGTGTCTCTGTAAAATAATAAATGATGACTGTTGTTAATTCACAGGCTAAAAGGTCAGATTCCTGAAATTAAACAGACATTAGAAATTTTAAAACACATGCAGAAGAAAAAGGTAAACTATTTTGAATATCTAACGAGTATGAGAAAAGCTAACTGCCTTTCCACCCTAACAGAACACATTGCAAGAAATGTTTTGGAGAGCACACTTAATATGCCTTTATAAATAACAGAATTGTTTTAAAGGTATGTAGTACTCCTTGAAAGCTAGTTCAAAACCAGTTAACGTCTGTTAAGCAAGCTTCCCTTCTAATAGCGTGTAGATTGCAGCTGAGCTTGGACTTTATCTTTAGCCTTTATAGAGATTTCCTCGTTGCTTTTACACACTTTAAAGAATGCTTTAGTCTTGGCACTTGAATAAAGTGAAAATACATACAGTTTCACCCAAGCTGATAATGTATAAATGGCAAAAAAGCAGAAAAGTGCACTCCTTACTGTAAATTCTGTCTCTTCCACGAGTTTCCAGTGAAAATAGCAATGTTAAGTTTTATCATTTCTCTTAAGGAATCCACAAATCCAATGGAAACCCGATTTTTATTGGCAGATAATCTCTACTGCAAAGCTTCAGTTCCTCCTACAGACAAAGTTTGTTTATGGCTGGGGGTAAGTAGAACGGAACCTTTCCTCACATGGTTTCTGTGGTGTTGTCTTCCAGAAGATGGTGTTGTCTGTTGTCTCAGCTGTCCCCCTGGCTGGGACACGTGTCATCCTCTGTGTGCAGGAGAGCTGTGTCATCTCAGTGCAGCAAACACAGCAATATTCCAACATCCTAGTGGGCTTTTCTTGCTTTTGTTTTTAATTTTATTTAGTGCCTGAACGTAGTAAAACTGCAGAGAGCTGTAATCTTGCTGAACAGTTTAATCAAAAAAGTGTGTTTGTGAAAGTTTTCCTTATCACATTGTGCTTCAGATTACCAGGCAGCCTTCCTTGGCATTGGAATGAATGTGACCCACTAAACAACTTAGCTTGGGAACTAACTTCAGGTCTTCTCCATTTATTTGTATTTAGCTTGTTTTCATGCACGTTTTCTGGGGAAAGATGAGATTTGGGTTCCTCACGGGGACCTGCCAGCTTTTAGAGTGGAATTTGTGCTGGATTGGTGGGATCAGAGCTCAAATCACATTTCTAAGTACTGAAACGTTATCAAGCTGGGATGTTCAGGAGCCCAGGCTCCCTTATCTCTAGAGATAACCTGCTAATGTTTACTTTGAGACTCATAAATCCCTGGTGTTCCCACGTGCGGGCTGCCAGGCACAGCAGCTGGCTCACAGCAGCAGTGTTGATGTGTGCTGCACCCTGGCTGGGCTGGCAGTTACAGCCTCACCAACTTTCTCTTCTGTTGTAAAAGCAGAACATTTCTGCCTGCTACATTCTGCTTTCAGGTTACTTCCTTCATAATTCACAACCACCGACTTTCAGGGAGTTTGGGGGTTTCTTTTGTCACAGATTATCGGAGAAAATTCATCTTGGTTCATACAGAAAAGTTATCATGAAGTACCACAAATGATTAATTGTGCTTCTTGAGCCTTCAGCCCTTTATTCCATCTTGCTGCTTGCAGTCTCTTTGTTGGGCTGTGTGTATCACTACTGTTGCAGAAACTGTCTCCCACTTAATATAAAAAAACAAACAAGAAAAAAGCACTGCATGTATAATCCTTGCAGCTCTGGATATCGTTCCCTGGAATCCTGTCTCATTAAGATTTAAGTGGCCCTGTTCAGTACTCAGATCCTGGTTGGAACAAAGCTACGTGGGTGGATCTTCACTCTGTTCAGATGTGGTGGGGGTGAGATGCTGGTGCGTAAAAGGTTGAATGCAGTACACAGAAATCCCCTATTGCTCAGCAAGAGGAGGAAAACTTCTTTCCAAGTCAGCAGGGGCATTTATTACTCTGTTACTGAGGTGGTGGAGCCTCAGCTGGCTTCTGACTTTGTTTGCCCTGAACCTCCCCTTAACTCATCAGTGCTAATGTGATTAGCTATAAACATTCTGAAGTATTCGTGCTGTGCCTTATTCCTTCCAATGCAAGTGTAAAAGCTTCTGTGAATCTCTTTTTGTTGTTTTTGTTGTTGTGTAGGCCAACGTGATGCTTGAATATGATATTGATGAAGCTCAGGCTCTGTTAGAGAAGAACTTGTCAACAGCCACAAGAAACCTTGATTCTCTAGAGGAAGACCTGGATTTTCTTAGGGATCAGTTCACTACTACAGAAGTCAGTATCCTTTTGTCATGCAGGAGTGATGTGGGAGGTCATGTTTGAGCTCTGCTGTGATGGTTGCAAGCCTGGACTGGGAGGGAGATGGAAGTGTGTCTCAGTGCTGTGGCCCTGTGGCCAGGCAGCCACTGCACTGCAGGCAGCTCTCCCTGCTGTCGTGCAGTTACTGATATGCCTGTAAGTTAAGGCTTGGCAGCACATCAGCTCTTCCACTGAGGAGTTTCTATAGACTGCTGGAAGAGAAATGAAGTTATGTATGATCAGCAGTGTATCCTTCTTCACCCCCTTTTTTCTTTTCTTTCTGCCGAACAGTTCTGTTTCCTTAATTGTACACCCTCAGATATGGCTAGAGTTTATAACTGGGATGTAAAGAGAAGAAACAAGGAAGACCCTTCCAAAAACAAAGCATAGTTTTGCCAATTTTAAATGTGGTTTCAATTTCAAAATCTTTTTTATTTAAATACCCCCTGAAAAAATCATTCTTAAGGGACTGAGTTACTTTAAGCATTTCAGTCAGTGGTAAAATGCATAAAAACGAATGGTGAGCGACATTTTATTTATTGATAAACTCCAAATTTGGCATCAGTGCATGCTTCACGAAAGTACAGCTTGTTTGAAAAGGCAGCACGCAGTCCAGCGAAGGACTTCGTGTTTGGGTCAGACCTATCTGCTGCGAGTACATTTCTGCCTGAGCGTCTGAAAAGGTGAGGTGTGTGTATGAAATGAGTCTGGCACATGTTGGCAGGGTTTGAGGTCAGGGTTTACTTTTCATTTCTGTGTACAGCTGATGAAGTTAAAGTCAGTGTGGGCTGGGAAGGCACGTGGCTGTCATGCTGTAGGAAAAAGGACAGCCACAGCGAGGGCCTGGGTTTTGTTTCAGTCAGTTTCTTGTTTGGCAGCACCAGTCTACAAGCATTCCACTCTGGATAAACTTGATCTTAATCGTTACGTTAGCTATAACTGCCTGTTACTGAGCTCTCAGCTCTGTGACTTGTCTTCAGAAAAGAATGGTGAACGGAGTGAACGGCACAAGTGATGTCAAGCTGCAGGTGCTCTCACTCTGTTCTTCTTCACACACGTGCCCACACCGCTTCCTTTTGCAAACGTATTGAACAGGGACACCAAAATGCTGGCAGTCTGTAAAGAGAAATCCCCCCATTTGCGATCCCTTCGACAAGATGTGGTTCCAGTGTCTCAGAGCTCACCCTCCCACGTGCTGAAACCTGTGTTAGATAAGGATGGCGCGTGCAGTCTGGTTTCTGGTGTTAACAGTTGGAATGTTTTCTTGGTTCTTATGAAGCCTTGTGAGATTGCTGCCTCTTACCTCTGCAGTTTCTGTCCAAAATGAAATGCTCAGTGGTGATGTCAGTGGCTAACGTGCACGAGTACAGGTTTCGCTGCAAACATTCTGTTCAGACGTCGCGTAAGAAAACAACGTACCTGTAAAGTTTTTGTACTTTTATTTCATGAAATTAAAATAGTCAAACTAGACAGTTGTGGCAAACACCCGCTCCTGTGCATCTTTCTTTGTAGGGGAAAGCCATGAATTTGGTGGATGGTATCATGTTTTCCTCTCTTAACTGGGGGAAGGGGAGTGAAAAGATTTGGTCGAAGCAGCTGTGGAAAGCTGCTGGACACTGGTGGGAGTGGTGTGGGGGCTGGAGTCAGCACATCTGCACTTGGGAACAGAAGTGAGTGATGTGACAGCTCTGTGGCTGAAAAACAGCAAGAGCTGTAAGGGTGGGAATAAAAGAGTAAGTCCTGAGCTGTGCTCACAGTGCGTACCTGGTCTGGGCTCATTCACACCTTACGTGCAGGGGGATACTTTTTTTTAGCCTCTTTGATGAGGAGAGAGAACGTTAAATCAATGCATTATCTGACTAGCATGTATCTCTACCCCTTGCTATGCTTGGTTGGAGCTGCACTTCTTTCTGAGTGCGTCAGGAACGACAAGAAAGGCAGCTGCAAACATGTCCTGAATTCTCTTGCAATTTTCTCTTCTATTTGGATTAATGAGATCCCAATGGGCTAAAGCACTTCCCCACACCACTGCTTTTCTAGCTGGTCCTAAGGCAGCAATTGCTTCTCTTTGTTGTGCACAATGAAATGATGAGTTAAGCATTTATACGCTATCAAAAAACCCTACTGTGTGCAGCTCCCAATGACCTAATGCTGGGTATTAGTGTGAGGGGGGAGGCAGCATTAGGGCTGCAAGCACTCAGCAGGATCAAAACGGATCAGGCCCTTGGAATAATACAGAACTCTTGGTTTTGATTAGAGGGTTGTGGTGGTGGTTGCTTAGTACAAAGTTAAAAAAAGTCACAGGCAGCTCTGGCTTCCGTATGATTGATCTTCATCCAGTACTGCCCCCTTGTTTATTGATAAGCTGTTGGTACTTGGAGTAAGAACAGAAAGGCCTTACAGTGCAGGAGCTGTTCTAGCTCCTGTGTGCCAAATGCTGCCTGCTGCAAGGCTCCCAGAGCAGCTACAGCTTCTGTGGCTTCTGCTGCAGCAGCAGGGCAGGGCGCTGCTGCCTCCACCACGGTAGAGAACAATGCAGAGCGGGTACCATTGCAAAGAGCCTGTTTATTGGTGAGCTGGTCCGTACCAGATTTCCAGTCAGGGCTGCCGTACAGAAGCGGTACAGGCACGAGATAGACAGCTTACTGAGGGGAGGGGGGAAAGAAAAAAAACCCAACAGAGTCTCTGGACAAGTTTTAAATTTCACAGTATCACATAGTAACCATGTTGCTAAATACAGGCATATTTCCAGTCACATACAGACAGCTAAATACAGCGTTATTTTCACATCTCATTACAGTGCATAACAGAAAGCGAGGAAAGGGGATAGTACGTTTTTATTCTGGAGGCTCAGAGCGCTTTAACATGCAGATTGTTTTCAGCGTGTGGAGGACACCGCAAAGATCCTTTCTGTCCTACAGTACAAGAGCTCCTGCCCCTCATCCCGTGGAAGGCTGCGGCCTTCCAGTTCTCTAAATCCCTCCTGCACTAAAAGTCAAAGCATTAAAAGCAGCTGTTAGAAAAGGACGCTCAGCGGATGCGCCGAGTTCATCATCTTAGAAAAAACATTCCAAACTTTGTACAGCTGAATCTACATTTCCTATACTTGAACAAGCTGTCTAAAAAAATGCAAGGAGTTAGAAAAAGGTGTATATAAGGGTTTCTCTATCCTTTAATATAACCGTTTATTACCTCTAAGGAGTTAAGACTGCATATGTTTTCTTCTGTACTGTTCCTCTTCAGAATTATGACACGTTTATCAATCAAGCACGTGCTCTGAAGGCCTGAATACACTCAAGTGCTTATTGAGGTGTCCTGGAATTTCTCTCTGGGAGCAGAAGGACTCAGAGAGACAGAGGAGCGGAATGTCCGAAGCCATTCAACAAACAGCGGTTGTGTTGTGAGAGCTGAGCCTTCCCCTGCTGCCTGGGTTCCCACACAGAGCCTCATGGGCTTTTACCATTGCTAAAACCTATCTTTTTAAAGTTTGGACTGCCTGTAACGGAGCACCCAAGCTCTGCCCTTTAGGACAGCCACTACCATCAGCAAGGCAACACCTGGTGAAGAGCCAGACCTTGACAGAAAGAAAGAGAAGGAGAAAACTGACCCTTCCGTACCTGTTTGCCCTCGTCTTTGAGAGAACAGGACTAGCAGTCCCGGCCTGAGCAAACCTTGTGCTCCCCACTGGCGTCAGCAGAAGCTGAAGGTAGAGAGCCCATGGTGGCCCAGCTCCTGTGGTGCTCTGCATCAATCTTCTCCAGCTTCGCTTACCTAGAAAGAGATTTTTTAAGAGATTTCTTTTTTATATCTTCAGGGTACTCAGCCTGACCACCACCGAGCCCGCGTGGAGTTCAGCAGGCCACGGGTGGGCTGCGTCCTGCAGCAGCTCGCTGAGAGGTGGAAGCTGCCAGGCCAGCCCTCCCTCACTCACATCTGCTACCAGTGCCCTCCCAGCAGCTGCAACACTGCTGCTCCCCTGCAGCGCCCGGGAATGAAACTGTTCCAAGAGTACTCCAACAAAAATGTAATTCATCTTCCGAGTGTTTGTTTAAAACAGGGATCCATTTTTTGTATTCATGCAGACCTGCACAAGTGCTGCAAACTGTGAGAAGAGGCTCAGGGGAGCCAGCCTGAATTCAGCAGCTCTCAAGACTCACATTTTCAGAGATGGAGGTAGCTTAAAAAAGCTGTAACAAGTATCTTTTTTTCTACGCAGAGGTCTAAAAATCAAACACAAAGTGCTTCCTGTAAATTAACCCCCTCCCTCCCGCCCCTTATTTTGCTGTGTAAAGCTTGCAAACTCGAGTAAAAAGGTCACTACTGTTTCTGTTAGTTTTAAATACTCTGCCACAGGGGCACGGTTACCCTGCTGCAACTGTAAAGCTGGTTAAAACTTAAGAGGGAACAAAGCATGCCCACACACATACAGCCTTTTTAACAACAGCTTCCACCCACAGTGACCAACCTGAGATGGATCACCTCTGTCAAATTAAAACAGGGAGGAAAACAAATGTTACTCTTGAGCTTGTCATGAGGGCTTTCCTTTTCCTCCTGCTCACACACTTCTGTGCTCCTCATTCTCAGTTCTTCTTCCACAGATGCCAAGAAAGAAAATGACACTTTAAAAAGCAGAAATTAGTGGCAGAAGCTGTTGCTTTCCATGCTATTCAATTTCTTGAAAGGCAAATCTCGCCTTGTGCGTGCACCTGAGTCCAGCTTTTCAAGTTTCCCCTGCCCTGCCCGACTCTGTTCCATTCCTCCTCGTGGCCCCAGCTGACAGAGCATCCGAAAACATCAGCACCGTGCTGCCAGCAGACCAACCTCAGTGTGTCCCACCTGCGTGCCACACTCCAGCCTCAAAATAACAGCAGATGAGCACAAGCTTTTCTCCTTATGCTCCCAATCACTTAATTATATTGGAAAGCCCTGAACTGAGGTATACACCGAGGCAGTAAATATTAAAAGAAAAACGTGTTGAATAATTACTAACTCAACTCAGAATTACAGCATGAAAAGCACTTGGGGAAATCGTTTAAACTGTAATTGCTGATCAAATAACTACCACTTTCCACTTTAAATGCCACAGAATACTCTTCACTAGTGAACTAGGCTCAAGAATGTAGGAAAAAAAATTCAGAAGTACTCATACCACATCAGTAAACTCTTCCTGTGCCACTGGCCTTAGGAGGTGATGGTACCCACGCTGCCTTTACACCTTCCTGGCACGAAGCAGCTGATGCAAACTAAGATGTCCTCTTTCTTTTTCTCTGCCAATTCTCATACTACAGCACTATTCGTACCGTGGCTCCAGCACCCAGCACGGCGCTGCAGATGTACTTACAACAGGACATGTACAGCACTGTGGCACACGCCAGCCCATTCCGATGGAATTGTGTGCTCCGCCCCCTTCCGCTGTCCCTCATTTCTGCTTGCTGTCTCCTTACAATATCTACATGCACCCTCACTCACTCTCTGTTAGGTTGGTAGCCCCCAGTTCTGAAAAGTTGTATGGAACAGAACATTTATTTCCTGGGTCCGTTCTCGTGTCCATAAAACTGTGGGAGGCTGTTCACAACGGGAGCGCTGCTCTCCCTTCTGGCACACCGAGTTCACTTAGTAAAGTACGTTTGGTTAGTAGAGTTCATCACCACTTCTCTCACTAGAAGAGCTCAGCACAAGCACCGCCTATCTGATTTCACCACTTCTTCTGAAGAGTGCACTACATTTGGGACAAACCCGCTCTTTACCCCTTCCCATCCCTCCTGGATCGAAATTTCCCCCCTTTTAACAAGCTCGTATATATCTCGAGTCAGATCAGTGAAGGCCTTCTCCACGTTAATGGCATCCCGAGCGGAGGTCTCAATGTACTTCATACCATATGCAGCAGCCAGTTTCTCAGCCTCGTGCCGGGTGACTTGCCTCTGCGTGTCGAGGTCACACTTGTGACCCACCAAAACAAAGACGATCTGGTAGGGCTGGACGTGCACCTTGGTCTCCTCTAGCCACTCGTGGACGTTCTGGAAGGACCTGCGGTTTGTAATGTCAAAGAGGAGGAGTCCGCCAACCGAGTTCCTGTAGTAGGCTCTGGTGATGGACCTGGAAAAAGAAAAAGGATGCACAGTGAACGTGTAAGTCACAGAGTCACAGCCACGTGGGACGAAGGGCAGAGCAAGTTTCACTTTTTTTTTCTGCTTGTTTCTTTTGGTTCTTTTTTTCTTACTCCCAACACAGCACTCCTGAACCTGTGCATCCGCTTTAGAAGGCAGCACTGCTGCCACCCCTGACTACCCTGCGGAATACAGGGCAGGGAACACCACTCACTCACATCTCTCTGCTCCGACTTGTGCTCTGCAGACCTTGTCATTCCCAAAGCCAACTAAAACTTCACCCCCAGCTAACTGCCCTGTGGATTTGCTATTACTCCACCACCATTTCTGGCCTTTCCATCACAGATTTCTGTATCCTCCTCGCCATCAGCCTAACGAGCCCCCACCCCACCAGGTCAGTACTCTGCATGGTTTGGCTGCTCCCCCTGGTTTAGAAGTACTGTAACGGCTTCAAGGATTTATCTAGAGCCAAACACCACCTGGCAGACACGCAGAAGACAAAGAGGGGGGCAAGAGGTCAGAAGTCGTGCTCTGCTACACCCAGAGCATTGGAACACACAGCCATCCACTTACAAAGTCCCCACAAGGTCCTCCAGACCTCAGGCTGAGAAACTGAAAGCATCCTCCATAGTCTAAAGCAGCACATGACATCAGGTCTACCAAGAACACAAAGCTGGGCAGAGCTACAGTCCAACAGCCACTACACGTGGAAAAAGCAAGAAGCTGTAAAACTGGAGTGTTTCTGAAAACACATGGAGCAGATCTAAATCCAGAAGCACTCATCGATTTCAGTCACTGGAGGAACTTACAACGGGAGATGAACTTTTCCTGATGGGAAAGTGCAAGTACCGCTGCAATTTTACCTCGGGATGAGTCTTCCTCCACCGTGCAAGTCTGTAGTTACAGGTTCTTCTGCCCTGCCTATCCTGCAGAGCTACTCCCAGAAAGGACTCACGGGCATTTTCAAGGTTTGCTTTATCAACAGTCATGCAACCGTGTGTGAAAATCCAACAGAAGAAAACCGAAGCAGGGGAGAAATAAAAAGAGTTGGCTGTGCTTGGCTAACTTTTCCTCTCCAATTATCTGGCTCAGAGACAAGAGCAGCTCTGCACACGTAGGAACGAGGGAACCAGCCCTTTGCTCTCTGGCAGCTGCAGACACACAGCAGCAATCTGAATTCACCCCCACGCTGTCACAGGTGCTTCTGCCACTCCCGTGTGCCAGCACGTCAGCCCCGGCTGCTCCTGCCAGCATCAGCAGTGCCTCGGGTACTTCTGAGAGATGTGATGGGATCTGAGCTGAGATAAATTGAGGTGAAGGTCCGGGTGCCTTTCCTTACAGCCTTTTCCACAGACCTCTCTTTACCGACCTGCAGGAAGCAAGCTACGCTGCCTTCATTCTGTGCCTCACTGCCCAATTCCCACGTGAGGCCGCTGCCAGCTCCTCCCAGCCCTGCTCCCAACACAGCACAGCAGTGCTGTGACTCGCACACACTCTGAGTTTCAACACTAAGGATTGCCTCAGCTCAGGACCTCTCCCCAGCTCTACCTGCGGTCCTTGCTGTCTGCCCCAGCTGGAAGGGAACAGCTTTTCCTAGGTGCTGGAACACACAAGCAGCCAGAGAGGGCTGCACACGCTTTTGCTTCAGTTAGCACAACGTGACGTCATGTTTCAGGCAGGAAACTGGAGTATCTGAGCAAGCCGAGGTGGGCACAACCTGCTGGATCCAGACAGAGCAGAACCCTGCTGCTCTACAGCTCCAAAGCAGCCCCAACACTGACCCGGAGAGCATCGTCCTGGGGCCGAGCTGACAAAACAGAGGCACACACTTAGCTGTAGTTTAAGCCTTGACTGCACTGGAATTGCTTCTCACTGCTGGAGAGAGCGAGAACTCACAACAGCCAGGAAGAGCAAAGCTGCAGCACAGATGCAGGCCAGCAGATACATCACGGTGCCTCCGAGGAGCGGCAGCAGTTTCCTCCTCGTGGGACGGCTGTTAAATAGCGCAGAGCAGCTGCAAGAGCTCCGGATGGAGAACCCCACCAAACAGCGGAGCGTTCTCCTAGGAATTCCCTCCCGAAGAAATTCCCTGCGCTGTGACAAATGAGTGTAAGGGCTCTGGAGAGCGCTGCCATGCCGGTACCACAAAGGGTTCCCTCCCTTCCCTCTCCCTTTTCGCTCTGGGAATTTCAGCCTGCCCTTTGGCAGAGCCATCTCGGAGCGCTCAGTGATCCCCTGCCCCTCCGTGCTGCGGAGCACTGCTGCCCTTGTGCTGAAGGTCGCGTCGTCGCCGGCAAGAAGGGCGAGCATCCCCGGGGCCTCATTTTAAAGACGGGAAACCAAAGGGCGGCCAACAGCTCCCGCTCCTCGCTGCGGGGGTACGCTGCGGGATCGCGCACGGCCGTGTTTTCCAAAGGCCCGATGCTGGAAATGATGCAACCGAGCGCTCTGCCGCCTCCCCTCTCTCTGAGCGGAATAAAGCGGCGGTTCCGGCCGCGCTGAAAGCCCGTCCGGGGGGCTGGGGAGGGCGGGCAGCCCCCATCCGCCGAACCGAACCGGGGCCGGCAATAGGGCAGCGCGGCTCCGCGACGCCGTGAGGGGAAAGGAGAGCGCTTCCGGAGGGAGCAGGACGGGACACGGCGCGGGGACGCGTGCAAAGCAGAAGCGCATCGCCGCCGTCACCTGGCAAACCGCAGCCGCGGGGACGCGGCCCCGGGACCGGAGCACGGCCCGGCCCAGCGCGGCCCCGCACCGCCGCGACCCGTAAAGCAGCGTCCTTTGTGCCGCCCGCAGCCCTCACCGGAACCGCTCCTGCCCGGCCGTGTCCCAGATCTGCAGCTTGATCCTCTTGCCCGGCTCGATCTCCACCAGCCTGGAGAAGAAATCCACGCCCACCGTGGGGTCGGAGATCTGCGCGAAGCGGCCCTCGGTGAAGCGGCGGATGAGGCAGGACTTGCCCACGGTGGAGTCTCCGATGACGATGAGGCGGAACTGGTAGAGCCAGATGGCCTCCATGCCGCCCGCTCAGCGCCCGCCCATGCCCGGCCCGCAGGGGGCAGCGCCGGCCCGGCCCCGGGGCGCCGCTCAGCGCGGGGCCGCCCGCGCTCCTTCGGCCCCGAGCGCCGCCCCGCGCTGCGGGCGGAGGCGCGGCCGAACCGCGACGCAATGGCGGCCGCGCCGCCGCCGGGAGGAGCCGCCACCGGAGCCGGGCGGGGCGGGGCGGGACCCACGGACGGCCGCGGGGAGGAGGGGCTGCGGCAGCGGCGGCGGCGGCGGCGGGGACCCGCGTGCCCTGCGCGGGTGGGTGTGGGGACGTGCGGTTGTGCGCGACGTGAGGGCGCGCTCACAAATGAAGGCGCGCGGGGGCGGCGCGGCCGCCCCCCACAGACACAAACACAAACACAACCGAGTCCTTTGCCGTCGCTCTCTTCGCCCGCTCTGGCTTGCACCCAGCACGTGCCCAAAAAGCGTATTAAGTCAAACTGTAAAAACTTCTGGATTTGTTTTTGTTTTTATAAGGTGATCGGGTGTTGCTGAATCACAGATGGGTTCGGTTACAAAGAGCCCGCAAACAGCACCGGCCGACCCGCGGCCCAGTAACAAACGGCAGGGAAAGCTTTCAGTGTCCTCTGAAACGCAGCACGTTTATTAAAAAGCAGCGAACCCGAATATCCTATTCACGGCACCTCAGGACGGGCAAGAAAACCGATGAAGCAGTCTGCACCGCCACAGGCAGATATTAAACCTATAAATCCGAGTTATCAGACGTTACCGGTGACTCACGGCCAGCACTGATGTGTGGCACTGAGCTCTGTTGTGTCGCGATGCCCGTGAATCCAACCCAAAACTGCTTGGGTTCCTCCAAACCACACCTCACACCTCCCCACCCTCGGCCTCATCCCTCCCTCCATCACAGGTCCGGGTGCAGTGTTTTCACCCCCATAACGCACCCACACAGAGGGACACGCTGTGTGGCAGGGCAGCCATCACATTAATTAGCAGTAACGCAGAAGATGGGAGAAAATGGGATCTCGAGAGAACCTCATGCTGATGTTGTTGTAGAAATGGAAAGAGTGGTGTCAGAGTAACACAGAGTTGATGCAGAAGCAGGCTTGGTGGCAGGGGACGGGCTCTGTGCTGGGTGCCCAGGCTCACTGCAGCCCTGCAGGACAGCTACGCCAAGGCGGGTGGCACAAACCAGATCCTCTCACAGCTCCTTCCTCCAAACATTTTGCTCTTCACTTACACTTCAGTCTTTCTCCAAAACCCCTCTGCATCTCTTGACTGCCAGCTGCAGCCGGGGGCTGTCTCCAGGCCATGGCAGCACCACAAGGAGCAGAGTGCCCCAGCACTGCGCACACCACGCTGCAATGCTATAACGTGATACACAGTGACAGCGGCAGGGGGACACAATCCCAGGCTGCAGGAAATGAGAACAAGACAAAACACAGCAGCCACGGACACAGAAACAAGGGAAGAAAAACCTCTCACCTTCAGAAGGCCTCAGGTGGGCAGGGATCTCCAACAAGATGCCCTCACCTCCACTGCCAACCCTTAAATGAACTCTGCAAGGGGTGGATCCTGGCTCCAGCCCTCCTGATCACTCAGTGCATTGCACACACCTGAGCTCCCCTGGGCTGGCCCTGCCTTCCCTCCAGGTGCTCCATCACTTCTTCAGGCCATGACAGTATTTCTGCTACACCATGCGATTTTAATGTGCTGAATAGTCGCGTCCGCACACTGGGGCGACAGGAGAGATGAGAAGGAAGCTGGCCCTCCACAGGTCACGAGCTTGATTAGCTAGTTCCCTGTTAAACAGCATCCTTGCACGTCTAGCAGGTGTGACACTGAGACATTGCACCAAAGGCAGTGACACTCTGGCCTCCTGACCTGCTGCATGCCTCTGTAAGTCCAGGGCAGAGGGGAGGCACTCAGCAAATTCATGTTTGTTATTTATATGGTGCTCACCGTTAGTCAGGGCAGTGCAGACAAGTGTAATGCCAAGGGAAGCACGCGGTGCTCAGGAACTGACAGCCATGCTGACAGCAGGCACTGGGAGTGTGATTTAGGACTTTGTGACAAGGTGACAGCTCTAAATCCAACAGCAGCAGCTGGGGAAAGCAGAGGCAGGCTGATCACCAGGAGACACGTGGGGAAGCTTCTGACCCACCCAGGATTCTGGCTGGGGCTACAAGGTGGCACTTTGCAGAGGTCCCCCAGTGTCACACTGGGATCACATCAGAAGCAGCAGATCAGACACAGGCTGAACAGGACCGTCACTCAGAAACAGAGAGGTCAGCAGCAGTGCTCCAGGGCAGCACTGGCATTTGTTTTGCAACAGGAATGGACAAGGAGGTGAAATTCTGAAAGCTCTGAAGCCCAGGGGTGGGAGTGCACAGAGGATAAGCGGTGCCTGGGTTCCTGAGGAGATGTAAAACCTTTGCAAAACGTTTCCCTGTGACAATAAATTAAAAGACAGCTCATTACCATGGGATGGCTTTCTCCAGATGCAGTGTCAGGTGTCTTATCTCAGATTACAATCACACTGGGTTGGCTGATTGAAAAAGAGGGCCTCCCATCATTATGTCTGCCTGAGCCTGCCTGAATCCAAGAACAGATCCTCCTCTGGGAATATTATGTCCCTGTAGCTGTTCAGGTCTTCTTAGGAAGGGAACAGGATCTGCTTAGAGCAAATAGAAGCCATTACAATCAGGATGAATTAGTAATGGTGAGTGGGAGAGAGAGGAGGAGAGAAGAGGTTATTGTGATTTTTCTTCCTACTGAGCGGGTGTCTGAACTACTTACACTGCCAGAAAGCAGTTCCTAAGCTTCCCCTCTGAGCCCAGCTTATAGTTCAAGAGCTGCTCTGGGTTGTTTAGGTTGCTAGATGCATGACATCTCATCTCTGTTCCTACCAGTAGCAGCTCGAGTTTATAGTCTTTTGCAGCACAGGCAGGTTCGCAGAGCAAGAAAAAGCAAAATAAACTTGTGTTTGTTTTGTTCCCTGCCTTTAAACACAAGCCTTTATCAGAAGCTGTAGTTCTTGCTGTAGCCTAATTGTGGGGGTCTTCAGATGCTGCAGGCAGTGAGACTGGTTTCATGGTGCTACATATTTTGCAGTTTATCTAATACAGGACACCAACTAATTGCTAATCCTTAATGCAGCCCTGGAAAAAAGTCTGGAAAATAAGCAGCAGAACTGCTGTGATCCTCAGGTCTCCCTCCTTTCCACCTAGGAACACTGTTCCCAACAGTGTTCTTCCACTCCTCCTAGGATGCTGCTGCCTGCTGACAGCTTCACCTGGCTTTGTTCACATTTTACTATCTGACATGAGGAATTTCAGTCCAAATGAATGGAAAATTAACGTAAAACAAAAGGGAGCTCATTGTAGGGCTCCTCTAGGCCTCCGGGAGATGTTTCCAGCTCTCCACCATGCCTATATTTCCCTCAGAAGAAAGCCACCAACAGTGAGTTCTCCACAGCCCACCTGGAGGCTGTGTTTTGTGCTGCTCTGAGCTGGTCCAGCACCCTCTAAACACACATTCAGGAGGGTGGGAGAACCTGATGAATGCTCCAGAGGCAGGAATGGGCACCCCTAAGCCACCTACCTCATCACAAATGAGCTCTGTCCTGCTCACAGCACATCAAGAGCTGGTTCTGCAATACCAAACCGCCCTAGTTACCCCAGACACGTCAGCCAGCCCCTCGCTGGGGCCCTGCTCCTCACTGCAGAGCCACAGGTACATGATGCCTCTACAAAGAGCACACTCCCTAGGGAGAAGAGGCTGATCCCATAGGAAGGGATCTCTATCCTGGGAGCCTTCATCAGTAATATCTTGTGCAGAGCAGTGCTGCTGAGTGAGCAGCTCCAGTAACACATACCTTACAGCATCTTTTCAATCCCAGTGTCTTCTGACAACCTCTGCAGCAACACAGCGAGGGACATCTCCCAGGCATCTGCTGGAACAATAACAGCAGACAACCACGACACCTGAGGGCTGGAAAACAAGCAGTTAAAGAAAATATATATATTAATCTATGAGAGCTATACAAGTACAAAATGGCCAAACAATACAAACTAACCAACCAGCTTTGTGCTGATACATGCACTCTTAGTTACCAGGAATGGGAGCGTGTTTCTTTATTCAGGTTTTCTATTTGATATGTTTTTGAGTCGATTTAATAAGCCGTCAAAAATACAGTATCTCATTCCAATAGGTGTTACTACACAGGTTTATTCAGGCAGCATAATTTTGTCCTTGAGTCATCACAGTATTTCATTTTTTTTCCTGCCTTGATGAAGGATAAAGATGAACAAATATTGAGTAATGGGTAATTAACCACTTTTTTTTCCATCTCCTCTAAGACACTCCTCTAAGACACTGGAGATTCAGCAGTTATTTTTTTTCTTTAGTTAGTTTCTGAATTATGTTTGCTAGTTTCTGATACCTGTGATATGAACAGTTTTGAACGCATGTAGGTCACAGATTATATGAGCATGAGGAGGAAGAAATACTTTCCAGAATCTTGCCTTCTCTTCTTGCTTGTAAGATCTCTGAGAAAAAGTTATATAGATCAGGCACGAACTCAAAAGAAGCACATTTACTGTTCAGTGTTCTAAAATGAACTAGTAAATACAGTCAGAAATGTTTCAGCCTTTTTTTTCCCTTACCAGTTACTATTCAGCTCATGTTGTTGTTAGCCTAGGGCCCTGAGTTTACATATGTAGCAGGCACAGACAACAAATGTCAGCATCGTAAGCCACACACAAACAGGCACTGACCTTATACTCACAAGCTCCTTCACTCCCCCATGTGTCACTGACAATAAAAGTGCCTTAGTTGTTGTTTTTTTTCCCTGATAAAGTGCTTTCTGCATAGTAAGTGAAACAGATAAGACATGGCAGACTTTACTGCCTCAGATACAACTGTGTTGCAAATGCGAATGTGGTTTGGCAGTGTAATCTTTTACTCTGATAAACCATTAAATGCCAAAGAAAGCTCCTTAAGTTAATCAGGGCTTAATTTAAATAAACAAGCTACTGAAAGATTAACAAAAATCCTCAAAGAAGTCTGAATACATAAACAGCCTGCTCACAAAGTCCTGGACCAAATCCCTAGCAGCCACTGCTCCAGGATGAAGCTGGCCCACTGACACCATTTCTCCTCCTTTATTGGCACCACCAGTGAAAAAGACATTCATTTTCTGAAAGGCCAAACACTTCCAGCTCTAGTTGTGTGTAACAGCAGTGCTCGTCCCAACTGCATGTGGGGGGAAGCAGGAGGGATGGCTTTGTGCTTGAGAAGAAAAGCAGCCAGACAAACCCTCTGGAGGAAGAGCTGGGCCCAGCAGCACCCACACCTGCAGGCACAGCAGAAATCCCCCTGGAAGGAACACTGAGGGATAAGGAAGTGCTTGGGGTGAGAGCGGCAGTCCTGCGGGTAACTCACTGCAACCAGCCACCAAGAAGCAGGCCTCTTTGTGAAGTTATCTTACGTGTGTGCATAAATATTCACACATTCAGCATCTGAAGAGGCAAAGCTGATAATTTAAAACTCTCCCCTGAGGCCCAGTATTGCTATTTTATCCCATGGAGGTACTAAAGGAGCAAATCTTGGTGAAGAAACGATGCCAGGCTAGAACCCAAATAAAGTCTCTTTGGGTTGACATGCTATACAGATCAAGTCCTTCATTAGGTTAGTCATTAATTAGTTCAGCTGCTCTCTGGACTTTCTCTTAGTACTTTCAGTACCATAACTGGTATATTTTCAAGAATGATCCTTCTCCAATTGCAAAAACATAATCTTTGCTGTTTGCCACGAAAGCTGCTGATTACCTCCCAGATGTCCCCATTTCATGAAGAACTCTTGTTATTTTAACCATAAAAGTTTTCTTTCATTTATTTAGAACCATTTTGCTAAGCTGAATATTAGTGCTGCCTGAGTTAAAAAATAAAATCAACGCTTTAAAGAATATCAAAGATATTCACAGCTCAGGTGAGACAACTACAAATATATATATATTTCTCCACAACATTTCATTTACCCTCGGGCAAAAAAAAGGTTCATTCTGACACGATAAAATATAACATGCCTTTTGCTTGCGATGCCAGTACTCAGACCACGCTAAAGACAGGCACAAGGAGACCAGCTGATGACTAAAGAAGAACATTCTATTTAATCACAATATGTACATCCAAAGTGCAGATTACAGAGCTGCATTTCAGAATGCATTCAGAACATCACTCCACCACTGTTAGCGTGCCAGGCACAAAGCCCTTGCAATTACTGGTGAGAAGGTTGCTCCAGCTCAGGACAGCCCTCTGACAGGCATCAGGTGAGAGGCAGACAAGGAGGGGAGCAGGAACCTGGAGGCAGGAGGCGGCCCCAGGCCTCAGCTCTGCAGCTTCCCTTGGCATTCGTTCACTCCCTGCTTACCTCTCCCAGGATCTCCTGCATTCCAGTGCAGTTCTGACCCTTTTTCCTGACCCATTATGGCAGGCTAACATGAGACTGTTCCCTACATCATTACTTTATACTGAAATGTTTTGCACACAAGGCATTTCAAAGACGCTATTAGGTCCATTAGCAATGTAATGATATTTTACATTTAGGCAAGCGCTTCCATTTATATTGCACTGAAACCAGGTTTTAATAGAGTAACTTGCCTGAGGTCACCGAGGAAGCCTTTGGGAAAGCTAGGAAAGCAGCTCCTGATTGCAAAATCCTACTAGCTGCAGGACCATCTCTCCTCTCTTTTGTATTAAAGCAGAAAGGATTTAACGTATTGAATGCCTGGTTGTTATCTTCCTCGGATTGCTTCATTTTCTGCTTCAAATAGTCCTCCCTTTCATTAGATTCACCCTGGATCTTAATTTCTTTCATGGTACAGATGTGTTGCCACCAGCGACAAATGCAAAGCTCTCACTGTCAGACTGTGCTAACTGGTGACTTGAAGCAGTTCTACATCAAGCACAAAGTGTACCACTTGCAGGTAAATATAAGTAATACCATAGTGCATCTTTAGAACAACTACATCTCTGCATGGATTGGAAAAAAAAAAAAAGAACAGTACAAGAAAGATTAAAAAAATAAATATCCGGACCTCCTCTTCCCTGCTGATGTTGCCAGCGCTTAATGGAATTCAAATACACTCAATTAAATAGAAAGGTAACATTTCCTCTTGTTTTAAATCAAGTATAGCATCAGTTTGGCACTTTCCAGGTCCTCTGTCAGGGAACAAATAGTTAACATTTAACATCTCCAAAGTGCTGCCTTACTAACCTTACGCTTGCCAGCCCCATGGTCTCTATCACCTCAGGGTAGGAAGTTTCCTAAACCTAACACCTTCAGCCTTGCTCTAGAACATATAGTAGGCTATTTCAGTTTTTTCCTCCCTGCCAACGAGCGCAGTGGCAGCAACCCCTCGATCCATTCATTGGTAGCAGACATCATCTCCTGCCAAAAGGCCACTTCCTCTTGTGTGGAGTCCATCCAGTCCACGGGGATGCCATAGCTCAAACCTGAAGAAAAACAAGGAGATAGTAATGTTGGGAGCTGCATTAGGAACTTCCACTCCATACAAAAAAGTACTCAATGAGATATAACTGCAGCAGGTAGGGTCTTAACCTAAAAGGTACTGAGTTCCTGTCAGGAAGCTGCACTGTAAGCACCTCCTGCTCTGCTAACAATCTCCATTCTACACCAGGGTTCAGTGTAAAAGCCACAAAACACAAGAACCCTAAAAATAACCTAGCAAGGAAAACAATGTTGGGCTCAAGTCCAGTATTGCTTTCTTTTCTTTTGATGGGGTGAAGGAAGTCTACAAGGTTTGGCATTCCCCTTGATTTGTTGTGAACAGGGATGGATATTTGTTAAAATTCTTTTGCTCTATTTTATCTGTTTTGCTCTAGTTTATCTACTCCGTAAACATGCAATAATGTAGAAGTGTGTATATTAATTCCAAGCTGATTTTCCAACCAAATTTTCACGTGCCAACTAATTGTCAATTAGATAGAAGTCTACATTTGGATCACAGCTAATCCTGGACTTGATATTTTTATGTGAACTGGATAGTTCACAACTCTCTTGGTGTTCTGTCTGAAAACAGAGATCACACAGGCAAATCCAATAAATAGAAGAGTACCCACAAGGCAGCTACAATAAAGCTCTTCCTGATACCCTCAAGGAACAGTCACCCTTTATTACTCCCCCCCACTCTGAAATCTTCTGCTTGTCTTTCATCTCTCAGAGACCCCTATTGCTGCTTAATAAGTACAGTTAGCTTACAAATCCTTCCATCTCCCACCTACCAAATACAAAGATGATCATGCCATCTGCTAAAGCTCAGCATGGGGTACACTGAAAGTTAAGACAGGATGTTTAGCAATTACCAACTTTCCTGTGCTCTCTGAGCACTTCATAATCTAAATTAATAGAAGTAATTTAAAAAAGAATAATAACACCTTAATCTACCTAAGCAATTCAATTTCCAAACTGTTGATGTTGTCTCAGTTTTGACTGAGATCAGAACAACTAGTGCATCAAGCTCTGTTTCCCAAATAGTAGCTATTCCTGTTACTGAAGTATTTCAATGGAGATGAGGACAGAGTCACCAGGTGGTGCTGTCCCACATGGCATTCAAGTTCTTTATCTTCAGCTCTGAGCACTTTTTGCTGGGAGGAACAGCAATATAATGTTGATTTGCAATGCTGCCTGTTTTCCTGCAACAGCAGGAAAATTCTCAGCTGGACCCACACTGATTCTTGAGTTTTGCCAGAGCTGATGTGGCAGAAAATGTGGGACTAGAAGGTTGCTATCACAGTACCAGGGCCCCCTCCATCTCAGACACTGTGCTAGTATGCAGCAGTCAGACACTCTCCATACCTGGTTTCTCACTAGCAGCAAAATGCTCAGCAACTTTCCATTATACCATGTGGCTCAGCAACAGTATAACAGGACTGAATGTAAAGAAGATCACTGACCTGTCCCAAGGCCCAGCCTGATTCCTCCAAGGAAATGGTTGGTTAGTTTTTCATGATCCCACATAGTCAGTTCAACACAAGCATCCTTCAAATCCTCTGTATGAAAGCCATCGTACACAATAGTGTGATTGAAAACGGGGTTTGTGTCTCTTTTTACAACTCGGGTCTTTTGGTAGCTCTTCTTACTTGTGTCTGGAAGCACATAGCTTTGACAGAAAAAAAACACAGCAAGTAGTGTAGAATGTCGCATGGGGTTTCATTTGCTCCTACAAACTTACTGGGTCTAAACCAGGCCTCAGATCTGAAGTTAGGAGGAATTGGGTCTCAACATAAGAAATCTCTGTAAATTTAATGGGGAATGTTTATAATTCCTGCAGTAAACTCTTTTTTCCCCAAAGAAAATCAACTTTGGAAGCAAAGAGTTTTAGAAAAGAGGGGTGCTTAACAGATCCTGCTTTAGGAAAAGGTGATTTTTCTTTGTTTGTTTGTTTTCCCCAAAGTGACATTTTACACTAAAAAATGGATTCTACTTTTATCATGTGGATGCCCAAGAGGATATTTCAAAATATACACTTACCATTTCACAAAGGAGTCAACTCCAGAAGGACGCAACTGCAGAAGGTCCTTGACATCTTTGACCCAAATGTGAACTTCACCAGAGGGAGGGTTCTTGGGACCTGCCATTTAATACAACAGAAAGCTCTCATGGCAGTCCCTGCAACAGCTAGCAAGACAATGGGCTTCCTCTCCTGGGACCCAAGGGAGCAGCAATATGACCTCTCTGCATACCACTCCCCTGGAGCTGTGCTCTCTGTTGGGTGCCACAGCTCCATGTTCATGGCTGCAGGGGGCTCCTGACACAGCTTGCCAGTGATGCACTGATGCAGGAAAGAAACTACAGGGGAAACCCAACCTTCTGCATGCCCCACAGAAAGAGGAGCTGTGTGTTGCTGCTAGAGCATCACAGCACCCCATAGTGCCCGTAACAGTCATCGAATTTAAGCTTATTGAGACCTTCCTCTCCTCACAGTTTCTCAGTAAATCCAATATGTGAAAAACAGATGTAATCTGCAGATGGTGCTGTCAAGCACTGTGGTTGTCCCTTTGTGCTGATCTCTATGATCTTGCTCTAATCAGATTACTCTTCAACCAGCCCATAAAACATTGAAGCATTGCAAGCTGCACACTCATATACAGGCAATACTTCTTAATTTATGAAATACATTTTACCTAGGCTTCCTGGAGGGACATACTTAATAGACAAATTCATCACTCCTCGATGATCCACACCGTTAACAGCAGAAAGACTCTGAAATAGAAAGAGTTATGACTGAGCAAACAAGGGCTTGTGCTAACAGCAGGGCAAACAGCTTTTGATTTAAATACACTGGGACAAATAGATAAACTCTGCTTCAGCATATCTGGGACAGTCTATTCTCAGGGCCACTCTGTGACTCTGTTCTCAAACTCAGTCCCTTGGAACCTAATGCTTGAGAATTCAGAGCAAGGTTGCCCTTCCAGAAATGTCCAGTTGGACAAAATTAATCATCTTTTTTTTTTTTTTTTCTGAAAGCCTTTATCTTATGAAAAGGGACCTTAGGTCAGACCTCTGAACACAGGAGCATGGAGGAAGCTGTACTGGTTTTACAAAAAAGTGGCACCTGAGTATTTACCTGTCATGGTATGTCTAACTGCATCACCTAGCACTCTGGTGTCTGCTTTTAAGGGATGGCCTTTCATGTGAGGAGAGGCAGAGTCACGTCAGAGTTTCTGCTGATTAGTGTCAGATCACATTTATGAAAGTGTCACCCAAGAAGGCCTGTGTTCAGAGCACTGAATATTGTGCTAATGCTTGTGGGTGCTTCTTGTGCACAATTCAGGCTCCTGCACACAAGACAAGACCTCTGAGGAGTCTTCCCTTCCCTCTGGCTAGGGCATTCAAGACCAGGCTACAGCTGCAGGGACCGCTGGCCTCCAGCCAGCTGCCCACTTACGCCAAAGATGTGGCAGATGGAGCTCAGCAGGAAAAGCCTTGAGTTAACAGAACATGGTTCAAGCAGCCAAGAGGGATTTCTGCCGCTCCTAAAGGCTTTGGGGTTGGGCTGGGAACAGAACTGCAGCTGAGATGCACTTACCCGGGGCTTCAGTGGGTACCAGTTGAGTTTCCTGTTGCTCCAGTCCCAGCTGGCCAAGTCTAATTCGATCTCTCCCAAGAAACTATTACGTCCCAGTGGGTCATTGTGCCAAACAGAGAGATTTAATTTTTGGATCAGCAATACCATTTTCTCTATTTTATACTAGAGGAAGAAAGAGAAATCAGGTTGCTGATTCTTTTTACTCTATTTTTTCTCACAACTGGAAATAAACCTCTCAAAAATTTGAATTAGCTCTGGCTGACTAAGATTCTTAAACCCACTCCACACATGCTCTCAAGTACTGGCCCCATTCCTTTTTTGTGCTACAGTGAGCCTGACAATACTTTTCTGCTGAGCACAGAGAAATTCAGTGCTCCATTCTTCATCAAGAAACAACATTATTTTCCGTGCTTTAATAAGTAAGATCACAGAATGAGGACCTTTCTTAATAGTGCCACATCTTGTAACTATAAGTCTGGGAAGGGAAGAATACTTCCTTGTCCTGACTTGAAGGCAGGTTCCTTCTTCCAAAGGTCACCACATAGTTTTGTCACAGAAATCTTGGGAGCCACCCAAGTGAGGACAGAAGAACCTTCAACATCTCTGCCCTCATGAAACCAAGGGAAGAACAGTGCAGCGAGAGGCAGGTGATGGAGCCCAGTCGAGTAGATAGGCTCCTTCCAGACCTGACCAGGGATAAGTGCCTGCTACAATACAGGTTTTCAGACCACTTATGTGTTCTTACCCGTAACACTTCATTGTAAATGGGATTCACTGTCCTTTTCTTCACTGAGGTTTTCCTCTTACCCATTCTAGCTTTGTCTGGGAGCAAGTAAGTTTTAACATACCTGGAAAAAAAAAAACCTCCAGCTGAATACTGTTCAGTATTGCCATGCTCTAATAGGCAAGCAAGACTTCTGGATGGTGAAATAGAATTTATGGAAGCAAGTTGACTCTTAAAGGGCAGAATTAATTAAGAAACTTGCTAGGATATTAACTTGTCTTACATGTGAAGCCATAAATCTTACTAGGGATGGGTGGATGCCACCAACACTCAGAAGAGAACAAGCAACTCTTTAAGCAGTATGGAAAGCCATCAAGGACATAAATCCATTTTCTGGAGTGCCTGTAACTATTGCATATCTATGTATTCAAAATCTGGGTGAAATCAGAGAGAAAAGGTGGAATGTCTCAAGAAGCCTGATTATAAATCTCTTTTTTTCAAAGTTCAGATTTAAGTTATTCTTATCACCTTTTAAAATGGAGATCACTAGCTTCCATACAATTACCATTGTATCTCATAATGGCACTTCTCTTCAGGCTTTCTTTCCATATAAACATGTGTCTGCATCTCCATAGTTATTACTGAAGTGTATTCACCATGGGGAGACCAAGTTTCACATGGTTACATAGAGAAGATACTTCAGTGATAACAGGAAATGTTCCTGTAGTGACCAAGGTTTTCTCAATCTTATTGAGACATGTATGCCCATGGCAACATATTTATTGATGTCAGTGGCTCTAGAACCACGAAGAAGGTTAATGGATACTGTTAGGGAAGACCCAGCAGTAAACATGCACCAGAAGTCTACAAGTAGGAAGAAACAATGGCATTTTAAAAGAAAATTCATAAGGAAAAAAAGAAAAAAAAAGAAAGCCCATCAGAACACAAAATCCAGCAGCAGAGAAGACATGAGGTGCCAAAGTGAAGCATCACTCACGGGTCAGTTCTGTCCTTCTTCTCATCCACTACAGCCAGGTCCTTGCACTGGGACACATGAACCTGGAACTCCCGGTTCTTCTCATCATAGTCCAGTGCAAACTCCACAGTACCCTGGGCATCCACACTCCCAAAATCACCGCTGTACACACTGAGCACACTGCCACTCACCTGCCAGGTGGAAGAAAAAGGTCAGCACTACTGAAACAGGCACACTTCAGATTTGTTTTCTGGAAAAGACGTGCATTCTTGGAGAAATAATCTGTCCTTGCTGTCCTTGAGTAGGACCTGTCCTTGGTACAGAAATGGTGAGCATCTGCAGCTGTGCTTGCACAAGCAAGGGTTTGAGGACTTGAATAAAGGTCTCACAAGGATGTGATCTCCTATAACAGGACTGAGAAGCACTGATTTCCTGAGTGCCCACTGAACACAGATTTATATCTCTAAATCCCAAAGCTTTGGGAAACTTAAATATCACTGCCAAGAACACACAAGTCCTTTCCTTTTCCCTGTGCTACATGTACTAAGGGCTGCTATTCTGAACCAGTCTCATCACTAAGAAATAAACATACTGAGAGAACTTTAACTATCGTCACATACACTTACTATTTGTGGCAGATATAGTCACCCTATTGTCATTCAGTTTTAAAAACAGGCTACTAAGAACCGTATCAGACTAGAAATATAGAAAAAAAATGACTACTGCTACCTCCTTGCTTGTTCAAAAAGTGCAGAGAGTTGTACAGAACAGAAATAGATATAACCCCTGTCCTGAAGAGCCACTGTCTCACCAGGGACAGCTTATGGGAATACACTTTTCACAAATGCGGAGGGAAGTGAGCTTTCTTCAGGCATAAACCAGGAGCTAGGCACTCAAGAGTCTTTTGCTTTTCCAGAACAAACTGGATTTGACCAAAGGCCACGAGTTTTTCTTTCCAAGGCTTTACATCTTTCTCTAGTAGAAAGGAAATAAAATACAGCTCCAGAAAGATGACAGTTTTCTATTGCACCCATCACTTATGATTACTGATGGGATAATATAAAAGCTAATGCAGTTTACAAAGCAAATAATTAACCCTCTTGGCACTCTTCCATGGTACAATCATGAACATTTATCAAAAAACTTTTCCTAGTAATTAATCCAGTTCTTCTCTGTCTCCCCCTACCCCTTTTACTTCTAAATTAAATTCTGTAGTAACTTACAAGAACTTGCTAAATATCTTCTCTCTGACTGAGGAGATACATTTCTCATCTCATCAGGATATTCAGCCTAACAGGAAATCCTAAATGAGATTTTGAAAAATATCTATGCCACTTGAACAAAAAAGGCTCATTTACAGCTCCCAGACTCTACAGATTAGAAGGATTCATGTACCCCCTAGTTAAAGCTTTTAAATAACGTATTTACCTACATTCCTGACCTCTCCCTATTAGCTTTTCTTCACGTACATCCTTTAAATCTCACACATAGCACTTTGGAGCCATCTATAATAGTAATACAGCAAATGAAAGCATTTTTAAACAGCCCCCCACAAAACACTGTCTCTAAGGAATCCTTTTGAATTGCCTAATGAAACGCACTCAGCTTTTGTCAGCTTTCCTTAGAAGCTGGACTTCTAAACCATACTGTTGCTGTCCAATTCTGACTTCCCTTTAATTTGTTGATTAAGTGAAGGAGAAGCTTGTAGAGGACACCAGTCTGCAGCCCCAGCCCTCCCAGAGCTGGACCACAAGTCACTGAATAGCTGTGTGTGTCATTTCCCCACCTAGAGAAAGGCCACTCCTCTCTCCCAGGCTGCAGCACCCTTTGCTCCATACTTGGGAGCAGAGGCAGCCTCTTGCTCTGAATTTCCCTAACAAAGGTCTCTAATTCGAGATAGTACCTGAAGACACTTCTTTAATGCAGGTAATCAGCCATCACTGTTCTTTTAAATCAAGTACCACATGGAAACCAATGCGATACTCCAGGGGCCACATCATCTGCATCAGCATAAATGCAGCGTCACCACATCCAACTGAGAAAACCTTTCTAGTGAAGCACACGCATCAGATACCTACCGAGGAGACAGATGCCATGTCGGAGGAGTGGCTGCCAATGCTAGGAGTCTTTTTGTGCTTGCTAAACTGGAAGCTGATTTCCGAAGCCGTGTCTGATTCTGTCTGCTCAGAAAATAAGAAGCATCTTTATGCTCTGCTGTACAAGCACTTTCCAGCACTACAGAGGAAAACCAATAGCTCAGCAGAGTCCCATTAAGCTGCAAGCAGGTTAGGAGAGCGGAGGGGAGTGCAGGGGATCTCCCCAGAGGCACTGCCTCTGACCGGCTGCAAACGTCATCATTAACTGCCTCCAAACCACCTGGACTCTTGGGAAGGGCATGTAACACTGTGATCTGAGGCAGAGGGAAACACTAAAACTCCTACGGGACCAAAGGGTTGGTGTGGATTACTAGGGACATTTTTCTTACAGCTTTTATAATTTTTTTATCATTTTTTTTTAACGACATAACCACAGTGTTCTCTAGAGCAAGTACTGCCAGTGTCCCAGAAAAAGATTCCCATGAACCTGACTGCCATTTAAGGGATGCTGGGAAAATTATTTCAGTCATTTCTGGTATCTATCCTACCTCAGACAACAGGAGAGGAGAGGATCTGCTCAGCTCTTTGATTCTTTCAGGTTCAAGAAACTGATGGGGTATCAAGAGGGGTTTATTGTATGCTGTAAATACAAAGAGGAAAGAGGCATCAAGATCAATTGTCAGTCAGGAAAACACAAGAAAGTCACTTTTTTGTTTGTTTGTTTAAAAGTACAAGGAAGGAGGGAAAGCTTGTGTGAGGCACTCGCCCCATCTCTGTCACCGGCCTCTGAAGATGAGCCCTCCCCAGGATACAGACCGCTAGCTGCAAAGCTATTCCCAATGCTGCAAAGCTATTCCCAATGCTGCAAAGCTATTCTCAATGCGTTTTCCTTCCAGAGTAGGAGTGTCCAAGCTCCCTCTAGTGGTTAATTCAATTTATCCGTCCCCCGAAGCGCATTAACTTGTTTGCTCTACGTTCTCAAGCTGTGTAGATTTAATTTAGAACAAAAGCATGCAGATCTGCACTACCACCACTCCCATCCCTCCCCTGTTCAAAGAAACCAGACACGCTCACATCTCTATCTCATAGCACGTGCAAACATTTCCCTGTGCAAAAGAGCTGCAAAATACTTCAACCTATAATTTCACTGTTGCATACACTTCTCAAGTATACTGCTAGATGAACAAAGAGGTGCAAATAATCTGTTATCTAAAAAAAAAAAAAAGGAACGCTTCAAAACAGTATCAGCTTCAATAACAACTGAAAAAGATGACTACTGAACTGATTAAATGTTTAAATAAAGCCTACCTGCTCTATATTTATCTTTTCTCAGTAACTTCCTTGATGACTAATCCCATTCCAAAACAACTGGCCTGTTTTCAGATGACACATGCACCGCATGCACAATGATACACCACTCAGTGCTCAGAATGCCCAAAGGCTGCTCGATATCTCCAACCATCAGTAAAGTGTTAAATTTAGTCATTTCTGTAGGCTATTTGTCATACTGTAAACAAGTGCAACTCTGTAGAGGAAGGTTTCCTAGGATGAGGTTTGTGGTTTTAATTCAGCTGTAATGGGG
The DNA here is from genome assembly GCA_023055505.1 of Callipepla californica brunnescens. Lineage (NCBI taxonomy): Eukaryota > Metazoa > Chordata > Aves > Galliformes > Odontophoridae > Callipepla > Callipepla californica. The sequence goes on from JALIRH010000013.1 coordinate 5,320,578, forward strand.
AAAGGCTAAATCTTTCTTGTCTGCGTGAAGGCCACATCTCTGAACGGCAATGCACGTGGGACTTGAAGCTTCGAGCCATCATGTTTTGTGACTTGCATCACTGCACCACATGACATGGCATACATTTGGCACAAGCCTCCAGGAAGGTGTGGTTCAATTGCACACAGATAGGTCAACGCAGTATGTCCCATTCACAGGCTGCTTTTGACAGCCCAAAGGGGACTCTCCTCCATCCCATAACCAGGATCAGGTTCGCTTAAGCTGGCCTTACTGTTTCCTCTGAGCTGCTTTACCCTACCCTGGGGATTGCCTCCCCAACCTTCCCACCTCAGCATACTTGGCCACACCCCTTTGTATTTAGGCATGCTCATGGCTGTCTTCTAGAGCTCACCACCTTTCATCTTTTGGGGACATGTATTTATTTTCCTGGCCAGAAAGGCTGCCTTTCTTCAGGCCCTCTCCCTCTCCCTCGGCAGAGACAGGCTTCTTGGCTATGGGCTTCTTCAGCTTTTGCTGCTGCTTTCTTGGTTGCCTTCTCCTTAGTTCATCTTGTTTTCTCCAGAAAGAACTGCCAGCATGAAGTGTGTCCAGCTGGTAGCTGAGGAGATCGGGCCAGCAACCTGGGGCTGCTCTGGGAAAGCCCCAGATATAGACCAAAGCAAACACATGACAGCAGGCTGTGGCACAGCTCACGTGCTGGATGCAAGGTCTGCCACGTCTGATTGATCCACTGAGCAGGATGCCACACAGGTCCCACAGTACTCAGTCGTGGAAGAGGAGAGACATTCTTGCCAACTGTTTGAAACCCATTTGCTTTTTGCTGAGCACAATGAGTGATATATGATCAATCTAGCTGTAACTTCCAGGCTTTGAATTTAATTTTAGGCACTATACGCTCTCTAATGTGATGATGAAACAATATGTCTTTTTCCTTGCTTAGTACTAGCACAGAAGCACCAGGGATGCAGAATTCATACATAATATATTGCCTTCAAGAAACTAAAATGCAGAAAGAAAAGCGTTACTCACTCTCTGTGGTTGTGTAAATGTTCACCATGCTCTTTGCAAGATTAACGCTATTTGCGTGGGCTAAGGCCTGAGCAGCAGGAGAATGATCTCCATCTTCCTCTGGAATATAGGAAAAGTCAAGTCAACACAGCAAGTAAACAAACACAAATGGGCAGGATGTCAGCAAGTGTGAGTGTCACTCTTGCAGCCACTCCTTCTGCTTAGAGCATGCTGCAGTTGGACAGTTACACAAAATTACCTTCAAATCATGCCTGTAACATCTCCCCCTGAGAACAACCTCACACTATGATGAGAAATGTAAACACTGGAGTAACCCAGCCCACAAAAGAGATTGACACTTAGAGAGAGCTTCCAGTGGAATACAGCCATCTGCTAATAGCAATCTGTAATGATTGTAATAATAATGGAAAAAAACAAACAAAAAAAACAAAAAACCCAACACCCTGGGCAATACAAGAACAATTGGGATATAAAATAAATGCTCATGTTTACCTGAAATGCAACTCAGGATTTTAATGGAAATGTAATAAAAGGTAGGAAATAAACCAAGAAATGGCAGAGTCAAAAATCAAATCAGCTGAGTTTATGGAAGATCCTCTCAAATGGGTCTTGATTGGGTACAAGAGGACCAAAGATGCAGAAAAAGGAGACAGGGAGCTCTCTATTCCTAGGTCTTTGCTTGACAGGGAACAGAGCTGTGGGCAATCAGAGCTCACATTTAAAACAAACTGCAATTAACATGAACTTTTGCCCATGTTACCAGTCACTACAAAAGCCTGTCAAACCCAAAGGAAGAGGCTGATGAAGTTGTAGTACTGCTGACTCCACTGTGATGGAAACTGTGGTATCAGAACCCAGAAGATTCATACTCCTTGTTCAGTCCATTCTGCACAAATTCACTGGTAGAGTCCCACAAGGCCCAAACTGTCATTTAAACACTGATGACCAGTAACCATATCAAAGTAGGCAAAGGGTCAATGTATTTATTAAACACTTTGCCTCATGTTTAGTTTCTGCTGTTTGCATCAGACTTATATCTGCCAGCACAAGGAATGCTTGCAGATCTACATTTGAAAAAAGTACAGTGCTCTCAGTTAGTAAAGTAAGCTCCTGCAACCTGCTCTAGTCAGGGCTAAAGAAATGGAGATCTGTCCCTAGCTGAGGTGCTTGAAGTATGAGAATAGGCAGTGGGAAGAAAGGCAAAGGGGCATCACATTGCCCAATTTTACACCTCACTGCACTACACAGAACAGTTGGTTCCATAGCTGTTTGCTAAACACATTCCACACATGCTAGCCCTGTACCAATTTTAATACAGTATAAATGTAGAAGCAAAGAAAATATGCAAAATTGGAAGTATTAGGGAAGAAAACAGGCCTAGAGATGATATGCAATGGGGGTTTCCCAGGGTGCTGTTACAGCCCTCGGTACCTGAGTGAACAGACAAGTCCATCTTCTGAACAGCTTCTCTCCCTCCTGCCGGCGCACTGGCTCTGGGCTGTTCTGAAGACTGGCATGCTTTTTCCTCAGGTAGCTCTCCATTTATTTCCATGTTGTCCTGAGTGCCCACATCAGATCTCTGTGCTTTCTCCTCTTCTTTGTCACCACTTGCAACTGCAGGCTCAATCAGTATCTGCACCCTGCTTGCCAAAGAGCTCACTGCACGCTTGCGCTCCTCTGCCACGATGAACTTCTCTGGAGGCGTCTCTGGCTCAAGTGTGCTGCCAGACACTTCCTTGGTAGGCGACTCGATTTTGATGGAAGGCACTCGCACAGGCAATCTGGATTTCTTGGAGCTGCGCTGTGCTGCTTTCTCTTCCTCTGGCACTGATGGTTTCCCATTGCTTTCACCGAGTGAATTATTTCTTGTTACCAGGCCTCCTTTGCTCTTGGCGTATGTAGACCTCGGAGCAATGGAAACAGATCCCTTCCTCACAGGAGCTACATAGCTAGGTTCTTCCTCGCTGGAAGATAAAGTTATTGTCCTTTTGTAAGGGGTTCTTGTTTTGCTGAAGGCCCCAGGTTTTTCTTCACTGTTTTGGCCATGGCCCGACTGCACAGAGAGCGAGCGGCACAGCTTGAACTGCCTACCATCTTCCTCCAGCGAGCCTGGGGACTCAGGCACACTTCCCATCATCACAGAGTCTGCTCCCTTCTCCCAGAAGTTCTTCAGATTCTTGAAGTGCTCACGATCAAGGCCAATGTCCTCCTCTTTGTTACTCATTGATGAGATTGTATAGTTCACGCCTGGCTTCACTGCCTGGCTGTTTTCCCCCTCCATAGTCAGTAATCTGGGGCTTGCCAGTACCTCTCTCTTTTCAAGGTTGTTCTCTGCTGGCCCCAGGTGATTCACAAATTGCTCTGATCTAGAGAGAGTTCTGCTTGGTTTCCTTTTAACAGGTATTCTGCTGGGAGCATAAGCTTGTTCGGGTGGATGTTTTGGTCCTGCTGTGGTGTCAGTGGCCCCATCAGCAGCTTCTTTAATTGCACAGCTGGGCTGCAGCACAGCGTCCTCTGAAAGCTTGGCAGGCGGTGGAGATAGTCCATTACCTACAGCAACAACAAATGCTCACAACTCATCCCAACACACCACATCCTAACTCCCTGTAAGGTCTGGGCTGCAGGTCCTCAAACGGAAGCAAGGAGGAGTTTCTAGAAACCACCAACACATTCCTAATTCTTCCCTATTTTGAGAGTCCAGCAAGCTCCCTTTCATCTGAAGGAAAGGCCTGAAAAACTCAGCACTTCTTTCTGCAACAGGGAAGGGAAACATTTCACTGAGCTCTGAACTGTTGCTGTGAGCTGGGGATTTGTTTGCAGCTTTGCATTCTGCTTGACAGCTTTCCTACTGGCTATTTGCTATGTACCAAACATACACTACTCATTCAAAGCAGGAAACTAAAGAAAAGGTAACTTGGATCTGTGTATTAAGGAATTGTTAGCCACGCACTCAGTTAACCACACTGAGAGCTAGGAGAAGTTTTAGTCATGGAAGATTTTTTTCTTGACTCCTGCTCCCTTGTGCGTAATTCATAGAAATGCTGGCAGCCCCATTACAGGCCGAGCTAAGAGAAGCTCTTTGTTATTCATTTGTATGCACACAAAAAAAGCAACATGTTTCTTGGTGTTTGATTCTAAACAAAGAAAAAGTCAATGGTTCACTGAACAAAAACTTTACCTTTTCTAGACAAATGCAAGCTGTCTGATGCAGCTGTGAACAGACTTGCTCCAGTGTCACTCTCCGAAGAAGAAACATCATGTATACTGGGTCTCTGAATGAAAAACAAACTCTGTCAGTGTATATCTGTTTGCAAGACTCAAAAAAATGTCATTTATTTGAGCACAGATACTAGAGAGGACAGTCTGTGGAGCCCCTGGACAGACTGTGTGAAGACCCAAGAAATAACAAAACCAAACATAGTCGATGTGGCTATAGTACCTTGTATGATGCAGAAAGTCTTGGCTTTGGTTTTGGCAAGATTTTATGCTCCTCTGCAGTACCAAGAGCAGGAGTGCTGGATCTATGGAGTAGAAAAACATCTGAGCAAGGAGATCAATGGTAGGGACGTACTGGATAGGGCATCCTCTGCACAGGCAGTCTGGCACTCGTTCAGTTCTGCTCAGCTGATTTGCCACCTTTTTATACCAACTCTGCCCAATGTAAGGCCACCCACAGCTAGTGCCTTCATTCATTATCTCCATTGGAAGGAGTGGGGAACATACTTAATGGACTCAGCTTGGAGTAAACATGAATCTACCACTGCAGTTAGTATAGAACTGTATCAACAAGAACAATGGTGACACTTTGTGAGTGTCACCCAGAATTTATTCAGATTTGCCTTTCTGGGAGAAAACTACAGAGAAAAACACAGGGAGTGATAGTGCCAGAACAGCCCAAAAGTCATGCGAGAGGGAGATGCCCTTTCAGGCTTGGTCCAGGAAGGAACAGGCCAGGCCTATCCACACACCTCAGATTAGGTCACAGGCACAGCTGGATTAATTGAGAACACAGAAACTACAGGCCACTGATGTTAGGGTAAAACTACAATAGGGGATAAAAAACATCAGGCTTGTATCATAACTTAATTACTAAGTGCTTGGTACATAAATAAAATAAATATATATAATCGTGGGCAGTTTGCCTGACCAGTTCTACTGTCTTTGTGAGTTTCTAATGACAGCTGCCCTCCAGATGGAGAGGAGCAGCCAGGTTAGAGCACTGGTGAGATTTCAGATGGGAGTACTTTCCATTTAGGGTTGAATGAGAAAAACAAAGCGACCTCTACAAGACTCCCACAATAAATTGTCAAGACGGTTGCCATGCTTGTAAAGCATGCTGACTCTGTCTTTTATTAAACAACACCCATTGTTCAGCTGCAGGAGGTCTGTAAGTGTTTTCAAGGCTCATATTTAATAATTGCAGCAATTGCCACCTGTGGAGTACGATTCTTCATTCTGCTGACAGAAGAAAGCAAATGAGATGGAAGCAACAATAAATGAAAAAGTGGATATTTTAATGGCTTCTCCATAGTTCACAAACATTGAGTGAGGTCACTCATTTGCTTTCTGAAGCTCTTTCATTGGGTATTTGTGCACAGTCAGCACAACATGAAATCTACCAAGCCATGATGGTGAGTGTTGAGCTGTCAGGGGTTTGTGGGCCGGTTCGGCCCGGCCCCGCAACAACCGAGGAAGGAGACCCACAGGCCCACACCCCGGACAGGGGGAAGGGGGAAAGGAAAAAAAAAAATGGAAATAAGCCCCAAAACAAAACAGCGGCAACGATCTGAGGGGGAAAAGCTAATTTACTAAATAAGACATCAGGAAGTAAATAACACAATATAATGCAATACAATTTGGAATTAAGCCTAATTAATCAAACAAAACGAGTGAGAGAGAGAGAGAGAGAGAGAGAGAGAGAGAGAGAGAGAGAGAGTGAGTGCCCGATAAACCGAAGGCCTTACGCTAACGCTGAAGGCGGACGGCAGCGAGCACCCACTCCTAAGTGATCCTAGAGGAAAGAGAGAGAGCGTCCCGTGACCGCAGAGGGTTTTTATCTGTTCCCTCTGAATGGAAAACACGTGAAAAAAAAACAAAGCATTGCAAAGTCCTCTGGGGAATGTAGTTCTCCCTGACTCCCAATGCACTACATGATGCCATGATGTGGAATACCAGTACCAAAAAATCATAAAACCACGACATTCCACCCCTTATTCCACATCACTGTATCATGCTTGATACATACAGAAGAACAATGATTAACGTGCATTAGATACACGCGCACAATATATATACAAGTATATACATAGAATTACTGAGGGCGGTCTCCAGACATCAAATTCCCTTGTGGTACACATTGAACATCCCCATTCTTTTGCATCACCCACCAGGTAGACCCAGGTCCCTGAGCAAAGACAGTTCCACGGAGAGGTTTGCCCTTTCCAGAAGCTGGAAGTACCCAAACTGCTTTGCCCAACATGTTCTTTACATGTACTACAGGGACCTTATCTCCCTCTACAGTAGGCAGAGAGCTGGATTGGGCAGGACCGTTGCGATTGATGGATCCTCGGGTGTTGACCAACCAGGTGGCTTCTGACAAATTTTTTTCCCAGTGCTTAAATGTTCCACCACCCATTGCTTTCAACATCGTTTTTAACAATCCATTGTACCTTTCAATTTTACCAGAAGCTGGTGCGTGATAGGGGATATGATAAATCCACTCAATGCCATGATCTTTGGCCCAAGTATCTACAAGAGAATTTTTAAAATGACTTCCATTATCAGACTCAATTCTTTCTGGAGTACCATGTCGCCACAGGACTTGTTTCTCCAGACCTAGAATGGTGTTTCGGGCGGTAGCATGGGGTACTGCGTATGTTTCAAGCCACCCAGTGGTCGCCTCCACCATGGTGAGCACATAACGCTTACCACTGCGAGACCGTGGCAAGGTGATATAATCAACCTGCCATGCCTCCCCATATTTATATTTTTGCCATCGCCCTTCCTCCCAAAGAGGTTTCATCCTCTTGGCTTGTTTAATTGCGGCGCATGTATCACAGTCATGGATCACCTGTGCGATGGCATCCATAGTTAAGTCCACCCCTCGGTCTCTAGCCCACTTATAGGTCGCGTCCCTTCCTTGATGGCCCGAGGTCTCATGGGCCCACCGAGCTAGAAATAATTCACTCTTATGTTGCCAGTCCAAGTCTACTTGAGTCACCTTAACTTTGGCAGCTCGATCTACCTGGTGGTTGTTTTGCTGTTCTTCAGTTGCCCGGCTCTTAGGAACATGAGCATCTACATGGCGCACCTTTACAACCATGTTCTTTATTCGGGCAGCAATATCCTTCCACAGTTCAGCGGCCCAAATAGGTTTACCCTTCCGTTGCCAACCATTTTGTTCCCACTGCTGTAACCACCCCCACAAAGCATTTGCCACCATCCATGAGTCAGTATAAAGATAAAGCATTGGCCACCTCTCACGTTCAGCAATATTTAAGGCTAATTGGACAGCCTTTACCTCTGCAAATTGACTTGATTCTCCTTCTCCTTCAGTGGCCTCTGCAACTTGTTGCATGGGACTCCACACAGCAGATTTCCATTTGCGGTGCTTTCCCACAAAGCGACACGATCCATCTGTGAACAGGGCGTATCTCTTTTCATCTTCTGTTAGTTCATTATATGGTGGGGCTTCTTTGGCACGTGACACCTCCTTTGCTGGTGTTGTTCCAAACTTTTTACCTTCAGGCCAGTCCATGATCACCTCCAGGATTCCTGGACGGTTGAGGTTCCCCATCCGAGCTCGCTGTGTAATCAGCGCAATCCACTTACTCCAAGTGGCATCAGTAGCATGGTGGGTAGAGGGAACTGTTCCTTTAAACATCCAGTTCAGTACTGGCAGTCGAGGTGCCAGAAGGAGCTGCGTTTCGGTACCGATTACTTCGGAAGCAGCTCGAACCCCCTCGTACGCGGCTAAGATCTCCTTCTCAGTTGGAGTGTAGCGCTCCTCAGACCCCCTGTATGCTCGACTCCAGAAACCAAGGGGTCGGCCTCGGGTCTCTCCAGAAGCTCTTTGCCACAAACTCCAAGTGGGACCTTCCTTTCCAGCAGCAGTGTAGAGGATGTTCTTTACATCCTGTCCCGTCCGCACTGGCCCCAGGGCCACGGCACGGGCTATCTCCTGCTTAATTTGCTCAAAAGCCTGCTGCTGCTCAGGGCCCCATACAAAATCATTCTTCTTCCGCGTCACCTGATAAAGGGGGCTCACAATGAGGCTGTAGTTTGGAACATGCAGTCTCCAAAATCCCACTACACCCAGAAAAGCTTGGGTCTCTGTCTTATTGGTGGGTGGAGACATGGCAGTAATTTTGTCAATCACATCTGTTGGGATGTGACGACGTCCATCTTGCCACTTTATGCCTAGGAACTGAATTTCTTGTGCAGGCCCTTTTACTTTGCTTCGCTTAATAGCGAAGCCAGCTCGCAGGAGGATCTGTATTATTGTCTCTCCTTTCTTAAAAACTTCCTCTGCTGTATTGCCCCATACAACAATATCATCGATGTACTGCAGATGCTCAGGAGCGCCGCCCTGTTCCAATGCAGTTTGGATCAACCCATGGCAAATGGTTGGGCTGTGCTTCCACCCCTGGGGCAAACGGTTCCAGGTGTACTGAACGCCTCTCCAGGTGAAGGCAAACTGTGGCCTGCATTCTGTGGCCAAGGGAATTGAAAAGAAGGCGTTAGCAATGTCAATCGTGGCATACCACTTGGCTGCTTTTGACTCCAGTTCATACTGGAGTTGAAGCATGTCCGGCACAGCAGCACTCAGTGGAGGTGTGACTTCATTCAGGCCACGGTAATCTACCGTCAACCTCCATTCTCCATTGGCTTTACGCACCGGCCATATGGGGCTGTTAAACGGGGAGTGAGTTTTGCTGATCACTCCCTGGCTCTCTAGCTGACGAATCAGATTATGAATAGGGAGCAAGGAATCCCTGTTGGTGCGGTACTGCCGTCTGTGCACGGTTTTCGTAGCAATTGGTACTTGTTGCTCCTCCACTTGTAGCAACCCCACAACAGATGGATCTTCTGACAGGCCAGGTAAAACAGATAGTTGCTTAATGCTATCTGTGTCCACAGTAGCTATTCCAAAAGCCCATCGATACCCCTTGGGATCCTTAAAGTGCCCCCTTCTGAGATAGTCTATACCAAGTATGCATGGGGCCCCCTGTCCGGTCACTATAGGATGCTTCTGCCAGTCTTTACCCGTGAGGCTTATTTCTGCCTCCAGCACAGACAATTCCTGAAAGCCCCCAGTCACTCCAGAGATATGAATCAATTCTGCCCCTTTATAACTTGAAGGCATTAGAGTACATTGTGCACCAGTATCCACCAGTGCCTCATATTTCTGTGGGTTTGATGTGCCAGGCCACCGAATCCACACAGTCCAATACACTCTATTATCCCTCTCCCTCCTCTGGCTGAGGGCAGGGCCCCTCTATTCATTACCTGTAGTGACAGGAACAACTTCGCTGGTAGTTGGTCTGTGTTGTAATTCTCTCACCCGTGCTCGCAGTGCAGGGGTGGGTTTTTGATGCCATTCCTTCATATCTTCTCCATTTGCACGTAAGTAACTCCACAAAGCCGCGCGCGACATGAAGTTAGTAAAGTTAGTGTTGTCATTTGCTCGAGCAGGACGGCGTTTGCTTCTGATAGTTGCAACCGATTCAACCCTATCAATCAGTTGGGATAATTTTCCCAATATATCTACCATTTGTCCTTCTAACTTTGATATGGCTGAAATGGACGCGTATGGCGGTGGAAATTTTTGTTCGAAGTTTTGAAGTGTAAGAATTAGTTCAAAAACTGGGGGTTTCCTGTCTTGGTCCTCGTATCTGTTGAACGTTGTCACTAGTGTACCGGCGTACCTTTCTGGTGCTGACTTTGAAAGCTTCTGACATATTTCGGGTGTACTCCTTACTTTCTCTGGATCATGGTCCCGATCGTCAGGATCAAACGTGGGATCATACAGCATTTCCGCCACAGCTGTTTCTCTCAAATACTGGATGCCTTCCTCAATAGTTTTCCATCTTTTCACTTTAGGTGCCAGGTCACTCTTGTAGGGATATCTTTCCCTCACAGCTACTAGCATTCGTTGCCAGAGGCTGGCGATTCCATCCATATACCTGCTGATTCCTCTGTCGACAGCCGGATCTCGGGCAATGTTTCCCAGTTGGCGAGCTTCGTTACTATCAAGGGACACACTGTTGGCCCCGTTGTCCCAACACCGAAGCAACCAAGTGACAATACTCTCATCCGGACGTCGAACAAACTCCTTTCTTGAGCCTTGGATCTCAGACATTTTCATGGGCCGACGAAACGTCGTAACTTTAACTTTCTCTTCACCTTCATCATCACTTTCTTCTACATGTCTCTCACTTTTCTTTGTTGCCTTTCTCGATGGTGGTGGGGTTGTGGCCACCCCCTCACCTATATCTTCCTCTTCTTTCGGCACCTCTTCTTTGCGTTCTAGACGCGAGGACACACGTTTCCATTTCTTGCCTTCCACAGGGGCAACTGACTTTGATACTGGTGCTTCCTTTGGCTGGTCAGGTGTGACCGGGAGGTTTTCCTCTTTGGTTTGGGCCTCAGTTTGGACACTCTCTTTTTTCATAATAGTATATAAACCTCGGTAAGCATAAGCCAAGCCCCAAATAAGCTGTTCCACCTCAGATCTTTCTGAGCCGCAACACCCTTTACTCAGATACAGGCCTAGCTCCTCAGGATCCTGCAATTGTTCAGGAGAAAAATCCCATGACACCGGGTGTCCCCATGCTTCTAATTTCTTTCCTAAAACTCTCCACTCTCCCTGCCATTCAACATTCTCTGTTTCTGGGAGAAGCTTCCTGCACATGATGTAAAGTGCTACTACATGCAGGAGGACTAATATCCCAATTATTAACACCATCCCTAAGCTGTGATCTTGAAAATTCATAAAAAACTGAGAGGGGAACCTGGATACCCATTCAAACATCACATGGTTCGTTAACATGCTATCGTTTGTTCCATTAGCTGGGGTGCCCTGGTATCTGGTAGGTGCCTCTATCATTGCTTTTAATTTATCATATAGGGACCAGAACCAATGGAACAGAATGGCAAACTTAACCAAGTTCCAGTACGTTTTGAGCATTAAGAGGGAAAAAGCGGTGAAGTACAATCCCTGTAAGGGCAGTTTTAACAGAAACAGAAAAGACATTTTTATTATTATTATTTTTTTTCTTGTACTAAAACAATCTGGCAGTACCCAAAAGAAGTTTACAGATATCCCAGAACAACTGGCAGTACGCCCGGACTTCAAGGTCGTGTTTTGCTGTACAGCACTTGCAGTACAGATAAGCTTGTTAACAACAGACAGAGATTCACTCTAAAAGTTTGTCTCTGCCCGGCTAGCTCAGTCGGTAGAGCATGGGACTCTTAATCCCAGGGTCGTGGGTTCGAGCCCCACGTTGGGCGCCAAAAATGTCAGGGGTTTGTGGGCCGGTTCGGCCCGGCCCCGCAACAACCGAGGAAGGAGACCCACAGGCCCACACCCCGGACAGGGGGAAGGGGGAAAGGAAAAAAAAAAATGGAAATAAGCCCCAAAACAAAACAGCGGCAACGATCTGAGGGGGAAAAGCTAATTTACTAAATAAGACATCAGGAAGTAAATAACACAATATAATGCAATACAATTTGGAATTAAGCCTAATTAATCAAACAAAACGAGTGAGAGAGAGAGAGAGAGAGAGAGAGAGAGAGTGAGTGCCCGATAAACCGAAGGCCTTACGCTAACGCTGAAGGCGGACGGCAGCGAGCACCCACTCCTAAGTGATCCTAGAGGAAAGAGAGAGAGCGTCCCGTGACCGCAGAGGGTTTTTATCTGTTCCCTCTGAACGGAAAACACGTGAAAAAAAAACAAAGCATTGCAAAGTCCTCTGGGGAATGTAGTTCTCCCTGACTCCCAATGCACTACATGATGCCATGATGTGGAATACCAGTACCAAAAAATCATAAAACCACGACATGAGCACTGAACATAGTCGTTGGTACCAGCAGGAAATGAGCAGTTTCCTAAAATAGTTCATTTTGTTAGCATTGCTCCATGGGAAAAATTAAACAAATAAAAATCATAATTACTTTGAAAAACTACCCAGAATATCCTGACATTAGAGACAGCTTCCATTTTACTGACCCCTTATCAAATCATGCAGGAAAAGACCTTTCTGGCATAAGCACATTAGCACTTAGTTATTAAGGGAGGATTGATACTCTGACAATTCCTGGAAAGAGGGTTTTAAAAGCATTCTATATAGCCCATTACTAATGTGGTCTTGGAAACTCAGTTAAAGAACAGGATTGAATGGGTGGCATTCAATTTTTGTCAGAAACAAGAGCAGTGGCGGTTACCTCTCCTCTCCTGTGCCAGCAGCATGCTCATGGAAGGGGGGACCTGGGGCATCCTTGCTTTCCAGACTTCTCTGGATGTGCTCACTGACCTCATCTGTAACGTTAACAAAGACAATCAAGAAAGTACATGTAATTGAGCTTGCAACAGCATTGTGTTTTATCTGAAGAAATCAAAAGCTTGTTAAATGAGTCCCATGACCAGAAACCCTGGGGGTTGCCTCTGCAGGGATGCTCCAGGGCAGCATCATCCACGCTGCCCAGTGGCCTTGGCACCCCAGGCCCCATGTATCTGAGCACCCAAAGAGAGCTGCCCAACGCCTGGCTCATGCCAGGAGCTGCTGCTTCGCTGGAAACCTTCACAAGACAATGCCGTGGCTGTCAATAAAGTTAATCCGTTCCAGGATTTAAATTCAGCCGTTTCCTGTTTTTACTCAAAGTCATCTGATCTTGGCAAACAAAGGAGGAGGCCAATAGAGTTAATGAGGAGATCCTTGTTATTTTTACTGGCACAAGGCTCAGCTATGTCTTCTGAGCTTTCAAAGACCCTGAAGAAAACAACAATAGAAGACAGTGACCTTTAAAGCAGCCTGCCAAGGTATAAAGTTGCATTAGCCATTTAACTGGCAAACAGGCTCTTGCTACTGCACAACCAACAGGTTCGTGCTCTCAAGCAGCAATGAAAAACTAAGCTTACTTTGGCTAAAGAACAAAAACAAAAAACAAACCCCTCAAGGTCTGCACATACTTGTTCACTTGCAGCTAGGACTACTTTAAAGAGTATATTTACCTGTTACAAAAAATGCCAAATCTCTTTGGTTGTTTTTCATCGTATAACAGAAACAGAGGCTCAAGGATTCATAGAGTGGCTTGGGTTGGAAGGGACCTCAAGGATGATCAAGTTTGAACCCCCCTGCTGCAGGCAGGGTTGCCAGCATCTAGATCATGTACTAGATCAGGTTGCCCAGGGCCCTATCCAACCTGGCCTTGAACACACATCATCTCTGGGCAACCTGTTTCAGCATCTCACCACTCTCTCAGTGAAAAACCTCCCCCTGACATCTAATCTAAATCTTCCCTCCTTTGGTTTAAAATCATTACCCCTTGTTCTATCATTATCTACCCAAGTAAAAAATTGATTTCCCTCCTGTTAACAATCTTCCTTTAAGTTCTGAAAGGCCATAGTGAGATGATCCTGGAGCCTTCTCTTCCACAGGCAGAACAAGCCCAGTTCCTTTAGCCTGCCTTCACAGGAGAGGTGTTCCAGATCTCTGGTCATCTTCATAATCCTCTTCCAGATCTTCTGGATAAAATACTCCGAATAGGGCCTCATGAGGGCAAAACAGAGTGAGACAATCACTTCCCTCACCCTTCATTTTCTAATGCAGTCCAGGATACCACTGGCCTTCCAGGCTGCAAGCACACACTGCTGGCTCGTGTTAAGTTTTTCAAGGACCCCTAAGTCCTTTTCAGGAGGGATGCTCTCAAGGGGTTCTCCTCTCAGCCTGTATGCATACCTGAGATTACACCAACACAACTGCAAAACCTTGCACTTTGCTTTGTTGAACTTCACTAGGTACACAAGAGCCCACCTTCCCAGTTTATCAAGGTCCCTTTGGATGTCATCACTTTCTTTTGCTGTATCAACTGCATCACTCAGCTTGGTGCCATCAGAAAACTTGCTGAGAATGCACTTGATTCCATCATCTGTATCACTGATAAAGATGTTAAAGAACATCAGTCAGAAGACAAACCCCTTGGGACACTGCCTGTCACTGGTCTCCACCTATAGACATGGAGCCATTTATCACAACTTTCTGATCTTCCAACCAATTGCTTATCCATTGAACAGTCCACCCTTCAAATCTATATCTCTCCAACTTGGAGATAAGGATGTGGTTGGGGATCACATCAAAGGCCTTGCAGAAGTCCAGGCAGATGACACCAGCTGCCTTCCTTTGTCCATGGAAGCCATCACTCCATCATACAGTACCAATATATTGGGCAGGCATGACCCTCCCTTGGTGGAGGACCCCACAGACTTGTGCATATTAAGTCTCAAAGTGGTCTCAGATTTGCTCTGCCCTTACAGTGGAGTAAGTTTGCTCCCCTAGTTCCCACCAAGAGGTTCAGGGACGGTCAGGTGTAATGTGAAATAACGTAGCCTTGCTGTTTAGAAAGCAGCACTAAAGAAATCACAGAACGGCTTGGGTTGAAAGAGACCTTAAAGATCAGCTTGATCCATCCCATGCCTTGTGTGATGCTGTGCAGTGTCAGCACAGTCACCCCTGGATAATGGCAGAACTGGAGCTGGAGCTCCACTCTTCTCTGTTGTGTCTCACTGCTGACACAAATGCTGCGGCCTTCCTGCCTGCCAGCACCCAGCACTGCTGCTCCACGTCCCTGTGGTGCCAAGAGCATGCAGTGGGTGCTGCTTGGGTCTGTCTGTGGCACAGGAATGCTGTGGCAGCTGAGTGGCCCCTTGGCTTCTGCAGTAGCAGGAACTCTGGTTTGGTTTTTTTTTTTTTTTTTTTCACATAAAGGCTGGTGCAAAAAGCATTACTAAGTACTGCTTTGGAACTGAAAAGCTATGATATATCTGGTGGTATGCGCAGGCAGAGGTAAGCAGACAGGGACCATTTATTTATACAACGAGCCACAAACTCTTCTTTTGCTCCAGTCCAGTGAGGGAGATGCCAGCAGAAAGCTGCTTGGGAACAAGAAGATCCAAATACAGAGCACCCATGTCCTCCCTCTGCCTGCCATGACTGAGAAGACCTTGAAAAGCAAGGGCTGCATTCATTTGACACATCACTTCCAAAGGTACTGCAACAAATCTGCTTTTCACTGGCACTTCCCCCTCAGGCTTTCTCAGACAGAGCTCCCACCTCCCAGCTGACAGGAGCTGGAGGAGTTTGCCTCCTCCTCCACATCACCATCCTTCAAAATAGCTCAGCCACTGCCTGGCTTCTAGAGCAGCAAACACAGTGGTCAACAATACATTATAATCCACCCCAACAAGTGAAGTATGCTTAGTAACTTCAGCATCAGACAGAAAAGGAGGCCAACTCCAACAGAATCTAGTAGTGGTCTGACCAGTTAAACTCGTTTGTACATAAATGTGTATTCATAGAGCCACTTTTGAAACGTTAGCCACTTTGCCCATTTCCTACCACTCTAAAACACAGACACTCGACCTTGGGGAAGGCAGCACTAATGGTGCTGCCAGGAATGATGTGCATGGGCAGGGGATAACATGGCCTCTCCACCAGACAATTAGTAGCTCTCATTCCCTGCACGCAAGCTCAAGGATAATTTATCACCAAATTCATTCATCTGTGCTACTCTGAAGACAGCAGACTGAATTCAGAGAGCATCTGCATACTTTACAGATCTATACTGCTGCTGATTATTACTACCCTCTACTATAATCAATAGCAAAAGTGGAAAAGTGGAAGCCCTTAGGGAGCCACAAAGCCCATTCTTCTGAAGGTTTAAGCCCTCCTCAAGGAAAGGTCACTGGGACTTTTTCTCTGCAGGCACGAATGTTCACCTTCCTCAGCTCATTTGCCATGCAGAAGTAATGCCAGCAATTGCTACCAATTACTGTGGGCCTTTTCCAGGTAGGAATTTTCTCATTTCACTCCCTAACACAATCCTCAAATACATCAATCAGTATTAACAGCCCTGGAGTCACGAGCACATTATGTTTAGTTCTTAAATGGAGACACACACCTTCATCACCTTGAAAAGGTGTCAGCATGGCCAGCACAGACCCTTATATCATCTACTGCAGGTCTGCTGCATGGCCAAACCACTCATATAGGGCCTTGTCCTGCTCCCTGGTGGGGCAGGTGCTGCTCTGATGCAGTACTGTTCCTAGAGAAGTGCTTGCCTCCATGGGTGAAGGGAGTCAAGCCCTGTGTGGTAATCCCTGAGGGAGTTGAACGTATGGAAGATAACATCAAGGTGAAAATAGCAGGTGCTGAGTCTTGATTCTCATCTGTTGCTGTAAAATGGCAGTGGGAAAAGTAAGAGCAAGAAATAATGTTGTGTTGTGGCTGTGCTTTGCCATAGTAAGGCTAAGAATTAAAAAAGGGAAGGAGAGGGAAGAAAAAGGAGGTAAAAAGGGCTATATCTAAGCATAATTGTTACAGTAATTCAGTAACATTTGCTTCATCCTTCTTAAAACAGCATTTGTCTAGCACTGAAAATAGGGAAGAACTTTATCATGAGGCTGACACCCCTGGAACAAGCTGCCCAGAGAGGTGGTGGAGTCTCCTCTGGAGATGACCACCTGGACACTTTAATGCACAGCCAGCTCTAGGGCACCTGCTTCAGCAGGGGAATGGACTAGGTGACCTCCAAAGGTCCTTTCCAGCCCATACAGTTCAGTGATTCTGTGGAAACACATAAGCAAAACCATAACTTGTATACAAACGCTATTTTAATAAGGAGATTATTTTAGATGATAACCTTATGCCATGTCTCATACATACACATTAGTAGTAAGAATTAAATCACAAATGTACATCCTCAAAAAGCAGAGCATGCCCCTGCAGAAATGGCCAGGCAACTCTGCCAAACAGTAAAAGGTTTTTACATGTTTTAGCATTCTGGAGAGATGTCAAAATAGTAAATTTAATGACATAATGAATGCTCAACACCAAAGATAAAAGCAACTTCATATGAAATACGATGGGCCAGTTCTGCATCAGAGGTTCCAATGAATCTTTACTAAGCTAAAAGAGCAGTGAGGAATGAGCAAAATGCAAAGGCTCTCAGTTAGTCCCTGGCCACTGTTTAGCTTCAAGTACGCATATGAATAAGTGGAGCTAAAAAGAATAAACTAAACTGGGGTTCAAAAAGGGGAGAAAATGTTACATTAATTAGATCCTGGCCCAGCAAACAAAGGGAAGACAGCTGAACCAAATCAGTAGAGATGGTATTTGAGTTTTGGACAAATGGAAGACAACCCTCTTCTTACCACAGAAGAACAGAGCCCAGTTATAAGGTCCTTGTATTAGGAACAATGTAGACTTTGCGAAAAGCTGACCGTCAGGGCTACTGCTTCCTTGGAGCAGCAGCAGCCACCAGCTCACAAGCCATGTCTGTGACAACCCAACCTGACAGACAATCAGGGAAGCTGTGTGAGACCAGGCTGCAGTCCCAACATCCTGCTGTGGGGCTGGCTGGCCTGTCTTCACAGAGAGGACAAGACATAAATCAGCTCTGCTTTGCACAAACATTCAGCACAAAGTGCAGCATCAGGCTGGTTGAATCTGCACTCTGCTCATTTAACACGGGGTTTCTCACTGTCCTCAGCCATCAAATCTGATTTGATCTGTTGTACATAAAGTTAGGTGTGGACTGCCACTCTCAAGAGAGTAAATTTCTGCCAGGAGACGAGAGGCTGACTGACCTCACCATCCTGGTGGCCTGCCAGAGCAGCTGGCTGCTGACTGTTACCACATGAGTCTGGAAAATGGAAGAGTCTTTGACCCACGCATATCAATTTGATGCTGGAAACTGCCCCACATTATCTCCCTCCCTCCTTGCATCTGTAACAATGATACCAGTGACTTCTGACAAATAAGACATTTTGGAATAAACAAGCAGAAATAGGGAGAAAGAGTTTACTGCATGTAGCCAGTAAACAGCTATCTTGGTCCACTGCCATGCTGTATTTTTAACCCTGAGCCCCTGTTTTGATAAACAGATTTTTTTCTAGTACTGAAAGCTTGGCAAAAAATCTGCTTCTTAAAATCTGAAGTTTGGTCCCCGAAAGGCTCCCAGCACAGGGAGGCCCACGTACCTGACCACCTTTTTCTGGTCCATCAGTTTGGTTTCTTAAGACACGCATTAACACACTTACTTTCTAGCTTGCCCTTTTTCCTTCTGATTGATGCCCGAAGCAGATCCGATCCCTCTAGGTCTTCTTGAAACCGCTTCGCCTTCACATCTGAAAACCATTCACCTGTCACAAACTTCTTTTTCTTTTCATCCTTGATGGAGCCTTGGATCCGTCTGGAAGGCAAGGAAAATGTTACACACTAAAAAGACCTTCAGGGTTTCAACTTTCCCTGAGCTACTCCCAGAACAGCTGTATGTACAGTTCCGCTCTCTGCTATTACAAAGGTTCTTGAGATTACTTTCTGCAATCACAAGGACCAAACTAACATAAAAATTAAAGTTTATTTTTTATTTTATTTTTATTTTTTGGAAAGGCAATCAGCACCTTGCAAGCAAAGGTCTTCACCTCTTACCAACTGCACGTTCAGAACTGAGTCGCTTCATAAGGAGATTTGTCTGTTCCATTTGCAGCCCCGAGGGTTTGGGAAGGGGTGGGGTTATTTATAGGTCCTGCATTTCTTTGTTTTATTTGTCTATTAATCTATTCATGAACTGCAAAGCTTTTTGGATCAGATCTGATCCAAACTGTAGAAGCCAATGATGCAATTCAGGAAACCAACCTGGCCCTTCATCATTCTCCTTGGACACCTCTTCCTGCTCCTGCTGCCATGCTGATGTTGGCACACAGTTGCACTCCTTCCTGAGCACAGCTTTTCTTACTGTAACTAGCTCGGGCACACCCAGGGCTGGTTTTTGGCACCTAAATCTGTCAGCGCTGTTTACTAGCCTGTACTTTTAACTCTCTTCCAGTTAATTTGTTCTTATACCACTGCTTGGTAAAAACCTTTGGCAGTCACTGCCTCCCCCAGTCACAGCTCAGAGTGCCTGGAGACCTGAGAGGCCAGAGGAAAAACCCCTGTTACAGCTTCCACCCATCAGGGCAGCACTTGCCCCATCAGAGTGCTGGGCCAGAGGCGATGCAGGCACATATTTTAATCCTGATGACACCAGATCACTGTAATGCCACTGAGTTGGTTTCCCCCAGTGGGCAGGCTGCAGTGGAGCCAAACGTGTTCACACTGGCACAGGAGGTCTCACTGCAGACATCTGCACTCACTTGGCACTGCTCTCTGGAGGATCTAACTCACCTCGCTCCCAAATGAAGGCCTTTTGTGCAACATCTCCCAGAAATGCACGAAACAAAACTGAAATCATACCAACGCTTTCCCCTAAGACTCCACAACACAGCAGAAATTTTACTACATTTCAGAAATAAAGAAAGAAAGCTTAACAAACTTTAACAAAGAAAAAAAAAACAGGCTTTTTTAACATTTTAATTCAGGGGAGAAACAAGAGCTTGCTGTAAGTCTGCTCACTCCCCCTTCAAGCCCAGCGCATCCCTCCAACACAGAGTTTACTCTTTTTCAGCTCACCAGGAAGTCAAAGACGTCCTTATCAGGGGTAACCTGCCACAGAGCCATCCACACCCACTGAACTATTCCTTTCCAGCAGTGGAGAATTCAGAGCCAGCTTCCCAAGCCTGGAGCACGCTGTCAACATGGATGGCATTTAAAAAGTGACGACAGCACTGCAATTTGAATTGACTGAGCCCAGCCCTAGGATGCCTTGCAAACCTTGGGCAGCTCGTGGGGCCTCTCGCTGCCCCTCTCTCTGTCTGCACAATGGATGCTGTGCACACACCCACCTCAGAAATGAGAACGTAAAGCCTCACTTAAAAACACTATAAGAGATTTCTGTGCTAGGGAGAGCAAGGGAAATAAGGCAGCAGATGCTCTCCTGTGCTGACCTGTGACACTGAGAAATCAGCATCTTCCCCAAAGCGGGAAAGGGAGGATTCCCCTTCACATCTCTAAGGGCTACTGACTAGCTCCAAAGGAGAAACCAGCCCTGCAGTCCTGCAGAGAGGGGTCAGCAGTGACAATAGGCAGGCTGAAAAGCAGGAGGTGCAATGAAAAGATCCTTCAGGATCTGGGCACAAAGGGACAGCACTGCCACAGCCTGCACCTCTCCCTCTGCACACACACATGCATACATATGTACACACACTCCACAAAAAGAAGTAAAATATCCCCAAGTGGGAGCTCACTACTTGTTTCTGCAGCTGGCTCACCTGATGCGATCCCCATCTTTCTTCTTTAGCTCTGCATCTCTCTGCAGAACCTTCATCAGCTTCTCATACTCCTCCTCAGTCAGGAAGCTCAAGTCCAACATGTTCCCTGAAATGTTCTTCAGCAGTTCAGACAGATGGAGCAATGACAGACGGGCAGCTAATCCAGCACAGCCTGCTGCAATGCCATGGGCAGCCCCCAGTGCACTAGGGGGCTGGCAAGAGGAGGCTGGAGCAAAAGGACTTCATTCACAACAGCATGGCTTGAGTGGAAGTTGCGTTAGCACTTCGACCTGTACTTCCAGGCTCTAGGAAGCTCTTCCCTGGCACATTCTGCTGCTCTGCATGCCTTTCCCTGCCAGGAAAATACTCGCAGCAAAATGAGGCTCCTTCACTTCCCTCCAGGCACAGTCGTAGCAATTAGGAAGCCAGCGTCAATCAAACAGGCAGGCACAGAGAGGAGCCAGCTCACCGCCTGCCTCGACAGGCAGAAAGCTCTGTGCAGCTCCAGCACCTCTGGCATGCACCTCCTTCAGTGGAAAAGTCTGCCTCCGTGGAGTTCAAGCATCCTGCAAAGAAATAACACCACGACGCCTTTCTGATAAGTGCGACATATGGTAACCGAATGTGTACGCTGGGGGTTTGTATTTGTTCTTCAGCACAAGTTCCAAAACAAGCTGCCCTACTTCCCTCCTCGTCCCACAGCATCTCGCATAGCACTAACCTCTCCAAGATGGGATTTTATTTTAGCTGCTTTCCTGCTAACAGGTAAACAGTTGACTCAGCATGCTTTAAGCAAGATATGCATATGAATTGCCAAACTGCCTGCTTGCTTTTTAGCCCCAGTCTCCTATTCCTTGCTCCTTCCTGTCCTAAATGAAAAAGAGAAAGCAGGCAGCTTTTGTAACGCAATTGGAAAATGATGGAACAGAGGTCTGCAGGTGTTACTGCTGCCTGTTAGGCCATGAAATACCAGAGGCTGCTCATTTTCTAGTATCAGTGCACTCTGCCTTGTGCTGAACTGATGTTTGCTATTCAAACAGCACACGTGCAGATCATTCAGCATTTCAGCAGAACACAAAAACAGCCAGAGGCTGCATGGTGTGGAGAGAGGGTAAATCACATGTTGCAGTACTGCTTTATTCCTTGTCTTCTCTCCTGGCTAACCTGAGGGCAGTAAAGTGCATCTCCAAGGGAGGAAAAGTTCTGCTCGAGTCCATGCAGATATTTTGCAGCTCACCAGGTGGGACTTTCCCACTGAGTCAAAGCCCATCAGATGACTGTGGGTTTCATCATGCTTTTTCTCCAAACCCACAGCCTTGGTAGCCAGGACACTGAAAATGAACAAAACCCAGCTTTCATAGCAAATACCATTTGACAATCATCATGCCTGTTCCCTAAGCTCAAGACCTCTATCACACCCACTGTGCCAGCCTAATCTGCCCTCAGCCTCCACATTCAACATCTCCAGGTCCTGCAGGTGTTCCTCCGAGCCATGGTTCGGGTTATTTCTGCCCCCCCTTCAGCCTCCCTCCACACAATGCACCCCTTAGACTGGCACCTGGGAGCTGAGCACAGGCACTTCAGCTGGACTTTGCTCATATGACATCATTTTACAGATTTACATTATTTGACAGCTTATACATTCCCAGTGTTTGCCTTTGTTTTCAAAACGGTATAACAACATAGCCTTTATCATCTAGGAAACTATTGGTACCACTTTATTTTAAAACAACACCAGTAATAAAAACCTGACGAATTTCTGCTGTTGAAACCTGCATTTTGTCCAGCCTGGCTCTAGTACTTCAGTTCTGCTAACTCCAACCTGACTCCCTCAGGTACAACCTTACTTCTAAAAGTACAAGTTCACAAAAGTTTTTGGGAAAGACACTACAGGGGAAACAAACCAACCAACCAAACAGAACCCAGTGACACAGTATCTGCTCCTCTAGAACTTCTATTTAACAACGCCATTACACATGGGTTGAAATTACTTCAAGCTTTCAGCAGACTTGCATTTATTTATTAGTCCACGAGGCAATCAGAAAAACATCATTTTAAGTGGCTTTTTTTTTTTCTTTCCTGAGGATATTTTCTCTTACTGGAATGGTTACATGAGAAGGAAAAGGTTAACAGAACACAAACAGCCAACTCCTTCTTTTGTTTCAAGAGTTAAAAAGCAAAGCACCTCCCATGCTGGCTGTGGGAAGGAGGGTGCTGCATCTCAGCAGCCTGAAACAGGAGGGATCCCAGCTCAGGGCATCAGGCACTGACCTGAAAAGTCCTGAAAGTGGGAAGTACCTGTGTCTGGGAGTGCTCCTGCTGGGAGCTGTGCAGGGCTGAAGTTTCCCTGTGCTGGGGAACAGCCCTGAGGTCCTGCTGTGTGCCATGACACAAAGACAGGCATGTGGCTCACCACGGCTCCAGTGACAGCTGTGAATCTGAGCAGAAGGGGACATCAGATGCGAAGCACTTCCTTCCATCTAACTGCTTTTTAGAGGAAGAGAGAATCACAAGGAGATCAACGCACACGCCCAGCAGTGTGAGCTGTGGGTGTGGAGACAAGCAGAAGCATGATCTGCTTTGGGGCATAACCGCCTGCATCTCCTACTGTGCTGACTTCTGGTTTCTTTTGGCCACCACACCAAGAAGCAGCAAACACTGCAGTCAGCAGAGAATATCAGTGTGCAGTTCAGCAACAGAGGAATGGCACCCAGGGCTAGGCTGCTGGTCCCTGAGTCACTGCTCAACCTCTCCAGCTGCATGCAGCTGGGAGAAGACAGCACGCAGCCTGCACCAGGCATCCTGCAGGAGCCTAAAACCAGAGCAACACCTCTGAATTTTGCAGATTTCTGGGATCACTTGCAGACCTGATGTTAATTTCAAGCATTTGCAACCTCAAAGCTCCACAGTCTCACTATGCCTGACGTGAAAAAGTATTACGGTTTGACCCACCACTTGCTTGCTTCATTTGATATCCCCAAGTGTTTGATTACAAAATCCAGTAATGGTTACTCTGCTTTCACCTACTCCGTGCCACTCCTTTTGCAGACCCGTGTCACTGCTGTGGTGTTTCATCCAGAGTTTGATGCTTGATCTTTCCGAGTGTTACTCAGGAAGTTTGAGCATTCCTCACACCCCTCTCTATCCCCAGTCCAGCTTACTACAGACCTGCCCACCAGTATTTAGGTGCAAAAAGACTTTTCTCAACAGCTGAAGTCCCTGCTCCTTTCTCAGGCTTGGCAGTGCCACAAGAAGCAGTGCGTGCCGTGCCTGCTGCAGCACGAGGGCAGTGCTGGAGCTAGCAGGCTGCCAGCCCCAGGATGGAGGGGGGCACAAAGCACCAGCGGAAAAGCTAAAAGAGGTAATCACTAAAGGAATAAATAAACCTTCCTGCTGTCAGCTGTGCACCGGCAAGGAGCAGTCCCGCGGGCTGCGACGGTCAAGGAAAGTCCAGGTGCTGAGACCCCCAGATTTACAGAGCCAAGGAATGGACATCAGCGAGCTGTCCCAAACCACACTTCTCTCCCTTCAGCAGGGCACCGAGCAGCAGCACTACCTGCATTCCCCTAGCACCAACCCCAAAGGGCCAAATAAACACCAACCTTCTTTCAGCAGAGCGCAGCACCGTCTCACAGGGCATGAAGCAGCACTGCAGCACACCAAGTGAAAGCAGCCTGGACAACGCTCGTTTCCTTGTCCCTTGGCAGCTATGCCCACACGTGACCTGAGCTGCCAGCTTCCCCACACAGCGGTGCTGCCACTGCACAGGCCTGCAGGCAGCAGGAGCTGCTCCACCAGGTGCAGCCCTGTGCAAACAGGGCACTGCCACTGCTCCCAGGTAAGGCTTCTGCAGCAGTGACAGCTAGCTATGAAGGAAGGTACGTTACAGACCTCTCCCATCCTCTAGCTTCAAGTTAGCTTTCTTCCCATCACAGAGAAGGGCGACATTCCAGAGAGTTTCATTTGTTTTTTTCTAGGTAACTCTCCTCCAGTTTTATTGGGTGAAAATTAAATGCTTGCTTATGCGTGGCTGATGCAAAACTGCTCCTTTTGGACACACAGATATTGAAAGGGCTGGCTCCATTATGCTGCATTTCCATTTTATTTCTGTGACATTTCCCTGAGCTCCAGCTCCAAACAGAACTATGTCTCTGCTCTTCACCACCAGCCTGGAGCTCCAGCTGCCCACACCCCACTCTGGTTTCTCAGTGCTCCCTCTTGGTCCCCATGCCAAGTGCTGAATGCTGGGATGTATCCAGGTTAACACCGCTCACCACAAGCCAAGCAGATCGCAGCAACCAGACAATGCTTTGCATTTAAAGGAAGACGATGGGTTTAGGAACTTTAACCTGACAAGCAGACAACCAGGACCCTCTGCTGATAATGGAGCATTTAACACCCTGATTTCAACAGCTGGGTCAGAGTGGGATCACACGGACCCACCTCAACTCTGGAGCTGCACATAGGTCCGTGTAATAAAGATATGAAAACATCCCTCCCCACGACACAACAAAACCCGGAACAGATAACACTGATCTCACCAGCTATTCATAGCCCAGTGAAAATAGCAGGGAGCAGGAAAGGCTGCTTGCTTCTGTCCATACCTCGTTATCACACGTCCTGTTACAGTGTAAGGAAATAACCTCCTTATGCTTTACAATGTGCAAACACTTCCCAGTGCCCTTATTAGTTAAGACAGCTCTTGTAGGGTAGGTCAAAGCCAAGAACAGCATTGCACTAATGATGATGGATGTAATCCTGACACCACAATCATACCACAGACCCCAGTGTCTGCTGCACTGATCAGGAGCAGAAATATCAAGCTCCAAAACTGCTACACCTGTACATAGTCATCAACACTGTTTCGTGCTCAGCCCCACTCTCACCCCCATCTATCTTCTGGTGTCAGCCCCACGAAATACACAGTGGCACTGCCATTGCTACTGTACAGCCAAAACAAGGATGCCATCACAGCGTTCACAAGCGTAACACCATGACGTTGGACTGACCTCCTTCACCAGCAGAGAGAAAAAAAGCCAAACATAGGATGGCCTCTGGGAAGAACAGGCTGAAAACCCACATCTCCCTTTTCTCTGTCACCAAACACGATGTCTTTCTGTTAGCTGCTACAAGGCATCACAAAAGCCTTTCCAACGTCCACCTTTCCCTCTTGCTTTGCAGGGCACCACTTGTGGCTATGAGCTGCCTGGTCCTCCACAGACACAGAGAGGTCACAAACCAAGAGAACAGATTTAATACAACTGCTTTCTGAAGAGCTTTTCGACTAAAAATGCTGCGGTTGCTCTGTCTGCAATGACACTTTGTCTGAGCAGTCCCACTGAAAGGACAGAAGAGCTCTGCTGTTCCTACCCAACGAAATCCCAAGCAGCTGAGCGGCCTTTGGCTGAGTGACCGCTGATAAGGACACAACTCCAAACAAAGCAGGCAGTTGTGCAGCCCACATCTGTTACCATCACACAGTCAAGGCCAAATTCCAGCAATACCAGACTCGTTTCTTCTCAGTTACCTCCAAAAAGCAAAATTACTTAAGTTCAACCCCCCACACATTTGACACTGATCTTTCTGTACTCAGGGAAAGTTGTACCTGACATGCTTTGCCACTCCACCCCAGAGCAGGTGGGAGCGTGGCAGCTGTGCTCCAAGCGACGGCTTCTTCCTCCCATGTGCATCCCAGGAATAAAAATACTGTTCAGTTCATCAAGAGCACAGCCCTGCATGGTTTCCCTCACTTTCAGTCACTGCCTCACTTAGCAGTAATGACAGAACCCAGCTGCTCTGATGATACCTTTTCCCTCTTCCTCCCCCTGAGCAGCTTCAGGGAAGGATATCCACTGATCAGGAATGCCCTGATACGCTCCCTGCCCAAAGGAATGCAGGAATGTATCAGAGCAGTAGGTCAATAGGTAATAGACAATTGAGAGCAACAATACAATGCCAGGCAGAAGAATTAGAAAACTCCCCTATTCTGTGCACACAGGGAACACATAATTGAGGAAATGCTCCACTGACTACAATAAGAAATGAACTCTGTTTATCTGCATTTACCCCTGAGCTTCTGTAGAAAATATGAGACCACAATATTACACAAAGTTCTGTGAAGTTTCCTTTTTAAAGAATGCTGCACAAGCACTTTTGTCTCCTGTGCAACCCAACTTAACTGCCACACGAGCAATCACCCACACCAACTATCCACCTCCCTCCAGCCAGGAACTGCATGGGTGAAATTTGCATTACATGCAATTTACTTCCTTTTATCCATTTTTAATTAAATGAATCATCCCACCTTGGGTAAACAAAGGACTGAGCTTCTTGGTCCTTTGCCTTTAGAGTCAACACCATCAAAACCAAAGGCACCATCAGAGGAGAGGTGTGACTCAGGGTCTGTAAGGTCATAAGGCTTCTTATAGGTAATAAAATGGCAATCCAAAGTTTTAGTTTAAATATTTGAGACTCCTGTTTATTTCGTAGGTGGGAACTATTTGCAGATCTCGCAGGATGTAGTTCATTGTAATTCCACACACTGCCAGAACACAAATAAACAAGCACAGCCCTGGGACATAGAGCAAACCTCTCGTACCCCACTGAACCAGGATTGCCATGTCACAGTTGTGAGAGGATGCCAACGTTTCAGAGGCTTTGCTGTGAGAGCTGCCCAGCCAGAGCTGCTCCACCCAGCCCAGCACAGGCCAGGAGTTTGGCAGAGGGGAGAGGGAAGTGCTCACACACCATCCCTAAGTACACCTGGCTGTGGAGGGGGAGATGAAGGATTGTGCTGAGGTTTGTGCTATGCCTGTGCTTTCATCCTCAAGATAAAAGGAGTTTTAAAAGAATTTGCAGTTCTCCAATTGTTGGTTTGCACCAACCCACCATCCACATCTTTGCTGCAGACTAACTGCTCACACAACCTGCCCCACGTGTCTGCTGCTCTGATATTTCCATCAGAGAAGCATCTATAGAGCCTTCCCTCCTACCAAGGGAGGACAGCATGTTACACCAGCCTTAAAGAACCCAGCTTTCCTGCTAGGAGCCTTTATGCTACCAAAGTTACTCCTCAAAGCATCTTCTCAGCCATTAGTTTGTGACATCTACTTGAAAAGGCAACAACAAACCAACACACAGCAGCTGCAAGCAAGAGACCAGAAGCAGCTGAAAGCCAGACTCCCATAGGTGGCAGTCACATACAGAGGCCAACCAGCTCCCTGACCTCATTTGTTACTCACTCATCCTCACAAACAATCTTTTTAATAGTAAGCAAAGACGGAAAACAAGCTTTGACCAAGTTCCAACAAACAAAATGCACAGCTGAAGATGAAGGACAAAAGAAACCATGCATGACAACTTCTGTCTTGTTTTTTTTTTTTTTTCTGACCCACAAAAATATTTGCTGACCTCAACTTTGCTTTCATTCCACCACGATTTCCCCATGTTTGCTTTCAGTGTGACATGTTATAAATTGCTGTCCTGACCCTACCTGCTACGCCCCAGTAACACTGTGCTTGCACTGCCTGCCTGGCATGCACAGCTCAGTAAAACCAGGAGAGCTGCACCCCACCACTGCCCATGTTCCTGCTGCTGCAGAGGGGTTGGTAATTTATCCCTCCCAGCTCCTCCAGCAACTGGGACTTGGCACTGAGGGCATAGACTCAGAATCTGAGGCTATTTGCAGAAAAACAAAAACAAAAAAACACAACCATTTCTTTAACATGGCACGAGCTCAGAAGTCAAACACATGTGGAGCCCAATTCCTTTGTACTCCTTTGCCTACTGAGCTCAATGATCTGAGACAAAGTGTGACACAGGGTTGCTTGTTGAGGAAACTTTGTATGCTGCAGCATCCTTCCTTCTGTGTCAGTGGTGGCATCCTAAGCCTCAGCCATGCCTGAAATAACTCAAAAATGGAATGAAGGTAACTGTGTGGTGCTTCTCATCATTGTTTCAAGTGACGTACGCTCAGAAGGTGCGATTCCCTCCAGCATCTGGGAAAAGGAAAGCTTTAGAAACGGCCCTTCACGAGATGATCCCCTGATCTATAATTCCTGTCCCTGACACCAAAACACAGAAAGGCCACAGCCAGAGTTTGCAGTCAGCCCCACATCATGAGAGAAAAGTAAAGCTCAAGTCCGTGTCTGATCTACCACCCATACACTCTGTCACCTCTTTGAATTTCCAAACTGAGCTGGGGTGTAAACTGGGCCGTGCTGTTCCTGGCCAAGTACAGAGATGCACAGTGCTCCCACCCGCTTCACTCCATAACCATGAGACACACCAAAAAGGGAATTCCAGGGAGGGTAATTCCATTATTGAAGCTGCACCTACACCTCCTGTCACAGACCTTCCTCCAAAACGACAACAACTTCATTCATGGAAATTTTTAGAAACAGATTGGCCACTTTTCTTTGAAGAATAATGCAACTTTCTAGTACCAACGCAGGCTGAGACATGAATTCATTCATTGGAGCCATTTACGAGCTCAAGCTGGACAACCTCAGGAAATATTTTACGTAGCTGTTATTTAGAACAAGAAAAAATATCCCAAACACCTCATTCTACTGCCTGTGCTCACAGTTATGTGAAAGACCCCATATTTATACATACCCAGCAAAGAGTGATGCACAGACATAAGGATAGGAAGAAGTTACAGAAGGCTCACTGACTGCAGGTGTGACTACAGACAGATGTACTTAAAGTAGCACAAATCTGCATGTGGAAATCTGTCATTTAATCTAGCCCAAGAGAAGCTCCGGTAAATTCAAGCGAGAAATCCAAACACAGATTGCACCAGTTTAGTTAGATCACTAAAAATAAAATCAGCTTCTGCTGGCTGTCTGATAGAACATTCTTATATGGACAAGGTGTTTCTGCCACCTGTGCTGCTACACAAATACCCACTCATCTTCCAAGGAGGTGAGGGAGGCAGCTTTCTGGAGAAGAAGAACAAGATCATCTGTACTGTCTGAGCAATACCGCCTTTATTTCAAGATACTCGAGCTCTATATGGGTTAGGAGTTTTTATGTTAGCAGTGATAACACTCTGCCAGGCCTCACTGTGTGATGCCACTAGTAAGAAAAGCCCCCAGCTCAGCATAAGGCTTCCTGACAAGGGGCACCCCAGCTCTGCCCACCCCCAGCCCTGCAAGCTACACCGAGCCAAGGCCAAGCACCAAGCACGCACCTGAGAAAGCAGAGCACATCCTCCCAGGGGCACCTCAGTGACCTGCTGTACTGACCCTGGCTTCATCTCCTCCCAGGATGAGCTGCACTGATGTGGCTCCCCGGCAAAAGCTATCTGTTTGGATTCAGGAGTCACTGGCTGGCAGCTGCTCCCTGATGCAGGCTCCCAACAACCCCACAACAGCCTTAAGCTCACTGCAACTTTCCTAAGCCACTCACTCTGGTTAATCCCCCCTCCAGTGCCTCTGAAGCATAGATAACAACGATGACGTGAAAGTACAGCGAGCCTGCCCTACCACGAGCGCTTGGCGCTGGACCTTCCCAGGTCCATTAAGCCACGGGCTCAAGAAATAAAACGAGCTTGCGTTTCCATTGGAGAGCAGAAAGTTGATTCCCCACGTGGAGCGCCTCGGATGCTCTGTTAAGTGGGGGACAAGCAGAGGGACAGCGGGGAGGGGGACGGAGCGCTCGGCCCCACGGCCCCCAGCAGCATCCCCTGCAGCCCGGACCGGGACCGGGTGTTTGGGGAGGACAGGCTCACTGCGGAGACAGGAGACGGGAACGAAGTAGGAACGGCACCGCGCCTGCAACAGCGCCCGTACGAGCGCAAAGAAGGAAGCCCACGGAGCCGGGGCGGAGGAAAGCTGCGGGACACGGACGCAAAAGTAAGCGGCAGGGAAGCAGCAGCAGCTCGGCGGGGCAGCAGCGTCCCGCACCGCGCAGTGCCCTTGGAAGCGGCCGTCTGCGCACCGGGCACCACGAGCAGCCCGGACAGCCGCGTTCCGGGACGGTCCCGGGCGCAGCAAGCGGAGGAGGGCAGGGAGCGGTACCTCTAACGGGAGACAGCTGCGTGCCACCACGCGGACCTGCGGACACGGGTGGGGATGAACACGCTGCCGCCCCTAGGGGCGTGGCCTCTGTGGGGGGCGTGGCCTCTGTGGGGGCGTGGCCTCTGTGGGGGGGGGCGTGGCCTTGGGGAGTGTGCTCTATGTTCACGTGTGTGCTCGGTCCATGTGAAGGGTGCCATGCAGGAGCCGGGCCTGGGTGCGAACGGATTACGCTTATCTGTTGGTTGTTTTTTTTCTTTCTTTCTTAAGAGTGACAGTGAGGCTTCAGGATATGGGAGTATTTACACCAGTGTGTTTGTTTTCCTGCTGTAAATGCTGATGAGCTGCAATGCCGGCTGCTGGAATCTGTCGTTTCATGGCCCCAGTTAGCTGAGATAAGTGTAATGGCAGCTGTGTGTGTCCTCCATCTCGGGCGTGCAGAGCTGTGGTCACCCAGGAGCTTTGACTGTGGGATTCTGCAACCGCAGGTAGAACTGAGATACGATGATCCAACACAAGTTGGATTTACAGCCTGTGCTTTCACATTTTTTAGCCTTAAACCTCAACCCCAGGGCTTCACATCATGTGCCCTACAACAGGTATAAAATAACAGTGCTGGAACACCCAATGAACGAGCAGTGACAACCTCATAGGGCCCCAAGACATGGCTGTGCACCTGAACTTCTGGGTGCTGGGGAGTCAGCATGTGTGCAGTGAGTGGAAAAAGGAGCAATGGTTTGTAAAGGTTTGATTATTGGCCAGCCCTGCTTGGTGACAGCAAAATGTGGCACCTTGGAGTGAGTAAATACAGTCACAAGGGCACAACTCCACAACAGCCTGTAGGATGCAGGGTAAAGACACATTATTACTGCAGCCAGCTGCTCCTATGCTTTTCTCACTTATAGTCTTCATGAGAACAACTGGCAGAAGCCACGTCAAGCACTAGGACCATCCCTCAGTAGGTCTGAAACAGCACTGGGTTTGCCCCGAGGCACCTGTGCTTCTGCTGTAACCCTCAGGCACTACAGCTCTCCCAGGGATCTGTCTCTGGGCTGCTTCTGCCCCTCCAAGGTTGAAGGGAGTAAAGTTTGCTCACTTGTGTTCCAGTAAGGGAAAAAAAAGTCCCTGAGATCTACACAGCTTTTGGGAGTACGGCGGCTGGCTCCTTTGTAGATTGGGTGCACCTTGAGCCCAGCCGAATGTTCCTGTTGTTATCTCACCCACATCTGAACCTCAGTGAGCATAGCCAAGTCACAGCTCTTCCCTCTCAATCTTCTTGTTTCCATGCTTTTTTTCCCCTTGTTTCCTTTTTCTTAACTCGACTCTCGTTAGGCCTGGAGTGTTTTCAGTATTTTTAGCTGTGACTTTCAGAAGGCTGCCAAAAGATAGCTGAAAACTATAGAGCAGTGTGATTAATGCTCTCGGCATTTCTCCGTGATTCATCTTGGTGTTAGAGGAACTAAATGTGGAAGCATGATGAAAATCACTAGTGTTTTGCTGGGGTGTATCATTCAGGTTCTTGCTACCTCGATGGATCTCTGCAACTTTCCTCCTTCACTGCAGTACTAAAATTATTGGGAGCACCAAGGGAAGAATGCGGTGCATGCGATGCCATTCGCTTCCGTCCGTATTGCCACTAAAATATTATTTTGAGAGCAAACTGCCTCTCAGCTTGAATTGCTGGGTGTTAAAATTTTAGCTCACAGTGTGCCAGAATAAAGAAAGAGATAAAAATTCCCCATCCATTACTGCAGACACTCCACCAGTGAGCCATAAACTTAACTTTAGAATCCAAAAAAAAAGTGATAACAAGCATCTGAGCAGGATCCTGCTTGCATCTGCAGGAGCTGTGAATCTGGGGTGGAACAGGTACAGAACAGCAACGTGTCTTCTCAGACCAAACCCCTGCAAGCCTGTTGTATGTCTTATTCAGAGAGGGTAAGTCACGTAACAGCTAAAATCCAGCAAGAGAAATTTGAGGCAGGTCCATGGAAGCTACGTAGAGCCCAACTAGTTTAAACCAGCTAAGAACCTGCCTTTATTTGACTTGGCACTGTGGACCTCTGTTTTTACTGATGAAAAAACAAGTTGTTTTAACCAAAAACTGAAGCTCTGCATCCTTTCCAGACTAATGTATAAATCTGTGTTGGTTGGCAGTGAGAGCTATGAAAGATTTTTGATGCTGGCTGGCTCAGCTCTGTTAGTATTGTATGTTATTTTTTTTCTTCCATGTAATAACAGATTTAAAAGAGATGTTGGCTTATGCTGCAGGGAACCTTCTGAAAAGCTTATAAGCCATGTGTCCCAAGTCATGGGAAAGATGTTGTTATGGCCCACTATTCATAAAACCAAAAGTTTTTCATAGGATCACACTCATCTCTCCTGCTAGCAACGGTGGGATGGCAAAGCAGGTATAGCTGCAGCTTCAGGCACAGCTGGGGCACAGTCCTGACCCACACCCACAGGCAGGAGCTGCTGCCAAGGGGTGGTTTCCCTGTAGAAGAGGGAGGAACACCAACACCTCTGGGGCTGAGTGGCTTTATCTGACAGCAGGTGAGGAGCAGAGTGCATCTCCTTTCTGCGCTGCCTCATGTTCTCTCACTTGACTGCATGAGGGGCTGAGACAAGAGGGCTGGGTGGGTTTTAAGGCTTGTTTCATCCCAGTGGCCAAAAAGCACAGTCTGGTGGACACAGGGAAAATCCTTCTGGAAAGGAGATCCTGAAGCCTGAGACCTCCGAGCACACACGAAGATTGGCACTGATCAGTGTTAGCAGAGAAAATGACAATGTTTGGATAAGCACAAAACAGAATAGCATTGGTCCTGTACGGACACATACTGCCCTGGAGGCAATCTATGTGTCTGTGTATTAGCATACATGTTTAGGCTGTGGCAGTGTACAGCAGGGTGAACCCAGCGCTGAAAAGGAAACACCGTGCGGCTCCTCCGAACTCCACTGTCACTCCAGATTTGCTGTGCTGAACTGAAGAGACATAATTTTAGGCCAGACATACAGTGCCTATGGCAAAAACATCTTGAGAGATCTGTTCTCTAGCTTCCAACACTTGCAGTAGCCTAGCTTCTAGCAAGAGACAACAAGGAGCAGAAGGTGACAGCTCCAGGAGAGGCAATTAGCAAAAGTTTTCCTATTTCAGACAGAGAAAGTGTTGTGGATGGTGAATTGTCACTGCCTGATACCCTTTCCCTGTGGAGTCCCATCCCTGCCCTATGGATGCACTGCACGCTCCTCCACATCAGTGGGAAGCCATCAGGTGTGCTGCTATGGGCTTTCAAAACAGAGGCACGTAAGAAATCTAAGCAGCAGTGTTGCTTAGCAATACGGAATTGTGCTTTGCTCCAGCACAAGATGCAGCACACACATTGAACGTCCAGCAAACAGAAATAGCATTTTCTAAGGAAATGGAAGTATTGCTGCATATTCTTTGCAAGAGCAAATTAAGCTGCTACAGTGAGTGATAACGCGTTTAAGATGGAGTTGTGTCCAATCCAAGTTCAGCAAGTCCTCAGTAGGTGTCAAGAGCCAGTCCCTCCCACTGTGCTACACCTACCCATTGGGCCAGCTCATATTTCAAAAGTAGAAACATTTGAAAAAAAGAAAAGTAGCCAATCAACAATATTTGAACAGCAAGCAAGACTGTATTACCTAAATAGATTTCTTATTACAAGTTATCAGCTAGCTGTCAGCTATACTACTATTATTGTTACTGTTAGTACAGCGCTGAAGTAGAAAAATCAGGAAGAAGCATTATTCTGTTTGGCTTTACAGCCCAAATAGTGAAAAGCTGCTATCTTTTTTGGTCCTTCCCTGAATCATATGATGACACATTGACGGGGGCTGTGTGTTTAAGTAGGGCCATTCCAAACTGTCAAAAACTATGAGCAGAGCCATGAAAATACCCCCGAAGTTTTTTGAAATGTTAAAAAAAATAAAAAAATATGTACCTAGTGGATTTGTTCTCTGCTTTTTGCTCTTTTAGGGAATATTTGGAACCATGTTAAGATTTAATTCATGCAACTAAAAGGATCCTTTACTTAAGGGAATAGTACATATAAACTGACTATTCATGACATTATTCACCGCCACCACGCCCGGAGCTAGAGAGTTAGGAGAAAACATCATCTCAAGGCTGATGATAAATTTGACAGTCTTGGTGCATCTTAGGTCAGTGTTCTCCCCTTGCAACACATTACTATGGTGAAGTGCTCTGGTTAAGTTTCAGCTTTCTGCAGCCCTGTGCTCAGCACCTACTTTCACTGCCTCTGCATTCCTGCAGGTGTCACAGGACTGAAACCAAGGCTGCAAACAAAATTTGCATGGTCAAGGTCTTGCTGTCCCAGAAAGTCACTTTAATTACATATAATTTACTGTTAGCTACGTACAACCACTGTAATCCATCTGCTGTGGATGTGTTGTCCCCTGAGGCATGACCTGATTTCCAAAATCACAGCAAAGTGACAACAAGCTTTTTGTAGAGATGACAGACAGTGACCAAATGGATAGTGGGTGGACTTACAGCATTCACCTGTGTCTCAGGGCAGAATGAAGATCTGATGCTTGTTCAGTGCCAGTCACATCAGTGGTACTGATGAAATAAGCCCATGAACCAGATTTTAAACCATTATTCCTCTCTAGGGCCTGCCTGCTTATTGAATTAGAAACTCTTCAGTGTTTCAGAAAGACACCGAGAACATTTAACTTTACTAATTGACCATTACAGAAAAGAGAGAGCGAGGAGGTGTCGGTGTGGGACACAGCCTGGCTGCAGGCAGTATGACCCAAACATGCTTTGTGTCAGAGGGGTTGCAGCACAAGGCCAGCAGTGCACTGAGCCTCAGCTGTGGCCATGGATCAGCACTTTCTCCACTGACAGCACCTGTTTGTTGGGCTGCAAATCCTACTGCTGTGAGGGAGGGTGGGACAGGGACATAGCTGTACTCACTGTTTTACAGTTCATTGGAATCACATTGCTGTGTGCCACTGGGAAAGACAGCTGCTATGCAAAGATTACGCCCTGCACACCATTGACATTTCTGTGTTTTTCAGATGAGGTCACTGACTGCTTGCTCTCCTCGCTGCTCCCATGACATACCAGCTGCTGACAGCCTTATTTTCCTTTACTTCCCTCCAGTTTGCAAACTTTGCCCACTTGACCACCAAAAGATAAGTGCTTGCATTAAATTTGAGCTGCCTAGCGTGCAGCAAAGCTGCTGGGCTACAGGGTCCAAGCCCAAGCCCAGAGACAGTGAACTCTGTTTTTCTGCCCCAGAAAATCGAAGACATGATAAAAAATATGCTTAGCTTTATCTTTGTCAGGCTTCTGCACAGTCTTTCTACCCAGGACAGCTGATCCTCTGTCAGACAGCTTGATCACATGGCACCAATGTATTCTGTCATGCTCAGTGTAATTAAAATCATTAAGAAAGCTATAACGTGATTATTAACAAAGCTGGAGAGGAAATGTGATATAATTCTCACTGAAAATTAAAATCAAACAAACAAGCGACCTTTCTCCCAGTGTGATACTCCTGAGAACCAAAAGGAAAAGCTGCATCCAAACCAGGTTCTACGCAAGCAGAGCTCACCTCTCTTGAGCTTGTTCACTTTAATGTCATGCAGCACTTCCAAAGCACAGTCCAGTTTTGGGAATCCACACCCAGAGGGTGTCCTGACAAGTGCCATGTCTCATCCCACCACCCCAGAGCCACAGAGGAGCAGGAGCCAGGATGCTGGGACTCCCAGCACTCACGCTAAGAGGAAGGGACAAGCTATTGGGCCACCAATAGCTAATTAATGGCATACAGGATTTGCATTTCCACCCCCTGCAAGGTGTTCTCACTGAATTCAGGTCCCTCAGAAAGCAGCCACACTGCAGCACCAGGCGTGGGAGCAGCTTCGCCCACATGCACTGACTCCACCAGGAAACGGTTACATGGAACAAACCAAAAAGAATGAACACCTGGGAGAAAGCCAGGCAGGGAGGTAGTGCTCAGCTGTGCCCGGAAACAGGAGAGTAAAGCAGCCCTAAGGGTGACCCGGTCAGCCAAGAATGAGCCCAAGCTGAAAAAAATCAGAAAAAGAGCGCTTGCATTCAGCTGTCAGGATGCTGGGATACATATTACAGGGAGTTGGGTTCAATGAATGCAGAGGTGTTTGATGTGGGGTTCTGTTTCTGTATGTGGTCCTCTTCAAGAGCTTCATAACCACCAAGCTCTCTGAGTGCCTGAAAAGAACTGTGAGTTCCTGAACTATCTTTTCAGCAGCAAACACAGTTTATAAATATTTTTTAGACAACAAATGAGGCTGTGTAATAAGCAAGAAAACTATACAGTACATTTGAAAGTCAACCTAATGATGGATTTAGAGGCTTAAGGTGGCTCTTGTACTATACTTGTTTATGTCTTTGATTACATTCTGTGCATCTCCAGCAACCAGATGTGATGCTGAAACAGGGAGCTTGGTGCATCCCGTTCCACTGGGTTTGGTGAGGTTGAACAGCGATGCATTTAGCATGTCTCAGAAACACCACACACTTGAAGTGCTGCTTAGATTAGTCAAGTTAAAGGCAGAACTCTACAGGAAATATTTAAATTGGGTATTAGGATAGAAGCAACCCCTAAGAGCCATCTAAGTGCCTGTGTAGGCGATGCAGCCCAGGGAGACTTCCTGCTTTTCCCAGGTGTGCCACTGGGCTTCATTTTTCTGGTGACCACTTCTGTTTATAGAGTGAGTACAAGGGAGTTGCTTGGAAGGGAACATTGCAGTGTACATAGATTTGAGTCATGAAGTCTGTTAACACACAGTTCCTGGTACCAGCCCCGTCCATTTTATCTCCAGATAAGAGTCTTTGCTCCAACTGTGGCAAAGTGACTGCTGCTGCTTGCTCCGGGCCGACAGCCTGCAGCGTGACAAAAGCTTCCACATCATCATCCCTTCTCATTTTAGCCACAATGAGACCAAAGCAGACTCAGCTTTCTACATTCTATTCTTTTCCTAAGGTGGCATTTGGGCAGGCAGCACTGCTCCAGCAGCACTGAGCCAAGAAGCAAGCAGCAGCAGGCAGGCCCCTCCTGCTCCCCTCACAGCAGCATAACCCTGGGTGGCTTGAGGGGGGAACCAGAGGACATGCTGACATTGCAGTAAAGGCACAAGAGCATGCAGGTGTGTGCTGACCTGCAGCTGGCTGGCAACATTTTGTGCACCTTTTAAAATTGCTGGTTTTGCAGAGGATCGATGCTCTGTCAGGTGAGAGCTTGTGCATACTACAGAGTTGACACAGACTGTTGCTGAAATAGCCCTGCAGGTTGTGACTGTGCTCACAACCAGTTTCTGTGGCTCACTGCCTAGAGGATAACAGCAGCTCCCATTTCAGATGAGGGTGAGCATGGAAATACTCAGCCATACCACTTTACACATCCAGAGCCTGAGCCCCACGTGCCAAAGGGGCATTCTCTTCAGCATCATGTTCCCTGCCATAGAAAAGTTTGGCCCATGTTTTCACCAAGCACAGAACTGACACTCAGGATATTTTTGTTGTCTTGGTCACACAAGTACAGGAGCACTCCTAAGAGGCAATGCTGCCCTCTGTTATGTCTTCAGCTACTACCACGTGGCTGCACATGCACAACCAGCTACTCCCATCTCAGCTCCAGGCTTTGAATCAGCTTCTATCGAATGAGATGGAATGAAGAAAGCAGAGCTGCCTTCTCCAAGCACCTGAGCACCCTGTATTCCTCCCGAGCTTTAGAGAACTGGACAAGGTGTTCTGCATTCACCAAGGGCACTCTAACCTACTGTAAGTTACTGTAATTATTTCTAGCCTTCATCCACTGCTTTTTCACTACAAATTTCAGATATTAACATTTAAATAAAAATCGGTATATTCACTTTGTCATTTGTAATAGCATCCAATTTCAGGGATTAAAACCAGATGAAACTGACTGCACTGTCTGCTTAGAAGATGATCTGTATTTTGCTTTATGTTTGTTTTGATGCATTATCTTTTTGGTGAAATTAGTACAGAAATTTCAAGGCAATCATAAGTCCAGTGTAATCATTCTGAATGAAACTGCATGAGAAATACTTTTAAAAATGGAAACATACTAACAAAGTTATCTTCAAATGGCCATTAAAAAAAATGTGATTGAATTAACAGGAAATAAAGATTATTCCATGCTCATACAAGGCATGACTCCAATGCTGGTAATCAGACTGACCACTGGTAATTCTGGTTATCAGATGTAGCTCTACAAATACTTTTGTTGTGCTCAGTGAGAGTACTTATGAGGGCAAATACTGCTGGCATAGTAGGTATAGGTGGGTGCATCGGGGCTTCTTGGATTCAAAGGTTTATTATTAACAAAACACTCATTTGCTCTCACCCCACAAAATGGTTTCAACTGAACAATCACACCACTAGTCGGAGAAAGGCATACACGTGATAAAGGAGGGTGAAAAAGCTCGCTGACGTGCTGATACACGGCTGATAAGAAAAACAAAAAGCCACTTGAAAAAAACCCCACTCAGATGAGTTTTAGTTGAAGCCAGAAGCTGCATCTGGTCTCTTTTCTCTCCAAACGTCAAGAAGATGTTTCCAACAATGCTGAAGATATTTCCAATTCTAGCCACTCTTGCAGGTAAGAATAACAAACTGATTGAAACAACACTGAAGTAAAGGAACTTGCTGCAATAAGAAAGTAGGTGACCCTGACTGGCAAACTAGGAGAACATTCAGGATTTATTTCTAGATGGAATGAAAATCGTGGCTATATGGACATGCCATTTTGTGGAAATCAGCAGGCTGACCCCTGACTGGTAATAATTTTTTGCTCAAGAACAGAATTTTAGATTCAGTAAACTAATGCTCTGCTTTAGAGCCAAGAAGAAGCAAAGGGCTCACACTCAGAGTGCTAGGGTCCTTCACAGTTGGCTTTTTCACATTTAGCTTTCATCTCCCCTTCGCAGTATCCTGGGGATGATGCTTTGCATCCACTCCATTTAAAACTTTTTGAAGGATGCTTAACTTAAGCGTGCAAATTGTCCTTTGTAATTACGTGAAGCTAAGTGAGGATGTAATACTTGGTGGAATCTAGGAATCATTTGGTCCACTAAATATAACATTTTATTACTGTTTCAAAGACAACTTATTGTGCTAAGCTCCATTTTTAACATATACAGAGGTGGACATTCTATATCAAATGCTCCACGGAGATGAGCAGCCTCCAGTTTCACTAAAGAAATTGGAAGTTACTGCCCACGTTTTCTTTTTCAAGATGGAATTATCTATTTGGAAGCCAAATAAATATTTTCAGTAGTTGCTCTTGGTCCTTCCGTGTTCTCTCTCTCACACATAAACTCCACAGATTTTTGCCTTAGAAATGAAAAGAAATTCAGCTCTAGTGCAAATACTTTGTCAAACAATGTCCTCTAATTTCAAGATTCTGCACTTGAGACTAACAGTGCGACTGTAGTGATGGGAATTACTGACTGAGGGTTTCTGTAGCAGCCAGCAAAAGACTAGCAATCTGGTGTTTGCTTTGTTAACATTAAGAACTGCATGGAACTGCGATGAAAGTGAATAATTCTCGATTAACTGCAGCTACTTTTCTGCAACAACGAAATGCGTTTGCAGCAATGTTGAGTAGAAGACACAGACCAACTATTTTTAACAATAAGTTATGGCCCTGCTCACAGTAGCCTTTTGTAACGTGTAACTTCTTACTCACGCACTTTTTTCATTGCAGTCAAAAGGCCTGTATGTATGAAATGGGATTATAAGTTTGAAAGAGTGGATTAAATACAAAGCCAAATTCTCATTAACTTCCGTGATGTAGAACAGGCCGGACAGGTCCAGTTTGCTCCATTCTCAGTCTAAAGCACCATCTTAGAATTAGTAGTGGTGTTTAAAACTACCTTGATGGAAAAAGAAAGTTTTATTGCTTTTGGCCTTATTTATTTACAAGAACTAAGCAAGCTGTTTGTATTTACTCTATTTATAGAAGCTGGAGTCACTTCTGTTAACTTCTCCTGGAAAATATCCAATCTCTGCAGCACTCCAGAAATAGAGAGTGATAAAGGCAGATGAGTAGAAAATGGATGTTTTCAGTAGAATGCCCTTGTGTTGAGAGAGTATGGTTTTTTTGTGTGTGCAGGACAGAAAATAATTGCACGTACCTGCAAGTATTGTTGTGGCAAGAAACTATGACCTTCTATCCAACTCTAAGATCAGTGAGCTGAGACACTGAAAATAATACTGCATGGATTTCATGTTAGATTATAGTAAGGATTAAGCTTATTGTGCATTCACATGACAAGAAGGACTCGTAGACAGCACTGGGATTCCCTCCTTCGCCAAGGAAGGATCCACTCTGATTTAAGTCAGTCTGCGACCGCTCCTGTGAGGCTGCCTTCCTATATAATGTAAATGGCACTGCAGTTTAAGCCTGCTAGTTTTCCTCCTAGCCACCACTGACATAGAAAGTAGATTACTGACTTCTTTCCAGTGAGCTTTTTACACTCGAACCAGCAAACAAGGAAATCAGAACTGAAGAACTTAGACTCTAGGCTGAGGTAAGCTTACATATTGCAGGAACTGATGAATCTGCAATATTTACACGGTTAAAAATGATTATGATTATAATAATAATAATAATTTATTTCATAAACTATGTTTTCTCTCAAATGGGTGTTGATTTGAGAAAAATATTCTTCTGATGTCACTGAAGGTTCTGCTTAAACTCTCAAAAGCAGCACCCTAACATAAAATGCACGGATATTCCATTAAGAGAAGGTTATTTTCTATGTTTTGCCTCTGACAAGCAGTA
Source organism: Callipepla californica brunnescens (assembly GCA_023055505.1). Taxonomy (NCBI): domain Eukaryota; kingdom Metazoa; phylum Chordata; class Aves; order Galliformes; family Odontophoridae; genus Callipepla; species Callipepla californica. Next base: position 5,361,893 of record JALIRH010000013.1, read on the forward strand.
TGCCTACATGGAAATTTGCCAACATGAATTTCTCAACTTTCCCATTTTACTAGGGGAAGCTCGAAAGACATTTATTTTCCACCATGTCCAGAACATAACTCTCCCTCAAAATCTCCAGACAGTAGCTCTATAACTGGACTAAGCTACCTAGGAAAGCCATAACATTCAGACTTTAATTTTAACTGACAGCTCTAGCTATGTTGCCATATGTCACCACTTCTAGTAACTTGAACAGGGGACAGACACAGATAAATACTGTAGGACATCTCTCAGTTCCTTTCATTAACACGACTCTTTAGCCAAGACTGATCAGAACATTACAGAAAAGAGTTCATCAATTATGTTTGCTCCTTTTCTGTTTGCAGCATGACAGAAAGGATTGATCAGGTTACCAGAGAATTTCTCACAACTCACATTAAGAAAGCATTTCCAGAAAGCTCAGTTTGAAATCCGTAGTGTGAAGATACTGGAAAACAAAGAGCTTCTGCAAAGAAGCCATAAGAAACGTAAATAAAAGCAAAAGAAGTTGTGGTGAGGTGGAGATCAGCCTATCATCCCAAGTAATAGTGATAGGATGAGAGGTAATGGCCTTACCTTACACCAGAGGAGGTTCAGGTTGGATATTAGGAAAAAATTCTTCCCAGAAAGAGTGGTGATCCATTGGAACAGGCTGCCAGTGGTGCAGTCCATAGAGGTGATCCAGAAAAGGGTCCATGTGGCACTGAGGGACTTGGTTAGTGGGCATGTGAGGATGGGTTGATGGTTGGACTAGATGATCTTAGGGGTCTTTTCCAACTTTAACGATCCTATGATTCAAAGTAAATAGCAAAACAAAAATAGAGGAAAGTTGCTGGGCTCCAGCCTGGGGGAACTCAACAGTGCCACGCAGTAAGAATCAATATAAGAACACAAGAGGAAGGTAGCAGATGGTGAGCCATGGATAAAGATGAGATATCTGAGGAATAAGTGCAAAAAAAAAGAAGGCAAGAAAGGTGTACAGGAGGCCTAGGGACAGTTGGGAATGAGAGTCAGTTTCAGGAGAGTGCTGAGTGCAGGAAGGCTGCCAGTGACAAGTCTGTGCGGGTGGGTGCAAGCCTGCTTTTGGAAATTGTGCTTTGCCAGAACAATATTTGTTTTAAGGGGGCTTGCTATCACTAACATATGCCCAGCAAGCCCACAGAGGGCTGTTCTAAAAGCAGAGAGGCAGACACCTCCAGGCTAATTTGGGAGAGCAGGGTCCTCCACGCAGTGCCCAGCCTGCCCCACTGCTCTCTGCTCACGTGCTTGCTGCCCGCAGGTCACGTCTGTGGAGTTGTGGTGACCGTTCCTGAGAAGACAGTGAACGTCAAGACTGGTGGGAATGCAACCCTCCTCTGCACGTACACGAGTTCTCAGCCACTGGGAAACTTCTTCATCCAGTGGAGCTTTTACAGCGCCAAAGAGAGCCAACTGCTCACCGTAAGATATTTATTTACTACTAATGTAAAGATGTGTTTCGGATATCCTTAAGTTCTTAAGGAATTGTTACATTTTGTGCTGTTACCCAGACTCAGGAGGCAGGTAACATCCATCTTCCTGCATTTAAGATTGAGCCGCAATGAAATTTAGGGGAGACACATTAAGTCAGCCTAGGCTCCAAGCTCCTACCAGCTGCCTGAGCTCCTGCAGAAACTTATGAGAAAGTGCCAGAGGGACTCAAAATTGAAGGGACTCAAAAAGCCTTGCTCCAAGCCACACAGTCAGTGCGATGGGGAGCCAAGTCCAGGTGTCCAACAATCACACAAGCACTCCTGCCCCGAGCCAGCTCCCTTTTCTCTTGTCTGGCAGATATTTCCTTCTATTGTGAAGGTTGTTTTCCTAGTGAGACGCCCTTGCCTATGACAATGTGTTCCCCAGCCAAGGGTCAGACACAAACTCCCGGCTCAGCCACCACTGCCACTGCCAGGCGGCTCTGCATGGAGTGGTGCCAAACAACGGACTATTGGTGCAAAGCAAGTGGTCATAGCTTGGCAGGATTCCATAGGAATTTGTGCTAGCGGGAAATCTGCCACATCGATCTTGTGTTAGCGTTCTGCAGCATCCTATGAGTGTCACTGTGGTAGCAGAACAAACATGGATCAAATGCACGAGGCCCCAAGGGGCAGCAGAGCTGAGAAGTGCTCCCGTGCAGCATGGCAGGAGGAAGCATCAGCATGGAGACAGCACCAGAACAGTGAGGGACACCATGAACTAGACAGCTCCATGCTTAAACAACTGCTTGAGCCTCTCATGTGGCTATGAAGGCCTTGCAGAGCAGCCTGGCCTGCCTGGAAAGAGCCAGTGATGGGGTGTGTGACTTCCTATACGCCACAATAGTGCCCAGAGTTCAAGAGCTATCCCTAAATCCAATGTTTTGTTGGGAAATGAATCCATGAATCTCACTGTGAGTTCCCATTAGCTTACCCAGGAAGGTGCTGAGCTCTCAACAACACTTCCTGATAGGCAAAAATGCCTACAGAAGTGTTACTGCATCCTGGAAGACCATAACTTTCCCCATATCCTTGCGTCAGGCTTGTGTCTTTTAGACAATTAGTTCATTTTCTCTCCCATTGTACTCATCTTATTGCCAACATTTGCTTACTAAAATTTCAGTCCTGTTTGGTGTTACGCCTGACAACTGATATGAAATTGACTTAGAAGACTGTCACATTTCACACTGTATTCCTGTTCTGTTTAATAGTTTCTTAATAATATTACATTAGGAGATTTTCCACTGCTGATAGTTACACCTTCTATTCAGTTTATCAATTATCGCAGGAGTAGACTGTATGTGATTTGCAGAATGTACAGTACTGAACAGCAATAGCCAGAAATAGCAATTTAATATAAGACAAGGGAACTGCTTACCCTTCTGCAGCATATCATAGCCATAGATAAAGACTGTACCAGTGATAACTACAAGCAGTGAGCCCATCCCAAATTCTGACTTTAGCTAAATGCCAGACAGATGCATCCACACCTTTCCTGACTAATTGTGTGAATAGCTGTTACTCATCATTTGCTTTTTTCAAGTCAGAACTGTTTTCTCAAACAAAGAATTATTCATGGAGATGGTGGTAGCTTCAGATTTCCCAAGTAAGTTGTGTATGGTATAGTACATTATAATTTTGACCCAATACGTTGCATTGTAAATTTCAATCACTTGTTCAGAAATGCATCTTCAGGGAATTAAGATCCTACCTTGGTTGGATCGAGCTCGTATTCTCCAGAACCAGTTTGAGTCTTCGTGTTTTACTTGCATTCAATTTTTTTTATTTCAAGACAAAAAATGAAATACATTTTCTGGTCACAACGAAGAAAAAAAGCATGTTGTAGCTCAAAGTGTTTCAGAGGGAGCATAAAAGACAGTGTCAGGTGACCCAGGAAGGGGTTTACCACTTGTAAACTACAGCCAACAATGAGAAAACATCCTCTGAGGAATGTAATCACAAAATACTGTGGGTGGTTCAGAATATGCTCAACAAGAATTCACCAACATGAGGCTACTGTCAGGGAAACCTTGTGGGCCAACCTCTGCAGCACTCACTCCCAGTTTTAGCAGCTCCCACTGAAGCCAGTGGGAAAGCCGTGCCTCTAAGGGCTTAAGAATCACTACCAGAAGAAACTATATCTGTTTTTCTCTCCATGTGAAACAAATTTCATAATAAATTCACTTTTGCACTGCACTATACATGCACTGGTAATGGGTCATTGGCATTTTTGTTAAATAAAGTCAATACAATCAGGAAAGGCAATGGGTTAGTGGCTAAAGCCCATTCTCCACAAAGACAGAGGCAAACCATCCATTCCCTGCAGTGCCCATTCTCAGCTCATATGCTCAGCGAGGCACCCAGCAAGATCCTCTCTGCCCAGGGCCTGCTGGTGTGCCTGAAGGGTGCAGGTGTGCGAGGAGCAGCAGGACTGGGGTGCTGCTCAGTTCACAACGCTTTGAGCAACCTGCTCAGCCCTTTGGTCTCATATCTTTTCACAAGAACGTGGTAATTCCTTTGCATTTCGAACTTATTCACAGTGAAATTCATCGTGTCAGTGCAAACAATGGTAAGAAAGTATTGTGACTGCTTGTGGAGTACACCCAACACTGCCATGTTGTAGATTTTGCAGTGTGCTGAGATATGTAAGCTCAGGTACAGTTCTACCTCGATGAGATGAATAAAATTGGTGTTAGGACAGGTGCCAATGTTAATTTAAGAGAATATTCAGCAGCAGATTTTCCCTCACTTGAAGATGAGGCAATGCTACTCATTAGTTCACAGACCTGGTGCTTCCCAGCACTTGCTCTACAAAGCTGGCTGGTGTGCTTTGCTGTTTGTCGTGGTGTTCACACATCCTGCTCCTTTTGCCCTCCTTACATGATGCTGGCACAGGTGCTCAGCAGCTAAAAGCTGTGGCAGTTACATGTGAGAGGATGAGATACCGCAAACAGTATGGTGAGAATGGTGAATGGCAGGTGTTCACTGTGCTGGTTTTAAGGCAGAGCAGCTATATTTAGTGTGTGAATAGAAATCTTTTTTGCTCATTGGAGCCTAATTCTGCTCTTAGCCTGAGAAGTTTCATCTGCGAAGAAACTAAATAAATTAAATATCAAGTAATGGAAAATAGGATGCCATGTGTATTTTTAACTTCTATTTCTTGACATTTACACCTTAGCAATATGTCTTTTTAATAATGAATTTAATTTTTAAATAAGAGTACCCAGCCTAGGGTCTTGAGCTTTCCAGATACTGAACTCTCCCTACCTGACCTATGGACAACCTGAGGCAAAAGCTCCTTGTTCAACTCACCCAAGGTAACAACGTATGCCACAGCCTGGCCTGCTTCCTGTGGTAGGGTCTCAGCTCCTACTAAGGTCTGCATCTGTGCTTCATTTTATGCTCTGAGTCACTTGGCTGGCCTCGGTGTAAAGCAGCTAAATAAATGTTTGAAATATTGAAGCCTTCTGTTGACTTTGCACAGGCGAGGCTGCAGCCTTGCAAACCTAAATATAAGTTCTGAACCCAACTAGCTCACACCTTGAACTTCCAGCCCAGGCCACCCACAGTCCAAGTATAATTATCACAGACACTGTGGAGCTACCCAAGATATGCCCACTGCAGTAGTACTGATGAAAATGTTAAGTTCAATAGAGGAGTAAAGGAAGTGAATGAGTGTTATTTGTAAGGGGCACAGCTTCAGTTAATCGTGGCAAGTGGAACAAAGACCCCTTGTCAGTGTCAGAGCAGTCAGAGTGGTTCTCTGCATGTCACTGGGATAACTGTGACTACCTGCAGTAGTCACTGATCTGAAGCAGGCAACAGAACAAAACAGAAAGTGGAAACAAGTGGAAAATGATCAGGTTGCAATCCATTTCTTCGGAGCAAACTAAGACTAAGACTTCAGTCTTAGCTTGCCCAATTTGAGGTGAAACTCAGAAATAGGATGGTGTTGCATCCCAACCTGCTACTGAGGGCACCCTGCCCTTGTGAGTGGCACCACTGCCTTCTGGGGGCTGTGCAAAAACCAGGCGCTTACGCTTTGGGGGAACACTTACAGTCTCATTTAACTCTCAGACCAGCCCATTTTTGCTCGAATACAGCCTTCCCCGTGTCATGGTATTCTGAGTATGGATGAAAAGTCAATCAGTCAATGTCAAAAGATGGTGTATGTGACAGATGCGCGGGGAAGATGTAGCTGGAGATACAAGGTAAGAAAACAATCCCCACAATCTTAAGAAAAAAATAAATCTAAACAGCTTCTGCTACATTTACTTTGCTGTAAAAACTTGTGATCATGCTCTAGGCTAAAATCCTAAAACCAGCATGACGGCGGTGAGTTGAATCAGATGCATTGTTCCGAATTTTCAGCTCACGCTATGTTTTATTGCATTTTCCTCTATCAAAATCCTTTTGGATATTTTTTCCTCCAGCTATTCTAGGTGGCTGAATTTGTACACCAGCCTTCAGGAACATTCTATCCAATAATGGCATCTGGGTTGAATGTGAGCAAGTCTGAACAGCCCAAATTTGGAGCTACATATTTACAAAGCAAAAGAAACATTCATCCTGGATCCCCTTTCTACAAAGTAACATCTTGAAAAATAACACACAGAGAGGAACTTGAAGCTGCCTGCTGATGTGGCTTCCTCCCAGCCACTGGCTGGCCCTCCCCCAGCCTTAATCCATTCCAAACTCTTTGACTGAGTGGGATTCCTGTCTCACAGGGTACAACCCAAAGTAAATTGAGGTCTTAATAACTGCCAAAGAGCAGCTACACTGAATGTTCTAAGAAAGCAAGTTTGTGCTTGATACACTGTAGGAATTTCTCTAATAGTTCAGCCACAAGAATGACACTGCGAGAACATGAACGAGATGATTCTCAAGAGTATTTTGCACCAGTTAAAGCTGCTCAATGATTAATTCTTTAAAGGCTTCTGACTCCATTCCTTTACTCTTCTACCAATGTGCAACTGCAAGAGGCTTCTATTCATCTTTAATTGCTTCTGCATAACTCCCAATAACACAGGACACAATATCCCTGCTGCAGAAGGGTAATATCCGAGTTTCAATACGAATATGTAAAAAGAAGCTGTGGATGAGAAAAGGCATTTGGGGCCAGACTTACCCATATGACATATGTCAAAGAAACCAATACGTATGTGGGGATTTGCTTTCTTATCTGGCAAGTTCAGAGAATCTGAGCCTTGGGCATTAATTAACACTTTGAGTGTGCAGCATTTGCTCTCTAATTAGATGGTAAGATGCTTGAGGGAGTGCTGAATACATTTTTCCCGTGTTGTTATTTCATAAATTCTGCCTGTACTCGGAATTCAGGAAGATGATGGCATGTAACTGGTAAAGTTGTTAACATCTCCCTCTGCGTTTATTGGTAAGAAAGAGTTCAGTGGTTCTTTTTATGGTAGCTTGAGAAACTCCAAAGAAATGATACAGCATAGTGATAGAGCATGAATGTTTCTGAATGCCTGAGCTTCACAGCTCTCCAGGCAAGGACTGAATCAGAATGAGACATGGAATACATTGGCGTAAGGAGACGTCACTGGGCAGGATGCTGCAGCTTTGTATCTGCTGGTGGGAAAAAGCGAGAAGGGGCTGGGGGAGGGAAGAATGGACGTCATGACCTCAGACTGCCTTACAGTGAGGAAATCAAGACTACCGTGGAGATTAAGTGGGACATTCTGTAATGCATCTTCAAGTATACCTCTTTTTATAAATTTGACATCCAGATGTGCTAGGCAAAATAGCAATGTGATGCAAGGGCACCAGCAGATGGGGAGGGGGGAGGGATATTGAACTGGAAACTGTGAATTAGTCCATCCAAAGATATCTGAAAGACATATTTACATTGCTCTAGTATCCAATTGTCCAGCTCCAAGAAGATGGAGGAGCAGATGGAGGCCTGTTTTTTCTTATTTACTGCATGATTTTTCACACATGCCCTCCACTCCCCAAGGAATAAGGTTGTTCTATGGGAGTTGTATAAAGAAAACTTGTAGGTGGGTTCCTTGTTCTCTGCCAAACATCTGGCACCATTTGAAAAGCAGCAACTTAGCATCGGCATTATCAGATGCTTCCTCTTTAGGCAAGTACTTTCTTCACCTTCACACAAGAAGGGGAACAGCCTTCCCACGGGTCAGGCTAAAGTAAAAGAAAATGTTGCATGAGTTCATGCACCAGATCCTTCTGTTTTTGAGACATATATTACCTTGTCTCCAGCTTCTGGAGATCATGAAGGTAACCACGATTTTCTTCTCAACTAACACGATCATTCCCACATCCCTGTTCTTTTTGTAATCCATATTCCCTGAACAGATACACAAATAGTTCAACTTGGAAGCCTATAAATCCAAATCCATCTCCTGGATGTATCAGAGACTGCAATTCTAAAAATGCAAAGTAACTGTCCTTGCCTTAGAAATCCAGGCAGGATGGCTGCTGACACTAGAGGTGGCAGGCAATAGCCTGGCCCACAAGTTACCGAACAAACTGCAATCCTTTGTAAGATCAAGGAGACTTTCTCGATTGCTCAGCTCTTTTACAGAAACTGGAGTTTCAGACTGTGGGGTTATTAGGGACAACAATTTTAGGAGTGATAATCTTGGCTTTTTATTTTTTTTGTCACTTATTTGATTAGTCATCCCAGGCAGCAGCTCCTGTGAAATGTGAAAAAGCATCATTATATAAAAACTTGCATGAGCAAACTGGCTGATAATTGGAAGTAAGAACCTACATCCTTGATATTGTTTTCACTCTGGTAAATCATAGATTTCATTAGAGGTGCTCATGATTTGCTTGAGGACAAAAAAGTGCTCATTTTTTTTCAGAGAATACTGAAGATTTCCTTGGTGTTTATTTATTTTTTTACATTCAAGATGCTGGACTTGAAATGTGTTTACCACACCAATACAAAAAGGCCTCTAGCAAAAGACTGTCATTGACTTTACTGATGCTTTTTGCATACAGACTTTTCAGTAACATTTTAGTTAAAATGGAAAGAAATATCAGTGAGATACGTTTGTCAGAAGGAACCTCAGTTGCCAAAATAATAATAATAATAATAGAGAAAGAAAGAAAAACAGAATTCTTCTGTATCTTCAGCAGAAAACAAGTTTCTGACTTTTGAAATGGAATAGATACATTTTTAAAGAGTTTTTTTTTACTGCAGCTTTTTGAGAGGCACAAAAGAGCTTCTAAACACTATAAAAATTTCTAATACAAGATTCTGAGACACCCATTTTGAGTGCATTGTTTGAAATGGGCTAAGCATTCACAGCCAATTAACTGAAGCATGTTCCTCTTAAATGAAATTTCCTGTGTACACAATCCAGTCTTACCTCTGGGACAAGATATACACTCAGTAATTAATCACAACATTACTCAGCCTTTTTGGTGTTTACCACCTTCCTTCAAGCAATAAACTCCAGAGTTATTAAGATAAGCATCACACAGGAGCAGAAGAATAGGCAGAAGCCTGCAGAGGAACTGAGTGCATTTCCTTACCAAGTTTGACTATACTTATATTCTTAAGAAAAAAACTGAAAGATTTGGTTTAAACCTATGGAGAAAATAAATACTCCCTGCTGTGTGCACACCTGCTTCAGATTTAACAGCGGACACAAAATATTTTCTCTGTGTGCATTCAGAAAAGAAGAAAGACCACACAGAATTAATTTTGCAGCATATTACGTGGGGGCTTAGATATGTAATTCACCATCGACTTCAGATGAAGAAAACCACACTCACTCAGAACTTGTTCCTGTGTTGTTTATTGGCGTGTTCTGACTGCATTTAAGGCTCGTAGTGCCAGTCCTGTTTAGCAAAAACACGTGCTGTAGCTGAGCTGGCATGCAACAGGCAGCTTCTGTTACTGTTTACTTTCACATAAATCCCAATCACTCTGAGGAAGACTGAAGAGAATTTAACCCCTTTTTCAATAGACAAGCCCTATGAAATGAGATAATGGGCCTGCCTCTCCTCTCAAGATGCTGCAAGTCACACAGTACTTAAAATTTAAGCCACTGAACAGCTTAGTTTCATGATTCTGTGAAGCTGATGGAAGCTCCTTCCCTTATCCTGCTGAAATGGACATCACATCATTGATAGAGAGGGGATGCAAATCCATCACAGCTGAGATTTATAGAGTTTAACAGAGGCTTACGATTAGAAGTCACAGTTCTTGCAACTTCAAACTCATAAGCAGTGTTCAACACTCGGATGCTACCTGTATCAGGATAAACAGGAAGAGAGAAGTATGGCCAATGGCTTTTTGGAGTCAAGGTAGCTCTGTTTTCTGATGAGTGATTTGTTTAAAGCAAATTTCTAAGTTTGAGCTCTGTCTTTCTTTCTGAAATACGAGGGTGTTCATCCAGACTTCAATTTTGCATTAGATACTGGTAAAGCATGATATTAGTTTTAAAAGTGATGATCTTGAAAGAAAAAAAAAAAAAAAAAAAAAAAAAGAAAGGCAACTGTAAATCTCTCTAGCAGTTTTGCAAACTTTCTAACCTAGTCTGCACTCTGCTAGCATTAGAACTTTTATCCTTCCTGCCTGCAACACCTTTTTCTCACATTTTGTTAGTGCACACAGTAGTGTAGCTTTGGTATTCAGAGCCCTGCATCAATTGTACCTGGTGTTTGCAATCCTGTGGTTGGGAAAGATTAACTCTTGTTGGAAAGTGGACATAACTGCACTTGAGATGGGGCCAAGCAGTAGTACTGGGGCTGTTGTTCCTATGCAGTCTGGGTTTTGACCTTCAGTTGAAAACTTTATCATTGCCTACACCAGCCATATTCTGGCAGTTTTAGGGTGTAGCTTGCCTTAAGCTAATAAAAGTTTCCAGATAACGTTGCTTAAAGATTTCAGTCAACACTGTATCAGGGTGGATAAACAGAATTAAGAGTAAGTATTCTTAATTCAAAATGCAATCAGTTGATCTGCAAAGTAAAGCAAATTACACTTCTTGACTAGGGATTTAGAGTCCCTACAGGCAGGAAGCTTTGACAAAAGAACTCTGATACTACTCAAGTGGGAATGATACTTTACATCAGTTTGTGAAGTTTTTTCCTACAAGCATTTTCCAAATATTTCCATGATAAACGCATTGTCAGTCCAACTTTAATAAATACATTTACACTGCTGATTTTGGAATGCTGTCAGTAGGATAAATGTTAGATTTATTTGGGTACCAAGCTGTAATTCTGTGTGATTACTGCTGGCCAGTGTGAGAAAATAGCTGTGTCCTTGAACCATTCAATTTGCCTAGACAATGGAGTTTGTGCACTGGGGAGCATATGGTTTATCCCAAGCACTCTCACTTATATTCAATACTACTACTAACATCTGAGAAAAACAATTAATTCAACAGTTCCAAGCTTTGTTCATTCAGATCTCAGTTTCACAGGCAAACTCATCAGGAGATTGTGTATGTACTCCTTGAGAACTATTATATTTACATCAGAGCAAATGAGGTATCATGGCTCGAGGCCCAAGGCTCAAAGTATCAGTCTCCACAATTAGCGCTACCTCTCCTTTCAGACAACAGATGTGGTCTTCAAAGCTTACGAACCCAGTTCTATTCCCACAGTGCTTTTAATACAATTAATGCTACCGAAGTCTGTGAAATCAGTCAACATTAAACCAGAAAATTTAGTTTGGGAGGAAACGTAGCATTCCTTAGTGGCATTTTCCTTTAGTGTGCCTACAGTTCTTCGGAATTTTCCTACTGGTTAGAAGGAGGGAAAATTCTTGATCTCAAATAGGTACCACTTCAAGCACTGAAGCCGACAGCTATTCTTGACTTCCACCTATGGTATAAACTAGAAAAACCCAACAAGATAGGTCATGATACTGGCTCTGACTCTGATTACACAAGCATGGAGAACAGCATGGTTGCTCTACTAGCATGTGTGGTTATTCTGTTGGTGTTCTTGTACTGCATTTTTATTGCTTTCAAATTTACTGCAAACAGATCAGGCAACTTGTTTGCTTAGATCTGTGCTGTGTGGATTCACTTCAGCTCTCTGTTTGCTAGCTTCTGTATTTGGAAAGCTCTGTAACCACTTTTTGCAATGATGGGTCCATTCCCATCATAATCTACTAAGCTGCTTAATAATATCATACATGATCACTGCTTCAATTAGCGCCAGTATTAATTGTGCATAACATTGCATTTTTACGGCTTTGTCACATGATGATCAATGATCTCACCTTTGTTCCTGCAAACATACAATCTGTGTCTTAAGTACAAACAGAAAATTAGCTATTGTCCATTTACATGACTAAAAAAAATCCCATCCTGAAAAGCTTGCTCCCTAAAAACCATTAGTAACATACATTCAGCTGTACCATGTTTTCACCTCTTCCTCTGAGGAGAGTGCAAGAAAGGGGGTCACCTTTCTTCACTTAATGAAAAATCAACCACTATCCTGTTATGAGTAGCAAAGGGAGAGTAAGATCTCTTGTTATTAAACTAACAGCTTGTTTTGTACCGCAGATCTACTATTATTCAGAAGGACAGTCTTATTCCTATGGAGAGTTTAAAGACAGGATCACAGCCGCAACAAGTCCAGGGAACGCATCAATAACAATCTCCAACATGCAGCCCTCAGACACTGGTTCCTACACCTGTGAAGTTTTCAGCCCCCAGGATGATGCTGGACAGAGTCAAAAATCAGTGATTGTTAACGTGCTGGGTAAGTAACTTTTGTCTGTGTTGCTGTGTTGTACTTTTCCTGCCTTTTTACAAGAACTGAGCTCACGCCACGAAACGCGCAGCAGCAGGAGGACTAACGGAGCAGTGATAAACAAGGCCTGTGATGCAGAAAAAGGGCTCATTTATGTATTGACGCAGTTTCGCTCCAAGGCTTTGGAGGCAGAGAGAGCTTGTGGTGCCATCTAGCTTCCAGATAAAGCAAACCTTGTCTGATATCACTCATAGCTATGTTTACATGGCCTGCAGTAAATTGAATGGCCTCAGAACAATTAAATAAGAAACTATACTATCCACATAAAAAATCATTAACACACATCAATTTTGGCTGTGTTCATTGCTTGCGTAGTTCCACTGATGTCACTCTAAAGAACCACAACAGCACACCTAGATGTAGGAAATGAAAAATGAAAGTCTAAATGAAAGTACTGTCTTTTGTGTGAAAACCGAGAAAACACTATCAAAACAGATCTTTTTTTTCCCCCCCCACAAAACTATGGTTGATTTACTTCTTCCACAGCCATAAGATGCTGAAAATCAGGCCTGACCCTCACCTTTTATGTGGAAAAGCTCCTGTGGTCCCATAGGAAATGATGCTGCTACATGGCAGATAATTATACATGATGAATAGTGACTGACTCATTATAAGTAGTTGGTAGTCTTCATCATCTCCATAACAGTACTTAGTGTGTAAAAGGAGGACAATAACCCTAGGCTATGTGTATATATTTAGTATTACTCAAATCTTTATGGAAGATCCTTTGGCTAGATCTACGAACAAGTCTATGCTCTCAGATGGACATCTGTAACAGGTTTAACTCTTAACTGCAGCAACACAGGAACAGGCCTTGATGTGGAAATCGCAGCCCAGGCTGAATACTCATGTGTCATTCTTCTTATTGTTATTTTACAGTCAAACCTTCAAAGCCTTTCTGCAAAATAGAAGGAACACCTGAAAAAGGCCATCTAGTCTACCTCTTATGCAAGTGTGACCAAGGATTGCCTCACCCCACCTACCACTGGTACAAAGTAGATGAGAATACCCTCACGCCAGTGACTGAACACTTCAGTACGTAACAACTCTCAGTACTCAGCTCAGTAACTTAACAGCTCTCAAAATTACCAGCTACAGATAAACATTTGCCTCTGAAGTATATGAATGATAATCCATACCTGTTCTCTTTTGCCTCAGATCCAAACACAGGCATTCTTTACATTGGCAATCTCACTACCTTTGAAACAGGATATTACCGATGTATAGCCAGCAACATCATGGGGAACAGTACTTGTGAGCTCGACCTAACTTCACTGCGTAAGTGAAAGTCATCCCTTGTGCAATGTATATATAATACACTGCAGAAAAAAAATGCTGTAATATCCTTACGATGCAGATTTTTGGCAATCCAAACAGCACAGACATTGGAAGCAGTGGTCAGCCACGTTTGCGTGCAGACTTTTCACATAACCAGTAACAGTAAATTTATGTTGTGCAAGTAATCATGAGATATCTCCCTAGAATGGGTTCTCAGTCATTCAGTGGTCTTGTAAAATGAGAAAGGCAAGTCAGAGCCAACTGACTTTTCTCAACTGAACATCAGTGATAAAGGCAACCTGCATTTAAGAACTTCCTGATATGACTGAAGAGCAAAAGCTTTCCAACTTCTGCCAAGGTTAACAGCCTAATGCTTTCTTCACCCAGTCATAAACATGGGGTTTGCTGGGGGCAGGGAGCTACCAACCAAAAAGAGAGGCAGCAGAGGTCTTAAAAACACAGTTCTCCCTTCCTGGAGCATCTTTGGTCTCCTCAAAAAATGTTTCAGTCTTTAGCTTCTCAGACTGAGTGCCTTCTTTCTGCTATAGGCTCCTCCACTAAATTTCTATAGGATTTTGATCTAAAATTCAAGTAATCTTTCTTTCTCTTTTTAAAATCTTCTTCTCCCCCCCTCCCCCAAACAGATTCTGATGGTAATATTGTTGCTGGAGCACTAATTGGAGCAATTCTGGCAGCTGTTATCATTTGTGCTATCGTCTGGGTCTTAACCAAGAAGGCAAAGAAAAAGAAGTCATCAAGTAATGAAATGCAGTAAGAATTTGCTTTGCTTGCTTGCTTTTAAGACAATTATTACTATAAAATATTGCTGATAAACCAGAGCTAAAGTAAAATGTAAATATTGTTAACATTTATAGAAAAGCTAATAATACAATGCTCAAGAAAAATTTCAAAATAAGATATATTATATATATATATATATAGTGACTTCTAAGCTCTTGCTCTTGTAACACAGGTTACTATTACCCTCCTCCTTACACACAGATGAAGTTACCATTTAGCAGTTCCTAACATAGCGATGCAGATGTTTTTGAACAGAACATGTTGGAAACGTTGGAAAAACTGTATTTAAAATGTCAGACTTAATGGTGGTTGTTAATGGCGGATGGGTAAAACAAAAACAAGAATAGCAGCTAAGGGTTTCCTCAGCAAACTGACTGACTACTAAATATGACAGTGGGCTATGGGACACATACTGAAGGTGCTCTAAGGAGATACTCAAATGGAAGCAGAATCAAAGGTTTAGGAACAGAACTGATCCCAGAATACTCATTTTGATCCTGCCCTGGAGCTGATTTTTCCTCTATGCTTTGGTCACTTATTTGTCTCTTAAACTACCAAATCTTCAGGGAAAAGAAAAGCTAATTTCATATGCTACTGAGCCTGTATTTAGTCCCATGATGTTAAATGCTAAATGCACACAGATGAGCCTGGAAAGATTGTCATGTGTATGCCTGTAGCAGAGGCCTCAGACTTCCTGAGGGGGCTGTTGCTAACACAGAGAAGTGTCCAGTCACTCGGTCACATACAGCACTTCTGCTTTGAAATGATGCTGCTTTAACACCCAGTTGTATGCTTGGATCCTAATCAATCTTACTATGGTGAATTAATCCACAAGTATAAATTCTTTTTTACGCATTAAAGTACTTACATATTGGAAATTGTATTGTTTTGATAAGGTAAATTCCTTCAACAGACTCTAGTGTAGGTGGGACATCAATATATGAAATCACAATCCTCCTCCTGTCTTCCTGCAGAGTAATGGCTCAGAAACAATCCAATGCAGAGTATGCTCAGGTACCTAATGAAGAAAATACACCTGCAAACACAGTTCCACCAAGCAATGCAACGAATGAACAACCTAGTGCTGGTGAAGCAGCAGCATCTGAAACACCAGGAAATGAAGAGGAGCACGAAGTGGAGAAAGAAGATACAGCCTGAAGTTCATTTTAATACAGTTTTCCTCGTTGGCTTTGGATCACATTACTAAAAAAACAAAAACAAACAAACAACAAGAAACATCACTGAATTAACACAGCAAAGTGGCTAAACTCATTCGTATTGTGAACCCCTGGACTGGAGATTGAAAAGGATGGTACAGACACATTTCGTGAATAGCAGATTTGGCCTTCAAAGTTAACCAGTGTAACTTACTATCTAGTTATACGTACATGTAGGTATAAAAAGATTACCATCTGAAATCATCCAGTCTAGTTTGCAAAGCTAATTGGAAAATGCTCTTGATCTTTGGAGAAAGTAAGAACTTCACAGTCAACTAAAAGGAAAGCTGCATGTGTGCATACAGTTCTGAACCACAGCAGCCTTCTCCCCACGTTTCCCATGCACTGAGATCCACCATCACAGATTACATTGCTGTGTTTAGAAGATCTGGTTTTGCACTTCAGAAGTGAGCACAAGCTCCATCAGAGTGCAGAAACAGATTTATTTGGACCAATGAAATCTTATAATTCTGAATTCCACTTGAAGCTAAAGAAAAAAACACAACAAAAAACAAATCAAGAAGAAAAAAAAAAGTAGACTTCTACTGTGTTACCAAACAAAGAGTACAGCTTTATTAGCAATGACCTTCTGACTTCAGAGTTCCCAAGACATCAGCGTTCTGGAGTTGTGCATTTCACCAGTTCTAGTTTTCAGTTTAATGGAATTAGTGGCTGGGTACCCATTTCAGACTGGTTTCCAGACAACAGGAGCTGGAAACTCAGGTCCCTTACCCAGTTTAGGTACACAGAGTAGAAGACTCCCCATGAAAAGCAGATATTTACCTGTTTTCAGACCTCAGAAATTAATACTGCCAACTACAAAACACATCAGCTTCCTTTGCCTGAGATGACTTGCATCAGATTTGCAGGCAACAAAGTCATGCTTTTTTTCTGCCTGTCTCTTTAGCCCAGTGTAACTTTGACCACTTTCTGCAGTTGAAAGCTTCAGGAGGAAAGGTAAATAATGCATGCACAACAACAGACAACAGCTCAGTAATGAGCTCTCTCTTGGAAAAGGCAATTGATCCACAGGCACTGACTACTAGACACTTGTCTAGTGAAGTAAAAATCCTCCTCTCTCTGGGCCCACTTTCCAAAGATAAGCAATCCTGTTCAGATCTTCAAAAGGGCAAAGCTACTGCTTTCAGAAGAGCCAGAAAACAAAGGGATTCTGGTTCATGTCTGTTCAAGGAACAGACATTCGGACTCAGCATCTCCCTTCTGTTCTACATGAGGCAGATACTCCCTGAAATAAGGAGACACTGCTTTCAACCTTATGCACTGCAGATAAATGTATGACTCAGGGATCTGCTACATTTGGGCATTTAAGCCTCTTATAGGAACTGCTATTCATAAATCCTTTGGTGATTGTTCCTAGCCTGTAACTATTAGCTACATGCCACATTCATCTTTAAAATAGATGATCTAAAGATGCAACTGTGCTAAAATTTTCCAGTTCAGTTGACACTACTGAGTACCTCCACCAACACGAAGGCATGAAGTCCTAATGGAGATTCAGGTTGAATCATTAAATGTAACTGTATTTGCTGTTCTTTCTACACAGGTTTGTAGCTTTCAAGAGATTTAACACAAGTGCTCCAGTCTTTAGCCTCACTCTAGAGGAAGAAAGCATTTACAGCATTCTGGTAACTGTTTTAGCTAAGAACAGCTCCTGACAGAACATGGTCAAACCCTTACTAGTGCCAACACTGCCCTATTGTATCAGCAGATGATACCCTCCTTTCTCTCTACAACACCCAGCTTAAGTCACAACCTGTATATATGCTTCTTCTTAATCAGGCACTTCTTTTATTAGATCTATTACTAAGCAAAGTCTGCAATCTCTAACCATGCAATCTAGCTTTAGTGGCTTAATGAGTATTTTTTAGATTCACACCCAAATAGTTTTGCAAGCAGGCAACAATCTGTCACTGAGCAAGAGCAGCAACAGCAGGAGTGCCACCTGGGTGCCATTTCTTACCAATGATGTTGCTTAATGAGGTAATTCAAATGAATTATTGGTCCAAGGGAGCCCTTCTACTTGGCTGACACTGGTATTAATTTTAAATAGCTGCTTCTCTGATGCTCCTAGACCTTCTTCTACCCTTGCCTTTTGTGGATGAACATATACAACTCTCCTTATCACACTGCTTTTGTTGTAATCTCTTGTACCTTGTCAACTGTAGTTTCTTACATTTGTACAAATTTCAGGTCTCCACAACTACACCATTGTGACTGTATGGGGGTGGTGGGGAAATACATTATGTGGACGTTTATCACCAGTTTTTAACCTTTCCTTATCTCATTTCCACACATTTTTCTGCATGTATTCCCCATGTAACTGATCAGTGACTTTGTAATTACATTGTATGGCTAACACAAAGTTCCTAGACCACCACATCTGCTGAAAACAGAACTTTCTCAAGTTATGTTAACGCTTTTATATGAAACAAAGAATGCAACTTGTTGTTAAACAACCCTCCTTTACTTCTACCCAGCAGTTTGCAATAGTTTAAGAACAATCCAGGAAAACAAAAACCCAAAGAAAGAAAGAAACAAACAAAAGCTGAATGGATTGCTGGGGATGAGGAAAATAACAAATACATTTGGTTTTGGTTTCCTAATATAGAAATGTTTCTGTAAGCCTTCTCACAGATGTCTGTCCTTATGAAGTTTCTCTCATGTAAAATAATTTATTATAAAGAACAGGGCACTGTTTGTAGCTTTCCACTGATGCTTTTAACAAAGCTTAAGCCAAATTAGATACTGATGCATGGCATGTAGCTCAGAAACCCATCAGAGCTATGCAGGATGCAGTCTCTCAGTATTTGCCTCTGATGTTTCAGCAGTCTTTCCTGCATGGATCATTTATCTCCTCCTGACAGAGCAGGGGTCACTAACATGGAAAGCAGGTACTAAGCCAACATCATCCAGGTGTTGTGTCATCTGTCATCATCCAGAGATGCGAATGTACAAAGATACACAAAGCTGTGGCAGTTCTAGGGTGGGTTTTTTTCTTCATTTCTTTTCTACACAAAGATCAAGAACCAACACAGAACTGTATCTTCAGCTTTTTTCAACTCAAGTTTTCAGCAGCATCTGCATCACATATAAGAAACAACATTTACTCAGCCAAGTTTCTGCTAACTGCAAGGCCTGCAGAGCCAGGGGTTACCATAAAGACAAGCTTCTGCCACTGCTCTCAGAAGGTATTCTCAACAAAATTTAGCCTGCACTTTTCTTTGTAGGGTAAATAATTGGTGAAAATATTTGTTTAGATTTAAGTTTCTGTCTTGCTTATCAAAATAAATTGTATTAACTTAATCCCTACCAGTTAAACTATAGAAGCCATCATCTTCTGCTTCAGCACTTCTTTGCAGCTGAAAAAAAAACCCTATTCTATCTCCATACTGTGTAAGAGCTGGCAGCCTTTCAGCTGACTTGCTCGTTTTGTCCCAGTTAGTTTTGTTACAAATAAAGTTTTATAACACCAAGGACTGCTGTTACGGAAAGCGTCTTTATTTCAGAGAACTTCATGAGCATGATTTGTTCAGACAGAACTCACCCACCAGTGCTACAACAGATCTTCCCAATGTCAGAACAGGATGCTGAAGACCAGATCCTTTCTCTCTGTGCAGCTTTCCACCCACTCTGCCCCAAGCCAGTAGCACCACATGAGATTGCTGTGGCCAGTGCACAGGACACAGCACTTGGTCTCACTGAAGCTCATACAATCGGCCTCAGCCCAGCGACCAGCCTGCCCAGATCCTGCTGCAGGGCCTTCCCACTCTCAGGCAGATCCACATCCACCCAACTTGCTGTCAGCCACAAACCTGCTGCAGGTGCACTCAATCCCCTCATCAGTATCACCAATAAAGATATTAAACAGGGCCTGCCCTGCTTTTGACCCTGGGAAACACCACTAGCAAATGCAGTCGCCAGCAGGATTTAACCCTGTCCACCAGTGCTCCCTGGGCCTGGCCATCCAGGCAGTTGTTTTTTTTCCATTATGCAGTAAGTATTCTCACCTCTATTGCTAAATGCTAAAATACTGAATTTAATTCCAATCACACCAAAAACAAAACACGAATAAAGAAAATCCCAGCCTCCCCAACAACAGTTCAGGCAGGGATTACCGGTACAAAATTAAGGGACATGAATGAGCTACTGGCAGGCACACTGAAGTTCTCAACCATCCTTATTAACAAGGCATTTAGAGGATGTCTTCTCTCCTGGCCAAACCAACCCTTGCATGACTGCAATCATGAAAGAAGTTGCTAGTTTTTTGTTTTTTTTTAATATCCTACACATAAAAGATGGTTGCTTTCCTTCTTACTCCTATGCGTATTTTAAGAATTCAGCAGGAAATCACCTTACAATCATGCTTTATCCCTTAAGTTATTACCTGAAGCACAGTGAGTAGGAATATCATTTTGAGACTCTCAAAGTTGTTTGAAAGAAACAACCATAAAATGGACTGTGAAATAGAAGGAATGACCTCATGTATCCAGACCATACAGTGGACTGAAAGAAAACTGGAACATATCAGAAGTACATTAAAAGATCTGTTTAATCACCAGTAAGAACAAATGACTGTTTCGGCAGTATACTTGAAGCAAACCCAGAGATAAGACATTTGAGTACCATGCTCACACATGACATCCTTGTTGAACTATCAAAACATGAGGTTAGCAATCTCAAACACGAGCACAACAGAGAAGACAGCCAAGCCAGAGGGCCCCTCTAGCCCTCCACCATTCTTTTAAGCATGGCTCCCAGGCCACCCTTTGCCACTTTCAGTGGGGTCAGCTCTTCTTTATTCTCAATGTGAATACTCGCACCGTGAGACACCAGCAGCTTTGCCTCATCCACTCTCTCTTCATCGCAGGCTAAGTGACTGCAATAAAAACAAGAAACCCACAACCTCTTTTGAGTAGTCCAACTTTATGAAGAGCAATAATTATGCCTTGTCAAAACAAGAGCAAGACAAGAATGTCAGGGGCAAGGAGGGGAGAGAAATCCTAGAAAAACAAAGCCACACATAACCAGCTACCTACAAAGACTTCACAGTCTGGTTCTGCGGTCAGCAAAGCTAAGCAGTACAAAATCCAGAGTGGAATGGGAAAATAGTATTTCAAAAGCAATTTCAAAATTCTATTTCAAAAGCAATAAACCAAATCATAAAGAATTACTGTAAATTAAATTACTGTAAATGCAGCAAGCGCTTTTTTTTCAATCAAGTATCCTATCTTGAGAATAAATGCATGTGTCCTACGATAAACTGGAGTTTATGTACAGCAAAAACACCCTGCTCAATCTTATTCACGGCAAAATCTTGATTCCACTGCAGACAAGGCAGAGTTCTGCCACCAACTTCAAAGCGGGTAAGGTTTCACTCCTACAGATTCAAGCTGCATTCTGAGGCAATAACAAACACTGGACTAGTTATACTTTAATTGCATCTTATTTTCCTTAGAGAAGTGAGGAAAAGTTTCCAAAATTAGTTCTTACTCGACAGGACAGAGCAGGCCAGTTCCTTATGACTGAGATGTTATTAGCATGCTTTCTAACCCCTGGCAGAAATGGAATGTATTCCAAGTTACTATAAGAGGTGCTCTACATTTTATAATAGATGTCTGTACAGACACACTTATGCAAAACACTAATTATGATTTTCTCAAATCCTTTTCAATTACACAGGGATGTGAAGGAAAGGAGTATTCTGAGGCACCCTGAAGTTAAAAAATGAATCTGAAGTGACGAAGCTTCATTTCATAGAAATTATGCTACAGCCAAACCAAAAAGAAAAAAGAAAAAGGCAAAAGCAAGCAACCAGCCAAAATCACTTACAGGGGTGTGTTCCCTTCCGAGTCCTGTATGTTAACAGATGCATTGTGCCGCAGCAGGATCTGGATCATCTTTAGGTTCCCTTTGGCTGCTGCTCTGTGTAACGGGGTAGATTCAAAATGGTCTGTCGCATCAGGATCAGCTCCGTTCTCTAAAAGCATGACCGCAATCTGAAGGCATCGAAAGGGCAAGAGGGGAAAAAAAAAAGAAACACCTGAAGAAAAGCTCCTATAACGAAATACTTTCTGTGAGCGCAGCTCCAGCAGCAGCCGTACCTCCTGCTTATTTTTGGAGGCTGCGTAGTGCAGGGGAGTGCAGCCGTTCTGATTGACAGCATTGACGGGAGCCCCCTTATCGATGAGGGCCTTCACGATCTCATCGCGGCCCGCCGACGCAGCGATGTGCAGCGGAGTCCAACCGGCCTGCAGAGGAGAGCGCACAAGTCACGAAAGCAAAGAGAAAAACACAGCACCGCCACGAGACCGCCCGCGGTTCGGGGACGGCGGCCCCGAGAGCCCCCGCGCCCAGGCCCGGCCCCGAGAGCCCCACTCACGTCGTCCTTGTCGCCCACGGGCACGCCGAGCCCCAGCAGCAGCTCGGCCACCGCCGCGTGTCCCGCCGAGCAGGCCCAGTGCAGCGCGGTGCGGCTGTCCTGAGGGGAGGGAGCGGCGGTCAGCGGGCCCCGGGCCGCCCCGACGGGCCCAGGGCCGCCCCGCCGGGCCCCGCCGCCGCCGCGTCGCGCTCTGCCGGCTGACCTGGTCGGTCGCGGTGGCCAGGGCCCTGTCGCGCAGCAGCAGGCCGCGCAGCTCCTCCAGGCGCCCGGCGTAGGCCAGGTTGCACACCTCGACGTTGGACACCGCGCCCTCCATGCCGCCCCGCCGACTGGGGGACGCCCCGCCCCTTCCCGCGCGCTGTCCAATCGGTGAGGCGCGGCGGCGAGCCCGGCCAATCGCGCCCCGGAGGCCGTCGGCGCGCCGCGGGGGCTGCCGGGATTTGTAGTCCTCCCCGCGGGACGCGGAGCGCCGCCGCCTTGCGGCGGAACTACAGCTCCCGGCGTGCCCCGCGCGGCCGCCGTGTCGCGCCTCGGCGTCGGGGCGAGGAGGAGGAGGATGGTGACGGCGGAGGATGGAGTCAGGTGAGCGGCGGCGGGACGGGGCCGAGGGGTGAGGGGAGCGGCGGGGCCGGGCCGGGCCGCCGTCTGCGGGGACCTGCTGAGGTAAACCCCGCCGGGCTCGGCGCGGGGGCCGCGCGTGGGGCTCGGGGCGGCGGCTCGGGGCCTTCGGGCCGGGCCGGGCGGTCCGCGTCTTCCCTCAGGTGGATAAGGACGGCGGGCCGTGAGCGCTGCGCGTCCCCTCCAGTTCTATCCAGGTATGAGAACCACATCACTGTGCTGGCAGACTGCTTAGAAGAATTTCCCGACACCGATGAGCCGGTGTGGATCCTGGGAAGGCAGCACCAGCTGAACGCAGGTATCTGATGTGACAGCTCCCTTCCGCCTTCTGTTTGGGTGTTTTTTTTTCCTTCCAAGTTTTGTCCTGTTTCCTTCTCCCTCGAAGCAAAACCCCACGGCTGTGGGTGGTGGTGCTCAGCCCAAAATGAAAGCGCAGTGTCACTGCCGTCACTGTGTCACTGCACAGAGGGGACACGTCTGGCAGAGCTGTGAGTTTTCGGGCCCTTCTCATCGTCGGGAGCTTCAGAAATTAAACCAAAGCCGATCTGTGTGGGGGGGTGGTTGGTATTGCTGGCCTTGCCTTCCCTCAGGGGCTGCTGTCTGTCAGCTGAAGTGAGGGTTTGAAATTGCCTGGTGGATGACAGGCTGGCCGTGAGCCAGCAGTGTGCCCTGGTGGCCAAGAAGGCCAATGGGGTCCTGGGGTGTGTTAAAAAGAGCGTGGCCAGCAGGGCGAGGGAGGTGATCCTCCCTCTCTGTCCTGCCCTGGTGAGGCCTCACCTGGAGTATTGTGTCCAGTTCTGGGCGCCTCAGTACAAAACAGACAGGGATCTCCTGGAAAGAGTCCAGCGGAGGGCACAAAGATGTTAAAGGGTGTGGAACACCTCCCTTATGAGGAAAGGCTGAGAGAGCTGGGGCTGTTCAGCCTTGAGAAAAGAAGACACAGAGGGGATGTGATCCATGTCCATAAATATCTAAGGAGCGGGAGGCAAAGGGATGAGGTTGGACACTTCTCAGCAGTGTGTGGTGATAGGACGAGGGGAAATGGCCACAAACTGAAGCATAGGAAGTTCTGCACAGATGTGCATGGGAACTTCTTCACAGTGCAGTGACAGAGTACTGGAGCTGCACACAGAAGTGGTGGGGTCTCCATTCAAGACCCACCTGGACACCTAGCTGTGCAACCTGGGCTGGGAGCTGCTTTGCAAGGGGTTGGACTCGATGATCCCTAGAGGTCCCTTCCAACCCCTACAGTTCTGTGATTCTGTGAAATCATAATAATAAAAGATAATAATCTGAGGCATGTGCTGTATTTTGGTGAAAAGCAACATTGCCTGATAGTCTTAGCAATTCTATATGATAAAAAAAAGTAGACTTCAGAACTGAGTTTTGCTTCTTGGAGAGGGAGCAAGGGCATTGTCTTGTGTTACGTGTCAAAGGCAGAGACCATCCGTGCAGCCCTGCTGTCAGAACACCCAAGGGTCCCATACCCAGCCCTGCTGGGCTGAGCGATCCCGTGAAAGGCTGCTGGGTCTGAGCACAGCTCAGAGAGAAAGCAGCAGGTAAGAGCTGAAGAAATCTTTGAGAGCTTTTGGGAGAATTCTGTTAGTGCATATTAAAAAAAAAATTAATTACAGTTAGTATTATTCATGTTTTCAAGAAATGACAGTGAATTGGGTTTGGAAGAGATGCATAATTCTATGCTGTTCCACACGTAGGAGTTCTTCACCTTAGCTTGCTTTACCAGTTCTTTCCTGAGGACATAATTCTCCATAGCGCTCCATTCCAGCTAGACAGAATCGTTCCAAACACCTTTTACAGCTTCATTGCCTAGTAATTGTTTCATTGGTAATGCTTCAACTTTAATTATAAGTCTACAAAAAAAGTTCTCAGGTCTAAATGACTGCATATATATGTGCATGTGTGTGTGGGGGGGTATTAAAGGTGTTATATGTACAAGCTATCCGAGAGCTCTGTGTGTAGGCTACAGAGGAGAAACTAGAGTTTTCCAGTTCTAAATGTTTCTTTCTTTCCTTTTCAAAATATTCCAGACAAATCTAAGTTATTGTTGGATGTAAGTGCTCGCCTCTGGTTTACCTACAGAAGAAAGTTCTCTCCTATTGGTGAGTATACTGCAGACCTTTTGCCTTGTTAAAATCAAATAGCAGGAGCAGGGATGTCACCGTGGACTGAGAAATGATTTTTATGGTATTAGAACGTTCTGAGCATAACTGTTTATGCAAACAGCGCATTAAAGTTATTGAAATCTGTGTGTACTTACACCTGCACATAGTCAGGTGCTCGTGTTTGTACAGTGGGCAGTACGTGCCTGTGAGTGTTGCTTGAAGTAAGTCAGCTCCACAAGGAATACATCAACCTTTTTTGTACCACACAGAGATTAGAAGTTACACCATCAGTGTGGGAAGAAAGTCTCACTTGGTGCCCTGCATCACAGACAGTCGGTGCAGATGCCAGCAGGTCTAGCTGGGCTCTCACACTGACGTTTTCCCTGTGGTGCTGCCTCCACTTTAAGCCCATATGAACTGTGATGAACTTTCCCAATAGGAGGCACAGGTCCTTCGTCTGACGCTGGCTGGGGATGTATGCTGCGATGTGGGCAGATGATGCTGGCACAGGCACTGATCTGCAGGCATCTGGGAAGAGGTGTGTGCTGTTTCTGCATGAATTATTTGGAGACCGCTTTTCCTTTTTTGTGTGTGTGTGGTATTACGTGAAAACTCAAACCCCAGATTTCTTAATGAGACTTTATCGGACACTCTGATGGGTTGAAATCAGCAGCTTACGCAGAAAAATAGAGAGAACAGACAGGGAATCCTGCTTCCCTCCATAACTAAGGTATCTGTCCCTGTTAGAGGCAGCAGCAGACATGGCAGAGCAGTTTTGGATTAGCTGTGTGAGAGGACTTCCCAGTGCGGACCTTATGTTGTTATTTGATGCCTGTTTACAAATCTGACATTTTTTACCAGCTGTGAACGAGATGCTGCACTCATACAGATCTGTGCCAGCAGACGTGTCCTGCTGCTGCCGCTGCTGAAGCGCACTGCTCAGTGCCTCACTGTGCTCACACCCGCTCTTTGGTCCCCATAAACATTGAGCACGTGTCAGTGAATGGCAGCGGGTGCCACGTCAGACACCATGCTGTCAGTCTGCCCCTCTGCAGTCCGTGCCAGCGCAGCACAGCTCTTTCTGGGGATATTTTTTTCCCTTATATCCAGCCTGCACTTCCCCTGGTGCAACTTGAGGCCATTCTGTCCTGCTGCTGTTACCTGGGAGCTGAGGCTGACCCCCCAGCCGAGGCTGTGCAGTGGATCAGGACGCACAGGGCCACAGAGCAGGGATGGGCACTGCTGGGGGATGTTCAGCTGCTGTTACTGCACCACCACCACCTCTGGTGTGGTGGGCCATCATAAAATAGGAGGCATTACTTGTGGAGCAGCCCTCACGCATGACTTGTGTGACTCATTGTGTGGCTCAGTGCCCAGAAGTTTGATCAGGATAATGGAAACGTTGCTATTTTTTAATCTTTATTCATTTCCCCCCTCAGATTGGCAGTGGGAAAAACACAAAGAACAACCAGAAGAATATCACAGAATCCTCCGATGCTTTCTGGACAGGAAGGATTGCTGTTACTCCATCCACCAGATGGGTAAGAGCAAACAGACTTTGTGTGGTTTTCCTACTGCAATTCCTACTGTAATGAAACTTAATTTCTAAATGTTAATTCATAAATTCCAAGTTGTGGTTGAGAAGGCAATGTGTAGGTTTAAATATAAAAATGAACATAGATGGGTATGAGGTGTAACAGCACAGAAATGTTACTCACTGAGACCTAAATAAAAGCATGTGCTGGAAGCTGTCCCCTGATCAACTGTGTAAGCCTGGGCTGCAGGGTCAGTAATATTAAAGCAGACAGATGGCATTGAATATATACTGCTATTGAATTCTTTGTGCTCTCTCTTTTTGTGTGTTTTTTTTCCCCCTTCATAAAAACAGCACAGATGGGCGTTGGAGAGGGGAAGTCGATTGGAGAATGGTTTGGACCAAACACAGTTGCTCAAGTATTAAAGTAAGTCAGAATCAGCTCGTTCAGAATGTACTCCTCCGGGACACCTAGCTCAGAGGTTGGGATGAGGCCCAGACAGGCTTTGGAGGTGCTGTGTGTGTGCCCTAACCAGTACCACCACAGCCATCTGCTCTCTTCTGCATAGTGGCACAGCTTGGACAGGTCAGGAGGGCCACCAGGAAGGTCAGGCTGGTGGTAAACATCAGAGGGAAGCCAGCTGGGCCGAGGGGGAATTCCTCATTTCCAGGGCTTGTGCCAACCATAAAAGATGGGCAGCTCTTCATTGTCTCAAAGCCACACTTAGAAGAGCTGACTTAGTTCTTGGAGGGATATGAGGAGATGCCTTACATCAGGGCTGCAGGTCTTCAGTGCTCAGCAGCAATTCTTTGCAACCCTGGCACAGGCACACGTTCTGGAGAGAGGGAGGAGCTGGAGCACTCCCAGGGCCCCAGCACTTCTCACTGATAAGTTCTCCATGGGTTGGTGGGTATTTCTGGTTTGCTTTAAGCAGCTAACTCTGCCTGTGCAGCTTGAGAATGTAGCTCCCTTCCCCAGAGGTCTGGATTTACACAAATAACAGAAACCTATATATCCCACTTAACTTCTGCTCAGATTCCTTTAGCTTTTAATGCCCAGTTCTGCTCTGCACACGTGCACAGAAATAGTTCCTCTGAATTCAGTAGAACTTCTTAGGCACGAACTAATATGCAGAGCTGGCAATTGGTCCTTTTCTAGACAGTGACAGACACCATGGGCAAGATTCCATCGCGTAGGCTGTTAAATGCAGTACAAAGTAGCAAACTGAATTATGTGGTTGCAACTGGCAGTGGGACAAAACAGCTTCCACGTGATACAGTGTATGTGCTTTTCCTGGTACCACTCAGTATTTACTTTTCTAAATGTATTAAATGTTTAATATTGGAAGGTTACTTCTCATTGCATGGAGACTTTCAAAAATCCAAGTTTGCTTTTCCAAAGGAAAAACTTCTAATTACTCAAGAATCATCTATTTTTTTTCTGAGTATAAGTACCCTCTTAGTCTAACTAGTTCACGTTAATTTGTTCTCTAGGAAGCTTGCTTTATTTGATGAGTGGAATTCACTGGCAGTTTATGTATCTATGGACAATACAGTGGTCATTGAAGACATCAGTAAGTGAAACATTAGTTCTCCTGTAGCTGTTTCTCATCACACTTCATTTTCCCAAACGTATCTACAAATGAACGAAATACTTCAGGGCCATCTGTACCCCTTCCTGGTGTAAGGAAAAGGATAAAAGGATGATGAGCTCAGGTCTGTACTTCCAAAACTAGAACCACCATGCAGCTGGGGAGAAGACTGAGATGGTCTGTGCTATCTCAACTCTTAACCCAGAAATGGAATGAGGTTGCAGTTTCTGTAAGTTGGTTTTAACGCAGGGTTTGTGAAGGAGTTGTGCTTTTTCTTGGCAGAAAAGAAAGCAGTTAGCAGATCCTAGCACGGAGAAATGCATGGCTGTGCTTAATTTACAGCTGTAAGAAAGGTGGATTTACAAGTGAAGCTTAGCCATAGTCCACGTCTGCTTTGGTTTGTTTCCTTTTCACATCATTGGGTGCAAAGAGTTCCCCGAAGAGCTCCTGATGTCATCATCTCTTCCATTTCATTTCCATGATGTTTTACAGACAAGTCTTGAGTGTATTAATAATACCAATAGTAAATGTCATTTCAGTCTTAAATTTTCATCTCCCAGTCATTAATCCATCTCCCTTTAACGTGCCAGCACATACTGTCTGCTGGAATTACTTCTGCTGAACAGCTGTAATTAATTTCCACGCCCTGCTCGTTTTATCCCGGCAGCTCTGTGAAGATCTCTGGCACGGCAGCCCCGTTTGTTACAGGGAGATCTACTTTGTGCTCCTGTGTGCACCCACTGATCTGCGTTTTTATTCCCACAGAGAAGATGTGCTGGTCCCCTCCCCCGAGCAGCAGCACAGCCCACAGCACTGCACATCTGCACAGAAGTGCTCCTGGCCGAAACAGGAACGCAGCAGCACTCTGCTCAGGCTGGAAGCCCCTCCTGCTCATTATACCTCTACGACTAGGGATAAATCACATAAATCCAGTATACATTGATGCATTTAAAGTAAGGTGGTTTTGTTTTGTTTCGTTTTTCCAACAAATCGCTTGTTGTTGTCAAACAAGTTCAGGTGTTCTTGAGATCAGTGAACAAATCAGTATAATTTCCTTTTCCTCCCTTTGAATTCCCAGGAATGCTTTAAGATGCCGCAGTCTTTGGGAGCGTTAGGAGGGAAACCAAATAATGCCTATTATTTCATAGGATTTTTAGGTAAGGAAAAAAAGAAACTTCTTTGAAATACGCAGATGGTCAAAAGAGAAATTTCTGGGGGAGAGGGCAAGCAATTTGAGTATGAATCCCTGAAGTAAAGAAAAATGAGAGTATGGTTAAAGAAATGAAGAAATGTAGCTGGAGTATTTCAGCAACAGTGTTCCTTAATGGAAGCAGAAAGGTAACAGCAAAGCTAGGTGCTAAAGGAAGTAATGACCTGAGCAAGAACAGCACAGCAGTGCTGACAGCATTTGACATCAGTCAAATGCTGCTCCTCTTATTTTCTCGTATTTCAGACGTGTCCTGACAGCAGTGTCCGTTTCACCTTCTTGCAGATCTTGTAGCATGTATTCCTTTAATGACTGGAAATACAGCCTTCCATATCTCACCCGTTTGGCCCACGGTTTTATGGACATTTTGATGTTTTGTAAAACCTGCACTGATTTGGGCTGTTTTGTTCCGATTTCTGAATGCATGTCCAATGGGATTACAGATTTCACTTCTGTACCTTTCGATCCTGGAATGTTAGGGATTGCTGTGATGACAGTTCCATTTCTGCTCTTCAGTTCTGGAGGTAGTGCTCATTAAAGTCCCTTGTTTGTTTTCAACACACGGATGTCATCCATACAGGCAACGAGCTGATCTATTTGGACCCTCACACCACCCAGAGCTTTGTAGATTCAGAAGAGAACGGCACGGTTGATGACCAGAGCTTCCACTGCCAGCATGCCCCCCACAGAATGAAGATCATGAATTTGGACCCTTCAGTAGCTTTAGTAGGTGTCAGAAAGTAACAGTGACGTGTGTATAATGGTCAAAGGGAGGGAATCGAGTTTGCTTTATTCTATCAGTGCTTTGTATCATAATTTAAAAGTCTTTAATTGGAATTATTTGTAGAAGTCATCCAACATACGCTGCAGCGTTCTGTAGGTATCTGTGGGATCTGAAGAAACTAAATCTGATCCCATGCCATTATCCTCTGCTAGAGATTTGGCAGATATGTGTCTACAGCTTTAAACACCAGCTTTCATTCACTGCCACACTGCTATTAGTACTGCTACTTTCTAGAAAGTATTTTCTTTTTTTTTTTTTTTTAATGCTTAACAAAATCTGGAATAAGGCAGTAAGACAAAGTCATAAATGAAGAACACATATTTCCAGCACAGGTACCACGGGGAAAGTGTCCCTTAGGTTATTCTTAGGTTCTGTCCCTGGAGCTGCCACCTATTTGGGGCCTCCCACGTTGTGGCCACAGGAGGATCAGCACACGGCTGCTCGCACTGCCTCACCCGCTGCACCACGGATTTGTCATTTGCAAAATAACACTCTGTTGTTTTGTTTTTTGTTTTCCCCCTCAGGGCTTCTTTTGCAAAGAGGAATGTGATTTTGATAACTGGTGCAGTCTCGTACAGAAGGTAACAGTGACAAGTGACCATCTTTGTCCACTCTATAGACGTTGGTTGGTTGGTGGTTGGTTTTCTTCCTAGAATGGAAACTCCCATTACATTTCTCTCTGTATTCACACTGAAAGAACCATAGAGAAGAACACATTAACACATCAGGGTAAGGCAGTGCTGCTGAGTTGTTAAGTAGAAACTGTTCAATGCTTTGCCTGCCAGGAACTGTGCCAGTTGGAAAAGGGGTGGAACAGATACCCTTAGGGGTACATACACCTCTGAAGGCGTTTCTTTGAAACGAGAAAAGAACAAGCAGATGAGGAAACCAGTTTGTGTATATCTCTTTGAAGGGCAGTAGCAGCCTGCTTCTCCTGATGAAAACTCATCCTTCCAAATCCGTTGGGTTTTTGGAGCTGATCTCTTTTGTCACAGTTCCATAAACACGCTTTTCTTCTAAGAGGCAGAAAGCACTGAGCATTCTTGGTGTGCGTTTGCTATACGTGAACAAAACCACACGCGTGTAGAAATCAAAGCTGCTTGTGAGACAATGATAAGTTGTAGTGCAGTTCAGGAGAGAATGAGGAACATGTGGGAGGTCTGTGGGACTTGAAATGTAACAGGACTTCATAGTATGTCTGCATAAAGCTTTTGTTTCCTGATAGCTACATGTAATGAAGGAATGTCTTTGTTGAGCAGACACCTTCTGTGCTTGAAGGCTCTCCCGAGGCATCATTTAAAATAAAGTATTCTGTCCCCAGGAGATTCTGAAGCAGCAGAGCCTACGGATGTTTGAGCTGGTCCAGAAGCACCCACCCCACTGGCCTCCATTCATACCTCCATCAAAGCCAGAAGTGACAACTACAGGAGCAGGTACGGTGCAGGCTGAGAGCCCCGTGGTGCAGCAGTGTCCTTAGCAAAGAGAGGAACAGTCACAGGTGGAATAACTGTGCTTTCCTCAGCATCAGCCAGTATCTGTCTGCCACGTATCCAAACGATCCACGCAATTGCTAGCATACATTCACTTTCTTTTTTCAGCCTCTGCAGTGTGTCTTTCAAAGTGTTTTCCTTTAAGTAAACAGTCCGGGCACTACTTCAGCATCACTTCTTTTTTGCAGAACTCATTGAATCTACTGACAAGCTGTTTGAGTTGGAGGAAGAATTTGAAATCCTGAGCGTATGAAGGAAACGACTGCCGTGACTCTTCTGAGTACTGAACACATTGGTAATATTACTGCATTGACTTACAGCCATGTTAGCCCCAAAGTGCCTGAAATTACGCAGAACAGAGCACAGAATCCGAGCAGCATCCAGAACTCCAACTTGAACAAGAGCTTCCCCACGTGGAAAGGCAATAAAAGCTCTTGTAGTGAGATGCTTAATGGGAATCTCTTTGTAACGTATCTTACCTGAAGACAAACGGGCCTTTGAGATTAAGGCAGAAATAGGTGCATCGCTGGGCTCTGTGTTTGGAGAAAGGGATAACCCAAATGGTATTTCTTGCTCTCATATAATAATGCAATAGTTTAGTTCTTAAAGCAAAACAGTCTTCAATTAAGGAGGATGTTTACTTCTGTTCCCTCCTGTGGGCTGCATCATAGGAAAAAATACGTTGTCTTGTTTAAAAGATCGACTGGATCATGAGAAAATTGTTTCCTTGTTAAATATTTTAACATGTATCTGAGCAACCACACTTTATTACAAAAATGTTTCTGTGAAAGGAACTGTGTCTAATGTATACATTTTGCAATAGCCTTCCTGCTTCTGGGAGACCTCGAGAGGAACAGGAGACTCAAATAGTTGATACGGATCACGACCACTGTTAGAGTTATGGTATATTTCACCTCGACCTTAACACTGAAATCATTAAGACTTAGGTTATTTCCTTCAGAGCTAAAGAGAGTCAAAGGTGGTTTAACTGTACCTTATTTATTTTAAAGTAGATTTACACAAACTTCTGTTACAGCACTTTATCTGTGCATCTAATACATTTCTTAAGCTTTTCATAGGTTGTATATGCTGCTACATTTTGTTAATTTGTTTTTGTGTGAACTAATTACAAACCAGGTTGTGTTAAAACTTAATATATACGCAGACACAGATTACATCATTGTTACTTTTTGAGTTGTTGCCTTTTGAAATCTGTTGTGGTCAAAGTGCCTTAATGTTACAGGTTGATCAGAGCGGGAGGTTGTATTTCTAGAAGGTGGAGTGTCTCTCTAGCAGCCCTAAGAAAAACAGTCATCTTTTACTGCGTGCTAAAGGTCTGCCAGACAGTCCCCGTGGTGGTCATTTTTGTCATGACAGTGTCATAAACGTGAAGTGCAGAGTTTCAGCTTCACCAATAAAGGACACAGAGAAATACTGAACGCTGTCTCCTCTCACTTGCACCTCCTGATCAGGGCCAGTGTGATATTAAAGAGCTAAGAAGAAGCCTGTTTCATCTCGTTTAATGTTTATTAATCACAGTTTGGAAATGACATGCTCAGAAAAAATAGCACTTCTCCTCCTCCTCCTCTACCTGCAATTGGGCTGCGTGCCCTCTGAGCAGTGGGAGGAGCAGCGCAGGGCTGAGCCCTCCTGAGCTGTTCACTGCACGAGCAGCAGGAAAAAGCTCTTTGTGGAACTCAAGGGATGCTCAGGGATTGACAGCAACAGAGCCAACTTCTCCAATAGAAGAGAAGAAACACTCAGAGCTCTCTGACTCTGATCTCAGAAAACATCATGGTATTATGCGTATAAATAAGCATACGTATAATGCTTGTGTTGGAAGAGACCTTAAAGATCACCTAGTTCTGCCTCCCCCATTGAGGGCAGAAATGTTAAGCAAAAGTAAGGAATTTCTGAAGTATGTTGCTGGATAGAGCTAGAGCTCCAGAAACTAGTAGAGGAAATATACTTTAAAACAATGTCTCAGTCTTGAATAAACAGTAATACTTGGACAGTTTGGCCTCAAAATCTTGAAGCTGAGGCAGCAGTGTACTGGCAAGGCACTTCCTTCAGATGTCCTGGAATGTCGATATGTATGGCTCTAGAAAGCGAGGTCCATAACAGCAATGACAGCCCAACCTGATGGATTCATCTGACTATTAGCATGCTTTTTCCACTGCTTCCCCCCAAAACACACAAGGATAATACAATTATAGCACTTCTCTTTAATTATGCCCTGAAGGAATATGGGGTTACGACAGAAATGCAACTTCTTAAATGAGCAGAACTGGGTGAGCAGCCCAGAGGAGGAACACAGCACACTGTGACTGCAGAACTAAAACATGGACATCTCAGAACTAACTGCTTTATTCTGCATTGGCAGGAGCGTGCAAGCTACTCAAAGGCCTCTACTTTTTAAACACATACAGCTTGAGTAATGACACCAAACCGTGCCAAGGCTACCTCTGGAAGATCAAGGTTTGCAGTAAGGAAGTGTTTCTGGTGGCTGCGCATCCCATGACTGCAGGGAGATGAGCACAGGCCTTGAAGGAGACACTTCACCTGAAGTGCAGTAATAGTTATGAAGAATGCCAGAAGTGGTTTGGACTCAAATTCGCATCAAAAAATCTATTACTGGAGTAGCTCTTCAAAATCAACTGCAGATAGGAGTTTGGATTAGAACTGATTACCTATCCCACCTGTTCTACAAGCAAAGCAAAACAAATTCATCTTCCAATCTCCCTAATCAAGTCAGTTATCAACCACTACTGCTTAAGTGTTTGGAAGTCACCTATAACGCATTACAAAAAATGGGTGGATCTGCATTTCATGGGAGAATGTGTCTTCATTCCCTTACACTAAGCCAAGTACTATTTGCAAAGACACCAATAAAGCACATCTGGAGGAGTCTCCCTTGGTGGCAGTTGGGGCGTGCCCTGGTCAGGGCAGTGGTGTGAGATGCCAGTTAACGCTTCGGTCTGAACAAAGGACACACAGAGACCTTCTGAGGTAGCCATGAATGAAGAAAAAGCCCCAAACAGGAGAGAAATAGCATAGCACCGTGATCCGTGGAACGAGTTTCTGAGCACCGGTCTTCCCCTTCTCTGTGTGCAAGGTCCTGGACTTGACAGCCGATTCTGGTAGAATTCTGACCGTCTTGATTCCTCTATCAACCACACACACAATGGGTTTATGAGTTTATCTCCTTTGCATCAGAGATGCCAACTCTTAGGTAACAGAGACAGTTCGTGTTTGCATTTTGGTTACAAGTTCTTCATGCACACTTGGCAGCGGCTGACCCTCGTCCGGAGCTGTCCTGCTTTCAGAGTTTCCGAGGGAGGAGCATCGACAAACTGCTGCGACTGCTCAACGGTGGTCAGCCAGAAGCTGTATTTGTTTGCGAAGTAGTGGCACGTTCCCCTAGCACCATTGCATTCAATGAAGGGCGTAGCACGGAAATCCTCCAGGCAAGAACCAGGTGAGACCAGGGACTGCCCTCCACCCTCTGCACCAGCTGCTGTGTGCTGAAATAAAGATCTCCATTTAAATGAGTGCAAAGGAACAGAAGAGGTAACAGGGCAGCTTTCAAGTTCTGTAGCTGAGAGGAGCAGGACAGGCAACCAAAAGTATACCTTGGCTATCTGTATCTGAGTCTCGAGTCAGGGCTAGAGGCAAAGAAGCAAAGGCACGTACTTATGCTGAATATACAGTCCCTGTATAAAGGAAATCCAGCTTTGCAGTTGCAAAGTGGGCAAATCGGGAGACAGTAATGCTGACTTCATAGCTTCTAATAATCTCACAGTAATGGGCTTCAAGGAGATAACAGTGGAAATACTGTTCCAGCAGACAGAGGGGGTTAAGGAGATGCTGTAGCTTAATGAGTGTTCCTGCATTTAAAGGTTTGAAGCACAAGTATCTGTGACAGTGCAGAACTGCTGCTTCACTTCTACTACTGGACTTGAGCAGTACAGCTAAATGGGAACAAGTGTGGCTACAGCAGGCCTGCTGATAAAGAATAACTACTCTGCTTTCCCACGAGCAGCTCAGAGAGCGCTGTCAGTGATGTAACCAACAAAGAAGAGATCTAAAAAATGAGTGAAGCTGTCCCTGCAGTAGCGATGGCATCCTTACCATTAGGAAGGAGTATCCTATCCAGAGGCTGCGCCAGCCGAGGGGACACTGTGGGATGGTGATATCCTGGCTGTGCACAGCCACAGCCTGGGACGGTGCTTCGCACACAGAGCAACGACTGATGTACTGTGGGATCTGATTGCTATCCACGGGCATCATGGGGATGGGAGCAGTGGTGGAGAGCCAGTAGGACTTGTCATTTCGGCTGGCGTAGTAGCATACTTCATTGATGTTGCAGTAAATAAAAGGCATAGTGCTGAAGCGGGGCAAACAAGAGCCAGCGAAACCTGGAAGAATCGGGGAAGCAGTCACACCAAGCATCTGCCAAATGCTGCAGCTCATACGTGCTAGCCATGAGCAGCATAGCACAGTGCAAATAACACTGCTTCCACAGTGCAGATTCTGGCCAAGGAGACTTCCCCTGCTGCAACTGCCAGCAGTACCAATGAAAACTGTGCATCAACATCAACTCACCGAGATCCTGGGTGTGTGATTTTTCCTGCCCCTCCACGTACAACAAGCTGTAGCCATCCCAGAGCTTGTTCATGCCAATGGGGCAGGGTGGGATCTGGTCGGACTGGCTGTGCTTCACTAAGGTGTACCCGACACCCACGCTCCGACCAGGCATTCCTGGCAAGCCAAGCGCACCTGGCTTTCCAGCAGCACCTGGAAGGCAGAAGAGAAGTCACTCACTGGCAGTGTGGGTATCAGTTGTCTCTACAGCTGATTTTGGCATTGCTTCGTGTGATAAAGAGGCCAAGTTTGGAGGGCTGTGTGACCAACAGGGCATACCAGTTCCAAACGCAGTTGCTTCACAGTAGCACCCACTCATTTCCTACCTCATTTCATTTTCTGTCTTTCCCCAACAACTCTAGCGCTGACATGTTAGCATCTGTCTCACACTACTCACTGTCTCATATTCTGAGGATCTCAAAGCACCAGCCAAAACAGTAAATTCATTTTCACACTGGTGCTTTAATGATGATATTTCTTCAACACAGAAAGGCCAGCAGCTGTACTGATCCGTGTCAGAATCCCACCCTTCTCTCTCTCATCACACCTCTACCACCCAGCCCTCACAGCTGTGCTCACTGTGAATACCATTTTGCTCCTTCCAACCTCCAAGATGCCTCCTACATCCACAGAATACTGAAACCAAAACGTGTTTAGAATCGTCCCTAGGGAAATACGAGCAGTGACAGACAACAACGACACGTCACAAAATCTTCTTCACTGAAGATAAAATCTACTTTGTTGCAGATACAAAGCAGAAGATCGTGTACATCCCCCAGTCTTCCTAAGGTAACTAATTTGGTTTCTTCAGACTTTGAGGGCAAAGAAGATTCCAATGATCTGTGCTC
Organism: Callipepla californica brunnescens; assembly: GCA_023055505.1. Taxonomy (NCBI): domain Eukaryota; kingdom Metazoa; phylum Chordata; class Aves; order Galliformes; family Odontophoridae; genus Callipepla; species Callipepla californica. The sequence continues at coordinate 5,398,701 of JALIRH010000013.1, forward strand.
CACAAATCATACCATTACCTTCAAATCCCTGCGGTCCTGGGGCACCCGGAGGTCCCGGCTCACCGGCTGTGCCAGGTGTTCCAGGTAAGCCATCACGTCCTTTCAAACCAGATCTGCCTGGCAGACCCTTTGCACCTGAAATCAAATACAGTTACTACTATCATTCCCTCCTCGTTCCAGTACCTTCAGTCCTACAGCTATATTCACCAGCAGAAATCCCTTATCTGAGGCCACACTGAGCTCACTCTTACACAGCTCTGGTTACAAAGTGGCTCGGGCTGAAGTTCACCTCACTTCTCCAGTAGCAGTGTTCTCCTGACACTCCAAATCACCCTCAGCAGCGAATCTCTTTCAGGAGCACTGCACATGCTGTACCAAAGCTGGCATCATCCCAGCTACACCACAGCTGCTGCTCCTAATTGAGCAGTGTTAATTCAAAAGCACTATCAAAGCCCATGACAAGAACAGATCAAGCATACTCTAATAGTAGTAAAACATGGCATTTGTATGTTTTTGGTTTGAATTATTTCCATTGCTAGAAAAGTTTTCCTAATGCATTGAGAAAGTAGTATTGTTCCACAAGGCCAGAATTTCAGTGATCTCCGTGTTTTTACCTGGCTTTCCAACTGGGCCCTGGAATCCAGGATCTCCCTCGAAGCCAGGGACACCATCAATCCCTGGCAGCCCCGGTAAGCCTGCAGGGGCTGTGATTTCTTCTGCCTGTGGGGTTATGCCGGGAGCCCCTGGTTGGCCAGGGAGACCTGCACACAGTGTAGGAGACAGTGTAAGTGCATCATGAAAACGTGCACAGCTTCGATGATAATAGCAACACAAAATTAAATTAATGCTGCCTTCATATGTCAGCACGGGGTATCTTTCTACAAGTGATTCATTAAGCTCTTCCTAATTTATTTCAATTGTCTAAGAAGCCAAGAAGCCCCCCAGATAAGCCAATTAAGGGAACTCTGGAACTTTCTCCATCCCAAACCATTTCCAACAAAGCAGAGCTCTTCACATTCTCTGGCACTCACCTCGACGTCCTGTTTCACCTTTCAGCCCGGGGTAACCAGGATCCCCCGGGGGCCCATCTTTACCTGGCATCCCCATGAGACCAGGCTCACCTCTGACTCCTGCAAAGGTACACAGATAAGACCTCAGAGGCTGACCACGAGCTCCTGATACCACAGCTGGGGCACTGAGGAGCACACTGATGGCAGCAATGAGAACACTGTTTCAGCTCTGAGATAGAGCTGTGACCCTTCAGGAACTGTGCCCATGATAATGTCCAGAATGGCTGCAGAGCCTGGAGAGAAGAATTTCCACTGCTACATAATTGCACTTGATAGATAATATTCTTCCACATGGACATCACGTGCCCAGAAAAAATATAGTAAGGAAATCAAAAAGTGATGTGGGACACACTGACTCTCACTTTACCAGTCAGAGGTAAAACCTGTGTGGACCCAAAGGAAAGACAGCCAACAAACTCAGCTGTGCTCACACACAAAGCAGTCACAGTCACCACACAATAACCACTCATACTGCCACGGTGACAGCTGCCAAAGTACACCCAGGCCCTCTTCATGGCAAGATTACCTTTGAATCCAGACACGCCAGGGAGTCCAATGGGACCGGTAGGTCCCACATCGCCCTTAGCACCTCGCAAGCCAGGAACACCAGGGAAACCCGGACTGCCTGTGTCACCTTGGTCAAAAGCTGGTCCAGGGGGCCCTCGCACTCCTGGAGGACCTGGAAGACCTAAAGACAAAGTGATAATTGGCACAGCCTCCTCTTGCAGCACATAAATGCTGTTGCTATCCCCAGTGGGTCATTCTAGTGCACAGTCATTGTTCGGCTGTTTGTATTTCCAAGACTGTCCTCCCAGAGGAGAAGATTCAGGCCACAGTTACTTATGTAAATATAGGTACGAGAAACCTTTAAATCCTTTTGACCATAGTCACCTCACTTCAAATCCTGGGCCTGAGCACCTATAGCCCTCATCCCAACTGATAGTTAGCCTGGTCACTCAGATATTACCTGGGTGAACAACAGGAGCAGCTTCAAATGTCTGCCCAGGTAAAGACTTGGTCTCATCCACTTCAATCAGGCTGATAGGCAACAAATAGGCACTAATGCTATCATGACAGATCTTTCACACTGCAAGGTAAACTTGCTATTGACCTTAGGACAAGTGCTCCCTGTGTATCTTTGAGTAGCAACAAAATTTTGCTGCCTCCCAGTTCCCACAGCTAACTTTTAAACTTCAGGAAGAGAGTGTAACTACAGCCGTAGAAACCACAGTCCAAAATGGAGCTGGTGTCCAAATTTAGACATAACACATTGGACCTAAATAGTTACTTTAGTGCCTGAGTCTGTCTTCAGCATCACAATGGGTGAAATGAATACTGATCACAGAGCTTTATTAATAGCTATATCAAACCAGGATTTAATAGCAGGAACTGGAAACAGAGCTCCTTATTCTCAAGCCTTGATCTAAAAATCAGATTACTAAAGTGATGCTACTCTAAGTCATTATCCTCAAAGAGTTCTTCAAGAAAGTGCATAAAAGAAAACAAACAAACAAACAAAAAGCAAAACAAACAGAAATCCTCCTAGCTAGTCTACTCTCCTTATCCATACCTGAACTCCCATCGAGTCCTGGATGGCCAGCATCCCCAGGTCTCCCACGTATATCAGAAGGAAGAGAAATTCCAGGAGTTCCTGGCAAGCCAGGCAGTCCCACAGGACCTGGGGGACCTAGAAAAAGAAATACAGTGAGTGTATCCCAAGCTCTCAGCACACGTGCTGACATGAACAGAATTAGTGGCTGAGCAGTATATGTTGAGCAGAACAGAAGAAATTACTATTTCCTGCTGTTCAGGACAGGTACAGACAGTGTAAGAACTGTGTAACCATTTCTCAACCATATAACCATGCTGCAGACGTAATACTTACCTTTGAGACTACTGTCCACTTCTGTGACTTCAGGAGTTCTGTTTGGTAATTCCTTTAACTGTGCAAACCCAGCAGCCTGAGTTGCAACACATTCCACCAGGCTTACAAACACTGGTACTTACCCGTGTCTCCTGAGGAGCCTTTTGGTCCAGGGAATCCTACAGCTCCTCTACCCACACCTGGAGATCCTTCCTCACCCTTCAGCCCGGGGAGACCTGCAGGGCCTTTCAGTCCAACTTCACTCAGACCTAATTAAAGATGGTTGGAGAAGAAAGCCTATTCAAATAATCTTCTAGCAGTTAATTCATTACGAAAATAGAACACAGGTATCATTTTAATTTCATACAACAAAGCTGTTCATTTTCACATAAAAAATGTCTGCCTAGCTTTGAAATGCTACTTTATAAGATAAGTGCAACCAAACAAGTCCCTTTGGAAAGGTTTTCCTCCTTGAGACTCTGCAGAACACTTTGCAAAACAGAACCACATTCTATTTCATACAATTAAAAAATATGAAAAAGTACAGCAAAAGCCCAAAAGCAGAATTAATATCTGATAGAAGAAATCAGCTTCTGATCTGGTCTAGAGGGAGGTGTCCCTGCGGAAGGGCTGGAAATAGATGATTTAAAGGTCTCTTCCAACCTAAATCATTCCATGATCTTACCAAGGCTTTTCTTGAGCTCCACATAACAGAGAGCAGTAAGGAAACTCGGCATCATTCAGCCCAACTCAAAGAGAGCACTTGACACTGCCCTGCTAAAATCAAGCATCCACTGAAGGTAGAAGAGCTTTATGATTTTCATTCCATTGACGTTCCAGCAGCAACAGCCCTTCAGGAACTCAAGGAGAACCACCCACAGAAAAACCTCCTTTACTCCACAGGCTGCATCCTATTCTTACTGGCATTAAAGAAGAATTTGCACGTGCACATTCAGACTTTTGATATTCCTTCCTTTGATATTATACTATAAAGTCACAACTGGGTGAAACAGCAGTTCTGTGAGGAGCACTGCTCTTGTGATAGACCAGTTAATGCACTTCCCAGCTAGGACACTTTTACCATCTAAAACCTTTACCTGGTGTTCCAGGAGACCCTTTTGTGCCCGGCAAGCCATTCAGACCATTTAAACCTGGAAATCCGTGAAAACCTTAAAAAAAAAAACAACATAGGGAACATTTACTAAGTGAGAGTACAGCAAACAATCTAGTTAGATGGAAATGCTTCACAGAAACTACAACAGGTGTGAGAAACAGGACAGAGCAACACAGTACATAAAGCTTCCCTTCGTTCAGTTTCCATGAAGGGAAACTTCTCACTGCTCTCACTGGCTTCACCCTTGGTGGAATCCCATTAGTGATCCATATCAGTACAGAACCTCTCCCTTTCCAAACACTCCTCTGCTCACTTCTAGCAGCTGATGCCTGCACTAACACTGCCAATAGATGAGCTGATTTCCCACGCACAGCTGGCCCTCACGTAGAGTGCTGCCTGCCTGCTGTGATACACTTGGCTGAAACCCTGGTTTTCTGATTCAATTTCTCTGCCCATATGCAGGCTCCAGACATACCTTTTGGTCCTGCTGTTCCACGAGCTCCTGGGAATCCAACAGGTCCTGGCTGCCCTGGAGGGCCTGGTGGCCCAGAGATTCCTCTTAGCCCAGCATTTCCAGGGATTCCTAGAAACAAGCAGCAAGATGTTTCTGTACTACGCATCCAAAACAGCTCATAGCTCCATCATTCTACAGCTTCTGATCCTGTAATTTAATTCATAAGATGGGAAAATTATTACCTAAAAAAACTATTCGAGGAAAAACAGATGAAAATCATTTTCACTACCACTAATAGCACTGTCAGACTGTTCATTTGATAGCTTTTAAAAAAACACCTCAGAAATGACATTCTTCATCACCCACCCAGTGATAGGCTGGAACAGTTCACATAGTGAATAACTAATTAAGTCGGTTTTCAAGTAAATATTCCAACAACTTCCACTGATCTTCCACCTTTTATTCCAATAGCAATTTGAGGGTATACCTGCTACTTCATTATACAGAGAAACTTACAGCCATTAAGTGCTGCAGTGGAAGATTTTAGGGCAGTCTTGTCCATAAGCAGCTGCAAAGAAGCAGCTATTGCTTGTTTCTCATTAAGACCTTTCCTGATTGTTAGAGCAATTCTTTTGGGTTTCAACTGTGCGGGATTCACAGTATGGTCAACTCAAAGGATTAGTACAACAGAACACAAGGTGATACCTTACAGTAATGTCAAACAATTCCCATCTTCTTGTCAACCTTCTTATGTAAGCCTCAGCTGAGATGAGCCAAGCAGGACTCAGGAAATAAAAAGGTGAGGTTGTTCCACAGCTACACAATGAACTACAGAACTTGGGTGCCTAGTCCAGTACCTGCTGGTCCTTCTTGGCCAAGATCTCCTGGGCCCCCTTTAAGCCCATTCACTCCAGTGCTTCCTGGGTAGCCTGGTTCACCCTTGAGTCCTTCTCTCCCTCTCTCTCCTGAAATGATAAAAGCACACACTATACCAGAGCACAAGGTAAAGTAAGTGGAGGCAGGTCTGACAAGAAACACACTAGACTGCAGCTGCAGCACTTAGGTCTGCTCAACTATGGTCTGGGCCCTGGAGCAGTCTGCCTGGATGCCATACATCCCACAGCATGTGAACTGGGCTGGTTTAGGATGTGTTCATTACCATCCTGATTTATGGTCCACCTGGATACTAGTATTCTCAAATCTCATTTACAGGACATGACAAAAGTATCTCCATTTACAGATTACAAACAACCCTGAACAGAGCAAAGTTATCCAACTTTACCTGGGAATCCTGGGTCCCCTCGCTCTCCTTTAACTCCAGCAGTGCCAGGAACGCCAGCAGACTCTCCCTGGTCACCTGGAAAAGGAAGATATGTTGAGAAGGCCATTCTGTACCTGACTGTTTATGAAAACAAACCTTGCAAATTCACAAAGTAAAAAAAGACAACAGTAAATGCTGTACCAAAGAAGTTTGAGAATGTTTATAAAATGCAATGCATGCAAATAAACTCAGGGCAGGATAAGACAAACATTTATTGGTAATTTCACAGCATCCTGCCCCTTATGCCTTTAACACAAGTTGACCAGGGAGAAGAGTGCCTCCTGTACTGTCCACTGTGTTTCATAAAGTGATCAACATATGAAAGGATATTAAACTATTAGGCAACTGGCTTGAGACTGAATGAATGACCTACTGGGGGAACACCTACTTCTGAGCCAGTCACTGAAGATCAATGGAAATTTCCCGAACTCGTCTGTCTTGGCCATTAATCTTAGGACTGCAAGGACTGAAAGATCAAATAAACAGTGAAAGATTTCTTACCCTTTGGACCAGGGAGGCCAATAGGTCCTGGGAATCCAAGTGTTCCTGTGATACCATCTGAACCCTGAAATAAAAGCCCAAAGCTAGCTTTTGTTTTTAATTCTTGCTGTTCCAAGCTGGGGTCATGTGGGATAACAGACAGCAAAGATGTAGGAAGAGACATTATCCAAAGTGTCATTCAACAGCATAAACCAAATAAAAACAAGAAAGTGTTGTAAAGACAAATTCTGTCAGCTTCAGGCCAGCTGTTTTATAACAGAAGTACTGATGAGAACACAGTATTTTCACAGTAGCTCTTCGAGAAGATGAAGATATTTAAGAAGATATTTACCCTCTCTCCTGGCATTCCTGGAAATCCTATGATACCACGTGTACCCTTCTGTCCTGGCAACCCAGGCTGTCCAGGTGGACCAGGGAAGCCTTGGTCACCATGAAAACCTCTCTCTCTGCTTGCTGACCCAACAGGTCCAGGAAGACCGGGCTGTCCATGGCTTCCTGGGACTCCTTTGTCACCTGAGTTTACAAAAAAGAGTACAATTCCAATTCATAATGCTGACATTCATTTGACCAACTGACTTGTTACCCAAAGCTTTCCTTAGAGACAAGGAAGGGATGGGATAATATCTACAGAACAGAACTTCAAACAAAAACTGTTTTTTCAAAATTTAAAGCTGCTCAAATGTGAATGGGAAAATAGTAATACTGCAGACTTTGTCAAAAGGAAAGACCGTGCTTCACCAGCAGTAAATGCAGCTGCCGAACAACTGAAACAGCAAATCCCTACAATGCTGTGACATACCTCTGGGTCCTGGGAATCCTCCAAGTCCAGCTAATCCAGGATCTCCTTTGTCTCCTTTTAATTGCAGTGCCTGTTCTGGAGCCCCAAGAACAGGAAGACCAGGTGGGCCTACATCACCTCTGTCACCTGAAGAAATACAAAGTAGGATTATTTTGCGTAAGACTGCTTAACAGAAAAAGAGTATAGCACTACAAACTGACAGACAGAGACAGAACACACATTTTCTGATGTCAGTTCATCAGTAGGTGCACCTTTGGTAACCAGAACAAAGTATTTCACCTGGAAGAACAGAACACAGCATGCAGAAGAAAACATTTCTGTTTTATAATTATTTCAAGTTTATAATTGCTTTATTATTGTTATAATGAGCAGACATCTCAGAAAGCTCTCTGAAGTTCTCCTGCTGCACAGACAACAAATGCCTTTACTCTATTTCTCACCTTTTTGACCTTGGAGTCCCAGAACTCCAGGGCTTCCTTTTTCTCCCACTGCGCCAGGAGTTCCTTTAAACCCATTCACCCCAGGGACACCAGGCAGGCCTGGCATGCCTGGGAAACCAAGCAGGCCAGAAGAGCCCTTTTCACCTGTATAGAGAAGTCAATAAATAGAGAAAATCAGTCTCTTCTGATATGCTACACACACACCTAGCTGGCAGGTGGAGGCACGTTGGGTTTGGCCAGTCACCCAAATCTGCGCAGTAAAACCTGATGGTGAAAGCCAAACAGAGCCACTTCTCCCAAGATACTTTCAACCAGCACTTTTTGGCTTTGTGAGCTTGGTTCTGCTTCAACTAGAGGGTAAAACCCAATCAATGAGCAACATGCAGTCACACAGCTTTATTGCCCTCTCTCTAAAATAACACTGAATTCTCCAAATCACCAACTACTGTTTTTAAACTTGGTGGCCATACATTTATACTTTCCATTTGGTTTGTCCTTCATTCTCTCACTCCTATGGAATTTCTCTTACTTTATAACTTCATTCACTGTTCCTCATTCTTCCAGTTCTCTTGTCTTTCTGTCTTGATGTACAAGATAGGTTCTCCATAGGGGCCCCAAGTCCTTAGACGGACCTCCTCACTACTATAATTTGATTATTAAATTCATTATTTGTAATTCACAACTCAGCAGCAAATATAAACAAATTCTAATGCTAGCTGAGAAATCTGTCGGAGTACGGCCTAAAATCAACAAGGCCATTTTTTTCTGGGCAGTAACCTCAGGCTGTTCCTCAGATGGAATACATACCTTTTGGCCCAGAGAAACCTGGGCGTCCATGTTGACCAAAAAGTCCAGGTGGTCCTAAGAATCCCCTTTCCCCAGGAGGCCCTGGAGCACCATCAAGACCTGGGAAGCCTTTCATACCAGCAGGGCCTTGAGGACCTACATCCCCAGTCAAACCTTTGACTCCAGGAAGTCCTGAATCAATACAAGAAAGAACTCAATAGATTATGTCATACAAACACTGAGGAAGTTCTGTGGACAGCTTCCCAAACTCTTTAAGCACAGCGTTGTTTTTTATATGACAAATGGACCTTAAGGCACATGCAGCCTACTAGAAGGCATGAAGTTTAGAGCTGCAAAAGCATTAGTGATCTAATAATAAAATACCTATGAAGAGGGTTACTGCCTACATCACTACACCACTGGCAAGAGTGAAACCCCTTATGATGTTCCATTTTTGTCTCCTTTACCAGATACTACATTGTAGAGCACCAGTCTTACCTTTATCATCAAGGCAGCCAAGCCAGGATGGGGAGCATCTTTAATGTCAGCTACATCTACCTACCCCATCCTTAGAGCAAAGCAGAGATCAATTTGAGAGACTTGTTTTTACAAGTTTCTTTTCCACCTTGGCAGTTAGAGCACTACTTCTCAAAAGCAAATTGCTCACTAAGGGAACAAGCTGATAGTGTTGCCATAAAACCAACACTATATACACTCAGTTTTGTTTCTAAACGCTTCAGAGTGTTTCTAGCTGAAGCTTTGTAATGGTTTACAACTTTAAATAAAGGCTCAAACCGTTGAAAAGAGAATGCTTAGATTCAAAGGGAGGAAGGAAAGAAAACAACCAAGTGCTTCTGAAAAATGACATTTGCAGCAGCAGCACCTGATACATGAGCTTCACTGTATTCAAACACTTTAAGTTAAGATTCAGTATTTTATTAAAGCAGACATTTTATCTACTTAATGTAAAAAGGCCAAGAAAACTCAGCTTAAAAATTTTGTGTATGTTAAGGATTCCCTTTTAAGCTTCAGGCTTTGTTACCATCTGAGCATTCTCACTACAACGGTACTTTGCCTTCTAGTTTGATTAGCAGTAATAAGGGGTATCACCTACAGTCAATGCAATTCCTGTAGCATTAAAAGCTAGGTTGTTAGTCCATGAGCTTTTATGCTACACTGCATTTTCTCACCTTGACAGCCTATGTGAAGAACCCATAACCAAACAGTGTGACATCAGAAATGGGGAGTTGATGATAAATGGAATAGAAACATGGTGAGGGAAAAAACAGATACAATATGTAAACAGAAAGAATAAGGATACAAGGAAATTAATGATTCAGAGAATACAGCTGAAATATCTTAGTCATTTGGAGTTTATCACCCTAGCAATGGAAGGTATTTAAAAACAGCTGAAGGAAACAGTCATATATGGCATACAGTCCAGAACTGTGAAATAACAAGGAAGTGAAAGTCATGTTAGCATTCTCATAAAAAAGTTAAAAACTGTAATTTTCGTCTCAAATGAGGTTAGTGCTTTCATTCATTTGTTGTCATTGTGTTTCAGCACTGTCATTCTGCACATCAGGACAGAATTACATCACAAGCCATTATCTACTAATTCCCAGATGCCTCTCTGCTTGGTTCTCTCTTGAATACAGTTATCATGAAACACTCTAGTCAGAACAGCTTGAGAGATACTGTTGTTTTCAAGCAGTTTTTTTCCTGTAAAGTGAAGGGAAATAGGTTTATTTTTCTGGCACAGTTGGTGTAGCACATAAGTGCTTCTTCTCAGAAAGAGAACAGATTTCCAACCTATAAAAGTCACGTACCAGGCAACCTCATACGTGAAAAAAGTCAACTGTTATAAAAATGGGAAATGAAGATTAGTCAGTGTATACAGCCAGCCTGTAAATGCAGAGGTGTTAAAAGATATCAAAATGCTTTCTCCTGTTTTCTGCTCCTCCAGTGCAGGAGGATACCAGATAACCATTCCGATGCCAGTCAGAGGTAAAAGGCTCACATGCTGCACTCAGTTACCCTTAAATAGTGGTAGAAGCTCTCTCAGCAACTGGCAACCTCTCCTATACTTCCTCAACACTGTAGTGTTCAGCTCAGCTACTTGTCCTCATCTGAAGATGTTACATACCTGGTGCTCCTGCAAGGCCAACAGATCCCAGTGGTCCTGGTTTTCCCTTAATGCCAAAAGGACCTCCAGGACCAGGAGGTCCCCGCAATCCGGGGACACCTGAATATCCTGGGTTACCCAGCTCGCCTTTAATACCTAGGAGGCCTGGCCTCCCATCCAGCCCTGGGAATAGAGAGACAGAAGGTTACAGAACAAAATAAGATTCACTTTTTCAAAGAAAATAAGAGTCCTATTCAAAGTTTTTGAGTTGCATTAGATTCTAAAAGCGAACCACCACGTATCCATCTACAGGCTGCTTAAAAGACCACTAATAGAGTACCTTAAAGAGATGGGAAAAATGAAAGGTTTTTGAAAGAAACAGTTTGATGCTCCCAGATACAAGCAGCATCAGTGCTTACCTTTTGGTCCTGGAAACCCAAGATCTCCTGCAAGCCCTTTATCCCCTGAGAGCCCAGGTCGGCCACGCTCTCCCTGGGCTCCACTCTCAGCACCAAATACATCTCCAGGAGCCCCTTTAGTTCCAGCTAAGCCTGAAGCACCCATCTTTCCAGGCAAACCATCTGTCCCATCCAATCCTGGAAGTCCTTGTGATCCTTGCTCTCCTCGTGGTCCAGGGAAACCTCAGGGACAAGGACAGTAAACATCACTCATCAGAAGTACAGGCTGTCTGTTTCCAGTAACATCTTTAACAAAATCAACATTTAAAAAACATCCATGCAAGCAAAAGCTGTTTGGAAAGCTGCAGAACGTTCTGGTACTGAAGTAGAAACAGGGGTTGGAGATAGTGCTGAAAATGTTAAAGCTCAAAGTCATAGATCTGCATCCTTGATTTCATCAGATGAAGTTTAGGCAAGATCTACAAAAAAGGAGGAAGATACCATTTCAAGCTACAGACAAGCTCACTACCACTGCCTTCCACAAGAGCTGCAAATATAATATACTAATCACACCTTTCTTACTGTATCCTCCAAGTCAAACAGCTTTGAGCACTGAGGAGCAGAAGACACTAGCAGTCCTGGTATGAGAAAGACTGCAAAGTTCTCTCTCTCATTTACTAAGTAGAAATAAAGTAGCACTGCTGTGTGAGCACTGCACTGCTCAGAGGCTATGTCATGCAATCACTGACCCCATAAAGATTGGATCCCCCCTTCTACTTAATGCAGTGAAAAGAGATTCTGACAGCCACATATCACAGAGAAATATGATGGATATACATCAGCCTCAGCCTAGTTCCCCCACCACTTGCTCTTTATTTAATACAACCATCAGAAACTCTCACAGCTAAAACAAGTCCAAATACAGTGTGCCTTTACCAGAACATCACACAGTTTAAAACAGGTTTTAAAATCAACTTAGGTTTCTAAACTGTTACATAGCACATGATGATGGTCTCTGGAACAACAAACTACATTGGCTGTCCTATGTTCTTAGACCAGTGGTATAATATCAAAAGCACAGATGGCATTTGAAAGAAGCACTGTGGAGTTCACAAACAGAGCACTGTGAATTTAACATATGAAGATGTGGCCTAGAAGGTAAGACAACTTTTTTGATAAAACATTCTACGTGTTAATCATAAGAGAAAAACTCTTACCAGGTTCCCCTTGCAAGCCAATTATTCCTGGTGACCCAGGCTGTCCTTTTGACCCATGTAATCCAGGTTGCCCTGGAATGCCAGGAAAGCCTTTGCTGCCTTTGGGACCTAAGGATTAAACTAATATTAATGAATGAAGAGTAGAAGGCAAAAACACAGCACCGGGAAATGGGATCAGGACTCTTCTGCAAAGCTAGTGCTGAAATATGCACTGAAAACACAATTTAACACACAAAGCATCTCAAGTCCATGGCTTTTTCAACAGCTATGTAAACACAAAAGAAAAGGGTTTGTGTTCGGAGGCTACTTGAAAGGGAAAAAATGGTGCAATCACTATGATCCTCTATGGGATTTAAGCCCAGTCACTTTGAAGAAAAAGGCTACTATTCTGTCAGTTAACTCTCAGGAATACCTATCACTCATAGGACATTAATTAGCAGGCATTATCTTCTTTGAGGAATAGGTGCTTCTGGGCAGTCATTACAACCAGCTTGTCTCCATACCTGGCAACCCTGGAAGGCCGGGAGTCCCAGGGGGACCGTATGCTCCAGGAACTATGCAGGGCAAGGTGATACCTAAAGCAAAGAAACACTAAGCTTACACACAGCTCCTCTCAGATAGATGGTCAGAAGACAACGACTTTGTATCCAGATGTTTTTCACAGGACATGTAATTGATCGGGAGTAAACTTAAGCACACATCATAACAGTACTGATATCTGAAATAGTGATGTTAAAGAGAAGGCATCTGGAGCCTGGAGTTTAATCTCATCCCCACTGCTTACTATCAGATCAGTAAGTGGTTGCATCTACTGCTGTGGAGCAACAGTAGCATGATATCCATGGCTTCCACTCACCAAAGTAGGTATTGAAAAGGCAGTCTGTGACTCAGACAGCTCATGGGCAGGGGTGAGAGCTTTCAAAACCAGTAGGAGCAGAAAGGTGTTTAAAACCTGAGTATGTTTCTAAGTGGTATATAAACTGTATGCTACAGTGTGAAATTATAAAATAAATGTACGTATGCAAGACAGAATGCACATCTAGAAAGTATTGATAGATGTTTAAAAAACTGTGAACCCAGAGTTTGTGCCAGAGAGATGCATATGAGGAAGAGGAAACAGCAAGGATTTATTTTTCTGCCTTGCTCTCCAACTGCTGCTTCTGCAATCTGTCAGACTAAGAAATAACCACATGGCTTGTGAGAACATTTCCAGCAAACAAGACTCAGCAATTGCAAAGCTCTTTGAATGACTTCCACTTATAAAAAGACTCTGTACTACCAATCCCTTTTCATTCAGGGGAGTTTCAACTCAGGTGGCATTACCAGTTTGCTAGCACATCAGATTTACTTGAAAGACATCAAACACTTCCAGAACTCCTCTTCGTGACTGACAATCTCAGGTCACGTTAACATGGTCGCAGCAATGATTATCACAAAAACTCAAGGATTTCCACTCCAGAAATGCTCCCAGTTATCTCAAGAGAAGTCTGTACTAAAACTGCAAAATTAGCTCCTAGATGGTAATAGCTGGCTCGGATTAATACTATCTCAGAGACACGTTCTGAAAATCAAAATTCAAAGAATCTTCAAAGCCTTTTCATCAGATAAACTACATACAAAAGATGACCACAAAAAGAGCTTTGGGGAAGAAGGGTGTTTTTTCCATTACTTTGTAGGAACACTTCTGTATGCATAGGCAAACAGTTGCTTAACTGCTTGTTGCCTGTTAATTATTAATTCAAATAAAAAAAAAATCTGGAGCTCTTTTTATTTCAGTAATAGTAATAGTTCTGAAAACTGATTCAGAAGTCCCACGTGTCAGTGAGTTATTACTTTTACCTGCACAATGAAGGCCAGTGCTTCTTAAAAACTTCATTTTTTTAACTGCCTTCCCCATTACCTTTGGTGTAAAATGTCTCTCTGGTAAGTAGGTTCCATTCAACACCATTAGCATTTGAATATTCTAACTCAGATATTTGCTGCTTGTTATCTGTGTCCTTCTGAGCCTAACAACTTCAGAAAGAAGTGACTGTTACGTCAGGTCTAGTAAGCCCTCACTCCAGCTTTAGTTAATTTTAAGAGCAGTCTTTAATCTAATGCTACATTGTGGCTTGGGTACAAGAGAAAGAGTAGTTGTTCTGTCACTTGTAGCAGCTTTGCACCTTTTCAAAGTAAGAGCATATATAGAAACATTTACCTGGAGGGCCTGGCAGACCTGCTTGTCCTGGAAAACCATCCACCCCTGGGTCACCTGGTGGCCCACGAAGTCCAGCAGGACCTGGATATCCAACGCCAGGAGAACCAATCTCTCCAGGACGGCCCTTGGTACCAGGTAATCCTGGTAGACCTTTTTCACCTGGGAAACCTAGCCCACCATCACCCTGTAAGCAACAAATTACAACAGAAAATCAAAGAGCTGCGGAAGGAGGAAATATTGCTGCCATTTTAACAAATGCATAAAAGTTTTGCCAGTCCCGTGCAAGTTTCAAGGAAGGTACATGGAAACCATTTTAAATGGCTCACCAATTTTCCAAAATGCAGAAAGACCCAGTTACTATTAAAGATTATATATTTTATCTGTCAACACATTAAGTACATTACATTAAGTACTATATATTCTGAAAAGGGCCTTTTCACTACAAAGAACTTCATCATCTGATTGGGTAGCCAGAGGCATGATTAGTGCCAATTACTAATGTTCATCAAGACAAATCTCTGCTCAGAGACTATGAGATTTCTTATGTGTTTGGAGACGTATTACACAGACAAACAGGGATAGCAAACCAGGCCTTTTTAATCTCTGCTCCTTATTACGATTCTGAAGCACTGCTGCTAAATGAATTTGAACTTACTGGTGGACCTGGTGGGCCTGGCAAACCTGGAAGTCCATCCCTGCCAGGAGTTCCTGGGAAGCCTGAAGGTCCTCTGGGTGCTGTTGCACCACGATCCCCAGGAGCACCTCTGCCTGTTGCATAGGATGGATCACCTTTTTCTCCCTTCAGGCCTGGAACACCTGGCTGGCCAGCTGAAGCCTAGAAACCAACAGATTAAAAAAAAAAACAAAAAAAAACCAAGCAAAAAAGAAACAAAACCAAAACCAACCAGGCACGTGAATATGCAGAGAAGATTCTTTGCTTTCTAAAAATGTCATAAAATGTCAGGAAGCAACAACTGGAGATAGAAATAATTTCCAAAGGGTTTCCTATTGTATGTTACACTTAAAAAGAAAAAAAAAAATGGGGGTGGGGGGATCTGATTATTTTCAAGTGATTCAGTTTAATTTTACAGTGGTAAGACAAATGCTGTTGTATGTCACTACAGTGACAACAGCCTTGGAACAAATTATTCAAATTATCAAGTCTTCCCTATAACTTGGTGTGCTGCATTCACTGACATGGATAAAGATATTCTAATGTTATTTAGTTCTAGTATAGAGCAACTGAGGAGACTGCACCTAAGACACCAGCTTTTATAGCTACGAGCAATGATGTGGAAAGACCTTATCCTTCGATTTTAGGTCTTCTCTCCATACAGATGTATATCTGCTTTCACAATCAGCCCTCATGGCTGACTGAAGAACCCTGGGTCTAATCCATGCATGTCTGTGGCCAAGAGGCCCCAGAATTAATAACTGTTACTGCTTTTAGCTTTGACTGCTAAGAAGCAGTTCTCTGAACTTAAAAACTATTTCTTCCCCCACTTTAATGTATGATAATTTCTCTACTTGCAGACTCTTATCACATCAATTTCTAGTTTGGACAAAAAGCAAGTAAATCAAGTACAAGAAACTACAAAAAAAATAACAACTATGTCCTGGTCTCACAGCAATCAACACCAGTGACTGCATATTGACATTTTTTCTCCTTTAATTCACGATAAACAATGAAAATTCTTCCTGCCTTACCAGAGGGCCTCGCAGTCCCGGTGCACCCACAGTGCCTGGGTCTCCACTAACACCTTTAATCCCAGGCACACCACGACTTCCTGGTAGACCCTGTGGACCTGAGATGCCTTTTAGACCTGCTCTCGTAACTCCTCCATCACAAGCACAATCACCTGCATCTCCTGGAAAATACAGTCATCGCATCTGCTTCAAGACCTCCAAAAGTGGTATTTGATTCAATTAGGACAAAACCATTATGAAATGATATGATGTTGTGCCTACTTTGCTCAATGAGCGCCAAGCAAGGGGAGCTCTGTATGGTTTAATTTCTCTACAACACCCACCACCCAATTACCACATGCAGCATGAACCCAGGCATTATGTATTATTCATTCTTACTTTAATGATCCCTTCCTAAAGGTTTAGACTCTCTAAAGGAGATTGTTTGAGGAGAGTTTAGGTCAAGTTCTGTGGATTTTAGAAGATGGCTGCATGTCAGAGAAAGCAAAAGCATACTCCCACTCATAGAAGGTTACAATGACCCTCAGCTGGATAACTTTATCTTTTCTGAAATTGTAACTGGGCACACATCCAAACAACGTACAGTGATGCCTGCATCATACCACTTCTTGCTGCTAGTTCCATCACATACTAAAACCCAAATTCTCATTGTTTCTTAGCACAGTGAAGAATAAAATCATTCTTGTCATTTCTCTGTATTACAAAAAGCAAAGGACGTTATCTCTAAATCTCATTACGTGTTAAACCTTCAAAGCACAACCTGCTCAGCTGAGTATGAAATGCTTATCTGCTTATTTACCTGAGCAGAGGAATTAAAAATAGAATTTCAACAGCAATGCTGGGCACCACTCTCTCTAAATTGTAAAGGTTACTGCTCTTTTAATCCAACTAGAAGCTTCTCTCATTTGTCAAAAATAAACTTTCACCCTTAGGATATTAACCACATCAAAGTGAGGTCAATTGATTGTTAAAAGGCTCTTCCAAAACAAGAGTTAAATTACCTTTGTAACCCTTTGGACCCAAAGCTCCTGGAAGCCCTCTTTGTCCAGGCTGCCCTGGGGCACCAGTCCTTCCATCTAGGATAGCATCTGGGAGGAATGAAGGACCTGTACGTGGAAAGCAAACAAAAAGCCCTGAGAAGGATAGGTTTACAGCTTGTTAATTACTTAGAATACCAGATATGCAACTGGCAGAAATGGCACCAGTTCAAGCCATGGCTTGTTCATCAACACAAGTTGATGAACAGCAGACCACGGGCAGCCATGTGTTCTTAGCTTCCCATAAAGAAGAGCAAAAGATCTTGCAAGTTGGATGTAACAGAGCTTTACTCCTCTAATACTCTATCACCGCACTTTTTCAAAGACTTAACAACTGGCCAAAGAACCAAACAAACTGCAAACACGCTGTACAGAGGGCAAACAAATTAGTCCATGCAGTTCAGGAAAGGGCCCAAGTGGCAAAAGGTTAAGTGAAAGTCCCGTTACTTACTTTACAACTGCAGGACTACTCTCAGCATCTCTTTATACACGGATGAATACAACAAAACATGAACTGACAGAAACAGCAGAGGGACGTGACCTAACACAATCTAAAACTACAGTGTCTGAAAGCCCTTCCCTCAGTGACAACAGTAAGACAGAATGCTGATCAGCACACATCTGATGTTCCATGGAAACAAGCTGCAACCATCAGCTAAAAACAGCTCCAAGAGCTTTACAGACTCTGCAGAAAAATTAGCAGGATTTAACTGACAAATAATTATCAATAAGAGAGTGTTTAACTCTCCATGGAATATCATTTAATCATTTAATGCTCCATCAGAGGAGCATGCTCTGATTTTGAAAGTTTTGCTCTCAAGAACAAAACAAATAAAACATACTGTTTATGGCAGAGGAACATAACATAAGGTTTGCTTAAAATCAGTCCTTTTTCATTTACTACATTTTTTCTGAGGAAAACAAAACAATGCTTAATTAAACTAATCAGAAAATACATAGAGATGATTGCGTGAAAACGTAATCACATTTCCTTACATCCATAAACTGTCTCTTCAGGCATCCTGACTCCTGGTACCTGAAATACCTACTTGTAAGATCAGACATTTACCCCTAGTGCTCAAAAAGTGATAGTCTCTTCTTTATTTAACCCAGTAAACCACGGCAAACTTTATTCAGCTTTCTTCCCATCAACCTGCATGCTAAATCATATAACCTCCTTTCTTTTCCCCAACTAAAACACGTTTCTGAGAAGTCAATACCTGAATTGGCTCAGTCTTCTAAAACAGAACAAACATAAATTGTGCCTTTAGAACCATATGCTTCAGTCTATCAGGTTCCCCACTTTAAATTTAATTAGCTGCATTTTCTTATTTCAGAGGAGTGCAGATAAATATATCGAAGGTTGTGAGTTACAGTTAGAATGCAATATTAAATCAAGCCTCTAAGATTTATAAATGAATAATATTCACTTGCAAATAAATAAATACAGAAATCATGAATTCAATGTAAAAAAAATGATGTTAAAAATATACACACGTGATGAACCAGGCAATCCTGGTGCTCCTGGCAGACCAGGTAAGCCATCTCTTCCTGGAGTGCCTGGTAATCCAACTGTTGCTCTTCCTGGTTCTCCCATTTCACCCTTCACACCAGGAATACCAGGAGACCCTCCAGGGCCCATTCCATCTAAATAACATCAACATGATTATCAGCTATCCAGCAGCAAACAAACATATTCTGATACTTTTAACGTTATGAAAATTACTATTGTGTCCTGAACTGTAGCCATATTAGCAAAGGACATTTTCTAACTGCATACATTAATTGTAGTCACCAGCTGGCTCCCATTTACACATTCCTTTGGTCATTCAAAAAACTTTACAGGGCTGTATTGAACTCTCACTAACAGGTGAGACAAATAACCATGGAACACCTCTGAGTGAGATAGTTGCCTTAGTAGTTCCTGGCCTCTGGATCATTGCAGGCCAGGACTTCACAAATGACATTAAACTGAAACTTGAATGAGATTTTTGATGGGACGAATGGGTTCCAGCTACAGTGGTTTTACTTAGCTAGCATGCTAGCTCTGCTACAAAACAGAACTGTAGGGAACGTGCTTTAGCACAGGTGTTGGACTAGATGATATCCAGAAGTCCCTTCCAATCAATTCTGTGATTCTGTGAAAAATGAAGAGTCATTCAAAAAAGGTCATTTTCAAAAACATTTAAAAATGTATGGATTGTAGGAAAGGTTCTGTCAATTTGAAATTGAAATGGAAAATTTAATTTAAATGGAAATGAAACAAACCGACTTCTGTGTACAAAATACTGATAGCTGAAGCCTTGAAACAGGCTGTAATCACTGTGGGACTAATTCTCCTCCCGCCCAAGTGAACACACTTGGTTTTCCTGTGCCTCCTCCTTGCCTCCTGCACCTCACAGCAGCCTGCAGGTCTGCTGGCCAGCAGGAGGAGGAAGAGGCTAGCTGCAATAGCTTCAGCATCTCCAGCCTGTCATCCAGAGCCAGAGTCTTCTCCCAACACACAGAAAACAACCCGTTAAGGGCACATAGCAGATGCTTTACCTCTCTCCAGGCCTGGAAACCCTGGAGCTCCCGGAAAGCCCGGTAGACCACTGATCCCTTCATCGCCTGGAGGACCAGGTATTCCTGGGTTTCCAGGGTCACCTGGGGCACCTATTAGACAAATGCAGGAAGACAAGGAGGAAAAACTTGAGAATTTTCACTGAAAAACTGTTCAGCTTACTAGCTCAGTAGTCACTGATCTGACTGACAGCAAAGCTGTTACTAGCAAGACTGTTAGGCCAAGCTAACGACGATGGGAAAACTTCCTCCCGAGCCCAGTTAGAGGTTGTTTCAAACTTGGCCGCATTTAGAAGAGAAATAAGGCATTATTCAACTTGTCTCCTTAATTTTACAGATTCCAAGATTGTTGTCACCCAGAACTCAATCAACTGTGGCATTACGTAAGTTTTTTTTTCTCAGTGGTATTCATATCACATTGAATGACAAATTCAGAATGACATTCAGCCTATCCTTTTCCTTGGTACACAGAAATAAGACTCACAAACAGGCTACATTTCCCCAAGATCATATACAGTCAGCTTCCCAGGTGCTAAGCATTTAATTGTGCCTTGAAATGCATCATTGTGTTAACTCTAGAACGAAACATCTATTATAAATTCTGGTATAAATATATGGCACAAAATGTATTTGTATGTCACCAATACAGAAATGAAAGGAGGAATAACGAGATAGGCTAGACTCTAATCACAACATGGAAAAGTGGTAAAACAGAAATAAAACAAGTTGGATCAGAAAAAAAGTCCTTTAAACTAGTTTCAAAACTAACAAGAAATAAAAGTTTGTACCTGAAATTACTACACCTTCCTTGTCAACAATGATAGGAGGGCCTGGGGGACCGATGTCACCTACTTCACCCTGTAGAAGAAAAGGGGAAAATGAATTTCTCCAGAAAATCACCTAAATAGAAGAAGCAACTTGTGACAAACTGTGGTATCATCCATTCCTCTCACTCTAACATAGTATCTTTAAAACAGGTAGTGCAAAATCTGATTGTTGTCCAAATAAATAACCACGATACATACTTACTACAAACAAAATCCATTGCACCAAAGCAATGATGATTCATGCAGTAAACCCATACTGTTCTTCCACTTGCTCACCACCAAATAAGCCCTTCACCACTTGTATTTCTCATGTTTGCTAACCATATACCAACATTGTTGGCAGATGTTAAGTTTGCTCACAGTAAACTACTATCCAGTCATCTTCCACTCCATTTCCAGACATCTGACAGCCTTGGCAGCTATCTTAAACATCCGCTCACTTCCATAAGTTTGACTGAAGCAATGACATTTACTCATGCAAATACATTTACAATGGCAGTGCTTTAGTATTTCCATCTGAGAATTTACCTTCGTGCCTTCAACTCCATCCAGTCCTGGATAGCCTGGAATACCTGGATGACCCTGCAAAGTCACACATGGGAACATTTTTATGAAGTGAGACAGTAACGGATTGGCATAATTTGCTAGCTGAGACATCTGCAGTTCCTGGACTTGCAAAACAAAGCCAATTCACTGTCTTACACATACTGTCAAGCATCTGAGAAGGAATAAAGAGTAACCTGATTGCATTGATTTCCTAGCACTCATAATACCTGAGATAGCCTCTGCAGTAAAAAATAAAAGAGCATTTCACCTTTCTCCCTGGAATGCCACTGGATCCATCCAGCCCCAAAAGACCCTAAAAAACCAAAACACATTACACAGTTTTCAGAAGGTCCATCCCAGTCTGCTTTTACTTCATCATACTCCAAGATGTCAGTACCAAAGAGTGAAAAGGGAAAATTTCAAAAGGAGAAGCTACCAATAATTTTCCTTGTCTTTCAACTATTTTCAATCATCACTAAAAGAATTCAGCAGGATAACTGATAACAATAGGATAACTGATAAAAGGTGTCTTATCTTCTTAAGTCATTATCTTGCTAATTAGTAGTTCAAATCAAGTAAGTCATGGTATCTCAACTTACAAGATAGATAGTTCGTCATTACAAAGCTGTGAAACTTAACACAGACAAATATTTTCTATCTTGACAATTTTGACCTTCAGATGCAGAACAGAATGCTTTGGTCTTCCTGTTGTGTATGAGCACCATGTCTCTGCAAGTTCATGGTGATTTGCAGAATCTATGGCACAAGATGGGGCATGCTGTTAACTTCCACCTTCACTGTTCAGTTTGACCAATACCAGTTGCTAGCTGGACTTTTTCATTCCCAGATACTTGTGTTCTTTCATGGCTTATTCTGGTATGACATGAAGTCCCTAAAATCCCTCCAAAGGTTCTGTGAAGCTTTCAAAAAGCCTGGAAAAAACACAGGCTTGGCAGTATCAAGTTATATGTATCAATACATATGCATTATTTTCTTGGAGTGCCTCATCTATTTTCATCATTCACCTTTAGTCTGAGACTTTACTGAGTGAAGAAGTGCTGGTTCTGCTACCATATGGTGCTGGCTAATATGGATCCAATTTCTATATTTGGAACTCCTAAATGCTTTGAGAATGTTTCTGTTGGTGAAAGTCCACTTTATGAAACTAGTATAAGAACAGGCATTTAAGGACTTTGTAAGGTTACCTACCCTGCCGCCTGGCAAACCAGGCACACCTTTTTCTCCTTTTTCTCCAACACCTCCAAAGCCCTGAGGGAAAACATTAACATTAGATCTATATGGAACTTGAAATCACAGCTCTAAGTCAGAACGAGCACCAAATCACCTATGAACACAGACTGTACAACAGAGATACAAAGGAAACAGCCTGTTTCCACTGGGCTTCTTTTGCCTAAGAAAGAAATCAAGCAGCTGGCATTATGCTCAGTGCATTATCTTCTTCATTCCCTGTGACTTCCATCCATTTAGACTATAGTACATTTCTCAGCAGGAAATGCAAGTTAATGCTGCTATAAACAGCAAAGTCTGTCACTCTGTTTAGAGTTCTACATTTAGAAGTAATTTTAATCTAATTTCTGAACAGCAGCAGCTCAAGGCAAAGCTCAGAGCAGAGCACCCTTCTTTTTTTTATTTCTAAAGCTTAAGAATTACACAAAAATAGCTTTTTCACACTCAACAGTTGGAACTGTTTGGTTGTTTTTCCAGTCAGCAAAAAGTATCAAGTCCAGAGATGGAACACTAGGGTTTAATTTCAGTGAGTTACAGTAGTAAGGCAATTCTTAAGCTTCAGTCTTCAAATAACTTCTGCTTGTGGTTAAGTTCACACATATGTTCAATCCCATCGCTTCAGTGGGCTTCTTATGATGCTTAAAGATAAACACGCACATAATGGAACACGTCCAGAAAGGCTAATAACAAACTGTGCTTCATTAACAGGTTCTCGCACGCCATTCTCCTGAGAACATCTGCACACTGAAGAAATGGGCAAACAGTTTATCTAATGAGCCACAAGTTCCACAAAATATTTATTACCAAAACTAATCCAAAGAATTTGTGTTTACAACTGGTTATAAGCCGGGACAGACCTTTCTGGAATCCAGAGATAAATTGTTGTTGTTAATTCATACAGGAAAGATGCTACACATTCCTGAGTTTATAAGCACTAATGTTAAACAGCTCATTTTAAAACTAGATATACACATTAAGACTGTCAGATATAAAGATATGCATATTTGCTTTATAACTTGAAAGTAACCAAGAGTACATTTAAATATAATCAAACAACCATAAAGAAGATTTTTAAAATGTATCTATCTCTCAGTGGGTGATCCAGAAACACTATCATCAAGTGTCCAAGTAAAAGTTATGTCTACTTGCAGATTACCTCTGCAAACCATAGATTAAATGTACTGAAATGATGGCTGCTTTGTAGTGCCTATAGCAGGACAATGCTGTCTTCATATTTCCAAGACAAAAATGATCAGATTACAGTTGCATTCTTCAAAAAGTTACGTGGACATCTGTATCAGATTTTCTAACATTCAAGTGCCCAGAAGCTCCTGTAGAGGCCTTACGAGCTATTCAGAGGCTTCTGAGCCATCTAACTGATACTAGGCTCATACTGAAAACTCCTCCTTCCCCTTACCGGCAGGCCAGGCAATCCTTTGCCTCCAGGCAATCCTTGAGGGCCTGGCTCACCCTGAAAAAGGGAAAAGGTAAAGACAATAAACCACTGTGTCCATGAAAGTAAGACTTACCCCAATCTACCTGTCATACTCCTGACCTCTAAAGCAAGGCCTTGTAACTTATGTGGCAGTTGAGTATGTTTGATTTGTGTCATCATTTGCCAGACAGTGCCGATGCATGCAATGGATTGTCTGTGACCACTTCCCATGGCTTCAAAGACCACTACTTTGGAACTATTGTTCTACTTCCCTCCACTGCTGGAAGGCAAACCAGAACATCTCAGACCGTCATCTTTGAACATTCACAGTAATTTATGGAAAGCAGCAAATAACACATGCTGAGATAGAATAAAGTCCTTGTAATCCGGCCTACAACTTCAAAAGTAAGGCACATTTAACAGCCCTACTTTGAGTTTCAACCTAATGCAACTCCACCAAGTAAGACAGTGGCTCCCACGACTTAGACAGTAGCTCAGTCTGCTCCCAAACCACTCTGTATATGTTCTAGACTAATTCAACATGCTTATATTTCATGTGTGTAGAGAATCTTTGACTTGAGTTCCACAGGGTTTTTACAGATACAGTGATGAGCTAAATATGTACCTCACCAAATGCCTGAATAACAAAATAAATGAGAGAAATCTGATTATTTCAGAGTAGTATGCATCAGAGTGAAAGCAAAAGACTTGGTGCTTCTTATTTACTTTTCTAAAAGGATTTTTTTTTCCCATTTATTTTTATACAACCATATTTCACAGGTCCAAGGAAAATGAAATAAA
Organism: Callipepla californica brunnescens; assembly: GCA_023055505.1. Lineage (NCBI taxonomy): Eukaryota > Metazoa > Chordata > Aves > Galliformes > Odontophoridae > Callipepla > Callipepla californica. Next base: position 5,423,150 of record JALIRH010000013.1, read on the forward strand.
GTTAATTTATTCTAGGATTAATGATAGAAATCTTTAGATAGCTTTGAGATTTATCATTCTGACAGGTATGGATTCTACAGTGATCCACACAGCCCTGAGCCAACAATGTTTTTATTTAAGTCTTCTGGCAGACAAAACTAATGCAGAAAATAAGTATGATTTGGAAAGATAACAGCCTTCACCGTCTAGTAAGTTTCTTCAGCCTTTGTAACAAGGAGATGGGAGGGATTGTAAATTGTTTACAGACCTTTTCTCCTTGTTTCCCCTTTGGGAATCCCATGAATTCTAGTATTCCAGTGGATGGAGGGGGACCTGGAGGGCCCGGCAGTCCTACGTCACCCTGCAGGCAACAGATGAAGATATTAACATAGGCAGAGCATGGAAACAACTAGAAATGTAGTATACAGAGAACTGATTTTCATAGCAGCAGAATCAAGACCCAAACTGAGACCTTTGAGAGGCCTCAATACGCCAGTGTAAACCCTCACACAGACTACAGGATGTCCATTTAAGACACTAAGATTATAAATTATGCATCTGTTAACTCAAAGAATATTACGAAATTCAAAGAGCATAAATTTAGAAGAAAAATTCATTACAAGAGTCCATGTAAACTAAAGGACAGATTCAAAGGGTGTCAAAGAGGACCTTGTGTTTTGATAGCCATGAAAACACTGCACTGAAATGAGATTTGCTTCCCTCACTTCATTCAGGAAAAGCTCCCATCCTCTTTTCTGTGAAACATGTTATCAGCAACCAGCAAGACTCTTCAGTATCTGGACTGTCATTCAGTCCAAAAGAAGGAAACATAAAATAAGAAAATGATGGAATCTGCCACTGTCAAGAGGATAAAGTTATGATGGAACACTAGAGTATAACTTCACACCCTTTCTGTTAACAGAACAAGATTCACCTACTTTTTCTCCTTTCTCTCCTTGAAAGCCTAATCCCATATTACCCTAGGGGAGAAAAAATATGACAATGAATAACAAAACATCAGCAACATCAGTATCACTGTCATCAAGGCACACCATAATGATAAAAATAACAGCCAACAATCAGGTGTGGAAATATGACAGAAAATGTAGGTACTTACTTTCGGACCTGGTGGCCCAGGGGGACCCACTGGACCCTAAATGAGAACAAGAACAAGATTTTATTTATTTTCACTTAAGGAACAATGCTTGGTAACTGAAATTACATTTCATATCTGTCCCCAAAGCAAAAAGATGTGATAAAATTATCTTCTGCTCCTCATATCTATGAGAGACGGTGTAACCCTTTGGCACTATGGTTAATTAAGATCAAATCATGATTTAAAAGTAAAACACATTTAGTAAGTTTTTACGGCTGTCCAAATAAAACTGACTTCTAGCATCTAAAAAAACAAAAAACAAAACAAACAAACAACAACAAAAAACTTTTCAGCATATTTCATGATGAGAAAGGCTCTTAACATGAACAGATAGCCTATTTCCTCGAGCCCTGAGATGGAGAAGCCTTCAGAACAGTACTGAGTACTGTTTGTAGATGGTGCTCTAGGGCTTTGCTGGAGCTCTCACTTGTGACTGCTGCTCTGAACACTGAGAGAACTTTTGCTCTGGTGACTAAACAGTCTGAGTTCAAGTATTTCACATCCTAAGAATGTGCTTCGTCCTTTTAGACACGCAAACTTCTGCTCATTGTGATGAGCCAAATACAATCAAGGATGGAAAACTGCCAACAATTAGAACTTTGATATTGAGAATTATAACAGTCAAGGTCTCTTACTTGCAAACCTGGTAATCCTATAGGGCCTGCAGAACCTGTTGGACCTGGAAAACCTTTGGGCCCCTACAACAAGAACATAGGAGAAATACAGAATGTGTAGCACCTATCCCATCAAACAACCTCAGAAAACATACAATAATATCCCCCAGTTATGTGTATTTACTTAAATTCTAATATAACCCAATTCACATTAGAAGATAAAATTGGAAAGTCATAAGTTACGGAGTTGACTGGTAAGAGGGAGTTTGATTTTCATAGGGAAAAACAGAACAGAAAATAGCAAAGTCTGACTTCTGCTACCATAATGTGGATTCATTCATATCATTAGAAAACTGGAGTTACTCAGCCTACTGGTATAGAGAATATACATGGCCCATTAATTTGAAAAGTGTCTTTATAGAACCAATATAAGGAAAAGTACCTACTTTCCATACTATTCTTAAAAGTTCTGATTCTTCAAATAAAATAACTTACAGAAATACCGTCCAATCCAGGAAGACCATTTTCTCCCTAAAAATGAGAATTGCATCAATAAAAATACCATTGTATTGCTGCAACAAACTATGAAGGGCTATACATATTTGTCTAAATGGAAATACTCGCTTTTAGTTAATATTCACTTTTAGTTTTGACAACTGTGCTTCCATCAGAAAGGTTCCAAAACTCAGAAAGAATAACAACTATTTTATTTATAGGTAGCAAGAGAAACTGAAGTGGCATTAAAGAGTTGTACTCATTGTAAAAAAAAAAAAAAACAAACAAAAAAACAAACAAAAAAAAAACAAAAAAAAACAAAAAAAAAACCTGGTAAAGATGCTACAAAAGCTTTCATTACAAAAATACTATAAAACATGTTTTAGTGCTGCAAAGATCAAGCAATTTCAAGTTCTGAGAGCATTCTGTGTAGTCGTTAAGGAACGAATGGTCTTTTTCACTGCTTTGCATTCAGACCTATCTGGGATGCCCATGTTTAACACTATGAGCTACACAAGCTGCAGCATCAGCCCTGAAACCTCTGGAACATCAAAGTGTTTCTCATCCTGTGTTTTCTCCTATAACAAATCTTACCTTCATTCCTTTAAGGCTGCCTTGAGCAAAAACAGGTTCTCCTTTAAGACCTTTTGGGCCAGGACGACCCTGATAAAGAATAAATATAAAAAGTAAATTTCTGGAAAAAAAAAAAAATTTTGTTTTAAAAGATACTGTATTCAGTATAAAGATCTTCTGGCTCCAGTAAATTGCAAAAGCAGCACTGCAGTGGTATTATGAGAATTTAAGACTTCCTGGGGCTTTGGAAAAACAACATTCTGAAAACATTTTCTCTGGTATTTTTCTGCTTATATTGGATTTTTCTTTTCTTTTAGGCCTTTGAAAACTTCTAAGATTCTCCTTGAATCTGTCCGATATGCCGTAACTCTCTCACACACGTATGCATATTTTCTAAAACACTAATAGATTACCATATTTACTTAGAAACAGTGAAACAACAGCAAAAAAAATGACAGATTGCATGAATCTTCTGAAAAAGCAGCTGCTACAATTCTAGATTTACGCAATTTATTTTAATCTTGATCATTTCGTTCAATTTATCCGAGGTGATTTCATGTACTTGACACCTCCATTCAAGAGGAGTTAGTCGATCCAAGCTAACTTGCCAAAAATATAATCCTACAAGCATGACAAAATAGAAATTTAAGCAGGAGGTATGAGTAAATTGGTTACTTTAGAAAGTCATTCTTTAACTTGCTCTTGCTTTTGTTGCTTTGTTTTTTTTCGGCATTACTTAAACTACGAGTCCGGATGACACGTAAAAGAGACACACAATAAGTTCCTTTTTCGAATCAGCACCCCCTAAATTGAAACATTCCAACTGGAAGATGTTTGACAAGTTATAGTTCTTAAAAAGTTTACCACAGTCCCTTCTGAGTCAGCTCAAATGTGGCCAGTGACAATGGGATAGGGTGGTGTGGGAGCATACTGTCACAGGATCTTCATTTTAGCCTCAGAAGTTAACATTTGCACAGTAAATAAGAGTGGAATTTCAATAAGAAAATGACACTGAGCTCTAAGAATACTAAGGAACTTAGGGTTATTAGGGTTCTTCCTAAGAATGTGGGAGCTATTTTTTCACCACTGGTAAGAGAAACAAATCCTGGCTTAGTGATAATAAAATACCACAATTGCTTTAGGACATACCGGCAGCCCGGGTATGCCAGGAAATCCATCTGATCCAGGAACACCAGGACTCCCAATGGTTCCATTGCAGCCATCAAGGCCAGGTGGACCCCTGGGTCCAGACTGGCCAGGGTGACCCTGTGTAAAAGGGGAAAAAAAATAAAAGAGGATGACTGACAGGTGGTACTTTATTAGCAATACTGCCCCTTGCAAACTGATGTCTTCCAAATAGCAACACAAAACAAAGGAAACAGGCAACTCCTACTCAAGTTCAGTGTATGACAGGCTGCAGTAGAACTAGGTTCTTCAGCCAGCATTCATTCAGCCAGAGCTTAAATCCTAGAACATCGGCTGGATTTGATTATCTTTTCCTCCAGGGGATAATTTTCTGAAGTAAATAACTTGTGCATGAGCAGGTCCCGAAAGCACAATCTGAAATACACAGCATATGACACAGTACAAGGGTGCACCTGACAACGATAATGGAAGTTGCTCATGTAAAAACAAGGACAAAGGCAGGTTCAACAATCCTGAGCATCTGTAGTTCCAATCAGCTAAAAGTTTCAGCGACTTCTCTTCCTCTCCACTATTGATTCTTTCTTTTAATAGCTCAACAGATGTTCCAGCTCCAGCATCACATCATTCAAGCAAACCAGCTTTCCTTGTTATATTAAACTTAAAACCTTAGGCAAAGCAACTGGAGAAAGATCTAATGAAAGAAGCAGTCTTTAGAAGAACTTTTTTTTATGTCCAATTAATAAGTAAAATCAGGGGAGGAAAGAGTTGCACCTAATTCTGATTTCACAGCAGTTTAGTCCTGCTGCACCCCTATTAATTTGACTTATCACTCTAGTGGTGCAAAGGAGATAAAAATTAGAGCCTTTAGTTACTTTTTCTTCAGTATCATGTGGATATGCACTGGCAAAACAAAAGAAGGCAAAACTGTCAGCCACACTGCCCAGGTAATAAGCTCTTTATTCTATCCACCTGTTCCTAGAAAAGAGCTCTGTGGCACTCAAATACGATGTTTCGTGGTAAGAAGAAAAATGAAATTCAGGGAGTAATTATCAGTAATTGACAGTTCTCTCCCTCCCCTCTGTACACCCTGATTTTGTATCATTCCCAGAGTATTTCTGTGTGATCCCAAAGATTCATCTTTAAGGTATGGCATTACATGAGTTATGACTCATACTCGGAAAGTGAAAAATAAACAAGGATAAAATGGAGATAAACCAGAACGTTAACAATCCTTCATGCTTGACACTTAAATCAAATCTGTGTTGCTGAAAGTCTTCCCAGACCAAGCCAATAGCATATGCTCTGACCAAACTTGGTGAGAACACTGCAGTAAAGTAAAACCTTTTATCTAAGGTTCTTAAAATGCCTTGCAAAAACACGAGAATGCAATAATCTTCATTTTATAGTCAAGGAGCTGGGGTCACACAGTAGCCTAGTGATACTCCCAAGGATGCACAGCAACTTACACTATAATTATGTAAACGCTCAAACTAATCTCCAGTGTCAGCTGCTACTGAAAGGGCCATTGCATGCTGCTGGCTGCTCATACCTATCCTCTGTGCTAGCATAACCACAGGCAGAGCAGGCAAGAAATCAACAAAGCAGAAAAATAACTGTTCCGTTTCTTAATTTCAGCCAGACAAGTTCCTTGGTCCAGTACATTTGGCAACTGTTGATTTGTGCCAACAAAATGGAAAGGAGAGAGCCCAGGTCTGCCCTCTGTCAAGCAGTTAAGGTGCAAACTGAATCAATGTAAAGTGTATATCCATTGCAGGATCAAGGCAGTTCACCCAGACAGAGATAAATTTGAGTTTAACAAGACCTCAGCACATAGAAAGTAGTCATCCCAAAGCATTAGCTAGAGTCATCACTGTGTATATAGTAGCCCTGATGATTGAAATCTGCTGGTCAAAGCACCCACTCATGGCATGCAAGCGCAGGGGACATGCCAGGCCCCAGTGAAGTGACGTGAAAAGGCTGAAGCATTAATTTATCGTCTCTTGTATTTGTTTCTTATAACTTCATTTGCTCCCAAATCAGAAACAGATCAGTGGCAAGCCACCCTCCTCCATCCATACAGTATGTCAGAGCCAAGAGCAGCAAGTCTCTGATGCTACAAGGCTGTGACTGCAGAGGAAGGCCAGAGTGGTCGATTCCTATGAGGTCTTTCTCTTTATTTACAGCAAGCATATAGAAGGTATGTGAGATAAGCACACATGTATCTGGTTACAACATAAGTTGGCCAGCTGCGGGGTTTAGGGAAGCTGAGCCAACATCTGCCCCTCAGATAGATGAGGAAAGCAAGCTGCTGAGCCTCCAGGGCTGCCCAAGAGCCAGCTGTGGCAGGCAGCTAACCAGCGGGCCTCGTGTCTCGGGAAATGCTTTGGGCAAGATCTCTTAAATCTTGGCCCAATACAGTGTCCAAGAGGCCCAAAAAGATCTGAGTATCCCTTTAATACACGAGAAGGGCTCACAAAGAGGGTGCAAACTATGCTGACTACAGTGACTGCTTATGTGCATTAAACATCTGTGGCCCTGTCACTTAATCCCATGGCATCCATGTCCATGGTTCTGAGCCAAAGCATGACATAGATGGACACACAGACACATGTTGTCTCTTTTGCTCCAGAAGAAAAACACAGGATTTCCTACTTTCTGGCTATTGTGCAATCAGAATTCATTATGTTTTGTTTTAAGAATCTTATCTGTGGTGATAGTGAACATGCACAACCAGTTCCCTCAAGGAGTCAAAAATCTAGATGAAATCAAGCTTTTCTATAGGAATTTTAAACTCCAATTAAAATAGCTATTTTCATGTAAAAAACAGTAGTCAACAGTTTCACTCCATTAGTTCTAAGAGTTTCACTCCGTTTACTCATTCTCAGCACCTCCCAATTCCTGCACCAGACCCATCAGTTCAGCTCAAGCACCTCAACTGGATAAGGTGCAGGAGCTCTTACAGCTGTTACTTATGACATGGCAGTTACTAGTTTACAAACCTGAGCTAAGAACAGGCTGGAGAGATTACTTTTGCTCTCTGTTCCCACAAAAGGGGGCATTCCTTAGGAGACAGATAAGGAAATCTGAACTGCTCATCTAGGCTCTTGCTTTATCTGACTCTTTTGCATACACTAACGCTGTGATCCCAAGCGACCTCTTTTCTAAATCAAACAGGCTTAGCACAAAGGCCATCCCAACAGGAGAGCTCAACAAATATTTAAAAACAGGGAAACAAATGCAACCAAGGGTGAACACAAAACTAATTGAATAAGCAGGTTCATGGATTGCTACAGCAAAGAGGCCTCTTTACAGCCTTGCCAAGTGCTTGCATTTCCTCTAGGAGGGACACAAAATAGAGAACTTTGACTCTCCATGTAACTCTTAACTTTCATTGCACAGACAAGTGCTTATTCTTCACACGAATACTTCTTACAAACTCCTTGGATGGTTTGTGAAAAGTTAAATGTATATAACTCCAGCTTCAGCCCTTGCCAGGGGTGTTCTTGAATCGTGTCCTATGGGAAAAAATAAACTTCCCAAGTAGAGGTAAGGATTTGATGGTTTCCTCCTCACTGTGACACAGAAGTGCTAGCAATAAGCACATGCTGCTGCTGTATTTACTAGGTTAAAAGGATTAGTCAGGCCAGCTGCAAGCACATGATTTACTTGCCACCAGTATTCCCCGGGGAAATTCTATGGAACGCTACTTCTATTACAGTCAACGGTGGGATTCTCCTCTGAATTACAGTCTTACAGTCTTTTGTCCATGACCAAAATATACCTGCCCACATTAACATACCTGCAGGCTCTAAAGATGCTCTCTTCACATTTGGATGTTAATTCTTGCGCAAAGGTAGTGATATATTTTTACTTCTCTCTTAAATATATCAGCACACATATGCTTTTACTCCCTTGCTCTGTATTTCACACAAACATCCATTTGTGTTCACTTCACAACAAACCTAAGCTGCTCCCTATTCTGAAATGTGACTGGCAAAAATGTAAATATTTTCTCAAGCAGTGGTGTTTGCTATTTTCAACAAGAATGGAAGCATTTGTCTCAATGGCTAGAATGTAAACAATACATCCTAGTTTCCCTGCCCCCGTTTTCTGTCTTGCAGTTGCGACTCAGGTGACACAAAGGTGAGCATTTCACTGCTCATAAGAGGCAAAATCTACTTATTTCCCATTCAGCCACCTGCTCAATACTGTAAAGCAGACAGAGTAGATCTGCATATGCTGGAGGTTTTGAATCCTCTCATCTGCCTCCCCCACTTTGTCCTTGGAATGCCTGCTGCTGCCAACTACCTGGCAGTGGCTTTAGCTATATCTCTATCCTCCCCTTATTGTTGGGAATCCCCTTTCTCCAAAGCCTCATCTGAAAAAATACCCTGAGAACAGCATGTTCCCACAGTGTGTTCAATTAAATTAAGTATTATGGGAACAGCTTGTTCTCTTCAGAGCTAGAGAGTTAGTTGGCTGGTGGGAAAAGAAAAAAAAAATAGCAGCAAGGGAGTAGAGCAGGAGAGAAAACAGGCAAGGATAAACTGAGGGGGAGAGAAGAGGCCAGGAAGGAACTGGAATCGAGCTAGCTCTTTCATGGGGCCAACTGCGCATTTTCAGCCAACCTATCAAAACAATTCCGTTTTTGATAGGAAGTCAGAAAACACAGCTCAACTGTGATGAAGCCCTTGGCCAGCTGAGAAAGTAAGGTAGATGGGAAAGACAATAAGCGTGCTCAGAAGCACAAGCATACAGTAAAAAAATATCATCAAGAAAGAAAAAATAATTCTAATACCAGAAGGAAAAAGAGCACTGAGAGAAGAAGGATATGTGGGGTAACTTCTAAAGCCTGCCCAGCTAAAAGTCCCCCGAGGATAAGAATTTCTAACACATCTTTCCAAGAATCACTGGAGAAAACCAAAGCAAAAGCGAGCTCACCAAAATACTCCAGGCAAATAATTTTCAGTACAACGAAAGAAACAATTACTATAAAGTTCAAGTTGTAAAGAAACCAAAAAAGCCTCCTGATGGTGAAGAAAAGAACTTACCAACTCCTATCACATGGCAAATGCAGTACTTACCTCTTTTCTGTTAAAGGTTTCTGAAAGGCAGAGATCTAAACCAGTACTAGCACCTAGTCTGAAAGCAAGAATTGTTTGGAGGCCTCAGCTCTAATCACTGTTTCAGTTCACAGCATAGGAAAAGAAGATCGAAGGAGATCTGATAACAGTTAGCACGTACAAGAAGGCTACTGCAAAGAAAACTGGAACAATCTGCACCCTGAGCCTACAACAAGAAAGATAAGAACTAACTACAATATAAACTGCAGTACAAAAGGCTGAAGTTAGGGAACTGGATCTTTTTTTCAGAGAAGCTAGGGTCTCCATCATTACACAGTATGAAGAATTGACATTTCCTTCCAAAGAGAAGTGACATTCAAGTGACTTATATTTATATATGCAAACTCACTGGGATCCCGTTGATGCCTTGAAATCCTGGAACTCCCATTGAACCCTAAAATAAAAATGAGAACACATTATGTTTCTCTTTATCAATCTGTGTATTTCAGTCACTAGTGAGGTACTTTTCACTCCAGCATTTTCAAACTTGGACTTCAACAAAGGAGCAAGCTATCTCGTGTAGATTTTCTCTGACCACAGAGGTCACTGCAGATATAAACTGAACATCTGAGCTTGACTTGGTGCCAAATGAGTGTTTCAGGAACATTTTAATCAGGAAATTTAAAGGAAAAACATAATCTCCTATTGCACATCTGGGGAAAATAAGATGCCAGGAATATCCAGTGTAAATTTAACTCTCAGTGTGACGATTGACCTTCCAAGAGTTCCAACAAGTCTTACAGGTTCTTCTGTCTATATTTTGATACCCCTACTCAGGGATAAGCAGAAAACTGCATTAATTTCAGACCACCTCTGGCTGAGTTGCAAGTGAGTACCACTTTGTTGGTTCTATCACTCTACTCTGGATAATGGTAGAACAGGCTGTATGAGCAGGACACCCACCCTAAATTACTCTTGCTTTGGAAATGTAAAGTAGATCGCTTCTATGAAGGAGAGGAAGGTAGAATCTTACTGCATGTTGTTACTGTGTATGCAGACATTTCAATGGACAGAAACAGAAGTTCTGGAGTAGATAAAGGACTATGTCAGTGCAAGGTAATCGATTCCAGTTGTTAGAGGCTAGTTCCAATTTCCAAGTTCCGGATTTCTGTCTCTTCCAAAATCTGAGTTTATTGACTCCAGTGTTAACAGTTAGAATTGTGAAATATCACTCATATCAGCAGTTAGTGCTTCCTGTAAGTACTCCTTTGCCTTTCAGATTAATGCAATACTGAGGCAATGACTTTCATTGCCATCGTCTTCACAGTAAACATTGTTTACTATGTTCTTTGCCTTATGAAAAAGGGTGACTAGAACTTCAATGTGTTGACTAATATTAAGCAAAAGGAAAGAATAACTGCAGCATATGAAAGCAGAAGTGATCTGGCACTCACCTTGCTATCTCACCTACTATCAGATGGCAAAATGTGACAAAACTAGCTCTGCTGGTCTTGGTTCCTAACCTATCTCACTTTTTTTAATTGGCATACATAATTTGAGCGTTTTGCATCAGGCAGACTGGTAAGATATTCTGGACAATCCTGGAACACAAGCCCTTGTCCTGATGTCCCAGATTTCCTTCAGGTTTTAGAAATAAGGAGCAACATATAGAACTTCAAACTGTAGTCCTTGAAACATTCATTTTATCCATCCATATATGCATGAGAATAGAATCGCATTCCAGTTCTTATATTAGACAGTATCAGACATGCCTATCATATAACCTCTCTTAGGTTATGTGGTGGGAACATGTACTCTGCATTACGTTATGCAATTAGACATGTTGAATCCTCAGTACACAACCCAAAACTAGCCTAGAGCACAACATAAACTTTCCTTGAGGTAAACTACCTTCATGCATCTATCATGCACTCTATATCAGTGAAAGTATTTGATCATACTTCCAGCAACTCTGCTGCGTAGTCTGAACTTCCACCTTTGCTACTTCCTAAGAAGCAGCAGCAGAACAAACCCTCAGGGCATTAGAACACATTTGCTATCGTGCCCATTCATTGACACTGATGCTTTAGATTGGGTTGTTCTATTTAACATAGCAACTTATAACATTACTTCTGTTATAAACAGCCTTTCACCTGCAAAACTCAGTTGCAGGTTCTACTCAATATCCCCTCTTTTTTTTAGACATCAGCTCAATATCTTCTACACAGGAATCAGCTCCTAATCAGATCTCCCTGAGTGATATGCAAATGCCATTAATCTATCCTTGGGCACGTGAAGTGGCAACAACAATATTCTTCTAGCTATAGTTCATATTCCAGGATAGCTACAACATTCAGCAGCTGTGGAAACTGTGTTCTCACTTCAAAATAAAAGCAGGGGATTCTCTAAGTGTACTAAAGTAATCCTCTTGCGTTCTTACCCTTTGGCAGACAGTCCAAGATGTTCTTCATATATTCAAACACAGTTTAAACAAGATAATAGATTGATTACAGGGAAAAAAAAAAAAAAAGGAAAGAAAATTCATTGTCAACCCTACCTTGTTGCCTTTGTGCCCAGCTGGTCCTGGTGGGCCCACTGCTCCTCTCTCACCTTTTGCTCCTGGCAAACCTTCTGGACCAGTAAATCCAGGAGCACCTATCGGTCCTTGAATCCCAATGGGTCCTGGTCGACCCTAAAATACAATAAAAATTAATCATGTTAATCATAAAATTCATCATTTTCATAAACTTTCATTTGCTCCATCCTGCTCAATTTTTAACATAACTTCGTACTTCCTAGGTTAGTTAGGAATAAAGCTTTACCTTCACATATAAAGGATAAGGATTGCTTGTAGATACATTTCAGAAATTTCCCTTTTATTCCTGGAAGATTTATTAGTACCCTTATTGCTGTAGCAATGTGGTAAAACAACAGTGCTTTGAGATGAAGCTGGCTACTGCTTATGAAATTTACAAATTCTTTTTCCAAGGTGCAAAAGGCAAAAAGCTTTTTTGTTTATGCTTTAGTTCAAGTACAACAGAAAGACAAAACAAGATGCAAGAAGTGAGAAGGTCACATGCAGTCAGAAAGTACACGCTGGACTATTTGAGACTAGTGCTGTGGTTGGCTCAAGACTAGAATTAATTCCACAGTGAATTAACTTATATTCCACATCGATTACCTTCTGGTCAGGGTGTGAATTTTGACTTCACAAGCTAAAGAGGTTGCAATGACAAACCATTGCCTAAAGAGGGCAACGTTTTTCTAAAACTATCGAGCCTCATCTGTGACTGATGAACTTCCATTGTTCTACCACTGCAGAGACGTGCAGAGAAGTCTGCTACTTGCTTATTTAGCAAAACAATGCTATAGAAATATTGCTGTAGGCGCTCTGTCTTTTTCTTAGCCTCAGAAGCTGCCATTTGACAGCTGAATACTTACCATGGAGTTTTCTGTTAACATTTTTACACTTCTCAGTTCATTTTGAGAGAATCTGAAATACATCAACAAATCCTAAGGTCCCACAGCACTGGTAGAAATTGGCAGTATAGGACTACGCTTTCTAATGGCAAGATATGGAGTGGGTTACCCAAAGTTATCCATGCAAGGAATCAAGCCTGACATTAAAAGATACAGAATGGAAAAAGAAGTTCAGAAGAAAATAAATCCTCCTTTCAGTTCTCACGCCCATGTCCATGGCATTGTAATTCCCTTCTATTTCCCTAACTCCTTAAAACAGCAAAAGGAATGCAGCTCCCTGCTGCAAGGGTTTTAATAGTCTCAGCTGGAGCCATACAAAGTCTTCACTCCATGCCTTGGCAGGTAAAAGACTTTGCTGTTAATTTAAAAATGTATTTTTACATGTTAATACTAAAATGAAATGAAAGAATGTGTAATTGCTTTTTTAATTTGTTTTCTAGGGGCATTTTTATGCCTATTTAGGCTAAAACATTACATCCCACGTTCCATCACTCCCGGAGCAGTTTCCTTATGAACTTCAGCAGTTCCCTCACGTCACTCTCTGCTGTGATTGTTTCATCTCAGCCTTTAACAGAGGTCAAGTACAGCTGTTTCACATTTCATACCTTTTCTGCACACACACTATGCATACTGTAAACTTCCAGGGGCACAAGCTCCCATCTGAAAAGGCTTTTTAGTTGGCTATTTTTTTTTCTACTTTGGGATAATTATCAGTGGAAGCCTTTATATTGGGACCAACTGATCATAGCATTAATACTCAAATCTTCAGTGGTCCTTGGCAACCATGCGAAACAAGGAACATGTGAAAATCACATGCTTTGTTCTCACTGTCAGTTTCAGCTTTAACTTCCCAAGCTATTTGGAGTCTCGCAGGCAATGCTTTGCTTACAAGATGTGGTCTAAGGGCAGCTCACCTCAAGGCAATGCAGCCATGCAGATACACCTGTACTGAGCAGGCCAGCCACCAGCCTTGATCTCTAAGGAATACGCACAGAATTCCTCAACCATTTGAATTGTTAGCACTTCTGTATTCGATTAGTTTGTCTCTTTAATGACACTGCTTCAAGATGACTGGAAGTGATAGTATGAAAATGTCAGAAGGGTTTTGTTTTGCACTGCTGCAGATGACTGAGACAAACGTATCAAGAAGAGACAGACAAGACCAAAGAATGATGGGTTCTGCCTGCACCCAGCTCTGGGGCTGACAGAAAAAAATAAGCATGTTCTGAGTGGTGTCGGTATTCACAGGTAAAAAGCTCTTTTGCCTTAGTACTATACAAGAGAGATTTCAACACTGCTTGAAGATTCCTTCCAGTGCCTTAAGAGTGCCACAAACTATAAAGACACAGTAAAGTGCTTCTAATCTCTCTGATAATTAGATTACGCCACGATAATCAGGCTCTCAAGAATTCCTACTGTTTCTTTTGAAGTCTGTGAGGATGGAAATCATATTTTCTATGCTGAAACAAAGGACTTTGCTGCTAAAGAAGCCATGCCTCTCATCACTCAGCAGCACTCCCATGAACTGTCCCAAGACAAAAGCATTGCGAAGAGCAGGTGCTGTGCTATGCAGGAGCAGTGCCAGGAGAAAAGCACAACAAAGACTCAGGTTTTCCCACAAGGTAAACTCACAAGGTTCAGTGATTTCAGCGAGTTTACCTTGTGGTGAAAAGTAAGTGCCTCATCTTTACTGTGCTTTGGCAGCAGGACTGTTCTCACTTCTCAGCCCAAGAATAAAAAGAACACACAGCTCTTTCCAGTGAGGACAAGATTGATAATCAAATGTGAACTGCATCAAAAAGAAACATCAGGGAATCAACAGCATCCTCCATTTTTAGCTATATATGTATATATAGAGACACACACACATAGACCAGTTGCCTGTAAAAAAAAAACATTAGGAACTGAAGAAAATTGTACCATTTCCATTTTTGTTTTGTTTTGTTTGTTTTTTTTTTTTAATGGAAAATTAGAGAAATTCAGTGACTCCAAGCAAGGACAAAGTCTAAGAAATTACTTCAACTTGTGAATCTTTCCATAAATGCCCACTAGGAATTCCATATATTTGAAACACGACTTGCATTCTCAAACACATTCGTGTATCAGGCTTTCAGCACCAAATTAGGATACCTGTTCCCCTGTAATGAATATCCTGGGGATAAATGAATAAAAATGGCACCATATTGAGACACAACTGTGGCTTTTCCATGAACAATTTCAGAATTTTGTGCCAAAGTTCAACATGGGTTACACACTCCTCTGTTACATACATTCCCATTGCAACCATTTAAACTGTAAAGATGTCTCAGGCCCAGGATTCTGCTTTTGATGCACAGCAAAGCAGAAAAATAGCTGGGGATAGGAAGTACCCATTGCTTCTGCATCACCACCCTGCAGAGGGAGGGAGGTAAAACAAATGGCTCCAAAACATACTTGGATCATAGCATCCTTAAAGAGGGAAAAGGCTCTACAAAATGAGTCATCTTCCCTTCATCCTGTAATCCACTGCCTCCTCAGCACCATGAGGGAAGGCCAGTTTGGTGGGTAACAGGGGAGTCCCTAAGGAATTCACTGCTGCACAGTTGAATATATCACAGTTTCTCCATTGTCCATACCCCTTTTGCCAGCTCTAATACCCCACATAAATTTTTGCCCACTGCAGCAGAGCTGCTACACATAGCACTGCAAATTCCAAACATTCTTCCCCCCCCCCCCCCAGTGCCTCTGTTAGCTTGGAGAATCAAGCATAAATCTGTTCTATCTTTCACTGTGCAACAGAACACAGGTAGCAGAGGTACAGAACCACTGGAAAGTCCCTTATTTCAGGGACAAAAAAAATCTTACAAGTGCCTGCTTAGCTGGGGGCAGTTGCACCAGACTCATTCATTACCAGACGTGAAATCAGTGGCTCATCAGCAAAAAAAGGTGCTGAAACTCAGAAAGCTAGACAAGTTGATTATTAACCAAGCAGAATACTACTCATCAAGTAAGGCAGACCAGCTTCAGTTAGCAAGTTCGCAGACCTCCATGTTTCAAAGAAGAAATGTTATTATTATTTTAAGTAAAATAAAGATCGACTGTACGTAAAAAGCCACTGAATTTAAAGATGTTAACACTTCCCCAAACTAATGCACAAGTCTATCAGATTAAGGGATGTTTTCTGCAATGTGGCTTTTGACTTCTGTTCTAGTATGATGTTAAGTCATACAGAATCCCAAGCTCCTCCTTTTCAAATAGAATTCAGTGACAAAGGATTTTAAAAAAGTCTTAGTTTTTTTTCCTTCATCCATCATTTCCTCCAAATACAAATGGTTAGAGACAAAGATTTACTTCACAGACTACTGTCTGTACTCTAAAGCATTTTTTTACTCTGTTGATTACATGAAGGCATACCAAAGAACCAGTCATTTAATCTTTATGGCACTAGAAATGCATGTTCTTGTATTCTCTGCATGAGCAGCAGAGTCCAGCTTAAAACTCTGAAGGTCTAACATGGCCTGTCTCCCACGCTGTGCAGAAAGACCCGTGCAAGGGATGGCCCTTCAAGATGTGTGTTCACATAGGTCAGTGGCACAAAAATGCATTTATCCCTTCCCCATTCAAACCACAGCCACTCTTCCTAACCATAGACAATGCATTACGACAGATGACAGTACTGACACACCAAGCTCAGGTGACATGACTGTAAGTGACACATCACAGCAAGGCAGTGGGGTCCACTAGCATGAAGGGACCTTTTAATGGCACAGCCTTTGGGTCAACCAGCCCTCCTTTCTAGGCCTCCATTTCCCCCCCTCCCCATTCATAGAGGATTCCTGCAGTGGTGGTTATCTCCTGCCTGGCACGCAGCACCTAGCACAAGAAGCCCCAGTCTCATCTGGGGCCTCACAGCTCTACTGCAATAACAGTAATTACTGATGAAAAACCCCTCACTACTCTCCTAAATTACAGGTTAGTGCCATGCTTGCATTCCAGCATAAGTAATTATTTTCCCTACCGAAAAATGCTTTGTACTTTTAAAGACAATTATTCCCCAGTTCTTATACAAACTCAGGAAACTTTGATTCAGAAGGGTGTCTGTATTTCTAGCATACAACTTACTGTTCTACACAGCTTCTGTTAACACATCCAAAGAAATAAGGGACAAGGGACTGTGCAGCAGTCTTGTTTCATTCAGTATCTTCCCCAAAACCTCTCAGTTTTTGATAATCTGCACTTGTTTGTTTTTCAGAAGGTAGGATCACACAGTAATCATTTTTTTGATTGTTAGAGAAAAGAAATACTCCTGTACCATGCGGAACTCTTCAGTTTCATCACTGATTGCAGAGGCTTTCTGTTTATTCTGTTTATGCAAAGCAGAGCTTGGCACATCACAGTGCAGAGTGCCAAGACTGCACTGGTCATCCCAGGAGTAATCTTTTAACATAGTAATAAGCAACTGCAAGCTGTTTCTCATAATAATTTTCAATTTTGGTTTATGCAATAACAAGCATTTTTGGAAGTAGAATTTACTTCTATTAAGCCAGACATGACCACAAACAGAAAATCTATGTATGGCTTTACATGCTATTTTTAGCATTTAAGAACAAACAAAACAAGAAAACAAACACTTCAATTCTAACAAATGACTTGTTTCCTGAATCCTGTACTTCAGTAACAAATAAAGTTACAATTGAAGATATGCCACATAAATATAGAACTTGGGTATATATCTTGGATATAAAAAAATATATCTTTATTTAAACTGGATATTTAAATCTCTGAAAAGTATGTTCTATATTCTCCATTTCCAGTGAAAAGGCATTATGGAACATGTTGATCCAATCAATCCTGCATATTTGCTATTTCTGTTTAAAGCACACAGAGAGACCACATACTGTAGCCTTTCTCCCCCACCACAGACAATGCCAAGAGTGACTCAGCATTAAATCTAAGTAATTACTCCATTTTATACCCTGCTATCATTAAAGAAATTCCTAAAAAGAAAACCTTTCAACTCAGATCGCTATTTTGCTTTGATGTACTGCAATCTCTGGGGTAGATAAGGCAGTAAGAGTACATGGAAAGGCTCCAGGCTACAGAGAACATAGACAATGTGAAAGCAAGCAGGCCTGTGGGCTGCACCCTCTCCCTGAGTGATGCCAAGGTCAGGCAACAGTCCTCCTGCACCTAGCACCAAGTGTCATGCAAAGGTGCTATGGGGTACAAATAGAGACTAAGGCTATAATTTGCTGAGATTTTTTTTATTTTTAAGATAAGGAAAAAGTAGTGAGATTTATGAAGTATGGTGGTGCCTTACACTGTATTTCAACTAATGAATAATGGTTGCAAGGAAGTTAGGAGTTGAAGCTTATATAAAGGGTCCATACTATAAACCTGAATGGTATTGACTTGTTCCCACCAAAGGCATAACTCTGAGTGAAGGCCGTATTTCAGAAACTGTGCGGGTTATTGTGGTTTGCAGACAATAGATACTGGAGAGAGTTATTCCAGAGTATCACATCTGAGGTGATCACCCCTGAATCCCCCAGCTTACCCACTGTTTGTTTAAGATAATTGGCCAGGAGGCCCCAGGCAGCCTTTCTCAGGTGATCCCTTTTTGTCTTTTTTTTTTTTGTCATGAACTTTTCACTTTTTGCCACAGCAAAAGGGTTCTTCCGTGAGCCTTTTCTACTTTAAACTCAAAGGGCAAAGTTAGTTTCCTACACAAACAGAGCACAGCTCATGTAGGCAGCATATGAGAACTGACAACCACACTACTCTGAAATCAGGCGTGCAGAAGCCTGGCAGGGCAACTGAGGAAATGGAGCATGAGGCAGAAGGTGAGCAGCAGCAGGCAAGAATGCTCCCCACACCTCTCAGAGCTCTGGCACGAAGCTACGCTCATTAACATTCCTAAAAGTAGGTTTATATTGAAAGGATGTGTTACACAATTAAGAAACCTTAGCAAAAAAAAACTTGCAGCAAGGCCTAGCTGACTTCAATTTGCTTATGAACTAAGCATTTCTTCTGTAACAAAAGAGCACAGTACAGCCAAGGGTTTGAATGGTTTATGGGATTTTATGGTCTTTTGCAACCTCAGTTCATCTTCTCTCCCTCAACTCTTTGGTGCCTAATCTCCAAAATATGTCTTAGAAAGCCTCTACAGTTCCCCGACCTATTCACTTAGGACAGCAGCTGTCATAACATTTTCCTGCCCTTAACTGAAGGAAGGGCACTTCTGAATATTATCTACACCTCTTGACAGCAGCACAAGACATGAACTGAATTTTAATACAATAGCGTTAGTTACTTTGGAAGGAAATACAGAGTTTCTCTAGGACCTCTTTCCATCTTGGTGCTGGCAAAAAGCATTTGTTCCCCAGAACACAAACAAGTAGTTCCCAGTGAGAACATGGCTGCAGGAAATGCTGGTGGTGGAAATGCTCCTTGGTGGTCAGTGCCCACAACAGGAGATGGAGCAGGATGGGAAGATCCCCCAGCTCTGCTGTCTTTACTTGCAGGGCTTTTCTCTAGCTAGACTGATCTACAGATGCTGCTGCTTCTTAGTGATAAAGTCCCCTGGGGAAAACTAGCTTGAAGTCTCAGTGACTTCATGGGCTGCTACAGAATAACTATATTTCTCTGGTCACCAAGTCATATCAGGGGCACTGCCCATGTCACCACAGCTTCTGACTCTCTCCAAGAAACACCCTCCATTACACGGCTTCTCCAAGGATCTTCTACAAGGTCATGACAAAAGAAGATGGAGCTTTGTGCTTTTTTCCCTTCCACTTGGCCCTAGCACCCCACAGAACAAACCAGAAGAGGCCAATGGTTTTCCAAAGAGCTACTCAGCCAAACAGCCGCAATGAACTTCACGCTACCTCCCCCTCTGGCTGGCATTTCCAAGCTGCCTTCTTCACAGACTCAAGCGACAGAAGATTCATTGTTGCAAAAAAATGTTGTCAGTAGAAAATTAGCTGTATTGAACAGCGTTCTGAACAAGTGAAATCTTGCCAGTGTGGGTCCTGTTAAGACTATTAAAGGGACATTGTATCTAGAAAGGCAGGACGGGTTCAGCCTCATGCTGAAGTCGCACAGACTCCAATCTCCAGAGGGTCTGCTGTGTCCAGATCTGTTAATTTGCTTTGGGCTCCTCTCCAGCTCTTTCTTTTGCAACAAACCCAAATTTCAGTTTTCTAATTCCTCCCATAAGCACAGCCTATAAAAAGGAGGTGTTTCCCCAGATGTGGGCAAGGAGCAGACAGAGCAGCACAACTGCCCACACCCATCTTTTCCAAGCACCAGTGCTCTTCAGCAGAGATGGGGGAAACCCTCACTGTCACTCTGAGGGGCAGTGACACTGATTTTCATGTGTCCCACAAAGGTACGGGCTGTAAGAATCCAGTCTATTCACCAAGAAAGCCGTTGTTCAAATCTCTCAGTAGCAAGGAAGCAGGAAGGACTGCAAAGCTCAGATAATTCCTTGCCCATCAGCCTTTACAGCACTCTTAAGGAGATGTGGGATTTTAAAATAAATAAATAAATAAAAGACAGACTGAGATAGACTGAGATAGCAGTGAAGGAAATGAGGAATTGCTAATAAGTATGTAATAAAAAACACCACTCCACTGGCTCACAATTTTTAATAATAAATTAACACCCTTCTGCTACATATTAATTATATATTAAGAGCTTTTTGTTCTACTTTCTGTTTGGGAACTGGAAATCAAGCATGTCCTGCTCCCCCAGTAACACAGGAACAAGGAGATAACAGAGATAAGGAGCAGACCAGAGACATGAGACTATACAGTGGGATGAAGAGATGGAAAAGGAATTACGGAAGCCCCTTCTGCTGTGCAGATGATACAAAGAACTTTCTATTTACCCCATGCTGTGGGAACAGAGCATGTCCTCTTGCACTGGAACTTACCCAAACATGACTTTCAGCGAGTTCAAAAAGGAACAAGGATGAAGAAACTGGTAATGAAAGACAAAAGCCCTTAAGGTTACAGAGCTCTAGTGATCACTTACCTTACTTTATGCCTTTCTGTCCTTTCTAAAAGGCCTCCTTACGCTAGAGGCAAGAAAACAGTTCATGAACCTTTTAGGGAAATGTCACTCACTGATGCTCTTCATTGCAGTTTCAGCTACAGATACTTCATTCCCAGCTTTGGTTTCTAGCAGCAGAAAAACTAAATTCCCAGTCTATTTAAATCGTGACCCAGACTAACTTCTACAAGTTTAATCTCAGTACTTTTAAAAGTAATTTTACAGAGGCAGCCACATGGAAAAGAACATGCAGACTTGCAAGAACAATTGAAAAAATGACAATGAAAGACTTCTGGCAAAAATTTAAATATCTCACACACTTCTAGAAAGAAAACACCCACTAATCATCAGGAGCTAGAAAGAAATTATGGGTACTGATCCTTCATGCTCACCAGTTGGACTCCTTGCTAAACACTGGGCTTCACAGGCAAGGTCCTGCCCCACTAAGTCCACATTCCTCCCCTTGTGAAATTTTAGATCTAGCTCCTGAGCGTGATTGCCTGGGCCAGGCTCATCCCTTTCCAGGTTGCTGCAACGTCAGGTCAAACTGTTTTTAAAGTTACATTCAGTGGCTTGAGATGGTTTTGATCCAAGAAACCTCAGAGTACCTGTTTATTTTGCATAGATTCCCAAAACTGCAAGATGTTTTCTGTAATGCAAAACCTTTCAATCTGAATGCAGTATCTGAATAGCTCAGAAACATTTATCTCATTACAGATGCAAATAGTAGCCTTGTCCTTGACCTCCAAAGACTTACCAGTTCCCATACAATTTGACACTTCTACATTAAAGTGGCTATCAATAAATCATATCAGTGAACTGACATGTGCAAATACCATTGGACTGCAGTTTATCTGAATGGATTACAGTAAGAAAATGCTAAGATAAAATCCAAGCAAAAAATGATAAGTTTATGACATTTCAAGGAAGACAGATCATTTGTTTTTCATGATAGTTACTCCAGATCAACATCATCTCTCAGAGGATCCTGTGATAATGGAGGAACCATAATATCACACTGAATTGTTAACCAGCAGCTGAAGCTCTCCTATGGCTATCATTTTCCTTGTTCCACGTTTTATGGAGTCTTCTTGTTAACTTTTTCACTAATTCAGCTGAAGCACAGCAACATATCTTGGTTTAAATGCTGTAAAACTATCAATAAAATAATCTTTACATTTAACTTCTTGACTTAGAATCTTCATAAAAGTTGCTCAATCCTTCCTTCATCTATCAGATGTTCTGGCTAGTAATGTGGCTGTATTAGAATGATGTTAATTTTTCTTACTGAATCCTGTAATAATTAACATACTGGGGTGAGTTAGTACAGTGCAGCTTTTGCATCGAACTGAAATAGCACAGATTCATCTTAATACCTAGAATTAAAAATAGTTGTGGTTTTTCAGGTGGCAACTAATATGGTAACTAAATAAAGGTTGACTGTTAGTATGTGTTCTCTGTTTCTGCAGAATATAAGATCGATCATTAGAATATGAAAAGAGTAACACTGGCATTCTAAACGCAAATTTAAATGCCTGTGTCCACTCTCACCTTAGGTAATTCCTCTCCATTTGTCTCAAGTTCCTGACAGACCAACTCAGTAAGTTGCTGAGATAACTAATTACATTTAAGATCTGAACCTTTCCTCTAACTTAGTCTGCTCTCCAAGTCATAGTCAAACCTTCACTGGACTAGGATCTGAACATTGCTTTTTCGGCTCCCTTTTCTCATCCCAGAACTATTCTATTCAACTCCCCTGTTGCACAGATGTGTACCCATCCATTGGCACAAATAAAACACAGATCTAGGACAACAATCTTGTCCTTTTCCCGTCTGATCTTACTAGGTATTACTTCTGTACCTTCTCCCTCTGATATCCACTCTTCACGTTGGTACAACCAAACCTCAGTACAGAATACAGCATGACTCTCAAATCACATCTGAAATTGATATCTGATCGATGCTGCACATAGCTACCCGTAAGCCTTACTACAGGACCTGATATTAACATAATTCATATGGTAAATAAAGTAGCCTTTTCCTGTGGAAAAAAAACACAGCAATTTTAGTTGCTGGACCACATCGACTTACTAAGCATTATATTCACAAGAAAGAAACACAGCAAAAATTCTCATTATCCACTAAGGTCATTCAGCCCCTAAGGATGCTTCTAGTTAGAAGGCAGGCATGGAAAGTAGGCCACTCGCAGATCTGTCCAGTAAGGGGTCAGTGGCAGAACAATAGAATCTCTGCAAGCAGTTTCCCCTACGTTTTGCTCCCAGAGCCTTCCCAGCACAGATTACTTCACTAAAACAAAATTATCTGTTTGAACAGATAATATTAGTTGAGATTTAGAACTCAGATGGGAGCCATTTGCTTACTCAAGATAGAGAACTTAAGAATAAAAAACTCTTTCCAGAGATCTGTTACACAGCAAAGCCAAGGGGAGTTTTGCAAACACGTAAACAATTCACTTTAAAGGGTAAAAATGGAGCCTGTGAATTCTCATCGACACACTGCTTGGAAATGCACTGATCGAAGCAGGAGTGGAGGGTAGCAGATGCCGTAAACCTGCAAACGTAACACTTTGGCAAGGCTCCAGTTATCTCTAGAGGCTTAAGCAGAGCAGGTCCAGGCAAAATTTTACTGCAGTGCCTGATAACAAGAAGCGTCAGGCAGCCAGGGGCTGGTTTACCCAGTAGTGACAGAGAATAAGCTGCAATTAGCAAAAATAACTTCAACTGCTGTCAGAGAGTGAGGGAGAAGGGGAAAAACAAGAGACGATTTTTCATTTCTCTTAATAACTGCTCCATATTGATCAAGATAAGGACGGAAATGAACTCTTCACCTACTTGAATTCCCACTGGCTAAGGTATATAGAATAAATGATTAATTCCAGTGTTGCTTGTCATCACTTAAATTGTATGTTTAAGTCCTTGGACATTTACTACGTGGCTGTATTAACACTCCAAAAAGCTTCATTCATTTGTTGGTATAAACTACACTTCCAGTCTGCTTAATCTTTGATAGACAGGTCTCATTGTCCCCAAAATCCCTTGCTACACAATACAACAAAGACTTAAATGACTCCGTAGGCCAGCCCTGCTACCCACAGTGCCCTGCGCTTCCTGCCCATATATCCCTGGAATTCATGACCATGCAGATTACTAAATTACACACTAGGCCAGGGATTAGGCAGGGCTCTTTGTATGGGAGCATCTGAGGTCTGGAAGAAGATTTTACCTGTCACGGTCTGTGCTCATTAGGCCTTGATGAGAGGCAGAAGGAAGCAGCACTGCAGAAGATCACAAACACTGGTGTGTGATAATCAGCGATCTGTATATGATGACAGGATAACCTGATTGGTGCTGCCCTGCACACAGGTCTGGGGAGCTTTAGGCAGACAATAACCAGCCCACTATTTCCAAAGCAGCTCAGCAGCCACCTCTCTCTTATAAAGAAAAGAAGAAACCATTCTCCGCTCTGACAGACTGCAAGCCAGATAATGGCCTTCAGCCTTCTGGCCAGAACTGAAGTGTTTAAGTGTTAGGAATACATCCTGCAGTTAAGCAAACATACCAACAAAGCAAAAAGAGTGGTATGCTAGCTCATCAGTTGATTTAAATTAGCTGCTAATCAAAGTTGGCATTGCTTCTTATTGCTTTCAGAAAGCTTACAAGTTACATATCTGAAAAATGTGAAAATAAAAACAAGATAACTCTTGAATTAACGCTGTAAATACTTCAATGATAACATGCCTCTTTTATCAATATGCATGCATACAAGTAATGTGCTTCCCACCTGAAAAATCATAACTCTTCAGTAGATCTTAACTTTGATGTAGACACCAACATATGCCCACATCAATACATCAGATGAGCAGTCTTTACCCAGCTGCCACTTACAGAAGGCCAGCAGCCACTCCAGGCTTCAGCTACCTTCGCCTGGAAGTTCAGTCACTACTTCCTGTAGCCAGGAAAAGTGCAAGGATGGAAATTAGAAGCGTGGAGAGAACAGTCTATTTTACAAAAAGATTTTCTCCCTTAGGGAGTAGCTATCCCTGCCTTGTTTTCCTTCCCATTGCTTGCATGTTCTTCGTTTGTCAGCAAATGATGACACCTTCCATATCCATATTGGTCTGAAAGGTATTACATTTTTCCCTGTAATCTGCACTCACTTGGAGTTCAGTGAATAACAGAAATCATTATTAAGGCCTGAGAGACTGAAAGTTTACTGCACAGTCCAGCTCATGGATTTATATCATAAGGCAAACCACGCCAGCAAAACACACTAGACTGTGTGTATACCACAATATAGCGATGCTGTGGTTCAACATCATCCTATGACATCAAAGAAGAGCGTTAACACACACCAACATGACAATGTAATTTTAGAGAAACCAAAATGGCCTCAGATCTGCAACGAGACTCCTAGCAGCTCACAGAAAAACTGCAAAACCCCAGAAACCCCAGGAGGACAGGCAGTGGAAGCGGATTCTGCTTTGCACAGACTCAGCAGGACTCTTTGGAAGTTGATGCCAGCACTCCTTTTGCAGCCAGAGCAGCCACTGTTGAGCTACACAAGCTACTCTAAGCCCTTTCCCTAGAGCCATTAGCTGGGGAACAAGCATTCGTTTGCTGTTTGAGAAAAACAAGCAAAGCATACTTTAAGTGAATACAGAAAAACAAATCCTCTATTGAACATTGCTGCAAACTTTGTACTTCTCTTGTTCATGAAGTGACTCCAATTTCAGTTAAACCACAACTATCTACAGCAGTGTTTTTCCATAGGACACTCTTTTAAGCCTTGTGCCATCCTGTACTTAGTGTGCAATAAACTGTGCCCTTGGCCACACACACACCACACCCCTTGGGACACTGGATTAAGTTGTTCGTAATCCCTGTAGGTATTCATAATGGCCATACAGTCAGCAAGAATAGCAAAACAATGACTGTGAGTTAAACTGCGTCTGGATCTCTGAATAAATGCTCTTTTTTACCCAGTTCTCAATCTTCTGAAGACACCACTGTCTTCTCACCAACATCAATGCAGACAACTGAAGCGCAGACAAACAGAGTATAACACTGATGTCAGAGACAGAAGGACCACGTCTGGAATGGTTCCTCTCCTGCCGCTGGTGCTGCTTATACAGCTGATCCTTGCTTGGCTGACTCAGCACCAGCAGAGATGTCTTACACCCGACAATGGTCGAAAATGCATCTATAGACCAAAGTCCAAGAGGATTCATGCTATTGAAGACTGAAAGTTCAAGGGCTTAAAAGCAGAATAAAGGAAAGGGAATCTGAGAAAGAAAGGACATAACTATAAGAAATACAGAAGACACACAGCTCTACCATCCACCTTCAGTTTGCAACACAGATCTGAGCCTCCCTGGGTTGGCCCTGCCTTCCCACCAGGTGCTCCATTACTGCTTTAGGCCATGACTGAGCATTTCCACTAAAGACCAAATATTTCATTGTCCTTTCCACTGAAGCAATATAAAGTTCATTTCCTTTTCAAAGTAACAGCAGCTTCAGAAGCTCTTTCATAAGTATATTCAAGACCGTCAATCTTCCTCAAAAGCAGAAGAGGTTGGATCCTCATCAGTTTTCAGCCCTTAGCAGCTTAGCACTTCGACAGTATTCTGTCTTAATGATATCTTGGACCACGGACTGCATGTTTCAGTTACGCGATCTACATACATTCAGCGATCAAGTAGTCTAATTGGTTGGTTTTCTTCTAGTTAACAAAAGAAAACTAAAGGTTGATCTATGCTCTAATGATTAAAACAGGACAACGAAGTCTGTGATAACACATTTACCTGGTCAAGCCTGGCCAGCTGTATGCTCCTGCTCACCCCATTCCACTCACCCAACTCCAGGGCAGAGGCCATTTCAGTGCAGCAGTCTGTGCCTGCCTAAGTCACTCTGCACAGACATTTGCCCAGGCTCTTTCTCTGGCTCATGTTCCTTGATAGTCCCATCCTTCAACATTGCTTGTACACTGGGGATCATCTCATTTAAAACACACTGTAGATCCATTAATCCCTATTATGCCTGCCATGAACACAAAGTCCAAATGTTCTGCAGTTTAAAGCAGATGGATGAAAATCTGGATCAGCATTCGTGTGCAGCTACAGTTTGGGACAATTCCATGGTTTTGTCCCAGCTGCATGTTCCTCTGCAAAAAACACTAAACTTAATGCTTAGAATAAAAGTTCTTTGGTGCAAAGCTTTTTCTGTTGTTTATACAAAGCACAGTTGATCCTGATGTGTAACTGAGGCCCCAGGCCCCGCTATACTGTAAATATTGGAAAGAATCATCAGACCAAAGAAACTAATCTTTGCACAAAGGTTCATTTTAAAACAGAAGCATTTGGATGCTGTCTTCTAATCCTGTTGGAAATAACATTTTGCTTCCACATTAATACAGATATTTCTAATTTACAGTAATTGTTTGCTGCTTCTACAGAAACAGTGCAAGAAATCTCTGTAACACTTTCAGTAGTCTACAAACTAAACATTTTTTCCTTGCATTTAAGTGATTTGAAAGGAAAAAGTAAACCATTTACAGAAAGTGTTTATCATTATTACTTTTTTTAATTCAGTTTAGGCATGAAGCATCAGGAAATTTTAATATTCTTGCACTGACCCATCAACAGAATAGTGTCTCATACTGCATTTGGTTCTTGCCACACAACAAATTAAACTAAGCAGACAATTTGTAAATAGGCTTTCTGTTTAGACTGGAACACAAATTTTATACAGCACATACAACTCTTAAATCCTATCCAAACAAATTCAGAGACAAGGCAGACAAAGAGCGCATACCTAGAACCATAGGTTTCATTTACTTACAAAATTTGTTTAAAATATTTGGAAATTAAAACATGGGAAGCATTTGCTCAGGAACACTCACCAGAAAAAAAGCTAAACATATTAGTCATAAATACATTTTACTAGTTCTTCATCTTGCAAGAGTAAGGCTCTTGGAATACAGTGGTTAAAACAGTTGACTCTGTAAAACTAAAATCACATCAAATGCTAATACTTACCAAAAAAGACTAAACCCTACTAGTCCTGACAAGCAAGTGGTGCTTGCTGTGTTTCTGGAAACCTTCCAAAGCATGTAACTTGAATAGCCAGTTGTACTCCGAAAGAATTAAGATAGACTCTATGATATTCAGTGGCTTCTAGGAGCAAGCAAAGGGCACAAGATCTTAGAAATGCGCAGAGGTCTGACTGGGGGCATTCATATTAAAAGCTGCCTGAGACTCCACTACACCTGACAGAAATGCTTTTGTTCCCATCTGTTCACAGCTCATGGTGAAGCAATCAGATATTTGCTGGAGGACAGTGCCGATCAGGCAAGGTTTTGCCAGATTTGCAGAAACCAACTGGACAGAAGCAACATTTCCATTGTCACATTATCTGAGCAAAGTGAGAAAATCCACTAAAAGCAGTAGGGATGGCTTCAAACCACTGCTTCCCAGCCTCTTCAGCATCACAGATAACCTAAGAGGACTAGGTTCAAATAACAAGTTCTCTCTTCAGACAGCTATAGATTGTGGTTGCAAGAGCAGTGAAGGTTTTCACTCATGCTTCTGTATTTTAAGTAGTGTTGAGGCTTTGATGTGTTTCTTCAAGTGATAAAACTGTTGAACATATGGGCAATCAGTCTCAAGACCAACAGATTGGATTATCCACTGCAGACAAAGTCCACTTGTTTTCAGCTTTCTGCCTTGTCAGTGGAACGGTTCTGATGCTCATCTTTACTTCTGAGTATCAGATTACATATGCATAGTTACACCTTGAGGATGGAAAGGAAGGCTAACCCTGCAGCCTCTCTTAAGAGCAGAACACTGCATATAGCTGACACACCCGTAACGCTGCAGTTTAGGATCCCATTCATTCATTTCCTGCATAAGCAATGAGTGACATCACCGAAGTCTGTCCAGTGACTTCTGAATGCCAGCAACAAGTTTTCACTCGTGTAAATCATCAGACCTTAAGCAAAGGTTGGCTGGAGGAAACTGGTGTTTGCTATTTCTGATAGTTCTCTGGATGAGACTTAACAAGAATACAGCAGAACCAGGGTGAAATCAAGACCTGGTATTCACCAATATTCTCTTAATCACACGCCTGCATTTTAGAAACATCATCCTGGAACTGATATTTGCCTATTTAAAACTCCTTCATCACATACTCAGTCATTCAGTGTTCCCTTAATCTTTAAATTGCAGAGTTGAACCAAACTTCTCCCAAGATTACAACTAAAACCCAGGTGTTCTGGATCTTCCCAGTACAGTCATTCTATGAGGTGCAACGTAAACAGTCTAGTTCAAGTATAAATATTTAATAAGATGCTTGCATCTGGAGCAAAATGGAGCTAAATTAGCGTTCCCTATTTAAAACATAAACAGATTAGTTGCATGACAGTGTTAGTACAAACTCCCCTTGACTATAAACATTTGCTGATGTACTTCACCAATAACATATAATGTATAGGAACAGAGGAAGGTTTATTTTGAAGAGTTGATGTGGATGAGCTCCAATTTAGCAGCCTTATCTCACCTGACAGTACCTGCTCCTGAGTTCTCCTGAAGGAGAAGTATCCCACCCAACATTCCCCTATCTACTGGCAAAAAAAAATAAAAAAAAAAATAGCCCAATTAAAAAAATCAACAGCAGACACCAAGAGAAGATTCTGTTGTGCTTCAGGCACCTCCTCTTAGAAGGTTCTGGAAAACCAAAGCCTAAACTTTGCACGTATTTTTCAAGGACAATTCAGCTAAGAACAAGGGCAGACAAAAAAAACCTGAACTATTACAAATGTACTGCTCCATCCCAGAAGGAACTGCTCACTCCTGCTTCACTCTCCCTTCAGCAAGAAACCACCAATAGATGGGTGGGAAGACATTTTCTTGTCCATCTCATGTACAATTTTTTTCATCTTCTATAAAAATAGACCAACTTTGTATGGCCTTCTGAGTTAAGATAGAATAATAAGACTAATTCTGACAATGTTTTTTTTCCTTCATGAAAGTTCCTATAGGCCAGAAACTTGAATACAGTGAAACCATCTTGGCTACAGCACTCCTCAACCAATCTAACACTGATGAGGAGCAGCACCTTTACAAGGAATATTTCTATTGCTGATCTCTAGGAGAGATGAAAAAGATGGGAAAGCAGCTTCAAATCTCATAGAAGCATATAAGAACCTGATAACTCTCCTGTTCGCTGTTCAGTTTACATGCATTCTCAGACCATCTCTACACATACAAAAGGAACGTGAGAAACTGTTTTAACTCTCTGTTGAAAAGTGACTCCCTTTTAAACAAGACCAGGCTATTCTCTGAGCTTTAGTCCATGCTCATGCTCTGCTGTTTGAAGCAGTAAATGCTTGGGACAGCTCATGGCTGTGCCTTGAACACGGAGCTGACTCCATGCTGATGCTTGTGCTTAGCTGGTATGCAACTAGGAAGATGCAGGCATGCATTTAGCTGTGGGCTTATGGTAAGCTTGGGTATACTTGGGTATACATCAGAGGAAAACGCACTCATACCCACACAGCCTGCAAGGAACAGACCTACATTCCTGGTCTGAGCCATTTAACTGAATTTTCCCTGCAGTTACATAGCTCGTGCTGTGATTGTCAGGTGGACTGGCTAACATCTCTAATAGACGCAGCCTGAATGGCTGAGCACCAATGAGACATGAGCTGCCTGTCTCTAGTATGGCAAGTCACTGCTGACTGAAGTAGCAGCTGATCTAAGCTCCTGAAGACACTGTCCTAGGATAAACAGTTGAGACAGCAGAAAATCAAAACAGCCACAGACAGGAAGTGACTCCCCCAAGGTAACTTCTGCCAGGTCCTCTAAGAATTCTATGGCCTCGGTCTGAAGCACTGAAAGCAATCCCTTATTAACATAGTTGGCTACCAGGACAAGAACTGCAGCTGTACTATTACAATGTGGAAACCTGCCACTGGTGTTTGCCTGTTTTTTTCCCCCTCAGTATCTTCCTAATTATCAAATAGGGAACTTAGGATTCCTGTTTGTCCTCACATACGTACTGGTCAGAAGACAGTTGTACCATCTGCTTTCAAAAACATAATGAATAAAGTTATAAAAAAATATATTACTGACAGAACCTCAGGATTCAAGTCAAATGTGCCTAATCTATTAGGCTTTACAAGTAACCCTGAAGTACAAAGAGGAAATATGAAACAAATGCTGAGCTTGTTAGTAAAGCATGAGTGAAAAAATTATGTATAAGTCAGACTGATCTTATCAGAACTAAGTCAATATTCACTAATTTTATTTTTGTTTATGTTACTCATTAATTTGTCCAGTTAAAACAAAGAAAATGTAATTAAGTGCAGGATTATTTAATTATAATGGTTTTTGTTGATTTCCTTTTAAATGAAACAATCCCACTACAGTTTCCCTTGTGCCAAGAAATGAATTTACTGGAAAAAAGTCTATGTTAGAAAAAAATCTGTTTTCCTATCTAGACATAACTGGTTGGAGTCCTACTGAGAGATACAACAAGCACCACAATCACTTAGAACTAGAAAATAACAATAAATACCCCAAACCCATTTTGCAAGGGCAAGGAAACCACTCTTCTACATGACACTGCAAGTCCTAGATGTAAACACAGCAGAATTGTGCTGCTCAAAGAGGAGGTCTGTAAAGGACCATGAATCCATAGCATTCAAAGAAGTCTACTACACAAGAGGGAAGGAACATGCAAGCTTCACCTTCCTTTCTTTAATGATACACAGCTTACTTTTTTTCTCCAAGGATGAACTACATTGTGATGCAGTATGACAGGAAAAAAAAGGTTCTCCCTGAACACTCCTGTTTGCCTATCACCTGAAGAGAAAAATCCTCCACCCAGAATGATTAAAAAAAAAAAAAAAAAAGCCATGACTTAAATCAATGAGTGCTGGATTTTGCCAGCAAATAACACCCTCTCAGCCTCCTCGTATTATACAGATGGTGCTTTCCTTTTTTTCCTGTGGCCACATCAAATGTCATGACACATTGATAGTTTGAAAGAGATAGGGAGTTTTACTCTTTTACTCAATTTTAGTGATGAAAATAAGTGAATATTGAAGGACCACATCAAAGTTACAGAAATGTGTAATGCCCAACCAGTAGAATATACAGAACGTTGCTCCCATTGCTCAGCATACGCATGTCATGATTTCTGTCAGCCATGTCCTCCATGAAACACTTCAAGGATAGTCTTGTCTTCAAAGTCAGGAATAGGAAGCTGCCAGAGATAGCCTCAAAAGGGCATTCAGCTTGCAAGTGGCTTCTCTTCCAAGTAGCTTAGTGGAAAACCCTTATCAGAGGAGAACTCTATGCATTTGCCTTAATAGCATCAGAGTTGTAACTCCATTAGAAGGCCAAGACATACCTGCCAGCCTAGCTGAAAATGAGTAGATTGATCACATACAACTTGTCACACACTGCTTCAAATACCCTACTTCAACTTGAAGAATTACTCTAAGCACTGGACTGATTCAGGGAAAAAAAAAAAAACAACTTAGTGGCAGAAAGGAGTACAGAGCATCTCTGCACAGTCCCCACAGAGAAAAGGATCTCGTGTGTGCTTACACTCATTAGATGTGACACACCTGATGCTCTTCTGCCTGCTCGTGAAAGAAAAATGCAGAATACGACATCAATATGAACACTGCAAAAAAAAAAAAAAAAACAAAACCCACATGCTTTCTGTCACCCAGTTTACAAAATAGTGCCATCATAAGCAGAATTATTATCTACCCAAATGTTCTCAGGAGTTAACACACGTCTCAGCTGATAAAAAAGAATGGAACAGTTAGAATAGATTAGTTCTGGTTTTAGCCCTGATGTTAAAAAAAACAAGAGAAGTTCAGTTAGTTCACTGCTCTGGAAAAAGTCTAGAGATAATGCTTATGTCATTTATTGTTTCAAGAGAAAACTTTAAATCTTAGGAAAACTTCCTTTAATGTCTGAAGAACAGTGATACAAGGCTATGAGGAACCAACGGGTGTCCTGTGGCTGGTTTTGTAATGCTTTTGGATTTACAGCTCAAGTGCAGCTGGAGTTATACAGGGAACGGCCACCTGCTGCTTCAATTTTTCATGCAGACTTTATTTCTTTCCTTTGAATCTGCTGTGAGACAGGCTGGACTATATTTCAACAGCTTAGGGTAATCCAGAGGCTGATATCCTACCCAAAACATTTTGTACTGCTAGGAAGACATGCTCTAATTAAAGTGAGACATGAACAATGTCTTCTATTTTCCCTTTCACATCTCAAAATTGGGGGAGTAAATATATTTCAGAAGAACACATTACCTATTTTCAGAGGTTTATAATTAAGACATACAGTGTGTCAAGTTTTTGGTATTTTATTTCAAAAGATTTTCTACAGAGACACCTACTTTCCTGAAAATAGTTGAGCAAGTAACAGATTTCTTGACTGAAACTTGAGAAAACACAACTAGAATAATTCTTAGAGTGAAAGCACTTTGGAGCACCAACTGGCCCCTACTGTAGGTCTGTAGCTGCCCTCGCTGCAGGGTTTCCCCCATCTCAGCTGGGATCCTCAGTCATTAGTTGTCATCATAAAAGAAATGCCATAACAACATCATGTCAGTATTCAAAGTGGCCAACACAATCAGTAAGTATCAAAGGAAATCAAGCTTCACAAAGAAGAAAAAAATCTGCTTAAAGATCTGCTAGAAAATGCCCATTATCTGTACTTCACATGTAAGAATATCCTGGCCTGTGTTCCAGCTGTTCACCAAGTGTGATTCACGATGACAGGGTAAGCAGTCCCTGACATGTTTGTGGAGCTACAGTAAATCGTGTTTCCAATAAAACATGACTGATAAGCGTGCACTGTGATTCACAGGGAGAGCTGAGGGGAAGCATCACCACACAGCTCCAAGTAACTAGTACCCGCCATGCTCTGCATCTTCCAGAAGGAGTAACTGTGGCCATTCAGGTAGTGATGTCTTTCATTGCTAAGACATCCAAACAAACTATCACTGCAGTTACACATTCAGGGCACAGAAATGTATATACTTATGACAAAAAAAAAAAAAAAAAAAAAACTTTACCAAACAGGACGATTCCATGAAGCTTGCAAACAGTGGGAGAGAATTCTCATATTCAAAACAGTTCTTTGGTTCTATGACCTACATTCATTACATCTGTCACACAGACAGCCTGAAAATATGCTATATAAATTGACTGCCTTGTAGAGCTCAAAATCTGCATATATTCTGAGAGACATCCACCAAACTCTCTCAAGTCTTAAGCTGTAGCAGCTCACAGCAAACAAAGCTATGGCAAGAATATCCTGTCTGATGCATCTTATTTTTTTTCCACATTTAGAACATTTGATTTTATTTTTGGAGCCTAACAGGAAAATGAAATGCTCAGACATAAGCAAGCATATGTTGCCAATCTGGTAATAGAGATGCAAGCACTATTAATTTGGTGTTGCAACAGATTTGCCATTGAGCTAACACATAACTCAACTTCAGAAACAGGCAGAAGGACACAGCTCAGCTAAGAAGCAGAGCTATACTGTTCCAGCACATTATTATGCACTGATGTAAACACAAATCTGAGGGATCTATCTCCAAAGTAACAGCACTACAGAACTTAAAGAGACAAATAATGTACAGAGTTGCATTACCCATAGCACTACCACTGGATACTAAAAGCACATTTACTATACAATGAGGATTCAGCACATGTTGAGTGATTTTATTAAAGATTATTCTCTGATGATTTAAATTATTACAAGAAGCTTTAAAAGACAACCACAAATGTCTTTCTGGTAGGCCTTCAAAGTAGCACGCTGTTGGTATTGTATTTATTATGGATTAAAACCAGATTTTACATTACTTTGATTTGTTTATTACATTTGGCAATATCCTGATTTAAAAAAATAAAATATCAAAATCACCCATTATTAAAGACTGTATTTACACCTAAGCTGCTTTTCAGACTACTAAAATGATATGATTCAGACAACCTTTTTTTAGTAATTGCTCAAACATGACACACTAGAAGAGCTTAACATTAGATAGAACAAACATTCACAACCATCTAAGGGAATCACTACTTACCAGATAGCAACAGCTAAAATGTCTCTAACAAGCAGCTTGGAAGAAAGGAACTGCCAAGCAATTGAGAGGTTTTTTTTGTTGTTGTTATAGAATAAGGTGGAGGAAAAATTGATATTCTTTATGCTGTTATAGCAGTGTCTCTCTTCTAGCACATTTGAACCCTGAAGTCTCTCACAAAATCTTTCAGAACCTGCCATTTTCCCCACTATCATGTTATGCTCTCACTCCTACATACAAGCTCAGAACACACCATCCCTGCTCACTGTTCCCTTGTCTTTCTCCAGTTGCACGCTCCATTTTTTCGTATATTTCTCCATACAACCTACACTTACAACCAGATTCTTTGCCAGACCATTCTGTATCCTGTATGCTCTTCATTCATCTCCTGTTCCCACTGTACTCTGTTATTTGGATATCCTCACATTAGTTAAAAAAAAAAAAAAAAAAAAAAGCCACCATTCCTTTTGCTTTTTGCTAAGGTCTCCTACATGAGATACCTGTTGTGATAACAATTTCTGCTTCTCCTCTCTGTTTCATTTTCTTCTCCATCAGGTATTTAGAAAGTCAGCCCCAACTTCTCCCTGGACAGCACCAGGCATTCACTGCCTTGCTACACAAGGAGCTACCTTCTTCCCATTCTCTTTGTTATAAAGAGGGTTATAGCCTGGTTTGACTTCTTGGCAATTTCGCTATTATTCCTAGAACACAGATGAAGTTCAGTCACAGACTTAATTTTAAGCTCTTACTATTTGTTTTCCCCAAAGCACCAACTTTCCTCAGATGTTCCAGTGTCCTGGAATGCTCAATTTACTGATTAATTCCTTCCTACTCCCCAGACATAAATGCATTTTCAAGAAGCCATCTTTATTTTTAAACCTACCAGACAGGTTGCATCATACAGAAGGATCAGGTAACATCCCAGAATCTAGATTATCATAAGTAATAAGAACTAATGTTTGAAATAAACCTTTTTCCCCACCAATAAAGAATGAATGGGCCTGGGATTTAGACTCCCTTTTTTTTTTTTTTTTCCCTTTGCTAAAGGTAGTAAAGGTAGTACAAGAAGGGAAACTCAGGGAATGCCTGATTATTTCCATTACTGGCACAAGGGGTATTACGTACCAGTCAAGGAAGCACTAACCTACACTTACTTCAATGGTAGTGTTTTTTGTTGTTGTTTTTTTGTTTTGTTTTTTAAACTACAGATACACGTTTTCTCTTCAGAAGCGAAGAAAGCACCTCTGAACAGTTTTAGAGTCTCAGCCACCATGGAAAACTGAAATGCATCAGGGATGTTCTGACTTCTGAGTCCATGGTTTCCTGTTTGAGAAAGGCTGTGGTCCACACCAAAAACACTGTGTTTTTCCCAGAAAATGAGGACAGTTAGCCTGGGGGATCCATACATTTGGCTTTACTTTCAGCTAATTGGCACTACTGCCTCTTTTTCTACTACAGACACAGCTTTGCCCAGTTAACCATCTTCATTGTTCGCTCTATCTGGCTGCAGGCTCCATGACTGGCGTACTTCCTGCCTATCTGTTGCTTAATTAAGTTTGTTTTGTAGTAATCCCTGCTGTCGGCTGTTCTCCTGGCTCATGAATTGCCTCCTAACCTGACTGTCAGCCAAATCTCTTAGAACCAGGCCCTGTTCCTACTTTGGTTCTGTGATAATTCTGTTCCTGATAGGCTGACTTAGTCAAGTGAACACAATGAAAAAGTCATACCTTTCATTTACTGCCAACAGAAACTCTTTTAAAAAGCCTCCTTCTTCTTCAAAGGGGGCAACACTTCTCATTTTAAGAAGCTTAAAAAATAATTAGTAGCATATACAGCACGAAAATATGGAAACAATCAATTAGAAGACAGGCAATTTGGGGATGAAGTTAGGAGAGAGGTAGGGAGAAAATAGGATCTTAAAGATAACTTAATCTAGAGAAAGACTACTGGAATGCAGCCGAAGAAGAAAATCCCACACAAGAATGACTAAGAATGTGATAAAATTTCAATTGGGTAACTTCAAGCTAGGATGTGGGTTAGCTCTTGTCTAATAACTGAAGTGGTAAGACAAAGCCTTGTACCACCTCTCTGATGTAAGAGGGCACTCTTTTCAATCCAGACAGTAGTCACCAGAAAAAAACCAACTACATCCTTGGATGGGCAAAGGCCCACCAAAACACTAATGAAGCTCACGTTAACATTTGGTCTTTTCGTCCTTGTCAGGATATTCAAGAGTTTCCCTTCCTACAGGAATCATTTTTGGACTGCTAGGTGAAGTGGCTGACAAAACAATTTTAGGAACATTTACAGCTCTTCATCTACTTTGAAAATATGAACAAATAAGAGAAACTGAAGGGTCAACACCCATCCTATTCTGAGTAGTTGCCTGAATTTGTGATTTTACTTTCCATACACTTCACTCTATAGCTAATTAAGACCTAATTTTTATGAAAAAAAGAATCAGGAGGATGTCTTTATACTCCAGTAGTTAAAAAGCAGGAGTGCTGACTAGGAAACTGCTGTTGAACTCTGGTTTGTCCATGTGAAGCAAGACTGTAGTACAAGTAACTCTTATCTTTGGGCTTGGAGAAAGACATAAAGCTGGAACATAAAGTCAGCCAAGGCAAGGACCCAGAGAAGGAGGGAGAAAGATGGCCTGGTTCCATCTTCCCGATGGAAAGAGTGATGGCATTGACTTCAAGGAGGACAGGACTGTACTCACCCAGAATACCAGCAATAGCCATGGCAGCTGGTATGACCAAGAAGTTAAACATTTGTTCCCAGTCATATGCCTGTACCCTCAGCTCACAGTTGTGCCAGCAGCACAACAGAGAGAACCACCATTTACTCTTTCTTCCAATTAAAAGAACATACCACAAAACACAGCAAAGCAATCCAGCTCTGCCAGCAGCTGACTTCATGTCTTTCAGTAGCCGGGAACAGTTCAGCTTAAACCTATATCAGTAAACCTCACTTTTAAGAAGCTCTGAGAAAACCAGAGATTTTTTTTACAGATTGAAAAGAACTAGAAAAGGCAGTCAGACACCTGATAGAGAAAGACAAAATTTCTTCTTAAGCTACATCTCACAGCACTGTGAGCTGAAGCATTTTTAAATGCTGAAAAAAAACAAAAAACAAAAAAAAAACAGAAAAACTTACAAATAAATAATCATGGGTTTCAGCAATTTCTTAAACTGTGACAGGTTGATTTTCCAAGCCATCTGGAAGTGCTCTGCAGAGCACAGCTTGAGACCCTATGTTCCGGTTGATTTAAAGAGTAAGCACCAGCCTCCACTGCAACTACAGAATAGTCTGCCCTTGCAGACAGGCTTCGAAACAGTTATAGGTCACACAGTCACCTCAGCACTAACACAGCAATGGCACACTTTCGGGTTAGTTTCCAAAGTAATGGAAACCTTAACAACCATGTTTCCTAGAACGTATTTTGCCTCATTTAGCGCACAAATCTCTTCAGTCAAACTGCAAAATAAATGATGGAAGCTGCTACTAGAGTCTCCCTGGTTAACATGCTTCAACAGTTGCTCTCTGTTACTGAACTTTAAGAAGTCTGTAAGACAAGACATGTACCTGGCCCCCTGAAAGTCTTCAGAAACATACTCAAGAAGATGTGTGATCACCAGTGGTCTGTACAGAAGAGCAAGTTTAGTCTTGAAACCCATTGCACAAGGGATCCTTTCAAATGCAGTAAGAGCTGCTTTGTGTTTTGTTTTAGTTACTATTTGGTGTGGTTCTCATTAGAAGGCCTGGCTCAGTGTATTTAGTTTAGGTCAGGAGGACATGTACAATAATTGCTTAATGCCGAATTTGGCAAAGTTAGTTTTATTACTTTAAAAAAAAATCTTGGCAACTGTTAAAAAAGCAGCTGGCATGAAAGTTGTTTGACTTAACTGTTACCTCATTTTCTCTCACAATATTGCCAAAACTTTGTAACAACACAGAACAGATGGTGGACATTTTTTCATTTTATAGGTAATTCTCTTCCCAAATCAAATAATGGCACTTCATCTGCTTAACCAGAAGAGGATTTAAACAACAATTAGACATCATTTACATATATTCCATGACCATATTTACTATGGACGACAGTACTGCAATATTTTCAAAGCTGCAACACAAAAAGATAATTGAAATGAGAGTGCAGCTCTTATATTCACATTTGGGGAAGGATTTGGTCTCTGGATGACTGCTAGTGCTTAGAAGCCTTGATAGGCAGCAGCCTTGTGCCCAAAGCTGCTGTGCACATTCACTTATAATGCAATCAGTCCACCTTAGAGTTCAAAGTTTCTACACTCATCTGGTGTAGAAAGGTTGAGGGAAGAAGAGAAGTTGGAATGGCTTGATGATGTCTCTTACATGAAGAAAACACACAGAAGTCCAAGAACTTTCCTCTTCAGTTAGGGCTAATAGACAGTAAAATGACCAAAAAAAAAAAAAAAACAACAGGACAAGAACATATTTTATAAGCAGTATTCCCAGACACCTCTCAGGAAGGAGACTATAGTCTCCAGAAGAATGCGAAAGGAATTCTTAATGTGTAAGATAGTGAAGACAGAGAGCAGGAGTTCCTGTCAAGAATCACAGAAATGGGTTATATCTTGGCAGGAAGAGGTGAAGTGGCAACTGAGAGAGCACACTGACTAAAAAAAAAAAAAAAATGCTGACGTTGAAAACTGCAGAGAGAAAAGGATGAAAAAGGGGGACTTAAGATTAAAAAAAAAAAAAAAATAAAAATAAAAATAGAAGACAGGCTTCTGGCATTTTTATGGTGACTGCAAGATATCCATAAGGAAAAGGGTATGGTTGGATGTAGAACTGATGTCAGAGGAAGAGAAAAACAACTCATTATATTGAGCCATTTTTCATTAAAAGGAAAAATAGAAGAAAGGAACTGTAG
Source organism: Callipepla californica brunnescens (assembly GCA_023055505.1). NCBI lineage: Eukaryota > Metazoa > Chordata > Aves > Galliformes > Odontophoridae > Callipepla > Callipepla californica. The sequence continues at coordinate 5,462,743 of JALIRH010000013.1, forward strand.
AAGACAGGGGAGGGGAAAGTACTGCAGCCTAGCAAGGCCTGCAGATACTAACCCCTATGGTCTGGGCACAAGATTTTAACAAAGCTGGATTGGGTCTGTCTACACTGTAGCTGGAAAGGAAGAACCAACAATAACAGTCACAGAAGCCAGGAGGTACAGCTCAAAGATTATGACAAAACATATATGTAGTCTGGTCCAAATACTAGGGTGGTTTTGCAACAGAAAAAATGATCGTCTGTGCTTGTTTTAAAGATGAACAGAGAAATCTGAGTGCAAGTAACAGAGTAAGTCATGGATTTTGGCTTCACAGATTGGTCCACCTGAATGATACAGAACTCACAATCAAATTCAGCAGCATTACATTCCCACTTGATTCTTCTAACTTCCTTTTTTTTCCAGTTCATTTGCACCAGATGGCTAATTCCATGATCCTGCATCCAAATTCAGGAGCATTTAGTACTGCCTTGCTTGATCAAGCTTAAACACAGCACAAACTAGCAATTACGGGGACTGTAAAATGGCCAACAGTTTTCAAAAAGATCGACTATAATGCAATAATCCTCTCCATCTTAGATATCAAAATATCCCTCAAAATAACTAAAATGATCCCAGTATTACCTCTACTACACTGATTAACAAGTTAGTGTACTAAGTTAACATATCTCAACACCTTTTTTTGAAGAAAACGTCAGTATCTTACGGTCTGGTTTGATTCTAATTGGCTTGGTGAGTCAACCTGCAGAGCATGGATATCAAAATGGCATCTATCACCATCTTACAGTGCTTGTCAAGCTAGGTAGGAAGAAGAAAATGTGTTTGTATAAAACTTCTGAAAAAAAAAAAAAAAAACCAACCTCACTATGTTGAGCTGACACTTTCAGAAAATGTATTTCAACAGAAAGTCCCTAAACTGCTCCAGTTAGTGTTCAATCAGACAAAGCTAAATTCAGCAAGTGTTATCCAAAAAACACAAAGTTGTAATTATTATAATTGCATTGCAAAGAAATGTCAACTAACCTTCAACTAATCATCACAATAGACCCCTGTATAAAGTTGAGGGGATTAGCTCCAGACAAATGTTAAGATCTCTTACCAATGCAACATAAGCTTATGCTAGATAACAATTAGATCAAATATCCAAAGTTTTGACCACAGGTTATGCTGTTCAGTATAAGAATGTTATGGATATATCATTTTTAGATTGTTTAATTTGCAGTTATTTTCTTGAACTCACTCGACTGTCCACAGATCAATTTATACAATGCTTACTATCAACATTTTAACTTCAGGGAAAATCTGTGGAATCTCACACATCTCTTGGTACAGCACCCTTTAATTCAGATGACTGCATTTTTTTTGAATAAGCCTGGCAGATTTGCTTGATCTCCTACTTGCTGTGCTCTGCTTCACACTGTAGTTTAGTAGTACACAAACAGGATTTCTTCTGAGTGAGCACAGGGCAGAAGACAGGCTTCAGAACACAATACAACATAGTGGTCCTTCTCTTTGTGTGACCAGCCTAGATGGAGCATCGAGTGTCCATCACATCCCTCAGTACCAACTGTCTAATTCTATACAGACATACCCCTTCACAACCACATCAACAGCTAGAAATAACTGCAGTGTGAACTGCAGTCTGAGAGAGGAAATAGGATCTAGATAGACTTGTAATTATCATACCATCATATTTGAATGGATTTCAGAGAACACATGAGGCAAGAGAAATTAGTTGATATGAACATGCCACAGGAAAAAATTAAATTAAAAAAAAAAAAACAAAACAAAAAAAAAAAAAAACACCAGGCTCTTTTTAAGCAGTAAAAGCTGCCTGGTCACCATCCCTACTGATTCATTTGAAAAGCTTTGGAAACAATTCCCAAAGTTTTTTTTTTTTTCCTAAAGAATAATTTCAAGGAAAAAGAGAGGACAAGACTTGAGCACAAAAATGAAAGATCATTATCAGCTGAAGAGCTCCAGAACATGTTGAGTAAAGTTTAAAACAAGTCCTTGTACTGTTTTAAATTCCAAGATAAGTGAACAGGCATTGGGAAAAGGTAAACTTGCAGTGAGAGCTGCAGCTGCTAGTTTATCTTTGCAAGTGTTTCTATGTGCTGTCATCTACTTTCAAACAAAAAAGCCAGCACTACCATAAACTAATGCAAAATGAGTTGCACAGATGAAATGGTACAGATCATCTACTATTCAGTGCTTCCAGAAATTACAAACAGGGCAAAGTGTCCTCTTGGTTACTGCTGATTTATCTGCAGTGCATTTCTTGGCAAGATAATTACTAAGAGAGTAAAAAATTTTCAAAGGGTATTATCCCTACTCATATATCAAACCTAGAAGTGAGAAATGGGAGTGAAAAAAATTTTTAGCCTATAAATTTCTTCTGATAGTCCCCAAAATGTTCTAGATGTAGGTCACTCAATTGCAAAGGACTACATATATTAGAAATTCAGCCTTTCACTGACACTAGCATCAGATTTTACATTCACTTTTTCACTACATTATTTAATAGAGTTGTTTTCTCCACCTTTCCTCTTGTACCCATCAACAGTTGTTCTGAAAGAAAACTATGTGAAAATTTAAGTAGAAGCGGATTTAATAAATGTTTGAAAAGGGAGACAATCACAACGACTGCAGGCACCAGGGTACATTTGGGTACCTTCACTAGCAGAGCAGACTTGCATTGAAAAATCACAACTACAGCTGGCCAGAAAAATGAGCGTAGGGATGCTGAGATTCAGAAACACCCTACTTTCATCTAGACACTCTACCTGTAGTGAGGGCTTCTTACACTTGATTGTGTATTTTAAACATTGTTAGATATTATATTAAAAGTCAGCTCAAATTCTAGCACTGCAGTTTAACGGAACTGGATCATATCCTAAGTTCTTAGACATTTATTCAAGTCCAATTGTTTCATTAGAACTCTGAGAGAACTTCTAGAGAAGGTCCTAGACGGGACCTTTCAGTGCAAGTTAAACCTTACCAATAAGAACTAGACTTCTGCATAATCACTTCAGTCACCCACAGAACTTCAGCAATTGGGAATTGACAGAGAGGCCACAGCGTTGCCCAAGAGCTTTGCCAATAAATCACACAGAACCAGGTTTTACATCAACTTGCCATACAAGGGCTAACTCTGCAGCACTAGCTAAGATAAACACTTTAGTGAACTGAATTGGGTTAGACTTCATTAAGCAGCCTAAAATGAGTATTAGTTTGCATTACAGCTTTCCTGAGACAATGCAAGCTATGAGGATAACTAACAGAAAGGAACCTTTGCTATTGCCGAAGATGCACCTCATGGCTCTGTCGGATGAGTTCCCCAAGAGGATGTTAGACAAACACTGCATCACTCTACCCTTCGAAACAGAATCCCAGCTCCATTTCACAGGAATGATCCATTACAGAACTCAAAGAACAGTCTCTATCTTAGAAATGATAAAGTTGAAAAAAAAAAAAAGCATGTATATTTTGTACGTGCATTGACAGTCTATAACAAACCTGAACATGGAGTATTACATACTTCTAGAAATGGAATGTAGGTATCTAACTAAACAGACAGCAGACTTAGACACTTTCACAAGTTTTCCTGCCCCTCTACTCCTTTTATTTATTTGTCTGATTAGGAATAAGATCATCACAGTTCATCAGCTTGATCTGATCAGCAGCACATCTAAGGAAAAGGACATTTAAGGACACTGCCTATACTATTTTCATTGAGTTGTCAGCTTATTGCCATTTTTCTTGGTCTTTTCAGTAATCCCCTCTTAAAAAGAAAGCTTAGCTTTATTCTTGTCTGATCAGTTGTGCAAACTGACAGTTAATTTTTTTTTTAATAAAAAAATGAAAAGGATTCAGGGCATAGGCAGAGTCCTGTCTTGTATTTGCCTTTTCTAAACTTAAGGGTCTTGTAGCAATACATGAGAAGCTAGGCAGAAAGCCAGGGAATTGCCTCAGGCTGTGTAATCTCCTCCAAGAAACAAAAGTGCTGTAGGATAGATAATCACACTGCCCCCTTTCCCAGTTCCATCAGTTACCTCCCTGTCCTCCAACATGGCAGGACTCCAGTAGCTGTCTGCAGATGTCCAAGGTGTCAGTAGGGCTCAGAATGGCTTCACAGAGGCAGTGTTGTAAAAGGGACTGATTACCCCTTCTAGCTGACAGTTCACTCCACAGAGAGGTCTCCGTAGGATGAAATATAAGTTTAAAAGCCTGAAAATGTCCACTGATACAGGTCACATAAGGAACAAGCTAAAAGCCGAATGAGTTCTCAGATCAGCAATGAAAACAGACTAAAATCTTTGTGACATCTTAACAAAAGAGATACCAAGAGCTCAAACTGCAAGGTCAACACTGTTGTGGCCAGTTCAAACAATCAAGTAGAACCCCAGGAATATAAAGAGACAGAAGAATGATGCTCATTGCTATCCAAAGGTCAAAGCATTTAGAGGATATTCTGTTCCAGAACCAAACCAGGCCTGTGCCTTACCACATCTAATCACAGAAAGCGTTGAGTAATTGGCATTAGCTCATATTTTAGGTTGAGAATTTCCTTGCAAAGTCTTTTGCTTATCTGTTCAGACATGTTTCCACCCTGCCACACAATGATTTCAAAGAATTTTTATGCTTCCAGAGCAAACACATCATCAGTTATCAATTAAGAATTCATGCTCAAGTCTGTCTGCAACTAGAGAAGCATTTAAGCACATGCTTAAGATCATTTCTAAACAGCAATGTTCTCCTAAGCTCAGTCCTAGAAAGCAATGCCTTGAGCTTACCTTCACATCACTGAAATACACATGGAAAAAAGATATATTAAAATTATAACTGCAAAATGAAGATGACAGCTCTGCACTACCCTAAAATGAGAAGTAGGCAGCTACACATCAACATACAGGTTATAACCCTTCCACACAATCAGACAAAATTAAGCAGTTTTACAGAAACACTGCTTAAACATTCGGTTTCTTCAAATGCAGAACTTGGAGAGAAGTACTTTGGCTAAACAAAAGCTCGTTTTTTTTTTTTTTAAAGAGAAACATTCAGATTCCTTCAGAGGAATTGCTTCTTTGCAAGCAAGTACCAAAGACTAAAAACACTTCCACAAACTAATAGAAGCTATTACAGTAAGGACAGAATAAAATCTGTCCTGGAAGCATACAGTAATTTGATTTTACTTTGTAATTGATGTAATCTACTTAAAGACCATCTGACTTTTTTTGAACCAGGTCTCTGACTGCATAGAGAAATAAGATTCCTTTAAAGACTCCTTGCAAAGCTAACAATTTAAAAGTCTTTAGAAGAGCTTTTGAAATCCTGGCCAGGGACATTTAAAACACAGCTGGTCGTCTTTGCTTTTGTTGTTTGAGGTCATAAGATTCAAAATTATACATTCGCTTGGTTCTCTCTCTTTTTTTCTGTTTAATTGATAAGAGACACGATAAATAATTGTATTAGTGTACACAAACTTACCCTTGCGCCCTTCTCTGGGAAACATTTGCATCCAGCACTGCAGTCGCGGCCTCCACACGGCCCACTGTAAGACTTCTTTCCACCCTATTAAAAAGAAACAAATGACTTTTATAACTATTTGTCTGGTGAAGAAGATCATAATACATTTAAATGTCAAAATTTCTCCGCTACCTTACATCCATTGTGTGAATTTGCTTGGAAATAAATAGCAAAATATATTTGAAATGTTACTTCTGAAAATGATTCAATTACAGAGAATCACCAGATATATGAAAAAAATATAGAAATACTTAAATATTTAGAAAGACAAGAAAATTTACAAGCAGTGAGGAGAGTTTTCTAGGGCTACCAAAATCCACAGTGATGTGATGTTTTGAGATTCACAGTACACTAACTAGACATAAATAGAACTGGCGCCTCAGCCATTCTGTACATCCAAATATCTCTACATCATGAGAAATACCAAAGCATGACCTTTACACACTTGTGCCAGCACAAACCTTCAACTCCTGAGCCACAGACACGGAGAAGCAAGTGGATGGGAGAAGGTGGCATCTGGAGCCATAGGGAGATACACAAGGCAGGCAGGAGGAAACATCGATGTTCAAACAGGTGAAAAATTTCCACCTCCAAATGTATATTACACAGATGCATTGGCAAAACTACCTTGTTTTAAACAAACCACATCCCTTCCCACAGCAATATTTACAGCCCTTACAAAGCCACCTGTCACACACATTAAGGACAACTGAGAGTAGATGTACATCATTTTGGAGAAGAAATGATATAGGATTTCATGCTCTGCGAAAGGAGGTCAGCAGAAGGAAACAATGGCCTCATCCACCACCTGCTCTTCCTACAGGTATAGAGGCTCTGCTCTTAAGTCCTCCATGTTAACACGCCCTGGTATACTTTCCACCATTGACGCTGAATGCATGTTTTGCTGTGGAGATACACTCACACTAAGGTGGTTCTGGAAAGACTACCAAGAGAATAGGAAAGGATAAAAAGCAGCAACACCCCTGCTTCCACTGCAGGGAGCCCATGGCACTGAAAGGCCAAAGGCCTTGCCACTCACAGTGCTGCACATCAGCCCGCACACCTGCACAACCGTCCCTGGGCTCTGAAAATCTGAATGGAACAGAAATTTGAGATCACCTCGAGGTGACCAACCTAAGTGCTTAAACAAGTTCAGACTGGAATTGAACATTTCCTTCCTAAAAGTATTCACAGAAAATATTTCTCTAGCCTTTAAAATTTCCTGACACCTGTCGAGCGAGGAACGTGAAAAATGAAAGGCAAGTCAGGCAAGTTTCTCATGCAGCTTTGAACTCCTTTACGTCAGCTTTCTCAAAGAAAGGAACTAGTCTGGCATCACTTGCTCTGCTTATATGGAGGTAAATAAAAATATTTATTTACATCCTGATGCATGCATTGATTCGCTATAAATTCAACAACGCCAGCTCTTAAGTGTAGGATAAACAGATGCTACCAAAAAGCATTCAACCCTATGTGCCAAGCCTGAAGGGAGCACTATGTCTTGCTGCAAGATAGTCATAGCTACCTCCAAGTAATTCCAAAAGGCATCAAAAGAAAAAACAAAACAAACAGTATTTTCACAGACTTATCCACAGTTTTGTTTGGATTAAACCCCACTACACATGGAACTTTCAGACTCCTCACTTATGGCAGCACCTGAAGCTATCCTTGTGCTAAGTAGAGAGTGATAAACTGCAGAAGTCACCATGACATGGAATGCAACGCAGTGTTCTCACTCTTAGAAGCAAGAAATAAAAGCAAACAATGCAATAAAGTTAATAAAAAAAAAAAGCAAAGAGGAGTAAAGTTGCACCTGCAGGATATATAACAGGCAGTGAGAGCATCTCCAAACTGTCTGCACAGGACGATCAACACCAATCTGAGCCTGTAATGTACACTGGCAAATGTACATTGTGGAAACCGGTCTCCATCTTGACAGACACTGCTGGAAGGGCACTTCTGACCACACTAGCAGAATGAGATCCTAGAGTCCTGATAATAAGACCTCAGAGTGAAATGCCCCGAGACAACCTTTGGCACATAATATGCATGTTCTGCAGTGGAAATCTGCACTCACTGCTAATGTATACTTCTATATTCCTGAGGCTTAACTTTACATTTACACTGTTAGCAGATAACTTTATGCCACTGAAGAATTAGATTCTTCAACTCAGCCTTAAAATCTTCAAAGATTTTAGTTTCCATTTATTCCTCCCCACACAACTCTTTATTCCAACAGCCATTTCTACAAGCCTCCAGTTCCTATGGTTCTGCTCATTTTGCCTTTCTCCACTATGAGGGCAGTACAGAAGATAAACTCTCCAGTGCTGGATCCCTCCCAGGTCTCTGACTCACAGCAGTTGCTCTCGTGGAGCACCAGAGCTCACCTTGCCAGAAATCTCCCATCTCTGGTGGCAACCAGGCCCTTCCTGGTGGCAGTGCACTGGACAGAACTTGAGCATTCTTCCCTTGCCTGCTGCCTGCACTGCTCCCCAGGGTGCTGTGGTTTAGCATACATGGGCCAAGTCAAATCCCCACTAAAGTAAAAAATAAATCTTCCCATTGACAGCAGTGGGATCTGGATCAAAGCCTCACAGAGGTTTATTAAAAAATGAAAGAAAATATGTCCATATTTTGAGTAAAATTGTGAATACATCGAGTTTCTATGTTCCTTTTCATAGCTCAAGAGTCATTTTGCTTATTTATGAATGAAAGCATTTGGGAAGGAAGTAAACCAAAGCCAGTTGGCTGTAAACCAGGTGTTACATGCCCTGAGTGTTTTATTTAGGGGAAGGAGCTGACACCAGACACTCCAGTGCTACTTAAATAGCAAACAGCCATGTACATAATATTTATGTATACAAATCTGAAGGCTACTTATAATATTCTGGAGTACAGTGCTCTCTTCTGAAGAGGTTTAATACATTTTTTTCCCATTCAAATGTAGAACTACATCGGTCATTTGAACACTTACAGATAGGAATCTGAATGTGTAAGCACAGGCCTTCCGTATTTGTTCCTTGTATGGATGCAGGTAGGAGATTTTTCTGACTGCCCCAAGATGCACTTCAGGTCGACAAACATAGTTCCTCAGTAACAACGAGGAAGTCAAGAAATGACTATTCATCAAATTATTTCAATTCCATTGACTACAAGTAGATCAGGAGTTTAGCAGAAAACACAACACTAATAATTAAAACACTGTTAAACAAGTTAAACGTTGGTGCTACTGAGTAGTTTTTTTTTTTTTTCCTCTCTTTAAGGCATTCAAAAATGAGTACATGCATGATCTTCCTCTACCATTTCTGGTGTAACACACTGAAGCATTTGTGCACAGCTGATTCATTCAGATGGAGTGCCATTTTAAATCGTTCCATTGACTTCAGCAACTCCTGGAGCAAAGCCAAAGACAGTAAAGAAAACTAACAGCTGTGATGCCATAAGAGGTGTCCCAGACCCACATTCATTCCAGCTCTACTATAGCAACACACAGGACCTCACAATAGCAGCAAAGGATATCGAAGGTCTGCAGATCCAAAGAAAACTTTACCTGCAGCACACACAGGAGCAGATCCCTAAATGGAGGGCCTGAGTGAGATTTTTGAGGAAGGACAGCTCCAACACATGAGCCAGGGTCCATTTTCTTCTTCTCTGTCATCTAAGGATCATCTGAGCAATACACAAGAGCTATGGCTGAAGACAATGACTTCATCAGGTAGGAGGATGAACCCACGAGCCAAGAAAAAAAATTTACTGAGAGCATGTTTTGGATAAGAGCAGCAGAAATGAAAAATAACACGTCATTAACATGAGGAAATTCAAGTAGCAGTGGTAATGGGAAAGAAAGTTGGAAAGCTTTAGAAAAAGGAAGGATCTCAAGGAATATCGACATGCCAAATTGGAGGCAGTAAAGCACACTGAAAGAAGAGCATGCCCATGATAAAATAAAGAAGATGATGGAAAAAGTAAAGCAAGGAAGAATCTCAGATTTGCATAAGTAGTTACGCCAAGAAAGAAACTTTTTTTCTCCATAAGCCTTATCTCCCATAGCTTCCAAACTCCAGCTAAGGACCATTCTAGTCCAGAACAAAATCTGGACCAACTTCACAATGCAAAGCTGAAAATAGAACGTAAGGAAACTTCTGGAATCCACAAAAAAAATTAATATAGTTCAGGACCTATTATCTGCTAATGACTAATAAGAAAATTATATTTACAGTACCAAACGCCCTGGTAAAATGTCACAGTAAAAAAAACTAGTGAAACTTAATATCTCTGTTTACTTCATGAGCTAAGTAACATTACCCTTTTTAGCTTCCATGGCTTTTAAGATTTCTACAGAACTTAAACCCAACTCTGAAAACACTTACCCACATGTTGATCTCCTCTCTCAGAAATCAGCAGTCAGATTCTACCTCACTATGCATGTGTTAAAAAGGTGCCATACTAACTTGAAATAAATCCTTCAAAACTGAAAAACCTGATAAGCCAGGAAGCACAGCAACATCTGTACTCAGAAATGGAAGCATGACCCAGCAAAGACCACATAATGTCATGCAGCAAACAGATTCAGTCATTCTTCCCAGCACAGAAGGTGTCAGAGCAGAAATAAACCAGCAAGCTTGCCAGTTAAGACTGAACAAGAGCAGCTGCTGGGATCTGTTTGGGAGTGAAGTAGTAAAGAGGTGAAAATACATCAGCAAAACATCAGGTAAACTTAAAATACAAACATATTCTTCCCACAAAGAATATTAAGTGTTTGAACTCTTTTCTTTCTGATATGCCCCAAACCTTGACTTGCCCTGTCTGTCAAGTTGGTGGCTTGTTTAAACAGTATGAAGAGTCAGGTCAAGCCTAGGAACTAGTAATGAGAACTTTCTTTGGTCAATCTGGTGAGTAACTACTCACTGGGAAGCAGCAAGTTAAAAGAAAATCCTGAGTAACTACCAAACAACAGACATGCAAATCTATGATACTACCTGAGTAGGTTTTTAGTAGGAATATAGTGCGCCTTGTTTGACACTTTCAAGAAGGATGAACTCTGCACAGCTACAAAGCTTGAAAACCCCTCTTATTACAAATGTGTGGTTTAAGATCCTCCCTGCTATAGAGTGTGATTTTCTTAAGGCAGCAGAATGAAGACAAGGAGGTGATGCAAGTGCCATTTACACATTCATCAGAAAGGCACACGTCAGAAGCAAAAGAATTTTTATCTAAACAGTGTTCTGGATTCCACTCTGCTGCTCAGAAGCATTTTACACCTCTGTCAGCAACTGAGAACATGCCAACAGAAAGACCTTTGTGCTAAGAGCATGTAAACAGCACTACAGATGACCATCAGGGACTGAACGTTGGGTTACGTATATTTCACTGAGCAGACAGAGGAAAGCGCAGCACTGGCACAAAAGCAAGTGTGTATAAGCTGTCTTATATACGTAGGAGAAATAACATCTTTAAGCAGACACTCTTCCAGTTTCAAAGGCAAGAGACATTTCTATGAGCTGGTAATCCCTGTTAATGGAGTGACAGCATGAGGCAGGACTAGCTGCAGTGAAAAGGCTCCAATCACACCAGCAGTAGGAACGTCACTAACTGCTTCTTCAGTATAACATACAAATCTGGTTCCGTAGTGCTCTGTCTCCTGGCAGTTCTCGGCTCAGTTGATAGGCTACACAAAGCAGTACATGCTTCTTAATACCCCGCTGCTCAATGAGCATGTAGTTGAAGCCAGACAGTTTATTTACAGCCTACATGAGCAAGGACACAACACGCAACCACAGGCTTATCTCTTACTGCACAAAAGGCCTTTCAAAGGAAGCTATTAAATGTGAATTTGTAGCTAAGATACTAATTCATTTTAAGGTTCACTGACTTCTTCAGTAAACCAATTTCCTCAAACATTTTCATTCATTTCATAGAGCTGGCAAACAACTGGCAGCTGAGACCAACCGATAGTTACTAATGGAAACCAGCCCTCCTCCAATTCCAATGACACACAAGGCTACAAAACCAAGAGGAAATCCCAGCCTAGAGAAACTAGCAACAAACTCCAACTGAACCAAGTTCCATCCTGTATTCACTCCCTGCTTCACTCCTGCCAGTGAGACAGGGGAGCTGGCACACTGAAAATGAGATGTTAAAGGTCGGTTTGATACAGACAGCAAAAATGAACTGATGCCTTTCAAACACTAAGAGGGTTGGCTGACCCCTTTTTTTTTTTTTTTTCTCCCAGGAAAAGTATTTCACATCAGTAGGCTGGAAGTGGAATTTGCAGAGATTTTAATCCACTCAAGTAGTCTTCACACATACAAGGTCACTAAACTTCTGCAAAGGGAAGCATTCTCCTAGCACAGAATTTCCAGAGCATATTATCTGTGAGAGCAACCAAGCAAACCATCCAAGGTACTGTACCTGGCATACAAGAGGCCACAGGCCTCATGACACTTGTGAGCAGCTTAGAAAACTCAGAAGCAGAAGAAGAGAGATGACCTGGATCTGAAAATATGAACAACAAAATACCAGTTCACTTCATGCCTCCACCCAGTCTGAGCAACCAGTCCTATTGATATTGTTTACAAATCCCAAAATACATCAATAATTAGGAACCTACATTAAAGTGAACTTTTAAAGCATATTCATATACCGATGCAGCACATAACCTAATAAATTAAATTGGGAAATAGTTTGCTTTCCTACTATTACTTTCATCCAAAGCTGGGCATATTACAAGCGAAGAAGAAAAGGACCATTGCTGTAGTTCTGTAACTACGCAGCTGTAAGTTACACAGCTTGAAGTAATCAGGAATAACTGTTAAATACCTCTGATAAATCATATAAATAACAAGTTTGTAACTGCCCAACAGCGTTATCAGCCCCACGCAGCACTCCACCACAACCCCTGGCTAACTCCAACACGCACTGCCAACCAACGCAGATACTCATTGTACTGAAACTGCTAAACTGATTGATATTTGATATTATTTGATACTACTATGCTATCGCAGAAGTACAGATAACCTAGTTGAAGGAAGCAGAAATTACCATAGAATCACCAGGGTTGGAAAAGACCTAAGAGATTATCCAGATCAAATCCATTATGCAATGTATGTATATGATATGTATATCATCACAAACCAATACAAGCTTTTAGAAACAAAACTAACAAAACAGATAAAAACTGTTCATAGAAACACCAACCCCTCAGCAAGAGAATGGACACTCCTCCATCAAATAACCAGCTTTACCCTAAAATATTCCAGTGACACATAGGAGTTTTCAGACAACTTTAAAAGGTAAGCATATGGCTTGGAAACAAATCTTCGTGATTCATCCATTCATGAACTGAAGGCACCAGCTGATTCAGCCAACCCTTTTACTTGAGATCATGCTATACTTTGCAGAAAGCTGTGCAATAGATAGAACATGACTTCAAAATCACTTTTCTCTTTCCAAATCACTCAGGCTTCCAGTGTTCAAGATGAACAGTTTTCAAGTCCCACTGAGAGTGATACATTATCGTATAACCTTTCAGAGCCACCTTTGAAACTGCCTGACTTCCTCTTACCTCTCACCAAAACAGTAGCACGAACTTTGACAACTGCAAAGTGCTTGCAAGCAAAATGTGTCTTTGAAAAAGAACTCCCACAAATTATACTTTCATAGACTTTTCTTCATGGTTCTGTTGCATGAGAAGTCAATCACTGAAAACTTTTTTTTTGCTCAAAGGAATGTTTTTAAATACAAAAACCTGTCCTTCAACCACAACAGAAATAAGGAAAATAATAACACGAGTAACTTCATCCATTTCAGCTAAAATGTTGTTGTGTTCACCTCAGATGCATAGGACACATTATGCAGAACTACACTACATGTCCACACTTCAGCACTCTCTCCAGATGCAGTTGGTCAACCAAAAAGCATCAATCCTGAAAGTGACTCAGCTCCTTTATCTTGTAAATAATTCTAACAATTAAAGGAAAGTCTTCACAAAAATGTCAAGGGCACATAGTACTTAACAATAAAATATATGCCAGAAAGTTGGAATGTGTCCATCATGAGTCATCTTCCAGTTTTACAGTCAACACAGACCACCAACTTCGAAAATATTACAGCAATTTATTATTTGCATCTTATTTTAAAATGCATCACTCCCCAAAACCATCAGCCTCATTTTTTTTTTTTTCATTGCAAGTTCAAAAATGTCATCATTTGTCAGCTCTAGAAGTAAAACCCAATGAAAACACTGGTAGAAATTGGCTGTGCTTCCAGCGATGCCCTTGGCTAAACGTCAATGATTAAGAGGCAAGGGAGGAAACTGTATCTGACCTTCCACTCCAAAGCTAACAACTAATCTCACCCTACATCTTTTGGATCCGAATCAGAGAAAAAAAAAAAGGCTCTGGCGTAACTGCTTACCACAATGGAACTACACTAGGGGTCAATGCAGCCTTATGTGTGGGAGGCAGCTGGTAGTAGGATGCTTGATCCATCTCCAGGGGGTACAGCAAAGAGTGGAAAGAGCCCAAGGAAATAGATGCTGTGAATTGAAGGGAAGCCTCTTGTCAAAAGTGGCTTTTGAACCTCTTTTGCACTCGGACAACTCAGTGCACAGATTTAGCAAATCCAGCCAGTATCAAAACAGTGGGAAACAGAGAAGGGAATGGTAAAATGGAAGCTATAAGTATTTAACCATCGCTGCATCTGCATAAACAACACTTGCACCTAACCTAGGAAGACTCTTTTCAGCTTGCATCCAAGATTTCATTAAAAAAAATGTATGTTTGTGTGTGTGTGTGTGTGTGTGTGTGTGTGTGTGTGTGTATGTATGTATATATATATATCTCACTTCAATGATCAATTCAAAAAGAACACTGCTGTTTTCAATAATTTTCTTGCCTGCTTCTTCAATTAGCTTCTCATTTTTCTCTTGTACACACGATAAATCTATTAGAGGCCAAAGAAATGGCCAAAATTTATCTAGTTATACTTTGTTCCAATTTTGTGCACATCCAATACACATCTCAGCAGTACTCTGAATCTGTTCACCTACTACCTTAATTTATTTATCCCGCTACCTTCCCAAAAGCAAGGCTCCACATTGCTATTCACTGTTAAACATTTTTAGTGAAGAAAAAACAAAATACTCAATTCCACATTGCACAGAGATCCATTTCTGTTCACCTATGGCCTTAAGAAACAGCCCTTACAATACCTGAGCATAGAGCAATCTGGAAAAAACAAAGACACACACATAGTACAAAAGATGGGAGTCCCCTATATTTCTCTGTCTCAACTAGAACAGCATGACTGCTAGTCCCTTACTGCTGAAGAAAACAGTGATAGGGGAGGAAAATGATTATTCCTGAAAAGAGAATAGAAAAACAAATTGCAAGTTCTTAAGCTTTAGATGAATGAAAATACATTTAACAGCATAACAGAACCAATACAACTCCCAAACATGGGAAAGAAGGTGAGCAGAACTTGATCTTTTATCTAATGCTTCTATTTTAAATAAATATATCATGTAGATCTTAGCTGGAACACGGCATACATTTTATGTGATCAGCCCAAAGGACAAAATAGGCTGCTTGGAATATTCCAGATTCCTTCCTTGTCAGGATTAGGGAAAGGTCGCCCTCAGCACTGAATAATCCTGTATGCACATTACCAAAGATACTGAAAATTTGTCAACAACTAATTTTCTCCACAATGAAGTTACAAAAAAGTAACACTGAAATAGCCATAGTCATTATTATTTTTAGAATGGAAACACAAAAAGCCTCCTGTATACTTTCTGACAAAATCATTCTTGATATTAAAAAAAAATGCCTATTACTATTTTAACAACACTATTTTGATAAATAAGTCTCATTACATATTAATTCATACTTTGGGGAAGGGAATGCAATTACTCTAGTTAATTCAAAGAATGCTTTGCATTCAAATTCTTTGTCACATTACCAAGATACACCAGTTAAGAAACTCTGATGTGCCATCTTAATTATGGGAAAACTGCAGTTTTGAAAACAAAAGAAAGCAATAGCAGCAAGAAATCAGAACAGCAGAGATGGAAGTAACAGGCATACTGGTTGGGTACTTCCATTTTCTATATAAACAGTCCCACCTGCAACACAAATTAATGGTTAGGGAGGTGGCACTTGGCTGTTCATGCTACTGACATACCCACCCCAGATTAAATTTCTAAAACAGGATGACACATCAACTGAAGACAGGGTGGAGTCAAGTGAGAACCACTCCCACAGGCAGAAAAAGTTTAGTTAGCAAAGTTATATGACCCAAAGGCAAAAAGTTCATCTATCTTTTCCAGTTCACTGATATCAAAATTAAGGTCAGTCATTCTTCTTCTGGGGAAGGGATTGATTAAAAAAAAAAATCTCAACCAAATCATTTTTTCCTCATTTAACCTTTCATCTTATTTTTGAAATAGGAGATCTATATCACAAGTTACAAATGGATCAAAATGACCAAACAGCTGGAAGTCTGTATGATTATAGTTTGCCTAAATAAATACATATGTAGTCATCTTCTGGAACTGTCAAAAGACAATCTGTTAGAGTACCAACATCATTAACTCCTTAACATCTACCTGTATAGCCTCACCTGTTTGCTTTCTTCCTTCATTTCATGGGGAAAGTCTAATTGCAGTTCACCTTGTACTCGAGATCCTGAGAGGTTTGGATATCTCCTGAGACTCCTAAAGGTTGTGTCTCTGTATTGAAGCAATAGACAGCCTACAGCAAATACCATTGTGAGGCATCTCACTATGAAGTTCATCAAGTCTACCAGTCAAGACTGCATAGTTCTAGAAAGTACCAGGCACTTTGTGTGTTTCTGATTAATAAGATCGCAAAAGAAACAAGGGAAGCACTTAGTGTTCAACCCACAAAATACTTCAAAGAATAGCATCTGTGAGAAATTACCCTCCTTTGCGGGCAAAGGATAACCACCACTCTTATGTTTGTTTTAGGCACTGCACAATGAGTTCTTGCTGTTAATTAACCTTTGCCATCATGGTAAGCACAATTTAAGTAAATATCTTCAGAGCTGTTCATCTATACTATTCCTAGCATTTTCAGGGAGTGAACTTCTCAAGTCAAAATAGTGCATCTCCTAGGAATATATAGCTGTTGACTCTTGGCTGTTGACTACTTTGTCATCTTGATTGGTCGTTTACCCTTTACCCAAAATGTAAGATGACGCCAGGTCAGCTCAGCCATCTTCAAAAGTTTTGCACTAGCATAAATGTCAGTGAACAATTGGTTCCTTTATGTCAAAATTAAAAATAATGAATGGTGCACACAACCTTAAAATTGTATACACTCCTGCACGCACATTAAACTGACTGAGCAAACAAATTAGAGAGTAAAATCAGACATGTTTTTCTATAGCTCTGCAATTCTGCAAAAGAAAAGTTACATAAAAGGCCCAACCAAGCAGCAAATGCAGTCAAAATGCCCTTTGAAGTCCAAAGATCTCTCATTTACACCCAGACAGAGGATAAAACAGTTGGCAATTAAGAGTTTTCCAGTACAGTAAAAAATATCAGAAGTAGAAAAGAGTATGTAAAAGCTGCAAAATTAGGAAATTATGTTTGAAAAACAATTTTATATATGTAAGATTGACTATACTACCATGCAAGCACATTCACATAATTAAAATTGATTTTAAAGTAACTCCCTTTTCTTATCACAGCTGCTGACAGTATAGACACTTCTTTCCATCAGAGCAATGACAATAGCCATATGGTTTTAAAACACAACTTATCTATTAGCACATTTATCTTAAGTCCTCTACAGATACAGGGGTCATCCTACAAGGAATTTTTCAAACAAGCCACCTATGTTACAGATGAGAAGAGACAGGGAGACTGAAAATTTTATCTATTGAAAATACTGCATTTCAGTCATTTTTTCTTCTATTCCATATGGAAGAAAGATTAGAAAATTAAAAACATCCAGGAAAATGGAAGTCTTTTCAGGATAGAATAAAATGTGTGTTTTTAAACACTGGGAAATAAAATCTAGGGCACATTTCTCTAACCCTAAAGCAAGCCCCAAGAGCTTTTGTTTCAGCAGCATATGAAATTAGAAGGCTGGAGCCCTTATTGTTGAGCAGTGGGGAAGAGAGGAAATCAGCTGGTGACCAGGCAGGTTTTCTAGGAAGATAACTTCACAGCTTCTGCCTACTCCAGAGGATTCCTTGTGGTGTAGCATGTTTTATCTCAGGAGCATTTGCCAGCAATAAAACATTTTAAGGAGGATTTTCAACCCCATCTGGGCAAACAAAACCAATTATTTCCTTTTACTTATTTCAAATGGACAGATAATATCCCAAAATTCAGACACAAATGACAAGGTTGAGGTAATGTAAAAAAAAAAAAAAAAAAAAAAAAGAGAGCAGCTCCAAAAGAGGCAGAGAACAAGAGACTGGAGGATGCAAGGCTGGAAATTCAAGACTTAAATAACAGAAACAAAATCCTTTTCAAATTCTACCCAAAGAGAGGAAACAGTGATGACTGGAGTCTGTTTCCTCTGTGCCCCAGCAGAGCACTACTGAGCTGCCAGCCATCAGCTGTTGCCTCCTTCTCAGGTCCCCCATTCCAGCTTTGCTGTCATGCAGTAGCTCTGCAGGTTGCTTTCTGTGTCTCTGAAGCTCACAGAACAAGCTGAATTTGCAGAGAAACTTGTGAAGTCAAATGTTTCCCAGCACTCCTTCCTGCTCAGAAGAGCAGCAATGGCACAACCACGCAGACAGGACTCCTGGATCCTGTCTGGGAACCTGGCTGGACTCGAGCACAGAATGAACACTACACTACGCTCCACATAAGGCTTTGAGGACTGTGGTGTGTTTAAGACATCAATTACTGATTTTCTTACCGCTCCTCTCTCATCAAAATTACATATACTGCACAGTGCACACAACAGAATGCTGAGTTTAGTATCACAGCTGTTAGTACAGGTTGGTTTTCAGAGCTGCCTTTCTCAATTCAAGGAGAATTGCCTGCAAGAGAAGGCAAGCAAGCTGTCCTTCCATAGTAAAATGACCCCTCTCAGTAACAACCAGCTAAGCCCATCCTGCAGGGCAGGACAACTTGCCCGAGCATTTCTTTCCTGCCTACCAAGAGTGGACACCACTACAGAGCTATTCCAGATGACAACTAGACAGCAGCTCAAGACACAAAACAAGGCTGTATGCCACACGTTGGAGAAGACCGTAGCTGCCCTGCTAATTCTTCTACCTTGTGACATGGGTAAAGGAAAAGTGAGGGAAAGTACAAGATATGAACTGAGGCAGACTACTAGAAAATGTCAAAAGAAATAAGTGGCTCCATTGTGTACCCATGTATTTAACTTATTATTGAAGTAACACTTTAAGCAGAATAGATACTTACTCATCTGCTGTGGATACCACAAACTTCTGCCAAGACAAAATGCACACAATCTCCATTAAGGATAATCCTACCTGTCTGGAACAGGAAAAGACAAAATGCCATCCTAACATTTATCTGGATTAGATAGATCAGAGGAGGTAAGGCCTGATGCAGTATTTTGACAGGATGAGAACTTCTTTGCTGAGGAACAAGCACTGATTAAATCTGAGACAACGTGTGCCATGAACATCACCACTAAGAAAACCAAAAAAGGGCAAAACACAGAACTGGCAGAATAAACGCATGATTTTATTTACAAACATCCTATTTTTAGCACGTATCTAGGCTACTAAGCAGACTATTATCTTTCAAATTATATATTACACAAAATACATGTCATGATTAGTTTGTACTGGATACAGAAAGGAAAGAATGAGACAAAGGGAAACTATGTTTAGTAACAGCTGAAAAACGTGACAGGACAGTCCTCTGGGACATCATTATCAAAACCCCACCATTTGGGAACAACAAAAAATATAAGGCCCTACGTAAGACATGTAACGTGTATTCTTTAGAATCTCAATTTTACTATATTACTTCAAATGTGTGGGGGAGAAGAAAAACACAGCTTGTGCCTTCAGATTGCCTTAGAGACAATAAAAGGTATCTAGAAAGCATTTGCAACGTCAGCTTTCATTTGCCCAGTTTGCCACAGAAGTTGACATAAAATTTGCGGAGTTCCCCCCCTCCCCCATTCTTTACTAAACCATGCAAAGGAAAGTCTGTCATCAAAAGACTAAAACTAGAAAATTAGACTGGGGAGTCTGATGCAATTTAGAACTGAAATATCTAGTTGATACAATCTCCAGAACTCCTTTTTGCCAAAGGCAGAGATCTGTATCACTAGGTGTGTGCCCTCGCAGGCAACTGTTTGAAATGGTGACTTGGTGAAACACTTAACTCTCTAATCCCCACGTATCTATCAGATATATTGCTGCCAAAGCACAGACATGCTGCCTGGAATAATTCAGCATCTCAGATGGGTGGATGAAAAGACGCTAATGGGGAAGGAAAAGCAACTACAACAAAGCTTAATCAACTAATATAAAGCAACAGGCAAAGCTAAATAATAATTTTATCCTGGAAGTCCAAGCAGGTAACTATTTACAGAAACCGTACAATTACAATTTAACCTATAAGAACAGATTTAATCTGTTCAAGACTTCACTCTGCTCCTTCTTTCACAGAGCCCACTAGTGCTGACGATAGATAGAGGTCACCTAAAGTACAAAAACCAACACAGAAATAAGACAAAATAGAAAAGTAGATAGAAATAAGAAAATGACACTGAAATTAACATTTAATGACTTGCTTCCTTAACTGGTTTCCCTCAAGCAGTCCTTCAGGTCTGAGAGTACTGTTGTGGTGAGAGTCAGAAGTGCTCAGACATGGGAGCCTTGGAGGGGTAGGTTTCCTGTTTAAGAAGCAGTTGCCCTCACATTCAGGGCTCAGAATTTAAATTTATTGTCTTACAGAATCAGTAACACTGCAAAAAACCCATCTTAACATTTCAAAATGTCTAAAATGTTCTCAAACATTTGTTCCTTCTTAGCTACCAGGCATAGAGCGATAACGGAAGATATTAAGCAGACAGGGAAAACTGGTGCACCCACCAAGAGAGAGACCAAACACAACACAGAAAGCATGCTGCCAGAATATTCTTGGTAATTTAATATCCAGCCTTGAACATTATCACTCAGATCAAACCCAGCAACTCATGGAAAAACTGTAGAAGGAATAAAGAAAAGTGCTACAAGCAACAAATTCAGTGTCTGGTTGTGCAACATGCTAGCTAAGCACAGATGTCTCTTCTGAGAAAATAACACCCACACTATTCCAAACAACGGTTTTCAAGGACATTGCCAACTAAAGGAACACTCAAAGTCTTTTAGCTACAAGCATCATAAATCATAACTCCTAGAAGCAGAAAGACCAATGGAAGAATGAGCACACTTCTGCATTGGTTACTGATTTCTGCTGCCTTTCTTGCCTCATTGCTCTCTGATCATTTGCTGTGAAACTACTGGACACCAAAACAGAACAGATTACAGAATTTAACCCAGAAAGTGACATTTTAAAAAAGCAAACAGGCGACTACAGCCACAGAGCGACCAAACTTCATCTGAGCAATGACTTTATTTTTAGAAAAGACTTAATTTTTTCCTTAATTTTGTAAATCAGCTTCAGCTGAAAAATATCACAGTTTGTAGCACAAAGCAACGGATGTACTTAGAGTCACAGGCTCGGGTATTTGTGACTGATACCACATACAGAGAAATGTCAAACGATGCTGGGCTCACCCAGGTCTCATCCCACAAAGTGCTGAGCCATCCATGCACGTACAATGGGAGGGAATGCTCAGCAGTTCAAGGACTATCAGAACCAATTCAGAATGTACCTAAGTGCAATACTGCTGGAAAATCATCATGTTTTACTCAGTACCAAGCTGCAGTGAGGCTTGCATGGCTATGCAGGGGAATGAAAAGCAGAGTGAACAGAAGCATCTCCTGCATTCTCACCTCCACGCCAGAGCCCTGACTTCAGCCTCAGTGAGCCTCACAGCTCAGGATCCAGCCAACAGACCAACGCTCCCAAATGCTACAGAACCAGGGCTTCTATCATCTTGTGGCATGTCCCACTTCAATTCCTGTCTGAGCCAGAAGGCATCTTTTAGGAAATCATCCAATCTTGATTTGAATATCTAAACATGAAAGTTCAAATGACAGAACTAGATGCAAAATGTTTTGATTTCACCAAAATGTTTATAAATCCATTGACCTGGTGTACAGCAGATTATCTGCCACCTCAAATTCCTTGAGCTGAGTCAACTTTTTTGGTAAAAAGAAAAAAAATCCGTTTCGAATTTTAAACGCAGTTGGACAATACTGGTTCATACTGAGAAAACCATATGCACATAGAGGCTTTATTAAACACATTAGCATCATCTTCCAACCGTGTGAGAACTACCACCAAAAGTACCTCCGGCCTTTCCATCTAATTAGTTCCACAGTGCTGCCGTGGATTTTAAAACATAACTTCTAAAAGAGCTTTACTTGTTTTTAAGCCTACCAGCATGTTAATCCAACATCAGCCTTTCTGTGTCACAGAGAATAGAAAGCGGGAGTTAGCAGCATTCCTGTTTATCAGTCCTCCTGCTTGTAACCGAGGCTTAGCCCAGGACTTTATTTTCACTCCTTACATTTCTTCACCTGGCTAATCAAGCAGGTCCCTCACCGGCCTTTACTCCAACCAAGGCCACTCACTGATCACCTGTGCTAATTTGCTGAAAGAGCTTCTGAGATTACAAGCAAGTATCACTCAGGAAGAAAAACACGCTGGTTCCATGGCAACATGAAAGTCAATGAGCCCACCTTGAAACCCGCAAACAATGGTCTCTTTCAGAGCACCGCACAGAGGGGAGGGGCTTCGTTTTATTGAGATGTTGGATTCCTTCAGATTATTTGCCAGAGTTTTTTTGGTTTTTTTTTTGAGAGAGAGAGAAAAAAAAAAAAAAAAGAGAAAAGCACAACAAAGGCAAATATATGGTGATTTGATTTTTGGAACCTATTACCAAGCCACCACTGAATTTCCTTCTACTCCTCAGTCCCACCCAGAAATCAGCAGCATACAGCACAATTAAAGCTGCCATCACCTGATTCAGAGTATACACATCTGTGACAGAGGGACAAGAATGCTGATCCTAGAACAACCAGGAAAAAGGGATGGCCTCCAGGATGACATGCGTCCTAAAACAGAAAATCTGGAGAAACACTGTAGGAAAAAATAAAAAAATCAGGAAACTTAGGATGACAAAAGGGACCCTCTCCTCCTGAACTGATGGGAAATTTGCTGAGATTCACTGCATTTCCCCAAGCTAGTTCTGCCCCAGCCACTACAGCAGGCTTATTAATATTTACATGCCTTCCAGTTTAGAACAATACTTCAATATTATAACTGGCCATGGCAGTCTGCTCTGTGACTTTGATTTTAGGTTTACAGAATTGCTTTTCAAGGAGATTCTCCATATTCTCTTTATTAATCTTGGGAGATCTAGTCGAGCTCAACACCATGCTCCACACCAAATCCATCATAGCTGCTTCTTAATAGCCCCTTCAACAACATCACTAGATAGCTGAGACTCAGCAAAGGAGGAAGCAGAACCAGAGCCAGCCTGAGGGCACAGGTTGTCAGCTGAGCTGCCTAGAACTCGCAGCCTTAGGGCTGGCAGTTTCTGGAATAATTTGGAACGAATTCTGGAATAAGCCCCTATGGCTGTCTTCCCAGCCCCTGCCGTAGCTTTGTGATGTAACTCACTGGCTGCAGACCACAGGAAGCATCCACAGCAGTAAGGCCCACAGGGTCACTTCTTGGATTGCTCCTGCAGCTCCTCCTGGATCACCTCCAGGAAGGTGTGCTCATGGTTGTTCCTCAGGTTTACAGGTGCCTCATTGACAGCTGTGCTCTGAGTGACAATCCATCACACAAAGAGATAGGTCATTTGTGTTACATTGTCCTCAGCACTGATAAGACTTCTGGTACACTGTCAGGAGCCTAGCCACAGTCAGCCTGCAGGCGGTGTGACATTTTTCCTCCATCCAGGTGTCAGGCTCTCATTCCCACTGCACAGCCTTCTAAAAGGAAGAAGCAAGGGAGCAAAACAGAGGATCCAGATAAGAGATACACTTGTATTAACATTTCTTGTTCCCTGGAACTGAAAACAGAAGAGTTGAAAGAATTCAATTCTTACTGGACAGTGCGAAGTATAATCTCCTTGTCTTCTTGTATTTAATCTGAAGTTACTAAAAGAAAAGACATTTGCTTTTCAGGAGATGATTTTACTCATTAGCTCTCAGCAGGTGTGAATCCCAGAGCTGCAAGATTACAGCAGGCATATGCTCACAGCTGGAGCTGGCCATTCCCTTGCAGATTGTAATTACAGACCACAGCTGCTTTACCCACATTTTGAAGAGACCAGGTGTGTTCTGCTGCTGAACACTTCTTGAAGTTGGACTCCTTCAACTTCTTTCTTGCCTAGCTCCTTTTTTATTTCAGCTACACATACATGAGGAGACAGTAAGTTTACCAAGAATCTGTCTTGTGTACGCATCAGAAGTATTCAGCTTTATTGAAGCTAGTATCAGTGGCCTGGAATATGTAAAAAAGACAATTTCCTTTGAAAGAAAGGTTCACCTGATCTCACGGCACACTGAAGCAGAGGAAAACTCTTTGGACAACCAGCTAAATATTAAAACGTCACAATATACTTCTGAATTCTTCTATTGCTTCAAAGGTCCCCAACAAAGAACTCACAAGCTCTTCACAACAGATTGTTATCACATACCCTTAATCACCCCCACATAACTGTATGTTGGGTACCACTTGCTCAGAGTAGCAGAAGACAGCAGTCCTTGAGCTATTCAGTCACTGGCACATAAGTGGTGGTTGCGCTCCCAGCATACCCACAGACTTTTCCCTTTTGAAATACCTCCCCAGAATGTTATAGTGCTGAGGTATCTATCGCAAACATAGTAATTGTGAGGAACACCTTCAAGTGGGGACAAATTATCAAAGTTGCTCCTCTGGGAAGGGAAGGAGCAACAAAATACAACTAGGAAAGCGACATTTATTTCCAGGATACACAATCAAAAAACCTTGAGCAGTCACAGGTTAAGTGCCATTTACAAATGACACAAGTAAGACCCTTCAGAGCAGCCACAGTTCTTAAGGAAATGGATGCTCTACCCCCTTGGCAATGCCTGTCCCAACAGCCACAGTGACACTCAGGTGCTGTCACTGAGGATGCCTACAAGGTAACACAGACACTGCATTATGCTCCAAAGATCGCATACCAAGCAGCAGTGGGAAAGAAATGCACAGTTCTTCAGTTCCTGAGAGCATCCTGCTGGCAGCAACCTACTGAGTATCTCTGCCCTGAATCACCTACGAGATAAGACACAGCACTATCTGGTTTCAGCAGCACCGGACAGAAAAACACATTTGTTTGAGGGGCCCTCTTTGTTCATACAGTATTCTGAGGTTAAAGCTTCTGCATCTTACTCATTTGCTTCAGGAAAATTACTAATATAGCCTCAGCTGAAATCACTATGTCTTTGTCCTGACAAGAAGTGACTGGAAAGTTGGTATCATGAAGAGGGAGAAAAAAAAGAAGTGTGACTTGTGAATGTACACACTGAACTATCCCCTCCACCTTTCCCACCCGAGCTACACCAGCCTGCACTCTGTAATTCTTCCTGCTTCTATCTGAAACTTAAGCAACAAAGTCAATGAAAAGAACTAACAGTTTGTTAGTTCACTTAGAACAATGTTTGAAAAGCTATGAAACTTGACAAATCACATTCATCCAGGCTTGTCTCAGCCTGATGCAACTAAAAACTGCTGCTAGCTTAGCTCTCAGATGGAAGGGACAAAACACAGCTGCTGCAATAGTAGGAGCAGCTTCACTGCCACAGCTCTAGGAGACTTGGTCAGTCCCTTCGCTCAGCTCAGTCAACACAAGTTATTTTTTCTTGAGGGACTCTGGCACCCGCATAGGCCAGACTTAGGGTTTGATTTAATACCCTTGATTCATAAGATTATCAGCACTCCCATGCAAGTCACACAAGTCTGAAGGCCACTGTGCAAAACCCTGCTTCCACTTCCATAGATCCCTCTCTCTCTTTTGTCACTCCTTATTCCCCCTTCTTCAGAGCTAGCAGTCATGAGAAACTAGTGGCAACAGCTGGTCAGACTGGCAGCAGGGAGCAGACTGCTGTCCAAGCATGAATGTGATGCAGCTCACCTTGCAACCACACAGGGCAGGCAACAAGCCATGAGCAGGACGGAAGGAAGTCCCTGCTTAGGTTGGATTAAGTACAATATAAGACTGCACTTCATAGAGGACAGAGTACACAAGGTTTGATTTTAAGTACTCAATTATAGTTCTTCAAGTTGGATGGGCTCAGCTCTTTGCAGGATTAGTCCTTCCCTTGCTGGGTGTATTGATAGGAGGGGCAGAGTCTGACCTCACTGAAGACTTGCCAATACTTGTGAATCCTGCATTCACCGAAGTCAATGGAAACTTCTGGTTGACTCCAACAAAGGCGAGATTGGGCTTGTTATCCAAATGTCCTCCACAGGCATGGCTAAATGCCATTTTATCCAGTGACTGAGAATAGGTTGTATCTTAACAACCTTAACATCTCTCTCTCTACAAACATATTCCACTATAAGAAATACTTAATACTCTCAGCTCCTTGCTTGCTTTTACTCTCTCACTAGTGATCACAGAGCAAAAATCACCTTCCACCCTATTGCTTGTTCTTGTACTTGTTTCATCACTGCACCCTGGCACACAGGATTTCCTATTCACCTCCTGCTCTAGCTCTGACAAGGTTCACAGGGACTCAGCTCTCAAGATCAGGTATGTTTAATTTGAATCAGAATTATTTCCTGTACTAAGAAGAAGTTACAATTTATTTTGAACAGTACCAACAGCTACTTAGAGAAGGGAATAGCAGATGGGCGTAACACTGGACAAAAACACCTAGGTTGCTGCAGTAACCCTGCAGTGCACTACCATGAGCTCACCAACACGCTATTCAGGGCAGCAGACACTGCATCTACCTACTCAGCCTAGTGGTTTCACAAGACTAAACTGTGGTGTGGAAGAACTACTGATGCTTCTCCAAGACTAGAACCACAAGACTACACAGGCTGCTATTTCCAGCAACTTTAACACAGCTGCATATGGTGGAAGAGTCACTTTCCTGAAAACTATTAGCTACTAGACCATCAAAATCACCATCATCAAGCAGTAAATAATTACACTGAGATTGATAAACTTCCTTACCTCAGCTGTTAGATGTTAAGACAAGACTAAACACTTGTGTACATACTAGTAAACTTCCATCATTTGAGTAGCTTTCTTGTTATTGTCAAGCCTATAAGCAAATAATCCTTCTGACTGAGCATATGGTAGGAGAAAAGCAGCAGGATGGGAGAGGAATTTAACAAGTCAGTACAGTTTTGAAGAGGCCTCTCACAAAGGAAGGAACAAGCTGTCCTTTTAATGACAGTTCCAAAAATGTCATTTTAGGAACAAAGTGCTCTGGCCTATAGTTCTACTTAACACCCTGTCCTCATGAGCAGATGTTTTAAAGGTCACATTAGGTCCTTTTTTTAAACTAACACAAAAGAATAGTAATGTTTGTTCATTTCACAACGGCATTTCTACAGCCAACATCTCAGCCCCCTACTAACCCTTAACCTGATCATAGATCTGCTATGTCTCAGATCACAGTTGCAGTCTGTAAGACTTATCTGCAGCGGAGGAGGATCAGGATAGGAAACACTTAAACAAGATGAACATCTGTAAGTTTATGGGACATGATAAACGCACCCATGAGCAGGGAGGGAGCTGGCTGATGTCACTCTGCCTCTCCTGATCATCTCTGAATGGTGATCAAGATGGGTTCTTGACATCTGAAAGAAATCACATGTTGCTCTCATCATCAAGACAGGCAAGAAAGAGGATATGGGAACGTGCCAATCAGCCTCACCTCACTCCCAGCAGAACAAATCCTTCTGGAAACCATTTTCACACTTAAGAAAAGGAAAGCGATCAACAGCAGTTTGCACACGTTTCTGAAGGGGCAGTGATGCTTAATCTTCCTGACAGCCTTCTACAATTAGATAATGTGCTTGATGGATGAGAGGAGAAGTGGATGTTGTTTAATATGACTTAGTGAAGTGCTCAACACTACCTGCCTTAACATCCTCATACACAAACCAATAAATCACAATGAGATGCACTGAAAAATGATTAAGCTGAAGAGACTCAAATGGACCTTTTAAAATGAATTAAATTCTGACATTTAAGTTTTACTATTTATATACATAAGAACAAGTACAGTCATCACAGTCAAAGAAGCTGAAAACTACAGAGGATGGAAACCTGTTTTGAAACGAAGACTTCAGTTACCATTTTTACGAGGGCCAGATGCAATCCAGCTCCAGCTGGGATGCAGGTACCCAGTACAAAGGATAGACATGTCTCAGAAGTCTGTCTCCTATCAGCTAATCCAGATACCTCAGCTCCTTGTCATCTGAAGACTAGTAAATAATTAATTTCACTACACAGAGAAATAGACTAGCAAAAGCTACCAAAGGTGACTAACTTAAGAAGTAGAGTAAAAGAAACATGGCTCCTAATTCTGATTTCATATCACTTCAGCCAATTCATATTACCACTACTGTCAGAAGGTAAAGCTATAGTTGGATAGGGAATCCATCCCAGACTTCTTGGGAACTTGCACTTGTTTGTCTTAAACAATAACTTACCCTGAACATAAGCATAAAGGAATTTCTAAGACATGATACTTAAATACATCTTGCATAAATGTTATCTTAATCACACTTGGTAAAAATCTCCTGAGCAGAAGTATATATACTCTTCCAAACACACTGCTGGAGTACCACCAGAAGAACATCCCACTCTTTGATTTTGCTGTACTGCTTTAAGCTGTAGAAGATGATCTTTAGCATTACTCAAATTCTTGGGTTGCATTAAAAGCCTCTTCCCTACTTACTGCATTTTACTGCAGAAAAATGCCACAGAAGTAATCTAGTGAAATTCCTTCCTTTTTTCTGCAAATGCCTTTCCTACTGGTTGGTTTCAGAATGCCAGCAAAAATAGTACCTCTGAATTCAGAGAATGCCACCATAAAAAAAAAAAAAAAAAACATACAATAGAATATGAGACTTAAGGACAACTGATAAGTCAGTGTCAGCACAAGCGTAACGAAGACTTGTCCGGGCAAAATCTCTCCACACACAGTATCTGCTGATATTCAGAGCTTCAAGTATGTAAAGAAAAATTAAGTAATTTGTTAAAGCCAATGGTTTTTCCATCACTTGTATCACTGTTCCCATTGACAGCTGCAGAGAGGAGTTAGAAAATGACTCACATTTGCACATCTCTTCCACAAGCAGAACTCTGACTCTTTGGACTCCAGCTTGGCACTTTTATTACAACTCAAGGCTATTTATCTTGCAGTAGACCATCTTCAAAGATTCCTCTTATGTCAACAATGAGAAACAAATGAGTTTTAAGAAAACAGGAACCGATCAGATGCAAACAATGATGAGAAAACATCTGGGAGGATATTATCTAAGGAGTCTATACCATAGCAATTCACATTCATTCACAGAATAAGGTTATTCATTTCCCAACCACCCACATTTTGATGAGGACAATTTTGCCTTCATTTGTACATGTATCCTTTCCTTCCTTAAACAAATCTATGGGGTCTCCATAAAGGACAGTAAATAGAATTCTGTCAGGCACGGATATCTGTTAGAACTGCTTTTTGTTTTTCCAGTGAGGAATTTGAACAGCATGCTTGAGCTGTTTGAAGGACACAGTTCAAGGATAGTCATACCATCTCTGACATCTTAAACAGAGAAGACACTCCAGGCCCCCTTAAATCACAACCTCTCCCCACCTAGCTCCATGGCTGGAATACAGGGACGAGATGTTCTATGCATTCTTCTTAGTTTGAACACAGCACAAGAAGTCAAGCAATTTAAACTAGAAGTGTAAGAATACAAGCAGATGTTTGGTCTTTCTGACCCTTATGGTATCCTTGACCACAGACTGAATGACCGCATACCAGCAGATTCAGCATGCTGGTTTTAAATCTTTTTAATAGCACCTTTGAATTGAAACTCATAGCTCTAAGAACACTCAAATTCTCAACAAAAATTTTTGCTAGCTTAGGTAGTACACATGGCTTGTCAATAACAATAGTATTCATTTAGAGCTACTCACTACATATGCATTTAATTCTGATTAGGACAGCTGTAGAGTCTTACTGGCTGCTAATTTTCTCAATCTCTTATGAATCAAACTTTCTCCCCAGTAATCAGATCGTTCTTGGTATGTTTTCAAAAATGCTAGAGAGGTTAGATATTAAGAGGATGTTTTTCACTGGATGCACTGGAACAGGTTGCCCAGAGAGGTGGTGGATGTCCCATCCCTGGTGGCATCCAAGGCCAGGCTGGATGTGGCTCTGGGCAGCCTGCTCTAGTGGTTGGCAATTCTGCCCATGGCAGGGGGGTTGAAACTTGATCTTTGAGGTCCTTTTCAAACCAGGCCATTCTATGAAAAAGGAGAGGGAACATGCACACACCTAGACACTTACTGTAGCTCTGAGAAATAAATACTTGGATAGGAGTTCCAATCTAAAGCCACAACTGGTGCAAGTAGACACTTAGAAGTTAACACAACCAAGAAGATATCTGGTTCATTCTTGCTACTTCTGCCTCATGTTTCTTTGGACTTAAGATTGACAGAAACGTCCTTAAAATGGAATGCATAAAAAAAACAAAAAAACAGTGCATCCTTGCACATCTTAGCTCTGGAAGTTAACATACAGTACTGACACTGTCCAGCATATAGTGGAAAAGAAAGGTCTCCCATTTTCTCCATACAGGACCACAGTTACACTCATTATAAACATTACTATCATGTAATGAGTCAATTAAACTTATTCAAGATTAAACAATCATCCATTAATACAAAGACTGATGTCTTTTCTTCACCTGAGCAACTTCCCAGAGCTTTACCTAGCCCCTTTAAAATTAGTACAGGCAGATTTATCTCTTAGCAGATCTAAGTAACATAGCAAACTTATGAGCGTGGCATTAGTGTAGGTCAGCAAAACCCCAAAATAGACAGAGGTAGCCAGCTCATAGCTTAGATATTGTAAACTATCCCTCTCTAATTTTGTGCTTTATAAGAACTGTTAGAAGGATACGCAGAAAGAGTAAGAGTAAGAGCCAGAACACAGAGAACATTCAGCTTCCCACATACCTGTGCTAAGCTACATTTCTGAGCAAAAGACATCACCCTTTGTACAGTAGATACATGCACTGAGTGGGAACAAAAAAAGATCTGTTTGAATACCCCATCATGTGAACATAACCCTGAAGATTGCTGAGCATACAGCAGTAATAAAATATATTGGTTAGAACTCTCTTATTTCAGAACTTTCCAGCACTACCGGGGATCAGTTACCCCACTGATCAGAGTATTTTTCACCTTTGAAAAACCCAGTTTTTGGCTCAAGCTTCTTTATAAAGCATGCTTATAAAGCATGCAATTTCATTGTCAACATCTCATCACTACAAACATTTCCTTAAGGCAAACAGATTTCAGTTACCACTACCTCCACTGGATATAAACTAACTCGCAAAGAGGAATCCAGTCTTAAATTCTTTCCATCCTCCAACATCTTTGAATTTGAGCTCCCTTATTACAACAAAATGAGCCAACTCAAGCCCATGAAATCACTGTGGTACAAGTTAAGTTCACAACTGCCATATCTAAGATAATCTTTTCCATGAGCTGTTTGATGACATCCTTTAGGAAGGATACAAAGACTGACAGGATTCCTGGCCCAGTCCAAGACTTGTTTTGAGGGAGGACAAAGGACACTCAGTAGAAAAAAGGCTTTCAGCTTCCACTGGAGTGGGCTGGAATTCAGCAGGAGGGAGTTCAGAGAGAAAAAAAAAAAAGACTCAGTCTGCTCACAGCTGTTCCACAAATACAAATGAGTTTGACACACCTCAGCAAGGCTTTAAGGATTAAAGAAGTTCTTGCTGAAGTCCAGTAGTGGCACTTGCAGTAACAACAAATAAAAGGGCATTACCATTTCCATCACAGCTCTCCATACAGCCACTGTAAAGTCAGCCTCCCTCTTTTGTTCATCTGAGGAGAAATTAACCTTACTTCCCTCTACACACAAGCGCTATATGGTTTTCAGTGCTTTCCCCAGAACACGTTTTTCTCATGCACTCCAGACCTGCACAATCAAGCTCACCTTTTATTCTTCTCCTGGAAGAGTAGATGCTCTCCCCTAAGAAATCTGGTTCCCCCATGCTCTTTTCCCCCCTCTAGAGAAAAGAATTGCTAGAAACCTTGCCGCTACAGCTAAACTCTGACTTCTTAAGTCAGATGTACAGTAGTCATAAACACAGGATCTGAAAACTTTCAAACAAACATTAGGAATAGTTTCCTCTTTCTACTTGTGATCTGTCCCACTGAGTTCATGTGGGCAATTCACAGCGCTTGTATTGCACAAGAGCTGGAATGCAATATCCTGTGGTTCAGCAGGTGGTAGGATGACTCTTCACAGGCTCATTACTGCCTACAATACCGGTAGCCTTTTCCACAAACGTGGCTCCGCTTGCCACTAAAGAGGAGAGAGATAGCAAGCTCTGGTTTTGGTATGACCCTGCAAAACTGATTGAGAAAGATGCACGGCACAGCATAAGGAATTTAAGGTGGTCCTTCTTAAAACAGCGGTCAAAGTCCCTACTTAACTGGAAGGCATGTGACAATGGCTGAAAAAGGAAAAGACCATCTGCTTAATGGCTTACTAATGGAACTTAATCACTGCTCACCTTCTTTTGAACACTGCTAGCATCCACAGTTTTAGGAGTAAAAGAATCGCATTTGCTTCGGTTCACAGAGCAAACAAGGAGACTTCAGAAGAAGAGATCTGTTTCCCTTATATTCAAGGGCAGCTTGGAGCTAAATCAGCACAACAAACACCATGAAGTTATGCCTGAGATACGCCTGGCTTTATTTCACACATATAAGTGCTATAGAAATACCAAAAAGCAAGAACAACGCACTATGGCACGACAATTCTCTTTCTGAAAAATGACTATTAAAAGCTTTTCAAGTTGTCCAGTTCACAAACTTAAGATGGGTCCTACCCTCTTGCTGGCATATTATAGAAACATTACCAAATCTAAGAGGGAAGGGAAATGAATAATAATCAAGTATTAAAACACTTAATGACCAAGCCAACATCTTTTGCACCCAAGCTATCAGAAATCCCCACCATAGCACACCAACATTGTCACCATTTTCTATGGAAGCTTCTTATGACAGAACAGGCTGGGAACGTGCAGGACACATTTGTTGCTCCTCTATCTTGAGCTATTAGAGCTCTGATGACTTACCCTTTGTCTCAGAAGACATTAAAAAAGAAACAAAAAACAACTACTAAGGTCCTGGCACCCAGTGGCCAATAGGAAATTGGAGTTATTTGGGTTACTAGACACTGTGTCCTGGTCATATTTCAATATAAACAATTAGACTTGACCTTAAAACTCCCTTCTGTTTCAAGAAAAGTCACGTGTTCTTCTACCCATCCAAAGATGCTGTGCAACATTTGTTGGTACACTGCAAACAGAACATTAACACTGCAGAAAATTGGTATGCTGCACCCCACAGTGATACAACACTTCAGCTATTTATTACCTGAAACTGCTAGATTAGGCTTTGCTACCCCAACAGCTATCCAGAACTTTCACTCCATAGAGTGATGGAATGTGAAGGAGCTGCACATTCCATAACAGGACCCACCAAAAAAATCTTAAGGTGGAAGTCCTTAAGAGTCCCCCATGAGTTATTGCAAGGAAAAAGTGAAACAGCTGTACAGTGTTACAACCTTGCTCCCTGTTCTGGGGATCTCATGTACTGTCCATCCACGTGCCAGCTTACAAGAGTGCTTGTTATAGCATCTTTGTGTCAGATGTAAGCATTCATGGTCCCCTGTCAGTCACCCGACCTTGGTACTCCAGCTTATCCTTCTTAAAGTTGTTTCTGGCCATAGAAGGGCTCTGGTTGGTAACAGTCATTCTCAGAGTGATGCATTTATTCATTTAAATAAATTACCTCAAAACAAGATTGGGTAAATATCCTCACTCCCAACCTTCTTCCAGACATTGAAAGATTTCATATGATTTCGAAAAATTAATCTGGATATGATGTCAAATTTATACCAAGAACTATTTCAAACTGATCTTACTGCCATTTGAGACTTCCAATAAGTCAAAACTAAGCAATAGCTGCACATAAACATACACCCACACACATTTTTACTTCCATCACGTATAATAACTTTGGACACTTTAATCTTAATCATCCTCAAGGATTATGACCCTAATTAGTTTCTCTATTTGTTAGAGACATGTGTATTGTCCCCAGAGCATACACTGAGATGTATTTTCTGGCATGAGCAGGTTTCCTGTATTCTTTTTCTGGCTGCACACAGGAACATCTCTCCTGATGATATGAAGTCATTTCATGCTTTCCAGAAGACTTGTATTTCTGCTGCAAGGGAGAGAGTGATCCCTCTGCATAACTGATCATTGACTCAAAAGATTTATGGTCTGAGCTATCACATTAACAATCCTCTTAACAATAAAACACTGTTGCAGAAAGGTTCCTTATTTATGGTCTCTGTTTACACCCAGCCACATGAAGCCCAGCTGTGCTGAGCTACAGGCCCTGCCACTGCTTCAGTGCAAGACTGAATAGAAAGAACAGTTTGTGAAGAAGCAACAGATGCTCTCAGGACTTTCCTCACCACCTTCCCACTGCAGTATGGGATTGTGAATTAAAATCAGGCCTGAATATTCACATCTATGCTCAGGTAAGACATTTACCTCAGGTATTCTCTGCTTCAAGAAGCAAGGGATCAGACTGAGCCTTCGACAGCAGCAATGAAATCCTGCAAGGTTTCATATGCATCTGGAAGACTGCGTATCTTCTGGAGATTTCAATCCTAACTTGAGACACATATGAGTACAATAGGGTCACATCTAGTGAAATAAGTTCACAGGTGCCAGCACTGCAAAAGTAGTAATAGAAATGAGAAAACTAACAAAATCCCAGTGATATTTTTTAAATATTTGCATAGCCATGTTTAAACTTCACAAGTTTTTAAACACAGCTGACAAAAGTTACTCTGGATTAACCCTTTAAAAAGTAAAATCTCAGAATTCTATCTTAATATTTCTGATAACTGATAAATGTAACATTTCCTTCACTTAACCACAAGAAAAAGTCACAGCTAGCCACACTGCCACATCATCACACAGATTAGGATGGGTACAAAACCTATAGCTGCAGTGGGAGAAACATACCCAGAGCTCAGAGTTCAACCTATGAACTGATCCAAACATCAACTTCCTAGAATCCCTCCTGGAGGCAGATAACTTCAAACTGTAGTACAGGGGTGGTACACTGTACATCCTGACACCCCACAGATTCCTGTGGCGCAGAATACATTAATAAGGGCAAAAGGTGGTTTTCCAGCAAAGTTTGTAAATTAAATTCCATAGAAAACCAAACAAAAGGATACACAAGTGTTCACTTATCTACAAGCAGTGAATTTTAAAGTACTTCATTTCAGATTTTCCAAAGTCACCCTGGCACTGGCAGCTTATATAGTACAGATATGTAGCAAAAAAAAATAAAATAAACCACAAAAACACTAAATTAACTGATATAAAATCCTCAGTCAAAACCAACCCAAGAAGGGTCTAAGATGATTTTATGGCCAAATGAATGTAGGGTTTAAGATCTTCGCTAACAATTAGTACAATAAGTGACACTGAAAACACAGAAGTAATCAACTAAAACACATTTAAGTACGCAGGCTGGTAAAGAGGCATAATGGGCAAATAAAGTGCGGACAAGGAAATAATCTGATTGATTTAGTTTGATTAACAATTCATAACTTAAGATAACTTATTTCAATTTAAACCAGCTACAGAAAACACCTTGTCTCAAACTGAAGAGAACACCTTACATTTACTGTATTCAAGACATAGAAGTTCACATCAAATCACAACAAGGAACATAAGGATGCTGAGGAGCTGTCAATGAACACTGTCCTTTCTCACATACACACACCTGTACATGGTGCACAGACACAGCCTTCTGTCTGACAGCAGCAGCACTGAGCAGGATTTCAGGCACTTGCCCTGGAGGCTTCCCTGCTGGGTTTCCTCACTTCATTTAACAGCCTTTCTCCTCCCACAGGCACCAGTGCATCCAAAGACACTAAAAATACTTAGAGAACATAATCAATCAACGTCTTTCAAAAAGCTGAACTTTGTTCTCAACACTTAACCATGTTCATTGTACAAATATGATATAACACAGCACATCCCATAAGCCAGAAAAACGATTTTTTTCCTGCCCTTCTATCAATCTGCCAGAGATCCTAGCTCCAACAGCACCAGTGCCAACTGCTTCAACATAAAGGTCCAAGAAGTCCCACAGCTGACAGATCTGAGACAGTGCAGTTAACAGGGAAGCAGCCACCCAACCTCCAAGTGCTGGGAAGGCAAACATCCAGACATTGCATAACAGCCCCCTAAATTCATGCACCTGACTTGAATGCAATGAAAGAAAAACTTTTCAGATGGTTTTGTTTCCTTCAATTTTTATCTAATACACAGGAACAGAAAGCAAGATTTTATTTAAAATATGAATGGTTGTTCTCATTCACATGGAGCTCTTGAAGCACATCCAGAGGAGGGCTAAAAAAATGACCCAAGGGATGGAACCCCTCCCTATGAGGGCAGGCTGGGAGCTGGGGCTGTGCAGCATGGAGAAGGGAAGGCTCTGGGGAGACCTGAGAGCAGCCTGCCAGTACTTAGAGGGGCTGTAAGAAAGAAGCAGGGAGTGCAGGGCAAGAATAAGTGGTTTCAAAGTAAAAGGAGAGATTTAGATTGGATGTAAGAAAGTTTCTTGATAAGGGTAGAACAGGTTGCCCAGAGGTGTAGATGTCCCATCCCTGGAGACACTGAAGATCAGGCTGGACTGGGCTCTGAGCGCCCCGATCAAGCAGTACACATTCCTGTTTATCGCAGGGGGGTTGAACCAGATGACCTTTGATCACCCTTCACAATTCAAAGTTACAATTCCAACATCTGTAAGATTATTATTTTCTAAGTGTCTGCAATTAAAAAAAAAAAAAAAAATCAAAGCAGCAAGTTCTGTGGGATGTTGAGTTTGGCATGAACTATTTCTTAGACCTTCAGAAAAAAAAACAAAACACAAGTGCTATACTTAAAAGCACAGCATCCTAAGGCTAGCACTACTAAGATTCATGGAATCCATAGCACTATTAAAGTTAATTCTCTTGTAAACCTTAAAAAAAAAATACCTGTCATCACTCATCCTTTAATATTATGCTTTTATTTATATTAGGCCATTAGATCACAATAATACCAGCTTTCTTCTGTTGCTTTACACTGATGCCACGTTTAATACAGTAAGGGATTTTATACAACCCCGATTTTTAGTCATCACTATTGACTTCAGTGGAACACAGGTACAGGGAGGTACAAGATTTAGGTGAAAGTTCTAGTTCCATGGGGTAAAACTGAAATCCAGTGTTGGATTTGGAACGATTTTTATAAAATGTTTAATATTAAATTCTTGTGATCTTCATAAATATTAGAAGAGTTGACAAGTATTTTGATTCCTTGATTTTCATGAATAATCAACCATCTTTAGAAACATGACCAAAAAACAAACAAACATCACTCCACTAAATTCCTTCCAATATTATCAACATCCACGTGTCTTGAAGTAAAAGCAAACCCGTCCCCTTCAGCCAGTTCTCTCTACTACAATGACCTGAAGGAATGATTAAACACTTTCCCATTCTCTACCCTCCTTCAGCATGAGCCTAATAAGCGGACATACAGAACAACAGGAATACACACAATCACTTTACACATACAAGAACAACAAGAAAGTCCCATAACTCATTCACCAAGCCACACTGAAAATACAGAACCATAGAATCCTAGGGGTTGGAAGGGACCTCAAGAGATTGAGTGCAACCCTCCTGCCAAAGCAGGTTCCCTACACCAGGTAGTCCAGTTCTGATTCCATACATTGCAACCAACCCCTGAGCTATGACCCACAAAGTGCTGCCTGCCCTACACATAACAGGGCTGGCAGAGCCAACACCCTGCTGCAGTGTCCTTATACCACCAGACAGCAACCAGCAGCTTCGGATTTACCAGGAACAGAGACTGTGGTGGATATACACAGAGCAGCACAGTGAATTTCACAGCTCTGCCAAGTATTTGAATGCACTGTAGCAGTTTCATCTTACAGAAAGAATCTGGCTTCAAACAGAACTAGAATTACTTTCCCATGGCAGTTCTATATTGAACTTGTTTAATTGCAGCATTTCTCTTCTGCAACTTTTTCTGGATACTTTGTGATCCTTTGATACAGTGCCAGATAATAACTAAATAATTGAGTACAGGATGTAGCTGACACCCAATACATGAGGAAATAAGGATCACTCATGCCAGACAATGAATTAAATTCCAAAAGAAATGCAGTGCAATCAGCTCAACAAGGCCCTCTGAGGTCCTTTGTAAGGTGCAGGCCAAATCCTAGCTATAAGCACCAGAGCACAGCCTACATCACAGAACAGTTAAGTGCTTGTTGTTTTGGTGCTAGCTTTTTGTCTCTACCTTTCTCTCTACCCACATCCAGCCTCTAAGGATCTTATAATACCCTTTTGCTACCCATCTATAACTGGGAAAAAAGAAAAAATGAGACCATTTCCATTATCTGAAAAGAAAACTCACTGCATTCTTCATTAAGATTAACTGCACTGTCACCCTTTCATTACGAAACCACACAGCCAAGGAAACACTGCAGAACAGAGATGTATAAGCTGCCGGGCTGCAGAAGGGCCCCTCCAAACAAGCATGTCACGGAGCTAGCCTGTACCTGCACCTCACTGCACATTCCTCCCTCAAAGGAATTCAGAGCTGAAAGCCAGTACCCCTCTGTCCTCCTGTGTGTGAGCTCACAGCAGCGGAATGAAGAGGAGGAAAATAGATTTCTCACTGGAACTTCTTTAATGGGAATTATTAGTGCTCATCTCAATGACTGAACAAAAGTCATTCCAGGACCCTTAAGCACAGAACACTTACAGCATGGAGAACACATCTGTACCTCAGAAAAATTAATTCCTGGTAAATTCAGTGACATACAATGCAAACAAGATCAGTGGGCTGGCAGCCTTCTGTCATGCAACAGTCACCCCAGATCTGGACAGTAGCTTAATGAAAATTAAATAAATCACTATCCTTTTCCTTTGTTTCACAGCTAGACAGTAACAAAAAGGGTAAAAAAAAATCTGGAGAGCTATAGCCAATAACAGAGTACTTCTGATTAGAACAACTTGCATGACAGTTTATTTCTTATTAAATTCAAAACTCAGTAATTTTTTAAATAAAAATCTCCTGAAATTTGTTGAGCACTTACTGCTTTTGGCATCAGATTTATGTTTGAAGGAAAAACCATGCACATCATGCCCACAACTCTTTCTGTTTGTTTTTAACACAGCATTCATTTAATTCTATCCGAAATACTCGAGAAACAATTCAGCTTGCTGTTTCATAAAGTATCCCTGAATAGAGTGGAAGATTCATAGTAACACTGAAAATCTGATACAAACACTCATTAATTCTGCTCCGCCACCATCAGGCTACAGCTGAGATCATGCTGCTTCCTAATCCACGCCACTCCTCTCTGAACCACGTGCAGAACTTGGCGGGCTAGTGTGAAGCTGAAAGATAAAATCCAGTGTGAATTTTTCAAGGTCTAGCTTTCACGTTAGCATATAGAAGAAGATTGAATTGGACAGCATTTCTAAACAACCACAACCAACTTTTTACATTTCCATGCAGTACTGGTTAGAAGCACCGCCCTTCCAGCTCTCCAAAGGCAGGCTGCACAAGCATTGCACTCAGGGCCCTAGGGCATACAAAGCACTGCCAATTATGGTCTGACAGTTCAAAGAAGTTGCAGTACCTAACAGAGCAGGATCATTACGCAAAGTGCCATCTGCATTTCCTGGCTGGAACATCTGTTCTCATCCAGTGGCTAACCTGAGAACAAGAAGTCACAATCCAGCTCTACTGCTGATTTATCACACGTATCAGAACGAAGATGTACTCGCAGGTGGAAAGGAGCAGTACTACCATGTAAAATACCATAAAACAACACAGGCAGGACTCCTGCAAAGTACTAAGAATCACGAAAGACAATATAGTAATAGAACCAGCACTTAAGTATTTAGTAGTGAAGACTATGATATTTTACTCTGTATTTACATAAGGGAAACAAAGCAGAATGCATGGCTGTGGTATATGAACCCTAGAAAAGGGATAAACAGACATATTTTAACTGTTACCAGCACTTCCATTTCAGGGCTGGTTCCCACCCACAGTTCTGCAGCCCAGTTTGTCTGTGAGGAGCCCTCCCCCAAGCTCAGGTGATACTCTGCAGATTACTTGAGGCACAGAAGGCCCTCAGTCCCCGGACACCCGCTGAGGGTTCTCAACATTCCACATGCTTCAGGGCCAGCACATTAACATAGAAATTGTACCACTAAGAGGTATTAGGTCGAACCACAGTTCAGAGCTCACTCTAATCATCTAGTCAGATTTTAGTTTAACACTAACAAGATTATAGATGCACAGAGATTAATCTTGTTAAGGGTACCACTGAGAAAACCATATAATCACTACCTTGGAGAGACCAGCTGAAGTATTCTGTTTATGGTCACTAACACGTTTAGCTTCAAAACCTTTCTGGAGTTTAAAAAACATTCCTGGTATCTACTTGTGGGATCCCTAGCCTGCTTTTACCACATTTACTTTGGTAACAAGAATACTTCACCTCTATTACCATGAAGAAACTCTAACCGCTCTTCACCACCCTACTCACATCTTTTCTCTCTCTTATTAAGCCTACACCTTCCCAGGTAACAGCAAAAATCCTAGTACCACTCACCGGAGGAGATTTCAAGGACAACTTCCTGCTGAAGCCTGAACTACTTTATTAGGTTAAAAAAAAATGTAATACTCCTTATCAAAAAGGATCACATAGCTCACAAGAAGAGAGAGCCATTAAAACTGTGTTTCAGATAACAGTAGATTAAAAGAAAGCTTTTCCTAAACAACAAGCAATTAGTTTGCGTTACATCTATTCCCCTAGTGAATCAAAGTAAAAGGCATGTGCATTTCAAAAGTAAGCAGAAAAGCAAGCACCTCACTTTTTAGCACCCACGGGTAACTAAAGCCCATCGTTGCCACCACTGCAAGACAGAGTCACCACACTCCAAACCTTTCTTACAATGAAGAGAATAGCTGGCACACTTGGTGTGAAGCACTGCACACTGTGCACTACAATGTAGGACTTGCAAAGCACACTTCCCAGCTGAATCCATGCTTCACTTATGCTGCAGTTCATATAGAAAATGCTTACAAAGATATATTAATTTTGTAGATAATGCTCCAGCTTTTCAACCCCTTCAAACACACTTTGTTGATAGTCTACAATCTCACATGGAGGGCTGAAGCTGAAAGCCTACAGGCTCCTTTTATGGAAAAGTCTGAAGACTGCTATGAATTCTTAATTTTACAAGCTTGCCTTCTGCCAAGTCTTTTTGCTCCTGCAGGCTACGTTTTTCCAGCTCACTTACGCCCTGCTTTGTGAACAGGTTTAATCATCAAAGTAAAACACAATGATTCACCCTCCTATTGTTTTGATGAGTTCACACTAAAGCAGTCGCAATGATCCCAAACTGCTTTCAAAAATGTATGCATTCTATCGAGCAAGCAACTCCTATGCACTCTTTCACAGCAATATTTCAATCAATAAGACAAGAACAATTACAACTATTAAATAGTCCTGTAACTCTCTGGGAAAGTAATGTAATTAC
Organism: Callipepla californica brunnescens; assembly: GCA_023055505.1. Lineage (NCBI taxonomy): Eukaryota > Metazoa > Chordata > Aves > Galliformes > Odontophoridae > Callipepla > Callipepla californica. The sequence continues at coordinate 5,504,350 of JALIRH010000013.1, forward strand.
TCTGTTAATTAATCTATTTAACTTAGTTACAGTAATGAGTACTTGAAGTTCCTTTAATAAGCATAAGAACGTTTGGAAATCCATTCCTTAACTGCACTTCCATTTTTTTTTTTTTTAAGCTGTATTTTTCCTCTCTTCTGTTACTTCTATGGAAAAGGAAGCACGACAAATATATAAAACCACATGAGAGGCAAATACAACTCACTTCTTACAGAAACCTTAACTAATGGATTACCTTTTCTGGCAGCTCACAATTAGTCCAAATGCAACGCCTGGATGATTTTACCTGCATTACATCAGACCAAGGTCTTGCTAGCTGCCTGTGTTAGGGATAAGGTTGTTTCTATTGGTAATGGGAAAAGTAGTAAACATAAGGCACAACCCTCAAACAGATTTGTGCAACAGAGATTCCTAGGTAACAGGCGTTGACATGTTCCTCACTGCTGCTAAGCGAGGCATCAGAAAAAGCACTGCAAGATTAATGCCAGGAATCATACTGGCAGCCTTTCAAGACTACAAAGACACAGAGGAGAGCATAAGAGCACAGTGAGACAAGGGCTAGCAATGGAAAGTACAGTAGGTTCCTGCTGAGGAGAAGAAAGCAGACCAGTGAGTGAATCATCAAGCAAATGTGGAATACAGCAGCTACTGACACCTCTGTGGACTGAAGCAAATCTGACCAACCTACTTCACAGGGCTGATCCTCTCAGTATCAAGGTAACCAAGTGATGGAGACCAAGTTAACTGGATGGTGCTAGTTCAGTGGTCCAGTGAGGCTGACCCAAACAAAGCCAATCAAAGTTCTGCAGAAGCAACAATAAGGTGGCAAGCTTGCCCTGACCATAGGGATTACTTATAGCTTTGTACCCGTTCAGAAGAGTAGAATTAGAATGCCAGTTCAGTCTCTTCCGCCAGAGGTGCAGAACATTTGACTGTGTTAATTCTGCCTCTTTTGGTTTCCTCAGACCTGAGGAAAGACGAGGCTACTCCAGAAAGAAAAGATGACTTTGAACACAAGCAATAACATTGACATCAACACCTTTTGTTGCATTCAGCTACCAGAAACTGCAGTAACACAACTTCTGTATAAATAAGGCCATCACTGAAAGGAAAGGTGCATGGGGAAAAGAAGCCCCCACAAAATTGGCTGACTCGCAGGAAATCTGTGCAAAAAGCACTGGAACAGATTATTTCTCCAAGTATTTTAAATCTCCTTGGCTAGAGCTCCGATGACTCTTTTCACAAGCATCAGGTCATAGGAAATGCACAGCTTCACCTTACCTGCTCTTCCTTCTTAGACAAGTAAACTGAAAGAGATATCTGAGAGAGATATCAAGTTCAGTTGTGTTTTACAGTCTTCTCAGGAGAATAAGGGTCTTAACAGGGATATTTTGAGAGAAAGAAAAAGTTAATGTTAGTTACTGATCTTCTGTCTCACTGATTTGTCTTCCTCCAATATTAACTTAACACTGCAGTCAGTAACAAGACAAAACTGAGTTGAACTTCATTTCACAAACACCCTCTAAGAAGAATCTCTGCTTCCTTCCATATCCCTCTGCTAGAACAACTGCTTGCACAGGGGCAAGGACATAGAGCTTTAACCTCACTTCTGATGAAAGAAAGCAGTCCAGAGTTTGAGACTGATTCTTGGAGAACTTTGATAAATAAAGTTTCCTAAGAACTCTTTATTTTCTTTGTCATTATTATAACACCTAAGCCAAGACACTGGCATTACCAAACTCCTTATGCTTGATGCTTAGGCAATGATCTAACTCAAAACTGCTATCAATGGAGAGAGACGCAAATCCACTCCTCCAGGAGGAAAAGAGCAGGTCAAATACGTCAGCAACTCTGACATCAAAGCCACCACCCTTTTACTGTCATAACTTTCAGTACCCTGCAGCACTCTCATAACATCCATAAGCATCAGCTCATTACTGCAGTTACCTGAGGAGGAAGAATTAGGAAGGAGTTAAGGTGCTAAACCACCACTCACCTGGAGAATTTTCCATCAATTTTGACATATCTTGACAAAGCCACGCAATTAACAATACAATACCTGCTTCATATATTTATATGCTGCATATAAAACTGACACTTTTTCTACAGAACCAGAGATTAGCAAATATAGTGCTATTAAGAAATTGACATTAACAAGATAACAATCCTCAACGCAGTACAAAATTCTCTGCTAAAAAAGTGCTTCTGGACACTCCACACATGCTCTTATTAGCAAGAAGTTGCTTTACCTAGTAAGCAATTCCTGAGGTTTAGAGGATTTAAAAAATAAAATATCATTTTTCCACAATTTCTTGAATTCCATAGACCTGATCCTTACACAGGCAAATATATTATTGCTTTCTTTACAAAGCTCAATACTATGTAGATACTATAGCTGTAAAAAACAATAATAATCAAGCAACAGGAGGCTCACATATCTATAAAAACTGATCAAAATGGCAAAGAAATAGGATAAAAAGATACTTCACAACAAATAATGGATAAGACCATGTTTCCAGAAACTCAGCAGTGAAAAGTGGAGTGATAAGAGTTGTAACTGTGCTTTTGAATACCCAGTTAAACAGCTATTTTGTGCTCACTCAAATCTCTAGGACAAAACCTATTTTTGGAATAAGGCCACTGGAAATAATGAGCTTGGTTCAATTAAGCTAGTCCAGCTCACATTAAATAAGAACATATTAAGAAATGATTGTGTCATAGATGAAAAATCACACAAATCCTAGTGTATGTTAGGAAAAGGAAAACAGGATCACTTGGGCTAAACTGCCATAAACTAGCCAAGCTTCAGTTACTCAGAACTGAGCAAAGCCCCCAGAACTGGTTTTACCAAGCAGTTTTTATTCGCCTTGCTTGGATACTTCCAAATGAGTTTGACTTACTGCTGAACAAGATGTTAAGCAGAAGCGGCTATTTCTTGATAATCAAGAACAAAAAAGAATAAAAAATTTGAAAGAGCAGCAACAGCTCAAACTCATAAATAAAAGCTAACTGAACTCTACCTTAAAGCTCCAGAAGTACTCCCCTGACAGGAGGATCACAGCTGCTCCTTAGGAGACATCAATACCAGCACACTCACAGGTGCACTCAAGCAGCTGAAGAAAGAGGATACAAGTAAGGAGTCATCTCACCTCTATACCAAATATGCTTTCAAACAGGCACAGAATAGCTGCTACAACTACTGATAGGAAACTTCTGAGGGCTTTGCAAAGGGATGAGCCTCCTGCAATGAAATCTGAGATCCTACCTCTGACCATTGCAACCACCTTCATCTCATAACACACTCAGCCTCTATAACAGGAGGCCACAGAAACATCAACATTTTGATTATTCGCCTAGATCTATTTTCTAAAAAACTACATTTTGCTTAGACACCTGAAGAGCCTCATTAGCTGAGGCAAACAACTCTCAGGCATCATCCTATCATCCTATCACGATACTTCCAGCTCTGAATCAACTCCTCTCATTTGCCTTAGAGTGCAATGAAAGCATACTTGCTGGTTTATGCCTGCCCAGGATCTAATGCCAATACACCTGATATGAGTGATATAAAATGCCAGGAATAAAAGAATGAAAACATGAATGAGGTATTACTTCTGAAGAAGCATCAGGTAAATATCAGTAAAGGAAACTCTTAAGTCACTCCCAGCTATTGGCCTACAAACAAGGTAAGTTACTCTCGCAAAGTAACTGCGTAGGTAACAAAAAGTCACCTATATTTTTGAGGTTTGGTTCCAGAAAAGTTATGTTATAGGCTTAATTTCATGCTGCTACTCAGCATAAGGCACCATTTACACCCAAATAAAATCAGAGTCAACAAAGGCATTTTGATACATGCAATCCTACAACACGACAGAAAATATAGCAATAATAGCAGGGGGGTCAAAGCCTTCAGCTACAGCAAATGAAAATGAGCTTAAATGTAGCAGTTGTGAGCACAAAAGCAAAAGAAAGAAGCTGCTCACCTTCAGAAGGCCTCAGATAGGCAGGGATCTCCAACAAGATGCCCTCACCTCCACTGCCAACCCTTAAATGAGCTCTGCAAGGGGTGGATCCTGGCTCCAGCCCTCCTGGTCACTCAGTGCATTGCACACACCTGAGCTCCCCTGGGCCGGCCCTGCCTTCCCACCAGGTGCTCCATCACTGCTTCAAGCTCTAACAGCATTTCCACCACAATACACTTTTAAATCCTATTCTTACAAACGTACATCTGTGTCAGAGACTTCTGAGATAAAGCCATCTTTGGTACAACTTTATTGAAGTTGCTGGCCACTGCCCATTGGTGGTAACGTTCCAGATGAGTTTATGAAGTTTCACGACTGAAATCAGATCAACTGAAGGAAATAAAAGGTAAACAGTTGTAAATCACATCACCTGTTGACTATTTCTGAATTGTTTTGGGGAAAGCTACTGTATTAACCTGAAGTTTTAACCTCTTTCCTTACTGTTTTACTTCACAACACTCAAATCATGAAGCAGAGATCTACTCAGGAATCCTACGGAGATTCTTACTTCTTGGAAAAAAAGTTCTATTACTGCAAAAACAATTTCAGGCTCACGTTTTCTCTTAATGGTTCTGTACTGGAAAGCGTTAAGAGTGTGTCTGGTTTCTTGTGTCAGATTTTGTTTTAATTTGGCAATACCAGAAAGTCAACTACCTACAATATCTGAAAAGATGACAATAACAGTTGTCTTTCTTTTCCTATTGAGCATGTCTGACAGCTTTTTAATTAGAGTAATTAAGTGCCTTAACTGCTCAGGCATACAAAGTGCTAAAATTATTTGAAGAGCCTACTACTGATGCTTTCATAATTTCAGACTGCTCACACAAAGATTTTGTTCCCTTTCTCTTTCTGAAGGAAAATGCCAGGAAGACTCAGAAATGGCACGCAGACATTGGTCTCACTCGTTTAGGTACACTTCCCTTGACGAAGTCCCTTGGTACATAGTGAAACTTGTCAAGAAACTGCAGAAAGAACAACCCTGAGGTATGCTTCCTAACAGCTACACAGCAAAATGGGAACGGTTTAAAACTCTGCTGGTCACTTCTGCATCAATCGGGATGAATTTCACTGACACACTGCATGGATTTATACAAATGACAGCAAAACGTGCTCGCTGGGTTTGTTTCAAACAGCTCTGAAAATACCTGCTGCGTTTCCATGTAGATTCCAGCGCTGTAGGAACGCTCGGGAGAACGTTTTTACGAAGGAAGAAAAAACTTACAAAAGAAACTCTCACAGTTTTGCATGCTGTCTAATCTCTTAATCTTTGGGAAGATTAGAGCCTGTAGCTACCACCTGATCAGGATGGTGAAATCCTACCAGCCCAACGCGTTCAGAAAAGCACAGAATAGAAACAAGTCCTCTAGGTTTCTAAAAAAATACAACCCCCTCTGCTACTACAGCAGATTACTTCTCAGCGGTACAGGAAGGATCTGTCCTTACAGTTTGAATCAAAAGAGTAGCAAAAGCCCTGAGAAAACAATGGCTCACAAACCAAGAGCTCACACTTTCAACTGTTCTCGTTAGAAGCCTGTTAGAAGTCGGATTTCAATAAGCACTCGGAGGGCACGTTTTGCGAACGGCTTCCACGGATTCCTCGCGGGCGATGCGTGGTAGAGCCAGGACCACAGGGACTGGAAAGCATCGCACGATGCCATTAACATCACAATGTAACAAAGAGATCGCTCCGAAGGACCGCGCGGTGCCCACACCGCCCAGCCCGGGACGTCACCGGCAGAACCAACGCCGCGAAGGCGTGGGAAGCCCGCGATCCCCCGCTAATCTGCTTCGACGTTAATTGGGAACAGCGGGAGCGAAATCTGTGTTTACGCCGTAAAGCTGTCAGACCGACGGATCGTAAAGCCACCGCTCCTGTGTGCCACGCGGGATCTAAAGCACGCCGGCTCCTACAGCGCGCTCCCGCTTTGCAGCCCCGAGCCGAGCTCGGCGCCCGGGATCCCCCGCACCGCCGCTCCCGGGCGCAGCGGAGGCGCGGGGCAGCCCGGCAGCACTTACCGCGCTCGCCGGCTCCGCGCGCAGGCACAGCAGCAGCACCGGCAGCAGCAGCAGCAGCGCCCTGCGGGGAGGCAAAAGGACAGCGCGGCGTCAAGCGGGGCCGGGGCGGGATGCGGTGGGGGGGCCGCGTCCCAGCACTCACCCTGCGCGCCCCGGGGCCGGCCCCATGCCTTCGGGCGGTCGGGGTCCGCGGTGCGGCTCGGAGGAAGGGGAGGACCGCTGCCGTCGCTCAGCCAAAGTTAGCGCGGTCTGAGCGGAGGCGCCGCACCTGAGGGAACGGACGGGGAGGGGAGGGCGGCGGCGCGGGACCGGAGCACCGCACCGCACCGCACCGCCCCTCCTGAGGTGCGCCCCGCGCCGCGACAGCAGCACCGCCCCCGCGCCCCGCGCCGCCTCCGCCGCAGAAAATAGTGCGGGGTCCGGCGGCCGTGCCGGCTCCGTGGAGGTGCGGGGCGGGGAGGGGAGGGCGCGCACCCTCGCAGCCGCGCAGAGCCCGGCGCCCGTGGGGGGGGGGGAAAGGGCGGCGGCAGCGGGGGAGGTACGGCCCCTCCGCGAGAGCCGGCACGCAGCCCTGCCCGCCCGCACACGCACGCCACACGCCCGCCGCGGGGTGCGGATGAATATTGCGGGGGCAAAGTAGTCCCGGGAGGACTTGAGCCGGGAGAAGCGGGCGAGCGCGGCAGAGGGGCGGGCGCTGGCGTCGGGGCGGCCGGCGGGAGACGCCTGCGGGAGCCGCGCTGCCCCGCCGGGTATGCCCGCGCCGCAGGGCCGCTCCCGGAGCCCCTGAGCGGGAGGGAGGATGGAGCCGCGGTGGCGGAGCTGCAGTCCGGCCGCCGGCTGCGCCGTGCTGCTGCTGCTGCTGCTAGGCTGCTGGGGGCCGCGGGAGACGGCGGCGGCGGTGAGTGCGGGGCGCGCGCCTCCTCCTCCTCAGGGCTCCGCTCGGGGCCCCGAGGGCGGGCGGGCTGCGGGGCCGCGGGTGCCGGCACGAAGCGGGAGGAGCGGAGCGGTGCCGGCGGGATCCCCTCAGGTGGCGGGGCTGCCGCTCTCTGAGGTTTCTCCCTCCCCGTGTAGCAACGCGCCGGGCCGGGAGCGGCGCGTTAAGGGCGCCCGGGCGGGCTTTGTGCGGGCCGGGCTGAGGGCTGCTCGGGACAAAGGAGGAGAAGCGCGGCGCGCTGCTGGGAGGGCGCACCTGGAGGCGGAGGCGACGCGGGGATGGCACGCGCGGGAGGTGACGGCCCCGCGGTTCCGTGCGGCCGTGGGAAGGGGCCCCGAGCAGAAGGGCTCCGTGGGCAGCGCCGCTCCGTAACGCCGCACGCTGCAGCGCGCCTCCGCTGCGCGGTTCTTACTGCGCGCTCCTCCGGAGGTTAACTTCGCAAGGCTTGCTCGGAAGGCGGTTGGGGATGGTATTCTCCTGGTTGGGAAAAGCTCGTAGCGGAAGGGGAGGTGTGGAGTACCTTTCTGCTGCGGCCGCGCTACGTGCGCGCTCATTTTGTAGCTAGAGCTGACAAACTCTTGTCGTGGACTCAGCTCTGAAGTGCGTTCCCTTATCGTGAGGCTCCGTACACCTTCCATTTGCCTTTCCGAAAGCTGAAGCACAGCCTAGCCCATTCCTTTCCTCTTTTCCCCCTCCTTGATGCCCAGGTGTGTACCCAGGGGTGTGTACCCCCGAGCAGTACCAGCGTGCAGTTGTTGCCCACAAGTCGCTGGAGCTGCTTGTCTTCACGTTGTCTGTGGTACTGCTTCTGATGCTTTGTGAAGTGCCACCCAGCCCCCACTGTCTTCTACAGTGTTCCCCCTTTTTACCCTCCCCCCACGAAGGAAGGACTGGGGAAGTCCTTCTTGTAGGACTCAGCTGTCTTAGGAGATAGGGGTTGAAGATAGGCTTATGTGCATGCATCTGGCTTTTTTTTACTCTCACCCTTTTAGGAAAGTGCCGAAGCAGAGATCTCTGTGCGTGCAACTGGTGGGAATCTGTGGGGTCCTGAAAGGGGGCTGTGCTGGGCTGACCTCAGTGAGATGAAGGAAACAAAATGGTGGAGGAGATGGTGGGATTGTGGGTCTGAACCCCACCTGGCACCGCAGCCTTCCTTTTAGCATGAGTCTTCTGGGGGTTCACTACTTGTGGTGAGATGAGATTAACTCACGACCTGAGGGCTCGTGGGGTGGGAAAGAAAGAGAGACCTCTGTTCCCAACCTGCATAGGTTCCACTGATGTTTTGGTATTCTGATGCCCTTGAATTTCCCGTGCTGGTGACAGTGCTGTATGGACGCTGATCTTTATCAATGAAGATCAGCATTTTACTTTTCTGATTGTCAGAAGCGCTGGAATTAATGTTGCAGCAGTATGCATGCTACACACAGTCCTTTTGTGAATGTTGTTTGGGCCTTCTGTCAGATTTCCTGACCTCAACAGGATGGATCTGGCGGGATGCATTCAGGCTGCTTCGGTGTCCTGACTAAAATATCCAAAGTTGTTAGTCAAGCTCATCGTACGGATCTTAGGTGCAGAAATCACATGCATTTGTTCTAGATTGTGTAGTATATATGCTGTGATGAGTTACAAGGTAACAGGATGTCACTATCTTATCTGTTCAACTTGATGAGTAAGGCAGGGACCAGGCAGTGCTCTCCTGTGCAGGCTGATGCTGATGTAGGATGGAACATGCAGCTTGCAGTTGGTCACTGTCAGAGGTAGCTGGCAGTCTGAGGAAGGTCCTGGTTCAGAATGAACGAGGTGGGAGATGGTGTCATCTGTGCATGGTGTCATTTCCAAGGTAACCATACCAATAAGATGCTGATTTTTCATGCTTTTATTAGGGTGTGTGAGTGCTTAAGCTCAAATGACTTGGTGATTTTTACGTAAAACTACCTAAGTATGTATATGCCAATTCACTCTTCTTGCAAGCAGTCTTTTTCTTTCCTGGAAGGTTAATAATTATGCTGTGCTATAGAAAAGCAATCTCAAGACGCAGTTGTGCAAGCTATCTAGTTGAAGGCTATGAAATAATTAGATTACTGAATTGTGCTAATCTGTGAGACTCAGTTGGTGGTGGCTTATTGACTTATACTGGAGGAGGGAAAAAACCTTCGTATTGAAGACCTCAATTTGTAGTGTGTACGTAGGCTTTGTCAGTCCTGAAGTTGTTGAAAGTAATTTCTGAATTGTTTTGTTTTCTTTGCATTCTGTTTTGATGATCGTTTGACCCAAAGTATCAGAATGCAGGTAAGTGTTGAGACATGGAAGGCACGCTGGCAAGATGGGTGTCACTTGTGCCTGTGAGTTGTTTTTTTAAGTAACTAACTGCTTATGGAAAGTCTGTAAGCTTATTGTGTTTGTCACACATGCATGTCCATTCTCATTAGTTAGTTTATTTAATATTCTTCATTTGTAAATCATTTGAAAAGGATGGTCACCTTTAGTTTCTCCTGTTTGTCTCAAGGATTTTTTTGCAGTATTGGTTACTGTTATTGAGTTTCATAACTTTGTGCCTCTTTCTCATTATGAAAGCTAGGCCACTAGAAGGAGGAAGAAGTGGATGCTGGCCTTTGGAATTCCGTGGATATGTCTTGGTTAGTCATGCACAAGACTGTTTCATAACGCTGAGGCTCAAACCCTCACACTTACAGCTCGTCCCTTGTCGAGGGTTTTGGTTTTGACTTTTCATGATTCTTAACTAAAGATTTGCAGTAGAAGTTGCATCTTAAGATGTGTTCTGGAGTATGTGTTTCTCTGGTGCAGAGAAATCAAAGGAATCCTAAGTGAAATCTGATGTGATTCCTATTTGGGCTGCTGTAGGATCTTCTGTGGCTCTGTGTAGAGGATGGTTATGTATCTTAATCCATTTTTCCACATAATGGAAATGGACTGATGGTTCAGTGGGAGCCCCTAGGTTTCAACCTTCCTCCTTCTGAATGGGTTAGTCCCCTTGCTGAATGCAGTTACCTAAGCCACTTACCTCCTTCTGAAGTAGGAAGGGAAGCTTGCTGAGGATGTTCCTTAGTTTACATTAAATGTTAAATCTTCGTGGTGATCTCTTTCCACGATGGATAAGGAAGGAGTAGTACTTACCGTCGTGCAATATAGTTGTTGTTTAACTGGAACGTACAGAAACTTCTTTATTACAAAACAACTGAGATCTGTAAGAACACCCTGACAAAATGAGCGTGCAAATTTTCTATCTGGGACAGAGTGCAGCAGGAGTCTGTTCCGCACAGGCAGTGAAGATGGATCATGCACTTCAGCCTTTCATTCATTTAAATTAAAACTTCCTTCTCTAATCACACATCAGTTGTGTATACTCTCCTCTGAGTATCACCACTTAACAAGATATCTAGATAACAATGTCCCTGAAACATGCAAGTAGATGTTACACAAGCACAGTGAATGGAAAGCGGCCTCTGCCAATAATGGGAATACCAGACAAATTGATCTGAATGAAAACGCTTTTTGCTCAATTGGTTCATAAGGCTGTATGGACTCAGTAATACCTGAGTGTACTGGGATGCTCTGAAGTTCTTGCAGTACCCAGTGTTAGGCTGGCCGAGACTTCTCTGTTAAGAACAGGTGATTTATAGCACAAAATATAGAAAGTAAAACTTGTTCAGAAGGTATATTGGGTATAGTTTTAAGGAGCCTGAAGCAGCATCCGTTACCCTTCTGTGAAAGGTTAATGATGCAATTAAACTCTACTAAGTAGCACTAATATATAGGAGCTTTTAAAAAAGGAAATTTGCTGAGAGCCCTCGTTAGAGTGCAAGTGTGTGGCATGCAGAGAAGAAGCCTTGGTGTAACATGGAGTTATCAGCATTGTAAGCATAGCTGAGCTGAAGAGAAAAAGGTCCTGTTTTAAAATAAATCTAATGCTTGTAAGTCAGTTGCAAAGCTGCTTTTGTTCTGAGTCTTGCAGAACTCAGGTCTTTCTTCAGTTTCCAAAGAAGGTATGGTCTTATTTTTTAGTGTACTGCGTGTGGAGTATGCAAACTTAATTGGAGATGTCTTAATGTGGAGAACTATTTTGCAGTTGCATGCTGTGAAAATTATACTGTACTTTAAACATTTTAGCTTAGACTTGTTAATGGCTTAGTCTTTCCAAAAGTCTTGATTCTTTAACTGCTTTATAGACATACTGACATCTGTTTTAAGAAGACTAATGATATTTCTGTGCAGTTATTGAAGTGCATCTCTGTTGTTGTGCTCTGAGGGAGTATCTGGAGTGAGTAACAACCTGAGGACTCTTCCAACCTGCACCAACATTGTGTGTGAAATTGAACCAGAGTCTAGCCATGCTCCCAAGGGTACTTTGTTAGACATCTTGCAAATTCCATTGTCAAAAATTAATCCTAACTGTACAGTGAAGTTGAGAGTGGCAGTTTCTTGGTTAGATGGTTAAAATAGTTATATGCACGTACAGTTTACTTTTCATTTGTGTGCAGTAGTGGCAACCTTGCCACTACTTTTTAACCCGAAGTGTGCTTTAAGAAAAGGAATGCTTTGAGCTGACTGCAGTGATAGCCTTCAAGGCTCTTAATTATTGCTGCTCAACCTTCTGTGGTTGGATTTCTCTTCTTGTCTCCCTTTCCCTTTTGGAGGGGGAAGAAAATAGTTTAGTCTCATCTGTGTTTTGTTTTTTAAGCTAATCTCTATGGAGAACTAAAATGAAAGGGTTGAGTTTTAATCTCTTCTTTCTCCTGGCACTGGAAAAGGCATTTGCACACAGCACTGGACTAGGAGTCAAGTAGTTGTCTACAAAGTGGTTATTTTTCTTTATGTAGGCATATAACTAGACCTGCAAAACTCCCTTCCGGTCTGATGTGACCCCGCTGTTTGCTAGGTGGGTTGAGCTCTTATTTGTTTCCTCAGCTGCAAGCAGCCTAGTGATATTTTTGTCTTTTCTGTGTCTGTTAAGGACTTATGCCAAAATGGCTTAAGCATGTTGGTGAAACCTATTTATTCCAGTACTGACCTTAGCTGTTATCACTGTGAAGCTTAATTTCAAAGCACATCATTAACTTTCAGGAAAGTATTTATTCTGTACTTCTTCCTGGGGAATTCAGATGCTCTTTGAAGTGAGGTGTGAAGCTGAGGTGTATATGCATGATAGGCACCCTTTCCAGTAAGAAGCAATAAGCATGTAGAAAAGAACCTTGATTATTGCTGGAATTTTTCACTCACATGAAACTGAGGCTTTTGTCTCTTTCCATCTTTCTCTGATCAGAGCTTCTCTCACCTGCTTTGTGTTGTGTTTGGAGAGGTAGTTACAGCAGGTAAGATCACATTGTTGTCTGGTAGAAGAACTTGAAGGCTGTCTGGTCCACTTGAGCCTCTTGCATTAGGTTAAGGAAAGACCCTTCTGCTGCTTATTTGGCCAATAGTCAGCAGAGCTACATTGGTTTTGTTTAAGAGACTGAGATTGTAGAGAACATCATGAGGAGGGTGAAGCTTGCTAGAGGTCTTTTGACTGCTTGTTCCAGGAACTGGGGAGGTAAGTGACTGCTGAGTCTCACTCAAGTTATAGTGTATTTTTAGTAGTTAGAAAATTAAGCAGAACTACACAGACCTTCCTTCCTAGCTTAATCTTCAGTTGAACTAACCATCTTCTTGCATGGCTACTGGACTAGACAAAAATACAAGAAACTTAATGTGCTGAACATAAAAACTGGCTTTATTTGGCAACTGTAGTGATAAAGTGAAGCAATGTGCCAAAGCTTACACTGAGAGAAAAGCAGTGAGGCTTGAATATCGGTGCTGAGGGGGGAGTTTCTTGCTGTTTTTGACTGACTCCTGTTTCTACTTAGACTTTCAGGAACTTCAAGTACCTTAAAGTGTTGGCAGCGTGGAGTGGAAGGAAAGAATTTTGTAGATGATATCAGAGGTGTCGTATTTTGTTTTATAGCCTACATTAGCAGTGTGCTATCTGTAACTGGTAGTTATGGCTGGGAAATGAAAGCCTTCTGTTCATCTAACACCTTCTCAAAGAGAAATTAAACTTGTGTAAGCATGAGCACTGGTAATTTTCATTGGTATGTTGTATTTTAATACATGTAAGCATGATGTGCATTTTTCTGTGAACAGGAGGAAATAAGATAAATGAGTTTCCTTTACAGCTTGAAACTTAAGGAAGGAAATCACCTTGCACTTGATAACAACGATGACTTTTCAGTGAAAGTAGTGTTTCAAGTCATTAGCACAGTGTCTGGAATAATCTGTTGCTTGGGTTTCTTTCCCAGCTTCTCATCTTGGAGGGTTATCCATTCCTTCCTGTGCTGTTTCTTTGCTCCTTGATTCAGGGTCTCTGTAATTCACCCAGGAGAAGGGTGGAGTTCTCTGCTTGCTGATAATTCTATAGGCTAACAACCTTTTTTTCCCCTTTCTGTTACAAACTTTATGCTGTTTTTATACTGGGAGGTTTCTATTTTCGTCTTATCCTAAAAGGATGTAATCCTTTGCTCTTAATTTGCATGCTACTATAAAATGTGGTACCAAAATGTTATTTTGGAATCCAGGGATGTGTGAAAAGTGTGCTGGATGGGTTTCTTCATTTGGCTGTAGACATGTCAGCTCTACTTTTCTAAGAGCTACCTATTGCTAGACAAATTAACTTTACAGCAGTACAAACACTTTCAGGCAGTATTTCTCACTTGTGTGTGTAGAGGAATAGTTCTGAGTACATACCCGAGTAACATAAAGCCACTGCTCCTCTGTCCTCAGCAGTGTTTTTGCTGTTTTCTTAGCAGATAAGTTCTTTACCTGCATTTTCTAATCAAACCAGGTAACTGAAGAGTAATGGTTTTGATTATACATACAAAACTTATTTCTTCGCTACTCCGGATATTACTATAGGCTTTGACGCCTCTTTCATAGTAGTTAATTTGATTCTTTTTCTCTTCTGGCCCTTAATTTCCCTGTAAGTCCGATGTCCTTAGTGAAAAAAAACTAACAAGCATTAGTTATTGTAGAAAGCCATCAAGATTAAGCAAGAATTAGTTAAACACTTGCTTTTGATTTTTTTTTTTTTTTTTTTTTTTTCCCCTTCATGGACTAGCAAAGCAGATCAGCTTTATGTTAAGAAAGACCTATCTCAACTGTCCAGTATCAGTGTGTGCTTCCTAAATACAGTATTAATTGTTCAGAAGCGAATATTGCTATGTAAGCACCGAAATCCTGCAGATCTCCAATGGAGGAGAGCAGAACGACCACTGTGGGCAAAGAACTGTGCCCTTTATACACCTTGAATTCAAGTAGCAGTTACTAAAAGCCACAATTAAACAGCTTTACCTAAAGCAATGATAACTAATATAATGTGCAGGCAGGGCTGGGTGAGCTGTCAGATCCCAGATGAGATGACTTCCTGATGAGAAGTGCCACTGCAGAGCAGTGTCTGGATGATGGAGCTGATGTACTCAGTTTAAAACTTTTTAAATTCTGTTTGAGATGGTGACTTTGTGGTTCAGCTTGCTCTGCATGAACCTGTTACACAGACTGACAGCACATGTTAGCCTTTGAGTTAGAGAAAATACTTATTCTGAGTTAATCTAAATGTTTCTCTCAAACCCCAAAAGGAAAAGGGAGGCTTTCTTAATGGTCTGAAAGGCAGGAATTTGTTTGACTGTGTCTGTCTCTCTTCATTCAGGTACTGTGCATTCAGGTGTGAGAACAGAAGTTTCTGTGAAGCCATTGCTTTTTAAATTTTTTTAATCCCTGCACATTAAAACATATCATGGAGAAAACTTGGAGAGAATGAGAGAAGCTGCACATCTTAGATTTTGTATTTTAAATGATCCTAGGAAGTAAGTGCTGTGGCTCTAGGTTTGAATGAGGAAAGTCTCACTGATGGGTGTAACCTTGCTCAGAAAGTGTATGCCTAAAACACCACATGCTGCACCTCAGGGTGACTGCTGTTAGACAGCTACTCTGACTTCCAGTAATGAAATATGTGGAAAAAATCTCCCGTCATACTCACGCAGTATTCTGCTGCCCTTGAGTAGCAGCTATGTAATAGCAGTATGAACATCACTTTTCATTGGTCACTGTAAACATGCTGCCTGAGAAGCTTTAATTCCTTGCCTCTAAGCACCATGATGCTTTCTCTTGAAGAAAACTTCCGTGCAACGAGTATCTGTAGGCAAAAGATTGTAATATTTGGAGAAACTTATGTAGCTTTTTGGCTCCTGGCTTTGGATTGAGAACTTATTGTCTCCTGCTGTAGTAGTACTGATGAAATAACTGAGGTCTATTTGCAGCTGGGTATTGGTAGCTCTTTCAGTCCTTAGAGACCTCTGCTGCCTTAGGAGTTCTGTTTATTCCCATAGTTTCAGTCTAAAAGGACACTTCAACAGCATCTTCTGTTCCAAACCTTGCTTGCTGCAGGCATACAGCTAGAACTCTGAAAATACTCCATATTTAGTGCTTGTAATTAATCCACTAGTTACTGCAGATGCAGAGCATATATCACAGACTTGCAGCAGATTATGTTTTGGAGTATGTCCAAATTGCACTTGTGGGAGTTGGTATCCTCCCTGAAACAGTGCTTCAGGGAATACTTTCCCTTAGAGAAAGTGACTTCTTGTTTTGGAATGTGTGCAAATGCCAGTGGCTGTTTCTTATTCCTTCCAAACTTCATGGTGGACCACAACTTGTGTTTTAGGAAGGCTTGAGTTGAGGGCATGGAAGCAACGCGTGTTCTCTCTTGGCCTGCTCTCACTTTTTTGAAACTTTATTGGCGGTACTTTAATGCAGCACTTTAAAGAAGGCAGCTTACTGCTCTCTTCAGAAACACAGTCAGTCTCCTTGACCAGGTACTTCGAGAGTTCTTAACTTGCCCCGAGTAACCTCCAGAGAGTGGCTGTAAGTAAAACCAATTGATGGAGAAAGCAGTAATTTTAATTTCCTTGTTAAAGCAATGAGAAGCTTAACTCCACTTCTGAAAGCTTCATCTCTTCCCAGATAAACAGTACTAAGCTGTTTATGCACCTATTGATAGTGACACTTTGCTCATAGGTTTTAAGAGGTTGCTACCCCTCTGAGTATTTTGGCAAGGAATATTTGGGCTACACATCTCATCTTGTTTTCAGTGAAGCTCTGTCTGGTATGTTGTGTATATATGCAGCGTGCTTCTACTAAATTGTTTTTCTGACTGCATCTCTTTTGATGAATACTCCATTGTTATAAAATCATCTTCTCTGCTGCTGGGGGAGGGCAGGGGAAAAGTAGAGGCTAAGAACAGAAGAAATTATGAAGGAGAAAACATCAGTAACTGCTTGAAATAAAAATCTAAGGTGTTTTCCTCCCTCTGCATTCCTTCTAGCATCGATCAGATTTATTTTGCTTTTTGTACCGCTGATACCATGTTAATTCCTCGAAAAACTTGTTGGTTTTCAGGGCTTTTTGTTAAGATCTTATCTCTGGTCCTTCTAGCTTGTTTCTTGGCACAGATTCAAAATGTATTTTTTTAATGTAGCAAGGCTTTGACAAGTGTGGTTATTCCCTGGGCGTGCTTTCTGCGTAGCGATGCTCAGTTAAAACCAAACACAATGATTCTCCTGATAATGTGATGTATACCTTCTACGTGTAGCTCCCCAAGTGCAGGGGAATGAAATCAACTTCTAATCAAACTTGAATATCTAATTCTAAAACCTTATGTGTGCCTGGGTAGGCTGCCTTATTAGTACTAGCCTGAAGCTGTCTTTCTTATCTCTTTAAAGGCAATAAAATAGATTAAAACTCATTTTTTTTTCTTTTTTGGGCTCTGTTAAATACTCTGGGAGATCACTGTTTTGATTCTCTATTAATGTAGGCTCACTTTATCATATCAAGATGTAGTTTAATTTTCTTCCCTGTAGCTAAAGGGACAGATGCTCTAAGGTGACCCTGAGCTGGTGTTTGCACATGCCCAGTGCATTAGAAAATGAGCTGAGGAGCCCAGTGTTGAGATCTGCAGTATCCTACTCTTCACGTGCTGAAGTTGTGAGTGAGTTCCCCAGCAAGCATCTAATTCCCATTAAATACCTCCTACTTTGATCAGCTTTAGGAATGTCTGAACCTGTGTGGATAAAATAAAGGGACCTCCCAACTCACCAGCTCCCAGTGCTCTTTCCATTAGGAAGGAGGTACCCCTGAATTACAGGACTGGGACAATTGCTCTCAGTTCATTGCTTCCTTGTATAAATTGGCTCTCTCCAGAGCCACTTAATTTTTCAGCTTTGATTACCTGGAGGGTGGTTTTTCATCTATATTAAACATAACAGAGAAACCGCTGACCACAGTGTCTTCAGGTAATGAAATGTGCACATAGAGTATGGTGATGCTACAGGCATAAACACATGATAAAACAGCTCTCACTAGGAGAACCTCGGAGCTATGATACTTGGTCCAAGAAATAAAAGAGAATGGAGAAAATTCCCCAGACATCTACCAAGCTTTAAGTGAGTCAGGTCATGTTCTGACAGTTAAGAGGGTGTGTACTTATTGCAGATAACATCTCAACACAGTATCGCCGTGCAAAACCTCTATTCTTTTCAACATCTATGCTTGCTTAATCTGTAGTTTAGTGCTTTCTGTAGTTTCAGAATAGACCACAGAGAGGTAGTTGGGTTAATCTGAAATGCTGTTCTGTTTACTTTAGTTTCTCAGAGGAAGAAGTGGAGTTTATTCTTGTGTGGTCTGCTTCATGCACGTGAAGGTGTACTTCTCAGTGTCAAATGGGGGATGTTTGCTAAGGGACTCATGCTTCCTCTATTGCATGTTGTGGGGATAAGGGTGAGGAGCAGGACATGTTCTGGGGAATTATTCTATTTCCTTAACCAGGAAAGGGTTGTAAACGGACTGCCAGAATGAAAGGTGTTCTGACTAAACTACTTGGCTTGCAAGCATATCTGAGGCTTACAAGCCTAGCTGACAGTCAGGTCTAGGTTTGTGTTACATTTGGACATGGTTGTAGAAAGTGGAAACATCAAACACCTGTCACTTGAGAAAGGTCCTAAATGGCTAGTAAATCATAACCTGTAATGGATGCCATATGGCACCTTTTATTTGCATCTGGAAAAGATCAGGAAGCCTCTGGAGGCTAGTGATTAGAGACTTGTATGTGAAATTCAAATAAAACAGATTTCTGAAAGTAAAGCAGCTTACTGTGTATTACTACTGTCTGAATGGCAGGTTCTTACTGTTTGTGTCTGAGTGCAAGCACCACAGGTAAATAAGTGGACAGCAGAGATGAAGGCATGCTGAGAACAAACCATTCCTCTAATCTGCAGCGTGCTTGCCTGTATGTAAGCTAGAGGATGGCTTGATGCAAGCTTTCACGGTGTAACTAAGCCAACAGAACTGCAGAACTGTTCTCTTACAATCTGTGGGCATTTCCCCACACTGTGCTCACACTCAGAAACTTTCCCTGTTTATCAATGCACAACTTCAAGTTCTAGCTGTGGTGCTATCATTATAAAGCTATTTGCAATGAAATAATATCTCCTGGTTTCTATGATGGGGAATTAAAACAAAGTAAATGCGTGTAAATGAGGTATTAAAATATTCTAGGTCTGTTGTAACACTTTTCACATAGATTGCTTCTGGAAAAG
Organism: Callipepla californica brunnescens; assembly: GCA_023055505.1. NCBI lineage: Eukaryota > Metazoa > Chordata > Aves > Galliformes > Odontophoridae > Callipepla > Callipepla californica. The sequence goes on from JALIRH010000013.1 coordinate 5,522,961, forward strand.
AATCTGACTTCAGCAACTGGACCTGCATGGTAGCAAAGTGTGACCTACCTGTAGAGGTGGTACGAGAACGTTCTCTACAGATTCACAAAGCCTCCTGTTACAAGACTTTAAAGTCAAGGAATTACTTTGTCTATGGTGTGTGTTCTTCTATTGGTGCCCTCTGCTCTTTAAGGCCTTTTCCAACCTGGGTGATTGATGAGAGAGGGGTTCCATGGTTCTGCAGTGTATGCTGAAAAGAGGAGTCTGTGTAGGGTACCCATGGATTTGTGAACTTGAAGGCAAAGTGATCTGAAAAAACAATCTGGTAGCTCACATTAATTTCTCGGCTTGCACTGTTAATCAGTGGGATACTTGCCAAATCCAAACATACATCCTTGTAAGATACAGCCTATGGGTGGCAGCATAAAGATCATACTTACCGTGAGCTGCCATCTGAGGACAGTTCTGCAAACTGGTACAGTGTGGTGCTGAGATGTTCTGAAACTTGACATGAAAGTATTTTGTTTTTCAGGTGTCTTCAGTTTCAGCTTTGAATTGTTTGTGATTATTTTTCTTCTTGTGTGTCCCACATGCTGCAAGAGTCTCATAGGCCACAGAAGTGCAAGAGTTCTGAAGTGGTGACAGCTAGCCCTGTCCGTTTGCTTGCTTGCAGTTTAGCATGAGGTTGGCAGCACTCATTAAAGCAGAGAGGCAACTAAGATGGAATGCTCTGCAGAGAATGAGCTCCTGGGAGTTGCAAGCGCTAGCTCTGTTCCTCAGAAGTTCCTCAATGAAGTTTCTGCATGTCCCTGGCAGTTCTTAGCTAAGCATGGAGAAAGGCAGCGAAACTGGGAACAGATTGGCTTGTGTTTTGTCCTCATCTTTGGTTGTGGAAGCTGACACGCAATCTGTCGCACTGTGATGCCCCTGGGGCCTCTGCGTATTGGCCCATTGCTTTCACCTGTGGCAAGCCTTAACCTCTGAGAGGGTCAAGACTTTCTGTGCAAGCTTCTTCCTGCTGACTTGCCCTTCTGTAGGAGCTTCCAGTAAATGAGAGAAATTGTTATCTTCTGGTCTCAGGCTTATAGGGAAGAAAAATCTTCGTGGGCAATAGTTGTGATTTGAGATTAGATGAAGATTAAGCAAGCTTGGGGCACGGGTTCAGTGAAAAGGTGAAGCCTGAAAGCTGTCTGTGGCTTTTGTTTAAATTGTGAGCTGGTCTAAAGAGAGCTCTGATGCTGGAAATGCTGTTGTTTTACCTAGAGACTTGCAGTGACAATTCTTGCATGTTGCTACTGGTGCTTCCAAAGCAGCAAAGAAAAATGTGAATGTTTGGATATCCAAACAGCCAAAAAACCTAATACTGCCCCTTAGGATGAGGAAAGAGGGTTGTGGAGCATCATATGTATCAATGTAGTTAACATCCCTCTCTCATGTTCTCATTCACAGTGGCCAGAACTGACTGCTACACTTAAAAACTTTCTCTGCAAGTCTGAACAGACCTTGTATTGTGCAGGCTTCAAAGGGAAATGATGCCTTGAGGTATAACGGGTTAGGTTACGTGTCAGAAGTTTCCTTAATTTAAAAAAAGTAAGTTGGTCAATAACTTCTACAAACATGCACTTTGACTCTTAGGTTTAGACCAAGATGCTTACTGTCTTGCTACGTTTAGCTAGGTAAATTGAGGGAAATGATTACTTAATGGGGTGTGTAATGATGCACTTCAGATTTGGATTTTGCTTTAGAAATGTTACTGCTTGTAAGTACATAGGTTGCTCAAAAAGTAATGTTACCTATATATTTCCATGGAAACTACAGCAGGTGGAAAGAGCTCAATAACTGTTTGATAGAGGAAACTCTCAGCTATGAAACACCATTTTTCAACATGGTTACCACCATTAACTGTGCATTTTCACCAGTGATGAATAACAGCCTGCACGCTGCATTTGAGGAAATTCCACCACTGGAGGAGACCTGCAGTTTCAAAGCTGCTGTGATGGCGTTGCTGCTATGAAAATGTTGCCCACGCAGTCTGTCTTTCATTGGCCCAAAAAGATGGAAGTCAAAAAGCACCAAGTCTGGATTATATGGTGGCTGTGGTAGGACAGTCCAGCCAAGAACAGTGATGTGCTCTGTGGTCTCCAAGCATGTATGAGGCCTGGCATTACCATGTTCCAAGAGAAAGGTTGTCTTGTCTGGCCTGGCCCAGGAGGTTCAAGCCTGTATTGGGTCAGGATTGGTGGTTTGTCTGGGTTATAGGAAATCCAGAAGGATCACCCCTTTCTTATCCCAGGATACAGTGTGTGTCACTTAACCTGTTGGGAGCTGTGCCTTGAACTTTTTCTTTGATGAGTAATTCACGCATTGCGGCCCTATGAACTCCATTTTCATGCTGCTCTTAGTGCTGTATGACATCTTGTCACTGGTAATGGTGCAATCCAAGAAACTGTCATCTTCATCTCATATTGGTTCAGTAGGCCCAGACAAATGTGCATACAGTGTTCTGTTCTGGCATAAGTGTTCATGGGATCCACCAGGCACAAACTGTGATATTCCAAAATTGTCACTATTGTTTGCAATGCATTGGAGCTGATATTCAGCTCTGTACACAGTTCCTTAGCTGTTATCTACTAATTTGTGTGGTTGAGTTGGTTGAAACTCTCTTCATTTCATGGTGTGACTGCTGTGCGTGGCTGCCCAGAACATGGCTTGTCTTTCTTGTTGTTGTCACCACTGCTGAAACGCATTGCCCACCCCTCGCTGTGCTCACATCCACTGTTTGCTTTCCATTCAGTGAGCACTGATGAATGTCACTGGGTGCCATTTTTCCTCATGGAGGAATTCAGTTCCGCCCCTTTGCTTCATCCACATTTCCGTGTCAGATGCCATTCTGTCAGACCACCCCTCTGCTGCCATCTGCAACGAAATTTAGTAGGATGTGGGTGGGAAGGTTCAGCCTCTGCTGCCTTCCCACCAACATCTGCCAGTCATATTGTGAGTGAACACTGCAAAATGTGCGGCGTTGCTTTCAGAGCAGCCCTTGTGCAATACAATGAGAAAAGAGTGACCATCTGAAATCTGGGACCACAGTGGCTTGTGCTGCTGTAGCTGACTTGCACAGACAGCAATAAACTTTTGGTCTGCAGACTTGTACTCTTGTTAAGCCCAAAGAGCATGTATCTGGAAGTTAGAACTCCCAAAAGCAGCTTTAACTCTGCTTGTCTAATTCCCACACAACCTTTTCTTTCTCAGTTATATTCATGTCCAGGCAAGTGAAAGGAAAGCTATACTTGCTGAAGATAAATGGTGGAATCTTTGACCTGGTTGAGCAGCAAATCTTTAGCTAGCTAAGTGTGCAGGTGTCTTGTTATGTGGCTAATAAATATACATTCTTCAGGAGCACCACCAAAATCAAGGTTAGTTTGTCTTTGTACAGTGTCAAGTCTGAGTTCCTCTTCCATTATGAATATAGGCTGTGTGAGATGCAGAACTTGTCCCATTGCATGTAAGCTTCTTTCTAGGAACAGTTCTCACAGCTGTTTAACAAGTAGTTGCAGTATCTCCTGTGAAAATTTCTACCAACTTTAAGTCACAACTGAAGGTAGATGGTCAGGCAGTGGGATGTGTGTGAAAATGTGTAGTTAGTACAGCAGTCTGGCAAACTGCAAGGTGCTGTGAAGCTGATTCTTGACTGTTATGTGTGCACCTGAGCTCACCTGGGTATTCTAGCAGTTCCAGGAAATAGAATTATTTTCCTGTATGTGTGTAGGTACAGCACTGGTCAGTTGTGAAGTCCTGTGTCACTGTTTCCTGAGGTAGAAGACTTCAAAACCATGGATTTTAGTCTAATAACACTTACTTAGTTTCTCCAACTTCTCTTTGGCTCTCAAAAAGCTGGTGAGGATGAGGCATGCTGGGTGAGAACCTGAGGGATTTGGTGCTTTTTGTTCTTTTGACCATGGGCTCTATGACCTGATATGGCTGTCAGAATGCAAGACAGTGTTCTATTCAGCTTTTTCTTTTCTTTGCTCTCCAAAGGTAGTTGTACTATTAATTTTTACTACCTTGTTAGCTTGCTAAGAAGAATAGCTAGTTGTGTTTTGCTGGCAAATATTGGAGCAAGAGGATTGAAGCTGAGGCTGCTGAATGATCAGTGTGGGACTTATCATGAGGAGCGTGTGCTTTTTGCAGCCCTCGGAAGGAAGGGGAAGAATAAAGCCTGAAGAATTTCATGTTGTGTCCATCCTGAAGCTGCAGTTATACTTGTCAGTACGCACACTGATTACCTGAGCAGCTGAAGACTGAAGCCCACTGCAGGACTAGCAGACACACCGGCCTTGTTTGTATGCCATCTCTGTTGCTTGTATACCTTCTTGCACATATGGAGTACAATTGTGATTTTTTCTCAGGTTCAAGGACAGCTAAAGGAGTGAATCCTCATGTGTTTGTGCTGTATGGGAGCTGTCCAAGTTGAGTTGCTTTTGAGTGGATTCGTGGCTGGTTCTTTCTTCGCCCATTATGGAGGTCTTTTAAAACCAAACTAACAAAAGTTGTGCTTGTAAGTACTCAAGTAATGTGGGAATGTGCAAACACAGGAGATAAACTGCACCTGCTTCTTACTATGGCTTGTGTGCACATCATCTGCTTATGTGGCTTTTGCTGCCTGCTCTCTCTGCTGCTCCTTCACCAGCGGGAGATCCATGGTTGAGTATGCTCCTGTGATCCAGGTGGGCTGTAGACTTTTAAATTTGCTTTAAAATGTTGGCCAATTTTTCCAAGGCAGAATTTCATTTCAGTGACTTCTTTGCCTCCCTTTGCTGCTGGAGGGCTCTTCTCACCTGCAAGGGGGCTTACTGTCAGGTAACCATGGTTCCCTTCAGGGCACCTGCTTATGAAGCTGGCTTGGACATGTTAATCTCATGCACAAATAGATGTTGCATGCAGAGGCTCCTCTGAATGGTGTGTTGCAGGCCAGCACAGCACCTAAAAGCAGTGGATACTCACTATCTATTTGCAACTCTTGCTTGACCTCTAGCTGCCACCAGAACCGAGCTGTCAGGTAGAAGCTGTGCTTCCAGATAGGTGAAGTAGTGCTGCAGTGCTGAAGTACTAATACGTTACTTAAATACTGATGCATGCTTTGCCTCGAGGGTTTTCAGATGTGCCCTACAACCACTTCCCCCCCCTGCTGCCAAGTAACTTACTTTCCTTTAGCTGGGTGTATGTAATGGTAACTTGCTTCCAAAGCTCAACAATCCACAGCAGTAGTTAGAAAACTGAGGTATTGCTTAACTGTGCTATTACTTGGATTCTGATTGCTTATGAGCAGATTAATTGATCTGGACGTTTGACCAGTCCTCTGTAACTTTTATTAACTTATTCTTAAGAGAATCTTTTATTGTCTACAGTTTTAGGAAGTCCCAAGCTGCTGTTCTTTCCAGGAATAACATTTATCTTACCCTCTGAAATGTTTTGGCTGATGTGGCTGTGAATGGGAGGTGGGGAGGAGTGGGGTGTGCTGAAGTTACCTTGTAACTAACATCTCTGGGCCTGGTGAGAGAAGAGAGCAGTGTACCTAATGTTTAGTGGAGGTTTCCAGCCAAAACAAATCTTGAGGATAACTTAGGCTCATTCATTTCACTGAGCTGTCTGTTACAAACATGGCCAGGAGTAAGAACTGACTTAGGCTTCAATTGTCTAAGTTTGCTTTTCAGTTTAAAGAAAAATTAAAAACCTCCACCCTGTTCTGTTGGTGGCGTAGAGCAGTTCTCCCCAGTTCGTGTAAGGCACAAAAGACCAAGCTTGTTCTGGAAGAGTTATCCTTTGAGCAGAAAACCAATACCATCCTTCCTTTTATATACTAATGAAAAGAACTTGCTCTCCACACACTGGTTCAATGGGGTAGAAGCTGTCAGGAAAATCCACTGAAAGGATTAGCTGAACTTGACTAGATTAATTGGAGCCCTTCATTATATCTTGCTATGCACTATAACAGCAAAGGAAACAGAAGTGATAGTGAGTCCATCCTTACAGGTATGTGGTGGGTGATGGTGAGGGGAGTGTCGATGGGAAAGCAGTCAGAAAGAAGCAAATCTCCACTGTTTCAGGGATTTCTTACAAGCTGCAGCCATTCCTTGTGCATCCTCCTGTAGCCAAAAATGAAAAGATTTTAATTGTTGTGAAGATCACGTGACCCTCTCCTTATGATCAAGCCCCAGCTCACTATTCCAGCCAAGATTTTATTACCTTCCCTTTCACATAAGGTCTATGTGCATCGTATTGACCAGAGCAAGGATTCGAGCTGCTGCCTGGTAGGAGACTTTCTCACTTTCTCTAACTTGTAACAAATAGACCAAATGTAACTTCTGAGTTCCACTGAAGTGTGAGGCCTGAAAGCAAAGCCTGAAATTGCCTGCACTAGTGATGGTTGAGCTCTAACATAGCAAACTGCTGGTAGTAGTTTAGTAGATCTAAACCTTGGTCTTAACGTAGGTTTTTCTATTATTTCAATGTTGTAGTAATCATATCTGCTCTCCTCAAACATACTGCTTATATGAAGGGGAGATTCCAGGCACTGGTACTCATAGTATACAGCCTGGATTCACTCATTCATTTATTTAGGTATTTTGCATTTGTGTGAGGAACATAATTAAATCTGTGATATCAGAAGTTTCTTTCTGCTGAGTTGCCTTCAAACTTGTACTGGCATGTTATGCAGTGCATGTTCTCCTGTAGCACAGTTCTTGAGCTTGCTTTCCTGAGGAAAAAGGGCCTTGAGACTATTGAGGAGTCTAAACAAGAAGCAAGTTCTCATTTAGAACAGATCACTGAGCTCTTGAGTGCTCTGCTTTGTTTTGTTTTACACTGCTTACACTTTTGACTTGATTTTTTGTTATATTGCTGTATGACCCAGAAGTGGAATGAGTCAGTCTCGATAGAGGACAAATTCTCAGGGACTTTTTCTCTCAACTGTTCAGTTCAAAAACCTTAATGTAGTGTAGAATAATTAATGCAGATTAAAAAACACAATCTACCAAACTACTACTTTTGTACAGGGAGATAAGTGACTCTGGTGAGGGTACGATTCTTGATAAGCTTGTGGGTAAAGAGATCTTTCCAGGATTTAAGCCAAAAGCTGCTGCTGTTTGCTTACAGTGAGGGAGTGGGGAGAGCTTTCTGATTACTGACTTCGTTCAGCCTCCTGTTACTTCTGTCTGGGAAAGGCCATTTTCCCTTCCTGCAAGTAAAACATCTCAGCTGGATGTGCAAAGCAATCTATCAAAAAGTGTTCAGTGAGTACGCTTTGAGACAGGATAATTGCCAAAGTTAAGAGGCTCCTCAGAGTGTAAGGAATCCAGTCCGAAAATATAAATGATTTTGGAAGACAGTCACAGCTTTTGTGGTGTTTTTAAGCTATGATTTATGGTAAGAGCTATATCGATTAATTCACTTTTAAAAATGGGATTGAAGAGAGAAGCACTTAAAAATACTTCACACAGTAATAAAGAAGTATTTAATGCCATAATATTGGAAGGGGTGCACTCTGTGTTTTGGTATCACATGCACAGATATTTATTGCCTGTGAATGCAAGGAAGATATGTACTTTGTCAGCTCTGTAAAGATCAGAATCAGTGCAGATATAGCCCTTTATTGTAACCAAGCTGATTTAAAGATCAGTTTGCTTTGGGATACCCAGATTTGAGAAGCTGTTACCCAGGAGGTATGGAAAGGTACTGGGAAAATCTTTTTCCTTCCTCCCAGAAAAATAAAAAGCTTCAGGGAAGGGGGAAATCTCATGGTTGTCCTCCTGCTACTTAGAGGAGGGTACAGTATAGACTCCTCTTACCCTGTGTAGGCTAAGAGGCAGTGGCTGTACATCGTGAGGGACTGGTGAGATTTTGGGGCTCCATGATGGCAGCCAGCCCTGGGTCAGGGCCTAGAGAGGCCTTGGGATCTCCACTACTCAAGGTACAGCTGGACATGGTCCTGTGCAACCTGCTTGGAGCAGCTCTGCTTCAAGCGATCCATTCTGTACTGCGCTGTTCCATGATTCATTCTCTTTGATTGTACCCGCTGTATGCGGTTGTCACACTGGTGGGATTGATGCTGAAGATGAGTTAGTGCTAGTGATAAAGATCTCTGCTTTTCTTTATAGAGCCAGTGGCAAAGGGCAGAGGCTCTTCTGAGTTTGTCTTTACAAAACTTTACAAAATTTTACAAGTACCTTGTTTTGTGAAGGGGCCACATTGTTCCTTCTCCCTTTAAATTCTTTCCCCATTCAGCCCAGCTATTTTCTTTTACCTGAAAAATCAGGAAATTTTCTGAGAAAACATTTTTGGAAATGTAAGAGGAAGACTAAATGAATCTCTTGTGTTCCTCAACCTAAATGAATTTTCCTCATGCTCTGTGCCATTGAGATGGTGCGTTGTTTTAGATTGTTTTACCACTGTGTAGCTTAATGTTCTTAATGACTAATGATTTATTTTTTCCCCTGTTTCTTGGAGACAGTAGAGACCTTCAAGTAGATCTGTGTGATCTCCTTGTGATAGGAAATTGGCACTGCTGCACAGTGAGATAAGTGCTTGCTCTTTCTTTCTCTTAGTCTGGTGAGGCAGGGGAGTATTACGTATAACTAAGGTTAATCTCTTTTAAATGAAGCAAGATTAATCCGAAAACTTGTTTAAATTGAACTTGCTATTTAAAATGCACCTCTGAAAGTAACAAGGATCTGATACTGAATTCAGAAGGTCGCTTGGGCTGGAAGGGGACATCAGGAGTGCATCACTGTGCTTCAAATGGAGACTGTGATGAGGTCAGGCCACGTTATTCAGGGTCCAGTCTGATCTTTAAAAGCCTAACCTGGCTACTAAAGTTCATCTTCACTGTAGCTGAATAATCTGATAACTGAGAATTTTGAGTTTCTATGTACATCAAATCAAGGAACCAATTAGAAAAGCTGAAAATCTGGAGCTGTGCCCTAGCTGTGTTATGTGGCACTATTGCAACACTGAAAGCTGCACCTTGTGGAACAGGATACTTTATTTATCCTGGGTTTCTGTAGCTTCAGGTGAATTAAGCTACTTTGGTGTCTTCATTCTGATGCTCAGTAGTGTGTTTAGGCTAAGAGCCAGGGCATCAGTAATGCCAGGTAGGTGATGGGTCATGTCTCTGTGGTAATGAGGGCTATAGCTGCTGTGTGGGTGTACTGAGAACTGGCAAACTGGCTCGTCTCCTGCTCAGCTGAAACTTTCTCTGTACATACTGTTCCTTGCAGGTTATTTGAGGTTCAGGGGAGAAGCCCAAACCTTCAGCTTTTTCAGCTGTTAATGATGTGCTGTAATTTATTGTAGATGTGATACTGCATGTGTCCTCAGAACAGATTAAATCCTCAAGTATTTGGGGTAGTATATCTTCTAATGCTGGTCGTTGTTTTTAACTGTTAAGAGGCTTGGAAATGTTTACTGTCTTATATACACTATAAAGTTTTGTTTACTCTGTAAATCTCACTTTTTTTAAGCACACCACTCTGCTCACTTCTGAAATCAACACAGAACTGTAGTGAGTATTATATGCTGAAACTGGGGAGAATTTAAACTGAGATGTGATATCAGGAACTTTTCTAGCTTGAATCATCTCTGTGAATCAAATTCCTTAACTTCTTCCTCTAACCCTCCATCCCTCTCAGACCCTCACGTCTCCCCATTACGTGAGGGAGCATTTTAGCTGACTTGTCACACTTGGTAGAGTGTGAATATGATTACATGACATCTAGATGGTTTTTTGTTTGTTTGTTTTTTGAAATCTCTTCTGAGTAATTGTGTTGTGGAGGCATGAATTAATAAGGTACCACGTATCTTTCCAATAACTACCATAAATAAGGATTGGTTAAACTCTTGTTCAAAACCTGACATCTACTGGTGAGAGCTATAAATTGGGTGCTGTCAATGTGGTGGCAAGTGCTGAAGAAGCTGTATTAAAGTTCTTTGGACATAGGTGTTGCATTTTTAATTTGTCCTAGGGTAAATATTGTTTGAGAGTAGATATAAAAAATACAATGAAATATAGAATAAATATAAAATTGCTAAGGAACGAATATGTTAAAGTATAAGTCTCTTAATAAAGTTAATCAGGCTTCCAATAGATTGTGTATGCTTTGAACGTGTGTATAAAGGCTAGGTGACCTGCTTTGTAGGCTTATTTTTTTGTAGTAGTATTGCAGACCTGATGTTACCTTACAGTGACTCAAAACATGTAATCTTTTCTTGTATCTTTAAAGGCTTGCCATGGATGTACATCTCTAACCAAATGTGATTGCAGTGGAGTTAAAGGAGAAAAGGTAAAAATATCTTATGTGGCTGACTAATGCACAGACCGTTACTTCTGTACAGCTTTGACTTCCATTCCTGCTGTCTGAGCTCTGTATTTTCATGCAGTCATTCATGCTTCTACCACTGGTCCTGCTTAGGGTTTTACAAGTTTATCCTTTGAGGAAACAGCGGGTGCTCAGCATTATTATTATTATTATTATTATTATTATTATTATTATTATTAGGGCTTCAGTTCTCTAGATTAATTTTTGACACATTTCAAAGGTGGAAAAAAAAGTCACAATCATAATGTCAAGTGAACAAATGTGATGCAAAATATTAAGTTACTGCTTTGATTCAATATTATGCTGTTGCAGAATTTTACTATTGGCTGAGGTTAAAGAGGGCAGGTGTCCACAACTATGAGTAATTTGTGGCCCTGTACTTGCCGTGCAGGTGACAATAGACAAATGAGGTCATTCCTTGGTGTTTACTTACTTCTGGTTTAGTTCATCAAGTGTTTTCACAAAATAGTTATCTAGTGATGGCAGGTTTAGAGTTTGACTGGGCTAGCTGGAACTTCAACATGGTTGGTGCATTTCCTTCAAATGCAGGTGGCCAGTCCAGGTGTATGATAACACTAGTAACAGGACTACTGTACACTTAATTTGAAGGCTCTCCAGCACTAAGCTTTGCATTTCTAATACAACTATAGCAGGTGCAGCTTTGGAGACTCCATCTGTGATGTACTGTTAGCCTTTTTCTGAACTAGTCACAGCTATTTTGTGAATTCGGTGAACAAAATTATCTGGCAAGTGTAGATACAAAAACCTTGGAGTACATTTTCTGTTGTTCTAAATAAAATAATAAAGGGAACATAGTGTTTTTGGCACCCACTTCTGCATTATATAGGTCTATCAGTTTCAGATTTCCACTTGTAGAGAAGAAGATGTACCATGAAATCTGGGAGCCTGGATTCCTTCTTCACCAGAGTCATGTCAAACAGCATGGAAGTCTGGCAGGCCTCGGTATTTTTATTAAATAGCCTTTCAGAAGCTTGCAGACCTTCGTGGTACACAGCTGCAAGACATCTAGAGGTGTCCTCAGATGATGAGGCTGACCCATCACAGCGTACCAGTTACTTAAACATTTGATGCAGGTTTTCAAGCGTGATACCTCTTCAACTCAACCTTCTTGCAAATTCTCTTTGTACCAGTTGCAAGTTAACACTCAACAAACTTTGCATTTTTGCTTTATATTTGATGCTTGGCACTTGATATTTCTGCTTCATTCTATAATGACCTTTGAACCAGAAGTCAGACTCTGTAGTTCTTTGTCTAATTGGCATGTAAACTGCATTAGGCAAGGAGCTGTTGAAATAATCATCCCCCTTTGATTCTCCATTGGAAATGTGACAACGTACTCGTAGAACTAGTGGAAGTCAGGCTTATGGAGCCTGGTGATGTACTGGGAAGACAGGAAAAGCCTTGTCAAATGCACTCAGTTGAGCCCTGCACTTCTGTTTCACTGTTTCATTGTGGGCCTGCAACTACCTTCTGCATCCAAGTTGCTGTCCCTTTGCATTAAGTCAGCTAAGTGCTTCTTTGTTCAGCTCTGCAGAGCCTACTGTGTCCCTTTTGCAGAATCAGAAGTAACCTTCTTTCTAAGTATCCTAGGGTTCCCTTCAGGATATCCAAATTCTGACAAATCGGGCAAATAATAAAAATTGAACTGCAACAAGTAGAAAAACTATTTTCATGTTTCTCCTTGTGAAGCTGCAGCTCTTAGCTAACTGCTTCCATGTTATCAATGGTTCTTGTGTAACTCTGCCTCAAGCCCTTATTACCAGCAGTATGTTATCTGTTGGACCGAAGCCCAGTAAGTTTTGGTGTGTATTTTTCTTTTTTTTCCTTATTTTTTGTTCTTTTTTGGGGGGGAGGAGGGTGAGAAGGGAAGCCCATAAATAGCTGAAAAAATCATTGCATTGAAGGTCTTCTGTTCAGGCTCACCCACCTTAGTAAACTCAACTATTAAAATGTGTAGTATACAGGGAAAAAAAAAAGTTTAATATGTTATCATGGATGAACAAAGACTTTACTAGGGAAGTTAGAGGAAATTGGTCACAGATGAGATCTACTGTGTCCTGTGTTTGCAGTAAGCTGCTGCTCAATGAACTGGATCTGGTAAGAAACTGAAAACTAAAGGAAATGATTAAGCTGCTATATGCAGGAAGCTAAAGCAAATGATTTATCTGGTATATGTGGATGTTTACAAGAATTACTTGTACTTCTTTACTAAATGCATGTAACAGCTTCTCCTGTAAGGAAATAGATAATGATTGGGTTTGATTGGCTGGGTGGCAGTTTCCTAATGTATTCAGGTAAGAGTTTGGTGCACAGGATTCTGGAAAGAAGAACTTGTAATACTTGAGTTCTGAAGACAGTTCAGATGCAAGGAATCCATGGCCTCTGACAAAAGCAAATAATCTTGGAATCTTCTGATCCATGTACTTGGAGCTCTGACTTTCAGGAGACAATTCAGTAAAATCCTCAAGCAAGGTTCCTGTTTCCTTCTGTGTTTATCACAATAAAAGATGTGACTGAAGCTCAGCTGTTTTCATTGTTGGATAAAAACAGCTAAGGAAAAAATCGAAACTTCTCAAACTTCAGTCACTATCACGAGCACTTACATGCTTTGTAACTGATGTCCTGAACTGCATTAACATTGCCCTGGGTTCTGAGATGTTTACAGATTCCTGTGACTTCTTTTGCAAGGTAAAGCAGATCTGCTGAAGAAATTCTGTATACTGAAGAATACAGACTATGCTGGAGTGATTTTTATTTTATTTTTTTTTCATTGTGCTCTATCACAGTATTAAAGTATCTTCAACACTGCTTGTGTTTGGTTATGTGTGTGGTTTTTGAGTAGGGTCTTGATCGTGTAGTTCTATTTACTCTGCTTTAAGTGCCAAATAGCCTATTAAAAGCACTAAGTTTAGGGTGTTTCTTAAATGTTCTTAATTCTCATGTTTCAAGCAACGTTTGTATTCAAGCTTGTAAGCTGACGGTTTTGCCACATCTGTGTAACTGATTGAGGGCAATTGCTTTGGAACAACTTGGAATTTATCACTGAAATCAGGATCTGATTCCTTGCCCATTCCCAAGGGTAATGATTGCTTATAGCCGATGACTCTTTATTCTGCTCTGAATCCTGTACTAGTAGGACTGGAAGATGAGATCTGAGCTGACCTCAACCTTTCCTATTTTATTTTTCATAGTAGCATCATGTCTGAAGCAGAAAGTATTCCGACTTCCTTATTTTTATTTTGGGGAGATTTTTTCTTATTTGCTGCAAGAGCAGGCTGGCAAGGCTGTCAGTTTTAGCATCTATAAGAAAATATAGTGCATGTTACCCAGAGACTTCAACATCACACCAGACAATATAGTGTCCTTTTACTAGCTTTGACTCTGGGGAATTTTTAAAATATCTTTTGTGTTTCAGTATGCACTTGCAAAGAAACAGACACTTTTCCCTAGCAAATTGAGCATTTTGGCATCTGAATTTTGTTGCATACAGTACCCTACGTGCAAAATGTAGGAAAGTCTGAAGTAAGAGCAAGCTATAGCTGAGAACTGTTCTTGCTTATGGGATCCCTTTATACAACACTGGAAAAGAAGACAGCTGCTGGGGAAAAAAGAAATCTCCCAACATCTATTCCAGATAGCTGGATCAGGTTGGCCTTTCCTCCAGTGTTCATTTCTCCCACCATTTGTTTTAATCCACAGTAATGATTATAGCACCACTCTTTCCTCTGTAGCTACTTTGGTACAGTTCCCTCAGTGTTTGGTGCAACCCCTTAGCAGTTTCCAAATCTAGTCCTTCAAATCATCTGGTTGCTCTTGAGTGTAATTTGCTGGCAAACTCTGCTGGCATTGCTCTGACAACAGTTTCCTCATGGAAGGCTCACACTGTAGCTGTTCACTTTCAAAGTGGGCTTTGAAAATCCTATTTTCACTATTTCAACAGTGCATCTGTTGCCTCCTGTATTTCTTTCAATTGTTTGGTTTTGTTTCCTCTTCTACTTTTAAAGGCTCTGGCTTGCCAGTTGTGTGACTGTTTGGAGTGGAGACCTCAGCAGTTGCACTTTAGAGAACAATTCAGCAGCAGCAGATGACATGGAAGGCCATATGTTGCTTTCTCTAATAACAGTGTGAAGCGTGACCAATGTAAGATTAATAGGCATTGTGTAGCCTAGCTTGTACCTGATGCATCTGGCATGCCTCATGTATGTGAGTGTTTCCTTAGTGTGCAAACACAGTTCTTGCCAGAGCTTGCTCCCAAGTCTATCGCTGCCTAATGTTTTCCTTATTGGGCACTCCCAAATTCCTCATTCTCTCTCCTTCAGGGGCACACTAACCCTTTCATATCTGGGCCTGAGCTCATAACATTTCTCCAGTCTTGCATTTCAAGTGAAGCAGTGTCAGCTGTATAGCTCCATGTGAAAGTAGAGCCTGGAGTTACACGTGTAAAAGCACTGTCAAATTCAAGCTGTCCTTAATTTAGATTGTAATCAGCATTTCCACAGGGGAAAAAAGAAACCTGTGTCCTGTGTAAAAGAGCAATACATGATCTACAAGAAAAAAAGTAATAGGTTTTCATTTTAATTAGGGAACTAGGGTTGTCAGGCTGGATAATGGGACCATCTATCCTTATCTGAGGAGTTTATCTGAATCTCATTGTGTGTAGAACTGAAGTACAGCTCATGTTTGCACACAGTGTTTAAGCTGTCATCCAAAGGGCTTTCCTCTTGTCTTCCAAGAAAGCAGTATTGCAAGCACCGGAGTAAAGTCATAAAGAGAATCCCCGTTACTATTTCTTTTTCTTCTTTTTTTTCTGATGACAGTACATTCTGTAAGTGTTTTGAATGTAACTGCTAGTTTCTTATCCTCTGCAGTGAAATGCTACTTCAGTAGGTGCTCTCAGTGAGAAAATTAGAATTTAAAAATAAGACTTAACCCTGCTATCCTATTAAGTACATGAAATCATGTTCAGCATTGAGATGCTGTGGAAAATTGAAAGGAGGTGAGCAAAGCCATAATGTTACCTTTTGTATATTGTGTTCAAGGCTAAAGATGCTTCTGTCTTGAAATCTCCAGTTTTCAGTTCTCTGCTGATGCAGATGAGAAACGTTATTTTGGCATTGTCTTGTCTCTGTTTCTCTTGATTTAGATCATAAGCACTTAGGACTGAAACCATCATTATATCCTGTCTTTATGTAGTGCTTAGCCTGCAGGGCATGACCACTATCTCACTTTCTGTGTTACAAAGAACAGCCTTATATCTGTGAAATGATAGTAAACAGCACAGTATAGCAGCAGTCTGTATCCATCTGAGCATTTCTGTAGGTATTGCAGTGGAAGCTGAGTTTTCAGGAGAGATTTGATGTCTAACAAAGCTATACTTTCAAAGGAAGATGGAAGAGTTCTATGCAAATGACCAGTACAGGTGGGTTGCTATTGAGATGTTACTGTCAGTAGTGGATGAACATC
This sequence comes from Callipepla californica brunnescens, assembly GCA_023055505.1. Classification (NCBI taxonomy): domain Eukaryota; kingdom Metazoa; phylum Chordata; class Aves; order Galliformes; family Odontophoridae; genus Callipepla; species Callipepla californica. Next base: position 5,538,797 of record JALIRH010000013.1, read on the forward strand.
TATGAAACCTGTTTAAGGGGTGTGGTTAAAGGCAGTGCCTATGTACAGGAATTTCTGTAGCTGAGCTGGTGAGATATTTAATTGAATTGTTAAGAGTTTGTATGACAACTTCCCACTGAAAAGCAGAAAAATAGTTTATTTTACGAATTATTTCAAGCGTCTTGTGCTGTTGTCATGTTACCATCTGCATGTATCCTTTCTGTAGGGCGAAAGGGGATTCCCAGGCTTGGAAGGACAGCCAGGTCTGCCCGGGTTTCCAGGACCAGAAGGACCTCCTGGTCCAAGAGGTGCAAAGGTAAGTCCCAATTCTCTTGGATAGCCTGGAAATGATAGGTAGTGTTAGCTTGCTTGTAATGCTGATCCCAAATTGATCCAGAATTCTTGATTACCATCAGCCTAATAGTGAAAATCTTCAGTAGATAGTGCATTGTGTTATATCACCTGAAACAGTCAACTGTGAGAATATTGCTTTGAGTTTCCTATCATTCACCTACTCATGTCTGCAAACACTATATGTTCACTTGTATCCTTTCCCTAGGACTGCTGCTAAGGTCAGAGGACAGGTTTGGCAAGGCATTGTGTTGTTGCTATATTGATGCTTGCAGTAATGCATTACTTGGGTTACTGATAAGAGTGGTGTTCAGCTCCTGGAGGGGCCCCACCACGTAGGCAGTATTGCAAACTAGTTTGCACCTGGTAGCATTCCTGGGCTGGGTTTGGGTGGGGTGATGCAAATGAAGACCTCATTGAGTTATGCAGAAGCAGTTGAGGAATGCTCTTTGCTTTCCCTGCAGTTTCAGTTTATTTTTGTTTTCTACTGAATTACATTACCTTGTTCAGTTGGTATAATACAGTATTGAAATGTTGAAAAGCCTTTCTTTGAATGGGTTTATATTTAATATGTACAAGCTTATCCGTGATCTACCTTTTTCTTTTGCAAATACCCACAATCTAAACTAACAGAAAATTAACTAACAGATGAAAAGAAGATAGTAGGTAGGCGATAAGAGTAATCAAAAGGCTACACTGAGTGAGATAAAATTAGAAGTATAACAGTAAAACAAGAAAAGGGTCTTCTATTAGAAACCATGATTATGTTTTTATTAAAAAATGCCCTTTCGGAAGCTTAATCTTTTCTATCTTGTGTTGCCCACAAGAGGTCACTGCAGTATATTTGATGAAAGCAAGCCGAAAGTGCTATGCAAGCTGAAATAACTGATGAGAAATAACCATTTCCTCTCTGTTATGGCTTATCAGCTGCAACAAATGCTTTTCAATAGGAGATCCAATGACAAAATGAAATTTTTGAACCTTTTTACTCAGGACGTGGTAACTTAGGTAACTGTTAGCCATCTTATTACAAAAATTAAAAGTAACATTTAAAGGTAACAGTTTACTTTGATAGGAAAAAATGACTGCAAACTTCAATGTTATTTTGTTGGTGTGTTTTTGGTTTTTGTTGTGGTTTATCTTAGGGTGATGATGGACTTCCAGGACCTATTGGCCCCAAAGGAATCAGAGTAAGTATTGGTATATTTTCTAGTGATGTACTAGAATTATGGGTAGAGCCAGTAATGGGACTGGATTCTCCCAGAAGTGGTGATTTTGGGGGGAAAAAAATAATCAGAAAGAGTAATATATCTATCAGTTAGAAAAAGATTGTATTACTTTTTATAAATAATCTAAGATTGTGTAAGTAATACAATTAATGCAGTAATTTATTATGCTACACAATCTTATGTATTGTATTATTTTTCATACTTTCATAAGGGACAGTAATTCCAATACTGTATATATGTTATAAACGTATGTAAGGTCAACATGTGAGAGATTAATTTGTCTGGAAACCCTTCGTGCTTGGGGAATTTGCTTCTTTTTGTCGAACTCCTCAGCTGGCAACAATTGATGTGTTTCTGACTTCAGTGGTACACATTCTTCTTTTGTACCATGAGTCGTTTCTTTTGTCCCTCTGTACATCTGCATGCTATTATCTTAGTTGTTCTGCATGGTCTTCCCTGTGTTTTTATGCTATTCCCCTGAAAGAAATGTAAGAACCTTGATGGCTGCCCAGTATGACATTCTTATTTTACAGATGATTTTGATGTTTCTTTTTTTGTTACAGGTTTCATTTAATATCTTTGTAATTCCTTTTATATATATTAAACCATATTGTTTAAAACCTGCATGGTTCATTTCCTTCTAGGGACCACCAGGGCTTCCAGGATTTCCAGGAACACCAGGACTTCCTGTGAGTAGGAATGGGCTGTATAAATCTGAAACTGGTCCATTGTGTCTTTCTGTCATGGAAAACCATTCTGTGAACTAACTGTTCTATCCTGTTTTCATATTCAAAGGGTTTACCAGGACAAGATGGGCCACCAGGACCTCAGGGTATCCCAGGCTGCAATGGAACGAAGGTGGAATTCCTTTAAAATTCCAAACACTACAACAATAATGTGATGAAGAGCTCTTGTTCTTCTGATCATAGCCAATGAGTTAAATTTATTGTGAGCTGTGATGCAGTTACTGAGTTGTGCATGTAGTTCTGGAGTGATTCGCACACTTGCATCTGAGAGAAGAGGTTGTGACCTGATATCTGAAGCATCAGCTGTTCATCACAACATTAGTACTCTAATGCAGCCAACGTAGTTAACTTCCTTGTTACTGTCTTCCAATATTTATTTTTTATGGTTGACAACAGAGAAATGTTTCATAATTAGGATAATAAGCTATGATCTTTGTAGAAGACTCTTGCTACCATAGAAAACATACTACTAAACAGTGGGACATTCTAATTATTACTTTTTAGTAATAATACCTTGAAATATGACCTGGTATCCTTGTTGGAAGGGACTTTATTCAAATGTGTTGCTTAGCTTCACTTCACGATTGTTCTTTTTGAGAAGCTGATCTTCTATATCACTTCACGATTGTTCTTTTTGAGAAGCTGATCTTCTATAGCACTGTGTGCTTTTTCCCTCTCTGTGTTACAGTATCTTTCCTGGAGGTATGAAATACCTGAATTTGGAAACCTCTGTTTCGGTTACTCGTGTGATTTTTGCATACCACTTAACCTGCAGCATATTGCAATTGCTAGCTAACAATGAAACTGGGCTTTTCAGTAACCGTTTGTTTATCTGTTTTTGTTATATTTCGTTTTTGTTTTTGGCTAATTGTCATCTTCATCCCTAAGGGAGAACGTGGATTCCCAGGCAGTCCGGGTTTTCCAGGTTTACAAGGGCCCCCTGTAAGTATAAGTTTTTTCTGCTGTTTCATCTCATTTTTTTTTATTTATTTTTTATTTTTAAGGATTCTCTCTTTAATGTTTGCTTTGTGCTGTAGATCTGATCAGTGGTTTGCAAGTAACATACCAAGAATTTATTTCTATTGATCTTACTTTCTTCTTTTGTTTCTTTTAAACAAAGGGACCCCCTGGTCTGCCGGGTATGAAGGTAAGTGTTCTTTACTCTTACATCTAAGTACTAACCAGGCATGAGTGTGCAGTGTGATCTGGCAAAAGTAAGCTGCTTGCTTTCATCACAAGGCCATGTACATCCATTGGAATCTAGAGTAAAGTTCTGCAAAAAGACTTATTGCTTCTAGGTCATTCCAGTGCAGCTAACTAGAAATTCTGCACTAGCTTGACTGCAAACTGTTTTCTGAGACTCATTCCCTTGGGAATGTGAGGAACAGCATCTGTGTTGAGAAGCATCAAGTTAGCAAAAGGTCTGCAAACATCTGAATGCTCCAGTAGTGTGTGTGAGTGCTCAGAAGTGCAACCGGAGATTGAGCAATAGTAACTTAAATATTCCAGTAAAGGGAATAGTGCATTTTATATTCCTTTTGGAAATGTGCGTTCTACTGTTTAGATTACTTATGTAAATGACTTTTTTTCCAAGTGTAAAGATTCTCATAATCTGATTTTGGACCTTTGAGGATTCCTTTTAAGTTTGGTGGTGGGGGAGGTTTTGGTTTTTTGGGGTTTTTTTGGCCTATTTGAGCATGAGTCAAAACATTAGTTTTGGTTCACATTTATTTAAAAGGAAGATTGACCCCTACAGAGTTATTTCATTAAACTCCTGAGAGGACAGCATAACACACTGGCACTGGGAAATGATGACAACTAAACTAAATTGTTGTTCTCAGGCTCTTTCAACCCAGTCATTATGCAGATATTACAATGCTAGCTGATCACAACATTTACGTGGAAAACAAAGATGTTAGTAGAAATCAGTAATAAAAACTTTGCTTTAGCTCATGAAGTAGCATACACAGCATTAGTCTCCTGAAGCAGGACATGGAAAAAGCTGAAAGCCTTTTTTTTCTGTTGTGTCCTAAAAATTTTCACTATGTAGAGCTAGAATGTCTCTTTTGTGAAGCATTTCTATTTCAGACCTCAATGGTCTTTTGGAATTCAGATCAATACTGATATATTTGTACACACAAACAGATAACAGTTGCTAGTTTAACCATTTAAAGAATTCCCTGAATATACAATGATGCATCTCATTAAAAGAGTTATTTCTTGGAGAATTTAGTGCTTAAATTTAAACTGGAGTTTAATGTAACTCTGATTCTCTCATAGTTTTATGAGCCATTGTTTGCATCCTTTGGAGTCAGAATGGTGATAAAGATTTGTTGAATGTGCTAATAATTAAAAACCAGCTGGTTTTCTTCTAGGGCGAAGCAGGAGAAATAATTACATCCTTGCTACCTGGACAGAAGGGTGACCAAGGATTTCCAGGTCTTCCAGGGATACCTGTAAGTTGAATAAAGTACTGTTTGACTATGTTCTACCAAAGAAATAAAAGGAAGAGTATTTCAATTGCAGCACAGTTGGAACATTTGGTGTTAGGGAATCCCTATGTATATGTGAAAGAGTAAGGCTTGTATTTACTGTACCCTTAGTTTATTCTGTGAGGAAGGTTCCAGAAGTGCTTCCACATTGCTCTTAATAGGATGGCCCACAGAGGACAGAGAAGTCCCCCGCTAAGGAACGTAGCATCCAGCAGACAATAGCACCCACAGTTATTGACTCGCTTCACTGTTTCCCCTTCCTCTTGCTGCTTCCCAGATATTCTCTGTTTTAATTCTGGAGCTCCGTTTCCTTCCTTACTCTGAGATAAAGTGAGTAACAATCTGCACTTCTGGGCTGTACCCACTATTTTAACTGGAAGGTAAAGAGGGTAATGTCTCAGCTCTTCTCTTGTTGCACCTCTTGAGCAGTGTGTGTGTTCCTCCAGCAGTCTTTTGTGAAAAAGTGACTCTAGGCCTTGTGCTTCCCCTCTGAACCATTCATTGCTTTAGTGGAAGAACAAGGGGAGCAGAAAATGAGTCAATCGGTCTGTACTGGATGGAAGCCAGAAACTGCCATTTCCTGGTACAGAGAGGCAAACCTCAGGCTATTCTGACCAGACTGAGCCTGTTAGCATTTCTGTTCCTCTGATCTGTGCTTTCCTATTGTCTGTTTCTGGCTGGGAGGAATCACAAATACAAAGTGTTTCGTTGTTCTCTCTCAGTGTGTTCAAGAGAAAGAAAGAACAAAAGTAGTTCAAAACAAACAAAAAAGCGTTCCTTTATCCAAGCTAAAGAGATGTATTGATGTAGAGAGCAGAACAGTCTTGGCACAGCATATACTCTTTTAGGCCTTTCATCAAGAACAAATTGGTGGGTTAGTGGTCAGTTCCTTGGATTTGACACCTATAGGATGTCAGCTGTGTTCAGTGTTTGTTTTTTTAACCTTGCAGATCTCGCATTTGTCCTACTTCTTCTCTTTCTGTAAAGAGAGACTGTGATAGCTTCCTCTGCTTTTTCTACAGGGTCCACCTGGTTCCATAGGAATACCAGGTCCAGTTGGTCCTCCAGGGCCCCCAGGTTTGACAGTAAGTTTCTTAGCCTGTTACCCATAAAATGTTGAAGAAGGCGGTTGCTTCTTTGTTTCCATGTCCTCAGAGGCAAGTTGGCAAACTGCAGAGGTTTCTTTAGATATCACTTGATATGAAGACAGTAGCAACCACACACTTGGTTGACCCTAGAGCTGATTTAAATGTGATGCCTTTGGAGCATCTTGTTCACAAACCTCTTTTTACTTTAAATCTCAATCTTTGTGTAGATTGCACTGGTGTGAAACCTAAGAGATTTAGCTTATTTAGAGTGTATTTTTAAGCCTTTAATTAACATCTCACTTAAAGGAAGAGCTCATTTCTTATGTATCTATGAAGTTTAGTACTAAACAATTCCTCTTTTTCTCAAGAGGACATGCAAAATGCTTGGAAGAGTGACTTCTGTTTTCATTTTTCAATAGGGACCTCCTGGTCCACCAGGACTGCCAGGACCTAAGGTATTTACTGTCTCTCACTGATGATGGTGGTTGGAGTTGTTTCGTTTTTGTTTTTGTTCATTTGTGAATTCCAAGGGCTGACAAGATTTCCTTCTTGCAGGGTAATATGGGCTTGAATTTCCAAGGACCTAAAGGTGAAAAAGTGAGTAGGTGATGATGATGATGATATTTTGGCTTTTTACTTTCAAAATATCTATCCTTGTCATTTTTTGGTATTACTACCTGTATCAAACTCCTATCTTCTTGCACATTAGGGTGAACAAGGTCTTCAAGGACCTCCAGGGCCGCCAGGACAAATTGGAGAACAGAAGAGACCAAATGACATTGAGTTTCAGAAAGGAGATCAGGTAATTGGGAAACTGTATCTGTCTATGATCAGTATATGATCAGGCTGAAGCCTCTATTGGTTTGGCTTTGACCAAGCTCTGACCTTACAGAACTTCATTTTTCCTAAAGCAAGTTTTGGGTTTGAGTAATTCTTCTTAAATAGAAGCATGCTGGTCACATTAGCTCAGTTACTTCTCTTAATGAAGTAGCTATCCTACAGAAGAAACTATCTCAGGTGAAGATTATAGTAATGGTAAAAGCAGTTAAATTGTTCTCATTCCTTGGAGCACCCAGACTGAGATTTTCAAAGCTGTAGGGATTGTAATTCCCATTAATGAACCAGTTTTGTCATCCATTGTGAAGAAATCTTTCAAATGTTGTAGCTCAAATTATTTTTCTCTTTTTTTTTTTCCTTATTCATGCCCCAAGATCTTTCATCCTTGTGGTCTGAATAAGTGTTTTCCCTGTTCCTGAACTCAAGCCATATTTTGGCAGTAAGCTCAAACTGTTGGTTTGATTTATACAGGTCTGTTCCCATTGCAAATGCCAAAAAACCATTGTGAGAGTTGGCATTTTTGAGGTTACATTTTTTTCCTTTCTTCTTCACTGGGAATCATTTCAGAGAGCTGTCTGCTTGATTCTGAGTTCAAGTTACAGACAATCTGAGCACCACCAGTGTGGTTATGAATGCCTGAATTTCATTTTTTCTTTGCAATTTCTGTGGTATGCTCAGATAACACCCTAAGTAGTAGAAGGACGGAGGCAGATATTTTGTTTTGAAAATCTCACTGTGGTGATTGAGCTACTGTATAATTTTAAACTATTAGTTTATTCCATTTGTATTTGGATCAATTTCTTGCTTTCTACCTTTTCATCTTGAGCAGTGTGTCAGAAGAAAGTTTTGGTAGGAAGCAGTATTTTGTGTTGTCAGTGCAGGACATTTCTACTGCCCTACACCTTGATTAAAATCATTTGTTACCCATCCTTACCAGAGAACACTGTGCTCCACCAAGGCATTTCCCAGAGCTGTCCACTGATGTACATTTTCAATGTGCAGTCATCCTAAAAAGGTTTTAGTCTCTGATTTTGTCTTTTTTTTGTTTGTTTGATTTTTTTGTTTTTACTACACTATAGATGAAACCAATATTCAGCTGATGTTATTAGGGTCAGAGCAATTTGCCTCTGTCATCAGGGATATCTGAAGGACTAATTCTGCTGAAGTGCAGGTGTATAAGTGTACAGAATCAAAGCATTTTAAAGCTCTTGCCTCTGACCAACTCTAACAATGATTTTGAGGTTTAAAGATTTGTTTGTTTCAACAGAAGTTACTTGATAGTACAAAATGAGTAAAAAAAAATTCAACATTGCATGCAGTTTTTTGTAGAGTGTACACAAGATTCTGATGTGTATCTCCACTGTGATCTCTGATGACAGTCAAGTGTAAAGATGGGCTTTTTAAAAATCTGGGAGCCCACAAAGGGTAGAAAAACAACAAACCACACAGAAAGCTTTTGTAGATTCAATAGTCTATAGTGTTTTGTTTAGCTTAATGTTACAAACGTGAAACACAACGAAGTAGAAACCCTGAGTTTTTCACATTGTGATCCCGTGATGAATTGCAGTGTTGATCCTAATGGCCTCACAACTTCAGTGATTACAAACAGCGATGACTGTTAGTCCTGTAATTTCAGCAGGATTTTGCATTTGTCCCCTGTCTATCTTTCTGTGTGTCTGTCTTTTTATTATTGTATAGCAGCTGTAGACCACCAAAACAACTGGTGCACTATACACAGGAGGCAGTTGTGTCCTAGTGGAGTGAATCATCTAAATAAACAGGATGAGCAATTAACAAAATTTACAGTTTCACTTGAACACAAATAAAGAATTTATGTGGCCCCTTACTGGTAACAGTACTTGGAAATGTAAATGATAGCAAAAAAAGATTCTGTTATAAATTGTGTGTGTATGTATTCACATGTATGTATATGTGTGTGTGTATATATGTGTATATATAGAGAGAGTGGGGACACTATGGAGTAATGGAGGCTTTAATCCTCTTTTCCTTTTTCCCATGTTTGACAGGGTATTCCAGGTGATCCAGGCCCACCAGGACTTCCTGGGCCACAAGGCCCTCCTGTGAGTAGACCCATTCTAGCTCTTTTTTGTTGCATCTCTTCAAGAAGTGTAAATTAATTCTGCTCAGACTTATGGGCTTAATTTAAGATTATGTTTGTATGTTCAGGGTCTTCCCGGTGGTGTAAAAGGTGAAAAAGGTGAGCAAGGAGAACCAGGCAAAAGAGTAAGTAGTCTGTTTAACCAAACATTTATTTTTCCAATCAGTGTAATCTTTGAGAATAAAGCAAATGTTGAAATCAGGTGAGGCCTTCAGCCTCTGGGTAAGAAACTTTTTTTTTTCTGTAATCTGTTAAACAAGTTTGTTGTAAATGTGGTTCACAGCAGTGCTTCTAGCTATGGATCTCTCAGGACTTATTCATTGTATTATGTACACATAGATCTTAGTTGTAGGTACAGGAAAACCTGATTTTAACAATGTCATCTGGTTACACGTGGAAGACTTCTTAAAAGATTTTATACTACTTGGCTAAAGCAGTGGTTTTCTGTTTCCTTTTAGAAAACGTCTTTATTCAGCTAGTTATTTGCTAAGTTATTCACACAGCATGAGGTTGCTGTATTTTTAAAGTGGTCTGTGTAAGCTCATTATCAGTGTATTTGTGAGGTAACTCACAAAAAAAGTCTCTGAACAATGCATTAAGACCAAAAGTCTATTTGTCATATCTCAAGTGACCACTTCTGTTTATGTACTAACTGGAAAGGGGACAAGTCAGGCTAGCTGCATTTGGGGACGGCATGAATCACTTTGTTCCTCTCTAGACTCAGTCCATCCTGAAATTTAAATTTATTTTAATATCACGGCTCAGAAAAGCTGAAGATGATCATAGAGGTGTTATGAAGAAGAATGAAAAGAACATGAGTTGGACTAGCAAAGAAGAGACAAGCTGCTACAAGCTCAAAGCATTCTGTATTTTCATTTTCATAGTTACTGAACCTATACTTACATCAGCATAATGGCCCCTTTGAAAACTAGGACACAAATCTTACCCTGGTTAATCAGACAATATATAAACACTCCTTAGAAACAAGCTGGTAATAGGTTTTCCAGTTTCCATGGGGAGTAAAGACTGTGGAAGATAAATCTTTGGCATTGTAGATAAAATTCTTCTTAGTTGCTGAGATTTATAGACAAGCTTTGATTTGCCTTCTCATATGCACATGAGAAATCAGGCAGATTTACAAAGCCAAAACTCTTGTTATGTTTTGAAATGTATTTTCCAAGTTGCTTTTCTCTGCAAAAGTAATTGGGAACCACAGAAATTTGCGAAGATCTGAAAGGATAGAAATCCTGAAGGGATATAGCAGATACCTTCTGCTAAAAACTTATTTACCAGCATTTTGGTCTTATTACTTTGAATGAATGTTGCATATTCAACATGCAGTTTTGTTGTTAAGTGACTTTAGAAGTGGGTTTTGGCATTCATATAATTCTATATGTCACAAATCCATTTAAATTTATTCAATTTTGAGAATTGGAATCGCTAATATTCAAGACTTCACGGATCATATTATACTCTGGTGCACTGTATCTGACTGGTCTTATCATCAACTTCTCACTGATTCAGAGTTGATCGTTCACTATGGTGAAATTTAATCAGTAGTGTAGTTACATTCCACCACATCTCTCTCATTCTAAAAGCACTTACGTTTGTCTCACCCAGTGAATGGTTTGGAATAAAATGGAGCTTGCACTACTTTGACTGTACCAATAGCATATCTGTTTAGCAGGAACATGTGCTTTTTGGAAGTCACTACTCTGAGCAGAATTTGATTTATTTTGTTCTTCAGAAAATTCCATTTGGCTTTAGGCAGAGTTAAAATTTAAACACGAAAATGTTTGGGTTTAGTTTGACCAGCTGCAGTATACTAATTACCTAATTAAATGTAGTATTCTAATGCCTGGTGAGTTAGGTTCTGTTTTCCAAGCAAAGAGTTTCACTAGTGGCAAAGGGGATTATTAAATGCAAAGAATCGGTGATAGTTGAATATTGTTGTGTTCTGTATTTGCTCACTATTTCTTTGGGACTTGATACGTTTTTGTGCTCTTGTTTTCAAAAAAGAGAACCTCACTTAAGATAACTTAGTTGATTATGCTTGTGCTCAGTAAATAGTTTCCATGAGATTTCTTCACCACCGAAGCATTTTATTTCAATGCATGTTTATGTTTTTGAAGGGAAAGCCAGGCAAAGATGGAGAACCTGGTCAGCCTGGTAGGGATGTGAGTACCTGATGCATTTTTAATCTCACCAGACTCCTTTAGTTTTTCTTCTGATATGGAGAAGATCTGAGTGTGATTATTTTTCTCCTTTCTTGAAGGGTTTACCTGGTGGGCCTGGTGTAAATGGTGTTCCAGGAAGAGATGGTGAAAAGGTAGGATGAGTTGTTTGTCATCAATGCTATAATAGCTTGAAAACCTCCCATCACTGAGCTCAGTTCTGACTGAGCAGTAATTGCGTTGCCTTTGCTGTTAAAGTGTTGAGGAATATTTGCAATAATTATCTTGCATAATAATATGCAGTATGAAAATGCTTTTAATTTTGTTGGTAGGGTGAAAAAGGTGACGTTGGTCCTCCTGGTCCTCCTGGAAGTGTAAGTTGGTGATCCTTTTTTTCTTCATTTGGCTGGCAGTGTTGTTTCATCATAGTTCTGATGTGATAGTGAGTTTGCATGTGCAGGTATAAACAAAAACTGACTGAACCAGCAAAGATTTTGTGTGCTTGCTAACAGAAACAATTATATCCCTAATTATATCCCTCTTTCTAAATAGATTCTGTGCATGAGGGTTTCCTAGCTTATGAAAACAAGGCTAGGCTATAACTTCAGAACAGCAGAAACATGGGGAGCTTCACTGAAGCCTGTTCTAGCTGTGTTCTCCTGACAGTAAATGAGAGAACTTTTTACTGAAATTTTACTACGTAATTCAGTGATGCAGGAAATCCGTATCACTGGAATAAAGTTCAAAGGATGTTGATCTTTTCTTCCCTTACATCTCTTTATCTTTTCAATGACTCTTTTCTTGCCTTAGTAACTGATGTTCTGTTTCACATAAACTTGAAACGTTTACAGGTCATTTCAAGACCAGGTATTGATGCAACAGTGGGACCAAAAGGTAGCAAAGGATTGCCAGGGCTCCCAGGAGCCAAAGGGGAGCGTGGATTCGCTGGTAGGCCAGGCCCACCTGGCTTGCCAGGTTCTCCAGGTAGGACTGCAAGCATAAAAACGAGTTGTATATTCAAATGTATGAGTGGATGTTAAATGTTGTGGTCTTTTTGCTCTCCTTTTGTCAGATAGACTGAGCAGAAAGTGAAAGCAAAACTATTTAGAGCTACCTTTAAATGTCCTTAGATTGTAGGGATAATACAAGGAATTCTGAACTTTCATTACCCGCTGTGGTAATTGTGGGTAACAAAAAATGCTAATCATCAATGCTGTCAAACAGATACTAGCTTAATGGTCTTGGAGTTGATTTATCTCATATCACTTATCTATAGCATATGTTATCCATTGTATTATACAGAGAAAGTTTTTATGTATCGTAAGTCTGGTAGCTGGCCTTCTAATCTAGTCTTTGTTACAGAATGACCAGTCCTAAAGGAAGAGGTGATCTGAGCTTACTACAGTGGGAATGCATAGTGACACCTGTATTTATCTTATATATGCACAGAAATTCGCTGTAGTGTTGCAGCATGTAAATGTTCTATTTTCCATCTGTCCAATTTCTGCATGTCCTGGTTTTGTTTTTTTCCTCATCGAAGGTTTGCACAGTTATTGAATCTGTGGTCCATTCTTCAATGATCTCTAAAAAATGCAGTGTATCAAACAGTGCACATCAACATACAGATTTTTATTTGATAAAAAAAATGTTACCATGTTCTTGTACTTGCATGGAAAGATATTCATCTCATGCCATTGTCATCTTTACAAAAAGGGTAGTTTAAATGTTTTATTGGTTCAAACCTTTGAGCTCTAAGGAAACTGTTTTTCACATCTTAGGGATCACTACTGTTGGACCTCCTGGCCCACCTGGCTTACCTGGTGAGAGAGGGCAGAAGGGAGATCCAGGTTTACCTGGAGTTTCCATTCCTGGACAACCAGGGCTTGATGGACCACGGGGACCTCCAGGGCCTCCAGGTCCTCCCGGACCACCTGCACCATCTATTCCTCCTGGTAAGTGGTTACCATATAGGAAGCAAGGAGACTGAACAGTTTTGACTTTCATTCAGTTTTTGTTGTTGTTGTTATTTGCTTTCTCCAAAGATATAATTTACCAGCAGTTTCCAAGCTACCAAGCAGATTCCATCGTATACATGGGATGGATACGTATTCCTTCATATACATCCTCCCAAGTCACTCACATTGCACATCAGGACGTTTGTAGGAGAGTTCTAACTGATGTAATCTAGATGATTAAAGCATTTGGGAATACAGTAGAGTGAGTTGCAGTCAGTGTGGCTTTATCATGTCTCATCCTACCTCAAGTGAGCCCTACATTGACTAATTAATCTGTGAGATTCAGCTAGAGTGGAGAACTCTTATCAGACTTGAAGGACCTTTGTGCTCACATACACAGTAATGACAGTCCTCCAGAGCCAGACAGATTCGGCCCAGCTATATAGGATAAAGTATTTTTTATCCCAACTGTTGTTAAATTCTTTTTAATCCAGCTGATGAAAATTTCATTAAAATTTCTACATAAAGCAGGAGTTAACTGCTATAATGCTTTCTTGAGTGAATTTAACATTTGTGATACCATCTAATAAATGCTTGGAGGGGTTATGATAATAGAATTCAAATTTCCAGTGTAATTTGATAAATTAGTGGACACTTGGGATGAAAGCTTCTGTCTCATTTTTGGGAAAGGAGAGCTGGGGAATGGGAGTTGAGAACTGGAAAGTTATGGTGGAGGGAGACTAACATGATTCAAAGAGAAATCCAGTATCTACATGGCATTGGCATCTTGAGTCTCCTGACTCAAGCTGATTGCATTTCGTACATGTTTCTATGATCTGAAGCTAAATGGAGTGTAGAGATGGACATGTACAGGCTGTGGGAGAGAGGTTTTGAGGGAAAGCTGATGGCTGTTGTATAATGTCAACAGGATGTTTTCTTTTGAGTTTAGGTTATGTTAATGAGTTGTAGCAGTCCTGTGTCTGAGTTTTTACAGTGTTTGATCTGACTGTGTGCGTATATTATATATTAGAATATACTTACAAATACGAGGTATTATTTTATTTTTATTTTTTTAAGTAGAATACCTGCATTCAATTTGATGATGAAATCTCTCCTGCTTTTTAGGTGAAGGGTTATGTGAGCGGGGCCCACCAGGTCCACCAGGGATTCCAGGACAACAAGGCTTTGCAGGAGAGAGAGGCCAAAAAGGTATGGTGTCATGGATATATTTTGCTTTTGTTTTTCTTTTTGTTAAAGCTTGTTAAACAATATAAAGCCTGCATTAAAGAATGGTAAACAGTGTTTACCTACTCTTCCTGGTAGGGTTGACAGTAGATATTTGTTTCTGAGTAAGAAGTCTGTTTTGATTGGACTTAGGATAGCCCCTCCTCTACTGTAGAGCACAGGAATCTCAAAGTGGCTGAGGGTGTAACCAGTTTGCATGTGGGCCTAGTGTAGGTAATCATTAATGTAAAATTAAGCTTTGGATTTTAAAGTATTTTCCAGATAGATAGAAACTTAATAACATTTGTAACATCAGTTGCCAACTCCATGTGAGAACGTTAGAACATTTTATACTTAATGAATAAATTCAGCATTAAGGAAAGTAGCATTGAAATTCTAAATACAAGATTCACTATTTGAGTTGGTCAGTCTAGAGTGAGTTTTATTGTTTGGTAAGGAAAAGAAAGATATTTTAATGTGTATCCTTGTCTCCAAAAAGACAACCTTGCAATGAGGATGCTGATATGGGTAAGTGAGAATTTTTTCCTGGCTCAACCATGGACATCTTAGATGACTTCGAGCATCTCACTGAATTTCATACTCCCTTCAGGCATGGATTTTGCAAAGATTAATTAATTAACCTTAATGAAGTCTTTAGACATTACAGTGCTAAATGTCATAGAAAAGTCTGTAAATGAATGAAATTTCTAAACTTTATGAAAAAAACCTTTTTCTTTCACATATGTATATATATATATGCAAGAACCTGCTGTAGAAGGTGACTCATTGACAAGAAAAAAGTTTAGTTTTATTCTTTATTATTGTAAGCATATTTTTTGTTTTGTTTCATACCACGCTATCCTAAATACATTCTAACCATATATGTTAGTTGACTGACTCATAGTGGCCAAAAAGCTTCAGTTTGGCCTTCATTGGGGAAGCTTTAAGTTATCAAACAGTTACATAAAGTTGTCATTTTGGACCTGATATTGCAAATCAGTAGCAAGAATTTTTAATATTTTCTGAGATCTGATGCTCAAATATGCTTTTTCAATGCAACTCTTTGTAGGTGATCAAGGAGACACATGCTTCAATTGTATAGGAACTGGAATATCTGGACCTCCTGGTGAGAGAGGACCACCGGGACCTCCAGGTAGTCCAGGTAAGGCTGTAGTCTTCATTATTTTAATATATTCTACAAAGCCACCTTCAGATTTGAGTATCTGTATATTGTGTTCAAATTCTGATGCACAGTTGCCATCTCAGGCATATAGGTGGTTTCTGTCCTGTCTTGCCCAGCTAAGGACTGTTAGGAGTATATGTAAAATAGTCATTTTTGAAAGACTTGTGTTTTGAAAATAATAATTTTCTGATCAAAGACAGGTTTACAAGCATTCTGCCCATTGAAGGTATATGGCTTGCTGTAGATTTATCTGAAAGAAAACAAAACTCTGCTACTTGCTGTTTCTGAATGATAGATGAGCTAGAGCTTTCTAAGTGGGATGTTTTCTGGCCCTCCTGATTTGACTTAACAAGTTTTGTTCTACCCCCAAAAAAATCAAGCTCTCTCACTTACTGAACTTTGCCTGATTTTAAACAGCTTAGCCTATTATCTTGTGCAAACAGCATGTTTGGTATTTACAGCTTCCATATTTTTGTTTTCTATCTTTTCCTGCACTACTCAGGTTCTCCTGGCTTTCCTGGGCCAAAAGGTGAAAAGGGGCTTCCAGGATTAACCGGCCTTGTAGGGCCACCAGTAAGTGGCGCTGTTATGTTTTACTGGGAAAACAGAGCTTCTCATTTGTCTTACGTGTTTGGTAGATCAGTGTACAAATTCTTGTCTTATGAATATTTTTGGTGTATCTTAGCTACTTTGAGCACATAATTCTTATGTTGTGTCAACCTCAGACAGGATGTGAAAGGAAAAACAAGTTGTTTGTTTGTTTTCCCTCAGGGATTCCCGGGGCCACCAGGTGCTCCTGGGAGACCTGGTCCTAAAGGAGACCCTGGGGATGTCTTAGCTTCACCAAGAATGAAAGGTGACAAAGGAGACCCTGGCTTCCCTGGACCCCCAGGTCTTCCTGGAATAGATGGCACTCCTGGACGAGATGGACTGCCAGGTCTGCCTGGCCCTAAAGGGGAACCTGTGAGTTCCATTTAATTATGTCTTGATTGGACACATGCTTTGGATGCATTTTGGTTAGTGCAGATAAAAGGACTGATAATTGCAGGTTCTTCTTAATTTTTCTCAATAATTCTCTTCAGTAGATGCTAATCTATTGATGATGTACAGAGTAGTCCCTGCCACCTGTCAGTGCCTCTTCTCTTGGATCACATCAGCTGGTCCTTTCCATCATTCTTTGTATTTCACCTATATGGCGTGAAGGATTAATTAGACAGGTTTAAACCTTGCCTTTGTCATGTTAATGAGATGCTGACAGCTAATGGCCGTGTTTGTTAGAGGGATGAAAATTGGCAAATAGTTTCAAAACAGAAGAAATTAAATACTTCACACGTTCCTCTTTCTTATTCTGCTGCTCTTTTTTTCAGGGCAGTGTTGCATTCAAAGGAGAAATGGGAATTCCAGGTGACCCAGGAATACCAGGTCTTCCTGGAGAAAAAGGGCTTCCTGGACCTCCAGGTTTTGGTCCACAAGGTTCACCTGGTGAAAAGGGCATCCAAGGTGTATCAGGTCGTCCAGGGCCTCCTGGAGTTCCTGGTGAGTTAGTCTCTGTGTGTTCTTGAACAAAACCTGCAAGTTTTTATCTGCAGGCTCTGGATAGTTCTCAGAACTTAAGCTTTCTTCAAAGGTACTGTAAGACCTCTTACTGAAGGCCATCACAGAACCTCAAAGTGAGCTGAAATTTTATATTACTATAGAAATATGACTTTCTCTTCTGCTCTGACCTCTAGAGAGGCTTCTGCTTTTTTATTTACTTTGGTGGAAGTGCTCTGTATCTTCCATCTGGCTTGCGCTTAATTATGGTGTGACCACAACTGCTTTTAGAAACAAGGCTTTGCTTTTGTTATTTCATTGTCAGCTGCACAGATCCTAACTTGTACTGAAGTTAGCTATGGAAAATACTATTCATACCATGGTACCTTGGAGGAAACTGAAAAATGACCTTACAGAAAACTCTTGTATAAACAATGTTTCTAAGTCTATAAGGGCTGTGTGGGGCTCAGGGCCAGATAGCCTAATGGGCAGAGTCGTTGTGTTATTTATCTTCTTTGTAGGCTTGGGATATGACTAGCAACTTTTCTTTCTACTCAAATAAATACAGAGAAGAAAATTTTATTGACTGATTTAAATTTCTTCTTTTCTTTCTTAGGTCCAAAAGGTGACCCTGGTCAGACTATTACAGAACCAGGAGTTCCTGGCCCCCCTGGTCCTCCAGGAAGGAATGGTGACCCAGGTCTTCCAGGTGAAGCAGCAACTTTACCAGTCCATGGAATTCCAAGGGCAGTTTCTTATTTTTATTTTTTTTTATGACTGACTCTTGATAACTAAGTTGACTTTCTTCTTTTAACAGGGGATCCTGGTCAGCCAGGTCAGCGTGGATTATCAGGCATTCCAGGTGCAAAGGGAGAGCCAGGTATTCCTGGCATTGGACTTCCAGGTCCGCCAGGCCCAAAAGGTATGTTTGCAACCATGCTGCTGTACTTACTATCTGAAAGAGGGGACACTGAGGATTGTGCCTCTTCACTTACTTGTAGTAAATTGATCTCTCTGTAATCCTTAAAAAAATGTTTGTCTGGAATTTATACATCCTTAGACTTACAGAAATATCAGCAAGAAACCTACATGCTGAGCTGTCGTTCCTCTGTTCATTATACTGCTCCTTTGTGGTAGCTTATGTCTTTCATTAATCCAAGATACTAAAACAAATGGAAAAAGCTTTGAGAAACTATGAAAGTTTGAGCTATTGATAAATGATCTCCAAATGCTCTCTCAAGATTTTATTGTTTCAGATGTGAACTGTTTGTAATTGTTGTTAGAACACACAGAAAGGCAAGTGCCTTCCTCTGAGCTGAGTCCCAGAGATCCTCTGTGGGAAAGGCTGCATGCTCAAAGCTATCTCAGCCAGAAGGGTACCTCCTGAATGTGCTTGAGCTAACACAGAACTGCTTTTCAGAGATTGTTTTTGATGATACCTGAATATTTTTGGAAGGGTTGTTCCAATGCTCTCTGGTATCTTCTCTCTGCTGCCCTAACCATTATGTCATGTGTAGGCTTCCCAGGGACTCCCGGCCCACCCGGAGCTCCAGGAACTCCAGGTCGCCCTGGCCTAGATGGACCTCCTGGACCACCTGGTTTCCCAGGCCAGAAGGTCTGTACTTGCTTATTTAATATAAGGCTTCATTTTTTGAAGGTTTGTTTACATCTGTGAAGTTGATCAGTAGGGAGGTTCTCTCCTCTCATTAGCTTTAGTCACATTTTCTACCTGAATCTTGAATGAGTGTAGACAAAAAGAATCAGAACTCTTGAGATGATGTGTGTTTTTTCCAGAAGTTAAACTCAGGAACTTTCTCTTTAAAATCTGTTGGTTTAAATTTGTTACAGGGGGATCGTGGATTTGGAGTTCCAGGACCACCTGGACCCCCAGGACCCCCAGGCATAAAAGGAGTTCAAGGGCCTAAAGGTGATCCTGGC
Source organism: Callipepla californica brunnescens (assembly GCA_023055505.1). Lineage (NCBI taxonomy): Eukaryota > Metazoa > Chordata > Aves > Galliformes > Odontophoridae > Callipepla > Callipepla californica. Next base: position 5,557,645 of record JALIRH010000013.1, read on the forward strand.
TTCCCAGGAAATCCTGGTCTTCCAGGACGAGCAGGTTTTGATGGAACTCCAGGACCCAAAGGTATAGAGAAGTCTCCCCTTTTCTGTTCTCTTTTGCACTTAATAACTGTCTGTAGTAAGAATCATGTGGCAGTTACTTCAGAATCTATTTCTCCAAAGCTCAGTTCCCTGTGTAAATAGAAACTTGTGTTCTGAAAAGGCAAGTAAGCAGGGGAGTAGATATCAACTTGTGGGTCAGCCTCTGAAAGTCTGTCATCCAGAGACGAATCATGCTTCTGTGGGAGTAAAATTTCCAGTAGGATGATTGTCATTTTTGTATACTCTGTGTAGAACACTCTTAGCAATTGATGATTTCCTGCTGTTCATAACTACCTGTGTTATACTGCAGAGTATGTCTAGTTTACGAAGAAGCATCTGTTAAGTTAGATGTGGATTATAATGCAAGAATATTTCTCTGTGTAGCAGAGAAATGTAAACTCTATACATTGCACAGAGAGAGAGAAAGAGAGAACAAATCTATATCAGCTTTTTCACTATATCAGATCCATATTTATTTTGTATGCAAAAACAAGATTTCAGAAACAATATGCAAGCACCACTGTGTATCTGAAAGCAAGTATCTCTGAATTATGTTCACTATTTAACTAAGCAAGAATGTTCTTTTAGGTGACCCTGGACCAAGTGGACCACCAGGACTTCCAGGCCCACCAGGCATCCCAGGCATTGGAGGCCAAGGGCCACCTGGACCTCCAGGACCACCAGGTCCTGTTGGCCCACCAGGTAAAATGCATACGAATTGTACACTGAGGTTATTTATGACATAATTCAAGCAGGTAGATGGAACACTCAAGGCCCATCTGAACACATAGATAAAGAAATTAGAAACTTTTCTGTTAGCTCAGCTGTCTTGCCAGTGAAGTGGGCAAAACTTATTGCACAGTGATTTTTGCTGTAATCCAAAATTTATTCAACCCTGCTATTTTCATGACATTGAGAGCTTAGTAGGTTATGTATTTTTTTTTCTCTGCCTCAGCAGAGATTCTGGAAAATATGGTATGTAGATTGTGGCAGAGATGATCTCTGTAAAGGAGTTTATCACAATATTTACACTTCAGGACAAGGCAGAAGGTAACACAATGTCAGTGTAGAGGTTTTGGGATGCAGAGAAGGAGGAAAGCTGCCCTTAGATGCCTCTGTTGTGCTGTCATTACATTGCTTTCAAATAGCGAGATGATTCTTAAATTCCAGAACAGATTTCTAGCTTACTGAACTCTGTATTCCAAATTCACTGAGAGAGATTTTTTTAATGATTTCTTTACATTATTATCTACAAATTTCATTTATGTGTTTGGAAAGAAAGCAAACAAACTAAATCCTCTATACAGTGCTAGATATCCTCTGCTTAAATGGTAAGTGCAAAGTCAAGAGAGTAATTCCGGTTCTCCCTTATACGGTCAGGCACTTCTCATTAGAATGGAAGCTGAAGCACAGATGAACTCAGTTAATGGAAAGGAAGAAAGAATGAGCATTCTAAACTAGCTTGTTCATTATTTTGTAGAGGAGTACTGTGTTGATGAAAGCCTCTCAGTAGAAGAGTTCATACACTTTCACTTTGTCATAAATACAACTTGAAAACACCTTTTGAATTCTTACAAAAACTTATGAGTTCTGGGTGTCCTGGTTCCTTTTCTCAAATGTGCGAGGCCTGCAAGTTTTGAGAGTCCTGATAGGTTTAAAGTAGATTAGCAAAGATCTAAAGATAGTCAGAATTCTCTGTCCAAAGGGCACTTGATTGTACTTTGTCTAAAATGACTGCTGATTGATGAAGATACAAATTTGTTCTGTCTCTGTGCAAAAAGATCATATGTGCATGCATGTGCATCATGCCATTCACAAAGCTTGTTTAGGGAAGCTCCTTTATTCCTGCACTCCGTGGATGGCCTTGCTGTGCACCAACCCTTGATGTTGCAAGTGCATGACAGTCACCACACAGTTAGAACGTTCTCTGTTGGCATGAGCATGCCTCAGGTATATTTTTTCACCAATTTCCCAGTTGGGAAGGAGTGTGTGGTTGCTGCACCAGCAGGTCTTAAATGTGTTGAGTCTTAAAGAGCTGGGGACAAAGAGGTCTGAACAAGGTGCATATAAGTTCCCTGAGCTATCAGTTAGTTCCTCTCCCTGAATTAACTGGGCTCACCATACCTCTCCTGCACCTAGAACTGCTCTTCAGGCTGAACTGAAGCAGACGGCAACTCAAGTGTGCATTGCTGGGGAGAGATGTTGGTATAGGTTTGAATGTTTCATCCAATGCATTTTGTTTGCTTTTCTGTAACATCTCTTTAGGTACTGGCCAGAATTTGATTTCATTTGGTCGTGGTATTCTGTGAAATATCAGTTTTGACAAATGCAGAATTACCAGTGGAGCTGGCATACCAAAATGGTTATGTTTTCACTCTTCATATTTGTACTGCGGCTACTAACGATGTGGTTCCTCTGAAATCCAGTGCATGGTTGATTCCCCATTTGAGAACTCCTTGTTACACCCTCTGGCAGTGCTATTTCTGTTTTGTGCCTTACATTCCTATCTGTCATCCCTTGTCTCGTTGTCTTCCAAGTCTGTTATGATTCTTTTACTTGGTGCAATGTTAGGGTCCTGTTGTACAGGCAGATTGGAAAATTCTTGAAAGGATTTCCCTCTTTAGATTTTCCTTTTGAGAACTAGAAATTTAATTAGAATTTATATTTGCAAAGTATCTTTACCAGTTTAGATATTGAGTTTGTTCTATTACTAGGTTAAAAGTTTTGTCATTTTTGGCCTTGTGTTGTTGTGGTTTTTTTCAGCTTGCTGTTAGAACACACACAATCCCTATCCATCCTCTGGTATTGTTTTTTCTCTGCAAAGTAAGCAGTTCCAGGCACATGACACCATAGTTTAATACAGTGGTAAGCAGCTGCCAATGGAGAGTGTGCTTATAATTAACAAGTGGACCTCTGCAGCCTACACAGTCAAGAAAACATGATTTGCCTTTTTAGCATGAAAAGTGCACATCACAGCATCATTCTTAAGCTTATTCTGCAGCTGAGAAGGAGGGATCCCTGTCTGTTGGAGTAACACTGCCTTGTATTTGTGAGCTTTTGGCATAATGTTTTCATAATCTCAATACACTACGCTAGGGCATGTGAAGTGTAATAAACCATCTCAGCAAGTGTAAGGATGTCAGTTTGAAAAATGATACAGTGGGAAAAAAAAACCAACACATCTTGAATGTTTTGGTTTGTGGGGTTTTTTTGTTGTTGTTGTTTTGTGTTTGTTATAAAGTAGAAGTATCTTTTGAAAATCCCTGTTTGAAAGGATTTGCTAGGTACAGGAAGCTGTCTGGTTGGATGTACTCTGGTGTTCAAAAGGTGCCTGCCCAACCCCGTATCTAGTAACGATAGTTTCAGGTGAGAGTTCAGAAACATCTTGTTCCTCTCAGTTGTGAAGAGAAGGCTAGCTGTGTGGAGAGGAGCCCATACAGTTTTTTTAAAGTCATCAGTTTTTGAAAATACGTTGCTTTGTTTCTCGTTTCTGCATACAATAGTGGCTGTACTTTGAACAGGACACCCAGATTTCCTTACAGTCTGGTTTCTTTTAACAGTGTTGATGTTGTATTCTTTGTATTTAGATCTGTTTTGAATTTAGTTTGCTTTCTTTTTTTTTTTCTCTCTAACTTGTATGTGCTTTATTTTGTTTCCTAATTTAATGACTTACAACTCCTTACTGCTACCTGTCTCAACTTCCTGATGAGCTTTAACTCATTGGCTTATTGAACCTCAGGTTCCCCAGGTACTGTGGTTTCTTTACCAAAGCTTTTTTCTTAGCTTCTCATTTAAGAATAGACAATTTTTGCCTTTTAAGAGTATGTACCATCTCTGATACAGGGCACTGGAGGGAAACAAGCTGTCTGCTTGCTTCAGCAGTGCCTCGAGCTCAGAATTGTTAGCATTAAACAATGTTGAACATATTCTGACTATTCATATTTTTCACTCAGAGAAATGTAATGCAGTGCAGAATTTTGCTATCCTTCAAAAACATCCAGCTGTTATCTTAGAATGTTATAAAATGGAAATACACTTCTGAGAATCACTTTATACTTAGTGAAAAAATACAAACCAATCTAATCAATCTTGGGTATTTATTTTATTAATCAGAATTAAATGGTTATTGAAGAAAGGTGATCTTTCCTTCACATTTGTTTAAATTTTAGTAATACATCTCTTCAGGAAAATCTTCAGGGGAGTAAGGCCTTCAGTGCCTGGGAAGTCATTAAAAATACATGGGTTTAAAAGAATTTGTGTGTTTTCATCAGTGCTAGGAATATTTTGCAGATAAAACTTGTCTGTTGCTACAGTACAATGCCCAGAGACACACAGATCTCAGCCTTGCCTTGTTGTTTTGTTGTTGTTTTTTTTTGCTAAAGATTGTATCTTAACATTGTCCAGGGTTGCAGGGCGTACCAGGGGAGAAAGGAGATCCAGGTCCTCCAGGCTTCGATGTTCCTGGTCCTCCAGGTGACCAAGGAAGCCCAGGATATCCAGGACCCCCTGGCCTCCCAGGCCCTCAGGGTTCACCTGGACCACCTGGCCGGGATGGAATACCTGGATTTCCTGGTAAGTTCATGTTTTTTACCTGTGGACAAAGGCCAAACTGTAGTTACAGGTGAATATTTTTTATGCTTGGCTTAGAGAGCCTCAGTGTTTATCCTATTTGCTTAAAGTTGGATACATGCTAAGTATTGCATTTCATAGTGGGCTTTGGCTTTTTGTTTGGAATGACAGTGGTGATTCAATATGTTTAGGTGCCAAAGGTGAGATGGGCGTCATGGGAGCCCCTGGGCCTCCAGGGCCTCCAGGAACTCCTGGAAGAAGTGGCCTTCCTGGCTTGAAAGGTACTGTTTTTTTTTTTCCTATCATGAAGAGAATGCAGAATGCTGTTTCCATGTCCCATGTGGAAAGTGGCTTTGTAATGCTAACGTCACAAATTAATTACTGGGGTCCATGTGGGTTATCTTTACAGTTCTGATGTTCATAATTGCTTTCCAGTTTTAAACCGCAGCATTCAGTCAGTATTCTTTAATTGATGTCATGAAAAGTTACCTATTTTTAAAGTGTTATCCTTGGACTGATGGGACCCAGGTAGGGCTCTCTCAATGTGGGTCACACAGACAGCTGTTTCCTCTGAGCTGAAAGACTGCGTTCTTGCAGAACAGACATCCCCGTGCAGTCCACTCATTCAGGTTTGTTCCAGGGCTTAAGTTGCTGTGGAGAATCTTGCATAAACTGACAGATCATTCAGAGAATTCAAACTTCAGTGATAAGTCATGACCAACCGATGGAAGGAAAAGAATTAAAAATCCATTAGCCTACCTTATGGACTGTATTCTTCTCTTTTGTTGTCTTTACCTACTGTAGGTAATAATGGATTGCCTGGCCCACCAGGGCCTCCTGGACCATTAGGACAGAAAGGTGTCAAAGGTGAAGCAGGCCTGCCAGGTCCACCTGGAAAAGTTGATCCAAAACAACTAGGAGCAAAAGGAGAAAAAGGCGAGCCAGGTGTTCCAGGTATAGAACTTTGTTTGTGGATTCCGGGGTGGTGGCTTGGCCCCTGTAGAAAATAGTGACCTCTAACTGAATCCATTACAATTCATTCTTTCTTACAGAAAAAATAAACTCAGAATAGGGAAGTCAAGTCAGGTTCTCTTATTTTAAGCTTTTTTATTAAGGGAGTTCTATGACAAAGGTACTCTGGTTTGCAATGTCATTGTTTGTTAGCTATTATATTATTTGGTCTGTGACTATATTGTAATAGCACTAAGGTGCTCTTACCAGGGTTAGGATTCAGTCTTCAGTTGTCATTCCTAAGTATGATGAGAGATAGTTGTCATGGCTGCTGTGCTAGCTATATTGCTGCTGTCTCTCAGGCCCTTGGGATTTTGCCTTGTAGGGTGGAATTGCACAGGTCATCTGCTCATGCGTCGCCTCCAAATTCTCCCTTTGGGTGTCTCTGTAAGCTTACCCTCAGCTCAGCAAAATGTCATCTCTGTGTGTCATCTCAAGAAGCTGGAAGCCTTGAAGGTTTTCTCAGTTCACTCCAGTCTGTTTTCTCTTGCTTGCATTTCTACTCCCCCTTCCTCACCCCCCACAAATGTTCTCATGTCGTCTTTGAACTCTAATTTAGTCTTGAGAAGTGTAAAAATATTCTACCCTAGAGAGAACTGGAATGCCTTTCTGTAACATTGTCCCAGACACTGTGTGCTAATTTATCTGTTGTATTAATTTCTGTGAAGCCTAGGTAAGCTCCTAAGACATTTGCGTTTTAAGTTTCTCTGTAAAGTGAAAACTGTAGAAAGTAGACTTATGTCTGTATGGCTGCTCAAACTTATTGTATGGGATAATAACAACATAGTAGCTGTAAAAATCTGCCAAAATACCTTCATTACTTGTCATAACAGCTCAGTCCTGAAATTCTTTGAGTGTTCTGATGTAATTAAACACATATCAATAATCTGAATGAATGTAGAGAAGTTAGCATAGAATCTGCTCATCCATAAAGAGTCCCTTCTGAGTGAAGCGTACTGATGTTAGTTGAAAAGTTACTTTTTACTCTACTTGCAGCATATTGTTTTCATACTGTAGTTATTTAGAACTTTTCAGTAGCAGTATTTTTTGTCCTGTGATACTTCTCTTAGCCAAATATAGGGGGAGTTATATTCACTGGAGAAAAATCCCTATTTGGATTTTTATTCATACATGTAAACATCCTATAATTTAATGTTAAAGCAAATACACAGTAATAGTCATAATAAGGATAATAATAATAATAAAATTATACCCTTTCTTTAAGGTGTTCCTGGATTATCAGGGCAGAAAGGTTATCAAGGTCTCCCAGGTGACCCAGGTCCACCAGGACTTAGTGGTCCACCAGGTGCACCAGGGTTGCCAGGTAAGTAGACAAGGCTTCAGATGGATAGTTTTGTTACGTAAAATATTCATGCATTTTTATATCGTGGGATTGGGAAGTTAATAGAGCCATATCTAAGAAAAGCCTGAAGATTTGCACTTAAAGCTGCAGCACAGTTTGGGGCTGTTCAGAATTATTATCCAACCAGGCTGCTTTGAGCTCTTTCCTCTGAACAGACCCAAAAGCAGTTTTAAGCTGATTCCACTGGAGATGAGGACTGCCTTTAGGATGGCTGGAGAAGTGCGTGTTGCTTGAGTAACCAAAGCAGAATTTGCCAGCAGGACTTTGTTTTTTTTTTTTAATGTTTACATCTTAGATTGTTAATCATTATATTTGCACTTTTGAAATGGCCAATTGAGTGTAGTGTGAAAGCTGTCTGGATGTCACATCTTTGCTTTCAAGAATTCTGAGCGTCAGGAAAACAAATTCTGTATTGCTGCACTTCTTCCTACAGCTACCTCAAGTTATCCGAAATCTGGGATCTTTGCTCTCTATGTCTGATGTAGGTCTTGCTCCAAATATCTTGTTGGGCTTTGGGAATTTTTTAACCATCCAGGACTCATGCTAGTTAGAACACTGTAGGTCACATCTAACTTTCTAATGAAAGCTCCTACCTATTGCAGATGAGGAAGAAATAATGTGTTCATTCTGCAGAACTGTTCACAAGAGACCAAGTCACAGTGGTACTAAATTATTTCAGATTGTTACTAAATTGTAGGCTGAGATTTGACCCATTTAATCAGACTGATCTCCAGGACAAAGAAGAAATTGTCCTAGTCAAATCTTGGCAAAGAACTGAAGTAGTTTAAAATTTCTCTACAGATCAGGAGAAGTATGTAGCATAAGCTTGAGGTTTCAAGTAACTTCAAATCCATTGCCCTTTGTAATTAGATGACAAGCATATTTGTATGACAGTGCATGAATATCAGAAACTTTTAATTACTGTAATTAATTAACCAAACCCATAACTTTTCCAGGCATCAAAGGAGACATGGGGCTTCCTGGGCAGCCAGGACCAACAGGACCTCCAGGGCTAAAAGGTGCCATGGGTGAGATGGGCCTTCCAGGTTAGTTCATCTCATGTTTTACTTTGTTTAGGCCTGTGCTTTTCATTTCTGTAATATGAAAGTGCACCTGTTTGTGTGCAACATGTAGTAATTTATTTAAATGAGAGTGCACGTGAGAAAATTCAGATTTTGCTTTTTGTAATATTAAATTGTACCTAAGTAATAAAAAGAGGGGTTTGGATTTGTGTACATTTAGAAGGGGAAAAAAGAGATCTTAAAGATGTCATGAAAAACACATGGAAGATCTTCAACAATTGTTAAAAATGAAAGAACATAGTTATTCAAAACCAATTTGTTAGTCCTGTCTAGTTCAGCTGGTATAATGAGTGACTTCTCTAAACCACTGCAGAAGTTTTATTTGTTTTAATAAAACTTGTGTTTTATATTTTGGACAGGTCCCCCAGGAAGTAAAGGCAGCCAAGGAATAGCAGGACGGCCAGGGCAGCCTGGGCCTGCTGGATTTCCTGGACTGAAAGGGGAGAAAGGTGACCCTGGTCTTTCAAGCATCGGTATTCCTGGCCTGCCTGGACCAAAGGTATGCTTACAAAATTTCTCAATAGGAAATCAGATTCTGTGTTGATTTTTTTAAAAACTTCATTTTTCATATTTATAATAGTAAATACGTATAGATATATATATATCAAGAACAAGCAGAATTTCCTGTAGTCTCTTCTTCTCAGGTGGGAGCAAAAATTTCTGATTTTAATGGGGAAAAATATTTATGTATAATTTAATCTGCTGAGATCTGAAGGTGGTTTTCCAGTCTTTCCGGGTTGCATTGATACTCACTGATGTTTTGACAGTTGATATGGATTTATACAAGTATCTTTGTTCCCATGTCTAATGAACAGTTAATTCTGGGAAAAAAATGAAGACCACACATTTAAGAAAAAAATTACCATAGAAAGGACATATCATTATTAATGCTGCTTAGAGAGCACCCTAAAGGTTACTTGTTCCAGCCCTCCTGTTCAGGCAGTGCCACCTGAAGCAGGTTGGACAGGACCATGTTGAGGGCCAAGGACCATGCCCATTTTGCTGCTCATTTTCTAGTTAATACCACAGTCCTCAGTGGTGTTACACTTGGTTTAAAACATTGCGTGTTTCTTTCCAGACTGTAAAAAGCAATAGAACAACTTCTGGTACATTTTATATATGGTACATTAAAGTTCTCTGGTCTGTTCTGTTCAGATTCTGATTACTCTGCACAGAATTTCATGTCATTTCAGAGATGAGCTCATTTTCCTTCTACTTTTAAAAACTTTAATTACTGTTTGTTCCTTATATGTATACTTTCAATCCATTTCTCGGTTTGTATGCATTTACTGGTAACCCAAATAACCTTTGACATTTGTTTATGACTAAAACTTCAGAAGCTGTCACTGGTTTTTGAATGTTAAACTACCCCAAAAAATCTGGGAAAGACCAGTTGATGAACTGGTATGTGAGCATAACAACTTGGGATTAAATAGAAATGCATCAGGGTTGCCCAGATATGTGCAAGGTAATTTGATTTTCCTTTCTCTCTTGCATCATCACTGGTATCAAAGAGCTAGAAAGGGCCCAGCTCTCTTAATAGTGGTTGCAAATTTGCTTAGGAGAAAGTTCTGCTGGGAAACTGAAAATGTTGGTTTGCTATTTGGCTTTTTTTTGTTGCTGTTAGATTGTTAGCATTAACGGGATATAAAAAATACACACTGTAATTGTGATGGTAAAACTGGGAATGTACAAGAAGGACTTACTGGTCCTGCAAAGAATGGGTTCTTATTTCTGCTTCATGTTTTCTAGGGTGATCTTGGTTTGCCTGGATACCCAGGTAGTCCAGGCAGTAAAGGTATAGCTGGAAATCCTGGTTTGCCTGGGTTGCCAGGCAGTCCAGGTGCAAAAGGAGAGCCAGGCCTTCCTGGATTCCCAGGTAATTCTGAACAGGATTTTTCTGTTCCCTCTTGTTTTCTGAAGTGGATACATATATACATATGTATACATAACATATATATATGCGTGTGCGTATGCACGTATGTATACGAACTCAGTGGGTAATTGATGGAGTGCTCCTCCTACTTCCAAAAGCTTTAGGAATCTTCTGCTTACGTGCTTTGTACTATGGGAACTGTCAGTGCAAGCTCAGGTGTGTGAATGCATTGCTTCAGAGCAGTGTGAAATGACCCATCTGCATTGGGGGAAGGGGGGGTAGTAGCTGTGAGCCAGCATTCCAATCCTGTGAGTGGCTGGTTGGATCCTTACCTCCTGTGACCTACAAAACACCTGTTTTTGGCTCAAGTTTTTCCTTCATGAATCAATAATGATAGTGTAATCAGGAAATGTGAACTTTTTTGTTAATATTGTTTGTCTAAAAGGTGTTCTAAAAGGAAATCTGTCTGAAACGTTTTGAAGTTAGGCTTTATGTTGTTTTCTGGAAATATTAGTAGGTAGTTCATGTATATGTGCCAGTTCTTCCAATTCTCAATTTCTTGGTGTAAACATGACTTAAAAATGAAGGTTTTTACTTACGGAGAGATAAAGGGTGTTCTACAAGCATGCTTGAGCTGTCTTTAACTTAGGGAGCCGGAGAATTTATAATAGTGTAGTCATGGCAGCAGAAGGCTTAGCAGAGAACAAAACCTGGCCATGAACCTGAGAGTATTCAAGCTGTGCTTCGTGCCATGCGTGGAGAACTGTGAGCAGTCAAAATGTTGTATTTGAGCACTCCCCTGATCAGGCTCAGGTGATGTTCAGAATAGACACATTCTAATAGGTTTATCAGTTTTCCTACCTCCCACTCAGTTTATGCTGTAGGGGTTAGAGTCAGGTATAAATCCTAAGAAGACTGGGAAAGAACTGGCCATAGTTCCTAATGCTTTTGCTTTGCTGTCAACAAGAAATACCTGTCTCTGAAATGGTAACTTCCTAGCAGACTGCCAGACTGACTCTGTCCTTGGCCACTGGCACTCAGCAATTAAGATGACCCGAGTCTTGAAAGTAGCAGTGAAGACAGTCATACTAGTATGTTTTGTTTCTGTACGTTCTTTCCTTTATAGTTCATCTCCTCCTTAAATTTTAAATATGCAGAATGGACTTCAATTCAGCATCCTGAATCCATACAATTAGCTAATCTGTTACTCAGGGCATCTTAGACAGTAGTATTTCAACATCTGCTAAAAAGCCACATAATGAACTGTCTGTACTTCACAGGAACACCAGGAATTCCAGGACCAAAAGGTATCGAAGGGCCTCCAGGTAATCCTGGGCTGCCTGGACCACCTGGGCCAGTAGGTGAGCATGTACGGTGTAACAAATGTCACCTGCTTCTGTGAAAAACACAACATGAGGCCACCTCCTTTCCTCTTTTTACCATGAAAATGCATGTATACATAATGGATGCTCAGATGTCATTGTGCACACTTAGTTCACTGGAATGAAACAGAAAAGAAAAAAAGTTTTAACTTCGCAACTTTTATCTGCTATTTAAATTGTATCATCAGCCACTGAAACAACTCGTTAACTGCTTCACTATTTACGAGCTTTGGTTGTGTATTCCAGTGGTTGAACATCATTCGGTAAGAGAAAAATTCTGATTTATACTGGCAAGAAACATATTATTTTTAATAAACCATTTATTTTACATGGGCATAAAAGCCTTTTCTAAATTGTCAAGGGGAGTGTGGAAGAGAGAGAGAAAGAGAAAGCAAAGGGGTTTCAATTTTAAAATTATACCCTTGTAAATTTGATACTACACTCTCAGACCTTCAGATTCAGTTGGGAGCAGGGTACGTTTATTTGTTCATTTGTTTTACTTTATTTTTATTTTATTGTAGGCTATGCTTTGCTGTGCTTATGTGTTCTATCCTCCTTTTAGGTGATACTGGTCGTCCTGGCCCTCCTGGTCCTCCTGGGGAGAAGGGACAGCCTGGTCGAGATGGTATTCCTGGACCAGCTGGTCAGAAGGGTGAACCAGGTTAGGTGTCTTTTGGTGGTGCTGTTTTTTTTTTTGTCGTCTTCAGTATGCATTGTGACATCCTGCTTTTTCTATTCCATTTTTTCCTTTAACTATCCATATACCTTCAAACTGCTTCTGTGGTTTCCAGCTGCTGAATGGTTCACAGAGGATGCTGTCAAGATGCCCATGAAGCACAGGACTAGAATTCAGTCAGCTCTCAGATTCTTAATCCCTGGCATGGCTCAACACAGGCTACTGTTCTTGTATTCAGTGGTACCAGTATTACTTCAACTCACTGAGAGAATGGATAAATGTCTGCCCCAAACTTAGAGCCCCAACAAGAAATACAGATGTGTTATAGGCCTAAATCTGAAAGAGCACATTGTGAGTGGATGGAAATATTTATAAATATTCATAATATTATGAAAGTCACAGATACATTTTTTAACAAAACCTGTAGCTTTGGTGCGGACTGTGCATGTGAATAATGAAGCAGAGTTTTAGATGAGCCCCACTTTCATCATTCTTAGCTCTGTGTTCCTCTTCCCAGAGACTTGATAGTTAAATGTTCCTTATTAACTGAATCTGTTTCTTTCCAGGTCTACCGGGTTTTGGGCGCCCAGGACCTCCAGGACTCCCAGGATTGTCAGGTAGAGTTTCTCTGCTGTATTTATTATTATTATTATTATTGCTGATATGAAGAAGTTTGAGTGGAAACTGTCTGTTATAATTAAAAACAGCAACAACAGACAAACAAACCCCAGCATTATATCTTCTGCAACACATGAATATAGAAAAGAAACTATGTGTTTTTTTCACAGCAGATCATTTTAAGTTAACCAAGGAAATAAAGACACTCACTTCTGACCACTGAATATTGTAAATTAGGAATTATGCAGGCAAAATAAAACCACACACGATAATTCAGTCTACTGCATTACGTGGAACTGTGCTGATTTGTCTCTGTAAATAAAGCACTCCTACTACAGATGATAATGAAGCTGCTTTGAAACTCCTTGCTATGTTTTCAAAAGCACTTCACAACCTAAGTTGTATTACTTTCCAGTAACATTCCTAAATCCCATAACTTACTTGAAAATTTTGCATGCATGTCTTAACTGTCAGCAGTGTCTCAAAAAAAATACTGAAGTCTTAATATTCAGAAGATTTCTTTGCAGGTATATAAAGCTCATGAAAGCATTGCTTGTAGGTTCATAAGCTCTGAGGATGCTTATAAATTAGAGTGTCACTGAGTAGTAAAATGAAACTTAGTAAGATCTTCTCACATTTCAGAAGCTATAGCAGTTTCTCCTGCTAAAATTATTAGCCCTAATTCTTTTCTGAATTTGTTGCATCAATTTTACATTTTCTCAGTCATGAATGAGGTAAGTAGTGGTCAGACTTGCACCTCTTAGTCAAGACGGAGAGAAATAGCTCTGCAAATTCACATCTGGAATTTTCTGTATATCAGTGTGTAACAGTGTTCATAAATATGGCTGTTTGGTTTTACAGGGCAAAAAGGCGAACTGGGATTACCTGGCCCACCAGGACCCCCTGGACTTCCAGGTCTGAAGGGAGAACCAGGTTTCCAGGGATTCCCTGGTCTACAGGGTCCACCAGGTCCACCAGGATTACCAGGGCCGCCTCTGGAAGGTCCTAAAGGTAGCCCTGGCCCCCCAGGTGTTCCAGGAAGACCAGGTAAGGGCATGATTCACATCTATCCACATTTGCCAGTACTATTGTTTTTTGCTGGTAGGTTATCAGTTTTTAGTCCTTCTCAATTTATTTGGATGGATAAGCCCAAGACCCGTGGAATGGGTCTTAATTGTTTATGGGCAACTAGAGGATTTTGTTGCCAAGAGTAACGGTATTTAAAAATAAAACATCCTCAGTTTCTATTAATTTCTGATACCTGGCAGCAAAAATCCAGTGTTTTAATAAATGTGAAATTCTCCGCATGCTGTCACAGAAATCATCTAGCGAGCACGATATCGACTTCTGAGCACCTGATACCTTTTGCAGTACTGTCACTTGATGAGCAAATGTCATCGCGCACAAAACCCAAAAGTAACAAACTGCATCGTTTTAAGAGTCATGAAAATCAAATTCATGTTAGCATCACAGCATGATCAGATCGGATAGCTGCCTCTTCACCTTTGTATCACGTAACATTGCTCCACTGTGTCATGTGGCTCCCATGGATTCAGTGCACCATCATGCCATGTTCATCTTTCCATTCCATGTTTGCACTTTGTTCCTGCACCGACTAATTCTGGGAATGAAAAACCTACTGTACTGAGTTAACATTGCTGAGCAACTTCCTTGCTTGTTTTAGAATTCGATCTTTTTGTCAGAATGTTTAATAGGGTTAAGATAATACTCTTAAAATGTATAATTAATGAGCCTGGCACAGCTCTCACCCAGGCTTATTGCTGCATCTTAAGTCTAGAAGTAGTTCAGCACCAGTAAGACCCGACTCATCTCACTTCATGTGGTTTATATTCTCCTTAAAGGAGACAGCACTTCCACACCCCAGCTAATGATTGGCTACAGTTTTTTGTTTCCATGTATATAAAGTAGTATTATTTTTATTTATTGCCCTCAAATTCTCACCTCAGGTTTTTCTGTTGCCTGAATGTTCATTTGGGGAAGTCAGTTTTGAGCTAGTGTATTTGTAACATAGGATGTGTTTTTCTCTTTAGATATCAAGGGAGAATACAGTTTTGAAGTAAACCTTTTGAGTTTTGAGGGGAAATAAACAATCAGTGAGGTTCTGCTCAGCCATGTTCTCTCTCTTTTTCTCTTTCTTTCTATTTCTATTTTTGTTGCATGCAATGTATAAAGTGAAGCATTTGTTTCACTCAGTTATGCATGAACTAATGTGGACAAACCAAACTATTATTGCAGTTCTGGTACAATCAGCACTCCAACCTTTTGTTTCAAATGATAGCAGTCTATTGTTGAATGCTGATTTTTATAACGTTTCAAATAAGGCAGCTAGTCATAAATGTGATGTCTTGCTGTCAGACTCCTCCCTTTCTGGAGACATAAATAAAAACAGGAGTTGTATGTATACATTGTCTGTTGTTGACTTCTGGGTATGTTCTAAGATTAATAAAAGTGATGAGGTCAAACATGATGAAACACTGACTTCAGCTGAGTTGCCTCAAAACCAAATTTGGATAGACTGTGTTGGGAGGGATTTATTCATAAAAAGAAGCCAATCTCCAGGGCAACCTAACACCACTGTTATTCCATATGTCATTTTTCATTGCAATGAATAATAATAGTTTGGTGTTTTGCATACTGTATGTAAAGAAATATTGAGCTAAATCTAAAAAGAAAGGTTTAGTTGAATATGTTAGTTTGTTGATATTTCTAACAATTTTGATGTTTTTCCCCTCGTTCTAATGATGACCTTGGTGAACTCTGACCCCCTACTCCCAGGTCCCTCAGGTTAGCCCCTTAACTCAAAAATAATAACTTTGCATGCAGGTGAAAGTATGTACTTTTTTTAGTGTCTGAATACAGATATGCTGAGTCATTTTTCTTACATAACTTTTAGTCTGTGGGAGAAAAGAACTTAGGCTTTCAAAGCGTAGAGTTCCACGTTGTTGTAGGACTGACTGACACTGGAAGGACTGCTTTCCCCCTGGTGAAAGTTCACGTGGATCCGGATTTACAAGGCTTTGACAGTGACCCAGCTGTGAGACTTAACTTTGGTGTGTTTATTCCCAGAGGAGGTGGGAAAAAAAAATGCTACCTTTCCTCTTCATATCCAAACAAACCAACCAACCAACCAACCAAAAACCATCATGTTTTGCTGCCCACCCCTGCCTTTGCTGCATACTCGTGCTTTGTAGTTTGGGCAAATAGCATTTTTGTAACACCTGCTGATGATGAGTTTGGATGCACTGAAGTGATATAACTTCAATGAGATGCTCCTTTAATATGAAGAGCCTCCATAGGAGCACAAGCAGTTACACAGAGTAAATAGAAATGTTTTATGTTCCCAGCATAGAGCCTTTTAACTTTCCAGTGCAGAGAAGTCCTTATTTCCATTGCTTTGTTTCACCAGCACGTGTTTGGAGGAAATAAGGAAAGCTCTTCCTTTACTATGGATGTATTTAATCAAAATGAGGCCCGTGGGCTTCTCCCTCTCACCACTAGGGAGGAGCAGGACTGGTAATTTTCACAAGCTTTTCTTACTTCTAGCAGTCAGTACGTAGCACAGGTCAGCTTTTGGGGAGACTTTACCATTTGTGTCTAGATTGAAAATGACTTAGTATATCTACTTAATAATAATGAAGTCTGTAAGTTTTGCTGTGATGACTTTTATGAAGCAAAGAGCAGTCATCAAAATTCAAGAAGTTTTTAGAGTGCTGTGCTAAGCACTGTGGGTTAGCAAATGTGCTAGCCCCTGATGTTTGGAAACTGAAATATGTATCTACCCTTATGCAGTTGTGGAAATAATACAACAACAACAACAAAAGATATTTTCCTTTAATTAAAACATGGTCATACAGTGACCACAATGTCAAAGAGAATTAGCATCATGGCTTTGCTGAGAAGAGCTTACCAACTGCTTCATATTTTGTTCCACCCTTAGACCGTGCCCAGACAACATTCAGTAATCAACAAATATACGAAAGATTTATAAATCATAGCAAAACTTATTTAATAGTGAAAGTTTAAGTACTTAACAGCATCGATGAAATGTCCATGTCGTTATTTTTAACAGCTGTATTACAACTAGTATTTAAAATGATTTACCAAATATGTAAGAAATAGTACACCAAGGTAAACCTGATATGTATTTATTCTAGTTTTTAGCTGCAAATTGCATGGTTATACATTGACGTATTTAAATCATTTCACTGACATGAAAGATGCAAGTGGCACAGGAGCTGCAATACCTATTAATTCAGTAGGAAGACCAGCTTACCTTTAAATAAAAGGATACTGAAGTGATTTTCTTCAGGATGTCATCACATGCTATTTGCCACAATAAATTTTAACAGGCAAATTAGCATCTTGGGGTATTTTTATTAAGAAAAATCAATGCCTACAGTAAATACAGTAAATTCTAACTTTCTAAGCTTTTGCTTTTTGCTTTTGTATTTTTGCTTATAGCATTTACAACCCCTTTAATCCATGTCAATTCTGGTTACTATTTTGGGAATTATATGCCTACTTTTCAGACCTAGGATTTTGGTCACAGATTGTGGCCACTCTTAACCTGATCTGTAGTGTAAAGTCCTTGTCATCAGTTGTACTCCTGCCCTGCCCAAAGCATGATTTTCCTCAAACGTAAGCTGTCATTCACAGTGTAGCTGTGTATTTGCCAAGCTGCAGGCCCTGTGAGTGATGAAAATTGTCAGTGAAATGGTTTCATAGTGTAAACTGCATTGTGAGTAGGACTAACCAGGCACAGGCCTCAGTTGTAATGTTAAAGCAATAACACATTTAGTAAAGCTTTAAAGTTTGCCATTAAATGAAGAATGTCAAATTAGTCCTAGTAGAGCCAAGTCACCAGAATAGCTTGTATCTGAAAATACATATCGTGTACTCATGTATGGTCTTATGCATGCATGTGGATTATATTCTATATACAAAATATGCTGGTGAAATGGGTTGATGTGTAGTGTATATGCTGTCATCTGTACTATTTCTAACTAGTAATCTTGTTTTGTACTGTGTGATGTCTGACCCTTCTAACATCGATCATTGGGCTTTGGTGAACTCTGATCCTTCCAGGTCCTCCAGGTTAGACTCTTCACTCAGTCACTTTATTTTACTGCGTTGCATTTGATATAAGAGAGAGGTTGTTTTCCTGCAGTTCTGTCATTTTCTTCTTAAGGACTGTGGTTACCCTGAAAGTCGTGTGTGTTCCATCAGCATGCCTCAGATGGCAGCCTGTTGTTTTGCATGTGTACAATTCTGTACCAGTTAAAAAGAACAAAATGAACACAAAAGCCTCTTGCATGAGATGGGATGTTTTCTATAGCTGAAACTGCAATGGGATGTGTGAGAAATATAGTACAAAATTGCTCTTATTTAAAAACAAAATTCTGGAATTAATTCAACACTCAGATTTGCATGCAGAAATACAGCTCATCAAGTTTATCCACTGAATATAGACAATGAGGATTTCAAAGGGCATTTTAAATTCAGAGGTTTCAGAAGAATTGAAAATCCAGCACACTGCCACGTGTGATTAATTTGTTGCACTACGGGGGAGAATGTCATAGCACTGTCCTGCAAAGAGATCCTTTTGTTAATCCAATTAGGAAATCTGACATAAGTGTTCTTAGCCATTGCTGCATTTGCTTACGGTTTGCTTTGCCATAAGTTACCTTCTGTTTGGATGGTAGCATAAAGGTGCACGGCCTCATTTTTTAGTGCTCAGAATAGCTAGGCTTCATTTAAATATACAGCTTTCTTTTGGTTTAATGTGGCTGTTGCAAAGAGAAAATATTTAAAGACTGGCTTATTTATACATAGCATAATTCTACTAAAGATAGAAAACCAGCTGGAGGGTCACTGAATATAAAAAGTGCCTGCAACTCCAATTAGTATTTAGGCAAGACAGGATGAGGGGCTTCCTCCTGCTCAGCAGTCAGTAAACGGCAGATACTAGGCTCCTCTGTGGGTATTGGAAACAGCAGAAAAGCAGCATTATTTTTACATTTCTGAATCTGTTAACCTAGCACTTAGGAGATGGTGAATGCAATACAGGACAGCAGAGGGTATATTTGTACCATCTAATTTGGGTTTTTTTGGCTCCTATTAAAAGGTAGCTGTCTGGTCACTGGTAAGTTCCTAATGCAGGTGATTTGCACTGCTGTCTAGAAAGACCTGCTTCTCTTCATCAACTAGATGAGGAGCCTTGGTTCCTGATTTGGGTAGTACAAATAACCCCTCTATTTGTTTTCCCTTTAGTTTAGGGTGTTTTATTTTGTTTTTACACTGAAGGCACAGACTTGTGGAGAACAGGTGACATGTACTGATATGTGTGTATTTGTTCCATGACGTTAAGGTTCACCGGGCCCAGAAGGTCCACGAGGGCCACCAGGCAGTGGGGGACTTAAAGGGGAAAAAGGGAATCCGGGACAGCCTGGCCCACCTGGCCTGACTGGTCAAAAGGGAGACCAAGGACCACCTGGACGCCAGGTAGGACAAGAACTGGGTTTATTTTTAAATGCAATAAAAACGGAATATGTTTAGGTTAAATATGCCTTTTATTGTAGTAAAATAAAAGCCAAAGTATGGTTGTTGTTATTATAATCTGTCTCAGCAAGATGGAGGGTCTTTTCTTTATCCCTCAGTATCCAGGGATACCATTATATTCCCATGGGATCTGGAGTTGCCAATGAAGGGTTCACATTCCAGTGTTCTCTGACAGCACCTACTGTACCAGGCAGTGAGCAAGCAGAATACAAGGCCTCAGTCTCCTCAAGTACTACTTCACAGATCCAGAATGTTCTGATTTGTCCTTTACCCACTGTTTTTATCTTCTTTTCTGAAACCACTGGGGAGATGAGTGAATAACATGAATCTGTTGTCTTCAGGGAGATCCTGGTCGTCCTGGTCTGAATGGCATGAAGGGTGACCCCGGCGTTCCAGGTGTTCCAGGATTCCCAGGTATTTAACTAGCATTTCAAGGGAAAACTTCCAGGCACAGTAGCAGCTCCTCGGGGAGGAAAGAAGCCTGATATGGGCCATTCTGCAGCAGATTTTATAAAACAACATGTTCTTTCACTGTGTGACGATGTGAATTTGATCTTTCAGGTATGAAGGGTCCCACTGGACCTGCAGGACCTGCTGGCCTCACTGGCAGTCAAGGACTGCCAGGCCCACCAGGTAGGAGTCTTGGGTAGCACTACTGTCACTTTGATCCCTGTTGGTAGAATTTGTTATGCAGCTGTAGAACTGTGTGGATCTCGGCCAGCAATGATGTGGTTTAGAGAGTATCTGTACTTCTGCTGTATTTTATACTCTATATACAGCCTACTTGGATTAACTTCTGCAAGAGCTGTCCTTTAAGATATCACCAAGAGCACTTTTTTTGCATTTTATTTACACCGACACTTATTCTTTATAGTTATAGAACTCTTGGCTGCTGACTTTGCAGTAAATAACAGAAATACTGTGCTACCAAAACTGTCTTCAGTGCTCTCTTCCATCCTGGTTTCTCTAATACTGAGCTGTTTTCTCTCAGGTCCACCAGGTTTACCAGGTACCATTGGACGAAGCATTGTTGTCAAAGGTGACCCTGGTCCTCCAGGACCTCCAGGACTGCCTGGGTCAAAAGGGCCACCTGGACTGGCAGGGCCACAGGGATTGCCAGGTATGGTTCTAGGTCACTGCATGAAAAATGACTAAGAAGTGTAGCAGGC
Source organism: Callipepla californica brunnescens (assembly GCA_023055505.1). Lineage (NCBI taxonomy): Eukaryota > Metazoa > Chordata > Aves > Galliformes > Odontophoridae > Callipepla > Callipepla californica. The sequence continues at coordinate 5,578,048 of JALIRH010000013.1, forward strand.
TGCATGTTGCAACACGTGGATGAATTCAGCAAGAGATAAAGAAAAATCTGAGACTGTACCCAGATATATACAGCTGGTTTAATGATCTGTTCTTGTCTAATGTAATCATGAAGAAACAAGAGATGACCCCAGATAGCTTAAACATTTCTGTAGTGAGGTTTCAAGAGCTTTTATTTCCATTACCTGTTTGTCTGTTCTAGGTCCAATTGGTGTTCCTGGCGATCCAGGGCGAGATGGACTCCCCGGTTTTGATGGCCCAGCAGGACGTAAAGGAGAGAGAGGTCTTCCAGGCCAACCAGGTACAGTTTTCATCCCATGAGGACCCACTGGAAAAAGAGATGCTCCCTATTGAGTTCCAGCTAACAGTCATGTTAGCTGGGAAAGGTCATTTGCCTTGTGAGAATAATGAAATCATAATTTGAGGATTTTCTTAGTACGAAAATATTACAGGGTGCTGAACACACTTTAGTTTGGAGTATTCTCGTGATCAGCACATTGTTAGTCATTGCTGAATAATACTGTAGAACACTTTATCTCAAGATGAATGGCATCCCCTTTGGAGCAGTGATGAGGCACAGCAAGAAGGGAAGAAAGTAAGAAAAAGAACTGAGAGATTACTGAAATAATTTTCTCCTTACATGGAGATCATGAGTGAGGAAAAGGAGACTTGATAAAGGAAATAATGTCATAATATGCAGAGATCAAGCTACCATGAAGTTATTGCTTAGAATTACTGATCTGAAAAAAACTTGACTACATGCTGAACAGTTTAGTCTAAAGCAGAAGACAAATACTAGGTAGCTATATGCTGCAGCCTTGTGAGGAAAAAAATACTAGAATTTAAACAGTTAAAACAGTATAAAAATCCACAATGTCTTTTTTGTTTTTCATTGAAGTAGCTTTGTGAAATCTGTTGGCATTATTTTAAGAGAAAAAAAAGTAAACTATAGATATTTGTGGTTATACTTTCTGGTATTTTGCTGTTCAATAACAAATGCCTTTTCTGATACTCCTCTCAGAGTAATATCACTCTCCTTGCTCTCACTCAGGGTTGTCTAGTCTATTTGCACTTCGTTATCTACTCCAAAACTGACTACACTTTCTCATTTCATTTTGGGTTTTAGCTGAAGATTGTTAGACCGTGCCCTGGAGTGAGATGTTCTTCTGTTTCTGGCTCTGCCACTTATTTTGTGATCTTGAACAAGATGTTTCAGCTTTATCTTACCAAGCTGCATGGGTGGATGAGTATGTTTTGGAATTAGGAAGCTGATCTGGACTTACAGCAGTAGCTGTGATATCCACTGCAGCTGTTAAGCTATTGCCTCACAGCTCCAACATATTTAAATTCAGAATACCCCTTTGACGCAGAGAAGTTGCACTGTTATAATTAATTCATTCAAGCTTAGAAGAAAAAAATAGCTTAAGGTAGCTTAAGGAAGATGGTGTCAGCAGATTTCAGGTTCCTCAGCTTGCAAGCACCTTAGTTGTCACTACACCGTCCTCCCTTTCAGAGCTAGGTTATTCCTGAAAGAGCAAGAAATTGTCTTAATAAATACTGTGCTGTGTCTTCTCTCATGTGAATAGGTTCACGAGGAATACAGGGACCCCCTGGTCCTGATGGCTTACAAGGCCCACCTGGGCCTCCTGGAACAGCTTCTGTTGCTCACGGATTCCTTATAACTCGTCACAGCCAGACTAGGGATACACCACTATGTCCACAGGGAACTTCGAGGATATACGATGGATTCTCTCTTTTGTACGTGCAAGGAAATGAGAGAGCCCATGGCCAGGACTTGGGTGAGATATTTTGTATGTTCTGCCTTTAAGGGGAAAGATGATGTATGTGCTTCTTCAGATGCTCTGGTTTAATGACAGGACTGTCCTGGAGCTTACCTAAATGAGAATCGGGGATGCATGCTAAGATCTACTACATCCAGAAGCTGCTCTTATTAATTCAGGATGAAAAGACTGTAAACCAAAATTGAGAGTCAAGTTTTTCCCTCATGTGACAATTTGATAACACATGCTGAACTCTCACAATTATCGTTCTCAAAAAAACTGCTAAAAACAATGAAGCAGGAACTTGGCAGTCACGTTTCACATATCTTATTCTGTAGGTACTGCTGGGAGCTGTCTTAGACGTTTTAGCACCATGCCTTTCATGTTCTGCAACATCAACAACGTTTGTAATTTTGCATCAAGGAATGACTATTCCTACTGGCTATCAACTCCAGAGCCAATGCCAATGAGCATGGAGCCACTGACAGGGCAGAGCATTCAGCCGTTCATCAGCCGGTGAGACAAAGAAGGCTACCACACCTCTTTCCTTAGTGTCTGGATAAAGAAATAGTACATCTCACCATGTATTTCCAACCTGCATTTTGGATATTGTAAGATTGGTCTTGTCATGTTTTGCCCTGGGAAATTCAAGGGGAAGAGGTGGTTTTGAAGTGTTTGTTGTCTGAAAAGGCCCATCTGTGTGCAGCGGTAATCCTTAGAGGCTGAAAGGCTGGAAGGGCTTTTCTGACCTGAGGAATCACAGAATGAACAGGAAAAACACAGGAGCCAGTAGCTCTAGGATTAAGGCATTCACCTGGGGACTTGGAGCTTCCACTTTTTACTTCAGGAACTGCTTCTGTATTTTACCCAGTGGTTGTTAGCGGAAATTAGGCAGGGTCTGTACTCGGAACCACTGTCTTACTGCACTCACAAGATACATAAGAAGTCTAGACTAATAGCACAGCCCCTCACAAGCTAGGTCTCCCTTTTTCTGTGAGATAACTCTTAATAAAACATGCATCTTACTGTCGCTTGTTTCTCTGATACTTCCCCTGTGCCCAGATGTGTTGTGTGTGAAGCTCCTGCTATGGTGATAGCAGTCCACAGTCAGACCATTCAGATTCCTTCATGTCCTCCAGGCTGGGACTCCCTTTGGATCGGTTACTCTTTCATGATGGTAAGAACTGCCTCCTGCTCCACAAGTGACTATTACCTGTTTGTGTCCTCAACTAGCTGCTTTAACGCTCTGTTAAAACTATAATGGCAGTTAGTAGAAAGCCTCTACCTGTAGTTAAAAAGCATGGCAGCCAAGGTTAATAACAATTTTCCAGTACATAGAGAGAATGATAACACTCTGTGAGTCCTGCCTTTCTAAGGATAGTTCTGGAGGTGTCAGACATCACATAATCTCAACCATACAGTGGTTCTTTTAGGAACTGCATCCTGTGCTATTAATTTCTAGTTCCTTCTCTAAGTTTCTTGTGTGTGTTTCTTTCCTCCCCGCTCCCCTAGCACACTAGTGCTGGAGCAGAGGGCTCTGGACAGGCCTTGGCATCACCTGGATCCTGTTTAGAAGAATTCCGCTCCGCTCCATTTATAGAGTGTCATGGTCGTGGCACTTGTAACTACTATGCCAACTCATATAGTTTCTGGCTGGCAACTGTAGAGGTCTCAGAAATGTTCAGGTAAGAAAACCTGTTTTTTCTATATTGCTTTATTCCAGGCTGAAATGTTTGGAAACCAAATTTATTCCCAAGATCAAAAGAGAGGTGTTTACAGGGAAGCAGGGAAGAGTTTAGTTTGTTTTCCCCCTCACAACCAGTTTTTCAAGTGTGTGCTTGGGTAAGCCTTTTATACGATGGATAAACTTGTGAGGGCACATTCTGTTTTGCAAGGAGTCAGATTCTTTTTACATCAACTCTTATTCACATTTAGTAGTACTTCCTCTGAATGTTGTCCTACTGTAGCGACTGGAGTTGGAGTTTAAAAGATCTCTTTTGTTGTTTTTTTTTTCCTTGCACACTCTTAATTACTCAGATATTTTAAAAGGTGGTTCACAGACACAGAGGGGACAGGTGTGAGGGGAAACCAGGGGAAATCTGCACTGTGTAATTCTCAGCCCTAGTGCAGGATCAACTGTACTTAAACCTTTCAAAGCGGATGTTCATGTAATCTGTTTTTAAAAGCCTGGTGTGAAGGAGGTTTCATACCCTCCCTGGCAAACATTTTTACCAGTACTCTGCAGAAGGATTAGGACATTAGCTTCTCTGCTTTTAGGATTTCAGCTCCTCCAGGTTTTTCCCTTTCTAATTGGCCAGCAGAAACAAATGCTATCGCCTTGTTTTTGCACTGGTAAAAACCTCATGAATATTCCCACTGCCACCAACCTGAAAAATGTGGCCCTGTAGAATAGGGCTGGCAGTGTGACATAGCAGTAGTGGCCTCTAATTGGGTTTTGTGTAACAACTACACTGTAATATTTAATTGCACATGAAGTAATCATCCCCAGGTTTTCAGGGTAGTTGATTAGTGATAGTTCATGGTGAAAACTGCCTTCTGCTAACTACTGTGGATATTTGAACTTTCTCACCCTACCATTTGCCATCTCCCATAAACACAACTTACTTCCTTGAAAAAGAATTCAAGGATAGCACTTAACGTGTGAACATACATTACTAAAACATGTTGTATTACCACCTCTCATTTCCATATCCTACAGAATAGAAGTAAATTATTTGGTAAATGCATAATTTAAATTTGCAAATGTTACTGTAACAGTGTTCCTAATGGATTGTTGTAATTCCCTTCAACTGAGAAACCAGAAATCACAAAAGCATGTTTCATGGCAGGGGGAATGTGCAGTGGACCCTAATATGCAAAAATTGCATTCAGTCCTGTACGTGATGTAACACAAATAGTAAAGTGAGCAGAAGTAGTGGGTGAGCATGTGTTGTGTAGTGGGGCACTGGACAACACTGAAGTGCTGTTATGTGCTGTGGATATACAGAACAATCGCTCTTAAATAGGAGTTAGTCCTGTATGTAAGAGTTTCTGTCATGTTTTACCTCCAAGTCTGGAGTTGAGTAGAATTCTGAAGTTGCAGTTCTCTGAACAATGAGGCAGCTAACCCGAGCCTTACTGTTTTGTGTGTCAACCAGTAAACCTCAGTCAGAGACACTGAAAGCTGGAGACTTGAGGACGCGGATTAGTCGCTGCCAAGTTTGCATGAAGAAGACGTAACGTCTTGAAGGATGTTTTAAAACAGTTGAAAATTCCTGAGATGCACTGTCCTCCAGCTGCAACAATGGTGCTACTGTGCAGAAAGAAAACAAAAAACAAATCCAAACTGTTTTAACCATGCAAATTCAAGTGTACCTCACTCGTGCCAAGCTAAGGGATGTTTGGTGCGTATCTGACAACAGGACTAAGATGAGATGGAAGAATTGACCTCCTGGAAACGGCAAAGACACTTGTGGTTCACAAAGGATCAGAAGATGAAAATGTCATTTCTCTCCCTGTACCAAAATGGCACCTTTTTGATCAGTCAAGAGAATAAAGACAAACAACGCACTGAGTATGTCTAACGTAACAAGACTGCAGTTTTGAAAAACATTTTTCATGGTGCTACTAACCCTACTGTATCCCAGGTTTTTAATATGAAATTTTAAGCTTATTTCTCTGTAAGTAATGAAATGTGTATATTGTGTAAACACCTTTTTAGCTGAAACCTTCAGTCATTTAGAAACAAACCAGACTCGGAGATAAAAAAAAAAAATGCTTATGTCTGAAATCAAAATATACAGCAGTATTTTATTACAAAATTCATGGTACAGAGAGAATTTACAGCTCCTACACCAATTTATTCATTCGATATTTAATTTCTTCCTCTGTGGCCAACCTGTCATATCTGGGGAAATGCACAATTATTCTGAAGTCATTTTGATCAGGGTTTTAAATGTTGACACCGTATACCATGCCATCAGTGGTTCTGTTTGTGCTTAGAGATCCCAATCCACTTGAGAAGTTTGTTGCTTTATTTTTTTTTATCTTGTGAAGATACGTGAAATGATTAGCCATACACTCATATCCTTCTCTTCTGAATGAAAGTCACGTTCACATTTTAGTAGCATTTGGTATAGTTCAACAACAGCTGCTCTTTGGGAATATCCAGTTATCAAAGCATTTAAGATTATGCTTACGTGAAACCTCTCTCTACTCTGAAGTGAAGTCATACATATTATCCAAACTAGTGTACGTGCTAAGAAATGCTAAAATAAAGTGTAAACTGGTGGAAACTGATCTTATCCTACTTACGATTTAATCTTTTCGATCTTATGTGAATTTATATGCATCCAAAATGTATTTACAATATATAGCAGCTCCTGCATATGTACAGTTCACATAAGGCCTTGAAAGATGGTGCATGCAGTTCCTGGTTTCTGATGTCATTTTGTAAGAATTCTACTGTGTATGTCTTAGTGTGTCACTATTTGTGCAATAGCTGAAAAGTGATCACTTTTTGTATGCATAACTGTCCATGATCGTTCTGCTCCTATGCTCAGTGCTGCTTTATTTACACTTATGTATAAACAGAGCTCCCAGCCGAAGCAAGACTGTTTCTCAAAGTGATGATAACGTTCATGTTTTCATTGTATATTGTCACCTCCACTATCTATCAATACAACTCCATTTGTGAATTAACATAGAGCTTTATACAGGTGACGTGTATCTGTTTATTTTGACTGCTGTTAATAATTTATCTGCTAATGGCTGTTCACCCTTTCCTTTCAGTTGTCCTTGTAACCGTGGAGCATCAGAAATCTTGTTTTATGCATATTTGACAAAGACATAGGACTGGTGACTAACACAGGTGGCAGTGGTATATGCAATGAGATTGGTGCTGATTTCAAAAGTTTTCAGGTATGAAACAGGTTATTTAGTTTAAAATGAAAAATATGAATAGCTTTATCCTTTTTCCTTTAATGCAATGATATATGTTGGTAGAGAGTGGCCTATTCAGTGATGTGCATCCTTCAACTCATTCTATTTTGATTTGCTGATGCATATAAACAGAACCTGTTGCTACCTCCAAGTCAAGTACTTGTTACCAAAGCTAAAATAAAATGCTAAGTCTCTTTTATTGTAAGCCCCTATCTTGCTACTTGCTCCTCCCTCAGCAGCCTAAAATGAACACAGGAGCCTATTCCTACCCCAGGGAGCAGAATAGAGGCTAAGGTCCAGGAGCACCCAGGCTGAAGAGCTCGTCCAGCCCTCACTCGGGTCTCTACCAACTCCACTTGTATTGCCTCCCCACCACCACCAAACTGTGTTCGTATATGGGGATCTAGGAAAGGGCAGAACACATTTGTTCTTAGTACTGCATCAGTGGTGCTTCTTTCTAAGATTGGGCCTCTTTTGCAGCATGCACAACAGCACCTACTGAACAGTGACGAGACAGGAGTTACAGTTCCAGTCTAACATAGATAGCGTGCAGAGCAGCTTGTTTTGTGGCAGCAGAGTAGTTCCCCAACCTGTGAGATGACCACAGAAGAGCAGATATACTTCTGACAGGTATGTTCTCATGAACTTCAACCAACTTTAGGCTGAGATTTCTCAGTGAGTGTTTTTTCTTTGTTTTGGCTTTTTCCTTGGTTAAAGAAGGAGCATCTTTTAACTGAGACACACAGTAGAGACTAAAAAGATATTGCACCTTAGAACAGGCAAACCACTTGACCTGTATTAGCTTTGAGTTTCTCTTCTATAAAAGCAAGCATGGTTATTTTCTCCCACTTCTCGACTGCTTAGACTGTAAGCTCTTTGGGGCAGAGACATGTCTACGTGCAACACTGGGGAGGCGTCAGATGTTGGCTGGGGCCTCTAGGTGCTATCCATCAGTATATGATATTAAACTACAGGTAAAACCTTGTGTTTGCAAATGTATGATTATTATTTTAAGTGAAAAAGAAAGAACAACAACCCTGAACACGTACAGTCTTCAGCCTAAACAGGATCTGGATCAGCCTCACCCCCAGTTAGGCTTTTTCAACTGAAGTCTGATTTGTCTTTAACTGAAGTTTTTATTACCCTGGCTAATTACGTCAAACCTCCTTTAGTTCATCCTAAGCAGGAGCCTGGAAAATAACGCAGCTGCATAAGCTGGATGGGGGGAAAGACGAGCACTTTAGCCACTCGAGGGCACCGTGCAGCTTTGAAAGAAAGCTGAAGTAGAAAGAGGACCGAATTTCTGGAAGTGCCTGCATCAGCAAGGACGTACATTAATACATTAAAGCGTGCTGGAATGGGGAGAGCATTACCCCCCCTTGCCCAGTTTTTAGAAAGCTTCTTGCAGAATGGAATCCAAGAACACGTGCTGTCAATTGCAATGGGGCTTATTAGTTTAAAAAGGCAATTCTCCAAATGAATACTAGTTTGCAAATCCTAAAAACAGTAACCTTCCCCATAACTTGCATTTACACTGCTCTAGTAGTAAATAATTACACACAGCTTAACGCGGGCTGTTCGGCACCCTCCTTTACTCTCTAGTAATTCCTATTGCAGTCAGGACTGAAAGGAAACCGCTTCCTTCAACCTCAAGGTTGCATGCAATACGGGATTTAAACTTCTGAAATGGTTCTCCAGTCTGAGTAGAACCTATAAACCAAGGCGGTCACCCAGAGCAGCATAAAACATTTGAAGTACAGCGAGCTAGAGTACTGCACGTAAATGTTGTGCTTTAAAAGCTCTTCGGCATGCAGTTTTTTTGTCCTATGCCCAATAGCTAAGGATTTCTCACCTCAAAGGATAGAAGGAGTGCTAGTTTTATAACCTGGAAGTGACTGATTGATCCTGCAAGCAACCAAAGCCCAAGTTCCAAAGTTCTATTTTTTTCTATCCAGGTTCTGCTTTTTGTAGTGTATCCTTTGTGTATTTTGAGGACTTTGCTAATGGTACAAAAGTGCCATTGTAGGGGCAGCAAGGGACAGTGCTTTTCCAAGATTGAGGAGTGTAGTGCTCTGGGCACCATCACATATTTGTAACAGCTCCTTCCCAGAGAAGTTACCCTTCAGACAGCTGAGCAGTGTGGTCAGACAGGATATTTTGCTGCTGTGGCTACTTCCACTGGGCTCTGAGCAAGAGACAGCAATAACTTCCTCCTCCCAGGGTAGGCTATTGACAGAAAGCAGGACACTTGCCAGCGACAGGCAGGAGCAGTAATTAGCCCAGGGGAGTAGCAGCAGTGTGCTACGTTTTAAAGCACAGGATAAGTATCTTGGATTCTTTGCTTCAGAAGGAAAGATTATTAACTCAGCCCATTTGCAGCAGACTGGTAACCAGTGCCTAAGAACAGCCCCATCTGGCAACTGAGTCAGGAGTAACTGGTTATTAAAGCAGGCAAACTGCTGGCTCCACTGGAGGTGCTCACTATAGCTCAAGGGTGGAGTGCACAACAGCAGCTGCTGCTGCTCCGGTGCCAGCAAGTAGCTTCTGTGCCCACTGAGCTCAACTTTCCTGACTGTCAGTCTCCTGTAACTTGTAACTCTTCTTTAAAAGGAAATTAAAAATAATCTTAAAATAATTTAATTGAAAATTAATTAACTTGGTGAGTCAGAAAGAAAAGCAAAGAAACAAAGCAACTGCCTACGCTCGGTGTGTTCCTCTAACAAAAAAGGGGGGAAATGTTCTTACCTCCCTGGTATGCACAGCAGGCTCAGTGCTCCCCTCTGTGCTGCTCCTTCATGAACCTTCAAGAAAAAAAAAATAGAGAGGAGAAACTGTAATGTAATGTAAACTGAAATGCATGTTTGTTTGAGGGAATGCTATTGCAGCAGGCAACAGAGGGTGCAGGGATGAAAAAGAATACAAACATTACCTGAATACTCTTAAATGGTTCTTCTTCCCCTCCATGAACTCCTCGTTCCCAGATATTTGATTACTTCCAGTGTCACACTGCTCAGTGAGATGCGAGGCTCACCAGCACCGCTCACTGCCTTTCAAAACAAAGACTTTTAACGCGCATTCTAGTGTTGCCTTCAAATTCAGATAGGAAGCCCTACTGCTTTCTGGAATCAATTGAGGGCTTTCATCATCGTGCTCCAGGAGCTGAGTTCTGTCAGTGTTTTGTTTAAAGAGGTTTGAAAAAACAGCATGAAACTGCCTCCCCCCAAAGAGAAAGCCCACCCTCAAGCACAGAGCTCATCTCAGGTCCAGGGAGACTTCCACTCAGAGGTCTCTTAAAGCAGTTATTGTGAGGCTGTTGCAACAGTCCTGACGGCGTTTGGATGGTTTTCACCGTTCACTGCTGGTAGAGCTGTTTTTTTGTTTTCCTTCCCAATAGAAGCTACACGCTATAAAACGAGGCCCTAAGAAAGGGGCCTCGTTTAGTTGGAAAAAACTGTCCTTAAAGCAAACTTGACTTCTACCAAGTTGTCACAATGCAGCATTCTGAATAACAGTAAGAATTAAACGAGCTGTTTTTAAAGAAAGAAAAGTAAGACATTTCAAAGTAACCACCCACATCCGTGGAGAGCGCGTGCTCACATCTATGGATGTAAGTCCTCTGCAGCATTAAGATACCATTCACATCAGTAAGAACGTGAAAAGCTGCTACAGTTTGCTGGTACTTCCTGCTTAAGCTCAGTTGTTTCTACAAGTGTATGCATTACCTGGAAATCGATGATCGATTACCTGGAAATCGAGACATCGATGCAGGCTTTGCTTTTACATCCTGGGTCCTAAACATCTCAAACCACAGTATTACTAGGAAGCCTAACACAGCAGAGCTGTACAGGGCCCTTCACCCTAGGGTCTGAGCCACCTGTCTGATACTCTGCAGAGTTCCTTCCACAACGACTACGTGCTGCTACTGGAACTTCCATGTGCAGTCTTAAAGTTGTAAACAAACACTGCCATTACTCCTCAGCATTTAAAGCAGGAACTGTCACACACGACTTCCCCCACCCTCACACACACACACACACACACACACACCATTCAGAAGCTCCGTTGTTTACCAGCACTACACCTCTGTGACAGGGAAAGCTCCTCAGTGCAAGAGGTGTCACACAGCAGAACACTTAAGTGGCAGAGGAATGGGAAAGGCTGAGAACCGCTGCCCTGAAACACGCGACGAGCTCCTTCAGATCTCCAGCCAGGAGTGACAGCGCTCTGTAAGGAAAGCAGCAGCAGGAGATGCATCTTTGACAGAGAAAACAAGAGTTTGTTTGAAAATAAAACCCAGACACGGAGCTACATGAACACGTATTTACTGCAAGTAGCTCTATGGAAAGCCAAGTCAGATAAATATAAACACTATACAGAGCTTCAAGCCAGTCTCCCAGAACCGCAGATGCGATGTGTTTTACAAAGAAAACAACAGAACAATATTTACAATGGAAGACAAAGCCGGATCAATCAGCTCAACTTTAAAACAGATCTGTGAAGCAGAAATAGCAAATATAATGAACAATTTCAACCATATATGTTTTAGTTTGTACAGACGATAACTGTCCAGTATCAAATTAAATTTACAGGACAAACATTGTTCCATCATTGGTATTTTGTACTATACAGCAGCATAAACGGGTAGCTGGAAGGTAGTATACATAGTGATATGTTTTACATATTCTGAAAATGTTCTTCCAGCACAATACTGAATAAATTAGTTGCTGTAAACTAAGAGATTCAAAAAGATTGCATATTTATTATGCCGTACCTGTTAGTATTTGTACCACTCTAGTTGAGGTTACCCATTTAATGATTTATTCAGCATTTATTAAATCAGTGCTGTATCTTGTACAATGGCAGCCTCAGGGATCTAATATGAAATAGGCATGTACGTTTTTCTGCGAAACAACCTTTTCCTTTCACGTTAAAGGTTCAGAACCATCTCCATCCAAATGACGATTCTTAAAAAAAGATGTCGAGCTTTATAAAAAGCCGTCTGCATATTGCATTACTCATTTACGAGACCAAACAGAAGCGATATGGCAAGACAGTATCATGGTCTAGAAAAGTGGTCATAGTTCTCATTAGTGTGTGTTTAGCAGCAACGAGTATCCGTACCAACTGAAACTTCTCTCCCAGCACCGCCATCAGCTCCGTGCTTTCACACAGCACAGCAGTCCTTCCCATCACCGCACGCGGCGGCAGCGGACGGGGACCACGTGCCCCAAAACGTCGTCCCTGACACTTGGCGTGTACGTTTTAACCCTACTCAAAAACAGACCTGGGTACATAGCACCGAGCAAATGGGGATTGGTTCTCCCAACTGTACCGGTACCGTGGAGGTTGTGTGTGTGTGTGTGTGTGAGCGAGGCAGCCCGACTGCGCGGGTGTACAGTACACCGTGTAGAGGAGTACAGCTGTGTGGTGCAGTACAGCATGAGGATTTATGTACCACTTCTAAACCCTTTTCCAATCGTCAGTGCCTTTTATTATACACGGCATGTACCAACAACTAGTGTCATGCTCTTTATAGCAGTGTTAAAAGCCTAAACTCATTTCAACCAAAAAATAGATAAATATCAGCACAAGAGCGAAGCACTTAAGCCCTGATTTTTCTGCAATTTATTAAAAAAAAAAAAAAAAGTCAAATAATCACTGTTAGCTCTTCTTTAACTGGGATAAGGACAACTGATGAGCCAATATTTTTTACTTCTTCCCATTATGCCACGAAGAAAGAACAAAAACTGTCCCAAATTAAAGACGGGACTTTGGCTGAAAGTAAGATCAATGAGGGTGGTTTCTCTTCAAAGCTACGGCTGAGAAATGTAACGCAGAAGTCACAAACGCTGGGCACGACCTGGACTCCTCCATTTGAACGCATGAACAAAACCTCATTTTGCACAACTCATGTTTATAAACAATATCGTGAGGGTAAGAACAAAAACAACCTACAAGACAACCAGCCCATTAATCCTACTTTGTACATACCAAAATTCGGAGCAAAAAAAAAGGCAGCTTAAGCCGTGACAGACATTTGATTTGAAGTACTCTAGCCTATGATCAAGAAGTCTCTCTCGTACCATGAATGCAAAACAAAACAAAAGGCAGAAGAGGTCTCTCCTTTCCGGAGCAGTTCAGCCCCGCAGGTTCTCCCCTCAACCTCTCCCTCCCTCCTCCTGCCCACCCGAAGAAAGCTCCGATCGGCCCCAGTACCACTGACAGCATGTTTTAAAAGCTAATCATTTGTTAACGTACCAGAGAAGCAAAACCCACGGTAAGCAGACATCGGAAACCAGCTTTGACATCTCAGAACATAAATAAAAACAAAGGAATGGGAGAGGTGGGAGGGAGGGAGGGGCGCGGAGGGATCTCCCGTTAGCACTCGTGCTGCCTCCCAGATAGACATGACAGGAAAGACCAAATTCCATCACCAAAGCACAGCTATGAAAAATCTCAATTCAAATTAATTCAACTGTAGAGAGCTGATGTCTATGATAAAATGAATCGGAAGGATGTGTCCATGTCCGTGCTGGTGGGAATGAAAGTAGCCGGCTGGAGCTGAGCTTGGCTTCCAAAAGCACCACACAGTTTCTGGAGTTTCCAGCAGAAAAGTCTTCTCTTCCAACAATGGTTTCCATGGCAATGCAGTCAGTCTGGAAAGGAAGAAAGAAAAAAAAAAAATTAGTGACATTTCAAATGCAAGTTACGTGGGAAATAAAGGTCTGCAAAGTGAGGGGAACGCATGGAACTCATCCATGGCAGAAGGGACAGTGCTGCACGCAGGCAGCTCCACAGCAGGGCTGAGCTCCCCACGTGTAACTGCAACTGTGGCCAACACTCCCATGCACAACAGGTACAGAACTGCAGTATAAACACTCACTGCAGCTCCAGCTCCCAACAGGGAGTAGCAAGTCACAACAACTGCATGCCCTGGCCTCAACTCTTCAGGAAGAAGCATAATTTAGTTATAACAACAAACACCTCGGAGTACAGTTCTTCCCGTCCCACGGAAAGGCAGCTCGCCATACAGAAGCACACAGCTGCAGCACCAAACCTACAGAACCATCTTTACTGCTGTCAGCTAAAAGCAGCGGCTTCAAAGCAACTGGAAAAGGCAAAATACAAAGTGCTCAGTGAAACGAGAGGAGAAATCCCTCACGTAGAGCAGGGTGACGGCAGAGGTGGGACAGGTGGGAGGATGGCCCCAGAGCACACAGCCAGCTCTGCAATTACACACGTGTGCAAAGGTGACAGTGACTCCACAAGCTCCTGGGATGGGAAGGCCCGAAGGAGGGAGGGAGGCAAGCACCTGATGGAGAGAGCACAACTCGAACACACAGAGAGCCACGTCTCAGCTCACGGCAAACCCTTCCCACTCCCAGCACAGCGGTATGAGCACTCATTTTGACTCAGGAGTGGCACTATCAGCCAACCCACAGCATTATAGTCCTGACAGATTGTCCCCTTGCATCACTTCTGTTATTTCTACCCTTTGCTTACCTGAGCACAGCACTTCCCTGGACTGTACATCCTTCTGGACCACATACCTCTCCAGCACTGCCCTCCCCATTGTGCATTTATGCTCACAAAGCACGAGGGCTGCAGCTACTGACAACTGTCTCCACTCTTCCAGTGGCCGTGCCCACACCAATCCTGCCCTGGCACGTGCAGAGATGGCATCTACAGGTGTCTGTCCTTCCCCTGTTCAGCACAGCCCTCTGCCAGTCAGGGCACTGGGTGCCTCTTCCCCTGCACTGCCCACCTGCGGGACCAGCCCCTGCCATCCCACAGGGAAGGAACAAGCAGCAGGTTTGCTTCCAGAGCACAATGGCAGCTAGGGTGAAGGTAAAAGTCTTCTGGAAACAACAAACACAGGAGCAGTCTCACTTCCCCCCTCCAAACCATGCTGTACAAGCTCCCATTGCTGAGGGAGAGCTTCTTGCCATCAGGGAGAGCAGCCCTACAGAGGGTATCCCAGCCTGCAGGGACAGAGGGGCCCTGGCCCCAACACGAGCTGTGCTTTCTGTGGAGCCACAAGGACAGCGGTCAGGGCTCAGCATTTTCCTAGAGAAAGTTCAGTACCAAATTACCTCTGCCCCAGGAATACGCTGAAGAAATTGTGACGGCTAGAGAACAAGCAAATGTTATGTATACTAATGCAAACCTGTATGTTGACTTACACATCCCATCACATGAAGTACGCAGATGTTAAACACACCGACTCCACCCTAAGCTACAGCAGCTCAGATTTCACAGCCCAGCGAAGAGCACCGCCTCTACCAAAGAGAGAGCAGCCGGCAGCACGGGGGGCTGCCCTGGGCACAGCACTGAGGAGCTGTGCTGCTGGGTCCTCCGAAGACACAGCAACTGGTTTCGTGTAATTGGAGGAAAACAGCCAGAAAAAATACACCCTCAAAAACCTCCGTTCCTTTTATTTCACAGACGTCCTAAGATCGCTACAAAAGGCCATTCCTCATCACACACAGGCACAATGCGATAGCAGTGGCTTTGTTTTCACAAAGGCCAAGTGAAGCTGCTATTGCTGATCAATATTTTGTTGCAGGACCAAAGGACAAACACACGCCCCACAGCCCGAAGCCACTCACACCTCAGCAACGCACATCAGCGAGCCACCAGAACAGCCTAGGCTCCTGCATTAAACCTGCACTAGGACAAATTAACATCTACCAACACCCCCACCCTGCCCTGCTCCGCATCTGGGAGCTTACATGAAAGGAACTTCAAAAACCGTCTCTGCTTTTGTCAGTGCGTTTTCCTCCACGCCTAATGTGCACCTGGAAGCTGCCTGACGAGTTGTGCTGATCCCTGCCAGCACAGCCCCAGCGCTGGGAGCAGCGAGGGCCGGGCTGTCTGAGCACGATAATCCCACGTGGCAGAACTCAGTATTTATAAATACCTCCGAGTTCGTAGCAGCTTTTATAAACTCGTGCCAGATCACTTTTAGGACGCTTGGAGGGGGAAGAAGGAAAAGCCTACGAGCAAGAGAACCTGCTGCACTCATAACTGAGGTTCATGAGCAAACTGGGCACAACTCAGGAGCAGCATAACTCGTGCTGGCTAAGAGGGAGCAAATCACAGCCCCAGCTGACACACAGCAGTTCGCAGGGAGCAAGAACAGCCCTCAGCTGAGCTCTGTCACAGCTCCGAATGCTCCCATAGGGCCTCAGCTCTACACCAGGCAGTACACGAGGTCTTCTTTCCCCTCTCCCATGATTATAAACAACAATTTTCACGTTTCCCCTTTGTTTTTAAGCTAAAACAAAGTTGTGGGAACTGTAAACAAACAGAAGGAAGTCCCAGGAGACATCACCTACAGCTGACAGCAGCCTCACGATGCCCCGAGTGCCTCGGACCAGAGCTGCTGGCTGTGAGCACTGCTCTGAGCTCCTCACCACTGGAGATGTGCACTGCAGCTGGAGCAGCACAGCTGGATGCTGCTCATCGCCTCTTTTCTGGCAAGACAAAAGCCTCAGCATTTATTTATGGCTATAAATACAGCTGTACAGGAAGGGCCCCGCTCACCCGCAACCCCTCAGGACACTGAAGCAACTCTGCACCCCTCCCACAGCACCGAGCCCAGGAGCAGAGGGCTCGCACAGCACCAGGGCAGCCCCCACAGCCGCAACCCAGGCAGCTGCTTCTGAGCTGTGGAACTGCACCACGGCCAACAGCAGCGGCTCCCCATGGCACCCCCAGGACTCCCCACAGCTCTCAGGACTACAGCTGCTACCAGCAGGACCCCATGTGTGGCACCGTGTGACAGCACCTCCAGCCCTGCACACACAGGAGCAGTGATCACTCAGAGCTTCCATACAGGGTCAGTGTTGAGGAGAAAAGGCCGGTGTCTGTCGCGCTGATACCCGGAGCAGGGCTGTGGATTTCCACCTCTGTGATTCCTCATAAGAAGGTCCTTAGGAAAAGGGGTGGTTTCTGCCCCAGGGCTATAGTAGCACTCAGGTGCTGAAACTCACAGGGATTCACCAACTTCTGTGGTACCAGTGCAGGACAAGGGGTGCTGGGGGAAAGCAGCACGGCTCCTTGAAGGCAGATCTTACCTCAGCCTCCACAGTGAGATCCATCAGTCAACAGTTTTCTACGTTCGTAGCACGCATTTGAGACTTGCTGATAACAGTATGACACAGATGATTAGCGTTTCCTTGCTGGTACCACATGAATGTATTTGACTCAACACTGATGGGACTGCAAAGGGAGCTGTCAGATAAACAACACACGTCTTCAAGAGGAAAGCAGACACGGGGCGTGGGCTGCCCAGGAAGGGGGAACTATGCCTGCAGAGCAGCTCCGGTCCCACAACAAACGGCACTGACTGAAACTCAGACCAGCTCTGAAGATGACTTGTGCTCTCAGAGCTGGTGTAAGCACATCCCTGAAGTAGTTTCCATAGCAGGACTCGTGCAGGGCTCTCCTGTTTATTCCAACTTCAGCTCTATTATGAAGTTCAGCTTCTTATGAGCATTCAGTATGGGAAATGAGTGCAGAAAGCATCCAGAAAACTTTCACAGATCACCTCTCAGAACACATAAGCAGAGCTGGGGAAACAAAACCAACGTTCTCCACGGTACACAAGTCGACTTAAACTCACCCATTTGAGATGGGATCTGATTATGAAACTACACAGGGCTGTCATCTTGCCAAGGAATAAGCAATCAGAAGAAAAGGATCGAGAAGACAGCAGAGAAACTACGAGGGCAAATATGTGAACTGGGATGGCAGCAAGCCACTGCCCAGAAAAACATTTTGTTTAAAATTAATGCAGCGAGAAAGAGCTCTGCGTGTTTTCTATGAACAAGAAATCCATCGAAATTAGGGGCAGAGGATTAGATCAGTCTTAATTATTTAGACTGCACACCGTGTGCATTCTATTTGGAAGCGTATCAGATGAGAATATATCCAATACACACTTCACTTCCTGCACCTGAATTACTAAGGTCACACAAGTCAGACCACTTCAATACATGCCATGAGGTTTTAAGAGCAGAGCAGACATCTCCTGTTTCCCTCCAAGAAATCCACCCTAAATAGTATGCTTTTACAGGAAGGGCTTTTACTGACATAATCCTACAACTGATTCCTAAAAGGATAAAAGCTTTGCTTACAGAAGATATTAATTTAAGATAATTAAATGATTAAAATCTCCACATCAAAGACTAAGGCAATTTAAAGCCTTCTGAAGAACACCATTTCCTGAACCTCAGGTTAGGGGAAGGCAGTGCTCAGAAGGCCCAGAACAGCCGCACAGCTTCCCTGAGCACGGGACACAGTGTCCCTGCTGAGCAGCACGGCCCAGGCCTGGCTGCACCTCGAAGCACAACACCCAGAAGCACTGTGCTCACACCATGGGATGCTGCAGCCCCGTGGTGGGACACGCAGCACTGCACAGCCCGGCAGGGGAATCGGATCTGCTGCAGTGCATTCATCACAAATCCATGAGAATTCTGTTCCCCTAGACCTTAGTTAGCCATAGATAACCATCCTGAGCCATTTCTCATTTCTTCAGGTTTTAATTTAATGGCATAACTCTGGACCTTGCTAGAGGCAAGCGGTGCTATTTGTGAAAAGGATTTCTTCTCAGCTCACACACTCAGATGTCAGCTCCACAGATACGTTTCAGAAATGAACACGTTGACTGGAGCACTGTACCTGGGTAACCCAATCAAGGCCCCGACACACAGAAACATCCTTATTTGGGTGTACGCTCAGCTATACGTGTACCATTAAGCACATATTTCACATACTTTCACCATTCAGCAACAAAGCAATAAAGTTCGAATTAAGCTAATGGGTGCATTTTGTGCCCGTGATCTGACTGACCTTTCCATGAGCAAAAAAAGCATGACTTGTTTAAAAAAAAAAAGCAAACAACTGTTACATGATCTATTTTTTCACTGCATAAACCAAGTGATTGGTAACAGCAGGTCCCAGTGAATTAGGTTACTCTTCCTCTTGAAGATGCAAGAGTAACTTTGTCTTCTAAACCCCAGAAATGAATATTCTTTATCTGCAACTGGAAACAAGGCTCCAGTACTCAGTGCTCAGCAACTTCACGGGCTAAAAAAACCTCTCCCGTGCTTTGTGATCATTTTATTTCCGTCACAGGAGTGCCTTATCTCCTGCAGCAGCGGCTTCTGCTGCTGCTTCAATGCACAGTACTGGAGTTTCTAGGAAGGCATTATGCACACTCCCTGGTTTCCCCTCCTTCACCAACGCTATTCCTAGAACTGGGAAGCTCACGTGCTGTCCTGGCAGGGCTGGAGCACTAAGTCCAACTGAACCAGTCACACTGATAAACTGTTTTTTTTTTCTTATTATTTTGAAAACTAAACATCCTTGGCAGCAAGACAATCCCACGAATGGACGTCTGTCCATGTATCAGCACACAGAAGCTCAACGTGTCAGATGTCCATGTTGTAGAGGAAAGAAAAAAGTTCTGCTTTTGAAAAAAAGCACAAAAAAAAAAGCAAAAAGCTGAAGCAGCAGGCTCTGGCTGACCTCCCAGCTGGCAGAAAGCAGCTACATTTTAGCCAAACAGACCTTGTTTGTGCGCCTTATGGCAGTACGACCTGCTGCAGTTCGCTCTGCTCTCATCACAAAGGTTGAGAGCCCGTAAACATCAACAGCGAGGAACGTTTCCCACCTGTGCTCTTCCTGCAAGGCGGATGCTGAGAACTGTGGGGAAACAACGGGGGAGAGACCACAGCCACGTGGAACGCGGGTACAGAGCAGCACAGCTCTGCTTCCTTCTTCAGAAAGGACCCGGAATAACTGGAAGGGTCAGAGCAGCGCAGGACGGCTCCTGGGAGGCACAGCTCCCTGCATGGGGAGGCAGCAGGAGCCTGAACAACACAGACACAGCGCAGGGAGCTGCCAAAGCACACAGGATACGTGCGTGGCAGAGGAGGATGCAACATCTACAAAATCTTAAGTGGCATGGAGGGGAAAGATATATCTCATCTCCTCCAACACACAATGATGGGGCTGCCAAAAGAAGGGAGGGACAAAACAGATGCAAAGAGGGCTGTGAGCAGCAGGTGATCAGAGGCTGCCGCAGATACGTGACATTACACAGCATCACGGAGACTGGAGAAGTACCAGGTCATGAAACAGGCACACAGCATCAGGAAATCCCCCCAAGCTGAAAAAGCATCAGAAGCTGTGAGCACACCGGTGCAGAGGTGCTCTATGAGCTTGCCTGCTCTCCCTCAGCAGGCGATGTCTGCTTGCAGGTCTGCTTTGAGCAAACACAGCCATTCCCACCAGCACTGCTCCGAGACAAAGGACGCTGTCACTCATGACTAATGGCACGGCTCCCCACCTTTCAAGTCTCTTTTCACAATATTTCCTTTCTATAAGGAAGTCTCACATCTTCTAATTCATCCTTTGCTCTTCCCAGCCCCTTAGTCATTGACACTTGAAAGCATTCAGCACTTTTCTTCTTTCACCCTTGTTGCCATTAATGATTGTCAAAGGCAGAAACTTGCAGCACGGCCACATACCAGGCAGCCACGCCGCCCTCAGCCCTGCCTTCAGCCCACGTGTGCTCTGCATCCGCCACGGCCTGCCACCACACCAAGCAGAGGCATGCATTGATTTTTTCCATTTTCTAATTATCATGTCATTGAGCCTGCACGAGAATACCCACAGACCTGGTTTGTGCACAGGGGGAGGAAGAGGCAAAGCTCTCCTAATGCCAGCAGCCACGGGAGGGCCTCCAGCTCCCAGAGGCAGCTCTGGAGCTCACAGAGGTTATACTATCTGTATATGCAACAAGTTTTAACCAAGTGTGCACTCAGACCTCCTTAAGTCGGACTCCTAAAGCACTGGCACCAGTTATAGATCTGAAGGTGAATGCATACCCAGGCCCTCTAACATTAGAAGACTGCCTGAATCCTGGAGATGCTGCCTAAAAATCTCCTGCAACAACAACAAAAAGGAAACAGTAATGCCAGAGCCACTTCATCACCCGATCTGCTTTAGGATCTAAGACTCAGGAAGATCTTCAGGTGCACACCACATGAACTGAATGAACACTGTACGAACTGCACAGTGACCCCACTCAGGGTGATCCTGTGCTCCATCACACACTCCCACATCCCTGCTGCACCAAATCCATCAGTCACACGGCTGCAGGAAACCTGCCTTACAAAAACAAAACAACAACAAAAACATCGCATTCCACATCTAAGAGGGAGAAGTAAACACGGGGACGTGATCCTGACTCAGAGATACATGCTGGCCTGCATTCCTCTCACCAAAATTAATAACCTGGCCCACATTCTGACATTTACCTCATCTTCTTCAAGTCATTTAAACCATCACAACCACCGTATTTATAGCTCTACCTCCCATCGCTGCCTGCCTTGTGCGTGCCCTTCCAAGTGCCTCCACCAGCTTCCCCTCTCACAACCCTTCTCAGACACTGAGGCACTACTCACTACCAGTGGCAGCCACCTTGATCATTATCTCGCCCTCCCCCCCAGCAAATTAAGTTTAATCCATCTCTTCAGTTCCATCTTCTGAACGGTGGGCTCTTCAAGATGGGGACTGCCACACTCACACTGGTGGCACTGGATATGGGATCTCACTCCTGCCCACCTGCTCAGCTTCTGCAGCTGTGTAAGCAGGGAGCGACAGATTCACTGCCATAGTATTGTCTGAACGACCCCCAAATCAAACCTGTTCAGTTTCTAAACTCCTTCCTAACTACTACCCTGTTCACCACAATCTGCAACTTAAAAACACGTTTCTAAAAGCAAACAACACACAACAGCACCACCACCCAAAAAGCCACCGCAGAGTTAAATATAGATGGCAAATACCTCCAAACATCTCTCACACAAAAGCAAATATTCCAGAAGTCTGAACTCAACAGTGAAAGCTATTATTGAAAACCCAAGCAGCTTGCAATTATCTCTAATGGACAAAATTAGAACACATAATATTCCTTAAGCTATTTTTTGCTTCTTTCTGACACCCCCCCACAGCCCATATTGTTTTAGACATCTATTTACAAACAAGCTGGAGATGGGCTGGAGCACTTATGAGTGAATGCCCCTCAGCTCACCCACCCCAGTAGGCTCCAGCTACTTATACCAGGACAAGAAAGGTGCCTGGACCCAAAGAGGTGTCTTCTGCAGTGTTTAATGGTTTGTCAAGGCCATATTAATTCAGCTGGCAGTAAGCTGCCATAAAAACTGTAATATTTGTCAACACCTCAAATGACAGTTCGACACAAATGAGTTCTCACATGGGTCACATCAGTAGCTTTTCCTGATCCTGTATACAAAGCATCGCTTGCATTAAGAACTCTACAAAGTGCAGGTGTCCTGAGATACCCATGTGAAAAGAAACATCAGTTCCCAAAAACATTTCAGGCTCCAGATACCCAGTGTCAAAAAGTCCTACTGCAAATTCAGCTGTTCAGTAAGAGCTGTGAACAGTAAAGCAAGCTGGTCTGGCACGAGCATGGAACAGAATCACACCATCTCCTGCAAAATGAGGATATTATTCATTAAGGCCCCCATAAATTTAGTAGCAAATTTTACCAGAATTCTTGCACTCCTTTTGGTATTATTTCCCATGACTGTCAGGAATAGAAAACCAACTTGTTTGATTTCCTGTCATTCTGCAAAATCCCATTCTCTTAAAAGTGAAACCTTTCTCCAATTGATTAGCACATTTATGAGCCCTTCGTGTCCTAGCAAGAAAGGAAATACTCTTCTTATATACTGTGTAAATAATTCAATTTGATCTTTGTAAGTTCACGATACACACATGCACACTATGCAGTAAAAACAAGCACCACTCACCTTTCAGTATTAATTAAAAACACGTGAATTTCCTTCAGTCACAATCAGATTGTATCATCACCTTGGAATTACATCTAAATCTTAACCGTATTAATTTCAGTATAAACCACCTCTTTCAAAAGCCCTTTCTTCCCAGAAGATTAAGGAAGATTAGTGCTCACACTTGACTCACAAATCACTGGCATGTAGCACACACCTGTACACATACACACGAGCAATCTGCACTGTCAGCATCCAACTATACAGCAAAATTAACAGAAAAACAGTGTTCTGAATTAATCACCCTTTGTCTCAAGATACAGTTCATCAGGGCAGAAAACCCAGCAGTCTCTCGCACTGCTGTTCTGGGGTAGTGCCCCACCCAGAGAAAATCTCCAGAAATCCAAACACTTATATGTTCGAGATCTTTTAGATAAGATATTCTTGTGATGTCGAGCAACACCTCTGAGATGCCTTTGATGAGTCAGGCTCATTTACTTTTGTCTTCCCCCTGCCCTCGAGAATGTCACACATCCCAAGTGATGAAGGTTCCCGGCTAACCTGTAACCGCCTCCGAGCACAGTGACCTTTCAGAGGCACAGGGTTCGATTAAAACTAGAACATACCTTTTCCTTTTCCCTATCAATAGCTTTAAACTGTAAGGTTCTACTTTAACAAGTAAGACAACAGCACAACTTAATTGCTGGATTGCTGTCGATGTGCCAAAGCTGAACGTGCAGGACAGCCAAACAGCGACTTGCAGGGTGGGCCACGGGGCTCACCTCCAGCCAGGTCCTCAGGCACTGACAGATAAGTCATACAAGTGCTACGTTTTTAGGATAAAACAGCAATAACGAACGCTCTCAGAAAACAGAAGGCTTTCCTCTCTCACCTGCCTCTCAGCTTTATCATTCCACTTTCCCTTGGACTGAAGAATGGCACATTTGATCACAACAGCAGTTAAGCTCTGCTGTGATTTTGTTTGTTCCCTGCTCTGGATCAGACAAAACCCAACCTTGTTACTGCAGTCAGCACACTGGGCACTATTCAGCGTGTGCTGGGAGCACCACAGACCCACCAACAGAGCACACAGACACACACCAATCACAACACAGCAATACAGCCTCTTCTTGTACCATCCAAAACCTCAAGGCGTAAACCCTCCCTTCCCAGACATCTATATGAAGAAAACTTGTTAAAGATCCTTTCATAAGGAAGGGCACACACAGAGCCAGCACAGCTCGCAGCTAACATGCCACCAGCCCCCACGGCCAGCCCCAGGGACTGCCACCCCACCTGCCCACCCCTGGCAGCACGGGAGGGCAGTGCTGGGGCAACGATGCAGTTACAATTTCATAGCAGTGCTTTAACCCACGGGACAGCCACAGTCAGGCTTCCAAAGGACACGCAAGCATCAGCTGCAACTGTGTGCTCAGCCTGGAAAGCCGAGCTCCAGGAGTGCCGCAACACTACTGCGCATTCGCTCGGCAGCGGGGAACGTTCTCGTCGGAGATTTTCTCACCAAGCACAAGTAAAACCCAGCTGATTCCTGGTCAAATATGTCATAATTAACTCACTCCCACACTGCAAGGCAAAAATCTGTTCAGCCTTCAGTAGCTTGTATCCCGCTTGAAAAAGTTACCCTGTATTTTTACAGTTAGTCACTCAAGACAAAGTAGCATCTGTTACAGCAAGACTTCAAGTTTTGTTTTTTCCTTCAGAGAATTATTATCCCTACACTGCTTGCAGGACTTGGGCTGCACGGCAGCATTCAGATGCATTTCAGTTGGGTTCTTCAAGTTATTTTTAAGCAGTCCCCTGCCCCAAGTGTTCTGCTGATACAAACGAGCCTCAGTTTGAAGCAAGCTTCTACAAACCACGGCTCCAAAACCCAACGGGGCAGCTATTTGTCTGGTATCCTGCAAACTGTAATTTACTATATTTGCAATAGCTAAAGCTTCCAGCTTCTGAACTTCTCAAAGTGCACGTTGTTCATCACGTTCAAGACTCTGCGTTTGAAACACAGAAGTACCATAAAGGATCCGGACAATCTAGAATCAAAGTTCTCCTTTACAGCTGCAGCTGTTTTCCCTCCTCCCAGCTCCCCAGAGCGTACACAACCACCTCACACAGGGCGAGATTAAAAAGGTGAGGAACGTTTAAATCCTGCACTTAAGAGAACTTCTGAAATAATGCCTTAACGCACCATTAGGATATCAGGCAGAGGTATGATTAAAGAGTAGGTGTAGAATAGGTGGGCTGGTATTAAACTGAGCGCTGCATTTGCTCCAAACAGCCTGTTTTGTTTCTTGGAGTCCAGGGTATCCTTGTAGGTTTAGTATTTCTAATTATGTCTGAAGAAACTTTTATTATACGTGACCCATTATGCAGTTTATTACCACCCCATTCTCATTATCATCCCCAGTTTCTACAAGGTCCAACAACAAGGTATACATTAGCTAAGCCCTGTTTGAAGTAGCTTTTGTGTTCCATACTCCTAGCACAAAATTTCATGACTCAGATTCATGTAATCAAAACTGCAAACCGCTTGCTTCGGTATTGTGTAACAATCTCATGATGAAACTGTTTTGCTAATGACCTCCTTAAACTTCAAGCACTCAGAATCAGAACCTTATTTTCTTTTTATCGTTGTTTTCAACATAAAGCTGACCTCAATTTTACCTAAACCCAAAATCAAACTTCAACTGCGAGCCAGATCAGTTGAAATGAGTGCCCTCCCCTCCTCCATCCACTTCATGAATGGGGAAGGGGAAAAAAAAAAAAAAAAAGAGTTTAATTCATATCAGTGAACCTGAACCAGAAGTAGTTTGGGAATCACAATGAGGGGGCAATGAGGCATTGGAAATCTCTCTCTCCATTTCACTCTCGGCAGTTCGGAGAACACAGTTGAGTCACTGTACACAATATCTCACTTAAGCAAACAAAAAAAAGCAAACAGAAGTCGGGAAGTGTTTTCCTTCCAGCACAACTGCAGTTTAGAGAGATTAAAGATCTCTACACGACAGAATTTAATAAATACAGGGAGCTCCTTCCTAGGAAGTAAAGGGTAAACGTACCTAGTAAATACTTTCCTTAAGAATGTATTTCTTTAACCCCAGACCATTTTTCAGGCAGACTGGAAAAGTTGACTGGATGTAGAAGTGAAGAGAGCACTCACTTCTGCTAGAAGTCTCCAAAAGTATTAAAACTATCAATTACACACAGGTACACTGCACCTCTTCAGGATATAAGAGGTTTAAGAACGGAGATTTATTTTCACTATTCAAAGTGAAACTTGATTTATTTATTTTTTCTGGATTAGACATTCTTTTTAAATACTGAAATAAAAGCTTCACCAAATCACAAACTGGTGAAGGAACACAGACCTGTAAGATCAGGCTTGCTATAGCTCCAACGCATGATTTAATACGTGAGTGAAAAACAATATCCTTAAAATCACTGATTTTAAGGCATTACAGAGAATCAGACACACAGCACCAATGGGGGACGCCGTGTTTGAGCCCGGGCTGCTCTGCAATGCGCTCCATGTGCCACCTGGAAGGGAACGTGCCCACATCCCCACCCACCCTCCTCCTGCACACCGTAAATATTTCATGTTCCCTTTGTGGAAAACTCTCAGGCCTCGTTTTGAAGCAGAGTTTTAGAAAATTTGTCTTTCTTTTTAGGTCTAGAGGGAAAACACCAACCTAAGCAATTACTATTCTCACGCTTAATTTCCTGCCAGCATCCATGTTTTTTTTATACGCAGCTTCTTTCGCTTCATTTTAATGCACGTTTCATTTCCAGCCAGCAGACTGGCAGCAAAACACACCAGCAGCAAGGCTCCTGCCCCTGCAACTTGTAACAGACGAGGAAAAAACCCAAGCACAGGCCTGGGGATATTTTGCTGCAGTAAACAAAACATTTAACATAAGGACAATTTCTAACCAACCTCTTGAAAAGCATTCTTAAATGTACTATTTACAGCCCAGACAAAATGGAATCACCTTTGTTGTTGTTTACTTCCTCCCCACTCTCAAGACATTATACACGTTTTAGTTATGTGAGAGAAATAAGACAAGCAGGAATTCTGGGGTGCTTCTAAAAAAACAAACACGCCACGGCAGCGAGCTTCTCTTTGACTTAGCAGAAAAATCTTTGAAGTGCTGAAAGCCTAACTTTGGAAGAAAGCACTTCTTGGACTGGCAACTTTCAGCGTCTTCTAAATTTGATTCCAACCAACAAAACAAAGCAGGGAAAAAAAACCACTGAGGCAAACCACACATTTCTGAGCAGCCCCAAGCACTGCTGCCAGACTGTGAATGGCATGCTAGCTGAGTCAGGCTTACACCTTCCCCTATTAAAGGCTACACAACTTGAAGCTGCTACAATACATTCTGTCTTCAGACAGTTTTAAAGTGAAACTGGGGGGAAAAAGTATCATTTCAGTGTTTAAGACTGTAAGGAAAAAAACAAAAAGCAGAAGCAGCCTGCCCTTTTACTGCTGTCTCTATTGACAGAGAAGTAGACAAATATCAATGTCCAACAGCGATTAAATATTTCCTCTTAGCAGTCATCAATTATTGACTACACACACATCTGCTTACAACACACAGTTTTCTGCCTGGGTAGGTGTGTTACTGTAAGGAGTTGTTTGGGCCATTAATATCAAAAGAGAGATTATGCTTCCAAAAACAATGTTACACTACTGTTTGGCCAGGAGATATGCACAGTAACACCAGCAGCTAGTTATTTGCTCCCAGCATCACAGCAAAGAGCTGATGGTTTGAATAGGAGCCCCTCTCCACTTGCCCACATCCTCCCTCCCCATCACCAGCACCCTAAATTTCAACTCGCACCTCAAACTGCTTCACCTTAATTTCAGTAAGACTTTGCTGACTGCTTGAGAGCCATCAGGCTGCTTTCCAAAGCTTCAGACCTAGAGTTCAACCCCTCAGAGGGGGTTCTGCCTCCACCACGGGTGCCCCTCGCTGCCTTCTAACAGGCAGATCTCTGCACAGCAGAGGCCCTCAAGCTCTGCTCAGTTGGCGTTGGGTGCAAGGGAGCCCCTCACCACCCATGGCTCAGCCACCAGGAAGGGCTTCTGCAGAGAACACAGGGGTACTCAGGAGAGCAGAGCTCAAAAGCAGCACACCAAACCTTCAAGGGAAAAAGAGAAGTGAGCTTGTTTACCTGAGATTCAAATAAATACATGCAGGCAGATTTGCACACACACAAAGCCCTGAAACATGCATTTCACCCACACTTACTGCAATAAACAGATCCAAGCCCCGCCTTTGGATTTCTAAACCCAATTTAGCAGTTTTCAGATCTCCCTATCGACGACACAAAATACTTAATTTCAATCTCAAAACAACAGTTGGAAGAGTCGCCTAAGTATAAGAAGGGAAGAAGAGGAAAACAAATCGGAGAAAAGAGGAGCTATCATAATCTCAGGACAATAATTCACAATACAGAATGATAGATGTTTATACTAACAAAATTATTTTACAAAAATAATCCAAGCAGATGGCAGCCTGGTAACACTTCTAACTGCCTGGGAGAGTTACATAAACCTACACCTTGTCGGCCAAGGACCACGTCCTCTGGAGTGTTCGTTCAGTGGTTAGGTGACTGTGCTACTACAGGACAAGCTGTTCTGGAAGACAGGTTATATAGCAACATTTACCCCATTCTTAAAGACCACATTTTAGTATTAGGTTACAATTTAATTCCTGCAGTTAGGCATGCATGAAAGGAAAGTGCCCGTAAAGTTACCAACCTTTTCGTGCAGCGTTACACTTCAGACCGTCGGACCTGGTGAAGTCTATGCTTACGTACGCTCCACTGTCCAAACTCGAAGTACCATTTTGGAGATGGCAAGTCGACGTGGCAGTACTTGCCTCACAGCTTATTGGATCGTCGCATAAATTCAGAGCTATGTAGTTTAAGCCATTCTGAAATCCAGTTGAGGTATCCCTGGACATTTTGCCTTCCTGACCATCAGAAATGCTTTCATCTGGTTTTAACCAAACGTTATCAAATGAGGCAGAGCTGTGTCTTTTGCTACTATCAGTAAAGAAAGAGGAGGATGTGGTCACAGTCCCAGCAGAAGAGAAGGTCTCAGAACTGTGTCTCCTCCTGCCTTGAGGATCAGCTCGGATAACTTTCGGTCCCATTGGAGGCTCAGCGCTAGGAACAGAAAAGCTACTGCTACCAGCGTATCGATCGACAATGCACAGTCTGTTAACTATGGAAGAAGGACTATCCATCTTCACACCATCAGTGGATTCGGCAGCGAAGGGTCGAGGTGGTGTTGCTGCCATGTTGAATGTCATCTCTGTGTAATCATCAGTCCTGTTACTCGCAGCGCTCACACACGCAGTACCAAAGGAGAGCCTAGCGTAGTCAGGATTTTGTTGGTTTCTAGGAATACTGGAACTTGCATAAATGGAAATATCTGTTAAAGAGTTAGAAAGTTCTTTCGCTGCTTTTGGTGACTGTACATCCAAGTCAACGCTCATATAATCCGAGAGCGGGGACTGCCTGTGGTCGCTACTTGAGCCCAGAGACGACGGCGATCCTTCCGCAGATAAGGAGTACGGCGTATTACTTGCCTTTTCATTGAAGTCGATATTGATGTATTCACCAGGACTCGCTGGCTCGGGTGGAACTGTGCGATCATACATCCTTGGGATAGTGTTACTCCCTCTTGTACCGAGGGGGAGCCTCGTTGGCCGCGTAGCCCTATTCTGCACCAGCCCTTCATCTGAACCTTTTGCCACTGGTGACTTAGAGATGCCGTTAGGCAGGACTTCGTTGTTGGTGCTTTTGACATTTTCCGGTCCACCATACAGGAGTTTTCCAGGTGAAGACATTGGAACGTATTCACTGTGGTCACCATTTTGTCCTGACAACGCCTTAAAGCTTCGGGGCAAAGAAAAATACGAACTGAAACCTTTGGAAACAGAACTAGTATGTATATAATTTGAATCACCGGGGTGCTTCGGAGCTGAATTACCAGGTGACATATCCATGTATTCATTGTTTACAATCTTCTCGTTACTACCTTTAGCAATAAACCCAGTTAAAGGGCTCCGTACAGGTGAAGAGCTTGCCTTTGGAAACATCATCATATATCCTCTGGAGTCGACCTGAGATGGTGACCAAGAATTGTTAATCTGTTTTGGAACGGACATACTTTTAGGAGTCATTGGCAAATAATCGCTGTTACTTGACAGAGAGGACGCAACGCCTGGCATCATTGGCATGTATCCATCGTCCCTGGCTTTACTCCTGCTTTGGTTGCATATAGAATCAAGGTTACTGTCACTGTACTCCAATTCATGGTTACCTTTCAATTTTGGTGTTTCAGAGTAAAGTAATCGTCCATGATTTCCTAAAGAATCTTCATCTAACAAAGCTGTAGTTTGTGTCATTTTCTGCTGCACCGCTACAGAAGTTGGTTTAGTTAGAGAGTAAGTTCTTTTTCTGAAACACTTTTCCGCCTCCATATAATCATCTCTTGAGCTATCGTCTGCTTGCTGCTTACTCATGGACATGTACTCGCTCAGACAGTTCTCCTCTCTGATAGGAGGTGTGTTTCCCAGGGAATCCGGCGTATTACTCCGGACCCTGAAGTACCTGAAATCTCCAGGGCTGGAGCCATACTCATCAGAAGAGATAAATCCCCCATCGCTTGGGGAGCCACAAACAGAGGAGCTAGAAGGCCTGGTCAACATGTCTGAAGCAGAGCCATGGCCGCTGCTGGAAGAAACACTGATGGGACTTGTAGTGGAGGGAAAATGAGACACGGGTAGCGAAGCAGACCTAGTGTGGTATGATGAGCTGAATGCGGCTCTAACGTACCTTCCACTCCCTTCTTGGCGGCCCAAATTCATCCTTGCGGTGTTGAGGTGGATCAGGCTCCCTGTCACTGACCTAAAAGGTCTAGTCATGGTTCCTTCTCCTTCACTGGATGTCCTGAAGCGGTAGGAGTTGCTGCTCTTAGTAGTAGGAGGCGTCCCTCCAACAACGCTCTCGGTTCTCGATCTTCTCTGCAAGCCCGTCTGGCTGGGGGGCAGGTTCCCCAGGTGCCTCCTAGTGGTGATGAAGGAGATGGGATTGGTACCACCACCGCCACCAGAAGACTGGCTTTTGCTTCGGGGCCTAAACTCTGCAAAGGCTTTGAGTGCTTTCATGGTCTCCAAAAAAGTCTCGTGCATATTCTGGGCCACCACCGAATCATCCACTTGCATCCAGAGCTCTCCAGGCCCAATGGAGGCCGACCTGCCCACTTCAATGAAGAAGAAGTTCTCCGAGTGCCCACAACGGCGAATATTCATCAGCTGCAGGTGGACAGAGGGCACCTCCGAGTTGAGCTTAACAAGGTGGATGGCCTTGCTGGACAGGCACAGCCGATACACTCCAGTGAGGTTTTTCGTCTGGCCCAGCCCTTTGGGCTTCACGTTAACCTGCCACACCTCCTTGAAGACGGTGCCGGGCCTCAGGGAGGCCCCGTAGTGCTCGTCATCCTCGTCCACCTGCTGCTCCGCCTGGTCCTCCTGTTCCAGGCAGCCCCTCTTGCTCTGGCTCATCAGCTCGCTGATGGCTTGGTACCAGGCCTCCTGCTCGGCCTCGTTCTCCGCCACCATAGCGAAGTACTCATCCTTGGTGTACAAGGCGATGATGTGCTTGTGCTTGGCATCGGCGCGCCGGCTGACGGTGAAGCACTGGTAGAGCGGGATGACCCTCTTGGGCGGCGGGCAGCAGAGAGGGGCCGTCCCGCCGCCGCCCGCCCGCAGGCTGCTCTTGAACTTCTTCTCGCTGTCATAGTACTCCAGCCGGGCGGGCGCCAGCGGGCTCTCGGCCCGCAGCACGAAGTACCGCTTGTGCCCGTGCTTCTGCTTCCTCAGGTAGCCGCACTTCCTCACGTCGTCGCCGCCGGAGGACGAGGCCGGGGGCGCGGCGCGGCCCGCAGGGGGGGGCTGCCCGGCGCGGCCCAGGGCGGCGCGGCCCGCCGTGCCCTCCGCGGGCGGGCAGAGCGAGGCGCTAGGGGAGCGCCGCAGCAGCAGCAGCAGGTGGTGGGGCTGCGGGGACGGGCAGCGCCCGCCGTCCCCCGCCGCCGGCTCCCCCTCGCCCGCCGCGCCGGGTTCCCGCTGCTGGGGCACGGCTCCGCCTCCCGCGTGCCGGGCGCCCGGCTCCTCCTCGCCGCCCCTGACCGCCGCGCCGCCGCCGCCGCCGCCGCCGCCGCCCGGGCCGTTCATGCCGCTCGCCATCTTAGGGGCCAGGCAGGGTCCGGAGAAGGGGGGAAACGGGGCGGGCCGCGGGAACCCGCCCTCACCGGGGAAGCGCCCGCCGCGGGCCGCGCATGAGGAGCCGGGCGGCGCGGAGGAGCCCGGCGCCGCCTGCCCGCGTACCCGCCGCCCGCCGACCCGCGCCCTCCCGCCGGCGCCCGGCTACTCGCACTCACACGGGCGGCCTCGGCGGCACCACGGCAAAAACATCACGTGACCGCGGAGGGCGGGGGCGCGCGCCGGGAGAGAGGGAGGAGGAGCCCCGGCCGGCGGGGGGCGGAGCTCCCGAGCGGGGAGCCGGCTGCGCCGCGCGCGGCGGAGCGGCGGGGAGACGGCCAATAGGGAGCCGCGGCCGTCGGCGAGCGGGCCAATCGCAGGAGGGCCGGGGGCGGGCTTCGTCGCGCTCTATCCGGCGGAGGCGGGACTTCGGCGGAGCGACAGCGCCGCGGGCCAATGGGGAGCGGGCGGTGGCTTCGGGCCGGCCGCGGCGTGGCGGGGCGTTTCCTGCGCTGTGGGACGGGTACGCGGGGACGGAGGCGGGGCCGGCGCGTCGCGCGCACGGCTGCGGGAGGCGGGGGCGGGCGCTGCGGGTACTCGGCCGCGCGAGTCCGGCGGAAGGCGGGGGGTGGGGAGACGGGCGGGGCCCTCGCCCAACGAGCGGCGGCGGCGGCGTCCTCGGGCCGAGGGGAGGGGGCGGCGGCGCCGCCTTGCCCCGGCTCCCGTTTGAAAGGCGCCCGCCCCCCGCGCGGCCGGCGGCGGCTCCGATTGGCTGGCGCGGCGCGTCGGGCGCGCGCGGTGGGGGCGGTGGAGCGTGGGGGTGCGCGTGCGCGCGCCGCGGGGGAAGTAAACAAGTGTTCGCCCGCGCGAACTGCCCCCCTCAGCGCTGCGGCCCGGCCCGGCCCGGCTGTGCGTGAGGCGGGACGCCGTGACGGCGCGGCCCGGGCACGGCTCTGTGATCGCTGCCCCCGGGATCCCCCTCGCGGGGCCCCTCCCACTGGGGAGGGCTGCCGCCGCGGCCCCGAGCAGCCAGGTGAGCTGCAGGGCTGCGCGGCTCTGCCGCACTGCCGAGCTCCTTCCTCTGTTCCAACGTGGCGCGGCGTTCTCGTGATGACGAGCAGACGTTTCGTGTAATCGCTGCCGGTCAGCGCCGTTGGGTCTATTTTTAGCGTTCCCCCGCACCCGCGCGTGGCCGTGGGGCTGCGCGCTCCCGATGAGGCGATCCCTGCCGCGGGCACGCGCAGCGCGGTG
Organism: Callipepla californica brunnescens; assembly: GCA_023055505.1. Taxonomy (NCBI): domain Eukaryota; kingdom Metazoa; phylum Chordata; class Aves; order Galliformes; family Odontophoridae; genus Callipepla; species Callipepla californica. The sequence continues at coordinate 5,611,142 of JALIRH010000013.1, forward strand.
CGAGCTTTCCCGCCTTACAGGGGCTGTGCGCCTCAGAGGTGCGGGTGTGCGGGCAGTCTCTTCCCCCAGTGCAGAGAGCGTTTCCCCAGCCGCTGGTTTCGCTAGCTTTCCCTTCCCTGTCGCTCACACTTAGCGGACTTGGCTTCCAAGGCTGTTGTCCGCCTCACCTGTGGTTCCCCGCTGAGGCGGCAGCTCTCACCAGTTCCCGACACCAACTTCCACCACCCACGTGTGACATTTTTGGATAAGGAGCTCGGGATTTTCTTGCATTTCGCCTCTGGGATGTGGGAAAAGATACTTTTTGAAGCCTCCAGTAACTCAGGTTGGAAGCTGGCATGCCAGATCTTGAACTAGCTTTATCGATGGCAAATGCCTCATTATTCGTAGCGCTCCATTCTCTCTCAGGCCACTGCCTGCTTATCCAGCGTTTAAACATCAATCTTTACCTGTGCAACCTGGTCTGGGGAGCTGCTTTGCAGGGGGTTGGACTCCATGATCCCCAGAGATCCCTTCCAACCCCTACAGTTGTGTGGTTTCCCCGTTTTGCCATTTCACAGTGTCTAACTCCATACGTTCTTGGCCGTGCTTCTATCTCCTAAGTGTTATGGCAGTGCAGTGAATATGTTGTAACTACAGAAGTGTAACTTCACAAAGCGCACATCTCAGCTCCCATGTAACACTGATTCCATCACGCACAAGTATCACACAAAGCCCTACACTTAGACTCCACTGAGGTGCTGATAGAATTAGGCAACTTTTTGGTGATGCATTCCTTCTGTTTTTCATCCTTTTCTACCCGGTACTTCAGTTAGGTGAGGCTGAGATGGCTTATGTATTTCCATATATCGTTTGGATTTCTTTCTGTACTTCTGCAAGAAAAGTTAAATTGGTATTCAAGTTTTAAATGTATTAAAACCTTATGGAGGAAGATGAACTGTGTTCACTGTGTGCTTATTCCAGCAGGTTGCTAAGGGTTGGTGGGGAGGAAATGATTAAAAGAAGAATTTTGGGGCTTCTATTTTATTTATGGATTTTACTTTTTAGTCATCCACCTCTGGCCTTCTTTGACAGAGTCTACGAATAGGCCATCTCTGGGTGTAAAAAGAAATGCATCAGCATATTTCTATAGATGAGCATTAGGAAATACTTCCTCAGACTGTGTATTAATCTTTAATTTGCTTATTCACTCCCAACTGCCATTATTAGGAAGTACAGCAACGTCATCTAACTTCTTTTCAAATAAATGTAGTTCCTCGATGCAGTTATTGGATCGCTGTTATTGTTTTTCCGCAGAAATTATTTTTTCTTTTACCTTTGTAGCTCATATAAAGAACATCCCTTAGTGTATGATAAGCTTTTGTTACTGAAATAACTGTCTAGATGTAGGATACAGTCTAACTTTGTTACCTTTTATGCTACAAATTATTACATCTTGCACAAATGATGATAGATTTCCATCTCATTGTATCTCTGCTTACCAACGTAGCACACAGCTGTAGTTTAGTTTGTACAGTCAGTGCTCCACTGTTACAACGAGACTGTTTCAGAGCCTTCAGTTTTACATACAGAAACCAGCCTTGCCTATGAATTAAATGCTTCCCTAACTGTGGTTAACTTGTCTTCCAGCAATCGTAAAGGGAAATCAAGATCCTGTCTTTGTTCCTCTTGATCTTCACTGGACTAGAAGAACCTGTCATTCTGAAATCTGAAGGTATGTTTGCTTTGTCTTTTGCTTGCTGCTTCTGCTCTACGAAGTGCCTGTGTGAGGCAGGTACTGTAAAACACCAGCACTTGGAGCCACTGCTGTCATTATAGTTTCCACAACTGTCTGTAATGTCTGTAATATGGAGTAACAAAGAGATTGGTCCTTGTGCTGTTGAGCTGTGTGTCACCTGCTGCAGAAATGCTGAGACAAATCATGGGTTGCTGCAGGTGTCTCCTGCAATTCCACCAAGAACAATGTCATTAATTCTGTTACAGTGTAGAAAGGTAAATCGTTTTACACGCAATGTTTCATGACTTGTGGCTCCTTACTTGTGCTTATCACCAGCCTGTGTTATTCACATCTTCAGCTGTTTCTGCAAGACTAATAAACTGAAAACTGGCAAATAATAATTATTAATAGGAATATACAATTTTAGTTCAGTATTGCACGTGGCATATAAAATGGGAAGGAAATTCTCTATAGAATTTTAGGTTAATACTATTGCAGAGCCTTTATCAGCTCACTGCAACAAAGAATGCTGAGTGAGAGCTAAGCTTTGTAGCTTTCAGAATTTTGTGTTACACTATTTTGGTAATTGTAAATTTGTACATGTTTCCAACATCTTATTAAATATTTGAAACACGTTCATAAAATAAATTAGTATAAGATTTCTTGTAAGTAAGTATTTCTGGCTCAAACTCTTCCTTTGAAAGTCTTGTTTTCTTGTTGTGTCTCCTATGTAGGCTGCTCTCATTAACTTCTTAGCAGTTCTGTCCTCAGCATGGGCATACTGTGATATATACAGGAGGCAAAGTAAACCCAAGAATTCAAATGGAATAATGGTTTTAAGTTAACAGATTATAGTTGGATTATTCTTCAAACAGAGATACCTTCCCATTCACCCTACGTCTATTGAATAAGAAAATGAAATGATATTACTCTGTGTCTAGAGGATAAAAAGAGCTGTTTATGGCATGGATGAGGAATTCCAAGTTTGCTTAGATTCCTGCCTTACATCTTCAGGTGTAGAGAGATGCTGAGCCATGGCCTGAAGCAGTGATGGAGCACCTGGTGGGAAGGCAGGGCCAGCCCAGGGGAGCTCAGGTGTGTGCAATGCACTGAGTGACCAGGAGGGCTGGAGCCAGGATCCATCCCTTGCAGAGCTCATTTAAGGGTTGGCAGTGGAGGTGGGGGTATTTTGTTAGAGATCCCTGCCCACCTGAGGCTTTCCGAAGGTGAACAGATTTTCTTCATTTATTTCTGCATCCCTGGCTGCTGCATTTCTCCTTGTTCCCATTTGTTGCAACTGAAGATTTTGCTACCCTGCTATTATTGCTGTGCTTTCCATCACGTTATAGCGTTACCCGGGGTAAATCTCTTAGTTTACCTTCTTCAATTCTTCAGCTGTAAATAAAAACTAAAGTTTCTCGCTTTCTTCACGGAGTGATTTTGGAGATGAACCGTTGGTGACTGTGAACCTAAGGTATTGTGTACTGTATCAAGAGTTATGTAAAGATCATTGTAAGAGGTGCCCAGTTTAATTTAGAAGGAGCTGTGGGTGCTCAGTGGCTCTGTGATAATGGAGATCTGGTTGTTTACTCGTTCCATTATATTCCTTTCACCATCTATCTAATCCTATCACATAATTGCCTACAGTAAATGCTCAGACGCTTCGTTTCTTTACTGTTTTGTATAACTGGGGATAGTGTCACCATGCAGTGAAAAGAACCACAGAATGCTGTTTTTCAAATGCATACGCTCAAGTTTGCAAAACACTTTCTCAACGGATCAGGAATGAATAGTAAGATTATTCTGCCTATTTGTTTTCCTGTGTATGGGTATTTGCTGTTTGTGTTATGTAGTGATGATGGCTTTGAGATTATGTGGAATGTTATGCACAGAGTACAGTGGAAGCAATGTAGATGTGCCCTTCTTTTTTGAACTACAGCTGTTGGCTGTATGTCCAGCTCAGTAAGATAGGGAAAATACTTAAGCAGCCAGAGTTTATTCACTGGTTTTACAGATTGTCTTCAGAAAATAACAGAGTGGAACAGAGATTTGAGATATCCATTTACATAACTGGAAATAAAAGGGGTTATAGTTAGTGCCACCTAGGAAGCATGCAAGACTGCTTTGATAAAGGAATAGCATCTGTACAACAGATGCTACAAACAGATTAGACAGTATGTCTATAATTCTTTGCTTTAAAAAAAAAAAAAAAGAACAGAAGTCTAAATACCCTCTGGACAGTTTATAAATAACAAGTTTCAGCATTGTACTGGATGATGCAACCTCTGCAATTATTGTAAAAATCTTTTGGTTAAAAAAGATAGATCTATTTACCTCTCAGTTTCATTGTTTGGATGTATGAAGTTGCAAGTAATTTGTGTCTTCTGATGGAAGCTATTTTAGCAGTAAAGATAGAAAGTAGAAGTTTGCAAACACGTTTGTCCATCTGATATATTCACTTCTTCCACTGAAAGTCAGCCTTTGAGTGTCAGTTCACATGTGCTGGGGGTCAGGCTGATTTTAGCCTGAATTTCTACAGCAATATCTGTCTCAGTTACTGTGTGTGTATGTACTTGTCTTAACGACAGCCACACTGAATGAAATAACTGTTCCTCATGCAGTTTTATGTCGTGCCACTTTCACTTGGCTTCTACGCTTTCCTTTATTTTCTAATTGACAAAAACTGTCCTTTTTCTTGATACCAGAGTGAAAGAACTTTATCTCATCTGTACCATGAGACACTGAATTTTTAATCTAGTACCAGTCATCAAAACAATCTTCTGAAAACAATTCTTGTGGGCTCTCCTAACTGAGCCTGAATTATCATTCTTCACTATATAAGGGCGTATGTTTTAATTGTGTATGAACAACTGAATTAGAGCAGGACATTGTAATGCACTGTTGTTAATGGACTGGGTCTTTATTTAGATTTATTGTATTTTCTGATCAGTACCATGGAGTTAGAACTGCAGTATATTGTAATGGAGCAACAAGAGACCACCTGAACATAAGAAGAGTACTTCTAAGAACAGGAAAGTTCATCTAACTTAAGGGAAAATATTCTAAAGAAGGAATCCTGGCATGTAAAGCCTTTTCCATGCGGGTGGCTGATTCTCCCACCTGTTGTATTCTTCAGCTGAGTCTGAACTTCCTGTTGGAAAGCTTGGGCTGGTATTGTTCTTGTATAGCATCTTTGACTTTCCATGCAGAAGCAGCATAACTAACTTGCACAGATGCCTGACCTGCTATCACAAAGATTCTAACTTTGCTGTTACTATTTCTTAGCAATGTGGTCAATTTCCATTGCAGGATAAGTGCTAGCTTAGAGTTCAGTCCTCAGGTAATAATTAATTCATAGCAACTACAACATTTGGTATATGGAAAAGGCAGAGGGAGAGTGCCATTGCTCCTTAGTGTATGAAGCCATTTTGATACGGTTTCAGGAAAGGATGGTAGTGGTTTTGCACGCTTCTCTTACACAACCTTGTCTCACTACAGGCAGCCCATGCAAGGCAATGAAGAAGTGTTTTACTGTATTTTTTTTTTTCCACGCTCTTGAACAAGGAATGACACAGGCTTTAATAAATGACATTCTGCTTCACAAGTGTGACTTTTCTGGTTGGTTTCCATAAATGTCAATGAGTGTCAGTGGGTGCCATTTTCTTTCTGCATGTAGGAATTCAATCCCACTCTTTTGCTTCCTCCTCACTTCCATGTCAGACTGCCTCTGCTGCTGTACTGTTCTGTATTTCTCGTTAATGTAGACATAGCCTTAATGCACTCCAGCTGCTAATGATTCCATCTGTGGGACTAAATTAAAGTTAATATAAAGTAAAACCATGGAAATGTACATAATAAGCTCTTGTGACCTTAACACGGTATCAGTTGTCCTGTACTGCTTGATAATAAAGATAGTGACCTGTCAAACATCTCATATGTGTAGCCTCAAAGGGAGAAATATGAAGTGAATAAGACAAATCAAATTCTTGTGTCTTCTTTATGACACATTGGAGGGGAAAAAAAAAATCTTGTCATGGAAAAGCTGAAACCTTGTTCTATAATGTCTGAGTAACATAAACGTTCAGTTAGTGAAACGTTACTTTTAGTGATCCATGTGCTATCACTAGGGGTTGGTAACTCAAAATTTTTTTAATCAAATTATTTTTATGGGTTCATCTAAAAATAAAGAAGTTTTTGTTGGTACTGCAGGACACTAATGAATTTCATGAGTATCATGTCTGTGTGTGTACACATATATAAATAAATTGGCAAGTACAGTTGAAAGGAGTCAAGTCAGTTTTCCCTCGTTGCAGAACTTCTTGGTTAAAATACTGCTTGGATTTGTTGACGTGGAGGTTCCTCTAAGTACTGTAGGGCTTCAAATAGTAATGTGTTGTACTAAGTGAAAAACTACTCCAAAGCAGTGCAACGCAGGAGGCATTTTTCAGCATAACAGAACTGGTAGAATTCATAGTATGCAAAAGCACTAGATGCTATTTAGAAGGGCCATCTTTTCTCCTTTAAGGCAACACAAATGTGATTTGAAGTGGGAAGTGCCTTCTGATCATCAGCACTCTTCTCTCCTACGCTGTGCATTAGTGTTAGGCTCTGTAGAGTTTCGCTAGATTTTTAACCTATTCTACGCTATTTTCAGTGTTGTTTCAAAGAGATTGGTGGGAATCCATTTAGGAATCAGCCTGTTTATCTGTCATGGCCTGCAACATAGTGCTCGTTGAGGTATTTCTGTAGTCCTTGATTACAAAAACAATTGTTATATTTAGCGTGAATGATTTAGAGAGCTTAGCAATGTTTTCCCTGTTTAGGGGACACTGGGACAGTAGAACAAAGGCACATTGTGGTGTAGCTAAAGAAGGATGTTTTCAATCTCTCAACTTGTCATAATTAAACACATTTACAAGTATAAGCTTTTACAATATAAATTTGATTACAATCTGCCCTCTGACATGGGATTTAAAATTGAATTGTTTATAATGCTGTAAATTACTGCCCTATTTTAATCCATAATGAATTGCAGTATTGTTTCTAAGTGAATTATTTGATAATTTTTAGCTGACGATTTCCCTCCCTGTATCTTTAGAAGTTAAAATACTGAAAGCTGTTAAATTGTAATGCACAGCTATGTTGCATATTCACAATCTTTGTTATTGCTTATTTGATGATGAAGTCTATATTCATTATCATTATTTATTTGATTCCAGAGTCTATATATGGTATGTAATTATCTCGGCTGTGTAGCAGGTCAGTGCAGACATTTTAGAAAACACAGATATTTTTGCTGTTTCAGTTTGTTAGCAGTGCGTGATTTGGGGTTTTTTTTATGTTGTAGAATTTAGCAGTCTTAATTGCTGCAAAGTGAAGTAATGGTGAGTAGAAAATCATGTGTGTTACTGTTCCTTGCGGAGTTAGTGCTTTTGATCTCCTTGACACATTTCGAAATTGAGGATAAGATGGAAGCTTTTGCTTCCAAGAATGGGACAAAACAGCCTTCTTACCACTTCAGAAGGAGCTCAAAAAGAAATTATGACTCAGAGACAGTCCTGAATCATATTTCCCCTGAGCTGTAGCATTGCACAAGTGGGGAGTATACTCTCGTCCCTTTGCCAGAGGAAGAATATTCCTTCTCTTCTGTCCAGTCAGCTCTGTTTGCTGACACAGGAAGGAGGAAAATGATGGGTATGTTTATTTCCAACCCAGGTTCCCCCAACTTCTTTCCTCCGTGAAAAGAAACAATGCTTCTTCAAGGCTTGTTCATTAGTACAGTGCTCGTGGTGCTGATTTCAGGAGGGATGGTGCAATGGTACAGTAGAAAGCAAAGAACACCATGCGACTTCCAGTAAGGAGCTTTTCTTCCTTCTGATGCTTGGTATGTTAGGAATTTGCTTTGTGGTTCATTTGTTGGTGGGACACTGCTCTTTTGCTGGTTCTGAAACTCATGCTTGTTCCTTGGCACTCACTCACCATCCTGTGTAGATCAGAAGCAAATCTGTTGTTGAGGGAATATATCAGAGACACCTACATGACTTCAGAGTCCTAACTGAGTCTGATTTAAGGCAGGTCTAGCAAGACCAGTAATCACCAAGTAAAAGATGAAGCAAAGCTGAGTTCTCAGTGATTATTTTCAGTAAATGAGTTGTACTCGCACGTAAACCAACAAAAATAACTACTTCCTGTGTGATTAATTTAAAAAATGTAGTAATAACCGAATAAATCTGATCATCTAATTAAACTCTATAATGCCTTTTAACAGATTTAGTCAGCAGATTTTTTTTACATCAATGGTGGTTTCCCTGTAAATAATAAAGGTTAAATTATTCATTTGTTAGTATTAGTTCAGCAGTGCAGAGGTCCATTGTTCTTAGTGGTTACAGATATTAATCATTCTTGTGACCTACTCAGAAACAAGCCTTTACAACTCCTAACTTGCTAGCAATTGTAATTATATGTGACATCTGTGCTGAGTAGCATTTATTTTCCTCCCCCCTTAATGAAGGATGAAAATATAAAGCAGATAGGATAGCATGACTTGAAAATACTCATTTCAGTGTCAGACAGTTATATTTTTATAGTGCCAATTTAAGAGCATTTTACCTTAACCATATATTTGAGGGACAAACCTATCAGTGCACAAGGAAATACATGAGGAGCTATCAGTTTGTTGGTTCTAGGCTGTAGGAATGCTTGGGTAAATAGCTGCTCACCAACACAAATATAAATTGTGCAATCCAGTTTTAAGTGTGAAACTTGGAATTCCATCCTGCGTGATTTTTACACCACTCCGTGTTTCAGAAAGAGCTTTCACAGATTCAGAGCTCATTTTCACAGAAACAAAACAGTGTTGTAAAATGTGATAGGTGATGATTAAGCCAGAAAAAATACCTGAAGTAAAATGCAGGAACAGGAGATTGTCACTGAATATTTTCAGTCTCCTGAATTCTGTTGTAAGGGCTGTACTGTTACTGCTAAGTTTTCACACTTGCCAAGCTTTACGTTTTATCACTTTGTGAAAAATGAAGTATAGATGAAGCAATAAATTGCCCTTACCTGTGTTTATAAGAACCTAAAAGTCATTCTGAAGGATACAACCATGATAAAACTGCTAGAGCTGATCTTGACTGTCTCTGTGATTGGTGTACCATGTTGGACAGTGAACAAGTGGCAGTGTGCTGAACATCCACAGTATTATTACCCGCAGTTAATGAAGTTCTGAGAAGAAGCATTACCTACAGTTCCTTTTTAGGTAATTACAACGTATTTAATATCATTTGTTTTGTACTCTACTTGATTTAATACACCAGTAAAGATTAATTCACTGCTTCTTAATACTGACACATCTTGGAGAATAGAGTAATTTTTCTGCGTATCCACAGCCTGATTTATTTTTATTTAAATGTTTTTTTGTTGAGAGTAGAGGAGAGGAAAAAGCGTGTGTAAATATGTTGTATCAGGGGAAAAAACAATCATTTAATGCCTTTCAAAGCTTCCCTTACTCCTGTTATTTCAGTGGTTGGATATTCTGTTACGTGATGTTGGCAGTTGTGTTATTTCTCCATATGTGTACACAGTATGCAGCATAATAACACTTAATACAGGGCAGTAAGTCCCAAATTGTTTTATGTATTTCATCATCGATTAAGAAAGGCTTACCTCTCTTTTTGTAGTAGCATTTGATATATTTTGAAATAAAGTGCCACTTCTCCAAAATTTCTGACCTAAAACCCCTGATGATAAAGTGTACACTCGACATCATAGCAATGCATTTCTCATCTCCTGACAGCTTGTGAAAGAGTAGTGTTGAGAAGAAGACCTCGAAATCTTACCTAAGATTCTGTTGTTGTTTCTTAAATTGTATTTGAAGTGTTCACGTGCCAAGTTTCAATTGTTTTTGAGTGTTGCAAAGTGAATCTGGCAGTGGGTGGCAGTCCCTTCAGCATACGAGTGTTGTACAAGTATGATGTAATGAAACTGTATTTCATTCTGTCTTGCAAATAAATGTCCCAGATAGATTTATAGAATTCATGACTCAAAATGCGACTGCTGTACTGCAATGACCATGATAGAAGATGTTCCTAAAGCAATTATCTTTTTGTTTGTGATTTAGATGGATGGTTACAAACAAAGTCAGGATACATGTCTAAATGACACCAATAAATTTAAAGAATGAATGAGTACTACAGATAATACCCCTTTGTTTTTTCATATTTACATATTGAAATGCCTATTGTTAAGTGTCAGAATCTGAACATTTGGCATGGAAGTATCAAGTCCTATTTGCTGCATGTGTTTCTTGCACTGATTAGGCATTTGAAGGCTGTTTTCTTTAGAAAACAAATGAAATTTTAAAAATAGACAAAATATTTATCTGGAAAAATAATAATACTGAAGCTTGAATCGAGGTACAAACATGTCCTTGCTCTTCTATATGCTACAGTCAAAAGGCATTTGAAGCCTTTTAAAATGCTCTGTCGAACAGCAGGATGTGTCAAATGGTCTGAAGGAAAAAACAATGAGATGTGCCTTTATGACGAGATAGCCAACGTACTGCTAGGAGAGGGGAGCAGATTCAGGTGTCATGTAGGTGGAATTAACTCAAGATGGCCTTAGAGCAATGCTTATTTGTTGCAACTTAGAAGTGGATTAGGTCTTCATCCTCCTCCTTCCTTTCCTATCCTTACATATATATGTGTGTATGTACACAGTGCGTATTTATGTAAAAGAGAAAATGTAGCCCAGACAATGAATGAAAAGCAGATCTGTACAAGTGAGTCACTTGTTTAGAATCATTCCGTATGAAGAATCACTGTGTACAATCAAGTGAAGCAGCTGACCTAGCTGTGTAAACCTAGCTCATGGTTTTGTTAAAATCATATTGTACCAAAGTGTAAAAAGCGAAAGACATATTTTCAATGATTGAAAGTACAGAAAATTGATTAAATCTTTTAGTGTCTAAATGTATAATCCTTGAAGTAGTTAATGATTTAAGAGCACAGCTCAACTGATTGTTTAGCATACCCAGTGTATTAAACTCAGAATGATAACCCTGATGTTTCTCCTTGGATGAAGGAAAACATGTGAATCAACATTGATGATGTTAGCATTTCTCATTCTAAAACGAACCTCTTACCTGGGAATACTAAGGCAGGTTTAGTCAATTGTTTGCTCAGCTATAAAGAGGCCGCTTTTCTTCCAGAAATGTGAACTAGAGTTACCTGCACCATTTGTAGATGTACCCAGGTCCTCCCTGTGCAGCAATGTGAAACTGACTCAGAGCAGCTCAGTGCAAAAAAACAAAATGACTAATCTCTTTGTAGAACTGGGGCTTTGCAACTTTGCTCTGAGTCATGATGACACTTACAAGTGCCTAGACTTCAGAAATAAACAGATTTAAACTGAGCACTTGTTTTCAAAACAGCTTGCTCCTGATCCTTCTGTCAGGATGACCTTGGTAATGCTATTTTAACACCAAAGTGCTGCTGATACGCAAGGTAGCTTAAAATCCCTGGAAGACTATCGAAGGGGAGTTTGAGCAGTTAGGCAAAATGAGGAAAGGAAGAAGACAAAGCTGTCCTCTCCATTTAAAAACACATAATGAGTGAGAGCAATCAGTTGTCCAGTGGCAAGGTTACAATCAAGAGCTGGAACTGATGGAATTAGAATGTGGAAGGGAGAGGTAAGGGAGATGTTTTAATGATTCGCCTGTTCTCGACACATTGTAGCCACCCTTCATTAGTTCTTGGCATTCTCAAAGATTTAATAGATGACTAAGATGAACTTCAGTAATATTAATCCTATGTTTTTCGGCAGATCTCTCTCTTTGTGTTAAAACTACGTGTTCCTCTGTCTGCATGGTGACACCCAATACCTAAAGGGTGAATATTGATACCAGCTGAGCTGGAGTCTCTTCTGAACATGACTGGTTTCTTCTATCACCTCCAAGTTATAGGAGCAGATCCTGCTTTCAGGGGCACTATAATATAAATTTGGAGAAGCAAATCTGAAGTTAATGATCTGCAAATTAAGTATGGAAATAATGAGTTACTCTTGACAGCTCTTGTATAACTATGAGCAGTATTTGTCCCTACGTATTTATTTCAAGACCATAAAATATATTATAACCATTTTGAAATCTTTACTAGAATCAGTCTGGGCATGTCTGTGCAGACCAACCCAAGTTTTTCTGCCCTTAGTCCAAGATAGCCAATGAACTGTCTGTTACTCAAAGCTGTACAGCACGTTAATGTGCTGTCACAGAGCTTACAAACCCTATGGGGTATCTGAAGGCTGCACAGCTATGTTACCACGGTAGCATGCTCAGACTAAGAAGTCCAAGCATGCAATGAGACCAGTTAACCTTTGTAGTTTCTGTGACCAAAGCTGCTTTACTTTGGTATGCCAGCAGCGCGAGTTCAGGTCTGCTGGCACTGACTGTTCAGCATTGCCAAGTGTCCACACGCAAGGTACCCTCACTGGGGAACAAATATTACAGGACAGAAATGACACTCGATATATAAATTAATGGATTTTGTCATTAGAAAATCATCAGTTTTACTGAATAAGTTGAGGTGGTAATTTTGTTGATTACATATCTACTACTAGATTTCTGATATTAAAATATTTATAACAAAAAGATTGTAGAAATGGCATCTCAGTGTCCCATTTTAAGCAACTGTTATTGCAGTAATGGTGAAAAAAGTAAATAACTCTGGAAATGAGTGATGCCGAATGTCTAATTTGAGTCACAAAATCAGCAAGAGGCAACACGTTAATCACTTTAACATTAAGAAAGCCAATAAGCATGTTAGTTGAACTCAAGCTTTTGTGCTTGAGGTAGGATCATGTTATATCTCAGAAACTAAACAGAGTTGGGCCTCGTTTGTACTTGAATGGGAGATGTGTGAGAAAAATCCATTGTATTACAAGAAAGGATGTTGGTGCTCTAATAGCATCATCATAGCTGAGTCAGTACTGAGTATAACACCAGTATGGTGTTAAGGATATCGTTAGGATTGGATGCCACATTCACTCAGTGGTTGGGCTTAAATTATTTTTGTGGCATTACGTGTAGGAAAGTATTTTGTCTTGCATTTACATCAGAATTCCGATGACAACTATGGAAAACACATGCAAAGTCCAACAGTGGGATGCAACATTAGAATGGTATAAATACACTTTAGTTATTAGTTACTCGAGACTTTTTTTTTTGCCTTCTGTGTAAGTAAGTGGACACGATCATTATTACAGTTTCTCTGTCTTGTTTCTTAGTTGCTCCTGTACAATGGGAAGAAAATTTGCCAAAAGAAGTACATGTTTGTTTACTTGACTGTGAGGATGAAGAGCAGGCTGCCCAGGGAAGCTGTGGCTGCCTCATCACTGGAGGTGATCAAGGCCCTGGGCAGCCTGATGGGGTGGGAGGTGACCCTGAACATGGCATGGTTTTGAACTGGATGATCTGTAAGGTCTTTCCAATCCAAACCATTCTATCATTATGTTCTCTGCACAAAACAAATACATAAAACAAATTTTAAGATTGTGTTGCAGTGATGAGTAAGTACAGATAACAAAGGAGATTGCTACAGGCTGCTTGCATTTGCACAAGCAAAGCTAAAATATGCAGTTAATTGTATCTGTGCTCAAACTTCTTGTAAAAAACTATTACATTTATTTGGTAAATGTGCTTGATTATTCATCCAAATTAATGTATATTTTTACTGTTTACGAAGTAAACTATTCCTTTGTCTTCAACCCATTATAAAAATGAAGAACTGCTGCTGAAGGAACCAACACTGAGTGGCACAAGCACTGCTACTTTACAAGTGGGTACAACCTTAAATGAGAGGTTAAGGTAAAGTCCTTTGCTTGTGCATGATAGCTGATTTTTTCTTCTATAGGCTGTGGAAAGAGAACTCCATGTTATAATTTCAGGAGCAAAAAGGGAGGCAAAGTGAGCTTACGCTGCAAAGAAGTCCTTATGGTATGTCAGAAAATACAAATGTACTTCATTCCCTTTCTCTGAAACAAAGTTCTGTTCTTGGCTGTGTAGTAAAGAGCACCTTTGTAGACAGTAAGAGCACTGAAGACAGGGAAGGTTGATTGAGTGTAATTATAAATTATACACAGTATTTGTATCTTAGAATTCGGTGTTTGTGTCATTATGTCATTTGCCTTATGTCTGAACTATGGTGTTTTCAAGTAAATACAGTTCTGTGTGAAATGATTTACTGATTATTCAGAAATATTTCCTCTGTAGCATTATTGTTTAACAAACTTCAAAATGGTTGAATATCAAAGAGTTGAAGGCCAGTGGTGTCTATAGTTGCATAGCTAAAACTCAGAAATAACTTCGTTCAGAATTAAAGAACAGGTAACAAAGACTGTAAGTTTCTGATTCAAAATACAGTAGGGAAAGCCTACTGACCCTCTGCTAAGGTCAGCATTTTTCACAACTGGTTTTTTGTTTTGTTTTGTTTTTTTAAGTTTTTTATGCTCATGGATGTATGTGATCTGAATTTGCTTGTGTAAATTCTTCATGCAAAGCTCAGTGCATTTTATTTCCATACCTTTTGATAAGCTTTCAGGGTATAGAATGCTAAAATCATGGTTTATGGTATATCTGTGTGAATTGAAATTTTGCTTGTGCCTATACAACAATCAGTGCTTAAAAAAATTAAGATGAAATCATTGAAAATGGCATTTTTTGAAGACTCGTTTAGAATTAAAAAATAGTCAAATTTGGGTAAGTTGTCATTATCTTTCAGTGTTCCCACGTGCTTAGGATTTCATTTGAAGGGAATGCAGAGTGTTAGAGCCTGCCTGTACAAGCAGAAGCAAGTGAGAGTGCTGAAGATTTAATACATTTCTGTAAATTTTAAAATATCTAATACAGCCTCTGGATTGCCAGTAAGGGCAGGAATTTGGCCCCTTGCTAGTGCCCTTAATGAGGGAGACTCTTGTTGTGAAGATGAGCTGACCAAAAGGTAGTAGAGTGCACTGGTGATTCAACACAACTGTTCTGGCTTGTTTTTTAAATATTTGCAAGGAGTTCACCGATGATTAGCTGACACCCAAGAATGAGACTTCAGAAATTTATTGTTTAAGAGAATCCTTAGCTTTTGACTCACACACAAAAACAAGGTTTTAAATGAATGACAGAGGGGCACTGAGTTCATGAGTCGATGTGTTGGGTTGGAATGCAGCCAGCTGTATTCATACAACTGGTCTTCTGTAGACAATTAACATCAATGGTTAAACTAAGATCAACTAAAATCAATATAAACTCAACTGTAGCTAGAAACTAAACTGAGATTGATACAAATAGGTGAACTAAACAAAGACGCCTGGTTTCTAATTTCCTCTTAGATACTCTGCAAATAAAGACAAAGCTAATTTTGTGAATGTATGCATATCTTCTGTTAGGGAGATCCCATCTTGTCTGCTGTGGATGTATGGAGAACATGGCACGTACCTTAAATTCACTTCATAAGGTGTACTATGCTCAACTTATACAGTACAGGGTCATAGAATCAGTCCCTCCAAAATCCTGAAATACAGTCTAATACCAATTGCTTTTTCAAGAATGCCATCTGTATCAAATCACTTTTAGCCTAAAACGAACTGAGTAAGCATGAGTGATTTAGTGCCAATTGGTAGAAAATATATTTTGAATCTCGTATTTATCTTGCATTGAATCATTAACATGAAAAAAATTGCTGTACTGAGAATTTTATAATTGATAAAATTCAACATATTCATGTCTACTACAAGGGGAAAACTGAACTTTTTTACAAAAAGAGGATACAGTCACAATAATATACTGTTGTCTATACTCCAACCTATTGGCATGAAATTGTTTCCCTTCTCATGTAACCTACTGACTTCACAGGTATTACTTATTCTATTACAGAGGCAAATGATGTTTACCATGAAAATCTTTAGGTCATGTTCAGTTGCACACTTTCAGCAATATTTTAACAAACTACTTTTTAGAACTGCACGTAAATAACATTTTCTTAACTTAAAACAGTGTTATATATGTTTCTTAAAATACTTCTTCCTTTTTTCCTTGCTAAAATCTTTGTAACTAAACTCTGGGCACTGTTGTCAGTTTTGAAAATTAAAATACTTCATGGGTATATTTATCATTAATTGAACTCACAAGGGAAGAAAGAAAGGACCTGATAACTTCTTCTTGCATGTCTTTTCTAGAAATGGAAAGTAACTTTTATCCATGAAGTTATGATTCCAGAACCTGGCATTCATCTTTCCTGCTTTCTCTTGCTTCCACGTGAATTTAGCACCAGCAGTAGGACTGAATAAATCAATCTTTTTATTTACAAGGCCTGATATGTCTTGAATAGTCAGTCACAATTCTTTGCTCTACATCAGCTCTAATTCTGTAGTTTATGATCTCCCATCCAAGTGCTAACTCAGATTGGTGGTGTGTAGTTTGAGTGCTTTCAGTCTGTGTGGGTAGCCTAGCAGGAGAGCAGATGCATGCACTCGATAATGCTAGATAGACTGCTTTGCTCGCAGTGATTTCAGTTGTATCAGTGTGTATAGAATGCAGTTATAAATTCCAAAAGGAAAATGTGTCCATGGATGGAGTTCTTAAGAATGATGTTTTAGAAAAGATCCTTTGCGTTTGGATGAATAATACTTATGCCTACAATGTGCTGAAATACTGCATAGAGCAAACAATGATTCATTCCCTTCTAGTACATCTTTTCTTAAATAAGATGATTCATATCAATACTTCCTTAGAGGAATGCACTGTTTTTATTTGTTGCTGAAACCAGACTGCAAGACCCAACAGAACTTCTCCGTTTCTCTCTAAAGAAGCTTCCATGGGATTTTTTTTTTATTGTTGGATAGCATACACAAGTTGACAAAAATTAAAGTACAAGTCTGTTTTAGATTCTCAACTGACAGAAACAGCTTTCCATCAGTAAAGCTGTGCTACTGAACCAAGGATAAACAAGTTCTGTGAGTTGGGCTTGAGAGACTGAAAAACAAGACCTTCTCACAAGTGCAAGCCTTGGCTTTATGGAACAGAAACACTGAAAACCTTTTGTTTGTCTGTTAGTGTCCTACCATAGTTAAAACAACAATCAAATTCCTCAGCGCCTCATCACTTGTTGGTACAAGACTAAGTTGCAGTGCACTCCAAAGGCTAGATGAGGTACTGGGTCTGTGACTTTTAATCTAGAAATATGGTTAATGGGAACAGCATACCTTGTATTCAGTTCTGTATGTACATTTGAACACTATCTGGATAGCAGGTTTATAATCTCAGTTCATAGTATAATGAACTTATGTTCATCTTGCAGATGTTGAAGAGTGTGTAATGCTCCTTTCAGATCTATTTCCCAACTTGGAGTAATTTTTACTTCGAATTACTGGTGATTGTGTCAAGCAAGAAAATCCTTTCTCTACATATAATAAACTATTACTTTAAAAAAAAATTAAAAATCAACAACAACAAAAAGTCCAAAACCAAACAAGATCACTCTAAGGACTAGGAAGCAAAGCTAACAAAAATCTGCAGGGCCAATTTTGGGAATATGTACTTTCTATCTCCTGTTTATACTGTGAACTTTCCCTATGCAATTCTCTGCTTGCAGTCACGGCATCTTTAGCCAAGAAAGATTTAAGTGCTGTAAGAAAGGAGATGGGAACAGAGAACTTAGTGCATAATTAGAAAATGTGTTTTTTCCAAGGGAGATGAAGGTCATTTATGGTCAAAAATAAAAAATAAAAAAATTGTGAAGTGAGGCTTGGCTTAGATTATACAGATTTGTTGGCCAGAAGATTCTCCTTTGGTATAGCAGCAGAGACTGGGCCAAGACTTTATACTTGGTAAGCTCTGGAGTTGTAAGACACAATCAAAAGGTTTAATTTCTGTAGCAGGAAATGGGAAAGAAACTTGGAATTTTACAGTCCTATTTCATGACAGGAAAGAGACTGGGAATGTGGAGGCAGGAGCTGGGGAGGCACAAGCTAGCTATAAGTCTGGCTGTAACACTAGGCTGCCCCTTGGTCAGTACGCATTGTGGCTTGCTCTTCTTTCAAAAGCAGCCAGGAGTCTCAGCAGAGAAGCAATACTGAGAGAATTTAAAGCCTTGGTTTGTCTTCTCACCAACTGAAATATTTCCACAGAAGGACCTTAGGGTATACTTGGTGATTTGAGAAGTTTACCTGGCTGTTATGCTTGCCATTCCTGATCCATGAGTAAACAGAGGGTTTCGAAAACGTTTACTGTGTGCTGTGTAGGGCAGAAAGAGCTCAGGTCCTAAAAACAGTATAGCTATGTTAGCAGATCACTGCTCAGACTTACTAGGTCAACAGCCTTTGCAAAATAGCTGCACAGCTGCTTTTCCCAGTGTTGTGCTGCGTAAACATTCCCTATAACTTCCAGTTCGAGTGTGGCACGGGTAGCAGCAGGTAGTGCCCTGCATCCTACTGTGGGCAAACCTTTGACTTTAGGAAATCTTAATTATGTATTAATATGTTGTTGTTAGATCAAAGGCTGTGATAGTTCCATTGTAAACTGCCCAGCATTCCTGAGTTATTGTTACAATGGGTAACTTGAGTCATCTTGAACAAGGGTAGGGTTCTGTTTGGTAAATTGCTTAACGTTGAATTCCCTGACACCTCAGTTAGATTGCTTTTGGCACCTGAACTATCCCCTTAAAACAGGTTTGGATATTTCCATGCTGTGCTTCAGTCAACAGGTCAGAG
The DNA here is from genome assembly GCA_023055505.1 of Callipepla californica brunnescens. Lineage (NCBI taxonomy): Eukaryota > Metazoa > Chordata > Aves > Galliformes > Odontophoridae > Callipepla > Callipepla californica. Next base: position 5,629,608 of record JALIRH010000013.1, read on the forward strand.
GTGCTCTGCCCACTGTACAGTAGGACACCAATTTCATTAAACTATGCTTTGTAACTGAGTAAAATTGGAAAATAAGAGATAGAAAATATACTAATTAAATTATATGTGCTCATTTTAAGTTTTTTTTCTAAGAAATTTAATTCAAATAATTCATCTCTTATTCAAGTACACGGTGGTGACTTACGCAAGAGCCCAGCTGCTGACTGATAAGCAATAGTTACAGCCAAATGAAAGTTTGTCTTGGAAGTTTCTGTTTATGATATGCAAAGAAAGTATAGATCATGTTTCCCTCTCTAAGGATAGTAATTCTACAGCACTGAAATCCCACAAAAGGCAAATTAGTAGAAACTACTTAAAGAGTACAGTAAGTACACGTGGGAATAAATACTGTTCAGTGTAAGTCAACACAGCTTTGGCACAAATCTATTGGAATCTCTAAAGTCGCAGCGCAGATGAATGAAACAAAATAAAGTGCTGCAGTTTCCTTTTATTTCTAAAAGCCAGCACAAATTCACACCGATTGTTCCTACAGAGGTGAAACTGTCAGAGATTAAGAGTGAAAATCCTCACTTGGGTGAATAAATGGTTAAAGGACAGAGGAAAAATCAATGAGTGGTTGTCCCAGTGGGTTTTGTAGCTGTAATAGCATGCTGCTTATTGCATGCTGTCCACCTGATTTATTCACATTTCTGAGATGGTTTCACATATTTGTGAAAGACAAGTCCTTTCTGAGATTTTGGTTTCTTGGGCTGGGACAGAATTAGACTGCAATTTGGAAAAGGAGCATTACTCAAACTTTCCATCCTTATATCCGCAGGAGAAACTTTATCAAGCTGTAGCAGTAATGAAAGTATAATAAATAACTACTGAATCATACAACAGGTGTGAAGGGACCTCAAAAGATTCTCAGGTTCTACATTTTCTGGGACAAAGAAGCCTAGATGAGATTGTCTAGCACCATGTCCGATGGCATCCTGAATGCCTCCAGTGATAGAGTTCTACCGTGGCCCTGCAGAGCTTGTTCCTGTGAATGAATGTTCTCACTACAAAAAGATTCTTTCTTAAATCAAGATGGTACTTCTCCCAGTGGAACCGGTACCCACTGACCGTTCAGTTCCCCATGTGACTCCAAGTGAAGCAAGAGTTTGCTTCAGTTAATCCGATTTTCTTTGTTTTTAATGTTTACTTTTATGAAACGTATATGGTCAGGCCAACGTAATAGAGGCTTCAAAAGCTCAGCAATAGAAAAGCAACTGAGAGTCAAATGTTAGCTTTACTATGACTGTGATTTCAGAGCATACTCAAGCACAGATGTAGTTTTTAGTTGTGGATTGAATAGTGCTTTTTCAAAGAAACAGATTTCAAAGACCAACATTCCTTTAAAAATAGCTGATACAAGTTTCTGCTGTTTCCAGAATATGATTGTGATTCAGTATTAATTGATTTGGAATCGCACATCCACAATAGAAGACTTTTTGATTAAAATTCTAAATTTACTGCGAAGATTCCAAGTAACACTCTAATTTTATTTCAATATCCAGTTGCCATAGGGCTTCAGAAAATGTATGAAAATAGAGAAGATAATCCATGGAGACAGGGAAATTGGTAGGCAGCCAGCTCCAGTGCGAACACAAGTGGGTACAAATAAACAAGCTGTATAAGCTGTCTGTGGCAAGCCAGCTTTTGCTGAAGCCATGCAACGAGGCTGCAGAAGCAGGGCATAGATGAAAATTGTAAAGAATCCAAACAAGCAGGCTGGCTAATCAATTTATGTTCTCTCTCCTTTGTTTCCTAACGTATTTCACAGATTTACTGTGAAATGAGTTACTCATTAATGTAAAAATATTGGGATTTACAAGATGGTGCATGATTGAAAGGCTGTTGACATTCACATAGCAGTACCCTCTACTGAATGGTCTGCTGAGGCTTTTGCTGTTTCAGAAGTCTGTTTAGGAAGCAAGCTGTCCTGATTTAATTATTTGTTCTTTTCCTGGATTCTGTGCATTATATCTACAATTGTGTAAATTGTTTGCATTCTCCTGATTTTTTTTTTTCTAAGAATCTGCTGTCCTTGGTATAAACACAGATCTGTGGGAGAGAAATCAAGACAGCTGTCAGCCTGCTAAAGCTAAATGAATAGTCCCCTGTGTGCTTTGACATACCCTCTTTTATAGCATAATCTGAAGCATATCGACAGTAACACTGATGGGTTGCATTCCAGAGCGTTTAACAATTTCCCATCTTCCATTTTATGTTTTAGAGAGCCCACTTTCTAACAATAGAAAGAACATTTTTACAAGTGTGCCATTCTACTGACATTGGTTTTCAAGTATCGGTTTTGCTTGTGTGATCTGAAAGTTGCGTCGAGATCAGTGTGGCCGGCCAAGAAAAAAGGTGTTTCTCCAACATTTGCTCAAGTTTCTTTTAACTGCATTAATAAACCAAGAGTAAAGTTTAAAGCATTACCTACTGTACAAGAGTATATGAGAAAATGCACGCAGCTCTAATTTATGAGCAAAACACTGTGACTTCTATTTATCTAATATGCTTTCTTAAGAAGCAAAAAACCCCTCAACAGAAACAGAAAAAAAGAAGTCCTTGAAATGTGCAAAATGTTGCAAAAGGTGTTTTCACTGACCCGATTTAAAGAAGGCTGAGAAACATCTCAAGTGCTCGCTGTGAGCTGTGTGTGCTCCTTCCAATAGCACCAAGTGGCAGAACAAGGCTTGACCTGCAAGCAGGCCACGTAATGCTTTTGACCAGGTGTGCACTCGTTAGCAATAGTCATAAAACCATGACAAGTTTAAATTAATTAATTTGAAGTTCTTTTCAGACCCTTTCCAGCCAGCTGTTTGGTGTGGCAGTGTGTTGGTGTGTGAGAGAGGCCACGTCGGGTGGGGGAAGAGTGTGATTTCCCTTTAAGGTATCTGCACTGTAAACAGCGCTTGGTTCTGCATACTGATTTCAGCAGGCATCCAATGTCAACACTGACATTTTCAATCTCTTTCTTTTGTGTCACATTAGTGGAAAGTGACCTGTTTTGTTTGTGGAAGCTCTGGAATCCCGCAGGAGAAGGATCACTCAGCACCATGGCCATCTGCCAAGTACAACTTGTTCCGAAACACAGTGGCTCTGAGAAGTTGCATTATCAACTGAAACACAATGTCAGCATAGCAGGAGGTTGGTTAGACTGTTGATTAGCCAAGTTGTTATGACCAGTGTACCCTTTGGAGTACACTGCACCTCTGCTGCAAGGCTCTTACCTTTTCCTCCTCCTTCCTACTAATGTGTTGTCTCATACTTTGCTTGGAGGTGGCCACTACAGAGCTCAACAGCAGTCCCTCTTATAGTGCTGTAATGTATTCAGCACCTGTGGTGCATGCAGGGAACTGAGGGCCTGCCTTCCCTCTTTTATGAGGAATAGTTTCTTAGACTGCTAAATTGCTCCAAAGTCATTTCACCTTTGTGATAAGCACTAGAAGTGTAAAAGATGACAATTTAAGTTTTAATTTTGTTTCTGGTATCCTATTTATTTAGCCCATGCAATGAAGGCAGAAGTCTTAATATCATCTCATACATCTGATCATAACTCCATCTAATCAGCCAGCTGGAAAGAATAAAACAGCTTAGCTAATAAGTGAAGTGGCTCCTGGATTTTGGTAGAATCGATAACGCTGTCCTTTTTTTTTTAGGTAAATCTTTGCTAGCCCATGTTTCCAAAATAACTGACATGCATTTCTTTTGATATTTGCCATTGACTCCAGTCACAAAATTTGGATCCAGATCTGTATTTCAGTCTCCTTATTCCTTGTGAAGTTATACATCGGGAACTTTTAGCTATTGTGAAAGTAATGAGGAATTACAAAAATTAAAACCAGATTTAGTTCTGATTATTGCAGATTACCCTCACAGGATGCAAGAATGTATTGAAAAAGGACATGGTCCTTCACTGCTGGAAATCTTATTACACAAGCAAATCAGTTATAGAGTGGTTCAATGAAAACAGAAGACTAGACTTTGGTTTATGAATTTCCTTTTCAGAGCTTTGAGTTTGAAACGGTTTTCAAAAACACTCTTTTGAATCAGCTGCCAGGACAATAAGATTAGTGTTACATAAAGGAGAGATTACTGTGCAAAGATGATGACTTATGCAGGATTCTGTTTGTTTTCTGTAGGTCACCAAGTCACTTCTAGCTACTGGTATTTGGCTTGTTTAAAATAGTTCTGCTGCTCGTAACAACACTAACTCAAACCAACTAAGAGTGATCAGTTTCATTCTGTTCAGATTCATAGTTCAATAATGTATTAACAGTACCAACTGCAGAATAATATTGACAAAAACCCACAGATGAACAATACTGCAACAGAGGAAATCTTTGATATGTCAGTTCTCTGTGGAAATGGAAATGTTGACTGTTGAATCTCCAAATTGACTGGATGTTTTTGCTGACTTCTGTGTCATCAGAGTAGATATGGGGCTAACAATATTTAGTCTTTCTTGGCTGACTGAATTCTTGCTTAGATTAGCCTTTTGCAGGTGCAAAAAACATAATGTGTGCTAAAAATGCAAATGCATTCAGGCTGTTCCGAGAACTCCTGATTAACGCAAATGAACTTGAGAACAAACCTGATTCTACAGGAGTTCTTTACCTGAGTACTACTAGGAAAGGAGGTACATCAGCCCAGAAATAAAGTGCTTACTACAGAAAGATTATATAAAACAAATCATCAGGCAGATAAGTCATCTGATCTTTGTCCAAATTTCTTCACTTGAGCTTACTTTTATATTCTGTCCTCATGTCCCTGAGTATACGTTGTGAAAACCTGTTCTCTATCTGCAGAAGGGGAGTACACAGACTTTCATCAAAGGATAGGGTGTGAGGCTCCTGCACCCAGTGCTTCCCTGCTGAATGGCAACTGCAGGAAATTGTGGCCGTGTGCAAAAGTGTAAATCCTCCTCAAAGCATTGCATGAGGAGTCTGAGACTTGCAGAGCTTGGCAGGCTCCAATGGCAATAGGGAGGAGCTTACTCTGATTTTCCTTCTTCCTGCTGGTAAGAGCTGGTGACTTATAAAACCTTTATCATCCTTTGCTGCTTGAGACCAGGGCAAGTGAGCTAGGTACATGAAAGGGAAAGGTGACAGCTGTGGCAGGGCAAAGAGTCAAGTACATGTCTGTATGATATCTGCATGTAAAATAAAAGAGTAAATACTTCAAGTTGGGTAAGGTAAGAGCTAAGCTGGATGCACGGAGTAAGCAGGTGGGTAAAAAATGGAAAGGCTAAAAGCTGATATAAAATAAAAGTGCAAATGTGGAATAGACTTTCAGAGGAAATAGAATGAGTATTTGTGAAAATATGTAAATAAATGTGTTTTATACACACTAATGCATAATACGACCTTCAGGGCCCAGACAGAAAAGAAGACAGGTCTAATCTAAACACAGTGAGAGGCAGGTTGGCAGTGCCATTTTAAGGAAGGAATGAATGCCCACAGAATTGTTTGAAAAAGTATTTACATTTTTTTGTTGTTGAATGTCTGATGTATAACTTAAGGAAATCCACATGAATTCTTTCACTGAGCAAACTCATCACCATATGGGACTGCTTGTTCATGTTTGTGGCAAATGCTAGGACAGAATCTATAGGCTTCTGTTCAGAAATACCTTTACATTCTTCATTTCTGAGGCAATAAAAAATGTCAGAAGACGCTAGAAAGCTTTAAGCAAGGTGAGAATGTTTTTTGTGCTGTCATTCAGTACAGTCCCTTTATGTCATTACACTGTTCAATGGATGTGGTACATTCTTCAAACAGGAGGGAAACTGACTTTTCACATGGGTAGACAGAGATAGGACAAGGGAGAGTGGTTTTCAACTAAAAGAGGGGAGATGTAGGTTAGAGGGGAAATCCTTCATACTCAGAGGGTGGTGTGGTGCTGGCACTGCTGCCCAGAGAGCTATGGGTGCCCATCCCTGGAGATGTCCAAGAACAAGCTGGATGCCCGTGGCACGAGCTGGAGCTTGATGGGCTCCCAACCATTCTGTAATTCTGTGGTTCTATGATTCTAAGTCTCCCTACTAGAGATATCTTATGGGGATGAATATGTCTTGTTAATGAGGAATATTGCCCCGAAAGAAAGAATATCAATATAATCCTAGTGAAGATTATCATAATCGCTGCATCCTCATCTGAATCCTAAATATTTACTCATATCTGCATGTGAACATATAAAGGCAGATAATTTGTGATGTTGGAAACTTCAAAATCTACCGGAGAAGAAAGACGATAATATACGTTTGCATAAAGTTGCAGAGCAACTGCAGCTGTCAAAAGCTTCAAGCTTGCAAATTCTGTTATTTAAATTGAAGTATACAAAGTGCAATAAGAAAATAAGCATATAAGACAGACTGAAATACTTTTTGATATGTTGCACAGATCTAAACAGGCTGCTTAAGGTCTGCACAACTTGGAGCTTAGAAGACTGATCTGTAAGGCATTTTGTTAGCAAGCTGATGTTCAGTTTTTTAGGGGGCCTGTGGCTGAATATTACTTGTTGATATCTCAGGTAGACTTGTATTCACCTGAGACTGTGAGTTTTAATTTGTTTTATAGCTTTGAAGCATTGGCCTGATATGCCCTGCTGAAAATTGAAAGCAAAAAACATTTTGCAACTGTTTACTATGTATGGGGACTTTTTTTTGAATGAAATGATAGTGGCTCCCTCATGTAGTCTGTCATCATAGTGGATACCACGGAAATTGCTAGCATATGCAAGTGGCAGGATCCAATCTATAGTGAGCAAATTAACAAACAAATTAATTCGCTTCATTTTTTGCGTAGCCACACAGGAACTACTTCCATCTGTGTTACCAGACTTAGTGCCTGCACAGGTCTGACAGAAATTTTGGGACATCTCTGGTAAAAGAAGGACAGCTTCAACTAATTTAAGCACTATGGTGCAGCAAATTAATCCATGAAATCACATGCTTAAAACACTGATAGCTTAAATTAAGTGGCAGTAAAGGCAATGCTAAGCTCTCCATAGCCAGAGCACGAAGCAGAACTGAGGGGAATGGAAGTGGAAATAAAAAACAAACAAGTAAATTCTTACCCTATAGAAATCAGTGATGTTTTGCATTTATTTTAATTTCCTGGTATCAGGAGACCATTACACAAATAAGTGATGTAGTGTTGGTATGATCCAAGAGCCAAAGCCCTCAGAAATCATTATGTTTTAGGCTGAGCTCTCAGAATTTTAGTTTCCAACCTGTACAATAAAAAAAAATAAAATACTACCTTCCTTCCATATTTAATTCTATTCTTTTTAGATTGTATGTTTTCTCAAGCACATGTATTTTTCAAATATCAACTGTATTGTGTCTACGAAAATTTGGATTTTCACTAGACTGATAATTAAAAAGTAGTTCTACTAAAATTAAGCTGTACCCTATTTGCAAGGTCTGTGTCTTTGATCTGTTCGGTCAAACACCAAGTTTCAACTCAAACATGGGGAAAGTGGTGGTAGCTGTATGATTACAGCCTCTGTGTTGTGCTTATCAAACATCTTCATTGTGGTTATCAGTACTTTGCTTTTAATTGTCTCTCTGTTCTTTCTCCATGGCTGCAGCTGTGACCATTTCTGCTGTTGCACCCAAAAGCAAAAAACTGATACAGGAGGAATATGATTATGGATTTAACATGAACCTTTTAGATACTGTGTCACTAAAAGCAGACACCACTTCCCATGAATCAGAACATTTAAGCTATTAAAATGGATAAAAATGCAACAGAATTCAGAGCTATACTTGAGATTTTCTTAAAGAAAAGAGATATAGTTGTCTGCAAGAACATGCCATGAGAACGAAACAGAGGCATTTTATCCTGTTTATCACATTTGTTACTATATGAATTTTAGTATCTAATCTACTGTGTACAAAGCTGCATAATAATGATAAAAATGCTAAGACCTTTGGTTTAAATAAGTGGATTTCTTCGCCCCTCACAGATGAAAATGACAGAGACTGAAGTGTAGAATAATAGCTCTTATTCACATAAATGTGAATTTTCAAACTGGATTAAATGTACGAGTTCCCATCAACATCATGTTTCTCCAGCTTCTTTCCATAGATACTGTGATGGTATTACTCCAGTTTCAGTGGGGATCACCTCTTTTGAGATCTTGACCTATTCACTGTGCTATCCTGGCTTCATGTCGATGTTAATTAAATGAATCCAGATCTTTCCAACTTGACAATATAATTATGTTTAATTAATTACAACCACACTGTGATATAATGTGTACAACTTCATAGCTTGTCTTGTTTATGTTGTAAATTAGTAATTAAACTCATTTGACTGTCTGAATGATCAACCCGTCAAAAACCAGCTTCAAATCACCTGTACTTACTTCACTATACGTTACTTCAAAATGTTGCCATGCAAATTTAGGCACCTCTTCACAATTTTTTTTCTAAAAATACGTTGCCATCAATTACCAGTCTGTCAAATGAAGGAATATAATACCTGTCTTTTTTCAATGTAAGTGCAATTTGGGAACCTTAACTAGCACCTCACAAACTCAGCGGTTTAAGTTCTCTAGATGACAGCTTTCTGTGAGAGGTAAAAATCCAAAGAGGGTTAAGGAGGGAACTCTGAGAGATTATAAAAGCACCTTCACGTGAAAAATCTTGTGAAGAAAATAGGGCATAAATGAACTTATTCTCTTTCCAGTGCTTTAGCTGCCAGGGGCCTTGAGCATACCACATGCTTTTTCACTTCTAGGGGCCCTCTACGTAATACAAATTGAAACCAGGGCATGCCTTTCAGTAGAACCTCCGCCAGGCGTTTTATTTTCATAGCTGTCAACTTGAAAATCATGCTTTCCTGTTACTGATGTTTTGATGGAGGTGGGAGAAAAGAGCACGCAAGTGAACTCTGGATTACTTGAATGAGAAGCATTGGTCACTGGTATCCTGGCTGACCCTCTCACATGGGGGCGGGGAGCAGCAGCAGTCTAGACGGAAGAGGCCAACGACAAGCTGTCCACTCAGGTTTCAGATTATAAATGAGCAGTCTTCAGTTTCTCACAGATGTTTGGCAGCCGCTCTGCTTTCACTCTAATCGTAAGCAGGATTTCTTATGTTTAAAGAATGTGGTGACCGATAGACCTTCACAGGTTGATAGGGTAGCCCACCGCTAGAACTTCAGTGCTGATGATTCCGTTGCTGTGGTTTAAATCTATCAACTAGAAGACACCATGTTTTTCAAAAGTGAAATCACTGGCAGTATTAAATTATTCAGACGCAGTCCATCTTCCTTTAAAGTGTAGGAGACAGAGTGTTTGTTTCACATAGGATGTTAATTGTCTGCAGGTTTACTCCAGGGTTAAACTTAGTCCTTTAAATATAAAGTCAGATCATATTTGTCAAGAATCTTCAGGGATTAGGAGCAGATTAGCGTAATCTTCTCCAAATTATAGGTAGAAAATAAATCCACTCAATGTCAGCTAGGGAAAAAAAAGTGAAGTGAAAAAAAATATGTATGTGTATACAGTGTGCATTTTAGGTTGGGCAGTAAAATAGGATGTGATAATGATGACATCGAAAGAGGCCCAGTGACGAATTTCATAGGATATAAAGGAAATATTACAGATTAAGCCCAGGATGAAATAGTTGTACTCTGTGTAGCTGCAGACTCATGTTGTGTCCCAGAGGTTTGATTTGTTTGTTTATTGAACTTACATTTCAAAATATGCAATGGCAAAATGATGAGAAGCATATTACAGCCTATAATGTTACCCCAAATACAAAAGAAGCCGGTCATCAAAACCTCACTGTGGCCCTTCTTAGCAGGGACTCCATTCTAAGTGGTGAATTATGCAATAGCAAGGGAAATACTGCACTTTAAAAAGGAAACAGAAAACCTCAGCTGAAGAGAGACCCTTTGGATTGTGAAACAATCTCCCAGAGGAAGTGCTGGAAAAAAAATCAGTTGGAATATTTAGGAACTGATGTACAAAGTCTGCTGGAAATGCATGGAAGGGGGCTGTCGTGATTTAGCAGAGCAAATAACTGCTTTTGTCTTGAATTAGCAAGGGCAGTCATTTTTCACCCTGTACATCAATGCACACAACTGAGGTTTCTAGATACTAGAATCCAAGGAATGTTAAAACAGTAATACTGTTTTACTACATAGTGTAAGACATTAAAAGAAACTCAAAACTCAAACTCATCATCAGAGTAGAGACAGAATAAGCGCAGCAAGGCCCAGAAGGTCAACAAGGTGTGAAACCAAACAGATGTTTTAGCCTAACATCTCTGTACCCACCATTGTTTGTTACAGAAAATACTTTGTATTAAAAAAGGAAGGTGATGGTGTCACTTTAAAGGACTTTAAAAGGTGTTAGAAGGGTAGGCTGAGAAGACAGAAATATTTGAGGAATGTGGGTGAGTGAATGCAAAGGACAGATTGAAACGACATTAACACCTCAGAAAGAATCAACGCTTATAAAACCACTCTTCTATACTTATGCACAGTAATTACGTATCTGATTTATCAACAAAGGAACAAAACCTGTCAGCTGACCTAAGTTTCTGGGAACACCATTCAGAATACATATTTGAAATGGCAAATGCTCAACAATTACTCAAGCAGCGGACCAAGAATTATTGTGCAGAAAAGTTGCGTGTTATCTTGAGTAGTTATTTCATTATTTAAGTTAAGGAAAACCACAGTTTTCATGGGTTTTCAAGCTGCTTACAGAGGGAAAACATTAAATAAGCAATTTCTGTTGTGTGCTGTTGTGCCATTTTCTTACTTTACATTTCTGTTTCTGAGGGTGGGAATGCCGTACATTGCTAGCCAACACATGGTTGGAAGGAAACATATCCAGTTCATTTGGAGCTATGCGGGTCCTCTGTAGCTTTCAGTTCTAAACAGGGCTTCCAGAAATCAGGAGATGTATGTAAAGTTAAGTTTCTGAAGAATGATACAAAAATGAAGAAGTCTCTACCAAAGACAGACAAATAACTCAAAGGCCCTCAGGAGCCCATTAATAATTTGGGATGTATTTCGGGATAAGGCATGTCAGAAGTTATGTGAAAAAAAAGCAGGAGGAATGCAGACATGTTTTGTGAAAAGAAAACCCTCTGCTCAGAGAGTGTAATGAGCAACTAAGTCCTTTTAATTTCATCACTTTAATCAGGGATTTTCTCCCATTCCCAAGTAGTACAATCTTGAAACGATGGTTAACTTCACAAACGCACATTCAATCTCAAGATATTGATTTAATGTTTGATTTAATTAGTAAGGATGAATATGTACTGTCAGGGGCGGTATAAAGTTGGCTTTCTGAATCTGCATTTTTGAAAGTATTTAACTTCGTCCAGCTGCAGTCTGCCTTAGTCTTTCACCACTATGACTCATATGAAGCCTGTCTCTGATGCCTGACGTCAGTGTCTTTCAAAAAGCACACATGTCCACTGGCAGATGAGCAGAGGCAGTGGGGAGTGGGAGAGAGCAGTGCTATACAATCTTTCTCAGAAGTGCTGGCTTTGGAGAGCGTGCTCTTCTAGAATTCTTATCAACGCGTAGCATGCCATGAACTGACAACTTTGTAACACAAAGCAACAAAAACAAAAATATAAGTGTAGTCCTCAAGAGTCAGTTTCAAACAGCCTGATGTTTGCTCATTGCCTTTAATCTATGTACTTGCTGTACGTTATCTTGTATTCCTGCTGCCAAATAGGAAAGCAAGGCCAAACAACTTCCCAGGTAACATTTCACTGTGAAGTCTAAACAAGAAACAGAGAGCTTCAGGCATGAAAGTCTGGTTCTTTAAAGAATATCTTTCCAGTTCTTGGAGAAAGTGAGAAGCGATCTACAAATATCAGCTCATCACAATAACCGTAATAATCAGTAATGACAGAACTGATATTTCTTCTATGAACTTCTGCAGTGCTCAGAGAAAGCCTGTGATTCTCTAGAAGGATACATAACATTTTTAGAGAAGTGGTGTTCCTATAGAACATTTTTCCACTTCCTTGGGATCTGTTGATTTTCAATCCATACTACATTTTGTGGGCCTTTTTTTGCAAAGGTCCAACTTCTGCCAAAGAGTTATGTTTCTGTCCACAAACCAAGCAAATGCTTTATTTTAAGTTCTCTTGTTCTTCTGGAAGGGGACATTTTGGGGAAATCTCTCTGTCCCAGTTTATAGTTACAGATCTCTCCCCTTTTGGTAAAATAATAAGTCAATAGATTTTTGCCATTGCTTCTTATTGAGCTTTCTTTCCTCTGAAAAACAGCAGCTTGTGGGACATCAGCTTTCTTAAGGCTTCTAGGAGATCCAGACTGGCTGGGAAATGTGAAATTCCTGGCTCTTGCTGCAGTACCCAGACCACTAGACCACATATTTTTGTGTCATGGAAAATTAAAGCCCATTACTTTGCAAGCTTTTGTGATCTGTTTCTTCCCTCACCCTGTTTGTATTGCTTTTTACTGTGATGAAGATACAAAATTCAGATTTTAGAGTTCAAAATCAGCTTTTAACAAATCCAACAACTACAATCTTCTGAAGAATTATACTTTTAATACCCTAAATATTCAGACTACTGCCAGGTCAGTCAGCATTTTAGCACGGGTTGACATTGTTTTCTTCTGGCAGTAAGGAGCCCACATTATGACTTCACCTCTTAAATTTGCTCAAGAGGTTGATTTTCACTAGAAGTGCAGTTTTTCCAAGCCATATTCAACTTAACCATATCATAACTCAGGAATTTAATTTGTTCCATATTGTTACAAGTGCCACTCTCAGCAGTTGAATGGATGGTACTTTATTTTTTTGGAATCCTGGGAGCACGTAATTTGTTGGGTTAGCCTTGTAAAAAATGTAAGGAATCAAAGGAACAAATAATTGCTGCATTTATATAGAAGTATTTTTGTATAAGTACTTTTGTGTATGTATGGATACACGTACTAGCTCAGAGATATCTAAACACATAATTTATGAGTGTATATAGTGGTCACATTCCTTTCTGGAGAACGAACCTGGTTCATTTTATATATTATCATGCAGATACTGCCCCTCAGAAAAATACATTGCATGAAAATGCAGGCTGTTCCTCCTCCTCACAATAGTTTTCTGGTCACTATTACATAGGTGTTCTGGGACAGCTGAAGATACGCCCGGAGCTTTGCTCTTTCCTGGAGCACAGGTGGTGAGTAACCACAAAGGACGTCATGGTAGTTCTGCTACAGCCTCAGAAGGAGCATCTGAAGTGCTCTGGATACACTGGGCTGCATCACAGCAGTTTGACAGACTCTCCCACAAATTAAATATGGCTAAAACTAACAAAAAAAATAAATGCTATGGGAACTTTATCAACTAATAGGAGTTTTTTAATATAGCAGTTCAGGACTGACTCTTTCTTTTACACCCATGAGGATGTGATAGTGTGTATCTTGTAAAAACAGCTGCTGCTTTCATGCTTGTGTTCAGGAACCAGATAGCTGCAGCGACTCATACCTCTTAATGTCTATACACAGGAGGCATACCGAGCTCCTCTGTGCTGTGCTCACTCACACACTGGGCTGAAGTCCAATATAGGATGCAAGAGCCTGTGTGATAAATACTGAAGATTCTGTTAAATCTAAATTTGTTCTTCCTGCTGTGGGGATGAAGTGAGAAGGGAAAGATCTTCCCCATATTGTCACAGAACTGCAGAATCACTTTTGGCTGCGGCCCTAACAATTCTCCTTCATAGGAAATGTACAGTGGAGGATTAAATGAGGTCATGGTATCATCTTCCTCACACCTACTTCACTCTGGTGTGTAAAGGGCTGATAAGTGTACAGCTCCATATCAAAAGTGTATGATGGGGGAGAGGAGAGAAGAGCAGAGTAACAAGGGAAATGAAGAAGGAGAGCATAGGGCCCTGAGTACCTCCCTTGTGAGGGAGGTTGGTGGTAGTTCACAGTTGGTCTTCTGAGGAGGAGCAGTTTGCTTCACAGTACTCTTGCTGTAGTCCTTATAGCAGTAGGTAGCTGTGAATGCAATAGCAGAAAAGCTGAATAGCTCGTGCAAAACTGGTGGTTGATTCTCTGCTGCTTACATCAACAATCTAGCTACATGTTGTGAATGGAGATAGTTGACACCCATTTGTTGCTTCTGCACTGGTCGGGAAAGCAAATGCATTACTTTTCAAAATGGCATGGCAGAAGTCCAAGCGTATCTAGCAGAGGAAGGAAGCAATCTTATCAGCTTTTCTGGCCCATTGATAAAACCATACAAGGAAGTCATTCCTCTTTAAATGAGGAAAAGGAAGTCTTTGATAAAATTTAGAACCTGCCTTGGGAATCACATCAATGAAAATGGCATGAGCAAATAACCAAGCATTTCAGTCTGTATGAAGTGGTTTGTTTGTAATATCAAAGCAGAAATATTTACAGGTTCTGACAAGCTTCCCCATGGGGGATCAGTTAACATCCCTTCTGGCCTGTCTACTTGGTCATGTACTTTCAATCTAAACTGTTCTTTATGAAAAAAAAAATCTGCAGCAGCCAACCTACATGGTTTTAGCTCCATTGATGTTGTAGAGTCTAATTTTCAGTCACCACTGCACAGAGTATCTTGATTACTGGTATTCCAGTCTTAATTTGTACTAAAAACTCTAATTTTTCTAAGCAAATTGTGATTTTTTTATTAATCTTTTTTGTACCGAAGCCACATGAAAATACCAATTCAGGTTTTCAGGAGCTCAAGAATCTCTGCAGTGCACCTTATTTTGCAAAGCAGACGTGTCCAGGTATCTCATGTTTTACCTGTTCTTGCTTCTAGCAAAATAACTGTGCTTGCTGTGACAATGAAAAGAAAATGTTCCTGACTTCATTTGTCAGATTAAGCATTATTAGCATTCCTATGGTAGCTCACAGAAGTTGGTGAAAAAAACAACTCTGACATTGTTTATATCTATAGTCTGCAATAATTTGAGGTACAGTAAGTTAATTTCAGAGTAAGGCTTGAAATAAATATATATTTGGTCAAAAGCAAAGCACCATTGTATTTCAATGATGTGTAATCAGGATTATGGCACGTGTTGTTTGTCTTTGATAGATGTTATTCTTCAAGTGCAGATCCTGGTTAATGCTGAATGCTCGTATCTTCCTGCTGAATTAATGACAGGTGTCCTATTTGTAGACTGATTTTACAATAGTAATATAAGAATAAAATTAACCTACAGTAAGACAGAGTGCTCCGCAAAGTCTGGACTTCTGATATGAGTGTTGTATTTTTTAGTGTCGCTCTTATGTTTGAACTTAGATAAGGAACAGGAAGTTTGAGCAAGCTGTTGTGGTCGCTGTGTGTTGCTTTCTGACTGCTGAGACAAATAAGCAAATTGAGTATGTAGGGAAAGCTAGGTTCTATAAATCAAGCATGAGTCTGTGCATGCTTAAAATGCACAAAAATTAATAATCAAAACCAGTATGCTCAATTTATTGTGCCTTGAGAGCAGAACGCTTGTTTATTGGCTATCAGTGAAAGCCAATTGTTGCCAAGCTCTCTCGCTTGCACATTTGGCCATCTACCAGTCATTGCTTTGGTATTCCACAAGATTGGTATGGGAACTTTAAATTTTATTTCAGTATATTTGATCTCATCATTTTCAGCCTTATAATAAGTGGCAACTGCTGTTGCTGTTATGGGCAGGAAGTTTGAAGCATGTTTTCTTTTTTAGAAATGTAAATGATTTCTCTGAAGAAATGAGCAGATTGTGTACATATATAAAGTGGTAAATATATGGGAAAGAGAACTGTATGAGATTCCTTCCTTCCTGGAACAGCTACTGTTCAAATCAATAAAGCAGGAGTGAAGAAAACAATCCTAATGTCATCTTAGTACTGTGATGGGCATTGAAAAACGCTGCAGGCAACAGAAAATGTCCTCCTTTCCTACTTACTGTTTTTCTATTCCAGTCAAACCAAAAGAGGATTCTGGCTATTCTACATACTTTATCACTTACTTGTTTTAAAACTCCTTGTTTTGTTATCGTGGGCTCATTCTGTGGTTTTCAGCCTGATTTATCAGAGTCCTACTCTCTCTGACCTTTAAAGTACAGCATGTTACTGCAGCAAAGTCAGTTTTCCAGTACCAGAGAAATGAATCAGTTGACATATCCGTGGCCTTTTGCAACTTGCAGAATTTATGGGGCCATAGGATCAGTTTGTACAGTTCTGTTAGGCTTAGCTCAGTATGTGTGAGCTAAGTCAAATCTTAAAATCTCTCTGTTCTGTTCTACTTTTGTGTACAGCAGAGGCGAAAGTGTACTTCTGAGCATCCACCCAAACAAAAAGAAAGCTTTAAGTTCTTGCAGAATCTGCTGAACCACTGTATTCCATCTGACAGAATGTGACAGTTCTGGTTGCTGGTCATTTTTCAGGCGAAAGAGGTAGAAGTATTCAATCATCCCGTGCAGTATCCGCTGTAGTCAAAACAACCTCGAGCAAAATGACATATGCTGCAGCCCTCAGCCCAGTCAAACGATTCCTTCTGCTCTAACAAGCTCTTTAAAGTATTTATAACTTTTTCTCAAGTACTCAGACTGCCTTCCGCTTTTGGTCCACTTTCAATTATCTGTAATTTAGGGCAAGGCTCTCAGAACAAGGACACATCCAGGCAGGCTCTGTACAAGCTCAAATACATACTGGATGTAGTATAGGAAAGAACTTTGAGTTGTGTATAGGTGTAACATTTTGTCATCTACATAAGCAGATGCACACATAATGCACTTCTATATAAATGCCCCAATCAGTCTTTTGGAACTGATATTAAGCTCCAATGGCTTAAAAGCTGAACAAACTGTGTGTATAAAAAGGAAGGATATTTCAGGCCACTTTGTTTTAAACCAAAACGTGACACAAATGGCGTGCTGAATTTCTGATGGAAGGATTTACCTTTGGCAGGAAAAAAAAGGGGATGTACTGTATAGCAAGGAATTTCAGTGTACAGGAGGATCTAGCTGTGCTCCAAACACGTTTCCTCGTTGTCATAGTGGACTAATAAACAAATAGTAGATAGCAAGACCTATATGTTAGCGCAGTTGCCTGAAACTCGTAGAAATTAGTGGATGGGAAGCTATTAAAATACAGCTTCTCTGTGCGTTCTCTTCAGATTCTGGATCATTTTTTAAAAATAGATCACTCTGTTCACGTGTAACTAATTCTGGTGTACAGCTAAAGTAATTTCATTGACAGCAGCTCAGGGAGAGGTCAGAAGAGACCCATTTTGTGCTTTTTGAAATCAACAGACTCTCTCCTTATCTCCTGGAAATGCTTAGCCGCTGAAATGCTTATCCAAAAGCACAGCAGACCCACATTTGAGTTTAATTCCTCTGTCACTGCCTATTTCAAACGTGGTATTTTTCAGACTCAATACAAAAAAAGCGCAACGCAGACACGTGTACCACAGGTTTTAGTCTTCAATTAGGTCAATTTACAATTAAAACTGACAGTAAGAAATAGGTTAATTGCTTTAGGTCCAATTTAACAAGAATTAGCCCTTGTATAAAAACATTTCTCTTACAGGAAAAAAAAAAAAAAACAACCCACATTTTTTTCTAGGGAAAGGAGGAAGACTTTGCTTTATTTTTGATATCAAAATAAGTAAATACTATTTTTAATTCTCACAGATATCCAAATATTCAAATATTAAATAGTACATACAAGGTATAATCTTTTACAGCTTTTTCAGAGCCCTTTGTAGGAGCATCCCAAGTAGCTTATGGAAGAGATCTCTTGCTCTCTTTTAAGGACTGCAGTTTTGAGAAATATTTTGCATTCTGCTCGAGTTCCCATAGTGTCAGTAATGTTCAAAGCAAGAGTAGGAGTGAGGGCTGACCCGGTTTCTGCCCTTTTTGTCTGACTGGGGAAAGAGGAGGAGTAAAATGGCAGATGGTTCCTCCCCTCCCATGAATGGATGGGATCTCGTTGTGTTGCTGAGCAGGTTCCTCCAAAGTGGTTCACGCATTCTGCAGTATGGTTTTCACTGGGACTTTGACTCCTGGCAATCAAGTATTTCCAGTAACATATCCCAAACCTTGATACTGGACAATTTCATCGTTGATGTAATTCCTGAGATGTATTAACTGGAGAAAAAATAAAATTAAATTAATATGTTAATAATCCTGATAGTTTCCTGTTGGACTTCATCTTACCATTAATTGGCACTGTTGTTTATAACGCCTGCTTGGTTTGTTGGTTTTATTTGAAAGGACAGGTGCAGTCTTTCTAGTTTGCTAACTGGAATAGAAAGAATGGCAAATATGTAAACTTAATATATTTTGTTGTGGTCTTGCACATAAGAAGTTTTATGCTGGGTGTTTCCCTATTTATTGCTTCCCTAAAATTATTACTGGAATAGTTCTGCTGAAACAAGGGTAGAACATACATTAGAAGATGTTTGTCCTTGGCTGATTGTGCATCTGTTACACAGGAGAATGTGCCCCTCTTCTTTGAGAAAGTTAAAGCTGTGTTTCCCATCCCAGGCTGTCTCTAGGTACCAGAAAACATTTGTAATACAATATGAGATTAATACCACATTAAAAAAAGGAAGAATGACAAAGGGTAGATGAAAGAAAAGGGTAAGCAAAGGGTAGTTTTTTCTTCTGGCTTGGAATTGCATGTCTGGACTTTATTTAGCAAGGAGGTTTGACATTTATACTGCATTTATCTCAGTGTGGCATCAGAGATCTGGATTTCTGTCTGACTAAAGGAAAGTCATTTCGCCCCTCTGTGCCTCTGTTTCCGCCACAGCCACGTGTTTGTCTTCATTTAGAATTTAAGTTCTGTGGGGCTGAGAACTGAGTGTATGTCTGGGCATAGATCTCAGATGCAGCCTCTGCGTACTGCTGAAATACAAATATTACTCTTTCTGTTGTGACTGTAAATGAGCCATTTGATCTATTTGCATTTATTTAGTCAGCGATAAATTGGGACAATAACTCTCATGAGGGTTATGAAGATGAGCTTACTAATGCTAAGGAAATGCTTTGAGTTCCTCAGATAGAAAGCTTTTACGAACAGTAAAATAGTATTGAGCAAATGACATCTGTGTTTTATTAATTCACAAATGCTGTGCGATTGACCTTAAAAACGCAGCTTTGGTTGGTCAGGTGTAACAGTCCATCTGATGGTAGGTTAGGTCAGTGCCGTAGCTGGCACTGTGCAGCTTTGTGCCAGGAAAGTGAAAAGAGGAAGGGGCTGCAGGGAAGTTTGCTTCAGGAATAGCAGAAACTCGAACGATTTCCTGTGTGGAGTCTGAGGGTCCTCCTCTGCCACTCAGGCATGACACTGTGTAAACGGCAACAGAGTTACCTCAAAAAACTAGTGAGCTTTCTAAGAATTAAAAACAAATGAGCATGCAACGTTTTACATAGTGTACTGGAGAACAAGCATACCAGAAGCCTGTTCTAATGTCAATTAAGAAAATGTAACAGCAGTTGGTATCAAAATCTGACTCATTTTAGGTATGGAGATCTGGGATAACAGTCTGCTGGTGATACTCACAAGGAACCATTCAAACATTTGTTTCCCAAATAAGCAGGAATTAGCTAATTACTGGCAGCGTAAGAAGTTTTAGCAGAGGGAATTATTTGGAGAGGCCAACATCAAAAGGACAACATGCTTTTCTCAGGAATCTATGAGATAAAAAGTACAAGGATCAATAAAAGGAGAACCTGCAAACACAGACAGAGAGTAAAGTCCTTTTTTCATAAACATTTTTCAAGGTGATAAGTGGGAATGAGATCTACCTGTGGGTAGAAAGCATCCTCACAGATGCTGGTGAATGGCTGGGTGTCTTGGTTGGTAGTATGTATGAGTAACAAGATAAGCACACAATTTTTAATTTATATCACTTTTTTATTTACAAGGTTTAAGGTCTTGATGGGGAGGAATTATCTTTGTTCCAAGATTCGTTTAGCAATTCTTATGATTCTATTCAGATATGTGTATATTAGCATCAGTAGATTTTTGTTGTTAGAGCGCTCCATAAAGGTTGTTTTAAGTCAGAAGAATTCCATATTCATTTCCAATTTCCGTGGCAACAGGAAATGATCACGATATATTTATATGTGCATGTGTATGCATATATGTGCTTCCAGGGAGCCTAGAAATACAGTAACCCTGGAGACATGCTGAGTGGGGTCAGACTGAAGAAGAGGGAGAATCTGATAACTGAAGGAGCTTTTCATTTTATTCTGTGCAGGCAGGCAGGAAAGGCAGTGCAACATGAGCGAGACATTTCATTTGTGGTTGAATCCACAGATGAGCTATTCTAGAAAGTATTCTCCAAAACATGCTTACATGAGAGATGGGGCACGTGGTACTGATTAGATTTAGTACCAGCAGGGCAGTTTTATGACACAGGAACATTACAGTTGGAAAGCTACAAAACACGTCTCAGTGTCAGGAGGCTGCTTCTTTATGCTACGGTGCCTTGATGGGAACAAATGGAGCTCTGCACCTTCCCAGAAAGAGCCCAGCACCTTTCTGCCTTGGCCAGTGTTATAGTTGGAAAGATTCAAAGCCAGAGACAGTGTTTTCTTTTAATAGTCAAACATGCTGGAAAACAAAGGGGAAAGCATGCCTCACATTCCACTGAAGTCAGTGGTTTCTGTCTCTTTTTGCACTACAGATCACTTCCAGTCCTCTTTGGCAGGAGAGGAAGAGCCTGTGATTGAATCGGCAGTGTCTGCTTTCACCCACGGGTACCGAGCTCTCCCTCTGCAGCAGGGGATGACGCAGCCTTCGTGGTGCTGGGGGGATTCTGCTGTGTCCAACCACTCAGTGCCTGCTTGCCTATTAGTGGATAGATGAGCAGTAAGAAAAATAGGAGGTTATGACAAACAAATACACAGCTTTTTTTATTGTTGCTTGTTCTTCTCCCTGTATGCCACCAATCTGTTTTACACTTTTTCTCCAGATGATACCTATGTAAGTTTACTCACTGGAATTTTTAGTTGGATTTAGAGAGGGGAAAATTCTGGTCGTTCATTTGTCTGCAAATATTAGTAAGTGAGTGATCCTGAGTGAGAGGATCCAAATGAGTTTCCCTTTTTGACACAGTTCTTAATTCAGCTTTCCCTTAACAGCTTTCCCAGCCTTCATCCTTAAACTTTTGCTTATGAGATCACACTGAAATATAGAAAAGTTAGACCAAACCAGTGTTCAATAGACAACACTGCTGTTGTTTCCTAATTGTTCAGTTTTACCCTGGATTTAATTAGGTCATTTAAACAAAAGGGCAAGTACCATGAATACGTATGATTTAACTAATATGCAAGATTGTATTATAAAAAAAAAACACAACTAGTGTGCTTGTTAGAAGGAGGTTTCAGGGACTCTCCCAGTGTGAATTGGTCATTGCTTTCCTCTTCAGCCGAATTATTTCCTTATACAGTGAACATCACTGGTTCCTTTTTGGCCTACACGCATATACATTTAGCATTATAACTTCCTTAATTGGTACATGGATTCAAAGGAGAATCTCAGGAGAGCAGAGTTACAGCTTTCCTTCCATTTGAATGGAAGTGCTCTAATGGCATTCCAGTATGCAAAAGCACGTTTGTGAATGAGAAGAAATTTGAGACACTACTTGAGAGAGCTGGAGCAAACATGACGTTACAGAAAACATTTCAGTAGTATAACATAGTGTATGTATTACAGAAATTACAGAAATCCATGTCTAAGAGGGAGAAAAGCAAAGCAGAGAAGAAGGGAGGAGGAGGACGTCTTTACATTCCGCATAAGCTAATGGGAATTGAAAGTTTTCACTATTTTGCAAAATCAAACCTTTCTAAAGCTCAAGATAAATAACGCATATCTGAAAGAAAAAAATAATTAGAAATCTTTATAGTAGTAGAATATTGAGACACAGTAATGTGATAAAAAGTGAAGTGCTAGTAGTGCCTCCTGAGCACAGCTGAAGGCAGCTGGAAGGTGGTGGGAGGGCTCTGGCAAGGCTGACTGTAGGGAGGGAGGAGCAAATGCCTTGAAAGGAGTGTAAGCCAAAAGCTGAACAAAAACTAATATGTAGCTCAATGCAGCACATTAAGAGAGATTAAAACACATACTGAGTGGATGTAGTTTTATAACAGCTGAGCCAGTGCTGTGGTCAGATAGCGGACACTGGAGATCATAGGATGGCTGTGCTCCCCACAGGCTCCAGCAGAAATCAGTGGCAGCATTATTAGTAACATGACATCAGTTAATGAACTTAAGTAACTTCAGTAGCAACTCTGCTGGAGGTGCTGGCCATTTATTTAGTAATGCTTCTGGGGTTTGGCAGGTCTGCCCCTTGCCATGATCTTATACAGCCTCAAACAGAACCAGTTCACAGGAAAGGAACTGCTCAACAGCAGGTACACCTTTTAGCAGAACTCCGCATTACAATGGTGAATGTGCACTCACTTACCATGCAAAACCAAAGTTTATTACAGGGCAAAATAACAGGCCATGAGATGGTCTACATCATCATTTTGCACTAGACATGGCTCTAGCCACACCTCTGTTTTCCCCAGTCACACCAGTCTTCTGGGTGTTACTATTGGGAAACCACAACTGAGTTCTTTGCTAGCACAGCAGCAGTTCTCAGGTCACTATTTTCATTTATACTTTTTATAAGTATACTCAGTACTCCTGACTTACTTTCTTGCAGAATGTACAGGCAGTGTGGACCTGACTTTGGTAAGCCTTCATTGCTACAGTAGCACATGACAGATTCATCTGGTGCTGTTATATTTTCCTATACTAGCCTTTTGGGGGAAGGAAAAATAAATAACTGTTTGACACAGACACAAGGAATGTTGGTCTGCAACCCAGGTCAATGTAAGCCTACAAAATTCCTCTTGGTTTTATTGCTGGCATTGTCATTAACGATGTTCTGTGCCTGTTATCTGGTCAGATGAATACTTTTTCTGTTATTTCAAGACATTCCAGTACATTAAGCTTAAAGTTGTCATTGATGTGTATGCAGTTTATAAAATGGAGTTACCATTACCTCACCATTTCACTTTGCAATAAGATATCCTCCCTCCTAGTGTTCTGCTCTGCAGTGTGACAATGTCATGCACTCCTCCCAGTGCATTTTCCTCACTGTACAATCTATGACTGTGGTTTTCATAGTAATTGAAAGACTATGCTGAAACAGTTGTTGGCTATTTCCTCACGTCTGCTGAGGGTAAGTGTGGAAGGTTGTTTGGTCTGACTTAGTACAGCTGTATCTGTGAACAGTAGTTAACAACCAGCTTAATTTTAAAAGTGCCCAGAAAACTGTTGCTCTCTTTACAGCCTGAGTCTCCATAGCACAATCTTTGCCTGTACAACGATCACTGAGGAGTGATGGAATGTAGGAGCTTTGTTTTGCTGACACCACTGAGATCATGTTCTTGTAGCTGCTCCTTCTCCTGTTCGTGCTTCATTTTTTGCTTTCCATGTATTCCAACAGTGGGCAGTGCAGCTCTTAGCACTTACTGACCATCCATGTACTCATGCATGCATGATATTTCACCTTCTCTAATTGTCATCTTTGCAGTTTTCTCCCTTCTGAAGATGTTAGCCTGTTTTATCACAGTGTACACACATCTGGCAAGGTGAATCTTCAGGAATGGCCATTTTCATTATTCATGTGGCATTTCAGTGTATGCTGATCAAACCCAACAACAGCTATCAGTCAGCCATCTGCCACTCAGAATTCTTATAGCTAAAAAGCTATTAACAAAAACCCACAAAATCATTTGGCTCCTTGGGGGCACATGGGGGCAACCGTGGCTGAGATACAAGCAAATACATGTTGGAAAGAAGGAAGAAATCATAGTCATAGGATCACAGAATTGCTTGCATTGGAAGGGACCTCAAGGATCACCAAGTTCCACCTCCAAGGATCACCAAGATCCCCTGCTGCAGGCAGGGATGCCAGCCACTAGATCAAGTACTAGATCAGGTAGCCCAGGGCCCCTGGCCTTGGATACCTCCAGGGACTGAACACCCACAACGTTTCTGGGCAGCCTGTTTCAGCAACTCACCACCCTCTCTGTGAAAAAATGTTCCCTGACATCTAATCTAAATCTTCCCTCCTTTAGTTTAAAATCGTTCCCCCTTGTCTTATCGCTATCTACCCAAGAGTTGACGTCCCTTCTGTTTATAACCTTCCTTTAAATATTGGAAGGCGGTAATTAGGTCTCCCCACAGCCTTCTCTTTTCCATGTAAAGGAAATGGAGATTCCTTTTACAAGTGAATGAAGGGGAGCAGAGAGGGTGCTGCAAAGAAGAGAGGAAGGTGTCATGAAATTTCCATAAGAAGGCAGGCTGAGAAAGACAAAGCCCAGAAGGAACTCCAAAGCTAAGTAAAGGAAGTGAAATGAATCCACAGAGAGACATAAAATGCTGTCCTGACTGACAGACAGACTATCAAGATAAAGAGCAAGAGTCAGAAGCAGATCACACTTCAGTTTTTAAACTGAACTGCTAAGCAGTCTTTGCAAAGTGGAGAAGCTTGTGTGCACACCCAGCATGCTGGGCAGCTGCTGGGAGGGATCCCTCCTGGAGCAGCGTGAAAAAATGCTATCTGTTTTCTTGTATCACTTTCATCCAGAGAAAGATCTGTGTTTCCTTTCCAAAGTATCTCAGTAATTGAAATACTGAGAGGTAAGTAGAAGTGATTGTGTGATTAGAGAATTGCATTGCAATTGCTGTTGCAGGCACAGAAAACAGGTTGGTCCTCATCATTAGTGCTATCATCATCCGAGTTCATCGTGAAACTTGTTGTACAGAGACTATTATCTTTAATTATAATGAGGGAATACATCAATATAGACTGTACTCCAGAAATTCGATCCCCGGTTCAGGGAGGAATTCCTTTGATTTCAGGATTTACAGCAATGTAACAGCACAGAATGTTTTCTCTCTTCCTGTGTCCAGATTGTTTTGTCTGTTCAAACTTCCATGTTTGGACTTACAGATACAAAGGCATATTTTATTTAGGGCTGCAAACTGAAACTTTCTCATGCTGTACATGGCTTTTTTCAGGGCAGACACATCCTCTCCTCTGTTAGGAAGTGACCTTGTTGCATGAGTTTTGAGGGACTGGACATCTTCCAGTGCAAACAAGAGGTACATGTCTGTGTATTTGGAATAGTTGTGTGCTGCATTGTGGCAAGTGTGTTGTGGCAAGTAAACCTGTGACATTCCAGAGCCCCTGCAATAACAGATGTCTGACATTGCACAGAGGTCAGGCCAGCCTGAGGATGCAATCAGCAGATACAGCCTTCAGTTCAAAGCACAGCAAATCTGTTGTTATTCAAGGGCTTATGTTATTGCACAATTTCTTTTCTCAGCTAGAGTTCTTCCAAAATAGCCTACCCAAGATGTAGCCTGTCCACTAATTCAGTTAAGGCACATTACAAATGTAGTAGAGACTACTAAGCAACTTGTGGAATGAATGGGTTGAAAATTTCACTAAAATCACCGGAAATGTCATCATCACATTACAAGTAGCCCACTTGTTTTTTGTCAGGCTACTCCTTTTTAATAGAATGGGAAGAGGGAAGGGGTCAGTCAGCAGAATGTACAGCTCATGTAGTGCAGTTTGGGGTTTGACTGTTATGCCCACATCCTACAGCAGTATGCAGGAAAGCAGAAGTGTTGGTTATGTGAATAAATTACTTTCTGCCCATAAACTTGTATTCTCAGAGGAGTAGGCATCACATGCACCCACCCACCCTAAAATCCCTAATCATGTTATCTTACATTACTCTTGTGGTCCATAAAACACCCACACTGGTATGCTAGTGTAGCTCAGTTGACTGTGTCTATCACGGGTAAAATTCACTGAAATTTATCTGGGGGCTGATGTACTCCATGTCAGGCTTTTTTAAGTGTATTGCCAATTTATACAAGCATCTAAAGGCTGTAACCCAGTATGATCTTGTAAGAAAACAGTTTAAAATTACCTGAAAGGATTAACAAAACAGGGTTCTTTCTAGGACTCCTCAAGTCCTTCCTACTTCTAAATCAGCAAGTTCCCACTATAGCTCAAGTCTACACTGGCACGTAAGAGAAGTTAGAATTTCTCTTTTCATTGCTTTGGGATTCTGTAATATTTCAGATCAATTTATTTGGGTCTCAGAAGTTGAGGAGGTTGGTAGAGCAGTGGCGCTGGGTGAGGCAGGTGAGTGACTGCAGGAGAGGTAGTCTGCCAAGAACAGAAATGGAAATGGGAAGCACCAAGCACTTTACTTCACAGAGCCTTTGCTGTTCAGTGCCTCTACTGTCTGAGTGAAGCAATTACCCTAGAATTTCTACTTCAGCTTGTTTACAACGCTGGATTCTTCTTTTTCTTGATAGTTGTTCAAGGTCGTAAAGATCTATCTAAAAATAATAATTAGAACACGTCTCTGGTGCACATTCCTGCCTCCTTTCTCAAATGAGACCAACCAGAAAGCAGCTGACACTAATGCTAACAGTGGTAGTTGAGTATAGAATATTGCTGAGCACACCGGGGCACTGGGGAGTGCTGCTCTCAGTGCACAATGGCTGTGTTGTTCATTCTGGCAAATGACTGGTGTGGCCACTGAAGTTAAGGTGCTAGGAAGAGACATTCTTTGCAGAACCCTCTGTGATAAGAATGGAAGCATGTCCTCAGTGTGTATAGAAGACTTCAGAGAAGACCAAAGACAAAATTTCTTTAGTTCTCAACAGTCCTCAATGCCCGGGGCATCTGCTGTAAACACTGCCAAAATTCCCTCTCTATAGTGTTCTATTGCATACTGAGAATGCTCTTTAAATGATCATTGTGAGTGTATGTGTATTATGTCTGTTCCTGCACAAGTTCTATATATCAGTTCCATATCAGTTCAACAGTCTTATTCCAAATATCCATGAATATAAAAATAATTCACTTTTCGAGTATCTTCCTATACTGTTGCTTTAATCGTGTACTGTGAGGCACTCGAAGGTGCTGTCCATGTGTGGAGAACATCCAGTACAATGTTATTTTCAAATCTATTTTATTTTGTTTTCACGTCTTGGCTGTTGGACAGAGACCTACAGTTCTGAAAAGCTGTAGCTCAGTGTTGGATGTGCAGGTCGTTTCAGATCGCTTGAGAAAACATTCTGACATTCATGCCTAGAATGTTCGTGGGAATACCTAGCAATCTGAACTGTTTGAATCCTAAAAGAAAAAAAAACAACAAAAAGGCACCAGATTTAAAAATGTTGTCATGAAATGATTTTAGATGTTGCCATGAAAATTCCTCTTCTCTCTCATTTTGCTCCTTCTTTGTCAAGAATGGATGTTTTAATTATGAGCAGTGATCTGCACGAAGGCTGTGAGTATCTCCTTGTGTCCTTTCTGGCAGAGCCTGTCCATTTGGTTTCTTGCAGCTTCTGTTCATTATTTCTTCAAAGATCTCACAGACTGTAACAGATGCCCCTGTTGGACTCCCTGAGCTGACTCTTTTGCTTTCCCAGTTACAAAAATGCCATGCTTGGGGTGAAATTTATTTTTACTGTTGGGTACTATTAGTTGGTGCTGAGAAGCCCAAGCACTTTGCTGAGATGGTGGTCACCAGGAGTAAACCCTGCTTTTAAGAACGGCTTTCAAGCTTTGTCTCAGGGCTCTAAGCTTCTTAAACACTTATCCATCTCCCAGCACAGCTTCAGAGGTTTTAAAAACCCTGCAAAATATCGAAGGTGAATAAAGGTGCTGTAAGTTTTGGTAGTTGTGCAGGAATCCATGCCTGACTCCTCTCCAGGATCTTGTTTCAGTACTGGTGTGGTGTGGGTGCTGAATGTAAAAGGAGCACCCAGACAACTGAAAGCCACACTAGTATCCACAGCTAAATGTGGGCATATAGCTCTGGTACGGAACGTTTACAAAGACACCTTCTGCTTGCTCGCTCCTTACTCTTTGAAACTAAAATTCCTCCTCCAGCAGTAGTAAGTAAATATATTGCACCAAATTTTGTCCTTTAGACTTTACTCTGACATGTGATGACTAAATGTTGCCCTGCTGTTTGACCTCAGTCACAAACCATATACTGCTTGGTAGTCTAAGAATGTTTAGCCCGTGCCTGACCTTATAAATCATTGCTGGAGTGTGTGAAGGGCCGCGCTGCCATGCGGGCCGTGCCCGCTGCTGGCTGCGGCTGCAGGGCCGCCTGTCGGCCACAAGAGGAACAGTGCTGGCAGCAAAACACATCTGGCTTTCCTTGCTGTTTGTCTGCCTGTCTGTCTTCTCTATATTCCATGAATATAAGCACTGGCATCAGTCAGCCCGAGTTCCATAGAAGGCTTTTTTAATGACATCGGTATCTGCTGTTTTCTTTATTTCAGGCTTTGTTCCTTTACGTCACAGATTCCCTTTAACGTTTTATTTTTTGAGCTCGGCTGTGTTTCCCAGATCCCATTTGGGGATTTATGATGGTCAGTCCACACTGTTAATCCTAAAAGAATCCTTTCAAAAAGGGGCTCTATCTGTTATTTTTTAACCTTTAGCTTAGTCCAAAAAGGTGAGCAAATCCAAAATGCTGTGAGGCATCAGCGAACCGGGGCTGCACACAGCTGAGAGGAAAGCAGGTCCTTTGCAGTGTGAGGGCAGCTCTGCTCACTAGCCCAAGCTGTGCCCTGGAATTCCATAAAGCACGTGTGCTTCTGATAGTGTGTACTGTAAGAGGAAAGGGTTCTGGGGGAGAATTTTGGTGGCTGTTGCTGTTGTCTTTGCTGTGAGCGGTGTGAGTTTGCACGCTGAGTAGTTTCACTCATTCCAAATTCTCCTTTGCCACAAACAATAGATGCAGAGAAGTAATTAGGTGGATAATGGTCTGGCAGGTACTACCTCGGCTAACTGATTTCCCAACCATTATGTGCTTTACTGCTTCTATCATTTCCCATTGGAATATATTTTAAAAGCAATTTTTTCAGGATGCACCTAGATCTACCTTTTTTCATTACCGTTGCTCCTGGTGCTTATCTCCTACAGTTCATAAAACATCTATTTTGTAGGCACACCTCTGTTCTCTCCATTCGTCAGAGATATTACATGTCTCTTTAGCCTCCACATTTTCTTGTTACACACATTTGTATGGTGATTTCATCAGCCTTCATCTTCAAAGTTTGTCCATGCTCTGAAGTTTTTCAGATCTACCTCTCCATTTCCAAGCACTCTCCTATCACAATGTTGCTTCATTTCCTGTTGAATATCTTCTTCTCAGGCAATAACACCACAGTCCTCCCATTGCTCAACGCTGTAATGATGTGCTCTTTATTCATCCAGCATTCAAATTCCACCGCTTTGTGCAAAATGTTCCCTAATAGCATTTCTAGTAAACATGTTTGTTCTTTCTCCACAGCTGTGACTCTCTTAGGTCACTCCCCAGCCCTGGCTGCTGTAACATCTTCCATACTTTTCATGATCCAAAATTTCTGTCTCCCTCCACCAGCATAGCTTGTATAAAATGTCTTAGTTAGTTTTGTGTTCTTGGCCTGGGAATCTGGACGGATCCTTCCTTCTTCTTTGCTACATTATCTGACGAGTTAAAATTTGCTTTATGCTCCTCCTTACTTAATATCCATAGGTCCCAGTGAACTACCTCGAACCTGACCTTCAGGAGACGCTGTGGGATCTGTGAGTTTGATGACAGTCACGAATACCCAGTGGTACCAGCTCCCATTCAGGATCCCTGTAAGAAAAAATGACCAAATCCTAAGGACAGGAACAAAATGTAACATTTCCCACTTTTTGCTGATGACAAATTTCACAAGCAATTGTTTGTGTCAGTTAATATGACAACTATTGAGCCAACAGCTGCTACTCCAGATGGAATATGTGTGACAGCTGGAGGGTCCAGGTGCATCGCTCTGGAATAAATCAGCACGGCATTGGCATGTTGGTTTATTCTTGGCTGTTTTGATGGCACTTCTACCAGCTTCTTGGATGCTCTCTTCTCAATCCTTAGGAAGCCTTTTTTTTTCTTTTTTTTTTTTTTTTGACAATTATATATTAAACTGTTAGAATTTGAATAAGAGGGAGAGGTTTTATGGTGATTGTGAATACAGAAGAATTAAGGGACATGGCCTATTATAATTCAGTGATGCATTCATCTTGATTTTTTAAAACGTGGTTACAGATGTTCCCTTTTCCTGTACTTTGTCTTTTAGATTTCTTCAGTTGTGCAGGAGCAGAGAAAGCTTTTCACCTACAAATTTTTAACCTCGTACCCTCATTTTCCTGACTGGGATACTGGGCCAGGTGGAACAAGGGCTGAACCATTACTGATGAAATTGTTTACTCTCTGAGATCTAAATTAGGACCAATAATAAATGCTGCTGAGTTCCCTGAATAAGTTGGATGGATTTGTCTGGAAGTTTGTAAGTGTAAGACTGTAACCTTTTATCAACATCTGAATCATCTTATTACCTGATCTGTTTTAGAGCCTATAAGGAAAGAATCTTCCTCAGTATCCCTGCAGAACAATATTGATATATAAATCCAAAGGTCGTCTAGGAAATCCCCAATGCTTCTGTCTGCTCTAGTCCTCATGTTTCTGAAGAGAATCTTCATATCCTCAAACCTATTCTCAAGAGAATGGTGCCATGGAAGAATAATACTTCTAAAGGTTGTAAACCACTCCCTCTCTTTGATGCAAATTGTGAAGAAGTGCAAAAAATGTAATAAATGTCTTAGGATTTGTTTCTTTTCTGAATGCTTACTTTTCTCTGCAGTTTGTTGATACAATCATAAATGTTATTATAAACCACACATAATTTGAGTTTTCCCCATACCTACTACTTTGTTTTTTAAGTACAGTCCTCATTGGCAATCGTGGGAACTAATAATCAGATTTAGTGGTCCTTGGTCAATCATTACAGAGTTTATCATTAATAACTCTAGTGGGAATGCAAATTTGAATACTTAGTAAACATAGTAAAAATGTTGTGGGAAAATTCACATACTTTGTGCTAGAAGAGATCCATTCCAAAGGTCTTAGCTTGTCAATAGAAAAATAGATTAGGTTGTATGTGTTTGTCAAAGGTAATACATTGAGCTTGGCATGTTTTATGCATACATATATAGAGAGAGAGACCAAGCTTTGCATCTCCATAAATAAATAGGACCTGTGAAAGAACAGAGGTAAAAAGCAAGCTATGCCTGGGCTTGCCTCTTAATCCTGTCTCACTTTTGGGACCAAACATTTCTGTTTTAGTGAATATCACTTGAAACAACTGGAGGCAGGAAGGCACACAACCAAATCTTATGTTTTACCTCTGGTCTGGCAGAGGACAGAGAATATTTGGGGAATGAAAAAAGAGTTGATGGGATCTTTCATGCAAATCCTCACTCACAAAGATGTCCAGCTTGCTATTTGATCACTGAGGAGCACAGATGAACGGAAACCTTAGTGTAACACTGACAGCTGGCAGCTCCAGTATTTCCATGGTATCCCATGGCTATGCTGACAGTTTAAAAGGAGGAGTAGAGCGTGGGTTACCTTCACAATGCCTTACCAGAGTGGAGAACTTACACGCAGAGAAATCCTTACTTACTATCTTGGACTGATCCATTTGGAAAAAGCATTTCACTTCTAACCTTAACTATCTAGTGTGGAAAATAAGTTATTGGTACACCTCACTGCTAGAAAGCAAATTGTTATTGCAGTCAAAGGGATGCAGCCAACTGGCCAGAAGCGTGCCATTGATTTCATGGAGCTGGGAAAATTCACTGGAAGTCCTTCTGCATGCCCTATGTTTTACTTCAGTAAATGTTATTGGAGGGTATATTTATAGCACAAAGCACAGATTAGCATCAGCTCATTTTGTACAGTTCCTCTTCATTACTGACGAGCGTTCTGTGAGTGTTCTGTTAATAGATGTGTTAGTAGAAACTTTTAGGATTGTTCCATCAGCTGTGTTTATTTGTATCTGTTTCTTGGACTTGTTAAGGTCTCCCTGAGTCATTCGTAGGTACAAAGGAACACTGCCTCTGATACTCATTTTCATCCTCTGGGCTCTGGGCTGGGTGCCCTGTTGTTTCCATCTGATTATGTATGTCCACGGTTAGAAGGAACAGGGAGAGAGAAACTTCTCGTGAAAAACAAACAGAAAAATCCCAAATATTGAGGTCTATTCAAACTGATGTACTCAAAGGAAACCAAATGCACAGTTCCCATTAGCAGCTGTTGCAGAACAAACTGGGGGATCTCCCACCTGTTCTGTGAGTTCTCCCAAAATGACAGTAATTGTTTATTTTTTCTTTTAGAAAAGTCATCGTGAATTTAATACATTGCAATAGTAACTAGGGGAATATCCCACACTCACCAAATAATAGAGCTATTCTAAGTTACAGCACATTTGGTGCCTAAACTGCCAGATATTTTAACTTTGTGTGTATTGGTCTTAATTTGAAATTGCTCTGATGCCTATTGATTAGTTTCATATGAAACACAAGCATCTATTACAAAATATTGATTTTCACATCACCTTCTGGCCAACTCGGTTAATTGAACGGTGCTTGGGGAAATTATTTCAGACACCGTCTAATATTCGTCTTCAAAGAGCTGATGGAATTGTTTGACATTTAGCCAGGATATCTGCTAAAACTGCAGCTCGAGCAATGAGACTGTAACTGAGGTAGTGATTAAAGTTACATTTTGAGGAAAATTTATTTATTCCCTTGTTTGATATTTAAGCCAGATCCAGCTTCTCTTGGAGCTTTGCCATTGTTTTAGCAGTTCATTACTGGACTATGGGTGTTTTAGGGAACACAGAGTAGTATGGTCCTTGTACTTTGCTGTTAGAAACCCTGAATTTAGAGCAGTCATGCATTGCACGTGACCATGGGGAATACAGGTTAAAATAGTTTCTTTTGGTTATGAGTTTTAGTACAAATTCAAAACCCAGTGTCTGGGCAGCATGCTTATGTACCAAATAGCAGGTGCTGCCTCATTAAAAAGAAAGGAAATATTTCTGAGGCTTCACCTGCTCAAATGTCTATGTTAAAAAGAGGAAACATTTTAACAGTTACTCCTAACGAATATTCCTTGCAGTTTACATTGTGAAAGAGACAACATGTGAAAGCTCTCTTTGAAACAACCCTTTCCCAGGAAGCACACTGTAAGATGTTAATCACAAACTGTAAAATTATGGACCATTTCTGCAGAATTATAACTGTTTCCCACCATCTGCTGATCCATATATCTGTCAAGAAAGATCAATATTATCTAAGTATTGAAAACAGAAGAAGAGATGAAAAATTATTTCTGTTTTTCCTTTCTGTGGTCAGCGTTCTTCTATCTCATGTCCAAATGATCCACTGACACCAGGTTGCTTTTCAACTATCTTTCTTCAAATGCAAGCATTATTTGTGAAGCTCGAGGTATGTGAGTCAATTTTTGGGAGTGATAATGCTTATATTGTCTCTTAGGTTCTTTTTGCAGTTATAATTGCTCTGTTGTGGTTCATTGAGTGGTTCCTGGCATTTGTGCAGCTCATTTCTCTGTGAGCTTAAGCCTCACTTTACTCTGTGCAGAAATGCACTTCAAGATGAGGACAAATATGTTTCAGTAAATATTTCTTTTCCTTATCCAGGAACTAAAAGAAAAAGCACCACCTCCAACAACAACAAAAGCCTTTGTATAGATTAATACACTCAAGTGATTTAGTTTGTTAATTTCACAAAGATGCAAGGGAAAGATATAAATGAAACTTATAGAATATAAGTTACCAGACTGTTAGGATAAGAGAAGCAGGTTGCAAAGTCCAATACAGCATCTTTTCCTCTATGATTTACAAGTAACAAGTAGCTCAATAGACAAAAATAGATGTGCTGGCTTTGCCAATGATATTTGACTATTTTCCGATCAATGTGTTATAATCCATATAAAGTATAAAACAGATTCCATTATATATCCCTAGAATAATTTACTTGTTTATACTCATGTCGAGAATCTAATTAATCTACATTAAAGTTACACTCTCCTTGTGTTTGAGAGTGCTGAAACACATGAGAGATGCTTATATAAGCCAGATTTTTCATGTGAGATACCTTTCATAAGCAATCTTTGCTATCCACATTTGCAAAGGGAGAGCAGTGGACTTCATTCTTTCCTTCATTCTTTCCAAATTCCATCTTCACTGCCTTAACTGCTGAGCTACTGTGCCAGGTCAGCTGGATGCAGAACCACTGTTCAGGTGCTCAGACAAAACCCTCAATTAAAAATAAAACAAAATCAAGTGATACATCTGTTTACTTCCAGATGGAAGAAGATGATTCTTTACTGCAAGATGATTCCTTAAATAGTCACAGCCCGGGAGAAATATCACATTGAGGGCTACCTATGGATGCCCAGCATTTAAAACTAAGCCAATTGTAAGTTTATCTCAGAATATGCTACAAGCTGACCTGAACTATTCTCAAAAAAAGACTCTTTCCCTCTCAAAAAGGAAAAGATATTGCAAAGAATAAAAACAAGAAAACAGCAGAAATACAATGGAAAATTGGGGAGAAAATTTGATTTTGACTCTGAACAGATTAAAATTTCTTCACAAATGCTTTCTTTTTTTTTTCTTGTCTTTCTAACTTAAAAAAAAAAAAATGTTGATTTCATTGAAAGTGTCAGCAGAAACTGATCTTCCAACTCTTGATATGCTGCTATTTGGAGCTGTTGGAACTTCTTATAATAGGCAGTCTTTGCCAGAATAGACCCAAGAGTGAAGCAAACATGAAATTATTCTGTGTTTTACATTTAAACCATAATCTACTCTCTATTTACATAGAGTATTTGTAGCTTTTGTTTTATGGGTGTCTTGACGTAAGGAATCCTTTAGGTCGTGATAACAGGTGATAGTTCACTTCTCAGCCTTTTGAAAAACACAGCAGAATTACTTTGGGAGAACTTTGGAAGGCTTTGCAGAGTTGGATTGCACAAGAGCCCCAGATCCAAACTGCAAAAGTTTTGTATTTTTAGACCTTTTCTACTGGAAAGTCAGATATGCCTATATGTACATTCACAGATTTTAGTTATCAGTTATTGAGCTATTGTGGAGTCCATTGTAATACACATATGTTTAGCTAGCTTTTACTTACATAGGGCTGGACTTTCATAAGAGCTCATGTATCAGTTCATTACCTACTGAAATGGATAAGGTTTTAGATTTTTTCTATCGGCCATGGTGGTACTGAACTGACCTGTTCCTATTGTTTATCCCCCCTGGGAGTGTTTTGACATGGTTTACGTTCAATTAGTTTTTTATAACCGATCTCTCTATATCCCAGTGGGTCTGCCCAAAGGTTATCAGTTCTATATACAGCAAGACATGGTTTTCTTTAAAAAACATGAGGGTTGTTTCCTGGGATAAGTGTAATTAACATTCTACCAGTTCTAGTACGACAGGAATCTGAGGTGGAGCTGTGCATCCTCCTGGGACTGTAACAAACGCATATTCTGCCTGTGTCTATCCAGATAAATAATATTTCTCTCTTTTTCTTTTTTTTTTTTTTTTTTTTTTTGTGAATGAACTGACCAAACCAGTCCTTCTTAAGTTTGCTGAGGTTTAATAAATCCAAAATCCAGCTTTAGTAGTAATTTTTATCCAGCCTATAGGTCCAAGTGTGAATGTGCCGAGCACCTGAGATCTACTCCTTACTGAAATCAATGGATCCAGTTGTTGAGTTCTCATTCAGTTCTTGCTCAGGCAAAACACTGTGTCATAACCCAACTTTGTAGGCATCACATCAAGCACAGCCTGTGTGGATTTGGCTAGTGTCACTTGTTTCTCTTGTTCTAAGACATAGTTCCTTGAACTTATCTCCACACGGCTACAATTAGTTATGCATTTAGATAACTTTAGGAAGAGTTTGGAGTACCTTATTTCAAAAGAATCATTCACTGTTCAGTAAGATTCAAGGTCACAGAGAACAGCATGCCTTTGTGCTACACGAGAGCCTTTAAACATACTGCTTTACTAACTCGAAGGCTGAAGTGCTGTGTGAATCACTGACCTTGAGGGAATCCTTCTGGTAAACATCCCTGTACCTGCTAAATCTTTGAGCTGTAATTGGACATTGTTAACAAGGATGCTGTACGTGGCACTCAATCAAGGAAGGCTGATAAACCATTCTAAGTGAGAAAGTGAACCTACCAGTTTAAATTTAACTGCTGACACTGGTCATGGATCACTGCTTGGTCCCTGCTTTTTGTTTTTTGTTTTATTTCAGTAGCATAGTTATTTTAATTTGCAAGAATGCTGCCTTCTGCTTCCTCCTGAATTTGCCCTTCAGCAAATATGTGTTGCGGTAACATTTTGAACCTGCCAAGTTCAAGTTTGTTTATGATTTGAGTAATATTACATATATTCTTGATATCAAGAAATTACAAAGCATTGCAGTTTATTGTCTTTTTTTTAATACAGTATATGCCATTTCAAATTTTGTCAATGTTAATTATGTAATTGTAAAGGCAAATGAATTACAAACCATGAAAAACACAAACACGTTAACCTAAGAGTATTTGCAAAACTAAGGACTGTTCATTTTACTGGGGATAATTAGGACCTACTGACCTCATCTTAGCATGTTACTGAACTCACTGCAGAAAACTCATCATTTTCTGTGTCACGGTACAAGATTTGTTTGCAAAGTAGCCTTTCCCTATGCATTCTGGCTTCATTTTTGCATAGATGCTAATGTGTAATGTCTTCATGTGAGGATATTATGGAGAAAATGAGTTCTGAATTCATTCTGTGGTCATTAATTCAGATAGTATCAAAATAACTTACAATAAAAAATATTTTTTTTTCGATGATTCTGAAATCATCCAGAACTTTGCTAGCACTTTTAATTAACAGAGTATCAACTGATGGGAAAAAGAAATTAACAACTGGTATAACACAGATGGCTGAATAATTTTTTGTAAACTTAATACATTTTTAGTTATCATTAATTATGATATTTTGAGTAAATTTGACTGATGTTCCAAAGCAGTCACCTCTAAAAGCTACTTGATATCTCTGTGCAGGTATTTGTGCTATATGCACGTCATCCTATTTGCCATTTACTTGTGAGTACACTGTTAATTCATTGCTCTCAGTATGAGCTATTTGGGAAGCTTTCCAACAAAAAAAATAATTTTGATGGTTAGCATTATTGATTACAGAATGAAAAATACCCCATATGTCTAATTCATCTCACAGTTTTAACAGCTGATTCCAGCTACTTCTACAATTACATTTTTTTTGCCACTGGTTTGGCCTGTGAGATCTAAATTAACTCCCTTCCATATGGTAAGTACAACTGCATATTCTAGGAACCATCTTCAGATATATTTTGGTGAGTCATCTTGCTGTAAAATGCTTGACCTCTACATGGCAGTTCAGCATCATTGTTGGTGAATCACTCTGGCATTTGTATCTTATGCATTCTTTCCAGAACAGAAAAGGTTGAGGTGTGTGGTTGAGTTGGCTGGAGGTACTGGAGTGGAGATAAAGGCTGAAAAACTCTTAGGAATATAACTGGGCTTTTGAAGAGAAATTATGAATTATACTTGGTTGTTAGATGAGCTAAATTCACGTGCATTTTTACAGAATATTTGGACAACATACAGCATGGGCAGAAAATAGAAATTGTGTTTGTCTGCCCACTAGTGTAAGATACAAACATCTGAATTAAAGGCTTGCTCAAGGGAAAATACCTAAAGGAGGAGTCCTTGGGATGATTTAGATTCAGTGTTTTGCATTCTTTGCAAACAATACTTTCTGAGTAAAGAAAAAATATTTTCAGAAAGTCAGTTGAGTGTTCTGGCAGTCCGATTTTGGTTAATCATCAAAAATGGCAGCAAAAATACTACAAACCTCTCTGATGTCTGAGGTAAATAATAAAGTTAGAGGTGACAAGCAGAGTTCAACTGACATAATTCGGATTGGTACTTGGACTTGTACAGATAAATAAAATAAGTCATATTAAAACTAGTTAGCTGCTTCCAAGTGTAATAATTCTAGAACCATGAATCAGCAGAATCTCGGAGTTTAAGTAGAAGAAGTGTTTTCTAGCAAGGCTCTTACCTCCATGTGATTCTTGGCTCTTTTGGAGAGCTAATAGATTTGTGAAGCATAACTTCTCCCTAAATAACCATATGAGTCTGCTCTAATATGTCATGTTTATTCTATCTATCTGTTCTTTATTATAGTTTCTACCAATTTTCATAGTGCAAACATCAGATTTTCTGGTTCATTGCTCCCTGGATCCATCTTGGATCTCTTCATAGAAAATCAGCCTCAAATTCATGTCTTTTTATTCCTTGAGATCAGAGCCTATTGCAAGATTACATGCCACCAAGGTTAGTACACACATAAACTGGCACACAACTTGACAGTTAGTTACTATTTGTTTTATAGGTTTGTTCTAAAACCTTTTGTACTGACATTTCACTTTATGACATATCCTCAGTTTCTTTCCCTTTTAAGAAAGGTTGTAATACAAGATACTTTATAAACTCCTTCATGTTGATCAAAGACATGAGGAGTTTGTTTAATTTTCTACTACAGCCTAGTCTTCTTTTGGTGCACGCTGTTCACTCGTGGCCTTGCAGATTTTCTGGCAGAACATCTTGCTTTTGATGTGTTTGAAAAAAGGATTTCATTCAGTGTTTCTGCCTTAGTAAAACGTTTCTCAGAACTATTTCAATTTGCTTTGCTTCTTTGTTAAATCTCACTAGACAAACTTTACATTTTCCCCCTGTCCATTTGGAAACAATTTCATTTTTTGTGCTTCTGACTTTCTATTGCTGGTCCTTACGTACTCTCAACCCTTTTAATCTTTCCTGAAGTATTTCTTTAACTGACACTCATTTGTTCTGAGTATCTCGTATTTCTAATACGTCTTTAAGGAGTTTCCATACTGCCTATAAGCATTTTACATTTCTTGCTGCTGCTTTTACTTTTTAAATATTGTGGTGGTGGACTTCTGTTTCTTGGTGTCTGTGTAGCCCTAAATACATTCTGTCCACTGTGTGCTGCTCTCACAGTAATGTCTTGCATACAGCTTGGTGTCAGGGAAAGAATTTTCTTCTCAACATGAAGTCATTGCTTTAAAGTAATATCCAGAATTTTGTGTCATCTTTAGAAGAATCTGAGAATGAATTTCACCCCCATGTTTTTTAGTGCATCTATCATTGGACATATTACTTCATCAAGTAATGACTGGTGCTAAGGCAGGCAGACAGCAGCACAGCGAATCTCCCAGTTATCCACTTCCCTAGCTTGCAGCAGAGAGTCTGCAGTGAATCCTCCTGGAGAAGCACAAAAGAAAAAACAAACAAACAAACAAAAAGTGATTGCACAGTGTGAAGTATCTGTGAATGAAAGAAAAGCATATTTGTAGACAAAATCCTGATGTGACAGGAAGAAGGTATTATGAATGAATTAGCTACTTCAGTTTTTTTGTATTTCTGATTTTATTCTTTACACGTTACTTAGTTTGTTGGAGCAGACATTGATAAATAAGGGTTTTAAAAATATTTTTATCAGATTCTTAATTCAGTGTGTTTGAAAGACGGAGAATTGCACAGTCTGCCAGCAGGGGGGCCTTTGCTAAGCCTGTTCCCCATCCAGGCTCCACAGGTGCGTATGAGTGAAATGAGGAGGTAGTGCAAATAAGTATTTGTCACAGCTCTGTTGTTCTGTGCAGGCAGTTCAGTCTCTGTAATAGCACAAATGTGATTCCTTTGCTCCACTGGGATTTACAGTGTTCATTTCCTACAAATTCAATCCCTAGAAAAGGAACACGGCATTATGCTTTTCAGACACACTGTCACTTGTATAAAGAAAATAAACAGGAAATAGAGAATGAAGACAACAGATTGGGGTGATTCTTAGTTTTACACCAATAACTCCAACGTAGCAAAGACGTTTACATAGTGAAGATAAAAGATTAGGATCGGAGTTTTCAGTTGTCTCCCTTTGTGAGCTGGAACAAATCAAGTGACATTGCTTTTCTATTTGGAAATTGATGATACCTCTTTGTCATATGAGAGAGATATTATAAAGCACTTTTATTAATTTAAAGCAAAGAAGTAACACGGTGATGTAGTGACATGGTGGCAGACTGGAGATTCCCAACAGGAAGGCGTTTGAACTTCTCTGTTAAGCAATCTTCAGGGAGCAGATGTTAATTCAGCAGGTCACGTTGTTTCTCAGCGTTACAACTCCTACACGGCAATGACAAATGAGTACGCAGCTGACACTGCTGGACGTGATTCAAGCCACCAAAGGGCACGGCCTCAGATGCCCTGACCCAAATTCCCCGTCCAGACACCGCCTGGACAGAGGGGTGCGCTCAGGGGGAGCGGGAGCAGATGTGAAAC
Organism: Callipepla californica brunnescens; assembly: GCA_023055505.1. NCBI lineage: Eukaryota > Metazoa > Chordata > Aves > Galliformes > Odontophoridae > Callipepla > Callipepla californica. Next base: position 5,670,013 of record JALIRH010000013.1, read on the forward strand.
AGGTGGAAAAACAGGCACAGAGACCAGGTGCCCACACGGAGCCCTGCTGTTAGCCCTGCGGTGCTCCAGGCACGCCGTCCATGGGAGAAGGTGCCATCACGTCACGCTGCCATGCAGCTTGTAATGCACCTCGGGCTGTGCCCGCATTCACGCCTGGAAATACAGATCGTACCGTTATCATTATCCCCCCGCAGTCTTCTTGAGCCTTGCCACGCTCTGAAGCCGCTCTGCGCTCGGCTCTTCGCGCCGCTCAGGCGGCCGTCGCTGCGGACGCAAAGGGCCGGGACGGGGTCTCGAACCCGCGGCCCCGCAGGCAGCGAGCGGAGGGACGGACGGGGTCCGGCGCGGCGCGGCCGGAAGTGGCGGCCGTTGATCGCAGCGCACTTCCGCCGCCCGCCTCGCGCCGGGAGGGGCCCGCCGCGCCTTCTGCCGCCTCATGGCCGCCTCTGTGGTGAGTGCTCGCGCGCCGCGCCGCGCCGGGGACGCGCCGGGCTGGGGCCGGGGCTCGGTCACCGCGGCGGGGGCGGAGCGGGAGGAGCCGCCGGTGAGGGCCGCGTCGTGCGGCGGGGAGCTGCGGCCTCGCGCGGAGGCGGCCCGGGGGAGGAGCGCGGCTCCGCTCGGCCCGCTCCGTGCCGGGCCTGGCCCCGAGGGCTGCGCTCCGGGAGGTGCGCCGTGCCCGAGCGGTGCTGGCTGTCGTGGGCCGGAGGCCGGCTCCTCCCCCGCGCCCGTCCCGCCCTCACCGTGGGCCCGCGGCCCCTCCGCGCGGCGCGCTGCGGCCGTCTGAGGCTCCGGCCTGTGGGCCGTGCGCTTGCGGGTTGTAGGGCGTCCGAGCGGTCTGTGGCTGAAGGGCTTCGGGCCCTGAACAGGTGGTGGAGGATGGAAGGGGGAAGCTGATATTTGGGAGCCGTCATCGGAGTCTTCAAAGAAAAAGTAGCGATTTGCAGCGTTCTTGTTAAGTGCTGAGAGGAAAGGTTCCCCGGTGAGGTGGTCAGACATTGGAATGGGAGCGGTGAGGATCTGAAATCTCTATCCTCGTGAAAACATGACTGGAGCTAGGACTCTGAGCAGCCAGGCCTGACTTGGGAGCTAGATCAGACCTCAGAGCTGGTCTTTGAGTGAGAGGCCAGATCAGATGCCCTGTGGAGGTTTCTAAATGCGTATACAGGGCTACTGTTAAAAGGAACTCGTCCTGAGTATCAAAATTTGTACGACCTATTTTCCATTTGACTTAAATTTGACTTAAATTCCTGTTTAAGTCCCTGGAGACTTTCAGGGTGACGCTGGATAAGGGAGGTGATTGAGGCATTGTCCCTAGCGCTGTTCAAGAAGCGTTTAGATGAGGTGCTGAGGGATTTGATTTAGTAGCTTGGTGGGTAGGGATGGTGGTGGGAGGATGGTTGGACTTGATGACCTTGTAGGTCCTTTCCAACCTAATGAATCTATGAATCTGTGAATCAATGAAGATTACTATGTCACTTTGGCATGAGAATTGGCCTCTGGGTTTAGAAACTGTTGCAGGAGATGGAAGGGTGAAGAACAGTGTCATGTCCTTGCGTGGGGAATTTCAAAAATTAGTAATGTGAGATAGTTTGTCCCTGTAGAGTAAGCAGAGACTATTTGATATGCTGGTAAATATTTTGCAGTATGGAAATTTCTTACAGGAGAAGGGTTGGGATGATACTGTAGGAACTGGTGGTAGTTTTGCTACGTAGTTATTAAAGACCACCAAGAAAAATAGTGGAATTGTGATGTACTGATGGAATTGTAAATGTTGAGAATATAACGTTGAAATAGAAGAATGAGAAATGATAACGTTTTAAATAAAACATCATTACAGAACCAAATTAAAGATTGCAGAGAGGTTGCTCTGTAAGTAATGCCTGCCATGTGATTCCATGGAACCTACAGTATATGCAAAGAGTTCAGTAATACAGTATGACTGAACAAGTTTTCAGCTACAGAACACTCTTTTCCAACACGGTCACCACCATTCGCTATGCTCTTTCACCAGCAGTGAGCAAGAGCTTGTGTGCTGAGCTTGGACCAGCAGAGCTGCCCCTTTGTCACTGTCACCACTGCTGAAATGCACTGCCCACCCCTCGCTGTGCTCACAGCCACTGTTTGCTCTCCAAAACACCCAGCAAGCATCAATGAATGGCAGTGGGTGCCGTGTTTTCCACATGGAGGAATTCACCTCCACCCCTTCACCTCATCCACGCCTCCATGTCAGACACAGTTGTGTCAGACTGCCCCTCTGCTGCCATCTGTCACATGGCAACAAAATGCAGCCGGGATTGTGGTGGGAAGGTTCAGCTTCTGCTGTCCCACCACCACCTGCTCTGATATTGCCAGCATCAAAATAGAAGGCATTGCTTTTGGTGTAGTCCTCGGAGATCTGTAGGCAAGAAATGGAGATATGGCTTTTCAGGGTCTATAAGAGGGCCAAGCAGGTAAACAAACTGAGTGAAGTATTAAATGAGATGTGATGACAAATGCCAGTACCTTTGGAAGTGATGTGAGAAGTGCTTAGATTTTAATTGTGGATGTGGCACTAGAGTGATTAATACTGGAATGTGTTCAGCATGCTTGTGGGCACTCCCTGCTAATGTCCAACTAGAACTTTTTACGTACATCTGTGTGTGAGTGTGTATAGGTACCTCTCTTTCTGTAGAGGTATTTTGAAATACCCGTATGAATTTGGTTTAAAAAAAAAATAAGGTGTGATGGGATTCTTGTTCATTTTAAGCAACAGATTGGATAAATTTTGTTCTTTTACTTCAGAACAGCCATCACAGAAAGCAACTGCTCTTGCCACTTAATACTCATGTGTTCACAGTGCTTCAACCAGCTGGAGCCTATTTTCCAGTGTAACTATCTTCAATTTAAATACAGCAAATAAGCCAGCATTCAGAGATGTGTCCTAAAGCCAGCACCTCGCTGGAAGCTGATTGATACCTCCAGGAAGTAGAAAAGCAGTTTGCACTCAGTGTTACTTGACATCATCTTCCAGTGAGAGTGGAGTATATATGATTTGGTTGCTCACTAGCTGCAGAAGCTGCTTTGATGGCTAGTTTCAAATATAAGTAATAATATAACATACTATAATTAAATATAAAATTAGAGCATACCTAAACTTTTGTCTCTTTTTTTACCTTCAGGATTTCAAAACCTATGTGGATCAAGCCTGCAGAGCTGCAGAAGAATTTGTCAACATTTATTATGAGACAATGGATAAAAGAAGAAGGGTATGTGCATATTCTGCCAATCCTTTGAGCTACTTTCAGTAGTTTCATGTGCTTTCCTAGCTACCATTACACTGAAAGTGCTTGAAGCACTTAACACTTGGAGTTGGTTACTGTGGAGCAGAGGTCTCAGCTTGTCCTCCTAGGCTGCCCTGTGGAGGATTGTTCTGTGTAACTGCGCAGCATCATTCTGAAGGGAGGCCTGGTAGAATGTCCAGATGCATGCTAGAGGTACAGGATTTGCTACCTGACCTCTGAGGTATAGTGCATTATAAATGTAATTTTAAAATGTGTAGTGGAAGTGTCAGCAGCTGCATGTTGCTGCTCAGTCATCTTGTGCTCAAGCAGGATAGGCACAGATGTAGCAATGGCTTGCATGAGGAGGAGTCCATCATAAGCTGTTGGTTATGAAATACTGGGGAGGTTCTGAGCTGCTGCTGCAGATCGTTGTCCTCTTGCGTGGTTCCACTGCTCCTGATGTTGTTTTTCTTTTACCTGAAGTCTTACTTTCTGACTACTGGTGTTGCATGTGCATGCACACAGAATCAGTGGTGAGCTTATTCTGCAAAGGTAGGGCTTTCCTTTCGCTAGCAAGCAGTTCAGTTATATCACCAGGTTTGTTAAAAGAACGTCATCGGTATTTAAATTTAGAGGTACAAGTCATCTGGCAAGTTATAAAGCAAAGTGTGCTTCTATTTCAGTTCTTGGTTGGGAGTGCTAACTTTTAGGAGTCAGTAAAGGAGGAGGGCATTTTATTTCCTCAAGGAACAGAAGTAATCGGTAATACAGAACATTCTTTCAGCTCCTGTTTTGAGATGTTGTGCACTGTGTGTGCTTACGCCTTTTCCCAAAGACGTTTGTTTGTAATCCCTCAGGCTTTGACCAGGCTGTACTTGGACAAAGCGACGTTAATTTGGAACGGTAACGCGGTGTCTGGGCAGGAGGCGCTCAATGAGTTTTTTGAAATGCTGCCGTCCAGTGAATTCCAGGTTAATGTGTTGGACTGCCAGCCTGTTCATGGTAAGCTTCTGTTACTATTTATTTATTTAGTCATTTTATAACTATGGATAGAGAAAAGCTATAACAGTGCTCAGTATCTCGCTAGGGACTATTCGATTGGTGAAAATATTGAGGGTTGGAAGGTAAAGCCACGCATAAATAAAGCACGAATCAGTGCAGCAGCTCACACTGTCCCTCATGTCTGGGAGATGGGGTTTTTCTTATTAAGATCGTTTTCAGATGTGTTGCATTTTTGTGTATTGAAAAGGTTGGGCTTAACAGACTATGTTCTTGACCATGTGTGAGAGTCAGGAGACCTCTGCTGTAGCCTCCAGTACTGCCGTGCAATAGCATGTGGGACAAACCATTAATCTGTATGTGCTCTGACTTCTTTACGTCTTGAATAGATGTTAAGTTCATTTGATTTCTAATTAGCAATTGCAAAAAAAAAAAAAAAAAAGGGGCGGTTACATAATAGAGAAGTTAATTAATAACTTCTAAAGGATATTTCTGGAATATAAGTAAGGCAAAAGCCTGTGGTCAAGCATACTTGCTTTCCTCTGCTCTAAAAGGCTAGACGCTCTAATAGAGGGGGGAGAGGAGAACGCGTATGCAACCTGATAAATGTATATACGTATCAAACAAAGAGAGCTTTTTCTAAAACCGTGCAGGGGATTTTTATAGTGCTCTCAAATGAACAACATCAGATGGAAATATAAAACCCATTTAAAAGTGCTGTTGGCAAGCAAGTACACTGTTGTCTATATGGAAATGATGTAAGAAAGCTGTATTTTTCACGGACATGTAACCAACCAGTAGCCTGTAACTAGTGTAACAGAAGTGAATAAAAGGCGTACGTTTCCTACTTGTTTCACCTGTTAGTCTTTGTTTGGGTTGTTTTCTATGTTTTTTTCTTCTTGTGAAGAGCAAGCTACTCAAAGCCAGACAACAGTCCTCGTGGTGACTTGTGGGACAGTAAAATTTGATGGCAACAAGCAGCGCTACTTCAACCAGAACTTCTTGCTGACAGCACAAGCCACATCTAACAGCACAGTATGGAAGATTGCGAGTGACTGTTTCCGCTTTCAGGACTGGGCCAACTAGTGAGGATTGGCTGCGGGAAGTGACCTCTCATTCCACGTAACAGCGCTACTGTTGAGTTGGCCACTCCGTGAGCGTGGGCTGTGCTCAGTCTTCGTGTTGCATCTGTCATTATGGAAGGTCTGCAGATGTCTCAGGCTCGATCCCAATGGCCATGGCTTTAATAATAAACAATCTGAAAATGTAACGGGTTGTTCATGTTAGTTGAACCTAAGGAAACGCTGAAGGTAATGAGCTGTGTTGGAATCATTCCTAAAATGCCTTATGTGCAGCTGTGCTGCCACTTACAGACTTTTTGTATGTAATGCAGAAACTTTGTTTGAACACAGAATTCTCTTATTGTATAGTTCTGACCAAACATGTAAGTGCTTCAACTTGAAAAGGCCTGTTTTTACAGAAGCATCTTACCTCTTTTAAAGAAGATGCCTGTGACATGTATATAGGATTCTCAAAGCTACCTGCTCCTGGTTGTAAGAGGCTTGTGGGGATTGGCGATGATTTCTGCTCTTTGTGAAGGTTGCAAATACAGCCTGTGAGTGTATAATCTCTCAAGTAGTCTGTTGGAAAGCTAGAGTTACCTTCATTGATACGGAAGGACTGCGTCTTGTCAGGTTTGACCTAAGCATCTCAGAATTTGGTTGTGGTTAATTTATGTTGATCCGTATGTAGGGAATGCTGACTAACTCAGAACTTCAGTGCCAACAACTCTTGTCAAATGCGTGTGAAGGGACTTCAGCCGTGGTTTTTCTTTTGAAGTCTCGCAGTGTAAGAAATAGGTCAGTAACATCATTTCTGTCTGCTTTCACTGTCAATTCTGTCGCTGTGAAGGACGGCATATTCTTCCCCTTTAAAGTCTGCAGTTTTTGAATCCCTGTTATCTTTTCAGGAAATATTGTAATAAAAAATAATGACACTAAAGGTGTGTATTACTGTGAAGCCTTCAATTTTTCTCTTCAGTACTGTTATTGATAACAGGTTCTTTATTTACTGTTAGCGTAGAAAAAGAAGCTCTGAACACAAGTACCATCTTCCTTGCCTGCAGACTTTTATTACAGTTTCTATGTTTCTTTAACATTTCCCTTATTTATTCATTCTATTGTATTTTTTTTTCTCTCAGCTTTCATAGAATAGTTTTCGTGGGTGCAGGCTAGAAGATTGCTTATCTTAACTTGGGAATTTATAAAGCAAATCTGAATATAGATGCTTTTATATAGTTATATATGTGATAGTACGCTGGCTTGCTAACGAAAATACATGAGGAGAAATTGTTAGTACTGTTGCAGTGACAGCAGCAGCAGCCATTAGGACTGCAGCTCACTTAGTTTTATGACCTAAATTGGAAAGCTGTGAAAATGAGCAGTATCTAACTTGTATACAACACTTGTGGCTGGCGTGATGTTATCCTGTAGGCAGTGGGATACTTAGGTGAAATGAGTGGCTTTATGTCATTTACAGGTACTCTTTACATCATTGGGTGTACATTGGAATTGGTAATCTGACTTACTTCAGAAGCTGCTGCTCTACTGAGTGGGTTCTGAAGCTACTGTGTAACTATTTGTTTTCAACCTGAAGAATGCGTGGTTTCTGCAAACAATGTAAAAAATCCAAAATTATTGGAAATTGTAAATACTGTAAATGCATTGTTATATCTGTATGTAGTGAAGAAAGGGTTGCTTTATTTAATTACTGTTTGTTCTTAACAGTATGTGAGGTTTGTCTATTTACATTTCTTCTATGAGTCTGAGAAGAGAGCCCTCAATTTGCCTGTTTCTCATATAGCACTGTTGAACTGTGACACTGGTGTGCTGTGCTTTCTTGTTTGTTCATTACATTGGCAGTGTAATCTGATTACATACACCAGACAGGTTTTGTCTCTTGGAATGTAGTGATGGGTGCACCTGTATCGTTTTATTTTTGAACTTTAAACACATTTGCCAGGACACACACTTACACTTGCACCTAATAAGCTTGTTCTGGGAGTAAATACTTAATGGATGTTTTGATCCAAGTTCTGATTTGTATACTAATTTTGAAGTTCTTTTCTATGCAGAGTGGGAGATTTTGAATATCCGAAACAATGTTTTGGTCATTTTATTCCTACTGATTATTCTCATGGTATTTAAATATACACTGCTTTTAAATCTGACTTCTGCAATTATATTAAAAAAAAAAAGACCTACCTGATGTTACATAGGAGGTTTACTAACTGTCTAGCTGTACAGACCCAGTTTATACTCTGCATACAGGGATATTGGGAGGGAAATTTATTAGAGATTAATTGCTTTAGCTCCGGGGAAGTACTAGCTGTGTGCTGTCTGTTTACAGACAAAAAGCCTGCCCAAGCAGATAAGTGAGGGATGCTGCAGCTTGTTACTACTTTGTGGTGAAGTTAAAAGAAGGAAACGCAACTGCTTTTGATTCCTTTAAACCAGCACAGACTGATGTGGTACTTAATTTTCCCTCTTGTTGACTGTGGTGTAATACCTGAAGCTTATGGCGGCCACTGAAGAAGTGAACGTGCTTAAGCTCTGAACTGTAACCAGGAGCTAATGCTAGCACAGTTTTGCTCGATCCCAAGTCAGTAATGTACAGCAGACAGTGAAACATCCATGCTCTGTGTTGTGGCAGCTGAAGTCTTGGTAGATGTTCTGTCTTGTGTGCATTCCCTGTATTGTCTTTATCAGTCACCGTTCTTAATGTTGCTTTTTGTTTTACCACAGTGCAGTTAAATTGACCTAAGATACTTGTACTGTTCCTTGGAATGGGGAAAAGTGATTTGTTCTGTGATGCAGATGACGCTTTTGATATGCATACTTTTCATTACCCTGACTGGGAAAAAGCACATTATAAAAGAAATGCTGTTTTATCAGCACTTGAGTATATTTTGTAAGTTTTCAGAGTTGTTAAAAGACCTCTTGTAAGATTCCATTTTTAAAAGAGAAAGCCCCTTTTTTTTCCTAAAGGCATTTTCGTAGTTTGTTCTTAAGATATTAAAAGTTCAGGAAATAATTCATGGCTGCTTTATCTTTACTGCTCGTGTTCTAGACGTGAATTACGTGTTCTGATTGTTGCAGCTGGTGCTGGGACACTGCAGAACAGGCCGTGTCAGACAAGTTATTTGGAGTAATAAGTAATCTATAGCGAATATCTCACTAAGAGCACTGAGAAGCAGTAAATGGTGTTGAACTGGCCAGAGCATCAGCCTCAGATTGGTGTTTCCCTCTGTGTGGGAACCATTAGGTCACGGCCTGAACCAGTGACTGAGCTCCTGGTGCAGGGGTGTAGCCAGCCCTGGGAGCGCAGGTGGAAGCAATTCGGCAGTGCCACCAGAAGGGGGGGGCACAGGCTCCACACCTCCATAACCTCGTTTAATGGCTGGCAGCCACCAGAGAAACATCTCTTCTTGGAGATCCCCTCCTTTGGAAGGGGTAATGGATTCCTTCTTTGTTTCCGAGTTGGGACCGCTGCCCTTTTTGGGTAATCTGAAGCCACTTGCTACTGCCTGTCCTTACATTCTCCTATAGAATTTACTGATGTTTTGACTGCTGTCCAACAAATATTTGTATGAAGCCAAACAAAACTTGTTCCAGAACATTGGATTGCAAATATTTACTCTCCGAGAATATATTGTTGAGCTCTCTGCTCTTCCTGTGCTAAGAAAAAATGAGGCACTTGAATAAGAAATGGTTCATGTCGTAATTCATATGCTTCATTCACTTTATTTTGTTGTTGATGACTGATGATCACTTTGTATGAATAGCTTTCAACTGCTGGTGATGAAGGCAATGGTAATGCAGGGTCACTGTCTGTGCAGAAACAGGCACTGTTCTAAAAGCAAGTGATACTGAATATACTGTAATGTTCTTGCTGTGTTTGAAGGTGTAGATTTCAGTGAGACTTTGCAAATAATCACTTTTCAGTAATTATTCTGAAAAGGGCTCTGACAGCTTATGCAGCGTAAGGTGTATGGGGACTGCTGAATCATGGCCTGAACCACTCTGATTGAACACCTGAAGAACAGACCCGGCCTGCCCTGGCAGCACAGGTGAAGGCAAGGTGAGGGGCTGCACCCTCTTAGACCTCATTTAAGGGCTGACTGCCACTGAGGAAGGATCTCTGTTGGAAATCCCATCTTTTGGAATTCTTGCCCTGCGAGCCTAGATCCTTGGAGATGGGTGAGCATTTGTTTTACTCTCTTTTGTAACACCTCCTTGTTTGTGCTGGTCTCTTTGCCTTTAAGGAGTTTGGGATGCTGGGAAAAATTAATTATGGCTAGGGATAAAACACCAGGTATTTTTGCTTGTATGGCAGATGTGAATTTAGATACATCTTCCAGTGTTAGTTAAGTCCTTCTAAAGAAGCTGCTTTTATTATTATTATTTTCCCTGTTCCTAAGGGAAAAGAATTAAGTCATTGATAGCTGAGTCCTTTAGAAGGCTGGGTTTAGTGATTTAAATGAATTAAGCTGGTAAAAAGAGCTGGCTGGATGGCCAGTCTCTGGTGGTGTTTCCCAACGTCCGTACCAGGGCTGGCCTTGTTTAATGTATTTATTGGTGATACGGACAAGGGGATTGAGTGAATCACAGCAAGTTGGGAAGAAGTGTGGATCTGCCTGAGAGTGGGAAGGCCAGCAGGATCTGGACAGGCTGGTCGCTGGGCTGAGGCTGATTGTATGAGCTTCAGTGAGACCATGTGCTGTGTCCTGTGCAGTGCTTGCAACAGCCCCAGGCAGTGCTGCTGGTGTGGGGCAGAGTGCCTGGCACTCTGTGCAGCAGGGAAGGATCTGGGGCTGTGAAGTGGTAGCTGGCTGTGAAGGCTTGGGTTGTTTCAGCTGTGATTACCTGCCTTGCATCCTGAACAGAAATAAAGCAGTGTCTCCTCTCTAACACTTCCAAGGTGTTTCCAGGGGTTGTAAAATCCACAGCAGCATCACCAGCTATGGCGTGGCCAGGCATTATTTTAATTCAAATAGGCACAAAGGGGAGGAAAAATAATTAACTTAGTGCTTTAAGGGGAGCAGGACTGGTAATTTATTTTTTATTATAATAATTCACTATCTAACCGCAGAAGATAGAGGCGTAACCCCCTGGGGTGGAGTACCTCAGCTGCTAGAGCCATGGGGCCATGAGGTCCCCCTGGGCATGGCTTTGAGGTGGCAGTCACAGCAGCTCTTGGCTGCGGGGCAGTGTGGTCTGTATGGTGTGGAGCAGCTCTTCCTCCACCTGGGGCAGAGGCACAGAGTGCACTGAGGCCTCACAGGAGGTGCTGCCCATCAGGAGCAGGCTGAGGGCTTGGTGGAGCAGCAAGAGGTTGGTGATGCCCTGAGATTCGTCCTCGAGGTCACCCAGCCTGGTGGGGCTGCCAGCACACTGCAGTGTGATCAGCTGCCAAAAAGTGATCCATTTGTTGCTCAAAGCCATAGCAAATGCATGAAGCCTCACTGTTTTATAAGGTTTCTAACCGGTAGATAACGTGTTATCTTATTTAAACATCTGGTTGAACTGTAACCATAAGGCAGAACAGATGGACTGATGAAAACTGCAAGTTGCTGCAGTTGACCGAGACCTAGTGCTTCTTTCAGGTGTTGAAATGTACCAGTAGAACTGTAGATAATTAGAAGTAGGTGCTTTGTTGGTTACTTGGCAGCAGGTTTTGTGCCTTGTTTGAAATGTTTTCACAAGGGCAGCCCTGTTTTCACACAGGATCTAAGTGTAGTGTATTGCACGTTGTTTTTTGGGGGGCGACTTGCAGCGTGAAGGGACATAGTGGTGTTGGTTGAATGCTGATACAGAGGGACCGCCACAACGAGCACGTGGTGATCTGTGGGATGGAGCAGTGAGGAATAGTAACTGATGCTAAACAAAGCATGCTGAGAGCACACTGAAATCTTGAGTATGCAGAAGTTCTAACACGTGGGTGTCCAACCTTTTGGCTTGCCTGGGTCACGTTGAGTGAAGAGTTGAACTGGGCCATGTACATGTAGGTCTCTCTGAAAGTAATGCCTCCTCGTTATTTCCATAGGAGTGACAGCAGATACAAAGAGCACAGTAACTGCTTGATAGTGCTTTGTAGCTGAGAGTTTGCTCTGTTTTTCATCAGCCGTGCATTTTTACCAACAGTGAAGAAGAGCCTGCATGCTCGTCCCAGTCTGCACCAGTAGAGGTGCCCCATTGCTGCAGTGCACTGCCCACCCCTCTGTTTGGTCTCTAGAAACACTCAGCAAGCATCAGTGTATGGCAGTTGACCTTCATGGGGGAATTGAGTCCCACCCCTTTGCTGCATCCCAGTTCCATGTCAGACTGCCCCTCTGCTGCCATCTGTCACACGGCAGCAGAACGTAACAGGCTGCTGGTGGCAAGGTTCTGCCTCCATTGTGGGCCAGTACCATAAGATAGGAGGCATTACTCTTGGAGCAGCCCGTGTAATATGAATAGTCAATGTATCTAAGTAACAAAACTTATTTTATCTTTATTTTTATTGAAATATTTTTTTAAAAAGCAACAGTGCCATGAAACGAGTGGGATGTGTGAGGTTGCTCTCGCGAGGCCGGCACGTCAGGGCAGCTGGTGGCACTGGCTCTCGGTGAGCTCTTGTGTTTGTCGGAGTTCTGAGGAGGTTTGCCTCCTGTGCTTCCTCCCTTGGAAACGTTTGTTCACAGATGTACATACTGTCAAAAAGCGATGACATGAAAGGTGTGACTGTGGATGGGGGATGTTTTTCTCCGGTGAGAGTGGGTGTACATAAGTAAAGGACGGGCTGTAGTACAGCACGTGGGTCAGTGTGTGCAGGTCTCATAGTCAGGAAGATGTGCCAGCCCCTTCCCTATCCTTGCCCTGCCCACCCAAAGCCAGCGGTAGTGGTCAGCGCTGCAGGTGCTCTGTGGTGCCTCGGGGAGGCCGCAGTCCTGCTGGCAGTGTTCCTTCACCGGGACAAAGCTAAAAAGAGTTTGGATGTGTAATAATTCCCTCTTCACTTTGGGGGAACGTTGGTTGTAGTCAGCTCAATTCTGGTTGTGTTGAAGGAATTCCTTGCACGAGGTCTTCTTGATGTGACTGAGGCTGCGTTGTGCTGATCCTGGTGCTCATTGTGTGCAGCTCCTGTCATTTCAGGGTCTTTGTAAAGAGAGAAAAAAAAACCACCTCATCCCCTCGTGCAGCCGATGTACGGCCATTCCCCACGTGAGAGCAGAGGCAGTGAGATGCAGCAGCTGCCAAACCGAGCAGGAGCTTTAGATGGATGAGCGATGAGAGCTCTCTGGACGCGCGGTGTTTATTGCCAGAGCTGCGGGATCCGGGCTGCGGGCGGGGCCGTGCCGTAGCGCTCTGCAGGTCCGGGCTCTCCTCGCTCCGCTCCGCTGGGTCACAGCGGCCGCTGCCCCTCGGCCGGGCCGCCGTCCTCTGCCGCCTGCCCCGGGCCGCCGCGGTCCCAGTCGCGCTCGATGTAGAGGTGGTAGGGGTCGTGCTTGGACTCCAGCTTCCGCGAGCGGGTGTAGGCCAGGATGAGCCCCCCGGCCAGGCAGCCGTAGAAGATCATGATGAGTAGGATGTAGAGCGAGGCGTCGCCCCCAGCCCCGGGCTGAGCGGCGGCCGCGCTGCTGTTGGCTCCGCGGCGCAGCTCCCGCAGCACTGCGCCCAGCAGCGCCTGCAGCCGCCGCGCCTCGCTGCAGTTCATGGCACGGCGCGGAGGGGACCCGCTGTGCACCTGCAGGCTGCGCCGAGCTCCGGAGTGACGTGCTGATCCGCCCAGAGCTTGGCGAGAAATGCTGCGTGCCAGAGGGCTGAGGCTCCGCCCGGAGCTACGCGGCTCTGCCTCCCGCTGTCGGCCTGAGGCTTTCCCTGCAGCGCTGCCGCGCAGGGCAGAGCGTGGGGCTGGGAGAGTGTTTGGGAGCGCCCGCGCCACCCTCGCAGCACCGGGTCTCATTCAACTATATATATGCACTCTAGAAAGGAAAATGTATTCCAGTTCTGTTTGAAAGGTTCAGCTGGAAGGAAAGCACCCCTGATAAATCGGAGTGATTAAAACAGTAATTAACTGTAGAGACTGTTGCTTGACCTGTAAGGCTTGGAGAGTGCTGAATACAGATGGGGTGACGTTGGACTGCTCCCTACCTGTGTGGTGGAGAGGGACTGAGGCTGTGACACGGGCAGGTCCTTCACTCTTCTTTCCCCAGAGCTCTGTGCCCATGCCTGTGGATTTTGAAGTCCCAGTGGAGGCTCTTGTGTATCCCTGTTCCCTGCTGGCCCATCCCGTTGCTGCCTGAGCTCAGTGGCTGCCATGCTCACAAGTGGCAATAGTGGTTGTGTTACAGGGGCACTGCCTGTCTGTGATCAGCTGTGTGTTCCTGCTGTGTGCTCCATTTTGATTTCCATTGTAGAGCCCTTTTACAAAACCACATCCCTTCAGGGCCATGCTTGGATGAGGGATGTGTGGGCATCTTTCTTCATCAGTGCTGACAGGAGGCGTGCTGGCCAGTGCCCAACAGAAAGCAGTGTGTGCTATAGGCAGTTGTTCCTGCTGCAGGTAGAAAGAAGGTGCTCCGTTTCATTGTGCGTAACCATTTGGAACTGCAAGAGCAAACGATTGGCTTTGCTTTGACGCAAAGGACAAAAAGTAAAGCAGAGCAGGCAGCTGTGGAGAACAGTGTGCCTATTCTTCATGCCCGCTCCCTGGGGGAGCACCATCAGTAACAAACTGATCCATCAGGAAGGGGTAGGTTAGATACCACGTCTCAAACACAAACCCAGAACTCCTGCTGGGGCTCTGCTGCGAGGTGCAGCACAGTGTGAGCTCTCAGCGCAGGTGCTGCTGGGCTTTGATCCTGCATAGGCTCGTCGGCCTGCTGGTAGCCCTGGTTCAAAAGGGGAGGACAGATGGAAAATTCAGCAGTTTTCATTTTGTGCGGTTCTGTTGTTGGAGTGTTTGCTTCTTTAAGAGCGTGAGGGCTCTGAGGATCAGTGTGCCCCAGGACTCGCTTTGTTTGGTTGAATTGGCATTGGCCTCATGTCAAGGCTAACACCTCCACGTAAATGCAGGTTTTGACAAGTTACCTGGAGTAATTTGCTGCATGCTTCGTTAGAACACTTTTTTTGGTCAGTGTCCACCATAGGCCAGGTCTGATTTTCTTCCAGGCATCTCTCTTCCCCAGCAGAGGTGCAGTGAGATTCTAGGTGCTGCAGCTCCCAGCAAAAGCAGCAGTGCAGAGATGAAGCGCCTTGCTGCTGCCAGCACTCATTCAAATCAAGTGAAGTGACAGTGATAGTTCAACAACAGATGTGTTTGTGTGGTCAGCCCTATTTCTCCATGGCCAATGTGACCCCATCACATTAAATACAAACAAGTAAATGAACCAGTGATGCACTGTGCAGTAGCACTGGTTAATTGGGAAAGTGTTCAGCAATCCAGGTATCTTCACAGTGGTGTCTAATACCCAAGCACAGCCTTCAGCATTCCATGTAAGCAGAGGCTGCAGGCTGTGTGGACTGCATTTTGTAAACCACCTGTGTGGCATTTTATGCAAAAGCAGCACTGGAATATTGTTGTTTGTATTATTTTTGTTGTCTTTTTTAGCTTCTTGTGTTTAAATGTTAGCCCTGAAATGGAAACTGATTTTCTCATGTAGATAGCATTTGGCTAATAGATCGGCTCCACAAATGCGTGAGCAGAGTGTATTTTGTGATTGCCTGAAGCTGCAGAACGTGACTGATCCATCATTGGAACGCACTGTGGTTACTGGAAGCAATTGTTCCTGGAGGTGGGGGGTTGTTGGTTTGGTTTTGACAGAACTGATGACCCATGATCTCAGCTTATATCCTGTGCCACGCTTACAGCTCAGGAAGCGTTTGATGGGAACTGTGGCTCTGTGTGCTGGCTTACCTGGGCTGGCTAAACACCACTTAACCTGCTCTGAAGGGAATAACCATCACTTTCCCTGTTTATACTAAGCGAATTAGGGGCAGCCTCCTGTTAGGTGCAGTGTTACTGCTGCACTGTAGCAAATCTCAGCCCCCAGCTGTTCCCTGAGGTTCTGTGTTAAACCCACCCTTGAAGGGTGTTCATTTAACCTTTGTCTCTCATGCTGCAGAAACTTTAAGTGGTGGTGATCTTGAGCAAGTTGTTCAGTATTTAATAAGGAATTGTTTAAAAGTTCTGAGTTTATTTTTAAAATGCCCCATTGTTCCAACTCCCAAATGACCCTTGCTGAAAGCTTTTTTGTTTCTTGTCTCCTGGAGACAGCTTCTTTATGCCTCTGTTGAGGGTGACAGTGGGTGCAGCTGAAGGCAATCAGGTTTTTTACTGATCATTTCTGTGAAGATGACTTTTAGGTTTTTACTTTCTGAGTCTGAGGATCCTGGAGCTTCTTTCAGCTCTCTGTTGCTTTCAGGATTAGGAAATTATCTGCTGCTCAGTCTTCAGTCCTACACTGCCCACCCTTTCAGTCCAGCTCAGGATTCTCACCTGGAACTATCATGTTTGTAAGCTGTGACTTCTGCATTCTGTTTCTTTTCTCCTCATGACAAGAACATCATTCCCACACATACTGTTTCTCACTTCTCTACAAGCTCTATCACAAAAGGATTTAGAATTAAAAGTTTTTACTAAAGTGTGAGTTTTATATTTGCACGTCATCTCCGTGCTACAATTGAAGCAAGCCTACTGTAATGCCTCCCTCATGTTTTCCCCCTTCTCCAGAAATACCTGAGAAGCTGACGTGTATGAATTCTTTTGCAGCATGTGCTACATCATGCAGGCCTTCCCTGGGTTGTGTTTTACCCTTGGGGATGTTCTTTTGAGCTGCTGCTTCTGCTGAGTCCTCTGTGAGGGTATGGTCCATTGCAAAGAGAATGGGAGGTGCTGATCAATAACTGGAAACGACGTGCAGTACACTCCAGAACACAAGTTTGGTTAACCATTTCAACTGTATTCTGTTTTTGAAATGTCACCGTGGTGTGTATACGTATACACTGAAAATAGCAATCCTCAGTCAGCTGACACACAGAAGAGAGCTGGAGTCTAGATAAAATACATTTCATATAAATACATTCATGGTTTAAAAAAAAACAAAATCACACAACTTGCTGACAGACTCATGTGCGAGTAACTTTCCTACACATCTAACTTCTGTGATGCTAACAGGCTGTATAAAGGCTAGGCAACAGTGACTGGTTTGAAACATGGCAAGTTGCTAACAAAGCTCCAGAACTGAGTCACCAGGAGAGCTGCAACTGGAAGGGAAAGTAATTCCTGCCTTCATGAACCCACAGATGTGCCAGTTTGCTAAGGAGAAGCATCATACAAAACCTTTTACTTTCTGTACAGTGACAGTAACAAATAGTTTTCCTTTTTAACCATCATATACACAACACGTTATGAATAGAAGAAATCTATAAATACTTAAACTGAATTTGCAATATATAGCGGCTGAGCCACACCTGTACAAAATGAACGCAGCACATACGAAATATTAAGAAAAGTGCAAAGTAGGACAGCATCAAGAGCCTCCACTTCTTACAGCGTTTGTGGTTCAAGTGTGAAGAGCTAGCGGGGACGCGGGAGCTCAGTTACTACAAGTCAAAGGAAACACAGTACTGGATGCTGCACACAAAATGATAAACTATTATTAAATTATAACCTCCCACTTCAACACACCTACAGTTTCCAGTTAACGTAAGAACACTTTTTTTTATAAGGATTTCTATATAGAGTGATTTGTCCCTTTTTTTTTTTTCAGTTCCTTAAACACAAAGATTTCCCCAACCATGGCATTCTTTGTCATAAGTAAAACAAGACACAGAGAAACTGCCGTTGGTTTCTGGTCGGCTTTGTTTGGGATACCGTATTATAAAAGGTGAACAGAAATACCTTTCCATAAAGTAAATACAGATACTTAGACCCTGATCCTGTAAACTACACGGAGGTAGCTTGTACCACTACTTGCACTCATGCGAAGGTCTACAGGATCAGTGCCTTTGAAATAAAACCACCGTGCCACCTCCAAAATAAAAAGAGCAAATTCTCCTTCGAGTTTTGGATCTGTTTGGAGACAACTGCCAACTGATTTCACCGTTGTTCTGCAGCCAGGATGCAGGTATTGCATTTTGCGTGCAGCTGATGACTTTCATCAGTAGCTCCTGCAGTGAGGCAAGTCTTTGCTTTCATTCGTGCTATGTCCTAGTGGAAAGCTCTGCTGGAATTACAAGGTGGCAGCAGGTACAGATGTATTTGGTGAGTGGAACTTGAGATAGCTGACTCAATGCTCTTGAGCAATGTTTTCAAATAACTTCTCTTTAGGAAGATTTTTCAGTTCACCTTTAAGGTAAGTGTATTTTATATTCTCTTATAGGCACTGTAAATATTGAAGATAACCGATGTGCAGAAGAATCCATCAGCTTTTAAGCAGTACATTATGAGTGATCTCTAGCATGTTCTTCACTAATGTATTTTTATTTTTAAATGGGGAAGGCTGAAGTACACGTTTCCTCCCTGCACACCAGGCTTCACAACGAATTAGAGAGAAATTGCAAGTAGTCTGAACATGCTAGAGAAAGGATAAAGAAATTATCTGGCTGTACTGCTTCACGTAATTATGTCTGTCTCAAAACTGGAAATTATCACATGAAACTGAAGCACATCAACATTTTCTGCCATTAAGTAGGAATTTTGACTTTAAGATCTTCTCTGTTGCTCTCTTTAGAGATAAGAAACATTCATCAATTTGGTGTATTTTCTGAATACATGTGATACCTACAGTATACAAAGACATCCAAAATCAAGGCATGATAAAGAACCTTCTGCACAGCTGTCTAGTCAGTTCAGCCTGTTTATTTGCCTCCATACATTCTTTCGATGTCGTTGAGGTAATGGTTTTTCAGTTCTTTCCTTTTCAACTTGAAAGCATCTGTTACTAACCCAGTTTCTGGAGTCCACGGTTCAGGGCTTAACCGCACCTTGATGGGTATTTCAAACCTCTCTAATTTCACTGCAGGGACAGCAAGAAACAAGAGCATGAGTATGATAACACTGTTAAATGAAACATTCGTGCTACCTAGAAATCTAAGGCAGGCGCTCTGTAGTGCTTATACTATGGTGACCTACTTGATGAAGTGACCTAAAAGGCAGTTCACAAATTTGTGTACCAAAGCTCAGTGCTAATGTTATAGGATGCAAATATTCTAATAACATAACTGTGTTTATACCTTGTACTGGATGTGAGAAATCTAGTACTTGGAACAAAGAATTTTGTATCCTGAAGAACGTTGAGGCTGTCACAAAAGTAGGGGGGTGAGCAAGGGAGGAGATGGGGAATCGCTTCAGAGCCTCTCCTGCCCCAGGAACAGGGCAGGGCACTCCTGCATGCTTGCAGTACTGCACAGGCCTTGCTGCCAGGTCCTGCATGCAGGCCTGTCACAGCACCCACTGGGACTGCTGGTGAGCTTCCAGCACAACTTGTGGCAGCACAGCCTCTAGGTGGCAGCGAGTGCAGGACAGCTGGGACATCTGAGCCCAGGAGCTCTTTTGTCTCCAGCTTCAAACTGCTATTGGAACGTACTGCTTCCTCCTGGTTAGTTACATGTCTGCTCCTGATAAAGGTACGTTATGTGCTGCTAAAAACCAAAACTATCTCTTTGAAGTAATTTTGGAAAAAACCTTCCAAATTAATTATATCTGAATGGTAGATTACTATCTAAAAAGTAAAAGGAATGTGTTGGCAGAGACTTTGAATAACAAAACTATGTATTATTTGCTTAGTTCATGATGGAATAATGTGGATTAAAGTGTTTATACGTAAGTCAAACCCCTAAAAAATATTCATTTAATTTTTGGGAAGAGCTGATACTGCCTTTCATTCTAATTTTTTTGGTTTTGAAAGGCAGATTCTCCGGCTTTGAGAGGCAGTGCCTAGTGTGCACTTACATTGTTTTACTACTTCCATGTATGAGGTGTGTAGCACTTTAGAGAGATTCCTGACTCCAGTTAGCTTTTTGTTTTTCTTGGCCCTAGAAAGAACTGATGAGGCTTTTGATCACTTTTATCTCTGTAGCAAGGAATAGAAGGCTTTAAGCCATTATAAACACAAGGGTCATATTTGTTCTAAGCAGTAGTACACAGTTTTGCATGGAATCAAGCTTTGAAATGTCTTGCTTAAGTAACTTTCTTGCTGCAAATGTCTTAACTTCCCTTCCAAACCTTTTGGATCATAACTGCATTAAACAAGCAACCTCTCTCTAGAAGTTAGTTGGGAAAAAAAAAAGCTTTTTGTTGTTGTTGTTGTTGTTTTTAATAACAAGAAGAGAAAGTAGTTAAGATGACCAAAAACTACGTCTATTCCTGAAATAAGAGGTACAAATTTGTTGTGGCCTTTGCCTCTGATAAAAGTAGTGACAGACTGAAGCAATGGAAAGAAGGAAGTGCAGTCAGAGGGGATAACAGAAAACCTTTGCCGTGATAAGCACCATGAGATTGGCATTTTACTTACTCTTGTTTGCCACTTCCTTAATTTCTCGTAGTATTTCAGCTTCCATTGTAGGATTGTTACAGATTTCGACCCAGGTTCCACTTATACCTTTCTGCTCAGCTAATGCTGTCAGCTTCTTCTGATTGGGAACCACAAAACTGATCACATAAGACTGGTCACTACCACAGGATAGCAAGAGAGGGAAGGGAAAAAAACAGTTATAGCTTCAGTTTCAAGGATAAAATGCTTACACTATTATAGATACAAAGATGTACAATGCTTCTTGAACTGTAGTTAATCTTGCCTACACAATCCTTTTTTTTTTTTTCCACAAGGTTTTTACAGCTTGTCAAAGCTCAGGATCTAAGTTGTAAATGGTTAGGTTTGATCACTGTCATACTTCCAAGTGCACTTGTGAAACTACAGCATCATTTAGCTTTCCAAATGCATCTTGTGTTTAACTGGTTCTCTGCAGTTTCCCTTCATGTAGTACGAATAAGCAGGGGGAGATGAGACACCTGGCCTACTTCCAAAACTCAGAGAGCTTTAGTTCTGGTCCAGAACTTCCAGATGAATTTTCCCTCATATTGTGACAGAAAGCCAAAGCCAAAGCTATATTTATACCTGTTGAGGGCGGGGGTAGGAACAAACTAGATTGAACTACAATAGAGGAAAAGCCAACAGGAAAGCATAAGTTACTTTTTCTTGTTTAGGGGAATCTTGGAGCTTATGCATGTTGCTTTAGAGATGCTATTTATAACTCACACTCTGGTAGGGGCTTTTGTTCAATGAAAACTGTAATATATCAGTATAGAAGCGAGTCACAGCTTGTATTTCGTGTTTACACAAAGTTCATACCACTTTTACCTTTTGGCATAAGCGCAGATATTATCAATCAACGGACAGTTCTTCAGCGCTGCCTCTACTTTGCCCAGAGACACGTATTCCCCAGCCTGTAGCTTTACCAAGTCTTTTTTACGGTCTAGGAGTAGAGGGGAAAGAATGAAAAAAAACCATGCTTGCTCCATTTAAACTTCTGCATTTCCACAGACTTACTTGCAAAGCCAAAACGTATTTGGTGCTATGCCATGTAAAAGTGAATAAAAATGAATTAAAGCATTTTAATTAGAAAGATGCTAAGAGTGTATACATATTCTTGTAACTTTATAAAGACTTCTGCCATGAAGTTTACATAACATTACACTTCTTGTCATACAGTGTGTATGAACATGATGGAGATTCTGATTTTAAGTTTTATATTAAATACCAAAAATTAATCTTACATTTATTCATTAGCACACAGGAATTAAGCAGTGGTAGGGTGGCAGGGAAGGGCACTGCTTCCAAATTTTCTTCTAGCTGTAAAGACTTCTGGAAAAGTCTTACGCTATGATTCTGCAAGTAGGCAATCTTAGGTCAGTTAGCCCAATCAAAGCCAACAGGACTAATCACATCCTTACAACTGTGTCTAGTCGAGATCTTGTAGTCGGTTAAGATAGCAAAAAGTGAGGCCAACCTATGATCTGCAGACACCCATCTGGATGGAATTCTCCTATATCTCCAGTACAAAACCATCTCTGACCATTCTCATCAATGGTGAAATCTTCTGATGTTTTCTCTTCATTTTTAAAATATCCCATTGAGACATTAGGTCCACCAATTATAATTTCCCCTCTAGGATTAGGCTTGTCTCTGTTAGTATAGCCCCCTGGAAAAGAAAAAAAAACCCTCACAGTTATTTTCAAGTTATATAGGCTGCTGCTAAGAAAATGTTTTGAAGCTTCAGCTTAAAGTTCATGCGCAAACTAATCACTGCTACCAAAGACAAACAATTACTTCATATGCTACAAACTAGCTAAGCAGATAGGCAAGGAAACCAGCTAAGCACTGATTAAGTTACTTAATTACTTTCTCTGAAGCCAAAGCATCGGATGCTCTTACCTTCTTGCCAGTCTCTCAGTCTTATTTCACAGCAAATAAGAGGAGCTCCAACTCTTCCAGTGCTATAATCAGCAACTTAGGGAAAGAACAAGGAAGAACACAAAGATTGTTTTCATTTTGGAGTATAAACTCAAGCGACAGCCGTGAAGACAGCTTACCTCAAGTGTCTTTCTTGCAGTTAAGAGCTACAACTATTCTGAATTTCCCTTATAAAAAAACTCTTAAAAAATAAAACATACTCCCAGAAGTATTTTAATTACCTTCTGTAATTGTTCCAGCTCCACACGTTTCTGTTAATCCATAGCCTTGGCCCACAGGACAGCAAAAGCAGATGTTCATGAATCTTTGTGTTTGGGGTGAGAGTGGGGCTCCTCCGGAAAGCATCATACGGATGTTCCCCCCTAGCAGCGCCTTTACTTTTTTAAACAACAGTCTGGAAAGAGGGGAAAATGTATGTTAAGGGTCATTCACTCAGCTCACTTTTATGCAACAAAATGAGAATCCTTCATATCTGGATATGAAAGTAACTTAATAGTTCACAGATTTTAGAGGAGAGCAGAGAATCAAAAACCTTCCTCCTTGTGTAACATTTGAAGACAGCAGAATTCCTACAACTTACATAAATAAAGCTTTCAATTCTATAAACAAAAATGAAAGCCAATGCAAACTAACTAGTCATCTGTTCAGAAGACTTCTTCTTACTCATTCACCCTGCAGACCAGTCACTCTTAGACTAATCTCTCCTACAGGAAACCAGTCATTCTTAGGTAGGACAGCAGCCTCACATGAAGGGATCTGGGGGCTCTGGTTGGCAGCACATTGAATCTGAGCCAGCACCGTGCCCCGGCAGCCAGAAGGGCCATCCATACCCTGGGGTGTGCAAGGCCCAGCACTGCCAGCTGGGCAGGGGAAGGGTCTGCTCTGTGCTGCTGTGGCTTCCTCTCAAGCAGTGGGTGCAATTCTGGGTGAGGGTCAGGCTGGGTGTTAGGAAAAGGTTCTTCACCAGAGAGTACTGGGCACAGAACTGGCTTCCAGGGCAGCAGGCACAGCCCTGAGCTGCTGGACTTCAAGGAGTGTTTGGATAATGACCTCAGCCGTAGGGTTTGGGTAGTCCTGTGTGGAGGTCGGTGATCCTTGTGTGTTTCTGCCCACTTGTGACAGTGTATGATTCAGTGATTACCATTAAATATCTTCTCTCTCTTTCCTGTAAGAACTTGGTTTATTTCAGTTTAGTCATTAGATCATATTTGCATGCTGGAATAGAATTGTCTGATGTCAGATAGCTTAGATGATGCTTCTTCTAGACTGCTTTAGCGAATCACAATGAAAAAAATGCATTTGGGCCACGAATAATACTTACACGTTACACAGAGGTGCATCATATCCTCTTTTGATTTGTTCCAATTTGTAGTCATAGCCTATCTTGAACAGAGTTCTCTGAATGTAGTTCATCTCCTGAACTTTACTCATGACATTTTTATAAATTCTGTCCATTATTTCCTGTAAAGTGTTAAAAAGAAACAAGGAAAAATATCACAAAGAATAAAATTCCATGCTAAAAATAATTAAACAAACAAACAAACAAACAACAAACTAAGTAACTGTTATTCTTCCTGTTAAATGAGTAACACAGGAAGAGTGAGAATATCTGCACCATTGGTTAAGCAATGCTTAACTCTAATGCTTTTAATATGTTATCAATTAGCCAATTTATAGATCATTGCAGCCTGGAGCTGTTTGAAATAGGTGGAATGAAGTGTCGAAAATGCAGCAGAAAAATGAGGGACTTATCCTGACTTGTCTCTGGTTGCTTATGTCGCCTCACAGCAGCATCACCAGAGGAAGAACCCTCCAGCTGTAGTACACAGCTTATTGTGGCAAACTCCACCCTGCTCTCTAAGCAAAAAGAATGTTCAGACCGTTAAGACTTCCTGTAGCCTGTTGTTGCATCAGTAGCCCAGTAACACATTACCTGTAACTGCTGAAAAGCATTTACAGTTTTGGATCAACAAAAATCTTGGCTTTAGCATAGGGATATTCTTGTGCCCTTTTGCAGCACCAGTTCTCCAACTCAAGCAATGACAGCTGGAATTTCTATATTCTGCTTTATTACCTGTTGGTAACAGTTTCTTTTACAGTTTCTTTTACCAAAAAACAAAGTCTTTAAATAGACATGCCAGCATGAAGGAGTTAGAAAGCACTGTTTTTGCTTTAAATATCTGTGTACTTACGGGCACAGCTGCCATCAGTGTTGGCTTAAGTACAGTGCAGTCTCCTTTGCTTCCTTTCTTAATCTTACTTGACTGTAACACAGAAAAAAATGATAGTTTATGAAAATGAAAACAAAGCAGCTCTTCAGAAAAGGACTAAAAAAGAGGGGATATGCTCTCATGTAATATTTCCCTGTCTCTCTAAATAACAGTTCCTGTTTAAAATACTTTTCCACTGTGATTGGAAAATGTAGCTACTGACAACAGTTTCAACCAAAAGTTCAGATGTTTTGCACGCCCAGCTGGGTAAAGCAAGTCCACCTTATGTAACTTTTGGTTTTCTCTTTCTTGTACTTGTACTCCCTGTGTATTCTTCCAGGAGTATTTTGTGGCGTGATTTTTTTGTTAATTGTGAGGTTGTTGGTTTTTTTTTTTTTTTTTTTGTTGTTTTAAAATCTGGTGTCTCTATACCAGCAAAATGTAAGAAACACTCTTCTCTAGCTTAATTTGCTATTATTTATCTTCATTATTAAATTGAATGAGGCAAAAAGCTAAATAGAAGAGCTGCAATAATGGACTAAAGAACTTGAACTGAGTCTAAGAACTTAAAACCATTTTATGGAGTCCTATGTGTAGTTAGTGTTTTAATAGCTGTTCATATCTTGATTTTCTCTAGGATTATGCTGTTTTTTTATTTATGCTGGTTTTCTTTTAGATTTCCTAAGTATCATAAAAGCAAAAGCGTAAGTAAAATGTTATATAGTAGGATCTGTTGCTGTAGTTCCAGCAGAATGTTTATTTGCATCATTTTCTGAAAAAAAAACCTATTTTTCCAGTGTACCACATACATCAGCACTTCTTTAAAGGAAGAGAATAGCTAATCAAGAACTCTGACTGTGAAAGCTTATATTTGCTTTTGCTTTCCCCCCGCCCCTCACCTGATCTGACAGTGTAAGTGGAGAGGAATATCCAATCCTGCAGCCGTAAGTGATGCAAGAAATTTCTGCTGTCAGTTCCAATACATGGGCCAGGGGCAAATAACCAATGTAAGTATCCTTGGGCCTAGTAAACGAGAGATTATCTAATGAACAATGATGCACGAGTGGACTGAAATACTGCTTCACCTTTTTTGTGGTGTGTCTAGCTGTGTTTCGGAGAGACTCAGGTCACAAACTTTTTCTTCTGCATGAAAGATGGGTGTGATTATAAATGAGTTTATAAACTGAACCAGTAAAAATCTTACCTCACTGAAATCAGTATGAATTATGGGATTTGCCTTGTTTTCTAGGAAGCTCCAGTTTCCTTAGTGCTCCATTGCAGGTTTCTTCTCATGGGAGATTTCATCCCAGGTGCCCAATTAAGGATGAAATCACTATTTTTAAATGATCACCAACACAATTCAAATCCTTAAGTCACCATAGCACCTCCTTCTAAGATAGATTAGAGGAGAGCTGATCACTGAGGTATCGAGGCTTATTTCAGGAAATGCAGAGATTTCTCAAGAACAAACTTAGAGCTGTTACTTTACGGAAGCTTCCAACATCAGGTCAGAACGGCTTTTATATCCTACCACACAAAGGGTTTATTGTAGGAACCTTAGCTGCATTTGTGAATGCAGTGACAAAGACACATCCACATTCACAAAACGTTTTCTCAAAATATTCGTGAGGGAGTTTGCAGATGGCTGTACTATCAGCAGAACAATTCAGTATTTTTCTGCTCGTTTCAGGGCAGATTCAGCAGCGTGTGTATTATCCATCCAGCAGGAGTCTCTAGATGAGTGGAAGTGGTAGGCTCTGGTGTATTTCCTGAAGTGATTCTAGCTGACTGAAAATGTCTAGCAGAAAACTTTCCCAGATTTGAATAGGTGAATAATTACTTCATCTGATGTTTTCTAATGCATAGAAGAGTGCAAAAATCCGTCCCAGAGCTCTAGATAAAGGTGAGGAAAACAAAACAAAACAAACAAACAAACAAAAATAGAGCAGAGTGGGACAAGATCTAGAAGGGCATACTTTGCAAAGAGCAGGGTGAGATCACAGACACAACACGTGTTTCATATAAATTAAAGATTAGTTGGATCACAGTAAAACCAAGGAGCTCACTAATAGCTGGTGCCAGCACCAGATTTTCCATAAACTTACACACTTTTAGAGGTGGTTTTACCTCTCCAATGCTTGGCAACAAAGTTTCTTACCCCAGCCCAGGTATTCTCTCGCACTGTCCTGTCATTCCAGCTATCAAGTTCTTATGCTGCATCATCACTCCTTTAGGTCTCCCAGTCGAGCCACTGGTGTACATTACTAGAGCCAGGTCTGTGGGAACAGGTCTGCTTGGCTGAATGCTTGCTACAAAATGCAAGAGAAAATTTGCATTAATTCTTACCTACTTTCTGGCTAAGCGCAGACCACTGAGGTAAGGAAAAGGGATGATCAGGGTTTGATTTTCTCCTTTGAAGATGTTACAGTCTCCCCAGGCTGCCCAGTGTAGCAAAGATAGGTAATGGTTATTCTGGTTGTTCAGGATGCTTTCCAGTATCAGATTGGATCAGAAAAAAAGACGCTTCCAAGCTCACAAGCAAAAGTACCCTCAAGTGCTTTTCTTTTCTTAGGAAAAATAGTGCAAGTAAGGTGAATAAGAGTAGCAGAAAATGGAACACTGCACCAGATTCACTTCACTTCCCCAAAAAAGGCAGAGTCTTAAGAGTTATTCTGCTTGTATTTTAGAAACTTGAGTTTTATCCTGAAATACCTGAAATGTGAACAGAGGTACAAGACAATAAATAGGGATCCAACAGATTACTCATTTATTTAAAGGCCAGAGGATAAACCATCAATCTGCCACTTCCCTTGTGTCTGAGACTTGGCAAGTTTGCCTTTTCTGCTACCCAACCTCTTTGATCAGGTCTGATTTCACATTGCTTGATCAGTTCTCTGAAGTGATTCACTTACCATTTTCTGGTTTGGCTCCCAGCTCTTCCACTGTCTGCATGCTATGAATCTCAACATTTTCAGGGTATTCCGATTTATTGATTGTCTTATTGTCCACATAAATTATATGTTTTAGACAGGAGATCTGTGGCAGCGTAGCCTACAGAACAGAAAGAAAATAGTTAGCATTGTCTGCACTGTAAAATTACTGCAGGGTTGCTTGGAAGCAGGTAAAGCTGGGGCCCGGATACCTTAAGTTTGCTCTCAAGAAGTTCCGCGCTGGTGATCAGATACGATGCTCCACATTCATTGAGACCATAGGTTACTGCCTCTTCACCCAGCGTAGCATACAAGGTAACAACTGTTATGTCAGAGAGAATGAACACAGAAGTTAAGGCTCTTTCTTTGGCTCACTGCAATGCATTCTGGGGTGAATGAGCTCAATGGGGATTTTTTTAACTGGGAAACAAAGCGGCTTTTAATCTTCCCATATCAGAATTGTATTCCACAAGAGATCTCTGGAATGAGGAGGACAGTTATATGGAAGAAGAGAAATTGTCAGAACAAAAAGATCCACTAAAACTCAACAAAAACACACTAAGCAATTGCACAGTAAGCAGCTGAGAATGTATTCTTCCTCTGAGTGCTCTGCAACCAGAACGTTGCAGGAGAGCTGACACTCAGCACTGCAGGACACCAGCCACCATTACTGCTTTGCACTTCCAGCTGCGTGCCAGCTTCCAGCTTTTGTGCCATCTGCTTTCTCGTTCCCATGAAATTACTGATGGGGACAGGGCAGAGACCAGAATAAGAAATCAGACTGGTGTTCATGGGGTGAGATTATTTTCTAACCCTAACTGGTGAAAGTAGTGCTACTGAGTGTCTCACGGGAACTGAGGAGTCCACCTGAAGGAAAATCCTTCAGTGTCATACTGGTACCTCAAATTTGAACCTCCAAAGACTATTTAAGAAATGTAATACTCCTGTGAAGCAGTGATCACGTAGAAAGGATTAAAAAAGAGATGTTACACGACTGTAGTAACCTTCCTTCATCACTGAGAAGGCTGTATGTAACAAGTCAGATTACATATTTTGACTGCTTAAATAAAGTAAAAAAGAAAAGCATGTATGGTAACAAACTTGAGCAGTTTGGCAGTGTTACCAGAATGCCCCCTTAGCCTAGCATCTCCTTTTGGTTATCATTCTTCCAGTAACCATTTCACATTTCAGGTTTGGAAGTCAGAATATAGACAGAAAATGCTACAAACATTCCTCAGTCTGCAGGGAAAACGCAACTACTGAGCCCTCACATATTTAAAAAATGGAACAGGAACTCTGCCTTTCTGTCATGCTAAGATCTAAAATGTTGCTACAGTCATAGATTCATAGATTCATTAGGTTGGAAAGGACCTACAAGATCATCTAGTCCAACCATCCTCACACCACCATCCCTACCCACCAAGCTACTAAATCAAATCCCTAAAGTCCAAAAGGTTGGGCTCATACATATGAGCAAGTAAAGTGTAGTGAACTCTACTATGTACAGAACATACTGGAAACTTCTTATAGCATCAGTGTCAGGACTGGCACATTCAACATTCTTAACAGTCAAAGCAGTACTGCAAAACACTTCTGAAGTATATTCGAAGCACACAGGCTCAGCACTCACGAGGGAAGTTGTACTTGAAGCAGGCCAGGGCTGCGACCATCCATTCTGCTCGGGTCTCACAGAATATAACAACGGTGCTCTTTGGGGTCAGCCCCAGCGCCATCAGTCCGCTCCCCAAGCGATTCACTTTCTGATTTACTTCTTCATAGGACAGCCATCTGTAGGTTCCTAAGATTAGCTGCAGGAGGGGGTAACAACAGAAAAAAAACCACTGTGATAACAAGTGACTGGTACAGCTCTTCCCTGCTTTTGTGAGTTGGTGCTCAACACAACAAGCGCTTCCATTTTTCTTGTAGCAAAATAAGGAGCGCATCCTCTAGCACATCACTCTTTAACTACCATAAAGTGCACAATTTAAATTAATAGAAGATTAAACCTCTAATGTTGCTTCTGCTGTTGAGCCAAAATGTGGAAGAGCTCAGAACCAAAACAGAATTAAGTACTTAATGGCAAGCTGTACCTTTTTGAAAACTTTTCCATTCGGTTGCATCTCATTTTCTTCACTCAGTATTTCTCTGGTCCCAAGACAGTCCTTTTTCCCAAACTTTGCTAAAGCATGGTCAAACAGTTTGTCCAGCGTGTCTGCTCCAGGAATGTTTATGTTTGCTAGTGAGTCAAGGTGAGTGACAGAACGGTAGGGGCTTCCAGGTTTGTCCGAGACGGGCTTAGCTTTTAAACGCTTTGCCATAGCCTTTTTCTTCTTAGCATTGGTGAGAAAATACCACGGAATAAATACAAGCATACTGTATACAGATATTAACAAGTACACAGGCAGCAAAAGAATGGCACATACTTCTAGCCTAAGTTTCATTGTGGGTGTTTGAAAAAGAAAATCTCTTAGTGTGTTCTGAGCAGGCAAGAGTGAAAGCAGCAGTGCAGTGTGGTGGAGGGAGAAGCAACAGTAAGTGAAGCTTAGGTAGCTCGGTTTCAAGGCAGCTGCTAAAATTTTAGTAACCTTTGAGAGCCAGCAGCGGACACCTGTGGGTGAAGACCAGAGCCAAGCAGAGAGCAGGAAAAAAAAAAAAAAAGAATTGAATTAGTATTACAGTAAGTCCATTAGTTCTAGTCCTTTAACACTTCACCTCAAATGCATCAAGACCAAGGAGACTGAATTAACTGATACGTGTGGCTTCATGATGTATCAGTGCATCTGCTCTGATTAAAGAGGATGACTCTACCATAGTTGTTTGTTCCATCCACGAATATTTGCTTTTCAAAGACTTTCCCCCATCTCTGTTGGAATTGTTCAGGGCTGTAGATAGGAAGTCTGCCCTCTTACATCTTAACATTGTGTTTATACTGCTTGTGTAATGCTTCAATTGTGTAACAACGGGAAAGGGCAAGCTGTTTTCCCCCTAAATATTTGTACTGCAGTGGAATGATAGAGTAGGTGTCTTTACTGACTTTCAGATTGTTAAATCAACTTATATTCATATAAAAATGTATACAGCATGTTGTAATCTAAGAATTATGCAATGTCCCAACATTTATGAACTTCACAACAACACCTGCATTTTTGATCAGCTAATTTTCAACTGAAAAGGGATTGCACTGATTTAGCCATTCCCCTAAAAAAAAATCACACCTTATTTCAATATATGCATTTCAGAACTCCAAGTGTGGAAAATGGAATCCAATTTAAAATGAAGCACAATTTAGCAAGATTTTGTCCGAAACCTTTCTTCATTAAGGAGAACTGGGCCTGAAAAAAGACCAAAGTGGGAGAAGAAAACCACTTCACAAACCACAGTGGTGGCCGCCCCACTCGTCTGTAACTGGTTTATACTGGCACACAAATGACACAGGTGCTTATGTTCACCTGGACAGCATGCAAACACAGCACAAACAATGCACAGAACAGGAAAAATGAAAGACAAAGGTGCACTGACAAAAGCACGGTACCTCAGACACATCAGGGAGCAATGCTGACTAGCTTATAGCAAAGCTCAGTCTTTCGTGGACAAGATCTGATAACAAAATACATAGGAAATTTGCAGGGCTCCATCAAGCATTAAAAGAATGTAGGCACACCCCAAAGCGTATCTTTATTAACGTGTTTGCCACCCCAGGTGAGGGAGGCTGCAATTAATGTTTCAGGTTCAACAAGACAGCTGCTACCGACAGCACAGCAGAGATCTATTAATAGGCTGTTGGTTTTTAATAAGACTCCCAACATCCGCAGTTGTGCTGTAGCCAATATCAACAATATGCAATGTAAGATGGAGAGATCTTCGCGTACTCAAAATAACGATTGCCATGTTGGTACATTTTTAATTAAACCCGTAGTTTGAAATGACTACTGAATGTGTCATGGACTAAACGGAGCTCAGACTTGTTCAGAAAGAATCTTTTTTTAACAGAAAATTCGACATTCTTTTCAAAGCTTATGTGCTTGTTCTGCTTTAGTTAACTTCATCGTCAGTTGCTCAGCAAACAGTCAGACCTCAGAAGAGAGATCACTCCTCTTCCCCTGCAAGCGCCAGTTCTCTAAAATGAAGGTCAGCGGTTTTTATCACAAATTTGTGATGTTCTCATCCCAGTTAATTCAGTGCCCCAAAAGATGCAGTTGAGCTTGTACTTAAAACAGGACAGCTGTACTGCTAAGACTAACACAGAAACCTCATCAGAACATCTGCCTGAAATAACAAAATAATGACTAAAGGGTCTTAATGGATAAGAAGATTGTGTCCTAAGACTGATGCCCTGCTGAAATCATTCTAAACATCAGAATAAATTGCATGTACAAAAACAACTTGCAGGCAGTTATGTTAAAGGTCACGTAAGCAAGCATTAAAGGTTGCATTACTTTCATCTTGAAATTTCAGAATAGTTTGAAATACTTTTAGAAGTGTTTATAAACTCAGCTACTCTGTTCTCATTGTGGTAATTTATAATGCTTCTATTTTGACATAAATCAGTTGGAATTCTTAACAGCAGGCAGATGGAAAAACTTGCTAAGTCCAAAGAAGAGAAACGTTACTTTTCCCTTTGAGCATATTCTTATAAAAACAGGTACATGCACACACATGCATATCTATGCACACATGTATACTTACAAGGTATTTGACAGTGATGTCCGAGTTATATTTGATGTCAATTAGATCTATATTCAAACAGAAAATAAAAAGGAAGAATATTTTAGGGTGGGTATTTTTTGCCCTGCAGAGAGAATGTTGTGAGGAAAGTGTTCTTTCCACTGCTGGTGTTAGAATCTCTGCCCTAAAGCTCCTGAGGAAGAATAGTGTATGAATTGAGACCGTCATGTACTCAAGCTCAGTAAATGTTTATCATACTTTAAATACAATTCATAACTGAACGACATTACTGAAATTAAAAAAGTAGCTGGATACCAATCCCATGTGGTTAAAAGCCAAACAGAGCTATTCAAATTACACCACAGGCCTTCAGTGTCGTTTTTAAAGTTGAATAAGTCTTTGAGAGAAAAAGATGATGAGGGATATAACATCCATACTGATGCACGATCAGATACCCACAAGGCACAGCAAATGCTGACTGCCACCACAGCCAACAGCTGTCTTCTCAGAGAGCTTTGCTCATGAAGCAAAGAAAGCGTACTGCACATTAAAATCAAAGTGAAGCTATTACAGGATGCTAGAATATTTAGAATATGTAATACTTTATACTGACTTACAAAATACATTATTCCACTTAATTGTGCAATGTAACTAGAATGTTTGGAAGCTAATCTGTCTACTTTGGAAACAGCAGAACTTCCAGATCTTGATGTAGGAAATCACATTCCAGGCAATAACCGTAAGCGTGCGTCAGGCATGACTAAGAAAGTCTAAGAAAACAAACCAAATCAAAAGCAGACACAGTTTCTCTCCTGGATAGCTGTGTTTTCAGCATTTCCAAAGGATTTTCCTTGAGGGATTAGTTTCTTTTATCAAATTTGAGATGGTGTCTCTGTAGACTAGAGTTCATTTAACATTGACAGTGTTATGTTACAGCATACATATCAGCGTGCTCATCCATGAGGTCACATTCTCCTTGTTATTAGTACATGCTGGGTGTTTACAGACTTGGGAAGTTCAAGTTTGCTATAGAGAAATAACAGAATGAATGCTCACACAAGTACCAGCTGAGTTTTGTGCCAGACCAAAGAGATGCCCATTTGATATTCTCAGTTCAGTGCTGCAGTGAGGCAACGTGCAACCCTGAATTCCCATCCTGCAGCCAGGGCCATGGAGGGCTTGAAATTAGGGGACAGGTTCCCAAACAGATTTCATTTTTTTTTTCATGAATTTAAATGAAAATAACAACAACAATAATAACAATAAGCTTTTGAATAATAACAAAAGATTACAAGACCAAGTAAGGACAGAAGTGGGGGGAAACAGGGAGAAGTTTTTGCCTTGGAGAGAAATGCCTTAATCTTTGTCTCTACATTTAGATATACAAACAGCACAGATCGGGGTATGCAGCAGTTGCACTGACAGCTAGCACTTGTGAGTGCGACTCAAAACCTGAAGTACCCGTGGTTAGAAACTTTATCCTAGGCAGTTTAATTCTAATAAGGCAGCAAATTATTACCTTCACTTGGAAAAGCTTTAATTAGCCAAACCTCAAACACTATAAAGGCTTAATATTGAAAGTATGTGAATAACAGCATTTATTGTTCTCCCTCTGGTGTTAAAGAGCTTGAGAAGGATCCAGCTTACCAAATATTATTGTCATGAGAAGAAAACATATTTCTACCAATCCACTTAGAACATTCACTGTAACTTTTTAAATGCTTTTTCCTTAAGTTAGAGAAGCGTTCTGGTAAGAACGCTGACAGGAAAAGGGCAGATTCTGGTTTACAACCAAACCCACGCAGAACTGGGATCTGCAGCATAAGAAGTTGTTAGTTTAAAAACATCAGAGGAAATCCCAGTTCTCCTATGAACTGAGCTCCACTGCAAACGCAGACACAATCCTGGTTTTAGCACGGTCATTTAAGGTTGACCCCTTTCAGGGAGTGCTGAAATCTTCCAAAACAATGCATTTTGAATATATAACAACTGTTGCTGGAATGTCTCTAGCAATCAGGCAGATCTGAGCACTCTGGGAAGCACAGTGAGCATTTATAATTTACAAGCAGAAAGGCAGTTCCACACGCTGAAAAAAAAAAAAACCCCAATCAAACCAACCAGCTGGAATGAATACATGAGTTATTAATTGCAGCCCATTTTTTGCAAGGGAATTTAATCAGTATCTCGTAGTCTTCATTCCATTACTGGAACACAGAGACTACGTTACAGAAACCCTGAGAAATACGGCACTGCCAGAAGGGAGCAGCAAGCTGAACACTACAAACAAGGAGCACGTACTCCCCGGCTCACTACAGTTCTTGGTTTCCTATGCATACCCATGTCACACACAAGGAGGAGAGAATATTTCCATGTAAGAGTCAGAAGAATCTTTGGAATAATTAGAGCTCTTTTGGGGTTAGAAAGGTTGAAGGAAGAAAAATGAAGGGAAATGATTCAGTGTTTGCATCATATCAGCGTTGTTTTTCTTTTTTTGTGAAAGCAAACTCTGCCAGTATTACTGCAAGTTACTCATGGTAGAAAAAAGCACACAAGGTCCAATTTTTGTTCCTTCCTCACAGGCACATTTCTTCATATTTTCCTCTTACACAGTTTTGTACGTCGGAGGCAGTGAAAGGCTCCAGAGCAATGCCAGCAGGTGTCTGACGTGCTTCTGTGCTCTGTAAATGCAGCTCAAAATCTGAGAGTTTTCAAGAGCTCTTGCTCTGTATATACAGTGCAAATACAAGTGCCCATGTCTGAACAACCGGGGGGAGGGGGAAGTCAGACAGAGAGGATCCTGACTCAAGTTTGGAGTCCCTGTTTAAATATATACATTCCAAAAGGACTGCTCTGGAAATAATGCCTGATATTTCATGACATTGATCTACAATATCAGAGCAGATGGTGTTGGTACAGCAGTAGAGGCTGAACCTTCCCACCAAAATCCCATTTTATTTTGTTGCCGTGTGACAGATGGCAGCAGAGGGGCAGTCTGACACAACGGTGTCTGACATGGAGGCGTGGATGAGGTGAAGGGGTGGAAGTGAATTCCTCCATGTGGAAAACACGGCACCCACTGCCATTCATTGATGCTTGCTGAGTGTTTTGGAGAGCAAACAGTGGCTGTGAGCACAGCGAGGGGTGGGCAGTGCATTTCAGCAGTGGTGACAGTGGGGCACCTCCGCTGATACAAACTTTTATGAGCGTGGCATGCAGGTGTTTGATCACTGGTGGCAAAGGTGCACACTGGTGACTATGTAGGAGAACAGGGTTTTGTAGCTGAGAATTTGTTCTATCAAATGGTGTTTCTGTGCTCTTTGTATCAGTTGCAGTTTCCATGGAAATAAATTGGAGGCATTATTTTCAGGACAACATATGTATTGTAACAAAAGCACACACTGCATTAGGAAGTTTTGCTTTTCTTACTACTGCCTAGGAGAAGAAACAAGTGGTGACTGCAGCCATTTACTTAGTAACTAAGCAAAGATCACATTTATTTTTAGTTTCAAGAAAAAAATCATTATTGTTTTAGTGCCTCAAAACACACATACATGGAACATCAATCAAAACATGAAAATCAGTTCATAAGTGTCAAGTGTCAGACATCTGCTGGCAGATCTTCCAGCATCACTGTAATGGGTGCCAGACCAGTCGAGCTTACCCTGCATTTCCTAATTATCTAACAGAGTGGTGTGAAACTGTCTCTCCTAATCTTTACAGGACAGCAAGCAAATATTTAATGAAAGGATAAGACCTGTTTGTGTGCCCCAAAGGCAGGAAACATAAAAGGCCGAGACATGATTTCACAACTGAGAACTGTCCACTGAGGACACACTGTGCTGGGAAAGTATTTCCTCTAGGCCCACCTCTGTTGCTTCTGAATTCAGAACCTGCACTGTGAACACCTCAGGCTCATTCACTGCAGTGCTTCCTCCCTTATGCTCCTTCACTCAGCCTGTACTGGTCAAGCTGCAATCTGATCGTAGCCCTCCAGCACATGAGGTTTTGAGTCAGCCCACTTCACACACTGCCATACTGTGTATGCCAGCACTCAGCTGAACTGAAGTTAAAACAATTATTTTTTTTTTCCTGTGGTAAAGGAATTGAAAGGCAACCTTTTGTTTCACTGGTATTCTTGCTAAAGGAAGTGAACACAGTACGGCTTGCTGGCTCAAACAGTGGGTATTTCAGAAGAGGATGAAAAACAGTAAACACTCAACTGAAAAATGCTGATATTGCTTCCAATCTCCACCAACATCTACAAAATATACTCTGTATTACAGAAGTTAAAAGGGAAAATGAAAGCGCACACTCTGTACTCTTCAAAAAACATTTCAGCCTGATTTAAACATCCCAGGTACATCCCAGACTCATCAGGCACAATGGCAAACGTTACTGGCACTCCTGTGCTTCCGCAGCAGAGCGATGCAGTGCTAGCATTTCACCAAACAAACGGGCAAGCAGAATGAACACGGACAAATTTCAGAGGATGTGTGGCAATGGAAGTTCTCCAAAAGCAGCTGATTAGAAATTGATAATCTCCTTCCTGCGCGATATAACGAATGCACAGAGCGGCCAGTTCTGAGTCTGTGCTTTGCTACAGCATCATTTTGCAACAGAAAGGCTGTGACTTATGTGGCTCCAATGACCCAACTAATGCGGTTTAAGTTATCATCTTTCTGTTTTTTCCTGCTTCTTTCTCAGCAGTAAATTACTTCATAACAGCAAAGAAGTAGTAGACTATCCTATAACTGTTGAATTACATGGTCTAGGAGATCAGATCAGTTTGAGACCCACAAATATAAAGGCCAATTTTCCACATCGTCTGTAAGCTTTTTCTTGCCAGACCCTTGAGGCAAAAACACAAACTCTGCCCTTGGGAAATTCTATAACCCAACTCAAGTAATCTAATAGTTTTTTATTAAAACCAGTTTCACTAATTACAAAAAAGTTTTATCACTTGCTTCACCAGAATGAAAGTCATAGTTCCTTTGAGTACAGGCAAGTCAAACTTTTGGAAAGCATTCCCTTTTTTAGGAGATCAACTGCCCTCTTCAGGCTTGTTGTATTGCCCAGCGTTGCTGGCGAAGCAGGTACAAAAAGAATCCTGAACATCTATGCTGTTCTGTCCAGGGCTGCATCACTGGCTGTTTGTGTAGTTGTGCAAAATGTGGAACTACAAGGAAACATTTAATTCTACCTTTAATAACCGGTGTTTGTTTAGAGCTTCCATGTTTCAGGGTGATTTTAACTTGAAAATGTGATCCAAGGTGCTGACCACAGGCCAAAGAAAGATGCTTGGGCTGGAAAAGGGAGAAGTAAAACAACACAAAAGCACAAGTGAAACTCCACGCTGCACTTCATGACATTCCCACTGTTTTGCACAGAATAAGGGCATCAGAAAACTGTTAAGCTGAGCTGTTTTACTTGGCATCAAGAGGGACCAGCCACACTCCCACAGGTGACTTCCTTCAGGTGGCTTCTTGAGCTACGCTGCCAGGTCCCCTCACTCAGCAGCAAAGGGCCGCTCTGATTTTGCTTTTGGCTCCCAGTTGGAGCGCTCTTACAAAAGTGAACACTCACTCAAAGCCATGTTTTTACATAAGGATCAGTTAAGCACTCAGTTTTGCCTGTGTTTTCAGGACACGTTACCAGTAATACATGACCTTCTACAGTCTTCACAGTCAGATGTAGTGTTCTTGTTTCTATAATAGTAAAGGATGTGTGGTGGGGAAGTTACTGCAGAAACACAAGCTTTTTTTGTACTTTCTAACTAGTATTTTGCTTCCAGCAGAAAAACCATTATTATATACTGCTGTTGTCACGTAGATTAAATATTCGCGCTTGCTTCATGGCCCCATGTTTGGTATGTTAGCAAATACCTGTGCAGCACTAGCCGTAAGAAACTGTATGTGCTCCTGTGATGATGCACTAGAAATGCATCAAGGAAAGCAGAATTTACCCATACAAAATACAGTAGGAGTATGAATCTGTGACCGTGTAAGAACAGAAGTTCTTACGTAGGAGAAAATGAGTACTGAATTATTCTCTTATTTTTTTAATAGGATTCAGCTGATCCATTTGTTTGACAAAAGCTTGGTAATATGAACAGAGGCAAGCTGGTTGTTGACAGCTACTTCCTACATTTATACATTTCCTGAAATGGATCAGCACTGTTCCATAATAACCTTTTTGTGAATGGAGCAACTCAAACATTAAAATGCCAAAGTGCAAGAACTCAAGCCCAGTCTGGCAGCCAGACCTGCAGCGTAAGGACAGATCATAATCCCATCTTTAATGCTCCAGTGAAGGATTCCAGTGAAATTAACCTCCCGCACTCCACTGAAACCCATACACAGCAATGCTCTGCAACAGCTTCTCCTTTTCACTGTGGTTACCCTGACAGATTATAATCTTCTTCTTGAATGTCTCGCTGACAACAACTGTTGTGCAATTTAACACAGAGGTTCTACATAATTTGTATTACTTCAGGAAATCAGGCTGTATTTTATCTGCAATTTGAAGAAACTCTCCATGCAGATGTTCTGATACACAGATGACTGGGAGTGCACTTAAAAACACATTTAAGAGAAGCGTTCCCACCCATGGCCTTTGAGATGGAAGCCCCTGAGGGGCGTGAGCCATCTCTATTTTTCATTTTATTCTCATTGTGCAACTAGTTAAGCTGCAGAAGAATATGGTCTGAGAGTCAATGAAAGTTAAGAGCATTGGCAGCAAGCATGTTGTAATGTTCTACACGAGCACAGTATTCCTCAGCAAAAACTCAGCGATGTCCTCTGTCTGTTTAAGGAATCAAATTTGACTGTGGTGTTAATTTTTGCAAAACTCTAGCACAGTCTGTTGTCTGGTACAACCTAGTCAGATATACTTAGATATTTACATTTCTTTCATCTCTAAATCCACAGCTGGAGTTCACAGAGAAAGATTTAGCTAAGGCAGAGCTTCATACTGTAACCTTTTACTCATTTTACTTTCAAGGTTCTGTTCCTGAATTTGCTTTCTGCTACTTTCACACTGTGACAGACAGATCTTTAGGGTTCATTTCTTTTAATAACGTTATTTGCATCTCAATAATTTATTTTTATATATGGAATATCTGGGGGTGTAGTCTGGAGATGAGCTGTACGCAGACAATAAATGGAACATACACCCATTTAGTCAGAGAAGTCGTGGGTTTCACTGTCAGCAGGGGGTATAATGCTGGTGGTGGCATTTTCTACCAGGCAAGGCAGTCTTACTGACTGACTGTACTGTAGCAGCTCTTTGATGACCAAACACATTTCAGTATATTTTATCTTATAAAGTTATATGGAGATTCAATTTTTAGATGTAACATCTCTGAACACTGTTTTGCTCAATCACTGTGATACCACCATAACAACAGCAAAAAAAGACCAAACAGAAGTACTCCAAATACAAGAGCTTTTACAAAGACAGGAAATTAAGGAAGAAACTAGCACAACTCTTAGAGAAAGGAAGTGTAACAGCAAAAGTTAAAAATGAAAAAAGCCCCATGACAGTTTTAAAGGGGTTTTGGTGTTGTTTGGAGTTGCTTGATTTTATGAAAAACCTGGTCACACATACACAGATCACCTTTTCAAAGGCATAGCAACATCTTTCAGACATCAGCGTGCCTGTTTAACATTTCAGAGGCAGGCAGCTTTGGATGTTCAGTCCAAAACATCCAAGTTGCTTTTGTGATTCAGCAGAGGACATGCTTACAGGACTGGGTCAGGTACCGCGTGCTCAAAGCAGAGATGGAACAGAGCAAGGCAGCTCTGCCAGCGAGGTGTGCAGCCATAGGATCACACCATTTACCTCCACTAGTGCGTTCTGCCACTAAGCAACACTCGTTAGCCTGGGACAGCCACATGCTAACACGGCTCCAGAGCTTCCTCTAAGACCGTGTTCAAGCCCTGCTGGCTCAGTAGATGTGAAAAAGGTCTGAGTGGCTATTTGCAATAGACCACAAATCTAACACTCAACTGGCCTGACGTGACAAATTTAGGTAACTGGATCACTTTAAAAATGAATCAAGCAGGAGTAATGGTAGCAGCTGTAAAAGTAAGAAACTATTTGTACAGCTCTAACCTAAAGGGGCAGTGATACAGTCATAGGGCTTAATTTCTGAAAGAAGCAAGAGGAGCAAACTGGCTCTGTTGACAATTCTTTCAGCTTATTTTTAGGAATATTTTTGTTCTAAAAAAGGAAGAGAAAAATCCTTAATACGACACCGTGTATCTCAAGAGTTTACAGCTAGCAACAAATACTGAGTTTGATTTGCTAACAAATGCAGAAATACTCAAAAAGCTAACTCTGATAGAATTGTTTCCGTAAAAATAGCCTGTGCTCTGAGTTTATCGGTACTCGGACAAAGTTCATTGTTTCAGGATTTTGGTTGGTTAAGTGCCCGTTCCCCCACTGCCATCAATCTGCTCACAGGCACAAAAGAACCACTCAGTCTTTAACACAACTGCAGTTGGAATGTTTCTAGGTGAGCAGGCAGATAAATTCATGAATATCTGAAAAAGGAAAGTAGTAAATAGTGAAAATTCTGGGCATCTCTGAGGTTATAGACATATCTAAACAGACCATACGAGCCAAGATTTTTCCTGGGTTGGTAATGCAAGCATTGTCAGCTGTTTGTTGGCACTCCCATTTATACAATTGCAAAATAGTACCTGCTATTTGAAAACATGGAACAGAGTGATCTTGTACTTTACATCACAGGATACCACAGAGAACTCATTACGATATCATTCTGAAGTGCTATATTTTCACCTAAGTTATACGTACTGAGTGCCTTCAGATATTTGAAATGTGTAGCTTGCTGCCAAACACTGGGCCTCACAAAAAACGTCACAATTTTCTCTTGATTGAAACCAGCACCATGCTATACTGCTTTTAATAGCCTCACTGTTAAAGTTTTGGGAGCCCCGGATTCAAGTTTACCTTTCATGAACTTATTAAAGGTAGATCTGGATAATGCGAGCCATGTTACAGAATATTTTTTGTTTCCAGCTTTTTAGCTGAAAGGAAATTTATAAACTAGGAGATAATACTTAGCAAACATATTAAACAGTTTTATCTGCGTGAAGAACAATCTCATGGAAGAATTCACTCAGAAAAACAGCCAACAGAGACCTTACCACTGTGGGCTTTCACAGAATAGAATCACCCCCCACAACCCCTTTATACCTGGACACAGACCCCAGTTCAGGGAGGTAGCAAAACAAGCATCAAAACCATCAGAGTGCTCCTAAAATGTAAAGTAGCATTGGCATACACACAAGCTGTGTGGGTATCTCTTTTCCATGCATACGTTCTGGAAGTTATGATCCATGTTAAACGAGGACTGATCTCCAAACAATAGGATATATCCTACACTCACTTTAAAAAAATACCTGAGTAACTGCTATATTTTTACATTGACAAATAGGGGGAAACAGAGACTGCTCACCATCTGATTGCCTTCTTTATTACTTAGCATGATCTGAAAATAATTTGCATTTGTTTTTGTGTATCAGATAACCCTCTGTGCATGTGGTCATAATTCATCAAAGCACCTTAGAGCATTCACGTAACACAACCAGCTGTCTCCTAGGACAAGTTTTTAATCTTCATTTATGTTGGACTAAAATTCCCAGGCTGCTTAGTATCTTTGTTTTTTTCTGCTCAGATTTATGAAATTATAAATTGCTGTTATTTGAAGGCTCGTAAGAAAAATATGCTCTAAAGACCAGGCTTCAGTGACATACTGAGAGGCCTGTACAGCTTCTCTGCTACAAACTCGAAGAGCAAAGATGTACAATCCACAAACAGACCAAATACTGACAACCCCGGGATGTCAAGTCATGCACTCATATGAGCTGGATGCTCTTCATGCTGTTCTGAAGCCTACCCATTCCAACTCCCACTTTCTTACCCTGCTATTATTACAAACAGCAACCTTAACCTCACCATCCTCTTGTTCCCCACGCAGATACACCTCATAACCAAAGTGCTTCTGACCAACTTGTTTAAACACAGCGGAGCTCATAAAAATGCAAAACTATTTGCATGGCTATGGAATAAACAGATAATCCATTCCCATCATGAAAATTAAACACATAATGAGCTAACAACAGCACAAAAACACAATTATCCTACATTCAGGTAGGAAACAACACTGTGCAAGCACACAGCAGGGATCAGTTGTACATGCAGCTGTCTTTATGTAAAGAAATGTACCAAAGAACAAACCACTGGGCTACGAGGGACGGACGGACTGCTCCCTCCTCATTTCCTGCTTCTAGGTCTGCTGCAAAAGGCCACAGGCACCACAAGACAGACTCTCTTGCATCTTTTTCCTTTTTACTCCCCCCATATTGTCTCATTGCTTGGCTGCCATTTGACATTACCGGTAGCTGCAGATTTATCTCAGCTCTCTTTTAATATAACATTCAAAGCTATGGAAAATATTGTAAAGCTAAACTTGACCTATGTAACATTGTGATTATTTGAGTCTCTAAGTTTTCAGAATGCAAAGAAGAGTCATGCTAAGAACAGAAAAGGGATCGGAGTATTTAAATATCACAAAGCCAATGTTGAGATATACATGGTTGTGGCAACTTGCATAACTGGATTCACAGTAATGCAACCTCGGCATAATGGAGACTCCAACAGAGAAGTGGAAACAGGGCAATGAACTGCAGGTTCTGCACGTTTGGGCTGATGGCAGCCAGCTCAACCCGAATCCACCCTGATCTCACTGGGACTGTTCCCTTGGGCTGCACATTCAGCAGCAAGGCACTGAGGTGTAACTGTAAAGTCGGATCAGTTACCTGAAGCACTCCTCATGCAGTCAGACAGATGTGAGTGCAGAGGAGGAAGCGGCCTCAGTTTAGTTCAGTTGACACAGGATTACCTGCACCTTTACACTCAGCTTTGTAGCAGAGCTGCTGCTGCAACAAGCAGCTCTCTCCAACTTTTTCTGTCCCTTTCTGTCTGCCCCTTGCAGCAGGATGCAGGAGTGCTGGCTGCAGCTCTTGTAGGGCTACTGTGTTTATGGAAGTACTGTGTTAGAGAAAAGCAACCTGATGCTGCAGTGTGATACTCTACCTACTTCAACCTTTACTATAAAACCCTCCCCCCCCACCGCCAACACAAAAGCCACCAAAAAATCCACCAACAAACATCTGCAAGCACAGAAATGTCTTATTAATACCGATTACAGATTAATTTTATATACCTCAGAAAAACCTTAATATCTGCAATTTGTTATTTACTGGGAGTCAGCTCCTACTGAAGGTCAGATTGCTAGTTAGCAATCTTCCTAACCCAATGTGGTTGAATGGTGCAGAAATAGCAGCTGATTGCCGAGGTGAGAATTCAAGCTACAAAAAGAATACTCTCATTATACGGTTTTGTTTTTGCTGTGAACTAACGTTCAGTGCACAGTGATATGCAGTTTCCAGCTTTTCCAACTTACCTAGCTTATCTGAAGCAGTGACGTTTCACTGGCTGCTCAACTCCTCCAGCTTCCTAGATGAAATGTTAGTTGCAAGTAGTGAGTCATTTACCACTTAGTTCAGGAGAACTGAAAATAACAGTATCTTTCAAAAAAAGGGACTGCATTATGTAACTGCTGGGGAGGAGATGACAAAGTGCCTGACAGAGGACTGGGCAATGTGAAATGTTTGGGTGGATCCGAGCACCTACATCCAAATGCACTATTTTTTTCAGCAAGACACTTGCACCCTCTTCTCAGCAAAGATCACAACTCCGGCTCCTCACAACCCTGTTAGCTCAACGGAACACTGATGGCAACGCTCATTTAGATTTGGAAAGACTGCTTCAGACGTACGTACCACTCACCAGAAAGATGTATAGAACTGTACACTGCAGCACTCATCAAAGTCAGACCTAATGCTTTGTAGGACTTACTCAAGTAGATCTCTAGCCTAACCTGACAGACAGTGAGCACTCTGTGTTTCACTGAGCTGAGAGCTGACAGAGCAGAGCATTAGGAGATGAATACTCCTTGTTTGCAATCCAGTGTCTCTCTATACAAAGCTTTCTCAGTACGTTTCCTGCTTCAAGTAGTACAGTGGCTCCTAGCATGCAGAAATACAAATAATACATTCAGAAAATAGTAACCTATTTAGGATATCGAGTCAGACTTGTGGCCAGATAAGTAATCAGTACAGAAACACAGAAATAAATGAACTTCTATTTTGGGGAAGTTCGTATTTTAGCAAATACTGTCTTATATGAGGCTTGCTCAGGTAACTGGAGGTGAAATGAACAAGTTGCTCTGTTTTCAAAACCAGTGCACACCTTTAGCTTTCACTTTAAAAGATCAGCAAGAGATTGATTCTAGTTTCAAGCTCATCATGTTTTCCTGAACCAAGCAGCATAAGTCATATACTCCAGCAGTAGCTAATGTAAGAAAACATCCAGGACAGGAATCAACAGGCATGCCCACTTGATGCTGTGGCCTGATACGGGTGTGAGCAGGCACGCAATCCTGTGCAGGAGAGGGACACTCTGGGCAGGCTGCACAGCAGGAGTCTGCCTGTATCCAGGAGGTTTGGGGCTCCACAGCAAGAAAATGACAAGCTGGAATAGAGTCACAGGACAAGCTACTGTATATATCAATATTCTGTTTGTATCTGTAAAAACACTTGTGCTAATGAGGTGTAACAATGGTAAGAAAAATGTGCTTGCCCAAGCAGACTTTTATTTAAAACTAAATACAGGTGTCAGCACTGCTCTTCCTGCAATGCATAAAGATTTTCTGACAGCCGCAAAAGAAGTGCCTTAGGGCATACGTGTGCTCTGCAGAAACCATTTATTTGTTTTCTGCAGCTCCTCCTGCATTCTTTTCCAAGAGACCAAATCGGGAAATAGGGAATAAAAAACAAAAGCCAAAAAAGCAGCTTATTACAACAACCAGCACTGTACAAAGAAATTCTCTTCAAGAAATTACATACTTAATTTCATACTTGCAATGTATTCAGATCTTCTCTGTGCTAATATTCTTCTATTTCCATGATCAGAATCTGTGCAGACAAGGCCATTAGGAAGGCTTAGGGGGCAGTCACCAGGCAGGGCAGCCATTCAATTACTTGGCATGCTGCTCTCCATCTCTGACAAAGGAGCCGACTGCAAGGTGTATAATGGGATCCAGCCCTGCTGCCAGGCCCAGCTAAGAGCCTGCAAATGAAGAAGTGCCACAGGGGATATCACTGAGAAATCACTTGTTTCTCA
The DNA here is from genome assembly GCA_023055505.1 of Callipepla californica brunnescens. NCBI lineage: Eukaryota > Metazoa > Chordata > Aves > Galliformes > Odontophoridae > Callipepla > Callipepla californica. Next base: position 5,714,864 of record JALIRH010000013.1, read on the forward strand.
GGATGCTCTGTTTCTTCTGTTAAGAAAGTAAATAATTAGCTTAGCAGAAAAATAGCATTAAAGGAGTGATTAACAGGATCCGTAGCTTCTTTGGCACATAGGTTTCAGTGCATAAGATTATCTATCTGCAGCACTGGAAGTAATTCAGAAGAATCTTATTATACCAAAGTATCTTGTTGTTTTAAGAAATCAAGTACCTGTTTCAGATTCTGGCATGCCATTCATTCTCCATTAGGACCCTCAAGAACAGGGAGATATGCCTAGAGCTATTCCAGATAGACCTGCACAACCAGCACGGGAACGGTGTACCCTGCCACTGAGTTTGGTATTAACAGCTCAACTCAGCTATAAGATGTGAAAAACTGTTCTCACGAACATGCCAGTGTTTCTGAGCAGACTTCTGAGTGAATTCAAGAGCTCTGTAGTGTCCCTTGGAGAAATGCTGCTCTCTGGACAATCATTTCCCCAGCTTACCTATGTAAGGTGTTCCAACCAGCCTTCCAAAGGTGACTGGGAGGTCTTGAATTCCTCTTAAAAAGCAGAACCGAATAATGGTTAACTGCTATCACAATTACAATGCTAGTTACTATCAAGTACAAGCTATATTGCAGCTGCTAATGGAGTCTTGTTTTGTCCCACAGGCTTTGTGAAGATGGCAGCAGTTGCAGACACGGCCCCCAGGTGCAGGGCTGCACACTGCTGCACTGACTGGCCTCACTGCTCACACGTGGTGTGCTTGAGGACTGCCAGGGCGGGACATACAGGTAGGAGTCTTACTTAAACAAACTACTATCGAAAAGTAATTTGAGTAAAAGTTGCACAGCAAATGCACAGAAAAGCAGTTTTATAAACCAGCCATCTGGCTCCAGTAAGTACAGTTGAAACTGAATAGTTATACACACAGAATAACTCAGTTAAGCTGCAGTTCAGAATACATCCTTATATCTTACAATGCGTAGAACAGAGGTTTAAAAAGAGAAAAAAAAAACAAAACAAAACCAACAACAAACATTGTTTCATGCTATGTGAGTCTACTGCTGCGTCTCCTAGAATCAAAGTCACATATTAAGAGGAGTGACAAATGTAGAATGCTAAACAGTTAGGTAAGGCACCTGGCTAAGTGGAACAAGGACAGAATATGCTGTGCTAACACTGTTTTCACTTGAAAATGGGTTGCGCAGTATCAAGAAGTATCTTTTAATAATAAATCACTTCTGTGGTACGAATCTAAGAAGAAATTACGCAAAGCATAACCATTAGCTGGATATTAAGAACTTATTTTTTTTAATGTGCCGTCCATGCTTCTTCTGGAAGCAAAACACAATGACTTAGTTTAAGCACATCATTAGCAGCTACTTATTACAAATCTGAATACACACTGACAGTCTTCTGAACAGAGCATTTTTGTGAAGTGTATTATTCACTTGCTGTCTTATTTCCTATAATAAGTAGCATTATAAAAGAGCATCACTTCAGAATTAATACAATACTCATTTGGAAGTCTTTCATTAGTAAAGGTGTTAAGAGCACAAGTATCAGAATACAATGTGCTATTTAAGCTTGTCCTTGTCATGTCAACTTGTTTCTAATTTCACAGGCTAGATTATTTTTTCCGTTGATATATGCATTAATATTTTAACTGCTGTACTACATCTGTGCTGATCCATTTCTGATCAGCAGTGAATGGAAATGAGGGCATTTTCCTCACACACTGACAAAGTCAGTGAGCAAAATCCATGAGATGAACTAGAATGTTGCACACAGTGCAACAGGTGCACACAGGTTATTCTGCTCTGGTTTTTAATACTTAATAGCTGGTTTTGACAGGCCAATGAACATATTATAAGTAAAGAAATGTAAATGTACTGCCTAACAGACAAATTATAAGCGTGCTTATAGAAAAAGATGCTCAATTGATGAAACAGTAACACACTGAACAGTAACATGCTGAAGGGAATCCACAATCACACTTCTTTCAGTGTAGTGAGAGACAGTACTTCACTAGTCTTCCCCCCACAGTGGTATTTGGGTGTTAAGAGTCTCAGATTTAAAGGGATTGGGCTTGGACACCTTGAAGTCTGTAATCACTGGTGGATCGCTGTACCACCACTGGAGATAAAGATACCCCCTTGAAGCCCAGTGATCTCCCAGCTGCACAACATCCAATGATTTGATATTAACCATACTAAGATATATCATCAGTATCTAGGATTCCTCACAAAACACTTTAATGAGGTGGAAAGTACTTCATGATTTCAACATAAAGTCTAAGTTCTTAGCTCTACTGAAGGAAAAAGGAAAGAAGTTTCTTATGTTGTTCTTACAGTGCTATTAATCAAAAAGCAAAACAAACATAACACATGCTAACTTCGTGATGCCCCAGCATCATTAACTCCACCCTCACTCCCATCATAAGCAACTCACATATGCAAACTTTAAAAATAATTCATTAAATAAATCAGCATTCTGGCAATACATTGGCTACGTGAAAGCATTTCCCCTCTTAACTCCATACCCACAATCACGTTTCTTTACACAGCTTCTCTGTTTCCAAAGACTGCCTGTGCAATCCATTTCCCATGCTTAAAAATAGCTCAATGTCCCTCAGAGGTTTCTACCATCATTATAGCCACCTTAAAATGTAAAATAACACCCTGGCAAATTGTACCAACACACCTTTCTCGTGCACTCCTCACCGAATTCAGCCTTTAGAGAAGCTCAGGTTCAAGCCAGCGCCAACTTCAGTCTTGGCTCCAGAGCTGCAAAGAGCTGTGGCAGCAAATGCCCAAAGCAGCACAGCAGCCTGCAGAGTGGGAGGGTTTCCTATCTAGGGCAATAACAGCAGCATGAGGAATCACCACCCCCACCCATTCCTAACCTCCGCATCGCACACGTGGTCAGCTAAATCATGTTAGGCACATCTGATGTATGATCAAAGCCATATCTTGCAATCAATATTGCAATTAAGTATTCGGTAGAAACTGATAGCTCTAAGAAGAAGGGAAAGAACATCTGCTGTAGCTTATTTAGGTTCTGTCCATTGCTTTTGTTGATCTTGGCTGAGCAGGTCTAATGCAGATCACATTAAGTATCTATTGTAAGAAAGAAAACTGAAACCACATCTCCCAAGCAATCCTGGCAACCAGTCAGCCTTCCTCTTTGCAACGTGAGCCTTATTATGTAAGTGTCTTTCAGTCTGGGTTCACATAAAACCTGTGAAAGCTCCTTGCAGCTCCAGCACATCCTGACAGAGCCACCTGGGAGACTCAGCCCCCAGAACACAGACAGCAACCTATGAGAAAGGGCCCCAGCTCCTCGGGCTTCATGCAGACCGTATGGCTCTGAGGAAGCAAGAGAGAAACCTGTTGCACCACTTGAAGTGTGTCAGTTTCAGTCTGATACAAGTTAGCCTGTGAGCAGGAGGCCACAGGAGTAACTTGTGCCGTGCTCAGCTTTCGTTTTCACATGCCTGCCTACAGAGTTCAAAATTTTGAGGAAACATGCAGCTATTGCTGCCAGTGAATTATGGACAAGTCTAGCTTCCTTTTCCCCCTCAGATGGAAAAACAAGGAAAAGCAATAACAAAGCACTAATAATTCCTGTCTACGGTAAAGCACATCCTACCAAAAAAGGAGATGTCTGGTCGCTGCAGGGGAGATGGACCAGATGACCTTTAGAGGTCCCTTCCGACTCAAATGGTGCTATAAAATGCTCCCTTTTTAGTTTCCCCTTAGGACCTGCCCATTTCCCTGGGGCCTTCCAGAAGGAAAGGTGACAGAGCAGCTCTGTTGCAGGGAGAGATGTAAAGTGACTGAAGCAAAGATGGGCTCAGTTGTCATTCCCTAGCTGCCATAGGACAAGGGGAAATTCATGGTGCGTCTTCCTTTAAAAGGCTGTTCTCTGAAATGCAGCATGCCATCTAAGTAACAACCCAACACATGAATGGATGGAAAAAGCTGTAAATTCAAGGAGAGGGAAACCTCCCTTTCTCCTGAAAGCATGCAGTCCTGAAGCACAGTACCCACATGCTTACTGCGTATTTCCCTTAATAATTAACTCCAACTCTTTTCAGTTTAAGTAATTTCTTATTAAAAACATTTTTCTTCCCTACAAGCACTCGCTTATCGTTCACGCAGAGTGCAGTTTGGCCACACTAACTACCTTTCTATTAATGATTAACTTCAATAGATGGTGCGTGTTTATTTGGCTTCTACTACTGTTTAAGCATCTCACCTGCGTATCAGCTTCATTTAGAGCAGCACAGCAGGCTGCATCTGTTTCACCAGGTGCGTAGCCTGACATCACTTGGAATATATTTGTATCTAATCACCGGCCTCAGTCCCAGAGTTACACAAAAGGGCTGAAGCATGATCCCCTTGTTAGAAAGGGGAGCACTGGTGGTTTATGGTGCTGATGGGCGTTGGATCGCTCAGACAATGGGCACCGCTGTCACTTGGACCATGTGCTGTGCACAGCATTACTGATAACGTGGGGGGAGTTTCTGTGCCATGCAAACCCATCAGTGCCCAGCACACACGAACCTTGCCACAGGGTTCACCCCAGCACAGGGGGGAAACCTGTCTCATCCGTGTTGAGTTTTAAATAATGGCGTAGTGTAACACAGCAATGAAGGGAAACGAGAAGGGTGTTAATAATGCATATTTACTAACATAACTTCGTTGTGGGAATAATTAAGGCTTCTGTAGCATTGTATTTAATGCAAACTTCAGGTGGAGAACAGAAAGTCTTTTAATGTTTTCCCCCATAACTCGGGAACTCTGTTACTGATGGCTTTCATTAGTGAGGAAGCGCCGGTTTGGGGATCTGCCTGCTTAGAAATTAAGATCGCTCACGTGCTAGAAGAGAAAAATAATCCATGCTCGTAATTACCGCAGTTTGCGAGAGATGACAAATCCTAGCAACTGAAGAGCAGACCAAAAATATCACATGTTTCTAATCGCTCCTCGCAGCTTTATTTGCCGATTTCCACACTGGGAATTGGCGGGGCTACAATTACAAGTTCGTCGTTAGTAATTAATTGACCAAGCGTGCCATACCGGCTTTTTTTAATGCTGTCAAAAAGAAAACAAAACCAAAATGACGACGGGAACGCATCTTTAACCTGACGCTGATGGGCCGCGGCCGTCAGGTCCTTAACGCAGGCGGTCAGGCACAGGTGCTGCTGGCAGCCCCGCCTGCGGCTGGGAGCACAGAAACGCGCAGCCCTCGCTTGCCGTCCTGTAACGGACCGCTCACGCCACGGCACGGACCACGCGCTGTGCGCAGCCACGAATCGCGTCTCCCCGGGCTCCTGCGCGCGCTACATCAGCATCAGACCACATCCTGAGCCGGCCCCTTTTCTGCATCCACGGGGGGGCTGAGAGGGGGCGAGGGAGGAGATGACGCCGGCGGCGGCCTCGGGCAGGCCGGCGGCCCCGGCCCTCGCGGGATGTCCCCGCAGCAGCGGCGGGCACACGGCGCTTCAGTCCGCAGCCGCCGCGCCCTGACCCCGCGTGACCCCCGCCTCCCCTCGGCCGACCCGCCCAGGCGGGCGGGGCTGCGGTCCCACCCCCGGGGGTCAGCGCCCGTCCCGAGCCCCGCGCCCCAGCGCCGCGCGGCCCCGCAGCTCGGCCCGCGGCCCCCACCGCTCACCTCGTCCCCTCCCCGGGGCGGCGGCGGTCCGGCCCCGGCCCCGCCGGCCGTTAACGCCGCGCCGCAGCCGCGCGCTCTCACCTCCGCTCGGCTCGGCCCGCCCGGCTCCGGCCCCGCGCCGCTAACGGACAGCGCGGCTCAGCCGCCCGCTAAAATGGCTGAGGGCGGGAGGGAGGGGAGAAGGCTCGGCGAGGGGAAGCGGGAGGAGGAGCGAGCCCCCGCGCCGCCGTGCAGCCCTCCTCCTGCTGACGTGCCGCACGGAGGAGCCGGCCGGGGGCGGGTCGGGGCCCCCGATGGAGCGGGGCGAGGGCGGAGCGCGGCCCGTCGGGGCCTTCGCCCCTCCGAAATGTGGGGCTTGGGCACCGCCAGGCTGAGCTGAGGGCACTTGCTCAGAACGAGAAAAGGGTTTTTCACCCGCGGCTCTGACGGACGGGTTACTCACAGCGCGGTTCGCCAAGCCAGGGGCCACAAATAGCCCCGTGATTCGTGCAAAAGTTCGCCAGATGGCCGCACGTGTCTGAGGCTTCCACGCGCGCTGTCAAGGAGACGGAGCCGCATCTCAACGCGTTAAGAAGGGAAAACGTGTCATGCTCTCATCAGAAGTCCGGCACGGTCCTCCCCCACCCCATATGGAGTGGGATGGGACGTGTGAAACGGAGATGGAAAAGCTGGCATTGGCTGCGTTTGGTAACAAGTGCTTGTTCCTATAAAAGACAGCACCTGGCAGCAGCGAGCAGCTTCTGGCAGCAGCAGAACGCAGTGTGGGTGTTTGTTGCCTTTAGGAGTTCTTAGAGAAGCAAAGAGTGCATCACCTCCTTGCGTGGAGGCTGAGCAGAGTGAGTGTGGGTTTTGCTCTGCCTGGGCTACGGGATTTTTAGGGCAGCGCCTCATTGCTCCCATTTTGTTGCTATTTGTTTCAAACCTCATTGTTTACCTTATTGTCAGGTCATCGCTAATGAAGGGTTGTGCAAGATGCTGCGGGGCAGATGCGCTTCGTGCAGACTAAATATTTTCTGATCTAGACCTTTCTGTATTAAGGAAAGGTCAGGCAAACAAACCTACAAACTTTTTTTCATTTTGCCAACTAAAACAGACACGTTAGCCTGTTTTCCAATTATTTTTGGTAGTGTGCCAATGGCTAAGGTAACTATTTTATACCTCTCGCAGCCTGAAGATTTGAGGTAATGAAGGTTGGTAGGGAGCATGTTTTGTCTGGAAGCACCAGGATCCCCAGGATGGCTGTGCTGGGTCAGAGCCAGGACATCACTGCGCGGCTGCTGCTCTCCGTGGTGACCCGTAACCTCTGGGGAAGGAAATGAAGTCTGCAGCTCAGTCATTTGTAGCTAAAAGTAATACGTTCCTGCCCTTTGATGGACAAATTTGTGCAAGAAAAACCCAATCGCTTTCTTAATAAGCTTCTGACACCCACAGCCTGATGCAGTCTCGCTGCTCGAAGTTCACGCTCTTTGAAAATTACTGCTGTATGTTTTGAGACTTCTGGGTGATGTTTCATCATGGGGCCATCACAAAGCCATTTGATTCAGCAGGGACCTTTAGGGGTTCCCCTGCCACCCACAGGGTGCTCAGAGCCTTTCCACTTGGTATCCCTTGACTTTTAAGATAATTGATGGTGAAATATCTTTCTGTACCCTCTCCATGCCACTCCCTGTTCTGCAGATGCGTATCACGTTCCTTGCACTGCTGCCCCGTTGATCTCTGCTCTGGGCTGACAGGCCTCATGCTCTCCAGGTGCAGTGTCACAGTGCTTCAAACAGATTCAAGCTGGGGCTTCCGTCCCTCCATGTCAGACTGCGTGTTCTTGCTCCCACATCAATTTCAAACGCGTTGGGCTGTGCTTTCCTGCTGACTGTAGCTCTTCTCACCCTGACAGAAGTTGACCTCAGCAGGCTTGGGACCTCGGCAACCTCATCTTGACCCTGTGTGAGCCAGGCTTGTGTGCCACAGGGAGAAGGTCAGTGGAGATTCCTGGTGTCCTCTCATGTTGTCACTGCCGAATGACGTTCAGGTTCAGTGCCGTTGTCTCCCGTGCTCAAGAAAACGTCCATCTCTTAAATGGTTTCTAAGCCTTTGATCCTAATACTCCCTCCCCCCTCTCCTGCCTTTTGAACTCTGCCAGGGGTTCTGCTAAACAGCAGGTATGTCCTCTGCATTCCTCTCCCTCTGACCTTTTCCTGTGCCTGAAGGGTCTGATGACAGTTTTATTAGGACTGGGCTAGCAGCTGTCCCTGCAGCGGGATGACAAAAAGCCCTTCCTACTCACAGAGATACATGCCTGCCCCCACAGTGGGCTATGTACTCGGATAACCTATCTGGGATCTGCTCCAGCCCTGCCTCTCTCTTGTAGGTAGTTGAGAGGAGGGATGGCATTCCAATGCAGCTGTGGGTCAGATTGTCATAAACAGACAAAGCCCAGCACCTTTTTTTTTCTCTCTATCTTAATAAATATTTTTATCTCAACCCACAAGTTCTACATTTTTTTCCCCGATTCTCCCCCCATCCCACTGGGAAGGAAAAAGTGAGTGAACAACTGTGACCACAGCAAGGTACCTTATACCAGGTAAAAATAGTTATAAGGAGCCTGGTTAGTAGGATGATACAATCTAAGTGTGCAACCAAGAACTTGGGAATTTTATTTGCTTCAAAGGTGTAAACAACTATGTCAAGTTGATAACTTCAGCCAAGTTAGAAACAAAATTTGATTAATTACCATCTAAGGGAAAAAATATAACCTTTCAGGTTCCAATTACAATAATGAGCTCGAATATAAGCTTACTAAAGAGAAGATGTGCAGGTGAAGTTCTGATGTGCCCTGTTCTGTACAGGTTTAGCAAACAGCACCATGGGCAACCTTTCTGTTAGCTGCAGGTATGCAAATGCCTGATGGAGGATGGAGGATTTAGTGACGTAGCAGATGCCCTTTTGTTTGTCGTAAGAAAAAGTTACTTTTAAACAATTTCTTCAAAATCTTCCAAACATCCTCTGCTGAAAGGAAATCAGAAACAGATTTATTTGCTCTCTGTAAATAAACGTTAAGTTAGGGTTGACTAGCAATACCCTGAGGATAAACAGAATACTTCCCCAGCTTTCCAAAAAGGTAGCTAAGAAAAGCAAACCTGTTGTCAGGAAGCTTCCAGTCATTAGAAAAGAGCTGAAAGTACTCTGCAAATATTTTAGGAGTCCACAACCAAAAATAAAAGCTGCCTTTACATAACAGTATGTCACACTATCTTTAAAATCAACTCCAAATGAAAGGGTTCTTTTTTCTCTCGCGTTGCAACTGCTTTCTCTCTTCCTGGTAGCTAAAAAAACAGCAATGATTTGTGTGGAGTGTTATCAGCATAACAGACCTTCCCAGGCAGTGCCATTGCTCTGTGCCACCTCTAATTTTCATATTTATCACAGAGGTCAAAAAGAAGCGAGAGAAAGCTTTGTTGAGGAGAGACTAAAGCCTATCTAGAAGATCTCTGTTTTTCTCTGTTTTTCATCTGTGATGAGATGAAACCTCTCAACAGTTTCTCACCTTGTTCCTGTTTCAGCAGAATTGCATAATGTCAGCTCTTTTAATCTAAGTAGAAAATCAATATTTCAAGGCTCGTGGGCTGTTTATTATGCCAGGAGCAGCGTCTGGTGAAATCAAGTTCTATTTTTTTTGATGCAATCTTGTTTCTTCACAGAATGTACAGTCAGACTCAAAACAGGAGAAAACAAATTTTGCACATGAACTTCCTTTGTGTTTTGTAGCCAGTGCTCCTAAGAAAGCTGTCTCAGTTTTGTCTTAGGCCAGTGAAGGTTTTTAATTGTTTCTGCTACTTCTTAATTAATTTAGGATGCACGATTCAAAAAAAAAGGCTGAAGCGTGTTAGGTCTCCATGTCACATCCTTCTAGCAGGTGTAACATACTGCTGTGCACTCTAGTTCTGTTCACAAGGGCTCAGGATTTAAAAGAAAACCCTGCACAAACAACGTATAAGTCAGATATGGAGAAGTGCTAGAAAGGATTATTGATTTCAAGGAGGAATTTCAAGTAGGTGGGAGATGGCCTTTTAAATGCAGGGTGGTATTTTAGGAGAAAAGGGCCCACTTCTGGAGATACGATTTAATTCTTTCTTTGATACTTCTTGTTTAAGCTAGTTCAGTTTCCTTCTTACTACTATACATCAAACCAGACTGGAAAATAACATGCAAATGTGCTTAGAGCAGTTGCCATCAAATAACCGATTTGTATATTTTACATAAAGATTGATTTTTTTCTTATCACATCTGATATCTGCAGCCATGCTTTTGGGGAGGAGGCAGGAAGTGGAAGCAAAGTTTGGTAGGTGCCCTGAACAAAGAAACTAATCATTTCTGTTACTCTGTTCTATACAAATCTGACTTCATTCTCAAGTCAATGTAGGAAATTTTACACCGACTTGAAATCATTGAACGTGTACTTACATTACGTAATTGAATCTTTGTTTTTAAGCCATATTCCTTGCATGAAACAGAAACATGTATCTGCTTGCAGACATAACATTTGTATTCTGTAAAACCTCCCATTAATTACCGTGCAGACTTTAGCTATGGATTTCTCCAGAGGCAGTGGATGACAGTAACTTTCTTTCCAGGCAGCAAGGCGGACAATTTATTGTGGTATTACCAAGGTGTCTGCTATGAAATGAGACCTAAATATCAGCAGCATTTCAGAGACAATATGTACTGTCCTTTAGGCTTCAAGTACTGTAGGTGTGGGAGCACATATTGCCCCATTGTTTTTGTGTATGTGGATGGATTTTCCTGTCCAAGTGGGCACTTATTATTTAATGATTGTGAGTCAAATCAGCACTTCGCACTACTGCTGAGGGCTGTCAAAGGAGAATGGAGTTTCAGTGTTGTCTTCATGTGCAGTTTGTGACAAAACTGAAGAGCCCCACCAGGATCAGAGCTTCAGAGTACTAAACCCCTAATAGAATGCTATATGGGCACAGATGAAGGTACATTTTAGGAAAAGAAAGCGGTATTGACAGAGGTATTCCTGTACTGTACTGTAATCAATCTAGGAAAAGTGCTGGCACTTTGAATTTAATAATGGTGGTGCAGTTACATGCTCATTCTTAGAACATATGTAACTGTACTGTCATCAGATCACTGTACAAATAAAAAGTACTAAAAATGATTTTCTGGACTTGAGAGCAAACTTTGAGCAGCCACTGCAAGGACTTTGACTCACATAGTGATATATGTTCAGTGCTCCATAGCAATATCCAAAAGAAAGAAAATAGAAGGCTATGAAAATTCTTTAGTATTTTTTCACAAAACCCATTCATAAAAGCACAACCACAGTTAGCAATAGCCACACAGGCCAGGCTTATTATGAATATGGCTAATAACTGTCTTTTGCCAGTCTATTCCATGCTCTTGCTGTTATGAACCCCCAAGTCTTGCAATTTCCTGTAAGAGCATCATAATTTTTTAAACATTATGGCACCTTAATTCAGTTTGAAACTGTTTTGAGTATTTGTTAGAGCAAAGACTAAAATTCAGGGCCTCAACAGATTTTCTTCTTACATATGCCATGGCAGAAGCTTGTCTAGACAGAAATGGCAAGGCCAGCCTCACAGTCAATACCTTTTGCCACTGTTCTTCTTAAATTTAGAACCTACGTGATAAAACAATAATTTCCTGTTCACCTTAACTTCATTTCAATTTGTCATCTGAGCTCAGTTTTTATAAAATCATGATGTGACCAAAAAAAAAAAAAAAATAGGATCTCAGGTCCTAATGATGTGTGTCTGTGTGCTGGTGCTGCTTCACGCACGTTTCAGAATGTGTAACAGGCACAGAATGTCTCTCTGCTGCACTCCTGTAGAAGTAGTTCTTACGCGTGCACGTATTTCTCAGAATTCGTAATGTGAGAAGCAATAGTGGTGAGATAAGAGTTACTCAACTTATTGCTTATGTACTTGTAGTTGTTCCTGCAGGTTTGGGAACAAATATAAATCAGCAGATTTGCATGAAGGTCAGACGTAGTCTTATGCCCAAAACATGTTTTGGTGCGCAAGGAATTACTTATTTTAGAATCACTGGCTTCCTATGTAATAACCTAACCATAGACGAAACTTAAATAGTATTTCTCTTTCTTTATTAGTGTTCCATTTCTTAAAGCAAAAAAGCCATGGATCTGCTTTTAGACCTCAGCACTGGCAGACTGTGAGCTCATTTATTTATTCATGTAAGATCATGTCTTAGAGAACCTCTGGAAAGCATCTAGTGAAAAAATCACTATCTATTTATGCAAGTCTTGTCTTTTTTTTTGTTGTTATTGTGGGCTCCCCTGTGTGATTTTTGAAATCAAACTGTATAAATGCCACTTGGAACATTTTGTTCATGTACTTACATATCCTTATACAAATCAGAACAAACTGATCCCTGTTTTCCTTTTTGTTTTGAGAGATTACTGTGCCCAAAGGATGCAATTACAGAGCCACACACAAAACTCACAGCCCCAGGACATTAGTGTTGCGTATGCTTTAAAGCAGCTAGGTAGCCTTGCAGTCTTAAATTATTCTGCATATCCTGTCTAATTTAGAGCAAGCTGTCAGTTTGCCCTGACGTGCTCCAGCAGTTCTGCTTCAGCTTGTTCCTAAACTTAGGAGGGAGCCCTTTCTGTCATAATTTGCAGGATGGAGTGCATATAAGAATCTCATTCGCCTAGCTTGTCAGAATGCCTGGGTTTTGTTGTCACTGCAATCTTTTCGTTCTGCCTTTGCAACAAAATGTTCAGTCACATCTTTTCAAGTGCACCTTCCTTCTTTGCAGCTTGATTGATCCCTGCAATAAACCCCGATTCCCCACATTCGTTGTTTCCCATTAGTCCACATCAATGTGGAGCACTGAGAAAAGCACACATATTTTTGGATGAGAGCCTTCTAAATTGTCTCTATGGATCCCAACTGTTTTGCAGTGTTGGTGCCCCCTTAGCAATTTCATATGTTATGCTACTGTTGTCTAAGAGATGTGTACAGATCTATTTTCTTGGTCATCTTCGCCAGACTCTTTAAAAGCCACCCACAAAACATGGCCCTTGTACAGTTTTACCTCTCCTCATCCACATGAGGCTCTTGCTCATCCAAGTAGGCTCTTGTTTATGTGGATAAAGATGCTAGAGTAACAATTTCCTGTATTCTTAGTAGCACTTTCCGGTCAATGAGTCAACATTTCTTGTGTATGGTGGCTTCATTGTCAGAATCTTTGGGTCGTAATTGACTTGTTTCCATTTATAATGATAGATCATAAATTAATCTATACATCATATATATACATAGATAATCTATAATCTTTATAATAAATAACATTATGTATCAGAATATAAATAGAATATGTTCTATTTGTACAGTAGTTCTAATGATGATGCTTTCGTTTCTGTGAGTAGTTCTAATTCCAGAGTCAATAATTTAATTTATTCATGATACCACGTACTCAAATCACTGCAGAAATAATTGGTATTGTAGTTACAGAACTAAATGCCCGTGAATGAAACCTTGCTGGGGGGGCAGGGCTGCATTTTGAAGTCTCCTCTGCCTCTGCAGTTCTTGCAGTCAGGATTGAGATCTGCCTGAAAGTGGACACCACCATGTTATCTGTAAGGGTAGCTGGCTCCCAAGGGCAGCCCAGATATCGATATCACACACAGCTGACCAAGGCCACGATAACAGTTTCTTTTTTGTTTTGGTAATAGTATCACTTACAGACCTATTTTCTTAATGGACAATGCTGGTTGAGAAAGATGATGCTGGCGGAGTTTCAGCTTTAGCCCATGCTGCCTTGATAACTTCACTTCTTTGTTAATATCCAACAGAAGCATCATCAGATAAAAGACTTGTAGCAATTTGAGGAAATTAACAGGTAGTGCCAAAGGAGACAGGGTAATGGAAGATACCTTAAATTCAGCAGACAAATATCTGAGTAATCCCATCTCTTACCAAGTTTTCAAATGTTAATTTCTTTACTGCTTCCAACCATGTCACTATAATAAGAGATGTTGCTCTTGACAAACTTTGGCTTTGTTCTCTCTTGATCAAGGCCACAAACAGCACTACTATTTTTCCTTTAGCCATCATAGATCAACGTTTAAAGTAATACCCTTTAGGAGAAAAGTCAGGAGCAGCAGCAGCCTGAGGCAGCAGCTCAGGACAGCAAAGCACAGCAGCAGTAACACTTCTCCACTCTTCACAGGTTAAACAGCAGTTAGTTCTGGTGCACGGGAAGCGTGGCAAACTTTGATAATCTCAGATGCAGAGTGTGTAGTAGAGGACTGTGCACATGTTCTCAGAATGTAAATGGTGTCTGAAATCAAAGCAGATACACTTCTAGTACATTTTTTCTCACTTTGTGTAGTTACAGTAAGCTCTAAAATCCCAAAACACTGTCCGTTGTCTTGAGCAGTAAGTTCATTCCTTCTTATGTGGGAATTACTCTTATTGTAAGTTAAGTTCTATAGTACAAAGACTCACAAAGCACATAACAGAACATCATTTAACTCCTTTCCCTTTTTCTCTCCGCTCTCTTTCCACAAGTATTTATATCTGAACATACCCCATTACTCCAGCTTTCTCGCTGTGAATCCAGCCTGCAATCTGCTTCCATTGAACTTCCCAGTACTGTCACAGGAATGTGCTTTGTGCTGAGGTTCTCCAAAACAAACCTGTCAGTCTGCGAGGTGGAGGGGAAGAATATCCCCTGGACATCCACCAGCTTTGCAGTTACAGTACAAAGTGTTGCAATGTTGAATTTAAATGTTAAAGAAGTGTTAAAACACTGTAAGCAGAAAGCTTATCAAGGCAATCAACCAGGAAAGATCTTGTCCACCTGCAGAGGGGGATCTTCCTGTGCAGGACAAAAGATCCCAGTGTCCAGTGACAGAAGAAACAACTTGTTTATACTGACAATTCCACATCCGCTTTTTTTTTCAAATGAACTCCAGAAAAAGGAAGAATTAGCTAGAGATAACGGGTAAAAGGGAAGAAGAAAAGGAAGTCCAGCAAAATCTTAGGAGATTAGAAATGTTTAAATATGAATAAAGCAGCAGAATGGGTCCTGTAGGTTCCCAGCCCATGAGAGCAGCACTGGAAGCAGGCCTGGGCCTGCTGCCATACACACAGCGCGTCCACTCTGAAGGAGTGCACATTTGGACTCAGTGAGTAATGTGAATGTCACATCACCTGAGTCTGTGTTCAGAGATGTTAAGGGGAATGATTTTAGAAAACAATACCCAAAGGATCTTTAAGATATCTGTAGCTAATAACTGTGTAGATTTTGCAACTTAGAATTCATTTGTCATTTCACGGTGAAGCAATTTCCACTCAAATCTTTGCTCATTTGGAATTTTGGCTTAGCACTGACTTTCATAGGAGCTTAGTGGGTAGGGATGGTGATAGGATGGTTGGGCTGGATGATCTTGTAGGTGCTTTCAAACCTAGTGTTTCTGTTTCTATGTTTTCTTGACTCAGGAAGAGAAGAGCTCAAGTATCATCTTGCTGCATATGGAATCAAAACAAAACGAGAAATACTTTGAGATAAGTTGGATTGCCAAAATCCTCTCATTTTATTTTAATTCTAAAATTAAAAAGGGTAAAACTGAAATATTTTTGATGACTGAAGGTGGAGTGATGTTTCTGACACGGCTGAGCACTACAGGACTGCAATAGCCATCTATTCCATTTGCAGCTGGTTAGAACTCTGGCTTTGAATTCGATTTCACTGGATTTATCTGTAGCTATATACCATTCCAGTACCAGCTGGAACATTGCCAGTACAAATTGTGCAGCTGAGTTTTGCATCTCTCTGAGCATCCCATTCATCCCTCAGGCAGTGCTGGTGGCAGACACACGCTCAGCTATAAGCCTTTACAATAGTGTCTGCAGCACCTTGCATTTCCAAGTGCAGTGTTTAATTGAAATTCTGCTTAGTATTCGTCAATGAAGTACAGAGAATGTAGAAATACGGAGCATCTCTTTTATAACACGCTTAGGAAGTTTGAAAGTTCAACATGAACCTTTGACAAAATGTTGCAGAAGAACAGAGAATTAATAACTACATCCTTGTTCAGTGTTACACTGATGTTCACTTCCTTTCTCAGAAATAGCTGACCACAGCAGGGAAAGGCTATAGCCTGAAATGTTCTTTGCTTTGAGAAATACACATTTAGTCCTATGAACAACAGGTCTAGTGAAGCTAAACACCGCTGTGCTATTCCTATATACAACATTTAGGACCTTTCAGAATTCTTTTTGAAGTAGATAAAAACTAAATGTGAGGAAGCTGTCACACAAAGCAAAGGAACAGGGACAGGTATTTCCACACAACCCAGGCTCACCAAGAACTGGATCAGGCACTTAATGAGCTTCCATTGACTTCAGCCACACAGGGCTCTGACATTGCCAGACCAGCAATACAGATGACTGAAATATTGTCAGACATTACAAAATTCATCTCCAGTATGGTTCTGTTGACTTCTTTGGTTCTACACTGGGGACAGATCTAGCCTGTGTGCTACAGGAACTGTTCACACAAATGTCTAGGAAAATAATGGTAGAGGATTTGAGGCTTAAACAGTTTTAAACTGACTGCTCAAGATCTTACATTGGGCTAACGATTGTTCTGCGGTGTAACTTGGTGGCAATTCCTCTTAATACTGGATTAAAAAGTTCAGAACAACCAAACCATGTTCAGCACCACAGGAGGTCTGCAGTAATTCTAAGTAAGCCTGGTAATCTCGTAAGTCTCCTGGGTGTGAGGTGATACTTCAGCCAGAGCCTGAAATGTGTGATTCAGGCAAATAAATACCTAAGTAAATAAATGCTTTTAGCAAGGCAAGATAAAAATGTCTGACTTAACTTAAAATACTATGAACAAATGCAGTCATGTTTTAACTAATGATCAAAGCATTTCCAAAAGCATTACTCTTTTTTTTTTTCCCGCGGGCTAGGTAAGGAAATTTGAAAAGGAAGTAAGGTATTTAGCCTTCAATGGTAACATCAAGTTTTGTAGGCAAACCTGGAGTCAGAATGGGTGCAGTTGTTAGAGCTGGTGAATGAACTTTGTGAGCTTGGATTAATTTTCCAAACCTGGAACGAATGTGTTTAAAATCCCACAGCATGTGTGACTATCAGTGTCTTGCTTGGTTATCACTCTTCCACAAGGACCCCAAGGGCAGCCTGACCAGCAGGGAGAAATCAGTAGAGCACATTTACACATTTATAAATATGTTGTGGAAACCTTCTCCTTCCGTTAGCTGCTTTGAATAAAGGAAAGGGACGTTTGTTTAATAGCAGCAACTTGTACAAGACTATAGACGCTTTTCTGAGGTACAGATGAGGCTGATATCAAGCAGGAGCTGTGCTGCCACCTGCTGTGCACGTTTATTATCAATACAAACGAAAAAAAATGTTAGCAGAAGGCAACATTGCAAAACGCAGATGCTGATGTCTAGTATAATTTATCTCATTAAGAAAATCGTAAAATTGTTTGAGTTGGAAGGGACATTTAAAGGGAAACTAATCCAACCCCCCTGCAATGAGCAGGGACACCCACAGCTCCATCAGGCGCTCAGATCCCATGCAGCCTGACCTTGAGTGTCCAGGGATGGGGCATCACCACCTCTCTGAGCAACCTGTGCCAGAGCCTCAGCACTTCCAATCTAAACTTCATCCAATCTAAATCTCCCCTCTTTTAGTTTGAAACCATTTCCCTTTGTCCTGTCACAACAGACCCTTCTAAGGAATCTGTCCCCTTTGTTCTTACAGTCCCTTCAGGTACTGAAAGGCCCTTCTCAGAGCTCCTGGAGCCTTCTGGGGAGGAGGACTCAGGCACATGGGGATGGACTAAACCCCAGATAAATGTGCCTGTGTGTGTTTTCTGCTGTGCACTGTCCACAGTTTCATATGAAATCTAACAGACAGGTGCCTCAGTTGAGAAGGTTGCCCACTTCTGGACTATGACATTGTTCTGAGAGTGTGCACGATAAATAGCCTCAAAATACCCGCTACTGTTGACAACTAAACCATTTTAAGTAGTATGTGAATATGTAACATCTTTCTTTAACCCTCCAGATAATAGAAAATTAAGCCAGGTTTTTGCTGAGGAAAATGTAGCTTGTAAAAGGCAATTCTCACCTCACTCAGTAACTGATAACTGGACATCTCCATGCTCACAGGCCCAGAGTTAACAATTTGCTTTTATTAATGTCTGGGATCCTAACAGGTTTGTTAGCATTTCTGGTCTCTTTTGTTTGTGAAATGCAGGAAGAAACTGACTGCTCATGCTTTTATGACCCAGAAAGTGAGGTCTGTTAAATTTTTTTATTTATGTTATTTTAAAAATAATAGTTCTTACGATATATTATGGATATTTCATTTGAAAGGAGGAAGGGAACTATTAGGGAGAAAAACTGGAAAATTGTCAGGTTCTGACAGTTAAATAAATGAGAGCTGATATGTTAAGCCATATGAATATTAGTAGCCTCCTGTGTTGTCACTCTAATTTTCTTCCTTGAATGAAATGTTTTCCTTGAACTTCTGACTTTTGGAGTACAGCAAAAAGGTTCAAGAGGACAGATTATCACAAATATTCTATTTCACAATGAGAACTTGAGCTTCTATACGCTCTGCCACATCACCTTCTATTAAAATTGTTCACATGAGCTCATGAGAATGATGGGAACTTTTATCCTTTAATAAAATGAAACAATAAAAACGTTACTGATGAAAGATAAAAATAGGAATATGAGGAAGAGAGCAAGTAGTTTCTGAGTGTGGTTTCTGGTACTTTAACACCACACTGGAGTTAGAGAGTTTTCTTCTCAGATTTTGGATGGCAATATATGATTAGAATAGATGAAAATAACAAATCACAGAATCACAGAACTGTGTGGGGTGGAGGAGACCTCAAGAGATCATTGAGTCCAGCCTCCCTGCTAATGCAGATACCCTACAGTAGGTTGCATAGTTAGAGGCCCAGACAGATCTTGAATATCTGCATTGAAGGAGACTCCACCACATCTCTGGGCAGCCAGCTCCAGAGCTCTGTCACCCCTTCTGTGAAGAAGTTCTTCACATATTTGCACGGAACTTCTTATGTGCAAGTTTTGAGCCATTGCTCCTTGTCTTATCACTATACATTACTGAGAAGAGGCAGGCTTCATCCATTTGCCTCCCACCTCCCTTTAGACGCTTATAAACACTGATCAGATCCCGCCTCAATCCTCAGAAATCCCCCATAGTAATGTTATCTGGCAAAGCTCAGACTGAAGTATTGTCATATTTTTCCCATATTGTTGCAACAGCACCATTTTTTGCTTCATATTTTAGTGGGAGAAGAAGCAGACCTGCCAGCCATCAAAACCATCCGGCCTAAAGACATTGAAGAGTTCTGAGTAGCACAGAAATCAGTGCTTTGCTAGGATGGTACACTGTGGTTGGAATCGTATCAGCAGAATGTTTTGAATTTGATTATGCACCACTCAAATAAATTGTTTGTCAGGTTTCTTTTGTATTACAAAATAGTAATCAGAATACAGGCAATGATTTTAATAACACCAATTAAGTAAGCATTGATTATGCTGTACTTCCTTCTATATAATACCACCTCCCTGCCCAGTAGTCGCAATATATTCTGTAAAAATGTATTTTAAATATACATTGTTTAATTTGCTTAATTTTCAGTGGCATTATCCAAATATGAGAGAGCACGCACTGGTATTATGATGAAGGTTTGAAAGAAATCCTTTAATGAGAAAGCCGTGCCTTATTCTGTTTGTGTGACCCAATGTCTGGAGTTTTCTTTGCTTATCTTACTGACATTTGTACTCCTTGGACTTTATAGCCAGCAGCAAATGGATCTGAAAACATGAATTACATGAATGTTTTCAAGCTGGGATATCTTTCTGTTACTTCTTTTCCCCTTTGTTGGACAAAGTTTTCAATTATGTGCTTCTGGAGGTCTGAGCATTCCTTTTGAGCCATGCACTCACTGTACAGTTTCTGCTAATTCCTCTCCTCTCATTTCTGTTTAAGGATGCTTTGTTTAAATAAAATAATTTGGGTGCCTTTTTTCACCATTAGTCAGAACTTTGGAAGGGAAAAATCAGTTAGTGAGTCCAGTACAAGCTACTGGGTAGCACGGCTGTAGTGAGCACTGCAGCCTTGAGCCCCTCTCTTGTCGGGATGAGACTGTGTCAAGGCTGAGAGCACAGAAAAACTCCTCCTAGCAATCACAGAGGAGAAAACAGGCAGCTGGGTCTAACTGTGATGCACTTCATCAGTCGAGCAATTAAAGCACTTACACACACTCAAACTCTGAGCCCTAATAAATTTGGAGGGCTCAGTGGTAAATATTTCCAAGACCCATATAACAGATTAAGGAAACAAAAGGGGCTGATCTATCTTGAAGTCACACCTCGACCAGCCGGAAAAAAACAACCCTTTCAACTCTCCCACTGCATCACTGAAAGCTGTTGGCATTCATCCGTTGATGTAATACTAATAAGAGAGCTCCTGGCTACAGGACCCAGCTGAGTGCTGAGGTGGGATTAAAGGCAGAGATTGACTATCTTGTTTCCTTTAACCAATTTCTATTATACTGGCCTAAGCAAAAATCCTCTTATATTTGCCTGTCAACGCATTCCTAAAAATGCAATCTTTATACATTTCAAGAATACTTAAATCAGATTATTTATCATTGATTTCAGTCCAGTGACTGCTGTAACTTAGAGCTGATTTCTTTCTGATCCCTCTCTTTAGAGAACTGCTAAATCTGTTTCCTTCTCTCAGCAACAACAGGAGAGCACACAGTGCCTTCCTTCCTTCCTTCCTGCAAACTTTGACCATTTTATCCAGCATTTATTCTATCCATATACGAAGTAAACAATGCTTGATATATTTAGGCCCTTGCAAAGCTCCCAGTGCCAAATGCCCTGTCATCACTGGAATCCAGCTCGGTATTTCTTGGTATTTAAAATAAGACTCCCTTACAGAAGACTATCTTACATTAAGAGGGTGTAACCCCGGGTCCCTTCTACCGGTACTCATTTCAGGCATTGAAGCTGAACTGATCCAGTTCTTACCATTTCGTTTCCCATGTTTAGAAGAGTGATGGCAACGTCCTCAAGAGTTAACACAAATGGTGCTGCTACTGAAGACGTTTAATTGCATTGGTTGACACAGAACATTATGAGAATGTAAGAGGGTGAGCAACCGCTAGAGGGCTCGTTGTTCCGTATAGTATTTCAACAAAATGATGGAGAAAGTCTGTCAAAAGCAGAGAACTTCAGTATCATTTTGTCTTGTGCGAGGCTGCTATACTTTCAGACCTAAAAATTCTTATTTTCTGCTAGTCATTCACCATCTCACTGCCGTCTCCACATGCAGACACTATGTTTCCTTTTGATCATGGATTTATTACTCAAGTGCTTAACACCCACGGCTTCTCATGTTTGGCAATTTGAATTATTACTGTCATGAAAAAACTAGTACATATACTCACCATCTATTTTCATCACGTTCCTCTAAAATAGCCTCTTTCCTGTTCATAGTAGAAAAATGCCTTTACTTGACTTTGTAATTTTGGAAATAGACCCTTTTCGTGCACACAAAACAGGTTTTGATATAGTGCATTTGTTATTCTTTATTTATCTTTTTGGAGTATGTATGGCCTCACCTCCATAGCCCCATTCAAGGTGTTTACTTCTACCTTTAAAGATGAGAAAAATTTGCTCACAGATCAACTTCATTCTCATGCATCGTCATGACGATGTTGTTTTGTTTGCTCTGTTAATATCTGGTGTAGTACCAACAGTAGAAAACGAATACAGTGTATTTCAGACTGACATTGTTTTTACTGATTTGAGGATGTGGGAGAAGGTCACTCCGGTTACTGAAGTTTCCTGAAGAGTTCAGTGGCCAGGAAGGGCTCTGTTCCGTAGGAGAAGTTTGATTCCCTGACCTCCAATAAGCTGCTGTGTCAGTGCCTGCAGCTGTACTCATGCTTCTCAGGCTCCTGATGGGCAACTTACAATTCTGGAACTAATTCTGGAAAAATAATTCTCATTTAAAGCACTGATCTACATTCAGAATCTACATACAGCTTTATCTTTTTAATCTTTAATTCTCCTTATTATCCACATTGTGTACCAGTTTTGATCAAAGCTGCTGAACACTGAGGTTATTTGCATATGATTAGTGGGTAATATGCAAATAAAAAAAAATGGAGTTTTGTATAAATATCGTATTTTCTAAACTCTTAAAATCCTTTTACAAGCCTTCCTAAAAGCTTGTTTTTTTTTTTCTGTTAGCATTTAAGCTCTTCTGTCTCTGATCGATAAGTTTCATTGATAAGAACTAAAGTGTTTTTCAGTAAGACTTAAGGATGTCAATGTGTCCAATAAAGTACAGTAAAAAAGAACAAAACTGGAAAGCACTGAGTCTTCCCCCTGCATATCTGTCTAGGCTTAAAGAATCACATGCCAACCATCACCATCCAACTGTGTATATATCAGCCATGGGTAAATCAACAAACACAAAGCAGGCTAACAGTTCTTGCAACACTAATATGGCAATCAACTTCAGACCTGCTTTGATTCTCTGACTTCATTTTATCTTTTTCCTGAGACATCAGCATGAGAAGCATCTTGAGGGCTGTCCATAGGTGTTTCAGAGATCACCTTCTATTTGAGCCTGGTTTGTTGAAAGGTTGCCTAATTATTGAACTGCTGTGAATATAAGCACATATAAGTGTGCATTATGTTAACAGCATTAACATTTTAACTCAGAAGGCAACAGTGAGAAAAGTGCTGTTGAGGCTGAGCTTCCAAGAAAAACAGTTTGTCCTGATCTTTGTGAAATGCCTTTTATTATACTTCGCAATAATATGGTGCTGGCACAGGACATGCAAATGCGCTGAGAATTGAGAAATAGCTGAACAACACAGGACATGAACACGGGGGTGAATATCATTGAACACTTCAGGCATAAAATGTTTAGTTACCAGTGTATGGAAATATTGTTCTGTCTGTTAGTTCTGAAGATACTTCAGGCTTAAGAGAACTAGATTAACTAACTAATTTATTACTTATTTATTTAATTATTAATTATTATTAATTAATAACTTTTTTCTTAAGATATGTTTTATATAAGATTAATTTTTTTCGTATTCATCTTAACAAAAAATATTGTTTTCCTAAGCTCCAAACATCTTCAAAGAATTCCTTTACTCATTTAACACACAAGCCTACAAAGAAACACATCACCATTTCTCAGATGCATCTTCAAGCTGTACCACTTACTGACAGTACAGTTCGACCTGTTAACTTCCACGTGGGTAGAGCAATCAAATGTAGAACTGTTGGTCTTGTTAGTCTCTCACATCAAAGGTTTGTCTTTATTTCTGCCTGCTTTTACATCCAACCAGTTTTGTGCCTATTAATATTGCATCTTCTTATGTAAAGGAAATATGAAATCCTTTTAAGCTTCGATTTTGAATGTTTCAAGTTGACATTTACTATTTATCTGTATTGTCTAGCATATGTTCTGGCTAAATTAGCTGACAGGGAGAGATATGATAAGTGATACAGACTTTCATCTTTCCCACAAAATTCCTTTAGAGGAAATAAACGATTACACTTCAACAAGCCTTGATTTAAATTCATAAATAACATCTGTGAGCAACTGAGACAACAGAGGGTATTCAGTATCACAGTATCACTGTTAAAATACATTTTAGTGAGGAAAAACCTCAGTAACAACAAAGGAAAGAAAAGGAAAGGGAAAACAGCTCTGCACTAGATTTATCAAACAGACTCTTTTTGGGTAGCTGTCCTGTAGTCACTTCTAGCAAATGTAGTTTGCTAGGGTGAGAATTGACAATAATTTGTCTTCTAAAAAAGTGCCTAAACAAGCATCTCTGTTTAGAGGGCAGAATATTTAATCTGTAGATTAAAGGAATATTTCACTTGCTGATACCAGCGTGCAGGAAGATGTGCTGAGAGGAGTCTTGTTCTTGCACCCTAAGAGGGGGAATGCTTATTTTTTTGCCAAAACTTGAGAATGAACCACCAACAGTTACTCTGGAAACTGAGGGTAGAGACTTATTTCTGAACTGTTAGCATGCTCAAATCAAGCACGAGCCAGGAGAAATATATATTTATGAAAACTAACAGTGAATGAAATGCTCCTGGTTAGGTATTTTTCCTAAAGCAAACATCTTCGAAGAGTAGAATGAATATTTTCTAGCCCTGCCACTGAAGTATGATGAAGTTGTTTAAAAATAAGGATCAAAATGGGTCAGTCTGCTTCCCTTGATCATGGTCAATAGAGCGAAACAAGGAAGTAAGTAGCAGTTACTGCAGCTGGTGTAACACTGTTTGCTCTGCTTCTGCAGATGACCATGATTCCGATTACTTTTTGAAGGTGGAAAAAGGGGGAAGAATTTTCTGAAGACTAAAAATATTTCAGGACTTAGTAGATCTCAGCTAGGTATATCACAGCCAAGCTGACAACAAAAACAACACTGAAAAGGAGAGAAGCATGTATTTACAATTTATTCAGAGCAGAGAACTAAATTTCCTTATTTGTGAAAGAAAAGCACATTCGATTCGATTTGTGCAGCAAAAAGGCCAGGTGAGAAGAGGGTGCAGCTAGAAATCCAAAGCCTCAGATTCTACTTTGAACAGAAACAAGCCTTCTGGTTTACAAGTCTAAGCAGTAGAAACGTTGTTGCTTTCTGTGCACATGACTTGAATATATTCATGCCCCAAGTCTGCAACTGCTACTCTGTGGCAAGTCTCATTCTGAGTGCTCAAAGCATACTTGAGATTGCAATACTGTGCCAAGTGCTATTCTTCATACAAGAAATGACAGATTAACAGGCAGACTCAACCCACCTTCCATTATAAGTGCATAAGAAGGATAAATTTGTGACTCAGACACCACATGCATCTCCAAAGATGATCAGATCAAAGATACTGCACATAATATTCATATTATTTTATTAAAAATCCGAGTAAACAAGCTGCAGTACTTTAACTGGCAGCTAACAGTGCTGTGCAAAATTTGTCCCTGTTCCTGCTTTTCCCTTTGGTCCACATGGCCTCTTTGCTCTCTGTCTTAGGTAGGCATTTCTCATTTCCTTCCTAGTACCTATGAGTGCAAGAGTAGGAATTCACACGTAGCACACTTCTCGCTACCCAGATCAGGCACGTAAAACAACATTAACTCCCAAGCTGAGGGAACAAAGCAAACCTTCCTTTCCACAAGGCACACTCAGCCTGGCAGGACGGCATTGCTCATGGCTAACCAAGAGATGTTTAGTAACAGTAGGAGGAGAAAAGAGAAAATAGAAGAGGGTAAAACATAGGTTTTTCAGATCTGTCTTGTCTGCTGTAACAGCAATGCGAAGTCATGGTTTGAAACAGTAACGGAGCACCTGGAGGGAAGGCAGGACCAGCCCAGGGGAGCTCAGGTGCATGCAGTGCACTGAGTGACCAGAAGGGCTGGAGCCAGGATCCACCCCTTGCAGACATCATTTAAGGGTTGGCAGTGGAGATGAGTGTCTCATTTGAGATCCCTGTGTATCTGAGGTCTTCTGGGGTAAGCAGATTTTTTATTATTATTATTTGTTTCTGTGTTTATGGCTGCTATAATGTTTTGAGCATATCATCATCTGCTGCAGCTTGAGGCTTTGCTACAGTGCTGTTATTGCTATGCTTTCTATTGCACTGCAGTTGCCACAGACTTATTGTGTAAATTTAGGATATAATTGTTTTATTCTTCAGGCTTATTTCATGAAACAGGAATAAATCCCCTGGCACTGGGGCAGAGCTAGAAGGAAGCCCCCAGGCAGATGTTGTGCATGCAGAGGCTCCGTGTGAACCTGTTCTGGGTGGCTGGCTTCTGGTACACTTGAGACCCTGGCACGTCTTCATGTACTGATGTTAGATTTCACTATTTTGATAATTTTAAAATGTCACAGACAGAAAATAAAATCTGAAGTTACGTAGAAGAAAAAGCTTGAGGCTCTTGTCCAAACATTTTAGTTACAGGAATTTATTACTTTAAAAGATCCTTTCCTATTGACATATGAGTTATATATGTTTGCAATGGGTCTTAAAGAGAGCGTAAATTCCTTAGTGAAAGGAAGAGAAGAAGCGGTTAACAAACAGAAGTGAGCAAGTGCTCAGTGCTGTCAGTACTACTTGGTCCTTACTCACAGAGTTCAGAGTGCTTCTGAAAGAAGTTGAAACTCCAACAGAGATAACGAATGAGCTGTGTAAGCCACCCAGCAGATCAGGGCTGGAGAACCCAGATCTCCTGACTTTGCAGTGGGTCAACCTGAACGTGAACTACCAATACTGTGCTGTTGCAAAAGGGTACTGATCGTATCCAGATACCCAGTTTTACACCAACAATGCTGCTTTTTAGTGAGTAGGTAATCACATAAAGACGGGGCTGTGGAAATCTAGAGAGGTCACCTCATCCATCACCGTAACTGAAAGCAGAGTTAAACAGAGATGGGAAGTTAGCACTCTCCAGGTTACATGTTACAGCTGCCTCTGAGATTAAAATGGTGATGTTAATCAGTTTCCTCCATACCAATTGTAAAGCCCCAGAATAGCTTTGGCTGGCATGTACAGCAGTGTGAGAGAATGAGTAGCACAGGGAAGAGAAAGGCAGTGGTGGTTTGTAGCAGCTGGTTTATGCTACTTTCCTGTGCTATGATTCAGCTTGTTCTTGCTGAATTTTGTTGCTGGTTTTTGAAAAGTGATTCTCAAAGGCCATGAATATTAAAAAAAAAAAAAATCTGTCCCTCTCAGCTTTATTTCACATGCAAAATCGGTGAGGATGTTCTCCATTCCATTGTCTTTGTTATTAGTAAAATTACCAAACAGAATGTGAGTGAAGGCAGATTTTAGGAACCCACTGGTGTATCTCTCCTTTTGACAGTGAACTATTGCTTGCTATCCAATCAGTTTTGTACAGACCCTGTAATACATTTATCCAGACAATATTTCTCTAACTTATTAATGAAAATGTCATGTAACTGTCAAAAGCCTAATCAAACCGATGTGTTCTGTCCTATCTGGAAGGGCCTTCCTTACTGAAGGGAAAAGAATCAAGTGATCTGATGTGGTTTTATTTTTGGCAAGTCCTTGTTGACCACTGTCATTGTCTGGTTATCATCTATGTGCTTATAATAGTTTGTGAGATGTTTGTCCTAGGGTTTTTCTGGGGATTGAAGTTGATTACGTTGACCAATCTATATTTCACTGGCTTTTCTCCCTCCCTTGTTACCTTCCACCACCTTGAACAACTTGAAGTCATAGATGCTTCTTCCATTATTCTCAGCATCTCATCCATCTTCTAAATTCAATTATCTCTTTAATTATCATTATATCCTATTCTATAAACTCAGACAATTTGAAAACATTCACTGAGTGCTTTTAATCCTTTCTTTCCATAATCCAGGCTGCAAGCATTTTGTTCTTGGCATCACTTGTTCTAACTATCTGCCTGCAGGTGATCTGTTTTTGAAGTTTGATACAACAGAGGCACTGATCACTTCAGTTTTCTTTACCATTTAAATGATAATGAAATTCTAGGAGTCCATTGCCTTGCTGACTACACACTTTAACAGAAACCAACCAGCGTGTTCAGGTAGAAGTAATCAATACAGTAATGAACTCTCATTGCAAAAGACTTCATAAACGTTCTCTCTATGCTTATTATGGAACATAGGCTATTTGGCACTGGTGTTAAGCTTTCATTTATTCAATTTTGAAAGAGGCCATACCACTCCCTTGCAATTTCACTTTCTTATTCTAATAGGTCCTCATTAACTCTAAGCTAAGATTAAGATCTACACTATTCTTTAAGAGCTTTTTCTAGGATTTTTAACACAGTGATGCTAATGTTACTGAAATGGTGATTAAACAATCTGAGAAAGCAGTGATTAGGCGGATCAGCCTTGAACACTTGCATGCATTTCACCTGGTTCTTATTTACTGCAATTATAATTTTCTTCCTTCCGTTATGTTGTCTTAAATGGAGTATGCAACATAAGTGTATTCATGTATTAAAGATATACTCATTCTTTCTCAAAAAAAAAAAAAAAAAGGTAATTTTTATTCCATGTTTTTTGTTAACAATTGTAGGATGCCCACATGAGCAGCTCAGCACCAACACCAATGGTTGGGCAGTTCTTCCCCTATCTGTAGAATTCAGGAACGCTGCTTGCAGAGATAAGCAGAGGGTCTTTGCCTCATGAAGCCTGCCAGCTGGGCTGCTTGCTGCCACAAACAACTTGGAATGTGTCCATCCCTCAGGCACTTACAATAGAACTACTGCCGCTACGATTGCAGGCATCTGTTTCATCCAGCCTGTCACCTCTTGCAGTGCCTGTGGGCTGTTCCTGGGATCCCTCCTGTTCTGAACTCCTCTGTAGTAGGAGTTCACTCTATAGGTGGAAAAAGACCTATAAATAGAATAGCAACATACTGTATCTGAGAGCACCTCCTGGCAGTAATTTCTTTAGATTGCATTCACAAGGAAATGAACCTCTTGTGGTCACACTCTGGCAATCCTTTTCTTCATAACTGGGTGGGTGCAAGAAACCTAGGTCTGTGACTAAGGGAGAACAGGCTCAATATGTAAGCACAGCAGAAACCTCTTTTGTTGGACTAGTAGCGACAGGCCCGTGGGTGCACGTTTAATTTCAGACCAGCCCTAGCTGGTGTGGCAGTCTTGGGCTGCTGGGGGTTCTCAAGGCCTGGAGATGTTGATGAGTGTGTTGGTTGGGTGCTGTGCTGCTGGTTCCTTCCTCTTTGAGGCATCTGGGTGTGGGGGACTGCACAAGCACCAAAAAAGACTGGGTGGTGTGGGGAGAGCCAGGGTGCAGACTTCAAGTTCATCTCACCAGGTTGCAGTGATGCATTTTTCCCAAGTGACGGGGGTTATTTGTTTCCACGCACCTTGTGTGGAAGCATTAGGGTTGGAAGAGTCCTCTAAGGTCACCCAGTCCGGCTGTCCACCCACAGCCCGTTAACCGCGTCCCTCAGTGCCACGCTGACCCTTTCCTCATCACCTCCAGGGACCGTCCCCTCTTTCTGAGAATGTTTTTCCCGATACCCAACGTGAACCACCTCTGGCGCGACCACAGGCCGCTGCCTCTCCTCCTATCGCTGTCTCTGCGTGAGCGCCCGCCCGGCTCCCTCACTTCTAATAACGCGAGCGGTTCGCATCACTGACGCTCGTGCCCCGCTCGGGGAGAGGGAGAGAGAGAGAGGGGCGGCAGCGCGCGGAGCGGCGGGAGGAAGGCGGCCGCGGGAGCGCGCGGGGCGGAGCGAGGGCGGGGCGGGAGCCCGCGCTCGGCCAATCCGGGGCGGCTCGTCCATTTTTCGGCGTGAGGCAGGCACGTCGGTGGGGTGATGCTACGGCGCCGGGAAGGGGGCGGCGGGGAGCAGCCCGCCCGCTCGGGCTCGCGCTCGCCGCCGCTGAGGAGAGCGCCGCTTCCTCCTTGGCCGAGGCCGGGCGCTCCGGGCCCGTTCCCGCCGCCCGCGGTACGGGGTCGGCCCGCGGGAAGGGGCGGGCGGCGGCCGCTGAGGGACGAGGTGCGTGAGGGGAAGGCGGCGCGGGGCAGGTATAGCGGCAGGTATAGGGGCGGCTGGGCGCGGCGGGGGTCCTGTCGCGGGCGGCGGCGGCGGTGCCCGCTCCGTTCATCCGCCGCTCCGTCCGTCTTCTTGCAGGCTGCCGACGGCCGAGGGAAGGAAGGGAGCTCTCGCCCTGAGGCGCGGGGAGGAAGCGGGACCTCCGGCGTTTCATGTTCCGCCGGCCCGACGGCATTTCGGCGTTGATTCCGACCTGCTCCCACCCGCGCCCGGGCGGCGACGGGGAGGAGGGCGGGCGCCGTCCCGCCATGTCCCGGTACGGCCTCCGCAACCTGCTGGACTGGCTGTACGGCGGCGTGGACCCCAGCTTCGCCGGCAACGGAGGGCCGGAGTGCGCGGCCTTCCTGTCCGGGCGGCAGCGCGCCGTGGAGAGCGCGGTGTTCCTCAGCCTGGGCGCCGCCGAGATCCTCGTGGCCCTGTGCAAGCTGCGGCAGCTGCACCTCGGGGGGCTGGACGGACACCTGCCGCTGCAGCCGCGCGCCAAGCACGAGAGCCTGGGCAAGAACCTGCTGCTCGTGGTGCTGTGCCTCGTCTTCGGGCTCGAGGTGGGCTTCAAGTTCGCCACCAGGACGCTCATCTACCTGCTGAACCCCTGCCACGTGGTCACCGTGATGCAGGTAAGGCCCGGCTCTGGCGGTATGCTGCCGAGGAGGGGTTTGTCCCCGAGTCGGTTTGTGAAGCAGTAGTGCCTGGCGAAGGGTCAGCTGGGGGGGTTGGATGAACCGTTTAGGACGTGGCTTTTACTTGAATGTGGGGAGGTAAAAATGGTGAAACTGTGGCTAACGTTAATGTCTAGCTGTGTGGCTGGAAAGGCTTTCTTGCCAGCAGAAAATGCTGTTTCTACTATCTGCAGTGGGAAAACTTGCACCAAATTTGATTAGAAACAAGGTTACTGCTCATGTGGTTTGCACGTAATTTTTTTCAAGCCGGTGGCTTTCAGGGGTGTGAAGTTGTTAAAGAAGCAAATAAGGTGGTTTCCTTTTTTCTGTGGTGCAGACAACCTTGTTTTGCTTTTCTAGTTTTAAAAGCTGCATGATGATGAAACAGGTGTTACCCTTGTCATATATACAATGGTGAAAGAGTTGAGGTGGCTTGATACCAATGGATAAACTGTGCTTCGACAACTTGTGGCTTAGCTGCTGCTGGATGATAATACAGAGCTGGTGTGGCTGCCCCGCTCATAGAGGTGTTCGTAACCAGTGAGCAAACTGTGGGATCTAAAGCTTACAGCTATTTATCAATAGTTCCATGCATGTACTCAACTTACTGAGATTGTTAAGGAATGTGGGATGTCAAAAATAATCCTTGATTAATTTTGCTAATGCTCTACCATCAACACTGGGTGACTTACATCGTTTAAACACAATAACAAATGGGAGGTTGTCGTAAAAAAGCTTTCATACAGATTGCTATGGTTTGAAAAGAAGTGAGAAATAACAATCCAAAATTGGACCTGTACCGTTCCTCGTCTCAGTTTGCAAATGTCTAACTGGTCGTGCTAAAGATCTGGTGGAGATCCTTTCAAGAGGGGTCAAATGGGCTTTGGCAGCAATATTTGGGTCACCTACAGAAAATAAGTTCCTGTTCCAGAATGTAATTAGTAGGTTATGTGAATTCCAAAGCTGTGAGGCAGCATTAGGTCAGTATTTTACGCCATAGTGGAAATGCTTTCTGTAAAGTGGTAACAGTTGTTGCACAATCAATTAGTATTGGTAAGGAAGTGGAAAACAGAAGGTTTCCCAAGAGCTGTACAAATAATTGAAAAATAAAACAATATAGCCACATTCCATTGCTTGGCAACGCTCGCTGTTTACTGGAATGTTTCCCGTTAGTTCTCTGGGAAGAAGATGATGACAGTTCGCCACTATGATTTAAATGCTTCGATACAGTATTACAGTACTGCTTTGTGATTGCGCTATCTGAAATAGCCATCAGAGTGAGGGGGGTGACTCTGTCCCTCTATTCTGCTGTCATGAGACCCCATCTGGAGTAGTGTGTCCAGTTCTGGACACAAGAAGGTCAGGGAGCTGCTGGAGCAGGTCCGGAGGAGGGCCACCAAGAGGATCATAGGGCTGGAGCACCTCCCCCGTCAGGGCAGACTGAGAGAGCTGGGGCTCTTCAGCCTGGAGAAGAGAAGGCTCTGAGGGGACCTTATAGTGACCTTCCAGTACCTGAAGGTGCCTACAGGAAAGCTGTGGAGGGACTTATAAGGGCAGGTAGTGACAGGATGAGGGGAAATGGTTTTAAACTGAAAGAGGGTAGATTTAGACAAGATATCACGAAGCAGTTCTTTACTGTGAGAGTGGTGAAACCAGAGAATGGGTTACCCAGTGAGGATGTGGGTGCTCTCACCCTGAAGGCCTTCAAGGCCGGGCTGGACTGGGCTTTGAGCAACCTGCCCTACTGGGTGATGTCCCTGTCTGTAGCAGCGAGGTTGGAATTAAATGTTCCCAAACGTTTAATTTGGTTCCAACCCAAACCATTCTGTGATTCTGAGAAAAGTTAGTGCTTAGGGGTAAATCAGGGGGTAACTGTTTAGCTCACGTTTTAATGCTCTCCCTCAGTGGTGGAGGTTTAACCTCTCTAGTCAGACATGGACAATACTTAATCTGTTTCAGAGCAGTTGTGGTACCTTCTTTTTTTTATCCTGTGCTGATTACTCGCTAGAAATGGCATTACAATATTTCGTGAAGTTGAGAGCATTGATATGTCAGTGAAGTTCAAAAGTAATGCCCCTTCATCCTGAAACAGATGTGTTAGAAATGGGCCTGGGCTTAAAGTAAGGGAATAAAATAATTGTGAAACAGACAGCTTTCAGCAGGGAAAACAGCTTAGAAACAGTGACAGACGATGACTTCCATCAGCAGAAAAATAATACATAGTAAGTAGAATCTTGAAAGTGTTCTTCTGGCTTGAGCTTGCTGACAGCAACAGGTTGGCAAGATGAAATATATGAAAATGTCATCTGTTTTGCACTTCTGTTCTCACAGTAGCTTGTACATTATGCTGCTGCAGGGCCTGAATGTGAGGATGAGCAAGGTAGGAGGTGAAGAGCTGAAGCCTGCTGTAGCATTTGCAGTCCTGTCAGAGGGAAGCCAACAGTAGCTGTTAGTAAGGGTCTCTTCTTCCGCTCAGTTTCTGTTTTCTCCATGTGAGGCTGTTTCACCTCAGAGCAGTGAAAGCTCTGGGCTCGAAGCCAAACAAATGTTTGGAACTGGAAGTTGTCCTTCAGACTTCATCTGCATAAAACTCCTGCTTTTGAAAGACCTGAGGCTGAAATGAAACGACAGAATAAAATGGGAATTATAGCTGTGGTGCATTTGAGCAGACAGAACCGTGCAAAGTATGGCTGCTGTGGTCTACAAATGAGTCTGTTTCCATCAGATGTCTAATTTCTGCTTATCACGCCAACCTGTGTTCATATCAAATCTTTTTCATAAGCAGAAAAAAATAGTGTATGTGTGTTAATGTAAGGGTGGAGTGTTGGCTGAATGAAGGTATTTAACTGTCAAAGCTGTTGTCTTGGTCGTGAAATTAAATTTGTTGCCATCGTGCCACCTATTTGGATAAATATGGAAGCACTGCTGCTGGTTTCCAGCCCTATTCTTGGTGCTGGTGTCTTGCTTAGCTTACAAACAATGTTTTTTTTCTCCAGGAATGTAAGCACAGCGTCACTGAGAAATAAATGAATGTTATCGATGTATGTGCTTTAAGCAAAAAGTGAAATGAAACATCTTGTTGTTTCTTTAAGGCGTTGTTTCTGCTCTGTGGGGTTGGGGGTGTTCTTCAGCAAGAGGGAGCACTCATCCCCCAGTAGAGAATTACTGTGTTGCTGATCTCCTTAGATACT
Organism: Callipepla californica brunnescens; assembly: GCA_023055505.1. NCBI lineage: Eukaryota > Metazoa > Chordata > Aves > Galliformes > Odontophoridae > Callipepla > Callipepla californica. Next base: position 5,748,079 of record JALIRH010000013.1, read on the forward strand.
TTGTGGAGGAGGCTTTTGCAACTGTTGCTCACAATCAGTGTAACATAACTAAATTGTATAAGTGCAGTTGTCCTGGACGCTCCGTAGGGCATCAGCAGGAGACACGGGCAGTGAAGGTTAAATGTAGACAGATATACACTAGAACCCAGAGATAAAATGAGTCTGTATTGTGGAAGAGAGGTTTGGAAAATAAGGTGTAGGAAGAACTTCTACGCAGCAGTCAGAGTTGGGGTACAGATGGCTCTCTCAGGATGTTCTGAGTTGTCCACCTTGCTTTAAATGTGCCAGTGCCTTTCTTCAGAATGACGACTTAATGCCAAGCTATGAAATGAGATTTAGGTTGGTTTTTGCCTCAGGATGAGTTTTCTATAAGGCTGCTTGCAAGTTTTCTTCCTACGGAGTTGTTTCTTTAAGGTAGATCCTAAGCTGGTAGATGGTCATAATTCTCTTCCAGTTGCACTTAAGGCAGCTAAAGACAGCTATTTGTGTGCTGTAAGGAAAAGATGAGCCTGGCGTATTGGGGAGTCCATTTTCATCCAGTGGTTTTGAGCTGATGCTCATGTAACTAAAATCAATGCTAAGTGCATCTGTAATTCAGTAAATACTAAATCCTGTGTTCATTATTTCCAGCTCTGGCTTCTTAGCCACCTGGATCCTTCCTGTCCTCTGCAAGATGTGCTGCTGTGTGAGTGTGGGTTCCATTTGTATGTACTGCTCCTAATGCTTTGTAATATCTACAGGAGTATGTATGTTTTCCATATTCTGTCTCTTCAAAACCTTGAACTAAAATTAAGGGGGCATTCATATCCTGACACTTAGATTACAGAAATAGTGGCATTTTTTATAGAAATGGCACTAAATAATGCCCACAGGTACCACTGGGTAACACGAGCAACTGCCTCCAAGTAAAAGTTCAGTGAGTTGTTCAACTCTTAGGGGGTTGTAGCCTTCTAAAGAGAAGATATTTTTATAGTTCTGTCCACTGCTGCATGCGTTACAATCCTTGGGCAGGATGTAAAATGACCAAGGCAAAGTTTCCCATGAATTTATGCATTTTTCAAAATGTTCACCTCAAATGTGTATTTCTAAAGCTCCCTTTCTTAAAATGTCTGTAAATTTCCCTTACCTATGTAATTTTTGTGTATGCTTATACATTCTAAACCTGTGGGACTTGCAACTTTTAAAGCACTCCCGTCAGGATTAGGCTTCAGGAGAGTTGATAAAACTAAGATTTAGTTGAATTTGTCATTTTAAGGATTAAAAAAAAAAAAAGGCTTATGAAAATCAAGGCTGTGTGTTTGGAGTATGGCACTATTTCTTCCCAAATCTGTACATTCAGGAGCAGTGTGAGACTGCTATTGCAAGGACAGCAGTCCTTTCTGGGTGCTCAGGGCACTGTCTGGGAGCCATAAAGTCCATCACTGACGTGGAAGGTGGGCATAGCCACAGCTCACAGACACACCAGTGGTTTTCAGACCTCGGTACAAGCACCTCTGTAACTGCAAACTAATCTCTTACATTTCTTATTCAAGCTGATTCCTAGAAAGGAAATTCATCACAATGTGTGGAGGGAAGGGCAGAGGGAAAACATAATTAAAGCAAAGAAAGCAGCAGTAGTTCTTTGTGGCGAGTCTTATTTCTAACCTATGGGTGTGTTTTCCTTCTGCAAGGACAGTGTCAGCTCAGGGGCCACAGGGGTGAGCTGATGTGTCGTGAGGCAAACAGCAGTTCCTTCATACTCGGTCTGGGATGCTCCTGGATTAATGGTTTGGCATTCAGTTAACAGAGGACGTGGCTGCTGGTTTAATCTGCCTTTTCAGTAACTCATTTTTTTAATTGTTACAATTTTTTGGAGGCTTTAATTGATGCTGTAATTAATGTCATAATTTATTGAGCTGAAGAGAAGCTTTTCTGTGCTAAGTATGACGCTGTGTATGTAGTTTATTCCTTCGCTTATTTTTAGTAAATCTCAGTCTGTAGTAAAGGAATTGAGAAATATCACTATGAGTTAAGGCAAGGATTCTTATTCACAATAGTATAAGCCTCTTCAATAAGTATAAAAGAATAGCAAATGTTTTAAGGCTGCAAATCACAATTTGCTGTCTTTGAAGAGATTCCAGTTCAGCCCCTTGGACAAGCTTTGGCCAGCACATGCTGTATGTTCAGCTGAAAATGCACACATCTACTTTGGTCAAGGTGGTGCAGATCATGACATTATCTCATGGTACAATGAGTATTCCAGTTGGGGAATGTGGTGTGTTGAAGATCCAGATTGAACTGGTAGGCTTTAGAAATACCTGCTGTGTTTGAGGATGGAATGCATACTTTGGGAACTCTCCCCTTTATTCTGTGTATTCTTAGGAGAAAAGAAATAAAAGGGAGAAACAAGCAATATGATTCTCTAGAAAGTAGGGACTCTGTAATTGGTAATTGTAGATGGGAAAAGCTTGTTAGCCTAAATATTTCCACTGAGGATTATTACCTAAACTAGAGGAATTATTAGGTGAGTGGATGTTCTTTTGATAAGGTCATAGACTTCATACAAATATTAATCAAAATGTAATCTATGTAGTTTGAGCAACACAGGGTCATTTATTTATTTCCTTTGGAGAATGGGGCTCTTAAGAATGGTTTCAGTGTTCTGCCCAGTGCTGAAATGCTTCACCACTAAGCATACTGCCTTTTAGGATTTCTACCTATTTTGCAGCTTAACAAAGCAGCCAGCAGCTTCAGCTGATCTCTCAGGAGGCACTGTCTGATGCCCACAGGAACTTCGGTGGAGTTGTAGAATAAATGAAACAGCAGTAACCAAATGGGACACCATAAATGTTGCAGGGATTGGGGTGACTTTCACCTTCTGATTTCCATTCTTAAGAAATGCTCCTTTGCTGTCTCCCTTACGCTGCTGTGCCTGTTTGCTCTTGTAGTAGCAGATGTGTGACGTACAGCAACCTGAACCGTGGTGATGTTCACCCACACGAAGTTCTGTGCCATGAATTTGAAACCTGCTGCATGTGTAAGAGGACTCAGGTTTCTCATGGCACTTCCTCAGGGCTTTAGTTAGGTACAGTAAGGGTTCACGTTTGTTCAGATTGCCAAGTAAGTTGTATCAAGGAAATTTAATTGTTACTAGTGTAACACCTTGCTAGTAGGGGGCATTTTTCAGGAGCTTATCAGGAATGTGATGTCATATGTTGTAGCTCTTTATGGATTGTGTTAGCATTTCTGTTTCTTTGAGGAAAATGATGCTTTGTATTAAAAACCTGTTACATATTGATTGTCTTAAAGCTTTTGGAGATGCTTCTCACTGTAGGATATACACTTGTTATAGTCCACTGTACACAATCAAAAGTGATTTCCAAATGTCCGGTTAGTTACGTGTAACAGAGTCATTGGGTAATTGCCACTTGGAGAAGTAGAAGCCTACTGACATCTGATTTGTGCATTAACCCACAAACTTAAAGTGCTCTTTACTCTGTAAGTTTCTGATGTACAAAAAAATATGAAAGCACTCTTTCTTGGTTTCTCAATGGTAAAGCCTCTCTATGCACAGAAAGATCAGCCCGTGCCTCTCAAGTCTAAGCTAATAAATGTGAAAAATGACTGGTTGAAGATATGGTAGATAAGGATTTCTCTGAATTATAATTCTCCTTACCAATATGAAGAACAAGTTAGGGGTATTTGACGATGAATCATTGGTGAGGTGCAAATGACTTGGGTTTTTTTTTTTTCACATTTAGTGTTCTGTGATGTAAGCCCAGAGTACCAGGAGAAAAGCATTTTACCCATATTTTTTTATTGCTTTTCTTCAGTTGAACAAAGGGTTTATCTACGTTATGTGTTGCAGAAGGCCAGGGAGCAGCTGAATTTTAGTGTGTGTGGAAAGCAGGTGTTGTGTCCTTCACTGCTTGAGGCCGAAGGTGCCAACACTTTGTCCAGTGTATCAAAAAAATCCAAGCCAGAAGCATTCAGTGGGACCATCCAAGTTGTGTGCTGAACATATAACGTTCTTGTGGGATGTTCTAATTGTCTGTAGCCGTATGATTTTTTTTCCATGAACATGGATTGTTTATTTGTTTTTTGAAGAACAGAGCAGACCAAATCAAAAACATCTGTTATTTGTGGGAGATGGAGGGTAGTGATGGGTGAGGAGATGCTGTTTGTAGGATAGGTTAACGAAGGGCTGAAATTTAATGCCTGGATGAATTCAGCTTTCTAATTCTTTGATGTTCTTAGTTTACTTTTTTAAATTTTCGGCTTCCCTGATCTTTTAACACCGTTTCCTTAATGTCATCTTTTGAGTTGCTGTGGTTTGTTTCCGGAAAGAGAAACTGGAACAAGAATAGCAGGCAGTTTGTTCTTGTGTTCAGTCTGAATGAGCTGCATACATCCAGCACATAATTGTACAGCACCAGGAAATCTTCTGGATGCCCTTCTGCCACTGGGGCCTCGGGGAAGGTCTGTTCCAGGTCAGTGTCCAGATGAGAATCTTATTGGGAAAACTTGCAAGCTCCCTCGGCGTCAGTAGCAGGTGTAAATAAAAATTAATCTAAATTCAGTACAAATTAGCTTTGTTAAGAAGCTGGAGGTTTGATTACTTTTTTTTTTGCCAGTCTTTTTGTTCTTCTTCCCCCTAAATTTTTGTTTGACAGGTTTTGCTAAATGTGTTATGCTAGGAATGGAGGAGGAAGTAAGCCAGCCACTGACAGCAAAGCGATGATGCAAATGTTGACGAGAGAACGAGGCAGAAAAATAAGCTCAGTGACATCTTTTCTCTGAAATCCCAGTTCCTAAGATATCCTAACTAACTTTACTGCACACGTAGAAGTAGCTTACTCCTGTGTTAATAATTAACCCTAAAACATAAGAAAACTACAAATCTTTCACTTAAGACTGTAAAAGAAGGTGAGTACAGGTTCAGTGAGTAAAGCAGCTAAACCTGTGGAGGGAAAGGCTAACCAGAGATGTTCAAGGGACCATCGATAATTTAGGGAACATTAGATGGTAGAGGATGGAAATAGTTTGATGTGCTTCTTTTATCTACTGGAATTCTACTGGACAAATTAAGTAATCTCTGAACTTTCCTGACAGCTGTGGTAGGAGAGCTGTGCTTTTTATACTGAAATATTAAGCAAACTCAAATAGCTGCTGTGTAACAACGATAGTGTAGGATCTTCTGATGCTCGTTCTCTCCTCAGATTTGGCAGTCTTGAAGAGCAACACTAAAACAGTGTTAGTCTTTGTGTTCTGGTTTAAAGTTACTTTTTTTAGAAGGCAAACAGATGGCTTTTAAATGATTCTGCTGTTTTGTGCTTAATTGATAATTTATGCACAAATGGACAACATCTAAAATAAGCCTAGGCACGAAATGGAAGCTGCATAACGGAGTTGTTAAACTGCTGCTTTCTGATAAAAGATGGGATGATTGCTTTGAGCTTACTTCAAAAAATGCATTTTGGGGTTTAAAGCGTTCTGCATCTTGTGTATTATCTGGCTGCTTGAGTGTACCTTGAAACCCTTATGTTTCATCTTTGGGGGCGAGGGGGTACGGGAGATGAATTTTCTTCACACTGAAGAACACTTAACCTTGCCTTTAAAAGGTAATTTATTTTTTTTAAACATCTTTAAATCTCTTCAGCTGTGGGGTGTGCTTTAATACATGTGAGAAAGGGCTAACCAGAAATTAAGCACATTGGTCAGGATATAGGCCAAATGCCACTTGGATGCTGGCACGTGTGGGGCATCGCTACCTCTCTAGGAAGCCCCTTCCTGTGTTTGACCACCTTCATGATAGGAAACTGGGAAGGATTTCTTTGTCTGGATCTCCTTTGTGTAGAGCTGTTCCATTCCCTTGTGTCCTGTTCTTTTCTTCCACTCCTACCTTTTGAATCATTGTTTTTCGTCTCTTCAGTTTGTTTTGATCAAACAAAATAACCTTTGTTATGCATGTTTCTGTCTCTCCATTGACCTCACTTAATGGTGGAGTGAGTCCTCGTAGACTTTGCTGCGTTCGCTCCTTAAAGACAACAGTTGATCTATAACCAGATGAAGAAACGTGTTGCTGTAGGTCACATTTCCTAGGTCTAAAGGTGGAAATGACATCTTTCAGATCTGTGGTCTTTCACGTGATCGCACGGTAGTTAAAGAAGCTTTCTCAATAAACTCCAGTAAAGTTATGATCTTGCTGTCTTTGGAGTAGGCCTTTTGCTTACAGGCTCTTGCTGCAGTAACACAAACAATTTATACAATCAAATATAAGAAAACTGCGTTCTCTGAAATTCATGGAAATCAAACGAGATATTTGTTGGCAACTGCATGAAATATCTAATGGCAAATTCACATACCTGTGTGTTCTAGAATTTAAAAATTACTGCCACAGGGAGAAAAATACCCTTAGAACTTTTTAGACTATGGTTCAAAGAAGGGGAATACGGACTAGATGGATTAGCAGCCCATTTCTGAGTTAGTTGTGAGGTCTGTTTCTTTCTGATTTTGTGATGGTAAAGGAACAGTTAAGCAGAGCAATCCCATATGTTAGTCTCCAAATGGTAACAGCCCTGCTGATCTGTCATGTGTTGTGGTGTGACCTTTGTACTTGGGCTTGTGCAGGGGGTGCTGGCTGGGCAGTTTCTCATGCTAGAAATATTTCCCATTGGGATGGACAATGGTATTTATGGCAGAGCAGTTACAAATGACTCTGACTTTGACTTTGACTTTCACCAAGGTCCTTAAAGTTGAAGTGAACCTCAGATTGCGGATCTAACAGTGTTGTGAATTTCCTCATAGTTTATTGCCTGAGGAAAAACCGGGTGATCTTCTGGTTGCGTGGCAGATGAAAAAGTCTTGAAAGTCCTTATTCACAACAGTATCCCACCTAGGACTTGTCTGTACGTTTCCACAAGGCTACTCGTGATTTTGTACCCTCTCTTTCCCTTAAATCCTATAGAGGTTCATTTTTTAACAGATCAAAGAGTCTTTTGCTCATACTTGTCAATCTCTGCTTTTTGGAGAGAGGTCAGAGTGGACAGGAGCAGTCAGAACTGTGCCCAGAACTATCATACGACATGTAGCACAAAGGGGCTGTCCAACTTATAGCTTGGTTTTCCCTCCCCAAATGCTTTCTTTGGTAGATCTCGGGTTTCTGGTTAATTCTTTCCTCCTACTTCTTTGTAACACATCTAACAGATAACACATCTGACAGAACAGGAGAGGATAGTGAAGTTGGTACTTTGAACTCTTCTTTCAGACCAAATACAGTTATTCTGCCTTGAAGGAGGAGAAGCCCACCTCAGGGTACGTGGAAGGAGGTGCTGCCTTGTTCTTGCAGCGCTGTGCAGTGCCCTGGCGAGGAGGTGGGGGCAACATCTGTGATGGGCTGTGTGTAAATCCTTGGGAGTGCCAGCAGGGAAGCGGAGACTGGGAATTCTTCACAGCTATACACTAATTTGATGTGATGTTGTTTGGTGTACAAAACACTGCTGTTTTTTTTTTCCCTGCAAGGCAAAGGGTTTTATTGCCAGTCTGGCAGTGAAATGTAATATGAGTTTGGGATGAGGATGTGAATGCTTGTGTTAGAGACTGTGAGCTTGTCTGCTAGGAACTTGAGTATTTTCAGGCCATTAATTACTCCGTGAGTTGGACTCACAGAAACGCTTTTTATGATGTTTAAATCTACTCGGTGACATAGTTCTTTAAACATCAAATCCAAATGTTTCTAGTGAAGCATCCCTTTTAACAGGTTATGAGGTACTTGCATGCTTAGAGAGAAGCTGCTTGGTGCTAGTTTGCTAACTGTAAAGCATTTGAAATCTCTTACATTGTTATAAAGCTTGAACATAAATGTTCCAGCTTTCTCTGTTGCCATCATCATGTTTTCTGAAAGATTCCCCCATAACCAAGGGAGTTGTGTGCTTGAAAATATTAAATGCTTGTTTTTGTTTTGCCTCGTTAAGTTCTCAAAACTGTTTCTTACAGTAGAGCTGATCTGAAAATGAGTAGCTGTGAATCTGTTACTCTTCTTTGTCGGTCTTTGTGGTAGTGAAGTGCTTTCAGACGTTCATCTCAATCTGTGTGACAGTGCCATACTCCTTAATATTGGCATTTGTTTATACTCTGGTGACATTCAGCCACTAGGCAGTGTGCAGGCTTGGTATGTGGAGCACTCTGCATCGTGTCAGGAAAGGAAGTGAGTGATGTGATTAAGGCATATTCCCATTTTGCTTATTTTGTCCATACAGAGGAAAAAAGAGGAACTTATTTTTTATTATTTAGGATGAAAGAAAGAAAATATATTTTATACTGAAAGAGCAGCTTTTTTCCACACTGGTGTGAATGAGCTATGCTTCAAAAGCAGCATGTATCTGTCAGACTTAGGAGCTGGGATAGCTGAGTTGAAAACTTTGGAAGAACTATTGAGACTCCAAATGCCATTATCTCCTTATATAAACAGCATGGGATGTTCAAAAAGTTTAATGCGTGCAGGTAGCACAGGAGGAAAAGAGTTATTAAGAGACAGGCAGAAAATACTTACTTTGGACTATCCTTTATTTGAAAACCGTATTTTAGGTAGTAAACAAAGTTTGTTGTGAAAATATGCAGTGATGGAAAAATGAGATGTAATTTGTTAGACGCTTCAGAGAACGGCTGTATGGTGTTATGTGCCTCTCACAGAAGTTACTGGCATGTAATTTTTTTCTTGTTGTTTTCATCAGCACAATAAAGTATCTAGTAGAGGACTGTCATCCTGCATCTACTGTGTCCTTTTAGCCTTTAGCCTGTCCTGAGCTGTTGAATTGCTTTTGGAATACAAGGCTTCGGAGTAATCCTGGGCTGCAACACTTGTTACTGAGGAAAATGTCTTGAGCTGCTTTCAGTTAAAGTTCTGTCTCTTTCTTGCTTTGCCTGTATTAGAGTTCTGTATGACTTAGGGAATACATACATATATAAACATTCTATATCTATGTTCTAAACTGTTACTGAGTCTGACTGACTTTTAATTAAATATACAAGTAAGTTGATCAGATAAATAAATGCCTGTGTATTAACTTGAACTGGAAATAAAATGTTCAGAATTTTTTTACATTTCATGCATGTTTGGCAATGACAGTAAGCCCCACTTCAAAACAGGGGATCAATAGTATCAGCTGGGCATCAGCTTTTCTGCAGTTGCTGCAGCAGATATGTGACCTGGCAGTAGTTGTGTGTGTCAGAGGTACGGCACAGATATGTCCTGCAGCACTTGTAGGAAAGCATGGTGAGTTGTCTGCAACATATTCTCCGAATGTTCTCCCCTTCCAGTGGTTTAATGGTAATTTGTTTTGTATGTTGGCAGAGAATTATCTATTGTGAATTTATTTCAGCAGTAAAAAATCACAATTCCCTTTATTTGCCAAAATATTTCTGTCAGAGAGCAGACCAAACTGTGTAGGAATTCCCTTATTTTCAGTTACCGTGTAATTATCACTGAGCATTTATGTCATCTCTTCGTATCTGAAGACTTGCTGATATGGAGTGCTTTAACTCACTGTGAGAGGCATTAAATTGCAGTATCAAAGGATGGTGATTATCCCCTGAATTTTTATGGGCCATCTCAATTTTAAGCTTTGAGTGCTGGGACCTACACTGTGAAGCGAAGGGGAGACTTTCAGTGTAAACACTTGGTCACTAGCACAGTGAGGGCTTAGTGAGGACCTCTTGATGACTGATGACTGTGGGGTTGACAGCACAGTAATCTGCTTTATGTGAGGCTTGGAAAGACTGTGTTTTTGTTTTGTTTTTGAAATAAATGATGGTATCAAATAGACTGGAATTGGACTTGTTCCTTAGGCGCTGGCAGAAGCTCAACCCTAGATGCTGCTCTTACTCCATAATCCTTTTAAAACTAGAAAATGTGAATTTACATAAGAAACGTATAAGCTATTTAATTTGATGATTTTTAGTCTTTTCTGTCTTTACTGTAAAACAGTTCTTCTGGTTAGAAATGGGTTGTTGTATCTTGGAAGGAAAGATATTGAAAATGGAGTCCAAAAGATGTGATCATTAATTTAAATTTGTTTCTGATATTTCAGATTTTTCTTCTTGCTTGCCCTCCATGTCGAGCCGCAATGATTCTCTTCAGGTAATGCCTCCTGTTTACTGTATTTCTGTCTACTTGCATAACGTATCTTAGAAATTAATCACAGCTTTATTATTAAGACATATATTCAGTAGGAAAGGCATGTTGGTTGGACTGAAAAGCATTACCTTGGGAAAGGTAATGGCTTAAACTGACTGCTGGGCCCCATACCCATGGTTCTTTTGTTCTGATAGCTTTGGTCTCACTAGCAGTATACATTAGCTCAATAACAGCTGAAACTCCACTCCTCCTCCCACAGACTAACTGTACTTGTTAGCTTAGTTTCACGTGCCTCATATTTTTTGATTATCCTCACTAAAATTAGTATTTGGTCTTCAATGAACATTGTACATACACAATATGTATCTAGTTTTAAAAAGACAATCGACTAAAATTCTTGCTGGATTTGACTAGTTCTTCAAAGATAAGCAGCATTTTAGAAGATTGTATATTGTTATTCATTTTTGGAACCACAAAGGTTTCCAATGTGCAGGAAGAGCCTGATAAGTAGACACAGGAAGCAACTAGTTGGAGTGTGGGGAGGGTCATGGAACTTCCCAGACAGAAACGTAATCAAGAATAGCTGTGGTCACCACCATGGCAATTTGGGCTGCTCTTTCTTGTCTTAGTGTATGCAGTAACTGGAAAAATGGCTCTGGGGGCACACCTTATGGAAGCACTGCTCTGTGGCTGCAGCATTTTCACTCTGACATACAAATGATATTTGAAGAACCATTTGGAGTTTGTACTACTTTTGAAGTTGTACACATGTGAAGTTGTTCAGGAGTAAAAACTTAGTAAATATACTATTTCAAGCTCTGAATGACAAATGATCAGCAAAATTCCAGTCATTTAACAGCCTGTATCATGAACTGGATTAACACAAATGGGCAGCCTAGGCCTTCTAGGAATCCAAAGCTCATTACAGAAAGCAGTCCTACTTAGGAAAGTATTTAAATGTGTATTTAAAGAGAGGCTTTGTCCTAGTTATTGCATTTAACTGTGGCTTTATTCAAATTTTCTCAGATCTGACTGCTTTTTATTGAGGAGATATTGCATAAAAAGTGAAAATACCATATTTCATTTCCAGTCTGACAATACCACTTCCTCTTTCCTAAGGTTGCAGATGCATATGCTGAATGGGGCTCTCTTGGCACTGCTGTTTCCTGTTGTTAACACACGCCTGGTGAGTGTACTGTATCTTTCCTTTTCCTTTTTGATTTATTTCTAAAAGTTTTATCTGTAAGGTTATTTGTCCTTTGGTTCATTTGACTGCATGCAGTTCGTTTTACCAGGCTGTAGATTCCTGGTACAAGTCACTGTGATGGAGCCAAAATTCCAATCCTGAAAGTTTTCATAGATTCATAGATTCATAGATACATTAGGTTGGAAAGGACCTACAAGATCATCTAGTCCAACCTTCCTCACACCACCATTTTGTGGTTATGTTTATAAATCGGTGTGGAGAGTTACCACTGCTATATTCTAGGTGTAGAAGAAAGTACTTTGACAATTCTGGCCTGGCCTCTGAACAGAGGTAAAACATAGAGGCTTTGAAATAGAATTCATAGAATAGCATGTGGCATATACACAAATCCATGGGACTTAATTTGATGCATTTGGGGGTTCTGAAGGAACTGGTGGATGAAATTGCTAGCTAAGGCGTCTGTCCATCATCCTTGAAAAGTTGTGGCAGTCTGAAGTTCCTAGTGAATGGAAAGGGAGAGGTCAACTCGTTTTTTAAAAAGGGTGAAAGGAAGAATCAGGAAACAACAGGCTGGTCAGTCTCACCTCTGTGCCTGGCAAGGTAAGGGTATGGAGCAGATCCTCTTGGGAACTCTGCTAAAAGTGCATGGAAAACAAAGAGGTGATTGGTGACAGCCAACGTAGGTTCGGAAACAGCAGATAGCACCGGACAAATTTAGTGGCCTTCTATGATGGGGTTATAGTGTTGATGGGTAAGAAAAGAGCAACCAACATCTTCTACCTGGATTTAGGCATAGCATATGATAATTGTCTGTCATGACATCCTTGTCTCTAAGTTGGAGAGACATAGATTTGATGGATGGACCACTCAGTGGATGAAGAGTTGGCTGGTTAGCTGCAATCAAAAAGTTGCAATCAGCAGCTTGATGTCCAGATGGAAATGTGTAAAAAAAATGGTGTTCCTCAGGGGTTAGTATTGGTACTGGCACTGTTTAACATCCACGCTGGCTACGTGGACAGTGGAATCGAGATCATTCTCAGAAAGCTTGCAGATGACACCACACTGCATGGTGCAGTTGACACACTGGAGGGAAGGGCTGCCACTCAGAAAGACCTGGACAGACTTAAGAGATGGGCCCATGTGAACAGTGTGAAGTTCAGCAAGGCCAAATGCCTGCACCTGGGTCAGGGCAGTCTTAAGCACAAATACAGGATGGGCAACAAATGGATTGAGAAGTACTGCAGAGCACTGCAGACAAGCATGTGGTGGAAGTAAAACTGAATGTGAGCTGCTAACATGCACTTGCAGTCCAGAAAGTCATCAGTGTCCTGAGCAGCATCGGAAGTGTAGCTGTCAGGTCAAATGACGTGGTTTTTACCTCTACTCTGCTGTTATGGGACCCCACCTGTAGTACTGCATTCAGCTGTGGGGCTGCCAGCATACAAAGGACTTGGACGTGCTAGAGTGGGTATAGAGAGCCATGACTAATTTGCAAAGATCTTTTCTTTTTATTGCAACTGTTTGAATGTCTCTTCATTAAAATAGGGTTCATTTATATTCATCTGCTTACACGTTTACAGGGTCTGGATAATATATTCATATCTATATCTGCATAGCATGTGAGTTAATGATATTGTTAGGGACTTCAGACTCTGTTACAAATCTCATTAGTGGTTGTCCATTTACAAATCTTGACAGTCTTAACAGGATTAAGTCTATAAATCAGCATCTGTATTGAATTTTGTTGATATGCCATGTTGGCTGTCCACACGGGTACCTAGGAGACTTGAAAACCGAGGCTTTTCCTTTGGACTCATGTATGCTTTCCTCCTTCCTCTGTTTAAAACAAGAAAAATTTCCCTTGAGACACAGTTTAATTACTGGAGAGAGGATAATCCATCTGTAGACTTTTACATATTAGAAATGACTTTCATCACTGCATGAAACATGTGTCTACAGAAAATTGAATCGTTTTTCAGATTTTAGTAGTAAAATAACCATACAGTTCATTCGAGTTTAATGTTGTCCTTCCTTCTCTGCTACTTATGTTCTTATCTATATATATGGAAAAAATATATAAAATATATATGGGGAAAACATATATTCATGTGTATGTACACTCATATGTGTCTATTTACATATATAGAACTGCTTATGTGCAGTTTGTCCGTGTGTTTTATTAAAACTAAGCACTGCTGAAGGAACATTTACAATAAATAAATAATGATAATCCTGTACTCATTTTGCCTGATAATTGGGAGAACAAATCTCACTTCGTATTTCAAACTAGTTCTTAAGTTTAGCATAACAAAATGAGTTTTCTATGTTACCTTCTCAGGATAAAATGTTGAAATATTTAATCATTAGCTTGTGTTTTCTCTGCTATTTTGAAGATCTCATTTTAATTAGGGAGGGGGAGATTAAACAGGAAAAATATGGACTACTTACAAAAATCTGTCCTTAATTAGGGATAAAGGAGGCAAAGGATAATGTCCAAGAGCAAGTATTTTTGGAATAAATACAGCTTAGGTTATTTTTGGCTTAACAGCTGCTTGCCAGGCTGGTCTCTTTTCAATGTTTCTTCAGGCACAAGATAATTTGGGTGATGTTTTATAGCATGGATGCTTTGGCCTGAATTCTGACGTGGTGGATGCACATTCTGCTCTGTAAATGTCATTGTCATTTACACTGACATTGTCCCAAAAGCAAGGAACTTCTCTTACAACTTAGGAGAAAAAAGAAAAAGAAAAACAGCATTAATTCTGTCAGTGCAGTTTTATAGAATCTAAATGAAGAAATGTTTGACTTGATCGAGAATATACCTCTTTTTCTTTAATTTCACTAGTATATTACTTTAACATGTGTATTTTAGTGTGTGCATTTCGTACAAAAACATGTTCCTAATTGTGTCTGCAAACAGTTGTAATATATTGTGTCTGGCACATGAGCATGAAAAATTGGACACCTGACACAGCTATTGTGGGGAAGGAGATGCTGTGTAGGGACTGATGAGCAAGAGCTCTGAGGTCCCTGGGCACTGGAAAGCAGAAGACTTCTCTCATCACTTTGTGAGACTGTAAAACCAATCTGGTGTATTTCACAGAGCACCACGATGCCTTTCATCATGTAAGGTGTGCTTTAAGCTTAGGATATGCATAGTTTTCATTGTCTTCAGCTGACATTCTCCCTATCCTCCCTTTTCCAAGTGGATTGCCTCATGGTTGTCTCACAGACAGCAGGTGCTCACTGGTGACCTGTAGTCCCTTGGCTAAATTAGCCTGCTAACTTAGCAAGTTCAGCAGCAGGCATGTACACAGCAGCAAATTGTGTATCGCTAGTGAGGAGCAGGAGAAAATATTAAAAATGATGTTTTTTCTTTGTAAATGTCTTCTGCCTTTTGTAGCTTATTGATATGGAATGAAAAAGCTAATCGTCATCTCGGTGGGTGACACATGGTTGTTTAAGAACTAGTGGATGTCAGAACTTTTACATAATAGAAGCATGAAGTTATAGGTGGCCATAAGATAAATGCTGTGTTGTATTTAGCATGCTCAGCTAATCAACTTTCTATCTTCAGTACTGGAAGGGCACCACTTAGCAGGGAGGGAGGTGGAATTGTGTTATTTAAGGAACTTGAATGATAGGCCTATTTGTGCTACAAAATACCATGGTAAGAACAAGTCATCTGGAATCCATCAGTTTTTTTGGTATGTGAGATAATGAACCGCTGAACAGACTTTACAAGTTGTAAAGCAAGCATGCACATTCATATAGTGAAAATTACGATAAGGGTTTGAAATCTAGCCTTAAATGCTGTCACAGAATCACAGAATTGTAGGGGTTGGAAGGGACCTCTAGGGGTCATCGAGTCCAACCCCCCTGCAAAGCAGCTCCCAGCCCAGGTTGCACAGGTAGGTGTCCAGGTGGGTCTTGAATGTCTCCAGAGAAGGAGACTCCACCACCTCTGTGTGCAGCTCCAGTGCTCCGTCACTGCACTGTGAAGAAGTTCCCATGCACATTTGTGCAGAACTTCCTATGCTTCAGTTTGTGGCCGTTTCCCCTCATCCTGTCACCACACACTGCTGAGAAGAGTCCATCCTTGCCCCTTTGCCTCCTGCTCTTTAGATATTTATAGGCGTGGATCACATCCCCTCTGAGTCTTCTTTTCTCAAGGCTGAACAGCCCCAGGTGGCTCAGCCTTTCAGAGTGTTGTATCTGAAAAATTAAATCAGGTTTTAGCTGAAGATGCTGAGACTTTAGAGAAGATGCTAAAGGAATTATGTAGTTAGATTCCCAGGTGGAAACCCTGTAGAGGTATAAGAAATACAGAAGCAGATCACTTCTTTCTATTCTGTTTAACATGTGAGTAAACTCATCTAACTACCACAAAAAACAAGTGTATAGACTAACTATAGATGTTTGAACTTGTGTGTTGCATTGATCAGGTTTTAAAGGAAACTTGCTGGTGGTTTTAAGGTATAAGGGCTCTTTTCTTTTTTCTCAAGTTGATGTCCTGGAAATTTTGATATAGATAAAGTAAAAATGAGGACAAGTCCCAGAGATGTTGAACTTGCTATCTCTGTTCACGCAGCTGGGATGGTGCAGTTGTAATGTTTCCAGAAGCTGCTATATTCTATTATTAGAGCGATTTGGCTTGAGAGTTATACATTCTAAATCTGTTTTAGGAACAGAATCATACTCTGAGCAGTACTTAATGTGCACAGCATGTAGCACCTCTGATCTTTGTCTACTGCTCTTCTACTGCATGTTAAAATGATAAATAATTCACTACACTAAACAGTTTGCCTGAGATGTTTTTGTCTGAACAGCAAAATGGGATAGGTTGTGGTAGCATGTGATATTATATCTAAACTTTGACTTATTCTAGCTGGAACAAGGAAAAATAACAGGACAGTTGCATGCTGGGGTCTGTGGGGAAACTGTGCTTTGGTTGCTACTAGGTCCTAAAGCTCACATTTCTGCATCTTCCAGCAGTTACCTATATTATGTGCATCTATGCATATGTGTAAATGCAGACTACAGTCACAACTATTTGATAATAAAAATCTACCTTCTGCTGGTGGTATGAAGTGGTCCAAATATTATCTCTAGAGGAACTGGAAAAACGCTGTTTCTGAAGCTGGTATTATTTATCTAAAACTTTTTTACATTTAACTCTACAAATGCCTGATAAAACCCATCATGTCATTAATGTGAGCTGGTCTGTATGACAAAAATGGACCGTCTCCAAGACAGTTGTGTCTTATGAAACACAGTAAACTTCAGATATAATGCTAGTCTAATACTTAAAACCCTGCTGGAAGAACAAATGCATATAGTTGAGATCAGTGTTGCACTGAGTGCCATGTTCTCCTGACTTCCTTCATAAACTTCATCCTCTGTAGCTGCAGGCCAAGAAAATAAACTGTCTTACAACTTATCAGAACTTGAGCGTGTTATAGGTTGGAATCCTGAGGGCTTCCCTACCTGGATTTTCTGGCATTTGTAGGCTAGTAGAAGTAGTCCTGTCCCTAGCCCTGTAGTGTATTGTGTCTTTACTCTGCAGACAGCTTTTCTGTAAGTCTTAAGACTGAGCTCATGCATGGTAATACTTTGGAAGCATGTATAGATGCTGATTATTTCCCTCAGTAATATATAGTAACTGTCTGCACTAGTAGGGTTAGCTGAAAATGAAAACTAGATAAAACTTAAATTAGTACTGACTGACACACCTACTTGAAACCTTTTTTGAGAATATATGTTTTATAAAGTGCAGAGAAGAGGGTGCATAGCAGGCAACTGAAACACTGCCCCTAAATACAATGGGAAGAACTTGTGGCAATAAAACTGTAGGAAGGAGTTTTACATTTTCACACGTGACACAGATGGGTAATACTCCTCTGCAGATGCTTTCTGCAGCCCTGCTACTCCTTTTATTTCTAAGTAACATTTTTTCTTTCTGCTCTTTCCCTCCATTTACGTAAATTGAGGTTGCTTTTCTGCCCTGTCTCGGGTAAGCTGGAGGTGCCTGAGCTGTAGGAGTGCCCAAGTAGTGTAGCAGTAATTGGAGCACTAAGCAGCTTCTTGGCCATTTGCCTATTTGAATGTCTGCTGGAGAAATGGATCCTGGTAAGTCTGGGAGGAATCTCTTTTCATAATGCCCCTTGTTTGTGTCTGTTGTTGTGTATTTTTGTTGGTTTTTTGCTTGTTTGAGGTCTTTGTGTCTGTCTTTAGACTGTTCTCCTAAACTTCTCTGGCAGTTATTTTTCCTCTGCTAAGTAATTCATTTGCTGTCCCAATCCTCAATACGCTGAGAAGTATCATCATTTATTATCTAGGCCTAGTAGCTGTTTGCCCCATGAGTTTTGCATTGTATATCTGTATACGTTTCTCTTCTCTGATCTGTGCCATGGTCTGCTTTGCTGGTGAAATAAACCTGTTTGTGGTTTTAATTTCCGGATTACTGATCATATTTAGGAAACTAATTGTCACAGATTACAAATCTGATTTACTGCTGATGCTGAAGAAAGTGGCCTATACAGAATGACTAGGTTGTGCTAGTGCTGCTCTAGCAAAGGGCCTATGAGTTGGAATCCTTCAGTTCTTTTTCCTTTTCTCTGTTGTGCTCTGCTGTCTTTATAGGGGATGATGGAATGAGAGCTCTTCGATGGTAAAGTATTTGAGCTGTTGTTAGACATACAGTTAAAGTATAAATAATTAACAGGAGTGCTACTTTCAGAAATCAGCAAAGTAGCAACCTCATGGTCCACTGAAAAGCAGCTGCCTGTGGGTTTAAGCTAGTTTAAATGGGTCTTGTGCTGCACTTTCTGGAGGGGAAATTCTCATCTGAATATCTGGCTTCTGGGCTTAACTCTGCACTGTCTTGAGATTTCTTTTTCCAAGCTTAGTCAATGGAAGGGGCTCACTGTTTCCCTAGGGCAGAACCTGATTTAAGTTAGGTTATTCTGTTACAGCTCAGAGAGCACGTGTTGATGGCTGTGACTTCTACTCAAAAGAACAAGGTGTGCTCCAATCCTTCGTCATACAGTTTTTCCTCCCTTCAGACTCGCAAGCAATGGAGCGGTGTTTATTTAGCCCAGTAGCACTGCACGTAACTGATGCCTCTCTGGGAGGGAGGCTTAGTGTGTGCTTGCTGTTCTTGCTATTTACCAGAGGGCCTTTAAGCATGTGCCTGGGGAGTGTGGCACTTTGGAATCTGCATCGTAGGCTGATGTTCTTCCTGGAAGAACAAGTTGCCATTTGTTTTCTAACAGAAATGTCATTACAGCATGTTAAAATGAGAGGCCTGAATACTTAGAGTGCTTTGTTAGCAAGTTTTGGTACTGAGTGTATGTTAGAGGAATTCTGTATGTCAGTGTTGTTTAATATATTCTGAAATGTATATGATTTTATACCAAAGTCAAAACCTATGAATGAACAATGAGCAGATCTGTTTTTCCTCAAAGATTCTTCAAAGGAGAAAAACTTGCTTATCTTCAGTAGCAAGGTAGCCTGTACTTTGTATTCACTGAGACTGTCAGGGAGCCTAGAATGAAAGTTAGCAGCAGCAAGGGATGATCTGTCTGTTTGTATTGTACCCTAAGTTATTTTAAAACTCTGAGGAAAGGAGGAGATGCAATGCCAGAAGTGTGATGCCGATAAGGACGAGTCCAAAAATACATGAAATGATTTGACAGCTAATATACAGAGTTCAGGCCGGTCCATGCTGGGAGCAGGTAAGCAGTGTTTCTGGCACTCTGTGGGGACAGGTGGATGGAAAAAAATATATATATTATTACTTTTCTTATTGATACTTCATTGATTTGTTATGAGAGAGTTGCCACCCTTTAGAGTGGCTGCAAGGTTTCCCTACCCAGGACAAGTCTGGGATTAGGGCCTGCTTCAGAGCTTGCCAGAGCCCAGGTTTAGATACACGTGGCTTTTGTGAGTGCCTACAGTCAAAGATGAGATGGACCGATGTGGCACTTCATCTTATATTGTGTGAATAAGTGTTTTTTTTATTTTTGAATTCCTCATCTTGCTCTCTTGCTGAAGTGCTTGGTTGCTTTCACAAAGAGGATCTCCATGTCCTGGCTCAACAGGTGATCCCTTCCACACTGTCTTTGCTTTCAGTTTTCTCTTTGAGTACAAGATACCTACCTGCTATCTGCGAGTGAGTGCTTTATGGATAAAATAACTTACAGATGAGACCTTTAGAACTGGGTGAGCCGGTTGCTATGTACAGCTTCATAACTCATCTCTTGTGTGTGTTCTTTTTCTGTTTGTTGTCTGACTGTAGTGTGAGTGCTTGGCTGTACAGAAACTGCGTTTGCAGTTCCAGGAAATGCACCCATCTTCAGAACAAACAATCTTTCACAGTGGAAAAAAGAATGTTTTGTTTCACACAAACAAGAATACTGTCAACACTACTGCAGGAAAACAACTGTCACTCTGTTTTCAGAAGTGTCCAAAGCGCTGTGTTTGTGTAACTGACCCTCGCAGCTCAGTGAGAGCAGGAGCCCTTCTGAAGGCACAGACACTGAGCAGAGAATGCTCCTTGGCAGGAGTAAGTGTCTCATGCTGTGTTGTGTGTGTCAGGAGCTATTGTTTCTCAAGAGTGTGTGCTCCACCTGGGAGGGGTACAGATTATTCCTCTAGTGAGGAAAACTGCATTAGCTTCTTTCTGAACTGTTTGATTCCCTTTCTTTGCTCTCAGTGGGCAACAGAAGAAAAGGTTCTAATACAGTACACCTCACAATTTCTGTGGAGTTCTTGCTTTTGCCTGCTGTTATCTCACATACTTTCATGTTTTGGTACAGAATCCTTGAAATAAAATAACCCAGCAGATTGTATGGAAGGTTTTTTTTTTTTTTTTTTGCTGTCTCCCAGGAGCTGGCAGAACATCTTGGAGTTTGCAAAAAGGACAGTGATGCTGTCAGCTCAGGGATGCCAGCACTAAAAAATCCAGCTGATGGTTTTAACGTCTTAAAAATAAAATGTAAGACTTTTTTTTTTTTTTTTTTTTTTGTAGAATTTAAAACCTCACTGTGTAACTTACCTGCTGTCTATTAGCTACTCTATAGGAAGAAAGCTGAACTCCATGAAATCCTATCTTCATTTCTGTTGATGTAGAAATTTTTGTAGTCGTTCTGTTTCAGTATTATGAGTTCACTGTCTTGGAACAATAACAAAATGGGAAGGCTCTTGTTTTCTTCCTAGTTAATTGTTTGTCTAGAAGTGGAACACAAGCCAAGAAAGGAGTACTTGCATCTGGTTTCATGCTAGCCTGTGGAATGACACTACATTTGAGTCAAAGCTGATGGCTTTGCTTTATTCCGATGGGAATTCAGACTCGGTAGCATTGTCCATTTTTTTTCACAACTGAAATAAAACAGTTTTTTCTGTTTTGTAAGTCAGATGCAACAAGAGCTTGAATTCTGAACTAAAAGTTCAGAATTTGATTTTAACAGATAGATAGGCAAAAACAATTACAGATGGAAGGACTTTCAAAGCACTCTGCCACTTTTTCTAGCTAACGAAGAGCTAGAATTAGTTGGGCTGGGATTAAGGGGCTCAGATTGAACTGGGAGTTGTGGTTCAAGTTATTTATAGCAGAGTATTATTTTAGTGCAATCTGTCTGACTTGTCCTGTAAAAGTTACGTGAACATACAGATGATGAACTGTAGTTTCCCAAAAACTAGGCAGGTAAAGAATACTTGATTTACTGCTAACTGATAACTTGTTTATTTGCATTCTTCTGCAGCTTGAAGACTGACTGATATCATCTGTTGTGTTAGACACGCTGGGCTGTTCCACACATGGAAGCTCGTTGCCATAAAGCAGTGTTTATTTTTGCACAGCATCTCTTAGCAATTACTTTTATGTATTTTAAAATTCTTAATGTTTGTAAGCAGAAGTTATGTCTATAGAATTCTATCACACAGAAATTAGCAGTGATTTCTTTTTCAGGTATGACGTATGATGTGTTTGTTCATATAGTTTCTGTTTTGATTACCTTGGGGGTTTTGCATTGTTACTGGAAATTCACATTAAGTAGGAAAAGAGCAGTTTCATGTTTTCTCCCCTTTGTTGTGCTTCAGACCAATTTTGAGAATTCTCTTTGAGAAATACTGCAATGTGTTTGTGGCAAGGGGATGGAATGTGTACAGCTAGCTGCATTTTCTAAACACTGACCATTAATGTCTGCCATTGCTTTGGAGCAGTCATTGGTGACAAAGGAACTGAACTGAATGCATTGTGATGGGACGTAAGGAAAATGGTTCCAGTTGTTAATGATGAAAAACATTTACAAATATTTTTCTTTACAAATATTTTTCCTTATTCCTCAGCTTCCATTTGAAATGGAAATTTATTACATCCAGCATGTGATGCTCTATGTTGTGCCCATCTATCTGCTGAGAAAAGGAGGTAGGTTGGCAATTTACCCTTCCTGTGTTGAACTGGTCGTAGCCATTGAACATGCAGCTCTAAATGGTTACCACAAAATCTATTCTCTGTCACTTTGCTTTATGTTGTTACTTAACAGTTTCTGGTGGTATGTTGGAGTTGCATCTCTGATAACATAATACGAAGATTTTTGTATCTAGTTTGTGTTGGACTAATGTGTTGTCATCTTGTGTAGTCCCTGGCATTTTTTAGTGTTCTAAGTTGTGTGTTGTATCTTTAAGAATGTTGCTTTCTTGCATGTCCCTAAATGAGATGCATTAGGGTAATGAGCTCTCCTCGCTTGACATATTATCTTGCATTATTTTGTACTGTAATTGTTCAGCAAATCTGGGAATCCCAAATAATTCCACTGAGCACTGATACTCTGATCTTTGCTCCTTAGAAGTAGTCTGTCTGCATCTAGGTGATGCTCTGTCCCCCTCTAGTGTTGATTTGCCTTGACCTGCATTTTCTATCAGAGCTGAATAGTTTCATACTGGAAATAACGTGCTGTAATGTATGGTCCTGCTGTTCAGTAGCCTTTAATGACAATACAGGGGTGTTGATGTCAATTTAAAGAATGCTCAGAACAAGCTTGGTCAGCTCTTCCACTGTGCTGAATGTTTTGTACTTTATACCAGCAGTCACTTATTTGCAGTTATAGGTTTGTAACCTTTCTCCTGCCCATTACTGAGTGAGGCTGAATAAAAGTGATCTAGAGGATAAAGTACCATAATTCAAAAGCTCGCTCTGTTTTCTCTCTTGCTAGTGTCACGTGCTAGCCACATTTTATTTTAGTCCATCTTTGATAGTGCAGATTTGTCTGAATTTTAAGATGTGATATATATGTAGAAGTTATCCAAACTTGTAATCATCACAGAAAGGAGAGGGGCAAAGAAGTGTGACCAGCTATGTACTACTGCAGGCAATGACACACCAAGCTCTTGTAGTGTCACCAGATCAGTTCTTCTGGTGTCTTTGAAGTTCCTGTATTATGTGTCATTTTAAGTTAACTTGTTTGGGGCCTACAAAACTGTAGTCTGAAGGGCTTTGTGTTGCCCTGTTGTCACAGTTGTACAGTTTTGCCTGCTATCAATGTACAGGTATTTGCTGCCATCTAATGTTGAGATGATAGCAGTGACATTTCTATGCAAGCTGTTGGCTAATTATTTCATTTGAGATTGCCTTCGACTGTGTAACTAATAATGCTTCAGTTTCTTAATGTGGTCAGGTCCTGGGCACCTGACGGACTGTAATACCTCATTAACAAAACTTTCATGAAATTTGGAAGTAGTTATTACTAATGCCACAGGAGATTAAATGTATGAATGTTCTGAAAATTAGCCTAAAATCATGTGCTAATATTGTCACTTTACTCACACCTTTGCTTGCTTAGAGATGCTTTGAGTACATCATATTCTTTCTCCTCACTGTATCCCATGCAAATCACTTTATCACCACTGACATTGACTGTCATGCAGGTTTTGTTGTTTTTTTTTTTTTGGTTTTTTTTTTTGTACTTTAAGTCGAAATTTTCATCAGAGAATTGTAGATTATAATTGGGAGAAGAAAACTGGTAGGAAAAATGGAATAGGTTTTATGTGGAAAAAGCATCATCCTTCGCTCCTTCAGTTTTATTGGGAACCTACTGATATTGCTGACTGCTTTGTTAGGACCTCAGTGTTAATATTCCTTTAAGGAGGATTGAGCAGAGATGATCTGAGGTTCATTCTACAGACAATAGCATGTCAGGTTCTGTTGGCATGCTAATCAAACATCAGTCATGCACACAGACTCAATTACCTGTTAAAGTGTTTTCTTTTGGACAGGAAACTGGGTGACAGTAAGGGAGGGCTGCAATTCTTTTTCTTTTCTCCCTGTTACTCCTTTCAGTGGGCAAGACAGGTCACATCGCTCTGGCGGCATCACCTTCATGTCTCCCCTTGTCAGTGTGCAGACATTACCATGCTTAGGATCAAACTGAAGGCTGAGCTCTGAGCATCTCTCTCAGCAGTGTCACTCAGTGTACTCACTGAGGGCTCATTGCTCAAGGATGTGTTCCCATTCAGGGATTAAGACATCTCTTTCTTCTTCCTTCTCTTTCTGTACTGAGTACAAATTTTGTTACTTAACCTTCTAACATATTTCCTTTCTAAAAGTGCATGTATTTATGTGTACGTACACATGTATGCCAGCCTGGGCAAATTAAATGCTGATGTGGTTCATGTGTTTCTTAACTTCAGTAAGAGGGTCTCATGTACAACAGAGGTAGTGCAGATATAGTAGGTCAGCACAGAAGGTTCCCAACTCAAGGGAGTTCTTTCACGAAACACATCTGCTATTCTCAGCTTTCTTGATGGATGAACATTGCCTGTGAACTCTGCCAAAAATTATACTACACTCTGGCAGGACACAGCATTCCTGAAATAACTAGATAGGTTGAGCCAGAGCAATGGGATGGATGCAGAACTGTGGATACAGTCACTGCTTTTTGTTGTCCTCGCTTCCCAGTGGGGAAAAAAAGTATGCCACGGCTTTGTAGTTCCTGGGTTGGATTACTGTGGGATGAGTGCTAGGACTAGCAGCAGGAAGGGGCAAGAAATGGAGTGTCAGGGTGGAGGGAAGATGATGGAACCACAGCAGCATGAATCTTGATCAGGGAATCAACCCCTTCATTGAAAACTCATTAATTACAAATAAGCTGGTCTTCTAAAACATACGAGTATGCTTTTTGTTACTGGGATACAGATGGCTGGTAGAAAGCTTAGGGAGGTGGCAACTGAGCAAATGTAATGTCATGAACTGTCAGAGCTATTTCAACAGTACATTAACTAAGCTGACCTTCTAAGAATATAGTATTAGAAACTTTCAGTGTGTCTTAGAGGACAATTCTGTCAACTGTATACTCTTAACACAATGAGAAGTTTCCAGTCTGCACTTCAGTAGCCTCAGATCTCAGTTTCTGACCGTCTTGGTCCTTAAACAACTTTGGTCAGGTTTTCTGGAGGGATTTGACAAGATCAGGTGTGCCCCTGATTTCAGAGCTTCAAGTAGAACTGTTATTTTGTGAAAGTTGTGAGCAAATGGTATCGTTGCACAGTGGTTTGGAATAAGAGTCAATTTCTAGGGACTCCCTAACAGCAGTGTTGAGATGTTCTTTCTTGAGTTCTGAGATCCCCACTGTTGTTTGGAAGATTTAATAACTTGATGAAGTAGACAAGCATGGAGGTGTTCTTGGGGTTTTGTAACTTTAAGGAGCAATCTGGTGTATGAATAGCTGTACCTGAAGATCTTACATGCTCAGTCAGAGGCCTTTCTATTGGTGTCACTTAATTGTTGCATGGTTCTGACATTTCCTCCTGCAGGGGGAGATGGTCGTTAGCATCCGCTCTGCTAAAATGGCTGTGCAAGTTCTCAAAATTCTCAGTTCGAAACAAGGTTTTCCACACTGTGAAAATGGTAAATTAATTTGGTTGTAATTTATGGTAAGGAATGAAAAGTCTCCTTTTGGGGCAAACTCTGGACAGCCATGTTAAACTGGCCCCATCTCTTTTTAAGACCTGGTTGCTGTACAGCTATGCACAAATGGACAGATTGATCCTCAGTACTTCAGTAGATAAGCTGTTTGCTAGGAGCAGAGAGAGAATTTTCAGCTTATAAGGCAAATGCTTTATTTCTCATAAGCAAAAAGAAACTTTCTCTCTGACTCGAGTTATGAGGCCTTTTTTCTTTTTTGATCTGTCTTCAAAGGTGGCAGCGGAAGAGAAGGATTTCTCTAGCAATGTGAGAAAGTCAGTAGAAGTTCATGAACTGCAACAAAGCATGGTGCTGTGACACTTCAGAAGTTGGACAGAAGCTGCTCTGTAGAGCCAGCTTCCTTAAGGGCACTGCAGTGTGTTTTATCTAATGAGATGCTGGCCTCAGTTCTAAGATGTAGAACACATACAAGAGGTACAGATGGAAGTACAATTAAAGCAGCTGGGAACCAAACTCATGCTCTCCCTTTGGCTGCTAAGGACTTGCTGGCAGGAGTGGGAGATGAGCACATTTAAAGACATTTTTAGCTGTTGCACCCTTTCTCAACCACTTTGTGACTCTTGCTTGTATTTAGTGATAGTCTTCTGGAAGGGAAACTCTAGGCTATCTTAGTAGGCTAAAACATACATGCTATTGGAAATAACTCCTTATTAAGGGAAATAAAGTGGAAGCAAGCTTGCCCTCGCCTTTTTTACAATCTTGAAAATGAAGAAATTGCAGTAGTTGCTGAATTCTGGATTAAGCAGGTCTAGCTGTACTTGGGAGGCTGCTAAACTGGAAAAGCTCTACAAAATATAGTGAGAATGAAAGCAAGACATTAGGAAAAAAAGATGATTTTAAAACTTTTTAAAAGAAATTGAGTATTTCTGTTGATCTTGAGATTACTAAAGCCATGCTTCCATTTTCTAAATGGCAAAATTAAATGCATAGCTTGTTCAAGGTCATTCAAATACTTGTTTCAGAAGCTGCTGATGATTCATAAGCCCTTCAACTTAGGTGAAATCCTTCCTATCGGCGCTACTGAAATAATGACGTTTGATCTAAACTGCAAGATCTGCTGCTGTGGCTTTTCAACACAACAACAAATGTCAGAGCCTACTTGGATGACCCTGATTTGGAACAGCCTCAACTGTCTGGAGCATGAGCATTTCTGAGAATTAGATTAGTGCCGGACTGGCAGCTGGATTAAATTTTTGGAAGCACTTAACATGTAAGAACTGCCTGTGATCCTTGGTGGATAGAGAGATAGCAAAACTCTTTGCTACATACTGAAATCGATTTCCCATGTAAGCAGCAAATAGCTTTTGCCAAAACCAACACAGGCCACTCAAGCAACCACTCAGCTGGGTCTCAATTTTCCTGCTTGTGTGTTTTGTTAAGATTATGCTACAGAAAATAGATCACACTGCTCTGTTAAACAGTCATCTGTTGAATGGCAGGGCTGCAGAGTAATAAAATCTATAGTGGTTATTTATCCAGTGAGAAACCTACAGAAAATATCCCAAGTATGAATTTAAAATTAGTTCCCCAAAATACACTTGGGAATCCAGAGCTCTCTGAAATGTTTTTCTGTGGAGGTCATTGCTTCCTTTTTGTCCCTTGATGTCCAGATAATGATGCTGCTGCTGAAAATAGTACCATTGTTCTCGGGATGGTGAGTCCACAAAGGAGGAAATCTTCTATTATATAGTGAGGCTGTATAGGCTGAGAGTCACCAATGTTTTTTTCTCTTTTAAGTTCTGCAACAAAGAGAGGATGTAGGAGTGTGAAATTCTTAGCTGGAACAGCACTGCTTAGTGACTTTTGAAAGATGATTTCCTGTCTGGACTGAAGCTGGGCACAAGAAGCATGGGTTCAAAGCCTAGTCATGCCACTGATCTATTCTGTCATCTTGTGTGATTTACTGCGTCTTCTAATGACTGCATCTTCTCACCACTCCTGTTTCATAGCTGGATTCACATTTTAATGCATTTTAGTGTTTATCCTCTGCCTACATACTCAGTCTCCCAAATTGTGCTCAGTAGCAAGGTCTCTGGATTCTAGCTTCCCTGAGTGTTTACCTCAGTAGTATCTCTTCACAGGCTTTAGAGAAACTTCTGGTGTAAGATAAGCAACTGACAACCAGGCAAGTTCACGTGAAACCAAATATGTTATAGTACTACTAACAATTCCTGTGAGCTGTTCTAGAGCAGTTTTACATGCTCCAAGCCTGCTAGTGTTGAAGAGGAATTCTGAATAAAGCCCTCAACAATATGTGTTATTTTGGTCAGCCTGGAGCAGTCAGGACTTGATGATGATCTGCGTAGGTCCTTTCCAACTGAACTATTCTTCTATTAAATCTTATTTTGTTTTGCATCTTGGTTAAACGCGCCTGTAAGGCTACAAGACAACATTAAAAAGTTCTGCAAGTCAAATTATATTTTCTTTATGCTGCAGCTTGGGAGGTAGCAAAAGTGTTTCTGTCATTTGAAACTGGTGGTGCAGCCAAAAATAGAGCCTTGGTCTCCTGAACTTCAACACCAGGGCTAGTTCTTCTTCTCTTTATGTCTGCAATGAAAAAATGTATGCGAGGTAGTTCCACTCACCTGCTGTCTTACTGATGTTTTCAGGCAGAAGAGTTTAATGAATTTCATTGCTATTCAAGTGAAGATTCCCTTTATGGTTTCCAGATAAGATATGAAATAGGTTACCAGCACTTCTGACATACTTAGCTAGCATGCTCTAAGAATTAGAGTTGTGTGAGTTTTCTCCCTTTAACTGCAGGACCCCACTTAAGGTTATTCATATAGAGTTCATTTCTACCTTGGGATTTTGCTTCCTCTGACTTTCACCCATCCATTTGCTAAGAAATCTTACTGCCTTATGCTTTCAAAGTAGCTTCCCTGCTCCTATTTATTGTGGTAGCACCCTGTAACAATGTGCTTTCTTAAACACGGTGTGCAGTTGTATTTTGGATAATTACACTGAAATTGTTGCTTGTTAAATTAATAATGAGTGACATACTGAGGGCAAGTGTGCTGCAGTAATTCAAGCATGCAATCAATTCCTTAGTTTCTAATGACTAGCAACAGAGAAGCTGTAATGCTGAGTGGACAATGAATGCATAAACAGTTTTAGAGCATAAAGCATAGGTAATATCAGTAAGAATACTTTTACATGCAGGAAGTTCTATTTAAATTAGATTGTTTCAGGTAGCTACTTCAAAATCAAGCAAGACTGGCACGATGTGTAAAAGCTGTGGGAGGGAACTATGCAGAAAAAAAAAAAAAGACTGTAAAAGGGCAACAGGGATTGAGACAACAGTCCTCTGGGTCTGTAAAACCAAGACAGCATGCACCACCATATATTGTTGTGGCAAAAGCAGATAACAGCACTTATTTCCTTTATCTATGTAAAGTACCACACATAGGCACGCTCGTACCAGCTTTGGTCCGTTGAGTACTGTCATCGCTAGGGTATGTGTAGTAAAATCTGGATCCCTAGCAGACTTATACAGCATATGCTGAAGTCTCTTAAATCTTCCTGGTAATTGCCAAATTGCTAGCTCGCAAAGACTGATATGAATATTGCACCCTCCCACTACCTGGATTAGTTTTGTGCATGCTTAACTCAGTCCTCATAAGAAGCAGGTGTTTAAGTATGAGTATTTCTTACTTCTGGGCCAGAAGAAAAATAAGGTAAAAATCACTGTTTTTTGTGAAGATTAGGGATGTTTAATGATGTAATATATTATATGTTTTAATGCTGGACTGGGAGGAGGGGAGGAAATTATCTTGGATGATCCAGGTAAGAAATAAAGCTCTCAAATATTAATTATTATAATGATATTCAGCAAGTTATCAGCTAAAGCCAGATGCCCTAGCATCCACAGAGGAAAGAGAAGATTATTCATGAGTGTTTGATGGACACAGCAATTCAGCTGAATACTAACTGAACACTAATGTATTCCTTTCTTTTCAAGGGATCTACACTCCAGAACCACTCTCCAATTTCTGGTGGGCTCTTTTATCTACTGGGTTTATGTTTGTATATCACTTTAGCATCTTGCAAATTCTGGGACTGGTAAGTAAATAGAGGTTAAT
Organism: Callipepla californica brunnescens; assembly: GCA_023055505.1. NCBI lineage: Eukaryota > Metazoa > Chordata > Aves > Galliformes > Odontophoridae > Callipepla > Callipepla californica. Next base: position 5,777,466 of record JALIRH010000013.1, read on the forward strand.
AAATGGATAGTTTGCAAGTACGCTGAACGTAAACACACTGGCTAGTTTGTCAAGGTGTCCAGATAGATGTGGATAAGATTACTTGTGTGCAGATTTTTTTAATTGCATGTTCTAATGGGCACTTGTATTTAATGCTCACAGGTATTGCAAAACGTTTTATAAATCAGCCATGTACCTGCATAAATCCATCTATTAAATACACAACTGAATTCGTATCTGCTTTCCTTCTGAAAGCTGCCCTGCTTGTGTTCAGGTGACAATCCTTTGTTCAGCGACTCTGATTATCGTGGTAATTTTAAAATTATCATTTCTGGTGTCTGAAGCAGTGCAGTACAAATCATGTTAATTTATAAACTTGTTGTCCCTTTCCTAGGTTACAGAAGTGAATTTGAACAACATGTTATGCCCAGCCATTTCAGATCCTTTTTATGGGCGCTGGTATCGAATTTGGGCATCTGGACATCAGACTGTCATGACTATGACTCATGGGAAGCTTGTAATCTTACTGTTTTACAGTGCTGACTCCATCTTTAAATGTAGTGTGGACTTGCTTAGACTTCCAGCTAAGAAAATAGACTGAAATGTCTCCCCACGGAGCAGTATATACAGGAAGCAGAGACACATACATTCATACTGGAAAACAAAGAGGAGGGATGAGAATACAATGTGTTTATTATATTTCTCCCTGCAGATTTTGGCCTCACAAACACCTCTGTTATCAATTGAGGGTTTTTCTTTCAACTGCTGTTTCTCACTGCCTACTGCCAGTGGCAACATTAGTGGCCTTATTCTGGAAGAGGTTCCTGTTTTATACGTTTCGTGTAGAATCTTGCTAATCTACCCTTTAAAATTAGGTGAGCATCTATCTACATTCCAGCAAAAAGAGTGGCAGCGCTACCTCATTTTGACTTATTTTCCACTAAGTACAGTTTTTCCATTAGTAGTACAGCTGTATCACAGAATAAGAAATAAAACTCAATTCCAGTTCTCCTCTGATGTGAACAGAACACATCTTTAAATACATCCTCATGGCTTAGCTCTTAGTACTTAAATGTTGCAAAATGGTCGTGGTGGAACAACATACACCTGATCTTCTGATCATAAGTGCAAAACGGTGAAGTTTTACTGTTTTCTTTGAGCTGGTTGAAAATACTGGGGAACAATAACTTTCAAAAACAGTGTTGTTTTCTTTAACTGAATACTTTGTTTTCTAGCCTGCTAAGGATAAATATCTGTCCGGTGAGGTCCCATCAGATCTTGATGCTTTTGAGATGATTTTGAGTGAGTGGAAAAACACTGCTCAGAAATTATTAAAAAAAAAAAAAAAAAAAGCCCATGTTATGTGTAAGTTATAACAGTTATTTAATCAACTATACTGACCTGCCTTTAAACAAAATGCTCCTGTCACTTAGCTTAGACTGGAGACTGAGTAGAGATGCAACGTATGATGTAAACAGCTTTCTTATTTCACTTAGTAGCATTTTAAACATTCCTCCTCTGTGTTCTACCTTGATCCTCAGCAGAGTGGTTGGTGAGGAAACAGAATGAAATTATTTTCTGTCTCCACAGCTCTAATACATTCTTCATACTGATTTTTAAAACACGAGTATAAAAAGGAATGTGAAATCGGCACAGGCCTCTACTGAAAAGGCAACGTTGCGGTTTAGTAGTATGACTAGATGTTCTTGTCAACATGAGTTCTGGAGTAGAACAGGATGCAAGTAGAGAGAATTATAAACAGCAAACTGGCTGAGGGGAGAATCTGTAGGGGGGAATGCTTGGACGGCTTTACTTTGTTCCTCCAGATAGTTAACTGTGCATGTATTGTTGTGCAGCCTATTGTATTTCAGGGCTACAGGAATTTTGTTGTAGAGAACATCAGTTCTTCAGTTGCCGTTTGCATTGCACTGTCATAGCTGTGACTAGATAAAAACAAAACCGCCATACCTCCTCTGGATGGATCACCTGACGATATAGTCTGACGTTAAGGTACAGTCGCTTATACCTCAACAAGAGAAATAAGAATGATAAGTGGTCGACTTTTTTCCTGCAAGATAAGCATATAACTGGGGAGGGAACAAATGACTTCTCCAGATGTTCTCACATTGCATGTTTTGGTTGTTTCTTCTTCTTTTTTCTCTCCAAGTAGCCCTCCCGTAAGTGCTTTCTGCTACATTCACATGTGCAAACTAGCTTCTGGCTTTCTTCCATGTCTATAAAGTAACCGTCCTGTACTATTTACCATAAATTGAGATGTGAGATTGACCTAACTACTAAGCAAGTATAGCTAGTCCCAGTTGCACAGACTGAACTACTACAGTGTTCAGTCTGAGAAAGGTAAGCACTTGATAGTAAGAACTACCAGCTTATAGAGTTGACTGTGAATTGCTGATCCTGCAAATGCCTAAGTATGTAATTAATTTTACTGAGCCGTCTCACTACTGCTTCAGTAAAGCAGGGCATGTGTTGTGTATTTGTGGAGGGGTGAGCTAAAGAAAAAAATGCATTGGTATTGAAACTCCGAACCCATCTGTGTAAGACTACTTAATTAGCTGCTGATCAGAATCAGATGTGATGCTTAATTCAAGAGTCAGTATTTCATTTGCAGTTGATGAAATACATGATGTTGCTGATAGGAGGTGAATATTCATCTCAGCATCTATGAACAGCTATGTGTACAGTGGTTCTCTCCTTCCCACAGTTACCGTTGAGTGTATCTTGATTTTTTATTAAGGCTTGGCAAAATGCCTTGTGTTGGATCTAGTCTTGTTGAGAAGCAACGTTATTACAGTAGGATGATCTTGCCAAATTTTGCAAAGATTAGATTATTATTTGCCTGATTTTTACTTTTTTTTTTTAATAATCTTTCCTGCTTTAAAAAAAAAAAAACAAAAAACAGCATTTCCTATGTCTAGTCATGTGCTTCGTAGCAGAAACAAGTCTGAAACAGCTCCTGTTTGTCTCCACTGGCTGCCTCGGGTTAATTAAGACTACAGAAGCAAAAAATATTTAAGTAAGCTCAGTACAGTCTCTTCTCTTAAAATGAAAAATTTGCAAGTCCTTCTGACTTAAAATTGAGGGAAACTCCTATTTTCTTTTCGTACCTCCCTGGTTTTGGTGCATGTTGAACTTTTTTACTTAAGATGCTAAAATGTCTAATTGAATATAGTAATTCAGCAAAGAGAAGTAAACCAGCTATTATACTCAGTGAGGATTTTATGAGCATCTGGATTTTATGACTGGCAGAAGAGGGGAGCCCACTGGGAAGGAAGAAGGGCAGTTGAGTCTTCACCTCTTCTTGATGGTAAGCTGTGCTGGCTTCTTTTGCTGGTGGTACACCATCAGTGAAGTTGGATGAGCTATTGTCTACAGAATCACAGAATGTCAGGGACTGGAGTGGATCTCAAAAGATCATCTAGTCCAGTCCCCCTGCCAGAGCAGGAACACGTAGATTAGTTATTTTTAAACATAGTCTTTCAGTTTGGTTTATGGTGTAGCTCCACAGAAAGTTGTCAGCACACGTGAGACACAAGCTTCACATATGGGGAAGAATAGGGCAGAAGGGAACAGAAAGGGAATGAACTTATGAAACATCGTGGAAATGCACATCCTTTACTCTTCATTTGTCTTGCAGATGACAGAGCTTGTTCAATGTGTAGGTTATTGGTTTGAAAAGTAAAATAGAATGCTTAACCTTCATATGGGAATATCTGTTCTCCTCCCTGGCAGGTTTTCTTTTCCATGAATGGTTTGTTATATGAATAGTTATGCTGTATAGATGAATTTCTGGTAAGATTTTTTTATTTATGCTGGAAGCTGAAGAGCAAAACCATGTTGCTGTTCATAAATGCTGATGGGCATTCTCTCCTGTGGCACTACGGACACAATTGCTGAAGTGGCTTTAAGCTGTTGCCAGAGCCTGGTCATGTTTTATGTTGGAGCAGTGCAGTGTATGATTAAGAAGGTAGTCCTGGCCCTCCGTCTTCAGGTCATCTTTTTTTCTCAGTGCTTAACAGCTATGAAGATGCTAGGAGTAGATACAGTGCAGAGCAGGAGGCAGATGATACAGCCATGCAGACTATTTCCTTTAACAGTAGCCTGTATTTTGGAGGTGTTAGAGCAGCTAATAGAAACTCTCCCTGAAGTGGATTGGTTTGCTGTCCACTAGCAAGTCATGCACAGTACCAGAGAAAGTTATTGTGCAGTGCTCAAATCTAGACTTTGGAGGAGTTATGGATGCTGGCAGATGTTTGAACAGGTATCTCTAACCTTTAGTACCACAGACGCTTCAAACAAAAGAAGCGAGGAGCAGTGAAACTGCTTACTCTTTCTTTCAGTGAATGACCGTCTAAATTACTTTCAGGTATACACATAAATGAATCTCTAGTAACAACAGTAAAATTGCTTGGTTTCTTTACACAGCCCTTGTCTAAGTAGCCTTCTAAAGCACAAAAATGAGCTGCTAATATTTCTGCACCCACCATAAGATCTGCTGATAGCCTGCGAATGTTGAGATTATTGTGCCAAGGTTCCAGCTGTCCACTACAGATGCAGTGATAGTTTTTTGGTTTTTTTAGGGATTCAGGCACTGTAGGCAGTGATGAGTTCTGTCTATTTAAATTCCTTCTGTTTAAGCACCGAATAGAGATTTGCATTCTGGTTCTTCTGAAGGGTGAAATTAACAGCTCTTGATCATAATTATATAAATCAATCAAAACTCTGAATGCACACCTGTACTTTGGTTTTGATTCAGCATCTTAGGGCTTGACAAATGTTGCTTATAAGCAAAGCTCACTTGTGCTTAAGCAGATGCTGCCTTGCTGAGGCTGGGAGACGTGAAAAGTCATTCATTTGCATACCTTAAAACTGTGGAGTACCTCATTATAGATTTATCCCTCTGTCTCTGGCCACAATCAGGGTTTTGATATTTCAGTATATTTTGTAACATTTTGTAAAGCCTAATTGTATTTTCCTTTCAGAAACGGCTGTGTGCAACTGTTCAAGTACTGTATTTTACTTTTATATTCTAATTCTTGCATCTAAACCATAGGCATTTGCTTCCAGTGCATCTATACTTAAATGACAACCATAGACTTTGATATTCTCCTTGCTGTTTGCAAGTCATAGGACCATAACATCATTTAGTCTGGAAAAGACCTTCAAGATCAAGTCCAACCATTCACCTCACCTACCATGTCCCTCAGTGCCACATCCACACATCTCTGAAATACCTCCGGGGATGGGGACTGCACCACTTCCCTGGGCAGCCCATACAACGCCTGACTGCTCTTTTTGTGCAGAAATTCTTCCTAATGTTCAGTGTAAACTTCTCCTGGTGCAACTTGAGGCCATTTTGTCGCATCCTATCGCTTGTCACCTTGAATTGTTTGACTTGAGGTGAATTCTTAGGAATTAAGTTATTCCTAATAGTTAACGCAGCTTCAAAAAAGCTAAAAGGAGGGCATGTATCAGCCCTTCTGATAGAAGGTGGAAGCTTTCTATGGGCAGATGGATCGATGCTGATGTTGTCATTTCTAGGGACAAGACACATAACAAATACGTTGATTCTTGTGATCTTGTACTCAATATGATATTGCTGTATACTTGTCTTGCAGCTTTCTTGTAACTTAGTTAAAACCAAGCTGTTTTTTAAATGATGTTGTTTTTCTTCAGGGTCAATTTTGTACTTTTTTTAAATTATTTCTGCATTTACTGAGTCATTATCTCAATGCTGCAGAGGATGCAGCAGGCAGAACAGGAAGCATACCTACACTGCTCTCACCAACCAATCTGTGCCAGGGAAGTGGAACTGCTCAGACTGGACTGAAGCACAATAGCAGTCTTTGAAAGCTTGCAGTTCCCATTAGCCAATGCTCTTGTTCTAGTGTTGCCCAGGCACAGAATGGAATGGCAATGTCAAGGCTGGTTGTGGAGAAGCCCAACTGCCGTGTATGCTGTTAGTTCTGAACAATTTGTAGGAATGTTATGAATTTTGTAAACTTTTTAATGTGCTAAAACTTGGTTATGAGGAAACATTTACAAATAAGGGATAACTTGTGTACTTGTTTTTGTATTTTGGTCTGATTTTTTGGTTGCTGTGCCCTAAGTCCAGCTCACTGGGCAAATAGTTCTTAAACCTTTGAATTAAAACAAATAAATGCATTTTAATGGCATTGTAATTTTGTTGTCATTCTAATCATGGTAGGCATTGCATCTGTCTTGTTGTTGTTCATTGTTTTCTAAAAGTAGGTAAGAAAACTGAAATTACCAATGGAAGTGGAATGTTAATAAATATTAACAGCTGGATTCATAGAAGGACTTGATAATAGAGGGGTGGTCAGCACATCAGTAAGAATTTATGCCTTAAGCTGCCTGTACTGCCAGATTGAGTTTGTCTTGTGTGATGTGGTTTCTGCAAGCAAAGTTTCTAGAACTTTAAAGCGAGTAATTTAAGTACGACCTATGCCAGTTATCTAGCAAGCAATACAAGCCAAGCCTGAGTTTACTTCACTACAGGACACAAATCTTCTAGTCACTATTCAAATATCCTGTTCATGTCCTTCATGTAAAAAGCTCTAGAAACATCATTATGAAGTCTTTGTTTACTCTCCTTTCACGTTTCTTGCTACGAATTTGGTAGAGAATTTTTTTAGTTTTGTATTCTGTCACCTCAAGAGAGGAAGACAGAATAGGTACAAGAGTTTTCAGCTCAAAACTCTGTAATTTATCAGGGCTTTCTGGCCAGTCTCATACCAGTAGATGATGGCAAATAACTGCCATCATTACTGCATTTCTGAAAAGCTTGTGGCTGTAATTAAAAGGACACCATGTAAGTACACTGCAATAACGCTGAATGGAAGAATAACCAAGCTGCTCTCTTTGAAATATCCCTAATATTTGGTACCGTTCCGTTAGTTTGGTTTTTATTCTGTGATAACCCCACACCTGTCTGGTGTAGAAAGAGCAGGAGGCTTTCAGGAGGAAACTAGTGCGTTCTGCTAGAATAAGAGGCCTGGGGATACTTTTACCCATTTCAGACAAATGATACTGAGTCTGTAAAAATAATGAAAATCCAGCAACAGAAGCTATTTACTCAAGCAGATCTTCCCTTCAGAGTTACCAGCATCTAAAGGCTACTATTCTTGATTTCAAAATATTTTCAGCTAAAGATATGAAACCTATTGAAATCACATTAGTCAAAGACAAACAAAAACATTTCCACATTCAGAGCTGAATTCCAGAGCAGCATTAGAAATTCCTTGCTTTGCTGCAGAGGTTATCCTTCAGAGGAAAGAAACTCCTTTAACTAACACTTACTTGACCTGTAGAACATACCTTCCTATCAGTGCACTGGACACTGGCACTGGCAACAGCTTTCCGTGTCACTTTCACGTGCCTGGGTACCGTGTTTTGCCATCAGATGGATCGTAGCTCTGTTGCTCTGCAGGAACACTCTCCTCCCCATCTCAAATAGAACATCCCTGTGCTATCAGCACAGGTGGAGAAGGGAAAAGGACTTCTTCCTTAATCTTCCGTCTTCACAGGAGCCCCACAGCAGTCAGTGCAAACCCAGCACTACCTTCTTTTCATGAAATGTGGTTAATGTGTCAGCCTGCACGTTAGCTGGCTCTGTCAGGCCAGATAAATCCCTCATGGCAAAGCAAGCTTCAGTGTTCTATAAAATCACACCTAGAAAGTAATACGAAAAAGTACTGAAATTATTCCAGGTGATATCAAGGCACTCTGATACACGTTCTGATCTGGTCTCCTTTCCTGGAACAGGAAGCACAGCAGGCACTGTGCTGGTTACAACACCGAGAGCAGCTCTGCAACATTTTTAAACAGCTGAAATTGATTTCACCTCTCAGAGAAACAGGAACTCAATCCAGAACATAAATCTGTATTTACTGGACATCACGCAACACTCAGAGTCTAACGTAAAAAGCACAAAACTAGACGTGAGCTGCTGCTGGAATTCCCTCAGCATCTCCTGTCAGAACCAGGCTGCGAGCTGCCTCCCGCAGCACGCACAACCCAATGGCAAACGTTCCTAAAGCCAACATTAATTGAGAGTGCTTAAACTAAAATAAATAAAAAAGATTAAAAGCAATCAACTGACAAAGCCACACGATTAAGCAGAGAAACGTAAAAAGAAATGGTGATTCTTTTTCCTTATTTTATTGGGTAAATGATTTAAAAGGTAATAACAATAGTGTTAAAACTACTACAATATCTTTCCACAGCCATATCTCACAGACCCACAGATAACCTTCTATATAATTTTTTTTTTCTTTTTCCTCATTTTATCTTTGTAAGCCATACTTATATTAAAATGCCCATTTCAACAGTTTCTTCACACTAATAGCAATTAAATGTGGAAGGAAGGAGGATCTAGTTATAAAGGAAGGGGGTTCAGGTAATCTGTGATATAATTTGTAATCAATCAAGTTACTAAGAAAGGAAGAAAAAGAGAGGCCTTGTCAGCTACTCCAGGCAGCTCCAAGCCCACTCTGTGTCACCACTGCATTAGATAACTCAAGATGCTGGTGAGCAATTTAAAGGTTTCTTTTTTTTTTTCTTTTTTTTTTTGTAACATATAAAACACTAAAATAACTTAGAAACTAGATCCAAATATTTTGAAAAGAATCAACTTTGATATACAAAAACAGTCATAAGTTGTTACAAAAGTTTCAAACAAAAGTTTGTTTTCTCAGTGCGTTTATGTACCAGCGCAATTACTGGGTCCAGAGCAAAGAAAGAGGTTTTTATTTTTTTTATTTAACAGTAATAAAAAACGAGGAAAACATATCTTTGTATATAAAGAATCATTGCTGGTCTTAAGAATAAATGTAACCAGAAACCCTTTAAATCTTAGAGGCACACTTTGGGTTTCCTTTTTTTTTTTTTTTCCTTTTTTTTTTTTTTTTTAACATAAAAGGAAAGTCACCAGTTTATTTAAATGGAGGAGGTACTCAGACTCCCCAAATAAACTTAATTCAATTAACATCACTAGCAAAAATCAGTTAGAAACTGTACAAAAATAAAAAAATTAACACATTTAATCCTGCAGGGCTTTTGCAAGGACTGGAAGGCAGGCTTTAGGAGCAGCATCTGGGCATGGCTGGAGGCTTCTTTGGTTCGATCTAACACACACAAGAGATGTAACCTACTCCAGATGACAGTTTTAAAAACCCGCACATTTGAAGACAAGAGGTCCGTATACAAACGCCAGGGTGTGCAAATGGATTTGACTCTCTTAGTATTGTATCTGAGGTCAGAACTCTCAGGTGCCCTCCCCCTGCTGCGACCAGCGTCGGGGCTGAGATGGTGCCAGGTCAGTGCTACAGCGGTCCAGGCAGAGGGAAGGCCACTTGAGGCACGGCTAACAGCGTCACGTCAGTCTGGGGTTCTGCTGTCTCAGTTTACAGAAGGGGGACTTCAAGAATATTAAGCAAAAGAATAATTAAAAATAATAATAATTCAAGGAATAAGGCAAATGGATTAGTGCTCATCAAAAATCAGCATTCCAACTTTAAAAAAAGAAGTGAAATTAGGTACCTGGTTGTACCTGAACTTCTTACGAAGTACCCCCAAATTAAAAAATAACAACAAGACATCTAAATCCAGTGAAACATCTGGAAGGGAAATAAACGAAACTATGAGAATGGCATTTGTGAAAGCAACTGTCGATTCGCTTTAGGCAAACAGACCTATTCTGTCCCAGTGAACTGCACGTTTTGTACAAATAACCCCACAATTACACAGAAACAATCCGCAGTATTCTCAGCACTCGCGTGCTGAGGAGGTAGGTGCCCTAGAAACACTGTAGGTAAACTGATTATTCCAATCTTTTCTAAAGAAATACCATACAACCTGATTGACCGCAGACTTTGTAACAGCTTTTTAATTAGTGATACAAAACTCTGGTCCAGAAGGGTCTGGCATTAAGTCATGTCAAAAGCACACCTTTACAGTTTGTATAACACCCTTTTAACTCTATTCATAAGCAACAGCTACTAGGAGATAGATAGACAAAAATGCATTGTGCATTATGCTGTATACAAAAAGGAGACAAAACTATCCTTTTCCCCCCCAAGCCATGGTGGGGAGTATTGCTGACCTTGTCCTTAAAAACCCGCAGGATTGTTTATTCATCAGTATATTATTATTACACTGGTAAGAAATTCTGTATAACATCTGCATATATCGAAGATTTTTTTTTAAAAATCTGATATGATTTTAAGATCCGCATGACCAGTCACGTGACCTGCTTGAGGTTGATTAGCACCTTTCAATACATATATATTTTTTATATATAATAGATCTTTTTAAAAAACTTCTAACGATGGGCTCACCCAGCGGCGTGAGCGTGCTGTAACGAGATGACAGATAAAGATGGGGTTGGATGACTCTGTGTTCTGTTTGGTTGTTTTTTTTGTTTTTCTTTTTTTTTTTTTTTTTTTTGCAGCAGAATGATTCAGTTTGTGCTCAGTTTCCCTATAAGGGCAAGGAAAAAAACAAAACCAAAACACCTCTCAGGTAGCCACCGGTTCACAGTTTCCACTTGAAGACAAATCCATTTAAAACCGCTCCCCCAAGTAGAAACAAGACAACAGTATCATCCAAAATAGCCTCTGTATAAACATCTATTAGCTTTTGCAGCGTCTGCCTGGCACCTCTTGGCTCCTGAAATTTCAGGCCCTCTGCTTATAAATTAAGGCATCACAACTGAAAATGGAAATATTTGGACATCGGATGCTGTGGATGAAGGAATACAAGAGACCTTCTACATGAACCTCCTCACAAACGAAGTGGCGTTCTAACCTCACATAAGGGATAATTTATCCGTATCTGTGTTTTGCAACATTTTTTGTCTCGTTTTTAGTTCTCTTTAACAACATAACTCAATCTTAATTTATCTGAGTTACATGTGTACTTCTAAAAACATTCATTATTCAAAATCTCTGGAATTTCTGCTTCCCATAGTTGACTCGTCCATATTAGGAAGGTCTTTTCCATAACAGATGGGATGTGGAGTCCCCTAAGACATGCACCGAACTACAGCAGGTATTAGTGGGAGTTCTGCAGGCACGTGAGCGAGGAGGTAGCTCCTGGCATGTACTCGGCTTGCAACCATACCACACATACCACTTAACAAATCCTATTTTTACAGCTGTTTTCATTGGCTTTCTTTCTCCTACCTTGTGGAGAATTATGAGAATTATTATCAAGTAGTTTGAGCTCTCAAGTACTATTCCTGCAATAGATGAAAACATGTACAAATTATGGCATAGTTGTCCTGTGCTTTTCCACAACACAATCTTTTTTTTTTTTTTTAAACAAGCTACCCAACTATCCATGACTCGGTAAAACCCAACAAATGCAAAAGCACAAGCAAGAACAAAAGAGGGATTTTTCATTTCTAAAATAAGCTAAAGAAAAGAAAATGAAAATATCTCACTTTAGAAAATCCCCAAAAACCTGACGCCAGAGCAGCAGAGAACTCAGCAGAGATTGCTAGAATGTCTGGCGCATTTGCTATACTTTTCTATGAATTTTATACGCAAGTATAGTCATGTCATAGTCAAAGGCACTAAAATCTAAATCCATTTTCTTCCTAATATGACATCTGCTACTCACCAATCTGTTTCTAAAAACAAAAGCGACTTCTAATTTGAGATCATCAGAAAGGCATTGTCTCATTACAATTGCATTATGATGAGCAGGCTTGACAGGGCTGGGCTGCCCTCAGCTTCCAGCGCAGAATGGGAGACAAAGGTATCCCACTGGATTATGTCCAATTAGACCACGTGATTCTGAGCATGCTCCTCACCTCTCATTATGTTTAATTGCTTCTCCATGTCCAGAAAACCATTTGTGTATGAGCCTTTAAACTCTGGCTGTGCTGAAGGTCATGCACAATGGCTGCTCTGAAAGTAATGCCTCCTATTTTATGATGTTGGTCCATGACATCAGAGGCAGATGTTGGTGGGATGGCAGCAGAGGATGAACCTTCCCGCCAATATTCCATTCCATTTTGTTGCTGTGCGACAGATGGTAGCAGAGGGGCAGTCTCTGCTAATGGTGGTGGCTGTTGAAAAGTAGTGTTTTCTAGCTGCGAATTTTCTTTATCAAGTAGTGTTACTGTGCTCCGTGTCTATTGTAGTTTCCATAGAAATAAATAGGAGGCATTACATTCAGAGTGACCTACATTTACAGCTACATGAAATCTTTACTACAGGGGTGAGATACTGTCACAGAATCACAGAACTGTAGGGGCTAGAAGGAACCTCTGGACATCACTGAGTCCAATCTCTTGCGGGCTCCCTAAAGCAGATCACACAAGAAGGCAATCAGATGGGTCCTGAATATCTCCAGAAATTGAGACTCCACCATTTTTCTGGGCAGCCTGTTCCAGCGCTCTGTTATTCTTACAGTAAACTTCTTCCTCATGTTTGTTATGGAACTTCCTGCATTCCAGTTTTTGCCCATTGCCCCCTGTCCTGTTGCTGCACACTACTGAAAGGAGCCTGCTTTCATCCACTAGACTCCCAGACTTCGGGTTTTTATAAATAATGCTGAGATCCCTTTCAGCATTCTCTTTTCCAGACTAAACAGCCCCAGGTCTCTCAGCCTTTCACCATATGGAGATGCTCCAGGCCCCTCATGGACTCTCTCTAGATGTTCTCTGCCTTTCTTGAACTGGAGAGCCCAGAACTAAATACAGTACTCCAGATGTGGCCTCACCAGGGCAAAGCAGAGTGAATCACCTCCCTCAACCTGCTGGCCATGCTCTTCTTAATGCACCCTATGTTAATGTTGGCCTTCTCAGCCACAAGGACACACTGTTGGCTCACGGCCAGTACCCAGGTTCTTCTCTGCAGAACATCTTTCCAGCAGGTTGGCTGCCAACCTGTGCTCATGCATGCAGTCATTCCTTCCCAGATGCAGGACCCTATGTTTGCTCTTGCTGAAGCTCATCAGGCTCCTCTCTGCCCTGCTTACCAACCTGTACATCTCCTGTTGAACGGCTGCACAGTCTTGTCTAAAGCCTTGCTGAAGTCAAGGTATGCAGCATCCACTGCTCTCATCCCATCTACCCAGCTGGCAATGACAACACAGAAAGCTACCAAGTTGGTCAAGCGTCATTTCCTCCTGGTGAATCCACACTGACTACTCCTGATAATCTTCTTTTCTTCCTTGCCATCACTTGCTTGGTGATGACATCCAGAACAAACTGTTTCATCACCTTTCCAGGGACAGAGGTAATGCTGACTGACCTGTAGTTCCCCAGCTCCTCCTTCTTGTCCTTTTTGAGGGCTGGAATGACGGTGGCTATCCTCCAGTCTTCAGGTGCCTTTCCCATTCTCCAGGATGATAGACTGGATTGGCAGTCACTTCTGCCACAGCTTCCTCAGCACTTGTGGGAGCATCCCATCGGGACTCACCGGATTTGTGTGAGTCAAGTTCACCTACATGATTCTCTGACCAGATCCTCCTGGACCAAGGGAAAGTCTTCTTATCTCCAGACTCTCTTACCTCCTTGGTCTGAGGTTCCAGAGAGGCAGTCTAATCAGTAAAGACTGAAGGAAAAAAGGTGTTCAGCATCTCTGCCTTCTCAACATCCCATTACCAGGGTACCCACCTCATTAAGCAGCATGCCCACATTTTCCCTAGTCTTCCTTTTGCTACTGACGTACTGAAAAAAAAATGTAACTTTTCTTGTTGTCCTTAACCTTCCTCACCTAATTTTAATTCCAAGTGGGCCTTAGCCTTCCTCACTGCATCCCTGCAGGTCCTGACAGCATTCCTATATTCCTCCCATGTAGCCAGGTCCTTTTTCCACATTTCATAGTTTCTTCTTCCCTTTGTTTTTCTCCATGAGGTCCTTGCTCAACCAGGCAAGAGACCTGGATGGATGAGCAAAGGAGCTCATGGAGAAACTCAAAAGGAAGGAGAAAGTCTATGAAATATTCTACTACAGACTACTATTAAGAAGGTTAAGAAAATGCAATTCATTGTCTAATATAATACCTGAATCTGATATGTTTCATTCCCTGACAGAACTATTAATGAAAAAGCCATGAATGCCTTTTTTTTTTTCTGAGAAAAGAATCCCTAAACTGTAATCCTTAAACTCTTCCTTCCATCCACAGTCACAGAAAGTCTTGACTGATATAATTCAATGTTAATGAAGTAGAAATTTAAAATTTCATAAAAAACCCAAGGGCTATATATGCTGCAAAAAAATCTGCAGTGATTCAATAAAAAAGTATGGGATCTTTGTAATAATGCAGTTTTCCCTCCCGTTGCCACAGTGAGCTTAACCAACTACGGAGAAGCCTCAAAATGGCAACGGAAACTATCATCATAAAATGGTACAGTAATAGAGATAGCTAGACCAAGAAGGGGCAGGGTCTCCTGGGAAGAGGTCTGCAGAGAGGTCCAGTGACTGGTCATGCGGCTCAGTGTCAGGAATAATGGTTGTAGGGTGGAAGGGGGTGCCCAATGCCATTTTGGAAGTGATGATGCTGACGATGGGCAAGGTACTCTGTGTAGCTCATGGTCATCTTCTCACTACGGTACCTAGAAAAGAGCAAAGAAGCAAATTCAAGATCTATGGGGCAGCTATGAGCAGCACTAAAAATATGGTGCTAGTTGTACACTGAATGATGAGAACAGCTCTCTACTTCTGGTATAAGGAATAAGACAGACTTCAGTTGCACAAGGGCATGGAGAGAACTACCATGTTTTCTGGGGGTATTCTTGAACCATATGACAAGTCACAACATAAGTGCATACAAAAAATATTTCAACTATTAAAAAAGCTATTAAAAATTGTTGCCTACTACTTTACTCTAGGTGTTTGAACTTGTGATGACTTACTGAGAGTGTCCTGAATTATCAGCCCACCCTCTAACAAATAACCAAAAAGCTCTGGAAGTACCAATTCTGGGGCTGTTTTTTTATAAAGTAATGTTGAGTGTGTTCTGCTTTTATAAGAAACACAGCTACATGACATTAAGTTATATCCCTTTTAAGCTATACATAGCTGAAAGCAGAACCGGGTCCCCACCAAAAAAATCCTTCAGATAAATCTGCACTGATATTGTTTGACAACAAGGAACATATTGCCACATTTACACTTATCCACAAAACTGTGAAATCTACACAAAAATAACACTATTCCACATTGCCACAGATGTCACTTAGAAAGACCTTGCATAAGAGATCTTACAGATGAAAGCTGGTGAATCCAGCTACAGTGGTTTAAAATACCGCCACCTCCCCTGTTTATGACATTGCTCTCCTGGAGTTGCTCTGGTTGTTCTTTTCCCTTTTAGGTCTGAAAAAGCACAACACATGCCTCGACAGCTTGTACTCGCAACCCAACACAGAAATTTAAACTACTGTTGAGTTACCAACTGCAGCAACTGAGGTGGCAAACACATTTGTTTCTGCTGCCTCTGCCAGACGGACGGAGCAGAACACCTTACGCTTGCAGCTTTCCCCTTCAGTGCACCACAGTGCCCACACTGACTTGATACAGCAGCACTGCCTTCAAGGCTGCTGGTCACAGCTGAGCTGCGGCTCCTCTCGCAGTGATGCAAGTGGTGTGCAGTGCTCCCTGCACCTGATGAGTAAGCTGATCTGCCCATTAATTCCCCCACCGCTATGGAGCTAAACTATAAGCTTGGCAATTAATGAAGTCAGTTCTATGCGGGTCAAAACAGGCCAAGGGCAGCCTGTGTAGAACTATAGATGGAAAAAATCCATCTAAATATTAAACAATACGCTTTGTGCTATGCGGAAGTCCTGTGTCTTGGAAAAATATATCCCTTATTCATGGAATATACAGGAAGTCTCTCCAGCAGCTACTCATGCCCTCTGTTATCACCATGTATTCTTCTATATAGATAGATTTATGCTATCTATATATGTATAGATAGCAAGAAAATTGGGGTGTTGCATTTGGAAATTTAGCTGGACTCTGTAAAGCCTTCCTTCCAGACATAACCTCAGAATGTGTTTTCCTCAGCAATAGCAGCTCCCTAGTAACCAGGCTCCTACTGGAAAGCAGAATTCCAGTCAGTGGGACACAGAGCTTTTCCTTACCCAAAACAGCACTGAATGAGGGAGGGATTCTTCTAATGTGAAAACATTTTTCTGAGAAATGCTCTGTCTTCTGCCTAGTCTAAACAAACACTGCTAAGCAATGGCAACCATTTCAGATGTAGGTGACAAAGGTGGGATCTGAAAAAAAAAATCTCAGCTTCTAAGAGTGCATTAACAATCATGAGAGGCCCAATATTTTCACATTTGAAATGAAAGGACTGGGTTTTAATTACGGACCGGGAGTCAAAGCTAGCTCACATTCAATCCAGCTGCACTAAGGAGGAAAGAATTCCCAAGGAAATAAGTACACAGAAGCGATGGCAACATACCTTTAAAAACAGATTCTGTGTAGCTGTGAGTTGCTACAAATTGACAAAAGATAGGAAGCATAATGGTGTCAATCAAAGGTTTCTAACTATTGAATTTATGAGCCGCATTCATAGTGTTTGTTATCCCCAAACAGAGGAAAGGAACATAATGGGTTATCAGCCAATACCTCCTTATGACGCTGAATTTATAAATCCTTAATTCTCAAAGCATGGAATAAATAGCTAGAGCTCTGCAGTCACTTTGTACTGCATGATTATGAAATTATGTTGTTTTACAGGGCTTCCCATTGACATCTGCTCTTTCACCTTTCACTGTACGATTTTATGGGTGGAATATCTGTAGCCAGTTCTAAAACATTTTGGCTCCAACCTGCTAGTGAGCCCTCATGAGCACATTATATTAAACGACTCTTAGCACTGGCACACAATATACAAGAGTAAAGCACTGGATTTATGTCTTCCTTCCTAGAACACCTGATGCAGTCCAGCCAGCGCACCGCCTGTCACATCAGCTCCCCAGTTTGCATGCCCAGCACCTGCTAGGAGAGGAAGCCCCTGCACTCTAGGAGGGAAAAGTCCCAGCACCAGCTCCGAGAGCTGAGCAGCCTCCAAAGCAGCAGCCCTACAAGAGTGCCAACTGCTCAGATACAACGTGACAATGGCAAGTAATCCCCCTTAATAACAGCCCCTTGAGATCCACTGCAGCCAATGAGCAAACGGTAAAACTGCAGAGCTGACATGCTGCAAGGATTTCTCAGAGTTACGAAACAAAACATGCCAACTCCCTCGTATATATGTAGCAAGCTACTTAGCAGCCCTTTCTTCCTCGCTTGGTGCCTGTAATCCCTATTGTGTTTAACACACAGCACAGATATTTTCAGAAGTCTGTGCTCCTGTTGTGAAAAGAAAGAAAATTATTAATAATACATACAGGAAAGCTTACTGTGAACATCTGAAGCAACCACTTACCAGGAAGTGAACACATTACACTAAAACCAAACCAACGGGACTTATCTGGAGTATCCTGCAATGCATACCTGGTTAGCTTTATGGTTTTCCTGAATTCATTAGTAATCGGAGCTTTGTAGCCTCCTTTCCTCAATAAGGAATCTATGGTTTGAATGTGGTCCCATCCTGTTGAATTTCACAGTGGTAAAAATTCATGAGTATTACAGCAGTAGGAATAGAGGTTGCAAAAACACAGTACGGTACACATCGATGTTGGTAACACAAGTGCTCTCCTGAAGTTCTGTGTTTTATAACACAGGACATTCTCCTGTGTGAGGAGATAGCTGAAGGAAAGGTGCTGTGCAGCATTTCATCAGGCATAAAGCTTGCTCTACCAACAACACATTTTTATCTTGTGGTTGAAATACTTTGAAAGTGGACCCGCTGTATCCAGGTGATTGACAATGACAAAATTGTAATTTTCTGAGTCATTCACATCATTAATCACAGTCCAATCATACATCCTAAAAGGCTCTGGCAGCACGGAAAGCTTCATTTCTGTACGACAGAAAATTCAAAAGATCTATTTACAGAACGGGTGGAGAACTTCAGGCATCAGTGTTCTCCATAAATACCACTGTAAAGTTAAGAGTGATATTCCTGATTTCAGAACATCTGTGATACGTGGCAGGTTGGTTAGTTAAAAAAAAGTGACAACAAAAATCCAGATTCATTACTGTTCTCAATAAAGTCATGCTGTTCAGAACTCCTACATGTTGATTTTAAAAAGCCCAATATTTCTAAAAATAGACATTTTATTTCCCGGAGATGCAATTAAGTTTGTCACACTGCATTTTTAAAACAGAAAAAAAGAAACAAGAAAAAAACAAGTATTGGCTCATTTTAAGAGTCAGATTGCAACGCACAGTCTACCACAACTATTGAGAAATCTAACCCCTTCCCCAATTCCTGAATTAAAAAAAGACTGAAAAACGTTTGGAAGGTCTTAGCAGAAGAACCCTTTTGTAACTGGCCAACCTTAGGTTGAAAAAGGAAAAGAACTGCCTTGGAACACATCTGAGCTTTTAAGTGAGCACTGGGAAACAAAATTATCTATTATCTCTTAATGAAGGTTCCATTCCTATTGCTTAGTACACCAGAAGAAAAAGGAAGAAGTGGTAATGCAAAATTTAACAAGCTGACACACTTTTAAGCCTGAAAGAGTAAAACTTTAGTGAGCAGTGAACGCCCCAGCAGCCCGGCTCAACAAGCAGCTGTTGAACAAAAGCTGCTGTTTACATAGGATTTTTGATTCACAAGTCAAAGTCTGTCCTCCTGATGAAAGGGGAACATCAGTAACCTTACTCTGGACTCCAGTATGAGAATAATCCTTTCCCACCCATCCAAAAATCCAGAAGCCACTGTTTATAGCAGGAATTAAATACTAGAAGCAAATACCCAGTGGGAAAAGCTTTACCACTGCAAACCTGGGAATAAATAGTCTGTTAAGATCACTGTCCAGACAGCCTGTATATTAACAGAGCTTTTGCATGTCTAATATCACCGGGCAACAAGTGAAAATTAGCAACTTTGGGCAAAAAATGAAAGTGAAGTTTGCTAGCAGCACTGTACCACCCCTCCACTATTTACTTTCTTACAGCTTCAGATTTGCTTCCAAACAGCCACAATTTACTGAGTCCCTACAGGGGGATCAAGACAGACAAATAATTGGCATTTTATAGAAGAGTCTTTTCTTACAATTAAATATTGCTCCATCATCTGACATCAGTGCAAGGTCAAATATTGCATTTTAGATTTATACGTATGTTTAAATTCTTCACCAGATCATATGAAATAAAGTGCAACAATGACCTTGCTCCTTTGCAACCTCCGGTAAGTAGGTGGCGGTGCGTTTTGATCCTTTTTCATTGATGAATTCTATTCTAATGCCATGTACACCCACCTGCAAGAAATGGGCACTTTTATTAGTACATTAAAAAAAGAGATACAAGAGATTCCTAGCATGACAAAGCTCGACACGTGAACCTTTCCGTGGTGGATGCCACTTTGCACACAGCTGCAGATGACGTTGAAACAAAACGCCATCTTCTTGCAAAACCCCAGCTGAGGTGCACAACCAACTGCTGACAGAATCCCCGGGCACCGGTCACTGCCAGTTGGACCCTGAAGCCCTCAAAATTCCTGCTCATGTATGGCGACAGCATTCAGCTTCCAGTTTCCAAGCTACTACAGCAGTATGGCAGAATGCCGCTACAGAAACCCAAATTCCTCATCTCAAGGCAGTAGAAGTATTTTATCCAGGAGTTGTCAAAAACAAAAGAGGCCAGGTACCTTTCCAGGGCATTATTTAAGAACTGCCAGTTTCAAGGTACAACAAGTTGCTTTGGAGTTCAAAACATTAATACTTTGGTTTTCACACACAAATACTGAGATGTTATTTCTACTTAAATCCAAAGTTTCCCACTTCGCGCGAGGAAGTGAAGAGCTCACATTTAAAAGGCAGTCACGGTATTTTGCATGGCATTTGTTTTTCAGCTCAAAATTTAATAAGAAACACTGACAGTTTTTCCAGTGACAGTGTCTTTTAACACAACCACATGACAGTGAGCATACAACTAGGAGGCATCTACAGAGCTCTTAATGACCGCTTGTTCAATTAACATATTTGCTTATTTTAAGACTTTATTTTTTAAGGACTGTGCTTTTTATATATTACATAAGCACAGAAGCACGGGAGAAGTCTTGGGCACGGCCTCCACAAACTTTCTGCACGAAACTACCATTCCTTACAAAGGAAAAATTAGAGACTAACATATTGAATTCACTGCCAATTTTCATGTATTTCATTACTTAACATTCATAAAATGGATACATAACCACCATATAAAGTTCAAATCTGTACACTCAGATGATGTAATTATGAACTTAAAGAGCCTGAAAGTAAAGAGAAATGGTGTTTGAGGCTAAAATCTGCTTAGTTTATTGCTAAAATAAGAACAGAGTATGTTTTCACAGCTGCAAGAATGCTGCAAACAAAGATCAGCACTTTAGCCCCAAATATCTCTTTCTAGTAACCCTCCTTTGCACATCTTTGCCCATACCAATTTTGAAAGGCTTTCTGTTAGAACAGAAAAAAGTAGTTACCAGATTAAAAGAATGCCATTTCAGATTGCTGTAAAATACAACCCGCCTCCAGCTTCCTCAGAAGCATCATATCAGCCCTCCTCAGCTCAAGGCCTTCTGAAATCTCATCTCATGTGTACTACAATGTGTGGTTACTGTGATGAGACGAAGATGGGCGCTTCATTGTGTCAGACTGTTACAGCCAAGAGCAGTTCAGCCATATTTAGAAGGCAAGTGCTAACCAGCAGACCATGGGAGGAATTTCATGGAGCCCTTCCATGGGATCATTGTCAGCTATTAAGCTTACACAAGTTTCCAGTCTGCTCCTACTGGGAAATTCTCAGCAAAGTCACCACGTGATTTTTAGGCACCATGCTAGGAGAAGGCTGACAGTTTGATTTGCAAACTAACAGAAAGCAACACCTTATTGGTCTTACTCCCTTTCACGAATAAAATGTAGAAGAGAGCTTGATCTGTAAGCCCACCAGTCCACCACTGTGACAACAAATGTGACAACTAAAAATTCCATTCAATACACATTTGTTACGTGTGGGCCCAACAGGAAACTTCTTCTATTAAGAATTCTTAAACATCCAGTGGAATTAAGCTATTGTTAAAGGGAAGTCATTATTACACGAAAGTGCTCTCAATCTGTGAGGTGTCTCTGGCACTGTAACACATCCAGCAGCATATACAACAACGTCAAACATCTTCCGTCTGTTCAAATACAGTCTAAAAGTACAGCACAACAATCAACCTGGCTGAGATGTGAAGATGATCATAAGTCCAGTAATGCTTTTTTGCAAGCATCTAAAACCAAATCATCTGGGAAAGAACATAAGAATACAGAATAACACTTCTTCCAGTACACCTTCCCAGAAATAACTCTAAAAGCTTCATAATCTGTGGCTTTTATGCTGCTGCTCTGAGAGAACTCAAGCAGGTTTCCCAGAACCAGTCAGGTAAAACAGATTGTGCTCCATGCATAAGGACCACAGGAAAACAAGAGCTGTCAGTTACGTGGCCTCACTGCATGAGGGCTTGGTGTGGTCTGTGCAGGGCACTTGCTCTGAAAGCAAAGGAAGATAAATGGAATCAGCTGTCTTCCATTTTCCTGGCTCAGGCTTCCAAGGCAATGGCAGTTCTACCAAAATGATCTCTTGAATCGCTACACAAAACAATCTGTATAGAGTGCCCAACAGCGACTACACTGAATTTATGCAGATTATTTAAGTGGTGTGAGTTCTGCTGCAGATGCTCCTGGTACCAAAGATGTTTTCTCATGAGACGTGTGAAATCCTTACCTCCCAGTCCATGTAGTCACATACATCTTCAAAGTTAGTGAGTAGAGACACTGAGCAGAAAAGCCGCGGCAGCTCATCCCTCGTCATTGGGGGGAAACGACTATCTTTAAGGGCACTGTTGAAGACAAAACAGAATTTCATACTTTTTTTTTTTTTTTAAATAAAGTTCAAAGATCTAATGGCTCAATTGAAAAACATCATTAAAAATACATCAAAACCCAACAACTGACGAAATGATGACCAGTTTGATAATCCAGCTGTCAGCATCACACACTGACCAACATCCTCAACCTCTTCCTTAGACATCTGCTTCAGAGTTCTTGGCTGGCCAGTCAGGTGGAGCTCTGAGGGCCATTCCTCCCTGAGAAGATTCTGCTACTTACTAATGAACCACCAGAAAGTTTTGGAAAAAGCTGAACAGGAAAAGGTGCTTTTCTACCTGCAATTGAGCAAACTCCTTTTGAAAAAGGTTCAACTGTATGACACAGAGGGATAAATTTACAGCCTGCAAAACTCAAATGTAATACAATAACCAAACTGCAGAATTTAATTAAAAATAAACAAATAAATAAATCCAAGTAAGCAGAATATTCTACAAATAATAATAATATTCATGCTTACTGGCAAAGGTTAACAGAAACCTTTTTTAAAGAAACATCCAGGACTTCTATACTTGCAGACCTACAGGACTTGAAGGTGTTCTGCAAAGCAGAGGTAACGATTAGTAACATGGAAGCTTGCAAACAGCTACATGAATCCTCAGAGTAAGGTATCATTCTACAAATGGACATACACCCAGTTGACAGAACTCAGTAACAGGAAAAACCTTTTGTGTGCATTCCAGGACCCCTTGAAAAGCAAAGCATGAACAGACAGTAAGCAGTACCATCACTAGGAACAGCTAAGAACCTACTTGCATGAGTTCGGTTAAGAACTGGTTCAACTGGAAAAGGGAAGGTTAAGGCAAGTATGGTATCCCATCACTTCTTGTTTCCTTAGGATTTTAGATATGACACATGAATACAAACACGCTCATCTCCAACACAAACAGTGATCTGCTAACTAAGCTTTTTGTTAAGTAAGGAGAGTCTATCATTAAGAGACTTGTTAAATAACTACCAAGTTCTTCACATGTTTCATATAAAACCTTGATCGTTCTTCCTCCTTTCGCTTGGCCTGCAGCCAGGGGCTGCTGTCAGCCGATACAATTACAGTCATGCCCATGGCCTTCAGAATATGGCTGATACCATCATTTTAATACAGAGGAGTCTAATTTTATTAAAGCAAACAAAAGCATTTCACCAGAAACAGCATTCCATTTTGAATGAATGCCATACGCTGAAGAATTAAAATAGAACCTTTCCTTCTTGGTGATGTGGGGAGGAAAGCAGGCTTTCTTGCAGACGTGCTACAATTACAAAAATAAAAAAGAATGCAGCCCTGGAATTACTGCTGGTTCTTCTCCAAACATCGGTATTTTTACACTATAAAATGGATAAGAAATTCAGATTTTCATTATGGAAATACATTCATTGTAAAAGTAGGAAACAGTTGGTAGGTCTGTTATACCCAGTGTTTTGGAGTAATTCTAGGCAAGCCTAGTCAAAGCTGCCACGGACAAGGAGAAAAGATGCTGGGACTATACGTAACCAACCAAGATAAATCTATTATTTACACTGGGTAGTGCCACACACACATGTGAAGAACTGGGAACGCTAACAGGATTTAAAGCATAATGCCGGTGATGTTTAAGTAATGACATTCACTGAAGATGTATCAAAGACGATCTCCAAGATTCTGGTGATGAGATCTGCAAAGCCAGCTGTGTGACTGTGGGAAATCAGTCACCTTTCTCTGTTACCTGACGTTTCAGAGTCATTAGGGATCTACTTACATGGCCACAGTTGAAGAGAGATGAAAATATGATCGGCTAATTCAGCCTTCGTATTCCTCCACATAGGAAAAACACATCTAAGCATAAAGGGAGGATACTCTGAACACAGGGACAGCTCAAACCAGAGTCCATCTTGCCTAGTATTAAACAGGATCCAGCAGCAGATGGCGAAAAGGATAAATACAAGAACACAAATACCCAGGGTGTGCTTGCCCAGAATGCTCTGGGAATCCAGCTGTTTAAAGCTTAGGAATTTGGAGCCAGAGATGGGATCTCCACACTTATTAAATAAACTCATGGAGAGCTTTTAAGTGCATGCAAACACGCTCCTGAAATTTCCTCAGAAACTCTGAACTTCTTTTGATATTTTGATTAACAAAAATGTGATCCAAACAGAATGTGGTGCTGCTACAGGTTTGCTTACATGCAAATGTCTCATTTCCCTGAGGAATACTCTACCTCTTATCATGTAACCAGCTAGAACTGTAACTATGGCTATTTGGATACACTGCCAAAAAGCACCAAAGACACAAACATCATTTCATTAACAAACTATAAGTTCAGTTACCTTGTAAAACAGCATGTATGGATATGCCGTCCTCGTTTAACCCTGTTTTTCATAACTTTCACAACAATCTTACCATGCAAAACATTTCACCTACTGTAAGAATTTATGACCCTTAGAAAACCAGAAAGGCTTTTTTTTTTCTTCCTTTTGGCACAGCTTGATTCAGGAGTTTATCCAGCGTTCACTTCCCACCCCTAAAGCTGCCAAAATGCGCTTCTGAATTTAAACATTCTGCGGCAAAGGCTGTGTGCTGTGGGGATAAGCCTGATCCCAGTCACCACACAAGCTGAAGTCCAGGCAAAGTCCCACTCACTGAGGACCTGCTGCGCTGGCACTGCTAGACAGGGAACCACCCTTAACTGAACGTACTTCTAAGCTGCATGGAAACAAACATCACACGTGGTGTGTAAGGCACATCTCAAATGCGGTGATAGTTACGCACAAAATGGGTGAATGATGATGAATCTCAATATTGATAAAAAGCCGCGATACAAAACCTTCCTGTGAATGCAGTGGAAGCTGAAAGGCAGACAGAGGCAGAAAGCCAAAGGCAAACACAGCCAACAAAGTAGTGAACTTTAGTGAAAGCAGAGCAGCACAGTACACAGTACACACGCTATTAGTGATCTTGACTGGCTAATTCCATTGTCTGCTAATGTGAAACTGGCACAGCACCTTGCTTTCATGTAACTGCCTCGCGACACCTACAGCACTGCTCAGCACATGACAGCACCATCTGAGCCAGATCTGAGACTATTCCTTCAGAACTACGTGCCTTCTTGGTCTGTACACCTGCTGGGAGTTTGCTCCCTAGCACCTGCAGTGCTATGGACATCTTTGCACATGTCCAGTATCAGCACTGCTGCTGCTGAACATGTGAGCCATCTGTAGAACAAACCCATCGGAGACTGGAATTCAAGATGCCACCACAACTGCTCAGTACGGAATATTATGCTCCTCCTTTCCCCATCTCCAGATCTCACGTCACAATTTGTCTTTTCATTCGGAACAACTTTGTCTCCATAAGGTAAAACCAAAATGCAGCTGGAGAAATTTGTGCTGACAAACAGTCAACAAAACAAATGGAAGGAGAGGCCAAGGAGAACGCATCTGTTTGTACTGGTTGTCCACACTGAGAATATTCTGTGTGCCTACGCTGAACTGTATGAGAATGGATTAGTCCAGAAATTATATCCTGTGTCAGATTTAGGAAAACTAGCTTCAAACTGAACATCTGGTTGGCAGGAAACATAGATGCTGTTAGACGCGTTTCCCTTCTGAATTCACCTGTAATCCTCAAAACTGCAATTATTCAGAGTAAGTCTAGAATTTATCTCAGGGATATTTAATAAGTCACCATCTACTGACTATTGTGATGACTCCAGCACAAGTGGATGGCATCCAGCAGACCTCCTCACGGGCAGCTGTCCACACTGAGAGCTTAGCTTTGTGCGATGGTTAACAGACGGTCAGAAATGCCAGCAGATCTCAGCACTTACCCAGCATAAGAAAGTTTGCACGAGCTTTAACTTTTGTAGCTCCTGTTCTGTGGAAAAAGAATTTCAGTTTCTAGAGACAACAGTTTGGCACTTATTATACACTTCACACACTCTACAAAGATGTACATATGTAAATTCAGACTTCGACCTCACTTTTACTGTTAGCATGACTCGCACTGACCAATTTAAAGCAAGCACAGCAGAGAGACAAGAAAACATGTGCTCACTTTCCTTAAACTTATCACTGGTCTGAGCTGCTCAGAGTGAAGTCCCTTTGTAACTGTGTAGGCATCCTTCATTAGCAGAAGAAACTGCTGTTTTTATTTGACAGAAGCATTACCAGACCATGATTTTACCATCTTATTCAATGCCATATTCTTTTGTTATTCTTCTGTTGGAAATACAGAAGGATTCAATTGGAGCAAAGACAGGTATATTAGGAATCAGATTTAAAAAATAAAACTCCACATTTTTTTCTGCTGAGCTTAGAATGAAGGAGAGGTAAGTGGAAACAATTAGTAAAGTAAGTTGGAAAAACTAAGCAGAGTTCAACTTAAAAGAAAAAAAGCAACTTTAAAGGAAAAAACACTACTAAAAAAAACATTTTCTACGCCATCTGCTCTTTATTTCCTAATGCCCAGGATGAATTTACATATCCTGCTGCTGACTAACTAGAAGTACTTGCTTGTGAGGAGTTGAAAAGAAGCAGTGCCAAGCAGGGGGAATTTTAGCTGGCCAATAAAATGACATTAGTTTTTCCACATGGGGTTCTGCTTCATGTTAAAAGCAAAGCAGGCAAAGTCAGAACTGAATCCTGTTCAAAGAAAACTATTTTTAGACACAACATGCATGCACACACGCACAGCATTTCTCGTTAAATATACTTGATTTATGCAGTCTTGAGTGTCCTACTAAGACAGACCTACTGCCAGCCAAGAAAACACAAAGTACTGCTCAACGACCACGTTTTCCTGGGCTGAGCTGTGCTATACATATCTCAGCTCCTGCTTAAATGAAGCTCATCTGTCCAGAAGCTCTCCAGAAATATGTTCTTCACTAACTTCATGTTTCATGTTTCACTTCTCTTTGTACTTGAGAATATTTAAAAAGCTTGTGAACTCTCTAAAGATGTAAAAATAAGGAAATTGTTTAAGCTATTTTGAGTTACAAGTACCAGCATGAAATTTAGTGACAATATAATTAAAGCTTATATTCCTAAAGACTACACCTTGCTTTAGTAAAGTGCCATGAGAACAGCTCTTCAGAATCCTCTGAAACAACAGTATGAGCAGGTGAGCGCAATTCACAATTGTGCTCTCCAGCTATAATCTCTGCAGAGTACAGAAATGCTAACAGAAATACAATAACCAACCTCAGACTTTAAGAACCTTTGGTTCTTAATGTGATGTGGCAGCCAGCTGGCAAGGAGGACAGAAATGGGGGAAATCAAACACAGAAATGGAACTACATTATCCAGTTCAGGGGTGCATGAAAATCATCACGACTGAAGGTACAGCTTCTGTAAAGTTTGCTGGCATGTGGACACTGCAAAAATTAGAGAGGGATTTATCCATGGACAAATGAAGGCATAAGACAAATTAAATTCTATTTTATAATTGTATACTGTAGTAATAATTACATTTCTCACTAAATTATTTTTGTGGGAAGTCACATTGGCAGACACCCCAAAAAAATCAATTAGATTTTGAGTTCAATCTAGTACTGATCATTTCTTCTTAATTATTAATTCAGTTCCCTGAGCACGAATAAACCAAACTGTAATTTTCAGCACCTAAAGTAAACAACAGTTTCCTGAATACAGTCAGCACAGTGATGAACAATAGGTAAAAGACCAGACTTTACACTCTCGACACACAGTACACTGGCACTACTTTTACACTGCAGGCAAATGACTTCATGCACTACCTGGAGAAAACCCTTTTCGATCATCTCAGTGAGCACAGTTCTGTTATTCTCCATTCACTGAGAGAAATATGCTCAGCAGAGGTAACTTAGAAAACGTGTTTTACAAATAAACGGTCCTACATTGATAAACCAAGACCAAAGGGCTCAGTACTGCTGTTCAGTTAAAACATCCTGATAGGAACAGGTGGCAAGCTTGCTGCATTCTGGTTAACAGCAACAAGGGATGCTTAGCGACAGGATTTCAGAAAAAAGCCAAACAACAACAATATGTTTGTCCCATTGCAGAGTTACATCACTGACAGTAGCTGAGATTTTTACTTTTCTTTTTTTCATTAACTTCAATAAAGAAGAAATTGAAGAGCACATCTGCATGTCACCAAAATCAGCAATCCCAACAGCCTTAGTGCTTCCGTGTCACAAAATGCTTACAAATAAAGTTAGAAGCATGGGGCAGAGCACACTCATTTTCAGAAGGAGGACTTCAGCTGGCAGAGTTTCACCAGCTTACATGGAGATCTCAAGGAGTGATTCATCCAAAATTACCATTGTTTTTTTTTTTTCCTTTTTTTGTCAGACTTCAAAATTTCCAGGAAACAAAACAACTGTGAATGACGCGTTCTGTGCTTTTCCTGAGCCCTCCCTTACATCTGGGGAAAGAACAACATTTCTACTTCCTGCACATTATGTTGCTAAGTGGCAGTCACAGAGTAGGAGGAAAAAAAAAAAACAAGAAAAACCCCCACACGTGTTGACATTTTGCACAGAAATAGCTCGACAACTTTGCCCAACTAATTATCACAGTGCAGCAGTGTTTCAGGTAGGAGAAATAAAATACTGATTTGGCATTTTGGCTCTTCAATCAATTTTCCTAACTCCTGAAAACTGAAGTATGCCAGGAAAGCTCTCTCCCAGTCTGTCTCTCCTGCCCGCCACACTTCCAGCAGCTTAGCTGCAGCCCTCCATGTTAAGAGGAAAAAGGAATACTCTGATGCTCTATTTTATACAGCTGCTTTGATTTTGAAAACAATCACATTCTTCTAAAAGACAACTGAATTAAGTGTTTAGACACGTGAAGTGCTTGGTTGGTAAGCCATCCATCTCTGTCTGCCACTGAGACACGCTACAGGAAACCAGGGACAAGGTTCTGAATCAATACTGCAGCTTACTGCAGAACAACTGCATCTTCCCCCACGGGACGGTGTCAGTTCTGTGTGTTATGACAGAGGTGCCCAGCTGGGGTTTGTGTTAAGAGCACTGCTGTGCAAGTCATGTCACAATGGTTCACGGTCAAGGACAAGCCAGAAGTGACTGCTGGTGGTAATAACGGAACCCAACAAAACAGTCCCCACTTCATGGGACTACTTTAAGAAGAAAAAGAAAATGTAATGAACAAAGAGTGAGCAAAAGCTGGATTAAAAACTGTCTATAAAGCAGAGATTTTCCCCAGCATTGCAGTATTGTACTGGGAATTCTCAAAAGGTTCGTTCACACAAGCACTAACTTAAACACAATTCAAATACATGAAGAATAAGAAGAATAATTCAGTTTATTTCATTTGTAATATTACTAAAATCTGAACAGAGGCAATTAGGATATACCACAATTAACCATTTCTTCATCACTATCCCTGCTGTACATGAAGATGGATGTTTTTATCACCTGCTCCTCATGCTGTACAAACTCATCAGTAACTGAACTTGTGCAAGCATCAAGCACATAGGTAAAGAGTCATGGAAACATATTAAAATAAATAAAAATTAATACATCCTGAGTTTGATACTGACTGCAATCACAAGTGGAAACAGTTTCTGTTTATCAAAGAATCACCAGATGGTTGGCGGGGACCACAGGATCCAGCTGGACCAACCCATGCTCTAGCAGGGCCAGCAGAGCCGGGTGCCCAGGCCCACAACTTGAAGAGAAGGTGGCTCCACCTCCCTGAGCTACTTTGGCATTGCTCTGTCACACGCACAGTTGAAAAGTGTTTTCTGATGGAACCCTCAGTAGTCCAGTTTGTGCCCTCTGCCTTTTGTCCTGACACTGGGCACCACAGAAAAGAGCCTGGTTCTGTCCTCTTTGCACCTTCCCTTCAGGGAGAGGCTAGATTCCCCCCGAGCCTCCTCTTCTCCAGGCTGAACAATCACAGCTCTCAGACTTTCCTCGTAGGAGAGGTGCTGCAGCTCCTTCAGCACAGGGCTTCATAAGTGCAGCTTCTCTTCTGCCTTTCCCCATATTCTCTCTCCCCCTTCCCAACATCTTTACCATGCAGGGATAAAGGAGGACCACACAACTGAGAAAGGTGTGACGCTTTGTGTCATACCTATGCCAACATTCAAGAAGCTGAAAGGTGACACTTGTGATGGAGACGTCCTGTTTTGATACACATCAAAAGCAAATCCACAGCACTTCCAATAATCCCACACCATCTCAGTAAGCTTACCCCTGCTGCTCCAGATGCTCATGAAAAAATCGTATAGCAAAACTGACCAGGGTCTGGCGTGCAGGCTTTTGTTTGGCAAGCACATAAAGGACAAGCTGAAACTAACTGAGCTCCAAGTGGACTAAATCACAGTGCCACTAACAGCCTGTCCAGCAGATGGCAAAGTTTAGATAATTAACAAAAGCAACCTCTTCAATTAGATATAGAACTCTTAAGTTCAAGTCATATTAACCACTCCAATCCTCAGGTTATCACTACAGTTCCTCACAGCTTCAGCAGGTTTTTCAATACTGACCACTTTACCCCAGAACAGATACCAAAGTCACACCAAATCTTTTGGGCCACTTTACTGCTCAACTGAACCCACACGTCACCAATTCACAGAACAGTGCTCACCTCCACAGAAGTGTTCAAGTCATAACTGTAAGAAAGAAGAAATTAATAAAAACATTTTTAGTTCTTTGTGCACTGTTAAAAGCCTCTGCAGCAGACATGGAAAAACAGATGTTCTTACACCCAGCAATGCAATGACACCTAAATATATGGAATATTGTTTGAACATTTACACGTTCAATTTCCTGTGACTTGTTTAAAAAAGTGTTTATTTCTATCAGACTTTTGTTCCAGGCTTTCAAGAGAGTACTCAATTTTCTCAGCACAACTTTATCACTGGAAGCACTATAAACTACACTTTCTGCTGCTTTTTTAAAGTTGCCAATGTGATTCGATTCGGTTGATGTTGCAGATGGAATTTAACAGTCTCAATTTTGATACTGCTTATTACAAATCCAGAAACTATATTCTATGGTGTATAGTTTGAAACCACAGTTCTCAGGGAATTACCTACAATCAGATTAAGAATAAGGAAAGCAAACAACATGTTAGAATAGGCAGTAATTGAACAGAGAAGGAAAAACATCATATTCATGCGGCGTTTCACTCTAAACATTTCACAGAAAAAATATGAAGATAATAAAACATTCTAAGCTATGAAGATACTGATGAATGCAGTCTGCTTACACAGGATCCACACTATCTTAGAGACAGGAATACGACCACAGAGAGCTGAATAGCACCCTGGCACGTTCCCTAAGACATGCCTTCCTCACTGGCACCTCCACTCAGCCTGGATTATGGTTAAACCAGATGCTTTTTCATGGTATTTTTCATCTCTTCTAACCCGAGTGCAATCTCTTGCACATGCTGCACCAACAAAACGATGCAAATGTGAGCGCTGATCAGTGTAAAGGTTAATGTATGAGCTCGTGGCATCTAATTCTCAGTGTCTTTATAAATACAGTAAAGAAGATGGGCACAGGATGGACGCCTTGTGGTGCAGCACATGTAGTAAGACCTCAGGGAAAGAAATAGCCACTCCTTGTTTCACAGGAACACACAGGCACAGAAGAAAGCCCTTTGGTGTCTAGACACTCCTGAATGAGAATTGCTGCATTAGAACAAAACTTAATTCATTATTAAAGGCAACAAGCAAGGGTTCTCAACATTTGTTTCTCAGTGTTTTGCAGACTAAGTCATGACTGCTCAATAACTCTACACACCAATTCAAAAACAGCGTAAGCTTTAGATACACGTACCCACTCTGTGCATCTGGAGGCTTTGCTGTCTGCATGTTTCCTACCCTCCTTGTACCACACCATGAAGCCTTCAGTACACCACTTCTCTTTTCCTTTTAGGAAATCTGCCACTTCTGTCTTTCATGACATCAGTTCACTGCTTTACCCCGGTACTCCTCGTTTTCTGCCACAGTTCTGTTGACTTCAGGAGGTATTCGCAGTGCCACCACCAACAGATTCAGCTTACAGAACTAACTGGATGGGGCAGCCACAGATCACTATACCCAAGGTCAAGATATCTAAGCAAGAGAGTCTTTGCAAGCTCAGCTAAATGTTATATTTGATTCCAAACCTGCCAGCTGTCGCTCTCCATGTGCTTTCCACACGAAACCAGATTTTGAGTAGAAAAAAGAAAAGCAGGAATGCAATGTAAAGTTCAGAAATGAAGACGAAGCAAAAGGTTCAGTTTAGGCTACACCGCATCTGTCTGCAACCTCACAAATGGAAACATAAGTGGTGAAGGAATGCATTTAACTTGGCAGTGTTACACACATTTGAAAATTCTGCTCAGCTAAAGAATAAAAGATCATTAGAACTCAAAGTATAAACATAAATATATTTGAATAACAAATTAATTGAAATGTCAAATTTGTGCTTGCTAATTAAATATTTCACATAATATCCTCTCAGAGAATCTACAAGCCAAATTCTTCTCCCTTTGAAGGCAATAGGAGTTCTGCCATTCACCACAGTAAAAGCCTCAAAGAACAAATAACTCTGTTTAGTTCTCAAGTTAACTTAGCTTTAAACGACTCTGCTATATACAGATTGCTGCATATATATTTAAAAATGCTTAACTGAGCAAATTATCATTAAGAGCAACTGAAGTTTGATCATTCAATGTTGAATGAGGATACAACATGGGCACAAAACTGGTTTATTTTTAATTACATTCATTAGAGCTACAGTCAACACATCTAAAGTGCTTAATGCTTAAATGGAACTAGGTTTCATCACCTATAGAATGCAGCTCACAAACGTTTCACCTCCTGAGCGTCAGGAATACTCCAACAGTTTTGTGAAACTGGAGATAACAGCTCTTGTAAACCAGCATTTCTGAAAACACTCATGTATTGTAGGCCTCCAATAAAACCTTTCAAGTTCACGGAGCAAGAAAACAGAAAGTCACCCTTTTAGTAACTGAAAAAGCTGAACAAAAGAGGGGGTTGCTCAAACAATTGAGGCTGCATGCGGTGCAGAGACCTCCACAGACAAAGCACAGCTGCTGCACTTTGCAACGAGGGATTAGCAGTCTAGGTCAAAGGAAAAAAAGCCTCTCTAGCTAAGTGAGCAAACTGCAGAATGCATCCTCAGCACAGATGAGAAAGGGCCATCTAACTAGCTTGCAAATTGTGTAGAAGCTTCTGGGAACAGAAACAAAACAATTCCTTGACAGAACGTGTGAACATAATTCTGCTGAAAAGCAGCAATACCATCAGAGGGCTCAGGCTGCAGTGACCTTCTCCATTATTTTAAAAATCACATCTCCCCTCTCCCTTCTGTGCATTCATGAATATAAACACACACTATTCCTTCATGGCAGAACCAACATGCTATCTGTGTATCTGTAGAGTATTAGCATCTAGGAAAAACAAAACAAAACAGCCTAAGAGTAACAGAACAAGCTCTTCATTGCCTTCCATGAGAACCACAGCTGTTAAAAATACCTATGTATGCACATGGCTGGATTTCTGTCTCCTCCTCAAATGCAGTCACTCAAGGCTCTTCCAATGTGCATACAATTGAGTCAATCCATTTTGGCTTTAAACATTTTTGGCTTTATGCTGACACTTAACTGAGCAGAATATAACCCAATGTTTGAAGAAAAGGAATTGCTGATTTTTTCATCACACAAGATATATTTTTATTCTAAATCATTAATTTCATCAACTTTACTTTACAGAAAGGACAACCCTACTGAACTGACACTTGCTACCAGAATGTACCCCAGTGAATGTACGTCTAACCTGGCTTTTGCTATGGAATGAAATACCACAGCAGCTACTTGCAGGTAGGTCAGTGTCTAAACTTCCAGATGAACTGTATGTTGCAGGCAGCTTTGGAAATCCACTTCAGTTCATGGTATTAAATAGTGTAAGCCATGAGAACTACCTGAGCTGGAAATATCAAAACGTTGTACTGTTCTGAAAACCAAGAGCTTTTCTTCCTTTTCCCCATCCAAAACACATGAAATCTACTTACCTCAAAACTCACTAAAAAAAAAAAAAGGGCATAACACTGTTCACTTTAACAAAGTCACACTTTCTCGGTGATAAAAGTTTCCAACGCCTTATTTTGAAATAATGGCTTACATGACACATTAATAATTGCCATTTGCACAAAAGCCTATTTCAGTGAGGCTGGGCTCACAGCTTTATGACAGATGGGGAATTCCCCAAGAGCTGTGCTCAGGCTCATCAGAGCACTCCTTAACATCTGTACAAGTTCCCTAAGTTATCGTGGGAGTTATTTATATACGTACTTGCACAGATGGAGAGACTGCTTGCATGACTACTGGCCCTTTATTGCAAGTAATACAGACTAAGAAAAAACACTAACTGCAATGGAACAACAAACTTTACTGTAAACTAAGAAATTCTGTAGACTGCAAATCAGTACCATTAGTAAAAAAATAAAATAAATTTTCCACTGTGGTCAAAAAGCTCCTGTCAGTGGATATTTATGAACCCTCCATTATATTTAGAAAAGTTTTGAAAATTCACACAAAAGCAGAAATCTGTGAAGGAGTGTTTTATGTATAAAATGTATGGGTTGCTATCTCTCATGAGTACAGCTGAAAATGGCACGAAGATTTCAAAGAGAAGAGACTAACCTCAGCTCCTTTTGTCCCTAGTATTTTATTTTAAAATTAGATTAGGAAAAAGCTGTTCTTTTCAGACGCATACATGTTCCCATCTATTCTAATGCATCAAATGAACAGTGAAACTTCAGTCGCTTGCCAGTGATGAAAGTCAAGCCAGGTTACCCCTCTTTTTTTCAGAGATCCCATTCCCACAGATATGTAGAGACAGAAGCAGTAACAGTACGGGCTGCTGGGGGTTATGAGACTCCTGGAGAACCCAGAGCCAGAGGTGCTTTGAGGCTTACAAGTCTTCAGACATTCTTCAGCACTGCACACTGCTCACGTCCAACCAGAGGCAGATGGGCTACTTCTTCCAAAGGCTTTTCTACATTCTCAACTTTAAAGGACATGAGGCATAGCTTCTCTGTTCCTGGTGTCAACTGGAATGAGTTTTAGAAACAAGTATCTGTTGGCACTGTTTAAAAACACCATAAAATCTTGCTATAACTTACAAGTGCATTTTAATTCGCATTACTCTGGACTATGAAAATAGCAAGTTACATTTTAAGAGCTTCAACATTTTTGTGTTAAAGTGCAGAGAGATAATGAGGGCTTTTGGAGCCTGGTCTCCCACACCCAGTTCGTGCTGCGGCTTCGTTATACAGTCTCAAAAGGAAGCATCAGAAAACTCCTAAATGGAGGAGGTGTTGACAGACTGAAAACTTTAATCGAGACTCCTTTCCCACAGTCCTTCCCACACAAAGCTAGAGAGTTTAAAGATTTTAACAGCTTGTACACGTAAGAGACATTTCTTTTTCCTTTAGCCTCATTTAATCCCTGATAACATCTACTAAAACAGTAGATTTCATGTAATGTAGCTTCTTGAACAGAAGAAAGACTGCATTTATTCTACTATCTCAGGTACCAAATACACCACTGCTGCACCTCAGTTTCAAGCATATTAGGAAGTGAGGCATAATCTATGTCGTCATCTTCCCTCTCATATGTAGCGCTTCCCAAGGGTTGTTTTTGCTATTTGGTTTTGGGCTTTTTTCCCCCCTTAGTAATAAAGTTGTGGGAAACGTCCCTTACTCAGTATTAAAAATAAACATTTCCTGCTGAGCTGAGACCAGAGAAGCTTGCCCAGAAGCAGGTAACTTTATGCCAACTTCTTCTCTGTCCTAGCTACAAGTTTCCATATATGCAAAATCTTCCTCTAAAACACAACTGCTGTGAGACACATTCCATCTGTGCTTCTCTTCTGTGTCAACACACAGTTTTACCTGCTAGTTCTCAGCACAGCCTCTCAATCTGAGGCCTTCTTGTAGTGTTTAAGAATCTAAGAAATCACTGAAACTCTCAATTGAAAACAACTTTCATTCTAACAGATATTTTAGGAAACAGTTTGAAGAACATTCCCTCTGAGAGTCCACATACAACAAGATGAAACAGTTAACCAAAAAAACCAAACAACCCTGAATACCAATGACTATCCATATCACTAATGGAAGAATATGAGTTTTGGCAATGAATTTTAAAGCTTTGCTAAGATAACCAGGGTTGCCAGTTTCCTTAACCCCACCCTGCTTCCCAATTATTTATGTCAAGTAACATTCAAAGTCAAATGAAAACCTGACATTCCACCCAACTTTAGTGCCAACCCACCTAGACCCGCGCCTTTGAACTCCCAGGGTGTACACCATTTGTTCACATTAAAGAAGGAGACTGTGTGGGAAGTACAAGAAAAACAGGAGCATCGTGGGAAAGCCTAGTCACAAATGACATGGCTCCTCCCTGAAACCCATCTGGAAAGTCTGAGTAATTGTGGGATATCCCCAGTTACTCAACATTCAGTCAAATTTCAGGAATATCTGATTTATTTTGGACACTACAGATCATACCAACTAATGCACGACAATTTGGCTTTTCCAATGCATTTTGTATGAAGCATATTCTCAGAATTCTTGGGTTTTAATGCATGTTCTTTTTGCCCACAGTTATTTCCTTTTTTTTTTTTTCCTTTCTCTTTTTTTCCTTCAATATGATGATGAAATAAGTACTTTACTTTCAGAGAATTTTCTTCTAAGGTTGAGACCTAGCACTCAGGACAGCCCCAGCAGAAAGCCTCCCAACCTTACCCAGCTGCTTTGCACTGATCATCTTCAATTCCAGAATTCCATTTTTCCTAGATCCCCTATTACCTTCCATAAACAGCTACCTCACAGAATAAGTTTATCCCACCCAATGCAGAAACACACCTCCCTGAGTCAAAAATTCACATTCCCTGATTCAGTCTTCCCAGTAAAATTGTTGTTGATATTTGATAACCCTCCCTTTATTTAAAAAGCTTTCATAGGGCATCTCTACACCCTCTTCCTTTCCTGTCCTCCCATTTGTAGTGCTTTGCCTTGCTTTCTTTCAGGAAGTGTTACTAAGGAAACAGCATATCACGTACCATTAAGTCCACAGGTCTAGCAGGGTTTTCTCAGGAATAATAGACCAATAATTACAAAACTGATACTGCGAGCACCCCACCCCCACCCCCCATTTTAATAAAGGAAAAAAAAAGGCAGTTATTATATCCCTACACATACAAACATACAAGAAACATATTTACTAAAACAAGCTTCTACTATCTGAACAATAACATCATTTCATTTACATTTCATAATGAAATAAGGAGAAACATTTCATCCATCATTAAAGCAAAAGGGATTTTTCCCCAACTTCCTAGAGCCAGTATGCAATTCAGCTTTGTCGTTTTGAGAAAAGCCAGGAGACAGTTCTGATAAGCAACAGTTCCCTGAAATAACAACCTGGCACCATATGCACAAAATCATTACAGATCTACTTACTGGATTGACTCACACAGAATAACTAAGCTTGGCTCAATAAATTCAGATTTGTATACTTCACTTAGAGTTCCTGGTACTGTGAGTTTACATAATAATCCATTTTATTACTAAACAATTATATTCCACTATGACACATCTGAAGGTTTACCCAATTTGAAGTGGTATTTGCAGAATCCATGTCTACAATAGTTCAAAACAAGGTTTTATTGTCTAAAATGAGACTCAGAAATATCAACAGCTTCAGGTTTCAGTAGAATATAACATCTACACTTAAAACAGGCAAACATGAGTCTGCATAATGTTTTATTACAATGTTGCCTCGATTTCATTAAGGTTAATCAGTTATCATTTAAAAGTTAAGGTGTCAATACATCTCCTTTTCATTTCACATATCAGAAGCAACAGATCATATTAAAACCATGCACTTAAGCAAGCATTTTGGGTAATAATAATAAGAGGGGGAGAGATGTCTAGGACTATTAGTAATACCTTTGGAGGTCAATCCCACCACATTAAATGCACAAATTAGTAATTAATAAAGCAAAGATTACTGTGGAACTCTCTTAATATATTTTAGTCTGGTTCCAACTTCAGAATTTAAGGCAATTCTATTAAATCAGGTGCAATTTCTATAAAGATATGGAAAAAGTATGAACGTTAACACAGTGCACCTTACCTTCACTAACACTACGAAAGTCCAGACCACATCTGGAAACCCCATACTCCTATGTTAGCATTTCACGTGCAAAGTTATAACTTCAAAGACAACCAGAAGGGAACATACATCTAATTTAAAGGGAAAGTGAAAACAAAGAAAACCTGAAGAGGCTTCTATTGAATTAACTTGCCTCCTAAATAAAAAAGTTTGTTAATTACTGAAAAGGATTTTGTAACAGCTTACTTACAGAAAGGCGTGTGAATTAAAAGCTTATCTAATTTTTGCAACTGCATCAGCCAAATAAAAGAGATTATATCTCTGCATGAATCCTACCTCACTTACACACTAGAACAACCTGATTGTTTTTAAGCCACCAGTTTCAAAAACTTAAAGGATCCATCTTCTAACAAAAATAATATTCACTGTAAGGGAAAGAAAATCACAGCTACCTTTGCAAAGCATTTATACATAAAGGCACAAAAGGCACAGTGCACACCAGTAGACAGAGACAGCTGACCTAAAATATACTGAAGAGTACATAACACCTAACAAAACAGGATAACTTCAACTACTGGCAGCTCACAAATCCTGTGGCCATACATAATGTCTTAAAGGTGCCATACCTTTTGCCCTCACACTTTATCTCTGAGTCATGACGGCAGATAGTTTCGAAACCGACCTAGTAAAAACCAGTTTATGTACTGCCCTGATACAGCCTGCCATTTCCTCAGGTATAACCCCAGCCTCTCTGAAGCAGTCAGTCCTCCTTCCCTTCTGAGTAGTAACACTACACGGCTATAGAGCTTAGAAACACATTTAGGCTCAGACACCTCTCTTTCACTGAGGAGTTTTAGGGACTGGAGATTGCTACGATGTGATGAGAAACCCTCAAGCTTAAATCACCCTCTCCACTATTCCAACTACATGAAGAGCAGCCTCTACCTTACGCTGACCCCTGGAAGGTGCCCATGTCACAGCAATAACCTGAATTACCAAACTTTCAGTACTGATTAACAGAGAAGCAATCCCAAAACTTGTTCAGTACCCTTGAACCTTCATTAGAGTCAAACACCTGACCCTGGACTAAGGGAAAAACGACCAACTACCCCAAGTTTTAAGTATCAGTTTGGTATCTCAATTCCTACCTCTCCAGGAACATCAGATGCTCTGAAATCACTCCTTACTGCAGACTTGTACAGACTGTCACTCAGTGAGGGATACAATGGCATGAGCAAAAGACATCTGACAGCACGTACAGTACCTTTGCACTTTTATTAAAGCTGAGTCGATCTTATAGGTTGTATCCCTGCTAACGACTTAACTAAATGGCACCTTGAAGGGTTAGTGGCAGTTAGTTACAAGTTCCAGGTGTAAATTGCTCTTTGCTCCTAATGGGTTGCAATGGTTGTCTATTCACTCAACCAAACACAGAACAGTGTTACCACAGCTCTCCTTAAGAATGTTTTCTCACCTTGAAATTCTCCATCTGTTGCTGGTCACCTATAGTAGCAGCAGCCTGAGCCTTCTGCCACATTAAGATGACCTTGAAAACTCAGAGGCAACCAACAAACACTAGAAACTCCAGTATCACTGACATCCGACTTCCCTGTTGCATATCTACTTTTCACAGAAACAAATGAAAAGGAAGCAACGGACACGATATGATGCTTCCTGGCTTTACAGGCAAGGTTGAACATACCAGGATAGCACAGTGAGTTCAGGCTGAGAAAACTACACACTGCTCCACAGTTTAACTCTGAAAGCGAAGTTTCACCTCACAATTACGAGGCCTTTCTCACTGGTGGCTCACAGACATAGAGTAGTAATAGAATAAAAGAGCTGACTTCAGGAAGTATTCTACTCAAAGCCACACTGTAAGACAGCCTGCAAAGTACTACCAGTGGGCAGCCCAGAAACAACTGCGCTCTGAAACGTCACACGAAATGCTAGTGGCAGGAATTAATTCAGTCTGACTTCTGTGAACAGTGAAGGTCACAGCAGAAGCATCAAACACCCCCATGCCTTCCCCACTTCCCAAGCCCCAAACGACACACAGGTACACAGGCACACTTTGCCCTGGGTCAGCAGCAGTGCCTATCTACAGCCATAGCAACGCCGCCTGATAGCAAAGCCTTTGTGAAGTGAGCACTGGGTTGTGCGGGCAGATACAGGGCAGATTGAAAGAGACTATGATTAGTCAAAACAAACAGATTAAACAGAATGGTAAGCTCAGCTGAACAGAGAGGGGAGCTACCCTGCCTGTGCAAATACTTGCCTCTAATCTTAACTAAATAAGGCCAACATCTATTTCAACACCATCAATTTTGTTTTCTATTTTACCTCTTAAATGAGTCTGCCATACTGTAGTCTTGCAGGTGATTTACCTTTCCTGTGTTCAACAGGAGAAACAGACCAACGTTTCTCACGGAGAGAAGGCAGGTAACATGGCAGCACCACCGACCAAGACTCTTGAAAGTGCTGACACACACAGCACGGTAGATGGTGCTGCCAGGAGCCAACAGCCACATCTAGAATTTACATCCAAATTCAATTATGAGACAGCTGGGTTGCAAGTTTCATTTCCTTCATTTTTATGCTTCTCATCCCAAGCTTCCCTCTTTGTTTTTGTATCTTCACCAGCCACATCTATGAAAGGAAGGCTGAAAGAGTGAAGGTACTCAGCTCTCACATCTGAACGTTAAGTAGAATGCACAACAAAAAGACTGATGACACCACACAGTCAGTAAACACAGGTCTATACCAGTTAAGAAGGATGGGTTACATGTTACTTTAAAATTTAAATCCAGTTTTCTACCATTATTCTAATCCAAGGCTTGCAGATCCCCAGGCTCTTTTCACTGCTCTCTTCTACGACAGATTTATGTAACGTCCCTCCTTATCCCCATCAACTCTAGTACTTTCCCCTCATATAAATATATATATATATTTATATACACATACACTTTTTTCTAGCCTTGATAGGATAAAACAAAAGCAGCTACAACTATAGTTGTTAGATCTACTAATTGTAAAAAAAGCACGGAGTAAATAAAACTACTTTCTTCAATGCCTAAAGTGTAAGAGAGCAGGAGTTTAAAACTTCAAGACCAAAACCTAAGTCTTACTGCTGAACAGAATACATGAAAAAAATAATTTATCAAC
Source organism: Callipepla californica brunnescens (assembly GCA_023055505.1). NCBI lineage: Eukaryota > Metazoa > Chordata > Aves > Galliformes > Odontophoridae > Callipepla > Callipepla californica. The sequence goes on from JALIRH010000013.1 coordinate 5,818,746, forward strand.
CTGTGTGGAAATTCTGTGGGAACCTGCTTCCAAGTTCAGAGTATTTTCTTCAAGGAGCTGTAAAACACAAGGTATTTTTCATAATCTGGATTGCTTTACTTTTATGCATTCAGGTGGGATATTTACACGTTCAGTCTAAAGGACTATTTTGCCCACGATGAACAACTTATACTCTAATTTAAGTGTTCAACGCAGTACAATATTCTCAAAAAGGATAGATATTTACCCAAGTAATCTCTTAGTAAACTTATTTCAAAGGGACTAAAACTGAATTGTCACAAATTTCTGCAAAGGATTCTAATAATAACATTCTAATAATAAAATTTCTTCCCTTGCACCGCTGATACACAGAGAAAATTGAATTCTATGATTTTATTAGGAATACTGTATTAGTGTTTTCAAACCATGGGTATTCTCATCTCTCCCCATGACTTAGCAAGTTGCATCCAATTAATGATGAATCAGTCTACATAAATTTCCAGCTTAGAATGTGGGCAGTACCATTGCAACAGTCAACAGAGCTCAAAACAGGGAAGAGAGGCCCGCCTGGTTACATACCATCAGCGTTTTTGTGCATAAACAAAAAAAAGGTTATCTAAATTTGCGTGCATCTCCATCTCTGGAAGGAAACTGTTCACTTCAGGAGAACTGTTATCACGTTATTGACAGAAGCTACACTACTGTGTGCAGATAGAGAGACACACCACACACTGTATACACTATACAATTAGAGATCACTACTAGAATTAAGGAAAAAATTATTTATTGTGATCCTAAACACTATTCAGCACGTCGGTAATAAAATCTCACCTGATGGAAACTATATATTTTGAGTTCTAAGCACCAGGACATATAAGAACAGCTGCTGGTCTCCCCTGGTTTTCTCACTGAAAATTGGGTCACAATCCCATGGAGAGTGCTGAAAAAGGTTAAGAATGAACAGACAACTTGGTTCTGTTCAGCAACGCCACACCCTTAGAGTAACTGAAGAAATGCGTTGTCCAGCACCAAAGTAAAATGAAGTCAGAAGAATATCTGCCTATTATTATTCTCAACTAAAAACATTGGTTAAGTTGCACTTTCTGAAATGGACAGCCCATTCACACACTACCTACTTTGTTGATTAATTTTGCCTTGCCTGAAGAAGTTTTTCTTCACTTTCAGGAATTGTTGCTCCTTCTCCAACAGTCTACAGCCCAAGTTACCATCTCCTGGTTTCTGATGCCTCCTAGGAAGGCCTGTGGAGCTCTGAACGTTCTGAGGTATGTCAAAGTTGCTTCTGTAACTCCTCAAATACTCTGCTGGAAGCCCTGTAGCTGGAAAGACTAACATCATGAAGGAAACTGCTCACAGGTATCCCTATCTATTTTTTTTAAATAACAACTGAGATAAAAGAACAAAGTTTTGGTACATTCAAATAGGAACTTTACATTTCAGTGGTCATTTCTGGGTTATTTCTGTTTTTGACTCACTAATATCTAAGACTGTAAGGCATTTAACCTTCAACAGAAGAATTGCTTTGAGATCATAAGCTTCTTCTCACCGATTAGTTTGCCTCCCAAGGTTTTAAAGGGCACACAAATATTCCAGACCACACAATAAAACCAACACAATAAAGATCACTAGATCTTTCTTTATAAGGAACTCCAGCAGTTGATTTCCTCAAGCTGAGAAAAGGTAAGCATAAAATGAAGAGCTTGAAACAGAATAGTGAGACACGTAACAAAGAACATCCCCCATACTAATCTTACTTCATACTGAGATTTACATGATGCTTTAACAGGAGAGGAAGTTGTCAGAATGGAGGGAAGCCTCCAATCCAAAGCAATCGGGAGACACCAATTATTTTAAGTGATGACAGTTTTAGAGATCTTCAAATGCCTGCATGTAGTTTCTATTTTGTAGCACCGTGAACAGTCTATTATAACTGCATACAGAATTCCATCGATTCTTTAGAAAATAAAGAAAACTTAGAAAAACAAGTAGAAAGCTTGCTACTAGCTCTAGTGATCGACTTATTAGTTTTCACTCTATGCAAAGAAAATGGAACAAATATTAAGGTGAATGAATTTAGGTGTAGATCAAAATAAATGAAGGATTATGCTGCTGGGGAGTGAAGGATTATCATCACTTACCTCCCTCATCCAGAAGCTTCCCACTCAGGGGCTGGGATGTATCTGAAGAGTAACATGTAATGGAAATTTGTAGCATTAAATTGGAATGCTGATTGGAAGCACCTGATGGAGAAGAGGTGAGAATACCTGCTGTTTTAGAAGCGTGAATAGGATAATCCCAAAATCTGACTTTCTGGTCTTCTGCCCTAACATTAACTATTAAGCTTAAAATTTGTCTGGATACAGGGGGAAAACACTACAGCAGTGAGTTGCAATAAGCTACTGGAGAACAGTTTTCCAAACCAATAAAGTAAAAAATAAAAATAAAGGTTCAAGTTATGGTTTTTAAATTAAACCATAATCTCATGACACCAAATAGTCAAATAACCAGGCAATGATTAGCATCAAAAGGAGATGGAACTTTTACATCGATCAAGTACAACGACACAGCCAAAAAATAAAACAAACCAAAGCATACCCATCATCTCCCCAATAGAGTATTTAAACACGTAAGTCAAGGCTGCAGAAAACAATGTCTTACCTAGTAAGTGTGTACTCCCTGAGTCCTGAATGCAGGTTCATGGCAGAAAAAGTACCTATGCATCCACGCAATCGTTTATCTCGACCAATCTTCCACGTTACAAACAGTGGGCTGTTGTAGGGAAGGAAAAAAGAAAGACATGATCACAGAAGCACTATTGACAGTGTGGAACTTCAGTAACAGTGCCCTTCCTTTCAGGGTAATGGGAGAAATAACATCTCTAAGTTGCAATTCTTTTGACTGCTCTTGAAATGCTGCTCGTGTAGTATATTAGGGAATAAAGACTAGCAGCATACTTTATAGCCAGAACAAAGTGCTGCTGGCAGCAGATAGGGTATGCTTAACATCCTGCACTTGACTTCTCCTGAGAAGGGGAAAAGCCTCACCTCAGACATCTATAAATAAAGAAGCCTTCAGAGAAGAGAAAAACACCTGTGTCAGGTTAGTTCTCCACCTCAGTACACTTTGGTCTTTAACACTGATGGCAAGAAACTACTCTGCAAGTACCTGGCAAAAAGTTCTTTGAAAAGCAAGCAAGCTCAGGAACGTTCTCCAAAGTTAAAGGACTACCTGAACAAAAGTTATTCTTTCCATGAATCCCAAATCATCTCCAGTTTGTATTCAAGAACCTTGTCAATGAACGGAGGCAGACCACAACTCCTAATAAGCTGTACGTATCACAAGTTCAACCATTACAAAGAGATATTTCTATTAACAGCTTTGCATTAAGCCAGGCACTAGGCTAACAAGGAACCACGCAGCTTCTGGGGACAGAAGCCTTCTTTTCAGTCCCGTAGCCCGGCATCAATACAGAAGCAACAAAAGCTAAAGAAACCTGCCCTCCTCAGGGAAGCGCGCATGGTTCCTGGATAACCAGTCTTCTAAACTCTAAGAAAGAGACTTCCAATCCTGAGACAAACAGTGGTTATAGAGATGAAAACTAAGGTGGGCTCAGTGATCCCTGTGGGTCCCTTCCCATCAGGATATTCAATTATCCTTGAAAAAAATCCTCTGACAAGCATAAAGCCAAAAGGGACTGCTACCTCACAGTAGTATAAGATAGGATATTATGCAATTGTTCCTTCACCCAAATCAACAAGCAGCATTTGACCAACGTTTCCAAGAAAGGTATCTCAGTTCACCTCAATGTTATTGACAAAATTAGATTGCAGTGCTCCCGAAGATACCTTCTCCCCCAGAAACAAGCCCAAGAAAGATTCAAATTGCACACAGGGTTTATTCTATTGACCTTTACCTTTGGATTATGAGATTTATAACCTGTAAAACACTTAGCAGAGGGCATTCAGGGAAACACATACATTTACTTTCCTGTCAAAACGGAATTCTAGGGTGTCTCATTACTGCTACTTTACAAGGACAATATCAGAAAACGTGCTGAGACCACCACCAAACACCAAACAGATGGCGACATTTACATATGCTTTGAAAGTTCTTGTCCCTGAGTACCAAAAGAAAGAGCAGAGGTTATATAGCTGTGCATCTGTACTATGAGTAATACTAAACTCAAACCTCTGTTCATTAGTTGAAGGCAGTATATAGGTACAGATGATATGAAATACAACATCTGACAAAAGATGTTTCTCCAGCATTCCAATTTCCGTGTTCCTTGACTCTTGCCTCCCCGTTCCCCAGGAGCCACTGAAGTATCAGCATGTCTACACAAAAGACTTAATCCTACTAAACAGAATTACTTCTCCTAAAGAACTTCACAGATGTCTTCAAAGTACAACATAGACCAAAGTTCAGAGAATGCAGAGACCAAATAGGATTCCAACTGTTAAGATTCTAGAAATAAGGCCAGAAGAGACCTTCAGGGCTCCTAATAGCATAAGGAAAAATTACATTATACCATTTCCTTCATAAATAATCCATGTTCTCTACCTTAAAAACTCTAGAAATAATGGGGAGGGAGAAGAACCCCAAATGAAAAATCAGGAAGTTGCCTCAAAGCCTCACTGAAGTTCAAGAGCTCAGGAAACATCCTGATTTCCTGATGAAATGCATCCCATCACCTTGTACCTAGCTATTTCTCCAACAACACTGCCCTTTAGTTTAAGGAGCTCTGTTCCCTTCCTTTGCATAAATACATTGGGGAATAATACACAAAGAATTTGTATGTCTCTTCTGTCTTCACTATGCTGAGCTAAACAGGTCACGTCCATTACGTTTCCCTTAAAAGAATTCCTTCTGTTCTGATCATCACAGCTCTTCTCAACACCTTATTCCAGTTTCAATCCTGAGCACTGGTAGCCAGATCTGTACGCAGAATTATGACTGAGGAGGGTCCTGCACCTGCAGTAACGCTCCCATCTCTGAACTATCCACACTGCTCCCTTTTAGGGCTGACTCTCACAGTCTAATACCATGTCCAAGCCTGTCATTCATAGCTTCACAGAGCATTTCTATTCTTACACTGAAGAGCCAATATAAAACTTGCTCACCTGAACTAGGCAAACTATGCTAAGAGTTTGTTTCTTTCTAGACGTGCTCTTCTGCTTTTCATTGGCATCCCTGGCTTCTGCTGCCTCTTTTCTCCACGCCTCCAATGCTTTTCATATGTTTCAGGGCTGGTAATAATCCACAAATAAACTTTACAACAGCCTCAGATCTTGGGTTTGCAGTACAGTGCCAAATTCCAGATATCGACATCAAGAACAGCTAAGTAAATATATAACTTTTCTACTTGCAAAAATCCTTATTATCCTCTTTCACCTGTTTTCCTTCAGAAAAAGTTTGTCGTTGTTTGGTTGTTTTTTTTTGAGCAACATCTTATTAAACCTGAAATGAAAATGTGCACATCCAGGTGCTTGAAAGAAAAGCAATAGAAGCAAAGATCTTTCGCAGAAGCAGATGAGGAGGCAGACGTGATGCTTGGGAATCCCTTTTATCCATGAACATACGGGATATGCGTCGCTGGCTAGAGATCTGGGTCGTCTTTTTGCCTGAAGAAGTTTGAACCCACATATCCCACATGAATGCCAGAGCGCGTGGGGGAGAAACACTCCTGCCTTTCTGGCTCAGGCTCCCTCCCACCTGGTATGAAATTTGGTTCTGTTTATTTTGTTGGGTTTTTTAAACATTCATTAAAGCAGATGCTGCAATTGTGAAGACTCCAACACTCAGCTTCATGCCATTCTCTTATTCTGTTCAGATGAAGCATCTAATTTAAAAACAAAAAAGCTCTGGGCTTGGGAGTGAGCCCTTTTGAACCATGAGACTTAGAAATGTACCTGCCCAGCTCCTCCCCATGGTGCCAGGGACCCCTGACACAGCCTTCTGCCAGCACAAACAGCCCAAGAAGCACAGAGCACCCAGAAGCTGAAAAATGGCAGAAGACGTTTCAGAGTGCACAGAGTCAGAAGAAGGGACCAAACCCAGACCCTAAGAAACTTCTGCAAACTTCTCAATCATTTCACGAGGTTCTTCATTTTATGATTTAGGAGAGGGACTAAAGGTTATGAGCTAAACACTGAAAAAATATTTCCCTCTAAAGCTGCTCACTGCTGTCAGCAGATTCACAAGCAACCTGATGATAACGAACACTTGCCAACCCACCACTGCCTAATATAGTATTTATCAACAAGTCTTGCCCAGCCCTAATCTACATCTTGCAAAGCAGACAACTGTTTTGGTTATCTGCTACACCAGCTGGTAACCAGGTGATTACACATTGTTTGCCCCCTGCCTTCATTTGGGAAACTTAGTTGAAGAAACCCTTGCAGCATTTAAGGATTTAAACTAACATTGTTTTTCTGATACTGAGCTGCTGTCATCAAAAGGGGCATACATAACCGCAATTAGAGATATTACTGCCTTAACAGACTAAAACATACACATATATTCAGCATCCTACTCAGCCAGAAAAAGTGTGGCTGATTGAGAAGAACATGGGTCACCCAGAGCCCAGCTCCCTGCGTCACTTCAGCTACTATTACACTGTTTTCATTAATGAAGAAACTAGGACAGCTTCAGTTGAGCATTAATCCCTTGCAACTTGTGGAGAACTGGAGCGCTGTACACGAAGGTGACAAGGTGTAAACCTATAGAAACACTGAAAGGAAGAATCACAAGGATTGTCTTATTCGCTGCACTTACCCCAGTGCCCTACACATACTTCTTGTTAATGTTTTACCAAAAAAGCCAACTCTAAACAAAATTACTGACCTACCTGCTGTGACACGTTACTGAAAATACTTCAATTGAAAGCTGAAGTGTGCAAGCTATTTTAGTAATCAGTCAGCTATCACAGAAAGAGTCGGCATGCCAATAGCTTACACTGGCACTGGGTAGTTAGCACTGTTAAAAATACACTCTTTTAATGTAAGGTAGCACTGGAGACAAGCAGACTTCCAGTATACTTAATTGAAAAGTGAAGTAATTCTTTAATTTGAAGGGTGGGAGAAGAAGCAGAAAGCATGAAAAGATAGGTCGTTTTTCAGAACCGTAAGAAGTACTATGAAAAGTTTCTCCTCCTTGTTATGGACAGGAAGGAGGAAAGAAGAAAGAAGGAACGGTAACAGATCAGGGATATTTATTTACCTTTATCAAAGATGAGCAAGGACTTCTTTGATTCCTGATGAAGATTCACAAGTAATGGGAAACTTATAAAGTGATATTATTTTAACTTAATGAGTGGAAAGGTAAACTGGTATTTAGAAGGAGATTTTAATAGAAGTTATTTAACCATTTTTATAAAAATAGAGGGAAGGAAGTCTTTACAGGCCTAATATTTCTTGACATCCAAGGCTACAGGATCAGACAATTAAAAGGTCACTGCCGCTGTCCCTTTGTAGGACCAAAGTGCTCTCACTTCAGCTCTAAGGATTTCAAGCTACAACATGCTCAGGAGTCCTCTGAAGAAGCTAAGATGCAATCCACTTCATTTCACCGAAGTGCAAGCTACTGCTCCTGAATTCTACAAACGTTAACATTTATATGTTTTTTTTAACTTAGAACTTACTCATGTCTTATTTAGAACCACATTAAAACTGCCAAAAATGCTGAACAGTCATGTATTATTGCTTCAGACTAGAAATTAAAGTTAGCATCAGAACAGTCAGCTGAGAGCCTTCGCACGACCGGTGTCAGCCTTATTCAGAATCACAGACAGCAGTCTCCCTATTAACTGAGGCAATTCAAGCTTTGTTATACTCCAGGCTGCAGCATGGATGTCTCAACTCAGTGAGCTAATGCACATTACTCAATGTAAGAGAAAATAGCTTAGTAATGAAGGAGGTGTGGCCATGCTCACTGATAACTCCTGCGAGGGCATCTGCGCACACGCTCCCCAGCGCAGGAGAGGGAGGTATGTTGAAAGTATCTAGGTCTGTGATGAAAGGGAAAAAACATGATGGATGATATTTTGGAACCAGTCACTAACAACAAAAATCTGGTGGGTGCCCTTCTGGAACACAATCAGAGAAGCACACAGTGTGCTCCAAGATACACGTAAGGCACGAGAAAGGCAAAGCAGCTCTCAGATGCGCTGGTGGCCCCTCTCCCTCCATTATTGTTTTTGTTCCTTTGTTTCTAAACTCAGAGTGAGTGCAAATTAAATGAAGAAGCCCTTCTAGATTTGATTCTAATAGCTTCCTGACTGCCTCCTTCCCATCTGAAAAAAAACTGAAACAACCATTGAAGTGAGAGTGACTATGAAAAGAACTGATGAACCTTAAAAAGGGAAAAATGGAAAAGAAAGATAAAGAAAAAACTGAAACAACAGAAAACCCACAACCAACATCACCTATAATTGTTGGACCAATATAGTTAATACAAGCCAGAAAAAAAGTTCAATGCTGGTGGCTAGAACAGGAAGAAATACCATTTAAGCAAATTAGATTGTTTTCAAGTACTTTGGACCAGCTAAAGTTAAAGCTTAGGAGTATTTAAAGTAACTGAAGCAGGACCAGAACAACAGAAAAGCTTTTTTGTGCTGGTTGAATTTTAGGATGCTTTTATTTGTTTCAGCACAGTGAGCTCCAATTCAGAGAAAAACACTACAAGAAAAACTCCCACAAAGCAAGACAGATAACAGTCCAACCTGACAAGCATATTTCACATCAAACCGAACTCACCTTCTCTGACAAGCCTTGCCAGATAGGGAGAATTAAAATGCCATATCTTGACTTCAGTCAGAATTTTTGATACCGTCTTATAAGCAAGGTGGCAAAGCATGGTCCAGATGACATCTGAGTCAGGATCAAAACTGTCCACCAGTGGAGCTCACCATCAAAACAGAGGCTTTCACCAAGCAGTGCTCTACAGAAGTGTACCCCATGTGCCATATTTCTCTTGTCTTGTTTCACTCAGTGTTTCATTGATTACCTGAGTGACGGGAAAGACAGCACACTTAATACACGTGCACCACAAGGGAACCTGCTGCGAAGAGGAAGATGACTTTGTCAAACCAAAGACCTGCACAGTAATAGAAAGAAGGGAACTCTACAGAATATAATTTCCTAAGAGAAAAGTTTTATGCTTACATAGGAGTAACTGAATGATAGAAATCGACAGTGTGGCACAAGTGAACTTACAGCAGTCCTGAAGTTAAACACCTGGCCTGTGTAGGAGGTAAATAAGCTCAGTACTGGGAAGTAAAAACACACTGAATAGTCACACAAAAGCAGCAAGACCCTGGTAAGGTCCAAGCTTCCAGAGAGACAATATTTTGGAAACAGCACTCCAATAAAGGTTCTGACAATAAAATACAAGTATCTAGAAGAGAGTGGTGGGAGCCACCAGAGACCTGCTAGCTGTTACCTGAACCAAGCAGATGGAAAAGATGGTTTACGCTCAGGAAGAAGAGTCTGTGTGTAACGGCTATCAAATATGAAGAAGGCTTTTTGCAAAGGCTATGAAAATAATCTGTTCTCCATATCCACAGCGGATAGTTCCAGAAATGATAAGATTAAATTACAGCAGGAAAAAAATTGATTCAGGTATTAATTAATTTTAAAAATCTTTATGATAAGAGACACGAGCTTCCTGGACTCCCTGGAAAGATGTTCAGCTGCCATCATCAGGCTATCTTTGAAGGCCTCCACAAGTAGGCCACTATCAGGAATACAATAAATACAACTGGTTCTGCCATGTAACAAGAGGGCAGACCAACTGTCTTCCTGATGTTCACTGCAGACACATCCGCTCATTCTGCGTGACACAACCTAAGACACCAAAGGGACAATTCTCATACTAAACTTCTGGTTAAACCATGGGACTGACAACTGTCCTTACACACTTAAAAATCAGGAATCCAGGGAAAAGTACATTCACCTCAAACACTTCTGCACTTCTCTGTAGCAGTATTACAGAAATGAGCAGAGATACATTATTTACAGAGAGAAACATTCTTTATATACTAATGATCAGGAAACACTACTGACTGAGCAGCTTCAGCAAGTTCAAGGTACCAGTCAAGGCTTCCTTCAGAGCATCATCTGAATCACAAACAGCAGCCAGTCTCTTCAGCACCTTTTGCTACAAGTTCAAAACAGGCTTTAAAGGAGAAGCCCATGGCACCTTTCCTTATCTGAATACCAATACAAAAAGCTTCTCAGGGGTAGGGCAATTTTTGTCACTTCTCTTTCCCAAGAACGAGCTCGCCTTAAAGGCTTCTTGTTTCTCCATCAGCTAGTTTTTCCACTACAGTGCCTCTTAGCACATATTTTGTCATGAGTTTAAAAGAACACAAAACACTACTTGCTTGACTACTTTTACACAATAGGAAAAAGAATTACTTGCTGAGTATTGTCTGAAATCCATTATTCTGAAGGTGGCCAGTTACACACACACACCACATCCAGTCCCTCCACCTGGAGAAAGGCTTCCTCTAGCAAAATTCAGAGGAGTGAGCATGTCTGAAAATACGCACTTCCCCTAACAGAAGGTAAAGCTGTCTGGGATAAAGTTCTCCTTCCTCATGAGGAATATGCTGACATTCTTAAAGAGAGTCACTACTGTGTTACTTCCTCCACACATTTGCTCAATGAAGAAGGCTCATTATAGCTAACATGCAGCGATGCAAAGACAAACATCACTACGTACCAGCTTCACGTAACAGCTGTAAGATCAGCAAACTTTTACTTTAAAAACCTATACAATTACTGAAAAAGTTACCAAATGCTTCTAAGGGCACAGCACGTTCTTTCAGTCATTATTAACACTAAATGATCAAAAGAGCAACTCTTCACACTACTCTATTTCAGAAGCAATCATTTAGAGATTTATTTCCTCACCCATTCAACAGACTTGGTATTTTGGTGGTTCTCCTGCAATCACAACGTGCCCCTGAGAGAAGAGCCTTGCAATGAGAACATCAACTGCTAGGTGTGAATTTGTTAGCAAGTTCTGCTTATCTAAGCAGCTAATCTTAAGGAAGGTCAGAAAGCAGCTACTATTTTAAGAAAATCTAGTTTAAATAACAGCATAATCGGGGTTAAAAATAAAGGAGAGTACTTAATGGAAAGTCATTTTCTAAAGCAAACCCATTACACCATAATTAAGATTGCATTCAATTCATCAATTGAAACTGAGAAAAATATATGAATTCTCAGATCAGCTGATACACAGTTCATTCAGCAGCAGAACCAGTGCTGCTCTTCTTATAGTGCTACGTTACCATTATACAAGTTGAGACATGGGCAGCACTCCAGAAGGGTGAAGACAGAAATAACAGTTTATAGGGTGAGGGGGGGGATGGAGAGCACTTCGGTACATCCAGATGGACACTCAGTCAGACACTACTCCATACATTCACCACCTGCCTTGTGCACTTTCTCCCTCTAGTTCTCATAAGACAATCCACAACATCATGAAATAAATGGAGTTTCTACAACATATGTTTCTGAGTTCGTTGTTCACTTTGCTAAAATAAATATTTACACGTAACAAAATCCAGAACTACTCAGAAATCACACTAGTTGGTTATGTAGGCTTATTTAGCATTGCTAAAAAAAGATCTGAAGGCTTGCAGCTCCTCGGAGGAACAAAACCAACAACAAAAGTTACATTCCACGTAGGCAGATTCCACAGCTCAGAACCAAATCAGGTTTACACACCTCTATCCTCTGGTTTTAAACGTTGCCAGCCCACAAGGGTGTCTGAAACTAAACACAAGGACCTGAAGCACTATGTAACTGCACTTTCAAGAATCGACTTTTAAAACCATCCTATTTGCCAGAGCACCGTACGGGTGCCAAACTCAGAGCTTAGGCTGCAGCAGCACCAGCCTCCAGACACCTCCTCAGGACACAACCTTGACACACGTCGTCCACACAGCACTCATTTTCTTAGGGTCACTGATGCATCTTCAAGGCTATGTATCTGCTTTCAGTTGAGAGACTCTGGAATTCTCCTCTGAAATGTAATGTTTCTTCTCCAAATTCCCACAGTGACAAGCAGGGCTGCGCATAAATCAAGCTATTTGTGGGGCCGGCCGGCTGCAGCGTCTGCAGACATCCAGCCAAGCACACAGGCACTAACCAGGAGGTTACACCAGTTAATCAGCTCACACCACCTCCGATTACACTATTTCAGCAACGTTCCAGGCAGCTCTCCAGCACCACGAGCTCCAAGATCATCAAGCAGTTTTACATCTCCATCGGCAGATGTCAGCTTTATACACCTGGAGAGCTGCTCAGTCATTAAACAAAATTAAGTCACCTAGACTTCAGAACTTCAGTCCCCGAGGCTGTCCTTTGGCCACCAATGCCAGATGTATTTCCAAGACATTAAGGAGTTTAAGTGAGGATCCAACACATGTCCTATGCAGTTAGGCCAGAGCTCACCTGCCCTGGGAAGCAGCTGGTTTGGGGCATGGGCTCCCAATACAGCAGGGCAGGTTTCTCAGCTGTTTTTAAATCTAACCTTAGAAACAGTTTTCTCCACACAGCTGTAGAGACAGCTTTCCAGATATGTCCCAAGTATTAGCCAAGGCAATGCCACTCGGCTGTTCCAGCACCCTGGCTGCCAATCTTAGCAGTAGTGCTCACAGAGCCTCCGTGTTTACTATTTCTTGTCAGAATCCACATGCAACAGGGAAACCATTAGTCATTTCAGATTTCAGAGAGTCTCCGCAGTGATAAAGAACAGTGGCACGCAGCTGTCACCCACACAAAAAAGGCAGGAGAGGACACAGCTGCAGAATACACCAGGAGGGGAAGAAAAGCGTGGAGAAATAAAAGTGAAAATCCACAGTTCTGCCAGAAGACTGTGGAAGAGAAGGAAAAACAAATTAAAAAACAATGACCACCTTTCACACCTCCCTCTGAACGATGAGCAGAACAAGTCAGCGAGCTTCAAATAACAGAAGCTACTGAAACAAAAAGGGACTACCAGAACGGGACAGAGGTTTACATCCTCTTTAAAACGTCCGTGGCAACCGTGATGCCAAAGCTCCTCACCAGGGTGTTATCACAGCCCTTTCTGCGATCATGCACAGCATGATCCCTCGCTCTTCCATATTTACCCCTGGCTAGTCGGTTTAGCTTTCTATCTTGTAAACTTCTGCTAATCCTATCCGAGCCTGGGCCAGCAAGGTAAACATATGGACTTTAGAAACAACAAAAAAAAATCTCTCCATTTTAACATCATAAGTCACTACGTTTTGCCCTTTCCCCCCCCAAAAAAAAGCATATTGTCTTACACACACTTTCCATACAAGGTGCCCAAGGGAAGCACCCCAGGGCCACCTCACACAGTGCTCCCAAACGGGCACTTATCAGCACAGCACTGCTGCGCTGGGGCAGATAGGACAGCTCTGTGCTCAGCCCAGCCCCACCTGGTTCCTGTGAAGCACCAGCACAGGAACTGCTCACTGGGCACTGCTACATAGCCACATAACACCCCTCAGACTGCTCCACCAACCTCATACAGTATGAGATCTGACAAGGTATTACACCATGGGAATAAATAACCAGAACTGCAATTTATTCAGGGAACATTTATAGAAATGCAGCAGCAGTGTCTGCTGTCACTACTGCTCAAGGGAAGGGTGATGAAAAGAATGGCACTGAGGAAGAAGGCACAGAAGCTCATCTCTACACAGCTCCTTATGGACACAGCAGCATGCCGTGCATCCCCAATGCCAAATCTCATTGGTACATGCAAATATCAACACCAGTTGTTCATTGGTGAGCTGACAACTGAAGTGCTTACTTCTCTCTCTATCAGACTCCAAACTCATTATACTTCAAAATATCTTCTGCCCATCGTGCTCATTTTCACATTTCTATATTCTCAGCATTTCTGTCCTTTGTTTCTTTTTTTTTCCCTTTCTTTTTCCATCTCCTTTTGCATTTTTCCTTCCTCCCTCCCTCATCATTTTCATACCTAAGTCTATCTCCCCTTGTGATAAGCTTTTGAGAAGGGTGAAGAGGAAATAAAGTAGTACTTGGGCTACTGCTTGCCATACACCCACTACAACTCTCTTCAGCTTAAGGTCTTCTCCCTAAATGGGGCCCTACTTGCTTTCATAGATTCTAGGACCCTCACTTTGATTAAGACATTTGGAGCATTCAGCATGTTCTCAGAAACTCAGTACATTAGGAAAAGGTGGATTCCGAATTGATAGAACAGCATAAAAACATGGCTCCTCTTCTCAGAGCGCTGCAGGAGCGTGCACGTACCTGCGTACTGAGCTCACCCATGGCAAGGATTGAACCTCCACATCAACTTGTGCTCCACTCTCAGAAGAAACCAGGAACACGTGCCAATGTGTTCTGGGTCATTAAGACACCGCAACCTGTAGTATCTAATAAAATGGTACGATGATATGGATGTTTACATCATAAAACTGTTCACATCTATGCTCTGACCTACTTTAGCAAGTTTTTCCCCAGTTGCACAATTATGAACCAGAGCAGAAAATCCAACTTTGTAACTATGAAGTTAATAAATCAGTTCAGTGTCAGTACAAATTATTAAAGTTATTACCTCAGAGTCTGCACTCACTGACTTTCTATGGGGCATATTTAAATATTCCTGAGAAATATAATTCTGCGTCCTGATGCCTTTATTATTACTCATACATCACATTTCTCCTAATGAATTCAAACTAACTTTGTCATACTTTCAAACCATTAGTTTGCTACACCTTCATTCATAGGAGCTATTAAAGCAAAGCCTGTATTTTCTCCCTACCCATTGCTGCCTTCTCATAGCCCAGAAAACAAGTTCTGCAGCAGCAGACAGGCAGACCAGGAATATGATTCAACATGTATTTTGCATCTATTAAGTCCGGCTGCATCTGAGGTGTTTCAGAGTGGACAGGACACAGCCGCAGTCACTTCCCCACCCAGTTTTCAAGGAAACAGACCTACTGAAAACATACATTGCTTCCATTGCTTTGCACCTCAAAACTCACATACTCAACACAGTCAGATTAACAAACATTAACAGATGAACAGGCACTTAAAAGCACGCACTGCTTATCTCTCCAATGCAATACCATGCAGACTGCTACTGAGAAGCAAGTGTCCTGAGTTAAGGATATCAATGTTAAAGTGAAACTTGTCAGAGGACACAACAGTCATCCTAAAACACATAACTGGAAGTGCTGCTAGTCAAAGTGGAAGCAATTACAGTACTACAAAAAGTTTAATGTATCCTTTATGATCATTCTACTCGCAAACTGGAATTGAGATCCAGTATTTACAGTGAAAACACTTTCCTTCAAGTAGCTTTTTCTTTTCTTTTGTTTTTCCCAGTGACATCTTTCAAAGGATTCGGCAGAAGCTTTTCCTAAAATTCCATTGTCAAATACATCCAAAACAAAAAGCTTTACGAACAGCCATTCAAAATGCTTTGTAAAGCTGTGTGAGGCCTCAGAAATGCTCTCCTGTGAAGAATAATGATGATGCTGAAGGGAGTGGATAAGAATAGTTCCAGCTCCTAGGTTCCCCCTTCTTTGAAGCCACTGGAAAGTCATTTGAAAGAAAGCAACAAACATGATTAGTGAGCTGCTAGTACACATCTCCTCTTCAGTTGTCAGCAACTTGATTCAGGTCTGGCTTAAAAGTTGAAAAAACATTCTGAGGGCAATAGAAGTCTGAAAGTTTAGCTCCTCATCACTCCCACTCTTACAAGAGAGTAGGCAAATGCCGACACCATTTACAGCATGCTCACAAGTAGTTACTGCATATTAACTACAAGCTAAGAGCCAGAGAATATTGTTTTGCATAGATTTCAGACAGCAGCTTAAAACAGAACTCCTACCTTTACAGTCTACACATGCTACCTTAAAAGAAAGTCTGTTCTCATTGCCAAATAAACTGATTTTTTCCTTCTAATTACTTGACACTTCCGCCCCAACTGCCAGTGACCGTTAGGAACTGGGATGCGGGGTGTTTTAGTTTTGTTTTTATTCTGATGAAATATTATATGTAGCAGCTGGACAAGGCATCAACAGAAAGAAAGAACTGTAGTAATTAAAAGGTCACATAAGATTATATTAGAGACATAACCAGGATTCTCCTATTAGAAAAGATCCATAACTTACACTTCAGTGTACTTCAGCTACGTGTGAGGCAAAGTTACTCTTTCAAAATACTAGATGAGTGAGAAGAAGCAGGCAGTAACGTATAAAGCTTGGTCTGGAAAAGAGCTCCCCTGCATTCACACACACTTTATACAAGCAAGACACTAGACATACTGTCATAATGGCATCCACGTGGACTTGAAGACACGTTCCATTATTTGCCAAATGCACAATGCAACCAAGGCACAGGAGCACCCAGGGGCACGGGCAGAAAAAGCTTTGGCCAACAGGTGATCTCATGCCATGTCTGTGAGAAGGTAATGCAGAGAAGTCTTCTGCTGAAGTAAAACACTGCTCAAAGGAAGGAGACTTATTTAAAGAAAGCTAAGAAGAAAATGGATCTCCACAGGACTCTTTTTAACACCAGCATGTCACAACATTTATATTCCAAGGTGTCAGCTGGAAGGGCAAACTGCAACCGAGCCAAACATTCAGAGCTATTCTTTTAGAAGTCACTGATCCTTGTTCAGGTTTAACTAAATATTCTAGAGGTCCACTATGGAACATTAGCTTGCAAGAGAGTTCAGGAACTAAGAACTGTATAATGAGAAGCTAAATTAAAACGCAGTCGATATTTTCTAAAATGAATTATTTTGAGAATGTAATAAACCTTTCATTATTTTGGTACCGCTCACGATAAGGCAGCAAGATGAGCTGAAAAGCCAAGCTCATCACAGTCTGCATTTGGCCTCTAATTCAAACTTCACCAACTCTACAGCTGGAATAGGATAATCTTCTGGGTCACAAGACAATGCTGTTAAGACAATGTAGGATCTGCACTGAACTGCAGCAGGTAGCTGAACTGAGAGTGCGGTTCAGAGGTAGGCTGAACACGCTGCTGGAACTGGTGTCAGATGGAATTCATATTTCCTTATGGAAAAGACCTGCTACCAACTGTGCTTTTAAAGGCTTTGATTTTCAAAGAGGATTCAAAACCAGGGAGATCTCACTGGTTTAAAAGTTACGCCTGCTGAGGAGATTGGATGTTTTTAAGTATCAGTAAGATAGACAGCAGTTGCTCAGCACGGGCATAGAGATATCATGTTTTCAGACAAGAAATGATGATGAGATGACCTCTGTGCCTTTCCGCCCCCTAAATCACAAAGGACTGCTTAGATGGTTGAGTAACAGCCGATTTCAGAACTCCTGTTAAGGACAGCCTCACCCAGCACCTCCATCCCCTGACACACAGCTTCCTTCCTTGCTCTGGAACAGGCACCCGTGACTGGGGAACTGATCTAATTAACAATACATCTCCTTTTTGCCAGTTTAACTTTAAGCAGTTAATTTCTCTGCTGTTTCTCTGTGCAGGAACACACACAGCAATGTCAGCACAAGCAAGAGAGGAAGAGGCAAGGGTATCCATGGCAAGGATAACTGCTTACATCTGCACCCCGTGAGAAGAAATGTATACAGCACAGCTTAGGAAGAACCGAAGAGACCTAAGTAAGTTTATTTAAAAATATAAAATTAAAATACAAAATTACTTTTATTAAACCACACAATATTGCTGGAAAAAGCAGAGGATTTCTCAGACATGTTTCTGCTTCAGCAGATTAGGCAGAGCAGCAAGGCACAAGGCAGAACAAAACTGCTCGTAATGTAACATAACCATGCCAACCAGTTAAACCCCTTGAGAGAAAAAAGCACTTTGCAATCAGGCAGCAGCAAAGCGCGTTAGCAGCAGGCCAGATGACCACCACTGGTTCCTCTGCAGGGATAAGCTACAGCCAGTGACAGAAAGACAGTACTACACAGACAGAACACCTCAGGCCCCACCTTTAACACTCAGTCTGTTACTCACATCAAGACTGAGGTAATGCCACTGCCATACAATTAGACACCCAGTGAACACAGAGACACGAGCTCTGCTATAGGACACCCCTGAGCTGCAGAACATGGGGTTACAGGAGAATTTTTACATACTTCCCCTTGAGTTAAGCCTTCCAGAGCTGTCTGCCTACAGCCATCCCTGGGAGACAACATACAGGACTGAACAGACCCTCATTTGGGCGGGTCAGTTCTTTCACTGACACCAAACACAAAGTCACACAGATACAGAGATGCTGCACACTATACAACAAAACTGGCTTCAATTTATTATATTGCAAAAAATCCACTTTTTGTATCTGAAGACTGACAAACTTAACTTTCATTACAAGACAACAAATCTAAACAGTAAAAAGAATACTGCTTTGTGTGAGCCTGCAGTTTTATAATCTGGAACTATTAATGCCCCTGGAAAAGATGCTCTCACATCGCCTACTTGTTTTCTGCCCCGTGCCTCATCATGGATTTTGCCATCGCAAGCGTTCATGCGGTCAGAGGTTGGGGCAGGGCTAATCTCTTTGAAGCAATTCATCCTCCAGCTGTTATCACCGCGTCCTGCTGAACAAGGAGGCCTGCCCTTGCAGCAGACACGGCTCCAAGGCGAGGTGGAGCAGGGGCACTGGATGGCTCGAGCAGACGCGCAGCCAGCTGTGCTTGTGGCAGCTGAGCACTTGCTGACACACTGCACATCAGATGCAAAGGTGGCAACCTCAGAGGGCATCTGCACTGGCTGCTTCATGATCCACAAAAAAAATAAATAAATAAAATGAACTGTAGTCCGCAGGGTCCATTGCTAGTAGCAGCAGGCAGGGTATGGAAACACAGGATGGATGCTCTGCAGAGCAAGCTCAGGTCACTGGGCAGAGGACAGACACACTTCTCATGGTGTATTTTCTGAAACTGTCAGACCACATGTGAGGCCTGAGAAAGAGGCTAAAGTAGGAAATCAGAGATACAAAGAGAAAGGATTTAGGCACGGTGGGAGCAGGAAGAACTTGTTAGGCACGCACATTACTCACATCAGAGTCAGACAGTCTGGCACGCTAATAGGAGCCTCAGAACTTCCCAACACCACTGCCACTATTTCCCAATAACACACAGGAAGCACAGATGCTTGGCCTCACCTGACACCCTCAGTGCAACAGGCATCTCCCAGACTTGGTGGGAGGAGAGGTACAGTAAAGTACAGCACTGAGGCCACCAGGTCAGCCAGCAATTCCAACAGGAATCCCAGGTGAGGAGGGCACCGTATGTGAAGGACATGTAAACATTTAATGGAAAAAAAAAAAAAAAAAAAAAAGGAAACAAAAGGATTGTGACAGCTTGGAGGCTGTTAAAAACGAAAAAGTACCCTCAAGAAAGCCCAAAGCACACAGCACGCTGTATGAAAAGTTCAGGTCAAACATTCACAACTGTACTGAACGGCCAGGTAAAACATTCACCACAGTTAGAAGAAGAAACAAATCACTCGAGAAAACTCAACCCGTGGCTGGACAGGGAAGCTACTGAGGGAATCCTGGACACCAGGACAGCTTTTGAAAACAGCAACCTTGCTTAATGAGGGCAGTTGAGAGCAGAAGAGATTATAAAACACATATGAGGTCAAAAGTAAATTCAAAATAAAGGATTAAAAATGTCTGGATAGTACCTTGCAAAGTTATTTAACAACCTCAAAAGCAGGAAACCAACTAGAAAGAAGTGGGCTCTCATGGAGAGAGAACACTGTGCTGGGCTTTGCTGGTGAAGCAGTTGGAGGCACAACCACATCCATCTTTGCAGCACGTAGGTCAGAGAGGCTAAGTCAGTGTGAATTAATTACAGATGGAGCATTAGGCTGGACAGACCAGTTAGTACTGCTCACCTGGACCAGATGCTTACAGCAAAGTTTTAAGCCTGAAACTGAAGAACTGCTGGATGATGAGTTGCCAGCATAACACCACTGCCCAGAGACTGGCATGAGAGGAAAGCAAGTGTGACCTCCTTCCCTGCTAAGTATTAAATGGTCAGATCACTGTGCACTAAGATGCAGTCTACTGGGAAAGAGTATGAACAGCTTCTGCAAATGAGAGTCCTAGCAAGGCCTCAGCTCTTCTTCCCAGCAAATGTTTCTAATTTGTTTGATTCATCTGGAAATCCCAGGTGAACACCTGACAGTCTCATGGAAGGGATCAATCAGGATTACTTTTAAAAACTTGTAGATGTAATCTAGCCATCCAGCAGGGACTCGAGGCTCTCTGCGACTGTCAGCATATTTCTCTGCTACATACTGCAGGCTCCTGGCACACGTCATCACTGCAACACGATGATGCACAGCTTTGCTACACGTTGCACTGTTTGCAACCACATGCTTAAGAGCACTGTGATGGCCTCAGATGAACTCAGAGAGCAAAAAAAAAATAAAACAAGCAAACAAAACCCATAACCTTGTTTAGCCTTCTATTCCAGCTTGTGAGCTCTGTTCTGATGACTGGGAAGTTGGACGTAGGGCAAACTGGCAGTGCCACCAACAGCAGCTATGTAAAAAGAAGTCTGTCATGGCTGCTTCCTCCCCCATAGCTTCTAGATGCACCCAAACAGCAATCTACATGCTGATGCTGCCCAAAACTGGAGAAATCAGATGTGACATCACAAAAAAAAAACAAAAAAACCAACAACCCTCCACACAAATCCAACCAGCCCCTCTCCCCCCAAAAAAACCCAAACCAAACCAGAAGCCAGTAACAACCTCGATTCTCCCGTATTTCTCTCCACTGATACCTTAATACTGTACTCATCTCAACAAAGACTGCAGTTATATTCTCAATGCAAAGAACAAATCCAGGTTACAGCAACTTAACCTGCAGTTCTTAGCAGCCTAAAATCAGTGTAAGGGCTGGTTGTGCGGGTCCCATCCCTTCCCAGATAGTATGAGAAGACCCAATCCCTTAAGCCAGCTCCCACATTTAGTATACTAAAAGGCTCAGCAAAAAGTCTTACAACTCCAAGGAAAAAAAACAGCCTGACAAAAAGCAGCAGTTAGTGCTGCTGACTTATCAGGGAGAAACAGCACAGCAAGCACACCACGATCAGTGCATGTAGTAGTGAGGGTGTGGGGCACACACAAGTGTGTACTGTTTGCCATGGACATGGAGCCTTATCCAAAAGTTGAGTTTAACTCACGCTGGTTACCCAGCCCAGCAGACCAGTCACACCATTACCTGTGGTTGCAATAGATGTAATACGTAGGAGAAGCCTGATCCCTTCTTTCAGTAGCATCCCCATCACACAGTGGCTTAAAAAGATTACAGAACTGCAATTCAAGTCTATAATGTTATTCCAGTGACCCACAGGATACAAAACACTGCATAAGGCAGCTATTCAATACTAACAAGACTAAAGGAAAAAATAATTCTGGAAGACCTAGAACTGTCCTCAAGCGAAGAGACCACAATGTTTCCACAACAAAGCTTAAACATCTTTCTAAAATTAAATATTCTCTCAAGTACACAAGATACAAACACTGTCTCCTAACTATGTACAGAACACTTTGAGTAAGATCCCTCCAAATGTCAAAACTGAATTTCAAAAGCCATCTCGTCAGCCTGGGAACACTGGAAAATAACCACGACGCATTTTAATTTCGACACGTTAAAAGCTGCATATTCAAGCTTTATTTTGTTTTTCTCCACCAGATACCACTTTATGAAAGCAAAGAGAAAACAGCATTCATCTTAAAATTGCAAATTAGACAACGTTTCTGAAGCACTCATAAAGCTGCGGCTGCACTGCGCAGCACCACAACATACACAGCCCCTCAGCAGTGCTGGGGTTCTCTGAGAACGCTGCATCTCACAACTGTCACAAAAATACATGGCATGGAATTGCTGGCTCTGCTGAAGGTGTCCTTTGGTATATACCACAGAGACCCACGAGCAGATCCCACACAAACGTCACTCAGTCATTACACTGAGAGTGAACCGAAACAAAACAGCTGTGAATTAAACCAGTGACCTCAAGAGCAATATTATTTTGTTCTGAAACCCGTGCATCAGTTAGCCGTTTGTGCACTAGTTTCTAAAGGCCGAACCACTGAAGACAAATCTTTATTCCAGAGGATGAAACATTCCTACTTCCACCACCGAACCATTTTCAAAAATCAGAACACTTACAAAAGCAATGGCTTTTAGAGATTGTGAAAGAACACCTATGAATTCCCTGAAGAGAGTTCCTTTTCTTTTTGGGGTATCTCAGTACAGTGCTTCAAGGTTCAGGACTGAGGGCTGCAGTCCCATTCATCACACCTGGCAGCTGCAAATGGGCACCTACTGTTCTTCCCATGTAAGCAACAGGTGGGCCTGCACTGGCATCAGGCAGTCCTGCTGGGCACTAAAGCATGGGCTTACACACTGCTGGCACAACATCACTCCACCAGCAGCAGCAGTCCTGCCATACCCACACAGGGCACACAGAGTCAAGCCCACCACCTATCAACTCACACTAAAACCAGTGATCTTCCACTTTCTCTTAGAAGCCACCCACAGAGAGGCCACCTAACAGTCTTGGCAGATACGATAGCAAACTCAATCCACCATTACTGCTCTTTTATAATGTTCTTTGTCAAAATAAAATAGAACGGAATATCCTTGGTGTCTTGGTTTAAAATACAGTGGCCAGACAGCAGACATTATTAGCAACAGCACTGAACTTGTAAGACAGAAGTGTCAACGGATCATTAACGACTGCTACAGCTGTACATGTACGCTTTATGAACTTCTGCAAGCTTCAATGGAAAAAAAAAAAAATTAAGCCAGAAATAAAGTGACACTAACATGACACGGAAAAGATGCATATTGTCACAACAGACCTTCAACAGCAAAACTAACATTTTCATCCTCAAAAACACTGCTGTCAGATGGTTTTTCAATTTAGAACATTCTGCAAAAGCAGAAGCTGTTAAGGGACCAGGATTACTGCCCTCCATCAGTCCCCTTCAGCAGCAGGACCACAGGATGAGAAGGAAAAGCCCACACCAACTTCTGAAAACCAAATCCAATCCAGCACAGATGATGATGTACCTTTTAAACCATTCAAACTATTGTGCTCATCACTGAAAGTAAAGCATCATGTATTTATCATAAAGTGATTAGGATACTGCTAAACTAGGATTTTTTGTCTCTATAATCCTATTAAAAAGGTTACTCTAAAGCCACACTGCTCCAGTAAGTGGAAATCTTACACCCTACATGTAAATTTATTCTGTCATTTTATATCCTTTTGTTGTCAGTACTGGCATCTAATTTAAACAGCTGATTTGTGTCCCTTTGTCTTTCTCTCACTATATATACACAAACAGATATGCACACACACAGCAGCACAGATGCACACGCCCACCCCAAGCAATCTAGTTTTGTGCCTCAGCCATCGCTCCGATCCTCCGAAGGAGCCCAGCCCTTCTCTTCCTTCACAAGCTGATCTCACATTTCTTCCAGGCACCCAGGCTGCCCTACAACCAGAAAACAGCTTTCGAAAGCAAAAGAACCACAGAGGTTTTCAATTAAGATCTCCACAGTACTTAAACTCTTTCCGGTCCCGATGATGATTTCTCCCCAGAACAGACACTTGTCCTTTATGTACATACGCGATGATGACTAAGAGGTAACTGCCAGCAGACCGGTAACACCTGGGAACCACCAAGGGGAGAAAAACTGTTTTTTTCATTACCCCTTAAGTACAGAACACTGATTTTCATTTTCATTTTTCAGTACTGATTTTCATCCAGTTTCAAACATTCCTGAGTAGCACTCTGATCTGCCTCACAACTTTGCCTCATTAAAATTTCATTATAATCCACCCCTTGCTCGGCAGGGGGAAGAGGATTTATGTGAAAGACATTACTCGTGGCTCAAGATATCCCAAACTGCAAATTAGCGAAGGTTATAAAAACATTTGGGGAAGCAGCCAGTGCATGCAGCTTCTTCAGTCATCTTACCTTCTCTTTCTGCTTATCTACATTCTTCAAAATGCAATAAATCTATGGCTCTTATTTCATTACAGAACCATAGTTCCCTGGTTCTGTCAGGGCAGTAAATAGGTAATCACAACATTCTCTTGGTTCTGAAATGTCCCATGGAAACCATTCTTTTTGGACAAATAGAACATATAGAGCTGAAGTAGTTATGCAGTACAATTTATGGAAGGTCTTGTCTTTAGCTTGTGTTGGTAGACTTGCAACTGCCTTAAGCTTTGCTCAGAGAAAGGACTCACTGAACAGAAGCCTAAAAACATGAAGGAAGATCCTGTGACCAAGAGTACCCACATGGAGAAAACTATCCTCGAAAAAACGTCCATTGAAATTTTATTTAATTGAGAAGCGACAAAAACCGTTGAGGGACTCAAGCTAACACAAATGCAACTACAATTCATTTCAGATATAACGGATAACAGTACAAAAAAAAAAAAAAAGAAAAAAAGAAAAAGAAAAGCAAATGTCTCCAATATGCCTCCAAGTTCTCCAAGTTGCCAATTTAGGCAAAAATATCCTGAGTTCTGTCTGGAGTCTCCTGGCAATGCAGTCAGGGGAAAGAATAATTCCAACAACAATAACTAATTTCTATGGTCCCTCTTGCTACTAACTTAAAAGCAGACTCAAGTATCTTACTTCTATTGGTAAGAACATCTGGCAGACAGACAACGTAACATCCGCATTTGTCCACCATAGACACCATCAGGAACTAAACACACTTCTCCCACACCGCACTGCAGAGCTTCGTGCTTCGAGTCACTCTTGCCTCCTCCATAGACTCGAAGACAGAGAAACTGGGCACTACAATCACAGGTCACGTGGGCGACATTTTCATGTAAAATTCCCTCTCTTTAGATAATTGCATTACTTAAAATGAAATAGAGGCATTC
Organism: Callipepla californica brunnescens; assembly: GCA_023055505.1. Taxonomy (NCBI): domain Eukaryota; kingdom Metazoa; phylum Chordata; class Aves; order Galliformes; family Odontophoridae; genus Callipepla; species Callipepla californica. The sequence continues at coordinate 5,843,677 of JALIRH010000013.1, forward strand.
TCTCCAGAAGCACCTGACAGTTACTGATCTCTCTGCAGCAGGTTCTTTCGAGAAACTTCAGTGTCTCCAAGGAACTGAACTCCAGCATCAGATGCTGCTCTGGACTTCTCCTGTTTTCTCCTCCAGAGCAATTTCCACTAAACATTCCACATAAAGGGACAGTCAAGGACGTGCATGACGTTTATGCTGCCTAAACCTTGGATTTATTTCTACGATCTGAACATTTAGATGACTACCACTCTGAGGTAAAGCAAATACCTCCCATCTCCACTTTCAGCATACGGACTTCTAAGACGGATGATAAACAGTTGGGAATACAATGAAACCTTGTCTAAACATTTCTGAATGGCTCAGCAATTTTCCTTGGGGGAAAAAAAACAGAAGAAAGACTTAAAACCAAGACAACATTTCACAACATTTCAATGAAAACTTTAGGAATAGCCTCCATAATTCAAGTTACACATTACAGCAATCTCAAGAAGGGTACATACTTTTTTTTTTTTAACAGTCATACTCAGAAGCATTAAGGAATGGCCCATTTATTTAGCAGGGACAGGAAGGTCCTATTTCCAGCCATAAAACATGTTGTAGCAGACTGCTCATCACCTTATACGTTCACCAATTCTGCCTAGCGTAACTACACCACTTCCAGCTCACGACAGATCAGACTCATCTGCTGCTGAGGACTTCTGACACATTTAAAAAGGAAGAAAACCCACGTACCTTAGCAGAACAGTACACAGCAGCAGGCAAACTTCAAGTAGGTTATACCAAGCTACTTGTATTATGTATGGAAGAAGCTTACTACCTTGAAATCCTCCAAAATGAAAGAAGGGAAAAAAACAAACAAAAACAAGCTGACAGCAAATAACAAATTAATAACAAATGCCAAGGAAGGCACTACTGGAACTACTTTCTGTGATGGTGCAGACTTCTGCACTAAAACATATTCCAAACGTAGCTAACAGTGCTCCCTCGAGGTTAAGAAGGACCACAGTGGCCACTATGCATGGCAATATCTATCTCGTTTATTTAAAGGAAAAACGGATCCAAAGAAAGTCTGCATTTTCTTTAACCCTTTATTTTTAATACTTGTTTTTACCCAGGGTTCCTTCCAAATTAATAGCATTTATCTTCATCTTCTTTCAACTTCTTTCCCACTAATTTTATGAGAACTCAGATCCTGTGTTGGTGTATATCCCACAAGAGATTTCTGCTGCCTGTATCTGCATACTTTTCAGTTCTAACTGAACTGAATGAGAACCTGAATTATACTCCTACATCTCAGGGAAGAGGAGAACTAATCACCAGAAATCCACATTTTCCCAACACGTTAATAGGGATTAGCTTTAATACTACATTTCCATTCAGTTCTTCGCAGTTCAGATAATTGCTTGTACAACACTGTACTAAAAGAACTCTCCTATTGCCTGGCTTGCAGTTTTCCAACTGGGCCAGTGGGTCGCTGAAGCTTTGTTCCCTTCTGCCTAAAAGATGCATCACTTACAGCTACACAACTCCCTGCCAGCACGGCAGCCATCTGTGGAGGTGGCCCCTTCCCTCACTACATCTTTTCTGCAGTTTCTCCAGCCACGTCCCCAGCCTCCAATGCTCTCCCTGCAGAAAGTCTATGTACAGACAGCTGGCACATTTTTCTCACTGGCATTCATTGGTTGTGTAATGTTACAATCAAATTAAAGAAGCACTGAGGACTAGAAAAGAGATATTTTTATTTTGCCCTTGTAAAGCTTACACGCAATCTCTGCATAACATACATAACCTCCAAAAGTCAATGTTTTAGCACCGTTATCTACACAGAAAAGATCTGCCTTGCAATGTCATTCACTGGCAGCTGAACTTCTGCTTCCCCAGTGGGTAAGGAAAACCATGTAGCACCCTATCCTTACTTTCTGTCACCAGGAAAACAGGGCTGGAAACAGCATGATTTACTTCAGCAGCCCAAAGAGCCGCATGACCATCAGCGCAGCATCACACACTTCTCCCACCTTTTCTAAGGCACCTGAAACTCACGAGCTCTAGATCTTCATACACACACAACTCAGCCCCGTCACAAGTAGAAAACAAGGAAAATAATTCTCTGGATAGGTTGAAGCTGAAGTAATTCTGATGCTAATTAGAAAATTACGACACAGATCCTTCCCTTCTTCCTCTTCTACTTCCAACATGGACACCAGACAAGCAGTCTGTGTCACAGATCTGAACCCACCCCGTGCTGGAGGAGCCTGCAGAGGAGAAATCCTGCTGACACAGAAGCAGAAGATAAATAGCAGGAGTGTGATTATGGACTTCTACATTACAGACACCTCAGTCCTAAGCAGGACCTTGCAAAAAATGACCCAGAATTCAAGCTAATGGGAGGAAGGGCACAAAATTATTATTTTTGTAGCATCAAGGAATGCAAGAACTCACTCCTTAAAACACAGAAAGGCACACGTGCCCTGCGAAGATATACACTTCTCTGCACAGCTGCTGTCCCAGTGACCTTGCCACAACTCAGCAGATCTGTTCTGCGTTCCAGATGTCATTCGCAAGAAATCAGCACTTTAATACCTTCAGCTGCAGGTATTCAGTGTGACTGTGAAATACCCACATACAACAAGCACTGCCTTCGGGAAGTTACCAAAGTCCAGCCAGACCAGAAAAACGAAGACACATCCTATAAGGCAAAGAAGCACATGAGCAGTGTGGGATACAAAAAGGGAAGAGCAGGCACAAAGGGATGTGACAATTACAACAGAAATACAGGATAAATGCCTACTTTTAGCCCAGTGCTGGGACAAAAGACACCAGAGCAAAAACAGTCAGCATAAACCACAGCACTAACAGTAAGGAAACCTCCATCACATATCATTCCAAGTCCAAATTATTAACTGCACTCTGAATGCAGCACTGTGACGTCTTCATTCTCCAACCTTAGACACTGTACTTCTAACATCATTTGTTTTTGAGGATAGATTCTGACAATTTGTGAATGAACAGCTGCAGAGCTGCCTCATCTTACTTAGATGCGAACTTCGCAACACTAAACTGCATACCAATGCAACATACCAATGTATCACCCCACTCCATAGGAACATAAACATCATAAAGAAGGTCAAGCATTCTCATAATGCTCTGCTAATGAGGGTCAGGGCCTGACTGGACTTGTTTTGGCCTCCAGCCTAGCAACAGTTTCTGTGTTGGCCAAACTCTGAGGAGCCCACTATGTCTTTTACATAATTTGCACCTTTCCATTCCTGCATTGAGGCTCTTGCCACATAAAAGAACACCAGCACATGGCTCAAAAATCTGTGTTAGCATACATACCTCCTTTGGAAGACAATAACTTGATGCTACAGGAAATCTGCAATAAACTGCAAACAAGTACTTAATGTAAAAATGGGTAACTTGGCACACTGGGCCTGCTCCATTAATCACGGCAGGAGCCTTGAGAGATCCAACAACTACGAGCTAGATGAACACATTCATTCACTGACTGGTCACAGCCTACATCCCTATGCTAAGTGAGCTGAGCTAGACCCACCTTCCAGACATATTCCCCCATTCTCACAATTAAAGATGAGGCAAAACAGATTTCAGTAACTCGACAAGTATTTGCATTAAATAATTAAATTCTTAGTAACTGATAGCAAAGGATGTTAAGGACATATACACAAAGTCATACAGAGACCCAGGGTATTTCTCACATGCAGACAGGTCACACAGAAATATATAGCTATGAGAAACAGTATCAAAAATCAAATTTGCAAAATCCCCAGAAACCTTTATTAAGCAAGTTTCTTCAACAGAAAGACAGACTAAAAGGAAAGGTGACAGAAGATCCCAATGTACCTAAAAGACAGGAGGCAATAAAATGAATGAGCAGATGGACAGCGCAGGAGAAGCGGCTGCTGACTCCTCACCTTACCTCACCCCTACCCTACCAGGGACAGGGGAACAAACAGTCCTACAAAAGCAGCATTAGAGTGCAGCAGAGCACTTACAGCTTTGTGGTGGCTGCTTTTAGCTGAAGAAGCAAAAGCGGGGCCCCTTTCTTAAGGCCATCCGTGATGCAATCCCTTGTACTAATACAAACATAAGAGCAGTTCACTACAATGCGTTTATGAAGCAAAAAGTCCTCATTACGTTATATTTAACTCAATTTGGAGTTTATCAGATCATTATTTGCTTCATTCACCAGTCATAACAGAAGATGAGCTCACCAGTAAAGGCAAGTTCAGAAGGCATACAGCATTTTCCTCCTCTGCTGTACCAGGCTGCAGTTGCCAGCCCTGCTTTAAAATATGCTGGGAATTCCCTGCTGAGCACTGCCAATGCCCGCCAAAATACACATTTTCTACTGCACTGTATTTTAAAAACTTCCACCACAGGATACCACTTTGAAAGAACCACCGCTTCATGTTCCAGCATCCAATGTTCAACAGTGAAGACAGTGTTAAGACAGAAGAAGATGCTGGAGTTAGTAAGAAAGCATGAGACGTACACGAAAAGCAGAATAAAGTCAGACAGACACCAGAGAACACTTCCCTGTCTGCACTTCTCAATGCTGTTTTTTGCTTTATGACCGGTGCTGATCTTTAGCTGTGACCAAGCAATCATTATAGCTGTTGTGTAACGTCACTGAGTGTGACAATAAATATAAATTATTGCACAGAGTAAGTTTCCACTGCCATGCAAGTGCAGTAGAGCAACAGCAATGTTTCAGACTTCTGACATCAACAACAGCAATGTCAGTAGGTACAGCTGAACTCAGAGTGGGATCGCAGAGGAAATATTCACCTTTTTTCCTTGCTTAAAATCTGTACCCTGAAATCCGTTCTTTGTTACGTTTTCAGAATGTTTTACAAAAATGTTTTTAAAGAAACAGACCAGCACCAACAAGGAGCCCAGCACTAAGGCTCCAACTTTACATCTCACAATAGGTTGTAGAGACTAAAAGAGGAAGCGAGGCACTGGTCAGGAAACAAGAAAATGAGAGAAGCACGTCATCCTGCAAGCAATGACATTTTTATTTACAGATGTGCAGGCACATGAATACATCTGCACACAAACCAAGTCTGTTCCTCGACAGCCAGCAACAAACCCTGCAACTATTTCCTTCTTACAGGGTTAATTTACACTCACTCTGAGCAGAATCACAACTTCATTTGGAAGTGTGAAAACGGGTCAGCACAAAATGAGCCAGCGGTATGTTCTAAAACTGTACTGAATTTAAATGCCTCCTAACTTTGCTAAGAAAGAACTGAGGTGATGCGATATCACTACGCTGTTTGAGAACACGTAACCTGACAGACTGTAGACCTGGAAGCACAAGGAAGTACAAAGGTCAAGCAGACCAATCCCACAGCATAGCTGTATCTCATTCCTGCAGCCAAACAGAACAGCTGATGCAGAATACTACAAGTCATCAATGAAGAAAAGAGCTGGAGACTTTCCAAGCTAACTCTCTGGATTGAAGTTGGATATCACCTGGAAAATTGCTTAACTCTGAACCCTTCAATCACAAGAGATGGTGCAGCTGGGCAGATGAGTGGTGGCAATGATGGTGGCTGCCAGAGGCTGGAGCCTTGCACGTGCACAGGGGCTGGCAGCCTCCGCAGGCGGGACGCCTCCTCCTGCACCAGGCTCACCACAAGCATGCACATCAGCTGAATCCATTTAATGCCTCTGGCACAGTCCCCCTGCAAGACAAGGAGGATATGAGCAAGCCATCAGTAAGGCACTTGATGCAAGGCACTCATGGTAAACATCTTTCCCAAGAGCTCCTCATCCAGGCAGGAAACAGAGCATGGTTGGCAATGGCCATTCCAGCTGCAAAACCTTGCTCCTGGTTACCAGTACCAGCTGGTGGGGGCAGAACACACATTCCCCTAACAAACTGTGTCAAGTAAAGAAAGGTGCTCACCACCAAAACGATCCTGCCAAGCAGTAGCCTGTTCCCAAGTGACCTTCAGGAAGGATGCAAACTGCTGGTGAACGAGTAACCTGACGTACACCTTCTCTACAAAGACAGTGGCAATCACAGAGAATAGGAAGAGCTAGGAAGATGAGGCAAACACTGCACAGAATCAGAAACTCAGAAGGATGATCTCCGCATGTTAAAGGAAATACACACAGTAAGCAGAAATCTGAGAATCTTTAAGGGATATAGTTCTCATTTCCCACAGCACAGCACAGCTCAGCGAAACTCTCTGAACGCTTCCCATCCTGGGACAGCATCCATGCGCACACAATTCCCACTCAAGCACCTTCCTGACAGAAGAAAAACAGTGAGCAGCATGAACCCTGAGTCCCTGCCTGCTGGTGGGCGGCCCTTTCCCACTTCCACAATGGAAGGCAGGACATGGCATTGTTTCCACTGATCGTGGAGGAACGGGGTGTGTTACACCACACCAAACCAGAAAGGAAATAATGGGATGCGAGGTATTTGTTCACAAGGTAAAAAATACAGGGAAAAAGGCCATTTGGTTTTCCTTCCCCCAAAATGCAGGGTGTAAAGTGTTTTACAACGCTTTCTGAAACTCTGTAGCAGTTCTCAAACTCTGCATCAGCTTTCATACCTCCAGGATAATTTTTACATTCCTTCCACTCCCACCAGTGCAGGTTGAGAGCCACGGCGCTGGTAGAAGCAAGAGGAAAGGACGTGCTCTGTCGAGCACACCCTGAGAAGAAAGGAGGGGATGTCTGAGGGAGCAAATCACAGGGATGTGAAATTTTTAGTAGAACACTGTTCAATTAAGACAGTAATAGAGGAAAATGTTGGCAGATCAACAGAAGACTGCAAAACAGGAAGCCTGTGGCAGGATGGATCTACCAAATCTGTTCTTGCTGAGACACCGCTGGACACATTCAGCATGTTCCCATTCACTTCTTCTGAATCCAATCTGCCTTTGACCCAGCACCTTCCAGCAATGCCCTCCACCAGCATCCTGTATCCTGCGCTTTGGAAATTACAGTCAGAGACACAAAAATGCCAGCTATTTCACCCCAAGTCTGAAATCTGCACCCTTTCAAAAATGGCATTTCTTGTCTCCTTTTCATGAATTGATCAAAAATCCCTTCCCTTCAAGCCCTGCTGTGGTCCTCAGCCCAGCAGCAAAAAGCTCCAAAAACCTGGAGGCACTGCAAGCATCCTTTGTTCAGAAGACAGCACACCAGAACCTCTGGCCCAAGTGATTCAGCAACCTGCCCCTCTTTGATCCTGCCCAGTTTTCTTGTTCAAAGACCTGCAAGGAGTATGAGTAATGCTTGGGTGAGGATACCTGCTTACAAGTCTTTCATCATCCCTGTAATTAATATAATTAAAAAATATATTTCTAGAGTTCAATCACTGACTTTTATTTTAGGCTACCACTCTAAGACCAGATACTGTAATATATGGACAAAACTCGCAGAAGGACTCCTGGCAGAAAGCTACAACACCCATTCACTGAAAAACACCAGATCTTATTCAGCCTTTGTGCCCTACAAGATGAAGCTCAGCTTCAAAGACAGCATCCTACCTTTGTGAGTTACCCAGTTATCGATAAGCCTGCCAGCAAACCTTCCGGCTGCTGGAAGCCAGGCTCTGAACGTTTGGCTGAAGCAAATTATTCACTGACCTAGAATTTTACATGTAATACTGAACAACTTTTTCAAAGTTGCTTCCCCAACCACACAAACATAATCAGCTCACGAGGCTGCTGAAAGCAGCAGTTCTGCCATCTGTCCGCTTATTCCCACCTCACACTTGTGCAGGCACAAGTGGTTGTGAAGCCACACAATGATCCAGAGGGAACCAATCTCTCAAAACCAACCAGGGAAAAAATAAAATGATAATTAGATCATTCTTCCAGCCTGACACACAGCACAACTGTGCACGCCAGCAGGAGCACGGGAGTAGGCACAAACAGCATCAGTAATTGTAACGGCTGAACCATTTGCAGAAGGCCATCAGCACAGCAACCTTTTTATAAGGTCAAGCACTAAATCTCAAGAACGCTTAAGCGCACACATGAATTTTAAGCAACACGATTTGTATTTCCCTAATTTGCTATTCTGACGGTTCTAAAGGAGTAAGTGGGAGAAGAAAGGTGAAGGTCACCCAGAGGAATCAAAGTGCTGCTGTGGTCATCTTCACCTCTGCCTCAGTTTCCCCCGACAGGACACAGACAGGAACACTAATCTCCTCAGCAAAACATTGTGACACGACTGAAAACACACCGTGGTGATACAAAAATGCTGTTACAGGGAGACAAGGACAGAATTCAACTTTCTTGTGGCAATAAAAGAGTGAAAGGGCACAAAGCTGACATGGAAACCTCCAACGGTCTGGGATGGAGAACAGACACAGGACACTGCAAGGCAAAATGGCCACTGAGAGCAGCAGCTCCTCAACATCGCTATCTACAAGAAGACAGACACAGATGTACAAACTACCTGGGTAAAGAAACTCACAGCGGAGTCTCCCTGCCCTCCTTTCATTACTGGTACTCTGATGTAACCACATAGGAGTTACGAAGAGAGCATAGGAAGGACTTGCTGGGGTGGCAGGTTAAGTAGGAATCCACAGAGCTGGGTTGTCATGACAGCAGCTGAAAGTATGCAAGAGATGTATAGATCCTGGGTGTTAGAACAGCAAGGACTCCAAACAAGATCATTAAAACATGACATTATTTTTAACACCGAGAGGTATACGCTACATCTCATTAATGAAACATGGACTGCACAGTAACCGCTTGCACTGGTGAGGGTGCATGTGAATGGAGGACACACACAGGAACACGTCTGCTATACCAGCAAAGAGCACATTCTGCCCAGAGCCCACAGTCATGCGGCGCTGGGAGGGAGCAGTGCATGCGCTCCTGTGGATCCCTCACCGGAGCCTCAGCTGAAGCTCGAGCTTGAGTTTCTGAAGCCCAAAAACTCACCACACCATCGTAAAGCAAAGTAAAACGGTGCAATGATTTCAGCAGCCCCTTACATTAACTCGGCATTCACACAGCATGCAGAGTTGGTACTGTCCCAGCCAAGAGGAAGTAACTTCCTGCAGAGAAAAGTTACTCTCTGGAGTGCCCAGCCGCGCTGGCAGCAGCACGGGCACACTGCTGGCACTGCCAGGGCGGGAGGGCTCAGTGCAGACCCCGATGAGCACAGCCCAGCTCCGCACAGCATGGCCCTTCGCGGAGGCTCTCGAAGCCCTCGGTGGAGGCTCTCGCAAGCAGGCTTGGGAGGCAGAGGCGGGTGTGACTGACAGGTGTTAGCTGTGATCCATTCGGAACTTTGGAACTTGGACGTGGTAGACGGCCGATGGGTCTGGTATATCTAACACGAGATTGTCTCCAGGGGTTGCTGCAGAGCAAGGACTCTGGGACCAAGCAGCACCCCAGGTGCCTGACACGGGGAACGCGGCGGTACACCAGCGCTCACACAGCGGGTTTCCCTCCAGGTACTCACCGTGACGCCGTGCCGAAGCAGAGCCCGCGTTCACACGGAACACGCGCGCTCAGATCCCGCTTAGCGGAGGGGTCCCGGCGCGGCCCGCAGCCACGCGGACAGCCGGGACCGAGCCCGACCCGGCACCCTTCCACGCGGGCTCGGCGCCGGCGGGCACGCGGGGCACAGGACACGGCGGAGCTCCGGGGCGCCCCTCGGGCCGGGAGGGCGCGGGGCGGCGGAACCCGGCCGGACCCGCGGGGCGCGGACGCCGGCGGGCCGGGCCCGGGGCCACGCGGGGGTGAGTGGCGGCGGGGTGCCCGGCCGGGGTAGCCGGGCGCGCGCGAGGCGCGGGTTCGGGCGATACTCACTAGGGGTCATTGGTGAAGCGGGGGCTCCGCGGGGGCTGGTAGCCGTACAGGTGACAGTAGAGCACGTCGAAGCAGAAGCAGCACATCTCGGCCGACACCACCATCTTCCTGCAGCCGGGCCCGCCGGAGCCGGCGCCGGGGGAGGCGAGCAGCGAGGCGGCCGGAGGGGAGAGGCCGGCGGGGCCCCCGCCGCAGCTGGGCGGCAGCGGCGGGGCCAGGGCGCAGCCGGCGGCGCCCCCCGCCAGCCCCCCGAGGCCGTTGAGGCGGGGGCCCCCGGGCGGGGGCAACGTCCCCGGCTCGCCGCCCGCCGCCGCCGCCCCGCCGCAGTGGGAGCCGCCGCCGCCGCCTCCCGGGCCGGCCGAGCCCGACGGAGGGGAACTGGAGAGTTTCTGCTTCTTCACCCCGCAGCAACCCGCCGCCATCTTGGAGCCGTCTCCCCCCACGCAGCGCTTCCGACCCATGGCGGGGGGGCCGGCCGAGCGGCTGGGGGACGTGCGGCGGCCCGCTCCGCCTCCTGCCGGGCCCGCTCCGCCTGCAACGGGGAGGGAGGCGGAGGGAAGGGGAAGAATGAATGGGGAGCGGGAGGGAGAGGAAGATGGAGGCGGGGAGGGGGGGGAAGAGAGACAGAGAGAGCGGCGTTAGGGCGAGCGCTGAGCGGCTCCGGCCTCCCCCCCCCCCCCCCCGGCCCCGCGCTCCGCTTCCCTTTCCTCTCCCTCCCGCCGAGCCGCCCCGAGCGTTCCTTCTCCTGTGGGGAAAGTGGAGCAACTCCACCCCGCGTGCGGAAGGAATAAAAATAACCCCGGAGCCGAGCTCGGCAGCAGCGCAGCCCCCGGGGGCTGAATAATGCAGGTGACCTGAGGTGCCCTTCGCGTGGCAGGGTATGCGTTCCGTTAGTGCCGGGGAGCCCCTACGGCACGGGACGGCCACGGCTCCGTTCACCTCCTGTCTGCCCGCATTACGGCCCCGGCGGTACTTCGCCTCTCGGGGCAGCAGGCACAGGGCTGGCTTTACCCGGGCACTGCGCGGTGGCACTACGGTGCTTCAAAACCTATACGTAGGTTCAGGAAATAAACAAAACATCACCGGCAGTGCTGTGCAGCTGTCTCTGGCACGGGAGGTAGCAGCTGTACAACACAGAATAGCAACGCTACAACGTCAAGGTAGGCGAGGGAGTGAGGGCTGCCTCACGCAGGTTAACTGTATAGCTAAAGACTGCAGGTTTAGAGAGGCTGAAAGTCACTGTCCCCGCTCAGATGCAGCCTACAGAAAGCCTCTGTGGTTGCAAACTACTTAGAGATTGGGTTTTCTTTGTTTAGTCGGAAATGATTTCTCCTACAAAAAGGAATCAGATGGTGTAAAACGGTCTTTTTTCTTTCTTCTTTTTTTCCTGTTCCCCTCTCTCTAACAACTTTCACGTCTCTTTAGAAACAAAGGCGGTGCCTTCCCCTTATGGGGTGCCTTAGCTTAAAACCAGTTAGCAGTGACACCTTCTGTTGCGTTTGGGAAAACAGTTTCTGCAGGTACCGAGTCCTGTCCTTTCCTAAGTCTTTCAGCGACGATCTTTGACACAACCGTGTTTACAAATACCGACTGCAAAAGCTGATGATAAGGATAGAAATGTGAGTTGCTCGCTGTACTGGGATAGAAAACAGTGATGTTTGGTGTCGGTGCTGGAGCAGGACTGACAGCCTGTGCAGTGTCAGCAGCACCAGCAGTGCACCACTGTCTGCTTGCTTAAATCTTGTATTGAACTGCTCCCTGAAGGAAAGGGTCAATTCATTATGTTATTCATTCATTAAAAACACTTTTTCCACTTCTGCAGATGTGCTTATCTGTATCTGCCTGCACGCTCACCAGTAGTCGTGCTCCTGTTTTTCCCTCAGGGCAATGCAATGCATACCAAATTCACCTTTTGTGGCGACAGAAGCAAATCTGTGAACACAGCTGTACAAATTCTCGCTCAGTGGAATCAGGAAGACACAACTCTGTTGCCCAAAACTTCTGTCACTATCTTTAAATGGAAAGAACTCCGTGGATTTACAAAACAATTTTCAGAACTCAATGGAATTATTCAATCTATGTATGAATAAGAATTTGTTCTTCGAATGAGATGGCTTTGGTTAATTGCAACATCTGTTTCATTGGCCCTTTGCTTCAGTTAAAGCTCGAGTTCCTTTGCTGGTCTCATTACAAGGAGCCTGAGCGCGTGGAGTTCCCTCATTTGTACAGTACTTCTGCATCCTGTGCAACCTGGCGTAGGGAGCTGCTTTGCAGGGGGGTTGGAGGTCCCTTCCAACCCCTACAATTCTGTGACACTGCTGACTGCAGCACATGTTCCCCAGATGATGTTCATGCTGTGTCTCATGTAAAGTCAGATGCACTAAGTGAATTCAGTATGAAAAAATCTCTTATCATTACAAGGGGTGGTAGGACACTGAAATCAGTGTAGTTCAGGTGAGAGGTAGCTCTTCTTTCAGACTGGCTGTTAGAACACTAGGTGAGCAATAGAGCTAAAGTCCCACTGACTGTAAAACCGTCACCTGTTACCAAGTGAGAGATTTCAGTTATTTTTTAATTAAAAATCACAACTCGTGATTCTCATTGAGTACTTGTAGGGTCATAGTGATAAGCAAAGTAAAACTGCTTGCAAAACGGTGTTTCTCAGTGGTCCAGAGCTGCTCTGAAGGACTGCCATCAAACAACAATAATGAAACAGGCTGGCTTGTCCAACTGCTCTGGTTCCAAGGGTCCAACCCCTTTGGAATCCGTGATGAACCTGGCACTGCCTTTAAGGGAGTCAGGTATTACACAGGCTAAAAGATGATCAGTGCATTTTGAGTGTGTTGTAATCTACTTGCAAACAAGAACAACGAGAACAAGGAAACAATGAGCCAAAATTGGGCTGCGCTGTAAGCAGGAGTGATATAATCCTTGCCCTGTTAGTATCTATTCTTTTAATAGGGGCTGTGACAGGTGAGAGATTTACAGGAGTCCTTAAAATAGCACGTTTAGGCTGTGGTTCCACGTGCGTTTCTGCAGCACTAGTAATTTAAGCAGTTGATTTAAGCAGCTCTACCTCAGCCGATTGTTCTCTTTCCTGTCCCACCCGTTCTGCTGTGTTCGTGCAGGTGTTTGTGCAGATGTGAGGCAGAGGATCAAGCTGACAAACAATTATTATTGTCCCTCGATTGTCTTTCAGCCAATCGGTTCTCCCATCTGGTGTGTCAGAGGGTGACACAAAACTCTGTGTTGCTCTATTCTTTGGGGACTGTACAAATCTGAGAGCCACTAGCTCTGGGCAACTGTTGAAAAATGAAGAAATGCAGCCTAACAGGGCATTGCACATAGGGGAAAACTGTCAGAAATGATCCTTCAGTGTTTGAATTTTCAATACAGGTGATAAAGGCCAGTGGAGGAAAGAGAAGAGTGACAAAGGAGCCTTGATGCTGAAGGAGTTCATACTTAAGACTGTAGAAAAGCCAGAGCTAGGGAATGAAAGAAAGGGAAATGGAAAGTCCTCTTTTCCAAATATATCATTTTCTTAGAATTAAAGGAAACATTATACTACTATTTTTTTTTTCTGTACAGCATATACAGCCAGAATCTCAATGAAGTTGCTAGTTTTACTGTGGAGGAGAAGAGTCTCTACTTACACTCTCCAAAACTCAGAGGGTAAATTCTATCTTTGTATCTTTCCATCATAATGATCTTTTTTTGGGATGGCTCTGCCATGAAACTGCAAGATTTACATGCTGAGAATTCCTTTGGTCTGATGTTCTCCCACCCATTGTGGAGACTGTCTAGACGACTCTCCGCTTGCACTGCAGCCTCCGAGGCATTATGGGTGTAGCTCAGATGAAAGTGGTTTTGCCTGGTCTGCTTTCTCACGTTATTCCCAAGCTGGCTTAGCACACTCTTGAGGCTCGTATGAGTTTTCCTCAGTATATTTTGCTTAGACAGAATAGTTGCTGTTCTTTATTAGGCTCACTGTGTCACAGCTGTGCCCATGAGAAATTAGATGCAACTCTGTATCTAGGCCAGAAAGTGTGCACCAAATCCAATAAAGCTAACTTGCACATGTCTGAGAACAGTAATTGTTCCTACCAGTTAGAGGCCATATCCTGCTATTGTTCCATATATATTAAGGCCTTATTGAAGTCTCTTCTAAAAAATCTTGTACAAAAGCTCATTTCAGGATGTGATAGCAGCCAGCAGACAAAAGGTCCTCGCATGTTGTGTTACTGGAATCCTGTTTCATATCTTGAGCTATGTCACTTTGCTCTGAATCTAGTCTGTGTTATTTTAAAATTAATACTGTTTTGCAGACATTTATCTACTCTTAAGCAAATGCAGGGTTTGGTCCTTTAAACCATCTGTGCTTGCACTACAAAATTAGTCATAGGTTTGCAAAAAATATATATATATAATGATATTTATTTATATATCTGGGATTGGACAATCCTTTACCTAGAGGTAAAAAACATTACATTTTAAAAGTGTCAGTGGAGTCAGAATTTAATTAAAAATCAAAGCACTCGAAATAAATGAAAGGTGAGGAAGTTGCTTTTCATGGAATTCCTTTCACTTAATTTTGTGAGCTGCAGTCCTCCTCAGATATTATACTACTGCGAGATCCTATCCTTTTGAATGTGTTTTTCCATTGCACGGTGATAAAGGAATATGCAGCTTACAGTGTTGTATTCTCACTATAAATTCACCATGGCTTCACTGAGGTCAGAGGAGTGATTTATGCTAGCTGATACATTAATAATAAGCCTTAGGACATATTTTTTGACATGGCTGTTTGTAGTTGGTCTCCCTCACAAAATGTTTACCGCTACTGTGGAGCAACCATGTTTATTAACAGCATTTCTGATTTGTGACGAGTCCAAAGTGCTTGCTTTAATAAATTAATAAATTCAAAATATTATGTAGGTATCTGTTTATCCACTGCAGTCGTACAGCCACCCCTACTGAAACCTAGCAACACTCTTACAGGACACAGCAATTGGGGTGCAAGAGGAAAGACTGTTATCTTTTGTTTCCAAATGAATAAGTAATTTAGGAGGATAAAATGTAATTACTGAGAAATAAAATCTGATCAGAATGCCACAATTACATTCCATGATTCCATGATGAATAACAACTATCCCAGATATTGATGATCATAAAGATGCTGTCATACTATACCCAAAAACTCCTGCCACTGTTTTGGTGTCGTGGGAACTGGAACACTTGGACTATGATTGCTCTTGGTCTTACTTGACCAGCCAACATCTAGAAATTTCACTGAGGCCCTAGTTCTGGGGGATTTCATCTCCCCTGTCACATCATTAGATCAACAGTCCCCGAGTCTGTTCCCTCCAATGGCTCAGCCATGGCTGCCCAGGCTGTCTGAGGAAGTTTACTCTTTTTTTATGGGACTGTGAAATCCTCTAGATTCCACGTTTCTTGTGAAATGCTTTCTATAATTCTAATTCCTTTCCTTTTAGGGGAGGGCTGGAATCTTTTTCAGTTAATTGTCTCCATAATTGTAATAGGACCTGAATAGGTTGGTTTTTGTTCTTTTTAAATTGAACTCCTGCCCTAACCAGGACACTGAACATTCGTTTTCTTGAGACCCTAATGGGTCCAGATTGGACTACTTTTGGGGCTGGTCTCATAAGCTGTGTTCACAGATGGACTTCTGACCTCTCCACCAACATTTGGAGATTGCACCTGGTCTTTAGGTGCTCTGTCTCCTCCAGATCCACCACCGATTGGGCAGCCTGTTGTATTATGGCCTCTGAGGCCACTAGGGGCTTCAGTATGGATACCGAAGTACCATACTAGTGTGGTAGAGCTTGCTTCAGGACAAGATCTCTCATTCCTGCTGAAAATTTTATCAGATCCAGACTTTCAAAGGCATCCTCATAGACTGCCTCTTGCATACCTAAATCTCTAATATAGTTTTCTAAGTCTTCCACAGATGACTGTAAGTGTTTGAAGGTATATCATTTTTATTTGGCTGTGTTGTTCAACATGTGGCCATCAGCCACTGAATTAATGAATGACTTTCCTCATTATGTTGGACTGTTACATATAATCTTTGCCTGAGGGTGGGGTGAGTAGTAATGGATGCCAGTTCTGAAATTTCTGGTCCGTTTACAACAACTTTCTGCCCTTGCGTCATAGAACTGGAGCAGCCACACTCATACACTTCCTCTGGGTTTCTGCCTAAACTGCCATACTAGATCTATACGTTCAGCTGCCATGCATGGCAGTGCTGTTATAAATAATGTGGTTTTGGTGGGGAGCTACTGGTTGGGGGCACCCCCACCAGTCTATCTTGCATTTTCTTCACGGAGTTCCCATCAGTCAGATCTCAAAGGGAGTCAGCTCAAGTGGAACCTCAAAATCTGACCTTTCAGTTCTTTCATTTATAGTCTAGTTCATGCAGGTTCCCTTGTTCTGGGTCTCCAGCAGTTTCTAAAGAGGTGTTTCAGACCTTTTGTAGGGGAATGATCAGATTCGGCTTTTTTCCCCATCAGTATTGTGACCTGTCATTTAAGTTTTTCAACTCAGTCACATAGTAGTTAATTTCCATCAGTCAAAGCCTCTTCAGACACGTTTAATTGATTTAAAGCCATCAACAGTGGCCACGTCGCAGTGGATACAGCCAACTGTCATTCTCTAGTAATCAGTATATCTTTGCTGAGGGCATGAAAACACACAGAGTCCCACACAGGCTAGGGACTCGGATATTTCCACCATCCCCCAAGGGGCTCTATTTTTCAATTATAGAAACAATCCCATGATGTGGGGATCCTATGAATTTTGGGATGCGCATTAGCAAGACCTCATTCAAAGGGGTGCTGCTTTCCCATCCAAACCATCCCATTACATTACTTAAAAATGCCACTTTAGTATTTTTAAAGGTCTTGTGATGGGTACCTTCAAAAGATTAGATCCCTAGCTGGCTCACCAATAAGTACAGCAAAAGAAGGTGATGACAGTACCTTCCAAAGGGATATAAGCACTATAGAATAATAGACAATAACAAAGAAGAAAAAAGAAAAGTTAGGTCACTCCTTCCAATAACCAATGACAGCTCAAGAGAAGTACAATCTCTGTCTAGAGAGATGCTGCTCCCTTGGCTGCTAACCCTTAGATGAGGGGTGGACACATATCCCACCCCTTCTGGTCATTCAGGTACATTGCTTGCACCTGAGCTCCCCCAGTTAGCCACACCTTCTCACCTAGTGCTCAACCATTAGTTCAGGCCATGATCTGACAATTCTGCTGCAATCTGTTACAGTTTGTACAGTTTATGTACTGTTACATATTTACTTAATAATTTCTTAGAATAAAGGCTAAATCTATCCTTTATGATGTTTGCTCTTCTGCAAAATTCAAAAATTGTGGCAGCATGGAGATTAACTCATTGTTAGATAGAAAATGCACAGTCCTAAATACTGTAGTATAACAAAGATGAAACATGGCATTCTTTGCTTTTACTAATCTGCAATCTGTCATTTCACTACATGAGAACAGACATTTCATTCTTTACTATTTAATCAAATATCTAAAGATATTAACACTGGAATAAATTGAGGGCTTTTAATAGACTCTGAAAAGGCAGCAATTTCAAGATGGTTTACATTAATTATTCTTTGATTAAATGCAGTATGTTAAGCCTAAAGAAGTGCAGAGATTTGTTTTGGAAAATGGTGTTAGGAATCTATAGAAATCAAACATATGAATAAAGCTTAATCTGTAATAGGGCAAGCAGAAAAAAGAAGGGGTCAAAGGTGCCATACTAGGATCACTGAAGAAACAGAAATACATGATTAAAAGTAGGAACAGAAAACAACAACTTTGTAACGTAGGGAAGGGCTACAGAATGAGTTAACTATGTCAGATTGAGATTTTCAGGTGAATGTAAAGAATTAGAAGAATAAAGCTGAACAAGTTTGTAAAGGTGATCAGGATCTTGTTTTTCGAACCTTCATTCAGTATGAAAGGTTATGTTTCATAAAGCCTTTAAAAGCATAAAACTATGCATACGAAGATTCACCTTGTGGAGGCTGAATCCTTTTGCATTGCATGGTTTATAATAGCAGTGTCACAGCCTAGCTCTGAACATCTGAGTACTGCATTATAATATACAGCATCCAATCATATAGGCGAATGTGAGTAGTAAAACCTAAGGCTCATCAATTCTTTCAGACTATGTCCCTGCACTGCATTTTAATACTCTCTCTCTACTTTCTAAATCATTAAATCTGACACACCAGATTTTATTCCCTTTCGTAGCGTTGTTGGCTTGACTGCCCACTAAATACGAACCCTATGCAAGGATGACTTCACCTTGGTACTGAGCTTTCTTTGCTTCAGTTAACTATACTTAATTTGTTTCAATTAACTTTGCAGGATCTGTGAAAAGGTCTCCTTGTTATTGTGAGATATTTTTTTAAGGTCTGAAAAGCACGCTTTGCAGTACACGGAGATACAGAAATGACTTAAAAGAAATGGCATCTTTTGGCAAATAGGAACACTTAAAGGCTGTATTTCAGTGACAGTAATTATTATAGTCTATATTTAGTCCTTTAAAACCTAATTATCTTGACAAACAATCCACAGACTGCAAACTGTGTGATACAGAAGTATCCTTGTCTTGTTTGTTTGAATTTTACTTCAAACTTCACAGGGCAGTAATAATATCTTACGTATGTTTCAACAGTAAAAACACTGTGTGGTTTCTACTTTAGAAGTATATGAACGTAGATAGCTATTTAGAAATTGCCTTTTAGTAACTCTCACATTGCACAGAGGGAAGGAATTAGATTTGGAATAGTGATGCTAAAGCTTTCAGAAATGGGATAGTTGAACCTGTAAGAGAACCAAGCAAAGCAGGGCTGGAAGAAATGAACCTGTTCATTGCTGATATAGATCATACATGACACAGTGTAATTTCCGCAGCTCTTAGAAAATGAGGGTTCTGATATTTTTTATGTCCTTATAGCGAACAGACTTACAGCTTTCCGTGCTGTGGTGGAAATGCTGAGCCATGGCCTGAAGCAGTGATGGAGCACCTGGAGGGAAGACAGGGCCCGCCCAGGGGAGCTCAGGTGTGTGCAATGCACTGAGTGACCAGGAGGGCTGGAGCCAGGATCCACCCCTTGCAGAGCTCATTTAAGGGTCGGCAGTGGAGGTGTGGGTGCTGTGCTGGAGCTCCCTGTGTACCTTGTGGCCTTGTGGAGGTGAGCAGCTTCTTATTTCTGTACTTGTGGCTGTTGCGTTTCAGCAAATCCTTATTTACTAGCTGCCGGCTGCTGTGGGGCTGGGCTGGCTTTCCGTGTCAAGATATGCTGCTCGTCCTTGTGTGTATGTGTACCAAATGAAACCCTGAGCAGTGGCACGTTATGTTTCTGTAGTTGCCATTGCTCTTGAGATGAATTCGTGGCTGCCAAGAGAAGCTCGTACCTCTGGGAGTGCTGGGAACCTGAGGGGAAGGCCAGGCCTGGCTCTGCCTGCCTCCTGCCTTTGGAAGTGGCTGAGGTCACTTGAACACGTTTGGGTTTGGATGCTTTCTCTCATTCTGGTTATGTACCAGGCTGTATGTCATACAGATGTCTGACTGTCCTCCTCAGTGACTTCAGCTATGGAAACAGGAGCAGAAAGCTCATTTCTTGAGCTCCTGGCTCAGTGTGTGCGTCTACTGATGTGTGCTTGTGTCACAAGTTCCTATGGACGTCCTGTTGGACATAATATATTAAGCTTGTATTTCACAGGGCTCTTCTGTTGAGGGCTATGTGGCTGTGTATGTGACAAATACCACTCAGGACAGTTATTTTGCTGGAAGTGGCAGTCTCGAATACTTACTAAGCTGTCGCATTAGCATACTGCTGACAGGCTCACAGGGGAAACTGTTCTGTGGATTGTAACCCTCTAAGAGCTCCCAAAGGGTTACCTTGTGTGCCAGAGAGGGGGCAAGCAAGAGATGCTGAGAGCAGGAGTTAGGGGACAACACAGAGAATTCATGAAAGAGAAGAGAGGTGAGTAAAATGCCTTTCCTTATAAATGCCTTTTCTTATCTATCTATGTCAATGATGTAAAAAGATAAGGGATCAGAAGTAGATCAGGTTAATATTGTTCTAAGTGTTGTGAGTACTAAGATTCATAACTCTTGCCTGCTTAGTCTTACATGTCATCTTCACAGGCTTGTGTCATCTTCACAGGCTTTATGAAGGAGGAATCTTTATGAAAAAGACCTGAGTTTTCTGTATGAATTTATATGTGAAAGAGTGGAAATCTTAGTTTTCCACAGAATAGTGAATAAGACTATGTGACATATGTACTCCTCTTCCCAGTACAGATGTAAAGAGATGTGAATGATCTTGTGCACGCATAGATATTCAAGTTACATTATTTGTTACATGTTTTCATAAGATCCCATCCCAAGTTGTCATGAACTATGTTGTGCTAATCTCAGTAAGTAAAGCAGACATATCAAATGTGATCATATTTATATTTTACTCTGAGGTGTAAAGCTGTAGTTTGTCATGAGGTGGACTCCATGAATAATTTAGGCAGTGTAGTTGAGGAAAAAGAGTTGTAAAAACAAAAATGGCAGAACAGGGAGGATGCATCAAGGGAATTGTCTGAGGACTGTGTGTTGAGGATTGTGTTTTTCAGTAATAAAAAGGAACACAAGGACTAGAACTATATTAACCAAAACAGAGTTATCTAATGTAGGGCTTTTCTAGTCCTCTTTATATAGCTGTCTCTACTAAGGAAAAAAAATATCAGAGAAGCTGTTTGAGCTATACAAAGTTCAGAGAATTATTTGAGAAACTATTAAGGGAAGGTGGAATGATTTCTTCCTGCTTTGAAACAGGAGTCAACAGATGAGCTTTGTAAGTTGTATAGTGGAAGAATGATTTATACATTACTGAATTACATTACTTTTAATGTTGGAAGTCTGTTGGCAGTGTCTGAACTTGTGATATTAACTGTGCAGCTAGCATTTGGACTTAAGTACAGACAGCTAGGGCTGAGCTGGTGCTTCAGAGGAGAAAGAAAAAAGCCTGTCTCTAAGCCCTGTAACTGATTAAAAACAAATTGTTCATCAGGAAAATGAACTGCTTCCTGAGTCCTGTGGATTATGGGTTGAAGTATGTGGTTTGATGGCAGTTATTGCCTTAGTGCAGGGTTTCAAGTCTTAAAAGGATCCATTAGGGCAATCCAGGAAGCCTGTTCTACCTACTGCATATGAAATAAGGGTATTCATACATTCACAGATTCAAAGTCCCAAGGAAGCAATAGCCACTCGTGGTAACTATCTTTCACGTGAGAGGTAAATTTGAGGATTGGTGTTCATTAGTTTTTGGTTTTCATAGAATCACAGAACCGTAGGGGTTGGAAGGGACCTCTAGAGATCATCAAGTCCAACCCCCTATTGAAGCAGGCTCCCTAGATCAGGTTACACAGGTGGGTGTCCAAGTGGGTCTTGAATGTCTCCAGAGAAGCAGAGTCAGTGTTCAAAACCAGCATATTATGAAGTCATTTGTTATGAAGCTTTCAGTGTTTGTTTCAAAATATCTCACATCTTTGGGAAAGATAGTTACTTGTTTACAAAGCATTTAATATTAGCGTCTTTATTGTCAATATTTGAGGTAATTGTTATTCATTATAGAATAAGTTGGAGGGGATCTCCATCAGCTATCTAGTCCAACTCCTCTGCAACAGGGACACCTACAGCTTGGCGGGGTCCTCTGATCCTGTCTAGCCTGATCTTGAGTGTCTCCAAGGATGGGGCATCCACCTCTTCTCTGGCAACCTGTTCCAGTGCCTCACCACTCTTAGTATTTAAAAAAGAAACAATCACTTCTTCCTTATATCCAATCTCCCTTCCTTTAATTTGAAACCATTTCCCCTTGTCCTATCAGACAGCAGACCCTGCTAAGGAACCTGTCCCTTTCTTTCTCACAGCCCCACTTTAGACGCTGCCAGGCTCTTCACAGGTTATCTTTCCAGAGCTTTACAGGAGATCTGCTTCCTTTTGGGAGGTAACAAGGAAATGGGTGCAGTTGAGGGTATCTCTGTGTAACTGATATTAGGATTAAACCCTTGATTTCAGAATGTGCTTGTAGTCAGACAAGTCTCAATTTGAATCATCTTAATTTGTGATATGTTGTCTTGCAGCATACAGCAAAATACATTTGTTCAAAATCTTATGAAAGAGTAATTACAGTAAGTAAAGGCAATTGGCAGTGATTGAAATACTAATAATACACTGCATCTCAAACATTTATTTAAAGTGACCTCAGCCTGTTATTTCTCTGCTAGAGAGAAAAACCCTGTCAAATCAAATTTGTCTACCGCTGCGGTGTCCTTATAGTATGCACTACCCAGATTAGAGCTAATTGCTAATAACTCATTCACCAAAAGGCTTGCTATTATCAGCTTTGTTTATGTAAAGCACAGATTGAAAAATAGTTCTGTTTCTTGCAAGCAGCTGTGCAAATGTAATCTGTTTGTATTGGATGTCATTATCTCCTAGCAATGATGTTATTGCGCTTGTAATGGGGGGAGCGAACATAGTATAGGACTCAAGAACATTTTTAATGTTCATAGGCAGTATACATATATTAGTTAAGCCTATAACGAATGGTTTTTCTGTTCTGGTTACAAATTTGCCATAGAAACTTGTGCTGAGAGGAGTAAAGCTTCTGAAGGTAGAATGTATGCTCTGCATCTAGATGCTGATATATATAGAAGTGTTACCTTTATCATCTTTTCTCTTGCATTCCCCTGCCTTGTGTCCCAGCTTGCTTTGCTGCTCTGATTGGGATGACAAGAACTCAGAGGTTCCTTAGGAAAACATAAACGTCCACTGCATCTCTGCGCTTGTGTTAAATGTAAAACTGCATCTTCTCTCTTGAGAGAGCACACACATCACCACATTTATAAGAGACTGAAGTATACAGATGCTGCAAGAGCTATTCCTTTCAGCTGCTTTTTCTTTAATGGCATATTTTAGAATCATTTAGCTATGTTACTGGTTGTATTTATTCAAAAGTACAGAGGCCTTGTTTTAAAGTGATGTTTTTTACTCAAAATTAAAAAAGGGGGGCATGAAGTTGAAGCTGCTTGATGGCATTTGGGCAGAAATCCTTCCTTGTTCGGTTGCACTGTCTTCCTCAGGTCTAGGGAACTTTCAGTATGCTGCTCATAGGAACAGGCAAGATGAGGAGAGTGGGCTCTGTTCACCCTCTGTAACTTAGGAACTATGTTCACCAGGTGGTCAAACTTCAGGTATACAGATATCAGTACATTTAGTCACATCTGGATGCTGATAAAATTATTTGAGCTTGTACATTGCTGCCTGCATCCCAGTGCTACAGGAAAAAGTGGGTTTATTTTGTATTGAATTTGTTCTGACTCTAGAGCACTGAAAATGTGGTGCAGTGTTTGTTTCAATCGCTGCAAGAGAATTTTAAAATTCAAGTAACTTATTTTAGTATTCTGCTTGGAAACATTTGCTTTCTTTTTTTTTTTTTTCCTGTCATGTTTTTACTGATCTTTCCCCCTCTACCCGTTACAATTAAATGCAAGTTAGATCATGTTCTTTCAAGCAGTGGAATACATGTTCTTATGTATTAAAATCTGTAATTATGCTGCCTTTTTTTCAAAGTAAAAAGGCAATAGCCTTTCCTCCTCTAGAGGACGTAGCTTTCCCGATTACATTTTCCTTTTCCCCCTTATTCTGCAGAGGTAACTGGTTATGACTTGACACAGACTTCTTAAAATCAGCACTGATGACTGTGGGCTTTGGATTGAGGTCTCAGGGCTGGAAGAACATTCCTTCTTGGGTTTGAATCTTCCTTAAAAGGAAGGAGAAATATCCCAGATATTCATAGGTCATTTTGATCTCATCAAAAATGTTTCTCATTGGTATGAGAACAACAAATGCAGTATGGGGACCTCCACTTCTTTCTGTTTTCTGCTCTGGGACAGGTGTGGTGGGGTAGATGCAGGAGCCCAATCCCTCCCATGCAGAAATGACCCACTGGCAATTTGTGAGCAGCGTATCTCAGCTTGATGCTGCTCCTGTGGCAGGGTAGGTGTGGCAGCTGCCTGAGCAGAGAGCTGGGACCCCTCCCTGCAGGTGCTGTGGGAGGGGCTGCAGGAGGACAGAGGTCTGCCTTGGTGTTTTTCATTCTCAGGTACTGTCAGGGTCTGGCCCAAAACAGTGCTGCGTGTCTGTCTGTGCAAACTTTGCTGTGTAACTTCTCTGGAGAGAGAGAGAAATAATCCCTGACATAAATCAACTTAATTCTGCCTTAGGACATAATTTAAGTACCTTCTCCTGGATGTTCTCCCCATTTGTAAAAGCAATGAGTTCACTTTCTGGCCTTCACACTCAAATTCTGCAGTATTGTTAATGAGGGGCTCAGCCAGTGAGGGTAGAGATGTCACTGCAGAAGGATACAGCAGCCTGAGCACAGTGACAGAAGACAGACAGGCCTAGAGAGTGTCTTGAGTATTTCCTTTGCAAAGATTGTAGGGCCAAAATGTTTGAGTTTCCAAGAAAGGAAAAGTGTATCAGGACCTTTCCTGAGGGAGGTATGGGACACTGAATGAACTGCTGCTTGTCTCCATTCAGAAATCCACCTGAGGTTGCACGGGGTTACAGATCTGAATATTCTCCCATGGGTATCCTATCAACACACATGGAGGGCTTTTATTCTAGTTGTTTGGTGTATCTAGAATAGTTAATAGGGTTGGGCTAAAATCTTCAATGAGAAGTTGGCACTATGGGTGGTGCATAATTACTACAAAGATCCAGCTCTTGTAATCCAAGCAGCTAATAAGAGCATGCAATCCAAAGAGGCAAAAATGAGCAAAAAGAGAGAAGGGTGTGCTCTCAGTGAGATCTTACAGATGGAGAAGGGGCCAAGCCTTGACTCTCCAAAGTATGGAGGCAGAACCTGATTTTTAGTGTTCCTAAATGTGTACATTTGAACATACTCTGTTTGATCCTGGCAATGTTTTATGCCCACGCACTTCTAATTTTAACTGTTCTGATTCTTTTTTAACTATAAAAGAGGGGGACTTTTATAGACTCTCTTCAAATCGGTTTACTTAAATACAGCAGAGCATCCACATTTGCAGCACAACAGCAGATTTTCAGTTTATGCATAGGTGTGTTTTGTTTCTCTCTGCAAGAGGAGCATGCAGCTGTTCAGCACATATCTAACATGGGCAGAAACAAGGAGCAGCACTTACCTACACGGAATGGTTTGTATGTTTTTTCAGCACAAAATAACAGGGCTGTTACCTGCCTCCAATGTAGAAGCCTTAGCCTGGAAGTGGTATTTCACTCTCACTGAACTGAACACAGGTGTAATCAGTCTTAAAACTGGCAGGACTGTCCCTGTCTGGCTGTGGTATCCAGTAGTCATGTCAAAACCTGTGTCCAGTGGAAGCAGAGTGAGGGGGTGAGACCTTCCTTAGTACAACTGAAGGCAGCTTCTAACAGTTAAGGAAATGATTGCAAACAGTCAATTGGTGCCGCTTGGCTTTGTCTGCTGTCGTGGCAGTAGTTTGAATTTAATGCTACGGAGTTCTAAGAGGTTTAACCTTCGTGTGTGCATTGATGCTCTCTAGCGGCAGAAACTCGCAGTGCCATTTAGGCAGTGGAGCTGACTGTTGTTTTCTTTCCCGTGTGAAGCACTAGTTACAGTGGATGAAAATAGTTGCGAGTTACTGAATACAACCCGGCAGCTCCCAAGCTACCATTCAAGAGGGTACTTTTATATAACTCCTATTTCTTTATATGTTTTCATATATAAAATGCTGATTCGGGGATTTCACTTGACTCTTTCTGTCAGTGTTAAATAACACGTCCTGACCGAACCAGTCACTGAAGTATGAGTGCTGTACTGTGCAATATATCAGCTGGTGAACAGCAATTATCCACAAGTCTTTGGCACTTGTCCTGTAATAGTAATGGATACAGACCCTGGGAAACCTCATCCTTTAACCAACCATCATTAAATGCTAAATCAATAACTGCATCAAAAAGTGTATTTATAGCTAAGCTCTAAACCTAGTGGTTTTGCTTATCACATTCGTCGTAAATAATTCATTGTTTCTTCTTCTGAGAAGACATAATGGGCCACTTAGCTGCTTCAGTTGTTTTCATTTTTCCCTTTGCGGAGTTGCTCTGTGGCAGAATCTGTCAGATAATACAGTCAAGTGCCTAAATATATGCTTTATCATCACAGCAATTATAAAGATAGCCCTACCTATGAATAAGTATTTTTTTCCCAGCATGAGAAACTGCTGCAGTACTCCTGTTTTGGCTGTGGGCTATTACTGACCCTCTAGCTTTGCTTCTGTTACAGTTTATGTCGCAGTAGGGTGGGCTATCTTCTTGTTTTTCATTGCAAATTGTATGTTATACTCTATTTTCCTCAACCACTGAGTGATTTTCAAGTCTTGCTTTCTGCTTATCTTGATACTGAGAGTAATGTAGATGGACTGCCTCTTGCTGATCTGTCTCTGAGGCTTTTTAATTTCATTTTTAGAACTTTTTATATGGTTACTTCAATGATGCTATATGTGAAGTTCTGCCCAAATGTAAATAGTTTTGTGGAGGAAAAAAGCCTTTTTCTCAGCTCCTAAGCATTGCTTGCTTTGGATTTAAGAGTAGGATTTAGGCTGGTGTAACTCTTTCCTAATTAGTGGAAAGACAGTAACCCAGAATTACAGCTACTGGGAACAAGTGAATGTCCTATTGAAGTCAGTGGGTATATTGCCTATGAATTCAACCTCGGTTATTTTTGCATGTTTATTTTGAACTATAATTTTAAATAGCACTTTCAGGCACAGTATATAATATCTGTAGTTATGACATAACATTTCTGTAATTACTGAGGACCCTATCAGCTTTAGAGTTCTTATTCCTTGTCCTGTTGCCAAGTTCCACAAGAACACAAGCTGTGAGTTAGCTTGGAGCTCTGAGTTCTCCTTCCTTATGGATGGTCAGACAAGGCATGTTCAATTCCAGGCGTCTGTTATGCACTCATACTAACATACGTGCAGCCTTATTGGAGTGATATACTACTCGTTTCTCACTGCACTTCAGTGACATAATTAGAAATGGAATAGCATTTACCATTCCCTGAGAGCTGTGCTGTCTAGAGAGCCATGCTCCAAGATGACATAATTGAGAGGGCCTGAATTTGAGGAACAGTTCTCTCCTCAATAATTAAAGGTAACGCCATTCAGCATACACTTCATGCACCCTGTAAGTATTCCCTTACATTGCCATCTGTTTCTTTTGAACTGGAATGATACAAATTAAGAGGAAGCCAAGTCATAGGAAAAAATAACAATGGATGAATGAACAGAGAGAATACCATCTTGACAGAGTTCAGTTGCTGTACCCATTGAGGCAGCGTTAGTTACCCTAATGCCTGGGCCTTGTAAAGCTGCTGCATGGAGATTATCTCCTGGCATTCACTGATACAATAATCGCTGCTGAACTACTCAACTTTTGATGATCCCTTTTTCTATTTTAAACTGGTGTCAGATGAGTCTATAATGTATTTTTGCATCTACTTTAGGCCTGCATTAAAAATTAATGCACATCTGAGTATTGCATATCAATGTCTTAGAAGTCTCCTGAGGGCCTTCCTTGAGGAGAAACGGTCCTTTCTGCTGCAGAAAAAGATCCTACTCAGAGCAGAGGAGTCTGGTGAAGAATGGTTTCAGGGGAAAACAGGAAGATACATAACTACGCTTAAAAACTTAACTCAGAAACTTAACTTTCTTGCTTTGTATGATCTCAGCTGCAGGTGGGATTATGTCTTCTGGTGCAGTAAAGTGAATCTGATTGTCCTGCACTCAGATTCCAAAATAATACAACTCCTTTATCAGATTAACCAACGGATTCTTCCTTCTGGTGCAAATGTTGCTATCCACTTTGTCTGTTTCTTCTCAAGGTGGGAAATGAAGCTTTCTTCTATTTTTTCCTTTTCCCTGGGCAGTATGGAGCTTGCTTAACAGCATTTACAGGTTAAGATTTTTGGGACTGTGAGAATCCAAGCTTTATATGGCTATGGTTCCTTTCTCTTACCTAAGCATCCTGAGATCAGTAACTTATTTTGGAAGTCTTAAATAGTTCCTCCTCCTGCTTAAACCGTTTGGTTGCATTGATGAAGAGAAGTCTGAGTTAAAATTTCCCTGAATACATAATAAAAAATACACTGGGTTATGAGGGAAGCCAGTGTATTGCAGTCTGAAAACTCTGAAGTGCCTCATTTATATTCCCATGATTCTGTAAAGTCACTGGATAGACAAACACATTATGCAGATAGTGAACTGGAGACAGAGGTTATGTGATGCCCAAGGCCATTCAATGAGTCAAAGCTGAGCCAGGGTGAAGTTCCCATTTTAGTGTGTCTATAAATAATACCAGCACAGACAAACTGCATGAAAGAACTAAATTTGAGGCTTCTGTGAGGTCAGCCTGTTCTACAGGGCTGAAATGTTCTTTGTTTAGATCAGTAAGTTAACCACTTCAGATATAGTCATGTTCGTATCTAATGTTATATCTGAAAGGCTTCACATAACTTTGTAGTGTTAATTTGAGGCATTTGACCTCTGCAAACAAAGTTATTTCATTTGAGGTTTTTTTTTTTTGCCTGTAGATTTTGAGGGCAGCTGAATACTGTCTGGTATCAAGAAAACACATTACATTGAGGAATGTTCAGGGCTAAATGTGAGAATGTTAGAGCAGAGCTTTACTTCCATTTGTTATTCTTTAAAAAAAATGTTTTTGTTTATTAAACCAATTCCTTGAGGTATTGCATTGAGTTTGTGTACCTGAAGTCATCAGATTTATCTGAAGCTTAATTTCTCACAGGTGGTGGTAGAGTAGGTGCTATTACCTAGTGAGGAGAGGTTGGAATTGGATGATACATGCAGAAACTGTATTTATTGGTGATTTGTCTTATTAGCTTGGCCTTGAACTTTCAGCAATAAATATAATTTTTGGATTTCTTTGCTGATGATTCTCTTTACGATTTCTTTTCTGATCATCCCACATAGCAAAAACAAAAGTCACTCAATCTGCAAGATTAGAGAAATATCCATTGGAGCTGACTGAAGAAGGGTTGACCGGTGTGAGGGGGAAAACTAAGGAGTCTGTTACATCTGTGCTTAACTGGAGCCAGTATTCAGAAATGCAAAAGATGGCATCAGACACTGTAACTATCCGTCCTGCAGACTGCAAAGTGCTGTCACTGAATTCATGAGCCTGCAATGACAATGGATTGTTTTCCCAAATAGTTTTAAGCAATGTTCTTTTTAAATGATTAACTAAGGTTTTTATACAGGTAACATTTTAAAGTATTTAGCTTACCCGTTTCAACAGTGGTGGTTTGTTTTGTTTTTTTCATGGAAATAAGTTATTTCAAATGCCAGAGATCTGGTCATTTCTTCCAGTGGATTTATTCCTTTCCACCTGGTTGAAGTAAAATTACTCAGTGACTGCAGATGAACCGTTTCCTGTCACTGTTGTTTTATGTAGCCTTGGACATGCCGTCTTCAAATGCATTTCTGATATATCGTACTCCCTATTGCTGCTGTGGGAGCTCACTGCCTTACAGTCTCAAGATAATATAGATACTTAGAGTATTGTGAAACTTGAAGTAACTGATTCCAATTCTAGGGGTGGAATTTCAGTTGTAAATTTTGTAGGGATATCTTGCAAAAGTTCTTTTGTAAAGAACAGCCATTCATTTTTAAAGGTTAATTGCAAAAGAAATCCTACTTAGAGCATTCTCTTGCCGGTACTGTAGCCTGTGGAAAAGACCCCTGAACTACAGCAACCTGACCACCTGCAGCCTGTGTGGCAGCTGTAGTACCTACACAGCAGCAAGTTCTGGTACTCTGGCATGGTTTTGACAGAAAAAGCTCTGTTGCATTGGCGTCAAGCAACAAATCAGCTCAGATCTAGACTATATTCTCTCTTTTATCCATATGGCATTCAGTTTTGTTTTTTTTTTTTTTTTTTGGGGGGGGGGGAAATGAAAATACATGCCTCAGGCTCTCAGCCTTCTCTGTCCAAAGTGAGGGCAGCCTGATGAGCTATTGGATCAATTTGGTGGGTGTTTGGTTGTTGTTTTTTGAGTAAAAATGGAAAAAATTGTAGAATCACTAAGGTTGGAAGAGTATTCTAAACTCATGTAGTCCAATGTTCTACCTACCATCAGTGCTGCCCACTAAATATGTTCCTTAGTACCACATTTACTTGTTTCTTGAAAACCTCCATGGATGGCAACTCTACCAACTTTCTGGGCAGCCTGTCCCCATGCATCAGTATTCTTTTCAAGAAGAAACTTTTCTTAATATCCATCCTGAACCTCCCCTGGTGCACCTTAAGGCCATTCCTTCTAGATCCATCACAAGTTACCGAGGAGGAGAGGCTGACCCCCCACCTTGCCACAACCTCCTTTCAGGTACTTTCAGTTGCAGAGACCTATGAGGTTTCCCCAAGCCTTCTCCAGGCTAGATCCCAGTTCCCTCAGCTGCTCCCCATAAGAGCTGTGCTCCAGACCCTTATCAGCTTTGTTACCCTTCTGTGAACGTGCTCCAGCACCATAGTGCTCTTCTTGTAGTGCAGGGCCCAGAACTGAACGCAGTAGTCAAGGTGTGGCCTCCTAAGAGCTGAGGACAGGGGGACAGCCACCTCCCTGCTCCTGCTGGCAATGCTATTTCTGATACAGCCAGGATGCCACTGACCTTTTTGGCTACCTGGGCACACTGCTGGCCAGTGCCCCCTAGGTCCTTTTCTTCTGCACAGTCTTCCAGCCACCACCAGCTTCCCCCAGATTATGCTGTGGCAGGCAGTGTCAAAGGTTTTGCTGAAGTCAAGGTAGGCTACGACAACAGACCTTTTAGCACTGGTATTTGTTTACATGTAAAATATGTTCAATGTACTCTAAACTGTACAGCCTCATAACAAATTTCCTATGTTCTTCAGAATACCAGTGAAAAATAAGTTTGCTCCCTTCATTCCTCCCCAACTCAAAGCACCAGTTTCATTTGTGTGCCTGATAAAGCTGATGTTATAAAGAAGTGTTACGCAGATAACACTGGTGTGATAACACTTTGCATAGAAATACAAGTGATGTGAAAAGGAACAATATCTACTGAAGTAAATTATAGTACCTATGCATTCATCCATAAATTACATCCGGGAGTTGATTCTTACCTCCCTTATATAATGCAAATCCAGGGGGCCATAGTAACCTAGAAAACCACTCTGCGGTGACTGTAGTGTTGCAGCAACTTGTAAAAACAGACAATGCTTGAAGTAATTAACTGATCATGCTTTATCTTTAGAGAAAATAAAGGTAGGGTTCATGCTTCCATCTTACTGCTCCAGTATATTCCCCCTTAATTCTAGCTGTCTTTTTGTTCTTGGGCCAATACTGTCATACCATTTGAATAATTAACCCACCTGCTGGCATCTTTGCCAACAACACTTATAGCCCCAGCTCATTGTTACGATACATTTTCATCTTTCTGGAACATGAGTGATTAGAGCTGTAGGTTATTCTAAGTTAGGGCTCTCTAGTGCTTAATGGGTGTCATCTGTGTGTCCTGTCTCTAGTCAAAGCATGTCGTGTGTTGTTTTTGCAGTCTTTCAAAATTAAAACCAAATCCTTGAAGAATTCTTATGCCGTTCACTTCTTGTTGTGTCCTCTTTCAACTCACTCCCTCAACTGCATCAGGTAGAAACAGCCTGGTGCAAAGTAATAGTCAAGAAAGTAAGACTTTGATTTTAACGAAGGGCTCAGCAGGTCATCGCAGCATAGAAATTTACTGCATGTCAGTGAACTGACTGAGTATTGAGATCTATAGGCACCTGGAGGCTCTTTATGGAGCACTGCAGGATCAATTAAACTTTTTTTTTTTAAACTGAGTTTTAAGCTAAAAATCAAAACAATAAAATGACAAGGAAATGTTAGGTGTAGAGAATAAAAGCAATTATCATGGCAGTGCTTATGTGCAGTAACTGATTCATATCAACTGCAGTATGTCTGAGGATGTCATCAAAACTGGAGAGACTAAACTCTGTGACTGTTCAAGTGGAGAACTAATTGTGCCTTACGTTTCTGTTCTGCCTCTAGAGCAAGTTCTGCTGTAAATCAGCATCTGTTCTACTTTAGCCACTGCCCTTTCTGATAGCTGTCAACTCTCTGCATATGCTTTTCTCGAGGCACAGGCCATCAAGTATGAGTTATAGAGTGCCTCACATCATTGCTGCTGCTGAATTATGTATTAGTGCATTTATAGAGTCAGTTAATCTTTGGTGTCTTATGTGTGGCTCATTAAAAGTAAATGCACACACACAAAAACCCACAAAAAAAAAAAAAAGCAGCATGGAGAGCTGCTGTCTTCCCCTAGATCTGCCCAATCCCACACTAGCCAGGAGTCGGGCAAGTTATCTGGTGTTCTAAGGGTGTGAAACAGCCTCAGCCAGCAGAAGAGTGTGTGTAGCAAGAGGTGCATGGTGTGACCTGTGCTAGGGCACAGCCTGAGCAGCAGCAGTGCAGGTGGAAGAGCAGGGGGTGATTTCAGTCTGTTCTTTGAAAGTCAGCTTTTCTTCTGGTCCTACCAGGGGGGCCATATTCACGTTGACTGGGGCACAGCCTGTGTGCTGGAAGTGTGATCCCTGACAGAAGCAGATGCTTCTGTTAATAGCAGAGGTGCTATGCGTGGTCCTAGCTTGAAGATTTTGTTTGAAAGAGCTATCTAAGAGTCTCTGGGAAGCCTAAATGAATGCATTAGCCCAGCTAATACAATAGAATAGAACTGGGTTCTCAGTTTGAAACATCTGGAGAAATGTTAATCCCCATGATTTATGCTCTTTATTGAATCGGAGAGCTTCTATATGCAACAGCTTTTTTTAGAAAATGAGTTAATATATCCTAGATGGCATCTCCTTCTTCATTATTCAGATTATTTTCTTTCTGACATTCATTGTCTTTTTAATAATATATTTTTTTCAGTGGTGCAATTTAGAGTGACATTTTCTAAAGTGAGCCCACACATGTGACACATGAATAGCTTATCTATAGAAATATATGATTATAATGAGTTTTATGTTGCTAAATTCCTAAATATTAAATTCTGCCCAGACTTGTCCTGTCAGTAGAACATTTTGCTTCTGTTTGTGCTGAACGTAACTTTTTTTTCCTGAGAGAAATAAGGGATCCTGATTTACATGCATGCCCTGTACCCTGCCTGATGACACTGCAATTCCTCTGTTAACAGTAAACAATCAAATGCTTTGCTAAGTTTGAGCAAAAACACATCCAGCCATAATCACTGTTTTCTGCCTGCACTCTGTGAAATGCGTAGTCTCAAGATTTCCAGCAAGCATTTGGAATTGAGTGCAAAATGGAGCTGATGACCAAAGGACTAATTCATCCATCTCATTAGGCTGATTTAGTATCATGACTTCAGTGGAAATGAGGCTGAGGTTTGCCCGTGGGAGGGGAGTCAGGCTCAGAGATCAGTCTGCTGTTCAGGGAACACAGTATCTTAGAAACTGTCTACTAAAATTGATGAGGCAATTTCTGAAGCAAAAATACCACCTCAAGAGCCTGAATCTAATAGCAACTGAAGTTTTCCTTTTGGCTTCTAGCACTCCAAGTTTAATTAATTATATCCTGCATGACTGCTGGGTTATTTTTTTTGTTTGCTTTGCTTTTGTTTTTATTTCTTTAGGTATCAGCATGGTTACTTTTCCATGCTGAAAATTAAGCCTTAAATAAGAATCAAGTGTCTGAAAGCCTTTGTTGGTGAACATAAGACCTGCAATCCACTTGCACACCTACAGCATTTCCCCCATCCCTCCGATCAGTTTTCTAAATCCCTCAAGAAACATGCTCAGGCTAGAAAATGAAAATATGCCTTATTGAAAGGGGAGGGTAAGATTGAAAATCCTCCAAAAATACTGTTTCCAAGGCTGTGCTGACTTTTGCTTTTTCTGTAAATGATAACGCCTAAGCATTTTCACACAAAAGGTAATGGGGCTACATTTGTCCATTCTGCTCCTGTCTGTGCTGGCAGCAGATGCAGGCAGCTTCTGACTGCTGCTGTCGGAGGGTCCCCCTCCCCCGGTGTGAAGTCAGGCTTTCTGAAACCTCTCCTTAGGACGGCACACACTGAGTTGCAGTCAAATATTTGGATAACGTACATGAAACCCTCAGGAGGATTCTCATTTCGCAGTCATCGTGTTACTAATCCTGAGGAGTTAAAACAATGCCGGTTTTCTAAAGAGCCTCGAGTACAGTAAAGGATCAAAAGAATCCCCTTCCCAGTTTCTGTCACCAGAGATTCCCAGGATTTGGTTTGTATATTCATGAGAAATGAACTGCATTCATCGTCCTGCAGCAGTAAAAATTCTTACAAGTATTTTAATAAACAGCATGTCCTGCAAAACTAGCATCTCACCATTGCTGCAGGGCTCACTTCATGCCTTCCTGTGAGTCTATACAGAAAGAACTGCACGGTAAAACCTATTCATTTCCAGCACAGCTGCTGTGTTGGTTTTATAGGGTATCTGTCTTTGTAGTGGCAGCGTTAAGTTATTATAGCAGAACCTGTGCACAGGACAAGAAAGATCCGTACAGAACTGTAAATCAGCAATAGCAGCTCCTTTTAGAAATGTTTCTATGTACAGTACACAAAACGAGTCCCTGATTTGCATTATTTGCAGAGCTAAATAATGAGACTAGCAATATATCTACAATCGGGAAGATCAGGCAATAGAAACATCCACAATTTCAATCAGGATTAAAAATCACAAATCTCTAAAAGATCCTGAAATGTGAGGAAAAAGAACAACTCTGGAACCGATCAAAATCAGTGTCAGTCATTGATTCCTAGAACACACAAAGAGACGGTGAGTATAAACGTGTTACTTACAAGTGCTGAGGATTTTAGGGAATGAAAATGGAGACCAGGAGCTGGAGACTGCCTGCCATGCCAGCAGTGTTGATTTGGAAGCGATGGACACAAATAAACGTTCAGCAAAGCTTAAAAAACTGCAATGCGAGGGTAGCCAAAAGTGTCCATGTCCTTACCGTGCTGTGGCTGGCAGGCAATCCGTGTCTGGGAGCCTTCGGTCCCTCTAATCAGGCTCCGGGGATTTTGTTTGCAAGAGAGATTGTCCTTTAAGTGATCGGTGCAGGAAAACAGAGAAATAAAGAGAAATGAGCAAATTGTACAAGGCAAATAGCTGCAGGTCTTTAGCATGCTCCCTGCGTTTTCCTAAGCTGCATCTGCAGTAGAGAAAATATCCCAAAAATAGCTCAGGCTGCCAATGACTTGCTGAAACCTGAGAAAGAATTGCTGAATTTAAAGATCTGGGTTGCTGTGGGTGTGTGATTAAAGTGAGAAATCGCTGGCAGGAAGAAGCTACAATGAAGCCACATGCTTCAGGAGTAACTTGTGAGTTCGGGAGTTCGCTGGTGTCAGAACAGGAGCTGACCTCCGATTTCCCCCTCCTCCAGCCAATGCCAGTTAACCCTTAAGAGTTCGGTGCGGAGGAAAGTTCTGCTGTAGGAGATGGGAGGAGAAATATGGCCATAAAAGTTTGCTTCAGCTGCAGCATCTGTGATGTAGCAACTGTTTTGTAGCAGTGTTGTACTTGATAGATTTAAAAGCAGTCAGACAAGCTGATATTTTGCAGAGATCTTGGAAACTGCATAATTCTAACTTCTGCAAACCTCAGTCTGCTGTGGGGTGTACACTGAGTACCCCCTGAAGCCATCTGAAGCCCCCCCAGAGTGAAAAGGATTTCAGGTAAAGTGTTGCCAAGAGAGGATAACACTTTAGGTGTTTGCAACAAAACTCTTACTTATGGACAACATTTCATAAATCGCCTGAGCATGTGGCACAGCTTTGGTGGAAACACTGTTGTTTCTGTGCTGTACCCACAAGAAGTTACAGTCGCTCATCTGACCTGTAATTGTGTGCTGTGGGTTTTTTGTGCTCACACAGATCACTGGGGTGTGGCATGCTTTAGCCCCACTTCTCAGCTGGCAGTTTTTGATGTTACTTCCCTGGTTTGAAAGAGAGCAAGAAGCAGCTGGCACCAAGCTGGGAGCGCTGGCTTGATGCCGGGTGAGTTTCCCAAACAGTGCCAAAAGTAATCCTCAGTAACCTATTTAGGACAGCATTAAAGCTGCCAGAGCAAGGACTAGGAGCTAGTCCACAGTTTTCTTTGTACTGACACTGAAAAGGGAAATAGCTTTCAGGTCTGTATCTGGGTTAGGTTCAGCCACGTGGGACTGGATTATGAGAAGCTGCTGCTTGAAAAATGGTTGTGCATCAAAAAAAAAAAAAAAAAAAAAAAAAGCTCAATATTGCTCTTACTTCAGAATATACTTTTGTTTTAACATGACATTTTTCAAGTCATGCCAGGCAATAATGGTATCCTAAGGAGAACAACGTATTTAGTCAGCTGCAGTGACGTAAGCTTACTTAATGGTTCTGATAGGACTGTCCACCTTAATTGATGAATCTATACTTCTTTAGGAATATCTGGGCTTTTTATCTTGCAGATACTTGTGTTTGTGAATATATCTAATGTATGCTAACTGCTGTAGTTTCAGTCTCACAGTGTAGTTCTCTGGAGCTAAGGGGTTAGTTATTTGTCCTATGAAAATAAGTAGATGTTTATGGAGCCCATGTACAGGGGCAGCTGAGAATATGTAGCTGTGACCTTCCCTTTTGCAGGTGCTTTGGACTATAAGGTGCTTTATCAGATCTTTAGGTCAGTTTGCAGTTCTAACTGTTCTATCTGACGTGTTCTAGAAGCTGGGAGAGCAGACAGTCCCTGAAGCAGGCTGGCCATCCCCTTTGTCGTCTCTCTGAAGTGCTTCTGCTGACCAAAAGTAAATGCAGAGCCATAGAAATTATGGTGTAAATAGTTATGGCTCTCATGCTGCAGACTCTCTGACAAATGGCATTAAGTGCTCCCACTTACCTACTGTTGGTATAAATTACCTCATAAATGTCATGGTAAGCTCAAGAAGCCTGATTACTAATCTCCTAAAAACTCCTCATGCAAACCCGTTCCTGTCTTTGAAGCAGCAGGATGATACAAAAGACTTTATAGGCACCTTTTCAGTAAGTTAATAAAACCTAAAGCCAATAATAATGACAGCTAGTAGGTAATTCATCACAAATGGTACACTGCTAGCGATACATCAGCATAAGACTATCATTAGAGGCTGCTATCTGTGTGTTAGCAGATGAACTATGCATTAAAAAATGAGGTTTTATTTTCCACAAATGAGGTCATTAATTCACACACTCTTTTTGTCTCTCCTTGTAATGAGGTTGCTAATGCAACGCAATGAAGCTGTGCTTTATCTCAAACAACGAAACTTGGGATTCTGAGCCATTCTCTCTGTTGAATTTTCATTAGTACTGAGAGTCTGGAACATAAATTATGAGAATGCTATTTTTATTTTTTAATCTTAAATATAACATAGGGCAAAAATGAAATGAGCATGACAGATTTCTGAGCAGAGAACAGATGGGTGGTTTGGCATGGAAACAAAGACGTGCACACACTCATTCTTATAGTGAAATACATGCTTACGGTGCCTATCAAGTGGATCTATGGATCAAGTAGATCTCTTTCTGCTACATAAGGTGCTTTATATCATTATACTATAAAGTAGCTAACACACTCTTGAGACCTAAATGGTTGAATGCTCTTGCTCTTCTTTTTGTCAGTTATGTCATTTCTTCAGTATCACACAGTTTGCTTTGTGGGTGCTCAGTGTAACCGAATGCTGGCTTTCATCCTTCCCTTCCCTGGAGAGAAGGAGAGAAGTGACTGTGACCAGCAGTGCCCTGCCAGGCTGACCGAGCTCTGAGCCTGTCGTATCAGGAGTGAGACCGGCAAACCATCTGCCAGCACACCTGTAAGCACGTCAGGACATGGATTTCAATAGTCATTGATGGTTGATTGTTCTCGGCTCTGGGAATTGCCTGATGTGG
Organism: Callipepla californica brunnescens; assembly: GCA_023055505.1. Lineage (NCBI taxonomy): Eukaryota > Metazoa > Chordata > Aves > Galliformes > Odontophoridae > Callipepla > Callipepla californica. Next base: position 5,881,572 of record JALIRH010000013.1, read on the forward strand.
AGAAACCAAGTCCTGTTTCTGCCACAGCAGTAGGCTGACAGACCAGCCCATCTGTGAATGAAAGCTCTGCTACAGAAACATGTTGAGCACATAAACTGAGAAACATGAGTGGATGTTGTGCACACTTCACTGGAGCAAGATGTCACCAACTAGGTTTCCCTTTAGCCAGTCTCTCTCTGTTGTTCAAAGAGCTCTTTGGATCACGTACTTCACAGTGATGTCCGGTGAATGTAACTCACCAGAGCAGGAAACTTTCCAGAGGACTGACAGATAATTATTTTTATAACAGTGCTAGAATAGGTGCAAAAATGACTTTTTTTTTTTTGACTGTGACCACCATTTGAGGGGAAAGAAAAGCATCAAATGCCAGTCCTGCTGAAATCAGTGGGAAGAGTGCAGCACCTTACTGTGCACTATGAGAATTTTAATGGTGAACTCACATCATTACTTGGAGGGGAAATAAAAAATGGAACTTTCAGTTGGAATCCCAGTGGTTCTGTAAGTGTGCTTTATTTTTAATGTAGGTAACCTTTTCCTTCTGGGATGTCCTCAAAAGCATTGGTAGTGTCCAGAGCCTACCACACCAATACACATTAGTGCCTTGAAGGGTAGGTCTGGCTGAAGTGCTTCAACTTAAGAGGTTGTATCTGGTAGTGTATGGCAACCTGAGGTCTATGGATTTTATGACTGCAAATGTCTTTTCTTTGTTTCAGTACAGCAATCTGTAGCTAGCACTGTTTATCAAGGAAATGTGCAAAAAAATGAAGTATCTCTGTTATGACAGAAACCTGAAAAGTAAGGCCCCTTCCTGTACCTTAGAACTGATCCATGTGGACTTGCAATCTCATATGTCTCCCATTTTAGCTAAAGCTAATTGCACACAGACCTCTTCTGTTATCTACCAGAAGCTTTTCACATTTCCTCTTATTTATTCTCTTCTTTTTTGCACTTTCATCCTGCTGTCTGGGACACTTCCTCTGTTTTAAAACCCACTTGTAATCCCCATCTCCCCTGCCAAGCACAATGTCCTTGTATCTCATCCCACCCTGCTCTGTTCTAGCCCCATTCTGTTGTACTGTATTTTGGCTTCCTTGGTTGGTTGGAAACTACTATTGGGACTGATAGTCTACTCCTCTGTAAGCACAGGTAAGGTGCCAGTATTGTTAAACTTCCTTCTGAAATTAATTTTCTTTTCTTCAGAGCACTGGTAGATTTTGATTTTTTTAAGATCCCTGTAAAGATTCTGTCATAATCAGTGAAAAAGAAAGTTAGAAAACCCCAACCGCAGGAAAGCTACATCCCTTCCCTCCCTCCAGGCACCGTGTTGCTCAACAGTCAGCACTGCAAATCTCCACAACTGCTTTTGGCATCACTGCACAAATTCTGACTCTGCTATGCTGTGAGTGATTAATGACTAGTTCCAGAGATTTTCTCTGGTGATTCTCACATGAGGCATAAAGGAATCAATTGCCTCAGCAATGTCTGGGAGCAGAGTATGTCAGGAATATAGTTTGCTTCCCTGAGTTTATAATGAAGCATCTTATTGCACTCATTACTCTAAGGTACTAACTTAATATGTTCTGCATCTGCTTGGCCTGAGCACTGCAGGTCTGCCTTAGCAAACTGATAGAGTTTAGTAAGAAATTCTTATTAAGAATCTCCAAAACCACAGTTATTATTCTTATGGTACAAAGCATTCAATTTAGCCACGCTTTATTTGTTCAGTTTTTTATATACGATAGTATAAATCAGAATACTCCAAAGCAACTAACTCCTGGATACTAACCAGTCTCTGTCACCAAGTTCTAATTTGAATGTTAGGGAAAATAGCAAGGAAAATGGCCGTGGTTCTGCTTCAACGTAAAGCTCTAAGTCAGAATAATTCTAACATTTGTACTAAATCTTTCTCAGTGTTAACCCTGCAGATCAGTACAATTGAGTTAGATAATTAATATATCCTTTCCTGAGATGTGCATTGGTGAAAAGGGGAGATGCTTTGTCTCGTAATTTTGATCGGCTCAGTTTCTAAATGTGTGGACTTCTGTAAAAAGAGTTTGGGCTTTTTAATTGGACTTAATTTGACTTTGAAATGTAAAAGTCAGGAAAGGTTCCACTGAAAGTGGAAAGTTGCAGCGTGAGCCCAGCAGTGCTGTTCTGTCTGATATGCTGACTGTCAGGAAAACTTGCTGCGTTGCCAGTCTCTCATTGTCACTGTGCACCTACAGTGTGTGATTCTGTTCTGAGGTGTCTTAGAGGCTCCTTTTGTTTAAACTTATTTTTTATCTCTACTTTTCCATCCTAGGAAGGTATGCCTAACTACATAGTATCACAGCAGCCCTTTGAGTTAGGGTAGTAATTTGATAACGAAGAAGAAATGGAAAAGTCAGATGTCTTGTGAAGAGCTGTAGTGGCAGAATGTGTCAGGACCTGGACGGACGGCCAAGCCTGTGCTTCTTCTCATTGCATAGCTTGCTTCTAGTCCATTTTGAAACTGGGGATGTTGGGAAGTGTCCAAAACCAGTTTTCACTGTGTACTATCACACCCAAACTTCTGTTCACCTCAAAGACTTGTTGCTACCTTTGCTCTCCCTCAGAGCCCGTTGCTTTGTGCCTGTTTTCTCTGCAGTGGTGGTGTTTTTATCAGCTCGTGGTATTTTTTCCTGCGAATGAAGGAGTCAGGCATTTTCTGTGGCTATGTAGTCTCGATGTTTTGTTTTTCTTGGGTTAGTAGTGCTATCTACAGGAAAGCCTGCATTCTTTAGTATCAGGAGTCAAGAGAAGATTCAAGAATTAATGTGAAAAGTTTGCATTGCACTGGGGCTATATTTAGGCCTACATTAAGACTATATTTAACTGTTCTTTTGATAAAGTATAATTTCTGTATCCAAGGTTCCGTGGCCTTTCTTCATTCTAAGGGCCCCCTGTTTCTGCCTGCATACACAACCTTCTGATTTCCAGAGACAGGATTTTGCAGTAGCTGAAGCAGCAGTCTGCTTGGGTCCAATGGTTCTTGCATTCCCATCCCAATAGCCTGCTACCTCCAGCACTACTTTATCTGATGTGTCAGCGGGCCAGCAGGGTTTCATAAAATTATACTTCTCCTTCAACACTTTAATCCCTCTGTCTTTTCTCGAGAAAAATTCTTAAGACTGCAGTAAATGTTGTGCCTGAGGCCTGTAGAGTGATACCCAAGTTTTAACTGTGCTGCTTGGCAATTCTTGGTTATAACACCCTGAAAAATTATCCACTACGAATCCTTCTTGAATCTAATTATGACTGTCAGCAAACTGGGTGTGGACAAGGAGCTGAACATTTTAAAAAGCATTGTTATTCATTTTAAGCAAGAAAAACAATTTGATGCTATTTTAAGAATGCCCCATGAGTTAAAGAAGAGAGACCCAATTCCACAAAATCAGCTTCAAACAGTATGATATGGGATTCCTGTGTTGTGGTTAATGGAAAAGATTTCCAAAGACAAACAGAGGTGGGGGATTTGTTTCATGTAACATTTTTCCACTATGGCACAATGCTTTTTGGTAGTGTTAGCTATAAACTCCTTCTGAGGTTTGAACGTATGGGGAAAAGGTTAGAGGAGGTGCTTGGAGTTCAATACAAAGTTCTTAGCAGATGCCATGTAACAGTTCACTGTAAAATTGGATTTCAATACTGTGGTGTCCCTAAGAAACATATATAACACCACACCTTCTCCCTTCTATGTTTTATTTCATCTGTGACTTTTAATGATCAGTTTTGCTGTCCTGTGTGGACACTACAAAGGCTTCATCAAATACACAGCTGGGATTTTTGCGTGCAGGTGTGCTGTGGTGGTAGCCATACCCCTTCCCCTTCGGCCGTGCTGAACAGCAAGGAGAACAAGTAGGTCACTGTGGGCATCTTGAACCGCCTGGACTGCAGTGCTGTAGCCAGGAGCAGTCTCATTCACCTCTGGTAGTGCCTGGGAGGAAAGCAGAGTCAGATGCATCTTAACTGATGTCTTCCTCTCAATGCTTTTCAGCTCAGCTGAATTCAGGGCAGTGGTGATCTTTTGCTAGGTCTGTAAGGAGAATACTCTGTGAAATACAAATTTCCTTGCCTTTTGGAGTATATTTCTACCAGTGTCTGTCCTTTACTTCACTCTGCTCTTCCAATTCTGCATTATTGCAAAGAATCGTCTTTGAGGTAGCTGATGAGCCTCCCTTAGCCAAGTGGCTGCAGCCTGCCTTTGTTATTCTAGCCGTGTTTCTCATGCTTTCCCTAACTGCATTTTTTTAATCGAACAGAGAACTTTTTTTTTGTAATCATAGAGGCCATTTAATCAAAATATTTAATTATGTCTCTCTGATTTAAGTCTGGAGCCAGTTCGGGTTTGTTATAATTAGAACAAGATTTTCTAAATAACATTTTTCAGTATCTTTCAGCTGAATCGGAGATTAGAATCTCAACTTCTGTTTATGGCAGGCATTCAGAAGAGTCTGTAAGTGTATCTGCAACTCACACTGACTTGAGTGGTGGTGTTCACAATTCCATACAGATAAACATATGCTTAAGTGCCTTGCTAGTCTAGGCCTGAATATCAACACACAGCTTGGGAATTTGACATGTTTTACCAGGTTAAATAACTGAAATTATAAATAGCTATTTTAGGACTACCCTCAAAAGTCAGGGATTTAATTTTTAATTTTAGTAAATATGTATTTTGTTGGTATTGTGATTTCCAACTGCATTGAGACAGCAGCAGAGGGTGACCCCAAGTTACAGGGGGAACGCGTGAGAGACAGAATGTGTCAGACCCTGTTGTGACTGTGGTCTGGTGTGGTTGGGTTTTATAGTGCCAGCCTTGAATTGAAGTGCTAGAAAAAAGGACCAGCTAGTGCCATCGTCTTTGGATGAATGCAGAACCAATGGTTGAATGCACTCACACCAGACTGCCTTTCGTACACTACTGTTTATACTAAGGAAGCTGGAGTCTGATTTGCTGATGCATTAAGGTGCTCTAATGGGGACAGAGACTAGTTAGGTGTATGTATCTTTATAAAGCAGTGGCTTTCTCCACATAAGATGCAGTTTCATATTCCCCAGTGCAAATAAGTAGCCAGTTTTACTGTTTCTCCTTATGGAGAAGAAACACCACTAGTATAGAAACTTCAAGTGAGAGCTTTAAAATTCAGTTTCAAGCACAGATGTGTGAAACAAACACTTTTTGAAAGGAAAAGACCTGTGCTGGGAGAAAACCTTCGAGAGTCCTGTGCCTTGGTTTTCAATTGCTAGAGGGCAGCATTGCATCAACAATGAGAATATGACCTCTCTAGGCGTGTAAGCATCTTACTACTGAGTTTTAATTTGGTACCTCTCAAGGATAGCAGTGATACCAATGCTGTCTCAGTTTTATGATCATAGTGCATCTAACAAACCTATTTCTAATTTGATTTCGGTCTAGTGATCTTAATATTCATGTATCTATATCTCCTCTGTTTCTTTTTAGCTTATCATAAATGCTTCAGCGAGCCTTATTCACTTTTCTTTATGCAACATAATAAGTAAAGAAATTATGAGATGTAGGAATAGTTTCCCAAGTTATGTTATTTAGCACAACAATATTATATAATTAGTTCATTTTCCCACCTCCCCAGAAGAGGGCATCTACAAAATAGTTATGCATTAGATCCTGCAGCAGAGAATGGTTAGCTAGAAAATTTGTGACAAATTATTCATCTTCTGCAGATGGGTGTTGCTTTGCATTCTGTCTCAGAAGGGTGTATCTCTGCTTTGTGGTGTTGCTCCTCTCTGGTTTTTCTTTATAATGCTGGTATGATGTTTACTGTAAATGCATTAAAAAAAGAAAGTTTTGTTCATGGTGCTCATAACCAACCAGGCACTAGAACAAAACTTAACACAATTTTACATTTCAATTACTTGTACAACCCAATTTCCAATTATAAGCAATTATGAAATGTAAAGATCTGAAATTCCTGCAGTATCCGTAAAGTTATTAAGCTTCCTGTGGCTAAATAGAACATTTTAAGATACAGAACTCGGCACAGGGAAATCTATATTCTAAAATGCGTGAAGTGATCTGGGGCTTCTGGGTGGCACACCTGAAACTAGAAACGTCTGATTGAGAGCTTGCTTGGTGTACTGCTGCCCTCTGCTTCCTCTGGAGCTTTATTTTGGTTGTTGTTTGCTTACCACATTTCACTGAAATAGGCCAAGTACCTGTGGGGCTGCCCCACACCTCCCTCCACCAGACTTGCTCCCAGCACACAGCCTGCGTCTGGGGGGTGGACCTCACATTCCTGCCCTGACCCTGACCATGCACTTTGCATTGAAAAGCTGTCGGCATTCTTGACATGGGACTGGCTGTGAGTGATCAGTTATGCAGAGTTTATCTTGCTAGACAAACTGTGTGCTATTGGGGAATCCTCAGTGTCTTTTTAGGAGACCTTTTCGTGTCTTTCAGTGGTGGTGAATCTAATGGCAGATCACAAAATCAGCATTTCTCACAGTGTTTCTCTCCTACTCCCTCAGGCTTCTGGCTTCTCCCTTTAAACTTTACCGGTGCCCTTTGAGATCTCTGAGGCCAGCGTATTTCTTTCAGCTCCCCTGTTGTGTCATGGACTCCAGGATTCCCCTCTTTCCTTCAAAGCCTGGCTTTCACGTAGCAGCTCCTCCTGCAGGGTCCAGGATGGTCCATTATCCCAGGCCTCTCCCTTTTCCCCTTCTCCTGATTTTCCTGCCTCTGAATGCAGAAAGGAGAAATCAGAGACCAGCTGAGACTTAAGATGCTCTCTGGATTTATGTCATTACTTGGCACAGTAGGTATTGATGTTAATGCAAAAGTGTTCCACTAAGACAAAAAAACAAAAACCAAGTGTTTAACTGTTCTAAATTATGTTTAGAAACAAACAAAGCAGCTTCTGAAGAAGTGCAGAATAGCATAGTACCAATGAAACCAATGGGGCAAACTGGCTTACACCAGCAACAGCTATGCTGCTACTGGCCTCTTCTGTCTCATCAGAAATGTCTGCTATTAAAAACACAACCTGTAATTTGGAAACTTGCTTTCAGAAAGCTAGATTAATCACAGAATTATCTGCAGTGTGATGAAAAGGCCATCAGAAGTTCTGTAGGTTCATGGGCTTCTGACAGTTCATGAGCTTGGGCTGCTAAATGGAAAGACCTGCCTCTGTGTATGGTCCCCACTCCCTGGGTCTGCTGAAACTGGAGTCTGGCTCTGCAAGAATCCCCGTATTAGAAAGCTACTCATCCAACCAGCTGCCAGGTGCTGCTGCCTAGTGACAGAGCTTGTGGAGCCTAGCTCAACAGCTGTGTGAAGTAGGTAGGTGGTTTCAGCTCAGGTGTTCATCCACAAGCCTGACCAGCTGCCCCAGCCCCCAATTAGGGCTGTGGACAGGCGCAGTGAAGGGCAGCTGCTTGGTCTGCTACTGTCTGCCCTGCCGCTAGGCTTGAGGCTTTATGTTGCTGAGACGACCCTCTGAGCGTCTCCTACCCCCTGCACCTGCTTCTTCTGTAGCCAACAGCAGTCTTTCCATTTCCTTCAGAGAGCACTGAGGTAGGTTTCTGGTACCTCCCAGTTCTGGCGAACTGAAACAAATCTTCCTAGAGAAGGTCACTACCTCGCTGTCCTGTGTTTTCTTTGTCTTCTCCCCCATACCTATTATAAATCACCTTAAACTGTCGAAAGAGTTCTGGAGGGGTTCAGCACTGTTCTAATCTCCAGCGTGTTTCTCTAGGGTGAGCAGCAGACTTCAGTGTCTGCAGACTGGCAGTCTGCTGTCTTTCACTACTGCTACAATCAGTTCATTTTATTTTTTTTAACTCTATGCCTTTATTTGCAGGCTCTCAGTATGAAATTTCTTTTGGTTGTTTGTCTAGTTTTTAGTTTCACAACTGAAGAACAAAAAACACTTTTAGACTTTCTTTTAAAAACTTTTTTTTCCTGGGAATCAAAAAGCAGCCAAAGACAGAGTACTGAATAAGTCCAATTATGTTGCATTCTTGTGGTTGAGTAAGACATAGAGCAACTAAAACAGAGTAACATAAACAGGGAAAGCCAAATTAAATACTTACATTTGTATAGTGCAAGAGGATCCTGGGCTCAGGAATGTAATTCAATCTTTATTTATTTTTTATGTAGACGGTGCATAAAATTGCTGGAGATCTTTGCAATACAACTCTATGGTAGTGGAATACTTTTTGACTAAAGAGTCAGCTAGTGTAGTATTGGAAGGGGGGCTAAGTGTTTGCTCAGCATGCAAGACAGCTTTGCCAAATCTAAAGAAAGGATCACTGAGTCAGTCATGGCTCTTCATAGTACAAAAGCAGATTATCAAATGGATACCTGACACCAAATGGGGAGAGAGAATGTGGGTGTCTAATTGACATATACACGGTCTGCTCAGCATTGGAAGTGTGAAGTTCTCCTTGAAGCAAAAAATGATTGTGGTATGTAAGGAATGCAGATGTTTATCTATATATCATTGCCACTGGGCCTTCTCACAGCCCTGCTAATAACTGCGCTGCAGAAAAGCTTTTGGACTTTTCCAAAACAAATCTGACCTTGCTATCACTCCGCACTTCAGCGTGCTTTGTGCGAAAGAGGATACATGAACAAGCAACTGCAACTTAGCACGGATGTTAAGAAATGGCCACAGCACAGTATTTTGTAGGTGAAGATAGGGATGGAAGGATTTCTTTTGGAGGCATTGCTGTTAACTGACAAATTATTCACTCTGTGCTTGTGATTGATGCACAACCTCTAAGGTCTACGATATCAGATGCTGGCAATTGATCCCTGAAGCACCAACACACAAAGTGGCTATTTCCTGCTGACAGATTGAACTGAAGAAGCCGTAATTTATTAAATACATTGCTAGCTGGTTTTCTGTGTGCACAAATGCCAGAAGCCATTACTGGGATGTTTAGGGAGTGAAGGAGGTTTGGTATTTCCGCACAAATGAAACAGAAGGTGCATCATAACCTGCATCAAGTGATGGTCCAGTTAAAAACTATGTCAATGATCAGTTTCCATGTTGATGCACCTTTATGAAGGAAGATGCCAAGGCTCTTTATACACGCAATTGTGGAAATGCATGAAAGAACAGAGGTTTTTCAACTCTAGCTAGTCAGGAAAAGGTGATGAGATTTCTCACAGCTGAGTGCCTATTCCTATGAGAACAGTCAAATTGAATTTGGCTTTACTATTTTTAAAGATCTCTGCTTGCCTCCTGATGCTGTAGGAAGAATGCTCGGTGCTTTGCCTGGACATCAGGTATGTTAGAGCTGTTCTGGGAGTGCTAGCATGAACTAGCTTCTTGTTCATGAGGCACAGCTGCAGCCTTGTAAGAAGGATTTCTCTTTTCTCCATCTCTGTGGTGGAAATGCTCAGCCATGGCCTGAAGCAGTGATGGAGCACCTGGTGGGAAGGCAGGGCCGGCCCAGGAGAGCTCAGGTGTGTGCAATGCACTGAGTGACCAGGAGGGCTGGAGCCAGGATCCATCCCTTGCAGAGCTCATTTAAGGGTTGGCAGTGGAGGTGAGGGTATTTCGTTAGAGATCTCTGCCTACCTGAGAAATCTCCAAATTTGCCAGTGGACCGTGGTCAGAATTAACTGTGTGAACTTGATGTTTGTGATTTCTTTCTCTGTGGTATTTCTGGCAAACTGGGTACCTGAGTTGCTAAAGAGCTGGAATATTCTAGAAATAAAAGGCATGTTGTGTGGGGATTGACAAGATGTACGGTATAATCAATGTCCAAGGGAAAGCCAGGAGAGCAGCTGGAGCCTTGCTCAGAGTGGGAGAGCTCCATTCTGTGAAAGGTAATGGAAAACTTTACTGTTTTGTTTTGGTGCTGGGTAACTTGAGCTATGTGGTTATTTTTATTCTTTTCTGTTTACATTCTTAATGCCTTTTTCTGATTTTTCAGCATATGTATACTTTTTCCTCCCTTCTCCTGCGGGCTCCTGGATAAAATTTTGCTAAAGCCCCTTCCCCCTAAAAAGATAGACAAATGTAGATTAAAGCTATCTGCTTTTGCAAGAGATCTGCATTCACACCATCACTCTCTGGATTAAGATTGCTGTGGTTTATATATGTGCAGCTGCTTTCTAATGAAAGCCCACGTCTGCCCTGGCTTTAATATCAGTTACAGCAGTGAAGCCATTAACCCTCTCTGTTACTTCTACCCTTTGTCCTATGCACATGTGAGAAGTTTTGTCTCATTTCCGTGGGACTTGGCAATAGAATAGGGATTCTGTAATATAAATTAAAAACAAAACCAAAAGACAATCAACAGGAAAAAGTCAGCCTCCCTTTGACCACTGTTTAGACTTCCAAAATTGCATCAGCCCAAGTTTGTGGCTTGTTATGTGGGCTCCTCTTGATAACTTCTGAAACTTCATCCAAATGACCTCTTCAGATCCTGGGTGGAGTAATGCTAATATGATGTAACAGACCTGAGGTCAGTGCATCTCCTCCCAGTGTGTGGTCTGTGAATAATATCTGGGCCTGTGGGTCCTAGAAGCAGTGATCTCTTTGTGAAAGAATTTAAAAAAAAAAAAAAAAAAGAGTAGTTGTATCACAGTTAATACTCCCGTTTCCTCAAAGAAGCCATTCACTGTGAGGCAGGAAGGAAAATGCCTTTTCAACACTGATCTTTCAAAGAGCACTGAGCAGTGTGGGCTCTCTGAGGGCTGAAGTTGGGTACAGAACCCATGTGGAGACAACTTAATGAAGTCTCTATTTGATACGAGTGCTTGCAAAACAAAACATTTTTGTTTCGATGCCTACAAGTGAGTTTAATTGTCATCTTTGAGCAGTGTTAACCGCAGGATTTGAGAGAGGTTATAAAACAATCACTTCTCTCTAAACATGAATTTAAGAGTATTGTTCTAGATGTTGCACATTTTAGGATGTCAACTCTGGTGACTCCTTGCTTCAGTTTCTAAATGTACTCTGTACAAAGTCTGGTAGTTTTAAGGGGAACCTAGAGGGATGGTTTTTTAAGCAAATGGAAAATGAACCTTCCTGTGTATGTTCTATTCCCCAAAATGTTGTATAGATTTGATATGTTAAGTATCTGAGTTTAATGAAGAAGTTCTACATCTTTGTCTGTGCTACTGTCCCTTCCGATGTAGAGCAGAATTATTGCTATAATTATTTTATCTGGTGCTTTTATTTATATGCTGTGGTTTCAGGTTGTGAACTTAGAAAATTATTCTTGATTTAGGTGGTTGAGATAAAGCTTACGGATGGTTTTGTAGTAATAGTGGACCTGGTGTATGTCTTTGTGGGGTTTCAGATAGAGGTTTTTGCAGTGTCTTAAATGGGAATGCTTTTTATTTGCACTATTGTGATCTCCTTTGCTTGTGCCATGGCTATAAGAATTCTGATGGGAACCAGGGCGCTATCTTGTCAAGGATTAATTAAGGAAATAAGCTGTGAAGCTCGTCTGCAGAGTTTCAGAATAGATGCTTTCAATATACATTCAGATGGCAAACTAAGATTGTTATGTGTTTATCAACATGCAAGTTAAGTATTGCCCTGTAAATTAGTATTGTCAGTGTGTCCCTGAGAGCAACTGACCAAGCTGTGCAGCGGACCAACTTACCGTGTTATAATCGAGCCAAAAGACAGGCAGGCAGATTGGTCAGTTTGGCCTGGTGTTATGTTTCTGTTTTGTTAGCTCTTTTACCAGAAGATATTCCTATATTCTTTTACTCAGATATATTCCTCCTGATGTGCCTTTGAGTGTTTGTGTGTATAAATGCATATTTTTCTGTGCCTCAAATCTGCTATTCTTGATCAAGAACAGTGTCCAGGTCTTCAAATAGACTGGTTAATGCCTGTACATAACTGCCTGGAAGAGTGTCTTTTTCCTGAGTTAGTTTGTCTGAAAAAAAACCAACAACAAAAAAACAACAACAACAAAAACCTCACTAAACATTTCCTTAGGAACAGAGTTTCCAGGCTATCCTCTCTAAGAAGAGGATGATGGGAATAATACAGACAGGAGAAAAGTGGGCTCTTTGGGACAGTGATTCAGAGGAGGAATCTTCATGTGCTTTTTGTTGTCAGTTGCTCAGTCCTGGAAAATCCTGAGTTTTCACTAAATGCTGTTGGAAATATGAAATACCACAGGCAAGATGGATTTCAGGTAGAAATCCAGGGGAAGAAAGGCAGTAACTAGCCTTTCAACTATGTACTGGGACCTGGGCAGGAGCCAGAGGAGACACTGACATCCACCAATTGTGGATAACAAACAGTGGCTGATCAGTTATCATAAGTAGTCTGTTTTCCTTGCATTAGTTTATCATGTTTTTTATTTATTGAGTTGACAGTGCCTGCTTCCCTTTTGAGTTGGAATTGAATTGTATAAGCATGTTTTCTGAAATGAGGAGCATATGTTTTCATCTATTTTCAATGAATCTGATGATAAATGTGGTGCACATTAGAGTATAATAATGGAATACTAATAATCCATTTTTTTCTTTGCTTTAATAATCCAGAATATTGCCTGTTACCCAGGGGAGGAGGGGGGAGATAACCTTGTATTTATGCAATTAAGATTACTTTGGCAAACTAGATCTCTGAGGAGATATGTGTCTGAGTAAGCATGGTTTATATATCGTAAAAAACAGTGACTGTTCTAGGTATTGATACTTGGCAAGCATTGAACTGAAAGTGGGAATGCACATAATTTTTTTAGAGGTATGGATAGATAAGTTGAGTTACTTTTTATTAAAATTAGACAGTAATGGTTTGTCATACCTCAGGTGTAGTTACTGGAATAAAAGTAGATTATCCTCCAGAGGTAAGAATCACCTTTATTCCATTAGTGCCTGTGCAGTTAAAACCACACCGGAGGGATCATGTTGCTTTAATTCCATTGGTACAATCTTTGGACAAGGCCTTCTCTGTGTTACTGAGCAAGGAAGCCTTATCTCCTAGTGGCCAAGACTCTGTGCCTTTTTCTATGGGTAACTAAAAAGTGCTTCTTGTAGTTGTGCTCATTTATGAGTCTTAATCTGGTCAGTAACTACATTACCAGCAGTTGTTCCTTGTGAATCTGAAAAAAGAGAGAGCAGTCTTGCTTTTCTCTAAGTAGAATCCAACTCCAAACCAGAAGTTTTTACAGATGCATCTTTCAATTACACAGTAGAACCAGATTTTAATGAAGATCCCTAAATACACACCGGCCACCTCAGTGACAGATCCAAGACTAGAGAGTGCTTACTTCTGCACAAATCCACAAGTCTTGGAGCAACCATTTCTGTTCCTTGGACAGGGAGTCCTGCATGGGCATCAGGTTTTGTGGTATCTCCTATGTACAGCAGCTATTGAGAGTTTGCTGATGCCAGACTGAAAACACAGAGCTGCCTCTCCTCCATGTTCAAATGTATTTTCACAGAGGTCTTCTTCATATTGCAGTAAGTAAAACTGACCTTAAGCTGGAAATGAGTATAACTGGCAGTTTTGAAGAGTTGCTCCAGCTTTGAAAGTGCCTGTATGAAAGGGGGAATCTGTCCCCTACCTCTTCCCTTTGAACTGTCTGGTATTGAATAGACGGATGCTTTTGATACTGCATTATCTTCTTGGGCTGGCAGTTGTTTTTGTAGAAAGGTTTCTAGAATTCTCGTGCTTTAACTAATTGAATTCAGTGTCAGAGTTACTGGTAATGATTTTTTATTTATTTTTTACCATTGAAAGTAAATTTGGTTAGTTTCTCCAAGTCCTGTTTTAAAGTTTCCAAAGCTTATTGTTGTTTTTGCTTCATGTCTTATGTTGTTCTTTCAGATTGTCAGATTGCATAGAAAGTCTCTCATCTGGTATTTAGTCATACGCTGGCTTTGATCCCCAAACCACCTTTTTTATTGTTGTTGTTCATGACACAGCTTTCATGTGGAACTCAGGTTTGTTTTGTTTTTGTTTTTTTTTTTTTTGCCCTACTGAAAATCTGCCTTTTCACTGCATGTTCTGGGAATAACCATCCACTGATGTCTGCTCAGCCTTCACTATATGAATGCGATTGCCACTCTTTTGTCATCGTAAGCCAGATTTTCTTGTATCTGTTTTGTCTGGGATGGTTTCAGCAGCATTGCTCAAAAAAATGTTCCTGGATTAAGCTTGGTCTCCAAACCATACAAACCAACAACAATCACCTTGCCACGCCTCTTGTGAAGTAACTTGGGCAAAGCAGAATTCATAGGTCCTTGTGCCCTGGGCTTTGTCAATACAAAATGAAGCCTTCCAGTGTATGAAATGCAAAAATGCACACGGCAGAGTGGTAAGCCTTGTAAAATAGATTCTCTCTTACCTTGTACGTCCTTTCCTTTGCCCTTCAATCAAATCTGTAGAACACACAGAAATATCATGGTAAATGTTAATGATTTTTTGATGGTTGTATTTTTTCTTAGAGCCTCAGCTGCTACAATAATCTGATTCTGCATCTTAGTTTTCAGAAGAAGTTATTGAGCTTCTTGTTGTGAGAAAACCTCAGAAACACAAACCTCAAAGACTTAAATCCTATCAAAAAGAAAAAAAGTTCAAGGTTGATTAAAAAAAGGCTGCCTTTCGATTTGACTCCTTATAGGGAAGAAGTTGATTTATTTTTAAATGCTTGAGTCTGACAGTCTTTAATTTATCCTCACACTTTATTACTGCTGAATTATGTCTCTTCTGAAATGGTAAGAGAGGCTCAAACTGTAGCAGAGCTCCACCAGTTCCTACCAACACTTGTTTTTGTTGAATCTGTAAAATGTCTCTCCATGTATTGCCACCAGTAGCTGCTTTTCCAAAACAGGACTGACTCTCAGAGCTGAGACCCCTTCGAGCAGCTGCTGAATATAAGGGCATATATCTCCATAACACAATGCCTCATCTTACTGGGATTCTTCCAGTGTATTTACTGCCAAGAGCAATAGAAGCCTTTCCTGGTAGACTTCAACTGAGCCAAGCTCTCTTTGATTTGAAAGTTAGTTTTGCCTCAGCAATGAGTACAGAACTAGGCCATACAAACAGTTCCTGTATAGATCAAAAGATTACTGTATGTAGGTATTAACAGCTAGCATTATTGATATTAATGAGGAGGCATACTGTGCTTACCATCTGCAGATGTTGGAGTGGGTGGGTTACATTTAGGTTTTAGGGAATTGGAAACAATCTGATTTTTTTTTTTTCCATTTGGCTAATTATGAAATGATTCTTGAAACAGACAAGAGAGGCTAATTTGGCCAATGAATTTAATGGGATGAAAGGCAAGTACAAAAATGAAGCAAACAAAGAAAGGATAGGAAAACAACACGAGGGCTTCAGCGTATATTTAGCAATGTGGGATTTCTGTAGGTACCAGAATGAAACCACTCAGATCATTTTTCAGTCTTAAAAATCCAAAATTCATTAGAATTTGAACACAATAAATATCAATTGCAGAGGTCATTGTTGCCAACGTGTATGTGGTTTAGAATACTTATATATCCTGTGTCAGCAAATAAATCAGTGGTTCACAGGGGGAAATGCGTGTATGGGTCTCGTTACCTGCCCTGTTGCATAACTGATTATTATATATTTTCTGCTTGTATGATGCTGCATCTTAATGTTTTAAAATAGAAAGCAAATCTGTGCATTATATTTAGTTTGGAGAGCTGCATGGTTTTTGCTAGTGATTGTCTGTTTGCTGCTGTGAGGAAAAACCTTCAATATATTATTTATGTGCTGACTGCGGCGGTGTTGCTTTTCTGACATTTAGCTTGTTTTAAAGAATGAAAGGGGCCACAAGCAAACAAGCATGCCTGTCAGCTTTGGCTGCTGCTATAGCAAAAGGAAAAAGGAAAGCTGACCGGGTTTTCCTGGCCTTGTGGATCACGTACCAGCAAACTTCAATGGTAGCAGGTTTGTTTAAACATAAAATGTGCTAATATGCTATAAAGATGAGTAAGCTAGTCTGTGGTGTTTTCTGGTATGAAGGACTAATTTACCCTTGTGGCCATTCAGGAGGAGCTTTTTGTGAGCACAGTCCACTTGGTGTCTTTTCTATGACTCCTCTTCCATCATCAGTCCCTCATCTCTTATGGACAGCTTCTTTCCAGTGCCTTTGCCTCTTAGGCTAGTTCCCATGTCATGGATGTCTCGTCTGCAGTGTTCTAGAAACAGCAGTACAGCATAGTGCAGCCCAATTTTAGCTAGGTTTTCCACATTCGGTTTTCATCTTTTAAGGTTGATGTTGTGTGTGGTGTTGCCTTTGCTTGTGCACAAAGGTGAATTACCAGTTCAGGTGTAGCTGCCTCAAGTATCAGCTGGGTTTGTTTGGCACTGCACACAGGCTGAGGCAGAGCAGCAAGCACAGCGTGGCTGGTGACATGGCTGCTGGCGTGACTCTGAGGAAATGGCATCTCTGTCTGTTTGAGGACAGCTGAGAGGCCTGGGCTAAAAGGAAGGCCCACACAGCACCCTGCCCATGGCACAACAGAGCTCTTCCCCTCTATCTTCTTCATGAAGGAGATGCCGTGAGGGCAAAGGGACTTGCTTGAGGCTCTGCTGGAAATCAGTGGCAGCACCAGCACTGTTTCCTGAGCCAAAGAAGTGCCTGTACTCCAAACCGCTGTGCTGCTCCATAGGCTTTCTATCAGCACATTACATAATGTAAGCCTGATTAACAATGATCGTTTTTATCTAACTGGAGCCAATGAACCTTAGGCTGCTTTGGAGAGGAGGGATGAATTACATGGTAATTACAGGATGCAAGAGCTCTCCAAGAACATTTTAAGTTGAATGTATTTGATATTATGCAGATATAAAAAGGCTGCAGGTGGCTGCTCTCTCAGCTTCACCTCTTGACTTTTGGACTGTGCCTCTACAGAGGATTTTCAAACTCTTCTATGCTGGGACAACAGACGATGGAAGGCTGCCCAAATACAACTTGTATCCTACTGGGAGAAGAAGAAATGACCATCCTCATGTTCAGCTTCTCTGTGCATGAGTATTTCTTCCTGGCCAACAGACATAGAAGAGAAATAAACAAAAGAACTGCGCTTTCAGTGAAAATTCCTGCGTAAATAGCTTGGTGTAGAACAAAGGGTTTCAAATGATCTCAGGAATAAGCAATAAGCTACTGATTTACTGCACGAAAAGAAAGAAGATAACGCTGTGGAAGTATCTGACTGTATATGGGAGGCATTTTATTTGCTTTACCTAAAAACAAAATGATATTACCCTTTAGGTTTATTTTTCTTTTGGTGTGCTAGGGTGTGGGACTGTGGAAAAACTGTTTTGCATTGCATTTTATTAAATAATGTCTCATCAATGGTGTATGCTTTTATCATACTTTCTTGTGGAGATAGCTGTAAGTTTTATTCCCAGACATCACGTATTAGAACCGTTGTCCAGGCATCGATTTCAGTGCCTATTGGAACTTTCTTTAGAAAGTTTTCTAGAAAGGTTTCTTTCATTGCTACTAAACTTGGACGGCAGACAAATGAAGTGGATGAAAAATATTTGTTTGGATCGTGGCATGTAGGAAAGTGATCTCAGTTCAATAGCCTGTCCCAAGACATTTGCTTTTGATGTAGTTATTTTTTGGAAAACCCTTAACTTGCTGTAAAACGTATTATTAATGAAAAGCTTCAAAGCAAAACATTCTTCCCTCCCACTTTTGATTTTTTGATAAAGATTCTTAATGTATTCATATGGTTAAACTGATTATGCAAAACAGCTTTTTAGCAATTAATATTTGAGCAAAAGCCTGTTCTAAAGAGAAACCGTAATGGATCGTTGGTACACACTCAGATTTCATAAAGAGGATGTTTAGCTAAGCTTATTCTGTACAAACAGAAATGAAAGATAGGCGTGAAAAAACTCATCACTTTGAGACCTTTCTGCTGTGGAATCTCACTGTCATTGCTGATGCCGTGGCAGCTTTGTCTGCAACTCCGTATCTTTTTTTTCTTGGAATATTTTAACATAATCAGTGCTTTTGCACTGCGATCATAAGGTTTCATTATTTTTCTGAAAGCTGTTAAAAGAGAGAGTGGTACTTTGGCATGGATTCACAACGAGCTTTGATGAGTTCCAGAGAAGTGACTGTTATACAAATACAAGGAATGAAAAGAACTTGTTATCTTTAACAAGACCTTGATTGGATGTAATAAAAGTTCCTTGTTAATTTACTGAAGTTAGCAGCTATGCTGGTAATGAATTTATAATCAACAACATTTGATCTTCTGCGGAAGCTTTTACCCCTTTCTCCCCCCAAAAAAGTTTCTGGAGAGAGTCCAGATAATTTTCTTTAATAGGGATTAAAACTTTAAAGGAGTGCTGCTTTATGGTGACCCTTTTTGGCCGTTTATCAGAATACTTATGCAGCTGGTAAATGTAACTACAAAATTCTGCGGAGGGATGACTATTTTTCCTTAAACAATCTCTGGTCTCCCCGCCCTGCCATGGGCAGCACATTGTTTACAGCAACACTGACAAAATAAAGCATCACAAAAATGAGTTACGTGAACAGGAAAGCTTTGATTGTGTGGGAATAGCTCCAAAAATGTCTTCTGTTTAATGCATGTTAAGTGAAGTCATTATCCTAGAACTTTCAAGTAATCCTACCCAAATAGGCATAACTTGTTTTTAACTAATTATGTTCCATTTGGAGTTCTGAGAAATAGTCTATATTTTTAACATAAATTAGGACTGACATTCACATGGGTACTGCAACAAAATGCTATTCGAGTATTGTGCTGCCTCTGTAGACAAGTTTTCCTGTTGACTCACTTGGATTTTACGGTCCTCTTTACGAACTAGTGGTGCTGGGATTTGGGGTTTTGGTGGGGAGGAGGTCGTGTAAGTGTTGTTGTTTTTATTCCCCTTTTTAAAAGTCTCCACATCAGTCCTAAATACCCTCAAGTTGCAACCCCTGCTATGTACTATCCTGTTGTGCTGGGGTGAGAGCCAATAGCACAGTGACAGATGGACGGGGCAGACAGGCGGCCTGTATAATCCATCCTATGCCATTTTTATAAGTCTATAAAAACGCAATAAAGAAAAAGGTCTCATTAGGTAGAGGCAGGGGGCTGATTGATTTGCAGGCCACACTCAGTTTATAGCTGCCTTCTGTGTGAAAGTCCACCTTACGGTGTGACTTTACCCTGTTTGCATGGCTTGTTTAGTCAGACTTAATTTACTTCTGGTAGTGCTGAGCGTTATTCATGTTTTTGTGGTGACTTCTATCCCAGTTTGGTACCTAAGTATAGACTCATTCTCAGTCCACTTTGTACAAATGAAACTCTTAAGCCAGAGGTCAGGAGGAAAGCTGGGTGACACGGTTCAACAAGTGTGCTGCCTGCAGAGGCAGGAGTTGGTTAATTGAAAGGGAAACTTAAAACTGTCAGAGTTCTTGTTTCAGCTCGTGTGTATTTTTCTGCACTGCAACAAGCAACAGCTCCAAATGTTGAGAGAGGCTAAGGGGAAGATGCTCTGTATGTGGCTCATCTGGGTGATTCTCAAAGTGTTCCTCTTCGTCTTTTGTTGTGCACATGTTTCTAGGGAAGAGGCTTTTCTGTGGAAGATGAATAAAATAATGTAATTTTAATATTGTACAATGAGACAGAGGGACTGAGAGAGCTGGATGCAACAGCTGTGCAGCTTTCTTCAGTCCATGCCTATTGATCTCGTTGGTCAGTGTCACTGCACAGGCAGTGAGATGAACAGGGACTGAGAAAATGGGACATCTTGCTGTTCATGATGTATTTCTGGGGATAGAACCTAAAGAAATGGTGACTAGTTCCTACAGTTGTGCTGGTAACTGCAGTTGTTTGTATTCGTATAATCGATTAATATTTCAGTGAATCCAGTTAAGCTCTTCCTTAACTGTCTCCTGCATCTATGAGATCTAGACATTCTCCTTTGGTGTTATTTTCCTTTTATTTATATTTATGTTCCTGCCTCTACGTTTTACAGAATAATGCTAATACTTAATAAGAACAGCAGTTAATGAAAATTTGTAGTAATTTCAGGGGAGAGACAAACCTCAATTAAAAATAGTGATTAAGTTTAGTGGAAATAATTTCAGAGTATTCAGTATTATAAATGTTCCCCTAAATTTTCAGTCTTAAGAGCTCTGTTACTTGGCAAGTTGGAAATTCTCACAGCTTAGCTGATGACATTTCAATTCATTTACTCTTTCTTACTGGATATCTGAAAGTTCTCTTCAACCTTAGAAGAATAAAATGAGAACACTGGCAAACTTAAACAGCTTTGTTCTAGCCAATAATTACTTGCTAAATTGTATCATCATGCCAGAAAAGATTTGAGTCCTGAGTCCAAGTAAGAGATTCCAGTTACCACTGTACAACCTTCCTCAGAGTCTACTGGAAAACAAAAAAAAAATTGACTATTTAGTTCAATCTCCATTTCTATTTTATTATTATTGTGATCATTCTTCGTTATTGCTGTTGTCTTCTTCCCTTCCCCTTGCTTTTTATTCAGAGAGAGAAACAAGCAGGCAAACAAGAGATCCCCACGTGATAGTTAACCACCCAACTCATCCCTACCCTTTGATACTATATGTTAACCCCCAGAGTTGGTTCTTCAAAGCCACAGACTGGATTTGGGGAGCCAATTTCTGTTAATTTTAATGGAGGTTGCACATCCATCCCCTGAGGCAGCTTTGAAAAATCTCCACCAGATTCTTTATGGCTCTTAGAGGAAACAAGATGTTTACCCAGTGATGTAGCTACACTTCCTTAAGCACTGCTGGTGTAAAGTTAGGAATCATCTTACTTCCTCAAATGCAGTGTGCCATTTCTCTCTGCAGCTAAATTGTGTTTCATTTCCATGGAGTCTTCTATATAAGACAGTTTCAAAAGGAGAGGGCAGTTTTGGAAAGAGACTGGTAGATGATGCTTTTTTCATGTAAGAATAATACCTTTTTGTTTGACGTGTACCCTGTACCAATCATTTATATTCTTTTCTCCTTTTCTGGATGCTCCATTGACAGCTATCTTCAGAAAACTGATTTCCTTCAATTTTGCTCTGAATTATTTATTTAGAATGTATTTTATCTTAACAATAGAGGCTTTCCAAATGAAATTACTGAACCAGGGAATGGAGAAGGAAAGGGAGAACTGTGGATCCTAACGGTGCTAATAAACAGTAAACCTAAGAACGTTTTCTATTCCTTTACACACATACCTGGCAATAGTCTGGATTCAATTCCTCGTGCACTGGTACTCTTCCATCTGAACTGACTCTGGGAAATAATAAGATCAAACCTCTGCTCTTTGTTAAGACAGTTTCCTTGGGAGTATCTGTTCTGCAAACATTTCCTTTGAAAAAAGCAACAGTTTGCCACGAATATAAATGGAAGTATCCCTAGTTATAGTAATGCGGATGGCTGCTAAATTGCATTTAAATTGTCCTTGTTTAATATATGTTCTGTGTTGTCTTCTATGGATATATCCCTTAGTTATGTTTTTGTCAGATTTGTTTTTTGAAATGCATTATAAATCTGATTTCCCCATAAACCAGTCTGGAAAAGGCCATCTGTACTGGAAACTGTTTTTAGTGACTTGACACTTTGGCTCTTTTATGTCGTGAAACGAGTTTTAATTTTCTTAACATAGGCCAGGCATGGTACATAAACCTCTTCCCCCCCAGGGAGGCTTTTATGTTTGATTCCTTTAGTGGCAAAGCTTTTGAATTTCTCCCCTTGATTGACTTGATTATGATCTTACCAGTATATATCCTTCATGTTGACGAATTCCTGGTAGGCATCCTCAAAGGAGTTTACAAGCCTCGATGCTAGATGAAACAGAGGAATTAAATTATCCT
The DNA here is from genome assembly GCA_023055505.1 of Callipepla californica brunnescens. Taxonomy (NCBI): domain Eukaryota; kingdom Metazoa; phylum Chordata; class Aves; order Galliformes; family Odontophoridae; genus Callipepla; species Callipepla californica. Next base: position 5,903,408 of record JALIRH010000013.1, read on the forward strand.
TGCAAAAGCTGCTACTAGTGAAAATAGGAAGTTGAATGTTAGTGCTGAAGATTTATTTATTCTTTGGGTATCTAATTTGAGATACTGGGGAAAGGCTCCTTTTTAGGGCTTCGGTGCTCTGAGGTTTCTGCCAGCTGACTCTGAAGCTGCACAAACTCAGAACTCAATTTGGAAATGTGGGCCCCAAACCCTGCGAATGTTGTCCTGGTTTGCTCTTCTCAAAGTGACTGTGGTGACTTCTACTCCATGCTTCATGTGTCCATTTGTTTACCTTTCATCATGAGATACTAGGGCTGAGAAAGCCACAGTGAATGCAACAATACTGGAATGCGCGCACAGAGATGAAACTAGGGGAAGATATTTTGACATCACATAAATTGTTGGGTTTCTAGTGTAAAGAAAGATTCATGTGTTTTTTTGTTTTATGTGTGTTCAGGAAGGAAAATCTTTTTTGGCCTTCTCTAGCACTTAATAATGCACCCTGATCAAAGCATGAGTGATTTTTGGTACGTTACAGTCATTTGTTTTCGTGACGTTAAACTTGTTGAAAATCCTCACTTTCCTAATGGATCTATGAGGGCTGTTTCAAAAGTAATGCCTCCTGTTTTATTATTTTGGCCCAAGATGTCAGAGGTGGATGTTGGTGGGATGGCAGTGGAGATTGAATCTTCCTACCAATATCCCATTGTTTTGTTGCCATGTGGCAGATGGCAGCAGAGAGGCAGTGACATAATGATGTCTGACATGAAAGTGTGCGTGAAGCACGCTTCATGAGGAAACTGTGGCACCCACTGACATCCATTGATGCTTCCTGAACATTTCTGGAGACCATCAGTGGGTGTGAGCGCAGCGAGGTGGGCATTTCAGCAGTGGTGACAGCAGTGTGAAAGACGAGCCGTGTTGTGGATGGCCGTGCACAGCTGTCACACTGAAATGGAGCTCTTCCATATGGGTTAGCAGATTACAGTGAGGGAACTGTGTACAGAGCTGAACGCCGACTTCTGTGCATTGGAAATGATGGTGGCATTGTTGGAATATCAGAAAGTTTGTAGCAGGTGGGGCCCATGAGTGCTCAGAAAGAACACCGTGTGCACGTTTGTGAGGACCTGTTGAACCAATAAGAGGCTGAAGGTGACAGTTGCCTGAATTGCATCACTGCTGATGATGGGACTGTCACTGGTACAAGCAATGTCAAAATGGTGGTTCTTGGAGTGGTGACTTGTGAAGTCCCCATTGACGAAGCTGAACGTGCTGCCCTCAGTAGGTAGTGTGATGTCCACTGCCTTTTGGAATAGGAAAGCAGTGATCCTTCTGGATTTCCTGCAGCTTGGACAGTGAACTCTGATTGCTACGTTATGATAGTGGCTAAGGTGAAAGCTTGAACTTCCAGAGCCAGGCCACAGAACGAGGCAGCCTTTCTCTTGCAACACAGTAATGCCAGACTTTGTACCACCTTGAAGACCATGAAGTACATTGCCAGTCTTGGTTGGACTGTGCTGTAGTGTGGATTTGATGCTTTCGGACTTCCTTCTGTTGGAAGATGGAAGATGGGCTGTGTGGGCAACGTTTTCCTAGCAACAATGGGAGCAGCTGTGATGCAGTGGGTCACGTTTACAAGTGCAGCACACATGCTCTTGTTGATCTCTAGAGAAAATGTGTACCTAATGCTGGTGACTATGTGGAGAAGCAGTGTTTTGTAGCTGATAATCTGCTCTATCAAGTAATGTTATTGTGGTCTTTGTAGCTGCTGTAGTTTCCATGGAAATAAATAGGGAGTATTATTTTTTGAGCCACCTATGTAAATTTGATGCTGCTAAAAATCTAGCAGAAGCGTAAGAAAATCTGTCAGCAAAGTGGTGGTAAGTCTGAGTGCTGCACCTTTAAACACAGAATGCCTGCTTCGAGCAGGAAGGAGTCAAGAAGCATTTCCAGTAGGACGCTGGAGCCAGACTGACCTGCTTCTTCCCCTTTTGTGCTTTCACACCCATATAAGTAAACAGAGATGATTGGAAAAGGAAGCGAAGTGGAGAGAAGCAGGATCATCGTCATATTTTTCACATTTTTTTTTCCCTCATCAGAAAACTGTAGGCTGAGAGTTATTGCAAACTAATAATAAATAATACTGGAAGGGCAAACAGGAGAAATATAGGCATAAGCTGTCCGAACACCAGCATCACTTTAGACCTGAACATCCATACGTATAAATTATTTTCTAAACTCCTAAAATACAAATACTGCAGAAATGCAGTATGGGACAGCAGGAGTGCCTCAGTGCAGAGCTTCCCATACGTTGGCTGTAAGTCTCTGCTGTCATTGTCATTGTTGTTAGAGCTGCCTGAAAATGTTCCAAATTTTATGAAAACTGTCATGACCTCTTTTCCTGACTTGACAACTAAAAGGATGCTTTTTCAGGGTGGAGAGAAGTGTTATTATCACTAGTGAAAGCAAGTTTCTTTTTTTAAAAACTGTTTTAATAGTTGTTTCTATTCTGGTAGGTCTGTGTGTATAGAAAATGATGCCAGAATGCTAACAGTGCACACTGCCAGAAATCACTTCTGATTTCCCTCTTTCTTGCTGTCCTATTATAATAAGTAAAATGATTAGTGTTTTAGTTATTGCTTCTCCTGTTCATGTTAGTTTCTAATCTGCTTTAACACCCTGGGCATCAGCTGTCTCCTGCAGTAGTATTTTCAAAGACTCTGTGCTGACAGACGAATTTTTTTAGTCAGTTTTGACTTTGCTGCTATTCAGTAGAGCAGAGGAGAAGGACAGCAAGGGTTTGTTAAGGCCTTGAGGTGCAGCTGGTTCCCAGTGGTAACCTTTTGGATCGTAACCCAGTAGTGCTCTTATGTTCCACACAAACCACTTTTTTTCCAGAACCTTTTGCTGACTTTTGCTGTGTACCTAGGCACATCCACACCACAGACAACTGGAATTGTTTATCCCAGAAACCAAAGGTTTCTAATTCTGTAAGTAGTTCTAAATGAAGGCTGGAAAGTATCTAAGTCAGAGATGTATTTGCTTGTGAGAGTATTAATAAATGAACATGAATAGCACAGAAATAATTTCAGTCAGAAAACTCCTGAGTTAGCCACAGTTTTTGGAATCTGTAGTATGGAAAAATATTTCTCCATTTGCTTTCTGATGAAACTCTGATATTTTCAGAGCTCTGTAGATGCTTTCAGTCCAAGAAGAAATCTGATGGCGCTGATAAGTTCTGTGATTTGCATTTTGTAAGTGAGGCCACAAAGAAGGTTGAGATGCTGTTAGTTTCAGCACGTGCTGGGGATCATCTGCCTGGTGACGCTGAGACGTGAGCTGTAAAAGCTCAATTTGAGCCAGTATGGCTGTGACAGGTCAGATCCCTTCCCTGAGGGACCATTCAGTTGCTATACCATATAGATATGTATATGTGTGTATATATATATAGGTTGCTTTTGAAAACAATTTAAAGCTGTCATTTTTATGTGCTGTGCCCAGATGTGTGGCTATGAATGCTTCACAGTTCACTCCAATGGCTGTGGTGGGGGAAATATGTCTGGAAATAAGGTTTCTCCTACAGAAATATGACAAAAATGGCAGCCAAGACCACAGCAGAAGGCTTGCATGCAGGCAGGCGGTGAAGAGCTGCATGGGAGACTGCTCTGGAATCTTCAGTCAGTCAACAGTCGTTACCCAGCAATGGACAAGACAAGGCTGATGTGGTGGTTTCCCCACCCTTTCTTTTCCTTTATACATCCTTTCCTCATGTTTGCCTTCTGCTTGGAACTTTTAAAGACTGTTTTTTTCTTCCCCCTTTGCTTCCTTCCTGCTTAGCATCTCCAGCCAGAGAGTAGAGTTAGTCACACAGCCATCCGGGGCTCGGAGACCACGGGGGCCTTGTAGGAGTTTCACTCACTGTTCTGCTGCATTTTATTCTTGAGGTTTATGTTTTAACAACCGTGCCAGTGAGCTGACAGAAAAGCCTCCCTGCTCTCCAGTAGCCTTTAGCACTTTTGAGTTGTTGGGCAAAACTAATTGAATTTGGAGAAACAGAAAATAATGAGGAAAAATGCAGATGAGGTAAGGGAAAAGCTTCAGGGACTGGACTAGAATGTAGATGAGGGAAATCAGATCCTGGGAATTGTCACTTCTAGAATGGCTTTGACTCTGAATGAATGTGAATTAAAGAAAATACATATTTATCATTGCCTTGTTTAATGGTGTAGCATGTTAACAATTTAGCTGTCACCTAGAGGCACTTTGTTCCATAACCAAATAGCGGCACTGCGCCTTCTCCCTTCAGTTATGTTATTTCTTTTTGGCATGAGTTTACTCAAAATGATCATCTATCACCACTGCCTTTCCACTGATATGATCAACTGCATAAATAAGTTACTTGAAAAGGAATGGGCTTTGCAGTCTGAGGGCAGAAGGATTGGAAAGCAAGGCAGATTGTGAGAGCTGAGGGAAATACTAGGGGCTGTTAGCTAGAGTGATGGGGCAGGGAGGGGGATTTGGGTACAGCTGAGCTCAGCACAAAGCACAAGGGAGTGCAAAACAGGTGCTAGTACCAGACTGGAGGAATATTGCAGAACACTGATATGTAGTGGAAGTGAAATTGAATTATCTGCAGTGTTGAAATGAGATGACATAGTGCTTATAGCTTCTGCTCAGTCAGATGATGAAATATATATTCCTGGGCTGTCTGCAAGTGCAGGAGACCTCCCTGTTCTACTTCTAGTAAATCTACCTCTGATGTAATAAATAAACAGGTTTTTAGATCTTACTAAATCTTTCCTGCTACATTTATCACCATCATTTTGGTGCATTTGTTCAAGGAAAAGGGTGGGAAAATTCCTTTTTCATTGAGAAAGTGGATATTTGAGGAGTGACTCAGCACAGAAATACATAAATGCCTCCCATGATGCTCAGTGACTTGTGTGGTTCTCTTCCCTCGTGGCCCCTCTCCCCCAGGTGAGCTGGCCCACTCAGGTGACACAGCAGGGGTGAGTCCCCATGTGCCATGGAGCAGGCTGTGCTGCTGGGAGAGACTGAAGGCACAAATGGGATTGTAAAGTGCTTGGACTTCAGCTCCCATGGGGTGCTGTGACAATACTCCCTAGCTGTGCTGGGACTGTTAGTTTTCTTCATGAGCTTCCTCATTTTTTTGGTGGAATTTTAGTGAAGAAACGGTGCATAACTTTCTAGTATTCTCAGACACTCCTCTGCCATGTGCTTGGGTAGGTTTGGAACACGTTCATGGCCTCTGCTGGTCTGATTCCCAGAGCTCACTAGAATGGAGTATGCTTAAAAGCTCTTGGCTTCCATTGGGCAAAGGAGAAATTAATGACAAATGCTTCCAAAATGTGAAAGCCTAAAACCTTCAGTCTTTTAAATCCTGATTCCCATTGGTGCTGACTTTCTTTTCATTGCCAGATAATGAACCTTCGCTTCTGTTATGTGTCCTCTTCTGCAGCGTGGTTCTGTGCATAGCTCCCGTCGTGGTCAATTAGCTGGCAGGAGAGGCCCACAGCAGCAGGGACTATTGCTTAATTGTTACTGTGGGATCCTTATGAAATGTGCAGTTGCTCGGGCTCATTTACAATTCTAACACATCCAGCGCACCCTGCATCAGGAGTCCTGTGAACTGGACAAAAGTTAGAAAGTGTCAGCGCTGTTCTGGCCAAAAGCTCATTAAGATAGACATCTCCTGCTAGTGAACATCACACAGATGACACAGGCAGCTCGCTCCAAACGAGAGACATTCTTTTGTTCTGCTTTAGGAGGGCTTTATGATAAAAAAAGAATTTGAGGCTACTCAAAGGGCCAGCTGTGATATGGAGGGAACAGGTTTAAAATAGCTCTCAGGCAGTAAATGCTTAATGATCAGATCTTTCATTGGTCTCGGAACATTCGAGGAAACTCAGCCAGCTAAAATATTTGTTGATTACTTTAACAGAGGCCCTTTGTTCATATTATCATGCAGAGTAATTAAGCCGATGCAAGCTAGTCCCCTTAGCTATGTACATAATTAAAATGTTAGACTGTGATTAAATAGACGGTATTGGCACAGGGAGCACCTATTCACTTCATAATAGAGTCCCATCACTGCATTAAGCTTGTTTTCACCTTACGTTATTTGTTGTTATTTTGGAAAAATGAGATTTATACAAGACATTGTGGTAGCTGTGCTTCCAGCAAGGAACTAATGAGATCTTACAATGGAGATAAGAGATATCCAAAGTATTCAGTACATAGAGCAAAGTGCAAGAAAAGCACATTAATCCATCTTACTGTATTTCAGAGTTCATTTTACAGAGTCTATCTTCAGCTTTCTCATTTCCTCCTTGGGTTTGGTGTCTCCTATGCTCTAATCAAACCTCCATAGTGAAAAGTTGATGGTTGTATTGCAGCTGGAGCTTTGTCAGGAAGGCAAGCTCATTGAACGTTAGAATATTTTAGTTCAATACATTTCCACCTTTGTTCATTTTTGGATTACCCTTTCGAAGTCAAAAGCTTATTGTCAAACATTCATTCTGAGGTCTCCCAAGCCTAAAAGCAAACTTCTGTTTGGGATTCACTCTCGGTTGACACTGGTGATAAGTTAGGATATTGGCAGCAGCAGACTGCCTTTTCCCATGCTTTTGCAGAAGCAAAGACCCTTTTTGATTTCCAGGACAGTAGAGCTGGAATTTTTCAGAATTTCTCCTGAACAGAAGTTCTTAGGAGGTAGATGTCTGTTCTGCTCCTTGTTTTGGTCACAAAGACTCTTTTTACTGCAAATTCCCCAAAGCAGAGTAAGTACAAGAAAGTATCCTTAAGTCTATGACTAGGAGGAAGCTGAAATGGAAGAGACTCTTGATAGAAGCCATTATTTTGATGCAAAGGAAACATCTCTATTGTTTTTCACTTTGTTTGTGTGTTCCAGTGCAGTAAACAGTCACTCAGAGGGTGGGACACACTGGAACAGGTTGCCCAGAGAGGTGGTGGATGTCCCATCCCTGGTGGCATCCAAGGTGAGGCTGGATGTGGTTCTGGGCAGCCTGCTCTAGTGGTTGGTGACCCTGTCCATGGCAGGGGGGTTGAAACTAAATGGTCTTGAGGTCTTTTTCAATGCAGGCCATTCTATGGTTCTGTGACTTTAAGATGTGTTGGCTGTGGAGGCAATCCCAGAAGAGATCCCATATTTTATTTTGACTGCCTGACATGTATGAGACTAGAGAGATCTTTAATTACAATTAAGGTCCTTGAACGTGCTTGGTGAGATGGAAATAAAAGCTAGATTGGTCCTTAAATGCTGTGTTCATCCCACTGACCTGAAGTAGAACAGAGAGTGGTGACATGTCTGCTGTGCTCCATGATCCTTTGGGCTAAGCAGTGCCCAAGGAACCGGTGCTTGGAAGTCTGGTTTCGCAGGTTGTGCAGCAGGACTTGTGATGAAAGATTTGCAATGGCTCTGAAAACAGCATTTTAAGAGGAAAATGTGAAGATGAGAACAAATCTTTCTCCATACGCTTATAGCAGATGTTGTCACATCTTCCCTCACTTTTTAACTCGTGCCTTTGGTCCAGATTGAAGTGCTGTTCCTGTGTCTGGTCAGAGGTTCCTCTGAGGTGCTAATAGGCTGATTTCCACAGAACTTGGCCTGGCAGTTTAAAATCCTACTTGATGTATCTTTTCTGTTGAGTTTCACTGAAGCTTTCGGAGTTTGTTATGACTAATATGGATATACAGGGAAATGTATTTTAAGAGAACGGCGGCAGGTGATGAGTTTCTGGTAGATTTGAGCTGTGTAACCAGAAATCTGGAGGACTCCATTTGCTTGGTACTGAATTCCTGGCTTTAAGAGTCTTCCCACAGACACGTGTTACTGGAGATTAGTTCTTAAGTTACTCTTCTAGCAAACGCACCTTTCAACATTTTGAGTTACCAAAAAGATAAAACATTGCTTAAGAAGTAAACTATGATGGGGAAGCCAGGCTACAGAGCACCAGTTCTCAGTGCTGATCAGTCAAGCGCAGTTCTGTAGTTGCCATATGTTTTTGCTGGTCCTCAATTTCTCTATGGTTTGCTTAACTTATTGCTTGAGATGTGAATCACTACTAACTATGTTTTGTTAGGCATTCCATTTATTAATATGAGCTGTGCTCATCATAAGCATGGCAGTTATGATAGTTTTCTCTTACTAAGAGTGATCTCTTCATTAGCACCATTTTGATGGAGTCAATAATTCCCAACACGTGCTGACAAGAAAGAAACTGGGAGCTCGTTGCAAGCTGATGTCATGGGAAGAGCCTGCTCTCTTCAGCAGGGACTCGATGCAAAGGGCTCTGAAAAATGTCTGATTTGGAGCTATGAAGAAAATGCAGGGTGGAAAAAGCTGTTTTAAGTCCTTAAATAACTGTATGAAAAGCAAGGCTTTGACAATTATTATCAATCGAGTCTTTCAGTTATTTATGGCTGCAAAATAATAGAGACTAGGCTGAATTTTCCTTCAGTTCCTAAGTAATCTGCCTTTTTTTTCTTCTTGCTTGTGAAAGCAATCCATAATTTATAAACTAAGTCTTTCAAACAAAATAGCAGTGGGGTTTTTATCTCCAGAAATTTAGCACATTCGCTGAAGCTCAAAATATCTTCTGTTTTTTTAAATTTAGACTTGTTTACAGTCATGTACATGGTGTGAAGTGAGTGAGAAAGGCTACTGCTAGGATTTGCTTGCGTGATTTTTCAACTGTTTTGCATTAATATGAGTGGCAAAGTTAAACTTACTGGATAATGAGTCCTGATTGTAAACATCGTCCCATGTTTGTTTTAGTGCTGTCATTGGACCATTTTTTAGAGGATGCCACTGTCTGGCTTGATCTAACTGCGAAGATCTTGTGAGACTTAGCTTATGTGAATAGATACTATGGTGTTCAAAGCAAGGATGTTTTCTACTAGCACAGATTTAAGAACATGAACTCAGGCACCAAAATGCAGCTTTTTGGAACATACTGTCACTTGGAGCTACACATAATAAATTAAGATTTTTTTTTAATTAACTATATTTGCAATCAAATCTTTGTTCCTCTAACAAGAACTTCGTTAGGGTTGACTAACTGATGATGGCTGGCTATTACTTTATGAGCTGTTTATAAAATCATAATTACAAATATGTAGGAGTTTCATCAGTGAGAAGAATGCCTCAAGATGTCACTTTCCTTGCTTGGTGCTACTGTGGACTTTCTTTCTACATCCTGAGAACTCTACAAAGAGTTTGTACTTGAACTGCATGTTTAACAGTACCTGTGCATTATGCACAACATTTTAATAGAGGAAACTAAAAAAATATATACCATATTAAAGTCAAGCTAGATATTTCAATGGGAAAGCCTAAATCTTCCCGTTCACAGATGCAGAGCAGAAATATTCCCTGGTGCATAAACCTTAAGCATCACTAGACTCCTGTTCATACCTCTAAAGTTAGGGCACAGAATAAGGTGAAAATGATCGTTTCCCCATCCCAGCTGTTTGCACAGGTTCAAGTAGCAGTGTGGCTAAGTCTGGCTGTACCTTTGCTACACACAAAACACTAAAGCATGCTGAAATGTGCTCGGTGCCTGCGCAGTGTGTGTCAGTACGGGTTCAGGGGGGACTGAGCATTCTTAAGGGACTTTATCTTGAAGAGACTGAGTATTTTTCTATTTACTTCAGTGGGAATAAGTGTAGTTTTAATTTTCTTGGCCTACATTTTCTTGGTCTTGCAATTGTGAATCGGATGAAGAAATAAACAGAAGTTAATCTATAGGGGATGAAACTGACCTTGGTGGAGAGATGGAGTAATTGCTGGTGCTGTTTGAGAAGCAGTTATCTGCACTTAAAGCTTGTGTGTGTGCTGGACTATCTCAGCCTCCTGTGCTGAGGTCAGCTGAGGACAAAGCAAGGGGTTTTGCTTTGAGTGGAAGTGAAATGAGGCTCATTGCTTTTTTTTGAACAAACTGACCTAGCAGCCGGTGTGCCTACATTAAATGCTCTTTGCTCGGGTTAAACTCAATTATTTGTTTTTGCTTTGGCTGCTTTGCATTCTTGCTCACAGTTGGGTTGGTGTTATGTGAGAAGGGCAGGGTTATGGGTTCATATTCATATACTCATGTTGTTGCAGACATACTTTACCCAAGAAGTAAAATAGTCCAAAACCTCAATGGAGATGAAGACATTTTTCAAACCTCAAACAAAAGCAATAATGGAAATAAGGATTAACTTTGTCAATTTTCACCCCTCCCACAATAAATCTCACAAATCTTGGCTTTTATCTGAGATGGATAACACAATAGGCACCAGAGCACACCAATGTTACGCAAATACTTCATGTGCTATCAATTAGTTTGGAAGTATTCATCATCTGAATTGTGAAATGGTTTGACCTTTCTTCCTAATGGAGAGTGTACAAAGATGTGAGTCTTAGGCTGTCACGTTCTTTCTCTTGTTAGGTATCCTTCAAAGTTACTTCAGAAGAGCACAGCTTTGATGAGGCTCTCCCTTGTTACCCTGCCCCTCTCGCTGCTCTGTGGAATGACACAGGGTTAGAGATGATCTGTTCTGTGACAGGGGAGTAGGGGTGAAGCGAGAAGCAAAGCTGTTTAGTTTGGTGCTAAAAAAAAAAATGACTTGGATGTTATGAAATCAAGAGAATACGTTCAGAGGGAATGCAGTTGGGCAGTCCTGCCTGGTAGTGACTCCCACCCCTCAGCCAGCTCCTCCTGGGAAGGAAGGGGCTATGCAAGAGGAGGTGGGAGCAGAGTTGGGAGGAGTGCCTAGAATGTGTTCTCATGGAAAGGACTCTTGTAACTCACCCAGCAACATCACACACAGAACGGCTTGCTTTATCAACAACTTTAGAGTTTATTAACTTATAAAACCAGGTCAAAGTGATACAAGTACATAAATAAGTACCGTAACAGACATACATCCCATGAACAGAATTGAAAGCATGATGACACTGTGTATTTTATTGCCCGAAGTGATGAAAAACTGTAAAAATGCAACGCTGCATTTTACTAAATGATGCTTATGATTTTTTTTTTTGCTCTTCTTATAAAGTGTTTATTATAAAATAAATACACAATCTGGACTCCACCACTCCTGTCACAAATACAAAGAGCTGATTGCTGCCTTCTTAAAAAAACAAACCTGGTACGCTTTTCTCTCAGTCTTTGTTCACCAGCTACTGCTACAGACTATGTCCATGAGGTGAGAAGGCAACTGCTGCTTTTCCCACCAGATAGCTACAGTTCCTCAGGATGTCTTCCTTACAGCATCTTCACCAAAGGAAAGATTAGGATAATTCATGGCTTATTGGAAATTTATAGTGAGATGTAGCTCTTCTACAGCACATTTCAACCCACTAGATGCCACATGCTGTGGGTTTTGCTATGACCAAGCTGGTGCTTCTGCAGTTAATTATGTTGTGGTGAGGCCTCAGGACCGCAGTTAGGATGTCCTGCTCCTCTTCCACACACCCACACAGCACTTACGGAGGCTGTGACACTGTGGAAAATCAGTGGGACAAATCACTTTTTCTTATGGCCAGGTGCCTGTTCAGACTCTGTGCACGTAGTGGTGGTGATGTCTGTGCCCCTGCAGGGCTCCCATGTAGAGCAGCTGGGGCTGCCATGTGCTGTCACAGGGCTGCAAGGGCATGGCTGTGCCCAGCAGTGACCCCTCTCAGGAAAGGGGGATTTCAGAAAGGGAAAAATGGGTCTGGCAGGGAGGGGAGCAGTGTGAGGAGGGGTCCCAGGCCTGGGCTCCCTGCAGCCTTGCTGGGCAGTTGTGCTGACAGGCCTGGGGCTGTACAGGACCTGTGCTGGAGCAGCTGTCCTCACTGCAGCCTGGCGAGGTTTGGTTCTTACTGACATCAGACTAGAGTGTTTTTTTATTGCAAGTCCACCTGCCTGCTCCCCTTTTAGCATGTTTTCATGACACGGTGGACTGTGTTGAGCACTTGGCAGGGGGGGAAGTGTTCCTATGTTAGCTACTCTTTATCCAGGCCTAGGGATGCCATGATGATTATATGCAGGACTCTAAACTTACGGTGTCCTGGATCACTCTAAGTTATTCTCCTAATTCCCTCCAGCTTTTCCATCACTTTCAGCCTGTCCTTCTCACTTGCTTCTCTTTGCTGGGAAGCCCTGTGCCGCCCTGCCCACACCAGAGCAGGGCCTGTTCAGCACAAGGTAGCCTGGCTGAGGGGATGTTGTCCTGGTCCCCTTGAGGAGGTGAAGCTTTGCCTGAAACCTGCTTTTGGTATTCAGCGCTGAGCTCTCCTGCACCTCCATCCCTTTAGAAGTAGGTACATTGCTGCAGTGCTGTTGCTGGCAGAACAACAAACCTCTGAATCCTGCAGTCACTGTGACTTCAGTCCCTACGAAGACCCAGCCCCTGGCTCGGCCCGTTTCCACGAAGCTTTGTTTCCTCGCGTGTGTTTAAACAGCAGTGTTCCTACCCACTTGTGGAGCAGAAAATGGAGTCAAAGCAGGCAGTCATTTGCTACTTGGAAATTCACCCAACGCTGCAGCCCTGGGGCGGTGCAGCATTCTGATGACACTTCAGAGAAAATATTTTTTCAAAATAATGACCTTCTGCTTCTTTTTTGGCAGATGAGAGCCACCTTTCTTAAACACTGTAGTTGTGCTACATTAAATTTGACAGTATTCCAAAATTCTTTTTCACAGAGATAAGAATTTTCAGAGGGCCACTGTGTTCTAGAAGCTTGCTGTAGCTGTTTGGTATTTGTCATGGGCGAAATCTGTCCTTGAAGCTTGAGAATTGGGAAGTCGCCATCAGAAAAATGCAGAAGATTAGCTTTGTAACAAACCAGAACAAATAAATTAAGCTCTGTTGCAACGGAGGCGTTATTAACTGGGAGGTGCAACCCCCTAGGAGTTCTGAAAGTGCTGCAAGTGTTTTACCACCTTCTTCAGCATCGCTTTAGAAGGCAGTCTATCAGCCAAGACCACGTGTTAATCAGGCCCAGAAGAATGAAGTTATTAGGGCTGTGATTGAGAGATAATACTACATTTTTCAGAGAAGTGGTGGTGGAAACAGTGAAAACCACTTAAAAGCGAACGTTTGCTCAAGTTGCTACAAAAATATAGTGATTGCCACTAACACCTGCTGTTCAGTTTATGGACTCTGTTTGCTCAACTACAAGACATCATCCCAAAGGCAGGCTGCTTAGGAGTTTGTTAGTTTAATTCTGCTTTTTATGTCTCCGACACAAGTATTGTAGCACTTGTCTTTCTCTTCCGCTACTTTAAAAAAAAATCCACAAGCTGTTTCAACTCCAGAAATGGTATGAGCTCGGCACAGGAATATTGCTTTCCATAGCTCCTGCGCGTTTATTAGGTGTCCTTCTTTTCATTAGTTTCAATACTTTGCCAAATAATAAAAATGTTCTGTTTTCTCTTTTCAACTTGTAAAGAAATGCAACTCTGGGAAAGTACAGTCTCTCTTTCTACTTCCCCCGCCAGTAGCACAGAGCCTTCTAGTCTTTTGGAGGAGATATTTGAACGATTGACACAGACCACTACACATAAAGCAGCAGATTTGCTGTGCATGATGTGAATAATTACTGCGTTATAGTTTTGGTTTTTAGGGCAACTGTTGACTTAAGCAAAATAAGCCTGCAGTCCAGCTGCAGATCCAAGTTTTCATAAGTTTTCTTGTGTTTCTCCCTCCAGTGCTGTCTCCCTTAACAGTGACCCTTTTCAGACTTCTCAAGGTACAAAACCTTTACCAAATCCTCAAGCTCAGTCCTGCACACTCTGCTTTCACACATTTGGCTGATCTGAGCTTCTCCCTCGCTAAATATTTTCCACTGGCCTGAAAACAAAAACACAAAGGAGAAAGACACTGACTTAGGAAGGACATAGGGAACTTTGGAGTCACAAGCATTCTCCAGACAAACTGATTCACAGTGGTCGAAGAGAGGATGTCCAATCCTCCCATGGAAAGTATTCCAAGTATCTTACAGTCATCTAGCATATCCCATGAAAGACTCTTTTGTTATAAATAATAAACAAGAACCTGAGTATCCTTTTCTTTGAGCAAGTAGTACTGTTTGCTTCCACCATTCATGAAGTCAGGTCCTCTGATTTATGACAGTGATATAAGCACTTAAATATGACAGTAAATGAAAGCATTTAGAAGTCAGCATTTCATGCAGTATGAACTCCAGCTACCTGCATATTATACAAACTCTATCAGATAAAAACATTCGTGTATAGTTTTGCTAAGGTTATTAGAATTGCTCGCAGCCCTGAGAACTAGGATATAATAGTGCAGATAACAATGACAAGCACAGAGAAGAATAAAAGGAACAAATCAGGAAACCTAGATGAAAAGGTGTCTGCTTCTCACTTAGTGAGTATTATCAAAAATAGATTGTTCCTGGACAAAATACTTCCCTGCCTACAAGGAACCTCAGAAAAAATGACCATTTGTAGTGCAAAAGAACTAGTAACTAGAAATGCCTACACCTTAATTAAATTGTCAAATGAGGAGTCATATCTTAAGCTAGATTAAATGCAAAAAAGAAAATGAAGCAAGAGTGGTAAATGAATTGTATTGCTTTTCAAAAGACAAGTTTTAATAATAAAAAAATTACTAAGAATATAGAAAGAGCTTCTTTCAAGTACAACACTTGTATGTATACAGGCTTACGTAAAGCCAAGTAGTGCTGTTGTACTGACATCGGTCGTATTTCAGACTCAAGGTATTATAAGCAGAAAACAGCCAATCTGTTTTCTCAGAATGACAGGAGACTAACACAGCGTGCTGTGTGCACCTACATTTTAAATTGCTGTGTTTTGATTTTCTACGAAGCCACGTTCTGGAGGAACACAAGGCTGTCTGTCTGCATTGAGTAAACTGCTGTATTTTTCAAGGCTGTGTGGATGGGGAATAGAAGCCTGAAGAGGTCAGAATGTTACTTACTAGAGGTTGTCCTTGTTATCTGTTTGAAGTAGGGAAGCTCTTCAAATTCCCTCTTGGACATTTTCTCAGTGTAGAAGTGACGCAGAATCCCTTCAGCAAAGATACAAGAAGTGGCTGTTACTGGAAACATGCCCGTTGCTCTAAGCCTGGGGTGCTGCCCGGCCTGCATGTAGAATTACTGCTGTTTTGAGCTACGTTGTGAAATAATCCTTACCACTAATGTGAATTTTCAGCCTATTCTGTCAGTCTGTTTGCTACCCCAGTGCTCATCTTTGGAGGATTCATGATTGCAGAGAGTTGCTGAGGGGTGTGAGAATTAGCTGATTTTTTTTCTGACATAGCTAAAATCTTTCTTAGCTTGGACAAATGTAAAATTACAACGGGGCCAAAAACTCAGGTGTCCTGGGGAAAGCAAAACAAACAAAAAAACCCAACCCCAAACCAGTACAATTTTGTTGTTAGCTGCCGTTTTGCCTGTCACGAGTTAGCAGACGTCACTGACAAGTCATCATAAGGCTTTGTGGCTTCTTGAACACGTAGTGATTATTAACCGTCAGATCCCCTGCGACTTTGGTTCTGTTCACATTTGGGGTTTGGCTTTGTGCTCTAAAATTCATTCTGGATATAATTTCCGTGGAAACCATATGAGGCTTTCCTAAGGGGATCACATCCTTGCTTAAATTGGATTAAGAAGATAGGATCTTTAGGGAGCTGGAGATAATATTTTTTTCTGTACTAACTGCTGAGAATTTGCAGTAGTGCAAATCTGAAAACTTTTCACTTTTCTTCTAACTTTACCAGTTGGTTTAATAAAAGAAACTGCTCTCACCCTTAGTACGTTTATTGTCAATATTCTAGGCCATCATGAATGCAGTTACAATCACTACGGAAGGCAGGACAGATGGGACAGACAGCAATTTCAATGGAAAACTTTTTGGTCCAGCTGAATAAGCACTTGGTTCAAACCCCACTGTTCACATCTCTGTCAGATTATAAATGGTATTACTGACAACTGACTTGGTTTTGTTGTTTTGCTCATAATGAAGGCCAGAGGTTTGTAGAAATGTTGGTGTTATTAATAACATGGAGCAAAATGCAGTAGTGGCTGTGGCTGTAGCACTGGTACCCTACATAGTGATGAGAACAGCAGTCTTTAGATGCTTGGAATTTAAGTCGCTCTGGCACTTCAATGAGAGATGATGTATTTTAAAATATATAACTTGTTCAACTCACCTTTTCTGATTGTCCACACGTGTATTTCTATTTGGGGTGGTTTTTCAGTCTCTACTGCAATTTTTCTGATGGTTTCTCCTTCCTCTGTGAAAACGGATTCGTAGACGGGAAAGGTCTCTTTCCCACAGAAGTAATCTTTGTTGTCAAAGTTCTGACTTGGCACTTCTTCTGTTTAAGAAAAAAAGCCCAAAACACATTCTACAGCTGTAAACAAGTCTTCCAGAAATTACCTGGCGCTAAACCAAGCAGGTTTAGTTTTAAATTAGAATTTTCATAGAGTCATGGAATATCCCAGCTTGGACAGGACCCACAAGGACCATCGAGTCCAACTCATGTGTTCACTCACATAGTCTTTCAAATCCATCTCCAGCTAAGCCAAAGACATTTAATAGCATTATATTCTGCTGGGTTCCCACTGCCTGTCTCTGGTGGCAAGAGAGTATTTGTATTTATAAAGCAGTT
Source organism: Callipepla californica brunnescens (assembly GCA_023055505.1). Lineage (NCBI taxonomy): Eukaryota > Metazoa > Chordata > Aves > Galliformes > Odontophoridae > Callipepla > Callipepla californica. The sequence goes on from JALIRH010000013.1 coordinate 5,920,058, forward strand.
TCATAAAGAAATGAGCTATATTGGTCTGTGAGAATCCTCAGGATTTTTGAACCACTGTCCACTTTTCAAGCATATTTGAAATAACAGCGGAAGTCTCAGAGGTCATTAACCAATAACAAAAATCAGTGGTTAAAGAGAGTGAAGAAACACGAGCTAATGTTTTGTTGAGGAAAATGGCTGGGGGAGAACCCTGCTTACTCCTCTTTTTGCTCAGCAGCAGGGGCCGTGTAGGGATGTGGCCAGCCAGCAGTTCAGTGCAAGCCTGGGCTAGCAACAGGGCACATTATCTCAGAACTGCCTGGTGAACTCACAGGGCATGCAAGTAGAAATTGTAATTATTCTAATGGTAATTGGAAGTTGGACAAGAATGGGAGAGAGATGATCCAATGATTTGAATGCTCTGTGAGTACCGCAGTGGGGAAAGAACTGCAGTTCTGATAGTACTAACCATGTGTGTTTCTGTATTATTCTCTTTGGAAATGAGTGTCAGGAAGTCATGCTAGCAGTAGAGAGAAAGGCAGGGTCTGATGAGAACAATGTGCCCCACACAGCAAGCCCCTCATTTGAGGAACAGCAGTTAAGAGGAGGGCTAGGCAGGCAGCTCTGTGCGTCTCACATGGATACCTCTGCACATAAATCAGAACTGTGGGCACTACTATTGCTATTTTCATCAGATCTTGTGACCAGAGCCCTTGACATGCACAGAAAAAGGTGGTTAATGAACAACTCTTTGTTTTACCTGGACAGACTTTGCAGCATTTTCCTTCTACTTTCTGAGGGTATTTGCAGGGATATTGTTCTGGGCAATGAATTTTCTTACATTCTTGTTTGGTGATGTTGCAGGTGCACAACACACACTCTACAATTCCAAAGGCCCGGAGATTAGGGTGCCAAGATTCGCCATGGGAGTACGTTTTGCCATTTGAAACACAGACTACAAAAGAAGAGAAAAGGAAGAAAAAGTACAACTGGAAAAGGTATGTTTGCTGGCTGCTTCTCCATGAATTTTCGTTTGATTCTTGCATATTTGTTTAAAGCACTGCCTATACATAATTCGTAAGTGTCTCTGGCTCACTTCACTACTTTTTTGCTTCAGTCAGAGTTTTGCCTCTTAAAATGAGCCAGAGCCTGTGATCACTCTTTTCTGAGCAGATGATGCCAGTGTCCATCACTGTTTGGGGACACTGTTTGGGGACAATGGAGAAGGTGGCCGAGTCAAGCATTTGAGCAGCCCCTCTCCAGCACGTGCATTTCAGTTGTGCACCATTAACCAGCTTATAAAACCAACTCCTCCTTCCCACAACTGATCTCAGTCCACACGCAGGGCATAGCCTGCTAAATTGGTTCTGGCTTTTAGTATTGAATCTGAAGTGGGCAGAATCGTGACGTTTGCTACAAGTTATCTGCACAACTGTTCCTAGCATTAGCTGAACGTGGCTTTTGCAGGGAGAGCCATGCTATGAAAAAGATGGATTAGTGCCACCTGGGCCTTTAATACTGCAGTCACACAGGACGTCTGCTACGTAACACAGTGCAAAAGCAATGGAATGTTACAAAAAGAAGTCTGATGTCATTTGTGGAGATATGTATGACTGTAGGCATATAGGGACATTTGGCCTTGGGAATCACAAGGAAGCATTAACTTGAAAGGATGTCTGTGGGGCTGAGATTTCATTCCAGGAGCATTTAAGCATCTCAGAATATATATTTTTTTCATCTGTGCCCCTGAGAGACAGAGAAATACAGCTGCCAAAAGGAGAGTGGAAAAATTCCTACCTGGTAGAAGCCAGCTTGGGTCACCCTGCACTTAATAGGGATTATATCACTTTACACCATGTTCACATTTGTCCTATAAACCTTACTTCTTTCTTTTTAAATATTTTATAAACACAAAGAAAAATGCAAACTAATCCTAACAAGGTGAAAGAAAGGGCATTGCCTGAATTCTAAAAGCAACTGCAGTGAAGCTGGGGTATATTGCAAATATTTCCAATTCTTCTAATATGCCATCATTTTTATTAATGCCTTTATTTGTAAAATATGTTCCTGTTTTGCCTGTAACTTTCAAAGGCAATTTAATTTTTATCTGTAATCTGAAATTTACATCTAACTGGTAACAGATGTGATGAACTGGCTTATACTTTACTGAGTTACTGAGATTTGTGGTGAGTGCTCTTTGTAATGTATTGTCTTTCATGGGGTTATGTTATCATCTGGTTTATAATTTGCTACTTTTTAACTCTTTAAGACATGGCTTTATTTTAGAGGTGGAAAGCAGTTTTGTTTCTCACATGAAAGCAAATAATGTATTATCTGTATACTGAAAACATGAGAGAAAAAGGATCTGTTCAGCACAGAACAGTCTGGGGTAGCAGATGAAGCCTCCAGTAGAAGCCAGAATATGGCATATAACTTCTAGCTCCAGATGCCCTGTTTTTAGTGTTCTTCACACTCAGAATTACAATTCTGTATCATACACCTACATGGCTTTTCCACGTCAGGAGAATTGCTATGTGATTTTTATTTTATTTTGTTGTGTCTCAAGGGACATATGCATTAATTAATAAATTACTTGTTAATTGTGGGAGAACAAAGGAAAATACATGGTCAGCATTGTGGTTTCCATCAAGGGGATCACTCAGACCCTCTCCAGGCAGTGAATGTGTGAAGCAGCAGCAGTTCCTATACTGCGTTCAGAAATATGCTATTCATCTGCATGCTTTTTATTTGCTGAAACAAATCGGCTAGAAATTGCTTTGATGATGTCTTCATGTGTGAATTACATGTCAAAGATATTACACTGTGTGGAGATTCCTGCTCCTAGATTCAGCATAAAGCACTGGCATGATCTGAATGCTTTTTCATGGTTGTTCAGGTGGATAATAAAGATCCTATGGCCAACATTCCTTCTGTTAGTTAATACCTTGAAAGATTAGTTGGCCCTAATACACAGGCTTTTAACTCTTTGTGGGTAGTTTCTGAGTGCCTACTGACTGGTGTTTGTGGATAACTGCTTCTCTGAACGTGCACTTCCGCAGCTATTTATTTTACGGCTGCTTAGACCTGTTCCTACAGACCTCAGCTGGCTTTTGTACACTCACTGTGGGAACTGAGCATCCTGCCCTTTTGGTTGTACAGTACCCCCTGCCCCATGAGCTGGACAACAGATATTTTCCCTCTGTTTTTGTCTGTCCTATAGTGCAGCAGGAATGCCTTAGTCATGTATGGGCTCGAAGTCCTGCTGCCCACATAATGTAATGACTTATATTATCAGAAAGCACTAAGGGATTCATTGCTTTGGTTAACTTTGCCTGGTAACAGCTCAGACATCCAATCCAGACTAATTACCTGCTCTGCTTCTACTGTTAGACATGGGGGGAGGAAAAGGACCCCCTGCATCTCAGACAACCAGCTTAAGGTGGGGGAAGTCGTGATATTTTCTTTCTTTGGAATAATTTTCTAAGCCTCAGAGGCAGAAAACTTCCAATTCTACAGCAAAGTTTTATGGCCTGAGATTTGTGGGACAGTTTAAATACATGCAGTTTGCAGCTAATAAAGTTATAAAATAAGTGACAGTGTAAAGAACATAATCAGTCTATTTCCTACTGGACAAGTCACTGTGTGAACCAGTTGGCAAATTTACGGGCATCATAGTGTCCTTTGAGGCACTTAGTGCTCACTTTGCTGCTCACAGCAGCACGTGTTTTCTGAATTAGGTAGTACAATATCACAAAGTAATTCAGAGAGCAACACAATAATGTTGTGCCTATGCAGACTGAAATGACCTGTTGTACTGGCAGGCACAACTGACCTCAGTCGAAAGTTTACTTCGTATCCTTACTAATCTGTTGCTTTTGCCCTCTGATTTGCATTGGGTTTCTTGCTATCAGTGTGAACTTCCAAGATTCTGCTGTGTGTTCTGAGATAAGATTTTTGTAGGTGGTAAATGCCTGACCCGGAGTAATACCATACAAAACACTTGTCTTTACCTCGTCCATGCTTGTGCTTGTTGTTGATAACGATTTGTACTATCGTTCCTGATGCTTGCTGGGGATCTGGGAGGACTCCACGGTTACTCCTGGCACTGTGAAATCGTGGAACATTGACTACCTGCCTGGTGGAGCTGGGTGACAGCTCATAGTGGGAGCGGTGGTAAGAGTGTCTCTGTTTGGAGACAGAAAGAGAGCAGGAAAGTAAGTGTCTCATTCCAAAGAGCACAAGGAGAGAGGCTGGCCTAGAAGCTTAACACAGGCAATGACTGTTGCCACTATCATCAAACAGGCATTAAGTGTAAGGAATGGCACCACACAAAAAAGGCCACACAGGTTTTGCAGGTACTTAACATGGCAATGAAGTCTACTACACATACACAGTTGGAACTCATCTCACCAGACTGTATATTCAGTGTAGATGTCTATATCTAAATTGATCACCTGAAGTCTTTTATCAAGTACTTATTGAACGTGATCCATCTGACCTGTTGTAGATCTCAGGAGATGAATCACAACCCAGAAGTCCCCATTTAGCTCCATTTATTAGAAACAGAATTCAGTTAGGCACCTTCTGTACTTATGTCTGCTTTAAGAATACGTGAGCCTTCCTCATCAAAGCTGCTTTCTGCTTGGGCTGCAGTGGGAGAACACATGTGCAGGATGACCATCCAGCTTCTTGTTTGCATCCAGCTGCTCTGAACTCTCATGCTGGGCCAGGGCTAGCCAACTATACACAGGCTGAGCGGAACCTTACTTCAGTCTGTCTTGCAGACTGGGAAATCTCATTTGATTTGCAGAGAAAAGCAGTCTGTGCAGTGTGTTTTCTAGAGCAAAAGTGCTGGCTATTTTCAGAGAATTATTTTCCAAAATACCCATGGGCATGAAAGGATAGTGTGTACTACAGCAGGTATTTTATGAGGCATGTTTCTTCTCACTAATCCAAAGACCTGTTGGTTCATGTATTTGGGTAGTGTGCCTAATGCTTAAAAGCTCTTCATGTTCTCTCCAAATGCTGTTACAAAAAGCCTCTCTTGAGTAAGTTGTTAGTGGTTACTGTTAACCCCAGAGGCAGTGAAGCCCCTGAAGTAAATATACATATGTATATATGTCAACTAGGAAATAAGAGTTTGTAATTATGATTCTGAAGTGTTGCTTGCATAGCAAACAAAATACTGTTTTTATTTTACTGAATTTTATTCTCATAAAGCATGTACAGTAAAGACCAAATTCGGAGCCTACAGGAGCTCGTCTGAGTTTGTAATGCAGACTTATTCATGAATTCAGGTTGAGTTTATCAAGGGGCTTGCTGCAGTAGATATTCCTATGCCTTGTCAGACCTGTTAACATCCTCTTGTTACTTCCCCCCCCCCCACCCCCCCAATTTAGTGGCATGCATGGCCAGAAAATGTGTTTTTAAATCACAGGTCATACTTACAGCTTCTCTGTTGGCTGGCTGCCGGAAGATGTCTCCATCAGCCTGCTCCCAGGATAGCTCTCCATCTCCTGTACACGAAGCAGAGCAGTATCAGTTAGGGGAGTCATTGTGCAAGGACCTGGGAGATACCTAGGGAAAAGTCTCACTCAGCTTCACAGTTAAATTTGCTGGTCTTTAGTCTGACTTGATTGTGTTAGATTCTGTAGAGATGACTTCCCAAACATCCTGGGATATCTGTCCTGCACATATATTTATGTGCATATATATCCCCCTATATATGGGTGGTTGCTTTTTTTTTTTTTTCCTTATTTATGCTTCATTTAAAAAAGTATATATTCTCCACAGTTTGCATGGAAGGCAGCAAGTAACTGCAATGAGTTACGGCAGAGATGAGATATGAGAAACTGGCCCACTAAGACTAGATCCCATGTCAGCTCACAGGATGCTGTACCTGAATGTAGAAAGTATGAGATGTTGAAGCATTCATTTTTGAATTGGGCCAACAAAAGTAGTACAGAAGTGAGGCTCATAACGCTAATGACCCTCACAACAAAGCAAGGACATGCTGACTTGTCTTTTAAATAGAAAAGGTTTTGCTAGAGCACTTGCAGGCTGTGCATGTAGTGTAGAAGTAATGAATGCTCTTGGGAATCAGTGTGAGGGACTTGCAGAGCCAGCCTCTGGTTCCCCACCACCAAACATGTGATTCATGGAAAAAGCTGGAAACAAGAAACTCTGTTTCTATTCAGGAGTAACATCCAGCTGTTTTTTGGGTAAAGACAAGCTTCATAAATACATACATAACTAGTATGAGCCACGTGAACATTACGGCAGGCAAACATCAGTTTCAGGCTAGAGAGAGAATGCAGCTGTAAGAGTTGTTGAAGACATACTTAGGGGCGTTCCTTGATAGGACAAGCCATGGAACTTGAACTGATATCTGGTTCTTGGAAAACTTGTACCAGAGCAGGAGAAATCATTTAGTGTTGAGCTGACCTTGGAATTTATCCCAGCCTTGGAATTCAGATATAGGTACTGATAAAGTTGTTTTGCTAGTGGCTCGAAGTCTAGCTCTGTGTGTGCCGAGCCATTACTCTGGAACACAGCGCAGTACCGCCTCATCATGAGCCTGCTGGGTTACACAAATGGCACACAGCAGTGCCAGGCACAGGCTCGGGCTCCTAAGGCAGGACAGCTGCAGCAGTGGCAAGTGATCCTGGTGTGGGACAGCCATTGTGCTGATGCAACTGTGTCTCCAGTTCTGGAGTGAACTTGAATTCACTCAGTCAGATCCATCAAGGTTCTGCTACTTTATGATGTTTTTTGAGATCTTTCCATTTAACTTAAGGGGAAGTTGAATCTTGAGGTAGAAATCCTCATCCTTGCTCAGGCAAGTCACAGCCAGTATTCAGTCACAGCTGAATACTGCTGAATACAGATTGATACCTAATTTAAACTGAATTGAAATTCACCTCTGAATTGAAATTCTTATGTCTGGTACAACTTGAGCAGGTTTGACAACTCATCAGATAGAAGCTCATCTTTTACTTCAAAACCTGTCTAGCCAAAAGCAATGACAGCTAGAACTCATCATCCTTTGAATCACTGATTTTCTTCATCATTATCATCAGTCCATTCTTTCCTTGTGTCAGTTTAGGAAAACAAAGCTAGTAAGGATGCCCTGCTGGAATTAGATGTTTAATTTCCCAACATGCATTAGGTTGGGAGTAAATGAGAAACTTGCAGACAGCATCCTAAGTGACAGTGCTGGTGCACAGACAGGGGAAGCAGTACATGCCAGTCTGTGTCCTGTGCATGTGAGACACTTACCTCTGCAAACCGGGCAGCAGGACTCTGGAACAGAAACTGGGAAAGAGCAAGTTAATTTGGGACAGGTCTTCAGCCCACAGTACACATTTCCTTCCTGCCAGTAAAACACAAGGAGCATTTAGAAGGAGGCATCAATTCTATGGTACTGTATATGCACTTTTATAGACATATTTAAATCTAGTATGGGTGTTTACATATATGCCACTGAAGTAGCCAAAAGCAGAATGTTAAATAATGAAGAGTCTGAATAGCATTTCTTAAAAGTATTGTCACGCAGTGGGAACTCCCTTTGTTTTACCAAAAGGAGAAAAGTAAAAGTAAAAGTGTGGGGAGGGAAAGAACTGCCGTTACTATAGACCTAAAAATCTAACATTTACACCTGGTGAAAATTCTTCCTCCCACTCTCCCTTAGTTGTGTCATACTGCTGAATTGGAGGAAGAACTTGGCAGTGACACCTCCCGTCACTAATTTGTTCAGTAGCTGGCCTGTTCAGTTTGTCATTAATGCTGAATATGATGATAATTTGATCAGAGGAGGTCCTGATCAGGTTGAGAGCGATGTTTCAGTTCAGAAAGTGCCTCCAAAGAGTCACTGGGTGACTGCTCAAATATGCTGGATTTTAAATTGGTGGCACCTCAGAAATGGGTCTGGGGCCCAGTGCCGACGTACAGAGCTGTCTGGTCCCAGCTGGTGGGGCTCTTATCAGCTAAGCCAAAATGAATCCAGTTTAATTCCATGACTCAGTGCTGTATTTTCCAGTCAGGTTGAAGTGAAATGTTCTATAAATGCCGAGAAGCAGTTGTTTACCTGCTGCCTTGCACTGCACGCTTACCTACAGCACATGTCTGACAGGGTGAGCTTTGTCCTCTGTGTTTGAGCAGGAGGCAGCCTGGCATTCACCAGGTGCCATGGACTGACTCCTAGTGCTTTTGCAAGTTACTGTATTAAACCCCATTTCCCGGCCTCTACTGTGTGCATTTCAGTGTCGTGTCTTCTGGAAAGGTGAAATGAAGCTCAGACAGAGCAGGGCTCTGACAAGCTGTGGTACTTACTGAGCAGCTGCACTGGGCACACTGGTTTGCTTGCCTGTTTTGGAAAAGCCCCTCTGCCACAAACATTTCTCCATGGTGGTAGGTGGTGCCATTGTATTCACAGGATTTCCCAGTGATTTTGCTGCTTACTGAGAACAGGGAGTCTTCTGAAATCAATGGGAAAGGAACACTTCATGCAAATTGTCCTGACAACAAGCAGTATCACAAGTACAGGGATACAAAAGCTTCCATGCTCCACTGTTTCTCTTTAATATCAAAGGACAAGTTTTGTCATTCTACAAAATATTCACACTGCTATTTTGCTGAACTTTCGTAATTCACACTTTGAGTTGGCTGTCCCAGTTAATCTTTGGATTTTCATTTGATCATGAAGGCCAGCACTGACTGCCCTCTCCCACGCTGCTATGTTTTCTCTTGCCCTGTCTTCCACAGCCTTTACAATTAGGACAGGCAGGTGCAGTTAAATTTACATGGCTTTTGTTGTTTTAATGTAGGAGGCGTGAGGCCCTGTGTATACACAGAATTCCACTGTCAGTAACAGCTTTATGGCACTGTTTTCCCCTTCTTAGAACTGCTATTACTTCATTAATGATATGCAGTACTGTAGCACACAGGAGTCAGTTGCAGGTTAGCCAGGTGTACCACAGGGCAAGCAGAAAGCTGTGCCACCCACAGCACTGACCTGGTGGGCAGGAGGATTGCTACTGACGATGGAACTCTGCTAAGAGCTAACAGGCCTAGGAGTAACCGTACTATGTACTGTATAAATGTTTGTTCCCTATGGCCTTCACCCTTTGTTGCTGTTTTCAGAATGAACGGAACTTTTCAAAGGCAGACTGCAAAAGCCACCCAAAGCCAACGTTTGTCTTACATACATTATGAGATGTGCAAATCGACGCATTTTGTTTGCAGAACTGAGTGCATACAATGAAATGCACAAGATGTCAGTGTCTGCTCAATCCTGAAACTTCTTGTTTCAACTCAAGATCATATGGAGTTCTGCACCACATGGGTCAAATTTTCTTCTTACAGTTATCTGCATCTCAAGTTCAAACATTCCCTAGACTGTGTAACTATCACACAGCTGACAAACTCAGCAAAGGGATTATATTTCACCTATGAAATATAAGTCACTTGATGCATGTTGAGCAGCAAATCTGGCACTAATACATGTACATTTGCATGAATTTAGCATCTCAGCATGGGAAGAGGCAAATTGAACGAGAGCTCTATGGAACTAACAGTGGAGTGTTTGTTCTCTGGAGCCAGAATCACTGCAGATTTCTAGGAACACAGCTGAAATTTCATTCATTGGGTTTGGGCTTTCTTGTAAAAGAAACCTGACCTGAGCATTTGGGTTTTGCTGTAGTCCCTTTTATTGTCTGTCAGATGAACCTGGGGAGATTACTTTTTGAGAAACTATGCTGCCATAGAGTGCCAATTTCTCAGCTCAGTTTTCTGGTGATACATACTGGCATTAAACACTGACATTTAGGGGTTTTGATAAAAGCATATATTTTGTCATGTTGGTTTCATCAGATATTAGTTATCTTTTGAATGGTAAATGTAAAATCTGACTGTGGAACATACACATACTGCAGCATTTGAAAATCTGCTGGGTCAACCATGAACCTGTGGGAGAAAGGCAGAATTATCCATTTAGGGGCCATTCAGGGCCCCAGGCCTGATATTTGATTTCCCTTCAGAGTGAGCATCGGAGTAACAAATGCAGCATTATTTCAGTGCAACCAGAGATGTGTATGGTACCCTTCCAACATCTTACACAAAGCTTTGACACAAAGATGCAGTGGTTTTTGGTTTATTAGTAATGCACATTCTGGAATAGAAAAATGCATGTTCTAATTAAGACAAATTTCCAAGTCATCAGCAAAAGATTCAAGTAACAAATCCAGCAACTGTCTCATTAGGCACAAATATCAGAAACCACAAATAAAGAAGTGCTTTTCAGGATTGTGCCACTTCCCACAAGCTGTGCCACCATAATTTCTTGGAAAGCCCAAGAAAGCCAAAAAAGGAATTATCAAACCCTAGATGTCCCCCATACCTCATGCAACTGGAAGAGCAATTGAACTGGGAGGAAAATTAAAGGAGAAATGAAAGAATACAGATAGTTCTTGCCTGGATATGAGAGCACGTGCAAGGCAGTTACTGTGCCCTATGTCCAAAGACAGTGTTGACTTGCAGCTTGCAGATGCTTGCAAAGATTACTCCTTGAATGACTCATTACTGCTCATAAGAATATTGGATGAAGAGTGTGAATTTTACTGCAGATCTACCTTGGTACGTGCCACACTGCTCAGATCTCTACCAACTCTCCAAATGCCTTTAAATAGTAGCTTTTGAATAACACAAGGAGGATGGTAAACTTTCATTTATATACTTCTTTTTGTCCCCATATCCTCAATCATTTATATCCAGCAAGACTCAAACTGTTGTAGGGTTCCTGTGGATTACAGGGTTACAGCTGAGTCAAGAAATGCAAGGCTGAGTGAGGAGCTATTGCTGCCTTTCTAATTAGAAGAGGAGGGAAAAAAAAAAAAAAAAAAACGATGTTTCTTACATAGCCCATGCTTACTCTGACTTCTGCCTTAGTTTCCAACACTGTCAGGTTAAATGATCGCTAGGAATCTCCTCAACTGTTTAAAAAGATGATGCTTTATACTGCTGCATTATTCAAGGAGGAAAAGGACAGCTAGCAGTAGGATGGCTTGCTCTGGACCAGTTCACAATTTGCTGCTGTATTATTTGCTTAATAATAGAGTCTACACAGAAGATAGATCGACTCCTATAGGATATATATATATATATACACTCCTATATATATCTCCTATATATAGGATATATATATATATATATATATACACTCCTAGATATTATATATATATAATTATACTCCGAAGTAGAATTATCTCTCTGAGACCCTTCAGGTTTGGCACGGAAAGGGTAAAAACCAGGTGAGACTATTAGAAATATATCTGAAATGATGTGGGGTGGCCACCTGAGATCAGCAGAGGACCAGGAGGGTCACAGTGCAATCATGCACTCCAGCTGGGAATGGAATTACTGTAGCCAGGGTGGCCTTTCAGTAACAAGAATCAAAAGGCTGTCTCTTTCTCAACCCTGAGCAGATGCTGGTAGAGACAAACTTTCCTTTTCAAAAGAGCTGCCAATACAAGTGCTTGGCGGACAACAGTAGGTGGCTGAGTACGTAGTTTTGTTCATCTGGATTTCTTTTAAAGTTGATTGTAGAGGTTAGGCCTCTAAATCATAACATACAGCCCAAAACACGCATATGCCTGACTGTCTTTGGAATGTGGGAGGTAATTCTATTGCTATTTGGATGCCTTATTTAATATAATAATCTTAAGAAAAGTCGGTTTCAGTAACAGGCAGCAAGACCATGGTTTTGGTCCTGACACTGCACATACCTGTGCAAGTGGTTTTCTTTGAGCACATTAAGTGAATGGGGCGATCTGGTTGCATAAAACAAGGTTTAGAAGTTTCAGATCGAGACTGCATGATTCTTACTGCAGAAAAATACAAGCAGTCACACACTGGAGAGGGCATATTGATGAGTGCAGTTGACCTCCTCCAAACACAGCACCTGAAGCTGCGAGGAAGCTTTGTATCACACGCCTGTATGTAGCTTCTGGAGAGAGAAAATCAGCCTGAGATTGACTTTCTACAGCTCAGGCTTGCCTTGGTTTCTTTTCTAGTGCTCTTTGAATCGTGGCTAATTAGAGGAGTTCAAACTCCCTCATATCATATTCTCCTGCAGAATGTGAAACTGTAGATATTGTATATTCTTCTAATAAGCGCCAGGTTGGAACTTCGAAACGTGTTGCCATTAATGTTGATATCAGCATGCGTTGTTCTGTGCCTCAGTTAAGGTACGTAAGAACTGGGTTAGCACTGCAAACATGCTGCATCGCTCAAAGCCCTGTTTGTAAACCTTGTTTGTTAATCACAGCAGTTCCTATAGCTTTCTCTGGCAGTTTAACAGTGCTGAGTAACAGTGCCTTCATTAGCTGCCTCTGTAAAGCACCAGGCAAACCATCTGTGTGAATCCTTTTAATTAACCAGGTTCAGTGTGACATCATTTCTGGCATTCATAGCGTGTCAGTGGAAGCAATATAAAACATAGGCTGAAGATGTTATAGCATCAATGAAAAAGGCAGTATCTTTGTTTTTGTGGCTGCCATTTGTTCTCCAAGTGTGCAGATTTCAAAATAGAGGTTGACAGGCCATGCTTGTATTGCCTGCGATTTCACGGGGTTCAAGATAAGACCACGAGTTAGTAAAATGGATAGCCTGACTTATCACAGGTTATCATTATCATTACCTAATTATCAATACCTAATTATCATTAGGTGACAGCAAGGAGCTAAAACATGGAGCCTAGGCTGAGCACATGACCTGCTATCAGTTTGAACTGACCCTGCAGGTGTCTTTAAAAGATGAGTCTGGCTGAAGGTTTCAGGGTTTACGAGCAGGCAACAGAATACAACCATATCAAAAGTGGATTTGTTTTGAAAATTTTATTTTTTAAAAAGCAGTTGGATACTGCGGTGACTGTGCTTATACCAAGCATTCCTTTCTTCCAAACCTGGGATTCTCACCACCTTCTTTTGTCTCCCTTAGGCTGTTTTTCATTGGTGTGCCAAACACACAGTAAATCTGGCCTCAGTGAAGCCAACAGAAAGCTTTCTTCAGGATTCAGCCTAGGTGCTTGCTGTAACTGTGTATCGTTGCTGCATCATTAAGATTCTGACTGGGGACATGGAAACTTGTACTGGGAGGCACTGCTGATCTAGAAAAAAACAAGATTTTCTATCCGTTCAGATCTGTAGTGAAGCCTGATGTGAATGTTCACTCTGAACCAGATCTACATATAGCTATACTATATATATATATACATATACACTATATATAACTTACTGAGTGAACTGTTGTCCATTTGACAAAAGAAGTTTGACATGAAGGGACACTAACTTAACGTGAAGTGCAGTGCCCATGCTTTCCTAGCAGACTCTGTTACATCAGAGTTAGATATGAATTTGATAAGCCACAGAAATCTTCTGGCTCAGTGGAGATTTTCTGGCTCAGTCACAAACTTTTCACGGAAACCTGCATTGGATAATTGGGGGGGGGGGGTATTCGTATGCACAGTGGCCAAGAATTGCAGGAGCTTCCTGCTTCTGGAGCTCCCTGTCTCCAGGGAGCAACAGCACAATGTCACATGGATCACAGGCAACGCTGGAAACGGCATCTTTTAGCCTTTTCTGCTTACATCTGTACTTCTTCCTGGGTTGTTATAAAAGCTTGTTCCTGAGATGCTTTATCCTTACTTGGATATGAAGCAGAAGAGCATCAGTTATCTGCAACTAATCCCTTGAACAGCTTAGACAGATTCCACTGGCAGTTCCTGCTCTTTGGATCAGTGGTAACATCGCTGAAAGTATTTCTGTGTGGGTAGTGAAAAGCAGTAACTGGCTATGGGCAGAGTAACCATATGGGAAATGTTACCAGAGGGTGGCTTTCTTGAGGTGAGGAAGGGCTTCAGAATCCATTCCTTACTACAGTCAATGAGGCTTGCAACTTGGATCCTTCTGTACATACAGATATACTTGCTAACAAACTGGCAAAGCAAATTTCCAGTCAGTATAGTCATGGCTTGACAATCGGTGAGCTATTTATGATAAGAAGTTTGATCTGCAACCAGTATTAGATTGAAATGGTAACCAAGTGTACTTCTGAAGAGGAGATGGTACAGATTAGGCAAGGAAGGTGTGCAAGCAAAACTCTGGCTTCTGCAGTCTGCTCAGCGGGGTCTGACAGCACCCTGCACAGCACTCTGGAAGGGTCTGTGGGCTTTTATTGCATCTCCATGAGGTACATTCTTGTACAATATTCTGACTGTTCTTGTTAGTACTTTCCTTAACACTCTCACTAATGCTTATTTTAGTATCAGAACATCTGGTAAAGATCATTTTTAAAAAATCCTACAGACTCTTGGCTTGCTGACTTAGAAACTATTTTTAAACTGCAACATTCAGAGTCACCTAGTGTCATTTACTGAAAAAGATGGGCTTTTAACATCAAGCAGAAATGTGAGGCGCTCAGCCTGGCTTGGTTTTTGCAGTTTGTCTGTTTTATTAACCACCCTTATAAAAACAAGCAAGTGCTAAACAGTCTGAAATTAATCGTGAGGTTTAATGCCTTAAGAGACTTACCATACTGGGAACTGTTCTGCAGATAGTCTCTCTGGTCTGTTATAGGTGGATAGATGACAGATAAAAATTTCAATCCAGAGAGGATTTTATGACATGTTTTCTGAATCAACATGGAGCACAAGCATTTGTTTTGGAGCCCTGTTCACCAGGCAAGAAATTGAATCCTGCTGTAATTCAGGGACCACTGTTTGCAGTGACATCTCTCCTTCATAATCACTTGTATCCCTATTGACATCTCTCCTGTGTAATCACTTGTATTCCCAATGAACTTTAGTACTTACTGAACAAAACTGGAGGAGTTAGTTTAGTTGCAACAGCTACTTCAAAGCTCTCTAGGCTGTACCCCTGTGCAGAAAGCTGTCCATGGACACCAGCTAACTGACCACCGCACACTGTGCTTCCGTACAGAAACCAGGTCCCCCCAAATTGCACCATGACATCATGTGACACCATATTACTTGTCTTGACATTTAAAATTGGCACGAGAATTGCAGGATGACTGTTCAGAGGCAACACACAAAGAGCAATTATGGAGGTCCTTAATCAAAATGAAACAATTCTTGGAAGTGTGCCGATCGTGAGCATTTCTAGTGCCAAAGGGGAGCAGAACTAGAACATGAGAGTAACTCTCCCTGTTTTGCTTATTGAAAAATACCTGAAACCTGACTCAGCTTAGATCCACACGCTGTCCAACAAAGTGGGCAGCGATTAAGGTGACCTCAGATTTGTTTTCAGAACACTGTTTGCTTGTGTAGGAGCTGCACGTACCTTTAGGTCTCCCTGATAAAAGTTTATTGTTACTTTTCCACCATCGTGGAGTCAAGGTCTGTTCCCTGCAAGCAAACGTGTTTTCTAGAGTACCTTACACAAGTGTCGGTAGAGAGATTCAGGGCTAATTCTTGCTTATTGAGTCTTTATACTGGTGGATTTTTACTGCAGTGCTAAAGCTGACATAATGGCTGTGTCAGGTTCCACTGTGAAGAACAAATCATGGGAGGCCCCAAATTAGTAAGTGAAGTAGCCCAGGAAACAGTAATGGGATCACTTATTTGTGTGCGGAAAAGTGTATTTCTGGATAAAATCTTGCAGGTGAAGTTGCTGGTTACAAAGGGAGTTGAAAAAAAATCCAAGCAGCTATGTAGAATAAAAAGCAAGTTTGCAATGACTGCAATTGGTGGTAAGAGCTGGAAGCATAAATGCAGGGAGGACAGAGATGCAGGTAAGATGTAGGAAGCATTTTTTTATTACCTCTCTAGCTCTCTTCTGCTACTCCCAGAATGCAGGCTACAGTTGCCAGTGGCCTACCAGTGTGAAAAATGCAGTGTTTTCATCTGCCAATGAAATATTTTTAGGACAAAATGGGCCATCATTCACAGGGATTGTGCATCTGTCTCAGAATGGATTTCACTTTGTGTTTGTGTGTGGTGCAAGACTTCCTGAAGTTAGTGAACTCAAGCAGTGTCACTTGTGACTGTAGCTCCATCCTGGGTAGGAAGTGTGCCTCCTGCCCAACCTCAGCTCTTGTCTGAAGGTGCAGCTGGGACTGGCAGCAGTAAAAGATGTTCTTGATGTTGGTTGTTTTTTTTTTTGGTTTTTTTTTTTTTTTGAGTTTCTGGTGAGTGTTAAAACTTTGGCCCTAAGTTGCACTTTGTACATGGTGTAGAGCATCTTTCTCACCACAGCATGGATTCGTTCATTTCTTTCAAATGGGTGACACTATGGAAGGGCTGCTCAAATGAAATGGCCTTCAGTGAATACTTCTGGAGGGTGGGACTCCAAGCAACGTGTCACATTTTAATTTGAATTTAGGGACAGGAGTATTGAAAAACAGCTGGAATAGTATGCATGGATGCAAGCAATCATGCAGCTGTTGTAATCAGCAGTATCCTTGTGTTCAAAAAATGTGCAGTTGTAATACTTAGGGACAGGGCATAGTGGGCAGTATGGGTGTATGTGGACAGTTGGATTAGATGACCTTAGAGGCCTTTTCCAACCTTCCAGCCTTACTGATTCTGTGATTCTGTGACTCATTCTGTCACCGAAAGAATCAGAGCTCTGAAAAAGTGGTAATGAGTACTCTGACCCCTGCTGCCTTGGTGTCTGTGTTCCAAGGGGTTCAGCCAAAGCTCTTCCCAGTCCTGGAAAGAAGCTAAGTGCTAGTGACGTTCCAAGCAGAGAATAAAGAAACCTGCCTCCAGGCAGAAATCCTCTGTTCTAGGCTCTTCCCTCTGCCACACAATAAGCCAACGGAATATGGTTATTATACATGTGAAACAGCTATTCACTATGAGACACGTATTTGCAATAGAGAAATGAATATATGTTGATAATCTGATCCTTACAAACTCAGAACAGAGCCTAAGACTTAAGTAAGTGAGGGCAGCATCCTGCAGAAAGGGATTATGCAGCTTGTTAGGAGAGTGACAGTCAAACAGATTTTGACATACTTACACTGAATAAATCAGGAACAACTCTGTTGACTGGACTAACCTTGATGCATCCAAACTATTTTTAACATATTCTTTTTGAAAAGATCCTCATGTTTATAGGGGAAAAGGATAACATAAATAATATATGTCTATGTTTATGCAGTGCATTTCATTCACAAATAGCAGTGCTTTCATATAACACACAGCACTTGCCTATTTTCCTGCAGTCCCAGTGAAACTAAGGTTAAATGACAGCAGTGGGTTTGCTTTGTGCACAGAGATTCAGTTAATGCTCATCTTCTGATCCATTTGTACCAGAGGATTCTGTGCAAGAAAACATAAAGCTGGGAATCTGGATTTTCTTACTCTGCCAGGGTGGCTCATTTCCCCAGAAAGGCCTTTAGTGCAGGAGACATTCCATAGTGGTGTCTTGACCACCTTAGCATGTGTGTGCTGTGTTAGGGCTTCTTGGCAAAAGAGAGACAAATCCAGAGGGGATAAGGAAAAGAGAAGGCAGGGATCACTGTTTTATAAGCAGCATAGTGCACTGTGAAAGACAACTGTCACGCTGACCTGGGATAATGCATGCTTTCACTTTTTTCCAGTCAGTTGCCAAGCTTCCCTTGCTATCTGTTCATACACTTGCCTAAGAAAAGCATGAAACCTATCAGCACTACTTCCTGATCTGCTGCTAGTGAAGCTTCAGGGCTGCACAACTAAACTGACAGACTGCCACTGCTAACTGGCTCTATAAGGTCAAAACCAACAGCTGCTGAAAGAGCAAGTGTTCTTACCACTGTCATGTCAAGAAGGGTAGAGAACACAAATATTGCAATGCTAGAACTAAATCCCAATCCACTGTCTCATGAGGATTGAGGAACCTGAGGGAGAGAAAAGCTGCCCGCTGTTGCAGTGCAGGGTTACCTCCTAGGGCTCACATAGCTGTTCAGAGGCTGGAGGCTCTTGGGGGATTATAGCACAGTGTAAGAGAGCAAATGGATTTCCTTCCTATAAAAAATTCCTTTACTTAATTTCTTCCCTCTACTACTTTTGTCTCCACTCCACATGAATGTGTCACCTCAAGGTCTGATCTGAAGTCCAGTGAACCAAGCAGAGTTGGAACTTGGCCCAAACACTTACTCTGTGTGGTACGGCATAAAGGCAGTTTCCTCTTTGATCTCCTGACTCATATTTCTAGCTTACTCCTTAGCATTTCTAGAGAGGGAATTGTATCGCAGTCAATAACTGCATCTGTTCTCATAGAAAGCTTCATCAAAAAACTATCAGATCTAATGGAAACCTGCTGATTGACCATGGTAGGCCGTGGGTCAGCCTTCTCCTTCAGCAGTGCATCACCATCAAAATTCTTATAAATCTGTGATTTAAAGAAATGTAGATGATGTGTGAAGGTCCCTTTAAAAAACAACAAAAACAGTGCAGTGATATTGTTTCTAAAGCAGCGGCTGAGGCTGACAATAAATCTGGATTGGAAAGTTGTGCACTATCCCAAAACTGCAAACACAAGTTCTAAACAAAATCCATATGTTCCTCTCAGAGATGCAGGTGTCAAAGATATTAAGCCTCAAAATGCTTTACATTAAAAAAACTTCAAGGACTGTGTTAAGCTCTGAAAAGTGCAAGGTAATTCAGAGGTAATGGCAACAGCCAGTCTTTAATATGGTCAGCCAGTAGAGAGTGTATGAAACTCATTGCTTGAAGGAACTAGTAGCACCTTATCGAGACAGCATAAACTTTCATACAGATCCAAGGCAAAGGTGTAGTTCCACTGTAAACCCTCAAACGGCTGTTGGTTGTTTGTTAACTTTCTAGGGCTGAAGTCAAGCTCTTCACATTATTTTAATATATTTTCTGCAGCTTAATTTCCTGTGTTTTCTTTTATAGTGGCATAAAGAAACTGCTCAGCAAAACTCTGACGGAGTCATAAAACACTTTCTAGGTTGCTCCATTTTAATTCCTGGTCTAAGACTCAACTATTATGTGACTTTATCTGTCACTTTCCCAGCCAAGGAAACAAACTGAATTAAGCTTTGCTGGACTTTGAACCCTCTCTGAAGCATTTCTGAAGCTCTTGGAAGTTGTCTTGGAAAAATTCTGAGCAGCCTACCCTGCCTTATCATATCAGTCCAAAGAAGTTCTAGTCCAGTCATCCATGTATGCAGATATGTTGGTTTTCTTTCAGTGCATTTTGGATGCTGATTTGCAGATAGATTGTTTGAACTTTTAATGTTCAAAGAATTCAAATCATAACCTCAGTCTGGCTGTGATAGCAAACATTCCTTTATGTAGCCAGTAACAAAGGCAAATTATGAATCAAACCAAATGATTTGAGCCCAGGTCAATTTGAAAAAATTAAATGCCTCCCAAGAATGTCTATACTGTTATATTTCCAAATAGCATTATTTCCAAATAAGCTATTTATGTGAACCATTTGGCTGTAACCCACTGTTGGGACTATGCAAAAACCAGAACATCTCACTATTCTCTGGCACTGTGCAGCGTTTTGTGTGTCCTTCAGATTCCAGATGTGAATATCCAACTTGTTTGTCTGTGAGGAGTAACCATACCTAAGCCCACAGGAATCAAATGCAAACTGGGAAAACTTGAAAACTGCTCTTACTGATAGAGAACAGTATTTCTCCAGTTATTACCATCAGCTGCTGTGTGTGTTAGAGTACATATTCTGTGGCCTTCTGTCCTATGACTAATGAGAGCTTGGGTCACAGGTCATTTCTGATTTCTTTTTCATCATCTGAAGAGTGCAGAGGTGGGCAGTGAAGGCGGTGGTGGAGCCACACAGCCTGCAGGCAGTGTGAAAGCGTGGACTGAAGGTCGTAAGGGATTGGGATGCTGAGGTAGAGTAACGAAGGTGGTGATAAACACTGAAGCTGAATATGCAGTGTTTCTTCTGTGAACTGAGGCTTATGTCAGACATGTGAGAAGGTGCTGAGAAGTGGGAAGGATGCTGAGAATGTGGGCAGTTATTCTAAAAGCCAAGATGTGCCTGTAGCTCCAAAGAAATATTTTTGCCAGCTGGCTGTTATTTGAATGCCGGTTGGTGTCAGGAAAACAGTTGTAGCAGGGCTCACTGATAAGGTGGTTATGAACTTATATATCCTATATATGCATCTGTTGCAGAAGAATTAGATGTTATTCTGTGGATAAACAATACAGACAAGCGTGGATAATGATTTCAAGTGGTCAACATTTTCAGGAGTCTAACTTCTTATAATTCTGTCAGGGAATTCTGCTGCTTCCATAACTGAGGACAATGTAGAATGGGTAAAGAATAAAACCTGTAGGACTTCCAAGCACTGAAACTGTTTCATTAACGTTGATAATTCCTTAAGTTTCCCTACTCTTTGATTCTCACAGTAATTCTGCATGAAACTCTTTCTGTATACTAAGTTTTGGTTTTGCTCATATTTTTAGCGTGTTTGGTATGGAGACACTGCCAAGGACTTTCAGCTGTACATGTGGTACACCACTCCATCACTGGTAGCCTGGACTTTGTAGGTGACACTTAGGTCAGATGTTGGAACTCCATCAATGCTAATAATCAATGGATATAGCTGAGCTGTATGAAGGCTCTGAAGGGAAACCCTATTATTACAGTATTGTACTGTCAGTGCTTCATTTTATTGATGCTTATGCTATGATTTTTTTTTGTCATCTGAATATTCCTGCCAAGATTTAGTAATTCTCAGCCAATGTCTTCTACAGCAGTTCTCCACCATTCATCCTGCATCATGCACAGTGCTCCCACCTCCTGTGTCGAGTGGACTAAGAATTCAGTATCAAAATCACTCACAAGAGATGGAGTCAGTAAGATTTCTCTATAGTTTCTTGCATAGAATGACAGCTGTTGTTGCTCTGTTGTTTGGGGTTTTTTTTCATCTCACAAGCTATATCTCAGCTTGTGGGTGATCTGCAAGGTGTTTTTTTGTGTTATTGTCTCAAAATACAGCAGTTATCCACATTCAATAGCTATAATATTTGCTGCCATCAGACTGAAGATTAAGAATCGTTGAAGAATGAAATGTTATCTGCGTATCATTCTTTATCATTCTTCTCATGAGAATCTCCCTATCTTCCTTAACCCTTTCACCATTGTGTAGAGGAAAGGAAGTCACAGGCTCAGAGATGCTTTACACTGCCACGTGACCAGTGGTCTCAAATCTCTTTACGGGATAATATGAAAAGTAAACTTTCTGGCAGAACAGTTCCTGAAGAAATTCTGCCCACGGACTTAGAGGGGCAAGTTAACATAATGGAAAAGGGTTTCTATGATTGAAACCTGTGAGAGTGGAGAACGTTGAAGATCTGTGGTAGAGCAGAGATTGGATCGGACAGCAGAGTTTCACAAGTCACACATGAAGTGTGGATCCAGCTCTGAATTCTCAAGAAGTGCTTAGGTATTTGAACCATGCATATTGCTCCAGGCAAAATTTGTAGAAAGATGATATGCGCTTTGGCAAATTACTCATAAAATTTTTGATCCTAAGTATTGCTGTAATAGTCCATTTCAGTGTGGAAGTCAGGATACGAAGCATTTCTGACTAATTTCAGGTGGTGTAGCACCAGTCAACAGACATATATCCTATACAGGAGGTAACAACTGTTTGTTTACTAGCAGCTATGTGTTCAGTGAGAGGCCACCTGAACATCTTTTAATAGTACTATTTTTATATGGATTTTTTTTTCTTTCCGACTGAAATCCATCTCTTTGAGGCAATTAAAACTTTTTGTCACTTCAGTGAGATTTGGGCCATGAATTTCTCACTCAGCTTTATGAGAAGAGTCAGTGATGGCAACAAGAGTTGTGTGGAGAACAGGAGCTAGGCATAACAATCCAGAATATTCTAGCTGCCCACGATGAAAATCTGCATTGTAATTCAGTGCAAGATGCACTGTATTATACACAGGGTTCTTGTTTGTATAATCTGTACTGGTCAAAAGGTGGTGTAAGCACACAACGTGCTGCGAGACTGAGTCTATAAGAATATCAGCGCTACAGAATGCAGTGTGTTACCTGCAAGGAGACTGGAACTCAGTGAAGGCAGCACTGAGCACACTGCAGCTTATTTTTTCCCACTTCTCAAGTGAGTTTTGCACTGCTGTGAGTTCTGCACTGTCCTAACTAGGCTGCTTCCAGGGGCTCAAGTAGCACGTTCAGAGAATGGGTGTGACAAAGCCATGCTGTGGTATACCATGCAGACACAGCCTCATCCATTTTAGGTGATGTTCTGAGACCGCTGCTGTAAGGTACCTGATTTGGTTTGCCTTTGCAGTTAGTCAGCTCTTTATAGGTGCCACCTGGCATTTTTTAATTTTTATTTCAATATCTACAGGACAAGAATTACATCAGAAAAGTGGTTTGAATTTGATACAGAAAAATTATAGTACCAAAGGAGCTCAAACACAAATGTGTTACTAATCATGGACGTTCCTGGAAGCCTGTGTGTTTAGTCAGGGCAGCAAGCTTGAAAAATACTTGAGCCAGATGGGCTGCTTCATACCTCAGTGTGCTGCCTTATCTGCTGAGAAATCAAACCAGCAAGTGGAATATAGAAACCCTTTCTAAGTCCTGCAGTGTGCATTTTTACTTCTGATGTCAGCGTTCTCCATCCTGTAGTTACATCTTCCAGAGCGTACTCAGTATTTTTAAGTCTCAGCCGAGATTCTACATCTCTGAGACGCGATTGTTCCATACAGAGGTGATACAACTTACAGTAATGTTCTATTTGTAAAGGCACTGTCCGTAGGAGGGACAGAAGTCAGCTGCAACTAAACGCTTTCAGAAGCTGTAAGTGAAGGTTATTTTCATGGCAGAGAGCAGCAGGTATGAAATCCTCTCTAGCTCAGAGCTGATCCAGCCCTAAGAATGGCAGTGAATTATCTCCCTGAGTCTCTAAATCACCTCTCCCCTGATATGCCAGGAGCAATCCTGTGGGGAAGGAAGGAGTTCAAGCTCTGATGCTATGATCAGGTGTATGATTTTCAATCCACCTGAGCAGATAAGTCTCTGTCCCAGCTCGGTGCTCTGACTGTGGGTTGTCAGAAAGAGTACTTGAGTGGGTAATATCCTTTTGGGCCTCACTGATGTGCAAGAAGAGTCTGGATGAATGCAAAGCTAGTTGTTTTGCTTATGTGGTGTGATGATAAAAATGCAGCTCAGATAGTAAAACAAAGTACTTTCCAGAGCTGTAAAAGGGCAGAAGGTCTGGAGTTTGCCAATGCTAGTAAGGATAAGTTTTGAAAAGATATAGAAAAGTTAGCAATTAATCTGTTGGAGAAGCTGGTAGGGTGAACCTCTGGTGAAAGCTAGAAGATGCTTCATAATATATGTCTGACAACTACTTAAGATTCATGGTGGCTGGTGCCAGGGAGACAGGATACAAACACTGCATCTCTTTGTGTCAGAAAGTCCAGTGTCACTATGGATGCAGGAGACATGAATTCCAAGGGGAGAGCAGTGCCAACTTTTCTCAAAGGAATCCCTTCAGCAGCTCCTCTGCTTAGGTGCTTAAGAAGGTCAGTTTCCAATGAAAGTAGCTGCCTCCTGGCATTGCCTCTGCTTGATTAAATAAGGACACAGTTATTTGTGCAGTTGCACTCTACAAGGCCAGCAGAAAGCAAGGAGGAAGAGCCCAAAGTGACTGTGACTAGCACTACTCATTTCTGAAATGCAGCTTGAGGAACTGAGGGGAAACATGGGTGACGGAACGTAACAAGCACTTAGGAGGACAATTCAGATGAAGGGCTTTGGGGCAGTGTTCGGGCACCTTCCATTAAAAAATAACCGGGGAACCAGAGAAGTGAAACTCTTACATAGCTGCACAAGTGATGCTGCACAAAGGGCATCATGTGCTGGACACACAGAAATGGAAAGCTGGCATAAGATGTGCAAGAATGCTTGAAATTCCTATTCAGATCAGGCATGAACATTTACCACTGAAGACAGAGCATCCAAATATGAAATGCATAATCACTGCAGAAAGCAGAATGCAAACAATCCCTGAAATCACAAGAGATTCCTGCTCATCTTTTGTGTAACACATTGGTGCAGATTTATCTACGTTACAGATTCAGTTAGGGAAAAAATAAAGCTTACTGGCAGTCCTGTTTTCTAATGAGCTGCTGCCAGCTAGCAGTTTAACAGCCCACCACACATAGCACGTAGTCTATTGCTAGACTCTAAGATGGAAGATAATGGAGTTCAGGAAAGACTCATAATTTTCTGGATTTATCAATTTAAACGTATATTACAAAACTGTAGCTGAAGACTGTGCGAATAGCAAGAATTCAATTTGATTGGAAAGATTTGAGAGTTTACAGGGCCTCTTACTCTTACAAGGTTGTTGAAGAATGTTTTAAAATCTTGATTGGTATCAGGTTTGCAGCCCCACAAATAGAAAAAAGACAAACAGTTCACTCAGTTCACTGCCAAAGAGCAATTGAAGCAAAAACAGTCAATCCAGAAACATTTATGATTCAATACTAAATACTGTACAGATACATAAAAAAAGCCCTTAACCAACAGTTGCTGCCCAAAACAGTAATTACACAGCAGAAGTGGGATTTCTGTTATTTAACTTCAGCTGTCAGAGAAGTAAGCATCTAGCACACCTTGGTTGCCTGTGCTCCCTCCATAATCAGTGGAGGCAACAATCAGACAGGCGTCTCCAGGGAAAAATCCTTCTGGATATCAGGATGAATCACCCCCCAGAGGACAGTGTGTTTCCAACAGCTGTAAAGGGTATCTAGATGATTCCCTTGCCAACTGGAGGTTAGATTAGTTGGAAAAACAGGGGAACTTTTGGACAAACCAGTCCTGCTTTTGATCTGCAAATGGGAAGTGTTGTTCATGTTCCTAGCATCTTACTATTTTACCTAACTGTGCTAGTTGTGCAAACAGAAGATATTATATTACAGCCTTTCTTTCCTATGTATTAGACCATCACTAAAGCGTTACCATCAACTAGATGCTGATTTTTTTAACCTAGAGTTGGACAGGATGAAGCTCACCCTAGAACACAAGAAGACCGAAAATACTCCAAGAATGTACAATAATTATCTCAGCCAAAAATGGCAATATTACATCCTGAGCAAAAAGTGACTGCCAGCCTGTCCGAGTAACAGTCAGCCTGCCCACAGCAAGTCCGAGTGCAACCAGTATCCCAGTAAGTCAGAAAGGTGGAGTCCAGCTGCAGCCAGAGTTCATTCAGATGTCTGGGGGACCTCTGAGCTGCTCCTGAGACATAGCTGCCCTCCTTAGCTGCCAGTGGTTAGAGCACTACGGCAGGAGAAGCACTGGAGGTATCAGGCTCACTGCTGGCATTCACTGGTGGCTCAGGAGGTCTCTGTGGAAAGGCTGGTTATGAGAACTTTGTGAGACTGGCCTTGTGATCAGAAAGCCATTCCGCTGCAGGGACTCTAATCATGATGTATGTCTAACTGTTTCCTCTGTAAATGTGATCAGGTCGTTTTCCATGACTGTACAGAGGTATGTGGGAAGACATACTGCTTGGGATTTAAATGTAAAAGAAACAGAACGCTAGGAAATGTCTTGAGGGAAGCAGTCCTGCGCTGATGAGCAGGAATTAATCATGTTAGTTTAGGAAGCTGCTGCATGTCTTGAATGAACAACTGGCATTTAAAGGCACAGGCTGCTGCAGTGTGCATTAACACCAGCCTTGTGGGCTGACAGCTGTTATTACCGTGCATTACATGCACTCGTGGCACTCTGGGACAAAGGCAAGAATAAATGATAGGAAGGAGTCACCTCCCTGATCTTTATACAGTAATGGCGTAGATCTCCGTGTCCAAAGATGCACTCTGATTCTGTTTATGGTACACAGAGAGAGAGCAGCAATTCTGGGATACAGCTCGTCCATCCGTTTTAGGTCTCTATCATGGCATCAGAGGAGCTGTGCACATGCTTCTTCCTCACCACTATTTAAAATAGCATCCTAGACACTTAGGTCAGATATTGCTAAATATATGGCTCTGAAAGTAATGCCTCCTATTTATTTCCATGAAAACTACAATAGATATGAAGAGCACAATAATACTCCTTGATAGAGCAAATTCTCAGCTACAAAACACCACTTTTCTACACATTCACCACCATTAGCTGTGCGTGTTCATCAGTGATGTTCAAGAACCTCCATACTATGCTCATATCAATCTGCACCAGCGGAGGTGTCCAACTGTCACTCTTGTCACTGCTGAAATGCACCACCACCCATGTTCTCCACATGGAGGAATTCAGTGACACACCCTTGCCTCCTCCACGCTTACATTTCAGATGCCATTGTGTCAGACTGTCCCTCTGCTGCCATCTGTCCCGTGGCAACAAAATATAATGGGATATTGGCAGGAAGGTTCAGCCCTTCTAGGTGTGTATGATTGTCATGACAAATGAATGCTACCAAAAGTTCACCCATGGGTGCCATTTGCTCTCCAGTAAGTGTGACCAACACGCTGCAGTCCCTGCAGAACACAACCTGACTTGTGCACTCCTGATCCTCCAGCACTGCGCGCAGCCCCAGCACCCAGGTTTTGGTCAGAGAACAGCCACTTTCCTCAGACAATTAAACTCTCTCTGGGGAAAGTCAAATAAAACCCCTTTCTGTGATGCTGCATGAATACTTTCTTATAAGAAACAAGGGGTGCCACTAAGACAGCTGTTTAGGAAAAAGCTCCAGTCAAATCTACCAGCCATTAGGCCATGTCGGGAATGCTGTAACAGCCTCATGAAAGATCCTGCCTAGTCTCTTTCATACAGTGGCTCTTAATAATGAGCTTATAATAAGTGTACAGTCTGGAGGAATTTACTATACAGTATCCAATCGGATTTATGTAGTCATAAACTTCCACAGCACTGCTTCTGTGATTTACAGCAGTCCCTACTAATGAAGCTATGCCTGGATACGAGATGTAGAAGGCAGATTTTACCAGGCTGGTTGTACAGTGATACTATACAAATGCACGCGCACTAGTGCATGTTGCCACAGCAATCTGTATTTATTTGTTAACAGAGAACCACTGCAAATAACTGTGTATTTTAGCCTACTCTTATGAAAAGTGACAAATGCACAAACTTAGGAAATCTGTGGGATGGGGTTTTATTGTGAGAGAGTTTAGTTATAAGGGAAAGAATGGGGAGCAGATAGACCTCATCCATGACAATCCTGCTACCTTCTGCCTCAGCTGTAGGGGACTGGGCTTGGTGGCTTACCCAACTCCTTCCCAAACCTTTCTCCTAAAATGAGACCAGCACAGCAAATACTCAAACTTACTGTAGGATAAGGTTCTCATGATTTGAATGGATATAGAAGGACGTTTACTTCACAGAAGTTTTCCAGCACAGACATACCATGTTGCTGTTAATTAGCATGTTAAACAGCTATTTCAGAAAGGACTGTATGTGATTGATATAAATTACCTGGGCATCGCGGGCAGCACAGCTGTGGCACGTGCACAGGGGAAGGACAGTGTAGGCTTGGACATCTGATTCTGCTGCACAGTACATTTCCATTCTGAGGGCAGAACATAACACAATACTTTAATGAAATGGGCTACCTTACAAATCTCTGTGTTATCTATTCCACGTTTGGATATTTTAAAAACAAATGCCATTTTACAGCATTCTGGTTTATGTCACACCACTGTAAGCCCAGACTTCTTCAACTGCCTATGAATTTATGTCGGGGGTCAGAATGTAGCAGAAACACATACAAACCTTAAAATCAGAAGAACTGCATAAAAATGGATTACAACAACCTTCATTTCTGTTTTCTTTTGAGCAGATTGAGCTTAGGAATTGCATTTCCAAAGCTAGACAAGATAATGGATGGTAGGTCTCTGAGATATCCCCTACTGAGGGTTAGTTCAAGACCACAGGAGACAATAGTGTCTGTAATTTTTCCTGAAAACTGTGGAGAGTCTTTTGTTTTCATTTTATGGGTTCCCCAGTAGACAAAGAACACCAGTTGGTAAGTAGCCATTTTTCTAAGAAATATGAGCAAGTCTGGGGAATACTGTTCATTATTCATGTCATTAGCATAATATTCTATTTGACCACATCTAAGTTTGATTTATAATTAAAACTCAGGGAATTTTCCTTCTCCAGTGTCTGTAACCAGAAAGGACTATCCATTTCAGATGCCCATTTCCCATCTATAATTCATCCTCCTAATTTAGCTCTGAGTTGCTCTTGTTTATAACAAGAAGGATCTTTCAGCATGGACATTGATACTATACTATGACAATGCTACGACTACGTAGGTTGTAGGTGGTGTTGGGAATAAACCATTTCATTTTCATGTGCACTGAAATGTTCCTGGTGAAGGTGCAGACTTCCTTAGCTTTTGCATGTGTCGGCATTTCTAGCCACTTTTTGCAGAACAAGGGCTACCCTTGGTCTGCACAGCTCCTTGCCCAGCAGACCAGCATCCGAGAGCCCATCCTGCGAAGAAAGGCTGGCCCTGTGGGCTGCTTGGCTCCACACTGCTTTCCTGACCTGTGCCACGGCTCCGCTCCCTTTTTATTTCTTAGTCCTATGAAATCTCCTAGCTGAACGTTTACTTTCTGTGCATGATCAGCTGGGATAAAAATTCGGCAGGCCTCCTTCACTGATCGTATGTTTAGATTCTCAGGGACATTTGAGAGTCCAGGCCCCGTGGATTACCAGGGGACTTCAGCTCCTGCACACCTCTGTGAGTTGAGGCCATGGAAAGCATTTCTGTGTCAGACACACAAAGTAACAGCGCAGCTCTCTTCCCCAGCTGCATTCTCAGTGCTGACTGCAGAAAGCATTCACTTTAGCCCCCTAAAGCGTGCAGCTCCCACTGATCAGGGAAGGGGGGTGGCTGGTGTATGAGTGAAGGAAAGGAGGAACAGGGTGAGAACACTGAATTATGTTTAGATTTATTCTGGTTTGAGTACATAAATTGTAACTTGTTAAAATACAATACTATGCACACACAACCAGGAATGCTTTTTTTTTAATCCCAGGCTGAATAATTTGGCCTCATTTTAGCTAGGTCATGTGTCTTGCCTTTTTCTTAAGCGTGCATACATTAGGTGTGTGTTTGGTGGATGGATGGACTGACTGCTGTTCAGAGATGCACCCCAGATCTGTCTCTGTTTCCTGGCTGGTGTTACGTGTTCTGTGTGGAGATCATGTGGATCCTAATGTTTGAGGTCAGGAATGAAATGCTGGCCACCATGGCTGTGTAGACCTCTGGGGATTTTGTTGCATTTCTCTGAAGTGTGAAGGAGTAGGTTGTTGCTCCAGACTCTGTCCATGCACATGTTTTGCCTAACTGATTTCCTGCCTGGGAATCATCGGTGAGTGCCACTCAGGTTTCTTTAACTCGCTGTCTGTGGTACACTGTAGTCTCTTTTTTTTTATGCTATAATACTGGGTTTAAGGTCCACGCTTATGTTATGTCATGAGATGTTTCCTAATGCTTTGCGTAGCTTTAGCTGAGTCAAAAATATGGATTGCTGAGAGTTCTGTGATGGTCTGGAGCCCGTACTGTAGAGGTCAGTGTCCTGATGGCAGTTCTGCTGGCTAGGCCAAAGCCCATAAGGATGGCTGGATGCTGCAGTTGTCTGGAGTCTTCTTTCTGTGCAGCAAGAGTTGCAACCCAGAGATCCTTCAGCATCCTCACTGCTGGAATAGGCTCTAGTAATATCTTGCACCCTCACAGTACAACAAACAGAGCAGAGCAAACAAGCAACTCGCAATCTGTATCTATTGGTCACTGACACAAGCAGTTTTCTTCTTTACTTCCCTTGTTGCCCTGTACTGTCGCTCTGGTCTTCCGTGGACACATGAAAAGAAAAGAGATAAAGCGCATCCCATTTCCTGGAGCCTAAAAGGGCATAGGTCTGCCTGGATCAGAGCAATGCTGTTCTCTAGAGGAGCCTTCCATGCACTTCCTCATCTCTCCAGGCTATCTTCCTAAAAACCACTAAGCAATGACTTCTATCCAGATCTCTAGGGCTTCCAGGGAATTTCATCCCCACCCAGGGCACAGCCTTCCAGCAATTCAGTGTTTTACCACACACTGACTCTGAGGGAGTTTGCAACCTTGCACACAGAGCAGCAAAAGTGAGCAGGAACTCCTTTTTGCTATAACCAGGGCTTTTTATTCATTATACATTGCTTTTGCTCTTACAGATGCACTCTGCTGCACAGATGTGAGGTGCAGCCAGGCTTGTGGGACTACTGTTAGTGCATCTCTGCACAACATTGTAGTAGCAGATCCCCCAGAGCAAATGCTGCACAGAAGCCCAATATCTTACACTTGCAAGGGGGGAAAATAGCCAAGAAAAATGTATTCTACATTAAATACAGCAGACAAAACTCAGCATCTGGAGTGTCTCATGTGTTACTCATTATGAAGCAGTCCAAGGGATGTATTCTGCTCCTTCTCGTGTCCCTCCCCAGCGCTGCACAACATACTCAGAGTGTCTGTGACAGCTGCATCCTGGTGCCAAGCACCAGCTGGTGGTAAAACCAAGGGCCTGTGCTTTCATCTTCTGGCCAGCTCTCTCTCCTCCCTGTGCCCTGTTCTCATTTTTCATCATCTTCTTTATCCTGAAGTTTTACAAATGTTATTATCAAAGCATGGTTCTTCCACATTTAAGGCAGGAGGTGCTTTGACTATGGAAACGCCCTTTGGAAGATATGGGCATTGTACATATATCAGAACACAATGAAATTTGGGTTCAACATAATCATCTGTATTGACAGAATGCAAGAATTATATGTCATTAACGGGGCCCAATTATTCATGGTGTGACTCTCAGCATTGGCAAAGCTTGTGGCTTGTTAAGAAGCATGTGTGGCTGCCCCTATACAAGTATTTTTTGCCAGCACTGGCCTTTTCTGTTAACATTTTCCCTTCACAAGGGTGTTTTCCCTTCACTGCACCTATTTCCTGCAGCATCGTCAGTGCCCCCTAGCAAAAATAGGCTTGGGGTTTGTCAAACTGTGGATACAACACAGAGGATTCCAGTCAATTCAGCAAGAAGTTGTAGGATCAGTAACTCAATGGTCCTACCTCTGAGCAGAGACAATTAACACAGTAAACAAGTCCATAGGGTTCTAGGTAAGGATGCCATCTTTCTCCTGCACGGTACTTCTTGTCTTGAAACACACAGTATGTATCTGAATCTGTAAAACAGTGAGTGGTTGAAAGTTACAAATTAGTGATTCCACTCCGTAGATGAGCTTTTACAGTATGATATTTCCTGTAACCTATCTTTGTGGACAGTACAGAACATTTTGTATGTAATCCCTTTTTATTCTTTCCCTGGATAATTACACTTAGAGGTGGAATGCCCTTAATTTCACACACTGCTTCTTATCTCTCAAAATGAAATAGCCTCCTACCATTCCAAAACTGCAACTCCTGAAATAGCCGAATATGGAGTTCATACAGGGAGGGTTTATTCTCTCACCTGCTCAGGCATGGGCTCACATCCCACTTAGGTAACAGAACTGAAGTGCTGGATTGCTCAGACAGGTTGATAGGAAGCAAAACCTTGGCATTACAAAGCCCAGCAGCTGGCTGCACACAGAAAAATCTGGGGTTGTACGGTAGAGATTTGTAAATAAGGGGACTTATGGAAGGAATATACATGTGCTGCATTTACACTGCATGTTCAGCATCTCCTTATTTTAATAACTTAATAAAGAGAAACTTGTGCTCATATTTCAAAACAAGTGGCACCGACTTACATATGCATCAGCTTCCAAACAGTCTTTAAATACTCATCGTCTTGCAGGTAGCTTTGCAGATACCCATCTGCCTGTTAGCCACTACTGCCCCATCTCTCCCTGTCACATTACAGTTTCATATTAAAAGCTCAAATCTCTTAAATAAAGTTCCACAAGAGAAATCCTTGCTGTTGTCTTAGTGATGACCAAATTCACTTTAATTTGTTGCTGTCTGTGACAGTTTAGCATAATACCTCTCTTCTGAGAGAGAACCTAAGCAAGAACATCCTTCATGTTTGCTGGGCTAAGAGAAGGTAACAAGAGGTAGGGATTAGCAGTAGCAGCTGTGAAGTGAGCTGCTAGAGGAGCATGACAGATGAAATGCAGGGCCTGAGAGCATCTGGCTGAAGCAGAGGCTGGTCATTTCTCACCCCGTGCTTCCCTTGGATGAGGATCCCTGCACGCTGGTTTGTCTCTAAGTTCAGCCCTTTGGGAATGAAATCTGGTTTGTTTGTTTTTTTATTCCATCTACATTCTTATAAGCAGAAGCTTCTGACATTGAGGCCAAAATGTTAACAGCTTCTCAAGGGCAAGCAACCTGCTTTCTAAGAAGGCTGAAGCTCAGCTGGGGCAGTGCACGGCGGCACTCCTACGCGCTCACTGCAACGGCTGCTGCCCCCAGACACGCTTCCTGAAATGCACTAACATCTCCCACAGCTGACAGGCTTTGTAGAAATATTCCTCTGTTTTGTCTGTGTTCCTTTCAGTGCTTCTCATCAAGTTTTTGACTGTGCTTAGGCTCTTAATTTTCTCAAAAGATGTATCTAATCCAGTTCATATGAGATTGTTTTTGGAACAGAGAGGAACGGTCCCTGGCAAGATTTACACTAACTGAAAAGCTCAGCACAATGGCCTTACACAGGGGACAAAATCCAGATAATCTGTCAGACGTTTACAGAGGTCACTAAAATAGAATTAAGCACTCTCTCGATTCGGGGTATTTGAAATGAAACAGATTCTCCAACCGATGCGTTGAGGTCTTTATAAACCTGTATGGCTTCAGGAAAATGTGCCCCAAACACGGGTGTGACCTGATCCGACTAAACGCAGGATTAGGAGAAGGAAGAACAGCACAGAGCTCTGAACGCAGCTCGGCAGTTTGGGACATTCTTGCTTAGAAATCTTTTCTGAACCACATTTGTCAAGCAGAAGGAAAACGTCAGGCTTGGGGGAATATGAAAGCTTTGTCAGAAGTCTACTTACGTTTTACTTGTTCTAGTTTACCTCCGTCTATGAACAGGAGACAGAGCACACCAAGAAAGACAAAGTGAAAATCCTCCAATCTCCACTTTCTTCTCATCTTTATCAACAAAAGGGAGAGAAAGAGCCTCCAAGGTAGAGAATGTTTGAGCTGTTGGAAAGAAAAGATGAATTAAACTCGCATCCAGCAATACTCCTACATTCTGCTGTCAGCCAGCACCCAGAGATCCTAAGCTGCCCGAAGCAAAAAATCTGTCTGTACCAGAGATCTTCATTTCGTGGAAACACCTTTGGCTTCAAATCATTTCATTTTTGGAAAAGATTTTCCCATTCATGAAAGCTGAAAAGCGGATGCAACATCTCGTGAGGTCTTGTTTGATTCCAAAGCAGAATGCTCTGCCTTCATCATTAGATTCCCCTGGGTCAGAGCTGGTACCCTGGCCCCGCAGTGTGCAAATCCATGTGTAGGGAGAAGTGCTGGCCAGGCTGTGGGCAACAAGTCCTCCTCATGCAATCTAACAGGCTCCCCCACGGCGTGGTTCACCCCTCCTCCCATCTCCCAGCTACTATTGTTCTGGGATTGGGTACAATTAATTTTTCTAGACTTAACCCTTTCATTGCCTTGAACTCTGGAAGTACACTGCCGCCTTCATTCTAGGAGATCTTTGGTATCAAACCAAAGCATAATGGAGCAAAGCACAGTGCATCTTCTGAGAGCTGCAGGGATGGTACTGTACTCACTCTGAGCTGCATTCTGTTTATTTTTTTCTTTTTTTTATTATCTTAAAAGATGAATTATTTTATAATTTAAAAAAAAAAAAAAAACGGAAAAAAAATCAACTAAAGCACCATTTATTTCTGATAGCCGACTTGAGATTCTAAACTAAGAAATCTCTAAGTATGTCACTGCTCATCAGAGTTCACTGCCCGGAGTACACTTGTCCATAACGTACAGTGCTGAAAGGTTTGGGTTGGACTTTAAGAGTCTTGGAAGTGGTTTTATGAAAGTCTGAAAAAAAGATTCACCACTGGAAAAACAAACAGTGCGCTCTGTAAACCGACGTGACCTCTTCAGATTTCGTGTAAATAACAGAACGGCACATGAATGTGTTTTAGTTGACAGATAACCAAAGCAGAAGTAATAATTCATGTATGTTTATTCAAAATCAAGGGGTGGATAGCGCAGAGAAATTAAGTACGTTTTTATATGGACTGTGGGGACGTCGCTGAAGTTAGCAGCCACTCGGGAGGAAAACCTTCCTATTAAAACTGCTGCTGTGATCCAGGGTGCTTTTAACAAAGAAAGAGATTACCTGCTCCTATCGGACTGCTTTTATTACCTTTGCTGTTTAGGGGTTCTCTACAGAGCCCCAAAGCACCACCAGAGCGGGCTCTTCCTAACACATGTCAGTATTTACAGAGCTCTGTCTCTATTCAAGGGGCTCATTCAAAATAATGCAGATTGCATCTGAAAACGTTCAAAAACATAATGCCCTTTTAAAAGCACACTCCCTATGGCAGTCAGAAAATAAAACTTTCCATTTACTTTGGAAGCTGAGAATAATATTCCAATTTCACAAGAAAGATGCAAGTCATTTTTTCCTTTCGACCTCTTCAAATCACGTAGGGCATTTTTAGGCCAAACAAACTTCTAGAAACTTATTTAAGATGAAAACCTCGCAGCCGAGTCCCGGGGCACCACGCGTGCGTGGAGAACAGCAGCAGCACATCCCTGGGACCGGCAGAAATGGGAACGCTCAGTGCTCCGGCCCTATGGGGGTTAGTGAGCAGACTGTACGGACAGAGGGAGCGCAGCCATCCTTTGTGCGGTGCGTTACCTGGCGGCCGGCGGGGCGATGCGGGGCTCCGAGAGCTGCCCGTCAGAGCCGCGTCCTCGGGAGGGAGAACAGTTTACAACTCGGACTGCTGACGCTCAGAAAGGCTGCACGCGGTGAAACGGAGGAGTTAATAACTGTAATGGGACGGGGACTTTTGATGTCTTCCTTAATTCTCTTTAATTTCTGCATTGTTGTTACTCCAAATATAAACACATACTTTTCACTATTAGCACACTCCCTTCATTTCCCCAAAGGGCAACGGCCTAAAAATATTCCTAGATTTAAATAATCGCTTCGGATTAACCTGTTAATTATTGGTGTGCTTTCTGCTCAGCACAAACAAGGAAAGCGATCTCCTCCTCACCGCAGCGAAGCGAGGCGCGGGCTCCGCACCTCCCGGCTCCGGCAGCACCGGCGGTGCGCGTCGCGTTGGGAGCGGCGGAGCGGCGGCTGTCCAGCACCGCCGGCGTTCCGCTCCGCTCCCGCAGCCCCGGCCCCGCGGCCGGCCCGGTCCCGTCGGGGATTTCGGCCCGCGGGGCTCGGCCGGCGGGGACGCGCTGGGGGAGCTGCGGCCGGCGTCTCCCGGAGCGGCAGCGGCGTTCCCGGGAGCGGGACTGCGGGGCGAGCCGCGCTCCGACGGCGGCACCGCGCCTTCCCCCCGACGAGAGAGCGGCTCACAAACCTGCGGGGCCGGAGGCCGCTCCGAGCCGCGGCGGTGCCGGGGGAGCTTCTGCGCTGCGCCGGGGCGCGGGGACTCGGGCCGGGGGCTGCGCCGCCGCTCACGTTGCCATAATCTTCTCCCGCCGCTCGGCCGGGCTCTCGGCTCTTCCCTTCGCTCCCGCGGCGACGGTGGGCGCGAGCCGGGGACCGACGGCCGCCGGCAGCCGTAGATCGGCGGGGGCGAGAAGGCGGCGTTCCGCCGATCCCCCCCCCCCACCACCACCCCGGACCCCTGCGGGGCGGGCGCTCCGCGAGGCCCCGGGCCGCCCCGGGACACCTGCCGCCTCCGGAGGCCCGAGGATGCTCGGCGGCCGGTCCTGCCCCGCGGCCCCGGCGGCACTGCGGCGGCGGAGGCGGAGTGCAGCCGTCGGCCCGGCGGTCCGCCTCCCGCCCCGGCCCCCTCCTCTCCCGCGCCCCGCTCCCGCCGCCCGGCCCCGGCCCGGGGTGGAGTTTGCTCCGCTTCGGGGGCAGCGCTCGGCGGGGCGAGAGCCGCGCCCACCCCCGCGGCGCCCCGCGCCCACCCGCGGCTCCCCGCAGCACGCCGCTCTCCCGCCGCCGTCCGCGGCGTTTGGCGGGCACCCTCTGATCTAGGCAGCCCCGCGCCCATCTAGCGCGTTAGAAGGTTCTGGGGTCGCGCGGAGATTCTGCTGGGTCTAAGCGAAACCCGTGACTCGTGACATTAGATGCTCGGTCGGGACGTTCTTGTGCTGTCTTGCCGTAGCCCCTGTAACTAATAAGAAGAGATCGGCGAACCCTTGACAAACGATCTGAGGAAAAGGGTGAAGTATGAAAAGACACCATGTGGAGAAACAAATTACAGCCCGTTTCCCCTGCTTTGGGTGCTCGGGGAGCGCTGCTGGGAGGTCACGGCACGCACCTCCGGGCACGGCAATGCCTTCCCGAGGAGCCGGGCTCGCCCTCGTTAGCTGTGCTGGGCTGAATCCTGACCGGACAGCGCGAGCAGCAGTGGTGTGAGCACGGTGGATGGCTTTCTGTGTGACTCCCTGAGATAGCGGTGCTGTGTGCTAGGGAAAAACTACTTCGTAGCTTTTAGAATCACAAGGAAAAAAAAAAGCTGCACTCTGGAGCTGAGGTTTTTGAAAGCACTGCGCGGTGCTTATGGCTGTGCTGCACAATCCATGTTCCTAAGAAATAAAAGAGCTCTTAGACCCGAACGTGGTGGCTGCTGCCACGGGCTGATGGCTTTGGGGAAGTCACCACACAGCACAGGAATGGGCAAATGGGATAAAGAAGAGGACACTCTGAGTTGGAAATAAGCTTGTCATTGGCACTGAGAGACAGACAATCCAGGCAGTGTGAGCTCTGGTCTTGCAGAGGTGGAGCCATGCTCAGGGACTGGTACAGGTATGCATACATCCTTCCAAACTGTGACCTTGTGTTAACTTTAGAAGCTGAAAACCACACACACGGTGTGTAAATCTGTCTGGAAAAGAGACCGCAGAACTTTGTGAGCAGGAACTCACCGCCCTTGTATACAGGCTGAAGGGTTTGGTTTCGTAGCATCAGTGTGACCTCGGTGGGCACAGCTTTGTGCCAGGGCAGAGCTCAGGTTTCTGCATGGACATCCTCAAACAACCCACCTGCCCCAGCACCAGCACATCACACCTCTGGCCACTGCCCTCCGTGTGCATTGCTCCTCTGTGCTGGTACAACACCCAGTGCCTGCGGGTAAGGGCAGCAGAAATCCTTGTGGAACTCTTCATGAACAGTCAGTGTAGGAGTAATGAGAAATTAAACATTTTCTATAGACTGTGACCTGAATTCTTGTGCAGAGAGATTCGAAGAAGAGAAATTCCTTATTTGGCCTGAAGCGTGCTTTGTGAGAGTCGCGTTAGATGCCAGCACTTTG
Source organism: Callipepla californica brunnescens (assembly GCA_023055505.1). Classification (NCBI taxonomy): domain Eukaryota; kingdom Metazoa; phylum Chordata; class Aves; order Galliformes; family Odontophoridae; genus Callipepla; species Callipepla californica. Next base: position 5,957,497 of record JALIRH010000013.1, read on the forward strand.
CGTGCTGCGAGGCTGCTGCAGGACACTGTGCTGTCTGGAGGTCTGTGGCGGTACTGATTCAGGTGTGAGACCTTTGGTGAACACAGAAGTAGAGCAGAGGGAGCCCTTCTCCCACTCTTTGGCAGATCCAGGTTGTAGAGAATTGGCTGAAAGGGCCTTTCCCTCAAGTGCAGGTTTGGAACTCAGAAGGCAATATGTTGGGAACCCTGGCATTGGCAGCTTGCCCCGGACTTATTCCTGCTCCTGCTGCTCACCCAGGGCTGTGCGTGTTTAATCGCTCACAGAGACAGAGGCTGCTTGTGGATTTAGCCATGCAGGGCCCAGAGGCACAGCAAGAGTTACGGTTGTTGGTGCCAGGGGCAGAGTGGCACATCCTGGACGTTGAGTGTGAATGAGATGTTTGCAGGTGGTCTGATGGTGAGCAACCCCTGCTGAGCTCTGAGTTTTCCACGCCATTGGGTATGAGCAATGCTACACCCATGCCTGAGCCCTTCCTCTTTTCCCAGCTCTGCTCAAGTGCCACTGAGGAGTTGGTACAATTAAATGTAGTCCTCTCCATGTCTCTCCGTATCCTGCTGTGCTTTGCCTCGCGTTGCAGCTCACACAGCCCTGAGTTAGGGAGTCTGCCCAGTAGGCTGCAGTGCTGTCGTGACTGAGAAGCCACCTCTCCCTGTGCTCTCACCCGGCACTGGGCTGTGACTGAAGCTGAGTTCTGCTGCACATGTGTGACACAGAGCTCCAGAGGAGCTGGAGATGTGGCTCTTACCCATCATGCTCTCAGGCAGAGCTCACTGCTTCAATGTGCTGTGTCCTGGTGTCTGGAAAGGAAATCCCAGGAATTGGAATTAGGGTGCCCTAAGTTCTTAAGAGCACAGAAACATGGCCATGCAACTCTCATTGGAGATGACAGACCTTATGCAGCTAACAAGCTGTGACACTGAGAGCAGAAGTCTGACTGCTTGTGCTGTGTTTCGCAGCGGCCGCATGGCACGCAGAGATCCTACCGTTACTCCTCAGCTCTTGTGGAGAAAAGAAAAAAGAAGATAAAAGATTTCTGCCAATCTAACATGTTTATGCACCATGTAAAACTCTCCTAATTGGATTAGATATGGAGTTTTGGGAGATGGTAGACACGTGACACAAGTGCCATTTGCTTCCCTGTCTTTTTCCATTCCTCTCAAGAAAGAAATACTTACGGTCAACTTTTCAGTTTTGAAAAAGTGTGGAAGGAAGTTCTGAAACTTAATGAATTTCTTCATTTTTGTGTTCTTATAAATTCTGCTAAGCCCTTTGGAAAATGTATCTTAAAATGCTAAATATTCTTCCCAGGATTTTATAATAATCTCCAAATTACTTTTTGTGGTTTGGATCAGCCCTGCGACTCTCGTCCTGGGAATACAATCTGGATGTTCATCAAGCAGTCTTCGCATACGCTATTAAACAAAAAGGGCTTCAGATGTGCATGATTTAGTGATTATGGCATAGGATGGTCATGAGCATTCCCCACCCTCCTGCTCATCCTGCAGCACTGACTTCATCTGTGGTGGAGTTTCAGTCCTCAAACACTGAAAATTAATTATTTAGCAGAGAGACAGATGGATTTGGTAAGTCGGAGGTCCTTGGATATGGCTTGCTAAAAACAACAGCAGCATTACATAAAAAGTCAAATGGCAGCCCGGTTCTTCCTCACCTTCAGGCAGGCTTATTCATCTGAAACTGAAGAGCACCTTCATGTCTTTCATTGTTCTATCAAAACAAAAATGCAAATAATATATATATATTCCTAAATCTCACCTCCAAATACACAGGTGAACCTAAAATCGTAAGAGTTAACAGATATGAAAATGCAGGAGACCAGAACTGCCGTGCTTCATTCTGCCCTAGAGCAGGTAACACTTAGTGAGGTGGGTGCTGAGAACGCCACTGGATTCTGCACTCATCTTCAAGTTCTCTTCTGCAGCTGCTTCTAATCTAATCTAATCTAATCTAATCTAATCTAATCTAATCTAATCTAATCTAATCTAATCCAACCCAGTGTAGACATTTATTTCTATCACCACAGCAATATGTGCAGTATTAACCCTGATCCCACAGATCCCTCTCGTATCTGTGGTGTTACAGAAAGTCAGCAGGGCCACTGACAGCAGTACAGGGTTTTGTATCCTTATGAGCTACATATAAAATATCCTTCACCACAGCATGTCTCAGCATCTGTACTCAGAGGTTTACTGACACAGGAACAGTAATAAAAATGTGTACAGTGTCATCACCACGATCCGTAGAAGCAGTTATTGCTCAAACTTTCAAGTGAGCCCAAGGAACTGGCATAAGCCACAACGACGTTGTGAGGGCTGATTGGTGACATTCCCAGGTTGCATTCATGTCTGTCCTGTCTTGCAGTTTCTAGCTGGGAATCCTTGACCAGATACATGCTGCTGTCAGTTATGCATGGTACCTCTGCTAGAAACTACTGCATCCTGATTTATCCCTTTTCTGTGCTTATCCATCCTGAATTAGGTTTTTTGTTTGTTTTTAAAGAAAACCTGAGTCATGACAGATTTTAACATCTATTTTCTAGTATTAATCGTAGTAATTAATTTCTTTTGCATGACTTGTAATGGATATTGAAGGCACAACACTGATAAAGTGATTGAAAACACTTCGCTACATCACTAGGTAATATAATCTCAGCAAACAAAGAGACGTTCCTTTGCTACATGTATCAGAAAATGAAGATATCTTTATTCCAAACTCTCATCCCTAACTCCTGTGCAGACAGCACTCCTGGGAGGAAGCCTGCACAACACACAGTTCCTGCTTCTGCCTCAGTGCAGTACTGTCTGCTGAGCAGCAGCACTTGGTGACTGCGGTCAGTAAGTGCAGAGGAGCATCCAACAGTCCTTATCAGCCATCAGTTCCGAGTCCTGGGAGGAGCTTCACCTGGATTGCTTTCTTGGTGTCTGAGAGCAGCAGCAAGCAGTACAGTTCACACAGAAGAGCAGATGTTCTCCCCAGTCATTGGGATCATCGTCTGGGACCTCACTCAGTTAGACATGTGCAGGAGTTGGAAGGAACCACAGTGATCTGTGCTTGCTGAGGACATGGCTGTGCATGAGAGAAGCAGTAACAAGTCCTACAGACTGACCACAGCATGATAAAAATCCACTTGCTGATGCATTTCTCTGTGGCTGGGGTCCACCAGAGAAGCTCTGTTCAGTCATTTTCCAAGGCATGGCAGAAGGAGTCCAGGCCGACTGAATGAGGCTCCATTCACAATTCAAATATACTTTTATAAAACTGCGATTAGCGCCGCTAATCTCACCTTGGTGAGCCAAAGACAATAACAGTGAGGTTACTGAACACCTTGCCTATTATGTAATTCTGTTCCTCAGAAACTCATTGGTGTGAGTGCTTTTGAAACCCATTAGTAAAACTGAGTTTGCCAAACGATCTTTCTCAGGGGGGAACAAAGTCAATCGTGTGCCAGCATGGAGCCAGCGCCTGCCGGGGGCTGAGCCTTCACAAATCCCATGGCTACCAGTGAGACTTCGAGGACGCAAAGTCCTTCACATAACCGAGCCCAACGTAAAGTGAACTGATGGCTGCGGAGCTGCCATTTACGTGCATAACAGCACTGTGTGCTTACTTGTAACAAGTCCTGGTGCATCGGACTGGCACTAACCTGTGACAGTGTCCTGCCTCGTTCCACCTGCGCGTCGTGGGACAGCACTGCTGTCCTCCCACAGCACTGATCGACCTCAAGGGGACTGTAGGACACAGAGTGCAGGGCCTCTCCCTCTTCCTCTCTCCCTCTCCCTCTTCTCTCCTGTCTAGGTCAGCCAGCCTGTGCTGAGCCTTTCTTCCCCAGAGGTTGGTGATTGTTCCTCACAAACAAAGCTGAGAAAGAGGGGAAAAACAGCTGAGCTTCCACAAAAAGCCACAATGCGTTTTCAGCAGAGGATGGGCAGAGTGGAAATTTCCAAGAGGATACTGCTGAAATTGGAAGTAGCTCTTTGAGAGCAATTATCTGTGGAAGTTTAAAGTAAAGAAAACGGGGGATTTCCCTTAATTGTTAAAAAAAAAAATCAGTATAAAACACATGGAGAAAATAAACAAACAGTGAAGACGCTGTTGCTAGTGGGCTGGCTTTTTAAGTATTACTGGAACCTCGCAGAACAAGAGTTTCTTTTATTCTTTTTATCCCAGTTCCCCACTTGCAAGGTTCTTGTGTGAACATGCAGCAGTTTCCAAGGCTGTGAAATTATCAGACCTGGACCAGTGCCAGTACAAACCAATTTATTGGGGTCCAGCAATTAACTAAAACCTAGAAAGCCTGATTAATTGTGGCACTGCTCAGCAGGGAACTTTCAGAAAAAAAAAAAAAAAAAATCAGGACTAAGCTCCATGCAGTGTCTCTGTTCCATATCCCAATTTACACTATATGTAAAGTTTCCTCTCCAACTACCCTTACTATATTATTTTACACCGTGCACCAAGAATAATTACAATGCCGTTTGAAAAAAATGTTGCTTCGTGGCTGTCTGGACTATCATAATAGCTTTTGTCCAGCTGTAATTTTCTGATGTGAAATTCATATCTTATTCTAACCCACACAATAGGATGTATTCTTTTAAAACGTTGTTTTGTTAAGCTTCTCTCTGGAGGGACATGGGGAGCATCCAACACTGCTCTGCTTCTTCATTTTCCCCAGCTGTTGACGTGTGTGAGAAAAGTGAGGGTTTGGAGGTTGCTTGGAATTGTTTAGGGTGCAAAACCCAACCAAACAGAATGGTTGAGCTAAGAACTGATTTACTGGGCAGAGTATGTTGCCTGAAATGAAATCCTGCAGTCTGAGGGGACAAACAGGAGCTTTTGCAATTGGGATGTCTAAAAGCTGCATTAGGAATGTCTTACACACTGTAAGAAGCAGTTACAAGGTGTAATTAAGGTGTTAGCTGATTTCATTATGATAGTGTTAACAAATAGTGTCCACATAAGGTGTTTTACTGCAGGGCTTGTCATAAAACCCTATATATAAACCAGAATTTTAAATTCTCGTTTCTGTTTTCCTCAGTGGTACATTAATCACTTTTAGTATAGATTTTATGAGAAGAAAGTAAATATTACAACTCAGCGTAATGCACTGCTGCAGAGTATTATAATGGATAATGCAAAACACTGGATCTAGCAATTCATCTTAATACTTCTTACATCAAAATAATTCAAGGACTAGTAATGGAAAAAAGCTGTCTAAGGATAAAAAGTAGTGGTAAAAAATCAGCTACTCCTGCCCAATGAAAAGGAAAAGAGAATACATGCAAATGTTTTTAGCTTTTCAACATCATTTTATATCCTAATCTGCATCCAACTGTGACACTGTCACATTCTCAGATTTAAAGAGTGCAATCCACAGACAGGGCTAAATCACATTAGGCAGTGGTGATAATAGAGCCCGTGCATGCATGACATCCAGGCAAGACATCTCGCTGGCTCTGTAGGGTGATTTGGGACATCCAATGAGGTAGGAAGGGCTGTCTCCTCCAATTTCACTGTATTTACTGGGGATTTAATGTATTTTTTAAAAGATATTTGCAGTGGAAATCGGTTTGTCGGAGGTCATCTAATTGAATCTACAACCCTGGCAACCCTTCACAAAGGCTGCCAGAAATGACCGAGTTGCTAATGTTTAACTGTGAATACCCAGCAGGGGTCCTCCGCAGGGCTGAATACAGTCAATTATGTTATTTTTCTAAATATTAGTGACTCAGCTGTCTCTGCTTGTGAAGAGTTGCCAGGGTCACAGATACAATCAGACAGATCCTCCCCCCCCTGCACTTCTAAGAGATGGGGTGAAGCTTTTAAATAGCATGTTGAATCATCCCGCAGCAGAGGGAAGGGTCCTTGCAGGGCAGTGCCTCTCCTGCGAAGGCTCACATGCAATCTGGTGGCTCTGGGAGATCACTCCCCTCATTCCAATGGGCCAGGCAGGGTGATGGTTCAGTGTTCAGGGCACTGCCCCCAGACAGTGGGGAACCCACTGAGGTGGGAAGGGGAGCACGGCAGAGGTCTCTTCTGAGCAGCACCCACTGCTCTTCATCTGAGATGCACCGATGCCCCCACAGCCCCGCTCCTCTGCCCCTTACACAGAGCTGCAAGTATGTTAGGTTTTCATCACAGTTTCCTTTGTTTTTGCTGCAAAGGCTCTTTCCCAGAGCCTGCCCTTCTCTAGCGACAGCATCCCTGTTCCTGTGGTCCACAGCCCAGCTCTTATCTGATCAACAGCATTTGGTAGAAGGCAAAAACCCTTCCAGAGCATTTGAGTGCCAGTGCATTGTTTTGTCCCACGTTTTAGGTAGTGCTTTGAAGTTGATGAAGTTTCCTGATTTACTGCTGCTAAATTTATCCAACTTCAGGAATATTATATGGCTGTGGCCGGTTCCCAGCTATTCTAAATCTACTGCAAATACTCTGCCAGCATGCATCGAAATATTATCTAGTTCTGACATCTCTAATGCTGATGCACACAATTTCCGTCCACCTTCAGGAATTGTATCTGAACTGCAGTGGATGAGTTCAGCAGCTGTCCATAGGAGCCCAGCTCCTACGAGGTGAAACCTTTATCCCTCTGGGTCCCTGTCTCTCTTAGTGCTGGTAAAACCAGTCTCAGTCTGTAATGACCACTGCTGTCGCATCTCTGACTTGTTGAAGGTATACAGTATCAGTATGGGATCTTGACATTTCCTTGCAGTGAGCACAGAATCAAGAGTCATGAGACGTCTTCCACTGTTTGACATCAGTACCTTTTGGGTCAGAGTGCAGGTGTGCCAGCTGCGTTAAAAATGCAGAAGCCAAATATAACTGCAGTGAATGCAGAAGCAAAGTTTCAGATGAGGAGAATATGACTTCATAGAGTTGGGCATCATCAGAAGGGTGCCTCTGTAGCTTGTTCTCACTATAGAAGGTGGAAACCAAGCCACCTTCTGTTCAGGCTGGAGTTTCCCCTGGCTGGAGCTCCCCTAGGGACAAAGAAAATAACCCAGCAATGGAGGGGAGGCTCGCTGTGTTTGGACAGCCTTTCCTCTTCTGATCTGCTTGTGCCTCTCAGGAGGAGGAATTCCCTAGGAAGGTTTTGATGTCTGGCTAATCAGCAGCCAGTATCTCTCTCCTGCAGGAGGAGGTGGTTTAGGGCAGCAGTGGTGGTACAGTAAACCATAGAGGAGATGGTTTCATTTGTGAATTCCTTGCCTTCTCCCCAGATTTCTGTCTGGATGGGCAGATACCCAGTGTAAAATTGTCCTCAGGCTGTATATGAGGACTCCACCCTGTAAACCTGGAAGCCTGGTGTTACTAATGGTGCAAAGTTGCACTTGGCCTATTCTGGCTGCAGAAATGATTGAGTCAACTGCATCTCTTCTTGCACTCCAGCTCATCCAAATATTTATCAGTGAAAACTGATACAAACGATGATGTCTTGTTGCTATAAGCTGCTGAAGAACATGCACCAGAGAAAGACAGTATTTCCAGCTTGTCTCAGCAAATGCACCTTGTCTTTCTGTTGGCACTGGTGCCAGTCCTCGTTCTCTTCTTTCTTTGTTATTATTGTACAGCATTCAGTAACTTAAACTCTTAGCTGAATTGTATCAATACCAAACATGACTCATCAGTCAGTGTGCTCATCTCGGTTTGTGAGGGAAGCGTTACCTGCCGACTGTCTCCACAGAGCTTCATCTTCCTCTGTGCATTCAGAAGTTACCAACATTTTACTGGTGATTTGCTGTGAGAAGTTTTACACTCCAGCTCTGTGGCTTGTGTTAATAGGTAGGAAAATTTTTTCTTCGGTTAATTGAAGTCATTAACGTCAGCATTGATTGCTTTTTGGTGCCGTGGCTTTTGACAAGCTGACAGAGCTGGCTTAAGGAATATTTAAAAATATCTGACTGCATGATGCAAGTACAAGAACATTACTGTCTGACAGTAAAGTGAGAACAAAGCCATTATTTGCTGGTGTCGCATCCAGCCATATTATGAAGAGGGAGAAGGGAGCTGCAGCAGCTCAGTGCTCTGTGTTGCACTGCCAAAACATATGTGCCCCTTTGGGTTGCAGGGGTTGCTGCTAATGGAGGCACTGTCCCTGAGCTCATCTGGTTAATTTGTGGCTGGCAGTGACACCTGCTCTGCCTTGCCTCAAGGAACATGGACATTTGTCTACATTTCATGTATCTTTTATAAAAATGGGGAAGCTGAGATGTAGTAAGAAGAAATGCACGGCGTGCAGTTATCCATCAGGCTTAGAGGAGAACTACAGGAGATCCTGACTGGTGAGTTTCAGCTTAGTGTGCTACCAAGTGTTATTTCTGCCCACTCAGTATGCTCCTTGTTGTACTAATGCGTTCCTTTAGGTATTTCAGGTCTCGGGAGGATCCAAATCTCCTTCTTCCTCTGAAATGGGAGAACCACATGTGAGATCACTGCACTGTTTATTCTTCTACCTCGAATCTTTAAAGGAGAAAGGAGAAGGGGGTGATATTAAAAATCAGAAGCAAAACAGAAATGAAACAACCAACGAACAGTACTTCCCCCAGACTGAGGAAAAGTTTTAAAACTAACCAACCCACTGTTTGCTTTCCTTTTACAGGCCACCTTCCAAATCTACGCAAGGGTAACTGCATTACGAGGAATGGATTAGCACAGAAAGGCTCCCTAAAGTAGACCTGTTGGAATTATCTTCAATATTAAAAGCAGAGTGTTTGTTTTCTTTAATATGGAGGGCAGCACCAATAAAAACACCAGTCAAAGAGACCAGTATTACTAGATCACATGTCTGCTTTTATCTCAGAGTGGAGTTATAGTAGAATGATTTCTGCTTGGAAACTTTAAAGCTGGACTGCATCCTTTCATGCTGAAATCATATCTCCTGCAAGGATTATTGGGGGATATAATGTTTCCTTCAGCTCCTTATTTTCTCCACTCCTGAACTTGGACTCCTGACCTTAACTTTTCTCTGGTTATGACCGAGCATTGGCCTTCAATTGAATAGCTGATCTTTTTACAATCAGATCAGATCCCGCTTTTGTAATTTCAGACTCATTTTGTGACATCGATATTGTAGATCTTAATTAAAAAGTCAAACGTTTTATATCTTGGGTAATGGCCATACTGGAACTGCTGGGTTTTGCTCCTGTGTGTGTAACCATCCAAAGCATTCAGTGTGTGTGAGTGAAGCCAGAGGAGCTGAGCGTGGTCTGTATGTGGGCCCCCTTTCCTCTTTGTGTCCTTTCTCCATCGCAGTGCTGCACCTGTGCTTTGCTGTGTGCGGCCACAAAGGCTGCTCCATGAGTGGCAGGTAATTCAGACTTCATGTTGCCCGAGTCTGGAGCCTCTCGTTAGTTGAAAGAGCTAATCAGACAGAAAGCTGAGGGGCTCTGCAGTTAATTACAGGCAGGGTTAGATGGTGGGTAGTAAAAATACCTGTCGCTTGGTTATATTGTTGTCTTTTTCTAGCACCAGTGGGGGCTAATTGCACTGGATTATCTGTGTAGATAAGATTAGATATATTGTACACTGGAGTACTGAATCTGGACAGCCTTCTTTTCACGGGGCTCATGATGTGTTGTAGTTTTTGTGGTTTTTTTTACCTTTTGGTTGCCCTCTAATTGGGTATGATTAATTGGGTGTGATGTGTCCTGTGCCCAAGGAGGCTGAATTTTGGCTGTGCAGATACAGTGTCAGCTTGATGGTACAGCTCCTGATCCTGTAGCCATCATATTTGATTGTCTTTGAGTGAGACTCCAGACAAGATGTCAGAATATGGTCTTGAAATTGTACAGCACTGGGCTGGATACAGTCATATGTTGTCATTAACCACTTCTTCATGGATATTTCTCGGTTGTATAAGTGTGAAAGGAGGGGAAGCCAGGCACCTCTGCTGTATCCTCCTATAAAACCTTCACTTCCTCCCAGTCTGATAGTAAATGTATTTCCTTCTGGTGGGGTCAGGACAATCACAGTATTTTTCGGAAACGCAGATTCAGAAGTTACCTCGTGAAGTCTATCAAGCTGAACAAGTTGTTTTCCAGAACACAAAATATGGCTGAAGGAATGGAACTGGTAAAGTTTTGTCTCTGAAAATAGCAGACAGACTTCACTCTCTCAAAGTCAATAACAGAAATGTCTTCGCTATAAATGGAAGCAGAATCAGTGCCTATCAAAGAGCGTCGGCGTGCAGGGTTACTGCTACCTGAATTACTGGTACAGATGAGGATGGTTTGAGATTTTCACAGACACAAATAGTGAAAATTAAAAAACAAAATGAAACAAAGCGATATGTTTTGCAAAGTGGTTAAAACCAGACTATAAATCAGTTATCTTGGATTAACCATTCTCTTAGGCTTATACACTTGTTTTATTTATTAATGTCACCTACTGGTAGTAGTGACAGCATGATAAACAGGCCTGTTATTTATTCACCGTCCTGAAAGAAGTAACTTATCAAACAAACATAACATAGAAAATGAAACTCTTCAGGCACTGAAAGGAGGCATTAGCCATTACTAATTAAAGTTGAACTTGCAGACAAGCTCTTCTATTAGTTTTAAAGTAGGAAACACTGTCCCTTAGTGGTGGCGAGGAGGAATTGCTCAAGAACTGTTCCACAATTATTTCGTCTTATTTTGTGCGTTGTGGTGGATGTCTTTGTTGCTAGCAAAGTTGTTTTCTGCTCGTCACCCCAATGGATCTAACTGCTTTGTGTAAGAGAACGTTAAGACTATTTACATGACTATTAATGTAACTTCTTGTAGATCTCAAAATGATATTTCTACCATACACTGTTTTCTGTCAGTGGTTGCATTTTCTGTTTCAGCCCTGGTGTATGACAGCTGATCATCATCAATAGGAAAGAAAGGGCGTTTGGTGGGAATGCTGCTAGAGCTTGGCTACACCTCTTTGTACCTGCTCCCAGGAGGTCCCCAGGTCTCAGTTCTGAGTTATGCTGGCAGAGCACGTAGAGCTAGTGTGAGCATAGGGCCTGGGAGACAGGGTGCCTGGATTCTGTCTGCTTGGACAGCAAGCTTTTGGGGGATTTGTCTTAATCCTGGATATACAGCATTCAGTGTACTGGGATGTATTTGGTATAGCTGGATTGCCTCCTAACATTTCTTCTGCTACAGAGAATGTATGCATGTAATGTTAGCAGGAACAGGCTCGGAAGGTGTAACTATAGTAATCATGATTGATTTTCCTCTCTCTAAAGAGAGAAGAAAAAGAAACAGAACCTTTTAGCAGCGCACTGTCTGCACCTCACCACTGCTTTCAGCCTCATTTCCTGAGCTCACAGCTTTCTCCAGGCACGATGGCTTTTTCTGTGCTCGGTGTAAATCTTGCACTCAGCTGCTTTCAGCTGCAAACTCATCTCAAATCATCCACTGAAGCTTTTTAGGGGGAGAGTTGAACCTGTCTGAACACTGACATGGATGCTCTGTCACAGTCTTCTCTCATCATAAGTGCATCCGCACACAGCTTTAGAGCAGGACTTCCTCTGGAAATGGCTGTGGGGATCTTTGGAAACTTGTACATTACTAACCATCAGCTTACTCTGCTAACTTAACAAGCAGATGTTTGGCTACAGCACTGGCCAAAGTAAAAGAAGTGTCAGTGAATAAAAGCACCATTTTTCATTAAGAATATCGGTAGCATGATATAAAAATTGCCAAGTTTTGAGGAGAAACAGTCTTGTAATTGCTTCAAATGCAGAAGAGTGGCTTTTACTTTAAGTTTGTGGTTTTTAAGAGCATTCCCCTCCTCAGGGAATTTGTCTCTGTTTTATTAACAGCAGACTGTTTTTTTCATATTGTAACATTTATGGGGGGAAATATGTAATTTTTATACACACTGACAGCGTATTACTATTAAAGTACTGATAGTGGAGGTGAGCAATGTCCAGAAGAAAAGGAAATAAAAGGAAAACAGAGGAGTTGTTGAAATAGTAACCAAGACATGACATGCAGAAGTGACCTGCCACTGCCAACTCTGACTTGTGCTGGATTGCCCACGGACATCCATGATGCCCACAGCCACCAGGGAGCCTTGTATTCAGTATGTGCAGTAATACCTGGTGAGGGCTCTGCATTACAGGGGACTGGCTCTTGGGTACTTCTCCCCAAGGAAGATTAACCAAGCACGCAGAGTGGTACAGTGGATGCTTTTCTAGTTGACGGTGTTGCTGGGGTTGTTTGGTAGCTCCCTGGAGCCTCTGGGTATCTCTGTGCTTTTGCTTAGGAATGTTTCAGGACTCAGCCTGTCCAGTCTCCTTTGCTGCCAGTTCCTCAGACTCTTACACTCTGATTGCATTGGGGCATAGAGATTTACCCAGAGAAGGATCATAGTCGGGCTGGACGTGAATCACGCTAAGATGGGCTGTGATAAGGGGAGGGCAGTAAGGCCCCCAGAAGCAGAACCTACATGCAGATTCCATGTGAAGCTCTTCAAGGGATTCTCCACTGATCTCATACAGCTCAACTGCTAATGCATATTTGCTTTCCCACTTACCAGCTCAGCTTACATGGCTGGCAGCTCTCAGAACACAGCAGCGTGCCTGCGAGCTGGCGGCAGGTACAATGTGTGCTCAGGGAGACTCTCCTGCATGGATTTTCCTGCTGTACGTTTTGCTGCATTCCCTGATGAGTGGAAACCTTTGGCTGTTCTCCATACCTGTCCCCTGACTGTACTGACACATGAACATCTGAAACAAACAAAAAACCGGTGTGGACGTGTGGTGTATCAGTGAGCAGTGCTCCGTAGCTGCTGCATGGCCCTTCAGGCACAGAGCTGAGAAAAGGCATCGCTCGTTGGGTTGAAGCAAAACACTGTTTCTTTGCCCTCCTCTGCCTGCAAGGCTGTCAGCACATTGCTAAGTGCACTCTTTAAGAGAACAGCTTTCTCAAATTGCACGCAGACTCATCCTGGAAGTGCTGTCTGGTAGGGAGAGCAAGGCATATGTGCAGATCAGACACCTACACCTTTCTGGCCACTTTATACCCCCTGCTAATGATAGCAAATCCCTTTGCTCTGTCTCCCCTGTGGAGAAGTGGCGTGGAGGTGTTGCTCAGCTTTGCTTCAGCACCATCTGCGAGATGCTTTGGGATCCCTGGGACTAAAGAAGGGTGGCAGTGCATGTGTGTGCTGGTGTACCGTGTGCATGTATTTTGGGGAGTCTCTGGTAGACTGTTAATGGCAATCTGCTTTAATTACATTGTGGATTTGTTTGCATCAGCTTCATGCTCAGTCTTGCTCCTTTTCCATTCGTCTCAGGAATAGGGGATGGTTGATTTCCTACAGTCGTGCACATTTGAGAAGAATTTTAAACACTTGAAAGTATCAATAGCACTTCAGTGCTTTCATGAAACTGTCAATTTTTTTCATTGGTTTTCTGAAACTGCTAGATTACAACAGATGGATTCGTTTATCTAGCTGTGCCTTTATATATATTTAGATGGCTCCCAACTCTGTGGGACTTGTGTGCCTCCCGACTGTTTTAAAATAGAAAAAAGCTGTTTCCTTCCCTGTCTTGCTTTCGATCTAGCCCATAAGAGGAATAGCTTGGTTGACTTAAATGGCTTGGGGTTATTGGACTGGCGTTCTCCGCATGTTTCTGCATGAAGAAATGAAGCTGAGGAGAGAAATTTTGCTTTTACTTCTGAATGCGATGGGATCTGGGTTATTTATATCTCCATGGGCAAAACCAGTTCAGTGGTGAAGAAATACTGCCTGGGAAAAGCTAAACTCCCTGGCTGGTCCTACCCCTTTGCCTCTGGTTACTGTGTTCCAGCAGGAGCTGGCTGTGGAAGGTTACGAAAGGCTCTGAATATCAGAACAGAAAACCAAAGTTCTGAGTAAGAAACCTGTGTGAGTGAAGCACCAGGCTCATCTCCATTGCTAAGCAGACATTTGCTGTGTTCTACAGCAGCTGTGCTTTATTTCAAAGCATAGGGAGTCGCAGTAATTAAGCTGCAGGACACAAATTCATGCATCAGTGTGCCCCGATGTGCACTCCCCAGGATGAGGTTCAACCTTATGGCCCATCCCAGCTGCAGGAGGGTTCCTCAGATGCCCTGAGGCTTTGGGGCAGGTATAGGTGGGACATGCTGCTCCGGTGCTAGTGGGATGAGGAGGAAATGTGTAACACCAACGTGAGCACAGAGCTGGAGCCGTAGAGACCAGAGTAACAGCACCCGAGAACCAGGAGACAAGCAGATGTCAGCATCACTGACCAAAATGTCCCTTTTCCCACACCGAAGAAAGGGGAATGCCCGAATTTTACGCGAGATGAGTTCCACCACGGTGCAGCGAGCAGGTGTTTGTGGGACGCCTGGGACCCAAGGGATGTCTAATGGACGTCCACATCGCCCCTTGGGACTCTTTCCCGCAGTACAGCTGTGAAAAACCTCTTCCAGCCCCCGAGCCCCCGCGCGCCCCGGGCGACGGCCCATCAGGGTCAGCCGCGCTGGGCGGGCAGCGGTGCCGCCGTGCCGCGGGATGTCACTGCGGAGCCGCCGGACACCGGTGCCTGCCCGCCTCCTACCGCTCTGACAGCCGCCACCGCCCGCAGCACCCGGCCAGGTGTGCCCGCAGACACAGCCCCCGCCGCGCCCGAGGAGAGCGCTGTCCCCCTCGGCCCCACCGCGGGCTCCGCGCCGGGCTCGGGCTCCGCTGCTCCGCGCCGAGGGGGAGCAGCCCCCGGCCCCGCCGCCCCCGGCCCCGCCGCAGCGCGCAGGGAGGAGGGGGCCGACGGCGGGTTTCACTTCCGCCGCGTGCAGGAACCACAAGCCCCCAGAATGTATTAGAATAATCGGCACCGCGGGGTCCCGCCGGCCCTCGTTTGTCCCCCCCCCCCTGGAAAGGGAGGGAGGAGGGGGAGAGGCGGCGCGGCGGCGGCGGGCAGAGCCATGCGGAGCCGCTGAGGGCAGCACCGCCGGCCGGCAGGAGCGGCGCGGCCTCCGGCGCGGGAGAGGCCGGAGAGCAGGTCTGTGCTTCGCTTTGTTCCCCGCGTGCCCGGCACGGCCCCGGCCCGCGGGGCTGCGGCTGGGAGGGGCGGCACCGCCCCGTCCTCCCGGCGCTTCCCGGCCCGGAGCCGTCGCGCCGCCCCGGGCCCTCCCGTGCCGCTCCGAGCGGCGGATGGGCGCGGAGCTCCGGGAGCGCCGGCGGCGGCAGCTCGCGCAGTCTGCGTGCCCGGCGCCGGCAGCCGTGGGGCGGTGCGCTGCCGGGGCCCGGGGAGCCGCCCCGAGCGGGGAGCTGCACGCGGAGAGCCCCGGGTGAGCCTCGAGCGGCACCCCGCCCGTATGTGGAGGTGCTGGGCACGCGGCAGGCTGCCGGCTCGTGGCTGGGCTGCAGCCTCACCGGGCTGCTTACGGCCGGCGGTGGCCCGGTGCCGCCTGCCGGCCCAGCCGTGCTGCCCTGGGTCTGGGAGCTGGGCCCCAGCTGAAGCGAACACCGAGCGGTTTGAGAGGCTGGTGAACAGACGCTAGAAATGGACGTGGGCGCTGTGGATTTATGCTGAAGCAAAACTTACGTTAGCCCGCAGCTGGGGTCGGGGTGCAGAGCTGCCCTTTGCCCGTGGTCCCTGCAGTGCTGCTCAGGGGCTCCGTTGGGCTGTGCGTGTCCAACCCAGCAGCGCTGACATCAGGTAGAAACTTTGTTGCACGAGGTCACTGGTGCTGGGAGCTCCGGCCCAGCTACTGGAACACATCCCAGCTTCCCCTCTCTCCCCTGCCTCTTTCTAAGAAGTAGCTGCACTGTTTGCCCATATCTAAGTATCATAAGCATACTCGTTTTTGTCATATTTGTCCTTGTTTGCCATATATGATTTGATGTCTAGGAGAGCTGAGCACCTTGAATTTCAAGGTGCCTTGAGCCCGTGTACTGCTCCATGAGCCTTTTGTTTTGGAGGTGTTTCTACAAGCTTGCCCCATTTAACGTTACATGGATGTCTGACAGTGATAAGGGAAGGATGTGCTTGAGTTCACTACAGGTTTGTGGAGAAGACCCTGACCTGTCATCGCCATTTGGCCGCACTTCCCATTCTTTTCCAGTTGACCCTTTTTGGCCAGCCACACACGTTGTGCTGGAGCACTTACCATCCTGCCCTCTCACAGAAACGGGTCACAAGCAGGAAGAGAAAGTGCAAGTTGTTGAGTCTGCATGGTCTGCAGAAATGGTAACACAGCACAGTGTGCTCAGTTCTGAGCACAGGCGAGGAGGAATAAGAAACAGCGAGGGAGTGCAAACCGAGCGCTGCGTAACTAAGTCTTGCTCATTTCCTTCCGTAAGGTCTACAGGTGTGCAGCAAGGTTTAAAAAATCCTGTTGTGTAACCTGTGAACCAGGCTCCTGAATCCTACCCGCAGTGATCTTCCTTTTGGTGCAGCCTCAGCCTTCACCCACGTGGCCCAGGTGGGGTGGCTGCTTGTGAGACTGCTGAGAATGGGCCGTAGTGCGCAGTTCCCCTTTTACCTGTGCAAATGCAGAGAAAGGGGAATAGTTTTACTTCGCTCTGCTTCCCTGTGAGCAACTTCTGAGAGCCTTCCTGCTGGTGCTGTGGCTGCAGCCTGTGGTGGAGGCAGGGCATAGCAGGTGCGTGTTGGTCGGCTGGAAGGGAAAGCCGACTCGAAGCTGGTGCGGTGGTTAGAGCCACTGCTGTAACGTGTCTGACAGCACGGTGAGGTCTGACAGCTGTGAGTCTTGCAAAGGCAGCGATGGCTGCAGCTGGTTACAGTCAGCTGGGAGCCCGGCGTGTACCACATAGACACTGCCTGCCGCGGGTAGGAGCTGTGCGATACTCATTGTGGAGGTGTCACAGTGTGGGTGAGCTGCAAATGAAACGTGGTCAGGTAGGTACCAGCACGACGCTGAGGCAGTGTGACACAGGGACATGTGTCACAGTTTCAGCAGCAGCAGTCCTGGCTGCATTGGAAGTGTGACTCCGGAGTCCTCCTAACATGGACGTGTAAATTCCAACACTTTCATTCAGTGCTTTGAAAGTGAGGATAGCAGTGCTGTTCCAGCTCCCCCAAGCCCCGGCAGCAGCAATGTTGTTCAAATGGCATTATATAGATTTTTCTTTTAAACTGGGTTTAGTCTACTGAGGCCAAGGAAGTCTGAATATATATCTGCATCAGCAGAATGGCACTAAGTGCAAAATCCTCAGCTGACACGAGTTTTTCTTTGCATCTTTGCTGGTTCCAAACTGCATCGCTGGCTGATTGCTGTTCCCAAGGGTTATTTTCACAGAGGTTTTGGAGCAGACACTCACACACCGATACACCTCTAGATTTTGTGTTCCCTGATGTTTCCAAACTGTCACTGCTCGGCAAAATAACTGCACAAAACATGCTCAGCAAAGAGAGTTTGGACCTGAAAATACCTCTGGGCATCAATAGACATCGCTTTAAATCATCAGATCATAGCTATTGCAGTTAAGTATGCAGTCTCTCACAGTGCTGTCTGAGATTGTCCTCTAAAAGTTGTTCTCGTAGCTGAAGCCTTTGCCCTTCAGATAGAACAAACTTAATTTTGAGAACCTATGGGATTTTCTTCCTTTTGATCTCCCCAGTAAAGTTTATTCCAGCACACAGTGTTCCAGAAGCTTCCAAAGCTCCCCAGTGTGGGTGCTGACCACTGCGGGTGTTCTGTGGGGAGAGCTGCTATTTGTCCCAGCTGAGCACCAGCAGTCTGCTTCCGTTCTTCACCACTGCAGAGGGTCCACTCCAGTATTATAAATGTGCCTTAACGTTTACTGAGGTCCTGTGGTTCCAGGACAGAAGAATAACGTAGGGTGGAAAGGTCTCTGGAGGTCACTGAGCACAGCCTCCTGCACAAGGCTGGGCTAAGTTATGGCTGGTTACTCAGGACTTTGTTCAGTTAATTAAGAACATTAAAAAAAAACAAAAACAAAAGGAAATCACACAGCTTCTTTGATCCCATTTCACTGCTGGACTGTCCTCATGAAAAAGCCAATATCTTATCAGAATTTCCCATGTTTCAGCTTGCGTCTGTGGCTGTTATCTTCCATTGTGCTCCTCTCCCAAGGATCTGGCTCCACTTCTTCCAGTGCCATCTTGTTACATAAAGATATAGAGAGAGTGAGACTGGGAGAGATGTGGAAGGGCTGTTTTTGTAGCTGCTGCTGGTGGCACGCTCGGTTTTGGAGCCAGTGTTAGCAGTGTGAGAGCATATGATGTACTCTGAGGTCCAATTGGGTTTGCTCTGATGTGAAGATGAGCACAGCTGGAGCCTTGTGTGAAGTATCGGCCTGCTACACCCTGCCTTCGGTTCCAGCACTGTGTGTCAGATTGGGGGCAGTGTTACAGGGCTGGAATTGGTGTGGAATTAATGTGCCTCCTTTCACCTAGGTGTTTTTATGGGGACATCCTGCTTGAAATCCATTTGTCGGTTTGTTGTCCTGTAAGGTATTCATTTGTTTTTGGAGTACATCCATCCCTTAATTTTCATAAGGCATAAGAGAAAGACATTTCCCACCCTGATACTGGGCTGTCTGAAAGTGCTCCAAGCAGTCATAGACCACAGTGTCAGCAGTTTCCCAAACTTTGAGCTCTTGGTGCTGACAGCTGGCAGCGTTTCTTGCAGGCTGGCTTGTGACCATCAAATGGTGCAGGATGTGTTTCTGCAGGAGAGGTGTTGCTAGGTTGTGAAGTGTGTTAATGAGATCTTTTTTGATAGGCCCAAACAGATTAACACACTTTGACCTACATGTGATGATGTATTAGAAATCAGTTAACAGTGACTGAATTTTCAGTAATAATTTCTGTTCCAGTCCTTAATGGCTAATTTATGCAGAGGTTAGCAGAGGGCAATAATCAGACAGTGTATCTTATATAATAAGACGGAGGATCAGCTGGAAAGACTGACCTGCTGGCTGGCAGATGGTGCAAACTGTTAGATTTCGGTGGAAGCCTGAGAACTGCCATACTAGAGGAGGTCTGAAGGTCACCTCCTCTGCTGTCTCAGCCTGGCACCACTGGTCCTGGATGGAACAGGGGGCAGCATGGAAACCATACTGCAGGACCTGGGGAGTTAGTTCACTCCTCACACCACAGCTCGTTTTTGCCTACAGAGATCAGCATGCAGTTTGAAGTGCTAGTTTGTCATTAGAAAGCAATGATATTAAATCCTGGGACAGGCTGCTAGGGATTGCTGCAGCATCTCCAGTGCTGAAGATTTTTAGGACTACAAATGCAAATATTGCTTTAGGACAGAAGTGCTGAAGTGAGGGACTTGAGTCTGCACCGTCAGCTAAATACTGCTGAGAACTTTCATTTCCAGCATGCGTGGCAGCTTCTGCTTGCAGGACCACCTCTCTGCCTTGCTTTTCTCCTAGCTCTTGCCATCAAAACCATCCCTCCCAACCCGTCTGTGGGTGCGTGCATGATGTGTGCAGAGCTGGGCTGGGGCACAGCAGCCCTTCTGCTGACTGAGCTGAGCAGCGTGGTGCAGGAAGGATGGCATGGGCTGAGCTGGGTGACAGCTTGCTGGGATTCCTTGGTTGCCAATCTGCACTTCTGGTCCCTTCCTTTAATCTAGATGGGTTCTTGGTCCAGCTTCAGGATGACTGCCTGCTTGATGGGTTCTGGGTTTTAATTATGTAGGCAGAAAATCTGTCTTATTTACTTCAGTCTGCCCATTTATTTGTGGGAGCTCTGTTTTCGTAGCATGTTGAGGCACCAATGTGAGGGCACACACAGCGGCCAGAAAGATGTTTCACGGTGATACTGGCAAACAAAGAGAAGCTAAGCAAAGCATGGGAGGGGTTACCATTTCCCTCTGCCAAATGGAGTTACACAAATACACTAAAATACAAGAGAGAGAGCAGTGGGAAAAGATACGCATAAAAACAACAGTAGTCATTCCATTGAACTCAGTGGGAGTTTTTGCCCTTATGTTCACTTTTGCTCCACACCTACCCCTTAATATATCTCATCAGTCTTTCCATTGCACAAGGGCCTCATCAAACTCCGGTCAGTCCTGTTCAGAAAAACAGTTTATTGCTAAGAAACAATGAATCCGATCTTTCAGATTTAATTAAAAGCCAGGAAGAGCCTAAAGCAAAGCGGGCAGTGAAACAGCTGCCCCTGGAAGCGGCCCCAGAAGTTTGGGACTGAAGCAGTCCCTGTGCCCCTCCAGCTCCACAGGATGGATCCGCACGGCCTCTCCATCGCATCGCATGGACAAGGAACGCTTCTCCAAGAGAGCACTGAGTGCTGGAGGATCACAGGACTGTAATCAGCTGATTTGGATGCTGTCCCCAGCTCTCCCTTTGCCTTGCTGTGAGAGGCCGGATTGTGCAATTAACCTCTTTGCTCTTGGCCTTTTCCAGATAGAAACTTATTTTTGTTTATCTCTCTGAGATCTTCATAAAAATGATGCTAAATGTCTCACTCTGCGCAGAGACATCCGGAGGCGAATCACATAAAAGCTCTGTGAGTGCAGCACATTTTGGCCCGACAGATCTTTAACTACCATTTCACTGGAACCCCTTAATAACTGCAGAGCCTGAAGGGGAACATCCTCCTCTTTCATATTCAGCAAGGCACTCTGGGGAGGCCCCTGCCCAGCTGGTTGTCCACGGCAGCGTGCACTAGGAGAGCACATGCCTGTGACAGATGACTTGAGGTTTTGTCGCAGAGTGGGATTTCATTTCTGCCATCCCACCCGCAAATCGTGGCAGCCGTGTGACGAACGGACGGACGCCTTCTGCCTGCATCCTTGGGATTTCCCATTGGGTCAGAGGAGCTGTCCTTTTTCAGCTCATTGTTTACATTATTAATTATTGAAGGGCAGAGATAAAGAGGTCATGGTTTTGGTTCTTTTTTTTCTTTGTTTTTTTTTCCCCTTCTTTAATATTTACCTTCATTTTTTATTAAAACTTATGTAAGGTTTTCCCTCTGCTAACAGCTAACGAGGCTTACCACCAATTTCAGCTTTGATTGGAGTATCCTTGGCTGTGAGCCTGCACAGGAAGAATAAGGGAGGAATAAGCTGGAGGGCTGTTTTTAGGGGATTTTTGCCTGTTTGTTTTCTTCATCGTGCGTTTGGTGCTTGTTTCCATGAGAAACCACAGGTAACCACAGAAGTGAGGAAATTCTAGAATCTTGGGAACTGGGAGGTGAAAGATGAGACATCTGAGGGAGAGAGGAGATTTGCAGGCGAGAAACTGTTTATGTTTGTATGGAACATTCAACACTTGCCTGCAGTGCTTCAGCAAAAAAAAAAAAAAAAAACAAACAACAGTTCTGTTTTTTTTCCTCTAGACCACCCCAGCTTGGCTACTAAGTGCAGTCTGAAAGGAATGAATTCAACTTTAGAGATCATTTAAAAATAATGCTTTTAGGGACATCATCCCAGCTCTGCAACAATAAATATCCAGCACAAATGCAGGATAGTATATTCAAATACACTGTTTTATTGGAATGTCTGTGTTTGTCTTCCTTCTTTCTCTCATTCTCCCTGCAATGAGTGTGAGAAGTCTTAGAACTGGCAGCAGCAGTTGAGACTTCCCCTCCAACAAGTGTTACCACCTCTCTGCATCTGCTTGCCTTCTGGAACAGCTCACAGGGAGACAACTGCAAGGGTGGAAGGTTCTTTCCCCAAAGGTAGAGTGTCAAGGCATGCTGCTGGATACATTTCCTCTCCGCTGAACCTTGCTGAGTACCGTGTTCTTTTCAGTAGGCTACATTCCCCTGGCACAGTTGTGAGTTATCATGTGTGTAGAACTTCCATCCCTGCAAGTACCTGACTGGAAGGAAGGAGATTGAAATTTGAAATTCCTGAAGCTCAACACTTCTGAAAAGTAAGCCCTGTGCAGCTTTGCTTGAGATTATGTAAGGAACCAGATTTCAGTCCCTGCCTGTGGTGTTTTCTTGTATTTCTTCTGTTAACCACAGAGCCCTGAGCCTTCCTCCGAGCTCCTCATCCACAGAACGACACCCATAATGCAGCAGGGCCCAGTGATCCGGAGCATCCTCCAGTCTGTGCAGTTTTCCCCACTGCTAAAATGTTTCCAGAGAACTCATCATTTTCAAGCAATTCAATTAAAAAGAATTCTGCTGAGCAGGATACAGGAATAGTTGTGTTTTTGCTGCCCAGATATGACTTCGTGAATTTTCCAGTCACACTCAAGAGCTGCTGGTATTTTTTTCAAATAAAATGATGAGATGACTTATTTTCATTTGGCACTTAGTACCTTGGCTTTAGGGAATGAAAGCTGTGTTACACAAGAAGCAACAACATCAACAAAGGATTTTTGTCTGTTCCTGCTGCCAGTTTGTGTTGTGTGTAAATGTGTAATTCTCAGCTGCCTCGCCATCTCCCATGTCTGGAATCTGGGGTGTGCCTGTGGTGTGGAGCGACTTGCCTTTGCTAGCTCTGTGTCAGGGGTGGGCTTGTTTCAGGGAGCAGCGTGGGGCGCGAAGGGCTCAGCTGACCTGCTGCCATCCATCCTAGTGAACCCATGGCACGGTGACTTTTGCCTTGGACTGAGATTAACCGTCTGTGTGCAGTCCTGCTGATTCATAACACCCGTCTTCAGTACAGGATTTCCCATTGTGGAGATCTCAAGAGCAACCCAAGGAATTGAAGCCATTTTGCAGTGGTAAGGAAGAGTTACGTGGGCATGAGATTTCCACATGGATTGGTTTGGCTCTCCTTCTTAACCTCTTCTGTTGGAGTGTGGAACTTGCACCCTTCCTCTTTTCTCCTTCCTGTTTCTCAGATGGGGAAAAAAGAAGTGAGCTGTGCCCCTCTGTGCCTTTCACGCTGAGCACTAGTGAGGTGGGGGCAGGCTCTCTGCTGATGCACTTCCCTTTTTTTGTTCGACTGACTTCTCCCGTAGGATTTTCCAGTTTTGATGTGGCTGATGAGTGGGGTTGAAAAGTTCTCTTGATGGTTAATAACCAACCAGGAAATGAAACTGGCTTAGCAGTCCTGTCCAAGGGGCACCAAGAGTGAACTGCAAGACTGTATTTTCAGAAATTAGAAATTAATTAATAATTAAATAATTCAGCAGCATGGATTAACTCAGCTAGGTGGACACATGAACACACAAAGCTCTGTCTGTTGCTAATACCAAGATAGCAAGCACGCGTTTGGTGGAGAGCAGTACTTGTAAGTGAAACTTAACTACGCTTACTGGAAGGGCAGAATATCTCCTGAGGGATTGCTCAGGATACCCCAGCTGCTGATCTGAGCTTCTGCCTGCAGCGTCCAAGCACTGCTGCTTTTACTTAGTGCTGAGCCTGCAGTTAGTGGCGGGGTGAAGCTTTGCCTTTTTTGCAGTCTGGAGAGTTGTGTTTTTGAATCCAGGTAAGCACACGGATCTCATTCAATTTTGAGGTATCCAAGGCACAGCTTCCAATTCTGCGTTTGGAGTTTATTGTGGTTCTCAGTGAGCAAGCTGAATCTCCAAATGCTGCCATTTGCGCTTATGGGCAATTACAGCTGCGACTGATTACACACAAAATAAAGGGCAATTTAAGGGAAAATGCCCTCTAATTTAAGAGCTCTGAGCCGTTTGTCCTGATATGTTTTCATAGGTCCGATAGAGTGCTGCTCGCTTCCTTTGGTTGTGTGTCCGAAGTTTGAATGAGGTGCATATGGAGTGCACTTGTTACAAAGGAGGCCATTTCCTTCTTGCTTGGCTTGCCTCTGAAATGCGTTTTACGTAATGAGGCGCTGATTGCCTAAATTAGAAAACCAAAACAATGCTGTTGTCTCATTTGGTAGGAGGCAGAGGTGGTGTGGACCACTGAAAGCTCGCTTAAAGGCAGTCTGTGACCCACTCCGTGCTATTCTTATGCTAATGTGAGAATGGGTATCCTGGGCACCATCTGCTGTCCCTGAAGTCCCGGCCTTGGGCATTCAAAATTGGTTTGCTTTATTAATGCTAGGCCATCCAGAACAGCAGCGGTGCATTTGTTAGAGTCTATGAAATCAGAAGTTCCAACTGTAAGCATACAGAGATAATTGTCACTTTTAATAATACACTCTAACGTGATAGCTACCCATTTTTCCAAGCCCTTAGACAAAGATGCCATCTTTCAGGCTGCAGTTAGCGCCGGCAAAGCCAACAAAAGCCTCTCTGCCTTCTCGGGGAGGTGGGTTTTGCATCCAAGGAAAGTCATTTCCTTACGTGCAGGGATGGATTTATTGGCTGGCTCTGCATCTTAACTTTTGTAAATGCTCCCTAGAGAAATAGAGGCAAGGCTTGTTATAAATCAAAGTTAATAAATAGGACATACGATGTGGTTATTTTTAGAAATGCCAAAGTGATGGGGTATCAAATATCTCCATCTAGTCTAATTAAACCAGTCAAGGCTTAAAGCATACAGAGCTTATTGGCAGAACAAATGTCTGCAGTCTCAGTTGTATCTCAATAAAGCCTCCTCTAATGATGATTCTGTTTGCACTTATTAGCTGTATAGTTCTTTTGGTGTCTGTGGCTCTAATTAGAAAGCAGTTCCTTTTGTTCAAGTACCTGAATAATTAAACTGCTCAAGTACCTGTGAGGAACAGGGCAGGATGGTCTGAAGGTAGCCAGCAAGCTGGATCCCTCCGAGCTGCAGCCTTTGCTCTGTGGCCTCAAGAGAGGCTGAGCCCGTGGAGCTGAGTCCTGTTCCATGCTTACAGCTGCACGGTGCAGTTCCTGAGCTGGCACCGGCCCCCAGCAGGAACCAGCGTGCTTCTGCCTTGGGCAGGCAGGGCACGGGGTACTGTGGTGGGGTTCCTAGGCCCAAAGGCACTGTGGCTGGCCGGGTCTGGCCCCACACTGCTCACAGGGGATGTGAAGGGGAATGGAAGCGTGAACAGGAGGCAGTGGGAAAGCAGCGTGATGGACTGCAGTCTCTGCTGAAGGCAGGTTTGTGATGACCTGGCGGGAGATTGCTCTGTGGCAGAGGGGGAAAGGAACAGATTACCCAGGGCTATTAGTGGCCCAGGGAGAGCATAGTTTGGGGTTTGTGAGTCTGAGTGTCCTTATGTCCTCGCCTCAGCACGATGTGCGTGCAGAATTTATTTCCAGTGACCTCTGTGATGAAAAAAAATACAGCAAACCAACCATCTCCACTTACCTAAACAAGCAGCACACAGCCAACAGGGAGAACAGCTTTCCTAGCTGCTTTTATCCCCTCCCCTGCCCCCAGAGCTTTCTGGTTTTTCTTCCAGTTATGGGTGAAGGAGACTTCAGGGCCAGGGAAAATGAGAGTTAATTACACTGTGGATGGGGATTGTTGCACAGTGCTGTTCTTTCCCATCCCTGTCTCAAATGCTTGAGAGAACAGCAGAGCTAATGCAGGTGTTCTTCAGTCCTGCGTGTTCTTTGGGGCGCTGCAGACTGCGAGTCGGACTCATTCACTGTGATGGAGACAAAGAGGAGAGAGGCTCTCAGGGCTCAGTGTTTGTGCCACTTGTGCCAGGGACAAGTAAAATCCAACAGAAGTGGATTTAATATTATAGATGTCTTTTTTAGCAGAGAAAAATGTGTACGCGCTCCTTAAAGTTCTGGGTATATTTGCATTTTTTTTTTAATCTGAAAGTATCCGGTTTTGCTTTGGCCTCCTTGTTGTAAGAAGCAGGAGGAAGTCCCTGAGTCATGTGTAGAGGAGAAAATATTTGTTACCCACAGCTCTGAGTTGAACAGTGGGATATAAAGGACAGTCTGAGAAGTCACTCTGGGTAATATTCACCCTTGGATCCCTCACTCTCTGGGATTACTTCTATACCACTCCTGCATTTGGCTGAGGAAGAAGAGTCCTTGTTCCAGGAGCCCCTGCAAATGGTGTGCTGGTGCAAGAGTGAGCAAGGGGAAGGTGTGACGTCCTGCAAAAGAGAGGAGGGGAGACAGGCAAAAATGTTGTCTTTTGCTCTTGTAAGCTGAGGTGTTGAAGTTGTGTTGAGGTCTGAATATGTAAGAGAAGCTTACGGATTGCTGATTGCCCATGGATTTCTCAGTGATGCAGGAGGCTCAGCTTCTGCTAAAGTAGGGCGCTGCCTGACTGGAGGTGCAGCCTGCTGGCAGCGCAGGTCAATGGGCACATTGGTGTTCAGTGTGTGGGTGCACCTACTTGTGAATGTGACACTAGAGATGCATATGCAGACCTAATGCAAGCGTTGAACCAGGTATTACAGGTTCAAGGTCTCTCATCTGTCAGGGCGATGTCATCTCACATCAGGGATGATGCTTGAACCTTTCACATTTCAGCTCACTACAGTAATCACTGGGTTTGCATGCCCTGATTGGGAAGGCTCCCATTTAAATGTGGATGATGCTTCAGAATGATTCTGCTGCATTAAAAGGCTGGAGTAGATTTCATCTCGTTGTAGAAGGCACTGAAATACTGAAAGCTTTGAAAGTGACATGAAGCAAGACTGTTGTCTTACCTGAGCTTAGAGTCAGGGCATTGTAGAACATCCCAAGTTGGAAAGGATCCACCAGGATCATCAGAGAAATCAGGAGCAGCTCAAACCAAGTACTGATAGAAGGTCTGAGCTGGTGACACTAGAGTCGTGTGCCTCATGCTTTTCATTGCTGACTGGTTAGCAAAAATTGTGTTGTTAGCATGCTGGTGCTCACGTGAGATGTAGGGATACCTGCTGCAACCTACTGAGGTGCTTTGGGAAGTTGTTTCTGTGAAGGATGCCAAAGCTCTTGGAGAGATGGCAGTGTGCTAGGCAGTCTCGTGAGCCTTCCGTCACAGCCTGCCAGGAAAGTCACACACACACACAGACACCGGTAAGAGGAAGTTTGTCTGTATCTAAAGAAGCTAAACAGAAATAGTGAAGAGTATCCAGAGATGGCAGGCCTGCCACGGATAAGTCTTGGTTTTCCTGTGCAGGGCTCTGTCGAGTGACAGCTTTAGTTAAATGTCGTGTAATTACTCGCTTTTGGAATGCCTAATACAGTTGCTTTCAAGCTGCAGTAGTTTCGCTCAGCACCACAGCGTATTTCCTTTGTTCCATCAGATGTCTTCTGCTACAGTCCTGGGGAGGCCAGAGGACAGGGATGGCTCCTGGAGATGCTGGCTGCTGCTGCTGGTTCAGGGGCTGTGCCTTTGGCTTGATCTGATCTCAGCCAGGTTCTTGGTTCCTGGGCAGGCTTTTTAAGGTGCTGAGATGTGTTGAACGAGCACTTTGGAAAGCAAACCTCTGCTCCTTCCCCCTGCATGTGGTGGTGTTACTGCTGTTTGGTGCTAAGGCCCAGCTGGGCCACCTCCACTCAGACCCCACTATATGCACCACCACAGGCTGCTTCCCAGCTTCTGCCTGTACGTGAGACAAGTCATTTGCAAGGCCTAATTTGAACTGGTAGATCAAAATGCTTGCAACTCTGCATATGCTTCCTCAGGAGAAAGGAATGTTTTCTCATTCCTGTCTTATTTCATATTTCACAGCTGCAGTTCGTCTTGTTTTCCCCCTGCCTTGGGCCCAGCAAGTGCTGCAGTGCATAGGGGTTTAAAGGATTATTTACTTTAGGGCATTGATGCTGCCTTTGAAAATTTATGTATGTTTAGTTTGTTTTACCAGAGATTCTTATTAGAGCGGCATGGGGAGTTTGCAGGGAGAAATGAAAGGCAGTCAGTATGCATATTTCTTCCAAAAATGTGCTGTACAAAGATATGCCTCTCCAGTTATCTTAAGCAGGACAGCTTATGATGATCTTTCCTCCTGCGTTCATTTTTTCCTTCTCAGTGCCTGTACATCCCACTCTGTACCCTTTCTAAGTCCATGTCTGATGGCACTGATAGCTGAGTGTCCTGCTGTTACCCAGCATGGGTGAAATTGGTAGGAAAGTTAACTCCTGTTATCTTCTGTAGGATCCTGATCAGTCCTTAGCTGCACCATCTCCAGCCAAAACTGATTCTGGTTGCAGTGTGAGGTGTGAAGCATCAATGTCCTGCTCCGTGTTCTGTGGTTCCCTGTGTCATTATGGCAGTGGTGTGTTTCTGCTTTGCTTCTAAGAAAACGCCTTGGCAGAGGAGGTAGGCTTATACCCTGGAAGAATATCCTGAGAAAACTCATGCTGGCTCTTGAAAGCTTTCAGGCTGGTGACCCGAGAGCCTGTCACCTTGTGTAGCAGGGTGATGGCAGCACCAGAGCTTTGTGTTTGCTCAGGCTGCTGCTGAGTAGCATCGCCTTACAGGTGCTGATGCCAGCAAGACTGTAGGTACGTGGCTTTCCCCCGTAGATGGGAGGTGGGATGGTACTTTTCAGTCAGTCCATCCAATAGCATCTGTGAGGAGAGAAAACATCCATATCTGTTTTACCTGTGAGAATCTCATAGAACAAAGCCTAATGGGGATGTGCACGCTTACTCACTTGTGTGCATTGTCATGGATCTGATGATATTTGGCCTGAAATCCCAGCCTCCAGACTCAGATGGTTTAGGGCATCCTGTTTTCATTTAAGGAACATTTCTAGTTGTCCTTACTGTGAAGAGAAAAAAAGGAAGACTTGAACACATAGCAGCAAAATGTAGAAACACCGTAAGGCAAATAAAGCCTGTTATTTCTAAAAACATCTTGTTTTCTAAGCCAATCTCATTATTTTTTAAGGTCTGACTAATGGTTTTTGAATGCTCAGGTTGGCT
Source organism: Callipepla californica brunnescens (assembly GCA_023055505.1). Lineage (NCBI taxonomy): Eukaryota > Metazoa > Chordata > Aves > Galliformes > Odontophoridae > Callipepla > Callipepla californica. The sequence continues at coordinate 5,986,144 of JALIRH010000013.1, forward strand.
TTGGAGACGAGACTTGACTTTCCACAAGTGCTAAGTACTTTACTCCAGCTGTCACACCTATAAAAAACCACCCATTAAAATCATGCCTGGGGTCCAGTAGTCAGACACACACAGCTGGGGGATGGAGGGGAGTCGTGCAGACACCACGGCATGCCCAGAGCTTCGCCTTGTCTGCGGTGTGCCATGGCAGGCATGGGCTACGGTAAGCAGTGACAAAAACTAACAGCAGGAGCTTCTTCATACGGTCTTACAATGTCAAATATTGACATAAGAAATGGTATGAAGCAGTTGGGAAATCCACCAAGCTGAGATTTACAGCTGAAGAATAAATCAGGTTAAAGGGAGGGGGCAGTAGAGAGAGACCATGGGGGAAGCAAGAAGGGACCTTTCTCTGAGTAGTACGGTGGACCGAGTGAATTGGGAGTTTTGTCTTTATTTTAAAAAGGGACATGAGGATACCAGTGGAAAACTCATGGAGATGAAGCCTGTCTTGCAGTGTTATTTTGTTAATGTTTGTGCTTTGAAGTTTGTCTTAAAGCCTCAGCTCTTGAATTCAGGTTAGACTCTCAGCATCCCTTCAGAAAATCATTTCTCGTCTTTCCAGCAGCACGTCAGAGGAGGAACCTTCCCTGTCCCCAGCCCTGTAGCTGCTCTTTCTTTGTGTGTGCTTATTTTGTAGGCCTGAGTTTCTGAAGTTGTGGGGCTTAGCATTGTCCCAGCTGTTGCCCCAGGTCACTGACAGGACCTGCCTGCACGCATCCCTGTGGCTGCATTCAGCTATGTGACAGTAAGGGCTGCCGTGCTGGTCTCAGCCAGACTGCAGTGTGAGCAGAGCAGTTTCCCAGTCAATGCACTTTTTGGTCTTTTTGCATTGAAGGCAGGCTTCAGTGAGAGCTCAGGTTCAAGGTCAGCAAATTACCAGAATTAATAGAAGCAGTCAAAGCTTTAAACGTTTTGTAGTTTTAAAGGAGCCTAAAAGTTTATAGCACAAATAAAATGCCAGAAATCATCTGTCATAAAACGTTGGGTCTCGCTGTAGTTGGTTGGTTTTTGTCTTTTTTTTTTCACATATGTTCGGCACAAAGCATGTGAATCTGTTTGAGCTTTTGGCTACAAATTAATAAATCACACCCTCAGTCTTTACATTGAAATACCTGGTGTAAAATAAACGCGCTTTCCAGCAGGTTCTCTGGGCTGTGCAGATCTTTTGATGAGGAGAGAAGATGACGGCTTTTGAGAAAAGATGGGAGAAAGCTGTGTGTGTGAATAACAGTGGAGGAAGGAGAGCCCTTAATGTGGTTGCAGGAGATGTATTCTACCCACTCATTTTTCCAATAAATACATTTATACATCAAAACCAAAAGTCCCTATGTGAACAGTGCAGAGCCAAACCTCCCTAACAGAGTGCTCTCAATGAGCTCCTTTCTCTTCACAATTCTACTTTTGCTTTTCAGTGACATAAGCTGCTATTTCCACCTACGCGTTCTCCTGTTGTATGAAGCCTCTCTCTGTCTCCTGGGGATGTTCCTGAGTGTGGAGGGTTCACAAAATCCCCTTGCCTGCAGATAGGAGAGCTTGGTTTGTACAGCATGGTGGTAAACTGGCAGATGAAGCTGCGTGTGCAGACAGAGAAAAGTATTCTTTTTTCTTTTCCCGAATAAAGGGGCTTAAAGTGGGTTAATTAACACTGACCCCATTTAAAGGAGGCCTTATGTGGCTGCCTGATGAAGGGGAAGTCAGATTCTCCATGTGTTGGTGGGAGGCTGTGTGTGCAGCAGGGCGCTGGGCTGAGCAGGCAGTGAAGCCTGACAAATCGGGCAGCTGCTGGCCCCACAATGAGCCAGCTGGTTGGGAAGCTGGGCTGTGTCACTGAGCCTTGCATATTCAAAACCAGGGCAGATTTGCTCCTTTAATTATAGTGTTCCCCCTGGCCCTTGGAAGATGGGTTCGTGACAGGGGGCTTGTTAAGATCAGGGAAGATTTCCTGCTTACATCAGCTTCCAAGGGGAGGAGGAGGTGGAGGACAGCTGGGAATCACTTGCTGCATGGAAGCTTGGGGCTGGGCCTGGATGCTCTCTGTGTTGGACAGGAGGACAGAGGGGATGGCTTGGGCCGGGTTTGTGCCAGACTGATGCTGCACATGTTGAGCTGATCCTCAGAAGTGTTACAAAACAAGGGACGATTCTGGTGTGGAAAATGTGGCCTTTAATTTTTAGACTTTTCCTTGGGCCCATCTCTCCTCTGGTGCACAGAGAAGAAGCTGTGAAGTACAGCTGCTGTGGTAGTTGTGTCTGCTGCAGGGGAAGTGAAGGCTCCAGCCTATACGATCCCAGCACCAATCCCACATGGATGTGTGCTCCAGGAGCAGGGGAACCCTCCCTGTGACAAGTGCACCATAACCAGGCAGGTATCTGCTGAGTGCCTTACATAGCAGAACTCTGTTGTCTTTTGGCCCTGTGGCTCTGAGTGTTTTCCATCAAGGTGATGTGGTCCTCTGGCCTTGCTGGTAAGCACTTCAGAGCACTGGTAAGCACCTGGTGCTCCTGATCTCCCCAAGGGATATTGCCTCTCCATGTCCTTTATCACTTACTGCTTAGGTGATAGAATCTCGAAGCTGCAGTATTATTAGCAGCACTCATAAATGTCACTTTACTTGGTAGATACGCTCTCTCTCCTCTCATTGAATAGGAGGGTGAGGCAAGCCCTGCATTTGCAGAGAAAAGGTACTAAGCTGCAATAAAGCTTATTTTTGAGATGAGCAATGATAAATTAATGGACTGATGAGGGCCATTTGTTGGAAGCAAGGCACTGATCTCCCCACAAGTCCACCCATGCTGTTTAATTGCTCATTTCAGCAATGTGATGGGGAGGGCATTGAACCTGACTGCTTCACCCTTCATTTGTAGGAATGGCATTTTCCCCAAATGAGGGGAAAGCAGCAATTGGCACGCAGCGTCTCAGGAAAGTGTGGTGAACTAACAAGTTTGCTCATTTTCTGTTATTATTACTTGCTTCTAAATTCTGCACGGGAATGGAGGATGTGGTCTGAATAGGCTCATTAGGAAATCTGATCAGACCTTCCCTTCTGTGAGGGGAAATTCAAACTGAGAAACAGCCCATGGTTAGCAGCTGGAGGACGCTACTGCGCACAAAGCCATAGGCTGGGCTGTAGGATCTGTCTGCCAAGAGGAGTCCGAGGCACCCACCCAGCAGGATGTGAAGCAGTAGTAAAGCATTAGCAGTGCTGGCAGCTCAGAAGCAGAGGTGGTGAGCAGGGCAGCCACTTGTGAGGCTGTTGGGCTGCAGCGTTCACTCCTCAGAGAGGATCTCCCTTTGTGTGGATCCTTTTTTTTTCCTTCTGGATCCTGTCGGTCAGACAAACAGTGGCTAACCAGGGCAAAAACCAGGATTGCAGCCGTTGTTTAACTAAAGGAGAAACAAGGTGAATCTAATTTGACTGGATTGGTAATCACAAGGAATATTTTTCAAACTCTGAGTCGTTACCTGGAGGAGGGGTGTCAGAGTTGGGGAGCAGTTTCTGTTAGCAGAGGCCCTGCTGCTCCGGAGCACTTGTTTGCTGGTGTGGGGAGCTGAAACCAGGCAGGATCTTGAGCTCATTTTGAGCTGGTACTCAAGATGCAAGACTGCTGGGTGACAGAGATATCTCAGTGTTCTGCTTCCTAACAAACTTTTGTTCCCCAGTCTTGTGCTGAGACAGCCACTGTTACGCAGTTGAAAAGTACTCCTTCTCTGAGGTCTTACTTTGTTTCATGTTTCTACACCATGAGCTGTTAAGGATTTCCTAATGATGTGACAGGTCAGTGAGAAGAGATGCATTGTTTCTTTTGGGACTCTCCTGGGCCTTTGCAATAGCAGCAGGAAGAGCCGGGCAGGAAGGGCAGCTCCCTGCAGAGCTGTCTGCCCTGTGCTTTTTTGGTTTAGTTACATTGTGGGAGAAGAGGGATTGGTGGAGGTTCTGTCCCACCTCTTATCCATGGGATTTCCTTGTCAAAATACCAGGTTGTAGAGCTGGGAGAAAGCTGAACCACTCTTAGGGAGCTCTTGTTTCAAGGAATGGGTTCTCCATTCTCTTGTTCATTTTCCCCGCTTCTGTAGGACAAGTGATTTCCTCAATTTTACTTTATTTTGGAAATGTGGTGGAGCTATACCCTGTGATAAACCCTAAAGGATTTTAAATCCCATCTGTATTGCATTCAGCAAATCCCACTTCATTGTTTGGAAGCAGGTTTCGTTCTGTGACCTGGCTGACTGCGCCCCTCCAGCTGTGCTGCCAGGTAGCATGGATGCTGATGGATGCCAGCCTTGTGGTTGTGACCCTTGAGAGGTCATTTCTCCTTTGGTGTGATTGATTTCATGGAAGGGACTCGTGCTGCCAACTTCTCATAGTGAAAGCTGCAGAAGCAACAACGAAGTAGCTTGGCTAGGCAAACCTCTCAGCCTAACGACAGTTTGTTGTGCTTCATTAATTGGTTGAAAATAACTTCTGGAACCAGTTCTGCAGGGAAATACTCAGCTCTGAAGGTGCAACACCTACTTTCCAGTACCCTCACAATCTAGGTTTTCTTAGTTGTTTTTCTTCCCAGGAATGTCATGTACCAAGAGATGCAGGCACTATCCCAGTGACTGTGCTGCTGTGGGCATCTGTGTGCAGTATTCTCTCTTCTGGCATCGATAACAAAAGCAGGGATTCAGCATTGCTCTCGTGATACCAGTTATGCTGGTGTCTGCTTTGGTTTGAGGCGATGTACTGTGTGGTGCATCTGAAAGAAGCAGGTTGTGCCAAAATTAGATCCATTTATCTGCCTGCCTCAAGTGTACAGCTTTCAGCTGCAACAGAGCCCTTATCTAAACCAGTTCTTCTTTCTGCCCTTTTCTGGTAAGAAAGGTAAAAGTGTAGGATGAGCCTTTGCTCCTTCCCATCCTTTACCACTCCTTGGGGGCGGTTTTTGTGGGATGGCTTTGTCTTGCAGACTGAAACGTGCAGGGCAGACTTGATGGACCTGTCCCAAGGTCTGTCCTGTCAGCCCTACAGGCCTGACCTCGTGGTGCACACGGGTGCAGAAGATTGCTCTGTGGCTTATGGGGCTGGCAGGGGGAACGGCCGGGCTGGGTGGGCAGAATCAGGTGGGGTTATTTTGTCCTGTTAGAAACGACAACAAAAAAGTAGGAACAAGTGAAGCGGGAACACTTCTCATGCCACAGCGAGGTAAGGTGCTGCAGTGACGTGTTGTCCTGCTTGGTTGCACTGCACACGACCGCAGCTTGAAGCCAGCCTTGTCAGGGGACTGCGTGTGCGCCTCACTAACTCACAGTGTATTCAGCCTGGCAGGGTTTTCCCAGTTTGTTAGAGTCATCTGAGGAGGAAGCTGGATGTATTTTGTTAGAGCATCATTTTGGACGCTCCGGTGATCCTCAGCCGCACTCTTAAATCTTCAACTAAGTTCTCCTTTCTTGTAGGGCTTCTTTTTCCTTTCAGAAGTGAGCAAGCCTGGGGCCAGAGGCAGAAGACATCCTGCCCTTGTGGATTTGGGGGCTGGCTCCTTGTGGCCTCCCATGGAAGCACTGCCCAGCATGGTCTTCCCTCAGTGCCCCAACAGCAGCCCCTGCTTCTCCATGACCTGTTGTGCTGTGAATCTGTCTGGGAGCTGCTCAGCATCCTGCTCTTCAGGGTGAAGAGGGCCACAAAATGAGGAGCAGAGACCTACTGGATGAGTCCCACTAGAAGGCAGCCTGGCCCTGCCTGGAGTGAGCCCCAGCTGGGGCAAAAGAGGCTGTGCTCCTTGGGGAAGGGTTTTATAGCATCCATAGGGACAGGATTTCTGCTCTTGGACACTGCTGTTGCACAGGTGGTAAAATGTACTCCTTGCCTTGGGTTTAGGGGTGAGGCAGATAGATGGCTGCTGCTCTGGAGGCACAGTGTGGGGTGGAGGAGTGAGCCCTGCAACTCTGCTCTGCCAACTGTAGTGTGGCAGCAGCAGTGGGACCCTGAATTGTGGGAGTGCAGTTCCCAGAGTCAAGGTGGGTTATTTGGGCTGCTTGCGTGCTGTCTGCAGTGTGGCTTATCAAAATAGATCAATCCAGACATTTCTGGAGTTTCTCTTTCCCTGGGTATGCCATGCACAGTACTTAGTTTGCCTGTTCACAGCTGACTAAATCCTTTTAAGAATGAGTCACTCCCAAATGAGAGGTGACAACGGATATGCAGACAGCGAGAAGTCAGGAGTGAGATAATGACTATTAGAGAAAGGCTAAACTAAAAAGGGAAAGAGCAGTATGAACTGCAGCCCTTATAAATAGCACTGCACTAAAAGGATGGGTTTTATTTGGAAATGCAGTTCTCAGGGAGGGTTTAGGTTTTCTGACCCGTAAGTTTGTCTGTGAGCTTGTCCTGCCTCGCCAGCCCTGGGAAAAGAAACCGGTCAGCATAGGTTGGTGCTGGGGGTGGTTCCCAGGCAGCATCCCGCTCTGGGATGGGTTGGGATAGGGTGGTGATGCCTCATGAAATGACACTTTTCCACGCAGTCAGCCTTGCTGCACTGTGCAGCAGGATGAAAAGAGTGGGATGGGACTCCTTAGCCTGGGCTCCTGCCCTTACATCTGTGGGGAATCCCTCACTGTGTCACACTGAGCAGAGCGCTCTGTCTCTGCAGGTGCTGCTGTCCTGCAGGTGAGCATGCTCCTGTGGGGACGTGAGTCACGCTGGGGTTGGTTTTACACATGGGTTGGGGCCGGGCATTGGCACAAGGTTATTGCCTAGGGCAGAGATCTGCAAAGAGCTGTAGGGAGGTAATTGTCCAAGTCTCATTAAAATGCAATATAATTATAAAAACCCATTAAAAGGCAATATAATTATATAGCTTTATTTTACTTTAGTTATTTATATTTTGTGTAACGCGCGGTGATTTTTTGCACGCCTCTCTGTGTTAAAAGCATCCAGTGAAACTAATGTCTTTCCTGATGCTGAAAATTAACCGTTCACTTTTTCTAATTTAACACTATAAAAAGCAAATGTTCGATTACTTAAGAGATATCATATCCCAAGAATTCATTTATCTCTATGTACATCCAGACATCTTGTGGCGTGACCAAAAAGGCAGCTTGCAGCTTCTCTTCCTGAGGAGGAACCAATTGAATTGGGAGGCAGCTAGCAATCTTGAAGCTAAAGGGGCAAGGAATGGTGGCAGGTAGGTCCTGGAAGATTATTTGGTGGAGTTTGTCATACTGGTGTCCTCTGGTTTTCGCTCATAATTGAATGAAATGTGGTCCTACATTGGTTAACAGAAGCAGGAGAGCAACTGGATGGTGTTCAGTAGCTACGGGAAAAGCAAGGAGGGAGCAGAGAGAATTTGGCCCATTGGCAAATGAAATGGTTTGTGGGGTTGCATTTTGTGGAAATGCGAAGCTCGAAGCAGAGGAGTGGAGAGAGGGGAAGTGGCTCCTGAGTGTGTAAAAGCCACTGGGACCTCCACTGATAATTTGGGCTAAAGGTTATCCTGGGGCATGTTCTGGATCCACAGTGAAGTGTTTTCCATTTGGTCCCAACCGGGACCTGGGAGTGCTGCAGTCCGTCAGCATCCTGCAGCAGCTCCTCCTCAGAGAGCAATTCGTTGTGACAGATTGTCAGGGGATGCTGGCAGTGCAAACCATCTCAGGAGCTGGGATTCTCTTTTTGGTGGGTCTATAGGGATTTTTTTACCCCCATTTTTACTTGTTTGAGAAAAGCACGCTGCTCGTGAGGAGGCTGAGGAAGGATAAAGGGAACCAGGGAGGATGTTTGTCCCCGCTACAAAAGCGGTGGTTTGGGCTGTGATTTATTTGCTTTGGAAAATGAAAGGGATTAAAATGAGAGAACAGAACTCAGTTTCTTCACACGTTCTGATCTCACTGACCTCAGAGCAAATTGCTTTTGTTTTCTTTGCTCGTGGTGTTTCGTCTTGGTGAGCATGGCCCTTTGGAGCTTCCTGAATTGTTGATGCTGGTTTTGACTATGTTATGGTCTGTGTTGGGCTATCTGCAGACATCTTTGTTCAGTTTGGTGTTTCTGCCAAATGCATCCAGAGCACATGGAGAGGATGCTGCTGCTTTTTTTCTTATAAACCTGGGTATAAATGAATTTCTTCCATCCAGGTCCATCCTCTGTCAGCTCCGCACATCACCCTTCCCTGGGCAAGTTGTCAGGTCTCATTTCAGCTCACTTCTCTTGTTACTGCACAAGTCGCTGCTCCAGCATGATGGCTGCATTTCCTCCTCTCTGAAGATCTCCCCGGTGCCCTTGTTTTGTCCCTGCCATCCGACTCCAGCTGCCCACCATCCCTGCCCTGCTCCCTGCTGCTGCACTTCATTCCAGAACAGCAGCAGCAAAAAACTGTTGGAACGTAGCAGTGCATCTTTGTTTGGATTTCCAGATTTTTCTTAATAGAGAAATGCAGTTTTTTGAATATTTATGCTCACGCAGCAGCTGGCACTGAATCTAAGACTTGTCTTATTTCCTGCACTTGGTGCAGAGCAAAGCCCCAGAGCTGTGCTGACCAGTGCCATTTAAGGTCCTGCACTGCTTGGAGGTGGTGGAGAGCTGTTGCCAGGCTGCTTGACCAGTCAATAACTAGTGCTCATTTGTCTGTTTTCTGCTTCTTGATGGCAGTTGTGTGATAGCCCGATCAATTTTATCATTGCCATTCATGTGCTGGCCTCCTGCTGCTTTACTCCGTCTTGCTGTTGTAAGAAAAAGGAGAGCAAAAATCAGGGAGCCTCTCTGCTTCCCCCAGCCTGGGGATGAGGTGGAAATGCCACAGATGTTTGGATTTATTGTGTTTTTCTAATCTTGCATCAGTTTTCAAGATCAAAATCTCTCGTGCTTATTATTATTATTTTTTGTGACAGCCCTGCAAGTATAAATAGAGAAATCACAGACAGTTCCCTGGTGACTGAGGGCTAATATGTGAATAATCTCACCTCCTACTTCATCCCAGTTCCATAGGAAGCAGGCTGTATTACGCGCACCCACAGCCCTCCTTCAGTGTCTGCTCTGGTGCATGAAGTGTGTGTGTAAATACCTGAAGGGCAGAGCTCAGGTCACCAGTGTGGGAGGGACAGCACGAGGAAGGTGATGGGGCCCTGTGCAGGCATCTGGTGCAGTCTGGAGCTGCACACACAAGCACTGGGGCTGGGCTCACCAGCGTGGTGCTGGTTACGTGCTAATGGTTCTGTGGTATACTTAACATCCCAAGCTATCTGATCCAGTCCTGTTTGAAATCTCGGCCCTCTGGTTCTGCTCTACCTTTAGCAAACATCTCTGGACTGTGAAGGTGTTCTGGAAGTGGCAAAATCCTGCTAGGGCACAAAATTATTGAGGGAATTAGGGGATTGAAGAGGCACAAACCGCAGAGGCTGAGGCTTTTGTTCACTGGTTTATTTTGCTTAACCTTAACATTAGGTGTCTGATGTTAAATAACATCAGTTTAGCAGAAAAGCCTGCCTGCTTGCTGCTGCTGCTGGGGAGGAAGCTGTGCCTGAAGAACAAATAGCTCTTCTGGAGCGCAGCTAACCAGCACATCCCAAAGTGCTTTATAAATGAGGCCGCTTTCCTCGTTTTCCCTCCCAGCTGAGGACACTGGCACTGTGCGTGACGTGGGGAGTTGGTGCATGGACCAGGGTGCAACTGGGACCAGAACTCATCTGTGCAGGATGAGTTGGAGGTGGCAGGCTGTCCCTGGGGCCTCCCCATCACTGAGTCCTGTTCTGGAGCTATGGCCATGGCCTGGGGAAGGTGCTGGAGAAGTGGCTGTGGTGTGTACCTGTGTGCTGGCTCCCTGCAGCCCTTCTGCTCACAGTCCTGGGCCCAGGACCACGGCCTGCCTCACCAGTGTAGCTCTTCTGGTGTTCTACATGCTGTGCTTTTCTCAAGACTTCTTCAGGGGGATGTGCTCTGGTCTCCCTTTCCTGCAGGGAGCCACAGGACTGAGGAACTGTGAACAAGACACTAGAGCAGATATGTGCTGAATTTGGCTTCTGCACTGCGTAAGGAGTCCTCTGGACCCTACCCCAGCAGGCTCATTGCCCAGCCTGACCCAGCCACCGCTGCACCAGCAGCCTGCTCAGTTCTGCCTCCAAGCTCTGAGCTACAGCCCAGCCTCCAAGTCTGGGTCTTAGTGATGGCATTTCAAAAAGTTTTGATTGATGCCAAACCAGGAGGAGATGTGAAGATCCTACAGGACATTAACAAATCACCCCATTGATTTATTTACCATGAAAATCACCCTGAACGAATTGCTCTGATTTATCCAACTTTACTTCATACTTGTAATGGGGGGGACTGATTTAGTGATGCTGAGCCCAGCCATTAATATAGCATGTCCATAAATTGTGGTGCGTGTATTAAATGGGGATTTGTAAACTCCAGTCAGACTTCTGATTTCACCCCTCTGCTGTGATCCTGGGCACCTTGAAAGTTTTCCCATCTGAACAAAGTGTTTCCAAGCACAGGAATGCTGTCAGTGATTTTCTCTCTTAGAACCTGGGGATGCTCTCTGCTTTGGGGTCTGGAGATGAGCGTGAACACCTTTGGTTCCCCTTTCTCATTCTCAAATCAGCAGAAAGAGGAGAGGGATGGATGTGAGGAGTCCACAGGTGGGGGAGAGAGGAGCTCTGGGCTGTCTGCAGCTCTGCAATGGCTGGTTCTTTTATGGCTTGCTGCTTTGTGTGTAGTGGAGTCACAGGAGATCAGTATTGGGAAGGGGGAGACAGAATTTAAAGCAAGAAGGCTTTGCAACAGTCATTCAGTCTGACTTCCTGAATTATTCAGGTTGTGGTGTGTTGCCTTGGACTCTCACAATGAGGCTAATAACTTTGTAACTGAGCTAGGCAAGTGTGAAGGGATTTGAGCATCCTCTCTTCACCCCACCCCCAAAATTTGCTTTCAGGTCTACACTGCACAGAATGAGTTCTGTCAGGTATGAAATACAGCTGTGCCTTTGCCCTGCGAAGCTTTCCACCTCCATCATTTTTTACTTTACAACAGTACTGGGCTGTAAGGAGTCAGAATTGGCAAGCTCTGTGTGAGAGATGTAATTGATGTTTCTTCCATGAGGACATCTGAGGGGCAGGAGCTTCTGCTGTGTAGCAGGTACTCGGTTCACAATCGCAGGTGGGCACGGATATACTTTTAAGACAGTAGATGGCTTTGGTTGCTGGAACAAAGTAGAATTTTAATTAGATTAGGAATTAAAGCAAACGACCCCCTACTATGCTATTCTCAATGCTAGGTAATAGCAGATGAGGCCTTGATTATAATTACAGTGTCATAGGTTTTAAAGCTCTGTACTGCCCGTAATGGTGCTCTAACAATGACCTCCTGCATCCTGAGACCAATCAAGACATTTCCCTTTCTGTATGCCTGGATGAATCCCTCGTAAACAGGGCTGCACGAGGGTTGAGGAAACAGAGCCGAATGTTCTCCTGAGTCTTGTACCTGGGCAGGTTGACTGAGTTTCTGTGACTTAGTGACCCCCTCGTTCCCCCCAGCAGCAGAGGAGCGGCTGCGCTGGCAGCATCACCAGACATCTGCCTGCTTCTTGCACTCAGCTCCCTGTGAAGGAAGCCTGCGGGTGTGCTGGGACCTTGGAGGCAGCAGCAGGAGCCTTCCCAGGCTGCAGGGCTGCTCCGTGCTGTGCTGTGCCTGCCTGGCAGCAGCCCTGGCTGGGAAAGGCGAAAGGAAAAATATGAAAGCTTTTACAGAAATAAAAGCTGACGAGGTACACAATTGCGATTAAGAGAAAGCTGCCGTGAACAGTGGGCTGTAGCTGTCGACGAATGCTGATGCTGTTTTTAGAATTGGTTAGGAACACCGGGTCCTGTGGAGGAAGTCATTATTTCCTTCTTTTCCTGCAGTTATCACCGCTGCAAGGAGCACTGTGTACAGGTCTGCTTTTGTCTGCAGAGCCGGTAGCTCTCTTACTCTCAGCAGCTGTGGGGAAATCTGGGACAGCCTCATTTAGTGACACAATATTCTGTGTTGGAATGGAATCCTGGTCTTCATGAAATCAGTAGCAACATTTCTCCTGGCATCAGAAGAGGCAATGTGTGTAAAACTGAAATGCATAAAAGCTAAGGCTGATCTGATCTCAACTGGTGTCATTTAAATTGAATAGTTTCTCCGTTACACGGCGGCTCTTAGATCCCAGAGCAGGTGGGACCACCACATACAGGGCTGGAGGAGGTGGCACTGAGCAGCAGAGTGCCTCTGCCTGATTTTGGAGCCCACAGATAGCCCTGTGACTTCAGAGGGAGGCACTCACTTCCTGGCACCAGAGAAGTGCTGAGATACCTGAGCCATCCCATTTAAGAGACAATAAACACTCTTCCTTGAATTCTTGGCTTACCAGGCCCCTGCCTGACTGCCCTGACCTGTGAGCCTTAGGAGGGCTTGAGCTGCTTTGGTAGGCAGGCTCAGCCAGCGCTGGTTAATCTAGCAGTGAAGATGGACCTAAAAACAAAAAACAAAAGCCAAAAATGCAGAACATCGTGAAACCCTACAGACTGCTTCCCCGCACTTGGGAATTTCAGATGGACAGTGCTGCTGAGAGGGATGTGCTGCATGAGTGTAGAATGTAACTGTGGGACAGCAGCCCTCGGTTTCTTACTGGCACACTTAGAGCAGAACGGAGGATGTGGTGGAACCTTCCAAAAGCACCCCAGGCAGAGGCAGAGTGGAAAGACAAGGGACGAGTAAACAGTGCCAACCCAATTGCACTGGTATTTATTTCACTCTGTGTTTGACAAAAGGGCTTCTGTTTATTTTGAAAGTGTTTGGAAGATTATATCAATGAGAGACATGGAGGTGGTGGCAGTGGAGGTGTACAGGAGGGAGGTTTATCTCCTGTGCTGAAAGCAGCGTACGATCCAGCATGGAATCCTGCCACATCAAACCTGGAGCACTCAATCCTTTGTTAAGGTACTGAGTGAGTGAGAGCACTGCATTATGTGCTGTGCTAGTACCCTGTCAGCTTAGAAAGCAAACCTCAAAAATCAGTTTTGCCTATTTCAAGCCAGCTGACTTTATCCATTTCTTTCTCTGCACTGTACGCTGTGAAATGTTAACGAGGATTTTAAGAAGCAGACACTCTGCTCTCTTTGATGTGCTTGTTTGCTTTCTGCATTCCGTGTCTCTTGGGCAATACACTGTAAATGTTGATGGAGAACGTTTTTTTGGGGGAAGAAACAAGCACACTTCCTTGGAGAAGCGAGAGCTGGAGGCTTTTCTCCTGCGCTCCGACTCCTGCACTTTCTGTTGAAAGAGACTATAGGAGTCCAGAGTGCTCCTGCACTGTGTGCGGTCTGGGAGAACATGGCTCTGGCCTGCAGAAGTAGTGGTGAGGTGCTGTCTCCATTTGGAGGTCAGGGGCTGCAGGCAGCCAGGGGGCACTTGCTGCAGCTGGAGCCAGAGGTCAGAACTTCAGTCAGCGTAAGAGAGGGACGGCCGGTGCTGTGTGGCTGTCGGCCAGTGGGATCACGCCTAGTGGTGTCCTGCAGCCTGCCTTCACGTGTCAGCTTGGATTAAGCTGTTTCAAAGATCGCCCATCCGAGCCTCTGATGCACTCTGAGGACAGTGACCGTAGCGGTGGCTGACATGGATGGGGACAGGAGGAGCGGGGCTGCTCTGTCCCTCGCTGTGTGTACCACATGTGTCCATCAGCATGGAGCTCACCTGCTTTCCCTAGCACGTGTCTGTGCCCAGCGTGCCTGTGCTATTGTGTACTTACACTGAGGATTTTTGCAGCACCGCTAAGCTGAGCCAGGTTTAAATGGGAATGTCGTCTGGAAGCTGAACGGTTAACAGAAAGCCACAGCACCTGTCTGCAGCCCTGCTCCCTCCGATGCTGCTGAACAGCATTTCATGATGGCAGGGAAATAATTCAGTACAGCCAGGCCCTGCTCTGTGGGAGATGAATGGAGCACAAGTGGAGTGGAGGTCACTTGTGTTAATCTGAAGCAAATAGGATTGTGGGACAAGGGGAAGGGGGTGAACCTCCTTTTGTGTACAAATTCTATAGCTCGGAGGCTTAGGAAACAATTTATAGTAAACATTTGCAAAGTAGCCATGCCATTAACCTTTTCTGGCAGGAGAGACAAATGGTTTTCCTGCTTCATTCTGTGCAGATCTCACGTTTTGGTACATATGCAAATCCTGCTGGGTGGCAACGTCTCATACAAATAAGGCTGAGATGTAGAGGCAGCGGGATGGCTTGTGTTTCCCTGCAGCTGCAGCTGGACCTCTAGCACAGGAGGGGCAGAGAGAGCCTGGTGTGTATGGAGGCGTCAGGGAGAGAGGAGGAACCAGAAATCCTCCTGAAATGCTGCACGGTAACAGAAAGCAGTGCATCCTGTGTTTTTGATAACCCAATGAGCATCCATCAATTCCACTATTTGTCTGTCCGTATCCTAACTTCTCAAGGCATGGAAATATCTGAGCCAGTATAATGGCTGCGGGGAGGTGACGTTTGGGAAGAAGAGATGGTCAGCACCTTTTTGAGATCAAAACTAAATGAGTGGGGAAGATGATACAGCGGTGGAGCACAGGCAGGCAGCTTCGCAGGGATGTAGGCTGTGTGCTGTAAAGATACTGTGTGGTGCTGCTGTGCTCCCTGTCCCACAGGCAGGGTGGGGCTGCGAGTCAGTTTCTTTGTGCTGTTTCACATCAGTTAGTGGTATGCCTGTGTAGCATTGCCCTACTTACAAGCCTTCAGTGTTTCTGATCTCTCTACAACGTTTCTTCCATGAGCAGGCACGCGTCAGGCGCTTGCACTTTCAGGATGAAGTCCCCAGTTCTCTCCAGCTTTGGCTGAGCTTCAGGTAAGCTGCTGGATGTTCACTCCTGGCACACTGGAAGGTAAAGTCCTCATAACAAAGAGCACAAATTTGCAGTGTTCTTTGGTTAACACATGCCCTGATATTATCCAGGCAGGAGAAGGGGCTCTGTGGTTACCACTGCCTCTCCATGGGTGCACATGCAGCCTGGGCTCCCTGCTGCCAGCCTGCAAGCCATTAGAAGCAGAGCACAGCTGCAGGGCTTGCACGTGGCTCACTGGCTTCGTTCCCTCTTGCTCTGTGATCTCTCTCTCACACCAAGCAGCATGGCTGCATGGGGTGCTGCTGCTGCAGACTGCACTGCCTGTGAGAGCAGATTGCCTCAGAGCCTTTGGTCTCTCCAGGTCCATTTCCTGCCCAAACCAGGGAAGCTGGGATTTCCATGTGGTTTTGAAGCTCAGCTCTGCTGAACATATACATCCTGTTTCTCTCTGTTCATTCCTTACTACTGAAATGCTTTGGGAAACTCCATCTTCTAAGCAATATGCCATCTCACGGGCCACTGCTCGCTCGAGTTTGCTTATACGGTCATCACCGCCTGGAAGGAAACGTGACACTGGTTTGACATGCTCGGCAGATGAGACAGGGAGAAATACATCTGTGAGTTGTTAACTGAGAGTAATGTTTCTTATATTCAGAGCGTACAGATATTTTTTCCCTTCTCTGCTGAACACTTCGGTGTTTCAGCAATGTCTGTGCCCAGAGAGGGTTTGTCTGGGCAGGGAATGCCTTGGGCTGCTGTGCATGTGCTGTGCTGGGCTGGGCATCTCTGCACACTCTCACTTCATGGCTCGGCTCCTCTGCAGAAATGGGCTTGCATCAGTTCTGGCACCTCGCCTCTGGTCACCAGTGACCAGACTGTGTTGTGGGAGACATTGGTATTTCACCCTCATGTGAACTCAGGGGTCAGGAGAAACCTGGCTTGGTCCTTTCCTTCAGTTGCTGGCAGCCCTTTCCCCATCCCTTTCTTGTTAAGTTTTGTGTATGGAGGTCAAATAATTGTTTAATGTGGTATTTCTCTGAGCATATCATGTGTCATGCTAAAACCTCTGGTTTTCTGTTCCTTTGCTGGGCAGTTCCCCTCTCTCTGTGGTTAGAAGCAGTCTACTAGCCTACAGTTCAGGCTCTGGACAAACCTATTGGCCATGTCATCGAGGAAGAAAGACAAGATACAAAGGCTATATTTTAATTAGACCACAGTATAATTAACACACCTGTGAATACAGCCAATGTTCTTGCTCATTCCCACACCTCTGGGAATTTGCTGCCAACCTTCCTCTCTCTGTGGGAGGAACCTGGAAGCCTGGGGTTCTGAGCTCTGTTTCTGGCGGTGCCACTGATTCACTTGTGACCTTGCATGAGTCCCTTTGGGTTTCACTTGTAGGGCTTTCATTTGTAGGAGAGAGATGAAAATGCTTCCCTTGTTTTTCAGCACTTACTGTGAGCCCTAATTAACACTTTGGAAAGTGAGGAGCTTTAGGCTATGGGGTGCTGCAGAGGTACGTAGCTTTGGGAATACAGTTAATAAATAATAACACAAATGGCACAGGAGTTCCCAAACTACATATTGCAATGGTTTATTTTCATGATTTGTTTACTGCATGTGGTCTATATGAGTCATGCTGTATATCTCTTTATTGTTTATTACTGCTGGAGAAACCCTGCCTAGGCTACGTGAATATTCTGCCTCCTGAAGTGCTACCTTGATGGTGCTGACTCTGTGCTGTCTCTTGTTCTGTCTCTTGGCCATCCCTGTGCTGTTGGGCATTGTCCTTTTCAAGAGCAAGCACCAGAATTGACACTGCTGCAACCCAGTAAGGATGTTTTGCCCCTTAGCAGGGCTGTGCAGGGGCCTGCTGGGGGTGAGGGATCCAGGCCTCCTGCTGGAGGTGGCTGTGTGCGGGGTGAGCTTCCTGCTCCAAATGTAAGGCTGCTCCCTGTGTTAAGGTGAAAGAGCAAACGGGAGGAGGTGGCCAAACAGGGAGAGGAGGGAAGGCTGAGAGACACTGGGAGCTCTGGTCTCAGGGAGGGCTGATGTCTGTACAAGGAAATGGGGAGAGCTTGCCCTGTAGGGTGTTAGACAAGTGTGAAAGGATGAGCTTGGCTCGCTGTCCAGGACAGTCATGGAAGGAGCACACAGATTCTAGGACCGTGTGGCTGTGCTCCTCCCACAGTGTGTGTCAAAGAGACTTCTCCATCTGAGTGTGTTTTTGGTGTACTTTTGGATGTGTTTCATTCTCTGTGCTCCAGTCCTTTGCTCTTCATCTCCCAGCAGCCTTTGTCTGACAGCCCTGTCAGTTAGATTGGCATGTTCCCGCTGCTGCCAGCTTCTCTCATTTTGCCAGGCTTCTCTCATAAATTCCCCATGAGTGTAATTACCGCCCTGATGAGGGTTGGTGCTGCGGGGCTCTCCTTCAGTGGGCTGAGCTCGTGAGTTCCCTGGGCTCTGCTGATCTCCTTGCCATTTAGAAGCAGTGCTGTCTGGCAAATGCTTCTGACTTGTGCCTTTTTATTCAGCTGTGCATGCTGTGCAGATCTGAGATCCTCTTGCTGCTCTCTTCTAGGAAAGCAGGGTAAATTACCAATGCTCATCCCTCCGATGGCCATCATGTACCCGTTGTGATAGGCAGCTGTGTGACCTCCCTCATGGCAGAGCCATTCCTTCTCACTCTCAGCACACTGTGACAGGTAATCTCAGTCGTGGGTTTCTCTTTGCAGCTGCAGTCCTTAGAAACTGAGTTTTCAGGGGATCAAACTGTATTTTGGGGAATTAACCAGGTTGTGTATATGTTGGGTGGACTCTTTTTTTTTTCCATTTACCTCTTGTTGTCCACAAACATCGTGAAGGATTCGTTATCTCATGTCCTTACTGCTATCCCCTGGCAGGAGCCAGCGGTGCCTGCAGCTGGACAGCTCCGCACCCCTCGGGGTGGCCCTGTGAGGTTAATTAAGGGAGAAGGTGCCAGCAGATGGCACTCCTGAATACACAGCATCGTTTCAGCGTTTTGTGGGGCCTCAGACGCTACTTTTGGGTGGGTTTAGCAAAAAAGTGCAGCACAGGACAGCATTCCCACACTGGATTCACACCCTTGGCTGCAGGGCGGTAGGGCAGCGGGGCAGCAGGGGCTGTGTGTCAGGAAGAAAGCTGCTGATGGCCATACCCACTCCCTGGGTCCGTTCAGAGCAGATCACCGTCCCGGGCCTGGGCGAGCAAGGACCCATGAGGGAAGTGCAGTGACTCAGGCACTGCTGCTTCAGCGGTGGCAATTTTGAGTGCGCAGTTTACTGCAGAGACAAAACGATTTTTGCTTGGAAAATTACAAAGTGGAGCAGTCATTACAGGGAGTCCGAAGTACAGCAGGTTATTCTGCAATGCTGACGCATCTGTGGGACTGATGGTGCATCCCCATTTCCCATGTGCTGATAAGATGGATCTGTTCTCGTTCCCTTTGTGTTATTTACAGTAGGACCGGGCAGCATGTGGAGCAGTGGTATGACAGGCTGGCTGCTGCCTCGAGCCAGCATCCCCAGGTGAGGTGCGGTGGGGATGGGGCAGAAGCAGATGTCACCCTGCAGCCTACCTAGGGTAGACCTTGCTTTCATATTTTTGGAGTCAAAAGAGAGAGGAAAATACACATTGTGTGAGGGCTCTTCTGGTTTGGGGTTTGCCTTTTTGAACCCCAACCAACAGAACTCAAAGCCCGTGAGGTGCTGTCCCTCCCGACAGCTCTGCCTGGCACAGCGAACAACTAGGGCTCCACTCTGCCAGCATGTGGCTCTGCTGGGAGAGCAGTGACATTCAGCTCCTGTTAGAAGACGAAAATGGCATCACAGGGCCATCTGAGGGCACATTTGCAGCAGTCGGAGTGAAGGCAAGGTATGGGCTCTATTTCTGAGCCAGGAGAGCAATCTGTTCACAGTCCCTGGGACTTGTCAGCCCGGGAATGATTAGTGAGGCAAAAGGCCTCGAAGCTCCTCCTGCCCAGCTCTGGTGAGACATGGTGATAAGGGGTGTGCACCTAGGAGACAGCTGGCAGCAGCACAGCAGTGCCAGTCCCTCTCACCATAGTGGCTGTCCAGGTGCTGTGCTCCCAGCTGTAACTTGCCTGGTGTGCAGCTCTGCACCGTGTGCTGTTTTGAAGGAAGCACGGCTTCTTTGTAAGATCAGGTGGGATGGCACAAAGGCTCTGTGCCATCAGGTTTCTGATGTCTATGTGGAAAAGTGAACCAGGAGCTTGGATAAAGCCAGACCACCTAGAACTTCACATCCCCTGTGCTACAGCCTGCAGCCTAGGCGCACTGTGTGTGCCCTGCACACAGGGAGTGGGCATGGGGCTGCCTGCTGCTGCTCTCCCCCGACAATGAGGAGCACATCTGGCATTTCCTCGCCTGCTTTGCTGAGACTTTGAACTTGTGGCATTTCCTGCCCTCGCCGTGGGGTAACAGTTCCTCCTACTGGGGCGGGCACCCATCGCCTCCAGAGCAGAGCTCTCCCTGGGGCTGAGTGAGGTAATTGGCCTGTTTCCCTGGTGTGAACCAACGGCTGTGCGAGGCAGCTAATGAGGAGCAGCCAGGGTAGCAACAAGATTAAAAATACATATGAACAAACGTCTTGTTTTGACTGCAAGGATGCACTGAAGCATAAGAGTCTGGGTCCCACAGTAAGCCAGAGGCACATTGTGTTGGCATTCAGACTGGCGGCTGCAGCACGGGCAGCGGGAAAAGGGAGGGCAGGAGCCTGCTTTACACCGGAGTCAGCTGGGGTAATGCCGTGCCGTCACCTACTGCATTTGTCTGTGAGCTGTGGGGCCGCAGTGCGGATACATGGTGTGAGAACAGCAGGATGCTCTGCCCCTCGGGATGGCACCTTTTGTTGTGAAGGTGGTTTGTATGGAGCCTTTATCCGCTCACCAGACACCAAGAGCAGGGAGGTGGATGCTGAGCGTGGTGATCCTGTCCGGGTGGGCCCAGGGGCACTGGCAGAAGCTAAGCAGAGTTGTCAGCAAAGTGCACAGAGGCAGTGGGTACCCATGTTGCTTTTTGTTTCATGAGAAAATACAGCAAAGGTATTTAAATTTTAATTTCTATTTTAAGGGTGATTGTTCTTGGCTGGGTTGGGTCCCTGTAATGCTTGACAAAGCGATTTTCAGATAGTTGAAGGCTGTCAGCACACCCCAGTCATTTTCCTCTCATGAAGGATTTCTGGAAGAAGGCTTATCCTTGCACTGCAGGAGCACGCTCTGGCAGGGAACCTTACCAGATAGCAGGGAAGGCTGTTTGGTACCTGGGCTGCAGGATGCACACGTGGAACCTGCAGGGATGGCTGCCTGCTCTTAGACCTCTTCACAGAGACATTCATTTGCTCATGGAAGCACCCGGTTTCTATGTTGTATGCTGGATTCACCAGGGACCATACATTTCTGAGCCTGGGGTTCCTTGTGTACCTAAAGGCAGAAATACCTCATGGAAGATGAGGGTTAGTGGAATAGTTGGGCAGCCATGTGGGTTTGCAGCCTGTGTGCTCCATGAGAGCCCCCACATCTCCATGATGGAGACTCAATTCCCCAGCCCTCTTGGAGTGCCTCGGCTGCAGATGTCAGCAGAACTGGGGTGAGGGGCCTCTGACCCGGCACTGCAGTGCAAGGCAGGTCCAGTGCTTTGCCAGGTCCCTGTCCCCAGTGGCAGTGAAGTCATGTTTATCTTGGAAGTCCGACCCTCCAGCCCCATCCTGTATATTAGCAATTCCAATAAAAATAATAATTGGATTCAGTCCATTGAATTTAACATTTAAATGTCAGCTGGGGATTTCTTCCTGATCCCAGCTCTTGCCTAGGTGACATCAGATTAATACGCCTGGTTGCATTCTCTGAACGCCCAACATCCACAGAGATGAGGGCTGAAATGCAGTGCTTTCTGCACTGCTGTGCTTTGTGGACTTGACTGGAGCTGGTCAAAAGGTCGTGCCTGTGATTCCTGAAATATCATTTCTCTTTATATTTGATTTTGATCTGAACTGGACGGAGAGTAAAACTTTCTCAGATTTGCCTTGAATTAAGTGCTCCTGTAGATGCAAGCTACAGTAACACTTTATTGTTTTAATGAAGCTAATCACTGAAGGTGATATTAAAAAGGTCCTCTAGTTCATGACAGATCTCACCCTCTCCCTATGGACTGATTTGGGATTAGGGGCTCATGAATGTGTCTTTCCTTAATTTGGTTAAAAATTCTTTTGCTATTCAAACCTGAGATCTTTTGAACTTGAAAATACGTTGTTGTTTTTTCTGAACTGAAGGTGAGAGCTTTCTTCTGAGCTTGTGGCCTTCTGTCTCCAAACCAGTGCTTGGCACTGTCTGTGCTATGTCAAAACAGACCATAACTTCTTCTGTGTGAAAGATAAATCTATGGAACAAACTTTCTGTGGTGTTTGTAACCTGCACGCTTGCTTGGCCGGGCTGCCAGCCTTGGCGGTTCCTTAGGGAGTTCTCTTCTGTGGACAGGTTTACTGACTGTGTCCTGGTGTACAGTGTGATGCACACACATGGAGGGCTACAGGGGATAAAGGAGAGGGAGGTGCTGGGAGAGTTCAGTCAGACACAAAGCAGGAGTGGGTATTGTCCTCTACGAGGTAACCACAGTGAGGGTGTGTTGGAGGCAACGTTGTGTTTCAAGATCCATTAGTTCTCTATGTATAGCTGGGTTTGTTTATGACATGTTCTGCATCTACTATCATGATGTGTTCGGTCTCACTAAGTCTTTTTTTCCAGAACTAGTTCCTGGAATCTTGTTGGAAGCGTTTCAGAGAAATCTTTTCAGCTGCTTCAGCTGCTGCAAGTTGTTTCTATCATGCAGACCCTCCCTGTCCTGATGCTCTAGCTGGTGTTCTGTACATTATGGAAAAGAGGAGCACTTCAGCTAGTTCAGCTGATGCCTGTCTGCTGTAGCCTGGAGCCACTGGTCCTTTAACTCAGTGTCAAACACTTTGCCTGGTCAGCAGCTGGAGAGTTCCTTGCATTTTAACGTTGCAGGTCACAACCATGGGAAGCTTGGGAAAGGTCTCCAGCATGCCTGGCCTCACTTCAAGGCTTCAGACTAAGAACCTGATATGAAAGAGCTCCAGGACCACAGACAGCCTTGTCTCTGGTCTTCCAGCTGTTGGAGGACACTGCCCCGAGCAGCATGGTCATAGAACCTGGCTGTCATGGGATGTTCTTCAGGCAATGCAGTCTTTGTTTGTGGAGTGGGAACCGCATAAAGATGTCTCTCATCTCCAGGCCCTCTGGGCTGATGTTATCTGGATGCCTGGAGTACCTTTGCCTTGCAGTGTGTTGGTAATCAGGCTTTCCTTTATACTCACAAGCCATCGTGCAGTGCCTCATGTTTTCTGTCCATAGCACTTTTGTTTTGATCCACCCATGGTGAAGCTCCACTGGCATCAGTGGTCACACCATAGCTGTGAAATCAAAGCTCACTGGCAGTATTGCATACAATGCTGCTCCTGTTCTCTTTCTGGGGCAGAGCTGACGGACAGTGGTCAAAAGTGAAACTAAGTTATTGGTCTTGGCCCTGATTTTCATTGGTATTAAACAGCAGTGACTCTACTGACTGTATGAGAACAAACCATGGGTGAGTGTGCCCCAAATCAGGGCTGTGTCCTCTTCTGTTGAGGCTCTGAGCCAATAGTGGTGTCTTATTTTGAGCTAAGGAAGATAAATGCAGATAATCTATATATGGAACCCCTGTAACCACATCACCAGCAACAACTCTGTATTGTGCTCCTAGGAAAATGAATCTTACTGTGCAGCATGCGCTGACCTAGTACAAGATTAGTTCTCAGATGCTCAACAGTTGTGGGAAAAGTAGATCCTTGAGAGAGCGGAATGAGCAGGAGGAGCCATGTGGAAACAAGGATCTGGTTTCATGTGTGGGGACAAGGAGAAGGAACCAGTGAAATGAAAGCAGCCTCAGCTGCTTGGAAGGATGTTCCTGTGTGGAAACTGGCAGGGAGCTGAGGGCCTGGGATCTCTTAGGGATGCAAATCAATGCAAGCTTCTGTGTGCTGAGCCTGCCAGTGTGGACAAGTGGTTGAGGAAAAACTGATGCCACGTTTGTGAGGCTGGGAGGTGTCTGACTGCAAACCAGATGGGATTGGACTACAGGGATCCCTTAAGAACTCAGAATCCTGTCCACTGCTCAGCAGGAGGCTGCAGTGTGTCCTGCTTACGAGCTGCGTTAAGGTGGGGCTGTGTACACTGAGGCTGCCAGTCCTGCTGCTCCTGTTGGAAGGCGGTTTTAAATTGCAGTTTGCAGAAAAAATGAAAGAGGACCCGGGAGTGACGGCAGGACCCATGGGAGGCAGTGCTGCCGCCCTGCTCTGCTCCCTGCCTCAGTTTCCCCTCCGCCCAAAGCAGCAGAGCAGTGCTGCAGGGCAGTGCACCTCACAGTGCAGAACAGCTCACTGCGGCTCAGGCAGTGTTTCACAGCACTGGCACAAGCAGCACCAGCTTGTGTTATCACCCCAGTGTGACACCCTGCTCCAGGATGGACATCTCCTGGCAGGCATTCCTGTCCCTTTGTTCCTTCCGAGGGCAGGAGCCGGCAGCCTGGCCCAGAGTTACCCTGAGCACTTGTGTCAGCTCGGGATTTTGTACTGTGTGTGGTAGGAGGGCAGTTCTGCTGGTCCCAGGAGGTGGGTGATGTCCCACGTGGTTGTTCGCAATGGTTGTGAGCATCCGGCGACATTTTAATGCAATATAGCAATAGTGTGTTGAGAAATGCATCTGTTAAATGCAGCCTCTGGTCATTGAGTGGTAGTTCATTGGTGTGTGTTAATGTTCTTATTGCACGTCAGTTAAATCCATGGTTGAAACGTTCATTTTGAGTAGGAAAGCCATCATTTGGGGCAAAAATATAAATAAAAGTACAGCTGGTTTTAATATAATTTTATTAATAAATTTGTATACCGACTTCAGCAAATGTTTATAGTATGTATTTGTAAAACAGATGAAGATGACACGAAGGGAGCCTTCTGTCAGTTTCTTGCTGTAAGGCCAATGACGAACTATCTGCAGAGATGACTTCCACCTCCCCTCAGGAAGGATTCAGCCTCTTACAGGAAGGTTCTCATTGCAGCGTGTTCCCCGTGGTGCGTGTGGTCCCAGCGAGCAGTGCAGTGCGCCCACATGGAGGGAGCACCGTGCCGAGCTCCTTCCAGGGGAGCCGGCAACCCTTCTCCCTTAGAAGCACCGAGGGTTTCCAACACCGTTCCGTTTGGGGACAGCCTTGTTGTCAGGACAACGCGCCGTGCCGAGCTGCTGTGCGGGCTGAGCCTGCCCAGTGCCAGCCCCAGCGCAGCAGATGCTCGCTTGCAGCCAATCAGCAGGCGCTGGCAAACCATGACATCATGGCCGAGCAGGCCCAGCGCTCAGTCATCAGCTTTCAGCATCCCTCCGTGTCCCGTCTCACCCCTGTCGGCCCTGACACGGGGCTGCCCCCACCGCAGGGTGCTGTAGGGATGCTGAGCCGTGTCCCTTCTCTGGGTGCACCTGGGTCCCTGTGCTCTGCTGCGGCCGCATCCTGCGCAGTGCTGAGCTGCGTCCCGCAGCATCTCGCTGAGCTCCTGCCCAGCCTCAGCACGTGGCCTCCGGGAGCAGGACCTGGCAGCTTTTCACAGGGGTTCCTCTTATTGCTCGAGAGCGCTTCCTTTATTTCCCGGCCATCCTATCCCAGCTCAGCGTGCAGTCTGTTTCTGTAAAAGCTGCTGCTCGGCCTCTCTTACCAAGACTCGCACGCCCTTTTCCGTAGGCATGGGTGGTTTGGGGCAGCACGAGCCTGCAGCGCTGCGCTCTGTGTGGTTACACCTGAACGGTGAGCGTGCTTCGCCTCTGCCTTCGAGTCCTCGGGGCTCTCCCTATAGAGCAGCGTGCAGGAAGGCTGCGGAGCTGCCGCTGTGCTGTGCTGTGCTGTGCTGCTCACTGCGTTCCGGGCACCTGACGGCCGAGGGGAGCGCAGCTGAGCACCACTCAGGTGGGCCTGGGGGGCCTCGAATGCCAACTGCAAAAGCACGCACTGTTAGCAAACACCCGTGGTTTTCAGGAACAGCTGTCGCTGCTAGCGAGGTGGCCGTGGCTCCCGTAGCTCCTGTGCTGGACGAGGGCAGGAGCCCTGCTCCGCGCTTTCCGCTGCTCTAAGTCACGTTTCTGTTCCTCCACAGGGGGAAGGAAGATGAGCCCCCCCCTTCCCGCACTCGGCCCTCGGCGGAGCAAGCCAGCCGGCAGCTCGGGGTGCCGGACGCCCGCTCGTAGGACCCGCGTCACTGCGGCCTCGTGCTGCCGTTGTTCAGTGAGACCCTCGGACCGGCGGCATCTCGCCGCGTCCGCGCCGCTTTCTTTCTTCCCGCAAACCGCTCACGTGCGAGGCCGGCCCCGCGCAGCCCCTCCGCCGCCGCCGCCTCACACCGGAGCGTCGCCCCCGCGCGCCGAGCGCTCCCCGCAGCCGGGCGGGCGCGGCCAATGTGCGCTTGGCGGGCGGCGGGGTGACGACAGGGCCGGGGCGCGGCGGCACGTCCCGGCGGCGCGCGCGGCGATTGGCGCGCGGCGGCGGCGGCGCGAGGGGCCGGGCGCGCGGCAGATGGGCTGCGGCGGGAGGGGGGGGGGCGGCGGCGGCGCGGGGCCGCGGCGGGGGACGGCGGAGCAGCATGACAGCGCCGGGAGCAGGTAACGGGGCGCGGGGGGGACGGAAACGGGAGGTGGGGGGGACGGCGGCGGAGCCTCGGCTCCGTAGGGCCGCGGCGGGGCCGAAGTTGTGTCGGCGCGGGGCCGCCCGAGCGCTGCCCGCCGCCCAACAATGCCGCCCGCGCGGCGGGGGCTCGGCGCTATAAATAACCGCGGGGGTTCGATGCCGTCATTGAGCGGCCCGTGGCCGGCAGGGCCCGGTACGCGCGGCGCGGAGCCGGGGCCGCGCCTTTGTCCCGGGCTGCGGGCTCCCGCGGGGCTCCTGCCCGGGGCCGACGTGCCCGCGGCGCTGCGCTCCGCGCCGGAGGCGGAGGGGACGCGCGGAGCGGCGCGGCCTTCGGGGCTCTGAGGGCCTCGGGCTGGGCGTGCTGCCCCGGGCCCGGCGGCGCGGGGCGAGCGGTGCGCTCCGGGCTGTGCCCCCCGGCCCCGGGGCGGCCCCTCCCGTCGCGGCGCTCCGGCGGCCGCGGCCTTCGGGCGGAGAGGAGAGGATTGAGTGTCTGGGCTCGTTAGGCCGCCGCTCGGCCGCAGCTGTGGCCGCGGTGCTGCGGGGGGCAGTGCCCGGAGCGTGCGGCTGCGGCCTTGCCGTGCCCCGGGCCCCGTGCTTCTCGTGTGCCCGCTGCCTGGGCCGCCGTCCCGCTGGGGCCGGGCACGCTGCTGTGCTCCCGCTGCGGCTGGTGGGCGCTTTGTTGGCTGTGGCAAAGAGGGGTTTCCCTTTCTGCGCGAGCTGTTCTCCGGGCAGTGCTTCTGTAGGGGTCTGGCCAGGACTTGGTATTGAAAAGCATACGGTAGTCAGCATCCACATTATTTCGTGTGTCCTGCGCCAGTCCCGTGGTCTAGAAGAACGAAATCTGTGGTGAGGTCTTCTTTTTACACCCGTTGTGTTTCTTTGCGGCTCTCGTGCACACAGCTGTA
Organism: Callipepla californica brunnescens; assembly: GCA_023055505.1. Classification (NCBI taxonomy): domain Eukaryota; kingdom Metazoa; phylum Chordata; class Aves; order Galliformes; family Odontophoridae; genus Callipepla; species Callipepla californica. The sequence continues at coordinate 6,012,669 of JALIRH010000013.1, forward strand.
GGACAGCTGAGCTCTGACGTGCTGCCCGCTGTAAGGAGCTCGCTCACTGCTGCCGGCCTGGCAGCACTGCTGCCGGAGAGCTGCTTTGTTGTGCCAGGCCTTCATGTCTGCCTTCAGCTCCTTCGTTTCCACAGTGCCTGCACAGGACTAGTTGTGAGGGGCACGTTGCTGACCTCGGCCACCGGCCCTGCTCTGGGCACACTCCCCGTGGCTTTGGGATGTTAACACTGCTTCCAGTCCGTGCCTCACTGGTGTGAGCACTGGTTTCTCTTCCCTGTTGTGCTGCTTAAGGCAGCAGGAGCCCCTTGTCGCCTTCCCCTTTCATTATCTGCCTTAGCTCCTGCAGAAGGTGCTTGAAGCTTTTTTTTTCCAGGAATTTCAGGGAACAGAGTGAGTGGGTGGCAAGGGCAGTGGAAAAAAGAAAGAAAAACATTAAGTTCACCTGCAGAAATAGGCCCTTCTACTTGGCGCTGCTGTTTTCTGTTTAGTGAGCATCTTCTACCTTCACCTGTCTTTTGCTTTTTACCCTTCAGACACAGATAGTTGAGCTTACAAGGGATGAAGTCTTGTGTTACTTCTCTGTGCGCTTTGATTTGCCTCTTCCTGCTCCATCAGCTGCCATTCTCACTGAAGTGATTGGTCGCTGTGGTTGGGGCTGGGCAAGCACAGATGATGCTGAGCTTTGTCTCTCAGCTGGTTGGTGCCCACCCATGTACCAGGGCTCATTCTGCACTGGAAAAACACGAGGAACGTGAGGAAGTATCTGTGGCTCGTTAACATTTGGGGTTTGGAGATCTTTTCCAGGTGTGGTCAGTGATGGGGCACAAACATCAGCTGTGGTTCGTGTGCAGTTGGCAGCAAATGTGTATGCTCTGTTGGGGATAGCAGGGACTTCATTTTGTGTGTTAGTTTGGACAGGTGCACCGTAAGTGATACCCTCAGATATCCTCACTGTGTTCAGGGCACTTGGGGGAAATTTTAAGTGTTTCTTCATATTTCTAGGGGCAGAGATGTACTTTTTCAGAGAAATGGAAGCAAAGCCCTTGGCTTCAGAAGGAGACACATTGTGTATGAGCCAGTGGTAGGTGTGCTTTGATCCAGCTTGCTGCACACCTGTGTTTTGCTTTGCTATGAAACCTTGTATTGCAGTGTGGGGTTTGTCCAGCCCTGGGGTACCACACCACCCTTTCAGCACCACAAGGATTCCACAGCCTGGCTGTTCTCATTTTCTTTCTAATGTGAAATGTTGTAAAAGTGCTCTGGCCCCTTAGTAGGCTCACCACTGCTCTGTGGTTCACATGTGCCCAGGTGGGTGCTGCTGTGCTGCTTTGCCATGCCGCCAGCATGCAGCCCCCATGGGCCGTGTTGGCAGAGGGGTGGATGTGGTGGGCCCCTTCTGTTCCTTTCCTGGAGTAGATTGGTGCTCTTGCTTTATTTGGGAAGGGCATCCAGAAGTGCTTCCACTCAAGAGGAGCAGAAGGACTCGTGGTTTCTTTCCTCCTTCTCCTCTTCCTCTGTTCCCAGAGGTGAAAGCAGAAGATCCTCCAGCTGTGAAGTCTCCCAGTGCTTCCTTGCAGAGCATGTTGGTGTGACCTGCAGTGGCTGCGTGTCAGTTTCCATCTATCAGGTGCACCCAGCACTGCCAGCAGCAGCATGGGGTGCTAAACTGGGGAGGGAAGAATGGAAGTGGCACAATTAAAATCACTTTTTTGTTGTTGTTATTTTATTTTTTTATGTCTTCTGCGCTCATGGGCAAGAGATTATGGACTTGGATTTAGGATGTGCTTATAGTGTCACCACAGAAGCCGTCAAGTGTGTGTTTGCAGAAATGGAGACGTGGAAAGTGCCTTTAGCTGCAGTTCTGCTTTGCACAACCCAGATTGTCATGCTTTGAGCTCAGGTTTGTTTGTATCAGGGACAGACATTGATACCACAGCTCCTATTGGGGCATGAATATTTCAACGACTGAAATGATGCCTGCCTGCTCCAGAAAAGGGCTGCTTACATCTGTGTTTGATCTCTTAGTGAGCGTTGCTGGCTCGGGTTGGCACCCTGGTTATTTGTTTCCTGCAGATGTGGTCTCTGTCACTGTACTGTTACTTGCCCTTCTTTGTTGCTGAGGTTCTGGCTACCCGAGATGGGAAAGATTGCCAGCAAGAAAAAAAACATTCCTGTTATACTGCTGAGAGAGCACTTTGTACGATGCACCAGCCAGAATGAAGCGGGTTAAATTCTAAGTCTCTGCAGTAGCAATCAGGAAGAGCTCACTTCTGCCCCACGTCCTGCACCCCACCTGCCCTCTGTGCCTTTCCACGTTCTGTCAGTCTCTCCTTACTTCATCCTGCTCTGCAGGAATGTGCAGTCCTCCTCTCCAGAGACATTAATAATGAAAAATGGCTCCAAAGCACCTAATTAGGGGGCGCTTCCTTCCATGATCCGTGATACAGGTGGTGACAGCTCTGAGCAGCTCGCTCCCCAGGGCATGCTCTGTCCTCTCCTATGGTCCTGGAGCACTCTGTGTGCTCGGGGTCTGTGCCGGGCTCCTTCATATAGTGGGGAAAAGCAGTAGCACTCTGGGTATGGGGCACTTGCCCAGCCCTAAGTCTTAGGGTGGTAAGATACTGCTCTGCTGATTTAGTCCCATAGGTGAAGCAAAAGGTTAGTTACCTGATTTTTTGTATTTTTGTTTTTAGTTGTATTTCATGTTGTTTGCATTGCTGTTCTCCAGCACAGAGGCAGAGCTTGGCCTTGTGGGTACAACTGAACAAACGTGGTCCTGTCTGTTTGAGGAGCATGTCTGTTGGAGCAGTGATCCTGTGCCCTGAGGATCCCAAAGCCCGTTCCTCTGTGAAAGCCGCTGTGAAGGTTTGCAGGAGATGGCTGAAGTGAGGTCTGGAGGAGGGGCAGCAGGGTTGGGAGGGCTGGCTGCCAATGGCAGGTGCTGTGGGTGCACAGCTGACCTGGGCTGCTTGGAAAACCCAAGGTGAAGTCAGACGGCCTTGGGAGCCGGCAGAGCAAGGGAAGGTACCAGACAGAAGTAAACGTTGGATTTCTGTGTCCTGAGCTATCTGTGGGTGAAAGGAAGGGCCTGGTGTGGCAGGGAGCTCACAGACCTCGGCCTGCAGGTGCTGAGATAACAGAGTGCGAGCCAGCAACAGCTAGTGCGGGTAGCTTCATGCAGCATGTAACTTCATGTGTGCTTTCTGAAAGCAGAGCCATGGCACTTCCCTCTATCAGTGCCCACCGTCCTGAGACCTGTGGCTCCGGTGGGACATGCAGCTAAGGAGGTGCTCTGGGTGATCTGTGAGGTGCTGGATGTTCTTGAATCCAGTACGAGGAGCTTGTGGAAGAGGACTGTGCTCCTGAGTAGCAGGAATCTTGTGTTCTGTGGCTCCCACCCACCGCTTTGATCGTGTGGGGAGGTGGTTGTGGGCATGTCACACCGTGTGGTTTGTAAGGAGAGAGGTGGGGGATCTCTTGGGGCCGGGGATTTGAGGGCTCTTTAGATGCTCTGTGTTGCATTTCACTTGCTCTTGTCTGGGAGAGGTGTCCCTGTATGCGTGTATCTCATATGCAAATGCGTTTCGAGATGCTGTGTGTTTTATCTGTATTTAGAAAGGGAACAATTTGGAGAAAGAATCCACCAGGAAATGTCGGTTTCTGCAGGCACAGGGCTCCTGGCAGGGATGGGGGTGGGAGGGGTGGGAGTGAGGGGGCGGTTCACTGAGGTTTTTCTCCTATAGCGTTTTGGGAAAACTCCAGCCAAGACCCACATACAGTCAAATGAATCAGCTTTCCATTTTGCCATAAGTAATTGGCAGCTCTAGCTGCAATGCAGTTTTGATGTACATCTAATACACTTCTTCTAGGTTGATTGAGGGGAAAGCCTGCAGTAGCTGCTTGATACTGAGTTGGCCTTTGTCCGGAGCCCCTGAGCTGGTAGGAAGACTTTGTGGGCTTCTCCTTGAAAAGCAAGCATTTTCTGCTCTGGTCTTCAGGCTGTCATTGATGTTTGTCAGCTATAGAAGAGGCATTTCTTGTTGCATGCGAGCACAGGGGGCAGTCTAAGCTGGCACACGGCACTGTTGCTTGGCACAGGGTTTCTGTGGAAGAGTCTCATTTTGTAACAACTTCAACAGAATATTCATGTTCTTAGAGGAGTGAGTGTTCCTGTGCTGACAAATGAAGCCTTTTGGCCTTCTCATATTCCTGTAGCAAAATGAAATTCGCTTGTTTTCTAAAGCATCTGGTGCCAATTCAGACTCAGAGCCCTCTGTGTCTGCTGTGGGATTTCCAGTGGGCTCGGGAAACTTACCAGACAAGCTCAGCATTCACTGCTGGAAGTATCTGGGGTAACCGGAGGGCTTTCTTGTCCTGGAAGCAGGACGTGTAGGAGCTGCCCTTGGCAGTCTAATCCTTGCCAAATGCTTTTTATTTCCTGTTGGGAGCGTAGTTTTACATGGAAAGATTGTGTTGCTTACGTGACTTGAGTGTCTGTTGGTAAATATTGACTTTAATAGCATACGCTTCACCTTAACAGGATAACAGCGGTGTTAGGGATGAATGCCCAGTGCTATAACTTTTGCATTCTTTACAGCATTTTAAATGGTAAATATCAAATGTATTATCTTGTCACATTTGAAAGTCCATTAGGAACAAGTTACATAGAGGAAGCTGTAGTCATCCATGTGATTAGTTCAGCCTTGGGGTTTTAGTCATGGCCAGGGCTTTGCTGAGCTAAACACTGGCTAAATGGAGAAAAAACAAGGCTAGCCTGGAGGAGCTCTTCCGTGGGATCTCCTCATGCGGGCAGCATGTGGCCTTCCTCCCTCCTGCCCTTCAGTGGGGGAGGAAACATTCACAGAAAGTGCTGTACAGTCCTCGTGGGGAGCAAATAGCAATAGCACGGCTGCCTCCTCTGCATTTTGCACCTGATGTGAAACACAAAAATGACTGTTGTTACCCTGCGCCTTTGTAGGGGACAGAGGAGACTGCTGGATCTTTAGAGATGCAAATGTACAGAAAGCAGAACGGCTCTCTGCTTGTTTGGGTCAGTGTTCTTTGTGTACCTGGGGAGAGATTGCATCCAGGCCTGCTAGGCTGAAGCTTGCTCTTTCTCCAGTTCACTGGACAAGTGTTTTACGTCTTCTTCAGCATAACTTGAAATGGGCATTGCTTTACCCTGTTATGGAAGAGAGCTGCTATTTCTACAACTCGTGCTGTCATGTAGGTAACCTTTTTCCTTTCTGAACGAAGTCATTACATCACAATGCAGTAATCCTCTGCCTGTGGGATAAACCATCCTCTGTCTGTGTCTCTGTCTCTTATCTGCGTTTGTTCTCTCACAAAGTGTTTGTGGGGGAAGGAGAAATGAGGGGAGAGCAGAAGTCCTGATTCTGCCCTGTTAAACTATCTTTAGAGAGAATAATGCATGGGTTGTGCCTGTGAAGGGCTGTTGTCTCACGGAACTACTGCTTTGATACTTTATCCACAAAGTGAAGCTCCAGAGCCTCAAGTCAGAAGAGCCTGGGGATGAAATTACACCTTGGCCAGGCTCTGACAGGTTAAACTTTACAGAGATGCGGGTAGCAAATTATCCACAGGCTGAATTGCAAAGGAGGGCTTTCACATGGGCTTTAAAAACCTGTTGAGGAGATTGAGTGGATAAAAATAGTACGTTCTCATGTCCCTCTTTTTGTCTGCCGAGCTAAAAGGGATCTCCAAAGAGAGGACTGTACCATTATGAGCTCTCAGCCCACAGGAAGCTGGGGCTGGAGCAGTGGGGCAGGTCAGCATGGAGCAGGCAGCCTGACCTGCTGTCTGGCCATCAGACCAGGTTTCTTCCTTGTTCATTGCAGTTTCTAATTTGTTTGGGTGCGCCAGTGTACTTGTTCCAGGGTCCGCTTGCAGCACAGTGTAGCATTCATAGCCAGCCTGAGGTGTGCCCGATGAAGTATGGTTCATAACTATTCTCAATTCATTTATGAAGGGAGTAGGTGGTGTGGCTGCCTGGACAGCAGGGACTGTGCTTGGTGACCCTGCAGGTCTCTCTCAGTCCTGTGTTTCTGTGTAACTGGAGGAGACGCCGTCTATGCAGCATCAGGATGCCAGTGATGTAATTTCAGCCTGTCTGGCCGGAGCACCACTGAAGTCAGAGAGGCTGCACACGTGCAGAGAGGGACTGGGTTTGATCTTTTCTGTTCTGATACAGAATAGCAAGGTGTGATTCAAAATGAAACTAGTTAACTGAGCAGAGAAAGTATGGATGTGCGTGTGTTGATTCCATCTTTTACCCACTCCAAGGGGAAATAGCCCCTGGTAGTTTTCAGGGAAGCTTCAAGATCCCTTGATGTTGGTGAGTAAGTAAGTTGAGAGATAAGGAGTAGGGTCCCCACAGTGGCTCGAAAAGGTGTCGGCCCTCATTGTGGGTGGATGTTACAGTGATGGATCTATTGAGCTAACGCATCTAGAATGCTGTGAAGACTTTATGGTTACTGGCATGCCATTCTGCAGCAGTTTTGAGCATTTCAGCAGTAGTGCACATATCCAGAAGCTGGAACTTGTAGACTGCCTGAGCTGTCAGCAGGACTGGGCTCTGCTGGATGCCATGCAGTGCATGTTGCTGTGCCTTCACAGCCATCAGAACAGGTGAAGGCAGCAAGTTGCTTGGAGTGTGAGCAGAGGAGCTTGGGTTGGGCAGTGCCCATTTGTCCCCTCTGCAGTCCATGGAGACTCTGGTAACAGCCTCTGTATCCTCATGGTAACATTTCTGTGCATTGTGGTTATCCCCAGAGTGTTCTGTCCTCAGATCCAGGAGCCTTCCATAGGCATGCTGCTGACGTCGCCTTTGTCCATGTTTCAGCTGTGCTGCTTCTGCTGGGAAAACAGGCTCTGTGTGGTTTTGTCCAATCTCTGAACGTTTCAGTGAAGGACAGGAAACTTCCAAATTAGATTCTTTCCTTATCTTCTTCAGTCACTTCCTGTTATCGGAAAGTTCAGAGCAAATTGGTTTCTTCTGCTTCGTTTGTATTATTGGTGTGCTTCTGTTTAATTCTGGCAGAACTGTTGGACCCAGACTCCGAGGGGATGACCACGCTGCAGAAAAAACATGGTCATGGTAGGACTTTCCAGCCGTCTGTTATCACAGCCTTGACTTTTATAACAGGGTACGATTCAGAGAAGCATTGATTTTTATTTGCTAGTGTGATCTGTGAATTGCTCAGTTACAGCTGTGACAGCAGCTTCTCCCTGTCTTTAAGGGTCAAACACATAAATGAGTTTGAAATCTGCAGAATCACAGCTTAAAGTCCTCTGAACACGCTTAGCTGAGTGTGGTACCTTTCCTTTTGTGCCGTTTTAGAGCCAGATGTCATGGAAAAACGACTTCTGGTGCTTTGATGTGGGCTCATGATTTTCTCATTGATGCTGTTCATATTGCACGCCCTCTGCTCTGTGATGGGTGTGAGTGCTCACTAACTGCAGCCATGTGGGGGAGCAGCTCCCTGCTGCAGAGGAACGTCTCTGCCAGCTGTGGGTGCCGGAACCACATCTCAGACACTGTCCCTCTGGGCTCTCCCTTCCCTATGCTTTGTCTTGGACAGTGCTGAGCAGTTTCTGGTACTGGGGTCCCACAGCCCTGAGCTGTGTTTCTGTGCTAACGCCCGTGCCTTGCTCTCTGAAGACAAAAGGTAGAACCCAGTTTGTGATCACACTGGGCTCATGTCATCGTCATCCCAGGAAGCTGGTATCCCTGGGCTCGAGGGACTCACCTGATTATAGTTGTTTAACTGTGAAGCAGTTGCCAGTGAGTGATGCCCTTGCTTCCACTTGTGCAGTAGCTCAGCCTCAGCATCTCTTTCTGTACCCTTTCAGCACTGCTGGTGCTTCATTGGCTGTGCTGAAACCAGTGAACTTGGGGCTGCAGCTCTTGCCTGACAGTTTAAGGGAAGCCAGTTTTTCTGCGTTGGTTCTTGTAATGTTGGAAAATGGTTTGCTCTAGAGCTTTTGTTCCTGGAAGTGTGAACAGGATAAAATTGAGAGAGATGGAAAAACAAAGCCAACTCCACACAGCATCCCAGGTAAGCTCTATGGAGTATGGATGGAGTTTCTCCCACACGTTGAATTACTTTGCAGTCAAGCTTCTGAGAACTGAATAGATCTGCAAACTTGTGTCAGAGCTCAGCAGTGAGATCGCTTTCAGCAAAAACCATTCCCTTGTTAGTGCTCCCATAGTCTGCAAGGGGTCTCACAGCACAGCTGCTGTCCCGGGGGCAGTCCTTATGAAAAATAATGGCCTTTGGCCAAACCCTGCCTCCAGCCGTGTGGTCTGACCTCAAGTTTTATTTTAATTTTCAGAACTGAGGTTTATAGAATAGCAGCATGTAAAATTGACATCAGTTCCCTCTTGATCTGACACCTAAGTAGCATTTGCAGTAGGAACGTGGTTTCCAGATTCCTGATGTTTCCCAGCACACATTCAGCCTTTCTGTAGTGCCCTTTCTAGTTGCTCTCCCTCTCAGGTTTCCTTTCTGATGCGGAGCTCTTGGGATGGGCATTCTGCAGATAGCTGCAGGGGTTGGCCAGTCCTTCAGGAAAGGTGTTTCCTTATAGACAGGAGAAGAACATCCAGTTCTGCCATCCGGGCAGTCCTTAGAAGAACAGAAACTTGTTTCCTTGTGGGCAAAACAAACCTTCTGCAAAGACTTAGGAAGAGATTTCATTTCTATTTGTACAGTCTATGGACTGGGATCATATGTTGCACTTGGATATAATGCCCCTGAATGTGAATGAGATCAAGGCACTCTCCTACAGTTTGCTGCAGCTGAAGTTACATTAGTGCTGATGAAAACTGCTGAGTGTAATGGTGTACCTGGGTAATAGTGTCTGAGGTCCATCAGTAAGGCTGAGAACTTTTGTTGTGACAGTGGCCCAGCAGTCAGTGGTGAGTTCTGCTCAGGTGAGAGCAGTACAAGCCCAGGAAGCTGTCCCACAGTCTGCCTGGCTGGCCTGTTGTCTTCTAGCACAGGTAGACCTGTGGGTCAAAGGCAGGTGATGTTAGAACTGGGATCGTGCTTTTCTTTCTCATGCATGTCCCTCAGAGAAACCAATGAAACTAGTCAAGGATGCGGGGTAAGAGAAACTTTCCATCCCACGAGGCATCAGAGGTCTGTGCTGTGTGGTAAGAATCCTGTTTCAGACTTGAGGGAATGCACCCAGGTGCTTCAGCAGTGCCTGCTGATGGCACTGGGAATACCAGAACCACAGCTTAGCCCCCCACTGCACTGACTGGTGGGGGACGTCAGGAGTTGGATGGGCTGGAGAAGGGCTGGTACCCCCATGGCTCACAGAGGTGGCCTCATGGCACTGAAGATGTCAGCTTTGTCCAGGCCCAGTAGCTACAGGAATATGTGCTGGGTGGGTCCAAGGAACTCCTGTTTGGCCAATGTTGTATTTGCTGTCTGTGAGGCTGGTGGGAACTGAGCTCTGCCTTCTGCATGCAGCTGCTGCTGCCTCTGTGCTGCGTTACCACGTCCTGTCTTATTCTCGGAAGGCAAATGGATGAAGTTATGGCCATAGCTGTCTGGAAACTTGAGGAAAAGATGTTGAGCACAAGCATTTTGTGTCGAGGAAGTCTAGGCAGTAAATGCAGGAAAGCTTTGGCTGCAGGTGGAGGCCTTGTGTGAGCGGTGAGGTTCGGTAGTGCTCACAGGTCAGGTGGGTATTTCTGTGTGAAGATTGGCGTGAGCTTTGTTTTGCCCAAGAGAACTTGGAGGCTCTCTGTTTCTCTGACTGATGTTGTTTGTTGTCTCTCTAAAGTCTTAGAGAAGGAATTAATACTGTGAAGTGTATGTGCCAAGTAAAACATGAAGAGATGGAGGTTTGAAATAGAGTTGAATATTTCTGTGAGAAGCATTCTGCTTTTTTCAAGCCATGCTTTAATGGCACATCTTAGATTTTCCTTGGTAGCATTCCTGCTTGATAGTGTTTGTGATAGCCAGGCCCTTATCTGCTCTCCACCACTATTAGTTGCAGCTTAATGACATGTTATTATATTGGTTTGTTATCACTCAACTTGCCAAGTCATTTATCTCTTGGAAGGATGGAGAGGAGAATGTATTGCATCTCTCTCTTGACGTTCTGCAACACATGTGTGTTTCGCCAAAGCCTTGGGGGAGGAGCATTTTCTGACATGGCAGGTGATGCAGACCTAGGAAGGAGGTGTTGCACGCTGCCTGCACTAATACTCAGTGAGGTCATCTTAATATCCCGTTACCCTGTATCTGCAGAAGTTGGTAGGGAGGAGATCAGTGAAGTAGCTCGATGACGCACAGTGATTCCTGCTCTGTGCACGCCAGTTGGATTTTGGCAGCTGTTGCCATCAGGTTATCACTGGAGATTTTGTCCTGGGCACAGACAGGTGAACAGTGGAGGTGTGTGAATCGTGGGGCACCGGAGCAGCTGCAGGACTGCCTTCTGGGGACTGAGCTGGTGCCACAGCAGTGGGGGGGAGGGCTGCAGCTTTCCCCCAGCAGCCAGCACAGGCCAGGGGCTCGCTGCAGGGAATGGGCTGTGCTGGCAGCCTGCTGTGTCTGAGAGCTGCAGGGACAGCTGGGGCTGTGGAGCAGGCATTCGTTTTGTCTTTTGACTTGCTAAGAAATGAGGGCAATTCATCCTGTCAGTCTGGGAGGAGTAAGCTCTGAGCCTGTCAAAAAAGTGGCAGTGGCTTAACCGATTCAGTTGTAAATCACCTGCTCCAGTGGTGTGGATGACTGGATGTAGACCGGGTGTAAACATGCTTGTGCAAATCCCAGCCTTTGCTTCAATCCACTTTGTGCAGTTGGGTCATCAATTTAAGTAATGCTGACTGCTGAAAGAATTAGGCCTGCTTTAAACATGTCAGCCTTAAAGCTTAGATTGTAATTAAATGTTTTCTAAAGGGAGTCTGGTGTCCTCTGGTGTCAGCTTGGGTGTGGAAGCTGATCCCGGTTCTGGTGTCCCTCTCCTCCCTGGGGGAGTTACGGTGCTTAGGGCCAGGTTGGGTGGATGTGTGCCGTGCCTGTGTCACAGCCCTGATCCTGTCCTTGGAGCTTCGGGGTAAGTCAGCAGGTGCTGCACATGAGTGGTCTGGTACAGACACACCTTCCCTCCTGCCTGTAGCAGTAGCTTTGGCAGAGATGTTCATGGGGGCAGAGCTGTGTAACGTGGCTGTGTCCGTGTGCTCAGAGCATGTGGCCCCGTGCCCTTCATCTGCTGAGCACTCCTGAAAGGTTCTAGGCCAGGGCTGCTGCTCACGCTGCGCTTGGAAGAGCTGATTCGTGTTGAGTCCAGCATCACAGATTCTCTGGAAGGACAGATCCAAGTTGCTTGTGGCATATTTGTGAGAGAGCCATAATAGTAATAGGAAATAATGGCAATAGCACCTTTTACCTCCTCCAAGCACTGCCCAGCCATTAGCTAATTAATAATCTGCGGGAGATCCCTGGGAGAAGGCCAAGGGCTGCTGTCCCTTGGCTGAGCAGAGATCCCAGCTTCTGTGGGCTCCTTTGGAGCTCAGCATGTGGTGTATGTCCTGAGCTCTTCCCCTGTGCCACAGGAGATAGTTTCTCTGCTGTCTCCATAGCTCTAGGACGTTTTAAAGCTTCTCTTTTAAACCTGGTCTGGGGAACTGCTTTGGCGGGGGGGTTGGACTAGATGATGTCTGGATGTCCCTTCCAAGCTCTACAGTTCTGTGATTCTCAGAAAAGAGGAGTGGAATTCTATTGTTCTACTATGAAGCTTACACAAAGGACTGAGGAAACTATTCCGAGGGAATGTGGAAGCCCTGTGATGGACAGGAGCCCTGAACCCAGCTCTCCCATGTCCCTGTTAATGGCGACTCGTTCTCTTCTAAGGGAACAGAAGCTTGAATTCCTGTGTTGCATTCAGGGGTGCACCCTTCTGACAGAGCCCTCCTGAGCAGTAACACGTTCCCATGAAAACTTTCTCAACCAAACATGTGACTTCCTGAAAAGTTAATGACCAGCTCCAATTGGAGACCTTGGTGCTCCCAGGAGCCCAGCCTGTGCCTGCCGGATCGCCATGTGTCTGTGGGGAGGCAGAAGCCTAAGTATGGCATTGCTCCCAGGTGGCCTGGGCTTCGTTACAGTGTAATTGTAGCCACTGAGAAATGAAGGAATTGAGGCACGCTGTAATTAAGCAATTGACCAGAGCTCCTGTGGTAAGTTGGTTACAGAGCCAGAGAGGGCATCTGATTCCTGGGGCTTCCTCCTGTGCACTTACACAGGGAGACAGGACAGGAAAAACCCTTCTGATTTGGGATCTATTTGAATATTGAAGGCTGTATTTTTTTTTAAAGACCTCAGCTCCCTTTGAGAAGAGCAAAAATTATGGGAATGCCAATAGCAGAATGAATCACTGATTTGCAAGTAGTTAACCACTGAACTTTGGAGAGCTGAATGGGGCAAGAGGCTGCAAACACAGGGGGGATGTGGTCAGTGCCTCTAGCAAAGGAGTGTTCAGTGGTGATACAGACAGCTATGCCTCCCTCTATGGATAGAGGCAGAGTGCTTGAATGCCAGGGTATCAAGGTAGCATAGCAGAGAGGATGTGCTCCTAAGGATGGGACCACTGTGTGGCAGTAGGACTCAGTGCTGCATGCTGACTCAGTCGTTTGAGAGCAGAGGGATAGAGCTCATTTTCCATAATGTTTATCTGGACTGGGGTGCTTTGGGTGGTGGGTAGCTGACAAGTGCAGAAACATGCTAGAGCAAAAGATGTTGCTGTCATTGTCTTCAGCTGGCAGTGACTCTCTGGAGTGTGGGAGATGCTTTGTATGAATTCAGACTGTAGCTTTGATACGTGAGGCGTGCGTACAAGGTATAGAACCTGGGAGCTTGGCTGGATAGTTCACAACTGCTGGTGGTGAATGCTGGACAGCAAGAGGAGAGCTGGGCTCCTGGGACGTGTGGCAGGGACAGGTGGTGGGATGTGCTTGTTAATTTATCTTGGTTTATTAGGCCGTTTCGGACTGTAATTTAATCTCTGTGCATTGATTTCACACTTTGTGTGCGGACTGGTGGCTGCATTCTGATGAGCACGCTGATTACTCCTGGAGTGCATGGGGATCATTGGAGGTAGGGATGGGCCTTACTGAAGTGTACCTGTGTGCCATCGAGGGATTTAATTTGTTACTGCTGGTGAGCGGCTTCTTAAACCTGAGATCGATGGCTCAATGGGTGCACAAAATGGAATCAGTTTGTATAGTATCATGTATCATTTTGATAGTAGAAGGAAAGTATTTTAGAACGCAAAGTAGTACGGAAATGAGTCCCATGAAGTGCTGCATTCCTTGTGGAGCTGTTTCAGACTGGGCTGAATCAGAAGATAATGAGGTAGCCATAAACCATGGTGCTTTGGCCCTGTTTCCCAGTGGAGGCTCGTGCAGCACAGACCCAATTGGGGCTCCTGGGCCCTGGGCTGAGCTGAGCAGTGCCCAGCAGAGCGGTGGGACATCACGTGCCTGGCACACACACAAGTGATGCTGGGCTGCCTGTCTGGGGGCCTGGGCTTGGCCTTGCATTTGCTTTCTTCTCAGGGTTTGTGCATTTACTAGCTGGCATCCTGGCTCTTGGCCCCCTGTGGCAGGCAGCCTGCTTTCAGCGTGCTGGGCCTTAGAGGTGCCCTTGACTTCGGTGGGAGCAGGGGGAATACGGTCCTTGCAGGGCTGGGCAGAGTGCCTGAGTCAGGGAAAGGGCAGGCGGCCAGGGCCTTCCCACAAAGGCAAGGAAGTGGGATTCAGTTAGTTCTTACAGGAGCATTTAGCTCCCCAGCTTGGAAGGTCTCATAGGAACCTGATCCAGCATTGCCAGAGTCTATTCTGTGACTTCAGTGGGAATGGAATAAGACTCTAAATGCGTTAAACTCCTTGCACTTTTATCCATAACGATGTTGCTGATAAGCAGAACTGAATTAAATGGTAATAAAGAGCTGTCTTCCCTGTACTGTTATCTGGTTTCTCCTGATAGAAATGTCTGCATCTGCATTCTTTTAGGTTTGGTTTGGTTTTGTTTTCCCATGGTATCATACTCTCTCTAATAAATAATTTGTGGTTCTTTGTGGCAATTTTCTTTACTCCTGAAAAGAGCAGATCCTGTTTCGTATCTCTTCTGGCTTTGAGGTGTGTAGTTGCAAACAGCTTCTGCCCTCTCTTTTCCTCTTAGCGTTGCCTCCTGTTTACAGTTGTACCTGCACCTCAGGATAAGTTTGCTTAGTATAAGGTAAATATTGACTCTTTTCTGTTATACCAACCTTTTATTGCCTTATTTTGTTCCTGATGGCAGATAAATGTTGTTTGAGCAGCCAGGAATGATTAATTTTGCAAAGGAACCTTCATCTCTTGTAAGCAAGGGAATGCTTGCTTCCAGGTGTTAATAAGCAGCATAGATGGTCATTGCCCCTCTGTAGAGGCTGCTCTTGGGTTTCCCTCTGAAATTCATTGCAAGGGAAGGAGAAACAGTCCTGAACATTTGCTTTTGTACGTCCTTGGCCAGTCTTTCCCTGCAGCACTCTCCCAGCCCGGGTGTGCATGCTGAGTTGCGATGAGGCAGAGCCCCATCCTGCTGAGCGGGGCTAGCAGAGTCTGGGGCTGAGCAAATCCTTGTTGTTGTTGCTGGAACTTGTTTCACCTGTGGCAGTGGCACACTGATGAGAACAGCAGGCAGTGGTGCATATTATCAGCATAAGTTCTGAGGACTTTTCTGGCTGCTATATCATGACATGCAGTCTTGCGAAGAGAAGATAGTATTTTCTGCCTGTGATCTGGCCCGTCGTGGAGCCAGTGCTTTATGACTGCCTGCAGCACACTGAAATCGCCTGGAGTCTCCTATTAGAGCTAGGCAGTAATTTGGTGAGTTCATCTGCTGTCTTCTTTTCCACTGAGACATGCGTGTTGTGTTCTGTTCAGGTCCTCATTTCTGTGTGTCTCCTGCTGTTAGTGACCAACTGGGCAGTGCCCTGTGCTGCTGCACTGTGAGAATACAGGCAGTTATCCTGCAGGTGCACTCCTCAGGTTGTTGGTGTTGTCCCTTCTCCTGGCATGACACCCAGATAGTGCTGGTGGTTCCGAGGTGTGGGTGGGAATGTCTTAACTCCAGGGAGTATAGCTGGTGGCTCCTTTGCTGTCTGAGCAAGTGTCCATTGTGACCTGTCAGCATCAGCAGATAATAGTGATGGCTCATGGGTTTCCCTAGCTCTGTTTGCTTCTAGAGGCATCTCAATGCTGCTTGGAGCTGCTGTGCAGGACTCGGGTACCTCAGGACTGGGCAGGGAAAAGAGGCACTGGCCTTGCGCTGCAGATCAGGGAGGAGCTGACACATCACACTGGTTGGCACAGCAACTTCTCGTACAGCAGCATCTCATGGCAAAGAGCTGGGTGTGCAGCCCCTTTCAGTGCTCCCTGTGCCCCTGGCTGCTGCTTCCAGGCTCACCCACATCACCAAGGTGGTGACAGCTGGGCCTGGGGCTGGGATATGGGCTAGCCCTGCTGGCTGAGCTGCTGCTGAGCACCTGGGGGCTGCACTTGGTCCCTCAGCACAGAGGGTGCCGGGGCTGCCAGGTCTGTAGGGCTCCACCAGCTCAGCATTGCAAGGTGTCCATCACATCTTTTGCTCTACAGTTCCTTCATCAGCCTCACGGTAAGCTCAGGGCTGGGAATTACTCTCAACAGGGATGGGCTCGCTCGCTGCTGACTCTTACTGAGACCTGGTTGTTAATGTGATTTTTGTTTTGTGTGATCTGTGGTCTTCTTTTTGCTGTTCATCTCTTAATCAAAGCCTGTTGTCTTCTGAGGCTTTGTAGGAATCTTCCTATGACAATGACGTTATTTCTACATCAGGTAATTCCACGCTCACGTGGCCTTGCTGTCAAGCAGTGGATGGCTCTGTGTGTCCGTGCCTGTCAGGCTGGAGCGATGACACCACTGGTTTTGGGGGGTTTTAGCAGCAGCTCCTGTTTGCCCCCTGACCTCAGAACAGCCCTTGTTCTGCGTTTCCAACACTTGGTGACATTTCTCCAGTCTAGGATTGGCTTTTATCTCTGCAGCTGGCTCTGCAATTCAGCTGGAATCAAACTGGGCTTTGATGTAATGGCACGGCAGCACACGTAGCCTCATGTGCTTGTCACAGCCTGTCTGCCTGCCCCGCTCCTCCTTTCTCAGGAGCACCCCCAGTCACTGCATGCACTCCTGTTACTTTCTTTCTGGGGACTGCACCCTCAGATGCTCTGTTTCTGCGTGCGTTATCTTGTCAGCCCAAGATGAGTGGTTTTGTCCTGTGTTCTGTTCTGTGCTCTGGACCACAAAGCCCGTGTGTTTCAGACTGTCTGTCTCTGTTTCCTGGATTCCTCACATTCTCACCATGTACAATGTTGCTGCCCTCAGCTCTGGCTCCCTCCTGCCCTCTGGCTCACTGCTTCGATGCTCCCTGTTTCTCTGGAGCCCCCCAGGCCCCTGTCTGTGGATGGGGTGTCTCAGGCCATCGTCTGTTTCTCTGGGAGATCTCAAACCCCTCTAGGGTTACACACAGACGCTGTGACGCACAGCTCTGTAACCAAAGCATTCATTTTCTCTGCTTCGTGATTTTCCCCAAACAATGGTGCCTTTAGACAGGTTCACTTTGTCTGAGGCCAAACAATATATCAGCCGTTCTGGTTGGGCTTTCTTAGCCGCTGTCCTTGGCAACAGTGTCTTGCTCATTCCTCATAGTTTGCTGCCACTTAATAAAATAATTCCACCTCCATTCCTCTTGTCTCTACCTCCTCAAGGACAGCGCAGTGAGCAGGTTGCCTTTGTGCTGCCACTGGCTGTCCTTCCAGCCCAGCAGTTCCTAGGGCTGTCCCCCCCCAGCTCCCATTTGCTCCGTGCCCAGCTGGCACTTTGTGGGTCTCTTTTTTCTGCTTGCTGTCTGTGCTGCACGAGCTGTGTTGCATGTACACTGTGCTGCCTAGCGACCTGAATAGCTGTCAGGTTCCTGAAACTGAATCAGCTCATTACTAGGCTCCTTTAAGTCTGATAGATCTGAAGACATGGAAACCATTTCTCACCTGCACCAGCAGCAGTGAGCTGAATTCTTTGTGGGGAAGAATAGACGCAGTGTGCGGCTGTGACCCCTGCGGTGGGTGCCCTGTGCTCATTGCCCCAGCACGACATCCACCCTGTCTGCATCCTGCAGGGAGAGGGCACAGCGGCTCCAGGCCTCTGTCCTTTCGTACTGCTGCTCTGTTTCCTCACCTCATAAAATGCTCAATTAGTTTACTTCAGTTTTTTTCTGAGGTCTGAAGTCGGTGTAAGTAGGAAGCAGAGGGTGTTGAGTGGTAGCGGGCTGCAGCCAGCAGAGGGGTAAATGCTGTGAGTCTCTTTGCTAAGCTTTCATACTACATACCTGGCATGTGCCTGGCACCAGGAATCTGTTCTGGATCCTGCTGTTGTCTTCTTTCCTCTTCCCTGGCTGTTCCTGTTTGTTTACTTGTTTCTGTGCTTTTTGATGGTTCCTTATTTTTGGTGATTTCTTTGGCTTAATATGGTGCCGTGTTGGTGTCAGTGCTGCTCTGGAGTTTGCAGGGATTTATGTGAGTACCTGAGGGTGCTTTAGGAGCACTTCTGAGCAGTGGAGGCACTTCCCTGTGGAAGCAGCAGGTGCACGGCCTGGACAGGTGTGCTGGTGTGTTGTGAGCAGATGTAGCTTGGCTCTTGTCTGCTTACAGCAACAGATTTTGTGTCCCTTTGTGTTGGTGACTCACACACACATTCCCATGTTCTCCAGACAAGGCATCTTTGGCTGTAAGAGCAGCAGAGCGGTTTGTTCTGCTGAGAAGTTGTGGGAAGCAGGAACGTTACACAGAAGTGTGAAATACTTGCCTGCCTGCCGTGGTTTGTAGTGTGGACAC
This sequence comes from Callipepla californica brunnescens, assembly GCA_023055505.1. NCBI lineage: Eukaryota > Metazoa > Chordata > Aves > Galliformes > Odontophoridae > Callipepla > Callipepla californica. Next base: position 6,030,609 of record JALIRH010000013.1, read on the forward strand.
TGCCATTTCTAAAACCAGAGCCCTGCTGGCTTGAGCGCTCCGGTACAGTGCCTGGGGCTGGGATGTCCTTACTCTGGGGTGCCACCACCTCCTGTGGTCATGCTTTCCTGCTCCAGCGTGGAGCCGCAGATTCAGTGTGCGGGCCCTGTTTTGCTCTCTGAATGCGGGTTTCATGTCCCTGCAGCCTGTTCAGGAATGGCATTAGTGTGTTGCTCTCTGGACTCCCTGCCCTTTTGTTCAGAACCGGGGTCCAGCAGGCACTGGAGACACGCATGCAGCCACTGCGTTCCCTGCTGCCCGCGGCAGACGTGCCATTACCCACGATAAGATCACTAACGTAGCAGGCAAATATTAGATATATGAAGCTAGTCAGCTGTAAATAAAAGGCCTGGCAAAGAATAAAAGGCAAAACGCTGTCCCTGGGGAAGTGAAGGGGATATGAATGTCTTCCTGCCCTAGTGCCCTACAGAGATGATGCAGAATCTGGAACGCATCCACCTCCTGGTGAACAGCCATGTGACAGTCAGGGCTTCAGCACCTCCTCACCTGCAGGCAGGAGCTGGGTCCTCCTGCTGCACCTTGGTGTGCTGCTGGATGGCTCAGCAGTCTGTGCCAGTGGTGTTTGGAGGCCTCAAAGGCCCTGTGCCCTCTGAGGAGGGGCCCTGCTCTGCTGTGGAGGAGCAATGAGCAGCTCCTGTTGGGTATTTCTCTACCTTGGCCTTTGGTATGCCTTTTAGATGCAACTTCATGCTCCTCCTCTATCACATGGGCTTAAATAGTGTTGTTTACTACAGCAAAGCAGGCTGGGGATTGCAGAAGCAAAATGAGCTGAAAGGTGACTTGGGAGGTGCTGGGAAAGGGCGAGTGGCTATCGCTTTCAGTGGCATTACACTGCAGCTTCCCTGTCCCCCATCACAGGTGCCCTGCCATTGCCTGGCAGGAGCAGCCCAGCACTCTGACTGCCCAGAGCTGCACACATGTCCCATTGCTCAGTGAGACCATGTCCCTGTGAAGGGGCTGGCTTTTGGCACACAGTGTTTGCATGGGCTGGGGGTCTGCAGGGCCCTGTTGTGCTTATCATGATGTATCTGCTGTGAGAATGTCATGCAGAGAGCAAACTGGAAGAGTGGAGAAAGCACCAGCCCTGCAGAGAACCCAAGGAGCATGGAAATGGGGATTTTGTCTTCTTTTTTTCCCCCTTGTTTCCCCCAATTTTTGCTTGATCTTTTATTTTATTTTATTTTTTATGGAAACAAAATGCAGACCATTACAGGCAAGGTGCCAGCTGGCTTATGAAAGGCTGGCTCAATGCACCAGCTGGAGTTCAGTAGGAATTTAGGGTGTCCAAAAAGTACGAAGTCAAAGATTTATGTATATATACAGAGAAACAGAGGATGTTTGTTACAGAAGCTCATGCAAGGAGGGGCATCCTTGGCTACTGTTTAATGTGAGAGGGAGGACAGTGATGGGAGCACGCCCTGCTCAGGTCACTGTTAGCACAAGCAGAGCAGGTTCAGAGCTGTGCCTGAGAGCAGCTGGGTGCATCTCTGTGCCCTCAGCCTCCCATCGCTGAGCAGAGTGCTGTGGGGCTCTGCCTTCATTTGAGGTGGGTGCATGCAGTGAAGTCTGTGTGTGAATGTGTGCCAGAGACAAGCCGTGCCTCCCCCAAAAGCCCACGCTGTAAGGACACAGGATAAAAGGAAGAGAACTATCAGTTCTGCCCAGATGTGATCTCTGAGGCAGGAATAAAGTCCATGTGGAGAACTACTTCAGTGTATTTACAGTGATTTAAATCTGCCCTTTGTTTCACAGTGGGCAAGGGATGCGGACTGGGGGAATGTGGGATTTTTGAGGGGCACAGTTGGTTCAGAGACATCCTCCTCTACTTCATGGAGTCCTTCAGCTGTGTAAATAAAAAGCAAAAGAGGGCTGGAGTGGGAAGAATGTTGGTTCTTTCATTGTGTGAATACTTTTTCTGAGTATTTTTCTCATCAGATCGTTCCCAGAGCTCTTACTTAATTTTGGTATCCTTCACTTGTAACTTCCCTAGCTCCACCTGAAGTGTCAGCAGTGTCTGCAGGCAGTGGCTTGGAGCACAGCCTTTTGGGTTGCTTTTGTTGTTTGTTTTTTTTACCCCTTTTCTTCCATGTTGTGCTCATAGCACTGTGCACAGGTTTCCCAGTAGCTGCTGGGCTGGGCAGCAGGGCTGGCCCTGGTGCACAAGGCTGTGTTTCCCCATGCCCTCTCTGCACATGCTTCTTCCTCGCCATTGTGCACCCATTCCAAGGCTCAGGCCAGCTGGATGGCCTAGCTGGCTCCTGGGTCCAGGGAAGGGACAGAATAAGTCTGTTTAGTGAAATGTTTAGTGAAATAAGGGCACTAAGTTCACTGTTCCTGCGTTCACATCCCCTCTGCATTCATTTGTTTTGCAGCGTTCTGGTGTAAATGTGCTGTCAGGAGGGAATTTTGAACCAGTGGTAGGGAACTGCTTAATAAATCTCCAACAGAAACTTGGTTCTCAGCTGTGTGAGCATCGTGCCTTGGAGAAGCACTGCGTTGGGGCGGCCCTGGCTGGGTACAGCCTGAGCTCAGAGCAGTGCCTGCAAGCAGCAAGCAGCTTATGGCTGCTGCTGCAGGGGCCAGGAGTCACTTGCAGCAAGTTTAGGAGGTAACTTCTGTGTAAGTGAATAGGCTGGAGGAAATTGTAAGCTGCTTACAGGGTGTTTGCAAACAAACAAAGAGCGCATTCATCGAAGAAATGACTGTTAGAGTCATTGCTCAGCTCAGTGCTCCTTTACCTGCCTGCGAGGGGAACGGAGGGGAACTGGAGAGCAGTTGTGCTGTGAGGCCATGAGAGGCAAGGTGAGGGGTAGGTGTTACTGCCTTGGTTACTGGGTTTAACTCCTGCTGGAGCTGGTGTGAACACTGGTATTTCAGGGTTGCAGGTGGAAGCACTGAGGGCTGTCCTGCAGCACTGGGATGTGGAGGGCCTCCGCAGTGCCCCTGCTCCCTGTAGCACTGGGACACATGTCCTGCTCTGCTGCTGCACGGCCCTTCTTACTGAAGGGCTTTGGGGGCAGTTTTGTAACTTAGCCAGGCTTAGTGGGGAAGAGAGCAAAACCTCATGCACATCATGACACTGTGACTGCGTTCATTCCATGCAGCTAACCAGCTGCGCTTACACTTCTACACTTATAAAGGCTACATGTGAACATGCAGCTGTAGAGAAACATACAGTCCTCCAGCAACTGTGCTGGGAAGTGCTGTGTAAGTCCCTCAGCCAGTATGCAGCAGAGCTTCTCAGTGCCTCCAGAGCTGCTTGGTTACAGCCCTGCTGTTGTGTGGGGCATGGATGAGTATTGCTGGGAGCAGAATGAGGCCCATACAGCTCAGTAATGAAATATCTTTTTTCAGGAAGTGTATTTATAAACAAAGAGCTCTGGGGAAAAAAAAGAGCACTGAATCTTCAATTACATTTGCAAAGCTGCTGCATGGAAATTGGCATGGCTCTGTCCGGACAAGGGATCTTAGAAACAATTTTGCTGCATCACAAGCTGCAGCCGTATCTCTGAGGCTTTGAGAGCAAACACTAATGTCTCTGTGAACAGGATTCTCTTTGTGGGCTCTAATTGGAACCAGTCCTGCCTGAATGCTGCGGCCTTTGACATAACGTGACTAACCTAGGGAAGCGATTCCGGACCTGTCTGTGAGCAGTGCTCCTTGGAGGGCTGGCTTGGATAAAGGGACAGCAGGAGGCTGCTCTGTACTTGGAGCTGACTCCAGGCAGTTGTATGTGTGTGTGGTTCTGAAGACATTTGGGTGCATTGAGTGTCTTCCTCTCCTTTCCCTGGCTTGGTAAGAACTAGGTGGAAAAAATATTAAAGGGCAGGCTATTCAGGGGTGGGGACCAAGTCATGGAGCTGGATGTTGTGTACTTAAGGCCTGTGTTTGTCTTTGCAGCTAAAGAACTGGTGACTGGAAGAGGTGGGACAGAAGGAGATGGATGTTGTCCCGTAAACCTGCAGTGGTTGTGTAGAAGTGACTGATGTGGTTGAGAACTCAGTTTTAGTTTTGCCACTTGGCCGTGGAGCTGATGCACTCACATGTGCATTTGTTGTTGTGTTTTCAGTGTAACTGTCCCTTAAATCCAGTGGGCGTTTATTTATCACAGAGTCAGTGGGCATCCAAAAGAACTTTCTCTGCAGGTAGGTGCTGTGCCCATCTCTTCATTGCACACACATTACTGCCTCAGCAGTCTGTCACCAGCGCTGCCTTGGCTGCTGTGAGAGGAGGAGGTCTTGGAGGAGCAAGGTGAGAAGATCCTGATGGTGGTGCACTTCTTTTGGCCGGTGTCAGCTGGCCTCTTCCAGAAGCTGTCAGTGAGGACAGCCTGGGGGCTGCGGCAGCTCGCCGTGGTGAAGTGCTTGGTGGGTGCGTTGTTGCAGCGCTCCGAAGCAGAGTGTGTGGTTTGCTGGGATCTCACCTCCGCTGCAGAGATGTTCAGCTTTTGCTTTAAGTTTCCCCTCCAGCCATCAGGACTGTGGGGAGATTCTAAAAGACGTGACAGGAGTGAAAACCAACAGCAGGCTGGCTCTCGGGGTTTGTATGAGTTGCACAGCGTTAGCTCAGAGACCCCAGCACTGCTCCCACCCCTTCGGTCCCGTGGGTTTTATGTTCCTGTGGGCATTGAGCTCCTCACTCACTGCACATTCAGCACTGTTCTCCTCGAGCCCGCAGTTCTGATTCGGTGGGAGGTTGGCTGTTTCTGTCTTACTTTGTCCTGCTGAGAAGCTTCTTCAGAATGCCTTGGGTGGGTTGCGAGCTGCTTGTGTGCTCATTGGCACTCTGTTGTGTCTGAGTTGAGGTGGAGTGAGTTAGCACGAAGTTAGATATGAGAGTGAATGTTCTTTTGCCATGAAGTGAGTGGTGTATGGAAATTCTCAAAATTATAAAGAAGTGGAAGAGCCAACAGGCTCTGATTGGGAAAACCATGAATTGTTGGTGTCAGTGTGTGTGCTGCCTTGTGGTTTGCTGTCGTTTTCCTTCAGACCGGCTCTGGGAAGTTAATGTCAGCCGTTAAAGCTTCGAGGCTGTCTTCTCCCCCTTTTCTCTTCTGGTTCAGAAGTGAATAAAGGAGCTTTGTATGGTTCTTGAAACCGAGCCTGAAACAGCTCTGAACAAAATATAGTGTTCTTTTCAAGATCATGGAAATAATTACATCATAGGCAAATTGGGCCAGAAACCGTTAATAGTATTCTTTGTGGAGTGAAACCCCACGGGAGGACCTATTTCAGCAGAGCAGCATTGTTTACAAACACATACAGTGGCAGAGGCAGTTGTCCCATTCCGAGGGACAGCTGAGGTTGGTGCCATGTAATAGAGTTCACAGAATGACTGCAGGCTGGGGGCTGTGCCCGGGGCTGAGCACTGTGGGTGCTGGAGATGTCCATGGGGGTGGGTGTCAGGGCAGACAGCCTGTGTGCTGTCAGCTCCCGGCCTGCCAGGGCTGCTCACACGGGGTGAGTGTGGCTGTGGGATGCCTGCCTGCTCAGAGCACCCTTCAGACAGCGCTTCCGAAGAAAACTGTGACTTCTGCAGTTAAAAAATAAATAAATAGTGATCGGTTGCTTCATCTTAAATTTAACAGAGTGGCAGCTGGCTGCGGGAACGTGTGTGATCTGTGAAGCAGTGCAGGGATGGCTCCGGCAGACGCTCACCGTGAGTCTGCTTGTGCCTGCCATAAATGGAGCTGGGAGGCAAGGTGCTTGTCGAGCTGTAACCTTTAGCAACATGCAGCAGAGCCCACGTCACGTCTGATCCCTTTGAAATCATGCTCTATTTTCAGGTCCTAAAACAGTTGGGAGTTTGTTTCAGTGAGCGCTGCTTGTTTGTGAAACCAGCTGGTTAGTGCAGGCTGGATTTTCAGTACTGATGAGGAATTCCCAAAGTGTTACCTGCCCCACATTGCCTCAGCATATGGAACTTTGCAGCAGTTCCTGGCTGTCTTTTCCTTTGGGTCGGTGGTGCTGTTCTGAGCAGCTCACAATGAGCTGTACCCAGGATCTGCATGGTAACAGCACAGAGAGAGGAACACCTGAACTGTTTTCAGGGTACAACCATTTTCCCACTCAGATTTTAAAGCATATGTGTTGTTTGTTTCTATGTGCAAAAATGGTTTTAGTTAGTACTTCTGAGTAAATTTACGTTGGGAAGATGGTTTCTTTTGAAGCCCTGTGCTTAGGAGTAAACCTTCTGCAAAAACAAAGCGAGGGGACGGCAGAGGCCCCAGTGCTTGCTGCCTGCACTGCCCAGCATGCTGCCTCTGGCTTACATCACACGAGTGGTGCCCCTGGGTACCAGGTTGTTTCAGAAAGCTGTGTAAACTTGGCTTCGTAGGCCTGGTTTTAGAGGAGGAGCTGGCTTGTAAAACAGGAAATAAAAAGCTCATTAAAAAAAATTGAGACTTTAAGAGGAATTAAAAAAAAACAAACCACTTTTTTTTTTTTTTTTTTTTTTTCTACCGATGCAATTATTTTTAGGAACTGCATGTATTTAGGGCAGCCAGCAGCAGCTCACTCAGAGCAGCCTTTCACAGACATCCTTCCTCCCCCAGCAGCAGGTTGTCCACCCCTCCCCACATGCAGCACCTCACCTGACAGGCGTGCTTTGTGTTCTGCTTTTGCAGGAGGCTGTGAGGGCTGCTGAAGATGTCCGATAGTCTGGATGTTGAAGAGAAACCTCCAGCCCCGCCGTTGAGAATGAACAGCAACAACCGTGATTCTTCAGCACTAAACCACAGCTCCAAACCGCTCCCCATGGCCCCTGAGGAGAAGAACAAGAAAGCCAGGCTGCGCTCCATCTTCCCGGGAGGAGGGGATAAAAGTAAAGTATCAGCATTGAGTGGCCATGTCCTTCTCTGGCTCTCTGTTGGTTGCTGTTTTCTTTCTGCCCGTTTTCTTTCTGTTTCATTGCTGAGCGTGGTAATTGAAGTCACTCTGAGCCTTCTGTTCCAATTACTCTAGTAACATGTTCCAAAAGAGGAGGAGGTGTTCAGGCAGTTCCTGGTTTGTCTCTGAGAAGCCAGTGAAACGTGCACACACGTTGTGCTGCTTGCCTTTTAAAAATGCCCCTTCAGTTCAGCTGGGGAATCGGTTCCTTTGGATTTTGCTTTGGGTTTGCACTAGAACCAGAGATGAGGTCGTATACTTTACAAAACACGTTTGCAGAAGTGAGAAGGCAATATGCCTGACACTTTCTTGTAGTGCTTTTGCACTCCATGGATGGGAGCAAGGCTGTTCTCGCTTGTTCCTGTTGCAGTGATAGTGGATGTGGAATATCTTGATTTCAAACCTGCTGGATGTGTTCGCAGAGTCTCTTAAAAATGCAGGAAACTGTGTTTCAGTTGCATTCTCTGAACTGTGTTTGCAGGATGGAATGAGTCTTGAGTAACTTTATTTGCAGAATTGAGGAGGTAAACTAACCCTCTTTTTTAATGCCCTCGACCTGATGGGTGCTGAGGGAGCTGGCTGATGTCACTGCAGGGCCACTGTGTATTATCTTTGAAAGGTGCCCAGGCACATTACAGCACGACTGAAAAAAAGGTGAACGTCACTTCTGTCTTCAAGGAGAAGGTGTAAGGAGCTGCACACCACCCAGCCTCAGTTGGTGCCTGGGAAGCCAGTGGAGCAAACTTCCCTGGAAACCATTTGCAAACATCTGATGGACCAGAGTGTGACCAGGAGTACTGGGAGAACCTTGTGAAATATAGCCAGAGGAGATGTTGCAGCTGGGGGCAAACAGCTCTGTGCACCGTGCACACTGGGGTTGTCCTGCTGGAAGGCACTTCTGCAGAAGCTGTGGGGGTCCTCGTGATCAAGAAGCCAGTGCTGCCAGCAGTGTGCCCCTGTGGCAAAACAAGCAAACAAAAAAGGCCGTGAGCATTTTGGGCTGCATGTGGAAGTGTTGCCAGCAGGTGGGTGGAGGTGTTCATCCCCTCCATGCCTTGTGGGAGGATGTAAAGAAGACAGGGCCTAAATTCTGTGTGTGGTGTCCAGTGCCACTACGAGAGGCAGTGTGACAGTACAAGGCCCAGTGACCTCATCCTGAGCACTCATGTCACGCAGTGTCTGTGATGGGACAGGCCCAGGCCTCAGGCAGAGCTGGCTGCATCGCATCTCAAACCACTGCCTTCTGGGAACAGCATGAATTTTCGTTTTGTTCTTTTCAAAGGCCAAAACTAAGCAAGCTGGGGGAGATATTAAGTCCCAGAATGATGTGGGTCACTTCTTCCCCTGGCTGCTGGCAAGTCAGCATACCAGTGCTCTGAGGGAGCATCTGTACAGCAGGAGGTGCTGAGCACGGCATACAGAGATGGCAGATCCAGAAACAGTCCCTCCTGGAAATGCTCAGTGACATTAAAAATAGATACAATTAACTATCAGTCAGAGTAGTCTTCGGAAACATGCAAGTATCATGATTTTAAATGTTACTGTGTGTAACATTTAAGTAAGCTAAGATTTATTGCTTAATTGTGATGGGTGAAATAATAAATGGAGGAAATTTAACTTGGCTGGCCAGGCCCCTGGAGGTGGTTCTGTGTCGTGCTTGGCTGGTGGCTCAGGGCATCAGCTGCCCAGAGCGTGCTCTGCACACTCAGTGACACATTTTTCAGAGTCCTTGTGCTTATAAAACCAGAAGATGATTAATATGGCTGCTCTCACGGGTGCAGTGCTTTGCAGCCTCACGGATTTACGGTGGTGGTCCAGTGGTTGTGCACAGAAGCGAAGGAAGCACCGTGGTGGGGTGTGTGTGCCCAGCAGGCAGGGTGCAGGGGTGGCTGAGCTCACATGCAGGGCTGTGCACAGGGGCCAGCACTGCTTTGCGGCACTATGCCCGCAGAACAGTGAGTCTTGGTTTTCAGTTATGGTTTGAGCGCTTCTGCATTTAAGGCCTTGCTTTGATAAGCTGCTGGTGTCTGTGGGGCCCTCTGTTCTCCTACAGCCACATCCCAGAGCAGCTGACCTGCCCCGCTCCTCTCACCTCATCCTGGGAAAGGTGCCCCCAGGAAATGGGGGCTGAGGAAGCCAAGACAGAGGTACTGAAACACCTTTGCAAAATCCAGTGTCGAACCCTTGAATCCAAGCAGTCCCTGCTCCATTCATGCCTTTTTATATTATTTTGCCATCTTAATAAAACAGGAGCAGTGTAGCTGAGGGCACAGACAGAACTGTCAGCGTTCGGACCATAGGCAGTGTGTGTGCAGGCTGTTTGTGAAGCAGGAGCCAGGCCATGGGAGGGAGCTGGGATGCTTGTCCTCTGCAGGAGTGCTGCTGCTGGGGAGTGCTTCCTGTGATGCCTTTGGCTGTTGCTTTAAACTGAGTTTGATGGCCCTTTAAATCCACTTTTCCCTGCGTTTGCCAGTGGATGAGGTAGGAGTAGCCAGTTTTGTTATCTACAGTAAAAATGTATATATGCTGAACAAAGGTGACATCTTTCAACTGGCAACATTTATCCTGAAAATTAAAGCAACAACACCTTTGAGATAAAAGAAGGTAAAAAGCCTCTGTGTTATATGTGATGTATTGCTGCTATCATTACTGAATGCTGAATGAAAATAATTCATCAATTAAGATTGTGGAGGAGCTTGCAGTACAGATGAAAGGTGACATTTAATTATTTAATGAGGATAAATACAGCAGTGCAGAGGAAGGATTAGAAACATCCAAAGTACTCGGGACTTTAATTAGGAAGAGCAGAGCATCTTCCTCTAAATTATGCTGTAAGGTAGGAGAAGAAAAATGTGCAAAGGGAGCTTTCCTTTCTTGTAAGATAAAGCATAACTTATGCTGATCTGCTCTGTGGAGTTGTGCTATCTGTGAGCAAAAGCAGATGTGGGGTGTGATGGTGTGGCCCGTGGGGGACGTGCTCAGGAAGCAGGCAGGTGTTGTACTGGGACACAGGAGAGTGGTGAGCAGGGAATTGCTTTGTGTTAGAAGGATGATGCACCACAGGGTGGGTTTTATGAAGCTCTGTCCTGGCTGATGTTGGTAGAAAGGGAAGCTTGCATATGAGATAAGGAATAAGCTCCTCGTGCAGCTGCCTTTTATGTGTGTAGTATGGCTGTCAGTGACACTGCAGTGGGGACTGTGAAAGGTAGAGATGGGAGCTGAGCAACTGCTCCTTTCTGTCCTGCTGATGTGTCTCTATGACTGACCTGTACACGGTAATATTACCATTAATCGTGGTAACACGGTGGTACTTAGAGATCCTGATGGGATACCTGCTGTGAGTACAACGGAGCAGGCAGAAAGAAGGTGGGGTGGGCAGCAGAGCAGAGGTGGGATGCTGAGGTGTAGATAACATGAGTTGCTGTGATTTATTTTAGCATGAGCTTTGTGTTCGTCTTACTTCCTGAGTTTGTCTCAAGAACTTTCACATTCTGCAAGCAGGCACCATGATACTTGTTCTGTTCCAGCTGTGAGCATGTAATTCCTCACTGAAACAGTGAACACAGTGGAGAGCGTGGCATTGCCCTTCAGCTGTGCATGGTGTGCCCCTGGCATGAGGGGACCCAGCAGTGAGCTCCACACGGTATTATTCACCAGGAGCAGAGTTGTCCTGGAACGTGTGGGTGCTTGGGAAGCCAATAGCTCAGTGCCTGCCTGCAGACCTGGGTCTGAGCACAGGTTTGTGCTGCCTTCATCTGTGTGCTCAGGAGGAGTCCAGAGCCAGTGTTGCCGTTGCTGTTTCTCAGGACCATGACTGTTGTACGTGGATTCTTGGCGCAGCCTCTCTCAGCCTTTCTTCTGCTTCTTCTTTGTCAGGATCAGTGCAGCTGGGACGAAGGGAGGTTTGTCAGTATTGGAAGCACAGGAGATGGACAGACACGTGGGACGTTGCTTCCATAAGGTGTTAGATTAGGAAGGAGAGAGGAAGTGTGCAAGTTGACTGGCTTCTAGGTCTGTCTCCGTCAGTAAGGTACTTACTTTCCTCTCAGTGAATGCTGGCTGAGGGGCTTCAAAAATAGATATATTCCTTGAAACCTGACTTTTGTGGGTGTACATCTCATAGTTAATTGTGAGCTCAAGTGAAGCTTTTCCAGAGGAGTTTATGGGATTTTGTTGCTCTGCAGATTCTGTGGCTCCTTACGCAGGAAGAGCTGCTGCATCAGTCTTCTGCTTCAGCGAGGAGCAAGAACAGGACCTTCATCTTCTGAGCTGCCTGCTTTCATTGAACCTGCAGGAGCATGGTTATCTTTACACCCTCTCCTCTATGATTTGGCTGATTTTGATGGATTCACAGCACACTGGAGAAGACACTCATACAAACAGGCACTCTCACACATCCTGCGTTCTTCACTTCTGCAGGGGGAGCAAGAAATTAATGGGTAGAGATTAAAACTCAGTGAAGAAAAAAACTGATAATAGAAGCCATAGTGCTCAGAGGTGACCTAAGATGGCTCTGTGACCTTACAGCCCCATGCTTTGGCAACTTCTTGGAAGGAAACCAAGATCAGATACATCATCATCTAGGCATTCTCAAGACAGGGGCTGGCAGGCTGGTGTTGCATTAGTTTGGGTCTAATGGTCAAGTAAGATTATCTCTGAACTGTCTTTCACATATCAAATACTGTTTTGAGTGCATGTGATTGTGAAACTTCTTGAGGTGAAAAGCTGTGCAGAAAATAAGTGCTTGTTAATGCTTTGCTTCTAGCCAATAAGAAGAAAGAGAAAGAACGCCCTGAGATCTCTCTTCCTTCAGACTTCGAGCACACGATTCATGTGGGGTTTGATGCCGTCACTGGAGAATTCACAGTAAGTAATTGCTGCATTGCATATTTACTAAAACTTCCAGATCCTTCATGATAAAATAGCTGCCTGGTGCCAGAAACGGCAGGTGACAGCAGCCAGGCTGCGAAGAGAGACCTGTAATGGTTGAGCTTGGAGTGTCCTGCTTCTAATTCAGGATGCTTTTTTTCTCCAAGGATTATCACCAGTGTCTGTGGAAAATGAGAACTAGGAAGAGTGTAGGTGTATGCTGCTGTCAGTCCCACCAGCTGCTGCAGGGGTTGGTTATCCAGCACTGAAAAACCCCACGCATGTGCATAATGTGTGTCTGCAGACAGCCAACCCCAGAGAGCCGAGTCCAGCTGCTCTGCAGACAGCTCTTGGACGTGCTGAGCAAGGGCAGTGTTGTCCGTTCATTTCAATCCAGTAATCTTCAAAATACATCCATGGGTTAGGTGCTCAAGTGCATTTCTGTGCTAATAAAGTAGCAGTCAGCTTCTTACATCAGAAAGTATATGAAGCACTGGGAAAAATGAGTCTGGTAGAAGCTCGGTGAAGTCTGCAGGGGACTTCAGAGCATTTTCTCTCAGACTGCTGCCTGGTGCTAGAACCATTTGCCAGGGAAGCAAGGATGGCAGTGAGTTTACATTTGTTTGAGCTGTGGAGGTGAGAGGAAACACGAAGCTGTGTGTACCACCAGCAGTACCCTGTGAGCTGAGTGTTTGGGCCACGTTGTCACTGTAGGTCACGCTGCAGTGTGTGCTGCATACACCACACAGGATGGGACAAATAATCTTCCCGGATAAAATATGGCTCATTTCTGGAATTTGAGCTCTAAATGTGATTTCTTTATCGCTTTTCTACTTTGACTGCTACTTCTGTTTTCCAAGAGCAATCCAGAAGGTCAGAAAGGTCCTGCATGCTGCAGCAACATTGGCAGCAGTAGAAGAAAAAAAGATGCTTAACAGCAGCTTGTCTTCGAGGGAGTGGAACTGAAATACTCATAGTAGTTAAGAACTACAGTTACACTTAACATATGTAGACTAGTTAATTAGCTTTTTTTTAAACAAATGCCACTCTCAACCACAGGGATAGGTGACTCCTCCCATGCAGCCTGCCAGCACAGGGCTTACGTGCAGTCCTAGCGGAGCAAAGAGTCAGTCAGCAATGGGATGGCTCTGTTAGGAGCTTCTGTTGGCCCCTGCAGGGTCTCTGTGCAAGCATTGCATTCCACGTCACGCATGGCATGTTGGATTTGTCCCAGCCTGAGTACAAGTGGTGTATCAGGTGTCCCAGGGGGACTGCCACGAGCTGTGGCACCTGAAGTGTGATCACAGTGTCCCCTTCAGGAGTTTGGAAGTGCCATGGGAATGTGCGATTAGTGTGCCGTGTATGGTTTCTTTCTGTTTGTTTGCTTTTGTGTATCTGTTTGTTTCAAATGATGGCAGTTGTCGTGCCACGTGTGTTTGCTCTGTTGGTGATGTGCAGTGCATTGAGCCATTTCCTAATGGCCCGGAACTCCATCTCCACTCAGAGCTGGGAATACGTGCATGGGCTCCTAAGCTTTGGCTTTCAGGCTTGAGCATCAAGCTGTGTTGTTGCTCGTATGTTGCATCTCCATTTCACCGTGCTTGGAGCAATCACGTTGTCAGAGAAATAGGACCAAAAGCCCAAAATAAAACTGGCTTGAAGCTGTTGGGTGGCAGCATGCTTCTAGAGCTTTTCATTGATCTGTTTTGAAGAAACATTTGCATTTTCTGAATGGAGGAAGAAGTGTGGTTTGCAGGGCTTTGGAGTGAGTTCTGTGAGGCATTCCTTGTTGGAACAGTTTCCTGATCCCTGTTCTAGAACCAAACATTCAAAGTTTCAGGATGATGATATCAGCAAGTGGGAGAAAGGCATGGCCACAGATCCAAAGAAATTGCACAGGATTCTTCTATCTAATAAAGCCTTTCTTTTGAATGGCCTCAATTTTCAGTCTGGCACTTGGTGTGTCTGTTGGGTGATGACAGCACACAACCTCCTGGTGTGAAACCCAGATGTGACCTGCTGCTTTCTCCACGGCACTCTTTGGTCTCGCACAGTGGCCAGCTGTGATCTTGGGGCTGGAGGACCATTTTGGATGTGTCGAGCTGTTCAGAAATCCTAGCCTGGCTTTAAGAACTGGACAAGCAGCAGAAGCTTGGATACTTACCTTTTTGCTTTGTCAGATTTTTAAAACAGAAATCCTGAGTAATATTTCCAGTCACTTGCTGTTAATCCTTAGCTGTGCTTTTTTTTTTATAAGGGGGAGAAAAACCGGTATGAGAAAGAAAGGAGGGGAAAATAATGCTTCTAAACTTTGGAATGATGGTGATTTTTCTGTTTTCCTAAGCCTGCCTTCCTGTAGCCTGTCCACCACCCTATTTGGTGTCTGCCTCATAGCTCCCATTTTTAGATGGGACTTTCCCCATTTTGGCCCATCGGTTTCACCTCCTTCCACCTTCTGAGTTGTCCCACGTTCTGTTTTAACTTTCTTTTCTTTCTTTATTTACGTCCATTACAGCCAGATCTCTATGGCTCACAGATGTGCACAGGGAAGCTCCCAGAGGTGCGTCACAGGCCCAAAAGAAGCTTGCATCAAAGTGCTTCTTTGAGATGTCATAGAATGCAGCAGCAGGTCGATGTGTGTGCAGTAGATTTGTTGCTTGGCTTATCCCACTTTTTTCATTAATCCCAAACTCTGGAGGCTCATGTCACACATTGTTTTCCAGAGAACTTAGGAAGAAGCCATATTGAAATGTTTATCTCTGTTGGGGTGGCACCGAGGGTTGAGCTCCATTCCACAGGCCCTACAGTTTGCTGGTAGATGGTATTCGTGCAGTAAATGGGGGAAATTACAGGCTCTGAGATTTAGGAAATTATACTGGATATTTAAAGCAATTTTTAGTGTTGCAGCTTTCAGCGATCGGATCAATTTTCAAACACCACCCTTCCTCGTTAGCTGTTTGAGGTTTCACCCAAAGCATTGGCACTCAGCCTGCTTCCTGTGCCCTGAATTTCTGCATTTCTACAGCAGAGAACTTTAAAACACTGCAGGAGCTCAAAAATGAGATCCTCAGCAGCAGCAGCAGCTGCAGTACTACTCAGTGTTTCAATCCTGAGAATTTAAATACAGATGCTTAACCCCTCTGTGGTCTCTGATGTGCTGAAAATTACTGTGTCAGGGTGGGGTTTACCCCTTGATCAGAAAGCAGTGATCATTCCTGCCACGTGTTTGCATTATTAAGCATTAAAAATCCAGTGTAAAGCTCCTAAAATACACAGTGTTGTCCACAAATATAGAATAGTGTTGTCATGTCTGCACTGAATCACCAGGAAAACAAGCTAATCCTCAGATCATTATTCCATGGAAGAGCAGTGTTGTTCGAAAGATGAGATTCATGCACTTTTTTTCCTATCACAATCATAACTTTCTTTTCTTTTTAAAGTTGGATCCTGGTTTTAGCTCTGTATTTTGATAGAGAAGAGAATGATTGCATCTACTGTATGTGATTCTGATTTTAATTGTGAAGTATCAATCAGAATTTCTGAAAGTAATCTTACAGGTAGCATGGGATCTTGGTAAAGATCTGTGCGCTGTGGCTGTCATATGCTCTTAATTCACATTCTCCCCACTTGACATCTACAGGGCATTCCAGAGCAGTGGGCCAGGCTACTACAGACCTCCAACATAACAAAACTAGAGCAGAAGAAGAATCCGCAAGCAGTTCTAGATGTCCTCAAATTTTATGATTCCAAAGAAACAGTTAACAACCAGAAATACATGAGCTTTACGTCAGGAGGTAAGTTAGCATCTTGCTGCAGAAATGAAGTTCCGAGATGCTCAGTGATCAACAGCCAACCTTAGGAGATTGCACAATGTGTTGATGTGAGATGAGTTAATTTCCCCTTCTGTTCCAACTGTCACTGATACTCTGGCTTGTCTTCGTCTTGTTTTCAGAACTAAATAAGATACTGGATGGAGCAGTCACTGTCATTTTTATTCAGAAGCATTAGTGGCCAGAAATCATGTTTATTTTGTTTCTTCCTTGCATCCTTCTTTCTTCTCAGTGTTGGGGTATGAAGGATGTCTGTTTAGTCCACCTAAGGAGTTACTATTGTCTCCTAAGAGCAATGGACTCTGAGGAACTTTTCTTATTTATGAAGAATGTTGAAGGCTTTTTCGTATGAGTTGTAGAGAAGATTATGCTGCTGTGTGTAAATGTGCAAAGAAACCCCGAATGGCTGCTGCAGTGGAGCCCAAAAAGGGCTCTGGGCACAGAGGAAGAGAAGGAAGGCAGTGATGAGCAGAGCAAGCTCTGCAGCGTTCCAGGAAGATCCCCATGAGCCAGGCACGGCCATGCTAGAGCCTGCAGATGTGATGGTGGTGTCATTTTCTGCCTTGGTCGTGTACGGTCTGCAAAACTGTAGTGCAGCATTGCAAAAATAAGAAAGCAAGAACTAGTCTGTGCCATGGTTTGCTTTTTTTTTTTTTTTTTTTCTTTCCTTTGGCCTGGCTTGTGATAAATCCAGTAAGAAAAGCAGAGAGTTTTCTAAAAGCAGCGTGTCTGGGTTCTGCGTTGATGTGTTCTGCTGTTTCTTAGTGAGACACATTCAGAACGAAAATACCAGCAAGGTATTTGTTGGCAGCTTCAGCTGATGAGGGGCTGTCTGCTTCCAGGGTGCAGGCAGCATTTCTCACCTCACCTGCAGCCATTCCCTCCTGACTCATCAAAGTGTGGCAGCAGGATCTGTTTGCTGGGCCCCCAAAATGCAGAGTGGGGCAGCTGCTCTGAGCTCCTCCTAAAAACTGCAGTTTTGTTTCCAGAAGTTGTTAATGTTTGTCATTGTTTGTGGAGAATGCATCTTTTTGCTGAGGTTCAGAAGCAAAGAACTTAACTGTCCATACTTGACACTCGATGTCTGCTAAGGTAGCGAGGAATCCTGTGAGGAAGTGCTGAATTCACAGTAGTCATTGTTTGCTCCCAGACTCAACACTGCCCACAGTTTGAGGGGGGATGTGTCTGTGTTCAGCATTAAAACTAGGGCTTAATGTCTTGACAGAGCTGTTCCTGCGCTGTGTCACAGTAGAGATCCCCCAGCTCCCTGGAACCTCTGTGGGGATGAACGCTTAGCAAGCTAGAGAGCATCAGTGTGTGCAGCTTATTAAACGGCAGCTTTTGGGGGAACAGAGGCATTGGATGTTAAAGAGCAGTCTGCATTGTGTTTATTTTTGACCATGTTTCGTTGTATTTTATTTACTGGCAAAGCAGAGAACGTACTCAAGAACAGAGAGAAAGAGCTCCCTGGTACATGGTTACGTTGCTTTCTGTGTGAAATAACGTGCTACTGGAAGGATGTTGTGAAAGAAAACTGGTGTCGGTTTGGATGTAGTGCTGTGTGAGATTCCCCACAGCAGGTTCTCCCTTGTAACCGTGTTGCTTTCCCTGCACGTTGCAGATAAGAGCGCCCATGGATACATAGAAGCCCATCCTTCGGTGAGTGTGCATGCCTTCCTGCCGCAGCGTGGCCGTGTTGGAGTGCTGTGCTGCTGGGCTGCTGCAGCTCAGTGCCTCTCAGCAGCACCAGTTTTCTCTTTTCCCCTTTCATAACTTTGCTACAGATGAAGGCCTGGTTTTGCAGCCAGCAGATTGCTCACTGTTCTCAGTCATGGTGGAATATCTAATTCACAACAATACGCAGTGCTGTTTAATTAGCCCGTTTTAATATAGCTTTAACAACTTAGCATTCGTTTCTGCTACATTTTATGATTTATCCTTAGAACAGCTGGTAATGTATCTGAATATAAACACGGTTATAATTGATATGTAACTCTGGATGGAGCCGCTGAAAGAAAGTTTTAAGTAATGATTCACTCTAATTAATGCTGAATTGCCATAGCAATCCCAAAGATGTACTCGTGACACTCGCATTAATATTGACCAGTTCTATTAGTGTTAATGTCGGTGCATTAAATAGCAGATGATGGAGTGGGGATCTGGCTTTATTTTCAAGTGCTAAGCGGTACATTGATCACTGTAGGGCTGTGATCATGCAGCAGAGGCTGTGTAGAATGAAATGAAAGTCATCTTTGTTTATTTCTGTTGCTGTTGCTTCTCACTTGATGCCACTTCCATTATCTTTCATGGAACAAAACTTGCAGAGGTGCTTTGGGTCCCGTGGTGTGGCACGGGCAGCAGTGGGGTGCTGGGGTCGGCCCTGGGGAGGTGCCCACGGGCAGCGTGCAGCTGATGCTGTCCTGCAGAGCAGACCGCTCCGACAGCAGCGAGCAGTCCTTGCAGTCTGTGTAATTTCATTTCAGTCCTTAATGGAGGTCTGGCATTAAGTAATATGACATTGTATATGTTCTAGCTGCACAGTTCAGTTCTGTCAGACCAAACGTGGAGCCCAGTGGAAAAACTAGTTAATAAGAGTTTATCAGAACATAAATGAAATTATTCCCTTCCTTATTTTTTCCTGAATCTTCTTTTCCCCACGTAAGCAAAGTGCTCGTGTTGTATAGAAAGCAATGCACAGATGTGATGTATGACAGTGACGTACGCCTTTAACAGTGCCTTTAAGGCAGTGCTCGGAGTACCTCGTGTGCCAGCCTCTCACTGTGGCCGTCTGTGGCCCTTTCCTCCCTTTGTGTTGGTGCTGGAGTCACAGAGCACGCAGTGTGCGGTGCTGGGCACAGCACAGGAGTGGTGAGGGGCTGCTGCTGCCTGGGGGCAAAGTGGGGCTGACGTGGTGGGTGTTTGCTGCCTTATGATCATGTGAAGAGGACGGTAGTGAAAAAGGAGCTGCTAGACTGGGAAATTTGGCTCTGTGAAAGCGTGCAGCGTGACCACTGCGGGGGAGAAATGATAGAGAAACAAGCAACCCTTCCCTGCAAGACAAAATTCCTGGCAAGACAGTGCGGGAGGCTTTGCACTTGTAAGTGTGTTAATTAACCTGGCCAGCAGACACCTGTTAACGTAATTAACTGCTACCATTTCTGCAGTGCCAGAGCAATTAACTAGCAGCCAGGTGGGGCTTCTAGTGATGAATTCAAACACTGCTTTTGGTGAAATCAGACTTTGGGAAAACATGGGCATGATTTAGCTGTTTGTATTTAATTTATTGCTCCGGTGGTGTATGGGACACAGTTCAGGAGCCCACATGTAGTTCACTGTGAATAAGTAAAGAGCAGAAATGAAAAGCACTGAGGAGAATGAACAAAGCGTGGTAGCCCATAACCTTACAGTGGGAGTGGACTGAAGGGTGTGGGGTCACTGTGGGCACGCAGAGGCTGCTGTGTGATGTCTGAGCTGCCAGAAGTGGTTCATACTTAAGCAGACCTCCCAGTACCCAGTGGTGGTTGTCACTCATGGTACTGTGTGTCCACAGAGCACAAAAACAGCGTCAGAACCCCCGTTAGCACCATCAGTCTCTGAAGAGGAGGATGAAGAAGATGAGGAAGAAGAAGATGACAACGAACCTCCGCCTGTTATTGCACCACGGCCTGAACACACAAAAACAGTAGGTCCTGGCTCTGCAGTGCTGCTCTGAGCTGTGCGTTTCCACCCAGACAGTGCGTGCCGTTTGGCTGAGGGCTGTAGTTCTGCCATGGGCCACTGCTTCACCCAAGCTACTGATGCCAGGAGATCTGTTTTGAACATAATTGTTTAGTGTGATGCTGATTAAAACAGTGAATTTCATCTTAGCATCAGATAGGAGGTAGCACAGTGTTGTTGCCATTGGTGTAACAGTGAACAAGTTGGTGCACAGGACCTGTGTAGGGAGGGCAGGCACCAGGAGCCTTTCACACCCCTGTGGGACATGCAGAACTGTCCCCCGGAGGTACCCATCCCTCTCCATAAAGCTCCAGATGTGAGGAGCTAAATAAACTGCTTAGACACAACAGAAGTTCAGTGAGAAGCATCCTACCCAGGTGTGTGTTGTAACGAGCAGGAAGGACTGGAGAGCAGTTCCTAGTGGAACTTAAAGCTTGAGATCACTGGTGAGAAGTTATTTAGCAGTTGTGATCAGAAAAGGGAAATGCTCTCTGTTTCTCTTCAGACAGCTGTCCTAACTGGTCAGCACTCCTCATGCTCAGTATTCGTGCTGCAAACTGTTGCCTGCAATGCCATCCCTGGAATTCCTAACAGAGTTCCACTGGAGCAGTCCTTTTGCTTCCCACATAAACAGATGAGCGGGGGGAACAAGGCTCCCAGACCCTGATGCATCTTTTTTCTGCAGTCTGTCAACACAGGGAATTAACTGTTTGTCAGCTCCCAGAAAATAAATGAAAATGGAGACCTGACCCTGAACCTTGTGTAAAGCTGCCCTTCATTTTTCCTTATCCGCTTTGAGAAATGGAGAGTAAAAATGAACGTTTTAAGCCCTGGATGTGGCAGATAGGCACGAGGAAGATGCCGTGTTTGAAATACGGTCTCGGGGCACTTGTGCAGACCCTTCTTGACATGAGCTATTTATTGTTGCAGATCTACACGCGCTCCGTAATCGAACCTGTCGCTGCACCAGCACCAGCTAAAGAAGCCACCACTCCCCAGCCTGAGAACTCCAGCACAAACACTTTGTACAGAAACACAGACCGGCAGCGAAAAAAATCCAAGATGACAGATGAGGAGATCCTGGAGAAGCTGAGTACGTGTTCTGTATTTCTTGTCTGGCAGAGCTGTGCTGTGTGTGTATCTCTGGTACAGCAAGCGTTCAGTGTCACTGGGTCTTACAGCTCCTCACACTGCTCCTGTGCCTGGAGGGAATGGGGGAACACTGCGGGGATCCCTTCTGCCTCTGGGGCAGCTCTGACTGAGCTGGATCTGCCTGAGTTTCTGACTGTGCTTAAGGCTAAAGAGGGGATGATTTCTGCTTGGGCAGAAGGCTGTGGCCTAGTGAATGGCCTGGTTAGCTGCAGTGCTGATGCCCAAAGTTGAAAGAATATTCGGCTTCCCAAATTATCTTCACTTCCTGACTTCTCACCAGTCATCAGAGACAACATACTTTGCAGAAATCTCTTAGTTGTTTTTTTTTAACCTGTCGGATGCTGCAGAATGAGGCAGAGTCCTTCAGCTCCATTGGGTCTCCTCCCCAGAACATTCTAGTGATGTAGTTACTGGAGTACCACCACTACTGCCAGTATTTCTGAGCTTGTTGTCATTCAAATTCCCCATTTAGTCAAAGAGGACTCCTTTAAAAGAACGTCACTTGGGAGCATGGATAGAGAAGAACAGAAGTTTTCAGTGTACCCCAAAAGAATGAAAAAACACTTCATATAGCAATCCTTATTTAATTTCTCATGCTCATATGCATCAGTGAGATACGTGTATGTGACCTGACCAAGTAAAGTGCACTGCAGGTGTTTCTCAGGAGCTGGAGCCTCCTGCATATCCACTGCGTAATCCTCGGGTATGTGGTGTTCTCACATAGCTAATTCCCAGTGAATTGTTATTGGAATCCTGACTGTTGGCCCTGAAGCCCTGCGTGGATCATACAAACATGTCAAGCTCTTATTGATTCTGCAGCACAACCAATTTCATCGATTCAGTCAAACTTCAGTTCCTGCGCATCCCAGCGTGCAGCTCTGTGTTACTGGACAGCCTGCTGGGTTCATAAGGTAGCCGTGTATCCCATGTGTCTCCTGCTACCTGGTAGGACAGTCAGTGGATTGACCTCCTGCCCATGGTGCCCTCTGATAATATTATGTCTTTAATGGCTTTAATGTCAGCAGGTAGATGGGACTATACAGAACTGAATGTCGCTGCTGTTAGAGGGCATTGATGGGACGAGTTCCAAGGCTTTGGCTGAGGAGATAATGGAATAATGTGTTTATTCCAGAGCAGGCAGGTCACCTGCAGGTGTGTCAGCTTACACAGGGAGGAATTGCAGCTCCTTCCCTGGGGCTGTTGGAGGTGGGCTTCTGCCGTGAGCTCTGCAGGTGCCTGCACACCTGAATGAAGTGTGCGTGTTATGGGTTGACACTTGTGGACCTCAGATGGAGACTGAGCCCTTAAGTTCTGCGGATTACGCCTTTGAAGTGTTACGTGCTTTCACGGTTTGTTTTTTCCTTAAGAATTTGATATTGTTGAGTAAGGTCTGAAGATCTGCCTTGGGCAAATTAAGACGTGGGCAGTGAAAATCGTCCTTTGCTTCCACGAAGCCATCTGAAATTGTGGACAGTGCTCTTTTGTAGTCGTCCTGGGGTGATCACATCAGTGTGTGTGTGTTGGGTTGGTTTTTGTTTGTTTGCTTTTGAACTCGCAGCACTTCTTCACCTTTCTGATTTCCCCGCAATTGATTTCATGCTCCTTTTATGAAGGTGTCCCCTGCCTTCTTTTATCTTAAATTGCTTTCATAATTCTTCTCTGCTTGAAATAACTTGGGCTTTTTTAGAGACACTTTCATTACACGTTTTCCTAGGGAGTAAAGCCTGTGATACTGAGATAAGATCAATCAAAACTCTGTCTGTAATGAAATCATGAATGTGTTCCACTGCAATTATGAAGCAGAAGTGGCCCAATTCTGCTTTCTTATCCATTTAATTTAGGACTTGATAAAGGAAAGTGCTTAGAGACATCACAATAGCCGGAGTGTTTGTCCTTAGTCCAGCACAGCAGCGCTCCTGTGAGCTGGAGCTGTGCAGGGTCAGGCAGATGGTTTCAGGGCTGTGCTGCTGGACAGGCGTTGGTTCGCTCTCAGGAAGTCAGCCCCAAACAAGTAACAAGCAGAAGCAGCCACTCAGCTTCTGAGTGGCAGAATTTTGAGCCACAGAATCAGTAGCACGTTTGAAAAATTGTTATCCAAACTATCTGTTCTCTGGGCTCTTTTTTTCTGTATTCTTTTCTAACATGAACTTCTGTGAACTGCTGTCGGTCCTGACAGAGAAGCAGTTCCATTTGCTAGCTGAGAATAGCACCTGGCCAGGCACTGGCAATGAAGGAAGGATGGCACAGCCCAGGTGTGCTCAGAGCTGATGGCACTGTGACTGTCAGAGGTGAGAAGCAGGAGGTGGTGTGCAGGGGCAGCAGCACGGCCCTGCCTCTGCTGCAGCACTCGTGTCAGTGAGCACTGTGCTCCGAGGAGCGCTGTGGCTTCAGTGGGGAACGCAGCACTGAGGACGGTGTAACTGGGACTGAAGGAGCAGCGCAGTTCCATCCAGAGGGTGCAGGATTGTCAAAAAATATATGGTTTTCTCTTACATGGCCTTGGTGTTGCTTATATTTTGCTTTTCATTTTGAAGTACATTTGAGTGCCATTGAAGTGGAAGTGAACAGGCAGTCAGGAAGAAATCAGTGCCTCTTGCACTGACTGGAGATCAGTGTTGTTGTGCCACTTCTCAACCTGGGGCAAACCACAGCTCCCCCAGTGCCAAGCAGCTTTGTTCTGCTGGAGTCAGTGCCAACGAGCAGCAGCTGCAGCGTGTGCCTCTCATTTGCC
Organism: Callipepla californica brunnescens; assembly: GCA_023055505.1. NCBI lineage: Eukaryota > Metazoa > Chordata > Aves > Galliformes > Odontophoridae > Callipepla > Callipepla californica. The sequence continues at coordinate 6,053,855 of JALIRH010000013.1, forward strand.
AGCTACTTCTCATCTGCTGAATGGAGGAAAATAGGAAAGCTAACCAAGTCTTGAAAGCACTACATCCTTGGCTCGGACTCAAGGCAGTACAGTTGCAGTACCTCCTGCAGGTGGGGACAGCAGGGCACGGCCACTTTGGGCAACTTGAGCAATCCCTGCCAGCCAGTGCTCGCCCTGCTGTCACCGCTGCAGTGCTGGGGGTGTGGGGGTGAGAAGCACACTGCAAAGGAAACCCCTTCCCTGCAGCTCCCGTTGGTGACCTTGCCATGGCCAAACTGTTCAAGCAGAGCGGTGCACCACACGGTGCTGCACCATGTGTCCTTGTGTGCTGGCACCAGGCTCCCTGCAGGAGTCCATCAGGGCTCCAGGGAGGGCAGAGGGGTGGCTGTTACTCCGTGTGGAGGTGTTGTACCTTTCTCATATTGCTGTGCACGCAGAGGTGTATAACAGAGCATGCCTCTGTATGTGGTGCAGGAATACAGCCGGATCAGTCCAACAGAGCATGCTGCACAGTGCTGGAAGTGTTTCCTCCTGAGCTGATCTCAGTGTATTTCAGTGACGTATGTTCCAAGATAAATCTTGAGAAGTCATTTGAATTGCCATTGAGTCATCAGCTTAGGTGTTGCCATTTGTATTTTTGGCAGCTGCTGGACCAGAAAAAACAATCCTGTTTTGGAATTACTCCTTCAGATTTGTTTGATTCTATCAGATTTTGGCTCTTTCACTTGATACGAACATATACCCTAATCACTGCGTTCTCTCCTTCCCATTCAGACTGCCTACATCTCTGAGTGGGCAGGAAGGCAGCGAGCTGTTGTTGTCACTGTAGCTTCAGTGGCACACGTGCTGCACGCTGCTGCTGGACCTCTGCTGCCCGCTCCGGGGCTGGCCCTGCCTCCCAGGAGCCCACCCGCCCTGCTCTGGTGGAGCCACGGTGTCTCGGTGGTGCAGCTGCCTGCTGTTGCCAGCTCCCGAGGTGTGCTGCTGGTCCTGTTATGCAGCATGGTTCTTGTAATGGATCAGCATTTGTGCGCTGCTGAGAGTCAGGCCAAGTGCTTATTGCTGGCCCAGGTCACGGTGAAGGCGAGCAGTGCTGTTAGAAGCAAGGTCTCCTTTGTAACTTAACCTGGTAATCAGTGATGAGAGCCACAGTTTCTAAAAAAAATAAAATAAAGTAGCATTATGAGATGTTCTTTTTTAAAAGGGTGAAACGAAAACTTTGGCAAAGGGCTGAAAAGTTGAAAAGATTTCTACGCAAACGTAAAAGGAAAAAAGGCTCTGTGATTCCAGCTCTCACCAGTGTCTGTCAACGGAGAAGCGCTTCCACTGATACTTGCTCATTTCTGATTTCCATCAGTACTGTTCTGTGCTGCACACAGCAATCCCACAAGGACGGTAGGAGCCCAGTCCCTGCTGGGGCTGCCTGTGCTGCTCCCTTACCCAGCAGCCCACGTGCACATGGCAGCCCAGAGCAGCACGGCTGCATTTCTGACCTGTCCAAAGGCAGTATCTCTATTTTCAAGTGAACATAATCTATCTTCTTTCTTTCAGGGAGCATTGTGAGTGTGGGAGACCCTAAGAAGAAATATACTCGATTTGAAAAGATTGGCCAAGGGTGAGTCCAGTCGTGGTAACTCAGGCACAGACACGGGCTGGGTGTTCTGCTGCTCTGGTAACAAAGTGGGGAGCTGGGCGAGCTGCAGCACGCTGGGTTTGGATCCTCCGACCTCTGGCTTCTTTACCAGTATTTTAACTGTGGCCAGAATGAATTGTCACAGACCCCTTGCTGCTGGCAGTGCCTCATCTGCAGCAAGGAGTGTGGCTGGGAGGATCTGCCATCCCTCAGGTGTGCAGCACTTGTCTTCTTAGAGAAATTGTTATTGTATGTTTCAAAATAATGCAGCCACACTAAGGAAGGAAGAAAATTCTGCTTCCTTGTCTAAAGGAGCAACTCACCAAATGATACTTATCATGTTCTAAAAGCTCTCAATAAGATTTTAAAATATACTGCTAATAAAAATACTCTGGTGATGGAGTAGTTTAGAAATGGAAACTCAAAAGAGAAACAACAAAGATGAGTAATAAGGGCAGTGTTGGTGTGCAGTGTACTGAAAGAGGAAACTCACCACGTGCCTGATGGCACGCTGCTGGGAGCCCATCCAGAGTGATCTGCTGAGCTGTTCTCTTTGGAAACCTTACTTTGCTTATGCTAAATAGGACTGATCTGAAACACTGCCTACGTGAGGAGGCAACAACAAGAGAAACGACATCGAAGATAGATATCTGGGATGCACTTTAAATATTGGCAGACTCCCTGCTTGGTCCAGGCTTTCCTCCTTGGCTGTGCTGTAATTCCAGGAGGGCTGATGCTGTTTCTGTAAGGCCAGGAGCATGCTGCTGTCTGTGCGTGGCAGCGTGCTGCTTGCTGACGTCAGGAGATGCCCTCCTGCCTTAACAGAGAGGTTTGAAAGCAGGGCAGCGTGTTGCTGACCTAAAGCTGATGCGTACTGAAGAAAGCCAGGCATGCTCATACTCTTTTTTTTTTTCTGTTAGGCTTTTCAGTAGTTAGATCTTATTTGATAGGACACTTGTGAGGACTTTCTTCTCCATTCACTGTATAAAACCCTTTCTGAGACTCAGGATCGCTTTCTACCTGCAGCTTTGGTTCTTCCTGTCCTTTGTAAAATGTCAGCGGACACTCAGAGCCATGCCAGTCTCCTAAAGCTGTCAGCTGAAGAAGTGAGATTCAGATTAAACATGTGAACTGATTCTTGCTGTCAGTCACAAAGTGACCATCATCCTCACTCGCCATCTTTTGTTCTGACACTGCTAGGAGTGAGGTCACACAGAGGTGCCTCAGCAGCTGGTGGGAAGACAGGCAGCCCTGAAAGGACGTGAAATTGGTTTCCTCTGGCACAGCGTGCAGCCAGAAGGTGGCACGCCCTTGTGTCAGAGGGGCTGCTGTGCTGTGGTAGTGCTGCGGGTTGAGTTAGCTGGGAGCAGCTGTCCTGGGGATAGCTAGAGCAGTGCTGGGTGTCCTCCAGTCCTGCATTGCTATTGCAGTGAACACATGGATGTGAGACTGTTTTGTCATCTGGTTTTGGACTCCAACTGCTCACAGAGCTGTTTGTTTTAAGACCTACGTTAGCTTTTACAATCTGAATTACAATAATTCTCCTCAGATACTAGAACAGTGAGCGCACTCAGTACTATACTTCAGATTACTTTGTCCCACAGTCTGTAAAGGAGGAGGGATGGCATTTAGGCAGTCAGTGTTACACTGGGGAAGAGAGCAGCTTTCCAGGGGTGGACAGTGAGCGGGTGGGTGGAAGGCTGCTTCAAAGTGAGGTGTGCTTAGCAGCTTCCCACATTGGGGAAGTTGACTTGAGCAGCTCATAGAGCCTCGTGGCTCCGTGCCTTGGTAAGCTAACAAACAATGTGATAGTTCTGCAGCCAGCTGAGGCACAGGTCTGATGCAGTGCCGGGTCTCTGGTTTGTAATTTGTGTCCAGTTTAGGGCTGAAGGTGCTGCTGACACTGGAGGGAACTTATTTAACTGGTGCTTGGCAAAGGGGCTGCGTCCGCTCCAGCTGTGCACAGCTCCTGCTGGGGAAGGCAGCAGTGACGGAGCCCTGAGCTCTGGTTTCTGGTGGTTGGTTTGTTTGCTGGGTTTCACTGCACCTTAGTGACACAGATCTCTGTAGGTCCTGGCACTTGCCTGACTGCATTGAACTGAAGATACTACAGAAGAGTTTAGAAGTTAGATACAGATCAGAAATTATAGCTGCTTAGAAGTCCCTAATGCAGAGTCACAGAGCCTTTGCAATTAATTCACTGCCTTACTTAAATTCTTCACCTTTATCTAAGCTCTTCACAGATGGCCTGGAGCATACCAAAAGGCATCTTCATTTAAATGACTGTTTTTAAATAAATCCTGACAGGACTATACTCGGGAGGGACGGCACAGTGTTAGAAAATCTAAATAAGTGGTGTTGGCTTTTTGTGAAAACAAATTGGATTAATCTCAACAATTAGTCATAGAAAAACACATTTGCATTTATATTAAAAGAGTCCATAGCATGCCCAACGATAGCATTGTTCCCAACGCTGGCATGCAGTGCTGCTGCTTGAAGTGAGGTTGTCAGAACAGAAACAAACCAAGCGATCGGGCAACAATGAGAAAACTGATTTCGTGTTTTCAGTCTCTGGGACACCTGCGAGATGCACAGTCCCACTTCTCTAATCCCCACCTGGGTTCCCCGTTGCCTCGCTGCCTGTGCAGCCATGGGTTCCTTAAGAGACAGCAGCACACCCATCTTAGCCCTGAAGGAAGCCCTGGTGGTTTACAAGCCCACAGTGTCTTATAAACTCGAAGGGGTTTGATGGCCCTTAGCACTGCAGGGGAAGAAGCTCTTGATGAGGCAGGTGCTCTGCAGGTCACCTGTTCTGGTGGCTCAGTCCCATCACTTACATCTGCCATGGGAGCACAGCACAGACACTGTGAAGAGCCCTTCATCTCTGGTGCACGTAACTGCAGCTCTGAATGGCTCCTGACAAAGTGAAGCTGCCTGAGGTTCCTGCTTTGAGTCACGGTCAGTTTTTATGTGGGCATCACGTGCCTTCACCTGCTCCAGATGTGATGTCAGGAGAGGGCTGGCACGTACATTTGGGTTCCCAGAGTGACTGGATGGTGTCACCTCAGTTTTGCAGATAAATTCAAAGAAGTCTAAGAAGGTGTGGCTACATTGCTTGTTAAACTTCATGGGACGAAAAAAATCAACCAACCAAAACCAAATAACAACGAAGCAAAACTGGGGAATGTTTTCCAGGGTTTTGTGAGGGGGGGGGGGGGAAAAAAAAAGTAGAAACAACAACTCCTTAAATATTGAACTAAAATAATCCAGGATGCATACCAGAGATGTGTACCTGCCCTTTCTCCTCACACGTTGAGCTCAGATTCCTGTGTGGCCGAGGTTGGCTGAGCGAGCGCGGGAGGGCTGGGACCACTGCAGGCAGCAGAGACCCTGTCAGGGCTTGCTCTCCTTCGAAGGCACAAAACCACTTCTCATTCTTTGGCTGCTGTTTTGTTTCTAGGGCATCTGGAACTGTTTATACAGCAATAGACATCGCCACAGGACAAGAGGTAAGCAGCCCCAGCGATGTGGCAGGAGCTGGGGATGGGTTCTCACCGTGCCTGTAGGTCTGTAGCACGGAGCAGCAGCTCGCAAAGTGCATCAGCTGCTGTCTTCAGCTGCTTGGAGAACGGCACTGTGCTTCTCTGCCTCCATAGCTGCATGCCTGCTGGGCTGACTGCTCTGCTGCTACCACTGCACTGATCAGCGCCCGAAGAGGTGCCCGAGTTCTGGGCAGGGGTTGTCCTGGTGCCCCTGGGTTGGTGCTGTACTGAGGCCAGTTCTGAGAGACATGTTTCCTTTAGTTTTCTTTTGTCTTCAGAACAGGTTGGTCCTGTCGCAGTGCTCTGTTATGTCTGTTATCCTTGAGTGAACGTTTTAGAGATGTAATCTCAACAAGCTTTCAGGCTTGATTAAAAAATGTTGTTTTTACTGCCCATGTAAACATACGAGGTTAGACATTTCCTGACTTTCTTTGTTCCAGACGTGGCTGACGTTGTGCTCGTAGTGAGAATGTTCTGAGTATAATTTAGTAAAAGCTGCCTGTGGGCCTGGCCATAAGGCAGTTAGCAGTACCAGCTGTAAAACCTGCAGGTCTGTGACCGTGGGCCTCAGGGCACCCAGGTGGTGGTCACAGTTCCCCCATTGCTATGAGGAGCAAATAGCTGCGTTGCACTGCTTGCTTTTGGGCCCGGAATAATGCAGAGGGAAGCACTGTCCTAGAGAGAGCTGCACGCTGTCTGCACTGCCGAGTACACAGGAGCAGCAACCAGCTGATGGGAGCTGCTGCCATCCGTTCCCAGTTTGTCTTAAGCGCTCAGACAGTAATACCTTTTCACGTTGTTTCTATAGCGTGTTTAATCTTCAAAGTATGAAAGAACCACTTAAGGGAGAATCGTGTTTAGAGTGCAGTTCTGTGTTCTGGCCATTCGTAAGCTGGTTGACGGTCACTGAAAACTGAGAAAACTTGTGTCAGGGCAAAGATCTCTGCTGAACAGCACAGTGGTGTCTGGGTGTGACGTCAGTGACAGCTCCTGGTGCTGCGTGGTGACATCAGCCTCTCGCAAGGGCTGGCTGTGGGAAGCTGGGGGCCCAGGGATTGAGAAACAAATCTTGAAGAAAAGCAGAGGTAACTGTGACAAGTCTGGGTAGTGGCTGATTTAAGTGGCATCTGAGCATTCATTTCCTTTTCTAAGCCACAGTTTTTGGAAACGATATGCAAATCCTGTTGGCAAATCTGTCCGACATCACAAATGCGAGCAGGGAGAGGAGAGGGGATTGTCACTGTCATACCACGTCAAGAGCAGGACTTTTTTTAATTTATTTTAAAGCCAGGTAATTATTACAAACTCACACCGTTATTTAGAGTTGCAAAATCAAAAGCCAGGAAGTTAGGAAGTGCCCAAATTTGTGTGTGTGTGTGTGTGTGTGTAACCTTAATGATCTCAAGTCAGCAGTGATAGCAATTGTTGACATAATCATTAAAAAACGTTGAATTATTGAAGAATTTCCAACTGCTTTCACATATTTTCATGGTAATAGGATCCTTTGCTGCTCGCAGAAGATGCATGCATAATAGCAGTGGTGGTAATAAGTTAAGGCCATCTTAGAAGAACATAGGTCCAGAGAGTGTAGGACATTTGTGGTTGATAGTAAAGATGTTTTTTACAGATCTTTAAGGCAAGGTATGTGAGTGTGTGTCCTGTGACTCTCACCAAGCAGGCACAGAAGTAGGGTGCTCTGATTACTGACTGTGGTGTCTGCTGACAGCCACAGCTCTGATGCACTGTCCCAAGAACACTCACTCCACGTTGGTTCTGGTCTGGGCAGCAGACTGTTGGAGCTGATGCATTGTTTTCACTGTTGTTTTAGGTGGCCATAAAGCAAATGAATCTCCAACAACAGCCCAAAAAGGAACTAATTATTAATGAAATCCTGGTCATGAGGGAAAATAAGAACCCTAATATTGTAAACTATTTAGACAGGTAAGTGATTCTGCTGTTCTCACACAAATGTTCATTTATAAACCGCAAGTCAAAGACTGAGGAAAGCCTGTGGTCACTGACAGAAAACTGACCTCTTTATTATCTATAAACATGTGTGTGTGTAGACGTGCAAATAAAGGGGTGGGAGGAGGTTGGTCTTTGTATGTTAATCCCTGGCGTGACACAGCAGCCCGGACTAGTGGAGGCTGCAGGGAGCCCTGGGTCCGGCTGGTCCCACCCCTGCTGCAGCACGGCCGCCAGAGCAGAGTGCCCAGGGCCATATCCTGAACCATTTGAAGGTCTCCAAGGAGAATCCAGAATCTCTCAGGGCAGTGCTCTGTCACCATACAGCACAGAAGTGCTTATTCAGGTGGAATATGTGGTTCTGAGAGCGTTTTCAAAGAGCCTGTCCTGCTTAAAAAACTGCCTGTAGCTCCACTACCTCCATGTTTTTAAGGTGGTTGTTTTGTGGATGTTGTGCAGATATATCACCATAGAAATGATTTTCCTTTGGCTTTTCCATCTGTTTTCCATTGGTGTGGATGTCAGAAGGACTAGGTTCTTGTTTTCAGGCACACGTGATTTGCCAGTTTTTAAACTGTTGTCCCTGTTTCCCCATCTATTTATGTAACTGCTGACCATTCCCTGTGTGTACACACCTCCCTGCCACGGTTCCTGTGTAAGTTGTGCTGTCTTATTTCCAGTTACCTTTTCTGTTTCACCATGATGAACCAGGTGACCTGATACATTCTGGTTCCATGTTTATCTTTGCCTTTACTGACCTGCATTTTCACTTGCTTGCTGCCTAAGACACATATCTTTTTATTTATCTGCATTTCTCATTTGGACTGCACAGGTTTTTAGCACTACGTTTCAGTATTTTCTGGTGCTCTGTGGCCTAGAAGGAATGTCAATTCATTTTATTCTGCCTTTGATTAAAAATGAACAGGAAAGAAAAGTTACTGGTAATTTTCCTAGGACAATTTAGTTACACACATTCATCCCAATGCTGTTGTTGTCTTGTTTCAGCTACCTAGTAGGCGATGAGCTCTGGGTGGTTATGGAATACTTGGCTGGAGGCTCTCTAACTGATGTTGTTACAGAGACATGTATGGATGAAGGACAGATAGCAGCTGTCTGCAGGGAGGTAAGGATCCTGTCTGTGCTTCTGATTTCTGGGGCGGTGCAGATTTCTGAGCAGGTGCAAAGAACGTGAGTGAGGTAGTGTCCAGGTCTTTGTTTTTGTGTTGCTTTGATAATGTGGGAGAAGAAAAGCTCCTTAGTGATCCACCCACCGGTGTCACTGCACTGTGCTCCGGAATTACACTGTTCTCTTTCTCACGACGTGTTACTGTTCTCAGCTTTGCCTCTTCCAGCATTTGTCTGGAGTGTGTCTGTACTGCAGTCCTTGCCTGTAAAAGTAGACGTACTGGTGGCAGAATTTTAAAATGATAAAAAGAGAGACTCATTTATCACAGTTCTCAGCTTAAAAGGACAGCGTTCCTCCCCAAATGGTATTTGCTTCTGAAAAATGACTAACGTTACTTCCAGATACGCTGCAGGACGCAGCAGTAAAACCTTCGTCACGCAGCCTTCCACCCAGAGTGATGCACTTCATCCTGAAGAAAATGACTTTTCTTTTCAGCAAATCATAGTTTGTCAAATGGATGAGAACGGCACGTTCGTTTTAACAGCAGCCGTTCAGTCTGTGCTTTCAGGGGACACTTGGTAACAATAACTGACGTTTCTTTTTCCAAAGTTAATGTGCCTTCGTTTAGGAAGTTATTATTCTAGTAGTGTTGAAGCAGCAAGCAATTCCTCCTGACAACACAATATTCTGCTGTTGCTCTCAATTCATCTAGAAATTAAATCTTTTATAGCCATTTCCTTTCTTGTGTGATGAAATCAGGTCATTAATTTTTACCCTTATGTTTTTTTTTTTTATCTATCAGTGCCTGCAAGCGCTGGATTTCCTTCATTCAAACCAAGTGATTCACAGAGACATAAAAAGCGACAATATTCTTCTCGGAATGGATGGATCTGTCAAATTGAGTAGGTATTCCTGGCCAAGCACTGCTTTCCCAGGATGGGGTGTGGGGCTGCATCTGACTGACTGCTAGGTACCCAGAGGAGTGCCTGTGATAGAGTGCTGAGCACTGCTGCGAGCTAAGAGCACAACTCTGGCACACACAGAAATGTGGGAAAGAAGAAGGTGTAATATCTGGCCTTTATGCCCCTTCCAGAGACCACAGTGTATCATCTGAAGTCTTGAGTGTATAAAGGTCACTGCAGAGTAAACAGCCGTGACCGCTTTTGCAGCTAGATTCAACAAGATGTTCTTTGGTGTAAAGTGGGGATCTCTTTTCTTGGTTTCATGTTTTTAGATGGCTTTAACAATGCCTGTTTTTGTCCTCAGCTGATTTTGGCTTCTGTGCTCAGATCACCCCCGAGCAGAGTAAAAGGAGCACAATGGTTGGGACTCCTTACTGGATGGCACCGGAGGTGGTGACAAGAAAAGCATATGGCCCCAAAGTGGACATCTGGTCACTTGGGATCATGGCAATAGAAATGGTGGAAGGAGAACCTCCTTACCTTAATGAAAATCCTCTCAGGGTAAGGTACAAATAGAATCAGACACCGCTGTCTTCTTAAGCTGTCCCATGTATAGAGACAAAATCCCAGTCACGTCAGCTTGGAGTGGTTCCAGCGAGGACAGCGTGTAAAAATGTCACTGGAGCATTGCAACGTGGGACACCAGTAGCACAGAGCCAGTTCAGGAATCTGTTGGTTTTGTGTTCATGATGCAGAGTTCCTCAGGCAGTCTGTGAAATCTGTGTTAGCTCTGTCTCTGGTAAGGATTTTTCAGTGGCGAATTTCCTCAGCTGGTGAATCTTTGTGAAAGAGTTTCAACTGTACCTGCAGGCACAAGTATTTACAGACACGGGGCAGTGCAGATTGGTCACCTCTTTCTTTCAGGTTACTGTAATGCTGTCATTTTTTATTACCATTAATTTTCTAAAATGCACAAATACTTGCAATAAAGCAATGAATTTTTATTTCAAAGTTCTCAAATTTATACCAGCTCTTAAAGTGAAACTGTAATAGGGGAGGAATGTGTAGTAAGGAAAATGCTCATAATGGACAGCTAAAACAGATAAATGCTACACAGTTGGTTCCTGATGGGAGACAGGAAGCTGAGGAAATTAAATCTTGTACCTCCGTACATTCATGAGTTTTGTTAAGGCTGCAGCTGATGTACAGCATGACCTTCATGTCTCAGAGGCAAGGCTGCGCTCTGTCTGGCACCCAGACTCTGCTGCAGGCTGAGGGAACAAACAGCCAACAACAACCTGGCCGTGCTATTTAAGCAATGCAGGTGACAAATATACAAACTTCAGCCTTGTATTCTTGCTGAAAAAATGTTCCTGGGTCTTGGAAACAAGTAGAGTCTTGTGTTTCTGTTTTACCCAGGCACTGTATCTGATAGCTACAAATGGGACACCAGAGCTGCAGAACCCTGAGAGACTCTCTGCTGTGTTCCGTGACTTTCTGAACTGTTGCCTGGAGATGGATGTGGACAGGCGAGGGTCTGCCAAGGAGCTTTTGCAGGTAAAACGAGACGTGGCCACAAGTAAAGCGGGTGCAGTATATAATAGCACTGTCATCCGTTAATCATAGAATGACAGAATTGTTTGAGTTGGAAGGGATGTCTGAACGCCATCAGTCCAACTCCCCTGCAGTGAACAGGGGCATCTATAGCTTACTCAGAGTGCGGAGAGCCCAGTCCAGCCCGACCCTGACAATCTCCAGGGACAGGGCACCAGCACTCAGTGGGCAACCTGTTCTAACACTGCGCTACCCTTGTACCTTTTGTAAAGAAATTCTTCCTTATATCTACTCTAAGTCTTTCTCTCTTTTGATTTGAAATCATTTTCCCTTGTCCTGTCACAACACACTGTGTTATAGAGTCTGTTCCTTTCCTTCTTACAGCCCCCCTTTAGACACTGAAAGACTGCAGTCAGATCTCCCCAGGGCCTTCCCCTTTCCAGGCTGCACAGCCCCAGCTCTCGCAGCCTGTCCTTGTAGGGCAGTCGTTTTGTTCCTCCGGTCATTTTTGTAGCCCTCATCTGGACATGCTCCAAGAGGTCCATTTCCTCTCCTGTACTGAGGACTCCACATCTGGATGCAGTACTCAGGGTAGAAATTTCATCAGGACAGAGCAGAGGGACAGGACTCCCTCTCTCACCCTGCTGACAACAGTTCTTTCAATGCAGACCTGGATGTGGTTGCCTTCCTGGGCTGAGAGCACATTACTGGCTCACGTCCATCTTGCTGTCCACTAGTACTCCCGAGACCTCTGTGGCTGAGCTGAGCTCAATCCTGTCAGCTTATGCTGACAGTGGGGGTTGTCATGACCCAGGTACAAACCTTGGACACTTGCTGAGGTCCTCCTGGGCCTGCTGCTTGAGCTTGTCTCAGTCTCTGGGAATGTCATCCCGTCCCTTGGGTGTGTCAGCCACATCGCACAGCTTGGTGTCATCTGAAAATCTGTTGAGAACACTCTTGATCCCACTATCAGTGCCACCGATAAAGATATTGAAGATCCTCAGCCTCAGTACTGACCCCTGAGGATCACCACTTGTCACCAATCTCTCATCAGGTGGTCTCAAACTTGCTCGTGCTCAGAAGGTCCCACAGTCCTGTATATCCCTACTAAACAGAAGGATACTGCTTGAGGCTGTAACTGAGTAGCTGACTTTGGAAAGTAATGGTTTGTTTCTTTCTTTCCTTTGGGCAGCATCCATTTTTAAAATTAGCCAAGCCTCTCTCCAGCCTGACTCCTCTGATCATTGCAGCAAAGGAAGCAATTAAGAACAGCAGCCGCTAGTGCTTTGGGCTGGCATTCTCCCATGCCAGCTCACTCCAGAGCAGGACTGAGAAAAAACTCTATAGAACCTCAACTCTTCTGCTGCAGGACAACGGACGGACGGATGGATGGATGGATGGACAGACCAACAGTCGCAGTCATGGTGGTAGGAGGGGAGAACAACTGTTCTCCAGTCCCTCAAGGAGTAAAAACTTGCATCTTCTCCCTGCTTTCTGGCTCCTTAATTTATTTTTAAGATGAAACAGGGCTTAAGACGGAGAGGTAATGACAGAAAATGCTTTGCTGCCTCAGCCATTTCCAAGGTAAAGCAAATTCAGTTGGAAGATTCCCTTCCTTCTCACCCTGTGAATAAGATGTACATTCACTTTTAAATTGTCAACTGTTTCTTAAAGATGCAAAGTCTCTTTTATGTTTTGGGTTTTGTTTTGTATAGTTTGGAATTGGAGAAGGGTCTTCATTTGTGACTCCAGACTGTACTGCCTTTTGAATACAGCCCACTCACTGGTATTTGCCTATTCATTACCCTTCTAGACGAGGAAGAAAGTGAAACTGCATTTCCAATCAAAAACAAATCAGGAGTGGAGCAGTCAAAACATCCTGTTGAGATACAGGCTCAGCTGTGAATATATAGTGTTTCTGTTCTTGACAGTTTCATTTGTAGAACTTGTAAAATGGGTGAGAGTCTTACTAAAATGAGAAAGCAGAAAGATCAGTTTGCTCAGAAAGGGCTTGTCTCGTGCAAAGCTGTAAGAGAAATATGAAGTGAGAGCAGGCCCAGCCTTGCCCAGTGCTGAGCCCCATGGACGCCTTTGCAGAGCACAGAGCAGCCTCAGCACCCGTGACCCCAGGCCGCAGGAGGGTGCTTGCAGCAGCAGGCCATCACTGGGCGATCACCTCTCCCTGGCACTGGACTGATCACAGTGTCAGCTCCGAACTGGCAGTGGGCTGCTCTCGAGGGTAACTGTAGCTATGCTTCAAAATGTGCAGACTGGTGGGGGTAGCTCTCTTGGGTTTGTGCAGAAGAGGGGGGAAAAAAATTGGGTGTTGTTGTCACTTCCGAGGATGTCTGCTCTCCTGGTCCTCTTGTAGCTCCCACGAAAGGTCAGTAGCATCCCTCTCAGCAGAGGGAAGGGCAGCCAGGCTACTCTGCAGGCTTTTGTGCAGGTCAGCGTCCTTTAGGCGTGCAAGTTCTGCCATGAGAACTGCGATACTGATGCAAATGAGTGATGGCTTCCAGGATCCTGTTCTGTCTAAGCCAGTCCAGCAGACAGCTTTGGAAGAAAGTGCATTTAAACCTGGAGCACTGCAGTGAGCAAGAAATGCAGAACTACATAGAGCCATAAAAGTAGCCTGCTATATGTGCTCTCCTCCATACAGCAAGCACTGCTGAATGCAGTTCTGAGTTGCTGGGGGAGAACGAGCCCTGGATGTGACTGAGGATTGTGCTTGACTCGTCTGCTGATTTGTAAGAGAGCAGAATAGTTTTAGTATGCCGTTTGTGTTTTATTTATTTTTTTCTGAAAGGAGTGTGGCTTCACTCAGAGAAAGCGTTTGTATGGAATATTTGTTATGTATTTTAGTAGTACAACTAATCAAAGATCTTCAGAACAGCAAGTGAATCAACACCTATATCCAATGAGCAGAAAAAGGAGTAAAACAGCTTCCTGCTGTAATTCTTCATGTTTCAGGCCTGCTCCCACAAAGGGCTAAGCAGCCTCTGAGGTACTAAAAGCCTTCACATTTTGCCGGTACGAATGAAGGATGCTTGGGCTATTCTTGAATTAGGCCGTTAGGTTGTCTGGTTTTGTCTTCTACCGTCTGTGTGCTGAAAATGTCATTAGTACTGCTGACTATCCCACCCTCACTCACTCTGTCCGTCCCAGTGTCTTTGCTGAGGTAACTGACAGAGGCAGCGCTCACTAAAGTTCGCAGTATCATAGGATAGTTGGGTTGGAAGGGTCCTTAAGGGCCGTCCAGTTCTGACTCCGTGCCGTGGGCTGGCTGCCCCACCCCACCTGGCCTTGAGCACCTCCAGGGATGGGGCACCCACAGCTCTGGGCAGCAGTGCCAGGCCCCCACCCCCTCTGTGTAAACAGTGTCCTCCTAACATCTAACCTGAATCTCCCCTCTTTGGGTTTAAAAGTGTTCGCCCTTGTCCTGTCACTGTCAGACCATGTAAGAAGTCAGTCTCCCTCCTGTTCCTGAGCGCCCTTTAAGTACTGAAAGGCCACAAGGTCTCCCCATTGTGGGGAGCACAACAGATTTGATTTTCAGATGTCAAATAAGAAAAGATGTTTGTTTCTTTTGCAAGGCTACATTCTTCTCTGTCAGCTCAAGCTATCTGTCTGGGAGATAGGCTACCTGAGGAAAAAGAGAAATGATTTAGGCTTGAGAATAGCTGCCCTCAATTTGTAAAGCATTAATCTGAACAAAACATTCGTATTCCATGTAGGCGATGCAGAAACTAGTGGCAGTTTCTCCTTCCAGTATAGCATTTATTTTTTTCCTACCCAGGAGGAGCAGATGGCCATCCTTTAGAAGGAAAGCACTTTTTATGGCACACGTTTGCTGGACATACGATACACTTACGTTGACAGATTACACTACTTGTTCTTTTTTTTTCTATTTATTTTCTTTAGCAAAAACTATCTCAGCATCCCTACTTTTCAGTTAGATTTCACAAAAGATAACAAATAAATATAGGAGAATTGGACGACAGCATTATTCTTCTGATCAGTGCATGCTCCAGCATGCAGGATATTGTTGGCACTGGTGTTTTAAATACGACTGCTTTAATAAGAGGCCTTACTTTTTATTTTATTAAATGCTATATTTATTTTTGTTTGCATTAGCAAATCCGGAGATTTTTCTGCTAAAAAAAAAAATCCTGCGAGGCAGACAGGATACAGCAGAGATCATCTCTGCCAGTGGCTTTTTTTCAGCATGACTGTAATTACCAGCTGGGACTGCTTTACATTCAGGGCAGTGCACCTCCAGCATCCCTGTGCTTCAGACAGTCTCTGGCACACAATTCTCAGTCATTAGATATTGAATGATAGCAGCTGCTTTTATAATTTCCCAACTCTGATAGGATACGTGGAAGAAGTGTATTAGTGATAAAAAAAAAAAAGTCTGTCCTGAGAGGGGCAAGTCTTGTATGTTATTTACAAGCTTAGAATTGACACTGTTGGTAACTTTCCAGAAAGAAGCAAGGCAAATATAAAATCTCTGAAATCATCTCGGGTGTTTTTGGACTGCTATCTTCAGATTAAGCAATTAGTTATATATATTTTTGAAAGTCTTAGAAATAGGCTGTTTCTGTTGCCAAATGCAGAGATACATTGTTGTATGTTTCAAACACTTTCATTCCAGGGTTCTAAAAGACTGGTTAATTGTCTTTATTTTTAAATTCATTAAATAATGGTGAAAAAAAAAACCCCACTATCTAGAGCTTGACTATGATTCCCATCCCTGTAATGAAGATATGTGAAAATGACTCGTTTAATTGCTGTGGTTTTAATGAGTTCTGGGACAGAAGTATGACAGCAGTAAAGTCAGGGAAGCTTGAGAAGCACAGAAAAGATTATTTATTTAACAAAAAAGAAAAAGAGGAAAAAAAAAATAGCTATTGTACCTATGAAGAATTCCACACACACTCCCCGGAGCCTGCACAGGGGTGGATCTCACAGTGCTCTCAGGGTTTGTTCACAAACTCGGGCCAGGGTTGCATTCTTACTTCTGTGTCTCGCACTTCTGTGAAACTGTGTCTGTTCTCCATCTCTGGATACTCTTTGGCCGACTCACGCTACACAGAAATGAGCTCAAGTATTTATTTCTTTTTTAAGCTGTTTGTGTTGGATTTCTGTGATGCCAGCAGCTGCAGCTCAGCAGGTCTTCAGTTAGTTCCCCCCCCCCCCCATCCTGACACCAAAAACAAAGCACGGTCCAGTCACCACAAGAAGGAAAGTATGTACTTCTCTCTGCTAGGTGTAGGAAATGTCACTGTATCTGTGGTTCCAGTACAGTCACCAGTTTGGCCACAGAGCATTCCTTACCCTGAGCTTGGATATGTATGCATTTGTTTGCTTGGTGGTTTTGATCACAGCTGGACTAGGATTCAGCAAGAGCTCTGCTAGCTCCTGTGTCTACTGTGGAAGACAGGAGCCAGCTGTTCTTTGCTCAACAGCCAGAGTGTGTTTGCTAACAGCAGCTCAGCCTCACTAGACAGTGGTCCACAACCTTCTCAGTAGACACATGCAGTACCTGAGCGATAGGGCAAGCTGATGCAGACCCGTAAATACAAACATTCAGCTTTTGTGGTTTGTTTAACTGAGTGGCTAGATAGCTTTATTTTTAAAGCCCTGGTTTTCATGAAACAGGCAAAGAACTACCTTTATTTCAAGGGAAGACATTCGCATTTCTTTGGGTGCAGTCTG
Source organism: Callipepla californica brunnescens (assembly GCA_023055505.1). NCBI lineage: Eukaryota > Metazoa > Chordata > Aves > Galliformes > Odontophoridae > Callipepla > Callipepla californica. Next base: position 6,070,295 of record JALIRH010000013.1, read on the forward strand.
CATTTTGGGGTGGGGGAGGGGGGGGGGGAGGGTGGTCTTTAAACCCTTCCTTTGCTTGTGTGTGTCACAGAGCTGACAGGGTAATTTCTTTTTCTGGCTGAAGCTTACAAAATCTTGCTTATCCCTGTGTTAGAGTTGACTGCCATAATCCTAGGCATGTGTCATGTATATAACAATCACTTTCTTGAGCCTGCCAACAGTTGCATGCATCTTTGATGATAAGTCATCTCAGAAGGACAAATAATATGGGAAAGAGAAGGAGGGATGCTCACATGCTCTTTGCAGATTCCCTTTGGTCTGCCATGAAGGTAGGAGCCTGCAAACTTTGTTCTCACTGCTTACCTATTCTTCCAGGCAAGTACTCATGTTCTGCTAGAATTTGACTAAGAAAACTAGGGAGCAATATTATTTGTTAAAGTTGCTAATATGGAAAATTGCACAGGACAGCTTCCCAGCAGATCACACGTAAGCTTCAGCATATCAGTGTTAGATGCCTTGTGCTCTAGTTGACTGGCACCACATTCATAACTGCCTGGGGATCATGCTTCCTTTCTGTGAGGCTCACTAATGTTTGGCTGGCCCAGCTCGCGTGTCAGCTGGACTCAAAGCCACAGCTGGATGCAGTGGTTAGAGGCAGCAGCCACATGCACACTGTTTGAGTCACAACAGTACTCTAAAGGAGGAAGCGTACAAACTGAGAACATGAGTATTGTTTGTGTGTCTCCTCTGTCCTTCACTCCTTCCAGGGGCTTGAAACAGCTGTTCTCCTGAGGAGAGAAATTTAAAAGATCTTTCACAGCTCCCGTTCTTTCTAATCTCTGAGTGTTGTCTCTTTATGTGCCTCTTCCTGTGCTCGGTGACTGCTATCCAAGATTGTGTAACTGGCTCAGATAAAGTGCTTGAGATCCTAATTTTTCTGCCCTTTGATCTGCCTGTTTACAGCAACATTTAAAATCTGTAAGCTCAGTCTGGACACAGTTATCCCCCACTCTGTGTAACCTAGAGGCTGTGGCCACTCTGTGTAACCTAGAGGCTGTGGCCAGCCATCTCAAGTCAATGCTCCCTTCAAGGGCTCCCAGGCTGGCAAAACACTACTGAAAAAAAGGGTGAATAGTGGCAGGTGGTTGTTTTTAAAGTCAGATCCTTTTGCTGCTGAATATTCTGTGTTTCATTTGATATCTGAGTGTGTTTTTGCGCTGGTCAGATACAGGTACTGCTTCTACTCCCAATGAAGTCAGTGAGAGTCTGGATTCCTTGGCAGCAGAACCTTGTTGCTTTAATAAGCAAGTACTGATCAAGCCCCAGGTACTGAGCTGGGTCCCCAGAGGTGTCCCATGGCCAAAGGAGCAGGTGGGTAGTAGGGAGCTGCTCTTGTTCTTTTGCTCCATCATGCAAAGCTATTCATGTCAGAAGTGAGTCAGCATAGAAAATTTGAAGCATGCAATTCTCTTACATCCATATCTGCTGAGATTTTTTACCTTTGAGCTAAAGGTGCACAGAGGCAATTGCTTTTTGTCACACTGTTTGTATTAGTGTTAAATAATGCTGCTAAATCAGTCTGTAGAACAGCAACAACAAAAAAAAAGCCTCTCAGCTCTTCAGCTGTGACACTCATAAGCTGCTGCTATCTGCTGTAGCAGGGGAGCTGCTCAAGGTGGGAACCAGTAGCACAGCACTGTGTAGCCCCCAGTGAAAGGCACACTGCCTTCTTGGTGGAGCCCAAATCACACTGGGAGCTGCTCTGGTGTACTGCTGCTGCATCTGCACTGCAGATGCTACGCATACAGACATACATTTTAGGAAGATCTGCAAAAGAATTCTGCAACTCTTGACTGGATCAGGATGTAACCAACTCTTAAACTCCAGTTTAGTCTGAAGCAGCCAGCTTAGATCTAGACTGGTGTCTGCTAGATTTTTTATTCAGGGTATCCAGACAAAAGTAAACAGAGGAGGAGCCTACATTTTCATTGTTTATCAGAAATGTATCTCATTTTGCTGTACATTCCTTTTTTAGGACATGTTATCTGTTAAAAAAAAAAAAAAAGGAAGAAAAAAAGAAAAGAAAAAAAAACAAAAAAAAGATAAAAAGCAAAAACAAATGTGTAGTGAAAATCTTCTGTAACTTTGGATGAAGAGGTAAATATGATCTTTTTAAAAAGAGAACTAAGTTATTTACTTTGTAAATGTGCTGATGGCATGGATCCATCTTACTGACCTCAGCATCTTTTTTTTTTTTTTTTTTTTTTTTTTAATATTTTGAGTTTTGTTTCCAATATTAAGTTATTTTAAATTGTGGTTGAAGCAATAGAAAATTGAAATATGGATTGTGCATGACTGTGTCTTGAGTGTAAAAATATTGCAGTTTGAAACTTGGACCTAAAGTATTGCAAATAAAAGTTATAAATACCAATGGAGCGTGTGGCTGCAGCCTTTCCTACAGATGCTGTTGATACTTTTTTGACAAAGATCACCAACCTCAGTCACCTGCCCTTAGAGAGACTTTATCTGTTTGTGTGAAAAACTTTCAGCTTTCACCTGTGCCACCAGAACATCACGTTATGAAGCAGGACTTTGTCTAAGCCCTCACTTATCCTCTGCTGCTGGAGCTTCTTGTGTCTGCAGCTGCAGGCAGACCCTGCACTGCTCCTGTTTGGATAAATGCACTCACTGAGTGCTGCAGCTTTACAATGTGTTGTGTACCTATTGCTCCGTATTTATTAAAAACAAAAACCTCCTCCTGATGAATGTGGCAAGTTACAGAGATGGCAGTGGTGACTGTGTACCCCTACCAGAACTTCATTAGTCTTAGTGAGCTCTTGTACAGCTGCTCACAGAAAGCTGTGATGAGATCACCTGGCCAAGTGCTCAAAAGTTAAGCAACACCAAAATTAAAGGTATGGGCAACCTGAACACCAGTCCTGAACCAGCTGTATTGTGCATGGCTGTGCTGCACCTAGTAAATGCTCCATCTTAGGGGCTCTTTGTGAGCAGTGTAGAGGAAGCTGGGAGGGGGCAGTCTCTGGCCATGTGCCATGGGTGAATGTATTTGGCACACTCCCCCAGACCTCAGCTTGCCCTCCTAGCTGAGCCCCAGTGTCACCAATTTGTGTTCATCTCACACCAAGGCACTGATCCCAGCTACTTGTTGCCATCAGGCCTGTGAAGGTGTGTCCCAGCTCTGCTGTGTCTGCACTTAACTGTGGGCCCTCAAATGCCTCCTGCAGCTTACTGCTGTCTGCATGCCTCGCCGTGCTGCAGTTCTGCATCCCGTGGCTCCAGCGCATCCTGCTCCCATGCTGCACCTCACCCCGCTTCTCCAACGCTGCTGTGATGACCTGAGCAGATAAGGGGAAAGCACTGCAGTAGCAGCACCTGCTGGGTGCCTGCAGCTCACCTGTCAGGCCATGGAAACACAATGGTGCGTGGAGCATGGCTAGCAAGAGCGTGCACTGCTGCCGTGAAATGCACAACTAAAATACAGATCTAGACGGGCTGTGAGCATGCCAACCAGTGTGTGCACAGAAGTACACAGAAGAGATGCTATGTAACTTCTCTAACACTAACTTATCATCCCAGCTCTCCTTATATACATGTATACACACAAAGATATGTATACCTCTCTGAAAAACCCTTATAAGGTCCGTGCTGTCTGGTAACTTGCACATATTGTAACAGATGTGCACACACAGCCTCTCTACACAAATAAACAGACATAAAAAGGCAAGCCCCTGAGCTAGCTAGCTAGTGCTACTGCTCACTAACGCTCTGCATTACATGTGTTCAGAGAGGAACACAACAAATACATTCTCTACAGCTAGTTAGCTATGTATATCATATGATGTAGTATACACATCTTTTATAGATATGTATAAAACACACACATACACAAATGCATTTAATATTATGTAAGATAGCCACAGATAGCAAGAGGCTGTTACGTGGCTATGTAATGGTGTACACTGTGTAAGGATATGTACACTGAGTAGCTGGTGAGAGAAAGATGCAAGCACAGAAGGAGCACCATGTAGATACAGCTATATAAAGTTATGTGGCTAGAAAGATCTCATAGAGCAAGATACACCCTTAACTCTTGCTCTCTGTAGCTCTCTACTATCCCTGGAGGTGTGCACGGCCAGGCTGGACAGCCCTGGCAGCCTGGACTGGTGGGATGCAAGCAGCCCACAGCAGGGGCTGGGACTAGGTGGGCTCTTAGGCTGCAACTACCCAAGGCATCCTGTGAGTTTGTGATAACATACACAAGCACTCATGTACACACACACACACACACACACAAAACATATAATAGTCTCTCCCTAACTGGCTGTAAGTAAGAACAGCATATAACATATTTATTATATCTGTACATACAGCCAAAAACACAGCCATATAAAATATATACTATATATGAAGAGTGTGTGTGTGTGTGTGTGTGTGTTCTTGCTATCTATTTGCATGAATTAGTACAGTGAACAATTATATAAATAACTTGTGTTTTAAAACATACATATATTACTGTATGTAACTACACAAGTCATGCCAAAAATAATGCCCCCTATATATTTCCATGGAAACTACAACAGATAAGAAGAGTGCAACACCACTATTTGATAGAGCAAATTCTCAGTTACAAAACACGCTTTTCCAACACAGTCACCACCAGCTGTGCATTTTCACCAGACATGAACAAGCACCCGCATGCTGTGCTCATCAAAACTTGCACCAGCAGTGGAGCTCTTCTGTCCCTGTCACCACTGCTGAAATGCACTGCCCACCCCTCGCTGTGCTCACAGCCACTGTTTGCTCTCCAAAACACTCAGCAAGCATCAATGAATGGCAGTGGGTGCCGTGTTTTCCACATGGAGGAATTCACCTCCACCCCTTTGCTGCATCCACACTTCCATGTCAGATGCCATGCTGTCAGACCGCCCTGCTAACTGCCATCTTTCACACAGCAACAAAATATAACTGGATACTTTGGGAAGGTTCAGCCTTTACTGCTACACTGCCAACATCCACCTCTGACAGCACAGGCCAACATTAAAAAAAAGAAAAAAAAAAAGAGGAGGCATTATTTTTTTGAGCAGCCTGTGTGTGTATGAAAATAAAATACATGATACACTAGTTTTGTAAATGCTTTTTATCTTACACAGTATATTTTCTAAATAATGTACAAATGTGTACACAGACCATGATGCAGCTATGAAACTCTTCCATCACTATGTGACATCATGTAGCTATAAAACCCTGCATTTCGTGTATATAACTAGATACAACATATATGTACACAGAGATAGCTAAAAAGAGATATGTGTTTGTGCATATATGTGTGTATACAGATATATAAAGTGTGTATTTCTGTATGCACACAATATATTTATAGGTAGCTAGCATATGCTACAGAGCTATATGTGTAAATGTATCATATATAGTATACAATATATCCATCAAGACAGACTGAGAAGGGGTGGGAGTGTGTGTGTGTGTGTGTGTGTGTGCAGCCTCACTGATAACACAGACACACACACAGTCTCTGTGCACTGTCACACACGTGCATAATGAGACACGCACCTTAATATAATCACACAGAACTGTATCACTCATTACTGATACACAATATATGGCATGTATAGATATGGATACTCACACAACCCTTGGAGAACTAGGTAACTCGCCCTTTCCCTTTGTGTCTCTTGAAATACACATAAAGGACTGCAGCCCATGCATTCCGTGTGCACTCTCTCATGTAACTCTAGACACATACATACATACACATGTGTATATGCATTTCTGTATGCACCCTCTATACGTATCACAGGATTATATCTGACACGTTATGCATATACAGAGCCCCTTCTGTGAATATAAACCACACTATTTATACACACTCACAGTACATGACGCATACCATAAACTAAACGCCATATATACTTTACAGACGCGTGTCTATGCGTACATGTAAGTGCACTCACACCACACACACACACACAGGCACTGAAGGGCTCCTCGCTTCCCGTACAGAACCACAGGACCCCTGAGGTCGGGCTGTACCTCCAAGCAGTCCCAAGCAGCAGCACGTCCCCTGCCCGCGGACTAACAGCCCTCACAGCACTCCGCAACGCTGCCGCCTGCGCTGAGGGCCATCGATATACACACTACGTAACTCCACCACGTGCCTACACACATTCACCGCTTACGAACGCATACGTACGCGGCGCGGAGCTCCGCACGCCGTACCGACGCGCAGCCACAGCCGCTAAGATGGCGGCCGCAGCGCCGCCTGCGGGGCGCGGCGCGGAATGGCGGCGCGCGGGAAACACCTCGCGGGGGCCGGAGCTGCTCCGCGCGCCGCTCGAGCGCCCCCTCGCGGCGGCGCGCAGAAACGCGGCGTGCGCTAACACGGTCACGTGACCCCCCGCCACGCTGCGCCCGCATCATGCTCACCTCTGCCGGGCAGAGCCGTGAAGGGCGGCTAGGAGGCAATGAAGTAACACAAAGAGGCCTTCATTCCGACGAAGGGCAGCCCGGCCTGAGCTGCAGCTCCCTGTACGTCTTGCCCGAGCTCTGGCCTGCGTGAGAAGCTTCATGCTTCTTTGAAAGAAACGCACTGTGCACTCAGAGAGTAAGCAAGTCTGAAGCCACTGCCAGCCACACGCAGCTCCCACCTGACAAACGCTGCGTGCAGAACGGCTCGAGCCGTTGGAAACAGTTGGATTTAGGCAGTTGGTACACACAGCTAAGCTGACGGCAGCGTAATGCCCTTTGTAGCTTTACGCTCCAGCCCTAACGTGTCAGACAGATCATTTTCCTCCCACAGCACTGATCCTTTTGGAGCCCCGAGCAGTCTCACTTAAAAATCCCTTTTGAAAACATTAACTCCACCAAGGGCCATTTTATAAGTTATAAATATTGCACAAAATGGCTGATGTGGTTATGAGGTGCACAGAAATACAAGTTTCCTGGCTGCACAAAGGGCAGACTAGTAAGCCTTTAGCATCACTTCCAAGACCAAAATTTGCAACCGTACAAAATCCACTTCTGAGAGGTCTGACACAGTGAGCCTCTTCTGCACTGCCAGAAACACTGCTCTGGGGACTGAAATCCTTGATTAACAATGTTTTAGCCAACAAATAGAAATATCTGATCTCTAGCAATAACAGTGAAGTTAATAACAAAATAAAAAATAAAACAAACAAACAACAAAAAAAAACAGGGAAAAGAATTCCACTCAAAGCTCAAACAAATGCCCCTCCCAGAGGGAGTCTAGTAGTGAACAAGGACATGAGGCACGTGAGTCCATCTTGTCCTTGCCAGCCCACCAGCCTGCTGGCATGCGGCCATGGAGCTGCAGCTATTCCTACCTGCCTGCTGGGAACGTGTAACGATGCACTAGGACCTGTGAGAACAGTCATGTCTGCTTCCAGCTTACATGTCATGAGCTCCTGAAGGATGCCGCTGGGAAGATGGTTATGAGCTCATGTCTTAATGAGCTCCTCTGCTGACAGTTTGGCACCTCTTCTCCTGCTTGCTGTATTGTGAACAGAAATATATAAATATATATATATATATACATACATATGTGTATATTTTTTTCCCTTTAAAAGCCTCCCTTCCCATTATCCATGATAATGGGGAATTTTAGAGAGCTTTTTCTTTTTAAATCAATTGTGAATTATGTGTGTGAAACCTTTGCTTACAAGTCATTCATACAGAAAGCACAGACAAGCCCTCCTGCTGCGAGGTGACAGCTCTGTCTGGCTCTGCAGGGCTTTGGTATTCATAGCTCCACGAGGTCATCGCTGGAAAAAACCTTGATGGTGATGTGACCTGGCACCTCCTCAGCTTCTTGGCTGCCTCTCCCTCGAAGTTGCAGAGTCTGCTGTTCTCTGGGGTCACTGGGTGAAGCTGCCAGCAGCGCCTGTCCAAGGAACTGGTCACACAAGATGTTGCTGTTCCAGACCTAGAGACAAAGGGACAGAAATAACCCCAGCTGAAGCACTGCTTCTCTTTCACACTCTACTCAAAAAGGTTGTGCTGGAGGAGGGTCATTCCCATTAACCTCTTGGAAGAGCAGTGAGGAGGGGGCGTACATCTAAATTTAGCTAATTGTCTAGCAAGCATGTGAGAGAGTCTGGATTTGCATGCTCGTTTACATATGTTATGCAAATAAGGAGCTAAATGCAGCTTTTTGCTTTCTAGGTCAAAGCCTGCCTAGAAGAGGAATGAAAATTAGCAGTTTGAGCTTATCAACAATAAAAAAAATAGGTATAGTCAGCGTGTCCATGCCACTGTGCCTGCTTGTGCTCTCACCTCCTGCTTTTCAACAGTGCTTTTCCTTGTGACTGTTAGAGCCAGATCCACTCTGCCCAGAGCGTTCACTAAGTAACAGCAGCTGCTGCTCTATGGAAAAGACCTGAGCTAAAGAATCAGTAAAGCATCTGAACAGTATCAAGCGTAGCTCAGTAAGAGAGGCAGTTCTTGCTCTTTTGTCTTGTTTTTTCTATCCCCTGTCCTTGGCAGCCCAGCTAGTGTGGTTTATCTCACCTGGACAATGATGGGACTGTCGATGTTCTTCCTGTAGAAAATGACTTGTGTGTTGAAAATCGCCTTGGTAGCATTGTGTTGTACAGGGGAGCGCACTTTCTGGTTCTCACACTTGATGAGCACATATGGGTCTGCTCCTAAAACACAGCCGTTAGAACACAGAGTGGTAGCAGAGACCTGCCCAGAAACCCAGCAGGAGCAATGTCCTCCTTTGCCTGGCAGCACCACTGCTAGCGAGCATGGGAACAGGACACCAAAGTACACCACATCCACTGCTAGTTCCCCATAACTGACAGAAGTGAAATGCCTCATTCTTAACGAGCAACAACAGAATGCTCAGAATCAGAAGTTGAAAACCATTTGCCACAAAATCAGCCAACACCTCGACTGGGATTGTCATCTTCCCATCTCACACATCTTCAGTTAACACAGTCTTCAAAGTGAAGCACTACATTTCGCAACACTGCTCAAGACATGAGAGCCAAAATGCATCCACGCGCATCTGCTCTGTGGTTCTGGGCTACCAGGCCTAAGTGGAAGGTCAGAACTGTTCGTCCTCCACAGTTCACTGAACACACACCTCAGAGCCCAACTTTAGACTGCCTGGCTTGAAAATGCAGTCTACCTCCTTCTGATATGAATTTCATATTAGTGTTAGGAGGTAATTTTCATGCAGCAGTTTCTCTCGCAGAAAACAAAATATTGTCACAACACATAGGAGTACACTGCTTTTGACACAATTTTCTATAGGAAGCTGTCAAAGCAAGTCCTCCGCACTTTCTGATTTAATTCCCATGAGCCTGATAGGATTTCTTTGGTTCTATTAGTTGGATCTATGTTATCTTAAAGTTTAAATTATTGTAATAAACTTGTGTCCCTGTTAATAATTTAAATTACACTTTAATCATACATAACCCACAGAGATGATCAACGTTTTAGAAATGTGTTATAGTTAACATTTTCAGTTTGTTATGAACACTGATATTTTCTTTTCATTCCAATAGGGAGCAAGAATTTATTTGGAAAAAAAAAAAAAACTGCCTTTATCCTGGAATGGGACAGATTGCTCCACTTTCTGATTAACTTTTAATTAAACACAGACATTACCATTTTTTGTATTTCACTGTAAGCATTTCAATATATTCCTAGTTTTAATTGCTTCATATCTATTTTTTTCACCCCCTTCCACTTTTGCAATATGTATTTTTTAAATAAACCCACTGAATGTGCGTAAGTGTAAGTCAGATTCATGATCATTTCTTACACATTTTGTCACCATCGACTTGAAAGTGCCACCACTGGAATGACAGTCGTAAGGCAGCAGCATTTTAAGGCAGCTTTCATTTCTAAATAATTCATACCCGGTTCAATTTTCCTCAAACATATCACTCAAACACCGCACACAAAGCACATAGCAGCTACATCCAAACCAGAAGGACTTCCTTACACTGATGAGAATGATTTTTCCACCTGCTGCACTGCGGAAGCACCTGGCCAGACATGTGGCAGGCATGTTACCCTGACAACACATCACACTTTCTACAGCAGGTACCAATGTATTGGCTTTTCTGGGAGGCAATTACTTTCTGTGTCACTGAATGTGTGGATTTAGCTCTGGGGCACGAGGCAGCACCATGCTGTGCACCCAGTGATGGAAGGCCTCCATCCTTTGCAAAGATATTTGGAAAATGGATCTCAAAAATGGGGTCTTACATGAAACAGCCATGGGCTAAGAGCAAAGCAACATCTGATCATTAACTGTAATCAAGAGATACAGGGCATAAGAGGTGGTGGGGAAGGAACACAGAACTTTAAGAGTTAACAGGTGAATATGCTGGACTGCAGAACTGTTAACGAAGGGACTTGCTAAGTCAAAGGAAAAGGAAAACTAACATTTAAAAGAAATATTAAAACTCTCAGAAGGAGCTAGAAGAAAAAAAAAGGAAGGCAGAAAGGACATGAAAGTACTTGCACAGCACAACCTCGCGATTGCATTGCTAAACTGACACTTATATCATGGAATCAGAACAGCCTGGGTTGGAAAGGATCTTAAAGGTCACCTAGTTCCAACCCTCCTGCCATGGACAAGGCCGTCCCCACCAAATCAGGCTGCCTAGGCCCTGGAAGAATGGCTGTAAGTCTAGAAGAAAAGAAAGAACTGGGAGAGCTGCATATGTGGGATGAAACAAGAGATGTTCTCAGCTACAGCTGGTCTGGTTCTTCGCAGCAGCATGCCTGGTTTATTTACAGTACAATGACAGTGCAGAAAGGACTACTGATGTGGAAAAAGCAATATCCTAGCATTCACCATAAGTTGGGAAGGAGAACAGCTTCTACTCTGGCACTCATGGCAGTGGAATAGGTTCAATTCTCAGTCCTATATACGACTCAAACTTTCTTGTGCTCTCCCTGGATATCTATTAACTGCTTTTTGCCCTCTCCTTCCCTCTATTTCTCAAACTGCTCTCAGGGCAACTGCTGTTTAAGGCACCAGATCCCTTACCAGGAAGGTCATATATCAGGGATAACAATACCTAGTTTAGAAAAGAAATGGTGAAAGAAAGGTTATTAAATATGTGAATTCAGCATGGAATTCAAGTGAAAAGACTTAATGGAGAAGATTACTTTTTCCAGAAGATAAGCTGTTAGGAGAAGAGTGTGACAGACAGTAGTGAGAGCCATTTTTAAAGCAGACTTGGGAATGACAGGCAGGCTAAAATCCAAGCACACAGCACTTCCCCATCTTCTTGCAAATCTGCCACTATACTTGGCTCCCAAATAGTTGGATCAACTTCAGCACAAGCTAACTCAGTGAGGCACTTCCAAGAGAAGCAGCCAATATGTGTTCAGAATTGAGTCTAGGCAGCTAGATTCATCTGTTAATCTAGCAGCAAACCATCCATTTTTCCTGACAGGACAATGGATTAAACACAGCAGCAAGGAAGAGCTTTTAAATAAACATTTATAACAGAGATTAAACAACCTTATTCTGTCAGGGGGCCAGGCTCTGATGACAAGCAGCTTATGAGCCAGGCCAGGAATACACTTGCTATGTAATCTTCATTCTCTTCCACTTTTGTTTAAGTAGCTTCTCAGAAATTTGTGCTACACACAACTCTCATATGACAGTGAGGGGCTGATGTGATGAACAGTGCATTCAAATCTAAAACCACTCTGTGCAAGGTGTATCAAAAAAAGGTACTTCTGTACAGAGTGCTGTTAGTTTCCACATCCCCATACACCAGTGTCAGAGTATGGAGATATTCTGATGTTTTCAGGACACAGTTTGTCACAGAGAAGTAATAAAATGTCTCAGTTCTCAGAGGCTTCAGAGAGAATCACATCATCCTTCATTATCATCAAGTTCTTCTCTCTCTCTCTGCTAAGAGATGACAGTGATGCTTTACACAAACCAGGCAGGCAAACTGGCCAAGGAGGAATACAGCTAACTGATGTAAGAGACCAAGCTTAGGAAAACAGCAGCTTGAGAGCTGAGATGCAGGTACAGCAGCAGATGAAGAAGTTAGGAAACCCTTGTAAGATGCAATGGGAACATCAGACACAGCAGCTCACGTGGAAACAAGTTCCCATCAATCTCTGCACCAGAAAATGAGTAACAGTAACCTGTGCGTGTGAGGCTCTCTTAGCAGCATACACAATCACTTAATCCACCTGTTTCCTATGTGAATAAACACTGATGGAGTCTAACCTGAATGGAAACCTCTGCTTGTCACTCCAGATGGAAGCTGCCATGTGGCATTTTGTCTCAGCTTGCAGTATTGATTATACAGAAGGTTGCTGCTGACTTTTAACTCAAGTTCACATTGGGAAACGCTCCAGGAATGGCAGATAAGACTTATTTTGGTAACTACCCATGTGGCTGAGGTCTAAACTCACTTCTGAGACAGCTGATTTGAAATCTCCAAGCTTGCATGTCTTGTTTGATTACCTGGCTGCTATTTCTCCTTGAGATATGGGAAACAGATTAGACATGAATCCAGAGAAGCTACAGAGACGGAAGATACCATAGAGATGAGAGATGACAACAAGCTGAATTATTTTGTGGCAGTATTAGGAAACAATCTCAGAATATAGGATATTTAATGTCCAATTAACACCTTACTTTCTAGAGTATATTTACAATTCACTGTGTTTCAGGGAATTTCTATATTCAAGTTTTTCAGTGTACCAAAAAATGCCCGAAGGTGAGAAACATGTTCCATATTCTACTTTTTATGTTACTAAAAATGGAATCTAGTGTCAATCAGAAACTTTGCAAACTTCTCTGCAAGGCACCCTCAGAAGGCAGAGTGCAGCTGCAGGTGTTATCCTTGTCACTGCACAGCTTGATTTTAATGTGCAGCACAAACATGCACATTTGATTTAATGATTTTTTATTTATGCACTCTACCTACTCTATTTGTCTAAAGATGCTGTAAGATATGGCATGCTGTAAGATAATCTATGAATGTACCCTGTGAGCTAGAGGCACTTAAAGGAAAAACTATGCTGATAAAGAAAGATTCGAATAGATTTCACAGCAGAATTCAAGGTAACAGGGAATGCTGATGGAAGAATGATCTCAGCTTTTCTTCAGTGCCCTATGAATGGTACTGCAGGCTGATTTGGTACTACAGGCTGAAAAGAGACAAAGGCTTTTGTTAAAATCTTTGTGTTGACACAAAAGGAAAGTATTTCAACGTTTATGGTGAAGTTTTATTCAAAGGCAAACAATAAGATTCATTGAGGCTTTTGTGCCCAGATTTTGCTTATGTTTAAGCAGAAATTCTCTAAGCCCATTTCCTACATACAGTTCTTCCCATAATGGGATACATTTTCAATTTTGTCAGGGAAAGTTATTAGCCCAATCCCGGGTGCTGAAATCAGAATGAAAGGTATTTCTGCTCAACCTGAACATGTGTGTAGCACTGGGTCCTGACAGTATTTTGGGCTGGACTGTCTAGTACATGTTAGCTTTAAGTGCCATTTGTATACTCCTGAGATGAAGCCTGTTCTTTGGCAGCTGCAGGCAAATTTTTTTAATGATCACGTCAAGGACTGTAATTGTGCTAAGGATTGTGAAATGCTAAGGGTAGAGAATTGGCTTTCATTACTTTATTGCAGGGAACGTTAGAGAAAAATGTTTAAGGAATTTTAAATGAGAAAAAAACAAAACACCTTAAGAATGGAAATATCCTTCACAGGGCAAGCACAAGAATGTAGTCTCTTTTCAAAGAACTGCTTTGCTATTTCTTGACACATGTAGCCCCTTTATTTATCTCATCCATCCATCCTGCCTTTCTGAGAACTTGAAGCTGTGTTGCTTGTTTGACAGAGGTGTCTGTATCTCATGTTTTTCAAGAGAAGTAAGAAGCAAAAGGAACTGAAGCAATGCCCTATATTTCTTCCCTTCAACATTCCTGTCCCCCGGAGAGACAACCAGAGTTAACAGAAAGGGACTTGCACAGTGAAAATTAGATTTATCCACCACTCAGTGGGTACCAGAAGCAACTACAAAAAGGGAACAAAACTGTAAGCTAGTGGAAGAAATTTTACAGCTGCTCCACATGTCTCAGGATAAATTGTACTGAAGGTCTGGGTCTAATGACTTCTTTACCACAAAGAGTTAATGACATTGAGTTTCACATATTAAAGTAAAGAGAGTTGAAGAGTTATCTGGACCAAATACAGCTGATGTTTCAGCAGCCTGTTCCAAGTTCACTGTATTATCTCTGCTCATTTACTTTCTCTCCCCCCAAGACTTAGAGCTGGTCTGCTATTCCACTGGCCACGAGCAGTGAAAGATGACAGATGAAGAGTAGGAGTAGAAAATGAGGAAGTAAACGACAACTGGACATGTTTCCTAATTAATTGCCAACATCAGGTGCCAGAAAGACATTTAAATGTCTCTGTTTCAGGGTACTTCCTTCAATGTGTAGGCACACAGTCTTGTACAACTCATTTAACTTCTCCCTCTTACAGTGTACCTAGCTAAATACCATATTTCTTCCCTTGAAGTGCTACTAAGCCTGTGGTAATGAAGAGCAAAGTGCTCCGACAGCTATATCACTGAGGTAAGTGTAATACACCACATGAGTCTGTTTTACTCAACAGTCTCCCTGGATTTTTCCATTCAGAAAACAGATACCCCTGAAAAGTTAATTTCTTACTAATGCCTAGAAAAAGCTTCTCGGGAGAGTCTGGCTACTACAGACCATCTGTACCTGGATAGATGACACATGACTCTTGCCAGTTTACATCATCTTGTTCCTCTGAGTTCTCCTTTTGAACAGATTTTACAATGCATTGAAAAAAAAAATCCTACGAACCTTCAATTTATCTGGATAATTTCTGACTGCTTACATGTCAACTTAGCTCAGCTCTGGAGGACTGAAGAAGCCCTTTCCACTCTTCCAGGCTTGCTTTACACTTACCACCTGATCCATCTTGCTCCTGTAAACCCTCTGCAGAGTGGATTTTGATTTGGGTGATTCTGCGTGGATAGCCGCAAAGAAGACTCCAACATGTCATTTCAGGCTTATCTGCTGTCAGCTCTCTGAAAAGTCAAGGCAAAGCAATTGAAGCAATGCATGTCAAGCAAACTGTCAATGGTTGTGGATTTTTGGCCTTTTCTGAACTTGAGATCTGTTGCAAATTCGTGGCACAGGAATAAAAGACTTGCAGAAATAAAAACAAATCAAACCACATTAAATGTATATCATCTCTTGCATGACAGGTAAACAAAAATGGCAGGACTTTTGTTTTTTTTTTGAAAACAGAAATAATATCAAAGCTAGACAAAAACTCACTGTACCTAATTTAACTGAGAATTACTTTTGTCCTCACAGATAACCACTAGTTTCAAATGAGATTGGTTAAAAACAGCATCAGCTGTACCAGTAAGCATCAGTTCTGCCCTAAAACTTAAGGCAACTACAGAAACCAGACTAAAAGATTAAGAGTTTCAGTTGTTCTTAGGTCACCAAGCAAAAATGTCCTGAACGCACAGAAAAGCCAGTAGGCCATTTGGAGATTCTTGGAGGTGACTGAGGCCATCTCAAAGGACTCCCTGTGGAGTTATGAAGTGATAGACGTAAGTGAGTCAACAGGTCAACCAGGCAAGCATATGCAAGAAGGTGCAGCCAGTACAGGCATGGGAAGATACCACGCAACTGTGCACGCAAAGTACCTGAGCTTTGATGGCACATCTGTGAAGAGTCTCAAGATAAACTTTGCTGTGATGCCAGGAAGGTATGTTGTTGGGATAAGGACGTAGCGGCCTTGCTTAAGGATCTTCTTCAAGAACACATTGCGTGTATTGATGTACGGAGATGTGGCCACTCTCTCCTGCACAGTCAGCTTGTGTAGTCGATAGCTTCTGTTATCTTCTACCTACAACCACACAGCAATAAAAAGATTAGTGCAAGGAGAGATTTCAGAGACAGCAGGCAGGATTTTCCCCTGTATATCATGCAGCTTTTCACGGGCAGAAAAAAACACTGATTTGTCACAGCTCACTCACTGAAGCTGTGACACACACAGGCCCCTGACAGGCAATTCAGTGCTCCCAATGCTAGCCCACACTGGCACCCAAGCAGTGCTGTTTTGCACTTCACTGCACTAGTACATACATGTACTCACATATCCCTAAGTGGAGCTGACAGTTTGGGACTGGCAAAGACATTCGTCCTCTAAAAGACACGATGCTTCTGCAGAATCTTGAATACCTGCAGAGATGATGCACACTCCAAGGACTTCGTCTGCTGAGCTACACTGCTGTCTTAGATGAAGATGAGATGTTCTGCCTGCTTTTTATAGCAGGCTGTACTAGACTAGTGCAAGGCATGGATGGACTACGCTACTTTCTAGACTGTACTTTTCAATACATTCCATAAGCAGGTGCTTGTCAAACGTACAGGTGTGGGATAGATGCCAAGAGCTCTGACTGTTATAAACTGACTGTGTTTGTAGTAGGGCCATAGTCTGAGTGCAGCCCACTAGTTACAGCCAGGGATTATAAAATAATCCTCCCCGGTGAAAAAGCAGATGCATAGCTGTTCTTCTTGTTTTCCTCCTTCTGCTTTTGGTCCTTGCATTTTCATTTTACACAATTTTCCCTAGGAGTGTAATTAAATTTCTGTTTGGGATCCCTCTGGCTTCTTTTCACATGTGCTCATTTCCTACTCGCTGCTCCAACTTCTGAAACTGCACTTGACTCTTTTGACTTATTCTAAGTGGGGAAAGAAAAACTGCAGACTTTTAGAACTCATTCACTTGGCTGTATTTGCTGGTGGAATGGAAGTAGGAGCCTCCAGTGAGAAGGAGAAAGAAAAACCTCTGTGTTTCAAGCATTAGTATTTTTTTATGCAAATACAATCTGTGTCTTCAAAAGCTTGGAATAATGGAAAACATTTAGAATTCTTTTGCAGTAGGTAATAATGACTTATGCTCCTTCAGTTCAAATAGAATTTCACTGAACCAAATTCAGCGTAGTTCAGATAGTCTGTCTAGTGTCAGCTGTGGTGACTGAATGCAGTATGCACACATGAACTTGTGGTGAGGAGAGCTAGATCCCTCTGTGATAATCACACCTTTTATCTGCCAAAGATTTCACTTGCCAGAATGAAGTAAGATTTCAGAACAGACATTGAACCATTTGTGCAGATGGCTGCCTACCTTGAAGATTTCAAAACCAATTATGATGTTGTCTCCTTTCCCTACTTTTTTGCACCTTCGCCGATCTTCCTGTTGTAACGAGATCAACACTTTGTCTTCTGTCTTCTTAACATCAAAGATGTACTACAATAAGAGAGAGGAGAGAGTAAGCTGATGAAAATAAAGCCTCATTAGACAGAGGATAATGCCATCACCAAGAAAATGGATGCATAAAATGGAGGGAACTGAAAATATATTTAAGGGTAGGAGGAAAGTTCTGCATAACATACTCCCAGCAATTTACATCTAAAAATTAACACTGATTAAAAATAAAAGCACCAAAAACACACAAAAAAGCAGATAAATTGCCTATCAGGGCAGCATGACACAGTATTAAAAAAATAACTGTTGAGGCAGAAGAAAGGAAGAACTGCTCTGAAACTTCTGTTTAGATATATGTAAATCAGGAGCAAGATAAAAAAAAAAATTAAACCAATCATTCCAGGATGGGATCTTTGTTCATTTTAGATTATTCTCTTAATCTGACTATGGAAACAGGGACAGTAAGTTTCAAATATCTTTATACGGAGCTGCAAAGGAAGGAATCTTCCAAATATTCTTTTCTTTTCTGTGCTTGCATCTACAATTTCTATTAAATATAAGAATGACAGGAATGTTAATTTGGTCTTTCTCAGATTTTCTGAAAACCTTAGGAACAGACAGTCAAAAGGGCTAAGAATGCCTCCTGCATCTTTAACATGCAAATCTTTTATCCAAGCTGTATGAACTTGAACTGACCTGGGTTTCAAACCAATCAAAGCAATTTATTTCAAGCTTAAGCACCAATTCCTGTCTCAATAAACAGTACTTGAATACAGTACTGAAGCAATTCTACCAGATCAGTTCAAATTTGAGTATGCGGGCTTTAAGCAGACAAAAAACATCCAATGGGTGTATCTGTATGTGATAAAGAATTAAACGCTCAAAGTGACTACAGGTTTTCCTTTTTGCATACAGAGGGCAAAACCTAAGTTGTCAAAACCAGTGGAAGGAAAGAGGATGGTATTTATCCTAAGTTTAGACAGATCCTGTTCTACCTATCTAAATGCAAGCTCCATCCTCAGAGACCTTTGAATGAATCAAACAAAAGCATAAAACTGCAGCACTGCACAGCTGGGTGCCGTGATTTAAGCTAAGATTCTCTGGCTAGCATGGGAAGAAAATTTGTCAGCAGTTCTGTCTCTCCATCCCTGGTCCTCCTAGAGCTGCTGAAAAGCCAGACTTCACTGAGCTTTGGTCTCAGGCAGGTACTGAGATTGCCTTGGTTACTGTTGCGGAACGATGTCCTGTAATGAATTCCCACCCCCTAGCTGTGTGGTTAGAGCTGTGCACCATACATTTTCTCATCCCTCTCTAGACTGCTAGTATGTGCCATAGTAACTTGTGATAGCCCTAAGCTAACATAAATGTGTTTCAGCACTGTTATTAAGAGGCTTTTAATCAACTAGCCTAGAGACACCTGGAATAAGAATAACGTCCATTACATCAGGCATTGCACTCAACCGTAACATTTATATTTTGTTCTCTGTGATAGATAAACATTTACAAGTGAGGCCCAGACAAGCACAAGGAATACATCCAGATTTATACATGGGAATATCTGAATAAAATCATCTTCTAGAAAGGAGGCACTGACACTAAGTCTGAGGAGTGAATAACTGCTTCTCCATCTGCTCCCAAAACTCGAGTTAAAGTGGATTTAGAACTTCAGAACTGTGGAGACTCTCACCTGGGGATTCTGAAGGAAGGTCTCTGTGTTATCAAAGCATCCACCACAGCGATTCAGCAGGGGCTCTGAATTCTTCACCCAAGCGCCATGCATCATTTTTGTCTCCCAGGTCTTGTGGATACTGAAGTAGGAGGTATTCACAATCCGGCAGATGTCCACATCAGTGAAATTCTTACACCAGTCCTCAAATGTCATCCTATTCCACAGGACACCAGGAAAATCACGGCTTATTTAAAAGTTATCAGTGCTATCCACCCAAAGAGCCAAAAGAACACATGATGCCTTTCAGTAATTTAACAGCAGACATTGTTCAGCTCAGGACAGACTCACCAGAAATCTCTCCATGTGGAAATACTTGTGAAGCTACAGTCACACTATCTTAGAATTTAATTTAAAAAAATTCACCTCAGAGTATTAAGCGAAAATGACAGGTTGTATCTACCAGGCTGGCTTTAACAACTTCAATTTTTGCAAAGACAAAGGAGATCACTTCCAACCAATGAACTTTCTACTCACTCCTCAAGAACACTATTATGATCCTCCTTGTTACATCTGTCCTTGAACAAAATTCAAACCTAAATGCTCTGGACATCTTTTTTTAATAGCATCTCAATGCTATAATCTCCAGCTGCCAATGTAACAGGATGAAAATAGAAAATAGAAAATGTTTGCTCCTTCTTTGTAAAAGAGAACATGTTGGTGTCTCTGGACTAACATAGCATCCTGGCCCATTAATGCTCCAGGAGCTAATCCTACAGGTGGCTTCTGGTTGCCAGTTCTGACAAGTAAAGCAAACAGAAGGTTTTCCATAGTGAGCCCTATTAGTACATTTGATGTAATATTCAAGATCCACTGAAGACACTGCTGGATTGCCTTGTTGGACCAAGTTTTAGCAGGGTGGAAGTGATTTGAGTTCTGGAGATTCTGTAGAAAATGGACAGTTCCAGTCCATGTGCTGGAAGATACTGACAAAAAACAAAATTCATTTGCTGAAATTGTATTTACTGGAACCTTAGTCCTGGTTGACCTAGAAATCCTATAAATACACACAGCAGTCACTGAACAGAACTGACAGTATGTTCAATCTTTGGTGTTCTGTCATATAAAGTGGTACATGTGTTGTCTTGGATTATAAGTGACTGCCATAAATGTAGATAATATATTTTGAAGGCGTTTGAAGTTTGTATTTCCTGAGAACTACTTATTTTGTTCTACTAGTTTCTAATCCATCTTTTTTTCCCTGTTCTCTCCCATCTCTTGGGAGTTTAAAAGAAACAGACCTTGCGTTAACTGGATAATCTATTATTCATGCCAGAAAGTTGTTTTTGAAGCTGTTGAATTGCAGAGATAATTGTGATTACTCAGTGTAGCCATTATCTCCAACCCCTCCACAACTGCCACTCACCAGAACTCTCCATCATTCTCAACAGTGAGTCCCAAACTTTTACGCTCTGCAATGCTGACTTTCTTCCACTCTTCAGAACTAGAAAGAAAAAAGGGAGAAAGTTTTACTAAGTTAAATTTTCTTATCTGGAAAAACAAAATTCTCTCATGGTCCCTCTTTATAAAAGGACCACTGGAATATAAAATGGTAGATTACATTATAAAAGGTGCATGGCTTAAAGGAGGATTTAAAATCATTGATTGATTTGAAAGATGTTAGAAATAAAAGAGGTGAACAGCAGATTGGCACAACTAGAGCAGAACTTTACTGATCTCCTTTGCCACACTCTAGCTTAACATAGAGTTGTTTTAGAAGGTCATATCAGATTGACTCGATTTCTTAAAGGCTCTTCAAAGAAACGTGGATTTCCTAATTAGGAGCGTATTGAACACTTCTCTTAAACTAGAGTATTATCTTTGTCTTTCAGTCTCCTTGAGAGATATGATGGCTCCATAGATTGCTCAGAGCCCTCTGAAAACAAACTGTTGCAGTAAGCCTAGCTTCCAGCTTCCAGAGTAACACTACACTGCACTGCCTGGTTTAGCATGCATTGTGTTCTACACTGACCCCAGAGGGACACGCCTCTCTACATGAGAGCTGAGGATTCTACATGTAAGCATTCTGATGCTTAGATCAGATAACACAACAGAATACAGCACAAGTCCCTTCACTAATGTGTTAACAGGAAAAAAGGGAGTCACAATTCCTAATTCCCTTTACATAAGTATTTGGAAGACAAAGTTGAAGCTGAAGGAAAGAGAGGTTGACAGTCATAAGAGACATTTTCTTTATCAATTTGGAAAATGTCAAATCTTTGTTAGGCTAAAAATCAATGTGCCAAGATCAGAGTCCACTCAAATGAGCAAGGCCACAAGCACACCACAAGGGCTTAAGTTAAAAAAGACAAACTAAACTCTTCCTTTACCATTCTGACAGCTTAGTATTTCATCTGAATCAAGCTTTCATTTGAAACTAATAATTTTTGCTAGCTGAAGCATGGAAGATAGTTAGTTATTATGCTGTAATGAGCATTGCATTATTGAATACTAACAGTGGCTGGTAAGCACAGTGTTGAACTGTAACATCCTAATTAACTGTTTTTCGTGTATTAATTGCCAGCAATGGAATACACCTCCTGCAGCAATCATTGCTAACTCTGCAGGGGTGCCTGCTAAGCTCACAGCACATATGAAAACCTCAATATAAAACAGCTCAACAAACTACAAATATGGTAATTTTAAAGCATTATTCACCAGCTGCTTAAATTCGCTGAAAGATTCATACCATCTCCAGCAGATAGCAATTACAGATGAGAAACTGAGTCACAAACAAACTCAGTGGTGAATGTGGGAACAAATCTTGACTCATCACCTTAATCATAGACTATTTTTCTACTCAAGATCCAGTGGGCCAGAAGAACGATGTATTAAGATCCAGAAAGTTAAAACCTAATGGTTGCTCCTGGATGTGCTCATAGAATGGGAAAAGGTGGTAGTACATTTCAGATCTCATCGAGTACTGCAGGCTGTCACTGTGTCTTAATGTTTAATCATGTGTCCAGCTTCCCGTAGCCCTAAACATAACATTGCTCCTTTAACACTGGATTTTCAGCACTTACTTGTCACTCCAGGCACCATTCCACTCTCTATTTCCCCAGGGATTCCTCAGCCTGACCATGAAGAGCTTTTCTGCCTTAAAAGAGAACATGAGCCTTTCTCCAAGGTGCAGCTTCCGAACTGCAGTCACTGAGTAGGCATGACCAGCAACGAGACCTGTCTTTGCTTCCACCTCATTGGCTCTTCCAAAGGAAGACTTTAGCACCAAAAATGACAAAAAAAGAGAATTCATGTCATTGAGGACATCCGACATCTACTCATTCAAGGGGCAGGACAGGGAAGGCTTATTTTCTCTAACAGAGCTGCAGGCTTTCTTAGAAACTGGGTTTACTTCTCATAGAGTTCACACAAGAAGCCTGGTTTCCAGCAGTGACAAGGCAGTAGACTGTCTTGTTGGATCACCAATGAAATGCAAATTTAAGTGTGTGTAATGTTTGCCAAGATACCAAAAAATAACACAATTTCATTTAATGTACCCAGAACAAAATCTTTTAAGTAGACCTAAAACCAGAAAAGCAGTAATGAATACAGATGCTGGAGCAGATGAGAACGACTGGCCCTTTGCAACGTCAGTGCAGTGCTGTTTTCGAGCAGCACAAGGACTGGGCAGGAGAGTGGAAAAAGTAAAGCTGTGGCAGTGCTATAATGCTGCTTCTGAGCCAGAAACAATCCAGATGGTCATGCATCTGGATTAATCATATGCTACCTGATGCCAGCACGGGCAGCTTTGCAACAAACCATATCCAGAATCTCTCTCACCTGTATTGGGCCATAATCCATATGCTTTAAGACACTCACTCACTTGGACAGCAAGAAAGGCACATCTGACCCAGTGCAGACCCCTGTGTGTAACTTGCAATAATTTAATTAAGAGGTCAGTGTTCAAGCAAGACTTTGCTCTGGTGTGGAGAGATGGAATTATTAGTACAGTGCATTTCATAATTCTATCTCCAATATTTTCACTCATTTCAAAATTTCTCTAGTCAAAACAGACCAGCCTTTCTCCTCAGGCAAGTGCTGCACTGATAACAAAAGTGCTCAGTCCCAAAAAGAAGAAATCAGGAAAAAAATGGCAAAAGAGAAATGTATATCAAATCAGAAAAGACAGATGCACTTGCAAGTGTGAGACTCTCTTCGCCCTTCATCATCAGCAGCTCCTAAAGAATCAGGACATGTGTTACATCAAGACTGGCAGACATTTCCAAAGGGTTTGGGCCTTCTTCCAGTGTAACCCTTTCACTTGCATTTTTCACAACAAAAAGCAAACTAGACTCTTTCACAGCACAGGAGCCTGTACATTCTCTTGCTGTTTTTATTATCCTCCAGGCCTTTCTCAATTGTTAGGTGGCCTTTCTTCTGGGGCCATTTATTTATTTATTTATTTAGCTGAGATGTTTAAACATCTGTTGTTCAAATTTCCAAACAGTGAAGATCAGGGCTATTTTGTAATATGAGAAAAATGATGATGTGTTTAAGTTAGCAAGGAAGCCACTCAAGGATTAAATATTCTACATCTAGCAAGCTTCATTGCACGTATGATATATCTATCAAAAAGTGACAAATGCAGATGAGTCAAGCCAAACCAATAGGAATAGCCCCTGCATAATCATGCTTAGAGACATCTGCACTTAATTTGACAGGCAGAAATATAATGCTGGGAAGACATGAAGGGATTTCAACTGCCTAATTAACTGATTTTTAAAATACAACTCCCTAGATTTTGTCTACCTCTTTACCAGATCCACGTTGGGAAACTGAACTATCTCAGCATTTGGGACCAATGAATTATCTCATAAACACAGTTAATAACAATCACACTGGTATGTTGTCTGGTCAGCCAGCCTAGTCCAAGCAAACCAGACTTGTATTTTTAAATACAAATTCTGACCTCGTGACAAAGGTAAAACAAATACCAAAGACACAGAAGAATTTGTTTCTGAGCTGTTTTGTGCTGCCAGAAGAGCTGGCTCAGGACTCCTATCCTGGCTGAGTTCTCAGGTTCAAGTTAACTTCCCACAAGGGACCGTGCGTTCCTCTTTGGTAGTATGTCACTGCTACAGGGCAGTTTGTGGCCAGGCACAGTCAGACATATGAGATTGTCAGGCATCTCCAAATACAGCTGATTTCCTGTTAATTCTAAATAATTGCACAACAGTCATGACATTCATACAAGTTTCAGAATGAATCAGCACTTGAGGGTCCTTTTAGCGTTTAGCTACAAATAGACATTGGAAATAGTTAAGCGTCACAGTAATATGAGCTTTGCGTCACAGATGGGGAAATCAAAGCAGAGCTCAGCTTTTCAGCCCAAGTCCAACTAGCAAGATGACTGCATCTTCACAACCAGAGTCAAGAAGTTCTCTCAGCACTATGCTGCTGAGCCTGTTTTCTGTAAATGAATTTCCCTAAGCAGTAAAGAAACAGAATGCTGCCAACTGACCTGTAAATTAGAGCATTCTAGGTGCATTAACCTCGGGTCAGTACACAACTGTGACCATTCACAAAGAATGGCGTTTCAGATCCACAGTAAGGTGGCCAACAGCACAAATGGCTTTGTGGTTTTGTGACTGTATTTGGTGACTCCTCGAACTGCACTTGGCTGAGTGCACTGGCAACTTGATAGCTTTTTCCAAACAAAGCTTTTTCAAAGCATACAAATGAAGGTCGCACTGAATAAATTTTATCTAGTAGTAATATTTTTTCCAGGTAAGAAAGTTCACTGAAATAAACTCCAGAAATCCATCTCTCCATACATACCGCGATGAAACAGCTGATCAGTCCACCTCTTCTATGCACTTTCAGCAAATCTTCAAACAGCTTCATCTGCTCAGAAATAGTCTCACTGTATTTTCCCTGTACCAAATCAATAGATTCTGCCACTGCTCCAGTGAAATCCACAATTGCATCTGCAGCACTGCCTCCATCCAGGGCTTCGTAAGATCCAGCCAGCCTAAGGGTAACACAGAACATTTTAATTCATGGTATTCAGCGCTTTTAGAAGTGCTCTAATTTGGTTTGAATTTTGTGACTCACCTGGGAAAACAAAACAAAGCAAAACTACAGATGGCAGATAAACCCTTGCTAAGAAAGGAGTGGAAAGATCTTCAAGGCTTTGAGCTGCTAAAGTGCAGTGCATTGAAATTTTCAATCTCTTTTAGGTTCTCTACTAGGAGCAAACCTAAAACCCCTGGGAAGTATGATAAAGCTGAGAGACAAAATAAGCAGACAGATAGATGAGACAGCACTGAGATCTAAAAGGACAACGAACTGCTCATACTTTGCATAAGCTTTCTCCAATAATGCGCTCCAGAATTCATTTTCCACATTGGAATGGCAGTAGATCAGTGTCCCATCAATTGTTGGCAGCAGATCATCAATAACCACCTCTGTCCATATTCCAAAGCACCAAAAACGGAAACGAAAAATCCCAGCATACTTCTCTGGTGTTTTAGGATCCCATTCTTGTTCTTTAAAGTCTGGAATCACCTAAGAAACCATGTAAGGGAAAGTTCACTAAAGGCATTAGGGAAAGTTCACTTTGCCTTTGCATTATGTTAAGATTTATTCAGAGAGCTGAGTGCCCTGGGGCATGCGCTGTGCTGGCATTCAGCTTCATCAGCAGCTGACCTTAAATAGATGAAGCAGTGAAAGAGGTGAATTTTGTACAAAGAAAGTCTATCTTAAAGACACTATAAGGAAAGTAATATTTGAATGGATCTACAGAGAATGACCATTGCTTTGCTGTATCCTTTCTTTGGTGCTCAATGAAACTGTATGGTGGGGACGTCTCATAACTGAAAAAATGAACTTTTAAAGAAAGGAAAGATCTGAATCCACCAACATACACCATTCATCAGAGCCACATTAGCCTCTTCATGCTGCAAGCACACTGGTCACCTACCTGCTGCCAGAGGGTCTTCCTCAGTGCCAAACAGGAGCATGCAGCCACAAACCAGCAGTTCCCCAAGCTGCCTTGGTGCAAGTCATGAGAGCTGATTCCATTCACAAACAGATAGGGATCTTGACAGAGATCCTAACAACACAAATCAGAGATTATTGGGAATGACCACAGCATCCTTCTGCCAGCCAGCCCTCTCTACATTTGTCCCACAAATTCACATTTGCTGTTCTCCCTGTCAAAACACCAAGTTTCTGTACCAGGAAACTCAAAAGCATTCTGACAAAGAGTACATTTACAAGTCAGAGTACATAAGACTATTAAACTTTTTATATGTAGACTATATTTAGCCTTATCTAAATACTAGAAGTCAGCCTGTTCTGTTGTTTTTTGGCTTTTTTTTTTTTTTTGGTCCCTATTACTGCTCTCAATTGCAATGATCTTTCAGGACTAGCGCGCGCTCAGCATTTAGTAGAATTATTTGACATTAGGGCAAGTGAGTGGCTGAAGATGAGTGAAAGGAGAAGAAGGAAGCATTACAGAGAAAGGCTTTGACAAATTAAAAATAAACATCAAGTAGCAAGAAATGATAAAATGATGCTACTGAAACCAGAAGAGCTTATTTTCTGTCATTGCCACTCCTCCGCTCCTTTGGTTGTCATGAGCTGCTGCAGTGATGCCTCCACCCAGCACTGAAGAATGTAGAAAACACATCCTTTGAAATGTGCTTTACAGACTCTGGGTCTCCTTTCTCTCATTGATTTGGCTCTTACTTGAACAACTTGCCCCCTCCCCCATTGCTTTCCACTTCTCCACTTCTATTTACATGCAGATTCTCACCAAAGCATAGTTGACTCCTGCTGTAATGTCTCCCTGCTCCTCCCTAGCTTTCCCCTTCCTGTGTCTTTCTCAAGGGGTACAGTGATAGTCTGCAGGCCAAAGCACCAAAAGGAACACTTCATCAAACAGGAAAGCTACAAGGGTGCATTTTGCAGTAATACTGTCTTTGTTACTCTTGGTAGAAGGAGTTCTTCTAAACTTATACACATAAAGCCTCCCAGCTTCAGACTGCGCCAAACAAAACTTCCCAAAACAGCCAATCCTCATATCCCATAACTGATTCAGAGCCAGGTCTAGGATTGCTTATGATGTTCTCCATCTGAATCACTGCTTTTCTTGACTGCTCAAGAGGATGGAAGAGCAGACAGCAGTAAGAAATTCTATTGTTTCACAGTAAAAGAATAAGCCTACATTTCAACACTGTTAGAAGGGAACATGCATACTTGGGCATTAGAAATGCAGAAAAAATAACTCCATCTCACCTTAAGATTGCAGGAGGCTCCACATTTACTGCAGTCCCCCCAATTTGTTACTAGCAGTAGAATGAGGAGCTCGGCTCCTCACCTGTTGGGTTCTCATCGTCCTTGGATAATTACAGATAATGATTCCAAAATGCAAAGTATGTCAGAAGTTCTCAGCCTTCCCTTTGATGGGACTGTGACAAAACAATGGCACCTGAACTTCTTTTTTTTTTTTTTTTTTTTTTGAGAACAAAAGGAATGTTAGTGCTGAGCTGGAAGCTTGTCTTCCTGAACAGGTTTAGCAGACAGCACCCTGTAGCAGCTCACTGCAGTGCATGGAGCTGTTGATCCTTCCTCTAAGAGTATGAGGTTGTGGGGTTCTTTTTGTTGTTTTTGGTTTTGGGTTTTTTCGCATGTAACAATTGGTAAATTTTAAATGCCTCTTGGGAAACAAACGACTCACCATTACACGGCATTGTTGTTCTGTCAGTGGTTCTTAAAAGTAGGTTCAGCTGGAGACAGTTTCAAAGCTTACTAACAAATCTTGCTAAAAATTCTGAATAACAAAATGGTAAGAGGAAATCTGACCATCTACAATACACTCAGCTCCAGAAAAGGACAGGTTTGCCTTGGTGCCTACTTGGAATGGTAACTTCTTGATGTAACGAAACAGTTTCCTACTGCAGAGGTTAACATCCGTTGATCAGTTGGCCCTGACTTCACGGTGGGAGTAAAAATTCCAAATTCACCATGGGGAGAGCCAAGTTTTATATCCAATTTATATTTATGTCTGGTAGTGATGATTTCTAGTTTGTTTTTCCTTTCAAAATGTTATTTTATTATCATAATAAACAAGGGATAAATTGATCCTCCAGGATTAAAATTGTTCAAACTTTGCTTTCACTATAGGAAGCCAAAGCTTTCATCGGTTTTGCAAGAAATTAAACACTACCACGTATTAAAATATCTTATCTCATTTGGTTTTCTTTGCCAAAAATAACCACATTAAACTATCTCTCTTTCTAATTGAAATACATCTCATATCTCACATAGTCCTCAGATTAAAAACAGAGAGCAGCAAGTGTTGAATGCCAGACATCTGGATGAGATTAGCGGTCCAAAGTAAACACGGAACAGCAAAACTCAGAGACAGCACCACACCATTTCCACCACAGTCCCTATATTCTACAGGATCCTGCTTGGTAAACACATGATTATTAAACCGCATAGGAGATCTGGACATCTGAGACTAACACTGAAAGAAAATGACGTTTGCCTCAGCTCCTGGCATTAAATGCATACGTTTCAACAGCTTCTGTGATAACTGTCACTGTGTGGCTTAGGTGAGATGCACAGTAATAGTCAGATGCAAACCACAGCTACTGCCAGCTTAATGCTTCCACCATTTATGCAACATTGCACATTCTGAAGAGTACTTCTGAGCTATCTAAGCCACGATTCCTTCAAAACAGTAGGAAATATGCTACTTAACTACGCTGCTCTCCTCTCCTTGTGAGGATCTTAAGGCACTTTTGGTTGCCCTAAGCAATATGACTTTCATTTGTATGCAAAAACATTGTTACATGTCACTTCCAGTTTTTCTTGCACCACGTGGGCTCCAACTATCTGACATCTAACACCATGTAGCCTATATTACTAGTGAAATGTGGTAGCCAAGCCCAGACATAACACTCCAAACAAGGCCTTGCAGTACACAAAGCTCTTACTTATTAAAGTTGGGGAGCCATTTTTGTCTTTTTCAATTTAGTTTTGTATATTTTGGTTGTATTCAGACTCTGACCCATCCTCTGATCTTTTCCTATGAACTTGCTGCCTACGTCATTCTTTCTTCCTGTCTTAGCCAGGAAGCTGCTTAACACCAAAGCACTGTCCTTACTTGTGTTAGAGAAGTGATGCTGAATTTCATTCTATTTATTCCACACTACTTTACCAGGAAAAGTTCAGGTTCTGAACTCTGTTGACAGACTTGTGAATCTATCACAGTCCATGTCCTACAGCATTTCAGACAGTACCTGTCTTTCTTGTTCCTCATTCAAACAGCAGTGAACACATTGAGTAGTACCAGATCAAGTAAATCCATGCAGGACTCTTAACGATATACCACCATCTTGAGAGCACTCCAAGTGATTTATGTTATTACTTTTGCATTCATGTTACAGAAGACTGAATCAGCCCCAATTTTCATACTTTTGTAGGCCATACAAGGGCCTACAAAAGCCAAACTACATCAGATCTACTGCTTCTTTCTTAGTCACAAGACCTGCCCCATTCTATGCTATAAGGAAGTCATGCTGGTGTGTATGAAGTTTGTCTCAAGCAATACCCTCTTTACGATACAGTGTATAATATGAAACTTACAGTGTTCCACATCTGCTTGGCAACGATAAACTGCAGTCTGGAATTTCACTAAGACACAAAAACATTTGGACTGTAGTACAAGAATGAAAGAGGGCAACTTTACTACAATATATCTTATGAAATTTCAAAACAGCGTCAGCTGTGGGAGACCACACACTCCCATTTCACTGCATCTATGAAATGGCTATGAAGTACAGGAGAAAACTGAGTAATTTTATTCACTTTGCTGTGGCTACTTTGAACTTTCAGGAATCCTGGTAAAGGAAAAGGTTACTTTAGCTCTGATGAAGCACCTGTTGGCACAAGTGCATGAACTAACTAAATAAGCCATATTGGTTATGAAGAGGGAGAAGGACATTCAGAGGGTTAATTAATTCACTGTGCATCTTCATAGACAACAACTGAACGTGTATTGTAAAGTATTATGAAAAATCTCCTCCAGATGAGAAAAGGGAAAGATCATTTTTAATGGATTAGGGCTTGTCAATTGTCTGACAAAAAAAGAAAGTTTTTGTGAAAGGGAAGAAGAAAAAAGCAGCACCAGTGTTTTCAGATAAGATTTTCAAAGGATTCAGTAGCATTTAGAGCTTACTTTCTTCAGGACCATTTAAAAAAAAATGCAGTCCTAACATAAAAATAATCCAACGTTGCTTACAAAGAGACAGGATCTTTCCTTTACTCTAACACACTGATCTGCTCAAGTCCGGTACACCACTGCCTTCTTTTTTTTTTTTTTTTAAACAGCTGTTTGATTTATGTCAGAAATGATCTTTCTCATTTTCTTTCCTCCTTATCATACTGAACCAGCTCTTGCAGGGTGAGTTTGGTGTAGGAAAGCAAGGGAACAGAAGCGTGAAGGGCAATTCTTCCAGAACATGGAGGCAGAAATTCAGCTTGTCTACTGCTAACTATGAACCAACCCCACCTAAAGAAGAGTAGCAAAGACAGCACTTATTTTGAGGCTGTGTATCTTTAGAGGTAGAAGAGATTGTCTATCTCATAATAAATCCCAGATGTGCTGGGATGTTTACAGAAATCCCTTGCCAAGGCAATAGCAGCTAGCCCTAGAAAGAAAAACAATTGAGTTTAACTGTGCTACCTATTTCAACAGACGCAAAAAGCCTTTTGCAACCTTGTTTTGCCTGAGAAAACTGTTAAGGGAATGAAAAAAGAGAACCTCTGAGTTACAGTCACGCTCTGTGGTACAGCTCTAACCTCTCAGAGGACAGCTCTCGGAGAAACTTCCTTTGGAAGGAAACAGGTCAGGTATGACCCCAACTGAAATGGCCCTTACTGAGACTGGAAGTGGCTATTATGATCTGTCCTGTTACAGCTTGTTAATCTACAAAAGGTGCTTTCAGTCCTTCAGTTTCTGTCTGTACTGCCTGAGCTCAGGCTGTATGACTTCTCCATCAACTTCATTCTCAATCTTCAGCAACAAAATACCCAATACAGCTTAAAAAAATAAATCCACCCATATATAGGCAAGGGGAAGAGTACACCAGTTTGCTCCACTCACATGTAAAATATGTTATTTGTGGATTGAGACATAGTTCTTCCCAACACTCCCTCTCTAACAAATCTTGCTATAAAACTAAATGGATTAGAAACATTTTTATAGCATTCTTCTTTTCCATGTTCAATTTGGGGCTAGCTGTGACTAATGCTCAGTACTGGCCATGAGTTTCAGCCTTGCTCAGTCTACAGGACACGTGTATTTAGGAAAGATTGGAATCAATGTTTGTGAAGAAAAAACAACAAATACTGGGCAACATGGTGTGTATTTTGGCTGCCGCTAGATTTCACCTGACCCTTGGAACACTAGAGCTGCTCTCATCCAGAATGCTGACAGCTGTTGGAACGGGTAGGAGTGATTTGCTGTAGGACTGACCTTCTCCTGAACCTCAGGAACAAAGTGTTTACTGAAGGTCTGAGAACTCTCTGCCACTCCATCGCATAAATAACTCAACATGCAGTGAAGGAGTGCCTGGTCTCCCTGCATTCTCCTACATGTATACTACAATATCTCTAGCTCTACCATCTTACTATGTGAGGTTTTTGATCAATGTGATACAGAACTGTAGCACAATCGTACTACTTTGCTTCTAAAGCAAAGCCACGTTGTTTGAGGAGAACGTTTTTTCTCACTGAACTTATAAGACAACAGTCTTACTCCTCACCTTTTTCCCTTAGCACCTATTTCCTTCTCCACATTCAACACTACAACCTGTATTACTTTTCCCTCATGAACAGTAATCAGAGAATCCATTCCTAGCACCAGATTCACCTCAGGTAACAGTCATGACCTCTCAGCCATGTATCTAAACTCTGCTGTAACCAGAGTTCTTTCAAAGGAAGATGTACAGTTATTACTTTATCAGCTCTCACAGTGTGACAAGACTGGAGAGAGATCTCTTTACTGACAGTATAAAAGAAAGGTATACGGTTCAGAAAAGACACATACCTTTTAATCTGTTGCTACAGAAAATGCTGACCCAGTGTCTTTGATGAGGCATTCCTCAAATAACCAAAGTAGCACACATTAAAAAGCAGTGCCAGCTAGCTACAGGAAATGCATTCAAAGTATCACAGTTCAAAACCCAGAATACAACCATTTTACTGGTTATTTCCCTTGCCATTTATATTATATAATTTTTTTAATGCATATAAAACAACTGGTAATCTTGGATTAAAATCCCCCAAAGACTACTTTTGTTATAGTGAACATAGACACTGAGCAGACATTCATTACTGAGATTGCTTTAGGTTGGTTAATGTTGCCATCTGTTTTGAAATACTTTATTACTTCCTCCATGTCTCACTCAACAACAGCTTCATTTTCTGTGGAACTTCAGACTCTGCCATTCCAAAGCTACTACTAATTTGACATAATCCAAGGAAAAGAATTTAGCTAAAGTGTCATGTAAAATCAACTAAAATTTTATATATTTCAATTTCTGGAAAAACGTTTTCCATTAGAAAACAATTCATTTTCTGTCCACTAAGCCAATAATTTCTGGTAAAATGCTCTCTCTACTGTTGAGATAGTGATGCTCCTTGAAAAGAGGTGTTGCCTTAACGTATTAGACATTACTTGAGGCTGGAGGATGTTCAACACTTACTACTGTAAACATAGACATCAAAGGAGCTTCTGTACGATGACTTGCCCACCAGGAGAAATAAGGACACTAGGAATCTATTCCTAAGTATTGGATAAAATCAGTCATAAACGAGTTTAAATCACTGTTAATGACTGAAGCATTGCACGACAGCGTGGGGATACACAGCACATGAGGAAGGACTCCAGACAAGTCAGACTCATTGCATGTGAGCTGCGCAGACTGCATGTGTATCATAGCTGTTTGTTTGGGAGTGCTATTCAGCAAACTGGAACCACTCCAAGTTGGCTGCCAGTAGTCGAGGGATCTCAGAAGAACCGACCTTCTTTTTTCCAGAGAAAAGAAAAGCAATGGAGGGCATTTTCAATAAAAATTCAATGTACAGTAATTTTGATAACCAGGTAGCACAAACCAGCCCAGCTATTCCCTCTAAAGGCAATCTACCAAAGGCTGGGAATGCCTCTGCACTAAATATGCAAATAAAAAGGGGAAGACCAAGTTCAGCGACGGTCAGTTTAGAATAACACCTGACATCCCTTCCAAGCATAAGTGGTGTGGCTGAGGTTAGATCTGGCCTGTATGTCTAGTCTTGGTTCATTAGTGTAAAAGGCCACCCACTGTTCTGCTCTGGGTTCTTACTGCTTCCTCAAAACATGTTTTTCAGTCAAATTAGTCAACTAGTTTCCTAATAGAGGAAACAAAAACAGCGAGAAAAGAAGGTTGGAAAACTTCATCGTCAATTTTTTACAGCACTGAAATATTCAGCACTGGACCAGTGCAGAAACAAGAATTCCCAGGTCTGCACTCCTGACTGTTTGCCTCTGGCAGCAGCTATTTTCTTTGCCTGATAATAAGCACCATTAACAAGCTCAGCGGTCAGGACCTTTCTGGGCTTGTCCAGTCTGACCTAATACTGTGCCTCAAGGGGCTGGTAATGGACGCAGACGGAACTCTTAATCACTACTTTCATATGGAAGAGAATATGTTTTTTACACAAAGGTATTAGATTTCAGTGGATTTCAGCAAAATAGCCCTGTTTCATGTTATTACAAGGTGAAAGGGCACTGTGTAGCAAAAACAAAGTCAGGCAATCTAAGAAACGTCTGAAATAAACATTCAGATAAAGATGGAAGTGTTTGTATCTACTCATAAGGAGATTATTTCTTCCTCATCCAACAGCAATACACAGACCTTAATGGTTAACAAGCTCAAATCTAAACCATATCAAAAAGCAGAAATCTCTTAAGCAACAAGCTCCTCCTCTGCTTGTTCCTTTTCCAGCCAGGCCTGGTGTCAACCTAGATGCCAACCTACTGACTGTGACAGTTACCTCCGGTACTTTATGAAGATAAAAGTCTCTCACCCTTTTCTCCCAGTCTTGATGTTTCTAATCTCTCATCTTTTCCAGACAGAGATGTTCTCCCCCACTCTGCTTTAAGTTTTTAATGCCTGGGATAACAGTGCATGAAGCAGCCTGCAATCTCACAGCAGGTGCCACGCCATTCTGTACCGCATGTTTGTGACATAAAAGGAATGGTGAACTTGAATACAGAATTCTGATCATAAGACACAAGCTTCTTAAAATACTAGATGACTTTCAAATTTTAGATTTTGAAAAATACCAGTTATGCTCTAGCTAGAACAACCCTTTCTCTGAGCTTATGGAAGTCAAAGCCAGAGGAGTACCAGTTTTAACAGCACACATACAGAGATATGCCTGATTCCTTGCAGAGAACCACACTTAGTGCCATCTGGATGCCAGAACTTTAGCAGAGCACTCACCTACAGGAAAGAAGGCCCTTTCCTGCCAGGTTTTTGACCTTTCTGGTATGGCTCACTCCTTTCATTGCCAGAGTAGTGTTGCTGCAGCCAGGAGAGCAATACCAGCACCTGGTGCTGTAGAGTTGCAAGCAAGTATCAGGGCAGCCAAGTGTTTCAAGGCAGGGCTAAATACCAGCACCCACTAGAGTGGTAAAAAACATCACCAGTGTTACTGATTTGCAGTCAAAGGGAATAACATAAAAAGTTGCTACAGAATAAAAGAAATAGACCAGTGGAGAGAGAGAACCCAAAATGCAGGATGCCTGCTTGTCTGACAGCCTGTACATAAAAACTACCTTTTCATTTTAAAGAACGTCAGTCCGTGCCAAAGAGTTCAGATTCTAAACTATAAAACACACTGCCTCAAAAATGAGGTAGCAGCAATTGTTTTACTTCTGAACACTAGAAGCATTTTTGTGACTCAGGCAGACTAATGTCAATTTGTTCATCCTCAAATTCACAGAAACTACAGAAAGGATCTTACTTACACATCTTGAAAACAAACAACAGCTTACATTCCTAAAGCATCTTTTAAAACCTTATCTTGTGTACTGAACAAGAAAGTTATCAGCACATGAGATAAGTCTCTTGAGTTCATAAGGAATCAGTAATAAATTTACTTCCATATCCCATAAACCTATTGATAAAGCTTGCTTCTGGTATCTCACTTTCTTAAGGGCATCCCAATAACTAATAAAGGATAAGTCTTTCCCCAGAGTAAACTTCTTCCATTCAACTTCTTGTTGTGATTAGTTTCTTCAAGACACATACCCAATCACCAAAGTGGGCAGAAACTTCTTAGTAAGAAGGCAGTGCTGAGAGAAGAAGGGAACAGATACCCACATGGAGACAACTGTAATTGTACTTCCTCTGTGGGAAGAAAGGCAATAGCAACAAAGCCCATGATGGTAAAAGATGCTAATCACTCACTATTCTCCAACATCATTAGTCTGTCTTGCAGACCACAAAGCAGCCTCTTAATAAGACCAAAAATACTTGGCTGCTCAGTTTCAAGGCTGGAGAAGCACTGTCTCCCTTCTGTGTTCAGTCTGGGAGCATTCTATGTACTTTGACAAATGATTCTAACGTCATGATCACTGTCAAGACCTTCAGCTCCCCAGGAGAAGTCAGGCAGCTGGGGATTTCTTTTTAGAGTCTTTAGTCAGTTACGATCTTATCCCAGTTGAACTACAACCACTTTTATCTCTATTTTAGATGCTTAAGAGACCTCTTGCTTGGAAGAACATAGCAAGAAACTTTTTTTGTCTTATAATTCATATCATGCTATTTCTTCACGTAGCGCTTTCACTGTATTTATCAATCTTATTTTTTATTTTCCCACCTTGATAGAGAGATACCAATCTGAATTACTACTTCATTTCAGTCCATTTCCTTTAGTAAGAACTAACATTACATCTATGTGATACCAAACTAACACAAAGAATGCTTTCCAGCTGTCAGAAAGCAGAGAACTACAACACAGCAGACAGAAGACCTGGAATCATTTTATCACAAAATTCACTGCTAATAGACCTGCATCTTCATCAGACTTCCAATCCCTACTAAAATGTTTTCAAGCCACTTAAAACATTCTATTAAAGATGAAGGTTCTCCATAAACATTTAGGAAGTTCTAGAACTTCATGCTTCTCCATCATCTGAGAGGACAGAAAACACACAAGGTCTTCTGTTCTGGGAAACAGTCTGTTTGACAGCTAAGAGGAGAGGCTTGAGAGGTGTTGGTAACTCAGACATGACCATCCATCTTGACTGAAGCACTGCTCCACCTCTGCACACTGGAGAACATCCCAGAACTGCTCCTCTGAATTTCCCTATGACGCACCAGGAAAAACATCTCACGCCGAACCCCGGCAGGGATGCTGAAATCACTCTGGCACTCCTGTGTCTCCAGCAATCTCGCTGCTAGTGCTCGACACACACTGCTTCCAAGAGAAAGTAATGAGTCACCTTTTAACTCCAGCCTCACACTATCAATCAGTGATTTAATTCAGTCATGGTCCAATAGTCAAAGTTAGTGGAAAACATACAGAAACATAACTCTCAGAAGGCAAGGCAAGGGAAAGGCCTGTTTTTAATGAAGATTGACAATATTTAATTGTATGGCAAGGAGAAAAAAATATTTGCAGTGTAAACATTATTTTCACTAGAAAATAGAGAGTCATCATATTTTTAACTTACTCTCCCTGACCACAGAATCACAGAATGGTTGAGGTTGGAAGGCACATCTGATGGTCACCTTGCCCACCACCTCTGCTCAAGCAGAGCTACCTAAAGCAGGCTACCCAGGACCATAGGTATCTTTTGAATATCTCAGATGATGGAGTTTCCATGTCCTGATGGCACAGCAGTGGGCGATGATGACTCCTAACAACATGTAACAGTGACCAAAGTTTGGATCCTGACTCCCACACTACAAAGTGTTTCAGTTAATTGCACTTGAAACTCAGATGTGCAAAAGACAAAATTCAGCCGCTCAGAAGCTACATCTGTTAAGATCTAATGTTATCCTCCAGTGCATTTTCCTGAAAAGGAACACTTCATGGATTCTTCCTGCAAACGTAAAAAGAAGCAAATTCAGAATTTTTCAGCTCTTAAGTTAGAAACAATGCCACATACCGGCAAGGGAGCACTTCCAAGAGGTTCCTTCAGTTCCAAAGGATTTTTCAAGTTTCTTTTTAGCCATAAAAACATACAAATCCATATATTTTTAAATAGAATTAACCTTGGAGGAAACTAATTGCAGGATAGGAGAATAAAGCTCAAACTATTTTTAAAATATAATAGCTTAGGAAAAAAAAAAAAAAAAAAAACAACCTCAGATGCCAGGACCTTACTTATCCTAAAGATCCTGTTAAATGTGGAAATAACATAGGGTGGGGAGGACGCCACGTAAAACCTTTAGCATACAAAGCATTCTTTCAAATTCAGTCTTAAAGTAGCTCCACTTCAGGATGTGGATGCTTTTCACTCTTGGAGAAAGGTGCTGACAGAACAGTACCTTGATTTTCTTTGGAACTGGCATGTTTAGGCTGTAATTTTTCCTTCACAGAAGCCAGACATTTAATTCTCTGGGAGGTCTAAATCAATGAACTAACAATTACTGTAAGAAGACTTACACTATCTGAGGATTTGATCCCCAGGCTTTTTGTTTTACAGGCTCAAAATAAATTTTACCATGTCACTCTTCCCATCATCACATTGCCTCAGGACAAATAGAAGCTGACTTTCTGAGAGGCCAATTTTCATTTAATGACAACTGAACCAACTAAACAAAACCTGACACTTTAAAAAAACATTCAAAACCTTGGAATTGAAGTGTTTATGTTCTGGAGGTGACACTGAGGTCATCCTACATTTTTGCTATAGAGGAAAATACAGCAACAACGAAAGACAGCCTCCATCCAGTCTGAAGGAGGGAAACATAAACTGGAAAAACTGCCAAGAGAGAAGATAACAAAACATGGGCATCTGGAGAGCTGTCTGCTTGGCAAGCATGCATGTCATTTACAAATGTTTGCTCATAATTATATCCCTGGAAGACTTGGGTGAATAATAGCATTGAGAAAGATGCTGCTTGCAGGACACTGCCTCTTCATCGTATTTAAATAAATGCAACATGTGTTCAAGGTTGAATATATCTAGGAACGCTGTCACAAAAAAGGGAACATGCACTGCCCTAGTACTTGTAAGAAGAGAAGAAAGAAGGATGGAGCTGTGTATTAGGTCACCCACCTAACATACAACTGTGCAACAAGGTTTCCAGAGGAGCGAGGGCAGGAATTTTGGCAGAGCACTGCAGTGTTTCTGCTTCCTGTAAGGACGTGAACAAAAGGGCACAGCTTGGAACAAGGAATTTTATGAAGTGACACAAGACTGAGCCATACAGTTCACGTCATACAGGGTCCACCGAGTCAGCAGACTGCAACAGCAAGGTCAGACATGGGCAACTGCTGATGGCTGAAGGCTTTCCTAATTCCTTCCTCGTCTCTTCTCATGGTAAGCTCCATCTTAGCAATATTTTCCACGGAAAATGAAATTATGGAAATAATATAATAGGAGTGAGCAATAGATCTATTCTGGGAACACTTCAGCAATTCCAGAAAAGAAAGCATCACAACTTCACCAGATGAAAACATTAAGTCGGAATATTCCGTAAGGAATGGCAGAACAGGCAGACCACAAGATGGAAACGTGACAAATAATGTTATCATAATGCCTCTCAAACTCAGCTCATCAGGGAACAGGCAAGACAACAGACAGCCTGGTACACAGCAAAACTTCTCAGGCTTTGAAAGGGCTCAGGGTTTTGACCCCAGAAACATGTCTGGCAAGCTGCATCTCGTTCTGAGCCACCACGTCATATCGATGATGGGAAGGAGAGTAAATCAAACTTAGCTCATAGATTCCTACTCTTCGGAATAGGATTTTTTCAAAAATAACCTCTTCAGGATAATAGAATTCTGTCTGTTTCAGTTCCTATAGCACTTCTCAAACACCCATTTCTCCCCAACACTAGTTCTGGAGCACAAGGTTCTCCCACACAGAGTTTTCACATTGCTTAACCTCCAGCAGCACAACAGAGGTCTCCACACACTGTCAGAGCCAGGAAAGTGGCTGATGCAGAATGGTTGGGAGAACCAAGGGAACCCTGAACAAAGTAGAGCTCCCGTTCTTATTTCTGATGAACTTAAGCACAGAAAAAGATCCCACTCTGAACGAATACTGTAACATTTTCTTATTTAGAGCGTGGCTGAGCCACAACACATTGAACTCCCCAGCAACATTCCCCAGTGGCAGCATGCAGGATGAATTTCAGCCTTGATTTGAACCACAGATTCTGGTCTAGGAAAACGGGACATGGACAAGGGTCATAGAGCTGGATGCACTCCTCTAAGACTTGAACCCTGGCTGCTGCCAGCAATAACTGCCGGAAGGGATTAAGGTGGTTAAGAGATCCCTGCTCGTTTGTTTGGCTCTGTGAGAAGAGTCCTCAGGGCACCACACACAGCTATGCTCACTTCCTCACTACAAGAACAAAACAGTTGTGAAAGAAATCACACAACAGTGCATCTGCAATAGTCCTTTGCATCTGAGCACTGCTTTGCCCCATTACTTTTCTGGGTTTCTCGAAGCCATCACCTAGAAAAGCAGAAGGTTACACCGTCCACCAGGAATACTATTGCTTTCTCATCACCCTTAGCAGATACAGTAATATATCTATATTACTATTTCAGTAATATATCTTTTTGAAAAAGAACTCCTTCCCCCACCCCTACCCTACCCCCACCAAAAAAAAAAAAAAAAAAAAAAAAAGAAAAAAGCTAGCTAGCCAGTGTCAATACTATGGTCTGTGTCTGCCTTCAAGATGCAAAATGTCTCATCTTTGTGGTGATACAATACAACTCCAAAGCACAGCTTTACCACTCCACCCATTGCACTATTCTGCTTCCCAAGTCCCTGTAAAGTATCTATGCATGTACATCCAAGTCGGCCAGTTCTGTATGGGGATGCGCAAGTGTGATGCACTTGCAGTTATCAAGTCATCAGGACCAGACAGAAAACTTAGCAACTGTGGCACCCGTTATCCCTCATACTTGACTTTTGCATTAGGAACTGGGCTGGTGCTATCTCCAACAGAGATGTTATTGCAAGCAAACAAGACAGTGAGTGATTAGAGAGGTTACGTTTGAAGAATAGCAGGCCAAATCTTCAGACAACATTAACACATTTTCCAATCCGAGCCTCTGATAACAAACTGCAATTAAAGCTGATGCTGGGAGATAAGACAGGCCTTGCAGCAGAGCACATCACAGACACTGAGAGGATCACTGTCCTGAAATCATGAACTAGTACACTGGCCATGTGCTGGCCCTTTGACCCAGGATAGCTTCCCCTCTGCCATCATCAGCTTCCTCTGCCCTCAGGTGCTTGAGGGGGGAACACCCTGTGATTGCTCTCTTCTACTCAGGCAATAAAGGCCCTTCTCCCTTTAGGTGAGTTGACTCCATGAGAGATTGGCTAACAAGAGCATACTAGTAATAATGTTCATCTTAAACACAAGAGACTCAATTATACACTCTGGCATTGCTTTGCAGTCTCCCCCCTCCCCCAGGGTGCATTCAGATGTTGTGAACTGTCATCCATGATTTACATGGCTAATGTGAGATATGCCCTCTTAAATGCTGTTTTGAGGTGGCTGTGTTTGTAAATATCTCATCACAGCTCCATGTGTGAATTCCTCACGGACCTAGCAGCACAATGAGATGGGGAGAGATTCACAGAGGCCTGAATCTGCCTTGGCAGACAGAATTCCTCTTTTTGGTTGTTGTTTGCGTTATTCCATAAGAGACAGATGAATACCCACAGAATCTTCTGAATTTGAACCTCACTGTCCATGGATTGGATTTTTTTTCTTTCAGCAATTTTAAGCTGCTGAAAATATTTTCAAGTTGCATGTGGGAGTCATTCCCTGTAAGAGCTCCATCTTGGGCTACCCAGTCCCTACATCCAGGTATTCTCTGAGAACTCAAACTGTAAAACAGTTCATTATATACAGCTACAAACCCTCCAAATTCAAAGCAAGTCACCATAAGAGAAGCTAGAAACAAACATGCACATACTCTAGTACCTTCACCACGTCAGACACATTTACTGTGCAAGACAACTATACTGACGAAGTCCTTAAAATAGTTCCTGAAGCGCAGACTTTATGAAAAAGGCAGGAGAAGCCCAGCAAGACCCTTTTCAGACTGTTTGGATCATCAGCTATGACCACAAACAGCAGATAACGGATAATTTGTCTGGACAGCTTGATTCCTTTACTTCTGCTAGGAATTTAAACAGAGGCAAGAAGACGAGCAAAGAGAAACAATACAGAGCAAACAGGGACAGAACACGTTGAAGGTGTTTGCACTTAAAGGTTTTCCCTTCCCCATTTACTTTTCAGAACACGTTCAGTGCAAAAAAAAGCTCAAGACCTTAGAAGAGCACAGTGGGAGAAAAGAACCAACAAGACCACACAGTTTCCAGGGAATTGCTTGGCTGGACACCATCGTAACACACCATTCCAAGTAATCTTGGGAGATCCACAGAGAGAGTCCCTTTTATAGCTGGAAAATGTTTCCTTACTTCCAAGAAAATTTTCAAGAAACGTTTCATTTTAATTAGTGCATTTGGGGAAAAGCTGCAATACTGAATATTTGACCAACAAAAAAATACCAACTCCTACTCTTTTCCAGAAAGTGCTTGCTATTTAAATAGACCAACTACTTACAACAGCCAGGACTATCAACAATCTTAAGCAATTACAGGAACACAGTAGGAAAGCAGTAACAATGACAATGCTCTTCTGCTACAATTCAACATAAGAGAACATATATCCCAGGTTTCAAGAACAAGAAATCCATTTCCAATGGCTTCCAGTTACCTCTTTAGTCTCTGTACATAATTCATTTATTTAGCTTATTATCACTGTTAGCATCAAGACTGCATGAGGATAGGAAAGTGAACTGCAAGTTATTAACTTACTTCTTTATTCACGTGCTTGAATTAGTCTATATTTTTCTACAATCATACAAGCCTTGAGATATTTTTTCTAAGTAAGCTCTTTAAAAATATGCTAAAATAATAAAAATAATGATCAGTTTATTTTTTATTACTTGTATCTATGCTCTCTAACCATGTCAGTAAGCTGTTCTTGTATGGTCGATGTGAGAGCCTGGTTTTGCAGCCATCACCTCATCGCAGGACCTTGTAGAACTGTCACTGCCCTGGCTTGCCATGAACATTCAGTTGGCTTGAAAAACATTTCTGAAATGCAACTAGAGTCAAGACCAGGGCCTTGTAGCTCTCAGTGAATAGAAACAATTTTGTGAACCCTTTTAAGCAATAATAATTTAATTAAATGTTGTTCAGCTTTAAAAGCACAGAAAACATGAGTCTCAATACACTGAAGCCATGCAGGGTGCTGCTAAGTGCTTTATAACATCTTGAATTTAGTGGGCTCTCTCTCACACATCACATCACCACTGATCACCTCCAGCTCAGCGCTCCAGAGCAAGACCAACCAGCACCAACCTCATTCAGACACTGCCTAACATTTCCACTGATGGTGAAAATGATCTCCAGCTGATTTCATCACAGACGTCAAAAAAGCTGATGCTGGATCCAGCCAATCCCAAATTACAGTTGCACAGTAAGGACAAGACTTTTTCTGACCATGATTTGAAGGGCCTCACCCTCCACTTTCTGACTCAGATGCGTGGCATTTCATTGTTAATATCAATGACATTCACCCGTCACCGTGTCCCTTTCCCCCAGCTCAAAATTAAATCCAACAACCTGAAGGCAGTTTGCCTTAATTGCAGCTTTATCTCCGTTCACAGGGCAGGCTGACAATCCCTGCCTAGAATGTGCAGTTGCTGGGGCAACGCGTGCGAAGAGCATGCCTTTGTGTTGCCACATGCATCTTCGGGAGCTGCCAACAGCCGAGCCCCCGCAGCTGGGGGGATTTAACGCCTTCCTCCCCAGAAGCAGCCTGCCAGCCTTCGGCACAGGGCCCCAGCAGGCAGCCCGTGGCCAGCAGTGCTTCTTGGCACACCGACAGCTACGTGGGGACAGATGGCTGCGGCCAAGCTTGGCACAGTCACGTACTGAGGACACCACAGCACCTTACCACATCAAACATTCAGCAGAGCTAGGTTTCGTTTGCAGGAGTGTGCAGTTCATTGTGCTCATGGCTAATGAGGGAAAAAAGCATTCAGCACCATCAAAAAGTAATTATGTTCTGAGGATTTCCTGTCTAGCTGCTGCCCCCACCTGCCCCATCCATACGAACAGGAGGTTGCAGCATAACTAGAGAATTACACTGACTTCTCTCTATCTCCATAATTCTAACCTAGAATCATAGCATCATTAAAGTTGGGAAAGACCACTAAGACAATCCAGTGCAACCATCAACTCATCATCACCACATCATTAACCACATCCCTCAGTGCCACATCCACCCTTGTTTTGAATACCTCCAGGGACAGTGACCCCACACCTCCCTGGGCAGCCTGTGCAGAGCAGCACCACTCTGAGCAGTTCTTACTAATATCCGACCAGAACCTCTTGTGGTGCAACTTAAAGCCATTATCTTCTGTCCAAAATAAGATCCACGTGCATACAAACATTTCCATCAACCTCTCCTGTTATCCCCCAGGGCAGACTTCTTCCCAGATTTTATCTCTCAATTTCTCTCATATTTCTTTGAGATGAATGCTTTAGAGTTACACTGGCCTACTTTGCCCACAAGCTCTTATACCTCTTCTAGGAAAGCCTTCAGTCCACAAGGCTTACACACTACTATAAAAATATATATATATACCCCTCCCTTTATATACACACACACACATTTATCACAGAAACATCTGCTAATCTTTTAAAAATCAGGAACAAGAAAATCCTTTCTGGAGGTCAAGATTAGGAGCTGAATCTGCTGTTAACTGCAAATAATACTGTAACAATTATGAACACAATAAGAAGGAGGCCATTCACATGTAAACACAGCAAATTGCAGCATACATAAAAGCCAGTTAAAATGCTGAATACTGAAATTGAGGAAGTTCTGTAGTCCTTTAGGAGCCCCACACATCACTAGTGGTGGAGTGTGATGTCTGAAAGTCACCACTGAAAGTTACAGTTGGGATCTCAGATTCCCTTGGGCAATGTACAGAAGTCAACATCCACAGCATTACAATCTGTGGCTGTGAGAGAAGTACAAGGAACAAGAAGCCAGGCATGTTTTATCTGATATCAATTCAAGGCCAAGTCTTCTACAGCACTCCTCTTCTTCAGACACACCTCAGGGAAGCACAAGACTGAGCAAGCTGCAAGACACTGGTGCACAGCTCACACAACCTGATGCCACCTTTGTATTCCAATGGAAGTTCACATCTTTGAAGCCAATAAAGGGATTTCTGAGCTTCCTCAAAGGTCAGCAGCGACTCACAACCACACATTTCCAAACCTCTCAGATACAGTCACGATCCACATGGGTCTGTGTTTAAAGTACAAATGCAAATGTCACAGCATACAAGGCAGATCAATTTTTGTTTGTCTCCACCTCAAAAAAAACACCAGTAACAGAGAAACATGGGAGTGGGCAAGGGAACAGAAAATGAAAAGGCTGCTTCTGTGGTTCCAGATGTAGC
The DNA here is from genome assembly GCA_023055505.1 of Callipepla californica brunnescens. Classification (NCBI taxonomy): domain Eukaryota; kingdom Metazoa; phylum Chordata; class Aves; order Galliformes; family Odontophoridae; genus Callipepla; species Callipepla californica. Next base: position 6,115,071 of record JALIRH010000013.1, read on the forward strand.
AGCAGGCTTCACAGAAGAATGTTAATCAGACCCTACAAAGATTGAAGGGGGAGGTGAGGCAAAAACTGCTGCTCTCATCAAGCAAGAGCAGTGGCCTTGTCTTTAGCCAGAGAAGGAAAAGAGGTTGAAGAGAGAAGGAACCACACTCAAGTTAAAAGAACTGATCATTACATCAAGAGAGCTGTGGGTGCAGTAAGGAAATGCAACAAATCAGGAAAGTGTCACTGTTCACAGCGGCTGTACAATCTAATCTGTCACACAGAAGGCAGCAATGTAACTGTGCCCTAAGAGTTCACATCCCTCTGCGATGCCAGTTTATGGCATTCCCCTTTCATCTCCACCAGCTCTGAAGCTCCAGCTCTGCACTGCCCCAGGCACCGTCCTGGCTCACAGCCCAGGCTGGGGAGCTGTCACTGCTCCGTGCTCTGAAGCTGTTCCTGCACTGTGGGACAATCGCTCAATCCAGATGCAGCACGTCAGGATGCTTCCCTTTCCAGTGCCTCTCCTGCTATAGTGTCCCAAATATCAAGCAAGTCCCTGGTCTTATTCATGGTCTAACTGGAAAACAGAGTGAGAATGAAGCTGAAACTTACAGAATACACAGAGGACTCAAACAACAAAGCCACACATGACCCCTGAGGGACATTTAACCCAGATGTGTCTGGTGCTGGGCAGTATCACACAACCTTTTCCTGACACTTATTCTGCAATATTTATGAGGTCTGAGATGCTATTAAACCATCTGCCTCTTGTGATCTCAGCACCTGCCCCTGAGAACATAAATGGGACAAAAAAACATAAATGCAGTATATGCACAGCTGACCCAGGCAGGCATGCCCTGCTGGCAGGGTGGGCAAAATTTTCTGAGGCAAGTATAGAGGCGGGGGGAGGCTTCCAGGGTTCAAATCATCACTTGCAAATACAATGATGTCTTCAGGTCCTCAGGCAACTGATCGTCTTCCATCAGTAAGAAGCAAACAACAGCTGGTGCCACCTCCAAGAAACATGAGCAGATGCAAGTCAGAGCTCCCGAGTTCTCCAGCATTGCACCTGCTCACACTCACCTGGACAAGTCACCAACCTGCTGCTCTGACACTGCCCAGTTTGAAAACTGTTGAGTTTGTTCCCTTTGCTCAATCACTCAAGAACACAGCACCTGATCTCCCAGTCTTTATCACTTGTACTGTGATAACCATCTCTGAAAGCATGAGTGCGAAGAATGGAGAACCAGGCCCAGGCCACACACTGTACCTAGGAACACAGCAGGTGAGCAGTAAGCAATTCCCCACTTGCAGGCAGACAGCTGACCTGGGGGTCACTAAACACAGCAGCAGACCCTGCTGCAGTCTGGGACACCAGTGGGGTTTCTTAGGAAGCAGCTCAGCAGTAACCTCAGTGAGTGGCTTAGTGTCCTGCCTAACTGAAAGAGAACCAGCTCTGTCTTTCCAGGACATGAGGGTACAACTATAGTCCTTTTGTAAAGAAAACATGCATGTGAAAGCAAAACCAGGGCTTATAAAACAGAGGGTCAAGCAGAGAATCTGGAAAAGCATGCAGCAAGACATTCTGTCAGACAGACTATTCCTTTCCTTTCCGAATACCTGAAGAACACATCACTTATCTCTGAAGCAAGCTTATCTGCTCTTTCCCCATACAGATGTCTGTCCTACCCGGAGGATCTAGCTGTTTAACGCCGACAAACACGTCCTTGGGATTTAATACCTTTCTAAGGTCCATTTTATCAGTTGCAAAATTGTGGCAAACCCTCGTTAAACACAAGACAGACAAAACATCTTTGAATCAGAGCGACTGCAGTTCCCGGGTATTTTCACTAGAGCTGCTTGCTGCTACGAGCCAGCGCTGAGCAGGACCACCACACAGAGGCAGTGTTCGCCCTCAGGAAGGGTTAACCAGCACACGAGGGCACTGATGTCCCAGGGCCAGCAAAGCCTGGGGGCTAGAGGCTGCTCCTACCTCTTGGCAGAGCACAGCTGCCCCCAGCTAAGGAAACAGGACCCAGCATTGCACATAAGCAGCGTTCATTGCTCTTATTTGTCAGATGATCTTTCCATAAGGAAATTTCTCCTTGGAAAGTCACACCATCTGAGGGAGAACGCACAGTAATTACATGGTGCCTTCTGTGCTCTCCTCTTTCTTAATACAGGGGTGCCATAAAAGTAACGCTACTCTGGCTTTGTTCCTCTTCCTAAGAAGTCTTGTACAAAACAATTAATTAATGTCAGTCTGTTAATGAGCTATTGCTGTGAGTGACTAGAATGAGCAACCGGAACATACTTAAATTGCAGGTGCAGATCCAAAGACATGAAATGCAGGGGAGGAAACCTTTTCCCCCGCTCTTTTCTCTCTCTCACTTATGCTCCTTTCATCCATATTTACTTTGTCTGGCCAACACCAACCATTTACAGACCGAACAAAATGTGAACGTGTTTCTGAGCTGAAACTAGAACACTAGCTTTTAGTTGGGAAAAGTTTTCGATTCCCAGATCCAAAACATACTTCTTGTGACAACTGCATCAGAGACAGTAATTGCAGAGGCACTGTGTGCATTGGGCAGCACAGCACAGTTACTCACACAGCTTCATAGAAGGGTTTCTAAAGTGAGGACCCATTGCTCATGTCTGTACACAAGAACCAGCATCTGGACATGAAGAAAACAGAGTTTCACTGTTTAGGAAAGCAACTCCTGTTCTGCATATTAAAATCTGAGTATGGACGCTGCTGTGAGAAATCAACACCACCAACAAAAACACAAAACAATCTTATGCTATCCTGGCAAATATAACCAGGCGTGGCCAGTCTCATCCATCATCCCCTCACACAGGGCAAGGAACAGTACCAGACACACAGAAAAGCAGATCATGTCATCAGCAACATTTTCCAAGAAAAGCCACACAAGTTTATGCTTCCAGAAGATAAATCCTATTCCCAACAGCGAACACAAGTGAAGTTAAGGAAAAATCCATCATATTTCAGGGTAAAGATGCTTTGTACATCTAGCTACAAGCTTCCAATGTGCTCCTCATTACACTTGAGAGAGTATGACAACAGATGATACTCTCTGGTGGAAAGCCACGTGGTTAAAGCTGAAAATGGTTTTATGTTCCTTCCTTGAATTATTTGTTTACAGCTGTGAACTGCTTTATAAAACCAAGATATGTGAAGCATGAGGCTTCAGAGCAAACCAATTACCAGATCCCAAATGTAAGTAACATTAACAGTTTCAACGTGCAGTACATAAATCACAATCAGAAGAGAATGACATGATATTTAGTTCCTGATAAGAAGCCAGCTGAAGAAGCAAACAAACATAAGCATTACAGGCAGTGAGAGGGCAGATAAGTTTTTCATTCTAAATATGAAATCCCTGCAGTATAGTCCAGATTTTATAGAAGCCAAGAGCAAAATTCACAATCACTTCAACAAAGTCATGCAGAGACCAGTAATGATATCAATCGATAAAGGAAAACTCTTCATTTATTTTGGGTAAGAAGTGCTGCTGAAGTTTAATTAGTACCTCTGTACACAGCAGAGGAAGAAAGTGTTAAACTCAGTATGGAAAAAAAGGTTTACAAACTCATTTGAGAACACAACCTCTCTTCTCTGCAACAGCTACACATCTGTGTAATTGAGTATTCATTGGGTGTACCTCAGGAGCATCCTTCCTTGTTCTGGGGGACACAACCAAACCTTGTAGGACCTGCAGGTGGCTGGGCTCTTTGGTTCCACTATAGTTAATACAAAGGGTAAATTTAAGAACAAACTGTGCACACACTGTTTCCTCTTATTTTTGGCTCTTCTCTTTCCCACTCTCCACAAAAAAAAAAAAATCACAAAACATTCATTTACAGATAAAAACAAACAATTCAGCTACTTGAGATTGGACTGATTTCCCCTTGCTACTGTGAGTTTTCCTTTCCCCACATACAAGTTACAAATTGCTATGAAAACATGTGGAGAGCTATAATAATGGACAATTGATTGAGCTGCATGATTGATTTGCTTCTAGCATTCCAGGCACAAATATTTATCTATTCTGTTCAGAAGTTCTAATTTTCTACAGTGTTTTTACAAGGGTTGTATTTTCCATAAGGAAAATAAACAGAAACAAACAAAACATTTGATATCTTGGTGGGAGCACTAGATTTAATAGCTAGAGCTTAGATTTTACATTGCCACCACTCTGCCTACACACCAAACCCCCAGAAGTGACAGGTAGCAAAGAGAAATTCAGTTAAGAAATCTCAACAATTTCTGACACGCTTTTGTCAACAGAGCAACCTGTTGAGCTACATACTCACAGACAGATCTAGAAAATGAAGAATATATTCTCAGAATATATTTCTGTATTGACTGATCTATTACAGACAGGTATTCTTAATTAAACAGAAGGATGACCTAAAGAACACTACAGCTGGAGTTACCTCACAGGGTTTGTTATTAGAGAGCCATCAACAGTAAGAAGTATGATCAGGTTGTATAGAATACTTCCTTTTTTCAGGCACGACTTTTGATTTGGACAGCAAAGTGACACAGACAGACTGCTGTATGGGTTGCACACTGACAAGAAATGAATGGAAAAAGGGAGGAAGAATAGGCTTCAATAATTGTTTCAGCACAGATAAGAGTGGGATGGAATGGTACAACCAGGATCTCATCACCAGAGCAGTGAGTGCTCATTACCTTTGGGCGCTTCCATTCAACGTTCCCTCGTGGGGCTTTCTGATAGTAAAGGGACTCATCTGAGGCTGGAAACTCAGGATCCTCGAAGAGCCTCCTCTGCTGGATACACTGCCTTTTCAGCTCGTGGTACTTCTGATCTCTGAAGAGTTGAACTGGCGAAGACATCTTTCTGTATAGGTAAGATGAATATTGGCTTGCATTAAATTCTGAAGTCTCTTTAAAGTCCAAAGCATAAAGCATAGTGAAGCCCTCATGAGTGACAACAGAGCATGTGGTTTATTCTAAACAAGATTAATTACTCATTTGTTTAAGAAACAAATAATAAAACTGTGCTAAGTAGTAGACCTAAAATAAAACAAACAAACACAAACAAACACTATCATATAGATATAAGGATGTTACTCTTCATTTCCTCTTACTAGGAAAGAAATTCAAGGTTCCAGATAAGAAACAAATATAGCACTTTGCTTTGTCTAATGGATTGGAAAAATAACAGAGTGGATCTCGGCCCTCAGTTTCATACACGTGAAGAGTCCTTGCATCTCTGTCCTTGCATTCTTCTATTGACCACTAACACTTCAATTATCTATCTTACACCTACTGAAAAGGGAAAACAAATTTCCACAGTTATCCGTCTCAATTTAAGTGGCAATACTTTAGCTAGTATTGTTGCTCTTGATTTTTGTGTTCTGTTCCAGGGAGCTGAATTCCCAGAAGTAGCAAATATTTCCAAATAGTGTTGAGAAAAATAATAACCACTAGCAATGAAAGAAAAAAACCTAACTTGCCTTCAAGGCCTTGGTTCCAAGAATCATGACTAACTAGCTTTGCAAGTTTAGTCATAGTCACAGAGCTCAATTAAGTTGCTCAAGATAATTCTAAAAATCAAAAACTGACCACACAAATCACTTAGGACAGTCTGAAGCCTAGGGAACACGAGGCATGGGGATGCTCCCATCTTTGTAGGGTGCTATCTGAAGAAAGCAGAGAGAATATTTGAGCTTACTCTGTATGGCACACTTCTTTTGTACAGGAGTTTCTTTCCTCTTCCTTCCCAGTATGGGTTAAAGTTGTATCCCCCTTTCCTTGAGGTATCTACAGCAATAAAGATAAACACAAGTTACCCTCCTGCCAGCTGTAAGAGTTAAACCACACGCTTGTAGCAGAGGATGGTGTTATGTTGCCCTAGCAGCCTACTTGCTGTGTCCTGGTGCAGTGATCTCAGCCTGTGATCCACGAGCAATGTGCAATACAAATTGCGTAAGATTCCACAGATTTGTAGAGAACTGAACTAGGCTAGGCATGAGCATTTCCCAGCAGGAAAGTGAACGCAACTGGGGAAATACAGAGAAGTAATGAGGAATACATGGAAACTTGTGATGTCTGCATCTGTGCATGAAAGAAAGCTCCTTTGGCCAAAATAATAACGTAGGGATGGCTTTGGAACCCTCCCTCTGTTCTTCTCTCTCCCCATTCACCCCTTTCCTTCTCCTGCCCAAACTAAATTAGTGTTTCAAGGATGTGAAGTGTTGCTCTGCTGTCTTCACTCAGAGGAATGGGTGCTCTTCCAACTCACTGCCATTCTTGCATCCATTCCAAAGCCTCCTACGCGTGCTCAGTGATACTCACCTGTAAGTATACCCTTGTTTCTACCAGCAGAATCTTACACAGCAAAGTGACAGAACAAGAAACAAGTTTATATGTGATATTTGGATGAAGCAAATATTGAATGCCTGTCCAGTAAAGTCTCTCTTTGATCAAAACTCCAGAAATAATGTTTGCTTACATCAGGACTACTAATGACTTGGAGACAAATTCTTAAGACTGCTGGGACAGAAAAATTCATTGTATCTCCAGTCAGGCCGAGGCTTCCCCTTTTGGGACTGGACCTTACACCCTCAGGTTATCCAACTTCAATAAAACAGAATCAACTGTTCAAAAACAAAGCACCTCACCAATACTCTGCCATTCGTAACAATTCCCTTTTTTCTAAGGTTTATTTTCTTGTTAATTATCCCCCTAAAATGTCACAAGGCATCTCACTTAGCAGATGATTTCCCAAGACAAGATGAAATAGACTCGCTTCCCCCCACCAACCAGTTCTTCAAAGTCAACTTATCAATTATAGAAAGATAGCTCAGGGACAAGAGAAAAGTATTAGCTTGGCTAATCTGAGTAGAATACAGATTATCTCATGATAACTGGCATTCTCTCTAATTAAAAATTACCCACAAGCTAAGTAAGATTCTAAACTGAGCCTATCTGCAAGACACGCTTGTTTTTAGAATAGGGTGATAAGGTTTTCAGCTGCTATTGCCTAACTCATCGAGATCAGTCTTTAACAGTCTCGCTCCCCCACCATTTTCTCCCTTTCTGTCTTCTGGATTGGAACAGGAGACCTTCCAGTATTAACACCCCTACATCCACTGCACCACAGCCAGTACTGCAACACCACGCACTGCATTCGGGTAGCAACGTGCACAAACTCAAGCTGCTGGCTGCATCTCCCTGGGGGGAATGCTCCCAAGGATGAGCAAGCTGCCAAATAGCTTCTTCCAGGCTCCCTGAGCAAGGGGCTGGGCACAGTCTCTACAGCAGCCCAGGGTCAGAGCACTGAGGCTGAAGGACAGCCTCACCCTCAGGGCGTTCACCTACCAGCACACAGCCCAGCTTTGTCGAGACAGGCAGCAAGCACCTGGCTCCCACTCCAGTGACTTGTTTTAAAGCAGGTCTCAGCTGCTGCCCCTCAGCTGAGCACCCCAGCTCCCAAATTACCCAGCTGTGCTCTCTGTCCAATCTCGAGTTCACAGTATGCATTAAAATAGCCCTCCCTTCACTTCAACAGATTTATCTTTGGTTCTGCTGGCACTCACAGTGTGCAGCCACACTTTAGGGCTCAGCAGAGCAGTCCTAAAAATATCATACCTCGTTTTGGAGACCCTCTGCCACTCTGTCAAGGAGAAGAGATCACTCTAGAAGGACAGAAGACAAAAAAAGAGAAAAAAAGAAACAAAAAAAAAAAGATCTACAGGTTTGACATCATGCTTCTGCTGATTGTTTCCTTCTCTAACTGTATATAACAGTTTAGTTCTTTTCTTTTTTGGTCTCTGAGCTGAACCCTCCAGCAATTCAGTACAGCTGAGCCCAAGGTTCCTCTGGAGCCATGACAAGCCCCTTAAGCCAGCAAGAGGACAGGAGGCCCTTTCAAACACCAAGCTGTAAGGTCTTTCTCTTACCCTCTCTTTTCCAGTGGAATTCTTATTCCAATCAGCAGCACCATGCAGCCAAGTCACTGCAGGTCAGCTCTTCATAGGGTCACCCCTCAGCCAGGAGCACAAGCGCTGTGCTTTCACTCACAGTTCATACTCAGAGATGCCTCCCCATCACAGTGTGCAAGGCTCCATTCTAATCACATTCAACACAGCTGCAAATGCCAGCCCCTGGTGTTAAAAGCAGCCTTAAATTAAAGGCACATCCACTTGAAATCCAGATCTTCACAAGATCTTTAAGTATTCCCACCCTGGAGAGCCGCAGCCAAACAGCATTTCTTTACACTCACATTTTCCCATCCTAAATGTTCTCTTCCCCAGCTGCTATGCAGAAGGGTCCACAACAAACAGGGCTGACTAACTGTCCAGACAGGCTGAGCGAAAATTACACCCTAGCTGCCATTAAAGCCGTGCCATGAGCACACCAGAACTAACACAAACGTCATCTCTTTTAAGCCTATTTGTGTCACTGGGCGTAATTAAGCACCATGCAGGATAAAAAGTCAGAGAGGAGCTGCCAAAGCTGTGGGGCTGATGGTCCATACACAAACCCCCTCCACCTCTGCAGGAGGGGTGCAGGGACAGTGCTGTGCTGTTTTGCCTCGCAGAAAGCAATACTTTCCCTTCCAAAGATGAACGCTGCCAAGCAGCTGCAGCAAAACCTCTGTTCTAGATGGAACTCCTACCACATACCCCACTCCTCTGTTCCAACTGAAGGATTCAGAGGAATTTTCAAGCACAGCACCAGGACTAAAAGGGCAAAATAAACTTCTAGTTGATGTTTAACTCCATAGTGGAACAACAGGCTGTTCCTTCCAACAAGCAGCACCCCCAGCCTCAGGACTGCACCCCTGCTGTCCCGGGAGCCCCAGCTGGGGTGAGCAGGGAGCTGCCAGCAGGGACACACAGCACGTGCTGTGCCCTGGGGTAGCATCCTCATTTTAACATTATCCCTTTACTAGTACCTAGCTTGCTTTTCTTTCATGCAAACAGTAACATTACCAATAATAACCAGTATTTGGGGCCCATTTTGGAATTGGAGTTGTGAGCTGCCTTAACACTGTGCAAAAACCCCAAACTCTTTCAGAATTAATCCATCACTCAGCCTCAGAGCCACTGTTTGGATTATGACAGCAACACCAGGACTCAAGTACTTAAATGTTAGCAAACATCTCTTCCTCAGAACTCCTAGCTCAATTCAGAGCAACCGAGTCAGTGAGTGCCTCCAGAAAAGCAGCCAAAAGCTTTCAATTACTTTGAACTGTTTTTCTATAAAACTCCTAATTGAAAGCACTTCCACGACTCCAGCTGGAAAAGGTTATTTCCTTCTCCTTCTGTGCAGAAGGACTGCAGGTCCTTACAAAACAGTGACTTTGCAATTTTGCATCACGCATCAGGGAATTTAAAGCAGTTGCTTCATGTATGCTGTGGTTTCATGATCTTGACCATTACTTTCCTACTAATGCATCAGAAGCATCACTGTGCATTACATTAAACATTCCTACTGGAGAAATTTACCCATTTGTAATTCTTTAAACACTTCAACACACTAACCACACGGGCAGTCTGTATGCTGTAATGCATATCCTTTGCTCTTCAGCATCAACTTATTTAAAGCACGAAGGCAGTGTTAAATTTGTATTGTGTGGATATGCAATTGCATTAAGAGCGAGCTCAATTCAGATCAAATTTGCTGCACGGGGTATTTCATAGCACTGAGGCCCTGCGTTAAAGACCATGGTCTTTCTCAGTTGCTCTGCACAGCAAGGTTCTCCCCGTGGGATGAAATGCCAAATCTTACTGCAAGCTTTGGAACAGCACGGTGGCATTGTGTTATTCCTCCTCTCATCCAGCTTTTGGATTTTCAACAAAATAAAGTTACTTTGACTGTTTATGGCACTCAGTAGTTCAATAGGCATATAAAGGTTTCTCTGTCTAAGCTCAGGAATTCACTGCAGGAAAAAAAACAAACATTTTAATTCTCATAAGCAGAAGGATATCAACATTGTGCTGCTGCTCAGTTTTTGCTATTCTTTGCATTCAGATTGATAGACCAAAGATCACATATTTTCAACTGAGAACAGCTGCTTCCGAGCAGAAATTCGGGGGAGGCTAACTAGATAGCAGGAGGAGGACTGGCCACAACTGTTTGCTCATGGATGGCATCGAGGAGCAGCAGAACCTCCTGGCTACAAACCAAAACTTTGCTATGAAACAATTAATCACAATTTCTTCTACTGCAACATGATAGTGCTTAACTAGGGTTTTTTTCAGGGCTCACTAGGACAGAAAGATTTCATATAGCAGCAGCTGGGACATAGGATGCAGCTTCTAATGCAAAGCCCATGTCCAGCAGAATAGCTGAGGGAAAGGAGTTTCAAGACCAAGCGTACCCTTCAATGAGCCCAGGAGCTGAGCAGGAATCCTTCATTTTCAGTTTGCAGTCCACACACTGATTCCCCTGTCCTCACAAAACACAAGCTGCACACAAAGCTACCTGTGCCACTGCTAGAATGCCTGCTTGGTGACAATGAGGGGCAGAACTTGGCTCTAAGTGCTGACCAGCAGCCTAGTAACCTCTCAAACGCAGAGGGATAAGTGAGAAGCTACAGAGTGCTGAAGCATCACTCCTTCCAACCTCTCTCCTAGTTCAGTCATGGTCAGAAAAACTGCAAACCCCATTCTTACCCTGCAGAAAGGCAGTGCTGGATTCACAGCTCTAACAAAGCAAATCCTCTGGAGTATGAAGTGCTGGCTAATTTGCAAGCTGTGGTCACTCCTCCCACAGTAAGGAGCACAGCTGTTCGTGTTCGAGGGGAATGGCTGAGGGTGCTGGGGCTGCACAGGTGGAGCAAAGAGCAGCTGAGAAAAGCCAGACTTACAGGTGATTATGCCCCAGAGGGAAGGGCTCCATCTGGCATGAGCAGAAATTGTGCCACGGCCTTCAACCAAGCTAGAAAAATAGAGTAGTTTTTTGCCACCACGTTTTGTGTGACTTCTAGCCCCATCATAATGTAAGAAGCAAGCTCCTGGAGGGCCTCTTGCACCAAGAGTGTGAGCAGCCTGGCCACAGGGGCAATTTCATTGGCAGCCACTAGTGGAAATCCACACTGCACCAAGCAGCTCTGAGTAACGTGAGCCAGTTACGTTTCTCCGAGTACATCTCAGCCCCAAGACACTCGTGTTTTGCCTGTGTTCTGCTGCAGATGCACAAGTCCCTTGTTAGATCTCAGTCAGCATTCAGAAATTCAAAACACTCTGCACATCTGGACTCGAAGGGGTTCTGTAGAGCAGGCAGGGTGAGAGTACAAGAATGTGCACAGAGCACCACAGCGAACAGCAGGAAGCGCTTCTCTAAACAACCACACACTGTCAGCGTGCGTTACAAGTACATGCTCAGGGATGTGCTTCTGTTTCACACACAGATTGCCACGTGCCTCATTTTGGTGCTGCTTTGTTTTGTGTAAGGAAACCTGCTCAGGCCTGTGTATGTTGCACAGCATCCTATCTTTGTCCACCTTGATTCTAAGCTAACGCAATGTTTCTCTTGTTACTGATAAGCAAGTGAAGACACAAAGTGTCCAAAGGGCACTTCTTTAAAAAACATCTAGGCAACCAGGATTTTCCAAACTGCACAGCCTCCAAACTGCACATATAAAGACGTGACCTTCCGTGGCATCCACCATAGCCCCGATCCCAGCGAGATTTACAGCTAATTACAGAGAGGTACTATCCCAGTTTTATATTCAAAAGAAAGTAATTTAATACGATGGATGCCGATTGTTACAATTAACATTAATGCAAGTCAAGAGATCTATAGCAAGCTGTAAAGAAAACGCTACCAGCAATGTCAGCCAATTTGTTCCAGCCATGCTTTTGTACTGAAACCACAGGAAACAACTCCCTTTGCAGTTCCAATATCTCTCCATTCTGTCTTTTCATAAAAGTTAGTTCAGAAAAGGTCTACAGTTGCTAATTAACGGGTAACTCTAACAGGCTACTCCTTTATTTTGTGTCTGCTTATCTACTATTTTAGACACAGTATAAAAGTCTCTCCTTGGGAAAAAATGTGAAAGATGAAAATACGCAGCTGAATTTCACAGTGAAAGAACCCACAGTGAGAACTGGTATTAATTCTGAAGATCAGAAACAGTATGGAAAATGGAATTATATGAGAACTGAGATTAAATCACACTTCATCATTCTGGCCCCCTTATTTGGTATAGCTGGTAATGATGGCCGTGCTGGTGTTTGGCTGGTTATTCCAGAAGTAATGAGAGCAGCCACGCTTTGCAATAAATCACAGCGACTGCTTGGTTCGGTGTTAGCATAGAACTGTGATGCCACATTCCTTAAGAAATGCATCTTAGAAAAGCATTCTGTCACTGTGCTTGCTGAAGCGCAGTAGGAACAAGTGTGCACCGTGGTGCTGAAGCTGCAAATCAAGTAAATAAAAGTTTCCTTATTACCTCTGGCACTTACCTGGCTGACCTGGGTCCCGCTCCGAGGCACATCAAACTCCAGACTGACTCCTGCAGACACAGATCCCCTCTGCTTCTTAACCTGGAACTCTTCAGATCGTACCAAGAGCACATCAGGGGAGGGGTGTGTCTCAGGATGACCCTTGCAGTGATGATGAATCACAAGGGACACCAGGAAACGATCTGAGCTGACCCCAAATGCAGAGTTGTTTATTCCTGGTAAACTGCTATCTGTAGTTGTGGCTGTAACTGGGAATGAATTTTTAAAGGAAGAGATGAGGCAAGGCTGCTTGGCAGGAGTTGCAGGCATTTTTTGTACGGAAAACGGGGCAGATTAATGTGCATCACGAAAGAAATGATGTTCCTTATTAGGCTGCACACTGCTCCTCAGTTGCATAAAGCCAATGTCAATGCCTCGGCCTCAGCGTGCCCTTCTGATAACCGCCCGTCCAGGCCGTGGGGAAGGACACACAGCACTTCTGCGGGACCTGCAGCTGGGTGGTGGTTGGCAGACCAAGAGCGACAGCAAAACCTAACAGGTGGTTTTGTGCACTCAATCCTGAGTCCCGGGCGAGCCCACAGCAGCCTCCCTCAGGGCTGGCTCCTGCACACTGCCAAGCTCTTTCTCAGAGTTTGACTGAAGTTGCTATTCCCATCTCCCTTGTGGAGGGGAAAACATCCTGAATGGGGAAGATGTCCTGGGAGAGCCACAGAACAGACTGCAGAGGTCTCAAGCTGTCTGGGAAGCTGAGCAGCTCCAGGGCTGTGCCAAACTGCTCTTCGTGTCGGAGATGTCACAGAACTGCCCACGCTCACTCAAGTGCTTGTCCAGTCTCACTCCTCTCCCCCTGCTAACAAGGGAAGGTATGTCAGCTCATGCGCAGAAACTGGGAAAATAACACAGTTTCCTGTGCTGTGAAAGATCATTTTTAAGAAGGTCAAAAATAAATTCCCATTACAAACTGGTTTTGGTGAAACGAGCTTCTCTGCATACTCCACTTCGACAACAGTTTCATTCCGGGTGAATCCTGAATGTCTGGGTTAACTTGCCACGAAAGTTTTTATTTACATTTTTGTAGTTGTAGTCCAGTTCTTAAACAAGCATCACTAAAAAAAACATTGCAAACTGTTGTTCATTTCAGTAGCATTAAATACTGTCCCTGATTTGCTTCCTCCATTTCATTCTTCCTATCTAAGTGTAGCTGGTCTGAGTTTGCCTACAGGCCCACTCCTCCCAGACCTTGCTAGTCAGCAAATCTACTTGCCTACAGGAATTTGGATCTCAGGGGACAAGTTGCACTCAGAAAACACTATGAAGACAAAGTGTTAAATAATATCATAAATGTCTGTTCTTCAGGGCTCGCTGCAGGACTGTTTGCTTTCTTAGAAAAGACTTCCTTTTGAAGGCATGCTGAAGTTTGGACAGAAAGTCCCTGGAAGCTGCCACTACAGCTCTAGCATGAAATACATAAAAAAGCCCTAGACTGTAAGGCCATGTGTTTTCAATTTGTCATTGAGTAAGCAGACTAGAGTTTAAATCATAATAAAAAACCCACGTCCTCCTATATACACCACAAATGCTGTGATTCATTTGTACGATTGAGGGAAGAATATGAAAAAGCACAAGTGCAACAAAATTCTGCTATTTTCTGAGGTGATCATTTTCACAGCTTTTATAGACATGTTCTCACATAGCTGCCTTTGATCCAATGTGAAACAAAACTATGAGAACTTTTTAATGAATTAGATCTGGTGCCATAATCCAAGAATTACATGTAATTTATCTGGGCTGAGGAAGAGCTTCTCCTGAAGTCTCATCAGAAATCCCTTTAGAAAGGAAGCAAGACGAGCCCCGCAGGCAGGCAACCAAGGGCAGGGACAGCTGTGTTCTCACTGCAGAACCACGACCTTGTAATTCAGTAGGACTGCATCAAAACACTCAAAGAGATATGCTCATGTTCAATGCCACAGCTCGAAAGAGGTCTCCCAAGCTGGGGACAACGTGGTGTGTAGCCAGCAGGCTTTAGCCTACCAGCTGGAGGTATCCTGAGCTCTGTCATCACACGCTCACAGATATCCCTCCTCGTCCCTGCAGCACACTGCTTTCACATGCACCTGGCTGGATCGGAGCTCTGCAGCGCAGCAGTGGGCCCCTCACAGCTGCAGACAGGACACAGCTGCGTTCAGGGCAGGGCTGCTCATGACATGGCTGCCAATGACTGCAAGGGACTGCTATCTAGATGCAAGCACTGATTTTTCTTCTCCACCCAACCTGACCCAGGAGAGTTCCTCTTAGAGAAGCACTCTCTTCACGAAGAAGGACGTGACAGCACTCCAGCTTTGGACTGCTTTGCACTGAGGCTGTTCTCATGCCTGTTGGAGTTGCTGCTACAGCATGGTGTCACTCACAGCTTTGGACCACAGATGCCTGCATGGCCAGGTTCCTGTGTCCCACCAGAGCTACGCTCATCTATTATTCACTGAAATGCACGGGGCAATTTATTAATAAAACATTAGGTGCTTTCCAGCAGAGATTCTCCTTAAAGCCTACATGTTCACGCTACTCTAATTTAGGCAGTTTTGTAGAGGGGGCCCCAAGAGGCAGAAGTGGAAAACTAACCTCAGCACACAAAATGCTTTCAGAGTTGTATATCCAGTTGAGATCTGACTGCTCAACAACAGCACTTTCAGCACCTGAAGGGGGGCTGTAAGAAAGAAGGGGACAGACCCTTCCGCAGGGTCTGTTGTGACAGGACAAGGAGAAATGGTTTTGAAACAAAAGAGGGGAGATTCAGACGGGATATAAGGAAGAAGCTTTTTGCAGTAAAGGTGGTGAGGAATAGGCCGCCCAGAGATGTGGTGGTGCCCCATCCCCGCAGACACTCGAGGTCAGGCTGGATGGGCTCTGAGCACCTGGAGGAGCTGTGGGTGTCCCTGCTCACTGCAGGGGTTGGACTGAAGCCCTTTCAGGTCCCTTCCAACTCAAACAGGTCTGTGACTGATGCCCGGGGCTGTGCTTTGCCTCGGGCTGCAGCTCCCGGAGAAGCTCCATGGCCGCTGCAGGGTCTCAGAGCAGGCACACAGCATTTGTCCTCCAACTGCATTAACCACGGAATTTCTAATCTTTAGAAATAAAGGGCTTGATCTGAAACTCCGATTTCAACAGAATTCGGGGGGAGGGTGGGGGGTTATAAAAGAAGTCAGCGTTGTCACCCCCTGAATTCCCTTAGGGAAGAGAAGCTGAGGCAGTGTCTGTGATTACTCTTTGGATAGGCCCAGCGTGGAGGAAGAGGAGCCCGAAGCAGAGCAGAGAACGGCTCCAGGACGGAGGGAAAAGGCCGCAGTGCTTCAGGGAGCGGCCGTCACCGCAGCACCCGATCCCCGCAGAGCCCAACCCCAGCGCGGTGTGTGGCCCCGCGAGGCCACAATGGCGCACCCTCGGCCGCGGGGTTCCCGCCACCAGCGCGCAGCGCCGCCGGGCGCCCGGACAGGGGGCAGCGGCCCGGGCTCCCGCCGCGCTCCTCCCGCCCGCTGCCGCTCGCTAGGGGGCGGCGTCGCCCGACGGTCGCGGCCGTCCGTCAGAGCCGTCCCGCCGCCATCTTCCTGCCAGGAGCGCCCTTCTGCTGGGGGCTGCCCCGAGTTTTCCGTTCTGCGCAGCGGGCACCTGTAGGAGCGGTGTCTGCCTGCAGCAGGCCGAACTGATAAAGCCGTCTAACAGCAGGCGCTGGAGGGGCTTTGGTCACTCTCTACACCGTCTGTGCGATGCTGCTACTTGGGCCAGATGCGGGTGCTGATAACTCAGCAGCTGCCTTAGCTTCGCATGTAGAACTCTTGGTTATTCCCAGCAGCACCTGAAGTAGAAGGAATTCCAGGTCCGCTTTGTTTCTCTGCCCCACTGAGCCCTGTGGCCCTGTCAGGAGTCAAAACCAGGCTGAGTCCTGTCCTGCTGCCCTCGTTACTCTTTTCCCAGTGTGACTGCCCGGCAGTTTTACTGACAACTGATGTAATGTTTTGATTAGCAGCAGAGCATCTTGAGTCGTTTAGATTTCAAGATTGAGGATATTCTGAGCAGGCTTGTTTTTCTGTATTTCAATCTCCATCTGTAGCTCAGTGGAGTAAGCAGTGACAGGGATGCTTGTCCACGTGTGCCTGGGAGTCTGTCCCAGAGTGCTCCGTCTTCTGGTTGTGGCATAAAGAGAGTATCCTTTAGAAGGAGCTACGAGAAGGGCACAGGAGGACACGTTTGCCCTCATTTTTCCGGCACATAACTACATTGCCTCCCCTTTCAGTTCCCCTTCCCACCCAAAGGACAGCCCATTCATTTGCAGAGCTACAAAAGCGTGGCCTCATCTCACTGCATTTGGCTCATCTTCCTGTTGAATGTGCACAGTAGTCCATGGGTGGCCGACCTCATTTGAGAGTTGATTTTATTATAGATCAAGTGTGTTCCTCCCCTCATGTATCTCATAGTTATCTTCTTCCCTGATGAGGACTTCTTAATTAAAGCATGAACAATTTGTGACAGAACAGCATTTTCCGAAGATGCTGTTTCCTGGGTGCACAAAGGCGTTGTTCTCCAAGGACTAGGCTGTAAGCTGTTTATCACAGCTCTGTTGGTGCATCCTGCTCTACTTGTTGTGTTCATCTTTCTAAGCAGCATTGCAGGAATCATATTGACAGGCCGGTCATAGATTTGGCAGTGAACAGACGCAGTATTCATATTTTGTAGAATTTTTTCTACTTTGTCCTGTCAGGCTGCTGTGCTGTGTTAATATAAGCTCAGGTTGGCTTTGCTGCCATACTTTACAGCAAACGTGTCACAGAATTACATCTTTGGCCCAACAGGGCAGTTGTATTCCCTGTTCCACCAGCAACTGAGAACACAAGGAGATGATACTTCCAGTGGGAAGAAGGTCACTGATTGCTCCAGTGCTCTCCACCAAGCCTTGGCAGTCTTACAGTGATCCTACCTTGTGTCCCAAGAGCGCCCAGCCATGCATGTCTCTGTGCTGCCTTTGAGATCAGAGCTAGTGCTGCAGGCCTAGCTGCAGCTCAGCTCCCTGCACCGTGTTCTACATCCACATTTTCATAAGTTTTAAGGCAACTAGAGCTGCAGGTCAGCCTAATGGGACTGATAAAACACTGTTATAATATGTATAATAGCTGAGAAAGTGATCAGACTCATAATTTGTTGCTCAAGAAGACCAAGATCTGAACACAGGCACAAAGCGGCATTTTCAGGGATCAGACATCCTTCTGTGATTGACCCTCAGTCTCCACGCACTGCTAGAAGCAGTGAAGCTGCTGTGAAGAATTGGTGCTGTGTGAGTGGCAGCGTGTGCCACTGAATGGACATGCTGTCAAGGACCTTCAGAAATAAGCTTAATCTCCACAGCTCCAGTTGTGTTCCCAGCTGTCATTCTTGTGGTAACTGGAAGAACAGAGGTTTAATGATCTTAATGGCACTTCCCGTGGCTGTATGTGGGTGCTAAAAGCGTACTCTGAATGCCTAAAGCAGAAGATGACACATGCATCAGGTATAGAGCACAGTCGTCAGAAGAAACAACTCAAATCTGTTTCAAACAGCTGTTCAGCTGCCAACATCCGTTTGGGTGCACTGACTGGGAAGACCTCTGGTTAAAATACACGAACTTCCAGCAAAAGTGACTTCTTTTTACTCATGTAGCATTCTTTACCAGCTCTTGCATTTTCACTGCTTTGAACCACATTGGTGGTCCTGCTAGACACTGTCCTGAGCAAAACAGGAGGATGTCCTTGGGAGAAGGCGCTTCTTTGCAATGACAAACCACTCCAGTAAAACCCAGCTGTAGCTGGTACTCTGGAAACTGGAGTTTGGGTAAGAGCTGGGGGCCAACGGGAGAGGATGTCACCACAGGGTCGGCACTGTGTCTCCTAAAGAAGGGAAATTTAGTCTGGAAATAAGCTTTTTTTTTTTTTTTTTTTTTTTACAATAAGGGCAGTGAAGCATTGGCCACAGGCTGCCCAGATGGGTCGTGGAGCCCCATCCCTGCAGACACTTGGGGGCAGGCTGGGCAGGGCTCTGAGCACCTGATGGAGCTGCGGGTGTCCCTGCTCATTGCAGGGGAGTTGGACCAGATGACCTTTAAAGGTCCCTTCCTCAGATGATTCCATGATTCTGCAGTGAGAGGTGTTTTGCAGGCTCCTGTCCCACTGTTCAGACTGAGCACGTCACTGGTGTTCCTGAGGGCTGCTTGCTCCGTCCAAAGCTGAAATGTCTTGCAAAATCTTTCGTGCTCTTCACCTCTAGGCAGATCAATGGAGATTGAGGTACTCAGTGCCTTGCTACACTCCAGTATGACCTCAAAGAGCAATAAACTGAATAAAAATGTCTGCATATGTGCTACTTGCAGGTTTTAGACCACAGACCCTGTGAAGTGGATTTTTCTGGGATCTGAGGAGAGCAGTTTTATGTCAAACACTGATGAGAACTGAGAAACTTAGTAGACCTACTTGTGAAAAAAAGTACAGACTAAAGATGAATGATTATTGTTATTTTCAGTGTCAAAGATGTGTAAATGGAGATGAAAACCATACAGCGTATGACATTACTCCTACTCTCTTGTGCACAGTTGATAATGTTGTAAGACTTAACACAAAGGATCCAACAGGATCCAACTGTAACTCAGTGCACCACAGTGAGACCAGGTGGGTATTACTCACAGTAACAGTACTGCAAATACGGGGCTGAAAGCCTGCGGATTTCAAACCATTGGAGTTCTCTTACTTATCTGGGGGCTGCAGAATTCAATACTGCTGACCTGGTGCCTTAAAAAAAAAAAGAAAGAAAAACGAAAACTGTACAGATTCTTTTTCCAGATGGTTCACATCTATTTGCAAGTGTGCAAGACCTGCATCGTGGTAAAGGTGATGCTTGCACGGAATAATGTACTTTTGAAGTTTAGGTGCACCTGGGAGAAAGATTGGGGCAGCAGAGCAGATGGCTGCAGTGCAAAACAAGCCCACCAGTTCTGTTCCTCTTGGTATGGCTACCATATTTTGAGCTGGAATTTAAGGCCAGCAACCACAGAAAACTTGGATTGTGTGCAGCTGGCAAGCCTGACAGGCAAAAAGTGTGTTTTCTTTGATTAGAACCATACCGTACAGCAAGCAACGGCTGAGCATCAAGTCATGGGGATTAGGTCTAGAGACCAGCCAAAGGGTTTCCAACTGGGACAAAACATCTGCTTCTGCCCTAACATCTGACACCACAGAAGGCCAACGTGCTTAGACCTAGAGCTTTTGGAAAGAAACACTGTTTTGCTGCTCTGGTGGAACGCTACATTCAGAAATACCTGACATGGATTTCTGTCTAAATCTGGGCTGATGAAGTAGGAAGGCTGGACACCAGAAACTTAATTTTGTTCTTATTTACATGGCTGTAAATCTGGAATAATTCATATGTGTCGGTGGGATTTATATTAAGACAGCAGCAGCATTTCCACAGCCCCCCAGTGCCCGCTGCTGGTACCATGCTATGCCTGTAGGTTTCTGCTGACTATGTAGAGTTTCTGGAGTAGTGATGATAGATGCACACAGTGGTGTGAGGGTTTAAAACCTGCCATTTCCACAACATTTTCCATAGGCAGAAACACTAACTCTTATGTGTGTTTTTTGTTGTTGATCTCATCTAATATGTATCTCCTTGAAAAGACAATAGAGTGCTTTGTTTGCTCTTGGTATGCAAAAAGGCACAAACAGTATTTTCTCCAGTACTCGTTCTGCCTTTCTGTTAACATTTGCTTCAGCTTCAATTCGTGCACATTCAAATAAAGGCTGTTTTTCTTCTACTGCTTTTATTCTGGGAGCTTTTTTTAGTGTGGTCTTTTATTGCAAACAGTACTGTACTGTATGTGCTTTTTCTGGCCTGTTCAAGCATGCCAAGATAATGACAAGTAGATGCCAGTAACTAGCCAAGTGGGGCCGTGTGTCGGTAGCCCCTGTGCTGTTTGCCACTTGGCATAGGGTCTCCTCTGGAACTAGAGGGCAAAGAGTACAGCCCTTTTTGGACTGAAATGAGGTGACCATAGGAAAAAAAAGGTTAAAAGCTCCATCTGAGCAAGTCTCTTTGGGAAGAATTTGAGCTCTTTCATGGCAGCCTGGTCTACAGCAGGGATGAGCAGAGGTGGCTTACCACCTTCACTTTAATTCTGCACATGTCCAGTAGAAACAAACATGTAGTGTTTATGGTGACTCTATAATTAAATGAGGAGGACCAAGCCTTATTTTTCAGGCTTACAAAGAAAAATGCCATTGTCTTCACTGTGGATACGATGAGGTAGCTGTGAACGCAGAACTTGAGGCATTTTTCATGTGTGGAGATGCAGAACAGACATCTCTCTCAAATCTTATCAAGCCTCCCAAAGCTCTGTGGGACCAGAAATCCCATGCTGTTGAAACCTTGTAGCTAAGGAAGAGGTCAGGCTAAGGGCCAGATCCTGCTCCTTTGAATGCATGGTTTTGACTGAAGCGCTGCGTGTAAGGAAAAAGTTGCCCTTGGTGTCTCCAGGTCTCCTACAGTGGGTTCCTTTAGTCAGAAGGACGGATCCTGTACAGGTCAAGGCTGTTTCAGACAGACAGATGTGGGTCGTAATTAATTCAAGGCAGTCACATTTTGCTGGTCTATTTTCTGCGTTTGTGCAAGTACAAACAGGATCGATTTAGGAAAGTTGGACAAAGAAAAATGAACGAGTACGGCTGTAATTTATAAGGCTTAGTGAACACACGCTTGGCAAATAAAAGCATCAGAAAAGTTTTATCGGCCTAAATATTGAAACCAAATTTTATTTTTTGAAAATGACATTACACACATCTTGCAAATGTACATTTAGATGAGAAAACAATGAATAACAAATATTGAGAGCAAAGCTATAAAGTGGACAGGTTCTCTGCTGCATGGCATTGCGTTACAAGAATACTCAGACCTGGGATGGTTATTACAAGTGGTAAAAACAGTTCACAACACCTCACAAAAATGGATTTTTATTTTTTTTTTTCTAGAAAGTCAAGTCTTCTAACAAAAGGAAATTCTGCTAAGGGAGAAGAGGCGTGGGGAATAAATGCGTGGATCAAGGTAGACTGTGGTTTTGAGGCAGGGTTTTGGGGGGGATTTTTAAAGTCCATTTCTTACAAAATCCATCTTTATGCGTGACCCCCTCTTTTCCTAACCTTTATTTCCTGTCCTCCTTTGCCAGCAGAACCACGGCTATACAATAATAAGCCCTGTGTACTCAACCCAGAGCTTGGGAGTGTGGAGAAGGAGCTGCCTGCAGAACCCATAACAACGTAATTCCTATATATCATCCACTATCTCCCCTCTGCTGTGTGTCCAGTAAAATCAAAAAGTGCGTGCAAACTCTGCAAATCAGGGGCCGTGGGACTATTCCCATGTCAGACAACCAGGTGTGGAAGCCACGGCCAGTAGCCCACGTGCCACATGCCTCAGCTGCAATGGATCAGTAAGATCCCATTGTTTACCAGTGGTGCAAACTTCCAAAGATTAACTTGTTCCCCAGTTCAGAGGCAACAGGTGATTGTTCTCCATCTGTTTTACCTTGAAAGAGTCTAATCAAAGTGCCAAGGCAGGGCGCAGTGAGAAATAAGTTCCCCAAGAAAATCTGTTGAGAACTGCTTTTCAAACCTCATTGTATATCATTTTATTTATGCCCAAATCTGTACTTTACAACCACGAGAGAGACAAAGATAGAATAGAGAGAGAGGGGGAGAATCTTTCCAGGAGGAAAGGAAAAGCTAATTAAGAGAAGTACAAGACCATGCATTTACTCTCAAAAGCTTGTTCACGAGCAAGCTAACATTTCTAACACTACAACCACTCATCTACATCTGTTTGCTAAGTAATCGAGTTCTACCTACAACTAGGGAGCAGAAGGGTTTTATTCTTTTCTTCCCCCTCCCTTTAAAACGTCGATAAAAATGTTTTCTGTACAAGTTGAATGGCACAAAAGGTGGTTAAAATGCTAAAAACTCACCACAAATGGAGAATGCAAAATTAGTTCAAAACATGCATGGACTGTGTACAGGTAAGCAGGGAATCATTGGCATAAAGCTGCAATATATTACAAGATGATACAATTGAGATCTTTTGGCATAACCTCTGCTTGTCCTGTCCCTTTAAGAGAAATTCACATGAAAATTTGGAGTAAAGGGAACTCAAGTTATATACCCAAGCAGAAAGTTAACTATGGGCAACACTGTTTGTCTGCAGAGGAAAGCATTTCCCCTCCCCTTCCACATACACCCCCAGAGTACAGAAGTCAACATAATGCTTTGTGTAGCATTGCTGCAGGCTTGCCAAAAAGGAAGTTTAGATAGATCTGATAAGGAGAACAAATGCGTCATTTAAATTAATAGCTCTTTGTACAATGACATTAATTAAATACCTTACTATTTAAACAAAACCAAAATGAAATTCAGCAATCCAACAAAACAGTAACTCAACCCTTACCACCTATGTGTCCTCCAAGGTTATGTACACAGAGTTTAAAGTATACCAGCTAAACTTTAAACCCGGCTGCCCCTCCAACCCCCACCCACTGAATGGCAATAGAAAATACACTGTGGTCTCTCAGTTATACTATATTGCAGCTTTGTTATTAATGATGAAATCATACAAACTCAATGAATGACCTAAGACAGTAATCCGTGATCAGGTTCCAGTTCAGCTGCACATCTCCCTCCCTCAAAACCACTTCTGGGCAGACTGGCAGCTCACAGAGAGCTGCAGAGTGCGGGGCTGTGAGTGAAGGCCATGCTCTTCAGAGAAGAGTGGCATGAAGAAGCCGGGCTTATGTGATGAGAGCCACTTCCCTTAGCATGAAATTTTATTTGTAATTATGAAAATAGGCAAAGGCTAGTAACAGCAGTGTCAGCAAGCTGATACTCCTGCCTGTGCTTCTAGACTAGTCGGTGTCATAGAGTACAGAATATCAAGGAGAGGAATTTGTCATCATTTTAGAGAACAGATTAGTCTACAAAGGCTTCTTCTTCCTAGAAGACCCTGGATGTCTTCTAAATTGATAATCACAGCTGTACTAGTACTGCCACGGCGGTAAAACTGCTTGGATCACCCATAATCTAAATAAGAAGCAAACTAACAACGATTTTACATGTCAGAATTCAGCATGTAATTATAACTCACAGGCTTTCTTGTTCTTACATTCAATACTTCTGCTTCACCTTATCTATAAACACCAATTAACAGTGCAATTAGTTCCCTAGACATTCTTCTTAAGGAGACACATTGTTAGATATCACACTAAATCTGGAAAAAGCTCTTCTGATAGTATAGAAGGAAAAAAATGAAAAAAAGCCATTTTGTTCTACAACCCATCAGTGACTGTGTGGTCAGCATGACAGGGAGACAGAACATCACTACATTTCAACTGCCACCTGCAAAGGGGAGAGAACTAAAGACCCATCTATACCTGCTGCGCAGTGGTTGGAAGCAGATGGGGAAAAGCAGCCATGTTGGAATTCCCCAAAACGAAACAAACCCACAAAAACACTGAATGCTTCACAGGGATTCTCTGAAGGTAAAATTCTTCAGTTCCAGAACTGGGCCTGGACACCAGCTAGGGGTCCGTTTGGCTCATTACAGACATTTCTTAAGCACGACTCGGAACATGGGTTACTCAGAAACTTGGGGATTCGGAATGAGGATTTGGTTTGGGTCCACCCTGACCAAGTGCCACCAACGTGTTCCACCCTGACTGCAAGTACCAGGCAAACTGCTGTGCTGTGCAGCAGCCCTCACTGCTCAAATGTGACGCAGTATGAATTTCCTATATATAACTCAGGCATGCTTTAATTGCAAATAGAGATGGAAGAACCAGACTGAATAAAATCAAAAGCAGCCTTAAGTTTACACAAGTCACCTAAAAAAGAGCTGAACCTTTCTTTTATGTCAGAGACATTTGGTAATACTTTACTCTAAAAACTGATCCAACCATAACCCTCTATTCTGATTGGCACTAGATGGGATTAGGGTGGAAAAATACCAAAAGAAAACAGAAATGCTGTTTTCCATAAGCCTGTTGGGCTCAGGGCATGTCTTGGTAGACTGAGGGGAGAGAAGGCATGATGAAGACTCTCTTGGACCAGAAAATGTAGAAGAGACTTTGATTTGCTATGCTGCTTGTTAAATTTTCAATCTTAAATGTTTTAAGATATTTCAACGTGAAATTATTTTAGCTTTCTCTTTAATTACAATAAAACTATACAAAATATCTCCTATGTATAACTTTCTATTAGAGGTTTATAAGAGATCACTTTCTAGCTGGGGTCAGTGTAATTTTTTTCTGCAAAGTCTGCAGTTGTCAGCCAGGAAACTGAGTCTGCACTTACCTAATCAATCCCACAATAATTACTAACAGTAATCAATCTTTGATATAGGAGACCAACCTTGGACCAAAAGGATTCAGCTCCCATAATTACAGAGAAGCTTCTGCCTGTTTTAAGCAACAAAGGATTAGGAGCTTTGGGTTTCTCTTGCATTACACTGAGTGGCAGATAATCTACAGAAACAAAGAGCTGCAATCCTTATGGAAAAAAAAGGAAGAATAGAAAGGCAAAAACAGCAAAAAAGTGTATTCAAATGAATCACCTCTTATGCCTTTTAGCATTAAATTCATAAGTATTGTAACTTCACTGAATTTAGAAGAAAGATCATCTCGAGAAAACCAGTGTTAAACACAGATCCTCCTGCTCACCATGGCCTTTCCATTGATTTATTGAATGCAACAGCTTTCATATACGTGGTTAAGGATTTCATGGACAAGATCATCATCAGCCCTTCTGCCTGCACAGCAATTCACAGTAACCTCTTCCAGAAGCCTGTCTGGACTTATCACCTAGGTGCAACAGGGCTGAGAGTTCTTCCAGTTTGCTGCACTCCATGGGAAGGGCCAGGAGGTTCAGAGATGCCCTCGTTATCCTCTCATACATGTCTTGTAATTCCCCAGTGTGCCAGACCTGTACTTTTCTGAGGCAGTGCATGCTGATGAAATTCTATTTCTGATCTAGTAGGGAGGAATAAAAATAAAACCAAACTGTAGTCTGGCATTCTCATTCAGCGAAGAGCTGGATTTTCCCTTCACCCTTTTAGGGATGACATCGGCATCCATATGCCAGCAGGAGAGAAAAACAGGGGCAGAGGAGGAATTTCAAACCCAGTTCTTCTGCCTGCAGCCAAGCGTGACCTTATTTCTGCCAGTGGGAGTGGGACACATGCTGTTGTGGCAGATAGCCTGCATCCTAGCTTAGATACCTGCAGGGGCAATAACACTCTCAACATGCAGCCACAAACCCCTGCTGCTTTTCCATCCAGACCCAAGCTGTAGATCTGCAGTTTTCACTACCCCTTTTGTTTCTCTTTGGAATTTCTTGGCTCTCATCTTTCTTTATTCGCACACATCAATGCTGTTCATGCTTCCAGTGCACTGCCTCATGATCTCCCTTCCATCTGATTTTTTTGTGATGTTCAAGCTCATTTCATCACTGAGAAAAGATCTTGCAACAAATGCCCCCTCCCATTCCTTTTGGAAACAAGTCTTTTTTCTTTGCTTACTGTGACAGTCGCCATCTTTCTTGCAGCTTTCTTTGTTTCAGACTCTAATTGCTGCAAAGATTTGTTAATTCCCTTTGGGAATCCTCCTGCTTCAATTGTTTGAGTGGCAAACTGTCAGACCTAGGCAAGCTCTAAACTGGCTTCAGAGCCAGTGAGTCACAGTTCACTGAGTGATAGAGCAAGAGCCAGAATAAGTGTGTTGAGCAATGAAGACTGAAAGGCAATTCTTTCCCATGAACACTTTCTGAACAAGCAAGCTTTCAACAACAGGCCCGCTGTTTTCCTGGTAGAAGGCCACTGAAATCATTTGACATATTTATTATTTTAAAAATACACAGCTTCAGTTTCAGATGGTAACGTTCATTGCCCCTTGATACGTACATGTATGGGTAACAGAGAGAGGGGCAGTTGGGGACTGTGTTTAGGACATATGTGGCAGCTCCAGATGAAAGAACTTGGTGGATGGATGTGGTCTTGCACTTAGAGGCACTGCTGGCTCCCCCACTGGCTTAAGGGGAACTGGAAGTGGTGTGTGTTTTTCACCATTAGTAAAATAACAAAGCATTTTTACATCATGGTTTTTGGAGACTCCTGAGAAGTTGGGAGATCCTGAAAAGATTTGTCTGGGAGAATGCATCATAATCTGCTTTTATAGAGTTTTCAGACTTCAGTAATAATGAATAAATCTTAAGAGCTAGCTCTTCTATAGCTCTGTATATCAGCTGATCTGAAAGCACATTATGGATGGAGATGAGTGCTATGGTCAGCTCTTTGTGCATTGGGATAATGTGGCACAGGGAGAACTGATCTGCTCACAGTTAATCCAAAGACCAATAGCACTGAATTCCCACTGTTACATTCACTAGATTTGATTCTCATTTGTTCAGAAATTCATCTACTGGATGAACATTAGTGTCAGTGTTTTCTACCTTCTTTAAACAGTGTTCTGATGAAGGGATAGTGGTCTATGACCCTAAAGCTCTGCAAGTTCTACTGCAGAAGTAGTACTCCTACCCTGCCCTACAGTTTGGATTCTTTTAGAGCAGGCAGCTATGCAATGGCATTGCCGAATAAAAGCTTTTCCATCCATCCACATACAATCTCTGAGCATCTCCCATCCAATAGGGATATTAACTTTTTTTTTTTTGTCAGCTTAGTCCCAGACCATCAAATGACTCAAACATTTCCAGAGGGGGGAAAAATAACAACAGCAAATTAACACAGGGGTCTATGGACATGCTGGCCCTAGGCTTTAACTGGAGGCACCTAGGAGAGATACCAGATCTCAAGTCAGGGCAAAGAGGGTGGGTGAAGAATACCTGAATAACAGGGTTGGTAGCTGATGCAGCAGAACCCAGCCCAGCCCAGTCTATCAGTGCTTAGTGGCTGCACTAGTGAGACACAGGACTCAGCTTTAACTTTTCCTGAGATACTGCAGAGAGGCCTGCTCAGGTTGATATGGATGGGACAAAGGCATCAGCCAGAAGAAGTCTGTGATCCTGGAGACAGTCATTTTCTAGAGCTTATTGCATAAAAGCAAGATGGGCTAATCATCTCAAGAGGCTCAAGAATTAGTCTGTCCTCTCCACTTTTTTGTCAAGGCCATTTAACCTAAGTCTTGTTGGACATGTGTAGTCATGCTTCCAAAGCCCAACACATGTTGGAAGGCACTTAAAGACTGAGCCTGCTTCGCCTCAATACAGCAAGGTGGTGATGATTCAGCTGGATCTCCTCTGGTACCTGGTATAACGTACTAATCATGTTGCCTGGGCTGACATCACACTTTATCTACTTCAGCAGAAAACGATATTTATTCTGAGCCATCCATTTGCTTCTACAAACACCAACATCACTCGCAAATACCATTCTAATTTGCTTTCAACAGCAGCCAGAGAAACAATTTTAAGCCTAAATTACCATTAGAGAAAAGAAAAAGTTTTGTTCTGTCTTGGTTGTAATCAGCACCTTCTGTGTATTAAATGCACCTCTATATAGCCTTTTTCTGGTTGTGGATTGTTGTAGCTTGTGGAGTCGCTTACTGGACTAACTTTATACTTGTTTTACTTGGATATCTTTTCTTCCTTTGTCTAAAAACAATTCTTACTTTACTGTAATCAAAGATATCTTTCCAATTGAATGGATGTGGGGTGACGCTGAGGTCATCGCAAAATACACTTATGCTTTCACTGTGATAAAGAAGGCTCATACTTGTAAGATCTGCAGAGAGGGTGGAGCTTCCAGGGATAGCTGTCACTGGAATGATGTCTCTTTAGGGATTCAGGATGGCATTACAGAGCAATTTCAAAAGGTTTTCTTTGAGTTTGCAATAAGATCAGCAGTCGTGCAAAGGCATGGAAAAGCAAACACAAGGCAGCCTAGAAAATGTCATCAGTATCCATATCAGTAAAGGGAAACTAACACTTTTGTACCAATATTTCCAATTAAAAATGCTTGGGTGTAACACTGTTCCTCTGTTAGCCAAAATTTTTGGTCCTTCCTCTTCATTTCCTTCTCAGAGCACCGTTCAAGGAAATGAGAGAAGTAACAACTAGACTGAGTGTGATTCTTTGCACACGTATGTGTGTGCTAGCTAAATGAGAAAGAGAGATGTGGAAGTTCTTTTCTTCGCAGAATTACTCTTCTGTTGCCTGTGAAAATAGGCTTTTCAGATTCTGATAATACTGTAAATAATATGCAGATATAGGACACACGGGCAGTAGAAGGCCATCTCCCACTACAGAGTGGACCAAGGTTGAATTCCATTACCAAACTCTTTCAAAATTACTTTAATGGATAGAGACTTGGTTGGCTATCTAGTTGGTGAACATGAACTAATTCCAAATCTGATTTCAGATGGAGCTGTAACTCAGAAATTTCAGAATATAAATTTTTTACAAGTGACAGAAATCCAAAGGCTCAAGAGCTTTGCTACACTGACCTGGTATTCTACAGTCAAGACCACCAGGGGATGGTATGAAGATTAAATACATCGGTTTTTCTATGGTTGAAGGATATTGCTCTAATTCCTTACTAATGATTATATATGGAAGTAGATTTTTTAATAATTTTATATGCAAATTTGCTAAAATATATTGGATACTGAATAAATAAAGGTAGATTTCAAAGAAACAAAGCTTACCACCTTAAGAGTCTCTCAAATTTGCTTTTAAATACTGTGTTGTTTTAAATCAATATAGTCTTAATGATTCAATTAGTTTCTGGAAACACTAAAGGCAGCCTCGTGGGGGAAATAAGATAGGGTTTTTATAGCAGAATTAATATGGCAAATCCTCACATCCTGTAGTGTTTTATGTGCCTGCATATGTAGAAAATGTATGAAACGTAAACTCTAGAGTATATAACAGAATTGCAGTCACTTGCTCCAGGATCTCATAAGATCTGGAATTATTACAGTATAGTGAAAGTAATTCCTAATTCATTCTAGTTCAGGAAAGCTTTCTGGCCAAACCCAAGCTTACATCTCGTGAAAAATCAACAGGAGTAAAGCATGTGCTAAAAGCGTGTTGTCAACTTCTTTGCCAAATCAAGGCTGTTCCTCTATTTAAATGACTAAGGTACGATACCTGTGCATTATTTCTCTTTGAAAGCAAATCTATATTAGGGATCCTACAAAGCCAAAAATACCTAGTGTTGAATGTACACTACATTCCACATGCATTTCTGTACAAGACCTCGTGCACTATTGGCATTAATGCAGACTTAACAATATGTTACAGCTGAAATGCTCACTGACTTCTACTGCCTCAGCAGTTCTACCTAGAAAACTGTTTTTTAAAACTTTGGAGTTGGGCCTCATACCCTGTTTTCTCTGTGGCTTTTGCAGGTTTGAATGGCTATTTTTCCCACTGAAGATTTTTTTTTCTCCTTCTTTTATGCCTTTTCAGGTTCCCTTGGCAGTGCCCTTAAGGAATTACTGGGCTCAGCCCCATCCCAGGATAATCCTTGTGCAAACAAACATCCCAAGGGAGCACTTGCAGGATGAGACTTTAGATAGGTCACTAGGAACAGTGCAGGAAGAAGGCCAAACTGACATACTAGCATGCTCTACAAGGAGGAGCATATTTAAATAACTCGTGGCAGCAGGAAAGGAACCACATCTCAAAACAACTACCTTCACAACCATCCATCCAAAGGTTTATTTGACCTTTGGCATCCTGCTTTATCTTATACAAACTGAATTCATGGGTACTGTATGGAAGCATATCTCTGACTCCTTGAACACCACCATCAACTCTAGCACTTCAGTTTGCTTATGGGTATCAAAGAATCAGGTTTTCCAGGCGCAAAGGTGGTGAGGGTCTCAGGCTGAATTGCAAGGGAACCTAGATCCAGCTTTATGGCTGGTCTCCTTGTGTGAGCAGGGACTCACAGGAAGGTGGCAGGACATGCTAACTCGGGCTGTGAAGGAAACAGCCCGTGTCACTAAGTGACAGCACCTCTGTCTGGAGTCCAAGTCCACCATTCCTTAACAGGCAGAGTCATGGCTAGTAATCAGTGTCCCTGGAAAGGCAAAGCCTGGGGAGGGACTCTCAGATTTCCATCAGCAAAACAGAGAAGAGGGTAAAAGCATGCAAAGTATCTGTCTCAATACAGCTTTTACTAAGAAAGATGTTCTAATTAACAATATTGTTGGCATAACCATGGCCTTTGCTATCCTGATGCTAAAAAGCCCTGTTTTCTCAAGACTAGTGTCTACAATAGCACCTAGTGGATTAAACAGCCAATAATTAGCATCCATGGCCAAATCTGCACCCAGAACAGTTCAGCACCTTCTGTTAGAGGATCTGAAAGCACTTTACAAAAGCTTGGATTCACAACCCCCAGTGAGGTAGAACAGTATTATCCACACAGGGATGGGTAGACATATTGAGGCACAGGGTTACTATCAGACCTGTTCCTCTTCAGACACTAAATCTAGCAGTGCCTAAAGGCTGAATGAAGGTTTCCTGACTACTACACCTATGCTTTGTCCACAGTACTTTCCCCCATACTTCAAAGCTTCAATGAGAGCCTCTAGCCTTCTGAAATGAAACCAGGTTTCTATATACAGTAGGTGAAATGTTCATTTAGCAGTCACATAGTCAGCAAATTACTCAATTAAATGAAGTTATTTATGGGCACAAATGATTTCTTTTGCAAAACTCTGTGTGAAAGATCATGCACTAAGACTACAGGGTGCAAAATTGGTGCATAACTCTGACCCCTTGGTAATTCCCAATTCTGTCCTCTCTCAGATGCATCTTTTTTAAAGTTGCATTATATGTATCATCACATGAACCTCTAAAGACATAGCCTGCACAGATTGTTTCATATCAGCAATGCAAGCAAAAAAACATGGAGCGGCTTTGGGAACAACCCAGCATTCATATAGCATCAGACATCACATTATAATTCATTCTAATCACAAGGGGTTGCAAGAGAATAAGGAACACGTGTATATGTTGAAACAAAGGCAAATAGAGCAAGAAAGAAATATTTGATTGCACAGATTTCCTTTAGGTAAAGTTCCATAATAATCAGTTTCATCAAAAGCTTATTCCATGAGAAATAGAGGCAATGCCAGCTAGCCCATAACAAAATTCAGCATAGTAAAAACCACCAGCCCTGCGTGAATAGATGAACTTTGCATTCCGTAGGAGTCATTACTGATTAATAAAAGCAAAAGGCTTCTCTAAATACAATAAGCTTGTTTTTGTCAGATAGAAGAGTTTCTTAAAATACGGGTTTTCAAACACACAAAGTTCCATTTGTTATACAAGTAGAGAATCTGGCCATAGTTAGGAATACAGAAGTGTAAAAAACCAAATACATAGTCTTACACATTACAAAAACTATCAAAACATTCAATATTTTGAACTGACTTTTTTTTTCCCCTACAAGTGTCTGTTCTGGCAGTGATGACAAGATTTCTAAAGTGATTTGTTGTTATTACTGTTCTGCAGTTGGTTGGGTTTTTTTTGTTCATTTTTCTGAATGTGTTTTTTTAAACAAAACAAAATTACCAGCTTTTATAAAAAAGAAGGAGCTTGAATCTTTACTCCAAAACACAGATACAAGGTTTTCCTTTATAAAAAGTGTATTGATTTTTTTGCTATAAAAAGTTACCTATAGGATGTCAGACCTGAAAACAAATTCTCACAGTGTTTTCAGTGTTGGCTGTTCACAAGGCATTACTATTGTAAACAGAGATAGAGAGATACCATAGTGTGGTTATAAAAGTTTGTTACCAGCTAGCAGTGTTTTTGGACCATATGTGAAGCTGTTCAACTGTAGACAACTCAGCTGACTTACATTATTTTGCTTAATTATTTAACAAATCCCAATATTCAAATATCTGAAAAATCACTATTGCACTAACCTTACTTAGCATCTCATGTAATCATTCCTAATCTTGTCCAAGCTTCTGCTGGCATATTAAGCATCAAACTAATGAGTGATTTCCCTTCCTGCCCTGTAACAACAAAAACAGTACTAGTTAGTGTGCAGGTGCTAAAATCAGGGCTGCAAATGAGGAACAAGCAAACATTGGACAGGTTGGGAGTTACGAATTTGCCAGCAACAGATTGATTCACACACTTCTGGGGGAGCTTTGCATTACTATCACTAGGATAACTATGTATCTGGAGAAGAAGAAATAATAGAAGAAAATGGGAAGTGTGTCAGTGGCAAAATGACCCAGAATTGCTGGCCATGTCCATGTTGCATCCCTACCTGTAACTCTGCTTAAAAGAATGATATCCCTCTATCTCTATAGACTGGTAGGTGTTGATTTGTGGTATAGAGGATAAATCACAGAAAAAAAATGACATATAACTGTGTGTCCTTTGTCTGATTTGAAAGCACCAGTCACCTATCTGCTTAATTTGGCAGAAGTACTCTACTGTATCTTAGACATAGCTTGCAATATGGACGTCATGCCACTTTACATGGAATCTCCAAGGGAATCAGAGTCATCCAAAGACAGAGGCAGATACAAGTCCTGTAGGAAGAAAAAGAAAAAAATGTTAACTCACACAATTGGTTTTCACCTTTGGTCAAGCAAAAGGAGACAGCTGGATGGGCCAGCTCTGTGCGCTTCATAGGGACAGGTGGAATTCTCATGCACTGGTTACTGGATGGTTTCCCAGTTACTTTGAGGCTAAAATAAGGTTAATTGCAGAGTGGAGCAATGTGCACCTTGGTACCAAAAGAAAGATGAATGTTCAGTGACAAGTTTGAGAAGAACTTTTTTGTGACTTCTGGATCAATGCATCCATTGCAGCACATGCTTGAAAGAGATAAACTTTCCTTAAAGAGATGTCTCTGAACTTAAGTCTAATGAGTGTTGCCTTTATTTGGCAGCTACCCTTAGGACAAATCTCTAGGAAAATCACCTCCCATGATGTGTTCTTTATTTTAAGCCATTTCTGATAATTCAGGAAGCTGTTCAGAAGTTAAAAGCATAATACTAAGTTCATTTTTTTAAATCAAATATTGAATATAGAACTTTCCCAGGGCCTCTTTCTGAGTAACCATTTTATTTCTCTTCTTTGAAGTTCTGCATGGATCTGGGTACACAAACTTTCTTAAGGACTAAAGCTATCTTTGGGCTTTTCTGAACTCTGACCCTCACACAGTATAACTGAGAAACATGAAACAAAGCACAAATACACAGAGAGGGAATTCACAACCAGAACGATGCATGAATAATCAGGGAACCTAAAATGCTACATTCATGTTTTCTGATAGGCTTAGATGAGTGGAGAAGCTCATTATAAATGTTCTAGGGCCTTCACTGGAAAGGTTATAAGTCATCCAGCTGAAAACGTATATAAACCATAACAGAAGGTGACTTTTACTTGTCCTTACCAGAAGACCAGTCCTCAACTCCAAAGCCTTACATGAGATAGTGAAGCAATGAATGCAGTTTATAGACTTACTTTAATAGAAATATACACAAGAAATTGCTGAGAACAGACTATGGGCCAGATCCTGTTCTCAAAAATGAATAATACATTTGGAACCACTGTGTTAAAATTGGTGCATTTCCTTAGACTTTAAACTGTGTAGCTGAGACCAGAGTGAAATCCCGAGAAAAACACTGATTTAATCTGGATTTAGCCATACCTCTGTTAAAGGACTTAAAAGCAAAGATGCATGACTACAGGCTTTCCATAACTTGGAAATATTTTAAAGATCTGATTTTAGAGAAGCCAAATTCCACGCCAGGCTCCCCCAGTACCATTTAGTTCCATGTTAATGGTCTGTGATTCAAAGTCTTACATGCTAGAGTTATAATCCAAGGTCCATTGGACTTTTAGGGATTCTTCACAGAGACTTGGCTGTGCTTTCTTCCCCCAACTAGCAACAGCAGTCCAGCATCTGCCACCACTCTTCTCTTTGAGATAAACCATAATCCTCAAGCAAAATCAGTTCCGCTTGTGCAGTGTAGCCCACAGGAGATGATGTGGCTAGCTGACTGCAAAACCTCACCATCATCAGCATTGTATAATGAATCTTCCAGAATTTCAAGGCAATGCTTTCAAAATCATAGTTGGGCTGAGGTACATTCTGATTACTAAAGCAGAAATCCCACTGACCTTCACTCATACTTAAATTTACATGCAAATTCCACTTTTTATATCAAGCAAATACTGTTCAAGGAAGAGAACTGCAATGCTATAGCTATTAGAGAAATGAGAAAGCCCACAGAAATGACGAAGTGGATTCAGTATAACAATAACAGAACAGTGAGAAGCTATACTGCTTCTATACATTTAAAATAAATCAATAAATGAGTAAACTGTGAGACACCACAAGCTTACTCATTTCTACTAGGATGCCACACTAGCTTTTAGATGCTCATGATGTTACCAGGAAAACAGTTACTGCATCAGAATTCAATTACTACACTGGCAGTCAAAAGTCACATTTCCTGCAAAACAGAGCATTGCCTTAAATCGTTTTAAAAATCTCTGAGAAGCTGCAATAAGGTGATGTCTTGGAGCTTCAGTCACAGTTGCATTTCTTCTTCTGTTTAATTAACTAGACTTGCTAACACCTACAGCTTTTCAAGAGAGGAGCACTTACATGAAGTTCATGTCTATCCATGATTTGTGAACTTTTCCAAATGATAGAAGTTTAAGGGTGAGTTCTCTTTTCTAATCCATACAGATAATCCTTCAGCACACATTAATAACTGCAATGACGGGAACAGTTCAATGACTTACTGTTCTTATCTTGCTATAGGCCAAAGTGACAATTCTTTTATGTAATGAGAAAAATTCTCCACTGTTTCACCTGAAGGAGATGTGTTTCAAGAGAATAAAGACTTTCTTTAACTGCCCTGCACATCTGAGTAGACTAAAGAAGAAACAGATGTAGTAAGGTATAAGAAACGTAATACCTTGTGCTTACGGAGGCTCCCTGGGCTGGTAGGTGTGGAGATTGGGGACTGCTTGGATTTGGGTGTAGACAGCTGACTGCTTGAGGTCCCATTTGCTGTCAGAAAACAAGAAAGAAGCTAGCAGTCAGACATGGAAGATATCCAGACAGTCAATATAGAAACACAACAGTTTATTCATGTGAGGCAGGAGGGAAAAAAAAATCAAACAAAAAACAACAAATGAATGAACAGCATAACTGTGTTCATCCGACTTAAGGCTTTCAGCTGTTCAGAATAATTGGCTGTAAAAGACGGTGAAATACGAAATACATCGAAGAAGCAATATTTTACACTGCAAATAGTTATCAAATTGATCCGTGGTATACATCAACAGAAAAACAGAAAGACAACTTCTGTGCTCTCAAACAGTTTAACACAATTGAAACCACATGGAAAAAACATGCGAGGAAACCAGAGGCTGCAGATATCCTGGATCCTACATAAGAAATGTTAAATGTCAACGACACATATTACAAATTAGACAAACAACTGTCTGGAATGCTCTGGATGGAGTTGGCTGTGGCAGAGATTAAATGACCAGAAGAGCCCTTCCCAAGCCCTGGTGTAAGCACAGGGTGGGATGTCCCTCTTCACCTTAGTACCAGGAGACACTTATTATGTATGTGTTGCACCAAAAAGGAATCTAAGTAAATAGCATTTCACAGAAAATGAAGACAAACAAAATGTTAACTAGTTAAAAGATTATTTCCCTACCAGTGATGTCCTCCAAAGAAAGCTAATGTGTCTGATAATTTCAAAGCGTAATGCTACGTATTTCCTAAAGACATATTTGCTCCTAGTGAGCATCATATGTTGCGTATCAACTCCAGGGATACAGACCCTCACCCTGCTCTTCTTACCAGGGACTGTAAACATATAGCTCCTTTGGCACAAGCGGCATTTCCTGAGGGAGGGAAATTCCAACTCGTGCTGTCTGTGTCTAAGTATATCATCTTCTCGGGTCTTTTCTTTTTGCAATCCAATCTGCAGCAAGCTGGAAGGCCTTATGAGCATTAAACTACACATCTCAGTCAAGTGTACAGAAAGTGACATTTTGAAAACCTACTCCAGATGTTACCATATTCAGCACAAGCCACAAAACTAAACACCAAATACTGTGATTGTCATTTCCTTAAATGGCAGCAATGTTGCCTACTGTCCAGATAAGTACACATCCCTATTCCTTTAAAGAAAGTATTTTTAATTATGGAGATATTTCACACAGAAAGACAAACTGATAATGGTCCTGGCTTATTGTCCTGCTTTCTAATTTCCCATTACCTCTGTGTAATTACCTCCAGCTGCGAGGGCATGTGCACAGGAAGATAGACAATTTCCATGTATAGGACTCACATTCTCAATTGTAATCACTGAATGTGCAATTAGATACTTGCAATTAAGCAAGCATTTGAGTGTCTGGAAAAGACCTAAGAAATGTATAAATATCATACAGTAACGATGTGTACAAGTGTCGTATTTTGAAGAGTGAGATCAGGACAAAGGTGTAACATCAGAAAGCAGGGCAGCAATATGTACCTGCACCCACCCTGCAGCCTCTTGCAATGTCCACTGACACAGAAAGTGGACACCAGAATTAGGACATGTCTGAAGTCAGTTGGGAAGCCAGCCAGGGTGGAGAAAGGTGAGCTAAGTCTCAGTGTGCAGTCCTGGTCCTAGTGATTCTGGGCCAAATGAAATATAATTCTTAAACGTGAAAACATATCCCCTACCTCCAGATCTACAGACATGCATGGCAGCCAATGGGGCTAAAATATGTTTGGCCTTTGCATCAGGGCTCTTTTCAGAGTCTGGTCCCAACCAAGCAAGCATATGTTTAACCTCAAGCGCGTTACTTCGGGGAGCTGCTGTATGGAGACAGTTAAGCATAAGCTCAATTAATCACCCCCAGCACCCAATGGCAGAACGTGGCTTGGCCTCAGGACTGCAGGATATTCCAGGGCTTAACCTCCGAGTTTAGACTCAGCTGAGGTGCTCTGCCTGCTAGCCCTTCCTATAAGAGAAGCTCTACCTTGTATAAGCCACTCAGTATGTAAAAAAAAGGAAAAGGAACAAATCACTGCAGCCAGGACCAAACTGGTATTTCGTACACATCAGGTGTTATGTTCCATCTTCCTTCTACACTGATGAGCAATTACACATTGGAACTGAGGTATCTTTTTGCCACTACAGCCGTAGACTTCCTGCTAAACTTTTGGCTTCGTTAAATCAAGTTTTTTCATTGTGAAAATATTCCTGAGAGAATAAAATCCATACTCTGCTTTTTTTTAACTCATTTGTGGTTGTCTCTTAGGTCCTTGGTATCTACCTCATTATTCTCTGGGGCAGCAGCATAAGTCTTGCTTTAATGCCTCTGTCTGCTATCTTGTGGTGAGGAGGGAGGCAGTGGAGGTTGTTAGTAACATCGGGGCAAATGTAAATACCATACATCTGATTTTAAGTGAGTGTAAAGAAACGTGCAGTAAGGCAAGGGACAAAGGAGGAGCTACAGGTGTGTTAAAGCAGCTCAGACTAAGCTGATTGTTGATGAGGTGAGACCTCTGTCTCCATACCCACTGCTTCTGTGTATTAGGCACTACTGGGAAGAGGCTGTTCACCACAAGCAGTTTTTTCTCCATTACAAATGCACCTCACAAAAAAAAAAAAAAAAAAAAAAAAAAAAAACCAACCACCAAACCTGACATTCCTTAAAAGATGGTAGAAATAATGACTTACAGATAATTGGTTTGCAGACTGACCTTTCACTTACCTGTTCTACTCAGGCCATCTTTTATTGGCAGGAGGAAAAACTAGTTATAGAAACCCAGAAACTCACACATTGTACCCCAAACTGCGACATACCACTTTTCACTTTGCTCCAGTTCTCTAAAGTGAACTGTCCTTGAGTGGGGTGGGGAAAAAAGTAGAGTTCACTGTTTGCTGTATAATGAAGGCAATTCAGAAATAAAGCAAGTGACTGTAGGTTTGCTGCTGAATATAATGTGGGTTATAATAGTACTAATATAATCTGTATTAGCTGGAATCCATCTCTACTTTCTAAAATCCTTTTTATTTCCAGTTATCACTGACCCGAGGCAGGAAATAATCCTTTCTAAGATGAAAAATGCTGCAATTCTACAAAGAACCCAGATTTCCCCATCCACAAACAGGAAGACTGGATAACAGCTAACAGTCACTGTACAGCGAAGGGATGTAATTGCTGCA
Source organism: Callipepla californica brunnescens (assembly GCA_023055505.1). Lineage (NCBI taxonomy): Eukaryota > Metazoa > Chordata > Aves > Galliformes > Odontophoridae > Callipepla > Callipepla californica. The sequence goes on from JALIRH010000013.1 coordinate 6,153,813, forward strand.
GGGAAGGACAGAAATTCTCTAATACAATGAGACTTTCAAGTGCTACAGCAGGGATATTAATATTTTATGAGCACCAATGAAAAAGCAGATGTGACATCCAAATCAGAAATCAAAAAAGACGGATGTACAAGGGCTGCTCTGAAAGTAATGCCTCCTTATTTGTTACACTGGCCCACAATATCAGAGGCAGACGTTGGTGGAATGGCAGTAGAGGTTGAGCCTCACCTGTAGTCCATTATGTTTTGTTGCTGTGTGTGTGTCACTGAATTCCTCCGTGTAGAAAAGATGGCACTCATTGACATTCATTGATACTTGCTGAACATTTATGGAGACAAAGCAACGGGCACAGTGAGGTGGTGGGTGGTGCATTTCAGCAATAGCAACAGTAATAGTGACAGTGGGACACCTCTGCTGGTGCAGATTTTTACAAGCAGGCACTTGTTCATGGCTGGTAAAAATGCCTAGCTAATAGTGGTGACTATGCTGAAGAAGGGTGTTTTGTAGCTGAGAATTTGCTCTGTCAAAGAGTGTTATTTGGCTTTTTGTATCTGTTGTAGTTCCCATGCAAATAAATAGGCACTACTTTCAGAGTGACCTGTGCATATAATTACAGATACTCACATGGAGTTTTCCAACAGGAGGAGCAACAATCAAGAAGCCTGGTTTAATTTTCTTTGTGTCTGACAACGAAGAATAGTGTTCATAATCAAACTTGCATATACTTTTTTTGGAACTCAAATGCAAGGAAATAACAAGATGGAAAAAGCAGATCCCAGGTGCTATGTAATGCTGCTGCTCCACTGAAATCTGATGACGACTCACAGTAGCTGAGGATCTCTCATAAGCTTGGCTATTGGAAACCACTCTTTAGAAGCGTCTTTAATTTGGCCTTTTTTTTTTCCTGTCACTATTGTTTGTATATTATATCTTATTTCATAGTATTATATCTTATTTCATAGTATTTGCTCTGGAACCTCCATTTGCCTTAGAGCTCCTTTGTGCATATGACACTTCCTCCGTTTGCAAAACATTTATGTTACCTTTTTTGAAAGGATCCATACCTCGTTCAGTGCACAATATGATTTGTACTCAGGAAATCAGTAAGAGTTGCCCAGCAAATGAGAGTAAAGATGAAGAACATAGCTTCCAGTCATGCTTGAGATGGCTGTGAGAGATCCAGGTAAACTGAATTCTCTGCCTGCCTCTCCCATAGATATTTTAGCCTCATATAAGTTCTCACATATTACTATTTCTTGAGCATTGCTCAGGTTTGCTTGGCTGACTGAAGCTCTGGATCTGAATTTACAGCAATGATAATGACCTCTAAATGAGGTCAGTGATGTTTCTATCAATGAACAGAACTGGAGATAGCAGGGACCAAAGTTTACAGTAAGTGTTTAAAATCTGTGGAGATACTTCTTTTTCTCTCAGCTTAGAAAACATGGCTAATGCTCCTTGCTCCACTGGTGTTCCCAGGGTTCTATAGATGAATACCTGGTTTGGGGAACACATGCTCCTGTATCACAAAAGAAGAAAAATATGGAATACAGGGGTAATTTTGTCCAGGTCATGTTTTGAAGAGTTGACAAGGAAATAAGAAACAGAGCAGCCAGAACAAGGAGAGCGTAAAGTGACTGTAGAAATAACAGCACATTTAGTGAGCACAAGTCATCCGGCCCTGAAGGGCAGAAGTGTCTGGGAAACAAGAGGACTCCATCAGAGCATTTATTTAGGAGTGGAAGAGTTTAAATTGCACAGGAATCCTTCACTCGGGCACCTCCTAACAGTGCATTCAGCTCTGCACTGTTGGCACCCTTTTTTAGTCACATTTGGTGAGGGTGATCTATCTGCTGGATGCGTACTGTGGATTGTCAGGTAGCAGAAAGTAAGCAAACACAAGTGGGATTACAAGCTGCTCTATCTTATGTGTGATCCAAAAGACATCTGCTCCCTTTTTAGCATATTCATAGATAATGACCCCAGGGAGCGAGATCAGCTCTCGGGACAGACTGACGTTCTGCGTCAGTTTTGCTAATTGCTGCTGCATTATGAATATGCTTTTGTCCCCCTGTCCAAACTCTCCCATTAGAGAAGTAAGAAATGAAAGTCCGTTAGCAGTGTCTCAGAGCCCTGTTCTTAGGCTCACTGAGAAGATCAAGGCAGAAGTGAGGAAAAGACATTCTCAAATTTCATCTCAGGTACCTGTGGCTCTGCTCTGCAAGGGACTAAGATCCTGCTGGATTTAAAACTCTCCTACAAAACACAGAATACGTACTTGTACAATGGAACTTGTTTGTTAAGTGAGCAACTGTAGGATAAATTCAGTTTTTTAGAACAAAGGTGTAAGGGCAAATAACATGATCATTTTTACCTCTGTATTCCTCACCTGAGATTTAGCTCTGTCTTTTGTTTGATTTGACTTCTTACTGGAGAGGCCTTATAAAGGAATCCTTAATATTATTTTCCCAAATTCCATTCTGACACTACTCCATTTAAATATCATGGACCATATACAATACTTTTGTCCATCTTCCTACACAGTACCAGGGGGCTGTCTCATATCCAGCATACCTTAGAATTGCCATAGGGTTTTCTCAATTACACCAGCACATAACATCTGTGAGTTGCTACAGGACAGAGTAGCATGAACACAGAGCTGTATCTCCTCGTAACAGTCATCCCGTCTTCATTCATTCATTTAAATGACTGTATAGTAAATAAAGAGATAAAAGTACTATGCCAAGAAAACTGTGTTTAACATGTTTCTGTGGATTGGCTATCCCATTTTTTGAGTATCATTGGAGCTGAAGGGCTCTGGCTGCCTAGAGGGAATTGAGCTTTTCACAGCAAGGCAATGACATGTCTAGGCAGAAGGCAAATCGCCTCCAGCAGAAGGTAGCAACTCAACCAGTGAACTTGCATCACTGCAGCTCGAGCTGGTATCTGTGTAACTGCACTTCTGTTCATGGCTTTTTGTCTTGACCATTTTTAACAAATGTTTTGCTTGTGTTTTCTGTTACTCCATGTTAATGCTTGTTATTTTGGAATAGGATCTGATCACTTATCTACTTGGGTGGCTTGCTACCAGGACTGCTGTAACAAGGCTACCTAAGAATGCATTAGTATTCATATCTAGCTGGCAATAGGAGCACTTAAATGTCTTATAAACTGTTTCCTTTTCAGTGCTGGATTTACAAACTTGTAACATATATCTCCTTCTGCATGCTGCTATAATTTTGACTCAGAGACTAGCAGTACACTCTGGCTCTCCCAGAAAGTTTTTTATAGCAGTTCTTTTGTTTCTCATTGAGAATTAGATCACTAAATCTATAGCCAAAACCAAAAGGAGCAAAGTCTACCCAAGGTGAACTGCATAGAAGGCAGATCTCTATCACAGAATGCTTCCAGACTAGAAATGAGTTAGCTTATGTGGGAATCTATGCAGTCTATGACAATGGCTAGCACACCATCAGGCCATAGAGTGGTATTAGTTCAGCTGCATAAGTCAACACTTTATTGCAGCAGGACAGAATGAATCTGCTGCCATCTGTCACACAGTAACAAAATGTAATGGGATATTGGTGGGTAGGTTCAGCCTCTACTGCTGCACCATCATCATCTGCCTCTGAAATTATGGGCCAACTTGATAAAACAGTAGGCATTACTTTCAGAGCAGCCTTTGTAGAATGAAAAATAAAAATAACACCTTTTTCTTTTTTCTTTTTTTTTTTACTATAATGTAATTTGTAATGAGGAAGGTTCTGCTTTCTTTCACTCAAGTACCTTGGAGGTTCACCTCAGAATCTGTATTTACATCATTGCCAAAAGATTTCTCAAAGGATAAAAAATACTACAGAGTTAAGAACTGAAAATAGCAGAATCTAATTATTAAAAACTAAGAAGCTCCAAGCTCTGATATGACAACCACAACAGAGTGAAAGACAGCAAAGACGAAAAGTACAAATGCGTAGGAGATCAAACACATGGGAAATATACTTAAGATACTTGAAATAAAACTGCTCCAAGATCTTTCAGAAATGAAATAGGTGAGAATTTTGAAGGGAAAAAGAAGGATCAGATCATCTTCTATTAATCAGGCTTCATTCAGAATCCCCTGCCTTTTTCAATGTGATAACTTAAAAACTCAGCTAAGCCTGTTGTTTGTTTACATAAATATTGACTCCCAGGTAATGTGCAGACCTACTTTCCTTGTTACAAATTCAAGAGAAAACAATATAAGATAGTAATATCCTTTTTTTTTTCTCTGTCCCAAGAAAACAACAATCTTTGATTAACCTTCCAGCACAGAAGGAGTTCAGTCATTTTCTATTCTCATTAAAAAGGACGTGCTGCCATTTTTCTTGTACTGAAATCACAAAAAACTACGAGAGACCCTTGTCTGGATGGACTAAAGCAACCTGATTTGTCCTTCATTACAGTCCTTAATTTCAGGTGCTGGCTATGTTTGACATTTCTGGTTATTTTAATCAATCTCCCTTTGAAAGGCTCAAACTAACTGTTCATTAAACTTCATCAGATGACTCACCATTTTGTTCCATGTGTCAAAATCAGGAACACAATAGTTGCCATTTCACATTAGACTATACACTCATGTAATAAATTCTTGTTCTGGTGGCAATTAGTACCCGATGCTTATGGAGTTTAAATGCTGTCTCATAACTCATGCATGACCTGACTCCCACATCACTGAATGGGACGTTTTTTCTACAGCAGATTTTCAATTACATCTTAAATGCACCTACACAACTCTACCATGTATTTGGGACTGTATAAACCAGCAAACTCAAATTTAAGCCCATGCTGGAATGTTGATGGAAAACTGTACAAATGCAGAATCACCTTACAGAGAAGAAATTACTTAAACCAGAGTCTTGGCATATCCCAGCTAATTTCACACTGTCTTTTTAAATATCTAAAGAACACCAGGAGACCCTGAGCAAATTAACTGCGTAATGGGAAGTATCTTACTGAATAGTGTTAGGAGAATTTTACATCCAGTGATCCCATGATCTACTGAAGGGTCAACTGTTTTGTGGTGTTCACAGGCAATATGCAGTGTGTTTCCACAAAGGTGAAAAGCAATTTCTGCTTTGTGTAGCCTGTGATAATACTATGGGTCACTTGAATTTTCAGCTCAATCTATAAAGCTGCTCTCCTGGAATCTTGAAATGCTTAGTTGGTGATTTGTCCATTTTCATGAAAAGCCGTATCTGGTTCTCTTTTGGAAAAAATAGCAGAGTGGACGACACACCTACAGACTCATTGTACCTTAGACTCATTGTACGAGTCTAAGAACTACCAATTACCAGCCAGGCCTCTAATCTACAGGCTCTGCACCTCTCCATGTGTGCGACATTGCAAATCCAGTTGATACAGAAGGGGAGGGCAGCATTTCAAATGGTGAATGCTGCAGTAAATGAGGATTACCGTTTTCTTTCTCTTCTATTACTGAATGAATTTCTCTATCACATCAATAAGCCCATCGCCAGATTCTCAACTGCAAGGTCACTTGTCTTCTTTAAATGGTGATTAAGAGAAGACACTTCTGACTTATACAGTAATTAACATTTGCATTGCACAAGAGGCTATTCCAACTCAGTCTGTAACTACGGGGAACATACAAGAGCGCTGCAGACCTCAATTTCCTGCCTGTAAAATGGAAATCTTTCCTTTTAAAGTGTTTTTTAGTGCAAGAGGTTGTGAGACTGTGGGTGGTATGATCCCAAAGCCACGACTGCACTTAACTAACCAGAGATTTCCTCTCCAATATTTATTTAGTGATCCTGCATGCTAACAGCTTCTTGTGTTTAAAAAATGCCAAAGTCTCAAATGCAAACATCCAAGTACAGTGTTTTCAAAGTTACACACTATGTGTTTTCATCTTGAGCAGAGTTAAGATTCAGGAAACAATCACTCACCGTCTTGATGGTTACCTGAATCAGCTGGAGACTTGCTCCGGCGCATGGGGGCTGGACTCTTTGCTGAGCTCTTCTGAGGGGTGGGAGATGACTTGCTGCCCGTGGCGGCTGCAGGGCTTCCTTTCATCACCCGGCACTCTAAGGGAAGAGACAGTAACCGTGTTATGTCCCTGCCTGCTCTCGCAGCCTATGGGCACTAGCTGTGAAACACGCATGGGTGGCTTATTGGCTTTTTGTCTCCAAAGAACTGGAGAAAACTTCAACACTAAGGGGAAAACTGGCATTTCTATATTGTCTTCAGGGTAGAAATGAGACATTTTATGGACAGGGGAAAAAGCAGAGCTTTGCTCCTCTAGAGGCGGCACTGGGATTGTACATTATAATCAGAATTCTCTCCCTGGCAGGGACCATCTTTGTACTTGTGTCCTACCAAGGGTTTTCTGCCCTTCCTCTTGCCTTGATGCCCACCAACTAGTGACCATCATGAAAACGGTCAGCGTTTACTGAGGAAAGAGCAGGTCAAAAAACAGTTAATCTGCAAAACTCTCCCATGAAGACATAGTATTAGGAATGATGAGTGCTGTTTATGCAGCTGCATAAAGCCAGCAAACAGCTCATGGCATGACTTGAAGATAAGTGGTGCATGGGACCTGTGACTTAGGAGGCTTTCAACCCTTTCACGCTCTCTTTCTGTGTTTTCATCAAGCTGCCCTTTCCAGGTGTGGAAAGCAAAGACAACAAAACGGTTTTACAAAATGCACCCTCTGTTCTGGTTAGTCATCTCCATTAGAAAGGTTCACATAAACAAATGTAGATTCATGTGCTTAAATGCAAGAGCAGATGAGAGCCCCAACTGTGTTTTCTTAAAAAAAATAAACCAGCCAGGAGGAGGGGAAAATGTAAACATGATCTACAGTGTTGTGCAGAAGGGAACTGAAATGCTAACAAATCTGTATGTGTTCCAGGATTTCAGGCATATCAGGCCTTCAAAACCAGGGTTTATGTATGTTGAGAACTGATAGAAAAAGCACGTTGCCTTTCCAGAGTTAACTTCTTTTACTTAAGAAGTTGACGATATCAAAGGAATTCCCTCTCTGTCAAATTCTAACTGGTCTCATGTCCTATAACCAGTTGTCCTCACATGAAAAACAGGTTCTTTTTTGAAGATGTGAATTACACGTTCTACATACAGGCAGGTTTTCTTTTAGAATGCATGCACTGGGAATGGATGGATAAATAATTGGTCAACTGAAAACAAGTTGTCTGACCTAAATGTATGTGTTGTTTTATTTATACATCAGAAAATCTATGAAAATGTAATTGCCCTAAACCGTTTCCCCAGGCTTTCCTTATTCTCAGACAGTCAAGAGATAGATTCTGAAAACTGTAAATTAGGGATATAAATTGTTTTGTTTTGTTTTGTTTTCCTAAAGTACTTGGCTTCTCATAGATGATGCCATAGAAAGTCATGTAGGGCTTCAGAACAGAAACAATCCCAATTTTTCACCTCCTTGGTTCTAAGTAGTAATGTTTGATGAGGCAGTGTGAGATAGCCACTTGGCAGACTGTGCAAATAACTGTTCCTGGTGTTAATCAGACTAACCAAAACATGGGGAAAAATCATCTTCAGGCACTACTTTAGCTTGGAGAAGGCTCCAGGGAGACCTTGCTGTGGCCTTCCAATACATGAAGGGAGTGTATAAACAGGTCAGGGAATGACTGTTTACATGGGTTGATAGTGAAGGGGAAGATTCAGGTTAGATGTTAGGAGGATGTTTTTCACTCAGAGGGTGGTGATGCACTGGAACAGGTTGCCCAGAGAGGTGGTGGATGTCCCATCCCTGGTGGCATCCAAGGCCAGGCTGGATGTGGCTCTGGGCAGCCTGCTCTAGTGGTTGGTGACCCTGTTCATGGCAGGAAGGTTGAAACTAGATGATCTTTGAGGTCCTTTTCAACCCAGGGCTTTCTATAACTCTATACTACAGAAGTAGTATTTTTCAAGGCATTTACATGTAGCTGTTTAATAAAAACAGTGTAACTTTTGGATCAAAAATGTCTGTGCATCATATATGGGTTTCTTAGAAACAAAGGGAGTTCAAAGTGGTGCGTTACATCAGTATTTAGTCATCCGAATTGCTCCCTAAAATATAAACCTAAAAAGTGAAAATACTTTATGTTGCCTTTTTTTTCAAGAGCTTATTCAAATTTATTTTCTCCCCAAAGGATAATTCATTGCAGAGAAGCTCAGCTTTGCATTTACCAGCACAGAAATGCTGACTCTGATGAATTTCTCCAGCTCAGCCATCAGCAAGTGCCAGCACACCAAAGGCAATTACTGAGCATTTGTATGCCTTGCAACAAGGTAATAAATGTGGACATCTGATTGTGCTGACGTCAGTATAAGCAGGCCTCTTAGCATTGTGGGGGTGTGACATTTCAGTGTGCTGATGCTGAAACCAGCCGGAAAGAATGAGACAGAGCAGCAACATCTGGAAGGTGCTTAGCAACAGGGATTATAGGGCAGAAGCTGCGGTGGGCAGTCAGAAAGAAAAGGATGACATAATCCTCTCATGGTATTTCTCTTTTTGTTTCCTGATGTCCTGCCAGAGTGAACATAACAGCCAGCAATTCAAGTACATGCCATCCGAACAGGGAAGAGAAAGTATCCATGACAAAAGAGATTTTAGACACTTAGATCTCAGCTTCTCTTTGCGGCACCTGACTCAAAACAAGGAAGGATGATGGGTGGACAATGGGAAAATGCTGCTGGCTAATAGCTCCTCATCTGTTTCTTGGGAAGAGCAGGGAACCCCAACTCTCCTGAAAATACAACAGAGAGCTGCAGATGCTCAGTACCAGCCCAACAACAAGCTTGGCTTATTTTTGTTAGAGAAATCCAAGCTGGAAAATAGTAGAAACCAGGAGTGTAGGCAGAGAGCTGGGCTTTCCATGAAGTTGTTCTGCTAGGATTACATGCAATTTGTTTTATATGTGGAACTCCCTGTGGAGCTGACTCAACTGCAGACTGTTAAAATAAAATATGAAGCTCACATTACAGATTGCTTCACCAGCCTGATGCAAGTTTTATTCTCTGTCTGCTAAGTTACAGCTGACCCCTAGAAACTTTGAAATATCCAAGACCACCAAATGGGTTCATCTGGAGTACACAGGTCAGAAGTACCAGCATCAAATAAATTCAGGCTTGCTAAGGAGTCATAAAAATGCAGTGTTTGAAGTTTAGAGACTGCTTTACCTCCTGGTGTACAGCAAAAGTTCGCTTAAGTCTTCAACTTGAAGTCTGTAGCATACAAGACAGCATGTCATTTCTGCTCCTTACATAGAATACCTAAAAGCTTTTGTAAGTAATGTTTGGAGGCCATATTTTTTTTCCAGTTTAAATGGTCACAGCTGCATTCATTTACTCTGCTGCACTTGCTGGCACCAGCAGACAGCGTGTGCTGTTGGTATATACAGCTGCCAGGTAGGGCAATTCCTACAAGCAAGCTCTGTATTTTATGTGAAATCAGAGATCTTGTGGTTTAATTGATCAACGAGTCTCACAATGTTACAGATTTGTGGTTACTATCATAACAGGGACAAATGATGGTGCTCTCCAAGTCCCACCTAACAAATATTGCCCTCTTTTTTTTTTCTCTTTAACTGTGCTTGTTCCCACTTTTAATATTGATATGATTGCATAAGGACAGGAGTGACAAACTGTGTGTATCTGTGTTTCAAGTAGAAAAATAGAGATCAGACTTCTTCTGTTTAGTTCTCAAAAATGTTTCTGTCTGATTGGAACTGGATAAAGAATATCCAGTACCAGATTTTGTAATGAATGTAAAAATGGTGGTACAGTGGAGGAGTCCATCTGTTTTGAAATGGGATAGTCCAGTCAGTGTTTGCCCAGTCTGCCTACTGATTGTACTTAGTATCACAAAAGGATGCTGAATTCCATGCACTGGATCTTAAAGAAAAGAACAAAAGCATGCAGCACTTATAGCTATTACAGGCAATTGAACGGAATTCAAATAAGAACAAACTGAAGAACAGTGTGTGTTCAACATTACCGCTTTCATCCAGAGAAAAGTCATCCTGTGCATAGCGGAATTTTTCAGGACCACAGGCGATAAACACATCATCATCCCCAAAGAAATCATGGAGACAGGTCACCTACAGAGAGAGCAAAGTCATTCATTTCATTTTTAATTGGCAACGTTCTGACATGGCTCAGTTTAAATTTAAACAGGAAGGCGCTGCCTCTCTGCTGCTCCCCAGTTCCGTACTTCCATGGTCCTGCTTCCTGCAAGTCAAGCGGAACAGTGCAATTAAAAAAAAAAAAAAGAAGAAGAAGAAGAAGAAAAGAAAAGAAAAAATGCAGCCACCCTGCAAAATCCAATGAAGTATGGAATTTCCAATCCTTACAGGAGCTGACAGGCCATGTTAGCCATCCTAATGAATGGCACAGGCATTCCTGAGCTGATTCTAAAACAATAAGCAGGGTGCCCCCACACTGGGTTTGTGAGCACGGCTGTCACACCACTGCTCATGCTGATGAGTATTTTAGTACCAGCAGAGCCTAGAAACTCAAGGACTGCTAAGAAGACTGGGCTGGGCACAGCATATTCTTGCAGACGGTGTCTTCAACACCACTAGCATCCTGATCTAGTGGTTGGTGACCCTGCCTATGGCAGTGGGGTTGAAACTAGATAATCTTTGAGGTCCTTTTCAACCCAGGCCATTCTATGATTCTATGAATCCCTTTGGACCTACAGAGCTGCACAGGAAATTTTAATCCCACCTGCCTTCTTTCATTTCCCATGTCCCTTCAGTACTTGTGCAGCAGGTTGGCCTGAAAAGCTGGGAACACTGCTGTGCACTGTTTGTATGAGCAAGGACAGCACTGCTGGTGGCCATTCAACATTCATTTTTTGAGGTGTTACATTGTGAATAATGATATATTCTGATATTTACACAGTTACAGTAATTTACAGTAATGGCAATTTGCAGTTACCAGTGAAATAATGAATGCAATTACACAACAGCAGCAGGATAACTGTGCTAAGGGTAATTCCACTGGAATCAGTAACTACACATTAACTCATGTTAATGCTATTGCACTATCTCCAGTACCTAAAGCAAATTCAAGTTAGCTCAGTGCAAGGACATGTGGAAAATCATCATTACTCTTTGGGGAGAACCTTAAACACCCAGATATGTCATCAGTATATTGCAGAAAATTAATCAGAGTCCTGGCAAGCTGACAGGTGCTCTTTTGAGGCAAAAAAAGATGGTGGTTTTCCATCTTCACAGAATGATGTGAAAATTTCCGTGAAATGCAGTGTAGCACTTATTTTTAAGAGGGAAAAAACACTTTAGGATGTCCAACATCAAAGCTTTTGTGTTCAAGATGCAAGTATTCAATACAGAAACTGCCTCCACTGGCTCAAGGAACATCAACGTGGCTGTACACAACTGACAGCCTAGATTTTAGCCCAAGGTCCTGGCATCCCAGACACCTACAGATTAAGTACTGTGTCAGGAGGAGAAAAAACTGCAAGCACTCGAGGATCTCCATCATCTCCAGGATCAGCCCACTGACAGCACAGCTGTGCATGTGGGTGAGCCCAGCAGCTCAAGCATGCACCTGCTAGAAAAGAGTGAAAAAACGAAAGAAGTGGAGCTTTTTCACAAGACCACTGCAAGTGTGTGCACCAACATTTAACAGTTTTGGTCCCGTGTTCTGCCATGTCTGGCCACTGGGGTCTTCACAGAGGCCATATGCATTGCAAGGAATTGGAGAGAGCCCCGGAGACAGCAGTGGAGAAACTTACTGTAGACAGAGCTGAATTTCCATGTATACTGATCTATTGGAGCTGGACTGTGAAAAGTTAATTTCAAGCTCTAATAAATAAAATATAAAGAAGGCTTTTGGCTATCCTAAGAGGGCTCAGTATTTCACACTGGTTAATATAATGCATAATTAAAGCACTGCCTAAGAGTGCCAGCTCTGTTTACAATGCCAAACATTAGTGAAAAGCCTCCTTTTCACATCTGCATGACTTTCTGAATGAAGCAAGATGAAATCAGCAATGGCATTGATCAAAGACAGGTTGGTTTTTTTTACAAACTCAGTGAACTGCAATTTCTATTTGCCTGAAATTAGGATGAAAATAGTTAACACATCACTTATTGAGAATTCCCCCACAGAATGATGACATTTCAAACAAGCACTTGGTATTACAGTCCTCCCTGAGGGTGCACGCCACTGATTCATTTGCAAATAATTGGGTTTGGCTCAATACCCACATTCCCATCTGAATTGTAAGTACTATACTTATGCCACCAAAAAGACTCATGGTTTGCTTAGCTCGCTTTTCAGTACGGAAAGTGCTGTGCAAAGCTAGATCACAAGGTAAGGCTTCAAAAAATCCATAGCCTTGTAGATAAAATCAGACAGGACCCAGAAGGGCTTTCACCACCTCCAGGTCACAAGTCAAAGGGTACACTTTGCCCACGAACTCCCCATTACCACAAGCAAAAGGAATATCCAGGCAACCAAGGAAGCCTTCAGATCAAGTGTGACAGATGCACAAGGATAAATACAATTGCATGTCAAGCAGAGATATTTGCAATTCACCTTCCTGCATTCTTGCTCCTTCAGATAGTAGGTTATCATATATGTTTTATAACTGTGAACAGCTGGCTGGCTGAGCACTGGAGGCTGACAGATAGATTGTATAACCCATTTGTTGTGCTCCTAATATTAAGGAAACAATAACTTCTGTATTTGTTTTATTCATTCCCTTTTGTTTCCTGTTGGAAGGAAGGATGGACAAAAAACAACCCTTCTCATCAAACAATGGAACACACTGAAAATTTGGAAAATAATGTAACTCCGTGCAATCCTAAGTTAGGCACATTGCTTCTGTTCACTGTATGTAGTATTTCCTATTTACCTTTTGTTTATTAAGGTTAAATCCTTGATCATTACTGTATATCCCTGAAACATACCCCATATGCATCACTGTATATATAAAGTTGCTAGAATAAACTTGCTCTGTGAAAACATGAGACTTAAGTGCTGGATCTTACTTCTCCCGAGCCAGCCTGCCTAAATGTGCATGAAAGAACGAAAACACCAGGAGAGTAGCCCCAGATATACACATCCCTGCAGGGCATAGAGCTGGGAAGAGGGACTGTGAGCTGCTCTGCTGGGACAGCTGCTTGGAAACCTTATCAGCCAGTATGGAACACACCAGGGGTGTCCATGCTCAGCAGTACTGAACCTCTACCTTGCATTAACTGGCTCAGGGGGTTTTCATGACTCCAGAATAACCTTATGAATCTTCTGATCTCTGCTCTTATAAAGCCTTTTTTCTCATGTTTTCTCAGGAAAAAAAAAAAAGAAATAAAAATGAATACTACAAGTGTCTCCCCAGGCACTCTAGACTACTTTAAAAGTACATGTTCTGCTTTAGTTTACCCTAATCAACTGCTCTAATTATATGCAATAATTAGTTTGGAACACCATGAAAATGCTGGAAAAAATTACCCCAATGGACAACCTGAAAATCATTGTTTAAAATGCTTCCTTCTGCTGTTAGCTATCAACACATTAAAGCACAGGACAGAAAAGTGATAGCGCTCTGCTAGTGCAAAGACCTGTGCTGCTACCTGAAAATGGTGACTGTGTTTATGGATCTTATCATGCACAATTCGCAATGACACTGACATCCATGAAATTAGTAAGATCTTGTCTTCTTAAATCTGCAAATTTTATTATTATTTTTATCCATAATGGAAAATTAAACCTGTGTATATAATTACAGTAGAGAGAATAAATAACATTGGTTTCCAAGCCTTTGTTTACAGAAGGATAATATTTAATTTGAAATTCAAGACTAAAATGATAATATTGACATAGAAAGGATCACACTGCATGAAATGTTTTCTCTCCATTTCCTGCAGCTTAAGCAATGCCAATAAAGGAAGTTAAATCTTCACACTCCGGTGTGAAGGTGAAGCACAGGTTTATTCCTTACGAAGTAATTCTTTCTAATTGATTTGATGGTAACAGTTTTCTTTGAGTCAGGTTTTGATGCTCTTTTAAACTTTACAGTATTTAAGAATAAGAAACAGAGCGTTGGCAGGAAGAAACAGAAGTTGGTAGAGATTAAAAGGTTTTAGGGAGCACAAGTCATTTGCAATTCCTCGGGTTTTCTTTAAGCGTGGTTTCTTTCCTCATTAAATGAAATCCTTCTCTGTGTATATTAGAAAAACCTTCCCCGGGAGGACAATGTCGCTAGGCTTTCCAGGAGGAGATTTCCACAGTGACATTCCATTAGTGTCTGCTGCAGCAATTTTAATTGCGGAGAGGAAAGCTATGACCTTAGGAGAGATGCTGAGCCTTCTAGTTCATTTTAACACAGCCACTGTAGAACAAACCATTTCTCAGGACTCTGACAAAACGGAGCTAGATGTGAGCTCATGGTTTGCTGAAATGTCTTCAATACAGATATTCTTAGTTCGCCTGGAAAAGGAGCAGTCAACATGCAGGATATAGGTGCACAGCTATGGATAACCAGCTATTCCTACCATCCTCCAGGAGGCAGCAGAAGTATTTCAAAATTGTAATTCAGTAATAAATGAAATAACTGAAAAGAAATACAGATCAAAAGACTGAAGACTTAAGCCTTGGTGTATGTCACCTACCAGTGGAGAATCTCCTGAGCTTTACAAGGGTGTTATGCTTAACAAGCACTTTTTGTTCCCTTTCATAACCCATAGAATGACAGCTTGCAGAGTACGCATGGCTAATGTGTTACCTCACTGTCACTCTACTACTAGCAGTGCAAAGGATGTCACTGCAGTAACAAAGGCTGCAGATGCAGTGCAGGTGCTGCCACTGCTGGACTGAGCTCTGACACTTAGGCAGGAGACCTCTGGTAGCCTGGACTGGCCATCACCATTTGCTGAGAACACAGAGTGTCTCTGAACAGTAATACATCACTGGGAAGGTTAACTGAACTGTCTCTTTCACCTTTCTGAGAAATGCCTTTATTACAGGTTTCTATTTTTAGCTGACATAGCCAGGTGAGGCTGAAAGATAAATGGTCAGATGCTGTAGCTAGTGATTACTCAGAGCAGTGATTTACGTACGTAATCCTGCCCTCACATTTTCCATCTCTTCCTTATGTTGTGGAATGAGTAAAGACCTCTGCTTAAATGGCCAGCAGAGATTTGGCAAAGGTTATTTGGAATGACATAATCACAGGACTGACTTGGGGGCTGAGCATCTTCCTTCTCAGGGCTTCCATCTTTAACCAACTGCTGGATTCTGTATAAGTCTCAGAGTAAGAGAGGGCCAGTGCAAGAATTCTGTTTCTTTCTCTCTTAGTCATAAAAATGTTGTTAACACTTCCCCCTGTAATAACCCCCTTGTTAGGAATTTAGATGGCAGAGCAGAAAGCGATAGCCATGTTCAAACTGTTCCTTAATTTTCTGCAGATCTAACAGTTGTGCTCAAAGAAAAGAGATGCCTATTTGATTTCTTAAAATCATCATACTACTTCACCTTAGAAATCTCCGGAGTTCAGAGTGTGGGAAAACTGTCTTCAGAAATAGTTTAAGACCAGAAAGATAGTAGAAGACAACTTCATGCTATGCACACACGAAGCCTAGTAAGAGCAGAATAAAACGAAGAAATACATTTTCTAAGGTATATATTTTCAAAGGTACTTTCATAACTATAAAATTGAATACACCTGACCATCTTCAGCTGAAGACAATGCATTTTAGCTGCTTGCTGATGTCCCTTCCCTTTCAACACTCAAGTGCGAGGTGGAGCTGAAGAAGTAGGACTAGCAGCTAAACAGGCACTGGGAGTTTACTAAGCTGAGAACATAACTAAACTCTGTTTTAACTGTTTTAACTCAAATGGAAAATCGAATGGACTTCTTCATACTCCAACACCTGCACTCAAAGTCAAATTGGCAGTGGTATGTTTATTTCATGTCTGAATAACCACAACCCTAAATCACAAAGGCAACCCTGCTTTACAATTAATCAGTTGTGTGCTTGCAATCAAAAAGCATGGTACAGCAACCAAACATACACAGGCTTGTCCACAAGAAGACACAGCAAGGTCATGTGTCAGAGTGAATATCAGGAATGAATGGACATGCTGAATGGATTTTAAATGAATTGCTTTCTCTTCTCTGACAAGCTTTTCACCACATGTCCAGAAAGAAAAAGATTTCAGACGGCTTAATGGTTAAACAGACATAATGGGAAATAAAGATGTTAATACTGGAATGCACAGCACTTAATAGAGTTTCTTTGTAACAGTCTGAAGACTGCAAGGCCAGAACAGATACTGAATTGATTTATATTTTATTAGATTCTGGTTTCCTGCATTTAAAAATAAGGGATGCTTGGATTCAATTACTTCTTTAAAGCATGCACACGCCCACTGAATAGATTCCACATTTGCATTCACGGAAAGAAAATTACTTATCTGCTTTGAAGGAAAAATGCTGCTTAAAATGGATAAGCAATAGAAAGATGAGCAGAAAAAGCATGGATGTTGGCATCCACAAATGGATTGGGAGCACTCCAGAATGCCAGCCCACACCAGGGATGCAAGTACAATTATAGTGCCTTTGGGGACTCTCTGAGATACCTTGCAGTAAGGGAAGGGGTCTTTGTCATCTGCTCCTCCATCTTTGCTCGGTGCCAGACATCCTTGTGGAAGCTTGTCACAAGCAGGGTCATGCTGGCCCTTCACAATGCAGTGTACAATGTGAGGGGAAGGACCAATCATCTCTACCACCTACATTTCTGCATGCATAACTTGCTCACTCCGTAAAATCCTGGAGTGAGACTTCCCTTTAAAATGTTAGTCAGCTTTCTCTTGTATTCATGGAGACTCATGGCTCACATTCAAACCTCTATTTGTTTCAATCAAACTATCAACTTCACTCCTGCAGAAATATTTTCTTCTCTCTTCAGGAGAGAAAATTCTGCACAAAACAGCAAGACTAATGTTTTCTTTGATGCATGAGGGAATTTTTACACCACTTTCCATAATTTCTCCAACTTAGCATTTTGTTATGATGAAAAATGCAGATTTTCTCCATTAGGCTGCATAGTACAGTACGTTGATTACGTGTGCTCGATGGCCACTTGGAATATTTTGTTCTATTGTGACTGAAGCAGAGTAGGGACACTGACTTCTAATCAATATGCATTATTTGGACTCATTTTGTGATGGCTATTCAAATGGAATAAGAAATATTCATGTATGTATATATGAAGCAACTTGTAATACTTCAAGCAAGAAGAATTGCTGTTCTCAGGAGGGCTCCAGCACAAAGTACCTATTTATTTAATTTATTTATATTATCTATAATATTTAATATTTATTATTGGAAATAGGGCAGCTCAGAATACAATAGAATAAAAAGTAGGAGTGAGAAGGACAATAGCCAGACAAGCTACCCAGTAGGAACATTAAAGCTGAATTTAATACATCTGGTGAATTAGTGGTGCTTCCAAACCATGTGAAATCCAATTAGCCTCTTGTAGAAAGGTTAGTTTGTTATCCTCATTCTCCATACATATGGAGGGGACTATGAAGCAGAAATTCAGGCTGTAGATTCTTTTTACCTAGGAGAAAGGCTTTTTCTCGCATTCATAA
The DNA here is from genome assembly GCA_023055505.1 of Callipepla californica brunnescens. Classification (NCBI taxonomy): domain Eukaryota; kingdom Metazoa; phylum Chordata; class Aves; order Galliformes; family Odontophoridae; genus Callipepla; species Callipepla californica. Next base: position 6,171,453 of record JALIRH010000013.1, read on the forward strand.
TGGAGGACAAATGTGCTGTGCATGCAGTGCAGGGGCATGAGAAGCCCACCCATCAGCATCAGTATATATAAAAATTACTTTTTCTCCACTCAGAAAACCATAAGATCAGATGTCCTAGTTAACAGATGAAGATTGTGAAGGTTTTACAAGCTCCTAAAAAACTGTAGCTGTCACTGATCCTATTGTGCATATCTTCACAAAAGAGAAAGTCTGTTGTTCAGCTTTGTGCAAGATTTTAACTGTAACAATGGTACTGATTGTGGTAGAAAGATACTGGTAAGTAGCTCCTCACCCTGATGAAAAAACAAAAGACTTACAAACCTCAGCAAAGTAAACACATGTACCAGGACTCATTGGGTTTGATGCATACCCACAAGTAACCCCACCATCTTCAGGGAGCACGGAAATAACACTACCATTAGCAAACCAACAGGCCCAATGGAGTGAAAAGCTTCACTGAGCACATACCACTTGTAAGCAAATTCTGAGGGGCTAGAGGAGACCAACAGCTAAGCCTTTACTTAGTCTTGCAGCTGATCTCTGCTTCCCCAAGGAGCCCTTTTCTCCATACACTCCCTTATCTCCATGCCTGGCAAATGAGATCAGCACCAGCAGCTCCAAAGCCACCCCTCTGCCTGCAGACTCAGGTGGAAGCTGCTGGGGCACAGAGGAAGTACAGCCATTTTCACACACACACACGCAATATGTGTAGTCTGCTCAGAAGACTAGAATAACATCTCTGCTTTCCTTACCTGCTAGGTGGATGCCCTAGAAAGGGCATCTTTTCTGCCCCTCGGTGTCATATAAATGTCCTTGCTCTTTCTACTTCCTCTTACCAGCAGTACTCCGTAAAAATACTTCCACCAGCTAATTATTTCTTGGTGAGATGCATCAAGGACTTAATTCTCAGCTCAAACATTTCCAAGTACAGCCAGCTACAAAAGGAAGATTTTTTTGTGATGCTTTACTCACCTGGATATAGTGATGGACTTCAGCCCAGCACTGCAGCAACAGTGACTGCAGGTGAACTTTCAGAAGGGGACAGAACTGATTTATTCATACATGTCCACTTTCTAGGAATATGCCCATTGCCCTTGCAACCCCATTGTGCCTACTTATTGCCCAGCGTGAAGCCATGGAAGCAGGGGACTGCATCCCTGCACGGTCCCTTCAGGCAGAATAAAGTTCTGGCAAAATGAAGGATTACACAGGCGTACAAAATAGCAGGATTTCTTCCTACAGCCCTCTGTGATGTGGTGCAAGTTGACACAAGATAGGAAATTCTGTCTTTGATAATCACTCAGTGACAAAAGAAATCATATTTAATACAAACAGATTTGTTTTCCATGCAACAAGTGGATGCACTTTTTTCACTGAGGCAGCCTCTCTGAGAACTGTAGCTATTCAGCAGTGCCGCGTGTCCTGCTGACTGCCATCAGTAACCTCCTTCCAAAACAAGTGCTAAGGTAAAATCATCAGACGTGCCATTATTATTAGCGCATCAGGAGAGCTTGAGGACACTTCAAGTCAGGCATCACGCACTGCTGAAGGTGGCGGGTTTCAAGCTGGCTGCACTTTCCCCAGCACAGTGGCAGCAGCACACTAACACACTGCACTATGGGTAACCTTGTCTTCCCTGGCATCACAAATTGAAGGCTCGGTCTAGACCTCCAACTACAGTCTTTCACTGTATCAGAAGGCACTGGGTCTATTAGCCAATTTTTGGATGTGTGCAGGCCCCTCTCTATTCTGTCAACATTTGCAAAATCCAAAGTACATTTTCCTCAAAGGAGATATAAAAAATCTAGTATTTTCAATGCAGACAACATTAATGAAAAAAAGACACAAGTATGAAATGGTGGACCTTCAAGCCATCCTTCCTAATACAGATCTCCAAAGCCTTACAATGAATGACCTGTCCTGTCCTCCAGCTGTAACTTTATTTGCAGGGTATGGATCCAAGTCAAGCCAATTCTTGAAGGGGATCAGAAGCCGCACTTGGTTCTGTATCTAGCTGAAATTGGCTTTGCCAGTTTTTTCACCGCACTTACAAGCATTTAAGCTTTTCCTCAATAGTTAAAATATTTCAAAAAGGTTCCTTAGGACATTTTGACTTGTTAAATTTCAGTGTTTGCAAGGATCTTTATTACACTGTAATTTTAGAGATCAATGAGAATTAAAAATGCTGTCCTTTAAAAATCAAATTGTAACATGCTACATCCAATCTAAGGGAAAGTAACAATTGCCATCAAGCTGTTCTTTCAGGGAGTTAGAATTTCTTCCTTAATTATAATTCTAAACATGTTCTTTGTGTTTTGGGAGATTTCCTGAATTTAATGCAAATGCATATGCCCCCTCTATCCGAACAATTTTGTTTTCACTCTAATTTCTTTTAATCTTTGGATAAAGCTATTATTTTTTTTCTAATTGAACAGGTCTTTTCAATTCAGCTGACAGCTAAGAGAGTCGTGGAAAATTCAGCATTATGTCCTGAATTAAACCATATTAGGGTAGAAATTAAAAATGTTAAGCAGGCTGAGAGATAACAAGTACTTTGCACAGAACACACAGAAAGGCTGCTGAAAGGAGTGTCCCAAAGCTTCTCAAATGAAAGTGCTTTTTCTTTTAATTTGGAATATTTCCCATCCCTTCCAAGTATATAGACCTATATCAAGTTCTAGCTTAGCATGCTACTGCATGCAAAGGAATATGCAATGTTAAAGGAATAATTGATGCAGGAATACTGAAATAGATGGTGTGTAAAATGGCAGGCTGCATAATTGTCTGGAATGAGTTCAAGCATTTCTGCAGTGAAAAAATAGTCCTGCTTTATAATCCTATCACGTCTCCTGGCTGCTGTATAGCAGGCAAATTTCATTTGGAGATGATCCCAAGATGCTGTTGATTTACCAAGGGGATTCCTAAAGGCAGAAGGTTAAAGCTGCCTTGCCCACGCTGAACAGCACTTGGGAGAGGTATTAAAGGATCCACACTAATTTTGGCAGTAATGTTCAAATTGCATCATTATAGTAAAGATACTGCACATCAAGCTGTTTCTTTGCATTCAACAGTGGCAGGACACTGAGTGATAAAACACCTTCCTTTTTAGTGTTCTTTCCTTTGAAATATCAAGTGTCATGTGATGGAGGAAAGGGGAGCAGGAAGAGAAGGGGGGTAAAAAATTATTATGCAATTAATTTCTGCTCTGAAACATCCAAGAGCCATTACATTCAGACAGGATTTGTCATAAAATGAGCTGTAAGCTACTGAAGCAATTAGAAACTAATTGCTGGAAGATTCCCCCAAGAGAAACACGATAAGAAAAACTAGAGATGACCAGAGACTTAGGAGCAAAACTGTATGTTTCCTTCCCGATCTGTAAGAAATAGCAAGTTCCTCTTCTGCAGGTGCTGGGTGACTGTGTGAGCTCACACATCAGCTGCTTGCAGATGGTTATGCACATTTACATTCCCTTTGTGCACTGGCTCTGGGATAATTGGGTACTGCTCTTCTCATCTGAGCTGCAGAAACACATCTGGACTTTTTCCTCTCTTTGCTGCATGAACTCATCAGCTCTTTGCTGATATCGTCCACTCTCCATCCCTTTCCCACTCCTCTAGAGCAACTTTGTAATTTCCACAACAAATGGATCCTTTCTGCTGAGGTGAAGAACACAGGCCCGGTATCCACACACACACACAGGGCCTCTCCGTGCTGCTGCTGCCTCTGGCAGGGACTGTACCGGGATATTTCTTCTCTGCAGAACGGTGGTGTGAGACAGTCCTGAGCACAGAGAGTACCTTGCAGCACCCTTCATATTTCCAGGGACAGAAGTTGTAGATATTTTCACAGCGAGATCTTTTCCTCATCTCCCCAGAAAATAAAGCATTTCTTGTTTCTTACAGATTTTGGGTCAGCTGCTGATGTCATGTATGCACCCAAGAGCCCTGGGTCAAAGCACCAGTTCTTAATCCTCATTGCGACTGTGGAGATCAGTAACTTTGCAACTACTAACTGAACAAAAGGACATTAAATAACCTTCTGTTAGAGTTGATGATACCTTAATATCAGTTAAATGTCACATATAGGTTTTTCATTTGCTTGTTTTTGCATTTCATTACTGTGGCTCCCAAGAAAGCAGCAGTGCTTGCTGTCTCTTTATAGTGGACATGCTGCTCATACATAAACTCATACACAGACATTGCAGAACACCTCAAGATACAGCTATGAAATGAAATGTAAACAAACAGGCCAAATGTGTACTGCCAGAAAAGCCTCTTGGTAAAAATCTACCAAAGTCAGAAGAATTATACAAGGCATTCATCTGACTTCATTCCTCGATTAAATATACTGACAGCACCTCCAGAACTTCACTTTTTTTTGTTGTTGTTGTTCTTTCCCTACCTCAAATGCTTTATAGCTTCCTTTTGCTCCTTTCTCCTTTCATCTCAGATCATTTTTGACAGGTAATCCAGCAAGATCAGCCTCTCCTGAGGAGACCTCTGTACTCAGAGTGGTGTGTTTCTGTTTGCTCCAGCACACTAACATCCAGTTCAGTGTGGGCTGGGCTTTTTTAGGAACATCGAGTGTCTGTGATTCCAGTTGATTTCAAAATGAACTTCATACACAGAGCCTCTCTGAAGCACACGTGAATAGAAATAAATGGAGAGGCAATTGTAATAAGACCACTTCTTGAGCTCTCCTACAGAGTACTTGCTATATTTTCATTGCATCTTTGAAGAAATACACTCAGCCCAGAAGATACCTTTCTATAGGGAATATGGTGCCAGTTCACTAAGAGGTCACTGTATCACACCAGCTGCCCTCATTCTTTTCCTTATTTATATCCTTTAAAAAAATAATATCCTGACAGTTAACTCACTGGTGCAGTCAATTCTTGGAACATCAGATCTACCACAATGTTTGCACACTGGAGCGATTTAACAAGCATTTTTCTTTCACTGCGCTGTCCTTGAGCTCAACTATGCTGAAGTAATTTTAGAGGTTTTTTTAAGTAGTCAGTCTAAATATTTTGTTTCTTCCTCAAGAGAACACATAATATGCACAGTTGTATTGTTTTTGCTCCAAGGCAGTTTTTTGGATGAAAAAAGCACTGTGAAGGTTAGCCTTAGATGAAGAATAGGGTATTTTTCCCTACTGCTACTTATCACTTCTTTGTATTACCTAGGCAAGTAGTAAATTTGCTTATACAAGTTGACCTATCCATAACAAGTTTTACTCAGAAGGACTTTCCCAAGATACGTGACCTGGTTCTGTAGCCACTGACCCTCCCCTGTGTTGCATGAAGCCACTTTTTTTATTTGGTTGGGATTTGACCAATGTCAAATGTGTTCACTGCTTGGCACATGGAACCTGTCCAGCACAGGGCTCCTGCCAGCTGCAGGACCATGCTGCTTGGCAGCCACAATACTGGGACAGAGGCAGGCAGCGCTATAGTACGGACTGTCCTGGCAGCAGCATGCAAACTGACCTTTCCTGGTTACTATCAGCTTAGAGATATGCTATTTAACATCTAAACTTCTTTTGTTGGAAGCAAACCCAGACTGTATCAATGTACAATTATTTAAGGACTACCAAATGATCATACAACAAAGCATTTTTTCATAAGATGACATTGCCTTACAAGAAAAAAGCTGGATTTGGGTGTTATGCTAGCTTTCAGATGCAAACTTTAGGCCAGTAGTTGGCAAATGAAGGTTCCAGTATTTTCCTTAACAGACTTTTATTCTTTTCAGAGCATAAATGGAAAAGAGGAAAGTTAAATCTCATGGACCAAGTCATTATTCCTGTAAATCCTCTTGCTTATCTTTATCAAATGAAAATCAGGGCATCAATATTGCAAAGGCTTTCCACCTTGCCCAGTGATACACCCTGATTCTGCCTTAGACATGTCTGCAGAGACCCTAGTGATGCTTATTCAGTCCTTTGCAACTCCTGTAATAGTGATGATGGATGTCTTACCCTTTGCAGTGTCAGAATTTGGTCTTTGAACTTATCTTTGATAATACCAGACCCAATGAGCCAGGTTGTCAGGTCTGAGTCCCAGATATTATGCTATCAGTGCTTGATAACTGCTGCAATAACTGTATGCACAGTTTAAACAATGTGAAATGTGCTTTTAAATGAATAAGACAATGAGCTGCAAGGAGCAGTATTATTACATATTGTGGTTCCTGAGGTACAGTACTAAGCCATCTGAAATATAATGCCATTCAGTACAAAATTTCTTTGTAACAGACTTAATTAAGCACGTGCTGATGAGAACCTGGCCCTTTTTTAGCAGGTAGCATACAAACAGACATGAAGAGGAATTGCATTTAAATTGTATATGTATTAATTTTATTGTCATTTTCCACTCACAGTTATAGCCACTACAAAGATGAATATTACTTTCTCATTTGTATATGCAGACCAACTTGTCATTTGACAGTTAATAAATGATAGCAAATGGAAGCATGACAATAAAATTAGCGATGCCCTGAGCAACTCACTTTGTCAAAATCATGAGTTTATAGGATTAGCAATGGATTCAGTGCAAATCTCTGCTATGCCAATTAGAAGAAACAGTACAGATTATTTGGGAAGAGCATTCCGACAATTAGAACTTTCTGTTTTTAAACAATATTATTGGACATCCGTTTCAAGCATTCATGTCCACTTAAGTCTATTGACTCATCTCCCAAGCGCTATTTAATTTCTTTCAAGCAATTGTGGCATTGTATCCTGAGGCAGTGGGGTAAATCATTCCTTTTTTAAGCTAAGTCTTGTAGTAGCTGCTCTCAATCTCTTTAGATTCAGGTCAGGTTACTCTCAGCAGAATCCAGCACATGTCACGTTGTTCACTCCTTTGCAGCAGGTATGATTCTGATCACACAGAGGTCAGTGGGAAAATTCCCCATTGACTTCAATATGCATTGGATCAGACCCCAAATCCCCACAGCAATCAAGAGATCTGAAGGGAAGAATGACAGTAACTCATTGGTTGATGCCACCTGACCAGTGGAAGACATCATCCTGTCTCCACCAGAAAATCACCGATGACAGGATATAGCTCCAGGCTTCTGCAACTTGCAGTGTGCATCACAACAACAAAGTCCATGCACTAATTTCATAGGTAACCTAATTAGAAAATGATAACTGTATGAAACATAGGCTTTTCCCAAACATTCTTGTGCTATAAGACAGGAACAAGGCTGAAACAGGTGTCATTAGAGTCTAAAATGCTTCTTTCCCTTGGAAATTCAAGTCTGATTCATTTTGTGGGGCAAACCTTTGGCTCTGGTTCCCTACAACTAAATTGTTGTGAATTACTGAACTTAAAGATAGTATCCACTCATCTCTGCACAAGGAATTACTTGGAACCATGGGGTACATCTGAGCTGGTGCCTCTATACAGCATATGTGGGGGCAAGGATGGCAAGTTGCATCTAATTCCATCCATGCATGTGTTACAGATACACAAATAAATACCCTCTGCTTTTGCTCTGAAACAGTTGGTAATCTCTTAGTCAGTTTGTCCCTGACAAAAAGCTGGTTAATAACTAAATAACTAGTTACTAACAACTGTGACAATTACACTGAAGCGATCTGTATGTGGACATAATGATGTTCCTAATGACAATTAACTTAAATTAAATGCTTTTAATTACAATTTACACAGCCTTTAGCTATTTTACAGACAGTACTCTGACATTCATGCCTCACCAGAAATGAGATTTACTTTACTTTGTCAAAGCTGACCATAATTATATGCTGAATAATTGATGTCAGGTGCTGACATTGCAAAATGTTTCAGTGCCATAAACCAACATGCGGAATGATTAGGGATCAAATCTTTGTCACTTATCCTTGAACCACTTGCACAAGTGTCTGAGGTAGCAGCCTGTCTGCCCTGCAAGTATTTCTACCTCTGCTTTGATTTCCTCCAAAAGCAGAGAACCTTGCTTTTTATTTCAGTAGGTGTGTGTGGAATTCTGCAGACCAATTCAGTTTGCCCAAGTGCCTTTTTCTCAATGTTAAATTAGGAGAAAGACAACTACAGGAGCCCAGAATACACACTGGATCCATATTTAAAACATTAACTCCAAAGGATCCTTAGAGGCAGCAACTTCGTTATTCAGAAAACCTTGGCATGTAAACTCCACCTACCAGCATTCAAAAGGAATGAGTGATCAAAGCTGGATCACAGATTCATTAGTGATTATTCTGTCTGGAAAATCTTCCCTGATGCTTTGCATGAATATGACTAATTAGTAATAGTTACAGTAGGATTATGGCCAGAACTGTAAACTGCTACTGAGAAGCATGACAAAAAGAGCCTCATGGTTTTACTCTCCAAGGGACCTTTCTGGTAGAGATGGATTCAGAGCTCTGTCTTCTGAATCTGGCCCATTGTGCCAGAGACCACTTGAAGAGCTGATAACAAGGGCCTCAGGACTGGAATGTCATTGCATTCACAGAATTGCAGTGTCTTGAAGGATCCAAAGATATTGCTTCAGTTACGCCCTATGCAACTCTAATGCCTTTGGTGAAAATGAAGATTTTAAATCTGTCCCTCTCATTATTTAGTGATAAAACATTAAAATGCTGTACCAAGATGTCTAGAAGTTGGCCTTTTTTCCCAGGTAAGTAGTGACAGGACAAGAGATAATGACCTTAATTGCACCAGGGGAGGTTCAGTTTGGATATTAGGAAAGATTTCTTCTCAGAAAGAGTGGTGAGGTACTGGAACAGGCTGCCCAGGGAGGTGGTGCAGATGCTGCTCTTGGAGGTGTTCGAGAAGTGCACTGAAGGACATGGGCTAGAGCACTCACAGGCATATGCTGATTCATAGATTCATTAGGTTGGAAAGGACCTACAAGATCATCTAGTCCAACCATCCTCCCACCACCATCCCCATCCACCAAATGATGGTTGGACTGTCTTTCCAACCTTAATGATTCTATGGCATAAGTCAGAGTAGAACATGGCATGGAACCTTTATAAGCAGGACAAGTTCTGGGGATGCCTTATTTTTTCTGTATTTTTCTCTCAGTGTGTGGGTATGGGAATGAGTTACAGAAAACATTTCATTTCTCCTTTCTTTCTGAAAAGACTGCCATATTAAAGACCATCACAGTGTGCAACTGTGCAGTATTTCATGTCCAGGACATTCACTTTTATGGCTTAGAGCGTGCACGAGCACTTCCCCAGGAGACCAAGACAGCTCACTGTCTGCTTTCCTTTTGAAGAAGAATCTTAGGGTGCTAAACACCCCTTTGAAGCACTTGTCAACAAAGAGTACTTTGTTTTCCAATGTGGAAGCTCTCCAACATCTGCACAGGGCTAACATGCAGTGGGGTTTCTCCAGAAGTTAGAGCCTGCCAGATTTGTTTCACTTAAGAGTCATGCTTATCCCACTTAGCATTCGTTCCAATACATATTTCATCATGTTAATACATATTTTATTGCACTTTTTGTACCAGCTCCTCTAGCATTTCGCTTTTGCAATGGTGCTTAATAACCCATGATTGCATATAGCTCTGAGTGCATGTTTGTGACTTGTGTGATTCCCTCCTGTCCCTAGGAGGGACTGATCCTCCCAGACTCCTGCTGTGTCTATGCACTGCTTGCAATTTCACTCTATCTTCTCAGGTTTCTTAGCTCACATATTCTACACATAGCATACGTTATTCCATTATCATGTCTTCCCAACTCCCACAAAAAGCTTTCTGAAAATACACTGAAGTGCATGTCTGCAAGGCTGTACATATGGATGCATGTTTGTACACCTACGGTCCTGTATGAAGCAAAATTCACATCCTGAAAAAATATGTATTTTAAAATATTACTGAGGAACTCACTAAAAGATAGTTTCACCATGCAATCCTCAAGGACCAGAGGTTAAAGCAGCTATTTAAGTTGCTATGCTATCAAATCAGTTCCTATCAAGAAGTGTTTAACTGTTTACAGATGCCGCTAGTGCTTTTAAGGACTCATATTAGGATTTAAAGCGTTTGGAAAAAAAATAAATCTCCACAGGAGTAACAAAATAATTAGAAATAGTATACTTGCAGAGGTATATTTCTTCAATTAAATTCCATTTATTCTATTTCACTTCAATTTAACACATAATTTGTAGCCTGTTCTCCCTGAGAGAAATGTAATATACAAATTTATGACATATTTAAGTTTTAGTCATACAAAATGCAACCTCTTCCCAACACTCCTCCAAGTAGACTTACATAAACTAGCTAAGAAAAGGCATACATACATGCATCTCTCTGCCTCCATGTAAAGGGAAAATTACTGTCTTGGCAGTCATCACCCAACCATGCCAAGGGAGGCAAACCAGACAAAACAAAGCTCGACATTTCTTCAGTATCAGGTGATCCAGGCATTACTAGGCCACTAAAGAAAGCAGCTCGTAAATGTGAGGGCCCTTGGTGTGAGGTTATCACACATACTAGATCTAGGCAGCATTCAGGGCACCTAGCTGATCTCAGCCAGTGCCTCAGCACTGAAAGTGGGAGACCTCTTAGGAACTATCTGCAGTTTTGCAAATCCAAGCCAATACCCCAAATTAGCATTCCAAAGGAGAAAAGGGGGGAAAAAGGTGTTGCAATGGTGCTGCAACTGCACAAGCAATGCTCCTGCACTTTTTTTTTATTTTATTGCTAATTCCTGACATTCCCTAAGCAGAACACAAGAAAACGAAGATCAAATTCACAAATTACAGAAGGATGGATTAGCATACTGAGACCCAGTTCACCAGAAGCAGATGGCCACAGAAGTCCCTTGGGACTGTGAATCACAGACTCTGAACCTCATGGGCAAAGTGAAGAACAAAGCCCATCCCACAGTGGTAAGTGCGCACTGAGAATAGGCTAGAGATCCCTTCCACAGTACTGCTGGCAACCAGGATCATGTCTGTATGAACTCCAGCTCTCTGGCTGCAAAAGCACAGATACTAAACTGACTGAATTTAGCCAAAATATAGCATTTCAGTATCTCACTGAAGGTAAACCAGGCTTGTTTCCTACTATCCACTGCTACATCCACACACTGCTAAGACAGGCTGACACAAACATCACGAGACCTACCGTGAAAATGCAAAGATGCAGATATCTTCTCCCCACCTCTTATGGGTGAGCAAACAGTGGCTCAGAAGACCAGCCAGGGCCATATGGAGTGCAGACATCTAACCATTCCCACTGACAGAAAGGCCAGGATATTCCCTTTGCATCCAAATGACCCCAGTATCAGTCTAGGCCATCAACCTTATCAGTGGAAAAAACACTTGGAAAACATTTTCCATGACTCTTGTGTAATAGATAACAAGCAGCAATGTTTGCAAAGGGTACTGAAAAAGCACCAGTGCCTCCATTTTAGCTCATTTCCTTCTCTTTCTCCTGGTCTTTCAAACTCTGACAGACTGATGATGCAGAAAATAGGCTCTCCTATCTCACCACACTAGGGCAAATAGCAGCCCCAAATCTGAGGTCACCAGCCCATTTGCTCTTCTCTTCTTTCTTCTTGTACTATTTTCCATGCATGCCTCTTTTCCATAAGGAATTCTTTTTTCATTGCAGAGCTTTGAAAAAATCAAGTTATTTCAGCTATTCACACCTTCAAACTGGTTTCCACCTCACGGCTCTCCAGGGATAAATCGAGATTAACTGCCCTCTCCCCAGAGTTCTTACATGATAAATGAAGTTTGCTTATATGCTATATCCAGGAAGGACAATTTTGAAAAGCCATGGAATTCACATACTGTAGGAGTTAGACACAATGCAGTTGGGAGTTTAACTTAATTGACAAGGAAAAATAGAAAGAAGCCTCCCATGTACTGTAGGGAACAAATCTACATTAGCACAAAAAGAGAGAAAGATGTGGGAAAGTATCACTGAACTGGAGACTGATGGATGCCAAAGTCACCTCTTAGCTGTCATTCCTGATGTGTGACCTCAACAGACCAGGCTGAGGGTGTGAGGCAAGGAGGTCAGTGACAGAAGGGCACTTGGACAACATGAGAATGCATGTGAGCATTTTCTATCTGCAAAAGGAGACCAGCTTTCCATTTCATCAGCATTTTGTGTGTTTCCCACTTCAGACTACTGCAGTGGAGAATGTCACTCTATCACTATCCTTATATTAAAGTTTTTAATCTTTTATCCGCCTGCTGGGACAAACTGAACAAGGAATCCAGAATAACCACTGTAATCACACCAATTCTTAACTTTTAACTTAAATTCATCCTTTGCACCCAAGATTACTAAGTTTGAATTAACTCAACACCACCCTTATTCTGATGCAAATTTGCCACAACACTTCTTTTGCCACATGCCAGGTCAATTACAAAGACACTCCCTCTGCACGGCTGCCTTCCAGATGCACTGAAATTCCCTCCTTCAGTCTACAAGAAAACCACTTGGCTCCTCTTCCACCGTTTTCTTTTTATTCCATTACTTCAGGCAGATAATTTGCATTAAGTTAGTGTGTCACTTACAACCTCCCTACACACCTTTCCTTTCTTCTGTGTAAATACAAAAAAAAAGTCCAAGTCTCACACTCCTGTAGCATGCATAGTTAAATAACCGTATATTCTGTGATCCCATGGGAAAAGGGGATGGATAGAAAGCAAGAGGTGGCATTGTAGCATCTCCCCCGCAAAGCAAATATTGATTTTTACATAGATTAATATCATTTCATGAGTAAAATAGTTAAATATGTATTACTGGTGTTCAACTGCTAGTGTGCTTTTCAGTATATCTATCTTGTATAAATGACGGAGTAAGAGGGAGGAAAAATTGGCCAAATGCAGTGAACTAGTGAATGTAGCACTGGACAACTGCCTCCTAAAGGTATTTTCTAATGGTTTCCAAGATCCAACTCATTTGTTATGATAAGAGCGGCACAGATGCAGCTGCCAATCAAAAACGCACTGCTTACTTTCCTTGCTCCTCAGTGAGTAAACCCCTGGCAGAGCAAGGGCAAGCCGCTTCAGACTCAGATCAATTCTATCAAACAAAGACTGAAAAAAACTAAAGTTGATATCTCTTACAACCAAGCAAATGAACTCCCGAGTCTTGCTCATAAAACCGTGCAAAACAGTAAGATAAACATTTCTAGGCTAGAATGCTGACTGCAGGATTTGGCCTTTTTTTTTGTTTTTGCAGTTTCCTAAAACCCTTTTACGCCCATTGGATGTTTCTAAGCATAGCTATCTATTATACAAGAAGTCTCAAAAGCATTTAAATTTACAAGAGGGAGGCAGCATACCCCTCAGGCTCCTCTTTGCTCACCTGTGCTGATATGTGTTTTCCTTCTATGAGACTGACTTCCCTGCCCACTGGGTATGTAAACACATGTCCTTCCTTGCCAGATCCCATGTCTGCACATGGGCGCTGCTGTTCTGCACCTCTCAGGCAGCTGTACTAAAATGAGCCAGTGATGCACTCTGAGAGCACCCTGTGCAAACCAAGGCCACCTCCAGTCGTGCTACCAAAGAAATTAGCCCTATCTTCCCTTCTGATATTGTAGCTCTGGGGAATATGCAACATCCAATCTCTCTGTAGATCACACTGCCTACAGCCAGAGGCTCAACCCATAAATGAAAAGTAAGTACAAACCACAAAGGAAGACAGAAAGTCAGGACGGGATCTTTATGCTAAATCACAGGTGTGCTGTGTGTACAACGTGATCTCACTGGGACCAAGACCTTAATCTGTAGCACTTGATGCTCTGAAGTCAGCATACTGAGTTTTTTGATACAAGCATATTCATGTTTGGAAGTTTGAGACAGGAAATTCATCTTCTCTGGTCAACCATTCCCCTATTCGCCTTTCAAGGTGTGAAATGGATTTCTACTTCACCCTCCTTGGACCAGGTCTGATTTCCTTATCACTAGCTACCATGCTGAAGACATGAGCTTTCTGATGGCCTCTGCACAGCGGCAAAGAAGGGTGTAACATGGAGCAGATGCCTTCCTGGTGAGTAAAAGTCTATGAATTATCTCCATAGGAATGAAAGAAATTTCAGACTCTTCATCAGACTGACTCCTGTTGAGTAAAAAGATGTGGAGTCCAGTTTTTCATACCAGATTCTGGTGATACACTGGTATCTCCTCACTGATCTGGTCCATTACTACATATCCATACACACCATGTAAATTACTGTGCCAGAGTCTAATCTGTAAAGCTATTTCTTCTATGCCCCACTGATATGGTGGAGGAAAAGGGCTCTATCCTGGGTTCTATCCTGGAAAGCTTTAGGCAACAGGGAGGCTAGCACAGTATTGTACAAATCGTACAAACAGCACGAACATAAAGAAAAACAAAAAAACTGGGGAAGCACCTCAGAGGAAAATTGCCCTTCCAAGGCAAACAGCTAAGCTATTTCTCGAAGCTCCTTTCTTTCCTGTTCAATGCAGCTCTTTTTGCCGCAGCCCAAGCGGCTCAGAGCAGAATCAGTCGCTTAAACAAAGGATTTGCTGGGAGCTCGGTTACATCATTGCTGCTGGTTCTAGCAGACTGCTGAGGAGGATGTGATTAACATATCAGCGCAGATGCTGAATGGGCAGTACTAGGCAAGCTGGCTGCATTAGCTCCTGCTCAGCTAAAAAATAAGAGTGCTATATGGGCGCAGTTACTTAAAAACTATTCTGACCTCTTCAGGTCAGAGAAGTCAGGAAAGATTTTTCCTCTGCCCATATATATGTAAAGCAGACAAATGCCTAACCTCCTGCTTGGAGCACCCTCAGATGCTAGGTGGGATTTGGAAGGGAGGAAATTGCAATGCTGTTTCACAAGGTGGTAATCTAGTGCCTAAGTGGATAAAATGGCAGATTTGCCCTGCAGAGGAAATGGAGTAATTACCAGGACTGATAGAACAATGCTCCTATTAACAGTATCGTGTTCAAAATCCACTGAACACTCCTTCCAAATACATTTTTAAACTGTCAGCACTTAAGCAAGTGACAGAAGTAACAATGTGAGAAAGAACAAGGGCAAGCAATGAGAACTACACTGGTTTAAAAAGCAGCTTTAGGAACACATTATCAGCTAGTATAAATCAATAATTCTGCACTGTTTTTAATAGTGCTTTCCAAGCTTATATCTGTCTTGCTCTGCAAATAGCACCTCAGATCTTCCCATTTACAGCATCTTAAAATCTTGTTTTGGGGTTACTCTACTGTCAAGAAAGATCTATTTTTTTCTAACAGGATTCTTGCAGACACAACCCATGTGACAGCCAGGCAACTCCCATACCAGCGCTGTTAATGGATTTCTGCAAGTTCAAGACCCACACACATTGTGCTTTGGGAATACGTTTGCTCAGAGTGGCAACTGAAATAGCAGCTCTGCCTCTGTGCCAGCTCAGGGCAAATTACACGGGTGGTACTCACAAGTAACACTTTTCTAGCTCTCCACTGAGAGTTGGGCTTCTTCCTCCCGGTTCTCCAGCTAAAAGGAGGATAAAAACCTTGGGTATCATGCCTTGCTGTTACAAATCCACTTAACTGATAATTGATGGTAGCTGAGGGTACAGCTTCCTGTGCCTCACAATAACCCTAGCCCTGACAGCAGCACACAAATAGCTGGCACTCTAAGGAAGGTTTTAGGTGTGGTGCCCAAAGGACACCAGAGCCCAGTGCAACCTGACATTCACTCTACTGGTGTGCAGGGACCAAGGGAATTGAGTCTCCCCCAAGCTGCAATCGTCAGCTGGAGCAGATGAGATAGAGCAGCGAGGGCAAAGCAAAGGCCTCTCTGCACCATCTGGCAGGCATGCAGAGAGGTGCACTCTGGGCCCTATAGAATGGTACAACAGTGGCTATTTGAGTACCTGCTCCCTCTGGGGACCAGCAGCACAGCATGTGCCTCAGGCGAAGTGCCCCGGGGAGCTGCTGTCAGCACACACCAGTGCCAACCCCAGCAAAGATGGTACCTCGAAGTGCTTTATATTGAGCGAGGCCAATGGCACTGGGAACCAAGTCCACCTCCTTCAGCCCCTTTGCTCTCTTTACTCTCACTGCTCAGCATAGCCTGATGGAAACAATAAAAACTTCTAGGATATTTATGCTTATTATGTTCATTTCTCACATTTATTTTCGAAAAAAGCAATGCAAAGCAATAGTGAGCTGCTGCTGCAATTGGGCCTGTGCAAGTACACTTACACACACATGAAATCCATCATGCATTACCTGCTGTCTCCTTTATATTCATCAGCATTTGCAGCTGGTGTAACTCCCCCTTTGTCAGGCAAGGCACGAGGCCCCATCCTGGATGTAGCAAACCCTAGCTATTTGTTAGCGAGTTTAGAAAACCCTGGCCTTGGTACAGTTATGATTTTGCATTTGTGAATAGTGCAGCTGTGACAACTGCAGCAGTAGGAATGTTCTCAGTTTTGGTTTGCAAAGCTTCACAGAGCTTAGTCTCTCCCAAAGCTTAAAAGCATCCTCTCTTGCAGATACCATCTTAAATATGGTATGTCATAGGGAAGACAGTAGACATACACTTTTGCAGTCAACAAGATACACTACATTTTAGTAAGAACATGTAGAAATAGCTGAGCTTGATAGCACAGAGCAGTGCAGGACAACATCTGTGAAATGCTCAGTGGGGAATCAGAGTTGGAAAGGCCTGGAGGGAGTGAACATTCCTCTCCTTCTTTATGCTGGCAGGTTGGACACAGGTGCTGAATTTCTGTTCAAGACATGATCTAGTGAGGCTGGAAGAAATTTCTGGGTTTTGTCATTTCTGGCCAGAGCAGCAATGAGAAACTTTTTCCTACCTTATATCTTTTATAATAAATTATTTTAAATTCTTAGCTGAAGTATTTATTAAACACATAAGTGTAGTCAGTTCTGGCACCTTTGGGACTCTTGAATACAAGAAAATGCTGGCAAAGGTCATCAAAAGAGGTCATACAAAAGTTGCTGTAGAGAGGCTGCAAAAATGACATACAATTACCAAAACCATGACAAAAGTCCAGGGAAGGCTGCATTTGCAGGGGATCCACACTCAGACTGATAATTGTCCCAGTTTTCTCTGGATATCTCAGGGCTTCCTCAGTGTCACAAACTGAACCCAGGCAGGGACAGGGACAGCTGCATGAGGGGACAGCCCTTCTGTGGGGCTGAACACACACAGGTCACTTCAACTCCATGCTAGACATGAGTAAAAAGAAAGAACCCTTGGGGATGATACAGCCTTTGTTGTTATAGATGGGTTTATTCTAAACGACAGAAGAATTTAAATAACTGGGTAACAGATCCTCAAAATTGCATTTCTTGCTATATGAGACATTGCTGACTCTAAAATTATAGTTTTTCATAAAGTGAATTTTCCAATCCTTGCTCCACAGGATCTAGCTGGGACAGTGATATCATTACAAAGGAAAAGCCACAAATGTTTAAATGAGCTACAGTCAAATATCATTTAAAACAACACAAGTATTTAGAGTTGCAAAGAACAAAACTTTCCACAATCATCTGGCCTGGGAAAAAGTCAAGGTTTAGTTCATTCAAGAACTCTTGCGTGGTGGCAGATTTGACTCAGTGCATTGGTATTTTGCATGCAAATGCTCAAAGGGTGGCACTAGAAGAACAAACTCCACTGAGAGCAGATATAAAGGCCTGCCTTGTGGAGAGCCTCATTCGTGCACCGGTGAGAAGCAAGGCCAGACTGCAGTGTCTAGTAACAGCAGGGCAAACAAAGAGCAGCCAAGTAGGACTGGTGCTGCAACAAGAGAGTGGGAAAAGGAATAAAAAGCTTCTGCAGTAAGAAATAAACTAAAACAAAAGGCTGGTTTGGAAAAGCTTTAGCAATGGAAATTACAGGACACATGTACACAGATTTCTTCCAAATGGCCAGCAAACCACAGTTGCTTGTAAAGCTGTGCACACATTGTGTTCTGTGTTAGTGGTTAATCCACAGCTGATTAAGATTCACCCTGTCTGTGCGTGCAGAAAAGGCATCTAGCAAACAGACCAGGGAAACTATGCTTAATATGATGCTTAATAACCGCACATCCAGTTGCCTGATTTGCACCCACCATTATCTTTGTAACCAGAAATCTAAGATGCACAACCATGGTCATTCTGAGACTGAGAAACGGAATGTCCATGTGCAAAATGTGTACTTCTTGGCTGCAATATGAAATGCAATGTTGCATCCTTCTTTTCAAAAGGGACAATTTGGGAACAGTGCTGGTCTTGGCCCCTCACTGCAAGAAAGACATTGAGGCCCTGGAGTGTGTCCAGAGAAGGGCAACAAAGCTGGTGAGGGATCTGGAGCTCAGGCCTTATGAGGAATGGCTGAGGGAGCTGGGATTGTTCAGTCTGGAAAAGAGGAGGCTCAGGGGAGACCTTATTGCTCTCTATCACTACCTGAAGGAAGGTTGTAGTGAGCTGGAAATCAGCCTTTTCTCTCTTGTAATTAGTGACAGGACTTGAGGGAATGGCTTCAAGTTGTGCCAGGGGAGACTCAGACTGGATGTCAGGAAATACCTCTCTGAAATAGTGGGGCTGCCCAGGGAGGTGGTGGAGTCACCAACCCTAGAGGTGTTCAAGGAACCTTTAGATGTTGCGTAGAGGAACTTGGTTTAGTGAGAACTATTGGACAATTAGACTGGGTGATCTTGTAGGTCTTTTCCAACCTTGGTGATTCTATGATTCTTTCTATCTGTTGGTATTCCCATCTGGTTAAGAAATAAGTCCTCATGCCTGAGAGATTAACACATATCTGTGTAGACAAAGATGGATTCAAAGCACTACCTAGCCCCACTATGTGCTACACTTCACCCTTTTTAATACTTATCTGAGGTTATGTAATAAAGTAAACAACATTTTTATTCAGAATGACACCACGCACACTGACTGACACTTCTTTCAACTCGAGTAGTACAAGCCTAGTGCTCCAGGAGCAGTGCTAAGCTATGAGGCATTACCTGGACTGCTGCAGGGGTCAGGAGAGAATCCTTTTCCTCCTGCCCCTATAGACTTAGATGTATCACCAGGGAGCATTTCCAGCTGAAGCAAAAAAGGACAGTCAAGACCAGGGGCAAAATGAAGGACATGGCAGGCTAATGGCCTCATTTGGTGTAGCAAATCCCCTGAAATCCATTGACAATTTAGGAATGTAATCCCCTCACTTCTATTAGAATGACATGCTTCAGTCTTCCGTACAAATAGGAGAATACAGTTTCCCTACTGCCACAAACTTACATACAGTGATTTTTCTCAAAATAAGGTGCATCAAACTGCCTGGTAGGAATGCCCTTGCCCCTGTTCATAGGGAGGATTAAGGTGTGAAATTCCTATTAGGACAGGGGGATTAGGCTGTTGCATTTACATAAGATTTGACACAGGGGATCAGTTCATCAGTGTATGGAGGCTGACATACAGCCCCTGAGATGGACTAATAGCTGATGTTGCAGTGGAGAGGGAAAAAGCTCCCCCTTCAAAAATAACACACTCCTATCTTTTTGCATGGTTCTGCTTGAAGAGGTAGGTCCAGAGGCACCCAGAGTATCTGCTCCACCCACTTACAGCTCACTGAGTGGGAGGCACTGAAATCGAATCCTCATTTTCATGATTGGATCAAAAGTTTTCACAAAACTGCTGTTCCCTCATCAATTTTGTATGCCAGACTTAGCAGTGTTAAGCAGGTACATTCCCACTTCAGTTCATCATAGTCTGCCTTTCTTGACTTTAGCCCTAGGAACAGAGTAGCCCAAACTCTCAAAAGGTAGCTTTATTTCTTTGGACCCCAGGGCATTTGATCAGGGAAGAAAATGCATGAACCTGTAATGCTTTCTGATCTTAGGAGTTTAAGAGCAGATCCTTTAGTGTATATGGTAAGCTCTTTATTCACTTTAGTAAGTTTTATCAGTGGACTGGTAAATATTCAGTGTTAGGGTTTACTTGTTTAGCTATTGTATAGCCATATGCATAATGAAATTATCCCAAAGCATAAAATTAAGTCAAAATAACAAAAAAGATTTGCGAAAATAGAGCTAAAAAAAAACAGTGAATTAGGAATATATTCACTGCTTATTATTAACTGTAATAGTAGAAGTGAAAAAAGACCAGTTTGAGCTGCCTTTCCCCTCTAAGTGCTGAGCACTGCTTCTCAAACCCTGCAGTGCACCTCCACACAAGTTGACCTGCTGGAATCTCTTCACATGCCTAACTGCTCTGATGTATCTAAACTGATGCCTCAGCTCTTGGTAGCACTTAGATCCATCACCTGTGCCTCAGAGGTTCTGCTACCCCAGAAGCACCACCGAGCAGCACTGATGTCCCCTTGTCACCTCTCCCTCTGTACCTTTTTTTATCTGCATCCAATCAGTCTGGCCTAAGTAGAAAGCCGTCAACCCCTGCAACATTTCTTCAGAGACCATAGTATACCTTACTGCGTCAATAAAGAGCTAAAATATCAAATAACTTGGGATGACATCATCTGTGTAGGAACAGAAATGAGAAACCAATGTTCATAACACCAAGGCCTTTTCCTGGGTCATTAAATCACAACATTGAACTCTTGGATGAAATAATGAAATCTTGCATGAAATCATAAGGATAGTATATATCCTTCTGAAGTAGTAGAAATTCACTACCAGCTCTTTTATGGAGGTGACTCACGCAGTGTACATTTATACAGAGAATGAATGGGCACTCACACATCAAATTAAGGAACGATTCATAAATTCGATATCCAGCCTGACATTTTTTTAGATACTGTCTGGTAAAAGCTCACCTGAACCAGAAGTGTAAATCATGCCTTTGGACTCTATTTCTGCACTTCTGCAATAACAGCCCACCACTGGTGTACACTGCCACTTTCCTGACTCACTGAGGAAACGGGGGATGTTAAAGAAGCCATAAATAGTATCTACTGGTACTCCCGTTTATATTATAAGTTGACTTTGATTCAGCTCCCTGCAATTAACAGGAATAAGAGGAAGACAAATAAAATTATCCCAGCTGTTTGTGGCTGACAGACCTGGCCTTCCAGCTGAGAGCTCTTTGTGCTGCTGAGCGCGTCACCAAGCAACCAGCCCTTGCAGCTGCCAGGCTACAAAAAAGAAGTGAAAGCATGACTTACGGAAAGGAAGCACATGTGAAGGGGATAAAGGTTGGGACTGAATCAATCTCTGCTTTGTCTCCTGGCCTAAATACAGCACGAGATATGAAAAAAAAGAGGTCACTGTCAGTGGGTTCCACCCGCTGAGGGGGCAGAACCTGGACACTTATTTTGTGTTAGAAGGCAGACCTTTGGAATATGAAATGCAGGTATCCCATACATGATATCTGGATGCAACAAAAAGAAAATAGGTTGAACCTGTTACAATGCTACTGAGACTTAACATGCATCACCAGTCTCAGCTGGTGGCCCAAAAACCAGCACAAAGGTGGTCCACAAAACATCTGCCAAAATGACTACATTGTCCCAGTTGTAAGTCAAACCCACATATAAGTCAAGTGGAAGTGAAAAAAAAAAAAAGATTGTTTGATAATTGAAACAATATGTCAAAGAAAGGAAAGCAAACAGGCAAATCCCCATGCATGCAGGCAGGGAATGAATAAAATGGGAGAAAAAAAATAGAGCAAGAAGTCAAAATTCAAACCATGGTCTATGTTTTACTGATTGCTATAGTAATGTTAGCAGTTAGAAATATGTAGTGGATATTCTTACACAGTCTGGGAGGTCTTCTGATTAAGGAATAAAAAAAAATACAGGAATTGAGAAACCCTGACCTATATCATATCCCCCCAGCTCTTTGCAGTATGAATCAAAACTTACAGGTGAATCATCTCTTTTTACTAAAAGAACAGCTAGGACACGTGAAAGCTTTTAAAACTTATAGCCTCATTTCAGCTTGCCCATGAGTTTAAATGAGGCAAAGCACACTCACCTGAAATTGCTAAATTAATTGCCTTAACCCAGACCACAGCCTACAGCTGACTCTAGGAGTGATGCCAGGAGCCCCAAGACCCACTCTTGCTGTTCGACTTTCCGAAGCACACTGCCTCTCACCTATCGTATAAAATATTTCTTGTAGCAACTGCCTTACTATTGAAAGTAAGAAAGTTTTTGGTGAACTATGTTTATTTAAAAAAAAAAAAAGTTGGTTTTCACCAATATTAAGTATTACAAGATCTACAGAGTAGTTCTTTGTCAATCCACTTTTGGACTCAACTTCATTTTTCATTGTTTACTGCCCATTTCACACCGAGCTGAATGCTTCACAGATGCAACTGGAAACAACCCAAACAATGAACGTCAGGACAAACGTGGGACTGTTTGTTACCAACATCTGCTTTCTGGAAGAAAAAACATTCTGCAGAAACAGTGTAAGATAAAGCAATTCTGCATGGCTTGGCACTAAATCACTACCTGCTGCCAACTGCAGTGCAAAACCTTTTGGAGATGCTTGTGAGGTGGATAAAAATTCATGGAAAAGCAGACATTTCAGAAACTGCTCTCCATTTTAGAACAGCAAGAAATGCCAAGGATGTACAGATCTCTGTTGCTATAGAAAGCTAAAAATAACGTTCACCAACAGCCTTTATCGAGACTCTTACACAAAATTCAGGCAGCCTTATGGCTTTCATTTTGTGTGACACATTTTGCAACCCTCCAAACTAGGGCTGTCTAAAATGACAGAAATTCCAGTATCATTTACTCTAAAAGCATTAAAATTCACTAGAAGCTAAAAGATGCCTCAATTTTTCACTGGTATTAAGAGATGTAAGTTCTTGTTTCTAATCCATTATGAAGGGCTTTCAACTAGGCAAGAATAGAATTCTTAGCTCCTAACATTGGCTATCTATCCCTACTCTTTGATACACTTAATTTACATGTAATCCTGCAGTCTGCCAGCAGTTGATAAGCTTTCTGATATGTGTACATCTGAGGAAGAGAAGTTTAGTCTTCTTCGTGCCTTTCCAGAAAGCTGAGCTCCATGATGGAAGGCAGCCCAGGTTTAAGGTTTCAAACAGATTTTTTCTTCTCAGCTTGATACATTTGTCTCCCAAATAATTCATCTTCTAGGTTTAAAATTATTATAATGTTGAAGTCACTGCATTGCGGTTTTGCTTCTGCTTCCACTATTAAAATACTTCAGACTATTAAAATACTATGAGGTAAGGAACCAGGATGAAGGGCATAATTTCTCTCCATTCCAATGATACTAATTTGGAGATAAAGACAGTGTGAAAATTAGGCATATGAAAGAAATGGTTGAGTTACTAGCTACACAGCTCACATCCGAAAAATGAGTTAAAGGCAAAACTTCCACAAACACTGTATTTTTGTGCCCCAAAGAGTAGAATCACTCCACACAGTTTTTACAAAATCATTTCAAATGTTTCATCATGCAGATATCACCTCTGTCTGCAGAAATTGAGGCTCTTCAGATGGGGAATACTCTCATCTTTAGCGTCTCTCAATCTTTTTACATAGCTGGGCTCCTTGAACCTCCAAAGTAAATTAACTTCCAGGGTGCCATGTCACCCTGATAGCCTGGCCAGAGGCAAACTCTCAGACTTCACAATAACAAGCACAAAACCATTCCACAATGTAGAAACCACGGAGAGCACTGTAAGCCTGGATGATGTAGCACTGAACTCTCCACAGTATACATCATTTCACCACTTGTAACTTACTTCACATTTCACCAAAATTCTGGTCTTATTATAAGGCATTAAACAGATGAGTTTCCAAGTTTCCAATCTATCCCATCCTTTGCAGAGAAGATGGGAGTGTTGCAGTGGGCTACAGGTCAGCACAGTCACTGAGAAATTCTTTATTTCCTTCCATATTCAAAGGCTCACTTGTGAATGTGGAGAGATGATGCAAAGAGTTAAAGTGGAAGGGTAAAAGGAATTCAGCAACATTTAAAACTGTTCCTTTCTAAATTTTAAATGTATACCATATGTTCCAGCATGCTATTTTGCTCTGAATCTGTGCTAAGACATTTGTACTAGCCTGTTTCATCAAGACCAATCCTCTCAGCTGAATAGATATGTATAATTTAAAAGCTAAGGGTGAGAGTAATTTATACCAGTGTGCATTATTTCACACTTACGGACTTCCATTTTACTGCCTATTTATCTTGGAATCCCAGTATCAGTTAGCACGGCCAGGGGTTTTTGCATGGTGGCTTGAAGAGCTCCATCACAACCAGGGAGTGATGACCACCCGAAGCAGTGGCAGAAGCAGAGCTGTGGCCCCTGGTAGCTGTAGGGGTCCAAGTACCAGGTACGCAGCACAGAGCAGATGGTGAGGGCAGGGGAACACAGGGAAGGAGCTCACAGTCCTGCTTCTCCCCTGCTGCCCAGCAGGCTTACTGGCTGCATAATTATTCCCGCAGAGCCAATAAAGCGTGCTGTGTTCATTGTCCTTCAGATAAGAGGGCTTGGACCTGGAGAACTGGAATGACTGACCTCTGCATAACTTCTGACTGAAGCAAAATCCTCTGAAAAATATCCTTTTAATGAATGATGCATATTGTCTCATTTTCCCCTTAGTTTTTGTTCATAACTAGTTCCTCCCTTTGAGAAATAAAAGAAAGAATTACTGAAAAACAGATTACAACTTACCAGTTGAAAAATTATATGCATTTTCAACCCATTTTTCAAGATAGAAAATAATAGAAAAGCTCTGTGAACCCACACACAAAAGTTTCAATGTATTTTAAAATACGTGGATAAATTTGAAACTGTTCATGAGAATGAGATCTGTGTTTATCTCAAAGCATAATGTAGAAATAATCAATACTTTCAAAGTAATGTTAAAAACTCCAGGAAAGCATCCTTGAGTTTATTAAAGGAAGAAAAAAACAATGACTAGCATGACTCAAGGATCATGTTTTCAGAGAACAATAGTATCTTCTCTACTACAAGAGGAGAATTTAGGTTACCCAGACAGCAAGCTGAGCTGCAGAGCTGTGATTTGTAATACTTACTAAAATGTATTTATACAGATAAGTGCACGTGCACATACTTGCACACACCCTGTTTGCTGTTAACAAGAAAACTAGAAGTGTGTCTTAATTCAGAAAAGAATGACTGCATGTTCACAGGGGAGAGGGTGTGTCTTTTGGCTTGGAGCAGCAAATACTCTGCTTATTAGCCTTGCTCATTTTTCCCTATTCAGTTTAAATTCAGAGCTAAGCAAATTTCCAGGAGCAGGCCTGCAATTCCAGCTCTATGTGCTGATCGATTTGCCGCAGCCAGGGAAGCTGGAATAGCCCTTAGCTTTCATGGCTTGCCTTTGCACTTCCCCACATATGCAGGCCTACCTTAGCCAATTCTGAAAACCTGGATGGATTGGACCCAGCTTTTTTCTTCTAAACTCCTTTAGACATGCATTTATTATATTTCTGTGCCAATATCTTTCATCACCCCTGGCAGACCTGAGGGTGGATGGAAGCTGTTATCCTCTGCACAGAAGTAAAACTGTCACTTGTCCCATACAGACACCTCTGAGTGACACCAGCATTATGTATAAAACACACAGCTGGAAAGTCTTTGGACAACCTCTCCTGCTCAGTATGAGCTCTTTTTAACATGGATTAATTTCCTAATACTTCAGCTATGTCAAGATGCACATATATACAGAAAATAAAAATCACTGGTTCCATTTTGTGTGCTATTTCAGGGACAAGAAAGAAAGGGAATACTGTTGCGTTGGACGATAGCACTATCACACTTCATTACCAGCCTCAATTGTTTGGGTGTGTGCTTCTAGTCATATCTAGTGCAAGCTCTTCCTAAAAGAAAGCATGAGCTGCCATAGCTCTCCACTGCTGAGTGAAAGTAGCCTTTAAATCAAATGCCAAGAAGAGCTGTGAAGGGTATGGAAGGGAAGCACTGGGTTCAGACAGACAAGAAGAGATAGTATTTACAACAGGATGCAGAACACAGGACCGTCCACAATCTAATTCTTGAGGTCTCTCATGCTGGGTAAGGTCAGGGAAATATTTTCTTGCTTCATGCACTAGAGCAGGTAGATAAACATGAGCAAATGTACCAAACACACTATCATTCAGAGCGTAAGAACTGAGAACTCAGGCTTGCCAGAATAAACACAGGAGAAAAAACAATATGTGTTTCTACTATGTCATCAAAATAAGGCAACTACTGAATTCCAAGTACTGAGGAAGATGTTTGCTTAGAATATATTCCACATGCCTGCTCCCTCTCAGTGCAGGTGGGACTCCCATTCACACTTCTGGAATTTCTACTTGAGAACTAAAAGAAGCCAGAAACTTGTTTCATATGTCATAATTAGTGATGTAAAAAAGAAAAAAAGAAAAAAAAGGTTTTCCAGCCTGTCTCAGCTCCTGTTATTCAGCCCTTTCCCATGCTCATTTTCAGCCTATTTATTCCTACATAAACCCTGTGGCACTACAGTGAATAATCCCCTTCTCTCCTGGGATTCAGAGTGAAAAGGGAACGTGTCACTCTGTATGACAGAAAGAGCTGCCAAAATAAAGATGCTGGTGAGGACTGAATTTTTAACGTCTATCTCTTTTGGGGTGTGAATAGCACCAGGATTCAGTGATGGGGCCATGTACTTCTAGGTCATCAGGTCAGATCTGATTGTGTCCTCCAATAATTTTGACAACCTGCCATCTGTGATATAAGTAGCAGATGTTCATGTGAATCTTGGTCACTATACATCTACTAGCAAGGTTTGTATTTCCAGAAGATCAACAATTTTCATCAAGCAGCACTCCTGGACTTTGATCCTCACTTTCTTAAGAAGACAATATATGCATTAGACCTTTAGCCAGTGTTTTTAGAACAAAATGCCAACAACTAGTGCCAGAGTCCTGCTGGATGGCAAACATGAGCACAGCACCTTCCAGAGCTGCAGGCTAAGCTAAAGCAATGGCAAAATATCTGCCAAACCTTGCAAGATGATAGGCTCCCTCTATGTCACCCTGTGCCTCTGCTCATGGCTCAGGGAGTTTCTTGGAGACAGCAATTGGAACCACATCATCTCCAACGGTCACATGACAACAAATGTGATCAAGACTTACACTGCTGAGATCAAACTGCTTCCACTTTAATAAAGGCAGGAATTAGGACTCAGAGGCTGCACACAAGGCAGCCTCTCAAAAAACAAGTCACTTTCTCCCACCATTAGACTACACAACAGAGAAGGATAATGAAAACAAAAATCTGTGAAACTGGAAAACTGACTAGAGTCTGTCCATATACTCCAGCACTTCAAACAGTTTGTCCTTGGTGGGGAAAGACATACTTAATCTAACACTTAATTTAACACTGCGCCAGACACAACTTCCTCAGAAAGCTCCAGCCATGGTCAGCAGGTCTAAGGCAAAGTTTTGTTTATTCCCAGAGCCACCTCTGGCAAGGACTGATCTGAGGCCATATACGTCAGCTGGTCTTTGTCAGAATCCTTGTGACACTACGATCAGCCAAATCCCTGAAGCTGGACATTCTTCAGCCATTTATTTTTAAACAGGCCACAATGCAAATCGATTGATCAGCTATGAGAATTAAAGAGCTACAACATGACAGCTTTTGTAGGTATTCAGTAAACATGTGTTTAAATCAGTAATTCCTCATGTTCACAAGGTGTGGAGGGCACCATTCTCAGCTTGCTTGTTGGCAGAAGTTGTCATAGCATCAGTACTACTGGTTTAGAGCATTTGTCACTACTGTCTGTAGTTGGCACAGTACTGAAGACACTAGCCAGGTAGTTTCAGCAACAGTGTCTGATGGGCACACTCTGGGGAAGCCATTAGTATCCTAGACAGGCTCTTTTATCCCTGATTCTGCGGCCCATAGACCAATGTAAACAGAAATTAAGAAGCATAAGGTTTCTGAATAATGCCTCAGAAAATCTTCTGAATATTTCATCATTAGTACTTAGATATGCGTTTGTGGAAGCCTGGCTTATTCACTCTAGCATATAATAAAATCCTTAAGGGATACCTGAGGCCAAATTGGTTTTGTCTGTGTTAGCGTCTAGCCGTTGCATGAATCAGGCAATGCTGAATTTCCAGCTTAGACTAAGAGCTCCCCAAAGATAGGGAACCAGGCTGCCTTGTCTGGCTGTGTAAGTAGCTCGGGTTCAGAAGTTCTTCAGCCCATACATTATTACTTACTCTTCTTTGCAGGACATGCATTTGCTAGTCATCTCATACAAACAACCTGATTCGGAGCAAATGCAGTGAGAAGGAATGAAGCACAGAATTAATCCTAGAATGAAGTGGTAGTGGCTGTGGGCAAAGAGTCCACCTGTGCTATTCCTCAGCTAGTCCTGAGCCACACCTGCCCTCTTGGTATCAAAATGGAAGGCCTATGAAAGGCTGCTAAATCTCAGCAGATAACAAAAAACACTAAAAAGGACTGGAAAAAAGATGTAGAAGGGATACAGCCTCATTGTTGAGGCTCCAGGCAGCAGGGAGGGAAGACAGGACCCCTCCCCATTAGTGCCAGCGCTTGCAGAGCCTTTTGCAGGATGTGGGCTAAGAAATACACTCATCTCCTATTCATCCCTCCCACTAGTTTTGAGGGTAAATATTTCCCAGCTTTTTGCAAGAGAATTAAACTACTTAGTTCAAGCGTTACTTGGATGGGGTGTTTCAGTATCCAAACGGGCAGTTACAAAGTCTCATAAGGACAAGGTATTCCGCATTCCACTTCTCAACATGTCTACATCTCAACATGTTTGCATGTTCCAACATGCAAACCAATTTGTTTGCTTTGTAGCCTTGAACCTCATGCCTCAGGGCATAAATTAACTATCTCCAGGGCTCGAGGGGAAATTCTTTATTTTTTTACCCCTGGTCTTTCAGCAATGCAGATGTTACTAGATATCCCATGGGACCATTCACCTTCTTGAGCATCAATTACAAATCACAGCAGTTGGAAGCATTTCTATGTTTTGATACAAACCTTATTCTGTGTCACATTAATTAAAGTTAATTAATACAACCAATAGAATTACATTGTCCTGGCAATAGAGTTTGGTCCATTGCTAGCAATGGTACTTGAGTGGTGAAATTTTTAATGTTTTGTTTCCAAATACCAGCTTAAAATCAGTGCAGCTCTGAAATTCATTTGGTTTCTCCAGCCCAACTTGCACAAATGCATCAAGGGTACATTTTTACTAGTAGTGCAGCACCAGATGCTGCTTCACCAACTACTTTGTTAGCTATTATCTGAAAGCATCAACTCTTAGAGTGATGTGAGCTTAGTCATCCTGCTCCTTCCTCCTTGTGGCTGCTGCCCTTCCTCAATGCAAATCATCTAAAATGAAATGGCAATTTCTCCTCTGGACAGGTGGACTGGTCTCCTGTGCATTTGCATCAACTTTGTAATCAGATGGATAAACTCCACTCATCACCTGCCACAATAAATCCTTATCAAAGAAAAGATTGTCAGAAAGGATCATTTTATTAAGACTAGAAATTATTTTGAGAGCATGGTCACAAGTACCCTGACATATAAATGTATATAATTTCATTTGGTGAGACAGCTAACACTCAGATGGAATACAAGCACTTCGTCTGGGCTAGATGAAAGCAAATAAATAGCACATGCATGGTATCTCCCCTGGGCTGGAAGATTTTAAAGTCCAGAGGAGATCACCATATGTTACTATAGCAAAGAAGGCATTCAGTTGTCCTGCTTGTTGACCAGAACATCTATGGGGAACTGGAGCCCACAAGCTGTCTCCCACCTGAACAGGACTACTTTTCTGCTTATTCAGTGATGCTAATTGATGGAATGGAGTATTTAGTTAACAGAGACATGGCAATACATCAGCTAAAGAAAAAGCAAGGAATTCCATACCACTGAAAAACACCTTAACGATAAGATACTGATAAGGTACCGAACCCACTTGATATATTTCTGGTCCCTCTAGAGTTGCACACTCATCCAATCACGTTAACATAAATAAGTAAATAAACCAGTCTGATTTTTGTTGTAAGACCTCCTTGCATGTTTGCTGAATGACTAAGACTTTGGAACGCAAGACAGTTCAGGGAAAGAGAAGTTCAGTACGGACAAAATACATTTTTTCACAGTTAATTTTTTAAAGCAGGAATAACTTCTGACAGTCACTACCTGTAAAGCAAGAAACTGAAGGCAGAAGATGGGCATTGGGCTGTCAGTTGTGATAATGCCTCCTTTCTCCTAAACACCTATTTATTGTACTGCACAGTGAAAGAATCTCAAGCACAAATGGGACAGTATATCTATACAAATTCTGCAAGGTCTACTTCAGACAATTCCATTCAAAATATTTGAATGCAACTTCAGCCAGTATCAAATTAGGTTTTCTGATTCAGTTTAACTACATGATGCAGAAACTGCCTTCATGTGTTTGAAAAACAGCCAGTGCTCTAGGAATCCAGACTTATTTGGAACACTGGATATAACTGTAACAGGTGAAAAAAGAGAATCTGCCAATACGACTGGTTTCTGACATAACCCACAGGTCAGACCAAATTCGGTCCTGCACACACCCATATATACATACACACAAACTGCATTATATGCATCTCAGCACAATAGGAGCAGAAGTCATGAAACAAAGTGCTGAATTTGATCTGCTGTTTTAAATTTTTGTTTAACACACTGAGTTCTTTAGCAGATACCACATTCTATGTGGCTGTGACAGCTGAAAAGGTATATCTGTATTGTGATTCTGTTATGACTCTTCTTTGGTCAACAGTTTGAAGCTCCTTTAGAGTTCTAAGGTTTTTGTCAGAAGATGGTGATATATTCCAACGAGAAAAGGAGCAGACAGACTAGGCATAAAAATACATGCAAGTAAAGTAAGCTACTTAAACACAAGATGCCAATTTTGAAATTTCAAAATGGTAATAGTGTTCAAAAGGGCAACATCCTGAGATATAACAAGAAACAAACTTCCTAAATAAATCTAACCCCAACTGTTGTGCTACATTTATTCAAACACACCTCATCCCCTCCAGCTCTCAATTAACTGCTTTCTCATTCCAAATGCAGGTCTGCAGCACACAGAAATATAATCATTTACACACCACTCTCTCATTGCCACTACTGTCTGTACTTCTAAAGCATCTTGATTACTCTACTGATGAGCACCATGGAAATGCCTATAAATAAAATAATCATCTCTCCTCATTAAGCTACAGTTCATGGAGTGGGGAAAGATGATTTTCCTTTGTACGTTCCTTTTGTAAATTTTATCATTTCACAGCAGAGGGTGTAATGTGCCTCTGATGACACTCAAAGAGAGGGACTGTCAGGATTCTTGTCAGTATTTCAGCTTTGAGCAGCTTGCATTTTTGTATGAATATTTTCTCCTGAAAATAAAGTACTATTCATAAGAATTGGGTATTCAAGAATCTTTTTTCTAATGTCAAAATCAGACATGCAAAAACCTTTAATATCACATCAGAAGGTCAGACTTCATGGAGCAGTATGTCACAAAACCCAAACAGCAAACACTGCTCTCAAAGCAGAAGCTTCTGGCTCTGCCTTGCAACACTGGGAACACACATAGGTGGGAGATTTCAATTCAGCTTAAATTAAAATACAGGCATTGAAGGAAACTTTCAAAAAAGAACGAAGTGTTGGTAAACCAGATTTGCTCCTGAGGGAACTCCAACAATAATTGATGCCACAAATATCAAACATTGCACTACTGTCAAATTACAAAATCTCATTGCTCTCATTAACTGCAATACAAAATGTACACTTGCACGCAGTAAAACTGCTGGTGGTACCTAGCATGTAATGTAGTATCACATTTCACATTTCATAAAATGATGAATTATAAAGCCAGTAAAACTGGCTAAATGTGGCGACTTATATTAGATTTTTCTGTGGGAAAACATGATGATGAAATTCTCAGGTTGCCCCAGTGAATGAAGTACCAAATTTAGACACCACTCACCACACAGATTTCTGAAGCTGACATGAGGAAAGAAAGGTTGCCTTCTATTTTGGTATTCAAGACGAGTCATATATTGTGGTTGCTATGCATTTGCAGTAGGAATTGCTAATTTACATAGATCTTTGTGCCCCATGCTCAGCCATGTTCCCATGAAAGGCAGCCACTCCAGCACCAGACTGCACTCTGCCCCACAGCAGCACTACTCTAGGCAATCTGTAACTTAAGAACAAGCAGCATTTCCCAAATTTCTGCTTAAGAATTAACCGAATTTCCCTGGTTGACGCAGCCAACAAGCCCATAAACACAGTCCAGCTTACATGCTGATTTGGTCTTGCTTACCAGTTAGAAGTGGAGGGGAAAACACTGTTCACTCCTGCAAATAGTTTAAAGGCAAAGATGGTTTGCCAATACAACTGAAGCATGCTCCAAGAATTTTGATGCTCCACCCAAAACAGCATCTAATCTCCAAACAGCCAGCTATTCTCAAAGAACAGAAGCAATCTACTCGACCAGATTAAGATCCCGATCCTCACAACTGTGAGTGCAGCAAGACAGCATGGGGAGACAACTGCTTTTGAGTCAGACCCATCCATTAAGCCTTTTTTAAAGCATGCATTCAAGATGTGTGGTCCCAGCCCCATGTATTATTTTCCCTCAGTGAGGAAGAATCATTTGTCCCTCCCATCTCTCTCCCCACAGCTACTTCCAGAGTTGCCAGTACACCGCATCCTGTGTCTCTACAACATGCTATTGTACAGTCAGCTTAGCTGGAAAGTTGCCCACCCATGTATGTCATATAAGCTGTATGACTTACAATGAAACAAGGGCTGTGCTGAAGCAAGAGGAAAGAAAATCTTTGATGGGATTTTTGTATGTTTGAAACTGTAAACAGACACTAACTGATGTACAGGATGCAGACAAAGATACTAACAGATGTACAGGCTGGGACAAAGCAAGAGCTACATTCAGCTCACACACACTGTATCTGGACTTGGGCACTTTATTGTTGGGTGCTGGAAGGATGAACATTTTCATTTGTAAAGGCTGCATGTTGGTTGGACACACTGCTTAGAGACGGTAAGATATTTGAATAATTTTCTCCAAAGGTAAGAGAGAGAGTTAATTTAAAGCAATAGTAGCAAACCCTAGAATAGCCAGTGTCCATCTTTAACAAAAGATCTGGAGTAAGAAAAACAGACACAAAAATAAGATTATCCCTCAATTACAGCAGACTCACAACTATTAAATCAAGATCAGAATTTTTCTTGAAGAAGAATCAAGTTCTTCCCAGTCCCCAAAGCTATTCTGTACATTCTTTTAAGGGTTTTCATAGATATGGTAACATGAAATGCCTTACTGCTGTGTAGCTGCTAACAAGAGACAGATGTTTATTTCAGTTCCAGGAAAATGTAGACACGAAGCACATTATGATGACCCTTTAAATATTTTTGACCCAAGACCTGCACTGCATGTTATCTATCCATATATTTAGTCAGGAAAATGCAACACAGTTCCATACTTTTCCTCCTAATTATTGAGAGCATACGTGGATCAATTGCTTTATCTCAGCAAGGCCACAATGGAGTGCAAGGCGAGTCAAGCAACACATTTTCACTTAGTGAATCCAAAGCCTGAGAGCTCTTGTAATTACTTGAGAGCCAAATCAACTGGTGGCTATAAGCTGAACTCCCCATGTTATTTATTTAGCTAGTCCAGAAGACACGCACTGCATGTTGGCGTGCAGGACAGAGCATCTGTTTCCCTCAAATGGTTGGCTGCATTCTTCACTTGATATTAATATCAGTGAAAAATTAGTAACTTAACCACTGGCATGAGAAATCTGACTTCTAAGAGAACAGATGGCAGTGATCATCTCAGGTTAATTTTAGGCTTCAAAAACTGTTCTGAGTCAGCAAATCATCAAGATAAGAAGAAAAAGGCAACATCTGTAAAATCTCCTACCTGTTTTCCATCCAGAGTATACAGCTTTTTGACCACTCCTGTCTCCAGTTTTATAGCTTCGGTGATATCAGTGAGAACTTGCTCAAACGAGTGGGCCGTCTTCTTGTTCAAGAGCACACGAACTGCCTTCCGGGGCTTCACCCCACTACGGATGATGGTTACCAGCTTAGGACGCACAAAATCTTTGTTCTCCTTTGCCTGGGCACTGTTGCTGCTGGCCAGAGACTGAGGTGCTTTCTGGTTGGCGGATGTCTTCACATTGACAGACCAGTTGGGATTGACGTTCTTCGTGTATTCCACCTTCTTAAAGAAGTTGTCGGATGAGCATACATAACTCTCCCCTTTGAAAGAAATGAACACCAGTATAATACAGTTCTTTCTGTAAGACTGTCGAGAAACAGACAGTTCACATTTTTCCCCCATTAACTATGTAAAACATTAGTCACTGTTTTCATTAGAACTTCAATGATACCTTATTAAAACATTGTATAAATTTTATATTTATGCTTATTTACAATATGATTTAGCATTTCCCTAACGTAAGCAAGTCAAACAGTTTACATCAGCAAATACACACTGTCACTTGGTCACATAAACGTGGGATTAAATAAGATTGAGATTTGTAAAGGTATTAGTTATCTGAAGATGCACCTAAGCTGTCTAAAAGCTCATAAACATCTAATTCATTTAATCACCTAAATTATTTTGCAAATCTGCAAACTTCTTCCTTATCTTTACAGACCTAGTTACTACTTCAGCCTATCATCCCTTCCCCACAGGATATCAACATCCATTCACATAGTACCTGTTTTGTAAGGGATGAAGAATTATGAAAATCCATTACTGAATCTCTGTCAGAAAGCAGCTTCGATAAATCTAGCAGGCATAACAAATATACTTCATTTAGTGTCAGTGATTTATTAGAAGTCAGACCTAATGGCAGCTGAGATAGAACACGACACAAAATTCCACCATTTGCTTTAAAATGTCTGGTACAAACTAAAAATATTTTAAATCCAAATTTAGACACAGTAGAGAAGGGTGAAACATTACACAGTTCTATTAGTAACTCATTGGGAAAAAAAAAAAAAAGGAAAAAACCCTACCCTATCCCATCCAAAATTAGTTTCAAGCTTCATCTGTAATTTACAGGATTCTATCTACCTAAGATTTTAAAATCACCTTAAAGAAGGATTTGTAGGAGCTTCTTTGGGGCCTGCAAGTCTGATGGATCCTAGAGGATTTATTACTAGAATGAGACTGTAAAACAATCTCCCTAAGGGAATGTAGCTGTCTAGTCTGAAATGACTCAGGCTGCTGAGCATTTGAGGATGCACTGGAAAAAAAAAATAATCAGTCACTGCTAGGGGAAAAAGCCTTTGTCCTTTGTCTCACCATTAGATAAAAGTTTAATAGGAACTGAAAACACAAAATGGGTACATGTAGGATCTTATGAAGTTTCTTTAGGTGCTTTGTTGGACTGTTCTTACAGTTCTTTATGTATTGCGATAGTTAAATCTATATTCAAGGCTATTTTGAATAGAAAAAATTCCTTCTTCATATACACAGAGTGGTTACATTTTCTCATCTGCTACCTCCACAAACTCCATGGCCGGGCTATCTTTGAAAAGCCTGCCCAGCATCTGAATTTGGCTTTTCAATACGGAATCTTGCAGGACAGAATTTGACATCTATTTGGAAAAGGTGTAAATATGGATTTCCAAAGAGCCCAATGATTTCCACAGAAAATTTATGATCCAGGCATGAAACTTATTCCTTGTGAATAATGCTCACATACTTCTCCTTCTGATGACTAAATAGCATCTTTTTTGTGAAGGTGCTGAGATGGTTCACCCAAAACATACGGAGAGACCTTTAACTCTTATATAATACACAGAGGCTTAAAACAAAGGAGTATGTACTGTTTATGCCCTTATTACTTTTGGTGTTTGAGTTCAAAAGAAGCCATTGAAAAGATACTGAATGTTTGTTTGTTCAATTACTTGGATTTCTTTTTGTCCTTTCTATTTCACTTGCCAGAAAGCTGTGAGCACTCAGCAGTTATATCCCCACCAGCAGCTTTCGTCTCCTGAACTGCAGAGCAACCAAAATCATTTACCACCAAGAAGCAGGTATTGTTGCTCCTTCTGAAGAAATGACAGAAATACAGAAGGCAGAGATCTAACAGGTCTCAAGATGAATACTATTTATCAACTAGTGTACTCCAAGCCTAACAGAACCCCAGCAGGAGGCTCTGTTGGCTTGAACAGACAACATACAGCTGTTGTAGGCATGCTATGAGCAGAACTCCTTGATAAACTGTCTGTGTAGTACCCATAGCTGAAGCTCCTTACTGCCTCACATTTCTTGAATTGGACTCAATAGAAGCAAAAATATCCCACAAAGATCCAAACATTATGAAGAATTCCCACTGGAGATATTTTCCAGAAACGCTGTATTTGTTAGATTTTTCTGATTAATGAGTGATAAGCCATTCATCTGCTTCAGCCAAGCAGTATCAGGTGCCATCCTTCTCTCCACTTTCATA
The DNA here is from genome assembly GCA_023055505.1 of Callipepla californica brunnescens. Lineage (NCBI taxonomy): Eukaryota > Metazoa > Chordata > Aves > Galliformes > Odontophoridae > Callipepla > Callipepla californica. Next base: position 6,207,903 of record JALIRH010000013.1, read on the forward strand.
ACCGAGTGTGAAGCACAGCAATGAGTTTGAGACTCTCAAATAGGGGAATTAGCCCTCCTAAGAACCTGAGCCTCCTCAAGCTGACAATCCCTGGGCAGCAGAGCCTTTGAGACCATGCTGAACAGAACAGTAACATTATGCTTCGAGAACAGGGATTTCCGCACTTAAATGTAGTATGAAGAGTCACAGAATTGTAGGAGTTAAATGGGACCTCTAGAGAACATTGAGTCCAATCCTGCTGCCAAAGCAGCTCCCAGCCCAGGCTGCGCAGGTAGGTGTCCAGGGGGACCTGAACGTCTCCAGAGAAGGAGACTCCACCACCTCTCTGGGCAGTTCAAGTGCTGTCACTGCACTGTGAAGAAGTTCCCACGCACATTTGTGCAGAACTTCCTATGCTTCAGTTTGTGGCCATTTCCCCTCATCCTATCACCACACACAGCTGAGAAGAGTCCATCCTTGCCCCTTTGCCTCCTGCTCCTTAGATATTTATAGGCATGGATCAGATCCCCTCTGTGACTTCTTTTCTCAAGGTTGAGCAGACCCAGGTCTCTCAGCCTTTGTTCATAAGGGCAGTGTTCCACATCCTTGTTCATCTTTGTAGCCCTCCGCTGGACTCTTTTAAGGAGATCCCTGTCTGTTTTGCACCAAGAATAAGTGATGTGAATCCTATTCTCACCTCTACTTCCCTAGCTCAAAAATAGCAGCAATCTGCTACCGAAGGGGTGCCAGGCTTGAGTATAACCTGCGTTTACACAGTACTTTGGGAGACCACGATTAAATGAAGTATAGAACTATGCTGTGTTCTAAAAAACACAAACTCGTAGTCTATTTTCCATAAATAAGTTCCACATTTTAAAGTGAGAGATCATTGGTCTGTTTAGGAGAGTACTATTATTCTTAATTCCAGGTGAACCCTTTTAAATTCTTCACTGCACTGTGCTGCCAAGCGTACATAGAACAGCAGACAGCAAAGGCAATAATGGCATAATGCAATACACTTAATGCTTTGCTTCCACAAATGTGGCACTAGGTACTTGAAGACAAAACTTTCACATTATGCTCACAGTCGCAAGTGGAAAATATCATCTGTTCTTTCTCACTTTATTTCATTTAACCTGATCCCTAGCAGATATTTTACTGAATTCTAACGCTGGCCAGAAATTTGCTTAGAGTGACACTGTTCTACCCTTCAGAATAGTGGCTCATCCCAGCATCATTTCCATGGGTAGAGCAGGATAGCTCTCTGGAAAAGGCATTGCCATCTTCCTTGACCTACAGATGTAACATGAAGTGCTAACTCCATTTTAAATTGACTACAATTTATGTCTTTCCAAACTCAGTTTTTGGCTGTCAAATCATAACCATATCAATGTCATATCATAACCATAACCATATCGATATCAATATCATAACCATATTCCTCAATAAGGCACATCCCTTTACACATTTGCCAGCCTGAAGCATTTGCTATTCCACCTTCTGCAGCTGAGTTTTACCCAGATTTTACCACAGTATAATTGAGCAAGGATGGTGTAAAGCCGTGTGAACTTTCCAGTTTTGAATATGCGTATTGTGGCCAGAGGTTCACTAAGGAAAGAAATTTTATGGGGGAATATTTCTAGCAGAGAGGAGTGGTTTCTCTGCTACATCAATCTGTAGATGAGCCTATAATGAGAATTCAAGGTGCGCAGCTGTGCCGGAAATACAACTGATATATGGCTGTAGAAGTGTGCAGCGTAACAAAGAAAGTGGAGAAAGCAGATATGAGATTCAGTCAAGGGCAAAAGAAATAACTCGAATAAATGCATTACTCCCCAGCCCTGAACATCAAACCCATGCACAAATATTTTCAGGAACATATGCTTCAGACAACAAGCAGCTGTGTGCATGTGCAGAAACACAGCTGGAACCATGAGAAAGTACAATGAACGGCCATTTCACTGCTTCCAAACAGAACCACAAATGGCAGCCCCAAAGAGAATTTCACATGGAGATGGCTTTGGTAAAGATGAGAAGCATCATCCCAGGCAATGTCCAAAGTACTGCTGTATACAGCACTATAGGCATGAAATCAGGGTGCCAAGAACAGCATTTTTATAGTGCAGTGCTAGGTCAGTGCTAGACACTCTGTGTTGCAAAGTCAAAGCCCTGAAGGATGCTGTGCGCTTGGCATCATGGCAGCGTGCTCCAGAAGTGTCACTGCTTCCAATTGAGCCAAACTAGCTAGGGCATTTATTTATTCCTTCTATCCTACTGTAAGCAGTAGATGGACTGACTGTAGAGCCTTGACCATAAGTCATAATCAGCATATTTGTCACCTGGAGCCACGGTTAGTATAACACAACCGTATAGGCTACACAAGCACTACACATCACTGTGCTACTAATTTGATAGAAGCACAAGGCGATTATTCAGCTCCTAAAGAAGGGATGATCTCAGCAAAGATAAGGTTTGCCTTAGAGAAGGTTTCTTAGAGAGATTCTAAGCTCAAGATGAGTGCTAAGCCTTCAACCCTCTTAGAACAGCTTCTTTTGACAATACTAAAAATGACAGGCTGCGCTTTTGGAAGAAAAAAAAGTTATCCTTTCTCAGCATGCACCAGCAAGTTTTGCATGCACCAGCAAGTTTTCAAGTGTAATGAATTCCGTGCAGAAGTTGAGAAAAATTGGAAAAGCTGGATTGAGGCCATTTTGAAAGTCTAACTGCTAGCAGTTCTTCCAAAAACTGTCTCTGTAGGCTGCAGTCAATTATTTTGGTTATTAGCTCTACTGCCTCAACGTTGAGACTTTGCTACTGTGCCCAGCTTTCATGTTTCATGGGATTTACTATGACTTCAGTTGGAATTAAGTGGACTTAACTCCTCACAGAGTTCATTATATATTGTGTTAAAGTAGGTCCTTGAATTCAAATACATGAATTTCCTGCTACTTTATGCACTGAGAATGAACTTCTGCCTCAAGACCTACTTCACCATGGCAAAAGGAATTGTGGAAGAGCTTCCTTTGGCTCTTGCACGAGGAGCTTTCCCATGAGAGAAGCACTTCTTGTTCTAAAAATAAATAAATTAATTAATAAACTAATAAATAAATGCATGATTACCCGGTTGCCTTCACAACTACATGATAGAGAATTCACCACGCCAGGTTATCTGCAGGGACCACACTAGTCCTAGTGTGACAGCTCGGATGAGCAAGGAAATAAAACAGAACCACAATAACATGTTTTGTTATACTGGATATAATTAACTAAGCTCTCAGGATAACAGCCACAGAAAACAGTGTCAAGTTACCAAGGTTTCAATACTGGACTACAGGAAGTTCAGCTTTCCAGATAAACTGGAACATGCATACATTGGGTGGAGACTTCAGTGTGCTTCCTACCAAGCCCTCAATCCCAACACACACCAGGTTCTGTACAGCTCCAAGACGGAGCCTCTCCTGTGACTACTTTAAACATTCCTGGACAAGATTTCGGAAAAAGACTCCCCAGAGCATGACAGCATACAAAAGCATGGAAACATTTCTTCAAATATCTTACATACCCCATGAACATTTGTGATGAAACCCCACTGAGCAAAACATAATTCTATTCAGATTTTTCTAATGTTTAAAATGAGGCAAGAACTAATTTTAGATCACAACAGTCCAGCACAGAACAAGAGTATAAATCCACGAGACGATGGGCCCTCCAACCTTGCCTACTGTCCTGGGCACACCAGGAGCTCATTAAGGAGGAGCTCTGCACACTGTCTTTCAAGTATTAGTTTTAATCCATTGATTGCATTTTTGGCTTTTGCTCCCACATCTCATCTATACTATATTTGTATTCAGTATTGGCTTATTTCATACTTATTTCTGACTCTTACCATATGCTATAAAGAATTTTTTATTCACAGGAAATTGGACTCTAGAAATCGGACCAAAGTCCACTTTACAATAAAATACACAATAGAAGTACATACCTCCAGACCGCTGATCAAAAAAAAAAAAGACTGAGGAGGAGAATGAAGCTCAAACCCTGACTTTCATCTTCTGGCCTATGGAATTGGGACAAACAAAGCAGGATGCCTTCCTCCAGCTCAGTTCCTCAATGGTAACATCACCTTCCTGCACTTTGACATATTCAGACTACAATTTCTCCAGGCAGGAAGCTTCCTAAGCCTTGGTCACTAGAACTCATTTTATATGAAGGGAATAAAGTTCACCTGGCACTCTTCTCCAAAACTCATTTATTGACTGGGACAATCATGATAGACAGAAGCACTTGGGCACAATATTCATTCCTGACTCAGTCAAGAGAGCATGCAACTAGAGGATGCTGTCAGCAGTTTACACGTAGTCAGGATGAGGTGAACAGCAAATATGATGCTCTACTGTATTAAATCAACACCTAGATAAAGGAAGAATACTATTCTAAACAATGGCAGCATGTACTTCTGCATATGTACAGTTACATTAAAATGGATGATGAAAATAAGGAGGTAAGATTAAGACAATTAATGTAGTGATTGAAAGTGGTCTTTATTAATGATAGCAAGAGAGAAAAAAATGATCAGAAAAGGTGATTTTGAAAGTCAGTGGGAGGCATGAACATGGACAACTCTGGCACAGGAGCAACGCAGAACAAGCAGATAGTGACAGGTTCAGTACAGGAAAGGACCAAGAGGCACATCCCAACTGATAGATGTGACCAGAAGAGTAGAAGAGACTTCACTTGTCCCATCTTAGATAGACTAGAAAGAAAAATACTTGTCTAGAACCTTAGGAGAATGGCCCCTAATACCACGGAAGGACAGACTAATAATTCTGGCCCTAGAGATCAAAAGGGTCAGTTCCAAAAACCATTAGGTAGTAGCTCACTGAGCATTTTTGTTCATGTGAAATATCTACTGTCTCAAGGTTATTGGTATTATGCAGTATCTACCCTACAGGAGTACAATCAGACTACACCAAATAAACACATTTTTAAATCATGCAGAAGTAATCAAGTACCTAGAAAGTGGTGTGAAAGACTACCAGTAATTTACCCCTTACAATGACTTCTTTTCCTAGGTTCTACTTATTTACTGGAAATTATAATAATAAATTAGTCACATTGTAGCAACTAGAACTGCCTTAGTTGCTCTCAGTCTCTAACCAGAAAGCTCATTTCTAAGGCAAACATGCTGTCAAGTGCCTGTACAGTTTGTATGCAACAGTGCAAATACACTGACATTCTGTTTCCTTTCACATGTACCTGCTATACAGTTACACAAACACGAAGACCAGTAGCACAGTTTACCACAGGGTTGTTTGCAACCATGGTATTAATGACTCCCTAGGACTGCCTTTCTGAACTAGCACTATGGCAATATCATCATTAAACTGTCAGTAACAGCATACAGTTCTACTTTTCCATTTTGAAACACAACACTATTTATTTTCTCATTCTGATCAGATAGTATTTTCCTGATGCTCTGCTGGGGATACTGCAACACAGACAATCCCATTTTTGTTTCAGTGTCATTGCCAGTGCTGTTTCCAGACACTGTTTTGGTAGAACAAAGCCAGAACCCAAATGTCAGCATCACTTGCCTGTACCCCAGTCAATAAGAGATCATCTTTTGAAGAACTAGGTACTTTATTATCTGCAACAAAAGTTTCATTGTAAAACAGGTATACTTATGATGGGTTTGTTAACTTCTGACAAAAAAAACAGGAATAGTATAAAAACTGCATTTTCTCCTCCTGTAGAGTCGTTTCTGAAGATATGCATGAAACCTAGGACAAGAAGGACTGAGAGCTGTCATTAGAGATAGGCTGTGGCTATATTAAAGGAGATTAGAAAAAGATGGCAGAATCTCTGAAACTAAGGGAGGCCACACCCCCATTTGACAGCTGCATTGTTAACTCAGTTGAGAATAACTCTACTAAAATTGCATCATCTCTCTGAAACGCATTAACTTCTTCCTAGTAAAACTCTTATATGAAAAATGATATTTTTCCATAGTGTGCTTTTCCCCACAAACTATTTTGGGGAAAGGAGTGTCCCACTTGACAGATAAGGAAAAGAGGCTAAAGTCAAGGTCACATGATGATTCACTGGGGAGGTTGCCCCACCAGTTCAGGTGCTCACATTACTGTCTTATTAAAGAAGAAGCCTTTGTGGTTCGTCTGAAGTCACCACATCTCTCAGATCATCTGCTTGGAAGAAAACAAAGAAGGGAAAGCACTTCTCCTGCAACAGGATAATCAGAGTATTCCAGGCCCAAACAAAGGATGGAGGGTCTGAATTCATCCAGGAAGAGAAAAGCAGTGTAACTGTGGGTGCTCTCCGTGCACCCTGCTCAAGCTGTGCCACCATCAGAGCTCACCTGTGGCCGTGCCTTGGGCAAGGATGCAGGACTGACCTTGCTGTGATTTTTGCCCTGGGCATCCTTCTGGCAGCACCCACAGCAGCAGCCCGCAACTGCAGAGGCTGAGCTCCAAGGTAATTCCTTCATCCCACAGCCCAGGTGATGCTCAAAGGAACAGGCACACTGCCAGCCCCTCTAGAAACAGAGAGGCACTCAAACCTGCACCAAGCACCTCTTGCACACTCAGACCTTTTTTTCCCATGCATGAGATGCCTTCCCACACTTCCCCACAAACCTACCACACCATGCTCCCACCATGTACAGTTTCTATAGAAACACTCCTCAAATACTCTCCCTTACAATGGACATTTCACTATACCTACTTTCTGCATGTACCCCACACAAACTCTACTGATACGCAGCACATGAACCCCTCCCCCCCCCCAACATTCCTTCATTTGTTACACATCACTGTGCAGGAATCCTCCAGCACCACCTCTTACACAAAAATCCCTCTGCAGCACTCCCTGAGCACAACCCTTTCAACACTCCCTTTGAGCATGAACCCCCCTCTAGGAATCCTCCTGACACCTTCTTTCACACATCTCCATGTGTAAAACCTCAAATTTCACCAAGTGCAACCTCCCCCAAAGCCCCCTTCCACACACATGTTGTTCATTAACCACCCCCCAGACACAATGCATGAGCTCCTGACACACCCCTGCACACTCCTCAAATGCTGTCTGAACCACTAACATAACTCCTTAAACACACCCACCATACACATACTGCACAAACCCCCAGCACCCTGAAATCCCCTTCACAGCCCAATGAATGCTCCCATACACATTGTTCATGAGCCCCACACTGCACACCCTTACACACTGTGCATAAATCCCTCCTACTGTCAGCATGCATTGTGCAGTAGCTCTGTTACATGCAAACTGTATGAACCCATGACACACAGAATCATAGCACCTTGTACCCATACACATCCAGCACCAGTGGGACCCTAGCCCAGTCTGGACAGACATAGGGATGCCCGCAGACAGCTCCTTGAGCCATGGATATGGCTCTGTCTAGCTCAGGGTAAGACACACCCCTCTAGATCCGCATCTGCACTAGAGCGAGCATGCCAGAGGCATCCTGTGGGCTGTCACACTCCTCTGCACCTCTGTGCAGAGAAGGAGATGGGGCAAATTCAATGCAGAGAGGCAGAAGCATTCCCAAACCTGCAGGAAACGTGACCTTAAGACCCAAGTGGTGCAGCCCCCTTCTCACCCCCCTCCTCACTGCACCAGCCAGCAATACCAATTACCTTCCTCCAGCTCATCCATGCTTCCAATCTTTCGCGATCCATCAATGGTGTAAATGTAACGGACTCCCTGAGGCAGATTAATGTTGTCAGACAGGGACCGGGTCAGGTCAGCCAGGAGAGCATCAAAACTTCGGAAGCGGTCAGAAGACACAGCATATACAATTCCCTTGAAGTAGCGGTCCCCGTTGCGATAGAAACGCACCTTCTTGGCTTTCTTCTCATTACTCAGTGCCTGTAAGGTCCTGGTTCTGTAGAAGCTACAATGAGCACTATGAGTGGGGCTGGGCAACCCATTCATACGTGAGCCTCGCATGTTTCTGGACGCCTTGTCTCGTTCGTCAAAGTGTCCAAAATCAAGTTCCATAGTTTGGTGAACCCTAAAGATCTGAAGCTGAGCAGGAAGATGGGGAGAAAAGGAGTGTGAAGAGGACAGGTTAGAACCAAGTGGAGCCACAGTCCAACGAGAAAAACGACACTAATGTGAGAGCTGCATCTGGAGCAGGCCAGATTTATTTGGGAAGCATCCCCTCCCCTGACCCAGATTTCTATCGATTCTAGGGACTGAGGGTAGGAGGGGTCCTCACTGTGAAAGGGATCCAATTACTGGGGGCAGGGAACATATTACTAGACAGCAGTCTGCTCCTGCACCTGGGAGTTTTCAAAGTGTAGTAAACAGGGAGTTGGGGCCAAAGGGATTTGCAACTCAGCCCCCAAAAACTCATCCAAACACCAGTTGGCAGTGAATTAAACCTCTGAGCCCTGTGAGGTTTCCTTTGGCAACAGAAAACAAGGAGATCCCAGTGAGTCAGCCCTTCAATCTGTCGAATCATGGAAGGAATCAGAGCATCTGAATATTTAACATTAGAATAAACTGGCATTTATGAAAGAATGGTCACAGGGGACTAAGCAGTTTCTTTGTGACAGCCTGTTCAATAAGGGTTAACAATGAGATCCATCCCACCCTTCCCCCTATCCGCAGCCCCCTCCTAGCCCATCAATCAATTCCCAGGACCAGCCTACATCTCTAAGAAGAAATGACTGGAAAGAAAAATCTGTCATTGAAACGAGGCTTCTATGAGCTCTTTTCAGCAGCCTGAGTCTCCTCTGAATTGCATTTCTGCTCCTATTTAATGAGGAGGAGAAAATAAAGGAGCTATTTCCAACTCCTCCAACCCCCCCCTCCTAGCCTTAAGTGATTTAATTGCTGGAAGTGCCCCCTGCCCAAGGGACACACCGCCCTGCCAGCTCACCTTTCATTGTTCTGAGCACAGGGGGGCTCCCAGCGCAAGGGAAGAGCTCAGAAAAGCAGAGGCTTGAGCTGACAGACAGTAATCAGGAATTTCCGTATGGTCTTTAGTTTATGCTTAAGAACAAACCTTCCCCCTGCACCAAATCCCAACACAAAAGGAGGAGAAATCCCCCAGTCCTGCTCTTTCATTCCTCCCATACAACTAGAAACATGCAACTCACGTATGTTGCATGCATGTTAACACGAGGCAGGAATGGGATTTACATCCCACACTTGGCAGCCAGGTACAAATCTAGGAAAAGCTGTTGCTATCTGTTCCCCACCCCTCACATTTGCCAGAACTGCTGCTTGCCTGTGTTTCACAATGTCACCGTGACCTGCACGAGAGAAATCATTGTCCTCAGACTGTGGTAAAGCAGATGACAATGCAGGCAATCTGCAGAGAAACCCCAAGTTAGGAACGTTTTCCCCACAATACTAGCTGGGGTATATTCAGTCGGGTGACACATACTGAACAATGAAACATCCAAGCAACTTCGGGAATCAAACAGAGGATTCAGGGGTTTTGCTTAAAAATGAACTGCAGATGCTGCAAGGTACTAAAAGAAAGATTCCTCCTTCCATCTGACATCTGCTACTTTTCAGCATGCAAGTCACTCGAAAGAGCTCTACTCACCGGTTTTCAGCGCGCGGGGTGGAGATGCTGAGAGAAAGAAAACCAGGCTCGCTCTGCCTTTGTTGTCTGAGCTCCAAGCAAGAAATTCCTGCCAGGGTGGATGAGACGCCTCCTAGGTCCTAGTGCCTTGTTCGATCCCTTCATGGTAACTTTGCCTCAATGGTTTTTACTCTAATCATCATTCATCTTATTGTAGTCTTCTCTGCATCCGGGGGGGGAAAAAAAAAAAAGAAAAAAAAAAAAAGGGGTGTGTTCCTTCCAGCTCTGGGTAAGTTAATAGATAGTTAAGCAAAAAGTTTAAAGGGACAAGTTTGGAGCTTAGGTTCTGAAGGAAGTAAATTTCTCCTTGGCTTTAACTTCACCAAGAAAGTATCTGGCCCCAGTGAAAAATAGAGCATAATTACACCGATGCACCATTTGTATAGGATTACTGTACGGGGAGGTCATGGCTACCAGCTTACTATGTGCTACAATGCTGGCACAAGGCTCCAGTGTGTTAGTACAGCAACTTGAGAAAAAAGCTGCCCAGTGGCCCTGGGTCCAGTCCTGCTGCAGTACTGGTTTCACACAGCATTCATGGTTTACACTGGCAAGCAAGAAGGGACAACTGACTTGGTGGTTACACATGCAGTGCACTTAAATAATTTTTTTTCCATTAACATTGGACAGAAGTAAAAACCAAAGCTCTGAATTAAGTACCCAAGGGGTTCAGGGATGGAGTCAATCAACACAAATCTTACCCAACAGATTGGATTTGGCTTATATCCCAAACAAACAAACAAATTTGGGCTCAACTGCAGAAGAACTCAGCTATTTCAAAATTGCGCTAGCCTCTTCCCCCAAGACAACAAAATCTTTCACCTGCTTTATAAGAGAGATTTCCATTCTGCTGGTAGAAGAGCAGCACCGCAAACCCCACTCCTAATCTTGCTGGTGCTGGTCTTATCTTTATTTTAAATAAGAATAAGGCTTGGAAATGGGAGGATCTTCCCATCTGTAGAAGGAAATCTTTCTTAACAGCACTCTGTTTCGAATGAAAACATCAGATTTTCTTTATTCTGGCACATTATGCATTTAAACAGAGGAAAAGAAAAAAGAAGAAAAAGTGTTTATTCCAGCTTCGTCTGCCCTGCAGAATATTCTCCGGGAAGTGCTGATGAATCCACTCAAAGCTCCTCTTCCCAGCAATTTTCACATGTGACATTTGTGAAAAGTTTTCTTATTCCCTGAAATCATCTTTTCACTCATATAAGGCTCCCTTACATCCTCTGCAAAAGCTATCATCTGCTCCCTTTGCTCTTCATGAAATCAGAGGAAACCACAGACCTACTCCCCTTCCTCAAGAATTGATACTTGAGGAGTGCAAGATCTGCACTCCTCTGGGCACGTTTCAGTCTCTGCACGAAGATGCAGGAAGCAGGAGGGACTTCAAGGATTCTCCTTCCCATTCCCAAATTAGATATGTGGACATTCATCACCACGCGCTTAATCTGTCCACAACAAACAATTCTTCCCTATGGTATAAAAGACACTGTGCTAAGTTTTCATATTTTTAAAACACAAAGATATAAATCATGATATGCGCTCAGCACAGTAACAGCAAAAATAGAGGAAAGGAAATAAAATTTAGTCTTCAGCGGTGCATGCCTAAGGCGTTTGGATACTCGCTAGTGGCAACATGGAAGGGTGATGTAAATTCATGCAGTCAGTGGAACTGCACAACTTATCTCCCAAGTTTGACTTCCATGGAGTGTACTGAGGACAGCAAACAGTCTCAAAGTATTAAAAGATAGCTCTTCTTTCTAACACTGAAACCTCATCCTCCAGTAGAAAATGAAGCATGTGTATATGGATGTGCTTGCTCAGGACACTACCAGAAGATTTTGAGCATAGGGACTCAATGCTTTTAAAAGCATTCAGAATTAAGCACATTTACTCTGACAAGAAAGCTGGTATTTGTTCCAGACAGCAGGATAAGGTTTCTACAGTCAATGATAATGATGTTCATCTTTGGTGTAACCAAGTTATTTGTATAAGGTGCCCAAATCACAGTAAGTACAGTTGTCCCCCTTTAATCCTGCCACAGGCAAGAAGAATCTCAGCAGCCAAAGCATCATTGGAGATGAAGAGCCCTGAAGCAAGACTGATGTGACATTCCCAGTGGAATCACACCACATTTGTTTCTCTGCAAATGAAAGCAGAATCCTCTCATTCCACAGACACTGGCTGAGCTATACAATATGGCATAGAAATAAACAACCCTTTCTTGATGAATACTTCTTCACTGGCCCCAAGGAGTTAATGTTGGTCAAAACCTATTCACTTCAGAAGAGCATCATTCCCTGAGACAAATCTAAACCATTCTAGGCAGTGTGAGGTACTGAGAATCAGAAAAATTCTTCTTCCCATCAGCAGCCTCGTCTTGTTAAAAAGGAAAGACAAATATAACTTTTCAGATTAAAATATCTGCTTTAAATCAGGTGAATCATATTTCCTTCAGGAAGCTAACATTTAGACTTCTGCCTATGTAACTAAAACTGGAAAAAGACATGTTTGCTAGCATTGCCAAGCAACTGTGATACTTCAGAGAAGAGCAGAGTGCTGATAAAAGATTTTGTGACTGCTTCTGTGCTAATTTCCCTATGTATACACAGAAAATCCAGTTTCTATTATCAGGAGTCAATCTTAAATACTTTCATGTCAGCCTTCCATTGCCTTGCTAATAATAGTGTCCTGAACTCTATAAAAATTTTGTTTATTCATAGCACATCACAATGTAAGTTAGGGTGCTAATCAGCTGAAGTCTGGCTGCACCACAGATAAAAGTTCTGGAAAAAAATTAAATCAAGCGATCGTTGCTCTTGTAGGAAGCCTTGGATTTTCATTGTCAAGTCAGTCAAGATGCATGTTTAATTAATTTTCTTATTTTCACCTCCATGCTTCTGGACTGCTTTGAAAATGTCATATCTCATACTCCTTTCAAAGCTTTGTTGAATTAGATCTTTATGCCAAAGCACTCTGAAATCACAAGTGACTATTTCAGGGCTATGCCAAATGCGTTGAGGCAGTCAAAACCTAAGATCCATAAAGCCAATAAGTCACTTCTGGCCCTGTAGAGCAACAACCTTAAAGCCAAGGAGCTGATAGTTCATTTAAGAGCCATCCTATATTGGCCCACAGAGTTAAGTCTCTCCTACACAGTACTATTAAGCAATGGGCACATCACAGACTTTCACCACATAAGGTTAGTTTCCTTTGGAGATTTATTTTTGTAGGGACCACACACATCTGAAAGTCTTTTAAATACCAGTGCTTGTGAGCCAAAGTCAGCTTACTGCTGGGAGAGTATACCTCCACACAATAGCCGCCCCACTCCTTGCCCTGTAACCATCTGCAGATGCTGTATAGACCATTCTGTAGCCTGAAACACCGAAAACCTCAGGGAACAGAAGGGACAGAGTTTTCTGCATGTGTAAGGAGGAAAGGTTGGAAGCTGTAGATTCCAACAGGTTTGGCTGGGCTCCAAGGCCACCTGCAGCAGCCAGAGATTGTGAGGTTCTCACCTGCACCCCACAGCAACAACTCCCCTTGGTTGGGACCCGTCACTCCTCTGGAGACAGCCTCCAGCTGTGCTTAGTCAATGCTTCTGTACTGCTGCAGCCCCACACCCTTGGCAGATCCCCCTCAACTTGAGATAAACTTACGCTGAAATTTAGGAGAAAGGGAATCCTCCGAGGGATCAGCAGGAAACATGCTACAAGTGAAAAGGCCATTCCCTGTACCAAAAAACCTTTTAAATATCTGGAAACAATGTGACCCAATGAATTAATTCTATCACTCACTGAAGACATTCCCAACACGTTTAGATATGAGAAAGAACTAAAAAGCACAACACACATCCCAAAAATACCTTTTGCATTAGATTTCATCTGGCTTATTCCCTCCATTCTACAAGCAACAAATTATGTAAATCAATCAGTTTTCCATGACTGAAAACAAATTCCCTGATAGAGAAAATGAAACACCCTCAACCAAGGTATGCTTCATAAATCCTGCCACATCCAGGGTTCCACAAGGTAAATTTTGGCAGAAGTTCAGTGACACAGTTTTGCCTCACAGCAATTTGCAAACCTTGCAGAAAGTCATGGAAACGTCTGCCTCATGCACTGCCTGTACCCTGGGGGACATGCAGAACCTCACAGAGGATGTCAGCATGTTTTTGCTGACCAAACTAAGCATGATGTATGGTCTGCAAGTCCCCCAGCCAACGTCACAAATTAAGCCACAAGAAATCTAGCTGTCTCCTTTCTAAAAGGTTGTCCACGGGCTGCATCATGGCACATAGGAGACTCATGTGCAAGACTACTAATTTCTTGATAACGGACCTGCAAGACTAAAATTTTAAATAAAAGATGAAAAATACCTTCAGTGGCTTTAGGAGACATCAGGAGTGTTTTTAAACTCTGACAAGATGTTCAGCACAGCATTTTACAAAGACTAGAGATATTAAAAGGGCAAATGACACCAATCTGGAGCTCTCAGCCTCTGAAGCTCATTTTGAACTTTGGAGTTGAAAGAAACCATGATTGTCCTGTGTGATGGGCAGGGACTACAGGCCTACAAAGGTCTCAGAACTTTAAGAGGAGGCAGAGAAAGAGTCATAAACAAGGAAGAAAGGTGAGTTCAGTTTTGAATCATCCCATTCTAATGCGTACAGAAGTCCCCTTCCTATACAGACCCTTTTTGGTAGTCCCAAAGATTTCTCACGTCCGTATACCACAACACACTGCCCATAGGTGCCTGTGACTGAGGCCCACATTGTCTTTAGATATGCACCCATTACTAGCAGAGAGCTCACCTTCAGACCCAAATTGTGTTTGTGCCAACACATCTGGCACAGCACAAACGACAAGGCCTTGGGAAAGCCACAAGGCTCTGAGGAAACCTGTCCACTGGCAGAAGATAGGTATTCAAAGGGTGGATTCTGACTGAGCTCAGCTGCTGTGCAGTGGTGCTGAACTGCCCACTATATAGTAGAAACAATTGTCATTCAGCTTTCACACCTCACAGCAATCAGAGGTGAGAGAGGAAGCTCTAATGTTTTTATACTCTTCATGAAAAAAAAAAAAGAGAGCAGAGTAGGGAAACACTTCTTTTGCGCTATTTGAACCACTCTATGAAAGCAATAAGGCAATCTGTTTTATCCTAAAATTTCATGAAGAACAGTAGTAAATGGTGATTTTTTCACTGCTGCAGATAACAACTAATTTTGCTACTGTTCTTCAGGCTCATTTATCTTTAAGAAATTACTGTTAATCACTGCTTTAAAATGAAAATGTAACTGCTCAAAATCCCTTACAAATCAGAATACACAAGCACAATAAACGACATTTGTTTAAACACCAGTAAATAGAGATTCTCTACTTGCACTGATGCAGTCTCATTCTGGAAGGACAGACTTGATACCATCAGTCAGAATGGAAAGAACAATAAAATACACTACAGCACACAAGACCATCACCAGCATCTTCAGTCACCTTCCTCCAGCTAGGAGAGCCAGCTCTACAAACACTACAATGAACTACAAATCTGATTATTTTCCCAGATTACTAGCAGGCTTTGAAAAGCTGGGTCTTGCACACAAGCCAGCAATACCATTTGCTTCTGGTGACAATGCAAGGTCCCTAGAGTCTATCACTACATCCAGGGATTTTAGATACCTTCTGAGAGTCTACAAAGAGCTACGTGTATGTTTTGTCTTCAAAACAAAGGTTAAGGTATGGGAACACTAAGGCACTGCCTTCCAAATAACAGTACTTAAAGCACTGAAATGATGATCTGAACTTCTACAGTTCATCTGCTTCCCAGGGTAGGCTTTTCCTTGTCTACAGCATGAACATCAAGAGAAGCATAGCACAGCCTCCTAATCCATCCATGCCCCTGTACAGACTCACTGGAAATAGGGTTCAGTGGTTCATAACCACTGTTCCCTCCTATGTTACCATCAGCTGAACTAAAAAGGTTCAGATACTCCTGCAACATGTTTCAGCTCCCAGTGCTGAGTACACATCAAATCCTAGCAGGATGTTACCATACCACCTTTATGTCATTGGCTAATGGACAGACAGGTTTACCCACACACACCACAGCCACTATTCTTGTTACATCCACTGGAGAAAGGCAGATCAGCTGACTGCACCCATGCTATAGAAACAAGCCACAGCTGTAAATACTAACAGGCAATTGTTTTGTTCTTTACATTCGTTAAGTGCTTTGCTGCTCTGAGTTGATGTTTTATTCTGTTTTCATTTTGAAAACTAAACTGCTTAGCTGCTTAGGTGAGTTATGTTCTTCTAACAATTCAACAAATATTTTCAGCTTGATCCTCAGTTAGTAACCCTGAAAGCAGATGGAGCACTTCTCAAGTATCTTTCATTTGAGACTGATTCAAGACTGAGTATAATCTGAGTAGTTCTGCGCGTGTCCCCAGGGTGCAGTCATGGCTTGTTTCATTGTGGTCACCCTGTGATGATCCAGGCACCAGCACTGCTGATCGGACCGATCTGTGGTCTAATTCTGAGAGCCAGTATTTCAAAGCAGGGCTTGCCTTGCCTTGAGACCCTATAAATCCCACTCACTTTTGAGTTGGCCATTTTAAAGTTCAACACTGATTCCTTACTTTAAGGTACCTTTCCTATACACCTCTTTGGGATATCCATTTTAAGTCTCCTTATCTTTTCCATAGAGGTGTGAAAGGGGAACCTGAAGAGAGATCCACTCACAGAGGGAGTAACACGAGCACAGATTGGCTCCCTGTGAGGTTGGCAGATAGGAAACAGTAAGCCACATAAGAGACTGAACGCATGAGTTCAGTGGACAATGGGTACCTCCACCATGACACACAGAGCAGCAAGGACCTGCATAGCAGCCACGAAAGCTCAAGCACCCGCAGCAGTCACTGTCGGGCCCCCCACGCAAACCTCATTCATGCTTTTGGGTCTCTTCCTCGGGCCGTAGGTATCCATAGAACAGCAATGATGCCACCCTGTGGTAGAATTGAGCACCAGTAGTGCAAAGTAATCCCCACTCAAGGGCTCATCAGTTTGATGTGCAGCTTTCAAGTATATTATCTGCTCTCTAAAAAGGAAGGACATAAGGCACCATAAACAGCCGCCGTGCCCCACGAGCAGTGCTGCAGTGCGTGCCATGAAATGCCAAGAAGGATTTGCAGACATAAGAGCGAGTCCATTTTTTTTATGGATTGCTCTAGCAAAAGAAAGGAATGATCGCTCCCACACTTTGCACCTCCCACCGTCCTTCCTGCTTTGTGGAAAGGAGTGAGAAGCCAGGCTTTTTGCCTTGATGACTTGCAAGGACACTGCCAGCTCTGAAACATGCTCACTTCCCCTGCGACTTGGTGGGCAGTAGCATAGCTCTGATTCTTACCCAGCTACTGACAGCCAGATTATACATCGTCATAACAGGCGCTGTCTGTATCGTATCACATTACTTCCTGCCAGAAGGAGTCACATACAATCAGAAATTCAGGTAAAGCTGAACAATATGGTTAGTATTTAATTACAGTGATTTAATTCAAAGGAACTGATAGCTGATAGACTTGTTTTAACTTCCTTTCAGCAAATCACTTCCTATACCTGGTTATTTTTCCTACAAGTTTCAGCACACACTGAGCATACGCTTGCATGAACCTAACACCATCTCAAACATCCTGAACGGTTAGTCAGGGTGGACTGCCACTTCTTGACAATGATGCTGCCAGATTTACACAAAGCTTTCTCAGTTTGCACATTAGGATTAAGTAATTTAGCATCCCTAAAATGAAAAAGGAACAGATTTGTTCTTGGTTTTGCACATTATAGGATCTTCGAAAGCAGAATGACCCTCGCTGAGATATTGGATTTTAGCTGTATCTGTGGGGAAACAAATCTCAGAGATGGAGTTATAACTTAGCATGGCATTGAAACTATCTGTGAAGTGACTTGTTTGATTCACATCAGACCAAAGGAAGGCTTTTCAGAAGCTAATTACTGTTTGTTTCATGTAGCCCATTGGGTGATAAATCATTTCAAATTACAACAGACACCAGACACAGGCTCCCCATACAACAGCACAGCTTTCTTTCCCTTAATACAAAGCCTACTAAACTAACACAGGCAATTGGCTAAAGGATTTAGAAAAAGACTTAAATAAAACAAGTTATCAGGCATTTACAAGCCAGACCTGCTTCCCCTCATTTTGAAGACACCCTTCCCTTTGCTGCCGCAGAAGGAAGCAGTTAAAAGCAGTGCCAGCAGATGGCAACCCGCTGAGCCGTGCAGAGCAGCAGCGCGGGGAGCGGCGAGAGGGTCGGGGAAGCTTTGCCCTTTTAATTAAATCTTCGAGGGAGAAGCTAGGAGAGACATCCAGCCGTTTTAAACCCTGCTGCAGCCACACTGTATTACTAACACCCGTGGTGTTACGTAACACATTGTGAAAACTTCACTCGCTGCTTAAAATTCTTAGTGGCTTCTCAATGCTAAAGCATGGGAAGCTCACACAACATGCACGTGGTCATAGATTGCCGTGATTTAACAGTCTCAGTTTTCCTTTATACCTCCAAAACCCCTGCAGAGGACCAGTTTTCTTTAAGCAGCACTGTCTGAGGTTTAAATTGTACACTGACAGTTTGGGGAGAATGTAAAGCCTAATGCCCAAAGCACATTTTCCTCATGTCTCCACACGTGAGATTTCCTTCTGTCCAGCTCTAGAATAATTCCTAATCTGTGCTGTAAATTACTTCTCAGATATTTCCCTCCTGCCAACAACTTATGAAATGGGAGGATTTAACGTTTATGTGCAGATAACATTTGGAATGCTTTAAGCATTTGGAGATTTTTCTAGATTTTTTAAAAGCTAGAGCATAGCAGGTTGGGCAGTCCTCACAGAGTTCAAGGAAGAGTTCTTTAGCAGGAGCAATGCTTTAATTTCAGACCAAAGACACAGGACGAGGATCTAGAGGACTAGAGCAAATTCAGACAAGCCACAACCCACAATAAGCACACTTTCCATCCTCATCTAAGCTCTTTATACAGAGCCATGAGAAGGATGCTACTTGCTGACCAGGCCTTGCCAGCCTGACCTTACACAAGCTGAATGCATGCAGAGTATCTGTTCTCTTCAAAGAGGAGTTTAATCTTTCCTAGCGCCTGTGTCTCTGCACCTACAAAAGGAGAGTTTAGATCTGAAGCTGAAAACTGCTCAGTCTTCACAGCTCTTCAACAAACCCTAAGCCCAGGGCCCATGCTTCAGGAATTTGAGTTTCCTTGGGAAGAGCTGTGGAACTGAGAAACATTAGTTTTCTCACATACAGAGTGATCAGTACCAAGAAGAACACAGTAAAGAAAGGCTACTGAAGAAGTGACCATTTTGGAGTCATTAAGGGGGGGGGGGGGGGGGGTGAGTTACAGTGAGGAAAGATTACAGCAACATCCTGCTAATTAGCAGGGGAGGAGACAGGAGGTCCCATTCACTGAACTATTGTTTTTAATTAGGATATGGAGTTATTTCATTGGAAGGCTGCTTTCCATCTTCTCTTCCAGAATACAGATTAGCAGTAAATTATTTAATTCACATTGGCCAAATAACTAGCAATTCACGGAGATGCAATTGGATTTCAGAAGACAGATTTTTAATATTCATATCAGCTGCTGTAGCTGCATTTTCAATCCACTGCAGGATTTAGCAGGCTGTGGATGTCAGAGGTGTCACTGTGTGTTGAGTTTGGGACAGAGCAGTGGGTTGTGTGAGCTCGTGCTGTGACAGGGGTGGATGATAACTCACCAGCTGTGTTCATGATGTAGGGATAAGAACTCAACAAACCCCAGGCCAAAGAGTATTTGTTAACAGGAACCAACTGCCCATCAGTCTCAACTTCACTATTCTCTACCAAACCTCTCCAGTTTAGCCACAATCCAGCAGAGTGTCAACATCCCAGAAGAGGCACCATTTTTAATTACCGCTGCCCCCACCACACATACGACCTCTGCAGTGCAGTGACTGCTCCACATGCTGTTACTCACTTTCCTGTGGATCACAACTAGCTTCTAAATTAAAAACAAACAAACAAACAAAAACTGGCCTAAACCAGTTTTACCCACAGCATAAGCAAAGTATTGATTAGTTTGGCTCAATTGTCATAAAGTCTCTGCTGCTTATAAAGCATTCAGAGATTGTACAATAGGATTCATGAGGAAAGTCAGCAATATACAAGATCTAGTGCCTTGAATCTAAGGAAACAGGATTTTCAGAGCAGTGAAACATAGAGGACAATATGAGTAAAAGTAACACAATCCTAAGCAAATACCATTAACTTCCTCACACACTGGGATAGGCTGCATCAGACAGTCTGTCGAGAGATTTTTGTTCCCTTATATTTTTCATACTAGCTGGAAAAAACACCTGTGCTGTGGATAATACTAAGGATAAGCAGTCCTTAAGTCGGGGAGAGGTGCCACTATACCTTCATTAGAAAACAGCCTGTTCTGTGCCTCAGTCAGGCAGTTTTATGGAGCAGATTTAGAGGAACCTTACTGATAGAGATCTTTACTAGCAGGGAACACAACCTTCAGAAACCAGGCATGTAATAATTTATTCTGGTGTCATCATTCCCTGAAGTAAATAGCATTGGATTTGTTTCTGAAATAACTAGCTCATTACCTCAGCCTGTGGCAGAAGCAAGTGCCAGCCATCTGGAGTGCTAGATGGCCCACTGCCAGCATAGCTGTGATGCTGTGGAAGAAGTGGAGAGCAGGGGTGAGTTAGAGCAATGAGCACAAGTACAGCACAGACAGAAGGCTGAAGCAAGGGGAGGGACTACACACGAGGAAAAAAAAAAAACTGCTCTTAAAAACTTGTAACTGTGCCTAAGATCAAGCAGTTGCTGGAAACAAGCTGTTTTCCAGCTATTTGATAGCATAAGGATAGGGAAAGAGATGACCTAGCAATGAAGAATTAATAGAAATAAAACAAATAAAATAGTGAAGAGTCAACCCACTATGCTGAGTTGGGAAATGTAAGTTCCCTGACTTGAACTCCAGAGACACAGGAGAACCATCACAGTATGGTTTACTGACAGACAGTTTATCTTTCTCACTAAGCAGTCTAGGCTTTGTAATACTTATACAGACCTTGTTTAGAATCCGCTTGACATCTTTAGCTCAAGTCATAGCACTTTACCATTTTGTTATCTTATTGTGATGCTGTAATATGAAAAGCAGTCATGAGAAACTAGATCTTTGGCACAAAGAGATTTACCAATTTAGCACATACAAAAACATGATCCAAATTTCCAGTTCTTGGTAACTAAACAGAATAGAAAATAATCTCCAGAATATACTAAGCAACATTATCTCTAGTAAGTGCTTACATACCATTTAAACAGAGACTTGTCAGCAAGAGCAGGTTGGTTAAAAGCAGAAGCCAGGTGGGGCTGCTTACAGTACTTAAAGGAAATTGGGGGGAATCATTTCTGTTTTTTTCCCTAGTGCTTACCAGTATCAAGTTATGGTAGAAGAATTGGAACACTTGAGCACTAAGTGTTACAGCATTTTGCTGCATGGGAATGCTGTTTTTCATTCCTACCATTGTGTGTTCTTAAGACCTGGGCTCTTTGTGCTGTAAGGAATGGTAGTCAAAGTCTAGTAAATATAAGAGTCAAGATAACTATGTTTGTCTTCTGTTGGTCTAAGAATATAAAGCAACTTGTGGCTCTATCTTCCTGGAAAGTTAAGGCCTTTAGCGTCTCTCCTATCTTTCTTCCAACTTTGCCCTCAGGGGAAAGAAAATCACTGTTTAGGAAACTACATGTGAGAGTCATGCCTGCAGAGGGCTAATTCAATATTGCTGTGCCACAGGGCTGTGATCCCTTTCTCTGGAAACAGGAGAACAAATCTTTCTTTGTGAGGGACAGGCGAGCTGTCTTTTGGTGGAAACATAAAAAAGACGTTTGACCTTTTCCACAAAATCAAAATGTGCTAAATTGGGCTGATTTTAAGGAGGAAACGTTTTATCACCAGACAATCAGGAGACCAACAGATAACACTGCTTTAGTTGGCTACAAGCTAGAAACATAGGTCAGATCAGAGTTCTCTGGTTCTGTGTCCCATACACAAGAAGACACAGTTCTGATGTCACTGTAAAATGTGAGAAGTAACACTTGGGCACAAACATACTCCTGAGTTGTTTGCCAACCCCTTATAGTTAGTGTTTGCCTGCGCTGTGAAGTTTGGGTCACCTTTCTTCTCTACTATAAATTCACAAATACTTGTATAATATTTACCATCAAGTACTTCCAAAATGTTTTGCAGTCTTCAGAACCTTGACAGTATCCAGAAGCAATGAATTTCATAGGTTATTTAGAAACTTCCAACAGGCATTCACTATATAAACAGGAGTATACAGCGGCAACCACTTTATTCATAAATAGCAACAGGCAGTAATGAGCATCGACACAAAATGAAACAACATAATGGGATATGCATTGAAGATGTGGTTGATATTTTTGGCTTCTAGTATTGTCAATACATTCTTTTTCAGTGACAGAAATCTCAAAGATAATGAAATTGTTATCGCTGAGAGTTTAAATATCAGCCAGATCCTGTACTTGCTGAGAGCTCAGCCAGCCCTTTCTCACTGCAGGGAATTCACACGTGTAAATGAAAACAGAAATGTGGTTCTACATTCTGCACTTCAGAAACTCCTGAACTCAGAAATGTGCAAGGAAAAAGGAGCCCTGTTGTTCAAACAGAATCTCCTGGTGTGGTTAAGGTATTAAGGAATCTTCTGGATACAGTGAAAGGAAATCTTCAATAACAACTTATAGGCATTTCTATTATGAATCAAAACATTTTGAATTCAGAGGCAATGGGTGGCTGGGAGCAAGCCGTTCTGCAGGGAATGTTAACTAAATGGAAGCAGTACTGTGTCCAGTATGACAGATTACAGATGAGGGAGGGGAATCTCTAGAGTTGTTATGGTTCATTGTATGGGTCATAGAGGCAACTTAGCAAAGATTTCTCAAGTTACCCACAGAGGGAAGGGTTGACAAAGAAATGTCCATCACCATAATCCAAATGATGTGGCAGTTTTTCTCTTTGAGCTTTCTGTATTCCTTGTCCACTCTTGCTTTCAACCCACCAGCTGGGATAGCTTTCATAGTGCTGATGAGCACTGGGCGCTATTGCAGTGGCTGGAGATGGTTTGGAGTTGCACTGGTTCCCTAACAGGGAATATAAAGCCTGCCCCAGTCAAGGTACAAAAGATGGCCCAAGGTCCTCTGGTTAACATAGACCTAACATCCTGGCTATGTAGAATTTACCTTCAGTAGAGTAACAGTTTATGAAAGGAAAAAAGGAATGATTAGATACTCAAGTCTCTAGTTGGAACTTTTTATAACATTTCAGTGGGGATTTGGAGCTAATGACCATTATAACACTATGATTTCTAATGCAAATATTTCCAAGGTTAATCTAAACACATAAACAATAGAAATCATGTCTGCGGCTCTCTTTTCAAGTGGCGCCCTACCTGTACATGCTACATCCCTCTGAGGTAGCTGGACTATGCAATGGGAAAAAAAAATCTGCTTGCATTTACACAGGAGCTGTTTAAGCTACAAGGGAAACTGTTAGGTTTTGCAAACCAAGCTTCACTGCTTTTCATGTCCAAGATGACATTAATTCAAACTTCATCCAGTTATTTAAAAAAAAAAAAAAAAAGCAAAAAGCATAATAAGTCAGGTGAAGGGGTCCCCCAGCTGAGTCCATTTTCTCTCCCTACTGCCTGTAGTTAGTGACCAAACAGCAATTATACATTTATATCTTCTTCCAGAAGTGAAGATGCCTCTTCTTTGTGACAGGGTCACCAGGACCTCTTCAATGAAAAGCCCGTTTGTTTTGTTTCCCTAAGGTCACCTGTGGTGCAAACAGGACCATGTTTTGATAGTTTCTGCCATCTAATTAAGGAAGGGTTGTGTGAGTAAGCAGGTAACCTGGGAGCTGGTCTTCTGTGAGCAGGGCAAATTTCATTTGTGCAAACAGAAACCTGGGGCTTACACTGAATTATCAAGTGAATTATAGCAACAGATCACTTTCCTTTGGAGTGATTTAATTATCACAGATTTTCCAAATGAAGGGGAGAAAGTAATCAGAGGAGGGACAGAACATTTCCTGAAGAAAATGACAGTTTGCCAGTTGCAACCTTCACCTGGAGATGTCAAATCAAGATCATTAAGGGCAGGTGATATGTTGCCATCATTTGTGTTGCAAAGAACCAGTTTTTCCATGATGCAATACATAGAAATAAATATACAAATCAAAGCATTCAACAGAAAAGAGAGCATGGAGGGCCACTTCTGTTCCTGGAAGAAAGACAAATGGCCATAATAACATGTATTAAAAGCACATCAGTCAAAAAGATGGGAGAACAAAGAATTAAGTCAGTTTCTTAAGTGGCAAACTGAGGCACGGGAAACTAAGAATCTAGGATGAAGCTCAGAGCTGTAGCCTGAAGTGTTATTCAATTTAACAGCAAGTAGGAAAAAATTCTAGGAAAAAAGAATATTATGCTATTATAGATACATGCAAGATAAGATAGAAGGTATCCAGACTTCCAGTTCAAACCATCACGGGAAGAAGTCCACAGAAGTCTGCTGTAGCTGGTCTGTGCCAGCCTAAGAGCAATTCAATGTCCAAAAACAGCAGGATTAAAAAAAAGCCATTCTGACCTTTTAACCACAGCTGCATGAAAATCTGCAGTATCACACAGACTTCTGGGAGCAACAGCAGTGCTAAGTAGATAAGAAGAAACAATAGATATCCCAGTATTATGTTTTCATAGAATATTACACCTACAAACAACCCAGCCTCCTTTCTGACACTGAAGGATAATGGATCATGATCCATCAGTCAATCTTTGATATCCACTTACCAGATCTGCAGTGCTTTTTGAGACAGTCATATTACTTCACCCATACTCAGAGCTTTTCAGCATCACATTTTGCATTCTGCACAGAAACCCAACCGTGTACCTTCAATGCTAATTCTGAGTTTGTTACCATTATCGCTTGCTCAAGGCACTTGTATCCAAATCTCAATCAGGAACTCAGTCCAGTTCAGATCTATGTACCATTCAAACCAAACAGATCATATCTTCCCACATTATCTTTAAGACTGCAATAATTGGCATACTGCTTAGATTTAACCACACTTTATCTCCATGTTTGATCATTGTTGAAAACCTTTCCTTCTGAAAAGGCTCTGCCTTTTCCTTGCACCACTTCACACTACCAAAGCAATTTTGGGTGGAAGTCAGGAGTAGAATAAACCAAATAACTGGTAAGTTAAAGCCTATGACTTCAGAGATAGACAAAGAGAAAAGCATTTAAATGGGCTTCTGTCTCTACTGCTGAGTGTTTTCAATAGGAACGCTACTTTATCTGCTTCGTCCTCTCTACCAGACTGGTTGCCTTTAAGATTGAAGCAGGGACAAAGAGGGTTCAATGTGAGGAAATGAAAATAATGCTCAGGCTATTAGGAACGTAGGGAAGTACTTTGGAGCATTGAGACCTGAACAAGATCAGTCTGGAACAACTGGAATGCTGCTTGAATGAGTGGCACTGGAATTTCTCTAGTCACATGCACTCTTCATTTGCTTCTTCGTTGTTCTTTCAGGCAGGTTAACATGTTTCCCATGCAGGAATCTCATCCTCTTTCTCAGATGAATTACCTGAAGTACCTCAGACACTTCAACATTTCTTGTCAGACGCATGAAACAAGTCTTAGATCAGATGGCAGTGAATCTCATATGCCCTGACAGTCACAAGCAAAGAAAATCATTATGTCAGTAGAGCTGAGAAAACCCTCAGTGTCCCACTACCAGAAAAAAAATAAGATGTGTCTTCAAAAGTGACAGTTCTTACTGCTGAATGTAGAGACAGATGTGCCAAGTTTTCTTCACACAGATTCCCTCTGAATGGAGCTATTTGTTAGTGGACCTTGCCTTATAATTAAGGTAGGAGACATTGTTTTTCTGTGACAAAGAACACTAAAGAAACAGAAACAACATATTTCTTTAAAAAAATGTTTTCCTGCTTGGATGAAATTTTTTCAGGCAGAAAACACTTTATCACAGGCCATGCAGTACAAACTGTGGGTACATCTTATACAATATGAAGGTAACTTGTAGAATTATAGCCACTGAAAATGAAATATCTCAAAGTATTAAAAGGTAAGAAATGTTATGGCTAGAAAAGGTAGCAATACAGATCTTCACGATACTTGAAATGAGATCAGCTGGAAAAGAAAGATTCAGAGGTTTTAATCCTATTCCAGAGAACACACATGTAGAGTAGTAGAGTTCATTACACTGCAGGTATTCAGACACCTGGACATGACTCAACACAATGGATTTTTAGCTACATCACTACAACTAACAGGAAAAGTTACCAGAGTAATTTTCCAAGTCAAAATCACTGCAAAGAAAATACACTTGGCCTTTGCTATCTACCCTCCCAATTTATGGCTACTGCTTTATTTGAAAGTAGGCTTCCTGAAGAACTTGTAAATACACTGCAGGAAAGAATTTTCACTGTGACAGAGATGAGAGTATTGTTTTGTAGTCTGTGTGTTTGACTTTCCTAACAATTCTGCTTTTAGCAAGATGAGACTATGTTCAACCAAGTTACTGCTGGGAGGCCACAAAACCAGTTGCAGAGAGAAAGGGACAGTGTAATTATAGGTCTTAGAGGACTGCATTCATCCTTTCTGGCATGGTTTTTCCACCTGCTTACTGCCAGTTGAATAATCACTGCTCACCAGAACACACAGTGGGTGAAAAAGCTGAGTGTGAATTGACTGATATGAGGTAGCTTCAAGGAGCTCCAACCCAGCACCACAAGCTTCTGGGATGTTCGTGGGGTTATACCTGAAATACAGACATGGATATACCTAGATGCTACTCCAGGCCAGCAAGAGTGAATCAGACAATAAATTTCTGCGCTGTCCCCAGTTTTGTGACTTAAAAACTAAATGAGGGGCAAGTGAAAGCTTCTTGCATTCTTAGGCATTTTTGTTGAGTTTTTTTTTTTTTTTTTTTTTTTTTTTGACTAGGAAAAGGCACATTCATTTTTTGTAAGAGTGACCATCTCTTTCCAACCTAGCATAGCCTAGAGCTTTCATACAGTCCCACAAGAATCAGATACTCACAACCAACGACTGTTCTACAACTAAAAGCATCTGAGGTTTTGCTGTGGCAGCGAATGATAAAGATTTACTAACCCTGCTAATGAAATATGCAGACACTTAGTCAATCTTGGAATTCAAGAGCAATTGGCTGATCACCAGCCAACCCAAAAAGCAGATACTAAAACCTTGCTTAGTATTCTGCTGACAGTGTTGTGGAGGTTACACGTGAATAAATGGGAAACAGCTGCCCCTTGCTGCTTTTCCATTGCAGCCTGTCCAATATGACCCACACACTGAAATATGAACACTGCAGTAAATTGACTGCTCATGTGAACTTTGCGTGAGCCTTAGGTGAGCTGGGGGTGGACAGCTTGGAAAGAATAAGGATGGACAACAGACAACATGCAGAATGAGTTATAAGGAATACAATGGAAAACTAACAGCAGCAGGAGGGAGGCTGCAGATTGCAGACATTAACACTCATAAAATCACGAGCAGTAACATAGGTTTGAGGAACAAAGTTCTAGACCAGCCTCTCTCCACCCTTGTAAAAGTACTTATCTTGACAGTAGATTCCGAACAAGGCTTCTCCAGCATCATAAGCATAAACTGATATATTTTAAGCTATAAAGCTAGGCTCTGTGCAATGTGGATAACATGCAAATCTCTGCTCTGCAATGAGTAACAAGAACGTGTCAGAGGGCTATACCGGCCCCCATCTGCCTACAGTCTCAGAGCTTTGGTAGTGGTAACATTCCACATTGATAGAGTGAATACCCATAAGTCTGCCTCCTAATAATTTCTGGTAGGCTAATGCAGCCTGTAAGGAAACACAGCACCTCTGGGTACTGCAAGCTCTCTGTTAGCATCCAGAACTCAACAATTAACCTTTTACAAGCAATCAAGGGAACGGGAATACATCAAACATAGGTGGCTAAGCTAGTATTTAAAGAACAAGACCCTGCACTAATATCTGCCTAAATACACAGGGGATACTAAGGAAGGGTAGATATAGTCCCCACTGGTGATGTTAAGATAGCAGTGTTTGCTTTGGCACTCAGGACTGCATGCTCAGCACACAGGACAAATATGGAGCCAGGTGCCAGCAAAACATCACTGCATCACATTCACAAATATCTCTTCTAGGATGCCCATCTCCAGGAACTGAACACACAGGTAGTAGAAATGTGCTGGGGAAACCACACACTGAGGAGTGGCTGTGGTGCATGTGGACCACTGCTATCACAAGCATTGGTCATCAGTACAGTGACTTCGTATCTGAGAAATACATGAATGTCCATCCCTATATGGTTGGTACTTTGAGCCTAGGCACTAGACAAGTCTGGGTTTTAAGAAGCTGGAAGAGGTTGGCAATGGGGGATAATAATACCTCCTAATTCCAGTGGGAACTGAAAGAGACTGTGTGGAGTGAGGCAGGACACAGTGGATATTTCGGACCTGAAAACAGAAGTACCAGATGACCAAGCAGCAGACTTCATGATGTATGCCACGTGGGAAAAACATGAGATTTTTTCCTAGGTAGAGTTGTTTTCAATACAGATAAATATGTCTTCATTTATAAACAGTGAAGCCATAAAGCAACTTTGTTGATAGCATGCTAAAAATAAAGAGAGAGATCAGTCTTCTGATAAAAAGGAAAGTTCAATAAGGTCTTTGTCCACTCTATTCACAGAACAGTGACTTCCCAGACAACTTGATCTCAGAGACAGAAGGGAAATAGTTTTTTGTGGTACGTAAATTTTAGATTTGGAGGAGAAACCAAACTGGCTATTAATATTCAGGCACATTAACTAAACACAGTCACAGAGCAGCTTTGCTTCTCCAGAAATGAACAGTAATTAAGTGGAACTGGCCAGTGAGCTTGCTTTGTTAATGGCCCAGAGGCTGAGGAAGAAGGAACTTGTGACTGCTATTAGACAAAGGCATCAAATGGAAGCATCCCCTGGCTGTGCCATAAATATATAGCAACAGCTGTTACAACTGAGACTAAGAGAATGTCTAGGCTGACATCCTGTCTCCACTGCTGTTGGAAAGGAGTAGATGCTAAAAGCTGTCATATGACTAGCCTCCAGTAAAACAGCAGAAACTCAAACACAGCCACTCCATAGTTTTCTTCATACAACTTGCTCTGCCCTTCCTCAGCATTCTAAGAGCACCCATTGGGGATTTAAATTCACAGCTACCCTGGAATCACTGGTAATGTTTTGTTCCTACTATTGTATCTCAACTGGGAAATAGTGTATTTTCACACAGTTAATCATAAAACAATTTTAAAGTCTTCTATTTCACAGAACTCTTCCTGTTCTCTCAGTTTAGTAGAATAAAGTGGGATACCATTACACAGGGTCAGGGCAACATGTGGTGTCTACATCACAGCAGAAATCTCTGGGGCCCTTCAGCCATAAATGGCAAACATTAAGGTATAGATGCTTTCATGCAGAGGCAAGAGAAAGACTTTAGGAGTCACAGCAAGTGGGGGATTTCTACTATTGGGAAGGGTCAACTCCTGGGAACTGGATTAAAAAAAAAATAACTGAAGGACTCCTTGATGAAGCAACAGCATAAAGTACAGGTATTATTCCCACTGATAACTTTGACTTCTTCAGTTACAAGCACCAGGTTAAAAATCTCATGCCCAGTTCCACATTAAATACAGTTCAAGTCTCATTAACAGATGTCTGTGATGCTGACATTTGTCCCAGTAGGCATTATATCCCTCTGCACCAGCATCCCCATGCATACAGGGGCCACAAGGGACACCTGAGTTTTAAGGTGAATTCTCCTGTTGTGTGGGCACCCATAGGCGGACACCTGGAGAAAACAGGGGTTGAGCAGCACTCCTTGTGCAAAGAATTCAATCATATTTACTCCAGATGGGTTTAGAAAGAGGTCATCCAGCTCTGGGTGGAAATGCTGATATCTGAAAAGTCAAAAGTGTGTGGGTGGGCAAAGTCCCCTCAGCAGCATATTTTGTAAATGAGAACTGAAAAAAGGGATTTTCCTCTTTGACATTGGAACTAGAACCAACCAACCAATGAAATAAAAAAAAAATGATGTAATGGGATCATCACAAAATTGTTTTCCTTACAGTATAAACTGTTGTAATTATTATTTAATGACTGGAACTGAAAACTGGTCCCCCCTGAACATAGGCATAAATCCATCTGTTAACTGCGAATCATGCACATAATGCGACATCTGAGACTTCAGAGGAGAATTTAACTGTTTTGCAGCTAGCATTCCCTATACTCTACTGTGCATTCAGTCTGTCTGTGAGGATTTGATTAGAATTCACAGTGTATCTGTTCATATTTTAAAGATTCTGAAAGCAATGCATTGCCAGTAGTGAGTTAAATAAACGCTTAAGTTGATTAGCCTGGGGTTCAGACCAAAATGGCACCCTGAATAAGAGTGAACTCCAGCTTTAGGAAAGTTTGTGCCATGTTCAGGTGGTACCTTAGACTGTAATAGGAGAAGAGGCATACGTTGCAACATGTATGATTGTAGATACAACTTTTCTCATCATCTGCTTTGTGAAGCAGTTTTGTGGGAATCACATCCTCAACCCTTCAAGTTGGTCCTGAAATCCGTGCGAAGCCCCCAGGAGTCAAAAAGCTCCCTTCACAGACATGCCCTGCTCCAGGTGGGCTGAAATGAGCCTTGTGGTGGTGATGCACCCAATAGCTCAAGAGTGACTCACTCACAGAATTAATATTAGGACAATATTAAGTGGTAATGAAGGCAATGCTAAGCAGTCTGCAGCCACAGCATGAAGCAAGACTAAGGGTTAAGGATGTGGAAATAAAAATGAAAAAGTAGATTTTCAGGCTCTGTCAAGAATATCCAGAGTTTCAGGAAAACCAGGTAGAGCACCAAAATGCATTTTATGTAAATACACAGATCAGCTGTTGATTTTGACAATTGTGTCTATGCCAAGTCTCCCCTGGGGCACGAGCCCTGCTACAGAAATGGGAAGAAGTAGTTTTTGAGCTACTCAGTTCCCAGCAAAACCTGCACTGTCCACATGGATTTGTCCATCATCCACTGACCTAGTCTCCTGGAAGACAGTCCATTATCTTGTTGCTAAAATAAGACCCAGTTATGAACAGTTTATAGTGCACTGCCATCAATCATGCCAAGATCATCCAGTAAGGAGTGTAGTTGGGCTGTAAGACAAGCTTGATTATGAGTGTTAAAAAAAGTGACTGACTAAAGCAGAGTGCCTCAGCACCACACAGGGACCTCTCAGGTTGTATCCTAGCAACTGGACAAGAAAAAAAAAACAGATGATCAGCACATCTGAAAGCTTCTCTAGACTTCTCTGAAGCTCTTGCATCTAGGAATTGTGCTGAACTCCCTTAAAATAGGTTCTGCTACAAGAACTGTCCTTAGGAATAATAATAATAATCTAAATCATGGGCTGGAGAAAAGTATCTGGCTTAACTTCTATCCCTGACTCATGTTTCAACTAATTTTTATCAAGATCCATAAGGAGCTGCATGGGATTTTAGTGGATGGTGACTTATGTACACCTGGAAGCTGAATTTTAGATGCCCTCACTCCAAGGGTCATTCATACAACACTGCTCTCTGCATCTGGCTCCACCTGAGCTAGATTCCATCAACTGAACTAGAGTACGGGGGATCTGCAATGACAACCTTTACAAGTTCCCTCAGGAAAATGAAGCTTAGGACAGTTTCAGACAATTCAGTGTCCAAGACAACACAATCCTTTACTGAAATCAGTAAAACAGATTAGAAACATTCCTTAAAATTAGCAGTAACATCAGACTAGGCTGAATTTCTTCAGCTATCTGTGGGAGAATGAGTTTTTATAAATAAATGAAACCACTGCAATATTTCTGAAGAAGGAAGTTCAAAACAAAACCAAATTGTCAAAATAGCCCAAAGCCTTTCAAAACAACAAAACTCTTAGTCCAAACATGCAAGCATTTGGGAGCACGCTGTACTAGGCAAAAGAAAATTGTGTGGGAACGCAGAGGAGGAAAAGGACTCAGCCCTACTGGAGCAGCAGGCACACGGCCACATGCATTTGTGTAGCACTTTGTATTAACAGATTAATTATGGGGAAATGGAGATTATAATTTTTCCTTTTTATGAAAAAGAAATAAAGCAGAGACATCAGTACATTTACTTCGGACCCTTTGTAGTCTTAAGTAAGAAAGAAACTTCGGGCAACTTTCCTTTGCTTCCCTCCAACTGACTGCAGTGTTTCTCCTTTCAAGTTGGTAGCAACTAGATCTATTCCATGCAGATCTGAATGAACAGTTAATATTTGAAAGTTCAAGCATTCACTAGAGAATTCTGTTCCAAAACCTTCTGAAACAAGATTTTTGTTTTCCACATGCTTGTTCATCACATAGATCATCTGCCACTCAGAGTCATGGCATGTAATGCTATAATGTGATGGAAAGTACAGCAATAACAGCAGAGTAGCACAATCCTAGGCTGCAGCAAACACAAATGCAGCAGCTATGGATCCAGAAACAAGGGAAGAAAAACTACTTACTTTGGAATGCCTCAGGTAGGCAGGGATCTCCAGCAACGTACCTTCGCCTCTACTGCCAACCGTTAAATGAGGTCTGGAAGAGGTGGATCCTAGCTCCAGCCCTCCTGGTCACTCAGTGCACGGCATGCACATAAGCTCCCCTGGGCTGGCCCTGCGTTCCCACCAGGTGCTCCATCACTGCTTCAATCCATTGACTTGCATTTCTGCTACATGGCTAAACGGACAAAATACACTCCAACAAAAACATTCACAGCAGATTCCACTCTGCCAAGACAAACAGCACCAAGTGCTGCCACTTGTTTCAGTATCTTTTCCACAGTGATTTAGTCTCCTGTTCCTAGCATTTGTACAGTTCTGGGCAAAAACCAGCAGCCTTCTGGTCTTTAGAAGAAGAACTACACAGTCCCCTCAGGTGGTTCTAGTTATCTAGCTCTCCTCATAGCATCAAGGGACATCCAAGTACCGCTATGGATGGCTGGGACAGGAGATGAGAAAGGCAGGAAAGGGAAAGAACAGGTCTTTTTCCATGTAACAGGTCTGATACCATCTGCACACCTTGAGAGTTGGACCTAGTGGCTGGAAAGGACTCGGGCACCTGTTTGGGGATTTGTTCTATGGATAGCTGTACAGCACAGCTCCACAGCTTGTAACAACAACAAAAGCTGCTGAAAAATTGGATGCCTAGCAGTCCTGTTCAAAATTATGGGAGTACACTTCACTGAGGGACTGAGTAACTGTAAAATGTTTTGAAAATACAGAAATGCTAAAGTATGATTACTAGTGCCATCTGCAGTGAATACTACTAGAAGCTCACTGTTAATTCTGAATTAATTCAGAGTCTTCTCTGAGGGGTGAAGAGAGTGAATTTCCCCTAAGTCCTTTGGAAAGCTAATGAAACTCCATGCAAGGTGAGCTGCCCGAGGTCAGCACAACAGCTCAGTCAGTCAAACTCTCATACAGGCAGGAATTAACAATATAGGTGGAAGAGAGAAGCTGTTTTAACAAGAGAAAAGATAAGAATGGTAATAAACAGATAAATGAGGAACTGGTACTGATTGCAAACCTCAAAACAAGTGGAAAGTAAGTCCAAACACAAAGTGTTTTGGACATGACATCTGAGTTAAATCTGCTCTAATTTAACTCTCTATCCATCCCTGATACTGAGAACTCAGGCATTTCTTCCTGTGTGGGTTGTAAAAATGACAATACAACTTGGTAGGTGTCTGTATCTCTTGCCAGAGTTCAATAAACATCATTAGCAAAATAGGCCTCCACATGGGCCCAGCCCTCCCACATAGAAACACATCTGAATTTAAGGTCCTTGCAGATGACAGGTTGAATAACCTCAGAAGTGCCTGCTGCAAAAACAACGTGGGGAGAGAGAAGTCTTTATTCTCTACAGCTGCAATGAAAACCTTTGATCCAAAGTAATCTTTAGTCTGTTCATAGAACTCACAAATTCGGATAACAGAAGAATCCCTGAAGAAACATTCGGATTCTACCCACAAATGATCACTCGTTTCTCCTTGGTCCTTGTTAAACCTAGCTGTGGCAGTATTATGAGAAAGGTGGATAAAATTAACTGATACAACACCTGGAGCACAGGTCCAACAATGCAGAAGAAGGAACCTAATGAGCACTCTACTCTTCATTCTCCCAATTTCTAATGACTGCTTGAAAAATTATTTTCACTGGGTTCATATCAGTGTATTTCCAAAGTAATTTGTGTATCTTTCTTTTATGTAGCACAGATTTGTCACAGTCTGGCCCAAAAATTTACATGGAGAGAAAGCCTTACCTACTTCAGAACAATTCAGGAATTCAGCAATCAGTCAGGCAAGCATTAATTAGCTTCAGCTGGTATAGACTGTGACGTTACCCAAAATTCATGTCTTTATTGTATCCTGCTACAAAGGAAACAAGAAATCTAAGTATACCCATCCAGCAAAAAGCAGCCTGGTCCTACAAAAAGGAGAGATAATTTCCTGCAAAATCAACAAAGGGAAAAAGAGCTGAGCAGAGAAGCTGGTTTGCAGGGACAGGCAGAGAGAGCTTTTCATTTCAGCAACATTCATTAGCATTACATAAATGCTGGGTTGCAGGATTTCAGCACATGCCTGCCTGCCTCTTCCAAGTTTCATAATTCAACCAGCAACAATTGCTGTTTAGACAGTGCTCTCACTCGTTGCTTCTTAAATAAAAGGACATAGGGTTTGAAGGTGTTGTCAGGTAGCTAATTGATAAAGGAGCAACTGGACTGATTCCAGTGAAAAATACATACAGCAGGGAATCACGGCACAAAATGCAAAATAAGGCACTACACACTGCATCACAACAAGGGAAACGTGTAGTAAAAATCAGCGATCATGCCCTATAAAGTCTTGGTTTTCAGAGAGTTCTTCGCAGTGCAGAAGTGTAGAAGAGTCATAGTTTTTATAAAGACTATATTTTATCTAAATACTGCAATAATACACTGTGCTTCTGAGCTCCAGAGATTGAAGCCCATAGAAGGATGGATTTATACTACTCAGCTGCAGAAGGATAAAATTGTTATGCAGCTCTGTTTTTCATTACCCTCTGGCCTGTCTGATCAGGCTGTTGTGATAGGGAACCACCAGGACAGAGCTGATCTAAGGAGATAAATTGTTTCTGTCTCATCAAACACAATGCTTGAAAGAGAAAATGAAATACTCTGCCCAGAAATTGTGGGACCCATTTTCCTGAGGAGAACTTCGCTGCCAGTGCCCCAAGCACAGGCTGTGAATGACAGCCTCTAGTTACTGGCACCTATCACAAACCCAACAGCCACTGTGGGTCTGTGGGTCAGGTTTACCCCGTGAGATGCCTCTAGCCAGCCCACAGCAAGGACATGAAGAACACAGCGGGTGAATGCTCAGGCTGCTTGTGGAAACCCAGCTGCATTCAGTTCAGTGGTTCACAGTCTCAAACCACAGCTACCCTGTCTGCCTACGTGCTGGTCACCTCCAGCTGTACTCCTCTGCTAGTGAAACCTTGGAGCCCATTGCACACATTCCAAACTGACATCCGCCCCCTAGAAAAATGAGCCACCTTGCATAAAGCAAAGAATCTTGTTCCTCTGTCACCATCCTGAAACACACACAATTAACATTCTAATTTTCATTGATAAGTTTAATTGGGAACTGGAACAGGGACACACAACACCCGCACTTTGTCAGTCAGGGGTAGCTAATAAATGCAAGTTAAAAGACCTGAGATCAGGATTGTTCAGGTTCCCATACCAACTTCAATTCCTCCAACTTCATTTCTGTAGGTAGATCTGAGCTTCAGACAAAAATCATTTTCAGCCACAAGGCATTCAGGCTGGGGGTACTCTTAATCACAGTTTCAAACTCCTCAGGGGATAAATGAACTGTAAGCTAACACAGCCACAGAAGCCTCCCCAAAGCACCAGACACTAAGCAACAAGAAAAAAAAAACATATACACATGAAAAGCAACAATATCAAAGAGCACCACTTGATGGTTCCACGTGACAAATGACACCTGCTCATGATTCCAGCCCAGCAGGGAACTCTCCCCAGCTAAACCTTCCCAAGAGGGAAAAACAGAACCTCTGCAATTTACAGAAAACTAGAAAGAAATTGATACCCTTTCTCCATGGCTCACATCTTACTCCACAACTAGCAGGCAGCTGAGTCTTGTTTACCACTTGCAAGCACGAAAGGGTTAAGCAGAACCTCGCACAAACTTCGCTGTGTGCTGAGCTGGCAGCCTCCCTCTCTTCCCTCCTCTCCTGCTGCCGAGATGCAGCAGCGCCAAAGTGCTGCGATCCGCTCCGCTCTGACTGTTGCCTGCTGCTGCTGAGGGAGGGGACTGGCTGGCTCACGCTGTTTCCATCCAAGCAGTGAAGTGCACGAAGAGAAGACTCCTTGCCCACTTTTCCTATTGCCTACGAAGAATAGAGCATCAGCTCTGATGCTGTTGAGTCAGAGTGTAAACAGACATCAAGACTTGGAATAAGAGCCGTGCCACTGAACCATGAGAATTCAAGAGCAGAGGAGAAGATAGTTCATTTGGCATATCTGTTACTGAAAAGGCAATATCCTGATTCCAACAGTAAGACAGCAAATCTTTTCCATACTAATCCCTCTACCCGGGAGGAGATTCTCCTTCATAAATCACCAGCAAGCTCATGGTCTGAACCAGCTGCTCTAGTGCCTAAATCCCAACACTCCTGCCTCTGAAAGGTAACTATGCTTTATTCTGTTCTCTTCCTATGCACAATCACAGCTGAGACACCAACACACTATCTTACACCTCAGCATAAGAACAAAAACCACTATCCACCACTGAAATAAGACACACTCCCCCCCCTTTCCTGTCCCTCAGATACACCCTGGGGAAAACACAAACCATGGATGGAACTGATATGCTAATGCCTTGTTTGCATTTCTTAAATGCTGTTTCATCTCTAAAAGTCACGTAGAGATAATACACCCGGTAGCATCTGTATTCTAAAAGAAACATTTCTGCACTTGTCAGCCAGCTCAGAGCACCTTAAGCTGCTTTGGACTAATTGTTCTATTCTGTCCCACTTTATTCAGTGCGGTTGTTTTAGCATTGGGTGGAAAAGCAAAAGAGAACTCAGGAAAGTTGCCTGCACTTTTAGAGATTACTTGCTAGCAGGGGACACTTGAAAGTGGTGTGGGAGTAAAAGGAAGTGAGATAAAAACATGAGCTGCAAAATCAGTGCATTGTCTGTCAGCATTGTTTGGCAGAAAAATCCTTTTCTGTGCTCTTCTGTGACATACAGAGACACAGAGGGGCCATGCAGGCTTCCTAAGACCGGGAAATTTAAAAAAAAAAAAAAAGAGCTCCTGAAGCTCCCCAAACCCTGATAGCTGCAGAGGGACGGTGGTAACTGCAACGCTCATAAAATTCTGGGTCACAAATATGCTCTCTTAGTGAGACATAATCCGAGAAGAAATCTTACTGCTGTTTCGTTTGGGCCTTCTATCACTGTTCTTTTGTTGTTGTTGTTTTTTTTTTTGTTCTCATATGAAATGCTTTGATTTTGCTTTTTTATTTTAATCTGTGCATAAAAATAAGTGTTAATAAGGAATTGTTTGTTTGCAATCAGTCTGTATCCACCGAGCATTAATAATTGGTGCTCCTTAGAAACTGATATATTGTCCAGCCAGAGTAGAGCTGGAAAGCCTTGATGAAGAACATAGATCACAGTGAATTTTGGCACCACTTATACTGCTCTGCTCTCTAATAAATCTCTTACTTTCTTTGTCCACGTACTTTGTCCATGTGGTCTCCTAAGGACAGCCAGGGGTTTTTGTCTGTAGTATTACGAGTTACACACTAAGTTATAAATACCTATCTGCTTTACACACAGCTTTTGCAGAACCTTTCTGCACCCATTTACTTCCACATTATCTTGATCTCCACAGTTTTCAAGTTCATATTCCTTAAATGGAGGAGTTCAAGGTGAATTTATCGACATCCAGAAAAATACATTCACTGATGATTGGCAGATTATAAAACAAAAATCTTTGGCGTTCCCTGGAGCTACTGAATTATTTCTGGAAAAGACGTAATTTCACTGCTTTCAATAGCCCAAACAGTTGGCTGCTCCTGACAATTCTGTAGTTGAGACTACAAAAAATGAAAGCTGTGCCAAATCCCCGCTGCTAACACTTTCTACTATTATTTTGCTCCTTTTATTAATCAGCAGAGCTTTCTCAGTTTAAGGTCTTGGTCTACAGTTAATTATTGAACTTCGGATTAATGTCCTTAGCATTCTGCAGTCTAATTTTATGAAGTAAAGCCATCAGACTCTCTCCTCCTCAAGGAGAGAACCCAATTCTGACTTTTGCTCTTAGTGAGACAGCAGATAAGATGGGCATTGCCCTTTACTTCAATGCATGCGTCAGATCCCAGATTGACTACATTTGATCACCAACAGGGAAATCATACTGTAAGAACAAAGGTTTAATATGGCCATTAACCTTCATATCATTTAATTTCCACCTGCTGTATGACATAAGAATATTCCTCATGGGGGAAGAATTTTCATTTATATGTCTGAAGTATAGAGTTAAGATATGTTGCCCTACAATTTAGAGCCTAAGCACTTGGCTATAGCACAACCCTTGTGCCCCCTGCTCCTGCCTCAGCTCCAAACCAGATGAAGTCACTATCACAGACTGTATAACAAGGCTGCAGGAGTTTTGCAGACACAAATCTCTCACTTTTCATTTTGCTCATTGCTAGAAACCTTGAGGGGTGCCCCAAGGCTGTCCTAAGACCAGACAAGACTAGCCCACAAGCCTGTCTCTGCTTGTTTAAGCATGCAGAGACACTTGCTCTGTAACTGATACACTGTGGGGCAGAATAATACAGCATCCACAAGGGTTGTGGGAGACTGCTTGCAGTACTTGTGTCTCCTAGAAGTAAAACAGCTGCAGGAGCACAGACATACCCACAGGGACCTCTAGACACGTGAAACACGAGGGACCAGATTCACCTAAAAGGTACACTTCACCCTACTGTCACGGTGTTATCCGTGACAGTAACCCAAGGGGGAACCGAGAAGGGAAAAAGAAAGGGAGAGGAAAAAAACTGCCGCGCGGCCGCCTCAGCAGAGCCCCGCGCTCCAGGGGGAGGGGAAACAGAGGGAATAGAGGGTCTGTAAAGAAAAACACAACGGCACGATCTGAGAAGGAACGGTAACTTTACTAAATCTAATAAAATTGAACAATTGAG
Source organism: Callipepla californica brunnescens (assembly GCA_023055505.1). Classification (NCBI taxonomy): domain Eukaryota; kingdom Metazoa; phylum Chordata; class Aves; order Galliformes; family Odontophoridae; genus Callipepla; species Callipepla californica. The sequence goes on from JALIRH010000013.1 coordinate 6,247,025, forward strand.
AGAGAGAGACAAAATTTCCAAACCAGAAAACTGGGAGCTTACGTCGCACGTGCTGAACTCCTCACAGCCGCTCGGACAGCGCGCGCCACCAAAAAGCGCGGGCCTCCCGTCCGGTGCGGAGCTCCGCCCCTCCCCTGCTCCCACAGCATTAACTCCTTAACGGCCTGCATGATGTTCTGATGTGGAATACCGGCATCAAAACCACAAAACCACAACATTCCACCCCTTATTCCACATCATCACATCATGCTTAACATGTATCTATATAGAACCAAGAACAGCAATAACACAGATTACATACAAACATATCTATATATATATATATATACACATGGAATCACAGACTGCACTCCCCCAGCATCAGATTCCCTTGTGGTACACACTGGACATCCCCATTTTTATCCATTACCCACCAGGTGCACCCAGGTCCCTGTGCAAAAACTGTTCCACGGAGGGGTCTGCCCTTTCCAGAGGCTGGAAGGACCCACACTGCTTTTCCCAACATGCTCTTCACATGTACTACAGGGACCTTATCTCCCTCTATGGTCTGTAGGGAGCTGGACTGTGTAGGACCATCTCTGTTGACTGATCCCCTAGTGTTGACCAACCAGGTGGCTTCTGACAGGTTTTTCTCCCAATGCTTAAATGTCCCGCCACCCAGTGCTTTCAGTGTGGTTTTTAACAACCCGTTATAGCGCTCGATCTTACCAGCAGCTGGTGCATGGTAGGGAATATGATAGACCCATTCAATGCCATGTTCCTTGGCCCAAGTATCCACAAGTGAATTTTTGAAATGAGTCCCATTATCGGACTCAATTCTTTCTGGGGTTCCATGTCGCCATAGGATTTGCTTCTCTAAGCCTAAGATGGTGTTACGGGCAGTAGCATGGGGTACTGCATATGTTTCAAGCCACCCAGTGGTCGCCTCCACCATGGTGAGCACATAACGCTTACCACTGCGAGATCGCGGCAAGGTGATATAATCAACCTGCCACGCCTCCCCATATTTATACTTCTGCCATCGCCCTTCCTGCCAGAGAGGTTTCATCCTCTTGGCCTGTTTAATTATGGCACATGTATCACAGTCATGGATCACCTGTGCGATGGCATCCATAGTTAAGTCCACCCCTCGGTCCCTAGCCCACTTATAGGTTGCGTCCCTTCCTTGATGGCCTGAGGTCTCATGGGCCCACCGAGCTAAGAATAACTCTCCTTTGTTCTGCCAATCCAAGTCTATTTGAGACACCTCAATTTTGGCAGCTTGATCTACCTGATGGTTATTTTTCTGTTCCTCAGTAGCTCGATTCTTGGGCACATGAGCATCTACATGACGCACCTTTACACCCAACCTTTTTGTTCGGACAGCAATGTCTTTCCACAGTTCCGCAGCCCAGATAGGTTTACCCTTTCTTTGCCAGTTGTTTTGTTCCCACTGCTGCAACCACCCCCATAAAGCGTTTGCCACCATCCAAGAGTCAGTATAGAGATACAGCATTGGCCACCTCTCCCGTTCAGCCACATCTAAGGCCAGCTGGACAGCCTTTACCTCTGCAAATTGGCTTGACTCTCCTTCTCCTTCAGTGGCCTCTGCTACTCGTCGTGTGGGGCTCCACACAGCAGCCTTCCATCTGCGATGTTTCCCAACAATACGACACGATCCGTCAGTGAAGAGGGCATATGTCTTTTCATTTTCTGATAGTTCATTATATGGCGGGGCCTCTTTTGCACGTGGTACCTCCTCTGCTGGTGATGTTCCAAATTTCTTGCCTTCAGGCCAGTCCATGATCACCTCTAACATCCCTGGACGGCTGAGGTTCCCCATCCGAGCTCGCTGTGTAATCAGTGCAATCCACTTACTCCACGTGGCATCCGTAGCATGATGGGTGGAGGCAACCTTTCCTCTGAACATCCAGTTTAGCACTGGCAATCGAGGTGCCAGGAGCAGCTGCGTCTCAGTGCCAATTACTTCAGAGGCAGCCCGAACTCCCTCATATGCTGCCAAGATCTCCTTCTCAGTTGGAGTGTAGCACTCCTCCGAACCCCTGTACGCTCTGCTCCAAAATCCCAGGGGTCGGCCTCGGGTCTCCCCAGGGGCTCTTTGCCACAGACTCCAAGTGGGACCTTTCTCTCCAGCAGCAGTGTAGAGGATGTTCTTTACGTCCTGTCCCATCCGTACTGGCCCTAGGGCAACAGCACGGGCTATCTCCTGTTTAATCTGCTCAAAGGCCTGCTGCTGTTCAGGACCCCATGCAAAATTATTCTTCTTTCGGGTCACCTGATAGAGGGGGCTTACTATGAGGCTGTAATTTGGGACATGCATCCTCCAAAAGCCTACTACACCAAGAAAAGACTGTGTCTCCTTTTTGCTAGTGGGTGGTGACATGCTGGTGATTTTGTCAACCACATCTCCTGGGATGTGACGACGCCCATCTTGCCATTTTACTCCTAGAAACTGAATTTCTTGGGCAGGTCCCTTCACTTTGTTTCGTTTGATAGCAAAACCAGCACTCAGAAGAATTTGGATTATTCGCTCTCCCTTTTTAAAAACTTCTTCTGCTGTATCACCCCACACAACAATGTCATCAATGTACTGGAGGTGCTCAGGTGCCCCACCCTGTTCCAGTGTGGTCTGAATCAACCCATGGCAAATGGTTGGGCTGTGTTTCCACCCCTGGGGCAAACGGTTCCAAGTGTACTGAATGCCCCTCCACGTGAAAGCAAACTGTGGTCTGCACTCTGTGGCCAAAGGAATAGAGAAGAACGCATTGGCAATGTCAATGGTAGCGTACCACTTGGCTGCTTTTGACTCCAGTTCATATTGCAGCTCCAACATATCTGGCACAGCAGCGCTCAGTGGGGGTGTGACTTCATTCAGACCACGGTAATCTACTGTCAGCCTCCATTCTCCATTGGATTTACGTACCGGCCATATGGGGCTGTTAAACGGTGAGTGGGTTTTGCTGATCACTCCCTGGCCCTCTAACTGACGGATCAAATTATGAATGGGGAGCAAGGAATCCCTGTTGGTACGGTATTGCCGTCTGTGTACTGTTTTTGTTGCAATTGGTACCTGCTGCTCTTTTACTTTCAGTACCCCCACAACAGACGGATCTTCTGATAGGCCAGGTAAAACAGACAGCTGCTGAATGTTGTCAGCATCTACAGCAGCTATTCCAAAAGCCCATCGGTATCCTTTGGGATCCTTGAAATGTCCCCTTCTAAGATAATCAATACCGAGTATGCATGGAGCCCCCTGTCCAGTCACTATACGATGTTTCTGCCAGTCTTTACCAGTGAGGCTTATTTCTGCCTCTAACACAGACAATTCCTGAGAGCCCCCAGTCACTCCAGAAATATAAATCAATTCTGTCCCTTTATAACTCGAAGGCATTAGAGTGCACTGTGCACCAGTGTCCACCAGTGCCTTATATTTTTGTGGCTCTGATGTGCCAGGCCATCGAATCCACACAGTCCAATACACTCTATTATCCCTTTCCCTCCCCTGGCTGAGGGCAGGGCCCCTCTATTGGTTACCTGTGGTGACCGGAGCAATTTCATTGGTGGCTGATCTCTGCTGTAATTCTCTCACACGTGCTCGTAGTGCAGGGGTGGGTTTTTTATGCCACTTCTTCATGTCCTCTCCATTTTCTCGTAAGAAGCTCCACATGGACACACGCGACATGAAGTTACTGCTGTCATCTACTCGAGTAGAGAGGCGGTTGCCTTTGATGGCTGAGACTTTTATCAGTTTGATCAGTTTCTCCATCAGATTCTTTGGATCATCCCCGTCTTCATCCGGTGTTTCTGATACTGACACAGGTCCATCCCGGTTCATCAGTAAGGACAATTCCTCCAGTATCATTTTCACTATCTTCTTTATGTCACTGACTTCTCCTGCTACCGATGATACAGCTGCAATGGAAACGTGTGATGGCGGAAGTTGTTGTTCAAAGTTTTGAAGTGTAGTAACCACTTCATGAAATGGGAGTCTTCTGTTTCGGCCCTCGAGTATATTGAATGTTGCTACCAGTGTACTTGCGTACCTTTCTGGTGCTGTTTTTGAGAGCTTCCGATATACATCAGCTTTACACCATGCTTTCTCAGGATCACGGTCCTGGTGTGGATTGTTAGGGACGAAAGTAGGATCGTACAGCATCTCTACTACAGCCATTTCTCTCAGAAATTGGACGCCCTTCTCCACAGTATTCCATCTTTCCACCTTAGGCTCCAGATCGTCTTTGTAAGGAAATCTCTCCTTTACAGCTACTAGTACTCGTTCCCAGAGGGTAGCAACTCCACTCAGACATCTACTAATCCCTCTGTCAATAGCTGAGTCTCGAGCAATGCTTCCCAGTTGGCGGGCTTCGTTGCCATCAAGGGACACGCTGCTGGCACCGTTGTCCCAACACCGCAGCAACCAGGTGACAATAGGTTCATCTGAGCGCCGTACAAACTCCTTTCTTGAACCCTGGATTTCAGTCATCTTTAGGGGCCGACGAATAGTAGTAATGGTGATTTCTTCATTATCACTGTCCTCTCCATGCCTCACACTTTTCTTAGTGGCCTTTCTAGGTGGTGGTGGTGGTGGTGGTGCTGAGGAGGGCCCCTCACCTGGATCTTCCTCTTCTTTCTCATCTCTGTCATCTCCACGTTTCTCACCTTCCTTAGTGGCCTTTTTAGGTGGTGGTGGTGGTGTTGGTGCTGAAGAGGGCCCCTCACCTGGATCTTCCTTTTTTTTCTCTGCTTCTTCTTTCCGTTCTAGCCGAGAGGACACAAGTTTCCATTTCTGGCCTTCCACAGGGGCAACCGACACGGGTGTCGGTGCTTCCTGTGACTGGTCAGGTTTAACCTCAAGGTTTTCATTTTTGTTCTGAACCTCGGTTTGGAAACCATTTCTCTCAAGAATATCAATTATAGCTCGATAAGCACAAGCCAAGCCCCAGACAATCCGTTCCTTCTCAGATCTTCCTGAGTCACATGACTCCTGACCTAAACACTCACTGAATTTCTCAGGATCCCGCAGGTGCTCAAGATCAAAATCACATTGCACCGGGGGTCCCCACGCTTCTAATTTCTTTCCTAATTTTTCCCACCTTCCCTGCCATTCAACACTCTCTGGAGTGTTCTCAGCTTTCTCTGAGGAAAGCTTCCTACACAGGATGTAAATTACTGTTGCAAAGAGTACATTCAGAAAAACAGATAACACAATTGCCAGGCTGACATCTTGAACATAGGTAAAAACCTGAAGAGAGTACCTGGAAACCAATCCAAATGCCGTATAATCTGTCATATTAACCAGGGCGTTTAGGCAGGAGGGGGGTAACCCCATCAGCACACTAAAGCAGCTGTATGCATATATGACTCCGGTGCTGAACATGAGGAGCTTAAAAAGACGCCAACATGCTCCAAGGTACATGAAAACACTTAGTCCACTTAGCACCAGTTTTACAGTGGAGTACAAATACTGCATTGCCCGCATTCTCCACCAATAATGTGTCACGGTGTTATCCGTGACAGTAACCCAAGGGGGAACCGAGAAGGGAAAAAGAAAGGGAGAGGAAAAAAACTGCCGCGCGGCCGCCTCAGCAGAGCCCCGCGCTCCAGGGGGAGGGGAAACAGAGGGAATAGAGGGTCTGTAAAGAAAAACACAACGGCACGATCTGAGAAGGAACGGTAACTTTACTAAATCTAATAAAATTGAACAATTGAGAGAGAGAGACAAAATTTCCAAACCAGAAAACTGGGAGCTTACGTCGCACGTGCTGAACTCCTCACAGCCGCTCGGACAGCGCGCGCCACCAAAAAGCGCGGGCCTCCCGTCCGGTGCGGAGCTCCGCCCCTCCCCTGCTCCCACAGCATTAACTCCTTAACGGCCTGCATGATGTTCTGATGTGGAATACCGGCATCAAAACCACAAAACCACAACACCTACACCTCTCCATCTAAACTGTGAATTCACTTGTGACCAACTGCTTCCCTGTCTTCTGCTTCTTACATTAGGAGCTTACTGCATGTCTCCTCCAGTCAGATAAATAGTCACCAAATCCTCACTAGCACATCAGCACTAACTAATGGCATTGTTATAGATGCCTTTCACATTTACAACTCAGCAGCATAATGTGAAAGCTAACACATACTAACCCCTGAATCACAGGTGACTGGATACTTTAGTTTGGAGGTTATAAACACAAGAAGTCAAAATCTTGAAGGACCAAGAATATTCTCTTCTGAAATTGAATACTTCTAATGCACCTAAAAGTATTTTATTCTGAAGAACCCAAACTCACATGTAATTAGAAATCACTGCAATCAGAAGTACTTCTTATCACTCAATTTGACAGAGCTGTGGCTGCATTATTAACACGTCTGATTTTTCTCCTGAAATCAGTTGTCTCAATAAATTGTAAGATCTTAGGAGTACGTATGGGAAGGAAACCCCAAGTCAAAACCCACCATGTTTTAAGGAAAGCTTTCAAATCTAGAACCCTTCCAAGCTGTTCAGCAGCAAACAACATTCTGATAAACAAACATTTTAACACCTACTGTAGCTTTACACGAGGTCCTAACAATAAAATCACACAGTGTTGGGCATTGGCTGGATTTCTCTTCCCTTCTTCTGTGACATCTAATTTCATAGAATGTGAGACCTTCTCTTACATGTAAGAACTCTGCATCACCAGAGGATACTAACACTTGGACGTGCATGGTCTTCCTCTAAATTTCATAGAATTGGAAAGGACCTCTGGAGAGTGTCTAACCCAACTCCCCTGCTAAAGCATGTTCCCTAGATTAGGCTACACAGAAAAGTATCCAGGCAAGTTTTGAATATCTCTGGAAAAGGAGACTCCACAACCTTTCCAGGCAGCTTATTCCAGTGCTCTGTAACCCTCAAAGTAAAGTTCTTCCTCATCTTTGTATGAAACTTCCTATGTTTCAGTTTGTGCCCATTGTCCCTTGCTCTGTCACCAGATATCATTGAAAAGAACCTGTCCCCAAGCACTTGATTCCTGCCTGTCAGACATTTACAAGATCTCTACTCAGTCCTCTTTTATAGGCTGAACAGTCCCAAATCTTCCAGCCTTTCTTCATTAGGAAGATGCTTCGGGCCCCTAATATTCTTTGTGGTCCTCCTTCTACTTTCTGTAGAAGTTCACTGAGGAGAACATTCTTGATTTGGGGAGCCCAGAACTGGACATGGCGCTGCAGATGTGGCCTCACCAGAACAGAGCAAAGGGGGAAGATCACCTCCCTTAACCTGCTGGCCATGCTGTTTTTGATGTACCCCAGGATACCACTGACCTTCTTGGCCACCAGGGCACAGTGCTGGCTCACAGCCAGCCTGTTGTCCACCAGGACAGCCAGGTCCCTTTCCACAGAGCTCCTTTCCAGAATGCCAACCTCTAACCTGTACTGGTGCCTGTAGTTATTACTCCATAGGTATAGGAATCTGCACTTGCCCTTGCCAAACTTCATAAGGTTTCTTTCATCCAAGCCTCCAGTTAGAGGCATCAGAAGCAGCACTGAGCCTACCTAAGTGATTCACAGGAGCATGACAAGGGATTAAACTCATTTATTACCTAAGGCTAGGCTATTTTGATACTTGGTTTCATTTCTCTCTCTCATTTTTCCTTCTAGATAGACAACTTTTTGACTATGCATTACAAGAAACTGAAAACTCCATACTCCAAGCAAGTATCAGTAACCCTGGATTAAGAGAGAAGACTCCCAGCAGACTACAGCCTTCCTCAGCTCATGGAGGGATAAGCCACCTGCCACTGGAAAAGATAGCAGAAAACCCATTCTTTTTGGAAAACAGCACTTGCAAAGACCAACACTGTATAATCCCTTGCAGATTAATTTAAAAGAAGAATCAAAGCATTTTACCTTGCAAGGTAGTTGACCTACCAGAAGGAGCCAAGGATTTTGAAGCCAAAATAGAAGACTGGTGGCTGTATAAAATGCAAGACTAGCTATTGTAATCATAGCAAGCACAACTATGATTTACAAAGGCTTGTCTCATGCAGTCTGCTAACTCTGTGAAACAGTTTGGGAACAAGAGGATGGAGCACTTCTTCCTGAATTTTACAAAACAGACACCTCACCATCTGTCTTAAGCCTCTTCTTCCAACCCACTTTGAGTCCAGTGAGGTAAGACATTGAATTTGAAAGCAGATAGAGAAATGTAGCAAATCTGACAGCAATGACTGAGATTTACTTCAAATTCCATGGAAACTTGACTGGACGTGTTCATTTTCCAACTCTGGCTACAGAAGTAGACCAAACACCAGATAAATATGCCAGTCTCTATGTGTACGTGGGATTGTTCTTAACACTTCTGGCTATCCTTCTTATAATGCTTTTCACCGTGCTTTTGCGCCTGAAGCATGTTGTTTCCCCAGACAGCTCATCTCCAGAGAGCACTGAGAATGTTCAGCAGTTCACAGATGTGGAAATGCACTTCAGGATTCCTACCACTTAGAGACCCCGATGTAAAGAGGTTGTGGAAAGAACTTCTGCCCACCTGTATGAGCCTAATAACTTACTGCAGAAGCATCAACAGCAGCACAGAAGATCTGGTGAGTGTCACGTAGCTCAGGCTCTGACTGGCTGGGTCCCATTGGCTGCAACATGTATGCAAAACCCACAATAAAATTTACGTTACAGAAATTACTGCTGTCAGAGTTACTGCTCTAAAAGGTCTTGCAGAAGACAGTAAAAACTGTAATCATGAAATAAAACAAATAGATGCATACCAGAATGTGTACTGGAGTTTGTATTTGCTGTCCTAATTTCTCTGCCCTTAAATTCTTTACCCATGAAGAGATGACTCAGAGTTGAGATGTAAGTGCAAAATGCCTACAGGGCACACACAGAAATAACTGGTGATCTAGAAATTCTCAGATATTTCTCCTATTTAAGAAAAACTTTTTTCCGACTTGAATGGCAGATTTGTACAAAGGAGTTTCAGAAGTACACAAATGCTTCAAAACCTGCTGGAGCTATTGGATTCTCACATTAAACTGTTCCCCATGCAGATATCAGGAAGGGCACTTATAAAAGAAAACTTTAAGTTATAAAAAAAAAAAAAGCAACAGCAGGAAATGAGCAGCAAGAGAGAAAAAGTGTTGAACTCCACTTCTCTTTCACTGCCCTCCTGTAAATTAACTGAGCAGACTGCAGATGCAGTCATATCTTTTGGGAATCAAATGGACACACTCTAACAGAGACAAATTCAGGATAACATACCACCTTTGCTTTCTCAAAAGACAGATCCCTTCTTCCAAACCTTTTTTAGTTACTTTTCTCCAGAGAAAAATTGAAGAAATGACAGGATCTAACACCACAGTAACAAACAGTGTGAGCAGCTTTGGACATAGTCCAGTAGGGAACACGCAGATAGAAAGCAAACTGGTGAGCACTAGAAGACAGGGCTGGATTCAAAGATTCTCATGGTTCAGTAGTGAGGAAAAGTGTTTACTTAACTTTATGAAACAACAAGCTGACCCCAGTCCTCTCACCTATGAAAGACATAACTTATTTCAGTGAAAAATGGCATATCCATTAAGAGAAAAGCTTAAAGAAGATTCTTCTACACCTCTGAAGGGCACAGATTTCACTCAGTTTATCTTCTCTGTTACAGAATATCTCTAATACAGTAATAAAATCCTCTGCTACTTTCCACATTCCTGTACACTTATTCACTCTTCGTAACAGCCTGAAAAGTGTGTACTCCCCACATAAAAACATTGCTAGAGTTAGAGATGACACTGACCCCACATTCAGTGTCAGGAACAATTAAAACAGTAACAATGTTTTGATGAGAAATATGGCTTTTTTAGTCAGTTTTGTGGGGGAGAATGGAATGACAATTTATGTCCATACCAAGTATGACTGGTCCACTGATGTAATTAGCACAAAGCTCTTTAAAAACCGCTTTCTCATATTGAACAGCACTATTTATATAACGTTAACCTAATAGAAGGTTTAGTCTCTAAAACAGCATGTTGGCTGTGAAAGAGGAACACAGCAGCCAATATACACTTACATGGAAGAGAAGGTAAAAAGCTAAATGCCCTCAAGTTCTCTGCCACAGGGACAACACAGAGCTCCAGGCAGGATGGTTGGCTCCTCCAGGGGTGCTACCCTCAGCACTGCAGAAGAGTCAGTTCAATTCTGTGCCATGACAATCTGAATATTAATCCAGATAAGAAATAGCAGTGAAAACATATGTAGATTAAATTGGCTTGGTTAAGTGTCATGCATTCAGCTGTTGGGGTGCAGGCTAGCCCAGAGTCAACATCCATCCTACTTTATATAACCTCTTTGTTTTCTTGATGTTCCATTTGAATCCTGTAGTTCATTCATAATTCAAATAAACCATCATATCAAATCAGCAATTAAAACATTAACCTTTCAGCACACTATCTGCAGGAAAGCTTTCTTTCGAAGAAGCTGTAGGAATGATTCAGATATTAACAAAAAATCTAGCTTTAAAAGGAACTAAATAAGTATATTTTTATATACTTTTATGTGTCACTACATCGTATGTTGGGCACAGTGCATATTTGCACATAACACTACTAAGGAAGGCAGCCATATCCTCTAACAAAAAAAAGCACTAAGTTCTCCTTTATATTTCCTTCATTTCAAGCAAAGTATCAGTACATTGATACATCTACAGTCATCATTTCTCTGTATGATGCCAGCAAACCTTAAAGCCTGCATTTCCTACTTAAAAAGGAAAGCATGCTCCTCCCCCCCCCCCCACTTCCATTTGTGAAGTTGGAGACATAACGACTCTAAGAAAAAAAAGACTACTGACGCATTTTGACCTGGGTTTGCTGAGGGTACACAAGTGGGCTTCCTTGGTCCATTCCTAGGATGGTAAGTGTAACATCCGCATGGACTTGCTAGATCTGACGATATCACACCCATAACACTTCTCCCCACCAGTTTCTTTCCTTCTCATCTATCTACTACAAAAGGATTATTTTAACAAAAATAAAGAGATGTTATAATCAAAGCTAAGTTACTGACTGCTCTGTGCTATTACCATAGTGTTCTCAAGGTATGGAACTCAGAGACAAGCTCATATGCAGAAATAGGCTCAGGTGGTTCCAATGGATTTCAAATCATTGACCTCAGGAGCACATCTCTGTAAGAAGACCCCCAGAAGTCTCTGGAAGTTTTACTTGAACCACAATAGTTAGCTCCTGTCTTTACCACAATTTGGATGTAGAAAACCAATATGACTATTTAGTAAGTTCACCACCTCCTCCATTCTGCAGCTGTGGAGGAAGACAGACACTTGTTCTGAAGGAGCAGCAAAATGCATTGTAGTTCCCTGGGAGTAAAACTGTCAGGTCAGAGAGTAGACCTACAATCATCAGAGAACCACTGTAACTCTCAAATTATCCTTTCTGGGAGGTATTACACTCCTCCAACACTTCTCTACTATTGTGTATTTTCTCAAACTATATACATGCTACAGAATTTATGCTTGGGTAACTGCATCCACAACTTCTATCCATGTCCACAAATCTCCTGCATTAACAAACCCTCAAGCAGTGAGCAGATAAAAAAAAATATATTCTACACATTGCCCGTGTGTCAGAAAACAAATGTATATCTTCACATCCTCACAGGATTCCAGAGAATAACGTGATTTGCAAACAGCACAATTTGGAGGATAACACTCCAGCCCTTCAAAGGACTTTCCTTTCTACTTTCACTTAGTGAAAAAAAAATATATAATTGAAATTCAAAAATGTAAAGTTACACAACCACTTAACTATCAGCACTGATGAAAACTTACTCATATGCCTTGTCTACACCAGCCAAAGAAACGTGCCCTCATCCTGCACTCACTAACATGTGGCAGCTACTCATGAGGTAACACCACAGAGCAGATAACTACAGCATTAAAGCACATCAGCAGATCAAGAAGGATGCAGGCTCCTCTTGCTGATGCTATGAGTGAAAAATAACCTCAAACTGAATTTGAATTTTGATGTCTTGAAGTTCATTTTATTTGTCCAGATGTAGGTAATGCTAAGTTGTGAAAGCAGATCTTAATATTATATGGAAACATCTGTTCAATTCATATGTAATTATGAAATTACACTCTCTATACTCCCACTTGAATTTATTTTCTGTGTAAACTTGCCAACTGAGAAACAAACAATGAATAATTCAGAAGACCTTTCCCTCTCTTCCTTCTCCTCTAGATTTATTAACCCATTTTTAAACTATAATTTAATCAAGCTAATAGCCACAGTCTTCAAAATTGACTCTCTCTACATTAATCCTGTCTTCAAGATCAAAGTTCTACTCATGGAGTCCCATTCATCAGCAGTCCAATAAGATGCAAGTGCCAGGATACTGTAAATCAAATGAAACCTCAACGCTTTGTTACCTGACATTTATTCTTCTCCATAAGCAAGCAATTGCTGTTATTTAATTTAGAGTGTTGTCCTGAACCTACTTGCTCTTGAAGTCCTGAAACACTCGCACATCAATAGCTACTGGCTGATAGTTCCTTGTGGTTTTATGAAGAATATACACACTTAGCAGCATTACAGAAGGTTGAGGTAGCAAGCAGCATCTATTGGGGATACTTCTACATACCACAGGCACCCCTGTGAGCTGACATTAGACAGACAAATTCTTCCTTAAAAAGCAGAGGACATTCAGAAGCAAACTGTACTTGGGCTACCTTTGAACTCTATGGGCAACTGGGTGCTGGCTCTACCTACAGGAAACCCATGAGCTGGACTTGAGTGTATCACAGGCTTGGGCACTCTGCACCACCTACACCACCATTCCTCATATGTCCCTTACACATCATACACATAAGAACCCTGTCTTTGTCACAGAACAAGCGTGTAGTTGCTTCCAATACTGAAGCACAGAGAGCAACTGGGGATGGCTTTTTAAGACTGCAAGCTTGTAATACTAGCTTGGAAGACACAAACCTAGTTGCCATCTGCTGAAGCTAAATTTAGGATAATCTCTGTTTTATACTTTATGCCTTAGCAACCCTAATTCAAACTAATTCAGACTCATTGTAGTTAGTGTGCAGCACTTCTTATAATGTTACTTGATAATCCTTAGGTTACCAGGAACTTGTCAAAATAGCTGTGGCATAATTAGCACTTAATAGCACAGGAAGCCAGTAGGAGGCCACTCACCAGCAAATCTTACAGCTTGTCACAATAGCATTAAACTAATGCAAGTTCACTGCTGTTGGCAGTTTTTCATGCTACCAGAAGCTGGGAAGTCTCAGAACAGCTCTTACAGCACTGACTGCCAGCATGTGAAGTCCAGGTGGTAACACTGTACCAGTTCACACTTTGTACACCTTGGTGCCCAGCAGGAAAGAAATGTCATCTGCTCTTGTTGAAAGCATCCAACAAAACAGCAGCATTCTGAATGCCCTTGGTTTTGCCTAATGTTGTGCTATGTTCTATACTGAATTTTAAAGCTACTTACTGTTGTTCAGCATAGCACACACTGAAGGGACAGCTGACAAATACAGCACATCAGCATTCTCCACGTGTGCAAAAGGAAGCTACTCTGGAAGGAGTCACTGATCAGAATACTGGGGCTGTTTTGCCTTAATTGGACTTTTGTTTGCAACTATGCACCACTCTGCTACCAGGCACACCACTGCCTCGCCATCATATCTACTTCCACATTCAGGCTGCTCAGTAAGGATCAGCATCCCCTTTTGCAAGAGTTACAGTTCAACATTTACAACAAGTACACATTACATGTATTACACACATACATATACACACACACCTTGCCTGGGTGAGATTTGGTGAGATTTTATGCCAACTTATCCGATAACTAGATGAAGGGGAAATTCAGTTTTCTGTGCCCATGCTGGACAATAGAAATAATAAAGAAGTCAGGAAAAACTTCTTATGCTTTGAGGCAGTGGGATGGACCAGCTGTCCTCTTGAAGGCCTTCCTGCAAAAACTTACCTTTTTTATCCTGCAAAAACTTACCTTTTACATCCATGAGCAAGTCATAATTAAGACTTAATGCTTATAGACAACGCCTTTAAAGTTGGTGTCACTCCTGCCTACTAAAGGCAGAAATTTTATGAATATTGATTAGTTCAGCAACTTTGCCTCTTTCTCCCTTCTGCCGAGGAAACCTGAGAACTGGCTAATACCTCAAAGAACAGCTGGCACAATTACAACAGATACTTAAAACTTTTGGTCAGAGTCCATGTATTCATGACAACAATAACAATCCATACATCAGGCAAGCAAAGCAAATGAGGGTCTGTTATAGTTGGATGCATTCACAGCTTTAGCATTCTCCTATTCATGATTCAGCTCAGAATTCAAGAGCAGACAGAAGGGCCCTACAGTAGCAGTCTCAGAGACAAAGACATCTACAGAATCAACTACTCTCTTTCCTTGGGGGAAAGACAAACACAGCAAACAAACACCTCCATAGCCAGGAAGCAGTGAGAGCTGTTGCCTGTCTCTGAGGTGATTAATTCCAGCTATACTGGTCTTTCACTTCCCCAGGTGTCACCTTTCAGCAGCAATCATCTTTTTTTTAAGTAGACCAATCTGTAAATAAAAGCAACATGCAGTCTTCCTCCTGAGACAGCTGTTTATTCTTTCTTAAAAGAAAGTTTGTAAGATCAGCATTATTAAGTGTATGAGACCCTTCTGTCGAGTGAAAATAAGACTTTGGACTCAATTTCACCAGCCAGCTGGGGAAGACATTTTAGGCAAATTCACTGTTAAAACCTGTCTTTTTATTAAATACTGCAGGTTTTTAAACTTGGAATAAACAGACGCCTTGTGACATGCATACATGTGGTTACCTCATTCCTGAGTGACTATAGCCGATTCTTTGTCATTTTTATCCATAACCATCCTCTACTGTGCTAATGAAGCTTTACAGCTTCTCTCTGCTGACTATTTTTTTTGCAGTTCAGCAGCCTTGAACAACTCTCACAGAGGTTAATGAACACCCACATTTGCAGAAGCCCAACCAAATCTGTGCTGGAACTTAGCTAGAAAAGTAGAACTTGAAATAAAGAAGTCAGAAATTACCCTTTTTCTATCACAAGCAACCCGTTTCTTGTTATAACATCTGGTGACAAATGACAACACACAAAGCTAACTGCATGCCTGAGCAGTCTGCTTCACCCAAGCTGGTTTGTGGTGTTTCTAAACTTAAGAGTACAGCAGAACATTGTTTTGGTCATTTACTTATCAAATGTCTCTACTCCAACATTATTCCTCAAGTAAATGTCAACACATCTAGTAACTTCCAATTGACAGCAAAGCTTTTAGGTATAGATCAGTCAGATCTTATATTTAATAAGAGCCTAGATAAAGGTTGAGAAGAATTTATACTAACCACTTCATATTCCCTGCTTGTCTCCCAGGGTAATCCTTCATCTTTTTTTTTGGTCCCCCACTTCCCCTCCAGTAAGTGGTTGGCACGAGCTCTCTCTGACTCTATCTATTGAGAAATTCATAATCAGAGTTGTTCGAGTTTTTTTTTTTTAATTCTAGGGGAATTAGCTCTCTACAGAAGGGCTTTCTCCATTGTGGAATTCATACCATAATTAGACACAATGATGGGCTAAGTCCCAGTGGATAGAATGCACTGTAATTGGTGTTCATTTTTGAAACATCAGTCTAGGGAGATCATGCCAATTCCTCCTATTGCAGCCACTTCTGAAGCAGTGCTCAGTTTGAAACTGATATGTCATTATTACTTAGTACCCACAAACAACCTCAAGACTTGAATCAACTAAGAAGTCTGATGCTTTCATCTTGAGTTAAAAATAGAATGCCCCAAAGAGAGTTTAAAATAACTTGCATTTGCATTGTTTAGTTTCACAAGCAACAGATTTCAGACAACCATGCTTTGCCCTGTGCTCCTTGCTTAGACACCTCTGAGCTCAAGTCAGGAAAAGAACACTCAACATGGCACAAATAACATACATATATCAAAGTGAATTGCAGAGAAGACATTGTTCCAACCTAGACAGTAAATAGGAAAATGAAACAGTTGATTACAATTACAGATCGAAGGTACTAACCACTAAAGACAGATATTACTGAGGTCAGTCTTTGTAGAAAAAAATAGTACTTAAATTGTTAATTTCATCTAACAACTCAGTAATAAGGTCTAGTGGTATCTGCAATTAAGCATTTGTAATTTTTTAAAGACTGAAAATACCACTCAAAAATATTTGCTATTATCTTCATGCTTACAGAAATCAAAGATGTTCACAATTAAGCTCACTGTTAAACTCACCTCAATCATATATTTATTTTTGTGGAAGAAAGCATTATTCTGTATACATGCAATTAATCTAGCTAATCAGCATCTGGGGGTAGACTACCCACAAACAGAAAACATTAAACAGCTTGCAAAACATTCCAGCAATACCTTGTGTAAGATCAGTCTTCAACTCCTGACATTTCACTCGAATCCTCACCAACTCACTGCCTCACAAAGTGGAAAATGAAATCCCAGGTTCAGAGAACCCAAAGGGAATGATTTTGCCTATCATGGCAGGAATCCAAGTCCCTGGAGGGAAATGGGACACTGTACAGTTCAGAAGACATTTCTTTTTATCTTAGACATGAAGCATTTCTCCAACATCAAAGCTCACCACATTCAGAAAAATTAACTTATTTTACTAATTATACCAGAAGTGTCATTGTATCAACTGCGGGTGCTGCCAGGCAATTACATCAACTTCATAAAAGCATTATATTCACTTTAAGGTGAAAGCATTGGGTCAAGTTCAGCACACTGGTAGGAACCCAATCCATTTCTATATTATGGTTGCCCAGCAGCCTGCAAGCATGCCCAGTCCAGTTCCTGATGACCAACTGCCCATATCTCCACTGAAAGCTCAGAGCTATTACCAAAACAATAGAAGTGGAAGAAGAAGAATTTGTGAAGCACAAATAATTTCTTAGCCTTATTGTTCCACCTCCCAAGCAGGGCAGAGACACACATGTATTTCTCCCAAGTATGTTCTACCTCTTTTGAATTGATTAAAGACCTCAGCCTACTCAGCTGCCAGCACAATATGTGATATGCTTAGAAGTCAGATAAATCAAAGCCAAGGTCCCTCATTTGGACTGATATCTTTATGAATCACTGTTTTAACACGGAGCAGAGACAAGAGCAGCACTTTGTAGCATGTTGCTAACAGGAAACATTGGTATAAAAAAGCCTTACAGAAATGAACTATCATTGCACCTGAATCCCTCTCATTTTCATGAGAGAAATGAAGGCAGTGTTACTGTAGATGAAAGTACAGGTGGTCATGTTTAAATGTGCTACAGGGTGGAGAAAACAGGACTAGGATGAGTTCAGTAATGCTTTCTCTAAGGACAAAATCCAAAGCAGTCTTGCTTTGACACTAGTGCATGCAGCAACAATGCCTCTCCCTAATATAACACAATATAATCCATTTTAGATCCAAGTTCTACCTGGGATTAATTTGGTCTGACACTTCTGAGCATTGTAACAAGATAGTGTGAAATAAATTGATGAACATTATCTTGGAATTATGAGGCAAGAAATCCTGAAGGAAGATTCCATAATATGCTCATACCTAAACAAGAGTATGTATACAGAGCACATGGACACACAAAAGTTTACCAGTCTTAAGTGTTAATAGAAATGTTACTCCTCCCTGTATACATCCATAGCACATTAAAAAAAGCATACTAACATCTTTGTAAAATTTACTGCACAATATGAACCTTTTGGTTTGCCTCCACATAAAATATTTGTAGTGTTCTTAGGGGTATCAATGGTCTTTTCAATAAAGTGTACATAAAAATATTTCTGGTATCAATACCTCTCAGCACAATTGTTATATAAACATACAAGCAAAAGATGATGGCCTAGACAAAGCTTTTTAAAGATTTCCAAGTTGAACTCCACAGTTTTGGTAAGCATCCAGTGGGCACTTTGATCCCTAATGTCGAATTATTTACATCACTGTTTTATTGGCATAACTTACCATCTTATTAACACAAAAGACAGATAAGTGAATCATGCCTATTGCTGCTTTTAGCACCCCCTACCTCTGGTGCAAAGGCTCAGGGAGGACGCAGATGGCACAGTCCCGTAGAACAGTATTTGCTTCCAATAGGCAGATTCAGTGCACGACGATTTGATCTTTGAGGCCTCCTGCAGAGCTGTGTGGGCTCTCTCTCTGTTGTTAGGCTTGGAAGTGCATGTTATATTTTCAGTATTTCACTTCGATTTTGACAGAATTTGAGAAGAATAAGGTCACTGCAAATGTACAAACACTAATGCAATGCAATAGATAAAAAAAGCCTGCATGCTTGATGCCTTTTGATCAAGGCAGCGTTTGCAGGCAGCCCTCTAGCGGTATGAATGCCACTGATCACGTCTGCACAACTCCCATGCTCTTCTATTTTCTTTTCATGCAGAATTAGAATAACTTTTATTGATTGATTGGAACATCCAACTAGTCTATATTCCTCTGAAGTCCTTTTACTTTCAGTATAGAGTGACTTGAAATCCCTGTAGAATTCTGAAGAGCATTTTCTAAGTGGCTACGAAAAGTACTGCTGCTGAGAGCCAGCCCTTGGAAAACAGTAAGCACATGAAAGGCAGAACTAAGATGGGGCTTCTTACCAATTCTCATGCTGTGTGGAGAACATAGACGTTTCCACATACCTGTACAGTAGGGATTGGCTGGGAAAAAGGGAGAAACTCCATTCACCCACAGATCCTTCCTAAACACCTAGAACTGTATACTCGAGCGTAGTGTTCTAATTCCCTTAAAACAATCAAGAAGAGTAATTGAAAAACAGAGTTTATCTTAGTGCTTGCAGAACGCATGTTAGGCCACCTCAGGATTGGATTACTCGCACACCAGCACAAGAAGCTCTCAAAGAACAAAACTCAGTTGGTTTCAGGGAGTCAGATTTGCCAGGATGAAAAAGAACTTCAATAGATTTGATTGTCAGAGGGATTATGAAGAGATATAAAATAGCAAGGCATTCACACAGTGCTTTGCTGATAGTAGGCAGGAGTAGTGCTACATGCTTTCCGCAGACAGTAAGGAGTAGTGCTACACTGTCTCTGGCTGAAGTTCTCTGGGGAACTGGAGACCAGTTGCCAAAAGACATCAGCATACCCAGTCAGGATAATACACCTTGTGGTGCATCTCAGGCTGCCTCCTATGCAGTCTATGTACTGAAAACACTCTTCAGATTATTTCTTTTACAAACTTCCCAACTTTCATTGGACATTACCAACTCCGAGAAAGCTTATTTCATATTAAGACTATATTCTGTTTCTTTAATGCAAGTATTCTGTCCCTTAAAGAAACCTACCAGAGGCACCAAGTATCAATAAAGAGCAAATCCAACAACTGGTACAGCTCACTTGAGCCACACTTCTTATAGCAAGTATTCAAATAGTACATGCTGTATGAAACCATAAAGAAAATCTGTCACATGCAGAGCAAAGACCAGTAGCACCTTACCTTCATTAGTACACAAATTACTAAGCTCGGAGCTCCTGAAAATCACGATTCAAAATATCATGAAACTAATTAAATACAAAGTAAACAGGAGTAATAAAAAGATACATAGTTACAGATATGTAACAAGAGTTATTTATATGTTAGTCTTAAGGACCTTAAGACTCAGCTGAGTCATTTTTCTCAGTCTCCTCTCCAGAAGGATAAGGCCTTAAAAATCCTAATCACAATTCCAAAACCTGGAGCTTTTAGGACGTGCTACCAAATATGGAAAAGAAGGATCCATGAGAGCAGACAGATCATGGACTGATACAATGCTCACTCCAGCTAAGCCAGATTCTCCCACCTCTGATGTAAAATATTTAGACAGTGGACACAGCTTTTTCACATTGCTTCAGGGCCTGCCCTCTTCCAGTTGGCCCTGAGGAAGATATCCTAACACTCTTCACCACCACCAACACTCAGACTGAGCTTTTGTGCATCTCAGTGCCATACGTTTCCCTATGCCTGAATAATATAATTATGGAGCTTTCAGGGCAAACCATGGCCAGCTGAGTTGAATACAAAGAGACAGTGCTCAACACTGAGCCACCAAAAGAGAACCAGGAACATTTCAAAGAAAGGCTAAGGAAAAAGAAGGCAGCATACATCATTTCTTACCTAGCAAAAAACAGCTTGAACTCAATCCATCTTGAGTTTCTTGCCCAGATGTTGTCATAGAAAGATAATACCAGAATATGAAGTGTAACAAAGCACAGATGGACACAAGCTCTCACAGGAACTTATCCACTTCATCCCTCTTCTAATTTTTCTCTTCAGTCTTTGACCAAATTATGTCAGCTTGAGCCGATATTTCTTTGGAGTAAACATCTCATACCCCCTCAGTACACACAGATAGTATAGAGAGAAACAACTAGCCCTACCGAGGTTCTCCAGCCCAAAAGCAGGGGACTGCTTCACATCAACTCTACCCCAAATGCAACAATCACTCACTGTCTGAACCTCATGGCCAAAAGAATGCTATATCCCAGCAATGAAGAGGCAGACACAAGCTTAAAAGCTGGGGAACTGCACCTTCCTAAATCCAATGTGCCACAGTCCCACCTTTTTATGAGTGCATTTTCATACCAATACCTGTGCAACTCTGGGAACCAAATTAATTGTGAACAATGTAGTTAAACCTACCAGATCGCCATGAGCTGGATTCCTGTGTGCCTGTGTGAGTATCCATAAAACCACAAGAGCAGCACAGGAATGAATGGACAAAAGCAAAGCGTAACACCAAGTTTGGATTACCTGATCTTTACGTGCCTTAGAACCACAGGGATCAACTGCAAATAAATCACTCTGTGATTGACCTGTAGTTCTTGCAGAGATAAGAACTCATGATACATAAGCACTTATCCTGATTGTGCCCTACAGTAAAATGAGGATAGGACTAAGTTCCTCAGTGGATTACTTCTGCTTTCTTTACCCATTTTAGTTCAGGACCACCTTAACAAGCTTAATTCAGTCTTCAAGTGGAATGTATCTACTGTCGCTAAGTGAAAACTCCAAAGCAAGTTTATGTTAGTGCAACATTACTTGCTAGGTTGCTTTCTTCCTTCTACTCCCCAAATAGTACAATATTGGGAGTAATAGTAGCAATATTTGCAGCAACACATTGAAAATACAAACCCGAAAAAGGACAGAAGGGACGTTGAAGCCCATTTAGATCCAACCTTCTGCTGTGTGCAGGATTGCCACTCACTAGATCAGGCTGACCAGGACCCCACCCAAGCTGGCCTTGAACACCTCCAGGGATAGGGCATCCACTGCTTCTCTGGACATCCTGTGCCAGCGTCTCCCCAATCTGAGTAAAGAACTTCCTTCCAATATCTTACGTAAATCTTTCCTCCTTTAGTTAAAAACCATTCTCCCTTGTTCTATCACTATCGTTTGCATAAAAAGTCAAAATTGTTCCTGTTGATAAACTCCCCTTAAGTATTGGAAGGCTACCCCAATGTAACCCAGAGGCTTCTGTTCCCCAGATGGAAAAGGCCCAGCTCCCTTAACCTCCCATTGTAGGCTCCAGCCCCCTGAAATCACAAAGACATACTCTATACTTCAGAAATCATTTCAGGAATTTCTGAATTATCTTCAGTCAAGAAGGCAAACAGACAAAACAAGGGCCTGCAGAATGAATTCAGCACTCTTACAAAGCAAAGCAAAAAAAAATTAGACACAAAACACACTGAACCACAATCCTAAATGTACATTTTAAAAGTCACACTTCTAATCCTTATTTCAACTAAAGTCACATATAACGCTGGCTGTTCCATGAAACAGCTTCCGACAAAAAACCTTTACAATATCAGGCAAAGCATTGATGGAAATACCAATAGCCATACAAAGTAAAAAAAAAAAAAAGTTTACTTACCCCAGTGATGAGGATCTCTACAGAACATTCCTAACAAACTGACCAACAGCCAAAAAATGTTCTCCCTTCAGAGGCTAGCCCTTAAATAAAACTGGGGGGTGGGCCTAGGGTGCGCTGCCTCCAGTCACATGGGAAGCACACCTTAGCTGCTTGCACCTGTGCTTCCCGGGCCAGCCATACCCCTGTACCAGGTGCTCAATCAGCAGTTCAGGCCATGACCTAATAGTTTCCCCTACAAACGTTTTCCACGAGGTCTATTAAAAATGATTAACCGTTAAGGACTCTCTGTTGATAGGTGTTCACTCTGATACTTTGATTAAACTGAAAGACAGCTGCTATTTGACAGATTTAGGAAAACACTGAATATGGTTAGCTGTCCTTCAAGCACCGTGTTCTTATGCAATAAGATCTTCTACTTCTTGGAAGATGAAAAGCAGTATTTTCATAATAGAAATTCATCTAAAATTCTTAAGAAGAGACATGATGGATTTATTTAACATGTGGGCACCTGCTGAGTTATAGTACCTTAAATACAAACAAGCAGTAATTTGCTAAACTAGAGAAACCTGGTCTAATATAAAACAATGACGTAGAAAGGAAAGCATTTCAATATATTTAAATTCTATCCTTATCAAAAACATTTTGTTAATCAATCCTTACCTTTTCTCAGAAAGATTTACAGTTGTGATGATGCTCATCCCTGAAGCAGTTAAAATTTAGCATGTTTTCATTCATTCTAGACTCTTACTCCCTATTCATCAGCTACCAGGCCCCTAAACTGCACTGATATGTTTTGATTGACCTGACCAGCCTCACCTGAGACCTTTATCCCACACCCTCTGATGGGTGTGGGGGTGTGTGGGGAGGACATACAATAGGTGAGAGGAGCTTTGCTTAAAGCTGTGGCTTTAAGTTAAGGGAGAAATGAGATGATTTTCCCCTTAGTTCTGTTTCTTTTGAGTTGCTCAAAAGTTGAGGTTTCCTTGACTGACCTTGGAAATGTCCTTGTTACCTTATTTTTGCTGGCTGTTGTTGCTCTGGTTGCCTTTCTCTGGGGCACCTGAGGTGTACCCTTTTGGTGAGGTCTTTGCCTTGCTTGTATTGTGGCTCTATTTTGTGCCTGGCTTCCTTTGCCTGGAGGAGAGCAGAAAGAGCAGCTCGATACTTGTCACTGCCACTAAGGCCGAGCACTCAGGACTGATACTATTTGGGTTATCAATGCGTTTCTCAAGATAAAGTACCCTCCTCCCCGTGTCTGCTGTCAGTGCCATTTGCTTTAATCAAGAAATAAACGTTAATGTAGCTTAATATACTAAATGGAAACAACAGGGGGCTAATGAGCATTGTGAATGAGCCATTAACGTAGCAATCAGAGGCATCCTCAGGATTGGCTAGAGCTTCTCTGTGTCTTTCTTGGAATGCTCAGCAATGTATGCAGCTGTGACTGCATATATTAAGCTTAATTCAGGGAATAAATAGATTCAGATATCTAACTTGAGTAGCTTTCTCTTCATAGAACTATATGCTATGTTATGCTTAAGAGAACTGTCAGTTCCATTTATGCAAGAGAACAACAGGAGCTATCTCTGTTTTACCAGGTCTTACGTTTGTTTTGTTTTATGTTTTGTTGCTTTCTTTTTTTGTGTGGAAACTAAACATTTTCCCCTCTCCACAACAGGATTTCATCAGAAGGGAAAATATACCTGAGATAATAAATCTACTGCTGACTTCATCTTCACAACTGATTGAAAGCAGCTTAGCAACGAACAGCATGCTTTTCAGAAAAGGCTTTCATCTTCCTTCTCAGCTCCTGCCTGATTTCCTATCGCTTGGCTCCTGGAGTCGCATCCCAGAGGGAACTGATGCACGTTTGTTAAAGGGAGCGCTTTTCATCAGTGTTCTTAAGGCAGTAAGCCCATCCTGAAACATCAACACAAAAAGGTGCACTTAGAATAGGCAATAGGGGGTAAGTAAACCTACCTGTATTCGATCATATCAAGTACACATATTTCAAAAGGCAAAGGGAAGGAGGATAAGAGGAAAAAAAATAACTATTTTAAATAGAATTTGCTGATGAATACGTGTTTTGTTTTTTTTTAAATGACTTTATTCTATGCACACCAATGCAATCGGCTCCACAGGAACTTTTGGAGGAGATAAGCTGGTAAATGCTTCTTTGCAGGTGCATAAGCAAAGATGAGCACCTCCTCAAGGAGCTACCACTGGTCAGTGGCAAAGTGAGAAAAAGAAACCAGGTTAGAACTCCTGGCCTTGATTTCAGTTCCCCTTTGTTTATTTTATCCTGAGTTGCAAACCTGTTATTCATTTTCATCTCCTCTAACAGTCCTATGACAATATCTATGATTTTTTTGTTTTGTTTTTGGTTTTTTTTTTTTTTTTTTTTTTTTTGAGAGAGGTACTTGGCACAACGTACGTAGCCAAAATTAAGTCTTTTAGTTGAGGAGACCAGTTCAGCAAAAGCCTACTGACATAGTTCCCTTAGACAAGTGTCAGTTGATGCTGGTGATGGAAAAATTTGAATGTTTACTTGCTTCTGACCCCTTGGTTTCCTATTTTCTGTGTCTGTCCTAGTCTATATGCCTTACACATCTCATGTTTTCTTCACTAACAGCAAGCTCAGAAACTGTTTCGCTGGGAGCAATTCATTGTGTGTGTTAGCTTTCCAGTGTGACACACAGGACTCCCCACGGTGCCTCAGCTCTCCAGCTGGGAAAACATCCCGTCACTGCAGTGCCTGCTGCCAGGCCCCGGCCCTCACTTATACCATCGCACAATGATATTTGTGTTAGCGCTGTCTCAGCTGGCAAATTCAATTTTGAGAATTGAACTCTCGAAGGTTTTGCCTTCTGAAGAGAAAGCGGTAGCAAGTTTTGCTGAGGGAGCTAAGAAAGCTCAAGGTGGTAATAGCTGGCACTATTCAGATTCCAGCAGCTTTCCAGCTGCATCAACCAAGCCTCCCGGGCTAAATACTTGCTTTGTGAGAAGTCATTTAAGAAACATGTCATTTTGGTGTTTTTCACGTGTGTGCGTGTGTAATGTGTGTTTGTGTACATAAAAGTGCGTGCTTTCCAATTAAATAAACATCTTTTAAAACCTAATTAATTCTGGCAATTCCTCTTCCATTAAAGTGACACCTTCTACCCTACCACAGAGCACCTAGGGAAGGAAATGGAATGAGACAAAAGCAAAGAGAGAAGGGACAGTGGTGTTTGTAAAGGCACAACCCTCGAAGCAAGTCAGTGGTGCGGGAGCGGCAGGCTGCCAGCCGTGCACCGCCTAGACCCCAAGTATTAAACTAACACCTGGAGGGAGAGAGCTGAACCCCTCTTCTAAATTTGAATATATATATATATATATATTGCCCTATGAAACCTACACTTGCACCGACCCTGCGCCCTCACAGAGAGCAGCGGGCGGAGCCGGGAATAGAGAACCTCCCCTCAGCCTGCCGCCATTTTGGGAAGCGGCGGGCGGGACGGGCTCTGGCGCCCTTCTGCCCGCAGCTCCACCGCCAGCGGCCATGAAGTCCGTCTTCGTCACCGTGGGCACCACCAGCTTCGACGAGCTGATCGCGGCCGTCTCCTCCCCGGCGGCCGAGCAGGTGAGGCGGCGGCAGCTCCTGGCCGGGCCGCCGCGCCTCGGCCCTACGCCTGCGCGGTGACCGTGGGGAGCGGCGCGGGGCCGCACGGAGGGCGGGAAACGGGAGCGCTTGTGCGGGGAGCGGGGCCGGCAGTCCTGCCCTCACCTCCCGTCCCTCCGCTGCAGGTGCTGCGGAGCCGCGGCTGCCGGCAGCTGGTGCTGCAGATCGGGCGGGGCTCGCTGCAGCCCGCCCCCCAGCACGGCCCGGCCTTCGTGCGGGAGGTGTTCCGCTTCAAGGAGTCGCTGGCTGAGGACCTGCGGAGCGCCGAGCTGGTGATAAGCCATGCAGGTGAGGCGTGGCGGGGGATGCTCGTGTCGGCAGCTGAAGCTGTATGGATGAAATGTTCGCGTTCAGGAGTGAGTAGGATGATGCTTTGCTGGTTGCTGCGGGCACTGATTGCTTCCTGCTCCTCCTGCAGGTGCAGGTAGCTGTTTGGAGACTCTAGAGGAAGGAAAGCCGCTGCTTGTGGTCATAAATGAGAAGCTGATGGACAACCATCAGCTGGAGCTGGCGCGTCAGCTCCACAAAGATGGACACGTCCTCTACTGTAACTGCAGGTATGGAGCTGCTGCAGCTGTCACACTGAACACGGTGCCCAGGGGCATAACTGTTATTACAGTATTGAGAATGTAGCAAGAAAACTTACATCTTTTCCTGTAACAAAATCACACTAGCCACGTGCCCCGGTTAGCTTCCTCACTGGGTGCAGGCCTCAGGAGACCTTCTCTTTCATTTATTTACAAGGTGGATTTTTCCCTTATTCCCATACATAGAGTCTTGCACCTGGGTAGGAATAACCGTATGCATCAGTACAGGTTAGGGAGAAGAAAAAGAAAAAAAAGTCTGAGGAGAAGGACTTATGGGTCCTGGTCAGTAAGAGCTCGGCTGTGAGCCAGCAGTGTGCCCTTCTGACCAAGAAGGCCAATGGTATCCCGGGGTCACATCAAGAAGGGTGTGTCCAGCAGGTCTATGGAGGTGATCCTACCCATTTTACTCTGCCATGGTGAGGCCACATCTAGAGTATGGTGTTCAGTTCTGAGCTCCTCAGTTCAAAAAAGACAGATCTTCAGAGAGATTCCAGCAGAGGGCCACAGAAATGATGAGAAGGCTGGAGCATCTCCTATATGAGGAAAGACTGAGAGACCTGGGGCTGTTCAGTCAGGAGGAGAGAAGGCTGAGAGGGGATCTCAGCACTGTTTATAAATACCTGAACTGTGCAGATCAAGTTGATGGGGAGCGGACTTTCTTCAGTGGCAACAGTAGAAAAAGGGGAAACACAGAAACTGGAGCACAGGAAATCTCATACAAACACAAGGAAAAACTTGAAGAATGATGGTGCACTGGAGCAGGCTGCACGGAGAGGTGGTGGTGACCTTCAGGAACCTGCCAAGATGCCTTGTTGTGTAACCTATTGTAGGAAACCTGCGTTAGCAGAGTGGTGGACATGATGATGTCCAGAGGTCCCTTTTAACCCTTACAGTTCTGTGATTTTGTTAACTAATTTTCTCTGTCCTTTCTCACCTGTTTAATTCTTTTTTCAAGCCTGAAACTACTACAGCCCAGACCAGCAGTTGAAAACCATGAGCTGTAAAGAGTAACTTGTTCTGTGCAGCCTTAGTACTCAATTTCGTTGTTTTACCATGTAGACTTCCCTTCTAAAGTGCACTAAAGTTGGCTGCGTAATAAAAATGAAAATATCTGGAGTATTTAGGGGAAAAAAAATGACATAAGAATGGTCTTAAGTGATATGGATCAGAAGCCCACGAAGCTCAGTATCCTGTCTGCAGTGGCCGTATGCAGGACAAGAATGTATGGCATCTCCTTTTATTACTTTCCATCTAACACTTGAGTAGTTTGAGTAGCCAGGTGCTGTAGGGTTAGTAAATTCAAAGACATCTGTCTTCCAGGTACTGAGCAAGTTGTCCTTTTAACCAAATCTTGTGAATCCACTACATCACGTCCTTTGACAGGTAGATTCACTGACTTACTGTCTGTCACTTAAGGGAAAAAAAGAAAGCACAGCTCCTTCTGTTTGTGTTCATCCTGCCTGGCTCCTATTCGTTTCATCTGCTATCCTTGTTTTGTTTCATTTTTGAACAGTGCTTAGCATTTGAGACTTACTGGCAGTCTGATAACAGCTACATCAAAATGTTAGTTTTTTATTATTTCTGGTGGCGTGCTGAGTGGAGGGCTATGCCATGTGTTCACATGGGATGAATTCACCATAAACCATACTGAGAAAGATTCTCAGGCCTCGTTTGGTCTACCAGCGTCGCAGCCACAGAAGACTAAATAAAGTTAGAGCTGAGTTGGCCCATGAAAGCTGTGGTGTAGGTTGAAATGTATTCCTTCAGTAAGGGTTGGAGCTCACTGAATTGTGCAGTTTCTTTTTCCTTTCAGTTTCTGTCCTTTCTGTTTCGATATTAAAATAGTATGAAAGGAAGAGAACTGGGGGTGGGAGAGTGAAATCTCCTTTGGGATGAATATATTTTTGTTTTTTGTTTCTTCTGCTTTTACAGCACACTCGTGGAGACACTGCAGTCAATGGACTTGTCAGCTTTGAAACCTTTTCCTCCTGGACAACCAGAAAAGTTTGCCTTGTTTTTGGATAAAGTTGTTGGGTTTGAATAAAACAATTCTGAGGAATAAAAATGCCATAATAAAACCATTCTCATCTCCTAGTGAGACCTTAAAGATGCTACCAGCTGGGACAAACTCAGAGAAAATGCCTGTTAATATCAACTGATGGTTTTCAGTTCAGTTGCAGTTCAAAGTAATCTAAATTTACACTTAGAAGTGCCAAAAAGGAGGGGAGAATATGAACTCCGAGTTGACTGCTGTGGTAGAAGAAGCACATGTGCACTTCTGGATTAGTTTATTCATTTGCTAACATAAATGCATCCATTCCAGAGGAGTTGCTGATCAGGCAAGCAAGAGATTTCCCAGAAGAAGTGAAGACTGAAATACCTGACTGACCTAAGAAGTTTGCATCAGTGAAAAACGTGGAGTAACGTTTCATGCAGCTGGAGCCCTGTGAATGTAGATCCTGGTGATTCAAGTGGTGAACACTGGACAGAACATCTAGCATCCAGTCCCGTTTGTTTTTGCTGCTGTTGAGGATAAAGCTAGATCAGACCATGGTTAAAGAAAGGAGTCGTCCTGACATCAAACTCTCTGAAGAAAGAAGTGTTGTTTTCATTGTTTGCCTTGGAAGGGTAATTGACAATTTAGAATTTGGCTGCAGGAGGACTGGCTTTTGTGAGATCTTCCTGCAAGTGATTCTGTACACAGCAGTAGTGCTGCTGGGGCTTTCAGTTTCACCCTAAGAGCAGTAATCTTGGACAGATATTAACATGCAGATAGAGAAACATGGTGCCACGGACACCATTTAAGAGTGGTCGGGTTTGATCTCCCAGTTTTGTTGGGTGACTTCAAATGTGTATGTGAAAGAAACAACACAGAAGTGTATTCTGTGGGGTTAAGGGGCAGATTTTTCAAAATCATGATGTTTTTAATAAATAATGTCTGCAACAGAATTTGTACGTCTTCTGTGCCTAGTTCACACCTATTTTCTTTTATGCAAATGACGTATTTCTGTGGGAATAACTCACTAGAAAAGCATACAAAAGCATTCATAAATACAGCTTGTTCTTGACTTTAGGTGTATGTGTGTTCTAATTATATTTTGGGTATGTACTGAAAAAATGAAGCTTATTCTTTCACTTTCTGAACAAAGATCAGGAAAGCAAAGAGTAACTTCTCTAAGTCTGTCATGTTAGAAGCCGTCAGGGGACGGCTGACTCCTTGGGGCAGCAGATATTTACCTCACCAAAACCTCGGGGGATCGGTGATGCTCCTGGGGAAGACAAACCGTGTTAGCGGGGAGCGTGCTCGTGGTGCCGTGTGGGCCGCACCGCCTGCTGCTCGCGGAGATGTCTTCCTTGGTGTCCCTGCGGGGTTCGGCGGATGCCTTCTGCTCTCGTTTCACGTGGTTACGCTGGAAGTAGAAAGAAGAGAAAGGTGTGAACCTCTTTAAAAGGGAAGGGACGCGCTGACCCGAGCGGGAGGCCCGGCCGCGGGTAATCAACTGCTGCCTTCAGAGCAAAGCGCTGGGAGGGGGCGGGGGCCGAAAGGGCGCGTTATCGCCTCGTTGCTCGTTTGGCTCCGGTGCTGTGCTCGATGCTGACCGGAGCTGCCCATTTAAAGCAAGGAAACCGTCAACTGCGGCGGTGCCGTCGGTGTTCCTGGGAGGATACTTTTCAAAGCAAAGAGCGTTCGCGGTGCCCGCGCGGGCTCCTCGTTCAGCAGCGCTAGAGAACTGCGTGCGTACTTAGCGCGAAGGGCCCACACCGACGGTCCCTCGTCCGCTGCCTTCGTTGCTTCGCTTTTATAAGCGGAGCACACCGCCGAGGCCGCGCTCCTCACGGCCGAGCGCGGCTCCCGCTCACGAGCAGCCACGGCCGCTGCCCCTCCCAGCGGCGCCGGGCGCGAGCCCCGAGAGCGGGAGCGGCCGCACCTGGGCGCGCTGAGCGTCGCCCCTCATTGGCGGCCGCCGCCGCCTGCAGTGCTATGCGCGGAGCCTCGGCCCGGCCGCCTTCCCGGCACGATGCAGAAGGGCTGGAAGAAGTACTTCGGGCAGAAGTCGCTCAGCGAGGTGACCATGGACGAGTACCTGGGCACGCTCGGCCTGTACCGCAAGCTGACGGCCAAGGACGCGTCCTGCCTCTTCAGAGCCATCTCGGAGCAGGTGAGGCCCTCGCCGGGCCGGGCTCGGGAGGGATGCGCGGTCAGGGACGAGCGATGGGCGAGCTCCGTGCTCACGTAACGCTGTTCGTCAGCTCTTTCTGTGCCAGATCCATCACATGGAGGTGAGGAAAGCTTGCGTCTCGTTTATGAGGCAAAACCAGCGTAACTTTGAATCCGTGAGTACCGCTTGTTTTTGGTTTTTTTTTGGGGGGGGTCTTTTTGTGCGTACGGACGTAGTCAGTAATTGGGGAGCACGGTGTGGGCGCTGCCCTCAGCCCCGCGAGCGTCCTCAGGACACGAGGTACCTCAGCTCCAGGCGAGCACACGGTGCGAGGTACTCGTGCAGGACGTCCTCTGTAGCACAGGCGACGATGTGGGAGACCTGCGGGGCTGTCACAGTGCTGACACGTCGAGGTGCTCCTGCTGTTGGCTAGTCGCAGGCAGGACTCTCAGCGGGCAGCAGCACGCGGTCCGGGCAGCGCTCCGGGCTGTGCCGGGTTCCAGGCGTTCCGTGACCCCTGCCGGCACACATCGCGGGCAGCGTTCTTTGGTTCCCTGAGGAGCAGCTTTAGTTTTCATGGTTCTTGCCGTTTTTACACCGGCTTTTCTAACGTGCCTTCTGTTTTGTGCCTTGCTTGCAGCCGCCCTTCGGCCAGGGAGGCACCTGCTTGCTGTTCAGGCGGTTGCTTTTTTGAGGCTGAGACTTTTCAATCAGTGGTTTCACAGTTCAGGTGCTTAGAAACAAATACAGAACAGCTGAGATGTTTCCTTGGGTTGTGTTTTTTTTTTTTTTTTTTTTTTTTTTTTTTTTTTTTCCTGTAATCTGTCGAAGTGCTTAATTTAGGACGAAAATGAGTCCTGACTGTTATTCAGACTCATGTTCCTAAGCTTCTTAGGGCGTCTCGGTATCTCCCCCCCGATGCACAGTCGCCCCCATGCCCCGGGGCAGGGAACGGCCGAAGTCGCTCTGTGTGCAGACCACAGCCCTTGGGAGCCCGGAGTGACGGCACATGGCACGCCGCTGCTGTTTGCTGTCTGCGTACCCCCTCTGTCTCAGCCAGCAGTAGATGTCCTGTTCAGCAGTCAGGGGTTTGACAGGGTTTAGATTTAAACGTTTTGGGTCTTTTTTTTCCTGCCTAATTTAGCTAAGACCTTATTTTCTATTTATTTTTTTTTAAGTATGTGGAGGGCTCATTTGAGAAATACCTTGAACGACTTGGAGATCCGAAGGTAAGAATGTTCTATGCATATTAAAATCTGAGGTCACCAGAGCAGGGAAGTGGTTGGATGATGTTTTCAAAACTGCTTCTTCGTTGTTGTTTTTTTCCCCCACAAGATAGACCTCAGTCCTGGGGTTTCGTTTCCATAGGGAATGTTATGTTTTTGTAATGAACGTTCATATATATATGTGTGGGTGTGTTTTAGTGATGAATTTGTGGGTGGAAGGAATCTATCCGCGCAGACTGGAAAATAAAGCTGGGGGCTGTTTGTAGTTGCAATTTCCTTTTCTTAAAAAATAAACTATGGGCTGTACACCATATCAGATGTATTCATTGGACTCTGCAACTTCTTTTTTCCTTCTTACACTCTGGCTTGAAATCTAGAGTTCTAATTCTTGTTACTTTAGGCGCTTAAGCTAGAAAGTATGGTGAATACTGCAGCCTCTGAAACAGTGCTTATTTAAAAAAAAAATTAATAAACAAAAATAAACCCTAAGAAGTACCAAAAAAAACCCAACCAAACATAACTTTTGAGTGATGTCTTTAAGAGTGGCTGCCAGAACTAGCACCATCTTTAGCCATGGGTTGGTAAGCATGGCCATTCCGCACTGCAGAAATACTATTTTTTGTTTTTCTGGAAACCCTAATGTCTTAATTCTCAGTCCATTGTTTGTTTTCTTTGCCTAATTGAATCTATTTGAATAAATTCGTCTAAACTAAATTTTACTGTTGTTTCAATACCTTGGAGAGCTAGTATAATGTTCCTAGAGTTGAAGGCAGCTCTGCTACCTCTTGTAATCTCCTAATTTTGCATAGGAAAGTGCGGGCCAGCTGGAAATAAGTGCTTTATCGGTGATCTACAAGTAAGTGTCTCTCTCTTTTTTAAGTTTTGTTTTGAGCTGGGAAGAGTTTGAGTTCTGGTCTTTGTCCGCAGAACCTTTCATTTGTTTGGGGCTGGAGCACTCATTTGTGAAACGCGGTAAGAATGCCGCCCAAAACTGAATTAACATGTAAATGGGTGCCATCACAGCCCCTGTTCTAATAGTGTGGAGTAAGGGGCAGGTCCGTTTCCAGCGATGTTTGTTTATTATTCTTTCACTGGCGTTAAACTCAGTCATGTGTTGCCTTTCGGTGGTTGAGGAATTGAGAGCATGTGAAAGAAGTAGGAGTTGTGTGTAGTGGAACGCCGTGCACAATGAATTTCCGCTGATTAAAAGGAAGAACGTTTACTTTGCACATTGGTTCTGTTTCCTTACTGAAGGAGCAAATGGAACTTTTGCAAGACTTAGCCAGTTTCCTGTACTAAACTTATAATCCTTCTGAAATGTGACGGAGTCGCCTGAATTTCATTGTTATGCTGGCTGGGCACCCTGCCATTGGCATAAGTACTTGATCAAGTATGATAGGTGTAATAATCTGCTATTAGATGTAGCTGCCCTTTCCAGATGTTGTCCAGTATGGGTTGCTCATCTAGCTATTGCTTCATGATAGCACTCATTTAGGGAAGATGTTCTGTTTGAATGTGCCTCTGTAAAGAAAACAGTGGAATATCCAGATTGCTCCTTTCAGCCTTCTTCGTAATACACTTCTGAGAGTGCACTCTTTCAAGACTTGTTTTTCCTCTGCTTACCTAGTCGAGACTTTATTCTGTACCGGTACCCTGGAAGGCCACCCACTTATGCTACAGACAATGGCTTTGAAGACAAGGTGAGGAGAACTGAGGCAATTTCTTACCCCTACCCCTGACTTCTAGATACCTCCAGTGAAAACTTGCCACTGGAATTGTGTTCTAACTCCACTCTTTGCTTGTGCATACAAGAACAAACCCCTGCAGCTGACTTCTGCTCACAGCAAAAGCACAGTATTTGCACAAGAGTTGGTGGAATCTAGTAGCTTTGCTGTTGAGGATGGATTGTGTGCTCTTCCCCTGCTGATCTTTTTATAACTACTGCTCGTTGTTGAAAATAAGTCTAATTTTAATGGGAATAGATAACATCGCCATTCCAGAATGCTGTTTCATTTTTGAGTTTTTGCTGAGTGAAAACACTTCCTACTGGAAATTGGGCTGATCTGACTAGATACAGTGAGATGCCTAGATTGAGTTTCTGGGGAGCGGAATGAGATACACTTAATATTGGTAAGAAGGAGCTCTTCCTGCTCCCGGTGCCTCACATCTAGAAGTCAGTTGAGATGTGGAGGTTTTCTTACTGAGCGGGGATGTTGATGGGAGTGGGTTAACCCGATTAGTTGACTTTTTTATTAGCTGACAGGCATAACAAGCCCTGTTAAGAAGAAACTAATGGAACAGCTTAAAAAAAAAAAAAAAAGAAAGAGAAAAAACTGATGCAAGAAATGTTCTGTATTACATCCTGTCTGAGCCCTCTTGCTTTTTTTTCTGGAGTTACATAGGTGTGCCCATGCAATTATGTGAATAGCTCAAGTGTGCTGCCAGTGGAGTTGCTGCAGTAGATTTCTGGATGGGATGTTATGTTTGCTGAAATGGTTAGCCTGTTCTGAAATCTGTGCAGCTTCAGCTCTTCTGCTCTTGGTTAATATTAGTATCTTCATATGGGCTTCAGTTACACCTGAAGTGCTTTTTTTGTCTGTGTAGGCAATTCCCAAATTCATCAACTTTAAAAATCAAGCACTGTGGTCTTAATGCACATTTGTGCTCAAAGGCTTCACCACTAGAGCTTCTGTTATGTGTTTGCTGTTGGGCTGCATGTACAGGCTGCAGTTCTTTCTGGTGTTGCATACTTCATACATGAAGTATGTATCTGCATGCATGAGATGAGAGGCTGTGTTGCTAGAACATAAGGCATACAGAATTAAGAGCCCTGGCATCCCGACCCCTTCTGGGTGGCTGGAGGCATCCTTGCTGGCACCGTGACAGCTGCCTAAGGGCTTTTGCTAGTTGCAGTTCCCTATTCGTGGTCTTGCGCTGAGATGGGATGTGATGGCATGCATCTTTTTTTGTGCATCCATACATATGTTGCGGAAAGCACGCGACTTCTCAAAGTCCTGCAGTGTCACGTTGCTTACTATGAACAAAGCTTATTAAAACTTACTGAGGGCTGGAGCAGCCCTCTTCTGGCCCATCAGCTGGGGAAGTGTGTCTTTGACACTTGTACAACGTACTTCATAGATTCTGCAT
The DNA here is from genome assembly GCA_023055505.1 of Callipepla californica brunnescens. NCBI lineage: Eukaryota > Metazoa > Chordata > Aves > Galliformes > Odontophoridae > Callipepla > Callipepla californica. The sequence continues at coordinate 6,281,757 of JALIRH010000013.1, forward strand.
TTGGTGGCTTCTGTTTTAATGGTAGTTTTATCTCTTGACAGTTGATGGTTCAGAGTTGAACTGGAAACAAACACTATTTCATTTTTAATGCACTGTGATATATAAGTATTTTTTGTTTAATAGTAGGTGTAAGGTTCTAAATAAATCCATAAGCTCCAGTTTTAAACTGATTGTAGAACTCTTTCATATTTATCTTTTGAATATTTACTGTTTTCTTAAGTTCACGTTGCCTGTAGAATGAAGTAGCATAGTCTGGAGCTAAAATACGAAGTAGGAAGTGTTAGTTTTTGTATCACTTCATCCTTAAAGGTTTTTTTCTTTATTTTCCCAGATACTACTGTGCTGTTCTGGCAATGGCCATTATGACTCTGTGTATACAAAACAATTTCAAGCAAATGCTGCTATTTGCCAGGGTAAACCTGAAGTTATTGTGCTTTGTGTCTTGTTTTCTTATGAAAGAGAATTGTGTGGTTTTGTATGTTTATAGGCCGTGGTTATTCTGGTTTCCAGAGATGGGGATGGTGAGAGGTGACAGCTCTTTTTTATTTTTTTTTTTGTGTGTATTAATGTACTCTCAGTGGACTTGTCTGTTAAGTAGGGTAATGAACCACGACCTCCATAGATCTCTTCCCACCTGCTTTACTTTATGATCCTCTCCTTAACTGAATTTAATATATGTAGCATCCTGTAACAGTAGATATTACCTGAAGATACGTTTACCTTGAAAATAATATATATGAAATATATATAAAATCTGATATTACCTTAACTTGTTTTGAGCTTTGTCTTGGTTTGTCCAGCTGTGTTATATGAGATCCTGTACAAAGATGTGTTCCTCATGGATGAGGAAGAATTAAGGTCTGCAGTTGAGATGTTTCGGAGTGGCTCTAAGAAGAACAGGAACAGTGGCTGTGTAGAAAGTGAGGATACGAACTTCGACTGTCTTCATGAAAAAGTACCCAGAAATCCACCAGGAAAGAGGTAGTATTTGAGGAGGGGATGTGTGGCAGAAGGGAAATGTTAAAGTAAAAAAAATTTAAAACCTTGCTAAGGGCAGTGGGTTAGTAGGCTGATTTCTCCAAGGTCTTTAGAATGTGCAGGTGGTAATAACTTTCATATTGTTTCATGGCATGAACTCAGCTGAAGTACGTTGTGGAAGAGATGGTGTGCTTTCTTTGGAGCTTGAAATTGTCCTGGAATTGGACATCCTCCACTTCTGGTTATATTATGTTTGCATGCCACTCTGTAAAATGAGTGTTTGTAAATAAAACGTCTATGCCATCAGAGTACTCTTGGTGAGAACTTAGTAGCCTTCTCAGCCTCTTTAGCTTTCTGCAGGCAGCAGTTTATTAAGAAAATTAACTATTTGTATTTTTTCCTTAATTGTAATGAACTCCGTATAGACATTTAAATGGGCGTCATTGCAGTCTGTTGGATCGCTTGGAGTGAGGGAAAGAAGCAAGCACGCCTACTGAAAACCCTGACAGTCTTAGAACCAGTCACCAGAAAGGCTTGAGGCGTAGTGTGACTGTTAGCTTTCAGGTGATGCTGGTTTTATAGTGCCTGGAGCAGAGCGGTGTAATACTCAGCAGTGCAAGAGTTCAGTTGCATTCAGTGAGGCCATCTTCATCCTTTCCAAATGCAAATAGTAGCTATTGTTGGGGAATAGGTTTGGGAAGTGGCAAAGGTCATGTTCCTTACTGCTAGGAGGAGACCTGTCTCCTGTGCTCTTCACATCCTTTGTTTCAAGGAAAATCTGCCACTTGAGGGCACTATGGTACTTTTCAGGCTTTGTGAAAAGTTAGTTCATTGTAATTCTTTTTAGAAATTATGCATTGCATCTTTTGTAATCTTATTTTAAACTGTTTAGAGGTGATGACTGGGGAGGCAATGATACTGACAATCCAGTGGAAGATAAATTCAGACAAGGCACTGAAGAAGCAAAGGTTTGGCAACTGGGGAAAAGAATTTCTTGTGGTTGGGCGTTTTGTATCTTCCTTTTTCCTCCTGTTGCAGAATGCTACCCGTGTTAGGGTAACCTTTCTACTTCTTAAAAATGACTTTTGGAAAGCGGTTTGCTTTTTTTCCTTGTTTCCTTCTGTCTGCCTGTCCTTTGAATTTTGCCAGTTTTTCTTAAAATTGGTTAAGGAACGCTTTTTTTTTTTTTTTTTTTTTTTGTATAGCTGATGTTTTGGTTTGTGTTTTCTCCAGAAATTGAGCTGAGTGGACACTTCCTGGTCTGCTGTTTGCTTGTCTGAGAAGTGGTTTACTTCACTTTCATTCTGATCATAGTGTAAATATCTTTGCTGGAACAGGTTTTAAAAAGCCTCCTTAGAGACCTGTTTCCAGATGTAACAACTGAAATTCCCACCAGCTTGGAAATCATGGCTTCATTGGTCTAACTAGTTTCACTCAGAACTGGAGGAATGCTGTGTTGCTGCTAAGCCTGTTTTTGGCCTTTCTGTAATCGGCTTAGCTTTTGAGTTGAACAATCTCTAATGCATGAATGCTTCTTGGGCTTTATTCTCCAGGCAAATACAGTAGAAGTGAAAGTTTGGGGAATTTGTGTGTGTCTTGAAATGGTCCGCAGGGACCATTTGGTGAGAGAGTAGAGATTAATGAGCACGTTTAAAGTGTTCTGCATAATGATAGTCCATTTTTACTCTATTTCAAGACTCCAGAAAATTCCTCGAGGATGCCTTTCCCCTATAAAGTGCTGAAGGCTTTGGACCCAGAGATCTATCGCAATGTGGAATTTGATGTTTGGCTGGACAGCAGAAAAGGTATTTTAAAAATAATAGAAACCCACAAACCCAAAGCTTATTACCTTATTTCTGTGCTGAGCTCAGTATTAAATGTATGGATCTGATGCTTTGGCACCTTCTTTCAGCACAGCTGAGGTGTGAAGGATACTGGTTAATCCAGTTGATATTTGTAGGTGATACGTCCTCTTACCAGTAGCTACTTCTTGGCTCTATTTCAGAATGCCAAGTGCTGTTCTTGGTGCTGTGTAATGGTTGTAAGGTTGCTGAAAATCTGACACGTGATGCTCAATGACTGTAATGTATAAAAAAAAAAACCCAGGAACTAAGCAGAATAGAGTAGAATTCCACACTACTATTCTGATGTGTTGGGAGTCATCCAAATTTGAGCCTACAGTTATTTATTTTTAATGGTATGCCTGGGGATTCCTAAAGCACTGCTCTAATTCAGCGTTCTCTCATAATGAAAGTCTCAGATTTAGTGGTGAGGTACACCACATGTAATGAGTTTTCTCTTGCTTCCCTGCTCTCCTGGGCTGGAGCATCCTGGAGAGATTACGTGGTCTTTGTGGCTTCAATGGTTGCTGTTTTATGGCAATACACTGTAGCTGGTGTGTGAACCAGTTACCAAGAAAGATGAGTTTTGAAGATTTTTGATTAATATTTGTCCTGGAGTGCTTTGCATACTGAAGAACTACAGCAATTTTACAGTTGCATAAGCAATGATGATGGTCATTAAATTCTTGGAACAGAGTATAGCAACTAATTATCTGTGAGTACTAATCTGCAGAGAACCTGAGTGAGGAACAAAGGAAAAAAAAATCATTGAAGTCTTAAAACAAGGGTACAGGAATATTGTTTTTTCCTGGATAACATCTCCTTTTTGCCAAGTGTTAACAGTACTCTGGCATGACAAGTCCATCATACTTCAGATTGGTATTAAATGCAGAACTAACAGAGCACCATCATAAAGGACACAGGCTTTGCAGTAAGTAGGTCTGCTGCTTCATCAGCTAGGCATTATTAATCTCCTATGACTTACATACCTCTGGTAAGAACTAGAGGTATTTCACCATCACTGTCAAGAATGCTTATATATGCATAGGGACTATTAACTCAGTTGGCCTATGGTCAGTAGTTGGGTGCTGTCATGAAGTATTTATAGGGTACTTGAAGAAAGAACAGTATTTTATTGACTTTTTCCTTTTTGTTTATTCTTTTGTTTTTAGAGCTTCAAAAAACTGACTACATGGTGTTTGCAGGGAGACAGTACTACTTAGGAGACAAGTGTCAGGTTAGTACTCAAAGGACATTCAGTTATGGTAAATTATTAAAACTGTTTCAAATGGAGTATGGTAAGCTATGAAATGACTTCATAGAATTTTCCAGGGCTTTTCTCATTTTCTTCCTTGTAGCTGTTAATCTGATTTTAGTTTTTATTAATTTCTTTCTAAAAATCTTTCTTTAAATATTGGTCATGAAAGAAAAGCTACTTGGAAATTCATTGAGAACACCAGTGATTTAAATTATGTGAGTGCTGAGGTTTTGGACTGGGAGCTCAAAATGCAATGGATGTACATCTGAGGTAGCTGTCTCTTAGATTTTCACTGGGAGTCACCACCAAGTCAGTCCAGTCTCAATGGTAATGTAGTGGGTTTCTTTTAAATAACTAAGAGGGAAGAGAGGATGAGGAGCGGCCAGGAGATGTTGAAATCAAAGTCAGCTTTCCTTTTGTTCCCGTACTGTATGTAGTGAAGGTGTACTTCTTAAAATCTCTTTGTTTGAGGTACTGCTGCTAAGTCATTTAGTGACTTCTCTATCTGACTAGAGCTTTCCTGCTTTATTTTCTGTACTGCTCAAGTTCGTACATAGTGGTCTTCCTTGCTACTTATCTGTTTGACACAGAGTCTGAAAGTAAGTTAGAAGGCAATGTTCTTAAGCCTGTTTTACAGGAGTTTACATGTTGCTTGCAAGACTGCTTCTTTTCCTTCCTTTCTTAAAGCAGTACAGTGCTATCCTATCTTGCCTAATCTATTAGTATTTGCTATTCCTGGGCCCAGCTCATAACATAAAATCATCTACTAGCAGCCTTTGCTATTAGTGGTTTGTAGACAGTATTTGGTCCCCCGATATTGTTTAGTTTTTTCAGAGCTTCCCTTGTTCTCTCTTCAGGTACGTCTGGATCCTGGAGGTAAGTATTACAATGCTCATATCCAGGAAGTTGGGCAGGATGGCAACACCGTGACTGTTTTCATTGAGGAGCTGGCAGAAAAGTAAGCAATCTGGTGACAGTTTCGTGTTTGAACTTTTTATAGTGGAGTCTCTGTAGTCACAGATGGTTAAGATAGGGTTGTTAAGATATTTTGAGAAGAGAAATGAGGCTTTAAAATAAAGTGTGGCTACCAGAGGGAGATTTATGTCCTTGTTGGTTGTCGCTCTTCAACTATGATGTTGGGAAATTTTTCACTTGTTTATAATGACAAAAATCATTTGATGCTTTATGTGAAGTCCTGTTCTTCTCAGGAGTCTTTGCAAATTGGGCATAACTCATGGGTAGCAAATTACTCTGCTTCCAGTTTCTCTGAAACTTCTATGTTGTAATCCCAAGAAATAATGGCTGCTTATGCTGAGTCTCATCACGCTCACCACCTTGCTGTTCAAAGCATTCACTCTTCTCCAAATCTGCAGTTAGGCTTATCTACATATTGCAGAAATTGTCTCGTTAAATGCTTTCAGATAGACTTCTGAAGGCATACCAATGTAGGGAAAAAGGGCTTGACCTGTGAAGTCTGTAGCATCAAGACTGAAGGCTACCTTTCCCAGTTTACAAAATATACAAGTAACAGTAATACGTGTTTCACTTCAGAGAACGGTGATTTTTTTTTTTTTTATTCTCCCAAAGCTCCCTATACTTTAAGATTTTCTCTTGTTCTGTTTTCTTTTTGTAGTGTTACTTCAGCATATGTTGCTGTGTTCCTGCACACAGTGTATTCTTCCAGTGCTGCTAACATGAATGTTTTTTACGTAGGCACACTGTTCCTTTGGCAAGCTTAAAACCAGTGACACAAGTGGCACCTGTCCTTGCTTGGAATGTGGTTCCCAGCCGAAAAGGAGGAAGCTATCAGAAAGTAGCAGGTGGATACTTCTCAGGAATAGGTTTGTACACATTTTCCAGAGGTGTTCCTTCCCCTTGGGGGGAGGTAGGATAGGGAGAGACAAATTTTATCAATACCAGCCTCTGTATATTGGAAGTCATTTAATTTATCCTACGATATAAACTGTAGTTGTGACAAGGACTTCATGTAAAGTGATGCTTCAGACAGGATGAATTTCCCTATGCAGAATAGCAAATCCATTGCAAATATGCAGTAAGGTTAATGTGGTTCAGAGTTTCAAGAATTTTGACATTTGAGAACTACTTATAAAGATTAGGTCTGTGAACCAAAAAGCATGTCTGATTTGGCCTTAGAGGAGGTGCATGGAAGGACTTGAGTTTTGCTACTGAAGTATACAGGGATTGTATTTGTTTCATTTAGAGAATGGTTTTCTTTGTGGAGATGCTTTAATACTGCAAATAATGGTCTGATCATTTCAAACTGGGCAGGTGTTCATGTGAGTGAAATGCTTGTATTCTGCTCGCAGTTCAGCACACGTTAGGCACTTTGAAATAGGGACATGAAGTTAGTGTATTTTGGATATTTCCTCCCTGTCCTGTTACTGATTCTGTTTGATATATCCAAATATTGACTCCTTTCAAATGAGATAAAGAAAATATAGCTCTGGAGTAAGCTGCTTAAAATACAAACCTGTGTTTTCTATCCTCAACTGAAACTGCAGAAATGGATGTGAAAACACGGAAGAGATTGCTTAAGAAAGTTCGTGGAAAGGAAGTCTTTATGACAGTGGCTTATAGTAGGGGTCAGCCAGTTCTCCCGCCCCGGCTACAGCATGGTGTTCCCTCAGGGCGCTCTCCTCCAATTCACTGCTCGCAGGGTGCTGGGAACATGGCACCTTACGGACCCTATCACCCTCAGAATCCTCCCCAGCGGCACAACCGTGGATTTGGAATGCCAAGGTAAGAAGCCTTGAAAGCCTATCTGAGGGTACCACTTGTTCTCTGTTCTTGCTGTGGATTAGTTAGGAGAGAGCTTGTGCTATTTCATAGATAAAACTACAGAAGAGTTCCATCTGAGAGGCACTTCCTGGTAATTGCACCTTTTACCCTTTAAACTTAGGGGATCTGCCCGATTTATAAACAGGCACAACATGGTTGGCCCTCAAATAGCATTCTACCCCAGTCCAGGAAAGAGATGCTATCAGAGCTATGACAGTTTCTCCTGCAGGTCACGGTAAGTGAATACAAACCTCTTTACAGAATGTTACGCTAAAAGAGCTGAGGAGGGTGGTGGGAAAGGATTGTTGAGGGCTGAGTTGACTCTTAATGGCACAATACTGAACACTGGGATTATTGTGCCTTTCTAAAGAAGAGTTGAAGTGGAGCAACAAAACTAAGGTGAAAATCCAAATAGCAGTGATTCTTAACCTCCTTTCTCATTTTGTTTCAAAGTTCATACAGTCGCAGCCGCCGCCAGATGCAGTGTGTGAATAAGGAATGTCAGTATGGGTTTGTACCAGAGAATGGAGAAGAGCCTCGAGGATCAGAAGAAACAATAACTTTCTATGAAATTGAAGAAGGAGATGAAACTTCTTTTCCTGCCTTAGCAGTAAGTTACCAACTATGAGTATGTTAAAGCTTCTCAGAGCTTTTTTAAAAAATTATGTGTTGTAATAAATCATGTTTCTTGGAATGAGCTTTAGCAGTAAGTATGTTTTAGGGAAGGGAAGGCTGAAATAGGAGTAGATCCTGTAAACTCTGCTTAAAGCATCCATTTTTCTAAGCTTTCCCCTTTTTCTCTTGTCCCTCTTTCCCTCCAGCAGCATTTGTTTTATTTCTCTTTAGCATGTTTTAATAAAGGTAGCGCCATATTTTTTCTTCCCATGGCAGTTTGAAAATGAGATTTGGGGGAGAAAATGTTTCTTACTGCTATCAATGTCCTTTTTGTTGTAAATATTGTGGGAGGTGGTACCTCAGTTGTTTTGCTACACTCTTAATTTGTGGTTTGAGTAACTAGTTTCAGAAGCTGTATAGTGATAGCCAGGATTATTCCTTGGAATTCACAGCTGAGATGCTTTGGGATAACGTTCCTGAAACCATTTCTTCTGCTACAGAATGGAAGAAAATTCCAAATCTAGCTTCTTTTAAAACAATCTTTATACTGTGCTACTTTCATCTACAATCTAATACATTTTTAAACAGTGAAATCAATCTTCTTTCAATTTTTATCTAAGCTTAGTGCAAGTTACACTTGCATTTAAATAAATGAGAGGGTGAATCTGCTCAGGGCTCTTTCAGCAGCCTTTGTTTATTCATCTGCCTGTATTAAATGTGTGATCTTTGCTCTTATATCCTCCAAGACTGTCAAGGAGTAGGGATGTTATTTTGTAATACTCCTTTTCCTGCCCCATTCCTTCTCCCGTTAAATCAGTGTAGATTTCTAGCTTGCTTTTTCCTTCCCGTTGCTAAGCTGTATACCTGCAGCATTCACTAAACAGTTTTCATGTTCATTCAGCTACTTTGTTAGTGTCAGTACCAAAGTTCTACTGTATGCAAGGTGTAAAGAGATGGTGGGGGGACTGAATTCTATTGAGCTTTGATTACAGAGGCTTGGTTTTCCAGCATGTTTCTATTTGTGTATGTGTTTGATGTAGGGAAGTCTTACACTACTTATAAACACATGCTTCTTATTTCCTTTTTTAGGGCCAGGGTAGCCCTACTGCAATTGTCCACAGTCCAGCAGGATTTTGGGTAGCTAGAAGAGGCCCAAACTCAGTTGCAGTCAACAAGCATACCCTGAATCCCTCAGAGGAGGACGTAGAAGAAACAAGCGAAAATGGTGAGTTCTTAAAGAGTTATCTTTGTCTGATTAAAAAACCTGTCAGTATTCCATTCAAGCTTGCTGGAATATCACTATTTTGATAGCATGAGTCTGTAGCAAGGCATGCTGCCATGTGGTGTAGATTTGGCAATAGCAAGCTTGATAGTGGTGGAATAACAAAATGGGGGGGAGGAAGATCTTGGATCTTGCTGTTTTTCTGCACAAAACAAGATGATGATATTGAAAGTAGTTCAGTTAGTTAATGCAGTGAAATATAATTTCAGTAACTTTGGCTTTAAGCTTCTATTTTTCTGGAGTCAAAGCTTTCTATTCTCTCCCTTCTAGGGAAATTTCATGAAGAATATCTGTATGCACCTCCAGGTAAATGAAGTGTTAGTCTTTACTGATATTCCATTTGGTGAATGCACTCATTACTACATTTTTAAAAGTTTGTGAGCAGTTAAGATGTGATGCTGCATTTTTTAATAACTTTGCTGGTGTCTTTCAGATCCCGACTGTGAAACTGCAGCAGTGTTTAGCTCAGCAGAACCTACAGCACACTTGGTAAGTGTCAGTCCCTGCCTGTTCAGATTTGTCATCCTTCAGGGTGTGAGTAGCATTCTTCATTGAAACTGTCTTTGGAACCAGGATTAACAGAGTAGGTCGGAGACTGGTTTTGGCGCAAAGGATTGATAGTTTAACTTCTCTGTTCCTCTCTCCCATCTCCCTTTCTCATTAAATAGTGAGGGTTTTTGTTTGAGTCTGCAAGTACATCTAAACTGTACTTTCCATCTTTCCCCTCTACAGAGTGTCTGAGCAATGTTTACTTTTCTTCCCTTTCTGTTCCAGACAGCACTTGCTTTTGTCATGCCACTCTTCAAGTCCCATGCTAGTTAGTCTCATTCCACCAGTGTGTGTTTAGAAAGATCTCACCTTTGATGGAACTGACATTAAATTTTCTTGTCTGGAAGCAGTCAGAGGCTGCCTCTCTTTAAGTTCTCCATTCACCTGCTCATCACCTGACATCAGGATAAAACAAAAATCTTAGAAATTGAGTGTGTGGTTTTTGGTGCTTCTTTGCTTCTAAAGTGGAATGTTGTTTGCTTTGGAATCCTTTCAGGAAGAAGGGCCAGTGTCTGTGTCACCTCAAGATGGAGTGGCTTCCTACAGCTATCCCCAGAAGGTAGCGTGTAGTATGTTATTGTAGCAGCCCTGTCAGGTGACCGCTGTGCTTGGTCTCTTTGGGATTTTTATTCTTCCTCTTTTACAAGGTTTTGTTGCAGAGAATTTAATCCTCCATAAATAAAACATAATGAAAGATGCATTTGCAGGTTCCTGCAACTTACTGTTATTTTTAGGTTGGTATTTTTCAAGCCAGTTTTCAGAGAACTTGGATAACAAGCTGCCTTTACAGCTAGAACTTCCAAAATGCACTTTTGTCAAGTGAGAATTTCTTAAATCTGTGATGTTTTCATAGCTCTTGTCAGAGCCAGTTGCAGAGGTAATGTACTGAATACTCTGACTCTTTTGCAGGTGATGGTGAACTCTGCAGTCATTGCAACCTCCACAGGTGTTAATACTGCTCCACCTACAGTCTTCTCTTCAAATTCGGCCTCCACACAAGCCAGCATCACAACAGCTGTTCCCCCACAAACAACAATTCAGCCAGTTCTTGTCTCTCCTGCTTCTATGGGAAGGCCAGGTAGAGTGTGCATGCTGAGGCTCTTGACTTTGATGGTCTAAGCTTTCAGTTGTCTTCTTCCCTCCCGCTTCCTTTCCACATATCCAGAACAAACTTGGAAAGTGATCCCTCAGTGAGGGTACAGCTGCTGCTGACTTTCATGTTTCCATGCTTTGAAGGGGATGCTTGCCTGTGAATTTACATGGGAATTGGAAGTTTCAGCTCTGGGACTGTTTCTCTCACCCCACCTGTCTTTATCCTTCAATGCCAGGTGTTTTCTCTAGCATGTTCCTTCTAAAAGACAAGTTCATGGCTGCTTCTCCCTGTTCTATATGGTAAATTTTCAGTATGTTGGGAGACTGGTACAAATCTCAAGGTTTTACTAGACCTTGCAGAAGAGTCACCAGCTCAAGCACTGAATCCAGCTCATTTTTGTGAATTGTCTGTCTTTATTAAAGAAAAACAAAGAAAAAAAGCCTTTCCCTTTCCATAGAGAAGATTTTTTTCATGTCTTCTGTAAGTCTTTGTTTAGCATGAGAAAAAAACAAACCCTCCTTCCATGTTTCTTTCTTTTTTTTCCCACTTGAGAGTTCAGTCAGCACAGTTCTCTGTAGGCTGTCTACTTGGTGGCACCTTTATGTGAAACCTGCTGGTGTTCTAGAGATGTGGGACACCTAGTAAATATTTGACAGAAGTTTGTCTACAGATTTCTGCCTGTTACAGCTTGAAGATTACATCATTTTTGTGGGTTTATTGTCATGCTTTTGATGGCTTAGAGTACTCTGTTCCCTGTTGTTCTAGGACAGATAATTATGTAAGAAAAGCCTGACCTACTTCTAGCATGAAGAACTGATTGAAAAAGAGGCATTTGTTCTTAACTGAAATACAAAGCTTGAGAACAAACAGCTAAAGCATCTGAAATTGGAACCTTCCTATCTGGTTTTAAAATTTATTTTGGGCTTCTATTAAAGTGGGAGGGAAGCAATTACTGAAGAGAACTTAAAGTCACTGCGACAGAAGGAAGGAAGTCCAGGCCTAACTGTGTAACTTAGCATTTTCCTTGTTTGAATAAGAAGCCATTGTAAACTCGACTGACTCTTGTTTCCTTCTGATAGTACCAGTTTCTTCACTGCCATTCCCAATTTATTCAGCTCCTCTTCCTCCAGCTAGTGAGGTGGGAGAAGCTAGTGCCATTCCTCCGCCTTACTCTTGTGATCCCAGTGGCAGTGATCTGCCAAGAGGTAATGAAGACGTTTTGTTCTTTCAGTTATTGCTGCATGCTTCTGACTTGTGTTCTCTGTGAAGCTCAACAGAATACCTGTAGTGATACCTGTAGTGTGACTCCCTGCAGCTCACAGGCAGATAAAAATATTCTAAATGCTTATGGTAAAAATTCCTAGTTCTGAATACTAAGTTCATATCAGATTCAAACGCAATTTACTGCAGCTTTAAACCACATCCTAAAGATTCAGAATCAGTGGAGAGAAGAGTGCTCGGGACCAGCACTACATGGAATAGTTTTTTTTCTGATAACTTGATTTATAAAAAAAAAAAACAACATTCAAAGTTCTGATGTTGTACAGTTCAGTGGGTATTGTGTGTTGCCTTCTATAACTCTATGACACTACAGAATGGCATCTGAATTTGAAGGTTTCTGTTCTGTGAATGCACAGCCTCTCTGTATATTTTCATCAGTTGTATCAGCATCTTTTAAGGTAGATTTTTGCTACCAAGCAACAACCATGAAAGGGCCAGCAGCAGCAGTAGCTACTGACATAAGCACAGAATTGGCTTTCAGCTTTGTCAGCTGAAACTTGAGCTTCATTTCTGAAGTGGTGGTCTCTAATCAGCTGGCACTTTCAGCTTAATACCTGCACGCCATGCAGAGTTGCATCAGACAGCAAAGCAATGCAGCAGCAGTGCTTGGTTTGTGAGTTAAGATATCCCCTTGTTCTGTTGTGTTTGTGGCTCTCAAGACACAGGCAGGGCCTGGAGTTTGCAGAACTGTTTAACAACCCCAAGATCAAGCCATCTGCTGTCCTTGACCGTGAGTGAAGTGCCTCAGCTATAGGGATGACAGTGCTGCTTGTTGTTACGCTATGTATCTTGCTTTGCTTTAGGTAGAAGTGCTCTGAGGTGCTACTATCACATCACTGCACACGTCTCAGAAGGCAGATAAAACTATTGTGATGCAGTGTCTCAGCTGATAAACAATTTCATAGCTATGTGTGTAGTTTTGGACAGCTGTAGAAAATCCTTTCTTCCCTGTGCAGATCCCTGTGCTCAGCCTTCTGATGGTGCATTGGCCGAAACTGCTCTAAGGATTAAAATTTAGAAGAATTGTAAAAGCAAATTTAGTTCCTTGTTTTGGTAGGAATTCATTTTGCTGTAATGTCGTGCTCAGGCTGGAGCACAGATGCTGTGGATGTGTTGGTGTTCAGTCATGGCTTACACGTGTTGCAGTTGCAGCAAGTACAGCAGCTTCAGCTGTTGCTGCCTCCTTTGGCAGGTAGCACGAAGGGAGGCTGCTTTTAGAAGTACTGAGGCCTAGCTGAACATGAGCTGCAGCCTGCACTTGAGAGCAGCAGTGCGAAACTGCTTATGTTTGCTGCTCTTGCACTGGGTCTGTCTGCACGCTGGCTGAAATACGTGTGCTTTTTATGTATTCCTCCATAGACTGGGTATGTTGAATGTGTGTGTGTGGTATTTGGATTCTCTGTATCCATCCTGAGACACAGAGAGGCTGTGAGTTGTATCAGAGGCTTACCTTTAGCTGAAGTACCTGAATCTGCCACTTTCTCTGCTGCTGATATGGCGAAGTAGCCTTTCATTCACTGTTGGATGAGGAAAAGAACTGTCTGCATAACCGTAGGGTCTGTAAGATCCAAGCATTCCTTTTTCCACCATTTTGAATGCTACTGTTTCACTCTAGCTGTCTGACTGGATTTTTTTTTTTTCCTCTGCCACTACCCTAGAAAAACAAAACAACAACATTGTGCTCTTGGAACTGGCTGTATTTCAGATGTATGGCAGTTCTGAGTTTTACTGCTTCAGAATAGAGAGCTTTGAATTGAGACTACTCTGAAATTTGTTTAAAGATGGAGCATCAAATACTTCAGTAATGCAGACTGTTTTCATGCTCGATTCAGCATACTGCCATTTGGAGTAGCTTCATTGTCCCTGTGTGGAAGTTGCATGAAAGTACGAATCCTAGAGGGCTGATTTTAGATAACACAAAGAGCTCATGCTGCTGCCTACAGTTCAGGTAGCTGCATCTGGTGCATTGCAAAGCAGCTTTGGGCCAGAATGTTAAGGATTCTTTCAGTTGCATTTACTGTGTATGTGTTTATTTTGCCAGCAGTTGATCTGGGAAAAAAGCAGGATGCAAAAACTTTATGGCATGAGTGCTCAGAGTTCTTAGAGGTGTTGCTTATGTGTTTTGTAATAACTCCTTTGCAGGTACTCTCAATTGCTGTGGTTTTTCTTTTTAATCTGGAATATTTTACTTTCTCCTTCCCTACTGCAGTAGTATCACTATAGATTATTCTATATACACATTGGAGTTAATTGTCTTCCCCTTCAGTGAAATGCCCTTTACTGACGCTTTCAGCACTTGGGACAATTGGGTGTTAAGTGTACTGACAAGAATCTGGAGTGGATGTGGATTAATAACCTCTCCAGACCCTTGCCTGCAGCTCTTCAGCTCACTCATAATACTGGCCACGTCTTTCTGGGGATACACTTCAGTTTCTTTTTCTTTCAGGATTTTATGGTTAGTAGCTAATAAGCAACTGCGTGTAGTGTTTTTCCTTTTCTACAAGGAATGTCACTGCATTGCCACTGCTCAGTCTTTACGTTGAGAAATCCAGCAGTTTTGGGGTAGGGCATGGTAAAGTGCAGTTTCTTTAGAAAAAAAAAGAAAAAAGAAATACCTGCTCGACTGCAGTTTGTCCTGGCATGGCTTCAAGGCAGACTCTGTTAACAGGCTGAAGTCCTGGACTGGTGAGGAAGGCAGTGCCTTAGTATTAATTGATATGTCTGTGTTCCAGGTCTGAGTTGCTTGATTCTTTGTAATGGCTTGTGAAACATCTTCCGTTAAGGCAGCGACTTTAGGTGTCTTACTCTCACCTGCTGCCTTGTGTTTGAAGCAGCTGTGAAGGGCTGCTTGCTGTTGCAGTGTGCTGCAGCCTGCTCCTTTCCTGTGGCAGCATTCAGGACTGATCCCAGCTCCTCATCAGAGCAGCGAACTTTGTCCTCATGCACCATAAGATTAAATTTAAATTTGATCGTCGTATTTTCATGCCAGGGTGGTTAACTTCTTCTGGCTTAGCTGTTATTTCACAAGGTAGCTTTGTTATACTGAAGACTGACTTGATTTCTAGACATCTGAAAGAGGAATATAAATGAAAACTGGTCCCCTACTGTACTGACTTCTGTTCCAGCACTCTGCAGACATCAGTATTTCGTGTATCAGTTTGTCACTTCAGCCTCCCAGCCCCTCCTTTGTACTGCTATTGCTGCTATGAAGCAGCTGTTTCATTCAGTTCTTAGGCTTGTTTTGCATATATTTGCATAATCAGTTGAATAAAAAAATTAGATTGTAAGAAGTCCTTGCTGCAAGGTAGATGCAGTTTCAGCTCGATGTAGCAAGCTGATGTTTACATGAGCTGTACAGTTATCTTTAACATTTAACTGGTCAGTGTCAGAGCCAAATCACCAGCGCTTTCAGGAGTCAGCTGTTAGCTGTTTTTGGGAGATGCACACAGATCCTTCCTTGCTTTTGAGTGGATTGTGCCCCGGCCCAATATGCTGAACAGTGAAAGAGTTGAGAATTGGCAAAAGAGGAATGAGTCCTCATTCATTTCAGAGCAGGGATTTGTGTTACCAATTCTATTCCTGTCTGCAGCAGACAGCGGTACCCGGTACTGTAGAAGAGCAGGGCTATGAAAGCATGTGTGTGCGGTCACTGGATGGTAAGCAGGAAAGCTGTGTGGAGCCAAGGCTCTGGTTGAGAGGAGAACGGAGATGGTAAGAGGACAGCAGTGCTTCCAGAGTCCCCACATAACCCAGAGTTGAAGTCCTCAATGGCTTGCTTATCTCAAGTTGTTTCCCCGCTTTGCTACTTTGCCCTCTCAGTACTCACTGACACACACTCACTTGCTAAGCTGTTGCTGTGGAATAGGTGACTGTCCTTCCTGAGCCTTTAAAACAAACTCATTTCTCAGCCTTAAAGACTTCTTATGTGCAGTTTGGGAACCGCACGGTGGGTTTAAAACACGCTTTCTTCTTCTGTGCTTTCACTGACAAACCTGGAAGGTTTTAAACAGCTTCGCTCCTCTGGGACTGTTAGGCTTGGAAAACCATGTTGTGCTTGGCAACTCTTCTTAAAGTTCCTCTAAGCTTGGCATTGCTGGGAGCAGGTTATCCAGGATATTGTAGCGACATCTAACTGGATTAACTGAAGGATGCAATATTTATAACAACCAGTTAAACTCAGGGTGTATTCTTTACCCTCAAAACGTTAAAGAACAAATAATGCTAAAATAGTTCCTTTTTGAAGTGACTTAGAGTGTTCTTGATGTATGTAGAATTCTTTTTGCTCATCAGTTTATGCTCATCTGCTCTTTAACGTCATATCCTTTAATTTCAGATACAAAGGTCTTGCAGTATTATTTTAATCTGGGATTGCAAGTAAGTGCTTTTAAAGTGAGTACAGTAAATTGCCTGTGAAACTGCTGCTTTTCTTGACAGATGTACTGATGTATTTAAGACTTCCAAGGGTGCTAAATGTGCATCCTATGTAGCTGACGATCATTACATATAGGCTTGCTCAGAGGAGACTGAAGTGTAGCTCAGGAAGCGGTGTTCTAACTCCAATTGTAACACACATTAGTGTGTCTGGTTGTTTACTCTGATTTTTGTGGAGGATGATGAATAAATATTCTTTCAGTGAAGGTAAAGGGGGAACTTGAACTACTAGGAAAATTTCTCTGCTCAGATGAGATACCAAAGGCTGTTCAGAGATGTATGGTTTGAATCCTCTAGGACACACACAGCTCAGACTGCTTAGCAGCATTTCTGTGTTCTGAGAACCACAAGAGCACTGTCTGCAGCAGTTGTCTGTGCTGGTAATTTGGAGGAGGGATGGAGACTGTGTGGTTATATGCCTGACCTTGTTTTCTTTTTGTTTTTCTCCCCGAAGTACTACCACCAGAGCTACTGGCATTCCATGGTGTTTGTACAGCCAGTGCCACCAGTGTCATCTGTGGAGGCTTATCCAGCATATGCTGAGCCAGCTCACGTCCTGGATCAGTCAGTGCCTCAGCTCTATGACGCTGGGCGAGCTGAGGTCCATCAGGTTCCCCTGGATGCACCTGCAAATGGTTAGTATTTGACTATGAGGCCACATATAGAAATCATGGCAAGTGAGGTAATGGCCTTCAGAGCACGGCTGCTCCATGGGAGTTGCTTTCCTGTGTCTTTGTAGTATAGGGGGTGTGAAGTCGGGGAGACATAGTGCAATCATTATAATGGGTTATCCTTAAAGTCATGCTAGAGTCACTCTTGTGGCCACTAATGCCAAAGGCTTTTTAAAACCATGAAAAGTTAGTAGTCCTTTCTAGGCACTCAGAGCACTAATTTCAACTCGGGAGAACTTACTCTGAAGTTATGTTGAAGGTTATCTCCTTTCTCACTCATAAGTTAATAATAATGATATCAAAATAATCAAAGTAAAGGAGACAGGTGAGTTTTGGCAAGCCCTGAGCATTGCTGCTGTCACAAGTATTTTCAAAGGAAGATACCACAAACCTTAGCTTCAGGCTGCGTGCTCAGCAGGTACCCCCTGCATCATCCTTACTGCTTGCTGCTTCTGCTGTGTGGAAAGCTACAACAAAGCTTAGCATCGCATGGCTGTGCAACCAGCTTGTAGATGGAATGGCAGTAAGTGAGAGGATTGTATTAAATGAAGAAAGAGCTGTCAGAAAGGTCAGATGCCTGGCTCGTGAAAATCTGTGGCAAATGAGTGCTGGGAGGAGTGCATTGTAGCAGCACTGTCACTTAGATGTGTACAGGCTGATAATGCTGCAGCCTGTTCATTGGGTGTAGCTCTGTTGTGTAGATTAGCAGCCTCTGGTCAAAGATGAAACAGGCAGAGAGCATGTTAGCCCTTTACCAAGTCCCTCAAGAAAAAATTCTTTCTGCTGCAGAATTCTGTTATGCAATTCTTGAATGGGTTCCGGTGAGAGGATGGGTAAGCTGTCCTTGAGTCTAACTTAGCACCCTAGATCCTGCCATTAGGAAAAATACATATGGCCTGAAATTGTTGTCACCTGAAGGCACTTTTGGTTTTGGACACCTAATAGTGCCACATTTGTGCTGATGAAAGTCATACAGTGGAAGATGGCATTAAATAGGTATATTTTTTTTCTTTTTAAGGTAACTTTCAAAGTGCAGAACCTCCAGCCCTGTCCCATGGCACGGTGTATTACCCGGTGGTGTCAGACCCCTACAGCCAGCCGTCCGCCCCGGGGTTTGACTCTTGCATCTCTCTAGTACCTGCCTATCACTATATTGGTTCCTGGCATTCAGTGAATCCACCATACGGGAATTCTCCACACCTTCCTAATGCTGTAAGTTCTGGACAGCTGCACCAAGTCAGCTACGTTGCCTCACCTAACCCTGCAGCGCATTATGTGCCTCAAGGAATGTAAGTCTGGGAGGGTGGAAGCCCACTTCTTGCACTTAGTTTCTCTCGTGTCTTTTTTCATCAGCTTGCATTGTTCTGTGGGTCTCTGTCTGTCTCAGTGGGCTGGGGTGATTGATTACATTGCGTTCGATTCCATGTTTCTTTCCGGGTTTGTGCTAATGATAACTTGACAGGATGCAGTTTTGGTAGTTCATATAAGGCAGCACAGGAGAGGAATATACATAAACAGCAGTGCAGGGGAACACAAAGCATGTATTAAACTACATAAAAAAATGTGTAAAAACGTATTGTCACTGCGGGAAAGCTGCATTACGTACCTCTGAGTGGTTACACTGAAACACGTGGTTCTTGTTCAAGCACTGCTGCCATACAACCATGGCCAACAGTGGTGCAGAGGTGTTAGAGGGCAAAATTGTTTGAAATAAGTTGGTGTTCTCAGATTTCACAAAACAGAACTTTTTTGCTATTAGTGATCACATATTTGTTGTATGTGATTTCACTCTGTGTAGGCTTTATGTCTCTTGAAAGTGTACGATGCTGCCTGACCTGTTCTGCTGTGTATCGGTGTGTATTTGTAAGATGTTTTGTGAAAGCTGTTGCACAAGTGGTGGTAGTTCTGGTGTTTAATTTGCACTGATAGCACAAAATAAAAGCATCTAACACATGGAAATGCGTGACTGTTCATTACTGACGTGGAGTGTTGGTGACATTAAGTCACCCAGCAGACAGCACTGAAGAAATGCTGTCTTGAGTGAGGTAAGGTTGCTCCTGCCTCCAGTGGGAAAGCGTGGGCTTCTTTCAGCATGAGGCTGCAGTGGCAAGCCCTGGCTGTTTGTCCTCCATAGAACTTGAATTGTTGAGTGGTGTCTGCCAGCTGCACCCTGCACACAACCAAGGACAGGGTGGAGGCATACCCTTGTCATAGGGGTTCTACCACGTACAAACACAGGTTAGGAGAGCTTGGTACCAGCATCCCAGAACACCAGAGAAGTCATGTTTACCAAGGCTTGATTTTCACATGAATTGAGCGTTCAGGTCTTGGAGCTGCCTTCTGAAATTCACGGCTGCCAGATTTTGTAGGGAACTTGAGTTGTCATAATTGAAACGCAGCCTGCGTGGGGGACGTACGGAACAGATAAGGAGGTGCTGTCAGTAGCTCGGAAAGTGGCGCAGTTGTTATCTGGAGAAGTTGAAAGCAATTGTGTGTGCCCCTGCTACTGTGCTGTGAATTTATACAGCTGAGTGGGGATGAAAAGAGGAGTGACTGCAAAACAGAGAGAGGGAGTGCATTTCCGTCAGTATACCTGTTAAGTAAACATGGGATGGGACCAAAAGCAGCAGAAGTCACTCCTTACGATTTTAGTTGATCCTATTAAGAGTCAGAAGGCTTTTTTTCCCTTCCTTGAAGGAAAGTGGTTATTCTCTTGTGTAGGGGATTGTATGCTTGGCTTCTAGTTTCTTTCTTCTGATCTCTAATTGCTGCTGTACATTAAACCACCAAGTTAAGTGTAACTCTTGGAAATGGAGGAGTTAGAGGAGAAATCAAAGTGTGATGGAAACAATCCCTTATTAGCAGGTATTATTTAGAGCTGCTGTGCTGTTTGAAAAGGTTCCACAAAGGAGTTGGAGGCCATTAGGGCTTCGGCCTCAGTACTTCTGTCTCCTTGAAAGAGTGCTCTTAACTTGCACAGGCCTTTCTCAGAGCAGGGAGCAATGCCACAGGTTTTCTTCTCCAAAAATAATTTGCTAGGTAACCTCTAAAGGGAATCTGCAAACCATGTGAGTGACTTGATGTGCCTGAAGATGGAGCAGGTTTTAGAAGTGCTGTCTCCATTGTGGAGTCATCAAACGTTTCCACTCCAGTCTTGAGTGCCATCACCTGTCATATCAGTTGCTGTGGCACTGGATTGCATCTCTCTGCTTCAGCTCTGAATAATGCCTCTTTCCTTACACTGTCAGTGAGACAGCCTTCCTTTTTTCTTTCCATAATGCACATGGTTATCATAGCTGGGAGGTGACGTTTTATCTTTTGCTATTTATTTGTCTCCAGGAGTCAACTTATTTTTCCCTCTCTTAGAAATACAGACCAGCAATTGTGGCAGGGAATCAAGTTTTTCTCTCTTCTCATTTATCCTCTCAGTAGCTGGTTTTGTGCTAGCTGTGGCATTAGCCCTGGTAATCACTCAAATTGATGTAGATTTGAAAAGGAAAATGACTGCAGTCTTTATGCTTGTAATCTGGGTCTGGTGACCTTGCTCACGGATCCGATACACACCGAGGCACCTCAGTTGTGACGTTTTTATCAGGGCTGCTGAGGCTCAGAGGCATTTCTTTAAACTAGCAGGCAGGGGCTGTGTGAGCAGTTAGTGTGCTGGAGCAGGTTCATCCCTGCCCTCTGTAGGTTAGAAAATGGTGCTGCTGTACTGCAGCGTAAAGCTCAGAATGGTATAGGAACTGAAGTGAACGGTGTTGCCTTCAAGTTCTGCTTCCCAGCACTGTGTTGTGCTACAGCTGGCTTTTCATCACTGTTGAAGACCCCTCCCTGAAGCACAGCTGGCCACCTTCATACTTCATCCGTTCCCTGATGTGGAGGTGGCTGGGTGCAGCTGCAGTGCCCTTACTCTGGTGCTGCTGGTTTTGTTGTTTGGTGCTCCAGTGGCCAACTGCTACAAACCAGCTCCCTGCTCAGAGACTACAAGGCAATCTGCATCAAAAATACACTGAATTTTTTGGGGAGTTCCTGTTGTTGGAGTGGTGGTGCTGAGGACCTTGGCTTCACTGGGGTACACAGAGGTGTGGATAGCGAGTTGGGGGCTCAGGATGGTTCTTTCCTGCAGAGGGCCTGGTGTCAGCCTGCTGGTGGTCCAGACTCCATCCTTGGCTCAGTGCTGTGTCGGAAGCAGACCAGCACTGTTTCATGCTTGGCTGAATCGGGCATGAGTGGGGCAGTATGGTTTGCAGCCATGTGCATAATTTACCACTTATTTGAGTGGAAGCAGAAAATCTTTGAGTATTGATTTCTGATGGGGACAATAATTTCCTTCAGATCTTTTTTTTTTCCCCCTCGTTTGGTTTCTTGATGCAGGTTGCACAGTAATGAATTCTTTAAGTAATCTGATCCTGAAACGTGTTGGTGTCTCATGTGTTTTTATTTTCGGTGGCTGGGTTTTCAGCTTCCCAAAGGGAGGAGGCTCGTGCTGCCAAGCCTGTGCCAGTCACGCTTGCTGCCTCCTTTTCCACACCACCTTTTCCCTGCATGAAAGGCAGCGGCTCAGAGTGAACTGTCACCTGAAGGCTGCAGGAAGGAGCCCCGAGCTGGCTGTGCCACGGTGCTCCCAGCAGTGCAGGGTGAAGTTAGCAGCGACGTGCTGTAGTTTCCAGGTGTGGACTTTATGTTCTTGAGTATCCCACCCTCCTCTAACTGGCTACAAACCTTTCTGCCCTGCGAAGGAGCAGGCTCTGCTCCAGCTGTTTGCCTGCAGATCCCACATCTGTCCCTGAGCACCACGCAGTGCTGCAGCCTGTGCTGGCCTTGGGCTGCTGGCCCATCCTGCTCCCTGCAGGCAGTGAGCTGCTCCTCTGCTCATTAGCATTCTGTACAGCGCTGCCGTGTGCACGAGGCACGTGTCTCTGGAGTCTCTTGAATTGTAAAATCCATCTGTTATTGAAGGTAATTATTACAAATGCTGTAGAGACTAATCTTGCTGATTCCGCCTGCCGGCAGCATTGTCCTGCAGGGCTGTGCTGGCTGCTGCTCCTGTGCTGTTTTCCCTGTGGCTGTGCAAGAACATTAAACTGACTCCTATGGCTGTTGCTTTTCCAGCTCAGTTGTTTTGTTTCTGCCTCCCTTTCTCTCTGCAGCAGTGCTGGATATCCTTCTCAATTACAAAATCACACTGTCAGAGGCTGCATTATGCGCGGGAGGTGTTCAGATTTAAAATCTGGACTCTTAGTGACCGCCCTTATAAGGGAAGGCAAAGCTCTCAAATTTGAACTTTATGGCTTTGAAATAAGATCAGAATTTAAATGCTTCAAGACAGGGCTCCTGCAGATTGAGTCACTGCTGCTCTCGGTGTTTTGGCACAGAGTGGTTCAGCCAGCATTGGCCACAGGCGATGGGCAGCGCCCACTGCGATTCAGTCACTGTGATCTGCAGCAGGAGGAATGCATGGCTGAGCCCTGACGGTGTTTTTACGTGCTGAACTCATTTATGGTGTTCATATATTCCTTTTCCTGGATGTTACCTTCACTGGAGCAGGGGAATGCTTTGCCACCAATGCACCCCAAGGTTTGCACCAAGAGAAGAGCCGTGTATAACTGCAGCAGCTGCTTGACATCATTGGATTATGGAAAATGGTTCCCAAGAGAAAGCACCACATCCTGCAAGGATGAAATTAGTGGACTCTTCAACTCCCTCTGCCCCTCTCCTTTGGGTAATTTTCCTGTTTCCTGCCCTGCCTGTTGATATTTGAATCTCAAACTGTGGTTTCAGGCTTTTTTCTTTCGTATTTGTCAGGTTTGAAAGCAAAAATGTTTGTTTTAATATTTATGGTGATTACGGGAGCGCGTAATTTGTACTTTCAGGAAGTGCAGTAAGAGGAGATGGATTATACTGCGAAGCTCCTTCTGCCTCCCTTCCTGCTCCAGCCTGGTGTTCTGTGCTGCAGTGCATCCTCCTACCCCTGCGGTCGGTGTACGGTGGCAGGCCACTTCAGGTGCAGGTAGAGAGCACAACTGGAGATTCAGGGTGCCTTAATTTTGCAGTTCCAGGTTTTATGGTAGAAGTAATGAGTGTGCACACCTAACTTAAAGAAAGAAACAAAACAATAATAATAATGCAGCCTTCTGACGTGCTTGGTGTGTTTACAGTTCTGTAGCTGAGCACTGCTGCAGTCCTGGGCCTTGCTGCAGATCTCAGTGGGCTGTGTCTGTTCCCACGTGGGCTCACATTTCCCAGTTTCTACTGGGATCGTCTGCATTTCAAGCGAGGGGCACTGCCCTTGTGTAACTTCAGAGAACTCCTGTTCTTCCAGAGGCCTGAGCAGGGACTCCTGGTGGCTGATGGAGACCTTTTGGACTTCAGCTGCGTGGCTGCAGTGCTTTAATGAGATGTGCTTGGAGGACCGCTTCACATGAGCAAATTACGTTAATATAGCTGGGTTGTTGCTTAATGGCTTTTACACTATTAGCTATATTGCAGCATATTCCAGAGTGGATGATGTAGTTATGTTGGTCAAAGGATATCTTTGGGGAGCGAATTAAAACAGAATGATTTAACAGGACTCCTTTGTGCTGCAGTAATTGCATTCGTGTGGTGCATTTTATTTACCAACACTTAAAGTGGATTTGCTGCTTTCTGTTGCAGAGAGGATTAACAGTTGGGATCCTTTTAACTTCTGCACAGTCAGGTGTAGCTCAGCTGCTGCCCAGACTTGCTCAGATCTGGCTGACTGACTTCACTGCAGGTAAGCAGGGCTGTACCACGTCTCTTCGCACAAACACCAGCATCAGCTGCTACAGGAGTGGAGCCCCGGAGCACTCCTGTGACCACTGACCGTCCTTGAGGGGGCTTCCAGTGCAGAAGGTGGTAGAAATTATCAAATGTCATATGCTTTGCTGTTCATAAATGTTTATTATCAATAGGTAGCTGGAAATGTTACATCCGAAAAGGTAGAAACACCTTGAGTTCCAATAGGTTTACATTTTTGGGAAAAAAAGATTAAACTTTTTTTTTTTTTCAGTTTACAGTTAAGCTAAAAATACACATAAAATAAATAATTTTATTTGTTATATACATCATTTCATTTTTACATGTTATATGAGGGAATGATACGGAATCTGCAGTATGGACAGAAAAGGTGTGAGTAGAAAAGTATGTAAAAGGGAGCGTTTGTTTTTGCTTTTTGCTCTGCCCTCTCATCCTCCCCCTCTCTTGGGGTGGCTGCTGAGGTCCTGCTCTGTCTCTACTAAATACCCAAAATTCTCTCAGCATCTAAAAGCTCTGTTGCCTGGAAAAGGCCATTTGATTTTTTGATCAGAATTAAACAAAAGAAGAAAAGCCTCACCTTTTTTATCCTGTAAAATAAAATGTCATCTTCAAATACAATCTGCTATGGAGCTGTTTCTGTGATAGCTTTTCCATGAAGATTTAATTTCATATTAAAACTGGATTGCTAAAAGAAAACAAAATAAAACAAAACACAAAAAAAAAAACCCCACAACTGTTTCCAGAGTAAGCCCAATTCCCCAGAGCTTCCTGAATAGAAAACGGAGTGCTTACACATCTGCAACCACCCTTTGCTTCTCAAGGATCCCTACCCTCTAGTTTCCAGACCCACCTTATAAACACATTCAGTAGTTTTTAAATAAAACTGTACAGTACCTCAAAAATAGCTACACCAAAAAGTGCCCCTTTGCTCAAAAACTATTTATAGTCAAAAGGCATTTCGTTCTGTTGGCAGAAGGTATCACAGTGTTCTGTTAGCTCACGTGCTGATGGCCAGCTCCTGGACTAACTGCATCTCATTCTAAGTGCATTTCTTCTGCTGATGGAAATGCTTTCAATGGGAGGGGAAGAAATCCCCAAAGAAACAAGCCATGCTGAAGGAGGCCAGGCCAGCCAGCAGGATGGGCAGTGCTGTTCTCCATAGTTGGTGAGCTGTAGATTGAGAAGGGTCTGTATGTAAAGAAAGAATGGAGTGGTCAAGTTGGCCTCACGATAGTGGGTGATGTGAGATAGGTGGGGGTTCCCGTTGTTGGTTCTGGGTTTTGCTTTGTATGCCTCAGAAAAGCAGAGCAGGTAAAAGTGTTTCCCTGAAACATTATGCACTGTCAGACATTCAAAAGATGTTCCTGCCTTTCAAATACCCTTCTCTTAGATAAAGCATATTCTCTTTCTAAGAGCTGTTCTTGATCATCAGTTTACTCCAGAGCAGCAGATATTCTGGGTGGAGGTATTTATGTGGGTAACATATAAACGACTTGTTTGTACAAATGTAATGGGCTGAAACGGGGAAAGCGGTGCGAAAATTAAATGGAACTGAATTATAAATGGTTTGCAAATACATTAATGTGGCCAGCCCAGAGTGCCTCCCACCGCCTCCAGGAGCTCAGTCAGGGACTGATTTTATGCTTGTGAAGTTACACATTCCCTGAAAACTGCAGATTATTTTGGTGACGCTTTATTTTAGATGCTAACTCTAGTGGGTTGATTTACTATTCACTGTAGTCTCACTGATTCCAATGAATTTTGCCTTTGCATGAGTGGAGTCAGTGATGCTTCTGGCACACCTGGGCTGGTGCAGCCGAGCTGCTGCCTCAGGACAGCGCAGGGAGCTGCTCTGGAGGGGGAGAGCTCCTTTCAGTGCATGCAAGGCAGCTCCAGAGGGCTGCTGGGTAAGTAACAGTTTTTATTAGTTCTGGGCAGCCTTGGTGGCGTGGATGGCTTTACTTTTAATTTTTTACTTTTCCATTCTGGTTGTCTGTGGAATTGTAAAGGGGCTGAGAGGGTGATGCTGCTGTTTTGGAAGGCGGCCATGAAGGCTGTGCTTGGCCTTCCCATGGCCGGTGGGATACTTGCATGCTGCAGTGCAAACTGGCTAAGGGAGAACTCAGCCAAAAACAGAACTTTTTTCCTGGTGTATTTATGTATTTCTGAGGGAATTTGGCCTTTAGGAAAGGAAAGGAAAAAAAATAAAAGCAAGACTGAGAAGTTCCAAGTGGAGCGGGACCTGTTCTGAATGGTAGGAGAGCAGCTGGTGCTCACCCGGCATTCTGACTTGGTGAAATAGCCCTGCAGTAGATGGGATCCCTGCTTATGCTATCAGTACTTTTCAAAAGTAGAGGTTCCCTCATGCTCCTGGAAGAGGGCTCAGAACACCTGCTATGCCCTTACTGCACATCAAGCTTGAGAGCTCCTCTAACGCAAAATACATTTATGTGACATTTTCCTGTAGCTGAATTTCTGTTCCTTCTGTGTGCACATAAACAGTGCTGGGCTGACTGTGGAACCTCCTCATGCCTGGAAGTTTGCTGTGATAACCAGTTTTAACCTATTTAAAGGATACGGTTTTATATAGAAATACATTTATGTAAGTACTTACAGTGGCAGCTTGATTAAAAATTGTTCCATGTATCACTAGAAAAAGGGTGAAACACAAGTACAGGAAGGTGACCTTCCAAGTGAGACGTCACAAAACCAAGGAAATGAGGTGAGGCTCCGAGGTGTGCTGCTCCTGCTCTCTGCCTACTGCAGAAGTGCCCTAAATTCCCTTGATGGGAAATCATGCTCGTTTTCTACATGGGAAACTACTGAAACAGACATAGTGAGATCCTAACCCGAATTAGTCATCAGAAAATAAACGTACGTATCACTGCTGTGAGTACTGACTAGTTACTGTATATAGCGCCTTTAATTTGAAGATCTGAAAGTGCTTATAAATAATGAACTAACCCCCCTGCGAGGTAGGTAAGTAGTATTATCCCTATTTTACAGATGGGGAAACTGAGGCATTAGAGAGGCTGCGTGACTTGCCCAAGGTCACTGGTGTCAGTGGCAGAGCTGGGAACAGACCTCAAGTCCTGCTGCCTAGTCCTGTGCTCTGTCACTGTGCTTGGTGCTTCAGTAGGGACCACATATACAAATAAGTCACTATTTACATATATACCAGTACATGAATAATATACAAATACAGTTATCCAAATAATCTGCAGAGATGTTACTTAGTTTCTTATTTCTAAAACAACTTCAGTCTCTGACCTGAGTGCAGTGCCTCCTAGCTCTGTGACAGCCTGTGTCTGGGGTCTGACTGCCTACTGGGGATTGTCTGTAGGTGTGGGGCTTTGCAAAGCCAGGTGAAAATGGTGCCAGGGACAGGAGGTGAGAAATAAAGCTACTCTGAAGAGCAGGAAACCTCAAGGTAGGACAAGTGATCAAGACCTACATGATTCCAAATTCCTAACTTATGTATGAGGATTGTTGTTGGAGCACACAGAACAGAGGCCAGGCATGGGCCAGCTGTGCACCCTGAGCCAGGGAAGAGGTTAACTCCTCACAGAAGATGCTTGGTGTCCCATAAGCTCCTACCCCGGCTGCTTGCACAAACAGCAGAGAGATGCTTCAACCATTCCTCCAAAGGGAAGAGTAAGAAAATGGAAAAATGTAAGTAAGTAGAATCCCCAGTAGTCTGACTGCAAATTATTTTAAAAAGGAAAAACAAGGCTGGGATCAATCAAACATATTTTTTCACTAGATCTTTCAGTTTCTTCCCCTGACACTCCTCCTTGTAATAATAACTCTCTAGCTGCTATAAAGCCTATTGCTACAAAAGGGGATGCATAGATGCAGTCAAACAATTCGGCCTTTTGGGGAGCGCAGACTGACAATTCTGCAAACTCCTGGACACGTGTGTTCATCACTTAGCCAAAGCAAATAGTTGTGTTCAGTGTGAAAGTCAGCTCAAACTAGTTTGAAGCTGGGAAATATCTGAGTCATGAAACAAATCCCCCAGGAGCTGCAGCCCAGCAGCCCCGTGATGTTCCTCTCCTTTTCAACAGAATGCTATCAAGAGATTATTGCAGTGCTTTATCCATCATGCCATTACAATGTGGCAGCTCCTACCCCTGCCCTTTCAGGACACAGCAGGAGGACATGACTCACACAATTTGCACAGAAGGGATTTGCATTGCCTTCCATCGCTTCTATAATTTTGAGGGGCATTGCTGCAGAGGTATTTGCATTCCATTTTGAGATCTGTACCGGTTAAAGCAGGGCTGAATTTGAATGACACCACTTAATCGGAGCCAGCTCCAGTGGGCTTGATTTGTGGAAAACTTAACAGCCCTTCTGCTGTCTGAGGATGTGAGCCCTGCATCTGTCCCAGCCTCCAGCTCAGCTGACATCACCTGCACAGCTGAACCGGATTGGTTTGCACTCCCACCTGTTATGGTGGTAAGGTAATGTAACCATGCACTGCCCTAGAGTTCATAAGCTGCAGTATGCTTAGGTGAGGCATGAAATAATTCAAACCTTTCCCCTCGCTCCCTGCTGCAGCTCTTGGTAATGCTCGTACTTCCAAAAATACACTAAATTGGATTTATTAAACTGTGGGTTCTCATTGCAGGCTGCTTTGAGAACCGTGTTCAGCTGCTTCTAACTGCAGCTCTCATCTAGGTGGGTTTGCATCCTAAAAGACAGATCGCTGGATTTCTCACTGAGTGATCAGCAAACTGCTTCTGACCCCTGAGACTTTGCAAGTCTCCTTGTGACACTCTGCTCAGCCTTATACAGAAGAGAAGATGCAGTTTTCAAAGACCGCTGTGACCCTGCAGTATGAAAGCCTGAAGTCGGTTCATACCGAAGTGCTCCTCATTCTCCCTTACCTAGGGAGCTAGAGGTTCCATCCTTTGGGTTGCATGCTGGTAACAAGGCTGATGGAATTTACAAAGAAAACAGAATATTTTCAAGTTGCTGCTTGTGGCTGCTCCTTTTTCTTGATGCCATTGCTGGCCTAAAACTCTGCTTTCCACCTTGAGCTCTGTGTTCAAAGCCTCCCGTGAGCCAAGCACGTTGGCAGCTGTTTACACCTGTATCTGCACTGCAGCATGTCCATTATGACCTTCAAATTGTGCTCTACAGGTGCCCTCAGGAAGACCTCAGCAAGGCTATGGTTTTCCTTAACAGCGGGAGAGAGCTGGGTGTCCCCATATCTCATCTATGCAGGACTGCACTGCCTCTGCAGAAGTTATTTTTGGCAGTACCCTTCAGGATGTGCTCCAACCCACATAACCTGTCCTGGGAATAGAGCCTTCAGCCTGACAAAACCATGGTGTAAGGCCTCACCATTTCTCAGCTCCCAGTCAGCACTGCCTTCTCCCAGGCAAGCAGCCAACTACCAGCAGCTCTGAAGCAGAATCGAGTGCCAATCATCTCTGTATCTCAGCAACACCAGAGAAAGTTCAAGTATCACATTGTGAAAAATCATTGTGTCAACCATTTTCCTCTTGATAGGGCATCTTCTCCCCTTTCTGATGCTCCTTAGGACAAAGGCAACAATGGGAATGTCTGGACAGAGCCTAGCAGAAATGGAGGGGAAAATGAAAGAGCTGAAAAAACAGTACCAGAACAGTACCACTTCCTCCCGTGCTCCTTTTTGTTGCACCTTACGTAGAAAAGTGACTGCAGAGACGTTCCAGAGACTTGGGATTGCTCACACTTCAGCTGCTTTTCAGGAATGCAGCTCACAGACCCAGGGAGCTCACTGCTGTACAGCAGGTGGATGGCTTCTGCCCAAAGCATGACACTGGCTAGGCAGGCAGCAAAAAGCGCCTGCAGCAGTGGAAATAAGATCAGGAATTTCAAAAGCAGATGCAACTCAGTCTAAGGGTGAGGTTTAGGGCTGGTTTACTGTTAGTGATATAAGAACCACACTGAGGTTTCTGTCTCAGGCAGCCACAGGTGGTTTGGGATCATTCATCAATGCAGAAGTGGTAGCAAGGCCAGGTGCTGGCTTCCAGTGCCTGACCTCCCAGTGAGGCATTCTGCTCTCTACCAGGGAATTTCTTCATGGCAGTTAGGTATATGAGCAAATCATAATGTGTTCTAGTTGCGTGATCAAAGGTGTCTCTTACTCAGTAACAATTCACAATAGGAATACAATGACCTGAAAAGCACGCTACTGAAAGAATTAGAGGTTGTATTGCTTAAAGAAAACAAAAAGCCAGTTATAACCTGAAACTCTTCCTAAAAAGATATAAGTATGATTCTCAGTCTCCTCCTAAGCCACTGCTCACCAGCTGGATGTGCTGATGCAGAGCTCAAGCAGGCTGAGAGCTGATCACACTGGATAGCAGCAGTCATAATAACCCAGCAGTGCTGGGATGATGAGGAGAGCACTGAAGAAATCCTCTACTCTGACACAGGTGTAACTCAGTTATGTGAGATTCAAAGACTGACTGCATCCAGGAGTCCTGTGGATAACAGTGACTTCATGAATGGTGAAACCTTCCATTCAGTTTTTTGTGAAGGTAAAAGAAAGAAAAATAAAAGAAAGAAAATCATAAAAGGTGCAGCTGGCTATAAAATAGGCCAACATAAACAGTTTTACAGTTGTTTTATCCTGTGGACAGAAAGGAATTTATAATGCTGAATCAGGTGAGAGCAAACAATTACAAATAATGAACTAAGTTCTCTAGCAGGTGTTAAGATAGCCTTACTTATAGCCGCGTTGTGACATGGTCCTCTTGCCCATCTTTCCACTGGTTTATAAACAAGTCACAAGCCTCTCCCCATGAATCAAACACATCCTCTGATGAGTCTAAAAGTTTAGAATTAGAGGAGCAAATACTGGAAGCACAGTGAAGGGAGCTGGTACAAACCACAGGGCACTCCTTGCTCTGTCCTCTAAGTCTTGTGTTCCCACTGTAGTCTACCTCATTGAGGTTAATTTCACTTTTGGAACAATTCTCTTCTCTCTCTTTATCAATCTGAGAATATTTAATGTCTTTCCACATGTAGTGTGGCTGAATAATTCCATCTGAAATAGTGTACATGGGTTCTGAATTTGCTTCAGGTACATGTCCATTCATCTTGGAGAACAGCAGCCCCAGTCTCTTAAAGGACTCTTTCTTGGAGCTGGAAAGTCTCTGAACTCTATTTCCATTTCGGATGAAGGAGCGCTTACTGATCCCATTGCTTTTTGGCTTCTCTTCCACCATATCAATCCCAGACATAGTTTTAATTAGCGCAGATACATTGAAGTCCTTTTTTTTGTTGGCTACATTGAAAGACACACTCTTGGCTTTGGGTTTTTCTGCAGCGCTATCCTCATTTGTTTCATCCTTTTGGGACACCTCTGTGCTGCTGGTAGAATAACTTCTCCTCTGGGGCTTCCTATTTCCCAGCAGGTCAAGGACTTCATAGCGAAAACTTGAGATGTCCTGTTTTAATTCCTAGGGCAAGAGGAAAAATGAGGTACGCTCAGCAGCATTATCTGTGTGGTAAAAGGGTGACCACATTCTCTTGGGAGGATTGCTCAGAGGTATGCAAAGGGCTGACACCAAACCATGCTTACAAGAATGTCACAAATCTTTATTTGATGACATGGCAAGAAGAAAAATGTATTGTTAATCCTGAGAACTGGAGAGTTTGCAAGATCCTTACCTCCCCAGGCTGTGGTACCAGCCTTTGGGACCACCCCTTTCTCTCCCCTTCTTCCTGATTGACCAGTGGGGGAAAAGCTGAAATGAGGCATTTTATAAAGTGATGAAACTGTTGGAATTTAGGAATACTGCAAGAATTTTTTAGTCAGCCCAACTTCAACTTTGTTTACAGGCATTCTCTGTATCCATGAATCCAGCCTCACTATGGGATTAGAAGTGCAGCGTTCAAAGCCTTTGTCTACATATGGTACTATGTATTAAAATCTGTGGAAGTGACCATGTGAGAAGACACCTGAATGAGGAGTATTTTCTGCTCAAAAGAAAACCATGTGCACGCCATATATGTATTCCCAATGCCAGCAGTGGTTGTATTTCCATGTTTTTCCCAAGTTAGTGGGAGGTCTTCAAGTGGCTACTCAAATTAATAGAATATGATTGTTAATGAGAGAAAAGTTACCTTGAAATTTTCTTCAGTTAAGCCTTCATTGGTTTTGGAAGTTCTTATCATTGCTGCAACATATCTTTTTACAAGATTTCTAATCACTTCCTGAAATAAGAAACACAAATGATTCAAACTCCGGCTCTGAGTAAATTTCATTCTTACTGTACGTCAGTGTGCTCTTACTGACAATGCTTCTCCCAATTTTGCTCTCTTAAAATGAATTTTTAAAAACTCACCATTAGAGGCGCTCATATTTCTCATCTTGAAAGCTCAGCTATTAAATATTTTGTACTTTTCTAATTGTAGAAGTTGCTGAGCAAAATATTCTTGATTATCTTAAACATCTTCAAGGCATTTAATATTTAAATTCCTTCACTACAGTTGTTAATCTCAGGTGCTGAAAGGTTGAGGTTACCAGTCCCACGTACACTGTGTAGCTAAGCTTGCCACTTAAAGATTACTCATTAAATACTGGGAAGATGGTATGTCATCAGCAAATAACCTGAGGCACTCCATGGGGCAGTGTTAACCCCCAGCTGCCTGGGTCTTCTCTGGTGGTGGATTTAAGAACGCCTTACAAAGCTGCAGCAGCATCCATGGACAGTACTGAAGTACTGAGTCGTGCCTTTGGTGACTTCTCTAAAGCTCTCGCTCCTCAGTGTTACTTGGGATGCTTGCTACAGTCCAGATCTTTGTAGGATGGGATCCATTTTGCTCTGTGTGTACCTCCTTGCTGGCTTGACATAAGCAGATAGATAACCATAGAAGCTTTAAATAACTGTTATCTGGCATACGCAGCAGCTGATCTCTGTATATAGAAAACACTACCCCAAACCTTTCCTTTGTTTTCTCCATTCCATAAGTAGTGATAAGAAGTCTGAGTACCACCAAGCATTAAAGTGTTCTCTGACCAAGGCTTTACTGGGCAGTGTTTTAAGAAAACCCCTGTACCTGTGAGCTGTGCTATAAAGTCAGGAAGCACCAACTGTACCTTACCAAAAGTGATCATTTCAAACATCAACTCCAGATCCAAATACTCTTTAGAAAACAGCAGATGTCTTAAGATGAATTAGGTATGACTTTCGACAGTACAGCCTGATGTGCCACCTAACATTTGGGAGACTTTTTTTGCTCTTCCAGCATGCTGGCATAATGATTGCATTGAGTTCAGGTACTGAAGCTGGTGTTTTTCAGTTTCATCCTTCTGTATGTTGAATTTAATGAACTCTTGATAATGAGCAGGCTGAGAAGGTACAGAAACTGCAAAATTCAACACAGGAACAATTCCTCCTTCCTAAGCTGCCCAAAACAGAAGGAAATCTCAACCACTGCTTGAAGTAGGATTAGGGATGCCTTGCAAAAAAAGGGTAGAAAAGGAGCAGCTTGAGAGTTCTCGTGTAAAAATGCTGCAGAAACAGTTATGATCAGGATTACATGGCAGCGTGATCCCTCTGAAGTCACTCTGTTGATGCAGCCTTTGACTTCATCACTCAGTGACACCTGGTAACTTTTCTGCCACTTTAGAGCAGGTGGAAGAGCTAGGAGCTATTTACTAAACCACCCCACCTCTACTGAGAAAACACAAAACCCATGAGCAAAATCCTCTTGGAGTTCCTACACTAGTACATCTACTCCAAAAGAAAACAAGACGTGAGGTTCTAGAGAATAAGCAGGAAGAAAAAGCAAATGAAAACTTAATCTGCTGGAAAGCTTACCTGGTAATGTTGATTCTGGATGAGGTTATCAGCATGGCGCTCCTGGAAAGAGAAAGGCACAGGCACATCACCCATGTCATTCTATTTGTAACGATGGCTCTTGGCAAGTGAATAATCCAGCAGCATGTAGAAGACCCTTCTTTTACACCAGTGTACCAGTGGCCCCCGTGACCCCAAACTGAACAAGCACTCCCATAAAACAAAGACTGAAACCATGCTTACTGTGAATGTTTTGAGGTTTTCATGTCTCTTCTGTTCATTGTCAGAGTCGTTGCCTGGGCACAGCTGATTGTGAATCCACTTGCAGAGGTACCAGAAAGACTTGGGGCTCGGGATGATGTTGAAGGGAGGAGGCAGGGTGGCACCTTCATCGAAATAACTCATCCAGAGCTTTGTCCGTGCAAACTTCCACTCAATGTCTGCATGGTCCTGTGGGAGGAGGAAAGAATATCAACAGCTTTAGGCAGGTTTCACTGGAGCAAATGCCACTGGCTAAGGAGATGATGTGAACACGAAAGGAATTCTCCAGCAAAACCATATCACTTCTTCAGTCTCGTTGCTGCAAGTGTACTTCAAAAAAAAAAGTCAGTGTGGAATACAGCTGAGTAGGAAAACACCATCCACTCAATGCAGAGATAGCAATATTCTGCAAAAAGGTTTGACAAGCTAAAGCTCAGCTTTAGAGTTTATGCTTACCACTGGCTTGCCAGTAAAAGAAGCAAGGAAAATTTATTTTGCTTATTATCATAGACTGATGTTTTTCATGTCAAAAGCCAATGAATTCTCACACTCTTCCCTAGAAAAAAAGGTATTTCATCCTTTTTGTTGATTGCTTTTTATAGCATCTATTAATTCAGCACTTGTTTACAAACATTTCACTGTGTGCCACATTTAAATCTCACCTCTGCATTACCACTACACCAAACTGGAGACTGTTTACTGATTTTTTTTAATCTATACCTTCACCACAACACCCCTTTGTGCCCCCTTGCTTTGCTCTAGTAGTGCTTTTCATCCCAAAGTAAAGGCAGAAAGCTACTTGCATTATTTTACAGCTACACACGTAGATACTGTGTCCACACCATCACCAAGAAAGAAATACAGACGGTTCAAGACACTGACCTCTCAAACTGCAAAATGGTGATCCCTGAATCAAGGTATTTGTTATCTGATCTGTAGAGTCCAGGCAGGCAGCAGCCCTCAAAAACCATAGAGTGAAGTGTAGGACAAGGAGTTTAATAAAATATGGCTGAACATCATGCCCCAGAAATTACTACACTGGCATTCTGGCTATGCTCCAATGCTCTGACATGGCTAAAATACGCTCACAATTCAACGCAAGGTGCAGCTCAACTCCATTTTAATAGCATACTCAAATTACGTGCAGCTCTTGATTTAAAAGAACTGCCTTGGTGGCTGAGGAGCACATTAGCCTCTGCAGATGGTGTGAATCAGCTCAACGTATGAGGGCCTGAGCTACATCTCCCCCTGGATAGTCTCACTGCCAGGCAAAGGGGAAAATCCAGCACTGACTGCATCTGAGAAGGCTGCAGGCAGTTGGTGCACTGATAGGTCAAGTTTCTGAAGCACTCCCTAGGGAAATATCCAGTCCATGCCTGGCACCATGAGATGCACTGGGTTACTCAGCCACACTGAAAGGTTTTCTTGGGGTGTGCCAGAACTACAGACACCTGGAAACACCAACAGCAGTATCTGGGACAGCTGGGGAGTTCAGGTTAAAACAGTGAGAGAAAGTACAAGGCTCTTATTTAGAACAGAGAAACAAACTTTTTTTTTGTTAATGCAGAAGCATTAGCAAACGTGAGAAAATCAGATGAGAACTGCTAGTGGCCATTCTGAGTTGGAAACACACAGCAAAGAGAGATTTCACTTTCACTGGGAATGCCTTCTGTTTGTTTCCTTTGTTTTGTTTTACTTCTGGTGGCAGGAAACCACCATTCCATTGATTAGAACTCTGTTTAGTGCTACAAGCAGTGAAATCTGCATGCGAAACAGCAGCTTTGTGAACTCACTTCCCTGTGATGAATACCAGAAGCACCGTGCTTCAGCAATCATCTGATACCCAGCCCAGGCCTGGCCACCATGCACGAAGCTCTTCAGCAATGGGCAGCCAGGAGGATGATGTCCTCAGCCCTCACAGATACCACGTAATGTTTCCATATGACAACTTTTTTTGACTCTTATAATAAGCTAAAGAAACATATCTGTTAGCTTTGCAAGCATGACCTCGTTGCTTCAGGAATTTAAAAGCAAGTTTGGATTTCACTGTCCTATCTTCAGGCTCCCGTTGTGTTGCTCTTGTCACCATTTCCTTTGAAGCACTGTTCATCATTTCAGCTGCAGAACACACTGCTTCTAAGAGAAGAGAGCCCTCACACTCAGAGAGTACATGAACTCAAAGAAACAACACTCTGCTTCTCTCTGGGTAAAAAAAGAAGAATCACTTACAGTCACTGTGCAGATGTGTCATACTGGCCACATAATCCTCTTGCAAATCTCTGCCATTTGAAGTGAAAATTAATCTCCCATAAAGAATGCCCTGTGGGATTGCTGGAGCCATCCTACTTCAGCAGTTGTGAGGATTCTCTAATTCAGTCAAAGTGATGTATTCACAGATGTGCCAGGTTTTAAAATAATTACCTGCTATACTAATTATACAGGATAATTCGAGCATTAATCTCCATCTTCATCTCTGTGTAGAAAATCTGTTGTTTACATTTTGTAAGATGTATTTTTTTTAAACACAGATCTCCACTGCCACCTCCTTATTGGGCCATATGGTTTAGATCACGCATTGCCAAGTAACTTCCAGTTTCTTGGCTTGCACTGCCCCAGCCAGCACAGTGCTGGGAGGCTCTTTCATAGAGGCATGAATTATGAAGGTTGGAAAAGGCCTCTAAGACCATCTGTACACAACTGTCCACCTACCACCAATACTACCCACTGAACCATGCCCCTGAGTACAACATCTCCACAGTTCTTCAACACTTTGAGGGGTTGTGACTCCACTACCTCCTTGGACAGCCTGTGCCAGTGCCTGACCACTCTTTCAGATAAGTTTTTCCTAACACCCAACCCTCAACCTCCTTTGCCACATCTTGAGCTCATTCCCTCTCCTGCTAGGAGGGATGAGCAGACACTTTCATCCCTTTGTCAGATAGCTGCCACTGGGTTCCTCCAGCTTGTTCCTGAATTTAGTGTCCGAACTCCCTGGTGGCAGAAAAGCTAAAAAAGATAAATACTATCACTTGTAACTTCACACAAGACTGCTGGCAAACACACAAGCCCAATCTCATGGCTCCTGAATTAGCACGAAAGTCCATGAAAGCTCTAGAACAGTTCTGAGTTTTCATCAGCTCAGGGCTGATGGGCTGTGTAACACTATAACGTGATGGAAAGTGCAGCAATAATAGTGGGGCGGATAAGTCACTGGCTACAGCAGACAAGGTCAAACCCAAATGCAGCAGCCACAGAAATGAAGGAAAAAGCTGCTCACCTTCAGAAGACCTCAGGTAGGCAGGCATCTCCAGCAACACAACCTCACCTCCACTGCCAACCCTTAAATGAGGTCTGGGAAGAGGTGGATCCTGGCTCCAGCCCTCCTGATCACTCAGTGCATTGCATGCACCTGAGCTCCCCTGGGTTGGCCCTGCGTTCCCACCAGGTCCTCCATCACTGCTTCAAGCTATGACCCATTTCCACTAGAGGCTGAAATGGGTGCTGACAGCTCTGTGCTCACTGCTGCTAAACCTGTGCTCAGCTTGGGTGAGACAGGTGTATGACCATGGTACAAACACTCAGAGAGAGGAGTACAGAAATGATGGAGAAGTTGGCCAGCCAGGCAATCTGATACCTTCAGCCTTTTCCATAATCATAAGACAAGCAGCTGCTTCAGCTCCTTTATTCTACGTGGAGGTGCACAAGGGCTTCTCTCCTTACTCTTAACAGGAAGAAAGAAGTGTGTTCCTAGGATACAAATCCTCCCCACACCCCTTTGCACAGAATAATGCATAAAGATGTCTGGCATCTTTCTAGCTGGCACAAAAAGGGCTGTGTGTGCCTTTCTTGTACTTTATTATACAACAGTCAGTGGGCTAAGCTGGAAATCAGGCTGCTGTCTGTCAGATGCAGATATAGATGGCTGTGACAATGCCCCCAGGACCAGGCTGTCTGGCGGTGGCTGTGCACTGCAGAAGTGGTTGTGCAAGGAAGGCTGGCAGCAGCCAGCAGGATGTCTGCATGGCCAGCTCTGCTGCTGTCCCAGGAGGTGTGAGGAAGGTCAGGAAGGGCCCAAGCTGTATTACTTTCCTCCAGGGAAGGAGGAGGAGTGCATCACTCACTTTTAAAGGAGGTCACAGACACCTCTTATTTGCAGCCTGGTAAGTAAGGGGGCCTCATTCCCTGAGAGGTTCAGGAACGTCAAAGGTACCTTTTGTTGTATCATTAGCTGAGCTGCTAAGAGTAGGGGAAAGT
This sequence comes from Callipepla californica brunnescens, assembly GCA_023055505.1. Classification (NCBI taxonomy): domain Eukaryota; kingdom Metazoa; phylum Chordata; class Aves; order Galliformes; family Odontophoridae; genus Callipepla; species Callipepla californica. Next base: position 6,319,653 of record JALIRH010000013.1, read on the forward strand.
CATTAAATTGTATTTAGTATATTTCTATCTCCTTCAGCTCTTTATTGCTCTTTGCAGGATAAACACAGAGCAGTAACAGCACAGAAAATCCATCAGTAATGGCTTTCAAGCAGGCTAGCACAAAAAATATGCCCTTGTGTGCCTTGAACGGAAAACAGTACAGAAAGAGGGCCAGGAGAAAGTTAATCTTTGCAGAGCCTGACACAGACAACTTTTCCGCAGTTTCAAGACTGTTAATTTTGTAATACGTGTTGTGCAAACTGCTAATAACATCAGCAGAGCTTGGGGGCTTAATGATGAGCTTAGAGAAGCAAGCAGCAAAAATCCAAGCAAGCTGTTTGAGCTGGTGCTGAATATTTTTCAAAGAGAAATATTTCATACAAAGGAAAAAGCCATCTATGAGCGAAATCTGGGACCTACAAAGGCAATTAATACATAGGTAATTCAGCAGCAGCTGACAACAAATGACTTTGCTTTCAAAGCTGGGGATGACATACTGAAGGATAAGAACTTAATGGGATCAATCACAAAAATAATACAAGAAAAATTACTAAAGGAGGACAATCTAGCATTAGAAAAAAGCAATTAGAACAGTCAGGGAATGAGACAGTCAAAGGAGAGATGAAAGCACTGTCTGGCATGAATCGCACCATGCCAGGCGGAGCAGCCAGGCTCTGGGCAGCAGCAGGCAACGCCAGGAGCACGGCCAGGGGACGGCTCTGCAGACATGGAGCAGCACACACAGGTGGAGGAGTGCCCGGGGTGAGGAAGAGCGTGTCTGGAAAGCACAGAGCACACAGCATGCAACATGGCAAGCAGAAAGGATGGTGCTGGTGTGGGAAGGGAGCGCTGCTCCTCGGCTGTACCACAGAAAAGCTTTTCCATAAAGCATATGTAGGACTTCAGAAATATGCACGAATACTGACACAGGACAAGAAAAGTGAATTCCTGGGGCAGGATACAGGTGAAGGCTTGATTTCAGCAAAGAAGTGTCTTTATCTGGTAAAGTGCAGGAGGAAGCAGAGGGATTGAGCCTTTAGAACTTGAACACCTGATAAGAGACAGTCCATGATGCAACCCATAGAACAACACTAACAAAGGGAGCTGTGAAAAGATTTTGTTTTGCAGTCTCCGAGGTCCATCACTTCAAATGGACCAAGGAGATGGCCAGTTCAGTGTCAGTAGGACGTGCAGCACAGTAATTGCTTCATGTCACAAGATGGATAAAGGACACCATCTCTGGAGCACAGCCAGAGAACACGGAAAAATACAGAAGAGGGGTTGGTCACTGGTTGCAATGGAGGCGAAAACCACAAATGGCTTCTGAGAACACAAGGTCACGTGAAAAGCATGGGAATTCTCTGCAGTGACACCCCTGCAGTGCTACCACATGCACACGATACTCCATCCAGATGAGAGCACTCTGGGAGACCCCAAGCAGCACGGTATGCCTTCCAGTGCCCACTGGACCCAGCTGTGTCAATTGCGACACAGTGACAACTGTCAACACACAGTGTCAACTGTGAGCTGTGACAACAGCACCCCTGCCTGGCATCACTGTGTGATGCTTCACCTGCATCCCTGCCCACAGCATTCACACTGCCAGTGAGAGGGGACTGCAGCCCCTCAGCAGTGCTCAGCTGTGTGCCTGAACTGCACAGCCCCAGGAACGTCCCACTGCCATGCACTGGTGGCAGCAGGGCAGCCTGTGCTGGGGCTGCAGCATGGGAGGAAGCCTGGTAGCTCCAAGCCCACAGGAATGGTAGTCTTAATGTTTAAATTGTGTTACAGAAAACCAAATGTAAGTTATCTTCGCCATCTTCACAGTGACTCCTGCATTAGGGGCTATCACATCTTTTCCAAGGACTTAGCATATAAATCTGATTGAATCTCAGTATTAGCCACTTGCTTTCTCAAGCACATATTCTTTCTGGGGAAGGTAAATGTCACTTTGCAAAGACTGATGGGTCCCAGTTAATTTCCATAAAGGACTTTTGAGAACTTTCTGTGCTTGGGAATCACCCCAGATATGCTCTGAACCTGCTGGACAGTGAAAAGAAACAGCAACGTTTCTGTTGTGGTGGCCATGTCTACCCCAAAATGCACCTCCATACTGATGTTCCCAGTTCCAGGGAATCAGTTTGTTTGTACTTGGAAAATATATGTTTGAGCATCTCTATTTATATCTTCCATGTGCAGAATATATTCATAATTAAAACTTTTATTATAGCTTGCAGTGCACCACTTTCCACAATGTATTTAGGTTTTCATCAATTACCTTTCATCTCCCACCAGCACACTGGATGTAAACAATGATAGCTAATGAGAAGGACAGGGAATAGAACACTGGAGAGAACTGTGGATTGTGCTGGTTTTAGTGCAGTTAAATGACTTGAATTGATTCCTTTTTGTTCAGGCATATTCTGACAAAGCTCAGCTTTTATTTTAATAGTCAAATAGAGCAGTGTGAAGGTCATGTAGACAAATAGTTCTCTAAGAACCTTGGCAAGAAGAAACAATGAGAGAGGTATCAGTAAGGCTTTGTTCTTGCTGCCATCCACTCTCTCCCTTATCACTGCTGATAAGAGCCTCCTTTCAAGCTGGAAGTCGGAGAGATAAGGTGTATCTGTGCTGATAATGGTAACAACTCCAGCCAGGTCAAAATCAAGTAATTCACACATGCCCATGGAGAAATGGACTGAAAAAGTGTGTCTAACTCACAGTGCTTGAGCACTGATGACCGTGTTAGCACCATGGCAGAAGTGAACGCAGAAAGCCTCAGTTCTGCTCACACTATTTCCAGAATATCACATTTTATTTTTCTGCATAGCAGATCAACCTGGGATTTGAGTCTTCAAAGGAAGAAGAGATACCCTGAATTTTATTGCTAGACTGCTGAAAGCCCAATATAAAGGAGGATCACGTACTTCTCTGTAACTGTTTTTTTCTTTTTTCCTACAAGAGAAAGTGGTCCCAAGAAGCAAAATCCCAGTTTGGATCCAATTGGGATTCTCAGATCCCAGGATCCAGGCTGTGCCATCACAAGGGTGTGATTTCACCTGGGATATGTGGAGTCAGCTATTCCCACAGGCACCAATGCCTTATTCCATGTTACCTACATAGAGCCATTTGTAACTCTTAGATCTGAGCTCCAATTATGAATTTACACAAAATACGGCTGATATTCTTTGCCACTGATTCCTGTGCCACACACAAGAGTTAGAGTGGGAGAAATTGTGGTTTGTGACTTTACCAGAATATCTGGTTGCATCCAGCTGATCAGAAAAGGCAGTGACAACAGTCAACAGTGACAACACTCATCTGAACACATGACTGTTTTCATGTGCTGCAGGGATGTCCCTGAATCAAATCCCTGAACCTTCACCAATCTCTTTCTTTGAACACATATATGTGCAGCCTTTAGACTCCATCCTTAAGTACCAAAAAGAACAGCATGAGCATTCCCAAACTTTCAGAGTTAATAAAACCATGCACATCTATTCAGGTACCGAACACTTTTCTATTATTTTGCTCTTGTAACCGGCCACGAACTGTCTTTCTTCAGCAGGAGTAGAGATGGACTGTGCCTGTTACTGAGTCTGTAAAGGTCACAGCACCAGTGGGAGGAGCAGGTGCTGATACTTCCAGACATCAGCACGCACAGGCGCTTAAATACAGTGCATGAGTTTAGCTGCCAAAAATTGAAAAAAATGCTCAAAAAAGAAAAGCCAGAGCTAAGTATTCTGATTGTTTAAATATATCCCTGAGGCAAAAGAAAGGGAACCATTATAAATGTATGAGATCGTTCAAATCCCTTAACTGAATCCTGAGCCAGGCACGCAGCATTGATGTAAGAGATGAAGCCCCTGTTTCTCCCAAAGATCCTGAGAGCAGAGTCTGCAGCCGTGGGGACACCAGAGAACAGTGCGTCTCCATAGGCACAGAACTGCAGAGAAGGACCTGCAGCACAGCACCCAGCTCAGCAGACATCCTCCCATTTAATTGGATGGAGTTGTATGCATCCTCTTTCACCTATGTAATTAGCATCATCTTATTCACTATACTGCAGTGTGCTGAGGAAGAAATCCATGAAGCATTGGAATCCAAAAAGACACAGTTAGAGGATTTGGTATAGCTGCTCCCATTGCTCGTCATCAGATGAGAGCTCTTAGAGGATAAATCCCTTTTATTTTTTGACTGCTTTTTCCTCAAAAATATCTCTCCTGTATCTTTCAGTTCATCTTTTTTCCTCTGCCTTCCCAAACCCACCCCACCCCCCCCAAAAAAAAAAAAATCCCCTTGATGCAGAAGCAGAAGATAATGCTAATTGAGCTTGTCAGCTCTAAATAAAAGATGGGATAATGCAGGGGGCTGCAACCTATGTGGTTCCATCTGGATACTTCAACTTCTATCATGTAGCAAGAGCAAACCTTGCTGCACTGCTTCACACGTAATGGGCAGAGAATTATTGACCTGTCATGTGGGGCACTGGTGTGTTAACTACAGCAGAGGAAACAAAAAATACCCACAGAAATGCCAGCAAATTCCCTATAATATCTTAGATCAGCCAAGGTTCACTGGCACATTGGAAGCTTTACTTGTTCTTTACTTAAATGTAACGTTTGCACTCTAAGCCCCAGACTGGTGTGGCCACTGTGGTGCATGGGGTTAGATAAATACCCAATGAAGATTAAAAACAACAGAAAGCATTCATTTTTCAATCCTGTTGACAACACACATGCGAGGGGGCTCGGAAGGAATGGGCATAAGATGGAAAATCTGCTTGGTCTGGTCCAACAGCAGAAGGAAGACGCTGCACATGAAGTCAGAGCACACAGAGTACTTCCATTTAGAGGCTCTGCAAACACCAGATGAATATTAACAACTTGATTCAAGTCCATGGGTTATATGTAATTAGGCCAAAGCCAGCAAAAAGACAAACAGTTCTACACCTTCAAATGAATCCTTCAGCTTGCTAACAAAAAGCAATTAAGCTGCCTGCCAGTCTACGGCAAGGCTCCAGGGCTGATTTCACACACAGACCTCTTGCTGCGTGGCAGTATCGCAGCACATCGTTGCTGCAATGCATGTCCCCTCACTTTCAAACAGGAGTCTACTGGGAGTCCTTCACAACCCTCACGAATTCTAGAGGCAGCACCCAGCGTGGGTCATGCTCCTCAGAAGAGGTGTTGCAGCCATCCGGGGGGAAGTAGGGAGCACTGGAAAGCTGACTGACCAGACATCACAGAGAAACTGGGTAAGTTCAGGAGAGGCATTTAACTCACTTCATCTAGAGCCCAGTTGTTTTGTTACTCCATAAAAAACTCCCAGCTCATACTCACAATGACAGCGTAATTTCATTTCCTGCTGTACGACAAGAGATCAAAAACAAACACATCTCAATTTCTCCTAAGAAATTCAGATTAATGGTTCTGAAACAGACCTTACAAGACAAACACTTCCTGATGCTTAACACAGCTTGGATACTAGTATGGGCTTTAGATCTGGCTTTACCTCTATGGGGGGACAACCCACCACCCCAAAACCTGCTGCATGCAGGGACTATCCAGCTGTGTATTTTGAACTAAGTTTTGGGACTTGAAGAATTCTTTCTTAGCCAAAACACCAAGTGAGAGAAAATGAAACATACAGAAGTAACACCTTCATTTTCATGCACAGCAGTAGTAGTTCAGGATGATTTTTCCCAGACCTGATTTGGCATGATGCTATTTCTGAGGCATTAAGCATCTCTGTTCTTTCCCAAAACTTCTGGAATCTGCAAGGGCTTGCATCTCTCCTAAATATATCAGTGGGATGCTTAGCGCTGCAGTGCTGTTGTGTGCCACTTACTGCTCTAATCCACCCAGAATCCAGACCACAGCCCTACCATTTTCCTCCTGAATGAACCTTAGTTCCCATTCTTCTATCAGTCTTGCCCCCATCGTTCCTATAGCTGTACAGTCAGAAATGCTGGTACAGTTCCAGTGAGTAATTCTTATGCGACTTCCCAGAATCTCACGGATCCATAGGGAATACACTTTCAGGAAATGCATAGAGAACAATTCCCTGCAAAATGCACCTGCACCACTCGACATCAGAGAGGCCAAAATGCCCCTGTGCCCTAGGATTGCAGGAGATGCACATGCTTGGGTGTCAGTAACAACCACAGTCACATTATTCTGATAGCATTACAAACTAGCAGGAGGATTCTATAAGATAAGATATGGCAATTTTATGAGAAAGCCTATCACGTAACATCTCCTCATTATCCACTCTGTTACTGTATGCTACTTGTGAGTGACGGAGCCACCTGGCTACTCTCAGATAAAGTCTCACTGTCCTTCCTCTTGTCATTGTGACATATTCTTCTTGCATTCATCATGTGATGGTATTTCTGTCATGCCTGGAAAGGTACTTAGATGAGAGACCCAGCAGTGATTTCACACTGTGTGCATACAGCTCATAACGAACTCCTAAGCTCTAAATCTTGTGCTGGAGAGGCATGATTACAAGTGAGGAAAGAGCAGCTCAGATTCTCCTTCCTCTAACTTCACAGCAGAAATTCATGTGTATACGAGACATTAGAGAAAAGCAAACCTGAACAATAGCTGCTGTGAAGTGAGTGACAGACTTGTCCCTGGGAGAAAGGAGGGGAGAAAGAATGCTTGCACAGCAGCAGTGCCACTGGCCCATTAGCAAGTGGAATTAATTGACATCTCCTGACCGCTCCACTGCAGGGAAACCAACAAGCAATGATGCGCTCTCATTCCTGATGTTTATCTCATTTTCTTTCTCTCAGTCCTGCATGGGGCAGAAGCTTTTCTCCTGATGTATTTTAGGAGACCTTCACCCCACTCTAAGGGTGCTTTGTCCCTTCTCCTCTTCCTCCTCCTCCCTGGAATGCCATCACTCAATGTGCATTCAGTATCAGGAGGAGGAAGAGCCTTGTTCAGCAACCCGCCCAAGTGTGATTCAGAAGGGGGTAGAGCTGACTACAGGAGGTTAAAAAATGACCCACAGTTGTAAAGCTCAACATTTATTAACAATTCATTTTCTTCAGGGAAGAAATTAATTGATTTTTGCCCTTAGAGGACACACAAAGAAAACTTATCTCTGGGAGAATATTACGAGTGTGCAGAAACATTAGTTTCAGGAAACAAAGCTTCAGTGCACTGTGCCAGCCCAGGCTGGGACTGCCAATCTCTTGTTTTCCCAAAGAAGGTCACTGCTCTCAGTAGCAAGCGCAGTACGGCAGTGTAAGCGACCAAGAAGTATCCTGTAGCATCCCCACCCACACTACTGGGAGGAGTTGCCTGTTTTGTTTGCATAGGCTCTGCCTTGTGGTTCCAGCCCTTTGCACCAGGTCTCTCAGATACATTTTCTGATGAACCATTGTTATGATGGGTCTCTCTAAGGCACGTGAGATTCTTTCTCATGTGGCATTGCATCACTCAGATAATTCTGGGAAAAGAATGATTGAATGGTTTCTATCTCAGTGAATAGCAAATACTTTCATTCTTAGACCAGTCCAAGGTTCTGTCTGCTTTGTGTCAGTGACAAGCCTATTTGATGACAATAAAGCAGGGGGAATGGGAGAAAATGCTGAAGAAACCATCTTTGTTTTCTGCTCCTCATTCCAGTCTCCCTGGAATGTGAGGAGTAGCAGCAAACAAAGAGAAAGCACTTAAAGCATTGAAACAGACTGATAAAGGAGTGACATCTTTGTGCTAAGCTGTTTGCCTCCTTGTTTGGAAGGTTAGAGGGACAGTTTTTCTGATATTTTTGAACATGGTGAAGAGCAGATGTTCAAAAATATCACCAATTTGAGTGGGTTTGTATTCAGTTTGACCAGATAACTGTGTTCAGGAGCTACGTGGATCAAGCAGGTAATCACCAGCAGTTATGGAAGCTGTTCAAACAGACAACTCAGTCCTATTCTCTGCACACTTCAGCCAGCAAAGGGAATGGACGCAGTAGTGGAGCTGCTGCTGTTCTTTTCCACTGTTTTATGCTCCATCCTGTTCTAAAGTAAATTCAGCAGTCACAGAATGCAGAGCAGGCAGCCTCTACTCTGCCTATCCTTCTGAGCGACCAGCTGAGGACACAAATGACCTTCCTAACTCCTGTTTCTGTGCATAGATGATAAAACTCTTCATCAGTTCACTATCTCTAAGCCTAATGTGCTAGGCATCTGAACTGGGAGCGCCTACTTGTTTACCTGAAGTGCTGCACACACAGCTTTGAGCTTTGCTCTGTATTGTTTCTAAGTTACCTAAAGACCCTTAAAATGCAGAACCACATTGCTTCAGTTTTCAATCTGTCGACAGATTGAATTATAAATGTACTGATTGGTTTTAGGCACACAGAATGCAATTACAGTAGAGAAACAGAGCAGAATTCTGAACATTTGACTGAAAATGAGAAGTTTGAAAATGGCTCCACTGACAACTGGCAGCCATGAGCTGCCTCAGCTCAAATCCACCCAGCACTGAGGCTACCCGGGAATCTCACATTACAGGTTTACAAAGTTAGCTGCCAGGAGACTGGTTGTGAGTTCCAGATGGAAATGATCTAATTTCAGTGGGAAGACTATGGAATAAGAAATTGCACATTGGGTGCCCAATACAAATCCCTTCGTATGAGAAAGCAGTAATAGGAGAGAAGCAAAAAATATACAAAAAAAAAAAAAGCAAGTTAGTACCAAATGTGCTAAGAAGCAGTGAGAAGGCTTCCCTTTTTATGCCCTCTTCACTCCTAAGTTAGCCAGCTGCTAAGAACAAGGTCATTGGTGAAGTTAGTCTACAGGAGAAGACAAGGGCAGATCACAGGTAATAAGTCTTTTCCACATAAAAAATACTGTAGCAGAGCAAAACCTCCTTCACAAGCATGATTCAGGCTAGTGAATTGAAATCCCTACTATTTTCTGTCAAGAAATGGGAGCAGCAGTCCTCAGCATCCCAGAAGAGACACACCTCCAGGCAAACAGATCAGGCACATAGTGGAAAACGAATGCAAAGAGAGAATCAGATAACTTACAGCAATGAGCTGATAGGAGTTGTTCATCATGGCTATGAGCATGTTCAGCAGCACGACAAGAGAGATGACGTTGTAGGTACCAAACATAGTGGCCCCAACAAACTCTGTGAACTCATGTCTGGCTTTCACATTGGTGACGTAGAGATTCAGCAGGCCGAACACCGACCAGAAGAGAGACTGGAGGGTCTCGAAAAGTCTGGAAAAGACAAACAGATTTTTACTTGGCTACTTGGTTCTGGGAAATGGAAATCAGTGTCTTTAGGAGCCCTGGATTTGCTGAGGTTGGGTGTCACCCAATATTAGTGCTCTGTTGGTGACCCTGGAAGCACCCCATCACTGGGAGCACTCAGGTGGGGAACACATCAACATCAGAAACTGGAATGCCATGGAGCATCAGTACAGTACAGAGCTCAGCAATGCCATTTATTCCACCAGGAGACAGTCTGCATTCCAGCCACAGGGACCCACTGGCCAATGCATGTAAGAGTTGTGTCACATCAGGAAAATTCACCACCTGTTTGAGAACCATATCCTTGTGAGATGCAACAGCCTAATTGCCCTGAAGCAGCCTGACGTTCTATTCCTACTCGATACGCATGCAAAGAACAAACACAGTATATCCCCTCTAATTAAAGCTGGCACGGAGTGTTAGTGTTACTGGTGTTATATATAGATATAATTGTTTAAACAGTGCATGCGTCAGTAACATGTCTATAAACTAAATGCTTAGGGAGCCCGTGCATGACCACAGTAGTTAAATCGCGCTCTATGACAAGGAATCAAAAGGTGAGAGATGCAAGAAATCACATCCACTCAAACCTCCTGCACTAGGATAGGCCAAGAGCTTGCAATTACTTTGCAAGTGAACCAGGCCAGTGTGCTAACAACCTGCCCTACAGCGCTGCACGTGGCCAAAAACGCTGGTTGTGATGGGTGCTTTGTGAAGCAGTTCCCACCCACCACAGTGCAGTGCCCTCGATATCATACTGCAACAATTGATCAGAAATGACTCAGATGAAAGAGAGTCATCACATTAATTCAGCTTGAGAGGTTTTCCTCATTTGAAGTCTTCCATCCATAGATGAACTAGACCTGACCTCCCTATGCTTTACAGCTGATGAGATCATCCCAGGTCTCTGTTTGCTTCAGCCAGAGACAAGTGACCTTTTGCAATCACGTCAAATACATAATCAGCAATCTAAATAATTGCTCTATTTGGGCATCTTTGTTTAGACTTTCAAAAATGTGGCATATATATCATCAAAAAATGACATTTATATGCCTGTTTAAGAGTTTCCATTTTGGCCTAGGGTCAGAGGATATTTTTGAATGCTCTTGCTAGAAAAATCAATAAAAATAAATTCAGATACGTAACATACCAGGAATCCACTCTCCTGGCTTCTGCAGGCATCTGCTCCATGCATAGCCCCATGCTATATGGGGATATATTTATGTGAGGATTTAGTTTGTCCATGTTTTGTGAACACAGGTTTTCACAGCCAAAAATTATAAGGACTCTTTAAACAAAAATCCTTTCTCCCAGAAGTCAAGATGTTTGGTTTATTGGATAAGTGAGGTAGTGTTAAAATTTGGATTAAGCAAAGAATGCCGAGCATTTTGCTATTAAAACAGTGGAGTGCTCACTGTCTTTTAAGTTATTTTAACTTTAGTGGTAAAAGTATTGATTAGGGTAGAGGCTCAGGAGAAACTGAGGTTCTTGCCATGGTCTGGAATTCACAGTGTTAAAACCAGGAGTATCACTGGCCCAGATTGCAGACAATATATTTACATGTGGGCATGCAGACAGCAAGCAGGTGTACACAGCACCTGTTTCTGCAGTTTTGCATAGAAACAGGACTTCGTCTTTCCTCCCTGTTTAGTAACAGGCAAGAACCACAATCTGTTTTCACTATGTGTTTCAGGGGCTCGTACTACTTCTGAGAAAATAATTTTGGTAATACAACTGCGCTCTCCTGTTGGGTATATTTTGGACCTTAAATGAACAGGAAAAATCTCAGAACTCCCACCATTCCTGTGCAACTAACGAAGAACAAGTGCACCCATCTCTGCCAGGAGCCCTCCCAGCCTCCTGCAGTCACCAGGGAAATGGCCCCAGCTGTCTGCTTGACCCTTCATGAGAACAACCCCACAGACAGTCACGTGTAATGGCTTCTTCCTCCCCTTCCTCTGTCTTCTCCTTTCTCCATCTGCCAGGATCACAGTGCTTAACACGCTTTCAGACTGTCTGCCTATGCAGCAGGCACTCTGCTTTCTAAAGGATGGTTAGGGCAGAGCGTAAAAACTTAAATTATTCATGACTTCACCTCATTGCTGTCACAAAGGAATATTACTTCTCCATGATCTGTGTTTGTGATGCAGAAAACTTCCACACCAAAAAAACATTAAACTCTTCCTTCGGGAGTAATAGGAAATAATGCACCAGTAAATAGGTGTCACATTTTAAATAAGCTGTACAAACATGAACAACGGCCTGCTTTTCCTTCCCTTACGAAATTAGATCTTATTGTGTGACTGCCGAGAAATGCTGGTAGGAATCAAAGGGGACTGATTGAAAGCTTTTCGCATTTTTTCTTCCATTAGGGTTGAACTATGAGCAAACTCGAGGCAACACCAGCTCTGATTTGAATTCACTGCAGTTATGCTTGCTTTCCCCAGCACAACGGTGTAATTTTCTGTTTTGCAGGTTGCTCATTCTTAGCCATTCACCCATGCTGTGCATCTGCTCAAGGGCCAAATGTCAGCTTGTACTGGGGGTGTTAATAATGACTATTTAAACTTTTAAGAACACGTTAAATAAATTTCTCAAGCGAGGTTCCAACAAAAAAGTAACTGCAGAGCATTCTGTCCCCTGCCAGGAGACCTCAGTCCTAATGGATCCCCCCCCACTGCGATTCTGTTTAAAACAAACCTCTGTCATAAAGGCTGAGCCCCCTCAATTTCCTTCCTGTGCTACGTTCTCCTTGGCAGGGGGCTTAAACTGAATGTTAGGGTGGGAGAAATTGTGGTTTGTATTGAAGTCGATCCACATTCCATTAAGTGGTTCTGTATCATTTCTAGTTCTGAAGATGTTGTGCCTTCTTAATGACTTAAGGATCTTTTTTTTTTTCATCCTTCCTGCTGATCAAATGCTCTTTTCCTTCAGTCAGATCCCCTTGTTGTTTCCTTCACTAGTCTGCCAACAGTGAAAACTAGTTGGTAGTGGAGAAAGATCCAAACTAGAATGCAGAACTGGAACACATCTGTTCACTGTCGCTCTGGGGAAAGGCAGGCTGCAGTCCTGAACTCTGTGGCTTTGACCCTTCCTGAGGTAGAAGCTGCCACTTAACAAACACAGTCCTTGCCAAACATTTCTCCCTCTGGCTACTGCTTCAATAGACATAGATCAAGGAAGAGCATTTGCTATTTAATTCCTTTGCAAGGGCAGCACAACACATTTCTGGGGCATTCAAAGCAATTAAAGCAGGGGAAAAAAAAAAGACTGAAGTCTTTAATTTTGTTTTTCATTAGCACAGTGCAGTTCCATTCACTTCCTCCAGATCTAGATGAGTTTAACGAGAAAGTTAATCAAGTCTGTGGTGTTCCTGCTCTGCAGTGAGAAAAGCAGCCCACCTGGCCTACCAGAACTCTCTGGTCAAGAGGCTCTTGTAAGCTTTGACTTTATCCCTAAAAAGTCCCCCACTTCTTGTAAGAATGGAGCCCACAGGGCAGTGCTGGAGCTTTTCCTCTTCCAACCTAGTCATGTGGCCTAAGCCATCATTTGCTTTTGATAACAATGTGATATCACAAATCCCTTCTTTAACCTCCAGCCTTCAGCTGAAGAAGAGTGGAGAATTATTGGTCAGGATAACAAGTTTTATTTAATTTTGCCTGACGTGGTGGACAACAGTTTTGTTTTGCTTGCTTGCAGGGCGTAGGCCCTTTTCTAGATGGTGCTTTATTTATTTCTCTTCCCATTGTGTGTTAAGTACTGTGCAAGCAGCAAGAACAATTGGAGGGGGGCTGATTATTATAATTATTTCCACTATTAGTAATTAAAACAAATAGATCACAGAGACAATTCATGTTATTTTTCAGCATGTGCTATCACTTTCAGCCCTGCCAGCTGTCATCACAGCAATTTCCATGCCAGCATCTCAGTAATGTACCAGTATTTGCAGCAAAATTGATTTTGATGTGATTTTAGTCTCACCCCGCTGCAAGGGAATCAGAGGAGCCTGCAACATCATGTGCAGATAAAAATGGCCTAGATGAGCAACAATGTTGTTGTTGCTCTGCCACATTATTTATTAATACAGTCTTTTTGTATCCTCATCTCTTAATTCCTACATTTTGTTTAGCTTGCCTCCTTTCTTCCAGAATAAGACAAAACAGTTACTGCAGCAAAATGATACTTGCTTTCCCACATGCAGAAATTGAACACAGCAGTAATAACATTTCAGTTGCAGGATCATGCAGAGAGACTCTTTGGACCAGAACTAAAATGATTGTCTCTCACTTCCAGACCTAAGAGGCTTTCTGACAGCAAAGCTCAGCAGAATGTCTGCCCTAGTTAACTCACACCTTTCCTGCACAGTCCAGTAGCTCACCTGATATTTGCAAATGAATAAATAAAGTTACTTTTGGTGCAGTGATACACAACATGCAAAGGCAGGTGAGACAGTGGACAATGAGAGTCACCCTCGAAGTCAGAAAGGGAAGAATATCTTACGTGGAGAAGGCATTGTTCTGTTTCTCACATCGGATCCCCTTGCAGTTGTTGGGTTCCTCCGAGGCACTGGTCTCATAATAAAAATAAAGCTGGTTCAGTCCATTGGCAAAAGCCAGAAGCACCAGACAGTAGATAAAAAGGAATTTGAGGATGTCTAGCAGCATGCGTCCCAGAGAAATCTGCAGGGGTCCCAGGTGCGAATTTGCTGTAAACAGGGATATGAGACGCAAGGAACTTAAAATGTTGGATATTGCAAAGAGGGCTTCTGCAATGAGTGTCGGGTGCCACATTTCCCATTCCTCCCTTGGACGAGAACCATTGTACTGAAAGAAATAACAAAGATATAAAAATGAATTACGTTGTAATCATTTTGAGATAAACCTGAAACTCAAACCTGCTAATGCCAGTGCTCAACCTATATATATTAATCAGATATTGACACAAGTACTTTTCTACTCTAAGTATCAGTATCATTCAGGATTCACAATTGAAGCTGGGTTCATCAGGACAGAGCTTTAGGTTTAATGAAGTCTTCTTATGAAATCCCCTACAGATTTAGACCCCTGTATAGAGATATTTTGGGGGGGGATCAGCTTTTCTCTGGGGGTTTCTGGTATGCAGATGGAACTTATCCTGAATTTTGGTAACAGATCTTTTGAATTGGATAACTGTGGGTAATTCAGATCCTTGGGCTGATATATAACATCCTTACAGCATGTAAAGGGGTTCTGACTGCTCCTTAGCAGGTTCAGGTCATTTCCAATTACCTTTTTTCTCTTTTTCCTCCTGAATAAAACCATGCCTTTGAAACACTGCTTATTCCAGGACAAATGTGTGTGTGTGAGAGAGAGAGGAGGCAAGCAATGAACTAAGGAACATGAGAAGTGGATGCTTTCCCTCCACAGTAATCTCAAAAAGGTGCCAACAGCCCAGAACCAAAGCATGTTCTTCATATTAATTTTCTTATTAGTTAATTTGCCATGGTATTTTTAGGAAAACTGCTCAGGCAGAGGTCATAATTACAGCCAAAATGCTGGATACAACTGAGTACATCAATTATAAAATTAACTCCGTTTGTAATTTAACTACGAAAGCAGAAGCATTATCTTAGCCAGGTACAGCCAGATGTAAATAGGTAGCATGTATAAATGTGACTTCTCTGACAGTACAGAATGGAGTCAAAGACATTTTAACATGAAGGAATTATTTATCTTTTTTAGCATTTATCTGTGTTCATCTAACATGTAAAAAGGGAAAAAATGTACTTAGAATTGTAATGCTTTCTGTGTAGCCAGAATGTTTAATCTCTAAAAACTTTTTCATGCTTTTTAAAAGGAAATGGTATTAATATAACACTGACAGATGAGTTTGTATGGACTTTCCATTTAAATCTGAAGGTACAACACATGAATTCATGTCTTTTTTTCAAGAAGACAACTAAAAACAATAGATGTTTTAAACTATTCCTCCATATGAAGGCACCGAGACATGACAGAATGACATGTGACCTGTGACTGCTTCTGAAATTTCCAAACTGTTCCTTACTCCATGAACATGATGGCCCGAGTTTGTTGATTTGAAGATGGGTCTTGAAATGTTTACATACAGGAACAGATTTTAAACTTTGCTGCCAATAACCAACAGTGGGAGTGGATAGATGTTATCAGCAAGCCTCCCCTTCCTAGATGGAAGATCCACACGGTTCCCTTCTGCATGCTGGATGGACACAGCAGCCCTGGGGCTGGTGGTGTATGTAAGGGAATGTGAAATGGTGTTCATCTCACATCTATTTTTAAAGCAACTTGCTAGGATTATAATTTAGCCCTTTGTAAACTGATGGTATATCCTTGCTTGGAAAGCAGCAGTCACTTTTGAACAGGTAGCTGCAGGTAGGAGAGAAACTGATTTCAGTTATCTCATGAAGCTGAAAAGGCTGGAGTTGTTTGGATAAGGCATCAGAAGATGAAACACAAGAGTATACAGAGTAGTTCAAATAAGTTACAGCAGACAGACCTATTTACCCTTCCTCATTACATGATAATTCAATGCAGAAAATGAAAACTGATTAAGAAAGTATTTTTACCCTATAATTAGGCTGAAGATTTCATTGTTACTAGACAATACCGAGGCCAGGTCTTGAAACCAGTCAAATCAGGGGAAAAAAGAAGTTTCCATATAAAAATTAGGATGGAAAACATAACTGTCAGTACACTATTTATTTTTTCTGATATTTGGCAGAAAGCTAAACATCCATGTAATCCTTTGAAGTTCCAAGAAATGTTAGACTATGGCATACTGGCGTATACACCGTCCATTTCCAGCTCTGGGCTGTTCTATAAATAACAAAAACCTTTACAAGTCATGTTGCAAAAGACTTTGAAGCCATTATCAATGTTTTAAATTCTCATGTCTCAGAGCATACTGCAACCTTTATGTGACATAGGTCAGAACTTCTGTGGGCATGCTGTTTCAGGGCTACTGCTGTATAAGATTTTAAGCATTTTTCAGTACTGTTTGACATTGGTCCTTGTCAAGACCAGACTTTAGATTAGCCAGGTTTAATTCAAGCAGGTCTGATCTGTACTCAAATGGATATATTCCTGTAAGTATTCTTTTTTTGTGTTGTCTTATAGCTCTCTGTATTTAGTCAGTGTGTTTCTATAGTTCTTACAAAGTATATAAATGAAACTGTACTTCTTTTGTATGTCTGGTTTGGCTATAAGTTTAAATCTCAGTGCGTGACCATATAAATCTGTGGATGCATAGCTCTTTGAGTAATTTGTGTGTGAGAGAGAAATAAAAAGATTGTTAGCATTTTAGGATTTGTTTGTGAATGCCACAATTTTCAGCATTTTCTGTACTGCTTACTGCTCACAGATTAAAGCCTTTCAAGTCTCTAATTTCCTCACTGGTTGTGAATGTTGGGAAAAAAAGATGTGATCTGTTTTTGCTTTGATGCTGTCACAGAGTGTCTTCAGGGAGTTGTAACTGTCTTGAAGCTTTTCCCTTGAAGAACTAACTCACCACCATACATCCTTCTGGATTTTAAACAGGCCCCAAAACAATAGAGATTTAAAGCTCCAGCATGTTGCTTTGTCATTTCCTTGCCTCCAATTTAAACCTGTACTTTCAAGAGGAGAAGCTGACTACTTCATATCACACAGAAGCCACCTGCCAGCAGGTGTGCTCTTAGCAGACTTTTCACAGGCTCCTGGTTAAGTAATCTGCAGATCATAGGGCTCAGGGACTACAGACTATAAATCCTGGTTGTAGATGTTTTCAGATAACCCTATTGTTGTTGCTCCTTCATTGTTTTATTTAAATATCACACCTTCATGAAGTTTAGCATTGTTGAAAGACATCCAGCATAAACATGGAAAACAAGCTATACTTGGCAACTGAGCAGCTACAAAATGGACAGCAAGTGGGGAAACTTCCATCCAATGCCCAAACAATCTAATTCAATATTAGCCAAAGGGTAGGGATGGGAAGGAAGGTCATTCTCTGCACAAATTAATGAGCTATGCATGTGAATTTTCAAATCTGAACTGTTTCAATAGCATCTATTCTCATATGTGTGTAATTGCATGCTTGACGGTTTCTATCCTGTACACCACAGTTATCATAAACAAGTTACAAATTCTCTTTCCCAAGTAACTATACCTTGACGTAGGCAACAATTTTAAGGGAGATAGTTGCAAGATAGAGGGAGTTCATTGCAAAATCCATCAGATTCCACCAGTCATGTACATATTCATTGAATCCACCATCCCACATTTCCTTGATTTCTCCCCAGATAAAACCTGTAGAAAGAGAGTTCACTGTCATGAGAATGTATTATTTTCCATTAAAGCACTGTGTATATGTGATGTAGTAAAATACAATTATAAATTAACTGCTTCGAAAAAAATGCCTGGTTCCTTCTGACTTCTATCAAGTAACATTTTGCTGATTATGAGGCATTTTACAGCTCCATTAGGAATGCTACCTAGAGAGATATGAGAAAGACCTAGGTTTCCTATGTAGGGCTGCAGATACAAACATAAGTAGACTACCTGAAACTTACGATAACTGTTACTAGCATGAGTGGATTTGCTCAGATTAAATTTGTTTTATACAAATAAACTATTTCAGTAAGTGTATTTGGTGTAATTTTTCTTGGATTGTCTGCTACCACAGTAGTTTGTGGCTCAGATGGACAGTACAGACTCTTCCTGACCTTTTCTGCAGAACGTGCAACTCTAGTATACCAACTTCTGCATACCAGTATATTTCCTCCCTGACCTGGGAATACCACACCAGAGATCGAAGAAGTGAATTCATCCGCTATGCTCAGTCATCACATTTATGCATCTTGCTGCACAAAAAGCCTAGAGACTATTTGTGGGAGAAAGAAAAGAAAAAGGTGTGGCTCAGCATGAAAAAGGACACTGCAGCCTGGTGTTGAATCTCAGCAGCGAGTCATCTTATGCCAATCATGGCAACGGGTTTTGTGAGGTAAGAATTTGCTCCCAAGGGTATGGCCAGAGCCCACCATCTTAACTCTGAAACACCTTCTGGTAAGTAACTGGCAGCATGTGCTAAGCTTCACTTTACCTCCCTGATGCTAGAGGGGTAAAAGGGTGAGCTTCTGTAGTTCATTATCTGACTGCTACGTGGCATAAAATTTTTATGTGAAGTAACTTACACGCCCTTTATTGAAGATCTAATTAAATACTTTTAAGAACCTAAGCCCAATTTAAAAGCAAATGGCAGCTGAGCTCCTAGGTCACCATGTTTCTGAGCATGTCCTCAGAGCTCTCAGATGTTTTGAAATAGCTACCTTAAAATGTCCTTGAATGAAGACCTGAAATGTACACGAAAAGAGGAAGAACAAAATACACTTCAAGCCATACTCCTACCAATGCAGTTATTCAAATATCTACCCATGCCCAACCACAGGACACTGCAGTGGTCACTGAAATGCCACTCCCAATTCATTTTTAGGACCTGGAAGTTCAATCTGAAGAGCAGATAATGTTGAAATGAACTGCTGCAAACATCCAAGTATCAGTCTCAGCCGTTCAGCTGCCAGCCAGCAGGTCAATGGTCAGGCAAGCATAATGTCAAGGCCAATAACGTAATTTTATTACAGCTGCCTCCAGATCTTTACATGCACACAAAAACATACAATAAATCAATGGAGAGGAGTCTGTTGAAGAACTCATACATTATATTTATAGTGAGTTATCACTGCTGGTTACTATAGTTACAGCAATGCTGTGTATGCTTGTTCACTCTCTCTCCTTTTGTAGTGGAAGATATTTCATAAATAATTACCTTTAATCGGGTGAAACTGTTCTAATTTCTCCATGCAGTAAGCAATCCCACAATATCCCTATTTATCTGAAACAAAGAAACTCAAAAACTGTATAGGCTATTCTGAAAGGCTTTTTTGTATGGATTATCCTTTCATCTGCACATCAATTTTACTGAAGTGCCCACCATTTCCTTCAATTTAAACCATGAAGTAAAGGATAAAATGAAGAGATCACCTTAGTTCAGAAAATAAATTTAGCTTTCTCAGCTTATTCTGAAGTTTCTACCAACACATATATTTCAATGCCCTAAGTTAGTTT
Source organism: Callipepla californica brunnescens (assembly GCA_023055505.1). Classification (NCBI taxonomy): domain Eukaryota; kingdom Metazoa; phylum Chordata; class Aves; order Galliformes; family Odontophoridae; genus Callipepla; species Callipepla californica. Next base: position 6,339,036 of record JALIRH010000013.1, read on the forward strand.
AATGAGATAATGAGTTTGAGATACCTGTTTTAAGTTGCAATTAAACTACACAAAGAGCAAAATACCCTGGGTCATGATGGAAAGTGTTTTGTGAGCATGATGACAACTCTTTTTTTTCTTTACTCATTTTCCATCAGCAATTTTAGCTTTGGCAGAGAACAGTGAAGTCCATTCAGCACAGAACCTGCCTGCCACTGAGCCACCACAGAAAGGAAGAGCTGAGTCCTGCTGCTAGCCCAGGAGAGGTGCCAGCAGGGAGAGCAGAGGTGGGTAGATAAGAAGCAGTGAGGAGTCACTAGGACAGTTCAGGAGAAGACGTTTTGCTGAGAGAGATGCCCCTTACCATGCTGTCCTCACAGCAGCACTTGCACGGCCTTCCAGGCCCCTGACCCCAAGCATAGGACTGCAGCTCACTGATAACTGACGGGGGGTTGTGAACTGAGCTAGAGTGCACAGGGAGGCTGCAAGAGAGACAGGAGGGCATGAAAAACATAGCCCTGAGTGTGCCTTGTAGTATCACCTCAGCTCAAACGCTTACGTCAGAGCAAAGGAGATGGGAGCCTAACGAGAGAAGAGGTCATGCTCCTAAGAATCCTAGGTTTTCACTTTCTGTTGCCTTTGAGCTCAGTTTGAAAGGACAAATACATCTTATGAAAAATTAACCCAAATTTGCTTCTCTGCTCTTCTTCAGTGGCTTAATTTACTTTTTCCCATCTTATCTTGCTACCTTCTCACCTGTGCATCCTGTCTTTGGGGTCCCAGACATCCATGTTCTCCACAGTCCTGCTTGCCCAAGCCAGACCATGTAACAACCTCAGGTTTAACTTGCTTTATTAGATACCCCCTCTTCTGCCTTTATTAGAGTGATAGATATTGATTTGTTCTGTGTATATCAGCACAGAGGCAAAAGGCAGAGTGAGATCTTCCCTTCTCTGCTTTCCTGTGGCCCAGGAACAAGCAGGGCAGGTTCCTGTGTGCTGACTGCTGGAGCACATCTGTGAGAAGGCAAAAGCCCTTGGCTCTGCCTCCTGCCATGTACCAGCCAGCAGAAGGAAGCCAGTGTACAGGTGGGATGAAGGGAGAGAGCCGTGTGTGCTGAGGTTTACACAGGGTCATCTCTAAAGACATGTCAGATGGCAACAGGAACAGCAGAAGAGCTCTAGGCCAACAAGATCTGTTGTTCCAGAAGGAGCCCAGCTGTTTCATACAGTTACTGAAGTTGGCAGCCAAATCTCCTTACAAGCTGATGATGCTGAGATCAAGTATGAGTCTCTACACAGTTGCCATGGGTGCGAGTCAGCCAACTGCAGCTCAAGCATTTTTGTGCTCCTGACTTACCTAGAACCCAGGGCAGGATCATCCACTCCACGATGGTGGGAGGCGGTCCCTGCATGTGAAGGTCAGTCCTGACGATGTGCTGCGATGCCAGCAGGAGCATGAAGAGGAAGGTTAGGTACGAGCCGGTGTGGCAGATAAACTTTATAAATGGCTTTTTAATGAACAGTCCCAGCCTGCTCTTCGGTGCAATCAGATATGCCACAGATAGCACAGGGAATAGCAGTCCAATGGTGACACAGGTCAAGAGTTTTACTGCCCAGTGTTTCCGCCTCCAGCCCGGAAAACCGTCATACCAAAGTGTTGCTAGTAGCTGCTGGCAGTTTGGCTGAGCAACAAACTGAGGAGGAAGAAAAAAGAAAGCTTATTACTGAGTGGTACTTCACGTGTGCTGTTCCTTATCTTACAGAGATTCTTATAGAAAACTTCAGACTGAGTACGGGGTAGGACTCCACCCTTTTTTCTACACAGGATATAAGATTTCTTCTATAAGATCTTTTCTACTTGAATCATCCTACTGTAGGTCAGTTACTCTGATACATAAAGCCTCATCCAAAAGTCATACAACTAAAATTACTACGAGCTTTTTCTCTTCTTATGCTTTTCCTTTCAGAAGATTTTAGGTTTCGACAGTCTCAAACAGATCACTGTCAGCATCTTTAAGAAGTGACTAAAAGACAAGTCGGGAGGGAAAAGATGGAAAGCTCCGAGTGTGTGTGTGTGCATGTGTTAGAGAGGGAGAGAAGATGTCTGCAAAGCATGTGGGGTGCTGCACATGATTTTGTGCAAGGACACAAGCATATGTGTGTGTGGGCTGGGCTGGGCATGAGACAGCATGCAGTAATGTAAAGTTCAGCCAGGTGACATCTGCTGAGAAGCAGGACAGCACATTTGTAAACGCATCTCGTTATTAAGGAAGAGAGCAATTGTAAAATGTATGAGATTAAGCAAAAGCAAAAAGAAACCTTTGATCACAGCAGCAAAAATGACATTTGAAAGTTTACTTTCACGCTGTAAAAAAAACCAAAACAAAACAAAAAAACAGCTCTGTGTGGGTGATATATTGCACTTCAGTGACTTCATACAAATAGTGCTCAGGTTGCAACTCCTGGCTGTTTTAACACCTAACAGCCCTTGGAATTTCAGACTCAAGCCAAAATTTTTCTGGTCTATGCCAGAAGACTCTATGGTCTTGATTATATCCCCATAGTTTTCTAAACTTTCAGACCCACAGCTAATTAGACATGTCTGTGAGATCAAGAGAGCTGCATTTATGTACCTGATTTCTTAAATTTCTTAACTTCTTAATGAAGTTAAGCAATGACTCAGGTTGCCCAGAGTGGCTGCACGATCTCCTTGGAGATCTTCAAAGGCTTCTCAACATGGGCCTGGGCACCCTGCTCTGGTGGCCCTACTAAAGCTGGAGCACTGGTGGCACCAGCTGGACCCTTCTAACTTCAGCCATTCAGTACAGTTATCCTTTCCAATCCACTGAACTCAGATTTCTCACTGTGCTCTGCAAGTTTAAAAGCAAACCTCTGTTCTGAGGATACCTATTATTTTTGCTGTAATTAAATCAGAAAAAAAAACCCACCCTGTTCGAGCATGGATACAGTTATCAATAAAAATAAACCAGCAACAACATCTGTGACAGGACATGGCTGTATTAAAAGAATCACACTTCCAATTGACTGTACTATTAACAGCATTCATCAAGAAGAGACCTCCAAGTAACCTGAAGATGACACTTCTGTTTATTACACTTGGCTCATATATATTTAAAAGGGTTTTCTGTGGGATATGTAGTACTAATACGCTCTTCATCCCCCAACAGCGAATCTACATTTTATCAACAAAGCACTCTTTCACTCCTATAACTTAAAGCAGCTCTTGGAAGGAAGATCCCATGGTGACAAAGGGACTGGCCTCTGAATACCAGAGATTCCTTCTTAGTGTTCAGCCCTGGAAGAAGCTCCCATGCAGATACTGTTCCCCACAGAGCTGACACAGCCAGGGCTATTAGGGCATCAGCTGTCCCAGCTGCACTGATGAGACATACAGGGCCCTCCTTACCACATCTTCAGTTTGTGCCATAGCTCTTAGTCACCTGAAGTTCACATTTAGTGTGAAAGAGACTTCTTAATGTTAGTTTCTCCACACACTCATATCTTGTAAACATTAACTCACTGCCAGAACTGATCAGTGTTATTGAACATGTACAAAGGCTTTCTATGTGCAATTCTCAGTGCTTTATACCAGCAGAGCACTAACACTGCCACATACAAAATGGCAAAACCAACATGAAACAGAAGGAAATAACAAGAGTTGCTCAGTTATCAGAGGAGAAAAGGCAGCTGCAGAACCTGTGCCTGGGGTCCCCTCAGGACCTGATCCTGCAGCACAAGTCAGTGGTGGAGCCCCAAGCCACTGTTCTGATGGCAAGTGGTATCTGGAAACACTTCTCCAGAGCTCCCACAGCACCTGAACACACAGTCTGGGATCAGCACCAGGTACAGAGCTCAGAGAGTGTGGAAAAATTCAAACTACCATCTTTTTCTGCAGATCTTACAAGTTTCTCTATTTTTCTCCTAAAATGGGAAACAATGTGTGAACAATGTTGTAGAAAGCAAAACAGTATGTGACAAGTCAGACCAGATCTGTCAAAACCACTCATTTCTGCAGGAATTTTTTGATTTTGTGAATATATCTTATACACCGTAACAGGCTGCCTGTATCAGAATCACAGTGCTTTTGGCTTTGGGTAGTTCAAAGACATGAACTGATCAAAACTAATATTGAAAACAAAATCTCCAGGAGGCCTAGGAAGCATTTCTGAAGTTGGACATTTACACACTATTACTACAATAAATGTGGTTGCTGCATCAACCACAGAAGTGACATGATGCTCCAGAGGGCATGAGAAAAGAGAAGAGAAGCACATCTGATTTGGGATTAACTTACACATGCACACAGAGTAGAAATTGGACAGAAGTTGATATGGAGATGATCTCTGGAAAAAGCAAAGACCTGCTGCTCATAACCACCTGAAAGCGTGACGGCAAAACGCCAGACCTGGGGACGGTGATGAAAGGAACAATTCTACAGCAACTGAAAAAAACATCAAGCACTGATTCTCACTTGGTTGGTTGGTTTTTAATCTGTTATTTCAGAAGGGTCAGCATGTTAGGTTTAAAAGCAAGAAGATACAGAAGGTTACTCTGCAGTATTTTTTCATTTAAGATCACCAACGGGAGCTGTGACCGGACGTGTTCTGCACTCATTTACATGGTAATGGATACTGCTGTTTCTCAGAGATGAGACACAACTTTTTTTTTGGAGGGGAAAAATGTATAAACACATTTTCTCTTTATCACATATGATAGAAACCTTTAAGGGGAGAACAAATCTGTTTTTCCCTTGAGTCAAAGTCAGAGTCATTTGAGAAATCAAATGACTGTGTTCCTCTGGTTGCTGTGCAACTTGCAAGCATCTTAGAAGTGCCTCCTCTCTGCCTAATAGCTCATTTATAAAGTCTGCTTTCCACATTGCATCTGATGTTAGTTCTTCAAACGGAGAAAAAATCACACATCATGAAAGGGCAGCTTTAAAGATCAGGTTGGCATAAGGCAACGGAAATGGAAAAAGCCATTAAATTTTCTAATCAAGCCCATCCCAACAACACTGAATATGGCTTGGGCGAAATATAAACACATCACGCTCAAAAAAAACCCCACCTCCTTAATGTCATAAACCATCAAATGCTGCCACTGTTAAAGATAAGGCTAAGCGCTTACCAATGCAGGATTTTACTAACTCATCTTAGTAAAACTCATTAATCATAGTTTTAAAATTAGTAAATACTACAGCTTAGCTTTCACATGGAGCAAAGACTACAGCTGGGGGAAATGCAGTATTTCCAATCTGCAGAAACACTGCCATTATCTAGCTGCTTCCCTGCACACTACTGCGAATGCCAGTCTCATCTTCGTTCCTAGGTGTTGTTACCAGAACCCATTGACTAAATCATTGAATACTCAGCTGTTAAAGATCGACCAGGGCTCATGCAGCTACTACATCAATACACATACAAAACGGGGAAAAACTCATCTTTAGCCTTTTTTAGGTGTGAAGTGGCCTGAAACAGTAGTAGAATTGTAGAATTTTAGTTTTCATCCATAATTGGGAATTTAGTTAGGAAGTTTAGGCAACAACCTTATTTTTACTTTGCAAGTAGAAGATACCGAAAAGCAAGCTGACTTTTCCAACATTACTTATTTGAAGACCCTTCCTAACTATACATTCTATTTCCATGTAAGTATGGTCCCAAAGACGTTTTTTCATCTTTTTTCAAAGCCTTTCCATTTGCTGTAGGTAGAAATAGTGCATATCACAGTCTTTTATCACTTCACATGAACATACTGTCTGTGACAGGATTTGATATCAGTTAAAGTTTCTGCACTGTGAAAAGACTTTAATCACTTAAAAACCTGCATACTGTCCCAGTTTTGTAGGTGGCCCAGAATCAATGGCAGATGTACTCTACCAGGTGCTCTGTTTGAGAAGGTGAGCACACGAGCTGAAAACAGTGCACTGCTCCAGTAGGTACCAGGCAGGACTCCCTCTCCATTATCTGATGAGAAGAACCTGTCCTTAGCTGAAGATGCAGTCATTCAGTGAGCAGTAAGATGCATCTCAGACCACCTTCTCTGTGAGGACAACGCTGCTGTGCCACCAGCAGGCAGGACATTTTGTCTGGCCTCTGACAGTGGGGATAAATGACTTCACCTTTTCAAGAAGTGAGATCAGCAACTTCACTCATGGTTAGAAAACTCATCGAGGGCAGAAACTACTGCAGTGTGAAGTCTTCTGTGTTCTTCCCTTTTTTCCTTTCAGTCCTGCCAGGCTGTAACATTTGGCTTGCATCTGGACTGTGCAATTAGAGAATTTCATTCTCAGTGTTCATCACACTCATTGTCACCTGATCCTCTACCAAGGGGAATGCTTTTAAGGGAGAACAGCAGCTGCTGGATAGAGCGTCTTTTTCTTAAAATCTAATCCTAACTGATGTTTCTATGTTACCTAAATTTTATTTCTTGGGAATTAAATGCTTTCTGCAAGCTGTGCCATTAATATAAATATCAAACACAGAAATTATATTCCACCCCCCCCTCCCCTTATCTATGGGGAAATCCCTTATCTCTCACAGTCAGAAGTAATTTAGGATCAGACACAGATGGGCTGAGATGTGAATGCCTTGGGGAGCAACTGAAATAGCTCCCTGATAGACATCACAGGGGCTGAGCACAGTATCTCTCTGCGTTTATTCTGATTATCGTGACGGCTGCCAACAGGCTCTTCTGTTTGGAGTTTGTCGGAGTTCTTTTCTGTACCCTTGCTGCAGACAGTGATAGTGAATGCTCTTCATAGATGAATAAGCACTAATTTATAACTGCAGAGCACTACGTTAATAAGCAGGACTGAGTTCTTCTGTTGGTGAGCTACATCAGCTCCCAATGAAGTTACCACTGAAAGCCAAATGTGGCATGGGAGCCATAAAATTAACTTTGATCTCCCTGTCTGACACTTACATTGATAACTTAGACATCACTTACAGTGCTATACACCACAGCAACTATTCAAAACACAGCACGTGGGGTTATTATTATGTTATACACTATAAATCTGTTATTTTATTAGAAACGTTATATTACATTACTCTAAATTACACTGTTTTATGATATTATGTTATGACTATATACCATAGCAATTATCCCAAACATGGCAGTTGCATAGCTGCAAGGTTCCTGTGTTTGATGGTATTATTATTTGTACTACCCTTTACAATTAAAGCTATTCTGGCTTGGAAATGGCAGACTGTCACACAAACAGAGCTAGATTTTGCATTCTGTGTGACAGTTGGGTAAATGCAGTATCTGATGTAGTGGCAGTAAGTATATATTTTTGCTAATTCTGTAAGAAATGTAGAATTCCTGTGAATCCAATTATATCATGAGAGAGAAAAAGGCCATTGCCGTTCTCCACTCCCTGTGCATCCTGCCAGGTGCCTTACACCCTACTCTCTCCCTGGCCATCATTAGGGTGAAGGTATCTCCGAGGACACACGCATTCCTCCCCCAGTTCTGGTGAGAGCAGGTGAGGCCAGGCCATGCAGCAGGATTGTGCCCCTCTTACCCTGCACTGACACAGCTCTGCGGGAACCTATCTTTTTTCCTTCTCTCCAAAAACCTCCAGATGGACCTCAATGAGCATCACGATGCACTTCCATGCAACAGAAAAACCATCCTGCCTCCATTTTCTAACCAAGTTTTCTAACCAGTTTGAAATTCCAGCGGGTAATACTCAAAAGAGCTGCATTTCTAAATTAGCTAAAAAACAGAAGAGAGAAACTATCTGTGGCCTCATTTGAAGCCTGCTGCTAAAAGCTAGTAAGCCCTGTGAGATCTGATATTCTACATAAGAAATTCCAGCCCCTCAAGTTTGCAGTGTTGCAAACACTGAGATGAATAAGAAAATACTCTTTTGTAGCACTTTTTTTTTTTAAAGTTCAACCTCGTTAATGACTGCAAAGTTATTTACATTCTGCTGCTAAAGCATGATCTGCAGACGGTAAACACCTAATGGTTGTTCATCCTGTTTAATTACTTTCTGCAACAGAGAAAAAAGGACAAAATGAAACAAAGAAGCTGGAGGGGAAGCTGGGTAACTCAGCCATAGCTACAGACTGTAGCTCAACATCCTTCATCAGGCACTTTCAAGATATAATCTTTTTTTTTTGTTTTTTTTTTTTCCTCAGGAAAGTACAGGATGAATATCCCATCAAAAACAGCTGCTACTCACTTGTATGTTACTTCAAACAGTGAAGCACTGATGCAAATACAAACGGCAGTCACTCCTGTCATTAGAAGATCATTAGTTCAGCTGGAAGAGTCCTTCAGGAAAACCTAGAGCTACCCAAATCACTCAATCCCTCTGCTGGTGGATAAAACAAACTCCAGATCCTCTGCAGATGAACATATGGCCTTAAATTATACAAAATTTTGTTTAATCTGTTCTAGGAATATTTTAAGTGATGATGACACATGAATCTTAACTAAAGGTCTCCCATCCATAACACATTTCTTGATATTCAGACATGAACTCAGTTTAAGCCACAGCAATTAGTAAGTCACCCATGATGTGAATGCTAGCAAAAGGTAAGACTGAAAGAGTGCCAAAAGCCTGCTACAGTTCCATCAAGATTCATTATTTTCATGAATTTATGTTGGATTGGTTTAGACAGAAGAGGTCCTGTAAGACCCAGTAAATCCTGGGTGCTACCCACACATGGAAGAAGCAATTAACAAAGTATTTAAGGTTGACATTAAATCCATCTCTTCACAGAGCACTTAAATGTGTGTTTAGCTATAGATTTGTATTTATGGCCCGTGTCAGCAGGATTTAAGTGCGGGTGTAAATTCAGCCTTGAATTAAAGGCAAACTGCTCAACAGTGCTTCTAGAGACCAGCCTGTTACCAACACCCCAGAGAACAGCCCTTCTGGGTCAGAGCCTGAGCACAAGCCCAGATGAAAGAAAGGAGCTTTCTAGCAGGAAAAGCAAAAAATATATTCAGCATGTGTTTTAACAGATAGCAGAATGCAGCTGATAAATAAATTCCTGTAGAATTATCCCAGCAAATATTTCAGAACACAGTTGTGTTGCAAAGGTTTCCAAAGGCAGAATGCTGCAGCGTGCACCTAAGAGAGGGTCAGATAATCCACAACACGCTAACTGCTTTTCCCAGAGCCAAGCAGGGACTGAAAAACCACTCAGGCTAAAAACTGCTTGCTTTCCTAAGTCGTCTTGCAGACAGCACTTCAAGGGTTACAGGTCTTGCAAATGAACACCGGGAGCTCTCACAGGCTTTAGCTGAAGTGGAGAAAATACTGACTTTTAAGTAAAGAGCTGAGTTCATTCTCCCTAATGAATTTTTAACATTTACATCAAATAAGCAATAAGTAAACCAAACACAAGAATTTTAAAAGTCATTCACAAGTATTTTTAAACACATGCCTACTTTACCCCATTAGAGTTAATAAAAACTTCTAAAAATATTTTTCATTTATTTCTTTTCTAACCTGAGAAATATCTGTGCTGAAACTATTCAATTTTGGATTCCTTTTTCTTTCTACCTTACCTTCTCCTCCAATATCTAGAAGAAACCAGCATATTGCAAACACTTCTCCCATCCTTGGGAACCTCCGAAATCTTGCTCTATTTCTGAGTGATACCACTGCTAGGGAGTGAGGAGGACACAGTCTTTGCTGAAGGATGTTTACCAACTAGCCAGTGATTGTGAAGAAAGAATAAGAATACAAAAGTGGCAGAAGAACTACTGTGTAGCCACGTTTCCAGTCACAAAACACAGAAATGGCTCATCTGGGTGATGATGGATCCCTTGCATACATAAGAGGTCTAAGAGGAGAGGAATCTCACTTCTTTTGTCTATGGACTCTCAAACCACTATTCACTAAGAGACAGAAGTGAAGATGAAATTCAGAGATTGGATAATTAATAACCATCATTTCCATATCCAAAAGGGAGACTATACAGAGCTTATTGTTCTGGGCTATCATGCAAAGTGAGTATGAAATAATAACATGCACTTTCTCTTGAAGACTGATGTAAAGCTGATTGTGAAAGGGATTCTAGACCTTCAGACAAGGTACGACTGAGCATTTGCTTACAAATACCAAGGATGTCACTTCTCCTTTCCAGTTTCTGTTGTCTATAGAAAGCAAATCAGTCATGTCCTGTACTTTAACTTTTGGCTTCTCAGGCCTCTTCTCTTGCTAGCAAGAAGACTGATGGGATACATGAAGCTAAGGGAACTGACAAACACAATAAATCACTCTTGAATGCTCTTAAAACAGTGACAATCCCTTGATCTTTCAACATATTTCCTGTCTTTGCGCAGGAGATCATTTAAGTCAGATGCACAAGGCACCAAAAATGACTTCAAGAATGATCCAGGCATTTATTGCCTGATTCACATTACACTAATTCAAGCAGAATCCCTGTCCTTGACTGACATAACAGTCTTAGGTTGTTTTTTTTAAATCTGTGCATGACAAGATTAGTCAGAGATGATTTTGCTGTCAAAAGAGTGTCTTCTGCAGTTCTGTTCTGCGACAGCTGCAATATGTGCCTAACCTTCATCAAGTTAGAACATTTTGGCGTTATGTGAATAATATACCAAATAATACCGGTTCCTCAAATAAACATTCAAGTCCACTTTGTCAAACTGACGAACCCTCAGACCTCTGAATATTTACTCTTCTTTCAAGTCTTGCAAGAAGTCACACTTAAGCGCTGCTTCTCATTTTTGTAACACCATGCAGCTGTATGGGTTAATTTCCATGCTAATTTCCAAAACTGAATAAATAAATCTGGCAATGACAAAACCCATACAGTAGGGGCTCCTGGATACACACAGAAAAAGCTTGTTTTAAGGGTGAAAATGCAGACAGGTCTCCCCATCTGTCACCCCAAAGTCCTGCTGTTGAGGCTGTTAATAGCAGCTCTGTTAGTACCCCATACATGAAAGATGTTGCAATGTGGTCATCAGTTTGACTGCACTGTCTGAGAAAAAACAGCTTCCTTTAGCAAAGGCCACTGTTCACACATCAGATGGCAACTTTGCTGCACACAATAATGAATGAATGCTAATGGAAAATGGAAGGCGACAGATGGGCACTGAGTGCTCCAGAAATCCCTAAACCTATGTTCAGGCTTATGGTGCAGGACAGAGCTAGAAATAGTGAAACTGAACCATCCTCGACATTCACTCTGAGGGATGCAGATGTTCCAGGACATGAGAAAAGGAAAAAGTTTCCATAAGGAGCAGCTTTTCCTGCTCCATTTAGTCCTAATAAAGATGTTTTCATGACACTGCATGATTTCATTGTACAAAACTGGAAGTGCAAGCTTTCTTATTAATCTTCAGAGTTCTGCAAGCTCACTGAAGAACTCTGTTTTACTGTGCTTTTAAAGAGCGTAGTAAAAATATTCAGCCCTGTATCATGCTGCCAGTCAGTGTGACAAGAAAACAGACAAAGTCATGGGAAAGCAACTTAGCACTGGCAGCAAGCGAAGACTGGACCTGTGACTATCCATCAAGATACCTGAATGGCTTTCAAAATAGGTAAACAAGGTGCAGGAAATGAGCTTTGAATTTCACAGCCCTTGCACTTCATTTTTCATGCATCTGTGATGTTTTTAAAAGCTCCTGTTATACACTAACTGAAGTGCCCTTAGAATTTCACCACGCTTATGCACAGTCCCTGGAGAATGATACTGCGCTTCTAACCACAGCTACACAGTTGAAAGAGTCAAGAAACAGCTAAAAAATATGTGGCATGGCAAGAATGATTATTCATTCACTCCAGTACTGTACCTCAGGAGGTACTTAGCTACATAAATGACTTGGAAAAACGAACAAGATCTTCTGAAGCCCATCCTGAAGAGGAAACAGCAAAGAGCACTGTTTCTGAATTAGAAAAGCAAACAATTTCATTTCTCTCCTTTCTTGCCATTCGAGTACAGTCAGTAAAAGAGACCAAGGTAACAGTTTCTGAGAGGGAATTGCATACAGTCCTTTGATGTAATGGAGTGAAAGTGCTAAGCAAAACGGTCTCAGACAAAATACATTTTTTCTGAGTGCTTTGTGTTGTGCATGTTTCCTACAGATACATCAACTGAACCAGCACAGTCATCTCCAACTACTAGCACGGGAAAAATACAAAGCATAAAAACCCCACTACTGTGATGTTCCACTTTATTTTGAAGATGTGAATGACCTGTGATGGAGATTAGGAAAGCTGAAATATTGTGAATATATACTGGTACTATCACAGTTATCAGATTGTTACATACACTTTACATAACTTTAAATTACACCTCAAGAAGTAATCTGCTATTTTAGACCTGATTAGCTGCTATACCATGTTTGCTTTACAATATTTTGGCAATCTAAAATACATCAAAGGACACAGAAGTTATATCTGTATTCAGCCTGTTTCTATTCTTTAATACAGTGACAACACATTGTAATACAACTGTGCTTTAAGTGACTATCAAGATCTTAAGAGATGACTTCCCTCATCTTTTCTTAGAAATACAAACAAATTAACAAATGCAGAGCTAACGTGGTGCCAGAACAACATAGTGAAGATCGATCCCCAACAGCTGAGCTGTGCCTTTTTGTGTTAAGCTTTCAGCACCTTTTTTTCTTCCAAAATTAGTCATGAATAAAAGAACTTAAATTGGGGGATGTAAGGATGGAGCACAGTCCTGCCAAAAAGGACTTGGGTGTACTGGTGGATGGCAAGCTGGCCATGAGCCAGCAATGTGCTCTCACAGCCCAGAAAACCAACCATAACCGAGGCTGCATCAAAAGCAGCAAGGCATGGCAAGGGATGCAACGTGCCTCTCTGCTATGAGACCTCACCTGGACTGTTGTGTCTGCATGTGGAGTCCTCAGTACAGGAGAGACATGGAGCTGTTGGAGTGCATCCAGAGGAAGGACACAAAAATGACCGAAGGACGGAGCACCTCTGAACCAGGGCAGGCTGAGAGCCGGGGCTGTGCAGCCTGGAGAAGGGAAGACCTGTGCAGACCTGAGAGTGGCCTGGCAGTATCTAAAGAGGAGCTGTCAGAAAGAAGGGGACAGACTCTTTAGTGGGGTCTGTCATGACAGGAAATGAGGAAATGGTTTTGAACTAAAAGAGGAAAGATTCAGATTGGATGTAAGGAAGAAGTCTTTTACAATAAGGGTGATGAGGCACTGGCACAGTTTGCCTGGAGAGGTAGTGGAAGCCTTGATCCTGGAGACAAGGCTGTGAGCAACCTTATTGAGCTGTAGATGTCCCTGTTCACTGCAGAGGAGTGGGACTAGATGATCATTAAGGATCTCTTTCAACTCAAACGATTCTATGAAGATAAATCCCTTATACTGCGGGGCATTTATGGGAAAGCCTACTTTTCACTCAGTACAAAAAATTCCTATGATCTCATCTAGATTATTTCTTCCAAAAGTGGAACTGAAGAAGTCTGGTTTTCAATGCCTCCCTGGGGGGATGCTTGCATGGCAGCAGAATTTACCTGGATGGATGCTTTGCAATGAGGCCAATGTTTAATGTGCTGAATCGATGTAGTTTCCCTCACCAATCAGCCCTCAATCAGTCCTGTGAAGACTGAGGGGCTCACGACAGATTAAAAGATGAAGCTGCAAACCCTGAGTATGCTTAGTGGATTCCATCCAGGGAACAGGGAGCTGTATTGATAGTAGGGCAGATTGCTAATTACTTGCTAAAATTAACATACAAGATCAGATTTTTCTCCAGTAGTTAGGTGCCAAGACATGCAGATAATTTAACAGTGGGATTTCAAACTGTGTCAGCAAGATAAGCGTCTAATCTCCAACAGGTTTTAGGCACTCACCCAGATTATTCTGTTCAAAATCTGACTTCCTACTTACCTGAATATTTAGCAGTCTAACTAGCTTTGAAAACCTTTCCTCCAAGGATTCAGTTTGGAGCAAGAACTATCTATCCACAGGTGACTAGGTTTTCCCATCAAGACTTCTTTCAGTCCAATATGTTCACTGCTTGAGATCATCAACCTGCACTAGGAATTTGAATACTGTTGTTTTTCTGTATCTGGAGCAAAAATAGCACCTACTTTCCAGTATCAGTGTCCAAAGGAAACAAAAAAAGGCACAGTGGGTTCAGCTCAGATGTCCTGGACAGAAAAACACTATCCGGTAAAAAGTACTGTGAATTCCCAGTCTACTGATGATGGTACAAAGCAAAAGTAACTGAGTGCTACTCTCTACCCAAAATGCACAGGACAGCACCTGCACCCAAAGGCAATGATCTGTTCATCAACTACCTTTAAAAACATCTTCACTAGAAAAAAATCTATAAGTTGAACATACCTGCCTGACTAAGCTGAAATTGAATCTATCTGTATTTTGTGGGATTTTGTGACATTTATTTCACTCAAAAAGAAAAACTGCAGGAAATTTTCTCTTGCAATTCATTTAAAATCAAAGTGAGATCACACATTCCTTATGTTGAATATAAAGAACTACCAACTGCAGTAACATTTTACGGTCCCAGAAAATAACTACCGTCCACTCTGGATATTTATCTACTGCTGCTGGATACCTGAATTGGAAGGTCAGTGCTAATATATAAAACACTTCGGTGGAACAAGATGATCTTCTACAAATCTGCCGTTTCTACAGAACTACCTTTCATGAAACCAATCTTATTTCTATTTTCCTCCCTGTCCCCCACACAAATTATCTTACTGATACTTTTCAGTAATGATTAAAAGGCATTTTGCAGTGTCTCCCACTAAATGTTCCTACACTTTTTTTTTTTCTTTTTCAGAAGCTGCCAATGACATTTGCATCCTGCTTGGTATTTTGTATTGGACCAATTAACACAATGAGAAAACTACTGCAAGACTTTGCATAAAAACACCACATTGCAGGCTGCATCAAACGTTTGTGAACAAGCAGGTAGGATGAGGTGGTTCAGTAGTGCTGGTTTCCTAAGCTCTTTCATTCTGTCCCTGCACTGATATTAGCTGGCAACACAGTTTGTGCTTATTTGCCATCATTCATGTGCTGGAATTGTCATGAATATCCCAGAAAACATGGAACTTGTCCATATGTTTGGAATTCAGTCAAGTACGTCCACCCCCACCCCCTGAAAAAAAAAAAAGGATGAATGCTGTCAAGCAAGCAAGCTAATATTAAGAATTTGTTACTTGAGAATAAAGGAGCCTCAGGACTATCCAGCACTACATCTCAAATACAGTGAACCTTTTCCAACTTACGACATCTTAATACGAACACAAGACAAGGGAGAGTCACAGATCTGTGTTTGGGTGTCAGTACTGAGCTTGAACTGCGACAAGATATCTGCAGTGCTGGAGGTGTCCTGGCTGCTGAAGGGCACACATGAGAGTTATGTATGTGGCTACCTGAACAGTAAAAAAATGAAGCAGTTTCCTGACCTTTTTAGATTCAAGGAACATCTGAACTGATACACTACACTACAATTCTCCAGACTAATTCTTCACTACTTGTTCATGTCCCTAATGCACTTATGGTGTTACCTAGTACTGTCAGCTGGAGTTAAAAGCAGTAACTGACATGAAGACCAGCGAGCCCAGTGATACCTTACTGGAGCAGCCCAGCAAGTTCAGGAAGTGACCACACACTACATTCTAGAAAGCCTGAGGCTTCACCTCCAGCTGCTGCAGTGAGAGGCTGGCGCTCAGGAGGCAAGACAGACCAAAGAGAAGAAAGGAAAATCTGCATGTTTCACTTCTTGACTATTTAACCTTAGGTGACAAAAGCAACCTTTATGGGAGGTGGAATGTATCTTATCAGGTCGTTCTCATCTGGGTCAATGTATAAAAAAACAAATACAGGGAAAACAGTGAGAATAATGTGCAAGCTTTTCACCATTCCTGTCACCCTCTGGACACAGAAAAATGCAACAGACATTGAAATTCAGTTCCTCAACCAAGCAAACTAAATTCCTCTTTCAGATAACCTAGGAACATTACAGGCCAATAGCAATATATCATCTATTAAACTCTGTCCAGGTTTGGAAAGAGAAAGAAATTCCAGAGCCAACTAATGAAACTGTTGTCAGCATTCTCCTTGGGTTCATAGCCTTTATTGAATCAACTTGTAAATCTCTAGATCTGCAGGGCTCCTGAAAGGCTCTGTGCCCTTTACCTGAATTATGTCTTTCCTCTCTGATAATGTGGGCAGAAGTCTGAATTTCTGGGAAGTGCTTCCAGGACCCTGGAGACATGGATGAATTGAGAAGTAAGAACCTACCTGAGACACTTCAGGTGTAAAGTATTTGCATGATTGAGATCTACTTCCTAGCATCACACAAACGTTTTCAACTGAAAATAAACACTGGTAATGTGGAAACCTGAGACAGTGAGAATGTCCTTGTCCTCTCCTGCTTTCTTTCGCTGCTGTGGCTCCTGAAGCCCTTAAGAGTTAGTGCTGAATGGGTGCTAGAAAGTGTCTGGTGGCTGGAGGAAGAGTATATTACATTTTTTGCGATCAATAACGCTATGAGACAGACAAACCCTTCTAGCCTTTGGTTCCTGTATAAAGGCAGTTACTGGGAAAAACTTTCAGAGCAAACAAACCTGTAAATCTTTGGCTGTTGTTCTTTGCAGGGTCTGGGTTACAATGAAAAGAGACTCGAGTATCTTTGAAATAGAAAATGCCAGTGCCACAGAAGCCATAAGTCCCTGCAGCAAGTTCCAGTCCTGCTGCTAGATTCCAGTCCTACTAGCAGATCTGCACTGTCATGAACATCCTGGCTGTGACTAACCCATTTGCACATGGTTCTCCACTTGATCCAAACCCACCTCCACTGGTTCCCACCTAGCAACCATGTTTTTCCTAAACAAACCTATGGAGATTTGAAAAAGGACTCATCAACCTTCACTAACATCTGCGTTCAGATGGCTCTTACCTCTTTCTGGTGGTACTTTATTGCTACCTTTAGCTTTGCCAAATCGTGACATTTTTGGGGGTCCAGCTCTTCACTTTGATCATCTCTGTGATTGAGAATAATCTCTAATTCTCGGGAACTTCGTGCTTGATCCAAAAGGTCCTTAGCAAAACGCTTGCACTGCTGAGAAAGCTCTTCATATTCAGCCTTGAACTCATTTTCCACTTTGCTGAGCTCTTTCAGCTCCCAGCCCAGTCGAAAGGCCGTCAAAATGGGGTCCTCACTCGATAAGGCAATCAATGAGGGGCTGGCTAAGGCTTTGTAGATGTTCAGCCTTGACCTAGAATGCCTCAGGCTGTCCACCTCCGAACTGGAGACACACTCCACACAATTGCATCTGATCTGATGTGGGCGTGGAATAGTTACCCGTCTTTGGACAAGCAGTTTGATGATTTCATAGTTGTTGGTGTGAGCAGCCAGCATTATTGGTGTGATATCTGGAGTGAATTCTGAAAACTGTGTGTCCATCATCAGTGTTGGAACCTACAGAAAGGGAAAAACGTAGTCATATTTCATTCAGGACAGAAGAAAAAACTGATGTTCCTCCTTTATAGTGTTACACTTTAAAAATGATCTCATGATAATACAAAGTTTTTATAACACCTTATGTGTACCATCTTGCCTCAAATCATGACTCTCTGCTCCCAGAACGAGATCAGGTTGGTGTAAAATAAGTCACAATCCCATCTGAATGCTTTATATGTGAACTTGGTCTGAAACGGCTACTGGCTCATATACCAAAAGGTGAACTTTCATATGAGAAAGAAAAACAAAGGCACAAGTAATTACACAGGAAGAAAAGTTTAGAAACACTGAATAGATTTCCATAACTATCATTACTTCCATTGTATACATACATTTAGAAGGCCAGGAACCCACTGGAGACAGGCCCTATACAAACCAAACCAAACTCTGGTCCACAGTTGAGCAAAGCTCTTCCTCACCTTTTCCCTACTATTTTTATTTGAAATTACTTTTCAGTGGAAGGATACATTACATAACTGCCTTCAGAACAGATTTGTTTTTATTTTAATGGGTTTGAAAAAAATTTAAATGTAAAATTAATGAGCCATAGTCCACTACAAATAAGACACTCCAGGGTGTGCATTATTCAGCTACCGTTGCACTTCTCAAAAGATGAGCTTAATGCACACCCTGTTGTGTCTTATTACTATATGCAGAGTGCAAAATTAGACCAAAATGCTCTTACATCCCAAGCACACAGTGTGTTTCCATTTGCAGCACAGGCAGCTCTCTTTGTTGTGTGTTAATCATTACTCAGGCATACTGTACTTCGTGTGCCCACCGCTCCTGCCCTGGCAGCTGGCATCCTGCTGCTCAGGGGGTGATTGCTGGTTTTGGTGAACAGTAGGCCTGCTTCCCCTTGCAAATGTCAAAGGCATTTCATAGAAACAACTGTCAAAGAGTTTTAATGACAGGAAACATTACTCAGTCCATAAAAACAAAAGTAAAGTAACTGCAACTAGCATGTAGCAAGCAGCTATCAATCTTTCTGTGGGCTACATGTAAGAAGGGCTGTGAGACAGTGAACCTCTGACTACTGAACCTGATTTCTCTGGGAGTGAACTGCCTCCCTAGCACTAAAATGCTAAGGACTCCTGGGCTGGTGCTGATCAATAAACCTCTACATGAAGCAGGACTCACCAATGCTTTCCCAAAGGCCATGAGCACACTGAGGTATAGGGTTATTTACTGGAGCAGGGCTCGCTGGGAGCCTAGAGGCACTGCTGGAAATACTATGAGTCTGCTACCCCACGGGCAGCATCTGAGGAGTTAAATCACACACTGGGGCAGTCGTTGTTAACAAGGCTCTTCCCACAGAGGCAGTCAGAAGGCAGCCCATAAATACAGCTCATGGAAGGGAGAGCAGAGAATTGCAGTGATGGTTTGCTGCAGGTCATGGAGGGCTTGGTGTTTCAGTGCAAGGTTGGATAATGGCATTTTAAGACCTCTGGTAACAAACAGCTGAAAGCAGCTCTCTTTGTAAGGTCTGTGACATTCTTTCTTTTCCTTTGCTTAGCAGGTTTAGGTAGTTTGTTAAATGTCAAGAGAAAGGTGCAGGTTCCTCTTTCCTTTCTCTCACTGAAGTGTTTTTAAGCCCTGCTGCTTGTATAACCGTCTTTATCTTTCTTCCCCTCCTTTCTCAGTCAGTTGCTGGCTGCTGCATTCAGAGCCTCTGCCTCAAAGGAAGAGCGCTTTTCCCCTCTCTATCACTCCTATTACTGTCAAGTTTAATCTTGTTTTCCTATATGGAAATTACTGTACCCAGAGCTGTAAGAGAATATTCAGTTTTGCACAGATGAGGTATTCTTGTTGCTCAGCAAAGGGAAAAAGCCTTGTAGACAAGGTGGTAATGTCACTTGTGGGGACAGGGCCACAGGGCTGAGCGTGTCTGCTACTGCCCTGTTCCTGAGGCTTCCTAAACCTGGATCCAGGGCTCTCAGAAGAGTTGTTTCAAGGCATGGGATCAGACTGGGGGTATATCTGTCAAGTGATCTCCCATCCCTTACTCCGACTGCTATCACAAATCCTACCCACATGGTGAAAATCTGCTTTGATAGGAATCAGGCAGCCACTCTGCAAACGATGTATTTGCACGGTCAGCTTGCAGCACTTCAATTAAAAGGACAAGAAGGGCAATGGCAGTGCAGGGAAACAGAGTGGCCTAATGCCTCAAATCACATGAACTGAAGCTCACTGCTGAACAGCAAAACAAACCAGAACACAGAGTAGGAACTGTGCAAGGGATGGCTGCTGCGGCCTCTTCCCTGTGCCTAGGTGATCCAAGTACCATGCACTGGCTAAAAATGACATGGCTCACAGTGATCATTTTTGTCGTGTCTTGCACAGCTCTTTGATAACTTGCATCCTAATGAACAAGCTGTCTTGTTTTAGAGACGGGGCTAAGGAAAGCCTTTGCTCCTAAGGCTGCATTCTGCCTACTGTCACCAGAGGGGCAGCAGATATTACAACAAGGCATTGTAATTGCTGATGTTCCTCCTGCACTACTGACAGGTTGAGTTCACGTTTAGATCAGCTTTTTCTGTGTCTTGGGTTAACTCAGAGTGATGGAAGCAGAAGAGGAATAAATTATTTCACCCCCAGAGGTCTCTGCTTAGCTTTCCCAAGGTTATTTTCATTAAGTGACCTGAATAACAAATTCTTTTCCATTAACCTCACCAGCTGACACAAGCTGTTAAGCTGAGTCCTTCAGAACCTCATTGTCAGTGCTTGCATAGTAGCATATGCCTTCCCTGCAGTTTATCTTAGTAATGTTCACTCAAGAAATTGATGCAACTACTAACAACCAGCAATCAAATGCTTGGTACCTTCTTTCTTGGATTAATCCTCATAAATGTAGGCTGCTCAGCACTATAGAACTGCTCCTCTGAACTGTACCACAGTGAGTGAAAAATCTCATTTATTTAAGATGGATGGGGGAGTGAAACAAGCTTAGTTCTGTAGAGGAGAAGAAACTGGAGGATTAGCTCACATAAAAGCACCATTCAGTATGGTGGAGCTCTCCTCTGAGCAGGAAAACAAAAGTTTTCTTCTAAATAGCACACTGCTGGAAAGAAGCTCTGGATAGGAAAAGCAGGAGTTGTTGTTCAAGCTAGTAACTAACATGGTGGAAAAGGGGCAGAAATATCAAGAAGAAACTAAACACGCACACACACACAGAGAAAAAAACAACAAACCAATCTGGTACTGAAGAACTGATGGCTGTGACAGGCCTTCTAACAGCTTTACTTTGGACTAGATATAGGTGGGTACGATTGCACCTAGAGTAAAGTGTCTGGGTCACAGTGGTGAGAAGCAATCCAGCTGAGGGGTTTTATGCTGCTCAGCAATGTGAACCAAAGCAACCTAAGTGGAGGGGACAAGGAGATGCCTCAGAAGGAGGTGAAGTAAATACCAGGTTTAAACACTGAAGAATTTCCAAGCAAGCTACAGTGTCTATACAGTATCTGTCCACCTCAGCAAATTATTAAGGACAAACAAGCAAGTGTTCAGGAGAGAAACTTGCCACAAGGTTAAAAACATTCAGCTTTGATGAAGAAGCCAGGTTCTGTCTACTATTTGGAGATGGCTTTCTGTTTGTCTTCTGCCTCTTTGTACTGACAGTCCTGATTACAGCCTGGTAACCCTACCACCCACTTCATGTTCAGGGCTCCACAGGGCTCACCTGGACTGCAGTGCTCACAACTGCTCTTTCTCCAGGTAAAACCCTCAGTGCTCCAGGCCTGAAACAAATAGAGAGTATTCAGGCAGAAAAGCCTAAATGCAAACACCTTCAGCTCTCAGTTTTGTTCAACTGACAGCAAGCTTCCTGGGTCAGAGGCTGCTTAAACATGCATCTTGTTTTGAGATGCACTGAAAATGTTCATTAGGAATGCTACCACTTTTACTCGTTACAGATGCAGTTGACACACCCTCAGGCTATCTCCATTCTGTAAACTAGCACCTTACCTGGGAATCTGTAACTGTGAGTATAACCACGAAAAAACATAAATATACTGATCAGTATTATTTTCAGCTAGGATAACCTTCTGATTGAGCCCTACACTATGAAAGATTTTCTAAGTGCCAAAACACTGCTCTGTTAAACAAAACAGAGTTGTACAACTTCATGGAAGATCTAAATGAAATGCAAGCAGAAATGGAAGCTTAGGCAGTTTACTGAGCAAGGATTTCCTATTTGTCGTTCATTTTTCTGTATGCAGCTCTATGGAGGAAGCACATACGCCATCCACTAGCACTGTAGCAGGTGTGGACAACTGCTGTCATTCTAAAAGACTTTGTACTACGTCAATTCAGCATGAGGCTCAGTGGTCAGAAGGAGCTTTAGCAGTGACTGATTTTGTTCAGAATCTCAGTCATGTGGCACTTTGAGACACAGCTCTATAAATAGAGAATGAGAGACAGTGTTGCTAGACTGCAGATCAGCCATGTAACCGGCAAAAGGGTTGCAGAAAAACGTCTGTTGTGTCAGTGTGACCATCTTCATCTTGCTCCTTGCCTAAGCACAGAAACAAACTGCTTCACTGGCAGAACACCACGGGCAATTGAGGGGCTCTTGGGAAAATGCTGCACACTTGTAAAAATCTAGGCATTCATTTTAAGTGGTACGGTGGTGCTGATTTCAATAACTGAATATCTTAATCAGGCATGCCCTGGGAGACATCTTGTATTACTGAGAGTGATGGCAGTTTCTATACTTAAAAGGTTGTTGTTTCTTTTTTTTCTTTTTAACTAAAGAGCAATTCACTGAATGAAATATCATTTGGTTAATGAAATATAACGAACAGCACAGACTGATAACAAAGTAATGTACTTTAAGGAGTTTTGTGTTGGTTATTAACAAGTCCTTATCTCTGGCATAAAGACTGCCTGGTTGCAGATGTGGTTTTGGGCAAGCTCTGCTGTTATTGATGTATTCTAGTAATTTCAGAAGAGCTGTCCCAGGATAGCCAGTTGAAGAAAATGGTCCTTCTAGACCCTTCTATACCATTAAGCCCAACAGCCTCAGCACCTTCTAGGAAGCCAAACACTGAGATGAGGCTACTAGATGAGGCATGTTAACATTAAAACATGCATCACTGAATTTAAAATTGCTAGATAAAACACAACGTTGCTAAAATAATGCAAAAAATAAGACCTGTGATTCTTATATAACTAAACTTTGTTCTCCGCTACCAATAAACAAGCAAAAAATACATTACTCAGATGTTTTAATTCAGCTTCCTATGTGTACGTTAAAAAAACCTGAGACAGACCCATGAGATTGGTTATCAGAGCTAAGCCAAAGCCCGGTGCACGTGACTGAAGCAGAGCTGTATCCAAGCCTGCGTTCAGCCACGCGTTCAGGGAATGCAGCACAGCCAGAGATTGTCAAAAGATGTCACCACTTATGGCTCATGCTACATAATTTTCTCTTTTCCTGTGGATTAAAAAAGGAACCCAGAGAGAAGCCTTTAAAATGAAAGGATTTTGCAAATATGCATTTAAATGGCCTAAGGCAACTCATTCCTGACAGAGCACTTTCTCCTCTAAGGCCCTGTCCCTTTCTTATGCAAGCGGAGGTAATAAAATGAGGAGGTTGATGATTAAAATTAAGAGCGCAGTCAGCGCAGTTAATTCACCAGATCACAACGATGCTTTAACAACAGTCGGACAGTTAGTGCTCGAACCTTTTGTATTTAAGATCTTGAGATCCACTTGGCCCCAAATTCCTGTCTTTCTCTAGTGAAGTGCTGAATTCAGTAGGAAGAGAAGCTCACATCTTAAGTCAACGATCTTCATCTTGCTCAGAGGTGGCAAATCAGATGGTGGTGTGCCATGAGCAACTGCACCCTCTTCTGGCTGTGACTTTTACTTTCATTATGATTGTTCATTACATGTTTTGTCCCATTATCTCTCAAATGACCAACTATCAAATGAATCTTGGTTTTCTCATATGCCCACGTGGCTTGGGGCTTGCTGAATACTTGTACAATTAAAATACACAAGGTACAAAAATTCTGGAATATTACAAACCCAGACCTTAATTAAGCTGCCACAGAAAATGTGACATAACTGAAATGTTTGCTATGGATCTATAGCTGGAAATTCCTGGCCACTTGCTATTTTGTTTCCTTGAGACCCTCTGATACCAAGCAGGCTATAAGTCTAGCATTGGTGCCAGCAGTAAATTGAATTCCCTCCTGAAGTTCAGATAGGCAGACTGGATTGTATGCCTGAAGCTGTTTTTCTTCCCCGTTTGAAACCATAAAACTGTTTACTCATTTTTCAACACTTTTCATTGCTGCTGAAACAGTCGCTCTGGCAGGAGCTGCTGTTCTTTGGTTTTTGTTTGTTTGTTTTAATTAAAAAAAAAAAAAAAAACGGTGACAATTTTTTATTTTGCTTTTATGCCTGGAAGTTAGATTTGTTAAAGAGCTTGCCTAATCCAGTCCTGTTAATTTCTCAACTACATTAAAGGCCTTGGAATGTCACTGTCTCTTACATACCTTTTTTTTATTTTACATATAAATTCTTGCCTGACCTCAAACATGCTCAAATACAGACCAGAGTTAGCTCAAAAACTGCAAGCTCTGCCTTGGAAGTCCTCTCTGTTTTATTATGCCTATCTTTCAAACAGTTTCCAGATATTTTTCCTGAGAGAGAAGAGTTGTCCAACTTTCTAATTAATTTTAACTGATCTTTGTATTCTTCTTTTCTGACTTAGTGGTAACAAGGACAAGATGTGCTAAGACAGTCCAATAATCATGCCATCCGTAGGTTTCGTGTCATCAACTTTGTGCATAAAATGCCCCTATTTCATGTAATTTATCACTGTGCGTGGACGAGAGACGTTTCAGTGAGTTTAGGTGAGGTAATATGTCACCAATGCAGCCCAGAAAGGGAGAGCCTTTCTCCGTGGAAGGGGGTGGAGGGTCACGTTGCTACTGAATCATGTAACTTACAAAAAACCAAAACAACAAAAAAGCCCTTAAACATCAGATTTCATTGTAAGACAACATCACAAAGTGGAAGGAGCGAGTGCACCTGCTGGCAGCCCATGCCACCTAATGGTGCACAAAAGATATCTTGATGCTTAGAAAGCACGTGGTTGTTTCCCTCCACTTTGACTTTCAGGTTGTGCTTTCTGGCATCGTTTTTTTGTTTGTTTGTTTTACTAAGAAGACTGTAGATTCTGAAGAGATCCCAGAGTTTGTGTTAGCAAAGAAATGATAACCTGGAGAGGCGGTACAGTCCCACGCACGAATGAAATCTGTGTGGTTGTGACACTCCTGTATCACTACTTTGGCAGTGACAGCATTTGTTATTCCTAATGCAAAGCAGAAAACACCAAGCAGATGATATACCTCTCCTACTGTAAAGGCCAGCTCCAGCTAAAAAATTTGCCTTAGAGACTCTTAAATGAAGACAATGACACAAGTCCTCACCTCCACGAGTGAAGCACCAACAATGCTCGTGACCATCAGTCTCTTCCAGGCTAGAGTGGTTCTCGTGTGCTTTTCTAAGGCAGTGATGGAGCACAGACCTCAGATGTGCTGGATTCCCTTGCTATAACAACACAAGACTGATCAAAGAGAATACTTCTGTTCTCAGTTGATGCCTTTTTGATTTTCCCCACTCTCACTGCTACCAAAAGGCTCTGTTCATCACACACTGATCATCGCTGCCATATCACAGATTATCACAGGGATGAACAAGCCATAAAGATGCTGTTCTAACTTGCAAATGCAAGCACAGCGATATTCAACAGCCTAATTAGGGCTAGGGGGCGCCTACTAAACAACCCTGCAGTTCTTCATAAATCCCAGACATCAGCTTTAGGGGAGCTTATAATTTCAGTTCAATTTAGATTAGACTTGAGGAAAAATTTTTTCTCTGAGAGAGTGGTCCGGCACTGGAATGGCCTGCCTAGGGAGGTGGTTGAGGCACCGTCCCTAGCACTGTTCAAGAAGCGTTTAGATGAGGTGCTGAGGGATTTGATTTAGTAGCTTGGTGGGTAGGGATGGTGGTGTGAGGAAGGTTGGACTAGATGATCTTGTAGGTCCTTTCCAACCTAATGTATCTATGAATCTATGAATCTATGAATTTCCCCATACAAACCAGCTTCCCTCTGACAGTGTGTTGCCACCCCAGCAGCAGGCAGGCTCCCAGCACATTCAGGTCAACAAAGTCTAGACAGCCATGTCAAATGCCTTTTCTGGGTGCCAGAAGTCATGCAGACCAGAGGCAAAACATGTTCTGTGATGTTGGAGTACTAATCCAAGGGAGCAGGTAACACTGTAATCCAGGACCCAGGAGCAAAGGGCAGGGAGTAAACAAGACACATTCATGGATGCTGAGTGGGTAAAGAATTTTTTTGTTTTTACTTTTTTAATTTAACACCTTAATCAGCACATCTATAGCGAGACCAAAGGCTTGTGTAGCAATACAAACAGGACTATTTTTCCCCTACAAATAGTTCACTCCAGGCAGTCCACCCATGCACCGATATCACTCCTGACTGAAAATGCATACTTTCATGCACAGAACACTCTCTCCTTGAAGAATTTCAGACCATCAGTAGTCAGTTCACTGCACTGCATTTCTGTTTTTATGAGCTGTGCTGTTAGCAGCTGATGCAGGCAAGTACTGAGGTCACACCCATAAATGAATAAAGAAAACTCCCTGGGAAGCACCTCACATAACAGCACTTCCCCGACTCCCAGAGCTGTCTATATACTAGATGACAGTTGTGACATGGTTGTACGTGCTGTGGTGCAGCTCTTGTACTGACCCCATCAGCCCCCCAGGAGCTAATAACAGACCTGCTGTTGGCCCTGGCAAAGGAGCCGGTGACTTATTTGCCACTATCAGATGTCCAGTAGCTGGCACCACAGCCTGCAAGCCTCAGTTCCAATGCTGCTCATTAGTTTGGTGATAAGGCACTGACTTACTGTTTTTGCCTTGCACCTTCTCATAAATTTAAGATTATTTTGGGAGGAAGGCACTGGGGAGGGAGGAAAGAGATTCTCAGTAAGATGTAATCATTAACTGAAGTGATCTTTGATTTCTCTGTTTAGTTTAATTAGATGGAATTCATTTTGGAGGCAGCTGCCAATGTCAAAGGCATGTTAACTATAGCTGTGAATTATTACTGCATCAATAAAAATAATGAAAAGCCTGGATGCTGGCAGAGCCATTAGGCTCTGGAGCAGTAACAGCTAGCTTTCCATTTTCAGACAATCTTTCTTCCTTACAGCGTGCTTCAAATATTTTCATGCTAAGATCCCAAGGCTGGTTTTACTCTATTGCTTCAGTTTTTCATTACCTCCTCTGGCTGAGAGCACATCCATCCAGGTTCAGTCTTCCCCTTTCTCTCTGTACCCCCCATTAACATGGAAACAGCTGGTTTGAGTCATACCAAAGTGCACAGTATGTGTACTGAGTCATACCACCTTACCTCTAACTTTCTCTGTTACTGAGTTCTTGCTGTGAAGCACTGTAAGATCAGGTCAAGCTTATGCACTTCCCTGATACAGATGCCTGGATTTCAGGAACCCAGCACCTCAGCCTCCCTAAATTAGCTGTTCTCCTTTGTAAAATTATGCAAGAACACTAATGCTGCTATGTAATGACCAGCACAGCAGAAGGGCACTCTGGTCCTGTTTTGATTCCTTTGTCTCTGTAACACCCCATATTTGCTGGTGTATGCTTTATCCACAATGTACCAGAAACAGAATGTATGTCCAGAATATGTTAGCATTACAAACAGAACAACTTCTCTGTCCAGTCTGCATGCGAATCTTAAACCTGCATCCACCCTCAGCTCATGGGAAAAGAGCGAGTTCTACAAGGCTTAGCAATTTTAGTCAGGAAGCCCACAAGTCTCTCCTTTGCCTTTAACTATAATATCAAAGAAATCAACCTTTTAACTGCAGGATATGGGGTAACATTTCTCATGGCCACAAAACCTAGCTCCTCTGGTCCTACCACAGGCACCTCTGTGCATTTTGCCTGCATATAACACAGCTCCACAGTAACCACTCAGGCAAGCCATGAGAAACACCAGCAACTTCTAAAACCCTTCTCTGATTGTCTGTAGAACATAACTCCTACATCACAAGGTAATTATCTGCTTCCTTTGACATAAAAACTCCTGTCAGTGACTGCACAGGTCTGATAATGCTAGCAGTGAGCTTAGACATCCCATACCATCAAGTCTGCAGAAGACATGGGTTGTTGGTAGAATGAGCTCAACTTTGCACTGGACCGTGCAAAGAGGAAGAACCCTATGTGAGTAAGAAAATTCAGTTAAACTATACTGTAATCAGGAGAGTTACTGGATCTGGGCAAGAATAAAATGGTTAAATGCACCATTTAATTTCTGGTTCACAAAATGATTGTTTCTTGGCTGTTGATCCATTATATCTACACCGACTGCAACCAATTTTCACTCATTAGTTCATCTAAAAGAGGATTTTTTAGGTCAAATTTTAAGTTCGCAAATACTATAAAGTGTAGCAACCTTACATCAGCAAGTATCTGAGGATTAGCAACCAAGACTTCAAAACTTACCTCTTACTCTCCCGTTTCCTCTCTACCATCATATCCAGGGCTTACTTCTTGTTAAGATTCCTCTTCTGAAAGAGGCATAGATAGATAGATAGATAGCTGTTGAGATCCCATTGACTCATATGACCTTTGGACTGCCATAACAAATTGAATCATGGTCATAAATACTGAGATCCCTTTTCTTTTTACTCTCATTACTGTGGAATTGCATTTGTAGTCCCATCTGTGAACCAGATTAATCTGAAGCCATCTGCCATGAGCAAATTGCTAATTTTGGCAGATACCAGAGAGATGCTAGTATCTTCCTTATGTAAACATTTGATGTCAGCTCTGATTGTTGTGAAGAAAACAGCTACCAATAAAGGTGCTTATGGCTACACCATGCACATGGAATCATCAGACAACTGATTACAGCTTATTAAAGAACAGAAGCAGCTCAGCAGTCAGCACAGATTGTGCCCATAGCACTGCAAATATCCACTGTAACAAGGCAAGAAACAATGCGAGATCTGTGCAAGCTGAGCGAGCTGCCCTGTGAGCCGTGATGCATGCTTAACAGGGAGCCAGGGCCATGCTGCAGAATTCACATAAGAGGCTGTTAAAAATTCCTGAATGTTCCTAAGACATCATCTGAAGTAAAAAGGAAAACTCATGCTGACTTCAGCAGGACTCAAAAATCATGGAAATAAAACTAATGATAATTAATACAATTCAAGTATGTGGGAAAATATGAATGTTCAGCCTTATATTTCCTCTTCCTACTTAGTGCTGTTTAGGTGCAGACTCCAGCCTGGCTGGAACCACAATCCAATGTGCTGATGTTTGAATGGACAAAAATTTGAGTATGACTTCCAGCAAACAAACAAACAAACAAAAAAAAACCATACCAAACTCTGGAAATAAAACAGATGGGGAGGCATAAGATTTTACTGGGAAGGAGAATTTTTTCATTAGGTTTCATGTACATATATATTTCCTTGCTCCTACAGCAGTATTCAATTCAAAAAATCAAAGAAGTCACATCAAACTCCCTGTTAACTCCAAATCCAATGGCATACGTGAGATGCCTGTATGGTCTTCCTGGGGCAGCAAGAAAAGCTACTTGAACCATGACATCTCTTATCTCCCAGAGGTAACAGCATCTTTCCCAACAGCAACGATTTCATAAGCTACAGAGGTATTCTGACTGTAACTGGTGAACTCTTCTCCCTAGCTTTTTCAAGACACTCTCAAAACACTACACAAAAACATGCACTAAGATGCCAGGACCAGGCAGAACAGATTTGAGGAAAAATGTTAAGTTCTAAAAGAAGATATATCTACCTGGACGCATCACTATTCAGCACACTTGTTTAATCATGTGCTTTGTGGTGGTGTTTAGAGAAGAGCTGATTTGTGCTCCTGCCTCTCGTATACTCCACATGAAAACCAAGTCACTTCCTCCCCTCCCGAGGCACCCTTGCAAGTGGCTGCAAGTGCAGGACGATTTGTGTTGTTATAGTTACTGGCTAGGACTTACCCCTGCCGCTGTCACAGTATTTTCAGTAAGTGGCACTTGAACAGCAGCATAGCAAAGGTTTACAAAATAATGACTGCTTGCGGTCCTTAAACAACAGGACATGAACATCTCTGTCACATGGTCTGCTCAGCCGTTTCTATCTGTCCCTTCCATCATGAATGAGACCCTAAGTCTCTTACACAAGGAACACAACAAAGGTCACTTCAGATATAAGAAGATTTTCTGACTTCTGCTCCCTGGGAAGGTCATCACGGGAAAGCAGAGCTCTTCCCCTCAGGCAGATCAAGAGTTGGGTCTGCAGCGCCCAGCACACATCACCTTTTGCAGGCTCTGTGGCTGGTGAGCCAAGCTTTGAGGTTAAGTCTGAATGGGAACATGGTGTTTTCTACCCATTGTTCTGTGTTTGGGTGCATCTTTTGTTAACTAGATAACCAGATCTTTTGCTATTGGTAGCTCCACATGAGGCTGGCATGATGCAACCTGTGACATTTTCAATTGGGGTTGCAGTACAAGGATAAGGTTGTGGGAACGAGCAAAATAAATGCCTGTAAAATGGATTACGCTGCTCAGCTGCCTTGGAGATGCAAAGAATAATTAACTGAGCTGACGTGAACAAGCACAAAAAAGAGCAGCTCCCCATGCCTGGCTGTTCAAGAAACAAGACGTCGGTATAGCAGCAAAAAATAACCTCTCAGAGGTAGAAAGTAAAGAAAATTGGAGCTAGAAGATTTTAACAGACCCCAGACTCTGTTAGATGAAGAAGGAGTGTTTCACATTTAGGAGTGTAGTCAGAAAATGTCTCTTTTCCACTTCTGCCTGGTGTACAATAAAGACAAAGAGACAGCCCTAAATGGAAACAGGATGCCACTCCTGAGCCAAGGAGCTGTCTTCACACAGGCTTGTTCAGGAAAACTGAACTTTACCTACATTTCATGAACAGATTAACTTAAACCTTACATACAAACACTATAATATTATCTTACAAATTCCTCACCCAGGCAGAAACTCTTCTAAGAGGTGTGAATTTTGGTAATTACTCAACCAATAAAAGCAGGTTTCTGTATGTTTTTCAAAGATAC
This sequence comes from Callipepla californica brunnescens, assembly GCA_023055505.1. Classification (NCBI taxonomy): domain Eukaryota; kingdom Metazoa; phylum Chordata; class Aves; order Galliformes; family Odontophoridae; genus Callipepla; species Callipepla californica. Next base: position 6,369,684 of record JALIRH010000013.1, read on the forward strand.
AAGTAATTGATTAGGACCAAGTTGTGCTAATCTGACTTAACAGGTGCTTTTTGTGAAAGTAATTAGGTTTGGGATTCCCAAAGGACTTTCTGAGAAAGGGTCCAGCAAAGATAATTACTGAATGTATGCTGATACCAGGCTCAAATTAGCCTCAGGCAGTTGTGTTCTAAAAGCTCTCCTATATTAGTTTTGTGATTTGACAAGCTCAGCCTCCCATCCCAACTCTGCTTAACGAAGTACTTCTCTCCATTCCCTGTAATATTGACTGTACATGAAATTAATGTTAATAACCATCACTGCATGGACAATCAGGAAAACTGGAGAAGTGAAAGGCCAGTCCTGCAGCCTTCTACTTGCAACACTTCCTGCAGTCCAAAGACGACCCTGAACCATAAGCTGGAGAAGTTAATTCTGGTTTCTACACAGGATCATGCATCAAGCCAGCACCAGTCTAAATTTTACTGATGAAATCTGGTCTTACAACAAACCTTGTAAATAAAGCTGAAACTGGCACTGCATCTCTTCTTTCACACATATTCCCCTTCAAGTTGTAAACTTTGCAGTAGACATAAAACCAGCTAGAGAACAAAAGCTGCACACTGGCAGAGTGATAAAAATAGAAAAGAAAAAGACATAGGCCTACTATGAAATGCATCACTGATGTAGAGATGCTGGAGGTGCAATAAATCCATTTTATTTCATGGGCCTCCATTCCTGTCCAGTTATGCCACCAAGACTTTGAAATTGATTGAACAGAAGTTTTCACACTCAAGAAATCTTACAGAAATCCACACGAATCCTATCTCTAGCTTTTCATGATATTTTAGGAAACACTTGTTAGTATGCAATAATGACTCCAAGCTCTTCATGCTACCTAGAAAAACATTTAGTAACATAGTCCATCCTTCTACTTTCTGCTACACTGGGGTAAGGATTCTCCATCTGTGGCTCACGTCTTGCTACTTACATTCTGACACTTTAAAACCTAGGGCTAACGTTTCAATGTTAGGTCTAATAGAAAAGATTCTCCATCTCTTTAGGGCTCACCTCACATCGCTATGACATGATGAAAGTTGCTTTTTCTAAATACTAAGCTAAGCACTCTCGAATGTTGTCAGGGTTGATCTGGAGTGTTTCTTTTTTTGCTTCGACCATATAAAACTGTTATTTAAAAGCTATTTACCAAGGCCCTATCCACTGGAGAAATTTTTACAATTGAGTGATAGTAATATCTTTTTCTTCCTTCACACACAAAGGACTACATCCAAGTAGAATTCAAAACAGGACTTGAGAAATCAAGATCATCAGTTCCGAAAGTTCCTTTCTAAGCTCTGAGGTTGTAAAAATTGACAGTGGTCAGTAATGCATACAGATTATCCCAGTTATTGGCAGTGTTACTCATAGATGACAAAAAGCTAGGGATGATGTGATACACGACACTTGATAAGATTTGTACTTAATGTTTTCTCACAAAGATCCCTACATACCTTAGTGGTGGCTTTGTAACTAACAATCTTTCCTACAAGACATAGCTGTTCATTGCTCAGATATATAGCACCGCAGCTGATGCTGTAATGTTATGTACTGCCTCTGCATTTCTGAACTAGAGCTCCCCGGAGATGGAGACCAAGATACATGTCCGTACTACAGCTAAGTACTGAAAGCTAGCAGACTGCTTCCTTGCTTACGATTATTTATAAGCTTGTATGTTTTCAGGATTTACTTACAAAAAGCAATTCCACTTATTAATATCAGTGCAAGAGCAAGGCAGTACTTCATATTTATAGACTGTAATACAATTTCAGACAGCCCCAAATTCCTTTACAAAGTATGTGTCCATATATCAGCCTAGAAATCAGTATATCCACAAACACTGTAAGACTAAGAAGAACACTGAGTGAAATTGAAAATGTCGAGTTAAGTCAGGCTGAGCACGTTTGCTCAGACAAGACAGTTATCATCAAAGTACCACGTTCACCCTGGGCATTTAAAGCAGTAAATGCACGTTAAAGACTTTCATGACTCTTGAACAGCACCTTCTCTGTGGAGAATCTCTTTCCAAACACAATAAATAATGTTAACAGCTTAAAACCAAACTGAAACACTTGACCAACCTGTTTTTCACCACTTGGCTTCCTGTAATTCAGCAGCAGCTCCACAGCTCCCACCACCTCTTTCCGTATTGCATACAGCAGAGCATCTCCCACATACACGCAGTGGTTCAGAAGTAACTCCATGATCTCTAGATTTTCATTCTCTATGGCTATTAAAAGGGCACTGCGACCAAGAGGATCCATACAGTTAATGTTGATGTTGTAGTAGATCTCTGCCTCTTGTAAGGCATGTTTCACACTGGCATAGTCCCCCTTCTCCACAGCACTGAGGTAGGCTTTCTCTTCCACCGAGAGCTCTGCCTCTGCTCGCACAATCTGCAGTGGGATCCGATCTCTGTATGGTGAATAGTTTACCTTTTTGTAGTATAGCTGGGCCATTGTTCATAGTGACCGGGCAACCTACGGGTGAAAAAATAAGCACACATAAGTGATAAAACAGTCAATCGACCCCTATCTTTTCATCATGGGGGACAAATTTCCAAACATCTGTTGCAGTAAAAGCTTCTGATTGCTTTTTTTCATTCTCAAAGTGACTGCAGTGCTCCCTGACCAACCCCACGTTGAGGGGCTACCTGAAAATAAAATTATGGTTACATTTCAGCTCAAAAGACAATGACAGAGACCCAGTAGTTTTAATCAGGTTTGAACACTATTTCATTGGTTTCTTTTCATTCTGAAAAGGAGAGATCTTGTTTATGGATTATCTACCACCTGTAATTAGGTAGATGTCTCATCTTTGTTTTCTCACTGCTTACTGTTCCTTCCCTCCCTCCTTTTTTCACTGAGCCAGGTTCTTAAAATCAAAACCATCACTGATAGGAGCTGCTCATTTACATCCTTTATTTACAGCAACAAGATTTCTTTTGATTATTTTTGCTGCTTCTTCTGTTTCCATCTCTTAAAAATAGTTTTCATTTTTCCATAATGTTTACTTTTTGACTAGGTCACAGAGTTATTTTTAAACCGTGCATGTTTTTGAACACAATTTCTCACTCTGCATCTAAAATAGGATCTAGATATGTTGATGGAGAAACCCCCACCTTGTCTTCCAGAAGCAATGATGTTGTCTGTAGTCTAGAAAAGTGACAAGGTGTAAATCCTGCCCAGGAATGAGTGCAGCAAAGTGAAGGAATGATAGTTCCATGGTTCAAAAATTCTAGCAGGTAACCAAAGTCATAGGGAATATGGGAAGGCATTCACACACACACACACACAAATAATAATAATAAAAAAAAAAATAAAGGAACTACAATAATCTACCTCTGTGTGGCATTAACAAATCACACCAAATCAGGACCAGTGGATTTAGGCAGCTGTAAGTAATTCAACTAATTGGATGACCTTTTTCATTTCCTTTCCTCTGCTTCTGTAGAAAATTAGCCAAATTTTTGTTCCATTTTATTCCTCTATCCAGAGGAAAGAAGTAATGAGAAGCATGACCTTGTGGTTCAGGAGTCAGGAATGAGATGCTGGGGATCTACTTTCACCACCCCCCTGCTTGCCAGAAGGCAACCATGTTCAGCACATCCCATTTGCATTTTGCCTTCAGCTCCAGAGTTACAGGCCCAGTGCAGAGGGAGTGGGTGGATCTGAGCTCCAGCCCAGCTGACACTGCAAAACAGTGGGTGGCTGTAGCACACAGCAAAGTTAACATCTGCAAATTTCTTGAGGAGCCAGAGATTCCTAACAATGTGTTTGGCACACCAAAAGATGTGCTCTCTCAGGGTCCTGGTTTCTTCCAAGCATGAGGAAAGTTTTTGTTTGTTACGTTTCAAGAATTATAGCTCTATGCACAGATCCTTCAAGGATCTGCATACACCTAAGGATCTGCATACAAACCACTGAAAATATACTGGCTTATTTTCCTGACTTTTAAACTAGTAGCTTGATTTATCAACTAGGATTTGTGTTCTGAAAGAATGTGATTTAATGAGGCAAATCAGTGCGCGAAGACAACTGCCAGCACAAAAAGCCACCTCCCAGCTTGGTCAAGTAAGAACCAAAGTGGTCTTCAGGAAGGCAAAGATGAGCCCCACGAAGAAGAGAAATTTTGTGCTCACAGAAGCAGGGAGCACAGACAGGTGGGTCTGGTGACAGGGCATAGCAGCCCTGTGTGGAGGACTCCAAAAAAAGCCAAGAGATTCTGACAACAAGTACAGCTGCTAAAGTGAAGCCTGGTATTTTTCACTGCTCTTAAGCTTAATTGAATGTTTTGTAGATGGTGAGTAACATTTGCAGTGAGTTATAACAAATGTCACCTTATGAAACATCCTGCCAGCATTGGATCCCTTTCCTTTCCAACTGACTTGTAGAAACAAAAAAAAAAAAAAAAGCTTCAGATATCTTAACTCCTCAGTGAGATTCCATCTCCCACTGCAAGTCCAAGAAAGTACTCCTTCAGTACTTGAAGCACATAAGAAGCTGCAATGAAGCTAGATAAGAAAGACTCACAAGATGATTTGCCCTGAATACTTCTCACGCAATCGTGTGTATAGTCTAACACACAGATTGTCTTCTAGGCTTGGAGACAACAGCATGTGAGTGTCAGAACTAATATATTTCTGCTGGGTTATGTGGACAACTCCAGCTGAACACTGAGCTGTTGAGCAACCACTCAGGTGAGATCCAGCACAACTAGAGACAGATTTTCCAACCCTGATGCCTTCCTCTTCTGAAACCAGAGAACAGAGCATCAGCCAAGCATATGCATGCACACAGAAGAAAATACCCCAATGACCCCAAAGATCACTGTCTCTCTTACAGTCTCCTCCCAGTGGCACTGATCTCCTGGAAGCAGCAGCACTGGGTGAAACCAACAGCCAACACAAGTATATCCTGGACCACTTGTTTTTTCCAGAGAGGTGCCATCACCTGCTTAACAAATGAGAAATGACAAAAAACACTGATGAAGTCCAGGTAAGAAAAGGGGTAGGCAAATCTCAGATGTCCACATGAAAAAAAAAACAACAACAATGAAGTACTTAAAAGCAGCAAAAAAAAAAAAAAAAAAAAAAAAGTAAACTAACTTTTTGAATCTGTGCAGAAAGTCTGAAAACACACATTTTTCATATCACACCTCTTTCCAGGGTGGCATTTTCTACTACATGAGTTAATATTTGGGGCAAGGAAAGTTTTTTGTTTATTTACACTTAACTGCAGGTGCATCAGAGAATATTCAGCGGCTGGCTATCTGCAGCACAAACAAGCATAGAAAATGGAGAGAATCACACAGCAAAGATAAGAGGAAGGTGACTTATCACTCATTTTAAACTATTATCTCCCTGCAGTTGAGTCTCTCTTCCCCGTAAACTATTAGTCCAAATCACTTCAGCCTGGCACAGCTTGGTGCTGCCTGGCAAAGAAATGAGAGCTTGAGCCCTTGAAAAGCAGCCATACCTGGCAGAAACAGCTTGCCTGGCACGCAGAAGGAAGGTTTCCAACTGCATTCATCTGATGACACAAAATGGCTTTTCTATCCTAGCAAAAATTTCTCAGCATTGTCCAAGACTCAGGGCAGACACAGCCATGCCCTGCATCAAAAGGGACACGTTTCTCACTTTGGAGAGAGAAATGGCATCAGAGCTGCAATTGCTGGTTTTGTGAGACCTCCTGCTGCCTGCTTTTGGACCAGACTTGGAAGGGAACAGTTTTACTTCATCAAAGGGCAGCAGAAAGAATGAAGACTACTTTTCCTTTCTGCCGTAGGAGAGAACAACATGAAAATTGCACCAAGTTTAGATTAATGTGAAGCAGCAAAAGAAAGGGCAGCCTGAGCAGAGTGAGGAACTGAGCAGAGTGAGGAGGGCAGGGAGGAAAAGGGGCCAAGGAGCAGCAGTGAGTGGCTGCCACCCGTTAGAGGAATGTGGTTAATGAGGACAGATAGGCAAAGGTCTCCCAGCAGTATTGCCTTTTCCCACTGAAATTTTCATGAGTTTTCACTACAGGTTTTTTTAAGGAACTGCCCTGCCTTGTACCCTACTTGACAAGAAACGCACACCCACACATCTCTGCATCTCATGGGAATAACCTTCATGAAACAGAAGCAGTGAAACTGAAATGGTGGGAGCCAGTGCCCAGTTTACAACCTTGCAGCCACCAGGTCCCTTGACAGCCTTCCTGGCTTCTATTTCTTTTATTTTCATTTGACTTTTCTTGATGCTGAGGAAGCAGTGGAAAGGCACGTGATTGCTGAGCTCTCCGTGCATGGAAGCAGCAGCAATTTGCAGAGGTCCTGAATTTAGCTGCAGGAGCTCACCGCTCCCAGCTGATGAGAGCAAACCAAATAGCAGATCATGAACACGAATCAATAGACAAGAGCTACCTTTCCACTTGATGCAACTCCGTGTGAGCAGCCAACTCACATCGCACATTACAGCAGACAACAAAACACCCCATCTGCCAAGTTGCAAATAGAGCGGCTGGTTGCTCCCTCCCACTGGAGATTCGCTGTGATACATGTTGGCAAAACTGTGTGTGTGGCTTTAAATGTCACCACAGCTTCTTCCTCAGATCTGCAGAAGGGTTTATGTGCTGGAAGGCTTACTTGTTGGAGCCCAATAGAACAGCTGATCTCCTGCAGTACAGTTTTAACACACTGCCTCTCTCCATCCTTTTCTCCAAGGCTGCTACTTCTTTTTAGTATTTCTGGGAGAGTATTTTCCCCATTTGGTATTTCTAAGCCGGACCTTCAGCTGCAGCAACCACAGACCACAGATGCTCAAATGGACTCCTCCATCATGCCCCAGGGCTGTGTGCTCAGCAGTATCGACTTTTTTGGAAAAGGTTATAAACCTGAGTTATGAAGTGGCCCAGTAGGGCCACTCAAGTAAATAATATTACATTTGGTTAATGGACCAATTGAATTTCTGATTGGATCCCTCTTTTAAGTGCTCTAGATCTTATTTACTAACAATGCCTGACTGATTGTATGCCTGCTACAATCTGAAGAAATAAAACTTACTTTATAACATTCTGCAATTGCTTTTCTTCTGCAAAGATCTCTTTTGTCCCAGAAAATTGTTTTTTTGATGGAGTTTGGTGGAAACTAGATTGCTACCCTAAGTTTCACTGCCTGTCGCGACATCTCTGTATCACACTCGCCACTCCTCTCATCAGAAGCAAGAAGTTCTTCCTGCACTGCTAAATGCAAGAGCCACTGCTGAATAAATGTACGCTCTCATAAGTTTTCAAATATTATAAAATTGCAACAGCCTTCTGGTATGTGCACCAGGATAAGTTTCCTTTAGCAAAAGCTTTATGATCTTGGAAACTTTATATTCAGCTCCTAAGTTATAAAAGATATATCATTCCCCCAGAATAAGTGCTTCCCAAAACTTGCAGAGTTGCAGTCCAACATGAAAATGAGAAACTGACAGCTAATAAAACTGAAGATGAGTAATCTAGTTTCACTGCCCAGGCTGAGCGAAAGGGAGAGCACTAATAGAGAAAGTGATAAAAATGCAAGGCTGCAGTCGTTCACGATTCACATTGGTGGATATGTCCTTAGAAGATGAGGAGAAAAATTCTTCAAACATTTTTCGCTCGTCTCACTTAAGGCATAGTTAAGAATAAATACAGTCACTGAAGCACTGTAACCTTCTAATCTGAGATTTTTATTTTTTTTTTTTTGTAGAAGACGACAACCTTCAACTTCAGATTATAAATTTACAGAAGCCAAAAAAGAATTCACTGCCAGTAACTCAAAATGTCATTATTTGACTCAAGTCCCAACTGCAATTTTGCTCTTCCTGGGTAGGATGACAACTATCAAAGATATACATGTTTGATTTGGAAAGGCCAATTCTTTGGTATAATTCTCTTCCACTGCATAGTCAGTCGATGAGTCATGACTAATGCATATGGGCATGCACAGATCTGTACAGACATACGTATTTAACAAATCATTACAAAAGACATCATTCATGTAGTACACGGTCGGGCTGATGAAAGCACCTGTTCTCTAAGTAATCAATGGTTAACTAAAACCTAGGCATCTAACTCAATTCTCAGTCTTTTGGCAATGGTGTGCTAACTCATGTCAGCCCAGGACACTACAAGGCTACGTAAGGATGAAAGCCTTGGCACAGCTGAATTATCTGTGAGACACAAAGCTCTCCCTGCCGGACAAAGCCTTCCTGAGAACCAGTATGACTTGCAGATCAGATTTGCCAGGATGCGAGGAGCACTGCTCCATTTATCACTTTTCTACTTGATCTGACCTTGCTTTATCAAGCTAAGGAGCACAGTTAACTATGTATTTAAAAGGAAAATAACAAACCAACGTGCTCCACCGCATATGCTTAAATCCTAAAGCCTTAAAAAACAGCATGTAATGTGAGTCATGTCATCTTGGTAAAGAGCTGAAAGGTCCTCTTAACGTTCTGGTGATGACTAAAGACTTCAAGAACCTATAGAGAACACAGTGCAGCTGGCCTCAGTACCAGGCTGAGCTCTGCAGCCTAAAACATCCCATGGGTTTTGTAGGGGGCTTTTTAGATGCAAGAGTCAGCCTCAGTACATCTCTGCAGTACCAAAGCTAGTTAGTAGCCAGCCAAGGCTGGTGGAGAAGGAAGAGTACCACTACTTCACTCATCTGCAGATGTAAGAATGAAAAACATGTAGAAGAAATACAAATACAAAAAAAAAAAGTTTTCCTATCTGCTGTAGCCAGAAATAAAACTGACAGGTGTGCCAGCATAACCCTTTTTCCATGTTTGAACTGACCAGACTATAGGGAAGAGAACTTGCACGACAAACCCACACATTTAGAAAGGTCATGCTTAGAATTCTCCTTGCCTTTCTCTTCAAGCCAGCACTGAATTTTGCTCTGTTCTTGCTAGGTTCCTCTGCTGAATCTACTGCCTCAGTACTCAAATCCTCCATGGTAGAGGACGAGAGCAGCCCATCACTTCACAGGACTACAGGACATTGCCATAAGGCTTTTCTCTGAGGAGCTGCAGCAGGCTCCCAGTGACCTACTGCCAGCAACCATCATCTACAGCAACTCAAAAACATCACTCTTCTCTCTGTTCCCCATCTCCACGTGCTGAGCTTGATGTGCCCTTCAGCAGAACTGCATTCCAAAAAGGCACTGTCCAGAGATTTATGCTTAGAGCCTTAGTGACATAAATAAGCTTTTATTACCTCAATGGGAAACTTACTTAACATGCATTTCTTTGTATTTTAACTGCACTTTAAAAAACACAGAGTAACAACAATTCAGTACACGCACACTTTTGTGGGCAGGATGCTTAATTCATCCAGATGAATAATGCCCTGAGTTTTAGCAGGGCATGGGAGAAACACTTCCCTGCCTTTCCATGGAAGAAAACAACTTGCATTTGCCTGGCTCAGCTCAGCATATTTCTGTTTCATATTCCTCCATTTGCACATGGCTCCCAAGGCTTCCTGACTGAGGCAGGATATACTGGTGTCATATACAGGTGAAAAATCACCACAGAAACAGTACTGGGAACACCTTGGTTTGTGTTCCAGCCTTCATTAGCTGCTATCTCAGTGCCTGCATTAATGCTTCTTTCAGTCTAGTTGCATGTAAGTTGTTGCAGCATTTCATATAAATCTAGACAAGCTGCGGATATGTGGCTTAAACCAGAACCCATTACAGCCTGGGAGCAAGCTTGTACCAGGCTGTCAGCCTTATGCTCTGCAAATGAGTTCAACAGCCATCTCCTTTATCTAGGAAGTGATGGTGAAAGCCAAGGCTTGCCTGAATTTATTAAAACAAATTCTGTGTACACGTTATAAGTGCTTGCATTCCAGGAAAGTTGATAATGTGTCTGACTTCAGAATACCTTCGGGCCTCTCTGGACAATAACAGAAAGGACAACCACTCCTTATCCGGGTGATGAGTGTTCAGCCTGAGCAGCTCTGTGGGACAAGGGCCCTGAGTTTGGGACAAGCAGCATCCCCTGCCTCCAGCTCGACCACTGTGACCCCTGCAGGGTCTGAATAGCCCAGACTTCAGCTACACACCACTTCCATCACAGTGTAATGGAAAGGAAGGATGAAAAAGATCTCTAAGGTAAAGATCAACTGCAAAGCACCTATCTGTGAGACAGAGGAAGGGGAACACTGAGCTATCCCTGGAGCATTTCAGTATTACCTATATAAAAATTAGACTGGGCTACTAAATGACCTCCTGGGGATGGAATGGCTCCAGTGCATGCTTTTAGCTACTATTACAATGAAGTATTGTATTTACAGTTTGCAATTTTGCCACTTCTTTCCACACAACCACCACACAGGTGTGAATACATAAAAATGTACTTAAAAAAAAAAAAAAAAAAACAAGAAAAAGCAGCCCTGGAATGCACTCACAGTATGTATCTTGGCAAATGCATACAAAAGGGAAAGCTTATTTTGCCCATCTGATGTTACTGCTCCATCCCTTACTCTTTTGAGATGGGCTATCTATTCATTATCCACCTTCTGAAAACAGAAAAGAGATGTCAAGCGAACTGAGAAACACTGTCAAGCAATCCACCCTGCTCTCTCATGTGCTAATGCAGCACTAATGTGGCGTGACATCATTATCTTCTCTGTGCTCTATGTCCACTCTTTCTGTGCCTGCTGCCTGCAATGCTGGGCTGCTGCAGCTAGAGAAAAGATTTTGTTCCTGTTCCCACTTCTGCTCAACAAACGTAGTAATCATTTCTTCAATCAGCAAGATAATCTCCGAACATCATCTCAGGGGGAGCTGATGGCAGTACGGGCTGTTACACCTGCCTCGGCCTAGCTGAAAGTGCAAGTAAACCACCCACTCACTGAAGGAAAACACAAGATTATGGCACACTTGTCAGGATGAGGAGAGGGCGGCAGCAGTAAGCTATAAACTACTAACAGAGACAGCCAGTTAGGCTCTGTTTCTTGTCTCAGTAATGGGCAGATTTATTAGTGGTTATCAGCTATCAGTTCTGAAGAAGCCATGCTGGAACTGTGCTCATTGGCACCCGTGTGAAAATACAGCCAGCACACAAGCCACAGCCACCAGCACCTGCAGCCCCTCCACTGACCACCCTGGCTGCCCTGGAATGACCCACTACAGAATGGTGGAGACTGAGCCTTACGGACTTCAATGGCACTGCTACCACAATCCACCTTTGCCACCTTTTTTGCAGAAGTCAGGCCTGGTGTGAGCAACCTTCACTGCCAATGTGAGAGCCACAGCGGTGTGTTTCATAGGGAAACAGAAATCCCATTTGGGAAAAAAGAAAAAAAAATCTTTGTAGAAAGAAGGAGGGGAACTTCCCTTGACAGTGATAACAAACAGAGCAGTCTGCAGGTAAAACAAACATGCAAAGACAAATCCCAGTCAGTAAGATAGCTCAGGAATTGCAAACTGGACAGATTTTGAAGATCCACAGAAAGACTGGAGGACATAAAACAAACCATTTACAACAGAGAAGTATTCATGAGAATTAAGCACATGAATCTGCAAGACACAAATCAATGCTGCACAGAGCAAACCAGCATGGAAGAGGAGTAACACTGTTACACTACTTGGAAGCAAAGAAATGCATAGGACACAGAGCTGCTTATATTAAATGCCCTAATAAGGTTCCTTAAGAATATCTCCAGCATAAAATTTGTCTATTCAATCACCAGATCTCACTTATAAAGTCAGAGATTCAGGCCATAGATTTGAAGGAGTAGCTACATTATTTCTTAATCTTTGCATACTTAAACTGTGCCCATGGGCTACCAGCTACAACATCCAGTTCTGATACGGCTTTTCAGTCACAGATGTGAGAGTACTTCTTTAAGAACCAAGTATTCATACTCTCCTGCGAGGACGGATGAGAAATCTGCAGCAAACAGAAATGCTAACAGACTTGCATCACCCTTTCATGAAAATAAGTGACAACTGACCAGAATCACCCTGAAATACACATACAGATACATGCACACATACAGCTTTACATGTATAACAGATCCTTCAGCGTCTGCTGAGACGCAGCACAATGTCAGAGCAATCTGCAGCCTGAATGCCACTGGGAGAGCTGAGTCACTGATCCCCTTTAGACGAATATGAAATGCTCTTCCCCTGCCCTCCCCCTACACCTGTTCCTCACCTTACAGGCCAAGGATATGGTTAACAGCAGTACTGCAGTTCCTCTTCTTTGGGCAGGAGCCTGAGGTGCAGATGACTCTCAACCCATGACCTTGCTGCTGGAAGGCTTCTAGCCCTCTCTTCCAATCTCTCTCCAGTCATTGTGAAGCCCAACAGCAGTGATTTCCCACTCCCATGGCCCATACTCCTGAGGGGCTGTAGTTCTGTCCTCACAAAAGGCAGTACAAGTAGTGATGATAAAAAACAGAAACATCTCACCTTGCTAGAGAAACACCTTATTTTAAATATTCCACAGGGCAACCATGACACATGCTGCAAAATGTACAGGACACTGTCCCCTAAGAGGAACTTCTCCTATGGGCCTAGGATGCTTTTTTCTTCCTCCCCAAGCTCTTCTCTGCAGTGTAATTTAATGCCGCTGATGCTTCTTCTGTATTTCTTTCTTTGAGATACTATCCTGAAATTTTCTCCCATTCTCTTTTGGATTTCATTTTGCAGTTTACTTCCTTTTTCAGTTATGCCTTCATTCAAGATATCTCAGCTTTCAAAAGACATCTTTGTGAAGGCTCATCAGTTCTTCAGAAGAGATTTATTTTGTACGCTCACAGTTTTAGGCTCAGCTACAGTATAACTGCAAGGGTTCATGTTTAAACTGAGCTGTATTCCTCTGGCTGCAGGAGTGGAGCTCCGCAAAGAAAATGCACAAATCCATAAATAAGGCTTGGCACGATTTCCCTGCTCTACTTAATGCCGACATTTGCAAGTCCTGTTTTCCCAAACCTCTTGCTTCCAAATCCCCGCACCTGCTAATTTCTTAATTCTGTTTAGGCTTGTGTATTCTTAATTATGTTAATGAAGGATAAAGTATTTAAAGTATTAACATTTCACTAATTTTAAAAAGAAAACAGTTAACAAATATCTTACTCCAGGCTATACCTTCAGTGTTGGATTTACAGATGGTCCAGGGTGTTACTTTTGCTCTCCCAGACTCTCAAGTGGATATCCTGCTCTCCCTCTTACACTTCTTCTGACAGAATTTCACTTTTCCCTTTTCTATCTGATCTCTGCTGAGAGGAAGATCTTGCAGGTTAATGAGAATCGCCCCTGAACTGGTAATTACCACAGCTGTCTCTACTAGTTTTCTTTTCCTCTCTTGATATCGATTTTCCTCTCTCCTCCAAGGCACTGTGAAGGATCTTTGCTCCTACTCTCTTCCAGCTAGTGCCCCCAACTTGTGTCTGGAACCTGCTGCAAATTATCAGGATGCCACAGCCCTCTGTCCCCTTCCTGTCCTTCAGGCATCTCTCACATCTTTCTGCCAGGCAGGATTGTTACACTTCTGGCACATAAATGCAGCATGAAACACTGCACAGTCCCTGCAAAGTGGTAGCTGTGGTCTCTCCTCCCCACGCACCTACAAGTTCAATGCACTGCTCCTGCTCTGCTTTTCCTGAACACTGCTTTGCAGAACCGGTTTGTTTTCCAGGCTTCCACATAAAATGTAGGTCAGAGCCATGGTAGACACACATCAAAATTGTGATTTACTGCACAGGAAAAAAACAGCGAGTACTGAACCTGCAAAGAAGAAAGGCGACTAATTGCTTAATTTACCCAAACAACATCCAGATGCAGACTATCTTTGTTCTCGGCTTCTTTGTTTATCTTCATTTATGTGTATTCCTGATGCACCTTTTGCTGTGCTTTTTACGTGCCTGTCTTTCCTGGATGCCTACACAGGGCTGCTAAATCACAGATACACAACACGCAGGCTATCGTTCTCACCATCTCCCTAAGACAGCATTGTTTCTTATAGTACAGATGGCTTACAGATACTGATCTCTGCCAGTGGAGCAGCAATGCGTTCTCTGTAAAGTGATTGAAAGTGTTTTGGCATTAAGATAAACCATAGCATAGAATCAGTCCCAGCAAGCCTCAAGAAGGCCATTTAAGCAGTATCACTCCCACCTGCATATCAAGGAGTTACTCCACCCCAAGAAAGCAGCTTTCCCCAGGGTTGCATGCTCTTTATAACTGTTCTCAGTCTGCACGACTCGATGCCACTAGATTACAGTCATCCCATGCTTGTCACTTCCTTGGGAATCCAGCCACATTTTCTAGGGTTTATTTTCAGCCCGGAGATTTGGAACTTCAATAATTACAAGAGAATGTCATTGTCTTAAAAACTAAAAAAAAATAAAATTAAATTAAAATAAAAAAAAAGGGGGGAGTATAGAAAAAAGGGGAGTTCTAGCCTCTAGGGTGTGAAGTAATGAGTGAGTCACTGAGTGAACTTTACTGATGCAGAAAGCAGACAGAAAGTGTCCTGAATTCTTGGTTTAAAAACCTTACTAACATTAAGCCAAAGTCTGCAGATCTGAGGTGTGGAGTAGAGAGGGGAGATCTGTGGATTTGGAGCCCATGGCCTTGGTAGTACCATGGCTGCCTCACTAGGGCATGCCAAACCTTCTCTATGGGACATGGCACCACCTTTTCTGTGAGCCCTCTCCTGGCTGGAAGCAAACAGCATGGACTGTACAGCAAGGGATGTCTTTGTGCTCTGCTGTGGCTCCAGCCAGGTCAGCAGAGAAGTGGTATTTTATACTCTGATTCATGCTCACACACTTAAGGATTGCCCAATCTGCTATTTTTTAAACTACAAGGGTGTTATCATTCAGTCAACACAGTGTAGAAGCAATTACTGAGCGTCCTCCATGAAAACAGCTTTGTAAATCCATTGAATCCTGCCAGCTAGATATCACACACCCTTGTTCACATGTAGCCTGAGAGGATCCCTTTGACTCAATCAGATAAAACAACCACCAATTTAACACCACTTTTGGCAGAGAAGAAATGCATTTCCACACATGCCCACTTATAGCCAATGCCTGCTGAGGCTTCTCTACTGCAAGACACTTCTATTACTGCCATGTTGAGCTTAAATTCAGCTGAAAAAGTGTGTTACACACCAGACAACTTTATATAAGTGCAGCCATAACTGCAGCTATAGACAGAAACGCAAACAGCATCTACATTACCAGACAGGCACTGCTTACAATAAATTCCTTCATTTTTCTTCATAGTTCTGGGCTTAAGAGCCCTCATCCTGCAAAAATGGGAATTTGATTACTAGCAATTCTTGTTAAGGGTCCCTGCATGATGCAAAGTATCTACCCCCCATTTCCAGGGGAAGAAAAGCCAGGAGACTTTGGACTGAAGCCTGGGTCCAGCAACTCATTTCTGCTCAAGCTCAACTTTACCACCAATCAACAGCTGAAGTACATGAAGAATGAAGAAGAGTAAGCTTCAGGGTAAGACAGCTGTTTTCCCTGCTGATGTTTTCTCTAGGACAAAGCACTGGAGCAGCAGATGTACTGTGACAACACACAGCCAGTCTCTTCTGACAGGCACCGTTCTCTTGAGTCTTCATTTACTTTCAGCTTCCCCTTGCTTTTTTCCCCTCTTGACTTCTCATCTGAACACTTCCATCTACGATGGCAGTGAAGAAGTCCAGAAAATGCAGGTATCTGATGCTTAGACAGCATCAAGTTAGCAGAGAGCCTGGGAAAGGAACAAAAGGCTCAGAGATACCCCCATTCCATTCAGTGAATGGTTGCTTCTGGGGCACAGTCACCAAGGTATCAGTGCTGACTGCCAGTACGCTTCTTACACAAGAGATGAGATGGAGAGTCCCAGGTTTTCATTATTTAGCCTTTCTACTTCTACATCTGGTGATGTTAGAAGATACCCTCAGGTATTTTGCCTGACCAAGATGAGGCCACATGTCCAAGTCTTGGGCATATCTGAACTGAGCAGAAAAGGTTTAAGGCTGAAGATGCTCACTGAAAAAGAGAAAACTCAGAACCAGTGGATTCAGATTACAATGTATACTGCTGGAACGACCAGTGCATATATCAGATGCCACTTAGATGCCATTTTCCTTTATGAACAGAGACTGGTGTAGCCCTTCTACATTTTGCTTGCTTTGTCTGACCCCAGTTCATGACTCCAAACTACCTCCTACTGTGAATACAGCATTCAAAATGTAATCCTCACTTCCAGAGGTACTTCCTGAGGAGCTGCTCTTTTGACATTGACTGGAGAAATGAGTATCAAGCTAAGATCCCCACTGTCTAGCTACCTGAGGCTTAGCTTTCTGCAAATCTTCAAAGCTGTCAGGAGGGACGACCTGTGGGATCCACAGAATCTGCATAACCACACCAGTAGAGCTTCCCACTGGTCAAGTCTAAGGAAAAGCAAGCAGAATTAACATGTGGGAAATCAGATTAGTCCCCAGCTCTACTCTGACTTTTACTTCTCCTGCCAGTGCTGTGAAGGGCCTGGCAGCTCCCATCACAATCAGTCTGCCTATCATAGAGGTGGGTAAAATTCTCAAGGTGACTGATTGTTTCTCAGGGGCTGGAAAAAAACTGGGATTCTAGCTGGGAGTTTTAGCAGCAGGATTTGATCTATCAGACAGCCTTGTCTCAGTGACATGGGAGGATGAGCATTTCTCCGCTGCCTTTCTGGTGCACCTCTGGGCAAGTAATTCTTCAGATCTGTGCTTCTGTTTGCTTCTCTCATTTGGTTTTAGAATAAACAGCATCACTAGGGGCTACAAATAAGGACACTGAAATGCCCTGGTCTTGCTTTCTGTAAGAAGAATGTATATAATTTCTGAAACTCGTTTTTCCCCTTCCTCCCACCTTCAACACTTGCTCTCACTGCATAGCTCTCATTTTCAAGATACTGTCAGCACGGTTCTTTCCAGACACATAAAAGAGATAAAGTCTCTGATTAAAAGACTGATCCAAAAGGGTAAACTCAGCTTGTACAACAAACAACTAGCAAAGATACTAAATGAAGACGTGGGGATTTCTTCAGTTACATTTTCAATGGGCATGTATATAATAACCATGTGTAGTTCTGTAATTTCAAGCTCTACGGTTAGCAACAATCCTATTTTACCCATTCTTTATCTAAGTGGCTGTTAGCATTCTTACACACTGTCTATTAAATTTTATCACCTACAATCAAATTTTTGTAACAGTAGAGCAAAAATGACTGAAAAAGAGTATCCATGAAAGACAATGTTACATGCATCGTTGCAAAGGAAAATTGGGACTTTGCTCAAATTCAGAATTGTTCCTGGATGTAGCGCATGACTGATGAAAATCACAAGCTTGATGTTGCTAGTGGGCACACTGACTAAAATCTTAACCTTAATCTACTCTTTAGAATAATCCTACATCCCTACTAGATTCCACAAAAGTATTCAGGTCCACCATTTTCTCAGCACCTTTTCGTTTTTCAGGCCTGTTGTAGTAACTATTATAAATGAATGGCTTTGTATTTAGAAGCTAGTTTCAGTCAGCACAAGCATGCAAAAATAAATTAAATTGTGAAATTTTTACACTGATGAATTAAGGCCAAATACACCGTGGTTACGTTCCTAAGCACTGTGTCCTAAAGTACCGTAACAGACCAGAATCACCCTGTTTGATGTTTCAGTACTTCCGCCTAGGCATCTTTCCTCGGCTCCTCCAGTCTGTTTCTGATATTTTCATCTCCTGCCCATCAAATACCTTTGCACAGAACAGCTCTTGAGTGGGAAGCCAGACTCAGCACTGATTTTCCTATGCCCTCCAGCAATCTGAGGAGCCCTTGCGTTCTCTTTATCAGCTGGATTTTTTTCTGTCAATGAAGAGGTCTTTCCAATTCTGTATAAAATGCTTTAGGCCAGTTACCTGCTATTTGCTTTCTTGTTTGTGTACCTTCGGGCAGCAGGTCTGGCTCCTTCCTTCCAAGCTTATTTTCAGAGCTACAGGTCATGTCCATCTTTACTGATTTCTGATCAAAACACTGTAGTGCAGACCTTGCTGACTAACAGCAAGCACCTCTGACAGCCACAATCACTGCTGAGCAGTCTCCAGCCAGAATGGATCCCTGCAGAAACCAAGACAAATGCAATTTCTACAGGTGTATGCAAGCACAGCAAACTATCACTGTACAGTTCCTAGGGCAAGAACACACGTGCTCCATTGTCAGCCCCTCTTCTTGCAAGAGAGGTGTTTCACTTGATGTGAGAACTTGTGCATCTTTTCAACATGTCTGATCCTGTCCACTCATGAATTTCTCATTTTCCGGGAACATACACTCAGGTTTTTCTGGGATTAATTAATTCCATGTCAGCTTAGTAAGCGCCCTCTCATGATGAAACCAAGAACTTCTGTGTTGGTTAGAAATGAGTTACTTGTATACACAGATTGTTATTTGCCCACTGGTTGCCCCTCTTTGTTCTTCCTATGGAAAGGTAGGGCTCTACCTTATTTTCACAATCACTCCAGCCCTTCCTCCTGCACTGCTCCAAGCTCCACTACAGAATAATTAAAGATACTACTTGTTTCTGAAACAACTGTCCCCCAGCACTCTGTTGGATGCTGTACCCCTCCTGTTGTTCTTTGCCCCCACAACACCTACTTGCCTCCTGCATGCACACTCCTGCAAAGTAAATGAAAGCTCTGCAGTTCTTGCACCTTTCCCCAAGGCCGGACCCCAAGACTCCCCGTGGCTTTTTTTTTTTTTAGTATGGCAGGTGCAATTCAGAGGGATCCCAAGTTGCAGATGATTTTCTACCCCACATCTTTCTTTTTCATCCTAGTACTCTGGTTTTGTTCCATCCCTGAGGTGTCACAGAACGGTCCAACCTTTTTCAAGTCATGGATGACTTATCTTCCTTGGCAAATTCAAAATGTTTTGCTGAGTACATTCTGGGCCTTGAAGATTTTTTTCTGCTCCCCTGTAAGGATTGTTGTCCAATTTCTCTTCATCCATACTTTGAATTTTCTGTAGTGCTTTTAATGGCAGGAGCAAGCTTGCTCAGATAAAGCAGTGTCCCAGTCAGCTGGTGCAATGCCCTCTGAAGCCAACAAACCTCCCCCAAGTGCTGTGCTAACGCCAACAGCAGTGCTGATTTCTCCCAGATACCAGGCACTGCCATCAAGCAGAGCTAAAGGAGCAAGAGGTTTGGGTGAAGAAGCTGGACTCCTGCACCACCTCCCATACATCTCAGGTAGGCTGTTACACAGTGACTATCAGCTGGCTACGCTGGCTCCACAAATTATACTTGGCTGTCATTTCAGGATGAAAAAGTCAAATGCTATATATATATATTTCTTCACTTCCATTCTGGACTTCATCCTTCTGTAAAAGCAAATGTGGGGCAATGATAGCTGCAGGGATACTGCACCCCTGCCAAGGATGCTACTGTTTGAGCTGCCCCAAAATGAGCTCAAACGCTGCACTACATAACACCACAGAGGATGAGTTGAAAGCTGGCAAAGAAATGCCCTTCTTAAAGACTGAAAAAGGTGAAACCACTCAAACACACACACAAGCACAATCTCTCCCAAAGGAAAAAAACACGATCACACATTCTGGTTCGTGTAGTATTTGACAAGAGCTGTGCTCCCAAACCCACTGCACCAGTCAGTGAGCCAGGCAGCCTCCTAAATCCATTGCTGACAATGAAGCTGTTTGTTTGTCATCTCGAGGCTGAACAGCAATGACATTTCTGTTGCAGTGCAGTAAAAGGTTAGCACTTGCATAAGCTGACAAATGTGAAGTCAAGGTGACTCTACTTTACGTATTACATTAGCATAGGACTGCAAATCCTTAGGGCACACAGAGAAATCTAAGCAAGCAATATAAGCAACTGCAGCATTGCAACTGAAAACATCCCAGGGAAAATACTCCCCTTGGGGAAAACCACATATAAAATGCAGGACAGAATCTCGTGACATGTTTGCAGTCTGCTGGGATCAGTGCAAAGACAACAGAACGAACTGATGTTAAGGTGCATCAGATGAAAACAGCTTATTAAAAAAGTAAATGATGAAAAGTGAGAATACAATAGAAAAGTTAAGTTGAACAAAAAGATGCAAGTTTGGGAAACAGCATTGTTTCACTGCAGCACCTGCATGACTGGATGACTATATCTGTTTTAATGGACTGCCGTTTTGATACTGGGCTGTAACAAAATACTGAGGGAAAGTGAGAAGCTAAGAGATGGCTTTGAGATTTCAGATAATCTTCTCCTAATTAATAGTCTGTGTATATTTATGTCATCTTACTGCAGCAAAACACTCAGAGCTCTCCTTTCTTTTAACTTCCCCTTCTTTTTCCCTTTTGAGTGTTAGCTATTAATTTACTATGCTCTTTCTTCACATTACTTCAGCTAATGCAAGGCTAAATTGTTTTAAATGCCTCTTACACACTCTGGATCTCGCTCTGCTAATGCAGATTCACTTGCCTCGCTGACTTCAGTGACATAATTCCTAACTGCACAAGTAAAACTGCAAAGACAAGCCACTATTCTGGACTCCTTCCTGTTTCACTACCCTGTGCCGCTGCCATTGACTAAACTCACCGAATTAAAACTCTCCTACTCAGCAGGGAAGGTGCCACAAAGCTTTGGTAGCACTTCAAAGCATCTCCAAGCTTTGCCTCTTGTTTCATGTCCCACCGATGTTGTCTGTCACATGCTGTTATGTAACTTCAGCTCTCAGCCCCAATGCCTGCTACGTTTTGAGTCAAGCTGCTGTCACTGACTCCTGAGCTCTATCTTCCCAACTCATTACCATCCCAAAAAAGCAAGAGAAGAGATCCAAGTGGCTACTGAGGTGTATGTTCCTATCCACGTGTCACCAGCAGAGCACCGTGCCTGGATGCAGGCAACAAGGGAGCTTCAAGACCAAATAAAGCACAAAATTGCAGCACCATCTCCTGGCATACATGTATACAGAGGGTAGCATTGGAAGGTGCTCTACCAACGCTGTGGTAACCCTATTCAGGGGGATGAAGAAAGGCATTCAGGTCATGGCACGATATGTGCTGTAACAAACTCAAACTGGATTCTATAAGCAACCACACGTGGCCAGGCCCTAGCATTTCCCACAGGCTAAGCCTATGCTGTGCTGTCCCAGGAGGTGTCCCCTGCTGCCCATATACTCTCACCAGTGCTATGAGTACATACTCAACATCACTGGTGGTCTAGCACCAAACTCATTCTTCTGTAGTATTCAACAGTTCCCACAGACTCAGTCAGGCAAACTGCAGTCTTTCTCCAAACATCTGTGAAAACTGAGATGGTCAAATTTGAAAAAAGAAAAAAAACAAAACAACAAAATGGCATTGAAACAGCCCCCTATCTCCAGCATCCCCAGAGCACAGATGCAACCCATGTGGGCTGGAAACATTTTGCAGTCTGAGGAGGTTGGTTCCAGGGCTCATTTTTCAGGTGCAAGAGGTTCTGCTTAGGACCCACCCGACGCTCTTAATAAAGATAATTGATCCATATGGAATCAGCAGGGGTGCTGGATGAGAAACAGTAGATGAGGGCTCTGGATCCAAACCAGTATTAAAATTGAACAAATTTAAATGAGAAAAGAGTAGGTCTACTTATGTGTTGGTTAATTTGGAAACAAACCAGTACTTTCAAATAGCATCAGTTATCCATGATATTTATAAATGATCTTTCCTATAAAAGACTTCTCTGAAAAGAAGGCCTGCTCATATTCACATTTTATACTTATAGATGAGAATCCAAAGCTATTTACCCTGCTTTGGGCAGGCTTTAGCAGCAGTAAGCCCCCAGCTTGACCCATTCCACATCAGCCTGCAACAGAGAGGCAGAGAATCAACCTGCACACCGTAAGAGCTGCTACAAACTCTCTTGCTCAAATTCTCCCTCTAAGAGGGCTTCAGAACCTTTTCATCAACATCCTACTTCATTTTTCTGTCTTCCCAGCTGCTGGCCCTATTTTAGTACTGGACACATGTTCACTATTGAGTTTAAGCTGTTGCTAACGACATGATGCAGGCTCAACAGCTAAAGTTCTCTTTGTGGGGAGCAGGCTGAGCTTTGTGCCCTCCACTGAATTTTTTATGACCCGAGTCCCCATTCAGCACTCAGAAAAGCATGCCGTATATATGTTTGGGCTATAAAAGATGATTAAAATAGGAATCCATCCATTACAAAAATCTAAGCAGCATGCTGGTTTCCCTCATGTAACCACACTATTAGTAGCAAACTGTGCTTTTGCTTCTGAATTAATAAACTGAACTCAGTGACAGCTCTGTGTGGTGCAGCATCAGGAAAGCAAAAAGATCCGTCTCCTGCCTCTGGATCTTCCACGACTGCAGATGCTACTGAGCTTCAGTTTCCTTGTCTGTGAAATGGGTGATGCTGATGCTCATCTCCCCTAACTGCTCGCTAAGAGGCTTAACCCATAAAGCAGATTTAAACAGCAATATGGGCACAGTATTGGTATCATTTAACATACTTTAGGTTTTACAGAAATGAACACAAACTAAAAGCCTAATTCAATTTCTGTTGAACTCCACATTCCCTTCATAATGCTTCAACACTTAAGCTCAGGAGCGCGCTGCAGAACAGCCTGCACTGCTCTGCACCTGCGCGAGGCTCTGCTCTGTGTGTTCCCAATCACGCTCAAAAAGCTACCTACCACTCAGGAAGCCCCAGGCTGCCCTATGTGCAGGAAGGGCATCTGGATGCTGATGGGCATTTGCGGGGCTCCCAAGCCCAAGTATCCCTGTCTGGATCCTGCAGCTGCCCGTGTGTTGCTCTAGGCACTTCAGAAGCGAGAGACCCACAAGTCACTGCTGGTTAAAATGTGTTTGGCCAAACATATAGGAACAGAAACAGAATCCATTCGTAGAAATGGGATCCGATTCTGAACTGTCCATAAACCACAAGAACAAAATCCATCTAACAACAAAATTGCTGAGAATAACCTGACAGCAGTGGAGATCTAATGGAAGTTTGTGGTCTTATCTTGGCTCAAACGTAGGATCAGGGTCCCACCACCAGGGCCCTTGGACTGTGCTGTGCCTCAGAGCTCTCTCTTGAGCTGAGCAGAATAACCAGACTAAAGGACTCTAAAATGAGCACTGCCATGAGAGGGGCCGTGGTGCAGGACTGAGGTGTCACCATATGAAACAACCCCTCAGATCCCATCATAGCACAAAGCCCAGCTTTTACCTGACCATTCCGTGCCTGCCCAGGGCTGACCCGAGCACAGCCCCACTGCAGCGCTGTCATCCCCTGCCCCACGAGGGACACAGTGATGCTATGAAGAGGTCACCTCTACCTGCCTGGCATGCTAGTCAAGGCAGCATCCTGTTCCACATACAGTCACCAAGGGGAAGCTCCGAGTGCAGAAGAGTGAAGAAAAAAGTACAACTCTGATCCCAAAAAAGCCAACACACAAAACAGCCCTTAAGTGGCCTGCTCCACATGGGTCAGTCATAAGGTAGGGATCTTTGTCTCCAGATGACTTTTGTAAGAGAAAAAGATTAAACCAACAGATGAGAAGGTCACAGCAGCAGCCCTACTGCTGCTTTACATCCCAAATACTTCACTCTTAACTTTGATGCCACCAGCTATTGGGTATTAAAAAAAAAAAAAAAAAAAAGCTACTTAGACATCTGAAACAAAGCACTGTCTGACAGGGCTAATAGCTCTGACAAAAAGCCTTCAGGCCAGGCCCACCCTTGTCTTGGTGGCCTGAATCCCAGCCTTTCCTTTTCATTCCCCAACCCTCTGACGAGTGATTTAACTACCAGGGTCTTGGCTTCTCTACATGTTCAATTTCACGCAGATAATTACATATTTTCCAGGCTTAGATGTCAATTATGTTTGCAGGCTGAAGAAGAATGACATTTCTGGAATCTGTGAGATTTTTTAAAGGAAGAAGAATTCCATTTTGTTCTGTTCAAAAGTCCATGCACACCTTTATCGACAAGAGAAGACAACTCAGGAAGATCTGCCAGCACACATACTACCTGACCCGCTCTGCAGAGGTACAGTCAGTGCAAGTAAACTATTTTTGCTGGAGATGGGGCATAAAGCCTCGCAGAGAGAGCTAGAAGACTTCTAAAACACTGCTTCCTTTCATCTGTTGTAGCATCCTGCCTACATTACTTTCAGCCAAGCTACCCTTCAGCTTCTTTCTTTTGCAAAACTATTTCAGCCAACCAGGGGTTCAAGCGGCTTCTGTGGACAGCAATGTGTTTATTTTTGGGAGGGGTGCCTACCCTCACTAATTACATTTTGTGCCACTAGCTAATGTGATGGCTTGTTGACTGCTGATATTCATACCCATGTCTTTGACAGGCACGGCGCCCACTCACCAGCTGCTCAGCCTGCTTGATTAGGTTACAGACAGGGTGCAGGGAAAACTGCAGGAGCCAATATGGAAGTGAAGCCATTTTGTGTGCGGGCACGCGTGCATGCAAAACCACAACTTGTCGCTCCCAGCCACCATGCCTTCACATAACCTCAGTGGTATGTACATGTGCACACCAGCATCACCCCCTGTGCATGGCAAAGAAATAAGGAGAGCCGGAGAGGTACCATTTCAAACTTGGCATGATTTCAAGATCAATAGAATCCCACAGACAAGTGTCAGAACATTTGCCCTAACGCTCCATAAACACAGAGCTCCAGGCTTTCACTCTGCCATTCAACAAAGATGTACATTTGAAGGCGTACACTTATTTTAGACCTGGAGTCAGAGAAGTCTGAAGCTCTTTTCCCAGCCATACAGCATCCCTCTGCTCAGAGGTCATCTTTTGTGCCCCTACATGTACAGCACCAAGGGGGCACCTGGTGCTTGTCAGGAGCAGGGACATGGCTTTGTCCCTGTTTTTATCCCCTGTCGTGCATCCCACTGACAACAGGGCACCAGGGGACTCACAGGAGCTGCTCTCCCTGCCAGGGAGCCGGGCAGATAACAGTCCTATTTCTTCCTGCAGTCCTTCTGGAGCCACTGGGCACAGCAAGCTTTCAAACTGGCCTCTAGGGACCCTTCCAAGAGGGAGACAGATCTTTGCTTTCTTGACGAAGAAAGAAGGCACTGCAGGAGAAGCAGGCTTAATAAGACTTTTAGGATTCTTCAGTCTTAGTCTGAGAATCCCGATGGTCTTACACAGGAACGAAAGATCTGGGTAAAGGATTTTCACTATAGCCTTAAATACACTGCAAGGACTTCACACCTTGTGTTCACACATTCTCTGTGCTATCCTGCCCTCTTCCTCATCTCCACATCTGGCTTTACTTCCTTCACCAGTGTAATTCTTCCTCTACTGTTAAGAAAAAAATAAAAATCCCTCTCTTGCAGAAGATGCTTCTCATAGAAACAGCCTTTTTGGTTGCGCCATGAGAACCTGCCCCACTGCCCCTTTCCTATTTATACAGCAAGCACATCCCCACACCCAGTCTGATCTCCCAAGGGAAATGGATGACATGCCAGTGATGAAGAGCTGGGAATCTTTATTCCTCTTGTTCCCAGTAGGAACAATTTTAGGACATCAGGGCAATTTTATAAACCTGGATGTCTCTCCACCTGGAAACTTTCAGCTGCTCTGGTACACAGTACAGATACGTCCATTAACTGCAGCTCCAGGCTAAGTAAGAGATCAGCACCTCCATTTCATCCAACAGTACAAAACAGACTGAACAGGACATAAAGACTGAATGAGAAAGGAGAATTATTTTATCCTCTTGTCCCAGACATAGCCCTGAGCCCCAGATTGCTTCCCGCTCACACTACCTTGCCAGTAAGGCTTCACAAAACGAAATCCCCACGGCGCCCTACGTTAATCCATTAATACCTGTGAGAGCAAGCTGACATCTCTACTCCAGTTATCATTCTGGTACCAAAATGCCCAATAAACTCTGTTTCACGTTCTTCTCTCTTTTTTACCAAGAAGGAAGCAAACTGCTCTGTTTCAGCAGGCTACGTGTGTTGGCACAGCACAGAGGCACAGCTCAGACCCCTAGCCCTGCCTTTCATCCCAGGGCACTGCCTCCCCAGCAGTGGGAAGCAGTGTGTGCCTGCTGCTGCGACAGCAGCTGCTCCTTTCTGCACTCCCCTGCACTGACAGTCCGCATGCAGAGAGCCAGAGGTCACATCCAGACCACTGTGCTTCCTATCCACTCTGTTCTTTGTGAACTCATCTTTTCCAACCTGCTTATGCTTTTGCTCTCCACAGCATCCTGTGCTAATGAGTGCTGCAATTTAATTAGCGGACATGATGGGAAACATATCTGATTGTATTCAGGTGCCTGTGTCAGTGTTTCCCAAACACTGGGTCAGGCTGCCAGCTAAGGATGCAAAAAGGATGCAGGGCACATGAAAGGGGCCGGGAAATTGCCTTAGTTCTGACTGGAACATGTTCAGTGTGTGTGAAAAAAGGGAGAGACTGAGAGGAGGGAGAAAGGAATCAGGGCAAAATAGCTTCCTGGCTTGGATCCAGACACTGCGCCAAGAATAAATAATAATACATGTCCAACAATCAAACGCAAACACCCATAATTCCTATTAGCAAGGATGTGATCCGAGAGCTCTGTCAGTCAGTGCTACTGCCTGAAGTCTCTCATCATGGCCACTGCAGGGACCAACCCTGTGTAAAACCTGATGCACTCTAAAGAAAACAAAACAAAACAAAAAATAGAGAGAGGAGGGCTGAGGTCTACCAGATAAACAAACTCAAACAGAAATACACCTCATCTCTGCAGCTTCTTCCCTTCACAGCCATCATCTGACAGAGATGCCTACAGCCACGCTTCTCTCTGAGGACTCCTCCTGGAGACAAGCCGTATCACAGCAGGAGCACAGGTAGAACAGGGGCATGCAGCAACACAGCAGCTTCTCTTTAAGATGACGACAGAAGAGGCAAGGCAGCAGGGAGGCAGAGCTCTGGGGCAAGGATCCTGTGCAGCAGAAGGGGCCAGCCCCAGCGCTCATCTCAGCCCTGGATGCCAACACATTTCTTGCTTCCCCAGGAGCATTAACCTAACTTACCCTGAAAACACACTGAAGCGTAATAGCTCAGACAGCTGAACGGGATAAATCCTGCCCCAGACTCACAGCCGCAGTCTTCACCCCCATACAGACAGCTCCATCTTCCTGTGCCTCCTCTCTGTGACACTGTTCTCCCCTGCACTGAGGCTGGGTACGCAGAGGGGGACCAGCAAGACACTGCTGCAGTGATTTGTACCTGCTGGGCATCTCCCTCAGCAGGGAAAGCAAATGAGAACAGCCTTTGCCTTGCTCCAATTTTGTCCTAGGGACTCAACTAGCAAAACCAAAATCTACCGTTGATTTAAAGCCACAGATTTGCTCTGGTACTTCTTAATCTAAACAGTAAGGTGAATCTTGATCCTTCTGCAGTTGTTCATACTGATACCACATTATTAACCACAACTTCATGTCCAGAAACTTCTGGGAACCACTTGCTAGCTTGTAATTCTTCCCAAACTGGAAGCTGTGGAGACTAACAATCAGCAAGCAGCAGCATCCTCCCTCTCTCAGAGGGAATTACAGAATCGTTAAGGTAGGAAAAGGCCATTAAGATCATCTAGTCCCACTGAGAGGCAGTACTCTTGGTTACCACTCTTGGGCAGGCCATCTCAGTGTGTCCAAAGGGAGACTTTGACACAAGCCCGCTCACCTCTGTCCAGACTAGCAGCCCAAACCGCTGGAAAACTCTGCTTTGCTGCAATACCTGCATTTAGGCACTCATTCTCTACAGGCTCCTCTCATTGTCAAAGGTAAAAGACTGCTGCAGATCCAGTCCTGAGCTTCTGGCAGATGAATCCTGCTGAGCTTGGTGCTCCCTGCTGATCCAGTCACTATAACCACCTCATCCATGGGACTAGCTTTCCTCTGCCCTCTCACTTCATCCCTTCTCTTTCTCTAGCCAGAAATGATTTACATGTTTGTTTACTCTGAGCTATTCATTCGAGTCATTCAGCAACCCTCTTCCCACAATCACATTACAGCAAATTTTCAATTGGAATCGCTGCGAGAGGATATTACGCCGTGCTGAACATAAGAACAGCGGGCTGAACCATAGGCCTGACTCTGCTGCTGGGTTTCAGGAAGAACTCACCTTCACTACAAACACTTAACAAGCCAACAGCATCACAATCCTGTGCTGCATTATGAAAAAGGAGAAACTCCAGGCAAAGAAATTACTCTCTATTTACACCAGTGTAACAATTAGTAGAATTTGGCTCGTCTTGTACAAATTATATTACTGTGCTTGTAGGAGCAATCTTTCTGTTTCAAACTAATTTAAGCCACCCTTGAGTAGTGATTATCGAGCTCTTCCATCTGTTGTAGGAAAAAATTATTTGCACGCAGCTTTTGCAAATTCTCTCCTCTGAGGTATGTTTTAACTCCATCCCTCAAAAAACAGCGTAATCATATTACTAGCAGGACTCATAACTCAGCTGACAGTGCCTTGTCTATTAAACCCACAGCATGAAAAGATCTCAGAACCGACAATCTCAGATTCTTAAGGTTGCCTGAAAATAAATCTTTGCAGAAAGCAAACCAATCGAAGGATGGCATGACCTGCGTTACCTCCAATGCAGAGATCCTACAAAAACAGAAGGCGGTTTAAAAAAATACCAATGCCTTTTAAAAAGATACCAGTAGAACTGAGATTTCAATATGCTCAAATGAAAACAACGTAGCTCAAACTGTAAGAATTTACAGTAACGTTCTAAACGTTCGCAAGACAAATTAAAGCTGACCAGAGGTCATTCTCAAGCTCAAGTCCTTTTCCATTTAGTTTCTTTTCACAGACTAACAACATCTAGACCTCTGTCTTTAGTTTAAGTGCTAGAAATGCACTTTGCAGTAGCCCTGAGACACAGTTCTTTCTTAGGAAGACGTGCTCTTAGCAGATAACTGATCCGTACTATATCTCAGAATGAAAGTACAGTCAAATACAACAGCAAAGCCACACCACAGAGCAGCGGGCTCACGCTGGGCCGATGTGATGCCATGCTCAGGGTGAGCTGCTCCGTGCCTTCAAACAGCATTCACAGCTTAAGCAGTATGAGACTGAAGTGTTTCCTCAGCTGACAGTTACTGCCTCGCTACGTGGAGTGAAGCTGGGGGATCAATATTCACAGGTGACACCCAAAAGTGATAGATCAAAAAATATATATTTATACTAGACTTCTTTCCAGGGGATTAATACTTCAGAAAACAGCTTCTTCAGCCTGCTTTGGAGCTTTCTGAAAACACGTTTTCGATAAACTTCCTAAGGATACAGCTGTAACTTCTGAAAAGCATTTCTGAAATAAGTATTACTGTAGCCATCTGCATTCACGCAGTACCACCTGGCTGAAAAGCGTTTTGTAGGGCTCCTAAGCAGCTTCACAGCCCTGAGACGCAGCAGCACACGAGAAGCCACTATCTCACGCAGAACGCAAGCAATAACCACAAAGACCGAGGGACCTGCCCATGGTCGGGCAGGATGGCCGCAGCAAATGGAAACAACCCTCAGGTTCTGTCACCTGGGAACCCGCAGACGCCGCACCGTCACGGCCCGGCCATCCTTTCCCCGCACCTTTCCCTTCTGTTTTCCCTTTCCGCTCTGCGCACCGCATTGCATAAGCCTCCTTGCAGGGAGCTGCACCTCGCACAAAACTTGGGCTTCGCACCTCGACGCTTGCACAAAATCAGAGAGAAGTTAAGAGGAAGGGACTGAAGTTCGCAGCCCCGCTCGCTCCGCAGCGATGCGCGGGGCTCGGCACGGGAGCGTTCAAACACACCGCCCAGGGCGCGAGGGACCGGCGGCAGCCCGCTGCATTACCGTATTCACAACCGGGACTGACAAACCCGTCGTCAAAGCAAACCAAAACATCACGCCGGAGACCACCGGAGCCACACCGTAGTACACAAACGAACTCAGGAGGAGTCCTGAGGCTGGGAAACCGGCTGACTGCGAGCGGCGGGACGAGACGGAGCGGGCACCGTCCCGCAGCGCGGCGGGGTTACCTCTCCCGGCTCCGGGGGCCGCGGCTCGGCCGGCCGGCCGGCGGGGAAGCGGCCGAGCGCTCCGCGAAGGGCCGCGCGAGGCGGCAGAAGCGAAGCGGGGCCGCCGCCCCAGCAGGTGGCTGCCAGCGGGCGGAGCGCAGCGCTGACCGGCCGCGGCCGCGAGGTGCGCGCCCAGCCCGCCCCGCCCGCCCCGGGTGCCGCTCACCTCCGCTCCGCTCCGCTCCGTCAGGCTCTACATGCCGGGGTGCCCGCGGGCCGGGGCCGCCGGGCCGCGCCGCTCATTTGTAATCCGCTCCGCGCCGAACGCCGCGGGGGCGGGAGCCCCCATGCCGCCCCGCCCGCGCTCCGCCGCCCGCGCAGCCCAGCCGCTGTGCCCCAGCACGGCCGGCTACGCCGCTGGTCGCGGCGCGGAGCCGCGGGGCCGCCGGCCGGCAGGACGGGGCGGGCGCGGCATCGCGCTTCCTCGCCCCGGCGGCGGGGAGGAGGGGGACGCCGGGCAGAGCTCCCCGATGAGCCGGACGGGCGCGGCGCCGCTTCTCACGGCCCCTCGGAGGCAGCCGGGCCGGAGCCGGAGCGGAGCGACGCGAAGACGCGCGCGGTGCCCTCGCACTCCGTTGCCGGGCGCACGCCGCCCCTCACACGCGCGCGGATACGCCGCCCCTCACACTCGCGCGCCCACGCCCGCCCCTCGCACGCGCGCCCAGAGCGCGCCCCTCACGGCCGCCTCCGCCGGAGCCCCTGGCGGCCCGGCCCGGCACCGGGCACGGCATGGCGCGGGGCTGCACGCCGGCCCGGCCCGGCAGCCGGACCTGCCCCTCTGGAGCCGAGCCTGACCCCGCCGGCGGCACCCCGGCCTGAAGGCCCGGCCTCATCCAGCCACATATGCTGTCACGTTGCGCTGCACCGTCCAGCGACGCGCAGCGGGAACGTTCCCGAGCTCGGGGTGCGCACCTCCTCGGTGCTGCCCGGGCGTTTTGGCACGTGAGCGTCGAAACCTATCGGACAGTGCGCTGCTCATTGACTGGCAGAGTCTAGTGAATGCCAGACAAGCTTTCCTGGCACACTGGCATCCTTCACTGCTCCCCATCATGGATCCCATCATGCTCCCCTAGGCTTTGCTATTATTAAAAGATTGAATAATGCACGGTAACACTCGACTTGCTGCACTTTTCCAGAAGATAGCGCTTGGCCAGCATCAGCCTTTGTGGCAGAGGTGCCCAGCCGTAGCACTGGTGCTGAGCCCCACCATGCCAGCAGCACACAGGCCACGGCAGCGAGGGCAGCAGCACAGTGCTGCTCCTCCAGCAAAGCAGTTTCAGCACCGATTCAATATTTCATCGCGGCACATGTTTAAGAGCCCTTCATGTCCTCTGAGGCACCAAGTAGCGCTGAGTAAATGATTCAGAGCAAATCATTTATTCAAAACTTCAGCCTACATTTTCTGTCAGTCCAAGAACACAAAATGATTTTCTTCCTGCTTGGGTTCAGTCAGCCTGCGCTTCAGAACTTGCTTTTAAACCCCAGCCTCAGGTTGCTGTATGGTGACAGTCAGGGCTTCTCGAGCAATGCCTTCTGATTTGTTGAATTCATTTCCTTTTGTCTTCAGGACTATTTTCTCTCTTGCACCTCAGAGCAGCCCCAGGTCCTCCCCAGCCAGGGAGGGCCCATTGCAGGGGCAGTAGTGCCTGGAGGAAGGTGTGTGTGTGCTGCTGGGGATGAGCAGGAGCTGCTGGAGCTCGGTGTGCTGCAGACACACACAGTCCAAAGCGGTGGCAAGCAGGGCAAAGATGAGCCAGTGTGGTGACAGAGGGCAGCTCTGCTCGAAATAGCAGTGCAAACACCCCTCAAAATCCCAGTGTCCAGCTGCTTGGGAGCTTTGTTAGCTTTTCTGTGTCTATCAGGTAGTGTGTTCGTTGGCAGAGCTTTCTCCAGCAGCATCTGGGGAGTGTATTGTAAATAAGTGTGTGTGATTAAAAAGCAGTGTGATTTCCAACCAGATTTTTGTCTTACAAAAGCTGTCCAGTGCTAGTAATCACTAGACCAAGGCCAAGGAAAGTGGGTGAGATTATTTTCTATTTCTCTACCATAAAGTGAAACAGGACAGTGGCTGAGCCCTCAAAACAGAAGGGAACAATTATTCTTAGAAATAGCGCCTCTGGAAAATGCCTTTTATCTCACTGGAAAAGACAGCCTATTCCTTCATCGTGCAGAAAGGGAGATTTTACATATTTTAATTACATCAGTTGAAAGGTTGGGAAAAAGAGAATCCACTTTGCTGTACAAGCTCTTTAGTGAGGAAAAGTTCTCAGAGTTCAGGAACCTGGAGGGAGCTTTAGCTCCACGGCTAAAAATAATTTGTCCCTTAAGAAAATGCCATGGATTTTTTCTGTATTTATTCTTATATATATATATATATATATATCTGCTTTAGATAACTTCAGGTCATCAGAACGCAGAAATTAAACTGGGAAAATGGAAATCTTTTTTAACTTTCTGCACTTCCAAATCTTTTCTGCTGTTAAGTGGGCATCAGGCAATCCCTGCAGGGCTGCCGTTTTGCTGTGTTTGGAGGAAGTGGTGCAGCGTGATGAAATACAGCTTGACAAGACGTTCGGGGCTACAGCTGGTGATACCGATGTGAGCTGCCTTCTCTTCACTAGTTTTAGTTTTTCTATCATCATTCTGTTATTATTATTAATATTTTGGGTCTCACCCTTTTCACTCCAGTGAATGTATACTGCACAAGAACCCCAGGGCAGATGCTTTGCTGGTGTGCGGTCAGGACAGCTTGGTTCATTTGAGCAGCAGAGCACAGAGTCACAGCAGGGGAAGATCAGGCCCCGGGACGTACACCTGCTGCTCCCACCAAACTGGATAGAAATGCCAGTTTACATCCTGTTGCTGCAGTGCTGCTTTTATCCTGCTGTGGATGTGTTAGCCCAAGGCCCATTTTTGTATGTACTCGTAAAACTCATGGTCCTTTTTTCCCTAATACGTTTTTATATACTTTGTATGTTTTAAATGTGACAGTATTTTGCATGTGGATTTTCTGTTTGCACACAGACGCGCTACGCTCTGTTTAGCTGCTCCCATCAGGACTGTTGTTTGCTGGCAGTGCTAACACTAAGCTGTACAGCTGGCAAAAGGACCGAATTTACCCCTTAGAAAGCCATCGTTTCTACTTTAACTTTTTCTCCAGTCGTTCAGCACAAGCCACGCTGGCTTTGATCCTGTTACACTCATCCCCGTGCATCATCCCCGTGCACTGCTGCGTGAGCGCTGCTTGCTGCAGGAGCCAACAGATGACTGTGAGCCACAGACACACTGCTGATCACAGATCGCTGCTCTTTAGTTTTGTTTGCTCCTTGTGTGCGTGTGTCTGTCGTTCACTGCAGCTGCAGGGTGCAGAGTGTTTGCTGAGCTCTGCTCCCGCTTGCCATGCACACGCAGATGTGTCGGGCACACCAGAACCTCTCTGATGTTAGCCTTTAGGTCGAGTGCTTGGGAAATTCTGCCTTTATCCTCTCTTGCTGTGACCTGGTTTCTTCCCTTAGTACATAATTCTTAATTCTTTAAAAATAAAGTTTTAAAAATAAATGGTTACTTCTAAACTAGTCACAGTTTACTTTGGATTAAGAGCCTGGAACTATTTTACATTCCCTCGCTGTCTTGCATTATAATTGTTACGTTTTGTCCTTGGCTTACAAGCTTCCTTTCTCCAGCCACCCTGAACAACACTGCATTTCAAGAAAGCCACCAAATCTCTAGATAGAATTGGAAAACAATTGGCAGAGTCATTTTTTTCATCCTATGCCAGATGGGCAAAAGACAGCACTGACAAATGCCTGCTTGAGAGGAAGGTTTGCTGGTGGCTTGATCTGCAGCGCCTGTCTCCAGCACCACGCTCCTCATTTACAGCCTCAGGGCGAACCCTAAGGGGGACCCCAAAGGCAAGAAAGAAGACAGGATCTGGGGTGAAATGTGAAGCTGGAAGGTAACCACATCTCTACTGGACACTTTGTGCCCAGTGCTTTAAAAACAGAAAGGCCATTTGCAAAATCCATGCTTGGCTCCAGTTCAGTCGCTCTGCAGGTCACAGCAGAGAGATTTTGATGGGGATCAGCTACGGGTGGTGGCTGCCAGCTGATGTGGATTTAAGGGTTCAGCCAGCTCGCTTCTTCCCAGGCAACATCTCAAAATGCTGCTGAACCACATAGCTGGATACTCTGCCTGTTCCTATATGCATCAGTCTCCAGGGAGCCCACCAGCAAATTGACGCAGCTTATCGTTGCCTGTGTTTAATTAGGAATTGCATGCTGGGGACATCAAATCCAGTGCCCTATCCTGGTCTGGGCTCTGTTCAAGCTGAGTTAGAGGAAAAGGCATTGTGGATGCAAGTGGAATAAACAGCCTGGAGAGGAGGCATCCTCCAGACTCTGCTGGCATTCAGTTTCTGTGCTGAAGCGTGAGGGATTATATCCCTCAGAAAAATACAGACGGATTCTATCTGATGCAGCGGAGGAAACTCTCACCTAACAGAGGAATCTTGCCATGTGCCACCTTCAATGCTACCTATCTGCTACACGTCACAGACTAATTATGGACAGTTGCTTTCTGTGCCTGCTTTTGTCTGCTTTAAAGTCAGCGTCTCGCCGTTTTGATCATCGTGTTCTTTGGTTTTGAGTTCTGTTAAACCGAAGAATCAGGAAAACCCGTGAACACAGCACATGCAGTATATGGCTCCTGAACCGCTAGCCCTCTTCCTGTGTCTTGGCCTGTGTGCTTCCTCCCCATACTGAATCATCCTCACCTTTTCCTTCTTCCCCCCAACATGAACATGCATTTTAATTCAGGACGCTTTCTTCCCAGCTCTTCAAACCTTCAGCTTCTTGACCTGAAGCAGGATGGTGATGGCCCAGGGCCCACCTGCAGGTCTGATGCTGTACCCTTGGGCTTGGCCACCCACAGCCACACTGATTTCATGTACATGCAGGTTTAGCCTAAACAAAATATTGATTTCAGTGGAGTTTCTCAAGATGAACATTTATGTAACAAAATTGCTTCTGCTACAGATATTCAATTTCTCTTCTCCGCTCAGTGGAAATAGGGTTCTTCAGATGGGAGTCATTTTGTTCTGCTGCTAAAACTGACTGCACGGGGGACAATATAAGAGAGCAGAATGTATACAGTAGGACTGAATTTGCCAAATAAGAAAAATCCTGATTTTGCATAGTTCAGGCTACAGATTATTATTTGGGAATAGGAACCTCACATTTTTCTATTGCAGACTTTTACAAAAGGGATCTGTCATGTCATCTTTCCATATTTTATACGGTTATTTATGAGTTCAGAGATGGAGCCACAGTGGAAAGGTAATAAACTGATTATCTCTTATGACAATTCTATCACAAAATTGCCAGTGTCATGGGATTTAGTAGGATGCCAAGGACAAAAGGAACAGCTTGTTTCATGTATCAGCTCCTAGCTGCAATTTCAAGCTATGACATCAAAACAGATCTTTGAGAAGGAGACTTCAAAATAAATTCCTTCGCTTGTGCAAAGCCTACCCTGCCTTCCCCTTAGCATTTCTACCCATTATCTTTTACTACTTTCTTTTCTTTTTATGGCCCCATTTTTATTTACAGTACAGCTCTTTAATTTAGTAGTGCTGACACAGTTACATTATCAGTAATAGCTTAATTACCATATATTCATGACTACAGTGGTTAGGGATAGTGGCTAGGAACATGACAGATTCATTTGCATTATTGTCATTAGCATGCTGCACAAATGAGTTTTTGTTTGTGAAGTAAGTGTTTAATGGGGCTATATTGCTTCCACAAGAACTCAAGACTGGAGGAGAACTGCAGGCTGCTGCCGATGCTGTGATGGTCTGAAACTTCTGCAAACTGCACTGTGATCAGGCTGACAGATGGTATGCAATGCCTTTTTCCAACTCAGCAGAAATGGGAGAAATATAATAAAGAGACTACAGAGATTAGAGCCTTTATCAATGGGACTTGAAATCTAGCGCACCATATGCTTAGTATAAAAAGAAACATTTATCTGGAAAAATTAAAGCAGAGCATAGACAGAATTTATCTGCTATTCTTTGCAGAACTTGTGGATAGGTTTTAATCCGTAATTTTGAGCATAGGCTTAATTGCGATGAGTAATAACTGGGTGCTCTGACATCTTCTGCCAAAGTAGGGAGCCCTTCCTCGCTGCTCTCGGCACAAACCTCACAGCACAAAGGCAGTTTTGCCAGTGGGAGATGTGTTGGCAGCAGTCGCTGTCCCCACTCCTTCCCCGTGCAGCAGAAGGGTGGCAGGGCTGACCCGGGTGTCTCAGCAGCAGCTTTCTGACCCTCAGCAGGAGTCCAGGGTGCACCTTCCAGCATTCCTACATCAGCACTGCTGTTTCTGCAAGGATTACCATCACTGCTTTTTACTAAATGTTCGTTGATGGCAACAGATGAGGTGTTAAAAAGCCTTGGATTTTACATCTTCACTCAGTACTTGAGATGCAGGTTTATGAATTCTGCCGCCACAAAAATTCCTTCCAGGTATTATGCAGAGCTCTCCATTATTCCTCGTAAAATGCTAATTGCTAATTCAAACGTATTTGCAACGCTGTACCATTGTTTGCTGCTCATCTTTCATCTGTGTGCATGTGTTTGCTTCAGAAAGACAGAACTGCAGACCTTGATTCGCCAGGCTGGGTGAGTGCCTGACCCTCAGCACACGGGAGGTCTCTTGTGGTTATCTCACTTGCGTGGAAGCGTGTTCCCTAAGCTAGATCAGAATTAAGGTCTGTGGTAACAGTGAAACCAAAATGGTGCTTCCCCTGTAAAGATGAACCTTCTATTTACTCAGCCATGGGATGAGCGGTGCAGATGACTAATGACACAGAAAGCAGTGTAACCCAGCAATGATTCTGCTCCCACCGGGGCTGGAGGGAGATTTGCCAGCCCTATTTCTGCATTTGCAGTATACAAAGCCACCAATTTTAACATCACAGAATCATAGGATCACCAAGGTTGGAAAAGACCTCTAAGATCATCTGGTCCAATTGTCTACCTACCACCAGTACTTCTCCACTAAACCCTTTATCTTAGTACAACATCTGAATGTTTCTCATGGTAACTCAACCACTTCCCCGGGCATCCTGCTCCAGTGCATTACCACTCATTTGGAAAAGAAATTTTTCCTACTACCCAACCTCAACCTCCCTTGGCACAACTTGAGACTATTCCCTCCAGTCCTACTGTTAGTTATGTGGGAAAAGAGGCCAACCCCCATGTCTCCACAACCTCCTTTCAGGGTCTTGTAGAGAGCTATAAGATAACCTCTTCTCTAGGCTAAACAATCCCAGCTCCCTCAGCCACTCCCCATAAGATTGCTGCCCCAGTCCCCTCACCAGCTTCACTGCCCTTCTAGGAACACAATCCTGGGCCTCAGTGTCTTTCTTGGAGTGAGGGGCCCAGAACTGAGCAGAGTACTCGAGGTGCATCCTCACCAGAACTGAGTACAGAGGGATGGATGATCACCTCACTGCTCCTGCTGGCAACGCTATTTCTTATGCAAGCCTGCTTTCTCTTTCCCTACCTGTTAACCAGTTCCTTGGGAGCCTGAACAAGAGCTCCTTTCAACCACGCTTACCTGAGAAAACAGCAATTTGTTTGAAATAGCTAGAAAGGCAATTCAACTTGTTTCTATTCTCTCCTGACACTCCAGAATGAGATAAGAGAAAAGGAGAGATGTGTTCAGTTTTCTTTTTCATCCAGATGAGACTGCTGAGGCAGCAAGGCTATTAAAAGTAAAATTGCACCTGGCTGAGGCTTAGGAAAGCTTCATCACAGAGAATAAATATAAAAACACCTACAGTATGGATGACGTGGAAAAACACTCTGAGGCAAGACGAGCTTGGTAAAGACTGGGCTCATCCTGCGACTGGAAACTCTGAAACACTGTGGGTGGGATTCCTCAAAGGGTTCCAGCTCTCCAAGTCACTATTTATGAGAGAGCCATGCAGACACATCTTGTGTCCACAGCATAATACTGAAAGTATGAGTGCCTTATCAGAGCAGTTTAACTCCTTGTGCTCTCTGTCTTCAATGAGTGGCCTCAACACTTAGGGAACAGAGATCCAGTGGTTGTTTTTTTTTGC
Source organism: Callipepla californica brunnescens (assembly GCA_023055505.1). Lineage (NCBI taxonomy): Eukaryota > Metazoa > Chordata > Aves > Galliformes > Odontophoridae > Callipepla > Callipepla californica. The sequence continues at coordinate 6,407,936 of JALIRH010000013.1, forward strand.
CATTTTAGGCACATAAAAGTCATGTTCAGTACAAGTGGCCGCCTGTTGATAAAGCCTTGAGTGAGAAGGTGGCAGTAACCATGCTAAGTCATAATGAAGTTCTGGCTAGCTGGCAGGAGAGTTTCCAGAAGGGACATACAGATGGTAACACGTCCTAGGAAACGTTCCCAAACTTTCTCAGCTTACAGCCCTGGGGCTTTCCCGTCCACAGATGCTGACTTTCTAACTGAGCTACATCAGTGATCTTTTTTTCTCTACGTTTTCCTACTTTCTTTTGAACTTCGTGATCTCCTGGCACCCACAGCACCTCTAGCAAAATATCCCATTTCTACTTTACACATTCTCAGAAAAAAAAAGAAAGGAACACAAATGAAAACCAATCTCATTTTGAACTGACCATCTACTTGCCGTCCATTCCTGATCCATTGGTTGACTGCTCCGTAGGAAATCCTATAGCCCTGGTTCTTCATGGACTCAGGATGTGCCAGCAGGACACAGCTGGAAGGGTTACAGAAGTGTTTGAGTGGAATAAGACTTGGTCTCTGTGTTCCCAGGCAGCAAAAACAAGTATATTACTCAGCAGTATATTCATGCTATAAATAACACTTTTTTCACATTAATTTACCCTTATTTACCACAGCAGATAACAGAACTCTGGGCTTAGATTCATGCAGCAATAAAGAAAAAGAAAGAAATTTCTACCAGATCATAAAGATTTGTCATGTTGTCACTATGCTTATTTTCTCTATCTGTTTCTCTCCTTTCTGTGCGTTGCTTTATGCTCTGCAGGGCCCTCCGGGATGGAAAACTGGGTATTGTTTTGAAAAATGTAATGTTTTTTTTTTTATTAAAGGATACAAAATTAATTTGTTCCACAGAGCCTAGAAGCATATTATCTGACAACTGTACTATGCTGTGCGAAAGGAGCACACATGGCCAAATTTATCATGTTGCTTACCGGCCCCTGATCTTTTGCTCCTTGGACTGTGGAGTCTCTTTTGCAATTAGAGAACACGGATTTGGCAGCACACATGTAACCACAGGTTGGTGTTTTTTCACTTGCTCACACAAGGATAAAGCAAGGATGCAGCTACAGCTCTCAGTGAACAAGGAAGAGCTGGAGTGCAACACTGACCATGCTGCTACAAGACACCACACAGACCAGAGCTGGAGGCTGAGCCACCAGTAAACTCACATCTGAGCTTAATAGCAAGCAAAGCAGAAGAGCATTTACTCCTTGGGGTATTTGTACACCAGAAAATAGGGGGCAGACATGTGTGCAGCTGTGCTGCCCTGGGAAAGCGTCTGCGTGGCACGGTCCCCTATGGACACACCTCCATTGATCCCAGCTGCACCACAATGCACAGCAGTTACGCTGCCTGCTATTTCTCGTTTTTGCTCTGTATTTTTGAGTGTGAAAAGGAAAAGCCCAAAATTACTCGTATAGGCAGAAATGTCACTATGGAAACGAGGAGACAGTGTAGTATACTTTGGCCACTATTGTCACACAAGCTCCAGTAGCCCAGGAGATGGCGCGACCCTGCATGTCTGCAGCAGAGCTCTCCAAGGAGCAGATCCACCGAGCACACCACAGGGCATAGAGGTCAGCAAACACCAACAGCCTCAGGTGTCTGTGTTAGGAAAATCAAATCTCTGCAGCCTCTAAAATACATGTGCAGGTTGCTCCAAAATCGCCTCTTATTTATTTCCATGGAAGCTACAAGAGCTACAAAGAGCACAATAGCACTATTTGATAGAGCAAATTCTCAGCTATGAAATACTATTTTCCAACACAGTCACCACCAATAGCTATGTATTTTTGTCAGAGATGAACAAGAACCTGCACGCCAAACTTGTAAAAATCTGCACCAGCAGAGGTGACCCACTGTTTCACAGCTGCTGTGACAGCACCTTCAGCCTCACTTTGTTTTGATAGGTCCTGACAAACTTGCACGCTGTGTTCATTCTGTTCCTGTCCTGTGGGACCCACCTGGATGAGATGAGACCTGTGCAAGCTGGATCTTTGTAGAGCAAAGGCACCATATTCTGTCTGTCACAGCCTTTTTGAAGGATCAGATGTGTGTTGTTCAGAACTGTGTATTTAGAAATTGCATTATGTTCATTTGCACACAGTAGCTAAAGTGTTTTCTGCAGTCCCAGGTGGTCTGAGGTCCTAGACTTAAGATGGAGAGCACACAGATCTGTCCATAGTACTGGCAGTGATACATCAGCTGGACTCACAGCCCCAGCAATCACTTCTCATGTGTGCAGCACATCTAGTTCCACCAACCACGTGAAAATAACGTTATAAAAAACAGCTGTGCAGGGAGCAGTTGAAATCCTGGTGCTGGTGAACCTCAGGGAGAGCCCACCTCCCCACCTGCCTTCTCCCCAACACTTATTTCCCTCCATTTGCCTCAATCCGTGCAGAGAGCTCTCATAAAGCTGCTGCTGTATCCATTTTCTCTGCAGATGTACTCTCTGTGGGGTCTGACTGCAGTCACTTGACTGAAAGATGAGCATGAGGAATAACACAGCGATGAGACTGCAGCATAGCACCCGCCTTCCCTAGCAGCCCAGACTCATACTTCATGTGGTACAAAACCAATTTAAGTCGAAAACACAATTGGAGGCATCCAGGGTTTCAAATACCTCCCAGACACAGCACTGTGCCCAAGTGGGGGACAGTGTGCTGATGCTCCCCAAACACTGGCTGGGAATAGCCCCTCCAGGATCCTTTGGAAAAATTTGGGTACACAGGAAACATGCACAGGGATCCCACCACGTTCCAGGCACCTGCAGGTTCAGCCAATTAGCCCAAAGCAGACAAAGTAATTAGTCTGGTTAGCTTTTTGTTTTGTTTTGTTTGGGGTTTTTTTGTTGCTGTTGCTGTTGTTTTTGTTGTTTTCTGGAGCTAATTCCATGGAAGAAGCAGAAGACAATTTTAACCATCTGTATCTGGTGCAGAACCAACCTCCTCTCTCCCAGAACCCTAAAAGCCTTTGCTGATCTTTGAACCTCTGCATGGAGCAGGACAAGGTTGCTGCTTGAGGACCATCTTCAGTAATGGCAAGAGTTGCCAGGGAGAGGTCCATGGCAGGAAATTGTCCTCAATCCTCATGCAGCATGGAATCTGCTGCAGCACAAAAATTGCTCCAGTGCTGTCAATCCATTATGCTTGAACAGCAAGAAAAAAGCTGTTCTCTTTTTCAAAGCCTGGATGTAGCTGCAAAGACTTCTGTCCCAAAGTAAATTTAACACTTAGAGGCAGTTTATTTCACTCGTATCCTACACCCAGTTCTTTAGTGTGTCTTCCATCTCTTAGATGATATTTTCCAGGGAGCTCTGACCAAAGGAAAGGCATGATTTCCTCATAGCAGTAAATTAGCTATTAAAGATAAGTAACTGATTCGTTTGAACTTCCAGATTTGCTTTTTATTCGGCACTTCTCACTCTTTCATCTGTGGTCACTGCAGCACTTCCAGCCTGGGGTGAGCAGGTTGCAGTGAGGGCTGTGAACAGCAGCACACAGGAATCTGCCAGGCTGGCCAGTGTTTGGAGGGACAAGCATTGTGTTGGGCTCCCCTAGCAAACTGTAGTTATAGTATCTTCCCCCAGAGCTAAAGATGAAATAATTTCCTGTATATAATACAATTTGTGCAGGAGGAAGTTGTCTGCATCATTAGTTGGACTGAATGTGTGTTCATTTTCCTGCACTGTGCTTTACTTTCATGTATTATGTCTCAGAAAGATTCCCCAGTTTCCAAATTGGGGATTCAAATTGAGGATTTCCAAACCAGTGAAATTAAAGACTGAATCAAGAACAAATTAATTCTGGTCACTGATTGCAGCACTCACATTCTGGGGTCCTGTACAGCATTGGGAAGCAGCAGCCCCTCTGCCCTAGTGGGGCTATTTCAGCCAGGGGCAGCTCAGCACTTGCTTCCAGTGCTTCTTGCTGTCCCTGGTGCCTCAGTGAACACATCCAACGTTTGCTGACAACAAGTGGTCCCCGTCCTGGAATAAACCTGGGCAACCCACAGGGTCCCGCAGAGCCCTGCCAAAGCATTTATCTTCTCTGTGTCAGCCCTGCTGCAGAGCCACTTAAAATGAGCCAAAAATGTGCTGGTGAATAATCTCCCAGTATGGAATTTTCCTGATCTCAAACCAGGTGGAAGGTTTCTGTGCAAGTCAGGTGCTGGTGAAGGAGAAAACAAATCTGTATGCTGCCCACAAAGAAGTGTTGTCTCATACCCACACATCATGTTCTCTCTGAATTTCCAAGGTGCAGCTCCTCTACAGAGGATGCATGCTTGTGAGCTTATGGGCTGTCAGAAGGGGAGGTGAAGCCTACAGCGTCCAGAGGCTTGGCTCAGGACCTGGCAGCAGCATGCTTCTCTGTCTGATGGGTCTGATGTGCACTTTGCTGTAAAAAAAGACGCTCTGTAAAAGAAAAATGACGTAATTATGTGTTTCTGGCTTCTTACCTCCCTCTGCTTGGAGACTGCTGACTTCCATGTTCAGAAATCAGGACACATCCCTCTAAGAGCTCTATAGGATCTTCAGCTGTCTGTGGAAAAACAAAAAACAAAAAACAAAGCAAAAAAAATTCAATTCTGATGTCAGAACATTGCATGCACATGCATGTATAAATATATATATGTATATATATATACATATACAGACACTAGTATGTGTACAGGTATACATTCTTAGGTCTATTTTCATGTAGAGACTAAACACTGTGGCAGAGCTGTATGTTTGTGACGTTCTTACAGCCTCAATATTGTGTAGAGAACACGAGCTGAAACAGGAAAGGAAACAGGTTTTTTGCTCCAAGCAAATAGCTACAGCTCTTGACATATATTTAACTGGGAAAAGGCAGAACGATATTAAGGGAATAATAACACAGAAAAGCAAAAGCCCATTTTTCAAATTAATTAAACTCGTGTACAGTCCAACTTCTTGGTAGACATCCTTTGAAGTGCACAGAACTATTACTTTTGCTCAAAAGCTGAGTATAAAGCACATCCTTTATCTGTACTCTCCCAGCCCACCTGCTCTTTATAGATGATCCCAGCTGCACCCCAAGGAATTAAAATGAAACAGTACAAGGAGGAAAAGGTGGAGAAAGGAGTGGAGAAAGGAGTTGGCTCCACAGCCTCATGACCAAGGATACCTGGGTGCAGTGCAAGAGCCAAACACGGGGGCACGCTGTGTGTTCAACTGTGTCCTCTGAAAGCCCCAAACATCTGGAAGCACTGCAACCCTCGCACTCAGCATCCTTACACTTCTGGGAGGTGTGGGCAAGATGTCTTCCCGAGGGACAAAATGGACTTACAAAAGCTATCCAGTTACCACAGCCTGCTTCATCCAAGGTACTTCAGCTGCTTCTGCTGTGCATTAGTCCTTACCAATCCAGCCTGAATAATGGGAAAGGCTGTGGAGAGCAACTGGGAGATGTCTGCCCCATGGCTTCCTGCAGCCACATGGCAACTGTTAACGCAGTTTCAAACTGACCAGGCTAAGGAGGCAGAGGCAGCACTGGGTACCAGTGGAGAAGTGCTCCTGAGTGCCTCACACCACCACCTGCAGCAGCAGGAAATGCTGTGGTGTTCCTGTCACTCTGTTAAGAAGGCCAGCTTCTTTCTGGCTCGTCAGATGTATATCCCTGACCTGCAGCATATTTGCAGGGGGAAATATTGGCTTGATAGTGTTTTCTGTGTGTTCTGGCAGCAGATATCTCTAACAGGGTCACTACCCGGAAAGGCTGTAATGATACATCATATATTCTGAAGGTGTCATTTGTTGGAATTGTCACTTTTATGGAGAAATCGATAACATTTTGAAAGTGCTTTTAATGTTTTACACCACATGCACAGCTAAAGGAAAATAATGGACTTTATCCTCATTTACCAGGAATGACATGTTCCTATTGAAAACCAACGCTTTAAAAGAATCATTTCTATATCAGATTTGAAATTAGATATTTGATACACAGATATTGAGGCATTTGATGAATATCCTAATTCCACTGCTCACAGAGCGGTGTTATTTATAGAACAACACAGAAAACGGGGACATTCTTCCATGAAGGTTTTCAAATGGAAAATTTTCTTTGGAAGCTTATCTTCAAAACAACAAGCTTTTCATACAATCCACAAATAAATAAATAAATAAATAAATAAATAAAAAGCTAATTTGCAGCTAGCTATCCTACTGAAATCTCTGGCTCAAAAATGTTTTGCTGAATTCAGGGCTATATGTTTTACCATTTCAACCTAGAAGATGTGGGTATGACACCAAACTGCTGATTAAAGTATGGAGAGGAGATGCAGATTAAAGACCAGAGTCCTTCCACAAAACAGCTCTCATGCAGTGCTGTCATTACTGAATCTCATATTTCACCATCTCCCAAAACTGGATGACCCTTACACCAGGCTTTCACTGCTCCCTGACGCTCACAGGTGGCAGAGTGCTTGCCAAAAATGTTGGTGAAAGCCCTCAGAACTGTCCATTGGTATCAGATACCCCATGCACAGCCCACACTTCCCCACAGGCCTCGAGGTTTTTGTGGACAGGATCGTGTCCCAGGTGGCACAGCCCATACAGCTGTGAGGGCTGCGTGGCTTCGAGGGACAGCTCCACAGAACCATCAGCACAAGAAGGGATGCAACTGAGGTCTTCTGAGGAGAATGTGCTTTTCATTTTGCTTCTTTTTCTAACAGGCCTGCTGAAAGCCTGGAAAAATGAATAATTAATACATGAGTCCTGGGAGCAACCTGGGCAGCACTTGCAAGGATTTCTTGGGAAGCCAGGTTTAATTGTGCCTGCTAGCTGCTTCCCAGCAAAGCACGGCAGCATGGACACCTTGAGGGGACAAGGGAGCAGCTTGGTGAGCTGCTTTGATGTGTGGGGCTTGTCCCAGACCTCAGGGACCCCCAGGGGCTCCTGGCACATGGTTGCAGTGAAAAACGGGGTGAGGAGGGAAAATGTTCTTGTGGAGTGAGCCAAGAACTGCATGGAGCTTTGGAGGATGAAGAACAGAGTGACCTGAGGAATTTCCACAGTTCTGAGGAGAAAAGCTGACATTGTTTCTTTGTCTTTTTGAAAACCAATGTCAGTTTTCTGTAGAATAATCACCTGGGTTAGAAACAACCTGCCAGACCACCAACCTGACCTGCCATGTCCCATCACTAAACCACGTCCCTGAAACAGTTCCAGAGATGAGGATTCTACCACTTCCCTGGCCCAATGCTTTACCACCTTTTCAGTGAATAAATCCTTCCTACTGTCCAGTCTAAACCTCCCCTGGTGCAAGCTCAGACTGTAGAATGATGTAATTTTGTTAATCTTCAAGGTTTTGACCTTCTTCAAAAAAATTAAATTCCCCATCTCCCTTTCCTCCAAGCCACAGTTATTAGATGCATTCAGATGAGGTTCACCAATGATCTCTCTGATCCGTGCTTTATGATGAACAACTTCACCTCCAAAACTCTCCTGGATCCAGATGAGTCTATAGCAAGGAATCGGACAAGAAGAAGCCAATCCCTTCTGGTAGTTACACCACTGTTTACACCACACTGCATTAAAATGACTGCTTGTGAACAATGTCCCCGTCCTTGTTAAGAAAACTGAAGACTCAAAGATCGCCCTCCCCTCAGTGGTGCAGCACTGACAGGACCATGCTGTTGGGGCCACTAGGATTTCCCATTGCCTTGCCAACGCCGGAGGCCCCTAGAGAATTTGAGTCACACAGGGAGGGTGTGTTTGTACTGTGTCAGACAGAGATATCTGCATTTCTTTGCATCTCTTCAGATGCAAGGGAAGGCTCTTTGCCCTGCCTTCAGCCCCCGTGTTCATGAGTTCTCTGGAGCAACACTGGAGCTCCCAAAAGACATTTTAAGAGTAAATAGTTCCAAGTACATTCCCAGCAGGCAGCCAGGTTTACTGATAACAGAATAGCTTTTAAGTCACTAGTGCTGGATTTTAGCTGTTATTTTGAGGCTGAGGCAGCGGCTAGACACGAGTGTCATAAATTCAGCAGCAGCTCTGGCATGTGTGAGCTACTGGTGGGAGGCACTGTGGGAGCAGCAGTTTCCTCTGCTCCTGTGGGTTTCTTGGCTGGTTCGATGCCACTGCATCAACACCAGCTGAGTTATAGTCCATAAATACCTACCCAATGCCCTGGCACCGGTGGCCCCAGTGACCATGGGCATTAGGATGCCAAATGTGTGGGCAACCTGAAGGCAGACACATCCAGAGAGGACACAGCACGCAGCAGTGAGATGGCCTCTCTGGGAGCAACATCCCGAGTGACTCGGCAGCCTCTGCACTGCCTGGATTCACTGAGGGATTACCAATATTCCTAGATGGCACCAGTCGTTCACAACATTCTCCAGTCACTCTGTACTGATTGAGATGGTTGTCAAAACCCAGAACAAGGCTGTGTATTTGAGGCTTCTTTTCTGAAGAATTGGGCCATTGTGATAGAGAAGGAAACAATGTGAAAGAGAAAATACTGCGCATTCTGAGCGAGATATTGCCCGCAAGACCCAGGTAAGACCTTCACTTCCCACCACTACTGCAGTGTGCCGTCTCCCACAGTAACAAGAATATGACTTTGGATTCAAATGAGGCTTTCTTAAATCGCTTTAATCCATCTCCAGGAGAAAATGGAGGTCAGTTGCCCAGGGCTTCATGGTGAGACTTGGCAGAGGTGGCAACAGATGAGGGAGCTGGGCTGCCAGCACCACGGCCTGACTCGTGGCTGTGCCAGCCAAACTGATGGCGGCTCAGTAATTTTTTCTATTTTCTTCGGAATCTTCAGCAATTATGAGCTGGGGAGCTAAGGGCAGCATGATTCCCCCAGACTAACAGTCTAAGCAGGTTCTTCAGTTTCGAAGCTCTTGGGCTGATTAGAAATTCATTTTTGTTGTCATATTCAGGCCCATTAGTAGCTTGTCACATAAATTATCTCTGATCCCACTGATGACGCTTGGTTCGGCTCCAGCTCCCGACACACCACGGCGCTGCTGACAGCCGCCTGTAATTCCCAGCCAGTTGTCAGCAGATAAAGAAGTCATTACAGATTTTGTCACTGTCATTCAGTCCAGATTGGACAAATTAGGATGGAAAATATAATGTTTCATGAAAACAGAACCACTGGCTACAAGTGGTCTTTGCTTGTGCTTGCTTTCTGTGCTCACTGTAGAAGAACCAGAGGTTATACAGACAGCTAAGAGGGAAGTTGCAAAAAAGGAGTCCCGGTAGACACCCAGCTGAACATGAGTCAGCAATGTGCCCTCGGTGCTGAGAAGGCTAATGGTATTCTTGGCTGCACTGGGCAAAGTATTACCAGCAGGTTGAGAGAGGTGCTCCTGCCCCTCTACTCAGTGCTGGTGAGGCCACACCTGGAGTGCTGAGTCCAGTTCTGGGTATACGGGTACAAGAGAAACCTGGGCATACTGGGAAGAGTCCAACGCAGAGCCATCAAGGTGATCAAGGGTCTGCACCACCTCCCCTGTGATGAGAGGCTGAGAGAAATGGGGCTGCTCATTCAGGGAAAGAGAAGGCTCAGGGAGGATCTCATCGATGTCCATAACTACCTGAAGGGAGGGTGCAGGGAGAAGAAAGCCAGGCTCCTGTCAGTGCTGCCCAGAGCCTGGACAAGCAGCAGGCACAAACTGGACCACGGGAGGTTCTGACTGAACATCAAGAAGCACTTCTGTGATGTACAGGTGATGGAGACCTGGCACAGGCTGCACAGAGATGTTGTGGAGTCTCCTTGGGGATCTCTGAAAGGTTCTGGACATGGGCTGGAGCTCTCTGTTCTAAGTGCCTTGCCTGGGCAGATGATGGATCCAGAAGTCCCTTCCAGCCTCAAGCATTCTGCAATTCTGAGTTTAGGGGCTGTCTTGTGGCAGACACAGCCATAGGTATTTACTCCGTGTTTCAGCTGTCAGCATATGGTTGTTTGCCATGGCTACAGGAGTGGGAGGGACAAAATGAAAGCTAGAAATGATGAACGTAAACATATTCTGCCTTTTAATTAATTTGTGACCAATGACTGACTCGTCAGCATAACCCACTCGCATTTTAAATAGCATTTTGGCATGCTTCCCCCACCTAATACAATACAGATAATTCTCTCACAATGTACCAAAGATAATGCAATTATCATGGAGTTTCCATAGACATGTTTTATATTATCTACTTAAAATAATCCGATTTCCTTGCTGTAATGTAATCTACCTATGACTCGGTTTGCCCTAAATGAGATATATGCTTAAAGACAACTCAGAAATAATAAACAAGCAGGGGGGGACGAATGGTGTATCACTGCATTTTTATTAAGACAGTATGCATTCAGAGGAGTAGCCCTAGCACCGTGTCTGGCCTGAGGAAGCGTATTTGTTAATGACCTGACAGCACAGTGTGTGAGGGCATCACTGACCTGCAGGAGAGGGAGCAAAAGTCGTACCACTGGAGGAACATGATGAGCTCTTCGGACAGTGCACCAGGGTTGAGGGTTGTGGTGCCTGTGAATCTCCTTCTCCTTGAGACTTTTTGGGAATTAAAGTATGAAGCCTCATTCCTTAGCTACCTCCTTCTACTCCTTAGCATCAGAGCCCTTGAACCAGGATCATCCTTCTGCAGCTCTTCGGCATCGGCTCTTCCTTCAGCTCATCTGGCATGGTGATAAATAAGACTCCACAAATGCCAACGCTGTCAGTGTTGGAATAAGATTTGACAATGTGGTTAGCAGATTAAACAAGGATTAATAGGACTTGGGCACTATGCTGTATGTGTTTACTATGGGAAACACATCTTCTTCACATAAGCTGGAAGCCTAAGTGACCATGTAAAATAACATGCACTATACCCAGGAGTTTCCAGGCAATGTGAGAAATTCCCCTATCCACTCCAGAAAATGGTTTGGGTTATTTTTCCTTTGTCATCCTCTAACAATCTGTCTGCCACAAAATGAAGTTACAGTTGGCTGAAAACTAGATGAGCTTTCAGTATCTATCCAAACTTCCCAGACTGACATTTGTCCTCTGCAACCACATGCATCCATCACTTTTTCTTCTCCTGTCTTCAAAACACTGAATCGTGATAAGCAGGAAGCACAGAGATTCAGAGGATGTATATACAGCAGAGCAGGCTGCCTCACACTGCTGTGCAGCTGAATGGCACCAGTTGGGGTACATCCCTGGTGGGATCTGAGTTCGTGTCCCTGCAGCTAAGATTCCAGGTGTAACAGGAGGAGTGAATGTGTCAGTACAGGTGGATGGCCAACTTCAGAGTCAAAGTTGTACCCATTGAAGCTCCTGAGTATTTAAGCATTTAAGTACGTATTTCGCTGTATGACCGTGGATCCCATCTCTTCAACTGCTGGAGTTATGGACGTATGTGGAGTTAAATACATCTCCAAAGTGTCTGAAGTGCTGCAGTGAGCAGGGATGAACATCTCACAAGCTTATGGTCTTTGCCAAACTGTGTCTTTCAGCAGATTTTATGGCTCTCGAGATGCTTGTTCCCATAGCACGGACAAAGACCCATGAAGTTGGCAGTGGTTGAACACCCATACAGTCACCCCCCATCACCTCTCTGTCCCCAAGAGTCATGTCTGTCCCCATTTGGTCAAACTGGCCAATGCCTGCATTGCACGATCCCCTAAACACAGCCCTTCCTGGGCCTCAGTTGTGCCTCTATCTGGCAACAGGATTTGTCTGAACACCACCAATTAGAAAGCTACAGTTTTGTGCACTGATCTGTTTCACGTAGGTAAAATAATACATGCTATAAAAATAATTTCTGTTTGAAGCTCATGCATCCACAGTATTTCTCATATACAGTTTTTTTTGTCTTTAAAATTATTCTGCCACCGCTGAGCTGCAGTTTCTCTAATCTGTACAGATGAAGGTGCAGGAAATACAGAATATGTTATTAATATACAGCAATTTCCAAAGCATTAGGAGCTTGTGACAGACACTTAAAGCTGCAGAAAAACCTAACATGTAAAGCAAGAGCAAACCCTATTTTGGGAAGCTTTTTGCAAGCTACCGATGTGAAATGCAAGGGGCAAAGTCTGACGGTGCAGGGAGGGTGAGTGAAATGGTGAGTGCACTCCGTCCACAGCTCATTAGTGAATTAATTGCAGAGGACAAGGCAAAACTGCAGCAGCCCAGCCAGGCAAGGTGCCACCTTTGGAGCTGAAAGAGCTAAGCCAGCTCAGATACAATGCTTTAGCTTCTTAAATGCCAGAGACCTCCACAAAGCATCATTCACATGAGTTTTATCTACTTAAATTCTAAACACTCTAATAAAAATGTGATTTAAAACATTGGAATATAGGAAAAAGAAGCACTGGGAAGCGGATAAAGCAGATTCAGCAGAGCAATTCTGCACACACATGAAACACTCATCCTGTATGCAGTCCGTTGGTTTTGTTTTAGACGTTCCCAAATAACTGCACATGAATTAGTGCTGAATGTAGAATGAGAACCTACATGATAAAATAAAGGGCAATAGCAAAAAAACAAAACAAGAAACCAAGATCCTAAACAAATCTGCCTCCTGTCCTGCTCTGCTCTGCAAGCACAAGCTCGTTTCACCTATGAATTACAGTGCCTGGTACATAGGACATCGGGGATGTGATTTCATTATTTCACCAAGGGAGGATCATAAAACCTGGTTTTATAACAACCATATATTGCCTGAAAAATGCCTGGAGAGGAGATGGGCCCACCGCCACATTCCCTTCTCAAGGCATTAAAATGGATTTCACCAGGTGGAGAATACTTATTAACTTCTTCTCAGCTCCTCAACAACTGGCATCGCCGGGCTGGCACAGGGGTGTGCTTAGGGGGATGCTGGAGGACACGTCCTTGCAGCAGCGTCCCGTGGTGTGCAGTGGGGATGCTCCATCCCTGCTGCAATGGGCAGCACTGCACTTGTTCCCTCCAAATAAAAAATATGAAGCCAGACTGTAATGTGAGGTCAGGTTTCTGGACATCTTCCTTGCTTCTCAGAGGCCAGCAGGGCTGGCAGCACGGGGCTCCAGCCGAGCCTGACCTGCCCACCTGCGTGTGCTGTTCTATGGAACAACAAATTCAAGAAATTTCTTCACCTGGGTGACAGGTGAGAGAAGCAGAGAGGCCGTCGGGGTTGTTTGATTCTCCAAATCCTGTTTATAAACCATCAGGGCAGTGCTGGGGGTGTTCAGAGCCACCACTGCTCCGAGGGCTGAGGACTGATGGAGGCACTTGGTGCTGGTGGTGAGACAAGCTGCCCTGAGTAATTCACAGTGCCTTTTCTCCAGGCATTGAGCAGAGCACCTCTTATTTTTCACTGCTTTTTATTGTGCATGTGAGAGACTCTAAATTACAACTATCGTACCTTAATTTCTTTAAAAGTAACTGCCTGTGGGGTGTGATGAATATAAAGTACTTTCTTTCTTCTAAGTTAAATAATCTTTGCATTGGTGCAGATCTCCAGCAGAGAATCTGACACCGACAGAAGAGGAGACATTTTCCCCCCTTCTACAAGTGTGACTCAAATACATATTGACAGTAGAAATGATTTGCAACCTGCAAATGAGTCAGAAAGACATGGAATGCACTGACAGACGTCCTGGACTTTAATATTAATGGCATTCTCAAGTTTGCTCTCAGGAGGCAGCACTAACAGGTGCTGACTTAATGATTTTTTAAAGAACAATGTCATGGAGCGTTACGGTGTTTATTCTGAGGTTACCATCTCTTCTGGGTCAGGAAACACCATCACCCAAGACTTTGGTTTCACATTTATCTAGGGGCAGCAAGACTTTGGTTTCACATTTATCTAGGGGCAGAAGCATGTGGGATGGAGCCAGGAGTTACAGAGACCTGAACCCTGCAGTTAACTGAAGAGGCACGGAAAATGAAACAGCATCTTGGATCAGGTAGTATCTAACAAGCCCATGCTGTGCTAACCCCAGTACTGACCTGCCTGCAACACATTTGTAAGCACAAGGATTGGGGATGTTGCTAAAGCTCTCCCCCTGGTGTCTGCCCTCTTCTGTAACCCCTCCTGGTCCCCAGGCCTCAGCTAGACCCACGGGTGTGAACACAGGGACGGGGCAACCCTGGACAAACCACAGCACTTCTGCCCCATGCCCCTACCAGCCATCCCTCGTGTCTGTCCTTTTCTTCTGCCCAGTGAAATCAAACCAGAACTTTAAGTCCCTCTCCTCAGCTGCTCCCCAGCAGGTGGGTTTGAATAGATTCAGGCTGTGCTCCCAGCTACGAACAGGTTTTATCAGCAAAGCCTGCATCCCCTGAAGCCTCATCCTTCAAAACGAGATTTTCTTCCTTGCCTGACGTCTCATTACACTTGTTGCCTCCTCCTTGTTTTCTGTCTTGTGTTGCAGGTAATTGTATCAATGTTCTTACTCATAACTGCAGCAAAAATAAAATGCTGCTTTGTTTTCTGTGCTGAGAACTGACTCTGGCTATTGCTTCCTCGTCTTTACTTTTATCCAGAAGGTACCACAGCTCTGGAATTTATTTTGAAGAGCCACTGGGAGCCGGGTTTGGCAGGGGGGTTGGACTAGATGATCTCCAGGGGTCCCTTCCCACCCCTACAATTCTGTGATTTCTTACAGATTCATATCTGCTAAGAGCTGGGAGAGGCTCGCTGCAGTGGGGGATTACCACAGCACCTTTGGGGTTGCTTCACCCCAAATCAAGGCATAGCTTTGGGAGAAGCCAAGATAAGAAAAAAATAGTCGTTTGCTTACTAGAAATGGGAGGGGGAATCGACTGAAATAATCTGCTAAGATGGACACAGAATTAGGGCCGATCCATCTAGGTCATAACTTCCATGCACACAAGCCACAGACATCACCAGCAAACCCACACCTGCTTGAGCACGCAAACACACATCATTATTTTCAGTAATGGAGGTACCTCGCACTGCCAGATCAGGCAGAATGGCCAAACAACTTTTAAGAAGGCACTAGCGATTTTTCGAGCAATACTGCAGCCATATTCCTGTGTTGTTTTCTTCAGCAATTGTCATTTATTTGGGCTTGTTCCAGGCTGGCAGGAGGGATGGTAAGGCAGTGCTTTAGCAGGTTATCAGCTATGCTGCTTTATGAACTCCCTGCGTTATCTACAAGCACATCTTTACTCTGCAGAGAGCTGGTGCACGCAGGCACAGCGGGTTGCAGGGTTATCACTTGTACTGCGGCTCATCGGGGCCTATCCGCTTTCCAACCAGGAAAGGATTTGGCCAGATCCTTCCCAAAACTTTGTGCACAGTCTGAATGCAGATGGATGGCACCCGTGAGGATGCCGTTTTTAGAATGGCATTTTGTCCACAGCAGCCCAACCACTGAACTCCAGGATGGTTCTTTAGCACCACCAGAACACGAGCCAGGCCAGACTCCACGTTCTAGAGTTATCCCTGTTTTCTTTTGTGTTTGCAGCTGTCACAGATTTCAGCAGAGCAGCCCCGATGGTGCGGGCATCCTCGTAGGAAAGGCACTTATCAGCCCAGCTTTTGCCTGTGATAAGCAGGCTCCTGAACACTGCACACAACAATCACAGCAGGAGAGCTGTATTTTTGGGTCTCACAACAGGTGAGCACTTAGAGGAGGGTGGCAGGATTTGGATGCAGGAAACTGTTGAAACTCTACCCCACATCCCTTGAATTTCTGTGAGTTTGGGATATGAGCTCGCTGAGCCAGGAATTGGGCATTTACTCTTCTCCCTTTGCACACTGCTCCAACTAGGTCACTGCAAACCCACTGCTGCCACATCCCACCAAGTGTGCCTGTTCGGATGGAAGAAGAGTGGTGATTAGATTGCACCATATACTTCAAGAAAGACCACTTCTGGATTGTAAAAACGATGAACTGCCATCCCTGCTGAGCAGACCACGTCTGCCTGCAGCATCTATTTCATACCCTGGGACGGAATGGGATGAGTAAGTAGAGGGGAGCCTGGCAAGTGAGGAAACATACTTTGTGTATGTGTATATAGACATACATACATAGATGTCTTGAGCTGGATACCCATTTTCCTATGCACTTGTGTCCATGCAGTGACTCTTTACAACCCCCCCCGGGGTCTCTCACACTCATGCTCGTGCCTTTTCTGGCATGTGGTGTGTGTGAGATGGGCTGCTGCCCCAGTGGAGCTGCAGTTCGCAGAGGCCAGCTTCATGCTTCAGCCATACTCAGGGGAAGTGTGGCAACACTTCAGAGACACAGCACATGGGCGGCTGGGATGGTGCATGGCAGACAATTGGCCCAGACTGACACAGAAAGCTGGGGAAGTGAGGATATTTGACAAGCAGACTTGGTGTGGCTCTACAGAGTCAGGTTCTCCACACTCTCATCTGTGGCATCTTACAAGAATGGGCTACGGGAAGAAAGAGCGCAGCATCAGCACCACCAGCAGCTCACAGCAAAGACAGGCTCTATCCCTCACGCACTGAGCTGGGCTTTTTTCTGAGTTCAGGAGAAACATAAATACAGATTTAAAAAGTGCCAGTTAACGGCACTGGTGGCAAATATTTAACACAGAAATCTGCATCAGTGCCGGAGCTGGCCCTTGGCCACTGCCACGTGTCTTGCTCCTCACAGCATGGAATGCACACAAGCAAGGCCAAACTCTCAAAAGGATTTGGGACACAACATTGGCTGCGAAGCTCCTCAGCCTTTGGAAACACTTGGTGAACCCTTTTTGGAAAGCTCAGACCTTCCCCGAACCGGGCAAAGTTGCTTCTGGGGGTGCTCTGTACCCAGGCCCCACTGAGGCATGAAGAGCATTGCTGTTCTGCTGCTGGAACCCCAGCGTCCCTCTCCCTTGTGTTCCAGGGTTAAACACACAAAAAAGGGAGAGCAAGAAAGTGAGTTCTCGTTTTGTTGCCATAGCAGCCTGCTGGAGTATTTAGACTGATAGCATTTGTAAAAATTCAACAAAGGGTAGCGTATCTCTTGGAAATCGGAGCAGATGTAACAGTGCCTGCCATATGCCACTGGGAAAAAATCTACTGGCAGAGGAGACATTGTCAGAGAGAAAGCTGAACCCACATTGTGCACTGGAAAATGTCGCTTTCTCTAGATTACAGGGTAGAGCTATAAAGCAGAGCAAATTGTGTTCACATACATAACTGTCCCCGCTGCTGTGGGGAGGAAGGTGCCTGAGCTGCCCTCTGCTCCTTGACGCACCGCCACACGCTCCAAAGAAAAGGTTGCTGGCATTAAAAATTAATTAACCCTTGCAGGCAGCTTAACGAAGCTCCCTCCTGAGAAGCCCTGCCCACACCACAGACAGACCCACCCCGACCTCCTCGGCCTTCCCAGGGCTCACTGCACAGCTGTGCTTTGCTGCGAGTGACCAAAGCATCAGCTCCACTTAGCTGCACAGACTTGTCCTAAGCCAATTACTATTAAGAATTAAGAAATCACTCTAGGAAACTAGTCTAGTTTACATGTGCACAAAATCAAGTCCCTCTGCACTGTTTTCATTCCAGCTTCTCAACATTTCTTTTAAAGCTATGGATTCTGGAGCCTGGCTTGCACCTGGGTGAGGAAGGGAATAGGGGTGGGAGCTGCTTGGGGCTGCTGGAGCAGGCTGGGACGGGTGGTGTTCTCAGTGCTTACATCCTTTGTACTTCCATGATAATAGAACTCTCAGCTCTCCCTCACCCTCTCAGATGCAGCATTTCATGTTTCTTTTCCTGGGGACAATGCCCATGACAACAGAGCCACCAAATCAGCCAGCTTGGAAAGACCTTCATAAGCCCAAACATGAACTAACCTGTCACAGCTCTAAACTGCGTCCCTCAGTGCCACAGCCACATGTCTCTTGAGTACCTGCAGGGATGGGGGCCCCACCACTTCCCCGTGCAGCCCGGATCACCACTTGGCCAACGCGTGTCCCTGAGCACACCCACAGGCAGTTCACAAGGACACAGGAGTGGCACATGTGTGCTGCTGGATATCCTGCAGCTGTGGAAATGTCAAGCTGAATCCAAGCAGCTCACTGAAGCCACACTGAGAGCTGAGGTGAAAGGAAACTGCTACCTGGCTGTCGTGGAGTGGGGATGGATCAAAGCCTGGAGACACAGCACGTGGAAGCAGCGACACTGCCAGCTTTACAGCCAACAGGAGTGACCTCCTGGGCACTTTCCAAACAAAAAGCCACGTGATTAAATTACCAGCCCGTGAGAAATGGATCTCACATACCTTTTGAGAAGAAAAAGCCACAGGAAATCTGGGTTCATTTTGCTGAGATGCGAGTACAAATCACACACGGTTTAGTTCACTTCTCTTCTGCAGCAGTTCTGGCAGTTAGCAGCGGCGTGTTGGCTACCCATCACTGCATACACCAATTAGCATTTCACTGGCAGCAGGGTCTGGCACGAGCTGGCCATCAGCCCCTGGCACACAAAGGACACTATTTGGTGCTCGGACCTCAGGGAACAGAAATTCAGGTAAAAGGGAGAAAAAAATATCCCAGCGGGGCTCGGTAAGTAGGGCTGCACCATCAGCACACGGAGGCGAGGTTAACAGACACTGAAACGTCTCCTCCAGCCAACTTGTAATAAAAGAAGCAATTGCTTTGATTTCAAGCCCTTGCACCCCACATGCAGAAAATCCGAGCGTCTCAGTGGTACACCGGGTAAGTGCTGGAATACCTCCTTAAAAACACTGCTAAGAGCAACAAAGCCGTGCAACGATCGTGTTATCTGCTCAGCTCCAGGTTCACCTGAGGTTTCAGCAGCAGCGTGCAGAGCTGCTGCCGTGTGCAATTAACGCCCGCAGTTATTTTTACAGATGGTTCTGTGATTTTGTTCCCTGCTCCATGCAAACCAAGCATGGGTGGCACGCTGTCCTACAGACCACCTCACAGCGAATACATTTCTCTGCCTCTTTCTCTGCCGCAGCCTCTGGCACATCCCATAGGAGGGCATCAGTCCCTGAGCTGAAGCTATTGTCATGTTTACAGCCACATTTCAGCCCTGGTTGTGGCAAGAAGGGGCTCACGCTCCTGCCTTGGCAGCCTCGCTCCTTGGAGGCCGCAGTTCAAGGCTTCTGAATTTTATGCTGTTTGGGAGAACGGGGATAATTAGCGACGAGGCCTATGTATTAAGAACATGCAATTAAAGCCCATTGGGCTGCAATTTATGTCTCACCCTTCTGTGTGCGGTAATGAATGCAGTGTGAGGCTGTGTGCAGCAGAGCAGTGAGGAGCAGCACGCAGGTGGGGGATGCCAGGACAACAAAGCCAAGCGCAGCAGCCAGGCTCTAGCCCTTGATCCCAGAGCAGCAGGGCGCTACATGCCCGCTCTCTGACTCCCAAATACCAAAACATCGGTAGGAAGGAGCACGTTCAGGAACATTCCCTGTTCCTGTGGTGTTCAATGAGTCTGGGAGAGCCCAGCTCTCTCCTCCAGAAGCGTTATGGTTTCCAGCCAGCTCTGCTTATGGTCGTGGGCCTGGCTCTGCCAAGGGGAGCATCCCTGCCAGCAGCTGCGGGCAGCAGGGCAAGTACCAAGTGGTGCCCGTGGCCCGGCATCTGGCTTCTGTGAAAGACGTAATTAGCAGCAATCATCACACACGAGCAGCAGCACACTCGGGAGCTGGGTGAGTTTCCTCAGCCCCAGCACGCTGGGCAAGGGGATGTGCGCCTTCAAGCGAGAGCACCAACAGCAAAACGGAGATGAACGCAACAAGCGCTGCCAAAGCAGAGCCTGAGGCTGCAGCCCTGTACCGGCAGCGCGGCAGCGAAGCAGGGCTGCACATAGATTCATAGATACATTAGGTTGGAAAAGACCTACAAGATTATCGAGTCCAACCATCCTCACACCACCATCCCTACCCACCAAGCTACTAAATCCAATCCCTCAGCACCTCATCTAAACGCTTCTTGAACAGCGCTAGGGACGGTGCCCCAACCCCCTCCCTAGGCAGGCCATTCCAGTGCCTGACCACTCTCTCAGAGAAAAAATTTTTCCTCAGATCTAATCTAAATCTTCCCCGCCACAACTTGTGGCCATTCCCTCTCGTCCTGTCATTAGTTACCTGGGAGAAGAGGCCGACCCCCTCCTCACCACAGCCTCCCTTCAGGAAGTGGGAGAGTGCGATGAGGTCTCCTCTGAGCCTCCTTTTCTCCAGGCTAAACAATCCCAGCTCCCTCAGCCGCTCCTCGTAAGACCTGTGCTCCAGACCCCTCACCAGTTTTGTTGCCCTTCTCTGAACACGCTCCAGGGCCTCGATGTCTCTCTCGTAGTGAGGGGCCCAAAACTGAACACAGTACTCGAGGTGCGGCCGCACCAGAGCTGCGTACAGGGGGAAAATCCCCTATGGCTGCGGCTTTGCCTGATGTGCCCACAAAGGGCTCTCCGAGAGCACATTTAGGCGCTCATTTCTTACGGAGGGCCCCGTGTGGGGCGGCAGTGCAGCACCAAGGCCCGGCCGGGCCGCAGCCCCGCGCCGCTGCCCGTCCGCTGCGGCCGAGCGCCCCCTGGCGGCAGCGCTGAGGAAAGTCGGCAGCTGGTTCCCTTCCTCTCGTCGGTGCCGGCGGGAGCAGTTCTGCTCAGCTCCAGGTGGAGATGCCATTGGGAAAGCAAATGGCGCTGCTGCTGGATGCTGCGGTTGAACCTCCGTGGGCAGGTGTTGCTTTCCCTGAGCCCAGGCGAAGCGCTCATCGCGCAGGGCACGGACAGCGGCACGAGGTGCAGCTTGCGTCCCCATCACAGCTGCAAGGTGGCAGCCCGAGGCCAGGCGAGAGCAGAACAGGACAGACGTTACCCTAGAACAAAACTTCCCTGGAATCCATGTCCCAGACATATGGTTTTGTTTCTTCCTTTCCTTCACGCACACACAAAAGGAAAACCAGCCCCAGACGTGCATCCCCAGCAGTGCCTGCAGAGTGAGCACGATGCCCACAGCCATGCTGGCTGTTACAGCTCCAAGGCGTGTTCTTACTTAGCTGTAACTGCCTCGGTTTCACTCACATTTAATTTGCAGCTGGCACTAATGCAATTACATTGCAATGATTTTTCACTTCTGGACTCGGGACGCACAGTGCAAGGGTTTGCTGTGTTGGGGTCCACGAGGCAGGTTGGAGGAGGAGGAAGGCCTCTGATATGTGATTTAGGAGGACAAGCTCACCCTTCACCCTAACCCTGAGCTTACTGGTAGCTCCAGCCAGGGTGTGGAACAGAGAACCTGGCTGTTCTCTTCTGTTCCTGCTCCTCTTCTCTTTCCCTTCGTGGCTTTATTCCCCTTCACACTGCAGAGCCTCCCCATGGGCATCAGGGACATGGGCCAGGCAGGCACCAGGCCCCAGCCTGCGACCCTTCCCTGAGTTTTACCCCTCTGAGGCTGAATTACCCACGGTACAGAATTGGGAGAAACAGGATCTGCTTTGCGAGAAGGGCTGGAAGACTTAAATTAGCTGGTTGCTGGCACTCAGCAATTACTGCCGTATGGCACGGCCCAATTATGATACTATTAACGTTAGTTCACTGGAAATTCAGTGATTAATAATACTAATAATTCTGCTGACCTCAAAGTAACTGCAGAACATTAAAGGAGAAAACCGTTTCTAATTAAGCGATCCCCAATCCTTCTGTTTTCTCTGTTTTTTGGAGGCCCCTGGTGCCGTCACTGCCCTAGGGATGGGACTGGCAGGGTGCAGGGCAGGCTCAGGAAGCTGCTTTTTCTCACAAGAGATGACATTCCTGGAACAATCTGGCATTTAAAACCAGCCTGTGTGAGCCGTAAGCACACACCCTGCGTCCCGCTCCTCACAGGCTCTGGCATCGTGCACGGGTACAGGCCTTACACTGCAGAGGCTTGAACTTCTCTTGGGAAATGATCAGCGGAGGGTTCAGTCAGAAATTTTCTTCCAGCACAGAAAGTGAAGATTATTTCCTTCCATTGCTTCCCTCGGTCTAACCACCAACCTGAAGGAGGCTTTGTAAGGCCAGTCCTTTGCTGCTGTCGCATTTTACTCTTTCTTGGAAAACTCAGAGCAATGTTCCAGACTATATAATGCGCACCTGCTTTTTTTTCTTGGGGAGCAGGAAGGGAAGGCAAAAACCTGCTCCTACGGAGGTCAGCCTTTTAATCTTTTTCTCCTCTTCTAAGCCCCTTGGCATGCTGAGGGAGATGTATTTACCGTGATGCACCTGAAAGATGCACCTGGTCGGCCTCTGGTGGGTGGTGATGTCCAGGAGGGCAGGTCAGCGTGTTCCCAAGTGAGACAAGGGGATGTGGAAACCCCAGCCAACACTGCACAGAGCTGAGTTGGGCTGGGCTCACCACGGGCTGTCTGGCAGCAGCCTCCTCCTGCCTGGGTTGCTACCAGGGGCTCAGTGCAGAACATCCAGACACTCTGCTCACACCCATTTGCAGATGGGCCGCAGTTGGTTTGCTTAAATAAGCCAGCTATTAGCAAGCTTCTGTAGCTGCATTGGGTTTTTGTTGTGTTTTTGGATGGGGTTTTTTTTTGGGTCTTGTTGTTTCAGCTCTGACATGCCAGGGAGATTTAAAGAAACAACATCAAAAGCCCTGAAAGCGCAGGGGATGTATGTGCAAAACTGACCAGCAGCCTCCAGATTTGTCGTGCTGCTATTTATTAAAGCACTGGCAACCAAGGGAGCCTGTAACTATGTTAAGATCAATTCCAAAAGTCAACAGTGAAAAAATACATCCGCTGACCACTTTCAACAAGCTTCCTTCCCCACAACCCCTGCTCCTTGCCCCCAGCTGCATGACGGGAAAGGAAAAATAAATTGGAGGCAAAAAGAAAAAACAAACAAACAAAAAAGACCAAGAGTACCTGAACAGAAAGCGTGTTTGTCTGCTGGAGGCCATCACGGAGAGCATCCACGACTTCAGGCTACTCACGTGTGACTGGACCTGGGCTTCTGAAAAGCACTGCAGCAGGCAAAGGAGAGATGACAGGCAGAGGCTGTGCAGCTGGAGGCTGCTGTGAGCAGTGCTGCTGGTCTGATGATTAATCAAGGGAAGTCTGCAGCTCTGTGTGCAACTGCAGGACTGCTCGGGGAGAAATCCAACAGCGACGGTTGAGGGAAGAGACCAAAATGAACAATTACTTCATCTCGCAAAATCCCCTATCGGGCGAAAACATGAAGACAGATGTGGCAGCAAGAGCTAGACGAGGTGATGATGTTTGTTTTATGGTCAATAAGGTCTTCGTATTTAGAAAATTAATCATAAAACAAGCTGATCAGTGGAAAAAAAATTGAAAACACAGGATCTGTTCTTTAAAAATACACAAAATACTTTTATAGCTAGCTACAAACATAATGGCAGACATTTATAAAGTATCTTTGTACATACTTAAACTTACTTTTTCTTTCCTAGAATTAGAGCTGCCATAATCTTCAGTGACTTCAGGACAGCTGAATTACAAGACAGCTCATTCACAAATCACAAAATAAGCTTGGTTTAAATAAAAAGGGAAAGTAATCCACAAAATTCACTTCAATATACATTTATATTAAAAACATCATTATCTTGATACATTTTCTGAAGTTGGGAAATGCTGAACTTTTAGTATTTCAATCTGTGCTTTGTTGGTTTGGATCCCGGAGCGAAGCAGTTTGCTGCTCACTTGTTTCTGGCCCTTCAGACTGCAGGTTTGCTGAAAAGGAAATGGGCTTTAAGCCGTCTGCCCCATGGAGCTGCTACTCTGTGACTGGGGGACCTGAATCCCAGGGCAGAGTCCTGAGCAATGCTCCTCTGGGGACCAGTCCTGCTCTGCAGGCAGCAGGAGCCACACTCCGGCTCAGGGAGTAAATGGGCAGCTCTGTCCCTGCTCTCTCCAGAGGCAAAGCTCAGATACCACACTGCTCCCACTGGCACACAGTTATCTAAGCATCACCACTGCTGATCCTGAGCAGAGACCATGCCGAGTGAAAGCAAGTGTTCAAACAGCTCAGAATTCGGAGTAACAGAGATTCTGCTTAAGTTGGGAGGGCAGGTGGTTGTCTTTTCCTTAAAGCTCAATAGTTTGGCACAGCCCTAAGGGTACAGTTAGACACAGCAGTGCAAAGCAGACGGGTTTCAATGCTCCTGAAAGCCTCAAAGACGGTGCTGTTAGAAGTCAGACTCTAAAACAAACTTAGAGTAAGGTCTTTTTGAAAAGAAATGTATTTTCTTCATAAATACAGTACAATTACATTTTACAATGTCTTTTTACTTTCTAGACATAAGAATGCTAGCTTTTAAAAAACAGTTCCTATACAAATACATGGAAGAGAAGCCCACCCCACAGCCCCCACCCTGGCCCCAGACACACCAGCCCCGGAGCCAGGGGTTGCCTGAGCGCCCCAGGGCTTTGCCATCCTCACACTGCCCCAGTTCACGTAGCCATCATTTTGTAAGAGATGGAAAAGCACATCCTTTGTCCACAGTCATCGGGAGTCACTGCACGGGTGCCAGCAGTGGCTCCTGTGCTCTGTCCTGGCTCACGGATGCGGTCGGCACACTCAGCACAGGCTCATGGAGCAGGAGGTATCCTCAGAAATGGTTCTGGCCTAAAGCCCCACAAGTTCCCTTCTCTCAGGCAGCCTCAAAAAGCAGAGCAAAGCTAATGCTAGGGCCTTACATTCTTCTGATTGCCACTAATGTGCCTGCAGAGGCGCAGACCACATCAAATTTAAGCTCCTTGCCAGCATTTGCTCATCCCCGCCACCCCCTGCAGCCTCCTGGGGAGCAGCTCACATCCCCAGGGGTCCCCCAGACCTCAGATAATGATGGCTGTAGACTGGGAGCTGCCAGGCAGGAGCTGCTCAGCAACAAGGAGACTGGGCCGGCTCAGAACAAAAGCCTCCCGACCCCAGCCTGCTCCCTGAGCACCACATCTCAAAAGAACTGCCCGAGGAAAGGACTTGTGAGTTTGGCCACTCTGTAAGCAGGGAAAGAGGAAAAGTTACTACACTTGATTTTCTTGTTTTCATCTACAAAGAAGAATATGTGGCTTTTTATTTTCTTTTATTTTTTATAAAAGCTACAATCCTGCTTCTACTATCCGAGTTTAAGAAAAACTCTTAGTCTAGAATTTTGGTTTGCAAAGGTCATTGCAATCACTGTGTTAAAAATCACGTTCTACTAGAAACAAGCTCTGCCAAAGGAAAAGGAGCTAGGTGTGCAGTTTGTCTCCTTAAAGCAGTTTATGTTTAAAACAAAAGTCTGTACAGGGAGACTGAGGACTATAATACACATCTTCCTCGAAGAAAGCAGCGCTATTACATTCACATCAGGTGGCTCTGAGGAAGCTCGAGGGGAGGACTACATTCCTGATGGCTGCGTTTGTCAGCACAGGAAGATGACCTCAAACTTCCCCGACAAAGGTTTTAGGGGTTTTGTTTTTGAAAGAAACCAAAACCACAAAGCAGGGCAAAGAACTTGGCTTAAGGAATGTGAGAACGCACCATTTGCTTCCAAACTGACCTCCATAGGCACAGAATCACTGAGATCACTGCAGTCCTGATGGCTTGGACTGTCAAAGGCTGCCCAGCTGCCACATCCAGAGGAGATGGCTGCTGTGCAGAATCTGTCCTTTACTCACAGAAAGCTCTTATATCCCATTTTTTGTTTGTAGAAATAGGATGTGGTCAGTTTGAAAACAATGAGCAACAGAGAATAAACAAACTATTTTACCTAGCCCAGCCAAACAGCTAACACCGACTGTAGAAAAGCAGTCATATAAAACAGACAGTATCTGTAAATGATCGAAACGTTCCTGGACATTTTAGGATTAATGTGAATCAAGTGAGTTGGAACTGTTTGTCCAGAGCCCTTTGCAGAACTTCTTTCTTACTGCTAAGAAGCACTTGTAAAGGTGGAATATCATTTTTCCTGACTTTAAAAGAACAGAAAAGCACTCTGACATCTTTCCCTCCCCTCCCACAGACACCCCAGTGGCATCCCATCTACCTCACTGTTCAGTCTAAGCCCAAACCACAAAATATAATACAGAAAATGATGCTGAAATGGTAGAAAGTTGAATTTTAGATGGCCTAATGAGAAAAGCTTCTCCTGCATTTCCAGGAAATGCAGAGGAAGAAGAGAAATCACTTAAAATTATCCAGAGTGGGCATTACATCATGTAATGGGACGAAATTAAGAGAAATAAATGTAAGGAGTGAGAGCAAAGAGGCTGAGAAGAGTTTGCCTAGAGAGGGGTGGAGAATTAAATCAAACTGATTATTAAAATATGCTCAGGGAAGGTCTACTGTACGCTGCAGAGCAGTGCTGACCCATCTGGCAGAGACAGTCCAAGCCACTTTAGTGCAGCTCTGAAGCATGTGACATGGTGGTGATGGAAGGGAGACTGGGCAGGCTGCTCGAGAGGTCACTGGTAATGCCAGGTCACTTAGATTTAGACTAAATATACATCATATGCATTTCGCCACCTCTCACTTCTGTGGGCTAGGAGTACAGGCTGAAGAATACTAACAAGCAGCAGATTTGCTAGAAGCAATGGGGACTGTTTGCCTTGCTTTTCTAAGTGACTGTGACTGGAAGACAAACAGAACCCAGCTCAGGGCTGATCGTCAGGCACTGCTACGTCACCTGTGCAGCAGAGAGAAGGCACTTCCCCTCGGCTCCCACCCCTCCATGGTAACATTCACATTACATCTGTTGAATGGTAAGGCCATTTCAACTGGACACCTTATCAGTAGTGTCAGCTAAGTAGGAATTGAGGACATTCACTAGCTGTTGGATGATTAATTGCTCATTTTCCTTTTTTTTCTCAAGTGAAATGATCTGAAATAAAAATCTGGCTACTCTAACATTTCTCAGAAAGCTGAGGCTAGCCAGGTTGCTGACCTGTGACTACTGGCTAATTAGACATTTTAACATTCAAGTTAAAAAAAAAAAACAAAAAAACTTTTAATAGAAATTAATATTGAACTGTTTTAATAAAATGCAAAGACAGTAACAAAAATACTCAAACATTTACGTCTATTACGTCTCAGTATCTCCTTACAGCATCTGCAACCAAAGCATTGCTGTATTCTTGCTAGTCCCCAAGGACCTGGAAGAGAACCTGACAACTAGAATGTGTAACTTCTGTAATGCCTCTGGGTCTTTATTTAAGCTGCTCTCTCCAGTTAGATAAAGAAAAAATATTTTGGAAGGTCAGAATTCGCCATCTGAAAATTTCCACAGAGCTCTTGTTTAAACCTCTACTGCTGAGGCTTTGCTACGTGAAAAAGAATCCACTATCTCCCAAAACGTGGGACGTACAAAGGAGGGCACGGGAAGTATAGAAAACCTGCCAAGGAGAAAGTCCTCCACAGATGCAGTAGGTTAAGCTGTAACACTGAAAAGCAACACCTGCACTGCTGTAAACTGGGGGAAGTTCCACTAAAACCAATGAAATTACAATGGCAGAAATCTGATCTACCAGATGAGGACTGAGTCGGTAAAATGTCCTTTTTTTAATTTACGTAAAACACGAATGCAATATATTACTTACTATCCACTGTATAAATTACTGAACAAGTACTTACGTATAAGACTATGGCAAATTTTTCGATGCAACTGAAAATGTGAAATGTTACATTAATCACCGGAGTCTTTTTTTTAAGACATAATACAATTTAGAAAAAAAAAAAAATGTTTCCATACCGAAAATGGAAATCTTTCCAGGCTATGAATGAGAGACACCTATTCTTACTCTGAGTGAAGGATAAACTCCTTTAATCATAGCTCAGATTTATGAAAGCTTCTCAGCTTCAGAATACCTGCATCCAGAATCCATCAAGCGATGCTCCCAGCTAAGCCCCTGGCTCCAACACTACGAGGCCATTCTGTCCCTCCTACTGTATTCACACTGGACAAATAACCAACAGCTGTGAGAGCAGGTACTGCTGCATAAGAGACAAGACTTCAAAAATACTGAAATGAAATATAAGATGTAGTGCACCTAAGTTCTTGACTTTTGTCCAGACATTACCAGATCCAGTACTGAACAAACAAGGGGGGATACTTTCAAATAACAAGGACTGTGTTTTTTTCTTCTTTTTTTATAATTTAGAACAAATTATAAATTAACCTGTCCATACTTTTGAGACATAATATACAAGAGCAAACGGCTGAGTGTTCTTTTATTACTCAGGTACTACAATTTTTTCCCAATAAAACTGTCTTTTAAAAAAATTCTTGCTATGGAATCCCAGCTCAGATCCGGTACGGCCTTTTCAGATGAGGTATTCTACCATCTCTCCATCTGGGAGGTCCTGCCCCACAGTCTGAGCAGGGGCTTTTCTTTCAAGAGTGCTGGAGTGGAAGAGTGGCCCATCTATGTGATGAAGGAAAACAAGAGAGACAATCATAGCTATAACTTCAACTGTGAGCACAGGATCAGAAAAGCGAGGTTAACACTGTAAGTCATCTTCTATCGTTGGTCAAAAAACAGCTAACAACTTATCAGTTACTATAAAACTCACAATTCTTCACATATATAAGATATTTTCTGAAATTCCCTTTTGGTATCTCTCATGGATACACAACAGCATATAAACAGGAGTAACTTCATTTAAACTAATGCAGCCAGCATAGACTTTCACCACAAACAAAACCTGTTCCCCTGCTTCCCTCAATGCAAGATGCACAGCAAACCAGCCAAATTCACTCTTCCATAAAGAACAACGTAATTGTAATGCGTCTGTAAGTAGAAGAGGCAAGGTTGTATAATCTGCATTGATTTGGCAGAGTGGACTGGAAAATGAGCAGCTCTTGCCAGGTCAGAGCTCTGTGGGAAGCAAATTCAGCCTCTACGATAGTCACTGTCAGTGTGATCTACTTACACTACTACAGAAGCTGGTCTCGCAATGGGATAGTGTAATAACGAGACAGCTTTATCACAGCAGTTACCCTTCATTCTTCTGTCTTCCCCTTAAATTAGTGTTTTTTTGCTTTGAAAATCCACTAAAATGTGGTGTCCAGTCTCCGCAGCTCATTTTTATATGCTATTTAAAGCCCATGGACCACTCTGAACTGACTGTGGGAGGAGGGTGATTCAGAAACTATCTTTGTATTTGCACATATGTACCTGTTCCAACTCTTAAGTCTTGCTGTACCTCTGTACTCAGTGTGTCCACACTTATCATACCACTCTGAAGGCATTATTTTTTTCTTTAGTGTTTAAGATTTCTCAGAACAAGGCCAAGCTTGCTTCTGAAACCCACAACAAGTAAACCACACATTCTTGAACAGAAAAAGGGACAGAAGAGCCTGCCCCATGGAGCAAAACTGCTAGTGAACCAGTGGCACGGGCCCCTCTGGAAGGACAGCTGAGCTTCCATACCTGTTTTGTCAGCACTATAGGGCAGGGTGGCACTGGGGAGTCGTCCTGGTGTGGGAGCTGCAGGGGAAGGTGCAGCTTTGCTTTGCTCGTTCCCTCGGTCAGTCTGGGTGCTGCAGTCTCGGCTGCCTGTTTTAGAGTGGGCTGACAGCAATGGGGTGGAAGGAAGGACAGGAGAGGGAGTGGAGGGAATGGATTCGGAGCGATACTCTGTTCCCAGCAGAACACCTTTGAGGAAAAAGGAAAGGAAATTTCACAATCTCAAACAACAAACTGGAATCAGTTCTGCCCCTCTCTGTAGTACCTGCTCTAGGATCTGTGTCTTAACTGTCAGTTTTAAGTTGCCTTTTCATAGCACCTTTCACCACTTGGTGCTGAAGTACCTGAAGTAGCAGTATTCTCATGTTGCTGCATGCAAAGATAAGCAAGCTGGCACTATCATCCTACTTCCCTGACTCTAAGCAGGGGCTCAGTTGTGGATGGATAAATCTGCACACAGATGCAAGAGATTCTCATTTACTTATCAGAAACTTAGGGTCCAACTTTCCAGAAAGAAAAACATGATCTAAGATTCCCTTTGATATGACTTATTTTCTCCAAACAATGCGAGCCATCCCAGACAGAAGTCATGTTAGTGCAGGCACAACTCAATACTCAATAGGACAGCAATCCTGATTTGTATCTCTGCTGGCTGAAGGAGACTTCACACCTTCAGACAGCTGTAACAACCCAGCTGAAAGCATGTGCCTGGACCTCTGAAAACCAGATCTCAAATACTGCTTGTACTAAACCAAATGGGAATTAAGGCTGAAACATATTCATGACAGAGCCTGGACATCAGAAGACACTACTTTCCCAAAAATGATTAAAGCAAGCAGCTGCTGCAAGTGTGTTCCTGCTTGCAGACAGTTTTTCCACATGCTAAGCCCGTCAATCTGTCTGTCAGATTCTGCTGTTCCTGACTCCCCTACAGGCAGCGACTGACATATCTGAATTGTCACCATATTTAAAAATTACCTAGACTGCCTTTCCAGCTCTTGTCCTCCCTCTTCTCTTCCAGGATGGGTGTGCTGCTCAGCGTGGATGAGTGGGACAGCAAGCCCGAGCCAGCATTTGAGATCGACATCAGTGACTTGGCAGGCCTCATGGAGGAGAGCTGGTCCGTCTTACCAGGCTCCTTTCGGGAGCGCTGCTGCAGGACTTTGATCATGGCGTCCTTCTCAATGATCTGAGCGTGCAGAGTCTTGATCCTTTTTGGGAAGGACAAAGGACAGCAACGTGCTTGAACTTAGGTCACTTTGGACTGAGGCCTCAGCAACCCACACTGGAACTCCCCTGGGCATTCAGGGAGGCATGGAGAGGGCACCTTGAATACTGGCTGCTCACTGACCCTCTGTGGTAACACAGAATCATAGAGGTTGGAAGGGACCTCAAGAGATCATTGAGTCCAACCCCCCTGGAGGCTTCCTGTACGCATACATTGAAAGCTTCACTGAGACACCCACTCATCTCCAGCTACTGGAATCTGCTCTAAACAGGCATGGAAGAGGGACTGAAACATGGCTATGAGTTATGGGTAGGACAGAAGGCCAACAGTAAAGAAAAGGAAAAAAAAAAAAAAAAGGAAAAAAAAAGAATGTTCACAAAGTCTGGGGAGTCTGCAGTGGAAAATCCCTGGGGAAAAACAGTTCTGTGAGACAATAAAGAAGTGGCTTGAACTTGGGGTCTCATGAAGATGCCCTGAAAAGGGAGGAATAAGCTAGGCAAAATCTAAAAAGGTTTTGGATTGCTGTGCAGTTACTTCCTTGGTCAAATGAATGTCTGGCATTCTACATTGCTGTGATTGGTGAAGACACACAAAGCCATCTGTCAAAATAATTCATTTAGAATCCCTGTCCTAAAGTAGTCAAATAGGAACAAACTGCATTTTACCTTCCTTCCATGTCAAGACACCTCCTGTTGGCAAGCAGGATCTCTTCTTCCTCCTTCTGAATGCGAGCTTCCAGTGAGGTGTCATAGCTAGGGTTAGGTGAGTGGCTGATCACTGTCGTGTCCCTGGGAACAAAGAGTAGAGCAGATGAAGGGCAAGCTAAGCATGCTGTTTTCCTCAAGAAAGGAACAAGAACATCTGCTGTTTTTGAGTTTAGGCTGGCTCAGTGACTTCTGAAAATCCCACTCCCAGTCCTAATGAAAGAAGGATTATTAAAATATGCAAATATTACTAACAACAGTGAACTTACTGTTTATCTCAGGCCAATCTATGATCTAACTGATTCACTGTGCTAACTTGAACAGACTGATGGGGCAAATCCAAGAACAGGGATGGGAAAGCGTGGTATAGAATGTTAGTCACTTTTCTTCAACTGAACCAGTACAAACTTTGCTTCAGACACAAGGCTTCTTCCCCTTCCAACAAGTGGGTGTCTGAGTATTGAAGGGAACTAGGCATTAAAGTTTCTTAAGCAATTCTAAGCAACTTGATCCAAAAAACTTCAGAGTAAGCTGAAAATAGTTTAAGATCAATTCCATCTAGTGCCTGATGCTAACACTGTGATGGTTGTTCATTCCTCTAACCAAAATGTAGTATGTCATCCTTCTTGTTGCTGTACAGTCAGAACGAAGCCACTGTACTATGCCCTATATCACTGTATGATTCCTAACACCTAGGAGCATGTTGCTAACACAGCTATGTGTTAACATAGTAATAATTAAAAAATCAGCTGGGAGTTACCAATACTGCAGTTCATTGTAATAAGAGACTTGCTGTCAGACCCAGCAGGCCTAGGAACCGTCTGGTAAATGTACATTTAATCCTGCAAAAATTCAGATGAGGAACAGCAACACACCAGTGTGAAGGGCACAGGAAGGTCACTCATCAAAGAACCCTAACTTGACCCAGGTTCCTGCCTGTGCTGTAAACCTATCTTCTTAAGGGATGCTATCTTCCACCGCCAAAGAAAAAGGAAAGCAAATTTGTGCACAGCGTTGATGAGGTTACTGTTGAAATGAGTGATTCCCTTACAGCTTGTTTTTGAGAAGGCTATAATAAACTGCATGTAAACTGGCAGCAGTACTGATGGAACAGTTTATTTTAAGGGAGAAGGAGCTAGAAGGAAACGGAAAAGTAGAGGTTTGCTCTTTCCTGACTGGAAAGCATTCTTTGTTCATTTAACAAAACCTGAACAGGCCTAACATATCCCCTCTCACTCCATGATAAACAATAGACCAGACCCCTATTTATCAGGGCATGCTGAAAATATAACACAGCCTCTAGGGCCAAGCAGTAGCAAAAGCCTTTAGAGAATCTCTGGGGAGGCAGAAAACAGTTCACAAGAAGCATCAATATCCCAAAATAACAGCCTGCTTGGGGAGCAAGATAAGTCTTTAAATGCTAACGCAGCAGATCTGCAACTCTCCCCCTGTAATTTCAGTATGATCTTATGTGCTAGGAAGCCAGCTGTGATAACATCCCCATTTGACTCTTGTTCATGAAACAATCTAAAATAAAATCTGCTGTCAAGAAACAGAAACTAGTGATCAATTAAATTACATGTAAGCACTACCTGAAGTTAAAGAGGTGCTCTCCAATAACAGTGTTGTTTACCAGCTAGCTGAAGACTCAGGCCTATTTATAACCATAATAAGTGCTTCTATACAGCTGCATTGGAATGTAAGCTCGTTACCCAATTTCAGACACCCTTCCCTTCCCAGTCCCACAAGAACTACTCTCCACAGACAACAGAATGTTTTGAGCAGAATTTCCTAGTAGATGTTTCTGGTTAGTAACCATGTTGAGGACAATACCACAAAGTAATTTGCAAAAACATTCAGGAGAACAAGCAAGCCATTCAGGGCAAATGATGTGAATCACCAAGCTCACCCCATCCCACATGACTTCAGCAAGGACTGACTTCTGTTTGAAAAGGGGAAAAAAAAAAAAAAGAAAGAAAAACAACCCCAACAACCCTCCTCACACATCTATTTTTGAAGCAACAGTTTCTAGGAATGGCTTAGGATAACTCTAATCTGAAAAATGGCTCTTGCATTTGGGGAACCTTCCCCTGCAAAAAAGTTTCTAATAGCTAACAGTCACACAGATCCCAGGAAAAGCAGCCAAGCTCCACTTGTACTCGGAGGTTTGAGAAGATATTCAAGACCACAAGGAGAGGTATCGTGGGAGGGTGATGTGACAACACAGTTTTGTGGAAAATAGGACAATCAACAGGAAAAAGAAAATAATCCCTGTACTCTGAATAGTTTAATTTACCTCTGAGCAGCCACAGTCGCAGCTGCATCCAAAGCAAACTGTCTCATCACACTCTCCTCCAGGTATTTCTGTTCCCACTTGGTCATGTCAGCTTCCAGAGCAAGAATCCTTTCTTCCTTCTCACGCAGGAGTTCCATAAGCGCCGTGGCATTGTACTCCGAGACGTTGGCAGCCTGAGATGTACCCTGACGCTGATTTTGAAAAGCAAAGCAAAAAGCAGTCTCAGGATACACCTGTAAGACTCAGGGTTGGTTGGTTTGCTTTCCTCTGAGGGGCAGGGGCTGAGAACCCCCCAGAGTGAACTTGCAGTTGCTATGCCACTGGTGGCAGACTGTGTGATCTAATGGTCTCCTTCAGTTTAACCTAATACACTTCTGGGGCAGCACAGCCTCAGTATGTCTGAACCTGGAAACAAGCTCATACAATGCAAGCCAGACTCCCTCAATATCCAAATGTTGAAGCTCAAAAGTTATAAAATACCAAGAACTGCTCCTAAGAAAGACAGTTTAAGTCACAGCACTCGTGGCAGAGCGCTTCCTTGTGCTACTCCAGAGCTGGTCAATACTAACAAGTGGATATCTGAGATGGAATATACTCCTTAAGGCCTTTTCCCACACACAAAGCCACAAGAGCGTGTCAGAGAGCTGGATATGCTACTCAGGTCTGGCATCTCTAGCCTGTCCATACTGCCTAAAGTAACACAGACTTACTTTCATCACTGTTCCAGCAAAATACCAAGTAGTGTACAAGATTTATCAGAATTAAAAAAAAATATCCAAAATATTTTTACGACATTTAAATCAATGTGATCTTTGTATACCCGTGGAATAAGAAGCTGGTGGTTAAAAATAATTTAATTCTAACACAAGATCTGAAAGATTCCTCATAAATCAATATAAAGAAATAAAGATTTTCTGTACTGAAAGTTCAAAGATAAAACAAATAGTCCTATATGGAAGCCTTATCTGGGACTGGCATGATACTAGACTTGAAAACAAATTGGGCAGATAATGTTTTACATTCAGTTCAGAATTCTTAAACCGTGACAAGAAAGTTACTTTTTTTGCTTTAAGGCTTAAAGTCAGAAGTTGGGTGTTCAGACTACCTCATCTTCCAAAGGTAACGTGGAAAAAAAAATTACCAAATTGTTAACTCCTAATAAAACCACTGTAAAAATATAGTTGTTATTTAAATATATTTTCCTACACAGATGTGGCAGTTAAGGACCAAATTTAACTTGAAACTAAACATGAATTAGAAGTCAGGTGAACTGTCAGGTTTGTAAATTATTCTGGAAATAGGATGCAGGCCGACATTCAGTGAAATTGAATTGCCCTTTCTTTTGCACGTGTTGGTAGTGTCAAATCCTACAAGAAGCCTAGGCAGGTTCCAGAGAAAGACAGGGCAGGATACCTGCTGCATCCGGAGAGATTCCAGCTCTCGCTCCAGTCGAGTCCGCAGCCGATGCTCCAGCTGTTCCCGTTTCTCACATGCTGCCTGCAGCTGAACCAAGGCCTGTTGCATCTTCTCCACTTTTTCAACATAGACCTGCTTCTTTTTGAGCTGAAACAAAAGGAAAAAAAGTAAAATAAAATGAGTTAAACAAGGGGAACACATGAGCTAACTTTTGGCTTCGTATGCCCTGCAGAACACAGCATTGCCAGCCAGAAGGAACAGGTCCGCATTATTGCTGTAAGGGTGCCTCAGACTCCAAATAAGCACTATGTTACAAATCCTTCCCATCTACACCTTCCTGATAAGTTTATTTCTCCTTGCTGTCCTCAGAGTCCACATGGTAGTGATGAGGAAACTGAGGCATGGATCTACTGTGAATGGCTGAGAGCAGCAACAGGCTAGAAAGGGCACCTGGGCTGGTGACAAAGGCATTTAAATAACTTGGTGTAAGTTATTGAGGTACCTGTAAGCAAAGACAGCAATGAGAACTGACCTACTGTTGTGGTTTGAAGAGTTTATCACGTGACACCTCTCCCTCCCCTCAGGAGAAAGGGGGGGAAGGAAGAAGAGAAAGAAAAACTCAGTTGAGTCAGGAGAAACTGATTTATTAAAAGGAATGTGAGATCATACAGAATAATTGAGAGTAATAAATCAAAACAATCCAAAAATAAAACCAGAGGAGAGAGAGTCAGTCCTAGTCTTTATAAGCAGGCTCTTCACAGCTCGCCTCCTGGAAAAAAACAAGACATTGCCACCTGGAACTGTAAATCATGTGGAAGCTCCTGGGAAATACAGTACATCCTGGTGCATCTTCCTCCTGGAGAGTCAGAACTCACAAGAAACCAGGAAACACAGCTCACAATGCACTATGCCTCTGCACCCAACAGCCTGTTGTGTGATGTCATGATCTGGAGTCCTGATAAAACCAGGACACCTACAAATTGGGAACAGCTTTTTCAGTGCAATATTGAAAGCTGCTGGTTGCATCCTATTCCAGCCCCACAACACTAAAATAATGAACAAGATGAAAGCACACACTAGAGGCAGTCCTGGCATTCACGGATCGTCTTGGCCTGCTCCACTCCTGCCACTGCTCTCCATCGCCCATCCTGCAAACGACAGCCATCCTGCCTCACCATAACAATGAAAACTTCCATGTTGAGACCCCCAGCAACCAATCTTAGCAAGGTCAATTCACAGGTCACGCAGAACAGAAATGATCTAAAATATGAAAGAAAAACCAGAACCAACCACAGGCCTAACCCTATTCCAATAGATAGGATACTGCACACTAAGGGATATAGATTCCTGTTATGGAAATTATTCCAATACATGCAATTAGCTGACCTTCTGCAGCAAACCCAGGGCATTCTTTTTTAGCTGCAATCGTCACAAACTCAGAAATACTGAGACCTACTCAGAAGTAGTAGGAAGGTGGCAACTTTTCTCAGTCAGAACCAAAGCCCAGCGAAGCACCATGGCACAAGACGCATTCTATTCTGCGGGTTCAAAGAGCTACTCTAAAGCCTCATGAAAGAAAAGTCCATTGATGGATATTAAAGACAAAGGACACTACTGTGGGCTCAGGAAGTCCCTCTTGGAAGTGGAAAGTATTCTGGGAAAGCACTGTTTGTTGGTCCTATTCTTGTGCTCCCAAGAAGTTATGGTGCAAACAGGATACCGGGCTCACGGGGCTTTGATCGGAATGAACTGAGCCGTTCTTACATCGTGCCTTCCCTCCAGAAAGGTCTTATCATGTGTTTCTTCCAAATTTTCCCTTTTCATACTCCTGTTCCTTGAGGCAACCCAGAGACCGCGGAGAGAGCAGTCTCCAAACACTATTAATCCCAGACATGGTATCCCTTTCTTCTCTTCATAAAGTCAGCAGGCACCTAACCTCACAGCATGAATGCTGCTGCCCTAGAGGATTTTCCCCAAACAGCTATTTTATAATAAAAGTTACAGTAACGAGTGAGTAATCCAGCCAAAGGCCTTCCCACCAGTGCATGTACAGTAGAAAGGTATTTTTATGCTTTGATTGCTCAAGATTTCAAACTCGTTGGGGATGGGAGGGACAAAAACATTTTAAAACAACTTAACATTCAACTGCTGCCCTACAGAAAATCAATGAAAGTGTTACATTTAATAGATCTTTTTATTCCAGATCTTAGTGCTTTTAATAACACCGATTTAAGACTCCAATAAATACACCAGTACTACAGTCTGATTAACATTAGCTCAAGGTACTTATGTAACTAGGCAGAAATGATAACCCATGAGTCAGCAGCAGAACTGAGACATGGCAAGTGCCCAACACCTTGGTGCTGCATGGGAGCCTGCTTACCTGCACAAGAGTAAGAAACGACCCAATGAGCAGAGAAATACTGCACATCTAGTGGAATAATAACCTCGTGAAAACGTGATCTCTGCCACTTTCTGCGTACAGAATTAAGGGCAAGATCTTTAGTTTCTCACCATCTACTGCAAAGTGCTTAAGACTCTGTCTGGACTTCTAACACAGTGTAAGCTCTCTCTGCAAAAGGTATCCGACAACACCATTTTACCAGTTTCATAATTAATAAACCTGAGGACGTATAGAGGTGGATTAACTTTCTGGCAAGCATTCAAAGACTAGCAAGCGCCCAGCCAGAAAAGAATTAGGACACAGAAATTCCGCTGAAATGTTCACTTTGAAAGTGCTCCCATCAGCCGAACCTGCAGGTGAAACGTTGCAACACAAGCTGTTGCCCAACGTAATTGCACTGCCTGCACATGCCTAACTCATGCACCAGACCTAAAGTACAGGCACAGCTTGTTCAGTGGCTTTTCATAGAGCCTTTTTATTTCCCCTCACAAAACACATCTTCCTGCATCAACGGGAGTTATGAATGTGAGAAAACCTAGGGTCTGTGCGTATATTCTTCTGAACACAGAATTAACTCTGACTTTATCTGCCCTCTTGATGTAAAGAGGACTAGAAATCATTCTTCCAAGCGCAAAGGGATTTTATTACTGTAAATTGACAGTACCATCGTGTTTTCTTAAGACAGGAATTGGAAACAGAGCTTCCTGAGCATTGCCAGTGTGCTGCAGACATAAGAGAGTTGGGAGGAAGGAAAAAAGCCAGCACGCTGAGGCTTGTTCCTGGTCAGCTGCCAAGGATTCCCCACCCTCTCTCACAAAGCAAAGAACCAAAACTGGCTGCTCCGTGCCAAGGGCCACAGTAACATCTACCATGGGGAGATGGCATCAAAGGACGCTGGAATTCTTTTCAGTGCAAGGCCTGCTGCAGAGAACACGTGCTCTAGATAAGAGTTCATTCCTGAAGCTTTACAAGGATGCAGTCACACCCTTCCATCTATAATTTTAAACAAATTTGACAAGATAGTAATTTTCCTTTTGATGGTACCACATTTAACTAAGCAAGCTCATGCACACATAATGTATTGTAACTATTTTGCCTTGAAGGGTGCTGTGAAAACACAGAGCATTTTACTTATAATAATATCTTTATTATGACACCTCTGGAAGACCGTACGATCTCAAATAACCTCAGTGCATGTCTGGAAGCAAAGCAGAGCACTTTGGTGTGACTACATTCCTTCCCAGCATTTCCTACAGCATATGGCACAACTTCAATAGCACAGATAACTTCTGGTCAGTCTGTGACTATTTTAGAAAATGTCTTAGTAAAGTATTGGAGGCCAAGCTTTATCAACGAGATTTTCCAATTAAACCATTTAAAACAAGAGCGGTCACTCTCCAGTTCACACCTACCACAATGTTTACAAGACTGAGGATAAGAAAAATAGAGAAGGAAAGGACAGGGAAGCTGCAGAAGTCTAGTTTGCAAAAGCATGAACTGATGCAGGGAATACCCCTAGAAAAATTCCCTGGCATCCTGATCAAGCACTTCTGTCTTTGTTTCAGTTCCTCTTTTCCTTGTCAAGACTGCTCTCTGCAGTTGAGAAGCAGCTGGGAGCAGCAGGATACACTTGGGACTCAAAGGCTTCGTTGCTCTGAGTCTTGCTGACCTGCAGAGCAAGCTGTTTCCAAGATAGAAAGATTTTACAGTCTGAAAATGTCAGCACACCGATATCCCTGAACTGCAGTGCTTCCAGCAAAAGAAAACGAATCAACCACTATAAACACAGAGGAACAAAATGATTAAACAAATGTATTCACTAAGCCCAGAAAACTGAAACTTGTCATAAGAACCTTTCTGTCGAAGAAAAGATTTCTTAAGATGATGTAATGCCTGGCAGGAGGAAATGTGAATATTTCTCTGCTACAGAGAACATTTGCATGGTGTAAAAACAACGGTCAAGGACAAAGTGGTCCTCTCAGTTACTACTCTAACTGTCCAGCAGAAAAGGGATGAACATTCTAGAAGTCAACATGACAAGCCCTGTTCTTCTGCACTGAATGCAGACTTCTCAGCAAAGTCTTCAGCACAACACACTGTCTCCGTTAGGGATCCCAGTTCTCACAGAAGACTTGAAGAAGGCCTGGAGACTTCACACACACAGTACACAGAGCAGGGGTATGCAGGAATGAGCAATTTTCACTGCAAGTCACTGGATGCAAGGGAGGTAGAGGCTGTAACATCCTCCAGCCTGAGGCTGCCTTCGCAGGACAAATGTGCTCCTGGAAGAGCAAGTGAGGGGAATGAAAGGAACTTCTTTTGCAAAGAGATTCACCATTTCCAGATGTATTACTGAGCACAAACCTTTACTGAGGAAGGAGAGAGGACTTCCTGCACAGCTAGTCATTCAGAAACCCTCCCTGGCACTCTGACAAACCCCTCTTCTTCATCTTGGACAGCTCCTATTTCACCAAATTGGTAACACTTGCCAGCATCTGCTCATCTCCCACCCACTACTAATGTCTTCAAAGCCCTTTGTTTAACATATTCAGGGTGTTTTCATTACATTCTGGGCTTATCCTGAAGCTGAATCCATTCATATGCAGCTGAAAATGTGTCTCCCCACAAGAATTTTCCTGCTATGGCAGAAATGTAGTAAAGAAAAAGGACAACAAGCATGCTTAAACCACTTCTCCCTCCTGAAGTTGGAATATATTCCTCTAGGATGCCTTTGAACCCTCAGTGTTTGAATTCAGGCCCAATAAGGCACCACTGGCTTCAGCAAGAATGCATGCTGAAGCAATTTAGCAACACTATCCTCTTGCTAGAGAGCAATGTTTTTTGCATGGGAACATCATAATGTCATCTCTCCTTTCATTTGCGTTAAAAGAAGTTACAACTCTCACAGCCACCTCTGGAAAATTACTAACAGGCAGAATATGAGAGGTAGAGACACAGCAATAAAAAGCCAGTTCTGCATCTTTACAAGAATACAGATCATTAGACACAAACAGCAGTTACAGAGAAGAAGGGGAGTTTTCTCTCCTGAATATCCAACTCATCCACGACAAGAAGACATCTGAAAAAGTGTCGTTCCCTTTAAAAGCAATTCCGTCCTGAAACGAGTGGTTATGAAGCTTGGAATATCTTTTTATAGACCCAGAAGTGATTAGAAAAAAAACAGACAGGCCTTCAAGCACACAAACTCTCCTTTGGGTGAATTTCCTACAAGCCACAGCTCTGTTCTGAAAGTATCTCAGATACAGTACATGAAGGATAATAGCTGTCATTTGAAATGGATCTTTCTACATCTCCCCTCAAACAGAACCCTCAGTGTTATCAGAAACAGTGCACAATTCCTCTTCACAATAGCTGAGTGGGAAATGAATATAGTATCTTGGCTCTGGTATCTGTTTTATGTTGAACTCTGATGGCAGAAAGATCTTATAGCCTCTAAATACAAGCCACTTGGAGAAAAGATATTTCATTCATGCTTCTTCCCTTCCCCTAGCCCTAATCTGCAATAATGAGAGAGAACGTTGAGTTTTTCCTATTGCAAGGCATAGTCATGAGGATGGTAAAGAGTAGATATAAATATCTTCTTGGTGGTAGTCACTATTTTTCCCAAACTGTCTCCATAGGGCACTCATTAAAATGGTGGTTTTGTAAAGTAGTGAAGCAAGAGAGCACAAGTCAGAGCACTAGAACA
The DNA here is from genome assembly GCA_023055505.1 of Callipepla californica brunnescens. Classification (NCBI taxonomy): domain Eukaryota; kingdom Metazoa; phylum Chordata; class Aves; order Galliformes; family Odontophoridae; genus Callipepla; species Callipepla californica. The sequence continues at coordinate 6,449,086 of JALIRH010000013.1, forward strand.
CAAATAAAATGATTTTTGTAAGTTGAACTCTTGTCTTCGACGGCACGTATCAACAGAATTCAATAAAAGCTCTGAATTTCCCTTCTTTTTCTCTAAAGCATAAAAGTATCAGCAGTTGAACTCTCCGTATCTAGCAGTTGTGGTTAGGCCAAATATTTTGTACCAAACTCCCTGGTGCAATATTACCAGCCTGGCAAGGACTCACAACAGGGCAGCCCTTACCCACAGCCTCAGGCTGGTCAGGACAATCCTTTCTGCCTTTGGCCCAGAGCAAAGCAAAACTGAACCATCTGCTCTGCTTACCAAAGGCTCTCAAGGTGCATGCTAGCAGATACTGGTTAAAGCACGGTAACACAACAGTTTTACAGACGTGGGCCACCTTTGACCACCCCCAGCTACACACCTGCTGCACACCGCAACCACTCAAATCAGAATTGAGAAGCGAGCAACTTTAGGTGCTTTAGCTGCAAATATTGTCACTGACCATTTCTGTGATACACAATTTTAAGTCAACAAGGTTTTTACCTCATATATATTCAATTTATCTCAAAGTTCTTGCATGTAATGGAAATAATCCGAAGTTCTGACAAAAAAAAAAGCAGACATAATATGCTTAGCAATTATTTTAATAAGCTACTGACTTAAGCATTACTGTGTAACCTCTATTCAAGGGAAGAATGAAAACAGAGATGTGAACACAGGGGTTAATTACTGGGTATCTTCATGTTTAGTAGAGAAGTAGTAAAGTTTAAATACGACATATATAACATACACATACTTTGCAAGGCTGTCTGGAGGCATATTTAGGTTTGTTTTAAATACCCACGATCACTCACCCTTTTTAGCACTTGGCAAAAACAAATTCCACACTATCTAATTTTAATGGCAGATCGTTCTAAACTTGACAAGTCATCTCACCACTGCTAACAAACATGGGGAAATACTCTGAATATCAGCTTTTGCTTCCAGAAGCAAAGTACCTCCAAGATCATTCATTTCTTCGTCACTTTTAGATTCCTTTACTCTCCCTACTCTTCAATTTGAATGCTAAAATCCAGTGGGTATAAAGCTCCCAAAGCTCCACAGGAGTAGAAAAGTACCTACATTTTATAGATGGGTGGTTTTGCTCAAACCCACAATTCAGGCAAAGGCTTTTAAACAGAACGTGTAAACTCCAATAGCAATGCAACACAGAAATTCAGTCATTGTGACACATGGCTTATAGGACTCATTAAAACAGAAATAAAATATTCTTTTCATAAAGGTTCTGGTGAATACAAGGCAGGGTAACTCTGCTCAATAGGAAGTCAAAACGGAAGGGAAAAAAAAAGCTGAAAACTCACATTACAGGATGCAACTGAAATATGCACACCCCCCTCAGGCCTTGCGCCAAAGTGTCTGCCAAACCTTAGAGTAAGAAACTCCACCCTCTTCTGCAGGACTAGTTTGGAAATTCCTGACAAGTACAGGGACTGGTAACCCAGATGAGGCTGGCAGGAATAGAAGAAATAATTCACCTTGGTCACTGAACACCACTAACTCAGACTGACATTCAGACTTTCTTGCAAACGGTGCCCTGAGCCCCGAACTGCATGCTTGGCTTTCTGTTGGCAAATTACCATACAGCTCAGGGATTTGAGCAGTTCCTGCAATTTAAAGCTAATGAGGCAACAAATGCTTTATAATCCTAAAGTATTTCATTAAAAAGTGATTTGGAAAATCTGCAAAAGTGAGTCTTCATCCCTTCTTTTTCCTTTATTCCCCCTCACCTCTAGGAAAAAGCAGAGTTAATTCCTGCTCCCTCACCGAGACACTTCCATATTCATGTACAACAGGAAGGGTGGCACTTCCTGCACACCCTGGGATCTGAGCAAAGGTCGAATGCAAATGACCACAAACTCTCATGCAACCAATCTAAAATAGGGCATTTCACTCTGTACCAGCATAGGTGTGTTTGCGTATTTTTTTAAGCTGTTACGCAATCCAGCCATCACAGAAGTTTGACCTGGCCAGCTGCGATGTATGCTGGCCCTGGCTGATTACAACACCTCCATACATGTCAGCTCCAAGCATGTGAATAATTCAAGAGAACCTGCGAAGCTGTCCTGGGTACTTAGGTTAGTCACATGTGAGACTTTTAGAATCACTAAGTTGCTGAAATCTGAATAAGAGGCGAGGATGTTCTACACATTGCAGGATCAACTGACAGAAGAGTTTGAAAGAGCCAAACAGAACCATCCCGTGTATGTTTTCCTGTACCTAATGTTGTAGTCCTAATGAAATCACTACACTTGTCAGCTGTGCATGAAGCCAAACGTGGCCAGTGGTATTTAAGCATTCCTCTGAATCTGCTCTTCTTGCTTCACTACTACAATTAGTTTTGCACAGAAGCTGCCTCCCCAGTCTGCTGACACTAAGCACTGGACAAAGCCCTGGGAGCATCCCACCAAGGGATGGTTTTCAGGTGGCCTTGCCAGCAGTTTGCAGCAAAGCTGAGGGTGGTCTGGGAGAAAGTACTTGTTTGGGGGTGGGGAATATGGGGTGATTTGAAATTGGAAACAAACAAAGGTAGGAGACATCCTCCCAGTAAAATGGGGAGAAGAGAAACAGAATGGCACAAACAGCGATGGGGGGTCTGGAAAGAAAAGAGAAACTGGATGCATTTCACGTGGTGGAGAAAGGAAAGGGATGTGGAGAATGGCAGAGAAAGACAACAAAAGTGTGATGACTGGCAATCCAGCATCCATATCCTGAAAGGGCAGAGCAATTCCAGAAGAGGAGAGACTGAGTGAGGGCCCCCATGAAGTCAGGGAGACTAAAAGGATACTGCAAGGGGAAAAATGAAGGACAGCAGGGAAAGAAACAGTAGGAGGTTTGGGGGAAGAACTACTGAGGCAAATACAAAGCTTAGAGAAGAGCAGACTAAAATTAAGAAAGTGAGTGCATATGAACCTGGGAGAGAATGAAAGCAGACAAATTACAACAGGAAGATGCTCTCTGGGTATTGGACCATTCCTTCTTTGTTGGTACAAAGGGATCCCAAATGGAGAGCAGGAAAAGTAGACAAGGAGAGGGGTCTGAGGAACATCTCCAAGGTGGACAGATGCAGGTGGATGTAGGCACAAAACTTATGAAGGTGATCATGAGTAGGCAGGCAGAAGGCAGAACTGAAGAAAAGAACAAGCTTGCAGTGGAGGAAGTCTGCTTGGTCATGAAATTTCCTCCAGGGGCTCTCAATGGAGGAAGAGTAGGAGTAGAGGAAACCGAGGCTGGGACAAGGAAATGGAGCCTTTGAGAGGAAAGGAGTAGGCAGGACAGACAGTATGACGCGAAGTGAGAGCCATGTGTGAATGACAGGGACAAGGCTACAAAAGAAACTACTGTGAAAGCTGTCCAGCTAAGCAGCTCAACTGTATTAACCCCCTGGGAGGAAAGGGAAAGAAAACAACCAAGGTCATGTCGTGCACAGCTTATTACGAACACTAGGCACACACAGTGATTGGCATTGTGTGCCATGATAACATGGTGTGAGTGGAACACCTGGAAAGGGGACAAGCTGCATTCATTTGCTATTAGTTAAAAGTCCATCCAGATCTGAATTTCTGATTTCAATTCCAGCCCACTTTTATTAGTTAAACAAAAAGAAAATGAAACAGGGCTGCTTAGACGACAGAACTTCCAAGAAAATACAGATTTGTGGCTTATCTGTGAGCAGTTCAGTGGTTTAGCTAACCAACACAAAGCTAAGCCGATATAAACAGCTTTGAAGCAAGCAGATTTCCTTATTATTTGCACAACACAAACTTATTCCCACAGTCTTTCACTGGAATGCAGGCTACCCCAGTTTCTCCCTCCCAGCGTCCTTACCTCCTCCTCCAGTTTCACCACCTTGGCCTGAGCATTGTTCAAGGCCTGGTCTCGGATCTCAATGTGTCTTCGCTGGTCTTCATTAGTGGAGCGTGCAGCAGCCAGTTCTATTTCCAGTTTCTCCTTTTCCCGCTGTGTTTCTTTGTCTACCAAAATCAAGCGAGAGTTATCAACAGAAGGCACTCTTCTCTACTCAACTTTCAGGAGTTCTTCACTCCAGAGGTGAAGGAAAGATAAGGCAACTTGTACTGGAACTTCTCACAGGACAGAGAACGCAAATCTATTGCTAAAGGAATAAAAAGTACGTGGTTTCCAAGGAACAGAAGAATTTGTAATTTGCTCTGATTATACAGATGGTTAGCAAAACTTGGCACCTCTTTTCAACACTAGAAAACAAACTGGGTGATTTTAATATCCCAGGCTGGGAAGGGTAGATGGCAAGCCTTTGTGCCTGAAGATCTTGTGCTCCTGTTTGTGGAGCTGGTGTGAAGCAAAAGAAGGCTGTTCTGCCTGCGGCACTTGCCCACCTTTTCAAGAGAACATGCACTCAATTGGCTGTGAGCTTAACCAGCGGAGCAAGCAAGGAGAACTCCTTGGTCCTCCTCTGCTGACCCTAAAAACAACTCTCTGGGCCAGGATATAGGCACCTGCATCTGTTCTGTCACTGCTCAAAGCACACCTGCAGTTCAACAAAGCTTTTTGCCCAGCACTGAGAGTTCATGCTCAGCGCCACCCCAAGCACAGTGGATGGCTACAGAATCAGAGGAGCTGGAAGAGACCTCTGGAGATCACGGAGTCCAACCTCCTTGCTAAAGCAGGTTCCCCACAGTAGGCTGCACAAGAGAGTGCCCAGCTGGGTCTTGAATACCTTCACAGAATGAGACTCCACAGTCTCTCTGGCAGCCTGTTCCAGTGCTGTCAACTCTAAATGTTTTCCCATGTTCACGTGCAAATTCCTGTGCCCACTGCCCCTCATCCTGTTATTGGGCACCACTGAAAAGAGCCTGGCCCCATCCACTTGACTACTGCCTATTAGATATTCATACAAACAGTGCTGAGATCCCCTCTCAGCTCTCTCTACCCCTGACTGAACAGCCCTAGGTCCCTCAGCCTTTTCTTGTACGAGAGATGCTCCAGGCCTCTTATCATCTTTGTGGACCTCCACTGGACTCTCTCTAGAAGTTCCCTGTTTCTCTTGAACAGGGGAGCCCAGAACTGGACACAATGCTCCAGATGTGGCCTCACCGGGGGGAGGGGAAGGTGATCACCTCCCCTCAATCTACTGGCCACGCTCTTTTTAATGCACTCCAGTATACTGTCAGCCTTCTTGACTGTCAGGGAACACTGCTGGCTCATGGCCATCCTGTTGTTCACCAAGACAACCAGGTCCTTCTCCGCAGAGCTCCTTTGCAGCAAGACAGCCCCTAACCTGTATTGATGCATGCAGTTATTGCCTTTCTGCTGCTCTCCAGAAAGAGCTGGATATAGTGGAGCAGTTAACTGCTTTCACTAAAAAACAAAGAGAAAAAAAAAACCAACTCAGGATAAAATAACTTGGCACTGGTGAAATTATCACACAAGAGTGTAAAACAAAGCCACAACACAGCGCTGATGTCCTCTGCATATGCTGTCATTCCCAGCTCATGCCAACCAGCTACAGTGATAACATTAACATACTCACTGCATACATAACCACAGAATACTCCCTGGAGTGATCTACACCCAGAACTGACAACACCAGAGAAACTACATTCCAGAAGGTAATATCCCACGACAAAGGAATGAGGACAAGGAGTGTAAGGCTTGAAAAACAGGAACTAGGTTCTGGGTGTTAGGACAGACTGCATACGGAGTATTCAGGCCCGTTTGTGCAAGCATGTGCATAACTATATTTACAGAACCACAATTACTCCCTTCCTTCTGCCAGCAGAAGAGCCAAGAGCAAAGCTTTAGCAACATGGAGCAGCTAAAGATTCTCATCTGCCAGGGAACTGATGCAGCCCACACATAGGTTACAGAAGAAACCACTCCACCAGCAACACCTCAGAGCTTTACATAGCAAATTACAACTGCAATTCAGAGCTAACCTTGGACATAAGACACAAGGATAAAGGCTAATGCCAATACCAGCCTATTCTATTCAGTTCCCCATTTCTCCCATCCCAGCATTTCTCCTCCACCCAGGAAATGAGCTGCTGACAGTGTCAGCATGTTAAAACGTATTGCAGAAGATGGGCAGAGATGAGGTAGGGTGACATTATGCCAGAAGGTATCCATCAGTGGCAGCACTCTTGTCTGTTGATCTGTAAGTGCTTGCAGCAAAGCTTTTGGAGGTTTTATTCCAGACTTTTCCCCAAATGAGTTCTGCTTCCCCAACAAGCACCTACAACATCCCTAGAAATGTTGTAGGGATCGACAAAACACAGCACTAAGCTTTCCACATACATCCAGAAGTAGAAACAGCACCTAAGGCTTCACAGCTTTGGCCTTCCCACCTCCCTGGGCAGACCTACGGAACTCTAAAAGCCAGAGTACAGTCACAGACTTTCCACTACTGCCAGGAGAGCAGAACTCACAACCTGACAGCTCTCTGCTTGCAGCATAAGCCACAAGGAATAAGCTAAAGACAACACAGAGAGGGATATCACCATGTCCCAGAGGAGAAGCAGCATGTGTTACATCACAGAAAATCTCTATTTTGCAACTTCATTTTTTATTGCATTACCTTTTTATATAACAATTGTCAAAAAGTAAGCATTGTCAGAAGGGTGGAGTGCAGTATGGGATGAAAGGAAAGTTGGCTCGCTGCCGTCAGCCTTGAGACATTTCAGTACAAAGAAGCAGCATTTCACATCTGTCATTTTGGTTTGCCCTGCGATAAATTCACCGCTGCAGACAGAATTCGTGGCACTTATGTAGCACAGCATACTGCAGGCACTTTTAATCCCCCCTCCTCGTGCTGAACTGGATAGGGCAGAAGCAAATTAAAGAGGATAGAGATATGAAACCTACAGGGTTCCAGTCCCACTGGCCCCAACTCATGCCAGGATTCTTGTCAGTCAGGGAAGGTTTATTTTCAAAGCTTTCAGGGAAGAAAATAGTTACTCAAATTATATTACACATTATGGAGTAAGAATTATTTTTGCAAAGCAACTGTATGCTACATTTGCTTCAAAATCTTTAGCAAACACCATCAGGTAGACTGCATATACTGACAGAAAAAGAATTCTTAAATTTGCCCTCCTTTCTGCACTGCCTGTTTTGGACTGCCACTGTCCTGATTTCAGACCTAGTCAGATCTGTCACCTTCCTACATTCATCTGCTGCATGTTTATCCTTCCAAGAGTGACCAGAGCACTCCTAATGACTCACAATGACCGTATAACTCACTTTGTGCAAAGAGTTGAGAGATGGTTTTCCGATTGTCTTCAGACCCCTCAAATTCCTTCTCCGCAAGCTGCTTGTTGGCTGTCTCCATGCGTTCTGCAGAATTTTTCAAGAAAAGAAATGTTAAAGAATCAAAAGACTTTCAAGCATTAAAGACACGCGAGCTCAGGGAGTGGAACTTCTAGTCCTACACAGCCAAAAGTAAAAAGCCCATCAAAAGCTGCGACTCATTTCTTCAATGTTTCTAATTATGTCCTTTAGAAAATATTTTCAAGGAGAGAAAATAGATTAAATAGCGTTCCAAAAAAGATTACTTCAAACAACTGTAACCTAATTTATATGTATTTTTTCTTCTATTTTTATAGATGTTGAGATTCCCTATAGAATTCAGTACAAAGAGCTGACATATTTCAGTCTTCTGTGTCACAAGTTTTATGAGGAATGGTTTAAAAAAATCTCTCCAGATAAACTCATTTTTCCCACCCAGACAAATCTCCCCATGCAATTAAAAGATCCCCTAATAATCCTCCACTAAATCTTAATAATTTGAAAATTAAATCACTGATGTCTAATTGCCTGACTTCAGGGAAAAACATAAAATCCCAGCAAAAGCTTAACAGTTCTGCTGCTGTAGGCTACTAGAAATTTGTTCAGTCTCTGAAAATATAAATGAAACATTTAAGCTGTGTTTTATTATGAACAGGATTATTTAAGGCAGGCCTCTGTGTACTGCCTTTCTCACTAGCACTGGGCACTTTATGGCCTCGTATCATGTATGCAAACAGCTTCTGAAAATATGTTTTATTCCAAGACTACAGACAGAGAAAGCAGATGACATGTAGGACAATCAGATGGCCTTCAGAAAAAAAATAAACTTACATTTTACAGGACTGGTTATACACTTTCACACGTCTAAAATGGCAGTTGTTTTTCGCCTTTCAAACTAATGCTTAAACTTTGACTCACGTTAAGGTCAAATACCATTCAACACCACTCTCCACTGCCAGCCATTGTGCTGCCTCAGCCTCTTAGCAAGAACCAGACACTAACAACATCTCACTTTGGAAAAAAAAGGGGATCCGAAAAAACAGATGCCTCCATTGATAAGGAATGACAAGACCTTCAGGAAGAACAGACACTCTGCAGTTTGTATGTCAGTGCAGAGGGGTCATTGGACAGGAAATAAAGTGAACATGCCTGGTGTGGGATTAGGCAGCCAGCAAAGCATCTTTCCATTTGGATAAGCTGAACAAATTGTACAAATTGTGTCTAGGACATAAGACGAGAGAATTCCAAGCTTGCATCTGGTTTATGGCATTTGGCTTATCACGTTTCTTCTCAATGAGAAACAGGCTGGAAATGAGACAACAGCACTCTTCTAGACCTGTCTTCTTGTACTCTCAGCAAATGCCTAAAATCCCAGGCTACTGAATATACCTGAGTATCCTGTCAGATCCAATCGCATCACCAGACACAACGACTCCCGTAGCAACACACTGGCTTGGCAACTAAGTGCAACAGTAAAAACAGAATATTGAAGAAAAGTTTTACTTAATTCACCTCTCAGATCCCTGTTGAAATCATGAAGCCTACGAATTTCTCCTTCCAGCTTGTTTCTCATGGCCTTTTCCAGGGCATCCCGCTTAGAGGATGATTTCTCCAGGTTTTTGTATGCCTCTGAAACTTGCTGAATTTCTGTTTCCAGCTGCAGTGGAAGTGAAAACAAGCACTATTTTATCACTGACAATTCTTTTCACTTAATCTCAGAAGGGGAGATTGCTTTCTCTTGTTTTCTTTGTTGAGATAAAATGCAGCTACACATCAAGTCAAATGACAGAACCTCATTTTCCAAGGAATCCTTTTGCACTAAGAATACCAATGGCTGAAATGAAAATCTGGACTCTGCTCCCAGACTCGAGTTCTACCTCCCTGGCACGGTCAGAGCACAGAAATAGTGAACTGAAGAAGTACAAATGTCATCTTTTTTTTTTTTCTAAGATCAGAACAGTTTAGTACTAGTATCATTTGGGCTATATATATACATATAAGAAATAGGTAATGTGATACAGAGTTGGTTAAGTAAAATAATCAAGAAAGTCACACTATACTAAAAAATGCTAGTGGCAGATCCTGTACTGCTGATGAACACTGCAGATCTGTAATTATTACAGCCCAAAATTCACAATAAAACCTCCTGATGTTCTATGCTTACTTAGAATATTTAAAAATACAACTTGTCAATCTACTTAACTTGGGGGGAAGGTGGAACAAAGACACACACAAACAATTGTAGTTTTCCCCTTCCTGTTAGCCTTCAGTGTAAAGCTGCTTGATTTCAGGTTCAGCAAGCAGCTGATCACCCAGAGCAGGAGAAAATTCATTTCTAACTCTCCTTGCCTGGCATGGCTCTGCATTGCTACAAACGTATGGATGCACATAGTAAGCAATCAATAGGGGCATGGAGGGAAAATCACTGAGATCCTTCTTTCATTATCAGGAAGCTGTCAAACATTTTTCTAAAGCATTTCCTGGCGAGGAACCTTCCAAATAAAATACAACACAATGAACATATGTCCCTGGAAAGAGGCAACGTAAGAAATAAATCACCGTGGGAAGCCACACTGGTCATCTGAACTCAAGTGTTTTAATCACACACAAATTTTAATGGTTTTGGAGACTGCTCAGTGCAAAGAGCACAGAAAGGCCCACAGAGTTCTGGACTACAAGCAGCATGAGCCTTTTCTCAGCTGCAAAGCGAAGCAAGGCTGACCAGCTGCACAACTTTAAACTGCTGGTCATCCAGAAGTTATTTCTAGAAGACTGCAATAAAAATATCTTCACACATGCTTATTAGTGAATGCTCTCACTGAACTTTTTATAATTGTTATTATGTATGGGAGAAGGGCTTTATCATCATCTATCCTACTTGTTCCATAAAGCCAAAGGTGGTAAACTGTTTGATCCAAAGAGGATTCTAAGTTTTCATAGCAGCTGTGTAGCACTGAGGGAGGGCTTTTTTAAGTGACTTCAGTGACAAAGTGTTAATTTCAGTACCACAGTTCATATGTCTCTAATGCAGCCATAGCAGTACTTCTGCACTATGTCCTGCCAGCCAGTTTTGCTGTTGTCTATTTGTGTGACCACATAATCAAATCAGTTCAGATGAACCCTTCCCACAGTCTCTAAACTCTTTCAGACTGATGGGAAAACAAAGTCTGCTGCTATCCTGGAAATAAAAACACTACCTTTAATTAAGCAAACCAAGCAGCCAGCCTCTTTGAGACAGCTGATGAGGATGCTCTTTTGAGCACGGTCAATTAGCTGCCAGAATAAAACTGAAGGCTTTGATTCTATCTTCCGATGAAGTTAAGGGCTGCCCAAAGGGACAGGATACAATTATTCAATCTACATATAAAAGCTTCTGAAGTAGATAAATCAATCCCTTAAGCAAACAACGTAACAACTGCAGATTAGATCATTCAATTATGGATGATACCAGACACAGGAGAGTGTCTGACATTCAAGAACACCCACCTTCTGCAGTCGGGCTACTTTCTCGTAACACCCATCCAGCTCCTGCCGTAGAGACCGGTTCTCTTCCGACAGGATTTCCACCATTTGCTGTGCCCTGGAAACTATGGCAAAAGGATCTACTTGCATCTGCTGATATGGGGAAGGTATCTGCTGAGCCCGGGACATCACTGAATAGGAATCGCCTTGCTGCTGCTGGGGGCCGAGGAAAGGCTGGCATAGTCGGTACAGATCTCCCTGATGGACTTGGTTTGACAAGAACGGCTGCTGGGTCCGTGGCAGAAGGCCAGGATCTCCCTGGCTTGGAGTCAGGGGTTGCTGGTGCTGGGAAGGAGACAGCCTGGATGGTGGTGGAGACTGAAGCAAGGTCAAAGATCCCAGAGATGTCAAGGAAGAAGTTGGGCTGTGGTGGTGAGGTGGTCTCTGTTGTAACTGCAGCTGCACATCTGGGTTCTGCCTGGAAAACAGAGAGCAGAAACTCCATCAAAGTATGCAGATGATGCATGAACCAAGTGATAGCTCCTGTTCACAGGTACTTCCACACAGAAACCCCTCCTGTTCAGGGCTTTGAATATAAATTTGTTTAAATAAATACTTTAAAATCAATCTGTTACCAGAAAATCAATTCCAAGTACGTGATGGTCATAATCGTGTCTATTTTTATACAGAAACACAAAGAGAAATTCTGTCAGCAACCACTGGCAAAAGTTTTCTACAACTTCTTTCCACACTTTACACGTAGAACAGCTGAGCTGAGGACTCCCTGCAATAGATCCTTCTGTTTTGTCCTGAAAAGTGCAAGCTCTCTTACAGAGAAAACAATGAATCTTCTTCAGTCATTAAGGATACAAAGTTAAAGGAATTGGCTGAGCTCCATATCTGCCAGGCCAGCACCAGTGAGGCAAGCTTTCTCAAGCATCAACCAACAGGACTGGTCAAATTAGACAGTTAAAAGATGTGAAAACAAACCTAAAAGTCAGAAGCAGCCTTTTGTCCAATGTAGTAGCTGTACTCACTGTTCCTAACTATAACATCTAGAGGATATCAAACACAGATCTAGACATCTGCAACATGCTTGCATCTATTCACAGAACTAACTCTGGCTCACGTTTCCCAGGCTCCGGAGATCCCCAGTTTAAGCTCTGCTGTATTACTGCTGAAGAAACCCTTTTTTTTTTTTAGAAACTGTGGATTTACCAGGCTTGGATGATCTCAGAGGGCAGGCTCTGCTTCCTCCTCCAGTTACACCCAATCTCTAACTTCTCTAGATGTTCTTTACACTAGCAGTTGAAGTCCACTCCCTCCAACCTGCAGCCAGTCCCTTCTCAAGCACTGATCTCAGGCTGATGCAGACCCAGCATGCTCTGCAGTTCTCCTGTTCTGATAACATTTCCTATCCTCCGGGCTGCAGTTGAATCCTGCAGCTGGAAAAGCACATACTGCTGTTCCACCTGGCTGGAGCTGCTGCAGAATACCCCCGTGGTTGTCCGTGTTCACAGGAAGGACCCTATGGGATGGCTTTGCAGAGCACAACAGGGATACTGATGTTCACAGCAGCCGCCAGCACAGCTCCTCTACTACACCAGGATGTTAGTGGCGTGTCAGTTGAAAGCAGCAGATGTGGACCTGAACTGGAAGCCAAAGGGTTACACAACGGGCTTCTCGACCGATGTGCAAACACTCAGCATCATCCTTCCTGTTCTGTGTAGAGCGAATGCATCAACTCTTCGTACCCATCCAAAGAGGAAACGTCTGCATTACTCACATCTGGCTGCCAGTGCATGCAGGAGTCGATACGTTCTCAGGCAGGGCTCACCATTTCAGAGCTGTGTCTCATTTTCCCTGCTTTCCAACACAGAAGGTGCAGAGAAACCCCCAAGGTGACACTCAGGTTGCTTAACAGGGAAACAAACATTCTCATTCTCACACTTAGGGAGAAACAAGTTATTAGTACTCTAATTGCTGCTTTTCTCTTTAGCCCACTTGAGTGACTATCCCCCAGCAGCGCCATCATTTCAGGAGCTGCATTTTTCCAGGAATGATTAGATGTGCCACGAGGATCTCAGGGGTCATGCAGAAGACAGATGTACAATTAATTTCCTCAGGAATGTTCAGTTTAGTAGCAGCAATTTGGTTCTTCCTCTCCTGACACATCAGCCTCACTTAATGCATTTATTTCATTACTTTTATTCATCAGCTTATCACAGTGAATAAGGCAAAACCAAAACAGGACATGCTCAAGGTCATCTAGTTTATCTCAGGTGGTTTCCAACACCTTTCTCAGCTCACTCAGGTTTCAAAGTTAAAACTTTGTATCTTCACAAACTCCCCAGCTCCTCCAACTCTCTCTTTACATGATGTCATCCTCCTCTGTTTTGATTTTGTAATCAGTTAAGGGCTAACCTTGTTGTGACAATCTGTGATGGCCTGCAGAGGTTAGCTCAAAATAGATATGTTGCCAGTCTGCCTCCTAGCTGAAAACAAACCTTCCCCATCTTCAACCCACAAAATTCTTTCTGAAAACAACTTGAAGCAGTTACTCAGATAGGATTAATCCCACCAATCTGCGTATGCTGGTAACATAAGCCTAAGGACTCTTTAGATAGGGATGCTGACAATCTTGGCTATTTCAGGAAATGCATCTCATCATCCAGCCATCAGTACCTTGCTGTTTCCACAGGACCTGAGCCCTAAAGAGAGGAACTCAAAGGAAAGGGGGTCAAAGAAGAGATAACAGCAGCTAAATTCTGCAGGGACCCTCCTTGTACTGACATGCCTAGTAGCAAGTTTTTTTTTTTAAATCTACTGTAAAGAACTCTAGGAAATCGTGGCCAAGTATTTCTAAAGAAGATATATTCCCAAGATTTCCAGCATTTTAGCATTCACATCCAATGCTTCTTGCATCTTCAAAATACACCAGTCTCACAGGTTCAAGCTACAACATGGGAGCCGGTAGCCTCCAGTTTTGTTGTGCTACCAGCAGTTTCCAAAATGACACAAATCTCAGCACAATTATCCAACAGGGCTCATACAGACCTTGTTTAAAAGAAAATATTCCCCAGTAACCGCACGGTGACATCTCAACCTTTTAAGATCTTCCACGTGCACGTTCAAAGAACTTTTCAGTATCCCCACTACTTTCAATTTTGTCTCACAAAATACTTAAGATCTATTTTGTGGGTTCAAAATACCCAGCTTTGAACCCCCTCAGATTAACATGAGAATTGTGGAGTTTATTTCTCCAGTAAACTGATTTTGGACCCACAGGTTTAGGAAGGCAGATGAACCCAATGGCAGCGCTCGAGATTTATTTTTTTTTTAAGTCAGAATCCTAAATCTTAAGGTACAAATCACTCCTGGGGTCACCTAGCAGAATCATTGATAGAAAGGTAACATAAACTTTTCTCTATGAAAGAATCTCTCCTCAGGTAACCTGCAGCAGTAATTGCAATTATATCCAAACTAACCACACAAAAATGCAGACAGACTCTTGAAATACTTGGAAAACAAAATTACTCAGTATCTTTAAATTTGCCTTGCTGTCATAAAGACCTCAAACACTGAAAACAACCCTGCAATAATTCCTAGAAATGTTTAAGCTTGAGAAAAGAACTTTTAAGGGCCACTTCATTTTGAATGCTATGACACAAGAATCTCCGCTTCCTTTACAGTCCCTGGCAAACATCAGAGAAACACACCACGCGGGCCAAGTACAACTGTGGATTTATGGCTCTGCAACTACAAGGGTCACGTTAGCTTTTAAGTCATGAAGATAGAGATATGGCATAAGGGCAGCTCTGCAAGCAAACCCAGCCAACAGGAGCGCTGAGGCTGCCAGGATTGCAGGAACCAAGCCATGCAGAAGATCTATGTGCAGAGAAGCAAAGAGGGGAGGGCAGAAAAATGAAGAGATCAGGAAAGGTCTCCAGCTTGTTAAAAGCATTTCTGCCTTCCCAGTTTCTCCTGCTATGTCAGCCTAAAGCCGCCACAGGTCCCCGCTGCCCCCAGCCCTCCCCGTGAGCCAGAATGCAGAGTGCAGGAGGGAGCAGGCTCTGCTTGGCCAAGCAGCTGAAATCAAACTGATGCGGTTTTGTTCTGCCTCCCCGCTGTACCTGATTATCCCCGCTTTGATGCTGCCCAGGGGAACGCGGGACACAGAGGGGATTTACTAATTATGGGACAAACTCTCAAAAAGTTTCTGTGCAGTCAGTGGGATTAATTGCAGCAGCAAGCACTCGGTCACTTGGACAGGGGATGGCAATGGAAGTGCAGGCAGCAAGGCTCCTCTGTGCACGAGGCTGAATCCAACCAGCCCCTCTGCCCCAGTTCTGCCCTGGGGGACACGACTGCAGCACGTCGAGGCCAGGGCTCCTCTTAGACTTCAATGTCTGTGGCACCAGAGTTATTGAGGACAGAATGGGATTCTTGAGCTTTGCACGCAGCAAGTCCTCTTCTGAACTTGACAATTTCCAAATAGCAGCACAGATGCCTCTGGCATGCCCACTATTTACATTAAACCAACATCGCTATGAACATATATGTGTTTCCAAACTTACACCGCCCAGGAGCAGGTGAGGCAAACTGTTTGCAGACTGGTTTAAACTTACCACACAGCCCATTCCTTTCCCAGAGCAGGGAGGGCGAAGCATGAGAATGATGTGAATTCCCCAATGTTTATCTTGCTCAACGGGTTTTATTTAACCGCATCGTTAGGTCACCCTCAAATTCCCCTGAACAATGAGGGGAAAACCCGCAGAAATGGGTGTGGCTTCACCAGCAGAAAGAAGGGGCTTTGTTTCCTTGATGTGCAGTTCAAAAAATGCACACGTTTACCAATCCTAATTAATCCTGATAAACACAGAGCTGCAGCAAGGAAAGCTGCAGTGGCTGCAAATACTTTATCACGGAAGAGAGGCTGCTAAGACGCACTGCCTGGTGCCATGCAAATGCACTCCTCACAGTCATGTGCCTTTAAAATGCTCATGCCATTACCCAGCTGCACCTTTGGTAGCAGAGGTTTCTTGTCTAAATGACAGTTTCTCTTAATATGGGATAAGGAGGGGAATATAGGACTCGCTCCCTTCCTTTGCTATGATGCCCTGTAATTTATGGATTAGTCTTGCAATTGTTCTACTGCTTCAGCATTTGCTTGCAAAGGAAACCTCTTCTCTGTGCAGCTATTTAGGTTAAAAAGTAACCTCATTAGATTCCCAGCGCTTTGAAGACAAATTTCAGTTGCTTCCCCTACTGGAAACCTTGCCAGCTGAACCTTTCTCCTCCTCCCCCCTCTTCTTTCCAAGCAGCCAGGATCCATCCAATACAGACAAAAATCACCCTGTCTAGAGGAGCTGACTGTTGGCATGTTTTCAAATACCTCTCCCTTGCACAGCAAGCAGGCAATGTCTCAGACTCACTATATTTAATATTAGGAGCATTTCTGATGCAGCACAAGCATTAAGGATCTGTTTCCCTTTCCTGCGTGCAGATTGGAGGCCTTTGAATTTTCAAAAAGATTTGCAGTGAGCTTCAACAATCACTACCACCCCCCCAAACCCTTTACTTCCCCTCTTCCTGGCCTCTTTATTATTTATTTAGCCAGATCAAAGGGCCTTTTCATCAGGCTTGTATGCTGCTGAAGTCATTTCAGATCACAAACAATGGTGGACAAACTCTGAAAATAGCTCCCCATAGGACTAAGAAGGATCTGAGCAGATTCAAATTCCCCAAAGCTCAGACTCTGCTCCCAAATACAGACTGGTTTCTTCCTCCCACTCCCCTCAAAACACAACACAGTATGTGCAAACACAAATGCACAGAGACCTCACCATTTTCTTCTGTAGCAATGCCCTCCTGTTGCTCCTTTGTATTACTCTTTTAGCTTCAAAGCCAGGCCAAAATCATCATACCAAAGTTCCCTCTCCTCAGCCTTGGATAGAGATGGTAAGGAAACAGGTAAAGGAGGGCCATATTTTCAATCCACCTGAATAAAACTTCATCTTCACCCACATGGCCATCAGTGTTTGGCTCTAGCCAAATCTACTTTCTAATCTAGAGGAAACAAAAACTGGCTGGGATTTCAAATTGTGCAAGGAAAACTAACAGAAGCCAAACAAGCAAGTCTGGAATGAGGAACAAAGCACACACCATTTTCCACTCCTGTATGTCAGACTACTGAAAAATCTGTAAAACTCTAAGGGAAGCTCTGGCCATTTTTGTTCCCCTCACCATTACTGATTTCACTCTCCCCTTTCCTACATGGCTTGCTTGTTTTCTACATTAGGTGCTGCTTGAACCTAAACAAAATCTTTTCCCTTGGCAGATGTAATTAAAGCATTTCTTAAGTACTGCAATAAGTAACTGCAACTTTCTAGAATGAATCACACCACAAGCTTCTTTTTTCCCCTTTCCTTACAGCAAGCCTTCTGCAAGGCTCTGGAGCTGCATTAAACTTCCCCGTGCCATAAAAAAAAATCAATCTGGTCTGTTGTTTTTTGGTTGGTTTTCTTTTGGTTGTGCATTTTTTTCTCTCTAAAAGGCGTCAGGTCTCTCTAGCTAAGCCAATGAAAGATGCTACAGTTCTTCCAGACACTGTCTGTAGCTGAACACAATACGTAGTCTCATATAAAAGCGATGAGATCTTTGCTGAAAGATTATCTGCCTCAGGAGTGAAAACAGTGGACTGAGCTTCGTGCTTTCTTTTCTTATCTGGCTGCCATTTTAGAATCTCGCTTACCTGACTGACCCATACTCAGGGGGATGTTGATACCTCATCATCGGCCCATCCGATCTTCCCTGCTGGCTCACGCGATGATCACTATAGAAATGCCCCGAGTCCTGAGGTTTGCAGTTCATAGATGGGGTGGATACGTTTTTGTAAGGATACTCTGGAGGAGGACCCCGCTGTTCCATCCCTTTCATGCTGGGCTGGGAAGGGGGCTGCACCGAGTTCTTGTAGAACTCATTGGAGCCAGAACTTTTATAAGGGTCGCTCGACTGCTGAGGAGAAAGCGGAGAGAGGGGGGGAGAGCGGTGCGCTCGTGACAGGTGCGTGCGCCTTGACACCGCTGGTGGCCAAGGACAGCTGCATCAGCCTCTCGCTCAGGGAGCGGACGTGTCCTTGCTTGAGGTCCTTAAGTCCTTCATCCTGGTGGACCTTCCCGGGGCTCACTCGCTGAACCGTGGGTCGCCCTTCAGTCCTCATTTTTTGGTTGGTCACCCCTGTTACATAAAACGCTGCCCCGACACTAGCATGCGGCTGGCCCCTGAAATACTGTGACTGCACTTTGGCTTCCTCATAGGTCGGGAGATCCTCGCTGTTCTGGAGTCGCGGGGAGAGCTGCTTCTCCATGATGCTGTTGTCCACCTGAATCTCCTGGCCCTGGGGCTCCTGACGGGCAGCATGAGTCACGAGCTGGTGGTCCTGGGAGCTCAGCCCTTCGTTCTGAGATGCTGGACTCCCGGTGCTGTTGAAAGGGGGGGCATTTCCTGTGGCTTGCTGGTGTAAGGCAAGAAGGTTACGGTTGTCATTTGGGTTTCCGTATCTGAGCTGCTCCTGCAGCAGGCGTTGTAAAACTGTCGTAGCTGCTTGCTCTTCTGAATTCCTCATCTCAAACTGTGGTGCCTTTTGGGTGGAATGTAAAAGCTGCCCTTGACCTAAGGAAAGGAGACACGGTTATTAGCGCCTAAGCAGATCAAGAAGACGACATTTAAGAGCAATGACTTAAAATATGGAAGAAAAAGGCAGGTTAGATTACCAAAGGTTCCCATAACAATGAGGATCATTAAGGCCCTTAGACTTGCATGCTAGGGGGCAGAGCCTCAAAGGTGATGAAAGGTGACTTGCAAGTTTATAGGAATATCAGTCGACTGCAAGCTGCAGGGATACAGGCTGAATACCTCAGACAGTAAGGCTGCTTTCGGGAGAAAGGAGACCTATAATTCACAGGACGATGGTAAAAATGCCTGAGTCCTGCTTGTTTTGCACTTACAGCTACCAACAGTGAAATAAGTTTCCCATATTTGCAGGGAGACAAAGATAAAAAGGTCAAGTCACCAAACTATCAGCTTTAAGGAAGGGGAGGGGGAAGAAAAATTAAAACAAAGAGTTCTGTTGAGACTGCATATATGGTTCACAGGAAGTAGACGCATCTCTTTGTTTGGATCAGTTAAAGCATGTAATGAATACCTGGATAGCCAGTGGATTTTTAGAGTTAATACACAGAGTGAGATCAGTACCTAGTCTCCATGCTGCAGAAAATAGTACATAATGGGGCAAGTGAGGACTCTAACTTCCTGCTATACAAAGGCAACCAAATCCTCACTCATCTAAATATCATCAGCTGAACACATGCAAATGTAAGAGGAGGAAAATAGTTGTCTGATCTAAGGCACAGAAAAAGATCTACAAGCGACAGGAAAAACCACTGCATACCAATGAAAGAAATACAAAGAGCCAATGTCAAGCACATCCAATGAACAGATTTCAGAGGCAGTAACCAACAGCAGTTATCCCTCACTTAGTCTCCCAGTAATTTGTCAAGGAAACTCATACCCACTGACCTTACATAAGCTGAAATATCAAAAATGAGTATCTCTGCATTGAACTAGAAGCAGAGCTACTTCTGAGCTAGAACAGCTCAGAACAGAGCATGCTTTAGAAACACATGTTGGTATTCTGGTACTACCTTCTGACACCTTTCTTCTGTACAACACTGTCCCTTAGGAATAGGCAATTTGCTCACACTAGCTCGTTCTGTATCAGACCTAGGGATAAGCTGCAGGAGTCAGGAGACCTGGAGATCTGCTTCGTTCAAGGTCTCCACAAACCAGCCAGTTTCCTTCCTCAGGACAGCCTACCATACGAGTCCTCCCCTGGAATACAAAGCCTCAGTGGGTCAGGCAGACAGAACTCTTCTGCAAACTTTAATGAAGAGAAAGTTAAAATCCACCTCATCCCGGGCTGCCTCATCAAACTATGAATTCAGGCCCTGCTGAACAGCCAGAAATGTGATTTTTCTGAAATCCTGTTTGAAGCAGCACATACCTATGTCCTTCACTTTGACTTCCTTGGCAAGGAGGAGCGGTTCTGGCACATGGGGGGACACAGCCTTCCTCCCACACGTCCAAAATTTCCACTCAGAGATGGCTTCAGTCTCCTCTTCAGTGGGACAGATCACTTGATACTCTCCTCGCTTCCAAAATAATTCTGAGGAAAGTATTGAAAACATCATTTTAATCGGCAGACGAGACCCTAGAAATAACAAACCTTGGCTCATATTTAATATTATTCTTTGTAGTTTCTTGTTTTCTCCCACAACCCAGCAATCCTGATCCCTTTAGGATGAATGAACCCCCATGTCCCTAACAATCTACTCCAGCTGCTGCTTTAATCATGACAATTTCTGCTTCGAGATTAAATGTTGCCAAGTAATGCTCTGTTCCATCTGTGCCTCCAAGTGAAACAGTGATTAAAACCCTCTAATTCCTTAACTCCATTGTTTTATTTTTTTGCTAAGAATGAAAGCTGCAGCACAGATGACGATACTCTGTGCTTACAGCTCCTTTTTTCAGTGGAACTGTATATTGCAAATTCGAGCAGAAATCCTTTGATGAAAGGTGCTATGCTTATGTGCTTCATAAACTTCTACAAAGTGTGCTTCAGAAATGACTGAGAATGATCGGTATATAAGCGTTAGCTTTATTTTACAGACTGGGAAAGTGAGAGAAAGAAAAGGACACTGCCAAAGTCTATGCCAGAAATACACTGCAGAGCCCACACTAATTCCCCAAACATTCTTTCATTACGTTACTTTTCCCTTTCTGAACATAAAAGCTCTAAAGAAACTTTAACCATTGAGGGGAGAATCAGAAAAACGTGCACCTAGGTACATTATTCAAGACGTAGTTAAATCCACTTCTAAAGGTGTCCTAAATAAAAAGGCAAAGAAGCAAAAGAAGAGGAACTTACTTGTGTGCACTGCGTTTGTACTGTAGGGGTAAGCAATTAGAACTAGCAAAATTAAAAATATTCATTGGAATGTATATTTTTACTTAATTTCCTGCAATGCTGCAAAAAATGAAATGAGCAGACGTAGTGGAGGAATGCAGACGTGGATACTTCTGCCTTCGTCTCGTTATAGCACACATACACACCCAAGAAAAATTATCTCAGATCTGCAAGTTAAATACTTGAGGTGTCAACAGCAATTTCAAGGCACATGAACAATATCTAACCAGGGAACAAGGCTGTGTTGTGTGGTGTGGTACTTCAAGATGGTGGTTGAAAAAAAGCTTCTAATGTCAAATTCTTAACTGGTGACTTAGCTCGAGAGGGATATATTGAAAACAGCTGCCAGCAAATATGCAGCAAAGAACCTTAGACCAGGCATTAAGACAGCATATCACTAGAGCAGTCTCTTGTCTCCTTTCCCTATTTGCACAAGAGAAGTGAGGGATTCCTTTCTTTCTCCCTCAAACTGGTATCACTGACTCTTCTTTTTCTTTTTTCTTTTAATAAAATTGCCCTAAGCAACCTATTTTATTAGAGCATAAAAAGGCTTTTATTATGCAATACGATGCTGTCTTTCCACCCAAAGTTTTCTTTTGTCTCTACAGGAAAAATGTAAGGGGGGAAGAAGGGGGGGGGGGGGGGGAATTTGTTTGTTTTTTTTAATACAAAGATACAACCCAGCTTGAGATTCTGCCTCTCTGCCTCAAAGATTTTCTCCACTGCGCACACTTAACTCATGCAAACACTCAAGGAAGCAGTGCTGAGCATAATCATTTCACACACACAGTTCTACCTCACAGCCACGTGAGCTCATTCTGCTGATCAGAAGATGGGTGGGCACAGTTCACACTGTAAGTATCTGCTGGGAAAGAGCACTCCCAATTTTAGCATGGATGCAAAAAATCCAGAGAAAGAGGTGGACAGAGATGCAATATGAAGATCCTCTGGCCAGCAAACCCAGTTTCTTTCTGACATGCTCTATGCTGCCTTTCCACCCAAAGACTCCCTTTGTCTTAGCCGTAAGACTGTTAGCACGAAGCCTAGTTCTTTCCAATTCTATCCTATTATTTATAATTAACAAAGAAAATCTTGTGCAATTAGCTTTGGTGGCAGCATTCTTGGAATCTGCTTTCTGGGCAAGCTGGAAACTCATGGCAGAAACCAGTTAGTGGGGCTTTTTTATGTAACAAAACACAAAAACCAACAGTACCGTCGGAACTGAAGCCCATGTGTTATTTATTTGGACACCAAATTCTATTTGTGTCAGGCTCTTCCAGCAATTTCATTTCTCAGCGTGCTGAGTACTGAAATTAGTGAGGTGCACTGGAAAAGCTGTTAGGATAGAGTTGGAAGGAAACTGATAGGTTCTGTAAACATTCTAAACAGACATCTTTTGGGGTTTAGCCTCAATCTATTAAGACGGACAGGGCTGAAGAGATAACCACACTTGGTTCATTTCAGACTACCAAAAACTCTGCAAAACTACTGGCTTATGCACTGCGTGGTACATTCTTCATAACCACAGAGCCCAGCAAAACCTTGCTTTCCAAGTGGAAAATTCAGTTTTTTAACAATTCTCCTCCAAGCAGCCACCATGATGTAGAGCTCCCAGGCTGAACAGACTTGGCACTTTGCTCCTGAGTGTCATAGCTCATGGATGACAAACATACCACCTCATCTCAATCCCTACTCCTGAAATTACCTCGGTCTGTTTTTATCTGCATGTTCCCAAGCCCAGAACTGAAGAAATAACACAGGAACTGCGAAGTGTTGGATGCAGTCATGCTGAGGCCAAGAATGAGCATAAAGGAGAGGCTGAACAGGTGCTGTTTAACAAAGAAAAGGCCCATTTTCACTGGGCATTGTGTTAAGGTGTAGTAACCAAGGCTTCTGTGTGAAACATCATGCAATAGTGCACAGGAACTGTGCCAGTCTGTCATAAGGAAGTACAATTAATGAAGATTTTAAAAAGATAACGCTGCCAGGCTGTAAGGAACCAAAGCAGTGCATTTCTGTACAGCATGCAAATACCTTTCAGCATTATAAAAATAAACAAGCTTAGACAAGTGAGCTACTCACCGCTGCTTGATGAGTGGCTATAATGCTATAGCACAATTAACCTGCATGGAGCAATAATAACCTCACAAGCAAAGAGAAGCATCTCTCTAGCTTGTGAAACAAGGAGGAATGCAAGAGTCCCTGTGAGGGCAGCCTGTACATACTTGCCCAGAGTGACTGCTCAGCCAAGAAGCTAATTAGCTTACGCATCAGGTGGGATGGAAACAGGTTCATCACCTCAAAAGCGCTGTAGTACAGTTAAGCACTTTCAGTTTTACTACTAAACTTTGAGTCATTCATATACAGACAGAAAAATCCAACGACAGTCAGATTCCAAACCTGAGCACTCAGTAAACATAGCTTCTTCAGACAGAAAGTTTCTAAGAGGCCCGATGGTGCTGCCAAGTATCCTGCATCTCACAAAATACATACATGTAATACTAACCCTGGCTGCCTACAGGTCATGGATGCTTATCAGTCAGATGAAGTCTTAAGTTGTTTTTTTTAGCTAGAGTTATCTCCAAATATACCTGAATGCTGCAATAGAGAAAGGGAACACAAACCAGAGACAGCATGGGAAGAACAGCCTGCGAAGTCCTCGAGCAACCGCAGAGAGCAGCTCACATGCTGAGTCACCCACTGTTTAACAGAAATATGCCCTTACTACATGGCCCATGCAAAACTTGGCACACAGATTGCCTGATCCTGCAAAATTCACAAGTGCCTGTAAGACCACTGGAAACCTGGCTCTTGTGCACACACAAGCCCTTGGAAATGATTGGGAGCATTGGACTCAAACGGGTGGGGTCCAAAAATTATTTAATGTACAGTGCAGACTACCACTTTCCAAGTGATAGTCCTCCAAGGAGGAGGAGTGCACACGCTGAGATAGTCTCTCAGTGTGCTGCTCCCAAATGTTCCCAAGGCCGATACCCACAAGGCAGCACACAACAAACAGCACGGTTCTGACAGTGCTTCAGTGCCTCCTTGAAGCCAAAAGCAGGTTTCAGGCTCCAGCAATAAGCACCTCCACAGCTTTCACTCAAGCATCCCATCCCTGCTTGCCTGGATCTGCTGACTGCATCTCAGGTGATCTTGGAGGGTGGCACCAAGCAGGTGCATGGAGCAGAGCCAGCATTACTCATCTTCATACCAGAGGGACAGAGTCACTGGGCAAACTAGAAAAACTTCCTTCTTTTAACTAAAAACAAGAACAATGTCACCCAGAGGGGTGCAAATAATACGCATACCCTTTAGATTAGCTCATCTGGCAATGACAGCAAGAGGCCACCACAACTCCCATGCACTGGTCCCAGCTCTAACGTCTCTGAGCCCACCTTGGCCCTACCTCGCCACAGCCACCACCCATTCCCCTCCAGCACTTGTGGACTGGGCCTTGGTCACAGAACAGCACAAGGAAGCCTGGCAGGCTTTAAAGAAAAGCAGCAAGTCATTTGGTCTTGGAAAGAAGTCAGAATACCAACACAGGAAGAGCCCCTCGAAATAAAAGCACCATGGAAAAACTCAAAAGCCCTTAGAATTACTGCTCCCTCACTGGAAAGTATCAATTTCTTCACAAAGAGGTACCTATAATCTTAACTGACATAATTTAGGCTTGGCATTAAAGGGGAAAAAAAAAAAAAGAAGAAGAAAGACTTACAGAAGCTGGTACAAATAGGAATGCTTCATGACTGGAGGCGTTTTGATAACAATGTTATGGAACTTCAAGACAACAGAATTTTGAAAGTGGAACTCAGAGAGACACACTGAATACACTGCTCTAACAGAAAAACCAGTCTAGGTACATTCATCCAGCTGTCTGTACTGGGAATTTTTAAGTTAACACACCATACCATTCCCTTATTTAAACAGCTATGCAGTGCTAGCAGGCATACTGGCACATCTGTGCAGATGGCCCTCCAGCAGCACGCACTGCCACTTCTGCATATTTCATGAAACACCAGCTCCAAAAGAGGCAGCAGGAGCTCTGCTGCTAGCTTCATAAAGGCCAAGATCTCACCTTTTAGATGTCACCTCGATAAAAACCATCAAGCTTACACCGCTTTAGTCACACCAGCTCTCATTTCGGAGGTCTGCCTCCCGGCACACACTGAACAAGATTCATCTGCTTCAAACTCCACAGATTTCCAGTAATTATCCTTGTCGAATTTAGGATTTGTCATAAACCCAAGCCACAATTCTAATTCAGCATAGAGCTTTGTTTTGTCTTTGTAGAACGCTCCGCTCCTTGCTGCAGCCAGCACTCAGGCACTGCCCCGCTTCTGTCGTCAGCAGCCCCTGTCCCACAGCTATCCCAAGTATGCCCCGCACCGTTTTCATTGCATTGTGTGGTTTCTCCATTCCTCCACTGATTTAGTCCAGGCCTCTCCTCGGGGCTCGCAGATAATGGAAACCATGTGAGAGTAAAATGTAATCTTCAAACATGCAAACCAGTTTCATGTGCTTTATCAGAAGCGAGCAAAATGTTGACAGTGCATCATTTGTCCCTACCGATAGGATCGGGCTGCTTTAATTGCTGCTGAGATTAAAAAAAAAAAAGATTACAATCAGCATCTGCATGAAAAATGAAGACAAAAATCGAACCCAAAAGCTTAAGCTTTGAAAACAAGAGGAAAACACTCCCTAGCAGCTGTAGCTCTTTGATGCTACTTTAAGGTTGTTACTCCTCAGATCCCAGTTGTGACATCTGAAAAGTTGTGTCATGAGTTGATACAAATAAAACTTGCACGCAGGGAAGGGTGTAGAGAAGAAATCAGCACGGCCTAATGCCAGCATGGAATTTTCTGGCTTTTTCAAGCTTTACAATTTAAACTATTTTAAGCCCTTTTTTAAAAGCAGGAACTCTTCTCATTTTACAAAGCAGCTCTACAGAATTCAGCGGGAATAGCCACGGAGCAAGGAAAGCAATCTTGCCCTCCTACTTTCCAAGGGCTGCCTAGTTTTCTTAATAAAGGGAAAAAAGCAAAACCTCAGCCCATGTCCCAGCCACCACTCACCTGACCGAGCTGGCAATGCTGCAGGAAGGGAGCAAGTCCTGCTCATGCTGGGATGAGCCAGGATCACTGAGCAAGCCCATTCTGTGACTGGACTGGATAAAAGATGGACCACCTTTTTTTTTGTCTGTTAAAGCAAAACCCAGCTGAATATACAGACCACCATATTTTTTAGAAAGCAAAGGTGTTATAAAAGTGGTTTGGGTGTCGCTCTTTTATCATAACCACTTGGGTTTTTCATGCACACCTTGTAAAAATCTTTAATTACTTGTAGGGTGATTAATTAAGCCTCACCACCACACTGGGAGGCAGATATTACGAAGCTCTTTTCAGCAGTGTGATTGGCTCAGCCCTGGCCTACACGGATGGTTCTGCTGCCACAACTATGTCACTCAGGAATTGTTTTTTTTTTTCCATGTAACTATTCCAGCAACCACTCCAAAGCAGATGCAGCTACACTGGGAAATAATGGTGTTGAGGTATATTACTCAGCAAAACTACATCCTTTGTTCATATAAACTTCATCACTACTAGAAGGATTTTTCATAATGACTGGAGCAGCGAATGCTGAAAGTGTAGATTCCGCCAACGTGGATTTGTTAAGGACATGGACATCCTAGAACCTGTGCAAGCAGGAGGCAGGGAATTCTGAATATAATCTACAGCTGGAGAAGATGCTCTTGCAAAGTATTCCTGGTGGCTGCAGAAACAGGAAGGTAGAGCAATGCAGTATTCACCCACCAAAGGACGTCCACACACGTTCCAGCTGTGACAGAGCAGCGTCAGGAGCTAACAGCACACTGTGGATCCCAAGATTTTTCTATTTTCCCAATCAAGATTCAAGTGCTACATTCCCAATTCCGACCCAGCAACAGGAAAGGGCAGGTGTTTCCATGCACCTTTGGAGTGGTTTTCCTGCTGCTCTCCTGAACTTATCCAAGGATGGGAAAGACTATGCAACTGCTCACAGTCTCTTAAATCTTTATCATTCTGTAGTAAAAAAAGAGTTTCAAAGTCATTTTTACCTAATACAGATTATGCGCAGCAATGAGAAGCATTCAGTTGTGACAGTTTCAGTGCGATGAGCAATACAACACTCAATTCCTCGGGTGTTGCTGCAGGCTGACATTGTTTTCATGCTCTACATCTCCGAAAATATGCCAAATGTTTCAGTTTTGTTTCTTTTGAAATAAAAGAAAATTAAAAAGTTGGCAAACTGAGGGGATCTCTCCCTCGCTGCTCTCCCCAGCCCAGAGCAGGACAGGACAGCCCCAGCACAAAGCAGCACCGTCTGCTCCAGCTGGCCACAGAACAGCCCAGATGAGCAAAGGAAGAGAAGCCCACCAAACCCTGAAGTGAAAGGAGTCACTGAAACATGCAGTTACTTTCCCTGAGAGTCACAAAGAATAATCCTAAAAGGTTAACTAATCTACTTAACAAGTTGTGAGTGAGACAAAATGTTTTAAAGCAAATAATTTCTGTGATGCAACTCTAATGCAGAAAGTATTACAAAATCTATCCAATCAAAAGCACAAATTGGCATATTTCATAGGCATTCATATCAGAGAACTGCTCAGTCTACAATCAGATGTGATGAGTATTATACTAACACAAATAACAGCCAGTTTTATTTGCCCAGTGAGTCCCATTTCCATCTGCTAACCAATCCTGATGAATGGGATACACTTTAAAAGTAGTTTTCAAGGAGAGTGACCAAAGACCTGCAAAACCTCCCAAAGATTTTCAAATACATGTTTTTAAAAAGAAAAGGTTATTGAGGTTGATTGTCTAAGCATAAAATAAATCACTCTGTGAGATAATAAGAGTAAAAAAAGCAACAGATATGACTAGCATTACCCTTTCACTCTGCAGGACCAAGAATGCAGATGGTGTGTCAGTAAAACATGGGAAGATTCAGCTCTTCAAAGGAGGAGAGCACTCGGTTTTTCAGCACCAGCAGTAGAGGAGCTGCTCACGACCAAGCATGACAACCACTACAAATGACGACCACAACTCGTGATCCAGGGGTGCTGTGTGAGCCTTCAACACAGGTTCTTGCTTTGCTTAAGCTATGCACTCACACTGCTGCCACTCGACAGGATTTTGAAGCCCTGAGAGCTCTGCTTCCATGGGTCTTTTCATTTTGCTCTCAGTTTTCTGCTCTGTGCAGAACCTTTTCATCCACCTATTCCTATCTGCTCACCTATTTATCAGAGATGAACCTATCTCCCACTTAAATTGGGTCCCTGGTTTGCCCTGAGTGGCGACTTAAGCACAGATTCACACGGGCAAGTTTCAAACGTATCATTACTTAAAAATTAGAACTGAGTATCCAGGCAAATACAAATTACAGCACTCCTGAAAAACTCCTTTCACCTACAGGCATAGTAGGTAAGACAAATACTACGCTGCTTATTTGAAAATGACTTGCTCCTAGGGCCTCCTTCACACTATTATTCTCCGGAGTTGCTGAGATGTTTTTCTTTTGGCTTGAAGATTACATTTCAAAACTTCTCTGGAGAGCTAAGCAACATGCAAGATTTGGATATTTGCTGACTTAAGAGTTCTCCTGCCCAACAGTACAACATTTTCACATGGACACAGCTCCAGTGTCAGATCTGCTCAAAGCACAAACCAAACGCTTGCACGGAAGCGGGAGATACGAGCACAGCACGGATGCTGCAGCGATTCCTCCTGTAGCCAGCACTGCACTCCAGAGCTGGTTGGGAACACGCTCCCTCCTGTCTAACAGGTTAACAAGTGCAAAGCTCCTGCAGCCAGCCTGGCATCACAGGGCAGCTGTGTGCCTGTTCTTTCAGACAGACAATGACCTAAGAGCCTACAACATGAAGATGATGTATATGGGGTACACATGGAGAGAAGATCATACATACGAGGCAGGCAGAAGTCTGATCAAAAAAGCAACTACACGTCGGAAAGCAAGAGTAGCAAAGAATCCCAGCAAGCAGAAAACAGCTCACAGAAATTGCCTGTGGCCCAGATTCAACACAATGGACTAAATCATTCCGACAAATCCTCTACTGCTTCCTGAAACTTTACAGCCCTGGCAATAGAGAAGTGTTCCAAATTGCCCAAGAACCAAGAAATCCAAGTTCTCCTTTGTTTTTCAGGGGAAAGAAGAGGAGAAAGAGAGCCTTCATCCTCTTTGCCAATCATCAAGAATGGCTGTTCTCACACTATTCTAAACCTCGCGTCTCCATGGAAGGGGATACCTAGCAGCAAACACTGGCAAGAAAGGACATTCCACTCCTACTATATTGTCCCCAACAGCAAGGAAAGAGATCTGTAACGCTGTTAGGAAGTTTCAGTTAGGAAACCTTTCAGAAGGCTTCTTCACAAGTGTCTGAAAATACCCTGAAATATGGGAACGTGCAACAAAAGTTAGATGGGGGAAAAACAGGCATCTTATTTTAATCTGAAAGCTTTTACACTTCACCCCAACGTGGGAACGTCTAATAATCCAAGAATCTTTTGCCAAGAACAAGGTCAGAGTTTTCTAACTCAGAACAGAGCCTAACACACACCCTATTCTGCTCTGCACACAGAATCTCATAATTTACAGGTGTTTGGAGTCAGGGTTTAGTTACTTTAATACAAAACCTGAACACGTAAGAACTTCCTTATATTGGACTTCATCTTTCCATCGGGTTACAGTTCTGCAGCCCTTTAAGGGCTGTCAGTATGAACAGAGCAAGAACTGCAACCCAGAGCCGTGCCCCAGGAGAGGTATGAACAGACAGATCCATTCACAGCTAGAAGTATTTTACATTAACATACACTTGGACTGTTGATAATTCTGGAATTAAAGACTTATTTCTGTATATATATTGATATGGTAACAACCAAAACCTACGCCAGACTTTGCTCTATGTTAATAAAAGAAAGCCTTTAACGAGCTGAAATTTTACTTCATTATAGTGATGGTGAGCCTGAGCCAGGGGCCAAGACACCATGTGCTGGACGCAGTACAGAGTTAAATAGTGCATGCTGTTTCAACAACAACAACAACAAAAAGCTCAAAAAAACACCAAAACAAAACAACCCACATTACACTCAACTGGAAGTTCAAAAAAACAAAAAAAAAACAGAGGGAGAAAGGTTTATGTTTGGAGAACTTAGGGACTGTGAATTCTCAATTTCATTGTCAAAGTTCAGAAAACACAGCACTAAGCGAACAGGAAAGCTACTACCAAGTTATCTCCAGTTATGAGATTCTTGCTGTACTCTCACAGAGTGAATGGGTTATGCTAATCAGGATGCATCTGAAATATATCATTCAAGCCTTCTTGTACAAATATAGCTCTTATTTATCCAAAAAGATCCCCGCCAGCTGGTAATGTTTGCATACAATGCTAAACCCAACTTCAAGAACTCATGCATTCTGAGTCATTTCACATTTAAAAACATCAGTTCTCTTAGCTGTTACTGAAGATGGAGTATCCCATGAGAGGAATTGCTGTGGAATTCAGCAACACGCTATGTTACCGTCCTACTTCCTCCAGCACAAAGAAGTCATATGTTTTTGTCAGTTCTTTCTTCCCCTATCAGGGCTTTGCCTACAGAGTATCTTTGGACAAGGAACAAAAGGATTTGCACCAATCCCTTCTATATGAATCAAATATTTATGCTATTCCCTCTTCAAGCACTTTCATCTAGTAACCTGTGGAATGTGATCTCCTGACCTTAACACTCAAGCACATCTAAATCAGCTGCCCTTTGAGCTGCACTACAGACTGGAGGGAATTTTTATACATTCATACTACAGGCATATGAAAACCTTGTGGTGCATCTGCGGCACTGTGCAGTGCAAAGCAGGCCATGTGTTAGTCCAGAGTTACTCAAGTACACTTTGCAAAAGAGCAGTACTCTGATTCCTCAAAGTTTATGGCACAATCCGACGCCATGCGTCAGTATAAGCAGGTAGAATAATGGCCACGGTATCAGTACATTAACCTGCCATCACAACTCAAATATGCCTTGTGCAAATAATACCAAAATGATGAGGTCTCAGCACTGCTGATGGAATCCGCAGGGTCCGACTGTATGGCCCCTGCTGCTATGTTGTAACAGTGAGTCCAAGGAGACCAGGCTCCTCCTTCCCTCCTCCTGGAAATCCTTTCCTTTCCTCAAGGACAGCAAAAACAAATCATTCTGCACTGTTTGAGGCTCCCATTAATGTTTTAAGGGTAGAGGTTACATTGCAACAAAGAGTCCTGGAGAAAAAGAGGAAGACCAAGCACTCCTGATGAACCCTGAAATGTGACTTCTACACCAGAACTAATTTTCCCAGGGCCAGCCATGAACTTGCTGCTAGGAGCAGCAGTCAGTGCGGGAGCCCTGGTCCAAACCTGACTGAAGGATTTAACAAGGTCGTGGGCTCAGCAGTAAGGTTCGTTTTTTCTGTCAGTCCTGAACAACCAGTGTGGTGTTGCCATCATTCAGGCAGGGCAGCACAAGCTTGAGAAAATAGTTCTTCCGTTCCCAGCTGCGGTTTGGGAGAGACCTGGTCTCCAGAAGAAGTCACAGGTGGCAGAAAACAGTGAGACAGCAGCCAGAACTGTGTCCTGTCCTCTGATGGAGCCGTGCTGGACACCTGCCCCAGGCAGGCTCCTACACCTCAGCTCTGAGAGTTCGTCAGCTTCTGCCCTCCTAGGGAGAAAAGGACACCTTTTCCACTCTCTTTTCCCACCTCAGTGGGAGAAGAAGGAGAGAGGAATGGAGAAAAAAAAAAAAAGAAATAGGAACAGGGAGCAGAGCAGACCGATATTTAGCATTTCCTGTATCACTGACAGGAACAACCCACGCAGTGGGGAAGAGCGTGATGTCAAGGCTGGTTTCACTATATAAACAGCCAGATCCTCCCGCTGGGGGATGCTGCGTGCTTCCACGGGGAACAATACCATCCTCCCTGCAAAGGAGGAGTCCGACTATGAGCCACGTGAATTGCACAGGTCCTTCCCTTGCACAAAAGCCCAGCAGCAATGGAACTCCGGCCTAGGGGGAGTGGGGACAGAGACAGAGCTGGGGGACAAGGAAGGACGAGAAACTCACAGTGGTATTTCCACTTGTAAAACAGCACACATCCAGCACTCAGCCCCTAGAGAAAGGAGTATGCTCAAAACATGTTTCCCTTCACAGACTGGGCCTCCTTCCAGTTATTATGTGCACATGTCCCTGCTGCGCTTTCAGCCTTACTTGAAAAACACAAAAAACAAAGAAAATATCTTCACATTCACTCTGTACAGTGCCAAGCTCATTACCAGCCATCTCCAATAGGCTGATAAGATGGAGATACACCTTAATTACGGGCTCCACGCTTCCACACCTTGTGGCACAAGGAATAAGGCGCTTAATGGAAAACAAACTCCAGCATGGAATGAGAAATCCCAACCGATGGCAGCAGCCCTACTTACACGCATGCATACATCAACACACATACATGCTCCTCTGCAGAGCACTGTAAGCAACAACAGCCTGGACACGTGGATTACAACAAGCACGACGACAGCAACTGCTTTCTGAAAAGAGCACCACAAGAAACGTGGCTGACACAGACCCACTTCAGTGCCTTCCACGGAATTTTACTTCTCCAATTACGCGCAAGCACAGAGCTATTAATTTTAGTTAATATTTAGTGATGGTGAAACGGTCAGTGCATTTTTCATGTCAGTTTGCAAGATCGAGAGCACTCTTTGCAGGACAGAAATGACTGCCAAAAGCCCACAGAGCAGAGAGCCAGCCTGTCTCCCAGCTCTGGCTGCAAGAACGAACGCTGAGTCCCTGTGCCTTGAGCACATCTCTTACCTACTGATCTGCTGAAGACAAAAGGATTTTCTTCTTTTCAGAAACTGGACACTTGGAGCTCGCCGGGGTGGCCACACAAAGCTGCCCTGCTGCCAAAGGTATTCTTTCCCTCGGGTTTTTGTTGTTGCTTGTTTTTTTACCCTGGAGAGTAAAGGGCAGAGCAGTGGATTCAGCAGGGGCAAAGGGTGGAATCCGAGACCCGACGGGCGAGCTGCAGGGCTCTCTCCAAAAGATACTGGCTTCAAGGCGCTTTTGCTTGCAAATCCTTCTTCATCCTCAGTGTCAATAAAACCGGAGGGGGAAGCAAACTATTTCAGCGGCAGAAATACACCGGGCTCCGCAGGGGCAGGGACGCGATAGGAGACGGATCCGCGGCTCGACTTTTAATTGGAAACGAACGCGCTCACAGACGGGAGGGCAGCGCTCCGACGCTGAGAACGTCGAGAACGGCGGAACGAGCGGGCAGGACAGCCCCGCGTCCCGGGCTGCGCTGTCAGCGGGGAGCGGGGGCCCGCAGCATCGCGCCGGGGCAGACAGCCGGGCTCCCGCCGCTCCGCGCCTCGTCCCCGCGGTTACCTGAGCCGGCCGAGCGCGGCGGGGCAGGGCGGGGCGGGGCAGGACCGAGGAGCCCTGCGGTGCTCGCACGCAGCTCCGCGCCGCTCCCGCCTCTGTGTGCGCGGGGCGCCCCGCGGGCGGCACTCCGGCAGGGCGGGCAGGAAGCACGGCACGGCCCGCCCCCGGCCCGGCCCAGCGCTCCGCCGCTCGGATGCTACGAATAGTGGAAAGCGCGGCCAGCATACGTGGCTAACCGCCTGGAGGCGGGATGTTAAAGGAGTTCCCCTTCTATCGCGTTCCGCTTACAACGAGAACATCCATCGCGCGTCGTTGCGAGGCTCGCTCTGAGCACCCACACCTCCTACCAGCCCGACACGGCCATACCTGAGGGAAGGTGTGCACCCTGCCTCTTTTTCTCGGTAGCTGTATGCACACAGAGGTGGTTTCCTCTGAAGGCTTCAGCTCCTGGGGCTTTACACACACGCGGCAGCCTCCCTCGCACCCACCTCCCCGTGAAGGGATAAAAAAGCCCCATGCAGCTGCGTGGATCAGCGTCTGGGTGTAGCCTCCCTGCTTTGGAGGACCTCGTGCCAAAGGGCAGCATGCTCTCTTGACACCAACTCCTGCTGCTGAGTGCTGAAGCCCTGGTTCTGAAACGGGGTGAGCACCTTCACCATCTCAGGTGATGGCCTGGCCTGGCCATCACATCCATTTCCAAAGCACTCAGCACGTCAAGAGTGGCCACATCAAATCTCTGTGCTGTGAAACTTGGCCTACTGACTTGAGTTCATCCGGGCTCTTCATGCAAGAAGAGATAACCCAGCCTAGCCACCGACCCTTCAGCCATGAGAAGGGAATGACTCCTCTCCAGCATTCACAACTCTTACTGTTTAAAAGAAGAATCTGGAATAATGTTCGGGAAGTCAGACTCCAGAAATCCCAAATGCAGCCATATATAAACATTGATTCTTTACCCCTGTAATTGATTTCCATCCATTGGAGCCCTTGTGTGGAATAAATGTAGAAGCAGATGTAAACAACTCATTAACATCACACGACGTTACAGTTTACAAATGCAAATAAAGGAAAAAAAAAAGAGGACAGAACAAATTAATGAAGCACATATTTGCTCGATGCTGTGGGCTGGATTTGTAAGGGAATTACATAGCTACAGTCAATTAAGGAGTTATAAACTACACTTCAATCACACATCCTGCCTCCCTCCCACGTGCCGTAAGAAAACAGAGTGGGGAATAAAGAGAGGAGGTAGAGTCATCGGGAGACGAAAATATTGCTTCATTCAGACACAGAAGAGCAGCTGGCCTTGCCTGAGGCATGCTAACCTCAAGTCATCCGCTGCTGTTTATTCTACAGAGCACTAGCCGCTTGTGCTTAACCCACACAATCGGAGATAACAGCTTCATCGGAGCTGGAAAAGAACAAAGATGCACGAAATGCAGATGCTTCCCCTAACAATCCTGTCCCCCTGCAGCTCCCTCTGCCAGGAGCCCGGTGCACACGGGCTGGCAGAACAGCTGCCACTGCAGGAAGCGAGCAGTTTCCACACACACATCACGCCACAACGTGGGAATTCAGGAAACAGCACAAGAAAGGGGTTCCTAATAACTGCTCCAGTGTGCCCGGGACAGTTTGTGCAATCACACAGAGGTCACAGTCAATGCGTTAAAAAGCACAAACGAGAAATGCCACAACGGCAACTATTTCAAAGTAGGAAAACAAATCTCAAGCTCACAGCGAGCTTGGATGACCTGGAATTGCTCCACCTACAATTTTTTTAAGAGGTCGTCCTTCGCATTCTTTAGAATTCCTCCATCTTAAAGTTCCTCCCTCCAGGAATCTCTGCTGCTCCGCGTCCTTTGTCCACGGCAGCTGGAGCTCAGGAAGCTGCTGACATTATCCCTGGGTACAGAGAGGAATCGCCGCCCAGTCCCGCATCCATTCAGTGCAGTGAGAGGGGTGGAAATTAATTCCTGTTCATCCCTGGTCCTGAGCCAGTTTAACCGTGCTTTTCTTCTGGTATGTAAAAAAATAAATGCCTAACAATGCTGAGAAGTGTGAGCGAGCTGCTGGGACCAGACAGGGCATCCCCACCACCACCAAAGCTGGGAATTCTGTGTCCAGTCTGTAAATACAGTGTTGAGTAAAATAATGGCCCCACATTCAATTCACACTTGCATTATGTGCAAAGCCAGTTCTCATTCACCGACAGGTGGCAATGATAGATAAGCATTCATAGGGCACCCCCAGAAAGGACCACCCTAAGGCAACACCTGGAGCAGTAAGAGTTACTGTGTGCCCCTCTGCCTGTCTCTAAGCTCTCAATCACAGAATGGTCAAGGTAGGAAGGTACCTCTGGAGATCACCCATTCCAACCCCCTGCTCGAGTAGGATCCTCTGGAGCACACAGCCTGGGGTTGTGTCCAAATGGGTTTTGAGGAACTCCACAGAAGAATTACTCTAACAGGCAAAACCTGCCTTCCTTTTACAGAGCATTTTGGTAGCAGGTGTGTAACTGGAAGAGTGCTGAACAACTGCCAGCTACATCAAAAACAAATGAAACGTTTCAGCTTTGTTTCACCTGCACTCACAGCACAGTCCTCTGCACTGGATCAGCCTGGCAAAATAAGGGCTGTGATGTCAGTCTGGACAAAGAGACTTCCTTACGTGATGCTTGTTCTCCTGCAGTAGGGCCTGGAAGCCTTTAACTGATGTCTACTGCACGATAAATCCTTGCTGTATGAAAGCTGACCATGTCCCTCGTCTCTCATGCCTTTTTTTTACTGTTATTTTCCCTAAAGTTCCAAAGGATTTGGATCAGAGCGACATGTACGAGTAAGGCACAGAGGCCCAGTGCTTCTTCACAGCCTTTGTTTGCTCTCGATGACTGAAGAATGTATCAAGTCACATGAGAGAGAGATGTACAGCGGGTTCTGCACAAAAGCATGTAATAATCCTGATATAACCAGAACAACTACGAGGGGAAAAGCATGCCTGACTTAACACCAAAAATCCTAACCACTTTCACATCTCCATGACTAATAGTGGTGCCAATACACCAATAATCCCACAGAGATGAGGGAGGGAGGCAGTGTTTCTTTTTTTCAAGTTTTGCAGCTCGCTTTAGATATTGCCACCAGAATCAGATTGAGACACGGAAAAGGCCCAACTAAAAGTAACCTTTGGGTGGAAGAAATCTCTCACTGCCCTGGGAGGTCCTAAAATTGCTCTGAGTGATACGCTGAGCAGCACACAGATGCTAGAGCTCTGCTGTCTGCAGGAGCGGGGCCACCTTCTTCCACCAGGCAGAAGCTGTGCTGAATGGTAAACAGATTACTTTGAACATGAGACAAAGAGGAATAAAAGGAGAGAGAATGCTACGTATAAAAAAGGGCAAATACATGGGAGCAAAACATAAAATTCTGTTAAATAACTGCTTCAAGAAGTAGCAATTACAGTTTTTCTGTGTATAATGTTCTTCTAAAAGCCATCTTTCTCCTTTAGTAAGCAACAGAAAGATTCATAATTAGAGGCGGCAGCAAGATATCAAGTAACAGATAGTTCATTAGCATTTTGTGTTAAAAAACGAAAAACTAAAAATGGAATCACAGAACAAAATCTGATTTGATTTTACACTATTTCAGAGGCTTCTGCCAGATTCCAGAAGAGCACCAGCACTCTCTGCTGGTCATCTTTGTTCAATAGTTATCCAGAGGAGAAATGAGGCAAGAAAATGCACTGTTTTTTTTAATGTGAAATGCCATTTTTGCTTTAAGAGGATGATTAATCAGATCCCTACCAACTAAGCAAACAGCAACTAAGAGCAAGTTCTGCTTCTGGGAACAATACAGTCATTACTAAATAGTGTATTTACTACAGTCAATCATCGTTCGCTGGAATAAATTTCACTGTTGCAAATAAACATTTGATGTTTAACGCCTCGCTCTGCAGAAAGCACTTCTGCTGAGCAGCAGCACAAAGACAGGCTGGTGTGAGAAGTTCCCATGGTGCCAAATCCCCCTTCCTTGGCTCCTTCCTGACTTCCCATCGATTTTAGAGCTACGCCAAGAAAAACAGCTCTTTTTGAAGAAGTCCTAGCGCAGCACCGGCGCATTGCCCTGAGGCAGTCCCCACGGAAATGCTGCCGTGCTTCAGCCCAAGCAGACCTGCTCTGAGCCCCATCTTTGTTACACTCCTTGCCAGGAAGACTTCGCTGCCTCTCCCCACGTGCACCACACGCTGCCCACACCCCGTAGGCTCCTGTCGCTGTATCCATGCTGGAGCCTGCACGGTAGCAAAAAAATAAATAAAAGCAAAGCCAAGTGATAGCTGTCCCAGTTTTCAAACTATGAACAGATCGGGCATCACCAAGAAGGGTTAAGACTGGCAAATTGAATCCATGTGCAGCTCATGAAAGTGTGGGAAACAAAAGAGACAATGTGAGTTAAGGACAGAGTATTCATTAGCACAGGGCTCAAGTTTCTTGGCTTTGGTGCCCTGTCTCCCAATGGCTATTTTTTTCAAGGTAGCTTTTTGTTCTTTAGTTTTGTGGAAAGACATTATACTCTAGCTAACGAACTAAAGCTCAGTACATGTGGAACTGCTTACAATAATTTGTCCTTTTAATTCCTGGGGACATGAGAGCAATGTCAGAGATGGCTTTCTGCTGGGCTACAGTGCACTTTAGGTCAGAGCTTTATATGACACATCTGATCCAAAGACCCCCCCCCACTCCTCCATAAATACTCATTTACACTATGCTATTAAATAGAGAAATCTGATGTGGGGAAAGGGGTCCCAGTCACTCAGAGCAGAGCCTGGGGCACAAACCTATCCACAGCCCAATGAATGATGCACAAGGGGCACCAGTGAGTACCCACAGTAAGTCTGCACCCATCCACCATTCAGGAGACAGAGTAACCATGCCAGCCTGCTGGTGCCAGGGGTACAGGAGCAGCTCCATGTCACGTAGGACATAAAGGCCACCTTGGGATCTGCTTATTTAAGTCCCTACAGATCAGATGAGTATTTAAAATTGAGCCTCAAAGTCTGTTCTTTGGATCCCCAACAAAGCTGAATTAAAGCAATCCTTACAGGGGAGTTGATCTGCTGGCTGAGTTCTGGAAAAAAACAGTTGAAATAGTAGGCTGGAAACTGAAACTAAGGCTCTATTTCACTGTTTGAGGCAACAGATATCTGTCTACCAAGCTCAGCAAGATGTGCTACGTTTTCCTTTGACTATTTTACTTTAGGAAGTAAAAGATAAGAAAAAGGGTTCCCAAATCAGAGAAAAAGCTGGAAGCCCTATAAAGAACAAACACAGTGGGAAAATAGGTAAGTTTTAACACAGTCGTAAGTCAAAGTCAGAAATAATCGTTCTAATGCATTCTGTTCCTGACAAATTTCAGCTTCAGAAGGGCTTCGCATCCACTGAGAGTCTCAAGGAACTTTGTAAGCACTCAGGGATCACTGACGCTTGGCAGAGCAGGGCCAGCAGCAGCAGCCAGACGCCAAGCAGAGCGCTCAAACACTGTGTGAGGAACAGAGATTCCTGCCCGGGGATCAGAGAAAGTCTCCCGTCGTGCGAAACGGCTAAAGGTTTCAGACCTCAAGTTTTCTACTTGTTAAGGAAGTTAACATTTTGAATATGACAGGACTCAGCAGGAGATCATCGATCTACATGAAATTAGAAGATGCCAAGAGCACCAAGAACTTGAGTAACTGAAGGAAATTAACATGCTGACTTTTTTTTAATGTTATTAACTATACATGCCAGGCTACTCCTAAATATTCTCTTTCCACATTCATATCCACACCTTTACCTTTGTACCATTGGAATTTTGTATTCAGCACTGTCCCTTGATCATTAATGCAGACTCCTAAGCTTCAGACTTCAAAGAAACGCAAGCGTAAGAGTCACAGGCACAGGACTGGAACAGCGTCAAAGCCTCCCTGTGCAGGAACCTCCATCTTCTGTTTGACTTCCCTGTACAAATACTTCATTCTATCAAGACTGGGAAATTCAACGATTTAAGTAGGGCTTCCCACAGATTAAGTTAATAAGGGAACCCAACAGTGCCTCATCTCCTTCTGCCTTCCAAACACTGGTAAATGAAAGGAAATCGGAATGTCTCCTGGGGTAAGAGAAAGACGTGAGCTCTCTACAAATGTGCAAAGGAAGAAACCAAAGGCTTCTTTGTGTGCTTATGCACTTTTCTAGGAATCCTCTTCCCTCCTCTCTCTTGTAAGTGGCACCAGGTTTTCCTAAGAATATTATCACGTCCAAAGCACAGTGGCTGGCACCCAGGACTGTGCCGGTTTCGTTTTCTTCCTACATCCTTCTAGACCTGCTCTTCCAAGTTTTTCTGTCAGCCATCTGCTCCATACACTGTTGTTAACGTTTTACTTTTCCTTCCTTTGAGCCTTCCCCCTTTCTCCTGCTCTCATCCTCCCTCTCTGCAGCTCCCAGTGTGTGCTCCGTGCCTTACTGCTGCAGGTGCCCTCTTGCCACGTGCAGCCCACATCCAGCGCTTCCCAGAGCTCCAGCTATGCCTTACTATTCTAAGCTCCAAGCATACGAAACAATTACAGTGTAACACAAAACATTTGGGTTTTACAAATGAAGACATTACAGCACAGATAGATCAAAATCAGACCTCTCCTAGGCCCTAAGGGACTCAGTTAAAGTAACTTGCAGTCAGCATCCTTTTGAGTTTGAAAATTACACCAACATCTCCTGGCTGAGACTAAACCTCTTCACAAGAGGATCCGAAAGGAATTTGGCCTTTTTAGGTTTGTTTGTAGCTGCTTGTGCATACCCAGCTTTCAAGGAA
Organism: Callipepla californica brunnescens; assembly: GCA_023055505.1. Classification (NCBI taxonomy): domain Eukaryota; kingdom Metazoa; phylum Chordata; class Aves; order Galliformes; family Odontophoridae; genus Callipepla; species Callipepla californica. Next base: position 6,489,183 of record JALIRH010000013.1, read on the forward strand.
ATTACCCAACACTAAACTAACACAGGTGTGGTTTCCTTAGTGGTAAGAAAGCTGACATAGCTCTTTGGATACTGCCATTTTCATCTACAAGATGCTCTGCGCTCACTCTGAACTAAGTTACATGTTATAACATTAAATTATAAGAAGCAGTTATGGATGCACTTTGAAATACATTCACCAGACTTATGATCCCCCACAAAACATCAGGCTAAAGTGACAGTAGCCATGGTAGAAGGTACTGTGACTTATGGAGAAGGTGAACTAGAAAGTCAAACTCAGAAATGTCTCTGCTAATGAGAGCATTGCAATTAGGTCATCACTGAACACTGTGTAACCAGGAATCAGAGCACAAATATTGCCACAGGATAATTAATATGTGACAGCGGGTATTTGGAATGAGAACAGGGATTTCACCCACGTAGCCCTACTGTTGAATTATACAGATAAACAGCAGTCCTGAGATAGTCAGCTCCAGAGGAGGCACACAGGTAAAACACAGAGATCCAGTTTAGCATGAGCAATCTAGAGCCTGAACTCCCAGACGTGAAGGTTCACGCCCAAGTTTGATGAAGACAGTGCTCAGAGTGGGTTTTGGGGTCAGAATTCTATTTAGGGCACGTATTAATTTGACCCAGGACAACACTTTCTTTAACTATCTTCTGCAGTCCATTTTGAGCAGCGTTCCTAATTTCCACTAATTATTTCACTAAAGAAAACAAAAACTACATTAGTTCCGTCTCTAACTTTGCTCAGTTCAGACTGCAGGTTCTGGTAACTCTCTAAACACCAGACCTTTATTCAAACCAGAATGCTTTTTGTCACTGACACCCCGACCCTCTCCCTCTCTGTGGTCCTGCACAGGCACCTGGCAGTACCTGCTGCTGGGGCACACAGGTCAGGAGGGCAAAGAGCTGCAGGCTAATGGGACGCTGCTCTGAGCAGGGAGGTTAGATTACAAGGCCATCCCTTTGAAGACTGGCTTCTTCAGTGTGGCCCTTTGGTTTACAGCTGGGATTTCTTCTAATTAGATTGTATTCTTAATTATTTATGACCTATATTATCTGCAGAAGCTGCCCTAAGCCAAAAGATATCAGCCTTAATGAGGATAATTGGAACAGTTACATATTTTACCTCTTTTATAAAGCACCTTGGGCCTTACTGATTAGAGGTACTAGGACAGGATTAGATGCTTAATGAAAAACTATTATTAAAACGCAGAATGAGGACTGCATTAAAACGGAATTTTCTATTTTCTGTTGCATTAGGGATGAGCTGAGGATCATTTATTAGAGGTGACACAGAAACTTTTAACCTGAAAATCATTCGGATATCTTCTTTACACTCCTCGTGGTGAAGGACTCCAGGCAAAGGTGCCAAGGGACAGAGCCTGGGACCAGATGTTGTGAGATGTGAGAACAGCCCCCCAGGCACCCATACCACAGAAGCACCGGCTGTCCTGGCACATACTGGTGGTTTTGTTAGGTTTTGGCTACCTACAGCATCGAGCAAAAGCAACAGCTGCCAGGTTCTGCGTGACTACAGATTCAGCCTTCCAGCCCTCCACTTTCTCAAAAAGATATCTTGGAATTGGGACAGATGGGACTTGTGGCTCTGCTCCCACCATATGGCGAGTCTCACTGCGGATATTTATAGGCCTACCTGAATCAGCCTGCCTATAAACGCCCAATCTTTCTACCTGAGGCAGCACAGAGACAGCTGAACCCAGATGTCAGGGGGCTGCTGGTGCCCCGTTCTGTAAGGAGCAGGGATGCAGATGCACAGCTCCCAGCGCTTCTGGAATCATCATCCACAGACTGATATTTTCTTCTCTCACGGACCAAAGCAGAAGGGTTTGGAGTCCTTTCTGCTTAATTTAGGGTTTGGGCAGAGGCGGATCAGCAGGTGCTGCGGGCCAGCAGGAATGGGGGTGGTGGGACAGGCAAGCATCGGAGCCACAGCACTCCTTCGTGGCATTTCAGGATGCAAAGCGTCCCCTAGCATTACAGGGACCCACAAACAGAGCTGGGAAAGGCCAGGACAGCTCTGCTCTCCCCTTCACACCCCCCTCGGTCCCCACAGCAAGTACTCACGACAAACCCTCACAGCTTTCCCAGGAGACTTCCTCAGGACTCGCGGGAGCCTCGGGCTGAGCCCGGCTCCCCAGGGGCAGCTCAGCGGGGGCCCGAGGCGGAGCAGAGCGGCCGCCGTGCCCTCAGGCCGGGCGCGGGGCGGCGGGCAGCCCCTGAGGGAGGGCCGCGGCCGCGAGGCGGGAGCCGGTGCCGCACTCCCTCAGCCCCCAGCGGCCCCTCCGCCGGCGGAGCCCCGCGCCGCTCCCCTGCACCTGCCCGAGCCCGGCATCCCTGCGGGCAGGGCGGCCGCGGGCCCCTCAGAGGCGCGGGGAACCCGCCGCAGCGGCCCGCGCCTCCCCTCGCTCCCTCCCTTCCCGCTCCTTACCCGGCGGGCGCCTGCCCCGGCGACCGCCCGCTCATCCATCGTGCCGCTTTCCCCGCCGAGGTGACAAAGCCAGCATGGCAACGGGAGGCGCCGCGCGGCGCTGGGAGGCGCCTTCCCCAGGTTGGGTGGTTAACTTTCACCAGGCGGCGGCGGCGGCGGCGCCCGGCATCCCCCGCTGGGCCGGGCCCTGCAGTGGCTGCCGGGAGGCGTAGTCCGCCCGCCCCGCCTCGGCGCCCCGGGCTGCGGCGCCCCGGGTAGCGGGGACCCCGCGGCGGCGGCTCCTCGTGGGACTGAAAGTTCAGAAGTCCCGCCTCAGAACGCCGAGCGGGCCGTCGTTCTCGCAGATGACGCCGTGAGCGAGGTACGCCAAGCAGAGCGCACGGGGAGAACAAAAGGACCCAGCGCTCACCCTTAACCTCCAGGTGAGCGGGGTGGCTGGGCTCACAAAATGGCCGCTGCCCACTCGAGGCCACGCGCGGGATCACAGAACTGCACGGGTCGGAAGGGACCTGTGGGCACCATCGAGTGCAGCCCCTGCTAGAGCGGGTTCACAGCAGGTCACACAGGAGGGGGTCCGGGCGGTGCTGAATATCTCCAGGGAAGGAGATCCCACCACCTCTGTGGGCAGCCTGCCCAGTGCTCCATCCTCTCACAGCAAAGTTCTTCCTCGTGTTCGTATGGAGCTTCCTGCGTTCCACTTTCTTGTACTGCCCCTTGTTCTATTGCTGCACTCCACCACAAAGAGTCTGCTCCCGTTGACTTGGCTCCCACACTTCAGATCTTTATAAACAGCACTGAGATTCCCTCAGTCTTCTCCAGACAGCAGCCCCAGGTCTCTCAGCCTTTCCTCAGGTGGAGATGCTCCAGGTCTCTCATCTTTGTGGCCTTCCACTGGACTCTCTCTAAAAACCAGACACACTGCTCCAGCGTTCAACCCAACAGAGTCATGAGTGTTACCTGTGTCCCCAGCTTTCACTGCTGGTTACTTTTTCAAATGCGATCCATTACACTTTTTGCTATGCAGAAATGCTTTCTCTACCTCCTGCTATTTACAATAGATTTTAAGTGATACAAAGAGACAACAGTAAGCACATATATTTGTTATTTTACTTTGCTGGCTGCAAATTTAGTCTTTCACTTTGTTGTTTTTATGATCTCAGCAGTAAGTTCTTCACATTTTTTTTTATTTCACATTATTTAGTATCAGTCAGTTTATATGCTAAATCTCTTACCTTTTTCACATTGCAGGCTTTCTGCAACTGCTTCTTATAATGTTTCTACTCAGCACTGTTGCCCCAAAACCATTCTCAAAAGCAGTGAACACCTAAAAGCAGAACTGTTGGAGATGCGTATCTAGAAAAATTATCTCTGATCGTAGAACCATTGAGTTTGGAAAATACCTCTAAGATCGTCCAGTCCAGCCATCCACCTGCCACTAATACTGCCTACTAACCTTGTCCCTCAATACCACATTTACACATTTCTTGGACACCTCCAGGGACAGTGACTCACCCACTTGCCCGGGCAGCCTGTTCCAATACATTACCACTCTTTCTGAGAAGTTTTTTTATCCTAATATCCAACCTGAACCTCCCCATTCTCTAAACCAGTCCCCATAAGACTTGTGCTCCAGACTCTTCACAGGTTTGTTGCCCTTCTCTGGATGTGCTTTGAGCCCTCTCTCATAGTGTGGGGCCCAAAACTGAACACGTTACTTGAGGGCTGAATACAGGAGGACAACCTCCTCCCTGGTTCTGCTGGCTACACTATTTCTAATATGAGCTAGGTACACATGGAAAAATAATCTGCAGAGGACAGTGTGATTCAAGAAGATGAAAAACAGAGTGATGGAGGCACTTCTGTATACCTCAGAAATATTTTACCCCTGCAGTAGTTTGGTACTAAAACAAAAACTGAATAGGCAAAGGTTAAATATCTGGAATTTGTTGTTAATCATCAGGAGTACAGCTCTCGCAAGGAAGCTTCATCTCCTTTGCTTTAATGTCTGAAAAACTAAGCATCTATCTAGTTCTGCTGTGTAAGGTTGGTACTTTTTGAGCACACGGACCTAGGAGTTGCACTAGTTAGAATAAGACACATGGAAACTAACAAAATACTTTGTTAGTAGCAAGCATCCAAAGTCAGAGGCAAAAATATTTAAGTACAGACATCTGTGTTAATGGAGCACTACAACTCCTTTCCGTATTTGATTACAGATGGCTTGTGTTTTGTTGCTTTTAGTGAAGAGGAGAAAAAAGAGGAGGTAAAAGAGGATGTCGCAGCCACACACCAACCTTTCACTGTAAATACCACAGGATCTACTGAGGGTAAGTCTTGCTTTGGCTCCATGGGAATCCAGCAACACAGGGTTCTAAGAGTAACGCTAAAATGTGCCATGCTGTCACAAGGCCTTGGTTGCCAGAGCCAGACAAGAACAGTCCATTAGAAAACATGGTGGAACATCTGTTGTTGTCGTACTGGACTTCCAAAATCTGTAGTCTTTTTGTGGCCAACAAGCTCACTCTTTTCTTTGCCTCATTACTGCAGCTGTTAGAGGTCTGCACCCCTGCCTGGAATACATGAGCAACAGCTAGAAAGCAATCCTAGCAGAAATCTGCATCGTTCATGTGTAATCATACAATGCTTGGGAGGTTTACAAAGGAGGGAGGGAGGAGGAGAAAACTCATGGTGCTGCAATCATTTACATTATTTCTAGTTGCTTTGCAAATGTCACTTTTAAGTTTGAAATGCATTAACTATAATTTTCACATTTAACTTTGTAAGCACTTTAGCTTGATTGGGTTTCAGTTTGCATCCTGCTGTAACCAAGTAACATTTGTCAAAGAGACTATGTCTGCTTAGAGCACGCACCTCCATTTTGTCTTGGTAATGCTGTATACGTACATGTGAACTTATAAGCATACTCCATATTGCAGCTCACTGCTTACCTCAAGGATTCTCTGCACAGTTCATCCTGGCTGCTTTAATCGGCTCAGGCCACACCTAACAGCCAGCAGCCTGATCCTGCTGGAGGGAGGCCACTAGGTGTAGGAGCAGGCAATCACTGCTTTACACACTTCTGCTCTCTGATCCAGCAGGGAGATACACAGGCAGCTCATTTGAAGCACTGCATTCTTTAGTTCTTTTGAGTAAAGCTTTGTAAACTGCTGACTTAACCCAAAACACACTTTTGGGTGATTTATAGCCTGATTTTGGTATACCACTGGGTTTCATTCAGAGCCACCTTGTGCTCACATTTGTGTCCTGCAGCAGGCATAGCAGCTCACAATTCCAACTTCATGCATTTGCACTTTCAGTGACAGTGCTTGTAGTTCTACAGTGTGCTTAATCTGTACACAAGCCTGATTATCCAAACTGTGTTTTGCTATGCTTGTTTTAGCACTTTCAGAATGCATACATCAAAAAAAAAAAAAAAAAAAAAAAAAGTATTGCAGTTCTGTTTGCATACATAAGGTAGAAGATAAAAATCTTGAGCTCTTACCTGCCTATCTTCAAAGGTTCCACTATATTTAGGTTAGAGACATTGTCTACTACACAGCAAGTTCTCTCTGGGAACCACATTTTGAAGATTTATCCATTTTTTACTACTCCTGATGTTAAAATATTACTCTCCAATTTGATGTCATGAAAGTTTTGATGTAAAAGTAGATCTATAACTTCCTTACCAACAAAGCTCACACTGATGATGTCTGGATGTTTGTAGATCCGTGAGGTAAAAAAAATAAAAGGATATTTACACACATTATATTTAGTGCAAGAAGGAAAAAGATCTGACTTCTATTGCTAGAGTAAGGGTATCTTAACATAAAATCTGAAAGACCACACGCCAGCTGTCAGCATTTTAAATATGTTTATTCAGCAGCTATTACAATCAGCCTCCAAAAAATTGGAGTCCCCTTTAGTTTCTGAACCGTGTCAAGTCATGGAAATGCCTGCTAGGAACACTGAAGAAGCTACACAGTGCACTCCTTTCTGAGAAACAGACATGTCTAAGAGGGATTAATCTCTTTGAAAAGGCAAAATATAAATATATACACTCTAAATCCACAACAACAGTTTAAACGCACTACGTTAATTCAAGTGGGATAAGAGTGAACAAATCCAGATCATGTAAACTGCAGCCATGAAATATCTCTGCTGCCTTCTCAAATCCTGTCCAGTTTCGGTTTACGTTCTGTGATGTGCCTATTGCAGAGTTGAAATACAGAAGCATAGAAGTGTTGAAGTGTTGAATCTCAGGGGCTGTGCACAGTAACAGGAACGGGGGTGATACACTGTTCTCTACACATTGCTCAAGGCATCCACTCCAGGAAGAACCTTACCTGTTAGTAAAAAAAATAAAATCCAATAAAGTTAAGAAAAAGCCCTCACTGTACTTGGCTTTATGCTTACGACTGCATCATTCACACATATTTAAAAAGCAAACAAAACCTCCCCAAAACAAGTCAAGCTACAGGTCAGAGATGCTTCTACACACACTCCTGGTGATGTTTGTGGCTATCACAACATACGGATTACATTTAAGCTGTTGCAGACAGTAAATACATTTTAGGGCTGTAGTGAGTACCCAGAGCACAGCTGCAGACAGATTCTTAACAGCCCACAGTCATCAATGTTCAATTAATGGTAACAGTATGTTTCTGTCCAAGTTCTTGCTAGGGTCAGATCCAAATACTTAAAAGATATTCTTCCATTAAGCTTGATGGCAAACAGATTTTTGATAGGATCTAGGGAGTTGCTGCATTCTTTCTTTAATCCCTAGTGGCATGTAGATAGGATTTGGGGGTGTGTGGTGGAAATTTAAAGAACAATTTAACTAAACAAGACTTTCTGTGAGACTTGAATCTTCTACTGGGACTAAGTCATCCACATCCAGATAGTTAGATGTCTCATTACAGTGGGAGAGATTAAGGAACATGTTCATCTTTGGGTACAGATCCCCAAATTACTGAAATGCAATGTTTTTAAAGCATCTTAGGTTTCTGTTGTCCTTTGATAATGAAGGACATTGTTTTCTTACTTACCCCTCCCCCCCCCCAAATACCCTACTTTTGAATGCTCAAGCTGTATAACAGTACTTAATTTTAACACTGCTCACAGCTCACAAGCTCTTTTAGTAGCCTGTTTTTTTTCCCCCCAGTCTTCAGAGGCTTCTCCAATTAGCCAGGCTTCCGTTACATTTAAGAGATCTCACACAAGCCCACATTTTGGGCCAAAACTTAAGACAACTTTGTCCTTTTGAATAAATGAGTTGCACAGTGCTTCCTTCTAGCCATCTGCATTCTTCCCCTTTACCACCACTCCCTAGGCAACAGAAACAAAAGCTCTGTCTCACATACAACTGCTGGAAACCAACAGCTGCAATGCAGTTTGCTGCAGTTTCTCTTCCACACAGAAACTGACAGTATTAGATACTTTACATGTATCGGGAAACAGACAATTACCAGAGGAAATGAAAACTCATTTAGAGAACAATGTAACTCATTACAACTCTGCAAATTCTCACCATTTTGGATTCAGAGTACTCTTGTGCAGGCTTGTTGTGATTTAGTTAAGCCATCGCTAGAGGGCTCCCCAAACCAGGGGAATTCCAACAACGTTCTCAAAAGGAAGCTTCCAAGCAAAATTTGAAATTATGATGATCCCTAATTCAAACTGAGTATTGTAAAGTCTGGATAGCGTGTGTCAATAAACAAACAGCCTGCTCTCGAAGCTGTATGACTTTCTATTCAAGCTTTCACTGCTGTGTGGGAGTGGCAGACTACACTCTTTGCAGGAGTGCTCCATTTTCTTTTCCTCTAGGGGGACAAAAAAAGAGCAAGGAGGATCTTATATGCAACTCCATTCGTTGAAACAGAGAAGACAGTTAGTCCGTTGTTGTGCTTTCCTGAATACCAACACAAGGCAGAGCACGCAGAACTACCTAATTTGCTCAAGCAAGTCAAAACAGAAGAACAGAAGAAGTTACCCTCTAGCAGTTCCAGGCTGGCACCACCTCCAGTGCTGACATGGCTAACTTTATCTTCAGTGTTCCATTTTGCACAGCACGTAGCCGTATCTCCACCACCTGCACAACAGGAGAAAAAAATATATCAGTAAGATGAAAACATTACTGAAGAACGATTTGCCAACTATTTTTAATGCTGTGCTTAGCAGACGCAGACTTGCTTGCTGCATTTAGAAAGACAAAAACAAACACGCAACTACTTACCGATAATGGTGATGCAGCCCTTTCCAGTTACTTCCACCACTTTGTCCATCAAGGCTTTGGTTCCTTTGGAGAACTTGTCCCATTCAAAGACTCCAACTGGACCATTCCACACTATTTGTTTGGCCCTTCCCACAACTTCAACAAACTTCTTAACACTTTCAGGGCCGCAGTCCAAGCCCTATGACAAGGAAGAATTCAGAGATAAGCTTTCTGGAATCACCAGTGCCTTATCAGTGTGAACCTCAGATGCTTTTTCCCCCCCCTCCTCTTTCATTTGACGCTGAAATTAATGACACCCTGATGGTGCTGGTTTTGTGTCCTCAAATTGTCTGCTGTTTCTGAACTAGCAGCACAGACACGGAGCAAGAGTTTCTCTAGGCACTGAGTACCAAGGAATAGAGATTTGCCAGCAGCTGCTACTGTAAGGTGGAGTCTGGTGTGGTATTCATATTGTGAGTACAAATAAGTCATTTTAAAAAATCAACATCAGATGCATGAAGCCTTGCTTAGAAACTTTGGCCAACTATAATTAAATTCCACTCAAGTGAAAGGGATTTCTTTTCATTCACAGATGAAAGTTTTAGAGGAATTTTGCTGTTTTAATCCAAATCCCACAAAAGCTACTTTTGACTTACAATTTTTTCAGGACAGACCACAGGGTTTTCACTTTATGAAAGAAAAATATTCCATGCAGTTAGACTGCCTTCACAGAAGCATTTGCAAAGGGTCACAATTACTCTTTTAATTCCTTTAAGAAGGGTCTTCCTCACCCCAGTGCTCCCTGTTACCTTCTCTAGTCCCTTGCCTACTAAAACCTACCATCCAGCCAGCAGGAATGCCTGAAGCCACTGTGGCTTCCCCAGTCTGTGCATGCTCATCGAATTTGTCTGCAGTGATGAAATCAACGGGCAAGGTAATCTTCACACCATTCTTCTCTGCCTTGGCCATCAGGTCCTTGACAATTTTTGATCCCTCTTCATCAAACAGAGAGTTGCCAATCTACAAAAAAAAAATTATGTGAGAAAAATATAAGAGGCATTTGTTTAGCTACTGGCCATTATATGTGAGATGTGCAGTGGTCAAGCCATACTGTTCACACAGCAATTCTGGACAGCTGTATTAGAGCACTCAGACATACACAGCAAGCCAATTTTTGCAGACTGTCAAGCAATTTCTGGGTGCTCCCTGCTCTCTTTCAGAAAATTGACATAGCCAGTTCTCCATAACAGTATATTAACGTGTATGGAACATCCTGTACTTGAAGCAGACACAGAATTGCTCTTTTCGTACCTGCATGTTGTTTAACACTTTGAGAAAGGTGAATGCCATTCCTCCACCAATGATCATCTCGTTGACCTTATCTAACATGTTACTGATCAGCTGGATCTTATCCTGAACTTTAGCTCTGGAAAAGAAGGAAAGAATGAACAGTGTAGTCACTGCCCCAGACTCCTCAGCAGACCTTACACTATCTTCAGTTAAGACAGAACAAAGCCTCACCAAGGATTTACTGCATAGGAGTATAGAGCAGAATTTTTCAATTGCTATTCAGTAATGGCAAACTATTTGACTATCCAGCAGTGCAGAGCAGGGATCAGAGCACTGCCACTCACAACTGTCCCAAGTCCAGATCCACTGCAGCAGCTACCACAGGCCAAACTCCTGTCATCAGTTCAGGTCCCAAACCCAAACTCACAACACAGATTTAAACTACTAGGATGAACTGCCCTGCCCAAAAGCAGAGCTGCTTTTAGCGCAAGGTATGAATGATAATAGAATAACAATGCCACAGTCACTTTTTGTGGGAATAGCCGGAAGCAGCAGTGAACAAATTCTTCCTCTTCAATGCCACCTTACTTAAGAGAGAGCTTCACAAAGGCCTTAGGAAATTACTCTAGGCAAAACTTAGTTCGGTACTCAAGAAACTTGCATTACAGCCTCAGTTCGGCTCTGCTTTCCTTGATGACATTAGACAAAAGCCTTTCCTTTTCTTCCTTTAGTTACCTCATCTCTAAAGCAATGATAATGACACAGACTTTGTTAAGAAAATGCTTTCAGACCTAATCATTAAGAGCAGGTATCCCTCTACCATCCTAACCTCAACAACAGTGGAGAGCTGTCAATCAGCCTCCAGTCGCAGCTTAAACAGTGAGGTTGCTAACACTGCCACGTTGTGGTAACTCTGATAAAGGACTGATGGGATGTACAGACCCAAGGCGAAAACCTAAAGGGTGCATCTTCCCTTGTGCAGTTCCAGGCAAAAGAAAACTGATTTAGATTTTCTTTCCTTTCTGCACAATCCTGCTTCTAGTACTGAAATTACTTCCCTGCACATGGTTTTTGTTTGCCAACACAGTTCATTCTCACCTGTATTATTAACTACATTAATTATTGTATTAATGATTGTATTAATAGAGTTGCTCTCAGCTCATCATCTGGGTCCAGTGTTGTTATACATAAGCATTAGAATACAGCTGAATCACATACAGCCCTAAATCTTGGGAAGGTACTAATAAGAAGAAAGCATTGCTCACTGTAATCAAGATCATGGAAACATTTAAAATTTTATGTGACAAGTGAGTACTGCTTCTTTAAAAGCACGTTTATGGGTACGGAGAGCAGGAATAAGCCATGTACTTTTTATCATCTCAGAAACGCCACCGTGTCCAAGCTCTGTGTTACTGTTCAAAGTATTTAAATTCACCTGACAGACCACATGCAGACATTTGGTGTTGCTCCTTCAGATCTCTTTGTACACTAGCTGCTGTTTTAGAGCAGAGGCCCAGCCAGCTACAGTAGGTCACCACTGCGTTATGACAGACCGTGTCAACTTACACAGTGCTGAGCTTGCAGGATGCTTGTACTCTGAACCATGGAAGAAAGGTCACTGACAGTATTTCAGGGCCATCATGTGTATCTGCTCTTCTGGGTCAACTGTACAGCAAATTGCTGTGGACTGCCCCTTATTTAGGGGACTGTGAGCACTCATAAGATATGATGAGCAGACTCCATCATCACAAGTGTGGACGTGGTAAGGTAGCCCCCAGATAATTCCTAAAATCTCTGTGGATTATCTACAAGTCTGAACTGTAAGTACAGTTCAAAGGAAAGCATCTGTTTGAACAAAGCCAGAAAAGCTCTTCATTTGTTACAGAGGTGTTAAAGAAAAACAAGGAGCTGGTATGTTCTTGAGTCTTACCCTCCAAGAATTGCTAAGAAGGGTCTCTCTGGATGCTCAAGGGCCTTTGCAAAGTAATCCAGTTCTTTCTTCATCAGGAAGCCAGCAGCCTTCTGAGGAAGATGAACACCTACCATGGAGCTGTAAAATAAAGATAAGAGTGAAAAAAGGAAAAATGCTGCACCATTAACAAAGTTAACAAAAAAGTTAATTCAAATCTTAAGAGTCTCAGCTGCCTCCTGCTCTAAGGGAGAAACTTTATACCATTTGTGCTACACACAGTTACCTCTACTAAGTACATCACTCAGGAATAAATACAGCAGAACAATAGTGGGATAGTCTCAAAAAGTTCAAATTCAGTGAGGACAATGCGTGCTGTGGAAACACATAGCATCATTCTGCAGTTCTTTCTATGGAATGAAAATGGACACATACCTGTGAGCACGGTGGGCAGTTCCAAAAGCATCATTGACATAAACATCTCCCAGTTTAGAAAGAGAGGCTCTGAAAGCATCCACTTTTGCAGCATCAGCTTTGATCTAAAAAGAAAAAGAATGACAAGCTTGTGCTATATACACAAAACTAATGTGAAATTCAGCAATTTACAAGCAGTTGGCTTCTAAACCCAAAGCAAAGAAAGATCAGCTGGAGAAATTCAACTGTTCATCCTGTGGGTGTCTTTATTTCATGTGGAATAACAGATTTTAAATGGTTTTAACTCCATATTGAACTCTGAGAGCTTACTATTAAAGCCCTGAGGACTATTCTCATATCTAAGTGCATCAGTAAAGCAGGCTTGAGCTGCAGCCTTTTGCTCTCTCCAACAGATTTCTACTTATGTGAGGTGAACACAACACAAAAGGTATGGGAGAGAAGGTAACACAGATGAGGCAAAACTCATTCACAGCCATTTACTGAACAAAGCGTGGTCTCTAAGCACTATGGAGAGAACAATGAGCTGAAGGGTTCATTTTGCATCTGCACTGAGGATTAACTTATAAATAGCCTGCACTTAACAACAGGCAACAGTGACAGCAGCCAAGATAGGAACACTGAAGATGAGCTTAGCACGCAGTGGGCAGGAACAGACACATTTCTGTTAAGGGACTTCCTCCATCATCCAGGCATCCTACCAAATCCTCATGGGATGGCTCAAGGAGTTCAGCTTTGCATGCCTTTTTATTCACACAGCCTAAGCAGAACACAAGGCTAAAGGGACTACACTGACAGCATTGTTCTAGAGTCTATTTTTCCTTCACTTGCTAAATTGCCTGACTGTACTGAAGAAATGCAATGCTCCTGTTAAAGCCAGCAGCACCTGTAAGCAGATCACAAGAGGCTCTGAATGAAGGAATCACTACCACTTGATTTGCTTTGGAAAGACTTTTTCCAAACACCAGTTGATAACCCACAGACTTATATCTGGTCACCCTTCCCTTCCCTATAGGTAGGGCATGATAGTTAAGATGACAAAGTAGTCTGTCAGCAGTACCTTCCTGCACTGTCCAGCTGCAGTGCGTGTGTACTAGTACGTGTACAGAAACAGAATGAAGGGACTGTTTCTCAATACAAATTAAACTCCTGTCCCATTCTCCCTGCCACCACAACAGCTTTCACTTGCATATGACTTGCTCCATTTCCTATTTCCATCTGCACAGGCTTACTAAGCTACTCCAGGCTATTTTCCTAAGCTGCTGGATTCCTGTATCAGCCTCTAAAGGGCACCACACGGTGTCAGCATTCCCCTCCACGCGCTAGATGTGAAAGGAGCCAAAACCTGTGTAAAGTCACCAGGGTCATTACTGCTAAGAAAAGCAGCTGTCTGGAGCAAACATTCTTCCTGACCTTCAAGAAAATGTCAGAGGTATAAGGCAGCCTGGTTCCTGATGGCTACTGTGAGAGCAGGCAGGCTTATAACAGGGTTTGATCATTTCTATGCTGCAGAACTTTTAATCAGCATATTAAAACGTTAACCAGAGAGACAAAATTGAAAAAAAAATAAGTCATTGTGGCTAGAGCTGTGAGAATAACATCTCCAACAGACCTGGAATTTTGTTTTAGACATCTCCAATCAAATCTAATCAGCAACGACAGTTCCCTGGACAGCCTTATTTCACCCCTTTTATGGAGTGCAGCACCCCTGGCAATCATTTACAGCCTTTCACTTAAGCTGTTTCATCTTGGATATTCAGTGCATTTGACTCAAACTTTTCCACTGCATAGCACAGGTGATCAGACTTGCTGAACAAAAGCTCTCTGGCTCCCTTCTGAGAGTGAATTCACAAACAGCATTTTGAATGAGCAGCTAGTTCATCATCAATCTGCTGCAACCAAGGTACTAAAACCAGAGCAGGCGCACACACAACCTAAACTTGAAGTTTCACCTTGTTCCCTGAAGCATCCTTCCCTTTCCCTTCTTCTTCTACATGGAATCGCAGGTTCTCCAGCAGGATGATGGAGCCATTTGCAGGATTAGCACAGGCCTTCTCCACCTCAGGACCAACACAATCCTTCAGGAATGTGACCTCCCTGCAAAGACAAGATGTACACTGTCATCCCAGCAGTCTCTCTTGCTAAAAGGAAAGCACCCAGGTCTGTGCACTCAGACGGACTGATGCATGCTGAACTGTCTGCTACTTCACCTGCCCATGAGAGCTTTAAGTTCCACAGCTACTGGAGCCAAGGAGAACTTGTCGGGCATGGGAACTCCATCTGGGCGGCCCAGGTGACTCATCAGAACCACCGATTTGGCTCCATGGTCCAAGCAGTGCTTGATGGTAGGAACAGCTGCCTTGATTCTGCAACAGCAGAGAGAAACAAATGAAAAAGGATTCAGGTACAGTTTGCCTCGCAAGCAGACAGTGAACACTTACACAAAAGCACCTAAAGTTCTTCTTCAAAAAGGTAAAAAACAGAATACCAGATCTGGGTAGAACAATTACTTAACAAGTCCATTCCACCCCTGGTGTTCACACAATTAGTGTGCTTCTAAAAGAAGAAAAATGTACTGATGGCAGTGCCCTGCTAAAAGACACACTGGGCTTGTCAGCAACCGATGCCTGCTAGGACAAACATCTAGGAGATGACCACATCCCACGGAGCACAGCTGCCCTGGTGCTAACCCAGCCTATGCCTTTCCCAGGGAAAAGTGACAATCCCTGAAGCGCAGTCATTACGCATCATACATCAATTAATTTCCCTGCCTCAGTGTTTTCAGATGTTCTGCTGTTATCTTCCACGATACACAGGAGATGGAAATAAAACGTACCTTGTTATCCAAATTCTACTGATTGCTCTTAGCTGAAAATTGTCAGGAAGCAAATGGACGTTACTGGGCTTCCTGATCCAGTCACTGGTACAGAACCAATACCAAAAATGATGGGAATGCTGACCAGTGATGAATGGGCAAGCAAAACAAAAAGACATTATATTTCTAAACCCTTTGTCTTCATATGCTGCTCTAGAACAACTATGCTAATGTAAACCAACAAGTTAACACAGGGTAAGGAGAACAGTCTTCTGGAAACTACCATCACGTACAGCAGTCAGAGCCAAACAGACACATGGCTGTAACACAGCCATAATGCTACGACCATGCTTAAGAAATAAAGGTTAGAGCCCATACAATTAACTGATGTTTTTACTGTGCTCTCTACAGGAAGTACAGTTAGTAATCGCTGTCTGCAAGTAGCTGCAGAAGCATTTAATAACCATCTGAGTCACCTTTAATACTCTGGTACCAGCAGAACGTACTGTTCCGGGTACTGCTAACAGAACCGGGCTATAAAATGAGAGGAAAATGGACTTTGGGGCTTTCATCTGAGATGGAAATTGGGTCTCACCTTTGATTGTTGGTTATTTTGTGATCCTTCATTGGAACATTGAAGTCAACCCTAAAAAAAAAAGCAGAAAACAAATACTTAAACTTCTTTTACAAGAAATTAGGGAACCTGAAGGTAAAGAGGCTGCCTGGAAAAGTGCTATCATTAAGGCTGGAGTCAGATTGCTAGCTGCTTTGTGCACAAGTTCCATTACAACAATCAGTACGATACCAGCCATTTCTGCTTGTAATGACAGCACAAATGGAGAACAAGCATCAGGTTGCATACCATCAGTGCAACTTAAGTCTCACGGCCACAGCACTGACGATGCCGAAGCAGAAAATAAAACTGAGAAGGAATGAGCTCCCTGACTTCTCCTTTTAAAACCCATGCTCTGAGATCACGGACTGGGAGCTTTCTGCTCTATGCAGCTCTAATCTCTGTGAAGCCAAGTGCTGCAGCCTGCCGCATCCCCACGGGAAGATTCCGCCGAGATGCAGAGGTAACTTTCCCTACACACGCCAGGGCAAAGGATGAAAGGGGAGGAGTTCCGCCAGCCATTTCTGGCTAGCATCCCTTGCGCCCACGTGGTGAGCAGCAGGAAGCCGCTTGTGTAACAGCTCAGGGCAGAAATGATTCCCGGAGCAGTTTCTCCGCTCCCTGACTCACGCGTGGCCGCTGAGCAGCACCATCTTTTCCTGCCGGGGAGGAAGGGGCCGTCCCCCCGCCTGCAGCGGAGCATGGGGCTGAGCCAAACGCCGCGCCGCAGCTTATTGCACATCCATATTAAAAAAAAAACCCAACTCGGTAGTTTTCCTTGAATTTTCTCGTCGCCTGCTCCATGTATGGGAAGGACAGAAGCTGCCAGCAAAGCAGGAGGAGATGAGCAGCAAGAAATTGACCCGGCAGCCCACGGTACGGCGGACTCATTCTAAGCGGGCAGAAAAGCACCATCACCGCGCTGTTACTGTGAAACGGGGCTGCGAGCGGCCGGCTCCCGACCCCGGCAGCACCGACAGCTCGGGGCGCTCCTCGGGGCGGGGCGGGAGCGGCCAGCAAGCGCCCGGCTACCTCGGGACGGCCGCGGCCGGCGTTACCTCGCCAACCACCGGGGTGCGGCCGGCTCTAAAGGCAGCTCACCTCATGACGACCCGCTTGCCCTTCACGTCCACCTTGTCCAGGGTGAGCTTGTTGGAGAGAGACATGATTACCGCCGCTCACTGTCACCCGTCCGTTCCGTGCCGCCGCCGCCCGCGCTCTGCCGCGCTACCCCTCCGCTACGCCGCACGCCTCATCAGCGCCCGTTGCCGATTGGCCCCACGCGGCCCGCGACGTGCTCCTATTGGCCGAACCGCCCGCCCGTCAGCCGTCCGCCCGCCCCCGCGAGAGGCCGCGCTGCGGCGTTGGCCTGGTCACGTCCCGCACGGAGCCGCCGTCGGGTGAGGAGGGGCCGGGCCGGGCCGCGCTTCAGAGCGGGCCTGGAGCGGGCACCGCGCTGAACGAGTCCCCTTTCATTTCCGATCGCATCCGAACGAATGCTTCCAGGTGTTATCTTAGGGCCCGTTCTACAGAAAGACGTGAGGGCGCCGTCAGCTGCAGAGCTGCGGCAGCGCTCAGCTGGGCCCGAAGGACCGCGAGCAGAGCTGGCATGCTCCTGCACGGCCTTCGTCCTCTTACAGATAGCTGTGCGAGGGAAACAGCCTCCTCAACGGCCGCGCTTTTCAGAAGGATGCTTTGGGAAGAAACAGGCTAGCCCTGCGTGCTTGGGTAGTCAGCAGTGCGCTGTAATGGTGCGTGGTGTACCAGGAAGGTCACGGCCTGTGGCTTTTACCTCTGGGAGGCCCTGGGCGGGCTGCAGCATTGCTGTTCTCACAGCGCTGCTGAGCAGCGTCTGATGGCACCGGCACATGCTCCATCAGACCTGTTCTTTCATGAAGACAGAGCCAAAATTGGATGAACAGCCCACAACGGAACAGTGAAAGCAGGGAAAACAGGGCAGAAAATGTGAACTTAGAGGAAACAAAAGGTAAAGATCTGCATCTCCTCACGCGTGGTCTGAAGCATCCTGTCTGCAGCAGCTCTGGAGCTGATCAGCAGCCACAGCCTTGTGGTGCGAGAAGCCTGGGCAGGTCAGAGGCATTGTTTCAACCAAGTAATGTGGCAATCCCCACGGCATTATCTATAACTTAAGATTTTAGTCTGGGTTCAAATTAAAATAGACAGTGGTCTCCATATTCACTGCACAGTAAATCTACAATGGATCCGAGGGTCCGTCCTGTGAGTGCAAATTAGTAAACACGCCGTGAACTTCCAATTGGCAGCTGGGTTCTTGTAAACCAGAGCCTGGGCTGCACTGCTGGTATCACCACTGGGTTGGGCAGTCCAGCACCACTGATGCTGAAGTGGCCCTCACCACGACCCAAGAATCAAATTCTAAGCTGGTCCCAAATCCCGCTTTCCCAGGGTCCAGATTTGCTTTCCCCAGTACATGGATTCATTGAGTAATACAAGGCCTTCTCTTGAAATGCCTGTGTGCCATCTCTTAGTGGTAAAAAAGCATGAAGGAGAAATGTCATAGTGCATGGCATGCACACAGTAACCCGAGCACCCGCAGTAATACAAGATGCAAGGTTTTATACAAGGAGAGGGGACGGTGAGACACTTGCTAGCCCTCAGTTAGCAGGGGGTGGTCAGGAATAAAGGACTACACAAGTCATTTTGACTGAATTTGGAAAGAATCGGATAGTAAAAATACCTCAAAACTACTTCCAACATGAAAGTGAGATACAGGAATTTATGGAGTATGGCCTATGCACTTCCAGTGCAATATCCTACAAGGACAAGAATAATAGAAAACAACCAAGAACGTACTGCTCCACTACAAATGGATACATGTAATGAGGCAGTATTGTGTAATATCTTTAATAATTAGGAGCTTACTGCAGCTATAAGGGTCTGTTGTTTTGGGCACTGCAGCCATCATTTGTCAGGTGGACTCAGGTTTTCTGTTTGCTTGTTTCTTTCCCAATTTCTTAGGAAGAAGGTGGGAGGGAGAAGAGGGAGGGAGTCATGTAAGAAGTTGGGGGAAGACTAATATAATTTCAAATGGGATATGGCCGGGAATATGGATGTTTGAAAGAAATTAAGAAAGGAGAAGCATGGCAGATGGGTGTTCAAGACTCAGAGCTCATTTCCACATTTAAGTCACCTTCCTGTCCTTCCTGCCTGTTGTGAAACATCTAAAATACTGCAAATATTTGAAGAAAAAAGCCCGTGCAAACAGTTCGAAACCCGTGCTTTTAAAGTAGCCAGCACAACAAGCTCAGGAGGGCAAAGGATATGTAAGGGGAAAAAAAAAAAAGGATCTGGTGTGACCAGCTATGGAGTCACTCTGGGAACATGAAACAGAAGCTGTACATTTCACTGACACGGCCGTCACTTGCATGGCCCTGCCTGCTTTGTTTCGCCAAAAGGAATGAGATTTGGCAAGGTCAGACAGACTATGGGCTTTAGGACACCAGCCTTTGTATTTAAATGAAATGAAGGGCTGTGGCTTGGAGGCCTGTTATCTGTGTCTCCGCGTGTGCTGCGTGATGCAGGCATCCTGCTTTTAGAAATACTGTCTGCAGTGTATGTTTTTGCTTAAAATAGGTTTCAGTGCAACTCACGAGATACATTTTTTCTGCTGCAGAAAAAGCACATGTGTTTTGTCAGAAAGCTATGAGGGTGTTTTTAACCTTTCTCCTTGAAATGGAAGATGTTCAGGAAGGAATCTGAACTGCATCTTTATCTGTTTTAATTCAGCCAGCCGCTGTGTTTTGTTCTTGACATTTACTACCGCCTAACTACATCAAAAAAAAGAGTTAAATCAGTTTAACTTAACAGTCAGGAGATAATAAAAAGAGACATCCCCAGTTCCTGCCCCCTCGATAGGTTTGTCATCGATTGGACAGCGAACAGAATGAAAGCCGTTGTGCAGTTACATCTGCAGAGAAATCCAGCAGGAGCTCCAGCAGCCGTGCTCCCAGCAGCCGTGCTCCCAGCAGCCGTGCTCCCAGCAGCCAGGCTCCCGGCGCAGGCAGATGGAGCAGGTGCCGTTTGCAGACACTGTAGGGAACAGGGCCACCTAGGGGAAGGTGCGCGAGGGCTCACAGGGCAGTGTAATGATGTGCCAGCACTTCCCCAGGGTTTCACTGCTCCGGCAGGGAACAGCACAGAGGTTTTTCTGCCTCTCATGGCGAAAATTCCTGCCCAGACTCTGCCAGGTGCTCCCCCTGTGTTCTTTGCCTAATCCTTTTCACTTTGTTTCTCGCTTTAATATATTTCCTCTAATTGCTCTTATTTTAAACTTTGTGACGGACGATCTGCTCTGTTAGTTTGTAATTCACGTGGCTCACAAACTGCTGAGCACTGAAGGAATCTGGTCCTTTCCACCTCTTTCTTTTACCTCCGTAATGAGGACAGTTGCTCTGAGCACGACCCAAAGTTCACGTAGCTGGGGCAGGCAGCGGAAGCACCGAGTTCAGCAGAGGAGAAGGAAGGCAGCAGTGATTTCATTCCTTGCTGCTTTCACCCTGCAGAACTGGCAGTGGGAGATTGCTGTGCTGCTCTGCCAGATAAGGCCTCTGTGACAGAGACACAGTCACTTGCAGCCTGTCCTCCGTGCCCTGGAGATGCCTTTCGAGTGCAGTGGCACAGCAGACCGTACCTATTTGCACTCAAGTGTTTTACAGCAAGGAATGTTCTTCCATTTCTGGGAAGTGTCAGCCAGTCACGGCTCTGAGCAGAATCCTGCTCTACACAAGTCCTCTCTGTTTGTGCATCCGGATGTGTATGCACACAGCTCTCAAGCTCTTGTTAAAGCAGTTCATTTTAGTTACGTATTTAACGGGATACAAAAGCCCTACCCTCTTCGGGAGTTTTCACTTGTGATCTAATAGATGTGATGCAAATTCATAACTACTAAAATTATTCAGTCAACTGGAAGGAAAAAAATAACACTGACGGTAGCACAGCTCTGGTATCGGACAGATGCAGTCTTGCCTCAAAGCCTGACCTTCAGGGCTCTCAGACTGCTCTGCAGATACTAAAAATATTACTGGAAAAAAAAACAAACAGGCAAGAATGCATTTTAAAGACACATAGCCATACTAAAAGCTGTACAAAAATAGAAGTACTTGGACAGGGATTCAAACAAATGAGGGTTGCTGTGAAAGTAATGCCTCCTGTTTTATTCTGTTGGCCCACATCAGAGGCAGATGTTGGTGGGATGGCAGTAGAGGGGCAGCCTTTCCTCCAGTATCCCGGTGTGTTTTGTTGCCGTGACAGATGGCAGCAGAGGGACAGTCTGACAGCGTGGCATCTGACGTGGAAGGGCTGATGAAGCAAAGGGGTGGAAGGGAATTCCTCCATGGGGAAAAAATGGTCCCCACTGACATTCAGCAGCACTTGCTGCAAGATTGTGGAGGCCAAACAGTGGTTGTGAGCACAGTGAGGGGTGGGTGGTGCATTTCAGCTATGGGGACACAGCAGATAGGAAAGGGGTGATCCTTCTGGGTTTCCTGGAACTAGACAAACCATCAGCTCTGACTGCTACACCACAGCTAAGCTGAAGGCTCCGACTTCCAGAGTCAGACCAGAAAGGACAACCTTTCTGTTGCAACACAGTAACACCAGGGTGCATACTGGTTTTGTTTGGTCTGTTGTAGTTTCCAAGGAAAATAAGAGACATTGCTTTCAGAGCAATGTACGTACACATAGGAGACACAGGGGAGATATGTATCGTGCAGCACTGCATAAAAAAATCTCTTCAACATCTCCAAGTAAGACCAGCTCAGGGCTAGGCAAAAATGGGCTGCAGGGGGAGAACAGATCTTTGCAGGACTCCAGCCTGAGCAGCCCAGAAAACCAGATGGACTCTTCTAGGAACCCAATAAAATGGCACCATGGAACTCCAGGAAAAAGCACCCCAGACAGTTCACCTGCAGGCAGGTGTAAGGAGTGTGCTAGACATGGCACAGCAAAGGTCCTTGCCAGCAGAAGAATATAGGACAACTAGCGTTTGAGAAATGCTTCAAGAAATTTCTTAACACTATGAGACTTCAGGCTTTGTGCCCCTTTTCCATCCTGACAAATGGAAGGTAGAAAGCATACTGGAGAAAACACTAGCCAGAGACCAGAGCCTGAGGACCAGCCCTACACTGGAGTAGAAAAGGCTGTTGGATGGAGGAGCTGAGAAGGGGCCTTCTTCAGTTACTGGTCCTCGTTGCCTCAAATACTGTTCAGGATAGTTCCTGTGCTGTTGTAGTGGATTTATGCTGGATTTGTGCCTGGTCCAAGGAGTATTCTGTGGATGACACCTGGCCATTTCCACTACAGAAAGGCAGGAGCACTTGCACTGCACTTTTCTCATAGATTCATGCCTGGCACTTTTCTTTGGACATGGTGCAACTGCCTAAATGACTGCACTTCAACTTCTCTCAGTAGTGCTGAGTGAAGGGGCAAGAGGCACAAACTGAAACGGGAATTCCTGTTTCATCTCAACATGGGAGAACTTTTTTTTTTTCCCCCTGCTCTGAGAAGTGGTGGAGTTACTTAAAGATTTGGCAGGATGAGGCCAACAGCTGCTTTGAGAGATTTGCACTTCTCGAGCTCCATTCATGATCTTCAGCAGTCTTCCAACCCCAACTGCTCTGATCCTGTAATAATGTGATGCTCTTTATGTAAGGATTATTCCTCAGTTCCCCAGCTTTTGCTAGCACACTCTCTTTCAGGTAGGCCGGGTGTGCTGGTGAAGGTCATGCAGTAGTGTTGGAAACATACGTAAGAAAATGCTAATACCCTTTAGCCAAATCAGGGGAAAAACCAATACTGCTTCACCTTTCCATTTTCAGAGTGAGTTCTTGGTGAAGATGAAACGCATGCAACATGAAAGGCCTTCAGAATCATCCCGTCCACACGCATGTCAACCTGCTGCAGGGCAAATCCAACACCACCACGTCCCAGGGATGCCACGTGCTGCCCTTGAATGGAACAGCGTGGAGGAAGGGATGGGAATAAATTCTGAACAGCTAGCTGCAGAATCTATGAAATCAGCAAGGAGATCACAGAACATGATTGAAGAAGTTGCTAGAAGGTACATTTTTATTACAGTTTATCATTATAATGATGGAGGCACAGTCTTAAAAGAATAAGAATTATGAAACTGCATTTTCCTTGATATAAAGAAATGTAACAGTACTAAGTTCCATAACAGCATTCTTTTCTCCATTCAAGTTTAAAGCATTAGGATGGAACTTGTTTTAAGCATCATCTGTAATAAATAAAATTGCTTGCTTTCATTGTTTTCTGACAGCTTCACATTCTTTTTCATTTAAAATTTCAAGTGTCTACACTTTTAAAAGTTTATTGGTAAGATTCGGGGTGATATTTAAAGCCCTCTGTGTGTGTGTGTACACATATATATATATTTAAATAAAACAGGTTTTATAAATAGCTATAGAAAACAAAACAAACGAGTAATACGTAATTCCATTTGTAACTACGTTTCTGAGAGACATTTTAAATTCTTGAATTCAAGCAGTCTACAAGAGGAGTAAGGGACTTACATATTCAAACATTTACAGTCAAGGAAACATTTACCTCCCACATTATTTCACTTGCACTGCACATTCAAACTGAAAAATATTTTGGTTCTTCACTGTAAAGCACCTTTATAAGATAATTTAATCACAAGACAAGCTTTCTGCAAGTTGGTATTACACACTGGGGGAGTGGGAGGCAGGAGTGGACAGACAAACTGTTCTCAAAGACCTGGACTCTGAATTCCTTAATCAGCTATGCAACACTGAAATGCACTGTGTACTGCATTCAATTTCAAAAGACATTTAGACAGGTTTTCTTAAGGAGGAAAACTGGATTGAAAGGGACTTCCAGGCTCCGCCCTGACCAGTGCTGTTAACTAGAGGCATTGCTTCCTATAAGCTTCTTTCAGAAGTGAAGTTTCTACCCAAACTATCTCTAGAACTGTATTTTGAAAGAACTGAACAAACCCTAGACGCTGCTTTATCTACCAAGCAGGAATGTGACCCTATGTAACTACTGTGTCTCCTGCAGTAAGAGCACAATGTCTGTCATTTACAGACCATCTGCACAACAGCAGGGGCTGGAGCAGCACCCCAGCAGAGAAAGTCTCCCCTGAAAGAATGGCAGGATCTGCCTTGTGTCTTCACTGAGTGACTTAGATGACCCATTATCAGCAAAACTCAGACAATAACATGCAAAACACTTCTTGTTTCATCTACAGAATCTTGCTGACAACAGCACTGAGAATGAACATGGATTAACAAGACAACTGAAATCTTTGGAAACAGTTTACACAGCCTTAAAGCACTAAAAGCTGCTCGATAGCATCCTGTTGGCCTTTGGGTAAGTACCAACTTTGTAAGAAATAGCTCTGTTGTGGAGAAAAACATCTCAGGGAATGGCTCTGCAGTAGTGCATCTCAGAATTTCTTAACACAACATATACATACAACCTAAAGAAAGTGAAAACCTGTAGTCATGTAGAGATATTAAGAACTTAGTTCTGAAACAGAAGTATTGTGTTTCTTAAATTAGTGGCAGCAATGAATTTTGTCATCCTCACTGCAATATAACAAGAATACTGATCTCCTAACAACATAATCCACAGCACAGTTCTGTTGTTTTTACACACCGATACTTTTCCTGTTACAAACAAAACAAAAAGTAAAAACTGCTTTTGACTTATGACATGCACTATCTATGCATTCACATCAGACTAAGTTAAAAAATTAGACCATTACAGAGATCCCTGTCATATTCCGAACTGAATATTACACCTCTAGCGGCAGTATTTGGAATTACATGTTTACACCATTAATTGTATCTTATGATTTAATTCAACAGTATTGAACTTAATTGTTTTAGATTGCTGTCTCAACACAAGATTTAAAAACAAGGTTTACTAAGTAACAAACAGGTAGCTACCTACTGGGTGATGAACACCAACTTTAGTTCTCATTGAGAATATTTTTAATTTTAATATTCACGATTAAATGATCAAAACCTGCATTTTGAGATTTCAGTTCTGTAACAAATGAAATTGGTCTTAATTCACAAAGCCTAATCTGAACATCCCAAACTAAAGAGGTCTGGATCGACAGAGCAGATTCTGGACCATACCTGGCCCATTTATCTCTACAGGCAACTGGTGTTAGTGCAGTAACTGAAAAATAATGAATTCTTTGAGGTTACATATCCCCAGAGACCAAACTGTAAATATTTTAAAGGTAGTCTGTGTGACACCAAACTATTCTGGCTTGTTTAAGGAGTGCTAGTTGGTTTTGGCACTAAGCACTGGCTATGCTGCTGCCTTTTTAAAAGCTAAGCATTTCAGTGAATAGCACATCGCATTCATACACTCAGATGTTTGCTGCAAGAGACTGAGTTGAGAAAGATCAAGCCTCCCAACCCATTCCATCTTCAAACACACAATCTTTCTAGGAGTGTAACTTGGGCAAGGATGTATAGTGTTAAGCCTGGGTACCATGTTAGGAAGCAAACCCAAAATGTCTCAGTCGTCTGTCTAACAGAAATCCAGACAGACAGATGTTCTGAAGCTAGGAGCGTGAAAAGCTGGAACCAGACATTTATAAAAGAGATGGTGGCATTCGAGAGGAACGTCTTCTGGTACAACGCAGGCTATGGAAACAAGAGCAGCCCTAGAAATTTTTAAGTAAGGCACATCTATCTGCAAACACAGAACTTTCAGTGTTTTAGAAACATGGTAATTTGCCATTTTTTAAAATACAGTATTAAACTTGACTGTGCATAAAGGTGTCTGTTAAAAGGCAGGGACACGCATTTCTGCTTCTTTAGTTTCCTTAATTATATCCCGACATTCTGCCAGAAGATGCTGCACTTCAGGCTTCACATAAGCACAGCTCTGTTTGCAAGCATCTGCCTCACTGTTTTTTTGTTTAAGCCTAGTTTAAATAATAAAAAAAAAAAGTACATTAGAAGGTCACTAGGAATAAACTTATTTCCTACGCTGAAGAAGAAATACCTGTATAGATACAGACTGAACCCCAGAAAGGCATAAAAGCATCTGTGATGACGTCCAGAATTGATCTCTGCTTGCACAAACTCGTAAGCAGCTTTTAAGTTGTTTTGATTATTTTTCCTTTTTGTTTCTTCCTTCCTCTCCTCCTTTTGGGGGAAGCGAGTCTTTCATAACGTTGTGTCATCATCTTCTCCAAAATCTCCCACCAACAGTGAATGCTTATCTGGTTCATTAAGAACTATGCTGTTCACTGACCGCTTGTCAGAGAAGAGAGAATTTATGGAGGCTCTACTGTAATTGATGATTCGATCCATTAAACTCAGCTTACGAGCGCCTGTCCCAGTCTCATCAATTCCAATGTGGACACTGATTTCTGAGGGGCTCTTCTGCTTCATTTGGCCACGGGCCCGGAACTCGAGTTTCTCAGAACTTGGTTTCTGGTACCTAAAAAAGGGAAAAAACAGTAGGTCAACATGTCTCAGGTTGAAGTAATGGGTCACTAAAATATAGAAAGAAGCTAGCTTGTAAGTGCCACGATCACATACAAGCCAGAGACATTTATAATATAATTTACTATGCAGCAATAAAAGTTTCAGATTTTGCAAAGCTACTGTATGACCAGAAGTTAACTGGGTGCTTTTCAGCCAGGACACAGAACAGGTGAAGCAGGCATGTATCACTCAGCAGTGGTGCCGAGCACCTGCAGAACACGTACCAGCAAGGTGTATCTGCTGGGAGTGGGCCACTACAGCAGCACTTACCAGCTCTTCTACTCTGCTTCCTCTAAAACCTAATGTGTTAACTGAACTGCAAAGTATACCATTTCCACGCCACTGCAGACTGTTCATTCACGAATGCAGCCTGGTTTATGTATCAACAACCCTGTGCTGGTGTGCTGTGTACAGCTGAACTGCCCTGGGAGACTCACTTTTCAGACATCAGCACGTGCTGAGGTTTCTCCAAAATACACAAAGGGCTCCAAGGAATTTTAAATTTCGAGCACTTCTGATTTTTACAGTTCTCTTCATGATAGAAATTACATTTTTAAACGCTACTGTCTGAAACATTTCTGGACTGACAACTCTTCTCACCTAAGAAGAGAACCCACCACAGACCTGCAATAGCTGTTCTTCAAAAAGTTTCACATGTCATAGTGCCATAGTCCCACACTCATTTTCTGTAACTTAATAGAAAAGGTCTGAGCTCCAAATCTGAACTACAAATAACAACACTGCCCATACTCACATCTTCAGCAGCAAAGAAGAAAGCACAACAGAAACAGAGGAGGCAGCCATTGCTGCAGATCCCATCCAGGGCTGCAAAACCAGACCAATGGGCAAGAACACACCTAGAGGAAGAAGAAGATGAGTTGAGGGTAGGAACGTGGCATTCTCCAACTATGAATCCAATGTCTTCTGTAAAAACAGAACTCCACACGGACTTTCTAATTTTAATTTCATTTCAATTGTATTAGTGAATATAATTTTAGTATAGTGTTAAATGACAAATATTTAAGGTAAATATTTATATTCTATCTCAGGCAGAATCCGGGTGAATACATCCGAATATATCATTTATATAATATGAAATACAGAAGTAGGCATGTCTTGCCAGCCTTCAGTAAAATGTTTGTTCACAAGATCAGGCTCATTCAATGAACAGTTTATTTTAAAGTCAGTTTTATGTGCTACGTGCGTCCATAATAGCTGTGATACAAGAGAGGACAATGCACAAATACATCACTGCGCACTCAGCGGGCAAACAACTCCGCACTGAGTCAGAAATCAAGAAAATGGATGCTATTCCACACAACAATAAATTGCTGTCATCTAATGAGTAAGCACGATTTTATCATCACAGGGAAACATTCACATACCAGCAGCTATGGGAACTCCAACGAGATTATAAATTAGAGCAAAGACAAAGTTGATCCGGATCCTTTTGACAGTCTTCCTCGATAGATCAATGCTTGCTACCACATCCATCAAATCATCCTGGAAGTAAGCATTTATTGGCGAAGTCAGAGATAAAAAGCATACATGTGCAGTGTCACCATGCTCCCATTGTAAAGCTAACTACCACGCACTGGATGCCAACAGGCTGTGTGTTCTGAGCTGTCTGCAGGTTTATCTACTGTGACTGCACAGAGCTCGTACAACGAGCACCACTTTTATTCCAGACATCCCCGCAACCCAAACAAACATACACAGCACCATCCATGTGGTACATCTCTATACGCTTACCTCAATTTCTGTCAAGATGTTGATGTGTAGGAAGAAGTGACTATAATGTTGGAGAAATTCCGATATGTTCCTTAAGTATAACTCACTATTGCCAAAAGTCACCTATTTTTTAGATCCTTTGCCAGCTTTCAAGCTCTAACTGCCCCCAGATTTGTAGCCAGAAAATGAGGAAAGATTTCTTCATAGGACAAGTACCACTACTAAACAAGCAAGACAAAGACAATACCTAATTGTGCTTGTTTATGAAGGTACTACACAACACAACTGAAATGATCTTTTGAGTGATTTACACGTTCCTCATTCTTACCTTAATGAGAACCACATCAGCTGCCTCAATAGCTACATCAGTTCCCGTGCCAATAGCAATTCCCACGTTAGCCATAGCAAGCGCTGGGGAGTCGTTGATACCATCCCCAACCATGGCCACCCGTTTTCCTTCATCTTGTAATTGTTTCACTTTGGCCACTTTATGAGAGGGAAGAACCTCTGCAAACACTTTGGAGATGCCAACCTATGGGAAGGGATGGAGAGAGAGAACACAAGAGCTTTATTAGAGGCAGAAGCTTATGCTACAGAGGCTTGATATAGATGTCATGCTCACGAGTCAAAAGACCAAATGCATCTGATATGAAAATAACTCTCATTTCAAAGCTAACGTTATCCCCATTCAAACAGGATTCTTTAGTCCCCCTTCTTATTCAGTTAAACATTAGCATTTTCCACCATAGATCAGTTCTCTGCTAGCCACATACAACACCAGCATGACAACAGCTATTCCACAAGGAGGACGAAGCAAGTTTGAAAGCACAACACCCATATAACTGCTTACCTGAGAGGCAATAGATCTTGCTGTTTTGCTGTTGTCACCAGTCATGAGAACAACTTCTAAACCCATATTCTTCAAAGTGTAGACTGCCAGCTCAGCTTCTGGCTTTACAGTATCAGCAATAGCTATCAAGCCACACAGCACTCCTTAAAAACACACAGGAGTTTGTAGTAAGTTGTTGATTTTTTGGGAGGGTTGAAGAAGTAACATTTTGTTCAGTAAGACCAATTCCAGAAACACTGATACCAGCAATAAAAGGCAGAGTATGAACGGGTATCAGGGCAGCAGTGTTCAAGGTCACACAGAGTACAGACTGTCCAACATTTTTTTTTTCTCCTTTCTTCCACTTTGCTCTCCTTCAAGTCTGTGCCTTAAATTCACTCCTCTTATCAACTGAGAAAGGCAGGAAAAGGTTTTTCTCATATAGAAGTGTTTTGTAACTTTAGCTAATCATGTATTTTCATTCTATTAGTCTACTTCAGATGGTAGTAGGCATTGCTACTTATCAGTTTCTTTAAGTGGTGATTATTCAGCCTCTGAATGAAGGAGATGGCAATGAACTTACCATCAACAGCTATGAGAACAGCTGTGCGACCTCTCCTCTCATGCTCAATCATGGCTTTATCAACATCATTTTTAACTAGGAGGCCGTTTCTGTTCATCCATTCCCGGTTACCAATGAGAACAGAGTATTTCTGAGAAGTCATTGCAGCTGAAAGAAGAAAACTCTTGCCATCATACAGATATTTAGGAAGCTTTCCTCCAGCTAACCCTACCCATGCTCTCTCAGTATGCACTGAAATATTAGTGAAGAATTTAAACAATATTGGAAGAGACTTCTTTTTTTTTTCCTCCTCA
Source organism: Callipepla californica brunnescens (assembly GCA_023055505.1). Taxonomy (NCBI): domain Eukaryota; kingdom Metazoa; phylum Chordata; class Aves; order Galliformes; family Odontophoridae; genus Callipepla; species Callipepla californica. The sequence goes on from JALIRH010000013.1 coordinate 6,518,878, forward strand.
ATTCATCTTTTCAGGTGTTCACGACAAGAACACTGCTGACATTTCATCAGTAATTGGTAGTTACTACTTTGGTGGACCAAGAACCACAGGTCCCGAGGCAGTAAAGGAAAAAGTGTCTTTCTTGGTGCTTTTAATTTAATGCTCTAATACAGTTAGACCTAATAATGAGCTGCTCATGATTAAAAAACAGCCTGATGTGCAAATAAACATGATTTCAGTTAGAAAATAGTAACTTGGGATGAAGCTAAGTGAAGAAAAGAGAGCTAAGAGATAATTCTTGCATGACTTTCCAACTACTGACAGCAACAGAATGTTTTTGTCCAAATATTCTGAGTGATGTGTTGAACATGAAATAAAGGAATGGCCAACTCTATTTCATAGGTGACTTGATGCAGGCCCAGTTTTTCCGGGGCAGAAAGGAAGTTATCTCATTCTTAAAGATCCTGACTAAGACTCAAAACCAAAAGCATGTCTTGTGATATATTTAATCTATAAACTGCAGTCAGCTTACTTGGTAAGTCAGCATCAATAATCAGAGCAGGCTGCACTGATTCCTCCACATGTTCATCAACTTTCACAAGTGTCACATTTTTCATGTTGTTTTCTTCAACCATTCTGTTCTTCCTGTAGAGCAATGGTTCTATATTGGTGACTTTACAGCTAATGCCGCAGCCTGGAACTACCTGAAAATCTGTACATGTCCCAAGGGTTTCAGAACCCAGTTCCTAAGAAACAAAACAAAACAAGAAGAAAACAAAGAAATTTAAATACAGAGAAGCACGGAGCAGAGAAACATTCACATTTTTATTATAGATCAAATTTGAGTATCCAGCAGATCCAATATATGGGGATTTACATGGCCTCACAATTCTCAGTATTCCATTTGAATACATTAGCCATTTTCTAAATGACTCAAGACTATTCATATATATTAATCAATGCAGGAGAGGTTTATCTGTGAACTTTGCCTGTACAGTTTACCTTTTTGCAGTATTTTGTGATTGCTGCACCCAGAGGATGTTCGCTATTACTCTCCGCAGTTCCCACAATGGCCAGCATTTTGTTATGTGGCAGTCGATTACTCTCTACGAGGTATTTCACACGCATCACTTCTGGAGTCCCATGAGTAATTGTACCCGTTTTGTCAAATACGACCACATTGACCTGCAGCAAAACAGGAAGGCATCATTCAGTGAAAAAAGCTCAGGCAGGAACTGGCAAAACAGCACTGGTACCAGCCTTCAGAGCCTGCGCACTGCTGACCCACATTTCTTACCTTATGTGCCATCTCTAACGGTTCTCCTCCTTTGATCAGTATGCCATTCTGAGCTCCTACTCCGGTACCAACCATCACAGCCGTTGGGGTTGCTAATCCCAGGGAACAGGGGCATGCAATACACAAGACTGTGATAGAGGCTTGGAATGCAAAACGGATGATCACTTCAGCTGAAGAAATGCTCTTATTGTAACCCTAGTGACAGAAATTAGTTTTATTTAGAAAAGAAATTCAGCAATGAAAACAATGCGTTCAACTACACACTGCCTCTGATGTAAACAGAAAAAAAGAAGTAGAAATGGCAAATGTGTAAGATGAAATATTAAAATTGAAAGCGCGGGAAAAATTATGCTATAGCTAAGCTAAACGTAAGTTTTAAATATGAAAATACTTCAATTTCCACAACTGCCTGTAAGAATAATCTAAAAAGGGGATTGCTGCAGCCTAATAGATTGGTAGGCTCATTATATTTGAAATATTTCAAAAGTCATTTAAGGAGACTGACTTACCAGAAAATATTTCTCTACTATTTCAAAATCCACAAATCCAATTATAATCCAGGCAAAGAGGGTAACCACAGAGACAACCACAATAAAAGGAACAAAGTAGCCACTAATTTTGTCTGCAAATTGCTGTATAGGAGCCTAGGAAGAAGAAAAGCAAATGTCAGCTCCATTAGCACCATGCTTATTGTCTTCTATGCCTTCAGACATAAACACGATCACAGCTTCTGTTCTCAGCACATTTGGCAAACCATGTCTTGTAATTACACATTTATTCTTCAAAATGATGAGATTTGAAAAAGTGGACCATATTGAAGTTCTCATTCAGTAAAAGCAGCAACAAAAAACAACCAAAACCAAAATTAATGGTCCAGCTGACTTTCTAATCTAAACAACCTTAGCCATTTTGCAAATGATTTGGTGCACTGATGCTCCAACTATGACAAAACCCAAACGCTTAGGTTGATGCTACTTTACCTTTGAGGTCTGGGCCTCCTCCACAAGTTTAACAATCTGTGAAAGAGTTGTGTCAGCTCCGACATGGGTTGCTGAAATCAGCAGCGACCCGTTCTGATTAATGGAACCCGCAATGACCGTGTTGCCAGGCTTTTTAGTCACAGGCATCGCTTCACCTAAGGAAAGGTCAGCAACAGGTAACTGATGGAGCCTTCTCAGCAACTTCTGACAATAACTACCAACTCTTATATTAAAAAAAAAAAAAAAAGTTTCAACTTTTCTTCTACAGATTCATTTAAAAGAATCAAAACCATGTTTATACTTGCAAACGTGCTCACCTGTGATAAGAGATTCATCTACCATGGAGTGTCCTTCAATGACACGGCCGTCCACTGGGAACTTGCCTCCCGGCACCACTTTGACAACGTCACCTCGCTGAACCAGTTCTACATCAACTTGCTCCTCACTGGAGAGTTATTAAACAAGAGATTGTTAAATGAAGTTCTCCAGAAAAAAATACTACACACAAAGCATAACTCCACTGGTAGACACTGTTAACTTAAACAAAAAAAAAGTCTTAGTGCTCTGTGAAGCAGCCATCATATTTTAATTAACCTTCTGGGTGAGAAAATCCACTTATTTCCTTATTAGCAGAAATTAATGAGATTCCAACAAAACAAACTGCTTTAGTGTTTACTTTTCTGCATTTTAACATTTACAACGTTCAAATTTGCCAGCAAATCTTATTTTCTTCATAGCACTACAGAATTATCACATTTGTCTGTGAACTTAATATATTATCAACAAAAATGGAACAATAGAAAATGCAAATGACAAAGATACCTTAAGAGAATGTTATCAGGGCCCAAGGTAACAATAGTTGCTTCAGTAGCTTGTAATGAAATTAGTCTTGCCAGTGCTTCTGATGTTTTACCCTAGAATAATAATTTTCATATTTTTCTGACTATGGCATTGCAAAAAAAATTGTAGGGTAAATGACAACTTCATACGCTGCAATTTACTCTGTTAAGAAAATACTTTCTGAAAATGGATTTATATTATTTCATACTTTAATTAGTTCAGTTATTGAAGACGATTTTATAACAAATAAGGTTAAGAAAACATAACAAAGCTTTTGCATCTGATTTCTAAGGTATGCACCACTCGGCACTGATATTCAGTGTCTTACAGCTTGTAGATTCCATGCTTTGCATTCAGTGATGCCAAGAACAAATGCTTACTGTGCATGATAGGCAGCACAGAACTGTTCACTACCGTGAGCTGTCTGAAATACAGCTGCCATGCTGCACTCACTTTTGCCCAACACAGGTATTTTTATTTTCCTTACCTTTGCAACATGTTCCAGCCACCGGCCCAACGAGATGAATGCCAGCAGCATGGGAGGTGTGTCAAAGAAAGTCACGGGGTTTACTTTTGCTTTCTCAGCCATTGCAACTAGAAGAATAACAAATGAGTAGACGAACGCAATGGAGGTTGCCAGAACAATGAGCACATCCATGTTTGCAGTTCTGTGCTTCAGTGCTTTGTATGCCTGTATGTAGAAGTGCCAGCCTCCAAATATCTGTAACAGTAATGGCACCAGTTATGTCCCATACACACACATTTATAACATACAGCAGCAGCATCTAAGAGAATAAGCAACTTTTTTTTGTCATGTGTCCTCTCCATCATTTACTGAGCAAAATCCTGTCTCTGTGCAAGAGCCAGATCTTCCCCTCAGTGTTCTCAGATCACCTCACCTCCACGCAGCTCCACCAGCTCCTTCCCAGACAGACAAGCTGCCACAAATGCTGTCAGACTGCACAGCACCCGCACACTGACTGACCTGTCCTTAACAGTCCCCATCACTGTTTACGTTACTGGAAGTGGTGACACCTCAAAAGCATTCTGCTCTATTGTAACAAGAGTCACTTCTCAGATTTAATTTCTCCATTGTTTCTCATCTTGAATGTCTAACCCCTACAAACTTGGCATCACCACACTGCCACTTACCTGTACAGGGACACAGAGTAAGAAGGACAGAAAGTTCATAACAGACAATCCTGGCAGGAGCTGGCGTTCCAAGAACATAGAGGAGTGAATGGCCTCCATTTCCTCAGTACTCATGTTGAGATGTTTGTGAGCATCTGAGAGCTGACTGTCCACAACCATCATGTAAACCATCATCGCCATGACAGGAATACAGAAAATCAGGCTCACAAAAAAAGACCTTCTCCACCTTAGGTTTAAAAATAAACAAATACATTTGTATTGCTGTCAAGTGCTGAATAACATTTTATCTAGCAAGTCCTCACAAACTAACAAAATATCAAACTTTACTAGAAAATAGACCAAAAAAAGCACAGACGTTTATATGTAATCTAAATATGTCCAGGAATACTTACTGCCTTATTTCCTGCCTGTGATCTAGATGACTAGCAGATCTATCTTTTTTCACTAAAGCAGTTGTGAAATCTAAATCCTAAAGAGAAAAAAAAAAAAAGATAAAATAAGTAGAAGAGAACAGTGAACTTTTTCAAGACCGTTTGAACTCTTAAAAACTTCCGGACAGATTAGTGACAGTGCCAGCCTGCAATAGATTTGTTTCATTAACATTTTCAGAGATAACTGCTTTTATCTCTGCACAAGTTAAGTTATAGTCTGATGTAGAAATCAACTTTTCAAAAACATTAAAATGCAAGTCTAAAACATGGCATTCCAAAAATGGTTATTCCTGAAGTACAGAAAATGAAGGATAATGTCAAGTAACTTATTTAATCTCTCTTCTGCTACAGCTCTTCACTCTTCTGCAAAACTATAGGGTGTTATTTTCAAGTTTATCCTAAGTCTGGCTTTCCCAAATCTCTCTCTTTAAACACTAGGATAGGCCCTAACTGAGCACTGTTTCTGAGCCAGAACACTCACATTATATACAGAAACCTGCGCTGAGACCAAGACAGCGGTGGGCCAGATTTTTTTCCCTTTAATAGCTTTCTCTTATGTTGTGGAGTATGAAAGTATTCAAAGGACACTGGTGATTTTATCAGAAGTGATGCCTTCACAAAACTAACCTTTATCACTTGTATAATATCTCGAGGACCTATAATCTCGGGATCATATTTAATGTGTGCCTTGTTGGTTGCAAGAGCTACTGAGCAGTACAAAACACCATTGGTCTTCATGAGGGTGGATTCTATTTTGTGCACACAGGCAGCAGACGTCATTCCTCTCACCTGTAAAATAAAGGCTTCCTTTAGTCATCAAAACAAAAAGTTAATGCATTTTTAGGAAATGGGAATACAAAGCATGCTTATAACTACCCTGATCTACTTATTGCTTACGTCTGGGGTCTGAAGCTGTAAGACTGGGGGATCACTTATGAAGGATGAGAGCACTACAGAGAAAGCATAGCGCAGAGAATTAGTTATTAACCTCAGCTGAACCTCTGCTGTCTCTTCATGCTCAGAGCTGGGAACTCTGAGCTAGACTCAGCTACAGAACCGAACAATAAATAGACAAATCCTGCAATATACAGAATAACCCCACCAAATACAGGGGTATTCCTCTTGGACTTCAGCACAGTAGTTGGAGCCAACACAGTCTGAAGGACAATCTTAAAATCAACATACAACTTGTGACCCATATAACCCTATGATTTGGGTTTGATTTTTTTGCACATTAAGCTCTACTATACTGTCAAAACATTAAGAAGTAAACGCTTACACAATCATGTTCAATAGATAAAAGAAGACAAGGGTAGTTGTTTTTAATTACTAGCTTACAACAAGATCCAGGATTCCATCTCCTTCGCCACTGTCTTCCATGACGGTAGCTCCAAATCCCAGATCCCGGATGAGCTCTGCAATAGCTGCAGGGTGTATGACAGCAGGATTATACCTCACTTCTGCCTTTCCTGCCATCAGGGCAACAAGGATTGAATGTATGCCTAGAAAAGAAGGACATGAGAATAGCAGTGAATGTTTAAGACAGACCTCTGTGTTTATGGTAATGTAACAGCACAGAGCAATACAATTGAGAACTCTACCGTATTTTAGGTACATACAAATGAAAACAAGCATTTCTGCAAGATGCATCAACCATGTAACAAAAACTTGGGAGCGCAGATGTGAAGGGTGAAGGTACAACTCCAACTGAAACACATGCAGCTCACGTTTACCAGCCGTTTAATTACAAATAATCAATTCACTCTGTATGAAAAGATGACCCACTTATGAAAAAATGTCTTCTAAAATACACTTGAGCCAATTTTTCTGACTTAATTATAGCAATTCAAAAATCCCTTTGCACAAAAGAGAATTTGAACGAGTGTGTTTCGAAAGCGTAGGTCTAACAAAGTGCAATCCTGCTATACTAGGTTAAAAGGAAAGTACAAAAAGCTTTCGGGATGGAAAAACAATATTCCAGGTTAACTTGGAATATATCCATCTTCAGTACAATAATTAAATACAGTCTATAGTAATGACTCCTCATTATACTTATGCAACTATTCCTTCCTGCAAATACACACTCCAACAGAAAGACAGACGACATTGTCCTGACTTGCAAAGCTAAAATAAGCTCACCCCTCTTTAATCCATACTAATACCTCCACTCTCTAATAGTTCAATTTCTAATACAGACATGAACACTTCTGCCTTTAGTTTGCAGATCTGGGTAAGTCACACCAATAGAAGAGATCTGTTTCAATTTGAAGAAGTTACATATTTGATGTCCATAGGTTCTCTTTAGTGTAACCCAGCTCCTGCTTTTGCAAGGGCAGTCTCCAGCCAGCAATAAAGTAGCAAGAATTACATTCTCTTCTCATCCTATGAACCAACTGTGAGGACACCATGTTCTCTCTTCAGAAACAAACCAGCAGCGGTAGTTCTCTTGACAACCCAACAATTAAAAACACACTACAAAAGCTAAACGTATTCTCTAAAAAAATGCTTAGAAATCTAACAGATTATACTGACCATCCTCTCTTCTTAAATTTCTCTCAATGTTGGCTACACATGAAGCACATGTCATTCCTGTGACTTGGACGTAGCACTTCGACAAGCTCTTGCACTCCCGTTTATCAACAAAGTTCGGTAACATTTTGGAGGTAGGCTGAGCAGATTCCAGCTGCACTTCTGGTGTGGGCTGAGTTATTCCCACAGGGAGTTCTGTCTTCTCTGAAAAAGAGATTGAAATTTGTGTTGTTACAAATAGACAGTGCAGTTAACTATGACCTGGTAGTACATAAGGCAAAAGGTCTGTTTTGCATAGACAACACAGTAACTCTAAACCTTGCCAGGGGCAAAAAATCTCAATGAAATCTCAATTAAACATTGAGATATTTTATGACAATAACCAAAGAAGTCAAGTGAGGAACTCAATTTTTTATTTCTTCAAATCCTAGTGAATAAAAACATGGAGCTACACTGTTCCCTCAAGAAGTCTCTTCCGATTAATGCTCATCTGCATTATCTAATCTGGATTTTGCTACCTAGCTATCTGTTCCTACTCTGCGATTACTTTTAGTGTACCAGACATAATGGCAAAGCTACATTTTAATTTCTTCATTGACACCCACACTCTTCAGGCTTTTGTCACTCCTCAGTCACGCTGAAGTCAGGTTACACAGCCCCTTGGTTACTCCTCACAAGTTTTCTCTAATAATTTGCTACTGAAGAGACTTCAGTCCAGCCATCTACTATTCTTAGCAGCTAGCAAAGCTCCTTTTACCTTCCACATTCATTCCATGAATATCAAATGGCGTCCCACTTTGCTGCTGTCTGCATATCAATATTTGCATTTACATTTCCACATATCTCAATCATTTTTAATCAGTCTAGAGTCTTTTAATCAGTCTTAGTCTTAAAAAAAGTGTTACATGTACACTTTACTATCTCACCGACAGTGAGGATAGAAAGATTCTTTGACATGCAGGAAGTAGCACACGTTAACTGCTAACTTCATCCTCAGTGGCACCAAATCCCAAACAGAATTGCATCATAGTTTTAAGGTTAAAAGTTCAACATGTCATTACCTGGCAAAGAAGCATCAAATCCCATATTTTCTATTGAAGACCGCAAATCTTCCGGGCATGTTTGCAGAGGGTCATATTCTATAGTTCCATTACGATTTGCCAGAGAGACATTAATAGATTTTACACCAGCTTTTTGGGAAATGACCCCCTCAATAGACTGCACACAAGAATGGCAAGTCATTCCCTCAATATTTATCACAACGACTTGAGTGAGGGGCTGGCCAGCATCCTTCACAGACTTCAGCGGAGACGCCAGCGCAGAGAAGAGCGCGACATTTTCATACCTGTCAAGCAGGCTGACTTTAAATGTCTGCGGGGACACTGCCTCTATGGCACTTCTCAGCACATCTGTGCTAATTAATTTTGGGTTGTATTTTACAACAGCCGATTTGTTCTCTAATGAAACAGTTATACTTGTTACTGACGGGAGTGTTGATATGGTACTCTGAATGTTGAGGACACATGAATTGCAGTGCATGCCATCGATTCTGAACACAACAGTCTTCGTGTCGTTCACATTCCTTGTGTTTTCTTTCAGTGGTGCTATGTCAGAACCTTTGGTCTGAGCATTCTTCAGCCTTTCCAGGTCAGCAGCATTGAGTTTAAGGGGTCTAGGCTGCTTTTTGAAAGATGCTGTGAAACCTGCAGCTTCAATCTGACATTTGATCTCTTCTGCTGTAATTAGTTGAGGCTGATACACAACAACAGCTTCCTGATTGTCCAAGGACACTGAAAATTCAACGATAAAAAGAAGCGTCCATTACTGCCCTAAGCATTACAGGCATGTTTCTCTAAGAGCAATAGATGTCATCAAAGCTTTCCAAAAATGCTTCAAATGCTCAGAAATTTAACTGCAATGGAAAGGAGATTTAAGTGGCTCAGAACATATCAATGTAATTTAGCTCAATCAGTAATTATCTGGCTAATGCCACAACTCCTACATACTCTTTTTTTTCAGTTCTTGCTCTTTTCCCAGGATGTTTACAAAGGATATTACTACTTCTTAACAGATACATTCTTTTATCCAGGGCCTGCTGCATTACATTCATGTTAAAGTTATTTACCCAGATTATTTCCTGCATACAGTCACATGAGACATTTTCATTTTTATTTAGAAAGAAAATATAAACATTAATTGCTACACAGAAGAGACATCTGGTATTGGAGGGTTCTGTGACTGAAAACAAGTTATAGAGCTCTACTATTTCTCCAGTTTCCCTACCAAAACACAAACTACTCACTGAACACTATCATTCGTTTACAGAACTATCCTCACCACAGTTTGGTCCCCCTTCACTTCTAGTCCAAATTAAATAAGTAACTACCTCGTACCACAGCAGGTAACTGCTGTACAGAACTAATCTAAATCCAAGGTATGTCCAGAATGCCATTAGAAGACAGTATATATTTTTACCAAAAAAATATCTTTTTATATAAGAAAGGTTTTACCTTTAATCCGTTGAATTCCTTGCAGTTTGCCAACCTTCCCTTCAATAGTGCTGGTGCAGGAATGACAGGTCATTCCCTCCACTTTCAGGCGTAACAAAACACTAGTTGCATGAGGCCAGCTGGGATCTTCACATGTTCCTGGAGTTCCCTCTGGTGCTGAAATACTTAAGTCTGCTCCTGGGACCATTTGGGTAATCTGATCGCCAGTTATAATGGAAGAAAGGAAAGTCACCACTGCAGATTTTTGATCGGAGGACACCTTAACATCCAGGATACCTTTGTGGTTCAGCAGTGCGCTACGAATCTCTTTAGATGTCAGAGCCGACTGAGTAGGAATAGTGAGAAAAACAGTGTCAGGTAGAACAGGTTGTGGGTTTGAACCAGCTGAGGTAGCATCAAACCCCATGTCACAGATTGCTTCCTGCAGCGTTGCTGGAGTGTGCAGCTTTGAGTCATAAATAATGACGGCATTCTTATCTTCCAGAGACACCTTGCAAAGAGAAAAATAAAAACCAATTTAGCAAATTGGAATATTAAGAGATAGGAACTAATAACCTGCATGGGATTATGAACAGCTATTATTTGCAGAGGTTAGTAATACTTGTCCCAGTATCATTTTATCCATCACTACCCACTTAGAACAATGAAGCCATACCAACGGCCATCACACAATAACTTCTGCTCATCTGTGTAACAACATGGTTACACACAGCAGATTTTTCTCCCCCTGCCAATTTCAGAATCCTTTAAGAAGAATCTGTCTGACCACTATATATATATATATATTTTTTTAAGACATCACACAACATCAGTGCATCTTATAGCAAAACAAACAAATGCTCCAGAGCCAAAATTTCTAATTGCTCAGTGCAATTCAAACAAAAGCACAGGAGCCCACGGTACAAAATTCTTAATGGCTGCCACAATTTTGCAGTTAGCAGTAGTTACCCTCATATTGCAAGGATGGAAAACGTTCTTTGAAAAACCTAAAATATTTAAGTAGCAGTGAAAGGAGTCCAATAACTCTTGACGTCTCAACCACAGGCTATTGCTCTGCTTTGTGGAATAAAGGGCATCAGACTTCAGAGAGCAAAATTCAGCATTACAATTAGACACATGACAAACACCAAAGAAGCTGTGTTTTCTCTCTGTTCATTTTGGTGATCCAGAGGCTTCCTGATTTAGTGCTAACCTTTCACATTCAGTGGTACAAATATCTGCAATTTAATTTGTTCCCAACTGATGATACATCAGATACAATTATTGCCATTTCCAAAAGGAAAAGCCAATGCCTGCCAGAGGCCCAACACATTGTCATTAAATTTATCTTTACTCTGGGCAAAGAAACAACCTAAAGGCCACAGACGTGATTAAATTACAAATGATTTTAAGAAGCACCTCTCCTCATTTTTGTCCGAATTATGGGCTTTAGCAGCATGAGGAATATGGACATTTATTGGTTTCATTGCAGTTGGAGGCAAAATTACCTAAATGCAGCCCTGCTTGTCTGTATTAGCAATCCAACATTCACCTCTCTTGCTGACCTAGTTCATAATCACTCAACATAAACCTAGAATTTTGTTTCTCAGAGAATTCTCAGATTCTAAACGCATATCATGTTTCTGTAAGCACACATGAACTCGTTCTTCACGCAGAAGTGAACTGCACTAACTGCTGTATCATCTGCCTCTGCACAGAATGTGCACCACGATAAGGCCTTTGAAATAAACTACAGGCAACAGTCATATGCCCCCAGAGAGACAGGGTGCCAAATTCTGCTAAGGGCAGTGTTCATCACCTGCTAAGGGTTAGTGTTCACCCACTAACATTTAAACAAATTGGACAAGACCAGGAAAATACTACTTTCTGTAGAGTAAAAATCAACTGCTACAGAATGTGACTGCAAGATTTCACAAGCTAGAAATTAAACTCTGCAATTCCCTACAGCTGTAATTGTTAGGACTGCTCCTTCTTGCACAAACTAGCCATAGGACCAGAAGGCATCTCCCAGCTTTTAAAATGGTTTTCATGACTGAAACTGCCACATTGTGATGCATTCTTTAGGACTAGACAGCTCACCTTGGAATACTCCCTAACCCACTAGTCTGCTCATAACAGAAAAACAAACATTGACAATATTGGTATCTCTGCATCAAGAAAGCACCACAAAAAGAGGTTAAAATCAAGACAGTTCAAGGAAGTCTGGGTTAAGGGCAAACCAAGCAGGCCCATCAGTTGTTCAAGTCTGTAGTTCTGCTCTCTTTCTCAGTGGACAGCACAGAATAACGTGAACGTCTATGTTGTTTTTAGGAAGCTTCTTTTATTTCACTATACTGAATTAAGCACTGAAATTCATACTACTGAACTGAGGCAGAATATTATTTGAGGACTAACAGATGACAGCTCAGTACAGTAAGCACTAGCTTCCCTCTTATAACAGATAAGAACAAAACTTCCTAACAAATGGGTGGCGTTACTTACGTTGATGTTATGGATGCCATTCATCTTCCCCACATGCTGTTCAATGGTCTGAACACAGGAGTGGCATGTCATTCCCTCCACACCAATGACTATGGATCTCACCTCCATTGTCAAACTCTACTCACGTCTTTTCATCGCTGTTGGTCAAAAAGAATTATATATTTTTTTCTTAAATTAAGAAAAGATATATAACAATCCACTGCGATTTAACAGATGATGCACTTGGCCACATAGCTCTAGTTTCAAAAGCTGATCACTTAGCAGGAAGGAGGCATTAAGCTACTTGCTCCTATGAATTTTCAGACAGAATTATTCAGACATTTATAATTTGCTTTGTGTTACAAGCATTTAATCTCATGCAAGCAAGCTGTGACTCACTGATGTGAGATTAAATTACTGGGAAAAAAAAAGCACTAAGAACACCAGCTCAATCGAGGACAGCACGTAAAGCACAGAGCCAGAAGATAATTGTGTTTGTCCACATTTAGACCTCTTCTGTATGATCCTATATTAGCAAGAGAAAGTAGTGTTGGCACTAGTCACAGGGAATAAAACAAGCTTTTTCCACATCTCATTCAGAAATATTTAATTTCTGCTCCTTTTAAATGATCATTATTTTTGCTTGTAAATAAAAACCCAGAAAACAGAAAAAAAAGTCACTAAACCGAAATGAAATTTGTCTATACAGGAGAAACGAGGACAGAAGAAGAGAATTAGAGATTTTTTTTTTACCTTTGAAAATTCACTTTTTTTTCTTTACATGAGTGGCTAATGAGCAGGAAAATAATCAGTCAAATGTCCAGCGTTTGGCTGCAGTGAAAGCATCAGCAGCTTTGGATGATGAACCCAACAGCTGAAGTTACACATGTACTTAAATGGTTATTACCCTGGGGACTTGTCTTCAAAACCAGATTACAGTAAGGAAGAAGAGCATTTAATGAAGTTAATTTGTTCTCTCTTTGGTAGCATTTCACAACTGTGCCTGAACGCTTCTGGTTTTGCTTTGAGACACTAAAGCCACACATGGAATACTGGAACGTTTCACTGTAGAACCAGATTTACCTCACTGATGCATAAAACCTCCAACTAAATGCTGAAGCTTTGCCACCAAGATGATATTCACATGAACCTCTTATCTTAGCTCGTCCACATACACCAAGGTACAGGATATTTTGTAAAAACACTATACAGCTAACTAAGGAAAATGTGCTTTCATTTCACCACCTGGCCCTTACTGACCCTACAGTTCTTCCATGAGGAATGCTCAGTCCACAAAGATCAAACAAAGATGTAACTGTAGTTCCACAGTCAGGGAGCAATGAATCTTCCCACAAGGCTGAAGTACAGGTAAAGTTTCCAGCAGTACTTGACTTGCAGGGTATTTTGTAAGCACAACAATCAGATGCAGAGAACTGTGCTATCACAGCCTGTCATCTTGTACAGTCTGTAGAGAAATGAATTTAAAAGCATTTCAGATTGATCATAAACTTGGAACTGCCCTGACAACTGCACTATTACTGCATTTAGAAGAAATGTAAGTAAGGAAAACAATATAGGCGAACTGCTATCTAAAATCAACACAGGTTGGTAAGATACGTTGCCTTGGATGAGCTGACATACAAGCACAGGACAGCCTGCAGCTCCTGCCTGCCCCCTGGGCTGCGTCAAGCTACAGTGGGTTATATCCATTTATAACAACCAACAAGGATACAGTGTTAGTCTTTTCTACTCATCTGGTGTCAGCAACCACACCCGCAGATTCAGTAAAGTAACATTCTTAAACTGTTCCCAATACCTAACAGCATTCCTATTTGTTTTAATGCATAGGTGAGAATTAGCTGTTTATATATAGAGAGAAAACACTATAAATACTTAAAAAAAACCCAACCCAAATAGCTAGTATTATTACAGTGTGATGAGGAAAAACATTGCCTCCATTTTCTGAGGTTCCTTCCTCATCTACTCCTCATCCTACATACAATCAGTTCCACCACTTTTCATTCAGCCTCATGTTCCCCACTTAAGAGGTAGCACATGGAGAAGGAAATAGCAGTTACAGTCTGCCCTACTGGGCTCTTAAACCTAAATAAAGTTTGTAAGTTTGATTGCAGTGATTCTGAACATGGATAGCCACGATGGGATCACAGAGCACACTGAAATCCTATCATATCAAGAGGATTTGATATGCATTGTTTTGTACAGAAACAGTTCTTCCTTTAAAATAAAACATAACCTGCTAGTGTTTGGATTTAATTAATACATCAGAACCAATCATGTTTCATTCATTTCACTGCCCCAGGGAGGGGTTTGTGTGTGTTTGTTTGGGCTTTTTAAGAGTGTTCTCTTAGAACAACCAATTGGGGCACCACGCCATTAAGCGCAGTGCAAACACAGCAGAGAAAATCCCCACCTTGAGGGAGCTGTAATTCAACCGCGCACAAAGCAAAACGGCACAAATTAAAGATGGGATTCATGAATGCCAAGGTGTCTGCGTTGCCAGCACTCCTGATACTTGTAAGAGACTTGCTTTCTGAGGAAAGGATGACGTTATCACATAGGGAACGTATACACACTCCCTTCTTCCTCCTGTTACAATATTCCCAGAAAAATAACAATTTAAAAGCTAACACCCGTGACTGTGTTCTGCTGATTCGATGCAGTCCAGGATACAGCTGTCTCTCTGTGCTGTGAGGGCACACTGCTGGCTCACATCCAGCTCACCATCCACCTGTACCCCCCAGGCCCTCTCAGCAAGCTGTACTCAATCCTGTAATCCCCGAGCTTGTACTGACACCAGGGGCTACCATGAGCCAGGTGCCAGACCTTGCACTTGGACTTGCTGAACGTCAGGAGGTTCTCCTGGGCCCACGGCTCAGCCTGTCCAGGTGTCTGAGAATGGCATCCCATCCCTCGGGCGTGTCGACCGCACCCCGCAGCTTGGTGTGATCCACAAACTGCTGAGGGTGCACCTCAGCAATCTTTGTGTGCTACAGCAACGGTTTGAACTTAGAACTTCTAGCTTAATGCACCCGGTACCGGGAGCTTGATGAAATACGCCTATGTACATAATCTGTCGTATGCAGAGTCTTGTTCTGTTTGTAATCCACGTTCCTTGTCACGGTATTTGTGACCCACAACACCATCTGTATTTGCTAGTATTATGACTGATCTTTTACTACCTCTAATCGTTGCTGCTACTAATTAGTGACACATTCTTAATATCTACTACATATATATGTATTTATATACACTTGTAATATCATAACAGTTTATTATCTGTACATATGCCTGCTTTACTAATTATGTATTTGCTAATGGTAATCTTCAATAAATAGAAATCTTGAAAGCATAAAGCCTCCACTGCTGCCCTCTCTCTATACCTATAGGCTGAGTGACCCTTTGGGTTGTGACGGTCACGGACACGTTCTTCCCTGCAAGATGCTAACTTACAGGTCACACGTCGCTGCAGAGAAGAGGAACCCTTGTATTCTAAACCAGGACACAGCTCCATCTGCAGAACATCCTGACTGCCACTAGGGATTTGACAGTGGAGACAAATGGCACAGATTTCGTCCAACAGCTTTGTTAGAAACCACAAAGCTTCAACTAGTGCTGTTCTGGAATACTATCTAAGGTCCATCTCAGCACTGACTTTGAACACGCTCTGTAAAAGCATCTGTTAATTTACCATATTCCCTAGTGTACTATTTACAGCTTAATATTTCTAGAAACTCCCACCAGATGTCTTAATTCCTTCATTACTCTTCCACCTGTGTTTTCCAGTATATAAACCAATACTACTTCCTTGTTTGCACATTAACACCAACGCTGAAGGAGCAGAGCCCAACAATACCCTGGCTTTGCAGCAAGTGCAGAAGCAGTTTGCTACCTGGTGCAGTGACACTTGTCAGGGAACAGGTCGTGTACAAGGGATAACTAAAACCAAAGCAGTATCTGGGAACAGATGTGTATGGTTTTGCACAAACCAGTTATGGTTGGATATTAGGAAAAACTCCGTCTCCAAAAGAGTGCTGAGACACTGGAACAGGCTGCCAGGGAGGTGACGGAGTCACAGTGCCTGGAGGTGATCCAGAAACACACGCAAGTGGTACTCAGGGACATGGGCAATATTGGTGGTAGGTCAACAGTTGGACTGGATGGTCTTAGAGCTCTTTTCCAACCTTAATGATTCTGTGACTTTTCGGCTCTTGTTTCCTGTGCTAGAATCCAAGCATTTCACCTTCTTCAGCAAAGTCAAGCGGTTTTTTTATTAACCATATGAGGCAACAGAAACTATTCCTACTTCCAACAACTTCTTCCAGTGGAAAGGAAAGCGTCATGAAGCACAAAGCAGTTGAGCAACTCAGATTCACACCCATAAGCCATTTCTTTGGATGTCCTAACAGCAGTTTTAGTAAGTAAAGTACTCTGAAGCATGCTAAGGCAAGATGAAGTCAAAGCTGTCAGTTACAACCTCAGACCAAGGAAAGATGAGCAACGTAAAGTAGAAGCTACAACACTGGTAAAACTCATGTTATGCAGTGCAGCATAACCACGCGCAGAAAACACATTTTGTGTCTGTTCAATGGATCAGGAGGGATATGTAACAGAACTACCGTATCCACCCCTCGAAGGGGACAATTTCAGTGTTCACCAAAGTTTTTTTTACACGCATTTTGAATTTACAGCTGCTAAAAGATGCCAGCAAAAGCTGTGCAGCATCAAACAAGAGCCAGGCACAGAGTCTGTCAGATTTAACTACAGCCTTAGGGATCGATAAAATTTCCACATGGCTCAGTCCTACCTAAAAGCTGTATTTATGGCACCAGGATACTTCTGCGATTACGTTAAGTGGAAGAGAGGTACCTGCCCCTAAATGTTTCCAAAAATGTAAGGAAAAAAAAGAACAAAGGAGAGCATAAAGAGACAAAGCCGCATCGACCTATGAAAATACTGGAGGATGGGTTACAGGGGCCTGGTCTGACAGCAAAGAATGGACTGTTTATTTGTTTTTACTTTCACAGGCAAACGGTTACATTTAAAAGTCAGACTAGATTCATGAGGCTTACTCAGCAGGGAACTGCACATCTACAATAAATACCTCTCACAGACAGCTGCGTGAGACCCTACACAGCGTACGTCACACTGCTCCAGTCTTAAGCAGCTTCTGCTTGGTCAGAAAAATGAGGAAACTGCCCTGAGGGATTTTATTTCTGTAGCAGCTGGACAACAAAAAACACAAATGGGAAATACAGTATTTCAGTTCTGAGGAGAGTTTTATAACCATTCAAGACAAGTTCTTTTCAAACCCTAACTCTTCAAGACAGATTTTTGCAGAACGTGAACGTTCCCCTGGAGGAATCACTGTGAACATCAGAACAGAATATAATTTAGGAAGACTTGCTGTACGAGTGTACCAAGGTCGGCTGAGGCCTGCCATGCCCGCGCTCGGTCTCAAAACACGATACATAATGCACTACGGGGGTGAAAATCAGAATACGAGCAAGGGGCATGTCATGCCAGCTCTTACTTTGCTTATTCATCAGCTGCTAAGGAAAAACAAGCTGACGCCTTGTCCCTGCAGCCAGGTACCGCGCTCTTTCTCGGCGGGTTTCTGAGCGATGCTGCGGTGCATGCCAAGCCGCACTGCGAGCTTCCGATCACCAAAAGCCCCAATCCTGAGCGCTCTGCTGACAGCCACGAAGCCACGCAACAAGTCCTCAACTGCACCAACGCGATCTGAGACGACTACACGAAGGACTACAGCTGTGCACTAACGAGAGTTCCGTGCCGTTTCCTGAGCATCGCGGCGGAGCGGCCACAGCTCGCTGTGTCTCCATCCTCTCAGGAGAAACCCGCCACGCCGATCACCAGAGCGCTGGAAAAGCTCGCAGCGCCGAGCAGCAGCTCGCAGCCGAACGGAAAGGAGCTGCAAGAGACCCCCGTGCCCCCCCCCCGCCCTTCCGAAGGCGCTTCCCTCCGCCCACCGCCCGGCTCCGCGCCGCGAGCCGCCCGCACCTCCGTCACGGCGTCCCGGGGGATGAGGCCGCTCCCGGGCAGGCCGCGGCCACACAGCGCACCGAGCGCTGCGCAGCGGCCGCCACGGCAGCGGGCGGCGCCTGCTCACGTGACACGGCCGGCCGTCACGTGATCCCGGCTCCTCATGGCGGCCCGCCGGGAAGGCGGTGCCGGCGTTCAGCCGCTTCAATTAGCGAAGACCGGCGGCTGGAAACACGCCGTTCCTCCGAACACCGGCAGGCCGAGCTGCCGACTGCAGCTGGGAGCATCTCGGAAAACAGCTGGATCCAGCAGAAACACACAGCCCTCTCCGCCCTAAGAGACAGCTCGCTCCGAGGGTGACAGAACCAGCAGCACTGTGGGAAAAGGACCGCAGAGAACAGAAACATCGCAGCCAGAAGGCCAGCCCGGCTCACAGCGGGATGCCTGCACCGTTCATCTCCACACACAGATCAGGCAGCAAACTATGCCACCTTATGGACCTCTCTGATAAAGGAACAACCAGATTACCTGAACAGACTATTACATTTCTTCAGCAGGAGACACAGCGTGAAGAGCCAGACGGGTTTTAAGTATGTTTATTAGACCAGGAATGCCACAGTACAAGTGGTACCCAGGGAACGAATGCCATTACGTTCATGGCACATGCGTGGATTTTTCCCCCAGTGAAAGCTCAGACCAGTTCATTACACACAACGGCTGTCACTCCCTCCATTCCTTTGGAGTGACTTTGCCCACTGGTGACAAGCCCCACGCAACTCCAGACTTTGTCAACACCTGCAGGAGGATAAAAATTAAGAATATTAAATTCAAAGACACATTCTGATACATGGATATTCCTACTGCTTTCAGTTTAGATCTCTTGTACTAGAACACTTATCGTTGCCATCTTTCAGTAAGGAAGTGGAAAGTATTTACACTGAACATTACTTAAATACTTCAGTTTTCCATTCCAAAATATCTGGCTTTAGAACAAAGAGTCTAGGATGTAAAACCACATCACTAAATTCATTTCTTCATCATCCAAACTGTTTCCACTGTAACTTCCATACAAATCAACACCTGAATAGTGAACCCACGTGAAACAGACAACACTTGGTCCTACTACATTAAGAACTCCAAATGTGAAGTAATACCACTTCCATCTCTGTCACATTGCTATTCCCTTAAAAAAAAAATCAATCCCCAAATCCTCATCACTTGTTTGCAACAAATACACCTTTCTGAAAATGGCTTACAAGCTTACGGATACAACAGGAACACTTACATATCCCCAGACAGCAGCAAAAAATGCTGCTCCGCCAATCAGCACCAGGTTTCCGTACTTATCGTGGAAGGTGGGTTCATGTTTGCCGTGGTGAGCTTGCCTTACTGCAGTACGCTGAACGCCACGAGCTAAGGGATATTGAAGAGAATCAGAAATACAGAACTGAAATATGAATTCACATCTCTCACAATCCTCATCTCCCGTCAACACAGCGTGCAGCAATCAGTATTAAAAAACCCAATTAAAAACTTGTCAATAAAGTTATCTTTAGCCCACTGGAACGTTTCCAAAGCATGGGATTTGCAGAAAGCCTTCCATTTTGTTTCAGCTTTCCCAACTGCGGAAGTTACTCCTGAAATCTCCTTCCAGGAAGCAAATCCTTTCTGTTACCTTTTTCTTTTCTTATCTCTGGCTCCCCACTGTGGCAAGTCATACAGTTTTAACTGTTTGCAAACAATTATCTAAGGAAGTAATCTGAGTCTGTAAAGCTTTACTTTCAGAATCTGAATTTGAGATTCCACATTCAGAAGTCTTTCATTTTCAGTATGTGTACTCAAACATTTTTGGGAGGAAGCCCACCATCACATTCAGGGGTTCAGTAACAACTTCCTCGGTCCCTGTATGATTTCTGGTGGAAGGAAAGTGAGGTGAGGGAAAAAATGGGAATAGCTTTGCATGATATAAATAATAGTAGGTTAAATATGAGAGCCTCTTCGGAGGGTAGGAGGTATCATTGTAAGCACACAGTATATTGGATATTATCTTTTGGAAGACAGACTTGAGAATTAAACTATCAGCTTTAACAGACATACGCTTCACAGTAGTTGTATGCAGAACAACTGATGAAACGGTGACCTGCGTGCAAAGAAGGCCATTACACAACATAACCTTCTTCTCTTTTTAAACAGGAGTTTCACACCGATGGTTCACGCTGACTCCACCGTGACCGCCATCGCCGTCCTGACGATGCCCCAAACGCCGTCACATCCCTGCAGCGCACTGAGCAAGCGGTCAACTCGAGCAGAGGAAGCAAAGCAGAGGCAAAAGAAGGGGGAGAACGGCGCGACAGCGGCCTGGCAGCTCCCTGACAGAACACAGAGCTGCGCGACGGGACCCGGCGCGACCCTGTGACAGGGAGGGCAGGAAACCGAGCGGAGCCCCAACACCCCGAGAGCCCCAGGACAGCTGCGCTCCGGAGAGCCCCTTCCTTACCCGTGAGGCCCAGAGCAGCCCTGGCCACAGGAAACATGGCACCAAGCGCAGCCCCACCGCGGCCGCCGGTACCCTTGGTGAGCGGTGAAAAACAAAATGGCCGCGCCGGAAGTCGCCGGTGCGCGGCGCCGCCGAGCGCAGCCCTCCGGGTAATGTAGTTCCGCTGAAGCACTACGGAGCGGCGGCGGGAAAGCGCCTTTTCGCTGCGAGAATCCCAGCGGGGAAAGCCCTGTAGCTGGGAGAGACACAGACACGGGGGCTCTCGCTCTCTAATACACAGATTGGGAAACGCTTCTTCACAGAACACCGAAGGACAAGTTTCAGTGCTGAGCCGGCGCAGCCGTGACGAAAGGACTAAGAGCTCCCCGCGGCGGCTGTCGCCGCAGTGTCAGGATGGCCGAGTGGTCTAAGGCGCCAGACTCAAGGCGTGCCGCGCCTTCCCATGGCGGTTGGGTATTCTGGTCTCCGAATGGAGGCGTGGGTTCGAATCCCACTTCTGACACATATTTTTCTTTTTTTTTTCCCCTTTCTAACTGTTCCAATTCCAATCCACGGAATCAACAGATGAAGGAATTCTAACGCAAGACACAATCGCGGTGAGCCCCGCAGCGCTAGCACGGCGTTCTGCTTTACGCACGTCCTCAGGACGAACCTCAGCGCTCGATGTCTCTCAGCCCGTTACCACCAACCGAAGCGCATCTTTTTTTTACAAGCGCATTTCATTCACAATTTTTAAGCACCTTTCTAATACGCAGCACAGCGATAGGCACGCATTTATAACACTGGGGAAGCACACGTCTCTAAGGAGCGACGAAGCTCCACGCAGCTTTGTTCCACAATTCCTCCTGGTTTCAGAGCGGCTCCCGGCACGACGCTCATCCCCCACCGCAGCCAGGAGCTGGGAATCCTGAGCACAGTGAGGTTCCCTGCGCCCAAAAGATCAGCAGCACAGCACGAACACTGTACCGCCGTAACAGCGCATGCGCGCAGCATAAAGACCCCCCCCCCCCCCCCGCCCCGCCTCGAAAGCCCGCCCCTCAGCGCGGATCTACCAATCCAGTGGCCCCAGCTTGCCTCCTTCTTATTGGCTGCCTCTCCAGAGCTGAGCGCAGAGCCAGCGAATAAAATTCCGGCAATGAGGCGCGGGCAAGTGCTGCAGCCAATAGAAAGCACCTGGTCGGTGTCGTCTCTCTGTGGGGATCCGCATCGGCCAATAGGCGCGGGGCGAGCGGCAGTGATGGCGGCGCTGCCGGTGCTGGCTCTGGCGCTGCTGCTGGCCTGCGGCGGGCCGCGCGCTGCGGGGCAGAAGCGGAAGGAGGTGAGGGCACCGCGCGCGGCCGCACGGCCTCAGCGGAGCGCGGGAAGCCGGGGAGCGGGGCTGAGGGGCGGGAGCGGGGCTGAGGGGCGGGAGCGCTCAGGCCCTGCGGAGCTGCTCGCTGCTCTGTGTCGGGCTTCTTTCTTTACGCGCTGTGCGCGGGGTCTGTGTGTGGGGAAGGTGTGCGGGTGCCTTTGGGTGTAAGTGCTGTTACGTCGCTTATTTCCTCGCGCTTCTGGGCGCATACGTGGCTGTTTCAGGTGTAAGTTAACGTAGATAATATTTACCATAAATTATTTCTCTAGTCGTGAAGTGCGCTGTTTATCTCACGATAAACCCTCAGTTTCCACTGTAATACTTGTTTGATATTATGTAACTGTTCCTTAAAGTAGAAAGCTTTGTGTGCTCATGAGTTTTGCAGATGTCTGGGTGCGGGTATTGACAGCTGCACTGTGAGTTCAGGCTGAGCTCATTTCCATGGCACTCCCATCTCCAGCACTTGCCCCGTTGAGCTTTGTGATCTCAGGGTGTAGCAATCAGCATCAGATAAATACTGGAGAGACCGGGTTTGTGGGGTGCCCAGTGTGCCTGAATCACTGCCGGGGTTGGAAGAGAGCTCAGCAGTGCTGAGAGCAGCCCCTGCTAGAGCGGGTTCACAGCAGGTCACACAGGAGGGGGTCCGGGCGGTGCTGAATATCTCCAGGGAAGGAGATCCCACCACCTCTGTGGGCAGCCTGCCCCAGTGCTCCATCCTCTCGCAGCAAAGTTCTTCCTCGTGTTTGTATGGAGCTTCCTGCGTTCCACTTTCTGCCCGCTGCCCCTTGTTCTGTTGCTGCACTCCACAACAAAGAGTCCGCTCCCATTGACCTGGCTCCCACACTTCAGATCTGTATGAACAGCGCTGGGATCCCCTCTCAGCCTTCTCTCCTCCAGGCTGAACAGCCCCAGGTCTCTCAGCCTTTCCGTGCATGGAGATACTCCATGCCCCTCATCATCTTTGTGGCCCTCCACTGGACTCACTCTCTCTAGAAGTTCCCTGTTTCTCTTGGACTGGGGAGCCCAGAACTGGACACAGTGCTCCAAACGTGGCTAAGTCATGGCAGGGCAGAGGAGGGATCACATCCTTCAACTTACTGGCCGTGCTCTTCTTAATGCACCCCAGGATACCATTGGCCATCTTGGCCTCCAGGGCACCCAGGTCCTTCTCTGCACATCTCCTCCATCAGGTCAGCCCCTAACTTTTATCAGTGCTTGCAGTCATTCCTCTCCAGGTGTAGTGCCTATGTTTGCCCTTGTAGAACCTCACCAGGTTCCTCTGTGCTCAGCTCTCCAGTCTGTCCAGGTCTTGTTGAAAGCAGCACGGCTTTCTGGTATGTGAAAGCAACAAATCTCACCATTAGCAGCATGGGGTGGTACTTTAGAGCAGGCAGCTTTCATCAGTATGTAAGTGTTCGATGTAAATTAACATGCTTATTAATGATGTGTTTATCAGAAGGCTCTGTGAGTGCCTTTGAGAGCTGAATGAAATATAATATCATGTTCTTCTGGAATACAGTGCAGTATATGCATCTTCAAGTCTGTGCTGTGAGAGCTGGGAGGGAAAAGCACTTGCAGAAAAAGCAACACCGTTTCTCTGACTTCCTTTTCAGATGGTGTTATCAGAGAAGGTGAGCCAGCTGATGGAGTGGACGAGTAAGAGATCCGTGATACGAATGAACGGGGACAAGTTCCGCCGCCTCGTGAAAGCACCACCCAGAAACTACTCGGTGATTGTGATGTTCACTGCCCTTCAGCCTCACAGACAATGTGTTGTGTGCAAGTATGGCCTTCATTCATCAACTGGGACTTGAAAGTAGGAGGTTAAATTTAAGAGAGTATCTCTTTCATGTACATAAAAGTACATGATATTAAAGTATGTCATATATGATTTTAGATATTCTGTGTGACTCTTTATGTTATATTGAGGGAAAACAATGTACTTGTCATTTATTTTGCTCCTGAAGGAATTTGTTATTCAGACAAAATGCTCTCAGTGCTGAGTTGCTGCTGTGAGAGCAGGTGATACCCCAGCTTTCCTGGTGCGTGCTGCTGAAGAAAAGTTTGCAGAATTACTGCTGGCCTTGCAGTCTGACAGCTGCTGTTAGTTAGTAAAACTGATTGACATTTTATTTAAGCTGATAATTTGTTGGTCCTTAAGTATTTTAGGGCTTTCATTTATTTGCCTGGAGGTGACAGGCTTCTGTAAAGAGAACTTCTGTACCAAATTAGTTCAAGTTAATGGGTGTCCCATCTTCTGATGCAGACAGGAGGATGCCTCTGTTTATTTCAGTGCCCCATGGATTAGCAAATCAAAAGTTTCTGTGCTGCATTTCAAATATTTCTTAGGAAATTTTCACTACTTCTGGTTATGGACGTAATAACACTTGACCTTTATTTTGTGCTTTAAAATACAACGGTGCTAAATGCTTTAATTGTTAGATGTTAAGCTGACCATGGACTTTTTATTTTAATGTGAGAAAATAAAAGCAGAGGGGTGGGCGGGCTGCTCCCTTCAGTGGGAGGGAGGGCTGCAGCTCTTGCAGCTGATGTGTGACTGTGTGGGGGGCCGGCACGTGACACAGCATCTCACTTTGTGTTTTTACAGGCAAGCTGATGAAGAATACCAGATTCTTGCAAACTCCTGGCGATATTCCAGTGCATTTACCAATAAGATTTTTTTTGCCATGGTGGATTTTGATGAAGGCTCAGATGTGTTTCAGATGGTAATGTTCTCTTTCTGTTCTGTTTTTTGATTCGTGTTTTGGAGAATGAGGGTAAAGATGTGTATAAAACGTAACAGTGATTAAAGATACATAGAATCACTGAACTTAAAAGTTAAATGCTCCCACTCAGATTCAGGAAAGAAAGTAGAAGAGCAGGGGGCAGTAGCATTTAGCAGTATTAGTAACAGTGAGATATATGATGATTAAATCTATATATGACGGATATATTATATATATGGTTGATATATGATGAAATCTATGATGATTCTGTGATGAAATGATGTTGGCACAAGGGATGTGCTAGCTTATCTGACTATTGCTTTGGTGTCTGTCTCCTTTTTGATGGATTCTCCTACAGTATAGGAAGAGGCAAGACAGAAAACACCAAAGTCCTTAGGAATGGTTAAAAAAGGAATGGTAGATCAGGCTTTCAGAACCAAGTGACTTCTTACACTATTTTATTTTGGGGTTCTGCTGACATAACGAAATTAAAAGTATGTTTGAGAACTAGAATTGCAAGCATGCATGAAATGATAGAATTAATCATTCACTGTAGCTTGCAGATGTTAACTTTTCTTTAGAGAGATGCTTATCTCTGTATTTAAGAGCTACACAGTTATGGTGATGCTGTTTTATTAAATGGGAGCTTTTGGAAAGGAGAGCTGGAAACTTAATATTCTTATTGTATTTTCCTGTAGTGCTTCATCAAGAATTAATTCACTAAGCTATGACTTGTATAAATTATTGTACATATTCTGATGATTCCTTTCCATCTGTTCCATCAGTGTATATAGAATAATATATAAATAATAATGTATAAGATTTAAAAAACACTGTAATGCTGTGGGAAAAATATTGTTGGAGGAAGGTATTAGGAAAAGATTAATGAACAGAAAGATAAAATGACGTTCTAGAATATTTTTCTATAAACAAACTTTTGTATGTTGTAATTTCCTGCTAACTGGATGGAACCTCTGAAATGCTCACTACAGAGCTGAGTACTGAGGAAGGAATGGCAGTTAATTCAGAAAGGAAGCTCAGATGTGTTTAAAAAAGCAAACAACAGCTTCCCCAACCATCTAGAACAGCTGGCAGCAGAGAGAAGTCATTTCTGAATGCTGAAGAGAGAAAAGAGCTTGGCCTATGGGAGGGAAAGTGAAGAATGGTATTAATTACTGTCTTAGTAAGGCAAGAACTTGATCTGTTTTTATGAGATATGGAAGTTAAGCTGCTGTGTGCTGTGCACTTTGCTAAAGTGATTATGAAACTTGCTTATTGAATACTTATACTTTGTAATTGCTCTGGTGGCTGTTGCACCACGCAGATGAAATGGAGGCATGTGTTGCTAAGTAGACCTTTGATGGCGCTGTGTTTTCTGTGGATTTCCTAAATACAGCTAAACATGAATTCTGCTCCAACCTTCATTAATTTTCCTGCTAAAGGGAAGCCTAAACGAGGTGACACGTATGAGCTCCAGGTGCGTGGCTTTGCAGCGGAGCAGCTGGCGCGTTGGGTAGCTGACAGAACTGACGTCAACGTAAGTGTGCATGGAGAGAGGGGCTTTGTCTCATACTGCCTCTTACTCTAGCTGTGATATTTGTTAATTGTGTTTTGCTGATAAGCTTACTCTCAGAGACTCTCAGTAGTTATTGCCTGTGTGATCTTCCATCCCTGTAAATGTTCCAGGCAAGGCTGGATGGGGCTCTGAGGAGCCTGGTCCAGTGGTTTCTCTTCTGAGAGATTGTGTGAGCACGTAACTCCATCTCTAAGGTTCCTTCCTCTGAGTTCTAGTATGTTGTCTATGCCTGATAAGATGGTCAAAATCATCTTTCTTTTTCTTTTGCTTCTGAGGAAGGAAATTCTTTCAATTAGTAGGTAAGGTGGTAGTGTGTGAAGGAGGAAGGAACTATACATACTTTTCAGGTCAGATCCATCTTATAGGGACTTGTGGAAGGGTTTTTTTTTCTGTTGATCTTTTTTACTCTAATATATAGTGGGCTTTTTCAGATGTAAAGATGTTACTTGTAATCTTGTTGAGAGGAGAATAATGACATTTACCTTCTGTGTGTAGATTCGTGTGATAAGACCACCAAACTATGCTGGGCCCCTGATGTTAGGACTGCTGCTGGCTGTCATTGGTGGCCTTGTGTATTTGCGTGGCAGCAATCTGGATTTTCTGTATAACAAAACTGGCTGGGCGTTTGCTGCTCTGGTGAGTAATCATAATTCTTGACTTTCTGTTGCTGTGAGTTTTATTTCAATTGACATTTTTAAAAGCTTTTGTTTAAAATTTTGTTTAAACCTCCTAGAAGACAGTGAGGTGTGTTTAGCTTTTCTTTTTGGTAGCCTGATCATATTTGATCTCCATTTCTCTTTTCATCTTGGGTCATACTTCATTGGATGCTTTCTGTAGTAATAAAGGGCAATGCCTAGCTTAAGGTGGCCTTCCAAATTAGCACTTTTTGGTATTAAATGGAAATAAATGGAATAGAAAACCTTCCTTAAGGAGTATATATATTTTTTCTTTCCTTTTCAGTGTTTTGTATTAGCAATGACATCAGGTCAGATGTGGAACCATATTAGAGGGCCGCCCTATGCTCATAAGAACCCCCATACAGGACAAGTGGTAAGTCACTTTTCTCTGTTTATGCTTCTGCTTTTCTATTCAACAGAGTAATGGCAGTATTAAAAGAGGCACGTCAGAATGCAGATTCTATTCTTGAGCTCGTTTGGTGAGCAGGGCAAGCTAGGGGGTATTAATTCTCTGCTGGTATGGTCTGCCTTCTCTTAAAACATGCCTGAAAAAGGGTTTTTGTGGGTGAGCTGTGTGAATGGGAAGGGTGTTGGAACTGCAGTCAGGATTTAGATTTAACTAAAATTAATGTTATACTTTTCTTGGCTGAAAAGAAGCTCTGCAAACTCTTATCTTGCTCCTAAGCAATCACATAAAGCTGATTTTAATTCAAAATGTTCTGTTGTGTAATTGGGGTGTGATAATGTTTACCTAGAATTAAATCTTCATAGGAAAGATTAATAGAATATTTAGTTCAGTGATTCATTCATTTTAAGACTGATGTTGCTAGTTCATGATATTCGAAGAATAATGGCAAACATTGCCTAGGGTTTTCTAGGTGTATTGCTTTCTGTTCTCAGCAGTAAGCTTTCTGTGAGCAGGTTAACTAGTTCTTAATAGGACAAGAAATATTAGGATCAGTTTGCTATCTAGCAGCGTGCTCAGCTTTATGTTTGCAACAAGTGTTTTCCATGCAGCAAAGCGTTAGATAGTCATCATGCCGATGGTACTCTGCAGAAAGCAGGACATACGGGCTCAAAAGTGTTGCCTTATTTTAATACCAAACGAGTTCTGGGTCTTCTAGTGAGGAAACTTTGATTACGCTAGTAATTAAAGAAGATTGAGAAGCTGCTAAAAATATTGCTCTAGGGTAAGCACTTCGGTAACCCTGGATTCTATCATCTTTGCTAAGAAGTTATTTGGGATAGAGATTTCCCCCATCCTACAGTAAGCATTTTTCTTTCATATTTCCTACTTTTCTTTATCTTTTCCCCCCTCAAGAGTAAAGGGGCATGCGTATGTATATGTATGCTAAAAGTT
Organism: Callipepla californica brunnescens; assembly: GCA_023055505.1. NCBI lineage: Eukaryota > Metazoa > Chordata > Aves > Galliformes > Odontophoridae > Callipepla > Callipepla californica. The sequence goes on from JALIRH010000013.1 coordinate 6,547,264, forward strand.
AAATGTTTTGGAGGAAGGACTTAACTATTCCTGTTGGTTTTCATGTTTACTTTTCAGTGTTTAATTACCTGTGATGCTTCCTTCTTTTCTCTCTCATACGTATCATAGCTCTGGTGGTGAAGAGATGTGACAGTTCTAATAGCTAACAGGAAAAGAGGTGTCTGTGTTGGGTCTTATGTGTTAAACAGTGCAATTTCAGATTTAACCTGATCTTCTGCAGCTCATACACCTAACTAATGACTTCTGTATGAAACATCTTGCTTTGAGATTCTTAAGTTGTCTACTGGTCTTAGACTTAGGAAATTTTGTTGTTGGGGGTGGGGGAAAAAGTAGTTTTAACGTGGCTGGAAATATTCTGCCCTGCACACAATACAGAAGTAGATGCACAGTGTAGTCTGTATGCACCGAGAGCATTACACCTCCCAAGGTTGTTCCCACACTGTATGTGGGCTTTTCTCATTTATTTCACTCAGCCAGAACGGGTTTGGTGAAATGTCCTTCCATGCCTAGTGAGGTGGGTCAGGCCCCTGTGTTCCTCCAGCACACAGCTGATCCCCTTATCAGCTCCTGCTTGCATATAATCACAACTGTAGTGAAGGCAAGCTTCCCATAAGGGATAGAACACAACAGTAATCTTAAATGAATTTCAAACTTTGTTAACCTGTGCATTTGGTAAACTTTAATAAAAAGCAAACATACAAAACAAGAAATGAAACCAGCAGAAGATTCCTGTCTGAGCCAAATGAAGTTCAAAGTCAACAGAAATTATCATCTATGAAATGTGTTTTGGTTTTTTTTTTTTTTTCTCCAAAGGATTTCTGCTTTTTACTTTGTGATGTTATTTGTTTACCACGTTCCTGTCTGTTATTTGATTTTAATACAAAGACTGAAGAGCAAAGCTTCAAGGGTGGTGTTTTTTTCCTCTTATGGTATGAAAAGGATTTAAAATGCTCAGCTCTGGAGCCAAATGAGTGATGTTCACACAGTGTCCCAAAGATGAGAGCAGTGTCTGTAGAGTAAGGATCCAAGTCAGGGTTTGGATCAGCACTGAAAGCCAGCAGGTGCGGGAGACTGTAACTATCCAAAGAGGGAATGTAGGTGGTGAAGGTGGTAGCAGCTCTTTCATGATTATAATCAGAGCAGTACTTTGCACATGGTAGTACAGGAAGCATTTCTGATGCTGCCATAGCCCCCTGAGCTCAATAGATGAAGCTGTTCATGCTGCAACTTCTTTTGTCTCCTGAAGGAGACATTGCAAAACTCAGTTCTGAGCTCTATAGCTGCTGTTAGTTGTGTCAAAGTTGGCTCCAGTCTTTCTAAAATTCAGTTCTTTGTCTCTTACAGAGCTACATCCATGGAAGCAGCCAAGCCCAGTTTGTGGCAGAAACACACATTGTTCTTCTGTTCAGTATCCTTCTTACTGAGACACGTGTTGGTGATAATTTTTCTGTTAGCTTATGCTGCTGCCTCTTCTATAAGTGTATTTTGTCATGGCTCCTGTCTGTCAGTGCTAGCAGGAGCCAGTAGAGGCCATGTTGACAACCATGGCTTTCTAATGACAGTGATCTTTGAGTGCAAGAATGTTTACTGCTTTCTCAACACTTTCTTCCTTGCTCAGTGACTGAACTGGATGGAATCATAAGGCTCTTCAGGAAAGCCCCTTTTACTTTATGCGTGTCTTGTCTTTTCAGTCTCACTTAATTCTCCCTTTGGTATTGAATTCTTTCTTCTGTTACTGATGTTTTTATTTCTTGGCTCACCTTCTTTGCCTTTAACCTTAGCTCTCATTCATGCTAACAAGTCAGGATTTTTTCATGCTGGTATTGAGCCATCAGGAGAGGTAAGCAGAATCTTGCTGGGTTGTGTTGTTTTCCCATTTGTATAAAAATGTTTATTTAGTGTGTGCATTGTCTTTTCTGCTTATATATGTGTGTGTTCATCCACCACCTGTGACTTGGGTCATCTCTGAATCAAGCTCTTGTCTTTTCACTAGTACCAGCCTGTGCCTTATTTTTATAATGGAATAGGTCTTATTTAATGCTATTTTTTTCTTTGCAGCTTCACTGTCCCAAATAGTCTATTTATAGAACACAAGTATACTTAACAGCATACTTACCACATACACATCAATGAGTTTCTCTCTTAAATCGTATGACTTCAAATCTATGAAGTACCTGTCCTCGTTAGTTCTCTACAGTGGCCAATGAGTTTCTGTTGCAGGAGCATATTCTTAGTAACTGAATGGTTTCTCTTAAATTTTTGCAAAATCCCAATTTCATAGAGAGATACATTTGTTTTTTCCTTTCTTATGTAATTTAGTGATACAAAGGAAATAATATTTAAATATGGTGTTAAGCTTTTTTTTTATTTACTTTTTTAATTTTTTTTTTACCCTTTCAACTCTGTATTCAGTATCAAAGACTTCTTAATACTGAATAATTTAAAGACTGAAAGTCCCTCACTAAATTTTCTAGCCACTGTTATACTTCTGATGCATTCAGTCAAATGTAACAACTTTTTATTGATGCCCATTTGCATTAATGCTGTCGTTGATATCATGGAGCGGATTTGCAGTTTTGCTAATGATATTTAAAGCAGCAGAAGTTAAACTGAAGATTTAGACAAGTCTCAAATCTTCCTGTTTGAAAGAATCCATGTTAGATCAAATGTTGTATTCATTTCACTGTTTCTGGTAGTTGAGTCAAAATGCAGTTTGTAAACTCCTTCTGGGAGTTTCTAGTGGAGTAAAACAACTGTAGGAGTGGATTTGCCTCCCTGGAGGAAGAAGTCCTGTTCCTTTACAGGCTGAGGTAGCAAATACACATTTTTAAACTTTCCTTTGAGACCTGCTATATATTCTGGTTTATGCTTCAGACTTTGTATTTTTCTCTTGGAATTTAATGAATATGAACTACTTCCATTTGCTTTTTTTTACCCTTATATTTGTTGATTAGACCAGGTAGCCTGTAATTTTTCAAACTTAAGAAATTAGGAATGAGTGCATTGTATTAAGTCCAGTGTATTTTGTTGATTTAGCCTTAAACAGTGTCCACAGATGGTGGTGTTACTTTAGGAATGGTACTCCTCCATGAAGCTGCTACTTCTGACATGGATGTGGGGAAGAGAAAGAGTAAGTACTAATCTTTTCTCTCCATCTGGAGAAGTGGCATTAGATAAAGATGAGGGTATTTAACAGAAATGCTTTTGTGCCGTTTTCTTTAATTGTGAATATTGGTCAATCTTAATTTTTATTATTTCCATTAGTTTTGAACAAACAATGGCATCCACAGTTTCTATGGACTCTTCAACAGTTGCAGTTGATTGCATAATAGTGAAATAGAAACTTATTCTACTTATTCAATTGGTTTCAAGGAAGAATTAAAGAAGGAAAAAAATGACTCAAAGTGTAATGTTATGATAACTAAGGAATAAGAGTAGAGTATTCTTTGTGGTCTAATATAATACTGAGGTAATCTGTTAGAATAAAAAGAAGTCAGCATAAGTTTCTTGGTATTAAAAAAAAAAAAACTCTAAAATTATCATGGAAAAAAATACTCTCGAATACATCTGGCAATAAACTTGTTATGGATTTCATTATTTTATGTGTCCAGGTGAAGATGGTTGCATTTTTTCTTCTCTCCCCCATTTTGTGGCCACGTTAATCTCATTTTATGTCCATGCTTTAGTCAAGAAAAACATCAAACCACATTTAGCTTCTGTATGTCTTGTGCATTATTTCCAATTCATAGTATATGGATTTGTCTTTTTTCTTCTTCTCCACTGTTATTAATGAGGGGCATTTCAGGATAAAGTGAATGCAAATCCCATTCTAGTCATATGTGAGATGCTCAAAGAACATTTTTTCATAATTACTTGTTCTTGCATTGGTCTCAACAACAGCAGTTTCAGTTTTTGGGTATTATTAGTACATGTGGACCTGGTGGGAATGAGCTGAATTTCTGCTCTAATCTAGGACTGTGTGCACATGTGCTTCCTAGTTTCCTTGCTTTGTCAGGGAAGGATGCTATTGTAAGCTTTCAACCTTTCAGTGAAGCCTTTGTTATTTCAGCAGCTTCTGGAGGTGCTTAGCAAAAAGCAAGAAACTCAAGGCCATCTGGGGAGGATGGACATGAAGATGCCTTGGGCCATTTTGTTAGCAAGAGAGAAAAGGGACTTACTGTCTTCTAAACTGGTGGTACAAAATGGGCTTACAGTATTTGAAAGAAAACTGATGTCAGTATAGCTCTTAATGACTATAGTAAAGATTTAATCTGACTAAACTTGTAAATATTGCAGAATGCTTTTGTTAACTGTGATATTTTTGGAGAGAGCTGTCACTTAACTGTAGTCTTATTCTGCATCTCTTGCAGTCATGTGCATTGCTGGCATTGGCTTGGTGGTGTTCTTTTTCAGTTGGCTACTGTCTGTCTTCAGGTCAAAATACCACGGATACCCATACAGGTACTGCTCTAATGCTGCTGCAGTCATTGCTTCCGTGTGCACTGCAATACAGCTTCATCACCAGAGGTGGTTAAGGAGGAAGTGCAGTAAATACAAATTAAGACTCTGAGAATAATAACAGGAGTTTTTACTTGGACTGTATGGTTATGAGAGAATCTGTTCCTGTGGACTGGCATTTGCTCGTCTCTTAATGTTAATAAAAACCAGAATGGAATATGAAGCCAAGATTTTTTTTTTCTCCTCTGAAATGTAATGTGGTGAGAAATACTAATAAAAAATGCTCCACTTGCTGCTCAGAGTAGTAGTATTGGCTGATAGTACAGAAATACAGCACATGGTGGATACTACTGTTTTTTTCAGTTGGCCAAAGCAAATGTTATGCTGCATTCCCTTTTATGCTGTTGTGTATTTATGAAATATTTCTGTTCTTATATAGATACCTCTGCCAACTTATTTCAATATAAGCGCATCTTTACTACTTTTCCCCAATACTCATATGTTCTGATTATTAATTCGTATTGTTGGGAACAGGGAATGGGGCTGATGCTTTAAAGCTGCAAATATTTCAGGATTGTTCCTATAAAGAGTATAGCACGCAGAGTGATTAATTTATTTTTCTGTATTGATGGATATAGGCATCTCGTTTCATGTATTTTGTAGGTATAAATACATGCTGAGAGGCCAGCAGCTAACCATCTTGGCTTCTGCAAGGTTTTTAATTTGTCTAGAAGGCTAATTCTAACTTGCACTGGCAAATATATGGTCCTCTCTCTGTGAGAGGCCATCATGATGGGTGACATTACAGTAAGCATGTCAGTGAGTTCCTGCAATTCTGCAGTATGCAAGGACACTAAAGGTTTATTTTTTTCCCCAAGATTTGTTTATTAAGGATTACTACCAATCCCTCCTTATGCAGATAGATAGATAGTCTCATTCTGATCAAGAGCAATGTTTCTGGCTCCCACTCTGTTGCACCATGCCACTGACAGATCCTCACTCAGCTTTTTGCCAAACTGTGAAGGTATCTGCCTTACTTTGTCCTGCTTGAAAGTTTATAGTGGTGGCTGTGACCTGAGGTGGTGGGGGTATGCCTTTGTCTCCAGCAGGAGGTGGGAGTTATGGGATAGAGTGAAAAAGGAGTGCTTCATCTGGATTAGATTCAAACAGTGAGGTGGAGGCAGAAGGCTAGTTGCTAAAATTAGAATCATCCTCATTATCTGTTTGCAGTGGAAGTATTTATTCAGTGATCTCACTTTCTGAGACTGGGATTGTATGGTTTTTGCTGTAGTAAAGACAGAGGTCTGAAGATAATTTTCAATTCCTGAAATTTTTGGCTCTTATCATGACTGTGAGATTCAAGGGCAGCTGCTGCTTTAACTCTCTGTGAAATGTCTTGTGCTTCTTGCCAAACAGTTCTTAGTGAATCACATACAGTTGCACTGTGATAAGCTAGCCCAGCACTTTGCTGTTCCTGAAGTTCTGCTCAGAAAGCATCTTGTACTTTTCTTCCAACTCCTCAAATATCCATAACCTGTGAATTATGAAATCCTGCTAGCCCAGTGTTGGCTCTCTCTACACTCACAGGCTGAGTAGCCCTTTCAGCCACACCAGTAATCAGTTCTTTCTTTTTTTTTTTTTTTTTTTTTTATTGCCTCTATAATAAATGGTGATATCCACAAAGACTTTTCTAATACTGGAAGAGACCTGAATTTTTTGTTGAATAACTGATTGCCTTTCATTCTGTTCTTTGCAGTGGTCTCACACACTTCTGCTAAGTTTGTAGCAAGCATGATACTGCTGTTCTGGCTTGGCTTGAGGGGTACTAGAAGTCTTGCTTTTAAGTGACTTTCTCCACAGCTATTTACCCCTTAATTTTTCATTCTGATTTTCTGAATGTGTGTGGAAAGCTAATTAGACTATTGAAGGCCTTTGCTTTTTATGAAATTAATGTATGTTTGCTTTTCTCTTTGTTCTTGCAGTTTCCTAATGAGTTAAAGGATTCCAGAACCTGTAACATCGGGAAGGTGGTGACTATGAAACTGTGTAACAGAATGGAAGAACTAAAGATGTGTGGTTCATACTACCTCTCTTTACACTGAATGAGATAGTTAAAAACACTGAACCAAAGATGGCATGCAGTGCCTTAAGTAAAACAAGCAGTGTGCATTGAAGGATGGAGTATTAAGATGCAATCTCTCACAAGCTTTACATCTTCTGATGCAACTTTAAATCTAATGGAAGTCAAAACTTTGCATTTAGAACTGCTATGTTTCCTTATACTAACAGAAACGGTACTTTGAATTCAATCGGATAATCTCTTTTTTGTCTTTTTCCCTCAAATACTTCTTGCTCATCCTCAGAGATGACAATAGCTTCTCTCTTGTGCCTTTGCATGGTGAGGAAACCTCACGTACCTGCGTATCTCTTCCTTCATCAGTCTGTGTGTGACCCTTGGAGCATACTCTGGATTCCTTTTCAGGATGTGCATGCCCTAAAAGGTGTATGTCAACTTTGAGAAGAGCATTTAACGGCAGTATGATGCAAGAGATGACTTCACAGATGAAGGGAGACTTTATAACGGGTAGTAATGGCTCAGTAAAATTTCAGTCAAACCACTAATTAATTTTACACTTCATATTCAGGACTGAAAAAAATAATCAAGAACTTAGTGTATTTCTTCTCCTTAGTAAATAGCCAAAATTTATGGTAAACTTCTCTGTCCTCAACTTGGTTGAAGTCCCTATTTGTTGTATTGCAACTCATTTAATTGTTAAAAACTTTCTTGTCAAATAATGAAACTCCATCAGTTGATTTGTAAATATTGGCTCACAGCTGAAGAAGCACTCTCACAGCGATCAACACTTCCTTCCAAAAAATAGCAAAAAAGAAAACTGAAAAGTTAATTACGAAGGTAACTAATCTGTTGCATGAATTACAAGTTGCTAACTGGCCTTAAAGTTACTGCTCAGCATCTGCTCTCAGATTGCTGGTCATGATGCAAACTCTCACATTCTCTGCTTTCTCCAAATTTTTTTCAGCCTTACGTCCTTGGGGAGGATATGGGAGTGGGCTGAGATGTCTTAATCCCAAATGTTGTTACCCTAGGAAAGCTTCCTTGGCCTTATAATTAAATGGATGTGCTTTCTTTTTATCTCATGAAGGTGCTTTGTCTTAAGGATTTTTTAGTTGAAAACCTTGTGCCTCAGCCCACGCTGTTTTGTAATTCAGCATCTGCACTGTAGGAAATGTTTGTGGCCTAATTCAGCAGTACTGCCTTTTGTAGATTATGATGGCCTTGGTGGTTACTAGTCAGAGGAAAATATGAGACTGGCTTCTGCTTCTGCCTGTCTCCTGCCTCCGAGGATTACAGGATGTGAATACTTCAGATTTAAGCTCAAAAAGAGCTTTATCATTCAAAGTAGAATGTTGTTGTTATGCAGTCTTGCTACATTAACACACATCTCAAGTGCCTTAACTTTTCTAATTTAGTTGTTTGACATTTCAACTTGTTTGTGAGATGCATTTTTTTTTTTAACCATACAGAATGACAAGTTTTAGTGGATTGGATAATTTGTGTGCTTGGCTGGATTTTGGACCACTTTCAATAAATTTTTTTTTTAATCTGTGCTCCCGTGTCTCTCAAACTTTCAAGACTGAGAAAAGAAGTTACAAACTTATTTTCTTCCACTATTGCTTCAGTGGGTCAATAAGGGTATATAGTAAATGAGTGAGTGTGGCTGAGTAGATGGGGTTAATAGCGTATGTGTGTGTTTATGAAATCTCAACCTAAAGCATCACTGCTTGAGGCCTTCCCATGCAGCCAGCTAACAGCACAAGGGCTGCATGTTTTGCACTCCTCTTTGACGGCTGTCCTGAGGTACAAGTCTTGGCTTCCTGGAGTCCCTGGCAGATAATGTTTCTGAAGGTGGAGTCCAGTGAGCACTACAGTTCTAGGCTGTTACACCTGTTTGTTTTCCTGCCCTGTTGGTATTTTGGGAGGGCTTACAGTAACCTTTAAGGTTGGTTGTGCTTCAGCTGTTAACAGTGCAGCAAAAGTGCTTCACAGTTTCATTCTGAAGTCATGCTTTCTATTTACTTAAAAGCTTAGATCTTGGCCATTCTGATAAAACGAGTTGAAACACTTGTTTAATCAGAGCTTCTTGTCTTGTTCTGGTTTAACTGTACTACTTCTATCACGTAGAATAATCTTAACAAGAAATAAAAGGTATACATAGTGGCTATTTCTGGGTCAGGAGCACATGCAGTTATTAAAGTAACTGTCGGTAACTATACATGTCTTTAGCCATTTATTTTTTTAAGTAGGCTAATACCTACATAAGACAACTCATTACTGCTGTTATGACAGAAATCAGTGATGAGGTTCAACTGTAGTCCTTGACTTCTCTTACTAACTAAGCTCTGAAGCACTCTTTCAAGTGTATTGGAGCAGTATGCCTATTATTGCCTTGGGGGGAGCAGTCTTGTGTCCGGGGAGAGCGTGGCTGTAGGTATGCAGGATGTACAGAATGCTTTTCTGGAGGGCACACAGTATCTGTGTGTGGATTTTGGTGGGCTCCTGCTACTTGTATTTGGGTAATTTGGTGATAGATAAAAGCAAGTGATGCTGCAGCTCAGACTGTGAGATAGAATCTGGGATCAAGAGCTATTACATCAGCTTTCTGGTGGTAATAAAATTCAGTAAACAGAGGATGCACTTCTATGTTAAATGGATGAGTTTTAAAACAAGTGCTGGACTTGTTTGTAGGATTTGTCTGAGAAATGCAGGCTTACGTGTTCTGAGGTTTGGAAATGCTATTTATTTCATTGCCATTGCCTTTCGGAATGACATTCATGCCAAGGAGAGGTTATACTCGAACTGACAAGGCTTCTACTCCGCATTTCTTTCCTTATCTCACGAGTCCAGTTGGGAGCCCAGGTGAGTGCGTCCCTTATATCTTATTTCTGTGGGAAGAAGGCTTTCCTTTTCAAGGCTGGTTCTATTTTAAAGGTGTCCACCCAGTTGCGATTCCGTGCTGCGCTGTGGAGGAGCGGGGTCACGAGTGGCCGCGGCCGTGGCCCTGGGCGCGGTCACGACGTTCCTCCCGCGTGGGCACGTGGCTCGCGGGGCCGCGCGCGCCGTTGGTGGAGCCCCCTACCGGTCACACTCGTCAGTGCACTTCGCTTCGGAATGATGTCACGGGACTTGGTGCGTGACGTCAGCACCCTCCCCCTCCCCCCCCCCTTGATGTAACCTTCCCGCCGGCCAATCGGAGCGGGGAAGGCCGGACGGTGACGTAAACGCCCGTAGCAACAGGCCCCGTCGGAGCGGCCCAATTAGAAAATCGCTGGGGGCGGCAAGGAGCCAATGGGAGTCGGCGAAAGAGGAAGGCGGCAGGAGGCAGGTCTCCCTCATCCTCTCTCCGACAAGATGGCGGCGGCGCTGGCGATGGCGGCAATAACGGCTTTGTCTCCTTTCAGCGCCTGAGCGCGGTCCCGGCCTGACCCGGCCGCACCGAGCAGCGGCGGCGGAGACATGACCGCAGAGCCCATGAGGTACGGCCCGCAGCCCTCCCCCCCGCCGTGCCCGTCGGGCAGCGGGCCCCCGCCGGCCCCGCTGAGGCGAGGAGGCGGCGGGCGGCGCGTACCGCTCCCGCCGCGTGCGCGACCGTTGCCGTCGGCGGCGCCACCGCCCGACCCCGCGGCCCGACCGGGGCGGGGCCGAGCGGGGCCCGAGGCGGCGGGGCCGGCGGAGGCCGGGCACAGGGGGAGGGGATGGCGGCGGGAGGCCGGGTGGGGAGCGCAGGGGGAGGGGACGGCGGCGGAAGCGGCCGGGCGCGGGCTGGCGGCGGGCGCTCGCTTCGCAGCCGCCGCGCGCGCGGCACTCGGGAGCGGCGCGTTCTGCACGTCGGCCCCGGGCAGCGCCCCGTGCCCCGGCCGCTGCGGACGGCTCCTGTCAGCCCCCGCCGCACGTGTGCGTCCGTAGCGCTCGGCCCCGCGCCGAAGGGCCCTTGGCGGGCGCGTCCCGCTCTCCTTGAGGGGCGGCTCCCGCCGCGCCGATGGGGACGAACCGTTCCCTTAAAGTCAATAAGCTGCTATAAACCGAGCCCGTGCCGCCAGGCGCCATGTTAAAGCGTTAACGGCGAGTTGGGTTTGGATGTTCGTAGTTAGGCTGAAGGGTCTGATCCGCGCTGTCAGTCGCGCACAAATACTCCACATGCCTGAGGCGGCTCGTAAACAATAAAGCATTGTTCGTCAGCCCTCAAAAATGCTGCGTGTGACTTGAGCATCAAACAGAATATTTAAAAAAGAGGGGCAGCACGCTGTCTTAGGGACCGAACCGCCAAGTTGCTTCTGAGGTCGTGTTTGTGTATCCTCACCCCCGGTTTCAGACTTCCCCTGAGCAGTTGACAATCACCACGTAGTTCTGGCCAGAAGTTAAGTGGGTGGCAGGCTTTTTTTGCTCTTCCGTACTGCTTGGTTTTAAGGCTTTAACGTTTCAGAGGAAACAATGCACGGGCATAGATTCTAACAAAGAAATTCAGGTACTATCATTGTTCTGGATGTTGGTCACATGCTAGATGCAAGTCATAAGCATTACAAACATACATTTGTGCATGCATGACTTCCCAGCAGCTACCGGTTTCTTCTGCATGCCTCGTGTAAAGGAAGGACTCCCATCTCTCACTCCTCCCCGTGCCCTTAGAGCACTCTGACAGTTTAAACCAGTATTTTTGTTGGGTTGATTGTTTTATTTGTAGGCTGGAGTACAAACGGAAGCTGTTTTCTTCTTTCATCTTCAGTCCTTGAAAAGCAGGAGTGGAGTTTGATTTCTGTGTAGCAAAAAGATCTTGCTTAAGTATTCTTGCGTTGTCACAGCGCATGAATTAATGTGAAAAGGCTGCTTCAGTGGAGCGCAGGTGATACAGGAGGTCACACCTTTACCTGCAGATGGAAATGTTAATTGCATTACTTCAAGAGTTTCATTTGTAACCTTGAAGATGAAGAAGTATGTAGAGGTAGATTTGAGATTGTATGTAATGCCTGAGTTGAATGTCTCTGTGTTAAGTGGGCCCTGTGACCACCTTTAGATAGCAGGACGTGCTCCAAACTTTCATTCTGTTATTAGCTGAGTGCTCAGTCAGTGCAGGTGTTTCTGATGACCCTCGTTGCATACAGAACTCATCCAAAGGAGTGTTTTTTAATGCATAGGAGTAGTTCTGCTGTAGGAACTAAGCATTACGGTGTTGGGTGCTGTGGTTTCAGGGTTAGGAGCTGATGAACACATTGATTGCAAGAGCTTTTTTCTTATTTTCTCACAGTTCAAGTTCATTTGATGCTGGAGAGAACGAGAGGGAAAAGCACTGCAGGTGTGCTCATGATGTATTAATGTGTTGGTACAGAGGCAGAGGTGCTCTCCCTTCCCTTCTTGCACACACATGCAGGCACATCTCTTTGCTCTCACACACAGTATTCTTTGCTCTTGTTTCCAGCGAGCCCTGCTGGCCTGCCAGCTGCTGCCTTTCTGTCACCCTGCACCATCTCCCTGCTTGTTCACTTAGAGATTTTTGGACAAAAGTTTCACGCAGAACTTGCTTTATTTTTCTTTTTAAAATGGAGAATCTTTGTCGTAACAACGCAGTCTGTTCCTAACAGTTGTTTTGAGCATTGAGGTGAATAAGCACAGTTGCAAAAGGAGTTTTGAATCTTGGCCCATCCAGGTGGCAGTGTAGTGATACCAGCTATTTTAAGCTGGTGAAATAATTTTCAGGTGAACTTTTTATGCTTCGGTCTTCCCAGTGTGCAGTGTGGGTTCTGCATTTGGGAGTCACTTGAATTTCTGTGTTCAGAGTGAGTTTTGTTACAGGTTTCTATGATGCGTGTTAATTAATGCCATAATAATCCAACAGGAATAAGTCAGTATTAACTGCCCACGTTACGTGGAGGTATGGTGTAAGTTAGCAGTCTTCCTTGCAGTCATGTGGAGTGGGTGTAAGCAGATTGTTTGCTCTTTGTGAGGAAATAGTCAAAACCTGAGGCTGGCTGTCACCTTCTGTGCCAGATGTGCCCTTGAGCCCCAGCGTGTTCACACTGAAGTGGAATTCCTCTCAGAGCCTTACTGCAGTGACTGCATTGCTTCTGTTTCTGTGTGGCACAGTCTTAGGGTTTTGTATGCTGTTATGGCCTCTACAGGGCTTAAGTGAAGGTGCCTTCTCCTTTAGAATAGTGTGGTGTGAGTAAGGGCTGGCCCTGCCATTACTGGAAGTCCACATTCCCATTTTCATCTCAGCTTAAGATTGTGTGCACTTGCAGCGCCTGTAATGAAGGGTGTAAGTGCCTGTGCTTTTTACTTGTGTACTATGCACCAAAAGAAAATGCCAGAACAGAAGATAATCCTGACACATTGTGTTCACCATGAGAACAAATGCCTGTGTCAAATGATGTTTTTAGATGGAATCTCTAGATAGGCCTTTTATAAACAGGGGAGCCCAGGGATACTGCTGACCCTTGTGAAATCACATTTTGTGTCGCTGGAGTTTGTGCCTGCAGGTGATTGGGAAATACGAGTTGGTTCACGAGTAGGTCAGTGTTGCAAGTTCTGGTGGCAGGTCAGGGCGGAAAAGACAAAATTGTCAGGATTCACTGACAGATAGAATGGGAGACTTAGTAGTGTATTGACTTAAAAACATAGTAAGTATGTAAAGTTCTCTAATTTACTTTGGGACAGCACTAAGCTGTCAGAGTTGTTCGTAATGTCCAGCTACAAACAGCTTTCATGCAGGACAGAAGAAGGATTGGTTGATGAGAATTTTAGCATTGCTATTTTTTAAGGAAAGGAGTGCAGCCGTGAGAAAAAACAACAACCAAACTTGATTTCACAGGTTGCTGCCCAGAGTCCACTTCAGTGCTGCTCAGGCAAGGCTTTTTGTTTTTTGTTTGTCTGCACCATTTTCTTCCTTTCATGCATTAACGCTGGAAGCTGCATAGGGCAGATGCATCTGTCATGTAAAGCAGAAACAAGAGCTCTGGCAATAAATTCAGCATTGTTAGTGAGGCAGTCTGAGATGACTGTTATTTTGGAAAATAAAAGAGCTGTGCTTCAGGAAGACTATAACCCTTCAAACTGGGTAACAAGCCTGATGGGTAGCGCCTGGGAAACTCTAAGGAGCACGCTTTAATTCTCAGAGTTTGTGATGAGTGATGTCTCCCTGAGAGTCTTTACAAACTTCAGAACATGGAACACAAACGAAACAGAAGAGAAGATGGCATTTTGTCTCTAGTTCTGATGCTGTTGTGTGGAGCCCTTCTTTCCCTTCAGGCAAAGCACACTTCTGCTTTTGCGACAGTACTTAGTCTTGTAGGTTACATACATGCTCGTTTCAGCTTCCTTTCCTGAGTTAATGCATTAAAATACTCAGTGTGCCATGACTTCTGTCTCAGGAAGGTGAAAATAGTATATTTAGGTTTTGAGATGGTTGGCTTCAGTCAGTGTTTGTAATCTTGCAGGCTGTTTTACCGTTGAAATTGCAGACCCCCATATAGCACTGAAGCCTACTAAAAATGAAGTTGTTAAAAATAAGAACGTACCAAAGAACCCCTTCACTTTACAGTGAAGCATGGTAACTCTCAGCCAAATCGGTTACAGCTGTTCGGGTGCTATCTGAAGAAAAAGGAACGGTGTAATCTTCCTTGAATGTAATGAAGGGTCTCTTGGTGATTCGAACCATTCCCCTTGTGTGTCTGGAGAGAACTAATTCTGTTTACTAGTCTGAACCTCTTGTGCTGTACTTACACTGCAGAGTTACTTCATCCTTATCATCAAACATCTCGAGCTCTATTAGGTATTGCTTGATTAAGCCCTGTGGACCAAGGTCAGTCCTAACCAACATAAGAGTGAATCCGTGCTAATGAAGCCTTAACCATAGCGTCTGAAAGCTCAGCCAAGTGCCAGAGACGGACCTCTCTTTTCAGTCAGAGCTTCAGTATTCAGGTGCTTTCTGTCTGTGCGTGATTTAGTAAGTCTGGTGTGATACAATGCCATTTGAGCACGGGGAAATTGTTTTACTGTGAGAATGGCCAAGCACTGGAGCAGATGAGCACGGAGGCTGTGCAGGCTGCAGCATGGAGGTGCTCAGCCCCGCTGGCTGTGCTTCTGGCAGCTGCTGGTGCTGACCCTGCTTGTGCTGGGGGTCTCACTAGCGGATCTCCAGAGCTGCAGGGGTTCTCCCTTCCAGCCTCAGTGCTGCCCTGGTTCTCAGTGCCACTTACTGGACCAACTGTAATTTTGCTGTTGCAGGTTCAGGTATTGTATTGCTGCTCCTGGAGTTTATAAATCTCCCCAGCTGAGGCTGTGATTAGTACCCACGGCACCTGTCTTGCAGATTTGTGCAAGGAGCAGCGAGTTAGAGAGCAGATCTAGATTCAGCAGAAGAAAAGGCGGTTTGTAATCTGGATTCGTTTCTGTGCACAGGTTAAAACAATTGCTTATTCTGAAGAGAAGGAGGAAGGAGAGAACTCTGAGTGTGGCATGGGCATAATGATAGTTTGCTTTTATTTTCTGGTTTCTAGTTTTCCTGAGAGAGGTGGACTTCTGATCAGGGAACAAATGCTTTTCTGGATGTTAACATTCTTTGCTCTCTCTGACAAGCCTTGCTTGTGTGCTGATCCACAATACGGGCACGTTTTGTATGAACCATCAATGTGGGCTCTGCCCTTGTAACTCAGACCTTACTGTGGCACTTAAAACAAAAAATGCCTATGAAGGTTTGCAGGTGGCAGAAGACTGGCCTGATTGTATCATGACTTAAGCAATGTGAAAGCAAATTACTTGCCAGGGGGGAAGGCATGTTTTGGAACTGTGTGTTTAATTGTTTCTAACTGTTTTGGAACTGTGTGTTTAATTGAATGACATCAGCTTTGGCTTTATTTACAATTAAAAAGTTAGTTTTAAAGATGTTCCTGTTAGTGTTGCATTAGAGATAGGAAAGCTTTAAAAAATCATGTTCTTGTCTGCATCAGAGGTTTGGGTGCAACTATGCTAGCTTGTAAAATAAGTTCATTTTTGAAGAGTGTTTGGTCGGTAATGCAGGATGCCTTGGAGTGCACGGATTTCTTCTGGGTGGAACTGAGCTGAAGGATGCAGCAGTGCTGGTGTGCTCCAGCTGCTAATGCCTGAGCAGCCTGCAAGACCAGGCACTAACTGTGAGTTACACAGATGTACGTAGTGTGGGTGGTGGGTCCTCAGCATCAGATCCTGTGTTCTGATGGAGATGGTGTCTTCTTCTTTATTTCCCACTCCCCATTGTCCCGATGAAAGTATTCAGACTTCTGCTGTGGGTTGTATTTGTTGGTCGCGTAGGGGTACTGTTTGAAATAGAAGATGTTCATCTACGGTCTGCTGGTTTAAAAGAACATCTGGCTTTAATTTTATTTATTTATTTGTGAAGTATTGTCTAGTTTTGTCTGCATGCTAGTTCTTATTCTGCAGTATTTCTTTTGAAATGTCAAGGTGAAAAATAATTTAACGTGAAGCAACTATAAAGATGGTTTAAAAGCCTGTGCCCTCCAGCTATTTTTAAAGTGTAAACGTAAAGATTTTAGACAAATTCTGAGTTTAAGGCAGCTGGGAACTTGAAAGCAAAACATTTAGCAAAAGCACATTTGTAAAGGGAGGAGTTGGATAAAAAGCTGAAAAGTGCTGCTGCATTGCTGACTTCCAGAGCCATTTGTAACCTAACTTAGTTTGTCTGAAGGTTGGTGGGATCCTGGACATTTTAATTTCTTTATTTTTAAAAGTAATAGTTGTAAAACGTTCTTCCAGGTTTTGGTGATAGATGAGGCATTCTCTACCTCCATGATCAAGGTGTCAGAGGGGAGAGCCAAGTACAAATAGGAGGCGATAGCACATCCCTTTCAGAGCAGTTTCACAGTGTAATCCAACATGGGTTTGCTGCTGAAAGGAGCAGCCCAGCTCTGTGCGCTGCCCATCAGTTTTCCACACCTCACCTGTCAGAGTCACAGTGATCCGTGAATGTGTAGCAGGTTGGATCCGAATGGGAACTGTTCTTGAGCGTTTTATTTTGTTTGAGGTGATTTGTCTCATTATGCACGGGGTAATCATTAGCTAGTGCAGTTGATGGGTTAAGCACAGAGGGACAGCAATTAGCAGCCACACTGAATTAAGTGTGTTGTGACTAGGTAGGTGAGGACAGCACTTCATCTCTCCCCCGTACCCCCTCCTTTTTATTCTGTCCTGTGTTTGTTTGTCATAGCATTTCCCATAACACAGACTTTGTTTGTCCCAGTCCTTACTGTGATGAACAGTATCCCAGGCCCATTCTGGTTAAGGTTACAGAACTTGCTCTGAATTTAGGTGAGAAATTGTATTCTCACATGATTGTTTCTCAAGGTCACAAATCAAGTTCATGGCCAAACCAATAATAGTAGGACATCTCTTCTTTCATTCTTGTTCTAATTAGGCTAAACTGTGTTGAAATAGTTCTAGACTGATGATGAAGCCATTTCCTTTGTATGTGCAAGCCTAAAAGGGCTAGGAAATAGCATAGGGATGGTTGATTCATGGCAGAGAGAGACTGCTTTGCTTGTAACTTCTGAGATGTTAGTAAGTTTTAGACTCCTGTGTATTCTTCTAATGTACATTTTGATTGTTGTGATCTATTTTCTGTGTCAGTTTGTGACAGTATGCTAGAAAGAAGAGGGATTTTGCTGTAGGTTTCATGCAAACACAGGCGAAGCACTGTTGTAAATCACAGTTCCTTCGGGTTGAGGTGCAGTAACCCTAGTTCAGTTTAACCTGTTACTCCTTAATACAGGCTGATGCTACAGAATGCTGAATAATCCAGGGGAAAGGCAAGCTGAGGAGGGATTTCAGTATGAGACTGAGGATTCTTTTGCTGTGTCAGCATGAACGTTTTTGTTCCAGTAATGATGCTTCTAGTCTAGTCAGGATAAGAGGCAGTAGTTGGTAGCTGAGTGTGTTCCAAACTATTAGGCACAAAGACGCAAGCATAACGTTCTGAATGTTTTATATTGAGAACAAGGATATTATCACTTGTCTGTCTTTCTTGTTTTATTTTCTAAAATGATTTTGCTGAAACAAGTTATTTATAAATAGTAGTGAAATTGAATGTTGGGAGTTAATATTTACTGATGTGTTCAGAAGATAGTGGAGATGGTAACAGCAAGGGGAAAAACTCAAAGGATACTGCAAACTCCAGAATGGGGCAAGAAAGCGTTATTTCCTCTCACTGTCAAAAGGCAATTTTAAAAACAATGG
Organism: Callipepla californica brunnescens; assembly: GCA_023055505.1. Taxonomy (NCBI): domain Eukaryota; kingdom Metazoa; phylum Chordata; class Aves; order Galliformes; family Odontophoridae; genus Callipepla; species Callipepla californica. The sequence continues at coordinate 6,565,019 of JALIRH010000013.1, forward strand.
GCAGATGAGGAAAAAAAGTGAGAGGGAGAGATATCTATATCCTTTAACTGGGTTAACTTATGAAGGGGATGATGTAGCTTAGCAGTTTGAGAAACTGTATCTAGTAGCAGGTATGGTATGATGACTCAGCCGTATCAGCTGGCAGATTTCTGGGAGTTGATAGTGTTCAGAAGGGAAGCAGCAGCCAACAGCTGGGAGTGGCAGCTTGTGATAACAGGGTCTGAGGGCATGGCTGCCCTTGGTCTTACTCAGGGTACCTGCAGCTAGGAAAAGGCACTTGTCTCAGGAAAGTGTGGACGCTATAGGCAGAAGAAATGTGTGAAATAAGCAACATAAAATGCAAGGGAATAGGAAGTATATGAATCACGGAGAAGTATGGCTTTATAACAAAAGCATGGAGCAAAATTGTTGCCTTTTTACTGTAATGAGTGTGCATATGAGACTAATGATTCTTGGCGTCTGAAACTGCCTGGAGAAAATTCCCAGTGTCGTACTCTTTACAAACTGCTCATAAATAAGGTACAAAGAGGTAATGGAACGATCTTCTGGTGCTTGGTTGTATTTGACAAAATAAATGCAGGATGCATGATATATATCTACACATATGTAGTTGATTTAATATAAGCTTTGAGTAAGCATGTGGGTCTGACATGTTCACCTAGCTTTAGATGTTTATTTCTTTATTAACCAGAGTCTTTAGTGCCTTTTTGTGTGTCTGTCAGAAAGGCTAAGTTTTTTGTTGTTATGTTTTGTTTTTAGTATAAGGTTTAATAAAACTGTGTGTTCCTTTGTTTGCTTTGTAGCATCAAGTGTTCAGATCATAAGTAGCTTTCCCCTGTAGGTGTGTTGAGATTCAGCATCACTTCTTTCAGGCTTAATAAATTGCATGAGACCCATAGTAACTGCAAGTTTTACTTTCATTTTCGCAGTGAAAGCAAGTTGAATACATTGGTGCAGAAACTCCATGACTTCTTGGCTCACTCATCAGAGGAATCTGAGGACACAAACTCTCCTCCAGCATTATCTAAAACCAAAAGCACAGGTAAAATGGCATTTTATGTTTTAAGTTTAAACGTGTGTATGATTCTGGAGTCACATAACTTTGTGCTGTGATTTCAATGTGTCACTCATCACTGGGACAGTTAAGCAAAATCCCAATGTGATTGAATTAAGTGGTTATATTTTGATAAATATATATCACCTTTGACACAATATTGCTTTCAGTTAAAATTATATTTCTAAAAGTGAATAAATTTTGCTGATAATTTACCTTCTCTGAAACATGAGATGGAAAACACTCATGCGTTTGCCTGTGGTGGGAGTTCCTGTTCTCCTTTCCTGGATGTGTAAAGGCAGACAGTATCTTGTTTCTTCTGCTGAACGAAAGCTTTCGTGGTTGAGGCAGAAGGCACCGAGATTGTGCTTTCATTGTTATATGAAGAAAAAAAAAAAAGCCTGTATTTAATCTGGGAACATTCAGAAACAAAATAACCGAAAAAACATGCAGGACTAGATCGAATATGGCATTAGAAATTTTTACTTACAAGTTAAAAGCAAGTAACAAATCTTAAACAGTTTGATTGCATTCATGAGAAGAAATTTTTCATAGCAGTACCATATAGGATTTGTTTCCAAATTTGACTGGGTACGGGTGCACAACTTTCTAGGCTCTGCTGTTTCAGGGGCTAAAAATTGTACTGAAATGATAGAGTACAGGAGAATGGGAGTGTGTTGGCTGTGGCATGGAGTTCATTTTTAAACTGTTGTCATAAGTAATAAACCTGTGTGTTCGCTGGTGTGCAGTTTTTCTTTTGATGTTTATCTTGAGAATGTACTGCCATGTGGTCCTGTCTGCCTTGTGTCAGCATCTGACTGAACTGTTAACGAAGGGAAAAGTATCACACAAATCATTTCTTAAACGGGATGAGAAAATGAACTGCTGTGGATGCTTGCAATTAAACTGAGGTTTTGCTACCCAGCATGCTTTTTTGATATTTTTTCCCCCCATTATTCTGTATAGTTATGAAGTATTTTGGCTGCTTGTCTCAGACTTCAGCTTTACATGGAAACAGAGGTACACAGAGGTTTTGGAGCTTTTGGAGAGAGTCTGGAGAAGGGACACAAAGATGCTTAGAGGTCTGGAGCACCTCCCTCCCAAAGACTTGAGTGAGGTGGGCTTGTTCAGCCTGGAGAAGAGAAGGCTGCAGGGTTAACCTCATTGCAGCCTTCCAGTATTTAAAACTTCTTACTTGAGTAGATAGTGATAGGACAAGGGGGAATGGTTTTAAGCTCAGGGAGGGAATGTTTAGATTGGATGTCAGGGAGAAGTTCTTTACAGTGAAGTGCTGGCACAGGCTGCCCAGAGAGGCGGTGGATGCTGTGTAGGTATTCAAGACCAGGTTAGATGGGGCCCTGGGCAGCCTGGTCTGGTACTGCACCTGGAGGTTGGTGGTTGTGTGGCCGGGAGCTTGGAACTTGATGGAGTCCCTTCCAACCCAGGCTGTTATATGTTTCTGTGATTCTACACTGACTAATTAGTAGAGGACGTGCTTCATTATTGTTTTAGATATTTTATTTAAAAAAAAAGGACATATTAATGTTGAAAAGTCAAGAATTAAACACTATAATATTAGGAAATACCAGAGTTAACTGTGCAGACGTACTAACTAGCTTTTTGTGCATGTCTCTGGGAACTGCCCTATTCATGCTATTTTTTTTCCCCCTGCAGAGAGCTTTTTCAGTGTATAAATGATGGACATGACTGGGGCCAAATCGGCTTTACATTTTAGTGGATCTTATTTTTTTTCCAGAATTTGGAGGATATATTATTGGATCTTGTAAGGGGAGAGATGATGAAGAAGGTGATTGTGTGGCTCAAAGGATCAAATGAAATATGTAACAGTTGCTCATTGAGCACTTCATCATGTGGAGTTTAGCTTACTGTGATACTTACATGGTAGGAGTGTTAAGTAGAGTGAACTTGCACAGATAACATTAATTCTGTCTTTTCTTAAATTTCGAGTACTTGATTTTACAGCTTGATGTTGTTTCTTCATCTTCTGTGCGTGCATATCAGATGTCTCTTTCTCCTCTACATTGCATGGGTGCCAGCAGGAGGATCACTGAGAGTGTAGGAGAGACTGTCTTCCTGCTCCTGTATCAAGTGACCAGGAGCAGCAGTCACAGGGGAAATCCTGCTCTCTCATAGCCCTGGAGTGGATGGAGCATGTGCAGTTTGGTCAGCACTAGGAGCTGTGAGGGGATCTGGCATGCTCTGTCATTGTGTGGGGATATTGAATGTACAGTCCAGTCACGTGTAGGAGCTGTGAGATGAGGAGCATGCTCATTGAGTTGCTGTTGGGAATAGCGCATGTGCAGTCTGAAGGCAGAATCTGCAGAGGTTTAATCTGCAGAAATCAAATCAGTCCATACTGAGCACGCACAAACTGTGGTATGTTCCATGGATCAAGAGTAAGGCACAAATAGAAGGTGGCCTGGCTCCCATTCTCATTCTTCTGCCAGATTTCAGGTTCTGTCCTCGGTATGGTGGAATGCCTGTAATATTCCAGAGAGGAAATTTCCTTTTATTAAAGAAGTTTTGCATACAGAAATGGCTGGATAATTTTTGCTAAATTTTACCCATACAATTCAATTTTGAGTCAAATACCCAGAATTAAATTTTCTAGTAGTTTTTTCTTCTTTTAAATGTAAAATGAAATTGTTCTTATCTTTCTCCCCAAGTGTAGTATGTCAGGAAATGGTAAGTTACAGTGCTAGCAGTCTTGTGTTATAATCACAAATGATGGTATTTATTCTGTAATTATACAATCACTTCACTTGCATGTTTCTCAGTAGTACATCTGTTAAAATACTATTTTTACACCTTTTGAGCAACTTCATGCAAATATCATTAAACCACTGAACTGAAAACATTCCCTTCCCTGGGCTGGTGGAAGGAGCAGACAGTCAGAAGATACCTGTCTTTAGGCTTTATGTTCCATGGCTATTAGGATCAAGAAATGGGAATTCTTTGTCATATCATGATTTTTGTGTGTAGCTCCATAATCCCAGGTTTAACGTTGTTAAAATGTACAAGAGGAATCCTTAAATAACTTCTTGCAGGTTAAAAAAGCATGGTATTATCCACTCATACACAGTTGTGTTCTCATGGCGTGAAATTCATTAGATGGTAGGCTCTCTTTCAGCCTATCATATGAAACTGAAAGTAATTCCGAAATGACTTCTGTAAAATTTAAGCCAATAAAACAGTTTTATTTTGCTGTTGTACAGAAGTTGATTTGTGGAAGTCACGCAGTCTTTATTCCTGCTGATGAAGTGTAAGAAATGCTGTGACAGAGAATGCGAAGAACTGATAGTGTTCTTCAGTTTCAGTGGATTCTTCCCCTTTCTTTCCACAGGTAAAAGTAGAGAACCTGAAAGAAGTCCAGCCTCAATGGAGAACAACAGAGAAGAGGTAGGAATAAAAGTGCTTTTGAATTTTAGCTGTGTGACTAATCCAGAAAGGACTGGATGGAAACATTGCTTTTTACCATGAGTGCTTCAAGAATATGCTCAGAACTGTGTGCAGTAAATGGTCTAAAGCCTGCTGAATGGAAACTTCAGCTGTAAAATATACATTTAAAAATAAATTTACATTTCGGAATGATTCTGTGATATAGGCACGTGAACTGTCTGATTTTTCCCTCATCCCTTTCTTTAGATTATTGAGATACTCAAGTTTGTTACTCTGATGTACAATTATTCCTGTGTAAAATATTCCTTAACACGTTCTGTTTAGAAAGTTAGATTGTTAATTCCAGTTTGCAGTCGCATTTTTGCTAAGAAATGCAAAATGTTAATTTGTTCAAACTGAGTGTATTCTGAAGTGAGTTTTTCTTTGTAAATGAATTCAATTAATATTCTTTTATCCTTAATTCTACTATTTGATGTGTTTATAAAGAGACTTTTTTGAGGGGAGGGGGCACTTGAAGCATGTAATCTCTTTGATTTTACTCTTAGATTGTATTACTCAGGTAACAGTAGATACTTACATTGTAGATCTGTGTAAGCTGCTGCCACTCTTGAGCACTGTAAGGAATCCCAGTAACTTGTACTAAAGTTTAGAGTTTGGTGATACGTATTTAAAAGTCATTTTTTATGTGAAACTCAGGGGTTTAGTTGAAATGAACTAGTTTGACAGCTGAAATTGTGTCACTTTTTGTTAATGCTTTTGCTTTTTGTTTAATGTGTAAGAGATGGTGATTTCTGAGATACATTGGTGGTGCTCAAGTCAATGCAATTTGAAGCTATTTTTTTTTAACAGGTGACTTGATGACAAAACTTTTTTCTTCTTGTTTTTAGGGTGGTAGTTCTTCAGAAAGAGTCACATTCTTAGGATCGTCACGTTCAAAAAGGTTGGTGTGGAGAACAAAAAGAAAGAAATTAACTTTTATCATCTGAAAGTATGGAAAAGTCTCTTTGCCGTACCAGGTGCTGGTAGTATACGCCATAGGAGGTCCACTAAGTTAGCAGAGTTACAGTAAAACACGTTGCACCTCAAATGGTGCAGAAGGTTTTTCATGGTCAGAGATTGAGATCATAAAGCTTAATTTTTATTTACAACAGTACAGCAGGATTATCTTACGCTTTATGACTGTTCAGGACAGATGCCTAACCAATTACTACTGCTGCTCTTTCAACACCTGGGATTATTTCAGTAATGTAAGTTGGGGCATGCAAAAAAAGGTTTTCTCTACCTTATTGTTGGTGGAGAAACAAAATGTGCTAAAAGTTGTTCTGTGCAGAAACTGTATCTCTGCCTAATCTTTTTTTTCCTTTCATTAAAACGTTGCAAGTCTGGAGTTAACTGTTTATTAATTTGAAACTACAGAAGAAAATTTGTATGTGACCTAAATTGCATAAAGCTTGTCCTAGTAAAATTCCTGCTCATTGGAGTTGTGTCCTTTGTGCTTTTATTCACTTATTTATCTGTTTTAATTTATCATCCTAGTATACTGTGTTGATAGGAGAGCTCTTCTGAGTGCCAGGCTTCAACAGCTTCCTTCTTAGTGTTCTTCACTCAGTGTTCTGTGTCTCTTTTCATTCGTATTGTTAACCTGGTTTGTTTATTGTATCCATGGCTCTTGGAATTTAATGACACACTTCATTCTCTGTTACCTGTTTGGCTTGATTCTATCTTTGCAAGTTTGGTTTTGTGTTTGACTTTGAATTCAGAAGGGAGAAATTAGTCTCCAGCCTTTTTATTTAAAGCATTTCAGTAGTCTTTTTTTTTTTTTTTTTTTTTTTTTTACCTCCTGTCTGTTGTTAAGGGCATTGTTACTCTTGCACTTACTACACTGTGTCTGATACTGAAAAAACAGCATCCTGCATTGACTTAAGTAGTTCATATGTTACCTTCAGACCACTGAAAATTATGCTCTACAGTTCGATATTTTTTTTCTGCCATGACATAATGTGTTCATTCCTGTTAAGAAGTTCAGTTCTGAATTATTTTTGAGATTTTGGCTGCCAATTTTCATATTAAACAATCAGCTTTCTGATTTCTTTCTGCACTTCTGTTTCCTTTGCAAGTGTCTTTGGCTGAGCTGTCATTTGCTAATATCTGTGTGTTCTCTTTGGGCTGCCTGTTGAAATTGGAAGTGTAAGATTTCTGAGCATACATCCAATTGGGTTTTATTCTGGCTTTCTTTTTAATAGAAGTGTGACTTCATACCTTTTTAAAAACACATCAAACCTTGATCTGGCCAGAAAAACCCAACCCAAGCTACATATCAAGCAGGTGGAAAAAAAAATCCTTTATTCATCTATCTACTTAATTTGCCTGAGAGAGTGGAGTTCCATGTCCTAATAGGAAAATCACTTATTTGTTATAATGACTTAGAGCATTCCACTCCACGTTTTAAACTGATGAAACTACAGATTTCCCCAGTTGGCATGATGTTCTACTTGCCAAGTTCCAGGCTTACCTGTATCACAGTATATAATATTTGTCACAGTGTGGACTTTTTTCTTTCTGTGCAGGAAACCTACAGTTGTAACAAAGTATGTTGGATCAGATGATGAACAAATCTTAGATGAGGCTGTAAATGAAGATAATTCAAATGAAAACTCAGAAAACGATGTTGATATGAAAAGCTTGCCAAAAGGTATTTCATGTCCTTCTTTGTTTCTGAATCCAACAGGTAGAAAAGATTATAATGCAGCATAAGTAATTAACTAGAATGCACATCTATTTGTAAAATACTTCTCTTAGATCCTCTTGGCTTTATATATAAACATAAAAACATTCATGTGTGTTCCCCTCTCTCTCCTTGCAAGCACTTGTAAGAGGAAATCCTGTTTGCAAGCACTTTCAAATTTGATGTAATTGTACTTAAAGATGTCATATACCAGGATGTGCTGGTGGCTTAATTTCAAATGCTTATGGACCTTTGTGTAAAACTGACATGTAACAGAGAAAGTATTTCTAAGTCTCAAACTCTGTAATTTGCAAATCATGTTTGTTTTATTTGTTTTGTTCTTCTGTCTTTGGAGTTTATTGAGAAATAGATCAATGACAGTGAGGCTAAGTGTGGGGGAGGAGTCATTATTTGTAAGCACCCTTTAAAATAGCCATTACTATAAACCTACATTCTGCTGTCTTTAACTGTAGTGGGATTTTGATTAATCTCATCTGTTTCTTACCTCTGAAAGTGACCCTTGGAGAGGCTGCTGCTGTTTACTCCGTGAGAAGCAGTCCTTACAGTATTTTTTTTCAGAATGTTAAATTATTTCTAGTATCTTTGTAACGTAAGTGTTAAAACTGAGCTCAAAGTAGGAAAGATGTTTTTTAGTTCATGTAATTTTGGTTAGTACTGTTCCTTGTTTATATAAAAATAGATTTTTCTGAATTTTTCTGAATTTTATGGAAGAAAAAAGATTCTCTTGCTTTCTCATTTATTACATACTGATAAGATGAGGGAAAGTGGATAGGCGAGGAAGTAGAGAGAGAGAGAGAGAGAAATTACTCTAAGGCTTCCAATAGATTGAAGTGACCTAACCAAAGTCTTTTAGTTGCAGCACTGTGCTGGAAGTGCATTCCCAGCAGTATGATAATTCCCTTCTGCACATGTCACATCAGGGTAGAGAGCACAGTGTTTACTTCTCATAGCTGGTTCAGTCTTTGATTTTTGTCCTACAACTGCAAAATGGATGCAGCTTGAACTGTGTGGTGTTTTTTTTGTTTTGTTTTGTTTTTTTGTTTTTTGTTTTTTGTGCTGTGAACACCTGTAAATTCAAAACTAGTATTAGTCAACAAATTGCACTTTTTTTTTTTCAAGATACTACGTTGACATTCATTTAAAAAGGACTTTTGCACTTAATTTGGATGTGTAATGGTTTCCAATTTCTAAATGAAATTATTCTAGGTACAGTGGTTGTACAGCCTGAGCCAGTGCTGAATGAAGACAAAGATGATTTTAAAGGGCCTGAATTTAGAAGCAGAAATACCGTTAAAATGAAACCTGAAGCTCCCAAAAAGCGTGGAGGTAAATACAATTTAAAACATTTGTTGAAGTGGGTTTAAATTGCTGCTTATGGCCACATTTGGTACATCTAAAAATTGTTTATATTTCTAAGAAATTATCCTCAAAATACCTCCACTCTTCTGGCCTTTTGTTCATTAAAGTATAATAGCTAGCTGACATTAGCCTCCACTGCTGCCCCTGCAATGCAGCAGTGAAAGCTAAGATTAGTTCTCATTAAACCTCTTATTTTCAGTAGCTATAGGATGCATCATTAGGTACTCCATATGGACCCTTCTTGCTTTGTATTCAGAACAGTTGCTTACTTGGAAGCAGATGTTACGAGTATTCTTTTTTTTAAAGGAGTTACAATGGAATACCATTGGTAAGGGAACACTCCCCAACTCTTCAAGAAAATGATCATATTGCAGCAGGAACACATACAGACATAGCTGCCTGTCAGTGATCTAACAAGAAAGCTCAAACCTCTGAAGGAATTCAAAGGTTTTTTTTTTATTATTTTTTATTTTTTAAACTTACAGGAAATTCCCAACTTGTAGTGGTGTCCTTTTAAGGATTATCTTTGAAAAGCTCCTTTACCAGCTTGGTTTTGTGTGGCCTCTGCTAAAGTTGAGGTGTTATATAGGTAGTGATGATGGTAGCAATTCCTCTCTCTCACACACATTTCCAAAACTTTAGATGGAGGGAGTTACATGTAATGAGTCTGTAGTTCATGTTCCAGCAGCAGTGCCCAGAGTGTTCAGGTGAACAGCTCTTACACGTGCTATTAATTCTTCCCATTGTGTCATTTGAGATACTTAACTCTAATTAAATTCGTTATAATTTCATAAGGGCTATTTCTCTACCTGTGGATGAATAGGAGTAAAATTCAGCTGTGAGGAAATGTGCTTGTGCATGTGTTGACAGCAGTTTTACAGCAGGTCCTACTGAAATCTTCAGGTTCTGTAATATTGTTTAGGGCTGTTTTGCTTGAGCTTTGTGGTCTGTGTGTGCATCCTCAGGACAATTCATATGACATGCACTCCCAGCTTTTATTTTTCCATTCCCAGGGAACTTGAGGGCACTTGATTGTGTATCTGGAGTAGTTGGTTGTGCTAATGCCTTGCAGAAGGTCATGGTTTTGGAAAGAATATAAAGTGTTTGCTTAGACATGCCTTTACTGAGATCAAGCTTAGCTGTATTTGTGTCACTGCTGGTAAATCCTTGTCTGACTGTTAAGCTCCTGTCTGCGTTCAGGAAATTGGGGTAGGTACTGCCTGTTACTGTGTTATCCACGTTTCCAGAACAGTGAAGGTAGCCAGGAAAGAGTCCTGACTGCAGTCAGCCTCAGGAGCAGCTGGATTAGGAACATGTCCAAACAGTTTTGGTTTGTGATACGCACAGAAAAGGTAGAACAGATTGATTTATTCAACGCTTGCCGCGTGCAGTAGGTCTAGTTACATGAAGTGGCTCCCTGCCATTCCCTAACTGCTGGCATGAGATCCATGGCCTGTGCTCATAGAAGATTAAGCATTGCTGATCAAATCAGGTAAGCATGGAGTCCCGGTTACTTCATACCCAGAATTCTATGCACAGTACAAATAAATAAAGAATAAAATAGATTAAAAAAAAAAAAAAAGCCAGTATGTCTTTTCAGATTGCATCTTTTGCATTTTCATTAGGACTTAGAGGTGTAGTTTGTATTAGAAACATCAGTAGTGATGGAACTGTTCTGCCTTTCTAGCATCTAAATGGCTTTATCCAGTACTGTAAGGCATTGTGCCAGTGTTCCAAGTTTCCTGTCTACAGAGTGGTTATGATTGTCTCTTTACTAACAAACTCATAAAGGTGTTTCTAAAGTATTTTCTCAGGACTAATGAACTAGTTGTTACTTGATTTCTTCAGACCTTGATTTACGAAGGTTGGCCGCAGGAATAGCTTCTTTTTTCTAGTGCCATCTTGGCAGATTTTAGGAAGGAGGCAGTAGCGTTTCCCCTCAGAGTTGCAGAGAAGTTGGAAATGGCTTGGGACTTGACAACAATTAGCTTGTTGCCCCTCCATTTCTTATATTCGTTTAAGGACGATTATATTTATAAAAGTCTGAGTAGACTTCTGTGCTGCTTATAAGGTGGTATCCTTTTCTGAGTAGTACAGTGTGTTGTGTGTTAGTATTTGAGATTTGCCAAGAAGCATTTGGAACAGAGGCACTTTCAGCTTTTGAGGTTGTAAGGGGTGCTTTGCAGATCTGCAATCTCTGCAGTGCATTCATGACTGCATGCACTGCATTTGAAAACAACAAGCTCTGAATTTACAGTTTCAGACCTGGTATTTTCACTGCACTGCAACAGTGTTGTTAGCTCTTACTGGACTTTAGTTGATTTTGAATTGTATTTCAGTAGCAACTAGCTAGTTGCTTGCATTGTGTTTGCCAGTTTTCACTCAGTTCCTGAATATTTTGTAGTACTAGTACTTGGTTCTAATTCAGGGGAGTTTTTTTTTAAAGTGTAGTCTTTACTGAGGCTACAACCATTAAGTTCACTATTTGAGATAATTACCTTGTGTTACTTATGGTGTGTGACATCAAAGAGCAAGTTGCGTTTAAGCAGGCCTGTGTCAAACTTCTGTCCTTCTGATCCCCAAATAAATTATTGATAGTGTATGGATTTAGTTTATGAACTGTCTGAAATGATTTTCCTTTCCTTGGAAGCAACCTGTTGAAAAGTGTCCCAGTAGTACTCGTTAGTTGGTTTAGAAGATTGGCATGTAGCAACCCTCCCAGTCCTGAATTCACCACCTTTGAAAATGCATTGGGGGACTGACACCAAGAGATGCTTTCTTAACTAAATGTTGGTACAGCATCAGAGTAGTACACAAACTGTTGGAGGAGTCAGCAACATGGTGAGAACATATGTGTTACAGGAAAACTGTAGCTTAAAAACAAAACATCAAAAAGGGAACTAAAAATGAGGAAGTGTATTTCAGATAGTATTTCCAAGCATTTAATTTATATAATGGTTTTCCATATTTTCTGTTGAGAAACTAAAACTATTTGTGAAAGAATCAGCATAATTAAAGACATTAATTAAAAATGTGACTTTTAATTAAGTTTTAAAGAGGAAAGATGTACAGAATATGAGGGTTAATTTGAAAGTTTTTTAATGATAATCTGCATATTTAAGTGTATTCTCAGTAGATGTCCAGTTAATCCCTATTTAATCTCTCAACCGAAATAAACTTATTTTGGTGTCAAGTGTTAGGAGTACAAAATCTAGAGGAAAGTTCTTTCCATCTTTAAATGGTGAGTGATAGGTCTTAAAGAACCTAACAGGCCAGAATACTTCAAGAAAATGAAATAGATATATACAGATTTTGTTTTAAGAAGACATCAAAATGAAAAAAAAATAACGTGTGGTTTATAATCCTCTCTATAGAGGAAGGACTGCATGGAATTGTAAGCTGTACTGCTTGTGGGCAACAGGTGAACCATTTTCAAAAGGATTCAATCTATAGACATCCTACATTGAAAGTTCTTATTTGTAAGGTATGTGGTAAACAGTTCTACAGTTTGTGTTGTGTGTTTTTGTTTGAAATGTCATATTAGTTGATTTGGGTGGGGTTTATGTGGGATTAGCTCTTGTTTTTTGGTATACAAACCTTGAGTTTATAAATTTTTCAGTCATTATTTGCTACGTTTAAGGAAACTAAAAGTAGAAGATGAATAAGTAAATACAGCTTAAAAATTAATATTCCTGTTTTTTGTATAGTCCAGTTTACTGTGTGATACTTTTTTACAGTGTTAAGACTATACTATCAGTGAATTCTTGATGTTAAAAAATCTTTCTAAAATTTTAGCCTTCCTGTGATTTTACTGGAAGAATAAATTAATTCTGGATCTCCTCATAAAGCACTATATGTAGAAGTGTTAGAGTAAGATGTGGAAAGGTAGCTTTAATCCATCTCAGTTTCAGTTTTGGACGGATCCTGGACTGATGATTCATGGCAACCTCTGTAATAATGGTCTAATCTATAGTCCTGTAGTGGCTTCAGTTAGGTTCTGAGATACCAGCAATGGAAGAGAGAAAAGGAACAGGGGAGGAGGGAAATGTCTCTACCTCCTGTTGTGGAAAACTCTGAATTTTCAAGGAGGTGTAGAAATAAGAAATCTCTGTCTTTGGAGATTCTGTATTTATGGATAGTCTCAAACATACACAAATGCAGATCAGTGTTACAGTGCACATATAGCATTCCCCTTTGTTTCCCTTTTGTGTTTCTTCTGCACATCCTAGTTAATGTTACCTATTCAGCTGACATACCATCTCAGGCATGTCCATATAGTCTAATGTTCTGGCTTGTCTCTTCTACTCATTCTCTCTTGTTTCTTGCTACAGAACGTACTTAAAAAGATTAGCTTACCAGATGACTATTTTCAGTCTCCATTAGAGTCCTAATTTTTGTTCCCAGAATTGAAAATCCTTAACCATGTAACAGTACATGTTCATGTAATGCATACAAGTATCCAGTTCATTTTTGAAATTAATTTAAGATGTTGGCTTCTGTAACAGCTTTTGACTGTTAAATCTGCAAGTTAATTATGTCGCAAATTGTTTCCCGCCATTTTGTATATCTTTACTCAATTGAATGACTGTGTGTTAATGTGAGAAAGTCATGGAAGTCCTTTACCTGCATGTTCTGTGTCTTCCCTGCCTTCTTTCTCACTGTTTGGATAAACAGTTTAAACAGTTATATACTTCAGTCTTCAGAAACTGCTTTCCTTTGATTCCAAATACTCTGTCAAGGTTCTAAACGTCAGCTTTTATTGTGGGCTTTTTTTTTTTTTTTTTTTTTTTTTTGATTGAATGAAAGTCTAACACTCCATATAAAGAGACATCATCACTTTTAAGTTCAGAAGTTCAGTCACTGACATCTCTTCTGAATTCTGAGTTCACTAGTTCATGGGATGTAAAGACAAAATTTAGCTGATAGCTTGTATTAATCCATATGCAAAGAGCTTCAAGTTTAGGAGAATTTTCTTTACTGATGACTGGAAAAAAACATCAAAGTTTAGTTCAGAGACTTCAGCAGCATAAGCCACTGCTACTGCTAAAAGTGCATGTTACTTTCCTACAGTTACCAGTTTTTCAAAGGCAATGCCTAGTTCTGTACCTGGAAATTGAATACTTGGATGTTAACAGCGGGATGAATACTGAATACGTTTCTATTTAAAACTTTATGGTATCAGTAGCAAACATAAAGAACAGAGAGCTGAAAACTAAGTAGGTCTATGTTGGGGAGGCATAGTTTTCTTTCTTACTGTGGTATTGATGTTCCTAGAAAAGAGGCAGAAAACACTTTCTAGATTGAAGACTTTTAGTTGATGATCTAGAATCTGCAAATATCAAACAGAATCTGTTAATTTTCAAAGAACATTAAACCATCTAAATAAGTCATGATTTAAGACCTGCTGTATCTAAGAAAAATGTTTTTTAGGTTAATAATGAACATTAAAAGATTAGAATACTGAATACTTTTCCATTGATGCTTCTAATGCTTCTAGTAGATGTTGAAATTCTGTAAGTTACTGAAATCCACTTGAGGCATAATAAAAAACAGCTTGTTCTATCTCTTTATTTACAGACATGCTACAAGTATTACATGAGCGATGACATTAGCCGTGATTCAGATGGAATGGATGAACAGTGTAGGTAAGTGAATTGAAACATATAAATAAGCACTCAGAGGTCTTCCGTTTTCTCTCTCTAGCGTAAATGAAATTGACAGATAAAGACCAGTACAAAAGAGCTTCATCAGTAATTGTTTTTTATAAAAGATTGCTCAGTCAATAGGTTTTGTATAAATATTTTATTGTTATTTTAATTAATAGGAAAACATTATGTAAAGAAGTAGAAGTAAACAGTTGCAAGCCATCAGATTTTTCAGTCACGTGCTACCATGCAAATATTTTAATTCAAAGATGGGGGTAGAATCTGACATTCTAAACCTTGTGAGTCACAGTAACTTAGTTCTCCAGATGTATCTCCCACTTCTGGAGTACTGAAGTTCTTCTTTGTCCACCTGTCAAATATCTAAATGTGTAACCCAGTCAAAATTCTGTAGTTTGTGCTGCCTGTGTGCTTGCTTATCAAGTCACTTCTCAGGTCTTCATCAAAGACCATGGAGAATTTAGGTGATTTTTTTTTTTTTCCTTTGTGCACACACAAGTAATACACCAATCAAAGCTAGAAAGACTTAAGCTGATTATTTTGCTTGAAAACAAACTAAAACAAATCTCAGGCAGAACACGGAAAATGAAGTTAAATTACTTTGAGATCGTTGCTGAAATTGTTTGTCTGTTACTGGCCTTTTCAGCTGTTTGATCTGTTAATCAAACACCTTAATGTTCTGACTCAGATCAACTGAGTGCTTTTCAGTCCTGCTTTTCATAATGTTTATCATCTGAATTTTTAAGAAGTAGATTCATCATCAGTGAAAAATATGGAAATTTCTCAAACTTGTCACCTTGATTATAGGGAGATAAGATGTTTATATTTCATATGTCTTGTTTCAGGTGGTGTGCTGAAGGTGGAAATCTGATTTGCTGTGACTTTTGCCATAATGCCTTCTGTAAAAAATGCATTTTGCGCAACCTGGGTCGAAAGGAGCTATCAACTATACTGGATGAAAATAACCAGTGGCACTGCTACAGCTGCCATCCAGAGCCTTTATTGGACTTGGTCACTGCATGTGACAGCGTTTTTGAAAATTTAGAACAGTTACTACAGCAAAACAAAAAAAAGACCAAAGTTGAAAGCGAAAAAAGTAAAATATATGACAGTACAGTCAAATTTTCTCCAAAGAGGAATAATTCAAACTGTAATGGTGAAGAAAAAAAACTAGATGATTCATATTCAGGTTCACTAACATACTCTTATAAAGCACTAATGGTGCCAAAAGACATGCTTAAGAAAACAAAAAAACTGGTTGAGACTACAGCAAATATGAATTCCAGCTTTGTGAGCTTTTTGAAAAAGGCTGCAGAAAATTCAGAAGTAAGCCCAGACGTGCAGCTTCGTCAGCTAAGAGCTTTTAAATCTGTGCTGGGTGACATCAAAAAAGCTCATCAGGCACTAGAAGAAGGTCTGAACATGGAGATTCAAGCTTTGGATGTTAAAATCAAAGAGAAAAATACCAAAGAGAAAAAAACTGACGTTAGATCAGAAAAAAACGAGGTGAAGAAAGATGAAGGAAAGGAACGTGTAGCATTAAAAGAGGATGACACTGTAAAGAAGCAGAAAAAGGTTGTATCAGAACAACCTGACAATGAGCCAATGGATCAAGATGTTCCAACAAAAGAAAAAAAAGACAGCAAACGTACAAGTGAAGATAAAAGGTCTGGCACAAATGAAGAACCTCAGTACGAACCTAACAGTACAGAGGCTTTAGACATGGATATAGTGTCTGTTCCCTCATCTGTTCCTGAAGATATTTTTGAGAATCTAGAATCTGCTATGGAAGTTCAGACTGCAGCAGATGAGCAAGGGAGTGGAAATACTGGAACAGATAATGAGAATCCAAATGTAAAATTGACCACTCCTTCGAAAGATGCCAAAGGTGGAACTAAACTGAAAGCATCAGCTAAAGGAACAAAGGAATTGATTGTGAAATTGACTCCTGTATCCCTTTCAGAGTCTCCAGTTAAATCTGAAGATCAAGACAGCAGCCCAGAAAAGGGAAGTAAGCAGGAAAGAAGAGAAAACAGTGATTCTGTGAAACAAAACAGTAATGCTGACAGTGAACGTTCCACAGAGAATGAAACTGTCTCTCTTGCAGAGGAGTCTGATCTCCGGAGATCTCCCCGTGTGAAGACCACACCTCTGAGGCGCCAGACAGACGTTAATCCTTTAACATCAAATTCAGAAGAAGATAGCAATGACACGAGTAATGAAAAACGTAAGAGAAGATCATCAAAACAACCAAGGAGGAAAAAAGATAAAAGAAACTCTTCTGACAGTACAGTTGATGGTCCTAGACCTAATAAACTTTGTAAATCAAAAAAGCCGGCTGTGTTAGATAATAGTTCTGATTCTGATGAGATGCCAGCTGTCCTTAAAGAAGTAGCTATGATGAGTCGCAGTTCTTCAGATATTGACAGCAATAGCGAATTACCAGCTAAAGATCAGAAGACTTCAAATGTTCTGAAGGATCAACCAGGAATGGATGAGAATGGAAAACGAAAAAGAAAAAGTTCCAGTTCAGGTTCAGATTTAGATGCCAAAAGGGGAAAATCAGCTAAAAATGCTGCTTCTGCAAAAAAGAAACGACAGAACTATTCAGATTCTTCAAACTATGATTCCGAGTTAGAAAAAGAAATTAAACATTTGAGTAAAATTGAGTCTGCAAAAAAAGCTAAGAAAAAATACTCGCGAAAAGAAGACAGTTACGATTCTTCTGAAGAAGAGCAGAGGAAGAAAGTTAGTAAAAGAAAGGTAAATCTGAAGAAACGGAGAGGTAAATCTTCTGAAGATGACACTGCTGAAAAGTCATCTCCAGAGAAGGAGGTTAATCATTCATCTGAAGATAAAAAAGTTAGTGTGGGGTCAAATGCTAAGGAAAAACTTAACAAAGACGTAAAAGAAAAAGCTTTAAAAGGTAAGCTTGATGAGTCTTCTGATGCTGAGAAGTCTTTACTGGAGAAAGAAGAGAGTGGTCGTAAAGGTAGTAAGCTAGCTGAAGTTAAGAAAAACAAGGATTTTAAGAAGAAAAAGGCACAAGAAGATTCTTCTTCAGAGAGTACTGAGAAATATGCAAAGAAGGAACGCAGTTTTGATTCTTCAAAAGAGAAATTAAAGAATAAAAAAGGATCAGAAAACAAAGAGAAGAAATCAGAAAATTTGAAACAGAAAAGCTTCAAGAAGGAACATGAAGATTCCTCTTCTGATGTTGAAAAGTCGTCCCCAGAGAAAGGAAGTTGTAATTCTTCTGAAAACGACAAGACTAAAAATGAAGCAGTGGTTAAAGAAAGGAAAAGGAGGAATTTAAGAGAGAGAGTATCTGAAAGAGTACAGAAGATTGATTTATCTTCTGATGCTGATAAATCTCCCCTGAAAGAGGAGAGTTCTTCTGAAGATGCTGTGCAAAGGAAAAAACGACCTCAAGTGAGGGAAAAGAAAAAAATAAGTCACAAAAAGAAAATTACCAAGAAAGAAAAGAATGAGTCATCCTCTTCTGATGAGGAGTCTTATGAAGACAATAAGAAAAAGATTAAAAAAGGGTCAGTGAAAGACAATAAAAAGAGTAACTTAACAGAGAAAAAGAAAATGTCAAAAAAGGTTATCGTCTCTTCCTCGTCCTCGTCTGATAAGGAAGAAAATGATGAGCAGAATTCAACAGGTGATGGAAGCAGTGATGAGCAGAAAATTATGCCAGTGACTGAAAATTTAGTACTGTCTTCTGGTACAGGATTTTGTCAATCATCAGGTGTGCAAAATAATTTTATCTACACCTATTGTTAACCTTTAAATGGAGGATGTTTGTGAGATTTGGGTAATATTTTAATAATCCACAAGTGAGAATATCCATGCTGAGGTAATGATACGTTTAGAAGTTTGTAGCCAGTTAGGTTTTCAAATACTGATAAAGAAGTAGCCATGTGTCTTTACTGTATAGCTCATCATTTCTGGAGTAAAAGATGGAGAGATTTAAGAACCTATACTTCCAGTCTGTATTTCCAACAGACATTCCCTTTCAGAAGCCCATGTATTCTCTTCGTCTGCTTCGGTACTCTTAGCAGAAGCTAGTTTTAAGTAGGTAGGTATCTGGAGAATTCAGATGAATTTACAGCATATGGTTATGCAGTTGAGAAGACTCTAAAACTTGTGGCATTACAGTGTATGTTTTAGAAGTCATGTAGAGTGTGCCTCGTGGGACCCTTGCAGCGTTAAAGCAGCTGTTGTCAGTTAACAGAAATGCCATCACTTACTCTTTTCATGGAAGGTCTATTTGTTATTACTACTCTGTTTTTTCAAGATGAATTGCTCCTTCAACAATGCCTGATATCTTTAGGAAATTAAAAAAAAAAAAAAAGATTTTCAAAGCTACTGGATTTGGATGATTGAAATTAGGGAACTTAAAATGGAAGGGTAGTTTTCACGTTGCATGGTCACTACAGGCATCTAAGAAGTGAATTTGCATGTGGAAAAATTATATTTGCTGTTGAATGTTGTGATGGGGAAGCTGCTTTCTATTTGCTTGTTTCTAACGATGTTTCAGAAAGCTTTCTATAACAGACTTTACTGTAACTGTTGGCTCAGATAACTCCTAGTCACTAGAGAATTTTCAAGTGAAAATTGATTTAAAAAAAAAAAAAGTAATTATTTGTGAGGACAGCAGAAGGGATGGTGGTATATATTACTGCTTAGTGCAAAATGAGGTGATTCTTGTGAGAACAAGTAATTTCTAGGGAGAGGAGACAAACTGTACATACAACATCTTGTTCTTTCTTTTTCCTTCCAACTTGATGCCCACCCATATCTTCCTGGGCTTATCATGTGGCTTTCTACTAAGTTTGTTCTTAAGATCCTACAGTGAAGTGGGTTTAGATTAACTCAGTGGATGTACAATACTGGGATTTGCAGGTTTTTTTCTTGTTTAAAATCGTGCTTCTCCAATGGTGTCATTGCTGAGGGAGTTATGCAAAGAGTTCTTTATGAAAGCAATAAATGATTGTACACTGACAATAACACAACAGTTGTCAGCATACTGGAGCATCAAGTAGAAGGATAACTGCA
This sequence comes from Callipepla californica brunnescens, assembly GCA_023055505.1. Taxonomy (NCBI): domain Eukaryota; kingdom Metazoa; phylum Chordata; class Aves; order Galliformes; family Odontophoridae; genus Callipepla; species Callipepla californica. Next base: position 6,584,325 of record JALIRH010000013.1, read on the forward strand.
CAAATGGGAGAAGTAGAATAGTGAGGTAAGATAACTGATAATAGAGTTAATCTGAGAGAGGACTGGGTGATTTAGTCTGCAAAGAGAGTGCTAAAGCTGGGGAATCTTAATTGCTGTCTTCTAAACTACCTGATGGGTGAGAGAAGGCTGAACTAGGTGCACAATGAAGAGGTGGGTACTGGATGGAAGTTGCAGCAAGGAGATTTCTGATCATATACTCTGAGAAAATTGTTTATGTTGAGGATGGTCATTGCCTGGAACTGGTCTTTGGAATCACTGACCTTGTCAGTACTCAGAACTTGACAAGGCCCAATGAAGACTGATCTCACTGTGCATTTAGCTCTGCTTTGAGGAGGAGTTGGAGTAGATAGTATTCAGTGGTGTCTTACAGCCTTTTATGTTGACTGTTTCTGTGAAAATGCAACTTGCTCTTCCTTTCAGTTTTCTTGTGGTTTAATAGGCAAATAAGGGAGTCTCCTGTGTTTCAACAAGCTCAAGTTGTTAAGTGAGGCTTAGAACTGATTTTAAACAACAAGATGCTTCTGTTTACCTGGACTTGAGAGTGAAGGACTTCTGTGATCATCTTTTATACAGTTTTGTCAAACATCTGGTTAGTTCTAGTTCCAAGACAGGTGTATGTAAAGACAACAGGGAGCAAGCCTTTTGCAACCCGATTTTGGTCGGGAGAAAATATGGAAATGATAAATAAGAGGATATAAATTCATTAAAATGTTAAGGTCTCTTTTTCTGAAGCTTTATATTAGTAAGTAAATTTGACTTAGGTACAATTCAAAGAAGAGAAAGAAGAAGGTTTAGGAATGGGCTAGAAACAGTCTGCTATGTGAATTCCTCTGGGTTCAGTTAGGGAAGTGCAGAGGAACTTGCAGGCATGTTTTATACTGTGCAGTTCTTTCTCTGCTACGTGTTGTATTCAGTTGTTCTGTGCTCTTGCTTTTGATAGGCTTTCCATCTGAGACTGACCATATTGTACAGCTGAGTTTTCATACTTGCAATAAGGACAGCATGCATAACAAATATACGTGTCTTGTCTTTAACACTTTGAAAGCAAAGACAGGCAGGGATTGTTGTTCTCAAGTACATCTTAGAGCAGCCTGGCAATTTTAATAAGTGATTTTTTGTTACAGTTGATTGAACCTTCTTTTAGCTTGTGCAAATTCAGTGGCAGAGCACCTGAAGTGGGGCTAATGGCTTCATATATAATTCAACAAACAAGTTATTTTTCTATGGGAATCCTTGATCAAGGAATCATGGGGTGGTTTGAGGTGAAGGGAATCATGAAGATCATCTAGTTGGTGTGGGCAGGGATGCTTGTAATGTGTTATTTGTTGCAGGTTTTACATTTATTAAGTGTTCTTATTTCCCCTTCCTCACCCAGGAGATGAGGGAGCGACTAAATCAAGGACTGTTCCAATGGAGGAGGAGGAAGATGATGATGATGACGATCCTGAGAATAGGTATGATTGCATCCATAAGGACTTAAAAAAGGTTTATATAACACACCCTAGGCGTGGGCGCAAACCGGCGCAACGGAAGAGCAAGCAGGTTGTAAAAACCAGGACTACCTGCCTTGTAAAGACTCGCTCGCAGGCTTCCAGCAAGTTTGAACGAGGGGCCAAAGAACAGAGGCCAAAATCCAGAAATGCAAAGAAAGTATTTAGAAGTGTTAACTAACACACCTTGCATAGGGTGTGTTATAAATGCACTGCACCACTGTCCATTTTATGTTCTCATTGGAAATGTGGGGATTGTGAGAAGTGTTTCATTTAGGGAGGTAAAAACCTGACAAATGTGAATTTCAATTAGTTATAATATGAATAGAAGGTAAAAATTTCAATCTGTACAATTGAATAGAAGGTAAAAATTCCAATCTGCAGTATGCAGTGCTGAAATCTTCACATACTGAGTTTGGTTTTTAATGTTGCATAATATGCTTTTTTATTTGAAACACATTTTCTCAATAAAGAGAAAAAAATGTATAGAAAGCCCTATTGCAGATACTTCAAGCTCTTATTTAAACTGAGTTCTAATCCATTAAAGAATAACTGAACTCACTAATGTGTTAGCTAAGCCCTGATTCTACTGTGCACAGGGGCTGCTGCTATCAGAGACATCTTAATTACACATTTCAAGTCTTGCATAAGTATTTTCAGATTTGTGGCTTATGTATTGCTTCAGTCTCAAGTTCAATAAAAGCAAATTTATGTAAGATACAGTTAGTTTATGAAGACATATCTTACTTTCCAATATCGTTGTAGTTAACAAAATTAGCCTGATTAGAAAATGTAAAAGCTTCATTTCCTAACAAGTGAATGCACTACATATAGCATTGCTCAACTGTGAGCTGGAGTTTCTTTTTTGAAGTTATTGTAGTTAGACTAACGATTTGTTCAACTAACTTTTATACAGTATTTCAGAAACTGATTTTTTTGCCATTTAGAATGTGTGGGACCAGCTTTGTAGCTTTGCACAATTTCTGATGGAGTCTTTTTTTCTGCTTCTGAGCCTTACTAGTTTAGAATATGGGATCCTTGTTTCACAGAGCTGTATGTTTTGTGTGACTGAAGTAAATTTTGAAAACACTGTTTTATATCCTTCACGCACTTCGGTTTGGCATCGAAATGTTGCTAACAATGTAGTTCTTGCCTGTTTTCAGTCATCAAATTTAAATTTAAAGAACAGTGCTTTTTAGGGTCTTGACAGCACAGGGTCATAAGCAGAACATGTAAGCATTGGTAATACAAGTGCTTTTTTTTCTTTTTCTTTTAAAAGATGCATTAATTTCAGTCCTGTTTTGATTTTTTTTTTCTTTTTTCTTAAACGTTTCTGGTTGATGTCTAAGCCTACACTGTCAAAGTTCAGCACGCACAGTACAAATGTTACTGAGTGACCTTCACTGTTAGTTTAAGAATTAACTGAATTGATATTGAATAAATCAGAAATATCAATTTAGGTTTTAAAAATCAGTTTCTGTAATTTCTTTTAAAGCTGAATCTTTGTTGAAGTTTTTATTTAGGGAATACTCTGAATATATATTTATGAAATGGAGAGGTGTTGTGTCAATAAACAGTTCTGTCAACCTTCAGACAAGTTAACTGGTAACTGCAGTCTAATTCTTCATTCAGCATGTGTTGCACTTAGCACCAAAATCAGAAAGATAAAATGTAAAAAGATGGAACAGATTTGAGCAGTAAAAAGCTTGTTTTTCTGTTTACTCAACACAAAGTGTTTAAATAGTTCACCTACTATTCAGTTAAGTTGCCTATTTTCTTCCAGGCCAAAGAGGGGATATAGTTAACTACTGGGTATTTGTAGTGTGGGAGCTTTCATGTTTGCAAGTTTCTAGTTTAGATGTTCTGTTATTTGCATACCTTTGGATGTGCATGACATGAATATTACTAGTCTTGAAATATTTTTTGACAAAATGCAATATCCAAGTGGATCATAATATGACAGACAGTGCTGTATGCTTTCATCTTATGTTGTGTAATTATCTATTATTGGTCCTTCTGATCTTTTAAATGGTACTGTTTAATATGTTTGCAGTAGTTCTGTTTATTAAGAAGTAAATAGTGTATTTAATGCAGAATGCCTTTTAAGTATTTGATGGATGCAATAAATTTTTGTAAAACATTTTTCTTGTCCAAGCATTTAATTTAATACAACTCTGACAGCTTGAAAATAAGACTGTTTCAGCACAGTATAGTATTTAGAAAATGTTTGGCAGTTTTGACTTTTTTAAGACATATATGGTATTCCATCCAAGTATTAATCTCTCAAAATATATTTTAATTGGATATGAATGTTTAGTAACGTACCAGCAGCCCGTTTAACACAGCAGTGTTAGAATGTTACTGGAAGAAAGGTGGCTTTTATTAGCCAGGCAGTGTCTTACTTTTTTGTCCTCATAGGCTTGTTTTGGGCAACTTTGTTTCTACGTGTAATTAGTAGGTATTTATGAACACTACGTGTGAGTTCATGTAATCTAATTGGTAGTAGTACATCACAATGCTTAAGTTATAGCTAAAGTTACAATTGAAGAAGAAAATTGGCATGTTAGCATTGTCTCATCAAGATTTTTGGCAAGCCATAAATGAGTCCATCCTATTGGCACTTCAAAATTCATGAACAAGAATGGTGCAAATTATCTTGTGGATTTAACCCCACATCAGGAGAGGCTGCACCTCCGATTCCATTTTTGCTGAAATGTCTGAAGGATCATTTAAGGGAGTCTTGTGCTGTGCTGTTCATAAGCAGCCACTAGGTAACTTCACATTTACCTCCTTTTAAAAACGTTTTTTCCTTTACAGAAGTTGAAAAATATAACCAACTCATTTATAAATGTATATTTTCAGTGTTGTTCTTACAACGGTGTAGTGTGTTTTAATCCTGATTTGTATAAAATTAGACATACATACTTTTATTCTAGAGTCCACCTATATGTCCCGGTTGAGATTACAACCCCATTCTTGAAGGAACTGTACAAAGTTGGAAAGATGTCCTACTTAGAAATCTTAAGATGTGTTTAGACAAGATGGAGTGGGGTTAGGCAGCATGGTGTGCTCAAGGTCACGCTAGCTGCGTGGCAGAAGCATATGAAATACAGGTAGCCTTTACTACCTGAAGTCCTGGGCTGGAAGTAGTACAGCTCTGTATTTTTCTTATTTAAAGCTTTTTTCAGTGTTCAGCTGTAGAATCTAGTTGGCAAAAAGTGTGTTTGATATCCTTGGTGCTAGTACATAGGTGTGTTGTACTTCTTGCTCTATACAGATTGCTCTTGACTTGTTTTTCTTGGTGCTTCCAGCTTCATGTTGCTACAAATGTTAAGATATTATATCAAGAGCATTCAGTTTTCATCCCTTAGAAGCCTGGTCACTTTGGATGCTTTTACATCATGTAGAAGAAGTGTGCTCACTTACCTGGGGTGGTGTATTTTAACTGTAAAACTCTCAAGAGTTGAGTTGTGAATTTACTCTAAATCCTGTAAGCCATTCATTACAGCAGTCACTTATCAGATACACTAACGTACACTTTAATTCTAATCAGATATGTGGTTGTGTTAAAGGTAGGAATTATAAATTCCGTACGTCTGAGCAGTGTCTTACATTTTTTGCCTGATGTCATACCAGTGGAAAGCGTGGAAGAGAATGTAGGAGTTGTCACCCAACAAATAGTTCCTTTGCCTTTTGATTCAAAGTAGCTGAATCTTTATCCTAGCAAAACATATGTATAAAAGCAACAGCTTGTTAGTTAACCTTATTCTAAGTAATTAGAAACTAATAAGCTTACCCAATCTGAAGAGCTGTAGTTAATATGTGGTTATGATGATGGTCAGTAGGGAAATAGCTGCACCTTTTGTTCATAGGTACTCGATTTTGTGGGAGGGCTTCTCTAGGTGAATGGTGCATTCAGTGTTTTTGTTTTTCTTAAATATTTTATGAAAGTAAGGAACAAATAAAAACACTTCTTTTGTTAAAAGCCAGTCAATCTTGTTTAAAAATAAATTGATACATTCTTAAGTGTGTCTTGTGTGAAAGGTAAGTATTGTTACCCACACTGGAGTTTTGTTATTTGCAGATACAATTGAATATGCTACGAAGTCAAAGGCAGTGTCACTAGGCAGTACTCTTAGGACTGACTCTGAAAAATGTGCAGTTCTTTTTGGTGTTTCTGCAGTTTTCTCTTCCAAAATACAACGCTGGTGATATTCTTGTTTTTTAAATGAGACAAGTGACTGAACTGATGCTGTCTGCATTTCCTGGAGTAGGACTCAGTGTTAGCTTACAAGAAAAGCTTTAAAAATATAAAGGAAAGCCGACCACCAGTGGTACTCCACACAGTTTCAATAGAAAGTCCTTTGAATCTTTAAAAGGTGGAAGAAACATAATCATAATTTCTTATGTGAGGCGTTTATTCCTGACGCTGTACATGATGTGATGATCATTTGGAGAAGAAGAAGAAAAAAAAAAGTTCCCAAATCCTTTGTAATGCAAACACTTGTAGAAGAAAACATTACTTATCTATGGACTTCAGTAAGTTTTCTTCGGGTTCGCAGTGTGCCATCTGTTGACGTATTTAGAACTAAAAGCTCACCAATAGCATTGTGTTTTATGGTTTTAATTAACTATTTATTTGCAAGCCATTCCTACAAAAAAAAAAAAAAAGAAGGGAAGGGGCATGGAGGGGTGTTTAGAATGGTGGCTGGTTTGTGACTCATTGAGCTATCCTAAATGGCTTCATGCTGTTTACTAAACCATTTTGCTTCCATCTTTTAATAACAATTTAATTACATTAGCTTAAAAGCTTTCTGGATTAAAAAAAAAATTCAGTTCTAAAAATAGAAGGTGATGGTATGAAATGTATGTAAAGATGCTGTGCGAAAATTCTTTCTGAAAAGTTGTTCTGTTTTAGAGATCTGCTACATGCTACAAGATGAAATATTCTTTAAACTTTTTTTATAGTACTACCTAAATGTAACAGGCTTAATTTTCTAATACATAAGCAGCTGTATTTTAAGAGATCATCACAGGTCTGCCAGTTCCAAGTGAAGCCTGGCTTCTTGTGGCTTTTGATTGGTTGTTCTGACTTACCAACACTTTCCCGTTCTGAATTTTGTGCGTGCAGTATTCATTAAGTCTCCTGAATGGAAAGACAGACCAGATCTGACCTAGGAAGAAAAGCTTTTCATTTAATATTGATAATCATGTAATGGGAAGTATAATAATTCTAATACTTCTGCGAGGAGGGTTTCATTCTTTCAGGACTTTTTTTCCCCTGGAAGTAGGAGTTCTCAGATAAGTCCACTATTTTCCTGTGTGTTTGACACATCATTTCATACTTTCCCGTGGATGTATATTTTCATACAAGGTGGTGGTTTTTTTCTTTTTTTATGTTGTAAGAGCATGTAAAGAAACCATTTTTCCATAGTAGCTTTTTCCACATTAGCTGAAAATGTTTTTGTGCTGAGATGAATCTGGGAAGCTGAGCAGTTTGTGGAAATAAAGTGATATTTTCTTTTGACAATCAAGTGCTGTAATGTTTGATCAATCTTTTTCATCTAAAAACTTTTAATCTTTATTAAATCTCTATATAGACACGTGCACTCACGCATCTATACACATTTTTTTATATAGTTGCTAAAGGCAAGTGCTTGTAGTTGCATAAGAGGTTCAGCGTGTTTTTTTTCCTTCCAGGCACTTATAAGCAGTTCATCTTGAGACGTGCTGTGTTACAGCAATTAATTCAGCATATCCTTTGCTGTAGGGTGGGCCCATGCACATGGAATGCTAACACAGTTGAAGGCAAACTATGTAGATGTAGGGTTTGCTTAAAACATGTGAATTGATGCATATTACAGCGTTCTTTTTTCTCTGTGATTAAAACATGCATTCAGTGATACAATGCTTATAAAACTTCTGCTGTTTATGTAAATGCTAACTGTACATTCAGTGCCTCAGGAAAATAAGGCACTTTTATCCCATTGGTTTGAGTTAATCAAAAATGCTAAATTTTGAGAGGGGAAGTGATTTGAGAATTACAATTTTGTCTTTAGTATCTTTGATTCAGTTAGATCTTGTGTAGGTGCCTATCCCAGCAGAGATGAGAAGAGGTAAAAATGGGGAGCAATAGAGTAGATAGACATGAATGAAACAAACTAATTGTTCGTACACTTCATTTGCAATCTTACTGTAAGGTATGAAACTTTTAAGAAGCTTGATAGGGATGTGCTTCCGAAAAGCAAGTTAACACAATGTATTTAACTCAAGATTTTGCTTTTATATCCTGTCTTATCACAAATTTTCATCATGCCTTTTTTTTGTTCAGCTTTCAAACCTTTTTTGAAGTTCTGAATGGTGTAGGATTACATTTATCGTTCATAGATTTGTTGGAACAATGGAATACATAGTTTTTTCTGTTTTACTTCAAAGAATTGCCAAGAAAATGCTTTTAGAAGAAATCAAAGCCAATCTTTCCTCTGATGAGGATGCATCTTCTGATGAAGAGTCGGATAAAGGAAAGAAGAAAACTGGAAAGCAAACTGAAAACACAGGAGATGATGGTGAGCACCAGATGCATCTGGAATAAAAGTAGTGCCTGTCATTATTTCAGAGGCCTCTTAAGAAAACTTAGGATTATTAAGATTTCTTCAATTTTCAGCAACAGCAGAATTGATGTTACTAGTTAGTAAGGGGATGGAGGACATGATCATGTTGTACTCTTCTGGCAGTGTTGGTTTTTGTTTTTTGATTCTTTACATATTTTGATTTGGTAGCCAGTTCAGAAGCCTTAGGGTTTTATGAGGAATAATCTGTGAAGAACAGTAAGACATGTGAATGCATAGGAGTAATTCAGATAACAGCTACTGTCATCACAACAGATGGTCCAAGTGTACAGGCAGTGTAAATTCTTCAATGTAACTATATGTTGTCAGATACCTTTTTGAAGTAGTTCAGAAATTAGCCTAAGTGCATTCTGATTTTAATGCTTACCAAATGTAAGAAAAGAAGGACCAGTGTGCCTGCTGTACTGACTTTTTTTTTATATATATTTCTGACAGAAGAGAATGAAAAGGAAGATAATTCTGAATCCAATTCAGAGGAAGAAGACTCAAAAAAGCCCAGATACCGACATAGACTGCTGAGGCACAAACTGACAGTGAGTGATGGGGAATCTGGTGAAGAAAAGAAGGTGAAACCTAAAGAAACAAAAGAAGGGAAGCGCAGAAATAGAAGGAAAGGTATATAATTCATATGTCTTTGTCACTTCGTTCTATATACAAGCACAAAGCATGTCAAATTGTAGATCTGAAGCTCTGTAATTTTAAAATCTCTAAGCTTACTTGTGTATTGTCTAGAATTCTCCTGTGTTTGATAAATAGTCCTATTTAAAATAAATTGCTGCAGGTTACATCTACCTTCACTACTGTATCCTCTTAATTGGTTTAATCTGGATGAGTCTAAGGATATTAATTTCAAATACTAGAGTGAAACCTATTAAGTCTAATTTGTGAAAACTTAGTGTGTCTCTTTATGTAAGTCCTCTATTTCCTTGGGCTGTTAATAGCCCCATGTATCATCAACAGTACTCCACGTTAGAGTATAAATGTTATAAGCTTTGTCTGAACAGTAGATGGCACTGTGAAATTATGCCTGTCTTAGTCTTCTTTTCTTTGTTGCATGTGAGAACAAAGGATATCAGCCCCTAGCACTTAATTACTTTGAGCAGAGGAGCTGAGGAGTGGTAAAAATGAATGCTTGCTGCCACACTGGTAGTTAGATATGTTGGCAGTGGTTCTTTCTAATGTTGCTTTACCAAAAACATTTCTTTCCGCCTCCAAAAATGTAGCTGTAAATACAGTGGCAGAATGCAAATAAGATGTAGCTAAACTAATTCTCAGTATTCTTTAGTTTAAGTCTTATGCATTAATCCCATATAGAAAAATAAAACTGCTTCCACTTCACAGTCTCTACCCTATGTTATTAAACTTATGTTTCACTAAGTATGCAGAACAGTCTTATTTTAAGTCTTGTGTCTCATAAGAGTTTAGCTTTCTGCTGCGTTCAAAGTTAAACTAAATTAAAAAGCTGCTAGTTAGCATCAGTTAGCTGATTTTAATTTCTTAGAAATAACCAGTACTAACTCTGAAAAGTAGATACGGAAATATTACTTAATGCTGCTGCTTTAGATGTATTTGTAATTGTCTTTTTTGTCCTTTTTATACTTGCATTACCTGAAGGTCTTCAACCCAGCAGTATAATTGCATATGTTTTTAGTAAATTGCTCTTTTTGTGTGAATTGTGGAGTGTGATTATAAAACGATATCTGAAACACTGGAAACAAAAGCTTTTATTTAACTAAATATCATCTTTTGTTCTGTCAACTTCTATTCCCCATCACTCATTGCTCATTGTCTTTGAAATGTGAAGCTTTCTAATATCCTGTCTGTCACTTGCTTGTAAACTATGCTTAGTTGTATTAACAGAGAAAGAATTTAAGTCTTCATTTGGTAACAAGTGCCACCCATCAAGACTCAGTGCTTATGTGGTTCAGGTTTCTATGCTGTACCCCCTTACATTGCTGTTGCTACTCAGTATGCAAAACGGGTTCCCTAGTGCCTGAAGTGAACTTTTACATTGCTTGTTGATCTTGAGTGCTTTGTTGTATAAATAGAAAATATGTAATGTTGCTTGGTTACTTTACAATAATATTCAACATGAATTCCTACTTCATTTTAAAGTGAGCAGCGACGATTCAAATGACTCCGAGTTCCATGAATCTGCCGTTAGTGAAGAAGTCAGTGAGTCTGAAGATGACCAGCGTCCAAGAACAAGGTATACAGAAATTAACTGAGCATATCTTGTGTTTGGGTTTTGGTTTGTTTTTCAGTAGTGCCATCTAGGCAGGGAGACAGTAAAATCTAAAGGCTTCTGCTGACTTAAGCAACTTTGGATCTGTTTTTAAAACCTTTGATACGACTTGTACATAATTTTGGTGTCTGATTCAAGTTCTACTGCCTTTGTACTGCAGTATGTGGTATAGGGCAATTTGAGGCAGTAGGAAGAATGTTTAGCAAAAGGTGAGTGTTTTTGTGCTAGTTATATTGATCATGGAATGGTGAACTGCTGTAGCAAATTGGTCCTTTGTGACTCTGATGTACTTCGGGGTTGGAATAGACTGTGTGTGTGTGTCCAACGAGGTAAGGGGGAGGAGAGCATTTGGAAGAAAAAATGACTCCACAAAAGGAGTATATATTCTTAAACAGCAGTGTAGTTCCCGTGATTTTGTATCATTGTCTATCAGTGAGGCAGTCATTTATCATTATGTGTCAGTGAGATTCCTATTTTTTATAGATCTGCCAAGAAAGCTGAGGCAGAAGAAAATCAGCGCAGTTACAAACAGAAAAAGAAACGAAGACGTATAAAGGTTCCAGATGATTCTTCAAGTGAAAACAACAATAAGGTAGTGTATTTTGTTTTGAATTAATAAATGGGAAAAGGAGTTCCTGTGTCTCACATCAGCTGTTTTAGGGACTTACATATCTCAAAGTTCTCTGTGCGAAGTACAGTAAAAAGTTACAACTTCTCTCAATGGTAAGTAAGTGAAAATTTATCAAATGACACCACTATGGGTAGAAAAAAACATTGTGGTTCACTAAACCCATATTCCTGTTCAGATGTGTATTAAAAAGTATATATTTTAAATGGCCAACATATTTTGAGGATATTGGATTTCTAAAAGTAAATATGGCAAAAGCATAGGCTCTGCTGAACTGATTTAGCACCAGTAGAGCAGTAGAACAGTTACTTAGTCATTATTAAATATTATATGATAACAGTGTCTTCAGTACTACTTTTGCACAGCTGGGCTTATTATTTCTATCTCCAAATACATTATAGTTATGGTAATACTTTTTTCATATTGACTACCTGTTTTAAAAAAGAAAAAAAGAAAACCAACCACATTTTTTTTTTCCTATGAAATAAAATCCACCAGTGTGTATACGAATTTCTGAGGGCTTAATTGAAAATGAAAAGGACTTGATGGTCTGTGTCATAATTTTCTTATTAAAACTTTATTTTATAATAGAGTAATTCCGAAGATGAGGAAAATGATGATTCAAAATCTCCTGGAAAAGGCAGGAAGAAAATTAGGAAGATTATCAAAGATGACAAGCTTAGAACAGAGACACAAAATGCACTTAAAGAGGAGGAAGAAAGAAGAAAACGTATAGCAGAAAGAGAACGGGAGAGAGAGAAGTTGAGAGAGGTATGTTCTCTTTTTATTGCAGAATGGTAGGGGGTTGAATTGATGATGGTGTGCAAGATGTCATGTTCCTAACTCAATTTAATTTGTCAAGTAATTTTAAAAACATTCACATCTAGCCTTATAAGCTATAAGCTTAATCTGTAGCTTGCAGCTTAACATTGGTAAGTTTTATTCAAGGCTACTGAGATATCTTGAAAGCTGTTCCAATTGCCTGTTGCTTTTCTTTCCAGGGGGAAAAAGGCATCTGCCAAGTAAGCTCATGATACATAGTAAAGAATTAAAGGTTTCTCTTAGTTAATGACTTCTGCATTTGCTAAAGCTAGTGTCTGTCAAATGCTTTACATTATTCACATGTGAAGTATTCTTGTGATGCGCTGTTTCTGGTTATAGGTGATAGAGATAGAAGATGCTTCACCTCTGAAATGTCCCATTACAACTAAGCTGGTTTTAGATGAAGACGAAGAAACAAAAGAACCATTAGTGCAGGTTCACAGGAGTATAGTTACCAGATTGAAACCACACCAAGTAGATGGTAAGAAAAGAGATAAAACACTTGTAAAATTCTTCCTTGTTCTTATTCTTACACTGGCTGAGTGTACTACACAATCTGAATTTAGAATAAGAAAAACTTCTTGGGAGGCAAATGCCAAAATGTCGTGTTTAATGTTGTGCTTTTGGAAGATCTGAACAAATTTCTATTTCTGTTTCCTCTTTTCTCTTTGTCCCCAAGGTTGAAATCATCTGTAGACAGCAGTATTTTTTAATCCATTTGTTGTATTATCAGTGTAAACAGAGAGTAATTGATTTCAAGGCAAAATTCACCTCAAACACTATTTATTTGATAGAAATGAATCAATAATTATCCCGAGAACTGCTTTTGTGAGAGAGATGTTTTTGCAGTGATCACTCTTACCAAGTGAACTTTAATAAAGTGAATGTTTAATGAGAAAATGTTCAAAAATTTTCTTCAGGTGTTCAGTTCATGTGGGATTGCTGTTGTGAATCTGTTAAAAAGACAAAGACATCTCCTGGTTCTGGATGCATTCTTGCTCACTGTATGGGTCTGGGGAAGACGTTACAGGTAAGAGGCAAAAGTCTTGTTTTCTGGTTTTTAAAGCTTATCTGTCAAAAGGCAGTTTTAATGATATTCAGAACATCGTAAAAACTTACTGTTTCCTTGGCAGTGACTTGATGAGGGCTGTTGGAGGAAAAACGTTTTGTAAAAAGGTTTTCAAAAAGGAATTATGTTTGGTAGTGTATAACTGTGCAAGTTCTGATCAACACCTGTGCTGCTTCTGCTTTAAAAAAAAAATCTGAAATTAAATAGCTGTTGAGGTTCACTTGAGAAGTTTGTGTGTAATAGTAAAGTGATGTGAATCTTACTTGCAGCTCTGTGTATTAAAATAAAGCTAATAGGAGACAGGCTTCAGAAAACTATGTTTCTAAGCCAATTTAATAACCTTAAACAGGTTTTGTTCTTCACAGTCTTTCCCATTCATGTGCTGCTCTTCAAATTGTTTTTGATTTCTTCATTTTCATTTTATTTATTTGCTGCATTGATGAAGGAGGAGGTCTATCTTTGTTTTTGTTTGTTTGTTTTTTAATTCTTTTTGTTTAATGCTAGGCTGTTAGTGCCTGTATTCAGATTCTGTGTGTTTTAATGTAAACAATTTTTAGTTACAATCTAGAGTCTTCCAGATTGGAGAAGGGGAGTGTTGGTTTGTTGATTTCACTAATGGTCTGCATGTGCATTTGTATTTTTGGGTTGTTGTGCATCACAGAGATTTAAGACCACAAATTTTCATTGCCTTGGCAGTTAACCATGCAGCAGATTTTCAATCCTTTTTATCACTATTTAATTTCATTTCTTTGGCTTTAGAGTTCTTGGCTTCCTGCGATCTTCAGTTTCGAGCCCCCATTGTAATTTCAGCACATATTCCTTCTCTTTTACACTGCTGAGGATTGCTTTTTAAAAGCCTTTCTCTTGGATTACTGTAGCATTTGTTTTAAAAAAAGATTTCTGTACTTGATACAGTTGGCTTTTCTGCCATGTTAAAAAGTCGCATAGTGAACAGATTACCATTTCTACTGGGCCTGTAAAACCAGAACCTCAATCCTCATCTTAAAGTATTTCTTCTGAAACTGATCACCCAAGCAGTGCTTGTAGCTCTTTTTCTTGGGTCTCTTGTAACCGTTGCAGATGTCAGGTTACCTTGACCTTCAAAAGAGAGAAAAGATTACAAACATTTTTCTTGAATTCCCCGCATCTCACTGTCCTTTTAGAGGAATAAGCAGTGCTTACTTCCTTTTCTGTTTGCTTATTTCCATATATCTATCTTCATAATGAAAATTATGGGTTTGCATTTAGCATCAATACAGGTCCTATGAGCAGAGGACTCGTATGAGTTGCTTTTCTTGCTGCTCCACCGCCTGTTTGTGCCCAGGAATTTCTTTAGCAGAAGTCAGTTGACAGAAGAACTTCTCCCTTTTATTCTGGGGGAGGGAAAAGGAAGTTTTGAGAACTTTGAAGAAGAAAGAAGGGTAACAGTCTTACCTATGCTTAGAAAGGCTGAATTCTTGTATTCATAGGTGCAAAAGATTATGCCCTTAACTGGTGTCATCATTTGTCTTCAGAAAAGATTCTGCTCCATGCCTCTTGACCTGCCAGAAGGTGACCAGTAGTATTTCTTCTCAGAAAAATCTGCCATTTACTATTAGACCAAGATGGCTGCTGATAAAGAGCAGGGCCACTTTGGACTTCCTGCCATTGGCCTTCACTGTTACAATGCTTCCTCACTTCTGGAGATGCAAGATACTCCCTTGTTGGGATATTTGGCTTCTGAAATGGGTTACTGTGAACCATTTTGAATCATTAGGAATCTAATTTGCCACTTCTGAAGACGTGGGATTTGATCAGAATCGATTTCAACTTGTATTCAGTCAGGGCCTTTCTTTCCCAGAAGCATTTCTTCTTGTAGCATCATTTGACAGGAGGTATGCCAAGTGCTCTGGTGAGTTTGTGACTGGCAGGTGTAGATGATGTAGCAGGGAGCACTTGTACAGCACCTCATTCTGAATTCCCTCTTCAAATGCACCAACTTTGGATGCACTTTAGTCGTTCTCTGGAGTGCAGTCTCTTTAGCATGCTGATTATGGTTCTCAAAGAGGTTATTTTCTTCCTACAGTGAGGATGGGATCCTCAAAGCTGTCTGTGAGGAAATGCCATTTCACCATCCTCTTCCATCTTGATCTGTTGTGGTGAAAGCTTCCCCCATTGGGTTGGGGAGCCCTATCACCTGACCTGAAGGCTCAAGATCTGTTCATTCATAGAGAGGTCAGTATATCAATGTACTGGAATTCCAAGCTGTATGAAAGATTTTTGTGCCATGGCTGGTTTCATAATCTGCAGGTGACAGCAGTCAGTATTACAGCTTCATTAACTCAACAAACAGAAGGTGCTGCTGAAGGTCAGCTAATCGTTGATGTATTTGGTATGAGGTCTGTAGTTGTTTTTTGCCTTACTAGCTTATGTTTGACGTAGTAAGCACTGCTGGACAAAGACCTGTCTTGGCTAGACTTGATGTCCTCCTTTATTAGTTGTAACTGAGACTGAGATGTGCTCCAAGACAAAATCTTCAGAGAGAATCTAGCAGGAGGTATCTGTTAATCTTTGCTAGAATTATCTGTGTCTTGATCAGACAGATGTTTTCCTGATCTCGTGTCTTCCATCTAATCCATTACTCAAGATGGATTCTTCCATTCCTATGTCTGCAGTGGATTCTTCAGGATTCTTCCAACAAATGGAGTTACATAGCAAATACCTGTTTCTGCTGTACTCTATTTGATACAAATTTTATTTAAGACTTGATGATCCTGAAAAACCTTCTTTCATGACCTGAAGTTACAGGATATAGTTACAGAGCACTTGGGCTAGCTCCCTGAGATTCTTTACATTCCTTGGATTCTTCCATAAAGAAAGGGAATCAAGGGAGGCTGGGCATCAGTGTTATTGTTTTTAATATTATTTTTAGCTATTTATTTATTCAAGTAATTCAAAGCTGTAGATGAGCAGAGAAACTGCTGTCATTCCCTGTATGTAGTGTTTAGGTCTGACAGGCTGCAGTTGTGATTGTCTGCAGTGCACAACATCTGGGCAGTGTTTTAAGCTCCGGCTGCATCATATTTTGCTTTGCTCTGTTAATGAGGACTGAGGCAGCATACCTTAACTGCTGAGAATCCAGGCTCCTGTAGAAGTGGATTTTCATACTCACCTTTGAAGAGTGTTCTTGTGTGCTTGATTCTGATTTCCACGTTGTGCTTATTTAGGAGTTAGATTATACTTTATACTGGAGATTTTCAAAATATTGCAGAATTGTAGAACTTTCAGAGTAGCAGTCCAATCTGGATTGCTTTGTATGCTTAGACTTCATGCACTATGTAATTCAGGAAATAGTATGAAATATGTCATGGTAGAAGTTACTTTTCCATGTGATCATGGCAGTCTTTTTGGCTGTAACTTCTTGAGAACTGAAAAAAGCCACAGCAATAAATGATTTACCAAACACTTTTGTGGTTCCTTTTTGTAGCTTCAGTAATCATTTATTATGTGATTATTTTCCAGTCCTACTGTATTCAGTGATGGCATTTATTGTTTTGCTCTTAAGAACTCAATTGAAGATGAGTTTTAAGCAGGTTTTGTGAACTGCCGGGAAGAGAGTAAACGATTAGGGAAATAAAGCAGTTAGGTTCTTAGTGACATAGAATTTCTGTGATAAGTGTTCATGTGAAGATTCTTTCTGCGTCTGAACATAAAACACTTTTGTGTTGGTAATAAAACCACTGATAATTCTTTTGACATTGGAGCATCTAAAAACAGTTAAGTGTACAATGCTTTAAAAAGTCATGCAGTTTGAAATGACTTTAGTGCGGCGTATTAAATGAGAGTTGAAAGATACAGAGTTTTAATCCAGAAAGAGCTTTCAGGATGTTCTACAGCTATTGGTTACAGGCAGCTGTCACCATTAAAAGGGTGATATGAGAGTGTTTAGCTGCTTTGGGATCACTCTGTTTTGCTCCTGGCTTTTTACACACGACCCCCAGTTTTGTCCTTATTCACTGCTCCTAAAAAACAGACAGCTCAACAGAAGTCCTTGAGTGACATCAAAAGAGTTAGTTTTTTTTCCAAGCCTTAAGAAACTGTTGTCGTCTGTCAGGTAGGCTTTTTATGGGGTGAATATTCAGAAGGTATTTCAGGAACCTGCTTCAGAGTTTGTTTTGAGAGTGCTACCAAGATCTAAATCCTGGAAAACCTGATAAATGCAGTGTGGAATTTGTCGTGTGTTGAAAAAACTGTGAAAAACCTAAGACTGAAGGTCACTCTTAAGAAACTTAATACTTACAGTTACAAAGTCTGGAGAGGTGAAATTGTTTAAGGTTTGGGGTGAGTGTTGGGAGAATCCCTATAAATTGCCTAATAGAGCATTATAACTCATGAAAATGATTGATGATATGTAAAGGGGGAGGAGTTCTTATTTATGAAGTAATTTATCTGTACAAATAGTTCAGTTATACAAGTTGAAACTTCTATCGCTATGAAAAGGAGTTAAGCAGCCATGTAACACAGGTAGTAAGTATATGAGTTTGGAGTATGTATATGTTGGATCTTGTGCAGGAGGTTGTTTAACAAATAAAAGAAGTGTGTTCGAATAAGATCACTGTTGGGAAGTTTTATAAGTGAACATATTTATGCTTATATGTTTCTCCCTTGTCCTTCAGTGCTCAGTGTTTCATTTATTATTTTATTTGCTGCTGCTCTTGCAGGTGGTGAGCTTTCTGCACACAGTCTTGCTGTGTGACAAGCTGAATTTCCGGACGGCACTTGTAGTGTGTCCCCTGAACACTGCCTTGAACTGGTTGAATGAGTTCGAAAAATGGCAGGAAGGTTTAGAAGACGATGAGAAATTAGAGGTATGATAAGGCTTAAAAACAGTTCTTAAAATTGAAAAAGCTGGATGTTTTACATAATTGGGAAGCTCCACCACTCAAAATACAGGCTAAGGAATGTATTTTAACTATGTGGAAAATGTACTTACATGAATACCTTAGGTATTTAAGTTACACCACTGCTTTGGAATTTTAAGAGAAACTCAAGCATATTTTTCCTACTTTGAAAGGTCTGTGAATTAGCAACTGTGAAACGCCCTCAAGAGAGAAGCTATATGCTGCAGCGTTGGCAAGATGATGGAGGTGTGATGATAATAGGCTATGAGATGTACCGTAATCTTGCACAAGGCAGGAATGTGAAGAGTAGAAAACTGAAAGAAATATTTAATAAAGCTTTAGTAGATCCAGGTAAGTGGAAAATTAATGCAAATATGCATTTAGTTTACGGCGTTTTCAGACTGGAGTATATGGTAATAAACATGTTATACGCACGGCATTACTAAGATCACAATGGTTTGTTTATCTCTTGTTGCCCGTTAATGAGTTATGAAAGTGGTTGTTGAGAAAATACCCCATGCTCTTTGTAAATAAACTGTAATTTTTTTTTATTAGGTCAGATGCAGAAACAACCAACCACAGGAGTATGTTTCAAGTGTGAACTGTTGGTTATTTTACTATACAAATTTGTTGCAACTATAGAACTACTTTATCCTCTCTAGAATTCCACAGGGAGTATCTTCATATGAACTATAGTTAAAATACGCAGAAGTGTGAACAAACCAGTGTTATTTAAGTGCTAATTAATTTGCAGATAAAACATTTTTTCACTTTTTTCAGCCTATAGAATGGAACAACAGAAATAACTCAGTATGTTTTTATATTGCTTAAAATCCTTTTCTATTTAAACTAATTTCAGAGATGAAAATATTCTTCTGTTATTAGTCATTACTTCTTAGACACATTTGAATTGTTGAAATTGATGAGAAGTATCTTGCACCAACCATTATTCGTTTCCTTTTCTCTGTGATTCGCAGAGCTGACGAGAGCAGCCTGCCATTAAAAGAGCTGTGAAGCTATGTGCTGGCTTACTGCTGTGTTGGCAAATAGGGAAACTTTTGCCTCTGGGAGCATTTTTAATTTAAAAAGCTGCAAATTTGGTATTTGAGCAGTAATTCAATGATTTATGTCTGGTTAAAATTAATATTGCTAGGGTAGGCGTGTTCTGCAGCGGAAGCTCATATTGCACTGTATGCTGCAGAAGAGGGGACCAGCAGGGGAGGGTTTAGCCAAAGTTTATGGGTGGGGAAATAGTGTGAGAAGTGATTTTGTTAATTAACTAGCTCTGCCATGCGAAATAATAGAAGGATTATATACTCGTGCAAAGCAAGAAATATTTTCCCATACTGCTTTGTGCCACTGATAAAATTTGTTTGCTTTATTGCTAGCTGCTGTGCTGTGCTTGCAGTATTTCAGTAATTCTGGGGGCTTTTCTTGCTACTACTCAACTTCCATTACTGTTGGAAAGAGATCTTTAATCAACGTTTGTATAAAGCAGGCTTAAATTCTTGTAGACTTCAAAGGAGAATTGTGTGTATATCTATACATGTGTATCTGTCACTGAGTATGTTTTATTTATATCGGTGTGTTAATATGTGCAAGTACAGCAAGGTTAGGAAAGAGAAGACTGTGGTCTGAAGAAAATGGTTATTAAACTGGCAAATTTTCCATCGTGTAAAAGCTGGTTAGTAACAGCACTGAGATGAGTTGCTTTTTATGTGAGTTGGAGAAAGAAGATAAATTCTATCTTCATTGGCATCAGAGATCGTTTACATGAGGTATCAGGCGGGGTGTTAGAGGTCACCGAGTTTCACTTCTCTCAGGGAGGATACATCCCATTCTCAGAACTATTATCTCAGATGAAGAAAATGAGCTAAATGATCCCTTGAGGTCTCTACATTTTACATTCCCTTTGAATAATTTCAGAAATGCTCTGCCCATAATGAAATGCTTTCTTTTTTTTTTAAGAGCAAGAAAGCACCACAAATGTATGACAATCTGTCACTGAATTGTGGCCAAGATGTTAGTTCGAGATAGCAATGCTACGTGGCTGCCAAATAAACTAAGATAAATTATATTAAGATATTTTTTTCATATTTTTACTGTCATTTACTTAGCAAGAGGAATTCTTATTTTGTTGTAAATTAATTTCTTTGTTCGAGTTAAAATAACAGTTCTTACTGAAATGGATGTGTTGAGTATATAACATTTTACATGCATCTTTAATGTTTTATTTTCCTTTCTTGTTAATATACTTCGAGTCTGATTGTGAAGAAATACACTAGACCAAATCAATATCTGACAGTGTTATATATAAGGTGTTAAATCTGATGGGGAGGTGCTGAATATCTTTGCAGACGTTTCAGTTCTCAAAGGAAAATCCAGTTCCAGTGTCTCAGTAGTACGGTACCCTGACTTGAACAGCTTGGTGGCAAGCTCCTTGGAGAAACACTCACCCTATCATGGTTCAGAAAGAGGACTGGTGCTGCCATTAAATCATGCAGTTTGTCAGTGTTGTGGTTGGTTTGTTGATTTCTGTGTTAATTACTTTCCTAGAGTTGATTTTGTTCTTTACGTATCAGTTTAAGGTGGATCTGAGGAATACTGTTCTCAGTAAATTAAATAATATTATTTGTCTTTGCCACCTCAAACGTCGGGGTTTTTTTAGGGCTGAATGGATGCACTCAGCATAGTGGCTTTGGGTAGTGGTTTTTATGGCTGCATCAACTTGACTTCAGCTGACTTTGTGGCTGGTGGTGCTGGAACTGAGGTCAGTTTCAGATCTGGTAAAGCAGTCAGTCAATCACTAGTAGGACACTACAATGTCTTTCATGTAACTTACTGAGGAAAGATGTTGCAGAAATTGCCCCAGATCTGAGAAACATCAGGATGTGTGAGTGTATTCTGCCAAATGTAGGATTTTTTGTAACCCCCAAATTCTAACTCTTAACCATTCTACCAGAGCTGCTTTGCATACTGCACAAATGTCTTACAGTGTACTTTAGACATTTCTTGTGCAGCTCATCTGAGTTAGCCCTCTGGAATCCTTGGTTTTATCTCTGGAAGAAAGCTGAGAAGATTCCTGCAGCGCCTTTTAGCTATAAGGTGGCAGTACACTTGTCTGTAATTCCAATCAGATTTCATGTGTTTCTGTATCTTATCTAAGACTTTCCACTGCACTGCTTACCCTTATTATTGATACTGTTACTGAAAAATTTGTGCCTACCTTTTTTTTGTTTTAACGGACTGAGCACCAGTAGGTGGCAGCGTAAGCTGAATTTAAGAAGCAGCTTCCAGGAGTTAAGACGAGTGGATGAAAACGCAGGCATGCACGAGCTGCGTGGATAGACAGTTTCTATAGGACTGTGTTAGAAAGTGGCATTTAATCCTTCCCTGAAGATTTTACAACAGTCTGCAGTTTACCAGAGTGGCTACTGGGAATGCCTGCACAAAGGATAGAAGAGAAACAAAATGATGCTTAAAAAAAAAAAAAAAAGGCATTATAAACATTAATAAGAAAAAAATTCAGCTTCTTTTGGCTGCCAGTTTCTTTGAGGTTATAGAAGATGGAAAAGATCTAATGTCCTTATTTCTTCCTAGGCCCTGATTTTGTTGTTTGTGATGAGGGGCATATTTTAAAAAATGAAGCATCTGCTGTTTCCAAGGCAATGAATTCAATTCGTTCAAGGAGAAGAATAATTCTGACAGGAACACCGCTGCAGAATAACCTTATAGAATGTGAGTAGTCCTCCTGTTTAAGATGGATTTATTTCTTCAGATGTACTCTTCCCTTTCAGCTGTATATAATTACAGATAGATTTAGTTTGAAAAGAGGAAAAGAATTTGACATGATGAAGATATTTGTTGTGTTTATACAGGGGAAAAAAAACACCTCATTGCAGTAAGGGCTTTCTGCATTTTTCATCTATAATTATTGCCTGAATGTCCTTGAAGTGGTTGAAACAAAGTTAAGCTGACGCTGTTGGAAGTCTGGCCTTTTCTCCCCTCTCTTGGCATGGCCTTGCGTACATCTGATTGCTAAGGAACCAGTATGGGGAGTATCAGAAAATTAATGCTGCAAAATTGAATAGCTTTCTGCCACTTGAGTTCCTTGACGTAGCTCACCAGAGGATCAGATGAGTCTCAGTGTGTCCAAAGAGAAAGAGGGAGAAAGAGAGGGAGTATTTAGAGGGGAAGTGAGTGGGCCAGGTCTTGCAGGAGCATCAGTTTGAATTGTTCCTAACTATTGCAGAGCAGTGTTCTCAGTAAATTTCTTAAAACAGCAGTTTCTGTTTACTGCTTCAGGAACTTAATTCTGTGTTAGCTATTGATATTTAGTATTTCTGTCTTTTAGCATGCTGTAGTATTTTTTTTTTCTTACTGATTAATGTGTTTTTCAATTACTTCAAAATCTTTACAAATATGTGTTATCTAATTGCTTTGGTGTACAGAAGCCCTCAAATTGTTAGCATCTAAGATGAGGAAGTTTTAAATCTGACATTAAATTTAGAACCAGTATTGTACTTGCACTTTTGAACAACTGCAACTTGATCTTTTTGTTGTAGATCACTGCATGGTTAACTTTATTAAGGAGAATTTGCTTGGTTCAATTAAAGAATTCCGAAATCGATTTATAAATCCAATTCAGAACGGTCAGTGCGCAGACTCCACTCTGGTAGATGTCAGAGTAATGAAGAAGCGGGCGCATATTCTCTATGAGATGTTGGCTGGATGTGTTCAGGTGAGAACTGTTGTACTGTAATTAATTTCTTCAGTTAACAGCGGGGAGGGGGAAGAGTTCTGAGAACAAGAGTTCATCTTGTTCTGATGAAAGCACTCAGAGGTCTGTACATTTGCTTTTTGAGTGTTTCATAAACAGATTTGTTTCACAGCAGTTGCTGCAGTTGCTGGTAGCTGATGAAACAGTTGCAGGGAGCTGGGTGAAGTGGTCACCGTGGGACGGTCCCATGTGCAGTTAGCTCACCTCAAAAGAAATAGAAAGGTTTATGGCAGTGTATAAGAGTGTCAAAGGATTTCCTGTAGGAAGATGATACTAGAAATGTAAATAGCAGCAAGAAATTAGCACACGCAGTTCTGCACATCTGCACAGCAGGAAAGGAGCACAAACCAGTCTTCATTACAGTTTACTCTTGTTATAGAAGGAACGAGTACAACTGATACTCCAATTATAAATATAATAAAGCATTTAATTCCCTAAAACGCTCTGTGAAGTCAGTAGGCTTATGACCTGTTACAGAAGAAGTGATCCTGCAATAAAATCAGTCCTGTTAGCCAAGGCCCTTTCTGCTTGCTCTGGGCTGGGGAGGATGTTGGTTGTGAGCACATCTTAGGTCCCTTCAGATGCTGGGCACTCTGTACTCAGCATCGAACAGAGCCTGGGTGAATTTTTTTGTAGCACACTGCACTGAGCAGATTCTGTCCCTGGAGGGAAGCTCTTGTTGCATCTGCTGTGCAATTGCCTCACAAGAAAACTCTGTTTCCAAGGGATGCTGCCCTCTCAGATAAAGGCAAGGCCTTGCAGGTGGTTTATCACCAGTACCAAGTGGGAGCTGCCCACAGGCTCCTCTCTGACAGCAAGCTGCCTCAGGTCATCCTGCAGCCAAGGAATTTGTGTAGTACAGCTGAAGCCTGGAAGCCGTGCTGTGTGTGCAGCATAGACCAGCACTTCCCAGGGCTGCTGGGGACACTCACTCCTGAATGGTGTCTGGGTCAGGATCAGTACAGTAGGTGCTGTTTGAGTGGAGGGGCAGATAGAGATTTGGAGTTAGTAAAGTAGAAAATAAATAAATAAATAAATAAATAAATGCTCTTTTGCCTCAAACAAGGAAGTACTGTCAGAAATGACAGTTACCATGAGTGCATGTTCACCTGTGCTAAAAACACTAGTATAAACTGCTTGACTTACCTGTGCTTTCCCAGGAATGGTTTTAGAATTGAAAATGAAACACAAAAGTTGCCAGGGCAGTTACTGAGGCTGCAGTCAACTTCTTAGGGATTTGGAGCTGAGGTATGGGGTTGATAGGTCGTCATCTTTTTAGTTGGACGTCTATGTTTATTACATAAGGTGGGTTACTACAGGCAGTGTCTGTAAATAGATTTAAGTAGTAGGTTTTATTTTTCCCCTTTGTGGTTGGTGTGCATCTGAATCATTGTGATTTGTGTGATTAATGCCTTGTTGATGAGTAGCCAGAAGTTCTTAAGCTCTCAGTTGTCACTTTTCATGTTTATAATGACTAAATTCGTGCTTGTAAAATTACAGAGGAAAGATTACACAGCATTAACAAAATTCCTCCCACCAAAATATGAGTATGTTCTGGAAGTTAGAATGACACCTATTCAGTGCAAGCTCTACCAGTATTACTTGGATCATTTGACAGGTATGTGTCTGCCATTCTTGTAGGTAACAAGATTGGTCATTGGCTTGGGTTTTTTAATATATATTGTGTGCCCTACAGATGAATTTTTCTGCTTCCTGAAGACTTACCTTAGCTCCGAAATTTGAATTGTAGCAAAAATTATTGTGTGTGAATATTTTGGTGGGGAATTGTAATGCATGTATTTCAGTAGTAGTCTCCATTCAGGTTGTGGTTCATCTCTTCTTTCTTTTCTTTGTTTTCTAAATGTAAAATGTATTTTATTTCATATTTTGTTCTTCTAAGAAATAAAATATTGACAAGGAAAGTGGAGAAAGAAAATGTAAAATGAAGGTGCTGTGGTGAAAGCTCACTGCCAAGCCCAAAAATTTCCTTTTCTGTTATCCCAGCTGAAACTGTTATTTGTCAGATATTGGCTCTTCTATGGATCTCTTTCTTTCTAAACCTTTAAGTCCGTTTTTTCACAGTAACTGTTTTTGCTTCTTCCAAATTAATGTAATCCTGTTTAATTGAAAATGTGAGGTGTGTAAGGGGAAAAAAAGCAACCATGTTACTGTGGTCTTCTGTGCTGTTCATTTACGTGAGAGATAAAACTCCGGGCTTGTAATGTCAGAGTATCAAGGTGTCAAAATGTCAGCACCTGTAAATCCTACATGGTATGTAGGACTAGAAATGGGAACCGCAGGGAACTCTTAAAGGAAGTTTTCTGTAGCACTGTGCATCATGCAGCCACATTCCTCAGCTTTGGGGATCTGTTAGTTTAGATACTACTTAAAACGATTGTCTTAGTGATCATGTGCCAAATTCCATGGCAGTGTTTAAGGTGCTGCTGATTGGTGTTTGCCAAAGCTTGAAACCTGTAGTTTTTGCAGTGGCTGTGAGATGTATTACACAGTCTGTTGTACTTGGTTTTCTTTCTTTCCCCCACCTGTTAAGCCACCATTCTCTTGCTATTGCAAGATGCTTTAAACTACATTTTTCTATTCTGTTTGTTCTCTGATGGCCCAGATCTTCATAGGAGATCTCTGTAATGGTTACCGAGGCCCATGTTAATTCTCTGATTACTTCTGAGTTCTTCCAGAAAAAGACAAGCTCTCCAATTTTTATTAAATAAAAAAGTGAATATAGAGGAATGGCTGCTTCTCATCTGCAAATGTTTAACATTGTTTTCCTGTGCCTTATAATTGAGGCATGTAACTAAAATAGCATTTTTGATACAATTTTCTAAGATTTTCAGTTGTTCCTTCATTTATTGAACATGTTATATTGTTTTACTTTCAATTCTGTAACACAGAAAATGAACAAATCAGTAGGAGGCATTCACTTTGTGTTTGATACTGTAAGTTTCTCTGTCATATTACATAAAGTTTAGCAAAGTTGAACTTAAGTTGAACTTAAGAATATCTATCTTATATGCAGATATTCTGGCCATTTTAAAATCCTTTATTGTAATGGATTAATGCAGTGTTATGAGTTAACGAGGGAAAACAAAAATGAAAATAGAGCAAGTTATTTTATTTTATTTTATTTTTAGCTTGGGCTGCTTTATGAGAGCTGATTTTACAATTTAAGTAGACATGATAGCCCTTCTAAGAGGATTTGGATTTATTCCTATATTGGGGAGAAATGGATATGTATGTAAAAACGTCATCATGTTTCTCATTGCTGAGAAAAAGGGGAAAAATTAATTTTGACAGCTAGGATAAAAAAGCCTATGACTGAATAATTAGACCTCTTCTACATGAGACATTGCAATATGATGTGCATCTGGAAAGAACACTCAGTACTGTGCTAACAGATTGTTCAAAGGAGGAGCAGTACGTGGCTAGCGTACCTCAAGGTTTCATTTTCAAACCTGAACTTTATTGTCAGGTGTAGGTGGTGGCAATGAAGGTGGACGAGGCAAAGCTGGAGCTAAACTATTCCAGGATTTCCAGATGTTGAGCAGAATCTGGACTCACCCCTGGTGTTTGCAGCTGGACTATATTAGCAAAGAAAATAAGGTAAATTAGATATATCAAAGTACTCTCTATTGAGAGCTTTCCAGATAAGCTGTGCCAAATGCTAGGTAAAGTTTTATCGAATTAATGGAAATCTTTGTTGCTGTGGGGTACTTTCACTGCTGTTTTTGTCATACTTTTAGTTTCAGCATATGTTGTCATTCTTAAACCATTTTGGAAGGCTGTCTTTTTGTTTGACTTATAAACAGATGGCCAAGGATTTAATAAAAGCTTCTGCATGAACGTACTTAATATTAATTTCTGTTTTTTCTCTTTTGAGGGCTATTTTGATGAAGACAGTATGGATGACTTCATAGCTTCCGATTCCGATGAAACTTCAATGAGCTTAAGTTCTGATGATTATGCAAAGTAATTAAGCTTTTATTTATTGTTTGTTATTGGGTTTATTTCCCTAATAGCAGGGGATGTCTATAAAAGTAAATGATGTTTGTAAAAGTAAATGTATGTGCTCTAGCAATTAAAAAAAATAAAATACACAGGTGTGTAATGTTATCTTTCTAGGAAAAAAAAATCCAAGGGGAAAAAAGGGAAGAAAGAATGTAGCTCAAGTGGGAGTGGCAGCGATAACGATGTTGAAGTCATTAAAGTCTGGAATTCAAGATCTCGTGGAGGTGGAGAAGGAAATGCAGAAGAGCTTGGAAACAACCCTTCATCAGTTACAAAATCAGATGAAGGTGAGTATAATATGCAAATAAATCAAATACCACGCAGCTTCATTTTGGAAAACACAGCTTGAGAGGGCTGTCAGGAATCCTGCTTTGTGCAAAATGGAATTCAGGCCTTTGCCAGGTAACCCTTCTGTGCTTACACAGATGTGTTCCAACTGATAGCCTTCTGAATTCATAAGCACAAAAAGACACAAAGTTAACAGAAAATGGTGCTGCTTTTCCCTTTTTTTTTTTTAATATGATAATGAAAGGGTATTGAAAATAAATATGTTTGTCCTTCATTGTTGCATCTGAAATATGTAATGTGTTCTGCAGGTGTTGTTATTGTGGCAATGTGTTAGCAGGTGAGCAGGCAGGAAACCTTCCTGAAGAACTTTGCAAATAGACAGATGAAGGAGGTGGAATTTGTTTTTTATTTTTATAGTGAAATAATATAGAAGGGGAAAAATAATGACTTTTCCTCTTCTCTATACTGCTCTGTATACTAATGTCTTCTAAATTAGCTTTGGAAAAAGAGGTTCTAAATCTGAGCATTGCAGAAGTGAGAGGAAATGCACAGTCTCGTACAGATGGCATTGTTGGAACATTTAAGGCTTTCATCTGTGAATTCGTCTTGATAGATGGTCTCAGTGTAACTCGAAAAACTATTAACTTTTCAAGAATTTCAGATGTTTATTTCAGATTTAAAATCTCTTTATGAAAAGCTGCTTTTCGATTGCTGTAGCTTGAATGAATTTTCAGAGATGTGTGCTTATTGGAAACAAAGCTATTGTTATATTCTGGTGGGGAAAAATTGCACATAATAGAATTCTTTGTCTAAATATTCTGCAACATAAAAAAAATACATTTCAAAGCATTTGAATGGGGACTGTGCCTTTATCTCTGCATTTTTTGTGTGTGTTCTTGTAGGTAAAGCTACTTCCTCATCCAATCCTGGTAGCCCAGCTCCTGACTGGTACAAAGATTTTGTCACTGATGCAGATGCTGAGGTGCTGGAACATTCTGGGAAAATGGTTCTTCTCTTTGAAATTCTTCGAATGGCAGAGGAGCTCGGCGACAAAGTGTAAGTCAGTTTTAGAAGTGTTTTAAACAACCCTGTCAATATGTTAGTCTGTTCAGTCTAGAGACTGGATGCTGTAGCTCAGGTTTCTGAAGCAAGTGTGCGTGCTATTTCCATCAGTGAGTTTTTCCATACATATGTGCACTTCCCCCAGACTCTTTTGCTGTGTCTAGAAAGGTTATTTGTACAAAAAGTTGTATCAGAGTGAGCAGGGGGGGGAAATAAAGTGTTACAGTAATTAACCTCACAGTTGAATTCTGTGTTTCTGTTTCCAGCCTGGTGTTTAGCCAGTCCCTAATATCATTGGATTTGATAGAAGATTTTCTGGAGCTGGCTAACAGGGAGAAAACTGACAAAGAGAAGCCTCCTATTTATAAAGGTGAGTGTCGGCTTGCTTGAACAATTACCAAGCTCATTATTCTTTTACAAGTCTGTCTTCAGTCCAAAGGGAATGGAGTTGAAATAATTGCTTTCATGAGAAACATTCTGTCATTCTCTATCTTCCTGAAGTTGGCAGAACTGCAGTTCTCTTCTGCAGGTGGTCTCTGCTATCCCATTATGGATTCTTGCTTCTGATTTCATTCTGTATCATCTGCTTAATATTGCCCAGGCAGATTAAGTGTTCATCATCCAAAAGGAGAGAGAAGGCATTTTATTAAATTCTATATAAAAGCCGTGTTGTATGCTCATGCATGGCAAATTCTGGTGCTTCCTACTGAGACAGAGATAATGCAGGAAAATGGAAATACTTTGCATCTTTAGTTTCCAGTCTGTTTCATTTAGTATCAATTGCTAATTTTTACAAAAAGAACAAAGTCTGAAGAAGTAAATTAGAGTGTTGAATGCTTTTTTTTTTTTTTTTTTTTTTAAGGTAAATGCTGTTGGCAAGATTTACTCTGCTTCTGAATCAGTTCAGACAGAATTGGATTAGGACATGTAGGAGCTATTGCTTTTTGCTTTGTGGATGATTATTGTGTTCACACATACAGTTGACATTGTTTTCTGTCATGTTTTGTTCTGTATTTTGTTATGCAAGCCTCACTCAATAATTTTCAAGCCCTGCCTGTGGGAAACACCTGTATTCTCCAAAAGACGTTTTCCGTCATGGGTTCTTTGTCTTGAATTACCTGTAGTCTTCTCCCATTGCTTTAAATTGTTAAGAGATAGCACCTTTTATGCTTCAAGATTGCTCTTGCAGTGTTTTGAGAGTTGACCATTTCCAGTCTGCTTGTTTACATAACCAGCAATTTAATCATGACTATTCCATTTGTAGGTGAAGGAAAGTGGTTCAGAAACATTGATTACTATCGCTTAGATGGTTCAACCACAGCTCAGTCAAGAAAGAAATGGGCTGAAGAATTTAACGATGAAACTAACGTGAGGTGAGGTCTCTTCAGACAGACATTCTTGATTTTCCCCTTCTTTTTCTGTTGTTCCATGTTTCTTTGTTAATTGTATTAGTTTATTGACCTTTACGCTTCTACAGTTTCACAATGCTGCCAGGTGCAGCACTGCTCTGTGTAGTCACTTTAAGCATGTAACTGTTGTCTGTCCACACTCTTCAACGTGCTTATTTCTTTACTTCAGTTCTTGTGGCTGAGTTCCTTGTTGATATTTATTTGAGACTGCAGCTTCTTAGTAGAGGTGAGCTGCAGTTTGTCTTCTACACTTGGAGTTCAGTTTGGTTTTTGAGGCAGAAGTCTTTATTGGAGACGGTCGTGCTTGAGTTACCCTTTGAGCTAGCCAGAGAACCGTTTCAATAACGTGGGGTATGCTTGTTGGATATTTCTACTGGATGTGATATAACATGAGTTTGATAGAGCAGAAATAAAATCTCTACCTCACCAGTTCCTGTTAACAACTGATTTGTCCCTGATCTGTATTTCTGAGGCTGTA
Organism: Callipepla californica brunnescens; assembly: GCA_023055505.1. Lineage (NCBI taxonomy): Eukaryota > Metazoa > Chordata > Aves > Galliformes > Odontophoridae > Callipepla > Callipepla californica. Next base: position 6,614,149 of record JALIRH010000013.1, read on the forward strand.
CGTTTTGTTAAAAGCGTTGTCCTTGTAAAGTCTGTGTCTTCTTTATGCTTAGTACAGTATTTTAACAGAGTCAGAGTTGTTCCATGTGAGCAACTTCACAGTAACACAGCAAGGCAGAAAAGGTAATTGTTTTTCAAAATATTAAAAATTTGTAACTCTTCTTTGTTCCAGAGGCCGCTTGTTTATTATATCCACCAAAGCAGGTTCCCTTGGAATTAATCTCGTGGCTGCTAATAGAGTAATCATCTTCGATGCTTCTTGGAACCCATCTTATGATATCCAGAGTATTTTCAGGGTGTACCGCTTTGGGCAGAGCAAACCTGTGTTTGTGTACAGGTTTTTGGCTCAGGTACGTTTCTGGATGATGATTTTGTGATACTCTGGTCCTGCAATCTGATGTCTCATCTGTAACTGTCTGGATGTGAAGTTAGTGGTGATTCACACTGATCCAGTCGTATTCCAGCCCTGATCTGATATCTGTATTTGTCCTGAAACCGATGAAAAGCTCCTGAAGGAAATGGTGGTGAATTAAAGAAGGAACTGAATGTATTTCCTGCTTAGCCCATCTCTTCTGGAGCTCTGTGTAACACCAATCTTAGCAGTGGAATTGTAGCAGTGATTCATACATTCAGACTCAGAATAGCATTTTTACTGTTCTAAACTTCTACACTCCTAAAAATTTGTTATTTGGAGTGGCTGCACAGAGCATGGTTGCCATTTGGCAGTAGATCTGCTGAATGTAGCTGACTTCTACAGACTGGTCTTGGGGCCACTGAAGATCAGATGGAGAGAGCTGAGGATTTGTTTTTAATATACAAGAAAGCATACAATCATGGTTAGAGAACTTGCATTGCAGCCTGAAGATCATAAAGATCTTCACTAATTTTGATGGTGACTGATCTGTGCGGGTTTTAAGCAGTAGCACTGCTATTTCTGGTAGGTAGTTTCTTGCTTCACCTTCTAATTCCAGGGCTTTATGGGATAGACTGAAGACCTTTTCCCTGTAACAGCACTTAACTCATGATCGAGTCACTATTCACTTGCCAAATTAAATACATTACATTTTGCAACATGTTTCTGTCAGATATGCATTTTTTTCCTTCAGGCTGCGGTCTATTTTTCTCGGTGCACTTTTGAACTGTTGGTATCCTTTTTAAATTACAGTGTTAAGAACAGGCTGTGCTGTTCTCATCCTTTTTGTAGTCATCGTTTTTAAGGAAAAAAAATAATTCTATTTTCATCAAAGATCTAGTTTGTTCGGGCACAGCTGTGAGAGATTAGACTTGACTGCTTCTCTCCCCTTGTCCTTCCCACCCAGCACTACAGTAACTGTTTTCCTTTCTATGGGCTGCTCATAGCAGCAAAATAATGTAGATGCTGTGAAAATGGATGTTTTTGTCCTAACTGTACTTCAGGAAATTGGAGTAAAAGCTGTTTTTCTTCAAGGCACTCTTTAAAAAATTAATTTCTTGTGCTAGTCAGTAGCAGCATTTTTTTTCAGCAGACAAAGTTTTCAAGTACCTTAGAAGGTAAGGATTGAAAAACAAAGAGACTAGAGCAATGTTATGTTGTTCCTGCTCTTGTATCTCTCATAGTATTTTCCAGCATAACAGGTGGTTTGGTGTTTGTGTGAAAGCAGGTGTCTGTGTTTTTTAGGGTACAATGGAAGACAAAATCTATGATCGGCAGGTCACAAAGCAGTCTCTGTCTTTCCGGGTTGTTGACCAACAGCAAGTTGAACGTCATTTCACTATGAATGAGCTTACAGAGCTGTACACTTTTGAGCCAGATTTGCTGGATGATCCTAATTCAGAGAAGAAAAAGAAGAGGGATACACCAATGTTGCCAAAAGTAAGTTGATGCACATCGCTGGGAATTAACACGCTATAATAAAAACTTATATCTGCTTTAGAATCTGGGCTATTCAGTCTTGGAAGGAGAAAGAGTGCTGTGTTGTCACTTCAGAGTGGTATGTTTCACTTAGAAATAAGGAGAATACAGTTGTTTATAGTAGATCACAGAACACCCCGAATTGGAAGGGACCCATAAGGATCATCAAGTCCAAGCTGTTTGTGCTGCATGGTGAGAGTGCTGATACCCTGTACTCTGAGATAATAGGAATTAGTGATGTCAGACCTTTTTCCAACTTGATGATGAATGAGCTTTGAAGATCACAGTAGTTCATTTTCAGTGAGGCTTGTCTTAATCTGCTGTTTGTGTAATGGCTGTGGCATGTGTAGTAGTGGCTCATTGTTCCTGCTTCACTTAGTAATGACTGAGAATCCTACACAGTACACAGGAACCAGCACTTACTAACCAAATTTGAAAATACAGTCTTTGACTTCTATTCCTGTCTCACTGTGAAGTTCAGGAGGAAGAATGACCAAGCATTTATTTTACTCTTCTTTTTTTTTTTTTTTTTTTTTTAAGTTGGTTTGTGTTTGAGGTTAGACTAAGGATCTGTCTGATTATTGTTTGTTGTGTCAGATATCCACATACACTACTGTAATGTGGTGTGCTGGGGGCTAATTGATTAATTTGTAGTGCATTTGTCTGTTGCTTTTTAGCAGTGAAGAGCTTTGCGGTAAGCAGTAACGTGTAAACGTGTGGCCCATGCTTCCTTACCTGATTACATCCCTGCGTTATGTTTAGGTCTTGGTGTGGGGATGGAGGTTTTCTAGTTCGTAAATCCATTAATTTTCAGAGAGAAATTGTCTGCTTTCCTTTCTGGACTCTCTGTAGACCCTGATAATAAACAGTAGCTAAGCTTTGCATTGGCATTGTTATTATTTAGGCCATTCACTGAATTGAGTCTGTCAGACCACCTACAGCATCCATGCAGCTGCCAGGGGGATTTAGGAAGTGGGAGCCCCATAAATGTTAGTCGCTGCCTCACGTTTGTTTCAGAACCCTTGAAAACAGACCTTAATGGCTGCATCCAGGCTGCTTTTACTCTGTCTCACAGTGTAAGCATGAAGTTGGAGATAACAGATTTTTTTTCTTTTTTTTAACTTCTTAATGCTTTGGGTAAAAAATCATTGCAATGAGTAAACAGTGCAGTGGTTACAAGTTGGAAGTTACTTGTTTTTATTTATAGTGATAGATCAGTTCATGTACGTGTGAAAGTTCATGAACTCCAGAAGCAGTTCAGTGTTTGAAGTTCCACATGAATTCAGTGTAGCCATCACCATAAGGTTTGCATAAATTGAATACGAGCTTTTAACCGAATCACTGACTAGAAATAAAGCAGTCTCTTTTTGTTGTTTTTCTGTTTTGTTTTTTTTTCCCCTTGGTTGAGCAAATGGTGTTGAACAAATTTAATTTTCTTTTTTAAAAGTCCATCTTTGTGTGCATTTCTTACCCGTTTTGTATTGGATTGGATGGTTGAAGGGGCTACAAGTCATTGGGTTGATCCATCTTAGCTTAGCAGTTTGTGCATTCATTTGTTGAAAGCAGGGTTTTGCATTCCTGGTAGCATCACAAGATGTGGGATGCTACTCTTACCCCCCCCAGTTATCCTTTCCTTCCCTTGTGTCCCACAGTTAGGCACGGTTTTGTGACAGTGAGGAAGAACCATGCAGGATGCTGAGCTCCCTGAGATGTTGCTGAGTTCAGGAATTGAGAGCTGGAGGCGTGGAAGTGTCCTGGAAGTGCAAAGCTCACAGCACACATCCCTTGCTGGGAGGCAGTGGAGCCTCCCACGTGCTCAGCCAGTGTTTTTATGTGTCATTGCTCTGCTTGTGGGGAGTCCTTCTAGTTGTTGGGGGGGGGGGGGGGGGAAATAAGTGTTTGAAGAATGCTAATAAAAAAAAATCAGTAGCTGTCATTGAGCAAAGCATTACTTGTGGTTTGGGATTTGGCCAGGCACCCTGAGGGGAGGAGCAAAGTCTGTCCTGTAGGGCCATCTAGTACACATCAGCAACAGGGTGATGTCATTAGCAATTGCTGAGTGGTTGATCCGAGACAGAATGCAGATGTGTAGGATCTGAGCAGGGTGGCTCCCAGTGCTGAGCTGGCATTGCTGCCTGCCTGGCTGCCTACTGCCAGGGCTGTATGCGAAGTCATTTATATCAGACCTTTGTTTCCTTTGGCCCTTATGTTTACAATGAAAATTGTAAAGACAAAACTCTCCTTAGCTGTTTTGATCATCTCTATTTTTAATCATTGTTTTTGGCTGCATTTGTCTTCCCCGTGGCTGATTGGGATCTGTTATTTACATGTTATCCTTGTTTTGCGCACCAAACTGAGCTAGTCCAGTGCCTCATTCCTCGATTCCTGTGATCTTTTTAACTGAATTGTGGCTCATGCTGTATTTATAATAACATTAGTTTCACTTTTGTTTTATGTTTCCTGTTCCTTTTGCTCTCTCCAGTTCTGCAGAAATTCTACATGAACAGTCAAAAGTAAATATTGGCTGTAGGAAGTGCTGTGGTGGATGGTGTAATTCTCTTAGCCATGCAGCCTTACTCATCCAGAAAGCTCACTGTTCCTTACCTCTGTGATCTTAGCAGACACACGCGATTCAGCTTTATCAGTGATTTGGTAAATTTAACAACAAATCTGTTGCATTTTTTGGAGGGGGGAAAAAGTTGATGCTAGAGACTGATAGGGTTATGGAAGTGTTTCATGGTAACAGCCATTGATTGCACACCACCTTGGGGTTACAGTTCTCAGTTGCTTCTTTCCTGGTAAGTTCAGCATGCCCAGCCTGATCCCTGCAGCTTTCAGCTGGGATAAAGGCCGCCCAGACTTCACCTGGGTTGCTCTTTTCCATCACTGAGCTGTCAGCCCTGTGCTTGCAAAGGCTGAGCTGCTCCTCTGCAATTGCTGGCAAAGTGAAAGAGGAGTGAGGCTAAAAGAAGGCTTTCATTCTTCTTTTCACAGGTTTTAGATATAATTTTCTCTGCCTTCAGGCCTCTTTTACATCCTCAAAGCATGGTCTCTTGAACAGTGTTAGCATTGTGTAACGTTACTGTTGTAGAGACAGCGGGATCAGGGATTACCTTTGTAATTCATAGAAGCAGTGTGAAATGCTCAGTAAAAACACATCAGTGTGTTCAGCTCATTTATCAGAGGTACAGCTCACATCTGAGAGCAGATTCAGAGAAACAAACTCTACTTGATTTTTAAAATGCAGCCACGAGATTTGATTTTCTTTAATAATCCAAGTTTCAATCAAAGAACAGCTTTCTTCGGAAGTGTTGTGAGCAGCGAGGAGGAGATGTCGATTGTTCCTTTTTATATAAAAAGTCACGTGGCAGATGTGGAATATGCAGATTTTCCTGGAAGCTTATCAAACTTCCATGTCAGGTTTGAATTTCAGCAGCAGTTTGATCCCGTTGCAGTCGGAGCAGCACCTGCAGGTTGTCTGCCCCTGGCCCTCTGAAGCCACCTCTGCGTCTCGAAGAGGAATTAATGTAAATACTGGAGTTTAACAGAAGGGTTTTAATGTGGGTGTTGTTCACCTGATTTGTTGAAGTTCAGAACTAGGTAGCAATAAGTGTTACCATCCGTGAGCTTCGCGCCCATATAAGCGACTCGTGGCCTAACAGGGATTAGAGGTGTCAGGTGTTTCTTCCCAGTGCCACTATACATGAACAGTAAAAGGAAAAGATGGCGTAAAGCAGGAGATTCCCTTTTGTGTTCCATAACTGTATTTCACGTGTTTCATTTTACTTTGCCATGGATTTAACAATGGGTCGCAAGTCTTCTGTAAAGGAGGTGTGGTTTTGACTAGGCTGTTGTGTAGATCTCAGATGCTTAACGCTCAGCTCCAACAGGACCATGCTCTGGGAGCTCTGGGCTGATACATGGCCAGCACTGTGCTTTCCACCAGCAGCACCAATCTTTGGGCTCTGATCAGTGCCACAGGCGTATGCACTTGGGCCAATGCAGTGTATATTTTGGAGCAGCAGATGTGAGCTGGACGAAGACAAAACGGGCTCCAGGGGCACTGCATGTCCCTGTGGGACACTCGCTCAGAGCAGCCCGGTCAGTGGGACATGGTCCCAGCCACAGGGCTGTGGTAAAGGAGAACTTGGCTCAGCTGGGCCATGTAGTGCAGATTGGAAAAGCAGATTCAAACAATAGTTCAGTTGGATGTAGTGTAATCATTATTTTATACTATCTTGGGACGCAACCAGGGCATGTTTCTTACTGTATTTCTGTACTAAGGGAAAGTATTGTGAATTTTGGGAAAGCTATTACTGTCAGAACCAAGAGAACTTGACATTTTTTTTATTTATATTTTTTAATAATATGTTTATACTTTTAACCTTGCTTAAATTGTTCGAGGGGAAGAAGAGTCTTTTAACTGCATCATAACTTAAATTCCTCTCTGGAAGATTACCTTTCTAATGCATTTCTCTTTCCATAGCATTTAATTTCTGTCTGGGCTTAGGGCAAATGAAACCTCTTCTAAAAATCATAATAACTAAAAAAAAATCTCATCGTTTTTTCCTCTTAAAAATTAACCAACTTAGAATCATTGTCTTATCAACGAGCTAAACAAATGAGAAGGAATGTAAGTCTACTGGATGTTCTGTACGTAAGGGAAATGTAAGGTTTTTCGTTTGACTGTCAGCTAAATGGCAGTACCTTCCACGTGCCAGTTTCCAAGCTCCATCTTATTTAATGCAAAATAAAATTTAGACAAAGAAAGGCAAACATGCAGTTGGTTGTAATTTAAACCACATTTTGAAGACTGTTGGCCAAGTGAGCGTGGATTATATTCCAGTATTGTTTTCAGTAATTGTGTTACCATGGAAATTAATGCATATGCATGTCCAGGAGCCCTCCTCACACTGATGTACAGCTCCAGTATGCCGGGAGTGCCTCGATTGTGTTCCCTTAACTTCTGTAATAGCTCCATGACTTCTTCACCCACTTCTTCCAGCTGCTTTCTGTATTTCCCATTATCGCATCCCTTTTCTCTCTCACGCCCTTCTCTTCCACCATCCCCCAGTCCCATTATTTGCTGCCCATGAGTCATGAGGTATTACAATGAATGTTTCCGTCAGGAGCCAGAGCAGAAAGCGTTGGTTCTGATTTAGGAAGGCAGGTGATAATGCAGGGATGAAACAAAGGCAGCTTATGGACTGGCTCACGTACCTCAGCTTGGCATTGGCTTATGGTTATAGTCGTGTTTTAAACCGGCATCAGAATGAACAACTCTCTGTGCTGTTGTGATCCACGTGCAGCTCCCCCAGACACCGTGGTTGTTTAGGAGAGCACAGCACTGTGGTTCTGCCTGGACTGTAGGTGCCAGGAGGACAGCCTGTGTTTGCACAGAGCCCTGCGCTGGTTTGGTCTGTAGGTATTTGTGTAACTGTGCTGCAGGAAGACAGTCCCTTCAGCATAACACTCCCTGTAATTCATTCCAGAACTGGTTCAGGAAGCTGGTTGGATTGATGTCTTTGTTTTATTAGCCCTAGGCTGAATGCTGAGGAGTGCTGGAGCTTTCTCAGGCACGCTGATCTCTGAAGAGCTGTGGAGACAGGAACGTTCATTCAGCGTGAACAGGGACTGCAAAAGCATTGTGAACTTACTACCTTGAAATACCAGCTCTTCCCATTCATTTTCTATTTTTATTTCATTTCTTAATTGAGATGATGATCTGTCAGTGTGTGTCATGTGTAGTCCAGCTGGATAGCAGCTCCTGACTTCCAGGAAATGCTCAGCTTGTGGTAACTTTCCCTTTGGAAAACAGTAGTAGGGTTTTTTTTTGTTTAATATTCGTTTCAATATAAATCTTTGTATAATCTGTAAACGCTTCAGTTAACCTTAAAAGCAGTTAGGTATTATGGGTATTGTGGAACACAGAAAGCAAAATGGCCGCCTGCTGGAGAAGCCCAGTTGTAGCAGCAGTGTGAGCTGTCGCAGCCTCGGTGGGTGAGGGACTGTTGGTGTCAGTGTACATCCTGACAGCTTTAAGAACATGGCCTTCTCTGCACAGAGCAGGTGGACAGCTGGTGGGCAGAGTGCTGCGTAGAGCTTCGAAGGCAGTGGAGCTGCTCCCTGTGGCTGGTGGGTGCAGGTGCTTGGTACGCCTGCTCAGGTACCCAGCCTGAGCAAAGGGAAATCGCTCAGCACATTCCATTCCTTTTAGTTCCTTAAGGAACTGCATTTATTGTTGTGGAATCTGAGTACGTTCCTGAGGTTCGTGAAGTCATTTCACTGTCATCTCCACAGCAGATTGTTGATCCGTTACTCTCCCTCGCAGGAAAGTTGTGCTTCTAAATTACCCTTCAGTTTTGTTTCTTTGAAGAGTGTAGAGCTGTGCCTTATGAGAGCCAGGTCAGAGCAGTGAGGGAATGGAACAGAGCTACTGAGTGACTTCGTTTTGTCATCTCTTCTCCATTTGAACAGGATACGATTCTGGCAGAATTGCTTCAGATCAATAAGGAGTATATAGTAGGGTATCACGAGCATGACTCACTCCTGGACCATAAGGAGGAAGAGGAGCTCACTGAAGAAGAAAGGAAGGCAGCCTGGGCAGAATATGAAGCAGAAAAGAAGGTAACATTGTCTGTATGAGTTTACTGTACGCAAAAATACTATTCTACGTTGAAGTACCATTTACCTTTTCAGTTTGTTTTGGGAACGTCATTTTTCTTTCAGGCCAGGAAGTAGGTTCTGGAAGCAAGCCATCAAGAAAAATGAGGTTGCTGTGTCTTATTTGCTGTCTCAGTGCTATTCTTTGTGTGTATCGTCTTTTATTACCTTCCTTTAAAAATTGATTTTTCCTTTTATGTACTTTTTTTTTATTATTATTTCATGATAACAATCAGTGGAGTCCTGTGTAATATCTCACTTCTGCAATTTTAGGAATATTTGTAGTGCCATTGAAAGTATATAATTACAGAACTGTTTGCCAAAATCCCACAAACACACACCCATCTGCACAGAGGGCATACAAGTTTCCTTTTTTTCCCCTCATTCCCTGTATCTTGTTTACTGGATACTTCAGGGAGTGGTAGAATGCAGAAAATAATGAGTTGGCAAGAGTACCGGGGCGGTGTTTCACACTGTGAAAGTCTAAAACTGTATGGTGAAGGCAGTTTGATGACTTGGTGCCACTGGAGTTGAATATAAAAATAAATCAATTTCTTGCAAGGCTTAGTTCAGGTCTTCATACCTGATCAGAGGTCTGAAAGAAAAAAAAAAGAAAGGAGGAAGAAAGAAGAGAGTGTGTGAAGTGCCACTGACAATCTGGAATGAACAAGTGACAGGTGGAGGACTAGGAGAAGGCCACAGGAAGATGCAGTATATAAGTGAGCGTGGAATTGCCCTGTGAGGAATCCGTATGGGGGATAAACTTCATAGTCCTGTTAATAAATGCCTCATTTCAGTTCTTCACAGTTTTATTACAGTCGAGTCAGTATCAGTATTAGGCACTGGCTTTGCAATTACAAGATGAATCTTAAACTACTTAAAGTATGCCAACAAACCTTGGCCATTATTTTCAGAGTGTACCAAATATTTCAGCTGAACTCACGTATTGACTCCTCATGAGAACTGAGGTTTCCCTGTGCTTAACGGGCCCTTTCCAGTTGGGGTTGGGAAAGGCTGTTCAGTGTGCTGGGACAGACTGCCCTGTGCGTGCCACTTGGTGTGCCGCGAGAGAAGGATGGGATTTCTTGCAGTTGCTTGCACAGACAAAAGTATGCTTTGTGTTTTTAAGGGCTTGACCATGCGCTTCAACATGCCGACCGGGACCAACATGCTGCCCACTAATTTCAACTCTCAGACTCCGTATATTCCTTTCAATTTGGGCGCTCTGTCAGCAATGAGCAATCAACAGCTGGAGGTGAGCACTAACCCAAGTAATGGAGCATTGCTGTAAGAGTGTGCGTGTTACTCTGCCGCACATGGGTGGTTAAGGTCATTCATAAATACCTGACTGTCTTATAATTGTCTCTATTTGTAATAATTGACTTTTTGCTGTAGTTACTTACCAGTGAACTGATGCCTAACTTCAGTGCCTATAACGTGAAGAACCTGTGCCTGTGTGGTATCTTGGGATTGAGGGAGATTCTGCATTCTTTGCAGACCTAATTACCACATTGAGCTTTGTGCCTCAGTCTTGTGTCCGAGAAGGAACGAGAGAGAGGAGTATGTGCTATGCTCCCCAGGTACCTTCAGTTCTTCCTGGTATGATGCCGGGCTGTAACTGCAGTAGTTGAAGCACGGTTATCTTACATCTGATAGAGTCTGCTAAGGAGTTCAGGTGAAAGAACTGAAAACCACTAACAAAGGATGCAGACTGGGGGGACCCGTGTTGATTGACCTGTGCAGTAACAGGCAGAATGTGCCAGTACTGTGTAAGGTAGTTTGAGCTCACTGAATGAGTTGAGACTGCAACGTCATCCATGCATAAGTTGCTAGACTTATGTGTGTAGTTCTGTTACTGTATACTGAATTTCAGTTGTGTGGGTGTTAGAAGCTGCTCTGTTACTCACGCACTGGCTTGTGCGAATGAGAAGAAAAATTAATTAAAGTCCAGGTTCATACACTGGAGACGAGGAGAACATAAAACAAAGTGACAAAGAAGTACTTTATTTGTAGTTAATTTACTGATATTTTCTCAGGACCTCATTAATCAAGGAAGAGAGAAGGTTGTGGAGGCAACCAACAGCGTAAGTGCAGCAAGAATTCAGCCCCTTGAAGACATCATTTCAAATATAGTGAGTACAGCAGGCACCATAGGTGTAGACTGGGAGATGGGAAAATGCTGACCGTTGTCGCTTAAAGAAATGACTGTTGTATGTGCTCGTTCAGTTCTACAGTTGTGTTATTAATGAAGGCACTTGCAGCTTGTGCTAACCTTTACACTGCAGCTTGTAGTAACCCTTGATGGCATCAGGCTATGGCAGAGCCTTACAAGACCAACGCTTTAGGTCCATTGCTTTGCACTGGAAATGCCAGCTGTCTACAATTAGTAGAATAATCGTACAGAAATAAGAAGCATTTCTATTTCTTGTCCTTAGATCATCTGTCTTGGACTCCTGCCTTTCTCGCTTGTTTCCAGTAACCTAGAGATGTATTACTGCAACCAGTAGTTTTAAGAACTGCTAACTCTTACTTCGAATTGTGGGGGAGTATGATTTTGCATTTTCTAGGAACTGTGCTGTGCTTTAACTCCTGATGCAACTCTGAGCCTAACACGGGACCTCAGACAGCATTACGCTTCTGTCAAAGTGGCGAACACTGAGACAGTTCTTTTCCTTTTCAGTGGAAAGAGAATGTAACGCTTACGGAGAGCCAAGTGCAGGCCCTGGCCCTAAGCAGGCAGGCAAGCCAAGAGCTTGATGCAAAGCGACGAGAAGCCATCTACAACGACGTCCTTACTAAACAACAGATGGTAAAATAGCTAATGACTGTCTGATCGACTGTCCAACTTTGAACTGAGATACTGAACGTGACCTTTGCATGTGTGTGTTTATAGAAGAGGTCTGTGTTTAGGCACGTAGATTCCTAGTTGCAGATGCTGTGTTTCCACGGGTCAGGTATTTGCTGGCATCGTGTAACGGTGTATAGCTGTTAACATCAGGAGTTGTTGACTTGTGCACTGTGCTGGGTTGGATTACTCAACCTCATCGAGGGAGACTCCGTGAGAAGTTCATTTCAAAAAAATCCTCACCAGATTTTTCTGTTGAAGTAGTTTGCTTGAAAGTAACAAAGCTTAAAGAGAAATCTCATTCCCAGAGCTAAGAATGAATCACAGAAAGTATTGGTAACATTTTTTAGCTTAGAATTATTTAGCAGAATCTGAGAGTTGCCCAAGTGATGGCAGTTGGAAGAGTTTCTCTTAGGCAGGTGTGCAGTGAGGGTCCACATTCATGACTTCCAAAGGATTGATACATGCTAGCTGACCAGACATGCTGTAATTTGTTCTTAGGAGTCATTTCACAGGATAGTGCAAGGAACTTAAAGGTGGCTGAAATACAATAGGCGAGTCGTTAAGAGCCCGAAATGGTGTTACTGAGTGGTTTCTGCAGTAATCAGCTGGTGGATGCCATCACATTAGTGATGGTGATAACAATAGTGCTTTTTCATTCAGCCATGCTATCCTGAACAAATCGATTTCAGCTCTGAACTTGATACTTGCAGTACTGAGACGGGTCGTGCTCTTCTAACATCTCTGCTTTTCTTCACAGTTGATCAGTTGTGTTCAGAGGATACTTATGAACAGAAGACTACAGCAGCAGTACAATCAGCAGCAACAGCAGCACATGTCTTACCAGCAAACAGCGATGAGTCATCTCATGATGCCAAAGCCTCCAAATTTAATCATGAATCCTTCCAACTACCAACAGATAGATATGAGAGGAATGTATCAGTCAGTGTCTGGTGGTATGCAGCCGCCACCTTTGCAGCGAGCACCACCCCCAATGAGAGGCAAGAATGCAGGGCCTTCTCAAGGGAAATCGATGTGATTTTGCACTAAAAGCCTAAAGGATTGTTAAAGTCAGAGAAAGAACTTTTATTTTTTTAGGAATCAATGGCTTAACAGAACTCAACTGTAAAAAATAAAAAGAACAAGTTTGGTTTTTGGTTGGTCCCCTGAAATGCCATGTTCCGTATTAGTGTTTCAGCTTTGTTTAAATAGGACATAATGTTTTTCCCTTGTTGTCAGTGATGTTGCCTAGAATCTTCTTACATACGTTGGGTACAGGAGATACCAAGTTGTTTTCAGTGAAAACAAGTCCTCCCGTAACAGTAGTATCTCCGCAGGTTTCCTGTCTGAACTCCTACGCTTGCTTTCAGTGGCTGTGAAGCTATCATCACATTTGAGAAGCTTAGGAAGGACTGCAGGGCTGTACGTTCCAATACACCACATGTGAGTTGTGCACAGCTGAGTTCTTGATTAGAGTTGATTCCTCAAATTATACTTTTCTGCTTACCCATTTCTTAAAGTTAGTGGGAATATTGTAACGGAAATAATCCAGTTTCCTTTTGACTGAGGTCTGGACTCATACAGTATCATCTATGCTGACTGAAGCATAGGAACTGAAAACACTCTGAAACAGAAATGAGTGCAATATTCTGAAGTACTACTGCTCTGAAACTTGTAAGTCACGCAGTTGTATAGAAACTGTGTATACAGCCTTAAATAGCGACTTGGGGAAGAAGAGTGTTCTTCCTCAGTCTTCTGCCATTTTTTATTTTCAGTTTTACATGATGGAATAGCAGCTGGTGGTCTGGAGGTGTTTTTCCTTTGCTCTCTGCAGAGTGCAGTGCGAAGCACATTTGTGTTAACTCCTCAATGCTGGTGCTGCTGTCTCTTCCCATTGCCAGCAGTGGGAGACAGGCCGAGAAAACAAAGCTCCTGGTATTTTGGGGGTTGGAATACTGGCGGTGGGCAGGGTCAAGCCCCGTTACATCATCAGCCTTAACATGGCACAACCATTGCTGATTTGTTACTCGAAGGGGCTCTCACAGCTTCCCAAGGTACCAGGACAGTGGAGTAACTCCTCCTCCTCTGGATCAGAGTTTTGGTTATGCACTCCTCTCCTTCCCTTTCATTTGTGTGAAAACATACATTAGTACACGAAGAGCTCAGTTTGTTTGTTTGTTTTTTTTACATAGACCACAGGTGAACTTCTGGTTTATTCTGTATCATTAGCACTCTCTTTAGCCACAGTTCTTGTGCTCGTGGAGGTCTAACTAAACTCAAATAGGGCTCTTTTTGAATATAGCTTGTTGGCTCTTCCCTCAAAAGAGTAAAAGCATTTATAGCGTGGGAGTAAAGTAAGGGACAGGAGCATTTGAGGCAACAGAAGGAGAATTCTGGAGGAGCGGATGGAAGCGTTTGCTGTAGGTGTTGCTGGACACTTCTGGCTTGCTGGCGTGAACTAAAACTGTTCTGGCTTCTGGAACTTTCTTGACCTGGATGGACAAATGTTTTTGGTTGTTTTTTTTTGTTTGTTTGTTTGTTTTTTGCATCTAAATATGCAAATCTTATGTGATATTTCATGTTGTGATCAAAACTTGGTTTGTGATCGGGGCAGTTTCTCAGCTCTGTTGCAAAGGCTGATGTTGCCGTGGTGGACTCTTTGTTACGAGATGCCACAAGTGAACCTCTCCTGTGTTGTGGGCTTTTCCAGCTCTGCTGTTAGGTTTAACCTGGGGGGAAGGGAGCAAAAAGAAGGTGTATTCACACTAGAAGAAGTGAGAATATGAGACCTTGAGACAAACATTTGAAGGCGGATGTACTCTGGGCAACTCTCACTGATGTTCCTATGCGTCTTGAATAAGAGAAGTATCTTCTACCAAACCTGGGAATGTTGATGGAGTTTTACATAACTCAAAAGACTTAAATGTGGAAGTTTTAGGCAACATTTAACGGCACATTTTTTTCATTCTGGACAAAGCTCTGGATAACAGAAGACTAACGCATAAGAAGAAAGCTGAGATAAGCATTGAAGTAAAACTTGGACCACTTTGCATACATGTTTCTCACTTGACATTTTAGCTGCATAACAACGTGCTTTGAGTATAACATCAAGCTTTAACAAATATTTAAAGACAACATACATCAGTAAGATAACAAAAAGCTCATTTTTATATTTGTTTTAGATGTTTTAACTAGATGAGATGGCTTAAGACGACGAATAAAAATGTTGCTTGTAATACAATTTTGCCTGCTAAATTCTCCACATTTTGTAACCTGTTTATTCCTTTGGATGTAAAGCGTTTTTGCTTAGTATTGTGATATTGTACATGTTTTGTCCCAGTTGTATAGTAATGTTTCGGTCCATCAACCAGCTTTGGCTGCTGAAATCATACAGCTGTGAAGACTTGCCTTTGTTTCTATTAGATGGCTTTTCAGTTCTGTATTAAATATCTTAAGTACTATAGAAAAGGTGTCACCTCTTCCTCTAAGGCTGTTTTGTAATATATATAAGGACTGGAAATGTGTTTTTAAAGGACAAGAAGCATTCAAGTATGAATCAAGTATCTGTGTTTTCACCATTCAAAGTGCTGTTTAGTAGTTGAACCTTAAACTATTTAATATCTCATTTAATAAAGTGACCAAAATACATCTATGTGCCTTGTGCTACGTTTGCAGCTCAGCATCAGCTCCACAGGGACGTAGCCCCGAGAACTCCTCTTTGGAGAGCTGTGGACTTGTGCTGCTGTGAGTTAAGCTCTCGTGTTTTGTCACAGCGAGGTTCCTGTCGTGGGACGTGGACTTTCATTGTTAGGGAGGGCAGCTTTGGAGCTTGTGTGCATTAGCAGTGCCTTCTGCAGCTGGTCTGTTAGAAACCACGAGCAGTGAGGTGTCGCCCAGCAGTGGTAAGTTGTTAAGAGCGAGGGGAAGTTCTGCTTGGTCTGATGTGAATGATGAACTTGAGTCTTTCAACCTCGTAACTGTACTTAATTACTTTCTTAGTTATTAAATCTCACCTGCCCGGCTGTAGCTTCAGGAGAGCCGTGCTGCTGTGGAGGGCTGAAAGCCAGCTGTGCTTGGAGGTGCTGTGGGTCTGAAGGGTCTGCAGGAGCTGCCTTCAGCAGCTGCAGCCCAGGAGCTGTGCAGCTGAGGGTCTCAGGCCATGCAGGATGCATTGTTTCTGTCCCAGCACAGGACCTTGGTTTGTCTCCGTGTTACACAGCAGCAGTGTATCTTTTCAGCAGGTCAGAGCCCCCTTCCTGCTGTGCCCGTGACACACACATGGTCTGGGGGTGGTGACAGCATAAGGAGCACACATTTTGGCAAAGGACTGAGGCTGGAAATGGGGACCTGGCTCAGGGTGGGGTGAGATGGGCCGGGGGTGAGTGCAGGGGGGAGGGAGGGAGGGGAGGGATGTCCCCATTCTGCTCAGCCCCATCAAAGCCCACTTCCACATGCCCCTTTGCTTCTGCATTCTGTGGCGGTGACGCATGTGCTAACTGTTGGAGATGCTGAATGTGAAATGGTGCGTGGTACCCGGGCTTTACGCAAAGCTTAACTGTGGTGCAGTGGCTGTTTGTATAAGGGAATTGCACAAACGTCGTCTGTGGATCCTTGCTGACACCCACTGGAAGCAGCACAGGCAGAAGTGTGTGCTCGTGTGTCACGATCGTTAGCCACACTTGGACAAGTGATGCTGGCAGCAGCACGGAGTGGTTGGGGAAGGACATGGGATGCCTCAGTGGGCCTGGCCCTGCAGATCTCACACCGAGCTGCCCAGCACAGGTACACAACTACCTGCTCTGTGCTCTCACCGTGAGGATTCACAGCTCCAGAGCAGTTCCTTGCTTGGAGAGAAATACGAAGTCTTGCACAACTTGCTTTATGTCCTGCTGTGTGACTTCACATTCCCATTCCCAAAGCGGGCAGCGCTCCAGCTGCTGTGACACGTGGATCGCAGCTATGTGCTGACTTGCACTGTCTGCTCTCCCCACCTGACTGCAGATGTTTTCATCTTAGGATCAGGGCCTGAGCCACAGAGTGCTTCCCCATGGGGCTGCCCTGCCCTCGGGAGGGCTCTCTGGGATGGCTGCCCCGGGGCCGGCAGCATTTGGAGCTGTGCATCGTGCTACGCTGTACGTTTGCCCCAAAAGTGAGAATTGCTTTCAGCACACGTCACCGCTGTGCGTCTCCTGACCGAGTGCTTTTCCAGCCAGCTCTTGGCAAGCGTTCTGTTCTGCTCACCAGAGTGTGGGGAAGGGCTGACGAATGGTACCAGGTAACCCAGTTGGTACCCTTAGTGTGTTCCGTGCTCCGGGGCAGTGCTCAGTAATCACACTTTATTTCCTCGCAGTGCCTCTGTGTACATGAAGCTTTCTGGACTGCCATGCTGCCCTGCAGACTGCTCCTGCCACTGAGACAGCCAATGCTGCAACAAACCCTCCAGGAGTCAGCTCCAGCTGCTGGGCTGGGGCAGAGGACATCGCCCTTCGGATCAGGTCCCGGCTTTCTCTTCTCCCACCGGCACTGCCCGAGGGATGCAGGTGTCTGTGCCTCGTTGCCACTGAGGGCTCTGACCCATCTCCCCTGGGGACATGCTCAAACCAAGCGTCCTTTTGGGATCATCCTGGCCACTGTTGGCAGCCATAGCACATCTTTTTCTTCCTCACCTTTCAGCACAGACCTCGATTCGCTGTGCGGCTTTGGGCTGTCCATTGCGTTCTGTGGGGGAGGCAAATCCCCTCCACTTCTCTCCTGCAGAGGCACTGGGTCCAGCTGGCAGCTGTGTCCCGGGGGATGTCCTTGAGGCCACCTGTGTACCCCCACTCCTTCCTCCCAGCCGTCCCCACACCTCGGCTCACCCCAAAGCCAGGTTTGTGCTGTGGTGCCGCTCCCACCTCATGTTGAGGGTTTTCCTCCGTGTCTGCGTCCCTCTATAGTGAGACTCAGGAAACCATCCCACTGCTGCTGACCTCCTCCCTCCTGCTTTACACAGCTGTTGCCGGGATAAAGTTTCAATTATTCCATGCCCAGCCTTCTCCACTTGGAGAACCGCTAAAAACAACGTCCTTTGTTCCGTTTACGGTTTGTGTTTCCAGATCTGTGGCTTTCTGTGTGCCCTGGGCAGGTGGGAACCAAACAGGCACGAGGCTGCTGCTGGAGGAACAGCATCTCTAAGCTTTGCCCACAGTGTGTGTCGGGGTGGCAGCAGGATGAGCGGCTGAAGGAGGGAGATGGCAGTGAGCTCCACCTCACACACACACACACACACACACACAAAGGGAGAGGGAAGAACTGTGCATCTGCACCACTGCAGCTCAGAGCACAAAGCCTGTGCTCGTCGGTTCTGCTGCTGCGAAGGTCTCAGCTCAGTCGCATTACTCATACGTTTAAGTATTTTGCTGAACCAGAACCTAACTCAGTGAATTCCTGCTGGAAGTAACCATTACAGTGGGATTAAACAATGCTGAACTTCCCCTTTAAAGAATGTCCCACACGAGAAATAGCACCGACCTCTACAAAGCTGTTTTCAGTGAATTCTTCACAGATTCGGCTGTTCACAGATGTGATTTCCAAACCCAGATCCCCAAAAGGAGCTCTGCGCCGTCGCTCTCACGTCCCCGTGCTGCAGGAGCCTCCTTCCAAGTCCCGTCCTTGGGTGCTGACGTTGGAGGACTCAGTTCAGTTGCACGGGCCAAGTCAGATCCTCTTCAAAAAGGCATTGTGAAGATGAGGGACAGCATCTTCAGCGTTATCCTCATCTTCAGGTGCACAGGAAAGCCCTGGCGGCAGGCAGCAGCAGGGAAGGTCATCGAGCCCCCCCCATCAGCTCTGTAGGAGCTGTGGTTGCAGTGGTCCCTCTGGGGTTTGCCTCCAGGACAGCCATGAGCAGCAGTGGGACGGGGTGTGCGTGGGTGCTGCGGGGCGGTGGTGGAAAGGCTGCAGAGTGAAGCTGGAGAGCTGAGGTTTCCCTTTGCTAAGGTCAAAAGTACATTTTAGGACACTTCTCGTGAACGATCGTGCCCCTGACACGGCTGCTGAGGGTTAGATGTTTCAGCAGTGACTCAGAGGAAAAAGGTAAATAAACATTTTTTTTATTTCAAACACGGGATTAAATTCCTCCGTGTCTAGATCATTCAAGGTAAAGCTCCTTTCATCTTTTCATTGCAATCTGCAGCCTGCCGTCTGTGACAGCTGCTCACCGGCTGGGACGTCGGGTAGCAAACGCTGGGACCCGGGAGGTGGCAGGGAGGACAGGAGGTGGCCTGCCAGCAGCACACGTGGAGAAGCCAGATCGTTCCTTCTGGGGATTCGGGAGCAAAGCTGAGGAGGCTGAAATTTCACCCAAGCTGCTTTGCGGAGTGGAGGCTGAGAAACTGCAGTGGGAGAAATGAAGCGGTAAGGACAACCCCAGCGAGGACGCAGCGGGGAGGTGCAGTCCTGGGCGATCCCATGCGGGTCCTCCAGGGCTGTGCTGAGCCGTGCTGTGCTGGTGCTTGGCCTGAGGACCTCTGTTGTCTGTGCTGCTGCAGAGGAGAGGGCTGGCTGTGTGGTTCTGTGCTCGTGTCAGAGGGCTCACGCTTGCCGGTCCATCCCAGCTGTCATTTGATGTTGCCCTTGTACAAGTTTATAAAACTGATCTTTACCATCCAAAGCCTTTTTACAGACGGTCTTCGTATCGGTCAGAAAACACTGAGTTAATCATTACGGAGTGCCAAAAAAAAAGGGCTAGCGAGAAATCTACAATATAAAGACAATTTTATTGCCAATAAGCTCTTAAAACTCATTTTTTTTTTTCCTGTTTCAGTAGGACCTTATTCTTCCTGATGAAAATCCGGTCATAGCATCTTTCATTAAAAATAAAATTATTTTGAAATAAATAAATATATAAAATAAATATCATATACATTTTATAAATAGTTTTGTCCCTATGCACAGTATCCATGCTTACATCTGAATAATGTTCCTCACCCCGTTCCCATCCCAACAGCAGGAAGAACCCCACGCACCGGGACCAGTCCACGTAGCACTATCCGTGCAGCAAACTGTGGGCTGCTGCAGCAGGGTGCCACCTGAAGGGCTGCTGCTTCGCCAGAAACCATCCCGAGCTTGTCAGAAGCATCTGGAGCAGTTCTGTGGTCTTTTGTTTTCCTCTCTTCTCTTGAATTCTCGTTGTTTTCTTCCTCTTTTTTCCCCTGGTTAACAAGTTTTCGTGCCTGTTCGCTCTTTTATGCAACCGTAACACTGACTATTTGGCCTCTCTTACAGCCACCAAGTAAAGAAAGTGAACGAAAATGAAAGATTATATGTAGGGTTCCCTCCCTTCCCCTACCCCCACCCCCATAAATAACCCAGGTTCGATATACGCTTGAAACAAGGAGGAACAGCAGTGTCTGGATTCATTGTAAGTGCTTTCCTATGTCATCTACGTTTACAGGAATGATGGAATGAATATTAATATAGTGCTCTGGGAGAAAGCTTGGGAGCCCAAGTATGTACAGTGACGGGGCAGCTGCAGGAAACATCACCTGTAGTGGAAGAAGTCTCTGTACGTTGCAGGTATTTTGGCAGGGTCCACGGGCCTTGGTAAAAAGTGAGTGAATTTCTGGTGTCTCTTAGTCCTGTACCCCTCGCGGGGGGAGCCGTCCTTGTTCAGAGCCACGTAGTAATGCCTCTCCGAGTCGGGATGCTTGTAGAGGGTGGAGGCGTACGTGTTGTACCAGTTCTCTTCAAACTGCTCTCGGAAAACACATTCCCTCGTGAGCTTCTTCTGCATTGGGGCAGAGGTGGGAGAAGAAAAAGATGTGTGTCAAAAAAAAAACAACAAAAAGAATAAAAATCTTTTGCTATTTCCTCCACTTTATTTTCCCATGGTTCTCCTAGCTTCCTGCTCCTGGCTGCCCTGAGGATGGAGACTGTGCTGCCAGGGATGATTCCTGTGGGTGACGGCTGGAAATCGGCACGTGCCTGGACTCAAAGACCTCCGGAGTTGGAGGAGGAAGGAGATGGAAGGAGAAGGTGGGTGTGCGTTTTGCAAAGGCTCGCTGTTAGAAACAACATCAGGCTGCTGCAAAACTCTGAGCCTGGCAGCCAGGTGTCTGAGTGAACGCGGAGCCACGCTGTTTGACTACACCTGTGAGCAGTGCAGGGGTGCCCACGCAGGGCTGCAGTCAGGCACACACAGCCAGTGTGCTCTGTGGCAAGGGGCACCTCGAGCTGGAACGGCTCGAACTGCAGCGAGCCCCACTTTGAAAGTTCAAGGCACATAATAATAATATACACTGCAACGTGAATGAAAGCATTCCTCAGGCCTTTCATCTTCTGAAGCAGCACAGATAGCTGTGATGTGAGGCCATAACGAGACTCGGGGAGGTCTGGATGCCTAACCTGGGAAGATTTACGGCGGCGATAGGTGATGCGAGGAGCACGTGCCAGCAGCGGCGCAGGGCCAGCGCGAGGCCGAGGCATCCCACGCTGAGCTCAGGGGTGGGTGCCACTGCTGCCACACAGACACAGCCCCTCTGACCCTCACCCCAGGGAACGGCAGCACCCAGACACCACGCGGGCCCCTCTCGCTCCCTCCATCTTCCCATGCCAGCTCTGGGGCTGTGCTCCAGTGAGGACCTGGTGTCCCCTATGGGGATGGCCTGGGAGGAGCTCTGGAGGCCTTCCAGATGAAAGGCAGTCTGCAGACGTAGGATGTTCTGCTATTACAAACGCTGTACCCACGCAGTAAGCTGTTTGGGTAGGGAATGTGTCTTATCTGTGCTATACGAAGTGCTAAGTAAATGTTATCGCCTGCAGTAGACGTTCTGTAATGAGATGCAGGAGCTCACCTGTGCTCAGAACCTGTTTTGAATGCTTTGCTGCTAATTAAATCAACCCCGAGGAAACGTGTGAGTCCTCCAAGAGCCAACACCACAGCTCTCATCATCTGAGATCAGATGGGAACTGCAGGTTTCTCCTCCCAGACCTATCAATGAATTTGTCTCACTCCTTATCTCCCAGGATGGCATCCACTCAGCAACATGGGAAGCCGCTGCCTGGCAGGGCTGCTGCACTGCTGCCTTGGCCCTGCACGGTGCCTGCTTCTCTGGGGCTGCTCGGAGGAACCGAGGTGGCATGAAATGTTTTCAGAGTCTGAGGTGAGTGCGGGATGTCATTTTGTTCTCCTCTGAGTGCTGGGATGTCATAGATTCATAGATACATTAGGTTGGAAAGGACCTACAAGATCATCTAGTCCAACCATCCTCACACCACCATCCCTACCCACCAAGCTACTAAATCAAATCCCTCTGTCCTTGCTGTGCCTGGGGCCATGTGAGCACACGCTCTCCCAGCATCAGGTTCAGTCGGTGTCTGCGTAACAGAAAGGCTGGGATGCGGCTCCCAGGCAGCTGTGTCTCAGTGGGAGCAGCACAGCTAATTCAGCACACAAGGCATGCAAAGTGAGGTTGGAGGGAAATAGTAAACTTGCTGAAATCTTAAAAATACCATTCCACTGCAGTCTCCTAAAATACTGCTGTAATCCTAGTGCCACTGCCTGGTGTGTTTCACGTGCAAGGTGCAGTGACTGAGAGCTCCCATAGTTATTTAAGGTCAATTCTGTTTCCAGAGTTCCAGTGCTGTAAAACTGTATTTTTGTAATTTCTATGATGTAGTATTAAGACAGGCCCTAGAATTTAATCAATTGATTCGTGATTAGGGCTGCAGGGCTTGAAAGCAAAGGATATAAGCAAGTTTGTGCCCTCATTTTTGGCAGGCATAAGTAAAAGCTGCAATTCCAGGAGCTGCTGAACAGCCTGCGGTGTAACTGGACTGGTCCTGCTGTGTGGTTTCAGGCTCGAGCCCTGACTGATGAAGCGTGGTTTAAAATCTTTGTGTTATTCTATGGAATCCTGATGACTTTTATCTATCTTGCACTTCATTTTTATTTAGGGTAGATGCTGTTATAGCAATGAAGTGGAGAAAGAAGGGTTACCAATCCATGCTAGCCTTTGAATCTCTCATATAAAATTCAGCATCTGTGTCTTAAAAGTAGTGAAGGAGACTGCAGCAGTCTCAGAAGTTGAGAACAAGAGAAGAAGACAGTAACTGATGGTTTGTTGTTACTGTTCTCTATGCAGAGTTTACCTGAAGGCTTCTGGGTATGCGCAGTACACAAGTTTCAATTTCTACACTGTGAGATTAATCTGACATGGTTAGAGGCAGCATGTGCCTTCCATTTCAGTTTAAAACTGGTTCATTTTATTTCACTTAAAATTTACTGTGGTCCACCCTTAAAAATCTGTGCCTTCACACAAAGCTGTGATCTGAAAGATGCATTTAAAAAGAAAAAAACCCACGCATGGGTGATGGGTTGAAGTAAAAGTAGTAGGCATCTGAAGAAGGAACACTGAAGTGATGCAAACAGAAAACTTACCCTAATAAAAGCTATCTAGAATGCAGTTAAGTTTTCAAAATATGACTGATGCTTCTAGCTAACTAATAATAATTACTTTATGTTGAATGGAGTCAAATCATTAGGAATTGAATTAAATTAACCTTTAGGTTAATTAAATGTAGCTAGTAAGATGTGGCATTTTGATGATAATGCCCGCACAGCTCCCCTTCCTGCAGCCCTGGCCCACCTTTGCACAGTGCTTGCTCTGCATGCAGCAAAACCCAATGGATGCTCTCTTTTGGGGGGTAGCTTAGGGTGGATAAGGGGCAGTACAAGTTCTATAATGTTGGGCAGAAAAGCAGCAAAGTGCACTTCTGCTGGTCCTACAGCACTGCAAGCTCCTTGCCAGAGCAGGGACCCACAGCTCTAAGGCACATCCCTTACCAAGGGAGCAAATGACCCACAAAATTCCCCTCTAAACCTAAGCCTGGGTTGGAAACAGGGTATTTCTGCTTTGTATATCCTACAGCAGTGCTGAATGAGGCAGAATGTCCTACAGATGATGCTAGGGAGGGCTTTATATGTATTAAGGAGCTTGTGCTGAGGGAAACTAGCAAGAAGTTTGCATGTGGCTTTTGGCAAAACACAAAAAACTCTGGTCTGAAATGGGCACTTCCAGATAGCTATGAGAAACTCCCCCAAACTCCCAGAAGGGGTTGTACAGAATGTTATAATGAAAACAACACTCAGACCACACTTTCAGCTTCCATTAGAGAACTATAATATAAATGTCAGATCTGCAGATACATGCAGATCCCTATCGTGCAGACAATAAAGCTGATGTTAATCATGAAACCACACCATCAGCACCTATTTTTATGCTAAATTTCCCCCCATCCCGCCTTTAGTTGACCATTCTTGTTCTGTTTCTGAAAGGCTGAACCACAATGAACATTAAAATTGCCCCAGCCCCATGTCTGCTCTATTCAAACTTCATAGGAAATCCTTCTAAAGGCGCTGTGGAGGGACTGTGCAAGACGGAATGTATCACATGCTGCTGCTGGTCTAGAGGTCCAATAGACTGCCAAGGGGTAGCAGTGGAGGCAGAGGGTTTTCACCATCCCAGGTATATCTGATGAATGGGCAAGGTGTCTCCTCCATTGGAGAGGACGAAGTTGTGGGCACTGCCCCAAATGGTTCCTGTGCACAGCACTCTGGGGGCTGCACCCTGACATGAACCATCGCAATGTGAGTGTGTCCCCCCCTCCCTGTGACCCCATAAGGCACAGCTGTCATTTACACAATAGCAGCAGCAAGTGAGATGGAAGAGTGTGGCATCCCAAGGGCTTCAGGAGCTGTGTCAGGCACAGCTTGTGACAGCAATGGAGCCTGGCAGCCCGAATTTCTGCATCTCTTACACGGTGTTGCAGCCATCACAGGATCTTACACTTACCGACCCATACAGCTCTCCTCTCTCGTTCATGCCGAGGTAGAGTCCTGAATCCACGCCACGGATACTAACCAGCCCCACCGCCAGGCTGATGAACTCCAAAATCCCTGAAACAGAAAAGGAATGCAAATCACACAGGCGATAAAACTGACGCCCGGCCCAAGTGACAAACACAGGACAGCTCTTCCTAGCTATAGGGCTTCTTACAGACCCTGCTTGCTTTATTTATAACTGCACGGTTCTCAAATCTCCTATATGCTGCAGTCTTGTAAGTTTTAAATTCAGCTCTCCCCAGCGTTGTGAACTTGGTTTGTCCAAGAGGAATTACCTTTCCTAATGAGGATTGCTCAGCTATTGTTTTTGTCACACAAAAAAGACAAATATAGACATTTGTCCTTGCCTGATTAGCAGCTTTCGATGCCTGTTACCACATTGGATTTCTCCATCAAATCAAAGTGACCTTTGTCCCATCTGGGCTTCTGGTATGAGAAGATATTCCCACACACTTTAAAGTAACGATTACAATAAAAATAAGGGAAAAGGCACTAAAGAGGTGTCTGTGAGGGCTTCCTGTTCTTGCAGCTCCAGTGAGGTACTTGCCTCCTCCAAACATGTACAGATATCAGGGATAAAGCCCAACTTCAGATACACACAGGTTGAAGTGCACGTTTCCCTGTAGCTGTTGGTGCTGGGGAGCTGCCTGTTCTTCCTCCCAGGCATCACGTTGGCCAAAAATGCCCTCCTGCCATGTGAACCTACCCCAGCCTCATGTTTGCTGTATTCAAACTTCATAGGAAATCCTTCTAAAGGTGCTACAGAGGCACTGTGCAAGACTCTGAATGTATCACATGCTGCTGCTGGTCTAGAGGTCCGATGCTTAGATAGCCAAGGGGTAGCAGTGGAGGCAGAGGGTTTTCACCATCCCAGGTATATTTAACGAATGGGCAAGATGTCTCCTCCATTGAAGAGGACAAAGTTGTTCTAACCTTTAGCTTGCCTGCAGGTGCCTTAATATAGCTCCCAAAATGTCCAGTCCTGAGCAATTGCCCCTTACTGCTCCGATCAGGTTTCCTCCTGATCCTCTTAAATGTATGCCTTGGTCTAAAATCGCCGCGTGACACACAGCCACCTGAGCCGGCTGACTTCAGCGGCAGTCAGCTCTCAGCTCTGGAAATGTATCTTCTGCTTGGTCAGGTGTGGATGTGGTGACTTTCAGAGGGTAACCGTGTCACCACCTAAATATAGGGCAGATGCATAGCGAGGGACACCTTTGGTCAGCGCAGATTGTCAGGCAGATGCTGGCAGCCAAGCTAGGAGCAAGAATTCCTCTTTCTGCCTCCAGTTAGACCTTCTGTCCTCCTTTTGCCTTGCCTGCTCTACTGCTTCCATGTCCGATCTGGTGCTCCCTGAAGCCAGCCCATGCCACACAGCAGAGACAAAATACGGACTTAAGAACTGGAATTCCTCAATACAAGCACGGAAACAAACAGAAAACGTGTATTTTAGTTCAGGGCAGAAATTTTCCTAGCTGAAATGTATGCTCAGCCACACTCAGAACAGGATAACCTGTTCCTCCCTTAGGCTTGTGGCAGTCAATGCATTGTCTGTTTGATCCTCTGAAGCAGGAAGAAAGCATGGTCTTTACAAATGTCCTCTGTTTTCTTCGAGGTTCTCCATCAGGATCCAGAATTATTGACTTTCTGCAGAGCTGACTCCTTCCTTTTCCTTCACCCCTGGGGACACTTTGCCAGGAGCAGGCAGTGCCAAGCCAGGTAGGCAAACCAGGACCTGGCTCTGCCCATATTGCATCTGGTTTTGGGTATTCTTATCTGAGAAGCATGATCTGGGAGGGAAGAAGTGCAGGATGAAGGGTTTTCTTCTGCCTCCACCACCCACCACTCCTGAAACATGGAGCAAGTAACTGAACTGCTGTACAGTTCCATGTTCCCACCTGTACTACAGACATGATGTCAGCCACTGCTTCTGAATAATGATAACTTCGCTCTCCTCTTTTTGAACAGTGGTACCATTATTCAGAAAAATAAAGTAAAAACTAATACAGGGCAAAGGACGACAGGGATACCTAGAAACAGACTGTTTCCCAGGCTGACAACAAGTCAATGGTCAAGTGAAAAATAGCTGGTAACAGGAGAGCTGCAGATAGATCTTCCCACAGGCACAAACACAGTTCTCAGCAACGCTGTTTTTTCTTTTTTTTTTTTTTTTGTTTAATTTTACCTTTTCTCATTGCTAGCGAGCAGGAAAAATGCTCTTTGTCCTGTTTAGGAACCGAGGAATGTTTAAGGAAGGGAAACTGATAGCTTTTTGTGAGTATACCCACAGGCATTCTCTGTCTGTGGCACCTGAACCCAGGAATTCACAGACTTGGTATGGGCAACCCAGGAGCAGCACTGACCTCCTCCCTGAGTGAGGGAGACACCTCTCATCTGGTGCAAGTGAGGTCACTATTTGCTCTTCTTGTCAACAAAATTTCTTCCAGGTGCACCTATGACGATCTCTTCTGACAACATCTCCTGTAATACTCCCTCTTTCTGATCTCTGAGTGGCACTTAAAGATGTGCACTGAAGATAACTATGTTGAAATAGCATTAAGAGCGTAACTTAAACCCACGAAAGTCAGGAGACAGAGTGAAGGCTGAAAAAATGTGGGCAGATATCCACCCTGTCCTTAGCTCACTCCAATCGCCATACAAAATTGCAGCTTTGTACATGTGATCTCCAACAGCACATGGAGCAGCCATTGGGGCCAGACCCAGAGTTCTCTTTCAAATTCAAATGGTGTTTCAAAGGGTGGTAGACCTCCCTCGTGAAATTTTTTTCCTCCCTTTCTCTTTTTCCCTTCCCCCTGGACTCGCCTCATTTTTCACGCTTTGATCATTCATTCTGTTTGCTTTTTTGAGTTTTTCTAGATGATATTTGGCGAGATTCGATTTAGGCTCCAACCGGATTCATTTAACACCAAAGCACTCAGTAATCTCCTGAGCACTGTTGCAGCCAGACCCTCGCGCTCTCGCATTACTATAAACTATCCCTGAAAGAACAATTCAGCTCCTTGCACCTGTCTCTTCACACACAACTATACTGATGAGTGGGGGTACAGAACCAACCTCAGATGTTGTATTAATGTCTACAAACTCAAAGCTTTGGCTAAAAAATCTCAACAACTGTTCAGTAACAGGTGCACTAGAGTCTGAATGTCAAAATCTGCTGCAAGACTTTCTCTGGAGGCTTCATCGGTTTTCTGAGAGGCTCTGTTACAGGTCTGTTACCAATTTGCACCCAAGAGGAGCTTTGTTTTCCTCCCTTTAGTAGTTTTTAGTACAGACTCGAGGCCCTTTGCCTTCACTTGCAGTGAAGAGAAGCTCTGTTGGAGTCACCTGTTCAATGCTGGTGTAAAACAGATGCAAGGCAGAAAATGAGTGCCTCTTGCCTGTGGAAATTTCCCTGGAGAAGTTAATCTCACTTTTCTCCTCAGGATTCTTCTCGTAGGGGTGTTGATATCAGTCTAAGCCCTCTCCAGCCTTTGACCATCCATTATTTCTTTACATAGAAAGACTGCTAGCAGACAGCAGTGAGAACAGACGTGGTTTTTAAAAACGCTTCCATTTATTTTCCTGGGATGGCTTAGGTGGAGCTGCCCATTCAGAGAACTCATTTGGGCACTCTTTTAGTCTAACAGAGCTTTCTTCCAATGGTCCTGGAAGGCTTCACCCCGCACTAAGCCTCTTCTAGGAAAAATAAGCTGCACGTTGTTGTTCATGTACGAATCTGTATTTTTACAAGTATGAAATGTCACAT
Source organism: Callipepla californica brunnescens (assembly GCA_023055505.1). Classification (NCBI taxonomy): domain Eukaryota; kingdom Metazoa; phylum Chordata; class Aves; order Galliformes; family Odontophoridae; genus Callipepla; species Callipepla californica. The sequence goes on from JALIRH010000013.1 coordinate 6,642,196, forward strand.
TCCAGAAGACAGGTGTGATCTCAGACAGCTCCAATCAACAGAGGAGAGGCAATAGTTAAACGTGATTGCCCAGGCATTGTGGGTAGATGCTGCCGCTACTTTTCCCATGTCCCGTGAGTGTATGCCTTGACATCTGTGGTACTAATGAATCCCTCCCTTTCCCCTTGCTTCGTACTCTACTCTGCATCACCAAGGCTTTGGTTCACTCTTTTCCTTTCTGGAAGACTTCTCTGGAAGTCTGGTAGCTTCAGGGCTGACTGTGCATGGGAGGGTGCAGATACTGTCCGCCTTTTTCCTGACTGCTTTCCAGAGGTGGGGATACAAAGTCCAGTTCCCACCTACATCCCATCTGCAGCTGGATACGTGCCTTTGCTGGGGCATCCCAAGGAGCCATCTGTGGAGCAAGCACGGATGAATAATCTGCTGATGTGACTGGGGAGCACCTCCCAGCCTCACGAGATAGATCCACCAAACCATCACACTGGATTTCTATTTCCCCAGGTGCCCCTAGATTTAAGGCAGCTTTAAACTGCTACCCTGAAAACCTCTCTACCTATAGTTCTGTAGTTCCCCAGAATCGTACGGGCTGCCTATTTCTGCAATAAGTTACTGCTCTCTGACTGCTGCATGCAGAATTTAGGAATGCATTGATACATGACATCCTAATATGAACCATACCAGTAACACTGGAATTTAAATATTCATGGCTACTGAACACAGATGGTGAATACCGTGTGCCAATACGTTATTGCTTTGAGTCTCTGCTGAAGTGAGGTTCAGTCCAACTTTATCTGAACATGAGGATTCCAGTCTAATCCTTTGGGGCTTTGTCGTGCAATTACAACAAATAACTATTTATTTTACACTGCCTTTGGGAAAACCCTGAAGCAGAAAACTATAATATTTTATATCTGAAGTCTGGTCTAGTTTACATAGCTGGATGCTGACTGCTAAAACGCTTAGGGAATGCCAGTGTTTCGATTTATTGAACACACTGTGTGACTTAAGCTGAAGTGCGCAAAATTCATGAAAAGTTTTAGCCCATTTAATGCATTTTTTCCAAAGTTTGTTTGGAAACGCATTCAGCTTTAAAAGACATGGAGCCGAGGGAAGCGCTGCCATCTGAAACAGTTTACTGTCTAAAGATAGGTAAAAAGAACTGATATAAAGGCTACGTGGCAGATCAAACTAAAAAGCAAACAGATGCCATCGGTTTGCTTTCAGTTTCTTTTAAAAGGTTAAAGATATGTGTCTTTCGGGAGGTAATTAAAGAACATTTGCCCCATGAGCCTATTAGTACCTTACTCTGACCTGCAGGTTATGACTTTCTTGTTGATTTAGGCAAGGACACGCTCCACACACACCTGGTGTTTATGGAAAAGCACAGTTTGCAGATAAGCTTTTCCAATTGTTCCAAAAACCTGCCTTAAACTAACAACAACTGCAGCATCAGCAGCAGCGTTCCTAAGTATCAGAGAGGACCGGTTGCAAAGCTGAAAAAAAAAAGAATTCCCTTCGGCGAGGAGTTAAATCTCCTGAAAACTGTAACAAGTCTGGCGAACACTTCTTGCAACCTGTTGACAACAAAGCTGAGATCACCGGCATGGGACTTGTTGATAGCTTAGCCAGACACCTGCACTGGATGCTGAAATAGCGGGGATTTTTCTTAGCTGCGCTCAAACTCACTGCACTCCTTCGCCTGTGGCTTGGGAAGCATTTTTGGAAGATTACATACGGTCTCATTAAAGATCCCTACTCTTGTGTGACACCGATACAGGCTAAGAAGTCCTGCAGCTTTATCCCAGACAGCAAGGTGAATCCGCAGAGCTTTCTCTGCCTGCTGTTTCATCTTCTCCTTTCAGAGGTCCCCTAAGCATCTGCCTCCCTTCGGCTTCCCCTCTCCTTTCCCAGAACCGATTTCTGACAGCAGTCCAGCCAGCCGATCCCTGCCTGCTTCAGGGAAACGCTTCGAATGAGAATCACGCAAGGGGAAGAAATCACATTAGCTCACAGATATCTGCAGCGGCCAAAAGAAAGGGGAAAAAGAAAGAAAGAAAAAGCCAGGAATTTCATTTTCCGACGTGCTGCCTCCTTTCTTTTTGCCGCTAACTTCAGCGGCACAGCCAGAGCTCGGCCGCGCACCGCACGCTCCTCCGTCCGCCTTCCTTTCCCTCTCCCAAGGCACGTTTCCCCGTGCACCTGCGGAAGGGCCGAGCGTCGGGAGAGCAGAAAACGGGAATGAAATCGCCCGCACCGTCGGGAAGCTCGCTCCCCGCCCCGGGCAGCCGGCGGGCACCTGCCGTCCGGCACCTGCCGCCGCAACGCGCCCTTACCGAAGCGGCCGTGGTCCTGCCGGGTGCCGTGCACCGTGCCGTTGGGGAAGATCTCCAGGTGGAAGCCGGTGCGGCAGTAGAGCTGCCGCCGCCGCAGGATGCCCTTGAGGTGCGCGAAGTCGGTGGGGGAGCCCCGCTGCAGCCGCCCCTCGATCTGCCCCAGGCGCTCGTTGAGGAAGCCGGGCGAGTCGGCGAGGGGCAGCCCGCCCAGCGCGGGGGGAAAGCCGTGCAGGTCGGGGTCCAGCGCGCCCAGGAAGCCGCCCACCTCGGCCATGGGGCCGCGGCCGGGGCCGGCCCCGCGGAGCGGCTTCCGAGCGCCGAGCTCAGGGCGCGGGCTGCGGCCGCTGCTGCCCGGCCCCGCGCTGCCCGGCCCGGCCCTGCGCCGCGCTGCCCGCGCCTCCCATCGCTGGATGTGTCCCGCGCTCGGATGTAAACCGCACTTATATACGTACACACTCCCCTTACATTGACATATTGGATATTTAAATGCAAGCCACACCTCACTGGCATCCCCTTTGGCTATGGGTTGTGTGTGTGTGTGTGTGTGCGCGCGTGTTTTTTTTTTTTTTCTTCTTCTCGATCCATTTGTGGTTGGCTTTTTTTTTTTAAAGCTTCACTCCCTCTTTTATTATGAAAAAAAAAAAAAAAGGGCAGGAGAAAGCTACACATTGCAGCGAGGCGCAGCGCTGCTGCCAGCTCCGAGCACGGAGCCCCGCGCGCCCGGCGCTGCCGAGCTGCCCTCCCCCCCCCCCGGCCCGGCCGTGCCCCCCACCCCGCTGTAAGGGCGCCGCGGGGGAACGAGGCGCGTTTCTCGGCGGGATGCGGACCCGCTGAAAGCGATCTTTCTGAAAAGCGATCCCGCGGGTTTACGAGCGGCGGGCTCTCCCCGGAGCGGCCGCGGCCCCGCTCCCCACCTTCATAGCGCTGGAAACAGGTGTTTCCGCGCCCTCCCCGGCCCTCCGACACCGTATCCGCGGCAGCAGCTGCCGCCGCAGACAGACGGAGCGAGGCACGCGGGGCCGCGGCGGGAGGGAGAGCGCCGAGCCCCGGCCCCGCGCCCCGGCCCCGCGCCGCCCTGCCCGCCAGGCGGCGCTGCCGCTCGCGCCGCTGCCGCTGCCGCTGCTCGGGGCCGCCTGCCCCGCCGGCGCGGAGCTGGACGCGGCTTTGGTCCCGCGGTGCCCCGCGAAGGGCTGGGAAGATTCGTGGCGGTCAGCCCAAAGAAGCCGCGAGCAGCCTCGGTGGCTCCTCACGTCTGCGGCCGGAGCGGAGGGATCGCTTCTCTGCTCACTGGGTGTCTCCCTCCCCGCAGCGGGTCCTCTGTCAGAGGGTTTCTGCCCTCACGGGTCCCCCCCCCGTCAGCAGGCAGCTGAGCTCAGAAAGCCTCACCTTTCCGCGGGTGTCTTCCCCCCCAGAGGGTCTGTCCCCTCACACGTCACCCCCGTGGTGGGTCTCCCCTCAGCTCTGGTGGTGAGGACTCACCCCTCTGCAGGTCTCCTCCCCATCAGCAGTCTGTCCCTCACGGGTCTCACTTCAGGAGGTCTCTCCCCCTCAGAGGGTCTTTCCCCTCGGGAGGTCTCACCCCAAAGCCGCCGTTTCCCACATCTGCCCCAGGGCAGTGGCAGAAGGGGCCATGACATGCAGCCCCCTTTTCCCACAGGCCCGGGCAGCTCTCTGTTGTGAAGACCTGAAGGAAATTGTGATATTACCACATGGAGTATCCACACGTGCATCTGCAGAGGGTGAGGGATCTGGTTTTTTAATTGGAGGTGGGGGTGTTTTTTCCTGTCAGAGCCGTGGCTATAAAAGGGGTGTATTTGATGCAGAACTTGACACGTGAAGCCTAAAGCCATGGGTGTTTTTAAAACGTAGTCTGTTCCTGAGGTAGTAAAATCTGCAGAAGTGTGTGTTGGCTGTTTGTCATGTATGGTTTTACATGACACTGTCTGCGCCATTCAAGCACCCCTCAGCAAAGAATGTGGTTTTATTTCTGCATTTTCTGTGTGAAGACTCAGGTGTGGTTGGGTGACTGAGAAATAAGTGAACATCCCAAACTCCGTAGAACTCCTAAGGAGTTCTTACTCCTGTAAGCGCTGTGAATGTAATACACGAAATTAATATAATATGAGCAATCCTGAAGGTAATGTGAGCGTTGCCTCTGGATCTGTAGTGACCAGGATTTCACCTTGTTTCTGAACATGTCTGGAGGTAGATCCTAAGGGTATTCTGAATAGAGAGGAAAAAACAGTTTCATCAAAGGACTGAGCAAACTGTACAGAAGCTTCTGTCACTGACTTCAGTAGGCTCCGGGTCTGTTACAATATCCTTAAGCCTAAATCCATACAATCATTTAGAGGAATCCTTAGGAAACTGAAAAGGTAAACGATTTCAATTACATTACAGTAAAATCCAAGATAAAGTAAAAACCACAAACTTCCATACTTAACTAATGCATAACAAAAGCAGAGAAATCCCTCATCCAAGCTGGCATTCCTCACTTAACTCTCCATGATTATGGACAGCTTTTGAAGTGTTCTCAATACATTTTATTGAGAAGTTGTACGGGCTGGTACAACATGTTCAATTTAAGCATAACAGGATGCAGAAAAGGTAGTTTTCTCTTTTCTTTTGTGTCTTTAATTTCCTGGTTTGCTTACATTTTTACTAAGCTGAGGGAAAAGCAGAGGGAGAGTTGTATCCTGTGTTGTTTGAAGAAACAAGGTATGTATTTTGAATACTCAAAGCTAGCCTGACTCCTTTGAAAGAAGAAATGTGTTCAGCTATTTTCTTGTGTATAAGATGGAATACGATTATGCACTCAGCAATTACTTGAACGAGGACAGGCACTTGTAAACCTTTTGCATCACAGAACAGAATGTGTTACAGAATTAGTTTTCTGCTCTGCTATGTTCTGGCTTATGCAGTGGTCCAGGTTTATTCTTCAGTTAAAGGTGTTACTGTCTACTTTGGTAATTGAAGAGGTTACTGACAAACTATTCAGCTTTCTGAGTTACAGGAGAATAACCAGCAGTATTTTTACAGAGTTGACCAAATGAAACTTGCATACCCCTTGCCATGTGCTGTTGAAGTATGTGTTCAGCCAGGTGGTAAAAAAAATAGCATTTATTTGCAAAATAAGTGTTATTTGCAAAGAGCAGCCACATTTGGTATCTTGCTGTCAAATCAAAAGAAGAGCAGAACCGGGGTCAAAGCAGTGAATTAATTAGAAAAGAAACAAGTGAATGTGATATCAGCAATCCGAGATCCTTGTATATCCTTTGTCTGAGGGAATTCCATTTGGCAAAGAGAAGGTTAGGATAGCTGAAAAAAAAATGAAGTAGCAATTAGCATAAATCAGGAATGAGACGTGAAGAACATCTAAAGAAAAAGAAACAGCAGAACCTTGTACTTCGATAAGTAATATTTCTGCTTCACTAGCACCTCCCACCTCTGGATCTCAGAACAATCTATGTACACTAATGAATTAAGACTCACAGCCACGATCACTGTGCATTTGCTCTTTCCCAGACAGTTTCTTTTTCCACTAAGAGATGTTGTTCAGAGGATATTGATGTCTTTCTGCGTTTGTTTGGGATTTTGAATGCACAGCAGCTCTGCTGGAGCAGTAGCTCTGACCAAGCATCTGTATACCCAGAAACCAGACACGTCCACTCTGCATGTGCAGGGAGCCCTTCTGCCTTTTGTTGTGTGGCGACCATCTGTGCTGCACATGCAAGGAATGTCTGAGGTTTCCTGGCAGATAAACAGGGCAGCCCCCTTTGTGAGGGGGTGAATAAACAAATTTTCTTAAGAGAGGTAGAGAATGGTTTATTGTTTTTTTTATCTTTGGTTGTTTTTACTTAGGCTAGTATTATTATTATCTTTTGTAGCACCACTTCCAGGTCCTCAACCCAGCATAGGGCCTGTTTGTGCCAGACATTGCATTAGGAAGTACACTGCAAACATTGCTCCCCTCTTGTGTGAAAAGATTTCTAGTGGAAGGCAGTGTGAATGAAGCAGCAGGATTTCAATCAATATATAGAGGTATGTATATGTTTTTGTGGGGAGTTAAGAAGTGGTGGCAGTATTAAGGTAAGGGTCTAAGGATGAAGCTTCAGGCTTGCCTGCCTGGATCTCAGGATCAGGTGCCTAAATGAATAATGAGGTTTTCAAAAGGGGAAGTCCCACCTCCTCCAGTTATTGTTTATTTCAGTGTCAGATGTGGATCTGCTGCTTGTTGTAATCCCAACATGAATTAACAAGTAATAAGCAGAATTGTTCTGGCTTACCTCTGATTCATGTGAACTTAATTAGCAGACAGTTCTTGCTTCTAAGACAGCTTTCTATACTGCTTAAGGGAGCAAGTTACATACAGGCAGGTCCAAATGAACATCAGAGTTTAGCTGATCCTCATGTAAGCAGCTTTACCTTAGTTCTTCATTTGAAAACAGAAGATGCTAATTCACCCTGAAAAATTATCCCTTTCCTTGTTATGGTTGAGCCCATGCTTGATTCCTAACTTGAATTATTCACACTCATACCTTTCCAAGTGCTAGATGCTGAATAGGGGTGGAGGAGGAATCTTTATTGGGGGATAGTAGTACAAATTGCAATAATTTCCATTTGGAACTTTTTTTCTGGGCATTAGTGGTAGAATTACAGGACTAGAGTTGCCATTAGGTTTCTGTGTTGGGCCAAGTGTACCAGAGCAAACTTACTTGTGTAATTGTGCCTCTCAGTATATTACACACCAGGGCAATTAGCTATTTGGACACTGACTGATGCACAGCTTTTCTCTCCGCAGTGTTTGTATCTTGCATGTACCTTTTATACTGTATTTTATGCTGTAATTTCATGCTAAAACAGCAGCATTTCCTTCCCAGTGCAGCTGAACCAAGACACATGACAGAAGTTAGAAGAAGGGTATCTTTATAAAAGTCTTTCATAGACATCTATTTATTTTCTTTAATCCATGGTTTGGGGAACAATTAAGAAAAGGGGGATAAGTAATCTGTTATAGCAGGCTTCTCATCTGATTCATAGGCTCATACCTGTGAAGGAGTGAGGGTTGCCGAAGCTGCAGTGAGTCACTTCTTTCTGTTTTCACTGCTGGTAAAGGAGAAGATAAGGAGGCATGTTCAGGATGCTGGAGTCTGTAAGGAACAAGATTTTTAGGGTCTGTTTCACTCCCTCACACTGAAGGCTTACCATGACTTCAGATTATATCCTAGACCTGGAGTGTGACTTAAAGTTATAATCTGTGTTTTGAAGTACAGGTACAGTGTGGCTGTACTTGTATCGACAGGCTTGATAGGAATTTACTTCAGTTCTTCTCCAGAGGGTTTTACGCTGAGAAGCTCTCACTTGCCAGAATGTGAATCAATCTGTGGCTTACAGTTGAAATTTGGAGCTGGTTCCGTCTGCTGAGTTGGTCTCTACTGCTGTAGTTGAGTAATAAAAAGGAGGATAATGTCATAACTCATCTCTGGAAAATATAGACTTAGAACATAACTAATGAAGCACCAGGTTCAGGTAGCCAGTTCCAGTCCTACTCAAATAATAAAAGAAATCATATATTTTGTTACACTTAAAACTGCATATTCTCAGCTAAACTGGGGTTTTACAGAATTATCCATGACCATGGATGCATGTGTGTTCATATCTGTACATGTTACTGTTGGTCAAGTAGAAAAGAGTCACAACAGAAGTCTGTCTAGCCCCATATCCTGCCTCTTGATAATGGCTAATAACTTGTGCGTGGAAAGAATATGGAAAACAGGGCAAGAAAAGAGTGATACTTCCTTTGGCAAGCCCTCCCAACTGGTGTAGGGACCTTCCTGAGCTGGAGGCTGAAGCTGTATCATTGTTTTTGATACTCCTTGATGGACTTTTTTCCATCAAATTGTCTAATTGTTTTTTTGAAATCCACTTGTATTCTTGGCTGACGTGACATCCCGTGGCAATAAGTTCAACAACATCATTAGGTATTGTGTGAAAATGAACTTCCTTTTGTTTGCTTTCAAACCTGCTTGCTGCCTGCCAGCTTGAGTTGGTGCCTTACTTTTTCTGTTAAGACTGCTTTTAGATAATCATTGTTGTTTACCTTTTTCACTCTGTAACAGCTTGTCTAGAACTTTGTTGTTATTGAACTTGTTTTCCAAGCTGGAAGGCAATGGCTTGTTTAAGGTTTCCCTATGCTAAGACTTTCCAACATCACTTACATGTTTGGTAGGCCATTGTTCTTTCTGTAGCTGTATATTTCCATGGTGTGGAATGGAAATTACTTTTGTATCATCAGCAACCTGAATACATTTCCAGATCATCTGTGAAGTATAAAGCAGCAATAGTCACCTCACAGACCCTTTTCAGAGTCCCGTGGGGAACTCGCTACGTCAGTGATGTTGAACATCTATTTCTCTTGGCTATAATCTTCTCTCCAGTTATGATGTCACTTTTTCTACCTGTCTTTCTTTATGATTTGATTTGATTTGATTTGATTTTAATTTTTTACAGCAAGGTTTTTGAGGTAGTATTCATACCATAGTTAATAGTCTGGCAGTTTCCCACACAGTACTGTAGTGTTTATCAGTTAATGCCTTGTATCAGGTTGTTATTTTTAGCTGTGCTAGTGCCTTCATTCTTCTTGCAGAAGGGCTGTAGCTTTCTGCATTAAAAGTAGCTACAACAATTCATTGAGCTTCTTGCTATGGCCTTATCATCTAGGAGTGTTTTTTAAATGATTCAGTCTACTGTTGGTCCTGTGAACTTCATCCCGTGCCTGCAGTGCAGATTTGCAATTGAAACAGTTTTGTATTTCTTCGTGCTAGCCCAGTAGTTGAACTTCTCTGTCTTTCAAGATAGTGACACTTGTTCTCCCTTTGGAGAATTAAATTGAAATGTATTAGATGGAAGGTAAAGTTAGGAAGTCTGTTCTGGGCATTATTCTAGAAGAGAGTAAATAGCTTTTTTTTTTTTTTTTTATGGGGAAGTCTTAAGTGAAGAGAGAGACAGAAAGGGGAAAAAGAAAACATTTTTTTTTTCTAAATATGCTAATCGGTGACAGTTTTAGCTTTTGTGATGACGTTGAAGCTTTTCACATTCATTGCTGGTGTTTCACGTAAATAACTGTAGTTCATTTTTGGGCTGTCTGTTTGTAAGGAGACATGCAACAACTTTTTAAAAATGTAAATAGCCTGATTTGCTAATTACCTCGTAATTTCTTTGTATATAAGTTTCCTGTACTTTAATAGGCTTATTCTTTTCTCCAGTGAGTCAATTAATTAAAATACGGCATAAGGCTCCTGTTTCAAAAAATGAGCCAGGTACTTAGCAAGCTTTGAATGAGATTTGCATGATCCATAGACCAACTGCCCCACAAGTCATGTTGTTTCATCTCAGTGTTCCTGAGGAGAGAGATGTTAACTGGTTATGAAAACCATGATAAAGATAAATTTTTGAAGAGCTCTTTAAGTGGCCAAAGGACAGGGAGACGTTTGAGAGAGCACCATCTTGCTGGACATCCTTTGAAATGTGGGTTAACCTTTTTCAGGATGAGATGTGTTTCTTTTCAGTAGGGCTACTTGAGTTTCATGACAGGAGTTTCATTAAAATGTCATGAGACATGTGGAGTTAATGGAATCCAGTTTTGATAGCACTGATCTTACACAAATGCAGTATATGCAGCTCATGCAGATCGAGTTTTATGTTAGATCTCAACACGTTTATTTTACAGCATCCTTTACTATGTTTGTATGGCATAGCTGATGCCTTTCTCTAGATGAGAACATGTAGGAATGCAAAAGGCAAGTAGTATGTGTGCTCAAGGAAGTGAGAGTCTATCTTTAGTGCGGTTATCTGGTTACTTACTAGCACTTATGTTAGCTTTGTCTTAGTACAAGTAATCACTTGGATTGGCTTGCATTCTTTTTGGGAGCTTCTAGCACCTTGAGTCCTGTGAATGTGTGTGGCCCCTGTGCAGCAAGCTCAGGGGACTCTGCACGAGCAATGCAAAGTTGTACACATGCATAGCCAGCCCATCTGGCTTGCTGCAGCGTATATCCAACCAGTGCAGTGTCCTGGCTGCAGAGCCTTTTTTTGACCTAGGGATCCTGGAAGTGAAATACACTTGCATCGTGGTTGTTTTTTTGTTTGTTTGTTTTGTGCTGAAAGAATGAGCTTATGGTTTCTTTCTCAGCTGATTGGGATAAGATTTATTTTTGCCGTGTATGGGAGGCAAGGAAGGTACAAAAGCTTAGTCTGAATCCTTCATAACGAGGCTCTAACATGAAACAAAATCAGAGTTTTATTTCAGTGTCGGGAGCTGGTGGTTCTGGTTCTGGGTGGCATAGCTCTGTCTGAGCCATCACAAGCCTCACTTTTTGCTTGTGGATGGGAAACAGAATTCAAGTTCACACCAAGAGATGTTGTTGACCGTAGCGAGGACAGAAACATGGAACTGAATGTAGCTGAGCGTAGTTCTCAGAAATCTGGTTTCTCTGACCTCTGCTTTAACAGTTTAAGATATCTGTGGCCTTGGCAGAGTTCAGAAAGACAGCTGAAGAGTATTTTCTCATGCATTAGTCAAAATCTTGAGATATCCTGTAGCTGAGTTTCTAGAAGACTGGAAACTTCTCAGGTATCTCCTTTGGCAAAAAAAAAAAAAAAAGTGTCAAAATGTGAAAATGAATGTAATTAAATAATGCACTTCTCAGAAACAAGGAAGCACCAGTGTGGTAATCACTTTGAAGATCTTGCCGATGGGAAGGCTATGGTTTAACATGGTGACAGCCTGGTTCTTCTGTTAGAGAAAACAGAATCAAATGCAGAAATGAAAATAAAGTAATGTTTGGCAGGATCTAGATGATCTCTAGAGGTCTTTTCCAACCCCTACAATTCTGTGATAGTGTGACTGTGTGATTTCTTCAGCTTTCTTTGTAAACAAATAGGAAATGTAAAGGGTAGGCTGGATAAGAACTCAGTGGCTTCCAGCTAGAATAACTCAGCTTAGCCTTGATAGGAGGAAATGATAGATCTCAAATATGTGCTACCTCACAGCAAGATTGTAATGAAATCCAGCCAGCTTCGAGGGAAAAACAAAAGCTAGTGATTTTATTCTGAGGAATGAAAGCGAAAAAGAACAGATGTACAGATTCTTCTGTCCACTCATCTAAGTCAGCACTGCAGATTGCAGTAATGGCTTAGCCTTCGTTTCTTCTCGTACTTCCTCCTGTAGAAATATTCTGGCTTAGAGACTAGAAGGATTTGATTTGATTTGAAGGGAGAAAGAGGACCTCACACAAGAACTGACCTAAACACCAAAAAGGTTTATATAATCTAATTTACAATGAAAAGGTATTTACAGTGTTATCAGACAAAGCTTAGCAGTGTTAAGTTAAACAGCATATAATGTGATTAGGGGGAGAGTCATGCCCATGATGTCATACACATTCTCTGAACTCTTGGAATGGGCAGATAATGTCTCAGGCATTTATTTTCTTGTGACACATTAGGGGAAAAAAAAGAAGAAAAACCTCCACCTCCATAAAGATTTGAGGGATTGGTAGGGAAATATGCATGCACACATGCTCGACAGCACATGTGGATGCACACAGCTGCAATGGAGCTGACAACAGACAGTTTCTCACTTTGGAGCAGAACAACCTGCGGTTGCACCCTGCTAGCACAGTGCTGTGTAGTGGTTAAAATACCCCTTGGGAATTGTTTAGAAGCTCTAAGTTCTATTCTTGACTATGCCACAGAAGTGGTTTTGACTGCTAAAGCTTTCTTTGCCTCTGGTTACTCCGTTTTTAACAACTAGAGGTAGTTGGCCATACCTGTAAAGTGCCCTGAGTGAAGAGCTGTATGTAGATGGAAACCACTGGCATTCTGTTCGTTATGCAGAACAAATACAACTAGACCACAAAGAACTTTGCTGTAGATAACAGCAAGCAATTTCACAGTTAGTAATGGCCCATTCATAGAAAATTAAATCTTTATCTTTCTGTCTCTCAGAGGCATGCAAAATGGTATTAAAAATTTTGGCTAGACTAATTAATCTGGTAAGCAATATAAATCTTGGCTATAGGTTCACATTAAAGATAATTTAGTCTGTGTGTATCTTAAAGCAAGCTTTAGTTTAAAATAGCTCTTGTTAAAAGCTTCCCTTAAGCTTCAGAATTATTGTAGTGTTTGTGCAAAGACAAATGCTGGAGTAATTCCATTATTTTACTCCCCGTTTCCATTAGTTGCAGTGAACTCAGAATCTAGCCCATATTATTTCATGCATGTTAACATTTAATAGAAGCACAGAGATTGCATGAATATTCTTTTGTTCATGCTTTTGGGGACAGTATAAATGATTAAACTCCAGTGCAGTTCACTAGACTGTATTCCTGTTTTCAGTGGTGCATGGAAACAATATAGGCTGGACTTCAGCTCAAATAGGAGTTGCAGATGTGAAGAATGAGATGAGGCCGCAGACAGAGCTCAGAAAGCTTGAAGAGAAATTATGGATGCAGAAGGAACAAGTGGGCTTGGAAACCATGGCTCGTGCCATGTCAACTCTGTTTGCTGAAATCAGCTGCCATGCTGGTGTGATTCACATCTTTTACCACAACAACTAATCATCATTTTGCTTGCAATGATGATGGGTGTTTATGGCATTAGTATGGATTTTTTGAGAAATGGTACGCATTACTCGTATCTGACTGCAAGAGAGATGCCTCTAGAATAAATCTTCGTTGTTCAGAAAGCGTAGGCCCAGTGTTTATCTCCGAGGCTGATAACTCAGGAGCAGGGGCCAAGTAGAATATGAACAAAGTGAAGCATTGGCCAGTTTGACCAGCTGTGTGGAGAGCACTAATAACAAGAGTGAATGAAAGTGAAGCCTACAGGTAGTCAGCTTTTAAATAATTGAGATTGACAGTTTACTACGATAGCGAAGTTTAGCACTCTGTAGGCCTGTGCCGTGTCATAGATGCTGCTTTTATTAAGGAGTCTTCAGGCCTTACACAGCTTATTTAGCAGAGAATTTTTATTTTGCTCATCTGTTAATGTTTTTTTCCAGTTATTACAAATGGAATATCTTATTGTTGCAGATGGTACTGCCAATGGATGATTCTGAATGATGTACCAGAAAAACATTTACGAATGACCCGGAGTAAACTCACAAAAGCCTGGGTATCCCAGAAATATTCTCAAACAGAACATTTCCAGGAAAGACTATTTCTGACACTCCTTTTTAGAACCATGTACAAACAGTTATCTGATACCTGGGCAAACAAAAGCTGTGTGGGGGCAGATTGCACGCAGTGCCTTGAGTCTTGAGAGCTGAGCTGTTTTATGAACATGGTTGCATTACTGTGGTGAGACATCCTGTGCCTCAGTTTACCAGCTGGTAAAAGAGTAGGGCTTTGTGTTGTATCTGGACCAGGAAAATTGTTTTGAATGACTTGTGACAAATGCCAGTTAGGGACATACGCAGTCCTCAGAGTGACTTCACAAACTGTAAGGCCTGAATATCTATACGAACAAAATGCCTTCCTCTCAGCTCTCAGAGGAACCAACTTAATTGGTAGCCCAATAACTATAATGAGGCAAAACCTGGGGTTTTGCATGTGTAGAGTGAGATCCTCCCCTTGGGGCCAAACTCCTGTTTCATATTATGAGAGCAGTAAAGGGTCCCCTCAGCAGGTGCTACATAAAGGCATTTCAGCTTTGCCTTTGCAGTGCTGGAATCGCCAAGCTATTGCTTTTCTGAGGCTCCAAATGAATTCCCCAACCCAATGTGCAACAGCTGTGTGATAGATACAGCCTTGAGAAAAGGAGTGGCAAAAGAACTCAACAAATGGGGATTTAATCAAATAGCACAGAGCTGTGAAACAGCATCAGTGTGTTTCTACTCAGCTTTCCTTTGGGTGAAGGAGACTCTTGGTATCATAGCTCAGAGAAGAGGGGAATTATGTGCTTATATGCTGTTTAGGGCCACATTGTGTAGTCAGAGTGAGTAATACTGGCTATGTTCATGAATGCAGTGAGTAACAGCATGGTTTACTTAGAATGACAACTTCAAACTTTACAGCCTGAAGAAACATCTTTATTTTAACTGCCTGTGTATTGCTACTGCCTCTGTAGATTTAATGAAAGAATGTTTTACCTAGATTTTAGCCATTCATGCCAGGAAGTGAATTAGAAACCCCAATGAAATGGGGCAAGTCTGAAGGGGTGGAAGTAATTCTTCCAGTGCAATTTAATTGTAAAGTACCATTTCTCTTCATTCCTATATGAGCGTGGAAGTAGTTGCTTTTCCTTCCTTGCTGAAGCCTTCTGATTCATAATTTGAACAAAAGATATTCTCTCAAGTAAGACAGGTTCATGTTAAGGGCAAGAAGTTGTGGAAGTTACTGTTCTGCATTTGTCTTTGCAAAGGGTACTTTTAGCAATGGTTTGTTTGTTTGTTTTTACACTTTTGGAAAGGAAACTTTGTTGTATGTCAAGTCTACCTGTGTGAGTTTCTGTGGCGTTTCTTAAGAGCTTTTAGAAAGTCTGTCTTCCTTGTTAAATACTGACTGTGCTGTTTGATCTGCGCTATGTCTGAAGTATAAAACAGGAAAAAAGTGAAAGAGGAGTTTGTATCAAACTAAGTACTGAGGTAGTGTGATGTGTTAGAGAAATCAGCACCATTATGAAACTGTCTTTTTCTTAATGTTGTCTCTGTGTCATAAAATTTCCTTGAAATGTATTTATTTATTGAGTGCGTATGCACTTTACAAAGTGATCAGAAGCTAAACAGCAGCATCTGTCAGAGAAGATAAATGACTTACCAGCAAATCATCTTAGTTAAAAGGAAGACAAGAATCTAGGAAGCAAGGGAATGAGTTTTAAATTAGCCATTTCACTAAACTTTGCCCTAATGAAAGGCTAATCTTTGGGCCCCTGCAAAACAAACGAGAGCATCTAGTTAGACACAACGGAAACCAGTCATTGAAAAGGCTTTTTTTCTTATGAACCTAATTGGAAACAAAATAGTTCCTTTGATAGTTGTCTTCATTTAACAGTATTTTCCCTTTTCCTGATTTATGTACAGAAAAGTAAAAAAAAAAACAAAAAAAAAAAAAAAAAAAAACCCCACAAAAAACAGTTAATTACAACCACATTTGCCTTTCTGCTGATTGAAAACTAAATGCGCCTGAGTGAACATAGCTAAAGCACCCAAAAAGAAGGTGCAAAGACCTGCAGCACAAATCCTTCAGAGGTTGCCTGAGCAGAGCTGCATCCAGAAGGCCACGAGGTAGCCTGCTCTCAGAGGGCCTCTTCTGTACACTGAGGCAGTTCTGTGTGCAGTGCTGTGTGTGGGCCACTGTGGAAATTAGTTAAATGTACTCAGGTGAAAATCTGAGATGGGATGAAAGAGTACTCTATGCATTAAATATTAAACTTGGTTTTCTATTTATTTATTTATGTAATGTTATGTAATGTATAGTGGTAAAGGAATGTTCCTTTTCTAAGCTCTGAAGATATGATTCTGAAATACCTGACAAAATCTGAAACACCAGACACTTGATTGCTATAGAAGCAGAATTGTTCCTTGAAGGCAGAGGGAAAAAATCTGTCTGTTTATGGCCTTTCTAAAACAAAGACTTATATTGATTATAGTAGTAGCTTGTTAGTTGAATATGATCTCATGATAACATGAAATATCAGCTTGTCTGGCCTTAAAAAGCTATTTTCTTGGTTACATTTTTTAATTGGTGCAGCTGACATTGGGTTCTTTAACTTGAAGAACTATCAAGGTGTTTTGCAAAATTTGGCCTACGTGTGGATTTAAGTAAGCAAATCTGGTGATGAATAAAAGCACGACTCTGATGTTTTCTGTTTGAATTTTGGATTTCATTTTAAGAATTTCAAGAGCCAGCGATCTTGAACACAACTTCATTGTACTTACAGCTTGCTTAGATCAGAACTTGGGGAAAATAGATACCCGTGAGATGAAAAGTTGCTGCAGTCACTGTAGGCTATAATGTAAATTAATATCTACCTTCAAGGAATGGTATTTTTGAATAAACCAAGTGTATAAGCCAGTTTTGAGATGTAGATGTTTCAGGTCCTTTTATTAGAGGAATATGGGAATGCTTTTTGTAGAGCACGCGGTATGATGTTCTTGTGTGTTCAGCAGTATGTTAACTCTGAACTCTGGAAGTCAGATGGTGTCTTTCTTAAGCAAGTGAATATTAAGTGCACTTTGTTCCTGAGTAGTTTTAAGGAATCCGTTCTAATCATGTGGATGCCTGGCATGCTTATTGTATATATGTTTTTCCAAGGTTAAATTCAAAAGCCATGCCAATACCCTGGGCTAGAAGGAAGAATGGAAGAGATATGCAAACAACAATGTCCAAGCTTTTCTAATGCACTGATTCCCTCCATGATGTCATTTGGAGAATGACACTGACACCCCAACACTCATTTGGAAAGGGAGGGCACAGGAAGTCCTGAATACTCATGCTGCGTTTGCCCTAAATCCAGTTACCTTCTTATCTATTTTCTTGTTCGGTGTATCCTGTGATGTTTCCAAGCATAGTCCTGCTCTTAAAAATAGTTCATGCTCCTGCTGCATTTTCTCCTATGCTCAGGAAAAAGAAAAGGAAGAAAGAAAAAGCCCTCAGCAGAGAAATACTTTTGTAAATGCTGCCTTCCTCTCTGATGTTGTCTTCTTTCAGATTTCCACTGTAGCTTAGACCTGAAACCTAGTGCTTGTTCAATAGCTACTGCACATTCCTTTGAACTACTCACCTCATGTGAAAACTTTCAGACTAGAAAGCCTTTGACCTACTCACTTTGTGAACAATGCACAGTGCTCCTGAACATTATATTTTATGCCCAAATTGAGAGCCAAACGTTTTTTATATTCTACTTTCAGTTTGACTTCTCCAGTGGGGCAGTAGGTGCCATGCACTGAATGAAGTAAATGTTGAGTGATGAAGGCTGTTTGAGCACCACTGGAGCAATGGTTTGATCCCCATGTCTGTGCAAATATAACTTTGGTAGGTGCTGCCAAGATTAAGAAAAACTTATTTGTAGAGATCCCAAGAGCTTACTGTTCAAATGACCCCTACATTTGGAAAACTGTTTCAGTAGATTTTAGGGCATTCTTTGTCTGTTTTCAGAAGCCTTAAAGAATTGCATTTAGTGGAAAGGGGTTTCAGCCTTAGCTGCTGTGTTTTCTCTCTAATTCTTTATCTGAAAACTCAGCAGCAGATCTGATTTAAGATGTCTGAAAACTGAACTGGGAGGTTGTTAGACTTCTGTAGTTGCAAAGAGTGAAAGGAGTATGTCATAGGTTTTCAATTTTATAGGCAGTTCATTGAAATAAAAAGGGGAATGTATCATTTTCTATGCTACTCTTGTAAAATGTGCATAAAGATCTGGTTAACGTAATTGAAGTTATTAAAAAAAGGAAGAAAGAAGAAGGATGAAAAAAAGGTTTTGAGATAATCCTGGAAAAGAGTGGAGAAAGTTGAACTATGAAGAAAAAAAAAAAGTTAATGCAGTGCAGTGCTTTCCAATAGTCTGCAGTGGGCGTTGGCTTAGAATCACGGTTCATTTGATTTGTCTTTTAAAATGTTCTGAAATTTCTATTTCATTCGCGTGATGCTTATACATACTGGGAGCCTAATCTCGATCTGCAGGATGTTTTCTCTACTCTGAAGTTACAGTAGCTATCGTGAGATAGGATGACAGGTGTGATTGTGATGAAGCACTCTCTGCCCTCCAGCTCTGCTTAGCCTGACAATTTTCTGCTTTTTTTTTTTTTTTGGATGAAATAGACTTGTGCTTTTAGAACTTCATATTCTTTCCAAGGAATCTCACAGATAGTTGAGAGTGAAGACATTGAGTCATTTCTTGGGAGAGGATTTTGTTTTTATATCCTCAATACAGGGTGTTGCCATAATATTAATCATTATTATGGATAGAAACAAATACGTTCAGGCTGCAGTTTTGACCCAGTCTGTTTTTCTGCTTTTCTGTGTTGGTACTTACTAGTGTGATTATGCATTTTTAATATTTTTCTCTCAGTAACAATATTTGTGATTATGCCAGCGTGGAACAACAAGAAATAGCATGACCCCAACTCTTCAAGCAAGTCAGTTTTCTAAGTTTTGAAGTTGTAAAGAAAATTTGCCTGAATATTCTGATGTTAATGCAACTGCAAGTTCATTTGTTCCATCTCTACTGTACTGTTCATTGAATTGGGATCTTCAAGAGTTCAGTCTAGATGGAAATATGTATTTCCTTGTGTTTCCTTTACAATTTAAATTCTGTTAAACTTCAGAAAAAAAAGTTAGTCTTTGAGAGACTGAGCATAAATTACATTTTGTGTGGTTAACATGCATTAAGCTCTTGATATTTCTTCCTGTACTATCTTTTATCAGATCTCTACATTCTCCACTCAGTTGGCTTCTGTATTATGAGCTGTTGCTCTCCCACTCATATTTCAATGCCAGTCCCCTTTTTTTTCGTTCCACTTGCCTAAACCATCACTTTCCTGGTTCAGAAAACTTTAAATTCATATCTTCAGTCACATTAAGAGTTAGTAAGCTACAGTAAGCTAAAATAATGTTAGCTTCTTCACCTTGTCCTCCATGTGTATCTTCTCTGTCTTGGTTTTCACATAGTAACTTCTATCTGAGTATTGATATATTCTTAGGAAAACGTACTTCCTGTTCATAAGGCTGGACATGATGAGGCTGGAGTGTGTAGATCTGGACTGAATGTTGGATAATGTTTTAAAGTTTGGAACTGAAATGGAGCCCTATTTTTAGGTGTGACAGAGGTACACTCACCAGCAAGATTTTGGGCCTCAAATGGGAAGCCTACTTTTGGTCAGCTGCTCCATCACTTGAGATTAATGGAGCTATTTCAAGTTGTTATCAGCTTAACAGAACTTCTAGTCCCTTTACAGTGTCGGGTGTTTGTGTGTGGTGAGGATTTTTAGTTCTGTGTTTGAAACAGTTGGGTTTCAGAAAATTTGAGAAAGAATGAGAGGCAGGAATGGACTTCTTCAGAGTATCTCTCCCAGCACTGAAACTTCTGTCTGACTGCCCCAGGAAGGCTTCAGCCTCTGACTTTGAGCGCCAGATTCTTTGTGTTCCTTTTACCTTCCCCCATGTTCCTATTGTGCTCACAACTTTCTTGATTTCTTCTACAAATTATTTTGTCCTAGCACCAAAATGAAGTTAGACCTGAAAAGAAGACATTAAATCAGAAGCCTCTTTACATTGCTGGCAAATCTCTAAAGTAAGGCTGAAGAATCCCTGGATCATTCTTTTCACTTATTTTAGTTTACGCTCATATAATTTAATTGATTTCAGTGAATTACTTTGGTCAGTTCAGTTTCAGATACAGGGACTGTAGCAAATGCTTGCTGATGTTATCAAAGCTTCATCTCTCAGTACATCTGCCCTCTCTTATCCCTGGAAGAGAGAAAGTGTAATGCCCTCATAATAATAATAAAGTTTCCCTAAACCTAACTGTGCCACAGGATTTCAATTACTCTGTGTTCTTGTGTTGCCAGTTTTGCCACGTGTTCTTGGTGAACTGAAGGGGGATTCCTTTGAAGTATCTCCATCTGCGTGCAAACACCAGCCACTGCTTACTCAGCCCTGGGACAAGGAGGTCGTCTTCTCTGAGACACTGTTGACGCTGAGTTGCTGAGAACAAGAAGATAAGAGGCTGGAGATTCCAGGACTGGCAGATTGGTAAGTATTGTCTAGGAGTGGGTCTGGGGCTGAAAGCTATCTTGAACAGTGCTCTGGGATGAGGAAAATTATATGAGAAGTACAATGAAGACTTCAGAAGCAGTAAATTAATTGAAAACTGTGTTGACTTCTGTTCCTAGGTGTATCAGACTGTGTGGTGATGTACAGAGGCATCAGAGAATAAAATGTAAGTAGGAAAAGCTATGAGGACTGAAGCTTAGACTCAAGTTTGCTGGAACATAAGTTGTACATTGGTAGAAATCAGGATTTGTCCTCGTTGCTTGTTTCAGGAATACAGACACTAATTTTATACTAACAATGGCTTAGTCAAGATGGCTTGCTCAAGATCATGGCTGTCATTTATTCTATGCTCTAAATACACCCGCACATGAGCAAAGTAGTAGTCAAAGTTTTCTTGGCCTTAAAGAGCATTTAGGGGTTTTGTTGCTGCTTGGTTGGGGTTTTTGTTTTTATTATTTTTAGACCAACTTACTGTGAGGTTTTAAGCCACTTTCTTGTAGTTCAAGCCTATAAGCCTATACTGTAACTTTTTTTTTCATCAGGGGAGTTTGAATTTTATTTAAATAAATCCCAAAGCATCTTGTCCTTTACTCTTGAGACTGAAATTCCAGGAAGTGTTAGATCATCTTAAGAGAATGTACTTTTCCTTTTTTTTTTTTTTTTTTTTTTTTTTTGAGCTGCTGCGACTGTCTACATTTTTTCACTAGCTTCTTTTTTTTTTCTTTTCTTTTTTCCTTTTTTCTTCATCTCTACTAATCAAATTGAACTTAATACTTGAGTCAAATTCTAAACTTTGGTGTTCAAAGTTGATCTGTGATCAGGCTGAAATAATTCATTCTGTCCCTGCTGAACCCACCTAATCTACCTACAAGTTGTATTCATGCCCTTTGTAGTGCAACATTTCTGTCACCCAAGCAAGAAAAATAGATCTTCACATGCTTGGCCGATCCATGTAAGCCACTGTTTAGTGAATAGGCCCTTTGGTGTGTCATTTTTTTTCCTGCTTGTTTGATAAACTTGAGACATAGTTACTTTGAAGATTGGGCATTATCTACCTGCTCTGGGAATGGTTCCATGAAAACTGAGATTGGATCTCTCTGCTGCTGACAAGCTAATTCTGGACATTATTGCAAGCCTCAAGGTCAGTGTGCCTTTCAACAGCAGAATAGAATTTCTGATGCATTCATCTCTCATTTTAAATAGGTCTCTATAAAATTGAGTTACACTTTCTTAGTGGTATGAGAGTTAAAGCTCATTGACATTGTAGAGAAATTTAGAAGGAAAAACCTTATTTTAAACTCTAGAGAGGACATTTAGTAACAGTGAGTTTTCACCCATGTGAGCCTACTTACAAACTCTCGGTATTAAAAAAAACAAACCAATACTTGCTGTGTTATTATAGCTATACTGAAAAGAAATGATGAGCATCCATTTTCTAGAAGATTAGCAGGGGGTTCTTGAGTGATATTTGTTTTGTATCTCACAGGCACCACTACAATAAGCCCAATTATTGTCAGTTTTAGTGGGAAGGGGAAGGAGTTGAAAGAATGGGGATGCTGAGCTCAGTTTCTTCAGGGCAACACTTCTTAGCTCAACAGAGTTGAAGGGAGAAGTGAGTCTGAAGGGACTAGTGTTATGGATCCCACTCCTTTTAGTCCGCTCTGGGAAGCTTTCTCCCCCAGAACTCAGTGTTGTTATGGCACAATACTACATCAGAAAGGATATGTATCTTCTGCAGTACTGTCAAAACATACTCAGCTCTTTCATAATTGTCAGTTATTCTTGTGCACATATCTAGGCAGAATAGAACCCTGGTGTGTGTTGGCTTAATACACGGATATCTCATCTTGCTTGCAGCAAAGCTGACAAAGATTATACCTTGCTACAGAGAGCAAATTGTAATACATTCTGACTTCCATCACCAAATTCAGTTAGTTGTTACCTGAAAACTGTCATCCCTTGTTTTAAAAAAATTTTTTTTGGTACTGAATTTCTGTGAAGAGGTTGAAATAATGTTGGACTTGCTAGCAGTTTCAGATTTGTATAGAGGCAGTCTCCTGGAGTGCCAGGAGGAGCTGGGCTGTCACCCCTGACCCTGTGAGGTCTGTATCCTTCAACAGGTCTGGGTGTGCCAGAACAGAGGATCCACATCATTCTTGGGAAGTCAGCCAGGAGGCCTGCTGCTTTGTGCCGCTATCTCCTGTGTGGATCTCATGAAGGAAAAATTAGGTTTTAAATACTCTCGCAGCTAGTTGGAAGTGAACAGAATTGTAAAAAAAAAAGAGCAGCAGTTAGAACAGCTACAGTTTTCAAGAAAGGTCGTAACAAGCATAAACATTATAATACTTAAAGCAGGAGATCTAGAAGTACAAATTCTCCAGTGCATTTATTTCCAGGCAATGCCAAAATGGGATACTAGGAGTAAGAGAGGATATGTCCTGCAAACTAAGAGACGTGCATTGTGGTACACCTACTATGCATGAATATATGCAAACTGTTATCTCTCTGTGCTTTGATTTCTCCAGGAAATAGAGGAAAATTGTAGTCAGATGAAATATGCCATGTCAATTATTTTTCTTTCTTATGAAAGATCCTTCCTCTTTATCCACACCCTGCAATGCGTGCCATGCTTTGCATGCTGTTTCTGAGCCCTCTGACTTGCTGACCTACTGTGGGCAAATAAAGGTCTGATGTAACTTCCCATGAGTCCCATCTGATACCACCCTTTTGATCCCATCAAAGCTCTTTTATGATGACTAGAGGGATTGCTGCAGAGCTCTCAAAGTTCAGTTTCTTGTCTGACCACTGTAGACCCCGACTGTCTGGAAAATCAAAACCGTGTCTGGGGAGAGTCTTTTTGCCCATTGGAAAGTAGCAGAAAATGACAGCTATATTTAAGCTTTAATAAACATATTTTGTGCAGTACTAGGTGTTTATGGAATGTCTGTAATAGTACATGGTATTAAAGTAGAGGTTAACATTATTACCTCTGTTTTCAAGCAAGGAGGAAGATACTGTTATTTTTAATGAAGTGCTTATGGCTTTGATGGTTGCAGAAGCGTCCAGATAAGAGTAGCTGTGGGACTGCAGAGTGCCTGCAGAGGTGGGGTTCAGCTTAGGTCTAGTGTTCAGTCCTGTCTGGTTGAGACTGAAATTACTGGCTGCTGAAACACTGACTTCAGATATTGCACGATTTGGGTTGAAGATGGCAGAAAGTTTCTCCTTCACGAATGGTTTTTTCGGTTTGGGATGAGATTTGTTCAGACTAGGTCTCTGGGGTCAGATCTGGTCATCTGTTGAATCAAGATGAGGATAAATTAAGAACAAAGAGCAGGATACTTGTTTTTGATTATTTAAATACAGACTGTTCATCCCTTAGTGTTGAAGAAGTTCAGCTCTGAGGGTCAGAGCTGAACTTTCATTTGGGGAGTGACTGTTTAAAGAATTGAAAGAGCCCTAGAAACCAGAATTCTTTGTTCATAAGTCATACATAGTGCAGACAACAGCAACAGCAGCAGTCCTTTTCCCTGTGAACTGCAAACAAGCTTAACCCCGAATTGGAAAGTCCATACTCTGGAGAGGTGAAAGGAAATTCAATATCTGAGCTAAGTGTGTTCTAACTTCCTTGGAAGAAAGACTGCCAGCTGTACAAAGTTACGATGATGATGTGATGAGGACCCACTGTCCACTGAGGCTTTCATGAGCCAATGACATTCATGGAGGACTGCAAAATATGCAGTCCCACAGGGTGGGGGGTATGGAGGTAGGCTGTAGACCTTTATTATTCTTACCCTGAAATACTTGGATTTCTTGGAGAGATTTGAGGTAAAACTTTTGATGTCTCTTTTACAATGATCTGTTTCTTAATGTATTTTGAAATATCTAGTTCCAATGGTACTAAAACGTTGCTGGGACTGACTACTTTTCCAATGCACAGTACTTGTTAAAATATAACATGTGTCCAGACCAGACTAGACCAGACTTGAATAAAGATTGTTCTATTCTCCAAATTATATTGAAAGTTTGGCGATTTTCTTGAGTTTACATAGTAACTTTCCATTGAAGTCTAATTATAGGCTTAAAAGTAGAAAGTCTTTCCTATTTTATTAAGAATAAAAGTGACCTTTACCAAGTCTGTCCCTATTTTTGAAGCCTGATATTTGGAGATGTGTTGCTGCCTGGCTTTTTTTCATTCTTTTTTTCAACAGGTAATTCTAAAAGACAGTGTCATCTTTTCCAACCTATTTTCTGTGCAGTGCCATTTCTGTTTGTCAGTGCAAGTTTCATCACGGTCTGATAAATGTTCATACTAGATTATTTGGTACCTACGTGCTGCATTTTTGTCTTCCTTGGTGTGTATCTTTTTTTCATTCTTACAGCGTGATATTTGGCAACAGCTTATGTTTGTCTTGCCCAGCTGGAGGTGGATGTTGCATAATACTACTACTTTTGAATCTGTCTTTTCTGCATGAGGGAATTTTGCTGCAGTAACAAGCAGATGGCATTTTTCTGATAAAGTGAGGGTACTTTGTCTTCTTTTGATACTAACATAGTCTTCACAGTCAGACTTTTGTGGAGTGGAAAGTTGCTTTTCATCTGCCTGTTTTAACCATCCTAATACAGCAACTTGTGCTGTCAATTTATGCAGTGAAAGCTCTGGATCCCTACTGCTGTGTTTGAAATCATTTATGTCAAATATCCTGCACCTCAGTTTATCCGTTATGCAAATGGATGTAATGCTACCTTAATAGTAGCATCATTGAGCAGAAGAAAATGCATTTGCAATATATTCTTGGTGTCTGGAAGTTTTCTGTTGAAAGACCATGATATTAAATGGAACGATTACAGGGGGAGGTTGTTTGTGTTGCTGCTTTATTCATTACTCCTTCACATATCTTCCTGATGACTGTTTTTCACTTAGGAGTTGGCTGGTTTGATTTGTTCAAGGGATACTTTTTACTCTGTAGTTGGTGGAATACAGGTGTGATCCTGAAAGATGATGAATGCCTTTCTCAAGCAAATCTATTAACTTCAGCTTGTTGTAGGACTGGGCCTATGGTTTCATTACTGATAATGCAGATATATTGCCTATTGAGTCGCTACTTGTTGGAGATACTCTGTGGGGAAAAAAAATAATCTTTTGATTCTGAAGATCTTCACAAAATTCTTTCTGTTCAAGTTCAGTTTATTATTTCAGGGCTTTCCACTACAAGTAAGATTTATCCTGTATAATGGTGCCAAATCAAAGCAAGAGCTCAAAGCCTTTAGTACAAAGTATTTTCTACATGTGTTTAATACACCAGATAAATTCCATCACAAACATCAATTTAAGGTTTTCTATAGCAAATACCAGACAGTTTTTTTTCATGGAAGACTTGTGTATGTGCTTCATTTTTCACTTTTAATCATGTTTTCTTTGTCTTTTTTCTGTCCATAATACAAAAGGCTAGAAAGGGTACTTCTGTAGATATCTTAGAAAGGTGAAATCATTTGATTTGGAAGGGGCCCTTAAGGATCATCTGGTCCAACTGCCCTGCAGTGAGCAGGGACATCTACAGCTCCATCAGGTTTCTCAGACTTTGGTCTAGCCTGACCTTGAATATCTCCAGGGATGAGGAACTCCACCTCACTTGAGCAACCTATTCCTGTACCTCGTCACCCTTATTGTAAAAAAATCTTCCCTGTATCCAGTCTGAATCTTCCCCCTTAGTTTGAGAACGTTTCGCCTTGTCTTATCACAACAAACACTGAAAAAGACTGTCCCCCTCTTTATTACATTACAGATTTTTCTTTTTTATCCATATATTCTAGGTAGCTCTTAAAAATTAAAAGCAAAATTCTTCATTGTATTTATAGGAACTTAATAATTAATGTACTCATTCTTTCTCACAATATATCTAGGCAGGTATTTTTTTTCACTTGGCAACCTTAGATTCAGGTCTTGAATCCATTATACTGGTAAACAAACTACTTTCTTGTAGGGCCATAAGGTTTTTCCATTATTGTCAGGGAAAAAAGAGGCAAAAAGGCAAGTGAGGAGGATAGAAAAAGAATACTGTAATTCTTTCTTCCTTAGGAATTTGTAAATACTGGTGCAAGCATTATCAAACTTGAAGTATGTGCTGTTTTATAACAGAGAGCTAACACCATTAGCAAGTAGTGCCTTCCCTTTATTTATGGGCTGTAATTATGATTTATTATTATATTGCAGAAATTCTGTGAGTTCAGACGTTACACACATTGGGCACTGCTCAGACAAGGAGTGAAGTTATCTCCTGTGGTGGAGCCTTACTGTTCGCCTCAGCTCTCACGGGTGGAGGTGGCCTTCCTACTGAAGTTCCACTAAGGGTTGTTGTCATTGTTCTTAATGCAGTCTGGTCATCTTCCTCACTTGCCAGTAGTCAAGAGTTAACCTAACTAAATGGGTTGACCCACGGACTTGCTGGGAGTGACTGTTAGAGCACATGGGGGCGTTAGTGAGCGTTGATCCCAGAATGGCTGTGAGAGAAATGGTGTTATAGCGTGTGTTCCCCTTGGGTCCTTCCAGTGGTGGTACTTATGTCTGATTTTGATTTGAGCAGGTGAATGACTTGATAGCCCATTAGCAAGCATTTGACCTATGGTGTTCCCTATTTCCCTTTCCAGCTTTGACACTCCATATAATTTATGCTGTAATTACACTTTAGCTGTAACTCAGTTCCTGGTTTTGTTCTTTTTACAGAAATTAGTACTGAAAGGCATCACAGTGATAGAGGGCTTGGAATAACCACCGAGCTATTTGTCCGTTTAGCATGCAATTTTTCAAAGATAGCGTTTTAATGACTTGGAGAACACAATAGGGCTAACTGTGCTTTAGAAGTTCAGCGCTGGTTTTCAGACGCTTTGAATTTCAGGCTGTAACATCAGTGCTGAGCGATACCACTAAAGAACTGTGAAATAGAGAGCTATTCCCCCCCCCTCCTTACTGCCCCCTTTCTCTCCCCCCACACACACCCCCGGAAAATAAAAAGCAGGGGAGAAAAACAATGCTTCTCTGACTTATTTGTCTTTATACAGTTCCTCTGTCAGTAAGGGGATGAAGAGAAAAATTCAGAACAAAGTAACTTAAAAAATCAAAGGATTAAAACCCTACGTATGTGATCCTGATGAATTGGATGATTCAGAAGATGTTAACCAGAGCAACAGCTGTAATGGAAGGAGAGCCTGTAACAAACAGGTTTTCTGATTTATCGAGGTAATCAAGCATAGAAGTGGGCAGGCACTGGGTGGTACAGAATACCAACATTTTTTTGTGCTGCCTGGAAGATATATTTGAACCTCTAGAGAAGACACCCCCTCCCCACTTTAATTCCACAGAAGATTTTTTTTCTTTTCCCAAAAATGAAAGAAGTGCACAAGCATTTCTTTGAATCTCTTAAATCTTCCTAAGTTTAAAATGGTTGTTGCTTGTTTCTTACTATTAGTAATGTAGCTAGGCTGTCTTCTTGAGGACAACACTCCCTAACATAAGGGAGGTAATATGTGAGGACAAACAAATTCTAAGCAGCTCAGCATCTCTGTGAAATGAAATGCAACAAATGCTGTTTTCAATGTGGTTTAGTTCAGTAATTGAATCTTTGGGTGTAATAGTTTTTAAGAAGAAGCCCCTTAAAATATCTTATAAAACTGCCTTGCATGCTATTTTCTTTGCCTGCTAGTGCAGTGTTCCAGCCTTTCTTTTATGTGTAAAATCAATGGGAACATGATGCAGACTTTAATGTGACTTGACTGTGCCCACATTGTTAACAGATCTATGTTCTGTGTGGTGGGACAGAGATTTTCATCAGGTTTTGTCCCTTATAGGACAGATTACTTTTTAACATGCTTTGCAAGTTTCACACGGGGAGCATTCCCTGCAGTGCAGGTTTTATGATACTCCCTGAAATCCTTCAGGCAATATAATTGCTGAAAAATATAACATTTTGGTATTTATCAGTCTGGGATTTTTTTTTTCATACAAAACTGATTTCTTCCCGGGATCAAATTCCTGAAGAGAGGTCCTATCTAATCTTGGCTGAGCAATCCAGTGATTTTGAGCTTACAGATGTCTGGTTGTATCATCTATTTCTTCCTTATTACTACTGCTGGGCCACTCCAGCACCATGAAGTATTCATTTTTTTTCCTGTGTGGTGATAGCAGTCTCTCACATAGACATATAGGCTACTTCTGTGCAGCACCAGCCATAAGTAATCAGTGTATTTAACACTTAGCCACCTGTGTCTGGAAGGAAGAAAGCACTGTATTACCTCTCCCCAACTTTTGTTTTCACCTGTATCACAATTTTTTTTTAGTTTTATGATCTCTTATGATCACTTTTGTCTAGTGTATGTTTGTTCAGAAAATAATTTTTGTTTGCTTGTTGCAGGAAGAAAGTTCACTGCATACATGAGATATTTGTTTGGTTTCCTGAAGCCAGAGTGCAAAAATGTTGATACAGTGATGATTATCACAGGGAAGTAGTCTCTTCTATTGTGTATGCATACAGTTGCCTAGATTTACTTTTTATTATTATTCTGGGCCCTTTAGAACAGGGGCTCAGTGACAGTGTTATTTGATTTTTGTTCTTACTTTTTGTTTTGTTTTTAGGCAAGGTGCATGATGTTGTTTAAAGTGATTTCTCTGCAAGTATTTCAGTGCAGCTGTTGCCAGTTTGTGAATGTGCTTCACACAGTTTCTATTCCTGAACTGGATACAAGCTCAAAACCCTTGTCTGTTCTAATCTTTTGTCACTTGCTGTTTCTACTACTGAGTTTGCTGCAGTTACACATGTGAGATGAATTTTTCTGTGCTTGGGAGCCCCCAAGGCTGAGAATCCATTCCATTAGGCAGAATCCAGTATCTACCTAAATGAGAAACCTCTTAAAAATAATTTTGGAATAATATCACAGGGCATTCAAACAAGAAAAAGAGATTAAAAGCAAATGAAGAAAACAGACTGCCTTTTGTGCCTTCAGGTGAAGCGAATCTGGGTTTTCATAAATATTTTCCCTGAGTTTGTGATTTCATAGCTGAGTGACTCCCAACAGAACCACCTCTCTGCCAGTTTTTTTCTAGCCCCAAGCTACCGCTTTCTCCCCTCAGTCTACCTAAAATTTTCCTGCTTCCAGCACTCCCAAGAAAAAGCCCCTGATAGTGCTGTGGTTGCTCACCTGCGTAGCTGCTGTGTCTCTTCATACCTCCTGTGCTGATGGTAGCACCAGCTCTTGCCCTCTCCTTGTCCATTCTGGTCAACTGAGTCCACCTGGTTATTTGCCTCTCAGTGCAGAAAGCAGTTCCCCATCTTCTGGGGCATTGCTCTGGTAGCAATTTAGCAATTAGCTCTGGTAGCAATTTAAGAAAACCTGCATGCCAGTTGGGACTTCCAAGGAAGAAAAATAAGATGTGTCTGAGAGAAAACAGGTGCACAACAGCTCTGGGTTTGGTGAGCTCTAACAATACATCTGATGAAGCAGCAAAAATGTTTTGGGTAACCTCAAGAAAAGCTGTCTCCTGCACTACATTATCATTACTGATGGCACATTCCTGGTTTCAGTAAGTATATCGAGAATGTTTATTTTAAGGAGAAAGGGCGCAGTTTATTTTGCACAGAATGTCTTTGGGAATGTTTGTCATGATGTGTCAGTGGCAATTCAGAAGACCTGGTGTTGCCCTCTTTGTGAATCACTGTCCGACTCCCTTGGCTTCCAATACTTTATGTTCTCAGTATTGAAGACATCTCCCCTAATGAAATGTTAATAGCATTTTTAACAAAAGGAGCTTTCGTATAATTGATACCTCCAATAAACTGAGCTCCAAAAGCATGTTTTAACCTGTATATTTTGTAAACATGACATGAAAAATTCACAGAGAATTTCTGTTACGTCCTGAGGCACCTATGAGTTTTTTCCAAAGTGAAGGCAAGGGAGCTGTACGGCGTATGAGGAGGAGAGAGTGAACAAAGAGAAGCCCAGATGGGAATGTACAAGTAACTGAACTGGTAATTAGTAGGTCCTGTGTACCTGGCAAAAGCTATTTATTCTGCTGTGGCTACAAGACAATGCCTGATGGAAGAACAGTATATGCTGTCAGAGGGTTTTATGCAGGTTTAGGGACTTCACCTTCCTAAACAGCAGAAGTATACTGACACTGACTCTGTTACTAGCACAGATTTATCAGTCCCTGGAGTCCCACCAATGTAGCAGTGTCAGCTACAGGATGTGCGTTTTCCATGCCCTGAGCTGACCTAGGGTGTGCAAAACTTTGGCAAAGCTTTACAGTGTAGACATAGCCTAAGGCAGATAGAATTTGCCAAATGTAGTGTTTAATGAGACAGCCAAGTGAGCATAATACACAGCAAGTTCAGTAAAGCCCCCTAAGGGCTGGGGTCCTAGGAATGTGCTGTGCTGCAGCAAAATAAGCTAGCGATCGTTTTCATCTACCTGGTTGATTAGGCAGAGCCTGGCTTCTCTGGGGATGCAGCAGGGAGAGGCTCACAGCACAGGGAAACTACACGTCTTGTTTTCCACTCTAGGCTTTTGGCTGCAATGATAAGGCACTGTGCTTACCTGTGTGCATATAGTGCACACAGAACAGCCATGTCCTCAGTCCACAATTACTACAGTTTTTGTTATAATCAGAGTTATTCTGAAAAGTGTGTTTACAGGCTTGAACAGGCTTCATCTCAAGTACTCGAGGTGCAGGACTGGAAGTAGCTGCACATTACCTTGTTCCTCTAAAATGTTGTGATATCACTTTTCTGTACCTCAGAATTAACCTCGGTTAACCTGCATGCCTGTGCGCAGATGAAAATGTCATATCATACAGGCACACTGTTCAAACATCCCTATTGTCCTGTAATTCTCAACATTTCTGCGATTGGAAATATGAAAAAAAAAAAAAAAAAGATTAGCAAAAGTATTCCTAAAGTTTTTTGACAGATAAGTGAGGCTTTTTTCTTTTTAAGTGCAAATCATACTATGCTATATGGTAGAAAAGCTCTTCACTGATCTCATGGTCAGAACGCACCTGTCTGTACATGAGGGAAGGCACGGACCACTGGGTAAGAAATTTGTATGTTTTGCACTTGCTGGCACCTTTTAAACATTTCAGAAAATGAGAGTAGATTAGATTTTCTCTCATTTCTAGATAAAATTCTTTCCCAGGGTTTTTTGCTTTTTTTTGATTGTTTTAATCATAGATTAAAAACTATTCAAAACATATGGTTTGAGAGACCTTCTGGCCAGGCATTGGACCACACCCAGCAGGTTTGTGTGTCTTTGTCTGGCAGAAGTTTAAATTGCAAGCAGAACCTAATGGGAATGCTAAGAGTTGCAGTTCTGAAAATGGACTTCAGGGAGCAAAATCTTGAGCTTAAGACAAATTAGTTCTACTTCATTGAGGGGATAAGAAAATAAACATCATCTTTGCTAGGCCCTGAAATGCTTTTAGCTAGCAAAGCGATCTCTATTTAGAAAGATATTTACACCTCACCTGCTTGACAGTAGTTTGCTGACAGTTGTCTTTATACTGTAAGACATAATAAGCTACTGCTGTTTGTTTTGTGGAGTTTGAAAATGTGTTGACACATTTGTGTGATAGCACTCAGAATGTTGAGATGACACTATGATACAAACATAAGTTCAAGCCAGACGGAAGCCCTGGAGGATGCTAACACAGCACTGTAATATGCTAAGGTAAACAGCAAGGGAAAAAAAAAATAAAGACAGAAGTGCTACTTGTTTGGCTTCCCCTTCTCCCATTTCTGCTCTGTGAGCACAACCTAAAACAGATCCCCTGCTGATATGGAGGTCACACGGTTTATTTCTGTCACACTCACGTGGTCTTGTCAATAACAGGGGAGCATGAATCAGAAGCTTATTTTAAAACCAAAATATATGGTGTCACTTTGTATTATGGTAGCATCCAAGGACCACTTGGGATCAGGGCTTCATCTGTTGCAAACTGAATCTGTCATGAGATGAACATGTTGTGTTGATCCAATGAAAAAAATTAAACCTAAGATGCAGCAGAAGAGTGCAATGATATTTAGGAGGGAAAAGAAGGGTAAAGGAGCTGAAGTGATGGGTGGTCTGCACAGTGCTAGAAAGGAAGCAAAAGGCCATATGCTAAAAGTTGTCACTTGGAAGTATGTAGTCAAGTAACTGAAACATAAGATTTGGAATAGAGAAAAAGATCTTTGATTAAATATAGATGTTGGAAAAATCTTGAGGTGATGTATGGCTGCGGTAAGAGAAGGCAGTACAGCAGGTGAGCAAATTAATGGCACTGCTGCAGCTTGCTTAAATAATGCCGTGATTTTTATTTCCTCAGTTGCATTTATTTGGTAGAGTGCTGTTGATACAAGCTTGGTCTAGAAAAATAGAAAAGTAGAATCAAGTCAATTGGAAAGGCCTGTCTTTATGAGATATGTGTTACTGTGTGCCCCCAGTTTTTCAGGGCTGATGACCTATGTGCAAAAGTCTGACTGACAAGAAAGCAAACACAAAAACAAATCTGAGAAGAAATGAAGAAACCCCTCTTTCTGAGAAAGTAAGATGGGGAGGGGAGTAAATTAAACTACATTATTTCATTGTGCAAAAGTATTCCTCTTTGTCATTCTGATTAATGGCAAGTGCAATAGTGTTCTTTCCGGGAACTTAAATGAAAAATCAGAGTTAAAAGGAAGTCAATTAAGTTATCCGTGGATGGTATCTACTGCCATTACCTGAAGAAAAAATGCATGTTTATAATCAGAATTCTAAAATTACAAGGCTCTGGGTAGCCATACTCTCTTTTTACCTGAGCACTTCTACTGGTACAGGAGACTGACATTCAAAATCTTCATGTCTCCTGGAAAATGTAGAGGCAGAAGCAGTATTGTAGTATGTAGTATTCAGGAACTTCACAGATGAGTTTCCAGGAAACATTTACAGGTTTTGCAGTAAAAATAGCATTCGTATATGACTTTGTTTATGGTGGGGCCCTACACTGAATTGTTTGGGTTTTGTCTGTAAAATTTCTAGCCAGTTGCAAAGAACAAGTGTAAGTTAAAGCACTGTAGCATTTACACCCTACAAGAAGGAAATATTATTTTAAGGGAAACCATATTTTCAGCTCAGCAAGTTTTGACATTGACTACTGCTGCCAGAGTTTTAAATATTGAGTTCAACAAACTTTTCCATCAAATTCCAAAATGAATTGGAACATTCCCTTTTAACGTGAAATAAATGCTTATAAGCTGC
The DNA here is from genome assembly GCA_023055505.1 of Callipepla californica brunnescens. Classification (NCBI taxonomy): domain Eukaryota; kingdom Metazoa; phylum Chordata; class Aves; order Galliformes; family Odontophoridae; genus Callipepla; species Callipepla californica. Next base: position 6,675,560 of record JALIRH010000013.1, read on the forward strand.
CAGGTGATTTAACAATGTTTGCTGAGATGTGAACAATGAAGGGTGCCTCAGGAGACTCTGCTTTGTTTTGCTACTGTAATTTCCAGTAAAGATTTGGTCAAGACTTGAAAGTGTCTCAAATATGATGTATTTTGCAGCTTTAAGTTAAAATTCAGACCTGCCAAAAGTTTCATGATTGCTAGTTTTTCTGGCTGAAACTGCCTAATTTTTCCATTGTGGTTTGTGTGTCTAGTTATGGATGACCATTTTATCTCTCTGGCTTCAGAAAAGACAAACATCGTATCACTTCTTAAGTGTGAGGGGGGGGGGGGGAAAGCCATCTAGTAAAATAGTAGTATGATTTTTCAAAGGATTATGAATTAATCAGATTTTGTACAAATAAACACCGAGAGTCTAGTGTGTAGTGAAAAGATTTACAGTCTAGCAGAGACAAGCCATTGGTTACATTTAAAGGAATGGGTAGATGTGCAGAAATTAATGGCTTTAAGAAGGAATCTAAATTGAGAGGACATTTGGCAGGCAAAATGAAAGACTAATCAAGCATAAAGTGTGGCAAAAACTCAGTCACAAAATAAATAAAGTATACTGCAAACTTAAGCGGGAAGAAATTGGAAGGCCGTAGAAAATAAGTCAACATAAAACAAGAATGCCTGGAACCACTAAGGGATATGGGAAGGATTGATAGCTACTAGAGTCTAGTTGTTAGCAATTCACTGCAGATGCAAGATATTGTTCCAGAGTGAATAAGCATTACTTTCAAACAGCAAGACATGTGTAATGCCAATACAGCACCTGCTAATTTGTTAATGCAAGGGGATGCTTAAATAGCACTGAGTCTTCAGTATTATTAACTATGCCTCCCTCACCATTCTGATTCATATGGTTCCTGAGAAATGACAGTGGTCCCATATGCACAATCAGTAGCTGTGCTTTATCTGGCTGTGTACAGAGTGCATTGAGTACCTAAGATACCTTGCAATGGAACTAATTTGATTTCAATGTTGGTTATACAGTACACTCAGAATCACTTTGAAAACCTTCTGTTTATGGGCATCTTTCGTGAAATATATTTGCACAGGAAGCAGTGGAAAACCTCAGTCATTGTAAATGTTGCAGGAGGGTGAACTGCAATAGTTTTTATCTCACTGCCCCAGGACCATAGTATCCCTGATAAATATTTGTGTGTGTGTGTGCATGGATATATACATTTACAGATTTATAGTGAAACTCTCATGGAAAGAGCATTAATATGGTAACTAATGACTAGCATACTATATGGTCTTCTTCCAGGTAAGAAACACTAATTTTTGCATCTTCACTGTGCATGTGCTATATATTCCTTATATTTGTGTAATATATTATATAGAATTATTTTTTGGGGTAAATGATGGTGAGCCATTCCTTTCAAGTCCTTAAATATTTTAGTAAAGTATAATTACAAAAAATGCAAAACAAGAATTTTGTTTTCTTGGAAGGAAATTGTTAGAATTTTTGTGTGTTTATTTCCTTTTGTACAATATAAAAAGCAACGCAATAGTCTCGCAAAGTGTGAGCAGAAGTGGCTCTGTTGATTTCTGTAAGAAAATGGATATGAACAAATAAAATACTCTGCATGATTTTTGATTAGATATGATTTTTGAAAATGTGAAAACTATGCCAATATTTGGAAATCAAATTTAGTGGAATCAATTAAATCATGTCATCACTTCTGCCTTTACATAGCTTATGAACAGTTTAAGTACAATTAACATTATTTGCAGAAAATAAACAAATCTGAAATGAAAAGTCATCAGATGCATTTTACTGCTGCTGCTTTGTAAGCTATGTAAATGCAGGTTCGTGAAGTAAATGATGATTGATATTAGCAATTTCAAGTAGCCGTTCTTTGGCGTATTGCCCTTCTGCTGGAGACAATATTATTTTTCATTCTTTTTCTAGTTATAGCATGGATTTGTGTTTTAACTGTAAGAGCTACCTTGCCCTAACTGAAATGCACGTATGTGATGCAACAGTGGCATGGGATATGCATGTTTGCATTATCAGTCCTGCACCATTAGAAATGATTCTTCATAGTAATATTAAGGCATGACCTCATCTGCATAGAAATTGTTTCTTTGTATTAGCAGCCTGAGAAGAAAGGTGAGAAGGCAGCACAAAGTCTGACAGTTTCTCACACTAGTGAGTGTTTGGAGAGTCCCCATACAAAACAGGGCATAACTGCAGGAAACTTTATGGGGTGAAAGGCCTTAGAGTATACTTTATTTGACTTAAGTATTAAGAGTTTAGTTGCAATAAGGAGACCTTGAGAGTGTGACACTGGGAAAACAACTGTTTGCTTGAAAACTAGTGGAGTCGTGAATTAAAAAAGGGTAGACTGAAGTGCCCAGTAACCTCCCAGATCAGTCATGGGCAGCATCCAAAGGGATGTGAAAATCAGATAAATGAAGGAAGCGTTTCAGATGGGTCCTCCATGGAAATACAAAAACAGTTTGCCATGTCAGCTCAGATCACTAAATCTCTCGGCAGCCTTCATTACATAACCTATGCAACTGATACTGTCGTCGCTTGGGTGTGAGCCAGCTTGAGGGGGAACTCTGTGGTAATTTTGCACTGGCAGGAGTAGGAGGAGATGCACCGATTGACCTAGTAGGTATTTCCCCTACTCATCAAAAAGCAATAGGCATGGACAAGCCACAGGGAGCACTGTACCACTAAAGAGCCTCCTGTCTAGTTAGTGTCTCACCTTCTATTTTTAAATGTCTCATGGAAGTACTGAGGAAAAGCGATGGAAGAGAAGAAGAATATAAATGTTATGGCTTAGCAGTATCAGCCCTTGTCCAAGTGCAGGAAACTGTCTTTCACTGAGAGCTTTGAGATGCTTCTAGTTCAAAAGATTTCAGAGATGTGAAGATTCAGTTATGCACACAAATTTCTTGTGTAACTGTCACTCCTTACTGGTGGCAGATAAAATAAGGGAGAACATCCCTTCTAAGCAGTTCTTAGGACAGAACATCAGCATGGGAGCACACAGCTACAAGGTGACAAATACTTCATCAAATGACAGGAAATTTTTTCTGCTGTGGCTGGAAGTATAAATGTAGAGACAGCTTTTACTCACGTCTCAGATCTTATGATGCAAGCAGTTATTTCAGTGCACAATAAAATACTTTGGAAGAAATTCACAGTTTTAAGCTCTATTCTAGAGGGTTATTTTTTTCCCTCTTTGTAAATATAGTGATCTTACTGTAGTTTTATCTTTCTTGATTAAAGGACTACTAGCAGATACCTTAGGATTAAAATGTGGGGTAGCATTTGCTTTTTGTTTTGCTTTTTACAGAGTCTGGTGTGAGTGGAGATATCTGTGAGTTGGAAAATATATCCACCAGACTACTGTATCCTGCATATTCGATTTCAACATGAACTTGCTGTGTTCTGTGTCAGAGTTAAAAATGTGGACTTGGTATGAACAGAAAGTGAAGCAGAAAATTAAAATGCGTTTTCCCCAAATGAGCAAATGGCAAAGTAAAGCAAGAGCCTGAAAATAGAACGTGACTGCATAAAATGGCTTATTCACAATTTTTATTGTTAAGGACTTACCTCTGAACTTTGCTGTTTGCTACAGTGGCATCTTACATATCTACACACCAGGAAGCTCAGTAGAATTAATTGTTTTGCTAAAGGAATATAAGTGCAAAACTTGTTATTTTTCTAATTTATTTCTTCAGTTGCATAAGCTCTCTGTATTGAGAATATTAAAATGTTTTCTGATCTGTTACTAGTGCATAGTAGCAAGGGGAAAGACTGGAAAAAGAGTTGGCATGAGTACTTCTTAACAAACAGGCATGTATTTCTTTTTTATATCTTAGCCAGGGCTTTGTCAGAGTGGGGGAGTTGAGATGGTTTAATACTCAGTCAGGCTGCTAAAATTACGGTCTGGTTTTCTAATTCAGAAGAGCTACTGGATTACAGAAATGGTAGGTATAATTGTCAACTCTATGTGAAAAAAAAGAAGAAAAAGAAAAAGGGAATCTTTGACACTGTAAGAAGTCTGAAGTAGTCTTCTTTCAAAAAAGAAAGAACGTCTTCAAAAATTATTGTAGTTCAGTTTGGATGTTTTGCTTATATTTCAAGTTAATACTTTTCTTTATGATGTAGTGTTTCAACTTGCATTATGGTATTCATTTGCCATTTAGTTCCAATCAAGGAAATAAAAAAGCAGTAGAAAGCATTCAAAGAAAGCAAAGTAGATTCTGTACTGCTTTCTTTAGATACTAAAGTACTTCAGATTCTGTTACTCCTTCCTTGAACCATTCCTTCATTCAGCATATCACTCTTTCTCTTTTTTTCCTTTCCCTAATAATTTTTTGGGGTATGTAAGAAAGAATTACACATTTGATAAACTACCTAGGTCCTATCCAGTGATCCCATTGTATCATCTACTGGGTGTCTTCATCTGCCTCTGCTTGTTCTTCAGTATTCTGCAGAGTACCCCTGTGCACATTTGGCACTAGAATCTTTAGCCTAGGAAGGATTGTGCAACTCCTCAAGCAGAACAGTATTGCCCTTTTGTTCCCCATGGTGCATGAAATGAATATTTTACTGGCAAGGGCAGGTATCTGATCTGCAGCAAAAGAATCTTCGGTCTTGTGAGACCTCATCTCAAGGAGGCCTTCATGGGGAAAAATGTTGTGGATGAGGAAAGATAACGACGATACAGGTTTGGAGAAAATATTAGTCCTAATGTGTTCCTCTCCATTCTGCTCCTTTTTCCCCTCTGCTATTCAAATGGAGAGGAACATAGATGGCTTAAAAGTAATTCTGTAACCAGAATGCTCTACTCCCTCACCACTGACTCTTTATAAAGAGAAGATTCTCTTCCCTCATTCCTTAAAGCAAAGGTGATCTTAGTTAATCTTGCTTCAGAGCTAACCTCTTACGAAAGGCCACCTCTGTATTTGAAAAGAGCTGAGTTCATTTGAAAAATATTAAGCTTTTGAAAGGATTACACTGGAAGAGGGGCTAACTGGGCTGGAGATGGATGGGGGCATTTTCTGTGGACTCTTAACTGACAGAAGATTGGTAGGAAAGGAAAAAGCTTCCCTGCCTACTGAAACGAGGCATACCTAGAACTGGTCCTATGTAAACTATCAGAGCTCTCAAGTACTGACATTTATACTGCATTTAAAGTGAGACCAAAGGATGGAAAACTGGTTGTCTGAGTTATTTTGGGGTTTTTATTATGTTCAGGGATTAATTTGGATGACAACAATGGTGTTTTTAGTGCAACAAATAGAATTTTAAAAAGCAATCTGGCAGAAGATCTGAGAAGCAGAAGGTGAAAATAAATAAAACGGAGCAGTGAAGAATGCAGAAAGAAACAGAGAGTGTTCAAAGACACATAAATGTTATGAAGGCTCGAGCCAGATTCATGTGCAAACATCTAAGGTAGAAATACTCTTCCCTCCTTTTTACCTTTCCCTGACAATATGCTCTTACAGCCTCTGCTCCCTCCTGCATTTACTCTTATGACAGAACTTAAATGATGGAACAGAAGAAAAAGGAGGCAGATGTGACTATGTGGGAAGTTGCTTTGCCACTCAGTTGTGGATGGGAACCACATCATCTTGCGTAGCTTGTGGGAGGGGGATTTATTCTTTCAGAGTTTTGAGTAAGACTTATGATTCCACCTGGATTTATGTACAATAGCTTTCCTGTCTGTACTCTTTAACTTTCTTTGAGAGCTCTCTGACTAAGTTATTTTCCTCCTGGGGTGTATAAAGTATACTCTCACCTTCACTGGGATAAGATACTCTTGAATACAGAGTCCTCTGCTGAAGTCCTTTTGCAAGTATTGTCCATTCTCATGGAAATTTCACCTGGAGCTCATCTGTAGGGTCTTACTTAGGTTGGGTCATGTGGCAGGACATTATACACTCAAAATGGTGTTACTGTATGCTGCAATCCTTGTTCTAGGAACTTTATACCAAAGTTAGCAAGCTATTTATGCTTACGTTTAATTGTAGTGATTTTTAAGTCATCTCACTGTAGTCAGTGGTACAATGCCTAAGCTTAAAGATGAAATCATACTGAAGTGCTTTGCTGGCTTACTGCCCGAGCTGGCTTTCAGCATATTATAGGCAGCCTTTCCTGTGATGATGGTGAATTAGAATTGTGCTAAAGTGTTTCTAGCAAGATGAAAAATCACTCCAATCTAGGGGTTTTATTGCTTTTTCCGCTTTCTATGAACTCAAAAATGAGGCCATTTGTATGAAAAATGGCACTTGAGAATATGAAATTTCCAGAAGAAATGGGGATTCTTTTTCTCACAGAAGTTGAAAGCATGGTGGACAATTCTTTAAAACAAACAAACAAACAAACAAACAAAAAAAACAGCACATGATTCTGTCTCTGCAAATGGTGGTCCTATGGGAAGCTGTGGACATGCAGAATTATCTGAATGCTGTTAACTACTTCTGAATTAAATTTACCTTAGTGCTCTAATCCTGCATTAATATCTTCCCACAGAGCCACTGTGACAGGGCTTCAGAGAAACCTGTGGGTCTCCGTGTCTGTTTCCTGTTTGCTGATGGGTGTATATGCACAGTGAGTCAATGCTGTATGTATTGTTCTCACTGCCTGTTAACTGCTGTTTTCTTGGTTTATGAAAAGCTGCTTAGTGAGTGCATCCAAAATATCATTCCTGATGAAGAGAGAATTTGTGTTTACAGAACAGAAAGTAAGACATGACCAGTAATTAAGGTGAATCTAATAGTTTTGCTCTTCTTGGTGACTGCAGATACATTTGCCCCGTGATAAGCAGGGAACTCTTGAACAGGCATTTTCTTCTGTGGTTTTTCACTGCATATTTAGTAATTTGAAACTATATGATTTGTTTAATGCCATTTCACCACTTAGCTTGCAGAATCTCTGTGAGAAATACTCCAGGTCCCTTGACCTTGCTTTTTCAAAAAAAATTTTTTTTTTAAACAGCATGTCTGGAATGTGGTTCATGTGATATATTTCCTCTGTGGATTTATCTTTTGCATCCAGCATGTAAGCTTTCCTTATAACTAGGACCTCTGTACTTCAGGTACCACTGTAGACAGTTTGACTCACGTTTTTCTTTGTCAGTTGTGGAACACTTACATTGTTATTTCTGATTGGGAAGGAGCAGGATTCTGCCCCTGACTGATTTTGCTCTGAAATCAGACAATGCTCTTGCACAATCTTTCATGCATTGCAGGACCACAAAGTCTGTGGTCGAATATTTAGCAAATGCATTCATCACACAAATTTCTACAGATTCTTGGTTTTATACATCAGTTAGATAAATTTATGCTGCAGCTGGATGGGATTTTATTCCTTTATTTGACAAGGACTTTCTTTATAAACATCTGTAAATTTAGTGATACTTTTGCCAGTTGGATTTAATTCTTTCAAGTGGTAACCTAAGAGGAAAACAGGAGGAGTGCTACAGTGGTTAGAATAGATTCATTGCAAATCTAATATTCATAATTTTTGTGTATTACTTGCTTGAATTTTTAGGGATAGTTTTTCGAGGGGCGGGGGGGAATGTCATTAATCAGTCATGGGTAAAAAATTCAAAGCACCAAAAGCAAGAAACCAGGCTATTCTGGAAATGGTAGCAAGTTTTACTTTGCCTTTGGTTGTATATCTTGCCTGTATTTTGTTGCCAACAGTTCCAGAAGTCTTGCCTGTTTTCAGGGAGGGATATGAGGGCACTGGAGAAATGTTGACTATTTTATTTATGATTATCTTAGTAGCATTAAATAATGCACAGTGCTGTCCACACTGGTATCTTATTACTTTTGTAACATTGAGTCCAAGGACAGAAACATCAGCAAGGACAGAGAACGTGGGCTGCATTTTGGAAATAGCTTTAGTTAGGCAACCTGCTATGCATGGGTTTGGAGTGTCTTCCCTGTGCACCCCAGCTCCCAGAGCTGCCCTCGTGCAGGGCACACCCTCTGTGTACATTCTGCACATTCCACAAGTTACTTTGCTTATATAACCCTCACTGCACTACCTTCCTCTCCCCACATAGGTGAACTGCCAGCTGCCCTTGCTTAAACAGCACTGCTATCCTTGCCCACCGTTCAGGCTTAATACACAAGAGGCAACCTTTATTTCTGGTTCTATTTCTCTTGTTTCTAAGAGCTAGGAGTATCAGTCGAAATATTTTCCAGGGCAGAGCTAAAGCAGTTGTTTACCAGCTGCTGAATCAAAAGTGATTTTGTATGCTACTGTGCTTTCTTATATTGAAATATTAAAAACTGTTCGCCCAGAACCACATAGCCCTCTCATTCAGCAGTGCTGATGATGGAAGGTTACAGGCTAAACCCTGCCATGTGAATGTAGAGTGCTGCTGCAGCTTTCATTGAAATGCTTTCTGACAGGCATACCTGTACAACATACTGAGCTACCTTTTTTCTTTCTACATGTCAGCAATGCTAACACCCATCTTGTATTTAAAAAAAGATGCTGAGATCATCACACCAAGTTGTACTTCAGGTACTCAGAAATTTTAAATAGTGCAGTTAAAAATAGATTCATCCAGGACATGAGTGAGTTCAGGCTTCAGCTTTTCTTACCAGGTTCTGGAGATTTCATAAGAATAAATATTTTCACGTTTGGATTGCTTTATCAATGCTGTCAATAATTTGCCAGGAATAATTGATAATAAATGACTGTAATGATAATATCAGTGTCAGTTACATCAATAAATATGGAATCTGCCACAAAGTGGCAGGTTGTGTGAAGTAAAGAGTGTAGAAGTCTCAAAAGACTCTGTTCTAAAATAAAAACTTATTTTGTTTTAAAGGTGTAGAACTCTTAATTTTAAAGTTCAGTTTCCATTATTTTAAAAGTCCCCTTTATCTTTCATCAGATTCATCTGTAGATATTTCTGCTTAAACACCATAGGACAGTTTTCATTTTCTGCACTGTAGAGCATTTCTGGCTCTTGCTGCAGTCAGTTGAAATTGTGGGCATGCAGGAACTTTAGGAATGAATTGTTAGTTGTTGTTATTAATTTCTTTGGGAAACGCAAACTCTGTGACTCACTGTTAACTCATGTATTGAAAAATGCTGTGCTCTTTCTTCACTGTAAGCACAGAACTTCAAAGCACTACCTTCCAACGCTGAGTAGAATTTGAGCAGCAGAATTGTGAATGGGGATGTACTTCACTAATCTGCAAAGCCCTGGAAAGCTGATAATGGACCACAGATACAAAAGTACAGGAGTTGAAAATTGTATCCTTGGTATCTGTAGAGAAACTACCAGAATATGTCTGAATGACATAGGACATACATAAGTATGATGTCACCAGCTTAAAAGCATGTCTTTCTGAGGTGTTTTTTTTTACATTGGTTCCTGGTCTGGAGTTTTAATTTGATGTCGTACATTTGATCATTATATCCTGTTTCTTTTAAAATTCTGGGCTAATTTACTTTCTTTTGCTGTAATTTCCATTTTCAAATTCTTTGATAAGTGTCAGCCAGTGCCTTTTCAGACATTTCCTCTGTATATAACCCAGAGAGCTGCTTAATCATAAGTCATCTGTGCAGCAATATGGTTTTATTATTATTCATGTCTTTCTAAAAGCTGAAGCCAAATCTTAATTTGAGAGCACAATAGTTGAGTCTTAGAAAAAAGAGAATGTACAGTAAGTCACAGTGGACCCAGAAATTTCCAACCTTTCATAACAAAGGGCTTGGCAAAGTACTTTGTGCTCTCACATTGTCACCTTTGTATCTGCCCTTTTGTTCTTTTGAGAGTCTTTGCTGAGGTGGACTCTGTACCAGAATTGCAGGGACATGTTAAGGAAGGCTACGTTGTGTAGGAAATCTTTTTCCCAATTCTTCCATGCTGGATTTCTTATTTGAAAGAGCAGGCTTCCTCTGGGAGAGACCTGTATGCGACTGAGTCCTTAGTTTACAGTGTCTTCTTTGGAGGTGGCAGCTTTCCCAGTACCTATCAGCGCTGAGTGTCGTGAGCACTGCATTTCACATCTATCTCCTTAGCAAGGAATATAAATAGAAATCAAAACCAGTTGTGCAAATGCGTTCTGTAAGTAAGCTGAAAAGAAATGCCTCCTGCCTATATACTTCCATTGATGCATTCTATTTGCTCGTTGTAAATCTAAATTGCTATGTCTGAATATATTTGCAACTAGATCATCTAGGATAAAGCTACTGAGAGAGAAAAAGAGAGAGAGATCATCTAGCACAGGAAATATTTTCTTGGAATGGAGAAAAAAAAAGGAGAAATGAACTGAAAAGGCATTACGTTTTGCACCGTTAAGCATTCTAAAAATAAGCTGGGAACATAAAAGTATCTGATACGTACATTTTTTTTTCCTTCTTTTCTTTTCCTCTCTTCTTCTCAGACATGTGTACTCATAAAATTTAATGGAGTGGAATTGCCTGAAAGAGCTGGACCGTTTTTAATATACCTTTCTGTAGCTCCTAGTTACATATGTGAACAATTTTAATTAAAAAAAAAAAAAAAAAAAGATTCGTAGTGATTCTCAGACGTGTTGTGGTTGATCATCTGTACTGGACAGATGGATTCGGTCACTGTAAGGCAAATAAATAAATTAGCACTATCTTTGAAATGTATAGCCACACTTGGCATCTGGAGTTACCATACACCCTCCCCTCAGTTCACATGCCTTCACCTATACTGCTGAACTGGCCTAACTTTATATTCTGTTTGGCCTTGAGTTAGAACAGAGGACCACCTGCATGAAAGAGATGTGAAATGTTATGCGTGCCTTTGTAATGGGATAGAGTACCAGAGTACCAAGTCTGCAAATATTTTACTGAGCAGGTCATGTATTAAGTAAAGCACTGAAAGGTAAAATGATAAATGATGAAGTCATCATTTTAGAACTGGTGTCCAGGTGGTGAAAAGCCAGAGGGCTAAGATTTAGAAAAAAACAGCTTCCTTTAAGCTTCACTGACTTGGTGTTTTGCCTTCACTGTGCAGGATGAAGCTGCAGTGTCTAGGCTAGCTTTTTGTCTGTTTGTCTATGAATCTGACTGTTAAGCAAAAAGCTTGTAAAGGAAGGATATGGATGTGCATTTGACTGTCGTGATTTATCTTTTCATGCATTTCATGGGCTGTAAAAATGCATGCTGTATAATGCTGGGATTTTACCCAGTCTAAGGTAAATATTTGCTAAATGCTTTAATTAATTCTGCCCTACAGTAACCACAGACACTGCATTTAGGCATTCACCTTGTTCTCTTCCTTCCCCACATTTTTAACCCCAAGCTGCAGGTAGTGTCTGCTATCAACAGACTAATTCAAGGTTCCAAACTCATTGGAAAGAAACTCTGGGGAAAACTTTCTATCCCATCATGTCTTTCTGAGTTAGCTTTCTACCAGATCGCTGTTTGCAGAATAATCTACTAGCTACAGGAGGAGATAGAGTGAAGAGTACTCAATAGTATCAGGGTGTTTTATGCAGCTTCACTGTTGCTTTCATTGTACAATGTTGTTAGTGTAACTCAGAAGGAAATTTGGTTTGATTTGAAGTTACCTATCTCATTTGTGACTGTTCAGTGTGTGATCTGGGTGCCTGAGCCTGAACGCATGCATTTGGACTGATGTGGGTAGCACAAAGGTATGGGGTGGAGGGCCTATCAGTCATTTTTCAAAGCAGTCAAGCTTTCTGAACTATGCAGCAAGTTACTTTATTCTCTTTCTTCTGCCTACGGCAGTGGAACATCAGTCAAGTATTTTCAGAGAGAAAGTCAGTTGTTTCCTGGTGGTCTAGAGGGCTGAATGTGCTCACTAAAGGGACAGCTCAAAACTAGAACTGGTGCAAAGGAACAAGTGAGATGAAGAGGGCAGGCAGTAGGGAGAAAGCTGATCCTTTAGTGGCAGCAAGCTATGAGCAGGTAGAGAAGACAGTCTTGCAAACTGGCATCATTTAAAGAGATAGCTTCAAGGAAAGAATTCAAGTTTGGGTAATATGCATATATAATTGCCACCCTTAGGCTCTAATCTTAGAAATCAGATTTCACTGATCATCAGGAGTAGTAGCTTCCTTATTTCTCAGGGACTGCTTCTGACAGACAGAATTCATCTCCTTATATTTTCTGTCAGTGCCCTGATGGGGTTCCCTTTTCAGCTGTATAATAGCCTCCTTTCATAAACTGAAAACTCATCACAGATTAAGGGGCACAAGTAGTGGCCTAATGCCATTTTTCTGGCTGTATGTATTACCTGGAAGCAACCAACTTGTTGCATGAAAGGTCTTGTGATGAAAATAAATGCCTTGGTTCCCCTGGCTAGAGCATGGCAGCGAGAAAGAGGTAAGAGAGTTCTGTGTCCAGCTCAGCTCTGCACTTTCTGCTGGGGCTTGAACCCTGCATTCCTTCATTCTGTTTTGCAAGAGGAGAAAGTGAGTAAGTGCATACCTTACCTAGATGTCTCAGAAAATTAGCCTTTAGGCAAGAAAATCTCAAAATTACCCAAGTGAATCTTTCACTCTCCATATGCATCTAAATAACACTTAAAGAGCATGTAAACACTCATGGATCAGCTCTGAGTGAGGCAACTTTGAAGGACAAAGTAGGTCCATATGAAATTGTTTGGAGACTTTAGAGCTTCTTGTTACCTCATTTGTGCATTTAATGATTACTGTGAGTGTATGCATCAAGGGTTCCTGAGGTTTGGATTCTGGCAGCTGTTGACAGGCCTACCTGCAATGCATGCGCTGCACCGTGGTGTAGGAGTCCTGGTAAACTTGGGGTTGTTTACCAACTTCTGCTCCATATGCAAACTGCATGGAGGCCATGCAACATATCTGCTACCAGACACTTAACACAAAGCAAAAGCTCTGATGTATGAAGACATTCAGAAAAAGCAGAGTGCTCTCTGCCTGGGAGAGAGTCCTTATGGCAGCAATACTTTTCTAGAGATGAGCCATCTGTCTGAATAGCATATTTAGCTCTCTGCTGAGAAAGGCAGGGGAAGGATAATCTGAATATAATGGTAGTAGACACTATTTATTGATAGCCTGGGTGGCTGTGTGTGGCCAGAACAAGCATTCATATGGGGAATGGATGATACACTCATTTAACATGGCAAGGCAGGAGTTTAAAAAAGACTTATGTAAATTAAGGATAGAGATATCTCTGAAAACCAGGGAGCCTTTATGATTTTTAGTCACATATGAGCTTTTCAAAATGATGGTGTTTCTGAACTACTCAGAAGAATCTTTCAGCTTAAAAGAGAAATTTACTCTTCACACAGAGATGGTTGAAGTTGTGGATCCTGGGTGCCTCATGTTGGAACTTAGACGTGTGGGTTGCTCTCTGCAGTCTGATTTGCTTACAGAAGCTGAATATTTGACAGGATTATCTCGGTTGTGACCATTTACCTGAAAGTTGATGAAATCAGCATAGAATTTTCTTACAGGTGTCATAAGCCCAGTTCTAGCTAGTAAGAGAGAGGTTGGATAATAACGTTTAGAGTTCTTTGTCATTTATCACAATAAAATATACAAATATGAAACTGAGGGCTCCTGTCCGAGGCACTGCTTTCTCCCAGTGAGTATGGCTACAACAGTGAAGCAACAGGATGCAACCAGGTGAAGAAATGAAACCACAGTAACAGAGTAATTTTTTTGATGAATTAAAAAAAAATAAAAATTAAAACCTTATGTAAAAAATATAAAGAGAAATCAATCCTTTCTGTCTTTCTGTCTTTCTTGGAATCCACCCTGAACCAGATGTTGGGAGTCTGTAGTTTAGTGTTTTTGGATCACTGCCCAGACTTTTACCTATCTTTTCAGCTATTTACACGGGTTTTATTTCTCCAGCTGTGCTTTCACTGATACTGTACAGTCACAGACCTGCTAAGTTGGGAGTCACTAATAGAGGGAGTTACTGTATTTTCATTTAGATGAACGGTGATGCAAAACATCAAATGGAAATAATTTTGTCTTTGCTCAAAGAGCAAGAGGATCAAGCTTAATGAAGGGTGTGAAGAAATCTGCTGTGGACAATGATAACACAGAAGAAGGGAAGGGAGTGGCAGAGGAATTTTCTTTCCAATACCATCACAGAGAAGGTGCAGACAGCTGCTTCTGTGTATGGGAAAAGGTGCAGGGAATGTCTTTTGTCTGAAACAGACTAAATTTCCTTTGTGTTGCTTGGCTTAAAGTCCTTCTTGGTTTGGGTGATTTTTGCCCTTACTGCCTTTTAATTTCCTTGATGTTTTCTTTTTATTTGTTTATTCATTATTGTAACTTCTGCTGTTTTATTTTTAATCCATAAATATAATACTATTTACAGAATTGTACGTATTCTTTGTTGTGAGCATACAGAATTTCTGTCAGTTCTCTCATTTTATAACATATACTGACAGTAAACTCATGAGTCTATAATTCAGTCCTCTGAAAGACCACTAAATGTAGTCCATAGGGATGCTCATACAGTTGCACTAAAAAAAAAACAAAAACTTTTTGTGCATTTCTACATTACAGCTTTCCAGCCTGTAGTAGTCTCACTTGTAAGCTTTAGACTGTAGAGAGAAGAAAGTTTCTCAGCAGAAAGCTGGTAAGGGCTCTCCTGAGTGTAGGGGTGTAATTTTTAAAGGTGTCATGTGGCAGCCTGCCTAAGAGACTGATGGTTCAAGTTTGGTCCTGACTGTGGATTTAAGCCAGTACCCTAGAGGTTAAATATTCCATAGCCTGTTACCAATCCCTTGAGCTAGCTGGTGTCTCCAGGTGCTAGTCTTTTACACAAGCTTCTTAACAAAAGCAATTTCATTGGCGGTAAGAATCAGCTAGTTCAGTTCAAGTGGAATTTTTTAATGAAGTCTCATACCAGCCAGGCTGAGGATCATCTATTGGAAGGAGAGGCAAACGAAGAAAGGCTAAGGGAAATTGGGATATTCTGAAAGGCTGTTTTACAGTGCTGTTGATCTAGGATGGGGTGGCAGAGGGGCGTGCCTCAGAGCGGGTGTTTGAGGCTATGAACAACCATTTTGTTACTAAGCTTTCTGATTGATGGGCAGTCCTTGCTATTTCATAAAACAGCACTAGCTGTAAGCCTAACCATGTGAAAAAATCCTCCCAGACGTACTCTTTCAGGACAGGTGGCAGTGGTGACTATGCTCTAAGAGGAATGTTGACAGTTGTCATGTTTGTCACCAGTTTTGGAGGTACACTACAAGACTGAACACAAAACTGTTACTCTTGAACGTTAGCACAGTACTAGCAGCTTTCTTTTAAGACAGTATTTCTGAAGGGAAACTAAGGATATTAAATAAGACGGATTTTTATTTTTAAAATCTTACAGAATTCAGTGTGTAGAGCTAGAAGGAGGTGAGCAAGAGGTCAAGAACATACACGTTGTAACCTCGTTTGTGTTTTTAAATCAGTCGTGTTTTATCTTTACTACTAAATTTTAATCCCAGAGTTCCTTTTCTTCACAGAAGCTATACTTCTGTGTGAGAACTATTATAGAGCTTTTCTAACACATGCATTTTGTCTCCTTTTATGATCCTTAGCCTAACAATTTAAAAACTTTGCCAACCATCATATTTGAACATTAATACACTATCTGTTCTTTTCCTTAATATCAATTAGATTACTGGGAATTTGGAAGTTTTTAGAAGACTGTAAAAGTGCGCAGGTTGTGTAAGAGACACATCCTTGTATGACCTGAGTATTCAGGTTTATACATTTTAACCACAGAAATACTGGTTTGTGAGAATGTGTTTGGCTGCATCATCCATAAGTGGCTGCTCAAAGAACATTTTGTGCATGTAATTTATGTAATTTGTTAATGCTCTGGTGCATTTTGAGGGCCTCTTGAGTCCCTCAAGTTTATCATTTGGGTAGCTGTTACCTTGCTAACATGGTTCCTGTTAAAATCCAAAGGCTCTGGTTCTCTACTTACATTTTGATTGTGATTCAGTCCTTATTTCTACAACTCGTATTTCACTGTTTTCTTCTCTTCATTTTTTTATTTTTTTTCCCCATCCCAGCAGCCATCTGGTACTTTTTTCTGTCAGCCAAGTTTCTGCTCTTTACCTGGACCCTTTCAAACAGAGACTCTAGAAGAGAGTGGATTAACAGTTGTCACTGGAAAATGAGTTTATTTCCAGCTGGAAAAGCTGTGAAATATAACTATTCATTGATATGTTGTACAGTTCTTCTTGGACACGCTTATTTGAAGGCAAATACCTAGGAATAATTTCCTTTACAGTTAAAAATCTGTGAGAAGACTGTTGGTATCTTTAAAGAGAGTTGGCTGATTGAAATTGATCATATTATGCATGAGGTCTCAACATAACAAAATGTGTTCTTTTGCAGACAGGTATTTGTTATTAGCCAAAGGTGAGAGTCTTGTGATGGGAGACTTTACTGTGGGTCAGCTTTAGTCTCACTGAAAGAGATTTATGAGTATCATACTATAGTTACCCTTCTTTTTCTCTGTCTTTTCTGTATTGTGCTGCAAAGGGCCTATTTGCCCTGCATTATCTTTGTTCCTTTTATAATAAAAGTAGAAGGACATCAATCACTCGAGAAGCAACCTATTCTCTTTTCTGTCCGTGGTTTATTATAAGTGTCCAAAGAGTAGAATGTACTTGTGTACTCTTAATTATTTCAAGAACTGAAATGTCTAGGCTAGTAGTAAAAGTGTCATGAAATTACTGTAAGGTTGCATGAGTTTTGGCTGTAAATCTTATTCACCTTGACTAGATCTCATAGTTTAATTCACTGGGGTATAAAATACCATTTACGCTAGTTCTTAGTTCACTTAATCATAATTAAATGACTTCAGAGGGCAATAATTCCTAGAGACTCTTTCTTTGATGTGACACAAATAACAAACTGTGTTTGTAATGTAAAGGTGTTCTACTTCACTTTTACATTTGCCCTAGTCTTATGCAGCATATAATGTTCTCTTTAGGTATAGGCATATGCTCTTATTACATGCACCATATGGGTCACAGATGTGGCTGACATGAGTACATGACATCTATTTTAATTCCCTTGCACTATACCAAAGCTGCTCTTACACCTTTTCACAATGGTTAGAAAGGGACTTCTGCTGAAAGTTTTCAATTTTTTTTTCCCCACCAAATGATGACCCAGGGAGGCTTCTTTTTCTGCCATCAAGTTATATTGTGTTAATAAAAACCCTTATGAAAGTAATATTTTGTTGTTGCTGAATTAATTCAGTGAAGCACAGCTTCACTGCAATGTACCAGTGGTTTCTTTTTTAATGCTGGTGTATAACCAATACTTAGCTTGTCCTTGCTTTTCCTCTGCTGATCCCAGTGAATGCGTATTTTTTGGAAGGATAAGAACCATCTCCAGATTCTCCATGAGCTTAGAATTTGAAATCTAGTTTTAAGTTTTGCAACTACATGTTGATTTTATCATAACTTAAGAAATACTTATACTTTGGGGAACAAGTTTGGAAGTAGAAGTTTGTTGCTATTCTGTTTTGCCGTACATATACAAGTTTACTGATCTGAAATATGTGTGTGTATACTATGTGTGTGTATATAAATATATATATATACATAGCTGATCAGCTCACTTTACTCATATGTTCTGAACCAG
Organism: Callipepla californica brunnescens; assembly: GCA_023055505.1. Lineage (NCBI taxonomy): Eukaryota > Metazoa > Chordata > Aves > Galliformes > Odontophoridae > Callipepla > Callipepla californica. The sequence goes on from JALIRH010000013.1 coordinate 6,693,178, forward strand.
GATGACAATACACTGCTCTCATGTAGCATGTTCTATGCAAGCACAGTAACCTGTGAATACTGCTGCCATGGTAACCACTATGGACCAACCTCAGGATTTTCATCTAAAGAACACAGACCTCTAGCTGTAAATGGAACATCCGAGTAGCTTCTCAGTGAGAATTTGTCTGTCCATCTAGCTATCTAAAGACTTAGTGAACTGGCAGTTCTTTTGAGCCAGGTTGGAGGAAACGAATTTCTGTGAATAACAGTTCTCACTAGGAAGTGAACAGATATAATTTGCAGATCAAGACATATAACATGTTAAAGGCTTTTATAATTTGTAAGTGATTTTATTTGTTGCCTGCAGTGGAAGCTGGATCAGTTCCAAGAGTACGTGTAGAGCTTTTATCATTCTGAAGTTGAACAGGAGGCTGCTTGTCTTCTTCAGTAGCAGCAAATATACCAATGAAAGACAGATGCCCAAGTTACATTAGAGCTAAAGATGAGGAATTTCTTGACTATGTCCGATAATCAGCAGTGGAAAGTGAAGAGCCACAAAATGGCATATTCGTATTAGGTCACTGTTCCAATTCTTCACCCAGAGAAACCCATGTGTTGTAAAGCTGAAAACTATATGCTCCATCCACCTAAACTGTCTCTATTTATTGGTGTACATTGTGTGACCTAGTATAATGATACGGGGACTGAGCTAGCACAAAGCCACAAAAGATGGGGGCAGGAGGAGCCATGATGGAGGCATGTATCAGACTCTGAATTTGTCTTTACTGCCCTTTGAAGTTCTTCTGTGTGGCCTGTGAATATCTTTTCTTAGTGGAAAAAAAAATGCAATAATGTCAGGAGTTATTCACTGGAGTATTTTATACATAGGGAAAAATATTTCTTCTTTCCCAAAGTGTGACAGAACCCCATGAGATGTGCAAGTATTGCATTTCTTTTTCACAAACTGACTGCCTCTGAAATCAAACTCTGAAAGGAGGGGAGCTAGCATGGAATGGATTCAAGAACTCTCATGACCCAAAAAGTAAGTCTTGTTCTTTTCTCTGGGGTGTGGAATCAGAGGTGAGGTACGCTTTGAGATTTTCAGTGCAAATTGGAAATGTGCAAATGCCTTTTATTTCATCTAGCCTCTGGTCATTTCATGTCATTAAAGTGTTACTGCTTCTGAAATGCTAAGTGTTCTCCATCATTTCTTACCTGTTGGTTTTAATGAAACAAATAGAATGATCTTCCTATCTCTTGTACCACATATTGTTAGCAACATCCCATCTTCTGTCTCAAGGCACCAGAAATGCAGAAGCACAACTCTAGATTCTACAAGTATTTCTGTTATCTGCTTTCTCAATGGACATACAGAAGATACATTCAGATTTTAAAAATTTGTGCTACGTTACATAAATTTTCTGAAGTTGAAGTATGCTGGTAGGCAGATATAATGAAAATGCAGTTTTCTTTGGATAAATTTGCTGCACTTAATTCATGGACTTTCCTACTTAGTTTTCTGAATTTACATAGCAATCTTTTAATGCAGTTGCTGTCAATCTCACTTAACATCCTCGTGTGACAGGTCTAGCAGAATGTTGCATTCTATCTTCCAGCTTACCTGCAGCCCCTGGAAGAATCTGTGAAGGAGTTCAGGAGATCTTAGTTGTCTGAGTCTTGGTGCACAATGAGTTCCCAAGGCACAGTGATGGCTTTCCATCACTAACACTGTCTATGAGATCATTTCATTAAATTTGAAAAATTATCATTTCTACTTTGACATATTATTTGAATATATCTCAATTTAAATGTAAAAAGCAGAAGTAAAATGCAATTCATTGGAGCTCATGAGTTTAAAATATTTTAGAAAGGGTATGTAGACAATTTTGCCTTTGTTTTAATGAGATGTTTGTCCAAGTTAATTTGTTCTCTTGGTTTCTGTTTTGCTGGAAACACAGAGCTGTCTAACCCCTTCCTAGCCCAGTCTGCTCTTCTTGATAAACTTCTTTCTGAATCTCTGAGATATTGATAGAAATTAGATATGAGTTATACTGTGGAAAGAAGCAATTCAAAAATAAGCTGAACTGACACTCACCAGTGTTGGCAGACGTAACTGGGCTAAGGGTACTGACAGTACCCATTTATTTTGCAATCCAGAGAGAATGGGTATTGTGGCTAAACCTCCTGATCATAGTTTCTCCATCAATGTATATGACGTGTCTATATATGTTCAAGATCCTTGTTAACTCTTTGCAGCTCTTAAGGAATTGTTTTAGATTACTGCACTGCATTTTCATCAAGCTTCTTTTGTTAAAGATTATGCAAAAGCGAGTAGTTGAATTTCTACAAAATAATCTTTATTAAAAGGTCATGGCCTTTCTTCCTCCTTCTGAAACCTTAGAAGAGCTAGAGACTTTGTATCCCCTCTAGACATTAAGGGGTCCATTTCAAAGCAGAGAATGTGGGAGGTGTACACACAAATCTTCCTAACAAATAACGGAATTTGTGTTTTGACTTGACCCTTTTGAGCATGGCTTTGAAAATTTACCCACAAGAACATCTATCTGAAAAGTTTTCAGTCACCACTCTCTAGTAGAGAATTTATGTGCACACATGATCTGGACTGTACTTAACCTTATCTGTATATGGCTGTAAGGAAAGCAAAAAGAAAAAAAAAGAAAAAAAAATCAATTGTCTCATGGCTATTTAGCTTCCCTGGGGCATCTGTTGCCTGAGCTAACCATGACAGGACACTGTGATACTGGACATTGCTTTTATCTGTATTAGAAGGGGTGCACGCAGCCTTGCAGCAATGCAAGGAATAGCTCCTCTCGTTTCCCAGTCATGTTGCTAGCCTGTAACAGCTCGACATGCTGCTAAACTGACATGCCATTCTGTTTACTGCTTCTGCATCACCTTTGTACAGCAATCTGGAATGTACTTGATGGAAAGATTATTATATGGTTCAGTCAACTGAATTTCAGCTTCAAACTACAGATGCTCTCAGTGGAGAAGTTTCTAATACATAGAAGGGTCAGCTGAGGAGACTGATGGCTGCAGTAGATATCTGAGGGAGGGGATGTATTCTCTTTGGAGATTGGTACATAAGATAAGTACAGATAGGGCTGTGATAGTACTGGGTGGGAGGTCATCAAGATGGAACAGACACTGAAGTATGTGCCACAATGATTAGTGTCAAGTGTTTATAGTGAAGAATGAAAAAAAATCATCTGCACATCCTTTCCTGATTTTTCTTTTGTGAGGAGTCACTGATTTGAAGAACAACCATAGCAGAAAAACGTGATATTCCCCTTGAATATTTACTTGCTATGTAACTCCTCTCTGGGCAGTCTGTGAAGCCTGTAGTAGGTTTCTTAGCCCTCTGCAATGTTGTCAGTCAAATTCAGACATTTGGCATGTCTTCTAAAGAGAAATGTTATGAGCTCAGCATAAGCGATGCAGAGATGATACTTGTTTGTCAACTCAGAATAAATCAGGTGAAAAAAAGATTGATTGATTGATTGTCCCTTAAGGAAAAAGATGGCTGTTTTTACTGTGTAAGAGCAAAAAATTGCATCATCCCCTGCATGTAGCTGTAGATGAGGTACTTCTTTTAATAGAGTATTGCTTCTGATATGTGACCTCCAGAAGGTATACTCCATCTGGATGAATGATTCATTCAGAGAAATTACTTATCCAATTCTGAGATCTGTAGTAGAAAAGCAAGCAATTAACCTTTCCTAACAAGAGCCAGAGGAAGGTCTTGAAGAATTCAAAATGAAGCAGGTAGCTGGTGTTTATTTTCCAGAGGAAATTTTAACACCAGCAGATGGTGCTAAAATGTTCATTAAAAGAAAAAAAAAAGCTGAAAAACAAAGCCAAACAACAACAAATAAACAACTTAACTCAAATTTCCTTTAATTCGCAATCAGGGAAAGATAAATCAAGGTGGTTTAGCTGACTGCTGTGGGAAGCCAAATCAAGGGTGATGTTAGTCTTCTTTGTAGTCAGTCTAGTGTAACACATGAAGATGTCTGTGGCCCTTATTTTCTAGTTTGCTTTCAAGGTGGATCAGTTTTCCTTGAGTCAGGCTTTTACCTTGAATAAGGCAACATGAGCATTTCGGTAATTTTCACTCATATTCAAGCTGAGGATTAAACACATTGCTGTAGAGTTTTGCTGATAATGAAAGGAAAGTTTTAATATTTTTAGGCTCAAGTAGCAATTGCGTTTCTAAGGGTATTGCTATATGATTTTATTGGTTGTTAAACAAAAACTATTCAGTTTTTAATGTGGCAAAGCCTCTGATAATAAATAATAATATAAAAATGTATTACAGATGAGTTGCATGGATAACTCAGGAAGTTTGGTATACCACACTTGTGGTAGTCTTGTCTAAATAAGGACCAAGAACACCTTCTAAGTTATTGCCAGCCAAAATAATTTAATACATCTTCCAGATACTAACTAATAGTGTGACTGCTTGGGATTGTGCTCTGTAGTTCCCTGCTGCTCATTTTATGAATACTCCTTTGCAAGAGTCATCCAGGTGACGGAGTAACGCAAGGCACAGGTATCCACAATGACTTATTCTAATATCCTTTTTTTTTTTTTTTTTTGGCAGCAATGGTATGTAATTATTTACTGACCTATCAAATTGGTCACTGAATTACCGTGAAATTCAGATTCTAAAAGGCACTGTCATTTTGATAATTAGAGGCTGTATCTTACAAGAATGTGTTCTTGTTAAGTTGTAATTTGCTTAAAAAAAATAATTAAAGACAGAGGTTATTTAGGAAGGAAGGCTTAAGACCAAGATTATATTCAAAGGAAATTAAAGACAGGAAGCCCCAGGGTATTACAGCCCTGCCATGCAACTCCTATTAAAGAAAATGAAGTCTTACAAGAAGCACAAATAGTGATGTCTGGCATAAGGCTGCCCAACAGTTTCCATTATAAGATCCTGTTTTCTATTGCATATAGCTTTGCCAAACTTACTGTTTGGGCCAAAATTTTCCATGCTGTCTGCCTTGGGCAAGTATTTTGGAAAGTTTAAAATGCTTCAAATATTTCTCCAGCTAGAAATGGGGAAAAAAGATATTGTTGTGTTTGTGTTTAAAAAAATATACTCGTAGGGGTGCATGTAGATATGTGTGTATAAATGTGCATGTGGATGTACAAAAAAGGACCTGCCTTTTTGTTCTGTAGAGGGAATTTGAAATTTGGCCAATTATTTTAAAATCAGGAAAATAGAAATCTAACATTCTCAGGGGAGAGTATTTTGAATTTGCCTACTGTGTTTTGGGAAAAGCCACCAGAGAGCCAATATGCAGTTGGCATAGAGGGAAACTGAGCAGAGTCTGAAGAGGACTTAGCAAGGAATTGCACTCTCGATTTGTACTGTGTCCGTAGTAAATCTGGACAGAAGGTCAGGAATTAGGAATTACCAGCTCCCCTGTACTCTCTGTGCTTATCTTACAAGTGCTAAGGCAGTGGAGAAGAGGAGCAGCCTGCCTTAGTGTACTGCAGAAGGTAAAGGATAGGAAGAATGGCAAAGCAATAGGATAAAGATAAGAGTCATGAGCAAGAACTTGGAAAGATAAGGAAATAGAGACAGTGAAAAACGTAGTACTGAAAAATCGGAAAGGAGGCTATCTGTAGAGATACAGAGACAGAAGTGCTTTATATCTGCCCTCTGTACTTCAAACAATTTGTCCTGTGCTTAGGTTTTTCTCTTCTGTTAACAAGCATCTTTGAAACCCAAAAACATGGCCTGTTTCTCAATCTCTAGTGGCAGAGGGTAACTCGGACAATAAAAATCTTCCACAACTCCTCCTAAACTGAGCAGAATATATTGTGCATTGTAGGTAAGACTGAATGCCTGGTGTGGTTGAATTCTGCATGTTGACATTTGATTTTCAGTGTGAGCATTTTAAAGAATTTAGTCAAATAAATAAATACCCTCTTCCCTCTACAAGCTATTAAAATAATGTTTACATTTTGAAGTCAAAGGTCTTACGAGAGTTAATTAAGAATCAAAACATTATTTTAAGAGCCTGTGGGGTGTATTTGTTTGCTAACTATACCAATGTGCTATTCACCTACAGCTTTCATCATGTGCTTCTATATCATGTACTCTCATCTTCTCATCACTTCCCTCTTCAGTAAATTTCTTTACTACTCTCTTCATGTGCCTGTATTCTACATGTTCCTTTTACATTTCAGTTCGTCTCCCTCACATCTCAGTGTCTACATTTGCACTTTCTTTTTTCCTTCTACTACTTCAATCAGACATAGCATTCTCCCACTGCCAAAGGCCATATTTTGATTTCATTTTTGGCCAGGCCTTCTTTTCTTTAGACTTCCATCTGCTGTCTGTGGGCAGATCTTTCTGCTTCTTCCAACATGATGTTCAGGGAACCTCTGCTTTACATAAAAACATATCTTCACACACAAAGGCTTTTCTAGGTTCCTTTCAGATTGTGTTTTACTAGGTTCATGTTCTCTTCACTAGTTGTGCTTTCCATAATCTTGCCATTGCTGAACCCATAGAAAACTCTGCTACTCAGATCATTTTCTTGTCCCTTCATCCTAATTATTTTACTCACTGCCATTGTGTTCTCTTCTCTCCGACTTTCATGATGTTCTACATCTCAAATAGTTTTGCATCATTATTTACAGCTGTCTTAACATCTCAGCTTTTGCCACCTGATGGTCTACTCCTGCAGTCACTTGCAAGCTTTCTGTGGTGGCTAAGAAAGCGTATAAATCTGAAAGCTTATCATTATTTGAAACTTTTCACAGAACCAGCTTGAATTGTAAAGTTTGCTGAACAATGCTGGCTGATTAGGTAGTGCAGTGCCAGACTACAGGAGCATCTGTACTCACGTGGATACTTTATTTTTTCATTCATATTGAAATTATATTTTTTTTTTCCTTTTTCCCTCTGTTTCCTGAAATTAACCCAGATTATAACATGTAATCTGTCTGTTATAGCTCATGTACTACACCTTGCAAGATAGGTATATCTCCAGACTCAAGCATCAGTGTGATACGATTTTTAAAATAAATGATAGAAGCCAATACTTCGTAAATTTTCATTCTGAGAAAATGCATCTTTAAGGAGCTAGTCTGTTTCATCGCAGTGGGACTATCAAAGAAGTAGCACACTCTCATCATTATGTAATTGGAAAATAATCTACGTTATTGTTGAGCACTGGAAGTATTTTTTGAAGTTTTTTTTAATCTTACATTGTGTGTTGTCTTTGCAACAATACTTTTCTGCTATGGTAACAACTTTTATTGGAATCAGAGGATAACTGTGTAATGCTGCATTGACCCTATTATTTTTGAGAAAAGTTAATGTTAGGAAGTTGGGTTTTTTTTTGGATGAACTTCCAAGAAGGACACCAAGTATAAAAATCTGCATTAACTGAAAAAAGGCTTACTGTTAAGCAATATTTCCCATTATTATGTGCCATTGTCTTTCTGGTATAGCATTACGTTTGAAGACAGCAGACAGACCAGTAACAGGGTGGGGAATGCTACTTTGCGTGCATTACTTTATCCTCATCACTCTTCACATTTCTTTTTTGAGTCAAATGACCATGAGCTGGATCTTCCTGTGCTCCCTACCATTCTTTCAGTTGAGGATCAGCAATCAGCTGTGGCTTTGTGCAGAGGCACAGTGTGGGATCAAAACTGTAATTTAAAATCTCATTCAGCTGATATGAATATATAATTATAATTAGGAGCTCAGGGGTCCATCAGCACATGTATGAGCCTGGAATTAAGTTGTATTTGGATGTGTTATAAGTCTGAATTCTCAGTTGGGTAATAAATCTGCAAGCCAAAAAAAGCCAGAGGCGAGAACTTTGTCTGGAGGTACTTCAGGACTTCCCTGGAGGTCCTTCAAACAGTGAATCATCAATGCTGAAATGCTCACAGCTGAATTCCAAGCTGAGACTCAACTGCAGTAAGAGAAGAAAGCCACATGCAAAATGGGTAATTGAATTTCTACTCAGAGTGCATGGTCATAGACTTTTTCTGTGAACAGGATTATCAGTCAATAGGGCAACAGCGTCTAACTGTTCTTAATTCTGCTGGATGCTAATGACTTCTTAAGATGTTCCAGGCATCATCTTTTCCATCTAAAGTCAATGGGAAAACTCGTTTAGGGACCAAGGAAAGATGACAGTGTCTAAGGTTGTTAGTCTGGCACCAGTCTTAGAAACTGTTCTTTCCAGATACAGGATCTTGTAGATTACATTAGTAGGCACAGTTTCAAAATGTGTGATCTCTGATAATTTGGAACAGAAAGGTAGTAGTTGTTATTGCTACTACTAAAGCTTTCTCTTCTCTTCTCTTCTCTTCTCTTCTCTTCTCTTCTCTTCTCTTCTCTTCTCTTCTCTTCTCTTCTCTTCTCTTCTCTTCTCTTCTCTTCTCTTCTCTTCTCTTATTGGAAGTGTTGTGCTCTTATAAGGTAAGGCAAGGATTTTCTAAAAGTGGAGAGTTTTGTAAACCAAATTCAATGTATTCTTTATTCTTCTCTATGAACTAATACTTAACGGACCTTTTTATTTCAGTTCTGCCTCTCCAGTATCATTGGTTCTCATTGCATATTAAGACATAGTACAGAAAATTGCTAAAACTATTGTTTCACTTCAGCAAAAGTCTAGAGATGTCAGTGGGTTCATTCACAAAAGTGCAGGTATGACACAAAGATGATTTTTTTTAACTATGCCATGAGATTTAGCTGGTTAAAGATGTATGAACAGGTTTGCTGCTGTAAATGTAGATGTAACTAGGTTCTGTTGTGTCTGCTCTGCCTTAAGTAAAAATATGAAAAAGCATTTTGCATGTGAGATGATTCAAAAGTAAAAAAATCTGTAAAGACCTTTCATCCTTTAGGATGAAAATGTAAGATGTTACGTAAGTGTAATATATAGTTTTAATATAAAGGGTGAGGAAAAAGTAATTTCATTGTGATTAAAAAGATACTTCTTGGCTCTTTTGAATAACAAAATTTTCCAAACTTAAGAATTGAAAGAGTAACTGCATAAGATCATCTGAGTCAAACAATGTTATTCTAAACTTATTTTCAACTTGCTTTTCAGTAGTTCCCCCACCCCATTTTTTTTGTTTGTTTGTTTTGTTTTGTTTTGTTTTTTTAAGTCAGTTGAAGGGCTGTTCACTGGACAGAATACAAAACCATGCAAGATGCTATAATTGAACCTATGACTTGTGTAGTTGACCTCTCTTTGGAAACCTTATAACAGCAAAAATATAAAAGTGAAAAGACTAATATGTAATTGATTTCTACTTACTTACTTTTAGCTTTTAATTTTACTGTTTACTGAAACAACAGACACCTACAGCTTATCCTTTCATGATAGGGTCTACCTGCAGTTAAATGCCAGCACTAGATCTTAAGAGGAACCAGAAAGCACTGTCCTTCTAGAGATATGCTGGTTGGCTATAGAATAACCCTAGAGTAAGCATATAACAAGTCATCTCACAGCAGCTGAGACTGACTCACCAAGGTCTTATGTTCTAATGCCCAGAAGAAAAAAATTCTTTTAATCATCCTTATTTTGTGAAGGAGGTTTTAGTTTCTAAGCTGTCTTCATGCAGCGTTGCTGAAAATACCATCCTTCTGGCCACATTGTAATGTTAAAAGAGGTGGGATTAAATTGTTCCTTCATTTGATATGAATGGCAACCAGGGCTTAGACAAGTGACCCTTCACAGATCCAGAGATACTCTTTCTGCTGGAGCCCCTTTGATCTAGAGGTCACGGTGAGCGACAGCTTCCTCACACAAGACTTATCTACCTGTGGGGACAATTAAAGGAATAATCTTTCATATCCACTCAAAGAAAGGAATTTCACAAATGCAAAAAAAAAAAAGTATGTGCAAATGAGTGTGTGCTAATGGGAGCTGTCATCAAGGGAATCTTGTGCAACCAATTCCCGAATGGATGCAAGATATTGTGGATGATTAAGACTGTCCAGTTCTGGAAGTAAACAAAAATACCCAGAATGGAAAAAGTATGTCTAACAAGCTAGCAAGAAATATCTTCAGCATCATATATTACCAAATAAATAAGTCTCTTTCTTTTGAGATACATAGGCAACCTGTATGGTAAAAAACTGAAATGATCTCCAGATGCCATAATAAAATATACTGAAACATAGAATGCTACAACTTTAAGCTAGTGCTGGATGATAAGAATACCACTTCATATTTAAAGACAAAAAGAGAGGAAGTTGATAGTCCATTGAGATTTACACTAGTCTTTCATATCAAGCAGGCTTGATTTCTTTTCGCTTGTTTAGTTAGGTTAAAAGCCACATCAGATATTTATGTGAATACTTCAGCTACATCAACTAGGTATTTCGAATACACCAAAGCTTAAGAGAACGACGGCCAGTTAATATACAGCAAAGAAATCAGGTGAAACAAAGACCTTTAGAAAGGTCCTGAAGGATGTGAGTTCAGTAGTTTAATTCTTCTGTTCTTATTCATCTGAGTAATAAGAGTGTCCCCTTGTTAAATGAGTCCCAGAATAGAAATTTCAGTGGATGCTGCAGGTTTCCTTGCAGTATGCTGGAAGACCACCTGAAATAGCTGTCAGATACTGAACTCAGGAGTAGAATGTGTTTGTGGAAGGCTATGAGTGCTCAGAACTATGTAGTGTTCCTTCCCAGCCTATCAAGGGACTTGTGAGATTGGTTAAAGTCAGTGGAGATCTTCGAGGCTGTACTGTGGGCTGAGAAGGTGGCTCATGAGCACAGCTATCTGCCAGAATGGTGTATGACACTGGCACTCTTGTCATGGGCAACTGATGTCAGCAGAACTATGGTGCTGACTTTGATGGAGGCTGCATGAACCCTAAGGTCAAACTCCACTCACTTGCTCCCCTTCAAGTAAATAGACCCATCCTGCAGTAGCAACGAATTTTTTTAAGAAAGAGCCCTATTTAAACCTGAGAATTGAGAAAAGTACTGCTTTAAGTTTAAGGACCGAGATGGGATTGCAGGTTAGGCTCCTAGAGACAGAATCTCTGACTATTTATGCCACTGAAAAAGCAAAGAGACTTTTTAATTTTAAAGGCACTTCTAGATGAGTGTGAATTGTCCACTTCTGAGAGTTGTGGTGCTCACTGTTGCAGTTACTTGAGAAAATGAGGACAGTTGTGGATATTTGGCAGTTCCAGTTCATGTTTCCTTGCTTCTCTATTACTTTCTATCCTGATAGTATTTAATTGTTAGATATTTTTTAAAGCCTGGGCTTTAATTACCTGGTTCTATACGTTCTGTAGAGGGATGTAGAAAGATATGATTATAATATCCAGGCTGTAGTGTGCTGACATTTATGGTTTTCTCTCTCAGCACTAGCAAGAGTAAATGCTAAATTTTCTCAAGTTAAAGTGTGGCTGGAAGATTTCTGGTAAAAAGTAATTTACATTTTTGGATAACAGAAAAAAAAAGTGCAGATACAATTTTCCAACACCTGCTCTGGTTTTTAACTTCTTCCTTCAAATCGCTGGAAGATTTAGAACTGATTTTTTGCCTTTCACTGAAAAGCCTGAAGTTGGCTTCTGAAAGAAATAAAATGTTAGAATGTTTGGAGTCTGTCCTTTTCCATTATATCATTTTCTGCTTCCTTTAAAGTTAAATTCATAGAAAAGTTGTTTCTAACATTTTCTGAAAAAGGTCGTTTAACATCAGCTTTTTCTATCTGCTTTTGGCAAATCAGAATATTTCCTAATTACACCATTGGCTCTCTCAGGTTACTCTGTTTCTATTAAGCCGTTTTTATTGCTAGGGGCATCACCTAAGAAATGTGAAGGAAAAGCTAAAATTCAAGGTGGCCTAAACGTTGCTGATCGGAAAAGATAACCAAACAGATTTATTTATTTATTTATTTTGAGAATAACATTTATCTCTAGATAGCATTTTTATTAACCCGTGTTTCAGTTACATCATTCGTCTTAAATATTGAGCAATAGAAGCCCCTGCTAACTGTTCTGTAAATCTGGTTTATGGGATAAATTCTTCACTAATTTCTCAAAATAAGTATTCCAGCTAAGAACTGCTACAGTGGGAATAAATTTGGACCATTATGTGAGAGGTTGGCATGAATAAGGGGTTGAGCTAAAATTGAAATGAACGATTGACTAATAATTTAATTGCTACTATTTTAACATATTTCAGGCTGAGATAGATTTTATGGAGGTTAACTCAATCTAACATACTTTTTCCACTTTTAACTTCTACTGGAGTTTAAAATTTGGAAGGAGTGAATAGAGCCATAGCAAAACCGAAAACAAACAAACAAACAAAAAAGAAAGTCTCATTTGAGAGTTGTCAGAAATAATTCCGGTATTGCTGTGCCGGCTGTCTGTAGAAAGTGAAAGGGTGCGATCTGCTCTCATCAGAGATATGCCGGATAAGTTTGCAGGACGGGGCCTGAATTCCCAGAGCTGCGGTCCCTGCGCAGGAGTGCAGGAGTGTCTGTGCAGTCCAGCAGGGTGCACTGCACTAACAGTGCTGAAACCCCAGTAGTGAAACTCCTTAGTAACTGCAGCTCCTTCCCAAGGGGCTTTGACTAAGAGTGCAGCTGCATGATGAACGTGCTTACAGTAGGGCACTGGCAGGTTAAGAAAACACTGACTTATGTCTGAAAATGGTTCTGGGGTCAACTGCTACCAAGACATGAAAAACTTGATCTGCAGAAGAAGTGGCTGTGTCTGAAGGAAAATCCTGCGGTATGATGCCAGGGATTCTGTGAATTATTAGGTTTGCAGTATGTAAACAACATATTTTAACATAGTTTATGTGTGTATGGCTCAGACTTGGAAGAAGCCATGACTCCCACTGGCTTCAGTGAATGCTAGAAGTATACAGAGCGAATGTGGATGTGGTTCATAAATACTTTGGTCAAAGAATAATGAAGTACTAGATTAACCCTTCCAAAATCAGAATTCCTGGAAAACCACTCCTAATGGATCTTCTAGAGTTTTTACTTCGGTGTAGTCACTCTCTGCGTTGCTCCAGAAGAGTTTTCAATGCAAACAAGTGCAGACAGGTCCTTAACTTGTGTGCCATTCATGCATGTGCAAGGTTCAGTACTATGGTGCTTTTCATTGTGCGTATATCCAAATGCTCTGCTTGTCCAAGGAGTTCTATCAACAAAGAACAAATACATATATTACACACACAAAAATATTGTGTAATGGAATGTGTAATTGTGTAATGGAAACAAAAATGTGTTTGTTTGATAATTAGATTGGATTAGATTCCTGTGCTTGCTCTAGTGTTGGAAACTTATTGTAAATAAAATGACTAGGGTTTGATTTTAAGAATAGGTAAGTAATGTTCTCGTGAAGCTGATGAAATCTGTTGGCAGCAACTGATGATTCTCTTGACATTAAAGATGAATTCAAGGGAAATGAGCATGCCCATCCTTTCACATCCTAGCATGGAAAGAGGCAATGGGCAGATCCATCTGATGACATCTTGCATGTGTGGAAACGTAGATGTTGGCAAATACAACATTTTCTTTTTGTATACCTTCTTTCATTGTGGAACATTTGAGGGGCTATTATGTTCTGTTATAGAGAGGAACATCAAATATCCAGGGTTCCAATCAATAAAATAGACACCAGAATGTAAGTGATGATGGAGAAGGACAGTTCTGTGGGTATATACCAAAGCAGACAATATCATTTTTAATATTTGATGTCCAGACCTGACCACTGCTGCCTACTATTTGTCTTCCTCAGCTGTTATTTGTAAAGGCAATAGAGAAATTGATGATTCTGAGGCACACAGTGTTTAAAATTTGCTGACTGTGCTGAGATATTTAATTGCTTGTCTAGTACTAGTGGATGATCCATGTGTCTGAAACAAAATAAGAGTGGAAGTTAAATAAAAATTTTGAAGTTTTGCAAGAATGTAGTCTTGGTACACTTAGAATAATTTGGATAGATTAGAAATTGTTGCGTGTATGCTTTATTCAGACATTGTGTATGTTTTATTCAGATGATGGGAGAGATCTAAAGTTCATACTTAGTTTTGGTGCAAAACATCTCCAGATTTCGAGATCTTCAATTCTTGTTGGCCTGCTGGCTTATATAAAGGGTAGAGGAGAATGGAGAAAGAAGCTGCAGTTCAGTCCATGGGACTGAAACAGGTAGCTTCTGAGAGGGCTGTTTCCATTGGTGGCATTGGTGGAAAACACTGTGCACCACATAGCAGCTCCCCTCCACACAATCAGATGTGCAGCCCACTGATGACAAAGGAAAATTCATCCCGGATTCCTATGTTAAATTTTAAGGTAGGAGAAATATGGGAATCCAAATATTAATGATGGAATGTAATAGTCTTAGCTATTTAAAAGGGAACAACGAGGAGGGAGAGGAGAAAACAAGCATCTAAAAAGGCAAGTGTGAATTCTAGCACATGTACTGAAGAATTTCTTTCATGGAAAAAAAGAAAGGCAATTCTGGTTGGTATCTGAAAGATGATTAAAAAAACTAGAGATGCTGACGGGACCTGGGTAGTACATCTATTTCCTGTAACAACACAGAGGAGCATTACTAATTAGGTTTTATATTCTGGAATGTCTGAATATTTTTAGAACTGGAATTGGAGGAAAGGTAATAAGGATAAACTCCGTTGAAGTGGCATGGATTGTGTTTATAAGGAGTAAATAAAAATAAATAAAAAGCAGCAGAGATGGAAAGATTTTTTCTAATGCTCTTTCACCTCAAGTAAATCCATACTTGTCAGGGAAGGTGAGGCTTAAAAAGGAAACACTCTGGAAAAGTTTGAGAGCTGATACCTCAATCTTCACCTTCTGAGAAGTTTCAAATAACAAGAACAAAGAAAGAGAGGCAGAAAGACTGAATCTCTAATTAGTGAAGGAGGCAGGTAGGACATTAATTGATTTGCTATGCTACTTCTTTGACCAGTGCTGTGGTGAGAACAATAGCAGAGCTGTAATGTTCAACAAGAGAGCAGAGTTTTTCTGCATAGCAAGTTAGAAAACTTTAATCATAGATCAAACTGTTCATGTAAACCTTTAATTCTTATAATACTGCATTTTGTTATATATATTTTAGTTTCATTCATTTATTCTTAGCTTACTTTGTTTCACAGAGCTTGGGCTTCTTTCAGTTTTTGATGGTGTTTGGAAAATTGTGAAATCAGTCTTTCTCTTCTAAGAACAAATCCAGCAATGTTTGTGAAGAAGTAGAATAATCTTTTTTATGTATAATTCAGGTCATTATAAACCTGAAAAATAAGTGAAAGGAAGAAAGAAATTGAGGGGAAAAAAATATATATTTTTATCAATCACGGCTTGCAATGTAGGGTCAAACTTACTGTGCAACTTCGTCTATCATGGCTCCACACTCCCAGATTTCACAGTGAAACATTATACTGCCACTGCATAGTTCTTTGAAAGTTGGTTTCAGTAAAGGTGTTCAGTGGGGCAAAGAGTTTAATTAATGATTTAGAACTAGAGAGTCTTTTAATTTCAAGACATGACATAAAAAGAATGGTAAAAATCAGTGTAAGTATTGTGACAAAAAACATTGGTTTGGACTTGGGTTTGGGCTTGGGTATAATTTAGGCACTTAGTCAATTGTTTGGTGTTAAGGAGACCAAGAGAACAAAAAGTGCATCTGAACAATAACTTCTGTATAGTCCAAGATGCAGAATATACAATGACTAAGAATTTAACAAAAATCTGTAACATCATCTGTATATATTGTAGGTATTGAAAGGGCCAAGAGTTTTTAGTTACAAACAGAAGTTCCCTTGACACTTTGAATGTAATTTCTGGTGTCCATTTGAAACCTTTTTTCATAGAAGAACTGCTTTCCCTAGATACAACAGCTAGTTTAAAATGCAGTGAGACAAATAACATGAATTTTATAAAAAAACAAACGTGTATATTTATATACAAATTATATATATGATTTGCCTAGGTTCCCTGTTTAGCAAAAGAGGAAATACAGAGATGATCACACCATGAGAGAGGTGGCTGACATACAGAGTCTTGGTAAGATGAAATGTCCTTTGCAAGTGCCTGTCTGACATCGCAGTCCAATGGCAATGGATTGATCTTGAATCTCACTTTGTTTTGACTAGACTGAGAATGTAAAGCAGTGCAATTGGTAAAGTTATTCAAGTAAACACTGTTATCTGGGCATACTGCTTTGGAAGGGATTTCACCTGAAACAAAGAAAACCCTTTTGATCTGGCAGAAGAATGCCCAGATAGGGAAATGGGCTTGTTTATTTATATTGATTCAACTCAGCTTCTGCATAATGAATAAAATGTTCCTGTGGGACAAGTCCATATATCAAAGCAAAGTGCTGCTTTTCTTGAAGGGCTATGCCTCTCATCTTTGGCCAGATGCCTCAGTGTGCTTAAGAGCTTCAAGTACTTTTTGTAATGCCTGTTTTTTTCTTAGCTGGGTTTGTGATTTACTTTTTACATAATATTACCTGTTTGTTCCAGTAGCATTGAGCTGTGCTTGTGCCTGTCACTATGCAAGATATCTGATTATGTCAATGAGCAGTTTATGTAAACTGAGAGCTACATATATTATGTCTAGAATGTGAGAATTGCTAACATGATTTTCATACATGAAGGTCTAAGTGAAAGACATTCACATTTATTTTTAGAGAATTCATTTGTCAGTTTGTTTCTTAAGCATCATTCCCTTTCATTTCATGGGTCTCTGTGTATTAAGAATGGAATATAGTATTTGGAAGGAGAAGAAAGAATATCCAGTTGTCATCCTCTGGAAAATAAAATCTCCAGCCTAAATAGAAACCTGACTGTTTTGCAAGATAATGTCTAGCATGACATAATATCAGGCACCTGGTGCAGTCACATCATCATTGGTTTCAGCTTTTCTTTGTGACAAATGAAAATTAGGCAACATATACACCCTCTCCTGCCCCCTCGAAGAAAAGAATTGCAGGCCATATGGTTTTTGAGAACTGAATAAAGAGAGAGGTGAAGTAAGTGTTTGACAAGATTGCGCAGGGAGAAGATTAATCATCATTTCATGTTCTTGGGTAAAAAAACAATTGTGTCTTTGCTTGTCAGTGATGTATGATTTTTAATTAGACAGGAGGCATTCCCTTTAAGAGATGCTCAAACTGTTCCTCTGGAAGCTAATACTGTACAGATGTAAGCAGTCCACAAAGAAGGATTTACACAGTTGGATCACAAATTACCATGTTGGTATGCAAAAGTTAACTGATGAACTGTCTGCAGAACATCTTATGTTTAAATAGCAAAGAATATCAGTCATCTCATTCAAATGACCTGTTGGCTATTTGTGTTTATTTGTTTTCAATAGGATTAACAGGAATATCCTGGAGGCACACAGGAAATCTGAAAAAATTATCAAGGCTGGGCCTTACAGATAGCAGGCCACACCTTGGTTCTGCAGCTGTTCTGAGTTTTCACCTGTACAAGTGAAATGACTTGAGGGTGGGTGTGTATGTCTGTCTGTAGCCATCACTGTATATGTCTTCACATATATTAAATCCTTGCAGAAATGTGTATGCATGTGCTATACACACAGAGCACAGTGTTTGCAGAGAACTCATGTACTACTTTGTAAGTGACTTAACGAACATTCATTGATCAAGTTGTGAATACGTAAACAAAAGAATTTACAAGGAGATACAGCTATTGTAGAAAATTGTAAGTGTAGAATTTCGTATGTAAGCAATATGTGCAACATTAGACACAAATGTTTTATGTATCTGATTTATCTAATCATCATAGAATCACAGAATGGCTTATGTTGGAGGGGACCTTAAAGCCCACCCTGTCCCACTCCCCACCATGGGCTGGCTGCTCCCACCAGCCCAGGCCCTGAGCACCTCCAGGGATGGAGCACCCACAGCTCTCTGGGAAGCACTGCCAGGGCCTCACCACCCTCTGAATAAAGAACATTTTCCTAACATCTGACCTAAATTCCCCCTCTGTTAGCTTAAAGCCATTCCCCCTTGTCCTATCACTATCAGACTGTGTAAGAAGTCACTCTTCCTCCTGCTTTTAAGCTCCATTCAAGTACTGGAAGGACTTGTAATGTGTTAAAAATCTGTCATGAAATTTAGACTATTAACGCAATTACAAAAATTTAAGTTTTATTTTCAGATCTAGCATCCTCTTTCACATCCTCTTATGGAAAAATAGTCCAGTTTCAACAGGTTTGGAAGAAACAGTTCAGAGTCAGTTCTGACCTTAATCAACAGTGATATGTCATTTTCTGCTCACTGAAGGAGAATTAAGATAAGCAATAGTGCCAAATGCTTAAAAATACTGAAGATTTTAGTTTAGGTTTTCTACAGATGACATATAAGGCGTACTATTTTCGGTAATGATGTATACTTTGCCTAAGTGGCCTTGCTTCAGATGTGAGAAGTAACAAAATTCTTTTCTGACTACCAGGATGCCTTTATTTTTTGTGAACTGTGTTCACACAGTTAATTCCTCACCTACGTTGCTGCTGCTGATCTCTTAAGTCATGGCTAATGGCTTCTGTTGTGCCATGACCTTAGTTACTGCTGAGGGGGAGACTCCCACATGTGGGTTCTGCTTCTGACTCCTTTTGCTCCTATTGCTTCCATGGCATGCAGAGGGTTCTATTAGAAAGCTCAGCCTTTGGTTGAAGGGATCTTGGGTTTACTTGTTTGCTCTGCTTGGTCTGCAATTGCTTAGTGACTGCGTTTCTTTTCTGCTGCTCAAATAATTTTGACATTTACAAATTTAAAAATGCTCTCTAGGTACAAGCATATTACAGGTGAATGTGAGTTCTGACACTGGCATATGAACTCCCTTTTGTCTATCCAGGCCAGCGTTCTGCCTCCAGTGCTGGGAAAAAGGCACGAGAAGTATGACAGTGACTAGGCTCAAAAAACTTCCCCTGAAAGAAGTCCTTTTTAATAACAGGTAACCAAAAATCCATGTCCAAGGACTTATTCCCACTTTATATTTTTAAACTATGAAAGAAGACTTAGCAATGTAGTATTTGATGTTGTTGATGAAGTATTTGGATCTTTTTGTATCTAGCCATACTCTTGGTCCTGATTATGTCACCGGGTGCCACAGAAGAAATAAATTGCAGTACTTGAGCCAGCAGTGGCAGCACATGCTCGCCGTGCTATCCAGCCAACATTCTTCAACTCTGACCCGAGGACCACCTCTGGAGATAAGAGTTCCTTCTTATCAGTGAGTCTTGGTTTCACTGCCAAGACTGTTAGCAAAAACCACATCCAGAGCCAACAGTATAGTTTTGTACAGCAGAGGTTTGTTCACCAGAAACTCTTCTGAGATCACCAGAGTGATTTCATGTAGACCACCAAAAACTAGTACTGGAGCATATTTACGTTCCCATTTCACCTAGGGCTTGAACCCTGAAGAACTGCTGAATTATCAGTTCTGTAACTCATTAGTTTCCTCAAGGCCTGGTACTTACCTGTTTCTATCTGAACCATGTGTATGCTGGCAGTATTGTGTATCAGTGGATGGTATTCCTGCTGTAAAGACGGAATCTTAGAACTGTCGAATATTTTCTAAAAATCAAACTTGTGAATTATTGTCACTACTGTCCCCTTGGCTGGGGCTATCAGAAGTATTCTTTCTATGGCTTATTATTTACCCAAATCACTATTCTTTTTCTTCCTTCATAAATAGCTCATATGGTTATTATTGTTTTTTAATTGTCAAAACCCACTACCTTATAATCAGAGTAGTGGCTGAGGGACAGATGCCTTATGAATTTAGGTCCTGTGGAAAAGAAAAATAATGACAAATTATTCTGACTAATTCTGCAGACAGCTCTTTCTGTTACGTTCATGCAAAGATTAAAAATTAGTTGATAATTCCTAAATGAATCAGTCTGTACTTTCCATTCATATTAGCTACCATTTTCCCAGGATGACCTTAAAACATTTTATAATTCTATTTCATGTATCTGTCTGAGTATAAAACTGTGCTCATGCATCATTTAACACTCTTTAGCTGAGAAGGTCACTGTTTTGGCAGGGCTGGATGTTGATGTGATGGAAAAGTTTGGTTTTACTTTATATCAATAACTCTACAAGATGTGATACTGAAACTTAGGGATCTAATCTTGAAAATGATGAATGAGATCCAACTCTTGTCAATCTTTGAAAGAAAGTCTGACTTCTGTAGCACATGCAAGTGACATTTAGTTGTTTGCTGAACAAGAAAATCAACATTTTTATCCCTATTCCAACGTGTATTTATAAAATATACAGATTATTTTCATATTTTATTTTTAAAATAGGACTGAAATAAGACTAAATTTTGAAATTGTAATAGAATAGTAAGGAATATTTTTTCTCTGAACCCTGCATCTATAATCTCAGAACTCAGAGAATATAAGCCCTTCCAATGTTAAATGTTTGGAACAAAATTCTGACTTTCACTTTTGCTATGGAAACCTAATGGTTCCTGGTTGTTTTCTGTTTGTTTGCTTTCCTGTTTTTCCCATATAGTTACTTCATTGGAAGTCATGTAAGAGCTTCAGGTTTGTACTGCTCTATGTATCATCTGTCTGAATATTTTACAGAAAATGTGCATCATGACTTACTTTGGCAATTATCTTTGCTTCTGCATAAATTAATGTTTCATTGTACACTAACTAGAGATTTGCTGGTCAAAACGGTGGACAAAGTGAATGGTGGAGGGTTTCTCCTTATGCCTCCAAGGAAAATCTACACACAGAAGTGCAAGGTAGAACCAGGTTTTGAAGCCAGTAGTTCACCATTTATTCTGTGTTCAGACCACCACATCCATTTTGTTTGCAGATAGTGCTTCATTCAGCCTTACAGAAATCTAATCACTTTCGGATTTCCAGTGTCTAACTTCACAGTAACGTTACTTACCATGCAGAAGTCTGGACATTTCAACACAGTTAAGAGATAGGAAGAGAATTGGTGGAAGAGTGAATCAGAGGTCATAGTCTAGTTCACTGCCCAGCCAACCAGTGCTCATTCTGATAAATGAAAGCAGAATGCAAAGTTTAAAGAGAGCCAACAAAATCTTAATAAATAATTAGACCTTGAATGTTTCAGGGAGCCATGTTTTCTTGGCAACACTGGGCAGTAGTAATTTCTGAACAAACAAGATTGGAATGTATGTCTCAGTGAGGCAATTCTGGAAGCCTGTTTGCCATGCCACACAAAAACCATTTCCGATGCTCTCTGCCAAATGAATTTCCTTTGTGTGCTGGATGTGGGCAGAAGTGTGGTGCATTCATAAGAAAACGTGCCACCGAAGAAAGTTCAGTCTATTGCCCAAAAAATGACAGGCCATGCCCTGAGGCGTCACTTGTATCAATGAGTCCATGAATCCAAATGGCCAGGGGACATTTGTTTTTTAACCAGTTAGGAGCCAGCTCCAGTATTCAGAGGCTTTATGCCCCTCGACACAGTCATGTCAGCAAGGTTTGTGTATGCTCACCAGTTGAAAGAAAAATTGGGCCTGAAGGTTTGTGCTTTCTGCAGGGATGATTTGCAGGTGTGAATGCAGTGTGCATGTAGCAGTTTGACCCTGTGTGATCTTGAGAACATGTTTGTACAAAGGCTGACCTTGTGAAATGCCTCTGTAATCAGAAATACTACAAGCCAGTTAGTGCCCTTTGCCACACTGGGGTATTATTAGTGGCATCTGTAAAATGGAAAACTGAGGTACAAGAGGCTGAACTTCCACTTATTGTATGGGAACTGTTCAATCATGGCCTGAACCACTGACTGATCACCTGAGGTGAGCACTGAGTCAGCTGCAGGAGCACAGGTGAAGGCAATGCACCTGTTTGATCTGAAGGGGTGGAGTCTGGCTCCACCTCTCCCAGACCCCATTTAAGGGCTGACCACTACTGGGGAAGGATCTCTTGTTGGAGATCCCTTCCCTGTGGGGTTATTGGTGAGCCTTGACGATCTGCAAAAGGTGAGCCTTTCTTTATTTACTGGTTGTTTGTTTACCACCCAGAGAAGCTAAGCAAAACATACCATCTACCTCATTATTTTCTGTGAGTACTATTCTTTTGGGTTATTCATCCTATGCTTATCTAACCCCACATGTGGTCCAGCAGACTGTACTGCCTCTTAGATAATTTGTGTTAGTGTATGTGGTGGTGGGGACCTCCGTCCCCTCTTTTAAACCAAGCTGGAGAGAATTTTCCCCTGCAGCTTTCCATAGGGCACTCACCCTAACAGCCCTTGCAGCATCAGGCTGGGCTTGGGGTGGGAAGCCGGGACGGTCCTGGACAAAGGGACAGGAAGGGGAGCTGTATTTACACTCTCTGTATTTGCCATCCCAGGCAAATATCCCTCTTGTTTGCTCAGTATCCTTAAGGCCATTTCCCCCAGTGCCAGCATAGCATGGGTTCCCACTCCTTCTTCAGGCAAGGAAAGAAGGCAGCAGTAGGTATAAAATAACACTGTTTCCTCTTTTTTTTTTTTTTCTTTTTTCTTTAAACATCTGTTTTCTTCTTTGAGCTTCATGAATGTTGGGCACTTGGGCAAGAAGTGATTGCCATTGCCATTTTACCTTTCAGGACCTTTCAGCTACACTCTCACATTAAAAGCTTGTTTGCTTTAAGAAAACATTTGCCCTCATTAAGATGGAATGTATGAAATCTGGTGTCAATAAGCTTAATTGGTGTGAAGGCTTGACTGGATTTGGGGAAGAGGTGGAGATATTACCTCCTGCTTTACTCTGTAAAGAAGCCTGGCAGGTTGGCTTTGGTGGAGTGAGCTCCTGGGCAGCAATCTAAGGTGCGTGAGTAAAACCCTTGGATGAGGGCTGAAAGTAAGAGTGCAATTAGTTGTGGTCTTTTATTGGATCTGGTGGTAGTCAGCTCTGATACAGACTAGATTTAACACTGAAACGCACAGATGCTTTAGGTAGAAAAAGTGCAGCTGGTTGCTCTGGGTGGAAAAGTTTGTGTTGTGAAAGAGGAGAGTTTTCCTGGACCTGGGATAATTAGGGATTTCTAGGGAGGGGCTGGTCAGCTGAAGAGGAGAGTCACTGTTCTTGCCGGTATGGTTCAACCTTCATAGGAAGATGATACAATGTGCATTTGATTAAGATGAAAACAGGCAGAACAAGTGGAAAATAACAGTACATCTCAAAGAAAATTCCAGCGGGTAAGATCTGTTAGTTGGCTTCAAATAGGGTGTCTGGAATAAGTGATCTGCTATTTAGGGGTTTTGAAAAGGGGTATGTGTGTACACTTCAGGGTGTAAGAAATTAAAGGGTAGCACAGCTGCTAAAAAATTGAAGTTGATGCATTTGCCTCTATAAATGCAATATGTTTGCCAGAACTCTGCAGTTGGATTAAACTCAAAGCATATGTTTTCTGACTTCAAGACTATCCTACACTGGGTGCTATCCATCAGTTCTGCTTTCTCTTCAGCATAACAGCTGAAGTTCTGAAAAGCACCAGAATCATGCATCAAGTCATCCTTGTGCCTCTTTCAGTTCAGTCCTTAAGCTATCTCATCTTCTTTGTACGTCATCTTCTTTCCCTTCTTGATTTCTTCCTTTTTTCCTCCTAAAGTCTTTATTTCTAATGTCTTATCCTGATGATTTTTTTCTCTGAGAAATGGCTCCATTGCATGTTCAGTGCGTATTCAGATACAGTTCTTTCTTCTGCTTCCTTCCTGTTTTGGAGATGCCTATCAGAAGCACTGGAAAATAGATCTAATTTCCTTCTTTAACTCACTCAAAGAAAAATTGACAACAGGCTTCTGGTTTCCTGGGATTACTTTATTTTTTAACAATGATGATCAATGCCTTTTCAGTGTTTCCTTGATGCTTTCAGTCTTACTTAGAGAATAAGGCGTCTATGTCAGAGACAATCTATTTATTACAAGCACATAAGGACCAGGGCAGTTAGATCTTGGTTTGTATTTAAGGATCATAGTGAATTCTAAACTGTTGATAGCAGAACAGTTCAGTGCAGTGACTTTCATGTCTCTGTGGTTGTTCCTGCTGTTCTCAGAATATGAGAGTCCAGACTTTCCTTTTGAAAGTGAGAACAGTTGCACTTAATTGAAAAAAATAGTCTGTTTACTCAAAATGGCACAAACATTTAAATGCAAATTTTGATACATAAAAATTTGAGATTTGAATTTTCCTTTTAATACGTAATATTTCTTTTTGCTATTGAATAGTACTTGTCTTGTAAATTCCATTAAATGAAGCTGGCAATACCAGAGCTGCTGTGACTATAAGAATGTATTTCTTTTAATATAGAATCTTATTCCTGGCAATGACACAATCTGTCAGTGACACACTTTCTTCTCAGTTCTTCTGTTAATATTCTCAAACCGTCTTATATCCATTACCTGTACTTCTCAAAATCTGCTTTACCAAAACTGTCCCTTGTTCCATCAGGCCTGTGTCATTTCACTTTAAGTGAGGCTGTTTCCGCAGTGCACTGACTTTGAAAATTCCAGTATTTTATTTACCATCTTCTGTACAGTAGATCTATTATTATTCTGAGTAGCTGTCGCTCCATTAGTCTTGGAGTCAGGCAGGTCAATATCTGAGACTCTTTGGAACACAAATACTCAAGAGAACAATCACAGTAGCTAGATTGTATATCTAGCAGCTCCAGGAAGGCTTGCTGTCATGCAGAAGGTTCAGATTGTGTGCTGTGAATTCCAGGTCTGCAAAGCCCCATTTTACTGCTTGGTGGTTGGATTAAGGCAGGATCCAGAACTGAGTGCTGAGTTAGACAGCAGTGCTAAGAGCTGTAGAGCGAAGCTAGAAGGGGAGTAGGAGAGAGATTAGAAACCCAGGAAAATAATAATAAAGGAGCCCTGGGAACTAAGAGGAAAACCTGAAGTGCTGGCCAGGTGAAGAACTCCCAGAAGTCTTGTTGTCTGAGTAACTGTACTGACAAGGGTGGCCACTGTTCAATATCAAGTATTCTGTATCACTGATACAAATGATACCTAATTGGCCTGGGATTGCCAAGGAGACTGGAGACTGATTGCCAAGGCCAGGGTGTGGACTGCTGGATCTGTCTGCAGGAGGTGGAAAGAAACCAGAAAGCAGTGAAAAACTGGGAGGAGCAGGCATGAGGATGGCCCAAAAAGGGGAATGGCAAAAGGGCTCTGCAAGAAACAGAGCAGAAAGAAAGACTGGAAATTGTGCATGATTAGTCTATGTGCTGTTTTCTCTTTGTGTTGTGGTAACATGACTTTATAAGCTGACTTTCACCAAGGAAATATCTGGTTTGTATTATCAAACTTGCCTTCATATGGAAACAAGTAAGATCAAAGGTCAACTTTTTTATTCTTTTATGTGCAGTCATGTTATAATGCATTATTTGATATCTCCCATAACTGTTTTCCTTTTCTTCATTATACGAGGTGTCATCCTAAAGTAATGCCTCTTATGTTATTCTGTTGGCACGTGACACCAGTGGTGGATGTTGGTGGTACAACAGTAGGTGCTGAACCTTCCCAATATTCTGTTACATTTTGTTGCTGTGTGGCAGATGGCAGGTGAGGGACAGTCTGACACAATGACATCTGACATCAAAGTGTGCATAAAGAGGTGGAATTTGAATTCCACTGTGTGCAGAGAATGGTGCCCGTTGCCATTTATTGGTGTTTGCTGAACGTTTATGGAGACCAAACAGTAGATGAGAGCACAGTGAAGAATGGGTGGTGCATTTTAGCAATAATGCCATCATAGCAGCTGTGAAACAATGGATCATCTCCACTGGTGCAGATTTTTATGAGCATGACATACAGGCGCTCGTTTACCACTGGAAAAAGTGTGTAGTTAGTGGTGGTGACTATATTGGAAAATAGTGTTTTGTAGCCGTGAATTTGCTGTATCAAACACTGCTATTGTGCTCTTCTTATCTGTTGTGGTTTCCTTGTAAATAAACAGGAGGCATTAATTCTGGAATGACCAATGTAAATCATTAATCCGGCCTCTGGGAATTGCATGGTTTTAAGCTGCTCATTTTGCCAAAAATTATTTGTCACTAGATTAGAAGAGCACGACTGGCTACTAAGGGGGGAATTCTTCCTGATAAATATTCCTTATGGGTAGAAAGTGCCTGGGGAAATCAGAAAATTTGAGAGCTGTGACTCTCAGAATTGTAAGAAGCACCTTGTACTTCCTGCTTTGTGAATACATTCTAAATCACTAAAACAAATTTTAATCCAGAAGTCATTTCTGAAATTCTTGGTAGGGAAGGAAATATGTAATGCACAGTATTATGGAGAAATTGACACTTGAAAACGGATACTATGCTCATTTTACAGCCTACCTGATGTATTTCTGATGTTTTGCTTGACTGTCATTTCTGAAACTGACTAAAGAAAGGGAAAGACTTTTCTCACTTCTGTCAGCTTTTTCATCTATGTAATTGCATGGCTTTCAAGGGATTTGCTCTTATTTTCTCCAATCAGGGAAGAAGAAATAGACCCATAATATGCAACAAATCAATTCTGCTTCCTTCCTTCAGATCTCTTAGATTAAGAAAGGTAATGGAAAAGTGCACTCAAACAAAAGAGTGGAAGTCATGTTCCATCTTTTAGGAGAAAATGAGTGGAGCTTCTCTGATAGGAGCTGTAATAAGAGATGTTTCATAGAGGATGGGTGGCAGAAGGTGGGACACTCTGCCAGATTTTGATTTACATGTGAACACAATGGTAAGGCACCTGTTGAGAGCTGAAAGCTTTTGCAGAGGTTTTGGTGCTAATTGTCACCCCGCAGCTGGTGGATTATGTGTAACCTGAGCATTTAGCACTGAAGTTCTTATAGCAGCCTTGACAAGTATTGAATGGAGAAGTTCCTCTATTTCCCTCACCCCCTGAAGCACAAAATGGTGTTTTGTAAAGTTTGTCTTGCTGATATGCCTTTTCAAGAAAGAGGGCTACAGTCTGCAAGTAAAGTCACCATGGATGCACAGAGGTTGTTTTCACTTCAAAGTAACTGTAATTCTGTCAAATACTGCATAGTGTGCCCAACTGAGTCAAATCTCTCATTCTCTTGCAATAGAATAGTCCATGTATTTTTTTTGTGTATCCTTAAAATACTTTCTGTTGCATGAATGTACTTAACCTGAATTGATCCTCTGTTTCTGGAATTAAATATATAGATAGTAGGACAAGTCTGTTTTATGCCTGCATAAAGCTCCATTCACTTCGCTGAGCCATAGTGGGATCAGTGCAATTAAATACAATGTGAATTTATTCTTTCTTCTTGTCAGAGAATGACAGTTTAATGGAGAGTTATAGTACCTGCCTTTTATCAGTTACCTGCAGATAAGCAATTGAAAGCATCACTAAAATCATTGTATTTGGCTGATGTACAAATAGCTGTAAGTCATGGAATGGTACTCTTGAAACCTGCTTCTCCTTCATTTAATCAGAAGTAACTGAAAATTTCTTGAAGTTCATGTTAAACAAAAAAGGGTCATGTATGTTAAATCAATTCAATGTAAATCTGGATTTTTTTAAATTTACATTCTTGCAAGTCAAAGAAAAAAGTTTGAGTTGCATGTGTAACTCTATCTCCTAACTTGATCACTATGCAATCTTTTTCAGGTTTTCAAATGGGAAAATATTCTGTAACATTTACTAATACTGAATTCTGTTATCTAGGTTCACATATAGTAAGGAAGAGGCAATTTCTGTTGGATGTTTTCTTCACAAATGTGCTGATGGAGAAAATGGTAAAACCTGACGATAACGAAGGCAGAAGAAAACTTCTATGTGCTCCAGCTATAGCTTCTACAAAAGTAAGATTGAAAACCTTCATCAGAATTGAAAAAAGGAAGAGCTTGTCTTGAATGTTGCATTGTAAGTGCCATAATTTCTAGAGCGAGCAACATATTTCTTTTTGATTTACACTATTCAACTGTGGAATTAATTATCTGTAATTGACGCCCAGTAAGCTTTAAACAACTTCTTTGAAAATACAGTGGTCTTATTGTTCCTATCCTGTAATTTCTAGTAGATTACGTGCAGCTTGTGATGCAAGTAGATTTACTTTCACTGTGCATTGAAAATGGAGTGTTCCTGGTGAGAGGGTGATTAATCGAGATCAAAAAAATCATACCACTAGTACTAATTGCATTAACTTTTGTGTTATTTTAACTTAGCACTGTTGCTACTGAAGAAGATATGTGCAAATGCAAAAGTCACTTATATTAGAAGCTGATAATCGATAAGGCTGGAAATACTTTAAACTTTCCTGTTTGTGAGCAATTGACTCATTTTGAAAAATAAGAATGAAAAAACAACAGAGTGGTGAAAGGAAATCTTGTTGTTGAAGAAATTTAAAAGTAACAGTTTTGGCAGGCCACTTTGGGTGATGTCATTCTACAGAATGTGCTACAGTCTGTTATTTTACAGCAGGAACTGATTCTCAAGGCAGGCAGAGTCCATGGGCACTTAGTGTTGCTCTCAACTTTAGCCAGACAAGATCTGTGCTTTTTTACACCTCGTTTGATGGTAATAAACTATGCACGCTTTCAAATATGGGACCCAGAGGCTTTTTTCATATACAGAAGTGTGTGTGCAAAAGATTTCAAACTATTCGTTGTGTGTTTATCTCTTGGCTGAGGATGTGCTTGTTGCTGGTGTTCAATATTTGTTACCTTCTGGAGCTGGTTCTGGCAGGTAAGAACACAAGCAGTAACGTTACATTTGGGAAAGCAGAGTACTGTTTTTTTTGTTTGGTTTTTTTTTCCCTATATTGTCAGTCCATTGTGGGGTGACAGTTCCTTACTGTTCCTCTTAAGAGTCTTCCTAATGTTTCATTAATAGGATGTCAGAATAGCTACACTTCAGTGTACATTTGTTTCTTCATGAGTACCGGTAGGTCTCAGCTCCTAACTATGTTACCTTGAGTGCAAGTCTTCAGCAAATTGCAAAGAGCTTTTTTGTATTTAAAGCATTAAGTAGAAAAAAACCAAAAACCCTAGGTTCTGTTGAAAGTATCTAAGAGGGCACGTGAATTAGGTGCTCTTTGGAAGACTTAAGGATTTCCCAGTTTAAGAGCAAGTAAATGTAGCTCACCGGTGTGCTAAGGTAATGACAGTATTTGTGTTTGTTACATTATGTGTAACTACCTTTAGTACACCATCTGCTGTGTCCAATTTATTTAGACTGCTAACCCTAATTGGTTAGTAATAGGGACTTCAAAATTGTAAACAATACAGCTAATAGCAAAGAGTTCTCAGGGCCTGATCGTGTCCTTCATTACACTGTAGAAAAGTTGTGGGTTGCTGGTGGAATAACATGTCTCTTGTGATAAATTAGACAGGCCTTGTTGTATCTGAAAGAAAAAATGCTGCATGTGTTTCAGGTACATTATTTTCCCTTTTTATTTTAAGCCCACTGAGAAATATGACTGCAATAATCTGAGTTAAATTACTGTTTTTAAGGATATAATAAAATAATGTTTAATTACTCAAGATCTTAAGGTTTTCTGTCTTCTCACTAAGTTTGTTTCTCATTCTTGTGAAGTAGCATGAAAGTATTGCTTTGGAACTTAGTGTTGCAGGGAATTTGCTACATCCACAAAAGATAATGTTTGAATAACATCTAGAATAGTCCATGACAGCTTCAGTTCTGTTAAGTTTTTGTTAATGGAATGAATATAGTTTTTCTAAGCTCAGTGAACATTTTTTTTTTTTACGTTAAATATTACTTAATATAATGGTGTAGGTCATTCCTGCTTGCCTGACATATCCCATTGGAAGGCTTTCTGTTGCTTAAAACTGGGTCAAAGATGAACTTGGGCTGAAGTTTTCTATGTTAACTTACCTATCCAATGTGATTTTTGATTTATTTATTAAGTTTAAGCCAAAACATCTCTGCCAGTTTTGGGAAGAAAGTTAAAGAAAAATATTATCTTTCAGTACTACAGGATTAGAGCATATTTTTTCATTTTGTATTTTTCTTTTTGCTTGTGTTTTTAAGATGTAGTGATTCTTTCTTTTGGTGTAGAAAGCCGATGTCTGCTTTTGTGTTAGTGATGCATCTTTTCCTGCTCAGTGAATATCTACTGACACTTGGCCAAGTTACAAGACACTGGAAATCCTATTGTTTAATACATGCCCAGTAGGAACTTCCTAGAGTTTGTGGTTTGAATTCCACGTAAGTATCTTGAAAGCTTCATAATACAGAAGTAATTTTGCAATAATGAAAGCTTCAGGCTTTATAAAATGCAATGCAGAATTTTATCTGATTCTGTTTCAAGTAGTTATCAATGATCTTTGTTGGTACTATTAGCTGTGTAGTATTTGAAATCACTTTTGGTTGGTTAGGGTCTAATCTGTAAAGAGAAGTCACTTCCATCAGGGTGAATTTCCACCATCATAGTCTTCGTTGGCTATTATAATCAAATTAGTAGTTTAGGGTGCTGTGCTTTATGATGTCCAAGTATGTACTCTTTTAGATGTAATTAATTTTAGCAAGCCTTAATTAACAGAGTACAAATGCATCTTTTACACTGACTGGACTATTCTAATAAAAAATATATCCATCTGTATTTAAAATATAAAAGGCTTAGTACCTAACTGCAACATATCAGCTACAGCAGTAGAATATTGGAAATGCCTGATATTATTTCTCTTTTTTGTGTGTACGGTCATATGTACAGCTTTGTTTGGGTGTTTAAATGCCTTCTTGAAATACATTCTACCTTCTGTAAATTATCTAAGTAGCAGCTGCTGTCTGCTGTGCAAGCCAGGCATTGTGGGGTAGAGTAAAATTCTTCCCATTTCTATGTGAGTCGTAGTATTTTAGGTTCTACATCATAGGGATGTCTGCTGAGTATGCTCCACTGTTATGATTTTGGGGTTATTGCAGCACGGAAATAGGATTTATTTTTTTTCCTTTAAAATCAAACCTTTTAAAGCTCAATTGTAATGTTGTTTTTTATATGTGAACAACTGGTAGTCAGAAGAGGTGCTATCACTGATTTGTTGGAAGAACTTAGTGATGCTTTCTAACAAAGCTAACACAGACTCAGTTAAATACATGAGTGTCCTAAGACAACCTGATGGATGTAATAGGTTGTTGTACTTAAGGCAGGAAAGGAAACACTCCTTTTTCTACAAGGGAAATGAGTCTACTGCCCTTAGAAATGTGAATAGTGTGGAAGTGTCTGAGCAGAATTAGTGAAGAAGGTAATTCACGTTTACTGTGGGGAGAAGATATGCACAGAGACTAATACTCCAGTGTGGCTGTGGCAATCTGAATTACACTCTTCTTTCCATGCAGAAATGTATCTGTGCTTTATAATATCATACAACTCATGTTATCCCTCTAACCCGCAGAAGAAACTACAGGTTTTCTTCTTTTTGGAGGGCTTTTAATTTTATGATGCAATGAATTTCGGGGGCAGAGACCATATCTTATTGCTTTTAGAGTCATTTAGCCCATTTTTGGATGCTTGACAGATAATGTGTTTGATTGCATCATGTGATATACCAGGGTCTGTAAGAAAACAGAATTTCAACTCAGTAACGAGGTCTTAAGTTTGATTTACTGTTTAGTCTTTTGACAGCAGATGCTAGCCAGAATACAGATCATTTAAATTCTATGAACTGACTGAGCCAAAGGCAATAGAAAACCAAGTATCATCAGTGTGCATCTAATTGTTCATACAAAGTAACGCTGTCTAGATTTTCATCTTTCATGTTCCAGGAATAAATACAGAGTACTGGATAGAAGACAATCTGGACAGATTTCAGCTCGAAGATGTTCATATTAACTATATGTTCTATAGAACGAAGTGTCAATAGTTGTCATTTAGCAATAGTTCTGCTACAATCCGTATTTCCCAGTTGTTGAACTCTAATGTAATTTACAAAATTGAAACTTTTCTTTACTGTGTTTTTTTTCCCCACTCCATGTAGTTTGTTCTTATGTGGGCTTTGGAAAGCTGTAGTTGTGGAAATACCACCATATTAATTCCTAACAGAAATAACTGAGTTGAAAACTAAAGAGATGTTCGCTTTCTCACTTAAAAAAAAAAATAGTGTCTGTTTAATAACAAGAGTATAAAAAGAAACTTACTCTTTGAAGGGAGTTGAGTCTGATACTGAAAATGACCCACCACTGCTGGGATGGCATTAGCCAAATCTGGAGGCACGATGTTCAGTTTAAAAAGTAGAGGGAGGAGAAATGTGTTCTTTTCCTTCTGAGGAGCCTGTTGATGTAGAAAATACATAGTTTTCTGGCATGTAATAAGTAAATTTGTTCAGTTGTTGCTTGCCATATGATTGATGAATCAAACAGTTTTCATGGGTATACGGTGTGAGAGTGCAAGGTATAAAATGCCTCTGTTTAAACCCTTTTGAAGGACACAATACAAAATGTTTTGTCTCACTGTTCTAAGCAGGGCTGCCACAGCTTAATCAGCTTGAGTAAGTGCTTTGGAATTGAAGCCCAGTCATTAGTTTCATGGAGTAAAAGACAGTCCTTCTGTCTTTTGGTTGGTATTTTTTTTTTTTTAGGGGACTAATGCTTCTGAGGACAAAAGCAAGCAATCAGGTTCATGCTAATCAACACTACTATTCCTTCCAGAAGATGTTGCAATGACTGTCCTCCTCTAGGATCAGGAATACAAATGAATTACTGTAGCTTATCAGCTTGCTGTTCGTTGGCTGAGCCATGGGATTGAATGGGAACATACTTAAAGGCTGTTACTAAAAGGTATGGCGATGGCTTTCAGCAGCAGTTCTCCCCTTAGAAATGAAATATGAGAGCAGAGCGTTAGAAACCTCCCTTCCAAAAAGACGTGCAAAACAAAGGCATGTGATATGTAAATATGGGTAGGGGAATGTTATTATTTATTTTTTTTTTTAAGGTTTTTCAGACTGTGAAAACAAGGCAGAAAGCGAATGGGAGAAGCATCAGAAAGGAAACAATAGGCATAGCCATAAGAGCTCTGTTAGAAAGGGAGGGTTGAGAAGCAAGGAATACTTGTGAATGAGTGCTGCTTAGAAAGGGGCTGGTAAGCAGGAAGCTGCTACTGTTTTGATTCCTGCAGCATGTAGGGTCATACAACTTTATATGACCCTCACAAATGAGGAGAGATGCAGTATAAAATATTTGTCTTTGTTATCCATTTATTATCTTGATTCATTCAGATGTCTAAGATCCTGAAGTCTACTGGTATATTCAGGTCAGAAGGAAGAAATGGTAAC
Source organism: Callipepla californica brunnescens (assembly GCA_023055505.1). Taxonomy (NCBI): domain Eukaryota; kingdom Metazoa; phylum Chordata; class Aves; order Galliformes; family Odontophoridae; genus Callipepla; species Callipepla californica. The sequence continues at coordinate 6,726,425 of JALIRH010000013.1, forward strand.
TGGGAGATGTTTGAGGAGCTCAAAACATGTCCAGTAAGTATTGTGGCTAAACCTGGAGTTTTCATAAAGAGAAATAGAAAAATGAGTAAAATTTGTGTAAAAGGGACAAAAAATACTTGTAATAGTGTCTGCATAGATGATGAAGCCCAGATGTAATGCAGCAGTGTGAAATGCTTGAATGAATTTTGTGGTTCTTCCTCCTGATAGGAAGAAATTCAGTGGAATACAGAGCAGGAAAGATCTGAAATTTCTCAGAAGAGATAACTTTGTTAAGGTGTTAAGAAAGGAAAAGAACTTGAGTGAGATAAGATATTTATTTAGTTCTTCCCTTTGAAATCACTGGATTACTGTTAAATAAGTTCTAGTAATGCAGTAATAAACTGTCTTAACTTATTTGATTCTATTCTATGTCATACCTCAGTTGAGTGAGTGGACTGCCAACCAAGTCAAGCAATACTACTGAATTTTTTCAGTGAAAAGGTTTGTGCCACAAGGGTTTTGGGTCAGTCACCAATTTCAGCATAGCTAAACACTAGGAAGGAAAAGTGGAAAACTATCTGATTGGGTCTGCTCCAGTATATTGCAGCTTGAGAAATTCTACTTTTATGATCTAACATTCTGGGGAGTAGGTGTCCAATGTGGTTGCTCAGTTGTGTGTGAATTTGCAGAAGACAACCAGAAATGTCCTCAGGAAACTTCAGGATTTGCCACTAGATTTCAGTCATTTCTGGAAGAAAATTAGAGATTGTTGTGATTGAACCTGGAAATCACTTTTGTATGGCTTTGACTTCTGATACCTTATCATAATCCAGCTCGTGACACGTATGCAGATTTACAGAAACAATAACACTGCTCATGAAAATAAGTGTGACAGTGATGCAAAAAAAAATGGGGGCGAACAGTTCAGTTACATGCTGGCCTTGTGGAAAAAAGTGGGACTATAAGAACTCTTAAAAATACAGCATGATGAGGAGCAAAGCATCATAAGCGTGCTGCCCTCCTCCAGCTCAGTGAGCAGACAGCAATGAAACTGGAAGAAAAAAAAAAAAAGCCAGACATGACCAACTCACAGATTTGGGCATTAAAAACTCAAGTAATGTTGGTCAAACTGTGGAACTGTGATTTGTACATGACTGGGTGTTCTTTAGTTTAGTGTTTTTTCTACCTGATGATTTGTAATGATTCAAAGGGCACAAGGCACAATTATAGCACTTAAACTCTGTTTCTTCTGAGAAAATATTAAAGAAAATATCTGAATCTTATTTTAAAGCCTGGAGTTGTAGTTCTGAAAGTTCAAATACTTTCCATTCTAATTGAAAAACTCAGAAGTTTCCAAATTCCAGGTCGGTTCTTGGATCAGTAGTAGGTTATCAGAAAGCTTGTTCCAGAGGCTTTCTTTTTAGTTGCATAAGGCACAATAATAAGCTTACCAAAGTAATTATTCATTCCAATAAGTATTATTGCTGTTATCCAAAATGTTTTGCATGGTAAGAAAAATTTTTAGTGTGATCTAGAAAGATCCAGATAAGTGTCTTACTCAGTTCTTTATACTGAGTGTCAAAATTCCCTAGTCAGTACTGGCAACTTTTTTCCATATATCTGTGTACGCACTCAACCTGTTCTTTACTTTTCCTTTCTAACTGCATACATGTTTCTTGCTGCTATAACAGCTCTAGTCATGTAGACCATAGGTCATTGTGAGCTGCTAGGATAATTCTCTCCATATGTCAAGATGTTTGCAAAGAAACAGACTTAAAGCCCTCTTTCAGACTGAGTTTTCTGAAACCCTTCACATCAACAGCACAGATGCTGGATTAATGGACAGGTTATTTTCAGTAATCATTTCACTTCAATAATCATTTTCAATACAAAGTTTCTATGAAATAAAGCAAGAAGAAGTAGGTGTTCTCACTGAAGCTGTGATAGGGTTTACAGTTTTTTAAGCGGGGCTGGTATTTGCTTTTTGCTAATGGTAGTCTCTTGATTTGTAGTTCCTGCCAGGGCTTGGTCTCATATAATTTCTGACCACATCTGTACAAAATGAGAGGACTAGCTGGCAAAGGAGCAGAAATTCTTTCAACAGCTCTTTGAATAAGGATCAGCTACTTTTAATTTACCGTTGAGTAAATACATTTACACAGCATTACCACAGCACAGGTGATGTACCCTGAAGGTTCATAACCCAGTTTACCCTGCACTAACTTGCTCGCATATCCGCATTTTAATTTTATGGTAGCCACTTTATTATGTGAATCAGCTGTAATTAGCATTAACAATACATTTATATCATATAAGGGGAAACAAACCCTATTTTAAGAAAATTTTCACTAGGTTAAATACTCTTATGGTGGAACAGTTTTGTAACCTCCTCTGAGTGCTTAGCATTTCTAATTAAACAAGTTCTGCTTGCTCCATGTTCTTCTTCATATTCTGCAAATTGTTGGAGCAGGAAATGGTTATTAAAGCCAGGAGCGTGCCTAATAACTGGTGCGATAGAAAGCAAATTGGTAGCTCAGTACTTTTTTTTTTTTTTTTTAAACAGCTGTAAAGTTTTTACTTGGTAGCAGAAGTCAATTGATTTTTTCCTTTCTTCCCTACTTTGCTTTTGGTCTGTGGTCTGAGAGGTTGTGCGGTTTTTCTGGTTTGTTTTTTTCCTCCCACAGCTGTCTGCAAAAGAGCCAGGTCCAGCAGCTCACACCTGTGTAAGCAGTGGAGGTAGAATGGTGTGAATTAGCTGAGCTTCTCAGCTACAATTGTTATACATGGAGGTGACTGAGGAGGGAGCTGCTACTGAGTAGGGTTTCCTTGCCATATAAACTAAAAGTATTCTTAAAAATCTAGGTCCTGGATTTGTCACTAAATGACAGTGCTCTTATTAGACTTCTTCTAGAAAGCCATGTAGGGTTCTCACTGTAGTGTCCAATTCAGTTATCAGCAGAATTCTGCTTCTGTTGTTAGAGGCTCTGTGTCAGTTCTATATATTCATTTATTGCATCAGTATGAGGTCATCAACAGCTGTCGAACTTGAAATGAAGACAGAGCTTTCCAGAGTGTGCTTGTCTATCTATTATTGCTGTAACTTTAAATTTCAGATGAATTCAATGTAAGTGAAAGTTGATGTTTTAATTTGAAATGATGAAATTATAATATGAAATTCTGTCCTTCATTAGCTAACTGAGTTTTGTTGTTGGCTCTTCTTTTGCATAAGAAACTGACGGAAAAGCAGACTTTTCACTTAGAAACACCTTGAAGAAGCAAAGCATTATCTATTTTCTTCTAGTCAGAGCCATCGAAAATGAGATGCCACTGTCTGACTGTGGCAGAAAGCATATATTTATGTCCAGGTTTTCTGAGTATAACTTCAGAAAGAAAATGAAATGAGAATAGGGTGAGTGTGTTGCAAACGAATGGATTAAGCATCTCAGTACTGTGGCCGTTTTCAGGCTCTATTTATTACTTGGTTTTGGAACTACAGAAACAGAACTTGTCTCCTGCTTTTACAGTCCTCAAAATATTCTTTACCCAAGAGGTAGGTTTCTGGAGGCATGGAGCCCGCGAGATGGAACAACAGCCATTGAAGTCTATATCATTAATAAGGACTGCTGGGAGGGAAATGCCAGGTATTGCACTTGTGTTTATTGAATACTTTTTTCTGAGATATTTGAAATGGGAGCAAATGCTAGTGGTAGAAAGTCCAAAAAAAATGAGAGTGAGAGCTGAAAGCCTGACTGGAGAGGTGGTGATTTTTATCTGGACGTTAACAGATACGCTCTTACATAGAAGCTGCTTTCAAAATACAGTCCATATGAGGAATGTAGAGTTTCTTTGGAAAATGTAGATGAAATAAATTCATGGAAAATTTAACCTTTAATGTGTTAGTTCTAACTGCATGTTTTTGTGTCAGTTGCTATGCATACAAACTCCACTGCGTGCCCTTGGGGAGAAGTCTTAGTTCTTTCGTGTTTGAATGCACTGGAAGGAATAGCATTGAAGCAGGTAGTTTCTCAGAAAGGTGGCTCTTACTAACTATATTTGAGCACCACCTTTGCCTCAAAATGAGAATTGCTCTTGGGGAGAATGAATGCTTTGACAAAAGGAGAATAAATGTTTTCTGGGATTAACAGTGTCTACTGCTGCTACTGTTATCTGGCTTTTGTATTTTTGCTGGCAAAAGCTACTGTCCTGCTCTTTTTAATTCCAGTCAGCTAGACTTATTTGATTCTGTGATGTAGTGGAGTCATGTTATTTATGGCTGGTGATTGTCAATAGAACGATTCATTAAGCTCCTAGATCAGTTGATCAGTTGCCCATTATTTTCTTCTAACTCATTCTCATGTGTGCCTTTATTGCCATCTTAAAGATGTCATTCATGACTACCCCAAACTGCTCGTTTTTATTTTATCTTGTTTGTTACCAAAGGTATTATTTTTTCGCTGCCGATTTTGGCTGAAAGTTTCATGATGCATGGGAGAGATTTTATTTGCAAAAACTTGTCTCAGTAAAAAGTGGTTTTAGATGGATGGGATGTAGCCCCATTGAATAGGTCAGTGTACTCCTACATAACATAATATTATTAGTTTGTTGTAGTTTTCCTTATTGACACGTGATTATCTTGGTTTCAAGTAGCTAGAGTTTGTCAGTGAACCATGAGGGATAACTATGAATATCTAATATTAACAAATTCAAGTGTATTTTCAGATGTGATCATCAGGGTCTATTCCAGCTTAGCTCACTTGAGTGGGAAAGCCTTCTGGTTTTGCACTACTTTGAGTTAGTTCTGCTCAGAAGTTACAGGTGCAGTCTACCCATGTGTAGCATTACCATTAGGCAAAAAGAAAAGTTGTATGCTGTGTCAAAACTAAAATTAAACCTAACTCAACCTACAAAATGTGGTTCTGTACAAAAGTGTATCTGATGCAATTTTGATGCCTTTAGTGTAGATATACAAAGTGCGCATCAGTGCAGTGTTGGTTCCAGTGACCAGTATTCATTCTGCATTTCTTTTCCTTTCTCTTTAGATTTTTTAGTATTGAAAGTGGCACTTGCAAAAGTCAAGGAAAAAATAAAACAACACTTGGCTTTGGCAGGCATTATGTGGGCAGAGTATAAAATTCCACACACAGCTGTGCCAGTGTACTTCAGCCTTAGCTTACAACATTTCCTGCTATTCCAGAACTGGCCTGTCCTGGAGAGGTTGCCAGCCATTACACTTCTGATGGCGGTTTTGTGCTGTGTACAGATGGGGGCTAGAATGAAACCAGTGCACTAATTTTAGTTCATGAATTTAGTTTTTAATCCAGGTCTGCAGGAGTGAAAGATTAATATATTAATCTCACTGAAAATTTGAGCCTGCTCTCCAGCTGGACTTTCTTGACCACCTGCTAACTTGTTGATATGGTGAGAGATTCTTTGGGTCCAATTCTGACCTTATGTACCCTGGTATAACTTAAGTGGTTTTGTAAAATTGGTTTCAATTTTCTCCTTTAAATTTCAGCAAGGCCTAGACCTGTATGCATTTTTATTATTTTATATTGCGCCATTGTACATTTGTGTTGCTTGTGTCAATTTTTTTCTCTCCAGTTTCTGTTTTCTAAATCACTCTTAATCTACCAGACTTGTTTACCATGGTACCACCATAAAATAGCCTCCTGTGTTATGTCTGTGTGCTCTTTTGCTCTGTCAGTGATCTAAAATGCACCTGGAATTCTGCTCTCATCTTGTTATTATTGTCTTCTCAATAAAGTTTATTGGTAATAATTTCCATGCAAGATAGCACATCCTCTTACTCTTCAGGAAAGAAGAATATTGGCTGTATGAGAGAGTTCTGGAAATGGGGCTGTGATGCACCCACATGCCAGTTACCTTATTCAAATCCTTTGAAGCTCTGAGTGATTCCTGAATGGAATTTCTCTGCTCCCAGGTGCTTGACATTGCTTTAAGCAAGTCCCAAGTCTTGATGAGAATAAGAGGCTAAAACTGCCTCCTGGGTAAGCCACTGACCTGGAATGGCTTCATTTCCTTGATCTGACATGGTTCTCCTCTGCAGTTTTGAACATATAATTTAATTGCTAAAAGCCTGAATTCCTTATCTGTATGCTGTCTAGAGATAACAGTACCTCCTTGCATCTTAGTATCTGTAGAAGGAGGTGCACTCAGGCTTGCTTGGCAAAACAAATATCTTGTTGTCTCAGGTGCACTCAGTCTCTGCATACCATAAGCCCTAATGTCTTGTCCAGTGTGTGTAGAGATACTCAGGTGGACTTTCAGAAGTTAAGTAAATATTTTCTCCACTGTTTAGAGGCAAGAAGATAAAATAGATCAGCATGCTGTTCTTCTCTACTCTAAAGGCTCCTTTAAAAGTGTACTAGTGGAATTTTTTATGCGTAAGATTTTCTTATTTATAACTAATATTTGCTTATGTGGAGTAGAATGATTTTTTTTTTGTCATAATCTGGCACTACTATATTAGATTATATTTGCTAGGATGCATTCCCACATAATGAATTATAAATGCTCATTCGTGACCTGAATAAAATTCAGGTACCTGTATTGTTTCCAAACTTGGGTGAGAAAAGGGCTTTAAAAAAAGCCCTAAGAGCTGAGTGCTGGAGTGCCATCTAGTGCTCTGTTAATCAACACATTTTCTGCAACCTCTACCTTTTTTATGCTTGTGTTTATGCCTGTTCTCAAAGGGCTTACTTGGAAAAGCTTACTGCAAGTTCTGAAGATCATTAATTGACGGTGATTGAGCCTTATGCTGTCTTGAAGTGCTGAGCAATGGCATGGAAGAGAAAGGTGAAAGCATTTTCCCATGAGCTTTACATGATTTGGGTGAACTTAAAGTGAGATTCTTGAGTTGCGAAGATGTGTGTGTGTCATATATACATACATGAGAAGTCATGGTGAGTTAAACTTGAAGGATCTGATTCTTTACCTCATAATGGTGATTGAAAATTATGATCATGATATACTGATGCAAAAGCAGTGTGAATAAAAGAATGAAACTACTGTGATTCAGTTAAAACAGCCTAGGAGTTTGGGAGCTAATACAAACCTGAGGAAGCTCTTGAGCCTTTAGTAGGATCTGAACTTTCAAGATCTGCAACTTGGTTTGGTGGTTCTGTCCATGAGTTCCATAGAAAGAAGTCATCGAACTGGGAAAATTTAAAGAAACAAAAAAAAAAAAAAAAACCACTCAACTTTAAAGGAGAAAAAACTCGTTGAGAGTGTCTCATAGACTGATGCTAGTTTAGCAGTTGCTCAAGTTATTATGCACTAATTAATTCAATTTTAATTTCATTTATTTTGTGGATGAAATAATGAGCTGGACAGGATTTAATAGTATGGAATGAGTACGAGCACTTAGTCTCAGAGGTGTTGGTTCTGACCTACAATATCAGGGTGTGATGTCACTGTGACAGTACTAATTTAAATCAACTTTGAACTTTTTTTCAGTTGATGCTGTTGTAGGTGGTGATGGAATTTTATAAAACCTTATAGATATGACATTTCTTTACTGTGGAGTAAATTGCTTTCTCTTTGGAAGAAATTTAAAATGGAAGAAAAATACAAAAGTTTCTTTATCATCTCTTCAATGTACTGTATCGCTTTTTTTTATTTTTTATTGAAAGCTCTGATTTTAAGAATACTATTCCAAATTGCTTTTCTCACAGTTATTCAGTGAGGGGTATCTGAATTGCAGATAGAGTTTCACTCTGGTCTGACATTGCATGCTTCTCTTTGTTGACTTTTTATGTGGGCTGCTCACGCTCTCAATTTTTCTCCCTTTCTCTATCCCTAAGAAGTGGCTCTGAAAAATGAACTTAAACCCCTCCTTGAAAGAAGTGGCCACTGGCCCACTGAAGTGGAGTCTCCTCCACGTCATCCTGGCAAGCAGAATGTTTTTCAGACTGAGAAGTTCCCCACTTGTGCCAAATAACCCCTGTGGGGTTTCTAAGACCCTAATGACTTTTGAAAAAAGTTTAGTATGTAAACCATTAAAGTGCTGGCTCTGGAACTGTTTTCCAAGTAGACCTGTGTGGAAGCAAACAGCAAATCTTGTCTTTTTCCAGTCTTCAAACTTTTTCTTTAATCTTCTGTTCTTCTTAGGCACTTCCTGTTATAGGATCTCCAGGTATTGTATAAGCCCTAGTGAATTAAGCACTTGGCTGCATACCCTAGTCCCACTTTGCAGTCACTCAGTAAGGTATTGCGAGTGAATGAATTTTTCACTAATATGAAATAAGAATTAAAGCACTTGGATGATAATTTATTTTGTATGGATCTGTTATACAAGAGCTAGCATAGCAGGGACACAGCTCTAGGCTGAGTCCTGAAATGCTGCCTCAGTCAGTTACTGTACTGAAAGTAATGCTTCATTCCTCAGGTGTGGAATATCATGATGAAGTTTCCAAATTAATTAGCATAGTATTAGATAATTCTTATGGGGTTGTTTTGGCTTAAGATCCCACTATGAAAGCTCTTGCGTAATTCAAATGGAAGAATATATTTTGCAGTGATGAACTAATCACAAGAGTTCTTTAACACCCCATCCTCAATGAACAGCTGGAGTTCCTCATCTGTGCAAGTCACCTGTGTCACAGAATAACCTTTGGATACATGGACACCTTTTTATTTGGAAACTAATTCATTTGTAGCAAGTTACTGAAAGTTATGAAGAGCAAGGTGTCTGAGACACTGTCATCATAACAAGGGGGGTGAAATAATGAGGGTTTTGAACTACTGCTGAATCAGTTTGGCTAGTAGTTGGTATCGAAAGCACTAAAGACTCCCATTTTCTAACATTAAAGAGATTGTCTTCAGGGCTGCACCCTGTTACAGCATAGCTGTGACAGCATAGCTAAGGAGTAATAATGTAGGTCTAATGAAGGCTGGGATGGAGCTCTATGAAGTCTTCTCTGTCTACTCAACCTAAAGAGATCTTGACAGCTGACAGTTGGAGAAGGACTTACAGGTACAAGTGTGTTAAATGTGGTCTTTAAGCTGTATCAGGCCAGTATGAGAACGGAAACTTTTGGGGAAGAAGAGTGAAGTGAAGGAGTTGCACCAACTGTATGCAGAGGGCATTGTGAATGCCCGGCTCCTGCAGCTCCCATGTGCAGCTCAGGTCAGGCTGGGGATGATTATGAAGCAGGTTGTTGTGACAGTGCTCTCCATGACATGTAGAAGCCAAATTATTCTGTGAGTAGATTTGTGATTACTTGGGGTGAGGGAGACATAATCTTATCAGAGCTAGGCCAAAAGTGTATCAAGATTCCTTTACTTCGTAGTATTTGGCTCTGAAGAAACACGAATTGCAGTGGGCAGCTCAGCACATCTAAGTGCTTCATGCTGGCAGTGTTATATTCAGCAATGCTTTTTTTCATGTGCTGTCTGGTGGCACTTCTCAGTTGCGAATGAATAGTGAGCTCTGGTGAATTTTCTTGTGCAAATGACTGTTCAGCCGAAAGTGAGGTTCACAGAACTACAGAGCCTGAGATCAGAGCTACATGTGACTTTGACCTTGCTGAAACTGGAAAATCAGTTACTCAACATTTCATTTTGCATGTGAAGCTGGCCATTTCACCTCAGTTAGCTTGCAGGTCTGTTTTTTGACTTTTAAAGAGGCTTGTTCTATATTGTTACAGCACTCATTTCAAGACAGAATTAGTGAATAGAATACTCTTGCTTATAGGGAATGGAAATCCCCTCTGATTGTCTTGAAATTGAATTCATATAATGAATTCATCTTTCTGAGAATATCCCACTTTTCTTTCTTGCCTTAATCTTTGCCCAAATGCAAGGTTCTTTCTTAACTTTCTTAATTTTCATGATGGGAATTACAGTAATGCTGTTATTTTCTGAGATCAGTTGCTGTGCCAAAAGATTTTAATGAGACACGAGGAAATTGTGGGCTCTGAATTACACATGCTCTCTAATGAAAATTATATTGAAATTCGCTTTTGATTTAATTTTACTCTTTTGCAGAAGAACTGATTTTTTTTTTATTTTTTTTTTCCCTGCCTCTGGTAAACTACATTGTTTTAAAGAAGTTGTAATCCTATGGGGGTGGGAATACCTTCTTCTTACTCTTAAGGTGACACGTTTTCACTACTCACTAGAACGGAAGCGACTGGATTTTAAGAGAGGGGGCATCAAAGTGTGACTAATTTCTAATAGGGAAGGATTTTGAGAGCAGCTAAACTTAGACTAGGCACAGCCTTGCTTCGTTTTGATGGATTAATAGAGAGACAAAGGGTCTAGAAGGAAATTGTATCTCACACAGATTGTTTAATGCTGAAAAATCCCCAAGCGCTTCATGCCAGCTGTTGAATGCTCACCAGATCTACACAGTTATTAACTACAAGAATATTGTAACAGGGAAAATAGTTGCCTAACTTGAAACATTGCAAGGCTTTACATTTATAATCTTACTCTTGGAAAAAGTGCTTCTGTTTATTCAGCTTCTGAATTTTCCCACTTGAGAGTGTGCTCCTTATTTCAAAATTGTACTAATGGTAATGGAAGTGAAAAGATGGTGGAGAATGCCACTAAGTCACAATGGTTATATATGAATAGTCAAATAATCACTCCTTTAATGACATAGCATTCTTAGAGCCATGGTAGGGCATTTGCTGACTGCTGAATTGGGGCAGACACTGGAGGGCACTGCTTTGATAAAGAAGAGATGAGAACAAGATGAAAGCTACCCTGGGGAAGGATTTAAGTGAAAATCCATGGCAGATAGCTGGTGCTAGGTTCTGTCAGTCAGCCCTTGTTTAATGAAGATTAAAGTATGGGGATACTCCTGTATTTTTGACTGTTTACTTCTAGAGAGAACTTACAGGAACACGTCTTTGCAAGAATGATCAAAATCAGTGGATGAACGGCAGTGAAGTTGTGCCATGTTATATGAAAAAAGAAATAATGAGTGGCTTATTCAGCTTGTCCTCTTCTGAACTTCAGCAGGTCGAAAGGTTCTTTTATGCATATCTTTTTTTTTTTTTTTTTTTTTTTTTTAAAGTTGTGTGCACACTTGAACTGAAGAGGAGGGTTAGATGAGGAAATAATCAGATACCGTGCCGAGAGTATTCCCTAATTGCACTTGACTGTAGGATCCCTGCAGCTGCAGATGTTACCAAGTGTGGTATTGTCTAGTTGCTCCAAATAGTGTTTTTTCACTGCTAGTACAGTTTGCTTTGGCTTGTTGATGAGTAGATATCTGTGGAAAGCTACAGTGCCCAGCCAAGGGCCTATTTTTGTCCCAAATCAATATAGTTTTGCAAGTGCAGGTCCAGGATCAACAGAGATTCATGGAAACTTTTGCTATATGCCTAGCACTGAGGGCTTTGTACTCTCTACAAAATGTTTTGTCTTTCTAATTTGTGTGCTCAGAGTAAAGCACAAACCAGTTAAGGGGGAAGCAGGAGGGAGTATTAAATCTTTGCAGTATTTCTGGAAGAAATGAGACGTTCTGGCACCTATAGTATAATCCTTATTGAACTTTTCCCCACTTTAGCTCAAGCACAGGTGTGCAGTCAGCACACAGCTGCTACCAGATGGCTTTACATTTTCAGAGCTGTTTAAAGAAGAATCTAGAATAACTTTGGAAGAAAATGCATTCTTGTAAGAATCTTATAAGAAAATCATTTAAGAAAATAAATTCATAACGAGAGCAAAAAGATCTTATGCTGTGGTTGCAACTTTTTCTATTTTTAGTATACAATTGCCTTAAAATAAATCTGAACGCTAACCCCAGCAGGGAAAGTTAGACGTACGTAAATAAACTGGCATGCCCTGTTAAATGTGTAGCTATTGGGATAAAGCTGGGAAAAGCAACCTAGACATCCCATGGTCTTTCTCTAATTGTTGGCTGATAAAAGATGTTGTTCCATCCAGGCAGATGCAAGGCCCAAATCCCAGTTTGCAAAGCATCTTCCAAGCCGCACTGCCTGTGTGTAGATGAGAATGGCACAGAATGGCACTGGAGCCTCTACCTTATTAAACTGTCCTGCTGTTGACACAAGAATTAATTATTTTAGCTTAGGCCTGAGATCTTTGTTTTATCTGGTGAGAGAGCAAATGCCTAGGGAAAAACATTGCAATATTATTTCAGGGATATTTTTCCTCAACATTCTTCTGCGAATTTGTAGATTCTGAACAGCTTCAGACAGATGGTATCTATGCATACTAAGGCCTGCTCAATTTCTCTTTTGTAAACTTCTCTGGTCTTCCCTCAAATGTATTAAAAAAAAAAACGAAAAAAACACAACAACAACAAAACTCAATCACCCCCAGATTAAGTTGGCCTGTGAACTTACAAACCTGTGTCACAGCATACAGGATTCTGTACCATATTAATATACTATGAGAGAAATAACATAGATTATGACAAAGCCAAAGGAGACCTTGAGATTGACTCAGCCATGAAGTGGCTGATGCAATTCTGTATAAATAAATGCAGGTGGGGGAAACTGTAATACTGCCTTTACCTCTAAACGAATAGGCTCAAACATGATCATTACCACTGAAAAGTAAGATTCTGGGGCTGTGCAAATACTTCAGTGGAAATCTGTGTGTCGTAGTGTGGCAACAGTGGGTGGGGGGAAGTAAATCAAGTATTGAGTAGTAGTAAATATTGCTAGTATATGTGATCAGAAATTGCATAATTTTTTTTTTAATGCTGGATTGTCAGTGTTCCTCAGTTGAATATTTTGTCATGCCATCTGTTTAGTTGCAGAGTCTAAAATTCCTTTGTTTAAGAAGGCTATGTTTGTCTTAGCTGCATATTTAACCTGGTATGATGATAGTTTTTAAATGTGGTATCTACTTCTGTTATCAAAGTGGAGATGATTAACTCAAACTTGCCATAATGGAGGAAAGATAGGTAGGAAAAAGCCCTGAGAACCAGAGACAAGCAGGTAAAGAATGGGTGGTAGCTGGGGCTGTATTATTTGATAGATTATTCTTTGGAAGGTGCATTTACAGGAAAATGCCTTTCCTTAATTTCAGAAAAAAATAGGAATTATTTGCATTTCTTAGTTATTTTGGAGCATGCCCCCACTCGTGCATAGGCTTTTGTTATTGCAGTACATGAATGTGTAAGTACCTAACTGGGGCCTAAGATACTTTAAATAGAGAAACAACATTTTAGTATCTCCAGATATATAGTTTACTTATGTTTTTAATAAGATATATTCCAGACTCCTTTTCTTAAGTAATAAGTAAGGCTGGATCTGAGTCTCTCATTGAAAAACTACTAAACTTCTCATATTCTCTGTCAAAAATGATTTTGTGGTTTGTAACATTAGCGAGAAATGGAGACAGAACCAAAATTGCTGTGTGTTGCCTGTGATGCCTTTTTTCCATTCTTGCTTGTTTTTGTCAATTTTTATTGTTATTGGCTTCTTGGTTTGCTTTCTTTAAATTTCAAATTGACTTGAAATGGAAAGTCACTTTGCAAAGTGACTTTTTGTGTTATTTTGTTTGTTTCTTCTAGTTGTTGCTCTTCTTGTTTCTTGCGGAGGGTAAAGTCCTGTTTCTGCAAGTGTGCAGCTACCAGTAACTTCAGTTAGTGCCTTGTCTGGAGTGTGCTGGCAACCACCTAGAACTGACTGCTTTCTGAAACCTGTCTCTGGGAGCAGACTGCCTTCCTACTAATGATACCCAAATTAAAAGGGAACAGCTTTCACTTTTATTTCTGTTCTTACAGCCTTTCTAAACCCTCTGTATCTGAGGGGAAAGCGTCATATCTTCAGTAGGAAAATTAAGAAACGATCTAAATTTTAATACAAGGCGATTGTTTTCTAGGCAAGACTGTAGAGTATCAAAGGAACTTTCTAATTTTTATTTTCACACAATGGAATGCATTAAATTACTTCTCATAGCTCTGAAGTTGTTGTTATTCATCTGTTACTGGAGATCAGTGGGAACGTTATGTTTCCTGGTGCCCAACATTCGGGGCTTTCATGGAAAGAGGGCAAATGCTTTCATTTTTCCAATTTCTAAAGATTTTTTGGACACAAAAGCTGGCAGAAATTGTTTTCTCTCTTCATAGGAGTATTTGATTTGGCATGGAATGCTCTGGCTGGAATGGCTTTGCATTAGAAGCATTCCTCCAAAGAGATATAAACATGTGATTTATTAATCACTGGTATTTTATTTAGGAGATAAACTTCTGCCTTTCCTTCTTCGTGTTCATTGTGTGGATTATGTTTGCTTATTGTCACTGTTGAGATTGGAATTAATATGAGTAAATGTAGACTTAGCTCATGCTTGGGTGGATCCTGAAGCAAGACTGATTCAGGTATTAACAGTAACTGGTATCTCAATAGTTGCAATAATTTGGAAGCGGATCCTGCTCAGCTGTAAAGAGATTTTAGCTAACTCCTGGAATTCTGGTGATGCAGAATAGTGAGGATGAGAATCCAGTGCCTGATTAGCTGATGCTAATTTATCACAGCTTTTGTCTCATGCCTGCTTTTAGCAGACCCAATTAGTGCTGCGCTTCATGATGGGGACGGGTGTCTGTGGTTTTCTTTTTAATCATGGAGGCTTATTCTCCTGCATGATTGTGTCTGCTGAATGTTTAGTACCTGGAAAGGAGATCCCTTTCTAACATACTGAAGGTTGATATTTATTTGAGATTTCTCTGTTTTCTGGATCAGTCTGTTAAAGTCAGAAAGCTTACAAACCAGAAAGTTTGGGTTTTGTCTTCATGTAACCCATAGCTCATTATCACCCTAGTGATAATGAATATTTGGTTAAAGTTCTACCTCATCCTCCTTGTGCCATGCGAAACAGCCCTGGCAGTGGGGAGGGGAACTTCTGGTGCCCTACAGCCAGCCGTAGTCCTTCTGTGTAGGACCAGTGGTTACAAATCAAGAAAGATGTTTCCTAGTGGCTGTTCTTAGCTTATCTTTTTTAGGAAATTGGCCTTGCTGTACAAAAGCCTTCTTGCTAGTTTCTCAATCACATGGGAGGTAACCGACTGTCCTGTGGACCAGCATTTTCTTGAGCACATCTTGGTGCATTTTACTTCAGCTGTTGTATTTACATTCTCTTGCATTAATAACAGTTAAGGAGTAAAATGTAATGGCTTTATGTTGCACTGGGGAGATTCAGGTTGGATAGTAGGAAAAATTTATTCTCAGAGCGATAATGTATTGGAACAGGCTGCTCAGGGAGGTTGTGGAGTCTCCATCCCTGGAGATCTTGAAGAAAAGGGTTGATGTGGATCTGAGTGGTGTGGTTAGTGAGCATGTGGGGATGAGCTGGCAGCTGGACTAAGTGATCGTAGTGGTCTTTTTCAACATGAGTGATTGTATGCTTCTCTCTTCTGGCATCTGTGCTTAGTGCTCAAGACTGGCATAGATCTGTTTTTAATTCCGATTTTCTCAAAGCTCACAAGGAAGACACAATAGGTAGAAGAAAAATGAGGTGTTTACATTTAAATGGTCACTATTCTGGAAAATGTTTCAATTTTTTCTGATCTTCACTGCTTATTTTGGAGTATTAACTTCTTTACATTTATAGAACTTGTCACTGTTTCCTTTCAGTCACTACAATGAAGTTGGAGCCTTTTTTTAATAGATAATTTAAATTAGAAAAATCAAAGAGCTTCTATCCGAGGTCAGAGCAGCAGTTGTGATTAAAAAAATAAATAAAATCATGCTTTTCTGATTTCTATTCTTGTATTGCTACATGGCACTTTTCTCTGCTGTGCTTTGATATACTTTTGCCGTTGAGGCAAAAAAAACAAGTGCTGAAAAAGCCTTGTTCTTACCAAACTTCATTTTGATATCTTCTATTGTGACATCCTTTTATGATCTGAAACTATTCCCCAGTGTGGGATCCACTGACTGTGGAAATAACGCTTCTATAACACATGTTATTATTAAAAAAACCCACTGACTTGAGATAATGGAAGTGACTTGTATGTGTAATGTTTTTACTTACTGGCAGAGGAGTGCTGCGGACTCGGGCCTAAGAAAACTATTGACCTGGACATTCACTGACCAGTTTTCCTGAGGATTCTGAGCAGGGTCTTTCATGACATTTTGGGTGTACCTCAAATTCTTGCCAAGCCCTTTTGGAACAGTTCAAAAGAGCGTTGATTGTACGCAGTCCTCTGCAGTAGGAGGTGCCAAAAGTATGAAGGTCTTTTTTAATATTTTCCACAGTGTCATAGAGCTATTAATGTAAATTACAAAAAGATTTTTGATAATCAAGGCAAGGTTAAAGAAAGGAAAATGTGGTGTAAGCCATATAAATCACTTGAATAAGCCACGTACAATAAATCCAGTGTTGGTGAAGCTAAGTTCCTCTATCTGGCATCAGAGTTTGCTCTTCACAATAAACATTTACTTGCCTCATTTGATGGTTGGGGCTCATCACAGACCTTTTTCACCCTGTTCACACCCTTGTGATCTGCAGCTATGCAGCACACTGATTTTGGCATTATTTAAAAGCAAAAAATAAAATTGAAAAACAATAGGGAATTTGCTACAGAAACAGTTAAATATTTGACCCTGTTTACTGCCAGCTTAGATAAAAATCAGATTTATTTCGTTCTGAAGAAAAATTCTTCAACACATTGTATGTGCACTGACACTTGTAGGTTTATTGCAGCCCATTGGAATAAAGGATTTCACATGTGTTGCAGTGGAGGGAACGTTTTAACCATTTGCTTCTGTTTGCCATCTGTTTTCTTTACCAACTCAGTACTCGTGTGAATTTCATAGCTGCAGATGGTATTTCCTAGGCCAGAAAGAACACAGGCATTTCTGCCTCCTTCCATATGGCCAAATTAGTTACAGTAGAGAGCTGCAAGGTGTTTGCTCCCACCCTAGGTGCTCCTATAATGAGCGAATAGGAATCAGCACTCATCCTCCCTCGAGCAGAGGTTGGGGTGACTGGCAATGGGGAGTCTTGCATGGTAGCAGGTTGCAACTAGGGAGCAACTGAAATGTCTAATTTTTGTGCAGCTGGGTGGAATGCCTTTTGTGTTTACCTTCTGTAAAAGTCTTTCCCTATGAATGTATACCTATATTTCTTGTCATCTAAGCAGCTGATTTGGGACCTTACTAATACAAATACTAAAATTAAGAACTAAGGGTTTTGTTGTACACATTCCAGTAGATAGGAATCATGGTGCAGCTTCTACTTTATGTTCTTTGAATGCTTACTACGGTGTGGGTTCATTAGAGATTTGGAATCTGTCACTTGCAAGAGTATCACCTTAAAGATATGGTGCACGTGAGAATGAAAGGGAAAGAAACAGCAGCTTTTGGCCTTGAGATAGCCATGGTTGAATTTGCTGGCTATATTGGCATTCATGGGATTCTCTTCTGCTTTGCTGCTTATTCCAGACCAAGATTCTGAGTGGTGATACCTAAAAGCTTAGGCAGCCCTTAGTGTGTCCAGCTGCTTGGCAGAGAAAAATAGAGGCTCAGTCTGCATGTAGAAAGCTCAACATAACTAAATTTGTTTTCCTTTTCACTAATTTGTTTCCCCACTTATACTAAGCTTATCTCATAACTTCAGAATTTATCCACTGAAGCCATATAGATTGTTTTCAGTTTCTCTCTCTCTTCCTCATTCCAGCATCAAAACCAAGGAACTCTAGCTGCATAGCCCTGGTGTGTGTAATTATAACTTTTAAAATATCTTAATTCATAATGAAGGAGAAAATATGGAATTCCTATGCTCGCAACTCTGCAGATATACTTTGTTCTGAGCTGTACCTGCAAAACATCCTTAGGAAAGCTTAAAAGAATATAAATTTAAGCACTGTTGTAGGATAAATGAGTTATCCTTTCATGAGCTAGAGATCTTTTCCATCTGTTTTCAGTTCTTTGCACACGATCCCATGCCATAGTCTGAGGAACAGAATAAGCTTGGTGTTAAAACTGTATCCTGCACTGTGCTGTTTCTTGACAAATGCCACTACCCTGTGATACTGGTGGAAGGATCTTGGCAGTGAATCAAAACCGATTTTAGTTCTCGTGGAAGAAGCCCGGCGTATCAGATGTGATTGATTAATGACATTACAAAACATCAGGTGAGGCACAGATGCTTGAGAGCCTTTTTTCAGAAAAGTTCTCACAAATCTGACAAAAGATGACAGTTCCAGGACTGTCCGGACTCTTAGAAGTACAAAACTGGGTTATGAGAACAATCTCCATATGACTTTGTGTTGAAATACTGTGAGTCTGGCATGTGATTGCATGTAGACCCATCCAGGCAAGCTCCAGCAGCCCTGAATCCAGAGTAGAGCGATGTGTGCATTGTCTAGGTGAGGAAAATCCCTGCAGCCTTATTCTTCTGGATGATGAGACCAACTCAATTAAAAGTAGCTGTTGTGGATCCAAGGGTCCTGCAAACAGAGCTTTATTCGTGACTTAAGGTTTAAGAAAATAAGATTACAGCAACTTCAGCTTGAGACAGTAGCCGAGAAACAAGTTGAGAGTTGAGAAAATCTTTTACATAATGTCTTGTTTGTCATTCCAGCTGTATCATAGCATACAGGTTTACTATTGCTGTAGAAATGATATTCACATGCCATTTACTTCTGTTTTGTCTTGTGTATGCTACAGTACTGGTGCTGACTTTTGATGATTGTTTTTGTTTATGGTTTTAATATTCATTATAACTGCTCTCAAAATACTGTGAGACCAAGTGCTGTTTAACGTTCGTATAAGCATCCCAGCTCTGTGGTATATGGTTTGTATCTGTATTGCTCTGACCGGAGCTGCTTTTGCTTTCAGTGGTGTCAGTGAACTGTTGGATGCAGGTGCAGGTTGGTGTTGAATTTTCCAATTAATTGTCTAGTTCCACAGCCACCTCTCCATCTGGCTCAGCAGGCAGTCTCTGTTCAACAGGGGCCCATGGTGTGAGTACCAGTGTTTGACAGGCCAAAGTGAGATATATTGGCAGGGCTGTACTGGAATTGAGGAGTATTTACAGATGAGGAATGAGTAGATTGACATTACTGTGTACAGTGAAAATTGCCCTTTGGCTGGCTGGCTTTGTCCAGTTCATCATTTGTGTGTGCTAAGGCTGGTATAGTCTGGCTGGGTGGTGGCAGGAGGACAAGGGCTGGGACTGGCAGCCAGGAGCATTAATGATTGTAATCCCCTTGCACTGACTCATTCAATGACCTTGGGTTAATCACTTGCCCTTCTCTTGCAGTCAGCTGCAGCTGTGAAAATGGGCAAAAGCAATACTTCATCAGCTTCCAGATGCTGAATCTCATCTGAGTTTTCTTGGGGAAGCAGCTCACACAGTGCATTCGTTTCCATCATAAGTTAAAAGGAAAATGGACAAAAGTGGATGGCTAACTTGTTGGTAATTCGTTAGGGAGTTGTCTCCATCTGACTGTGGGACTGGCATTATTGCAGAGTGTTTACTTATAAAAAAAAAAAAATGTATCTTAAACATTGAGTCTATTTTACTAACTACAGCGTTCTGAAAAATGACTTGTGAGGTGCTTTTCATTTAAACCTTCCCCAAAAAGAGAATTATGTAGAGCAAAAAGTCATAAAACACTTGCATTTGACAGCTACATGTATGTCCCTGTGTTTGAACTGTAATATATCCTTGTATGAAAGCTTATGTATTTTATTTATAGATATTTGAAATTAGTTACTCATGTGCCATGGGGGACAATGAATACTGAACGCTTCAAGCCAATATAAGAATTGTCTGAAGTGTTAAGGAAGGCTGTTTTGTGTTGGTTCCGAAGTATTTTTTTGAATAATTGTGGTTTGGAAAACCAAGTGCACGTTGAGTTTGTTGCTGTTTTAACTGTGGGTTTGATTATCAGATGAGAGCACATAAATTGGCACGTGGACTCCAGCATTTAAGCGATTAAATAGTCCCTTCAGAAAGCTTTGATGTAAGATGAAGACAACTTGCACATAGGTCTAGAAGTTGGAGAACACACTGGGAAGAAGAAACTAAAAAATTGTATTAAAGACAAAATAATCAGCATTCTGAATAAGCTGACCAGAAGTTCTGCCTTTTTGTTAATGAAGTTCCACTCCAATTTTGCCTTCAATTGACATCCTAAAAGCATAGCCTGTATTGTTTTGGTTTGGTCTTGTTGATGCTTTTGACTGGCTGTATTTGTCTAAGGACTGCAAAACAATCTACAAACGTTTCCCCTTCAGAAAATGTTGTCTCTGAAGTTGTATATGGTGTTGCATGGTGTTGTGGTTTCTCACAGAGATTTTTTTACATGGTACGTAATACTTGTTAACAGTCACATGATATCCATCCAGTTGGTAAGAGTGCAAGTCAGGGCTATCCCCCCAGGCAGGCTTCATTTAAACACTCTTCTTTGTGCCAAATTTCCAGGCATTTTTCTCTTCTAATGAATGCATGTGTTTTAGAAGGGAGACCTTTGTGGCCCTCCGCTCCCCTTCCCCCCAGTTCTGCACCACTTTCAGGGCTGTGTATAGCAAAGGGTTTTTACTCAAATGTTGCTCTGAAGAGTTTCAGAAAACCTGTCAAAATGATTAAGAGTCTGAAATTCTATATTACGGTAATGTTTTTAAAGCGTTTTATTCAACAGACAATATAACATGAAATATAACAAAAAAATCAAATACCTGGCTCTTACATAACCCTGCTTGAGGAGCTGCTGTCACTTTATTGAAAGCAAATATTTTGAGAAGTGTGTCTAGCTCTGCAATGTGAGGAAAAAGTTTGAAATAGTCTGTGCTGGTGTCAAATCATTTTTTAATAAACTGAGAACATTTATAGTTTTCTGTCTCTGTTATAAGGGTTTCTTGGGCAGATCTGACTGTAAACTCACGCAGTTCATTTAAATAGGGCTTCAGGACCATCTGGGATTTTGAAGTTTGGGGTTTTAAAATATTCTGTTCCTTGCTGTGATGAGCAAGAAACTTCTTTGGAAATGTTTCATATTGGCTAAGCTGGCAGGGCCATCCAGCCCTTAAAGGGAAACTGATCCATTTACTGTTTTTGCTCAAGTGGGGAGAAAAACCATAGAACTAGTTAAATAACAAAAGAAAACCCTGCTCGAGTATTTAGTGATGTAGAGTAAGAGTGTTAACAAATAAGTTCTGAATAAAATGTACAAGAGTTTAACTAAGCTGATTTTTATAAACCCATTTGTAATTTGTTGATTTGTGTTTTTGTATTTTGATTTGATGTTAGAGCTAAAAATGTTGGACCCCTAAGAATCACTGTGGTGAGCTCTTCAATCCTGTAGCTGTTTCCGTATGCTTTAACTCATAATCCGCTATAGATTAAAGAGTTCAGTTTGTCTTGTTTGGTTGTTAGAAAAAAAAAATCATGCTGTTTCTGATGGGAGTTTTATACCTGGCCTTTCTGTGTGTCCTTTTCTCTTAATGTAAACTGAACCTTGGCAAATAGAGATGGAGGAGTTCAGAAGGCATTTTGTCCACCTGTTCTGAGCAGGTGGAACCAAGATACACCCGGTTTCCGTCTAGTGCTCTCAGCTCACCTGTTGTTGAAAGCCCTAGTGATGCTGTTTCAGCCTTCTATCAGCAATGTAATTAATTATCTGGAGCCACTAGATAACTTCCTGCAAGTCTAATCTCAATATTTTGTGATGAGAAAGCAGTCATCTTTCTTCTCATCCTACTCACCTAGGGCTCATCCTGTTTGCAGCAGACTTGTGATTTTCTGCAGGCAGTTAGCATTTGCTCCTCCACCCCTGTCTCTAGACAACATCACATCACACATTCTCTCTTAGCTTGTTTCAAGGGAATGAAGTTTCTGTATGTTCTGTGGGAAAGAGGGTTTCAATAAAGAAAAGATATGTGAAGCAGTGATCTTAACAAAAGGGATAGACATAGAATTCAAGTGTTTCTCATTCTGAGGTGTCATCTTGCCGACAAGGTGGCTCATCATTACCAGCTGGTCAGTAGGTATTAACATTTTTCCTGCTGCCTCTTGTCCAGCTAAATGGGAAAGAAATCTGTGTAGGAGCTGGAGAGCATAGGAGATTTGTGTGGAGAAGGAAGAAAAGGGGATGATGGAGCAAGGACTTAAAGGAAGAAAATGCTGAGGTTACCGTGGTGGAGGGAATAGAATGAAAGGAGAAAAGAATTGTTTCGTCCTCTTGTTCATGGAACTGTTGATGTTGAGATTTGTCTTGAGCAAGCGTGGGAGTCCGGTATGCATCTTGAGATATAAAATTCCTGAATTTTCCTTATGGTAATTCCGCAGTCTGACCTAGTCTGTAACTATTCCGTAATAGGATGTAAATTTGTTTGAACTGGGCGTTAAGATTCGCAAGTTTTCTTCCGTGGTCTTTCATGCTGGAATGAGATGAAGGAGATCTGTAAATCAGGGTTATCAGTCCATATCTTTAATCAGAAAATTGTTGAATATCCTGCGGAAGTATAGTCTGAATTAAGAATCACCACAGCCTAACAAAACTACTGAGATCTCAAACTGTGGTCTCACATAAGACAACGTGCCAAATTCAATATTTCAGCATGTATACAATTTGTACTTTTGTGTCTGTGGAAAAATGTGCTGTTCTGTAGAGGAAAAAGTCAGACTTGTAACATGAACCTATTTCAGTTAGCATGACATTCATCCAAGAGAACAGTAGAGAAGTGTTCATATGAAGAGAAGACTTACTGCCTGCAGTTACAGTGATTTTGTGCATCAACTGTGATTTCCACTGTGCTTTGTTTTGATAGAATTTCCTTGTAAACAACCGTAGCCTGCAAACAGTTTCAGTTCAGTTAGTGTGATTTAGCACTCGATTGCCAGAATGTCAAGAGCTGTAAGTGTTGTCATGCTGTTTGGACATTTTGTCTGTACTATCTTATAATAATGCCCTTGAAAGTTATCATTTAATTTATCCTTTGTGCAGCAGGGATAACAGGAGTTGGTGGAGTTGCATTAAATACACATGGGAAAACTTGATGTGCGGAGATTATTTTTTCCCCACTCAAAAGCTGTACTGGTTTTTATCTCATTTTTATTTCACAATTCTACTTGTTTCTGAAGATGTTGTGAAACTCACTGAAATAAAAACTAACATCATTGGCACTGTCCAATTCTCTTGATGTTTCTACAGCTGGCACTGTTCTGGATTCATCTTTGTGAAGACTGGATCCAAAGAGAAGAGTGATCATTAATATGTAGGTGAAAACTCTTAAAGGCTGGGAAATATAATAGCATCTGGAAGAAGAAACATGGGGCAATTCTGAGTTGTGCACAGACGATCTTCAAAGTTTCAACAAAAACTTATGGGAAGATTTTTCAGTAAAGTCATTAACATGGCTGCCTGGCAACAATGACCCCTGGGTTTGTGCCAAAGCAGGTTGGCAGTGGAAGGGTGGAAAAAGTGTTAGGAAGCTTAGATCTTGCTAAATGGCAAATTGAATTGTGCTGCCTGCCTGTAATAGCAGACATATCTACTGGAAAAAGTTCCATGAATTGCTCCACAATCAGGAATCAGAAGGTCAAAGAAGATTTACTTACAAAGAAAAAAACCAATCTAACAAATGACTGTGTAAGAACCCCCCAGCTGAATGAAATAGAGTGAAATCAACAGGTATTCACCTCATGCTAGAACAACTCTTTGCACTGATGAGTTTACGTATTTATAAATAAGTAATGAATCTACCAAAAAATTTTTCACTTTTTTTTTTTTTTTTTCACAGGCAAAGAAGGAATGTGCAAAGTGCATTTTTAAATTGCTTTGGCAAACAGTTCTGAGAAACTTAACCATGGGGAACAGTGACAGGCTGAGGTCAGGAATGAGGTTTCATTTTTCTGAGTTTTCCATTTAAACCACTAAACCACAGTCCTGAAATAAAGCTAATAAGTAACATGTTAGACTTCTGTATCCTGGATTATACCAGACACGGTGAAAGTCCATATAGGAAAGAGGGACAGGTGGAACAAGCAAATTAAATCATCTTGTGTATTGATAGGTGAACAAAAATAAATAATTCTGTGAATTGTTGGAGAGCTCTGGCCATGCTGAAAAATGTTAAATGTACCCGTTTAAGGGAGCATTTGCACAATTTTTAGTGTCTGGCCCTCGAACTTAAATATTTAATCTGGGAATCTGTGTGATTAGGCATCTTTCATAGTATTTTAACTAAGAGGGATACTTAAATATCTGTCCTGCTCTGTGCTCGCTGTGTATGAGGTGGATGGTCAGAGCTTGGGGATGACATGGACTGCACGACCAGCAGCATGAATGAAATGATTCAGGAGCTTGTGATCTACTAGAAAGATTGGGTACAGGTATCTCATGCTGCATTGAGAGCCTCTGTAGTTCATTGTTAATCATGGATGTTCTTGCTGTCTTGTTCCATTCCTTTTTTTATCTTTTTTGATTTTTTATTTTACTTGTTTATCGGTTCATACAGACTAGATGCTGGCATAGGCAAACTTTGAGTTTGACCCTTTAAAGCTGTCCTTTTATTCTTTCACTTTCTGTCTTTCTATGCTTGCCAACTAATTTATTGTAGCTATTAAAGACTAGTTAGGCAGCGTTATATTTTGAATTTGAAAAGGTATTTAAATGCTAGTATGTAATTTGTCTGAGATTTTGGCAGTCATTTGTTACAGTGTTTCCTTCACATATGTGCACTCCCTTCAGTAGAAGTCTAGCCTAACATTTTTCAGTTTTTTCTACTTTGAAAGAAGTCTAGCCTAACATTTTTCAGTTTTTTCTACTTTGAAATTTGCATTTCTAGTAGCCATCCAATCTTAGTAAAACTAAATGACAGTAGTAATACTGATGAGTAATGATGAGTATATTTGAAAAGAAAAAAATCTGTAGAAGAGAACAGAAACAGAGTAAAAATCCAAGGCTTTCATTCTCGTAAGGAGTACTGCTCATTAAGAGCCATGTCAATGTGTTTACCTTACTGTAAATGAAAGGGCATCATGTGATCCAAATATGGGAAGTGAGGGAATGCAAGAAGCTGAATTCAGATAAATGCTGACAAAGTGTATAGATTCATAGATTCATTAGGTTGGAAAGGACCTACAAGATCATCCAGTCCAACCATCCTCACACCACCATCCCTACCCACCAAGCTACTAAATCAAATCCCTTAGCACCTCATCTAAACACTTCTTGAACAGCGCTAGGGACGGTGCCCCAACCACCTCCCTAGGCAAATGAGGAAAGGTATCACAGAGAATCTGAGTGCTGTAAAGTCAAGATTCCTGGAACTCTTATTGTTTAATTCTCACCCAGATCAGATGCCAGCTCCAGGTTCTGATTGTGTTGGCTGCTTGAGGAGCCAAACCCTCACTTTGACTCTGCAGCTGGGTAATTCCACTAACTGCACCAGGTTTGCTACTGGTTAGTAGTTATTTCCATCTGATCTGCACTGGAAACAGGGGAGGGGTGGACTCAGAGGCAGCAGTTTTGATGCAGCCTCTCCTGTTGAGCATTCTTATTTATAGAGTCTACAAAAATGTCAGTTGTGTTCTGTTCTGTTCCTCTGAAAAGAAAAACGTACTCATGTGACAGAAAAGGATAGTTACTATTCTTTCAAACTCCTCCTGGGAAGCAAAATGAAACTCATGCCCCGTAAGTCCAAGTGTTAAGAGTTTGAACCAAAAAGAGGAAAAGCACACTGTGTCTTCAGCATGCTGTATCTTTCCAGCAACTCACATTTTTCTGCTACTTTTCCATTAAGAAATGTCTGCTGCACTGTAAAGTTCTGTCTCTGATCGTTTGGAAATATTTTAATGGTGTTAAAATTGGAGGTTGCTGTTAACAGGCTGTGCTTTCCTCCTGCTTTGGTATCCTTGCACCTGTTTTGCCTTTGGCACTAGGCACTGGATAATGAGGTTACCTCATGGGCTATCTAGTGGCTCCAAGCTCTCTTGCAGTCCAGGAGGATGCCTCTCCTCCCTTACTAGGATTTTTTGGGTGGGTACAATGGAGAGATGATGTGTAAGAAATCTTTTCTTCACTATCATAGAGGCTTACAATGCTTTGTAATGTTGTCTTGGTTTTGATGTGGCACCAAATTTCCGTGGGGGGTAAAGAGCTCCACATCTCATCACCTTTCCTACCAATAGAAAACCACATTCTTTGAGGTGGTTCAGTTTTGTGATGCAAGCTGTCAGAGTTGGTTCTGTGGCAGCTGATGGAACTGACACATTACCTTCATTTCTTTCTTAGCAGGAGGGGAAAATGCAAACTCTGCCTTGTTTTAAGCCATGAATGGGTATCAGTGTCCTTCACTGCAATGCTTCTTATGTCATTCGTATGTTGTAAAGTTTTAAAACAAAAGCAAAAACCCTAAAGTACAATTTCCTGGTAGTACACTTGCAGATTTTAGTGAGTATTGGAATAATCATTCAGTAGTTCAAAACATTTTTTTTTATTGAGGGATCGTGTCTTACATTTTCTAGTGAATCTCTTATTATTTCACAATCTTCACTGCATGCACTTAGAAATATGGAGAACAATGTTTACGTCATGAAAAAAACACGTGTCTCTCTGTGTACATAGCGCATGACTGCTAAGTAAAATAAAATACTGAAATTGTGGTAGCACAGAAATGTTCTAGCAACGCTTTCTTGAGAATAACATCTATGATGTGGTGGCTGCCTCAGTGCTCATACACTGCTATAGCAAGTCCTCCCAGCTTTCTGCTGTGCTCTTAGGAGCTGTTTCTTTGCCAGCTTTGGATGTGAGAATATCATTTGTGCCTAAAGATTTTAAGTACAGTTCCTGGAAATATGGGTTGTAAGAAAGGATGTTGGAAGTAAGCAAAATGAAATCAACTCTGAGGCTGGTTATTTCCACGTTTCCTCAGGCAGGATCAACCTGTTACCTGTAGCACTGTCCCAGAGAGGTATTTCCCGTCTTAGTATGACCACAGCTCAGAAATCTTCGGTAGAGGAAAGAAGCAGCTGGGGTTGTGCCACCGAGTACTGCACAGGGTATTTCCACCTGGGTTTTGGTGGCTACTGCTGCCTGAGATTGGTGGTCAATGGGCACATTCACTATGCTTTTTAATTCTTTATCAGCCTCTCCTAGGTGGCTACACCTGAGGTATGTTAGGAAGTGTCTGAAAAGACCTACAAAGTAAACTCTGTTACGCTTTTGAAGGACTGACTAAAACTTGCTCCAACATTAACAAAATAAAAAGAAAACAAAAAGACAGCATCTTAATGACTTCCTTTCATGCAAATCAGATTGTCTGCCTAGTTTACCTTAGCATGGGCTGTGTCCAAGTTGTCCTTAGCATATGGGCTAGTGCTTATTCAAGTCAAGATTTCCCCCTTTTTGCAGGCATGGGTGTGCAACAGGCTTTGCTAGCTGACATGAAGATATCTGGGAGAAAACAAAACAATAGAAGAGAGAAAACTTCATGCCAAGAGAGGTGGAAAGGTCTTGAGGATGGAGGAGTTCCTGTCTGTTGAAGAGGGTGGTATCAGAAAGCTTCTTGATAAATTATCGACCTCATGAAGGATTCATTTTTAGACTTCATCTTGAATTCATTGCACACTTCAACAGTATGACTGAAGGCAGAACTAGCCTTTATATTTCATAATAGGAACATATTCTTCTTTTCAAATAAAAGGGCATTTTTTAAAAAAAAAGGTTCTGCAACTTACCTGATTAAAGTTGGGAAGAAAATAAGTTTATGCAAGGTTTTGCAGTTGTTTGGCTGTTTCAAGATTCTCCTTCCCAGTACATCATTCAGACCTTTGATTCTTCTGGGCAAGATTTTGAGTTAAGGTTTTATGTAACTCTATAGTAAAAAGTTACTGAAGTTCTTAGAATTTGGTGGAAAGTATAGGGGAAATTAGATCCATATGCTACACCCCGAGGCAGACCTATATCCCCCCAGTTACCTTAAGCTCCTGAATTTCATAAACCACTTTTTTTTGTGTGTGTTAAAATTAAGACCATATTTAAGTTAGATAAGGTCACATGTTATTTCACCCCCCAGTGAAGATGTCAGAACTGAAATGATTTACAGTGGAAATAGACTTGTAGTAAGAGAATAGCTGTTTATTGTTGCAGAAGAGTGGTGATATCGGGCAGTTGATTATACAGAGATATAATATGAGAGTATATATGTACATGGAGAGATAACAGCATCAAAGCACTCTGGGTTGATGCTTTATTCTGGATGGGCTCCCTCACTTTTGAGGGTTTCATTTCATTTTAATACATTTATAATTATCATTATACATTTATTATTATCATTTACTGAGAAGAGAATGTCATTATCTAGGTCAATCAAATTGAAGAAGTGCTTAAGGGATACTGTGACCCTAATATTATAACTCTAACCTTAAGCTTTGGCAGGATTCCTGCCTGCTTTACAGCCTGACCTGGAAAGGCCACTGTTGGTGTGAGAAGATAATTCATGCAGATACTTGCACATAATACTAGTAAAAAATTATAATAGGGGGTTCTCATGGAGCGGAGTGGAAGAATGCTCCTTTTAATCAACGTTAAGGAAGACGTTTTATGTTTTGGACATGGTTACTTTGTGAAGGCAGGAATGAGCTATGTTGTTCTTACTTTTGCTTAGGTTTTCCAGACACTCAAAGTGGTGGCTCAGTCTAGGCTGGATGTCTGGGAATCTGGAATGTGCTCCCTGTGCACACTGTTTACCGCTACAGCCTATGTACAACGAGCTCGGTGTTGTGGGGTTGTGTCAGTCCTCTTCCATATGGGGGTAGGAGGAAAACGTGCACTTGTTAGTGAGGTTGATGTATCCTGGGGCTCAGACCCTGCGCATGTGTGCATATTATCTTCTAGGGGAAAAGAAATAAAGCTATCCCAACAATCTGTGTAAAGCACAAGTAAGAATGTCATCAGCTGGGAGTTAGAATCATTTTTATGTCTGACTCAGTAAATTTCAACAATGCATTTCAGTCTCCCGTGTTTTTTTTTTTCCTTCCTATCTTTAAACTGGTTACAGTATGGGATCTGTAGGGAAGCTCTGTTTCTTACTATAGACAGAATACTTTGCACAAGGAGAGAGGGGAGAAACTCTTAATCTCTGTTTGGCCCTCTGGGAAGTTTTGTACTGTAAATAGAAATAAGAAAAAGAATCAGGTGATGACACTTTTGCATTGAATTCTTTTGAAGACATGAAGGTGAAATCATCTGTATTGCATTTCCCACTGCTGTGCTATCCAAACACTCAACTTTCCATGCACTGACAGATGACTGCTTGAATAGCACGCTGTGTTGTGGAAAAACTCCCGCGTTGTCCACCAATCTGAAATATTACTTTGGAAAGCTGTAGGTAGGACACTCTTTTCATGAGCTGCCACTAATCCTAAAGAATTTCTTAAGCATTTACTTTCTTTAAAAGGAAAAAATCATTCCTTAATTTGAATGCTACAGCATTCAATTGTGTGTAATTCACAGGAAACAGTAGACCTTGAAGGTTTTCTGCAGATAAAGAGTTGAAGTTAACAGTCCTGTGTCACTGACAAAACAGCCTGATGCTTGTTTGTGAGATTTGCCCAGGATTTTGTTCCTTTTTTTCTCTTGACTTCTCACTACATTTCCTTCGTTGAATGTCATCCATTTCACTTCTTGCTGTGCCTTCCCTCATTCTTCTCTTCTTGCCCCCTTTTTGACTAGCCTTGTATTTACAGAACAGCTGTTGTCATGCTACATGAGTCTTCCTATGCAGTCCCCGTGTGGTATGTTAGCATACAGGCTTCTGTGTAAGTGCCTTGGCCAGGAGATACCGTGTCTTCTACCGTAATACCTCATTAGCAATCTAAGTCATAATTCATCAAGCTTATTCGAATTTCAGGTGAAATTAAGCCCCCTTCTCTAAAACATTGTTTTCAACTGAATTCTATTGATCTGTCAGCCTCAGCATTTTCAAACTGCTGCTGGTCTCATTTTCTTAAAGATGTGTCAGCAGCTGTGCCAAGCCAGTTTTTCTTGTACTTAGTGCCTACCAACCGCAGTCTCAGCATTTGCTTGGTAATTCCTTGTACTAGGGAATCACAGAATGGTTTGTGTTGGGAGGGACCTCAGTGACCTCTAGTTACCATCCAACCTGGCTCTAGGCACTTTGAGGGGTGGATGTGTCACCTACACTATTTACATTCATGATTTTTTTTTTTAATTGACTCACAGATAATTTTAGTTGTTTTAGATGCGCTGTTTCGGTTAGAGGACACAGTCAGCAACAACGTATGTTTCAAAAGTTTAGGAGTTCAGGTTTGCTTATGGATAGAATAGCCAGTAGTAAGTCAGCCCTTCAATTTAACTTCTAAAATATTGTACTCATTATACAGATAAGAGTTCAAATGACACTTGCTGTGATGATTTCTTAACTGTTTTTGTTCCACAGAAAAATATAAACAAAAGAAAACGTAGAGTAATAGTCTCACAAAATGTGATGGGGTTCTTTTCAATATAGAATATTTTATCATGAATTATCTTTTTTAGAAAATAATCCACTTGCATTAGGCCTACACTTCATTGTTGGAAAGACAGTGCTGAAAAAGGTATGGGAGCTGGACCCTTAGTTTATCTCTCCAGATTGAGCTATCTTTTCAGTTCTAGTAATCACATGGACGGTCACTGCTCATGATAAAGAGGAATTTTGATTGAAAAAGCCTGAGCCATAGAATGCTCTGTTAGCTACACCTGTGCAATGCCTGGAGTAGCCAAGTTCTTTCCCGTAATTTCAAAATAACTGTGAAACATATAAATTCCTAGCCTTGACCTTTTTGTGCATTCCATACAATTTTGGCATAAGAACAGAGTTGCCTGAAGCCCAGACTTGTGCTGCAGTGTAACAGATTGCGGATGGGAGAACGATGCAAATGTTCTGTGCACTTGCACATTTATATCCATTTCTTCAGGGACCATAAACAGGAGGTTGTATGTTTTAATACACAACTTAACTTTTTCCCGTAAGCATGTAACTTCAAGGCCATTTGTCTCAGATGGTTATTCATGTCTCTGAACATGTGTAGTTGGACTGCATCTTGTTAATGTTGGCCCTCTTGTTTAAAGTCTGGAACTTCCACACTGACGTCTTGAACAGAGGTGGGGTATGTAGGGTGTACCAGAAGCATGGAGTGTCATTCCTGCATCTGGGCTCTTGGCAATTAAGAGACACTTCTTGTTCATAAAAATTGGAAGTGGTGATAGTTGAACCTGTATGCTATCAGAATTTTAAGTTATTCTTTGAGCTGCATGGAATTATAGAGGTTTAAGACAGTTTCAGTGATATACGAATCAACTCAATTTAAAAGCAGTGACTCAGAATGTTAGGCAGATAAAATGCTAACGCTCAAACCACTTACACTGAAGAGGCTAGCAACTCTGAAATTGAAGTATTGAAAAGTAGGTTGCAACAAGGTGCTTGAGATCTCTTTTTCTTGAAGGAAGTAACAAGGATATTTATGAAAATGTGCTGCACCAGTGAGATATTAAAATCTGATTTAAAGGATGTAACTTGAGACTTAGACCTTTTAAAAAAAGAATTAAGTGATGAGGTGGATTTTTATATACATAAAACACTGTAAGGATTGCGGATTTATGAACTATAGGTACTTAAAGAGTTCTGAGGTACTGAACGATTTCTTTGCCTTTCTTATTCATGGCCAGTCAGGATTCTCATGCCTCTCATGTCCCTGAACTTTTAAGCAGGGGATGTGGGAGCAAAATCCTTCACAGCGTAAGAGCAGAGCAAATCCAAGACCACCTCATAAGGTTGAATATGTGTAAGTCTGTGTAGCCAGACGACATGCATCCCAGGTCTCTGAAGAAATTGTCTGCTCTCCATCGTATTTGAAAATCATGACTGCCAGGCAGAGTCCCCATCAGCTGGAAAAAAGGAAACATAATTCCCATATTCAAGCAAGGGAGAAAGAAAGGCCTGGGAAACTACAGGTGGATGAGCCTCACCTCTGCTCCTGGGGAGATCGTGGAGTGGATCATCCTGAAAATATGTTAAGGCGTATAGAAGATGTGGAGGTGATCTTATAGAGACAGCACAACATCACCAAGGGCAGATTGTGCCTGACCAATCTGGTGGCCTTCTATGATGTGTGATGGCATCAGTGGAGCAAGCAATAGCAACTGATGTCATCTACCCGGAATTGTGCAAGGCCTTCGACGTGGTCCTGTACCACATCTTTTCCTCTAAATTGGAGAGATGTGGATTTCAAGGCTGGTCTATTATTTGGATAAAGAATTGGTTGGATGGTCATAACCAGAGGGTTGTTATTGTTTCTGTGTCCAGGTGGAGGCTGGTAACAACTGCTGTTCCACAGGGATCCATCTTGGGAACAGTGCACTTCATCATCTTGATGACATAGATAATAGGATTGAGTGCACCCTCACCAAGTTTGCTGGTGACACCAAGCTGGATTGTGCAGTTGATACAACAGAAGGGAGGGAAGCCGTCCAAACGGACCTGAACATGCTCAAAACGTGGGGCACGTGAAGATCTAATGAGTTTCAAC
The DNA here is from genome assembly GCA_023055505.1 of Callipepla californica brunnescens. NCBI lineage: Eukaryota > Metazoa > Chordata > Aves > Galliformes > Odontophoridae > Callipepla > Callipepla californica. The sequence goes on from JALIRH010000013.1 coordinate 6,758,891, forward strand.
AAGGCCAAGAGCAAGATGCTGCACTTGAGTCAGGGCAATCCTGGATATAGTATAGACTGGGTGATGAACTCCTTGAGAGCAGTCCTGCGGAGAAGGACTTGGAGATTATGGTGGACAAAAATCTGGACATGAGTCAGCAGTGTGCACCTGCAGCCCAGAAAGTCAACAGTATCCTGGGCTGCATCAACAGAGAGGTGGCAGCAGGGAGAGGAAGGGGACTGTTCCCCTCTGCACTGCCCTTGTGAGGCCCCATCTGCAGTACTGCGTCCTGGTCTGGGACCCCCAGCACTGAAGAGATGCGAAGCTGTTGGAGCAGGTCCAAAGCAGGGCCCTGAGGATGCTCAGAGGGCTGGAACACCTCTCCTGTGAGAAAGGCTGAGGCAGCTGAGGGCGTTCAGAGTGGAGAAGAAAAAGCTCCAAGGAGACCTCATTGCTGCCTTCTGGTACTTGAAGAGAGCTTACAGGCAGGAGGTGGACTGACTTTTAAATGATCTGATAGCATTAGGACAAGAGGGAATGGCTTTAAACAGAAGGAGGGTATACTTAGGTTAGATGTTATAGAGACATTTTACCCAGAGGGTAGTGAGGCACTAGAACGTGCTGCCCAGACAGGATGTGGATGCCCTATCCCTGGAGACTTTCAAAGCACAAGTGGGATCCTGGGCAGCTTGATCTAGTGGCTGGCAACTCTGCCTGGGGCAAAGGGATTGGAACTAGATGGTTTTAAGGTCCCCTCCAAATTAAGCCATTCTATGAATAATTCTGCTACCTGTATATGTGTGTATGTAAGCATTTCTTCAATTGCTGAACAAAGCAAAAACTCCCTTTTATCACTTTTCTGTGCAGATCCCTGTCATAGTCCTTCCACTGTTCTGCTGGGGATGCTCAATAATGTGGTAAGAAACTGATGTCAAGATTAGCTTCATCAGGGATGAGATGGGAAGAAAGCAATGACTCTATGAGAACAGTTTTGGGAGCAAGTTAGGATGGAAAAATCAGGAATGTTTATAGTAAAGATATGCATTTCTAAGTAATAGATCTACGTAGTTTATCCTTAGGTAGCTGTATGTCTGTAGTATAGCAGGGCACCATTTTTTTAGTTAACATGGAAATACATGAAATATGCATATAATGAGTACGTCTTTTGTGACGAGAGGAAAACTTGCCTGCATTTCTTGATCAGATTTCTGACTGGAGAGCTAGGGCTGTACAATAAAATCTGTTTAAAAGAGTACATAAATCAATGAAGACTGGTGTTTTAAGTCTCTTTGTAGTGAACTAACAATATCTTTATGTTTGATAACATGATTAATAAGTGATACCCAATTTAGTATTAACTGAACAAATTAATTTGTATCAGTGTCTGAAAGGGAAATTACTCATTGTCATTTGTGTGCTGAGAGTCGGGTGAGAGGCAGTTGCTCATCAGTGCAGAGGGAGGCAAGTATTTGTGTTTGATAGAATTTAAGTATCTTTTGCATGCATATAAGTGCAAATCTTCTGAAGAACAAAATAAACAACTGTTCAGGTAGAAAGCAGACAAGGAAGTAGCTCTGAAAGTAAGAATATTCTATTTAATAGAATTTTAATATCAGCATCTGTCTGTTTCTTTCCATGTCATCACACCTACATAGTGTAGGTGAATGGGAAAATTTGGCTTATTGTTCCATGTTCGGCTACAAAAATCTGTTGTGTCTTATGTGACCTATTTGGACAGTGTTTGCATACCACAAACCACATCTTACATCATTTGCAAAATGATCTGGTTTGTGTTTTGTCCTCAGTTTCTCTTAAACATATTTCTTTCTGGAGTAGATTGGTAATTGCTGCCACCAAACTGTAGTTTTGTCTTTGTTGTGTTAGTTCTGGACAAATGTTAAACTTTTTACAAGTTTTTAAATGTCTCAGGTATTTTGGCGTTCCTTTCTCTCTTTCTGCCTTATGCATGTGCTTGCTTTGCATGTATTTGCTTTGAATTTGACTCTTTTTTTTCTCCGTAGTTATTATAGAAAGCATGACTTCAGCTCTTTTGGCTTGCTCTGTTAATAGCATACCTGAATGCTTGGCAAAAAAACATCATCCAATGAATGCTGAACAGCTCCAGGTTTCTTTGGGCAGCCAAAGGAAATATAAAATTAATTAGCAACATAATTTAGGTCTTTACCTGCCTTGTAAAAGTGCAGAAATGTTTGTACTATTTAGAGGCTTCTGGCAAACATTCTGTTCTCCTGTTTAAGAATATCAGAAGTTTAAAAATAGTGTTCTGCTCAAATGCTGAAATTCAGCTGAACTGGTAAAATGTTGACAGTGAGTGCTGGAGATTCTCTCTCCTACAGAGTTTTGAATATTCATTTGAAAAAGAAATTGCTTTTGAAGTGATGGAGCTGCCAAAAATTAAAGCTATTAATCACAAATCACATTTTAATACTGACCTATGTTTTTGTAGTTTAGGAGAAGAGGCTGCCTTGGTATTGCAGCTGATATTTTGTGTTGGGTTCCATTTGGGCACTTCGGGTTTTCACTAAAAAAAACCAAAAAACGAGGGAAAGGAATTCCACAAGAGTTGCAATACTTTGGAAACGCCTTAAAATAATTTTTAATTAACCTTTGATCATTACCCATTAATTTATTTTCCATATGAGATTTGTTGGAAAAGAACTACAAGACTGTCCAGTCCAATTGTCCACCTGCTACCAATATTTCTCCATTAAACCACGTCCCTTAATGCAACATCTAAATGCTTCTTGAATACTTCCAGGGATGGTGACTCGGCCACCTCACTGGGCAGCTTGCTCCAGTGCCTGACCACTCTTTGGAGAAGAAATTTTTCCTAACATCCAACCTGAACTGAATCCAGCTTGAAGCCATTCCCTACACAGGAAAAGAGACCGACCTCCATCTTGCCACAGGCTCATTTCGGGGAGTTTTAGAGATGTATGAAGTCTCCTCTGAGCCTCCTCTTCTCCAGATTAAACAACCCCAGTTCCCTCAGCTGATCCTCATAAGGCTTGTGCCCCGGTCCCCTCCCAGCTTCACTGCCCTTTTCCAGGTGTATTCCAGGACCTCAACATCTTTTTTGTTGTGAGGGGCCCAAAACTGAGCACAATACCTTGGTGTTGCCTCAGCAGAACTGAGCACAGCGTACCCACTGTCTCAAAAGAAAATAAAATCTGAGCAATTAATCAGTAGTCACTTTGGAAAAGCAATACAACAGTGTTGCTGTTAATGATAGGTGATGTATCTGGTTCTGAGTAGCATTGTATTGGCTGGCTGTATAATTATGGATAAATGTAAATATTTTTATCCTCCTCACTCATTATGTATCACTCAGAGAGAATTCCACCTGAAATAAATAGCCAAGATACAACTGAGAAGGCAAGCTTTCCATCTCTTTTATAATGCTTAGCAGTAAGCTATTTTCAGAATTAGCTACCTTCTCTGTTTGAGAACAGCAGAATGATGACTTGTGATTACACTGCCTTCAGGTTTCCCCTCCTTTCTCAGCCTTTTCTTCCTCTATGGATATTTTTTAACAAGGAAATTTTTTTTTTCTGCTCTCAGGATGGAGGAACAATTGTGAAAATATCGCTACAGGGAAACCAGAAGGGGGGAAGCAGGAGTAATTGTATGTGTTGGGGGAAGAAACTTACTCCTTTTTTTTGGCACAGTTTCACTTTCTAGACTTTTCATGCACTATTTGAAAGAAATGAGACTGGAAGGCAATAGTTCTGTTTCTGACAGAGTGTTCTTCATCTCAGAGATGTACTGGAAAGTGTTGCAAGTTTTCCCTGATATGAATAGTGAGTAGCACTTTGTATGTGAAGCTTGTGCTATAGATCAGTTGTCAGTGATAACTTTAAGTTTTTATTTCAACAGAACTAGCTTATCTTCTCTTCCTTTCCCTTTGCTACCTTTATTTTTAAGCCTATTAGCTTATTATCTATAGAAACTGATTCAGGAAAAAGTCACAACAACCTTCATAATCCAAGGTTTACATTTAAATTGTTGCTCTTTAAAGAAGAAAAAAATGCACTTGTTTGGTTACTTCATAATAATATAGAGAGACAGCACAGCATGCAGGAGTTTGTGGCATTTGTGGACCATGCATTTGTGTCTAAATAGTTTTGTTGCATTTGAAATAAGTAACTTTTGTGAATGATGAAATGCCTCAGATTTTCATTTCGGATGCTTTAGGAAAACAATTTCCATCTCTGATTTTCTATCAGGTTCTGATTATAGAATTTTGATGGAGATGATTATCTGTTCCCAGGGTAAACTGCTGGGAGAGTCTCATTCCCTGTGGACCCTTTCCACTTACAGTCCACTTGTCTCTCTTAGCATAAGTATTACTTCTGGCCTTCAGCCGTGTTTTGTTTTTGTTTTGTAGTGGTATATCAAGATGATACAATATTTCTTTTCTTTTCATGTTCCTTAATCCTATTTTCAGGAAGAAATAGTTCAGACTTCACTTTATTTCCTTGGCAGGAGCACAGTCTGAAATCAGGACACGTTTCCAGGCAGCAGGCAGCAGACGGTCCATAAGATGCTGAGCAATAGCTGACTCAAGCCCTTCTTTGGGGTGACACACACTGACTTGGTTCCCATTTTCCTAGGTTGCATGGTAACCAAAAGGTCAGCCTTATTCCCCAAACAGTGGAAATCAAATGTAAGTTCACAATATGAGTATTTTTCATTCATCAAATCCTTCTGGGCCCATTCATTGCTAGTGTACGTGTTCGGGCGTATCTTTAGTTTTCCATGATTGCTTTGTACATCTGGACGGATGTGCGGTCTACGTGCAGCTGAGCCAGATGAATATCCCATCCAAAGCTGTCATGATGGTTGCAGCTTCCCCATGAGACAGTGGAGTCCTGATGAATCTTCAAGATTTTTATTTTTTTCTTGAAGCAGGGTAATTAGGTTTGTGTGGAAATGTGGAAATCCTCTTTATGGAAGGGTAGAACTAGTGGTATCCTGCTACTGCTCATGGGGCTACTTATAATAGCATTTGATTCTCTGGGAAAAATATGGAGTTTCCTTTTCTGATAGAAACATGGTTGTTTTGGGCGGATATAAAACAACCAGGCTTAATGAAAAGCAAATTAAACACTGTCATCTATAACAAGTAGCTCATTTTGTCTGCTTTTACATCCATGTTTTTGTATAGACTCATGTTTTATACCACTGTAAATGATTTGAGGATAAAATCCAGTGATCCAGAAAGGTATGAATGTTTTTTTAGAACATGGTTGTCTAAAATATTTCTTGCCACTTATCTGTGGCCCTGCTTCAGTAACAGATCCCTTTTTTACTTAGCCCAGCTTCAAGTCTGCTTTAGTCCTTGTAAAAACATCTGTGCCTGCCCACTGTAGATAGTGTTGAGTCCGCCTTTAATGAAATATACATCTGGTTAGAAAACATTACTTACCTCTTTCATGAATAAATTGGAGCTTTTCCTTGTTTGTTCTAGACCTATACGTATGTTGTCTTTTAGATGCAAATTTGAAAGTTGGTATGAAAGTTAGAAATGTAATGATTGCTTATGGCTAAAATGGAGGGTATTGATGTAGAATGTTGCTGTTACATTTTTTGACAGCTATGGGAAGACAAATGGAATTAAATAAAAAGGTTGGTTTGTAGTTAAGTAGATGGATTGTGATGCTTATTCTCCATTCAGAATGTTAACAAAGAATACAAGCTGATCCTATTCGATCTAAAATTCATTGCACAGCAGCTTTTGTTGTTATCAGTCTGTAAAGTTATGCTGTTAAATGCTTTTTAGATGTCTGATTGATTCAGCAAACCACTTGGAAATCTCTTGTGTTTCATTCCTTACAGTAATACATAGGTGAACGACATTTGAGTGGGGGTTTTTCTGTTGGTTTTTAAAGTTAGAAAAACATATCTAGGTCTTGATTTAACTGTCTGTTGTTAATAGCAACCTCCAAATAAGAAAGCTAGTGAGAAGCAGTAATCATCTGTGACTCTTGGCATTTCATGAGGAAGAAAGGAACTTAAAACATAGCTTGACTTTCTTCTTTGCTGTTTTCTTACTTTGATAAAATGTGTATATTTAAGCTATTGCAAAGCCTAACCACAATTTCCAGAAGAAGGAATGTGGCCTATATTTCAAAACATTTTCTGATTTTCATCATGATTAATGTTTAATGAAGTGAGAAAGCAGCAGTCTGCCCTGGGCCTCAAATACGCTGAAATGGACAGTGTAGCACAGATGCTACGGGAAGCATGCATATTTAATGCCAGACAATTTTGTTCTCTTAGTGGAAACCCTCAGCCAACTGTGGGTGCTCCTAAGCACTGAAATCTCCCATACATACCTGGAGGGCAGTTTCAAAGTCACTTTCAGGGCTTTAATCATGGCAAATGTTTCAGAAAGTGTAATAAGCCATTGCAACCAAGTGTCTCTGCTGTCTTTTGCCCGGACATTATCACTTCAGCAGAAGGAAATTTATGAAAACCTGTGTCCTTCGTTTTTCTAGTTCATTTTGTATCTTTATGGGGATTTTTCTACTTCCAAGAGTAATCACATACGAAGAACTGTATAAAAAAAATAATAATAATTGGAGATTGATCAGACCCTCTGCCTTTACACTCCTTTTGCTACTGAAAATCTACAGGCGTTGCTGGTGTACTCTGTGCAAAACAGCATGTGCATTGATCAGTCATATATGTCCTGACTGGATTGCAACATTCCCAGATGTTCTTCCAACCTTTGCCAGATGACAAATATCCCCATGTTCCCTTTCTGTTTCAAATGCTTTATTCCATAGGTAAAGCAGCAATATTCAGTCTCCAGTGATAGAAGGGCTAGAGAACTTTTACTAACAGAAGAACATTCCTCCAGTCTACTTTTTGTCTTCCTTCCTGCTCATTTAAGGCCACTGTTAATCTCCTCTGACAGATCTGTCATTCTCCCCTTATTGTTACCTTCCAGATGCTGTTATTGTCTCCTTGGTCTTGTGAGCAGAAGGCAGTAGTCATGTTGCTAAACCATGTTAGTCTTTTCTGTGCCAAAGCATAGTTGCCTGTGTACCTTATTTCACTGCCTTGTAAATTATGTGTCTTAAAACGCTATGGTCTTTCAGCACTACAGATCAGCTTAACATTGCTGCAGATTCTGGTCAGAATTTGGCATGCTCTTTGTTTTTTATTTGGTCTGAAGTACAAGAGATCAGACTTTCAGAGACACTTTAAACTTGTGTGTATGTGAACATATGTTTTCTTGCCAAAGTACTAATGATTAAAAAGAGCATTTCTGACAGCAGGAAAGTTTTCTGTTCCATTTCTCCTTTAACATAAAAATATACTATACTTTGTGTATTTGATTTACAGTTACCTGGGACTCCTAAGAGAAACAAACTTCATTGGCAAGGTTCTTATAATGTACTTTCATTTGTACTGAGGAGCACTGGGGGACCCTGGCTTAGTGCAATTTACAGACTTCTACAGAGGGTAATAAAATGCTATAAGGACTGAAAATTGTAGATTGGTTATCACATGAGCAAGCAGGGGAGATGGACTTCTCAGGACAAACATTATATTTGTACAACTGAGTAAAACTGTTTGTTGGTTTGTTTACACTCGCAAAGGAAACCAAAATCTCTAATATTCCTTGAGATCCATTTCCCATTTTTGATGGGGTGATGGCTGTCTGACACTATTGTTAGACTGAGGAAGGCCAGGTTGCTCCCCATGTTGCTGTTAGATTAATTATTGTTAATCTTCATTTGTAATGAAGGTATTAATATTTCTGGACAAGTCTCTGATGTTTCTAACAAAGTTTTAAATTGATATGAGTGACAGTCTTTTTCACTTGATCTAAACTTAACTGATTCCATGAAGCACTGCAATCCTTTGCTGGCAGTACTTTGATATCATTTTTAAGTGCTATTTCTTCTCCACTCTAATAATTCAGTCTATTTTGTTTGTAGTTGTGGGCCCTATGTTTTGTACTTTTATGGTCTTCTGTTGCCATTTAAGGCGACCTAGGTCAAAAATTCAGTCTGAATTCTCAGGTAAATATTGTGCCTGGAGCTTCAGAACTGTGACTTCTTAATTCCATCAGTAGTTGCTTAAATATTGCCATGTGCATAGGGGAGTTTTAAGTATCATCTTCTGATGTATGACTGACGTGCTCTTCTGACCATATCTGTGGAAGTCTGTCATGATTCTAACCCATTACTTGGCTGATCTTAGAACAGTGATCCAACCAACAGAAGACACTCAAAATACAGGACAGTTCTGTGGTCAGTGGGGAAAGAGATCTAGTGTTTCTGGGTTATCTTGTGTCCTGTCATCTGCACCATGTTCTGAAATTCATTAATAATGTGCTTTAGTATTACAGTATAGGTCTGAATTTGACTGAGTAACAGTTAGTGGTCCCAATACATCCTCTTGCTTTCTACTGCTTTCAGTGATTAAGGCTGTGTATTTTTTCCTTAAATCCTTCTGTCTTTTGACACTAAAGCACAATAGTGTTCAATTGTGACTGAAAAAATATGCTTTTGAAGTTTGTAAAGACTTCTGTAGATGGTACATCGTATTTCATGCACTGCTTATTATTGTTCTCCGTAGTTCCTTAATGTTATATTGTAAAATCCCTTTTTAGATTTCCTTTCGATGTAGAACACTTACTGTGAAGTAAGAGATCATGTTCTGGTAAACATACCTGTTATTTCCAGATACGAAGTCATTACAAAGTCAGTAGGTCTCTTATGTAACTCTCATCTAATGTACTTTCCCTATTTCCCCTCTCCTCTGTGCTGTTATGTCCAAACCAACACCCATGTCCACTAATGCAGGGTGTGCGTAGTAGCTCAGGGTCCCAGACACAGTGCTCCAGAATGTATTTTTCCAACAGCTTTGGATTCGTCTGGCTGGCTTCTCAGCTGGCCTCAGCCCAGGCATTTGGCTGGCTCCACTGCTAGCTGCTGTCTTAACTCCCTATGGACCTGATAATGGGGTCAGCTCGCTCCTTGAGATACCGTCTGCCTTTTTAACTAAGCTCAGACTGAAAATAGTTTGCACTCTTAAACTCTTTGTAGCCTCTATTGTCAACAACAATTTTTCTCAGTAGTCACTAACAGTGAACCAGTTAATACCAGTGAATATGTATGTATTGGGGAGGGAGAAAGCAAAGGAATAATCTGAGTTCCATGGAGTTGGTTTAGATGTCATCGTGTAGCCTTATTATTAGTGTGTCTAATTTCTAGATGGCTTGCTTCTTTAGTAGAGATTCCTGGGCTTTCACTTAGTGTGGCTGGCAGAGCTCTGGGTTTGAGTGCTGGTCTCAGCTTTCATCTGGTGAAAAGAACAGCATTGACAGGAATGCCTTTTAAAAGGCTGAGCAGAGCCTGTGATTTCTGTGGGATACTGCTGCTGTATGTTGGAAACTAAGGAACAGTTCTCCTGCTGTACTAAGATTGTGATGATAAATAAATCAGAGGACAGTCCTCCCCAGTTCTCTCAGAAGTTGGTTATGCTAAATCCAGACTTGATCTATGTTCTCCTACAAAATGTGTGCTACATTAGATATAGACTCTATACGATATGTACAACTATACTGCTATACATTAACTTTTATTTAAAAGGAAATGTAAGTTTCTAAGGCTGCATGGAAAATACTGGACATGTGGATTAAACACAAATGAATGCAAGTGCTGACTGAGCCCTCAAGGTGCATAGTGATGGCTGGCTCGTGTGTGCAGTGCCTGCCTTGTAGCAGTCAGAATTCTGATTCTGCCATTTTTCCAAAGATGCTGTGGAGGTCTAACAAGAGGCTGCTGTGACTGGGGAGTTGAGGTGAGCTACTAAAAGGTGCCCGTGAAGTTCCCTTTCTCCCTTGAACACGGGGAAAGCAGGTTATGAGGCAGGGGCCCTGGAGAATTCAAGACTCATTGATTCAGAAAGAGTAAAAGAACATGGCTACTGAATCCCGGGGTTATAGCATTTTCCTAGGAGCAAGGAGAACCAGTGAATAAAATCCTCCCTGGCCCTCTTTCTCCTTTCCAAATACTGTATCTTCTTTAATAACTTTAGAAAGAAGTGCCTTTTGTTTGTTTGTTTGTTTGTTTGTTTTAAGAGGGAAAAGCTCATCAACACGAGAGACATTGAGACATTATAATTTCTAATGTTAATGAATTAGGGAGCACATCAGAGATTATTCCATTTTGTTTTACTGTAGAAGTACAAGTCTATCTCAGACTTCAGACAGACACTACCTGGCCATGGGGAAAAAAAAAAACGTTTGATAATAATGTATAGTGGAAGTGTTAAGTCTGAAGCAGTGATGGAGCACCTGGTGAGAAGGCAGGGCCAGCCCAGGGGAGCTCAGGTGAATCCAATGCACTGAGTGACTGGAGGGACTGGGGCAAGGATCCACCCCTTCACAGATCTCATTTAAGGGTTGGCAGTGAAGGTGAGGATGTTTTGCTGGAGGTCCCTGCCTACCTGAGGCCTTCTGAAGGTAAGCAGCTTCTTTCCTTTATTTCTGTGCCCATGGGTGTTGCATTTGAGCAAATCTTTACTTGCTATAGCCTTGGATCTTGCTGTCATTACTGAACTTTCCATCACATTACAGTAATGGCCCCTCATTTGACTACTAATATTTTGTGAATGTATTGAGTACTACTAATTTACAGGTTTTTGTTTTTTTTTACATTTTTGATATCACAAACTTTGAAGTCTTTTCATTTCTCACCTCCAGAGTCCTGTAGCCATGAATTAAACGTGGTATATTTTTCAGGGAATATCAGATAGCTTGACTGTGGGTAATAGAACTCCTAGGTCATGAAGGCAGTATCTATGTACCAGTATGGCATACTCATCTCAGATTTGTCTCTTGGAGTTCACATTTGTATGCGTGGATAAGGAAAAGTTAACAGAGTCTGAATTTAGAACAATGTATATGCTAAAAATAGACTGCAATTGTGAGGACTTTCCTAATAGAATTAATATTCTGAACCCTACCGAAGTACTGCTTTGAAATTTCCCTCGTTCAGCTGTCATTCTGTTTCTTTGCAGTTAGCAGTACCTTTTCCAACTTCTAACTTCTTTTTCTTCTTTATCTAATGTCTGAGACTTGCATCTATCCTAGAGATATTTTATTGCTCTACATCAACTTAAATTATGACATAAAGATATCCAACTGTTTGACCGGGCTGGACTGCAAGTTAATGATAGAGCTTGAAAAGAACCCAAAATTTTTGATTTCTTCTGTACCCTTCGTTTAAATCTGCAATGTTAATACTGTGAGGATTTAAAACAGGAAAATAACTCATAGGCCAAACTGAACTGAGCATGTACACTGAGTTTGCATAGTTTGGTACACTGAGGGAACTAATGGTTCAGTGATCAAATTCTTAAATTGGAGAGGATATGCTAGCATGAGGTGTACCCCAATTATTATTCTATCTGGTACAGTATGTAGCTGGAAAATGTGTAGTCCCATGAATTAAAGCCTGCTCTAGGCATCCTCCCTAGTGAAGGGTGGAGGTGGAACAAAAGAAAACTCCCCATTTATGTGATCAGAGAGTCACTACAAAGGCAGAGAAATATTTTAACTCTGACTAAGTAAGGTCTCTGTACTGTTCAAATGATCTCCCAGGGCTTAGAAGCTATGCTAGAGAAATCTGGGTATAACCCTGAGAGGGTCGTTGCTCCTTTTTCAGGCCAATAGTTTCCAAATTCTTCCATTAACCCTTTCACCTTTATCTAAAGGTCACCAGAGGTAACATGTTTGTGAAGATTTCCTATAAAAATACTTCATTTTTAATGGCTCATTTTCCTCTTTTTAACGTGGTATACTGTCTGGAAACATCTAGTCATATGTTGGATAAAAACCCCACTTTGTGTTCTCAATGCTCTGATCTTAGTCTGATTTTTAAAGCTATTCTGGATAAGATTCTACACTGTAAAATCAAAACTCATTAAGGTTAAAAAGAACAGGCTTCAAGCATACAATTTAATATTTTTTTTAATGTCAAAATTACATTTATCAAAGAGCTACAACCTAACAGAGAGAATGAAATTCATTATCTTCAGCTCCCTAGAGCTTTGGGACTTTTTTTTTTTTTTTTTTTTTTTTTAGGATCTGAATCCTTAAGAAATCTGCTTTGGAAACTTTGTGGTCCAGTTCTGGAAAAACTCTGTTAGTTGTGGATGGCTTTTATGTTATTTGGGTTTTGTTTTCATGGTGGTTTGGTTCTGTTTTTTGTGTTTTTTTGTTTGTTTTTTTTTGGTGTGCAAACGAGTGCTGTTTACTTCAGACCCATAAATGGAGGCTTATCATTTCTTTGTAATTTATAGCAGGTGGATGATTCCCCGCTACAAGTATGTTTAAAAGGATAAACAAGAACATGACCTAAATATCAGTTATTCAAGATACCAATTATGTTCTCAGTCAAGTTCATCTTTTTCTTGCCTTGTTTTTCCATCTTCTTCTCTCAACTATAGTGATTTGCTGAGCAGAGGGTGCTGGAGTTCCTGAGCATTATACCCTCTGCTGCTTTTTTTTTTTTTTTTTTTTTTTTCCCCTCTCTGTCAAGAGCTGCAGCAGTGTCCATCTAATACTAAGGCAACGTTGTCTAGTGGTTAGAGCACAGCACAGGCTTATGACTCGTGATGTGATTTAAACAACTGTATCTCAAATTCCTGTAATCAATATTTATATTTTCTGTGGATTTTATGGAGTTCAAGTATTCGTGAAAGGATTCACTAAACTTTAAAGGAATTAGATTAATAGTAAAAGTTTATAAAGGTAGAAAGATTTTCATAATTTCTTTACATATCTCACTTTATTTGCTGTAGTGTTTGTCTTCATTAGATGTCAGTGACATGAATATCATCACCAGTTCTTTACCTAAACCGCAACAGATTTCTGAGAGCCCCTCTGGCTTTGATAGAGTATAAAATGCTTAGCAGGAACTAAGTGTAGGAGCTTTGCCTAATACGTGGATGTTGCAGATACAGTGGAATTTTGAGACGGGGGCCTGTTTTGAACAAAGACAAATGGCAAGGTGGTTGGAGGGTGCTGTAGATATCCTGTTTGTGTGCTAGAGGTGACGGTGGCTGTTGGCTGCATCTAAGCTTTGGCTGCAATCATGAAATCATAGAATCATTAAGGTTGGAAAAGACCTCTAAAGGTCAAAAAGACCAACCCATCACCACCATGTCTGTTAAAACATGCCACTCAGTCCCACATTCAACTTTTGTCTTGAAGACCTCCAAGGATGATAATTCCACTTCCCAGGGTATCTTCTTCTAGTGCCTCAGTACTCTTTCAGAGAATAGTTATTTCCTAATATCTAACCTGAACCTTCCTGGTGCAGTTTGTGGCCATCACCTCTTGTCCTATCTCTAGTTATCTGGGAGATCACCCCTGCATCACTACAACCTCCTTTCAGGGAGTTGTAGGGAGAGATAAAGGTCTTCCCTGAGCCTCCTCTTCTTCAGACTAAGCAACATCAGATCCCTTGGCTGCTCCTCAGAAGTCTTGTGCTCCATACCCTTCACCAGCTTCATTGCCCTACAGTTTTCCAGCCATTCTGTCATGTTGCGTGGATTTCTTGTGGCCTAAGTGCAGTAGCTACTACTTGGTCTTGCTGAACAGTTGGTCTCAGCCAATCCAGATTCCTCTGTTGAGCCTTTCTACTTTCAAGCAGATCAACTTGACCCCAGAAATTGTGCCTTGCATGTTCTACAGCTGGGAGCTCAGGGGCTGATGAAGTTGCTTTCTACAACATTAGGAATAACCTCTTAAAATGTCAAGCTGTCACTTGCTCTACTTAGCAAGCTTGCTAGAGGACTGTTGCTGAGCACATTGCTCAGATGTCCTGGCTGGCCAGATATCTGTCATGCCTCTGCTCTCTGGTTGAACTTTAGGAAGAACATTTGTCAAAATTATTTACTAGCCAGAATAGCAGTGCATGAGCTAGAAGGAAGACAACTTTCAGTGAAAGTCAAAAGTAAATTTGTGATCTTTATGAAGAAAAAAACATACCCATTTGATGGTTGTCACACTATTGATTGCTGCTTAACACTGAAATCCATCCCACTGTTCTGTGTATGATAATGCGACCAGGATTAGTCTGGATAAGATGTCATGGAGCATATTTTACAGTGTCTGTCTGGCTGTCCAGGGGAAAGAGCATTTTGAGCATCACCTGTTTGAGTTGTGACTATGCTTGTTTTATTACCATTGCTTACAAAACAGCAACCTTGTACTTGGGGAATTTCTAAAGATGGAGGATAATTTCTACACGTACTAAGACAGTAAAGGCAGGATGTTTGGTGATCCTCTGTTAGTTATTATCTGGCAGCATCAAGTGGAAAATGCTAATAACATTAAAGACTGCAAAATAACAATGTTTTAATAAGCCTTAACCTTTCGCAGTGTGACACCCTTTTAATGCTTTGATCTGATTTCAAACAGCAAAGGCCAATTTTTCCCTATTATTTTTTGTAAATTAACGTAGCCATGCAGCCTTATTTATTTATTATTCCCATTGCTAGCAGGTACTTAGATCTCCAAAAACTGATATAATTTACCTTATGTTCACCACAGCAGCTATAGAACTTGATGTTAATAAGGTTAAAAAAGGAATTTTGTTGCCTGGAGTGTTCATTCAAGAACTTGGAAAACCTTTCTAATAATGGAAATTTGTGACTGCCAACCAGCAGCCATAAAACAGAAGAGTAGACACTTAAAGAGAAAAAGAGCAGGCTGGATGGGATGGAAATGAAGAGCAGATCTGAGAAGCTGGGGAGGGAGAAGGGGAGACAAAGCCAAACAGAACGGAAGTGAGAGCCTATGTTGTGCTTAGCCAGGTAAGAGTCATAATTAGTGTACAGTTTTTGTGCTGATATGGAAATGGAATGGGAATAGGGGATGTTCTTTTGTGCATAATATGGTTCTTGTAATTCCCCGCATGGTTGAACTGGGTTGTTCTAGGAAGATCCTGGTCTTTGACTGAAGGACCCTGTGTGATGGAGACTGAAATATTCCTCACTGTCCTGTCTTCTCTGCTAAAAATTTCCATGTTGTTTCCAGTTTAAATACAACTTTCTTACAGCGTTTGGATCTTATGGCTTTGCTAAGGTAAAGTCTTTTCCTTACGGAGAATTCTGAGAGACTGTTCAAATAGTTTCAGGTTTTTTTTGCTGTGATAAACTGGATAGATCTGGTTCCTTCCAGACTTCTATTAGATATATCTTCCTATTGTTTTCTCTTTAGTTGTTAAACTCCCTTTTAAATGTGGGCACAGGACCATCTTGCACTTAGCCACATAGACAACGTACTAGCCCATGCTTTAAAGCAGAACCAAATTTACCTTAAGAGCAGTCTGATTTAAAAAGCAAAGCAGCAATAAATAAGCTATGATTGTCAGTCTGCAGAAACTGAGATTTCACCATAACGTGGTGAAAAAGAGGAGCGTTTGAACCTGTTTCTGTGAGTGACAGGATTATGTTGCTGGCTTATTGCAAAGCCGGGCGCAGTCCTCCTGTGGCTGCATTACCTGCTGCGGCCAGCTCAGCATGGGCCCTGCGGGAGAGCATCAGCCAGTCAGATCTGTGGAAAATTCAAGGGTCACGTTCAGTCTAGACCAAAAGAAAACTGTTGGGAAACGTAAGTGTCTGCAAACATATGCAAGATCTGTTATGAAGAGGACAGGGACCAATTATTTTGATTAAGCAATGGGGCTAGAACAGAGGAAACTTAGGAAAAACTGCCCAGCTCCAAGAAGGGTTAGTCAGTGTGGTGAGGCTCCAAGGGAGGTGACTAGTCCCATCATCTGAGATGTTCAAAGCTAAGCCTGACGCCCATCTTCTGGGGATAGTTTAGAGATAGTGAGATCACTTCTGCTCTGAAGCAGAATGATGGATTGGGTTAACCCAGCTGAGATTCCTTCCAGCCTAACAATGCAGTGGACTGCCAGCACACCTGCTTCAATGCTCAGCTTCTCTAGCAACTTTCCAGAGATACTATTAAGATGTTTTATTTGTGCATGTACGTGCGTGTGCAACTGTAAGCACAAGGCATGCACAAGTTCTGTAACTGCTTCAGACCTGATGCAAGCAGGGTATGAAAGGGCAGCTGGTTGTGGTGACTGCTGACTGTGCAACGTAATGAAAACATGGTAATTCTCCAGGATTGTTGTGTGATTTTTACAGGTTTGTCTGTGTGCTCCCAGATCTTCCTACCTGCATATAGCAGGGATCACAGGGAGAAATGTGAAATGAAAGGGATTTAAGATGTATTCTCAGATACTCTGCATACCTCTTATTTTTCTATAATATCCTCAGTGTTCTCCTGTATTCAAGTGTGCATCTCCACGTATTAGGAGGTACTGAGAAGAGTGTGCTTGGATTTAACTAAATAATTAGTCTTCTGTGTTACGGGAAAGTATCTTGGAAATAAAGCACTGTGAAAGTGGCTGTGAGCATCTGGAAGATATCCCTCCTTCTGCTTTTGGCCATCACCCATAGGGAACTGACTGTAGAACAGTGACCTAGGACTTTGCTCCTGGAATTTGGGCAGTACTCCCCTTATTAAAAAGGAATGATTGAGAATGAGTTGAAAGAGGAACGGAGGAAAAAGATAACTTTTCTGAAAGTCAAAATCAGGTGCTGTAATTCATGTTAGGAAATGGACTAGGGAGTATCAGTTGGTAGCTGGGTGGACATGAGCCAGCAGTGCGCCCAGGTGGCCAAGAAGGCCAGCAGCATTCTGGTTTGTATCAGTAGTGCAGCCAGCAGGACCAGGGAGGTGATCGTCCCTCTGTATTTATCTCTGATGAGGCCCCATCTTGAGTATGATATTCATTTTTGGGCCCCTCACTACTAGAAAGAGTATGAGGCCCTAGAATATGTCCAGAGAAGGGTGACAAAGCTGTGAAGGATCTGGAGCATGAACCTTAGTGGGAGCTGGGATTGTTTGTTCTGGAGAAGAGGCTCAATGGAGACTTCATCTCTCTCTACAACTCCCTGAAAGAAGGTTGTGCGAATGCCAGGATTGGTCTCTTCTTCCAGATAACTGGAAATAGGACAAGAAGTAACGGCTTTAAGTTGTGCCAGGGTTTATTCTTTGAAAGAGTAGTGAGACATTGGAACAGGCTGCCCAGGGAAGCGATGGAATCATCGTCCCTGGAGATTTGCAAGTCACTGAGGATGCTTTGATTGGGTGTGGATGTGGCACTGAGGGACATGGTTATTGAGAATGGTAGGGATGGGTTGATGACTGAACTAGATGATCTTAGTGGTCTTTTCCAATTTTATGATTCTGTGTTCAGTCAGGATCAGTGCATCTGGGAAGATCTTAAGTCTGATTAATCGTAGATTATTTCTGTAGTTGTGTTGAGTAGGATTAAAAATTCCTGGATTTTTAGAAGTTGGATGTCTAACAGCTTGTTCTTCAATAGAGGTCTTGCAAATCTAAGTCTTAATGTTATGGCATGTGGCTGGGTGGAAGGTGGATAACTGTCTTTTAGCAGGATTGTTTTTATGTGCTTTTATCGTTTTTTGTGCTTTTTTATTATCATTTTATGTGCTTTACCAGCCCTCCAAGTGAAGAAAAGCACAATCACTGCAGAAATCATTTTCATGGCCATCCTAGAAGTTACTTGAATGATGCATCTAATCACAAATACCTACAAGCAAAAGGAGTAGAGATGAGTGACTCTGTGGTACAATTTCTAAAAATGCTGATGGACAGACCTTTAAATGGAAAATATTACTTACATGAATGTTTGTTTTCTGTGTTCCATTAGGTAGGAAAGTGGATCAAGCTTGCTCTGTTTTTTCAGCCACTTCTTCTAGTTCACTGTGGGCGACAAGAGACAGAGAATAGGCAGCTTCCTCTGGAGTGCAAGGAGTACCTTCTTCCAGCCTGTACAAGTTGTTTGTGAGGATAAATATTTAGTATCCTGAAACTTGAGGTCAGATGGACCAACTCACAGCACTTGGGTTTGGGAGTGTTCAGCTGGCACTCAAATGCAGATAACCATTGCAGTTTTCCTGGAGGCAGGCTTTTTCTTTTTTTTTTTTTTTTGTGATGTACAGGGAAAGCATTATTGGGCCACTGATGAAATGTCTTAATTATAGTGATTAGCTTTCATTTGTTCTCTAGCTCAATGGAGCTGTGAGAAAATAGTAAATTGGAGTGAAAATTCCATAATTCACTTGATTCTTGAGAAGTTTTAAATATACTATTGTACTTTGTTACCTGATTTGGAAGGTACGTGAACTTCATGTGAAGATTTTGTGTCCTTCTTACCCCACAGATACATCTGTCTATCTGTATGTGTGTGTATCAAACAGTTGGAGATCATGTGGCTGTAATTACCCCTTGAAACAAAGAACAAATAAGTATTTTTATGGCGAAAATTTTTAGAGTCTTTTGGTCTCATGTTATGTCAAAATGAGTTTTAAACATGTTTGACTTAGCATCTTTCCCTTTGATCCCCAAAGCAGGTAATAATTAAAGCCAGGAGCCCTGACAGAGTGTGAGAGAATAGATGTCAAAGTGACGAGGTGCAGGGCACTTGAGTGATCTGTGGAGAACTGAGCAGTGGCATTCTGTTTATGTTTACTCTGCTACTCAAGGTTGACCTTACAGATATTTTCAACCCTGTCTATGCCAGCCATCAATATTTAGTTCATCCACACTCCGGTATGAAGCTCATTCCTCCCACCCCATGTTTCTCTGCAAGATATTTGAGCTTTACCAAGTTGTAAAGTTCTTACATGCAAATCTAATTACAGCGGTCCTACAAAACAGCTTCTGACTCCTGAACTTCTTCTGCTTCTTCCCATTCTTAAAGAGTGTGAAGATACAGCCATAAGCAAAGACAGTTCCCTGATAAAAGGTTTGAAACTGTACCCCAGAATACCGTGAATGGTTTTGAAGTATGGTGTAGGCTGGACTGGGGGATACCACACTAACATAATAATAAGTTCATTTCTGTGTGTCTGTATAGGCAAGTCATATATTTAAAACATTACAGAAACGTTAATTATTTACTATATCTTCTCCTATGTGTTGATTTTGATAAAGTTGTTTTCCATCAAAGCAGTTTCTTCATTTGCCTCTTTGAAAGTATATATCTACAGCTAAAATTCCTGCATATTAAAACCTATTGTGAATAATACTAAATTTTGCATCTCGTGTTAAGTATTTATTTCCTAGTTTGCCTTGTGTAGCTATTAGGATTTAGTGCTCTTCTATGGGCATTGAAGTTTTAGTCAGTGCCAGGAAAAAAGTAATAACTCCTCTTAAGCAGGGCTTAGGTTTTAAAAGTTAATGAGGGACACTTGAAAACTGGCAGCTTTTCAGTCTCAGAAGAATGAGATGATAAATATGATGTAATGAAAAGTGGGAAAAAAATTAGAACACCCTTCCTTCTATTTGTCCTGCCCCCAGATGCTCTTTAGTCATTTGAAGTTGGGAGGTGTGATGCTAGTATAATAATGAGAGAAGGTCACTCATGCTTCCAGGTCTATCTGACAATAAAAAAGCAGATGCAGTGGTAGGAAAGACAATAAAGGACATATAGGCATCTTCTTTTTTCTTACATTTTTCTTCATTTCCTGGATATTTAGAAGGTAGTACTTATGTGGGTGTAACTTAAAATTAAAAACCCTATAGGCTGGAAATCAAACTGGCAGACTTGAATCATAAATACTATTTACTCATTGCTGGACTGCTTGAAAATCACAGAAGTATCATAAAGTCCAATGGGAAGGGATTAGGAATATTAGTGAGAGGATTTCTATGGGTTATAGAAGTGTTATTGCAGAGCTTTTACCAGGGATTATGAGCATTAATCTATGGTTACATCTGCAATTTACAGACCCCGTGGGAATTTCTCAGAATGAGCACGTACACTGATAATAAATCACAGCCATGTGATTATTCAGAGTTGGACTTCTGGCAAGGATGATGGAGCTTTTGGAATCCCATTCCGAGGTTAAGGACCTTAATTGATTTTATCTCAGTCCTCTAACACCTTTTATTCTGGGTTCTCCAGAGCAGATGTGCAGTATATAAATGGGCAGGTGTACTAGTTTTTAAGATGATTTTTCTGCTGCTATGATTGTTTTTAAAGTAGCCCACAGAACATGCTTAGTACTATGTAACTGCTTTATGGACTTAGAAACCCTACTGGAATGGCATCTTAAATGAATTTAACTGTTGAAACTGTGAATCCCATCCAAAGAGCACACATTGCAGCGTTTCTAAAAAGCTGTTTTGGCTATGCGTATTTCCAAATTCAAATCACAGTAAATACTACCTTGTACAGAAGTTCCAAAACCTGGATTAATAAAGTGTTTTAATCTTCTGTGGATCCGTGCACAAAAACACACAGTTAGTTCAAGTCAATTTTCATGTCATATTGTGTTGTATTTTAACTGGGTTTTCTCCTACCACTGCAGATTATTTCTGGCTCTGCAGTTCTGCATGTGGCTTACCCCTTCTAGAGCCTAGCCATGCAACTGCACACAGCTTAGAGACAATGTTCTCATCCTTCCATGCTGTGGTAGTTGGGGTAGGTGGACTAGCAGGTATTGAGATGTTTAGCAGTGTTGTGTGTCAGGCTATCTCAAGGGGTCTGATGTCTCTCAGTTTGGACAGGCACTGCAAGTTCTGTAGTGTCTGTGTGATGGCACTGACAAATTAAAGCAAGTCCTGGTTGTACTCAGCGTTCCAGTGACCAGGACACAGAAGCATCACGTAGGTGAGAACATTTATTAATGCTCTGAGACTTCTAGGTAAAAATGTAGCACAGGAAAACTTTTGTTGCAGGTTTAGAACCAGCCACCATGCACTTACACACGTGAAGGGGGGTAATGCTAAACTTCATGAAGAGCATCAGCCCCATGTGACTCCTGCAATCATTGCTTTCCCCATATCAGGGATACTCATAAGAGCTATAAGAATTATAAGCTATAATATATATAAGCTATTGAGAATTACCATTTTTCAGCAAATATGAAGTTTTCATCACAATCTTCAGAAAAATTGTAGGAATTTAAAAATTTTGCCCACATGGTGCAACAAAAAAAGGGAGGGGGGGAAAGCAGTCCATTTTCCCTTAACCTCTGCTGTCAGCCAAAATGTTTTGGCAGAACTTTTCCTTTAAGAGCAACACATTTCCAGAACCCAACAGTTTGTTGAAAGCCATGCTTGAAAAATGATTTTTTTTTCATTGAAAATTAAATTACTCTGTAAGAAATTTTGACGGGAAAGTTTGATTACTGAGTAGAGAAGTAAACGCTCCATTTTGGTTTTGTTATTTTCAGGCAACAGATCCAGGCAACTGCTCCATTTCATTTCAGTGGATTGCCTTTAGGAATGCTATTAATCAAAATCACTTAGAAGGACATGGATATAAAGTGCAGCGTTGGGGCAGCTGTGGTTATTTCACTTGCTGTGTGGATTATGCTTTCTAGGTTCAGAGTTCTCCTAGACTTTTGATATACCTGAAAAAGGCTGGGAAATGCTATGAAGTATAGTTGTGTGTGTGTTTGTGTGGGTACAATCAGTAATGGTGAGTTAAAATTTTAATGTTTCTTCTCTACAATGTGATATGCACCTCACTAAAGAGAGGGTCTTCCTGCTCTGTTGTAGAACCTGTGGAAAATACAATTGAAGAGTAAGAAGTAATTATTAAAATGAGATTTGTTACCAATAGTAACATGATGACTGGAAAAGCACATGCAAAATCTAAAATGAACAAAAAAGCCTCGCTTGTGTTCAGTTGTATTCTTACAGTTGTATTCTTTCTCTTTTCATTTTATTTATTCCTACATTAACTACCCTGATCTATTTCTGTTTAGTCCGGCTCATTTTGTTGGAATACATCATCTTTTAACTGCCTAAGACAAATTCATTGACGTTTCTATCACAACCCTTGAAAACCAAACAGTACCATAAAAGAGAGAGGTCCTTCTCTCAAGAGAACTACTGCAATTTACAGGCAGAACAATATGTATCTTTTTTTTTTTTTTTTGTATGCTCTTTAATTAAAAATTTAGGAGCACCAAAGACTCTTAACCACATGCTGTCGTTTACTGATTTTTTTTTTTCATGGTCATTTTTTTCCGTCTGTGATAGAGCCTGTGAATGTCTGACTGCATCTCAGGTGAACAGTGCATGTAGGACAAATGGGGTTTCTGTATGGGGCAAGATAAGCAGGGTAAGCCTGCTGTCTTTCAGACTGGATGGCTGTAGCTATATTGTACCTAACAGATCCTGATTTCTTGTCTGATATATAAGGAAAATAATTCTGTACCTGAAGACTTAATTCTTAGGGAAAGTCAGGAAGCATTGTCCTTTAAATGGGCCTAGTGTTCAGCTGTAAATCATTACAGCTGCCTTTAAAATGACATAACTTCATTGATTTATAACAGCTGAGAATCTGTTACAACAAGGAAAAGACTTAGTAATTGCCACAGTCCTCTCGTAAAGGCTCAATGAGTAACAGATATTTTGATGATGGTAGGACTGAAGCTAGCTCTGTGTTCCCTATGGGCTTCTTCTCAGTCTTCCCTGACAGCCTGTAGTGTGATACAGGCAATGTGAAGCTGAGGACGGTGCAGTGCTGAGCATCTCCAGGGCGGTGCATACTGACTATGGATTTCCAGCAGCCTCTGGAGGCCTGTGGACTGCCCTTGGCTCACTTCATTTCTGCCTGATGTGTGAGTGGGCATGGGAGCATGGAAGAACAGCTGGTAGTTATCACAGGTGTTTGGGGTGGCTGAATGCACTGTAGGGAGAAGGAACTATGGCCAAGTCCTGCCTGGGTTGGTTTATGAGGAGAAACCTACATAAGGCTGGGAAAGCCTAATGGGATGATGTGTCTGTGGCTAGAGCATGGCTTGTAGTCAGATGTGAAATAAGAACACAGGAGTTAACAAATCTCATCCCCAAGCCATGTGAACATATACATTCCTCTGTGCTCTGTTTCCTCTGCACACAAACTCTGAGATATTTTCACATCTAGCCAGCAGAGTGCTTTGGGGAGAAAAATAATTTAGTATCATAAAAAGCATCTTAAAAATAAGTACTAAGCTGCTTCCAGACAGACTGAGGTTTGTGTTGCTTTCTCTCACTTTTTTTTATTGACCAAGTCAGTGTTGAGATAGGAGAAATGCAAATGTTACCTACATGCTTCCTTGATCTGTCTAGAGAATGTTCTCCTTGCAGGTGACTTTCAGTGCAGCACTTCAGAGTGAAGGAAGGAGCCAGCCAATCAAGCCAGTCAAGTGTTTCAAAGATGTACTACTGTCACTGTTTTTTCAGACCACTTAGTAGCATCTTTCTTCCGTGTTTCTGCAGCCAGAGGACCAACATAACGGGTTTCACAACCAGACCCTCAGCAAAGACTTTCTCTGTTCAGAGATGACCTTCTTATAGAACAGTTTTAAAAGTTGGAGCAGGTTTTTACAGCTTTAATGCTGTTCCTCCTATGTAAATCATGCTAACACCCACCTGTGTGTCTGCCATGTGCACATGGTCGTTGGACAGAATGCTACTTTGCAAATTTTCATAATTCCTAACTCTGCGGTTGGAGAAGGTTACTGTGGGAATTTTCATCTGATGAAAGGTCAGTTGGGAAATGTGAGGTCTGACATTGCTGTTTTGCACAGACAGCTATAATTGTCTTCATATTTTTTAGCTCCATAGTTATTGAAAACAGATTTAAGGGGGGGAAAAAAAAAAGCAAGACTTTAATAATTTAAAACTCCCTAGAAGAAAATGCAGGCTTTTTTTCATGAGCTTTTCAGCCAGAGTTGAGAGCTGTATATTATTCCTGCCTATAACCTACTTCTGTCAGTCTCACTGCTTTCTACAAACTCAACTCCTGATCGTGATGCACAGCCTGCCAGTGACATGAAAGCACTAGCACTAAGAAGCTAGAGCTCAGGAGTTGTTGCCAAGTGACACCAGAGTAACTGAAGGATAATTCTTTCTGTGTAACAGCTCTTTATTTGCCAGATAAGCCACATTACCATTAACACCAAACTTGCATCAAATGTTGCACACTTGATGGTGTGTAAAACAAGTGTAACTAGCCTCAGTACATAGGAAAACTCCCTTAATCTTAATGGATTATTCTCCTTCTAGGAACTATGTTGTTATAAGGAGTGGTGCTTTGTGATGGGAAGCTCTGCTTCATTTACAGCTTTCTGTTAATTGCTTTCTCTGCTGGACTGTGTTTCTATTCCTGCTGTGTGTTTTGTTTCCAGCCAGTGCCAAACACCAAAATAGTTGTTTCTTTGCCTGGCCCTTCTACATTGCACTTGGGACATAATTCAAAACACATCAAGCCTGCTTTTCAGATTCCTAGTACCTGATAAGATGAAAGTATTGTCAAGTGTAAATTCATGGAGATATGTTCAGGGTATCAAAGCAGGTTAGGTTCATACAGATAGTCTTTATTCTGGGTATCATCTGCAATACTTGTGTACTTTTGTGCGAGGCCAGATCCAATCTGTTGGTCTGAAACTGGCAGGAGGACAGATAAAACTGGTGCAAAATCTTTGGTGGTTCTGGTTAATTTTAGGAAAATGAAATTGTGTACCCGTACCAGAGCTGGATGAAACTGGGCTGAGGGAGCTGGTAGCGTAGAATCCTTGTATGAGGGCTGCTCCAAAGGTAATGTTTTATTCTGTTTGCCCGTGGTATCAGAGGTGGATGTTGGTGGTATGGCAGTAGAGGTTGAACCTTCCCACCAAGTCTGTTACACTTTGTTGCTGTGTGACAGATGGCAGCAGAGGGGCAGTCTGACAAAATGAGTTTCTGACTTTAAATAACAGCGTTTAAACAAAATAGCTATGGATAAGTACTATGGTGGTAGCAGTGATTAAGTACTTCACCCTGTGCATTTTGTCAGCCTTTGTTTTTGCAGTGTGTAATGTATACATCTTTTTTTTTAGTCTTTTTTTTTTTTTTTTAAAGTGAAGTTCTATCTCTAGGTTAAGTCGATTTGAAACTCTGCTTGAGGCATTGGCACGCAGCTGACCTGACAGGAGTGGTCATCTCTGGCACAGTCAGTTGTATTGAATTGGGATCATCGGGAGGAATCACAGGCTGGCCTCCTTCTGGCTCTCCCCTCTCTGCTCCATTGCCCAACTTCATCCTTTAAAGCCTTTATTCCAAGTAAAGCCCAGGAGTAAGCATAGGAAGAATTACAGCTGACATAGAATAATTAAAAGGGTGTAAATGGAGGATGAACATTGCTGAATTATCTTTCTTGAAAAGCTTCTTGTAGTGACTACCTTCTCTTTGCATTGTTTGAACCAGTGTGCAGCTGTTATCCTCATTTACACAGATACTGCTACTTCAAGCCATCTCTGCTCTCACTCCAGGCATTCTCAAAACTCCCATGGGAGATGCATGCAGCTTCAAAGAGTATTTGGAAGGTATAGAGTGGTTGTTGGCTCATTTCTAGACTCTGTGCAAGTTTGCAAGGAAGTGCGTCTTTCAGACTCTTTTTGGAGAATTGTAAACATATTTTTCTACTAACAGTATTTTTGCCTTTCTCCTGTACCAGATTTATTCTTGCTTTTCAAAGCTGGTTCTGAGTTTAATTCGAGCAGAATGCTTTCATCTAAAAATAGTTCGCCTGCATTTTTTCTCCATTAGAACAAAAGAGGCTGTGGTGCTGTTCTCCCACCTCATCATACTGTTCTTCCTCAGCGGGCAGCAGCGATGCCAAGCTGTAAAGATCCATTCCAGTGCTTGTATCTGGCCTCTTGGAGAAGTCACACGTAGTTCTGCTGGCAGTGTAAAAACAGACTCGGGGTCTGTGATGTGGTTAAACCTATTGACGAGTTTCTGAGCTGTCCAGTGATGGTGTTTTCTGTCACTCCATTGTGCTTGTTCAAACTACTGTAAAAAGCCATTGCTGCTGCAGTGAAGTGTCATGGAAGTGTCTGGTGGTGCAAAGTAGGATGTGTGGTGAAAGACTGGGAGGCAAATACCCTAAGGAAGGAAAGCAACCACTAGGAACCAAAGACATTGATGTTTGCACCAAGCTTTTCTAGGAGCATTGTGATGAGTTGCCTGGAGATTAGAAAACCAGGAAATCTTTACAGCAGATGGAAGGAGTCTGGAATACAGTTGGTCAGAAATGTAGCACAGAAAGTAATCCATACAGAAGCCAGGTCCTGAAGAGTCTATAGAGCCCAGCTACATTAATGTGGTTGGCCGAAGAGTGGACAGCAGCTGGTAGGTTATGATATGGGGGAATAAATGAGAAGTCTGCTGGTCAGTCTGTAGCTGTTCTTTGGACTGGTCTCGGTTTATTGACAGCCTGGAAAGTTGGTTGCTGACAGACTGTCATCTGCAGGGCTTTGAGCCCAGCAGAGCTTGATGCATTACTTTCCTGCGAATTGCTGTCAGGGCAGAAGTGATAGTAACCTGTATTCAGTTATTATTGACTCCGAAGTCTATCTGAGGACCATTACTGTCAGTCTCAGATGCTTATTAATACAGTGACAGTGTAGATGTTGCTCAGAAATTCCTGCTTTTCTGTGAAGTCATGCTCAGAGAAGTTGCATGTTTTTGAGGAACCTTTGCCATAGGCTTACAGAAGAACTCAGGCCATGGCTGTGATATGCAGGGCACTGGTGCTATGAGGCTTTGTGTGGTTAGTGTTTCTTTTGTTCTGTTAAAAACATTTTCAAATTATTCTCCAGTTATTAATTCATAAAAAAAAAAAAAAAGTTCACTGAGTGCACTGAGTTCTGTGCTGCCATACTGAGCATGGCTGCCAAGGTTGTACTGCTTCCTAATTTCAGTGTACGTGAATTCACAGTCATCTTTATATGATATCAATAACTCGTTCGATGATTTCAGACCTTGAGACTTGAAAGTGGAGATGTCATCTTTCGTGCTAACTCCAGATCCTTGCCAGACCATTTGGTGTTTCATCAAGAACATCAAGAGGCAGTATCAAAGATTTTTAGCAAACCTGAGTTTAAATTGGCATTTAAACAGCTGTGGAGGAAAATTATGATATCAAAAAGTCAGCAAAGGAATATCTCGGATGACGTGAGGTGGTGCAGGAGAAACTTTTGCTAGCTGTTGCCATGTCAGATCTGTGGTTGTGCTTCATGTGGCTCCAGTCTGTAGAATTAAGCAATCATAGCTGTGGTCTTGCTGAACATGTTACTGCCGTTGGTTGGCTTTGTTATGACTTACTCGCTTTTGTCACAGCACTGCAAAGCGCCTCACCCTAATTTAAACCACATGGGCTGAGATCATGTCATACTTGGAAAGAAACCAATCAAGCAAGACATAAGAGAGTGGGCAGGCCTCACTTGTTTTAACAAATGTAAAGAAAACATTTTAGAGGGGATATTCCAGAAAAACATGCTTACCAAAAGGCCTTGGAACTGCTGTTTCGGCTTGTTGGATAATGCTGCTTCTCAAGTATTGTTGTGGATCCCTCACACTTATGATCATCTTAAGCAAAGTTTAGAATTACAATGCCCTTTGTATTCTTTTGTTGAACACTCCTGTTTTCTGGTTAAAAGCATACATAGGAATAAGCATGAGTGCTGCAATCTTCACACACAGTTTACAAATTATTATGCTAGATAAAGATGTTATGATTAATTGTACTGATGCATATGGTCTTGTGCCCATCTGGTTGAGTAAAAATGTAGAAGAATCCTCAGTGTTTTTCTACTTAAATTACATATACTCCAACAGAGGCAAAAAGAAGGTAGTAGGAAGTTATTGCTGAGAGCTCTTAAACTCCTGATAAGCCCACCAGCAAAAGTGATGAGAAGGAAAATGTGGACTGCTGTATTTACCAGGTTTGGAATCAATATTTATAGAGAACACTCTGATGTGCGCACCATGGGTTTGTCTTTGTGGCCATACCACTACCCAACCTTTCAAAAAGATGCTTTGTCTCTTGAGCATTTTGTCTGGATTTATTCTCATATGATTTCTTTCTTACTAAGGAACAAAACTCTTCTTAAAATGCTGTAAATGTGTATGTGTGTGGCTCAGCAAAAAGTGCAGTCTAGCAGTTGTATGTTAGTATACAGATTTATTTGTAGGACATGTTACTTCCCATTTGACTAATCGCAAGAGAAGTTTGACTCCTGGGAGGGGCAGCAGAGAAATTCACCAGGAGAAATAGATT
Organism: Callipepla californica brunnescens; assembly: GCA_023055505.1. Taxonomy (NCBI): domain Eukaryota; kingdom Metazoa; phylum Chordata; class Aves; order Galliformes; family Odontophoridae; genus Callipepla; species Callipepla californica. The sequence goes on from JALIRH010000013.1 coordinate 6,787,072, forward strand.
TTATTATTTTGCAGAGTTCTAACTTTTGTGGTTTCAATAAAATTTATCTAACATAATAATGGCATTGTACGAAATCATAATCCAGTGAAATGCACAGGTATTCTCATCATTAGTTTAGTTATCCTCTCGCTAAGATCTCATCATAAAATCCCACAGCCAAACTACCAGATGGATATTATATGATAAGGATTTTTTTTCACATCCAGATTACCAACTTGCAGTTATATTTTTGCAGTTCTTTCAATGCTGATGATTTTTATCTCTTCCAAATTCTCTTTTTCCTTTCAACTGCTGACGGCATGCCTTATAATATGCTGGGTGGGCTGTAGTTACTTTTTTAACATTCTAAGCTGAATCTTTTTATATTTTGCTATCATCTGTGTTCTTGTTATTTTGTGTGTTTATTACGTCAACTAATTGCACTGTAACTCTTACACCTTACTTCTTTGGAGTCATTTCCTGCAACTGAGTAACTGTGCCCTGATTTATATTAATAACTTCTTGATCCTAGCTATAGAGAAGTGTATCATTTAGCCAGCAGCTTCCAAGTCCTAGTCTGGAATATCTGTGTGTAGGTTTCCAATGAATTAAAATATTTGGTGGAACTCTTTCTCTTTTGTTTTTGGTTGTTTTCTTTTTGACCCAGATTTCAGCTCCACTGCTGGTCAGTGTTGCTGTTACCTTAAATACAGGCTCATGTTAAAAACTTTTACCACAACTTCATGATTAGAAACCTTGAAAACGGGTGTTGGAAGTATCTGCTGCAGCCTGCATGTGTGCCTTTATAAGATTTTGAAATGTTTGATTTTATGGAAAGAACACACAAGGCTGCACATAGCACCCCATTTGTTATGGGAGGACATGAGTTTTCCAGCTCCAACAGTTCAAGATAATCAGTGCTAACTACAGAAAGGGTGATCCCACCCTAGACAATGATACGGTAGCTTTAAGCATGAATTCTGGTGTGAAGTGAAGTATGTTTTGACTTGTTTAGATGGTGTAAACCAGGAAGAATTCCACTGATGTTGCTGGATTTCCATCAGTGCAAGTAAGATGAGAAGGAGACCCGCTCTACTCTGAAGCAGCCATGAACACGAGGCATGGCACTGTGGTGCTTCTTCTCTGCTTCTGCCAAATTTTAATAGCATTTCTAGGCAACTTGGTGAAACTGAATAACACTGAAGTTCCAGCAGGGATCGTGTGAATGGCTGTAAATGCTGCTTATATTTTATATCTTCAGCAGATACCAGACTCCTCAAAGAAACATTTTCAAACGTAATTTGCTATCCTGTTCAGACCTCATCACTCACATGCTCAGAGCAGGACAATAGCTCTGAGGGAGACTGCAGGCCTTCAGCCAAGTGTTAGCAGCTGTACAGAGAAGCAGCCTGAGCACAAAACCTACACACAGCATATGGAAAGCCAGGGATCTTGTTTCCTGGAGTCTGTTGGGTTTTTGTTTATGCTTTTTTTAACCAATTATTCAGTATTGCTCCTTCAAACAGAACGTGTATTAGAAAGATCTTAAGATGTTTTCTTGGTGTGTGTCCATTCCCCTTTTTATGTCAAGCTGTAAGTGAAAGTATGTTTGACAATAAAAGGTCAAAATACTTTTTTTATCCTGATGCTCCCTGCTCCTTTCCTTTAAAGATGTCTTTCAGCCAATTTACAATTTGCTTCTAAATCTCTTCCCAGATTCAGCATATAGAATAACTATACAGTTTGATTAATTTTCAACTGGCAAGATTATATTTCATCGATGTATATACTTGAGTGTGCAATTTCTATTGACTTATGTCAGAGCTTGGGCCAAAGTGGTGAGAGGTAAATTACTCCTCACAACTGTTTCAGCGCTCCTGTCATGCATTCTCACAGCAGTGAACCACAAACACCTTTTTTCCCCACCTTTCTCTAGGTCAGATCTTGTCTTTAATTAAACACGAGTTTAGCAAATCCTTGTGCTTACTCCTCAGCTGTGTATAACACAGCTGTTCTGAGCAACAGATTGGAGAAGGTCAAGTACAAATTGAATATTCATTTGTTTGTTGGTTGTTTTTTTTTCCTAAGAGTGATTTGTAAGGATGAGGAACAAAGAAGAAAAAAGTATAATCTCAAGGTCTTGCCTCTGCTTTATGTAGTTGAAAATAAATTGAAACTACTTGTGCTTACTTGAAGCACAATTGAAAGTTCCCAAAGCAATTTTCACAGAAGTGGCATTTTCACAAAGTTGTCTTTGCCAAAATTTTATTTCCCTTAAACGTCGTACGATGTGTTTTCAGTTGCCACTGTCTGCCACAAAAGTGGCTCTGTTTCAGTGGCACCATCTCAGTTTGTGAGTGTTGGAAAGAAATGCTTGGTGTAAAAATGAGATTCTGACACCAGGCAAATTAGTCATCCACTTGTTTGGGAGTGTGGTCATTGCCAGTTCGCACTCACTCACAGTGACTACAAAGAGACTTTATGTGCCGCCTTAGTGTTTCAGCAGCATTAAGCACATAGTGTGCTGGTTTTTGACCAGGTGAAACTAGGATTTTTGTATCTCTTGACGTGCACAATTTTCGTTTAAGCAAAGCTATTCTTATGTCACCTTACTTAGATAAATTTGAAGGTGTTTTCTTGACACAAGCTCAAGGCAATGTACTGTAGCTCTTTCCAAGAGCTACAAACTATGCTAAAATCTACCTCTCTATACCCTGTGGAAGGGTCCAGGCTGTGCAGATAGCTCTCCGTTCTTAGCAGACTAAATTGAAGCTTGAAGGAAGATGCTCTGTTTGAATCTGGAGTCAGACTTACCAGAGTACCTTTCTTTGTATGGACTCATTTATTATCTTTCTTCAAGCTACAAAATCTTAAAAAGCCATCGTATGTGTGTGGATCTTCCCCACCTGGATTAGCTGCAGAGCAGAAGTCACACTTAATGCTGCTCTTGACTGGTGCTATGAACTTCCTTGGCTCACCTGGCAGGCTCTCAGGCTTCAGCTTTGGAGTTTGATTTTCGTAGTGTACTTTGGATGAAGCAGAAAGAAGTGAAGAAATGTACAGAGATGCTGAAGCATTGTGTCATTTTCTGAGGTGCTTGTATGCCTGATTAATTATTGCCTAATTATAAACCCTCGGGATCGTACTTTTCACCAGTGAGAAGAAAATGTTGCACAGACTGCCAAGGAAAATCACATTTTCCATCCCAGCTGTTTTCTGATTAAATGGATACACCATGAGTTTAAAAGAGCTGTTCAGCTGCACTTTTGGATGTTTGGCCTTTTGTTTATCCCTTTAGTGCCATGCCAAACAGAACCTCTACTTCACCTCTCTCTCAGCAGAGGATTTTTGGTATCTAGCAGCAGAGGATAGGTACAGCTGAAGGGACAGGCTTGGCATTCACTTTTTCCATCTTGGGGTGTTGCTGTGTCCCCTCCAGGGGAAGGGGTCAGAAATGCAATAGCGCTCAGACCATGTAGCTAGGGAAAGGAGCAGTGAATTCAGTTGCACTTCAGAACTTTTCTTTTGTTCTTTTTTTTCCATTTAAAGCAAAAAGAACACTGTTCTGAAAGTTTGGAAATAGTTCAGATGGTTAAACTAGTCTGTAGTTCCCCTGGTTTTCATTTTGTGTGTCTTTTCAAAAGCAAGATAGCCAGTTCTTGGCATCATCATTCACAAATATCCTGCAATCTTTTTCTGATGTATGTGTGGTTCATGGAGCACCGTTTTGGAGCCACAAGAAAGAGCAGCCAAATTACTATAGCTACTTGAAATATGGACACCCACTTTGGTCGTGGTCAGTACCTATGTGTGATGGGACTGTGGGTGTACTTGGCCTTCTGTGGGCAATGAGCAAACTGTGTAAGACTTGTGTGGACTTGACTGATAGAAGGTAGATATGCAGTTCTTGATTTACTGCTATCTGTTAGTGAGAACTGATGGAGCTTTTGAAGATGGAGGGAAGGTAAAGGTTATTCTGAAATGATTTTGTGACAGACGGGGAAAAAGGAGTAACTTTTAAGGCAGCAGAGTTCAGAAAAGCTCAGAATTCTGAACTTACATAAATCCTGACTTATTACTGATCTGTTGTCTTGCATCTCATCCGAAAGAAAATATTGTTAATTGATCTGTTTTTTAAGCTGTACCAAAAGTTCGCTGAATACTCGAACCAAGACTGTAAGTGTGGTGAGGTGGTGTTTACCACTACGTGACTGTCCTAGTAGTAGAGTTTGCTATGTATATATATACACCTATTGTCTTTAGATGGAGGGAGGGGATCCTGCCCCTCTGTTCTGTGCTGTGAGACCTCACCTGGAGTGCTGCATCCAAATGTGGAGTCCTCAGTACAGGAGAGACATGGAGCTGTTGGAGCACACCCAGAGGAGGGCCACAAAAATTATCTGAGGGATAAAATACTGACCTACGAGGACAGACTGAGAGCTGGGGCTGTGCAGCCTGGAGAGGGGAAGGCTCCAGGAGACCTAAGACTGGATTTTCAGTATATTAGAAAGAAGGGGACAAACTCTTTAGCACGGTCTGTCGTGATAGGACAAAAGGAAATGATTTCAAACTAAAAGTGGAGCTTTAGACTTGATACAAGGAAGAAGTTTTTTACAATAAGGACAGTGATGTACTGGCACAGGTTGTGCAGGGATGTGGTGGTGCCCCATTCTTGGAGACAGTCAAGGTCAGGCTGGATGGGGCTCTGAACACCTGCTGGAGCTGTGGGTATCCCTGCTCATTGCAGGGGGGTTGGAGCAGATGATCTTTGAGGCTCCCTTTTAATTCAAATTGTGCTATGGTTGCTTGAATGATGACTGTAAATGTGGCAGTGGTTGCTGTGTTTACCACCAGGTGCCTCTGTCTTAGCACTGCGATTTTCTATGAAGATGTAGAAGTTGTGAGTTAATGTTCTTCTAATTTGTCTTTTCTTTAATGCGTGTTCTCAGTGACAAGTAGAATGTGCAGCTCAAGCGGGTTTTCTGAAGGAAAATGCTGCTGGGTTTCCTTGGTCAAGTCAGATAAAAGTGAGTTACATATTATTCATTAATTTTTATTTAGGAAGCAATAACAGTCTAAACAAAAATGTAGAGGAAAAAAAACCTGCCCAAAAATAACACTTAGGAAAACAGGAAAAATAATAAGAATGTTTCTCATACTAAAAATAAATTAACTAATTTTATTATTATAGCATGTGATTCTTCAAATGAATTTTAAATTTGTGGTTTTCAATTCTAGCAGACTCAAACTTTGAATTAAAGGCATTTTCTTTTGAGGAATAACTGCTTGAAATGCCAGTGTAAACATCTGCATTACTACTTTTTCTTCATGACAGCAATTTAGTATTTCTTCCTAAGAATGATTCCATTTTGCTTTCTCTCCGAACCTGCACTGTATCATCTGATTTGAAGTATTTGGTCTCTTTGTTTATCTTCCTTGTAATCATGCTACTGAAACAAGCTTTGGACTTATTCACCTTATATGCAGAAGAACAACCAAACTGCTGCTGTGTTGCACCCTGATGCTCCTTCCCCACGTTTTGTTTAGCTTGCAGCATTTGATAATCACTGATCCCTTCTGCATGTGACAGAATAGAGCAAAAGGCAGATGTCTCTGTGGCAGACTACTGCCATAGATTCAGCAAGTTTTGATCCCAGTCTTGCTCTTATTCTGGAAGACAAATTAGCACCATGTGAAGGGAGCAGTAAGGGAGGCTGTAGTGGGACGAAAGGATTTGTTTGCAGTACTGTCATCGCTGTGTCCCTCAGAGGCAGTGAGAGAGGCTTGTGTGCATAATAGGATGGTAGATTTTGGCAGTGTTCCTCCTTTTCATCAGAAAGGTGAGGAGGTTTTTGTTTTGTTATGGATTTTTTTGTCTGATATGCTGATTTTGCCAATTTCCTGTCAGTTCTGTATGTTGTCACTTAGAATCATTTTGCCAAGCACCTTCTTTCTTGTATTTAAATCTGTTAAGGTCTTCAAGCAGAAATATTCCCCCAGTACTTTTAAAATGAGCCTTTGCTCCTATTTTTTTTGCTTGTGGGTGTGCTGTGTATTTACCCCCGGGAGGGGAACAGCTCCCAGTGGGTGCTTTGGGGTTTGACCCGAGAGCTGAGCAGTGCAGGGAACAGTGACAGCAATACCTCCTCTTTTGTAAGGTGTTTGTATACGCGCGGCCATTTCTTTACAGCTATTCTCCTCTTATTGACAAACTGTTAACACTCAAAGGATCCTTTTCCTGCTATTTAACATGTACAAAAACTGTAGTGTTGACTCTAGTATTTGCTCTTAGTTACCTCTCTATTCTCTGTGTCTTGTGCTCCATTCAGTCATGGTGTTTCAGTGGCATTTACCACAGCATCAGATCTAATAGAATATACCTGGATATAGGTTGTTATTCCTGGACGGACACCGATTATGTTTAATTTCAGAAGTGATGCAAAGGAAAATAAATCCCTGAAATGAACACTGGCATAGCTGGTGCTTGTTCCTTGTTTGGCCAGGATACTTAACACAGGCCGTGACTGAAATGGATCTGTTGCAATGCCCTTGCTTTTCTTACCCCCCCCCCCCCCCCCCTTATTTTTGGTAATATTTCAATGAAGAATTTTCTTCCTGAAGAGAACAGTATTTTTGTGTTAAAACATTTTAAATTGACCTGCACCCAAAGGTATGAGCAATAGGCTCGTGGTTTCTTCCACATGAATTTGATACTGCAAGCTGAGCTCATCTAGAGCAAGTCCTTAGTCACAGAACAGTCTGTTTTGACAGTCCTAATGATCCATACAAGTCACCCTTGCTGTACAAGAATTAAGTAATGTCTCTGTGTCAACACTTTGTAAGAGTATGCTGAAGTTAATTTGCACCACAGGTCAGAGCCCAGATTCTTTCAAAAGAGTGACATTGAGCACAACTTTTTGGATTTCTGTAGACCTTGGCTAAGTTCTATATTAAGATCTTGGCAGCACAGTGCATGAGTGTCCTATATGAGACCAATGAGAAATCATAGCAGCTAGCTGTTTGCAGGCGTCGTTTTTTGACTTAATGGACTAGTCACAGAAGTTGTCCAAATTCATTTTACTGGTGCCCAAGTCAGGAAGTTGAGATCTACAAAATTACCAATGGTAATTGCCATTGCTTGTTTCTGATACTCTATTCAAAAAATAAAATCAAACTCTTTACCCAAACTTCATTCTTTCCAGTGTGCTGTGACAGTGGAGATCCACATTTATTCCCACAGATTTTGCCTTCAGATACATGAAACCAAAGGCTTCATATTATTGACTGAATCACATTCTCCATAAAAAGGAAGAATCAATGACAAGTATCCCTGTTGCAACTTTAGTGTAATTTTCATGTCATTTGACCCTTTATGATGATGCTTTGAACTAATATGTGCAATTTTTGAGAGAGAAGATCATTGTGTATATTCTGATCTTTTGTATGAATCCTTTCTTCATCCCCTGCTTTAAACAAAGGGGACAGTTCATTTTGTATGGAAATAGAGAGGGTTATCATGCATGATTTTGTATTTAAAATAAGTGATACTGTCTTAAATGTATTTCCATCACAGAAGGCTGTTTGTGATATATGAAAATAAGGGACAGAGTGCTAATCCAGGTGATACTGTCTCTTACACATAGGCTGCATAGTAAAAGCAAAAAAAAATGTTAGTAATCAAAAATTAAACCTTTTCTAGTATTTTAGATCAATGGGCTCTTTCCTTTTGTTAACCCATGTGAAGATATCACTAGACTGTAGCAAATGAAGCTGGCAGCAAATGCACTCTTGTAGTTCTTCAGATACATTAATAACAAATCCTTTGATTGCTAGATCTTGCAGTGCAGATGTTTCCACAAAGATTTCTGATAGATAAATATCTAATAAATTATATTACCAAGTTTCTCAATTGACATTAGTTACCAGTAATATCAACAGTACTGTTATGTCATGTGGTGAATATTCTTTAAGATTTGTATAGTATATGTGTTTCCCAAAAGCCCTGAAAATAAGTTATCTTTTGTTATCATCTGTAATACAGATAAAACTGAGAGAAAGGGCTTCCTGCAGCCACAGTGAATAGCCACTGAAATCCTACTGTAGACAGTAATTCCCTTACACAAAGCTTGAAGGGCTCTGAGGTCTGTTCCCAAATAACTGCTGCTATCATTTGGAGCTAACCACATCAACATGAGGATGGACAGATAGCAAAGAGGTGCTTTCAGTTGTTTGTGTTTATATGCGTTTCTTTCCTTTCTCCTACTCTTCAACGTTCTTTAGAGAACCTGTAGCTCTAGTCTTGCACAAACTGATGCTGAAATGGCACTGCAACTGGACGTGACCAAGGTGATAAAAGTACACTGCAAGTAATAATAGAGTGAAAACTTATTCAGCTTTGAGTAATTGGGTGTATTTATGCAAAAGTCTGCATGTGCACGAAGATCATATAGCTTGAATTCCAGATAGAGGCATAAAACTTTCTTCCATTTAGAATAAGTTTTCAGAATGTACAAGGGGTCATAACCTCTTGTACCTATTTCTTATTGACTATTTCAATTAAATTCCTTCATCATTTCCCAGTTCTGATGGACTTCAACACTTCTGTTATCTTATTATCCAGCTGTCTTATGCTCTCCCCTTTCTGCTCAGTGATGCAAACATTCTTCTCACGGTTAGCACAGCTGGAGAAAAGAGGAGCAAAGCCAGAAACAGAAAGGAAAAAGCAAATACCAAATCAGTAAGATGGGAAAAGCTGGAGAGTAAAGACAAAAGATAAAAATAAGCAGAAAGAAGAGAGGTGAGGTTTAGATAATCACAAAGAAGAAAGGATGGTTGGAGAGGAAAATGAAAGTGGTCCTAAAACCTGTACTGCACAAAATCTTTTCACAGAATAATTGAGTCAGTGAAGCCTGGGAGTGAGGCTTCCATGCATAACACGTGAAACCAACCGTGAGCTGAGCTGTGAAAGATACAGCCTAGGAAAAAGGTGGCAAGGGAGAAAGTTTTACTTGCAACTTGGGAACCTCATTGGCTTTTACAAGTAGGAAAAAACAGAGACGATTTGTGTTTGTTTCCTCACCATCATATATCCACCACTCAGATCTGGTTGTTGGTGAATTTTAGGATGATGTGGTTTGGATGTTGTCAGTGCCAAAAGTCTGGGTTAGTAGATAAGATTTTCTGAGATCAGATGGAAAGCAAGCACGTTTGGTGTTTTGGACAGTATAACATTCTTAAATCTCCTAAATAAATAAATAAATGTAATTAACTTACATCTCAAGAGAATAATGTTTTCTTTTAAATTACAAAATGTTACTTAAGTTTAGTATGTTGTTAGCCTTGTATGCTTTGGAATTATTCATACGCTATAAAACAATTGTAAACTATTCTAATATAATAATACTTAGTACTCGCTTTGTCCAGATGTAAATAGCTCCCTGAGTTGCCAAGAGGACAGTAGCTGGTCCCAGCAGTGTCCATCTTTTAGCCGGGAGGACACTATTGGGCACTAGAAACAGTATTTTCAGGAATCCCATCGGCTAGTGTTGTCCTTGCTCTGTACTCAAAGCCCGTCATAAACATAAAGCTTTGTCATGGTGGGATGAGACTACGTTCAAAAATTTATTTATTGAAGACTGTGCATGGCAGAAAAAAAAGGAGTCTGATTGTGTTAGGATGAATAGGATGTCACTTTGGCCATCTGTGAGGCTGACTGTTTGACACTAAGAAGAAACAATGCGAGTGCTACTGCTAGTTAGGTGGGCTGCTGTACTTTTCCTTTATGACCATCCACAAGGGTTTAATTCCTTGAGGAACAGGCAGGCTTTGTTAAGAGATGCAATCACAGAGCCTCACTTTTTCCAAAAGGTATATTGTGCTTGCTCGCAGATTGTTACACTGTGAGGTGATGAATAACACTTGGAAGCAGATGTCAAAGGCATCAGTGCTCAGTGGAAATTGTACATTTTTTCCATTTTATGTCTAGTTTAGACTGTATTAAAGAGGAGGGAAAAAATTTAAAAGCTGAAAACATGTTGAAACACGTTACGGTTCTGACAGAATTGACGACAGCCAGGAAATTCCAAGTTAGGGTCCTCACTCCATCCTTTCTGAGCGCTCAGACTACAGGTTTAACATCCAAGCCCTTGGGTTAGTATTGGTCACAGACACTTTATCCTTGTTGTTTGTTATTACATGAATGCCTTTTTGATGCTGGCTGCTTTCCTCTTTTCTTTTAATCTTTCATAAAAACTTACAAAGCCCATGTTCTGTATCATGTGCCTTCATGCCTACTTAAAGCTGTTGGGTAACAAGGAATTTTTTTAAATTAATCTTAAATAGTCTGCATCCCAGAAAGGTCACAGAAAATTTATTCAACAGACAAGAATGCATACAAACATGAAAACTTGTATCGCTGTTTATAAAAGCATGTGTTATTCACATGAACCTCACATTAAAATATTTTCTCTGCATGTGGTAGTAATAAAATCATCTTTATTTTTTAAATGTATTTAGGTCATGTAGTATTTTTTTCTCTTGAAGTTAAAACGGAATTATGTTCTTGCTGAAATGTTAACAGGAGCTAAACTGAATGAGTTTACTTTGATCCTCCTATAGGAGATGCTTGGTTGGTACGGAGCAGTTCCATGTAGACACAGCGAGGCAACCCAGACTACATATTAATACATGAAATATGACTGTGCTAACCTTGATGCCTACACTCTGTTTGCCCCTCTTCTCTGATGTGGCTAAACTGTGCACTTCTCCCATGCGTTAGTCTGGGGAAGGTGATGTGTCCCAGTGATTTATAGGTCATACATTATGGTAAAAATAAATAAATAAAAGAGGCTGCTGTGCTCATGCAGAACAACTGCAGATCACAGGAATTAATTCCTGTTGAACTGGAAGATTCTTGATTTTACAACTCTGCCTGAATCACCACCGTGTCTACACTTACTCCAGTGTCAATTACCAGAGTGCTTGAATCTGCTCTTTCACTCCTAGGCTGTGTTTGTGTGCCTTCTATTCACTAGATTTGAAAGCAACCTTGTCAGACTGAAATGCTTCTCTTCTTAGGTTTCTTAATTTAGGTACTTACCAAGTTAGCACAAAATCCTCTGCTTAATCAGTTAAACCAGTACAGCTCCTGAACATCCTCGCCCAGAGCTTCTTTAATAGATTATCTTGAATCAAGCTCAAAAGTTCAAGTCAGAATGTGTGGATACAAAGTGCGTAGCAGCCTTGGGGTGGCAGCTGCGCTGGTTCCATGCCCTGAGATAATGTAACCGCACTTCCCATACTTGATGTTCTGTTTTTGGCTGTGCTATTGCATTTGGGAGTTCTTGTTGCGCTTCTTATCTGTGGAGCCCTGAAAAGGATTTGGAGCCACAGCTTAACAGATGAAAGCCCCTTAAGTATGGTTGTAGACTAAATATATGATGTTACATTTGGCTGTATTCAAGTTGATATTGTTGACCAGGTTACCAAGTGATCCAGACCACTATCAACAACCAAGTTCTTTCTCCTTTCTGCACTCAGAATGTTTTTCACATTGATCCTTGACCAATATTTTTTTTATATGTTTCTTCCTGGTTTTCAAAATAATGTTTTAACGTGGTGTCAAGATCTTTCTGGCTATCAGTTATGCAAGTGTATTTCTATTTCCTTATTTACATACAAAGAACTGTCATTTAGCGCATTTTAAATCCTCTTAATATGCACCATGTTGACTTTGTATCTTTCCAGCTTCTCAGTAAATAGATCATCATTAAGTTTGGCCAGAGTAGTTTTCTGTAAACCTCTGCTGATTTGGATTAAGTATAAAAGCTTTTTTAATGGACTTGAGTAGGTTTAATCCCTGCACTTGCTATTATCACTACACTGTCTTGTCTAGGAAGAGAGGCTAACCAGGCTGTTTGTCCAGGCTGTCCAACTTAGCCTTTTTAGGGAACTGGCATCCCATCAGCTCTCTTCTAGCTCTCTGGAAATTCCACTGTCTTTCAAGAATTCCAAGTATTCCAAGACTTATGATGTCGTGCAATCTTGAATCCAAACTCCCTACCACATTTCCCTTCACAAAAATAACTATGAACTTTCTAAATTCAATTTATTTCTTTAAAGTATTTCCAATGGTATAATGTTTTGTAGAATGCCTTTTATTGCAAAACCTAAATTTGAAGCTGAAAAGCTACTTGGCTTTATCTTTAAAAACACGTTTTTAAGATTTGCGTTGCTCTACCCAGGCCATTCCATTCTGTGGTGTTATTAATTATTACGGTACTGTGACAAAAATAAAATTCAAAGTGGACACGTGTAAGTAACTAATTGTAGGGCAAGCTGTTTGCCGAGTATACCGGGGCTTGAATCTTTCTCAGTTTTCTGTTTGAAGTGAAATCGTTGTTTAGTTAAACACAAAGAACTAATGAGTAGTTAGTTGGTGAAGGAATCTGATAAAAGTGTGCTTCTGAAGAGGTTAGTTGTTAAATATGGAGAATTTTAACATCCATGGGATGTTCAGCAGCAAGCCACGAATTATTGACTCCAGAGTCCCTGGTGAAAATGAGAGATGATAAACAGCGTGTGTTAGAAGAGCCCTAGGAGATGGTGGAGTTGCTTCTTGAACTGAAAGTTTGTGGCTATTCTGAGATGTGAAGAGAAAGAGATTATAACTGGTACAGAAGGAACAAGGGCACTGTGTGATGACATCTGAGTATTGTGGTCTTGAGGATACAGTCATAGGAAATCATGGTCATAGCTACAGTGTGTGTCAAAGTGTGCTCTGAAACACTTTCCTTGGAGCTAATCTTTTTGTATTGTCCTCTTGACAATACAGAATACAAAGCTTAGGAACCATCCTTGCAGACCATGGATCATCTCCAGATGAAGGCAGAGTTTGAAAATAAAATTAAAATTGAGGAACGGTGTCTACCAGCAGAACTGTTGTCTTGTGCTTGATAGCAGTTTGTTACAAAAAACAAATTTTTGCAACATAACAGAAGCCAGATGCCTGTTCCTAATAATGTTGGGTCATGCTATAAGCTTTTAGTCATTTTCCAAAATTTGATGCCTTTGGTGGTTGCGTTTCTTCTAAAATGTCAGTATAAATTTTCACACTCATTGCTCCTCATCCTGTCACTGGGAAACACCAAAAAGAGCCTGGCCTCATTTATTTGACTCCCACCCTTTAGGTATTCAAAAGCATTGATAAGATTCTTCTCTGTCAGTCTTCTCTCCTTAAAACTGAACGGCCCAAGGTCTCCTAACCTTTCTTCATAAGGGAGAAGCTCCAGGCCCCTCGTCATCTTTGTAGCCCTTTGCTGGACTCCCTCTAGAATTTCCCTTTCCTTCTTGAACTGAGAAACCCTTAGCTGCACACAGTGCTCCAGATGTGGCCTAAGAGAAACTGATGAATAAAGTACACCCATGACAGAGCTGATGCAAAAGCTCTGGAGCGTAGAACATCAGGGTACCTTCAAGTATCCTGTTCTTTCCCTCAGCTCATCTGGTTTCTATTATTTCTAACATTTCACTTTTTTTTTCTTTTTAATATCAGTGGTTTTAATATTAAAAGAATTTTTTTTCCTGTAACATGTTTAGCAAATGTGCTTTCTGGCTTCAATCTTTCTACATGCAACCAAGAGCTCACAAGATTATGGCTAAGTTATAAACCCTATGAAAATGGGCAAAACAACCAACACCAAGCAAAACAGTAGCCAAGTTCAGTCTTCCACATCCCCCCCCCCCCCCCCTTTTTTTTTTTTTTTCTTTTCTTTTCTTGGTAAGGGAGCCTAGGTACTGATCTGACCTTAATGGAATATTTTGGAAATGCTGTCTAACAGGGAGCACAACTGATCTCCAGTATCTTTGCCAAATCGTGCTGCTGGCTGCATGTGGCATTTGTGGGTGCAAATGAGTTTCTGATGCTACCTTTTCTGAAACTGAAATAAAAATTAACTTGAGACCAATGGAAACCACTTCCCATCCCATGATCTAAGTGAGCAGGGAAGTGGGATATTTGGAGTGGATGGAATTCACTAGGTTTTGGGATTTGCTAGCAATTGTGAATTTAGCTCTAATTCACTGAGTGGCCACAGGAGCCAGCAACACAATCTTTTGACTTGTTGTGGTGAGGGCTCCTATCACTTTTCTTTCCCATACAGACCCAGACACGCGTTTAAAATTCCATAAATTATAGATTATGATAGAAATAATCCAGATGAAAACCTATTATTTTGACTTGTATCTGCTTTAGGTTTGAGGCTTTGTTAGAAATCTGCCAATTAAAACCTACGTACTGCTGTGGCTGCAGAGCTCCCTTTGGCAATCTCACTCTGAAATCCTCTGCCCCGGGCTCTGCGGTGCTGTGGGGTCACTTCCACCCCTTTCTTCAGCATTCCATACCCTACACTGTTCAAGAACAGAAGTACACCATTGGTGCGCAGAAAAACTCTTTACATTACGTGACTAGTGCAGCATTGCATGGATCCCAGCTAACGCTTGGCTGCTTTGGTTTTCAGTTTGGTTTGTAACTCTCTGTGCAGCCACGACACCTCGTGCACTGACTGATATCAAGAGCTCTCACCATCTTAGAAAGTCTTTGTGGTTGGTGTACAAACATAAAAATACAGTACTTCTTACGACAGAATGCTTCTAGTTCTGCTAGCTTACAGAGTTCATAGAGTAAAGCAATTAATGCACAGGATTAACAAGTCCCTGTTGTTATTATCTGTGGCTGGTTCTCAGGATGATTTTGCACGTTTCTAGAGCAGTAAGTCTTTAAGTCTTTCTGTGTAGTTCTGCAAATGTCTGCAGCCCCCTAGGGTAACATTCCCTACTGTCCTTGCAATGCTTTTTTCCTGAAAATAAGTGCAATTTCTGGCTGTCAATCAATAAGCAATTAAAAAAAAATCTTTTTTTTTTTATTTTGTTTTGTTTTTTGTTTTTATCTGTAGTTCTTGTAAATGCTACAGTCAGAATGCTGCCTCTATTGGAAACTTCTTTTACAAGAGCTGTAAGAGTTTGGGAAATCTGTCAAACATTCTGAGCAGCTGCTGAGCAGAGCCCTCGGATCCTTGTGTGCTTTGGCATCGGTGGGATGCACAGGAGCAAAGAGTGAGTGGAGGAACTGGGCTTTGAAGTCTGCTTGGTGATGTTATATTATTCTTGGCTCCTTGTGCTTTGGAAAATACACTGCATCAAGTTCTCATCATTGCTGCAGTGCACAGCTTTTCTTGAGGCTGTGGAAGGGTGGTTTTAGCATTACATTCGGCTATGAAACACCTCAGTCATTTTGCTGCTGAGATTGTTATTTTATTAAATTCTTGTTAGTTTTTTCCTTTATATGATTGGACTTGTTCCCTAGTTTGTTTCTTGGGGTGTTTCATGCTTTCACCACAAAGCTTATATGTACCTTCATCTGCATTTGCAATAGTTTCACAATGACTGAGTCACAGCTGATTTTTCTGCTTGTAATTGGATTCACCTGCATCCCACATTCAAAAATACAGTATTTTCACCTTCTGTTGCATCTTCCACTCACAGCTGAAAAAGCACTTTACAACCTTTAATGCACATTAAGTTCAGAAAACCAAAACCACAGTTCAGGGGTACTTAAGAATTGGAAGGTGGGATGTTTTGGTGTATCTGACAGTGCCTTCTGAAAGGCAGATAGGAGCTTATGAATTCTCTGCAAGAAAGGTGCCGTGCTACTAATAATGCTTCTGCATTAGTTTAGGTAACAAAAACGTGTGTTTCTGAAACAAGTTTTGAAATCTTGAATGTGCTGTCACCCTACAAGTGGGTGCGTGTCCTCAGTGGCAACAGCTGGTATAATGTGGTATCTCTAATGTACACCAGTGTTCTTTCTTTAGTTAAGATTAAAGTAAGAGTTCAGTTCATTAACTAGGGACAGGGGTGGGAGAGGGGAGAGAAGAGATGATTTACGTTACAGGAAAAAGTTTTTTCAAGTCAGGCTTGAAAACCCATATGGCTGTTCAAGAGACTCTTCTCCCTCCAGCTGCATCCAGAAGATTCATCCTTCTCTGGTACAAATAGTATAGTTTGCACTCCTAACTAGAAAAGCATGTTGATTCCAAAGTGCCAAGTTCTACTTGCCAAATGTTGCTACAGATCTACAGCTTTTTTTCTTCTTCTGTCTTAATTTTTTTGTTTGCTGCTCCCTGACTTGGTTGTGTTTTCCTACGTGCAGACTTGCATTTGAAATTTGCAGAAACGCGGGTCTGTTGTCTTTTGTTGCTATTATTTCAGCAAATGGCTCACTGCTAAGTTCCTCTAAGCTGTGAAGTGCAGTACAGAATTTGCAAGCCTTATCTCAGTTTATGACCTGATTGAGAAGAGTGAAGTAGAGCTTTCTATGTGCTTCTGTGTCTGAAAAGAAATAATCTTATGCCTGAAATCCCCAAGCAAGCTTTAGATTAACATGTTATCATCATCCAGAACTCAGCTTTGATAGAGCTTTAAGGCAAATAGAATTAGCAAGGGATGAAAGAATTCTTGTGGGCTTGTAAATCTGTAGTAACTCCTTGGTGTCAGCATAAAGCACAGCTTAATTCTGAACTTGTAGCAAGACCACATGAAAAAAAATTGGGAAGATTTAAAGTTTCTAAAAGGCTTTACAATCTGACTGCTCAAGCACTTCAACTATTTTTGCAAATGAGCCATATCCAATGTGAGCAAAGGGTGCTGAAGCAGGCTTTAACAGATTACTTTTTTTCTCTTTTATTTTTCTGTTGAACACCAAATTGATTTCAGTTAGTGTTTGGTTTTGGTTTTGTTTCCTGGAGTGCTACAAGTTTAAAGTAAATGCCATTATTGATGGTGCACTCTAGGATTGTAAAACAGGTCACCATTAGCCATCATCAGAGGGAGGCTCAGCACCTTTTCACTGACCTGTAATCTTCCCAGTGCTGGGGGATGAGCTGAGCAGTCCCTGGGCCTTCTGCCTTTCCACAGTTAATGGAGCTTTTCTCAGATGAGTTTAAATAACAGGTATGGGTGGGCCTGTGCAGAGCTGATGGGCAAAGAGAAAACAAAGGAAAACTGGAGAAATGACGTGAATGAATCCATTGGAGAAACTGTAAGTTTCTCTGTGATTTTTATAGGGAAAATGCTTCTTAATTTTACTGTCCAATTTATTGTTTTATTTTCCAGAAGAAGTAGGAGTAGAGCAGAAGTAGAGAAGTTCCTTTTCTACAGAAAGGAAAACTGTAGAGAAGTTATCCCACACAGTCTATGGAGCAGTGAGGCATGCCCACTTCTTTTATTCTGTCTTGGTATGTGTTAGGGACGACCTCATCCTGCACTGCCTGCCATCTGACATTGGCCCCATGCCTTCTCAGCCCCTCTTATAGACTGGAGTATAATACTCCTGGAAAACACTGCATTTCATTGAAGTCTATTTCTGAAGTCTATTTCTTTTCTGCTGCTGAATGCACCTAGTTGCACAGACACACAGTGGATGAGTTTTACTGCTTATGGCAGTGAGACTTTGATTGACTGCGTGGTAGCACCTCTCTCTAAGCACACGGGCTGAGCAGCCAAAGTCACAGCAACTTGATGTTCCATGCAGAGGACACAATGTTCACCTGGTCCTTATTGCCAAGACTTGAACCATGATTTTCAAGGCCATGGCAGCCTATAAGCTAGCACATTAGGCTGAGTCACTATTCTGGCAGAATAAATTTCATTTCTCTTTATGTAAACTTATCTCCAAAGCACTTTATCATGCTGCAACTATTCAAACACAACAGTCCTTGAGTGACTGGATGTTGCAGAAGCAGTGATTTACATCAGGTAGGGGAAACAACTCTGTGGTAGGTCTCTTGAAGAAATGAAGCAAAAGCAAATTAGATCTTTTATTTCTGTTTTTTTGTCTTAATACTCAACTCCCTTTTGGACCATTAAAATCTTTCAGTTTTCCCCACTAATTTGTCTTAACCTTCCCAAGAGCATTGGGTCAGTTCACGTAGCTTTTAATAAAGGCACCATCTCTTACATAAACACACACGCACTGACACAACTCAGAAATCACCACTGGTAAACAAGAATGTTAATTGCTGGGTAATTATACTCCACAAGGCAGGGGGCTGGAAGCACTGAAAGGAGCTGCAGGCTTTTCAAGACAACAATTTGTAGTTGGATTAAGCTGGAACAGACCCAGGTCCCAGAAGTGAAAAGACAGTGTTTCGAAGCCTAAAGCAACACTTCTTTGCCAGTTAGCTTTAAGTATGCACTGCCCAGTTGTAGTTCCAGACTCTCTGGAAACGTTTTAACACTTTAGCATTAAGGGGACAGAGACTTAACCCTTGCATTCTGCAGGCTTGAATTCTGTTTAATGTGCACATAATAGAGGCCTAGGAGGGTTTTGGAAACATTTTTAACCTAAGCATAACAAAAATTAATTTTCAGCATTAAGCTGCAGTTCTTTGATTTCACTGGAAGGGCATCCAGTCCCTATCCATCAAAGTCTCTTTGCTGCAGTTTTGCCAGAGATTTTGTTCTGCAGAATGATGGGTGAGTGAACACTGGTAAAACTGTTTCGTGTTTCTAACTAACTGTTTCTAACTATTTTTGGTGAGTGTTGGCTGGCTCGTGACAGAGGTCAGGGGAGGGCCATACACGTACAGGTACACGGTCATTTTGGGCATGTGAGTGCTTTGCAGAACTTCTCTTTACCGCAGTGTTTGTATTTCCAGACCCACAGGGGATTGCTGGGATCAAAGTTTCAAAGAAATTAATCCGTGTTACGGACTGCCCAAGTGTTTTTATGTGAAATGACAGAGACCATTTTGTAATGCATGGTTTGTACAGTTGAGCAGTCATCCCTTTCCCCCATTTGCTGGCTATTAATGCAGTTTCACAGAAAAAGGCTCGCAAGGAAAGAAACTGTCCTCACAAAACCTGAGCAAACTTCAGAGGGGATTGTATAATTATTGGCTCCATTGGTGAAACTCAGAATGGTTAGATAAATATACACAGCAAAAATATGTTTAAAATCAAAGCTATTTCTTTGTCCTGCTCCAGAGCCCTGGGTAGGGCTTGCTTGTAGGATCTGATGCCATAGTGGATTCTGGAAGGAAAATTCTCTTCCAGGTTAGTCCTTACCAGAAACCCGGGTATCTTGGTGCCTCGGGAATCATTCTGCACGTGTGATCTGCTTGGGTTAGTGCCCTCGTGTCACTGACCAGGTTCACAGATCAGTTCTGCAGACCAGGGCGTGCAGGAGGCAAGCACATGCATACAAAGGTTGTGCTGAGGGGGATGGTGCACCCTCAGCTCCTTGTTGTAAGCAGTGAGTGGTTGCATTAGAAAGATTCGAACACCCAGACTAAAGACTTGGCAGTGAAGGTTCCACCTGTCTGAAGCTCTGCATATTTACTTGAATCTGCATGGATATCTGCCAGACTTTGCACACACGCACTTAATTTTAGTCACATGAGTAACTAGTGGGATTGCTTAATTTTAAGCATTTACTGAATTCTGCTGTTATTCTAATTACTATATTTTTTCCATATGGCCAAATATATTCTTAGCTCTAAGAGGAACACTTGGAGTCTTCTTACGTAATCACTTTCCGCACAACAAGTGCAACAAATCAAATAACTTCAGGCCTAACATATTTCGGATTATTTTACACTTGTCTCTATTAAATTTGCCTAAGTTTTCCTTTAAAAATGAGAAGCTGATTAATCTTGGGTAGCTGCTTTCCCAGACTAGCAGCCTCTTCCAGGGTTAAAAGAAAAACAACAATTGCCAGATCTTTTAATTTCAGGGCCTCGCTGAATGTAATGCCTGTTAACCCCTAAGGACTGCTGAAACATTTGTGCCGTGTAGGCCCTTAGCCAAGCTTAGCATGCCACAGATGAAGTAATGCCATACCTGTCCATCTGTTTGGACTCCTTTACAATATTTGGAATAAAAATTTAATTCCATATAATTTTCTGTGACATTGTTTAGAAATAGACCATTCATATGTGTCAGAATAAAATGCAGATGACCCCTTTAGCAAATGAAAGTGTGATTTCTGAGTGATATTTTGTAAGGCCTGATTGTTATGATTGCTACCCAGTTGTATGTCCTCACCTTCCTCCAGAAGAAAATGTAATGGAAAACGTAACCCTAACAATTACATGCAGATGGCACCATCCACGTGATTTCAGCCCTGTGCAGTGGCTTATGTTTCTGTAGTACAACTGGTGTAAATTAAGTTGTAGTCATCTCATGCACATGTATTATAGTGCATCTTTGCTAGCGATAGGAACAAGAACCACACATCTGTCAGGCGAGAGGACACGTTGGCAGTTTTGTTTATCTGGCTATTGCGTGTTGTTAATGCCAGTGAGGACACAGGGATCTGGCTGAATTTGTGGGAAATGCTATTGGATTTCTCAAATCACCCTAGCAACAATTTATTGTCTTTGTGCTATGACAGAGCAGGCTGTGGTGTAATTCTATCTCCGTTTTCTTGCATGCTGGAAGCAACAGCCTTTTCCAACTGGAGTTACGGGGTCGGGGAGGGGAGCATCATGTACGGGGGGTGAGGATGGGTCTGCTGAAATTGGAGGAGAGAGGAAAGGGAGAGTAGACTGTGCACTTTGCTCAGCCTTCAAAATCCATTCTCTATTTTTCTCTTACTGAGTCTTGAATAAGATTTTAGAGAAAGAATAGACAAGGTTTCGTATTTCACAGACTTACAGGATGGCTTGGGTTCAAAGGGACCCTAAAGCCCACCCAGTCCCAACCCCTACCATGGGCTGGCTGCCCAGGGCCACGTTCCATCTGGCCTTGAGCAGCTCCAGGGATGAGGGCAGCAGTGCCAGGGCATCACTGCCCTCTGAGTAAAGAATGTCCTCTTCACATCTAACATAAATCTCCCATTTTATAGTTTAAAACTATTTCCTCTTGTCCTGTCATTATCCATTCATGTAAGAAGTCAGACTCCTTCCTGCTTACATGATCATTTTATATACTAGAATGCTGCAATGAAATCTCTATGGAGTCTTCTGTTCTCCGGTCTGAGCACCCCCAGCTCTCTCAGTCTTTCTCACAGGAGAGATGTTCCAGCCCTCTGAGCATCCTCGGGGCCCTGCTCTGGACATGCTCCAACAGCTTCACATCTTTCCTGTGCTGGGGGCCCCAGTACTGCAGATGGCAAAGCAGTGGGGACAGTCCCCTCCCTCTCCCTGCTGCCACCCCTCTGTTGATGCAGCGTAGGATACTGCTGGCCTTCCGGGCTACTTCATTCAGTCAGTCTTCCCTCATTGTCACAATCAATGTAATTCAGTAAACAGTAACCTTCTGTTTGAGTTCTTATGTTGGCATAAGAACTGAAACAGAATATGTTCACCATTGGCAGCTGTGAGCACTCGCCAGGTTTGGGGCTAAGGCAGGCACAGCTTCAGCCAGCTCTGGAGAGGGCAGAGGAGCTCCCATCTGCCTGCACCTGTCTGTGCAGACGTGCTCCAAAACTGCTGCTGCTCCCATGGACAGGAATCACCTTTCTGTTTTGTCTTCCTGCAGTGCAGGCTTCAGGAGAGCACAGTGTGTGCTACGGTCCCTGAGCTGCAGTTGGGATGCAACCAGCATCTGTAATAAATACTGTTGTTGCCAGATGCAGTACTGCTGTCATTGCCCCTGTTTAAATCTGGCACAATTCGACAGCTTTAGTAGACATAGTCTTAATTTAAGCTGAGGTAAGTGAGAATATCTTTTAGAGGCCATATAAAATAATTTGAGAGTTTGTCAGAAGAGTCAAAGTGTTAGCAATAGGCACTTACCTGCTTTATTCATCGACAGTCCCAGGGCTCTTGCTGTAGTGATTCAGCTAATTAAAATTCCTTTTGCCTACATTTTCCTTTACAGCTTCAGGTGGCTACAAGAGCTTTCATTTCATGTCCCAAACCATTATAATGTGTAAAACAGCTGCTGCGTTCCACTCTGCACTGGCAGCATTTCAGCAGTAGATCCAAGGATCCTCCTGAATGCTTTCTCCCACTGGCTTGTGGCACAAATATCATACAGAGAATTTTAATCAAATGGCAAAAAGAATGTGACATTTCACAGAGACTCAGTATCTGAAAGTATAAGGCACTGTTTCTATTTTAACCTTCTTTCCACTCCACACATGTGCATGTGTGTGTTTGTGTACAGGTACAAACAGATTAAATTAGGAGCTCTGTAAATATCTGGGCGTTGATTCACATGTGAAATACAGACAATGCCAAACGTGTGAGTCGTTAGTTAATGAAAGATTATGGGCCTAATCTTATTCCCTGGGAAGTTCATTTTAAGCAGGGCTTTCTACAGAAAAGCCTGAGACAGTAACCTTAGGAGAATGAAATGTGAAACCCCCGTGGCAATTTAAGTAGGTCCACAGTTGAAAAGCAGTGAGAACAGGTTCCCTTTGTACTTCTCTGAGCTACACTTGGCATCCCTTGGGGCAAACTGGGAGAGTTTCAGCCTCGGATGTCTACACAATCCCTCATTTTTCAGGAGCAAAGAGGCTTGTTACAGAAGAATGCTTTCTGTTCCTTGTAAGCCTAGAGTGGAAGGAGATCACTGATTAAAGCAGAGCTTTTGATTAAATGATGAGGCTACTTTCAGCGATTAAACCAGAAAAAGGTATTTGGGGGCCCACTTTCTGCAGAAGCTTGGGCTAAAATAGGCATCTATTGAAGCACATGAGAAAGCAAGTAGCTCAGTAGTCATTTGGAGGTTGGGAAGGTGCATAGCATGGAAGGGGAAATAGCAATTTTGGGATTATGCTAGTATTCATCTGTAATTGGATCACTGTTTGTTTTTGTTTCTTGAGATGCTGTCACAGGCATGTATTGTATTTATCCTAGTAACTCAAGACACACAATGTTCTGTCACTCATCATAGATAAAAGGCTTCAGTGTCCTTAGATAATTATGGAAGTTTTATTAGCTATGATGAGACAACGATAAAAGATATCAGGGCTTTGATTTCATGTTAAAGACACTGAGTCCCCCCTCCCCCCTCTTTTTTTTTTGTCCATATTTTCCATTTCTTTGGACAGTATTTAGAGCTTGATAATCTTTTTCGTCAGTCAAACTACCCGTTTCTTAGAAGCTTTTACCTGCATTGCCAAGATGAGCGTAGTAGCCATAACACTTAGCATTATATACACACCAACTGCAGCAGAATGATCTGGTGGCAGGCCAGGGCTGAAATCTTATGTGCTTTAATCTTAGAGCTCCATGCAGTCACAGCCACGTTGTTGATCTGGGGCATGGATGCTGTGGTTTATGCGGAACTGCTTTGGTTTTGCACGTGCATTCCCAGGTCTGTGGAACTCCCATAAAAACAGGGAATGGCTGTTCTGCTAAATTCTGTTTCTATGTATTTCACAGAGTTGCTATGCTTGCATTTTTTAGTGTTTACATGCTGCAGTCATGTAAAAAAGCATGAGGTTCTGGGGAAAAGGGCAGAGCTTACTTCACATTATCACTGAAAGAAATAAAAATGCAGAGAAATGTCAGGAGATCTTGATGAACATGTTTCTGCGGGAACTGGAAAAGAGACCAAGCCACAAACTTAAGAACCAGATCCAGATTCCATATCCTTCAACCTCACCCCTAAGGGGATGAAAAATTCAGAGCTGAAACACCACGAGTTTGGATTAAGGTTTTTTGGGGTTTTTTTATTTCCCTCTCTATAGCATGTTACACCAACAATCTCCCAGCAAACGCTGGTGTGAGTTACACCTATACCCGGTCGTTGTATCTGCATGTAACAACAGCATGCACAATGGCACCACGCATACATGCAGTTTCTTCCTAATTTTTTCCAGGGTTTTAATGCTGTGGTCAAATTTGGCAGTTCTGCTAAATACGACTGAGCTGCCTACAAAAACACTGCGAGATGTTTCCTCCTTTTAAATGAGGTCTAAGAAAATCAGAGCACTTGTTTCCACTCTGGAAACAATATTTATTTATACTGATAAAAGGTAAATTTACTGGTTGAAAGAGGTGGGTAAACATGTCAGCTTTTGGACTGAAGCTTAAGGGTATTTTATTTTGGAAAATTAATTCGATTCCAAACCACTCCAACCACGAGATTGTATCAGAAGCTGTGTTTCACTCAGTCATCCAAGCCCTTATCTCTGCTATTTGGATTTCTGTTCTGATTAACATTTGTCAGAAACTTGTGATACTCCCTTTCATTTCTAAATATTCTTGTATCGTTTGAGAGCAAGTTGTAATGCACCTCTCTGGGGTGCTGCAGTATCTTCTCTTCTCTACCACAAATCAACACTGAAGTTAAAACAAAAGCATTCTTCATGTAAATTTTAAAAGCCACTTTAATATTGTTACAATAATCAAGTAAAATCTGTTTTCTGTGGCAGTATATCTTGCCTGTCTTGTGTTGGCAGGAATATGTACTGTACAATAGAATGTGCTTATGCCAGGAGCATTTGTTCACGACATAATACCAGTTACCTGTTGTGATTTAAGTATGATTTATGCTTCCTTGCCCTTCAGTATTACTGCATCTAAAAAATCAAAACTATCTCCCGTTGAGTGCTTAGGATTTCTGCTGGGTCACCTTTTATCTGGGACTTTCAAAAGCTTTAGTTGTCTAATTTATTATGTAATATATACTTTAATGCATTATTAATTTATTATGTAATATATATTACATTACTTGTGTAATACTGTGCTAATTATCTTAAAGCTCTGAATGTCTCTTTCCAGTTCTCTCCTGACAAAACTCCCCTGATAAAGTAGAGGGGGCACAACTCTTTGATGTTGGGAAGGAGAAGCCGTGTTTGCTATTGTAAAGGCAGAGCTAAAAAGAGCCATGCAAAGGAATATATTTACATCAATGTGCATCTAACATTCCACCTCGCTGCTTTTATTCCTTGCTTCATTTCCATATTGGTACCCGCTTGTCTCTCTGTATCTCTAAATCAGAAGTATCTTGTCACTGTTCTACTGTCAAGTCAGCTGCAATGAAAGATTGCTTTATTTCTATGAAGAAAAAGTAACTTTCGAAATGGCAAAATTGCATGTTTTAGAAAAATAGTCACGATAGAGAAAATTTGGATCAGAATTAAGTGGTGGTTGCTACACAAGTGCACTTGCTTCAGCCGTGCCGAATCACAGCGTTGTGAGTGGCACTGTAAGTGGCCTTCAGTTACTCAGCTTTTTCTAAGTAAAATGAATCCTAGTTCATTTGGCAAAGGTCAATTATTTTATTGGCTGAGACTAGAAATCTTACTAGTTGCCTACCTAGCTGCCTTCTCTATTTTTTTTTCTTTTTGTGTCTGTCTCAAAAGCAGGAATACAAAACTGTTAATGCATCAGACCAGGAGTAATTGAATTTGAAAGTGTTTGAGGATGCTAATTGCCTTCAGCCTCTTTCTATGGTTTGCCTGCATTTTGATAGGACTCCCTATGATATATGGAAACTCTATGCTTGTAATGAAAAACAATTGAAATTTTTAAAGGCTTTTTTTTTTTTAATATATCTTTTTGGTGTTGTATTCTGTTGGAATTGGCAGAGGAAATACTCAGCAGACGTGTCATTTGGCTTCTGTGTTCTGAAGTTCCTTGAGATAGAACATCACAGATGGAGGCTATAGGCTCTGGGCAGTGAGAAGATACCGTTTAGTTTTGACCCAATAATTAATCCCAAAGTTAACTCAAAAGTTAAATGAAGTTAACTTTTCATTCAGAGGGTGGGTGACACACTGGCACAGGTTGCCCAGAGATGTAGTGGTGCCCCATCCCTGCAGACACTCGAGGTCAGGCTGGAGGGGCTCTGAGCACCTGGTGGAGCTGTGGGTGTCCCTGCTCACTGCAGGGGTTGGACTGATGGGCCCCTTAAGGGTCCCTTCCAACTGAAACAATTCTATGACTCTGTGAGTGTTGCCTCACTGTTCTGCTGTGATCTGGGTGTCAGGAGGAGGAGGCTGCAGCAGGGAAGCGCTGCTGTGGGGAGAGGGGCAGGCTGCCTCTCATAGCAGCAGCCAAGAGAGAAGAGCACGATCCAGTTGATGGGGCGCAGGAAGGGAAACAGCTAAAGGTGTTCGAAGAGTTAAATCATCGCAGCTGCCTTTTTCCAGCCGCTTTTGTTTTGCCTCTTCTGAATTCCGACACCTACACAATTCTCCAACTTTTAAAAACAATGTTGGAGTTCCCGACATTGAACTCTGCAAACAAGTGTGTTCTCAATTAAGTGAAGAACTTCTGCCCCCCCTCGCTTGATACGAGTGCTTGGCCCAGATGTGCTGGCCTCTAGAGGAATCACACGAGCACATTTTTCAGGTTTCCCCCTCCCAGAATCCCATCGAATGGCTGTTTCTTATAAACCAATGGAGATAATTTCATGGCTTTTCCCTTTCGTGGCCACCCACCTCTTCTTCCCAGCTAGCTTTGATACGAAAAGACAAATCCTTTCCCATTCACATCAAAAGCAGGAGGGTCGCTCTGTGTCACCTATCCTGGGATTTTAACTCAAGCTATTTGGAAAAAAAGCTGGAAAGAGCAGCTTGGTTTTAACTTGACCACAGAGTGTGTCACCGAGAGTTTTTGGGGTCACTGACAGATCAGTTTCATAGACCAAACAGATAAATAGGCACAAATTATTCTTTATTACGATTGTTTATAATTTGTTCATGCCATAAGTGTGCTGAGTGCGCTACAGAGGATACTGGCCCTTCCCCAGGGAACATGTGTCTAACTTAGACATATGTTTTGTATATTTTCAATGTGTATTCAAGCACCTCCAGCGCTGGATATGCACTTTTAAAAACAAATTTAAAGTAATAACAATAACATGCTGAGTGATAACAACAGGCAAGGGGGTGAGAGGAGGACGAGGGTTACAAAAATAAAGATCATGTGAATTGTTTTCTTTATGTCACACACGAGGCTTGGGATTTCTGTTTTTCTTTTAATGCTTTTGTCATTCCACTCTCTTTGGTGAGAAAGGAGAACCGGCTTCAGAGGCTGAGGAATTGCTGCTGGAGTAAAGGAGCAATGAGGCAGAGAGAAGGGGCTGGCCCTGCTGGTACCTGCAGCCCCAGGGCTGGTAGGGAGAAGCATTGCTGCCACTAAGGGGCTGACTTAAGAAAGGGGAAAAAGAAAACTTGTTGCAACTTAACAGAATTTCTACTGCCTCTGGTTTATGAGGTTGTCCCTAGTACAAGGCTTAGCACTGATTTTCTTAGATTAAATCTTAAAAGACCTTTCTTAATATTTATTCCAGCTGTCTCTAACAATAGTGGAAGTTTGTGAAGTCAAGAGCAAAAGCCGAGTGAAATTCCCAGGACTCAGTGCATGGTGAATGAGGTCTGTGGTTAGTTTAGTGCTCATTTTCAAGTTATCTGTGTTTACCTGGCTCCACGTGTAACCAAGGCCTTTCACTTGAACTAATGATGAATGAACTCATCAGTGCCTGGAGCAGTCACTGCCTGTAGTGGGCATACGTGATGTTTTGGAGCACCTAAAAACTGCTTGAGCTTCCTGCTCTGAATTGTTTTTTATTAGGTCTGAGCCTGGGCATCCTTTATGGTGCATCGTATTGGATCCCCTCATTGTTATTGTTTGCTTGTTTATTTATTGGAAATTCGCTGAAGGGAAACCAAGGTAGGTGTGCTGTGACGTGGGAAATTCACATGATTACACAGCAAATTCTTCAAGTATTACACAGCAAACAGGCTTCTAAAACAAATTCAGCAGTGAACTTTAATTTGGTGCAGGGCAAAGAAGTTGACCTGTAAGAGTTGCTCCACATTTGAGGCACTGCTTCCAAAAACGTTGGTCATAGAATCTGAATTGTTTGAGTTGGAAGGGACCATTTAGAGGTCACCTGGTCCAACTCCCCTGCAATGAACAGGGGCACCTAACAGTTGACAGTGCCTAAAAACTTCCTGTTCTGGGGTGAACCCAAGAATGTGTAGATTCTTTCACCCTGTGTACTGCATATGGCATCAAGAGGTTCTTAAGAACTGGGAGCATCAATCTGGCATGGGCAGCTTCACGCCATCCTCCTTCCTGCCAGTGGCAGTGCTAGGCCCAACACAAGCTCGTGTTTGTGTGGGTTTCCATGTGCCCTGCCTGCTGGAGCAGTTCTGGGATAGTTTTCTTCAGGACAACCTGAAGTTAGTTGGGCTCGACAGGCGTCACCGCCCTTCTTTTCATTTCAGGAAGTGGGATATAAACCTGTTACCGCTTTCCAAACCTGAATTCAGAGCAATGAGAGTTTAATTAACAAGAATGCGTTCTCCTCCATGTTGTCAGTGCACTTTACAGCAGCCCTGCAACAAGGCTTCCATCAGCATGAGTACCTTTTTGCCTGTGCTTCGCATCCTGCGTGCCCTTCTGCTCCACCACTGTGTTGCCAGTGCCAAGCTCTGTGCCTGCCAGGAAATGTGGTCTATCCACGCTTTTTGTTTCCAGTTAAGTTTTTTTTTTCTTTCCTGGTAAGCATTTTAAAAATGTTGTGGCCTGTAGAGATAGAACAGATTTTGCATTTTTTCCACTGTGTGAGTAAGTTAGTTGTTCATAAAGCCAATTCCTTTTATCAGATGCTGTTTGTAAAAATATTTGTTACACACGCTGGAACTAATTTTTCAGCAGATATTTACTTCATGTAGGGACTGCCATAGGCTGGGTTTCATCAGATAACTTCTGCAGCTTATTAGATGTGAATTTACTAGCTGTGAACAGTTGAATAATATGAAGCTCACGGAAGAAACAAGCTGCACCATCACAGGATACCAATCTTTCTAAATTAGCCCTGGCCAAAGTTCGTATTTCACAATCCACTAAATAGCTTTCTTATGGATCACAGGATGAACGTATACCGAGTGAGGCAACTGAGCTTATAATATCTTCAGTGTAAGGTGAACACTTTCTAACAGATCATGACATTATCAAAATGCTATTTGAAATTAGCTCCATATGCTGTAGCAATGCTGTAAGATTTCACCTAGAATTTCATTTTCAAATGTTTTTCATTCAAGTTCACCGAGGGCAAATTGGAAACACTTGGGTATATCCCACTTACGGATCTGTTAAGACCCACTTAATTTTAACATGCGGATGTGTGGAGAGAGAGAGGAAGGAGAGGAGAAGTGTAGGATGGGGTGAGCAGCAATAACTCTATCTCCTGATGTCTTTGGAGGAGCTGAGCAGTGTGTATTTGCTAATGATCACACGAATGCAGCTGTGCAATCCACGCTCTCCGGTCCATGACTTTTTGTGAAAGATGAGATTTTTGTTTGCAGTGGGTGCGAGTCAGCCTTTGGCTGCAGCAGGGGTTAAGTGAAGGAGTGCAGGCTCTGCCATGTGCGGGAGCCAGTTGGCAGAGGACACCGGAGAAGAGCCAGCCTTGAAACGTGCTGGTTCTGTGCTGCTGCTGGCAGGGCTCCTGGCTGGGCTATGGGGAAGCATGCCTCCCAAAGAGGGGTTCTGCCCAGGAGGGCTTGGGATTTGGGTGGGGAATCACTTGCTTACCCTTGTTAGGCTCTGCAAGATGGCATGGTGGTGGGGCTCGGGGCGAGCCCCGAAATGTTGGGAAATCAATGCATAACAGATTCTAATTCCTAATTCTGAATTCTAATGCATTTCCTCTCTTCATAAAGGGCCTGTATGGAGAAGATGTTGCCATGAGGAGTTCATGTTTCTTACTTCAGCAGCATGAGCTGGGTAAGGGCTCCAACTGCTTCAGCAGTCCCTGGCTGTGGGAGAGGGACACGTGTGTAAGTGCTTTGTTACACTCTGTTCAGCTAATGACATTGCTTCTGTGAACACCTTGCACTGCTACTGGGAGTTGGAGCTATATTATTATCTTTTCGGCTACTTCTTAAGATGTTAAAAATAGTTTGTGAATTGTGATATTTAATTCAAACTAGCATGCCATTTGGGATAATGTTTGAAGGGAAAAAAGTGCACTTCCGACATTAATTCAGATATGCATTAACATATACCTGTAATTATTAAATTATGTGCAGATACAGTGAGTACTATTGGCATCAAGTGTCTTGGTACCATTCTGGTCCTATTAACTGTACTATCATCAATGGTGATGATCGTAGTTTTGTATATTACCCAATTTCTCTAAAATTCTGTTTTTTTCAACACATCATTTCAAGCCGTTTTCCTATGCTAGACAAGGTATCGTTTTCCTAAGGGAGAAATGTAGAAGAGAGCTGTTTTAGGGAAGCACCAGGAAATGCTATGCAACAGCTATCGCAGTTCCAACAGCACATCAACTGGCAGAAACAAGAATGTCAGGGGAGCTGACTGCATAGCTTATCCATGTCCATAAGGATATGGTTTTCATTTCAAAAACACTATTCATCTAAAATCCCAAATTCTCATACCCACAGCATGAGTGTTTCTGAGTTTTGCATCAGAGCCTGGAGTTAAACACACGTGTGCACCTTTACATCTGGTGCTTTTATGAATCATTTTGAGGAACTGTTACTAAGCAGCAGCTATAGCGGGGCTCCATTTTATAAAGAGGAAGGGCTGTGTTACTCATTTTGTTTCCAAAA
This sequence comes from Callipepla californica brunnescens, assembly GCA_023055505.1. NCBI lineage: Eukaryota > Metazoa > Chordata > Aves > Galliformes > Odontophoridae > Callipepla > Callipepla californica. The sequence continues at coordinate 6,817,598 of JALIRH010000013.1, forward strand.
AATTCATTTGTTTTGCATTCCCAGAAGGTACTTTTATTCTCCCAGAAAGGTCAAGCAGAAACATTGATGTAAGTCCTGTTTATGGCGATTTTGTTAGATTTCCAGCAATTGCAATGGAACATATTTATAACAAGTATGTTTCTCTCTAGGGTGATACCATTAGTCAAAATATGCTTTCTCATATTTCCACTACATAAACACAAATACCTTTCAAGATTCAAACTTACTGGTCTTGAGGATTCCCACAGCCACATCTCATTAGTGGTTCAGAAGGCCACGCTAGCCATGGTTTCAATTTGGGATGAAAAGGTTTTGTTAGGAGAAATAACTTCGGCCGAACTAGAAGGTTGAAAAACAGGATGATATTCCATGTGTGGGCTGTTGTCCCGAACAAAACAGCAACCCTGAGAAGTCTGATACTGGAAGCATGTAACTCATGATTCAACATGCTAAGGATCCAGCCAGGTTTGTGTTTGCTGCTTCGGTCTCAGTTATGATATTGCCCCTTCCATCTCACAACCTTATGCTCAGTGCACAATTAATGTATCTCTCACCCCTGATGCAGTGTGGCCACTGACTCTGCATGTGGTTTTCTAGAAGTATTCCTAAGTATGTTGGCATTCTATCAGAAACTGAAAAGAAGCAAGCTTCCCACTGATATCACAGGAATAGATCTGACAAATAAAACTCAAACTGCATTACTGGGAAAGCCACAGACAAGAAGTTGTAATTAACGTAGCCACAGTGATAAATGAGTTCTGTATTCCCACTTGCATTTCATTCCTTCGTTCACAAGCTTCTGTTGAAATAATGTGACAGTGCTAATCTAGAGAGTGTCCAGATAGAAGCAAATACCAATTTAGATGATATGAAATTTTAGATCTCAATGAAATAATCAACTGAGTATGAGCTAATTATTGAAAGGAAAGCAACAGGCTCTTAGCCTCATGTGAAGTCTCTGGAGAATTTGTCTATAGTGTGTTTCAGCTGTCTTCTTTCTCGTTTGTCTCAGTATGAATATGGCTTGGTAGAGACACAAAAACTGTTTCCATAGAATTTCAGAAACAGGACACCCTGAATGCTACCTTGAAATGAATCTCATTGGTAACGCATGGCAAAAAAGTGAATAAAACTTGGAAGTTTAAAAACGCGTTTTCTTCCTGCTGCTACAGTTAAAGTGCAGCTGTTTGAAATGCAGAGCCCCTTCTTGGGGTCTATCAGCAAATTCGTTAACTATTTCTTGGCAGCAGCATTGCTAACCAATCTGTATGTCTTAGGACCTAAGTGAGCTGAAGCACCATTTCAGGATGAACCTCCAAGGAATAGCGTTAAGGGCGTTGTTATGTATCACTATGTTAAAAACACTAACTACAATTTAGCAGGAAAAAAACTGGCAAAATACTGCCTACTTCAGACTGCCAGTATTTATAAGTACTCCTGGGGCTCATCGGCATTACAAGAGAAGAATGAATCTAGTGGTTATATTATGTTCCGAAAATTTGGGGCCAAAACTTGTTTTTCACACAGCATTTCAAGAAAATTATTTTGTTTTTCCCACAGATTACAATGGACAACTGACAATAAATTGTATTTTTCTCAGGGTCATCAGCTATTATTCATGACGCCCATTCCATCCTAAGCAGACAGAATTTAGACTAGCTGGAGCTAGTGCAAAGCAAGAGAAAACTGGCTGGGACTGTCAAGGGCAGGCTTAAGCACTGCACTTAGTTTTTGTACGCTGAAGACTAAAGGTGACAGTTGCAGGTCCTCTTTTTATATGAAATAGGTTTATTTGGAGACCAGTGACAGGCAGAACAGATTGTTCATCACGGATGTCTCTGGGTGACTGCCACCACAGAATGATTCCCTGTGCACACTGCAGTTCTACTGCAGCGTACCTCTCTCTGCTGAGGTGGTTGAACATCGTGAAAGAAAAACAGCAGGGGATGACTTCTGAAAAAAGATTAAAGGATTAAATAATTATAACCTGGATAAATGACAATTAAGGATTAAAAAGCCCTCTAGAAGTAACTGAACTATACTATAGTAACTATGTATATGCAGCTCACAGATGGGCTAACAGTGGATAAAAAATGTGGGAATGGACATTCATCAGCTATATCATGCTTTAGGAAATATAATGGATGAGTTAGATGCTTTTGGATTTTTTTCTCATATATTTTCTGAGTTAAGCATTAATATATTACTTCTAATATGGAAACACCACAAAATTGATCCCAGGACCACTTAAACTTCTTTATAGCTTGGATTTGTAGTTTTAGAGAGGCAAGCATTCAAGTAGACCCTTTTTCTAAAAAAAAAACCAAAAACAAACAATTCCAGTGTCCTGGCAAGAGCTATATAGCTGATAACGAATATCAGACTTCCCAGGGTATCATGAAATTATTTCTAGCAATCCAATCTAATTAATTCTGTCTTCAAAGTGACTTCCAAACTGACACAGATTCTGAAGTTGGGAGGAAATATCTGATACAAATGAGACCGGAGCATGCTCCCAGAGGTGGGTGGGCAACAGCGGAGGAAAGAGTAGGAAAACACACCAAGTCTGTAATTATAACACTGGCTTTTAAAAAATGCCTAAAAATGAAGCTCATTTTTCTTACAAAGCCTCTCTTGGCAGTTTGTGGAGGAGGTAGCAGTACGTTTGAGAGGTTTCTACAGCACTGGCATTTATCATGTACTTGAATGCAGTGGAAGATTTGAGGCAGTTAGCTAGGGAAGTATGTACACTACTGCTCAAGAGAACTCTGTCTCAGGAAGAGCAAAACCTGATAAATCTCCCCAGCTCAGAAGGTTCAGGCTGCGTTTTACTTTCATGGGTTGAATGCCAATGTGCTGCTGGGGTCACACCAGATCACTTCAGTGCTATATCTAAGGGTTTATCAGAATGAAACCGTTAAAAAAGAAGAGTGAGAACAATAAAGTGCATTAAGACAAAATTGCATAAAAGGAAAAGATAAAATTGAATAAATAGGAAAAAATGTTTACATTTTCCATGTGACTGGTTCAGTAGGCAAGAGAACATTGAATTGAATGTTGAAAATGCCTCCCTTTCAGTTAATTATAGACTGCTCCTTGAAGTGATTAACCACTAATCGTCAATTTGTGCTCATCAGACTTGAAATCCTAGTTGTCGGGTTTTTGTTATCTTGATCTGTGCTTTTCTTCAAGCACTGGCTGGTAAATAGAGTGATCCTGAGGATCTGCCTCTGCACTAAGCTTTCATCAGGAGAGTGCAGTTATCCCCAGAAATGATTTCTGTTCTGCAAGGCCCATTGTGCGTATCCAAGTCTATACCTTCAGTATGAACTAAAAGCACACTTGTGCTGTTCTCCCTATTTCCTTGAGGTTTGTCCTTTTGAAGTGCCTTGGGGATAAAAGCAGTAATTTGAAATTTGCATCCATATTATCTGTTGCCTTCCCCATCCATATGCGCTGTCTGCAAGAGCCCAGGGCAAAGATGCCATGATGCTCAGTCACCAACAAACCAGGTGCATTCGAGAGATCTAACAGAATGTTAATAAAAGGTCTGATGAAGAAGAAAAAATAAACAAACCTGCTATTGTGCCTCTAAGAATTGCTGCAACCAGGAAATTACAACATTACACATGGCATATGCTGCCTGCCTATGCTCAGCGCTGCTGTTCAAGTCTGAAGTCATGTCTGCCACGTTCAAAGATTTGCAAAAAAAAAAAAAAAAAAAAAAATCAATTCGCAAAATCTTGTGAGTTTACACAAATGTCTTCTATGCATCTCAGAGAATACACACCTGATGAATCCTTATGGTTTCAAACAAAGCTCCAAGGAATGGCCTAATTGCCTATAACTCATTCTTAAAAGGTGGCACTGACCTAAGTTAAAAAGACTCTGTTTTGCTGAAGCTTCACCGTATCAGAGGACTGAAAATTCCACAATATGCTGTTTTAAAAGATAAGGAAATAATTAATTGACTACAAGTGGGTCTATCTGCTTTCAAAGTTCAGTAATGAGAAGGAAAACAGACAATGGAGTTTGGCTGAAAAATGCATAGATTAAAAATACATATGTTACAGAATTCTAATTATTTTAGGAGACAGAAACCGGTCCTGTACTTGCTTAAGAACTGCATCAACATAAAGAACCAAAGCCATTTTATTTCTGTTGCTCCCATTTCTGTTGGTGAGTCCAAAGACAATACTGGGCTCCATATCTGTTCTTCTCCAAGTGCACTCTGTGAGGAAGGGCCCCCCTGCAAGAAAACTCCATCCATTGAGTTAGTTAGGCTAGCAGACTGCTGCCAGCTAACATAGTAAGGCAGCGTCCAGCAGTAAATGTCTACAATAAAAGTACAGGGTTCATCTGATAACTGCAGGTGAGGAATGTGGTTAGGGAAGAGGTTTGATGTTGGTATACAGAATGAAATTCGGTTTTGTCCTTAAAAGGCACGGAGTGATATATATCAACTGTCTAATTAAATGGATGCTACTTAGGGTGTAAAATAAAGAGCTCAGAAAATACAAATTGTCACATTTACAGTATTTAATGTGAGTTTTATTCTACCCAAACCTGTAGTATAAATGTGTTTATCCTGATTCTAATTTCTCCAGATTACCCGGAGACAGAAGTTGTGAGGAAAATATTTAGAATAGTTGGGCAAGGCTGTAAATATGACAAACGCGATGGCGATGTTTCATCTCCAGTGACCTATCTTGTGTCCCCACCAGCGCTGACACGCACAGGTCCATCCCTGCTCCCCTGGAGAAGCCCTGGGCAGACGGTGTGCAGGTCGGCATTGTGCGGACTCCAGCTCCCTCTAATGGTATCAACCCTAATGGTAAAAGCTCTACGGATTTCCTATAGAGTTAGAAGCAAGATAACTGCGTTTCCAAGAATGGCACAAATTTTGCTGCAAATGGCCACTTTTTTACTTGGTGGTAATTAAAAGTTTTTTAATGATTGAAGCAGCTTTACTTGCAATCTGGGCTGACAGACCCTTTTAATACTCCATATACTGCCCATATTTCCACATCAAGCTATGATTAAACGCTGAAGGGGGATGGGATGGATGAGAAACTAAGAGAGCAGGATGCTGGTAGTCCAGAGGGCAGTGGCCCGGTAAAAATGCAAGGCACGTGTAGTACCAGATAAAGAAAGCTGGGAAACTTCTGGCAGGGAAAGTCAACCTGCTTTGTTTGTGGTATTAATGGTAGGATAGTTGCGATAGACTCACAGAATGGTTGGAGTTGGAAGGGGCCTATAAAGGTCACCTGGTCCAGCAATGATCTACAATGAGCAGGGACACCCACAGCTCCATCAGGTGCCCAGAGCCCTGTCCAGCCTGACCCTGAGTGTCTGCAGGGAAACCACCACCTCTTGGGGCAAACTGTGCCGGTGCCCCACTGCCCTTCTTTGTAAGAAGAAAAAATAAGGTATACAGAGAGGTCTTAAGCTGGAATGTATGATCACAGCTCTGTTCACTTCAGCAGAGCTTTGCTGATGTACATCGAGTACTTTCTAACAGTTTCCTTAATTTACTTTACCTGCAGACTGTAGCATAAAGCTCTATCTTATCACGTGGGTCAGTGTAGGTAGGGTAGGACTGCTGTATGTGTCCTATCTCCATTACTCCTGTAAAACAGAGGAATCGCAGTATGGATCTGCAAATTCCTGCCAAAAATAACAACAACAAAAAAAGTGTTTCCTGGGATTTCCAGGAAGTGAGAGGGTGTTAATGTGTAAATGTGATATCTTATGACACATCGTGGAGAGTTCTTACTGAATATGGCAAAAAATGCAGCTCCCTGATAGAGTAGTGCCAATCAGCCCTCTCTACACTTTCACCATCTCCTACTGATTAACTGGAAAAATGGGAAGGAGAAGGACATGCTTTTATAAAACGTGATTTTCTGACAAGTCACCAGTAAAAATAACATGATCTCTTTTGAAGTCTGGAGGTGCTCAGTTGCATGTAATTTTTCTTTTAAAAGGTATTCCCTAATCCTGAGTCTTCGGCCCATTAGTCCTTTGAACTTCCTGAGACGACAGCAGGCAGACGGCACGGCTCAGTTCTGGCCTGTTTGACACAAACTGGGAAGGCTACTGAGAAACTGCAGCTACAGCAACTCCTGTTGTTGTCTGTCTGCACACACTGTGAGCTGTGGGTCACACTGCAGCACTACACACAGCAGTCCGGATGACAGCCAGGGTATTAATTGGTAGTTACAGGGCTTGGTACGGCCTGTCTCTGGACCAACTGTTTGGTGGGGAGGGAGAGGGAGTTGTCTTTAATCAGCTGTTTTATTTCCTTTTTTCCCTGGAATATCATAGTCTGTTCTGCAGGAGCTGGGTGCTGCAGTCTTAATACGAAGCCCAAATCTGATCAGACTGGATTTAATGCTCCCTGTAAGATCTGTCTAAGTACCTACGAGTACTCTATGTAGACAGCACAAGATACAATCAAGGTGGGGATTGCTGCTGTGTTTTCCTACAGTAAGTAATAAAATGGGGCAGCTTTTGGGCCCCAGTGCCTTTTTTAGATCCCCAGGAGGGGTGGCAGTGCAGGGCTATTAGCTGGCAGCTGGGGTTGTCTTTGGTTCATGGATTACACCAAGTTCTTGGACACCCCTATCACTGATAAGCAGTGGGTGATATACCCGGACATAAATATGTCTGACAGTGAAAAACACTTTCACTTCTACTGCACACACAAACAAGGCTGAAAAAGTGAGAAGTGAAAAAGTGAAAACCTTTACTAGGCTTGGCTTACTTTTGCTTATAAACGCTTCCACATACCTTCAGGGCTTACATACATTACAAGCTTATGCAAGATTTTGAAGTTAGCCGTGGTGAAAGTCACTTGCCCAACTTTGATTTTCTCGAGTTGAGTATCGTTTTGAAATGCCTGCTGCAGTCTGTGCTCAGTTTCACATCCAACCCTGGGGATATAAACTGCATTTTTCAGTCATGATTTTCTAAAGGGCAAAACAATTAAGCATTTTCTACCATATGTAGTTTTCTTGGAGCTTTTTCTCATACGAATGGCAGCATTTTGATGAAATTGGTACGTGTGGTCCTTCAGAGTTTTCTGCAATAGGCAAATCATAAAAACTGGCATTTGTTTCCTGATTTTATCTGTTTTTTCCAGTGTATTTTAGGTTGGGGCTTTTTTGGCCAATGACAAAGCCAGTTTTAGCTGGTGTCAGTCTAAGTCTGGTCTGCAAACCACAGCACTTTGTAAGGGTGCATTTCCTGGTGCCCGCTCAGTGCTGCTGAGTCACCACCACACCCTCTCTCTGAGCACCCAAAAAAGTCACTGGGAAAGAGCCAGAAGTCATGAGACTTATCTAAATTGCCTTAAAGCGGTTAATACTTGTTTGCTGCATCTTATTTACTTAGTGCTTAGTTTTCGATGGTGGTTTTCAATAGGCTGGATATGCTTGTGGGTGAAATCGCAGCTTTTTGAAGTCCGCAGAATTTTTTGCTTCTCTGTTTAAGGTTTGTGCAGTGTGTGTTACCAAAAAACTGCTCCTGGTCAGAATGAAACTTTATAGTGATTACTTAGGATAATCCCATGTTTTCCTAAGCCCCTCTCTTAAGTTGAGCTATTTGCAACTGCTTCAGTTGCTATGGAGCGTAGTTATACTGGGCTTCCAGAGAGGACTTTCTTTGCTTCATAAAATTGGCTATAGCTCAACTTCACATTCAGCGTTTATGTTGAATAACATCTGTAGTGCTGATTTCTGAAAAGGGCTCAAGGTACCTTATACCACTTACGGCTAACTCCAGCTGGCAATTTCAAATGGAGAGCTACCATTTGAACCACACGTGCAGAAAATACGTCGTAAGAGTTGCCAGGTCTCAAGGTCGCATGATTATTTTTGTTTGAGAGAGCTTTATTTGAGTATCTCTTACCTCAGATGAGCTCGTGTTTATATGACTAAGTCTCCCCTGGAACCCAATGAAACAAAAGAACTTTGAAGACAATCCATGTGGATCTTAGAACACATAGGAAAAACTGGATGTTGAACAAAAAAAATAGTCTTCGCTTTATTTACAGAGGTATTATCTGAAAACGTCTGCTCCTTTTTACAGAGTTCCACTGCTATCTGTTGGAGTGGTTGCCTTCCTGCCCTATAAACAAACATGCATGAAAAATGTACCATGGATGTGCTGTGCTGCCATCTGTGATCAGTAGATCTGAAATTTTAGGAAAGAATGTTCTGCATGTTGCTTCAGGTAAGGATTTAGCTCACAAAAACTCTTTTTAAATCTTACTTCTGTTAAGATACGTGGTTGGCAAAAATTCTGGCTTCTCAGCTCTGTGTGGTGTGGACAAGGAGGAAGCATGGGGATGTTCACATCTTCCAACTCAGAGTCCTCAGAACACAGAATCATAGAATCATTTGAGTTGGAATGGATCCTAAAAGAGCATCAGTCCAACCCCATGCAAAGAGCAGGGACACCCACAGCTCCATCAGGTGCTCAGAGCACTGCCCAACCTGACCTTGAGTGTCTGCAGGGGTGGGGCAACATCTCACATATGTGTCCTGAATCCCCTCCCAGATGCCCTGGAAGGGGGCATTTCTGTTTCCATTGGCTTTACTTGGGTCCTATACGTAAGTCTGCTGGATGTCTGAGATTTGGTGTTTAGCATTTCAGGCAGCTCAGACCAATGCACATTATGATCTCTCCAAATAACTTTTTGCTACAGTAGGGACTGTCCAAAAGTCTGTTTATGCTTGAGCACATACTGTAAAGTTCATGTTTTGTACTAAAAGAGAAGCTCAGTAGCCTGGACAAGAGAAAAAGTGGTCATCCAGACTATGAGTGGGGCAGAGAAGGAGGTTAAGGACACTGTTGCTTTGCTGCTTGGGAGGTTCAGGTTGGATATTAGGAAAAACTTCTCAGGAGTGGTGAAGCAATGGAACAGGCTGCCCAGGAGGTGGTGGAGCTGCCATCCCTGGAGGAGCTCAGGAAACATGGTCTGTGCAGTCACAGGCACAGGATTTTGGTCAGACTGGATCATCTTAGCGGTCTTTCCAGCAGTAATGATTCTTTGAGTCTGTGATACTGCGCAAATTATTTGACAAAAATGGAGGTTGTAGATCATCTTAAAATACTGAAAAAGCTATGTTTGTAATTACAGATGCGGTCCAAGGATTTGTCGTTGACAATTAAACCTGGATTTTGGCGGGGGAATGGCAAAAGTGTAGTACCTACACTTGAAAAATGGGGAAAATCCGGTGAGGGCAGTACAATCCCAACAGAAAGGCGGAGTCACAGAACGACTTCAGAGGGAAAAAGGAAAGAAGAGGTGACTGGGAAGCGTGGCAGATTACAGCGGGGCTTTAGGCGGGGTACGTTCTGTTCGATAAATCTCTCGCGGCGGAAAAACTAATTTCCTTAATGGGGGCAATACAGTGAGTTTAATTCACTGAAGCATTAATTCAGAACACCTTCTGAATATGGAAATGACGGTGAATCCCTGCGGGAGTTACAAGGTGGCTGCGCAGCAGGGCTGGGGGAAGGGAGAGCTGCTTTTGTTTTTTACATCAAACGGCAGCGTCACGGGGCTGTAGAGGGCACGCTGGCTGTTTCCCAGGCGCGGGTACTGAGTTTGAGTGCTCGGATGGGCTCGACCTAAGGCGAGACTCTAGGGACTGCCACCCGTCGGGCTGAGGTAAAGCTGTGGTGCGGAGAGACACGCGCCCGGCTCAGGGGAGGCCCCGTCGCGCTGCCATCGCTGCCCGCTCCTGCCGCCAGGGGGCGCCGTAGCGCCACAGCGCCGCGCCCACTCCCGCCCGCCCGGCGCCAGGCCGCTCAGCCGAGCTCCGAGCGCCGCCGGTGCCCGCTGCGGGCGGGCCGAGCATGGCCCTGTCGCGGGGACTGCGCTGCTGCCAGCGCGCGTTCGCCTGGGTGCCCGTCCTCATCATCGCTCTCGTCGTCCTCTGGTCCTACTACGCCTACGTCTGCGAGCTGTGCCTGGGTGAGGGGCGGGCCGTGAGGCGGGGGGAGGGGGGAGCGCGGCCGCGCCGGGCCTCGGGCTGAGCCGCGCCGCCTCCGTGCAGGTGCCGCGGGCCGGGCCGGGCCGGGCGGGTCAGCGCGGAGCCCCGGCGAAGCGTTTCGCTCTGTCTCCCCCTCTCCGTATGCTTAGAGCTGCGCGGCAGCAGCAGCAGCAGCGATAGCAGCAGGTGCGGGCGAAGGGCGGTGCGGGGCGGTGCGGCTGGGGCAGGAGGACGCGCGGCGCGGTCACGGCGGGCGCCGGTTCCCAGAGCAACAGCGCGAGCTGTGCAGTGCGAGCTGGCGCCGCGGGGATGTCCGCCCGCATCGCTTTGGCGACGCTTTGGGGGGGCTGGGGTGAGGAGAAGAGCCGCTGCCGCGGGCTGTCTCAGCGTGCAGCGCGGTGAGAGCACCGCGGGGCGTTCCGTTCCGTTCCGTTCTATCCCGTGCGTGGGACTGCCGGCCGTCCCTGCCCCGATGCACGTGGAACAGTACTTTTCTGGCCTTTGGAAACACAGCGCCGTGTGAGTGCTGCGGTTCCGAATGCTGCTCGACTCCGGGTCGCAGTGCAGCCGTTAGAAAAGACTCTGCTGAATTAGATGGGATTTGGAGCGGGATTGTGTTGTGATGCAGGAGCCCAGCACGTTGCCTGGGGTCACCTCCTGCAGCCGCTGCCTTGCCCTCGCTTGCCTGCTTTTGCATCGTCATTCTGTGTCAGGCATTTCCTCTGCACGTGCGAGAGGTTATCTCTGCAGAAGTCGGAATGAGTCAATTCAGTCTTTTAGGAATCAAACCTATGTATGTGCAGTTACCTGAAAGCCAGTGCTCAGGACTCCCTCTCTTGTCCTAATTCTGAGTGTAATGAGGGCTTGTGTGTTGGCTTCCCCCCCGTGTTCCTGCTGTGTGCTGCTGTTTTAGCAGTTGCAGGCATGCAGATAGTAGCCAGTCAGATTTAATTCTTTATCTTTGGTGGTGCTGAGGGCTGGAAACAGCACGGGGTGATGTATCTAAATGGGGACTATAAGACAGGAGGGGACAGATGCAAATAAGGCAACGGGAGATGGTTTCAAACTAAAAGAGAGGAGATTTAGACTGGATATATAAAAGTTTTTTGCAGTGATGGTATTGAGGCACAGGCTGCCCGGAGAGGTGGTGATGCCCCAACTCTGGACACAAAGTCAGATTAGACAGGGCTCTGAGCACCTGATGGTGCTATGGGTGCCCCTGTTCATTGCAGGGGTTGGACTGATGGCCTTTAAGGCTCCTTTGTAACTCAAATGATTCTACGATTCTTTGTCCTGAGGTAGCTCATAGTACTGGGATTGGAACAATAGCCACTGGTGTGGGCAACAGCTGACACTCCAGAGAGGGCTGTGGTTCTGTGCCAGTGGTGGTTGCTGCACCAGTGAGAACCTGGGATAAAAACTTGTATGCAATCTTTGCTTTGGAGTTTGCTCTTGAGCAAATTAGGAAGGCTCACACTGCTACTACAGCATGGATTGCAGGAGGGAACAAAGCAGTCTGCATGAAAAGTTGATGAGCACTTCAGAGATTGATTTGTAACAAACAAAAAGAAATTAGGACTGAAGTTTCCAAAGCATCCTAATGGCCTGTAATGCAGTGCACGGAGACACAGCAAACATTTAGTTTCATTTACATTTTTATGTTTCAAACAGCATGCAGATCAAAATTGTTTATTAGCGTGGTTTTGAGAAAAGCTGCTTTTGTTAGTTCCTTCTCTGCTGTGCCTTTTCCAAGGTTACCTGTCACCCAGGTGTGATGTCAGTGAGTCCCAAGGGGCGGTCTGCTCCCTGCAGGCATTGGGAGCCAAAGGCTGTGATTTCCCCATCACTTCCAGCTTGCTGTGGTCTGAGTGAAGACTCTCACCCCAGGAAGGTGCTGTCTCAGTTGCTGAGTTGTTCAGCAAGGTGACTTTATCTTCCCTCTGTAAGGTCACCGTAGCTGCCACAGCCACATCTTTTCTGTTGTTGGTTTGGACAGGCAGTGTGCAGCACACTGCTGCTCGCTCCAGGTGCCTCTGCTAGCAGGGACTGTCAGGATTGCAGCCAGGAGAGGAGGGATTGTAAAATATCTGTTAGCAGGGCCCATAGGAACAGTTGTGTCACGGTGGGCATCCATCTTTCCGTTGCTGCTCACTAAACAAAGCCAAGGCAATTTCTCATTGTTATTTATGCTGATGCAGAACTGAGTGGGGCATGGCTTACTGTGGAGGACTGAGGCCAGCAGAAAGCAGGCTGATAAGGGCACACCTAAAATGCAACGTGGGTAGGTGCTAGAAGAGCCTGGTCATCTTGCCAGCAGCAGGGCGCCAGTGGAGTTTATTTTATTTTATTTTATTTTGATACTTTTAATGTACAAATATGCAAAATATATTTGTACTTTATAAACACACCATAGGTAACAGTGATTGAAACATATCGTGCGTGTCATTTGTGAGTAAACAAAGGACTGTTAGGTATGCTGTGCTTTCAGCGTGAGACTGTAGGCTTTTTTTTGTCTGCTGTGTTGAAATGGAACTGTTGTTTTTTCTAAAACAAGCTATTTAAAATTAGAAACGTCATTTGGCACAAAGTTTCCCGAGATTCCTATTTGCTCTGTAAGCATGTTTTTTTCTTTTTCAGTGACTCTCAGCAACCCTGCAGAAAAAGGTATGCACGTTTAATTCACGGTATGTCATTCAGTCTTTGTGTAAAAAAGAAATCATGGATGTTGCAGTAACATTGCCAAACAGAGCACCCAGTCATGGTTTTTAAGCTTAACGTGCTTCTGTGGTGTTCCCTGCCTGTGGTTGCACATCATCGTGCATCAATGGAGGAGCTGTACCTTTGGGGTGCAGTGGGAGATGCCCCCATTCAGTCTCAATGTACGAACAATGGCCTGAAAAGGCTGCAATCCCTTCTGCTCTTTTTTCTTTTCACTTGGGAGATGCTCCAGTATTTGAAACGGTTATAGAGGAGCTGTGGAAAGCATGATGTTAAGGATCATGCAGCAGAAAGTAGTTACTCATTGTCAGGTGTGGTCACACCTCTCCAAGTCACTTGCTTGGTGGATGCCATTAAACAGCTGCAAGATTTCTCTCCTTAAATACTGATTTAAATCGACTGAACTCCATCTACATGTGGGATGAGGATTGCATCTCAGAGCAACGAGCTGTCATTGATTCGTGTGATCAGTCCCACAGCCCAGCACGTTGTGAGGAACCCTCCAAGCTGTGTTTGGCCTTTGTATACCAATTGCATTTTCTGTCAGTCTGTGTAGCTGGAAATGCTTGCATTTTCAACTTCTCTTTTTACTTGTAGCAGTTACTTCAATCTTCATTTGCTAGAATTTGAAGTTTAAGTGAAAGAGGTAAAATGAAGAGGATGCTGTGATTATATACTGTGTGTAAATAAAACTGTCTCCTAACTGATGTGTTTTAGTGAACCTTCGGTATTAAAGAAGTAATGAAACAGTTTGTGTAGCTGAGGGATTGCTCCACTCTGACTCTCTGGATCACTGTATGCCTTGGGCATCCAAAGGCTTTGCAATCAAGTTTGTACATTAAGATAAGATTGCTCAGAGTCATGCTGGGCTCCACGTGATAGCGCTGCGTCCAGCAGCTTTCTCAATAATCACAGGAGCTCTCCTTGCTTCGAGGGATGCTTCCTGTTTTGTTTTATTGTGTCAACTGTGGCAAATCTAAAAGATGTAGAATAAGAGATCTGATTTTTCCGGTGATGAAAAGCTCCACTAGAGCATGCTGGGCTTTTTTTTGAATCTCATAAGTGGTGAAAAATGCATCACATGGGTGAGCAATGCACTGCAGTTACAGCACTGTGGTTGGAAGCACATTCTGTAGCAGCCAAGCCCCAGACCTGGAGATGCTGAACGTGGCAGTGTAAACCTCTGTGCTGCTCAGCAGCAGCCAGCTTGGCTGTGCCTGTGCTCAGGGAGTCCTGCTGTGCCCTGTGCCAGCAGTCCCACCTGCCCTGCGGGGTGACATCTCATAGCTGTCTTCTTCCTCATCCATTCAGGGGACTTGGGTGGAGATGGGAAGCGTGTGTGATAGGCAGTTCCTTACTACAGCTGCGGCTCCCTGCAATTCTGCTGTCCTCCTGCCCCAAAGGTTTAGCTGTGTTATAATACTGGCTGTTAGTAGAAATCTTCCTTTTTTACCCCATTTTTATGTCACTGTTGTGAAAGATTGGAATTATGCCCATCATAAGCAAAATTTGTGAAGTCACTATTCTGCTCTTGTTTTTTTTGTTTGTTTGTTTGTTTGTTTTTTTTTAGTGGCCTATCTTATAATATTCCATATTCTCTTTGTGCTCTTTGTGTGGACATATTGGAAGTCTATTTTCACTCTCCCGGTTCAGCCAGGCAAAAAGGTAAGAATCCCAGCACTTCCCATTCATTGCAAGGTGAAAGAGGGATGCTAAAGAAAACTTAAAAATCCTTCAATCAAATTGATCTGCACAGCTGACTGGTTTTGCTAGAGAGATGAAAAGGGACCTAAAGTGACCTAGAGACTGAGATATTTAATGCTTTGAGTGTCCTCCGACAACTCAGAGAGCATGATTTAAATCAGACGTGGTTATTGCTGTGGCTAGGGCAGTAGGATAGGATGACGTGTGGCACTTTCAATATATGTGGCCATAATCTGATCCAAATCACAGGAATGTAATTCCAGTGCTGGAAATAGAAAGCTATAGGTGGGGACAGGTTCTTGCTCCCAAGGAAGGTGCTTATGATGTCCTTTTCACTGTTACTAACGTTATTCATGAAAAATAGTAGTCTGAAGCAGCAGCAGCGGTAGCAATTCCGAGTTGTTGTTTTATGACCTTAATTTCACTCGCATGATTCTTTTGGATGCGTGCTGTAGTGTGCTGCCTGTCTGTCCATCCCTTATTTTCTCACACCTTTTCCCATTGGAGTAATCTTGTTAGAAGGAGTGGGAGGTAAAATGTTTCCAGTCTTGCCTGCGTTTGAAAAATTGTCTCCACTCCCCATGAGTAACCGCTTCTCTCATGACTTCTGCTTCCAGTACCATATGTCCTACGCTGACAAAGAGCGCTATGAAAACGAAGAAAGGCCAGAGGTGCAGAGGCAAATTCTTGCTGAAATCGCAAGGAAGCTGCCAGTGTACACGAGAACGGGGAGCGGAGGTCAGCAAATCAGAGGGCTTTGTTTTTCTGAATCTAATCAAGCAGACTGAAGTAACATATGCTAGCAATCCAGATTATACGGTCAGCCTGATGCCACCACATCACTGCATGGCTCTTGTGCTGAGGTCTTTTCTGTCAGTTTTATGTTTGGGAAAACAAAAAAGCTTTAAGACTTCAGTGCATCTTCATTGGAGTAGCATGTTCTGGCTTTGAGCAGCAATACCCTTTGTATTTACAGTTCAGCAGCCTACTTGCATTGCCTGAGTTCAGTAGTAGTAATAACAGCATAATACCAAAATCTGTAGTAATTTTACTTAAAATGGAGTCTAGCTTAGAGAGTCGGGGTGTAAGGTCCCAAAATCCTTTCATGGAATTGTTTTGTGATGAGATGCATACTGCACTCCTTTCAAGGCTTCAGGGAAATCCATGTTCAGGTTAGAGGCTCTGACCTGTTTGCTTCTGGCAGGCGTGCCTAAGCATTCTGAAGTAAAGAACTGCTATTGAGGCAATTATTGAAGTGGAATGTATTTAAAGTCTGGGTAAATCTTGAAGGTAGGTGGAGGTGTGTACAGTTTTCTTTTCTTGCTTTTATGATGATCATAGGCCTTACAGTGAGAGTTGTTCCCTACATCTCCAAGTCTGTATAAGAACTATGAACATTGCTTATCTAATTATGACCTGGCAGCAAAAGTGAGCTGCAGATGCATTCATCTTTTAAAATGGTAAAGGGCAGAACATGCATAATTTGAAAATGAGCTGAATACTAACTAATGTGATATATATATATATGTATATATATACATATACAAAAAAGACCACTTTTGCTATTAATGTATCTTTCATTTCAGGTATTCGATTCTGTGACAGATGCCAGCTAATAAAACCAGATCGTTGCCACCATTGTTCTGTCTGTGCTGTGTAAGTTAATGGATTGTTTTTTACTGAAGTTATGTGAGTTGTGAATCACGGAATCACAAATCACAGAATTTGTAGGGGTTGGAAGGGACTTACCTCTAGGGATCATTGAGTCCAACCCCCCTGCAAAGCAGGCTCCCTGCAGCAGACTGCACAGGAAAAGTGAAGTTGTTCTCATCCCTTTTGGACATAAGGGTTCGTCTGTTCCAGCTCCAGTCAGCAATTTGTGTGCATTAGCACTGTGTCCCTGAAGTGTTTGCAGTTCCCATACCTACAAATTTGTGAGCACGAAGTTGGTAGAAAGCTTTAATATCTAGTGAAAGATTAACTGATTGCCTGCAGCAGCTCAAAATGAAGTATGATTTTTACTTTTTATCATGTCTGGCCTTTTCATGTGGTGTTTGGGAGAAGTTTTAAGTGCTGTAGGGCAGAAACCGTTCTCTTTTTTTTTTATTGTGCAGAACACCGAAGTCATTTTTAGTTCTTGGAAAAAATAACAAATGTTCCATCTTAAAATGACTTCTACTTTAAAAAACATCAGTGAGAGAGTATCATCTTGAGTTTGGGTCTTGTGGAAATTTGACCCCCCCCGAAATACAAAACGCTCACAGCCTTTTGCTACGGTTGGCAAATTATTGATAAACGTAACTCATCAATTTTCCTTTTTTTGTCCTTTTGCAGATGTGTCCTAAAAATGGATCATCACTGTCCGTGGTATGTTCTGGATCGTGGTTTGTAATTTTCTGGAACAGGAGGCTATTTAAATCCGTTTCTCCCATAAAATAGTTTCTGTGTGCCTCTTTCACTTTAGACCATGCACCTCAGTGCTGGGGGAAGTAAAATCTGAAATGTTTGTTGTTTTTGAAAGGCAGATCATTTGTGTTCACTCTATTAACTGTGTATAAAAGGCAATTACTTAGATGTAATTTAAAACCCAACTACCAACTCTGCCTTATTTTTCAAATTGTAAAGGAACTTCAGTTTAGCCTTCAGTTTGGGTTATATGATTGTTTGAGCATGCAGTTGCTGATTGCTTTCAAAGGTATTTGCATGGTTAGTTTCTGAACTGATTCCTGCCCACTTGTGCGTGGCAGTTTGTGTGGAATGATGCATGGATACCTGAAGTTTTATACTTCCTGGGAATTTCTGCCACTAAATCTCTTAAACTCTTTTTTTTTTTTTAATGAAACTCTCAGTAATGAAAAGTAACTCACACTTCCCCACCTAAACATCTGCAGTATTCTCAGAAACAGGGGGTTTTTAGAACCTAATTTTTGAGACAATTACCTACTGTCATTTCTGCACTCCCTTGCTCTTTTTTCAGCCTCGCCCTGCGCTGGGAGAATTACAATGAAATTTGTTTGGATTGTGTTAGAAGTAACCAAACAAGTGCTGAATCTGACTCCTGAGCTTTGCACATGAATAAAAGTTATCAGGCACCTCAGATCTGTTTACCTCTGCAGACAAGAAACAGACATGAGTAATTAAGAACCACCTCTGTGGGAAATTCATCAGTGGTACCAACTTTAAATAGGATTTCAAAAATATGAGCTTGAAGTGAAAAACTGGACAGTTTCAGCTCTGTTTCACTTCAACACTAAGGGGAGCTATTTATTAATGAAATGGTGTTGTATAATTGAGGCTTAATAACCTCCATCCTGCCCAGTGAAGTATTCATTGTGTTATAACTGTGTGCTGTATGTATCCTGATTCCAACTCTGCTTTTCTTCTCTAGGGTGAATAACTGCATTGGATTCTCTAACTACAAATTCTTTCTACTCTTCTTAGCCTATTCTTTGTTGTATTGCTTGTATATTGCTGCAACAGTCTTCAAGTATTTCATTAAGTATTGGACAGTAAGTCATGGAATCTGTGTTGGGTTGGTTTTTTTTGTATCTTCTGAGTCTGGTGGGATTTAGTTGCTCCTATTTTTGCCCTCAGTCGAGGGAGGGGCTGTGTTAGTTCCATACATTGGGGCTTTTTGTTTTGTTTTTTTTCTGCATCTCTTATTTGAGTATAACTTCTAGTATGCCTGAAATGCACAAACCAAAACATCTTCAGGAATTGCTCATTGTAGAGTTAGCTCCTGGAGAAAGAAGTTATTTCCTTTTCTTGTACAAATGTGTCCAAACACGCGTGTCACAAATTCTTTTGAAATTTATCACAAGTTGGTTAGCTTAGGAAATTCAAATGTTGTTCAAAAGAGGACATGCTTCACTGAATGAGAGCTCAGGATCACTATTTACAGAAATATTCTGGTGCTTCTTCAATATACATTAGGGTGTATCATCAGATATATCACCAAAGACAGAGGTGCTGCACAGCTTGAGTTAGGTTAGACTAACCTTAGATGTGAATGTGGTTAATCAAAATACAATATGCCAAATCAAAATACAGCTGTTGCTGGCTGACCAGGCCTCATCATTTAAATATATAAGCAAAAAAACATAAACCATTGACAACCAACTTCTACTGGTTACAGAAATAGTTATCTGCTAGGTAGAAATTCTTCGCTGTCAACATTTGACATTTTTTAAGTGTATTTCTTATTACAGGAAGCCAGTAATTGTGGGTGGGTGGTTTTCTTTTATGTCGTTTTCTAAACTGCCTGGACATATTTCTTTCCACATTGTGTGTACTGTTGTCTGAAGGATTAGGCCCCTTGCCCCTGGGGGAGAAGCAATTAAAGGAGTTGCAGAGTGCAGAGCCTGGAGTTGCTACCATACTGTTTACTGTAACTGGTGGTTTTCAGACTATCGAAGAATATCAGTCCCCTTCTCTGCTCTGGTCCCGAAGTATGACATCCTGACACTAATCTGCACATATATACTGAACAACATCAAAAATTTCTTCATTTTCTAATTCCCATATTACTCTTTCCTTAATATAAAGTTGGCTGAAATAAAGTGTGCTTCTTATTCAGTTATCAATTATCATTATATGCAAGCAGTGCCAGCTGGCAGCTCCAGTAGGGACTGGCCTTGTATCTCTAGACCTTTTGCTTTAATGTCCCCTGTGCTGTTAACCCAGTATGGCAGCACTGAAGTAGCTTAATTTTACTGTGTATTAGCTTAGTATTTTCTGTTTTTTTAACACTTACATAAAATGCTTCCTGAGATACTCAAGAGATACTAGCAGGAATTATTTTTAATGCTAAGAAAGGCACAGAGACTTTAACTCTCTGACTGCATATGTGTGTTGTGTATAAGCCATGAAGTAATTTTTTCCATCTTTGGGATCCTCACAGCCCATCTGTAGATGTATGTTTAAGATCTGTGGCACTTTTCTACTGTAGAAGGAAGTGATGTGTCTCTTCTGCTTTCAGGATCCTGCTTGGTTTTTGACCTTTCCAGACCATGTATACTCAGATCTAACCTAACTTGATTGCTGTAGCAATGGAAAAGCTCAGGTTTTTTGGCCATCCCCTATATTGGAAGTGGTGCAGTACTTAAAGTATGCACAGGGCCTTGAGCAAAATAGAAGTGAGACTTCGAGAGCTTGTCCCTGCCTATTCCACTGTGGACATAACGTTCTGGTGCCCAGGTTGGACACTGACTGTGCCAGCTCTGTTGCATACAAAAAGTAGCAAAACACCACTCTTTCAGATTTGATTAGAGGAGGGGAAATGAATGGGATCATTTCTTCATTGTCTCTTTGTGCTTTTTCTAGTAAGGTGCAACTTTTTTTTTTTTTAAGTTTGATTCAACAATGTAGGAGATTTAGAGGATATGTTCATTAGGAACAAGGAATGTTCAGCTCTTATTTGTTCTTATCACTTGTCCTGTGCTGCTTTTATTTATTTATTTATTTATTTTCTAGGGTGAACTGACCAATGGACGTTCCAAATTTCATATCCTTTTCCTTCTGTTCCTGGCGGTTATGTTCTTTGTTAGCCTTATGTTTCTGTTTGGCTACCATTGCTGGCTCGTCAGCAGAAACAGATCTACTCTAGGTAAGGCTCTTGTGTCTTCTTTAGGTGAGATGCTATATCAAGTGGTGCTATATGAAGAAAGGGAAAAAAAAAAAGTGTTTTTGTTCTGTATATTCCTGCTAGCTTAAGAGGGGAGGAGGGTTTAGAGCATTGGAACAGTGTCACTGCAGATAAACTGTGTTTATTAGCTGGTGTGACAAAGCTTTGTAAGGGCAACTAGAGCCCTAAAATACAGGAGTCCAATTACACGAATGTTATGCATGTGTATAATTACGTTTGCTGTGAAGTGTGTGCAGCTTTATGGGAATACAGGTTTGCTTATGCCCATATGCTGGAGTGCCTTCTAAGGCAGCCAGGTAAGGTTGGGGAAAAAAAATGTCCATCTTCATTGAGAAAGAAATTAAGTCTGTAAAATTACACCAATGAAACAGAAGTGTAGACCAGGATGATTTTATTCAGTGATTTCTTTTTCTTTCCTCGGCTAAATCTTTCAGTTGTTAAAGATTTTTGGATAAAGTTCTGTAAGAAAACACAGAGACAGGAGATTAAGCACATATTCAGATTTTGTATAATTATTAACTTTAAAACTCACCTGGAGGGGCACTGAAATTCATCTAACCCAAAACATCAGACCTCTGCAGCAGCTTAGAAGACAGACAGAATTGTTTCTGGTGCACTCTAGAGTCTCCTCCCCCCATTTTTTTCTACTAATTTTATTTCTCATTGTAACGGAGGGCCTGTCTGCATATGGTTGTTCCCAGTGCTTGTTCATTATATCGTTAATGAATGAGGCAATTTAAATTGCCAGTGCCACTTCTGAAATATGCATTGAAGACCAGCCTAGGGGGTTGGACTCGATGATCTCTTGAGGTCCCTTCTGACCCCTATGATTCTATGATTCTACTGGATTCTGCATGTTTTTTATTTAGAATTTCTACCCACTGAAGTTCAGCAAGTTTCATGCAAAGATCTTTTAACTCTCCTTTGTAGATTAACCAGTCTGTTTGAATACTTCATACAGTTCATGTGCAAGACCCAAATCCTACCTTCACTTGCAAGTCTTTACAGGTTTGCAAAATAAAAAACCCTGTTTTTATTTTTATTTTTTGACACTGTGTGTCTTTGTAATGCTAGTTCATGATCTGGCAAATGGTGCTCACTCTAAATGACTACAACATGTACAGTCTGTTTCAGTGTATTTGGCATTGATTTTCTTATTTTTTTTTCTCTGAAATTGCATCTATGTGTAGAGGCTTTCTCAACTCCAGTATTTCAGAATGGCCCAGATAAAAATGGATTCAATCTTGGCTTCGTGAAGAATCTTCAGCAAGTGTTTGGAGAAGAAAAAAAGCTGTGGTTACTACCAGTTGCCTCCAGGTAAGTAATAGTCAAGTCCATGCTAAAAGTTGATACAAGGGATTGACTCTAGTGCAGTCTCGTGTATGATGGCAGTGATTTTGAGGCTTGGCTGCTGTTGTAAAAGCACCAGCAAACACAGTCTTTGCTAATCCTGTACACAACTAATCTGGAAGTGAAAGCTTTCTGCTAGGTGAATGCACTGGCACAGGGTGTTTGACCTTTCTGGACTCCTGTGACTTGTGCGTAGATATGCATTTAGAAATGGTGTTTTCTTTGCCCTTAAGTCTCCTATGGCTGAAACAACTTATGCTGCTTTATGTCAGGGAAGGTGTTATTTTGGCACTTAATAGGCTGTGGTAAAGTATACTCAAATTCCTTTAGTTATCGGACACAATGTCACTTCCTAGCACAGCAATTCACAAATTTTTCAAGTAACCATTTGTAAGTTTAAGATCCAGTTACATCCCAATTGCCACCTGTTTTTTTGCCAGTGGGAAAAGATAGCAAAGGAAACCTTTCCATTAATGAAACACATTGACATACAGGTCAGAGGCACATTACCAGTGGGTACAGTAATTCTGGAGTTAGTTTTCCTTGAGTGAAGGAAAAGGTCTGATGGTTTCATCAGAAGAGAAAGGCACTTCAGCTAGCTTGCAGCTCTCCTGTCTGCTGGAATTTGGGTGTTGCAGTATAGAGAAGAGCCAACTGCAACATCTGGTTTTTAACTTCGCTAGTCTACATTACATGAATTTGAATTTTAATCATTTCTTTGATATCCAGACGCACAAACACAGTTATAGATTGTAAAGTGTGACAAAAACAACTTCCTCAATTTTAGAATTTTGCAGAGGGAATTATTTTCCATGTCATGTACAGATAAGTCTCACTTGTCCTTCATTAACATTTGTCTAAGGTTGGGAATATTATCTGTTTGGCATCATTCAAACACGTAAGTGTAATTTCTTCCCTGAAGAGTCTATGGTATAAATAGATAAAAAGGGTATCATCATTCCTTAGACATAAATGTTTTCCTCAGTCTCCCCTCGCTTCTAGATGTCCACAAGTTAATTTTTTTCTTTTACATCTGAGGCACTTGATCAAGTTAGACACGTGTACGTTCTGCTGAAATCACTTCGTTTGGACTGCAGGTTTAAACTTTAGCCTCTGAAGAGTATGAAGGAATTCAGGTTTGAAACTGCTCACTGGTAACACGGTATCTCAGCTGCCACAAAAAATAACCAGAGTGTTTTTCAAAACTTAGTAACATATTAAGCAAACGTCAGATATTCAGGCAGAAGAAAACTTCGTTTGCAGATGAAAGTGCAGAACTTATAATCCTTCAGAGTCACTTCCTGTCACTTACAGCATCTTTCTCTATCTTTTGCTATGCAGCCAGGGTGATGGACATTTTTTCCCAATGAGAGCTTTGTGTGAAGCACAGAATCCTCTCCTATCAAACGAAGAGCAGTGGGAAGATGACGTAGTAGATGAGGAGCCTCATGGTAAGGTAGCCCTAAAGGAAATGAGTTGTGTCTCGACCTGTGGTGACTAATGCATGAATAACAGCAGCTAATCAAATGAAAAAGCGTTGGCTAAATCACTAAGTGCCTCTGACTTGACTAATGAATACAGACTAAAATTAAGCCCTCCTTTGAAGCCAGTTCCTTCTTTTAATATAGTTGTAGTTTTCTACTTGCAATTAAATGTACTAAGAGGTTGTTACTCAGAAGCTGCAGAGGGGAATTGAAATCTTGACAAACTTGAGTGTATTTGTGTGTAAATGCTGTTGTATGCAGCACAGTTACTGGAAGCATTAAGTTGTTTCTACAAAAATGAAAAGACCAAGAGGTATTCTATTTACTTTTATCCTCTGAAAGTTTGAGCATGTGCATGCAGGCACCTGAATGTGGTTTTCATTTAGGAAGCTACTTTATACTTTTCTTGTTCAGTACAGTAGTTAGAAGTTACTTAGTACAGTAGTACAGAAATTCACTGGGTGTTGATGCAGTAACTTCTATAGATCATGCAGTACCTAGCAATGTGCTATGTCATCTTCATAAAATAAACATTTGCTGAGAGCAGTTCTAGATGAACTGCCTTGTTTACACAATAGATTTGATCAGTTTCCAAAATGGTTATGTACTTTTTACCCTATGAATTTCCTATTAGGAAAAGGGCATTATATGTGAATCCATTCTGATTATTGCTAGATGCATCCAGAATCACTTTAATGACTTAATACAGTTCTCTGATTGATCACTGTTCTCTGTTTGAACTTGAGATATTTTTTTATTTGCATATTTATCATCAAACACTTGGTTTTCAGAGAATACAGTATGTATGAGAATATCGGGGTTGATGTCAGAAACAGTGTTCGAGGGTTCAAAATCCTCCCACTGAGTTAAGCATGAGCTCGTGTTTGGGGATTTTTGAGAACCAAGGATGTCATCCACATTTATAGTAACAGTGACTCTGACAGCAGCTCTACAACACCATTATAGGAAATACAAAAAGAAGCTATAAGGAAGAAGGGGTCAGACTGTTTACAGGGTCTGTTGTGATAGAACAAGGAGAAGTGGTTTCAAAGTAAAAAAGGGGAGATTTAGACCGGATATAAGGAAGAAGTTTGTTGTTTTTATAATAAAGGTGGTGAGGCACTGGCACAGGTTGCTCAGAGATGTGGTGGTGCCCCATTCCTGCAGACACTCAAGGTCAGCCTGGATGGGGCTCTGAGGACCTGGTAGAACTGGGGTGTCCCTGCTCATTTGAACTGATGGCCTTTAAGGCTCCCTTCTAACTCAAACGAGTCTGTGATTATATGAAACACAGTCAGATTCCCTTGCAAGAAATGTCACAATCACACAATTCATTTTTACAGAATGGTGAAAGTATGGCTAATTCTAAGCTTAGAATAATTAGTGGATTGAGCAAACATATTTGGTGAACCAAATACCTCTGCTGTATTGTTAAGAGCCACGATTTCCACACTCACTTTCTTGCTTCGAAATGATTTTTGTAAGCTTTGCCATAATGTTCCCTTTCATGGTATACATTTTAATGAAACATGCTCAACATTTCTGTGGGAACCCATCAGGAAACTCAACGCTTTCGGTTAAAAGGGGAAACAAAAATGTTCCATGTGAACTTTTTGTATACATGTGTGGAATGCTGTGCAACGAGCTGTTCAATCCAACCAGCATGGGATTTGCACTTCTGTCTCTGGTTAGGTCTCACTGGCAACTCTTCAAGTTACTCCAATGCAAAATAAACAATCTATGGTTTTTCCACAGCACAGTGCACATACTGCTGGGAAAATGTACTCTCCAGGATTTTGTGAATAGAACTAAAGAGATTTATTTCAGCTTTACTTCAAATAAACTGCTTTAATTAGTTAGTGTTTGTGTGCTAGAAAACTATCTGTTCCTCCTGTTTTGTTCAATATATTTTGGCAGTGATAAGGTAACACAAGTTGACTGTAAAAATAACAGAATCTGGTATCTCTGTGTGTTGCTTATGATGCTTAAAATTTCCTCTAGAAATCAGTCTGAAGCTCTTCCAGCTTTTGCAAAGTATAAAAACTCTCTGAATAAAAAGATCCCTAGATATTTAGACATTTGACAGTGATATGAACTTTGGCCAAGTCAGATTCTGGAATCTGGATTTGGAGCTTAGCTGACGTTCCACAGTTTGTAGTGCTTATAAAATAGCTATTCTTTGTCGGTGTAAAAAAGGATTTGTAGTTTTATTCCAAGAACCTGTAAAGCTGAAACAGTGGTAGAACTAGAATGTCTTGCTGTCCTATAAAAACCAACCTGTGGCAGTATGAAGACTCAGAAGTGAGAAAATAGGCTGAACACACACTGTGAATGGATGGCTAGCTATTAGTATATGGGTACTGGTTCATGATTAGATGCTGCTGTGGGCAGCACTGCAGGTCTGAGAGCAGCTCACAGCAGAAATGAGGTGTTTAGTTTGTCCATGATCCAGTATCACAACCACAGTGAGGCACAAGAGCTTTCAACAGAAAGCTTGGTAGCAGACAGGGCTGCCCAGGTCTTGCACTCTGCAGGTTCTGTGTCTCCCCATGGCCACCAGTTAGGGTCACAATTCATTCAGTAACACATGTAAAATATTTTTGATGAATTTGTTTTCAGGTAAAACTTTTGGAGCATTTTCTCTGGACTCATTAATGTCCCATTCTGCCTGTGCAGATAATGAATGTCTGCCTGTTACTTTTATCAATATAAAAGATGCTTTTAGGGAGGGAGAGATGTATAAGGAAAGGTACCAAGTTTGTTCTTTTTCCTGCCACCTGGATATTCATCACCTAGACAAAGACATTTTTCCTATCACTAATCTAAATCTCCACTCTTTTAGTTTAAAGTCATTCCCTGCTGTCCTGTCACTATCAGACTGTAAAAAGTTAAGGGAATTTGTAAGCAAGAGAAGGACTAAAGTACTGGAAGACAACTTTGAGGTTTCCCCAGAGCCTTCTCCAGACTGAAAAGCCCAACTCCCTCAGGCCTTCCTTGAAGGAGAGGTGCTGCAGGCCTTTGATCATCTTCATGGCCCTCCTCTGGACCCCCTCCAACAGCTCCACATCTTTCTTATGCTAGGGGCTCTGGATCTGGATGCAGTACTCAGGATGGTGCCTCACAAGGACAGTATTCTCAGTCATCTTATCCATAGGGTTGTCCTTTTTTCGGGTATTTAAATGTGCCCTTACAGGCTGGGTTTCTGTTACATATACACTGACTTGCTAAGGTATTTAGTGTTTCTTTTAGATGGAAAAAAGTATTGTGGGGAAGTTTGTTTTTTTTCGTGCCTTAGTGAGAGCTGGTAAACACCTGCTTCTAAAGACACGGTAAATCAATTTTTTTTTTACAGATTTATTAATGCTCATCTCTTATTCACAGGCATCTGTTTAATCTGTCTAGCCAGAGAGCTACCCCAAATCACATGCTGGCAGCTTTTAAGGTTATCATATTTTTTTCAAAGAATTCATCTATAATACATGTGACATGTTGGTTGAGGATGTGGATGTGTCAGTACTTCGAATGCTCTAGCTCTTTGTCTTGTGGAGCCTGGGATAGCACAGCCATTTTTGTGCATTTATAGAAGTATCTGATCTCTTAGAGTGATTAATAATATGTTTCATTTTAACTCATTCGAAAGGCTTCAGTGCAAATCAAATCTTTCCCATATTGTTCTCTCCTCAAACTAAGTTATATGTTTCCAGCAGAAGCCAACATATCCTGAGCAATAGGTGGAAGCTGATGGTCTGTCCTGATGCGATGAAGCTTCAGGTGTTTAAAAGCTTTTGAATTTCAGTTTAGATTGGTAGTAGCCTGATTAAAGAAGTGATGTATCCTGAGATACCAGCTAATTTGGCAGAGCAGTCCTTTAAGTAAAGAAGTCATCTGTTGTGATTGTAAGGATTAAATTTCTATCATCGAGAAATTTTGGAAGCTGCTTAGCTGTTGGAGGAGAGCAGGGATGGCTCAGACAGTAAAGCGGTGCATTGTGCAGTGCAGTAAACTGAGACAAAAGGCTAGATTTGCATCTCTGAAATTCAGGCGTGATTTAAATGTTTAAACTGGCTGGCAGAAGATTAACATAAAGCAAAGCTAAACTCTGTGTTGGTGACTGCATTCTAATCAGTTTTTAACTCATGAAGTGGTACCTGCCGAGGAATCTGCATCTTTTCAACCAAATTCATGGATAAATATGTTTAGTAAAAACAACATGGTTTTAGCAGTCACGGGAACGACTCTAAGAGTGTGCATTTGGGAACTTGATCTTTTTCCTTCAGCTGCTGCACATTCTCAGGGTTTTGTTGGGTGCCTTTTAGTTTCGTGGTTTGTTTGGGTGGATTTTCTGTTTGTTTGGGTTTTATTGGTCTGTTACCTTTTTTCTTTTTTTCTTTTTTTTTTTTTTTTGATAGGGCAGTTTGTTTCACTTACTGCCATGCACATGGGGAGAAGTTTGGTATGATAATCTCATTCTCAGGCGGGCTGTGACGATAGATCTACATGTAGGTTACATGTAGATCTGCATACAGATTACTTGGAGATTATTGTGCATTAGTTACAGTCAAAATACAATTCTGCAGTAGAGCAAAATGTGATTATTGCCTACAATTAGCAGGATGCTATTTCCAGTAAATAGGAAGTAGGAGCTGCTTTCAGACCAGCTGCTATTTCAAACAGTCGACAAGTAGTTGCAGAGTGCTATTAGATTGACCCCAAGCTGCTGCTTCACCAGATTAAACAAGCCTTACTGCCTCAACCTCTCCCTGTAAGTTTACAGTAGAAATTTGTGTTCTGTTTTCAAGTGGCTGGCATCTGATCTGAACTGCTTTCAGGTTTACAATTGATTTAAACTGTGTTCATTTTTGTATTTTGCAATAAATATATTTATTATTAGGAATAAAATATCATGAACGTTTGATCTATTCGATGTATTAGTACATTACCGTGTATTAGTGTATTACTATGTACTCCTACCACTTCTGTACTGATGCAACTGTATTTCAAGAACGTGATTTCCTGATTCATTAAGCTCTGGTGCCTTCACTCCCTTCTGACAGAAGAGTTTAGAGAGAATGCATTGTACACAGAAATGATGATGTTTTATTCTTTCTTGTTTTCTCAACCCTACTTTTCTTCCTGCTTTTTGGTTTTGGGTGTTGTTTTTTTTTTTGTAAGGCATCAGCAGATGAAGTGCTTTAAGCTTAAGAGTGTTCAGATTACATCTTACACAGCAGAAGTAAAGCAGTATAATTTTCTAATCAGAATGGTCTGAAATGTTCCATTAAAATGGAAAGATTTTTATTTGTCATAGCAGCTTTACAATTTGTGACATGGTTATGAAATAGATGAAGCCAATAATAAAGTAATCTCTCTTAAAAAAACTGTCATTCAGTTAGCTCTGACAAGTGATTGTCTAATTTATTTGCAGTGATTCTGAAAAACACACTCCCACATTTAGGGATAAATATATTCTTAGTGAGAAAACCAGATTTACTTATCTAACTCCTTTGTCTTTCGTTGTATAGAGTGCGGTGAAGCTGCATCCCTTGCCATAGAAAGGGAGACGTAGCGGTTCGAAAATGGCACCGGTAGAAAGCTTGTTCAGAAAGGTCAGTGTATCTTCTTTTCTCTTCAAAACAGCCACTCTGCAAGGAATCTAGTTGGTAATCTTGAACAGATTTTGATTCTAGCAGGCACCTATCTCTCCTGACTGTTGACAGTTATTTAACATGCCGAGGACTTTGGTACAGCTGTGTGCCTACAGAGGGGCAGGTGCCCTTTTGCCACAATATCATGTTGATGCAACCATGCGTGGTAGTATTTCACCAGTATGTCCCTGTGGTGCTCAGAAATACATTGTTTAAGGGAACCTAAAAGAAAATAGTGTCTGCTTTGTAGCCCTGGGCTGTATGTTTGGATGTTTTGTGCTGGAGCCAAAAGCACTGTTTGTAGAGGAAGATACAAACCCTGCAGCTCCTCTGGTGAATGCAGCAGGGATGATTCTTTCCCCTAAGCTGTTCAGTTACAAAAATAGCAATCTGTTCTGTGTTTCATGAAAGGTGTGGGAAGGTGGAGATACAATCTTGAAAGAAACTGAGGTTGAGAACAACCACACTGTGGCTCTATGCACTCGGGAATGAATGAAAAGTAGCTTGTAATGCCCGCATCAGCCATTATTCTATTTGTTTTTCTTCATTCTTAAGAAACCTGGATACAGTAACAGAAGATCTGGTTTGTGGGAGGTGCAGCTGCCAGAGCATTAACATGTAACAATAATTTGTTCTGAGTTTCAAAGTGGGGAGCAGTGGGGAGGTATCCTCACTATGTACTCCTGCATTAAGCTGCAGACAGTGTCCTCTTTGGTCTCCATAAGGTGTTTTCACAGTAGAGTACTATTGGCCAAGATTCAGTGAGTATCATCTACTGTCCCTCTTGCAGGAGGTGGAATAGCTGTGTAGAACTTTCCTGTCTACTCACTCTGGATGTTAAATAACTCGGAGTTGTGTGTTAAAACAGTGTAATGTGCTGCTTAGTTCTGCACGTCAGTAGAGGAACTCAGGAGTCTTACAAATGGCGTTCTTGCATGTTGTAGGAGCAATTCCATTTTTTGCCACTGAGAAAAAAAAATAATGACAGTGTTTCTTCTGTAGGTAGTCATTGAGATCTAGATATTGCCATCCCACCCAGGGAGTGAAAAAGACAGCATTTACTCTGCATGGCTTTAAAATGATGCTCAAAGTTGGGATTCAACATCTATTCTTCATCAAATCAGTGTTTATACTGCACATTTTTCTGTATTTAACTTTCAGCTTCCCTCTCAGGAGTCAACATCCCTTCTCTCTGCATGGACTTCAGTTTTGAGAGGCAGAAAATAAGTGGATCTTCAAGATGTAAAAGCATCAAGAAGTATCATTTGATTGGAATCTGCATTCTAGAGTGCTTCTCCAGAAATCCTGCTATCCAGATGTTTCAAGGCTTTATAAGTTTAAGTTATGGAGTGAATGGAACAGTTTTACAGAGTGATCCTGGCCAATCTTCTTTGGCCTGCTCTCTTTATTTTATAAATAATATATATTTTTTATTCAAAATAGGTTAAAAAAATTAATGATGTGAGTGCATTTCTAAAGGCCTTTTCGTTTTGCAAAGATCAGGGACTTGAGTTCTCAAAATTCTTCCAAGCCATAATATTCTTGGGGATGGTATTTATACTGAGACTGATGTTCTAACCCTCTCAGCCAAGTGGTATTTTCTAATATAGTTAAAGTTCTGAGTCTGTTGAACTCAGTGAGGTACAGACTCACTTGAATTGGCTCTAAATTGATAGGTCATATATATGTGATGAAAGAAAAAGTGATGAATGTGTATATATAAATGTGCAACTATGTACAAAATCAGAATGATCACATTGCTGGTATCAAGATTCAAGAATATTGTGGCCACAGCTGCTTTTTTTTTTTTCTCTAGGAGAGTGTAAATTTCTCACAGTTTGAGTTACAGTGCCCTTCAACCCTACTTGTAGTTACCCAAAGCGCAAACAGGAATTTTAGGCAGCACAACGTTCATTAATTCCTAGGGCTAAAGGGACAGAGTGTGCATAGTAAATAGAGCATTATCAACTCATTCCTGGGCCCGTGTTCCATGGAAAATCTTGTTTGTGGAGTGGGAAAGGAAGATGTAGATTTGAAACACATGAGCTGGAACTGTGCGCTGAACATTCAGTGCCCACAGTAGTGCTTGGAGTGTACGTTCCACAACGGTGGGTTTAGTCCCTTCATGCTGAAGAGACTTTTGATGTACTGAGTTATCTCAAACTTCTTCCTCAGTAGGTACATTGACTGATATTTAAAAGGTTTTTCAGCACCAAGAGGTGATTAGATTCTTTATTTTGTTCCATGTGCAGTTAGAGGAATGTATCACTGTTTTTACTGGGTGGAATGGAACTGGGAATTTGCTGGCAGGACTATATGTATTTTTCTAGATCCAAGTCACTTGTTTTATCTGCATGATTCAGACCTGGCAACTCCATCTCTTGTGTTTGAATGAGGTGCATGTTTACTGAATTGGTGTGCTGCTAAGATCATTTGTTGGCATTTTCTATCCTGATTTTGCGTTTGTTCATCACCCCTTTTGTGCTGGCTCTGACTACAGAAGCAGTTGTCATGAGAAATCACTCGCTCTAAGTATCTGTTGGTGACAAAGACCTTGGCTACAGATTAAGACTCTTCTCCTCTATTTCCCCTGTTGTGCTACCAGTGGGAGTATGTTAGTGAGACAGAAGAGACACGCAGAGATGTTTTGTCGATGAGAGGACGTTTTACTACCTGCTATAAACCGTGCCCTTTGGACGTGGTGTTTCATATGTCAGACTGTACTTAGGAGCAGCTCAGGCAATAGACTCCACTAAGTACTACGTCTGAAGTGCAGTTCTTAGGCTGGGAGAACCTGCCTCTATTTCCAAGGTACTCTCCTTTCTCTTCAGAGTTTTATGGAACCCTCTTGGAATGTTCCTACTTCAGCTGCTTGTGTTGGGTGGTTCTGTCACCAGCTGGCTGTTGACCACTGAAGCTGTTTTTCTTGTTAAAATCTAAACATGCATTTCTCACGGATGAATCTCATGCTGAGTTTTAAGTTGTGAAAGGCAGCACTAGAATCGATCATGTTGTTTCTGGTAAAATGTATTCTTGAGAGGGATCGTGAGCAGGAGGTCCCAGTTAATTGCAGTAGGATTTAGCACTGTTACCCGTGTGTTTGTGCCTTTAAAACTCTAAATTCCACGCAGGAGGATAAATTGCTGACTGTTCCATTCTGCCAGCTGAAGTGTGTTTTTCAGATAGGAATATCAAAGCTTTGTGAAGCTGTGTGGATTTACAAGAGTTTTCTGAGCAGGATCTTTGTCCTTTTGAGGTTTGATTCTGTTTACAGCCATGTCGTTATTTGAATGCTGTTTCTCTGCCAAGCAAAGCAGCAGAAGAGCTACCTAAAAGAACTGCAGGCAGCATCCCCAGTTGCTGGCTAGATGCAGCACTGTTCATTAGTTAGTAAGTAAAATCTGTTTTTGTCTTGTGGTTATTATTAAAACAGATGTCTTTATGATAATGCAGCTATCCAGATCAGATTTAGAAGCAGCTTTAAAGGTTTCCAAGTACTTAAATGATGCTTTGGCATCTTTTTCTATCTTACGCTTATTAAATAAACTTGCTTGTAGTTAGGTATAGCAAATTCTCCTTTTTCTTAAATGCAGCTCAGCTGTACAAATTCTCGTGCAGGTAAAAGTGATAAACAGTGTGATAGCTCAGAACCGCTTCAGCTCCGGCACCAGTCAGGTTTTCAGCATGGAACATGAAACAAATACTGAAGGAGAAGAAACTCCGGTGTGTCTGTGTGTCTGAACAAACTCAGTTTTGTTCTCTTAGGCTTAATTGAGAGAGAGACTTATTCTGTGATGAGATTTCATACTGTGCATGCTGAATTCCAGGGCTGTGCTTTAATCCGGCAGCAGCTCAGCACCACACAGCCACTCACTCACACCCCCCCAGTGGGATGGGGGAGAGAAATGCAAAAAAAGAAAACAAAAAAAAAGTAGAACTCATGAGTTGAGAAAAAAAATTATATACTAAGATAGAAAAGGAAGAGGAAAGAAGGATAATAGTGATGATAATTATATATATATCATCAGTCTCTGAGCAGCAGCTGCCTGCTTGGCCAATTCCCCATGATTTTTCAAGGTTTTTTTAACATGATGCCCTATAATATAGTATCCCTTTGGCTACTTGAGGTCAGCTGTCATGGTTCTGTCCCCTCACTGGCAGGACAGTTCAAGGAGTAGAGAAACTGAAATGTTCTTGGCTCCACGCAGCACTGCTCAGCATCAGCTAAACACTGGTGTTTTATCAACATTGCTTTTCTCTTAAAGCCAAAACACTGCATCATAGCAGACACTACGAAGGAAAAATCAGCTCCATCCCTGCTGAAAGCAGGACAGTGGGGCAGGCTTCTCTGCCTCCCAAGGTTGAAGCTGATGCAGAAAGCTGCAGTGAAAAGTCTGGGGGGTGTTCACTGAAGCTGTAATTGAGCAGCTGGATCCCCGGAGGAAAGCTGTTTCTCTGTGTACTGCTGCTGAGGTCTGTTTGCTCCGTGTGTTATTGCAGCTGATGCTTCAAATGTCACTGCAGATGTCCTAATAAGAACACTGTTCTTTCACTTGGCATTTTTGGCCTTTAAGAAACTTGTTAATTAGAGATCTGGGCAGCGTTAAAGCAGTGATTTTTGACTATACCTACTGCTACCTATGGCTTTATAGCTGGGTTCCCATGTAGTTTATTATTTGGTTTTGTTTTCTAAGATTCTGTAGGAAAGTTGCATACAAAGAATGAAGTATACACAGGTTCTGCCAAATCTGCTAGGTAAGCTGAAGCATTCAGCTGAGTGCGTGTTAGTTTTTTTAACATGCACATGGCTCTTTGAGGGGTAAAATGCATTTCCACTTCCACCGGTACGGTTCTGTGGGCTCAGTCTGCATGATATGTTGTGGAAAAGGCTCAGAGTAACTTGTGTCCTCAGTAGATACCAGATTGCCAGCAGTTGTAGGAGCATCTGCCCACGGGACTGCCCGGATTGCTTTGGTGGGAATGTGGGAGCTGGAACATGGCCACCAGAAGGTGTAATCCTACCAGCCATCATCAGGTAGCAATGCATGTGGCGGGAGTGAGATCCCATGTCTCAGTGTCACACACCTGGAGTGTCTGTGTAAGTGTTGAACACAACAGTGAGCTTTGTTCTCTTAAATCAGGGCACAGGAGTGCGAGAATTCAGCCCGTGGATGTCATTCCTTGCCTTTGGCCTTTCATGGTCTCTAAGCATTTTACAAATGCCTCATATTGTGGGAGTGAGGACTTTTCCAAAGGGATGTCACTGTGTGCAAGAAGGAATTCTCTTGCTGTCTCTGTTGTGACACCTGCAGCCATCTTATCCCGCTTCTCTCAGGCTAGCACTCCAAAATAATCCACTACGAACACCCACCCCCTCACCTCTCCTGTTTCTCCCACTTACATTCAGGTAGGCTGTACTTTTAGAGCAGGCATCATATTGATGCCTCTGCAGATTGTATTATGCAAAGTCCCATCTTTGGCCAGTGAGTGTTGTCCAAGGAATTCGGACTTCAATAAGCATGACTGCACTGCATTATTTTGCTCTTGCTGAATGGGTACAGTGTTTTTGGTGTAGAATAAGATTGTATTCCTCTGAACAAGCAGTAGTACTGTATGTTTGAGTAGGCTGTGCTAGTGCATGTAGTGTACTGTAGCTGATGGGGCCTGGAAGGCTTTTTAATAGCACTACAGCAATGAATGTTTACTTCCTGGAACGAACCAGAAATGTGATTCAGCAAAATCTCTAAGAGCTGTAGTTTTAATATTCTGTATGCTGGCGTGGACTGAAAGCACAACTTAGTAGTAGTTACAAAACTTGATGTGTAAAGTCTGTAACATAATATGAATGTAAAACGTCAGGGAAAAATAGAAATTAACCTTTTCTTCCCTGTAGTTAGATTTAAAGGAAGATGTGTTGCAATGCGTTCAGGGACCAGCTGCCTCCGAAGCAGTCATGGAGCCAGCAGCACAGATTTGCTGTTTGCATAGCTGGCTCATTCGTGAGTGTTGAATTCACAGGCTAAGGAGGCACTGTTGATCTTGTTTATTAAGCCAGAATTAATTAACTCAGAGTTACCTTTTCACTTCTGTGACTCTTGCTACAAAGTTTCAAAGTTGATCCATATTACTTGAAAATAGCTTGAGTTTAGTGATATTCTTCCAACTCTATCATCTTCTGTTTTGTAACAGAGCACTTGTTCTGAAGCCATCCATTAAAGCATTTCCATGGTACAGTGGCTTTTTTCATTACAGTAACGGTCTGTCAAACAGTTGGGCTGTGATGAGCATGTCCAGGCTGTGGCATTATGATGTACTCTTCCTGCTTAATGCTTGTTTCCTTTTCTGGTAATTAACATTGAGATTGTGCCCACCCTTTGTTTCATTCTTGCTCTGCTTTTTCTATTTTCCCTTTTGCTCTTCCTCCTGAATATATAGTTGAAATATCTCAGCTTTCAGCTGTTTGTGCTGTTTTGTTTGGGTACTAACGAGGGGAGTAGGTGTGACTTACAACAGTGGGGTGATGTATTTTGTTTGTAACTAACCCTCATGTTGTCAGGGACCGCACTGTGATTCCTTTTGTTCAGCTTGCTTTGCTCAGAGCAGTGGGGTCCAACTTTCTGCATTGCTTTTCTGTTTCCTAAAAATCTTCTTTATTCATTTTTCTAGCTTCAGTTTGAATCGTAAACCACGTGAAGTAAAATGTAAGTTTACTTTTCAAATAAGAGCCTGTAAGCTGGTTATGCCTCTGTGCTGCTTGAAATAACGTATTTTTTTCCGCATAAGGTTTTAAGATTTACAGCAGTATTTGCTAAAACTTTAGTGGATAACAACCACTGTTTTATATTACAAGAAAAAAGGAGGTGGTTTGTGTTAAGGAAAAAAAGGGGTAAAGGGATCATCCCTGGTTCTTATTTCAGCTGTGCTTAAAAAAAATAAAAAGCCACAACAATTGGTTGCATCAGATGCTGGTATCAAACAGCTGATGTAACTCAGAGGTATTACACCTGGTGGAATTGCTGTCATCTCAGGACTTTGTAGGCTTAAGCTTCTCGTTGGGGCTACAGGAAGCCCAGGGGGGAAGAAAGGTCTTCGTTTCCTCTGTCTTCTTTCTGAACTGGCATTATATGCTGCCTTCCTCAGATCACCATTTTCCTCTATAAGAGAAATGAAATTCCAGTGGATTTTCAAAAATGTTGGCCTGTTCTTTTCCCTGCTGGTTTCTGGAGGACCCAGGATGTGTACGAGCACCAGATTCTCATGTCATTATCTGGCATCCTGCTGATATAATGAAGCTCGTGGGTTGGTGCAGACGTGGCAGTCCAGGGAGGAGCAGAGGAGGCATTTCTGACTCAGAGGTGAAGAGGTAGGTGGGACACTTGTGCTGCTCTGAACGAACTCTGTGTGCAGGCATTCTTCTTTCACAGTGATGCTCACTTATAACTTTGTTGTGCGCACTCATTGCCTCAACCTGAGTCATTCCCACTGATTCTAAATGGCAGTGTTGGAGCAGAGAGCCCTAGTGCTCCTTCCCCCAGCTTCCCTCTGGCTACTAACACAGAAAACAGAAGTTGCTGTAAATTACTCTCCCTGTTCAGCTGCTTTGCAGCTGAGAATCATTTGTTTGATTTGAAAATGGGTATCCCAAAGATGAAACTTAATTAACTCTCAGGATTAGATTTCAGATCTCTCTGTATGTTAGAATTCAGCATTAGAAGCAGTTGTTACGTTGCTTTGAAGCAGAGCAGTTTGGCTCGTTAGTGTCAGTGGATGGTTGGTGGGAAACCTTGCATGAAGCAGGACACGAGGCAGCAGCTGCTGCAGGACTAGACAGCTCCATCTGAGAGCCAAGATGCTCCCTGCCTCCTCAGCTCAGCCAGAGCTTCCTCTGTAAAGCACTGCAGTGCCAAGAGCTTTTCCCATCAAGGAGGGCTGGCTTCTCGGGCTCTGTGCCAATAACTGAATGATTTGAAACAGTATAATAAACCTCGTTTTATTGATTTATTACTTTCAGTTGTGTGAGAGGCAACCAGCATGGCCTGGTGTTGGTACTTACAGAAATCCCGAGTCTGCAAGATGTGCGTAGTTAACACTACTCCGTGCAACGAAGGAATGGCACTCAGAGCTGTGCTGTTTCACGTGAATTTCTGATCCCTTAATTTTGTAGAGAGCAGATGTTTTCCAGGGAACATTGCAAACAGTCTGCTGACAGCGTGTGGATGTTTAGTAGAGTTCAGGAGTTTCATGCTGTTGCTGGCATTGGTACTTTTGATATCAAATGGGTTTTTACAAAAGCTTTGGATACTTGTTTTTACTGTCCAACAGATGACTTTAATATGATTGTTTTGTGTATGTTTCACTAGCATTTTCCACGTGTTTGTATGGTTTCTACAGGTGAATATTCTGTACATTCTGCTTTGTCATTTTCTATTATGGTTTATACTAGAGAGCCTGCATGGTTTATACTGTTCCGCAGGCAAGGACTGCATTAAAACCACTTTTGGTTAATTTATTATACTTGTCAATGCTTTTTTCCTACGTCTTAAAATCTTTTCCCCTGAGCATGGGCTATCTATGGAAGCCTTGTACAACTTTAATTAACTACAATTATCTAGAGTAGGGGAGGTTTGTTTGTACCAAGAAAAGGATTCACTGAATCCTGCCCCCTTGTCTTAACAGTGTTGTTTGGAGCAGCCAGGCCTCAGCAGGATGCTTACCTTCAGTCCTTTGACAAGAAGGAAGAAGCTCCTGCTTGTGAGGGCACAGTATAATCCTGCATTATCTAGAACGTGGATGTTTGTAACAGGAGTAACAGACTGTAGCGTTTTGATCTATCCAAATTTATATTAGAAGAAGATAGTACCTAGTTTACATGTTGTGCATTGTGTACTGACTGCCACAGATAGAAAGATGGCAAAGAGATGAATGCCTAACCTGCCTCATACAGCCTGCACTGAGTGTTCTGAAAGCGTGCAGATACAAGGGGGCCACATTTGTCTTTAAGCCCTCAGCAAAGCCAACTTTTTTGTGAACTGGCATTTCTTCAGAAGGGTTAGTGAGACAGCCTGCACCACAGATGTTTTCAGAGGCAAAACTTCAGCACCACAGAAGTAGAATTTCTATAGGTAGTGCTTCTCCCATCCTCAGTTCCCACCTCATCTGCAGAGAGGTCCCATACACCGTAACAGGAAGATCATTTCTTCAGTATCATTGATCAAGGCAACTGCAGCCGTTCTACTTTAGAAAGTAATATTCAGAGATCAAAATGCAGAGGTGTTGATCTTTTGGTTTTGACCACCACCTGAAGACTGAAAACTCTGCCAGGAATGCAGCGTGGCTGCTAACAATTACAGTGGGTTCCAAGTGCACCCATCATCGTCGAGTTGATTAGTTAGAGGGGATGCAGCAGCCAACCTGGAGAGATGGAGACATCAGCACTAGAAATGAAGTGTACACCTTGATCATGTTTTATTTTGCTCTCGCAAGCAGCCACAAAACAGGCTATAGAATAAATAAATTAAAGCAGAGAGTGTAGCAGTTTATACAAGTACGACATGAAGATGCTCGACTTCGCCATGATTCGGTGTTTGTCACTGCACTTGGTTCCGTGTTGAAGCAGTAACCAGCAAGAAGTAATCTAGGTCAAGTATTTCCCCCTTTGGCCAAAAAGATTTTTAAACGTGCCCCCAACTGACTCTGCTACAAATAATAATAAAATGTAGAAAAAAAAAAAAAAACAACCCCTGTTATGTAATATCATACAGTCATTATCAGTTTGTTCCAAGTGTGTCAGTCCGTTCCAAAATACTTCTGTCCAAAGTGTGTTGGCGCAACAGGATGAACTTCTGTAGTTAAAATTGTGATCTCTGGGAATTCCTGGATAATAGATTTGGCACCTTTTGAGAGAGAGAGAGACAATAATTAACGCTGCACTACAGCTGTATTTCAGCCCCACCTGTTAGATCATCATAAGCAGAATTCTGTAGGTGGCTCTGCCTCTGTTCTTCCATCTCATTTCTGGCTTAGCTGACTGCCTATGAGGAAAAACTTGCAAAATGCTGGTATTGTCCTGGGTTTGTTTGGATTGTAATCTTCTTTACCATACATGTAACTTCCAATCTAAACCCCACTGTGGTTACAGCACGGTTGATTTTTGATAGTGATTTCTGCCATGGCCGATTTTTAAGAGAACCCACGAGATCCATGTTCCTACCTCACCCAAACAGCTGTCAGAGCAGCCCAATGCAATCCATCGGCTCCTGTGCTTCAGAGCAACAGGAAGGTTTGCAGTGCTGCAGTCTGTGCTTGTAGGAATGTACAGCTTTAGGAATCCCCACCTCAACGTGCCTGCTTTCCCTCTCCTGCCCCTCACAGCCCCTCAACTTACCATGAGGTGTGGAGAATAGGCTTAGCAGGATAATGACACTTGGTTGGACGCCGTGTTCTATAAGAACTTTTACAGCCTCAATTACAGTATTACCAGTACCTAGAAGAGGAAAAAGGAAGATTTTCTCCTGTTTGAAGCACTCACCCGGAGCCAGGTGAGGTTAGCTGCCTGCTTTAGTACTGGTGTGTGGCTGAGTGGAGATACCGTCCTTCACTGGGCAACTGTCACCTCAGCAAGCATTAATTATAGAAGACTCTGGTCTCCTGACAGAGGAACTTCATCTCTACATTAAAATAACTGACTCTGCCAGGTCTTAAATGCTGAAGCCAGTGGATTTTATTAGAGCCCCGAGGCAAGAACACTCATCTAAAATATCAATTAAGAGCTCCATGTGCAGGAACAGAATTATATCTTAAACTGGAAAAGTTACTTCATCCTGACAATGTTCTGATACATTTTTAATAGCATTTAATTTAAAAATAATTTAGAATTAGAGTATTCATCAAAAAAAACTCTTCTAATAGCGTAACAAAAATACTGTGAGAAATCTTTTCTCATATAAATTCAGGTTTTTTTACATTTTGCCACTGGACCTTAATGCATCCACCTTTGTCCCGTGCAGCCGTACCCAAATGATTTCTGTAGTCGTGTGAAGTCAGGGTAATACAGATTCTGACACAGCCTGACCAAGTCCCTGCTGGGTCACCTAACTCAAACCAAAATCTAATAACAGCCCCCGAAATTCAGAAACTTTCCTTTAAATGCAGAACAGTCACAGCTCGGCCATAAAAGACATGGGTACTTACTTAGTATTGGGTACATAAGAAGAACTTTCCTCCTGTAAATGTCTGGTGGAAACTTGGCATAGTACACTTTTGCTCTCTGAGTTTCCTCATCGCTCTGTATCAGGATCTTCCCTATGCGGATGGATCTGCAGCAGTCCCGTAAACCTTGTTCCATTGCTTCGCCTCAAAACAGCAGGGAAAGAAACTGTTACATGCTAAGGAATGGCACCACTATGAGACATTAAACAAGGCAGTACCAATACTCTTCAGTGAAGAGTTCTCCAAAGAGTTTTTCTTGGTTCCCAGTTTTTAAAAGGCTGCACACTATTTAATGTTTTCTGTTTAGACAGAAAGAAAACAAGTCTGTTCGGTGTTACTTAGCTCCCAGGTATTAGTGTTCTCATGTACTAGTGCTAAGAGGCTTTTCAAAGCAGAGAGGTGGAAACATCAAAACAAACTATGTCATAATTGACATGTGGTTTGGAAGACGTCTTTGAGCTTTGCCCAGAAGAGCAGCACAGGAACCTGTGGAGCCACAGCATTCCCAGAGTTTCAAACAAAGTAACAGTGTCCCTGCTATCACTGAGCACGACTCATCTGGAGAGCTGCCTTGGAGGAGGAAAAAACTAGAAACAAACGAGGAAGGAGAGCTGCTGGAGAAGAGGTGAGATGAAATCTACTGCAGTTATTTGCTAAAACATTAGGAAATGGATTACCTGACATTGTGTGATCAAGAACGTCTAAGAAAGAATGGTAAGTAGCAGTTTAGCTAGAACTGTGCTGTAGAAAAGTGTTGCTGCACTTTTTTTAAGAAGTTGGTTACAGGTTTTAAAGATGCACAACTCGTACTCATTCAACAACCAAAATCTGCCTACCACTTCTCATTATGCTGACTCCACAGTTTCCCTTTTCAAATTTCACTCCTTCATACTTGTATCCTAGGAGAGGAAAGAAACCAAATGTCAGTGGCAATGATTGCTCCCTTCTGTCCCTTCCTGCAGCCCTTTCAGGGCACGCTGTGTTAAGTCACCCTGTGTGAATGGACATGAGATGCCCCCACATACCAAGAGGACAGTGCTGAGCAATGTGAATCTTACAAGTGGCACGAGCCAACCTGCACACCGTATACTGCAGGCCTCAAGCAATGGGAACAGAACAAAAAGCCGTAAGGGAATTTGTGCTTTCTTTCCTTGTAAATTGCTTCAGAAGTGGCACAGGTGTGATCCTATCAGTGTGTTGTATAACTCAAATATTTAATAGTTATGTGACATGAAGGATGCTGTGCAAAGTGACCATATCGTATGTGCCCTAAGAAGCCACATAAAGGCACAGCAGTGCTGCAAATCAAGAAGCACAGCCAAAGTATGATGCTACAACAACTATCATCTCAGAAGGGCAGAAGTGGGCAGTGGTATGCACATGAAGTATCATCACCAGCACTAGGAGCTCAACGTGTTGATTCAAAGACAGCAAAGCAAGACAGTCGCACCCACACATCTAGTCCCACAGTAATAATAAATATGCACCAGACCACTGCTGTGAAGAATGTGTGGCAGTGCCCTTTATGGACTTTGTATGTTCCGCTGTCTGACTGAAAAGTCCAAAGGCCCCTTTAAAGGAGAGGCAATAGGGTATTTCATTAACGGCCTTGAGAGACGTTCTGCTTTTGAGCCTTAAAGAACAGACATTGCCAGGCTGATGGCATCTTACAAATGCTTGGAGGAAAAGAGTTCAGTATAGGTAAGCAAGAATTCATACGTTAAGTGTTTGGATTCCCAAGGCACTGTTCCTCCTGGAGTTAGCTCATCTGAGGCTCTTTCAGCTTCCTGACCGGGTACAGGTATCGAGCAGAAGAGCTTAGCACTCTGACAGAGGACAGCTGACGCAGTGCCAGGTGTGGCCAGCAATAAAGGCAGAATACAGCCTCCTCACCAGCATGGCCTGTGGCCAGACAGCAAGGTCCAAGACACTCACTGCATGAAACAGCCAGGTAAGCAGCCCCCTGAAGAACTGCTGAGCTTCAGAACGGTGTAACCTGCAGTCACACTGCGTAATACACAGAAGCTGATGGGCTTTGAACTACCCGTCACCAGCTGACCTGGAACAGACGTGAAGCCAATGCTCAAGAAGCAGCTCCTGATTTATTTTAAAATGAGCAAAGGTAAGTGACTGTGCCTTCTTACTTTGGCTAGCTTCAAAAGGAGTGCTTTCAGCCCATCTTTTCTGTAACCAAAAGTAGGGTCAAGAACACAGATGATTTATTGTGAAGGGTAGAGGGGAAAAGCGCACAAATGCACAGAGCTGCTCTCAGCCTGATTAAATGCCAGTGAAATCCTGGAGGGGAGGAGGACTCACCTGGTGCAGCTCTTACAGGTGTAGCAAAGGCTCAGATCTCATACTGGAGGGGTTGGTACTTAGTAAGCAGCAGCTCTGCTACCTGAGCAACCTTCTGCATCTTTACCGTTAACAGGAGCAAACAAAAAGTACCGCAGTGGCTTTCCTCTCATGTCAACACAGCCACTTTTTGTTCCTGCTTACCATCACTCCCAGCTGGCTCCCTTTTGCAACAGGGGCAGATTTAGGCTGGCAAGGTAAAACTGCTTGTGCAGAGTACTTTTTAATGCAATAGGCATGTGAAATGTCAGCAGTTTTAATTCAGCGTTAAAGTGTGGGTAAGTAAAGTGATAGTGCATAGACAATGGGAAATTTTCACTGCAGTTTTGCAAGACCAATTTAAAGCCTTAGTAAGATAATTATATGGCCGTGTTCTGTTCAGCTGTGTTGTTAAGCATCTTCTAGTTTTGTTTTTTTAATACTTTGAAGGGATCTTAACTCTGCACTCTAACCTGAATGGTAAATTGCTCAGGCTTTTTGTCATGGTTCCATGCTTTGTAATACTAAGTTTCCACTTCTGGTTCTATCTGAGGGAGGAGTAATACCCCACATACCTGTTGGAGTGGTCACTGTGCATTCTGTGTATGGCAATTGATTCAGTCCCTCTTCAACCACGAGTCTGATCTGTGCAACCAGAACAAAACAGATTTGATCTATGAAGACAAGAAATGGCAGTTGTTTTTGCAAGAACTAGGTGAACAACTCGCAGCCAAAGAGATCCTCTCTTACTTACAGTTTAAGGACTGATTTAAAGGTTCTTTTTTTGGAGCAATGTGTACATATTGTACACAAATCAAATGATGGCACTGAAAAACAAAATTGGCAGGGGGATTGTTCACCAGCACTGATGTGAAGCACTGACTTATTTTCTACCTGGCAGATAAAGGCATGAGAAACAAATCTTCCACCAGTGCTGGTGAACCACCAAAGTTAACTTTCACTTTGCTGACAGAAAATGCTACTGAGAAAAAAAGGAAAACCCTTGCTCAAGTTCCCCATCAGCTGAGCCCCAAGCTACATCCACATTTCCCTGCAGAAACTGCTGGGGCTGCCCAGAACCGCCACAGGAGCTGTAGCAAATGCAAACACACCACCAAGTGCCCAAAGACAAGTCTCTTTATCACCCTTTCCCCTGGCACCTGGCAGCTGTGGTTAGGAACACAATGCCAAGCAGCTGTGCTTCCACATGGTACGGACAGCCCAGCTGCAGCAGGGACAGCTCTGCTGGAGACAGAGCTTGTATGTAAGTCACACATCCCTCCAGAGCCCAGACAACCTGCAGCTGTACTCCAGGCAGAGGCACTGACACACTCATCCGGGCCCAGAATGACTGCCCATGAAAGATGCTCTGGGTATTAAGATGTAGAAAATTCTCTCTGCTAGTGAGCCAAAGGTTCGTAGGCCAGAAGTGCTCAAAGACAGCAGCTGTCATGCCAAAGAAACCTATTAAAGCAAAAGTCACTGTGCAATGGCAGAAATGAGGTGACTGCTTCTGGGACTGAGCACATACACTGCTCGCTTCACACAGTGCTCCTGGAGCAGCACAGAGCAGAAGGATTCTCCTGCTCTTCCATCCCACCCTAGCACACACACACAGGCTCCACAAGGAATCAGAAAAGGTCCCTTACATTAAAATCCATCTTTGAAGGTGTTTTTAGCAATTTACGTATGGCAGCATTCTTTTTTCAGGGGTGAGTTTGTGACAGTGTTCAGAGGTGGTGGGGTTCAGTTGGAGGGTGCAGTTCACAAATACAGGGAGCAGCAGAGCAGTTCCCAGGGCAAACCAGGTAGTTCAGCCACTGCTCTCACTGCAGCAGAACTGCACAAAGGAAACAGGCCCTGCTGTGGTGTCAGTCCACTCTGTGCCTGAAGGGAAGGCAGCTTCCCACCTTACTCCTGCCTGAAAGCAGGCTTCTGGACACTGTAATTCAGAAATTGAAGGTACCAGTGTTCTATTACTGAGGGACATCTCGTTTAAACCAAGACATCCTTGATCTCATTTTGGTTTCTGGTTAATTTCCTGAGCCAGGTTTGGAAGAAACTTCTTTTTTTCTCCATACTGCCTCGTTGTTGACAGGGCTGGCATCGGTGCGCATTACTGCAAGCTTCT
Organism: Callipepla californica brunnescens; assembly: GCA_023055505.1. Taxonomy (NCBI): domain Eukaryota; kingdom Metazoa; phylum Chordata; class Aves; order Galliformes; family Odontophoridae; genus Callipepla; species Callipepla californica. The sequence continues at coordinate 6,861,820 of JALIRH010000013.1, forward strand.
GGCAGATGAACCAGTGTGGGTCTACGTTCAGATCACAAATCTCCTTGTTTTTACTACAAGTATCAATGTTTTATGAAGAGGTTGGGAGGATTCTTTTGTTAACTTGTCGGTGTTGATAAAACATTTACATTTGTGCTACACTTTCTGCTGCCCTCACACTGAGCTAGGATAACTTGCACCCCTTCTCCCTATGATGCAGTGCCCAGCAGCTTTGTTCCCCCACGTGGCTGCCACTGCTTGGCAGCTGAAGCTGAGCTCGTATTGCTGTAGCCCCTCGAGAGCAGGGAGAGGTGAAGTCTTGGTCCCAGCACAGAAGTTTGACCAGACATTAAAACCGTGAGTAAAAGAGCAATAATGAGGAAAAAAAAGTCTATTTTGGAGGGAGTGGGGGAACTAAAACAAGTGCTAAATTCTAGTTAACGTGTCAAGGCTTACAGAATTTAGTTTATGCATTTCATGCTGATACACAAAATTATACATTCAATGTGCCCATGTATTACGATTACACATTTAAGATTGCCTCCGCAATAACAAGGAAAATACTGTTTGCTTTCAGTCTCCATTAGATCTGTTAAAACTGCTAGCAAAAGCCACAGCTTATAGCAGATGAGATGAGGAGTTTCAGCTAACTACCACGTGAACACCTTGAGGATGTTAAAATGTTAGTGAACCTGCCCTTTCCTGGCCAATTAAACACGTGAATAAGGTCTCCTTACCACGCTCAAATACCACTGAAGAAATCAGGTTTGACCAGTCCTTCACGGTCCCTGAGCAGAGGAATTCGGATTTGGGCAACCAGAGAAAGCAGGTTGGCCATACTGTCATTTCCAAGAGGTGTAGTTGCTAAATCAGGCAGCCAGCCCCAGTGCAGGTAGGGATATCAAGGAAAAAGTGAAGCAGTGAAATTCCAATAAATTAGAATTGATATCAATTAAAAAAAATAATAAATCTGTTTTTAAAAATTCAGCTGGACTGGGTGACCTTTGGAAGTCCCTTCCAACTGAACTGCATTCTGGAGTAACCAATATAATCTCCTAATTGATGGGAAGCCAGTAGTTTAACTGCACTGTAGGTGATAACTACACTGATTTCCTCGATGATAGTAATTCCTAAGTGGATCCTCTACCCCTCATGCTGTAGTGTTTCTCAGGAGCCGAAGGGAGGGCAGAGCAGCAGGCTGTCCATACTACTTCATGTTTATACAGCTCTCCTCACCTCAGGATTTCAAACCACTTTTAAACTGTGCATCACCACCCCCATTATGGGGAGAGAGGTGGGCAGGAGGTGAGGTGACCCGTTCTGCACCACTCACAGCTGCTGGAAGGAATCACCTCCTCTCTCAGACTTCAAAACCGTGCAGTCTGCATTCAGCTCTCTGCAGAAAAGCACTGCAGTGCTGTGAAGCAAGGGCTGCGGGGCAGTGCAGGTGATGAACACCTCCCCGAACCCAGGCTACAGGTCAGCTCACTTGGTCCTTGCCAAAAACTGCACATGGGACATCCTCTGTCTCTCTGGGAGATGTCTCCTCGTGCTGTTTCTCGCTCTTTCAGCCCACGACACACAGCTATAGTGCTCACTCAGCTCTCTGCACTGCCCACCTATCTGACTGGACCCAGTTTATAGGGTGCCTCCCACCACAACCTCATAAAAAAAATTCCTAGGTGTCTGAGTGAAAATGGTTTGGGCTTTGTGAGCATCTCACTAGTTGTACAGAAATCCTGCACTGGTGTCACCAGCAAAGCACTTGTACAGCGTGTGGCTGCAGGGCAGCACAGATCTGAGGGCTCAGCACAATCCTGGAGCACCTCCAGGGCACTCTTTCAGCTGTCTCCTACCACAAGTCACAATGGCTGATCGTTTCCTGTGCTTCAGGACTCCTTCCCACACTTTCCTCTCCCTCATGGACAAGATGGGTTGTCTTCCTCAAGATTTTAACCCCACATCTTGCAGCTGCAGGACCTCAAGACTGGCAGTCACTTTAAGAAGCCTCCTGCTAACCTTTACCTCAGGTATCTTTGAATATTTATTTTATGTCATCCCCTCACGTCAGAACAAACTGGTGGAAGAAAAAATTCTACCACTATCAATTTATCAGCTTTAAAATCCCTCCTTAAGTCCTTTTCCTAATGTCACCTCACAAAATACTTGCCACTAGCAACTATGACCTAGTAGCAAGCTTAACTTCATTCTCATTTTCCTTCTGCACCAATGTTAAAGTTGACAGGAAGGACTGTTCTTAAGAGGTGGGAGCCCAAGGTAAGGTAACACGAGAATGTTAACCAGAAGCTCTTACTGCAGCAGGAGTACTGCTGGGGAAGGGGCCTGGCACCTGGGCTGGAGAGCTGTACCCTTTGAACATGTGGCACTGCTGATGTTGGCCTTTGTTGGCTTTCTAAATCCTATTCACACATTTAAGCAAATGAAGAAGTTAAAGCCACAAAACAAACTAAAAAACCGAAACAGGAAGAATGGCCCACACTTGAGCTCAGACTTACACAAGCTGTGGATGTTTCCTGTGCTGTTTCAGCTTGCTCAACAGCACGAAGGACATTATGTCTATTTAAACAGTGTCTGCAGAGAACTGCTGGCACAGAATGAAGCTGAGACTGTGACTTTCTGTCTGTTCCTTATGAAGTACTATTGGCAAAGAAGGACGCTCTGGTCAGTGACTTATCCAGCAGCTACAGGGATGAGTTTTGTTGGCTTGGGCCTTTGCTGTCCCCGGAGAATGGAAGTGGCAGAAACATCCTCAAGAAGGGGAAAGCAGAGGGGAGAGTGGGAAAAGCTGCAGAGGTAAAATGCACCACAGTCACAGCCTTCAGCTGTGGTCATAGGAAAACCCTGAGCAAGCTTAGATCAGGTATGGATTAAGATTGGGCTAAACCTGTCTGATATAGCAAATAGTGCTGGTAACTGATTGCTCCCTGATCTGATCTTTGTTAGAGGGGGAAAGAAAGGCTTTTCTCATTAACCAGTGTGCATCTGCAAACAGGAAACACTCTCATGTATACGTATGCCACAGTATATGCGTGTGAGTGCGTGTTGTAAGCTCGTCACTTAAATGAAATGAATGTTTCATTCCCAACAGTCTTTGTTCTGACTTATAAAATACATGAAAACTTGAAATTGCTTTGTCTCTGCCAGTAACTACCCCATCATTAGAAGCAGATTCCCAGTGTGGGTGCACACAGAGATGCTTATCTCACACACTACATGCGGTCACTCGGTAATATCTGGACCGCAAGAAACAGTATGGATCTGTTCCCAGGATCAGAAGGACTTTTTCACACTAACATGGTTATTCCTAGACTCTTTGCATCTGTTTTTAAATAGTCTTCTCTTATTGGTACTTCTTGCTGTCCTCAAGCAGTTGTGCTTGGTAACAACACGGTTTCTGGAATGCTCTGAGAGCAGTCTGTAACGAGGAACAGAAGTCCCCACATTGAAAGCTGCAGCCACATAGCAATTTCCACTTTGGAGAAGTTCCTCCCACACCATTATTTGTAGCCTGCAAGATCCATTTTAGGAAAGAGTCAGAAAGCACAAGACCAAGAAGAAGAAACGCTTCACCTACCAGGCGATCAGCAGAAAACACGAAGTCTCCTCTACTGGCTGTCCTGAAAAAGGGAACAATTTCTGTTTTAAATTGGGGAATAATTTTAAGGACGTTGCTTAAATATGGCATTATTTCAAGGACAACGTATTCTAGAGACAGCTGGTAGAAAAGTTTCTTGCTGGACTCCACCTTTATCCCGCAGAGATCCTACCTCATGGGTCCTGAGGTGGGCTGCAAACTAACGAGGGCCGTGCCTCTTGTTGCTGGCAGTGCTGCTCTGTGTAAGCAGCAATTAAAGCATGTTGTACCACCACTCCAGCTCCAGCACCTCAGAAACTCAGATCTCTGCAGCCCAATAGACATCTTTAAGCAAGAGAGCTTTGCTTTGCTTGCTCTCAAATCAAACCATGGAACGACGACAGCATCAGACTACAGAACTTGAGACTAAATGAGCAGGGATGCACAAGTACCATGACGAAAACACCTCTGTGCTGGCCTGCTGCTTGGGTGGAGCTTCTGGCCACCGTGCCTGCTTGGCTCCTGGCCCATTCAGAAGGCAGGAAGAATAGGCTCACCTCTTCCTGCCACACACTGCGCAAATATGCCACGTTGAAAGTTCGAGAGAAGTAAGACCAGGTTTTAACACCTTGCTTCCCACGTCGGGACTCTGTGGTCAAGGAGCTGACATTTACAGTCCACAGACTGTACAGGAATCCTCAGGCATTATATATATCCCCACGCAGGGCAGTTATACCCCTCTCTCATTGTCAAACTCTGATACACTGTAAAGAGAGTGGTGCACTTAAACCCCAAGGTTCTGTAACATCTTGTGTTCACATGAGTGGAAGCCAAGATGTTTGCCAGCCTGGTCCCCATGCAACCAGCAACCTCCTAGCCATGCTCAAGGACAGTCTGAAACACAGCCTCATCTTCCTCATACATAACACATTATTTCTAATTTCAGACGCTGTTTGTTTGTACATTTCTCGCTCTTTCTAGAAATGACAGGCTCTTCCTGACTTTCTGCTACTTTGACTTAATCAGAACCAGTACCCCCAAACAAACCCCATCAAATAAATGTCACCACACAGACTGCTTCAGGTTGGCTTTTTAAGGGCACTCACGTTCCCAACTGCAGTATGTACAGAACCAGAAAACTAACCGTGAGCAGCACCGGGTGGAAGTGGTACAGTGCAGACAGACTACAGCATCCCTGAAAATTTACCCACGTTTCATGAAAGGATGGAAGGGCAAACCATCAAACAGCGTCACAGCTGCGGCTTGGACTGCAAAGTGATGCACAGAGTGAATACTGTGAACAAATAGAGCGTGGCAGGCTCGAGCTGCTCTGCCCTTGCACAGGGACTGGGATGCTGATCCACAGAGCTGCCTTAAGCAGCTGTGCCTGGCTTGGGGGGGATGGAAGACAACACTGAACAGCGGTGGCACGTATAAAAACTAGAGCTAAATAATAATGAAAACAACAGAGCTCGTGTGCACCTGCAGCTGTGACCGGGTTTCATGCCCCACATCACGGAAGTGTTAATTTCTAGCGGCCAGAAGAGCTGACGGGCAGAGGCAGGGCTGCAGGGCGCCGGCTACCGCTGACATCTGCGGGCACCGAGGACCTGAACACCATCAGCCACCGCTGCTCGCATCACAGCGGGCAAATCGCGCTTTTAATAGATGCCCGCTACGTACGTTTTGTCTTACGTTGCACGCTAAATTTAATACGCCATAGTACCGCCTTCCCCGCGGAGCAGATACAGCCGCTCGCGGCGGGAGGTGCCGCGTCCGGCAGAGGGGCTCCATTTTGCGCTCGTTTTCGCACTCGACGTTCGTGACAGAGAGCCGGGGGCGGAGCCGGGCAGCCGGCAGCTGCCGGCGGCGGCGAGCATCCATCCCGCCGGGGCGGAGCGGAGCGGAGCGGCCTCCTCCGCCCGCGGCAGCGCGGATGCGGCGCGGGACACGCGGCCGTGGGCCCCGCCCGGAGCCGCCGGGAACGCGGCGGTGGGGAACGGCCGCCCCCGGCCCCACGTCACCGCAATGGCCGCGCCGCGCCGCGGGAGCCCCGTCGGGAACGCGCGCGGCCCTCGGAGCGGCTCCGCGGGACGGGGCGGCCCGGCCGTACCCAACCCCCAACCCCCGGAGCCGCCCGCCGCGCTCACTTGTCCCTGATGATGGTCTGCAGCTCCCGGATCTGGTCGTTCATGGGCAGCAGCTTCAGCTGCGCCCCGAGCGGCGACGCGCCGTCCTCCGCCGCGGGGCTGGGGGCCGCCGCCGCCCCGTCGCTGCCGCTGCCGCTGTCCGGGCTGGGGCTGCCGCTGCCGTCCCCGGAGGGCTCGGCGAAGCGGATCAGCCGGGAGCAGCCGCCCGCCGGCGCCGTCTGCTCGTCCTGGGGCCGCGGGCCGCCGGCCGCTCCGAGCCGCCGGTTGTGGCACGGCATCGCCTCCATGCGCCGGGGAGCCCCCTCCCCTCCCCCCCTTCCCCGCGCCGACCGTGGCCGCCACGCGCCGCGCCGCGCCGGCCCCGCTGCGCCGCCGCCGAGGGGCGGGGACGGGAGGACGGCCCGCCCCCCGCCTCCTCCCATTGGCTCCCGCCGCCGTCGCTCAGCGTGGCGCGGGGCCGTGGGCGCGGGAACGCGGGGCGGCGGGACGTGGGCCGCGTGGGGTCCGCGTTCGGCTCCGAGCCGCTGCCGCTGCCGCTGCCGCTGCCGCGCTCTCGAGCGGGCTCTCGCCGTGCAGGGGCCGCGCTCCGCTCTGAATGCTGAGCGCGCCGTTCGCGTCCCGCGCGTTCTTCACCCGTCCCTTTGGCAGGAGCCTTACCGCGCGAGCAGGTAGAGCTGAGGCGGCACCTGACGAGAGCTTGCCGTGGGACTGCGGCTGCCTTCAAAGCGGGGGTCGGAGCTGTGAGAACGTGACGGGGTGCGGCAGCCTGCGGAGCCGTCTGCCCCGGCAAACGCTCACGCGTGGTCACGGTTGCTTAGCGCGCCTGTAGTTCCTGGCAGCACTGGCAAAGGTCGCTGTGAAAACGGAACCTAATTACAGGCTAGGCTTATAGCGATTAGATTGGAGTATCAGCCTCTGCTCGGAGCTGACTCTGGGATCCTTGCGTGTGCTAAAGATGACCTGGAGAGCAAACAGGTGGAAGGGACACCTGGGAGCTGCGGGAACCCGGGAGCTGCAGCAGGGGCGGGTTGCTGCGGCCGGGGAGGTGAGGAGAGGTGATGGAGGGCAGGCTGTGAATACACGTGAACGCTTCTCAGATTTATGCAGGCCGTTTTCTTTTTTTCCCCAGCGTGAGGCTTCAGAAACAACCCATCCTCTCTTGTCGTGTGATATATATTTATGGGAAGTGTAATTTTGAGCTCTGTTTTACAGGGGAAAAGCAGGGAGGAATGTGTCTGTGCACAGCAGCGGCTGTTGGAGAGGCAAAGCCAGAAGAAGGGCAGCATCTCCCGTGCTCTGGTTTGACTGCATTTACCATTAAGCTAATTTGCAGCCACAGTCCCAAGTAGCAGGCCGTGCAGCCTAGCAAAACACAAAAGCCCCGAACAAAAGGTGAGCCAGAGTAAGAAGCATTCTGCAATATGTTTAGGGATTATTCTTAACCACTACTGCCCTATTACCTAACTAAATAGTATCTCTGTTGGGGAAACTGCAAACCACGAGGTACACAAGTCATAGAACAAGGATGCGTGTAAAAGCTGCTTGGGAAGATGGGATGCTAGTCTGAAAACGTGGGGATCGTAACTACAAAGCCTAATGCCAGTGCAGGAGTCTGACAGTGCTGGAGCTCATTCTAGTACCATAAAACTCACAGGGCAGCAGGTTTTGCCCTCATGTCGCATCATGACGTTGTGGCAGTCTTCCATCAGATAATGTGCTAACTAAATTTCTGACCTGTAGACATCGGTCCTTTTCACTGTGCCTGTTCCATCTCCACGTTAACATGAATAAACTTGTTAAGGCAGAACCTAAGGGTAGTTTATTATTTGGAGTTTTGTCCTTGGGTGGGAGGGACCTTGAGTTGCTACCACAAATAATCTACAACACCTGCAACAATTAAAGACCCCCTGCATTTTCACTGAGTTCAGTGAGGTTTGTTACTGACATCAACAAGTGAGTCACAGAAGGGATGAGATGCACAGGAAAGCTCATGTGTAAGGTTTTTCCTTCAAGCAGGTACTCTCGGTGTTGATTTCGATGCTTGCCATTTTGATGCTGCCTCTTAGATTCATAGATTCATTAGGTTGGAAAAGACCTACAAGATCATCTAGTCCAACCATCCTCACACCACCATCCCTACCCACCAAGCTACTAAATCAAATCCCTTAGCACCTTGTCTAAACGCTTCTTGAACAGTGCAGGCCATTCCAGTGCCTGACCACTCTCTCTTCTAGGCCCAAATCTCGTGTGCCTGCATGCTGCCACCTGAGAAGGCATCTTCTGAGATCCCAGAGCTGCACCAGCCCTGCCTGATGGAGTCCAGAGGTGAGGCGTGTGACTGCTTAGATAGAGAGGAACGATGAAGGATCAGGCCAAACGTTAATACAGGTCAGAGATTATTTAATTAGAAGCCTGACTTAATCAGCATGTGTGTCTAGACACTGAAGTAGAAACAAGCTCTACCCATATTTCAGGGATGGTGCACAAGGCATGGAATTATTTATAACAGGACTGTTTTACGGGATTAATAAGATGATATATTAAATTCTGTCTTCTTGACATTCATACAGTCGGGTCAGATTTGGTGGGTTTTTTTTCTTTGACTTCAGGTTAGTTAACTGTCAAGTCTCAGATTTCAAACACATGTAAATTGTGCTGTATCCTAGTTACTGTTCTCCAAGTGCTTATTTTTAACCAGGCACCGAAACTTCTAAAATTCAAGCTGTTAGTTAGGTGACACCACACGGCCAGTAATTAATGTCAGCGTATCAGGCTTTCACTGTCTGCTTCATATTTAAAGTTAACACTCTTAGCTCCCCAAGGACCAGAAAATATATGAAATGTGAGGGAAGAGAGAGGTACTGCAGAGATTTAGGCTGTTAAGATGGCACGTTCATTTATGAACAAGCAGTGCTTCTAAACATTTCCTCCAGTGTTGCCCTCGGTGTCTAAAAGTCATTTCTTAGTGCACAGTGTAGTCTTGAACGTGCAGATTTTCTTCTTGGTGGATGTTACATGCAGCGTGTATACGTTTGGCATTTCTGTCTTGAGTTTATGGTCCATTTAATGGCAGCTGGTTTGTGTGTGACTGCACGCAGCTGATATCAATGTGACTGAAGAGTTGGCATGAAATAAAGGATAACAAAAGTACTTTGTATCCATGTGTTCCCTCCTAGAAATTCAAAGGGGGAACAGCATTTATCTTTCTTTCCAAGAAGTCACAAACTGTATGCAGATTGAAGCTATTAGCACTGCACAACTAATTCAGTTGATCCTTTCTTCTGCTCACTACGCAAACATGATCCTATTGCAGTGTTTTACAGGCCAGGAGTTAAGATTTCATTAATTCACTCCAGAGTTTAACCATTGTTACTATAATTTAACATCCCCCCAAACATCTTGTTGGAATTTCTCTTGTTATGACTTGCAGTTGTTGCCTCTTGTCCTCTCACAGTGTACCTGCAGGATGAATCTGGCACCGTTTTCTCTTCTGTAGGTGTGTTTAGTGTAATTGAAGACAGCAATTGCATAATCCCTCAACCTTTCCTTCCCCAGGCTTGGACAAGCCCCGTTCTCACCTCCAAGGCAGTGCATGACATGATCTTATCTGATTTATGGAAAATCTGCAGATGGTCCCACTGTAGCTTTGTGTAAGGAACTTGCAGATACTGTTTCCTTGAACCATATATGAGGAACTGTTCTGTTGCCCCCAGGTGGGTCTGTGGTTGCAGAAACTTGTTACCTTGATTGCCATCTACTGGAATTGCAGTTCTGTGAAGGGAGGGTTGCCCTCTGCGAGTTAGGTCCGATTTGATTCTAAATACACAAAGAGTTAACATCTTTTGTAAGCTATTAGGTATGTATAAGAGGAAGTAAACCACCAGCATTTGTAATCTGTTATTTTGAATGGCAGTCAGTCCCCGTGGACGTTCCTGATCTGCAGCTCTTGCTGGCACATCAACTCGATGCCTTTTCTCTGCAGTGCTGGAATTCCCCAAAGCCTTTGCCAAACACGCTTTAACGACCTGGAAAGTCCCAAGCATGGGGTGTGATGGGGTGAGACCTTGGTGCCCCTGCTCCTTCTGCCGCAAGGGTTGGAGTGCCCTAGTGCTCATCAGGCTGATGCTGCTGGCTAAATGCATGAATTAATTCTCTCCTCGATCTTTATTAGCAGCTTTCACACGGCATTCCATAGGCTCCGCAGCCCTATTAAATTCCCTGTGACAATTACAAGAATTTGCCTTCTGGAAAGACTAATTCATGCAAGAGCTTTAATGAGTGTTTTTCCCCCTCCCTGTAGATCTGTGCTTAAAAATCCTCACTCATGCTGATACAAAAACACAGTTGCAGATTATATCCTTAAAGATATAGTTATGTTAGCGTGCGTCGCAGGACTGAGTCTCTTATCAGGCTGGTAATGAATTCACTGTTTGCTGTTAAATGAATGCTCTGATTATTTTTCAATGCTTTGCATTACATACATTTGCAATTCCATTCTTAGTGAGGCTCTGTTGGAAAATGTGCTGATATGAAAAAAATTATTTTCATGTTCTGCTATCATTTAGGAGTAAATGGAGTGTTATCTTCCTTTTTATTTTTTATTTTTTTGTATAACACTGTAGACTAGCCATCTGCTCTAGTCACTGCTTTCATTACTAACAGGAGAATTTATTTTTAGGTTCATATAGTGTGTAATACTTGTGTATTGATGCTGATCCTCAGTGTATGCTTAAAAAATTAGCTGTTCTTTATTATCGATGCCTATTCAAGAGCAACAGAAGGAAAGCATAAACAAGCTATCCTTATTTGAAGAAAATTCATGGTTCTACTTTGTAAGCTCCTGTACTAACAGCCTGGTGAAGCTGTTCATGCTTGAGGCGTTCACAGCTCAAGGAATCCTCAGGAACATGAGTGAGTCATCAAATTACTCCTGTTTCTTCTTAGCGAGCTGAAACAATGATCAACCACCTAATAATAGAGAAACACCATGCTGCTGATGATAGCTTCTTGTACAAGTTATCAGTGTGACCTCAATATTTCACTGAGATGCAAATTTTTAATTGCTAATCTCAATGGGGTGATTTTTTTTTTTCTTGCTGGCCTTGAGACGTGGCAGTGGGGTGTAATTTTTCATAAGGTGTGTTCTTAGCGTGGTGTTCATGCTATCCTGCTCTGCTCAAGCGTTCTGAGCAACGAAAATGGGAATACTTCAGATCATTAGTCACTGGTAATGAGGGTGCTTGTGGCTCTAAGACAGAGGTTAGACAATGGTGTTCAGTGGTTGGCATTCTGGTTAGGATATTAGCTCTGCAGCCCTGTGATGTTTGTGGTGTAGATGAGATACGATGTTCTAAACAATTTGTAGAACAGCTAACAGTGTGTTCACCTAACATTGGAGCTGTCACCGTGGTAAATCTGTTTTTGTACCTGACTCTTGCTTAGCATTAGGATCAACAGAAACCACTTCTTAATGAAGAAAGCTCAGAAGACATTTTTGCGATGCAGGCATGCTTCTCAGAACAGTTCGTTTATTAACAGTTGTTTAATTGGATGCAAAGCATAATTAAACCGCACCTCAAATGTATGTGGAGCTGCTCTGTTCTTAAAGGTGAGGTCTTAGGAATAGCAGATCGTATTTTCTCAAGAAATAAGCCTAAGAATCTCTACCTCAAAATCAGGACTATGTCTTTCAGCACATATTCTACTTGTCAAAACTAATTTTATGTATCTCTGAGTAAAGAGTTATTTTTTCCCCCCTCACAACCTCATTCTATTTTCTCATTTTTATTTTCTCCTTTAATTTCTTCCCATTAATTTTCCCTCTTCCCCTCCTTGTGTTCATTACCTTCCAATATGGATGATTGAGTATCTCCACTTTTGTCTGTCTTCTAGCCTGACTTCTCATTTCACTTTGATTGCCACAACTGTGGAGTAGTTGAGGTTGAAGAAAACCGAATAAGATTAAGTCCAACTGTCATCCCATCACCACCATGCCTGCTGAACCACGTCCTTAAGTGCCACGTCTGCCCCAATAAGCAGTCTCTGTGAAACTGTGCTGTTTTTTTTACAGTTCTTGTCACTATTAGTGAATTTCAGTGCTATAATCATATTAAGTGCCTTTAAATAGAATCTAAAACCTGTGAATAATAGAACAAATTTCATATTTGTTAACTGCTATGTGTTAACAGTCTCCTGTGTGTGACTCCAGTGTTTGGGTTTAACTGGTGTGTTTGTGCATATTCACCATCTCAGTATTTTGTATGTAAATCCCAGGCTGTCACTACTGTGCATGTTCCACTGCAAGCACTTCTCTGCCACGGTGCAAACCTCCTGCGAGCATAGCCTTGATGAATTTTTACAGATAGTTTTATTCCACTTGCCTGGCTAAGACATTTCGTGTATGCGTGCCAAGCTGTCAAAACTGTGAGGCTGTAAATGAGGCCAGAGCTGCCATCCTCAGGAAACAGAGAATGCAGGATTTGAGGGCATGATGCTCAAGAGCTGTAATATCCTGCCGCAGTGTGGTTTAGGTTTCTTTTGATTGGAGGATGCAATGCTTAAGGAACGAGGGCTAGCCCAACGTAACTGGATATTGTGAGATTTATTTCTGTGAACAAAGAGCAAAACTGTGCCAGTTCATTTAAGGCTGGAAGAGTGTCAGGGACGCTGCTAAGGGTGCATCTTTTGTCTGAAAGAATAAAATCTACGTGTTATTAGAGCAATAACTCGTTGTATGAAAGTGCTGGAACAGTCCAGTTGTAAATAAGTTACAGCCTTTGCAGTTTTACTAATTCTGAATCATTTCAAATGTGCTGTGATTCCGCAGTGTGCATGCACCATCTCAATTGCCTGGCTGAATGCTAATGAGCTTCTACCGAAAGTAATCACAGATAGACATCTCTTCCACATCAACACCTATTACCAGCTCCGAAATTGGTTTGTTAAGCCTACTAGGGATATGCCCATAGTTCTGTAGCTGCCTGTGAAAACTGGAAGTCACAGCAGGCACCGTGAAATAGAGCAGTGAGATGGACTTGAGGACTATCACATTGTGCCCATACCAGGGGGATGCCTGAGTGTTTACTAAATACACTGCAACTATCCCTAAGGCAGTGTAAAGACAAGGTAAAAACGAAGGAACAAGCCACATATGGATGGCCATATATTAACAACACGGTTCCTATAATTAGAGGCAGGCAGGAAGCGGTATATTAAGAACATGCTTCTATCTAGCAGTGCCTTAGATCAGCTCTGAGATTTTCTCTGCTTCCTCCAGCGATCCAGCTGACAGATGGTGTCATAGCTTTGTGGCTGAGATCCAGAAGTGAAATGCTTGTCCTGGGTTTAGCTATCACTAAAGGGAACCTTGAGTTGGGATGTGCGTACCCAGGCTGTCCCCAGCTTTTCATTCAGACCTTTCTCTTCCAAGAACATTATGGGATTGGTAACTTGGGTTCATCACTCATTTTAATGCTCCCCCTAGGGTTTAGCATACCTCAGTGCTGTCTTCAGAAATGCTTTTTTCCTTGGATGGAGTAAGCTTAAGTCATCCTCCGCCTGTATGAAAAATGGGATTTCTTCATTATTCTTCTGGTACATCAGTAGGAAGAAGTCACAAACCTATAGTCGAGCTATTGGCAATATTTCCTCCATTCTGATGAGTTCTTTACCCAGTGAAACTTTTTCTGTGTAAGTTGCCAACTCTGCCTTTTATGAAACTATAAATAAGTGTCCCATTTATTACTATTTCTTGATCAGGATTAAACATAATCATAATCATTCACATTCAGGATGAGAATAAGCTTAAAAGGAATTACGTTAGGAAGAAGTTCTTTACTCAGAGGGGGGTGATGCCCTGGCTCAGAGAAGCCCCATCCCTGGAGGCATCCAAGGCAGGGTCATATGGGGCTTTAGGCAGCCTGATTTACTGGGTAGCAATAGGGAGTTGGGACTGAGTGGGGTTAAGGTCCCTTCCAACCTAAGCCGTTCTAAGGTATCAACTTCGGCTTTGAGGATTCTGTGATAGCAACAGCTGCTTCAAAAGAGCTGAATTAATATACCCATTGGGAATCATTTGAACCAATTTTTATAGCTTCTGATAAAACCTTTTGTTTTATTACGGTTCATTCTTTCATTGTGCACTCCATTTCACAGTTCACATCCATCTGCAGATGTAATTTTTTTATCCATTCTGGCTACTTTTCCCCTTCCGTTCATCTATTTTTTATATAAATAGAATAAATTAATTCAAATGTATTGTCTCCCAAATGCCTTTATTTTTATGGACTATATCATACCTCTGCGGTGGAATTTTTGTGGTTCTGCACTACACTCTGCTGTACAGTTCTTGTAGGGAAGAACTAAGCACCCACTTGCAGTGTCTTTTATTAGCCAGATGATGCTTTCAAAGTGTTGAGAAAACATTAGCAAATTAGTCTTCGTGCCAACACCCAGTATGTCAGGGGTGTCTTCATTTTTATGTTTTTTATCTTCACTTTGGTGCGAGGGTTACTGAGACATCCCTGATGGAGCTGTGCAGCACGTTAGGATATACTCATGTCCTGGTTTGCTGACTGTACGTGACATGGAAGTATGGTGGCCATACTGTGGGGTGTACCCCTCAGATTTGTGTAATATTACTTTGCTACAGTATTTTAGCAATACTTCAGAATTTTAATATGTTTGCAACGTATTATTTTGTGAGAGTTGGTGTGGAAGATGTCCAGGTTTGTAGGTTTCTATTCACAAATCTCCTCTGTGATGAGTTGTTACCATTCCTGGGGCTTCTATTTCTTCTACCAAGCTTCTTTTGCCGTTTATTCTGAGCAGAGATTGATTTTTGTCTGAGTTATACGAGGGAATCCTCTGCTTCTACAGTTAACTCTGCACGTAAGGTGTTTTAAATAGTGTTTTAAACCCTCTCTGCTATCTTTTAGGGTCTACATCACAAGCTTTGCTCTGATTTCTGACCACTAAGGTGTACGCATGGCCTCTACTTTCTTCTTCTGTCAGTTGTCCCATCTTGTTTTTTGCCTGTCACGTTCCCATTAAGATACTTATTTGCCAGATATTTAACTTCCCCGTGTTTAATTTGATCCCGTTACTCCTTCTTTCTATCATTGTTCATAATTTCTCACCCTCTAAACGTTTACAGTAGGGGTATAGTCACCCCTTAGTTATCAGTGAACTAAGCTGAATATTTAGCACTTCTGCTCTGTTTCTGGAAACGAATCACCTCCTCTTCACCAGCCTTCTGACATGGGGTTTTTTTCAGCATGAGATGAAAGACAGGACTTCATTTTCAGTATTCAATTAGAGGGCTAAATTCCCATTTGTATTTCATGAAAGGAATATATGTATTTCTTATGTAATTAGTGCTGGCTTGATAACATTAGAACTATGCTAGATAAAGATTGGTGCTAGCTTGTACTAAATGGGGTGTTAATGGAATGATGTTTTCTATCTTCAATGGTAGTGTCTCGTGGAAAGTATGTAACCGGTCCTGTAGACAGCTCGGTGTAAAGGTGTGCGTAACCTGCTGTGCCATCCTTGCTCCCTTTAAAAGGCAGCAGTAGTACAGCTGTCAGAACGATACTGTGAGGTTTGGCTGTAGCTGTTTGCCAAGTGCTTTTGTGGATCTCCGTCAGAAAGGCTGCAGAGCAACGTAAAACACCGTGAGAGCACCGTTCAGCGTTCTGCTGCATCCCACAGTAAAACACCCTGGGCACGTACCACAGCCGAGCGCGGCTCCATCCACAACACACCGCGTCTGCTGAGCGCATCAAGGCTATCTCGGCAATAGCAGAAGAAACTGGACATGGCTGTAAATGCAGACAAGGTGCGGTCCCTCACCCGGGGGTGTCCCGCTGCGGCCGCCACGTCGAGCCGGGCGCCGGGAGCGGGTTCCGTCAGTGCGGGTGATGCCGCTGGGCGGCACTGCTCGGGCCGGGCTCTGCCGAGCGCGGGGACGGTGACAGCGAGCTCAGCGACACGGGAACGTCGCCTCGGCCGTTTACAGCGAATCCTGCTCGGGAGCAAAGCTGCGTATCGAGGCGCGGGCAGGAAAAAGCCTGCCTCGGTACAAACCAGCCGTCCTCCTGCTCCTCTCTGCCTTTCTCCCCCACAGACGAGCTTACCGCTCTCCCTCAGGGCAGCAGCAGCACCGGTGCTCGAGCCCCCGTTGGCTCTGAAGAAATCTACGCGGCCAAAAAAGCCACGCAGGCTCCCATCCTCCTCGCGGCCCCGCTCCAGCCGTCGTGCACGGCCGTGCCGGGCGGGAGCGCGCCCCGTCGGGTCCCGCCGCTCCGCCCCGCTCCTCCCCGCGCTCCGCCGCCGCCCCACAACCCCCCGCGCTCCGCAGCCAACATGGTGCCGCTGGCGGCCTGCTGCCCGCGCCGGCTGCTCCTCACCATCGCTCTGCTGAGGCCTCCGGCGGCCGCCGCCTGCGCGCACGGCTGCTTCGCGGGGAGCGGGCGGCGGCGGCGGGGAACGGTGCGTGGGGCCGGGCGGGGACGGACGGGACGGGACGGGACGGGAGGGTTCGGGCGCACAGGGCGCCGCAGCCGCCGTCGGGGGTCTGATCTCCTCGTCCCGTGCCCCGCGTTCGCGCGTGTCTTGTGGACGAGCGTTCAGAAAGCGCGTGTGCGGGGACGCGAACCGCGGCGCTGCCCCTCGGGGCCGGCCTGGCCCTCGCTGCTGCCGCTCGCCTCGCTTAAACATGGCTGGTGCGTGGTTGTTGCTTCGCAGCGAGCTTTGTGTGCCGGGGGAGCGGTGCCGGCGTGGGCAGTGGACGGACCCTTGGTGTCCGAGTGCCCGCTGCCGTCCTAAGGCGTGTGCATTGCGGCTTGCTTGCTCGCGTGGAGTTGCTGTTCCGAGGCAAGGCCCTTTTTCATAGGGAAGTAGCTAGTCATGTTAAACTGGGGAGGTAAGGCTTCTCTTTGGAGTCTGACGTCGGTTTTGTGATCGGTTTCAGCGTTTAAACGCGGGGCTAAAAGGCCTCCGCTAAGGGAACGGTTGCATAGTTAACTGCTCGTTGGCAAGAGGTTGAAAGCTTTCAGTCTGAGTTTGCTTGCGTTTTCTTCTCTTACATTTTGGAGCGGTCGTCCCTTCGTTATTCCCATTTACCCTTTCTTACCCCATCCGCTCCTCAGTGCGTGCGCAGTAATTCTGTTCCCACCCTTCTCCTAGTTCAACTTTTCAGAAGTAAAGCACTCTGTAGTGTGCTTCCAGCACAGGAATGAAGTTGAATGCGAGCGTCAGATCAACTTCTGTAGTCTAAAGCATTTCTGTCCTCAAAATTCTTATTAAAAATGTGGTTCCATCGTGTTAGTACCCGAGCAGCATCCCATCTTCTCTAATGCCAGAGGGGCGTGAAAGTTTGTCAGTGTTCTTGTGCTGGGGGTTGCCACTGCTGTCTTTGGACGTTATGAACTTCGTGCTGAAGACGAGCACTCGTAACTAAGGTACAAATTGGAATTCTTTCTGTCAGCGTGTTCCAGTGAATGATTTTGGTTGCAAGTAAAGAATTGAGCACAAATCTAAAATTGAACAAGTCCGGCTTTCAATAATTCATACGTGTTTTACAAAGCGAGTGAAGGAAGTGCATCTCGGAGATCAAATGAATTAATTTTCCATAAATTCTCAGATAGCTATTAGTTCTGCTTGATAATAACCTTAAGCCTTTTATCCTTCCAAGAGTACTGCTATTTTTGACAAACTCTCATTGTCACCCTGATTTATTGCCTCTGACAGGCAGAGTTCTGCTACAGATGGCAATCAAGTTTATGTTACTTAGAGGAAGAAACACTCAGGACTGAGCTAGTAAATTTGTGTGGCTTTTAGTATTGACACTTGTGTGAGATGAGAAGCTGAAGCTGATGCACAGCAAGTGGTTTGATATCTTGGTACTCAGTGTTGTCTGGTATTCCTAGAAATGCTGAATGTCAGAAGGAGCAAACAGCAGTGTAAGCACTGTGATGTAACTTCTTATTTCAGTCCTTTGAATGTTTTAGTTTTCATGTGAAATGTTGTGCGTATACCGTATACATATGGTATATATATATTTAGTGTGTGTAACAGCTCCTCTGTGACGTTTATTGCTCTGTTGTCGGTATCAGGTATGGGTTAGCTCTTGCACTAGGTTGTTGAATGTATCAAAGGGCAGTAAAGGTGACATAAATGCTTACAGTCCAACCTGTTAATATTCAAATGCAGCAACTTGTTTGGATGCTGTTGATAATCCCTGTCCTTCTTCCCTCCCCCTGCTCTCCAGCAGTTCGATCCGCCTTGCTTTCCTGTGTGATAGGACGTATGACCTTCGTGTCCTGGAGAGGAAAACAGCTGAGCGTGTGGAGTGGAAAAGCAGATGTCATAAATACTGTGGAACTGTATGGATGTTGTCAGGCTGCGTAACTCTGATCAGCTTCAATTTGCTGTTGAGATAAATGTCTGTGTCCAGAAATGCAGTTCCTTCCTGTCGCCTTCCAGTGGTTCAAGGTGTCAGACCTCCTGTTCTGAATGTCAGCCCTCTGCTGAGCAGCACTGGGGAGAACTGCCCTATGGTGGGCTTTGAAAAGCGACCTGAGGTGACCATTATGTTTTCTAGGAAACTTGTTCTATCTTTGTTTTTGTAATGGGGCTTGCCTGCATCCAAAATAAATGCTTTAACGGGGGAAAATAATGTTTGACTGAAAAGACCCAACAGCATTTAAGTGAGGATAACTATTTCAATATGTATCTGCCTAAATCAAGAAATATACTAAGGAGTTTCTTTCAGAAATAACTTTAGCTCTGTAAAAACCATGGCTTGGGAAGCTGTTGTGAAGGGAAACAGCAGAAAGTAAAAGAGACTTTTGTTTTTTTCTCTTTTCCTTGCTTTATCTTGGCCTTACAGCATGCCATGTGTCATGTGATAGTGTGTTCTTGTGCACAAGTGAGTGACATCCCTTGCTCTGAAAGTACTTGTAAGGAGTTGCAGGTATTTTGGTTAAGTTTACTTATTTACCTGAAGCCTGATCGTGTGAAATTCTACTGATGCTTATTGTCTTGACATCATTGCTAACTTTGATTTTCTCATGGTGTGGTTGCCAAATTTAATGCATGGGAATTATTCAGCAGTCTCCGTTCTCTGTTGAACAGAGTGTATGTCATTGTAAATAAACACAGCAAGACAAGAAATTAATTTCTAGAAGATTCAGCTTTGTTATGAGGTCTTTTCAGGAGCCTCTTTCATCGTAGATGTATGCCTGGTGAGACAGAACAGCTAAGTTCTTAGGATTTTCAAAATCCCTTTATAGAGTAAGTACTGCTTCTGAGCAGATCAGTGATCCCATATTTCTGCCTATAAAAGCAGGCGCCTCATTATACTGAAAACTGTTGCAAGGAAGGCTGTGTTATGAAAAGGAACAGATGGGAATAGGACAGCTGGATGTGGTGCTCATGTGGGGGATCCTGGGGGGGCACGGAGTGCACAGGGCTGGAGTGGAAGTTGCAGTGGTGTGAGTTGGGCTGCATGATGGTGCTCTGTGGGTCTTCTGCTGCAGAGATCTGCTTTACTCAGACGTGTGTGTGCCTGTTAGCAAGATGAAGTTATGGGGGAACATCTGAAGGTTGTTTCATTTGTTCTGGATACGTGTACAGAGCAGCTGCACAGCATTAGATGCATCTTGAGTTAAGTTTATATTGCTCATGCTGGTAACGATTTAGTTTATATTTGTAAAGGTAATGTATTCTGCCTACCAGAATGTTTTCATCTTTTCTTGTTTGCCTCTGCTGTTCATCTCTTCCTTTCTTGCTGTGTGTAACTGATAACACTGGGATGTGAGTACTGCACAGGTTCTTGTATCCTGCCTTCACTTTTCTGTTACACTTAATCTAACAGGAATTCTTTTTTTTTGTTAGCACAGTACATTATGTGCTCCACAGAGAAGCTCCTAAGTGTGGGTTTAACCTTGTGTGAGTGTGTTTGATCCCTGCTGTTTGTTTGCATTGATAGTATTTGAACTACCACCAACAGTCGTGTCACTTGAGCAATACAACTTTTATGTGCAATCAGTACTAGGCATCTGTTTCATCCTTTAGAGTATACAGAGTCATACCCAAAAACACATTAAGGGAACATAATGGTGCAGAGTTAGCGCCAGAATTAAGGTACCCCATGACTGCTGAAATCAGCAGGGCTTGTGTAGGGATGGAGCTCTGAGATGGGACTGCTGTCTGTGGCAGTAAGGGCCAAGCATGCCTTTCTTTCACAGTCTGAATTTATTGGGCAGGAGTTGCAGGGAGGGACAGAGGAGTGCTAAGTCTGCTTGTGGGGTGTATGGAGAGTAAGAGTATAACCTTCAGCCTTGCATCTGTTTCATTGGTAACACTGTGTTGGCTGGAGGTCTGACCATTGGAATAAGTTGCTCTCCTTGACACTGTTCAGTTCTTGATTTCTTTGTTGGGTCTTGGTTTTCCTGATGCAGTAATTGATATAGGTCTGTTGGGTTTTGATAGAAATTGTTACTGTGATGTTTCTCCTCTACTTCCATCAAAAGAAAACTTGTGGAATTGCCGCAGGATATAAATTATTAGTAAACCGTTGCAGTGTCTTAGTATGTTCTCAAAGAACAGTACTTAGCTTCCTTCCAATAACTGTTGTGGCATCAGTTGTCTGTTCCCATGTACTAGGAATATACAGCAACAGAAATGCATTCTGAGTTATCAAGTTTGATAATACTTAGGATTAATATATTCTTTTTCTTGCAAAGCCAGGCAGGACAGAATGATACCGCACAGGAGAGGTTCCAACTGTGTTGTCTTAAGAGAAGCCAAAGCATAGCAGTGAGCAGTTGGTTCATCAGCCCCTAACCTTGTCTGTGGCTTGGTGTTTCAGCAGCCCTTTATCTGCATTGCTTCTTAAAGAAGTATAGATGCTGGCATAAAGACACTAAGTATGTCAGTGTCCTGTCTGCATACTGTAATGGCCTTTGCTGAATTCGAGGGTGCTGCTGTTTTTGCATTGGTTGTGCAGCTTCATTTGGTGTTAGGTCCCAGGTTGTTGTCACCTGCCATAGTGGTGGTTGCTGCAAGGAGTGCTTAATCCTCCTCTTGTGTGTTGGTGAGGGCTTTATCCAAAATAACGGTGCCTTTGTAGCAATTACATTAATTTACAGGAAGCTGGGACGTGGTGAGGTTGAATCCCTTGTCTCCTTCCATTATGTTTTCTGTTTATGAAGCTGTCAATGTTCATATGGAGAGCATATTAGTTTAGATGGAATTGACTGTGTTGACAGCAAGTGACAAGGTTATCTACAGTGAACTGCCTTGCAGATGCAGCTCCTTAATTCAGCAGTGGTCTGGGAAGCATCAGGGCAGTTCACTTGGGCCAGTGAGCTCTGTTAAGTGTACAGCGTGCAATTCTGGTGTTTGCTCTTCCTGCGTGTGCTGCTGTAGAATTGAGGTGTTGGCAATAAGCGTGTCCTGTGTGGTGATATTTGTCCTTTGGCTTGAGGTGATGAGCAGTTTTTGCTGGGTTTGTGTGTGTGTGTGTGTGTGTGTGTGTTTTTATCTGTGAGGTGTGTGGTTAATGTTGGAACAGTAAAACATTGAATAGTAAATGAGTCAAGGACACTGTGGAGTCTTCATTGCTAACTGAGAGGTCCTTGTTTTCCCCCGTTGGGAAGCACTGTAAGTTATCCTGTCTGGGAAAAATAAATGGTCCTTAGAAACTTCTGCAGAAAGTTAGTTGCTCTCGGTGTGACACGTAAAGCATGCTGCTGTTGGTGCCTAACTGTGTGCCTGTGAGGTGCACTGACAAGTTTGTGAGTGGTGACTATCTTGTGTCCTGCCTGCCTGAAACTTGCCATCAGCCAGCCTGTGATTTCTAGTGGTCCTGATGCATCCAGGGAAGAGCTGTAGCTGTGATTAGCCTTGTGGTGTCAGCTGAGCTGTGAGGGATTGGAAGTGGCAGGACCTATAAGCGTAACAATTCAATGTGTAAAATAGAACAAAAGAATATTTAAAGAAGTCAGGGGGCAACCTGGGAGAAGATTTAAAATGAGAGGAAAAGGAAAACTTGGGGACTTTGATGCAAAAGAAATGAAGTCTGATGGGACTGAGTATTAAGAGGAGGAGAAGCTTAATTGTCATTTAGAATTTTTGATGGTTGCATGCAATTTATTTTACAGCAGCTCTCCATGAGTTCTCATTCTCTTTTCCTGTGGCCAGTTGTCAAAAAAAGAAAACCATCTGCCTCGTTACCATGTTCTGCTTGTTTACTTAAACCAGATGAATATCATCTGAATGTGAAATGCATGTTCTGCTTTGCTCCATTACATTTTTTTATTCTCCTCTTCATTCTGTAGATTCCACCTATCTGCAAGCAAAGATCATGGCAGAGTCTGATGGGAGGTCATTCCAGGCCATTATTGGAGATATCAGAGGTGGGTAGAAATTTCTCTTCCTACTCATGGGGAGGAGGAAATTCTTGGAGAGTCTTTCCATATTCTCCCTTCCCCCCAACCCTTTCAATTTTGAAGTACAGCAGTTTAAATGGAAGTTGCGTTTCTGCCTCTTGGAAGGAAGAAGCCTTGAAGCTTCAGACTTCTGCATTTCCCTCAGACTTTTTGAATCCCTTAAAACAAATGGTAATACAGTGCATTATAAAGAATTCTTATAAATGCAGAAAACTTACTTAAATTCACGCTGCCAGGCACATAAAATCCCAGTCCTAGAGAGCTGTGAGTTTTCCATGAGTATGTCAGACTTTATTACTTCAAAATCCTGCTTACATTGTGAAATATCAAGAAACTTTGCAAATTTATTCTCATCGTTGTGAGCACCAGGATGTCAGGCTCTTATTCTTGTGAAGTCTGCTCGCTTTAGTGCTAATGTAAACATAAGATTCATTTTTTTAATGGGCTCATGGAATAATGATGGTGTATTTCCATGTAGTGTACTTGGCTTGAATGATGTTGAAATGCATCTGTCCTTTTTTATTACTGTTAAAAAAAAGAACAACGGGACAATGCTCACAGAACACACTTAAGCTAAAATCTTTTGAGTATTTTGGCTGTGTGAAATAATCTTTGAAGTATTCTTTAAAATATAAAAAAAATGTGAAACTTTGCTTTGGGAAGCTCCAAGCTCTTGTGTCACACTGTATCTAAACAGTTGTGTTCCTAAAGAGCTCATAAATAAGTTTTACTGAAAGGAAGTTGAAAACACTTAGCAAATCTTCTGGATGAAATGCAGCCTCTTCTGATAAACTTTAACATAGCTACTGTTTGTGGCAAGCATGTTGAAATCAGAGTAGTAGCAAATAGTTATTCTTTCCAGTGCATCTACCTGCAGTAATAAATTCTTTTTTTTTTTTTCTTCTGTGTTTATTTGGCAAGTCATCTTACCCATGTGGTTGGAGAAGGGAGCACTTGTTTTTACAAAGCAGGTTTGCATTGTAACTGCACCTGTACACACTTTTCCAAATCGCAGCTGGGGCAATGGACCGTGTGGACTTTTATCTGTCACACAGTACCAGTAAGCCATTCTCAGCCTGATAGGAAAGAAGTGGGAAGCAAGTTTCTCTCTTTATTTTAAACCCTCAGTGGGTTTGTTATTTTTGTACGTGAAGAGGGGATTATTGCTTAAGTATGTCCCACTTTATTTATTAACTTGTCCCAAGTACATTTATCTTCCAGAACTTTAACTTCTTTACAGTGTTCTTCATTCTACTTTTTATTCGTGTCATTTTAACTTAAATGTTTAAGACTGTTTTCTTTACCTTCTGGCTGCTTAGAACATTTTCTTTGCTATACAGCTAGATTTATAGTTCTCCTTTTTGTTTCCTTAAGCAAGACAAGGTTTCTGAGGCAGGATCTTTTATTAATGCAGGCTGATTCAGTTGGAGGATAAGGGGAGAAAAACAGACTTACAGTTGTTCCTTCTGTTGGCTTTTAAATGCATGTTTCCTGAGGTTCTTGCAAATGAACTTCTCTTCTTCACACAGATTTCCCCAAGCCTGCAGCTGATAGAGAAGAGAACATGTTGGCACGGGCATGCAGGTGGAGGGCTTCACACAGATCCAAAGGAAGGGGTAAAAATTGCTTCATTATTATGGCTTTTTTTTTAAAAACGCTGAAGACCTCACATAGCAATTAATTAAAAACTATTGATATGTGTCTGAACGCTGTAGCACAGTAGATTCTATTTATTTGTTAATGTAGCTCTTGGATTAACGGTTATTATAAACATTTGGCAAAGTTCTTCAGTTTCATTAAATTACAATGCTAGCGTTGCATTCCTTTGTAACTTCCCTGAATTGAGTTAATTGTTCTTCATACCAACCGTGTTTCATTGTAGTTTAACACGGTCTGCTCTTCTTTGTAACTGAAACATCCCTTTGACTTGACTCATACATACAAGTTAGTGTATCAGCTGCTAAAATTGTCCTTAGAGCAGGAGGAGAAAAACTAATTAAATGGTGCATGTGTTTTTACTTTGATTTAATGTTGATGCATCTGGTATACTTTGTCTGCATTTATCTTCAGGAAATGCATATGTTAAAACGATGATAGGTATGTGAGGAGAAGCAGCATCTTCATTAATGCAAATGATTACAGTTAGAAACTGAAGTAGGCTTTTGGTTAAAGCAACACAGTGTAAACTTGGCCTTTTTTAAATCAGAAAATCAGAGAACTTGAGTTGTGTAGCTTTTGTCTTTGAGTTTGCTCTGAATCAGATGCTTTGTGTGTTTGCAGAACGGTGCTGTGGATGGGGTGGTTTATAACAGACTCTGATGGGATCTTTCTGATGTTAGCAAGGACTGTGGTGATGAGGTGTTTCTGTGCAGGTCTCCAGGTGTTCCAGGGATGGTTTGCTCCATGCTTTTCTGTTCTGACAGTCTGTTCCCCACAGCCTGATGGGTCTTACAGTCCATTTTCCTACAGCTGTGAAGGAATGCATCATCTTTAATTTTGATCTGAAGGTTACCCCTTCATTTAATCTAAACCTGTTTGTATGACCAGCAGAAGTCAGGAGGCAAATTGCTAACATTTATCGCTCTTGCAATACGAGGGAGTTTCATGATCTAAAATACAACCGCATTGTTTTAGCAAGCTTCTGGGATCTCTTCTGAACAAGGCATGGGGGATGCAGGAGAGTCAGACATTTTCATTTGGTAGCATTATGTGTCATGCATGTAGCATGAGCTTCAGACTATTTTTACAACCCTCCTTGCAACGTGTATAGTTTCTTTTGAAATATTTTCTAGGCAAGATAGACTTTAAAGCTGTTGAAGCTTTTCTTTTTACGTGTCCCTGTAAAATATTTTTCATGTATACTTGAAACAAACTCTCCTTCATGTGATGCAGTTTCAGATCGCATGCCCAACTTCACAACTGACCTGTCTTCAGAATTGCTGTGGGCCCTGTTTGTGCTTTCTTTAAAAAACTGCTCCCCAAAATGCAGGTCTTTTTCAGCTGAACCCCCTATATGGAGAGAGGGAAAAATAGCGCCCATGGATACAAATACAAAGGTTCTCAGCAAAACTGAAGGAAATCTGATGCTACAGTGCAGTTCTTCTGTACATGCATAAGTGCATAAAAGAACTGGTACTCAGATTACTATGAGAAGATTTCCCCTTAGAATTCAACTTTCAGAAAAACTGGAGGTAATGCACAGCAGCAATGTCAAGCCTGTATTTCTTTCAGTTTGCTTATCTTTGATGAACAAGTTGGTTTGTCCCAGAAAATGATTTGGGAACTGACGTTTTAAATTCCCCCTCCTTTAGCAGCTCTGTGTGAAAGGCGGTCGGTGTTACTTTCATCTCACAAATAACTGGAAGATTGCACATCTGTTTCCTTAATAAATAAATTTTGTGACCAATGTGCAGAAGACTGAAAGCAGTAATGTTATTTTACTGTCTTCAATTTGTTTTTTGTGTGTGTTAGACTTCTGTGAGCAGAATAGGCAGCAACAGAAGCTGTGGTGTCTGTGACTTGTTGCTAAGCAGTTTTGTATTACTTTCTTATGGACGTATTGCCAGTCATGACAGAGTACAGATAATCAACCTGTCCCTAGCACTGTTTCACTTGGTTGCTATTTAGTTTGCTAGGCAGTGCTTGCCCTCAGTGGAGGGATGGGCAGTAGGAAGACTGAATATGAAGCACTTTTTTTCTCAAAGCTTGTGTGACATGTATTTAAGCTGATATGGCAGCTCAAAAAGGAATCCTGCCTCACCTTGCTGCCCTGCTAGGTAAGTGACTCAGCTGGGAATACTGCTGCTGCTTCACTCTAAGCATGTTGTTTACCATGGACTGAAACAATTTTTTTCTTAAAAAGTCATGGTCTCATGTTCTCAGCCATGCTTTGTCTCATGCTACTGAATTTGCAGAATTGTTTCACTCCTTCCTGAGCTGAAACCCAGCCAGTTGCATGGACTGGGTAATCTCATTGGGG
Organism: Callipepla californica brunnescens; assembly: GCA_023055505.1. Lineage (NCBI taxonomy): Eukaryota > Metazoa > Chordata > Aves > Galliformes > Odontophoridae > Callipepla > Callipepla californica. Next base: position 6,887,980 of record JALIRH010000013.1, read on the forward strand.
TGTCTCATGGGCTCTAGAGGCAGTTTGAGAAATGGATTGGGATGGTAGAGTTTTAAAACAGAGGAGGAATAAAGCAATTAGTGGCTCACAGCATTAGCTCATGCAGATGTGAGACAGCTTGTGCTGGTACAATGCAGATGATGATACAGCTTCCTGAGTGAGTACAGAGAGAGCCAGAGCAGGGTCTTCTTTTCCTTTGTCAACAATGACAGCTTAAATGCAAGTCAAGCTGCCACTTTTGTCCATCATGCTTCTGATAGATCATCCTCTTAGCACAAACTTCATATGTGACGTCACAGGGCCAGCCCACTGAATGCTTTGCAGTACTCAATAGTCTTAGAGATTGTGAGGAGAAAATATTGTATATTTTTTTGTAGGTGTTCTAGAAGGTGTAGAGTCAGGAACAGCTGGGCACAGGAAGAGTGTCAGTATTTATTCCTCCACAAATAAGTCTTCAGTATTTTGTATGTTTGAAAAGCAGACTGCTTTAGTACTTTTTCTTCTGTTCCATTTCTTTAGAAATAAGGCTTGGAAAAAAAATATAAAACATTGCTGTCTCTTAGAAGGTTAAAATAAGCACCTTATTCTTCACATTTATATACCACAGAAAATCTATAAAGAACTGGAGTCCATTAGACAGATTGCTCATTTTAATTCTTAATATTGTCGCTTGCATAGTCAATTTTCAACTTCTGTTTCTGTATAGGAGTAACATTTATTTCATGGTGAACTTTGATGTAGTTTGCATGCATTTTGCATCTCCTTTGATATTTCTTCGTGTCCCTTTGCAAGGCCTTTGGCAAACGGTTGGCTGCCTTCCGACTTCTGTCGCAGTTCAGAGCCATGAAAAAACTGAAATGGGTTCCTTGTTTGCAGCCAATGTTCTTCTTTCTTTTTAATAGCTTTTCTGTACAAAGTCTGCCTATCCAGTAGTGACATATAATAACTGTGCTGGTTGTGCTAGCATCTTCTGTATTAATGGAATACTGCTTTTTTTTTTTTTTTAACCTTCCTTTTTAATCTGGAAGAGCTGATCAAAGATATTTTCCAAATGTTTGAAATGCTGTTTATGCATCTGCTTAACTCAAATTGAAAGGTTCTTGTATGTGCTGTAGTGGATACGTCCATTTCCTCAGCGAGTAGGACGAAACAGAAATAATGTTGCAGCCTCTGTTCCCTTAAGTTTTTGATTGTATCTTTTTTTTTTTTTTTTTGTCATTTGACATGCACCTACACTTTGTAATGCTCAAATATATTTGCAATTGTTGACAGTATACAATATTTCTCCTGATGGTTGCCTTTGAAGTCAGTGACTATGAACACTGATATGAACTTCCCCAAGCTTTTAAAAGCTTACACTTATAGGATTGGCTTCACTGGTTGTCTTGCATCTTAATAGAACCCCTTTCTCACTCGTTCACGTTGGACCTTAACAGAGAATTTTTATTCTAATTAGTTCTGTTCTCAAAATTGAGCTCCTAACATGTGAGACACACAAACTAGTGAAGGAAATATTTAAACACTTTTTTAAATTCCCCTTTCTCTGTGTATCTGTAGTGAAAAATCACCTTAAAGTATGGACTGATGCTTTCTTCTTCCTCCCCAATTCCAAAATACTGCCTGAAATAAAAAGATTAGCTGCTACTTGCTGCCATCTCTCCAACTTCAGATAACCTTTGTGCCTTTGATGTTAACCCCACGGTCTCCAACACAAATAACAAGGGTTTGCTGCTTGCATGTGTACTGCATGCTCTTTTATTCTTCCTTGCATAGCTTTGTTTTAGCTTTGGAGTTTGTGGAATATATCACAAGCGTAAGTGATGTATCCATCTATCTACAAAATAGCCTATCATTTTAAAAAGATGTTTCTTAAGAAGGTTTATCTCAATTGTGAGGAAAAAAACTCATTTAAAGAGTTCATTTAAAAATGTATATATATAAACTATTTAAGTTCGTTTGTTGCTGTGTACATCTCCAAATTCAGAGGCCATTCTGTTAGATGAAGGGATGCTTGTTGAAGCTGAGTGAAGGCAACTAGACCAGTTCTCCTGTTGATAATTAGACCCAACTTCATTAGACACCCACTGAAGGGGACTGCCTTTGTGTTCCTGAAAACATGCCTTAGCAGATGTTGGAAATAATCAAAGGATTTCTCATGTAGATGCAGAGGTGATACAATGATCAACATCTGTACAAATAGGGCTGGGAAACACTTATATTTGTAGTAATGCAACCAAATAGTCTGAACTGAAAATTATATTGTGTTCATTTTATGTACTGTTGCAAGTGTTCAGTTTGAGATGAGTTCCTGTAATGCTAGTGTGTTTTTTGTTTTAAATAATGCATTTAATTGCAACTCACTCAGTGTTCTCCAGACTACCTTCTTTACCTTTTGTACTTTTTTCTTGCCTCATTTCTTGTCTGTTAATCATTTTTGTTTGTTTGTTTGTTTTCCCTTTGGTTGTCTCTGTACTATATTAAAATAGCTTCTGAAGAAGGAATGGCAAGCCCTTGCATTCTGTGCAGAAATTCTGGGAAGATAAAGAAAGATTAGAAATGGTTCACAGAACAAATAAACATCTATGGCTAATTGTGGCTTTCTCTGTTCCATTTTTGTTTTACTTGCACTTTTGAGAACACGTTAATTAAGAACAATTAATCTGTTTTATCAATGTCATGTATATAAACCTAAAAACTTGCAGCTCAAGAGGATTAATATGTGGTCCTAATATCAAACACTGTGAACTGTCTTCCTATCAAATAAAATACAGAAGTTATCCAAATCAACACAATTAATTCTAAATTACACTGTTATTTTGCTTCTGGAGTCGCTTTATAACATGATGCCTTTGTTCTTTTCAATAGCTGAAGGAGATAGATGCCAAGAAGATTGTCAGAGCAATGCTGTCTTATGTGTGGCCCAAAGACAGACCAGACCTGCGAGCCAGAGTAGCCATATCTCTGGGGTTTTTAGCAAGTGCAAAGGTAAGAACGAGTATTTTGTTGTTTTATGACACTCAAACTCGTGCTGCAGTAAGGTTGGTAACTATAGCTGTTAGAAGGAAATAGACATGCAAAAGCTTTCCACGCGTTAGTGAAGGATGTAATTTAAATTTAGTGCAAGCCTTGTAGGAATAATTCAGAAGGGGAAACGTGAACTTGTGAAAGAAACGTTTTGGAAAAAGAAAACCACAATCATGTAATTAAAAATATTGGAAGTAAATTTTGTAAGCTTCATTGGGACATATGGCTCAACTGACTTCCTCTTAAATATGGCAGTTTGTACCAAACATGAGCCTAATATTAGCATCTTGTTGGGATAAGCTGCAGTAGGTGCTGCTTAGTGATGAGTTTTAGCACTTCAGTTAAGTCTTGCTGTATTTCCTTATCAGCGTTCAGCAACACTGCCGTGTTATGAAAAGAGCAAGGAAACAAACTTGAGTTATGTAGGTGATAAAAGAAGAGTACTTGGAAAAGAAATGTGCTCATTTATTTGAACTGAAAAGGAAAGGCCAATCTTTTGGTGTACAGCACTTTCTGGTAGAAGCAATCTATCAGGTGGTAGCTGGTACTGTCTCCAAGAGATATTGTGGTTTGTGCTGCTGTTCAGGAAGTTGCTGATAATGCAGATGACAACATGCAGAATATGGCATGTTTGTACAAGCAAACTTCCATCCTTTATGTATAAAGTACTGCTTTTGTGTATACTCAAAACTATCTGGAAGGCTGTGTGTTTGAAATGAACTGCTTTGTGTACTGTCATTACCTCACAGTAATGTTCAACTGATTGTAAATGGTTAGTTTGTTGGGCTTGTGTGTGATCTACTTCATAGTACACCCCATTTACAGGCGTATATGCAAATCCTCCTGAGTTTATTTTGTTGGTATTACAGATAGTAATCTAAAGACAATTAGAAAAGAAGTTTAAAGTACTCTCTTTTTTCTCAATTTCTTGGAGGGTGGCATGGAGTTCGTCCCTCCCTCTCCCCCCCCCAGATTGATTAAATGAATACTGTTTTCCTGTGTAGTCTGAGACATTAGTGATGTTGCATAAAACTTTTTTCACTACAAGTAGTGTCCATTGAAGCAGCAGTAGCAGTTCTTACTCTCAGTCATAGAAGTCTCCTGTTAGGTTCCTCACACCTGGTAGATAGCCCCTCAAGGTTTTCTGTTTCTTTAGACTTGGAAATAAATGTTCTTTGGAGTTTGTTATTGTAGTGCTTCCTCACACAGGTTAGTTAGGCATTGTGGCTTTTTTGATTCCTAATTAGGCATGCTGTGTCATATTGGGCTTGAAGTGCAGCTGGCCAGAATGCAAACAGCACATTTGGTTTAAAACTGAAATTTACTGCAAGAGACAAGATTTCCCCAGTATCCTGCCAGAAAATCAGACATTTAATAATTACTCTTTAGGGATGTAACTGGATGTTTGAATCTCTCAAACTGTTCTTTTAAATTTCCTACTCATAATTTAGCCTGGAAGCGCTGACAATACAGCTTCCCAAAAGAGGAGAGCAGAAAACCTGTTGAGCTTTCCTCAGGTTTTAGAAGGTGCCTGTTAGAAGTGCTTTGTCAGAGTTTGTTTTGGCAAACAAGAACTTCATTTAGAAAACACACAATAAGCTCTCAGCAGGTGTATGTTATAACTCTGGGGTGAAAGTTTTTGTGGAAATCTTCTAGCTGTCCTTTACAGACACTGCTTATGTGTTTTTCTGTGGCTGCAAAGCTTTATTAAAACTCAGAAATGAAGTAATTGCAATCTAACACATTATCCCTCATCACCTGCACTGCATCTTCTTTTACTTTGCAGGGTAAATTTTCTTAAATTGCTTCATGTTTTACATGTGCTCATATGCACATCGTTATTGTGGCATAACTGATGAGCACTAGGTTACACAGAGCTATAGAAAGTGTTGTATCTCTGAGCCCTGAACACTGCTTTTCTTCCACAGTGAGCTAAAGGTCGCTCTGTCCTACAGAAAATGAAATACAATTCAGTCTACCTGTAAATTGCATGGACCATATGAAAACCTGTGCAGTTTCCTCATTATCTGATCTGGGACCCTTTGTTCAGATTGCTTGTGGGGTTAATTACAAGGTACTTGATAGACCACACATGCAGTTAGTTAAAGTTTCGCTGCTATTCAGTTGTCAGTACAAGAATGTCAGCATGTCTTTCTCCTTGCTGCAGTCCTGGCTTGCTTTCTTTGTTCACTGTGAACTTGTCTGCATCTGGAGGATTTCCATCCTTAGTATGTGTTTGCTGTAAGGGTTGCTTGTTCTTAGGGCTTTTGCATAGAGATCTGTATGATCGTGATGCTTGCTAGTGTCACCTTCCATTGTAGTAAGTTCTTTTTTCAATCCTTTTGCCAGTTTCTTTTGAGTTTGGTGAGTGAGTTTGAAGCTTTATACCTACATATACGGTTACGTTTCACTTTTAAAGGAAAGACAGAAGCTGGCTCTCAGAAGGAGGCTGTAGGACAGCTTCAGTCTTTGTGCAGAAATACCACAGTAATCCTCAGCTGCAGGAAAAAAATCTAGGACCTCACACCCTGTTTGTGGACTTGCCCACAAAGCACAAAGAAGCTGCAGATCATTCCTCCCTTTTTCTGCTGCTTGTGAAATAATTTGTCTTGTTTCTTATCTCTTTTAGTCTTTCAGTTCAGTAAAATTTGATTTCAAAACAAAAGCTGGTGTGTGTGCAGCTACTGAAGAGCCTGCAGTTATAATCTGTCTTGACTCCTTTAGTGGGGCCCAGTTGCCTGTCATTGAACAGATTATTGTGATTTTTGGTTCCTCTTTGTCTACACATAACTGCTAGTAGTATTGTTAGCCTTCAGAGTGAGCTGTTTGTATAGCTTTTTATGACTGAGAGTTGACAGGATGGAGTCTGCTCCAGGGCTAGGAAGGTGGGTTTTTTTCCCCTTGGAAGTCTTGTTATATTATGACATGCTTTAAATTTTTATCGTAAATATTTATAGCCTATCTAGACTTGCATGATGTGAAAGATGCAACAGTAAGACAGGTAAAAAGAGAACACGAGGCATTATCTATGTTTTTAGACACGTGGATTAGCCTGCTCAGGTTTTATGGTTTTCCTTTTCCAACATTCCCTCACTTTTTTTTTGCCTACTGGGATATGTGCAGTAAATCCTTTTCTTCTCTTCTTGCCTCTTTCTTCTGTGGCACAAGAAGAAAAAGTGCTCTGACTCCTGTGGACCTGGGTTAGACAAATGGATGTGACAGAATCTCTTGTCACCTCTGTCAGTCTGCAGTGGTTTTTTGGCCTCGTGGTCACACACCGAGCATGTGTTATTCATGAGCCAGAGAAATCTTTCAGACTATTTGCATTTCTACAGACTGCTATTGCTGTGTGTTTTAGAAGTTGTTTGGCTAAATAGATGAGTGTAGTACTGGAAACGTTGTCCATGTGCAAAGATAATTACATCTCTGGTCAGTTATGTAAGTACACATCATCGTTTGTGCCCTTTTTGTGGTTACGTGGAGTTAGATAATTACTATAAACCTTTAGAAACTGATAATTTTTTTGAGACATTGCGGGTGAGAAGTATTTCTGAACTACTTATTTTATCCTTCAGATAATCAGTGAATGCAAAGGAGGCATGAAGCTTTTTCCCTCATTTGGACCGTATTTTCTAGATTTCACTACCTATCTTGCCTTAAGGGATGGAGTTTTCTATTCATACTTCCCGAAATAGAGTTGCTGGATATGTACTTTTATATCGGTCCAGAGATAAATTTAGTCGTCTTCATGTTGATGTTTCTCATTGAATTATTGGCAACACTGTAGACCAGTTTTATCATGTTGGAGCTCAGCCTGTCACTAATTCATCATCTTTATTAAACAAGAAGTTCTGGGCAAAGCAAAATGAAAGATAAGACTGCCCTAAAAGTAGTTCAGTCTCACATGGGAGCAGACATGATGGTGCATTATCAGCTTAAAACAGTGCAGTCATTTAAAAAAGAAAAGTTTAAACTCGTTTAAGCATGATGTATTGCTCTATAACCTGCTGTTAAATGTGGGCTGTTTAGCTGAGATGACTTCATTGGTGCTGTGTTTGCTTTCCAATAAATTCAGACAGGGACTGGCTATTCATTCAAAATTACAGATTAAAATAAATCTGAATACTTTCTAAGTCTGAAATGGAGATGACTATCAAACTTTCAGGAATTAGGAAGGGGAGGGAATCCTCTGCAGGTACACCACGTAAGACAGTTTTGTTGTGTATGGGAGCTTGTCGTAGCGTACCTGGGTGTGCTAAAAGCTTTGTGTTCTGTGCCTGCAGATCCAGGCTATGGGGGTAGCTGCAGTTGGTGCAGAAGGCTGATGTTTTGTTCCTGTGAGTGTGAACAGGATCTCACTGACTTCACAAATTGAGTAGGAAAGGCTTGTGTGTAATCATGTTCTCATCTCTCTTGCAGTAAACTTTCTGAGATTAACTTTTTTCTTTTTTATGACCGGGAAGCAGACTGTGGTGATAGCTAATGAAATGCAATACTACACTGCCTATTACTCAAACGTTACCCTCCAGGAGTCAGAAGAGCTACAGCCTGAGACAAGGCTTTAAATTTTGTTTAATAGTCTGTTGGGTGGAATTATATTGATGTGAAAGAAGGTATTTCTGCAAAGTTAACTGTTGAATTAATTGTGGAGGAAAACTGCGGTTTAAGAAATACATCTTTTTTTTTTTTAATGAACTTCAAAATATATCTGTAGTTCTATTTCTGAACTACCTGTAGCGCAGCGTCGTCTACTGATGAGTAAAATCCCTGCAGAGAGATTTGTGAGAAGCTGCAGGAAACGAAGGCAGTCTGCATTACAATGCTCTTATTTTCCACTGAGTAGTCTCTCCCAGGAAAGCCTGCACCTTGTCACGTTGGCCATCACTGTAACACTGATGGTAGTATATTCTTCATTATTAAGAACAAAATACCACCACAAATGGAATTTCAATAACTCTGAAGGGAGTAATAGCTTGGGTTTTTTTTATTATACTGTGGGAGGGAGTGGGATTTTGGATTCCTGTGTCGTACAGATTCAGGATCTCTATTAATGCTTTCTGAGTTCTTTGTGGGGCTCCGCGTTTAATGTTGAAGCACATTATGACAGTAACCTGTTCTTCTGCTGTTGTGTAATTGAAGTTATCAGTCATTGTTGTGTACTGATGCTTTGATAGTATTTGTAATCCTTTTATTTTTTTTTTCCCCCTCTCCAAGGGAGATTTCCACAGTTCTGTGGGAAAAGAGCTGTTTTGAGTGACACTTGGGGTTGCAGTGGGTAAATTTCAGAGGAGTATATTTGAAACAGGGCCTGATCTTTCACCTGGTTTCTGTTTTCAATCATGAGCTAATCAGCAATAATCTCACCCCGATTTGTCATATCACATCTGTCTCCTCTCAGGAGCTGTATGGAGTATGCTGTGCTGAGAATTTTCTTGTCTTTTTCTATGTATTTATTTTGCTCAGCGTATTTCAGAGGGGACAGAAAGAAAGGAAAGAGGATTCCTTCTCTGTTTGCATTTCAAGCTGTTGCCTAAAATATTGTTTCAAAAGTAAAAAGAACAAATTAAAGAAATAAACACAATGGTTTTCTTTAATCCCTTAATTTAAAGACGTACTTGAGTACTAGTCTTCAGTACTTACAGTAATTTTTAACACTGAGAATATTTGATAGGTTTGAGTCCCCTTTCCAACCTGATTGCAGCTTGAATTTATGAAAGCTTTTACCAATTTGTTCAAGTGAAACCTAGTTTAATCCAGTTAGCTTCATTTTTTTTTTTCTCAGTGGACTTCACCTGTAACTGATGTCCCTAAACACAATTGAGATCTAAGTGGGTGTACAAAACATTTGGTGGAAAGAGCTGAAATATTTTTCTAAGTCTGTATTTTTGCTATCGTATGAAATAATTCGTCATCTGCCTGCCTTTTTTTCCTTATTATCTTAATTAAAAAAAAAAAAATCCCTTAAGCAAGGTCAGCTGACTGCTAAGTCTTTAAACATCTTCCATGATTATAAGATTTTAATTTAAGGTGCTTGTTCAACAGCGAGGAACCTGTAATAACTTATTTCAAAATCTTAGGTTGAAGCAGCTTGGATGAATTGTGTTAATTAAATTTAATGGTATTTTTCATTATTGGTATAAATGAGTGGTATAATAATGAAATATTAACAAGACTTAAGATCTTCATGCTTTCTTAAAGATTCTCAGTGTTTTGTTTTTTTTTTACACTCCAGTGTTCAAGGGAAAATTAAAACAAGGATAACCCAGAAGTTGCTCTATTTAAGCATCTAACTGCACCTTTTTCAGGTGTAAAAGAGGTATACATCTCTGTTTAAATGTGTTTGGGTTTCAGTGATCTTACTGAACAATCTAGAGACATACCATGTGGTCAGTGTGGACAGGATTGAGGTGTTTTGTTTGAAAGCTCACACTGTTAAGGTAATTCGTAGTGCCTGGTAGGCTGTATGGAGGGCCTTTCATGTCACTGTTGGCATTGGTGCAGATATTAAGGTAATGCTGTGAATGGAAAGTGCTATTTAAATATTGAGGTAAAGAGTGGATTCACTTCTTTCCTTTGATTTAACTGGAGCTTTGTTCTAATGTATCTTTGACCTGGAGCTAGCAATGGGTGTGTGGCTCGTTGGGTTTTTTTTTTGATGGAAACTGATTTTGCATGTGTGAGACACACATATGACCCTGCAGCACTGGGAGTAAAGACTTAATAGCATGAAGGATATTGTACTTGAAATGAGGAGAGCCGTACCACCAGCACAAAGTGGTTAAGAACTAAATGTAACAGTACAGCTAATTCAGAGAAGATATTCATGTGGCGTAGATATGTTTTAATGCATACAGACTAATCGGTGTTCTTCTGCTTTTAGGCTATGAATATATTGGTTCCCTTCATGTTTAAATATGCAGTAGACAACCTCAACCAGGTATCTGGAAACGTGCTGAACCTGAGCGATGCACCAAACACAGTCGCAACCGTGGCAACTGCTGTTCTCATAGGCTGTAAGTGGGATTCCCAGATCTGTAGACAGCTGTTCACTATTCCTGCTAAGGTAGAGGGATAGCAGAGCTTCTCACCTTGCTGTGATGATGTCTTACTTCCAATGTTCTGTGAGCTTGCTTCTGATATTCGAGTTAGAAAATGAGATGATGCTTATACGTACAATCACTGATTACAAATTTTACACTTTGCTAAAACCAGCTGAGAATGGAACTAATCTAAAATGCAAAGGCGGTGGTTTGTAAATGAGAAATAACATTAAGTTTCGGACCAACTAAATATAAACTAGACTTGAAATAAAAATATTTGATACTACATAAGAAATGAATCTTACATATTTTCATGCACAAAGAGAATTTGAAAACTTTGTTTTAATTTTTCGTGTTTTTTTTTCTAGATGGCATCTCAAGAGCTGGGGCAGCATTATTTAATGAAGCTAGGAATGCAGTGTTTGGGAAGGTGGCTCAAAATTCAATCCGAAGGATAGCAAAGAATGTTTTTCTGCATCTTCATAACCTGGATTTAGCATTCCATCTAAGTAGGCAAACTGGAGCTCTGTCAAAAACCATCGACAGAGGAACAAGAGGCATCAGTTTTGTTCTTAGTGCACTAGTATTTAATCTGGGACCTACCATGTTTGAAGTGGCCCTGGTCAGTGGAATTCTGGTAAGTGTGTGTTCCTGAGCTGGTGTTGTCTGGTTTAAGCTTGATAAGGTGAATTTAAAGCTACGTGTTATAAGTCACACTTACTGTCTTTGAAATTCAAGGTGTTTGGGTATTAGCATGCTGAAATCTAAGTCTCAGTTATGCACTTTAGACTAAATTAGAAGTTAACTGTTTTGTTTATTCCCCTTTTTTCAAAGGGGGATAATTTTTGAAATTTTTCAATTTCAAAAACTTGAATTTGAATGTAACAACAAAAGTTAAAAACACTGTTGATATTGGGTTGCGTTGTTTTTTTTTGTTTTGTTTTGTTTTTTTAAGCCTACACTATTCTTGCTGTTTTTCTCTTGAGTTTACACCCGTATTTAGTCTTAAGCTGTTCAAGTCAGGGAGAGACCCTTCAGTCTTCTTGCCCATGGATCTGAGATATCATGACTTTGGGACAACAGTGAAGCTTTTAAAACTTTATATATGTTTTTTTAATCTTCTAGTATTACAAATGTGGTGCAGAGTTTGCATTAGTTACCCTGGGGACTCTGGGAGCATATGCAGCCTTCACAATAGGAATTACACAGTGGAGGTAAGACATCCTCTCTCAGATTCATCATGGTGCTTCATGTTCCCTCAGCCTGAACTTTTGATTGTATGAAGCCTTCATTTTGCAGGACTAAGTTTCGAATAGAAATGAACAAAGCAGATAATGATGCAGGTAATGCTGCAATTGACTCACTGCTGAATTATGAGACTGTGAAGGTAAGATCCATCATTCCTACTTGGCTCTTTGTCTTGCTTCTGTAAGCCTAAGCAAAATGAGTTCCAAGATCAATCTTTTATAGGGCTACATATTTGGAGCTATATTTGGAGCATATGTTTATAAAAACCATTCATTTGAAGGGTGCTGCATGGAAGCTGTAGGTAGAGTAGCATGAAGGTTGTTAGTGGGGCTTTAAAAATCTGTTGGCTGCTGGGAGTGTTAAGTTCTTCATGACTGAATTGCCTCAACCATCAGTTTCTGGAAAGTGTAAACTTAGTCTTGAACACTTGTTTCCAAAAATTGTCTTCTGAACGTCAGCCTGTAATGTATTGTCTTCTCAAATGACCACATGTACTGTTTCATCACCTGTCGGTATTCTGTAATGTACCATTGCAGTTTTCACATGAAATAACAGGTCTCTATTGTGTTTTCTGCTGCTTCACTTAAAAAATCGTGTTTTGCAACCGAGCATTCCTATGCTAATTTTACACCATTAATTGGAGAACTAGAACTAGGCAGAAGTAAGAGGAAAGTGATTGTGTGAGAACTGCTGTTCTCTAAACTTTGCCATTGTCACAGTAACAAGGGTGTCCTAATCCATGCAAGACATTAACTTTGCTTCTTTTTAGTACATAGTAGCAGCTGGTGTTCAGCTTTGATGTTAAATATAGTTTGATATGACTGAGAATCTCACATTAATATTTTTGTGTATGTTACAGTATTTCAATAATGAAAAATATGAGGCCCAACGGTATGATGGATTCTTGAAGACATATGAAAATGCCTCACTGAAGACTACCTCTACTTTAGCTCTCCTAAACTTTGGACAAAGTGCTATATTTAGTGTTGGTTTAACGGCCATCATGGTACTTGCTAGCCAAGGCATTGTTGCAGGTAACTACAAGTGAAAATTGATTTGCTTTTGCCTTAATCCATAATAGAGATGTTAGTTAGTCTATGGTTGATGTGACAGTTCATTTCAAGAGTTCTGTTTCTTGAGAGTATTGGAGTTTCTTGGACATTACTAGTTCTGTGAGATTATATATATATATATATATATATATGTTACCAGTATGATTTTGTCAAAAATGTTTTAACAATTTGACAATTAGAGAAAGATCCTAACAAAATGAAGCATAGGCAAGTTTCCATTGAAGAATTGTATGAAAATTCTGTGAGTAAAAATAGTTATTTGGGGAAATAGTTTAATTTTTAGAAGGGTCATTTCTTTTTACTAGTTCCTTCCCCTCCCCATGCTTTTAACTTAAGACTGTTTCTCACTGTGGAATTTATGACTTTGCAATTGATATTTCCCATTAATTTCCTGAAGAGCTGTGCTGTTGCTCTTATTTTCTAGGTGCTATTTTAGCTTTTCTGGTGAAATCCACACAAATATTACAATTTCTTTCAGGAGCCTTCCGATATAAAATCTGATCTTCTGTGAATGTTTCTTTTTTTCTGTTTGCTATTCAAGCTGGTTTTAGAAATTGAATAAAAGAAACTAGACTTGATTTAAATCTATGTATATATACTGTGCTGCTTCCTAGCAAATAACCCTTCACATCTCCTTGCTCTCTCATATCCATTTTGTCTTCAGGCAGCCTGTCTGTTGGAGATCTAGTAATGGTGAATGGACTGCTGTTCCAGCTTTCTCTTCCCCTGAACTTCCTGGGAACAGTATATAGAGAGACAAGACAAGCACTTATAGACATGAATACCTTGTTTACCCTTCTCAGTGTAGATACCAAAATCAAAGTAAGTAGCAGCTTATTTTGCTTTAAAGTATGTGGACACATAGCAGGGGTGTTTTCTAGCAATGCTGTCATTTCACCATTTGTTACCTTTCAGGTTTAATTTCTGCTCAAGAAAGAGATATTGTAGAAGGATGCTGTTCTGTGTCCTCTTTAAGAGCAGCTAGTGCTATAGCAGCTGCTTTTTTTTCTTACAGAATATTTTAGTGACATCAAAAGCTGCTTTGTGGAAACTGTGTTTGTACTGGGATTTTTTTAATTTAAGTTTCCATGCGTTGTGCTTACATTTTTTGTTTGTAATTAATGATGCAGAATTTATTACTGCAGCTGAAGTTGTGAAGCAGTGTTTGCAGCATAAACTTTTGCCTTCTTTGAAGAGAAGGAGGAACAAACCAATATTACTCGTGTGGCTGATTATAATTACTTTAAACATATCCAAGCTGGAGTGTCTGTTTGCCTTTTTCTGAGCTAGTAGATTGACTGTTAGTTAAGCTTGTTGAACTGCTTGAGATACTTCCTGGGCAGCATATAAAGCAGCACTCTTCTTTTAATAGGACAAAGAGCTGGCTCCACCCCTGCAGATCACACCACAGACTGCTACTATCGCCTTTGATAATGTGCATTTTGAATACCTTGAGGGGCAGAAAATCCTTGCTGGAGTGTCTTTTGAAGTTCCTGCGGGAAAGAAAGTGGCCATTGTAGGAGGTAGTGGGTCAGGGTGGGTAAATGGACTAAATATAAAATTCTGCATCATTGATTGGCGTTTTCTAAATGTGTGTGTTCTTGTTTTGATTTTTATTATTTCTGTTTGTGGCAGTGTTTTGATTGGAGATCATAAGTGGCAAACTAAGAGTATTACATGAGCTTCAATCCTTTTCAATTTCAGGAAAAGCACAATTGTGAGATTACTATTTCGTTTCTATGAACCCCAGAAAGGAAACATCTACGTTGCTGGACAGAACATACAAGATGTCAGTTTGGAAAGTCTGAGAAAGGCAATAGGAGTTGTACCTCAGGTATAACATCTTTTATTCTCCCTGAATAGTCTATCATAATGGTAATTTTCACAGTACTAATGCAGTGGTTTTGTCTAGCTCCTTTGAAAGTCTCTGTGCTTTATTTTTTCCTGGAAATATTACAACATTCTTCTGTGCATCATTATATGGACCCAATTTCAGAAATGAGTTTAAGCTTCTTAAAGCTGGAAATTTCCCCAGAATTTCATTAGGCTTTGTGGAAAAATACAGATTACTCTGTACTTGTTTCTTTCATGAATTGGGGTTGGTTTTTGGACTGTTGTTCATGGTTTCTTGCTTACATGCTTTTTTTTCTTTCCATACTGTAGGATGCTGTTCTTTTCCATAATACTATCTATTACAATCTGCTCTATGGAAATATCAGTGCTACACCAGAAGAGGTGTATGCAGTAGCAAAGTTTGCAGGAATCCATGATGCTATCCTTCGAATGCCTAATGGTTACAACACGCAGGTTGGTGAACGGGGACTCAAGCTCTCAGGTAGGTCGTGTAGTGTGCATGCTCATTTGTATCCCTTCTGTTACCTCAGAGGTCAGTGCATAACTTATTCCTCAGTCAAAGCTGCTTTTAGCTTACTTACATAATAATATGAAAGCAGGGCTAAAACATGAATGCAAAAATCCATGGTTTGGGCAACTGTAGTCTGCAAGATATTTAAAAGAAGGCATTTTCAAAGGACAGTGTTAAATGAGCTGATCTATCAAGTATGTAGATGCATCTAAGTAAAAAGGACCAGTCTTGTGATGTGTTTGGGTAGTGGAATGCATGCAAATAGAATTGGGAGCTTTGTGCACTTCACGTGTTAAAGGTGTATCTAAGTGTGTAGACCTTCCCCACTTGAGTTCTTAAGTTGAAACTTCTAGCAGCTGTGAAAGTGAGACTTTTACTTCTGTTGTTGTTCTGTGTTTTTTTTGTTTGTTTGTTTTTTGTTTTGTTTTGTTTTGATTTGTTTACAACTGTGAACTCACCAAAAACGTTTGGGAGGATTTTGACAGGATAGCATGATGCTGAGTTGTGTGCACATATTGCCTGAAGAGAGGCCATACCACTGTGGTGGTGTGTGGGATGTGTCTCTAAACAACCCTAAATCAATGGCCTTACTTCATGGCCAGTGTGTAAGCTTGTGTGGCAGAGATGGTTAATTTCCCTCCACCTGGAGACACAGTGAAAGCGTCAGCTGTTTCCATTTGCATGTAGGATGGAGCAGTGGTGTCAGACCACTCTGCTCTGTTGGCAATGAGGTATGTCCCTCCAGGGAAGATGGGTCAGGGCTGTCTCAATGAATTTGGATGTTCCGAGGTACTGAGGTTGTTCAGGAACAGTGCTGGCTCTTCAGCAGATGTGGGACTGATTGGGTGTGCTGGGCTCAGAGGCAAGGGCCCAGGATTGTTCTGGCAGTAATGCTGCCTCTTGCAAAGACAGCAAGCTCTGTGGCTTTTTCTTCATATGCAGCTGGTGTGGTCTTGGTATCTTTGAAATAGGAACATAGGTTATGTTCTGTATCCAGAACATACGTACAGGAGAAGACAGAAACATCTGTAGAAAGGAAATATGGAGAAGGTTAGAAGAGAAGTAAAATGTGAAGCACAAATCTGAGTGAGTGAGTAGAAGATATGAAATAGGTACTGGCTGAAGGGCAGAGGATGATAATGATGAGAGATTTGTCATGCTGCCTGTCTCCCAGAAGCAGTAGTTTCTGGAAAATTTGACCAACTATGGGTTTGGAATGTCTTGTGGTTTACATTGAAATAGCAGTTTGAGCTTCTTCGAGTAGAATGCATTCCAGTGTTTTTTAGTAGGCAGAGCTGTAACAATTCCAAATGCAAACCTCGGACTTTGTGAGCAAAACAAAACTCTGCAGTCCTAAATGTGAACGGAGAATAAAGTGAAACAAATCTGTATTCCGCTACTGTAAAGAAAGACCTTGGATTTTGTTATCGTCGTATGACTTTGTCAGGTTCAGAACTCACAGCTTGTCAATATCCAAGCTTTAAAAGAGAGAGAGCATATTAAAATAGACTGAGCAAATTGTGCGGTTCTATTTGCTACTGAGTTCTGCTGCAGCCAGATAAAATTTGAACTGCGGGATTATTATCAGCCTTTTAAATGGTTTGTTAAAGCATGTTCTCTCCTAATAGGTATGGAACATTAACAAGAATGTAATTATATTAAATGGAATGTTTCACAGTCTTGAATGAAACAATGGAGGACAAGTGCATGAATGTGAAGTGTTTATATCACATAGCAAATGTTTAGCAGATTTTAAGTTCTCATGTGCACCTGTTTTCCTGTCTGTAAAAGTTGTCCTGAGTTATTCTTAGTTAAGCGTTGTCTGTAAGAGTTGTGAGGGAAGGAAATGAATCTGAAAATTGGTCACATCAAAAACCAAAAGGCAGTGGATTGCATAATGAAGGTGGCTTTCAGTACTGTGTTAATTGTGTTTCTAAATGGAAATCTGCTTGTTAAAGCTGTTAGTTTTGGCCTTAGAGGACTGGAAAGTTAGATGAACTTCAAGGAGGGACCTGAAAGAGTAAAAAACACATCAAGATGCATGGACTAGAACATAGCAGGTGTGAACAGAGCATGGCTTATCTGTGAGAGAAAATAGGATGTACATATGCTCGTGTAATGCACAAACATTAGCTTAGAGCAAATGGGCACATGCTTATTGCTGTGTGGAGTGAATTACTGTGCACTGCTGTTATTAGCTGTTATTACTGTGTGAGGCCTTCGCCTTGTAGCATGTACAAAACAGTCTCAGCAGTCTTCTAAAACTGCAGGCCGTGTTGAATCACTTCAGATTCACCAGAGTGTGGGAACTTGAATGTTATCTTACGTAACCTGCACACAGACCTTCATCAGTAGCAGCTATGATCCATACTAGAAAAATGAAACAAAACAAAGCAGTCGTGTTTGCTGTTGAATCTGGAATATCTTGCAGGTTATAACGACATCTTTTTTTCCTCTTCCTCTCTATTTAGGAGGAGAAAAGCAGAGAGTTGCAATTGCTAGAGCAATGTTAAAGGAGCCGCATATTTTTCTCTATGATGAAGCGACATCATCTTTAGATTCAATTACAGAAGAGGTAAATTGGGATAAATATAAAACTTAAGTGTTGCAATGATGTCTGATTCTGATGCTTTTTCCTTGTTCACTCCCTCTTGGAAGGAATTTTGTTCTCTTGTTGTCAGATTGCTGTAATTTGTTTCTGTAGGGTTGCTGTGAAGAGATCCTATACCTGGTCCCTTTTCTTAAAGGCCAGAGCACAGGTGCTGTGTCTGTGCCCATCCGGAGACACAGTGAGAGAATATCAGCTCTCTCTGGATGTACCTTGTGTTTTATGCTGTTCAAGTCCTCTTCACCTTTACACATTGCTTTCTTGACACCATTGTAAATACCCAGTGCAGCTGTGGGCTGTGTTCAATTGGGCTGTGTCCAGTTCACTGTAGAAGGTGTTCAAATGATGTCTAGCATTCAGTAGAATCATCCTGTAAATAATTGTGACGTAGTGCAGTGCGGAAACTCTTGTTTGTTGTGCAGCATCTTTCTGAGATGCAAATCAGGTAGGCGTAACCTGCAGCACTGGTATTAATTTGTATTCATTTCACAGGAAGGGCTGTGAAACATCAGAGTGTTGTGACATAGATGTCATGACACTACCACAGAAACTGCATCAGGCTTCATAACTACATCTTTGCTTAAACACACAACTCTCAGCACCAGCAGTAATTTCACAAACTGTCATCAGAAGCCAGAGCTAGAGCTGTGTTTGTGTTCACTTATGCAAATTATTGAGCGAATTTATTGACGTATAATCACTAAATTACTTTCATTTTCCAGGTGTAAGGAAATCAGAGTACTAACTGTACACCGATATAGTACCTCATTCAGATATAGTACAGCTTCCTCATTGGATGAGAGATGTTCATAACACACACAATTCTGCTTGATTCTTTCTCTTTCATTTTCCTGTGTTTATTGGCCAGAATCGTAAAGCTGAAAGCTTCACAGCAGAGCTGTGCTTTAAAGACAGCAAATGAAAATGAATCATTTTCATTTCAGTTGGAACGTTTTCTGACAAAGGCAAGTGTTTTGCAGGGAAATAAGGGGGCATTTCTCTTAGTGTAGCGGAGACACGAGCTCACTCCCCAGTTGGTGCTGCTCACATCCTGGTGCGGTTTGGGATGGAATGCAGTTGAGCAGTCTGGAGGTGTATCTATATTGATGTGGTTTGAGAGAGGGGTTTTTTTCTTTAACATTTCCTTCATTGGGCAATCATTTTAATTATTATTGCTATATCTGCTAATTATGTTGGTTTTACAGCATGGCTACACAGGGGAGTTTCTCCTGAAATCAAGTAAAGGTTTGTACCATGGGATAAATATGCATGAGAGCTGCTTTGTTGTTTCTTTTCCCCTTCTACTCCCCACAGGTGAGGACTTTATTAGAGGCCACGAATATGTTGTGCTTGGGCTCTTTCTGTTTCTTCTGAAGGTAGACCTTAATAGTTCCTTATTGTTCCAGTGCAGCATTAGATGTATCAGAGGGATTTCTCAATGTTCTTTTACAATAACTTGAATATTTCCAGATAGCATTTTATTTCTTCTGTACAACCTAGGAGCGTGTTAAAGTATGTCTGTGTTTTAATCTTACAGAATATTCTCAGTGCTATGAGGGATGTGGTGAGGCACCGAACATCAGTTTTCATTGCCCACAGGCTGTCAACAGTAGTTGATGCAGATGAAATCATTGTGCTGGATCAGGTGAGGCTGGTGCTGGCACGTGTCATTCCCACATAATCTCAGTGCTCATTTTAGAGAGTCTGTGTCGGTTCTGAAATACCAACCCTCTGCCAAACTACTAAAAATCCTTTCTGTGGAGATGAGCCATGTTAGGAAAATCCAGCCCAAGCTTGTCTCTTTGCAACTAACAGCTTATAGAAACTTCCATCTTCAGTGCTTGTGTGTTGTGTGCGTTTCTACTTCATTTGTGTTTTAGTTCCATGTTCTTAATGTGGGCTATGCCACGTTTCATTTGATGCTCTGGGACTGGCTTTACGTGTTTCTGATCAGATTTATTACATGCTGCTGTCAGATTGGGGGAACACATTATGAAACCAATTTATACTTTATTCTCATTACTCAGTGAGTGCCAGTTTTTTCAAATACATCCATTATTTTTTTTCATTTCAAGGGCAAGAGAGAGTCCTATGTGTTCTGTTTCCATGCAGATAAAGCTGTTGTAGGATTGTTCAATCTAATTGTTACAAATCTCAACCCCATTTTCTATTGTTCCTGCAGAAAACTGTAATTATTCCCTCCCTGTATGCTTCCCTTCTAAGAAAAGTTTCAGTGTCTGATTTACTAATGTTGCTGTTGAGCCCTTGCTTCATATTCAGTCTGTATGTTCATTTTCTTCAGTTACCCACAACTGGCTATAGATATATGAAGGATATATAAGGTATATAAGGATATATAAATATCTTTATTGTAACTTCATAGTTACTCTTCTGTTTGCTAATGCTGTAAACAAAGTGCTCTAATCCTCTGATCATAGATACTAAATTGAATTCTGCATTCTTTTATTTCAGTTGCTATATATATGCTTGTGGCCATGGAAGTGTTTAGCGACAAAAATGTGTGTACCTAGAAGAAAATGAATTATTCCTGCAGTTAGTTAAATGTCTGCATGGAGAATTAGAACAGAATGTTATGTGAGAGTGATATTTGTGATCATCTTTGCTGTCCAGATCTCAGCTTCACATGGATCTCAAAGTGAAGTAGTGGGACTCATTTATTTTTTTTTTCCCCACTTCATTTTTCTGGCTTTTGCTGAAAGATCTTTTTCTAAGGTGCATCCTTTGCAAGACGTAGTGAGATGCAGTTACATAAATGTGTTTTAGTGTGTAATAAGGCAGGCTGCAACTTTTTGTTTTCAGTGCAAGTTTTTCACAGCTTCTGAAGAATGTGTTTTGTGCTACCCCGTAACTGTTAAATTAGAAATAAAAGCACAACCTAGAGCTGTAAAACAGCTAGGGTACTCACTTCCATGGATGATTTCAGCGTAGTTGAGATTGTGGATGTGTAAGGCAGTGTGGTCTGTTACTTGTCAGTGGACAGCTGCATCCAGAGGCAGCACTGGTGCTCAGCAGAAAGTTGCTCTGCCCCAGCTTGATGCACAAGTGCTGTGCTCATCCAGTGACTTAAATGAGGTGACAAGGTGATTGTGGCTGTTTTTGCTTAGCCCTGGAAATATGGCATTAAAATTTGAGCATCTCTGTCTGATCTGAATCGTTCTTAAGTGAGTAAACAAGTGCTGCTAATGATATTGATCTTAATGCTGCAAAGCTGAATGGAGAAGAAAATTTCTAGTGATTATTCAAGATTTATTAAGAAAAAAAAAAATCATTCAAAAGCACAGTGTCTGCTACGGTGAACTCTCTAAATTAACCACTCCGTTTTTAAATAAATTCTGCAGTTATGTTGGTCAAGTGTGTATTTGTTCAGATTCCACCAGCACGACTAGTAATAAAAGTGACAAGACCCAATTTTGTTTCCCAGCATGTTCATCAGCAGCTGTCACAAGGAGGTAGATTTAATTGTAAATCAGAATTTGGAACTAATACAAAATCCATGTAGCTGTCTTTTCCCAAAAGAAAGAATAGCTGGAGAGCGAATACATTATTTTAATTTGAAGTCAGTAAATGTAAATGTGTCTCTCATATCAGAAAGATGAGAGAGTCAGGTTGGTGGGGTTGGGGTTTTTTGTTTTTTTGAAGAACACTTTTACTTCAGTGTGTGTAGGATTTGAATTCTCCCCAACTCTTCTTTCCCATTTCCATGATGATAGTTAATAAATCAGCTTCGCTCTTAAAACAAAGAGCGCAGATGAACTAGCTGCACGCCGTTTTCATGATGGCACTTAAAATGACAGAAGTAACTGAGCACCCATCTAAAAGCACCATTTATGCTAGTTGTCTCTAGGATTTGATTTTAAATGCTTTCTGTTTATTAGTGCAGTTCCCTCTCTGCATGCTCTTTTTCTTAGCTTCTCGGTGTAGCTTATTTCTTACCAAGCAAAGATGGATACCTGTTTATTTTGTTAGGTTTGTGTGCCTTTCGCAGGTAGCAGTTTATCACGTTGTTCCTCTTACTGTGTTCTGTGCTTATTTTAAATAGCACTTCAAGTTTTCATGTTGGTGGGCTTTAAATTTCATCCACGTGGACAGAAGGCATCTGTGCTCTTCCTTGAGAGCAGCACAGCTCCTTGCTTTCAGCACGCAGCATAACAACATGTAGTTCAGTGTGCACTCATTCAGCTTTGTATTGCTGTCCCAACTTCTCTTTATTGAGAATTATTGTAAAATTGTAGCCCCAGCATTGGTAGCATTTATCTTCCTGAAGATCTGGTAATATTGTTACTCACACACTCCCCTTCTTTTACAGGGTAAAGTTGCAGAACGTGGCAGACACGCAGACCTTCTTGCAAGTCCCAGCACTCTCTATTATGAAATGTGGCATACACAGAGCAGCAAAGTACTAAATAGTCATAAGGATCCGAGCTGGGGAGAGAGGAATAACCAGATGTCCAAAGAGGAGGAAAGGAAGAAACTGCAGGAAGAAATTATCAATAGTGTGAAAGGCTGTGGAAACTGTTCATGCTAAGTATGATTCTAGGTTAACCTTTTCCACTGAGTTCTGATACACAAGATAACAGTGACATGCAGCCTTTGGTTGTTTGTTTTTTAATTCACCGTTCAAAAACCTCTTGGGTTTTGAAGTTTTGTTTTTTACAGTTATTCTGAGGGGCATAATTTCAACCAAAGGAGTTGTAAGTCTGCATCTTTACCAAACTCTAATATTCATTGGCATCTGCAAGAGCTTTTTCATAAACTTTAAGCTTACTTCTCAACTAAGGGTGTATTTTATGGCAATTTGTAGGCATTGGTAAATTCTCCTGGTAGGTGCTCAAGATGGATTATTAAATTGCAAACAGATTTGTCCTTTATTTACATTATTTCTCATTGGTATTGATTGATAAATGTCATGTTGTTATTGGGCTAAGTTGAAATCTTTCCTGTAAAGAATAAGAAAAGCATCAACAAAATATTCAGAGTTTCTAGTAGGAGCCAGAGCACTGGAATAATCCACCTCAGGAAACACCTTCTGTATGAGGCTATCATGAAATGTGCTCTTTCAGAAGAGAGCTCGGTGTTTGTAAGAGCTGTCAAAAATCTGGAACTGAGAAAATATTGTGTAACTTCATGGAAAACATGCAATATATTGTATGCAAATGTAAAAATCTGAGCCTTCCCTTGTATTTAAATGAAAAACAAGTCCAAGATCAGGATTCTTTATCTTCAACATCTGCTTTAGTAGTCAAGGCATTGTGCAGTCACTCTCTTTCATTTCAGTCATGGTATTAGGGAGTGATTGAGGCTCAATAAAAACTGCCAGGAGTTTCTGTTGTCATTGATGGGAGAAAACAACCTGGAGAATGTTGGGAGTGTTGTAACCATCTCCTGATTTCAGCAGTCAGAACTCCTTCAGTGTCAAGAAAACCTCAGTCTTTGTGATTTGTGGGACACTACAGGATTGTGCTTTTAGGCCTTTTCTCTCCAGGCAGGTTGACCACGTTTATTTTCACTAGCTGCTCTGGTATAATTCCTTCTTCCCTTTTTTTTCTTTTTAATCCAAATGAAGAATCCTTCTCTTGGATGCTGAAAAACAACTTTTTTTTTCCTGAGAAATTATACCAGTGTAATTATATTTGTGTAATTGTGTTGGTAAAATTATGCAAAACTCCTCAGTGTGGGCAATTGCAAAAGCTCTGAATTTGATGCTTCTTGAATTTTATTTCTGAATAGTGTTTATTCTTTTGTGTTAAGCCCTTCTCCAAAACCAAGTACAGGAATAGCAACATAAAGGAACTGAAACCTTTGATATCTTTTCTGCTAGTCTCTCATTTTCCTTCTGTTAAAATTGTGGGGGGGGAAGAAAAATCTGTTATCAATCAGCAGTTCAAAAATATGGTATCAGATGGGGCTTTTATTGTCATCCTTGGTGTCCAGAAGCAAAATGGAGCCTCGGTAATGAATTGGAACTTATCATTTTATTTACTTTCACCAGTTTTCTCTTTTTTTTTAGTTTCTAACAGCAGTATGGTTGGTTATAAAGGTGAAGTTTTAGAAATATCAGAGGTCTGCAAGTTGGAGGAAGTGTTTTTTACAATTTTTTTCTTGATGGACAGTTTCACATATTGCAGGGCTTTGATGGTCTGTTAATGATCCAAAGAGAGCAGAAAAGCAAGCATTGTCATCTGAACAGTCTGAACCCAAAGCCATTTTAACGCCAAATTTGATTGTGAAGGTAATTTTTCAGGTGAGCAGGTGGTACTAGAAAGCCAGTGTGTTATGTGATCGCCGGGGATGGAGTTTAACTGCTGCTTGTCCAAGCTTAAGGAAGGGGGGTGACCGTTGGTAACTTAACAAAGGTGTTCCCTGAAAGAGGGTGGTAGGCACAGAGTACTTGCTTGACAGAATTTTTGCAGAGATTTGGAGATATCTGAAAACGTCCTGCCTTTATTTGAGTGCAAGTGCTTGTCTGTCTGCTTCTTAGGTACAGGTTACAGAAATGTGTTTGGCTGTTGTAAGTGTAGCAGCAGCACACAAGAAATGGGTGGGGAAAAAAGCCTGCTGATTAAAAAGAAATGCTCCTCCTGATTGCCTTCCCAAATTAAATGGTGACATCTTCCTGTGAGAGCAGAGAAAGTGATGGGAAGAGTTGTAGATGAGCAGAGGAGGGTTCCCAGGCATTGGCAGCTTCTCATGATGCTATTGGATGGACGGATGTAAGAATAAAATGGCAAGTGACATGTCCAGCCTGTGAGCAGGCAGCTCAGGGGGTGGTAGCAATACTTGGTGAATCTTTTGTCTGCTGGAAGGTAAAACTTCTGCTCAGACCTCTTTGTTTGGGATTTTCATTCATGTGCTGTGGCTCCAAAATGTCACTGTTCTAAGCAGGCATTCAGAACACAATGGTGGGAGAGTCGTGGCTTTGGGGACTCACTGTAGTGATGGCACATGACTTTTTTTTTAAGACCTTTACAGTTTCATCCAGGAAGCTGATATGACCTCTGAATTTGGGTAATCCTGCTGTTCTCTCATCTTGGAACATTACTTTTCTAACCAGCAGCTTTTCTTAAAATGTTCCTGGACTTGTAGATGTTTTATTTTTCAGAATGCAAGCTGACTGCTCCCATTATGAGAGCTTTGTTTGCATTTTTAGAGTGGGGAAAAAAAAAGAAGCAGTTTATCTTTTTCATTCTCTTTTTCTAAAAGAAAAGTGTGAAAAATGGACATAAAAATGAACTGCTGCTTGCAGTGGGTAGTCATCTATTAACTATGTACTTAACAATTTCATTTTAATACCTGTGCATGAACTTCTAAGGACGATGCATTTTTTGGCTATCCTTACCTCCAGGTGAGCGAGCTAATTAATGACTGATGGAAAGGTAATTTTGTTTTGGTTGTTAGAAATGGAGATTGATAACTCCTTGCAGATGATCCCTCAGTTTCCTCTCAGCAGTGCTATTTTATGGATTAGTAGTGACCTAAATCTCTTAAAATTCAGATCTTAAATTATGTTCAAATTTCCTTTTGGAACAGAAGTGTAAAATATCTATTGTACAGTAAGCTGATACATATTCAAGTACAAAAAGAACTAGCTTAAGATCATATGGTGTAAAAATCCTGATGGAAAACTTCTTACCCCAACCCCTGTTGTTTGTCTGTGTATAGATAATTGTTATTAAATAAAGGATTTATCTTTGTGAATAGAAATGGTTGTCCTGTTAAAATGATTTTAATAACAGCTATGGGAGCACAGTTCTTCCGCCCAGAAAGGGAAGCTCTGAATTGACCCTTTTAGTCAGCTGGCAATTGTTTGCAGTGCTTGGAAATGACAGTGAAAATGATAACAGATTATAGGGCTGTGGCTTAGCGTAAGGCAAACAATTGCAGATGATCAGTCAGAGAGATGAATTTGTGTAGGACACCCAAATTCCGTTCCTGTTGGCTTTATGTCCTTTAAACTTCAGTGTACTGAGTTGCAAAATCTCTCTATGACTCCATGAAAGAAGTGAAGTGGGGTCAGCCTCTTCTCCCAGGTAACTGTGGTAGGGGTGGGCTTGGGTTGTGCCCAGGAGTGTTTGGGCTGGATATTAGGAAGAACTCAGAGCAGTGAGGCACAGTCCCAGGCTGCCCAGGGAGGTGGTGGAGTCACTGTCCCTGGAGGTGTTACTGTGTGTGGCACAGGGATGCAGTTAGTGGGCAGCATTGGTGGTAGGTGGACAATTGGGTTGGATACTCTTAGAGGTCGTTTTCAACTGCAGTGGTTCGATGAAGGGTGCTCGTGCTAGATGCAGCATGCTGATGAGGTGGAAGCTATTGCTGAGAAGCTAGCCTGTTTCATACTGTGCTGTATTTTTACAGATGTGAACTGCTTCACCTCCTTAGCACTGAACTTGTGAGCATTAGAAACAGATCTGTTTTAAGAAATTACCTGAGCCTTCTCTTGAAGTGACAACATGTCTAACTTCTGACTGGATTTCATGTTACATAACTCAAGTTTCTCATTATCAAACGAGGAAGAGGGAAATGTGCAGCTTTGATAGTTCCTCTATGTATCCGCACCGTGTGGATCTGAGCTGCCCTAACCACTGGTCCTGCTGTCATTCCATTTCAAAACGATGTCACTGAGCACTGTGTGGTGGTGCAATGAGTGCTGTGTGTCCAGAACAAAGGGGCAGAGATCCTGGAGCAGGCTGCTTCTGTCAGGTGTGACTGCATGAGCTCCCGGCTGTTGTTTCTGAGGGTTCATTTGCTTCTCTTTAACTCTTGTAACAACACTGAGCAGGAATGCTGTTATAAATGCTTACTGACAAGGGAAAAAAAAGTCATTAATGAAAGAGATGTAATGGGAGTATGTTTTTTTTTCTTCACGTGTACATCTAACTTCTATTAGTGCTGCCTTCCATTAGTTGCATGTGTGCATCAAGGAAAACAGTAATTACAGATCTAGCGTTTTCTAATCTTCATCTAGATGAGGAATCATTTTGAGGTTACCATGCTCATTTAACATCCCATCTGTGTTCGCACAATGGTTACAGAACTGACAGTTTAGCATTCTATTGATTATCTACTGTTTCACAGTGGAAAAATGTGTTGCGACGTTAATTTTGGGTAGCCAGGGATCTGAGCAACCTTCCCTCCCTTCAGCCCTGACTTCTGCTGGAATTGCTGGCTTCAGCCAGTGCATGAGGCTGGGGGTTTGATGGCAGCTGGATGTGTTCATAGCAGCACGCCGATGTGTTTGTCAGACCTCTTGGAAGGAGCCAGGGCATTTTTCCTAAAGAATGATTAAAAGTGGTGTGAAGTGATTTGGCAGTTCTCTGACATACGGTTGTCTTATCATTTCAGTAATAGTTTCATTAATGAGAGGTCAATTGTGGAATCTGAGCATCCTGGGGAACTGAAATTCTGGAATGTGGGTGCCACGTTATTACATTAAATTATTTTAGAACATCCTCAGGTGGTTAGTGCCTAAAAAAAAAACAAAAAAAAAAAACAAAAAAGCTTATTTTAAATCCATGTTGTGACTTTTGATCAATTTCTGTAGATGTTGAAACTAAACTCAGGGACGTGAGCCCAACAGCAGCCCTGTAATCCTAAAAAGAAAGATCTTTGGCCAAAGGTCCATCCAAGTCCTGGTTCCCTCTTGTCTCCCAGCAGGGCATTGCCAGAACCTGCCAATGGCACTTGAAGTAAGAAACAGTCTTGTGTAGGCAGGCCTGCCTGACCCTGTAGGTCACTGGCCAAATGCCCTGTGTATGCAGGGGGAAGTATTGCTGCATACTGTTCTGTGGGTGCCTAAAACACCATCAGGCACAAAGAGCTTTTCTAGATGGCATTTGGTCAACTCTGTTAGGACCCTCATTACCCAAAATATTACTGTTCATGCTGGCAAGATGCATGCTAGCCTATGTAGCTTCCTAAATCGACTTGAAGGCATGTCCCAGAGGGTAAATTATGATTAACTGTCTTTTAAACAGCTGAGCACTAGTGAAAGTAGGGCTGATGGAATTCAGCCTCTGAATTAACTGAGCTTTTGTACAGGCTTCCTCCGGCTGCAGTGTAATCACAGCCTTAGACATATTAGTGTTTCACTGCGTGATCTCTTTCTTAAGAAGTGCCAGTTGTACGAAGTTGCACTGTAGATATTTTATTTGAGGGGGGGAAAAAAAAAAGCGGTTGTGTCTTAGGACGGAATTTAAAATAGCATCTCTGTTGTTGAAAGACTAATGTGACATCTCAGCTCCCCCATATTTCATTTCCAGTTTTCAATGCTTTGTAGCCCTTTATAAAATTGTCAAGTAAAGCATTTATGTCACACCAACTTAAAATGTGTCTTGTAAAGCTATCAGCCTTATCCTGGAGAGTGGAGGGGGAAAAGATTTTCTTTCCTTTCATTATGGAGAGGAAGAAACAGGCTGGAACACAGTATATCAGCTTGTACTGTGTCCTTTGAATGCATTGTAAAGTGCTCTACAAGTGTCATCTGAGGATTTTATTGGCCTTGTGCAAGCACCAATACGTGTTCTGAAACGCGGAGGTTGAAAAGATGAAAAGTTTTCATTTTAAGCTAGTTGCAGAAAATGGAATGTGAAGGTCAGTCTGTAATTAGGAATGAACGTTTTGTGTGCAGTTGATGCATGAATTATGAGAAGGGCTACGCCGCCTTCGAGAAATGGAAATACGTGTTCAGGTGTTTCATACGGGTGTAAAAATCTGTGTTTCTTCAGTGATTTGAAAAGGAGCCTGGCTTCTGAGGAGGACAAATAGTCATAATATAAAAGAGCTTATTTACAATGAGAACCAGGGAATGCTCTCTGGTAATACATAGTGTTTGCAGAATTTGTAAGCAGTAGTGAGTGACAGGAGTTGCTGAGACTATGAAGTAATTGGAGTAATATCAGCTATTGGGCAGGATGTAAGGAGGAGAGGACAAAGCACAAGCATTTCAGGCTGCTGCGTTTCCTTCTGCCCTGTGCAGAGTTCACCCGGGTTTCTTTTAAAGCCTGTGTGGGGATTGAGCTGGTAATGAATTTTGGATGTTTGGACCAGAAAAATACACGCCAAATCGAGTCCTGTGACAATCCTGTAGCTTCAGCAGGAAAGGAGTTCTGGGGAGCAGCTCATTAAATCTTTGGAAGTGAGGCAAAGCAACCAAAATGCTGAGTAGTAATATATCAGTACTTACATCAGGGAGCTGACGTATGAAGTAGATGAATGTCTTTGGCTAGCTCTCCCACATAGCAGGTGTCACATATCTGTGGCACTGACAAGGGAGAGACATTTTGGCAGACTTCAGACTTTTGAACGGTTCAATGTAAACTCCTGTGAGTCTGTAATGTAGGAAGAGTGTGTGTATATACCTGACAGTGGCTTAAAGCAGAGGCTGGGAAGGATATGAAGAGATGAGTAACCTGTAAAATCGCACCATGGAACTCCTGAGGTTTACTTTGAGAGTGTGGAGGGAATAGATTCATAGTCAGCGGTATTTAGCGTGTGTGCCACACAGAGTGACTCCCGTGCAGTTACTGAGAGCATCCATTACCTGAGCAAGTGTTTGTGAAGCTTTTAGGGACAGAGTAATTATTTTTTTTTTTTTTTTAGTGTTTTACAGTATTTAAATATAAATGGCTCAGGAAGAGAAACTCGGAGGGACAATACTGGAGAGCAGTGGGGTGAAGGATTTTCTAAAACAGGTCTGTTAACTGCTGGTCTTGGCCTGGAGTTTTCCCTGTGGCTTCTTAAATATTACCTTCTTTAATATTATCTTGCTCTGTTGCCTCTTCTCCCTTTCCCTATAGCTGGACTAGAATTCTCCTACAATTCCCCCTTAAAGAATTCCTGTCTGTGAGCTTGAGGAAACATGACCAGCTTGTCTCACAGGGCTGGGTTTTTTCTCTTGTGCTGCATTCAAAGGAACTGAGCAGGTGACCTGTGCGGTGGGATGCTGCACAATGGAGGCCCTTGTGCTGCATTTGGACCTCTCGGGTAGCAGCCGTCCTGCCAGGGGGGGTTTGCTTTACCAAGCAGTGTATGGGGAGCTCTGCCACAGCATCTGCTTCTTCCAGTTGGGAGGGCAAGGAGCCTGAAACACGAGGAAGCTGTGAACAGCCTTCTTGGTGCTGGCTTTTGTTTGCTCTCCTGTATTATTTGGACTGTGCAGGCATCCAGTCCTCAATAGTGTCTGTGTGTGATCGGGTTGCAGAGCCGTGCTTCCAAAATGGCCGGGGAGCTTTGCACAGCGCGATGCGTGCATGCAGTTCTGGCAGTGTGGAAGGGATGGCTCTGAGAGTCACGTCCACTGAAAATCAGTGTTTGCCAGAACCCTGTACTGCTCAGCACTGCTTGCCAACAGTTTACCTGTGCTGAAACATGTTTGGTGCTGTGTCTCAGAACTCAGGTCCATCAGCCTAGTGCTTCCCTTTCCTTGGGTGCTAGAAGTCTCCAGCTGCCCTCAGAAACCTTATGTCGCCACATGTAGAACTCTGAAATCGTACGTACTGAATCCCAGCCTGGGTAAGGCTCGCCTGTCACCAAACCAGATATCTGTGCATGTACTGGCAGCTTATAACACATTAGGATGTCTTTTTTAAACGCACTTGATGTTGCCTAAGCTATGCCCCCAGCAAAATCAGTAGCTGGAATTTCCATCAGCTATTAGATTTTTCAAGTCCCAAAATACTTTGTAATGAGAAGTGGCTGTAGGTAAGTAGGTTTCAAAGGCTTCCTCTATGCGTTCCATGTCCTGGGTTTATACGTGAGTAACCGTAGTTCTGTCAGACACAGCTGGATTCTGCCATGATGCAGGAGCTCTCGGCCGCAGTCTGGAGGTGCTCAGCAGCCTGTGTGCATGCCCTGCACGCAGCACATGCTGGGATTGCTCCAAAAGTAATGCCTCCTATTTTATTCTGCTGGCCCATGACATCAGAGAAGGATGTTGGTGGTAGAGCAGTGCAGGTTGAACCTTCCCACCAGTATCCTGCTATGTTTTGTTGCCGTGTGACAGATGGCAGCAGAGGGGCAGTCTGACAGAATGGCATCTGGTGTGGAAGTGCATATGAAGCAAAGGGGT
The DNA here is from genome assembly GCA_023055505.1 of Callipepla californica brunnescens. Taxonomy (NCBI): domain Eukaryota; kingdom Metazoa; phylum Chordata; class Aves; order Galliformes; family Odontophoridae; genus Callipepla; species Callipepla californica. The sequence continues at coordinate 6,918,422 of JALIRH010000013.1, forward strand.
GGAATTGAATTCCTCCCTGTGGAAAAAAATGGCACCCGTTGACTTTCATTGATGCTTGCTGAACATTTATGAAGACCCAACAATGGATGTGAGTGCAGTGGTGCGTTGCAGCAGTGATGATAGCAGAGTGAAGGACGAGCCATGTTCTGGATGGCCATATACAGCTGCAACACCACAAAATGAAGAGCAGCTTGATCAGCTCATCCGTGCTGAATTGACTAATGGTGGTGACTGTGTTTAATAGAAGCGTTCTGTAGCTGAGAATTAGCTCTATCAAATAGTGTTGTTGTGCTCTTTGTTTCTGTTGTAGTTTTCATGGCAATAAATGGGAGGCATTACTTTCTGAACTGTCTACATAATTCATATCCTTTTTGTAGGAAATGTGTGTGCAAATCGTGTGCAATGCTCTCAGTTCCTAATTCATACCAAAAACGCCATCGGGCCTTGGGTGCATATGTATGTACTAAATGTAAGAATAGATACCACAGTTAATGAAGGGAGGAACAGGAAACAACTGAAGGCAAACTGCGATACTGAAAATATTATCTATTATAAATAGCACAGAAGTAATTTATAGCAAGTCAAAGGCAAATAACACTTGTTTTCTGTATTTCTCTTTTGATTTCAGTAGATGATTAGCTCCAGAAGCTGACAAAGTGTTTTATATTGACTATGTTGTGGTTTTGTTTGAATTTTAGGCCCCCAAACTTTCTAGTTATTGTTTAGTTTACTGGAAAGGAGCCTAATTCTAGCAAATAAGTGTACAAGTGATTCTAATAGGTGTCTAGACAAACAAAACCCACAAATGGCTGTTTTCAGTCTCTGATATCGAGGTCTTGGTGTTAATTCATTCAGTGGAAATACAGGCTCATCTTTGATTTAGACCAAAGCTGCTTTAGTGGTATTTAGGGAGGGGGGTGGAAATGTAGAAAACTGTACAAACTTGTGTAGACATCCTTATACATCCTTATATACATATACATCCTTAAGTACTTTACTTAAAGGAATATTAAGCTCTTCTACTAAATCTGCAAGTTACAGCTGTTTGACAATTTGAGTTTAGTCTGACAGCTCACATCAGTCAGAATGTGCTGAACAGAAGACTAAGAGGCTGCGCTGCTTGCTGATAACTTATGGGACTCATGTAATAGAAGATGCTGAAAAGTCTGTAAGCTGCCTGTGATGTGTTGAACACGCTTCTTTGTGTTCCTGTTGATTGCAGTGAGATGCAGGTGGTCATGGAAATGGAGTGGCTGTGTCCCAGAGTTGGGGCAAGAAGCCTCACCCTAGAACCTGTGTTGTCATCCCAGATGGGTTTCTCTATAAATGACCACATAACATTCCTAATGTTTGAGAGAGATTAAAAAGTAGTTCCTCAAATGATCATTTCTCTCTGATTGCAGGAGGTAATGAAGTGAAAATAGTTAACCTATGAACTTTGCAGGGAACAGAAAAGGAAATAAGAGGAATTTCACCAAGTCCTTGCTTGCTGAGTGCTTTGACATGACTGATGCTATCTACGTGGGAAGTGAATACAGGCTAACAGCTTTATGGTTCAAAGCAACTCATTGACAATTTAAAATGAAATGGGCAGTGTTAATAATGTAAAACTCTGAAGTACATGTGTAATCTAAGCATGGAAGGCCTTGAACTTGCAGGATGTAAGTGTAACCAGTTAAGAAGAACAGCTGTGTCTCTTCACAAGAAGAGATTCCTTGATAGATTACTTTGCCTCGGACTGAGACAGAGAGAACAGGATTCCCCCTAGTATATTTTGAAGGCAACACCAGTTATCTTTAACGCACGCTTGTTCTGAAGTCATCATTGTGGAACATGTTTTAAGAGCTGTTAGAATGGCTGTGCAGAAAGTGCAGAAAGCATTGGTTTACCATGTGAGTGGCAACGTAGCCAAATAAGTTCAGATGGTGCTCTTCTCTAAAAACAAGTGCTAAAAAGGGAACAGAGACACATAGGGGTGAAAAAACAGTAATATCCACAGAATTATCCAACTGTTGCCACTGTAGTTTTGAGTCGCAGATCATATAACAGCTAGCAGGAGTGATAGCAAATATGTGAACGAAGTCCTTAGTGCTGTCTAAGCTTCTCCAGTGGTTTGTGGTTCTTCCCAAGAGCTCCTTACTCCCTCAGCAGCACACTGGAACCGAACATCTTTGGTTATGCTGAATGAGTTGCCTTGGAGCCGCTCTCTGGCGTGGACTGGGAAGTGATCTGTGAGGATCAGTCCACAGCACGTTGCACTGTTTGGTGTGGTGATCTGTTTCTAAAGTATCCAGAGTGCTGTGGCTCCATGAGGATTAGGTGGAACGTCTTAAAATTCTGATTCTAGAGTGGAGCTCAATGTGCTGTCAAGGTGTGTGAGAAGAATAATCCATGAACTAGCTAGGACTAGTTAGGGAAAAGCTTAATGTGAGCAGACTGTGGTTACCTTCGCCCTGGTCTTTTCTTCAGCCAAAGGCTTTGTATTGTATGATCAGGAAGCCTGTACATGATTTTTTTTCAGTGACCCAGCTCTTCTGTGGAATTGCCTCAAGTACAAAGTCAACATCTGTAGTCAGGCTCTGCTCCACACACGTAGCCACTGTGTTTTTGAAGAGAAACAGGAGTAATGTATGAAATTGGTCACACAACTGAGAATGCACGTTTGTCCTTCATGGAAGATCTCTAAACCCTTCCAAATGTGGGGCTACAGTCAAGGTTAATGACCACAAGTTTCAAAATCTTGGTACTAACATCACAGAAGACTGTGAATGAAGGCTGGAAATTGAGACCTTGCCACAATTCCTGTCGATCAATTGCCTGACTTCTTTCTGCTGTGTGAGGTAAGGTTACTCCACACAGTAGTGCCATTATCTACTGTATGAAATGAAATCACAGCTTTGCACGTGGTTGTCGGGAAGACCTCAGACTACAGGCTATCTAGCAGAACTGGTGCTCTCCACTTTGGGAGAAAAGCTTGCATTATTCTCTGTGGGAACAATAGATTGTAAAGAGATTAATGTCTTCTAATGTGGCCTTGCACGGTGTCCTGTGAAAGAAGATGACCCACTAAGTGTTTACACTGGTTTCTGTAGCTTTCAGCTTGAGGGGCAGAGAAATCTCATCACTTGAGACCTCCGAAGGCTACAGTGCAAAGCTGAAAATCAGACTGAATTTGAAAGAGGCCATGCTGACAGCAGGTACAGGGCATAACTACAGGCTGTGACGCATTGCAGAGCTGCCCTGTGACCTCAGGACAGGCTAATAACCGAATAAGGATTTCTCTCCTTTTTATCATTTTTGTTTAAGCTAGATGCAAGATGGAAAGGAAACAAAGTAAAGCATGCATGCCCTGCATTTCCTAGAGAAGGAGTGTGTTATGGTGGAGATGGGAAGAGATCCTTTTGTGCTGCAGGCTGAGGCAGATTAACAGCATAGCTTCAGCACCTCTTCTATTTCCTGAGTGATTGAGTTAACAACAACAAAAAATATCTGCCTACAAAAAGTGCCCTTTAATTTTAACCTCAGCCTTTATTTTGGGGAAGCCGATGAGAGATGAAAGAAGTGCATTTAATCCATAGTTACTGTTGTGTTTCTTTTTGTTTTCGAAAGTAAGTGTTTTGCCTGAGGAAGCCTGCTAGGTTGGTTTGCATGGGTGTAAAACTTCCGTTTTATTAATATTAAAATGAATGAGACTCTCATTGGACTGCAGCTCAGTTTTCGTTGGGTTGGAAAGCATTTTTTTCTGTGAGAAGACTATTAAATATATATCCTTAAATTAATAAAAATCTCTCGTGAAAATGCTGAAACTAAATGGAATACTTCCAGACAAATCAAGCATTGTTATGATGTTTCTAAAGCGTGTGTAAAATAATCCTGCCTTCCAAAAAGATGCTTAGAGTCCTTTGGATAGAGTAGGCATCTGCCAGAGTGGAGTCACACATAAGATAACATGATTGACCATTTTTGGCATCCGATGGTCTAAATTGGCTCATCTATTGGCTGTCAGTCTCTTCTGAATTAGATCCAATTCTTTGTAGGCACGTTTCCATCTGGTTAAGTTTAGGACTCAAGCTGTTTATATATTAAAAAAAAAAAAAAAAAAAAAGTATTTTGTACCAATAACAGTCTCTGGGAAAAGGTTTTTCTTATGTTCCTAACGCATTTCAGAACTATTTGGTTTTCCTTACTGGGCAAAATAACCTTCTAAAGAGAGAAAGAAGATGCACCCATGTTTTTAGATCCTTGAAACACACAGACAAAATGGAAATCCAAATTCTTATACATCCAGACTTATATGATTCTATGCCTGCATATAATTCTGTGATGTGCTATTCTTCTGCACTGAAGAAAAAGGAAAAACAAAAACAAAAATCCACAACCAGATTTTAAGCCTGCTAATATTTTAGCTGTGTGCATTAGGAAAGTGGGATGAATACATGATCGGCCTTGCATTATTTTTATTCTGAATATTAGCCATCTGGCACTGTGTGCTTCAGTATTTAGTGCCACAAATAATAATGAAAAATATGGTAATATCTCATGATGCTTTAACATAAAAATATAAGACAGAGGGTATAAAGCTTTGGGCGTGTAATCTTAAAGCTGCCAAAGCAACTTCTTCCCTCTGCCCTTGTTTTCTGTAAATGACTCTTTGATTGGAGACAGTAGTGTTAATACGAAAGTCACTGGTTAATGCAAGCTAACAAAACTGCTTTTCCTGCGGTTAACGAACACGGTCCTGAAGAAAAACAGGTATTAAACCCCCAAGATTTGTACCTTTCTATTCGTGTAGATGTGGGTGCATCCGAGATGCACAAGGAAATGCAATTTGCCTCCTGTTTCCACGCAGCCCGCCCCAAACGGAGACAGCAGTGTAACATGAAAGATGACAAGGCTAAACAGAATTTGAGTTGCCATCTGTTGGCTCAGAGTTCTCACCAGTTCTTTTCAACTCTGCCGTGCTCATCCAGGATTTTTAGATGCACGGCAGCTTGGCCAAAGCAGTGGTTGGGGCCAGAACCACCTACCGCTTGTCTGCAGTTCATCGGTCTGTGCACAGAGCAGAGGTGTCCCGTGTAATCTGGTTCACTACATTTAGTGCCTGTGAGTGGATCAGATCCATGCTGGAGCCACAGCAAGCTGGCTTCTTGGCGGCCCAAGGGTCGCTGCCCAAGCAGTATATTTGATGAGCAGGGGCTGTTTGGTGTGTCAGTCCCACTTTCCTTTGCCTCCGCTTCCTCCTTGTGCAAATCCTGATCCTCTTGCTTTCTCCAGATTTTGTTCTAACCTGTGCTCTGGCTCATTGCAAATACATCAGACCATTCTTAAGCTTTTTGTTGTTGTTGTTGTTGCCTTTATTTATTTATTTATTTTGGTTGGTTACTGATTTTCTTTTTTCTTTTTCCCCTCTCCTAATACAGTAACCTCCCCTAAACGTCCAAGGGTGTTAGGCCTGCCAAGGAAATGAAAGAACACAGAGCCCTCTGTCCGCAGAGCGTTCCTCTTGGCCAAGGCACAAATGTGTGCTTTTATTTCCTCCTGTTCAGAAGCCACAAATAATCAGGTGTTTGGCCATGGGAACATGGTAAGATAAATGTGCGATCTGAACCAAGATTTGCAATTTAAAGTTGAAGTGTTGGGAAAGAGAGGGGAGAGAAAAATAGAGAAATAGATATGGACTAATTTGGGAGATTGGAGCCAATTAGCAACGCAGTTTTAATGTTGTACTCAGCCATGGGAGCCTCAGAGATTAATAATCTGCTGGAACTCTCTGACTTGAATGAGGAGGGTTTTTCAGCCTTGTGATGGCAGTGGGAGGGAGGGGTGTTTTGGGGACTGCAGGGTGGTTAACCAGTGGAACAGGAAACATATAAAAGAACAGAGAAGACTGGAAAACAAATCTGGGCCCCTCCTTTCCTTCTCTCTTTCCGTGGCCTTACTGGGCACAGCAGGAATTTGTCTCTGCAGTGGCTCTGAGTTTCTCTGTTCTGAGTGCTTTTGAAACATCGCTAGTCAGGGCAAATGGAAGGCACGGGCTGAGCAGCATTGTGTTCCTCCATCTCCTCAGCATGCTGGAAGGGGATACAAAAACACCAGGGAACGTATAGGGAGTCTTCCTGCCACCAGTGACAAACCCCCTAGTCTGTGTTTCCATGCTTGGTGATAAAGCCACATGACTTACAGGGGGGACAGGCCAGGGGCCGTTCTGCATGTGGCAGCGTGTAATCCCAGCTCTGTCCCTGCTTCGGGAATTGCTTTGGCCTCAGTAGGAGTGAATCGCTGTTTGGAGGCTCAGAATTCTTTTCCACCACACGTGGCCAGAACTGAATCACACACGAGGACTGGGGAAGGAGGGGACAGGGTCACCCCTCACCAAAGCCCTGAGCACGGAATGCCTCCTGTTCCCTGTTCCAATCGCTTTCCCAGCAGCAACAGTACGAAATCCCCTCCTTAGTGCAGCACGCTCTAGGCCTGCTGTCTTCTCACCATGCTCCATCCACAGACTGTAAGCAGCTGCCCTAAAGGGCAGTTGTGCCTGGATAACAGACCTCCCCAAGGACTGCTTTTCCAGCACGTCCCTTCTCATCCATTCACACCTCCTGTGCCCTTTCCTTCCACCTTTGTCTCCCCAAGGCAGCTGGAGAGAAGCTGTGGCTCTGGGATGTGAGTGTGGCTATCACCCTCGTCCATATTCTGTGGCTGTAGACCTTGACTTCCCGAGCGCACCAACAAGCAGCGGCTGAATGCTGAGTCATGTGCCTGGGCAGGACGATGCTGTTTGAAGGCAGCAGGGGGATAGGACAGGTGTAAGCATCTGCTCTGACCCATCCGGGAGAGACTGCTGCGCTGTGTTGCAGCTGTGCTATGCCAGGGGATCAGCAGCGTAACCAGGGCAGTGTGACATGCTGCTGGATGGGAATCGCTCCTCGCATCACGGCTGGGGGATCGCTCTGCCACAAGGAGCTTCCTCAGCACCTGTTCTTAGACCCGTGTGGTTCTTGAGTGGAAATTCAGTATCCTCCAGGCAGGGCGGGTGGCTGCGCTTCCATCACATCAGCGTGCTTCTAACGTGGTAACTGCCTGACCCTCGTCGCTCATTTCTGCTACTCTACTCCATCGGGTGTGTGTGGGGCGAAGTTAAAGGCAGCGCTGCGGTGGGGGTCAGGGATGCGCAAACCGAACTCCGCACCCGGGCGTGCGGGACACTGAGCTCGGGGCGCTCCATAGCGTCACCTGCGAGTCCCGGCAGCACCTGCCCGACCCGCCGGGCAGAATGCGGGGCGGCATCGGGGATCGGAAAGCGGCGGCGCTCCGTGCGAGCTGCGGGAGGAAACTTTCCCGCAGGAAGCTCCGCTCAGTACCGCGGTACCGGAGCACGAAGGCTCGCGGCGACGCAGCTCCTCCTCCCCCGCCGCGCCCGGGTCCGCTCCCCGTTTCCGAGCCCCGCGCTGACCCCGCGGGCGCAGGTGCACAACTTTCAGCTCCAGCGCCCGGGGAGAGGCGGGCGGGGCCGGGTCCGCGGGGGCGATGCCGCCGCTCCCTCCTTCCCCGCGCTGCCCCGCGCCCACCGGGGCCGTACCGCGGCCCGGCACCGCCTCCCGCCGCCGCCGCCGCCGCTCCCCCTCTCCCGCAGCACCGCCGCGGTGCGGCAGCGGCCGCCCTCCCTCGTCCCTCCCTCCTCCCTCCCGCAGCCGCGCCCGGCCCGGCCGTGCCCCGCGCCGCGATGCCGCCCCTCCCCGCCGGGGGCACGGCGGGCCCAGGCGGCGGCACCTGCCCGCGGCCCGGCGCCAGGTGAGCCGCCCCGCCCCGCCCCGCACCGCCACGCCGCCGGAGGGGCCGCGGCCGCGCGCCCTTTATGCCCAACGGCGGCGCGGTGCGCGCTCCCGCCGTGCGGCCGGGGCGAGCCGGGGGGGGGGGGGGTGGGGGTGTGGGAAGCGGGCTCGGGGCGGGGGCCGGGTCCCGCGGCGGAGGGAACAATGGCAGCGGCGGCTCCGGAGCGGCGTCGGGGCGGGAGGCGGCGGCGTGCAGCCCGCGGGGGGCGGCGGGGCGCTCAGGGCCGGCGGCGGCGGCGGCGGCGGCGGCGGCCGTGGGGGGTGGGGGGGGGGGCGGCGGGGAGGGGGAGGGGCGGGGGCCGGCGCGCGGGGGAGGGGCGGGGGGGCGGGCGCGTCCACCTGCGCGCGCCGGGGCCCGGGGCGCATGGAGCAGCGCTCGGCGCCGCAGCCAACGCCGTCACCGACGCCGCCGCCGCCGCCGCCGGGCGGGCGGGGGGACCCCCGGCCCCTGGCGGCCGTCTCCCGCGCGGGCCCGGCGCAGAGGTGAGTCCCGGCGGCGGGAGCGGCCGAGGGGGGGCGCGAGGCGGGCGGGGGCGCGGAGGAGGGGGCGGCGGGGGGAGGAGGAAGAGGAGAAGGAGGAGGAGAAGCAAGAGGAGGAGGAGGGGGCTGCGCGCGGCCCGGGATCGGGGGGGGGGGGGGTGCGGGGGTGCGGGGCACGCGGGACGCCGGCGGCCGCGGTCCCCACGCGAGTGGCGGCGGGCGGCCCCGCAGCCGTAGGCCCCGCGCCGAGCGGGGCACCGGGAGCGGCCCGGCGCTGCTGCCCGCGGACGGGGCCGCCGCATTGTCTGCGCCGCGCTCCGGCCCCGCGGCCGCGGGCGGCGGTCGCCGTCTCCCGGCCCCGGAGCGGCCCCGGCCCCGCGCCGGGAGCGGCCTCGGCCCCGCGCGTCGGGCTGCGGGGCGGCCGGGCACGGCCGGGGAGCACAAAGGCTCCGCCGCGGGTGGGGAGCAGCCGGGCCGGGCTGCGGCAGCGGCCGTTGTCGCATCGCTTCTCCCGAACGCGTCTGACAAAAGGAGCGGAGCCGCGAGCGGATAACAATTATGTAAGCCCGTAGTAGGGTTTGATGTGTGTCAAGTCCGCTCAATAAATCAAGCCGCTCGGTGAATAAATCTGCCACGCGCCAACGCTCCGTGATTTTATTCCGTTTGATTGGGAAGGGAAAGGAGGCGGCCGTGCCCGGGATGCTGCGGCCGGGCAGGGCGGTGCGGCGCGGGGACCGCTGGGCCGAGAGGCGATGGAGCTGTGGCGGCGGCGGCCCGTACGAAGCGGCATCGATCGGGCTCCGCTCGTGGCGGCGGGGCCGGCGAATAATCGTTTCCCAAAAGCTCCGAGCGAGGGAAGAAGGCGAGCCCTCGGCCGGCCCGCGCAGCGTGCGGCATCTTTGTGAGCGCGTGTCCGGCCGCGGGGAAAGGCGGCCGGCCCCAGCGCTGCCCGGCTCGGCCGAATGAAAGGAGCGGAGCGGGGCCCGGCCCGCCTGTCCCGCTGCCACGCTGTGCTGCGGGGCCCGGGGCCTTCCCTTGCTCGCCTTTTCTTTTTGTTTGCCGTCGCCTTGCGGAGCGTGGGCTCCCGCCTCCCGTGGGACGGTCGGTTCCGAGCGCTGAGGTCTCTCTGTGAGATAAAGGAAAGAGAAGGCTGCGGTTGTTCGGTTGTAGGGCGAGTAGCTGAGCGGGGCTGGCAGCGCGGTGCGTAGGGCGTGCGGTGGGCCCTCCTCTTTGCTGATGCCTTGTGGATGGCTTGGTGTGGCTCTTTGCTTTCTGCTTTTGGGGAATGATGTATCGGATGCAAAACCAGGAGGTAAAAAGTGTCCCCACGCTAAGCCCCTGTGGACTGGCACCCAAAAGCAGGGCAGGAAAGCAGCAGTGCTCCTCCATTGCGTTGTGGCAGCAGTAGCCCTGGGCCCGCTGTATTCATCGTCCTGAGCACGGCGTCGAATGGTCCTTGTAAACTTTATGCCCTACCGTGAGGAATTGGGAAGTGGCTTTGGGAAATGGTCCATCTCAGACAGAAGAGCTGTGTGCAGGCCAGAGCTTGTCCTTGTCCCGTGCAGCGCTGCAGCTGTTGCTTCTGTGCTCAACCCTGAGAGCAGCAGAGCGGATGTCAAACACCATAGGATTGTGGTTGCTTCTCAGAAATAACCATTTCTGGTCTGCGAAGGAATCAAAGATCTATATACATTTGGAGAATTAGGAGCAAAGTGACGTGGGTGCAGTCCACCTGTTACGTGCACGGTGCTGCGCTCTCACCTGTCAGCGGCTTCTGCTTTCTGTTGCTGCTGCGTTTCTGTGCTCTCAGCACCACCGGAGCAAGCTCTGTACCCACTGCCGCGTGTTCTGCCCGGTGCTGGCACAGCTGGCTTTGTGGCAGAGCCAGCAATGAGCCAACGCACCCAGGGGTGGGTGCTTCTCTCCCCTAAGCATCACCTGTCCCTGCAGAGGGCCACAAAGTGTCAGGCTGCGGGTGCCCTCGCCGTGCTGGCACTGCTTGTTATTGTCGTGCGTCGAGGCTGTTGTCGCACTGGGAGGCCGTGAGCTGATTTGAGCATTCAGACTTAGGCATGGCTCCTGCCTGCAGGGTGCACGAGCTCAGGACGAGCCACCCTGCTGCTGGTGCCCTGTCTTGGCATTACGGTTCTGCAGCCGTGGACGTGCGGAGGTTTGGGATCTGGTGGAGCTGAGCCGCAGGGGGAGTGGTGCCGGGAGCTGCCGTGTGCAGAGCAGTGCTGATCCCTGCTCCGTAATGAAGGCTCCATGCGGACGGGCTTTGGTGCGGCAGCGCTGGGTGGATTTTGTTTGCAGTTCAGGGGAATAGCGTGTAATCTGCGTAATGCTGCTTTTGTGTGCATCTCTTGCAAATTGACGTCTGGGGAATGGCACGAAGCAAAGGCTCTAGACCAGCAGGTCTCCAATATTTTTGTAGCAGAGCCTTTTTATTCAAAGCAGGTGTCACAGAGATCTTTCATCCCAGGCTTTCTTTCATCCCTGGCGTTTGCTAGCTCGTGTTAAAACTTTAAATCTCGACAATTCCTCATTTGCAGGTGTTCCCGCGTCCCTCCCGGGCGGGCAATGCTGTGGCCTTGAGCTGGGGCTGTGTCTGTGGGACCGTGGCAGCCCCACGCAGCGTGGCTCAGCCCTGAGCCCAGGCAGAGCTCTGGCCCTCAGCCGTGCAGGAGGGGTTGGTGCTGCGGCACGAGCTCAGCCCGCAGTCCTGCTCGGTTTAACAAAGCTCTGGCAACTCTTCTTACTGTGAAATGCCCAATTTGTGTGATTTATCCAAGCTCTTGTCTGGATAGTCTCCCATGATAGAGAATTCTGCTGGCAATTTCCGTTCATCGATCCTGTTTGTCTTTTTTTTTTTTTTTTTTTTTTTTTTTAATAATTTTTGTGCAGTGCCTTCAGAACACAGGTGGATGTGTCGCTTGGGGTTCCCGGTGCATCCTTTCCAGTTATTCCACTGTCGACCCTCAGTGTGACTGTGGTACGTTGGTCCAAAAAGGCCTAGCACTGCCTGCCTGCGCCATTCGCCAGCACCTTTCTGAATGGTCATTGCCATTACCAGGGTCGCTGTCTCAGCAGGTGGCTGTCATCCCTCTGTGCAAAACCCAGTGCACGCTCCTGCAGCCCTGGACCGTGTGGACTGGCTGCTGATTCCCAGCAGAGCAGCGGCTGCGTGCCCGGCACACGTGGCATGTACCTTCGGGGTCACTGGTGTTCAGCCCTCTGAATGGATGAGGGGCTTTGGTGCTGAGCTGTAGTGCCAGAGAATTGCGTGTAGGCAGAAGAGGCCCCATGGATTTTGTTTCCTGCACAATGTGCCAGCGAATGTCTCGGGCCTTTGATGGAGGAGAGAAGCTGAGGCTTTATGGAAAAGCCTGTTTATTGGCATTAATTATTTTTTATTAGTTACAGCATCCGTAGTCCATTGGCAGTAGAAGAGCCCACAGTAAGAACATTAAATCTTCAGAAGTTTTTCAAAGCTTGCATTTTTCATAAGAAGCTTGTGAAGCTTCAAATCTAAAGCTTCCAAAGCCTTTTTTTTTTTTTTTTTTTATTCTTCTGAAGTGCCACTGAAGCTCTTTTTTAATTTTTAGTATTTTGGCTGAAGCTATACGTTTACGTATATACAATAATAGCATCCGTTATGTCAGGATTCTTGTGCTGTCTGAGCAGGTTGGCTTAGTGGATCGCCATGCCTTACCGTGGAGGCCTGGGTAGAAATTTGGGAAGGGCAAAAGGGGAAGCCTGCCACTAACCACCGTTGTTCAGTTCATGTTAAAGCAAACACACAAATCTCATGTTCCCACCGCCGCTGCCTCTGCGAGGAGCACTGGTGGTGATTTCCCATGGCTTGTTTATGTCTACCCGACGATGCCCACTATATCAAAACCACCTGTCCATGTCGTGGCTTGTCCTAGATTCTCTGTGCGTGTGATGTATTGGTTCGGAAACACACCAGGTAGGCGCTGCCAGCTCGTGCAGGAGTACACAGTGCACTGATGTGGGCAGTGCTGGGCTGTGGGATGCTCGCTGGCCCCTGCGGCTGGAAGCAGAGCTGGAGCTGTGGGGTGACCCCGGAGATGCTGTCAGCTGGAACCTCCTGCAGGAAAATGGTTTGTCCTAACCCAGTAACCTTCACTCACTGAATTGTCGTGTTTGTCTGGTTAGCTTATCGCTTGATGGGGGAGTAGGTGCTGCAGCAAAAATGCTTTTGTTTGTTGTGTCTGCTCCTTTCTTTAATCCCAACTAATTCCTTGCCAGGTACTGTCTCCATTTGAACTGCCCCGTTCCTATGTCAGCGATTAAAACACAGCCTTTTTGCACTGTGCTTTTAGGAAGTTGGTTTGAGGGAGTAAATTTTGGGGTTGGCTTGAACAGAATGGCTGAGAATGTATTGCTGTGTTGGGCAGCCCCGTGTTGGATGTAGGCACCCCGTAGGTTCAGTGTTGGTGTCCATGTGCAGCAGCACATGTGGTGTTTGGGATGTGGTGCTTTGTGGCCGCTGTGTGCAGGGTCTGTTCTAAGGCACTGTGTGAGCAGGGTCAGTGTTGGCTGTGACATGGTTACCATTGCACAAAGAATGGATGCAATTACTGATTTCTGATTAACACCTTAAGCAACTGTGGTATCCCAGTCCCTCTATCAGGTGTTTCCCATTAACAACATCTGTCCTTCTTCCTTCATTTACATCACTCACCTTTGTGTGTACAGCTTGCGTCCTCAGATTTCCTCTGGCCAAACTCTGGGGCGAGTGCCATCCCTATAAAGTTGGTTCGAGGTGAATTCGCAGGGACCATGGGCTCACTTCCAACCTCGGCAGCTGGCCGTGGTGCTGGGAGCGAGCAGAGGAGCCACACGCAGTTTTCCCCTTGGGTTGAACCCAGCCCTCAGCACTGTGGGATGGGGAGGGAATGCCAGTGGCCGCTCCGTGCTGCGGGTGTTGTGCTGTGCGTGGTATGGCCGTGGTGTGGGGTGCTGCTCTTCCTTTCTTTCTGTCTTGACGTATTCTCACATCGCTCTGCCTCTCCTCGAGCAACTTCTGTGTGCTTCATGGTAATGGGAGTCAAAAGAATTTATTTGATGTTATTTATTCAAATCTGGAAAGGATGGTTGTGCAAAGACCAGAGAAAAATGGTTTTAGTCTGACAAATGCCAAAGGTTCTTTGTTTTGTTTTTAAAGCCCAAACAAACCCATTGGGATCCTTGGCTGGGCACATAATAGCATGAAATAGACCATTTCTTTCATTCTGCTCTTTAAAAATCTAATTCCTTATGCATTTAAAGTGGGAGTTGAGGCAAAAACAGAGTTTAGCTCTGTTGACCTATATTTATGAAAAGAGAAAGCTTGCTAACTATTACGAGAAAATACGTAGCACTGTTTGCATACTCCAATAAAATGTATACTCGTACTAAAATTGCTCTGGGGTTTCTTCATCTCCTTATGACACACTCGAGTCCTTTCTGTCCAGAATCAGTCTGCTCGTGCTGTCCATACCACCTGTGTTGGAACTTCCCATCAGCAGCCATGAAGCACAGGTGGGGAGCAAAGAGCTCAGAATGAACAAGAAGCAGAAGTAGCACCGAAAAACATCCCTGGTCTCAGGGTGTAAAGGCAGACCTTTGTTTATATGTATTTTGAAAAATTCAGCTATTTTTATAGTGTTCAATTTAATGGTGATCATGCTGCTTCTTGCATAACTGCGGCACAGATGTTATTTTTTGTAATGTTGCTTGGCTTATTTAAAAGGGAAAGGGAGGAAGGGAATTTATGCTCTTTGAGATGAATATGTGGAGCCCATTAGTTACAAAAAGTGTGAAGAGCTTGTTACAGCTGAAACTAGCACATCTCTGAAAGGCTGATCTGCCGAGTAGAGCTCTTCAGATAGAGAAGGAGTGTTGTGTCTTCTGGAGTTGTTGTACGTGTTGTCAGATAGCCTAAAATCAGACCTCATTGAAGTATTTGCACACTTGTTTAGAACCACAGAGGCATAGAATGGCTTGGCTTGTAAGGGACCTCAAAGATCATCTAGTTCCAAGCCCTGCTGCAGACAGGGTTGCTGACTGCTGGATAAAGCAGCAGATCAGGCTGCCCAGGGCTCCACCCAGCCTGGCCTTGACCTGTACTAGGCTTTGCTGGCAGCGAGAAATTAGGTGCAGCCCTACAGCTTCCTGGTGGAATGGGCAAGGGAACGTCGAGGGGTCTCCTTTTGCCCTTTCTAATGATATTAGAAGTTAAAATAAAAATAAAAATTAAAAAGTAAAAGAAATGCAAATAACCGTGGGTGAAAGTGGTAAATGCTATATTTATATTTAATGATGTTGAATTAATAACTAAGCTGCTGGTGTTTGGGGTCAGCATGGTGATGCTGCTCCATGGCCCGCCTCTCAGGGCTGCGTCAAGGAGCCAGCCAGCCCAGGCAGAAACAGAGCCCTGCTGGCGTGGCAGAGGAGTGAAATGAGTTATTTAACAGCCCTTGCGAGCAGAACAGGCAAACAGTTACAAAAGCAGACAGAGGGAAACCTGAGGGTGTTTTGGAGTGGCTTCTGCCCAGAGCAGCACGTTCCAGTTGGGTTTTTGTTTGGGTGGTGGTGTCCCGTTGGCCGGTGGCACAGTGGTGGTGTGGGGCCGGGTCCAGCTCCAGTGCGGTGCGGATGAGGAATCCGGGCCCAAAGCAGAAGGCTCATGCTGATGCAAGCTGTGTTTACTTTTGAAAATTCAGTTTATTAAACTCAAGGCTGCAGAACTCTGGGGATCAGTGATGCTGTCTGAACATCACCTTATGCACCGCACAAGCAATTTTTCAAAATTACTTTTTTAATTAAAAGTTGTATCGGTTTAATGCGAGTTAAAAGAAAGTTCACAGGCTTAGCGGTGCCTGAAACGTGCTGCAGGTTTGGGAAGAACCTTCTCCTGCTTTTCTAAGTTCATCTGAAATAGCAAATGTGCCTGCAAAGAGAACGGAATCTCCTGTCTGAGGAGCTGTGGCATGGAGGTGTTCATTGATTAGCAGTCAGGCTCCGTTCCGATATCCTCTGCCATAGCTGCGCGGAGCTGAATTGGAATATGGACACAAGGAAAACAAGGAGGGCTCGAGGTGCAGCAGAGGAAAGTCAATACAGAAGTTATTTAAATGTCAGCTGTCTGGAAGAGCTCTGTTCCAAACCTGCATGGGGAAGTCAGGTCTGGGACGTCATGCCTGAGCATGAGGAAAGTGGGGAAGGTTGCTGGGCACAGGACTGTCTGTGAAGGGATGGAAGGCACCAAGAAACTGCCGGCTCAAAATTACATCTGGCAATTATTTTTTGAGCAATTAATTGGAGAAGCACATGGCTTCTGGACATGGGAAGATGGTGGTTGTAGTTAGTGGGCGATCTAATCTGTCTGAACTGTTATTCATCAGCGCAGTCAGTTGTCAGGGACGAGCGATGCTCATCACTGGTCTGTTTATTGCATTCATATTGCAGCGTGTTGTTTTCTGAATGTGTCTGCAGTGTCTCTGTGAGCACAGGACTTCTGGAGTTTGAATTTCATTGGCTGGATAAAGCCAGGAGGCCCAAGTTGTAATTGTGTGGTGTTTGTCAACGTCTAGTAGGTTTAAATTTGCAGAGAACCTGATTCAGAAATCAGTGCTTGGAGATGAATAGCCTTCTTCTGAATCTCGTGGCCAGCCCCAGTGTTGCAGTCCCTTTGTGTATTGCCGTGCTCCCATCTCATGTGCTCAGCAGTCACCTCGTGTTGGTCTTTGGTTCTGTTGGACACATAGCAGCAGTGCCACACGCTGGGTCGTAAAGTCCTGGGTTGTGCAGGCAACTACCCAGTGAACTCTGGTGTGATGTGAGGACTGCTTCTCTGCCACCTCACACGAACATGCATCGACATACAGAACTGCATTTGCTTGTATCGGTTGTACATTGTGGTCTTGTGCCACACTGAGAGCAAACGTGCATTTATTAAAAGCCATCACAACCGTTGCAGATGCTTTGCTCCTGCAGAGAGGACGAGCAAACAAACAACCCGTGACAAGCGTTATTTGCAGTGTTCAATGCTCAGCTGAGTGTGCAGCAGAAGAGCCTATTTCCAGCAAGAGATACTTGATTGGCTAGAGGGCAGGCTGAGCCGTGCAGGACAGTGTTTGACAAGCAGGTGGGACAGAAGATGGGTCTGGACCCATGCTCTAAAGCAGCGAGCGTTTTTTGCATTTCAAATGCAGAGTGTTACTGAGGCTGTGCTGGTGACGGGCCCCTTCTCTAAGGCTGTGTGGCTCCAGCACAGCTTCAGCTGAAGCCTTTTGGACCAGCCAACTGTTTGGCTCTAAAATAAAGCAGACCCTGCATGTCTTGCATTGCATCTTCTTAAGTGCTGGAAAATAAGGCAATTTTTGAAGTTTTGTGAGTAGAACTTTCTTTCCTTTTATATGACACAGAGGAGCTATCACACTTAATTAAAAGGCTCATGCTATTCTTCTGAAGCTTTCTATTCCACTAAAAGGTAGAGAGATCTTTCTGAACATTACTGTTGGCCAGGACTGATTTCCTGTCAAAAAATGACCCATTTCAGCAGTTTCTTCAAAAGGCATCTGGGGAGCCAGTTGAACCTAAACTCAGAGGGAGTAGAGATATGAGGAACAATTTCTGTGGCACTTGAACTAGACGTTTCTTGGAGGGGATCCTTCCAAGGGTTGGTCTGGGTTGACTGTAGGTGGTATCCAAATCCTCAGATGCAACTGGAGGCTGGATTGAAAATGAAGGGAAAAAACAAAGAGACAAATGCAGAGGAGAATGTAGAATTCATGCTTGCAGGGCAAGAAAACACTGTACCTTCTTCCCTTAAACTCACCTGAAATGAGTGTATGATCCTCCCTTGTGGACTTTGTTCTTCTCCTGGTCTGTCTTCCTTCTTGTCTCTCTCTCCCAGTATCAAAGGCTGTGTCCCATGCAGGGACTTTGCTTCTAGTGTCTGAGTTCATGTAGAGGATGAGATGGAAACAAGGCAAACTTGGTTCTAACAGCTCTCTTCTAATTCTGCTGCATAATGGAGATGAGCAGTACTTACATAATGTTATCCTGGGATGCTAATAGATTTAATAACCCAGAAAGGTGGGAAGAGGTTCTGAATTATCTATAAAAACTGCGTCTAACTAATGAAGTTTATGGGAAGCTCATCTCTTTGAAGGAGAGTCAGATGGCAGACACAAGACTTCTGCATGTGAGTGGAGGGGAAAACAAGATGAAGTTGTCTGTTCTAACCAGCATAAATCTCCCTTTAAAATAAGTTATTGGTTGCTGTTGGATTATGCCAGTTTTATATGGGCTTCTCGTTAAGCTCTTGTAAAAATGTAAACAACGCAGTCTTCATCTGATTATTTTTTTCCAAATGGAGATACGTACCGTTCTTAGGGATTATAACAGTGTATGTGCCCAGTGAAAACAATCAGTTCATTAATGCTGTTTTGTTAGCCCTTGCCCCCTCTTGCCATGGTGATAAGGGACCTTAATTAGATCCCAGAACAAATGCTGGTGAGTTCGACAAAATGAGGAACGTTGGGAGGGGGTGGAGAAATACCGCGGTGTTGTTAGCAGATATATGCAAAGAGCTGTGTCTTGCGGAGGAGAGGCTGTGTTGTATTGAAAACATCAGTTTTCTCTCCCAGGAGCAGAGCGTGTGCTGGTAGGCTGCATGCATCTGCGGACGGTACGTGGAATTGGCATTGGCAGCCTTATGTATGTCACATCATGCTCCAAGGTGTGGACACCTGTCCATCTGCTGGGGGAAGTGCTGCCGCCGGAGCGATATCAGGAATTAAAAATACATCCTGGTGTGTCCTCTGGGTGATGTTCCCTGATGAGAAGTGGCCAAATGGCTGGGCTGATTCACGTGTTCCACTGTGCACGAGAAGTGTCCGCGTGGGAGGGAGGAGGAGATCGGGAGCGCTCGTGAGCACAGTGTGTAAATGGGAGGGGGAATTACCATGCGGAACAGCAGAAAGGGACCTTGGCAAACACTAGCTCAGAAGGAGAGAGGCAGCTCTCTGCTTGGAGCAAATCTCCACGTGAATTTGAAAAAGCAAGCACGCAGACAGAAGCGTTAGAAACTCAAGCGCTGCATTTTTCAGTAAGAAATGTTAGGTTCTTCTGCTTGCTTTCTGACTGCTGGGTGTTCAGGGTGTGCATTCAGGACTTCCTCCACTGCCATTCGAGGTGGAATTAGTTAGAATCTCAGTGTTTTATTAACTGCATTTTGTCTCTGAAATGTGGGGACTGTGGCTGTCAGCTCTCACCCCTCTGTCTGTGGTCGTGTATCTACATCCTGCCTATCAGGTCGTGCATCATTCCTCACAACTTCCTCCACCAGAAACTAAGATCAGATTGTCTCCTTGGGTCTGTTGTAGGAAGTATGGTTTCCAGGTCATAAGACAGTCATTCTCTGGGTGTAGTATTTATGTATTTATTATATCAGATTTTCTCTATTACACTATGCACATCTCGGTGCATAGAGAAAGATGTTTCAAGTGGTATTTGTTGCGTTACAAGACAATGATGTGTGAAAGGCAACCATATTGTAAAGGACTGTCAGGCAACTTAAAATCCCAGAACTGGCTACCCATTGAGCCAAGCGTGTCAGAAACTTTTAAATCTGAAAAAAAAAAAAAAAAACCCAACAAAAAAAACATATAAATTTCTTTCATTTAAAAAAGTCACAGTGAGTTGTCTTCTGGAAAATGTGCATCAAACTGCCAGCACACGAGTAAATGTATCAAAAGGAGGACTCCAGGTAAGATGCTATGTGGTCTGCAGCCTTGGGGTGCAGGGGCTCAGTGCCAGAATCTAAATTTGCAGCCCCCAGAATGATTTTCAGGTAAATGTTACTGCAGAATCAAAACAAGGAAACACTGAGTTGATACTGTTGCAGGCTGTGGCATCATTAGCAGTAAATACCCTTAAGCTTTGCAGAAGGTGCCCTCAGGAGCTGTGACTCCGAGTGTCTTTGGGAGTCTGGCTCCCAGAGAACTTGATGGGAAGCCTCGTGGGTCTGGATCAGTGCTACAAGTGAAGCATGGAGATGATGTAACCAGAACAAGTGGGTCAGAAGTGGTCTTTAGCAGTGTTAAAGCTGTGTGGATTGCCTCTGTGTTGCAAGAATGTGGTGCAACATCTGGTTGATCTGGGGAGGAAGGCAGAGAACAAGTCCATTTTGTATTCTGACACTCATTTGAACTCTCACGTTCTGTCATTTGAAAGGATTAAGGTGAATGTCTATGTTGTTAATCCATTATAAGTAAGCAAAATTGCTGCTTTGTAATGTAATGTTTTGATGTTTCATTTCAAATCATTCCTATGCGTGCAAAGCAAAGATACAGTTGTCAAAAAGAAAGCCCAGGATGAGTGCACCTTGGAAATGCACATTGCTTGTGTGTTTGGAGATGGTGTGCTCTTACAGAGATGGCTTGAATGGTCGGTGGGGAGAGCTGCACTGCACGCTGAAACCTGCTTTGGAAACAGTACTTGGTCCTGACCTGTGCTATTTCACAAAACCCAGGGTTCAGCTCTGCTGAGGCCATTCAGCCCTTTATTGAGCAGTCAGCACAGGACACGGAGGTGCTGGTAGCCAAACAGGTGGGGAATGGTCATGAATTTGGTGACTACCTGGGTTGAAGCTGCTCTTGGATTGCTGGCAGGCTCCATTGGGGTTGGAAATCCCAACGTGCAAAGTGCTTTCTTCCCCATGGCAGCTGCCTTGCTACTACTGTCCTTGTAGCACATGCGGAAGCAGTGGCTTCCTGGGAGCCTCTGCTTTAATCCTTAGTCTGGTTTTCACCTACTTCAGTAAATGATTGTGGAGATGAGCTCTTACTGCCGAGCTGTATTACCCTGTACATGTGAATGGCATATGTTGGGAACTGCGTCCCCGTGGAGCAGGAGCTGAGCGAGGTGCTGGACGTGGCCATGTAGTCTGGGAGACAGGGAAGTTGATCCCTGCCTTGCAAGGCTGCGTCCCCACCTGCTGTGTGTGCTGCAGAACGTAGCCATGCGTGCACACTCTGACATGCCTTATGGCCCTGCTCTTGTTATTCAGCTACCTGGTGCTTGTCGTTAGTTTCAGCAAATACACAGTCAGACCAGTAAGCGTGCACAACTGTTCAAAGAATTAAATTGGCCAGAAGTGGTGGTGTGAAAGAGGGGAGGAGGGAATAAAAGCGATAAAGCTTTGTAAAAAAGCTCGATTGTAAGCAGTTTATAAGCAGATGTTGGGAGTGTGAGTTTTACTTGGCATTCTCTGGAAACTTTCTACTCTGCTTCTCTCAGTTAATGACAAAATAACAACGCTACTTTCAAGTCTGCTATCAACAACCTCCCGTGCACTTTGCTTCATAAAAATTCTTTTTGCGACCTGTAAAAATTTAACAACGAAGCATCATGTGTCTGCGTGACTCCGTACCAGTGCTAAATGCTCATCGCTTTCAGCCGTGGTGTCTCTCCAGGTGGGGGCTGTGGCTCTGTTGTGTCTAACGTCCTTTAGTGACTCTCTGGATCCCTTTCTGTAGAAGGTAGAAAGGAGCGAAGGAAGCTCGTGGCCCAGAGCTGTAGGCTCACAGGGATAGTGAACAGCACAGAGCTCAGTTCTCTGGCAGAAATGCTCAAACATTCCCATTGCATCATCCCGTGGTTCCCATAGCTGCTATGCCTTCACCTGCTCCTCTCACATTGAGGGTTCCTTCTCCCCTATCCAAGTTAAGCTAACTGGGTCCCGCCAGTAAAAAGGCGTTTCACTTATGCTGGTCAAACCAAATGGTTGGTTGTTTTGTCTGGTTGGTTGTTTTGCCCGGTTGGTTGTTTTGCCCTAGTGAAAGATGTTTCCAGCACATAGGCGTTGCTGTAGGGCCTCTCATGGCGGTGTCTCTGGGAAATGCAGTCACATTGCAGCCAGCTCTGTGAGCCAGGAAAATGGTGAAGAGAATCCCATTCCTGCCAGCTTGGGTGCAACAGAGATCGACCTTTATCCCCAAATTTACTGGTTAAATTTGACTTGAGTCTTTCCCTTCTTCCTAAGCTCCCCATTATGGTTTTAAATACATGTATTCTGTATTCTTGATTCCTGTCCTAAAGCTGCATAGCATTGCTGTAAAATATAAAATACTGTCTGACACTTGCCATTTCTTTCTCTGCGTACGACCTCTGGAATAATTCCAAGGCTCTGGAAAAGAATGAGATTTTCAGTAATGGCTACAGGCATTAAGGGCACAAACACCACAGAGTATCAGTGGGATTTATGCTCCTAAGTTGCTGTAAGTGCATTTGAAAGTCACATCCAAAATGTACCATTTAGAGCAAGATGTGTTGTTAATGTTTTTTTTCCTAAAGCAGATGTGTGGTATAAGTGAAAAGAGAATGTATGGTGATTTATAATATCATTTTTTTCAGAAGAGGTTTTAAATACATAATTATTGCAAACAACTGAATTTTGGAGAGCTTTCCTAGTCTGGGTTGCAGTTTGGAATGCTGATAGTCATCCTGCCTGGGAGAAAACAAGGGCCTAAGCTTTCAGTGCAGAACTCCTTTACTCCATTGTTAATCAAGAAGGATTTTCTATGTATTCCTACTGAGACAAGAAAATATCCCCAGTTTCCAAGAAATGTTCTAGTACACTGATTGTTAAATGTAAATGAGACCCTGTCATTAAAATCCATAGATTCACAGTGCTAAATGACAAATTGCATTTACCACATTGCTTAATACACCACTCTTTTATTTTAATGTCTTGAAGGTGTGTTACTGCTCAGTAGTGTCTCCCAAGCTTTGCAGGGTTTCAGCTCTGGTTTCTCCCTCTGTTGATGGTAGCTTGCTTTCTTCTGGCTGCTGGATCTCCTGGAGGATGGAGACAGGCTGTGGCTGTGTGAGCGGGTTCCTCTCTGCCTTTCCTACTGGGCACCCAAGCCGTCCACTCCGATCCACCATGTGTTCCGAAACCACACCGTTCTGCCCTCCTTCCTTCTTGGTGCCTGACCAAATCTCAGCTCTGTATCCCTGTTATAATGTGATGTTCATTTCTGAGGCCTCTTTCTGAAGGAAGGTTATTCCTTTGGGAGTGCTCTTCAGCTTTCTGCCATGTCTGAGCTGCTGGTCCATGGAATCCCTTTGTATGGGTGGTACGAGGCTCTCCTATTAGCAGCTGTAGTTACATATTTAAACATATTTCACATAAGTAATTATGCTTTATGGCCTGTAGCCAGACTGACTAATTCTTCTTCCTAGAAGCTCCAGAAGAATCTACACACTTAGAACTTGGCGAAAACTTCCCTTCAGCTCCTCCGCGGCGTTTCCCTGCGGCCAGGCTGTGCTGAGCAAATCCAGGTGGCTCCTGGCAAGCAGATCTCACGCCAAGTGCTCCCATCCACCACCCAGCGTGGTGGGCTGGGTCCTGTGTGGTGCTTGTGGAGCTCTGCACAGCACTGCAGGCACCAGCCCTGCCACACAGGCACTGCTGAGCACGTGGGGCTGTGGTGTGGCTCTGCCAAGCACTCTCTTGGCATGGGTAAGGTGCAGTGCACATGTGAGGTCGAGGGGGATTTCTCAGATCTTTTACATCTTGCTATCCTATGTTAGGCTTAAAATGTGTAGCCATTAAGCAGTAAAAGCAATGCACGCACCTGCAGAGGTCAATTTAACTGGTAGAGCAGCACAAAAATACACAAAGGACCTATGGAACAAAACCTAACGGGCTTAGCTTGAGGGTTGCCAGAACCTGCATCTTTCTGGCTCTGCTATTGCTACATTTCTGCCCTTCAACTCTATTTTTATCGCAACTGAAGCACAATATTTGTACCTTTTAAGCCTTTGAGTTTCTCTTTTAGCTCCCTCCATATAAAGCAAGATGCAGCATTATTATTAATTATTCTCGAGGCTAAATATTGCGAATGTTATTTGTGTCTGCGTTTATTAGCGAAGTGGGAAGGGGGAGAAGGGTTGGCTTGTCTGGTTTGCTTGTCTTGCATCATGGATAACTTTGTAAGGGCAAGAGCTTTCAATAAGGATTTGAAATTGCAGAATGAAAAGGTTCTGGAAATGATTATAAAAATCAGACTGAAATCACTCTGAGGATTGTGGAGGTTTTTATTTTTTTTGCATTTAAATTGGCATTGAAGTGTAATGAAGACAGTCAGAAATAACCCCTGACGCCCACACAGGGTATATATAGAGACTGTATTTACTCTGCTGTGCAAGCATCTACTGCAAGATGGCACATTAAAATGTGAACAAAACAGCACATCCACGCTCCTGGATGCCGCAGTGCTGTTACAATCTGATAAACAGTTCGAGTGAGGCGTGCGTGCTGTGTGCATGCATTATCTCTCGTAACGCTCCGTGCCGGCGCTCGGCGGCCACCAGCTTTGTGTCAGTGCATTGCTGGGGCTGCCCTCCTCGTCTCCCTGGGGATCGCTGCGTGTTGGCCACAGCCAGCAGTTTGCTCTGCAGTGCTCTCGTTTCCCCACTTCCCACCTTTTTTTTTTTCACTGGATGTTCTCCATGTGTGTGATGGGTTGTGATGGGTATTTGGCAGGGCACGGTATCCTCACTTCACGTGGTTCTTGCGTGGTGCTGGTTCGCTCTCCAGCAGCAGTATTTTGCCAGAACGTTCTGTTTTCTGTTGGGTTTAATCTTTCTCTTTTCCAGCGCGATGTTTTTTCTAGTCTTTGTAGATATTTGTATGACCTTCGTTACGCACGGTAATCTCTTAATTCATTTTGCACCCAATGTATGGCAGGGTGAGATGTTAGCTGTGGAGACTCATCTCGAAGGATACGATGACTCTGAATATGTAACATATCAGATTTGGGAAGAAAAGAGGAGCAGGTCTGTGCGTGGCCAGCCTCCTCCTGCCCCTGGGCCGCCTCACCTCACAGCTCCATGTTGCCTACATTCGCAGGTGATAATTTAGCTTGAAAAGCACTTAGAGCATCCTGCAATGAGCGTTTTTACATTCAAGTGGATGCTGGCTTTCACATTTCCGTATTTCTGTATACCTCTGCAAGAAACGCATTATGAAATTTTTGCATCTGAATTTAATTACTGGCATTTAGACATTTTTCAGATAAGTAATCACAAGGAATGATTTCAGCACGGGCACCCTGGTGCTGTGGCTGAGCCGTGCAGCTGGGGACTGGAGCTCACCAGGGTGCTGGGGGAGACCAGACAGAGGGTTTGGTGCGGGCTTTCAGAGGCTTGGCTGGGTTTTAGGCAGCAAAACAGTCAGCTTTCTGGTCGGCAGAAAGGCAGTGTTTATCTGCCATGCAGCTAGTTTTGGGGATGCAGACCTGCAGCCTCCAATTTTTGAGTTCTCTAATTAAAAGGAGTATTCCTTATAAACATAGTTCTGGTGCAGAGGAAGAAAAATTTATGTGTCAAGTTGTTGGGGGCTGCTTGCAAAGGAGAATCATCACCTTCCAAACTCATTGTTTGTAAGAATGCTTTTTTACCTCCAAGTGTTGCGAGTAGCAGTTAAAATAAGCAGTACTGACAAAAGACCATCAGATTCTGTGTATTCTTCCCCACTACTTTGGTGAAGGTATCTGTACATTCCAAGAGTTTTTCCTATTTCCTGTAGATTTTCACACACAGCTGCAGTAGAGAACAAAGGTTTCATACTGGAAAGAGTATTATTCCTAAATTCTTAGGGTGAAAGTGGGACAGACGTAAATTAACTTATGTTAACGTATGTAAATTAACTTATAAGTCCCTTAAATTATAATAGACTTTTAAAAGGCAATTTGCCTTTTATTTTATAATCTCATCCAGATACTGTTATGTGCTATAACCGGTAACATTAAATGATTATATTCATGCTGTGTTTTTCATCAATAGTAAGCTCTGGGTGAGGTGACTTAGAGAGGGAAGTGCAGGAGGGCAACAGAATCATAGAATCACCAAGGTTGGAAAAGACCTACGGGATCATCCAGTCCAACCATCCACCTATCACCAATGGTTCTCACTAAACCATATTCCTCAACACAGTGTCTAAACGTTCCTTGAACACCTCCAGTGTCGCTGACTCCACCACCTCCCAGTGGAGCCCATTCCAGTGCCTGACCACTCTTTTGGAAAAGAACTTGGGCATCTGAGCTTGGCTGCAAGGAGGAGAAAACAGCTCAAGGCAGGTGGGAGAGCCCAGCGAGAGCTTCAGGGAGGACCAGAGGCTTTGGGAATGTTCTGGGCACGGCTTTGGTCGCTGGCCGCTGTTGTTTCGGGAGAAGCAGGGAAACTCAGCAGCCAAGGTGGATTTCCATCACTGGCTCCCCTCTGTGTTGTTACAAGCATTTGCAGAACATATGGTGTGCAAGAAGCACCCTTTCTCGGTGAGATCCCAGCAAATTCTCAGCATATCAGGGTGAGTTACTTTTAGAGCGTCTCTTAACTCTTCCATTGCTGGATTTCCATCCCCTAGCATTACAGGAAAACATATGGTTCTTTCCCCCCCAGCAGTGTTGTGGTTGGTTTTTTGCTTTTTTTTTCTGTTTTGTTTTGTGAGTGTAGTTGTTGTTTTTTTTCGTTTGTTTTTTCTTTTTCTTTTTTCTTTTTACTTTCATTGGTTTGTTGGTTCTTCTTTTTCCCAGAGCAAGGCAGAGGGAAAATACTTAATTCCACCACTGATCATTGGTCAGCTGGCCTTTTGGGGATGACATTATTGTCTCTTTGCTAAGCTTTTGCACACTTTTTAAATGGTGGACCCCTCTAAAATTGGGTTATGTGCAGACCGGGCTCAAACCATTCTGTGTGCGCTGGGGGATTACTTTAGCCCTCCATCACCAGCAGTACCTGATTGAGTGTATTTTCTGGCTAACCTCCACCTTTACACTTCCTCTCAAAGTGAGGCTTCCCAGCCCATTTCTGATTTTTATTCTTGGAGATATCATGCCAAACATAAAATATTTATGTTAGATTTACATGTCTTCCTTAACATTGGACAGCTCTGCTTAATAAATAAGAAGATAGAAAAATAGTTGCTGCAGTCACTTGTTAGGCAGAACTTGCATTTTAATGGATAGTCTAAATACAGGTATTTTCAAGTCTACACTTGTTTAAAAAAAATAAATTTCAAGACATTGGTTAAATACGAATGATGAAATTAAAGCCTATTGTTATGAGTATAAAGTGGTGTATAATCTGTACAATAAGTGCTTTTTCAGAATGTTCAGAAACCTTTAAAATAGATAGTAGATCTGTTTGGGGCTTTGTTCTCTTCATTGTTTCAAGTCTCTTCTTGGTGTCTCCAACCTACAAACACGTATGGGATCAGTGATCAACAACTGCAAGGTGTTGTCTCATTTAGTTTTTTCATAAGCATTAGAACGTGTGCACTGCTAGGAGCAGTGTTTGTTTTGGAAAGTAGAATGAAGTAGATGTCAGAATCACTCAGGGCATTGATTTCTCGGTGCCATATTTCAGACTTGAGCAGACCTCCAGCACTAGGGTGAGTTTGTATTCATATGGAAGTGCAGCAGTGAGCGTGATGGAGTATATAACTTATCATCAATGTCTGCGACAGCAATTAAAAGCTACGGTTTACTTTTATTTTTTAACCTTCCTAGCAGAAACATCTTGATCTAATTTTCAAATATTCAATGACTTTTTGTCATCCTTTCTTAATTTTGTTCATTTCTGACAGTGTGGTTTTCTGCTCATTGTCCCAAGGTATTTCCGTGTCCCATAAGTGTTGGAACCTGTGGGATTTTTCCCACCTAAACCTCTGGCAGGTGCATACAGCTGGTGCCCCGTGTCCTGCAGGAGGTGGGATGGCCTTTCCTGGTGTCTCTTTCCTGGTCACTGCAGTATAGGAGCCAGAGGATGCTTGGTAGCTCAGCTCTTCCAGGCTGACAGTTTGACAGAGCTTTCTGAATAGAGCCATGATATTTATGCTAACCCATATGATAAGATAGTTCCTCTTCCATCCCATTAGTGTTTTTTTCTTTCTTTCTTCCTTTTTTTTTTTTTTTTTTTTTTTGAACTACCAAAGAGGAAGGCAGTGCTGCCAGCTGTCTTGGAGATGAGATAGGTAGCTAGTTAGTATATTTGTAATGTTCTTCTCCCTCCCCCGGCCTTCCTTTCAGAAATACTTGAACATAGCTGGAGTCTGCAGCTCATTCTTAAGAGTAATTTTACCCAAGACTGAAATGCAGATTCCTCTGAATCAAAGCAGTTGTTACAGTTCAATTCAGTACCAAGGCTGGAGAGCATCATGTTGGGTTGCAGTCTCAGCACTGCTAAACAAAAAAAAAAAAAAAAACCAAAACCATAAAATATATGTATTGTTGTGTGAAGTGATGAAGTATTCTGGAGCACTGGAGCCTCTGCTCTCCAGCCATCATACCTCAGACCTTCCTCATTTTCTTTGGCTGATAATGATGATCAACACTCTCAGTGTTGATATTATGGGCAGTAAGTCAAGCATGTTGGTTGCATGTTTGCAACAGTTCCTATAGGATAACAACATATGCTGAAAATACAGCACAGAGGGTATCTGCAGCCTGACATCTTGTAGATTGGTACTTATTATTGTACAGGTGGGAAAATCTGAGCTTCCTTGCATTGCAGAGTCCAGAAGTGACTTTGGGTATGTGAATTCGAGAGCAGAGGGCTCATGGCACAGCTTCTGCTTGTCCCTAAATGGAATTTTTGTGAAGATCGTTGCCTGGAATCGTGGTTTGTTGGGCATTTGCTTTCTGGCACGGCCATTGCGGGCTGGTTGGTGTGTGCAGGTACTGTCTGCTGCGGTGCATTGGGTGCTGATTGTCACATGATAGCTGGAGACCTGACTGTGGTTTCCTTCTTGGAGATATTGTTAATTAAATTTTTTATGAAGGAGCTAAGGCACACCAGCAGTGATCTCTTTTCAAGCAGAAATGTAGCAGGCAGTTCCCAAAGAGACCTCATCTGCTCTCTTCTCTGTGAAAATCAATTAGTGTTATGAATGTGTGATAGCTTCTTAAAAAAATCTGTCGTGATGGAGAAGGCTTTACACCTTAGAAGAGTAAGGGGAGGGACATCTCTGGCTCCTCCTTTCCTCCCTCTTCCCTCCCACATTCTGCTGCTCAGCTTTGCCTTGGTGGTTGTTTGCTTAGATTGTCTTTTTGCTCAGGTTCTTCAAGTTTTTTTCTTTCTGAAGTTATTTTATTAAGAAAAAACAAGCGGAGTTGCTTTGCTTGGTAAGGACAATTTGCAAACCAAGAAATTTGTACTTTGCTACTCAGTACCTAAGCAGCATTCCCAGGTATGGGGATCACTGGGGCATGTTCTCATCTGGTATTTACGAACTAGCACTTGTTATTTCTGGGTGACTCAAGGTGTGTGCTGTACAGGTGGTATCGCCATCAGTGTGTCCATTTGTGCTCGTCTTTAAAAGCCTGTCTCATTCCTCTCACCCTGCAGCACACGCACCATCTCAGTGCTGGCTGTGTGTTTGTTGTTGAACTCCCTACCCAAGCTCCGGTGTTGATTTCTTTCTCACACCGTATTTCTGCCTCTTCCGAGCTGCAGACTGAAGAAAAATGTTGTACTTGTGTGCTAAAATGCTTAATAGCTATGTACCAGCTATAGACAAAAGATCGTTTTCTCAGCGTGACAGCGTTACTGGAGTAAATGACTTCAACCAATCAAAAAGGTAATGCTTGGAGTGTATATTTTTGCCAAAACCTTTATTTTCCGTTGTTGCTGATACAATGTTTGAAATCAGGAGTATGCTTTCAGGTGATTTATTTTTTATTTTTTAATCAAAATGTATTTAAGAAGAAAAAAAGCTACCTGTGAAAACACAAAGGTTGCTTTAGAAAGCACCTTCCCAAAAACACGCAGATCAGAGAGCAGCATTTTTTTTTTCACCTGAGATACACAGAAGGAGCAAAGTCTGAGTACATGGTTGTCACTCGTTCCTTTTGTTCACCGTGTCACAGAAATCACTTTTTGCCATGCAAAATGTGTGGTTGTGCAGGCTGTGACCTTTACAGAAGGCGGTGTTGTTCTCTTTCAATCAGTACTTATGAAATTAGTGCAGATCTTGGCTGCTTTGGCCCTCCTGGTTGGTATCCAGAAAGAGCAGAGCCTTCCCCAGCAAGCCTCAAATATTTTAGGCTGCCCATCACCTTGCAGAGCTTCTTAGAGAAAGAGACAAAGGAAGATGTAAGTCCTGAGTCCCTCTCTGGCAGCCTGCAGCCCACAGCTCGGCTCACTTCCCTTGTAACTTCTCACCTGCAGAAAAGCAATAACAGTTCATGTGTAAGTTAAAGGAGCGCCTTGAGGACAAATTACTATTTGGAAAAGGGTTTTTGAAGTGCTTAGCTGCATGGGATCTTCCTGTTACTAATGCTTTGGAGTTGGGAAAATCGTTCTGGGTGCGTGTGCTGTGGGATTTATTTAGCAAGCACTTTGCATGAGGCAAAGAGGTGATCTGGGCTGGGCCTCCTCATGGCAGGGAAGCTCTGCTTCCTTTGGGCTTTCTGCAGTTGAGAGCACGTTAGCTCATTGTGTGAGAAGCACCAGCAGCTCTGCACCAGGCAGGAGCAAAAGCAGCACCAGCAGGTGAGTGCTGAGTGGCAGCTGGTTTCCAAGGACAGCCTTTGTGAGCAGTGACCATTTTCTGTTCTGACAAAAACGCTGCCTTGCTGGTTGCCGTGCTGGGCCTGGCACGGCTCGGCAGGGGCTCGGTGCTGTCAGCAGGGCAGCCAGGCTGCTAGCCATGCCTTGTGCCGAGGGTGCGGTGCTCTGCGGTGCAGCAGCAGGGCTGGTGGAGGCAGATCACGTTTAAATTCTCGCATAGTTTTTAAACATTTACATTGAAGCAGAGTATTAATGATCCAGCGGCTGTTCCACACCAGGTTGTGGAGCATTTCAAAGTCCTACAGGCTACTGAATTTTGTATGTAGGCAGGTTGAGCGGATCTTTAATTGAGCTCACAGGAAAAAAAAAAAAAAAGAGCATGTGGTACAGCTGTGAAAAGAAAACTTTATGCTGAGCTTTGAGTCTGTGGAAAGCAGAGATGCAGCAAGCATCCTCCTGTCCCTGGTGCCACAGTGGCTGTTCATGACCCAACTTGCACCTTTCTTCACCTACACCAAGCAGTTTGCAAAGCTGGCTGCAGTATTCAGTTTCACCTCTTTCTGAGGTATTTATTTCTGTGTGAAGGAAGGAGTTGAGTCAAAAGATGCGAGACGTGCTCATGTGCTGCAGGCTCCATGCAGGAGGGTGCGCGTGTGATGGTGCTACCAGGTGCCTGTGGTTTGCTGCTCGGGTGATGGTAACAGCCCTTCCCTTACACACAGGTGCATCATTGGAGATGGCTGGAATTGCTGCTTGCCTGCAGGCTTTGAAATGATCTTTGGAAGGGGGATCTTTTAGTCAACAGCTCTTTGCCCTGCAGTTCCCTCATCACCAGCTTGAACCTGTTGCATTTCCCTGGTCCCGTGGCAACATCTGCTGGACAAATACCCCTGGATTGGTTAGGCATCTTAGCAAACCCAGGCATGTGCCAGTAGTTTAATAATGTAATGCCGTCTGGGCTTCTTTATGTTTAAAAAAAACCAACAGAAGCCTTTTCCAAAAAGCCCTTCAACAGCCACACTGAAATAATATGCTTTGTGAAGAGCATCTCCAGAAGTCCTTCAGCTGTGTAGTTTGCATGGTAATGGTGTACACAGCACGCTGCTTTGTAGGTTGTGTATGTCCCTTCTGTTGGGATAGCTTTCAGTAGGTGGCTGGATGCATGTACACAGGCACTGAGCTTGGCAGGAGTGATCCAGAGGAGGTTCTGAGCGGTCTGGATCCTCCTCAGATTTCAACCTATTGCTGCACATCAGCCATCTTGTTTACAGAACTCAGATGTTGCAGCAACATGAGGATCGATTCCAGCCTGTGCTGCCAGCAGAGCCCAGTTCTGGGGCTGACAGGGCTTCTCCTGCTTGTTTTGCATCACTGCCTGCTTCCATCAAACCTGTGCTGGAGGAGGCAAGGGTCCTGTGATCTCCTAAAGACTGAACAGCAGAGCATGTACACAGGGGACAGCACTTCTTTACACAAGTGGTCTCTGCTTAGACACCGTCAGATGTGGAGTCTTTAAACTTGGACTTTTTTTCACAGAATTCTTTAGGGTTTTTATTAAAGGAAGGAAAAAACCTTCTGTCTTGTGGAGCTCAGTGCTAGGCTGCAGAAAGATGCTGAGTTTTAATAAGAAGCTGTTCCCTTTCTTCTTTGCCTCATAGAGTATGCTCATTTCGTGTTGATTGAGCCGTAAGTCTCCTGGGCACCTTTGCAAACACAGCCTTGTTCTGTGGGAATTGCTCTGTGCTTCCTGTCCTCAGCCACTCTCCTTTCTCTGCACGATGCAGGCATGGCGAGCAGTGCTGCCCCAGGCCACGTGTGACTGCCAGGCACAGTGAGGCTTTGGAGATGCACTCTGCACAGTGGGAGATTCATGCTCTGCTGTTTCACACCATCTCAAAGGCAGGGCACGCCGTCTCATTTTTGGAAAACCCAGACTTCCCAGCATAAGGGTATTTTCATGGTGCAGTCATTCATGAGATAGCTGTCCTTCGGAATGAGCGTGCCTCAACATTTTGGGGCCGGTGTAAGCTCCGCAGGCTGGGCTGGCCTCCTTCCCACCTCCTCAGCAGCTCAGGCTCAGCCTGCAGCATGCTCAGAGCACCTTAGGTGAAGGGAGTGATTTGGTGAATGCTTTCCTTACAGATCTGAGCGGTAGTCCTTTGCTGAGGTTTGTGGATGCATGGGAGAATGGATTGGAAAATAGAGAGCTGGCAAAAATAGCTGTGGTGTGATGAAAGCTGCTCATTTTGCTGATATGCTGGACACTTAAAAAACAAAGGATACGACCCCCAAGTTTCATGCCTCACAATGTAATCTTTCCACCATTGAATTTAATTGCTCCTGTGGTCTTTAATGGGAGTTGTGTGGCTAACTCCCCTGCACTAGGCTTTCATGAGCAAGCAGGGGTTAATATTAAAGCTGAACACACGGATTTAGAAGTAGGGGGAAGCAGATGCAAATTATGGTGAATGCTAATTGTTTCTATTTGAAAATTCTCATGGTGTTTTTCTGCGAACACGTCCATTAAGTGAGCATTAGGTGGGTACCAAGACTGCTTGCACAACTTCTCAGCCACGTGCACAGGTTCCACTGCATAGGGCTGCGGAGCCGCCTGCATTGGGCATCCTCTGACCTTCTGAGAGAGGCTGGGCTGGGCTGCAGGCTTTGGGAGAACAATGGGGAGAGAACAGCTTCTTAAAATGGTGGAAGGGGTCCCAGATCTTTGTGAGAGGGGTGGCAGTGGGGTTTCTGCTATGCTGGGCAGAACCAGGGTATGAAAGTAATTTCAAATATGAGACGTAGGCTGGTACCTGTATCAGAGTTGGCCTTCCTGATGGCTGTGCCAGCAGTTCTGTAGGTATCTCTGGGGCCTACTGTGCAACCAGAGCCCGACACCATCTTGATAAGAATAAATATGTATATATATATTTCCTTATCACAGCATACATGGGAGCCACACCTAAGAAATAAGCACAGAGCTTCTCGGGAACAATCAGTTGGGGACATGGGGTCTCCAACAATGAAAACAGCTCTGCCAGTCCCCAAATGCTGAAATTTTAACGGGATTGGAAGTTGAGTCCCATCAAATTAGCTTGGGAGCTGCCGTGCACCAGGGCCCCTCTCTCCTCCCACGTGCACTCAGCTGAATCTGCTAATTAGATTGGAAGTGGAGTGCAGGAGATGCTTCTGTGTCATGCCTCGGACCTTTCATCTGGATTGAGCTGTGGCAGCTGTACCGAGCACATGAGAGGTAAGAGGGCAGCTGGCAAGGTTTGTGGCAAGAGTGGGAAGAAGAAAGCCATGCTGCCGGCCCTGGGCTGCCTGCAGCAGCGAGAGGGGTGTGCATGCATCTGCCAGTGCACACAGACATCTTGGGTCGCTTTTCTTCGGCTGCGACTGCGCGGATCGCGGCATTTCAGGGCTTCCCTGGCTTCCCGGTGCTCTTTAGAAAAGGGTTTTGGCTTTGGCCTTGCTCCCACAAGAAAAGCTGGCAAAATGAACCGGGAGGGGTTTGAATGCAGCCATGTGATTGGCTTCAGCTGTGCTGTGAGCTGGTGGCAGTTCTGCTGCCCTGCGGGAGAGGGCAGGGTGCTGCTGGCACTGTGGGGTCAATGCTGCCCATGGTGCAGCATCCTCAGCATCAGTCCCGTGCTGCCACCATGTACTGCGTTCACTGCTTAGCTTAAGCTATAAACAAATACTTTGCTTAAAACAAGAACTTTACAATCAATAACTTTTTATTAGATCCTCGGGTTCTTTAATCCCCCTGCCGTAGTCTCAGATTAAACACACAAGAATTAGGTTCCAGGGACTGATGGTGTTGCTTGTATTTATCCTTTTGTTTGTGTTGACAGATAATCTCATTACTGTTCCTCTTAGTAGTTTGGTGGCTGTGATTGCTTTTATTACAGATGTCTCGGGTTAAAACAGCTAAGCCTATCTGAGCACTTGATTATACCTTTGGCGCTGAGCACCTCCCTCCCCTCCCAGGCAGTGGACAGAATGCTGATGAATGTTCTTGACTTAAATACTTTTTGGGGAGGAAGAAAAAAAAAAAGAGAGAGGAAAAAGATGAAAAAAGCATATACTTTTAGGTAAATGCTTGCTTTGACGTTAGAGGCTTTTAGACCCATTAAAATTGTCTGCAAAGTGGTCCCAGCTGCTGACAGTTTCCCTTGTTTTGGACATTGAAGGATGTAGTTCAAAGCATAAAATGGTGAACCGAAGCTCTGGCCTGCTGGGTTTTCTGTCCTTGCCAGTGTGAGGATGATTTTTGGTCAGGTCATGTCAGCTCACTGTCTTAGCTTTGCAGTTTGTAAAATGGAGCTACCAAAAGCATCTCCCCAGTGCTGCCGTGCCTCCAGGCCAGAGGAGCTGGGCGTTATGTCTGTTGTCCGTGCTGTGAACGTGGCTTGCACTGGGCTCAGCGGGCATAGAGATCTGATTGCTGGACGCAGACTTTGTAACGGTGCAACCTGCACATGGCTTTGGAATTTGACATTGGATTAGTGTTAGAAAACAGTGGATTGTAGCCTAGAGAGAGGTGGCTGAGTGTTGCTGACTCCAGTTGTTTCTGATGAGATTCCCCTGAGCGTGAGACAGCGAGTGGTGTTTGGTTTGTTTGCATCAGTAGGTTATGAAGCTGCATGCCTGTTCCAATAAGCCTTTCAAATGTGTGGCATATCAGGCTCTGAGCTGTGATACCATCATACGTGGTGAGCCTATAAAACCAACGTTGAAAATGCAGCTATGGTGCTATCTTCTTGTGTATGCATTTCTTCCCTGGTATTTTTTCTCTACTTGAAACTGTAGAGGTAGTTGAGAGGGGTGAGTAAGTTTGTGTGAGATGTTTAAATGCTGAAATCTTAAGATTGTGTGAGAATGATGTGGATAAGCAGGCTGTGTTTCAGTTATCTCCTGCCTTCTTGGGAGCTTCTAGAAATGAAAACAACTAACATTTGAACTCTGTGTTAGCAGAGTGCAGTCAGTGGAGAAGCTGCTTGTTTTGCACCTTGTTAGCTGCAGAGAAGTTTCATTTCCTTGGCCAGGGTAAATTTTGTTCTGTGAATCCAAGCTGGAACCACAGAGATATTTTGTTGCTGCTTCTGTTAGGTATTTTGCTCAGGACTACAGGGAAGGTGAAGGGTTTAGGGAAATAGCCATGGGACAATTAAGCACTTGGAGATGGCTTTAAATACAAAACAGTACAAAATGATGTTCCCATTCCCCTTGCAGCCTTCTAAGAGTTTTTCCTGGGGCTCTTGGGCTGCCTATTGTGCTGGCTGAAGGCTGGCTTTCCCTTGGACTCCCTTCCTCTCAGCCTGCCTCGGTGCTGTGAGGGTCTTATTAGTGGTGAACTTGGGAAAGCACAGCCCCTCTGCCTCCCTGTATGTGCATGAAAACATCCTGCCTGTGAGGAACATCAGGGCTTTCTTCATGAGGTTTCTGAGTGGGAGAGGACCAGCGTGTTGAGGTTTTGATGAAGGTCAGGTTTCTGCTTGCTGCTGACTTATCAGGGCTCAGGGGCAGAGAATAACCCAGATTAGCTCAGCTTTGCACAAAAGTACGAAGTTAACTTCATTCCCAATAAATAACCAGAGAAGGTCAAAATGCACTTTCTACCTTTCAAATTCTGTCTTGAAATATTTGCTTTATATTAATGTATAAGTCATTCAGTAATGTTCTTCATCAGCTGAAACCATTAGATTTTCTTTCCTCTTCTACCATCTCCTCTCTCTGACAAGTAACATTCAGATGAGAACTATATTTTTTGCCTGGAAGTGACGTACCTGCTGTGGTTTCACCCAGCACTGAAGGTTACTGTGATTTAAAGGAATTAGCAAGGTTTTTAACCAGTCAGGGGCTCTGGCAGCAATTTTTTTCCTATAAAACTTGTTTTCCTGAGTAGCCGCTTACTTTCTCCCTACCAAAAGCACCTATAAACACTAAAGGAGAGTCATAAAACCCTTTATACACTTTTTATGTTTTCAGGAAATACAAAATCAGGATTTTTATTCCAAGGGGGTAGTCATGGGAAGTGGTTGGTTTATGGTTTATGAGCGCGTGCTCGAAGGAGTCAGATCAGGACCCGAGACCTTTATGCAGTGCCCTCTCCGTTCTGCAGGTGCCGGTCTGAGTTAGTCGGAGCAGGGCAGCCTGCTTCTTCAGAGCACATCACATCTTATCACACTGAAGTCGTGTGCAATTGGGCCGGGGAGGTCCTTGGGAACCTGTTGCCCTGTACGTAGAGAAGGGAAAAGGCAGTGATGCTACTTAGACGGCTCTTGGAGGGTTTGATTTCCAGATGGGTTTGTTTTTCTTTATTTATTTATTTGCTTCACCCCTTTGGCTACCTTAAAGTTTCAGAGAGAGGTTTTACAGGAGGGTTTATAAGAAAAAAGAAGTGATAGCCACGGAGATCACTGGCAAGAGACATCACCTAAGGAAAGAAATATAGCTGTGATTTTGTAACAGAAAGTAAGTGGCGTTTTTGTGTTGCATCTCTCACCAACACATTTTTTGTTCTGTCATGACACCACTTCTGAGTTTTTCACAGAAATCTTTTTTCCTGGCTTTTTCTGTGCTGCTCTCTATTAAGCTTGGAGGAGGTTGGATTTTAGAGGAAAGCAAACAAGTGGACAGATGAAGATGGCATTTTGGGGGGAATTGGGTGGGCTGGGATGGATGGGGTGTGACAGTAGGCTATCCTTCTTGCTGAGGAACAACACGTGTGCCTTACACGATTGATTTTTTTTGACTGATGCAGGAGCTTGTATAAATGCATTATCAATCGTGTCAAATGCTAGCTACTGCCGGCGTATTTATCTGTCTGGAGTTTACCTAACAAAAAGTGATGTTTTGAGCAAACAGAATCACACGATTGAAGGGACTTCTGGAGTTCATCAAGTGCAGCCCCTGCTAGAGCGGGTTCACAGCAGGTCCCACAGGAGGGGGTCCGGATGGTGCTGAATATCTCCAGAGAAGGAGATCCCACCACCTCTGTGGGCAGCCTGCCCAGTGCTCCATCCTCTCACAGCAAAGTTCTTCCTTGTGTTTGTATGGAGCTTCCTGCGTTCCACTTTCTGACCGCTGCCCCTTGTTCTATTGCTGCACTCCACCACAAAGAGTCCGCTCCCATTGACTTGGCTCCCACACTTCAGATCTGTATGAACAGCGCTGGGATCCCCTCTCAGCCTTCTCTCCTCCAGACTGAACAGCCCCAGGTCTCTCAGCCTTTCCGTGCATAGAGATGCTCCATGCCCCTCATCATCTTTGCGGCCCTCTGCCACCTTCACAGAGGGTGGTATCCCCTCCCAGCCACCCCCCAAACCTTTTCATAAGCAGTTTTAGAAGTGAGTGAGCAAAAGCCCTGTTTGAGGAGAGATCTTGAAGAAAGTCCCTGCTCTGATATCTGTTGGCGAAGTGCCTGAAGTCTGATACTTGATGTTGGGATTGTTTGTGTTAAAAGGCTTAAAACCCCTTGGGAAGAGGTTGGCCTGTCTGAGCGCGAGGGCACACACCTCTGTCTGTGCTGTGCAGCTCAGGAACCGCAGCTGGAAAGAAAAAAACAAACGGGTGGGAGGAGGAGATGCACATGGGCTGCAACCTGAGCTGTCCATCGGGCTCAGCTCGTCTGAATGAGCGTGAGCTGCTCGGGCATCAAAGCCCCTTTCACCTCTCAGGAATAAGAGCAGGGGTTGAGGGAAAATCATCTATGAAGTGACTCGTTTAAGACTAGAAAAAAAAGCTACTGTTTTTAAGTAAATAATTAATTCACATTTTTTTCCTGATTTCTGGATTGCTACGCGTGGATTAAATGCTGGGAATTTATTTTGAAAACTTGGTTCTGGCACATATAGCAGCATCAGCCATACATGGCACTGCCCTAAAGGGAAAGACCAGAAGATAGCTTACCACTTCCCTTTGTGAGTTTGTGACGTTTACAGATTTGTTCTAAACATTATAATTATTTTAGAATTTTCAGGTGAAATCGTTGCATTACACTGGAGGCCATTTTCCTGCAAGGAATTGCTCATGGTTCCTTCCTGGCAATGAAAAGGAAAGTGCATAGGCTGTCAGGTGATGCTGAAGTGTCACGGTCTCTCAGTGAGCACAGCATCCCTGGATCGCTCCCATGTGTGATGAGAGTCTGTACTGAGGAGACTTCAGCTCTGCTAATGCTCTGATGCTGTCCTTGGGCACGCTGACTAAACTGCAAGCAGCAGAAATTTGGCTGTGTGAGTGTAGCTCGGTAACGTGTGGCATTAAAGCAGCATACAGCAGCCTGGTGTCTGCCTGCATCAAATGGGGCTCTTTGTGCAGAGCTTCTGAAGGCTGTGTGGTGATGTAGGTGGGTACAGCTGGCTGTGCCACAGGTAGCTGTGCATCGGTTCTAGCCCCAGGCCTTGGATGGAGGCAGGAGATGGTGGCTCAGGTGGGATCCAGAACCTTCATCCTGGTCACCAGGGGCAGAGCTGGCAGCTGGCTGGCTTCTGCTGCTGCTGCTGCTGTGAGACTGACTGAAGCATCCAGGGAGGTGATGGTGCTTCACAACAGAAATCTGCTGACAGCAGAGTCGGGAGGGATGGAAACCAGAGATGGCTAGGAGAGCCTTTTGTGTTATGGGGAAGAAATATTACAAATGCATACAGGAGCTTCTTTTGATGCTGGTAGGGAAGTCATGAGGAGGGTTTGCAGTCCTTTGATTGGGAGATCTCCCAAACCAGTCACAGGAGATGCAGCGGAGTAGCAGGTACTCAGAAATGAATTCACAGCTTCTGTTTTTTTTTGGTTTTTTTTTCCCTGTTGAAATACTGTGCAGCAGAGATGTACTGTGAAAGCACAAGATGGTTTCAAGAAGCAAAGAACGGCCTATTCAGCAAACAGTCATTGATGAAAAGTGTGGTTACTTTTAATTTCTTGTACCATAAGTATTTCATGTATTTTTCATCCTTAATGGCATTCTGGCTTGTTATAGGAATTAAGCACTGTGAGTTAAAATAACAAATCTGCACTATGCTTTGCTGGGTTTTAAATCAAAATGGCATTCTTCTTTCGTGAGCCCATAATCCTTTCTTTTATATAGTTTGATGCTAGCCAGCTCTTGCTTCCTGAGGCAGAACCATTAGATATCAAAAATATAATTGCTCTCTATATGAGTGTTCCTTTGTAGCCCATCCCTTTCATGTTTTGAGGCTGCAGCACTTTTATTTCTTTAAAAATATTCTATTAACTTCTTCTGAATTGTGTATCCCAGCCTCCATGGGTAACAGGTCAGCACGTTGTTGGGATGCAGCAGAGAAGTGGGGCTTCTGTGTTAGGATTTACTTTCTGGCGTGGCAGTTCAGCTGGAAATGGTGAGATTCAGAGACAGGCGAGTGTAATTATCCCATCAATGCCAGTTGGGAGTTAATTAATCTATAGTTCCCCACCTGGCATCCAAAGTGGAAACTGTTTGGGGTGAGGAAGAGAATCGTAATGGCTTATCTTACACTTGTTTGAGTGTTGGAGATTTGGAATACACAGATGTTGTAATATATACATCATCTTCTTTAATGTATTACAGGAGTATTGCTATACCTCATTCCACATCTAAATATATGGAGGTGTGTTATTTGTACGGACAGGTGTTTAAAAGCCCCAGGGTGTATTTTTCTTGCTCTTCTTTCCATTCTGCATCTGTAATTAAGAACGCTGCTGAGAACTGCACAGTGCGCTCCTCTGCCCATCCCATCCCCTGGGAGCTGCAGTGCTGCTCAGCAAGGAAGGGAAGGATTTAAGGAATTCATACGGCCCGTTCCCGAGATCAGCAATTGCCACTCTCTTCCTGAAGGTTGGAATTATAAAAGCCCAGATACACAGACATTTCCTTTAATAATACAGACCCGTTTTCTCTAGTCAGAATTCAGAGCGTCTGGTGGTTTCCATGGAGAGATATATTTCCTACAAGGCCCAGCTATTTTTGCAGACTATTTTGCTATGTGTTTGAACTTGCAGTCTTGTGCTGTTTCCCTTCTCCTCCCTGAACAGTGCAGCGAAATGCTGCCAAATTCCCATTAAGCAATGGCAAGGAGCAGGCTGAGGGCCCAGGCTGTGTCCCTCCGTCCTGAGAGCTGTCCATGTAGTGTCCCAGCCCTGGTGTTCAAGGTGGTGGCAGAGGTGGGCCAGGAGGATGCAGTGACATGCTGCTTAGGGAAAGGTAATTTCACTGCTGCTGTAACGTCTGATGATTTGTTCATCAAACTTGTACATCACTTGCTACGTGGACTGAATTTACACTTTTTATTTATTGACAGCCAAGCTTTCTCTAATTGTGTGATAATATATAAAATTTTTTCTCACAAAAACAACTTTTTCCATAATTGTCTCATTAGAACATAAACTGCACTCCTAGTGCACGGCTCCTCCACCATCACCTTGTCATGGCTGTGAGAAAGGAAACCTCAGAAAGATGTGACTAGGCGCTTCGCTCGGAGCTTGTCTCCTATTGCCTTGGTGTTGTCCACTACAAGTTTAATTACTGTGTGAGAAATACTTTTTTCAAGTGGAGCCAAAATCTAGGATTTAAGCCAAAGTAAATTAACAGTTCTCAGAAAACCTGGAGTCCCCAAGCCAAGAATTTCAAGGCTTTTAGGCATCTCTGTGTTATTGGCAGGCATCGTGTGATGTCATGTGGTAGAACAAATGGACACCGAAAAGCTGAAGTCAACGTTGTGCCAGTTTAGCAGGGAAGATTAAAACTGATTAATTTAGGGAGGCCAAACTGGAAATAGCGAATATACACAGAAGCAATGGGGTTATTTCATAAGCCATATCCGTTCTTTTCCATTAGTGGCAGATTTCCAACCTTCACTCTTATTCTTGGTTTCCTAAATTTGCCCTATAGCTGTTCTATTTTTTTTTTTTAACGTTGGATGCTTTATTTAATTAATTAATTTATTTAAATTTAGGGGCAGAGAGTCTGCTTGTTTGTGAAATTGTGGCGTTCTCTTTTTCCCCGTAAATTGCAGTGCTACTCAGTCCAAACTCTGAATTTTGCATAAAATAACTGCATTCATGAACCAAATAGGGAAGTCCTACTGGTTGGTGGCATACGGCTGACACGCACATTTTCTTTTGAAGAAAATTGATGATGCTTAATTTTACCTTGTGTGTGCAATTAGGAGGACTGTCTATGTATAATTCAGTGCAGAGCAGGTAATAAGAATTCCTCTTTGTGTCTGATTCTTGCAACACATAAAGCCCTCAGAAAGGCACTTTTGGTAAAGCTCAGGCTGTGGTTGCTTTATCTGACGCAACTACTTCAGACACCATGGGGCAGGGCAAGGAGGATGCCTGGCTCCTACACCTTTGGGTGGCCCTTAGGAGCCATGTAGGTTGAAGAGCTGTTGGCCTCAGTGCTGTTGCCCCGTGCCTCGAGCTGCAGCCTGGCTTTCACCTTCACTACAGCCCATGGATCCCCTGTGCTTTGTTTCCTCCTCCACCAGCACCTCAAGCATCTCATCTCAATATGATGTATTCCCTGATTGGCAGCCCTGCCTGCAGCGGGGCGGTGGAACTAGATGTTGTTTGAGGTCCCCTCCAACCTAAGCCATTCTATAATTGGCTGTCACCCACTAAGACTCTGCTGTGCATTGTGCTGAAGGGGCACTGCAGCTAAGAGTGTGCTGGAGGTAGTACACACCCACTGCTCTCGGTGTGGGGTAAGGATGGTGAGCACTGGGCATCCTTAGTGTCGTGCAGGGTGTGCAGTGGTGGCACAGGTCTGGCTGTGCTGCTCAGGCTGTGCTTGCTCTGCATGCTGGTGTGTGTTCCTGGGGGCGTGCACGCTAAAAGAATTAATAATAGTAGAAATTCTGTCTCTAATTTGTTAATGTCTTCATCCAGTTTAAGCTCTTGAGGAAGGAAAAGCAGCAAGCCCACTCAGAGCTATAACAACTCTGCTCCATTGTCCCTGCAGGTAGATGCTAGCAGGTCACTGGGATGCAGACCCCATAGCAGCCCTGCAGGGCTCCTGTGGTCCCATTGGACTCCTCCACCCCATTGGCATCATCTCTGAGGCCTTGCTTTGTGCCTGCACAAACACCAGAGATGCACAATTTGCTTCAGCCAGTGGGCAAATGGCAAAGTATGCTATGAGCAAGAAGAGCAGGCCCCATGCTCTTCTGGAGCAAAGCAAGCAGGCAGCTCTGGGTTTGGTCAAGACTAAAAAAGGAAGCCTCCTTGTTTTTATTTTTATATTTTTTATTTTTAATACAAAGGCATTGCTTAGTACATGTATGTGTGTTGTCACAAAATGCCTGAGCTCAGACAGGAAAGCAAGGTGAACTGAGAGCAGTCCCTGTGAAGTGTGTATGTGTACATATGTGTACCTGCGACGTGAGACATGCTGCTCCAGGAGTTTAGCTGTGACAGAACCCACGGAGAAAAGAGAAATTATGTATTACAACCAATGTGACTGACTGAATTCCTTGTTTTGATGTTTACTGTGGGTGTCAAGGATGTATAAATGCAAACAGCACATTCATGAATTATTTTGGGTTGCTAGTAGGTTTCTGAAGAAAATCATTTGTAATGAGCTTTATTTATGCACTAGAAATAAAGATGGGATTAGGAGAATATTGAACTGTAAATGCACTGGTGATTTTTGGCTTTTGTGCATAGCACAGAGAATCTCATCATTTATCTCCGTTCAGATCTTGAATATGCAGAGCTGGCTGTGCCTTTTATGCAGCAGCTATTTTAGTTTGCAGCAGTCTGGCCTTGAGTCTGCAACGCGAGCTCGCCGCGGAGCCGGCAGTGCACCTCTGCGGGCCTCTCTTCATTCCTGTCAGTGGCTTGGAGGCTTTGCCGGGCTCTGTCACTGCACCGTGACACACATCGGCCTCTCTGTGCCTGCCAGAGCCCACGCAGATGTGCTGGCTGTGCAGCCCCGTTCACCTGCTGCTGGGCTGTGGATGTGGCAGCGTGCGTGGCTTTGCTCTGTGGCTTCTCCAAGGCTGGAGGAGGGCTCGCAGGTAAGGCAGGGCGGGCAGGGGAGTGGGTGCCACACCTGTGCATTTCGCTTCCCAAACAGTGCTGCTGGGATTGGCGTGGTGTGAGGGTCTGACTGTGACTTCCGTAGCTCTTTGCTTCTTGTTGAGGCTCCTAGGCAAGCAGGCTTATGGGTGGAGGTTAGGGTGTCAAGGACAGTCTGTATGTGTGAGGAGCTCTTCTATCTCAGGTGATCAGCCTGTGGAGAAAATGGAAGTGTGCTTTAGCACCTCTAGAACAGCCTGCATTGACACATTGTCCCTGGAGGTGTTCAAGAAGAAAGG
Organism: Callipepla californica brunnescens; assembly: GCA_023055505.1. NCBI lineage: Eukaryota > Metazoa > Chordata > Aves > Galliformes > Odontophoridae > Callipepla > Callipepla californica. The sequence goes on from JALIRH010000013.1 coordinate 6,961,644, forward strand.
TAGCTGTGGCACTGAGGGATGTGGCTAGTGGGCATGGTGGTGATGGCTCAACAGTTGGTCTAGATGTTCCTGGAGGTCTTTTCCAACCTTAATGATTCTGTGACTGTGTGGGGTGTGAGCTAAGTTGTTGAAGTCTTATCTTATTGTGTACTTGAGTTCCCATTTTGGCGTGGCCTTATTTTGCCGAGAGGGAAGGGTGCGTCTGATAATCTTTGGAGTCGCGTTAGGAAATCTGCTTTTTTCCTGTTGCATTTTAACAGGACTATTGAACATCCTTCAGTGATTAGTGCAGTGGTAGTGCCATAGTGTGCGTGGTGCTGAGAGCTCTTACATCCGCAATCACAATTTCACACAGGTGCAGACAACAGATATATTTTCTTAACGATTTCAGGCTTATAGATGAAAAACAAATGTAGGCATATTTTTCCTTTGGCCATTCATATCTCTGTGCATACCGTGTTTGGAAGTCTGGGGGTTGGTGACAAGCCAGATGCTTTGGGCTGACCCATTGTATTGCATGACAAGATCTGACCCTTTTGTGTTCGTGTTAGCAGGTTCATCACTAAGTGCTTTCCTTGCAGGCACTGAGCCTGGGAAGCAACCTCTTCAGCTCTACCACAACCTCGTCCATTGAATGTTTGTTTTGAAGGAATCTGATGCAGCTTCAGGATTGTTTTTTTCTGGCTGGTGTAATCCTCCCAGCCCTGATATCAACGGTGACATTCTCTGAGCAGCACAGGTTTATTTTCTTCGTTTGCTTCATGTTATTTAGCCTTCTGGATTTTTGTGAAGCAGCCTTGCCCCTGTGTTGGGCTTTTAGGAATTAGACTTTCACTTTAATTTCGTCACCTTGGAAGGGGACTGCCAAAAACAAAGGCGGGATTCAGTGATATGGATCAGCTTACACCAAATCAGCATTGTTGCCTGAGAATATCTCTTGCAGGGAGAGAAGCTTGAAACCTGCAGGGTGTCTTTTTATGAAAAAAGCAAAATATATACTTATTTGTATGCATAGACCACCTAGGGGAGTTTCTTTTGAATTTTGCACTGTTTTAAACACTCATTGATGTGAGTGCTTATTGCAGAAGCAAGGACAAATAAGATGTACAGTAGCTGAAGGGCCATTTGTGTCTGAGGGTGCGTGCAACCGGAGTAAACAAGGCTCATTAGAATGAGAGGAAGGAGGAATAGCTGCGAGGACAGGCTGCCTGCCCGCGCCGTGCTCCTGGACCGCATGAGTGGAGTTGTTTTGCCCCTGTCGATGAAAGAAAAGCCCTGCTTCTGTAAGTTGCTTCCTGAGCTACGCAGAATACGGATTATATGTGAGGGGTGAGTACGAGTTCGTAAATACTTCAGTTTTTTTGGAAGGTAATATCCGATCCTTTCTTTGTCCTTCTTCCTTGTGCTGGGGTGTAGCTCTGGGTGCGAGTGCTGTGCTCAGAGCTGGTTGCAGCCCCTTCTGCTGGTGTCCTGGTTGGATGGCAGGTTGCAGTGGTTTCCCAGCCATGGCTTTGCTTTTGGTTCGTGGGAGTTTTGGCGTCCTGCTGGGGAGCTACTGCTTCTTTGTGATGCTTGCTGGAATCCTTGGAATATAATTGTAACTGAGGAAGGTACTTGAACTTGGAGTCAGATAAATTTTATCCAAGAGAAAATACTTTGTAGATTTTGAGCAGTTCTGTGTCTGGAGATGAGCGGTGTAAGAATGAAATGAGACCCAGCTTCAAGACTTCTGAAGAAGAGAGATTTGGATCTAAGTTTCATTAATGAAACAGATGGTACCTGTGGTCCTGTAGGACCCGCTCGGGCCAGGACTGCTGAATTCTCTCCTTGGCACGGGTGCAGTGAAGTGTGCCCTCGGGTAGTGCTGCCTGTCTGCAGCAGGGTGGTGTGGAATTTCAGTGCCCGCCGCACTGAATTGAAGCCTGGTCCTGGGTGGGTTGTAACAAGCTTTCAAGATTGCGTGGTAGCTCAAAAGTGATTTGATAGATTCAACAGCAACAGCAGGGAATGTTAGTTCAGCAAATTAGGACCACTAATGTGGTATGAAAAGGTCACTGTAACCGACCCGAACCTACCAGCACTGCTTAGCAGTGCGCTGAGGGAGCCGGCAAGTTTTGGTCAAATGAATGAATGGCCTCTGAAAAACAACAACTGAGAGACTGGCGTGTGCTTAAATGCCCTTGCTAGCCGGGCACTTGAATTTAGAATTTTATTGTCTATCGCTACAGATTTCTGCCAACAAACTGAAGAGTGGCTGTAAGCTTTTAAACACAGGTAGAAGTTTTCCCTCCCTGTTTATTTCACTCATGTTTCTAATAGCTGTTTCCATGTCTCAGATTTGAAGTACATAGGTTCTTCTTGATGATGGTTAAGAGAAATACTGCAGTGGTGTGAGATGGTTTTGCCTTCATGTGGAGGGGGAGGCTTGGAAACTCAGTCTCTGTTTTCAGCCCTTTCTCCTCTCCCTCCCTCCGGTATCTGGAGCCCCGCAGGGATGGCCCCTACCATTAATTCCAGTTACTTAGCTGGGGCCTGTCCTGGGACAGCTTTCCATGCAGTGAGGTCTGAAGAAAAGAGCTAACAGGAGTGATGCCCAGTGTGCAGCAGCTGCCACCTTGGGGAGGCTGTGGGCACACGGGGCTGAGAGGCAGCAGGAAGGTACCACTGTGCTGCCACAAGGATCATCTGCTCTTGGCCATCAGATGCTTTAGAGGACCGTTCTTTGAATTGTTGTGAAAGGTTTGATTGTTTTTGTTGTTTTTTAAATGGACTCAATCAGTGTGGTTTGTAAAATTGATTCCTTGCTGCCTTTTCCCCAGAAGGTACCATTACACGTGAATAGACCTTTCAAATTCAGCTTCATTGAAAATAATGGAATTAGACTGTGCTGTTGTTCCCATTAAAGGAATCAATCTTGTTTTGAAAACCCTTGTGCTTTTGAGAAGAGCAGAACTTGACAGAAGGATCTGCCTTTGCTGGGGAGGGTCCCCCTGCAGACATTGCTCCTGGTGGGCATCCCTTAATGTTCGCCCTCCCCTGTGGGGGAGATTTGCTGTGATTTGTGAACCGTGTTTCCTTGAGTAGTTTTGTGCTGTTCTTGTTTATATACATAATTTTGTCTTTCCACCGTTCCTTTATTTTTTTTCTGACATTTCTGTCGTGTCATAGGCAAACAGTTACGTACTCCATGGTTTAATTTTCAGTAGTGCTACCCTCATGGAGTGTAACTAGCAGACTGCTTTTTTGAATTGTCTCCTGTATTTCCTCTGCCAGAAATGCTAACTGCTCCTCTCTGCTCATCCAGGACAGCTTATCACTGCTGGTGGGTCTTTGATGGCCTCCTTCCAAAGTGTCTTAGCCCTTTTTGGAGCCAGTTCTTTGCTTTGCTTTGTTGGACGCTGAGTCACTGGGATGTCCTCACTGATTTGCTGACTGGAAGCGATGGGTCCACGGAAGCCATGGATTTTCTTTTGGCACTCCTGAGTAATGCAGTATTACATTGGCTGCTTTTTTCTTATTTCCCTGTCTGTTCTGCTAAATTTATATATATATACTTACATAAAGTAAACAAGGAAGCTTCTGTAGAAAATAAATCATTATTGAGAGGGCAAAATGACACTAAATTGGCAGCTCTGCAGAAGGTACGATGCCTTTGATTGATTAGTTGTCAAAGAAATGTAATGTACTAAACTTGGTGAAGATTAAGGATGTTAAGATGGTTGAAATGCAAAATGCATTTGTCTTTGGTGTTAGGTTTAGAGCCTCTTCCAGAATTTCAGTTTTGAAAATGCAAAGTATTTGTTTTGTTCTCTTCCTTAGGAGCCCTTTAGGTGTTATGGAAATTTGAATTCTTAAAAAAAAGAAAGCACAACAGCAAACAAACAAAAACCAGTCTGAAAGTATTTTGTAATCACAGTTTATGAATTAGAGAGAGGGACATTATATTTTGTGATTAATAGCAAGTTTCTGAGGTACATTAGACGCTATTTACAGAAACTGAGCGCCAGAAATAATAGTAGCATTATCCTGAACCTCGTAATTACTCTCAGGGTCCAATTTTACATTGTGTCTAATGCTCAAGAAATAATAGCAGCGCATTTTTCAGCAAATGCTTGTTTAGGTATTTAGATAGATACATGTACAGCAGGAGAAAATATTAGTTAAGCCAAACAATGCCTTTTAAGAGGGCGAGCCATCTTTTTCTTGTTTCTTTGTGTTTTGTTTTTGTTTTATCTGTGTGCTTTTTCTTTTGTAACCACTCAGTCCCTTCTGACTGTCTCATTCTCCCCCATTCCTTCTGGGAGAGAGGAGTTCACAAAAACAAATACCTGAGTTTTGCATGTGGAGTCCCAGCCTCATAAGCAACCTTTCAGAGCCTCTCACTCTCCTATCTCTGGATGCCTGATCTGGCCTCCCACCGTTCTGCTTCCCCTCTTTCCAGCTGCTAATAAATCCTGTTTTACTTAACAAAGCAGAGCAGAAAGGAGCCAGCGGGCAATGGGGGTGGTGGCTCAGCCTCCTGACACCCTGTCCACCTGCTCCTTGCCAGGAGACATCAGATGTGCTTCTGAAGAACAGAAACACATTCTGTCCTTGGCCTAGCTGGTGTGTAGCACATGAGCTTACAGCACCGACCATCTCGGCCCCTCTGTGCCCTTACATTAGGCACGACTCACTTGTCTCTGTTTTGATGACCAACTCTCATCTTGCCTGTGATCTTTCTACCAGCCTTTTTTGAGCTTGTGCTGCCTAATTCCATCACTCCTTTGCTAAATACTCAAATAAACATCCTGATTTCTTTCCCAGGAAGAGCTCTCTTGCAGTACTTGCACAGTGCTGCAGTATTTTTCTCCATCACCTCCCTGTGTTGCCAAGAAGAAGGACAAATGAAATGCCCCAGACCTGACAACAGTTAAGCTAGGTGGCAAATGACTGTCATATTGACCACTATGGTCTGCTTGTCTTTGTTCTGCTCGCTTTTCAGAATTGATACCAGACTGGCCTTTGAGCTGATTGAAATCGTGGTTGTATTCTGTGCCTGCACAGCACCAGTAACTGTGACTCAGACTCTGGCACTGCCATTGTCACTGCCACGAGCTGTGTTTCAAGGGCAGACTGAGGAACATGCTCTCAGGCTTGTGATAGGTGATAGAGTGTGTCTGCCTATTGCAATTTGTCAGAAGCTACGACCTTCATTAGGACTTTGCCTTTGCACGTTGCCCTGTGTGAGTGGAGGTGAGATGGTGTGAGCCCTGGTTTCTCCTGTGCAGAACTAAGAAATTTTAGGCAAAAACTTTGTTGTGAATTTTGTGAAGCGCTGTCAACACAACAGGTTTTGGTGTCGTCCATGCTTCGCTTCTTGTTCTAAAAACATTCAGGATGAAGCTTCACATTTGCATTTAGCGCAGCTTGTTTTACTGTTTGTGTGTAGAGGGAAATGATGCTTCATCGGCGTGCCAGCAGTCCCATACCTGGCACTGGGTGTGCTGCAGAACTGAAGCACAGAGTCTGCGGGGAGGTGGCAGCTCGAAAGGCAAAGGCTGGCTGCAAGGAACCTGTTATCAGGCTGGGAAGGGGACACCCTGGTGTCTGTGCCCAGCGGCACCTCTTTTCCACTTAAAGTTTTCTGAATGGTAGTCATCTTTTGCTTGGTTGCGGGATCCTGGCTGACAGCAAGGTTCCTCAGGTCAGGATGGTGGTCAGTCCCTAGTGGGGTTCCCCAGGGCTCTGTTTTGGGGCCCATTCTCTTGATGGCTTTTAAAAATGATCTGGACATGAATGAATTCTGTGTTGGTTTACAGGTGATATTAAATTGGGAGGTGCTGTTGTGGGAGAGTCCTTGCAGTGAGATATTGACAAGTAGGAGGACTGGGCAATCACCAACTGCATGAAGCTCAATGAGAGAAATCTGAGGGAGCCCCATAGTGGCCTGCAGCCTCCCTGTGCTGCAGCCTGCGGGGAGTGATGGCAGGGCAGTGAGGAGCTCACCTTGCCTGCTGGTGCCTAGCTGAATTCATCAAGGCCTGGCTCAGAAGAAGAGTTCCTCGTGACTTCCCAACAGAGCAGGCTTGAGATGAAAGTCAAGGAACTACTGAGCATGTGGAGCTCTGAGGTATCACTTTTAGAACTGCATTTCAGAGTGTCACAACTCTTTAACTGATTTCAGTAATGAATAATTAAAGCATAAATGCAAGAACAGTAAATATTTCATTAAAATACTAAACAGAAACAACAGAATCTGTTGAAGACAAAGGAATCTTTATATTTTTATTCTTTCCTGCTATTTCCCCTCTATCCTCTTTGATTATCCCCCAAAGCTGGAAAGCCCTTCTCTGCTGAAGGGAGCAGGGCGATGTGTGGTCATCATAGCACTGTCAGGGATTAGAATTTCCTCCCTGCTTATTAACTGCTCTCATCTGAATCTTCCTTCCCAGATTATCTAGTGAGTATAACGATTCAGATAATAGCACGTGTGTTCCTTCCCCAGAAACGTTTACAGACCTTTGTAAACTCGAGAGACTGGGAAGTTTCATAGCTGGTCTGCTGAGGAAAAATACATTCCAGCCCTAGTCAGAAGTTATGAGTTCAAAGGAAGTTAATTAGTGGCTAACATTAGTATATAGAGTTGCATTGTGTATTTGCTGTTAAAATGAATCAAGCCTTCACAGAAAATGTCTGATTAAGGATTTGAATAATATTGGATAAATAAATAAAATAAAGTGAGTCCTTAGAGACGGTTTTCTTTATTATTATTATTTTTTCCCAATGTTCTGGACTTTTGTGAAACATAAGATTATTTAGGGGCTTCACAGTGAGAAGTCAAATTAGATGTTTGTTGAGGCTGTGTTTATTAATCAAGACAAGTAATTACAAAATGCTGTTCATTTCCAAGAGGAATTCAAGCAACCTTCACTACAGCCCAGCAATGCTGAACAGAGAAGTATGTGTAACTGGTGGGGGGAGAATGAGCGTGCAAGGTTGATGAAGATCTAATTTTCATTGAAAAATGAAACCAAATCTAATCTGAGAAATTAGAAACAATGAAGGCAATGTGTTAAAGGATGTTTATAGGCAGTGTTGATCTTGTGCATTGAAGGCTCCCAGGCCTGCAGGTTGGGGGGGCCTGTCTCGTAGTTTGTCAAGTGGTGGCACAAGTGGATCTGCATTTTGCTGCTGACAGTTCTGCCTCGCTGTCTGCAGCTACCTCACCCTTAAGACGTTCTTCTCTAACTGCTGATTTTCTTATATTCAAGGAAAAGGAACTTAATGATGACATAGTCATCGCTATGTCATCTCTCCTGAGAATCGTAGTGGAGAACTTAGGCTGAACCAGGTTTCCACAGGACTGAAATCCTACAATTGTTTCCCACCTGTTTTCCCAAAACTGTACTGAGTGGTGCCTGGAGATGTTCGCCGGTAATTGCTCAATTAGTCACTGTGGCTCTGGCGTCGAGGTCACTTGGGATTAAATTCAACAAAAGGTTTGTCTGCTGCAACATCATATTTTACAAGTGCTTGGATTCTTGAATGGAGCCCCAAAATCTGAGTTAAGTGCTTTAGCTGCCATACAGCGTGTGTGTGGAGAGTTTAACACAGAACGAGGGTAGGAGGGACAGCAGTGACAGTTCTCTTCTTCTCCAGGGTAGGGGACAGCTCAGAACTGAAAGGATGCAGAGAGCAGCTTTGAGCTGTGAGCAGGTGTACCAGCAGATTTAGGGGGGCTATTGGTTCACCCTTTTTTGACTTGTGTGCCTGGCGTCTGCCAAAGCTCATCTGTGTTGCAGAAGTCCTGTTCTGTGAATAGCATTTTAACCTGAGCACTTAAGCTGCTCCTTCAGAGGTGTCACAAGGGAGTTCTCAATATTGGCTGATGTTTGTCAAGCATTTGAAGATTAAATATGCTGCGTGTGAGCAAGTTTTTGCTTTTCTTGTATTGAACTTGGATACCAAGGTGATAAGCATGGTATAAGTAACTTGAGAGAGAAATGCTGAGCATAATAATTTTATTGATCTCAAAAGCTACAAGATCTTTCTGCAACTTTCTAGGGTTTTTTTTTTTTTTGGTATGTGATTAATCATTTATGTCCCAGTAATGGTGCAATTATGTTTTCAGCAGAAGAATTAGGAGGAGGAGATTATCATTGTAGTAAAACAGTGTAATTCGTGAAATAATAGTTAATGTCTTCCAGCTGTTTGGTTTAAGGTGGAAAGCTTTGGGTGGGATTAACACACAGCATATGTTTTGAGCACTTGTTGGCTGTGCAGGAGCAGTGGTTTGCAGGCTAATGCTTTGTTTTATTTATGATAAACCTCTGCTTAGAAGGCCTGTAAGAGCTGTTTTCTTTTGTTATTGTGATTGTTTTTTTTTTTTTTTTAAAGCTGACACTAATAAAGTCTAAAAACAAAGAACCCTTATTCTTTAGTTAAGCATTTTATGAATGTGATTTTTTTTTCCCTTAACAAACAAAAAACCCTAATTTGAAGGGCACGCAGCTTTCAAATAGTGTCGGTATGGTTTAATTTGCAAGTTGCTATTACTTTCTGAGTCACACCTGGGGAACAAAATGCAGAAAGTATTTCTGTGAGATGTGCTCAGGAAGGCTGCTGCTCTGCTGCGCTCTGGTAGTGACACCATGAATGTTCCTGATGCATTAATGACACTTAAAGCCCCTCAGCTTCAGGTGTATGAGCTGTCCTATAGTTATTACTCCCTTTGCTGACTTTTTGTTGCTTTTTTTTATCTGTCACAATCTCAGAAGTGTAAACCAGTTTTGGAAGTGTTTGGAGCTGGCTGGACTAAATGGTCTTCCCTTTATGAAGTCTTTTGATTAGCTGAAATACAGTATTATAAAATTACCCACTCTCTTCCGCAAGGAACGAGCAGGATTAATGACTGCTTTGCCTGGGAACGGTTTGGTGGTTCAGCCTTGTGTGGTTGGAAATGCACACTTATTAATGAGGTTCCCATTAAGTCTCTTACAAATACTGATGAATAGTTAGATGCTCGTCATACAGACACTTTGTCTTGTGCCTCGAGAGTAATTGTTGAGCAGCTGTGCTTGAATCCCTTTCAACACTGTTGTTTCTTGGTTCTGCCTGAGGCAAACGGTTGATGCTCCGCAGCTTGACAAGGCCCCATCCCAGAGGGATGGAGCTGGGTAAGTGAACTGACAGGGGTTCCAGTTCACAAAGTGGGTTGGAGTGATTAAATCTGGGGTGGTGTGAAGTATTGAGCTCCTGGCTTCTTTTCTGCAGAGAAAGAGGCCACCACGTTGAGCAAGCATTTGCCCATTCAGGACTGGCTCCAGAGAAAGCTATCTATTTCCATTCTGTCTTCTTCCTCAAAACACTTAAAGGCAGTGTTGCATGTTAAAAAAAAAAAAGAAAAAAAGAAAAAATCACAATTAAAATATTAATTATTAGTGCTGAGAGTGTTTTGAGTCATTTTAGTATTCAATTGGCTGTAATTAAATACTCAGTGAACACAAAATTAGGTCATCTATTATGTAAATAGGATGAGACATCCACTAGCTCTGGCAACAAATGCCTTGGAGTCCTTCAGGGTATAATTCGGGACCGGACTCTTGGAGCCTAATTGGTTCTGTCTGACCCCGATTCCCTTCTCTGTCACATGCCCACCTGGCAGCAGGGTGAATAGCAGGAGGGCTGCTGGGGGTCCTTCCCTCCCCACCCGTGGGCTGCGGTCTGGCTGCGTGACACGGTACCTCCTTCAGACACGAGCAGAATGACTTCAGGTATATAAACGAAATACCAGCATCCAGAGCTGGTGCTTCGCCGTTGGGCTGAACGAGGCTCGGAGCACGCGGCGCTGCCCGGGATCGTGCCCTCTATTCTCTCAGCATGACATTTGATAACTTTTATTTTAGCCTACATAATTACAAACGCCAAACCTGATTTTGCTCCCTCTGAGGACAGTGGGAGCAGTAGCAGGTCTGTTGTTATTAGTCAGAACAATTATGTGGTTCTTCAAAGAGGAAAAGAGAAATAGAGCTTGGAGCTGTCTGCCTGCCAGTGACAGCTCCGTGCTGCTCAGCTGCGTGAAGCCGTGTGCCGTACACATCTGGAGTCGCTCCTTCCCGATGTCCTCCCCTCGTTTCGGATTCATTGTGCTGCCTCCAGAAGTGGCTCTGGAGCAGCATCCCCGTGCCTTTCTCCCAGCTCTGCTGTTATTTTTGGAGCTGAGCGCAGGCCTTTCACGCACAAGGCACGTGGAGAGCAGCAAACATGTGGGCTGTGCTGCGGCCACATGGGGAGTGAGCAGAGAGCTGCGGGCACTGCATGCTGACCTCACCTGGTCCTCCATCACCCCCACGCTTCCCACCCCTCCCTGTTTTGTTCCCTGTGAAGCAGGCTGCAATTCAGAGCTGGCTAAGGGGTGATGCATCAGATATTCTGTTTGAATCCTTCAAGTATTAGTTTTCTCGACTGTGTGCAACTCTCTGCTGCTGGCGTGCTTCACATTCTGGAAGAAATAGATTTTAGTCTAATGTACTTGGATTTCTGAAGTGGAATAGTGTCTTCTCTAACCCTCGCCTTCGCTCTGCCTCCCACCCCCAACCCAAGCACCCCTGTTCTAAAGGATTTCTTTTCACAGCTCCCAGCTGACTCCCCGTGGAGCTGTGGCATGAAGCAGGGTGGGTTCACATGGGATGTGGGATGCTGGCAATGTCCTTGGATGTGAGGGCAGTGTGTGGCAGGGGTTGCTCTCCAGCCATGCCTGCTGGATGGGAATTGCTCTTCAAATCGCTCAGTGAGTTTGTTGCTGTAAAGCATGGAATGTTCTATTTTGTAAGGGGCCCATAAGGATCACTGAGTCCAACTCCTGGCTCCATACAGAAACACCTGAAAATCGAACCCAATGTCTGAGAACATTAATCAGATGCTACTTGAGCTCCGAGAAGCTCGGTGCTGTAACCACTGCCCTGAGCAGCCTGTTCCAGTGCCCAGCAACCCTCCTCTTACAAAGTTCCTTTTCCCAGTTCCTGACCTAACCCTCCCCTATCACATGCAGTTCCCTCTGGTTCTGTCACTGTCACCCTGGAGATACCTGCCTGTATGAAACTCACTCTGTGCACCTTGAATTCAGGTGATGGAAGTCACAAGGAAGTGACTGCCTGCAGCTCGTCTGCAGGCTTGACTGCTTGCAGCTTCGTACCGTCGGGAGGCATGGATTTTGGCTTATCAAGCAGTGCTGGACTTGCTAAGTGGTTGGCAGACATTATAGAAAAGTGAGATGCTATTCATGCTGCAGTGGATAAGAAGTTGGAAAGCATTGGTTTAAGATTGCAAGAGGCTGAGAGGAAAATTGAAGTCATGGAGATAACGATCATTGGACCTAATGTAGTTCTTGCTGAGAATGCCAAAGACCAGGTTGTAAGCTGTGCACAAGTCCAGTTGATGATCTGGAAAATAAGTGCAGATTGGGAATTATCATCTCGGTGGGAGAATCTCGTGGATGTACCAGTGGAGAAGCAGAGGGATTCATTTGCTTGTTGCAGAGCGCTGGCTGAGCTGCATAAACGTGAGGTGAAATTTTTTCCAAGTGCTTCAGGATGTCATAAGGGCATCACGTTTGTGAAATGTCAAGCTAAGCAGTGACTTCCCAGGATGATAAATCAGTGCCTACAGTATTCTTAAATGGCATGGTAACTCGAAACAGGTCTGTACACTGCAACTCTAGTTCTACAAAGACTGTGTGTTATTTCTTTTGGGTTTGGGTTTCTCCTTGTATTAAAAAACAAACGTTAAAATGATCTGGCTTAAATGCATGTAGGGTACTCTGGATGCTTTTTATCAATAAGATATTATTGTTTAGAACATTTGTTAAATGTTTTTCCTTATCCACAGACAGGTAGATGCCACGGCCTGGAGGGTTTTCTTAGGCCTGGGTCATTCTGTAATAGGAGAGAGTTTGGGAGGCAAGGATTGTGGCCTAGATGAAAGCCAGTGTAATGTCCTGCAAGGCCTGGCTGTTCACAAGTTTGTATCTGTGCAATGGCAGCTGGTTCTCCATGTTCTCTAGGGCATCTCATGTTCGGTGACATGGATGGATTTTATTGTCTTTAGGGTGTTGGGCGAGTTGGGAGCCAAGCCCTTGTCCCTGGCGTGCGCAACAAGCTGTCCCTTGACTTCACTGTCAAAGCTGCCTTCTTTCTGCCTTGCCTTCTGGTTTAACTGTGGTTTGCTGCACTGTGCCATGTAGGAATACATTTCTGTATGCCTTTCAAAATGCAGAACGTCTTTGTGATTACCTGTGAGATTGCTTGGGACTTTTATGTGCTCGCTGTGTTGTGCAAGCTCGTAATACATTTACAAACGAGCTGCAAGCTGGGACAAAACTAGGTCACTGGTAGCTCTGTACTGGGCAGATGTTGGCTTTTCCTCATTCACCCTCTGTCCTCAGCAATATAATTGGGATGTTAGAGGTAGCTGAATGTTGCTGACCATAGCTAATTTCTATTGTGGGCCCATCAGAAGGTTGAATTTTGGAGGTCCGAAATGAGAGTTTTGCATAGATGGAGCGCGCGGGATATTTTGTCTTTGACTCGCAGTGGGAGGTCACAGCCTTTTGTGCTCACAGCTTTGAAACCAGCACAAACTGGGGTGATTAGCTCCTTTTCTAATGAGTACACAAAGCTGATTGTGAATGAGCCAGTGGGTTCATTGTGAAACGTTGGCCTGCATTTAATCCCTTATGTGAGACCCCCTTTTACGCAGAGATAGCAATTGGAATCCAATTTACACCGGGCTAGGCATTAAATCTCCTTACTCTTGCAATACTGCTAATCAATGAAATTGAAATTCAATTGCCGTGAGGAGCCTCTTCCCTTCAGTTATGCCACTCACTTTGTGCCGCAGCGCGTTGGGAGACGGAGCCCTTAAGTGGGGAACACTTTGTCTTCCTAATACAGGAATAAACAATGTCTCGCTTCCTGGCAAAACACATCCCAAGCGCTGTATAACAAACAAGAGATATCTTAAAAGTCCATGAATAGATGCCGTGGTAATTTCATAGGAACGGCCACCTTGCTTTTAGTGAGAATTATCTAAATAAGAAGATAAAAGGAAGAAGAAAGGGAGCTTGACGTGTAGAGAGACACATGAAAGGTTTCAGGAGAGGCTTTCTGTGCTGCACAGATGTATTAGCGGTTGGGTTTTCTGGCAAGCACCTTAATAGCAAGAAGAGTTTCTTCCTGTCTAGTTTTAACAAGCAGGACTTCTAAAAATCGGGTTTGGGGTACATCAGAGATCGGTTAATGATGGGGAGGAGACTTCCTGTGCATTGCATGGGAGCTGCATGGCCAGGATAGCTCCAGGGGGAGAGAGGAGCATGGTGGGCAGTTCCTCTTGGGGCCTTTGTCCAGCTGGGCTTCTGCTCTGTGCCTTGTGTAGCCTGGGTCAGGGACTGCTGAATTCTAACCCCCACCTATTGCTCTCACTGCCTGCAGCCCCTTCAAATATTCATTCTGCCTTTTATTCACCGGTGCTGTTTAATACCTGAGACACAATGATGATCTGGAACGCTTGTATTCTGTTACAGTCATTGTTTTGGGATTATCTAGAAAGCTGACACTGGGCAGGAAATTAGTCAGTACGTACTCCCATTGTAACCAGTACACCAGGTGTGGAATATTTGAAAAACCATGAAGTAGGCTCCCCAAAATCAGGGGTTGTGTTGGTTTTGTTTTTTTTTTTTTTTTTTTTTGTAAAGCACAATAAACTGTGCTTGCTTTCTATTTCTCACCCGGTTTGTGACCTGTTGGGAAGCGCGTTGGTTGTGTTTCCGATCTTATTTACAGAGACTAGAGTCAGAAATGTAGTTTAGGAAAACAGAGCTGCTTTTAATACATCCTAGGAATTTGTGAACAGAAGTGTTAGGACAAATACTACAGAACTTGCTGTGAAATCACAGGAGCCCCCACTGCTGCTGAGCTGAGCGTGGTTTAGCCATGTCCCTTCCTCGTGCTGCATCCTGCCTTGCTTTTGCTAGCACACTCCAGAGCCCTAAGGATGCCCTCAGCTAACACAGCTCTTGCTGTCCCAAGCAGTCCCAGACCCCATTGGACGCAGCTTTGGGGCCACACAGGAGAACCATGAGAGCAGAACACGAGGGCTGCCATGCGCAGCACTGCCTGGGCAGCAGTGCAGCTCTGGTTACTCTGCTCCAGCTGCTTTCAGCAGATGAATGCAGCCAACCATGCAGCAGCTTTTCCCAGCCAAATGGGCCGTGGACCTTTAAAGGTGTACTTTTGGAGGGGTGGTGCTTTGGGTGGATGGATGGTGTTGGCGTGTCCAAGCCATGCTTCATTTAATCTGGTTACGTACCGCTGACCTTTCCAGCCTGAGCCTTTCTCCTCTAGTCTGAGCCTTGGTATTGTCTCAATTGAGTTACTGCAAAGTTGTGTAAGCAAGGCCGAGCTGAAAGGCCGGGGGGAAGCTACAGCGGGTGCAAAATGGAGCTGCCTGCTTGCTGGATGGCAATAGCTGCAGGGAATGGATTTGACTCGATCTTCAGCAGTTCACACTTATTTCCACATATAAATTAAAAAGCAGGAAAAAAAAAAAAAAGACCACCAAAAGAAAATAACCAGCAACAGCCCATGCTTTAAGCTGCTGCTCCCATCTTAGAGACACTGGTTATCTTTGGGCATCTGCTGAGGAAGACGTAGCTGAGCTGTAGTTACATGCGTAATGGTCACAGGCTTTAAACATTGCTCTGGTCCAGGGGTGCAGTGCTGACCTTGGGATATGTCCTGTCAAAAAACATCCAGTTGGCATTTCAGGCGAAGCTGATCTGCTATAGGCTTTAAGATTGAGGGTATTTTATTGATTTTTCATTTATTTATTTATCTATGTGGTTGAAATGCAGCAGTCTGCATTAAGGCCAAATGCCCTGAAGCGTGCAACTTAGCCTGCTTGATAAGCAAAACATTTTGGGGCATTTGATTTTTGACCTCTTTCTCTGTGAGAAAGTTGAACACTTTGCGGGGAGCACAATTTTGTGGAGAGAGGATATTGATCTTATTTGGCAGAAAATACGTGGAAATTTGTGTGACGACACCTTTTCAAGAACTTTATTTTCTGTATCTGCAGGACTCTCTGCCCCAGAATCGTATTTCATCTGACTGATACTTTTTAAACGAGATGATTCTGACTCTTTCACAACTTCCATGTGTAAATGTGTTAATGTTTTGCCCGGCACATTATTTCTAACAGGATGAACTTTCATTGAGTTTTCGCAGTTTGGGTTTATGTTTAACTCGAGGCTTTCTGTACAATTTTTGCTGCCTGGTAGCCCCAAGATTACAAAAGACAAACACCCAGCCTGCCTGGTTTTGTTTTATAGAGATCTTCCTTTCTCTCCCCAACCTCCGAGCCCCCAAATCTGAGCCCCAGGGGGAAATAGGAAGTTGCTTCCTCAGACCTGTCAACTCCTGTGCTTTCAGGATGAGCCTAATGATGTTGAGCCCTATATGATTCTTTCACACTTGTCTACTTCAATCTCACACCACAAGACAAGTAGGTGCTGTGCGGAGGGAGGGATGAAAGTCGTGCCAGGGTAGAAATCTGTGAAGTGTACGCTCTGGGTGCAAGGGAGGTTTGGGATGAGATGCAAATCCTGTGTGTAGCATGGCTGGTAGTGTGTTGGTTTTCTTTTCCCTGCAGTTTAATGTAATTTTCATCTTGACTCACAGGAAACCAGATCAGGCTTTGGGGGTGACACAGAGGATAAGAGTGAGGAATTATGCTGGGTGCTGGTGATGTGGAGGCAGGAGCAAACAGCAGGATTTGGCCACTCAGGAGGGAGAATCAGAGCTGAAATACACAGCACCCAGGTGGCTCCACGCAGGGGCTGACCTTTTTTAATCACTTATGAGGCAGCTTCCCCTAAAGACAGGTTGTGTCTCTGTTTAACAATACAGGAGCTGCATTAGCAAATAGTGTAGCCCTTTGTCCAGCCATTACCTGCAGCCCAGCATGTCTCCTGCCCCTTTTGCAATGAAGATAGACAAGAAGTGTTGCCACGGTGGATTTTGGGAACAAATGGTGCTCAACTGCCTGGACTCCATAGCATGAAGTCTTCTCGTGCTTCCCAGTATTTGCTTTTCAGCTCATCTGCAAGCTGTTTTGTCTTGTGCTTTCTGCTGAGGTGGAGGCAGGGGCTGGAGGGCACCACGAGCCTTGTGCTGATCTTTGTAGCCATGAATTCCATGCAGGTAGTGTCTGGCAAGTCACACGTAGGTGCTAAAACATACAGAGTCACATGAAGACAGGGCTATTTGTTCTTTTGCTGTTTGATTCGTTTTACGTACATATGAAATGCAGATAAGACGTATTGCTGTGTGTGTAAGCAGTGTGGCTGCCTCTTCTCCCTCTCTTTCTGCTCCCTATGGGTATCTATGGGCAGGTTTTGTATAGGGCTGTGTTTCTGTTGTACCAGAACAATACCTGAGGCCATGCAGATGAGCCCTGAGCACCTGCTCCTGAGTAGCTGCAAGCTGGGCGAACATGGTGGCAGGATTGCCTTGTGAGCACGGGGTCCTGTGATTGGGGCACATGCACCAGATGGAGGTTGCCAATCCAAAGGGAGGTTCAGTGGGTGAAAGGGGTGAAGATAAGCAGGATAGGAATATAGCAGGATAGTATAAGCCTTAGTAAAGGCTGTGCTGCTTCATCTCTACTTTCTTATTTCAAAATAGCTCTGGGTCTATTCATTCTCACAAATCAGGATCCGAAAGGGTCCGCTGAATTCGAACCTTTGTGTGTAGTTAGGCAGCTGCAGCGCACCAGGTACTCGGACACTTTTTGGAGACGATTTTGCCAGCAAAGCTGATGTCAGGCCTCTGGGTAGTTAAAAAACCAAATTGAAGCAGCCCATTGTGAGGAATCTGAGAAAGTGCTGTCGGCAGCCAGGTTCTCAGTGAATGCTGGCCCTTGCCCAGTGATCAAATGGGTGATTTACTATGTGCTTTTCCCCATTGCTATGCAGCAGGCCAGAACTGTTGTGTGGATTTTTTTTTTTAAACCTCTTTTATTGGATTTGTGAGCTCTCTTTGTGGTTTGCCAAATGACCAGCATTAAAAATGACATTCTTTGGCTGTAGGTCTAAAGGTTGTGATAGCAAATCAGAATTTCAGCGTCGGAAATTGGGCCTCATAAGAAGCAGACGTATAAATCAAGGCAGAGCTGAGTAAATGCGCTCTTTTGCGAAGCGCTGTCGTGGGGCTCAACGTGTCCACTTCTCCAGTGCATTTTCTGAGGGGTCAGAAAGCATCGGCAGCAGAGGAGGAAAGCATGTACTTAGGGACAGTGACCAAGTGCTGTTTGTCACTCCTGAGGGGAAACAGTGCAGTGAAGACCATTGGTGTGGCAGCATGGAGAGCACCAACGGTCCTCCTCAGCGGTGCCTCCTGGCACATCACCTGCCTGAAACTAGGAGCAGTAGGTCAGCGCATGCGGAGCTCCTCGTGTTCATTACTGACTTCTTGAGCTCTTCGTATAGCAGCTCAAGCCAACATCCAAACAACCAGCAGTGCGATCTCCCTGCTGGACAGCAGTGGTAGAGAGCTGGGAGCACAGCTCTCACCCACCGGCGTCACCCAGCTTGGCAGTCATCTGAGATGGCTCCAGCCCCTCTTCTATCTGCGGGCTGTAGAGCACAGGCTTGGGGCAGCAGGGCTGGCTTCTCTGCAGCAGGTACTTCAACTGCAGCAAGGCTAAACCCAGCATTTACCGCCACTTTGGAGACAAAATGCATATCAGCCACTCTTTTCATCTCCATTTCCTCACTGCTTTTAGTTAGCACTCTTCAGGCACTGGAAATCACGAGTGTACTCCATTCCAGCCTACTCCTTCCAGTTGGACGATGAGAATCAAATCATTTCCTTCATCCTCCCATGGCTGTGAGACCAGCTTAAGAGAAACATCAGGTGTCTATTTATGAAAACCGAGTAGAAGAAGCAAAATAAAACTGTTGGCAATGAGATGATGTCTCGAAGACTTTCTGAAAGCTTCACCAGGACCACCCTGGTGCTGGAGCACCTGGAGATGGATCAGCCCTGCTCTCGGTACGTGTTAAAACAGTATTGTGCTAGCGCATACCTACAGCGGCAGTGCTGCTTTTAATGAATATGCACTGTGCTGAACGTAACATCTAGATGAATCCCCTGGGGACATTTTCTTTTTTGACTGTTCCAAAATCCTGTTCGAGAGGATTTGAGTTAGTCATCCAACATCTGCTTGCTCTTCATTGCTAGCTGCATTCATTCAGAGGTAAACTTCCAGGGCTAACCTTTGCCAACGCTTCCCTAAATACTCAGTGATGTGCAGGGAGCATAGGAGAGCTCAAAAAAATGTGATAGGATCCAACGACAGCAGAGTGCAGCTGCCACCTGCAGATTGACGCTTGCAGGGGGACCCTGTCCTCTGAGCTGCGCCTGAAAGATTCTCTGTGAACCCTAAGAAATTGGTTCACTGATTTTTATTTTTTTTAATGGTGTTGGTTTTTTTTCTCTTTTGTTTCCCTCTCTTCATTCATCATCTGCAGAGGCTTGGTTTGTACACTGGAAGAGAGAGGCTCTGAGCTGCAAGGAGCTCGCAGCGGCTCAGGGCACCGGGGCTGGAGGGCTCCGTGCCAGCGTTGCTTGGGAGCATTTTTCCTTAGGTACAGCACAGTAGTTTTCTCCAGCTTCACCCTTTCTGGTATCTTTTTTGAGAATTCAGCTTAAGCTTCAGAATTCCCTGCATCATTAAAACTCCTGTCCCTGTTTGCCCTGGTTAGTCACTGTAAATGAGCTGCTGTGTGTGATTCTAGCCCAGTGCTAATCTGCTGCTACTTTTAATAATAGTAGAGTTACAGCAAATAAATGCTCACCTGTCTCAGGTGCCCTTCCATCCTGCTGTACTTTCTTTAGGATGGGTTTGCAGCCCTCCCTTTCCATCCCAGCACACCCAAACCACCCCACTGTGAGAATGGGAAGCGCAGGTTTTCGTTGTCACAAATTTGACGAGTCGTCGTGTGAATGCCAGGAGCTGCAGCGTGCTAGGTGGAACACATGGTCTCTTATTTGAGGCTGCCCATTGTTTCCCACTAGCGTGTGCCTTTTCATTAAGTGATGATAGGCATGCATTTTAAAAAGGGAAAATATCTCCAAATAGTGGGGACGGTTGGAGTCAAATCAAAACCAACTTCATTTTGCTTCGGTGCTCCATATGTTGTTGGTGACTTTTCCCCAGCCAGCTGGGGTCTGCAGTGACAAGCTCAGCGTGCAGATTGCTGGAGCTGATGAGTTCCGTGGTGGAGGAGCAGCCTCAGTCCTGCAGGTTGTGTTGCGTGCTTGTAATGAAGGCAGAGCAGGGAAGGGTTTCCTGTGCTTCATACAGCCGCTGGTCCCTGCTCCCCCTTCAGCCCTGGGCTCCGCAGTGACGAGGAGCCAGCTTGCAGCAGTGCCCTGATGCCCAATAGCTCTTGGTCTGACTTTTAATGGAGTATGCAGTGGGTTGTTAAATTAGAATTAATTCTTACTTGGTACACTTTCTTTTTGGTCACCAAGTTGTGACTTTTTTTCCCACTGTAAATCAGACATTGTGATGGGCTGCAGTCTCTAGGGATTAATGCTGCAATTTCCAGTCCAGTGTTCTTTTATCCTGAGATGCAAACAGTTATCTTAGGTAATGGCTACTTTTATACTGCTCACCAGGAGCAGGGCTGAGACCTCTGGTAGTGCATTATTGACTGCTGAACAGCCATCATGCAACTCGGATCACTTGTTTTCTAGTAGTCCCATCTCCTTCCAACCAGGCAGTTCTGAGTGTGCTTTGGGGTGCTCAGAAGCAGAATGCATCGGTGCAGACATCCCTGTGATTCCTTTTTTTTTGCCTTGTTTTTGGTTTAATAAACCCAGGCAAACCACTTGGACACGGCCTTGATACAGCTCATGGCTCGCTATGCTGGGAAGTTTGTATTAATCAGCGCTCTGCAGTCAGTGTATTGTTGCTTCATTAACCTACTTGTTTTTAAGTACCTGTAAATCACAGAGAGGAGAAGTCATGCTGGTAGCTGAGAAAGCAGCCCTGTTTGTAGCATCTCTGAATCGCCTTGCTGCTTAGCGCATAGTTTTTATGTTTTTCTTACCTGTGAAATTTGTGGTGTAGCTAGAAGGACATTTCAAACATGTATATCCAAAATTGCAAGTGCTGTTGCTTTTAACACGTAAGGTCCCTGGGGTATTTGATTCTGGAAGGCATCTATTCTCCAGCTGTTATTTCACTGCTCACCAGGTCTCATCTAAGGTCTCATTGCTCAGTAGGTAGATTTTATTTGTCAGTACGCTGTATCTTTCTAAAGAGGCAGGGAATTGCAATAAAAATGGTTTACTGCTTTTATTTATTTTTTAGAGAATCATTACTGGAGTTGTTAAAGGACTCTAATAAATGTTACTGGCAGAAAAATCTTTACGGGGTCTATAGGAGGGGAGGCAGCTGGCGTTGCGTTGTTCTGACTGTATGACCGGGCGCTGGTCACAGACCTGTGTGTCTCCAGTGTGGATATCATCCATGGCCATGTCTGTACCTGTGAAGAAGAGGAAGGGCTGTGGAGGAAGGCCTGAGGACATGGGGACGCAGCAGGTGGCACTGAGTGGCCCACGCTGCATGCCCAGCATTAGCAAACATACGTGCTTTTTGCTTTTCCATCGTTTCCCAGCAGTGTCAGGATACCAGGGAGAAGCAGACGTTTTCTGCTTCCTGGCCCTTGTCACGCAGAGTCACACACATTCCAGCGGTGTTTGACTTTGGCCTCTGTTGTCATTGGGAAACTGAAAACTATTGTTAAAACTCAGATTGAGGGCAGAAAGCACCTACGTGCAGCCAGCCCCCAGACACGGCTCGCGTTGTAGTTTGCACAAAGTGTGCACCATGCGTTCCCTTGAAGCGTGGTCTGTTATGCAACGTGAGCTGTCAAGTGCATTTTTGAGCGTTTTCTCTGACTACACATAAGCATCGGTTCTGAAATGTGGAGAGCTTTCTAATTGAATGATATTCTCTAGGAGAATCAAATACACATTAACAAAAATTTTTAAACATAACAAAGAATAATTGAGCTTCAATTGCATCTGATTACATTTGATATAAGCTTCAAAAATCAATTGTTCTCGCAGATTTGAATTTCAGTAGCATTTTTATACGTGCCACGTACGGTGTTGGCCCTTCTGGGCAAAAGAGTTCCAGAAACTCGGATAAACAGGGGTGGTCTCAGCAAACCATCAGCCACGTGTGTGTGCTCCCACCCTGCCCCACCTGGTGAGGAGCACAGTGCTGATGGTAAATGCAGGCTAAACGTTTGGAAGGAATCTTCCCCAAACTCCTGAAGCACAGTGAGCCATCTCTAGATTAATATTCAGAGCAAATTTATTAAACGGATGGGATTTTTCCAGCATGGGATTTTTACAATTGGTTATCAATCCCTTGCCTGGCAGTGCTAAAAGAGACAAAAGGAACATCTCTGTAGCGTTTAGTTTTATTTCAGAGATTTTTTTTTCCCTGCTTTTGCAGGGAGAAGGGCTCGCCTTCCAGAGCTGATCTGTGGTGGGATGCTGTGTGCGCGGTGCCAGGCCAGGAGCTGGGCTGGGAGCTGTGTGTTTGGGTTTGTGCATTGGCAGAGCGACGGATTCCTGAAGTATCCACTCCCCCCAGCAGAGCTTGCAGTTCATGCCTGGAGCTGGGGGTTGACAACGTATGCGTTGCTTCTTGTTGCTGTTTTAAAAATAACCCAGCAGCATTCCCCACGCCCCAAACGCTACCAAGTGTGCGGAGCAGCACGCCTGACGCCGAGGCTTTTGGCACAGCCTGCCTGCACAGGGATGCTGCCGAGTCCCCCGTCTGCAGCCTCGCGATGGCAAACCCTGCGCCGGGAGCTGCACGGCACCGGGCTGCTTCTGACAGATCTGCTTGCAGCAGGCATCGGCACCGCTCCGTCAGAGAGGTGACAGCTCATCATTAGCCAGTTCGGTCACATATGTTACAGCGGTGAGCGATGTTTGATCAAGTGAAGCTCAAGGTAAGACATGAAGAAATAGGTTGTAAAGCATGCTTTGTTAATACGAAACAGAGAGGTGGCTCCCTGGCATCTAATGCAAACATCTAATAGCTCCTATTTTATCCTCATCTCCCGAAACGTGCTAAGCTTAAGTGGAAGCAGCTGCCTCCTGTGCAGAGCGAGAGCCGGCCCCAGCCCCGCGCTCAATTAGCTGCCTTGTGCCTCCCAGTGCTGCAGTACGGCCTCTCCTCCGTCAGAGGCATTAGCCAACGCGGTGCTGTAATGAATTTGTAAACGGGGAGCAGGGCTGCGAGTGGCCCTGGTGCAGGAATGCAGTGGGGCTGCGCCGGGCCAGGTGTATGGGGCGGGGGAGGAAAGCTGCTCCAGGCTGGGTTCTGTAATTAGGCAGCGTGGTGTAACTCTTTTGTTTCACAGAAGCCAGCTTTATTAATTGATGTAGAAGGTTGCTGCGCGCTATTCATTGTTTGATTAAAATGCCTGTATAAATAATTAGGCCTCTTCTGTTTGTTTTATTTTTTGCACCCAATTTGCATTTTCATGCAGAATGAAAACGAATTAGCAAATACATTTATTTTCCAAATTTTTTAACCCGTCGCAGCTCTCCCCTGGTCAGCCACCGCTGGTCCAGAGCCCAGCAGCTCTGCTCTTCCTTCGTGTGCCTAGGGGATATCAGGGCATGTGATGGGGGGAGCCCTCCTGGGAAGGAATAGCCCAGGTGTGGCCCCAGGCTGATGGGGCTCCGCTGCAGAGAGCAGCTCTCAGCTGGACCCCAATTTGCACCCATCAACTTCAGGGGCTGTGTGAGCTGCTGGGAGCACTGCTGTTGTGCTGCTGGGGCTGGGGGCCAGGGGCACATCCGCTGTGACAGAGCTGTGCAGCTTGTTGCATCAGGGCCTGTCTTGCTTTGTAAACGTAGGAAAATCTGTCTGCTGGCAGGAAATCCAGAGCAGCCTCCTAGTCGATATGAAATCTTTATCTTAGGATGAAATTGCTATGAGTTGTAAACTGGAGCATTTGATTTCCTTGCAGTATTTGCTCTTTCTTGAGCAGTCTGCTGCAGTGCGATGCAGAGCTTGTTGGCCATCGGGGCCGCCCTCCAGACATGGGTCATCCATACCAGGTATGGTTCTTCCCTCGTGCACATGCAGCTGCTTTTCTGCACTGGATCAGGTGTGCACCCTTTCAGTGAAGCTGAGCACAGCTCACATCCTGTATGATTCATGATGGACAGATCCATTTGCCATCCTATTTCCACCCCTACCCTTTGCAGTTCAGCAGGGCTGAGTGCTCACCCCCTGCGTGCAGGGCAGTGCTGGGAGGAGCTGAGCAGGCTGCAGGACTTGGGCCTGTTTGCTGCTGGCAGTGACTGTGCTTTGGGAGCATGGGAATGGTGAGGCACACCTACTGGTTTGTGCTGGGGACCGTGCTACTTAAAACCTTCATTGCAAGCTGGGGTCTGGAAATCAGTGTCTTCAGTGTTGACCTCTATTCTTCCACTTGTAAAGGCAAAAATGAGATGTGCAAAATAGTTAATGGGGAGTGCCTGGTGTTGTTGTGCATAGCCTGAGCACTGCACCCAAAGATGCCTCTGCCCCAGGAGCGGTGTGGGGAAGCTGAGTAGGTTCTCACCTCGCACAGCGCTGCTCCACAGCCCCACACAGGTGCTGGAGGAGCTGTCCTTCGTTGTCTGTGGCTGATCATCCCTCCTGCAAGGACTGGGCCAGCAGTGCGCGTCCTCAAGTTTTTCCAGGCACGGATCGATAGGCAAGCACAGTTTAACAGCAGCTGCAACAACAACGACAGAAAAAGCTCACTCTGTGCGGCTGGTCCCTGGGGAGAAGCAGAGAATTGTCCTCGTAATAAGAGAGACTCACTTTGGAGTAAGTAGCTCTCCCTGGGAAACTCAGGAGCTGGGGCAGGCAGCAGCAGAAAGCAGTGCTGTTGGGCTCTCTCTCTCAGCTAAGCTCTGGTGCGGCCCACAGCTCTCCCTGCTTTGGGTCACAGCAGTGACAGCTCCGTGCTATGGGAGCAGATCCAGAGGAGGGGCAGAGCTGGAGCCTGCCACCTTGAGCAGGATTCACGGCTGCGTTGCACTCCTGTGTGCAGGGTGACTGTGCCGAGCTGTGGCTGCGGTGGCTGCCTGCTGTAGTGCGTCCCAGACTGCATTAGTCCTTTTTCTGGCTGAGTGTTGAAGGCACAAGAACCTCCTGATTCCTCATGGAGGTGGAGCATGGCCATGGACTGTGGTGCTTTGAAAGCATGCAGCCACAGGACCCAGTCCTGGGAGATGCCCACAATTGCTTCTCTTGCCGGACCCTCCAGCAGCTCTGCCTGTGCCAGCCCACACCGTCCTGTGCCAGAGCCCAGTTCTTTTCCCAGGGAATGGAATTAACCTCCACACAGATCCGTGTGCCTCCTGGCTGAGGTTTGCTGCCTGCTGCCAGCTTGCTTCTGGTGTTGTGGAGTTGTAGTGCACACCAACAAAACAGCAGAGCACAGAGGCTGGTAGTATGAGCTTCGCACATCTCCCCCATGCTCTAGGGGATGCTGCAGGATTTTCTCTTTTTCTCGTGGCTCAGAACTTGTGTTTTCTTTGTTGAAATTTCCTTGTGGCATGCCTAGAAGCTGGTGAGTGCTGTTGAGGAGGAGCTGGATGCAGTGAGGGGCTGCCCAGGTCAGCTCCGGCTGTTGCTGAGCTGCTGCTGTCCTTGCTCTGCAGTGCTATTCCAGTGAAATCATGGCGTGCACCCAAGTGCTGCATCCTCTTTTTTTTCCTCTCGCTTTCTCTGCCAAACACAGAGTAGTCAATGGGTGGAATTTTTTGCAAGAAATTCAGACAAATTCAGACTTTGAAATTAAAAAAATAACACCAACTTGAGAACACAGCTTAAAGAATATGCATGTGTCACTGAGCAAGTTGTAATGCGCACAGCCAAATCCAAGTGATTCCATCCTTTTTCCTATCACTTACATGCAGCCAGCTGCACCGAGCCAGCCCAGCACTGTCTGTAGTAAAGGTGAGTGAGCATGCTGGGGCTTCACGGCCACGACCATGTCCAGCAGGGCTGTGGCACAGTGTGGTATACGGTGTGTGTGAGGCGCACGTGGCAACCTGAGTCACTTTGAATAAAACTTCCAACTGTTCACATTGTTCACATCTTTACTTAGGAGTGTCTGTGGTGCTTGGATGAGATGTTGGTGACTTCAGAGCGGAGAGCAGCGTGCTTCACCTTGGGGAGATGCAGCTAGGATTGAGGCTGTGGGGATACGTGGGGTGATGCCCCATCGTGTTGGACAGAGTTGCACTTTCCCTGCTTTTGTGTTTTAAAATATTATGTCCTGGTATTGCAGAAAAATAAGCTGATGGAGACTTATTGTACAGGAGGTAGGGCATGAGTATTTTTAGTCTCAGAGTAAGCCGCAGCGTTGCGTGGTTGTGTGTAGTTTGACTGCCTTTCTTTTTTTCCCCTTTTTTTGAGTAATGGGTAGCCTTACTGCTTCGAGGAGATGTAAAGAGGCTGCTGTGTCTGCAGCATGGAAGCTGCCCCACACCACCTGGGTAGGTGAGGGCTGAGGCTTTCAGCTACTGCCTGCTGCATCCTCTCACCTTGTGCCATGTGTGCATCAAGCTGGTGCAGTAGGGCAGGAGGGGTGTATTTCACAGGGTCTCTTAGGACCATGCAAGTCTGAAAGAGAAGTCCAATCCATTGCCCGTAGGCAGGACAGCCCCAGAGAGGTTCAGACCCAGAGCTCCACTTTGCAGCTGGCTCATCCTGGTGCTTGCAGCAGTGCCCTGCTCGCTGGCAAGGCTGGGGCTGGGTGTGTGTGGCACAGCTCAGCAGGAAGTAGGAGAGGCAGAGGGTTTGGGTTGGTTGGAAGGATGCTTGTTAATTCTGTTCCTTGTCATTTCAGACGTGGCTCTGTGATGGTCTGTGTGATGCTTAGCTATGCGTTAATCTGAGCTCCAGCAAGGTTCACTCTGCTCCCCTTCCACCATTTCAGTGCAAGGTTTCCGTGCATCCCAATTGGAAATGAATTTCTTTATTACACATTCTTTGACCTCAGCATGTTTGTAACCCTCATGGTTATTAGAGGGGAAAAAGGAGGACTTCTGGGAATAATTGCCTTGTTTGTTCTTTGTCTCCGAAGCATTGGTACCTGCAGTTCTGTGCTGAGATAATTAAATCTTAGAACCATGATCACACCGAGCGAATGTCTCCGTTTCTGCGGGCAATGTTTTATTTTTTCCTGGAGGTATAAAAGTGTGTTTTCCGTGTGCAACACAACTCCGTGGCTTTTGGAAAGCAGTTCTGGTGAGTGTCTGGCTGGGACCGCTCTGCACAGGGCTCTGGGAAATATCTGCTCCAGTCACTTCTGAGGGTAATCAGCTGAAAACCTGTGCACGAGAGAGGAGTCAGGTGCTGCTTCTCAGTAGCCATAGTGAAAACAATTTTAGTAACCACTCCTCTCATAAATACCGTGTTTTTGGGATGGCTCTTCGTGTGTTCTCCATTGCCAAATGCATTGGCATGAAAGCAGCTTTCCTCAAAAATTAATCCGAGCCTGCTGTCTTTTCCTGATGGGGTGACAAGAGCTGCTGTAAGCTGCTGCTGAAGCTCCACGAGAAATTTAGACAAAAAAATTAAGAACTCAGAAGGAAAATGCTCGGATATTTTGGAAAAAAAAAATAAAAAATGGATCAAATGAAAACTACCACTCCTTCTTTTCCTGTTTTTGTTTTTTTTTCAATGCTTTGTCCCTTTGTTTTCTGAGCTGCTTCTCCCTGGCTGATGCCATGCCATTTTACAGTGTGGTTTTTTTTCCCTAGTTAGATGAAATAATGAAAAATCATCCAGTTTTTGTGTTGGCTCCTCCTAGAGGAGGAGAGGAGCCCTCGCTGCCACCGCCTTCCTCCTGCTGCAACCCACATGGAGTTGTAGAAGAAATAAATTTGCCCACAGTGTAGTGTAGGTTTATACAGGAACTGGTACATTTTCCTGTGTGTTTTCTCTCCTTTTTCCTTTCCCTAAGGACACAGCAAGATATTCTTTGTGTCATCCAAGTCATTGCAACATCTTGTTTTCTGGAGCCTACGATTCATACGGAGGAGCTTGGTTGTGCTGCACAGAATATTTAACAATGGAAACAAAAGCAGAAGGAGGTTAGCAACCAGGGGAGCCTTGTCATGGGGGGCTGCAGGGAGCAACCACTACAGTCACCTTTTGCAGCATCACCTTCCCTGCACGGCAGCATGGTCCTGCTCTCCTTGCATTTAATATTACCCCGAGGACTGGTGGAGGAAGGTGCCCTCCCCAGGCTCTTGAGCACAGCACTTGTTTCTTGCTCGCTGTCCTCATATCGGGTGGTGGTTTAGCAGGATTGCTGTGCTTTCCTTCAGCAAGCTTTCACAGCTCCATGTCGGCGCTGATTGACGTTTCTGTGTCTGCTTTATTGCAACTTCTGGGCCGCCTTTTCCAGTGGAAAACACTGTTCCCCTTAAATTTGAAGGTGTGAAACAAACTGCTTGGCTGAGGCTCGCTGTAAATCTGGTCTTTCAAGCAACAAACATTGGTATTTTCGCATCACGAAAGTTTACCATCCCTCCTTGTAGCATTTTTGGAGGTAAGTTGCTTAACAAGTTGTTGTCCCTATTTCGGGCTGTGCTTGTGCTGCAGAAGGCGGCCGTGGGGCTGGTGCAGTGCCAGGTCTGACCTTATTGACAGCAGTCATTAGGAGATGCTGAAGGCTTATGTCTGGCTTAATCTAATTTCTAAGTTGTCTAATTTTCATATAACGCTGGCTGAAGTTACTCGGAATGCTGGGTAAGCAGAAGAGGGGCCGTGGGCTGGTATCGAGTGCTCCCAGAAGTAAGGGCTCAGTGTGAGCAGCGGGATCTCCACAGGTAAATAGAATTGATGGGCAGGCTTGTTTCCTTGGCACGGTTGGTGGCGTGGGCAGGAGGTGCAGAAGCAGTTGGGGTTGTTTAAAGCAGCAACCATTGGACGTGGTGATGAATGGCTGTGATGCATCACCTTTCATTATCTCACCCCGAACATGGATAACGTCATTTTTCCCTTTGCTCGCCTTTGCAGTGTGCTTTGCCATGAGCAGTGAGCTGCAGTGTTGTGAGAGTGAGTGAGGATGGAAGTGAATCCCGTAGTTTGGGTCAGTTCTGGGGAGCCACGCATATGCACCTTGCCTTTCATTTCAGCCCTGACCCTTCTTTCACGTTAAGGTACCTAAGTGAAAATCTGTTAATAGGTTCTTTATCACTCTGTAAAATAAGAGAAGCTGATGTCAGAAACCAGAAATAGAAGTTCCCAGCACAGTCCTGGCTGGTGTGCAGCTCTCTGCACTGCACCTTTGTTCAGATGTTGTCTGGCCCAGCCTGGTTCTTTTGCACTGCCACGTGTGCTGCATCCCCTGAGAGCTAACCGTGCATCCTAATAGGGCAAGAAGATCTCCATCTGAAGATTTCTTTTTAGTAATTTAATTCCGTTTTTCCTTCTAACAGCCCCCCATGCTGTTTTTTTCTGCTTGATGTTTACACTCTTGAAGCATGCAGATACATATCTTATCCTGCTATGCTGGGCTCTTGCTTACGGCTGGACGTATTCAGATCTTTTCATCTTTCCTTACAAATGTTTCCCTTCGAACCCTTCAACTTTTTTTGTTTTGTTTTGTTTTCATTTTCTTTGTATGCTGTTCAATTTGTCAATGACTTTCTGGTAATGAAGTGTCCAGAAGTGAATACATTATTCCATTTATGGATTAATTACATCTGTAGAGAGAGGAAACTGCAGCGTCCTGCTATGTGATCCCTGCTTCTGTGTTTTCTGCCTCTGAAACCAAGCTGTCTTTTTAGCTGCCACGTCTTTCTGCCATTTCATCTCAAGCCTCCTGCCCTCCGCTCACTGTGTTCCCAGCATCTCTGTCTTGGCCTGCTTGGACTTTGGGCAATATCCTTTTCAATATTAGGTTTACCCTTCCAAACAGAAATATCGTTATATTATTTTTTTCCCATCTTCTTTCAAATCTGGCAGGCTTGGAAGCTCCTCCTGGAAAGGACAAGGAGTGATGTTGATAAGGGTGGTCTTGAGAGAAGGTGGGCACCTCCTTATTGAGGATGTCCCAGTCAATCAAAGCAGTACTTTCTTGTGATGTATTTATTTTTCTGTTAAGTCCTGCAATGCATTTCAGTGCACTGGAGGTGAAATTTAATAAACCACTTTCTTTTCTCTTCTAGATCGTTAATAAAGCTGTTTAGATTAAATCTACCATAGAACCATGTGATACCTTGGCAGTTTCCTCCAGTTATTTTGTTTTGTGAATCTTTAATTAGCTTTTAGATGTGTAAATATGCCGAGGTTCCAGTCAGCATGGCTCTTTGGGGCAGTTGGTGCCAGTGGAGCAGTGTCCCTGGGCCGTGGTTCTCTGTGATCCCTGCCCTTTGGGACAGAAATCTCTGTCACTTGGCTTCAGTTCTTACAGGTACCAAATCCTGGTTCCTCCTAAAGCAGAGAGAACTGAGGGTGCTCACATTTTGCATGATTCTTCCTTTTAATTTCAGGACCGAGACTCAGAAATGCTGCCGTAATCCACATGGCATTTCCTTTCTTCTTTTCATTAAATAAATTATTTGCTCTAACAAACCAAATGTGCATAACGAGGTGTTCTCAGCAAATTTGCACTTCTTGTAGCTTGCTGAGCTGCTACCCGCAACAGAGAGGTCTTTTTCCTAATATTTTCCCTTTCTTTTACAAGGAATGAAAGTTAATTGCATCCATCCGTTGAAGTAATTTTCAGACTTAGGAATTACGTGCATGTTTTGAAGGAATTTGCTAAATTTCCCTTTCAAAAGTAATTCCTCACAAATAACAACACTCGATTCCTTTGGTTAATTGCACAGATTGAGTGGTTTGGCACATGTCTGAGTTTTCCACATACTGCCTTTTTCTCCCCTTCAGTGGTGGCTATTTTTACAAACTCGCCATCGCTCTCTGATAGTGCAGGCATCTTTTCTTAATTTACTTCTGAAGACAAATTTAATAAAGGAATTCCTTCTCTTACCCTTATTTGAATTATTCGTTTTATTTTTTTCTTTTATTAATTCGCCTACTCCTTCTTAACCAGGTTTTCCTTTGTATGTTTATAAATAAGTCCTTTCCTTAATCCTTTTGTCTAGCATTAACTCATGCGGAATTTTATTTTTAGCATTTAATTGACTCTGAGAATTAAGTGTCCAGGCAGTACTTGTTTGTTCTCATTGTTGCTCCCAGTACTGTTGTTAGTACCCCAGCTCTCACAAACACGTACTGAACGCTTCAGGTCTGGGGGAGGTTCACAGTGGAGGTTGTTGTTGTTTTCTTCTGGTTTTGTTGGAGTAACATTGCCTTAATTGCAGTGCTCTTCCCTGTTTGCCACGTGGCACGTCGTCAGCTCAGGTGGAATCGGTGCAGTTCCTTTTGCTAGCTCTTGGGCTTCGTTTGGGGATGCCAGGTTTGGAGAGATACTGAGGATGTCCTTTGGAAATGGAGCTTACGTTTCCTTTATGGCTTTACTTTTCAAGGAAAGCAAACAACCAGGTATTCTTGACATAGTTCATGGCCAATGGTCCCAAATTTTAGTAAGCCTACCATAGAAAGTAAGACCTAAATGAAGTCTCCAACAGTTGGAGTGCCACATTGCATCCTAGACACGTTCAGGCTGTCTTGGAACTGTCCTTCGTCTCTTGAAACTCTCTGCAGTGGGTTGGTCTGTGATGTTTTTAATTTGGTTTGCAGCAAAAGGCTGCAGCCTCTTCCTGTTGATGTTTTTTTCAGTGCTGATGACACCATAATTCAGACAACGTGATCTTCCCGTTTGAATTTCAGCTTATTGGTATTATAATTAATTTTGACACGTAACACCACCCCTCCAACTTTCCCTCCCAAATCTATTAATGTGTAATGATGAAAGGTGCGTTCTATGCATAATATTGTTTTAGGGTTATAGATCTTACGCCCTTGTTGTCTGAGATGCATAAATGCATTAACTCCTCTCAGCTGTGGCTCGGTGGAGACTGGTGGTGATTTGAAGTTCCGTAGCTTGTGGTGACAATATATCTTAGTCTAAGATGAGAAGATGTGTGTTTTATTAAAGCTCTAGCTCCACTATTTCAGTCCAGTGTCTTTTCACTGTACTTCCCGTTGTGCTAATTATAAGATACTGGACTGCATTACATCATATTAAGCCTCACTGCTCCGTAGTATTTATAGGACTGCAGCTTCCTTGGCTTCGTTTTCATGATCTTACAAAATGTGATGAAGGCAGTTGGTGGCAAAGAAAAAAGAATGCACAACCCTGTGTGCATTTGTTACAGAGGCCATTAGCGATTACATCACCAGCGTGTTGGTTAGATTTCATTTTCCTTCTGTACTTAGTAAAACTCCAGAAAGAATGCCCATGAGGAATTAAGCTATAAAGATTCTGGTGGAGGAAGTGCGTTAAAAGCAATTAGCAGAAATTTAACAAAGTAGATGAGAATCAGATCTGGGCTTGCCGAATTTCTGAGGTGGGACTGGGGGCTGCATGCTGCTGTCTGTGGGAGGAGAGAGCCCTGGGCTGGGCAGCCCCTCCCTGCAGCATGCCCCTGAGCAGCCCTCCCAAGCTCCAGGCCAGTAGCCTTTGTGTTGGTTTGGTTTTATGTCACTCGAGACAGCGCATTTGATGGAGATGCCAATTCCTGACTGCCTTTGGTTTTGTTTTTTTTTTTTATTCTGTTTGCATCCCTGCTCTTTTTTTCTCATTAAAGGCAAAGGGAAATGGGCACATTGTCCTGCCTGGGGAGCAGCACAAACAGCTGGTGCAGTTTGGGACCAAGAGCAGGGGGAGCACGATGAGTGCTTGGAGTGAGTGAGCGGGTTGTTAGGGGACAACTGGCTTCACTCGACTGCCAACAGAATGGAAGTGCCTGACCTGTGTGGAAACAGTCTGCTTGCCTTTGGGAATCACACTTTGCAGCGTGCCCCCCTCCTGGTGTGCGAGCAGAGCCTGGCTTCGGCACTGGCAGGCTGGGAAGGTGGTGAGGTGCAGGAGTTATTTCTGGGATAGAATGGCTGTTGTTACTGCAGAAGTTGCACTGGAGCACCCTTTAAAGGCTGAGAATGGAAAGAGCAAGATGTACTTACACACGGCAGCTCCAGCAGGTTCGGGCTGCAGGATGTGGGATGCAGACATTCAGAAGAGACAGCCAGGTCGGTAGCATAGCACTTGTCACAAAGCATCACTGTTTCCTCACAGCCGTGGTCATTCCCACCAGCAGAGGCACAAAGCACCTCCAGCTCCCACACCCTCTACTCCTGCAGCCTGCCCAGGGGGCCCTGCACGTGTGCAGTTCCAGCTCTCTTCCTGCACTGCTGCGTCCCAAAGAGCAGCATAGGCGCAGCTGTTGGTTATCCCCATTCTGCAGGTATCCCTGAGTTCTCAGTCATTTTGAATGATTTTCTATGTTGTGCTACCAATTACCTCCAGAGCTTGGTTCCTTGCCATGCCAGGCACTGAAAGCCACATCCGAGCGGGTCCCCACAGCATCCAGCCCTGCAGCAGGAGGTGGCCAGATCTCTGCACGGAGATGAAGGAAATGCCGAAGGGAAAACTGAAGAGGACAGGCACAAAAAGGCTGTAAATTGCAGGCAGACAGACAATAGAAGAAAGTTTTAAGTAGCAGTTAGTTCTCCTTTGCACAGGTAAATGCACTTCATTTAAAAAGAACCCAACAATTTGGGAAGCTGCACGTGGAAATGCAGAACTGGATACACCTCAGGAGTCCGGAAACTGCTAATTGTGCAACCTCTCCAACGTGTACACAAGAAAACAAAAGTGAACGGTGATTGACAGCGTTAATCTGTTCTTAATTGATGCTTTATTTAAATATTCATTTTTTTTCTCATTTGCATACTGTCTCTCTTTCGGATCTCAGCACCATACGTTCCTGTGCTGGTAGTGGTGGGTCAGGGCCTGCGATGTCCCCGGCTGTGGCAGCTGGCTGCTCCCCAAAGGGACCCCTCCAGCAAGCCATTCACACTGCAGGAGTGTTTTCTCCAGACTATCAGAGCTGCTTCTGGGTGCTGAAGGCTTTTACTGAGGAAGACAAAAACAAGATTCGTGGGACTGATGCATGTTGGGGCAGCGTTCCCAAGGCGTTCCTCACAGTCTTGTAGGAAAAGGAGGAGTCTTGCTGGCTGCACGGTGTGACTGTGCATGTCCGTTAGATGCTGGAGGTGACCAGTAATCCTGGTTATTGCCAGTTATCCCTGCATTAGCAGATCCCCTTGGCCAGCTGCCCCAGCAGCTCGTTGCCTCGCTTGCTATAGGGATTTTCTTCATCTCTCTGTTCTCATGGGAAACTTCAGAAAATTTGCTCTTCAGAGCTCCCAGCTCAAAATCCATCGGGGTAATGTCTGGAGGAGATGGCTTTCTCCCTCCTGCCCAATTCTATTCCTCCCAGGCATCCCTACATTTGTCCCTGAGACAACTTCTTGTCTTTCCGCTGGGATTTTGAAGAACTGGAGAATGAGTGCTGATTGACGCAAAACGTTTCCATATAGAAGCACGGGGTTCTTGATATGGTAGGAAATACATAATAAATAAGGCTAACTTCTGCATTAAAAGCAATCCAGGAAAAATGCCACTATCCTCCCTCTGAAAGAAAACAAAATGGTAAAACCACAAACTCCACCTTCTCTGTTTTAAGTACATGAGCATGAATATCTGCCATTTCTTACATTTCTCTGCAAAGCTAGAGGTGTTCTTTAAAGCTCAGATTGCTTTTTCATATGCGAATTACTGATACGATGTCTGTACTGCTCGTGAGAAATGCTGCACAATTTGTTTAAAGGATCTAATGAGTCCTGGGCTGTCTGCATCACACAGCATCTCCGTGCTGCGTGGTACACATCAGGCCCTGTTAAGTATTTCAACGTTTATCTTCAAAAGATGCCATAACCATCAAAGATACTTGCTGTAAACGATTCTGAATGTGTGGATTCTGTTTCCACAGGTAGATCTGCGTATCCAGTGTACTGTAGGAAATGCATTTTCCTTGAAGGAGGCAGTTCGTATGGTGGGGTTCTTCTTAGGACATCGGCACAGCCCATTTATTTTATCTCATTTTATCCTATTTTACCCATTTGTTTGTTGTTGTTTTTCGTAATGAAGTTTGATGCTGAAGTAATTTAGAGAACCGGAAGAATTCAGATCTTAATCCTAGTTAAAGCTGTGAGGAGCAAGGAGCTCTTGTCGGCCTCAGAACGGCACTACCAGCGCAGCTGTGGCTAACCCGGCCGCTGCTTTTCTCCTTCTCCAGACTGCCTTGTACACCTCAGATAAAAATCACATCTTGTTATTGGTGTGAGGATAAAGAGCAGATGCATACAGTAAAATACAGCTTATTAAACTGCGGCTTAGATTGGTTAATTACTTTCCCCGCGTTAATAGAGGATCAGGGCTGCGACTATTGTTTTTAGAATTCAGCAGGTTCTTCTCTGCCTCTGTAGAAGTGACTCAGTACAGTTCTTGCTTTGATTTACAAAATTGGATTTTAATCTCTTTGAAACCATTATGCTAAATCAATTTTTAACATAGCAGAGCATGGAGGTACAAAGCCCCTCTTGTTCTCTTGTTGCTAACTCTTTGGATGAGTGAGCACCGTATAAACAAGGCTTAAACGGCATCTGTGTGCAAGACCTTGGGCCAGCACGGACATCCAGGTTTGCTCTGTTACAGTGATTAGCTGCTGTGAGGCACACAAAGAAAACACAGGTGAAGCTGTATTTGCTGCTGCTGTGAGAAGCTCCCTCCGGTAAGGCAGGCAGCGCGGGGCTGCCCTGCAGGCTCCATGCTGTCTTCCTGTTGGCTTCCTCACTGCTGAGCTGGATGGGAAGCACACAGAGGGCTCAGTCGCAGCATTTGGGGGGTTTTGTGTGTTGTTTTTTCCCCTCCCCTCAGCCCAGCTCCAGAGCTGTCACGGCACGAGATGAATCACCCCTCTGATGTTTTGGGTTTCTGGCACCAGCAGCAATTGGGCAATCATCCAAATCCAGCAAGAACTCTGCTAGTAATGAATGGAAGCTCATATGATTTCATATGGGAAGCACGGTAGGAAGAGTTTTAAGAAGATGTTATATGCACGTACTTGCATGCACTTCTCTATTCTCCTCTTCCTTTCTGAAATAAGTGGCATCCCTATATCTAGCTTGTAGAGTGGGAAAGGCCAAAACCCTTCTGAAATACCAGAAATGGATCTGAGCTGCAGAGTATCCCCAGAGATCAGATGGTTTTAGACCCATCCTTCCTGCCTAGTGCCCATTTTGAGTTGTAGATTGCACATCTTGCTTGGAAGCCTCTCCCAGTAACAGCTGTCCTGCCCCAAACTCTCTGGGGTACAGCATCTGGAACTTGATCATTCTATAGTTTTTTTGTTTGTTTGTTTGTTGTGGGGTATTTTTGTACTACTTGGAGCTTGAGATACTTCAGAAAACTTTGCAACAACCACGTCTTTGTGGCTGCTGAGCCTGACCCCATCATTTTTCCTCTCTACCTGTAGTATTCTGGACTGTTTAATTCAGCTTTCAAGTGAAAAGGGCGTCTGGTGCATTATACTCAGCCAAGTTCACTTTTGTAAAACCCAGTAATAAGCATAAAAGTTAACTGCAAAATAAATAGAATCGTGTGGGAATATCAGGAGAGGATAACCTGCTTACTCCTTAAAAATCTCCTTTAGGAAAACGAATGTCTGTTGTGAGATTTGGGCAATTTGCTCCATAATAAGTCTCATTGCTTAAAAGCTGAGGATATTAGTGAAACAATGATCCTGAAATGAAGCAGTAGTTTTATTTGCTTGTGATGGCATAAGTCTGCAGAAGGCGTTTGTTGCTTTCAGACCTTGCAGTGTGAGCATGGGGTGCCCCTGGGCTGTGGTGTGGTGCGTTGGCTGGAGGCAGCAGGCATCAGCGGGGGAAGGATCCTTTTGCTCCTGCCTCTCTGTGCCTCGTCACTGTGGTTAACGTTTTGCTCCTGTTGCTTCTCCTTAGCCCCGGCAGTGCCATCGGATGGGGGATGTGGAGCACATGCAGGGTCAGCTTTGGCCATATGGTTCTGTGTGGTGTTCCCAAAATGCATGTCTTGTCTCCTAAGCCCTGCGGGAATGCTTTTCCTATAGCGCAGCGTTAGACCAGGACCTGCTAACTGTTCTTATTTGGTGAAGGAAGTATTTGTTCCTCTGTGCGTGGCAGCACAGATTTAATGCAGGCTTACCCATGCTTGCAGGACTGCAGCGTAATGCCATGCTCGTGCTGTGGGAAGGGCTGCCAAGAAGGTAGGAGCGTGGCACATCTGCTGGAGTGCAAATAAAGGAGCTCTTCTGCTCAGGAATGAATGGGAGAGGTGCCTGGGGCAGGGCAGGGGCACCTGGAAGGAAACAGAGAAGGAAATGCAGGAGGGTGAGCCCTGCGCCCATCCTGCCTGCAGCACAGCACTCACTGCTGTGGGCGGTGCCGGCTTCAGTGGGATTTCTGTGCAATGGGCTGTTCCTCCCCCTCCTTCCCACGGCACACACTCGCTTCCTTTTCAATAGCTCCGTGATTGAGGTCCTAGGGGCTTTTTTTGTGTTAGAAAACTCCGTTCTGGTCCCCATTTTAGGCCAAAATGGCAACTTCTTCCCGCTTTTAAACTGCATCAATTTAACTGAAGAGTGAGCACATGAATTTGCTAATAATCTCTGATTATTCCGTGCTAATCTTGCAGTTGTAGAGGCTGGATCCCATTGACATTCAGCAGATGAGTTATTAATTATTTTCCTTTATATCGCTTGCCCTTCATGCCAGATTTCTCAACACCTTTTGGTCTACATTGTTAGCGGTTCTGTCTGACACTGATTAGTTCTTTATGCTCTCCATTCCTCACCTAGGTAATATCCCCCAAATCAGCTCCATTTACTCCAGGTGCGGCTTCACCACGCAAAGAACCACTGCCACCTGTGTGCTGGGAGCAGGCAGCCCAGGCCATGTCCTGGCTGTGGTGTGCCATGGCACTGGCACGGGGCGTTGGATGCCCAGTATCACTGGAGCAGAAAGATGATTTCAGAACGCTGCACTGCACCGCTTTGTTACGAGCCAGCATCCCAAAATAACCACCTTTCAGTTGGTAAAATAAATCATAAATTCTGTCAGATCCGAAATGCAGTGGTTGGGCAAATTAATCCATTGTTGTATTGTTATAGCGCTCTAATCATATTTTTATACATCCCAGGAGTTGGAACTAAGAAGCATTTTGCTGTCATTGCAAGCACAATAATAAGAATAGTCTTAACAAAGTGACGTGCACTAAGTTGACTTTCTGCAATACATTTCAGCGGAAATTACAGATGCTTTTTACATTTCATTACCATTAAGGTACAAATAACTTTCTTGTATTGAAATCCAGGCCTACTTTATCTGGTTTAATAATTATATCGAGGCTCATTACGGACACCTTGTTTGTAATTCTCGCTTTTCTTATTGAATTCTAAGTGTGTTATTACAGAAGTATCTACTTTAACAGATGGGGGTATATTATGGCAGTGTTTAGTTCCAGTTGATCTTTTCCGAGGAATACGCTGAGTGATCTGGGGCTGAGTACAGCTGAGTCAATGACACCCAGCTCAGTGGGAATGCTGCTGGGATGGAGCAGAGCATGAGCTGGCTCGGGGAGGCCTCGGCACTGGGAGAGGTGTGGGACCTGCCTCACAGGCAGGGAAAGCTTCTCCAGGAAAACATCTTGGATGGTGTCAAGATTGTCTCATTCGCCAGTGGGATATTGCCTTAATGGCGTTCTTTCTTCCTCTCCAGTTTACATAATGAGATCAAACTAATTAAACCATGTCTAGCTTTGGGAAAAGATCAAAATGCAAGCTCTTTTTATTTCTTTTTATTAAAACCTTCACCCTGTAATAGGAGATTGTAGGAAGTACTTTGCTACCAGTGCATCGTGCTCATTCCGTGTACAGGCTGAGGGGTTCCTTGGTCCTTGGATGTTTTCCCCTGAATTTGCAGGGCTTTTTTTTCCATCAAGCTTTGCTTTTCTTGTTTATTTAGTTATTTATGTTTGCCTGAAAATGCAGCGATTTTCTTCTTGACGTTAAACACTGCACTCACAAACCTTGGAGTTGAAACCGCTGTCCCAGATGCTGCCAGGTGGTGCTTCTCACAGCCCGTCTCTGCGGGAAGGTGATGGGTCCACATCCTGCTCTTCCAACAGGACATCCTGGCACGGATCCCCGTGCTGCCAGCATCCCATGCAGCACAGTGCTGCATTCAGCTGTACCCAGAGCTCGCCATCGGATGCCATTTGCCGCAGCCACCTCGAGTCCAAATGAGGACAAGCTTTACAGATTGATACAGGCGAGGAGTTATTGCCAGTATTAATATATTACCGTATTAGAGCGCACTAATGGTATTTTAAGCTACGATGATTTCAGAAACATGGAGAGGAAATGAGGGCTCTCCCAGGCCTTCTCCCTCTTTAAAAGGAAGCAAGGTTCAAGTATTATTTTCTCTTCCAGTGGGGAGGAACAGCTGTGCCGGGGCTCTGAAGTAAGTTCACGATGATTGAGTTGAATTGCAGAGTGCATTTTAGGTTGCATTCAAATCAGGGCAATTTCACTTCTCTCTGTGACAGAGCAAGGAGCTCTCCACTTTGATCGCTGATGTTGACTTGGAGAGGCGGAAAACAGAGAAGGGAAGCTTTTGTTTCAGGCTTGTCGTGTTTCTTCGCGCACGGCGGCATGTCGGTGTCAGCTGTGCCTGCCCGCTCCACGGGCTGCACGCAGAGTGCTTGGGACTGCATGGGGTGTTACAGCAGCTCCCTAGGGCAACAACTGTGGGCCAAGAAGGCTGCTGGCATGGGCCTGCTGCTGTGGCTGTGCTGTTTCAGGTGGTCACTGTCCTTCAGCTTACCCCACTGCTGGAAATGTGCAGTATTAAACAGGACCTGAACTGGCCATGTGGAACCCACCAGGGTCACTTACTGTCTCCATCTGTGGTTCCCATGTCCTTGTGGGGGGCACGTGCAAAAGAAGCCTGGCGTGGAGCTGAGCATCCCATCAAAGGTCCTTGCCACAGTGGGACATACATGTGCGTTTTCTTTGCCCGTGCAACTTCAACAGCTAGCCAGATGCATTTAATAGTGTTTTCCACTGGATTTCAGTGGTTTGAATGTATGTGAAAATTACAGCAAAGGCATCATTTTTTTAACAGCTGTGCTTAGTTGAATAACAGATTTAGAAAGTGCAGACTTTAATTAATCTGTGTTTTCTGCTGGGATTTCAGTGCCATCTGATTTACTTTCAATGGCTGGAAAGTGTAATTGTAGTTTTTCCCTTTAGCTGCAAGTTTATCCTCCCACGAAATTGATTTGGTTCTTCCTTTTCTTAAAGAAAACTCGATATCAGACTGCTGGTACCTGGCATGCAGTGCAGCTGATATGCATGCAGCAGGAGCGGGAGCTGCGGGACAAACCGGGCAGGAAGGGTTTTCCCAAGAGCGGTGTGATTTCTGTAGCTGGGATTATGGTAAGGAGTCTCCTCCCTGTGCTTGCTGTTCGTTGCAGGACGTGCTGATGCGAGGCCATGGCCTCAGCTCCCAAAACCTCGCTGCAGAAGGTGGTGGTGGGTGCGTGGGGTTTGGGAGAGCTGAGCAACGGGTTGTGGGACCAGGATGATAAATTGTGTTTATCATGCACTGTTGATCTCTCATTCTTTCATCTCTGTTGAGATTCATGTGAGTGCTACAGAAGCGCAGACAGCTCCAGTGACTCTCGTTCGGGAAATTTGTTTTCTTTAAAAATCAGCCTGCCGTGGAAACACGTGCTTTTCCTCCTGCACTGAGATGGGTCAAGGACCTGGAGCCCAGGATGGGGCCTCTCTGTAAAGCTGCTCCTTTTGATGTCTTCTGCTCTGCAGATCGTTGGTGTGATGGCCCTGTGGTCAGACCTCACCGCTGGATTTCTTGTGCGAGGAAAACTGCTTGTGTGGCAGCTCAGAGCTGGCTTAGAGGAGAGGAAGTGTGGACAAAACAGGGGCACTACTTGCGTTTTAAAGGAAGTCTGAATAGTTGTGGTCGCTGCGAGGTATGCTCTCCCCCCATGTGTATTTTATTAGGCTGGCCTGGGTTTGGATGTCGTAAGGCCTTTGTGTGTAAAACCCACAGTGTCTGAGGAGAAGCAGTGCATTTCAATTCCCAGCGTACTTTTAGGATGGCTGTTAATCTGAACAAGATTAAAAAATATATATCTTGATGGGTTTAAAACGGCTTTTCCTTTCGTCTCACCAAAGCCCTGAATTAGTTGCTTTATTTTCCCACAAACATGGGTGGGTGCAGGAAGGAGCACGAGCTCTGAGTCCGCCGGGTGACCCCGTGCTGTACAGGGCTGGGTCCAGCATGGAGCTGGTGGGACTGGGAGCTGCCACCTGCGTGCCGTGAGCTGCTGCTCACTGCTGGGCTTTGTCCCGCAGCCCCTAAAGAGGGAGTGGGGCTGGAACTCACATGGCATTGCATTGGAGGTCACCTTAGTGCTTGGCCACCCAGCTGGCCATGATCAAGATCCGGGATCCTCTGCTGGTTCAGAGGAATGAAACCCGTGAGCAGGAAGGGGTGAAGGGCAGCAAAGTACCCCAGTGTTGTGTCACCCTTACACTGCATGAAATATCCCCCAGTTGTTAGGTGCAGGACCACGCATCTCCACTGCCATGCACTGTGGCATCAGCACTGCCTTTCACTGGTGCTCATGCAAGCTAATGCTGGGACAGGATGCTTCCCGTGCTCCTGTGCAAAGTGCAGAATCCTCAGCTGTGAGCAAAGCAGCGAGCCTACCTGCACGGGCCCTGGGCCTGGTGGCTGGTATAGCCCCTGTGACATCCCTGGCTGTGCGAGAGCATAACGCATGCGTGCCCAAGGATAATAATCAGAGTAGTGGGTTCATATAGCTGAAGTAGGTTGCTTGTTGCATCCCAGGTCTGTTCCTTGTCACTGTGAGGGTGCAGGGGAACAGCACTGAGCCAACCCTGCCTTCCTCCTCAGGGGGGCCCTGCAGGTGCCAAGCAAACCACCTCCTGGCTGGCAGAGCCCTTGGCTTTTATTGTCTGGGTGCTGCCTTTGCTTGCGAGTAGCATGTGGATCCATACCCGTCCCTGATGACGGTGGGCACCGCGAGGGGCAGGGACCCCCAGATCCCCAACAGCCGTGATGTACTGTGCTGCTCGGGCAAAGTGCGTTTGTTGCCTTGGAAACAAATAGCAGCACTGAACAACTAAATGAAATTTATGGAATCAACTTCAATAAATCTTGATGATAAATGTGCAAAAACATACACGATTTGATGAAGATCTACAGTATGCAGATGTGAGGGACAGCAGTAAGTTGCAGAGCTGCTTCAGATCCGTTTTTGGGCTGCCACAAATGCCTTCCTGTAATGTGCTTTTTTTTTTTTTGTTTCTGAGGAAGCTGTCTGTTTCTTTTCATAGATATGGCATTTAATTTTGATTTCCCGGGTATCTTTTAGCTTAATTGGCACGCTGGATGATTGCAGTGTGTTGTTTTGTCTTTTGCAATTCCTGATTCATATCGAACTCGGGATAAAAATAAAATCGACGGCTGTGGCAATCTGAGAGAGCAAAATGCAGTGAGCACCGTGTCACACACCCCGAGTGGGTGCACGGTGTGCCTCCTGCACTGCAGCCCTCGTACAGGACACCTCCCTGCCTCCTGCTGTGGGGCTGTGTGGGACGAGGACGGCACGGTGCGGGGAAGGGTGTGTGTGGCAGAGCAAGGAGGGGAAGGGACGCCTTCGTGGTGCGGATGCATGAAAATCTCCAAGCGCTGTTTTCTAAAACATATTTTTGTTTCTG
This sequence comes from Callipepla californica brunnescens, assembly GCA_023055505.1. Taxonomy (NCBI): domain Eukaryota; kingdom Metazoa; phylum Chordata; class Aves; order Galliformes; family Odontophoridae; genus Callipepla; species Callipepla californica. Next base: position 7,003,643 of record JALIRH010000013.1, read on the forward strand.
GTCTGACCCGTGGATCAATAACAGTTCAGAAATACCAGCGGGCTTGTCTGGAGACCGTTGTAAACCTTTAACGCAGTCCTTAATGGAACTGGATGCTTTTCCATTCGTTCCCGTCCTGCTTCTCGTTACAGCATCTTATTTTCATGTCTCCTTGCTGGCTCAGGAGCATGGGGTCTCTGCTCCCCATCACGCACTGGGGGCAGCAGTGGGGTCCCAGTCCTCATTCTCCCTACCAGGCTCCTCCTGGACCCAGAGGCTGCTCCTGCTTGGGCTGTGAGCTGCTCGTGGGTAGCACTGTGGTGCTTCATAATGTGTTACGTGTATCCCAGTCCTGGGGTGAAGCGTGGAGTGCGTCAGGCTTGCCCGGTGCCAGCCCTGTGTGTGTGAGTGTAGCGCGTGGTAGCTGGTCCCTAACCTGCAGTGCAAGGCAAGCTGAGCTCCTCTAGGAGCTATATTTAGTGACTCGCTAACTTCTTGATGTTTTTATAATTTCATTGTATTATGACACTCGGTTTTAAATTTGCATGAGTAAATGAGCTTCTCACTAAGTCAGGTAAAGAGATTTTTCACTTATCTACCATGAAATAAGGCATTAGAAACCAGGAAGAATAGGAAGCAACGAATCCTTGACATATTTCGTTTACAGTTTTTTCAACTGTGCTGACTGAACACTTCTAATTATTAATGATATAATAAAGCTATTTGTACTGCATATAGCGGGCTAAATAATTTCACATTATGAAGACTTTTTGTAATTAATTTACTGTTCTGCGTGAGAGCAGATTTTGAAAAACACACATTTACATTTAATTACACACTACGTCTGAACGCTGAGCTGCAGTGAGCGCGCTGTGGCCTTTCACCTTCAGTAGGAAGGCCCACGGATGAGGTGGATGCGAGAGAGCTGCTTTAGCCGTGTTCCTGGTGCGTGGGGAAGGCTCAGCACTGCGTGGAGGGCCCCGACACCGAGGGGCTGCAGGGGAGCCCAGGGCACGACCCCTCCTCAAATTCTGTTCCGCCGTCCCAGAGTTATGGTTGCCTTGAAAATAGAGCTCAGCTTTCTCTGCAGGTGAGGCTGGTAAGAGCTCAGCAGGATGGAGACTTCAGTGTGTCTTTGTCCTTTCCCAGGCAGCAGGGCCCCCACCATCTCCCTGCTGCCCCAGCACCCCCTGGCCCACCACCCCCTGCCCCACCACCTGCCGTCTGCTTGGGTTATCGATTTGCTCGCTCTTTGCACTCTCTTTCTCTCTTTCTCTTTCTCTTTTTTTTTTTTTTTTTTTTTGCTGTTTCATTAATAGTGACAGATGCTTTTAATTAAAAAGAAAAGACAAAACAAAATCCCGCATAAAACAAAAAGAGAATATTCTAATTTGGCGTGACATTATGAGGCAGAATGGCTCCTGGCATGCAAGGTACAGAAAAGGTCATCTTCCCCGGCTGCAGCCTTTGCAACGGTGGAATTAAGTTCAAACTCAGGCTGGTTTTGAAGTCTTAAGTCTCTCTGGGGATTCCTTTCATAACATCTTCGAACTGGATAACACTACAGTAAATGAAATACACTGCACTGGATTAAAGGGTTATTTCCCCTGTGTGTCAGGCTGACACAGAATACCAAACCTCAGGTTGCCTCCGAGTTGTCTCTATCTGCTGATACCTCTCTTCTTTCCCTCGCAGCTCTTGGGGTTCTTGCATGCAAGTTTGTGATTATTTATTTGGTTTCATTGCTTTGTGATCGTGGCACAGTTCGATGCAGCAAGGAGCCAAAATGAAGCAGCTAAGTGGGAAGAAACTGAACGGGCTTAACAATGTGAAAGAGGTGATGTAGGAAAGAGCGGAGCTGCTTCTTCGGTTCTCTTCTGTTGCTCTGTACTTTATACCAAATCCAGATCTCTCTGTGTTGCCACTCGTTCTGGGCAGCACAGACCCGCAGTGACAGCAGGATGGTGCATGCTGCCATGCTCCTACCTGGCCGGTCCAGCAGCTGAAGTTTGCCAGAGGTCATTGCAGCATGCCCGAGGCTTTGAGCCTGCTCCCAGCCTGCCCAAATCCTCCTCCATCTTCCCCATCACAAATCCTAAAGATCAATCTGAAATAACAGCCTGTAAAACGCCGGCTATACGGGAGCTCTTCCAATGATGAAAAAGGAGAAGATGTTTCTTCTCCCTGTTTGCCTCCACCCATCGTATTTTGTCCAAGGCTGCCTGAGGTCATGCAGTTGTCTCACTAAGCAGCAGCGCGTGTGGTGATCAAACACCCTCTGCGTTCTCCCTACACTTGGATTTGGTGGCAAACAGGGCACTGTACAGATGCGGTCTCTGCACGCCGCTGTCTGCCTCTGATTGCTGTTCCCTGTATGAATCCCTGATCCTGGCTGCACTGAGCAGTCCCCAGCAGCCCCAGGCTCTGGGGTGCTGCCCTATGGCCATGCCCTCGCTGGGCCCAGCTGCCAGCAGAACCCAGGGAGTTATTCCCACAGGAGCTGTGTGTTTGGTGGAGTCCCACTGGGGAGATCCTGCACGCCGTGTCTCCTCTGGTGCCACATTCCTCTGCTTCCCAGTGTTGCTTGTATATACACGTTAAATGCATGTGGGAAATGGTCATTTGGGGTTTCTGCTGCCCACGAGTAATTCGTGTAAGCTGCGTTTCCAGACATAGCTCTCACCGGGTGCTTTGGAAGGAGGGCTGGGCAGTGGGTCTGAGTGTACCTCCAGGCTTTTTCACTAAAGGAAATGATGACACGTCCATGCTGGGTGCTCCCAGCAGCGTTCTGTTGCAGCATGGCAAGGCGGAGGTGCTGGGTTAGCAGACCTGGCTTCTTGTCCCTGTCTCCTCCATGCCTCGAGCAGATGTCTGTTTGTGTCCCTTCCCTGTGCTGCTAAACAGAATGGAAAAGCTTCCTGCCTTTGTTAGCACACTCAGGGTTTGGCCGGGGCCGGTGGGCAGGGGCTGAACACTGCACTGCTCGTGGGAAGCAGTGGTGGTGTTATGTTGGTGCTTCTGCAGCATCACACATGGTTCTCTGTCCCGGTCCCAGTGCCCCGACTCACTTCTTTCCACAATTGAGCACAGTGTCTGTGTGGTTTGGAAAGTGCTGCTTTTGGGTGGTTGCGATGTTTGTACTTGTGCATAAAAACATCAGGAAGCATTTATGTAGGTGTCGCTGATGTAATTTAATCTGATACATGTGTACGGAGAGGCCTGCTCTGCACTAAAGTGCTTCTCTTTATTTTGCAGTCTCCATCGTCATCAAATACAACTCCTTTCATTCTCCTCCTCCATTCACCTACCCAAAGACCAAATCTGGAAATAGTAACCAAAAGAGAAGCCCACATCACACACAAAGCAGAGAAAGGTTGAAGTAATTTAAGGGTAAGTAATTTTTCGCCCTTATTCTAACTTAAAGCTCCGTGTTCAGGGTAAAACTGTACCAGTGAGCGTGAGGCAGCGTAACAAAGCTATTGAGCTGAGCGTACGTGGAGCTGCTCTGTCACACTGGAAAAGCTGACGGTGATGAAAGCCAGGGGTAGCAGGAGCTTTTGCAGGTGAGAAAGCAGCCAGAGCTGAGCAGGCTGGGAATGAGGATGCCCACACTGTGCTGTGCAGTGCCAGCAGTGCACTCAGTGTGTACCCTGCACGTGTTGTGTTTCCATGCACCTCCTTCCCCAGACAGACAGGATGCGGGTTTGCTTGGATCTGAGATCTTTGCTTTACACATCTGGGTTTTCTGTTTTATTGCTGCTTTCTTTTTTTTTTTTTTTTTTTTCCCTGTTTCTGCAATGTTAGTTCATGCAAAATTCATATCTGGGAAGGGCATCTCAGATCCCCGCTTCTGAGTCAAAAAGGGAAAGCATGCAAGTGAAAAGAGAGATTGTATCACTTAAGAAATATGATTCATGAATTAATCCTCGTCTGCTACACCATCTGTGGCGTGTGTTTCAATACCAAATCCTCTTTTTACATCTCCTTAAAAAGCCCTCTCCCCACTGGCTGCGGAGCACCCTGCAGTGCTGAGGGAGCTGCCCGCTCCCACAGGTGACAGAGGTGTGCAGGCAGGTGGGTGTCCCTCACCCCTGCTGGCACTCAGGGTGTCCCCGGCAGTGCCGTGTGGCCGCAGCCTGGCACTGCCCCTGGCACGCAGTGACCACAGCCCCAGTAGCTCCCTGGCATGGGTGGTGCTGATGGATGGAGGCCGGCCAGGAGCTGAAATATTGCGGGTTTGTTGCCTCTCCATTCATTTTGCTTTCACGCCTTTCTGCCTCCCTGACTCATGGCCGTGCAGCCGCTGCTTGCCATTTCTGTCTGCTGCGGTAACACCCCCTGGACAAGGCGGCAGCGCCTGCGAGCACTGATGCTTGCTGATGCTTGCGGCTGCTTTTTGAGCTTCTTTTTTAATTGAGCATCTGAGGGCAGGGTAGTGACAGAGCGGAAAATAGCAGTGCTGCCTTCTGCCGTGGTAGGAAGTATGAAAGAAGCATGCAGTGAGGGCGAAGCAGAAGATGCAGAGCCCTGGGGCTGCAGCAGGGTCCCAGTGGGAAGTGGTCATCTGCACAGCTGGGTGCCAGGCTGGGGTGCCAGGCCAGTTCCAGAGCTTGTTGGTCCCTAGGAAATGCTTTCTCTTGCTCTTCCTTTGTCCCACATGTGCCCTCTGTATGGGAGCCCTTGGAGGTGTGGGTGCATTACTGATGGAGAATGCAGTGCAAGCCCCTTGAGCACCGAGCATCTCAGTGCTGTCATAAATAGCAGCATGCAAAGGGGGGAAGTGTCAGCAACGTTTAAGCAAATGTTTGACCCAAACTGGACTTAGAGACTGCGTTACTTCTGAACGGAAAATACCTGCAGGAATACAGGCCTGAATCAGCACCCAGCTCTCTCTTACTGCATGCATGTGCTTCCACTAGGAGCTCTGGCTGGCATACTTTTTGCCTTTACAGTATTTTGCAGCTGTCTTAAGACAGTTCTGTGACCGTTTCAGTCATTTTTGGCCTGAGTTCCTGAGTTTCCGTGCCATTATTTGTCTGTCCTGTGCTGAAGTTTGGGAAACACAGGCTTTCCCTGGGTCTGTTCTGGGTGCATCTCACCAGCAGTCACACTGCTGATTCCCCATCATAAGAGGGCTTCAGATTTTCTACCGTGAGAGATTTCACATTGTCCACCCCTTCCTGCAGGGGGGCAGTGAGGGGCTGGGGAGCACCGCTTGGTGGTCTGGTCGTTAGGACCCCGGTGAAACAGCTGCTTGATTCTCATAAACAATTGTGCCGAGAGGGAAATCGGGTTGTGTCTGTACGTACTTCTTGGATGGGGAAAATTAAGCGGTAATAGCTGGAAAAATAATATGGGTTGCGAGATAATAGATGCCTAAGGGATGAAATTAAGCAGTACTTCACAATGAAGGAAGTTTTGGCAGTGCATCGTTTACGTTGGACTTGTTTTTGTTTGCCAGAGGTCTGGTATTGCTTTGGAGGGACAGACTTCACCAGCAGACACCAGAGCATTACAGCAGTCCTTCTCTCCTCCAGGGGAAGGTGTGACATTCCTGCTGGCGGAAATCCTTGTGCTTTTGTCCCACTGCATGGTGCTGATCCCTGCTTTCCTCACCCTGTGTGCTGGCTGAGTCATTGGGAAAAGAGAGAAAGAGACTGGAAAAGAGCACCTCTAGTCCACCATCACCCCCATCACCATGCCTACTAACCTGTGTCTGTGGGACTGCCAGTTTTTAACTCGGGAAACCCTCCTGGGGGGGCTCCGAGCAAGAAGGGGGCTCAGGAAGAAGTCCCAAGGTGCAGAGACTGGTTCCCGGTACGTGCAGTGGGACTCGGGGTGCTGGCACCCGTGCAAATGAGGCCGCGCTGCCTGGCACGTTGAAAACAAAGTCATTAAGTAGCTGTTGCATTAAGACTGCTTTTATTCATGGAGTGTAATGTGATTCATTTGCCCTTTTGCTCTCATGTTGAGAAGGCAGTCATCTAGTATGCATCGCTGGCTGCTGGCTGCAGGGAGAGCTTTGTTATTTATTTTTTTCACTTTTTTTTTTCCTTTTTTTTTTTTTTGTGAGGGAGCAGACATTTTCATTAAGTGCGGTGGGGCTGCGGGGTTGTCCCTTTTTTGGCGAGCAGCCCTGCTGGTGGAAGTGCTGAGCTCAGGCCATCTCTGAGCCTCGAGGCCCAGATCCTCCTTGCTGCTGTGCTGGGGGCATGGCTGGTGGGGCTGCGGGAGCCCTCTGACCTGAGCAGCTCCCCTGGGGGCAGGCACAAAGGGCACACCGGGTTGTGTGGCTGAGCTTGAGTGCCTGCACATCCCTTGGTGTTCCTGGGGCACCCAGTGCCACCAGGGCACGGGATCTGTCCAACGCACGGTGAGATGTGCAGTGGGACCTCATTACGTGGGGGTTTAGATGATGGGTGAAGGAGGTGGTGGGTCCTTGGTGCTGCAGGTGGCTGCTTGCGGTTAGGTGAGAATTTAAGTGCAGCTAAGGGAAATCAGTCCTTCCTGGAGTTACAGTAGGAAACACGCCAAGCGAGAGAAGAGGGTAGAATACGGAAGAACAAAAAAATGCAATTTTTTTTTAATGTTAGCACAGGGAGCATTAACTAAGTCGCTAATTTCAAGAGCAGCAATGAGTAAGGCAGTTTGAGTCACTGCTTCTCGTGGCGGATGGGATCGGAGCAGTACAGCTCCACACGCTGGAGCTCAACCTGCAAAGTAGGAAGTAAGAAATTCCTTTTTAACCCCAGCAATAGCACTTCTTAAGCACAGGGATCTGAACAGTGTCTCAGCACTGCGTCAGATTCCAGGTGCATGGCATGGTGCACGGCACAGAGACCACCTTGAAGTTCTCAGGTGACCACGGGCTTCTAAAGCTACGGGGTCATACTGTGTGTAAAAACCAGTAAGGCATATTTCAGAAGTAGAAGGCAAGAGGGGAGTTACTGCAGTGCCTTGTCCTTCTCCCCTTTGTGACAAAGACACAGCATCTTTTGGCCAAGCCGACACCAGGGAGGAGGCAGCCAAGCACAGCCCAGGGAGCAGCCAGGGAAAGGCTTTCTGCAGGAGCTGGGCCCTTCCTTTGGAGGCTCTCCTGCACTGTGCTGACTGGGAGGTGTAAGAAGAATGGGTCCAGTGCAGCTTAAGATAAGGAGAAAAGGTTTTTGGAAGAGCTCAGGGCTGAGAGCTGTTTGGGAAGGGGCATTTTGTGCTGCTGATGGTTGGGGTAGACAAAAGAGGAGAAGTGCTTGGAGCTGGAGAGGTAACAGTGCTGACCTTCCCTGCTCTTGTTTTCAAGCAAGAAATGCACAAATCACTGCCAGTACAGCTGAGTGGTTTCATGCTGCTTTGTGGCTCGATTTGGATCCGCAGTCATTCCTAACCTGGTTCCCGTTTCTGTTGTAGTAGCACACAAAAGCAAGCAAATCCTTGCCCGTGGAATTGTAATTGTTTTGTAAGCGCTGCCCGATAGGAAGACTGCTTCACAAACACCTTCACCTTGCATCGTGCTTTAGATCCTAAATGGATTGTGAATAGATTAATGCATTTCGGAGTGTTCTAGAAAGGTCAAAAACAGAAAAGAGGATCTAATAGCAGTGTAGCAACCAGCTGGTTGCACTGGGTTTCATTTTACTGCCATAGTAACACTATAAGCCACAATGTTAATACCGTGCCCACTGAATGCCATTTCCCCCTCCCCCCCCACCCTTTTTTTTTGTTAGAAAACAAGCCCGTTAGAAGATATTTTCTTCCTCAAGAATTTCTATAAGGCTGTAATAGGCTTTTTGGAGGGGACCATCCTTGTACCCAGAGATGTAAGGTGGGTAATTTACAAGGCAGTGTGCAAATGCCAAATTGTTAGGCAGAACTGCTGCTGATTTAGAAGGCAGTTAATGCTATAAATGTGCCAAGTGCCAGTAGAGTGTTTCTACAGATGGAATAACTGGAAATATTGGAGAGGTTCCAAAGGTTTAATCAAATTCAACCAGTCTTTTTTTTTTCTTTTTTCTTTCTTTTTTTTTTTTTTTCTTTAACTGCAGAATTCTCCAAGGGATGCGAGTTGCAATAGTAGATGCTTCCCTTGCTTTCAGTGCCGGGGCAGATATCCACAGGCACACATTGAGCGTGCAGGCAGACACGCCAGCAGCTACACGGCCAGGGCAGCAGCAGCGCTGCTGTGAGAGCCCGCAGCGGTGGTAGCAGGAGCATCCTCTTTAGATACCGTGGCAGGAGGGACCTCAGAGGCAGTCTGCTCTGCAGCACGGTGGGAACAAGGGGAGGGTGCGTGGAAGCAGCTGGCAGCAGAATCCGTGCTCCTGTGCAGCTGGGCAGGTAGTGGGGGGCTCTGGCTGTGACAGCCTCTGCGCAGCACAGCGTGCGGTGCCGGGGCACGCATATGTTTCAGCACAGATGCACACCTTCCCCTAGTCTTGTTGACAGCCTTTCCAAGGCTTCTTATTTAGCCAGACCATATGTGCTTGGGCATGGAGCTAGTGCGATGTGGAAAGAGCATCACATTATCCTTGGGCTGCAAACACCAGCAGGAGCAATTCAAAGCAAATTTTGTCTGCAAGATGTAGAGCTCTTGAGCTCGCATCACAGGGCATTCGTGGTGATCGGGCGTGATTTTTTTTTTTTGCTGGCTTGTTAAAACCAGGTTCCAGAAAGCCATTTCCTTTTGTTCTGTGGCAAAATTAGCCCTCCTTGTTCATATTCTCCTTGTTCTCCTTGTTCCGTGCCTTAAACACAACAGCAAAGTGTGGATGAATGCTACTAGGGAGAAGAGGAAGCACTGGGGCACATCTGCAGGTCAGGCTTTGCTGCTGAAGAGGTGATAGGGAACAGGCTGTGGTAGGGCTGGAGATGACTCCGTGGGGTTTCCCCTGCGATTGATATGGAAAATGTAGAGCTGTGCTCCCTGCTGGCAACGGGGTTTTGCTTAGGGCTGGCACAGCCGCGAACCTGAACCCGTACGGAAGCACTGGACCTGGAGTGGTGCTGTGATAGCACTGAAGCTTTTCTCTTGCTGTTTTTTGTTGTTTTTTTTCACATGACATTTCTGCAGTGAGGTGTTTTTTTTTTACAGATGGCCTGTTTGGATCCATTAATTGTCGCTCCTTTCCTTTTGTAAGGGAGGAAGAGCTGCCTGCTTTTCCTGGAGTGCTCAGTATCGACCCCCTCTGCTCTCTGCTGCTCTGGAGCTGGGGCCCGTGCCCCCCCAGTCCTCTCTGCCCGCTTTCTGCCAGACCCCCGCGTCGCTCTGTGCAGCATTTCTCACTGAATAAATTGCTACAAAGCTATTAGCCTCAATGCCACAGTCTGCTGCTCCTGCGTTCCTGCACCCACCTCCGCCCCACAATTGATCCAGCCTGCTGTCTGTTCTGCAGTCAGGAACGCTGGGTGCCACAGCTCACAAATTGCTTTAAAATTGAATTGTTTAAAAACATTTTGTAAAAATCCCTTCCCTCTGTGGCACCGTCCGCAGTGCCAGCCAGGGCTGGGAGCTTGTGCTGCTGGCTGCCGGGCAGAAGGCAGGGGAAGATTCTCAATTTCTTGTGTTTGTTTTTTGTTTGAAGTCGATGTGGAAATTAAGAACCGTGTGATGGTGTGAGTCGGATCTCTGATGTGTGCTGTGGAGCCCATGAGTGAGATGCACAGGGACTGTCCTTGTATACATCCACAGCGGTTCTCTGCACAGATAGGAAAAGGGCTCTGCAGTGCTGTGGGAAGAAGACTTGGAAGAAGTGAGTAATTTTTCAAATAGTATCGAGTCTCACCTTGAGAAATGTTTTATTATACAAACAGTGGTACGGGGCTTCAAACAGTTCTTGATGTTCCTTTGTTTCTCATTTCCCACCCCCTAAATCTCCTCATCGCTCCCGATACCGACACAAGAGCCCTTCTGAAGCAACATTTACCTCAAGTGCTGCTATATCCGGATCCATTGATTCTGTCAGAACATCATCCATGCCTAACTGGAACACCAAGTGTTGAGGAGTGATGCAGTCCTCCCTTCGTGCAGGCCTGCCCTGTGCTCGTGGCTGAGGATGAGCCATAGCTGGAGGGCACTTTACAGGGCGACCATCTCAGAGCCCCATTCCACGTGCTCTGTGCCCAGGAGGTGCCAAGAGCCCGGCTCAGCACATGGAGAGGGTTTGTTCTCAGTGCCCTGACATCCTCGTGGCAACGTGTGGGGGGATTTACCTGATTCTGATCTTCTTCTACAAGGCTGCACCCTTGTAACCACTCTGCCCAGCCAACCTGCCCGTTAGCTGCTGATAGACATTGCAGCAAACTCTATATAGAGTACATCATTGTGACATCTCTACATGTTTTAGCTTGAGAACACATTTGGGCCTTTGACAAATAATAGAAATAGGAAGTTAGCCTGGATGATGGGCCCTGTGTTGACACCCCTGAAGCTCACCCAGAGAACTTAAATAAGCTTGTACCAATTGAGTTACGAGTCTTGGTTCAGACAGGACCACTTTTCATTGCAGACAGCAGTTCAAGTCTTCATTTAGGTGTTGTCATTTCTGTTGTGCCATCAAGCAGGATGCTATCGTGCTGCTGATGTTTACAGCGGGCTCAGAAATGTGCTCAGCAATAAACCATCTGTCAGGAAATTCCTGCTTCGCTGCTGCTTTGGGCTCAGATCTGAGCTAGAGGTGAGCTGCTCCTGTTACCCTGTTGTGGTCCCAGCCCTACTTCTCATCTTCACGTTCTTTTTTGCATCTGTTTTTTAAACGCTCTTATCCTGAGAGTTCTCCAAAGGGCAAGAGACGTGCATTTGTGCACACGGTATTGTGCATCTGCACTTTGCAGCGCTGACCTTGTGAGCTGCAGCTAGGTGCCGTCTCCAGTCTGCTCAGTGTATGTGGTGATGGCATTTCTGTGGTCACCCTCCTCTTGCTGGGGAGGACATGAGGGTGGACATGAGGACACGAGGTGTCATCCTGAGTGGGCAGATGGGTGCTTCTCATTGAACACAGGCAGCATCACTTCGGGGAGAGTGAGGATCCCACATCACCCCAAGGAGGGCTCAGAACTGAAGTCCAGTGACCACTGCTGTCACCTCTTGCTGTCCCAGTGTGGCACTGCAGGTCATGTGCTCCACGTGTCTCTAATGAGTGTCTGCGAATGATGTATTTTCTCCAGAGCGAGCAGATCTTTTCTTTCTGAGGAAACAGAAAATACGCAAGAGGATAAAAATTTCTTCCATTCTGTACTGGTTTCAGTTCTTTTCAGTACAGTGTAGGTATTTATAGTACCTCCCGGGACCCGTGTCTGCTCCTCACTGCTCTCCATCCCCTGCATGCCCACAGCTGCTCCTCCCTGGCTCTTGGGCAGACGAGGATTTCAGTATTCAGGAAGCTGGGGAGTTTGGCCACCCTCAGTCTCATGGGCTGGTTAAACACAGGGGAGCTCCGATCACATCCAAATGGCTGTAATTTGAAGGAGCTTGAGACAATGTGAGAAGATTAAGTAATAACATTGTGTCTATTAATTTGGGGAAAAAAAAGACAAAACCGTTCAGTTTGATTCAAATATTTAATTTCTGGAACTTAAGGGTTAGATATTAATATGGGCTTGGCAGAGAGTTCATCACTTGTAAGGCTGCGCTGAGAGTTCTTCATGTGCTGAGATCAGTGCTTGAAGTCAAACCTGCCTTTGTGGAAATTATCCTCTGAACAAATAATTGGCCTTGACGAGGAGGTGACCAGGCAAAATGTAATTGCTTATTATGGCAGGAGGTCCTCCTAAACGAGCTGGTGGTCCCTTCTGGTCTTAAATCCTGTCAGTATCTCTAAAGTTAGGAGACAGCTTTCTTAGGGGTTGCTCGCTCAGCCTGCTGCCCTGTCCCTGCCAGCCCTGGTGAGGACGCTGGACGTGATGGTGCTGTGCTTTTGGTGGTACTGTGTCTGGGTTGGCTGAGGAAAAGCAGTCCTTGCCTGCCCAAGGTGGGTAGATGGAGTGCAATTGCATCTTTCTTCTGTTTAAAGCGATGTACCTGCATCTGTTCCAATAAGGAAAAACAATCCTAACTGGAACCTTCTGAGGGATTTGCAGTAAATGAGAACAAGCACAAGAAATTTAGAGGGATTGTGGTCAAAATAGTAGTGACAGCTTTAGTCAAAATAGGGGAGTTTAGGGACTTCCAGGAGCGTTTTCAGCGAGCTTAAACCTGCACAGCGTGTTAAGCGCTGCCAGCAGCCACCATCAGCCACCAGCAGCCACCAGCAGCTGGTTTCTGTGCTGACTCAGCCCCAGCAGTAGGTGGGCCAGGCTGGGCAGGGCTGTTCTGGGGCATGGGGTCCTACTGCCCCGGGGTGTGTGGTTCTGCACGTTTCTCTCCTTTGTGTTTGTGCCTCTGCTTGCAGGCCTGTGGTAAACGAGGGGTTAAGTGCGTCCTCTTGGTTCTTGCAGTTACCCCGTCAGGACTGTTGAAAAATTAGCTTCTCCCCACTTACAGCACTATAATTAGGATACAGGAGTTGTGGGGAATGATTTCACAAAGTGACTTGGTGTACTCGCCCATGCACCCCAGGGAGCCAGGCAATTATGCATACATAATTCTACTCTTTGAATATTTTCTCTTTCTCTGCATAATTTCTCTCTATTCATCTTTCCAGTGTCCTTCTGAGATAAACTTAGAAGTCTCAGCTTTCAGAATGTAAAAAAAGATTCCGATGACTGCATGCTCACTATTTGCATCCACACCAGGAGGACCAGGAGCCGTGTCCGGAGCAGCAGTGCAGGGCTGCAGCCCACCCTGGTGGGGCCAGATGTGCCCACCACGCTCTGCCAGGCCTGGGATTTGGGAGCCTGGGGCTGGCCCTCATCCACGGCCAGGCAGCAGTGAGGCTGTGGAGGAGCTGGCTTTCCTAAGCACAACGTATTTTTGTTTCTAATCTCCTGTTTATGCTCTTCTCAGTGAATTTATTGCGGCGCGATAAGCAAAACACAAAGTAACTGCCAGCGTATTGCTACTGTCTTCAGTCAGTTTATCTCTATAAACTTGCTGTTGACATGATGCAATTTCTCCCTGTTGCAGCGTAGCCGTATAGCAGCAAAGTTGTGATAAAAGACAACTTGTTGAAGGGATTCTTTGTCATACTCCTGAATCATCCGCGATTCCTTTTTTCCCCAGTGCCAGCAGCGTGCTGGCGCTTTGCAATTATACCTACACATGATTCTTTTTTTTTCCCCCCCCTCTCCCTCAGCAATTCATGTTCCCTATTGTGCTCTCATTCATTTTCTCTCTCTTCTGGTTTCTTTTTTCTCCTTTTTTTTTTTTTTTTTTTTTGCTTTTTTATCCAGCACCTTCTCAAAGCACTGAAGCTGGAGCTGCGTCGCTGCGGTTAGGGAAGGCTGCTGCTCTACTTCCCGAAGAAAGCTCATTGTGCAGTGCCACGAGAAAAGCTTTAAACAAGACAAGGGAATAAAGGCACTGCATTTCTCTGATAGGGTTTTTCTTCTCCTTTTCTATTTTATTTTATTTTTAAGGAATAATACACAGGCTGCTGGGAGAGGGCGGAAGTGTCTCCTGCTTCTCTCTGGTTGTGTCTGCTAGGCTGTGCACTACTGAGGAAACCTGCTTTTTTACGTGGGGTCTGAAAGGTTGGACCACCTCACCTGCTCTGCATCGCCTCGTCTGTCTAACAGGAAATCCTAAGGTAGTGCCCAGACAGTGTAGGATCACAGGCAGTGATCTGCATAGCAGGCAGTGCAGGCAGAAGCATGACTACGATTACTTCCTTTTTCTTTTGTTTTTTTTCTTGCAGTGGTTTACAGCAACGTAAAGTAAGTTTTGTTTCAAGTCGTCCTGCAACCAGCAATCATCAGAGCCATTCTAGTGCCAGCACACTGGGGTAACGGAACCCTGCGTGTTAGGTCCTTTGGTGAATGCAGCTTCATGCACAGTGTGCAAATCAGGAGAGGACAAAGTTTGTGCCTTGCTGGGGGAGGAGAGCTGCTGCAGGTCGCAGATGTAATGTGATGGCCAAGCCGTGTCTCAGGGCTGCCCAGAAATACCTTTCTTCCTGTCTCTGCACAGGAGCTGTTGCTATTATCTAACCCACAGTAATTAATCAGTGCTTAGAGACAGCATGAAGGGAACTGAATTTCTGTAATTTCTCCTATTTTTCATAGCTGACTGTACAGCAGGATGCTAGAAATGCCATCGTGGAGCCAAACCGTTTCCGCAGTTGGGCTCCCTCCAGTGCAAACCAGTTCTGTGAGAAGAGAGCAGGCCAGCATGGAAGTGGGGCACACAGCCCCGGCCTCAGGGCTGGATAGCACACATGCATGTTGCTTTCCAGCTCCACCTCTTTGGCACTGCAGTGCTGCTCCATACCTGATGCCCATGAGATAGAATCACAGAATCATCAAGGTTGGGAAAGACCTCTAAGATCACCAAGTCCTGCTGTCAGCCCGTCACCACCGTGTCACTAACCACGTCCACCAGTGCCGCATCTCTGTTTCTCGATCACCTCCAGGGATGGGGACCCACCTCCTCCCTGGGCAGCCTGTGCCAGTGCATCACCACTCTTTGCAAGAAGAAATTCTTACTAATATCCAACCTGAATACCCAGACGTGGTGTTCTGGCCCTGAGCCGGCCCGTTCCTCGGCAGCCTGGCCCAGGGAACACCTCACAGAGCTGCGCACGGCTCGGAGTACTTCATTACCTGCTGTCAGTACCTGCACTTGCGTGACCCACTTCTGCCATGGTATCTCGCAGCAGGTGGGAGGTAGCAATGCATTATTTGTTTCATCAGCTTGTTTGCTTAACTTCTGGCTGGCATAGTGCTTAAATAGAGCATCTCCCTGTGCACGTCTCATTTTCCAGGCGCTCGTTCCCATTTGCGCTGCTCTCCTCCTCCTCACATTCCCCCGCCTGTGTTGTAGCACCTGTTGCGTTTTGCCACAAATTAGAGCGCATCGTGTTCGCAGCGGGGATGGTTTGTGCTGTTGGTTTGGGCTCTGATTGCTGCCGTGGGGGCCGCACGCGGCAAGGACCCACACAGGGGCTGTCCTTCACCTGGTGCTGTGAAATACCATTCTCACCTTGAAAATCTGTCACTGCCATTCCTGGAAAACCTTTGAGGCAGCTTCACTGCGCGTGGTATGGAATCCGGACACTCGGATAGCTAGGGCATGCTGAAGGCAGTCGAACCAGAATCCCTTTTTTATCACAATACGCTTTGATTAAGATCATTATAGCGATGGGAGCAGCGCTGCTGTTAGCACGGAGTTGGTATTTCTGTCTCACGGGCTGCAGCTCAGCGTTCAAGCTGTCAGCCCAGATGCAATTTAAGAAAAAAAATGAAAACCAAAAGTGGTTTCCATCCATTGAAGCATTTTAGAGCCGTGTTTTTATAAGATAGATTTTAACTTGCTCTGGAATATTTTTGTGGGTGATATGCATCTGCGTGCTGTAAGGTTTTCAAGACTTCCAAAGAAAATCTTCTGTTTTCCTGTGGCCTGTGGCATGGTAACATGAACGGGCACAGGTCAGGGACCTCTGCATGGTGAACTGGTGCCACATACACCTATTTGCACACTGTTCTGAGTCCATTTGCCATCTAAAATACTTTTTAGAGCTCTGTAAGAAGGGGGAATAGTTCGGTGCCCTGCGGCTGTGCATCCTGAGCAGATCAGCGGCGTTCAGCACAGCCACCCATGGGAGGATGAGCCAGGGTGATGTGCAGCCAGAGAGCTGCAGCAGGAATGAGGCTAATACCTTTGTGGGCAGCACTTGTAGGACCAGCTTAAATTGTGTCCTTCAGAAGAACGCAAATCTTTATTCTGTTTACATGATTTTGCTGTCTGAGCTCACTTGGGTCACGTTTTAAGTGTTCCTCCCCAGCCCGGCAGGACGAACACAGCATTGCATTGCAGGTGATGCTGTCACGTTCTCACCAACCCCAAGAACGTAAGCACTGGCAGAGCAGCAGGCAGGCAGAGATGGTGGTGCCAGGGAGCAGGAAGCACACTAAATTTAGATGGTTTGAAACCCTTCACTTCTGCAGCGCTGCGAGATTGTTAACTGAGGTGAAAAAAATTGAAGTACTTTGTGAGTTTCAAATTGATAGCATCCTTTAAAATCTTAGCATAAATTCAGTGGCACTTCACCTCCCGCACACAATTGGATCTAAAGAGCGAGAGTAACGGTGTCATTTCTTCCCGAGCTACACAAAGAACCCACATCAGGGACGTATTAGTGACATATTAGCAAATCAGCACCCAGAAAAGCAACAGCGTGCTGCAGGCACAGGAGTTGCAGTGGTGAGCTGACCTGCTGGCACCATCCAACCCAGAGATCTGCTCGCTGCTGAGAGAAGCACGGCTGGCTGGGAGCAGGGAGGACCGGAGCCCGTTTGATGGGTGGAAGCCTCTGTTAGGACAGTTGTGTTCTTCAGGTAGGGGTGCACCTGACCCACGACCCCCAAAACTGAGGGTCCCATAGCGTCCTATGAAAGCATCTCAAGCTGGAGATGAGCCCAGCTGTCACTCCTGGGGTGGAAGTCACGCTCATCTTGCCATTGAAGCTGTTCTGTTTTCTCAGGCAGCTCATACCTGATCTGAACTATCGACAGTCCTGCCAATAATCCTGGGCACCCTGAGCTGAGCCCTTCAGAGCTCCGTGTGTCCCCATGCATGGGGCTGATCGGTCCCAGCTGCTGCTCCACCTGGTGCTGCCAGCTCCACCTGGCCGTGCCCAGGTAAATTGGCTCTTACTGAAACAGCTCGCATCTCTTCGGGTCTGCTCTCAGCCCTGCAGCCCAGAGCTTGCTGCAGCCCATTTATCAGTTCCTGCTCAGAGATTTTTAGCGTGCACCAGGACATCATGTAGGTTTAACAAACAGGCTGAGACATGCCATCCAATACCTTCTCCATTAACCTCTCAAACGTGGCATGCCAAAAGCCATCACTTTAAATTGCTGCAGGCCTCGTCCTGCTGTGAAAGCTGCCTTTCTCTGTCCTTCCGATAGACTTCGACATGCCAATCCCCATTTTTAAGATCCAGGGTGAAAAATCAGGCTCTGCCTGCTGCTTCGTTCACAGCATCATCTCTCTGTGGTAACGGACAGCAATCCCCTCGGTGACTTTAGGATGTTGTGCTAACATTGCCTTAAACGAGAGCTGTGGACACAGCACGAGCACCACTTTAATACTTAATTTCTGTGTTGCTGTTTGATAAGTTCCTCCTGTGGGCTGTGGCTTTGTCTCCTGTGTGCAGCTGCCTGCTTCCTCGTTCTGTGGGCAGGTCTGGCTGGGGACTGATAGGGGACAGTTTGGGATGGGTGTTTTGGTGCTCAGGTGCATGCATGCACAGCACTCTGCTTTGTGCACCGACACCATCCCTGTCCATTAATTTGATGTAGGTGAGGTTAAATGGAACCTGCACACCACGTTTCACTGGACTTCCATCAAATTGCTCCACAATAGCACCACTTACAGTGCACACAAATATGTCATTCCTCTCTCTGAGTGAAAGTAATTTATCAACAAGTGGTCCTTGTCCCTTTACCATGTAAAGTCTTTGTGAAATACACTTTTACAGCAGGCTATGATTTGTGCAACGTTTCTCCCGTTACAAATATGCTGTATTTCTTTTTTAAATGTTAAGATACGGAAGAATGAAAAGGAAGCGTGCAGGTCTGAATAATTTTTGAAGGGGAGAGCTATCCATTGTGCCGACCCTCCTTGAAATGAATAGATCTGCATTAAACGTGTTCTTGAACTTGGCAACGGACTTTGATTTAATCCATTGTGGAGACTTTCCCACCAGCGTAAGTGAAATGCACAGAAGGGGAGTGCTGGGTGATTTTTCCTTCCCTCACCACCTTTGTGTTTGTCGCCTGGCTGGCAAGGGAATTGTTCCCCAGTCCTCATCTGCTGGTGAGGGCTCGTGGTGATGCGGACAGGCGGTGTGATTGGTTTGGTGACAGGGACAGGGGTGCTCAGTGATTGGGGTGCTCAGTGATTGGGTGCTCAGTGTGCGTGGCATAACCAGGACCAGCTTTGTGTGCCTGTCTGGAAGATGTTTGCTTTGTCTGGATGAAGCTCTGAATCTTGATTTCTTTCTCATCTTAACTGCATAGCTGGAAAATAATGTACAGGGAAGGAAGGAAGGAAGTGCTTTTAGAGCACACTGTAGGCTGGGTTCTTTGTGCATCTCTCTTGGAGTTCAGGTCTGCAGTGCTGGGAGACACTGGCACCCAGGAGCAAACCACCTGTGTGCCAGCCTCTCCCAGTCTCCACTAAAGGGCTTGGAGGCAATCTGGTGTGAAAGGAAATCAGCATCTTCTCCTTATTCTGCGTGTTAGTGTTTCCTTGAAGGGATGTGTTATTTTTCAGCCACGTCTTCTCCAGGTGCAGCTGATGCTTGCACTGTAAAACCGTGGGGCTGCAGATCTGTACTGGTAAGCAGCACGTGCCAGCACCCAGGGAGGTCAGTGCCCAGTGCTCCGAACAAGGCCGCCCTCTGAAAGCGTGCCCCAGTGCATAGGGAACTAAAGCATCACTGCAACACCAAGTGGTGTTAGTGTTGAATCAGCAGCCATCTGGAATCTCAAAACATCACCAGGAAAAAGCCACAGAGGCTACAGCATGCAGATACAAGTGGGCAAGATGAAGAACCCAGAGCAGGAAACCCGAACTCAGCACTTCTTTGCTGCCCTCAGCTTCTGGCTCAGCACTAATGTTATTTTAATATAGTTGCATGGCTTGAGTTGCTGTGATTAGCGGAGCAATTTGCAGTGCGTTCTTCAAAAATTGCCAATCAATTTTAGCTCGAAATAGATGAAAGCCCCCATGTAATTGACGGCTGCTGTCCAAAAAGCACTCCGAGTTTGGAAAATCTGAAATGGGATTCAAGTTGTTTGCACAAAGCGCGGGATCCCCAAGATCTCCTTGCTCATCTTTCAACTGCAGATTGGGGAATAAGAAGCTCAGCCTAAAAGGGAAGAAGAAAAGATCAAGGTGTTGCCTGAATTTTGCTAAATCCCTCGGAGAGCCTCAGCTCTGGGTGAGCTGAAGGCAGAGGAGTCTGGCAGCGGTGGGAAGGCTTAGCAGAACCACAGCCCTGTGTGCTGTCCTGCTGCTCTGAGCTGGTTTGCTGCTGGTGCTGCTGCAGCCTGTGCATCCAGCTCTCTGCCACCTCCTTGTTCCCAGCGGTGGTTATTCCTAGCAGAGGAGCTACCTCCAGGTTCAGTGGTGGCTGGGGCTTGCCCAAAATACCTCTGATCAGATCAGACAGGACTGGCTGGACAGGGCAGTGCGTGGTGCCGGCTCAGCTCTGCAGGACAGCCCTTTCCCAGCAGATGCTTGCTGGGCCACGTCACAGGTGATGAGCTGCCCGGGTCCAGGGCTGGATTTTCGAGGGGAGTTGGTAGAGCCATGACTTCACCCTTGAACCGACTGCTGCTGGTTGGTTTTTGGCTTTGTCTTGTTCTCATTCTCTAGGGTGCAAGGCTCAGGATTTTATGCAGAATGAAGCTGGGATTTTGACCGCTTTAGAACGTGTTCTGTTTATTTTTTTTTTTTATCAATTTGGAAGAGTTCTGTACTTGCAGTAGTTGCTGTGGTTTCCATCGGTGCTGCTGGTTGGTGTGAGATCCTTTCGCAGCCACAGCGGGCACTGTCCTCGAGGGGCTGAGAGTGCAGCAGTGGGGCCGTGTGGGGAAGCCGAACAAAGATGAATGATTTGGTTTTGAGGGAAAATGAAGAAAAAGATGATGGTTTGTGGAAAACAAAGTACTTAGCAGCGCTTTGCATGAGGCAGAGGCAGCAGACAGACCTAAAGCTTGCTGAGTAGACGTGGATTTCCTCCCGTTCCATCGTTCCGTGCCTCTCTAATACAGTGAGCACAGATTGGGATACAAATTTTTTATTTTTACTGAAGAATTGATTTCGTGGCTGCCTTAAGTGAATAAAGCTGTGATGTATTAACTAGTGTCAGGCGCAGGATGTTTACCTATTTATCTTCGCTGTGGCAATGCCTGTAGTACTCTTTCCCTCTGTTCTCCAAGACTCGTTAACGTTGCAGACGTAACCCAGCTCCTCCTAATGAAACAATCACAGCCGCTCAACTCGATATGCAGAGCAACACCTCCAGCAAAAGCTGATAAATGCCTTTGTTTATGATTTTTCCTCCCACCATGCTTTCACAGGGAAGGAGCAGGGCAGCATATTGACGTCCTCCTGGCTGCAGAAGGGTGGCCGGGCGGGATGCTGTGCGCTGCTGGTGGTGCTGGGCTGGTGCAGGAGGAGCACCGAGAGTCCTGGGCTCAGCGACTCCGAGCTGTGCGGTGAATATGAGTAATAATCCATGACCTCACTGTGATTAGAGATGAAAGAAGGCTGATGAAGGGACCCCGCCGTGACACAGAAAGGAATTAGACATTGTCTAAAGCCAGGGCAGTACCGGAGCATTTGGATTTCACATCAGAGATTCACGGGTGAATAATTCAGCACTTGAAAAAATGCTTCAGCCACAGTGTGACATCTCCACATATTCTTTCAGTGATATCCAAGACTTTAACTAAACATTGCTTCCTAGGGAGTTGGGGCAGCTGTCCAGATAGTTCTCCTCTTAAATATCAGCATTCCAAATTGTTACCTGGATACAGGCGGAGGTTTGGACCGATATCTTAGGAGCTGTGGGCTCTCCCAAGGAGGGATTTTGCCTTCAGAAATCGCCCCCGGTGCTGGGCTGAACCCAACATCTTTCCGAGGGAAAATGAAGAGACGTATCTTCATATTTAATTGACACTTCCAACTAATTGGGTGAACCGCTAAGGCATGCGGAGTTGTGGATGGGGTTGTTTGGGAATTTTAAATAAATGAAGCAGTTCTCAAAGGCAAATGTTGGCACATTTGTTGAATGTGAATAGAGAAGTGGAGGAGAAGTAGAGTGTGTATAAAACAACCTTGTAAAATCACTTGCTGTTTTATAAATGCTGGAGCCCTGTAAACTAAGCCAGCCACTCTGTTTTAAAGCCTCGTGCAGGGCTGTTAAATCTCTGCCTTTGGTTGAACGCACAGCAGTCCGGACGAGCAAGCGTTAATGTGCTCGTGCAGCCCTAACTCTGCTTCCTAGAACATATACATTATAATAAGTCTTTAAATAAATGATCACATATTATTCCTCAAATAATTCATCCTTTTTCCGAATTATTAGCTAAAAATGGATGGTATCTTATAATCATCATCAATTCAGACACCTTATCAGGCCTGATAACTTCTTTTCGCTGTGTGATAAGTGTTTTGATCATTTGCTTTTCCTACCTACCCCTATTCCCTTTTTAGTCAGAAGCATTAGCTCCTTCAGATGCACATCACGGGATGAGACTTTGAAGCTGTTTTCCCTGTAGGACGCGGCGCTCCAGCTGTGCAGGCTGCCTGAGCCCACTTGCTGTGCCATGAAACATGCTCAGGTCAGTGGGTGCTGCACAGAGCTGTGTGCACGTCCCTTCTGCTGTCAGCTTGTCTGAGGGACCCAGTGGGACAGGCTAAGAAAGCAGCTTTAATGGCTGAGGGGCTCCACGTGAAGGAGGGATGTAACACCGTTGTGGGAACCGCTGTCATCTCTGCCTGTTCCCTGGCAGCCTGGCTCACCTGGATGCCTGAGGGCTGCTGTAACCCCAGCACAGCTGGGCACATCTGGGCACAGCAGCCACACAGGAAAGGGCCCCAGTGTGCACCACATGGTCCCTGTGTGACCGCAGGATAGAGGAGCCCTTCCCCCCCACCCTCAGCAGCTTTGTTCCTTCCCCCACTTGATCCAGGTGCTCAGTTCTGTGGTCCTTCTACCTGTGCTTGTATGAAAATTCTGTGCATTTTAGAAATGAGCACTTTTTATCCCGAGTCCGTGTATGTTAGTGGCTAATGACAGACAAATGAGCTTTTCTAAGATTTCTTTTTCACTATAAAATTCCTAATTTGAAGGTATTGGAGAAGAGACATGTTTGCCCCACTAGGGTTACTGCTATCCCGATGAGCCTTCCTATCCTCCAACGCCAGCCAGCTTAATTGCCTTCTTTAGTCCAAACTTCAATGTATAAGAAATTCATACAGCTTTCTTTTTTCTCTCTCTATTTATTTTTTTTTTTAGACCAGGTTGTTAGCAGCAATGAGAAGAAGCTGTCTTCTAACAGGGAATCTTGAAGTTTAGAAGTGAGCCTTCTCATCAGTGTGCCTCTGCGAAATGCATTTCCTCATGCTATTCTGGCTCCGTATTAATCCGTGTCTTTAAACAACATTTTGCACACCGTTCTTCAGCTGAGTTATTTGATAATATCAGTGTGCAGGGAACTGTGAAGCATCTCTTTTCTTAGAAAGCTTCAGTAATATTAATGTACTTGACCTTGGTCTCTCGTATTTCCTGATTAGGTTCACGGGAAGGGTTTGCTAAGCTTTCAAGATTCTGTCTCGTCGATCTACGCGTAAATACTGCAGTAGAAGGGGAATTTTGGTAAAGTAAGTTCATGTAAATGAAGCAATTCTTCCCGTCAAGAAATCTTCACTCTGAACTATTCTTTATTGGCTTTGGTTGTTTTTGGCTAGACTGATAGATAATGAGCTTTGGAGAGGTCCTCGTGTTTTTGTAAGGTTAACACCCCCACATCGTGCTGGATTTTCAACCTCTGCAGGTTTACAGGCGCCAGAGTTTTTAATCATTCTTCCATCATTTTCTCAGAAATGCAGGCCCTTAACTTTTCTGATTCATCTCAACTTCAGATCCAGCAACTGAGTGAGAACAACATGCTCGGAATGCTGTTGCTTTTAAGGAGGGCAGTGGTGATGTGGTCTGTCTGTGGCCACACTGATGATGCCAGGGCTCCAGCAGGCTGAGCACAAGCAGGGAAATGCAGCTGGTGAGGCCGGGGTGCTTTGCAAAGGGCCCATGTTGTGCTTTGTGGCTGTGTTGTGCTGGCGGCTGCGGCTTGCGGTTTGAAGCTGTGTGCAGTCAGTCCCTCTCGTCCTGGCCCTGCCAGCCTCCCATAGCTGTTTCTTAGCAATTTGCTCTTAGATACCTCTGGCGATCTTTGGGGAGATGCTGTAGCCCGGGATAGTGTAGTGCAGAGCTGTGCTTTTCCTGAGCACTGGCAACGTTTTGATTTCCTAATTACTAAAATAGGTTCTGCTAGGAAATAATGAGCCCAGGTTATTTGTGACCTTCATGGAGCTACAGGGCAAATCAGTTCTAAACTGTGTGCCTGCACCGTGGTGCAGGGTGTCTGGGTTCTCAGCCTAACACTTCGCTCCTTACCTAAATAATGAGCTTTCCCACTGCTTGCTTGCGCTCTCCAGCTTGGGGTCAGTGGTCTCCTCCTCCACAGCACTGCCTGCTCTGAGGCCAGGTCTGCATTTCTTGCCTTCCCATCCCCCTTGCTCCTTGCTGTTTATTGCTGTGCTCGGGCTGTCCTTGCTGCTCCCATTTCTTCAGCCTCTCCAGTCTCCACTTTGCTGCTTGTATGTTCTTTTACCCACAAGGTTCTGGCTTTCCCCAGATCCCCTCAGCCTCACCCCATCCCCTTGCACACCCACGCTGTACCACCCTTTCATCCTTCTCTCCTCTGGTGCTGTTGGGTTTAGCAGCAATCCCTTCTCTACCATTAAGCAGAAACGCGCTGTATCTCAGACGTTCCTTCACGCGTTTCAGCTTCTTGAGGCTTTTAATTGCTGCCTTTTTCCCTTTATGATATACTGCTGTTCATGATGTGTGAGAATACATTTACAGAGAAAGATTCTTCTGTATTTTATGTGTGCTTTGTCAGGAAGGCTATAATTTTGTTCACTTCCTTCCCTTTTCCTTAAAGTTGTTTGTGACAGGTCTTGATACACTTGCACCTTAAGTCCTCCCAGAGTAAGGTCAGAAACTGCCATTTATTTCAGAATCTGCTCTAAAATAGTCAGCTCTTAATATCATGTCTCAGGGTCTGCTGGAGTTGGGGCTCGGGCTCTGTGATAATTGTTGCATCTGCTTTCAGCTGAGAAGAAAGTGGAGGCTTGCTATGAATATTAACAAGCCATCCATCCTTTACACCTTCTGGGAACACACGAGTTCTTAAATTGTTTCTTCTCATGATTTCTGTGTTCTCCATTTTCTCTGCGAGCTCTTTTTTTATCAACTTCATTTTTTTCCCGGATTTTTTCCTAATTGGAGGCTTTTATCCATATTTACATCAAGGCTGCCAAACCTATTTGCAGCTAACGTTTATTCTGAACCCTGACTCCTCTGCGGGCTACAGATGCCTTGCTGCTGGAATGAACTCTCTGAGACATCGGTCTTGCCTTCCTCCTTCACGTGGCCTTTTCTTCCGTGGTCAGCATCACTGATAGGACAGAAGTATAGAGAACTACAAGGAGATGGATTTCCTCCTAAGAATTTTCTAGCTTTGAAACAGAGGCCCTGAAATCCAGCATCCATCCCACGGGTAGAGAATGGTGGCCGTGATGGGCACCACGATGGGCAGAGTGATCATTTCCCACTGTATCTTTCCTTTCAAACCATACCACTTCTGGAAACCACACGTATTTGGTGGGTTTTTTTTTTTTCTCTATCTCATGTCATGCTCAGGTTTTATTGTGTCAGAAAGAGAGGGGAAAGGAGAAGGCAAAGAGGTATTCTTCTCTGCAGGCCTTGCTGCCCGTGGAGCGTGGAGGAGGCGTGCAGTGCGGCGGCTGTGCGGTGGAAGGAGCGGTGTGGCCAGGGCTGCAGCCCGGGGAGCTGCCTGGGAGAGCAGTACTGCTGTTTGCACCTGATTCGTGGCAGATGGCCCTGAACGCGATCTTTTAATTCTGCCTGAGAGTTAATGAAGTCCACCAAGGGCAGGAGATGTTGTTAGGAGAAGCGCGGCACGTTCAGCATCCATTTGTGCCGCGGAGAGAGCTGAATTCTTTTCTACTATTACTCCACGGAATGTAAATATCTCAGAGACATTTACATGGTATTTCTTTTTAAGTATATAATGTTTTCATTCAAAAGTATCATAATTCTTAAAAGACCTGTCAGAGGCTCTGACATGTAATTAATTTCTCTAAAGCTCTTTTTTTGAGCGATAGAACCGCATATATAGAACTCGTTCCAACACCTGCGCTTATTCACAACTCTGCAGAAAAAAGCCACATCTTCTGCTTCGCTTCTTCCCCCACTTCTCCATAAAAAGATTTTCCTTCACTGTGGTTAATCCCTCTCCATCCACCCTCAGGATCTACAACAAACAAGAGCACTTGGTGTGTAAAAGGTGTGTGCAAATAGGAACTGGCCCGCTGGGCTTTGTCTGGGTGATGTAACCTTTTGTTTATTCACCTTCGAGCTGAAACACTCTCACAACTTTAATTATGGAGCAGCTATCATTAACCCATAATCTAGTCCAGCTAATACAATTCCCATTTGTGTAGGTGGGCTTTCAGTCAGTCTGGTAGGCTGTTTATTTTTACCTGGTGGATTTTCTTTTTTCTCTGCTCAGGAGTATATTAAACTCTAACAGGATGATGCTGGGGACCTGTGAATGAGGAGATGCTCACGGCCGTGGGCATCATTCATGCTGCCAGGCACTGTCTGAGTGCCTCCAGGCCACTGCTGAGCCCTTTGCTGCTGCAGGGAGCCAGGAGTCCGACCCCTCTGTCTCCCGAGGGAGAGTGTGGGCTGGAGGAAGGCTCTCTGCAGGGCTGCTCCATGTGCAGCCCCAGGGAACGACATTGCCCCACAGCACCTCCAGCAGCGGCGAGGAGCAGACCCTCACGTGTGCCCTATGCAGACAGCCTTCAGGGCTCCCCTGCTGGGAAAAATGGGTGTTTTGGGGGTGAGAAAGAAGCAAAGCAACTCGGCGCTGTCTTTGTAGAGGACAAGCTTTGAGCAGAGGCGTTTTGCCCTCGCGGTTGTGTAAACCTTTCACCCTTGTAAAACGGGTACAGTAAGAAAGTGCTTGAATCCAGGCTGTACAAAAATGTGTCTGTTTTAAGTGCACATAAAGCCTGTCCTTTACTTGACTTGAGTGTGGAAACATGCCCAGATGTTTTAGCTTTGTAATTCGAGCATTTCCTCCTCTGTTGTAGGTAAATAATTGGCTCCCCTTAGTTTTGTTTCCTGTAGGGAGTGTTGCTCATGTTGTTGTTGCTTTGCATACTCTGTTGAATTCATAGGAAAGGAAATACATTCATTTTACTCCAAAGAACTGACAAAACGTGTCCTATTGAGTGTACTTGAGCTACTGCCACGTCACCAGGAGCAGAGAGGGCTCACGGAGCCTCAGCTTGGGCATTGCTCTGATCACGTCTGTGTTCTGAGACAGCTGCTCAAGCAGTAGCAACGCCCATGAAGCTTCTCAAGCACCAGGTGGGTTTTTTAAAGAAAAACACAAAATAATGTTGGTTTATGTGGCCAGCTGGGCTGAAGAACACCTGCTCCAGAGGCCATGGGCCTGCTTCCGAGGTGATGGGAGGTAAAGGGGAGGATCCACTTTGGGTGCTGCGTTGGTGTTCTGCCAGACATCTACACACGATCTTGTTGCTAACAGCTTTTGCACAACCCTGTTATCATGAGCAATAGGAAAATGTACAGGAGACGTGAGGAGGGGAGAATTTTCTCAGCTGTGGTGCTGAGTTTTTTTTCTGGGGCATTTGCAGTCCTTCCACTGACATCAGCTGCAGGACTGAAAGGGATTTCTCCAGGTCACAGAGTCCTGTGCGCTGCTATCACAGGCAATTGTTTCCTGTCCTTCTGCCCATTAATTTGTCCATCTCTTGCTGAAAGCGAGTTGGATTATTTTCCAGCTCTCGTGCTTGCTTTCTGCAACTCCTTCCTTTCCGTCTCCTTTCATAGCCAGCACATTTTTCAGTTATGCCAGCTGTGATCTTAGCAGACCCCAAAGTACATGGTGCAGTCATCCTTAGGAATTTTTCCTGATGACTGAGCCACCCATGCCTGCACTTGAAGCCCAGCCTGGCATGCTGTTCTCCTGCTCTCCTCTTCCAGAGACCTGGAGCTCGTCCGACCCCACGGCTTTCACCATCATCTTCCTCCATCCACTCCAGCTCCAGTCAAGTTCATAAACTTCAAGCTGGTGACTGAATTTCCTCCTGCCGCTTCTTCATAATAGCGTGACCTCAGTCGTGTTTGTCTTCAATGGCTGGACGCTGTCTGCAAGCCGAAGCCTCTCCGCTTTGTTCTTCTGTGTGCACATGGCTCTGTTCCGGCTCTCCTGCTACCCGCTATATTCTCTGCCGATCACCTTTATACCCCAGCTCTCTGTCGGTTTAGCTTTTCTTCCCAGGGACCCAGCTGTTCTTCTCCGCTTTGTTATTCCCAGTCTTTGGTTTCTTCTTGTTCTGCATTGCGTCAGGCCCCTTTGTCAGCTTTGTTTCGCAGTTGCTGGTGCTTCTCCCTGTCCACCTCGGGAGCTGACCTTCTGCGGTCGCAGCGCTCTGGAGAGGTCCTCTTGTTCAACAGGTCTCTGCAAACCTCAAATTGTCTGTGTCGTCTGCACTTCATTTCTCTTCAGTTGTATCTGAAGATCCGCTGTCTGAATTCATGTCAGCTCTTTCCAGCACATTTCCAGAGCTTGGCTCTGCACCCGAGGTACTTCAGTACCTCGGCACAGCCCCTCCATTCTTGCATTTCATCATCCTCTTTGTCTTCTCCAGTCTTTGGATCACATCCACCAGAAACTTCCCTTCTGCGTTTCCCTCCCCCTTGTGCACTTGCATCCCGAAAAATAACGAAAGGAGATGAAAAATCACCCAGGTTCCCCACCTATAGGCTGTCTTTTTCTTCCTCTGTCTGCCCGACTGCCTGCTTGCTGGTAGCTTGGCTTTTGCCCAGTGAGTCACGCTGTCTCCATGAGGTTTGCCGGTGACACACTGGTGAGAAGTGATGAGGGGCAGAAGGAAGCTGCTTGCAGATCCCACTTCCAACACACACAGCTAGCAGGCAGCCCCAGGGCAGCACGAACCACAATCGCACCCCAGCGGCAAGAAGCCAGCAGGCAGGGACATGTCTGCAGACACACACGTAAGACCTTGCTCCTGTCTCCTTCAGGAAGTCCCAGTGGCAATAGGACGATGCCTTCCTAACAATGCTTAGGATCCTTCTTAGTAAGCCTGCTGGTGTTTTATGTCCATGTTACTGTTTTCTCTCTGGAGATCTTTTGTGCACTGCAAGTGACAAATCCACATTATTGGAGAATCATTGTTTCTGCTTTCGTATTATGTTTTATTCATCACGAGTTATTTTATTTTAACATGATTATGTTACCAGTTTGAAACAGGCCACCTGTGGCATTTTACACCGGATTGCTATAAACAGATAAACCCTGGCAAAAAATCAGGTCAGCAAACCAGAGCAGAGACAGTGTTTGTACTTCTGAGTGGTGTGGGTAGTGGAAGATGTGGCCATAGGCCTCTGCTTGTTTTGTTCCTCAGCAGAGACTTGATGTGCAGAGCAAGTCTTTCTGCAGCAAGTTCATCTCTTGTCCTTCAGCCTGGTTCCTACAGGTTAAACACTGAACAGTGAGAAAAGGGTTGGTAGTATCCTCTTCTCCATTGTGTCTTTGGATAACATGAAATATTGCTGTGATTTTCCTTATGTGAGTGTTATTATTAATAAATATTCATACAGCGCTCATACTCCGAGTCCTGTCTAGGACAGGGGCCGTATTTCTGTTGGTGCTGTGAAATGAGAAAACAGTGCCCATCCTTTGGAGAGCTGAAACTGAGCAAAAGGCAGTTGGTCCATTTTACACAGCGCAGAAAGTACCAGGTGCATTACGACAAGGTGCAGGGGAGGACATCGACGTCAGAAGGGTGGAAAATAATGTGGGAAATGAATGAAATTAAACTGGATGTAGTCTCTGAACCAACAGATCCCTCAGGTATGGTGTCACAAGTAAGTGCTACAGCACAGCCTCTCCATTTCACTTTGCATCTGCTGGTGACCATTGGGAAACACCAAGACCAGAATTATCGGCGTGCCACGGTGCAGTTGGGGACCAGCAGAGGCACTGCAGTCACAGCAGGGCTGGCTGGGCTCCTCAGGGAAGGAGGACTGCCCCTGCATTAAGCAGCACGATGGGACGCTCCAGGAGCATTACCTCTATGCTTCAGAAAGTCAGCAGAGATCAGAGTAGACAGGAATGCTGATGAGTTTGTGTTGTGAAGATGCCAGTCTGATCATCCACGAATGTTCTTTGAGTGCTTTGAAGCGAGCCCGTGAGCAGCAGGTTGAGATGTGTGAGCATCCGCAGCCAAGTGTTCTGGACTCCAGCCCGACCCACCTACAGTCAGTTCCCACGGAAGGTCTCTCACACTTTGTAAACCAGGAAGGTGTACAAAACCCATCGAGCAAATTACAGTCTGTTGGATATCCTTAAATAATAACTCAGCTTTTCCTCCTCATAAAGCCTCCTCTTACCACTAACAGCCGCTCCCAGAAGCCCCCTGGCCCACGTAGTGCCTCAGCCTCTCATTCAGTAGGGCGATGTTACTAAGGAGGCATGATGTTACAGACCGTTCCTCGAAAATGCTGAGCAGCTTTCATGCTTAAAAGTTAATCTTCTTCAAGTTGCACGTAAGTACTCCAACCGATGCCTGGTGTGTGGTTTGGAGCTTGGAGCTCCTCGGCGGAGCTCAGCTGCCTTTTGTCAGCCTTGGTGGGAGCCCGGGGTGCCGGTGAGGGAGAGGAGGCTTACTGGAGCCAGCGACTTGTCATGAGCTTTGAAATATGGATTTGCATCAAAGTAAAATTCTGCGGGTTAGTTAAATATTCTTCTAAATATGCAAAGGAATTGGGTTACTGATGCTTGTTATTCTTATCTTACTCTTGGTGTCACAACATCTTTAAGTTCGGTGAAGGTTTCGCTTACTAAGACGGTTGTAAAGATTTCACATTAATTAAGAGGGCTCCACTGGAAATCTGCATGTGAATGAAGTTTGGCTGCTGAACCCAGGGCAGTGAGTATTGTGGGAAGATGAGACATTGACAAATGCTGATTTAAAAACAAAAGAAAAACCCAGTACTTCCGTCTATTACCCATTGTGAGAGAGGGCAAAAGTTGAGTTCAGGTTGCCAGAAGTTACATGCAGATTCCGACTTTAATTTCTGGTTGAAGAGGTGTGGTCCCACTCATCAGGTTCCTGCTCCCTGCATGCCAGGACTGAGCCACGTCTCCCTGCTGCTCCACGTCGCTCTCCTTGGGCAGTGGGCGATTTCAATGTGGGGCATCTTCAGCAGAGGAATGGAGAGAACCTGGACCTGATCCTGAACCTGGGTTTGGTGCCTCCAAGAAATGATGGATGCAAATAGGACCAAGATGAATTTTAACATGGTGCGGACTGTGAGTGCTGGCAGGTGGCACAGGAACAAGAGCAGCTCTCCGAGGAAGAAGGTCTGGTGCTGAAGAAGTGTTTTCAGTGAAAAACGAGGCTGGAGATACTTATTCCAGGAAGCTCCTTAGGTGAGGTTGCTTGTGCCTGGCAGTACCTGGAGGAAGAGAGCACCACCTGGCAGCTTGTGTGAGCTGTTAGCACTCGGGACATCCGAGTTTTTCTTCCAACTCTGCCACAGCATTGCTGTTGTCAGACCTGGGGCAAAAATCCTCCTCTTTGCGTGTCTGCTAACCCATCTGCCACACGGGGATAATAACGCTTACCTGCTTTTGCAAAGCAATTTCAGGTGATGTGAAAGGCACTGTGGAAGTGCAGAGCACCACTCCACCTTCTAAAGCAGGACTTTGGGGAAGGAAATAGGGATATATATCATTTTAACCCTGCTGAAATATGTTGGACTTGGCTTTTGGAGTGGAAAAGTGAAAATACGATAGCCTAAATAAATAGCATTTGTCCTCTTAAGCAGGGCAAGGGCAGCATGTAATGTCGTGTGTTTATTTTTATTGTTGTTATTTTTTATTCACGGTTCCTTGAGCTGATTTTGGGAATTGTACTGACTGTGGTTATGTTTCTGGAAATGTGCAGGTTGGCCAGATGCAGTGGGGCATGGAATGAACAGAAAGAGGTTAAATTGATGGATGACCAACAAGAGCAGGATTGTGCCTCAGAAGACCAAGAAACTATCCTGATTAATGGGGTGAAAGAAAATGGTAAGGAACTTAATTACAGTACGTGAGGGAGCAGTGGCAACTCGCAAGCTAACTTATTTTTCTAATTCCTTTCATGTATTTAATTTTAGTGGTTTGTAGGTATCTCTGTGATGCAGAGCAGTAGAGTAAATGGGTATTTTCTGCACTTCGGCTATGGATGTACAGCTTTTTAGGTCTTCACAAGTACTGCTTTTGCCCATGCATATGCATGGTTGGAAATGTTTTTGTGCACACACAGTTTGAATTATAGATTTTAGTTTGGTTTCCTAGGGAAAAAAAAGTCATATGAGATTATGTATCCCTTCTGTTGGGAATCTTTCCCCCCCCTTCACAATTACATAAGCCACTCTCAGGCAGATTTGATAGAGGATTTTCAGTCCCTTACAAATTTTGGGCAAGTTGGAGCTTGGGCAGAAGTAACAGAGCTGGGTTAGCTCTGAACAGCAGGGAAGGTCAGACCTGGGAGCTCAGTGCTTTGTTCTGTGGCCCATCCCTGGCCAGCCTGCCCTGTAACACTTGTGTGCAGGAGTGCATGTGCTGGTTGTGGTCACCATCCTGGGAGCCTCTGCAACACCGCTGCGAGCGATCCGCCTCTTCTAGCAGACTGCCCAGGTATCTGACTTGTGTTGGTGTACTCTGTTCCTTACTTGCTTCCAGAAGCACTAGGTAGGTAGGAGTAGCAGTGCTCTGTTGCCTGAAAACCTGATTGAAGTAAGAATTCCTCAGAGCGTTTTCTTTTGTCATTTATTTGGCCTTCCCATCTCCAGCCACAGTAAGTGCAGCAGCAGTTTGGTGTGGAAGCAGAGCTCAGTGTTTTCAGTTCTTCATGTTTTTGTGGTTAATTTCATGGCTTTTCAGAATTTGTATTGACCTACAGATCTTGCAGTGTGTGTAAATTGGTCCCTGTAAGGTATCTGGTACTCCGTTCTCCAGTGCTGTGTGTTCAAATCCTTCTGTCTTTTCAACGTGATGTTTGTTCTAGTGAGAATGCACAGAGGCAAATGTTGTTTTCATTCATTACTGAGAACCTGGAGCAACTCTAGACACGTGGGTGCCCTGAGGACCCCACAACATGTGCTGGTGACAGGTGAAGCGTACACCAGCGCTTTCCCATACAATGCAGCTCTGAAGGTCTCTGCCTTCACCAGCCCATCACATCCAGGAATGCACACATGGAGGCAGGAGGTAAAAACACAGCTTGTGGCAGCTGCAAGGACATTTTCTAGCTGTGCTCCCCTGGTCTCATCTGGTAGACAGTACCTCCTCAGTAAAGACTGGGGTGATTTCCAGAACCTGACACCGCTTCTATGAAATTCAGTTAAACAGGTCTTAATTAAACACCGTCATGTAGGAGTTGCTGCTGAATCCCAAGCAGTGGGCCACTGAGTGGCACTGATGCCACCACCTCCCTGCTGATGACATAGAGGTGTTGCTGGTGCTTCTTGAATCATCTCACCCTCACTGTAAGTCGGTGCTCATTGCACTGGCCAGGCTTAATCCAGAGCAGCCCATAGGCTGCTGCAATGCACGCTTAGGGGTGGGCCTCCTTTCAGAGCTGATTCATAGCAGGATGGTCAGTGTTCTTCTGCCGGGGCTGCCCATTTGATTTTGGGCAGTTGAGTTAAACCTGAAAAGGGTTTTTGATGCTCCTGTGTTTTCCTTTTTTAATGGTAGTCTTCTTGGAGTGTTAGTTGCCTGATTTTAGGACAGTAAAACCTCTACAAAATCAAGTTTTGGCATTTGTATTTCACAAGAGTTAAGTTCACTTCTGCAAGTATAAACCACACCTAGAGACAGTATATTTTATATTATAGCATCTGCGTGTCACTCACTCCATCTATGAGTGCAGTGTTTTAGGCTGAATTTCAGCTCTCCACCTCCCCCTTTCTTCAGTGCTGCAGCATTCATAGTCTTCTTTTATCCTCAAATTTTCCATGCTTCCTCTCAGCTCCAAGCTGATTCTTATTTTCTTTTACATCCAAGGTGGAAGCGCATTGGTTAATTTGTTTTGCTGCTTAAGGAAAAAGATACCACCTCTGCATTTCTAATCTAAAAATGGTGGGAGGAACCCAAAATGAGCTCTGTTTTGCTTTTTAACCCTTTTTGAGGGAGGGAAACAGCAGCTCCGTACTGTGCAGTGAGGTGCTCCTTCCCATGTTTCCCAGCTCTGTGTGAGCATCCCGCTCCCAGCTGTGCTGGAGAGGCTGCTGCCTCATCTTCCTGGTGGGACCAGGCTGTGCCCCTCACGTGCTTCTCAGTGCTCCTCTGCTCACAGAGAGCGGGGCCTCACCCCACACACCCACAGCTTTCCTTGAAATGGCCAAACAGGTAAGATGTGCTGTGGTGTGAGTGCTGGGAGTCACCCTGAGGGTAGCAGAGGCCTCTGGTTGTTACGAATCACACATTTGTGTATTTTTTTTTTTAATATGGAGATATCAGAGCACGTTCATGGATGAAAAGACATTTCCATTTCAAGGGTCATACCTTCTGCTGAGCCAGAAGCCAGATAAATAATTTTACTTTGCCATAAAAGACTGCCGTAAGGCAAAGAAAATAAAAAATCCTTAAGTTAAAAAAAATATATATATATTACATAATGCAAAAGGCATTTTACAGATTAGGTAAAATGGGAAGAATTGCAAAAACAACAGTAATTCTAATAACTGCTTCAAACTCTACGCTGCCTCCTGCTTTCCCTGGCGTGGACGGAAGCAGGAAGGCTTCTGGATCTCAGTCAGCCCTAACTCTGTGACCCTGCAGCAGCTCAGGTGCGTTTCAGCTGCAGGCACTGCCAGGAGGATGTTTTGTTTCTTTAAGAATCTTATTTTTCTATTAATTTTGTACATGTTAATGGGAACATTCTTATTAGAGTTGTTTTGTTTTTTAATAACCTTGTCAGATTGGAAAGGCAGTATCCAGGTAACGGTATGTATATTAGGAGGAAAGAACGGATGGTTTTGGTTTTTTAAATATAATCTTGTACCCCTTCCAGCTGGCTGTGGGGGGCAGAGTGTTTACCTCTTTGGTTTTCATACATCATGAAATTAATTAGCTCCAAGAGTGCGATCTTGCAGGGAGGAGCCTGCTGCCCTGCAGAGGGGAAGAGTCACCCCTGAACTCGGGGAGAGGGGGAGCAGGGTGATGGGGCCGCGAGGTTTGTAAACTCTCCTTTTTCTCCCTCCCTCCCTCCTGCTCCTCCCACTGCTCCAGAGCCACGAACCTCGGACGGTGAGGAGAGGCCATACGTTGCTGCCGACACCACCGACGCCTTCCCGGCCCTGACAGCAGCTCCGAAGGAAAGCCAGGCGTGCCACCGCGCGCTGCCACCCCTGCCTGCAAAGAAGCCCTGCTCACTGAGCCCGCCGTCCCCGCTGCGGCTCACCGATGTCCCCGAGCACACGTCGGACGACTCCTCGGCACACGCCATCTCTCTCACGTCCTGCGTGACGAAGGGCATGAGCTCCTGGTCTCTGCCGGGTGACTGCGAGAAGGCTCCCTTCAGCATGATGGAGCCCGGAGGCATGTCCGCCCTGACCGGAGACTGCCTGATGCAGCCGAGCAGGACCTGCCTGGGCTGCTTCATTGAATCAAAGGACGGCATTGATGCGGAGCCGGGAATAAGCTTGAAAGTGGGGGATATAAATAGGGATTATGACACCTGTTCAGTCTCTGATATAGGGATTCACTGCATGAGCACAGGAGAAACCATGAGATATGGGGATCAACTGCTTTCAGACCAGCTTTTAAGCTTCCCTATGCATAAATCGAGGGCAGCGGACAAAAGAGATGCAGAAAAATCTGACAGTGATTCAGAGGACCCCACTCAGAAAAATTATTACGAGGGATTACTATTAGACAAATGCAATGGTGAGGAACCCTTACTAACAAATCCCAACCAGGAATGGGGCTATTTTGAATCTTTCATTAGTGAAAGTAAAATTGAGCTGCTTGACCTGTGCTCCAAAAATGAGCTTTCTGTAAATCTGTTTTCTGAGGAAGATGTGGATAATTACATGTTTGATGATGATGATTCGACCTTGGGAAGCGACGTCTGCTCCTTAAAGATCAGATACGAGTCGTTCCAGGACAACGTGCGGGAGAAGACCACCGCCCTACAAGAGGACGCCCAGTTCAACTTCTTCCCCAGCGTCTTCGGCAACTGCACCAAAAGGGACAGCAGGAGCACCCTGAAAAGGGGGCCCGGTGGTGCCACCGACCCTTCTCAATTCAAGTCTGAGGAAGGCATCATTTGGGGGGAGGAGGAGGATGAGGGCGAGGAAGAGGATGGTGAGGAGGAGGAGAAAGCTGCCTTAAATAAATCTTGCAACAGCACGGAGGTGGTGCAGTACGTGGGCCCCAAAAGGAGCCACTTCTTGGACTCTGTGAATTCCACGGAGGACTCTGGGGAGTTCAGCGACGATAGCACGTGCACGGAGTCCTCCTACGATGTGCTGCGGGATATAAAGGACTGCAGCCGGTACCTGTCCCGGGACCACTCCAGCTCCTTCATCCAGCAGAACTATGGGCTGCGGGCCAAGAGGAAAGTGCGATACAGTGACGACTACCTGTACGACGTGGACTCCATCGAGAACGAGAAGATCCTGGACAAGAAGGAGTGGCTGCCGGATGGGCCCAAGGAGGAAGATGACGACGAGTGGTGCCCCAAGAAACGGCGAAAAGTCTCTCGCAAGGAGCCCCCCGTTATCATCAAGTACATCATCATTAACAGGTTTAAAGGGGAGAAGCATATGCTGGTGAAGCTCAGCAAAGTGGATGCCAACGAGACAACTGTTACTCTGAATGAGGAGCTGCTCAGCAAATACGAGAAGCTGGCCCCACTGAAGGGCTTCTGGCAGGAGAGGCAGCAGAGCCGGCTGGATTTGCTCAGATCGTCTCTCTACCACAAGCAGAATTTCTATCTTAACGGCTCAGATGCTTCGTTCCTCCCTCACCCACGGAAGCGAAAATGCAAGCTTGCAAACAGGCACAGGATTCAGAGAATTAAAGCCATTGAGCAGTCAGTGAACAAGCTGGGCTCTTGCTCCTCTGATCACAAGCAGCCTTGCAGCAGTAAGGAGGATGCAGGCCTGAAAGGGCTGCAGGCGTTAGCCATTGCCACCCCCAGCTGCGCCAACGGATTACACGTAAATGACATCACGGACATCACTGCTGTGAAATGCAAATCGCAGGAACGAGAATTCAAGGGGACAGAGAGGAAAGTGCTCCGCCGGATCAAATTCAAAAGTGAAGCCAGGTTGAAATGCAAGAAAATCAAAGCTGCTGCCAGCGTGGCTGAGGGTTGTCCGGCTCTGGAAAACCAGGACTCTGTGGTGCATCTGAAGGATGAAAACGTTCCTTGTGCTTCAGACAGCTCCCATCTCCCAGAGTGCCACGAGGATAAGATTGCTAAAAATTCTCCTTTCCTACCATCCACCTCCTCTTCAGACAAGCCTCTGCCATCTGCTAATATCACCACCAATGTACCCCTGATCCCCGGAGGGTATCTGCAGACACTGTTAGACGCTTCGGATTTGTCGAGCAGCACCGGCATCTCATACTTCGCACAGCATCCCTCCGAGCAGCAGCACCCGCTCCCCAGCATCATCCCAGCAGACAAACCATTCACCGCCCTGCAGCCGTCACAGAGCTGTGTGCTGTCCCCGCCGTCCGAGT
This sequence comes from Callipepla californica brunnescens, assembly GCA_023055505.1. Classification (NCBI taxonomy): domain Eukaryota; kingdom Metazoa; phylum Chordata; class Aves; order Galliformes; family Odontophoridae; genus Callipepla; species Callipepla californica. The sequence goes on from JALIRH010000013.1 coordinate 7,040,405, forward strand.
CCGAGCTGCAGCAGTCTCCTGGCCACCTGGAGATGGAGCAGAGCACCTTCGGCAGCGTGTGGCCGGCCAGCAAGGCTGCTGGCGGCAACCGGCAGGAATTTGCTGGCGAGCTGCAGGATACTGCAGCACTGACAGGCGAGTTTGGTGGTGCAGCAGGCTCTGACGGCCTCCCGGCCTCTGGTTACCCTCAAGTCAATCTCAATAGCAGCAAGTTGCTCTACCAAAAAAATTACATGCCGGATAGCCAGCAAGTGCAGCCTGATGATTCTTATCAGTCGTGTCATTTTAATAATGGAGAGGGGCGCTTTCATTTCCAGCGAGGTACACTAAGTACAGATGATGGCAGACTCATTAGCTTTGATTCAGTGGGTTCATTGTCAGTTAGTTCTAGCAATTACAGCTCTTTAAAGTCCTGCGAAAAGGATGGCGACGATGATATTAATGACGATTTCTTGGCCCACTGCAGTCCCAAGCTAGTGATCCAGCAAAGCATAGATGAAATAACCCCTCTGAAGGAGTCCACGGACCTTTTAGACATTTCCAACTTCACACCCGATAAGTTCCGCCAGTCATCACTCTCGGAGATGTCCCCTCCAGACACTCCCAACCTTTCCCCGCAGATAGCTGGCTCCGACACCAAGCCCTTAGGCACCCTGAAGGGCTTCCCAGAGAGTGCCCAGGCTGCTCTGAGCAGCTCCGAGAAGGTCAAGTGGAACTGCGGGGTCCTGCAGACCGAGGAGCAGGCAGATAATGGGTTTACTTTAAATAATCACCAGTTCCAGTTCCATATGTTCAACGATGAAGATTCTGTCAGCCTTCTTGAAAAAAGACCATGCTTGTCAACATTTAATGAGCCATCTGGTCAAATTAGCACCAATAGCAAAGTGTCGAAATCTAAGAGGAAAAGTTCATCCGGCAAGAATGCGGGTACAAACCAAAGCTCTTCCCAGAAAACCACTAGGAAAAAATCTCCCAAAACCAACAAAGGCACAGATAAGCCACAAGGAAAGAACTCCAGGCAGGCACCCAAATCCACCAGGAAGGGGAAGAATGCGGCGAGCCTCAGCAGCGAGAAGGCCCAAGTGGGTGGCAGCAGGGCCGTCAGCCAGCTGGCCAGCCCAGCCTCGGTGCCCAAGGGGCTGGCCGAGGGCGTTCAGCACAGCAGCCCAGCCACCGGCAAGCTGGGCAAGCACAACGGCCTGGCTGGAGAATGGGCACTGGGGAAGGACAGTGGCACGGCCTGGTCAGAAACAAGCCTCGGGAGTACTACGGGCCTGCTGGATGATGACCAGAGGGAGTTTGAGGAGCCCTCAAACATCCTGTCCAACATCGCCTCGGGAATGGCAGACGTTCAGAGGTTCATGATGGCCTCCATCGAGCCCCTGTGGGGACCCGTCAACCACAACAGCGTGCCAGACATATTCCGATCACCTGAGTCGAACAGCCTGAAACTGAAAACCCTTAAAATTTTGGCAGGGACGCCCCAAGAGTCTAAGAAGAAGGTGAACAGCAGCTCCCCAGGAATGGCAAAGAACCACAAGTCGAACAACAAGGGCTCAAGTAAAAACAGCAAAGCAGCCACCTGCGACCCCAGTCGCCCCAACTGTTCAGCTGGGTACAATACAGACATTCACTCTCCCTTTTTTGATAAAAACTATAGTAACCTGAGCACTTTAGGCAATAACGGACCTACCCATAAAAAACTGTACCGTCATAAATCAAGTTCTAAATCGCTGAGGGATGAGAACTGTAAGATAAAGCGAACAGACCGTGAACAGACCCATAAGGACCCACCTGTGACAGCTTCTTTTGAGAAACTGAGGTAATGCTGCACCAAACTGGCTGGAATGCCCCTTTAACTTTCCTACTACCTGCTAAGCCCGCTGTTCCTCATTTTTTCCTTCCTGAAAGCAAAAGTTGCATGAAAAAGACATTCCCCTTTTACAGTTTTTTTTTTCTTTTCTTTTTTTTCTTTTTTTTTTCCTTTTTTTTTCTTTTTTTTTTTTTTTTTAAATGCATGAGAATACTTATTACTTGCAAGCTACCTAAACGAATGACCAATTTTCTGGCTTGGCTGGGGTTATAAAAAAAAAAACAAAAAAAAAATACACTAACAAGGCTACTCTTTTCTGCTGTTTGGCTTCTTCAGTTTTTAATTACTTATTTATTGGGGGAAAAAAAGAAAAAAAAAAAGATTACATGATCTTTTTAATGATTTTGAAAAGGAAAGACTTTTTTTTGAACATTTTGTAAAAAACAAAACACAAAAAAGAGGTTATGCATCCAAAAGCCAAGATCTCTAAACTAAAGGCTCTTTAGTTTGAAAATGAAAACTCATTCATAATTGAGCTTCATGTGGCAATTTTGAGTGCTTTCTAGCCCCCTCTGCTGTTTATCTCCTAACCTGCATCATAAAGCTTCATCTCCTGTTGTCAGAGTTTTAGCACATTTGATCCTGTCGTGGTGACTCCACACAAGCTAACTAAGATGGCATAAAATGTTTGGTTTTTCTGCAGGGAATCAGACTCCATTCTTCTTAAAGCAGAAACAACATTTTTGGTTTTTCCTGTATTTGAAGAAGAGACTCCCTTTTCTAGAAAAAAGACGTTTGATGTTTCTTTTTTTCGTTTGATTTTTTCGTTCGTTCCTTTCAAAATATGCCTTGTGGTATGTTGAAATGTAAGTGCTGAAACGAAGAGTTTGAAATTGTGGGAATTTATTATTTGGAAGCGAACCTAATCTGGTATTCTCTGTGAAAGACTGTTTTAAAAGTCATACTGTTGTACAGTAGTTTATGCACTATTACCCACAACAACAAAAAAATTGTGCCAAACTATGAACAAGTGACTGTATTGTATATATTTTTACTTCTCTATCAACATTGGGTTGTGAGTGTTTTCTGCAGCTATGCCTTTTGATTTTACTAGATACATTCCAGTTATTAAGTACTAACCACCCCCCCTTTGAAAGCACCTGTAACTCACAATGAAAACAATATTGTTCACTTATACAACTTACCAAAAGTTTTATGGACATGACTAAAAGTGTGCCAAATTTACTTACCTCATTTCATGGATTCACCCTGTGGTTTAAAGCTCATAAAGGAAAAAAAAAAAAAAAAAAAGGAAAAAAAAAAGGAAAAAAAAGAAAAAAGGAACTTTGAAACTGATGCTGGGAAATGTCCTCTCTTTAAAACCATGAGCAGAAAAACATGATGGTGAAATGTTGAGTTTCGTTATAGGAGAGAGTTGAAATGGTGAAGGAGTTCAGAAAACCACTCCAGGTAAGTTTGACAGGAACTTGAGTGTCTGCATCTAGAGACTACGAAACAGCTGCTTTTCAAGTGTCTGTTTTCTTAAAGCAAAACCTGTAGCTGAAGAGCATTTGAAATGCAAAGTTACATTGCTAATTCTTTGTATCTCAGTTTTATATATTTTATAATAACCTGGGATAAATTCTAAAATAATTATAAAAACGGAACTAATATGTTTCATACATTTATTGCTATTTACTTTTACTTTGAGTAGTTTCTTAAATATTTTTGATGCAGAGCCTGTCACAAGCGCTCTCATTTCATATCTTTGGTGTTTCCTAAATGTCTAACCTTGCAATGCCAGTATAGTTTGAAATTTTGAAATCAGAATCATTCGTTTAAACACTACCCTGAGCCTTTCCTTTGATTCAGTTCATAACGTAGGGAAGAAATCAGAACTATTGGTGATCTCACGGATCAGGGCCGGATCGTACATGACTGGACTTTATTAGACAGCATTAAGTATTGAATGCTAAATGTATTATTGAAAGGCCTTATTTGTAACCCTACTCACTGCACCCTCGCCCTCCGAGAAAATAACAAAAACAAGCAAACAAATCATTTCTTTTCCTTGTGCAACTGAGAGCCTGTGCATTCTGCTGCTGATTTCTTGTGAAATCTTGATATGCAAGACACCTGCTAGCTGGGAGCTGCTGGAAGCAGGGGGGTGTGAGGCTCAGACACACACTTGCGCAATAGAAAGGGGTGAGGAAGTGGAGCCTTAATACAGCCAGACAGATCACTCTCATGGTCATGAGTGTAGAGGTGGTGTTGCACACAGGACAGGACTAGGCTCGGTTCTCTGTTACAGGCCCATGCTGAAAGCCAAGGCATCGGGAGTGGCTGAACACAAGATTTGGGTTGATGTAGTGAAAATGTGTACTGTTTCTCACTGAACACTTGGAGTTGCAAAGTGTCAGACTGTCATCAAAGCGTTTCCAGCAGTTGTGGATTCTCAGATCTTGAGATATAGCAATTCCAGTGAGAGAGCACAGCACAGTAATCGCATTACATTTGATTTAATGAAAAAACAGCTGGTGCAGGCAGGAGTGAGTGTCAGTCCCACCCCACCTCTGGGGTTTGAAAGATGCTCAGGATCTTGGAGACAAGAACTGTGCTAGGGCTCCAGCCCTGGCGTTTGGCTTACCTGTGCCATGGTGCTTTCTCCTGCATCCCCCTGTAGCTGTCTTTTCTATCCACACAGTCACCCAAGATCCAAGCCCTGATCATGTTCATCCTGCATGCTGAAGGGTGAAGGGCTCCACCATTCTTTGGTGTACTGCAGCCAGTGCTCCTGTGGAGACAGGTCAGGCCTGGAGTTAGGTATGGCATGCCCCTTCTTTTTGACCCAGAACCATCCTTTGAAAGCACATTTCCACTGGGCCACACTGTGTTCTTCATGATGAACGTTTTCGCTGTGTAATCCATAACAAAGTAAGTTGTACTGGAACAGGTAGCAATATTTATTGCATTTGAGAAACGTGCAATAGGGCATGATTACAAGTCGTAAGACACGTCGGCTATTTTATTGCATATCATAGAATCATAGAATGGCTTTGGTTGGAAAGGACCTCAAAGCCTGTCCAGCTACAGCCCCCTGCCATGGGCTGGCTGCCCACCACCAGCTCAGGCTGCCCAGGGCCCCATCCAGCCTGACCATGAGCACCTCCAGGGATGGGGCATCCACAGCTCTCTGGGCAGCAGTGCCAGGGCCTCACCACCCTCCAAGTAAAGACTTTCCTTCTAACATCTAATCTAAATTTCCCCTCTTTTAGTTTAAAAACATTCTCCCTTGTTCTGTCACTATCAGATTGTGTAAAAAGTTGGTCTCCCTCCGTTTAACTACTGGAAGGCCACAGTGAGGCCTCCCTGGAGCCTTCTCTTTTCCAATTTGAAGAAGCCCAGCTCCCTCAGCATTTATTCTTAAGAGAGGTGCTCCAAAACATGGAAAACCAAGGAATAACACAGCTGCCAGACATTTCAGGACAGTGTTGGTTACGAACGCCTGCTGCCTTCCTTGCTGCTCTCCCTTCACTCCTTTTGCTCCCACTTCTCTTCCACCTTTGGTTGACATCCCACATCCCCAGCAAAATCTCTGACGATGGAAATTTTCAAGACCCCCGATGCCTCACAGAACAACGTGAGCCCGTCTCTGTGTCTGAAAGTTATACTGTCATTGTGCTCCAAAATTACCAAATCTGGCCAATTGCCTTGAGCTAAACATCTGTCTTTCTCCCTTTTGGTTTGGATCTCCACCTGCCTATCACTACCTCAAGATTTTAATCACGTCCATCTTTGCCTCACTACTTGTCATAGAACTTCAGTTTTTCCATTTGCCCTTGTCAGGATTTTCATTTCTCCACGTGCTGCTTGTAGTCATGGGATATTTGTCCCATCCACCCTCTTTCCATGCACCCCTCAGGCTCCCCACATTCACTTTGGCTTTCCCATCCAAAATTTGTTGTCTTCTCTGATCCCCATGAACTTCCAGCCATCTTTTGTTAGGCTCCTGGCTGTTCAGGGTGATTAATTCAAGCTACACAAAGATGTTTATTTTGCATCATCCCTTACGGTGTCTATTCTACTTGATCTTGTTCCATCCCTGCTGTAGAGGCATTGTGTGAAGGGACCCTGATTGTGTAATACGTTGCTCTTGAACTCTGCCGTGCTGGACCACTGCAGTTGGGCAAAAAATGACTGTAAAAATGGGCTGAGACCAGGCTGGGGCAGTCTAACACGAACCTCAGTAGAGTAGATTCTCCTTTGGGGAATACGTAGCAAGGACAGTGTCCTTCCAGAAGAAACCCTACAGCAAGCTGGCAGCAGCCAGCTCACCCTTGATAGCCACAGTTTTGCTGGAGGTACTTGCATACAGAGGTTTTGTAAATAGAAAAATATCGACAATGGGGATTCAGATAATCATTTAAAACAAAAAAAACCCAAACAGGTTTACATCTCACTTTCTGTTTTCATTTTCTGAGCATAAGAGGTTTTCTTGACAAAGGGAGAGTTGTGAATTACAGACCAGGTTTAGCAAGGTATCTGGTGGAGGGAGGTGAGCCATGCCACGTGGTTCTGTCCTGCTGAGCCCAGCTCTGCACGGAGAGGAAAGCCAAGTTCAGTTGCTTGTGCAGCAGTTGCTGTAAAGCTGGTTTTTAAAAGAAAATCAAGATTGCTATTATTTTTTTGGCATTACGCTCAAATGAGCCGGGAACCAAAATCAGGACGTTCTAAGAGTTTTAATCCCATGCCTGTTGGACCCTGTTATTCCTTCTGTGAGGTCCCAGTCTAGCAAAGCACTTGGGCAGAAGCTCCTGCAGCAAGTGGCCGCCGCTCACCCAAGTGCTTTCCTGGACCGCAGTCTGCTCTGGCGCGAGCCAAGAGAAAACTCCATTGAAGTCAGTGTAAGTAAGAAGAGGATCAGGTGTATGGACTTCTGTTGGTGCAGGATCAGGCCTTTGGTCTTACTTTCTCAACTCAGTGTGTTGGACTTTGCCTGTGCAGCTCCCAGAGTCCGATGGCAGTTGCATGGTTCAAGGCGCTGACATCTATTTGAGATTGTGCCTCTTTATCTCTTCAGCGTGTAAAATAATGCAAAAAAGAGTATATAGAATAAACAAAGTACAATGTCTGTGGTAGAAGCAAGGCTTTTCAAATCTGTTTCTCAGGTAAACAAGTGACACTAATGACAGTGGAGTAAGAGCCATCTAAGGGAATTCGGATCTAGAAAAGGAGGATGTCCTCCAGCCCGCAGGATACTTGGGTTGCCAGACACGTTTACTGAGCCTTTGAACACTTGGTGCAAAAGGAAACAAGAAATAAAATTTGTATTCACTGCTACCCTTCGATAGATAGGAAAACAAAGTTAAAAAAAGGAAAAAAAAAAAAAGAAAAAAAAAGGTATGTTTCAAAAGCACAAAGGGAAGACTTTAAAATAAAGTAGAAAAAGGAAAAAAAAAAAAAAGGATTCTGGTTAAACTCCTTTTGTCTTTTACTCCCCGTGGGAAGCAGGGTAGGAATTGAAGGAGATGCTCTGTTTCACATCCCACAGCGCCGGCTGCGGCTGTCTGACTGCTGCCTACAGAGATTTGAATGTACTGCTCCTTGAGTTAACTTCCATAGAACTAGAGGCACCTCGCGAGTAAGTTGCTACTGTTTTATGGTGCTAAAGAAAACTTTTATCCCCCTTGAGCATTTAAGAAATATTAAATGGCCCTTTTTATGAATGTAACATATCCATTTCTGTTTAACATTTTACACTGCAATTTTAACATGTTTGGAAATTATTTGCCTTTTTTCTTTTAGAATAAGCTTTATAAATATTCTGTAGAGTCAATTGAAGTATAATTCTTAAGGATCACTCTAAGACGCCTACAAAATCTTGTATATTTTTAAGTGTGCCAATTTGTAAAATATTTTGTAAGTGTATATTTTTCTTAGAAAAGTGCTGTGAAGTGTTTGTATGTGTGAGGTTTCCCTTTTTTTGCACCTTCGGGTGTTAATAAAAGGATGTATACTTAAAAGTTTCTGGTTTTAAAAACCAAAATACAAAGAAAAAAAATTAAACTTTTGTTGGAAATTTTGTAATAAAAAGAAATGTTGTGAAAGAGTGTAGTGATATTGTGTAAAGGAAACTGGAAAATTTGTGAGCGCTTTGCTGTTTTATAGATCCTCTTGTAAATTATTCTTGTAATATTTTTGGTTTTGTTGTTCTTGTTGCAAAGGTTTTAAATATTTGTGACTGACTCTGTATGGTGAAAATGTCATATTGTTAACTTGCTGAGTTTTGTTATATTGTTTATGGAATAAATAAAAAAAATTAAAATCTCATTTTAAGATCATGTATGAAGAAGAAATTAAAACTGCCATTTATTGAATATTAGGAATTGTTTCTTTAAACAAACTGCTGCCCTCAGAAATAAATGAGTAACTGTCCTACTGCCGTTCACAACATGCTCATGGGTGCAGCCCTTCGGTTTAATTGGGCTCCTGTTAATTACCATAAATCTCACTGGAAATGGGGGTGCAATAGAGGATGGGAAGAAGTGGGAAAAATGCTTGGATGGCTTTTACTTCTTCACCTGAGTCTTTCTGCACTGGAAATGGGAACTCAGGCAGGAGCTGGAAGCAGTAGGGATCTGCCTCCTGGGGCGGCTCTGCCGCGGCACAGAGGTTCCCTGCAGCACAGGCTGGCTGATCTTCATTGTCTGCAGGAAAACATTTGTTAAAATTGCCATTCCTTTCTTTAGCACTTCACATTGATGGGAACAACGAGGTGAGGTGTCTCTTTCCACCAGAAGAAAGTTGGGTACACTGCCGTGGGCAGTGAGCACCCACAGGGCTCCTGGGTCCGTCGATGAGGGAAGGAGAAGCTGCCCTCAGAAGTCAGACCCGGCACCTCTACAAGAAGACAGCTGCCTGGATTCATGGACAGCCTCAGATAAGCACTGCCTCTGAAGCACAGCCCGGAGTGACGGCACAAGATTTCAGTTTTCCCACGTTGTGTGGTGCCAATGATGGGATGCGTGATGCAGAGTGGTGAGCTGGGTCTGATGGCTGGTCTCTGTTCTCTGCTGAGTGCAAGGCAGAGGGGCTCCTGGCCTGCGAGGGGCAGGTGCTACCACCCTGGAGATCATTCCAGCACAAGTGCAATTCCTGCACACAAATCAGGACCTTGTGCGTACAGCAGTGTGACTGTCAGTGTTAATGACGTCAAGGTGCAAGAGAGAGAATGCAAATGCCTTCCAAATCCTGAGCAGCAGTAGGTGAAGGTGACCCAGAGTTTTAGATTTGCTGTGATTTACTGCCAACAGCGCCCATGTGGCTGCTGCACGTGGGCTCTCACTGTGAGCATGGAGAAGCCATCCCACAAGGGGAAGTCACAGGAAGGGAATTGCTGAGATGCTGCCAAGCACAGCAAACACCCACCAAATGCTGCACAGCCAAATCAAACCACTCACTGGAATTAAAAGCATTGCTCTGTCTTCCCTAGTGCTTCCTCCAGCCCCAGTACTAAAGTTATTTCAGTTTGTGACCCTCAAGTCCCAGTGGAATTGCATTTCTTAGGAAACATCCAATTTCTTGGCCTTTCTCACAGTTGCAGTTCCTCCTGTGTTTGGAGGGCAGCACCTGTGGGAACCTCACAGCCTCCCATTGACGTTTGAAGCTGATGTGCTTGGGCTGCTCCTCAAAGTCAATTCCTTGTTTTGGGAGTTCCTTGCTGTGCTTTCATGGACTGTTTTACAGAGGCTGTGGGGAAAGGTGACATTATTAGTCCACCAAAGTAGTTGCAACGCAAGCAGAATGAATGATCTTGTAAACCCACTGAGCACTTGAGAAGCAAGAGCACATTTTTAAAGCCCAGCTTCACACACAGCTGTACCCAAACAGGCTTTTGCAGCTCGTTTCCAGCAGTCCCGCCTCCAAAGCTTACTCCTTATACCATGAACACGTGATAAAAAACAATTGGTGTGTTTACCAGCATGCTGCATTGATAAACTGGGAAGAAGAAACACGCTCCTCTCCGCACACTGAGCAGCACTGGGATCTGGCAGGTAAGTTCTGTGTGCTGCGGCTATTTCAAGAGGTCAGATCTGCTTCGTGTCGGCCTCCTGGAGGCAAGGTGAGTTTCTGGCAGCCCTGCCATGACAGGTTCTGGCTCTGCAGGAGCTACCAGGCAGACACCAAGCTTCCTCCAACACAGCCACAAAGGCTCTTACAGATCCCACACTGGAGGTGGGAGCAGCCAGCACGGGCCACGTGGAATTGGTGTTGCTAAAGGCACTCAGGCTTTCACAGACATGTTGTAGCTGTTTCAGCGAGGTGACACCTATAGCAGCATTGCTTCACAAACATACTTTGTGTTGCACTGGTTCAATAAAACACCTGAACACACAGTTTATCTTAAGTACGTTAGAGATTATATCCCTCTTTAGCAAAGCACGTGCTTAATTTAGGGATTTAATTAAGGATTTTAATTGTAGACTTCAGTACGTACTTACCTGCTTGGCTGAATATGTGTGAGATTACTCCATGCTGAAGATTTCTACGTACAGTAAGTGTCTAATTCCTCAGGAATGAAAACGTTACATTATTCTCCCACAATGCAGTTAAAATGTAAATAGGAAAATGCAAGAGACGGTTAACTTGATTCCTCCAGCTGAAAGCATTATCCATGACCAAATCTGAGTTGATTAAAATCTAATATAATTAGTTTTCACCTCTAAAGTGGCATTACAGATCAATAGAACAAGGCACTTTAAAAACGAGTCTCCAGCTCATAAGCTTTAATTACGAGAAAGGAAGGATTCACACATGCTCTCTCACTGGAGATAGAGACCTTGAAATGTAAATGCCCACCAAATAATGGGCTGTGAAGCCGTTTCTCCAGTCATTAGTGTTTTAGGCTGATTTCCTAAGGAAAGAGAGCTTCAGCAATTTGCATCATCAGCCTGCCTTTGGGGTCATTTCCACAGCTTTTGAATTCCCTGATAAATTTCACCTAATTGGAGGGGAAAAGGGATTCCAGAGATACAGAGTTCCAAGAGGTCTGGCACCAGCAAGCAGCTGGTCTTCTGCAGGAGCATTGGTGGCTGTGGAGCAGCTTGCTACCAGCACTGGGATCACCTTGCTGTGGGGTGGAAACTTCACGTCAGCTTTTCTGCAATGCTGGTGGTTTGGGATGCTCTGAAGCTCCAAATACACACAGGTCTGAATTATCTGCAGTGACATTTATTTTATTGCATGCCTGGAAAGCATGTGTGATTTAAATGCACAACAGTGATGCCAGTCTGAACTACAGGAGTCACTGTGATTTACTGCCAACTGCAGAGAAACGTCTATGTTGCCTCTTTGCCTTTTTGTTTCTTTGGGGTTCTTGTCATTTTACTGTTCCTAGCTGTAGTTTACACAATGAATGATGTGGGGGAAGATGTAGTAGCTGTCCTCAGGGTTTTTGAAGACAGAAACTCTTGCAGATGTGAGAGAAGGAGATGAGACTCAGAATGTTTGGAGGAAATTAAAAAAAGGGAAAATGTCTAAATCCTCACCAAGCAGGAGAAGAATTCTAGCAGTGTTTGGTGGCACTCTTCACCATGCCTCCCACACATGAGAGTCTCTACATCCCTATGTTGCCTGTGTCCTCAGTGTGAGGTGGTAACTTGGGGGAGTCCTCTTCCCTTTCGGTTTCATTATCTGCCAAGCTGCAAAATCCTTATTTTTCTCATTTTATTTAATACCCCCTCAATTTTTATCTTTTACCACCTAAGAAACTATATCTCACTCTCCTCCTTCTGTGCTTCTGTCTCTGCAAAGCAACTTCCTGGTTCTTTCCAAAAGAAAAGGATCTGTGCTCTCCCTCCTCCCCCAAGCCTGCCTTTCCACAGCCTCTGCTCTCTGCCATCCTCTGCTACCCTTTAATTTTTGCACTCCCTATGCTACTCCTGAACAACCTCAATCCCTTCTTCCCAACCTTCTCCATTCCGGTCAGGAATCACCATCCCAAGTCCTGGGACACTAGCTGAGGCTTGGGGTCTCACCAAAACCCTCTGCTTTCTGCCACACGTTGATGTTTTCCCCCTCCAGCTCTGCTCAAGAGTGTCTCCATCCCTACATTTCAGTACACAGACAGGTTTCATGCCATATGGAATCTTCATATAGCAATGCCTCTATATTTTTGCTGGCAGCAGTCAACAAACAAGCTGAGATGTATGTTACCCACAGCTGCTGCCTGTGGATGAATGAAAGAATGGGTTTGCTCTGAGAAGGTACTCAAGATGGAGATCAAAGGTGCCACAGCTTTCAATACGGCCTCAAAGAAATGATCTTGGGATGGTCTTGGCTCCACAGCTGGGACAGCAGGGCTGTGTGGTCAGCACAGGAACTGTCACTAGCTGCAGAAGTGTTTGGCATTGTGGCTGAACGTGGCCCCTGGAAATGGCTCAAGAACAGGAGATCGGAATCTGGATAATAACTCATTTCATATGTACTGGCAGGAAAGGGGATTATTTCCTGCTCCTCTGGGTTGTAGGGATGTTCTTGGAGGGCAGTACAGATTTTCATGTGAAAACTGAATCCAAGTCTCAGATTGGCCTTTGCTTTGGTGTTGGGTTCTCTGTCATGCAGTGTGCATGAATGCAATTCAGAGGAAGAAATGGTGTGCTAAAATCACAGTGTTTCTGTCTCTGGTACCATGAGATACCAAAAGCTGTGTGAGGTTCACTGGATTTTCCTTTTAAAGTTCATATATTGAGCTGCCTTAACATGTATAAGGGGGGAGCAATTGTCACCTGCAGAGGGAAGGGCCACTAGAGCCAGAAGGCTCCCCCAGCAGCCAAAGGACAGCATGGTGTGATCCTGGGCGTGACCTCTGTGCTATGGAGAGACAAGCGTAAGTGAGTTTCTATTGTGCTATGCATCACAATTCTTTTTATTTTCTTTTCTCCACATGAAGCATAAGAGCTCTTTCTAATTCCTGTATATACCTGCACTGTTTTCTCCCTTTACCATTAGAATTCACTTAGAGATCTTCTAGACTGTGTGATTATGCAAGATTAGGCTTCTAGCCTTTCAATGGAAATAACAATTGGAGTGGGTGGCTATAAATGCAGCTGCAGACAGCAGCCAGGAGAAAAGCACCGGAAAAATGTGTTCTCTGGAGCACAAGAATTGTTATAGCTAGTCTGTGTGGCAGAAGTGGCTTGGGAATGGTGACTGTAGGCTGACAAAGTGGGGACTGGAATTGAGCAAAAGAGGAAACGGAGCCTGGCTGAGCACTGTCTGTCCTTCTGTATGAAATCACAGCACAAGTTGTTGCAGTGGCAAGCAGTGATTGTCTGCAGGAGCTGGTTTGGTCTATCAAAGCATCCCCACTTCAGAGAGTCACTCAGCATCACTGAATGTGCCTTCAGATGATGATCGAGAGCAAATAACTTGAGTAATGCCTGACTTACCAACCTGTCTATCAGGTGCCACGTGTTTCTTATCTTCTTGCACACTGCACATCTTCTATCTTCTTTGAGAAGGCAGAAAAGAGAAGCATTTAGAAAGTTGGAAATAGAAAAGACATCTTCAGATGTTTTACCACAGTGGTGATGACCAGGATCTCTCATGCCTTACATCGTGCAATGTAGTGTGATCATAAAACCTTTACCTGGTGTGCAGGGCTGTGATTGACATGCTCCTATTTCAGTGCACTGCTGGCACAAAAAGAGGAAAATCTCTGCCAATTCTGAGCAGTGCAAGGTGCAAGACCAACAGATGAGTCAATCTAATTCAGTCCTGCAGTGCACCTGTATAATGAATAGCACATTATCACACCCTTTACATGATTACCTCTTATATAATATAGTTAGTCTTCATAGCCTTTTGTACATCACATTATTTATTCTTTCATCTAATGTATTTGGAGTAACTTGCTAGCAAGATGCAGCCCTTTCTATCCTTCTAGGGACAACAATACCAGGAATAAATGTTAAACTAAAGGAAGGAATAATTAAAAAAAAAAAAAAAAATAGCAGCTCTATTTGCGCTATGCTGAAATGCGTTTCTTGGCAGCCCTAGAGATTCAACAGTCTGGTATTTATCATGATGAAACCCAGAAATGTCTGATGATTACATGAGGGCAATAAGGAGATGGAGCACAAACTGCAGGCTAAGAGATAAGGGTACGTTTTGACGGTAGGAAACTGCTACAGCAGTGGTATGTTGAGTCGGCTGCCAGGGGCAAGGATCAGCAGTGCTGATCAGCAGCTGTTGGAGACCACAGTGCAGACGCAGCTTCTGGGATTTCTCCCTCCTGAGGAGACAAAAGGTCATCTGCAGCTGCTAATGGAAATTCTCCCTGTGAGCTGGACCTCCATTCGTCCTAAGGAGGTGCACCACAGTTTTATGTTTGCAGAGAGAACTCTCAACCTTGCACATGCGTATGTGTGCTCGTGCCTAAGGAATATGCACGTGAAGTTGCCTTGAAAACTTCCTGGGCAGTTGTTATGGACAGTGTCCTCAGAGGTCCGTGCTGACGCGGTGGTGATTCATTACTCTGAACAGAGGGAGAGAACTCCCAGCCTTTGAGCAGTTGCATCCCAGTGACAGAAATCCCACAACTCCCTTTGCTTTGTGTTATTTTTATGAGCACAAAGCCGAAGAAACACACAATCCTTCTGTTTTGGCTTCAGTTAATCTTTTATACTACAGAATATTTGACACAAGATTCAAGGGAATGACAAATTGCACTCCAGCGCTGGCACTTTGTAAAGAAAATTCAATAAAAACATGCAGACGTGCTGCTCGTCATATAGATCTTGTAAGCTCACATAGGCAGTAGCATGAGTTTCTGCCTGGAAAATACATTCAGCAGCTGCTTTCACCATCCTCTCTGGCCTGGATAAAACCACCAGCCTTTAGGATCAATGATCTCGTAACTCACTGAGCAGCAGACCCTGTCGTCCCACAGGGCCAGGGGCATCAGAAGCAATTAAAGAAAAATGAGAATCGGTTTGAAGAATTTAATAATCATTCAAGTAGCAGGGGAAAAAAAAAAAGGATTATATCACTGATACACTAGAAAGAATAGCATATGCTCTCTAGGTAAGCATTATGGCACCCACAGAAGTAAGCCTGAAACCGCAAGGACTCGCACTGTAAATTATTTGGTTCTGAAGAACTAGAAAACAATATGTTGAAAATCAATCCAAGAAGCTAAGGAAGTGAGAAGTGGGCAAGGAAGGGGTTTCTGTCTCCAGCCCTGGCACAGACTAAGAAACTAAATACCTTCTAGAACTTGTGCCTGTCTCCTCGTAGCAATTTTGCCTCCCAGCATATCATAGAATTATATCACGGCTTGTGTTGCAAGAAACCTTTAAGATCATCCAGATATCATACCCAGCTCATTTTTTCTAGTCACCTCTACAGCTACTTTTGGAAATTCACAGTTGTTTATCCTTTGCAGCTCTCACGTGCCCTGTTCTGTTGAACAGACATGCTCAGCACTTCCTTCCTGGCCAAACAGCCACGTCCTGCTGCAGCGGAGCACCCACATCTCCAGGTAGGTTTTCCCTGCATGTGGGGCTCTTCTGGGATGCCTGAACTCGCAGTCTCTGGTTTCTCATTGCTCTGTCAGGGGATGAGCACGACAGATAAACTGATTTTCATGAAATGTTCAGAACGAGTAACACTTTTCTTTCATGTTCTGGATGTCTCTGCTACAGAAGACATACTCTGCCTGCAACAGAGTAATTAAGCAGCTCTGCTGATGGGGTGTCAGAGGATGGGCCTGATTACTGTTCATCCAGGACTGTCTTCCCCAGTCCCAGGCCCTCCAACATGATTTTCTTGCAATTCTCTGAATTTCTTTCTGCATTAATTTCAGCTGGTCTTGGGATTATTTGTAAAATGGCCTTGGGGAACTTGTTCAAAGGCACTGCCGCCGCAGACGACTTTGCATTTCAAACCAAAGCATTTCACTCCTATCTGTCTGGACACATGAGCTGCTCAGCACTGCTTCATTAGGCAAGTTATTTTTAAATTCTCAGAAAGGGCAAAACATTGAGAGAGGAATTATCATCTGCTACTGAAACAGCTGCAAAAAGGAAGAGGCATCAGCCCTTTGTGGGACCCCCTGCTACTCATGTGATTAACCAGATGGCAGTACCAAGGGGCACCCACTTGCACTCAGGAGACACATGAGATGTCAGAAATTCCATCCAAATATAAGGATTGCTGGGGGACCACCAAAACAGCAGGTCTGATGTAAATAAGAGGGGGGACCATCAACACTGAATAGGAAAATGTCTGTGACAATTTCTCTTCCCCTGGCCTCATCCTGTGCTTCCCCTTTTTTCTTCTTCCCGTTTTTCTCATAAGGTCAATAAGTAATATACTGGGGAAAATAAACAAACAAGCAAACAAACAAAGCACTTTACAAACCTTCCATTCTAACTTACCAATACAGATAAAAATATAAAAGGGGCCCAGAGTCCTTATTCCCTTAAGAAACAGATAAAACCCAGCAGGCAGCCAGTGCTTTCACAATGCCAAGGGGCAGCAATAAGCTGATGTTATGTGGAGGTACCCTTGCATCGTAGCATGCTTATGCTTCTCAGCAGCTGACATCATTCTTACAGCACAGAGTTAGAGCAAAAGGCCCAGCAATAAAGCTGTTTTGGGTGATGGTTTTTTTTGCAAATGCTGATTGCCCCACACCTTGCGTTGCTCAGAGCAGCTATGGCTCATACGGATAAGGTTATGCAAGTGAAACAAAGGACTGAAAAGCTGTACCCGGTGGCAAACACTGACTACATCTAAAAACAGAGGTGAGAGGACTGGGAACGGCCCTTTAATGCACCTGACAGTACACACGTGTTGTTAAATATTTTCAATGTTGGACGCTGCCATAGCAGGTAAATTGCAGGTAAGCTGTTTCAGTGGACAACTTCCCCCAGTGTTAAAAATTTTCTAGTGTATGTACAGCAACCGAGCATTGATACCCAGCTACCAAACTTCACTTAGCCCGGTAAAGAAGGCTTCAGTGTTAAATCTCTCATGCACACTCCTTGAGGCTGCATATAAAGTGTCCATGAACATTTTCATTCTTGATAAACTGTGTTTTTTGGGTGTTTCTCACACGGGCGTGCTGCCCAGCTCTGGGAAGCCTTCCTCTGTTCCTTTCCACAAAGAGGCCACGGGATCACAGCAGCACTCACACCCGTGCCTACAACAGAGGTACAAACCTCTGTCATCTCCCTTGGTGTCCCTGCTTTTTGCTTCCAGGGAACTGTTAGAACCTCTTATCGCAGCTGATTATTCCTCTTGTGAATCACTGTTTTCCAGGACTTTGTCTCCCGCACTGCAGTCCAGCTGCCATTCTATTCTTAGGCAGATGAGTTTACATCTGGTGGCATTTAAAAACATGTTGTGTGCTTAGGCTTAGCTCATTAAGTGATCCAGATTAGGTTTTGTATCAGTGACCTGCCCCTCACTTTGGTTTGCCTGCAGATAACCAGTAATGATTTTGTGCTTTCTTTTAGGCCACTGATCACACGTTAAGTGGTGCGGGGTCAAGAACTCATAGCAAGGAAGCTGTGCTGTGTTCAGTGATGAGTCTGCTTACAATTGCACTCCAAGACCTGTCGGTTCGTTTTCAGTCCAATTAATACTTGTCATATGACTTACATTGTTCCTCTTTCTCAGTCAAAATATTGTGAAAGACATGTGTCTTACCAAGTGAAGGTTTATTATATCAGTACTACTACTTGAAAATCACGATATTAACTTGACAAAGCCCAGTTTTCCTAACGTTGCAATATCTTCTTGAAACGGTTGATTAGTGAGGCTTCTTAACAGCACTGCGTTATTTTGCTTGGATCTGCTATCAGTATGTCAGGAATATACCACATTTGCTCAAATGAAACCATACTTTCCCCCTACAGGCCCCTGCTTTATTACAAGAAGTAATACCCCCACCATGTCTTACACAGACAGGCTCATGCTTTTCTGCCTGCTACACAGACAGGCAGGGAATTCAGAAGGTAGCATGTGGAGGGACAGTACCTACATGAATACGTAACCTCTCCTGAGAGAGCAGCACTGCCTAATAAAAAGATCTCCAATCAGAATTTGTTTAAGTCTAGCAAATTACTGAAAACGCCTCTTTAAATTGCAAAATTCTCCTCCTCTGTCACTTTAAATGTCTTTGATGCTGATTAAAAAGTGACCAGCTTGAGATATTGTTTGAATGGAAATATTTCGTTGAGCAAGACATACACACAGAACTTCCCTCTGCTTGTCTAACGAAGAAGGCCTGTGACCAGAACCAGTGACAAGTAAAGCAATGTAGGCAGCAGTGACATGTAAAAAGAAAAGTTAGACTGTTAGGAATTGTTATAACCTTAGGTTTCCTTTCAGGTTTATTCTGAGCTGGTATATTAGTATAAATAGGATTCATTTGCCTGCTTGGTACCTGGCTCTGCTAATGCTTGGAGTACATAAGGATTTGAGGTGTTCTTTTTTTCCTTTTTCGCTTCAGGTTTAGAAGCTCCCAAGAGATTTTGATTTTTCTCACCTCACTGCGTTTGGATTATTACTTATCTATATTGTGAATAAATTATTTTAATACGTTTCTAGAGGAAAAAAAAAAAAGCAAACATTTTTCCTCATCTATCACTGCATAGCAAATAGCCAGTTTTTAAGACCCCAGGGGATTTAAAGCAAATTTATTTATCCTCATTGAAGGAAACGACATTAAACTTACCATGGAAAAATGTTGTAATTCTCCTTTGCTGTACATACATTACTGAACTGAAAACTCTTAAGGATGAATTACACCAGGATTTGGCTATAGGTCTGGGATTTTTTCCTCATTGCTGCAGAGTTCTCAGTGCAAATATATTTTCCCTTACAAACTCTTTGAAATACAGCGCTACCCTGATCTAATTTTTTTTCAAGGAGATATGCATGCGCAGGCCATTAATTGTTATTAATGTCAACTGGGCACTGAAATCCACTAAGTGGTTTTGAAAAATCAGAGCTTATTCTTCATCTGATGGACCCTGTGAGAGTATTTGTGTAGCACCTCCACTCAGTCTCGCTGCAGAGGGTGGGAAGGTGCTTGTCCCCAGTCATCTCCTCCAGACCTCTGCTACAAGATTTTAATGCTGAAATAAAGCAAGGATCAGCAGAACTCAGCCACCATCTCCGCACATCACTGGGTATCCATCTCTCAGCAAACTGCAGTAAGAGTAGGAGCTCATGGAAATAAAGTAGAGTACTTTTCATTCCTCTGGTGCTGCCCATGTGATGATGGTCTACACTTTCAGCTGGTTACTCAAAGTATTTTATTGAGGGGAAGAGTCAAACACAATTTGTTTGCCATAAACAAATGTCATAAAAGACTGTTATAAGATACTCTGAGACTGCTCCAGGAGCATAGTCCATTATCTCATCTCTTGTTTCAAATAGAAGAATAGGCTCCACCTCCCATTTACTGCATAATTCTAACGTTTTGCTGCTTAGGTTATTGGTGTATAACAAAACCACTTTTATCCTACTCTTATCTTGCCTCATATTCACAAAAGTTAGGGAGCAAATACTAGATTCATGTTCATGCATAAATCACTGCTGTAGTTACACCACCTCCTAGTTCTTTAAGGTCCATCATTGGCATACTCTGATGGATGTCCTGCTGATTTACTTATTGCCAATGCTGACACTCAGTGGCTTATCAATTGACAGCACAAAGCTTTCCACAATAAAATGGATCAATTGTTCACTGATCATATGCTCCCTGAATTACTGATGTTTTACATCGGAATGATTTTTTGCCTATTTCAGAGATGGCTGCCAAATAAAGCAAGCTCACATACTGAACCATGGGACCTTTCTCTCTTCAGATGATATTTTCTCCAAACCCTGGAATCTATCTTTGTGAAAAGATCTGTTCATCATATGTAGATGGGTTAAGAGTAGCGTAGAGATTGTAGGGGAAAATATATTTGCACTGAGAACTTTGCAGTATTGGGAAAAAAATCCCAGACCTATAGTAATATCATGGTGTAATTCTCCCAACAACAAACATTTCAGCACATTAAAATTGTATATATACGTATGTATATATATGTATTTTTTTACATTAAATTCACTCTTATTTTTCTCCTTTTTTCTACTTTTTTAAAAATTTTACTTATATTGATGAATGTGATTAAAGTTTGACCCTACAGCAAACCCTACAATACTGCACAATTCACATGGCAGCAATAATGCAAAGTAATAAAGGGATTTAAACCTACTCTTTCGTCTCCCATTTGCTTTAAATAAAACATAACAAATTAACCTTCTATAAGCAGATTTTAAGCTGAAGTTGGTATTACCAATCTGTCATGCCAACTGTATCAGACATCATCCCTCCACCTGCAGCTAGAATAAGCTTCCATGTTTTATGCACTAATTCAGCAAAAAATATAGTTGGAGATGTACATCTAATCCAGATGGAACTGGCACTGCTCCTTTAGTAACAGTTTTGGCATCATGGTGTTAGTTCTATTGCTTTCCTAACCCATTTCCTTTCACGGTCCCATCCTGGGGGGAAAAAAACAAACAAACTAGCAACTGACCACTTCATTCTCTCCTTCACAAACACTATAGCTGTCTTTGAGTTGTTATACCCCAAGGAAATAAACGAAGATAACTTCCAAGGAACTTTACTTTTTCAAATGTCATTTTTAGTAGTTACTTATGAGACAGTAACATGGGATCTTTCCCAGCTTCTGTAGGAATTCATCCTCTGCAAAGCTTTAACCCTTTCTTCTCCTTAAGCCAGTACTCAGTGTAGCACCACAGACCCCTCGGGTTCAAAACCGGGCCTGTGGTTTTCTCTGTCCTACCTCTCTCCTCTTATCTTTTCAGTCACGGGTTTTTCCCTTCTGCACCTTATTGATTCCTGATCCTCCTCTTCTACCAATCTTCCACAAGAGAGGTGCACTGACCCTAGAGGTAATGCAAGCGGAATTCAGTCTTAGTGAGAGCACAACTACAGAGAAATTTAACCTAAAAGTAGGCTCACAGAACATGGGAAGTGTAGTGCTTAACTGAAGCTCACACTGTCAAATAGGAACATCTGCCTCTTCTGCAGCATCACTCATCTTCAGCACACAACACCGGGGTAACGGCCAGATTGAGGAGAAGGAAGCCCTGCTAGCAAGGCGAGGAGGGTGACAGCCTTGATGACAGTCCCTTCTACAGAGCTGGGAAACGTTGCCCATCTCCTGCCTCGCTGCTGGCACCTTCATCCACCACGGCCCAGGTGAGCACTGTGAGGTGACACGAAATGGCCCCCACAGCTCTTGAGGACAAACGAGCCGTGCCACTCCTTCACGCCAACGGCATCACTCGAGGGCTATGCTGAGCCCTGGGGGAGCAGGAGGCTGCGAGCACACGGCCGCCACAGCTCCCCGTCACCTCCATGCTATCTACCCCAACACCTCCGCCTTTGCCCCTCTTCAAAATGGCGGCGCCCCTCCCCCTCAGCACCTCGCTTGGGCCGCTCTACCCTCCTCGGTGGTCCTCCACTCTCCTCTCGTTGGTCCGCGTCCCCCACCCCGCCCCGGAGGAGCCGTCTGCGCGTGCGCAGAGGCCCGTGTCTTTACTTCCGCTGTCGGCGGCCGCTTCCGGGCCCCCGTTCCTTGGTAACAATGGAGCAGAAAATGGCCGCCTGAGAGGGAAGGTAGGGCGACGCTGCGGCTGCTTAGGGACGGACGGAGCGCGGCGAGCCGGCACCGAGCCCGCTGAGGACCGGGGAGAGCAGCGGAGCGAAAGCTGAAGAGACGGCGGCGGGCGGTGAGTGCGGAGGCCCGGTCGCGGACACTCAAGATGGCACGGGGAAGGGAGAGGCCCAGGCCCAAGGGAGGCGGCGGCGGCGGCCTCCGCCCGGCACTAGGGGCGGTCGGGGGACGCGGGCTCCTCGGTCCGGTGATGCGTCTCCGCCGAGTGAGCTGCAGGCGGCTGCGCCGGGCAGGGCGGCCCCGGGCTCCGCTAGGCTCGGCGGGCCGCACCCGCTTGAGTTGGAGCGGGGCCGTGCCGGAGCCAGGGGCCGTGATGGCGGGGTGCCTGAGGCTGTGTCCCAGTGCTCCGCGTGAGCCGGGCCCCGTCGCCCCGGGGACTTCTCCGCCTTTGCCTGGGGCGCGTGATGGAACGAGAGGAGAAGGGCAGTTAGGGCTCCTCAGCCGCCCGGCAGCTGGGTGGGGGGAGGATTGGAAATAGCTCTTTTTGGGAGAGGTGGGGTTGGGGAGGATTACGGGCACTGCCCCAGGCCTTGTACCGCTTAGAACCTGCTTGAGGATTCCCGGCTCCATCAAGTCGGTGCTTACAGGTTAAGTTCCTCGCGTTAAGGCAGGAGCCCTGCTGGGGGAGGTGGGTAGAAGTAATTCTTCATACCGTTGTGCCTTTTGGGAGGGTCGGGATCATCGTGTGACTGCTAAAAGCTGTTGTGGTTGCTATTACTGTCTTATTAGTTTCTCTCCACTTAGTCATGTAACACCTGTTCTGTTACCTTGCTTCCTGTGCAAGTTTTTCCTTCCTTTTTTTAATACTGTCTACTGACATTTGTGAGTTTCTGTTTACTGTATTTCAAAACTGTTGTCAAGTGTAACAATACAAATATATGTCAGCCTTAATGGAGGGGTGATATCAAGTTGTACAAAATGTGTTTTTTTTTTTAAAGTTCATTGTTTGTTTTGATTTTAGTGTGCAATAGGAGTCTGAAAAAAGATTTAACAGTGTAAATACACTTTTTAAATTGAATATTCTTGTTTGTGTGTCTGTTTTTCAAGAGGGTAGTCATGAGGAGCTTGTAAACAAGGATTCCGTTGGGACTGTATGCAGTAGGGCAGTTTCACATCTGATGTATTTCTCCTGTTTGTGATGACGGTATTGGTTGTTTTCAAGTTGTAAGTTGCCATGAAAATGCTAAAGAAGCTCCAGTACCACTCTGTCCCAGGGTGTTAGTTGCAGTGATGTGACCAAGTGATTTCAGAAAAAAATCAACTGTTGCCTGTTTATTATACAGTCAGTCATCTTAACTGAGAGTTTGATGCTTAGTTTTGTTGGAGCAATCAACTACCACTGACAAATGACTGCATTCCATCTATAAGTTTACCGTGTTAGAATGAAACTAATTATAGCTTGGAATTTTGTCGCCTCTGCTACTAACAAGGGGGAAGCACAACACACATAATAAAATTAAGAGATTTTGGCTATACTGGACACGAAGCATAGCAGTTACAGTGTTCTGTTCATCAGTTTCTGACTACATAAATGTTTTGTAACTGGGAAACCACAAGATTTTTTTCAAGCTTGTAGTTGTTGCCAGCTGTATCGAATTTATTTTCCGTGTTACTGACTACATGAACATACCAAGGTGTACTGGAAAGCAGTGTTGCAAGTTTCTGGACTTCATTACATGTTTCTTTTTTTTTTATGTCAGTATTTTTAGGGGAATGAGTAATGTGATCCTTAAACGGAAACATTTTTAAAAACACCCATGTATTCATGTACTTGGCTACTTTATTCCTCTGTTCCCTATCCCTATGGAAATGCTTCAAAATAAGTTCCTTAATCTTGGTAGAATGCTTCTGGAGTGGAAATGTTTTGGTTGTTTTTTTTGTTTTTTTTTTTTTACAGCTGTAACTTAATGACATTTTCTTGAGCCCAGAGATTGCGTTTGAGTCCAATTTAATAAAGTTCAGCAACTAGGTTGTTCTTAAAGTTTTTTTAGAGATTTCAGTTTTGATGGAGTTCTTTTGTAGTTATCTCGGTCTTGAAAACTTATCAACTCTTCAGCTTGAAAAACTTAATCTTGAAGGGATAAGGCAGAACTAGAACATCTGTTATCACATTTTTTGTTACGGTCTTGTGCATCTCAAAACCAATACTTCTGAACAGTGTTGTAGTGTAAGAACTTGAGAGTTGACTTCTGTGTGATGAATTGGGTATAGCCAGAAGCAGTATGCAGACTCAGTTTTGCTTTTGCACGGATTCTTAGCTACTGTTAAAATGATGAGAAACACACAAGGCTATGTTTCCTTCATGTTGTTGAGGTTTGTAGTAGCAGGTGCTGGTTGGCACCTTTGCTGTTTAGCGGTGTTGAAGCTCAGCTTTTTACTTTCTGCAGAGTTGTACGGTCTCATGAAACCATCTAAAGAAAATTGGTTGTGTGGGAAAAGTCAGCATGGACTTTTTCTTAATTTAGTAACTTAAAAGCATTTTACTTAGCGTATAATTTCAGTATGCAAGATGCTTGTGCACATGATCTTATGGAAATGCTTGAGCTTGCCTGTCTTAGTTTGTCATTGGGAAACAGAATTCAAGTCTTGTAGATGGATTTTTTTCAAGTCAAAGAAGTTTTGCTTAATTTTTCCCCCCATTTTTCTGTTCCTAGAGTGTTAGACAGCAACAACAAATCCATGCGCTGGAATTCCTGTGTGGGTTTGTTGGTAGTGAATTTGTCATTGTTGTATTGGCCTTTTACTAGAAGCTGTATTAGCAGCAGTACTATGGAGAAGGTGAAAGTAAATGTAGAGCTAGGTTTTTTTCAGTGGATCGTTATTGGCTCTGTGCTCTCAGTAAACAGAAGTTCTCCTTCCTCAGAAATCAAAACACTGTGTGATGGGGATCAGTTCAGTGGGTTCAGCTTCTTAGCTGTCAGTCCTGTTTACGCTGCTGCCTTTCAGTGTCAGCGCTGGTTACTTTCGTGCAGAGTATTACTTCTGTGGAGCTTCAGCCTGGCTCCTGCCTGCTGACAGAGCAGGAAGATCACTACTGGGGGAAAGAGCAGTTTTGTGAGACTTCTCCCACTGTTGGAAAGTTCATAAACTTGAGTGTGTTCAGCTTTTTCCTTGTCGATATCACCTCAATTTGAGCACAGAAGCAATGCTTTCTTAATTTTCTTTTCAATCTCTACGTGAAAAATGCTGTTTTAATAAGTCCAGGTTATAAAACTTGAAGCATCTGATTTTGACCATCCTCGTCCTCCTATATTCAGAGCTCCACCTTCATTCCTACATGCTCAGTGTTCTGTAATTGTGAAGCTCCACACTTCTGTATGGAAGGTAACAATAGAAACCTGTAATGAATTGCTATATTTTCTAGTTATTTGAGGTGGGCACAGTGGGCTCTTACGGAGTGAGATGTCAAGTGTTTCATTCCTTTGTACCAGTCTGTTTTGTCAAAATGTTTTTCTTGTTATTTTCAGTAATTGTTCTGTAACATTATTCATTTGCTTTCTGTTATTTAAGATGTATATTCTGGATGATATTTTGCTTCGTGGACTTTGCTTTGAAACTCAGTAGAGTGATGAATTATCTGAATCCTTGTTTAACACTCTGTATTAAGCTGGCGTTTAAATTTTATAGCACTCATAGAAGACGTTTTCTTTCAGCTTTCAGAAAGTGATGCATGCTCCAAAGTAGTTTTTTGAGGCAAAGGGGACTTAAGGGACTTCTTGAGTGCTTAGAATTCGTAGTACGTTCAGAAAGAGATCTAATAATCATATGGAGCTGTTTTTGTCAGAGTGTGTGTAGAAAGCAAGAGTACCAGGAAAAAAAGTATATCCAAAATTCATGATGCAGCTTTGCAAACTGCAAAAGTTGGTTACTAATCTAGATATTAGAAAAGATAACACGTGGATTGTACTCATGCTATTGTAGCCTTCGATCTCAGAACACTTGTGTAGCTGTAAAAAAACAACAGAAATGTGGCGAAGCTCCACCTAGAATGCAACTAGCTGTTTGGTTTTACTGTTCTATGGTATCTTTTTTCTTTAGTAATGGGATTCACTGACAGTTCTTGCTTATACTTTTGAGTTTGTAGTCTTGAGTGATGAAATATTTATGATGACGTAGTTCCTGTTATGTATCTTTCTGCTGCTTCTGAGTATTGAGGAATCAGGCACTGACTAGCATGGAAACTGTTTTTCCTCTTCTCGTTCTTCTAGGAAAGCCTTGTACTTGGACTGGGGAAGGTAAAGGGGAGTTGATATTGCATGTGAAACTGGTTCTGCTTTTGCTTGAAGAACCCGGAGTACCAGAACTGCCCAATATAGCTCTGTTCCTGTGTCATTTGAGAAGTCTAATGGGAGAGACTTGTGTCTGAGGCTGATCCTGCCAAATGGGGTGGTATGTTAGAGCTGCTGGGCTCAGAGTTCACAGAAAGTGCTTTCAACAGGCAGCTGGGTTGCTCTTCCGATGTAGAGTTGAAGTGTCCATGAGGTGAAATCTTTGGTGAAATTGGGGAAAAAATAGTTAACCTGAAACAAGCTAAAACCAAAATGAAAAGCATTTCTGGCTTCCACTACCGAGTTGCCTCTTTGAGTCAAAGGCTTTGATAATTACTGCAGACTGGATGTAGGTAGGCAAGGTGCTCTACTGGTTGAAGTACCTAATTAAAAAGAGGCTATGAGTCATAAATGAGAAATTAGCCTTTTGCTGAGCACATCTATGAGACACTTATTCATACTGCCATCATCCTTTTTGTGTGCACAAAGGTATTAATCGTGTTGCTGGAACATGAGGTAACTCAGGAAGCATTTAACATACAGGGCACTAGAGATGCTCATGTAACGCTGGAATACTGGTAACACCTAGATGGGGAAAGTTTTGGAGGAGATCCTTGTGCAGCTCATGAGCTTCTGATTTGCTTCTGCAGTTTAACTAATGAATTGCCTTTCTCTTCTCAAAATAAGCCATAAATCTAATAAAGGTTATAACTGTAAGGCATTGTGTTTCCTTAGGACACTGAAACGCTAGTTTCCTGGGAAGAGCTAAATGCTGAGCAATATGGAGATAGTGTTACTGCTGGGAGTGAATGGACAACTCAAGTGTTTTATTACTGCCCCCCATACCACTAGGTTTTTATAAATGGTTGTAAATTCCTGACTGATTGGATTTTGTTTACACAGACTTGTTGCAAGGAAAGGTAAAAAAAAAAAAAAAAATCTTGTTTTCTGTGAGAATGGTAACTTTGCCTTGTTGAAGAAATACCTAATTATTAAATCATCTCAAATATCCAAATAACATAATATTACTTCGTCTTGAATAAAATAACGTAATCCAACAATACGTACTGGGGGCTTGCTGTTGTTGTTTATGTAGCAGCAGTGGAGAAGCAGCTCATCGTTTGTGTTCTGATGTCCATCTCTGTGTCTGAGTGTAACTGCAGTCAGGATCCTCTGCTGACTTGTCAGAGGATGGGGGCACCAATTAAGGGTTCCCTGCAGTTAATGTGTGTGGGTGTTCACCTGCAGAAGAATGTTTCTTTTTCTCTTTTTTAAGAAAGAGGCAGTAGTTTATTCTAGCTGTGGCTCAGTATGCTGTCTTGTTTTGGGTAACCTTTAGGTGATTTTTCTCCTCTTTTCTGTGTAAAGATTACTGGCTATCTCAGCTAGAGTTTGTAATAATCAACAGGTCAGAACTTCCTACTCATACAAGTGACCTTCCCCACCCTTTGTAAACTTGATGCTGATGAGGGAGAACACTGAAGGAGGAAATACTGTTTCTTTTTACTTAAATAAGAACCAAACCAATAGAAGAAAGAGAAACAAGACTTGAAGTACACCTGCTTGTTAGATAATCAAATGCTGGTCATTCTTCTGTAACTTAATAGCATACCTGCAGATTTTCCTTTGTCAGGTTTCCTGATGTTGCTGTGATCAACTTCATTAAGTTAGTTGTAATTTTCTGCAGTATATAAGCTGAGAACAGAATCCTGAATGAGGGATGGGTTTCCAGATGATTGTATGATTCTGTGAGGCTCCACCAGGTCCAGATAGGAGTGAAGCAATATGTGCTGCCACCGTGGAGCTCCTGCTGCATGGCTGGAGGATGCGTGACCCACAGAGTCATGCTGGGGCTGTAAAACACCTGGGAATGGTTGAGTATGTTCTGTCTGTATGCATTGATGTGAGAGATGAGGCTTGAAATGTACAGCACACAGTGAAGAGAGAAAGTAGCAGGAGTCATCGAGTAGAAATCCTGTTTTCTGTGTGCTGGTTTAGTGTCAGAGCTCTAGCTTGAAGAATGTTGGCCTGTTTGCTAACAATGATAACAAGGGGAGAGTGTTGTTGCACACGTTTCTGCCCCATCTGTTTTTGTTAATGCAAACATCCTGTAGAGATTCATAGTATCTAGAGGACGCTGAAGCTAAATGGTGTGAAACTGGGGTTCAGTGCACCTAGTGTGCTCTGTTTTGCTGGCTCACGTTGGGAAGGTATAGTGTGTTTGTCACTAGTGGAAATAGCCCTAATGTAGATGGAACTGATCATCAGGATCTCTGCTCTAAGGCTGTTTTCTTGGCAGCAGTATTTGTTCTATCTCAGCTGGCACCTGATCTTACAGTTTACGAAGGTAGAACTGACGGAAGAAGAAAGGGGAGCAAACCTTGGAACCAAACAAGATTTGTATGATTGTCAGCATTCCCTTAAGGTCAGCTGTTGAAGTATACACGGTGGTAAAGAGGAGATTATTTTTCTCAACTTGTTTTGACGTTTTTTTTTTTTTTTTTTTCCCTGTCCAAGAATAGAGTTCACTTTGTTTTCTGAAACAGAGCAGGCAAAAGTCTTAGTATCAAGTAGGTATTATATAGCCAAGGTGCTGTGAGCACTAGAATTCATAGTGTCAAGGAATATTTTAGAGCACAGGCAGTACGGATGCCATACTTTGCGTGTGTAGTGTACTCTTTTAAAACCTGCTTGTTAAATTAGTCTAGTGCTTACAAATACATTAGCATTTCAGTCTTCATGAAGAGCACGCTGTGTTTTAAGCTGGGTAAATATCAAGGTAGCAGCTATTTTGAGGAAAATATTTTATAAACAACTTTTTGCTGCTCCTATCCTTTAGTAGATTCTTATGTTCCCTTATTTTTCTGTTTTGTTTTGTTGCCTGTGTTTTGTTGCTATCTCCTTCATAAACACAGAAAGGGGATGAGGGTAATGCAAGTTAGAGTTGTAAACCGTGTTCCTGAAATTAATGCATCTCTTTAAATTTCTTTGGGATTCAAATCCCTCATTCTACTCTGGGTTCAGATGGTTCTTGTAAAAAGCAGCTTTGTCTTTCTGATGTTATCTTGAGAATGGAAATGTCTTGAGGTTAGTTGGGGTCATAATTCTGCTACAGAAAGCTTGTAAAAAGCTGTTTGAGTTTCAAGCAAGCTGTGTTCTTGTTAGAAGTATGCATCTGAGATTTGAAGGGCGTACAGATGTCATAACTGAGCCCAGTCTGTGCTGAATCCACCTGCTGGAACGGTTGTGCAACTTCCCCTGTGAATGGCTTCATTTATCAGCGTGTTTGACAGCACATCACATGCAAGTCTTCAGATTGTAGCAGCGATGTAGCAATGCAGAGGCAGTTGGTAGGCTGCCATTGGAAACACTAGTAAGCAAAGGGATTGCTGCTGCTTATTGATTTTAAAAAAAAAAGCAGAAATGAACAGGGCCAAAAAGCAGTAACCTTCCATGCCTGTAACAGGGCCATCAAGTTGTTTGTGCCTTACTATGACTAACCTGAAAGAAAGTGTTAGAATTCAAGGCAAGTTTGGAGTAGCTATTTTCTGATCTGTAAGCCTGCAGTAGCAGGATGGCCTGCCCTGTGGAATTTTGTACTGTTCCTCACCGGGGATACCAGTGCACTTTAATTTTTACCGTGGCAGATGAAATCTCCCAACTACTCCAGGAGATTGTACTGTGCTTATCTTCTGTGGTGAAGCACTGGTGTTAACTGTGGGCAGTTGGGACAGATATGCTGATATACAAAAAAAAATACTGTTTGCATTAGACAGATCTTAAGTGTTGGCAGTTTCCCAGTAAGCAAAAAAAAAAAAAAAGCTTTATTCTTCCAGTATTTTCATGTCACATGAAGCATGGTTCAAATGAAAGGAGCATTTTTTAATGAGGAATATTATTGCAGAGCTTTTTAGCATGCAGAGGATTAGCGTGCTAATCACCTCCCTGAGTAACTGGATTCTACCAGTTGTACGGGAAAACTCTTAATGTTGTGAGGAGCAAGCCATAATGATTAAGGCAGCTAGTTATTTTGACTTCATTTGATGTATTTGCATGATGCAACTGCTGCCAGAACGTCTCCTGCATCTGCATGTATTTTGTTTTAATTTTGATCAAATACAAACTTTGTGTTTATGGATTACTTTTTATCTTTTTTGGGATGTTGAGGAAGATCTCATCAAAATGAAAGACAACGTCAGGAGCAGACGAGAGTGAAAGAAAAAGTTGTTTGTAGCATAAGTTATGATGTGTATTCACACTGGGGTTTTGTCGTCAGCGTCAGAAATTCACTAACTACTGAAACTTGCAGGTGAATTCTCTTGACATAGAACCACAGAGCTGATTTTACAACTCCCGTTCCCTCCTCCCATTTTTTTTTTTTTTTTGTGGAAACAGCCCTTTTTGTTGTTTGTTTGTTTGTTTGTTTTCACACATAGTGTTCTACAGCGTCTTCAGACTAATTTAAATCATAAATAATCCATTCTTTTTCCAATTGACTTGGATGTAGAAGAGAGTCTCTCATAGTTGTCAGCAAGCTGGACTGATTCCTGTTTTCTTTGCCATAGTGCAAGGCAGGAAGAAGTAATAAATACTTAGTTCTGTACTCTTTTAAGAGCTGGAGAGCATAACCCTGGTTGGCTTGTACCTTGCACTGTTGTGTGTCACAGTAAGGCACAGTTCTGTGCTTTGTGAGGTAGCTGTAGTATTAGGAGTATCTTAGGAAAAAAGCAGGCAGTTGTTAACCTAGTAAACTGATAAGATTTCTTGTGTTTGTACTTGTTAACTATTTGAATATTGGTAGTGATGGCTCTTGTTTGTACTTGTTGAAGTGGGGAAATCTCATTTGTGCTCCATGTTGTTAAGCAGCTTTATCTGAACTGCAGCTTCATTAGCAAAGTCTTTTCCACCTCAAATTTAATGGCAAATATGTATTGCTGATAAGTCACACCTAAGTATTGTGCTCTGTTTCATTAAGTTGAATGAGGGATTTGTTTTCTTTTTTTAGATATTATTCCATTTGTCAAGATGGAAAGCTCAGATTCTAGTGATAAAGGAAATATTGATCAATCAGAAGCACAACGTCAGAGTCAGCTAGATCGCTTAGATCGAGAAGAAGCTTTCTACCAGTTTGTAAACAACCTGAGTGAAGAGGATTACAGGCTTATGAGAGACAACAATTTGCTAGGAACACCAGGTATGTAATGCTTATGTATGTACATCTTACTACAACTACTTGGAGGTGATTTGTCTTCTGTTCTCCTTAATCTCTTTTACCCATTTAGTTTGTTTGCTGTAGGGTAGGGATTTAACTTCCTGCTAGTTTGTGCATCCTCCAAATTGAGGGACCACTGACTAGTGGAGAGGGAGTCGGGATGGTGTGGATTCAGCAGATACAAAGGTCCAGTGTTCATTCCACTTGATGGGAACATCCAGAGCTGACCCAGTTATGGCTGCTTAGACTACTTTCATAGAAAAGTAATCACCTTTAAGCATGTGTGAAAATTTCCTGCTTGTGTTAGGAGTTCATAACTAGGCTAATTAATCTGGTACAAGATTCTGCATGAGTGTTCTTATGTCTGTTTTCAATTGACTTATTACTTTAAACTGACTCGTTATAGAGTGATGTCTAATTGAAACCAGTTATAATTTAAAACTAATTCAAACTTCTTGTCACGCTTTGGGCAGTCATTTAATCGGTATAGGATGGAAAAAAAAAAGAAAGGCTCCAATGAGTTGTAGTTTGCAGTACCAGAAAGCACATCATCTTTCTTGAGTACGCTGAAACTGTTAGATCCTTCAGCTTCAGCAAAACTTACTTGGGACAGTGGTGCTGAAGTGTTTGAATTCCCCTTTTAACTACTTGCTTGGCAGTCTCATTATGGCAGGATTTAATTAAAAACAAAACAACAACAACAACAACAAAAAACAACCAGTGGCTTGTACCTTCTTTAGAAACTTTTGATAATGCTTGCCATACGTGTGATTTGGAAATATTTTTGGAAAATTTTGCTTATTTTCTAAGGTGAAATTACTGAAGAAGAGTTGCTGAGAAGGCTACACCAAGTTAAAGAAGGTCCGCCACAGCAAAACAGTGATGAGAATAGAGGTATATACAGTATTTGTGAAAACTCTTAACTTTAGCATCCCATACGGACCTTAACTTGAGTGCAGGAGTGGAACAAGTTAAGCCTAGGCAGGTGCAAGGTGAGCTTTGTTTCAAAACTTAGTGAACGTTATGTCTGATATCTGCTGCAGAGATCAGTTTGGGACAGATTTCACCCATAACACGTCTATTACTTGCAGCAAGCTAAAATTTCATTTAGGTTTCTTTTCCTTTTTTACTTTTTGGATTGCTTTCTTCTTGACTTCTGCTCCCTTCTGGGATGCTTTCTGGCAACTTTTGCTTTTTAATTTTTGTCATTCTTCCCTTCCAAGGATGCTCTGTTGCTTTTATTATCACCTCTCTACAGAGGTTGGGGGAAGATTCTTGGAGTTTGCTACTGGGGTTCATTCTTTAATGAGATGGGTTACTATAAAGCTGTTTTTCAAATGAAGGCTCGGGACAAATTTATTTCTGTGCTTAGCAGTCACTAGATTGCTTAGTTGTTGGAAAGGAAAACAGAATATTGACGTGACACTTGAAATACAGCTCTCCATATATTTAGAACAAATAATGTACAATTTTGATTTGGCTGCAGCCTGTCTTTGTGTATTAGGAAAAAAAAGTCCACTCCTGCTTCCTTACCAGAGCTCTGGTAGATAAGAATTGTGATGCTATTTGTTGAGTCACAATTGTGTTGGGTAGAGTCGAGCACTTCTAGACAGCCGTGTTTTAAACTAAATGCAATTATGTTCTTGGAAAACATCACTCCAAAATTAGCTCAGTACTCTAATTTTGGTAGTTCCTTGTCTTTTTCACAGGTGCAGAGTCCACAGAAGACGTTTCAAATGGAGATTCTATAATAGACTGGCTTAATTCAGTCCGACAGACTGGAAACACAACACGAAGTGGGCAACGAGGAAACCAATCTTGGAGAGCCGTGAGCCGGACTAACCCAAACAGTGGTGACTTCAGATTCAGTTTGGAAATAAACGTCAACCGTAATAATGGGAACACGAATCCGGAAACTGAGAATGAGCCATCTGTAGAGCCTTCCGGTGCGGAGGATTTGGAAAACAGCCAAAGTGACTCTGAAATTCCAAGGTCTGAATCACCATCTGTAAGGCAGCCTGGATCAGAAAGGAACACTTCTTCAGAAGAGTTAACTGAGGAAGCTTCTCCTAGAGGGCAGAGGAGAGCAAGAAGCAGAAGCCCAGAACAGCGGAGAACACGGGCTAGGACTGATAGAAGTAGGTCACCAATTAATCCTGTGAGTGAGGCTCCTCGTAGGTCTCATCACAATACATCATCTCAAACGTTAGACCATTCGACAGCGAATGAAGCTGAGGGAAGCTCTAGAACTAGGCAGCACGTGACATTAAGGCAGCACACAGTGGGGACTGAGATGCCTAGTGAAAATGCAGTTCTGTTTTCAGCCCCCGAAACAAGACCTGTTCCTCAAGCAGCAGGTTCTTCAGAAACTAGTGGTGCCAGTGAGTCTGCAGCTCCAGGACAGAGGCCTCCCACCATAGTGCTCGACCTCCAGGTGAGAAGAGTTCGTCCAGGAGAGTATCGGCAAAGGGACAGCATAGCCAACAGAACTCGGTCCCGGTCCCAGACTCCCAACAACACAGTTACTTACGAAAGTGAACGTGGAGGGTTTAGACGCACGTTTTCACGTTCAGAACGGGCTGGAGTGAGAACTTACGTCAGCACCATTAGGATTCCGATTCGTAGGATCTTAAATACAGGCTTGAGTGAGACTACATCAGTTGCAATTCAGACTATGCTGAGGCAGATAATGACAGGCTTTGGAGAGCTGAGTTACTTTATGTATAGTGATAGCGATGCAGATCCTAGTGGCCCAACTCCAAATCAGAACGTGGATGCTTCTGAGCCGCAGAACGGAGGGGGTGGTAGTTCAAGCAATGAAAGTACAGATGTTAGCTCAGGGGAGGTGTTTGAAGGTGGTAATGAAGGTGGTTCAACATCTGGTGCCAGACGGGAAGGTCGGAACACGAGAGGATCAGTCACGTTTGAAGAAAGTGGTTCTCTACCATTCCTTAGCCTAGCACAGTTTTTCCTACTAAACGAAGATGATGATGACCAACCAAGAGGACTCACCAAAGAACAAATTGACAACCTAGCAATGAGGAATTTTGGTGAGAGTGATGCTCTGAAAACCTGTAGCGTGTGTATTACAGAGTACACGGAAGGAAACAAGCTTCGTAAATTGCCTTGTTCTCACGAGTATCACGTCCACTGCATCGATCGCTGGTTATCAGAAAATTCCACTTGTCCCATTTGTCGCAGAGCAGTCTTAGCTTCTGGTAACAGAGAAAGTGTTGTCTAAATGAGATCTGAATTTATGGCTGAGCAGCTAGTGTAATAGTGATGGGCAAAGAAGTCACTTCCTTTATGGCCACTTTTTGAGTGGTAACTCAATGTATAGTAATTACTTGGAGTGAATCTTCCCTTATGAAAGAATTCTCTGAATTCAAGCCTTTAAAATTGGAAAAATTCTTTAGGGTTTTCAAGATATAGTCAGTTTGTGTGATGAATTTCATTTGTCCAAAGACATCTACTCACTTAAAAAAAAGCTTCTTTCTTTACGGAGAGTACTAAGTTCTATCCCCTTACTCCTCCAGACCAATAAACATTTTGTCCTCAAGATTGTGCTTTGAGTAGTCTTTCTGGGAAGTCGTCCCAGCTAAATGTGCAAGAGTCATAGAGGAATTTTTTCAAGAAATCAACTGACTGGAAAAATGACCTGAATTTAATTGCATACTTGAAAATACTTTTAATTTTCATACTGGGTTAATATTGGATGTGTCTGTGTAAATAACACTAATGTTAGCCCTTTCCCCATCACTATGGCACGCTGTAGGATGAGCTGTTAGCTTAATTGGGATATTTATCTTGTTGTGGAAATATAAGAATTACCTATGCTTGTTTAAATAAAAAAAAAAAATCTGTTTTAAAATTGTAAAGCTTTTTTGTAGAAGCTCAGTACTTTTCCAATGCACTGTTGTACTAATGCATTAAGAATTAAAATTGTACCACGCTTAGAAATGGAGAATGCTTTTCATACAAAACCCACCACAGAGAGAGCAAACTAAATACAAGAGAGCTGCTTTTGTAACTGTGTACCTGTCAAGAGCAGTGCATATCTGTACTATTTATGTGAACGACTACTGTAATATAACAGCAGTTGAATTGGACACTTAATTGCCTTTAAACAATTGAATGAAATGTTCATAGTTGCAGTGTTTTGGCTCAGTAATGCCACCCAAAAAGATGAGAAAATTTAGAAGGTGTTCTAATGGTTGGTTGTTTCTTTATATGGTTACTAATACGTAATAATACAAACCAGTGTGCACCAGTTCATTTGGTGAGATTTATGCCCTATTTTTGTATTTTTACTTGAAAATTTTGAGGTAACCCTGTGTAATTCTTCAGCAGACAAATACTGACACTTTGGGTTTGTTTTTTTTCCCCTCACACCAGCCTCAGCAATATCAGTAATCTCTGGATCTGCTCAGTGATCGTGCTGATGTTATCCACTGTTCATAGCCTGTGACTCAAGTGCTGCAAACAAATAAGTATTAACTGGAAAAGAGATTCATTATTAGAGTGCTGGATTAAATATGGAAACTATAACTGATTGCTGGAGTATATTTGATGTTAATCTTAGGATTGGCTACACGCTTTAAAAAAGAAAAACAAAAAAACCCAACAACAATGCCTTTAATACAATACTCCTGCTGGAAAGACTGAAATCTTAAATTTAAAAGGAGGTATGTGGCACATGGAAGAAGAGAATTGGAAAATGTATTACCACCTGGATGTGGTGGCCCTGTGAGAGCAGGGGTTGGACCAGCTGGACTCACAGGTCCTGCCACCCACAACCAGTCTGGGATTCTGTACCTCAGCTGTCATTGTGTCAGGGGGAAGTATTGCTCCACTTCAGTGAGCCATCTTTGTTTTATTCTCTAGTGACTTCTTTTTTTTTTCCTAGCCTGTGCCTGCCACAGAGAAAGCAGTGTACTTTTCATCTTCAGGGCAGTAGTTCGAAAGGGATATGAACTGCTCTTGCTGGCTATATGGGAAACGTTGCTTGCTCCTCAGATGGCAAAACCAAAGCTGGCCTACCTTTTTTTCCTAATTAAAACATATTTTTTGGTGTGTTATAGTGGTGGTTGCATAAAATATAGTCTCTGCTCTAAGTCATTTTAATGTCTCATCAGCTAGTTAAGGATTTCACAATGTCCCAGAGTTCCAAATTTTTTTTGTGTGTGCATTTCGTGGTGTTTGGCTTAGTGGGAAACCCTGACTGGCTATTGAGCTCGCTTTCCTCATGTTGGGACTCACCATCATGGCAGAGGGAATACATGTGGTGTCTTCTATTTTTTTTTTTTTTTTTTTTTTTTTACAGAATAAATAAGCTCATGCTCTTACTATTTTTTTTTCCTCTGATATGCATCACTGTAAAATTGGAAGTTAAATATCAGTTTCAGGTGCTGGACTCTTCTGAATGTGGGTAATGCGTTTAATGCCAAATCTGAGTTCCTTCAGGTAGCATTCACACAGCGAGTATGTGCTGTCAGTTGTTGCCAGTAGCTTTATTGACTACTAGAGTCTAGAACTAGAAGGGGAAGTCATCTCCACGTGAATGCCATTGTCGTGTTTGACAGTCTGACACACATTTCTGAGGTCTAAGGATGGTGGCCAGAAAGAAAGGAGCCCACTTAGTGCTAATAGTTGCAGAGCAGGGCCGTGATGCCTGTCATTCAGCTTTCTTTTCAATGTTCTGAGTTTCCAGTAACTGTATACTTTGGAAGACTCAACTTTACAGTTTTGTTATAGCTTAATAGTGGCATGCCTTAACATTTTATCTTTCTGTAACAATAGCAACTAATAAAATGTTGGAGGTTTCCCAAATGGTACCAGGAACAAATAATTTATCGTAGAATGGCTTGGGTTGGAAGAGACCATAATGATCAGCCGGTCCCAGCCCTCCTGTCATGGTCTGGTTGCTCCCCAGCAGCTCAGGCTGCCCAGGGCCCTGTCTGGCCTGGCCAAGGAGGGTGCACCCGCAGCTCTGGGCAGCCTGTGCTTCACTGTCCTCTGAGTAAGGAATTTCCTCTGCTATCTAATTTAAATCATCCCATCTGGTCCTGAGAATTTAACCTCGATCTAAGAGGCCCTTGAACGTTAATGTTTTGTATGCCTTTCCTGATCCTGAGTGCACTAGTGGTGCTGGGGGCTGGTTGCCCAGTGCCTGGAGGAGTTAGCAGGGATGAAATGGCTGGGCCAGCACAGAGCTCTCGATGGTACTGACCTGTCTGTCAGTCTCTGCAGAGGTTCTGGGGAAGCGTAGCATCCCTGCTGCTCAGAGCTGCATCTGGAAACTCAGTGGTCATAAATGCTGTACCAGAAACCCCGTGTGTTCTGTGTCGCGGTCGTAGGGCTGAGGTCTGGCAAGAGACGTTCCAGAGTGCTGCATTTTACCCAAATACCTCGAGGTAACTTAATTTCTCTTCTTCTAAAGTGACATTGCCGGTAGGAAAAGTCAATATTTACACTTCAATCACTAATAATTGACTGCTGTAATTTAGAAGGTTCACAGTTAGCCTATTTTGCAATTTATAAGTTATTTTGGCATTGGGCATTCGTACCCATTGCTTCCCTCCGTTAACGCTTTCTTGGTATTGCAGGTGGAATGCAGCAGCTTGCCTCCCACTTCCAGCCATGTATACGAAGGGCTGAAATGGCCGTTTCGATGCCTGAGAGAAATAGATGGGCAGAGGCAGCCGCGCCGCATCAGCTGCCTGGCCCCTAGTGCCACCTTGTGGGAGCCTCCCTGCCTCCTGCAGGGCCGAGATGGAGCCAGCTCGTCGCTCGGAGCAGCGTTTTTGCGTTGAAGGCTTAATGTTGGAAGGGGATTCCCTGCTATCGCCTGCCTCGGTAGTACGGCGGCGTTTTGAAGCAGCGAACCACCCACGCTGCGGTCGCGGGTGGTTGGCTGGTGGGTGAGCCGGGCTCCTTTCTTCTGGGACAGCACTGTGTCTGCCGGAGCTCCACACGCAGCCGTGGAAGCAGACACGAGGCCAAAATCACGGCACTTTTTCCGTTCTAGGCTGCGTTCCCTAGTTGGGCTCTAACTGCAGGCTGACAACGGAGCTGTAGGTGCTCTTCCCTTTAAATCAGGGCTTTATCCATTCAAAGGCTGTGAGGACTTGTTCCTGGCGTTTGCTAGGTTTCCCTTTTACGTGCACTTTTTTTATTGCCTACAAAAGTTTCGGGTTTGGTTTTTTTGTTTTCGTTTCTTGTTTTTTTTTTTTTTTCGCAAAGGCCTTGTAGGCAGGTAATTGACTTGTTTAAAACACACTTTCATTACTGTAGCAACCGCATGCGTAGAAATTACTCGTTAAATGTTTAAAGACCTTCAGTAGGAAGTATTAATGTGCGTGCACAGCAGCTGCACTAACGTGATACTCCACCGGTTTTGAAGGAGCCATAATTGTCCATTGTGTCAACTTGCAAACTAATGTATTTCCCACTAATGTTGACACAATGGACCGTAATGACTGTCATTCCAGTTTCCTGTCAGTTAGCTGGATTATGCAAATATGTCGGGCCAGAGGACTGTTTCCCCGTCTAATTGCGGTGGATGTTTATCTTGCGATGGTTGCCTACACAATGGGGAGGTTCCTCGTGGTGTCTAATCAGAGGATCTAGCTGGAAGACGAGAGAAGGGCTGGCAGGGCTGGCCATGTCTGTGTCTTTTAGCAGTGTGATGTTTTCTGCATCTCCCAGCATCGCCGTCGGGTTGGCTTGAGCTGCGGCCTTGAGGTCCTTTCCGTTACCCTACCGCGTCCATCCGTGCTGCCCCGTGTCTCGTTTTTCTCGCCGTCCTCCTGCGGGGACCTGGGTTGCGTGATGAGAAGGAGTGATGATGTTTGGAGCTGCTGAGGTGCGCAGTTCAGGGAATGTATCACAAATTCAGAGAGATTTGCAATCCCTGCATCCACCAGGCTGTTTGTTTGTTTGTTCTTGACCAGGGAGGGACGAAAGAGGGTGAAAATTGGTGATAGCTTACCCAAAGTACGTTAAGGTTGTGTTGTGTTAAAAAAGTGATTTGCATCTGTTATAGCAGGGCTTCCCGACCTCCTCGTGAGATATCTTTTCTTTTATTCTTCCACTTTTTTTCCTCTCACAGGGAAGTGTACTTTTGGATTTGTTTTGATGTTTTTACATGGTTTCGATCCTTTAGCTGAAATACCTGAGCTCCCTTCCTAAGCCTCGCTCTGCTGTAAGGCTGCTGGTTGGGAAGCCCTGAATTCAACCAAGAATGGAAGTGTTTCTTTTTCTTTTTCCTTTTTTTTTTTTCTTTCTTTATTTTTGTTGTTGTTTTAGTTTTGTACAGTGCTTTACATCTGTTTATACTGGACTCGTTTAGTACGAAATGGTACTCTGAGGTCATCGGACAAGAGTTCGATCAGATTTGATAGCTAATATTTAGGAGGAGTTTGTTCCCTATGTAAGATGTCATAATGCAAATTTAAATAGACTCAATAAAATGCATGAAGTGATAATCTTGTGCTTGATCATCACTCCTTGGGTTTATTCTTCTTACCGGTGGGAGTTTGCTGATGGACGTGGTAGAAATGGATGTGCTTTTCCCCCGAAGCTGAAAAGACCTGGAATGGTTCAAAGTTAAGTTCTCAGAAGAGTTTATTGCTCCTTAGTACATAAACCAGAAGCAATAAATCCATGTATCAGACTTGTGTAAATCTGCCAGGGGATAGCGTGGGGCACCAAAGCTGTAGGTTATCTTTCAGGTGGTAGCTGTGACTTTTCTGGGGTGCCCATCAGGGAGCAGGGCTCAGTGCCGAGTCCCACTGGAAGTACACCTCGCACCTCACGGTGTTTGTGGCTTTCATAAGAAGCTTTCTCTCACATATGGCTAAAAGCTTCACCCTAAATTTAGTAGCTGATGTACGTGCAAATGCTTACTTGAGTGGGAAGGAAATTTTGTGGGGTGTGGGAAGCTTGGAAGCTCCCTTTATTGCCGGCACTTCCCTCACCTCACTCTGGTCCTTGAGGAGAAAGACAGAGCCGTTCCTGGGCTGGAGCCTGATGGCATCGCAGCAGAAGACGGGCAAGGATGACAGTGTTTGGATGAAGGCACGCGGTGCCCTGTCTGTTGGGTGCCATCCAAGCTGGTAGCAGTCTCACAGCCAGGCCGATGCTTGGCAGCGCTGTGTGAGATGCTCTGGCTGTGGAAAGGAGGAAGGTTGGTGGGCTTCCCGAGGGATGTGCGCAGCGGAGAGCCTGCTCAGGATTTTTCGGTACGAGATCTTTTCAGCTGCCAGAGGCTGCATCTGGAGCTCTGTGGTCTGTCTGCTCTGACCGGTTCAAACTGAAATTGGAGAGGGCCCTGCAGCCTGTTCCCGACAGGAATTCTGTTTGGCAATGCAGAGGCGGGGAGGAAAGCAGAGCTCTTTGCTGTGAGCTCGTCCTTCCCGACTGCTGTGTGTTGGGACCTGTTCGGGGGCTTTTAACATAATGAATCTAAACTCAGCTGCGTTGTGGCTTCCTAAACCCTAACAATAAAGTTACATGGGGAAAACTAAGCCCGCTTTTTACTCTTAAACGAGATGATATTGTTTTTGACACTAATGAGATGCCGATGCTGCATGCTCCAACTGTTCCCCTGAATAAATCCCCTGCTGAGCCAAGCATGTGAAAAAGCAGGCATCGAGCCTCCGCGACAGTGACCACTTCATGGAACAGAGTCGGGCTGCGCTGCTTGGGTAGGGGTTCTGGCATTTTCACACATTGTCATGCACTGCTGTCAGGCCCCCCAAAAAACAACCCGTGGTGTGTAAGGCTCAGTCCATGTGGGAGCATTGCGGCACTGCTGGGCGTGCTGCAGTGTGACGGCAGCGAGCGGAGCTGTGACTGCAGTGTCACTGTTGTGATGGGGCCATGCTGCCATCCAGGGGCACCTCAACAGGCTGGTGACATGGCTAATGGTGTCCTGGGCTGTGTTAGGCAAAGTACTGCCAGGAGGTCAAGGTCCTGTTCATCTGCTCAGCACTGGGGAGACCGACACCTGGAGTGCTGGGTCCAGTTCTGGGCTGCCCAGTGCAAGAGAGACCTGGATGTACTGGGAAGAGTCTAGCATGGCTCTACCAAGGCAATGAAGAGACTGGAGCACCTCTGTTGTGAGAATAGGATGAGGGATATGGGGCTGCTCAGCCTGCAGGACGCTTGGGTATCCCATCCACCGCCATAATAACTGAAGGGAGGTACAAAGGGATGGAGCCAGGCTCCTGCCAGTGGAGCCCAGTGCCAGTACCAGAGGCAATGGGTACAAGCCAGAGCACAGAAGAGTCCACCTAAAAACGCAAAAGCACTTCTGTGCTGCGTAGTTGGTTGGAGAAAAGGAGATGGGAAAGAAGGGAGAGCACAAAGCAGGGAGGATAAGCAAGTGAATAGCAGGATGCAAACAGGCAGGAGGAGGGCTGGGATCAGCAGTGCGGAGGCTGGCAGCCTAATAGGGAGAGGGACAGTGGCATCCGAGGCAGTGTGTGGTGTGGGGATGGAAATAACCGAGTGATTTATTTCCAGGGGGCTTCAGTGGGAGGGCTGGGAAAAGGCTTCCAAGCTGCACTGAGCACGGCTGGTGAAAGCATCAACGTGGGCGGGAGAAAGCAGCGGGGGCCGAGTGAGCTGGGGGGGACGAGGCACCAGCCACGTACACCGGGGCTGAACAATACTGCAGATGGGCCGATAACAGATTTACAGTCCAGCAGCACAGCGCCTTGGAGGAAGAGGTGAGAGTCACAATAGCTGGAGCTGGAGCCCTGCTCACAAACAGCCCCCAAGTACCACTCATATATGTGTGTATATATTTTTTTTATCCCCTGTTTTGCCTTGCTGCCAGTACGACGTGGTTTCCAGCATTGCCTCCTGCTGCTCTGCGTTAAAGCCCCTAAAACCTGAGCAGCAGTGGTGCTCCTGCTGTCCCATCCCTGGGTGATGCCCCACTGACCACTGGCAGGCGCTCAGCAACCCTGAGCAGCACGGCACACACTAAATGTGATCACAGCTAGATAACACGCCATTCACAGAGGCAGCTAAAGCATGCGTGCAGTTCATATCTACTAGCAAACTAATACAAAACATAGTGCTTAGTATTTAATACATAAAATACACATACAAACGTTCAGTTTCATAAGTATAAATGGTTCCCAGCAGGCACAGACACACCTATGGATATATATATATGTGTGTACGTGTTTATATCTATTTGTGTATTTGTATGGAGCTTGTGGAGGTGGGCAGTGCCAGGCTGGTGCTCCCGGGGTGCTGGGTGAGCAGCCTGCGTGCAGGTGACTTTTATCACGTAGCACCTCTCAGCTTCCAGCCATCCCCAGAAGATCACTCCAGGATGAGTGCAGGGCTTTTTTGTGCCGAGGCTCCTTGCATGGCACGCCGGCCCACGGAGGAGCTCGCTGCCGCTGCCTCGCAGCCTTTGAATCCCTTTTTACTGCCTCTTATCTCCTGCTGGGGATTTTTTGAATGTTATTTGCAGTAAATATCCCCGACTTGAAAAAAGAGTTGAGGTGCATGTTAAAAGAAAACAACAAAAAAAAAAAAAGCCTGTGCCATATCAAATTAATACCTGTGTCAGCTTTCATCTACTGTCAATTAAAGCAGCTAGTATAAACAAATCCCAATATGAAAAAGCCCTTGCTAAAAGCCCTGTTTCCAGTTCCACAAGCCATGGCGACCTCACTGATGCATACTCACCCCTTTTCTGGCCCACTGCTCTGACAGAGCATCGGGCACCCACCTGGGATGTATTTCTTCAGGCAACCACGACCCCCTTCCTTTTTAAACTGGTTTTATTCTGCATGTTGTTGTTTTTTTAGAAAATGACATTCATCGAACATTCATTACAAAAAATGTGCTGATGTGGGTTGGTTTGGTGTTGGGTTTGGTGGGTTTTTTTTTTTAATTCTCTTTTTTTCTTGTATACCAACAATCATAAATTCACATTTTGAAAGGACGGGTCATGCTATTAAGACACACATTCAAATACTTTACTTTCGGATACAAAATTTTAAGGGAATATAAATCGCTTACAAGGTGTCAAAAAAGAAAAAAAAAAGAGGAAAAAGATAAGAGTTCCATTTTACCATTTTCTTCACCTCCACCTTACAAGCTCTTCTGAGGCCAGTTCTGCAAGGTGCAGCTCTTCCACCCTTCCCAGGTGTGCCTTAAATACTCGCTTAAAGCTAAAGCTGACCCTAAGCACTGAGTGCTCAGGGCCTGACTTCTGCCCTGAATTAAGTGCTTACTTTCAGCCACAGACCCTAATGTCTTGTTAGTTACCCCAAAACTCAAGTCTCCACCTTGGTGCTTGGATGTGGGTCAGCTCAGACATCCTCCCCTTTGAACACAAATATTTGGCTACCCGAAAACTCGCTCTAGGAAACAGATCATTTTACATGCCATGCCTCACTATGTACACAAAAAACAACAACAACAAAAGCTTAATTCCTTAGCAAAACAGACACTAACTGCTCACAGTGTGCCTTGCAACTGCACTGCTCTTGGCAGCCTGAGCTGGAAGGTCAGCAAGGAGGATGTTTGAGGACAGATGTCACAGAAGGAGACTTGGGAATGGAACAGGCACTCAGAATTTGCACTGACTTTCTTGAGGAGACCCATGCCCGGCAGGGTGATGAAGGTGAGACAGAGTATGCTGCCTGAGCTTGGAGATGCCTATTCAGAGCCACCTGATGCCCGTGCTCAGAGCTGAGCTGTTTTCCAGGCCCTGATTTGGGTGCTGTAAACAAAGCCAGGAGCCACACTGCTGCTAGTCCAGACATTGAGCCCACATCCTACACATCACCAAAAAGTCCAGCAGGGCAAGTGGTCACAGGACTGGGGCTGGGCTTTGCTCTCCTGGGATGGGTGAGAATGGGGGCACCCAGAGCATGGCAAGTCCTTGATGTAGTGCTAAGGGCATTGCAATGTTTGAAAAAAAAAAAAAAAAATAGCCAGAAATAAACCACAAAATAAGGTTGTGCAGGGGGAGCCAGCAAAAGCACAGCGATAACCTTAGAGCAAAGTCCATTGTGCATCCCTGCTCCCAGCCAGCAAACAGACAGGCAATGCCTCTGCAAGAGGGAGCAGGCTGAGCACATGGTGCTAAAGGGCAGCTGGCTTTGGGAAGAAAACACCCAAAAGAACTGGCAAGTGTGCTGGGGCTTTCCAGTGCAGCCCCATTTCCCCCGGCCAACTGGACAAGGAGAAGTGAACTCTGCCAGCATGAAAACAGTTGAAGTTAAATATCCAAAGTAACCCCAAAACAAACCTCTGCTGGGTACAGATGTGCAGGAAAGCCCTGGAAGTGGTAAGAAGCAAAGGCTGGAGGACTCCTGACTCCACTGTGGCCAACCAGAGCCAGGCAGGAGCCACCCAAAGCCTCGCGAGATGCGAGCATCATTCCCTGCCAGAGCAAGAGGGGTTAAACCTAGTGTCTCACCCAGCCATGAAAATAAGAGGGAAAAAAAAA
This sequence comes from Callipepla californica brunnescens, assembly GCA_023055505.1. Taxonomy (NCBI): domain Eukaryota; kingdom Metazoa; phylum Chordata; class Aves; order Galliformes; family Odontophoridae; genus Callipepla; species Callipepla californica. The sequence goes on from JALIRH010000013.1 coordinate 7,084,956, forward strand.
AAAAAAAAGAAAACAACTTACTTTGGAACACCCTGAAGCTAAAGATTTAGGAAGGCAGCCCCAGCCAGTGCTGCCGGGGCACGTCCTGCACTTGATGCACGCTTGCATAAGGCCATGTGGCCGCCTGAAGCGACGAGTGCGCCTCACTGGGGGAAGCTAGGGTTTTTCATTACAGAGGAGCACAAGGCAGGTTTTTCTCACCAGTCCTGCCTCACCTGCCCAAAGGAGGCCAGGGTGCACTGAGCCAGGACACCCAAGTGAAAAGCTAGACACACAACAGCTGGCAACCAAAACCAAAACGGTCCCCATTGTGCGTGGCTTCCTACCATCATGGCAGACTTTGCTCTTCCAGTTGTGCATGCAGACTGTACCTTTCATAGCCCTTCCTGCCTCGACCTATGGATTATTCTGTCTTCACGCTGATCAAAGTCATGACTTTAACTGGACAAAGATGCTCAGAGCAGGTTTGGGAGGCTGTTGACAGTCTTTGAGCAGGGATGGTATGAGATGTACTTCTTTCACCGAAGTTGGGCAGCCTAGCACCTCATCACACTAAGTGCCTTCAGTAATAACAGGTCCCAGTAATAAGTGGATAAGAAGACCAACCTTTCAGGGGTGTTGAGTCAGGCAGGACTCCCAGCTGATCTAGTGCTGCTCCCATGCCCAGTGAAGCACTGAGCTCCCATGGCCCCAGCATGGGATCTTCCTGGGGCAAAGGCCTCTATGAGCAGGCAGACGACTTAAGGCACGTGGAAATCTGCGAAGTTTGGGGCTTTAGCCTTAATTTGCTTCATGAACTGGAAAGAAGTCTTACAGCTGCCCAGTGGTGCAGGCACTGGGGGCTGTGCCATGCAGCACAGAAATGATCACGGTTTGAGACAGTGCTACTTCTACTGCAGGGCAAAAGGAGTTATTTCTTCCACTTAAATCCCTCATGAGTTTGCCTCATGGGGCACTATGGCCAGAATGAGGATTTTGTGGTAGGTGATGCCCCACGAGAAGGCAGAAGCAGACTCAGAGAAGACAAAGGAATGGCAAGTGGAACAGACACCTCACTTACAGGAACAAACACATCACAACACACCAGTATATTCTCCAGCTTGAACAGAGACAGAAGGAACAGGAGCACAGAGCACAAGACCTTATAATGTACTAGCCAATGCAGATTAAAACAACAAAAGGACCAGAGGGGCATGCGGGATGCAGAGCTATGTACAAGGCTCCTGTTTCTAACAGCAGGTGATGGGGAGCAAAACCCAACAGTTCTACAGGTAAAATGGAAGCCACCTTCTGTCCTTGCCCTCTCCCTTCCCTGCCCCCATGTCTCCATCCTGCCTGTGGGTTTCACTACTCAGAGCTGCACAGTCCTCAGGCACCAGATGTAGAGGTGAGAGGTGCCCCTACAGGTCTCCCTCCATGGTTTTAAGGCAGATTTTGAATGATACTTCCCTCAACCCAATGAATGCACACAGCAGAAAAGGTGAGAAAAAGCTCAAAGCAGGTCCTGCTGACCATTGGTTTGGGTTTGCATTCCTCCTCCGGAGCTGCTTCCCCTGCAGAAGGGACTGTATTGCCCAGACACAGCACACCAGAGGAGACAGGGCATCTGGAAGGGGCAACAAGCTCTGGCTGTGACCTGCTTTAAAAATACATTTATTGTCTGTAAACCTCTGTTGTGACATATAGAAAACTGGGGAGATAATCAAGTTTGAATCCTGTTGAGAGTTCTCCTTAGAAAAATGGTTAGAGGAAAAAAAAAAAAAGCGGCTTTGAAATAGAGACTGTCCCAAGAAAAAGGTGTTTCTGCTAGTTAAAAGCCTTCAACTAGAAGAACTATTTCTTGTCCTTTACAAATGTAGTGCATCTGAAATCATTGAGAATTACAGTCTGGCTAGAAAAGGGCCTGTGCTTGGGCTGTGGAGGATGCTGGTGGCAATTGTGCGCTTGGCACATCACATGTGTGCTTCGGAGGCAGGGCAGCCCGGCAGCAGCTCGCCATTCACCACTGCCTCGGGGGTCAGCATCTTGTCCTTGCCAGAATCCAGGCGCTGCTTCTGCAGCATCCTCTGGTGCACCAGCGGGACCACGGAGAGCACCAAGCCGCCGACGATGGGGGGCACTCCAGCAAAGTAAAAGCCCGCATGGTAATTCCCAAAATAGTCGTTGAAGTATCCTGGAAGAGAAGTGCAATGGTGGTTATCCTGCTTATTTAACCAGGACAGTAGAAAAAAAAAAATCAGACACATGCCAAACAGTCTCCAATGCAAGCTGAGCAAACACCCTCCAAAAATAACACACTGCCCTTTTTTGGCGCTGGAAAATCCTTCTGATGCAGGATGCTCTGCACAGCCCACATTAGATTTCCCCAGTTCTAGGAATTCCCTTCTGGTAGTGAATTTTTCCCAGAGAATTTTTAGCTCAGACTTCAACAGTGATCAGTTAATGTGGTCACTTTGTTCTTGAGTCCCTTTTGCTGTCCCCTGCTTTCCTTGGTGTGGAGAAGAGCACAGAGATGCTGCATGCAAACCCCACACAACACAACGAACCAGAAAGTCCGAAAGCTCTTATGCCAAAATATCACCCTGGGTGACAGCAGCCAGAAGCATCTGCTCCCTCCCAAGGGCAGGATCCAGGTGCAGCACCGCAGTGTCACCAACCTGCAATTGGTGTGCCTGCAGTCATGGGCACAGCCATCAGCCCCATCAGGTACCCTATGGCCTGGGACGCCTGCATGGGCCCCACCAGCTCAAAGGCAACGGGGGCCATAATGGTTGTGAAGCAGCCATCGCAAAGGCCGAGGAAGAGGCAGATGACGATGACACCCTCAAACCCTCGACACTGTGGGATCATCATGCACATGAGGCCAAACAGCACAAAGGACGCAACCTGGGGAGACAAAAGCAGGCGTGTTGTTGAGGAGGGGCAGCAGGAAGCCATTCTGCTCCATCCCTCCGGTTTCTTGAGGGTATCTCTGCTGGGCAGGAGTGGGAAGGTCCCCGCGCACAGAGCACCAAGAGAAATAAGTCATAGGCTTTGTGTTTTCTTAGCTCTGCAGACATGACAAGGACCAGCAAAGCCAGTGCTGCCTGACCACACAAGCAAAGCTACAAGGCCCAGGGACAGAATATCCACCAGGTGCCCCACTGGAAGGAGTGACAAGCTGTTGACAGGGAATATGGGCCACCCAAGGGCAGTCAAGTAGAGCAGGCATCACAGTTACCTGCAGGTAAATCTTCTTTAGCCCAGGAATGCAGTCCCCAATATGACCTGAAAGCAAGCGCCCCAGCCCAGACATGCCTCCGAGACAGACTGGGAGAATCCAGTCCTTTTTGGTTTCTTCGAATTCCTTCTCCACATATTTCACCTAGGATGGAGAAAAGGGCATAAGGACATGAATCCACTACTAATTCATCTCAGCAGTGAGCTCCTGGTTTTGAGGGGGGTTGTGTGATGCCCGTGTCACACTGCCTCCACCCACCCCACACCCAGCACTTGCCCACCGCTGATTCTCATCCCCAGAGCAGAGGGTATACTGGAGCATTACTAACTGCCTTTCCCCGTCACTGATCCCATTCACAGGACAGTTTCTCAGTTTTGAGACATTTGATGGCTCAGACCCCACTGTTTCCCTCCTCTTGCCCACCGTTGCCTTCACACCTCCACCCCCAACCCAAGCTCTTACCAGGTGCATGTATGGTACAAAATACCCCAGGACAGCCGTAGCAATCCCAAAGGCCCAGATCCGATAGGTCTTTCTCCTGAAAACTGTCAAGTTGAAATACTTGCGCATCTGGGTCCAGCACTGCTGCCTCATGCTCCGGCTGCCCAGCTTGTCCTGCCCATCATGCTGAGAGTCACAGGAGGGTGGCAGGAGGGGTCGATATGTCATTGCCAAGAAGATCTGGATGAGCATTAAGGCACTGAGCACTTGGAATGTGTGTGCCAGCCCGATGGCCTTTCCCACCATCTTCAGGAAGAAAGGCAGTGGCACAGAGATGAGGCAGCTGCTGCCAGCCACAATGCCATTGGCCAGGCCAAGACGACGCTTGAAGTAGTGACCAAGGATAACCAGCGAGGGCTGAAAGGCAAAGGAGCTGCCACAGCCAAAGAGAATGCCATACGTGAAATAGCGAACTTCCAGAGACCTAGTGGGAGGAAAACATTGAGGTGGTCACAATACGTGGAGGCAAGGAAGTGGTCTCACCCACTGCCCTGCAAACTTTCGTGCTGAGGGGAGGCATACCGCACAGACAGCCCAGCCTCGAGGAGCTTATTCCCCAGCCAAGGCGGGGATTATCCTCAACACACAGCTGGCATGTTAAACCTCCAGGAAAATGAAGTCTGGCTGGGGAGTGCTTTCTGCAAGGAGAAGGAGGCAGCACCAACCTGCCTGCCTTGGGAAACAGACAGGCGTGAGTGGTTTTTAAATACTGCAAGCACAGTTTCCTAAGGTAGGCAAAGGGTGTTATTTTTAGTTACAAGTCTTTTTTTTTTTTTTTTCCCTTCTTTCTTTCCACTGAAACAACTAATTGAAAACATTCTGCACCCAGTGTTTCAAAGCAGAAGGCACCAACCCCAGTTATTAGGCACTTAGGGAAAGAACATCACATTTCTGCCCGGGCTCCAGGCTCCTTAATTATGTTCTTCTTCTTTAAGCTCCTCTGGGAGTTTCAATTAGATGGTTAATAGATCTCATTTGTACCTTACAGAGGTGCCTGTGCTCAAGCAGGGAGGGACGTGGCTGCCCTACAGAACAGTGGGAAGCCTGAGAACCTTTGGAAGGAGTTTCTTCCCAAGGCCAGCCTGGTTTGCCTAATGAAATCCAGCTCTTTTCTTAGCTCAAGTCAAGGAGTGCACAATACCCTTGAGTTTACTCCAGATGGAGGATTATTTCGTCCCTGCGCAACACATTCAGGTGCAAAAGTTCTGCCACAAAATGCTGCATGGGAGGAGACTGCTGTAGAAGGCTCTGGGCCAGTGGTACTGCACCAATAGGGTCTTCCCTCCAACCTTCAGAACTGCTCATGTGAAATACCAAGTACTGCTCACAGAGCAAACCAAAAGCAGACCAAATCTAACAGAGCAGTTCAAAATTGAGCGAATGTTTACAGGCACATCATTTCTTCCATGACAAGCACTTCTCTTTAGCAAGCCAAGTGGGAGAGGAACATGAAAGCTGTGCCCTGGGGCACCAAGACAAATGGCTGTCTTGAAAGGCAATTTCCAGCTACCTCGGGGCAAAGCCACATCAGAAACCCATCCTGGAGTCAGTAGGCAGCAGGACAGCTCTGACCACACATTCACCAGCCCTGGCCACCTCAGCTGGCTCACACCAGCCTTGGTACCACAGCTAAGCTGATGTGTGGGATAAAGGGAGACAAATGTCTCGGCTCCCATCTGCTCACCATCAATGCTAAGACATCCTTGTGGGACTGTGTCAAAGCTGGGGCTCCTTCCAGCTTCACTGCTTAGCCAGGATTTACTACCCTGCTGGCTAGGAAGTGACCAGCTGCTCCCCACTGGGATCAGCAGTACAATCTCCCTGGGACAGGGAGGTCTCCCATGGATAATGAAGTCTTCTTGGAAGAGGAGGTCTCCCAGGAGTCCATAACCTCCTGGGACATGGAGATCTCCCATAAATAATAAAGTCCCCATGGGTAATGAGCTCTACTGGGAGGAGGAAGTGCCCGTCCAGTAGCTGCCCCCCACTGATGCTCCACATGGAAAGAGTCCTGGCTTAGCCCCGCTGGAGAGCTTCAGGGGCAGAAACTACAGAAAGGAAAGAAAGGCAGAAGAGATGAGTTCAAAGCTCATCTCTGTAATACAATGGAAAGCACAGCAATGAGAGCAAGATCCTCGGCTACAGCAAGTGAGGATTTCCACAAAGGCAACAGCCAAGGGCATAGAAATAAAGGAAAGAAACTGCTTACCTTGAGAAGGCCTCAGGTACACAGGTATCTCCAGCAAGATACCTTTGCCTCCACTGTCAGGTCTGGGAAGGGGTGGATCCTGGCTCCACTCCTTCTGGTCACTCGAGAGCACTGCATGCACTTGTGCTCACCTGGCTTGGCCCTGCCTTCCCACCAGATGCTCAATCACTGCTTCAGGCCATGACTTAGCATTTCCACTACAAGCACAAAATACCTCACACAGCTATATTTCGCCCTTCCTAAGACACGGTGGCTGATATGAACCCAGCCCTATGTACCCAGTCTAATGACAGATGCATCCCCAGCCCCATATCCCGACGACTATCCAATTTCCAGGGACATGTCCCCAGTGCCCTACCCCTCTGCATGGTGTCAGGGACCGCAGGCAGCCACAGATGCAGGGGGCCAGGATTCCCAACAAGGAGCTGGCACCCTAGGGTGGGAGTACAGAGCCAGGCTTGCCCTCTATGAAACCATGTTTTTTCAAGCATGTTTTTGCTTGAAAAACCACTTCTTGCAGGATTTTAATTTAAAACAATATTGATTGGAACTGAACCCCAACCCACAGCAAAATTTTTGTTCAGACAAACTGAGGCAAATGACACTCTGGAGGATGTCTCTGCAGCACCCCTGAGACAACTTGCAAAAAGCTGAGCGTAAAGGACACTGGGGGTGACCTCTTTTTGCTCTCACTGAGATGGAAATGCATTGGGTTGGAAAGACTATCACATCACATTGGGTAGAGCTGCCATCAAAACGCGCATCAGAGAGCACCTGCCTGGGGAAACGTGCAGAAAGTCCCATGCTTGGGTAAAGCTCGTGCTTGTTAAGGACAAAACTGCAGCCTGGAGAGGGATTTGGGCTGTAGCAATGCCAGGAGAGCTCTCCTCCAGGCTGAACACCCCCGTCTGCCCCTAACTCGCATCCTTACTTGGTGAAGGAGCTGGAGAGGAGCCCGATGAAGGCAATGGCAGCTCCCAAGGCTGCTGTGGTCCTGCAGCCGATGCGGTCAGTGAAGATGCTCACGATGGGAGAGCAGAAGAAAATCATGCCCATGGCCAAGGAGCCGACCCATGCTAGGGAGAGAGAGAGAAGGAAGGTCAGGGCTGTGATTGAATGGGGTTGGGAAAAAACAGGGCACAGAACAAAACAGGAACCAACCCCAGTGCTGAAGGCAGTCTGGGCGGAGGCAGCCCTATCACACCACTGGTTAACCCCAAATGTGCAGCCCATGTACCACAGGTACTTTGGTGGGTTGATGGTTGGACCAGATGATCTTAGTAGTCTTTTCCAATCTTAATGTTTCTATGATTCTGCTACCACCGTTAAGGCCAAAAGGCCCCAGATCTCAGCTCCAGATATAAGCTATCCAGATCCAGTGTCATGAATACAGCACTGCTTCCCTCCTTCCACCAAGACAGGGTTTCCCAACATCCAGAAGGCTCCAGATTCCACCAGTGTAGTTTTCCTATCCCTCCTAGTCCCACCAGCAAGAAGATAGATCCAAGTATAGCAAACAAGGCACAGGAATTAAACAGCAGTTTAATAAACAGCACAAACACTCAACTCATGTTGTCGGCATGATGGGAACTGGATGTCAACAAGAAATGAAAACCAGAGATGTGGTTGATGCTGGAAGGAGCAACTTGGAGGAGGAGGGTGTGGGGGGACCTCTCTGCCTTCTGAGAGCTGCTGGCTGTGCAAGCTGACATCCCATCCCCTGGTCAGGACCAGGAGCTCATGTCTCCTCTCAACTTACCTCTGGAAAAAACACTGTCTGTCTGTCTGCCTGCTTTAAGAAGCTTTTATTATTTGCAGATTATTTCAGCTCCATCCTCCACCTTCTCACTCTTTAATGGTTTTGGTGTGTGCTTTTGGGAGGAAAGACAGGCTTTCAAGAAAAAGCAGTGTGGAAAGGAAAAAATCTCTGTCTACCCACACTGAGGAGCGAGGGGGGGGGGCAGGCAGCACAGGGCAGACAGACAGGCAGACAACGGGGCAGAAGGGGCTGGAGCACCCAATCCCTGGAGCATCCCACAGCCCCGTGCTGCACTCCCTGCTGTTTTCTGACTTTCACCTCCCTTGTACCTACAGCAGGAGCTCTGTAAGCCCTCTCAGCACACAACAGCAGCCAGTCCTCCAGCAGCGTGAGTCTGTCAGAAAATAGCCAGGTCCCCATTAAGAGAAAATTCCCACTGCACAACAACCTCCCGAGCTCAGCCTCTCAGGGACCACACAGAGAAGCTCTGGAAGAGCCGGCCCTTCAGAATTAATTGCAGGCTCTCAAGGAGCCAATTTAATCAGAAGTATTCCTTAATAAATTCAGAGAGGAGCAAACACAAGAAAAGAAAAGCCAAGGCTGGGCTGCAGCGGGGGAGAGGGGCGGGAGGGCGGCCAAGATGGGCAGGGCTCGGTAAAGTGGATAATGTGCTTCCAGAACTGTTCCTTCTACTGCAGCCAAGGCAGTAAAATGTGAGATGGCCCCGTCATGTTTGAAGTTTGTTATTTTTGGAAATTGCTTTAAGAAACACGGAAATAAAAGCATAAAGTGTGTATTAAATTTAAAGGGCCAGATTCGGCTCTTAACCGCTCCGAGATTCACACGCAAATAAGCAGGATCAATCTCTCACCCAAAGCGTGCACTCACCTACAGAGATCAAAGTGAGCCCCGGCCAGCGCTCAGCACCGGGCGCTCAGCATCCCCAGCTCTGGGTTTGGGAGAGGAGATAGTGCCCAATTAAAGCTGCTAAACAAAACAGACTGCCATGGCAAATTGCTCTACCTTAGAGAAAAGGTTTACCACAAGCAATGAATAAAAATAGGTTTTGGTAACAACAGTGAATTAAAATTACTGGGAACAACAGACTGGCTTGTGGAGGAGGTTGGGACTGGAGGAGGCTGTAGGTCTAGAGGACATCTCTCTGAGGAGGCTGAGGACAGCGGGGCTCAGCGGGGCTCCCACCCCTTAGGGATGCACAGCCTGCCCCTTGTTCTGAGCTGAAGGGTCTCTGGGGATGCTCAGGGTGCAGGAAGAGCCAACCACGAGGCTGTGCCCCGCAAGCACCCCTCTATACCTCCTCTGCTGTAGCAGAGGCTGACCAAGGAGAGCATCCCGTCAAGCAGAGTAGTCACACAAAGGGGAGAGACTCATTTAAAGCTCCCCACATGGCTCCTTCCCACTTTGACATACTAATGACAGCCAACTTGATGACTTGTGGCAGGTCCAAAGGCCTTCAGTGTGGTGGAGAAGGCAGCGACTGAAGGTGTATCCAAGGGAAGCGATGATGCAGTGGTCAGCAGCATGGCCGAGACAAGCCCTGCTCCCAGCACTGCTCACTCAGGGCTTGATATGGAGCAGAAAGCAGAGTGCAGCCCCATTTGCCCACCACCCCACATGATCAGAACATGACTGCAACGCCCTGGGACCATTTCTGGGAACGTTATGGAAGGGCTCACAGGAGGTCAGGACCTGCCAAGGGGCTTTGAGTGCCAGGTCTTTGTGTTCACAGCAGCAGGGATGGTTTTCTTTCCAGCAAGACCACCCCAGACTCCTTCCCTGTCCTTGTTCTTGAAGATTTTAAAGCAGGGCAAGGTAGGCACAGCAAGGGGAGAAACAAATGGCAAAACATAACGCTCGTAGATGTAGGTCCCAATTCCCCCTGGTGCTGTGTGCATTGTTCCAGCTTTCACAAAAACACCACTAAAACCCGTGCCGCGCGGTACTTTGGGCCAAGCCTATTTGTTCCTTTAAAAACGCCTCTCCAGGGAGACAAGAGGAAAGGACGTCGCTGGCGGCCGTGCTTCCCCGCTGACCCACATACCGCAGGCGGGAGGGATCAAGGGCCAGGAGGTGAGCTCAGATCCGGCGCTGGAGGAAGTGTCTTCCCTCGCTTCCCGCGGCTTCTCCCACTCAGACGGGGCAGCCGCCGAAGGGATGGGGACAGGGGATGGGGATGGGAACAGGGGATGGGGATGGGTGCATAAATGGGGATGGGGATGTGCTGCAGAGGGTCTTCTTTCCCAGATGCTTGACATTTCTTGGAGGATCATCAAAGACCTTCCCAGCCACGCTGGCTCCTTTCTGGGAGCCCAAATAAGCCGGTGGCCCTGCTGACACAGGCAGCTAAGTGCTGCCCCGAGCATCTGCAGCCAACAAGCAGCAGCTGTTCCACCCCGCAGAGCCTCTGCGTCATCCCCTTGCTTGCTCAAAGATGTGCCTGAGACACAGCCCCGTGCTAACACCCCGTGCTGGGAGGACTGGAATGAGGCAGGCACACTGTGAAGGCTGGGGAGGCCAGCACGGGGCGTGGGAGGAAGGAACAACAGGGCGAAGAGCAGCAGAGCAAAGTTGGAGAGTGGCAAAGCTGTAGAGCAGCAAAGCAACACCAAAGGCTCCTCTGCTGCAAGGGTGCATGGCCAGCCCTATGCATCACGTGCAGCCCAAAGCCAGATCAGCTCATTAAGGGTCTAGCAAGCCCTGCTTGGTACCGTACCCAAAGCTTCTGAACAAAGTACTCCTTCATCAGCTTGTCCCCAGTCCCTCCTGGGACTGCACAGCTCACAAACCCACCAAAGCTGGGAATAAAGGCGATTGCTCAGCCCCACAGTAATGTCTCATGCATGCCATGTTCTGGTCCAAATGGCCCTTTGATGTCCTGTGACCACTAAGTGACAGATAGCAGCCTGTGGTCACTGTCTCGCAGCCGCGCTAAGTGGGGATGGAGGCAGACTGTGGTTAGGCTCAACAGAAGGCAATGCAGAGGGTTTGCGTGAGGTCTGCACAAGATACAGCCTGAGACTCACTCCTCACCATGCCCTCCCTGAGCCATGATGCTGGTGAGACTCCCAGCCCTGCAGCAGTGCCCTGTGCCTGTCCCTGTGAAGCCCCCCCAGAAGCAGTAGGCAGCACGTGCAGTGCAGATGGGCAGCACCATTTGCCCAGGCAGGCTGGGAAGGATTTTCTCCTCTGCATTTCCTCCTGGCTTACAATTTCTGTGAGATGATTCACCCACTGCTGCCATCAGACATCACCCCACGCCTCCCCAGCCCCAGCCCCTTCTGCTCAGCACTGCTGTGAAACCCAGAGCAGTTCCATTTTAACACACACATGCCCTCCTCCTGCACGCGGAGCCAATCTGTGATTCTCCTTTCATGTGTGCGATGTTGATTCCTGGCAGCGTTTATCTTGGCGCAAACACTTGCTCTGAAATGCACACACATTTCAAGACTCAAACCCTACGTTTCATTCTCTATCTGCTCATTAATCCTCATTGTTCCTAAACCCCTTTTCAAAACACACCCGAGGGGAGAAGAAGGTTCCTTTTTATTGCTGAAAAAACCCTTTCCAGTGCTAGAAACACCAGCAGCAAGCGCAGCTGTGCTCAAACACATGCACTGTGCCAGGGCCAAATACAACCCTGCTATGTGCCCAGAGCCAGGACCCCTTCCTCCAGCTTTTCTCCTCTTCATTTTCTTACATAATTTTCTTCCTGGATCTGACACCCCTCAGATGTCCCCCAAATAGACACAGTGCAGGAAACTGAGTCTCTGGGTTTATTTTGCAGCTAGCAAGTGGGGAAAGCATGGTCTAGAGACAGAATTAGGGTTAAGGTCAGGGTCAGGCTTAGGGTTAGGGTCAGGGTTAGGACCAGGTTTAGGGTTAGAGTCTGGGTTAGGGTCAGAATTCAGGTCAGAGTCAGGGTCAGGGTTAGTGGAAGGGTTAGGGTTCATGTTAGGGTTGGGATGCTAAGCTCTTCCCAGCTCACTGCACTCTGGCAGCTCGGGGCTCTGTCCAGGCCCCTGCCACCTCACCATGTGTTTTTAGGGAAAAGGTCTGTGTTTTTGAGTTCAGGCAGATCCTAGAGCCAACGGCAATGATTAACTCTGGCCGGATGGCACAGGTCAGCCGTGGCCCCGGACACTGGCTGCTGCACGTCCAGAATGGTGAGTCTTTGGAAAAACCATGACCTGACCAAACTTCACGAGGCTTTGGCTGTGATTAACCTCCTCCTGCCCATGACTGGCCCCTAAGATGTGTCCTCATCCCTGAGCCTACCACAGCCACTGGGAGCTGGAAGCCTGGGACCAGTGCCCGCTTCCAGCAGCACCAACTGAGAGGATGGATGACGGAGCTCCCAGAATGTGCTGCATGGCTTTACCTCTTCCTCCAGCCCAGCGCTGCCAGGAGGTGTGGGGAGAGCAAACCAAAGCAGGGATTGGCAAGGACACAAGCAGCATGGGGATACTCAGGGCATTACGAGCCCTCAGTGCCCCTGGGGAGAGGATGGTCCCCAGTTGGGACCTCTCCCTGACTGCAGGCAGGGTGGTCTCTGCCATCCCCTGAAAATCTGTATGCCCTCCCTGTCGCCCCCACAAGCCCTGCTTGTGCCGCACTTGGCAATCTTCTGCTTTCTGCTGGGAGGCCGGGTGCTTTTTTCCAGGCTGGAAGAGACAGCAAAGCTCCCCTTTCTGCCAGATTTCTCCCGAGCGATCTTCTGTTTCCCATTAACGTTGAGAAGAAACCTTCAGCCTCGGCTCTGTGCCCCTCCCAGCACAGCTCCCAGGGGCGCCTGTCAGCATCCCAGCAAAGGGGCAAACTCAAACCAGCCAGGCTGAGAAAAACACTCTGTTTTCAAAGGGAATACAAAGAGGCAGAGGAGAACAAATGGAGGCAGAACACTGGGCTTGGAACAGGCTTACAGAGGTCTTTTTCCCCCCTGGTCTGGCATTTGACAGCCTTCAAGCCCTGGGAGAGCTGAGGGCAGGGATGGAAGCAGGAAGAGCCCCTGCATAGCATCGGCCCCATGTTCCCCGACAGATAATTAAATGTCCCTTAGTTGATCAATAATTAAACGTCCCTCACCCCTATTCTCCAGTGCAACTCATGGCTCTTGCCGTGTTGCATCCCATCAGCAACAAAGTCTGCCTGACAGAAGCCTATAACCACATCTGTAAATACAAAAGCCTATGCAGTGTGAGTAGCTGCTGTGGGGGCTTTCCAAGGGGAGGCCCCTTGCATGTCGGCTTTTAGCTTGTTTTGCACCCAGGCTTTGTTCCCAATGAGATAAGGCATGGATGGCTTAAGGCTTGGATGGCAATGTTGCACTGTTCTGCATCACCACACCAGTCCCCAGCTCCAGTATGGGGTGGCACGAGGTGATGCTGGCTGGTTGGGGATCCCACAGGGCTAATTAACAGTAATAGATAAAGAAGTAGAGGACTTTCAGGACAGACTGTCTGTGAGCTGAGCCTGGGTCAGGTATGGCTCTGCTGGTGGCCACCAGGACACAGCTTCATCCTCCTGTGCCAGGAGTTCCTGCCTGGTCCCCAGCTAGTGCCTCTGTGTAGTGCTCTCACAGCCCATTGATAGGGAAAAATCCCCAAGTCTGTATGCTGTTAAACCACACACCCAGGGGCCAGGAGAAGGGTAAATCTTCCCTGTGATCTTAATCTCTTCATTGGAGTTCCCTTACATTAAAGCACGTGTTTAAGAACACCTGGATATCTCAGAAAAATAGAGCGTGCCATAACTAAGCAAATCCAATAGCTGAAGGAGACTGGAGAACAGCAATATAGAGATGTATTTATTTTTATTGCAGCGAGGAATGAGTTAGACCCCTTTGCCAATGGGGTGTTACTTTTGGCTGACCTGCTCTCATCTGAAAGTTCTCCAGTTGTGGGAACATGTGTGTGCATAGGGCTGTGTGCATCCGCGTGTGCACGCACGTATACACAGGTATCAAAGGAGTGCTGTAGTGCAGAGTGGGGCCGAGGGGACACAGGGACACCGGATGAGTCCAAGTGCCTGGGCAGCAGTGTGCCTCCAGCCACGTGGAACGCCAGCGTTTTGCTGCATCAAGGGCTTTTCAGTCAGAATAAATAACAGAGCAGGTTCAGGAGGGGTTCTGTGGGGCACTGGGGGCTTGATCCTCTTCCAGTTTGGGCTTAAAAGCTGCACGTCCTACTTCTGTGCTCAGAGATTCTCCTCCCTAGGGAAATGCTGCGTTTTGGGGTCAGCTCAAGGATCAAAGGGCAAATTCCCTGTTCTAGCAGCAGCCAGACATGGGAGTGATAGCGGTAGCCAGTCACTGAGCAGACGCTTGGCTCATTTTCCTGCCACTTGTTTTCAGCTTCATAAAGACCACCAATGTCCTGCTTCTTGGAAAGGGAAGTGCATCCATATGCGTGGAGCTGATGCTCGTAGGATCTGGGGAGAAGGAGGGATGCGCTTGCTCTCAACTGGCCACGATACTGTATCCTTTCAAGGAGGTGGATGGTCAGGAGGTGCCACGGGACAGGCGATGGAGAAGCTCAAGCAGGCCCCAATCGGTGCTCGGGATCCCCCCAAGCCACTTCTGGTTCCACCAGGACATGGGCTTGGACCGGTTGGAGCAGCTCGGTGCTTTGCAGAGCCTGGAGAGCCTCCCTTCTGCCTACATTGACAATGACAGACCCATACCAGCTGCTTCTTGCTCAACCTGTTCGACCGCTGGGGCTGAGCCAAAACTTACTCATTCATAAGAAAGCACATGAGGAGATTGACTCGTCACCAACCCTGAGTAATGGGGAAAATGCCAGCAGCCCACAGCTCACACACAGGAGCAGGAGGCTGCTTTTCAAGCCTCCATCACATTCCTGAACTCAAACTCTCTGACAAAGCAGGAAAGGGAACAATGCATTGATGGATGTGGCCGTGGGAGGTGCCATGCATGGCCACCATGGCATGGCCACAACAGCATGGCCAAGAGGACATGGCCACCACAGCACAACCACCAGGGCACAGACACCAAAGCATGGCCACCACAGCACGAATACCACAGTGCAGCCACCACGGCATGGCTACTGTGGCACAATCATCACAGCACGGCCATTGAGGCACAGTCACCATGACACAGCCTCCGTGGCATGGCCACAATGGCACAGCCATGATGGCATGGCCACCAGGAGGGAGGGCTCTGAAATCTAGCCTGAGGCTCAGCCCCAGAGGGTTAATGCCCAACCACAGGGTTCAGACCAGGACCTGAAGTATTCACACTCCAGACTGCTTGCTCTATGGTTTGCTTGATGAACTGGAGCAGGGCAGAGTTTAATAGCTTAAAAAAAAAATCCACTGCAATTTGTTAGCCTTTGGCAATACACTTAATTTCATGTGCTTCTCCCTTAATTAAGTCCTTCTCCCAAAATACATTTTTCAGCCCAGATGCAAGCAGAACTGGAAAAGGGGATGCGACAGGGAGGTTCCTGGGAATGGGCTGTGACTCCTGAACTTGTGTCACCACGTCACTGGGTGGCAGAAACATGGCAAATCTTCAATTCTTGGTACCCAGGCAGACATCTGACTGAAAGTGGATAATCTGTGGGCTGAGTAACATGTCAGTAGGTGATGTGCTTCTTTGGCAAAGGGGCACCAGGAATGGAGCAGGGACCCCAAAAAAGCCCCAGTGCTTCCGGAATCACTGGGCTCTGACAAGTTTTTTTTTGCAAAAATAACAATCAAACTGCCCAATGCGGCTGATATTTATCCCCTGGCAGTGCAACATCTCAGTAACACTCTGCTATTATTACATGTCACGATTAAACGATGGAGCAGTAATTGCCTCATCTGATGGCAGTGCTGGCTGGTGCCTCATGCGTGGCTGGGCATTTCAAAGCCAAATGAAGGGTTCCGGGGCCCCCAACATAAGAAAGACATCAAGCTGTTGGAGTGGGTTCAGCTGTTGGGAGGGCCACAAGGTCCGGAGCACCTTTGCTATGAGAACAAGACTGAGGGAGCTGGGGCTCTTCAGCCTGGAGAAGGCTCTGGGGGGACCTTATAGTAACATTCCAGTACCTGAAGTGGCCTACAGGAAAGCTGGGGAGAGACTTTTTGTAAGGACGTGTAGTGACAGGATGAGGAGAAATGGTTTTAAACTGGAATGGGGTAGATTTGGACGAGGTATTAGGAAGGAACTCTTTACTGTGAGGGTGGCAAGACAGTGGAACAGGTTGCCCACAGCGAGGTGGGGATGCTCTCACCTTGGTGGTGTTCAAGGTGAGGCTGGATGGGACTTTGAGTAACCTGGTCTAGAGGTCGGTGGCCCTGCCTAGAGCAGGGGGATCGGAAATGAATGATCTTAAAGGTCCCTTCCAATCCAAACAATTCTATGATTCTATGATAATAAGGCCAGGAGGGTCCATGAGCAGGCAGGGCATGGTGCCAGGGCTCCAGGCTTAGTGGGGGACTCAGCACATCCAGCTGCATCAGCATAATTGTGGTGTTTATTGCAGAGGAGCCAAGTCCCGGCATCTTGGCACACCAGGAAAAGCAAAGCTGGGGATTTTCATCCACGCATTCATCACCTCCAGAAGAGTCCTTTTTGACCTTCCAAAAGAGGTCAGACCCCAGTGAACTGGTCGCACTGTTGTACAAAGGTTGGACTTGATGATCTCAGTGGCTGGACTTGATCTTAGAGTCCTTTTCCAACCTTAGCGATTCTATGATTGATTCCAATTTGGATTCTGGACTTGGTGCAACTCGAATCTTAAATCTTGCTGTATTTTCTAATTTTCTATTTTCATTTGCCCCAGCTGGGCCCAGTGCCTCCGCCGCGGGCAGGTCGTGGACCTCCTGGCCGGGCAGCCCGGTGCCGCCGGGGCGAAGCCACAAGAAAGGCCAATGCAAATCGCATCGTTAGCATTCTTTCCGTTTTAATAACCCAAGGTGTTACCAGCAACAGTGTTACTGATTTTTATCTCCGCAGCGCCTTTTAAAAGAGCTCCAATTTGTTTTTCTTGGAGATCTCATTTTGTTTTATTAAAGCTAACACCGAGAGGGAAAGGAGACATTCTGGGCCCAGAACAAAAATATCCAGTTTAAATACCCCATATTATTTTCTTGGAAACACTTCTCCTTCAACTTTAATTAAGCTCTCCCTGGGCCGGGAGCTTGGCGTGCCCGGCTTACAGCGAGCTAATCCCCTGCAGCCCCCGCCCCAACACTCCCTGCTTCCATTGTGTGCACAGACCTCGAGAAATAAACGTGTTTTTGCTAAAATACATGGATTAATAGCTGGCTCGTGACCAAGAACGCCTTGACGTCGCCTCTTTGCCACAGAGCGCTGCCCTGGTACTCCCTGCTGCCTCAAGCAGAAGGCCAGAAAGCAGCTTTTGGCTTTCGGGCTTTCTGGGTAGGGAATCATAGAATGGCTTGGGTTAGAAGGGACCTCAAAGTTCATCTAGTTCCAACCCCTGCCATGAATGGGGTTGCTGATCACTAGATCAGGTTGGGAAGAGTGCTCTGCCCAGTGCCCATGGTGCCATGGAGCCATTGGTCTCTAAACACAGCTGTCATCACTGCAGGGCAGAAGGCCACCCCAGGACAGGGCTGCAGGGTGCAGAGCTCCCCAGCTGGGAAATCTCAAGGGAAGTGTCTGGGCGCCGGCATGTGTGCGTCCATTGTATAATTAGCATCTATCTTTAATCATGGATGATTTGCTCCGCTGGACTCGGTGCTGAAGGTGCACTGGAGCTCCTGTTGTCTTCAGTTTGCTCCTCGCTGGGTTCCAACACCACTGCACCCCGAGACATTTGGCAAGTACAAACACACACACACACACACGCAACATCCCCCGAGAGGCAGGATTTCACCTCTCGTCTGTGCGCAGGAGCTGCAGGAGTGGGGATTAAGGCCAAGAGCCTGAAACAAAAGCTTTGTTTCGGTGCCTGATGCAAGGCAGCCAAAGAAAGGGGATTTGGGGAATGCCGCTTGCTGGGCTTCATGTGCCTTGTCCCCACTGGACCCCAGGGGCAGATGGGGGCTCATGCCAGAGTCCCCCCACAGCACTGCACCAGGCAAACCCCAGCAAGTCCCAAGCACTGGGACCAATCACAGGCAGTGCAGTCCACAGCAATCTTCTCATCCCATGCATGCCCAGGAGGCTGCTGCCCTAAATGAGCTGCGCTGGGGTAAATAACCAGCACACAGCCACAGCCTGTGAGTGCCTGGGCACTCCGAGGACAGAGGACAGCAAGGCTTCATCCAGCCTCACCACCCTAAATCATGCACTGGATGATAAATAAACCCCCAAATCCCAAAACAAGCGGGGAGGCTGGAGCAGGGCAGCCCTCTGCCCGCAGCCCATGCCTGGCAGCCGGCAGGACCTGTTGTGCGAGGTGCTGGGGGAGAGATTTCCATCGCTCGCAGATGCAAAGCATGTTGCAGCAATGCTGAGTGCACGTCACGGGGCTTTTGCAACCTCCCCAACTATCTTGGGGTGGATGCAAGGAAGTAGCCCGGAGTGAACCGAGCTCCTGCAGCGCCGGCAATGAGCAGCCCAGCACACGCTGCCAAAGGAGCACTGCCTTCCCTGGGGACAGGGAATGGGAACGATCCTTCTAGGAAGAGGAGGAGAAAAGAGAAGTGAGCAGAAATGTTGTGCAGTGTGGGTGCAGGTGCTGCGGAGCAGGTGGGGAGCACCCAAGTGCAGTGACATCAGGCTCGTGGAGGTGCCGCTTTGGGAGCAAGTTTGTCCAGAGAAGCTGTGCAGCCTCTATCCCCTTGGCTGCTGCTGGAGGATGCAGGTGAGGTATGGAGACCCAGTTAGGTCTGGGGACTCAGTTTGACTCGGTTTGATTTGGAGACCTGGGCAGCAACACAGAAGCCCTTGATACATGTCAGCTGTGCAGGACGAGCAGTGGAGCCAGCAGTGAATGAAAGTGCCAAATCCTGCAGGTTTGGGTAGGGAGGTGGCAGCTCAGGGCGGGTATCTTGGGAGGATGCTGGAGGCTGAGCACAGTGCAGCTCTGTGGCTGCTGTTCCCTTCCAACCTCTGGGCACTGCTGAAATGGATTGGGACAGTTTCCAAGAATTACCTCTTGCAATTTGCTCTCCCAGGGTTTCCCTCGTGAAGGGGCCCATTCTCCAGCCCTGGGGGGGCCGTGCTGGCTGCTCCCCTCAGACTGTCCTCGTGTCAGTGGTACCAAAATGCTTTATTTTGTCAAGAAACAGAGTCACTCCTTCAGCAAGCCTCCCCGCCCCGTTACGGTGTTGGGTTACAAATAGCTCTTTCCAGCTAAGCTCACCCATCCTAATG
Organism: Callipepla californica brunnescens; assembly: GCA_023055505.1. Lineage (NCBI taxonomy): Eukaryota > Metazoa > Chordata > Aves > Galliformes > Odontophoridae > Callipepla > Callipepla californica. Next base: position 7,103,956 of record JALIRH010000013.1, read on the forward strand.
GGTGTTCCAGGAGAAATTTCCCCCCCCCCCCAGATTAAACAGAAAGCCAGCTACAGTGATGCCATCAGCCTGTCACTGAGAGACCCATGCACGGAGGGCTGTGCAGCTGACCCACTGGGGCTGGGCAAGAAGGGAAGGCTGCTCCTCCCGCTCCCACGCAGGGAGGAGGCTGATGGACAGGCAGAGGGAGGAGGACAGGAGGACAGACAGGAGGAGGTGAACAGACACACGGACATGCCTGGAGAGCTTTGGAGGGCTGAGGCCAAGCAGAGCAGCTCCTGGGGTCATTCTTCTGGGTGCGCTCAGCTCCCATTTTGAGCAATGGAAACATTAAATATTAAGCAAAGAGAGTTAATCTGTACCCAGCGTATTGACACAGAGCAGAGGAGGGGGGAAGAAGAAGATAAATAAGAATATCGGGGGCAAAATCGATGCGGTCCAGCAGCCGTGCTCCACTGTCACTCAGCACCTCGGCAGGGCAGGATGAATTGTTTCTGGCTGAGCGCTCTCATGCATTTCTTTTTTTTTTAATCTCATATCAGTGATCCCCCCAGCCAATCTCTGGCTCCCCCCGAAAGCAAACAAACCCAAAAGCACAGAGTGTGCCGTGCTGAAGTCCCAGCTGAGCCCCATGCTGCGAGGGGACGGCGGTGGTCCCGGCAGCGAGCGCAGCGCTGCCTGTTGACGGCCGCCTCGCAGTATATTTCTCCAAACAAAGCAGCGTATGCATTCAATGCATTGTTGGGAGAGGGTTTGTTTTCAAAGCCTGACCCGAAATTTGAACTCCATGGATCCTGCGTTTCTCAAGATCAAACGCGAGAAAATGCGACCAATGCAAACAAGAAATAAACCTTGATAATTATAGCTGTGCGCTGGGGCGGCTATTGTTTGGCTCAGACCAGTACCCGCTTCAGCATAAACAGAACCCTATTTTTAAAGGGATGCCTGACCGGCCGTGGCCGTGCTCAGCACTGGGCTGAGAGCCCCTCCCGACACGAGCCCACCTCCCCGGGCATGGGGATGGGAGCCGGGCTGTGGAGCCCCAGGGCTGTGCCGGATTTTGGGGTGGGATGAACTGCATGCTCCCATCACATCTGCAGCAGACAAGGGGATCCCAGCATTCGGCCGCCGCCTCCAGCCACGGGGAGCAGATGGACAATGGGGCAGAGACAGATGGACATCAGGGGACGGGCGGACTCAGGAAGGCCATATCAATTCACAAAGGAGCTCTGATATTTTCCCAGTTACGTTTGCACACAAACTACCGCCGCGGGGAAATTATGCAACCCCGAGTGAGAGCAGCGGGGAAACCAGGGGAGGAAGGGCTGAGGGCCCCACACCACATCCCACAGCCCCCAGCATTCACCCCAAAACCCACAGCCTGCCGATACCAGAACCCATCCCCATGTTGTGGTTCCCAACAGACCCTCTGCTGGGCGCACAAGCTGGAACGCGGATCTGTCACCCAGGCAGTGTAATTCCCCAGCCCGGCTCACCTCGCACGCCCACACATCTTTCTTTTTCGAGGCCTCTGTGCGGTCACAGCCGCAGATAAATACACCTTGGGAGTGAGAGACAGATGGTGTCTCCTCCAAACTCCGTCTTGGGCATGCAGTCTTGAAACCACCAGGGCTTGCATTATTCAGTTTCTTTTGTTACTGCTTCTACCTTCCCAGCTCTGCCTTAGGCTCTGCAGATAGGATCATGGCAAGCAGGAAGCAGCCAGCTCAGCGATGAGCTGCCCGGGATCGCACACATGCACGGCCCATCAATCACTGTAATTACCCCAGCCACACGCGCCCTGCACACCGCCGTGACACCGTCACCTCCGTTTCTCCAGTGACAGCATCCCAGGGTTAATTCCCCATCCTCAGGTGTTGCCTTCGGGCTGGGATCACCCCGTTACCCCATTAAGGACTGGGGGCAGCTCAGACACCAGTGGTCCTCAGACTGGGCTTTGAGCTCCCTGCCAGCCCCAGTCCTGAATCCCATGCAAAGGGACAACAAAACCACTGGGTTTTGCCCTGTGCCAAGTGCTTGACCCTACAGCTATGAGTGAGGTGGGCCACGGATGTCCATCACTGGATGGAAGTGACCTCATGGAGATTGGGCCTCTGGCACAGCGGGGACCCCTGACTGCCACCCCAGGGCTGGGGTCCCCCCAGTGTGCAGTGAAATGTCCCTTCTCCGTGTCAGTGCAACAAAGCCCTCGATGGCTGGGTCCCCTGCTCCTGCTCATAGCTGCAGGTGGGCACTTCCGTGGCCCCGTGCCTGCCCAGGAAACGGCTTCAAGTCAGCGTTGCTGCGGGGCAGATGCTCACCCCACCCGTGGATCCCACAGCCAGGGCAGACGGCCGGCCAGCCAGACACCCACAACGGGAAGCGAGAATCACACAAGAACCACATGAACTCCGTGGGCTGATCCGGCATCGCTTCCCCTGCACCAAGAGGCAGCGGGCAGGACAAGCTCCGGGCATGCTTTTCGGATGAATTACTTTTAATTGAGTACATCGCAGCTTAGGAACAACACACGATACTCCCGCGGATAAACATAAGGACGACCGCGGGGCCGGGAGGGGCCGGGGAGCCCCGTACCTGTTTTAAACTCCAGCGTGGGGTCCTTCTCGCCCTCGCCCAGGTCGCTCTGCAGCATGGTGTAGATGATCCCAAAGGAGTTGTGGATGCCGAAGATGGAGCCATTGCACCAGGCGGCGGCGAAGACCACGACCCAACCGAAGCCGCCCTCGGGAGGTCGGAAGGGCTCGGCGGCCCCGCTCGGCCCCCGCTCGGTCCCGGCCCGGGGCTCTCCATCCCCGCCCTCCTCCGCCGACCCCCGCTCGCCGCCCTCCGCCCCGCGCTGCGCCATCGCGGCCGCGCTCCGGCCGCCGCCCGCCGCCCGACTGCCCCGCAGCCGGTCCCACATGCCCGCCACCCCCCCCCGCCCGCCCCCTCCTGCCGCAGCCTCACTCCCCGCCTCCCCTCCGCCGCCTCCATCCTCCTCCTCCTCCTCCTCCTCCATCGCGCGGCCCCTACCTGCGGCCCGGAGCCCCCCCCCCCCCTTCCCCGGGCCCCTCTCCTCCCGGACCACCCCCTTCCCCCTCGAAGCGGGCGGTGCTTCCCCGGCCTTCCCCCCCCACCCCACTCCTCCTCGCCCCGCCGGGGCTCAGCGCCTGGCCCCGCCGCCCCGCATCGCCCTCCGCCGCCGCATCCTGCAGCGGGAGCGGCTCCGGGGCGGGTTCCCACCGGCACCGCCCCCGGTAGGGCCCAGCCCGAGCCCCGCGGAGCTCCGAGCCGGGGAGGGGGAACTGCGGGGGGGCTGGGGGTGCCCAGGTGAAGGAGGAGCTGGGTACAGGGCCCGGCTGGGCTCGGGGCTCGGTGGGTGGGGGGGGGGGGGGGTTGCAGCGCCGAGAGCTTTTATTTCCCCGCCCGTTTGTGGCCCCCGGGTGCAAAAAGAGGGGGAGGGGCGATGCGGAGCTGCGGGGGCCGCATCTGGAACACTCTCATCTCTCTTTCAATCACAAAAAAAAAAAAAAAAAAAAAAAAAAAAAAAAAACACCTCCAAATCCATATATTAAAGGCTCTTTCCACAGGCCGGGACTATCTGCACCGCCCGCACACAAGGTGCGGGCTGCCGTCTCCCCGTGCCCTAATAGCTGAGCGATGTCAGACCGCTATCAGCCCGGCCTCGCTGCCCGAGGAGCGCGGACCCCTCTCCCTTTCCTCCGCTGCAGTCTCCTCCCCGGATCCCCGCTCCCTGCTCGCGGCCCTGTGCGCTCGGAGCATCTTCCACTGCCCTCTGCCGACAGGCGGGGCTCGGAGCAGCGCGCTCCGCACTCCTTTCCTCCTCCATCCCCGCTGCGGAGCAGCAAAGCGAGAGCGATCTCCGCACAGCGAAGTGGGGTTTATAAAGGGGGCAGACGAGAGGGAGCCGGCAGGCAGCGTGTTATCTGCGGGATGCCGGGCGCGGAGCATCCTCCGGCTCTGGTGGGAGGGGGGAAACCGCAGCGGGAGGACGAGCAGAAACGCGGGTGAAAGGCATTTTGGCAGCTCCGAAGAAACGTCGGTTTGCTGGATGGAAATATCTCACGGGAGCACCCTGGGAAGCGCAGATGTAGAAACCGTCTGCAGCATCGTGGCTGCGGTGCCGGTGTAGGGCTGTCCTGAGCCACGGGACAGCTGTGGCAGCTCCTGCTGCCCGCACAGCGGTGCTGGGAGGGTAGCAGCACTTCTCTGCTTCACTTCCACTCACGGCCATGACAGCTGGTACACGTGGCTGCACAAAGGCGCAACGCGTTACCCAGAAGAACCTTCTCAGGGCAGCGAGCTGTGACATGGGGACCAAGAGCGAGGCTGGAAGGAGGCAGCGAGTGACCACGGGGACGTCTCCAGTACCCAGAGGTGACAAACCACACACAGCAGTATCCTTTTCCTCCTGTTCTTCCCTATGGCCTTTAACCACATGTGGGATGAAGTCATTCGGAAAGGCATTTTGTACACCATTAGGAAGCTGACCCCATCTGGGTTGGCTGAAACATGAGGGCACCAGTCTGAGCCGTGCCCCAGGGGTCCTCTGGGCAGCTCGTGCCACCAAACCTCATGCGTGGCTTCATTGTACTGGTCGGCATTGCAGCACTGCATTCACTCCCCATCATCAACCACGAGAAGAGTTAGAAAGGGTGCGTTCTGAGGGTGCTTCTTTTGCACCTTTGCCTTCACCCAGGAGCTGCGAAAGCCCCTGGGCAGGGCCCCGCACCCCGAGCAGAGCTGCCAGGGCTGCGCTGCCGGCGGGGAGATGTGGGGCCGCGCACAAAGGAGGCGAGGATCCAGCTGGAAATTAATGTTTTATAGAACACCAAGAAAAATCAGAGAGGCTAATTACGGTGATAATCATCGCGGCCTGCAGGCATTTCCATGGAAGTCAGGAATTACCCAGGATTACCTCATCCTCGCAGCCTGCGCAGGAGGGGAGCGTGCGGCACCGTACCGCCTCCGGCCCCAAAGCTCCCAGCGTGCAGCTCTGGTGCGTGGTGCTTCGCTGCCATTTGGGGCCATTGGAGGGCTGGAAAGGTGGGCACTGCCTGGGTGCCCCTTGGCTGCATCCATGGTTCACTGATGGCAGAGGTTGGTGGTTGTTCCACGCTTGTGTGGGCAGCAAGGTGCGCTTAGTTCCAGCTATGGGGAGCGGGGAGTTCAACCCTGCTGCCTCTGTGGGGCTGTGTGCAGGGCCTCCCTTCCAAGCCTGCCTTGGTGCAGCCCTGGGGCACTCATGGAGATAAGCAATGTGTGAGTCAATGAAACCTCACCCCGTGCCACAGATCATCCCTCTGCCAAAGTTCTCTCTCTCCCTCACATGCCCGTTTGCAAGGCAAAAGGTATAGCTCAGTGGTGGCAAAACTCGGAGTCAGAGGCCAATTTTCTGTCGCATAGAATCACCGAACCCTCCCATTTATAAGCTCACCCAAAGTACTGGAAGGCCGCAATGAGATCTCCCCAGAGCCTTCCCCAGGATGAGCACCCCCAGCTCCCTCAACCTTTCTCTCAGGAGAGGTGTTCCAGCCCTCTGAGCATCCTCAGGGCCCTGCTCTGGACATGCTCCAACAGCTTCACATCTTTCCAGTCCTGGGATCCCCAGACCAGGACGCAGTACTGCAGATGGGGCCTCACGAGGGCAGAGCAGAGGGGGACAGTCCCCTTCCTCTCCCTGCTGCCACCACTCTGTTGATGCAGCCCAGGATACTGTCGGCCTTCTGGGCTGCAGGTGCACACTGCTGACTCATGCCCAGCTTTTTGTGCACCAGAACCCCCACATCCTTTTCCACAGGGCTGTTCTCAAGCAGTTCTCCCAGTCTGTACCGTACCTGGGGTTGCCCAACCCAAGTGCAGCACCTTGCACTTGGCCTTGTTGAATATCATTAGATTTTGTATGCCCCCTTTTTGAGCCTGTGCGGGTCCCTCTGGATGGTGTCCTTCCCTTTTACTGCATCAGTTGTACCACTCAGCTCAGTGTCATCAGCAAACTTGCTCCCCATCACTGATAAAGACATAGAAGAACATTGGTCTTAAGATGCCACTTGGACACAGAACCAGCAACAACAACCCTCTGGCTATGACCATCCAACCAGTTCCTCATCCACCCAGGAGTCCAGCCTTCAAAGCCACATCTCTCTGATTTAGAAAGAAGGATGTGATGCAGGACCACGCCAAAGGCCTTGCACAATCCTGGGTAGATGACGTCAGTTTCCCTTGCTTTGTCCACCCACACCATCGTGGAAGGCCACCAGATGGGTCTGGCATGATCTGCCTTTGGTGAAGCTGTGCTGGCTGTCTCAGATACCTGCTCATCCTTCATGTGCCTTAATATCCCTTCCAGGAGGACCTGCTCCATGATCTTCCCAGGCACAGAGGTGAGGCTCACTGGGATGGCACCCTCAACCCCTCAGGGGTTCCCTGGGGACAGCAACATTGCGGTTTTAGCTCAGTGGGTGACATGAGGAGGCGGTGTGGATCAGTATTGCAGCACGGGCAGCTCCAGCACACAGCTACAGAAAAGATCAGATGTCCCCCGGGTGGGGTGGAAGGAGTTTATTCCCCTGGGAAGGACCACGAGAAGGACTGGGGAGCGGGGACATGATAGAGCATGGAGGAAGCGCAGAGAAGATGATGGCTGTGAAAGGACCACCAGAAGGCTGAGGCTCAGCATCATCCCGGCTCCTCATCCTCCCTTCTGCAGGAGAATCAAAATAGCATCCCTTTCACGGGAAGCGGCCGTTGCCGGGAAGGGGAGAAGGGGACGCTCGGAGCGCGGGGCTCCCGCAGCTCTGGGGGCGGCGGGGCCGGGGCCGCGCGGGGCTGAGCGGAGCGGGGCGGTGCGGGGCGGAGCGGGGCGGGGGGGGCACATGCGCCGTGCGCGCACTGCGGAGCGGCGCGGGGCTCCCGGCACGGCTGCAGCCGCAGCCCCGCACCGGCCCCGCGGCCGCCGGGGCCGCGCAGCTCGCACGGAGCCCTCCCCCCCTTCGGAGCCGGCGGAGGTGAGCGGGAGGCTGCAGGAGGGGAAGGTGAGGGGGGGTCCCTGTGGCTGTGTAAGGGTTTTGGGGGTCTTTCAGGCTTTGCTTTTTTTTTTTCTTGGGGGAGGGGGGGGGGGGGTTGGACACTGTGCTTTGCATCCTAGAATCGGGGGGATAGTGCTTTGCATCCCTGCACGGGGAGGGAGAGCGTTGCCACTGCTTTGCATCCCTGTTCTCCCCCCCCCTCCTCACAACCGTATCCATGCGTGGGGGGGAGGCTGGACGCTGTGCATCCTTGCCTGGGGAGGGGTCCCCTGTCACTTTGCAGCTTTTCGCAGTGGAGGGAGAGCCTCACTCTGCAGCTTTTCGTGGGCTTTTCAGCCATGCGTGGGGTGGGGGTGTCAGGCTGCCTGCACCTCTCATCAAGAAGGAGCCCCAGAGCTCTCAGCATGGGGGGGTCGAGGTCTCTCTGCACCCTCACACAGCGTGTGTGTGTGTGTGTGTGTGTGTGTGTGTGTGTGTGGTGGGGGGGTTAGGCACCCTGCATGGCCGCGGGGGTGGGGGGTGTCACTGCATTCCTGCATGGAGAGGGAACCTGTAACCTGTGCGCTTGCATGGCAAGGAGGGGCTGTCGCTTTTCATCCCTTCTGCGAGGCTCTACCAGTGCTTTCCAATTACACGTGGGGGGGCCCCACTGCTTGGCAGGATCACTGGGGCCGGTGGCTGCCCACACGTGCCCCCCTGCAGCTCAGAGCCCCCCCAGCACGCAGGCACACGTGTGCAGAGCCTGGGCCTGGCGCTCCGTGATTCAGCGACTTGCAGAGCTTTCATAGCAGCACTGAACGCTCGAGGTCTCGCTGCCACTGAGCTGAAATCCCAATGGGTGCAGAGCCGTGGCTGCTTTCGGTGCAATTTAGGGGTTGCTTTGTCTACGGCTGCCCAGAGCACGGCAGGTCAAGGAGGGGAGGGCAGCACCTGGATGGAGGGGTCAGCAGTGGGATGAATTCATCACTCATCCTCCAAACTTCAGCATGCCACAGCACAGCTGTCGTTTCCATGTCTCATTGCCTGGGTTTTAGAGGGGAGTGCTAAGAAAAAAAAAAAGAAAAAAAAGTAAGAAAAAAAAAAACGGTGCTTAGGTAGGATTTGGCATTCCTGCATCTCTTGAGCATCCCAGGCAGCAGGGAGCAGCTCGGTGGCAGGGAGAAGCAGCTCTGCATGGCAGGCAGGAGGTTAATGTGCTGTGCTGCTCTGCTACGAGCACAGGGCACGCCGAGGGCTCTTACACAGTGATGCAACCAAGTCCCCAAATGCCCGCTGCCTTTCCTGGGATCAGCAGCCTGCAGAGGAACCCCGAGGTGAAGCTGACTTGCTCGGAGCTGCTGTCTCCCTCGGCCCCGTGCTGAACCAAGGATGCTCGTCCTCCATTTTCTGGTAGATGACAAATCAGCTGTGGACGCCAAGATCTTGACAAGTTCCGAGCAACAGCCCTGAAGCCAAAAGGAAATAAAAGAGGGGGAAAAAAAAAAAGCCAAAAAACAAAGAGGCCAGCATGCTTTTGCAGTGCTGCCTGTCACTGTTGCAGGGAAACGCGTCTCTGCCGGCTGTTCCCAAGCTGTGAGTGCCCAGGAGGAGCCCCACTGCTCTCCCGGGCTGCCCCGTGCTGATCAAAGCGCTTCTGTGGTGCAGAGAATGGGGGTTTGTTCGGCTGCGTCCTGCTGCACTGCTGGCGGGACACAGCCAGCCTGCTGGTAATGAGCCGGGCACAGAGAGGGATGGCATTGAGGGCTTCCTTTGGTGATGGGGAGTGATTAAGAGCAGCACGTGGTTCCTTTCCAGCAGGCTTCTTCCAGCCAAAGCATGCACAGGACTACTGCTGCTCCCTGCCCCATCCTTGGCTCTCCCCTGCCCCTTCACTGCTGGGCTATTCACGCATTATTCTGGGGTGGATCCAGAAAATTCACACCACCTAATCCTTAAGGAGAGTAGCTGCGTGAAAACACACCTGGCAGTTGACATCGCTGGATGTGTAGTTCAGGTCAAGCCTTGCAGGATCCTGTTTGCTGTTGAGCAACAGGGCTGGCTTTTCCCAAATCCCAAGGCAGGAGGCATTGCACATCCAGCATCCCCCTAAGGAGCTTTTTGGCTGCTGCAGAGCCTAGCTAGGAGAGGTGCTTGCAATTTAGAGGCAATTGAGCAAAGAGCTGTTTCTGGAGAGCTTTGCAGCAGAAGGGGTAAAAAAAAAAAAAATAGCGTGGCATTTACTAACACAACTCTTAGGGAGTATTTTTAGCCGTGTTGTGTTGCACTTCGCAGCTCGGCGCGGTGGTGGAGCCTCTCTGCTGCAGCTCGGTGGAGGCAGAGCTGCTGCGGTTGGCATGGCGCGGGCGGAGGATGCAGATGGACCGTGGGGAAGGGACGGGCAGGGCTCCTGCTGGGATCGACGCGCTGGCCCTGGGCATGGACAGCTTCAGCCATGGCCCAGCAGTGCAGCCCTGTCCCCAGGCAGGTGACCTCAGCTTGTGCTCTTCTTGGCTGCGGGCGCTGACCCTTCCCCTGGCTGTCCAGCCCCCTCAGCCATGCCCATGGGAGTGAGCTTGTTGCAGCACATCAGGATTGCTGCTACTCATAGCTGCTGGGCAGCTGTTCCTCATCGCTGAGACCTTGCAGTCTGCTGTCTGTGAGCCTCCAGCCTCCCTGTGCTGATGGACTGGATACCCAGAAGCAGCCTCCTGGGATCTGCCCTCCAGTGTGTTTAGAGGGAGGGAGATGCTACAGACCCAGAGGGCTGCAGAGCATTCAGTGAGCCCTTGGACAAGAGCTCAGCAGTGCTATCAGCTCCACGTGAAACAATGACACCTGTTGGGCCAGCAGCATTCACAGTCACTCCAGTGAGCAGCAGAGTAACAAGCGGTCACAGATGCAGCTCCTAAACACGAGCAGCATGTCTCAGTGGTGACAGGGTGCTCCATTTTGTGTACAGCATGGTGGTGGCTGCGGGGCCAGCTCTGGCAAGCAGGTTCTCTGTGCTGCATCCTAACCAAGCAGTTGTCACACCACCTGCCTGATCTCGCTCTCTCGATATGTGTTTGCAAACCTCGTTGTCTCTGTTCAGGAAATGTACATTTGCCACACACTGCTCCCATTGCTTTTCTCCCTGCTCTGCTGCTGGTGCCTGGCCAGGGCTGCTGGGCTGCACAGACCCACTGCTGTCAGTGCCTGGGCAGCGTGGTTGGGTGAGATCTGACCACAGGGACTAACCAGATGGACAGGAACACAGACAGACACAAACTGAGTTCAGCACAGGGGCACTGCACTGAGCTCCGTGAGGGCTTGGCATAGCTGGGGTCATGACACACTCACCCCATTGCTTCCTAAATCTGTGCTCTCATCTCACACGATCTGAAGCCAGGATCAAGTGCTCGCCAAAGTGTCTCATTGATACCTGGAAGGCACCAAACACCTGGAGCATGCTGTCACCCAGCCCATCTCCTCCTGCATGGCCACCCACACTGTCACATAGATGCAGCTCAGAGAGGACACCAAGGAGCCACCAGCCCAAGTCCCTTTGCCACACTGAGCCTGGAGGGCAATGCCAAGCTTCACTAAGCTCCTGGCCCAGAATGGGCCCTAGGTGAGGCTGCTGGGGGTCATGATGATCTGTCAGTGCCTGCCTGACATGGCAGTTGTGTGCTTTATGATCTGCAGCTGCCCAAGGTCAGCCTTACCTGGGTGCATCAGTAACCAACAGCAGTGCTTCTGAACCCTGTGCATCAGGAAATGCAGCTGGCTCCCATGGGGCAGCGTCCTGTGCTGAGAACTGCTCTCCATCTGCCCTTTCCCATCCGTGGGCACAAGCAGCTCATTAAGTGCTTCCTCTCGCTTTGGGAAGTGCTGGAGGGGATGAACTCAGGAGGCAGAATAGCATCTGCTTTGTGCTGCCAGGAGCACAATCAGCCTTTTGGGGAGCTCAGTACTAACGATTTAGATACAAGTTTTGTGCTGTTTTGTCAAGAGTTTGCATTTGCATTAGAAAACTCCCACCGAGCCAGGGTGCGGGCGGGGGGCTGGAGAGCCCGGTGGGTGCTATCAATGGGAATCTGTTCTACCCAGCACTGTCGGGGCTAAAAAACGCGAGCTGTGCACATTTCTGTCTCTTGCCGTAGTTGGCATTCCTGCTGCCTTATGGGTATGCCCAGCTCTTAGCATCCCATCCATCCTCCTCCTCCCTCCTTGCGGCTTGCCAGCCCTGCAGACAGTGCGGTGCCCTGCTCTGGGAGCACACCGGGATGCTGTGGGGAGCAGGGCAGGACACGGCAGGACATTGGAGCCATGTGTGTGTGCACAAATAAATCCCAGAGAGCTCTGCAGTCAGCTGGAAATAATGGAATTACAGGCGCTTGCTCACTCCTGTTTGGGTTGGGGGTGGTGTTTTGGGGCCAGCTGAAGGGTTGCATCGCACAAGGTTTGCTGCTGGTTTGAGCCACGCTCTGTCTTCACCATCTCCCAGATGGGTCCCCGGAGAGAAGAGCAGAAATGCAAATGGAAAAGACTGTTTTGGGTCATTTCTCTGTCTTTTTTCCTTGCCCAGGAGAGTGTGAGCACCCACCAGCAGCATGCCGCTGGTGAAGAGGAACATCGAGCCCCGGCACCTGTGCCGGGGAGCCCTGCCCGAGGGGGTGACGAGTGAGCTGGAATGTGTCACCAACAGCACGCTGGCTGCCATCATCAAGCAGCTGGGCAGCCTCAGTGAGTCACACAAGGGATGGGGACGGGGCTGCTGTCACCCTATGCCAGCACTGGGGATGGTTGAGGCAGTGCAATGCTGCAGACACTGACCTCGATTTGGTCCTCAGAGTCCCCATTAAGGTGGGATTTATCCAGATATTAAGAAGGGATGCTCTGGGTGGAGTCCAAGGGGGGAACATAGGGATGTTTTAAGGCTTGTTGTCCTCACGTTGCCAGTCTTTTTGAGAATCTTTTATTTCTTGACTTGTCTGGAAATAAGAGGGTATTTAGATTTAAAAAAATACCCTCTTCTTGTTAGTGCAGAACACTCTCAGAGCCATGTGAATGCTCTAGGTGAAAGATAGCTCAGTATGAAAGGCTTCAATAATTCCTGCTTCGGGACTGATGGCAGTAGCAAAGGGAAGGACAAGAGCCCTGTGCATGCAAGCGGCAATATTTAATAGGGGAAACCTATTTCACTGTGGAATATTGCCTTAAAATAGAAAGAGCAGTGTAGGCTCCCCAGGGATCTTCGTCTAGTGCCTTTTTTTCCCCACTCCAGAACTAGATTATTTTCTAAAATACTCCCAGAAAGAGACCTGTGTTCAGGGAGCTGCCAAAAGCAGCCTTGACGTGGGAGCCACTTGGTTCAGGTTTGTGAGGGAAACCCCAACCTGTACTTAGCAGGGATGGAACGTGCATTGCCAGGCCTGGAGGGGACTCAGCTCAGCTCCCCAAAACACAGCGTACAGTTCTGACACTGCAAACAAAGCAGCGAATGATGGGAGCGTGTTGTCCCCTGGCAGGCCGGCACGCTGAGGACATCTTCGGGGAGCTGTTCAACGAGGCCAACAGCTTCTACATGAGGATGAACTCGCTGCAGGAGAGGGTGGACCTGCTGGTCATCAAGGTGACGCAGCTGGACTCCACTGTGGAGGAAGGTGAGGAGCTGGCAGGTGGATAGCATGGTGCCTGTGGTTGTTTTTGGCTGCAAGGTAGAGGCAAAGGAATAATTCCCCTCTCCCTGCCCTGCGTCCCCAGTTTCACTGCAGGACATAAATATGCGGAAGGCCTTCAAGAGCTCCACGGTGCAGAACCAGCAGGTTGTGTCCCGCAACTCCATCCCCAACCCTGTGATGGAGATGTACCAGCGCTGTGACAAGCCCCCGCCGCTCAACATCCTCACGCCATACAGGTGGGCAGCTGGCCCCTCACTCTTCAGAGTGCTGGGGGAGCACCTGGGGTCCTTGGCAGGAGAGGTGCTGGGGGGTTTGACCACAATACTGTTTGGTGAGGGCTGTCTTCCCCATGGCTGTGCCACCATAATTGCTTGAGGCACCTGAAACAGGTGACCCTGCACCACAGAATCACCTAGGTTGGAAAAGATCAGCAACTCTAACCATCAGCCTTGCAAATACTAGGGCACTGTTGCTAATTTTTGATGCTTGTTTGTGCTGATGGTGCCCAGAATGTGCCTCCTTGTGGAGATCTTCAAAGGGTTCTGGACATGGGCCTGGACACCATGCTTTGGTGGCTCTGCTGGAGCAGGACTGAGACCAGGTGGACCCAAAGGTCCTGTCCAACCTTATCCACTCCATGATTCTGTGATTCTCACCTGTGAAGTCCCTCCACTAGGTCATATCCCTTTGTGCCATGTCCGAAAGATCATAATATGGTGCTGTAGGTAATGATATCTCCACAGTGGTCATGTTCATGGGGCCTAACAGCTTACATCCTCGATCATACCAAGCCTCCCTGTGCAGGGGAAGAAGTCTCTTTTCTGAGAACAAATGCCCAAGGCAGCAGCACTACTATCCACACACAGTTCTGTGTAACGTCCCAATGCAGAGCGTGAGATGGGAAAGAGATGGAAGCTGATGGGAGGTGGTGATCATGGGAAGGGCCAAAGGGTCTCTATCTGTGCACTGCCATTGCTAGCACTGAAATATTTTGGGCATTCCCATTCCCCGTGGCTTACATTCCACGTTTCTCCCTTCAGGGATGACAAGAAAGATGGCCTCAAATTCTACACCGACCCCTCCTATTTCTTCAACCTGTGGAAGGAGAAGATGCTGCAGGCAACAGAGGACAAGAGGAAGGAGAAACGCAGGCAAAAGGTAGCAGGCATGGGGATGGCTCTGGGGTGGGCTCAGGGCAGTGCTCCATGGGCATCAGCCATGGAGGCCGTGGGACAGAGGTGGAGCTGCAGCTGTATGTCCCCAGGAGCAGCGGCTGGTGGAGGACTCCACTCGGGAGGTGAAGAAAGTGCGGAAAGCCCGCAACCGGCGCCTGGAGTGGAACATGATGGCATACGATAAAGAGTTCCGACCCGATAACAGGTTCTCACCATCCCCATATCACATGGCATCATCGGAAGGATCACTGTCCCCAGATAATAGGCAGGTTTTACCTATTATACGTTCAGCTCACTGGGTTCCCTTTGCTTTTTGGCACTTCTGCTTTTTCTGTTCTCCATCCATGGGCTAGCACACCAAGGGTTTTTGGGAAGGTGAGGTCAATGAGCCATAGACTCGTGTAGCTTCATGTGCAGCACAGTGGTGCCCACTGAGGTCGCATCCTGGATGTTGGTGTTGGGATAAATCTCAAGCAGTTTAAGAGCTGAGGGAAAAGTCCGGTCCAGCTCCATTGGTGTCCTCCTCCTCTCTGTGCTCTCTTGTCCGCCTCTATTTTGTGGCCTCCCTTGTGTTTCGTTGCCCTGACCTCAAACCACTCCCTTGTCCAGCCCTCCCCCTCCCAGGCGTGCAACTCTTTGGTTTTCCTGTCGCCGTAGATCCTACACCTCAGATGCTGCTGAACATTCTTATCCAGCAAGCCCCAACCATCCGGCACAGCTGCTGGCCCCCACGGCCCACCTGCCTGCAGAGCACAAGGAAGGGGTGCTGCCAGCTGTGCCCCCTCCAGAACACGGCTACCGACCACCGGCGAGCAGCCGGCAGAACAGCCTCAACCGTGCCCAACAACCCCACGCGCCGCAGCCCCCCGAGGCCGTGCTGAATGGACCCAGACCACACCTGGTCAAGGATTTCGGGTAGGGCTTCCTTTCATGTCTCAGGGAACCTGTGCAGACTGCTGCTGTGCCCTGTGTCACTGATGACCCTTTCTCCCCTTGCAGACCGCAGCCTGTACCCATGACGGAGTACTTCGTGCCACCGGCCCCGCCGCCCCCACCACCCGTCATCCCCTCTGCGCAGACTGCCTTCGACAGCCCCATGGCGGCCCCCACGGCGCTGCCCCCTGGTGCGGCTGCCCCCACCGCCCACCCCTCCTATGTGCCCTCACCACCCCCTGCACCGCCCGGCCCCTACTCCGCTTCCCCGCCGCAGGCCGGCCCCATGGGTCCACCCGTGGCCCCGCCGCCGCCACCACCAGGGCCCCCCGCCCTCACCACCTCGCCAGCACACTCAGCTTCACCTCCGGCCCCCGCCGCCGAGTCCCGGAAGCCACCGATCCCGCTGATGCCCATGAGCGATGCCCGGAGCGACCTGCTCGCAGCCATCCGCAGGGGTGAGATGAGGCAGGGGTCCGGCCCCGCCTGATGACAGTGAGGGTGCCCCGGGAAAAATGCCGTGCTCCAGAGTTGGGTGGTGTTGGCTTGCTGGAGCTCTGGGAAAGCCCTGGGTGTCTGGGTGGTGCAAAAAGATGGTGGAACCCAAATGGGACCTGGGGAGAAGGATCCGTGGACCAGGGGATTTGGAGAGGAGGATTTCAGAAGGATAGAACAGCTCTGCTATAGAGAGGAGATGGGAGAACTGGGGTTGTTCAGCCTGGAGAAGGCTCCATGGAGACCTGATAGAAGCCTTCCTATACCTAAAGAGGATATAGGATGTGTGGAGAGGAACTATTTGTCAGAGGGAATAGTGAAGGGACAAGGGATAAACAGCTTTAAACTTGAAGAGTGAAGGTGTAGATCAAATACAAAGAAGGAATTCTTCACGATGAGAGTGGTGAAGCCCTGGCACTGCTGTGCAGAGAGCTGTGGATGCCCCATCCTTGGAGGTGCTCAAGGCCAGGCTGACTGGGTCCCTGGGCAGCCTGAGCTGGTGGGGCCCACCCAGCCCACAGCAGGTTGATGTAGCTGGATGGGCTCTGAGGTCCCTTCTGACCCAACTGTTCTGTGAGCTTTTGATGTCTGTATGACTTGAGGTGTCACTGCTGAGGAGGCGGCAGTCTGTGGATGGAAGTGCCATGGGCACCATGACAGCACTTCTGGGCACCTGGCCTCCTGCCACGCTGCAGCTGGTGCTGCTCACCAGGGTTTTTTCTATTTACCTTTCCTGCTTCATGCAAATGTTGAGGATGAGTGTAAGAGTTGGTCTCCAAGAAGCTTCAACCTCTTCAGGCTGAGTGGGTACCAAGGAAGAAGGTTGTATCTTTGTAGTCACGTGCAGCCACCCCATTCCACCCCATGCATTTAAATGGGGATGGCAGCTGGTAGGCATCACCGCCCCTGAAGCTTTCCCACCTTTCCTAACACAGGCATTCAACTGCGCAAAGTCCAGGAGCAGTGGGAGCAAGAGGCCAAGAAAGAGCCCGTGGGCAATGACGTGGCGACCATCCTGTCCCGCCGGATCGCGGTGGAGTACAGCGAGTCAGACGACGACTCCGAGCTGGATGACAATGAGTGGTCGGACTGAGGGGCCGTGTCGGGGGCTTCCCCTGCACCAGGTGCGTACGGCGCTTCCCCCAAACCTGGATGCCGACAACCGCGATCAGCCCCGCTAATTCAGGAGCTTTGCTTTCACACCATGTTGAAAACCATTCGGGCAGCGCTGGAGGCTGTGCACGGGTAGGAGGCACCTTTGAGGCAGTGAGGGCAGGAATTAGCAGCACCTCCCCGCTTAATGATGCTGAAAATGCTCTGGCTGGGTGAATGGGAGTGCTCCACAACCAGAGGCTGGCTTTGGTGGAGAAACAAAACCAGGGGGCAGGAGAGCTTTTGCACCTAGATGTTGAACGTGTAATGGGGAGCTCTGGGAGGAAATCAAAGTCTTTTTTGACCTTTGAGCCCATTCCCATCCTTAGGACAGATTTCTGGGTGAAAAGCATGAAGGCAAAGCTCATGGCAGCTGGCAGAGAACTGGTGTATGTAGTGCAATGTGTCCTGAGGGCAAGGGGTGGGGAGCAGTGTCCCAAAGCCCTGCTATCCTTGGCCTTAGCGATGAACCATCATGGTATTATTTGAAGAAAAATAGTTAGAAAAAAAATGCTCCTCTTAGGTAAACCCAAACCACTGAAACTGAGGGCGAGGTTTGGGCTCGCTCTCTCTATTTGCACTTTGTATCCCCACAAACCCCACTGGAACAGTTGAGATCAACCCTGTCCCAGGACACTGTCCTGGTGCTGCCCTGTCCCTTGTCCCTGAAGCACGGTGCGGGTGGGGAGCACAGGAACGGGGCCCTCACCACTGTGCCAAAAATACCAGTTTGCTCATTGAAATAGAGCATGATTCATAGCAGCCTTTTCACACAGCTATTAAAGGAGGATTCGCGGGAGGACAGAGAAAATGGGTGTGAAATACTGAAAACATCCCAGTCAGATGTACAGTGCTGTAGAGCTGCAAGAGGATTCTAGCCAGCAGTGTATGGGCCCATCTGACATGGCCACGTGGCCCTCTCTTGTGTTCCCATACACTGTGAGCCCCAAATGGGGGAAAAACCTGAGACCCACTCATGACATCTCTTCTGAGAAGTCAGACTTTGTGCCCACCTCCCCCAGCAGCCTGGTGGGCAGCAGTGCCAACAGCTGCACAGGGAGTACTCTCAGTTCCAGGAAGCAAAGAGAGTTGTAAAGCTGGTGGGAGGGTTGGCTGTGACCCCAGAGGCTCACAGCTGCTTAAATCCACTCTGAGAACTGATGATCTCAAAGGATGCCCTGAGCACATGTTTATTTCTCCCTGAAGAGAAACACTTCATGGTGGGACGTGATGACCGCAAGCCCCAGCCTATCTGCTAAGAAGTGTCATCATGAGTTCTTGCTGGTGCTGTGTGACATAAAATAGCCTCTGTCCCTTGGACATGACATACCCCATTTCTCTGCATCCCACTGACTCTTTCCAGTGGAACTGGAGCGGACCCTCTCCTCCCACCACCGCCCCGTGAGCATCAACACAGTGCTGAGCAGTGTTTAGATGAGTTCGGGAGGAGACAAGGCTGGCTGGGGAAGGATTTCAGGTGGGAAGCAAAATCTGTCAGTGCTGGTGATAATTCTGCACCCTTCTTTGTCCTGCTGTGGGTCCCAGTGCTGTGTTCACCCCCCTCCCCCTCCTTCAAAGAAGCTCTCCTTGACTGAACACAATTGAAGGAGCTACACAGAAAATCCTTCTGCTTTTGGCCCCATCCTGGTACCCCCGCCCAGGTGGGGAGCCACCCCCATGCCCACAGCGGGATTTCCTTGTCAGGACAGCTGGGATGTGACACCAAGCAGCGAGAAAATCTTGTAAAAAATCCCCAAAACCTCAGAGTAACATTTAAGCAGTCACCTGTCAGTACTTATTGTGGAACATTAACATAGATACACTTGTGATACCGTTCGTATGAAAAAGAAATTGGTTATTTTGTAATTTAGAAAGAGTAATGGCCTCATGTGAGAGGCTGCCATCCCTGTCAGGACGTTCATGGAGCTGTAGGGTCAGCTGTGGAGCTGACCCCTGCTGGGGCAGAGTCAGGGCACCCCACTGGCACATGGAGATGGGGCTCAGGGACACGTAGGGCTGTTTCACCTTCGGGTCGGTAGCAGCCCCCATAGTGGGAGCAGCCTCATATTCCCATCACCTCATGTGACCCCACAGTGACTTTATGTGGGCAGCCATCAGCCCGTGCTGCTATCAGGGTAGATGCCATTGCACCCCCATTTCCTTGCACCTTCATGTCCCCATGCTATCCTCGCCAACAAGACCCACCCAAGGGATTCCAGTCCCTTCTACATCACCAGCTCCCAAGCAAGGCAGCAGGACCACAAGCCCCCCAGCATCACCCATTGCTAGAAGACATCACGACCCAGCTCTTCTTAAGGGCAGAGCCTACCTTGGCTGCACTGGAGCTGTCCTGATAGGACAGATGGGCTGATCCACAGGCAGTCTCCCAGTGAGGTGCTGTGTTAGAGCTCCCTGCTCAGGTTTCTTGAGCAGTTGGTAAACAAGTAACCTGTACAGTCAGCACAGGCTGCAGACACCTATTTCTGGCTTGACTGCAGTGCCCCTTTCTCTCTCCAGCTCTCTCCTGGCAGCATCACAAGGCAGATGGGCAGCACCTGGTCATACCAAGAGCCCTAGTCTCATATGGCAGCCACCCCTCAAGGCCAGCTCTGCTGGCAGAGCTACGTCTTCAATGCCTTTGCTTGAGGGTCTCAGCCACCTCTGAGAATAACTGCCTTCATTCTCAGTGTATGCCTGTTTTTTTTTTTTTGACCTGGTCACCTCTGAAATCCAGCACAAGCTCTTTGGTGGGTCTGGGCCAGGCTGGCACTGCAGGAGTTGGTTGTGCTGGACTAATTAATGCTGGCTGGCTGACCCATATGCTGCACACTCAGTATTTTGTACATATGTGCCTATTTCTGTATACTCCAAAAGTAGGCCACCCTGCATTATACAACCTGAAATGCTCAAATCCCCACATGGGCTGATATAAAAGTGAATATTTAAATATTTTATCTAGCTTGGCAGCCATTAAAAATACAATCCAGGTCACAGATGATTGAATTCCTCCTGTCTCTCAAGCATACCAAAAGTGGGTAGGGGAGATTCCCCTGTACATTAAGGTATTGTGTTCTGTGTTAAAACTTAACAATGGCATTTCATTACCAATAGATAATCACAGAGTGCCAAACACTTAATGAGCCCAACCTGTCTCCTGAGGTTCCCCTTGCCATTTTATCTGCCTTCTCCTCCTTACCAATTTATGGGCGTAGATTAAAAATAATAAACAAACTATTGCCAGCAGGGGGAAGCATATTCTGCATGCGTATGAATGAATGAAGCTTGAGTCATCCAAAGAGAAATTGAGCTGGTTTGCCTCTGCTCAGAGATGTAACAAGAGGCTCTAGTGCCTGAGGTCCATCAGAAACTCCTTGGGTATCTCCAGTTAACCTGGAAAGGGACATTAGGACAGCACTGTGCCCGTGGGCTAGGAAGACTGGTCTGACTGATGTCTTGCAAAGGTTAAGGATGTCAGGCCGTGTTCACATCCTGGCCTTGCACCCCAGCTTCTCCTCAGTCTTGGAGAAACCTGGGACCTGGCCACTGATGCTGGCAGCTTTTAGAGGGTCGGTGTTCTGAAGGAATAAAAAGGCATTGGGTGGCTTTCAGTTCTCTACCCAGGGCAGAGACCTAGGGAGGAGTGAACATCACCCTTAGAAGGCTCCTGTGCTTACAATCATTTCATCCCAGGAAGGCTCTGTTCTGGTGGGAAGCATAAGACTAAGTGCAGCTTCTCCAAGAAGCTCCCTCCATAAAAGATGCTTCACATTCCCTCCCCGCTACTTTGTCATCCGTATTTCCTTTTCAAGATGCACAGGAGCTTGAGAGACCCCCCCACCCTTGGAACAGAACTTGAATCAAGACCTCTCCTGTCCAAGGGAAGTCCCACACAGAGGGAGGCAGGTTGCAGCACTGGAAGTCCTTATTTGGAGGGTACTTCCCCAAAGCACCACACCATGGCCCTGAGGGTGGAGCACAGAGGGCCATGAGAAGATCTCCCCATCTGCTCCCACCACACTGGCATGGGGAGCACAGACTGCCCTCACCACTCCCGTTTTCCTGTAGTAGTAGCTATTATTTAGGGGTAAGTGTTTCTAGGCTGGGCACATCACTTTACAGAAAATAAATAAAAGGGCAAGGGCTCTGTCCTAAGGAGCTTACAGTTTACAGTAAAGTTCACATGACCTGCACTGCACTTTAGAAGCCACAAACTAACACTCACTCACATACCCACAAATTTACCCTCCCGACTGGGCAGCAGCACCTCGAGGACCTCTATCCCTTCCTCAGGTGACCCCACAACCAGCACCACAACTGCATCCCCCTGCTGCTGGCAGGGCTCTCTGTCCCTCACCATCCCCACGCAGAAGTGCCTGAGCAAAGCATGGGAGCAGTGAAACATGTTGATCTTGTCCTCACACGGGTGGCCATTCCCAGGCCTCTGTTCCACATGGGGCTGTGTCCCTCTGAGATGACTGTGGCAGGGGACACACCCAGCAGCACTGTCACAGCTACATGTTGGCACTTAGAGCTGCCCATGCGACTCATGTGATGCCCCCGAGCTCATAGATGCCCTCCTTCAGACATTTATAGTTGACCCTCAACTTAAACTATTCCAGTCTTTGAAAGCCAGAAAGGCTTCCCCATCACCTCCATCCCCTCCCCCACTTTCTTTTCTTTTTGGTGTGTGTGTGAACACAACCTTTTAAAAACCCCAACTTTCCTAGACTTACTCATGCAAGCAGGTATCAGTCTCTGTCCATGTTGATACAGGGTCCTGAGGCCACTGACTGCTCCATAATGCTACATGATGGTAGGTTATTCCATCTTCCCCTTTCCACCTCTCTATCAGATATCTTATCACAGGAACAGCACCCAGAGGTCCCTCAATCGTCTTTTGCATTTAGCGTGAACATGCTTAAATCTGTTGTTGGCACTGTGTTTGAGGCTGTGAACCCATGTGTTGGTGAAGCAAGCCTTCCCCGTACTCCTCTCCTGTGGTGACAAGGGACTGGGGTGGTCCCAGGGACCTCCAGCTTGATGGCAACTCCATCACTGAGCACGTGGAAAGTATTACAAAGTCAGAGGAAACTGAATAGAAAGAAAACATTCTGTCAGCTCAGTCATGCTCCCACCACCCTTAGGCAGGTAAAACCCACTACAAAGCAACAAAATAACCTAAAAATAAACAAATTTAAACCTCATAAAAACAAAGCAAAGAAAAGGCTTACATGACTGCCATAAAAAAAAACATCAGACCAGTGTGGTCCATCAGCTTCCACCCATCAGCCGTCACCAAGACCACTGCTAAATACTAGTTTATATGAAACTCATAAGAGCAAAACAGGCAGCCCACCAAGACACAGCTCAGCATGGAGGTGGGTCTCTATTATGGTAGGAAGTGCTTTTATCCCTGGAGGCCCCATCTCCGCTCAGGTGCTTCAGATCCCACTGATTTCACCCACTGTCAGTGCTTGATAATGTCTGATGCCTCTGCTAGGAACAGTTACCTGACAAAAAGCCACTTGTCATGGAAAAAATAACTGTAACACTCTTGAGATAGAAGTGAGGTGCGCTTAGAGCCCAGTGAAGTCACTGTGATGCACGCTGGGAGGATGCTGGCTTCATTAGGGGTGCTCTGAGGTTGGGGGAGAGGTGCTACTGCTGGTCCCCAAATCTCATCCCAGTATGAGCGTTGATCGTGAAGCCGCCACCAAAGTTGGTTTGTACTGAGGAGTTTCAGGTCTACATCCAGCTCTGGCCAGTTTCCCACTAACAGGGCCTGTCTTTGTGGTGCCTTTCATCTCAGGTTGGAGCAGATTAGGACAAAGAAAGGAAAAGTCATACTGAAAAGGAACCTTTTGCTCTGAAATGTGGTGTTAGGGATGTTTTGGGGCTGGTGGCTCCCCATTTTCTTTCACTCTGGGGATTTGTCGAGGTTGAAGTAGAACATCTCCTGCATGGCTTTGGGCAGTTGCTGCGGTGTAATCGCTGACACAAGTGCCTTCTCTGGGGGTCTCCCAAGGAGCACCCAGGGGTTGGAGCAGCAGTGATGGACACCCAGTGATCAGAGTGCCCATCCACAGCCAAAGGGAGCATTTCTAAGCATTTGTAAGTGTTTCTGATGCTCAACCTCCCCTCTCCCAGGTGAGAACCTGGACCTACCCAAGCTACAAACTATCCACCAGGATTCCTCCTTTCCTGCATGTGAGGTTTTAGCCCAGGGTAGCCTTGGAGCAGTTTTCACTCTGATCTCGGCCAACCTAAGGGCAACCTGCTCTGGCAGGCACACAGGTGCACAAACATTGCACCTTTGGCAGGGGACAGTCCCCAGAAGGGCACAGTGGGGCTGCAGGGAGGGCAAAACCCCATCCCTGCTTGGCTGCAGAACATGCTTATGCCGATGGGTTTTCTTCAGGTTGTATACAGATGGAGTTATTCTCTTCCTCTTCTTCTTCTTCCTCCTCCCACTCCTCCTTCTTTCTCCTCCTCCTCCCAACCTGCTGGAGAGGCTCAGGGCAGGGTGTCCTTGGGGAAGAAGCAGTGTCTCCTGGCAAAGGCTCGGGTTTTACTACTAGCAGGCTTCTTACCCACATCCCCTTCAATTTTCCACTTGGTGGAGGCAGCCGACGGGAGACGGGCACCTCTCCCACAACAGGGTCACACAGTGCAGGGTATAACCCAATTTCCATTGTTGTATAGTTGACTTTAAAGAAGAAAGGTGTTCGCTGTCTAACGGGGTCTTTTAACCACGTGCACTTAGTCAGTAGGTGAGTAGATGTTGCTGCTTGTACCTATCTACATCCCCAGTTGCTACGTGTGACCGTATGTATCCCAGTGCCGTGGGCTCTGCCCAGCACTGGGATGGATGGGGGAAGGAGGGAGCCCGCCAAGAGCCGGAGCACCGCTTGTGACTGATCTGTGAAAAACGTCGTCCGACATAATCCCCAACTGTTGACACTTTATGCATGTGCTAATAAAAAATAGAGTCAAATAAAGATTTTAAAGAGGTTCGAGTATATCTCATTTTGGCTTTTTGTGAGCTCGCCCTCGCCGTTGGCAGCCCCGTGATGCGCCGATTTCTATTAGAGCAGGGGGCAGAAGGAGCAGCGCAAAGCTGATAGCATTGTAACCCTTATTTTAAAGAAAGCAGCTCTCAAAAATCAATTAATTCCCATGGCGATGTAATCCCTGACCCGCTGGGTAATTAGGAGGCAGAGAAGTGCCTTCTGCAGGAGAAGCTGCCATCCTGGAGGCTTTGCTCAAGGCTCCAGAGGAGTACATGACCCAGAGGCACCTAGTTTGCCACAAACCCTCGCAGTTCACCCCAAATTGCCCTTGCTGGGGAAAGCGTGGGTCTCTACCAGGCTCAGTTTGGCTGAGTGACAACACAGACACCAACTTGGCACATGCCTGGGGCAGGAGCCCAGGTCTTCAAACATTTTAATTTTACCGTCCATTTTTGGATAGCCTCTTGACAAACCACATAAACAGTTTTATTTACAGTAATAAAAATAAATTACTCTTACAGATGAATGTATAATATTATACACAATAGAGATACAGTGCAATAACAGCATTGATTTGTTTTCACTCGCTCATAAAGTGCATCGTAGGGGCTTGGTTTTACCATGACCAAATGGTAACTGGACATTTTCCTTTGAGATCACCTTTCTTGGTCAAGCTAAAAGGCTAATGAGAACAATTACATCAGAATGATCAGCTGTCCTGATTGCTCTGGAATGTCCTCGTTCCTGGGGAAGCAGGTATGATGAGTGAGGGAGGAAGAGGGAAGGAGCAACCTTGGTTTGGACACAGTTACGCTTGACACCAAGCAGAACTTGTAAAGGCAACTACCATTGTCCTCAGCCTCCACGGCGCTCTGTCCTGTTTCATGACAGCATTTTCCTGTTCATCTCAAGACCATTTTCCATATCACAGTCATTGTGCCCTACACTGATAGGTTGGCCAACGGGCAAACCCATTGGTGGGCTCAGTGCTGGAGTCAATTTGTTCACTTCCCTCGAAGGCAAGGGCAGAAGAATTCTGGTGTGGGTGGTCTCTACTGGAACCTGCTTTATCTCTGCAATACTCAGCATTGCAAAGGTTCCCAGCGGGGGAGGGAAAGCTCCGTTCTGGCGGTGGCAAGGACAGGAGAAGGGCAGTTCTTGGGTGATGCTTCAAAAACCAATGGCACTTTTAACAGAAATGGTACAAGTGTTACAGATGGAGCTGTGAGCATGATCACCACACCCCAAAAAGGGGCTGAGCATGAAAGAGAGGAGTTGCAAGGAAATCCCATGTGCATCGAACAATTATTCCTGGTAAATTTAAGTCATGTGATTAGTTGTTAACAATTACGTGAACACCCAGTGCTGGTCAGTACACATCAATACAAATGATTATCAAGATCAGTGCCCCTCCAGCACCCCCGCATCTGATGTTTCTACAACAAAGAGGTACTTTGTCACCTACTGAGAACAGGAATGATTTCTTATTACGCAAAGTTCACAATGAACAAATTGTGGCTGCTGCACCAGGACCAAAATCCTTAAGAACTTCTGCTGGCCACTGAGTTAACCCGGCCAAAAAGAAACCCAACCTGCTGGCTACTTCTCATCAATCTCCCATTGGAAAGGACCAATGTTCTGCTTGCTTCTGCTGCTGTCAGTCCCAAGCAGGTCCCACAGAGCCCAGGAACATTGTGAGCGGGGCTCTGGCCCTGCATGCTCCAGCAGGAGCTCTTTGCAAATATTTGCAGAGGCGCAATGGCAGCACGAGGTGGGGATGGGGGTCTGAGGGACTGACCTCTGCCAGCTGAAGCCCTTGTGCTCTGCAAAGCCCGTGGTAACTCCTCTGAAAAGCACAAGAATTGCACTGATAGTTTCCATGGCCATCAGCATTTCTGGGGACTGGTGGCACGGCTGGGAGAGCACTACGTTCAGTGCCAGCACACTGAAAGCAGCAGCCAGTCCCCTGCTGCACAGCCTGCAGCCTTCTGCTCACCGTACCCTGACACCAACGACACGTGCAGGAAATGCAGGAAAATGCCGTTTCTGTCACACCGAGGTGTACCCGGAGCCAATAAGTCAGGGCTACATTTCATTCAGCATACGAAACAAGCAGCGGGTGGCCCAGAGACCCCAACACCGCCCTCTGGGTCCGGCTGCATACAAACATCCCAAAAGTGTTCACTACGCTTCAAAAATGGCTGAACCTGACTGTGCGGGGAGGTGTGACACTGCAGGGACCTGGCTGATGTCACAGCGGCTGGGGGAGGGGACAGAGAGCGGGGAAAGGCGTCCACATGTATTACTTTTATATACCTCTATATAAATATATATATTTACTTCCCTGCTTACGCCGATTCGACGCCGTACCGGCTGCCCCGTTGCCCGAGGTTTTGAAAAGAAACGAAGAACAGAGATCGGCCGCTTTCAGAAGGCAGAAAACGAGCTCAAGCGTCCGCGCTCCGCACGGCCGCAGCTTTCCCCGCTCCGCACACCCGCAGCTTTTCTCGCGCGTGGCTCTGAGGACGGAGCCCCACGCGCGGCCCCGCGGCTCTCGGCGGAGCGGTGCGGCATTGCCGTGCGGGAACCGCAGCGCCGTCGGGAGCGGCCGGAGCTGTGCGACGGCGGTGCTGCCCGCTCCACGAGCCCGGATCCCTTCGGGATGCGATACCCACCGTGAAAGGCAGCCCCTCCCCGCAGCCCACCCTGTGCGAGGTGGGGTGGGGGGGGAGCGGACGATTCCCCAGCCGTCATCCCTGTGAAATGAACGGCCGTCCCATAAAGTGCCGTCGTCCCATCCCACCCTGTATCTGCCCCGCTCCCCCGGCTCCCTGTGCTTCCCCGGGGTCGCGCCCGTTATTGCATAGCAGAGCATCACCGGACCGTGGGCCCCCGCCCCGAGTCCCTGCTCAAGAGCGGGGTCAGCCCCCCCTCGCCGTGCCCCCATAACCCGGGATGGGACATCCGCAGCGTGCCGAGCTCCCGTCCTTTCCCTTGTTTTCCTTTTTTCTTTTTTTTTCTTCTTTTTTTTTTTGGTGTTTTGTGTTTTTAAATAAAAAATAAAATG
The DNA here is from genome assembly GCA_023055505.1 of Callipepla californica brunnescens. Classification (NCBI taxonomy): domain Eukaryota; kingdom Metazoa; phylum Chordata; class Aves; order Galliformes; family Odontophoridae; genus Callipepla; species Callipepla californica. Next base: position 7,130,479 of record JALIRH010000013.1, read on the forward strand.
TGTACGAAAATAACATTTCTAAGGAAACCATCGGCATTCCTTTCTCTCTCTTTCTCCTCCCCCCCAGGCCCCTCACCTCCCCCCTCTCCCTTTCTTTTTTTTTTTCTCTTTTTTCCCCCCCTTTTTTCCCCCTTTGCCCATCGGCACACCCGCAGGGCGGGGGGGGGGGGGGGGGGACGGGGGGTCCTCCCCGGTGGGAAACGCGGACGGCGGAGGGGAGAGGAGCGCGGAGAGGAGGAAGAGGAGGAGGAGGAGGAGGAGGAGAGGAGGAGGCGCTCACACGTCGCTGGATGTCCGCGGGCGGGAGGAGAGCGCGGGGCCGCAGCCGCAGCACGCCAACCACAGCGACTTCTGGATGTCGGGGTTGCGGAAGGCGTAGATGATGGGGTTGATGAGGGAGTTGCAGGCGGCGGGCAGCGCCAGGGAGTACGTGTACACGGCGGGGTAGCTGGAGTCGGCCACCAGCGAGTAGATGGCGAAGGGGATCCAGCAGAGAGCGAAGGTGCCGAGGATGAGGGACAGCGTGGAGAGCCCTTTGCGGGTGGAGGTGGCCTGCGCCGTGGCGATGAACTGGTGCTGCACGGCGATCTGCTGCGCGTGCCGGAAGGCGATCTTGCAGATCTGCAGGTAGAGCTGCATCATGAGGGCGAAGAGCAGCAGGAAGGTGACGGCCAGCACGGCCGCGTTGTCCTTGGTGACGGGCCGCAGCACGCTGCAGGCGCTCTGGTCCCGCAGGCAGTGCCAGCCCAGCGGCGGCAGCAGCCCCACGCCCAGGCACAGCAGCCACATCAGCAGCACCGCGCCGCACGTGAAGCCCAGCGTGCGCTCGCTGTGGTACGTCAGCGCGTTGTACAGCGACAGGTAGCGGTCCACCGTGATGGCCAGCAGGCTGCACACCGACGCGGAGAAGGCGGCCAGCAGCAGCCCCGCCGCCCCCAGCTCCGCCGCCTCGCTGGGCGGCCGCAGCAGGTAGCGCACGGCGAAGTTGCCCACCAGCCCCAGCCCGGCCAGGAGGTCTGCCAGCGCCAGGCTGCCGATCAGCACGAAGCTGGGCGCCCGCAGGCTGGGCGTGTAGAACAGCACCGCCAGCACCAGCGCGTTCTCGCCGGCCACCGCCGTCCCCGTGGCGCACAGAGCGATGTCCCAAGGGCTGACCGCCGCCGCCGGGCCCCCCCCGCCCGGGGCCGCCGTGCCCGCGGGGCCCCCCCCCGTCCTCCGCCGCCGCCGAGGGCCGGGCGCTGGGGGCCGAGGCGTTGCCGAGCGCCGGGAGCCGCTGCTGCTGGGACTGCGGCTGCCAGGGCTCTCCCATGGCGGCGGGGCCGTGCAGCATCGCTGGGGAGAGAGCGAGAGAGGGGAGCGCTGAGCGAGCGGTGCGGGACGGGGAGCCGCGCCGATCCCTGCCCCCCCCCCCCCCCCCCTTTCCCCCGCAGCCCCGCACCCGCCGCCCCGCAGCCCCCTCCCCCCCCCCCGACCCAGCGCAGCACGGCCACCTTCCGCCGCCCGTTTCGAGCGCGGAGCCGACCCTGCCCACCCCCCGTTTCTCCCCGCCCCGCACCCCGCAGCCCTCGGGTCGTTATTTTCGGTCTCCCCCGCGGGGATGCGGCGTGGCAATGCCGGCTGCGGCCGCCCCAACTTTCTCCTCTCCCCCCGCACTGCCGCAGGGCGATGCCCGCTGCCCCCCCCCCCCCCTCCCGTACCTCTCTCCGTGCCCGGGGAGCGGCCGCTCGCCCCCGTTTTCAGCTTTTCCCCTCCCGGTGCCCGCAGCCCGCGGTGCTACGCCTCATTCCTCGGTGAACGTCGCCAATAGCGGCGGTGGCGGCTCGCTGGCATCCACCGGCACTTAATATTCCTGCCCCATTGGATCTGCTGATAAATCTCAACTCTGACGTCAAAGTCTTCACTTATATTCATGATCCAGCGCTGTGAATCAGAGCCGCTGTGCTCGGAATAACAACGAGGCCGGGCCGCTCCGCAGAGCACGCGGAGCGGGGGCTCCGCACCTCCCCCCCCCCAACACACACACACACACACACACACACACACACACACACACACACACACAGCCCGGCCCCCTCCCCCGGCCCAAGGTCGGGGCCGCCGCCGCCGTTTGTGCCGCTGAAGGGCGGGGAGGGGCGGGGGGATGGGGGGCGGTGCGGTCCGGGCCCCCCCGCAGGGACAGAAATCCCAACGGCACCGCGGTTGTTCCGGCTCCGTCATTCACAGACGGACGCGCAGCTCCCGAGCGCGGACGATGCTCTCCCGCACGCGGGGGTGTCTCGGAGGCTTCTCCATCCCTACCCCCCCCCTCCACACACACACACACACACACACACACACACACGCAGCCCGTGCCGGTTTCGTAACGCCCCCGACCCGCACCCTCAGCTGCAGCCCGGCCCGGCTCTGCGGGCTGCGGGACCCCGCGGCGGTCACACGGTGCGGGTCTGGTGCGGAGGGGGGAGGGCCGGGTGGGGGCCCCGAGCGGCCCCAGCAGCGGGCATGAATCTCAGCCCAAAGCCCGCAGTGCTCGGGCGCGGCCTCCTGGTCCCTCTGCCGGCTCCTGCTGCTCTCCCACCCGCAGGGACCACCCCGTGCAGGTGGGTCCGTGGGCCGGTGCCAGCTCCGCGCTGTCCTTCGTGTCCGGAGCCATCCCGAAGCCTCCTTGGGGCCACGTCACACGCATGGCCCTCCTTTGGGGCGCATCACGTGTGCGGTCCTACCTGGAGGCACGTCCCTTATGGTCCCACCTGGGGACACATCACGGTCCTTTCTGGGGACGCATCCTGCTCTTGTCCCAGCTGTGCTCCCAAGGGAGGATGCTGCTGCCCCTGTCCCGGCTCCGAGGGCCGCTCCCCCACCAGAGCGGGGCACGGTCCGTCCGACGGCGCTGCTGCGATCCCATCCGTGCAGCCTCTGTGTCCTGCTGTCCCCTGCTGCAGACGGGAGCCTGAAGATGGGAAAACTCCACCGCCTTTGGGACGGTGCTGGGCGGCCGCCTGCAGCCCCCGGAGCGCTCTGCCCGCGGTACACACACAGGGACAGCCATGTGGCAAGGGGCGAGACCGTTTATCTGGGAAAAAAAAGGGCTTTTGCACGATTTTCCTCCTCCTCTTGTGCCGTGCCATCCCGTCAGCAACTGCTGCACCTCCAGCACGGTGCGCTGAGCACTGGGACCGTGCAGGGGGAGAGGCAAACCGTCAGGGGAGTGAATGGTGATAACCAGCAATTAGCACCAAGGCAGTAAGTGTGTGCTGCAGAGCAATGAGGGAGGTTTCCTGAGTTCTAGAGAGGGCGAAATATGGCTTAGGGGGTCCCCTTCGGGCAGAGGGCTCTGTTCACCAGTGTGGGACATGGGGATCCCAATCACACGTGACCCATCCCTATCCCCATTCCCCCCCACACTGAGTATTTTTCAGGGCCAGGCTATAATTAGCGGCAGTTCTCCAGGAGCTGTCGCTCACCGTCACGCTGCGCTTTCTTTTCTTAGGAATATGACTAACCTGTGAATGATTAAACGCGCTTGGGGAAAGGGGAGGGGGAAGCAAATTATTTTGCTCCCCGTGAAGAGAAAGGAGAGCTTTCAGGATGGGCTGTGCAGCATCGGAGAGCAGGAGGAGCTTGGGTACCCGCAGTGCTCCCCATGAGGATGCTCAGAGTGGGGGGCACCGGGCACTGCTGAACCCCCCCGGGGCAGGGCACCTTTGAGCACAGCGGGGTCCTCCAGGCCCACCCCTCCCAGCAGCTCCCATAGCTGCCTCGCTCTATCTGCTGCCCTTTAAGGGGAGCACGCTGCTGCCAGGAGCCTGAAGTCGGATCCTGCTGCTGGAGATGGGCTATTTCGAGGAGCTTTGATGCTTTGTAGGAAGATATTTTTAGTCGGGGAAAAAAAGAAGGTAACGCAGTTTGCAGCTCTCGCAGGAATTCTCTCTTCCCCTATCAGTGCTGCTCAACTGCTCGGAGCACAGTTTGGGATGCAGAGGGACAGCATCCAGCAAGGCACTGCCCAAATCCAGCACCTGGCTGTGTCCACTGGGGGCAAAATGGGAAACCCCACGCCGAGAGTGATGCAGAGCTCTGCTTCCCGCTGCACATGGCATCAGGAACATTCAAACAATTCTACATTACGTTTATACTCCCTTTTCTTCCATCCACGAGAAGCCATCCATCCCTGGAGGTGTCTGAGAAATGAGATGTGGCACTGAGGGTCATGGTTAGCGGGCACATGGGCAGAGCTCGATGGTTGGATCAATGACTTCAGGGGTCATTTCCAACCTTAACAACTCCATGAACATAACCACACCGTAGGGACGGCCATGTGAGAACATTTCTGCTCTGCTCCCCCTGCTCACTTCTCACAGCCCTCTCTCTGCCCGCACACACGCTCTGTGGGCCCACCCCACCGCACCCTGGCTGCACCCCAGGGACCGTTGTCACTGTGCTCCAGAAGAGCTCAGAGCTTCTTCCGCTGCAAACTGGAGCAACCACAAAGAAGTTTGAAAGACTAAGCTGGAATTTTTCCAATCTCGCACTCTTTTTTGCTTGGAGAAATATTGTGACTCAAAATCTGAAAATGAACAGTTTAACATCAAAAAGAGAAGGGGGGTGGGGAGCGTTGCCAAGAATAACACCTTCCTGCCACCCCCGCAGCTTTGCTGGGGAGGTGCTGAGGGTTCAGTGGTGCGAGGCTGTAAGCAGCAGGGCCTGGAGGAGCAGGGTGGCAGAGCAGCATTTGGGCAATGGCACATTTCACCTTGGGATTTTAATTGCAAGAGCACAGCTCTCTGCTCTGAGCTGCTCTGGCACAACTGTCTCGCAGTGCAGAACTTCCAGGGGTGCCTTCCCTGGGCATCCCATCCCATCCCATCCCATCCCATCCCATCCCATCCCATCCCATCCCATCCCATCCCATCCCATCCCATGTTCCCAGGTTGTAGGATGCTCATCACAACACAGCCCCAGCCCTCTGCTTTCCAGAGCTGCTGGCTCCTTGCCTTCTTGTAGCACATGCAGGCAGCTCTGTGGTGAAGGAAACAAATGCACTAATAGCATAGTAATTAGGACACTTAATTACTGATAAAGTTACTCAGCTCCCATTGAAGGCTGCTCACTACTTGCCTTTGTGTCTGAGAAGCAATGGCTCCAGCCGTGTGACCTTGCTCTCATCCTGGCCACGCTCTGGTGCTCAGGAGCACCACGAGGTGTGTGCTGGCTGCAGGCTGAAGCTCATCCTTCCCCTGCGGCCCTTGAAGCCTTGGGAGTCCCTAAGGAAAACCAGCAGGGACTGAGCTCTGTATCCCTGCTGCCAACGGCTGGATCCAGGTATAGAGGACACTTCTTGGTGGTGTGGCACCGACAGACTCTGCCCTCAATTAATTTGGGCCAACGAATCTGGAGTAGTACCTGTTGGGATCTGGTATTTTAAGGCCTTGACAAATCTTCGTACAAAAGGGGACACGGGCCAAGTGGGACCTACAGTGCAGCCTGTCCACATCACACCAGCACCGAGGTGACACCAACCTCCAGCACAGCACAGCACGGAGTACCCAGGGGTCAGTGCTACTCCTCACCTCACCGGGGTGCAGACGGCTTCTCGTAGTGCAGAAAGGATCACACTCAGCTGTGCACCTCGTGGGCTGCTGTCTGTTTGTGGAAGAGCTGAATGGTCAGTGCTGGAAAATACCAGTGCTGGAAAACACCAACTGCTGCAGCAAACCCAGCTGCACACAGCTGCCACCTGAGAACGGGGCTGTCTGCATCTGCTTAGACACAAAAGCAGTTCCCGGGTGTGACAGACCTCAAACACATCCCCTCCAAACACACAAAGGTGAATTGGTGAAAACAAACAGCCAGGTGCCAGAAAGGATCAACTGTCTCCCTTTGCAAAGCGAGCGTTGTCTTCAGAAAAAATACGAGAGGATTTAAGTGTTATCCCCCTAACATTGCTTCATTTTTAATGTTTTGTACTCTGATTTATTGCTTGTGGGCATCTAACCTCCTGCTGGGCTGGACCCTGAGCCACCTGATCCAGCTTACCTGTCCCTGATCATTGCAGGGAGCGGGAGCAATGGCCTTTAAAGGTCTCTCTCAACCCAAACGATTCTGTGATTCAGTCGCTGTGTTAAGGACAAGCAATGCAGGCTGGCTGCAGCGAGGCCTGATGGCACCAGGGGGAGGGAGGCAGGAAGGTTAATGAGTGCAACAGCAGCAAATGCTAGCAGGACTTTACATATTGCAAATTAATTATGTTTCAGGGGATTGATTCCTTTTGATGAATGCTGAGGACTACGATGGGAAGGTTTTATTTGTCTTGGGGCCTTTGTTAGTCTATTTTCTTTCTTGTACCAATCAAATGCGATTTGTTTTAAACACAGCCTAAACAGAGCTGGCATGGTGACTTTAAAAGCTCCTGCTGGTAACTAGAACATGCCAAGCACAAGCACCAATGCACAAACAACCTCTGCTTCTGAAGTCTTTAGGGCAGAACCTCTCCCCAAGCACACAGCTGGATCTGCTGACCTGGAAGCAGAACAGCAATGCCAGGAGTGCTTTGTTCTGCTGCTGCTGCTTAGCAGAGGTGGGCAACAGCCACAGGAGGGCTCTGCCTGCGCTCCAAGGAGATGTTCTGGAGGAGACCTGAAGCAACAGGGCAAACCTAAACTATTCATTGTGACTGGCAAGAACCAGCCCTCTACTACCCATCCCCTACAGTCCATCACGCCTCTGCTACTCAGAGCTGAACTCACATTGCTCTCAGGTCTTCTGATTTTGGCTGGTTACCATCGAACAAAACTAATTCTGGGGAATGCTCTTTCTCAAGGCACCAGAAGCCAAACTCATGTTCACCAGAGTAAAAAACCAGTCCTGTTCATTTACGTCTAACGTAAGACCCAGCAGGACAAGGAGCAGACAGAATTCAGGATGTGAAACGTGCTTTTACTGAGCAGCTGTCACTTCCAAATCTTACCTGCTTCTATTGAACTCTTAGTCCCACAAATTCCTACTCAGAGGAGCAGCCTTTAATCAAGCTTCCCCCACGTAGAAGTGAATGACACAGGAAGACCTGTCCTGCAATGAACCTGAGCAGCTCTGAGCATACAGTACTATTTTCGCTTTGAAAATGTCTCTGCTGCAAATACTATCTGACTGATCTGGAACAAAGTCTTATGGAGTCCAACAGCAAAGGATGGAGGAGGGAGAAGGAAAAGGCAAATCACAGGGAAAGGCAATGGCAGAGCTGTTACAGGTGATGAAAAACACAGTAGGAAACAGCAGCAGCAGGATGGCGATGGGGAGGAGGCCCTGGGTAACCTCTCTTTGGTTTACCAGCACATCAGTTGTAATCTACAATGCTGAATTATTCCTCTTAAAGTGCTTCCACACAGGTTTCACGCATGAAAACACAGCAGCCAGGATCAGCCAGCCTGCCAGCAGAGAGAGAAGCTAAGGAGAGAGTGACTAAGCAATTACTTTTGTTTCTGCCTTGGGTTGCAATTCAAGGAAAAGCGTTTGTGTCATGTGAGTTTGACCATACATGACCTTTATTGGAGACAGGTGGGGTCATTTATTATACAGAAGCAACATCACACCATTCTCTTCCAATTTAATTCCTCTTAGTTTCCTTATAAATCTGTAGCAAAAGTGCACTTTTAACAGCTTTTAATCTATAGTATATATCTTTCAATATTCTCTCTCAATCAGGTATTTGTAAAAACGTACCACCAGATATACAAAATACATGTCTAGTGTACTACACCGATCTTTGTATTTACTGTTTAGATACTTTAAACTCAGTGCTCAGTTTGTTTGTTTCGTTTTACTATTTTTTGCAAGGCTTCCTGGTGGCAGGCTTCTGGCAGTGCCACCGGGAGAGGACTCACAGCTCGTGTGAGAAGAAGGGGAGAAGACTCTTAGCCAGGAACAATTTTCACACAACAGGACAAGATGACAAGGAGGTTTGCTGTTTCTGAATACGCACTCTGTATCATGAAAAATAATTCACAGAACGTCCACATTTATCCTCTGAAGGAGGAGATGTGCCAGGAGAATGGAACCTGAACACAGCTGGAATACAATGGTTATGAGCAATCTGCATTTGGAAGGGAAACTAACAATTAACGTGATGTTTCTGGTCATGGTAAGGGGAAACAAACACGTGCAGCCAACACAAGAAGGTGTCTGTGAGATGCTGCCTTCCTGAGGACAAGATTTTGGTAAATACCTTAGATCCTGTACAAGCCACACATTGCATAAGTTAACGTCCCCAGGAACACCACACAGAGTGCCCCTGTGTTATCTAACAAGATGAGGAAAACATTAATTTCCACTGGTGGTTTAGAGCCAGCTGCAACAAGCTTTGGCACAGAAACAGGACCTTTGAAAAATAAAGTTACATTTCAGATATTTCTTACCAACTCCTGTAAGTCTTCTCTTTCTAGTTATCCTTGAGACTATAATATATATACTCGTAACGGATAACTACTTAATTTCAGTCTTCAGAAGACTAACCATTTCCCCTGTTAAGCAAGGCCTATAGAGGTAAGACAATCAGAAGCTTTTTTTTGGGGTGGGATGGGGGGTTACGATTCCCAGCTTGGTGCAAACCGTACCAACAGATGATGAGGAGCACTTAGCAAGGTAACATCTGGGTTGGTTGGTTTGCTCTCCTTCTTACACGCTCACTGTCTTGAAGACCAAGAACAACTGGATTAGTTTAGTCAGCAATGCTTCCCTCGGTTAACCCTTCCCAATTAGCTCTGTTTCAGTGTATTAACATAGATTCAAAATGCTAGTTGCATCAGTTTACCACGTACTGAATGAAACGTTGAACGGATCCCTGTTTCAAAAAGAGGGCACTTTTGGTTTATGCAGTAACTCCAAGAAATGCTTTAACTCCAAACTTTCTACAGCAACTGGTTGCCACACATTCATCAAAATGTAACTGGTTCTCTGCTCCCCTGAATCTGCAGCAAAGTGGATCTGAGTCAAAACGTCTGCTTAGAAACAAAAAAGAACGCCGGGCTGAACGTGGATAACGTCCCATACCTTCCAAAGAAGAATCAGAGCAGTAAAAATAAAAATTAATTAAAAAAAAGCAGTGCTGTTAGTGTTACTAAAACCAAGATAATGCATAGTGGGGAATTTACACTGCTGCAGTCAGTTTGTCTGTTTGCTTTTTTTTTTTCCTTTTTTTTTTTTAATTACAGACTTGACATTTCCAATATGTCTTAGCTTTGTTCTGCTTCTCAAGTCTGAGTCACCAAAAATATCCAGCAACCAGCTGCTGTGCATATCCTAAAATATGCCTTCAGCTGACACTGAATATTGAAATCATTCTGCTAAAATACAGAAAAATGATGATGATAGAAACCAAGGTATAGCCTCAGGCCAAATGTTAAATGGTAAAAATTCTACAATGCTACTTTTAAAACTCTTCTTCAGTCCATGAACAAATAAGCAGCCAGGTTTCAAGTAGAGGTAACACAGATTTTGGAAGATAGCACATAAAAAAAAAGAGCCCAGAAAGAAAACTGGAGCAAAAGCTCTTGTTACGGCAGTCAGCACTAATCCTCCAAGAAACAGCAGGGAGAAAGCTCTGCCCGCCCTGCTGCATCTGTCCTGGTCCTACAGCAACAATGAGGAACTGCTTCTGCTGTCACAAACGTGTTCCATTTCGACATTATCTTGATCCCTTTTATTTATACACACATCTTTTGTCTTAGTCTCTTGACTGGTAAAAGAGGATATATCCAGATTCTGAGTTTTTGGAAATGTCTGATGTTAGCCCGTAGAACTCCTCAATGGCCTGAGCATCGATCTTCTGAAAAGTAATGAGAGGTGAAGTTAGTCTCAGGAAAACACCACTTGAAGTATCCCCTTCACAAACAAAGCATTATTTTCCAGTTCTCTGGGGTGATGCCACAAGGTATTAATACAACGATAATTCAGTATCATTGGGTACAACAAAATGAACACAACACAACATTCTCTCCACTTATTAGTTCATCAGTGACTGACAAGATGGAAATCAACATGGGATAAGAAACCCCTGTGAAGTGGTACGCTTTTAAGTTGGACTATGAAAAAAGGGAACAACAAAACCAAATTCTCAGAGGTTACACAACGTTTTTATTTGCCTTTTCTTTTAGGCTGGAGTTAACCTTCCTCATCATAGGCCTGTGATGCAAAGGAAAATAAAAGAACTCACTGATCAGCAAAGAAAGCCGCCGTGCAGCTGGGAGTACATAAGGCCCTTCTTCAGCAGACTTTAAAATCTGCAATTGCTTTAGCAGAGTGTCTTGTGACTCTCTTACATGCAGAAGTCCTGCAAGTGCTGCTGGCTGACTACACCATGAAATCTGTGGATCATGTCCTGGTTATAACACTCAGGTCTTAGGAGAGCTTTCCTTTCTTAGGGTTTGCTGCTACAAAGCCTGCTGCAATGTTATCACAAGGCTTGTGCTTTAAAAGAAATAACTGATTTGCCACGTTCATAGAATTCAATGGCCTGCATTTAAATACAGTTGTGAAATACTTTGAAGCCCTGAGGGAGGACATTTTAGAGATGTAATTTCTACTGTCTTGAATCAGCCCCTGACAACGACTGGCTTTACATTACTGAACTTGGTTCTGCCATCAGCGGAGAATAAGTGCACAGACTGAAGGACTGAAATAAAACACTCCCAACAATATGGGTTGCCCAGCACTCCATTGTGCTTTTATTGTTTTAAAACACCTCTAGGACTTCATGTGCAAACATGAGAGGCTGCAGGAGCTGGAACTTGCGGAAGGTAAGGGGAGAACAGTCTAAATATTTAAAGAAACAAAATAAAACCAACCAACAAACAAGGAAATGAGCTTTATTCCTCGAGGACTAAAATTGGGAAAGCAGAGAAGCATACGCAATATGAAAGTGTCTCTGGGGTGAACGTGTCTGCTTTGATCATGAAAGGCAGCAGCAGAGACCAACCTGCACTCATCTGTAAGAGACAGGGACCAGGCCATGAGTGCACCAAGGAGCCTCCTCAGCTCCAGAACCCATTTGGCAGCATGCTACACTGCTGCTCACTGAACAGACTTTTGCATCACCAGCAGACAGAAAAGCATTGGTTTCTTTACATGGCACTGCCAAACAACCCACGAGCTTAGGCCATCCTTTTCCCAGCCTTTCTGAAGCATTGCACATGAGAAAAACGCAGTGAGTTTCCAAAGGATACATCAGCTGAAAGACTGAGCAGCAGAAAATTCTCCCTTGAATAGTTTTGTTAAACAAAAATATTTGTTGTGGAAAGAAAAAAAAAAGGAAGTTTTTATCTCTCTACTCTGTCTGAGGACTTCAGAGAAGCTGACATCCTGCTTAGGACTTCCACCATTTCACACAATTTATTAGCGTAATACCTACTTTCAAACTGCTAGATACATTTTAATTAAAAAAAAAAAATAAAGGAAAAGAATATTTTTTTTAGTCCCTGTGATATATTTAGCTGACAACTCAAACATGCTTTAAGTCCCAACTAGCTTGTCGTGCAATGAAATCTAGTTCTACTACTGCTCCTTCTGAAGTTCCAACAATTTACATAGACTAATCCATCCTACGGATATTTTTAGTCTAGTCACGACAAAATCTACTTTATTTTTTATATATATATATAATTCCACTATTCACAGAGAGCAGTGGAAATTAAAGAGGATTATATAGACCTTACACTTCCCATCCTTAGTTGGCCATGTATGTTGGGGACAGCAAGGTTTTACCCAGTTGGAGCTTTACAGCACCAACTGGCTGATGGTTTCACAACTACTTTTGGGACTCTGTAGCCTCACCTGGCTTTAAGATATCTTTTTCCCCATTAACTGAACTTAAAAAGCCTTTGCTTATTTCCAGATACCTATTTTAGTTCCTCAAACCAAATCTGCCTTGCATACAGTTCACAGCATTCAACTGAATCATGCAAGCCTCTGAACAAGTATTTAGGAGATGTACAATCATTCTTGCCCTTTTCTGAATTTGGAGAACTCATGAATGGATGCTTTTCCCTCTGTTTCAAATAAAAATCATCACTGTGATGTAACACTTAGTTGCTCTAATGACAATGTACCAAACTAGTCAGAGATCATTTACTCAGGCTCCTCGATTCATGCTGCTTGGAGCAGGATTCCATTTGGGCTGACTTGCCTCCTGGATTTCATGCTGTTCTTTTGTCATGTGCTGTAGTATCTGTGATTCTCATCTACCTCCAATTGAATTGAATTGGCTTTCCAACCAAACCCAAACAGATAAATAAATGTGACTTCACCGCTTGTGACATTTAGTGGGTAATAAGAACAAACTACTTCCAAATGATACTTCAGAGCTATTAATTGCTATCACTTATCAAAAATGCAACAAATCTTCTAAATCATATTAAAGGGGAAAAGGCTCCCTGCTGCCTTCTCTTTCAGTTTCAGTATGTGTACACAGGTACAAAGGACGTTGGCTTCAACATCTTCTGGTGCCTGCTGACTAATACCTGTCTTGTTACGTAGCCACTTCTCACTAAAAATGTTAAGTCTCTAAAGCTTAAAAAAATCTGCTTTCATGTTTCGAGAGTCTCTGAAGAGTAGGAGGCTCCCGTGGTGAGCTCTAAAAACAGAAACCCCTTCAGGATTCATGTTTTGGGGTTTCGAGCATTAGAGCCATTTTGCCACTCCGTTTTTGAAGGCAACCTCTGTAATATCATACAGAATAATGCATTTCGTATGGTCCCACTGTAAGGACAATCACAGGCAGCTTGAAAACAGCACTTGGTCAAGCTTGGAGCACATGTTTAAATCTGCTTAGGCAGATGGAACCGACAAAAGTAGTTGCAGCTTTACTTTGCTTTTTCATTGAATAGCCTACAGCCCTGGTAAGGAACTAATTCTCAAGAGCTGATGACTAATTGGGGAGAGCAAGAACAGATGAACAGAACTGCAGTTAATTCTTCCAGAAGCCTGTAGCACCAGTCTGCACCACCACCTCATTCTTCTTGGTTGATAAGTCTCCAGAAATTCAGGTGTGCTCTACTGAAGGCTTCCATAAAAAGAAAAATGTGGTGCTTCGTACACAGAGGGAGCTGAAAGAAAAGCTTCATCTTTTACTGCACTTTTAAGAAGGCAGGAGCAGCCATTGTGGGCAGTGAAGGGGGACAATCCCAGCAGGAAGGAATGTCTGTGCTACACTGTTCAAAGCAAGCCAAGGAGCAGCACTGCTCATTGGAAAGGTTCAATGACCTCCGACAGCTTGCATGTGAAACTCATGTGCAATTATTCATGCCCTCTGTGGGAACAAAAAGCAAATCCTCATCTTCACAGAAAACAAGCAGCACCTGCAAACAGCAGCCAGGGACAGGAATCAAACTCCCAGCTCTGCAGCTGGGGCAGGTGGAGTGCTACAGGGCCACATTCCTAATCCTAATCAACATAATGAAAAATCAACCATGAAGAACACACAAAAAAAAATATCTTTCCAAGGTAGAGAACTGCATTCCAGCTTGTGACAGCTCCTCAAACTTATTATCTAGTAACAGACAGCATACACGTAAAAACTCTCTTTGGCACATCTATAGAAGTACTAATGATGTTTGTTGATAACAGAAATTCTGATATGACCTAAAAGCTAACATACAACATAGGAGTGACTAATAGAAAACAAACATAAAATAACTAGGTACTTATTCTGCATTGCTTTTAAAACGTCAAGTTTACCTCCTGAATGAAAAAGACAGTGAATATTTGCATTTAAAAATAATAAAGTGAACATAATTTTCCAAAGGAGCTGACAGTTACGTACTTCTGCCATGACAGAATAAAATGACCCACAGAATATACTAATAGGAGAAAGACAACCTATTCACAGTCACAGAAGCTTTACAAATCACCAGGAAGTAAGTCATCCCTGATGCTCAAAGGTACTTAAAGAAAAGTACAAGTGGGGAATTCACTACATCTTCATCATCACTTCAACACAAACAAGGACCTTGCTGAATCTGTTAAAAGTCTTAACATCACACCTCAACCTTATTTCAGTCTCCTGAAAATCTTTTTACACTCTTTCTACACTCATGTTTGTCAGGGGGAAAAAGTCAACTGAAAAAAAAGATGTGGTAGTAAGTACTTATATGCAGCAATGAAATGCAACTATCAGAAACCAAATCAGTAACAAATAGGAAGCCAGAAAGTGGGCCAAAGTACGAGCACTGAAGATCAAGACCATTAAAGTTTACTTTTGAAAGATCCCGAATTACTCTGCGCTCTGGTTTTGCAGGGTCATTTCACAGGTCTGAAAGGTAATCCCAGACATAAAAACAGGCCCTTCACAATGCTGAAGAGGGATGCTGTCTGCACTTGTTTTCACTATGTAAAAGCATACCCACCTCTACAATGTCATCATCAAACAGCAACCAAAAGCCATGGCTCTTCACAATGGTGATATAATGGCCACGATTTGGACCACTGCCAGAAAAAGAAAAAAGAAAGAGAAGGATCAAGCACTACTTTTCCTGTTTTCCCACATGATCCTAGCTCTTCCTGGCAGAATTGGACTTTCCAGCTTTTCACGTTGTCTAATAATATAACTTTCTAATCCCCAGATTTTGCCAAGTTGTTTGAATTCAAAATTCCATCTTTGCTGCTTGCCAAATATAGTATATTTGAAATACAGAGGTTTGTGAATATTTCAGATAGCCATTGATGTGTTTAAAGAAAACCAAAAGGCAATTATTTACATCACCGTTTCATCACATTCACCACCACTGTGAATTCTGACCACTCAAAAAAAAATCAATAAGCCCTTGTCTGAAATGCATTATTTACACAGATTTTCTTGGTTTCTTAGTGTGGCTTAGCCTGTGGCCGACCAATGATGGGCTTTCTGCAACTGCTATTCAGAACTTTCCAGGGCAGCTTCCCACCCAGTCCAGTTCTATCGCCTACAGCCTGAATGCTTACCTTGAAGGGATGGGGCAACAAAATGACCTAAATCAAAGGGAGAAGCATCTACAGAGTAAAGGCAGACTGTTCTAAAAACATGGCAGATTGGGCTAAGAATCTGCTATCAATCTGAACTCAAATTCTGAGAGAACAACTCAGGGACACAGTGGACAAAAATACTTCTTTCTTCCAGCTTTACGTTTTGCTTAGGATCTACATAAAGCAGCTTTGGCTTTAGCCAAAAGAAAGCACATCTCTAGTCCTTCCAAAATGGTTGACTTAGTTAAAGCACAACACCTGTTACAGAAATAAACTTTGTTTATATGAAAACAAAATCATGAAGGCCAAGTATTTAAAACAAGTTGTGAAAATTCCAATATTTCAAATATATATTTTATCTTATGCCTTCAGTAAACTCCCAGAGAGAATTAAAACTCAAAGAGTTATGGAAAACCTTAAAAGTCCAGTGTAAGATAAGGGGATGATAAAAAGCAAATTCACTTCAGCCATCTAAATGTATTTTAGCAATATAAATAAATGGCTATTAGTACCAGTAGTCATAAACATATCCTGTAGATTTTTAATTTCTATGAGAAAGACATCTTTTAATATTAAAAAATAATAATAAAAAAATAAGCACAATTCCACCACAACATAAATCCTCTAGAATTATAGCTTAGTTGTATTAAATCTATATTGTTTTACTCCTCACAGACATTTTAAACATTTGTGTGCCACAGAACTTACACTTTCAGGAGGTAATAGTTTATATGGTTTGGCTGTGGTTGGACTTGATGATCTTGAAGGTCTTTTTCAACCTGAGCAATTCTATGATTCTTTGATTCTATTTATTCAGTTCTATCTCTTTTTTTTTTTTTCATATAAGTGGTTACTTTTTAAATTCTTTTAAAAGTAAGGAGGAAAACACCACAACAATAAAAATTTAATGGTGTTAAAAAAAAATAAATCAGCAGTATGCAGCTGATTCCACGTGGTGGCACCAGCTTCTAAAAAACCCAAAGCTTCCAGCCCTGTGAATTGCAACTTGGGAGCTGCAAATTAATGCTATGTTAGTTAAGTGTTCTCCAGTAGTTGTTATTTCATTTTAGCTTCCCTGGAAAGCTAGCGGGTTCTTGCTGCTACTCTTACTTTGCTGAAGCTCTCAGAAATGGTTTGTCTGAACTGCCAGCACAACTGAGAGCTGA
The DNA here is from genome assembly GCA_023055505.1 of Callipepla californica brunnescens. Lineage (NCBI taxonomy): Eukaryota > Metazoa > Chordata > Aves > Galliformes > Odontophoridae > Callipepla > Callipepla californica. The sequence goes on from JALIRH010000013.1 coordinate 7,146,630, forward strand.
TAAATAAACAAGATTGCAGCGCATGCTCTGAAAGCAAAATTTAAAACAGTAAAAAATAAAAATAAAAAAAAAGATGACCTACAAATCATCCTTAACAAATACATACATACTTTCAGACAATTAGCTTCACGTGGTTCAATACCATCACAAAATGGTGCCTGGATGACAGACTCATTTTAAATGTCACCACAATACATCTGAAGCCCAGAAGGCACCGAAGTGACATACCTGCCACAGTGAACAACTACAGCCACAAGGTCATACATTCTGTCAGGATTTGTAGCATCTCCTGATGTGTTAAAAAGCCGGAGCTCCAAGGGAAAGACGACACGGTACGAGAGTTTGGTGTATCGATGCAGCTGGTCCATGTATTTGAACCTCTTTAAGTGCAGAGCTAGAATCATGGGCAGCTTTTTCACTCTCATTCTGAACCACAGAAATAAGTTAAACAAAGAACAAGATATTAGCAGATCATCTAAAATAAAGCTTTATTCTAAACAAGTTTCAGTAATAAAAAGACTCTTAAAATACATCTAAAATGTTGATGAAGATTTTAAACACGCTTCTTTTTCTATGTTCTGGTGAGAACAGGCAACGTTTCCTCCAAAAGATTAACTACACAACTGCCATCTGAATGCAGGACAACTGTCAGTGCTGAAAATATCATTTTTTCAACATATCAGTGAGAAGAAATGGATGGAATAAATCCATCTGGATGCTCTGGCTGCTACCAAGTATGAAGTGAGAAAAGATTTTTGCACGCAGTATTCATAGTGGAGGCAGACTGGATAGCTTTCAGTGGCTTTGAGCTGATTAATGCTAACTGGGGAAAACACAAATGTCTGGAAACACCAGATATAAGCTCTTCTGGGAGGAACACAGAATTAATCTCTTCATTTCTCTCTGATAAGGGTGCCACAAAGTTACCAGGTCTCTCCATTTTTCCTTTTTCCTTTCCCCACCAACCATAGCTAAACAGTCTTACATTTTATTTGTTTCACAGGGTGCATCTTCTAGCAGCTGCCTATTTAAAAAGAACATTTACATGAGCATGAATATTTTAACCTTACCTCTTCTGTGCTTCCTGTTTACTGCGGCACTGCTCACAGTAATACTTATATTCACTGCATAGAGTTTCAGTATTACTAAACCCTCTGAAAATAAAAGCGAAAGAAAAATCAGACAGGCAGGGATATTTAGTCACAGCAACCAGTTATTACTAAAAATACAGAAAAAACAAAGCATAAACAAAAGACAAAATTCTTCTTATGTGCATCGGTCATATCTCCCAAACACAGTTAAGGAGTATTTGTCCCAGAATTTGACTGTAGTAACGATGCTCAGCTGGCAAGATCTGGAAAGGATGCTCCCAGGTATTAACTTGCCAGTCAGGAGTCACATGAGATAGGTTATGAACAGCAATAAGGTCACAGAGATACCCACTCCGTGTTTTATTTGGTGGCAGACATTAAAATGTCCAAGCCTGTGGCCACTGTCTAGCGAAAGCAGGTTATCTTTCAGCTCCTGGTAATTATACACCCCTTATCAGCTAATAAAAAGCCAGCTGCTATACACAACTTGCTGTATCCTAGCAGCTGATAAGCCATGGATTTGGCAGTCAACTACATGGAGCAAATTTCTATCAGTAAAAAGTACCCCTGATCACAAACAGCAGAACCAGGCAACTAAAATACATTAACGATATTAAAATAAATGAAAACATACTATGAATCCAAACATACCACGTTTAGTTTTGTAAAACCTGACTATGTAATGTAACAAATTAAAATCCCCATAAAAGAAAGAGAAACCCAGTTTTACACACCACTAGACATCAGTACACTCCTTTACTGCTAAGGCCACTAAGAAACCAGCAGCTCCAATGATGAAGATGCAATACCACAAGCTGAAAGCCTTCAGCTGTTGTACATCACAACAATTACACTGCGCTCTCCTTTCTGACCAGGAGCAGATTACTTTTTTTCCATTCACAACTGTTTTCATTTACCTTAGACAGTGTGTAATTGATGTATTTTGTTCCACATCAACCGACAGATCCAGAAAGTCCTCATCTTTGCTACTAACCTTGAAAAAAAGAGAAGTATTTAATAACAGTTCAAGATCTTGTAGACTTCTTTTAACCATTTCTGGAATGATGCCACGTCCTCAATGCAAACAGACTACTCTGATTTGAGAAAATATATACATACACCAACTCAGGTTCTTTCTTGAAGTCAATTAAAATTGAAGAGCTGGAGAAGCTTTAACTGCACACTCTGCTCTTTGTACTGAGATAAAGCTTTCTTCAGCAGTTCAAAGTATAACAGTAAATACTTATAGGAAATGCAGAAACAGTCAGCTGGGTTTTCAATTAAATCCCAAGAAGGGTTAGTGGTTAGGAAAACCATCCTTCCACCTGCTATTATGACACAACACAGGACATGCAAATTTCACTTCAAAATTCAGGAGAAAATGATATTTATGCCATTCAAACCTTCTATTCATTACCTAGACTTAATTTGAGATTTAAAATGCCAATAGTCGTTTCAGATGTAATTGCTTCTCTTCTTTTTTTTCTCTCCCCATTTGAGTTTTCATTGTTTTGAAATACTAAATCAAATACAGCACACTGCTAAGTACAAATTCCTGCTCTGAAGGTGGTGAGGTTCTTCTGATTCTAGACTTCCAGGCACTTCTTTTACTCTCGAATAGAATGGCTATGGAACAGCACCACAAAGCATAACCATTACACTCAGTTGAACCCAGAGTTAAATGAACAGTGAGCAATTCTCATGTAAAAACACAACATAAACTATCAATCACCAACACAAGAAATAACATGAAGACAAAAAGGCAGCTCATATCAGCCAGGTACAGACTGCCTTGATGGAAACAGGGAGGAAGAATAGAAAAAACACTACACTTTTTCTGAGAAACATACCTTAACGAGTATTGGTTTGAACATAGAGGTGATAGTCATATAATAGGCTATGTTCCATATTTTAATAGAGAGAGTGCAATTTCATCTATCCTAATAAATGAAAAAGCGTGCTTAGTATTAGGGAAAATGATCCAGAACTTGTGAAAAAATGTAAGAGATGTTGTTTTGTTTTAAACGTACAGCCTCACAGTTAAGACATCTGGTTTCATTGGTTAGTGTTCCTTGGAAGATTTCATGGACCCATGTCAGATCAGTCTTGTCTCCTTCTTCACTCTCAATGCTGCCATTCTGGAGTTTGCCATTTTGCTTCTCCTGCTTTTTCTCTTCTTGTAGCAAGTCAGCAATAGTGTTAAGTAGGTAGTTTAGGAACTCATGTGCATCCTGCTGCATGTAATTATCAAACAATTCTGAAAAGGAAGAGAACAAGGAGAATAAAAACAATACAGATACTTCCTACTATCAAACTGCTACACTTTTAGAAATCAATGTGTACCCTCTATCCTTCTCTACCTTACTATATCATCCCACTAATTATTTTAGGTCACACTTTCAAAAGTTCTTAAGGAACTTTGAAGAACTTTATTATCCTAGCAATGGATGTTATGTTACTCTCACCTATTCCTCAGGTTGCAAGAAACTGATAGGAAGCTGAAAAATAACATGAAAGAAACTTAGTTTGAGTGTTTCTTAAAACTGATAGAAGTTTGTTTGTTTGTCAGCACTGTTTTGCTTCCCTATGGGGAATAAAATAAGGAAATATTGATGGGCTGCCTTGACTTCATTAAGTCAAGCATTAAGGGACAAAAACCCTTTACAATTTTATCTTTTCAAGCTCAAGCAGAGATGATAAATCAACATACAGAACTTCCCCTCACCAACTGGAACTAGGAAACAATCAGTAGTTCTCCCCATAACAAGATTATCCTACCACAAATGTAAGCAAGCAGGTTGGGAGCTCCTACAGACTGACTGTGAGGTGTGTTCAGCTGTGACAAATTCTAGCAACCACTGACTTGTGGCAGGCTTCTACAGACACCATTGGGTATAAAACTGGAGTACTGAGACCTGCGTACACCCTCTGCACTTGGCCTACACAAGTTCAGAAACAAAGATATCTAGGTTAATCCCTTTATGACAGAGCTAATTCTGATATAATCTCTCTTCCTGTGTTAGAGAGGTGGTGAAATTTGTATCACAAACTGGAGTTCAAGAGCCTTCCAGAAATCTGCTAGGACCTGACAGATAGGGCTCGCTTAAAAAAAGAAACTGTGTTTACGTTTTTATATGCTTAGCTACTCAGTGCTGAAATCTACATAAAGGCTTCATTTATTCATTTACCATTTTCTTTCCTCAATCGGGAAATGAATTTCTTGGGTGGGATGACTCCCACCTTCTTCTTTTGGGTAGCAATACTGTTGAAGAGATCAGAGAGGCATGTCAGGAGGCTTTCCTTCTTTCGAGGCTGCACTTTGTATGCCAGAACTTTTTCCCGAAATGGACGACAAAAATAAAGTGCCTGCAAGACTGAGTTGCAGTAGCAGGTATTGCCGAACTGGTTAAAACAGAACAAAAGGAGAACATTTTCACATTAGGTCTGTTTAAAAGGTAATAAAACAGTTGCTCAAGAGGAACGTCACATACTGAAAATGGAAAAGTTGTCTGTCAGAGGTCATTTATTGGGGAAACACTAGTAGATGCCATCTGAAAGACTCATCCTTTTATTGTAACTGGAAGTTGCAGTAAAATGGAGAAGAAACGATCACAGCGATACTAGGCACAAATTATTTTAATAGAAGGAAGACACTGAAAAAAAGCCAGTTGTGGGCTCATTGCAAAATTAACACTTGCAGAGACAACACACTATCAGTCCTGGATAGGGAAGATTCCTCTGGCACTGATGTGAAGGGGTAGCAGTGATACAGGAGAACAGAGGACAAAGCAAACAGAGAAAGGATGAGACAGCATTGCTGCACCTGAACTGCACAACAGTAACAAGAGCTCAGTGCACACATTCCTATTTTCAATTTGCCTGTGTCACAGACAGAGATCACTTTTCAGAGGTAGTTAGCAAGGTATATGTTAAGTACTTCCTGTTTATTGTAAACTGTTATGAAAAGTACATGATGCAGGCAAATCTAGAGAGCAGCTGGTTTACATCTGCCATATCTGAAGGCAGTGTCACTTCAGAGAAAAGAGGACAGCGATAACAACTTCCAGAGGCAGCATTCCACACTGCTTAACAAGGAGAAATGCTCCAACCACTGAGATAGCAGCATATCATCTAGAAGAGACACAGCATTTTTTGAGTTGTTTCTTTGCAATTTATTATGCAACTATATTTTACAACGCTGTCTCTTCAGAAAAGTGAAGCAAATATTTTATATTTGCCAGTCCCCAGATATTCTGGCAGGGAGATTCTGCAGCTCAAGAGGAAAGTATTTGGATAAACAAAATGAGCATACAAAGTCAACTTCAGAACAAATATGGCAGCTAGTATCCACCAGAATTTGGTGTAATTAATGTACCTAAACGATTACAAGCTTGCCGATTGAAAAAGAAAATAACAGCTTTAATTTATCCTGCTTAAAGGTTCCACCATTATACATACATTAGCATTAATTTATAACACATGCAAACAGCACAGAACAGCAGTTGGAACTCTCATTGACACGAGGAAAAACAAATATACAATCTGAACAAACATCAGTTAGGATAGAATCTAATTCAGTATCTCCTTTCAGTATCTAAAGGGGAGCTACAGGAAAGAAGGGGACCGACCCTTTAGCAGGGTCTGCAGTGATAGGACAATGGGAAATGGTTTCAAATTAAGAGAAGAGAGATTCAGATTGCATATAAGGAAAAAGTCATTCGAAACAGTGAGGATGGTGAGGCACTGGCACAGGTTGCCTGGAAAGGTGGTGGTGCCCCATTGCTGGAGATGGTGCTCCATCCCAAGGTCAGGCTGGATGGGGCTCTGAGCACCTGATGGAGCTGTGGGTGCCTCTGCTCACTGCAGGGGGTTGGTCACAAAGTGCACAGCTGCTGAAATTTCAGGACTGTCAAAGCACATGAAGTTAACTTGTTATACGTATTGCTTTGATGCTGCCCACACAGAGAAAAATTATTAGATTTAACTACCTGGAAGAGTTACAGAGTTAAAATTCTATCCAAGCAGCTTTAAAAAGTCCTGACAGTAAGGTGCTAATGCTCTGCAGTAGTCAAAACTACGTAGTAAAAAAACTCTGAATAGCATGGTTTACGTTTTAAAAACCTTCTTGCAAACAGTATTTCAGCCTGCTTTGTTTGCCACCACTTTTACATAACAACACAGTGTAGAAGCACTTTTCTTCATAGAATCATTAAGGTAGGAAAAGATTTCAGGTCACCAAGTGCAATCACAGCCCATCCCACATGCCCACTAACCACATCCCCTCAGTGCCACATTGACCCTATCCTTGATCACCTCCAGGGAGTGACCTCCCCACCTTCCTGGCAGCCTGTGCCAGCACAACACCACTTTCCGAGAAGAAATTCTTCCTATTATCCAATCTGAATATCCAACCATTTTGCATGTTTGTGTTTTAGGCATTTCACTGAACACTCAGTACTTCACAAAAAGACTGCGTGGTGCATTTCATTTCAGAAATTCTGACATCTGAAGTGTTAGAACAAAATTCTTCCACCTCTGAGCAATTTAGAGCGTTGGAGAACTTCTGAACAACACCATTATTGATCTGTTCTTTTCTGTATTAGATACAGCTTACCAAAAATAAACAGAGTTATGCTGCAGTGTTACAGTTTTAACTTAAATAGGTCTGTGTTTAGAACAATGTAGTCCGACCGTTCCAATCACATCCACGATTTTGCTTAAAAGAAAAGAGGGCTGTAACCATTTGTCTTCCATAGAAAGTCATGTTGGCGTGACAATTCTCAATGGGCTACTGAATGTTTCCAGTCCTAGAGTCAGTTATGTGCACAGATCAATCACAGTTTGCATGAAAAAAAAAGTCTAACATGACCTACAATACAAAGGAAAAGCAGGTACAAAAGTCATTTTTAAATCTGTCATACTTCATAGTTGTTTTTTTCTTAAAATTGTATTTAGAGTCTACGTTACCTAGCATTATATGAACATGTATAATTTTACACCTCCAATGTAAAAAAAAATAAATAATTGAAGGCTCATTTTAAGACAATAAGCTCTTTAAAATGAAAACTGAGATTGTTACACCCCTCCTGCCCTTGCTCCAGTTCACCACTAAACAAAATGCATCTCAGTGGGCTGCCAGAGTCAGAAGCAGCAGTCTGACCCTTTCCTCATATACACTGGTAGCATCTGCCTGACCGCAGGCAAGCTGGATCTGTTCACCGATCCAAAGAGAAACCTAGCTGAGTTTTTTTCTTTAAGCCTTCATTGCCTATAAATTCAACATCTGATTCTATTTGCAATGCAACTGCATATTTACTAGTACTGATGTTGATGTTATGAAACTGCACTCATTAAAGTGCTGCAATTAATTTCAAGCCATAAAACCTATAAATAGCATAGGAAAAAGCTCTCCAAAACAACAGCATGAAAACGATGATCCCCAAGAAACTGGCTGCAAGAAATAAAGCACAACAGTATTAGTCATATTTTGTCCTTGTGAACAGAGGATGAATGTGGGTATAATAACTCTGGTTATTTTTAGAATGCTGTTTTCCCTCCTCACACTATTCATCACTCTGCTATTTATGTTACAATTGGAGATGCCTTCCATTTTTCTCACTATGGTGCAAACCTCAGAAGCTTTGGAATGGCCATTAACACCATACTTAAGGAGTATAATTCAGTGTGCTTAGATGGCTTGTTGTCTGAGAACAAACTGCTAGAGGCCCACACAGAAGTCAATTAAATGAGTTTTTGATGAGCTGCAACAAATTACACTTTATAACCTTACTTGGTGTGTCTGAACTAGGATCATCTTTCAGCTTTCAATGAGATGTACCTATGTGAGCAGTAAGCACGAGCATGCCTGTGTTTCTAGTGAGAACTGTCAACAGTTTTCACATCATAAGTATGATGCCACAGAACAGCTTTCTATTAATTTTCTCTACTCATAGTACAGGACATGCAGGCACAACGGCAGCCTTTCTCCTACGGAAGTACCAGGAAGACCAACACCAATTATCTCCATAGTTAATACTAACAGATCCTAACAAAGTCAGATGCGTGCCAGCTGACAGGTATAAAAACAGCTTTTTAGAAGCACTCATTACACAAGGCTGCCAAAAAAAAAAAAAAAAAAAAAAGAGCATTGCTACATTTACTAAAATTATTGGTCAGGTTATTATCATTCACCTTCCCATCCTTTAAAGGGTTTCCACACATCCCACACCTGTTGTATGTTTTTAGGAAAGTAACATTTTCATTTAAAAATCTCAAGGATCCCATCTGGAGGCACAGTGTGTACCTCTGTAACATCACAGCTCTCCTCCAGGTGAAGAGAACATAAACAGTGTGCAGGCTTTGCTATTCAAAGTCCTTTCCAGCTACATATTGAAGTCTTTTAGTTAGAAATGCAGCCAAGCAGGAAGGATTCTCTCACCAATCAATATTTATAAACACAGAAATAATATTTACTAAGGCAAAATGTATACCTTAGTTAACAACAATGCACAGCATCACACTGCAAAATGTGGTGCCCGTGCAGAGGCTCCCCTTATGTCTAACAGAGAATCCTTTTAAATTCAAGATTACAATATGAATTAAAAAAAGAAAAAAGCAAACAGCATTTAAATACACAGAATACAGACTTACATTGACCAAGCCGAAGTAATGCTCATTCACAGGGAACTGTTCAGGACCAATCTCTTTCTCCAAAGCTGAGGCATTGGCGCCCTGCAAAGAAATAAGTATGTTAGAGGAGGGAAAAAATCCCCCCAAACCCAACAAAAATCACACTACCACCACAGCAGCAATGAAGCTAGGGCAAGGAGCTTCTTCCATTAAGAAATAACATCTTGTGTTTCCCATGCTCTTGAAAACAAAATCAACATAACATCTTTTACTTCTTATAAAAGGCACCATACTTCCACGTAGAAATTGTACTCCACCAGGCAGGACTGCAGCAGGGCACTATCTCATCTAACTGGAGGGATTCTTGTGTTTGATTGCAATTGGAAATTAACCACAGGAAAATTGCTCTCACTCAAGATTTTCAACTTACATTTAGTCAAGTGAGAAACAGAAATTAAGAAACTTGTTAGAAATAGAGAAACTTGTAACACACATGCACAGAACTTCTACACCTGGAGGACAGGAAACATGCAGGCTACAAATCCCACGAAAAAAAAGACATTTCTCTTCTGGTGATGTGGACTGCACCTTCATGACAAAACAAGGAGAATTCCCTCAATGAATCTATGGGGGAAAAAATCTGCATAAAACTTTATTTCCACTGTAGTAATATCAACTGTGAAGCCGTATGTAAATCATGGCTATGTGATCTCTGCAGCCATCAGGTGCCATGTGATGCCTGCTTCTGCTGTCACCCTACTCATGGCAAGTCATGTTTGGGGCGTGTGAATAACTCAGACAGCTGCTTTCCACCAACTTCCCTTTGCCCTATGTAACTCACAGTGCACTCTGAACACGTGAAAGAAATTCATTACATCTTTCAATGTTGGTGCACTTTTTGAAGCTAAGCACGCTGTTGGGTATTTGCATTTCTATTAAAAATTCTTTTTGAAATAAACCTTACAATTTACACTAGAAATACTACCATTTTCCGAGTATTTTTTTTGTGGAGAGCACTGTGGACAGACAGGTGGAGCACAATTAGGAGAAAAGAATGGAAGGAAGAATTTTGAGACATTCCTCAGACTCTGCTCACTTGGCAGCACTTTGGCTTTGCTCATTTTCAATTAAGGAAGCTGGAGCTTTATAGGACATTTCTGGATATATCCTGCCATCAATATAATGAGGATAGAACTTATTTTGTTATATAGGACCAAAAAACACTATGGCATACCCATACTGTCTTATTTACTGCACAGAACAGGAATTAAAGAATGCCAACATTCTGGTTTCAATTTTAAATTGTCCAGATTCAGTGGTGAATGCATCTCACCTCATTTCCCCATGTTTTCAGTCCACCACTACTGTACAGCTGAGCTCCCACTTGGTATGAGATGCCTTCCCTCATACCACTCCATGCTGTTCTATAGTGTTCCTTGAACATCTTCCAATTGCCCTCCACTGCTTGGTGCTGCACTGCACAGCTGTCTAAGCAGTTACCATTACTCAGTGGAGAAATCCAAGCACACTGGATTCTTGACTTCTGCTTTGAACACCCATAACTTTCTGAAAGCTGTGAACAGAGGTCCTACTGCACATGCATGTTGTCCTACAGGTTAAACACAAACTTCTCAGGAAAGTAACAATCAATTCCTGAAGTCAGTAACATTTTTTTTAACTGGTATTTCAACCAATTCAACTACTATTCTGCTATTAATACAAGCATCAGGCAAGCAGAGATTAGAGATAATTAAAGACAACACTGACACTGTATCAGAGATGAAACTAAGAAGTTAAAAAAAATCTAAGAAACTAAGAAGCAATTTACTTTAAGAGGAGGAATGGAAACTCTGTAGACAGATCTCCTGCATCAGATTTACAGGGAATTACATACATCAAAACCAAAACAAAATAAAACGAAGGAAAAAAAAAAAAACAAAAAACAAGAAAGACTCAAATCTGAGTACCATTATAAATAAATAAATAAAAGACAGGTGCTGATATATTTACAAGCAGCAATTACACAGAAACATTTTGACGCATCAGTGCCAGATCAAGCAATTCCTCTCATCTGTCTATTCATCTCCCTCCACCCACTCCCTGCTCCCAACTACCTCTTTCTCCCTCCACAAAACAAACTACTTGTAAAGCTAAATTTCAAGCTTGCTATCTACTGTTAACAATTAAATATCTCAGTTAATCAGCCACGAAATCTAAGGTAACCAAGCATTCAGCTGCAATGTTTCTGATGTCTCTCATTACGGAGCATTTTACATTACAGACCAAAACCACACAAACCAAAATGAGACTCAAACTAATCGCACGGGGAACCAAAATGATAAAGTAGTCACGAAGAGTTCTGAGGATGTCAATTCACAGGTTAAACACCATAAGATACTGAAAAGGCTCTAGGAAACATACATGCCTTTCATACCATGAAACCTTTGTTTTCAGACTGAAAGGTGTTATAAACATTTTCCCACTCCTGCTAAAATATTATTCCATCTGGATAATACTTGTGCTACAGATCACACAGATTCCTGCTCATAAGAAACAATACATGCTTCATAATTTTGGAAATATAGAAGACCTATTTCTCATGTAGAAGCAAAATCTAACCAAAGGGGTAAGCACCCAAAGCATGAGAATTCATATTTGGTTATTTGAAGAATCAAGAGATGAAATTCTTCTGGCAGTCACAGAGAAACTGTTCTGCATCTTACAGCCGTTAGAGCATTTAAACCATAGAAAAATCAATACTGTTTTGCTAAGCTATGGTAGACATTGTGGGAGCAATAAAAATGTCAAGAAAGAAATCCCTAACAGATCACAATCAAATTTCCTTGGCATATAAAAGCTAAGCAAATAATGCACAACAGAATACAGCTAGATGTGAAGTTTAATGTATGAGATTAGAATTGACTTCTCATTGCTAACATAAATCAAGTAACTGCATCCTACAAAACCCCCTGATTTACACCCCCAGACATGCAGGAGGGCCATCCAAACACTGGAGGAAGGAACCGCTCTGCTATTCTGGCTCAGGAAGGGATGATAAAGCTGTAGGTACATGCTAGCTCTGTAAGGGGAAAAGAAAACACAGATTTAGACAGCAGATAACTATCCTACCGGAAGAGCATCCCCCTAGCTTAACAAAAGTGGCAAGTAGACTCAACTAGACTCAGTGACCTGGGAATGTAACATTTCCATATTGGCAGAGGAAGTGACAGCTGAAGTTTCAGCAGTGTGAAATCAAGATTTGTAATTATCATTTATTTAAATGTTGTCCCAAAGGTCGGCTGCACTTTGCTTCTAATGTCCCATATTCTATTTGCATCACCACCAGCAGAACTGACTGAATCCAGAGCAAGCTGAGCCCAGTGGGCTTGCACGGTGCTGGCACTATCTGTCTAACAGCAGAAGGGAAAGCTGCCTGGCCCCTGGAGCCATTTTAGCAGTTCAGAACAGCAAGTACTGATAACAATGGCCAAGAAAATCCCAATAGCATGAAGACAATAAAACATTCTCTCTTGTATCTGCAGTACTTCTATTTTGTGGATATTGTATCTTACTAAATTAATTGATAAATAAATAGGGAGCTTTCCAAGAACCCTGTTTGTTGAAATCCAGCAGAGAAGACAAAGAACATCCTTTAAAAAGATCCAGCACAGCTCTGGTTTTAACCGAATATCCCCTCAAAAGAGAGCCGACCTATGAAGTCCTCCAACTTGAAGCTGTGAATTGCTTTCTGTACAGCAGAGAAACCTTTACTTCCAGTCAGATGCATTATGCAAGGGAAAGAACATTGATGGACTCCTGTATCCCTGTGCTGCCATAGACACCAACAGTGTTAGGCAGAGCTGGAAAGGAGGCCTGGAGCTTCAGAGCTCTTCTAAAGCCATCACCCAACAGCTGGGAGTCATTAAATACAGCAGTGCAGGGTAGAACACTAGCTGTGGTCAGCACAAGAAGGAAATCCACGTGCCCAGCACCCACACGACTTGTGCCTCAACTTACAGCTTTATCCTCTTCAGTACCATGATTACATACATATATTTTAAACTAAAATTAAGTCTGCATAACTCAGCTGCAAATAAAAGGACTATGAGTGAGGAACAAGCTACATTACAGGTCAAAACTTTGATTCTGAACTACCAAGGTTCATGCTTCCACCTGTAAGTACCTGCTTCCTGCAGCTCAGAAGGTAATGGTACAGGTGACCAAAGCAGAGCTGTGCTATCCTGCCAGGCACGCTGGCACATCTCCTGAGCACGAAGCAGCCACTGCCACAGCTTTGGTAAGAAAAGCATCAAAATTAGCACAGTGCTGGGCCAGTGTCCTTGCCGTTATTCAGCTCCTGTCAAAAATAATCAGGCCACTGCTGTACTGGCTGCCTGGGCAAACAAGGGGAAAAAAAGCCATAAAGTGAATTTCTTGCGCATATCCATAAGACTAATCACTATCAATGAGCCAGAGAAAATCACCTGATTTAAAACACTCTCCGTGCACGGCTCCATACAATCTATAGAAGATACAGCCTTTCTTCTAATATAAATTTCTTACTACTTTTTCAGCTCAGTGCAGAATATTAATTCCAACATTTTATGCTTTTTATACAAACCTTTCATCCTTCTCCCACTGCAATTAGTACCATTTGGCTCGGATGAAGTAATTAAGGCACTGCAACATAGGTTACATCTAAACTCCCACAGCTGCGTGGGCCAGCTGGCGGAGCAGCCTGCTGTGATGTACCAGCTCGGGCTCTGCACCAGACTAACTCAGCCTCTGGACTGGAACCCACTGATTCCCACTGAGTGCAAAGCACACACCTGCCTGCAAAAGGCATTTCTCTTCAACAAAGGCAAAACAAACTGCTAATCTTGAAAGGAGCACGTGTAAGCATCACTTCACCAAACTTCACTCTGAAAACGCACATGGTGCACACAGCAAAGGCTCTGCAGGGGGCAGGAAGGGGGCAAAGCTCACTGAGCATGCTGGTACAGGGCTGTGGAGAACACTGTGAAATTACAAAATAGTGTTTCAAAACAGACTCGCAACTGCCAAGTGTTCCAAACCTTATGTACAGTTCTAATTAAAGTGTTTTTAAATAAATTAGAGAGCTTTGTAAGTTGTCTTACGTATATGTTTATTCGATCAGGAGCTGGTCTTGCAAGGTCCACAGGATCTGTGCCTCACTCACCAAGGTACAGCAAGTCACACACTTGTGACATTCTGTAATTCCATGCTCATTACATTTAAACAGCTAAAGCAGGTGCCAGCTAAAAGAACATAAGGAAAGGATGCTGGATTGAGGGTAGGAAGTACAGAAGCAACAGATTAGAGCCTTGACCTTTGTAACGTGGCACTGCAAGCAACCCACTTCCCCCTCAGCCACTGTGTCCAAGCTCACCTCAGTGCTCACAGCCACACATCCACCTGCAAAGAGCTCCACAAGGCTCCTCTCAGGTGACCCAGTAAGATAAGTAAGAGCAGACCATAAAAAGTGAGGCTGTGGGTGCTGACAGAAGGCTGTACAGGTTAAAGAGGCACAGAGGTATGGCAGTGGAATCCAGACACAGGGCCCATTGGTGTGCACATGCTTTCAGATGCCATCTGAATGTGTATGTAAGCACCACGGGGTGCGAGAGCCTGGGAGGAGAGATTTCTAGCAAAAGTGCAACCAAAGAACCAAAACATGATGACCTACAACACCCCTTGCTTCAGCTACAAGTCCAGGAATCTCCTCAGCTGGCTTCTTGAACTACTGGCACTGTGTTTTAGTATCTTTTCCAGCGTAGTCACACTTAATATTTCAAGTCATAGCAGCTCCTGCAGTACACGTCCCCTACTATAATAACTTCAAGGAACCATAATCTGCCCACAGTTTCCTTAATACTCAATGATGCAAGAGTTACATTCTCTTATTTTCCCAAGGACAGCGAAGCCACAAAATCTTTTAAGTTTATAAACAATCTGAGGTCAAAACAGGCAACCAGGCAGCAGAAAGACTCATCCATGTGGTAGCTCAGGGTTGCTGCACACCACCCTGCAGGTCACCAAAAGGAAACCAGCACACAACCCACGTGTGCTGGCTGTTAGCTGCAGGCTGTGTGCCCACCTGGCACACCCCTGTGAGTCCAGGATCCAGAGACTGCATCCATGACTACCTGTTGTACACAGCTTAAACTAGAGCACTGGCAAAAAACCCTGCAAGAAGTGACCTATTAACTGCTCTGCAAAAGGTTTCATCTCCTCCTCTCTTCCCCAAAATAAAGCAGGTTATTCTCAAGCTGAGCACTAAGGGCAAATATGAGCATTTGCCTAACAAGTCAATAAAGAAGCACTGCTGGAATCAGAAGTCTGCTTTGCTAGCTCTGCTTTTATCCTCCCTTCTTTCCACTTCCTCAGTGATACCTGCTGTAAATGCTTTTTCTCTGATAAAGCTAAAACAGACTTCTAAAACTACAGGTGAAACTGCTGTAAGCAAGGATTGTACAGCAGTGACATGAAAGCCCTGCTTGGGTTGCATAATGTAAGTTATTCAGATGGTAAATGGAAACACACAACTTCAAATGATTCTACCATCTCTTCTCTAACACTGAAGTTCATAATCATAACCATGCTGTCCTGATTCAGAGGAGCAGAATAGGACTCCCACCAATTTGTAAACAGGGTTTGAGCTCTTCATCAGGCATGTCTTACTGGTTTAGCGAACAATTAGACACGAATTGAAGGGAAGCATCCCTCATTAGCTTACCAGGAAACATCAATACTTTTATTAACAGTTTAACTGCTAGTTTTGTGAGAAGTCTGCAGTAACGAGGAACAGATCAGCTCCATGCCTCATGCTTTGATTCATGCTACTGTTCTGGCTTGCTTATCCAGACAAAAAAAAAAAAAAAAGAAAGAAAAGGTTTAAAAGGTTTTGTCAGTACAATAAAACAACCTGATCCCTGAGTCAAAAGCCCAGCTGCATGCTGACTGTCACAGCCCCCGGGTACAGCAGCGTACCCGGATCAGATGACACAGTCAGACTATGGGAAGTCAGCTCTCCTTCCTCTTGCTCAGGAGTGGATTTGCATCAGTCCACAACTGTGCATATGCCACAAGGCTACAAATACACCGGCTTAAATATACTTTTGAAACAAGAGCTATGCATCTTCCATGGAGCAAAAGGTGAGGAGGTATAGAAAAAAAAGCCTCAACAGTGCTTTCTCCCAGTTTGCCTCACAATCATTAGCAAAGACCACGAAAACTCCTAGTGTCCATAATAAAGACAAGTGCTGAGAAACAAAACTGAGCCACAGGGGCAGAGCAGAGAAATGGAGCTTCAATTGGTAGCCCCTGGCCACAGATGTGTTGTGCCATACAGTGCCCACATCCTAACCAAGCAATGAGCCATACTCGAATTAACATGTGTTTTCCCATGGCTTTCCAATCTTTGCAATGCCAGAGTTGCCACACAAATGTTACGCAAGTGCTGAAAGAGGGACTGTGCTCATATGCAGTAAATGCATTGATCAGGAGGCACAGGAGAGGTGATCCACACTACAAAAACCTGGAAGTTATCTTAGGGAGGGGGATCTAATTAAAGCTGTAACTATGTTACCGTCCAGTAATGAGTTCAGGCATTCAATTTATGTTTTAAAGAGAGACTGCAGAACAGAGGGATCTGGGAGCGTCCTAAAGCCACGCTTTGACCCAGTATGAGGTGCAGGCAAGGAGTGGGACTGTTGGAAAAAGCTGTGTATTTTATTAAACACATGTAAAGTACTGTGCAAACAGTACGTATTAGCATAACCCTGAAGAAAGCAGTTTCCCAGGGGGACTTTGTTAAGTAATTAAATGATTTTATAAAGACAGCTTTGAGTTTTTATATTCACATCACGACGAGGCAAACAGCATTTCTTACTGGACATTAAGTATATGGAAATAAAGAGATTTGCTTTTAAAACGCAGTACCCAGAACCTCACATTTCATGTGCTGGCTGAAGAAAAAGTACGGTGAGATGTCAGCAAGTCCATCCAAGCTGTATATGCACCTACAACGCCCATACTGGAAACATTGGCAACATCTGATGAAATGGCTCTACCAAAAAGTTGGAAGCAGATTTCTCTACAGGACAAAGAAGAGTACCTAGTGCCAGCAGCTCTGCTCATGGCTTTCTGAAGAGAAATGAAACAGTAACTTCGGCAGGCAAAACAGAAACAGTAAGGAGAAGCTGCTTCCCCAAAGCTGTAATTGGATGAAAACACGCACTGTTAAACATCTTCTTTAGGAGAAAAAACAGTACTTCAAAATGGAGCTTGACAGGCTACAAGTGCAGCTTCGCTTTCATCTAGCATCCCAACCAAAATGAGAGATGAGGTGCAAAACTGAATACATATAGTCACAGTCCCTAAAAACAAATACAAACTCTTAAATGATTATATCCAGGTTTAACTCTGCACTCATAGGAAATGCACTGCCTTATGTTCCTCGTGTTAACCTAAGGCTCAGTCGGCTGATCCCAGGAATGCATCCCAAACACTGCGTGGGACTGAGTCAATGCCTGCCTCTGGGGTACAGAGCTCCACATGAAGCCACGATCCAGCTACCTCCCATGCCCTTAATTTCACCAGTGTGAAGTATCACTGTGCCTCTCCAGCCATTGGGCCACAGCACCACTGCATTGAGTTCATTTTCATCTTAAGTTACTCAGAGCTGTGGGCCAGCATCACCGTCCCCAGCGATGTTCAAGAACCACAGAGGTGTGGCACTGAGGGACATGGTCAGTGGGCACGAGGGGATGGGTCGACAGCTGGACTCGGTCATTTTAGCGGTCTTTTCCACTAGACAGAGGGAAGCCCTATGGCCTTCACACAGCTCTGAGGTCACTCTTTGCAAACTGCTGCACCGGAGTCTTTGTAACACTGCAGCCCAGGACCTGGTTTGCTGCTGTAATCACATGAGATATTAAAATGAAGTCTGCTTAGAATAATAGAGACATGGGACTGCAAAACCCAAATACCTACAGCTGTGTGCCCTCAGCCCGGTCCCGTGCTAAAGTTGGGCCATTCACCCCTACCCATAGCGATTAACCTCCCCCGGACTGGGCTCCCCACACTGACGGTGATGCGTTTGGGCGGTGTATCACCAACACGAGGTGGTTCCGTGCTATGACTCAGCCGTGCCTGCTGCCAGACGAACCCCTCGCTGGCCTCCGCTTAGGCAGCGAAGAAACCTCATTAAAAAATCTGCATAATCACGCAATTACGAGTCTCCCTCTCGCTGGGTTTTCATCAGCAATACGAACGATACCCTGCTACGTGCGTCCGAGCAGAACGATACGTCATTAACCAGCACAGTAACCTGAAGTTGAGCTGCACATCGCAAGAAACGCTACGATCTCAGGCGGGAAGAGAGCTCACAGCCGCTCCCCTCAGCTACCCCGCGCAGCGCCCACCTGCCCGACATCCGGGCCTCCTCGCCCCTCAGCGCGCCCGGACTCGGGCTCCTCATCCGCCGCAGCCCCCGCAGGCCGGCCCCGCCGCGCCGCTCACCATGGTACAGATGGAGGCGAGTCTCCGGACCGTCATCAGTACGTCCATCCGACCGGCGCGGCCCCGCGCCCCTCCGCCGGCCGCACCGCCGCCGCCATGTTGGGACGCAGCCGCCCGACTGACAGGGCCAGCCGGGACGGGGTGGCGCGGCCGCCAAATGGGGCCGGGCGCCGCCGGTGCGCTGCTCAAAGAGGGCCGGGCTGCGCTGCGCGCAGCGCGTCCTTCCGTTCCGACGCAACGAGCTGTGGAGATTCTGATTCAGGCTGGGAATTGGGAAACGTTTCTCTGCAGAAAGAGTGGTGCTCGCACCCACGGGGGGTGGCGGGGTCACCGTGCCTGGAAGTGTGCAAGAACTGCGGGGATGTGGTACTTTGCGACATGGTTAGTGGGCAGTATCAGTGGTAGGCAGACAATTGAGCTGGATGATCTTAGAGCTCTTTCCCAACCTTGGTGTTTCTGTGATTCAAAGTGTGGGTTTTACAGAGCTGTCCAGTGTGATGAAGGAGTCGGGCGTTGTTTCTGCAGCAAACAGTCGCCCTGCGCTCTGCACCACGTGTCCTCCTCGCAGCACAAACTGAACGGATCCTTTCAGAGCGCAGCACTGTGATAACAGTGTCTATTGTACACCCAGCGGGATAGAAGAGTGCTGCCCAGCTGCCATGTAACACTTCACACACCGTGTGCCAAAAGCAAACACGTATCAGAGGAAAACGTCCCGCAGATGGGAGGAAGTGTTTGTGGTCCCAACGACGTTCAGAATTCTCTGTGTTGAGCCTGGAAGGAACCTGACTAATATTTCGGGTTCCCTGTGAACTGAGTGCTGTTGAACAGTGCTGGTGATGATGAGGGGAGCCCTCAGCTTTGTTGCACGAGAAGCACCCCATGAGCAGGATTGTTTCCACGTGGTGCCCCTCGCTTCAGCCCTGACCTTGTGGGAAGATCAGTGTGGAAGGGATGGTTCAGTTTCCAAAGCACACTTTTTTATGAGGCCAAGATGTTTCCATTCTATTTGAGTTGCTCGCCTGCAGCGATGTTCTCTTATACACACTGTACTTCCCACGTCATCTGCTAGGATCCCAAGGGAGAGTATTCCACAACCTAAAAAAAATCCTTAAAAATACACTAAAAGTGAAAAGTGACACATGTCACTTACAGGGTTTCCATGAACGCATTGCAACAAAATTAGAGACAGGAAGTACAAAAATAGAGGAAACTGTACAGTGCTTAACCACATTTAACTATATATTTAAATGATCGCCTCCCTGATGTCCCAAAATAGAATCAACTGTGATTTATCGTGGATGTTGCAACAGAATCTGAGGACACTTCCTTCCCCTCTGGCCTCAGGATCAGAACAGCTTTGTGCTGGGTACAAATATGGTGCTAAAGTGACAGTCTTGTCCCCAGATGACATCTTTCTGAGGGTACTGCTGAACCACGTGGCCTAATTTTTAATGTCTGAACAAGGTGTGGTCCCAGACATGTAGAGAAAGGCTAGCTCCTCCTGTGCATCACATTCAGCACTGTTCCAATCTTACCTTCCACAGAGGTGCTTTGCAGCTGCCCTTCCTGATTGCAGGAGCTGGGAAGGGTTACTGGGAGAAAGAAGGTAGTAAAAATGCTGCTTTTGTTCAGTGCAGAGTGAGAGCTGGCCTTTGGGGCTCCAGTTTACCACAAAGAACAAAGGCAATCAAACAAAGCTGCAAAGATCAATCTGTGCTTCTTTAGAACACGCTGAGGAGTGGGGGGTGCATGCATGAGCCAACAGCAGTGAGATTTATCCCAGCATCTGCAGAAGCGGCATTTCCCCAGCACCACACTTAGCATTTCTGTTCAGAAAAGAGCCTGTTTCTCCAGCAGTGTTGCCATAACGTCAAAATACTGTACAAAAACAACAGAGACACTGGGGGTGAATGTAACCACTGCAAACAGACTTTTAGAGGAAAGATCACTTTTGCCAGTGCTAGGCAGAAGGGGAATGAGTTATAGCAATCACTTTTTTCTTAATGTGTAGTGGTCTTAGCAAGACCACTCCAGATCTGCTCATCTGTTTCTCCCTTTATAAAGTGTATGAGGAATAATTATACCCAGTTTTGAAAGCAATTTGATGTCCTCATATGAAAGGCACCATGGTAAATGACAAATATCTTTATTTTTAGAATACTTCATCCCTGAAAATATGTCCAAGTGCCAATAATATTAGAAGCAGAAAATCTTATAAAAATCATAGCCAAAAGCAACATAGACCAATCAATAAATCTTTACAATTTTGTGTGGAAACAACATGATCTCTGCACAACACGCAAAGACGCATATCTTTGTGTAGAGCAGCCCAGCCAGTGATCAGTGAAACCTCTGGAATCATCCAAATGTTTTCAAAGTTGCTCTGAGTTTTGCAAACATTCTCCCTTTAATTTAAGCTATTGTTTTTCCAAGAGAATTTGAATAAAAAACATGTGCTTTTTTAGCTAAATATAAGTCCACTGTACACAAACAATTAAAATCTCTTTTAAAAACAATTCTTATTCTACATGCCAAGGGTTATACAATCTCAAATAGTGTGAATCCTCTGCATGGTTTCACTCAGGGAAAAGACTGTTCTGACAATCCAATTCAGATCAAGATCAGATTCAAAACCTCTGACTATTATTATATATCTTACTTGGTTTGTTCTTCAGGATCAGAGCCTAAATGTTACCTTTGTTGTTGTTTAAAAAAGGAGCTTGGGGATATATTTACAATCTTTTGGAGAATATGGTGCTTTTTTATTCTCATTACAACCATAAAATCTGGACAGAGATTCCTGCACATCTTGCACACAGTGGCAGCAGGCTTTAGTTGGATGCATAAGAAGCCTGGGCTAGTGTATGAGAAAATGAGACTGAACTGTATGAGCAAAGGAACTAGAAATCGATTGGTCTGCTTCCAAGATGCACTCTAAAACTGCTTTCACATTTGTTGTAGGCAACCAGAAACCACCACAGCTGCCAAAAGAAGCGGTTCAACATTTCCCCCACCACTGGGCTTTCATTCATTCCTGCCCCCACATGGCTCCTCTCGTGTGTCACCCCCAGCACCTGCACTCAGCTTTTCCAGCCTCTCCTCCTAGCAGCTGCTCCATGCCCATAACCACTTCAGCTGCCCAGCTCTGCCCCTTCTCACACCCCACTGTGTTGGTGAGATGCAGAGCGCTGCAGGGTGGAACTGGGGGTGCTCAGAGCTCTTCTGTAAGCAGCACAAAGCCACCCCATGTCTTGTTCTCCATTCCCCTCCAACGGTTTTTGCTGCCTTTGCACACTGAGCTGTTGATCTCAGAGAGCTGCTGGCGGTGACTCCAGGGTCTCCTTCCTGATTTACGATTGCTGCATCCAAGTTCAGCATCATTTAAGCATAGTTTGTGTCATTCTTCTCTAGATGCATTGCTTTACACTTATCTAGACTAAAGTTCCCCTGCCAGCTTTCTGTGCACTCAGTTCTTGAGAACCTTCTGGAGTTTCTCAGCACTGACAAAACATTTGCTTACCCCTAAGGACATTTACTTCTGTTTCTGTCAACAGCATCTCCTCTTTTGGAGTAAGTCAGCAGATCTGTATTGTTCTAAGAATGCCTTTGCTAGTATAGAATATTCTACATGGTACTCCTTAACTTATCTGGCCCTCTTCCCTGCACTGAAACTCTTCTGGCCACCTAGACACTGATAGATTACTGCCATTTATTTTTATAGGAGAGCTGTAGTGATGAATACTTTTATATTACTCACTAGCATATGCTTTTAATAGGAAATGCTAACAAGGGTTCCAACATCATGCTTAAAGAAGGTATGTTTCTAGTTAATCCCCAAATTTATAATGTGTCCAGCCCAATGACACAGTTCAAAGTGCCCCGCTTATTGACCACGAGCCTCTAAGCATTTTCATCTCATTTTGCCTATTCTTACAAAACTTCTGCTGAAATTTCCTGGAGAAGATTTTTCAGTGTTTGGGTGTTTCCAAGAATTTGGAAGCTCGCTTACTCCATTCACATAGGAGCCATGTCCCAGAAGACACGTGATCTGATGGCTCCCTCCCAGCACCATGAGCTGCAGAGCTTTCTAGGCCTTTGGTTCCACTCCTCCTCAGCTGGCTGTCATGATGGTCAAAGTAATGACCATTCGTGCTTACACAACCAAGCACAAATATTGCTTCTGAAGAAGTTTTTAGAGGGGAAACTGAGCCTTGGAAAAGTGACGCATTCCTGAATCTTCCTCATCCTGTGTTTATTTTGCTGGGCTGCTGTGCACCAAAGCTGGATTTATCTCTGCACCACTTCACATGCAACATGCTTAGGTCCTCCATAGGGCTGGTATGGAAGTGGAGGTCATTTGAATAGCTGGCACCCAGTGTTCTGAGAAGGAGGGGCAAACTAGAAAACTGGCTCGCTTTCCCTTCCTACTGCTCACAGCCGTGGCTTCTGAAACCTGCTGGGAGAGCTCTGCAGTGATTGAAAGCAGCTGCATGAAAGCATGTGGGCACAGAAAGCTCTTTTGGTGGCTGCAGCTTCTCCATAAGGAATCATGCCTACCCTCTGCCTGGTAGGAGCACACAGAGGGCAGGAGAAATCCACCCGCTCGGGTCTCTAGGGCCTGTGGGAAGATGAGCTGCGGTGCCACTTTCCTACAGGATCTGTTTCCCACACAGCGTGACAGAGTGCATGTCTCAGCAATATGCTGCAGGCACCAGGCTCGCCTCTTCCCATCGCTGTCTGAAGCCCTTTGCAGACCTCTTTCGACCAGTTTTGCAGAGATGAATGCTCAGACTATCTTTTCCGTAGTTTAACTTACATCTGTTTTATATTATTTGCAGTTTTTCTTTATCTGGCTCATTCCCTCCCCACCGCTCTTCGCTTTCTCTTCCCTCCCCATTATCTTTGATTACTGAGAGTTGATTGTAGCTCGTGTACGGTTACATGCTGTCATCCCTACAGACCTTCCAGCCGCCAGCTGTCTCAACACTACACTGGGTTTTCCTATAGGAGTCATTCCTTCTTTCCTCCCTCTGTCTGTCGATCCCTACTGAAGGATTCTGAGACCTTCCTCAGCCTTCCCATAGCTGTTGTCAGCCCCAAATTCACTTTTCCATGCTTAGAGCTGCAGCAATGCCCCTACATGGTGCAGACCCACATTCCAATGGTCTGTTACAACTATTCTCACATAAATGAAATGTATGTTGGAGGATATATATGTGAGCTAGTAAATGAGAACAACTCGGGGCAGCCTGATCAGGTGGGGGGCAACCAGCCCATATGGCAGTGGTTGGAAGTGGATGATCTTTAAGATCCCCTCCAACCTGAGCCATTCCATAATTCTGTGAACCCATTGCTGGCTGAATTCTGCAGGGAAAAAAAGTGTTTATTTCCCTGAAGAGGTGCATCCCATCAGCTCCAGCAGTCTGAAGAGGCCCTCCTGCAGGGCACAATAGGCCAGGGAGAACAACAGAGCGTGGAGTTGGAAGCAATTGAAAATGCAGAGAAACTAGACAGGCAGAATGGGATTATTCAAAGCGGAACGAGAGCAGGATGCTAGGGTGACTGTACCTCACTGCAAACACGGCTGCGACGGCTGAAAACCAGGAGAACCTTGTTTTAGCGAGGAACCGAGGGGAAGCATGTCAAACAGGCAGCGGGGAGATAAAGCGGGGAGCAAAAGCGTGGTGGGTGGATGGAGGCACACGCTGGTGCCCGGCCGGAGGAATGTCATGGCTTCACTTGTGATTGGCTGCCGAGTGGAGGAGTCAGTTTTCACGGGGGTTGATCAAAAAGTTTCCTTTTGCTTTCCAAAGTCGCTGTCTGAGCAGAGGCATCGGAAGAGGAGGCCGGTTGCTGTAACATTCCTCGGAAAGCGACTTAAATGCAATGAGAAGGCTTCTCTTCCCAGGGACACGCAGCCAAGAGCAGACGCAGAGAAGCTGTTTTCCTTCTCTTCTCTCCCAACTCCTACTGGAGTTGATCAGCTCTCATTTCTGGCATGCGTCTCATCTCTCAGGATACCATGTCACAGTATTCTACTAACTTTCTCTTGCTTCCCATACCAGAGTATCCGGTATTAGACTGCGTGCCCAACAAAATCATCAAGCTGGTGGTGCTGGGTGGCAGCAGCGTTGGCAAGACAGGTAAGCCCGCAGGCGTTGCTCACACCGTTTGCTTGCTGCTGTGCTACCTGTGGCTTTGCAGCTCACAGCCATGGCTGTGAAAACTCTCATAACCTTCGCAGCTGAAACATTTTAAATTGCTTTGTTGTTGTTTTTGTTGTTGTTGTTGGCTTGTTCTGACTCAGGTTTGCTGCAGGGCTGTGACCAGGCAGCGTGAGGACAGGGCACAGTGTGAGGAGTTCTGTACTCACAAACGAATCTCCATGATCCTGTGTGAATCATTTAACCACATCTTCATGTCTACACCCCCAGAAATGGGGCTAGCGATTTCTGTTCTCCTGCTGTAAATGCTCACTGCTCTGTGGACAAATAACAGTGTGCAGGATGTGCCTGCCTGCATTATTCTGCAAAGGAGAGAAAAGGAAAGGAGGATAAAGTAGCATTATTGCTTTGGAATAGATGGTTCATGATCCGTTTTACTACAGCTGGGGTTCCATAGCACTCAGGAAAGTGTTTAGTTGTTTTGGATTTGAAGCAGCTATATTTCTGTATTATTTTTAGGTACTTTGTTGAAGGGCACAATCAATTTCATTTAAAGGTACCAAGGAGGCAACTCAGTACGTACTGTAAAATATATATATATAATTTTAAATGAAATAAATCTATGAGACAGTTGCTAGCAGGATAAAACACAGCAGTTTTGAAAATGTTTAGGAGTCTACTGAGATGAAAGCACTAGAGGAATATAAGTCACTGTGGCCATAAAGGGGCTTTAAACGTTATCAAGAGATCACAAAGAAGGAAAACGTTCTAATCCAGTAGTGCATGAAAGCACCATGGGTTAAGATGAATAAGAAGGCCCAGAGTGCTGGAGCATGACCCGTGTGTGCATGGCACATGCAGTTTGTTTGCTGGATGTAATTAGATATCACTAATGGGTTTCATGAGGAGGATTTTTAAGGCTGGGATGATTCATTTGATCCCTCATCCTCATTTCTGATACAGCACAGAGGTCTTAAAGTTGGTATTTGGATTTGTTTTAGTACTGTAAGGGTTTGGCATGTAACTCTTCTCCTAAATTATTTCAAACCAAAGGTCAGATTGTTGCATCTGCCGTCACAACAAACAGTCCTGCAGTGCTCAGCCTCACTGAACGTGAGGGCTAATTTACGATACAAATTGCTAAAAACACTGCATTAGCTATCACAGTTTGGCCCCAATCTTTTTCTGTGAGTGCAGAGAGAAGGATTTACAGAATAATAAGTGAGAAATAGCAAGATTAAGTTGGTTTCATATTATACTAACTCTGAGATATTACATGTGTTCTGACTTTGGTTCCCGTTAAAGGCCCATATTTTTTCCATTGTTTTACAGCTCTGGTTGTGCGCTTTCTCACTAAGAGATTTATTGGAGACTATGAAGCCAATGCTGGTGAGTCTGTTTTCTACTGCAGTGCTGCAGATAGCTTGAAAAGGAATCCACTCTCTTTTGTGACTGGTGCACATTACAGGAAAGCCGAGCAGTGTTAGATGTCCATGAGGTGCATATTTTCAGTTAATAGCCTCAAGCTATGAAAGCAATAAATCAAAGCCTCATTATTCATGTTCCTGTTAGCCATTTTTTTCCCCAACATGATGGGAAAGGATCAGAGTAAAAGGCTTGCTTGGGGATATACCTATACTAAAGTGCAGTCTCCAGGAACAGCTTGCATATTGACTGAACCACAGAAAGCCAATGCTGCTCTCTGCAGCCCCTGGGAAGCCAGAGGAATTCCAAACACACAAAAGGCAATTCAGAACTTTTTTTTCCCAGTGTATTCCTCTTCTTTTGGTGGTTCTTGTGGCAATGGAGAATTTCAAATTGAAGTCTTCTTTCCATAAGATAAGCAAAGGGTCCATGCAATCTCCTCCTTCTTTCTTGTTTCCTTCTACTTTTTTGTTTTGTTCTGACACCTCAGAATAGGTGTTCATGTGAACTGTTTAGTCCACAGCCTCTGTTGGACATAACCACTGATTGTTTCAGCCAGGACTGTGCTCATACCTACCAGCACATCCCACACGTAGACTATCTAACATTTGGGGGGGTGAAAAAGGAGGGGATTCAAAGCAGTGACACATATTGAATTGGAGACACACTGAATTTAGAATAATGAGCTAGGAATGGAGATGGCAGAACAAGACACGTTTGATCTCTGCATGCCTGATGAAATAAAGTCTGAAAGCTCCTCCTTACAGCCCCCTCTCACTGACCCCAAGCAACCTTGATGGTTGCCTGCACTATTTCTCTTTCTTTTCCTTCATCTTTTCTTTGGGAGACTGTACATCAAGTTAGACTTTTGAGCTTTGCAATGGATCACTGCCGAGAACCACATGCTTTTCTCATTAAGCTACCAGCCCAACAGCCATGCTGCAGAAGAAACAAATACTCCAGAAATAAGAAACAGGTGGTAGTGTATTTGTGACCATTCAAGCATGCTTTTCCTTCAGCTGAGCGTAAGACAGAGCACAGCCAGTGTCTGGAAGTACCAGGTCTTTTTTTTCTGCACTGTATTATATGTTGTCTGGTTGTGGTTCAGGGGTGCAGTTCCTTCCCACAAACCAGTAACTTAAAAGCTGATGTGTTTTCAAAAAAAAAAAAAAAAAAAAAAAAAGCTCCCCAGGAGG
This sequence comes from Callipepla californica brunnescens, assembly GCA_023055505.1. Lineage (NCBI taxonomy): Eukaryota > Metazoa > Chordata > Aves > Galliformes > Odontophoridae > Callipepla > Callipepla californica. The sequence goes on from JALIRH010000013.1 coordinate 7,173,681, forward strand.
GTTATATTACCTCACAGAGCCAGAATTAAAATACAATATAATGTTGGATGTTGGATCCAGATGCAGAAAACTTTGCTATATTGAATTTCCTTATATTGTAAATACTTATATGAGCTCAGGATATTTACAGCTGGAATAAAAGCACTTGTTTCCCCAAACCAAATCTTACACAGACAGTTTTCAAAGTGATGGCATTACTGTCACTAACTGGTTGCCCTGCTGGTCTGCAGTCCTTACTCTGCAGTAGATGGGATTTCTCTAGGTTTGAGATGAAGTGCATTGTTTTAAGATGTAGCAATGACAATCGTAGTTGAGCACTGAAAGGTCATACACAACAGCTGGGGATATAGCATTTCTTGTACACCCATGTGACTTGCACTAAGTTCTAAAGAAAAATGATGATGGCATCCACGTCTGAAGCTGTCCTTATTACAACCATGGATTGTTTGTAGGATGAAAAGATTTCTTTGTCACTTAATATCTACTCCAGTAACAAAATAAAACTCAAGCACAGAACAGGGATGCTCTCTGAAGAGCTGGGTCAGCCCTAGGCTCTTTGAGCCAGGACATGGCCTTGAATCAGTCATTCAGATTAATCAGATCTCCAGTTTAAACTGTCCAGTCTCTGGGGATTTCAACCAAGCTCTGACTGCTAAGGTCATATAAATCCCAAAGAGCATCTGGGTTTACGGTATATAGACACTTGCTCTGCACCCAAACCTAGAATACTTTCCTTTCTTATGGTAAGTAAAACAATAAATCCAGAAAAATGCAATAGGATTTAAATTAAATGCCAAAATTTAAAAAGTTAACAATACAATTGGAAACCTGAATGGCATTCATGCACCCACTTTAACTGAATATTTAACTGACTTTCCCATATACCATCCTAGAGAGACAGGGGAAACATTCAACCACTCACCTTTCTATACACAGCTATGATTCGTAAGCCTCAAATTCTGTCTTTCGGCACTTCCATTTTTCCCTTATGAACTATTTCTTTGTTGTCATAGTCCCTATAGCTAATGATCTTGCTTTTCCACCAGGTGCTTTGTATTCAAGAAAGTTCACCATAGATGGGGAACAGATCTCCCTGCAGGTGCAGGATACTCCCTTTGTTTCACTGGAGGTAAAACATCTGCTTGGTGCATCAGTACTTTACAACACAGTTACTGTCTCTTGTTTGTTGCCAGCACTTTAATCTGTAAATAACTCAGCTTTCCTGGGCTCAAAGCCAAATGAAGACTAACAGGGGTACCTTGAGCCCCACCAAAATGAGCCCCTGAAGAAGTTAAATCAGGTTCCTTTAAGAGTAAGTCAGAATTAAAACAAATCTGTGTCTTCCCGAGGGGACAGGTCTCACAGAAGTGGCCATTTCAGCTAGAGTGCTTTTCAATGCTTTCCTTGCTTGTTTTTTAATTTTAGTCATTTCTTATTTCTCAGCTCCTGGCATTTACATACTCCTCTCTTTCTATTGGTATTTGAGATATTCTAGATTTAGTACTTGACCTGGAGCCAAACTGAATCCAGAATTGAGATGTCTCTTCCTGAAGAGCTGTTTTACTTGCAGAACAAGATGATGAAAATGATGTCAGATGAACAGGAATGGAATTAAATTTGTTTTTACAAGAAAGGTGAAAATCTCAGGACAGTAATAATTCCTATAGAAAAGCTGAGATTTCATGGTAAAATTAGGCACTGTCTTGTTGCCACCAAATCTGACCTTCTGAAAAGCCATTCTGGAAGTCATCCAACTATTCTAGTTGGACTTCAGAATACAAAGACCCCATGCCTGTTTGCACAGAGAAGACATTGTGAAGAGAACCTGGTGGTGGTTTGGCACATCAGGGAATGCTCAGCAAACTTAGCAAAGGGAACCCCCTCCCTGCTCTATCCCTCGAAGAAAGGAGGGAATGAAGCAATTTAACGTCCTCTTTCACACCAGATACATGCTTATTTTCTGATTTTCCTATTTTAATTAAAACTCTGCCAGAGAATTTAGAGACTGTAACCAAAGCTCTGCAAAATGTAGTAATGCCAACAGCTGAGGTTTCCAAGTCAGAAACTGTTTTAACTTAGTCAGGAAAGAATTTCATTTTCTTTGTCCCAACCAAAGGTCTGCCCCATTTCAACAGTTCCCACAGACGCTTATCTCTGGATCTCTGCTGGCAACAAATAATGTATTTGACAGCGTTTAAAAGGATTGCTCCTGACCAGAACTCGCTAAGAGAATAGGTTGGACTTGTTGGTAAGATCCCTAAGAAAGATTGCTGTGTGAGGTGTGCAGGCATTTCAGGAGGAAGACGTGGAATCCCTCGGGACTGCACCCACACCAGAAATGTTCATGTTTAAGAGAGAAACAGAAGCAAAGAGATAACTGGTTTTGTCAAGTGATTCATTGCTGCTTGGCCTACACATGGCAAATCACTGTGTTTCAAAATTCACTCTGGAGCAGAGATTTCCATTTAAAAAGTGGCCCATTAGCCTTTGATTTTCCCGAATAAAGCATTCCAGTGGGGATTATCCATCCATCTCACTACTGGGTGGGCCTAGCTGGAGTAACTGAGAGTTTCTGCTCATTAGGGTTCCCTTCAAATGTACACCTTCTCCAAAAACATTTTCAAGCTTGCCAGAGCAATTAGTTCTTTTCCCCCATAAAAGGAGTTTGCTGGTGAAAAGAGGCAAGCAGGACGTGAAGGGTGGCTAATTATCTACAGATTGGACACAACCCAGACACCAGCAGTACAAATTGCCCTTCTTCCCACAGTCTGCCCCGTCCTGGCTTGAGTTTACTCTTATTTGCCTTTGATGCAGGGCTGCGATGATTCTCCCTCTTCCTTCCATATGCACCTCTGGTTGGGTTTGTTCTGTTTTGTTTTGTTTTCTCAGACAGAGAGGAGGGAGATAAGAGCATCTATTAAGCAATATCACCGCTAGTAAAATACATTAAATAATTAGGTTTGTATTACTGTGAGCTGGCAAGAACAAAGAATTACTAAGTGTGATGAGCCAGTGCCTGTATTGGCCACAGTGAAATATGAAAAGGGCAGTTAGTCTGAGGAACTGCTGCTGAAAGCTGTAAGCCTAATTTATAATCTGAGCCTTCAGAAATTCTGCTTCCTCCTTCCCAAAGAAGAGTCTTGACTGTAGTTCTTCTTCCAATTGCCCCATGTGCCATAAAGAACGAATCAGTTCTTTGCTCATTCTTATCCTCCTTTGCTTCCTGAACTTAGGCTTTATAATTCATATTTAGATGTCTAAAGAAAAGCAACATGGTTTGGGAGGTTGCTGAGTGCACACAAATCCTGTTAAAACATATGTGAAGGGCAGATATGTGCTGTGTAGACAGACAGATATTGGAGCATACATTTTAATACATGAAATTTCCATGACTGATACTGAACAATGACAAAATTTTTACCACATATATTTTTTATTCTTTCCTATGACAAACTAGTTTTCTTCCACAAAACCTCTGAATGCTTTTCCAGGTGTTCTGTGCCTCTGGAATGAACTCATACATGTACTACAAACATAACAATTTATGAATGATGTTGAAGTATCTGAAATGTGTTAGTTTAGGAAGATAAGATCTGACCTGTTATTCTGGATCTGTCCTCCCCAGCCAACCAACTGAATTGTTTATTGTGCTAATTATGTTGATTTAAAATGCCTGTCCTAAGTATTACTGAAGTTGATGAAGATGTGTTGAATAGAATTTAGCAATAATAACAACAAAATAATTGGGCTCTATTTGTGATGTTGAACTCCCACTAAAGAACACAGAGGAACCTCTCATCCCCTATAACTTTGACAAGGGCTGAATATGTTTTCGTGCCTTGTTGGGTATGGAAGAAAATGCAAGGTTCCAGAAAGCCTGAATTATTGACAGGAATGTCCGTTCTCATCAAACTGAGCATACTGGTAATAACTGCAGCACTGATCTCCCTGTCTAGTTGGGAAATATGCCAGCTGGGATAACAAAGAAGAGGGGGTTAGCTGAAAATAGCCTCATCTTGAAAAGTAAGCTGATCTCTTTTCAAGCTCCGTGGTATTGTGGTATTGTATTCTGTTTTATATTCTCCACACTGGTGACTATTGTGGCTGTTTGAGTAGAAGCTGTGTTGGACAGAACAAACGTGTGACAGGCAATGCACTAATATAAACCCACTGCAGCTGCACAAATGAGCAATGAGATTTCACCTCATTTTCAGTTCCAGTAATTGGTTATTTGCTACAAATTGCCTTTTCAAAGTAACTTTGCTTCTGACTATTTGAAGAACTGTATGGCAGTAAAACCTGTCAGGCTTCACTTAATGGAGTTAGTGAGAACACCCGCCCACAGAGACACAGAATACAGAATTGGAAAGAGCAGTAAAAAGCACCTTGGGGAATAGCCATTCACTTGCAGCAGTGTGAATAGCCTGCTGAGACTTTTTAATGCTTACCATGCCAATCACCATTTTACCCACACTGAAAGGTCAGGTTACCCTCACTGTCCTGAGGATTCACTAGATGAGAATACAGAATGAACTCCTCAATATCAGCGCTAGGTTGTTCTCTTATTTTCAACCCGTTGGCATTGATCCCTCTCCACTTTTGTGCTGCTTATCTGTAACGTGCTACTGACACAGAGTGGAACTTCCTCCTGTCCCCAGTCCATCCCCAGCAAAGAGATTTCTGCCTGTGTGCTGAGCAACAGCCGCACACTTAAACACAGCTCTGAGCAGCCAGCGCTGCTGTATGACTGCTCCATCTGCTCCCTATTCTCAGTTTTCTAATCTCACACCTCTTGGTTTTGACGGCAGGATGACACTGACAGCATCTGCTGCCAGGAGCAGATAAACCGCTCGATCTACTGGGCAGATGGCTTCGTTTTCGTTTACTCCATCACAGAATACGAGAGCTACCGTGTCATCCGGCCCCTGTACCAGCACATCCGCAAGATTCACCCCAATGCTAACATCCCCCTGCTTCTGATGGCAAACAAAGGAGACCTCCTGCGAGCCAGGCAGGTGTCCTCCAAAGAAGGACTCCAGCTGGCCAGCGAACTGGGAGGTACTTACTACGAAGTCTCAGCGAGGGAGAACTGCGAGGGCGTGCACGAAGCCTTCCAGCAGCTTTGCCAGGAGGTGAGCAGGATGATTGGCAGCTGCAATGGAGAGAAACGAAGAGGCCTCCACCTTGTCCGACCCAAGTCTCCAAATATGCAGGACTTAAAGAGACGTTTGAAACAGGCTCTGACTTCCAAAGGGAAATCTGCCACTACACTTTGATGTAGCTGACAAGAATCGTTTTTCCACACCCCTGGACAAAAGGCAAGCAAATAAACTGGTGTTTAAGGGAACCTCAAAGTACAGCATTTGGGTTGTGTGAGAGGTTTCTTCCTTTTGTTTATATATTTTCCTTTAAAATCCTATTTTCGTTCATCAGAGGAACTCACAGGACATTCTTTGGGGCAAGAATATAGAAATTGATTTAAGGAACAGATTGTCCCAAATTATTTTTTTTTTTCCAAAAGGAACACAGTCAAATAGCTTAGTCTTAAAATGTAGATTTCATTAATAAATAAATTCTACTAGTAAGAGGAGTGGCTTCTCTTGGGGACAGCTCTATCCTCAAGTGTAGGCAATAAGCTGCAGCAAGACACCAGGAGAGTGACATACTGCTATACTGAGCATGCAAAACTTAGCAGATTTGCTTAGTCACAAGACTGGAGAATAAAGTCAAAAGTGAACACTAAGCATAAATAGTGAAAAGTAATAATTTAACAAAGGTAGTAATTCAAAAACTGCAGTTTAGAAAGTGTTCTTAGCAACGTGGGAAGAGATTTGCAAATTTCTATAGTGTCTACGGAGAGATTCTCAAAAGTATCACAATTTTTTTCAGATTCTTTTTCTTTAAACACATACAATTTCTGAAAATCATCATGTGGGCACAATACCTATTTTTAGCAGCATTTTGTAGTCAGTTTCTCAATGGTCTCCTTGTCATTTTTGTGTAAGCTTTCTACATGGCAGTGAGGAACAAATAGAGCAGTGTGGCTATAAAACCTGCAGAGAGCAGATGGGATGTATTAACCAAGAGCAAGGATGGGATCTGAAATTATTTATTTTTTTTTTCTAAATAAGTTAGACTTCATGCTCAAAGTGATCTTTTAAAGAAGCAAGGTATTTACACAAAGTATGTTTGATTCATTACTTTTTTTTTAATTATTTTTCAGCAGAAAGGGTTCTATGACATCTGAAATACCTGGCTTCAGGAATTTACCGTTTTCTTATTTGCCTTAAAACCAAGTTTTATTCATTACCTTGCAATGAATCCAAATCACCAGTCTGTCAATAGAGACTTCACTGGCAGCATCTCACTGCAGTGGTTCTCAGCACATGCTAGGGGGTTTGAAGCTGCATCCTGTGAGCTGGCCAATTTTATGCTCACAATAACAACGGTACGAAGCACCCATCATTCTCTTCCTAATGGGAGTGGAAATAAACTGGGTTGGACTATTCAAAAGTTGTGATGCAATGAGCTTTTCTATAAACACACCATCCAAGCAAGTCACAGGACTGTGCAGTGAAGTGAAGCTCAATGATTTGCGCTGAGGATCACAGGAGGGGAAATCCTAATTTGATGGATGTGGAAAACACTCCCGGCTGCACCAGTACTGAGCCAACTCAACGCTCTACTCAAGAACAGCAAAAATGTAAATTGAGTCTGATGAGTATCCACACAGCTCAGGGCTTGAAATTCTGTCTTACGTTTTATTTGCCCTAGTGTTGGACAACTCATTGTTTTCTTCACTGCTTGGATTTGCTTTATCTTCAGCTCACCTTCTGTTTTATTTATTTTTCTCCACAGCTGGCATCCTCAGATGTTCTGATTAATTTAAAACTCTTCTATTCACACAAAGCAACTGCACCTTGGTTGTTTTTTTTTAATGAGTTTCAAGTGGTAGTAGAGAGTGAAACAGAAAGTTGGATCAACCAAACAGGGACTCAAACAATATTAAAGGATTTGTTCTTTAGCTTATGGTTTATTAACAGCTTGATATTTGAGCTGTGCCACTGTCCTCTTGGCATTTTGGTAGGGCATTTGTTAGCACAAGGTTTCAGTCTTCCAAATTACTAACAGCATAGATCAAACAGTGAATCTTTAACATGAAAATGAGCCAAGAGATTGTGAGAGACAAGTGAGCTGAACATTGTTTACACCAGAATAGCGATGACCAGTTTTGAAAAGCATATTTCTAAACTACATATTTTACTGTGCCAGTACTGTATAGTTAGGGCTAAATTTACTGAAGACAGCTTGCTGAAGTGTGTTTTCACAGCCTAAGGGAATTAGGTCCTCTATCTTATTAAATTTGCTTGTAACTTGCTCTTTCCATTCTAATCCTTTCTTATTTGGGAAGAAAGTTCAACACATTTCAAAACTGTTGATGTTTTCTCTTCAGTAGCAACTAATAAAATCAGACAAGGCCTTCCCTGAGTAGTATATAAAATGTACATCCCACGTCTTTAAATATTCTTTTTTTATATTAGACTAAAAATATTTTTTTCCTAATACCCTGCTTTGGAAATACATGCAAGTACTCCTACGATTGTACTCCTACATATATATTCCCACATTCCCATGGCAGTGGTGGGGGAAAAAAAGCATCTATGTTTTAGCTGAGGTCAAAAAATATTGAAATATTTAAGTCTTCTCCTAAATACTAACATGTGGCTAGCATTTATTCTGACACAGAAACTGAAATAGCATTTCCTTCATTCACTAACAGGCAATGCAAACTTGGTAGTAGCTTTGATACTGATTTTAAGCCAGTACATACCATCTACAGAGGATGATAGAGCTCAGCATTTTTATTGGCAGCGCAGTACTGAGGCACTAGCACACATCACTGTGCCACTGATGCTCAGCAAGGCTGAGGAAGGAGAGCAGTAGCCTGAAAAGCAGGGAAAAGAGAACAATACAGAATTCAGTGCCTAAAAATGATCATGTAAAATATCAAAGATTAGATGCATAGAGCCGTATCCTGAGCCTCTTTGGGCTGACTAAGAAAACAGCTATTCTACCGGAGCTTTAAAATGGAGCCTTGAGAGAGAAGGCACTTGACATAAAGTCAAGGGAGAACAGGAAAAAACAGTTTGAGGGGAGATGGTGGGGTTTGTGGCTTTGACTGCGAGCAGGGGGTGGGGTTTGGAAAGATATTGGTTATCAAAGTGAATTCTCAGTTATTCTGCTTAAATCCAAATCAACTCTGTTGGAAGCAATGTACTACAGAATTCACTTTTTTTGTTTGTTTGCTTTTTTCCCTCCCTATATCCTTCTTCATTTTCCTGAGAGATTGAAACCTTGTGCACCATCTGGTTTCCAAGACGCCTTACAGCTGGGCTCACTGGGGCACAAAGCACTTGAGTGATCTGCCCCAAGGTTACACAGCTGCGCCGAAGCGCTTCTGCCGAGCTCAAAACCGGTGTCCTCTGTAACATCCCTTCCCAACACTTCCCAACAGCTACCAGGCCATAGTGCCTCCCTCAGGGGTGCACAAAGCACAGTGAGTAGTCCTACATGAGACTGTAACTAAAAGTTAGAAAAAGTCACTTGAATGACAAGCTGTGCTAGGAACACACTGAGCAAAGCATGACTGACATCCTGAGCATTGCAGTAGCAATGAGACTGGCCTGCGAGTCACTGAAGATATTAGTAAATGATAATTTAAAAGATAGTTTAAAAGGAAAGCCAGCCCCCTTTTGAACTGCCTGATCATTGGCACCGGATCTCTGCACCACAGTTACTGTGTTCCCGAGGAAGGATATTTACACATCAATTGTCTGCATTTTCAGTCGAGATACCTTAAATCCTAGCATCTGAGTTCAGATTCCTGTGCTTGTCTGATCCTAGTTTTACATTTGAAAAGTAGGAGGAAAACGGAAAATTCAGATCTCAATTTCAAGAAACAGCTCAGACAGAAGTGTTGGTACACTGGGTGCCCGCTTTGCACAGGCTTTGTGTCAGGTGTCCAGGTGAAGGAGCACCTTCCTGTGGCGCAGAAAGAAATGTTGTACCAGAGAACCATTGTACAATGGCTTCAAAAGGCAAACTGGAAGGCTGCCAGCTCGTGATGATGGGATTTCCCTGTGCCAAGCTGGAAAGCTTTGGGTCAAATCACCCTGAAGTTCGCAGAGGCAGTGCGTGACCCCGAGGTGCCAGAACATTATGACATATTTGCAGCTCTCAAGTTGTTCATGCATTTTCCAAGACCTCTTATGAGCTGATGTCTCTTTTGGGACTAGCACAGGAAGGGCATGCAATTAAATTTAAAAGATCTCTAGACCCATTCTAAAAACCTCAAAAGCAGAGACAATGAACCTAGAAAATGCTGTCCCATCGATCACCTCTGGAGACAAAGCAGGACTCCTCCTTGGATACTTTCTCACCCTCCTCCCACTGGCTCTCCCTTACTTATCCCACTCCATTTGCGCCTCTGTGCTGGTTTAGTTTGGCAAGGAATACCTCTGCAATTGCTCTTCCTTCGGCTTAAAAGAATAATTCTGGTGTTTAGTGTATGATATATTTCCAAATATTTTAACTACAGACATGGTTTATATCAAAACAAGAGTGTCTGCTTAGCCTTTTGAACTTATTTACCTAAATCATTTTAAATCACACTTAAATCAAGTCAGAAGAACTCTGCATTTAGACAAACCTTTGAATCCATGCCATTTCTCCCCAGATGCTCTCACTTCGCCCAGTATCTTCTTCCCCTGTAAGCTCATCTGTGTTGCTTAGTCACTGCTTACTTAAAACTGTTTAATCCATGTAAAGTTTTGCTGATCTCTGAAATCTCTCCAGTTTAATCAAGCAGGTTCTGTTTTCTAGGCAGCTGTGTGAGCTGCAGACAAGCTCAGAACAGCTGGTGACTTTCTGCTCTGTCAGATTTTTGCCCATTATTGAAGATTTTGGAATAAGCAGGAGCATGGAGGGAGATTCGTCAAACCAACTTTGAGTCTCTTTTCGCCTGTCAGCTTCAACCTGTCAGCTTCCTTTGGTGACAATAATTCTATCCATCACAAAATGGACCAGGTTTATCCCAAACGACAGTGTTTCAGTTTGATTCCTGGAGAGGGAAAAATACCAGATATGAAGTGAATAGATGAGACAATAGGCTCTGTGAACCCTGAGATCTGATCCATTCAGGAGCTGGCATACCAATCCTCTTTTCCTTAGAATATACATTTTTTAGATATTCCATTTTATCCAAATGGGTTTCAAGACACAGCCTCTGGATCTCATCATGCAGACACTTACTGTCTCCCCTGCAGCAGGTCAAGGGGGAAGCTGCACATTTTCTAAATGTGATGGCTGAAAGTATGTATGCCTTGTGCTGTTATTATGGATGATTGTGGAGACTGTTCCTAAGGACAGTGTTTTTCTTGTTCTTTCCAGGCAGAAATGCAGAATGCTAGCAAAGTGTAACTGGTCGTTTTGAAAAGCCGTTAGCTGTGTTTGCTGAACTGGAAGACGAACTACTTCCTCTGTTGGTTAAGAAACCCAGCAGATAAGCGGGGGTTGGGATTTTACAGATGCAGCCTTTGAACTCTTGCAGAGAGTAGAATTATGTCACTTCTTGATGGAGATCCAGGTTTCCACTTGCTTGCAGGAGCCTCCACTTTTCACACTGTGCTCTGCACTGTATTTCACTTCAAAACTCAGTATTTTCCTGATGATAAAAAAGAGAAATGTCTTTGGAGTATCATTCTGAAGTGCAACAGCCCATTATCTCAACTCCCTATTTTTGATGAAGACCAAGGATGTCTGAGCTGTTTTACAGTTGTTGGGGACTGGAGATCATACTCCATAGGCAAATGTGTTTATCATTTCAAATGAGCAAGACTCATAGTTATTTAACTAGCAGAACAAGGCATACTGTCACACACTTCAGACATTCTGTGACTGTCAGTAAAGAGCAGTGGGATGTGGAAATGAGAGGGAGGCATAAAATCTCTAAACTACACTCCTGAGATTTCCTGCAAGAGAGAGAGGCTTTTCCTTAAGCACAGAGAAAAGTAACGAGATGGCGGTAGATCTGAACATAAAGAAAGCAGCAACAGCAGTTCTGGTTAAACAACCCGAACTCTATTTCTGTGGCTTGGGAACAATGAAGGAGGTCAACTTTACTGAGAAACCTCCTAAGTTTGCAGAAAAGGTTCACTAGGAATCCACTGGATCTCTGAGAAGGAACCAAAATGTCTTTTGTGAACTGCACATCTTGAGGTGCTTGGCTGAAACAGAGAACCAGAACCTAGGCCTTGGAGAGCTGTTAGCCATTTCCCATCCACATCATTTCAGAGTAGTGTTGAAAATCCCATGTCTCCATCACATTCCAGCCCCCATGGTTACTTAGGGCCTGTGTTAAAGTCACTTCTAAAGGGCTACAGCAGTATTGCTGGTCTAAGTGTAGGCCTGGGACAGCTCCAGCAGTGAATGGAGGGTTTGAGCTGCCACTCTTCTTTCCCTTTAACCACCAAGACCACCTTGTAGCTGTCAAAGAGCTAAGACCGAACTCCATATATCTGACCAGTGTTTATCAGTCTGTGTTGGAGCTCAGTAACTCAGGAGAGCCATCATCTGCCAAAGGAGCAGCTCTTAAAACCCCAATACATTTTTGTGTCAGAACTGTGAAGTGATACATTCTATACGCAAGCTCCATTCTGCTAGCACTATTTACTGGGCTGCTTTGAGGAAAGCAGGAAGTTTTGTTTCTAAATCCTGAGTTATAATCATCAAGATTATTCATTTTTATCTATTTTCATACTCTTAATTTTATCCATTTGCACTTGTGAACCTCACGCTAGGGAATGAGCCAAAGGAAATGGAGCCAAAGGTTTCTTCCTTTATACACTTGACAGTGCACATCTTCCCCACACAGTGAATGTGTCTCAGTGCTGGAAGAACCAAGAACCACAGATAGGGCTGAGGATAAGGACCATGCAAAGCCCTAATCCCACAGCAGCCAATGAGAGACACAGACCAGGCAGGCACATGTCCAAAGAGCAGCAGTATTCAGCATCTACCGGCACACAGTTTGCAATGAGCTTCGAATCAGGATGAGAGCAGAGGGCTGAGGAAGGGTTAAACATTTCCTGTCTTTAATCTGGAATCACGTAATGCGGAATGAATGTTTCAGCTCAAAATGTTTCCTCGCTCTGGCAGTGTCATGGTGGGAGGTCAAAGTGTAGGGGAGACAGAAAGAGAAAAGGGGGTGCATGGTGTGGGGAGCCAGGGAAGCACACACACCCAGCAAGGAGCGGGGTGGGCTCTCGAGTAGCATCATCCAAGCAGGATGGGCAGTGGTGCAGCCATAGGCGAAGTGTGGGACGTCAGGGACTTCCTGCTCCAGCTGCCTCTGCTTCTCCCATGTGTACGTGCTTCTGCTCTGGGCACAGTTCCCACGCTACATTGCAAAATACACCCTGAGTTTCTCACAGTATCTCTGCCCAGACACAAACTGCAGCTTCAGTCCTTCCTGCGCCCGGAGGTGGCTCCCCTCCGGGGCAATGCCTGCTGTAGTTACATTTCCTGCCGATGGTGGTCTTTTCCTATGTGACCAGATCTGATCTGTACGCCAAAGGGCTTCATCCAGGGCAGCAAACTAAGATTTAAAAACTTGCCAAATTTCAGACTACCCTAAACTGAGCAGAGCAACCAGATCTCAGATGGCATGTTACGCAGAGCAGTGCCAGCCGTGTGTCCTCACCTGCACACCTCCCTACGAGCACAAGGCAGTCAGCAGCTCATGGCTGTCCCTCCCTCTGTCAAAAACCATTCCTACAGACCAGTGCATCCCACATGGGGCTATTTTCCCTGCGGTTTCCACCTCCTCTGTTGCAGGCAAAACAGTTTCTACGTGGGGAATTCTTACTGATTTAATTTCTTACCAATTAACTTAAATAGCTTCTCACTGATTCAAGGCCCAAGGAAAAAAGAAAAAAAAAAAAAGAAAGAAAACAAACAATTACACAAACACTTCAGCAGTCACCTTTCTGCCCTCTTCCCTTTCAGCCAAACACAGCAGCTGTGACCTCCCTGCCCTCACTCCGTGTTCCCCCCGTGCTGTCCCATTTCTTGCTGCTCTGATAACTGAGTGGGGCCTCCCCATGTGGGGTGGTAGTGTGGGGACACTGCATGCGTTTCAGAGCTGCTGTGACATGTCATGGCCTTCTCCTGCCTGGTCCCCCCTGCAGCTCCTGGCTCACAGACCTGCCATCACAGAGCTGCATCAAACCCTGCAGGTTACATCCAGAGCAATCCTGCACGACAAAAATGGGAGCTGCCCCCTATGCAAAGGAAGGCCACAACAGAGATATTTGGGAGATGTGCCTGCTGCTGAGAATATTAAATTCTCCATCTTCCCACCAAATGATAGCAAATGTCTGAAGGGAATCATCTGACAAGTCCTCTTGCTCAACATCACTCACCCCTAAGCAGTACGAGAAAAACAAACTCCTTTCATGGCAGGAAATCCTCAGGCCAGTTTGCCATCAGGATTTAGAAACGTTTCAGTAACAGAGCTACTGACATTAGATTTTGACTGAATGATACACCCAGAGAAGCAGTGTGTGCTTTTCTGGTAGGTACCAGTCAGATGGCTGAGGTGCCCACCTACTGCTATTGGGCACTGTGGGTTGTAGTGCTTTCGGGATGAAGATTCAGGAGAAAATTCCCTCCAATCAGCCCCATCAAATTCCAGCATCCAATTCAGTCTTCAAACTGAACTCACAGATCCAAACGTAAGACTCTTTTTATAGCCCCATTATTTACTTTGGGGTCTCCTTGGTGGGATTCTGAGCATTCCTCCAGCCCCATTCCCCAAACCCCCTGTCTCCAGGGCAGTCTTCCTGCTGATGCGAGATGCACTGCAACCTAAGGGACCAAGAACACTGCTGGGTGCTGTTCAGCTTGTTGCACCCCCATGCATTGGTTCCCATGCAATTAAAACAATATTTCTTTCCTTCACAGGGTTTTTTGAGATGTATTGATTGAAACTCTGGTGTGTAAGACAGGTGCCATGCTGTTCTTGTGTGGAGAAGAGCTGATAGTTTGTTATTAATAGAGCAGGAAGTGGGGATTAAACTTTGCTCTCTAATCGTGAACAGAAAGCTACAAAAGCTCTGCAGCTTCTGAGTAAACCTAGGAATGAACAACTGTTCCTAAGGAAAGAAAATCCCAGAAGGAGAAACCCAGATTGATGTCTCACAGGGAGCTGAATGAGAACAAGGTCAGGCTTGGCAGCCTGCCTCCTCTTCACCTTGTGAATACTCTCCAAGGGACTGGGCTGGAACGCAACTGTTTGACACAAGGTTTCCTGTTGCAAATGCTCTGTGCAGGCTCCGCATCAAGCAGCTGGATTCTTTTTTTTTACGTGCCTCAGCCACATTTTCAAGTGGTGTAAATTGCCTTAGCACCATGGAGCCCAGCAGAGCAACAGAAATTAAGCTGCTGGTTTTTATGAGTTGAGGATCCAATCCAGCCTGAAAATCACCCACAGCAAGAAAACGTTTTCAAGGCTAGAAGGGCAGTTTCACTTCTGCAGACAAAGCCCAGGTTACCTCTGCAACCACAGAGAGAGTTTACAGAAGTAGTCTTCGTGCCTACTTGTTGTCTCCACTAAGTCCCTTAGAAAAATTGTTGAGAGCTGAGTAAACACTGAAATAAAAGCTCTGAATGTTTGGTGTCCCTCTGATTTGCTTTAAAGCCCTTGTGCATATTTTCCAGGAATAGCCCAGTGAGATTCTTCCTCACGCAAAAGCTCCTGGCAACAGGGATTGATGTCCCTGGTATCAATTACCCTACAGGGCAGCATCAGACTTCTATGGCACACGTGGCAGTCTGGTGGGGTAGGGGACTTCTGGCATAAAACAGATACAGTATCACAGCAAATAGATTGTGTGTGCCATGAACCAGCAACATGCTGTCACAGTCCAGAGAGACAACTGTATCCTGGGCTGCACCAACAGAAGTGTGGCCAGCATGGTGAGGGAGGGGATCCTGCCCCTTGCTCTGTGCTGTGAGATTTCACCTGGAGTGCTGCATCCACGTGTGAAGTCCTCAGTACAGGAGAGACATGGAGCTGATGGAGTGTGTCCAGAGGAGGGACACAAAAATGATCTGAAGGATGGAATACTGCCCTATGAGGACAGACTGAGAGCTGGGGCTGTGCGGCCTGGAGAAGGGAAGGCTCCAGGATACCTGAGACTGGATTTTCAGTATCTAAGAAAGAAGGGGACAGACTCTTTAGCAGGGTCTGTTGTGATAGGACAAGAGGTAATGATTTCAACCTAAAATTGGAGCCTTAGACTGGATACAGGGAAGAAGTATTTTAAAATTAGGGCAGTGAGGCACTGGCACAAGTTGCCCAGAGAGGTAGTGGTGCCCTGCAGACACTCAAGGTCAGGCTGGACAGGTCTCTGAGCACCTGATAGAGCTATAGGTGTCCCTGCTCACTGCAGGGGAGTTGGATCAGATGGCCTTTAGGGCCCATTCCTACTCAAATGATTCTGTCATTTGATGTTTCTATGTATAGATTTACCATTACCTTCTAGCACAGTTGAGAAACCAGTCTGGTACACTCAGACAGCGAGCAATCGCCTCCACAGCCACACCAGGCCCAGACCTTAATACAGCATAGCTGTTAGCACAGAGTTACATTCCAACTAACAATCCCTTCTTAGCTGCAAAAATGTTGCTCTGTGCTAGCACAGCCCTGCTGCTTCCAGTTTTGGGGCTGGTTTGGTCGGCTTTAACTGAGGATGCGCTGCCCCACTCTGTTGTGTGAAACAAAGATGCCCTCAGAGTTCAGCAGCTGGGTATTTGTTCTGGAAATGCTCCTGTGCTCACCCACTCAGTACAGAAACAATGTGATGTGCTTTTTTTTCTAAGCGGTCATAATTAACAAAGCACAACCCATATAATCACACAGTGCTGCTCAACATCATTGTGGAAGCACACAGCAAAAGAATTACCTCCCCACTGCTTCTGGATAGCACACACACACACACAAAAAGTAAATAATCTTACCACAAGTATTCAGTGAGCGAAAAGAAAGCCTAAATTCATCAGTAATGTCATCTCCCTGCCTTTAACATTCAAACAGTGCTTAATAAATGCCTTACGGTATGAGCAGCCTTTGCAGTTGCCGGGCACTCGGTGTGCTGTGGGTTGGGACGTGGCAGACACAGCGTTCTATAAACATCCCGGCTCAGCAGAGCCTGCTCAGCCCATGGGACATCCCGCTGGGGATCCAGGTCCAGGAGAGAGTGAGTGCATAAAAATAAACAGGACTCTCATCCACTTATTTAACAGGGCATGAAAGCAATTAAAGAGATACTGAAGAAACCAGCCATGGAAAATGTAGGTCACGCTATTTAAATACAGCTTCATGGTTACATTCCTTCTTCAGTACATTTCCTGCCCCGTGTTGTCTCTAATGGTGATGGCAGGGATATAAGCACCAAGAACCTTCTGTGGTGTTCTCACTATCAGTTTACCTTCCAACGTTCTGCTGAACCCAGACACACCAATAAGGACATCATCACTGTCTGTAAAGTAGGAAGCAGAAACAACATGAGCTATAAGGAGATGTTTTGACACACGTTCATTGTGTGAGTTTCATGAAGAGCAAAGATTAAAACACGAAGAAACATAAAATTAGTACCAACATATCAAAAACCCAAAATATTTGAAGCAAACATGGAACAAACAAGTAGACTTGATGCTACCAAACCGTGCCTCCAACACTGGCATTTCTGTGTGCACGGTTGCAATGGATCAGCTTGTTGCACATTTTGCCCTGTTGCATGCTCTGCCTTAGATTCTAGTTTCTTATCTTAATCAGTGCTAAGAAAAAAGGGGGAGAAGTCCCCCAGACATTGCCTCATGCTATAGCTGTGCTTCCCAGACAACTGATGGCTCATTGTCCCACAGAACCACATTGCCTTCATTGCATTTTGTCCTGAAAATCCTGGGCAGGTGCATGACAATCTGCAACCAGTTTTTTTTATAGCTGACAGCAGTCTATAGTCCCAGAAGTTCATGAACTGTCTAGGCTGGATGAGCTCTTAAAGGAAGCATCACAAGTTATCTCACCTATGCCAGTTAGCACATTATGTCACCTATTGTTATTCTCAGTTGTTTATTTTTGGCTTCTTTGTTTAACATCTTCTCCATGGACTCAATATGTACCCAATGGAGGCAGTTATGTGCCACTGACAGTTGGGTTTTATGTGACACCTCATACCATTTTTGAGTGACAGAAAGGCTGTGTGTGTGGAGGGTTATGCTTTAGACCAGAGTGTGGGGCCACAGTTTTCCACTGCTGAGGTACCAGACTATGCACTTGAGCTGCCACCACTCAGGCATCCAGACATGCATCTGGGGCTTCAGTGACAGAGGATGGCTGCTCACCAGATATCCTTGGACATACCCGAGCTGTATGGACACCAGCAAAGAATCTGGTAAAATTCTAGCTGCACTAAACCACAGAAAAACAATGTGTAGTATCAGGATTTCACAGTATGGAGGAGACTATTTAAAACAGAAATAGTAACAGAATGGACTGAAAAGCATTGGGACGACCTGTCCAAATACTTGGATTTCTGAAGAATCAGACAGAATGAATTTTGTTAAATCTTTTCACGACTGACCCTGGCACAGGCTGTCAAATCATGTGAGTAAAACTTGCTGGTGATGTGCAGCAGGCAGGCACCATCGATGCACAGGGAAATCAGGATGCCCTACAGGAAGAATAGTGGTCCTATGGGGAACTTAAACAGTCATAGGATGCAGAGCAGCACCTAGGGTCTGAGAACAAGATTTTCTCCTCTCATCAGTCAGAAGTTACACTGAAAGAGAAAGGTGTTACTGTAGCAAGTATGAATATCAGAGCCTTGCAGATCTGAAAGAAGAAGCATGATCTGGGGATGCTGGACAATGTAATCACAGTGCATGAACGGTGCTGTACATGGGCTGCCCGAGACCTTTCCCTGAGCACTGCTCACAGCTCTGATCACCCCTATATCTGATAGAGCAGATGCAGGCAGAGGGATTACTGAGCACAGCAAGGCCAGTTGTATGAGAGCAGGCTGAAGCCATGCTTACATTTTTATATCCCAGACTTCCAAAGATCCCAGAGAAGACTCTGCATGTGTTTTTATGCCCACATGGCGCAGCACATTGCATACAGATCTATTAGCTCAGATGTAGTTGGATACTGGTGGCAGAGGTTGCAGATAGAGTTCCTGTCCCCCTGGAATCTTCTTCATCTTGCTCTTGACTTCTCTCTGCTGTGCTGACACAAACATTTCTGTGGGCACCTGGGAACAGAGTCAGAAAATTGATCCACCCTGACAATGACAAAAAGGTTCTTTTTCAAGATCACATCTCGAGCCAGCCAAGTGCCTCTGGACTTCTTTGAAATTTGAGATTTACTCAGTCGATGGTAACTGGAGAATCTTAGGAAAATTGCATTTTCATTGTACAGATGGCTTTCATAAAGGTTTACACTTGAGCACGCAGAAAGCACCCCCAAAATGGACACAAATATTTGCTATACACCCATCAGAATGGTGAAGAAAAATTCCTCAGCTGAGGAACAGCATTTAGCAGAAATCAATGCAGAAAGTGGCCAAGAATTAACAGCTGCAGCCCAGAATTAGCAGCTGGTTTCTAACTGTGGAAAGCAAGGAGGTTCTGGAAGAGCCTTCTAGTGGGGTACAAGCACCTGAACCAGTTTTAAGACAAGGTTTGACCCAGAGAGACTGTACATGACAGTCCTGCAGTAGTTGGGAGTTTCTTTGTGCCTGAGGAGGTCCCTTACACTGAGATGGAACATCCAGAGCCACATGCCAGGCACTTCTCCCTTGGTCACAGAACATAGTAAAATGGTGTGCATTCTACACACAATTTTAAAAACTTGGCCATTCCTCTCCATATTTTTGTAGTACAGTGCAAATGCCACTACTACAGTTTATCAGCACTTTTCACTACAGTACCACGAGACAGACCAACCACTCACGGTGCAAATGGAGAGAACAATGCTTTGTAGTCAACTGGGATAACAGTTTGAGAGACTTTATCTTGGAAGGAATAAGTCCTAAATTCAATCCTAAAAGGGCATATCCTAATCTTTCATGCTGAAGACCTGCACTGATTTTACTCCCAAACCATTCTTCAGTTATATTGAACTCCTCCATCCAGAGCAGATTGATTCCAATACACAGAAGAGGGGAGCTGGCCACAGGGGTTCAAAACAAATGGTTGTATAATAAGAGTGACTGATTCTAAAAGGAAAACATTTCAACTCAAAATGATAAACGAGGAACAAAAAGTGGTTTTCTTTTGCACCATCCTATAGCTGTAACATAACGTTGGGATGACACAGGGGTTTCTGTCAGTGCATGCCTGCCCAAGAAGAGTGGACACGGCCCCAAGAGCACGTCGCCAGAGAACTCCCACTGTCCGCAAACCTGCAATGACACCTACTGGTAACCGGTCAAAGATGCTCCCGTCAATGGACTGTGAGCCTGTTTGCCACCAAACACAAACGTGATTTTTTCTTATGTCCCGACTCTCCATCATCAGACATCTCTGCCGTGTTTTTGTACAGCCAAGTGCAGGTTCTACTTGGCCCGGGTTATTTGCAAACCACTTACCATTTCTCTCTTCTGTTCTGAGCCGAGCAATCCACTCTAGATCGCATCAGTGAATCTGCCTTGTACTGGGGCCCCGGGACCCCATGACTCCTTGTGCCTCAGGCCAAGCTGCCCAGGAATGTACAGTATCATTCGTGGTCCACTCCCAGAT
Organism: Callipepla californica brunnescens; assembly: GCA_023055505.1. Lineage (NCBI taxonomy): Eukaryota > Metazoa > Chordata > Aves > Galliformes > Odontophoridae > Callipepla > Callipepla californica. The sequence goes on from JALIRH010000013.1 coordinate 7,193,544, forward strand.
TTCCACACTAACATTTCTGTCATCCTACAAGATGAGATTTGCCCTTATCCTACAGTTTCTGTCACCCAACAGATAGCTACTCTCTGAAGGCCTGCGAAGGTGAACCTTTCTGTCTGCAATACCACCTGGGGTACCACTCATCAATAGGAGAAGAGAAGCAGGCACCACTTCTGATAAAATAGTCCCACTGCAGGCAGCAAGGCAAACTAATGGTAATTAATTGAAGTCCAGTTTTAGAACCTGACACTGCAAAGTTTCAGAGATGGCGATATTTCCTTCAAAAACCTTTGCTTCCTCATCTTGAAATGAAGACTTTGATAAAATATATTCACTAAACCTGTGGAGGACTGACCACACACTAAGCATTTCACAAGCCAAAGGAAGGCAAGAAGTGACTGCACCATGAAAAGACTCAGTCCTCAGCTCAGATTTAGCACTGGGCTTTCTAATGTTGAAATAACACAGAAAGAAAGGGAGGAGCAGGACAGGAGAAACTGCATATACTCTGAAGTCCAGAGAGGTTTTAACACGTATTCTCTCACACACCAAGATGATTAATCCCTGCACAGAGTACCATAAATCACAGCAAAAACACAAGCAAAGTAATTAGAGTCGGGAATCCCACGTGAGATTGTCTTACCGAATTCCTTGGATTTGTCCCAAATTTTAAATTACCTCCTTTGTCTTTTTCTAAGGTATTTCTGGGAGGCACTACAGCCGTGCATAAATAGTGGAAGTTCCCTAAATTATTTCTAACAGTTGATTTAAATTAGTAACTTGCATTAAAGAAAAACTGCCGTGAGAATGCTCTGCGTGTGCAAAGAGGCAAGGAGCTAGACATAGAACTGTCTGTGGTGCCCCTGAAAAGTACAAAGCCTAGATTAATTTCATTGGCTTTGGATGTTCACAGAGTAGGCATTCAGACCTGAGGGGCAGTTTTCCAGTAGAACTCTACAACAAAGAGAAATTAGAAGGGCTCACTTCCTCTCATCCTACGCAGGTGAGAACATCTCTGCCAGAGTGTGGTGAGTTACACCTCAGAGAAGAACCTATTTTTTTCCTTTTATAGAAAGATCATATATATCTATCTAAAATATTACGTACTAAAAACATGTATAAAGGGTCCTGTAAGTAGATTTGGAACAAATATGTACTGTGGCAAAAATCTGGCAAGTACACAGTGTGAGACAATGAACCCTCTTCCCTTCGTGTTAGGAGAGAGACTTTGCAACAGCTTTTGCTGCACGGAGAAGGAACTTTCACTGCAGAGACATAAGGAAAGGCCTTGTTAATTCTTTTATGAAGCGTTTACGAATTTTGGACTGAGTTTTCAACAGAAATGTAAATCAGAATTTCCTATACAAAACTGGGGTAGGTACTACATGGTGCTCTCTTGTGGTCACACTAACCCACGCATTGTAAGGCTGATCTTGGCCTCCTCAGTACAAGCACATGGGATATTGCTACCCACGGCAATGCATGGTCCCAGATGCGACACACGAAGCCCCTGGTGTCTTACATTGCCGCAGTGCCACCAAGCCACTGGTGACTGTTCACAGTGCCAGCACCAGTGCCTGAGGAGGGGAACAGCCACACTTTGGATACACCATTTGTCTTTTTGTCTCTCAAATCACCCCACGGCTGAGGGTCTCCCTAGAGACCCAGTATAGAGTTCTACAACTAGTCACTGAGGGGCAAACTCTCTCCAGCAGAAAGCCTCCACGGGGTGCACAGCATCATTCAAGCTCCTGATTTGAGCATGTGTAGCATTTTTCTCACTCAAAACCTTCAATGCTAAACAAATACGTACAGCAACTCCAGGGGAAAAAAATAGCTTCTAAATGGACTACTTTGTTCAAGGTTGTAATAGTCAGAAAGCTAATATGTTTTTTACTTAATCTGTCGAATTCTGGGATTTTCCTTTATTAGAGCTAAATACAGTCTGAAATCAAAATCTTCTTCTTTATTCCATTCTTCATCCCCACTGATACAACCAAACAAGAACTCCAACTCCTATTTCTGCAAATATGTTTTTCCTCCTGCACTTAGAGCTCTCGGCATTCCACAGCACTTTGTGGCCAAAGTCTGGGACTTAAGCAAACCAGTGTTCTGGCAGGAGTCCCTTCTTGCAAATATATCTTTGGCCTGGAACGACAAAGCTTATGTAGCTCCTGATTGCTAAAACACCACTAGCTGTTACAGAATGAAAAGGAGCCACGGGGCTAAGCCAATGTCCTCCAGATCACTGCAAATCCCAGAAGCTGATCCAGAATAGGAGTCTGCCCTAAGAAAAGATGGATTTCTTTTTGTTCTCACAACAGCAATATCCTTAAAACTTGTCCAGTCCAATTGCACACAGCATCTTGAGGGGTGAAAGAACAACACTACTTGTTACCTCACCGGCAGGATTTGCCAGAACTCAGACCTGTGTCTTTCCAGCAGAGCTGAGTGTGACTGCTCTTTTTCAAGCTAGCAACACTCAAGATACACAGTGGGACTTGATTCACTTTACAAGAAAGGCTGGATTAACTATTACAACTTGAGCTCCTGCATCTTCCTTGAGCTTAAACTCCTCTCTCCAACACCCCAGATGGTGTGTGCTTGAAGGGCCAACTAATTGGGATCACAGAGTGAGGTGGGGATGGGACACAGGTACCTGCTCAGGTATCTGCACACACCACTGTGGTCACTTCAGGGACTGCTGGGTAAACATGTATGAAGCCAGAGCATAACAGGGAGCTGGCTCTGCCAGGTGGCTAAAAAGACAGGTTTTTCTTCAGACCAAATGTTGCTTTAATAGGAGCTGAAAATTCTGAAAAGGTTTGCCAGAGGTCTACTGGCCATGAAATCAGTGCTCTCACTCAGGGTGCAGAAGAAAATGATCCAGGGGAGGCCAGTGGAGGCTAATATCACCTATACACATTTCCCAGTATTCCCCTAGCCAGCTGCAGGTATTTTCTCCCCTCAAGGCCCAAACTTGAGCACTGTTCTGCTTTGTTGTGAGCAGGACAGATCCCCTGGATGTGATGGTCACAAAGGTGTGCAGTTTCTGGACCTTCTCAGGGTGCCAGGTTTGGCATAGAGAACACCAAGATGGAAAAGGCCGTCTTCTGCGCCTCTCATTATCATCTACTTCTCTGTACAGAAAGGCAAAACATTACATTTCATCAATCTGGTATTGTGGCATTTTTCAGCCTTTTACTGATAAGGGAAAGTTTTGGAAAACACAGAACCAAAGGTGCTGGGTGCCAGTACACAATTAATCTGTTTTCATTCATTCCTTCAAGTTTTACTAATACAACAGAAGAAAAATGAAGTGCTCAGTGCTGAGCCAAATGCTTGACACTGTGACAACTGAGATAGTTTTTTTCTGAAACCCCCGTGGGTTAGAGCACACAACAGCAACCAAATGTCTCCACCACGATTAGGCCATAAGCCACCCACAAGAAACAAGCACTGCTATATATAAACACTCCCAATTCTTTTTATCTGTTGGCAAACAAAACACCATCAGCTTGTTTATGTAGAACAGCACCCAGCTCTGCAATTAATTAAGGCAAAGAATCAACAGCTGCTTTGCATCATTTTCCATGTGAACGGTGAGCTGCTGAAGCCAGCAGCAAGGTGCAGCAGCCGAGGGGCAACGTGGGGCAGGTTAATGTGTGTGGCTCTTTGATGTACAAAGAGGAACCACAACGCAAGAGCAGCGCAGATCGGAGAGCCAACCATTTCCTTTTCCTCTGAAAAGCTTTGAGTGTGAATTGGAAAGTGTTAGTCACTGCAGCGTGAAGGTGCAGGGCACAGAGGACACTAGAGATCACTTTCAGCATGTTCACCTTTCTAAATCCATCAGCAAATGTATTAAGAATTTTGCTACTTACCCAGCACTAGGGGATATGGTGGAAAAAAACAGCTACTTTGCATGCTGCTGACCCTAGCACCAGCTCTAGGCAAGGCACAGTGACTTACTCTCCCCTTAAGCTGCTGGAGCCAGGGACTGCCTTGATTCCTGTCTCAGAGCTCACCCAGCACTATGCTGGTGTTCATCTAATCCAGAATGATGGTTAAAATGCCAGAAAATTACTATAAATACCAGGGAAAACCCCATTTAACATCAGGTACACTGTCAGAGGTAGAGCAGTGTAGGGGTCAAAGTCTCTTCCTTTGGAAGCTTTCTGAATGTGACATATTAGGACTCAGAACTTGCTGAGCTCTGAGCACAGCCTTACCTTTCCTAAAATAAGGCTAGAGCTCTTTGCTCCATACCCCAAGACTGGAGCTAAGCAAATTTCAGTTTCACTTGAGGAGATCACACAACCTTCCCTTTTCTCTGTTATTTACAGTGGGGAGGCAGAACTCTTGCAGTCATGCTTTTTGACAATCTTCATACATTCAGGCAGAAATCTTTGTTTCTGGAATCTTTCCGTGTTGTCATGGAAATTATCACCATGTCCTTGCGACTAGGATAACCATTTTATGACAAATTACAGGAGATAGGGAAGGAGAATATTTTGGCATAAAAAAATACTTACAAGGAAAAAAAAAATCACACAACATTTTTGCACCCTTAAAAGGCATCAAATTAATTATTTTACTCTCTAATCTCAGCCCATTCTTAACAAGTAGGCAAGAACAAAATCTAGCCATCTGCAAAACAGATTTTTTTTCTTGCAGGACTCAGTATAGAGCAGCCCTTGCAAGCAGGGGGGGGCTGTCCAGGCCACCTCAGCCTGCTTCCAACCATCCATCCCACTAAGATCTAAGAACAGAGGCTATGGGAATATGAAGAGAGATAATTAATACTTCTGACCACCTCAATATCTGAATCCTGCAGACTGTATCTCTCATATACACCCTATGCAATCAGCAGGTCTTTAAACATCTTTAAATTGTCCCTGTAAGAAAACCATCTGAATGGTGTAGCCAACACAGATTTTTAACACGGGAGGCAACATGAGGAGAGAGATATGGAAACTGATTTTAGCAGAGAGGAGAAAGATGCTTTCCTTCTGTTGCTTCGCAGAGATGTACAAGGCCTCTGCCAAGCAAAGAAGAAAGATCCAGAAGGCAGAGACCCATTGTTCTGGGCTGTATTCTTGGCCATACATACAGCCCTATTGGCTCTACAGAGCCAAATGTGAGAGGTTTCATTAAAGGAACATTTTCTCAAGGATGTGATTCCCCTTCTATGAAGAAACCATGCTCACACACAACCTCAAAAGAAGGAGATCTTGGCCAGGTATGGCAATCTGTTGGATAAATGAATCATATGTGCTGAGAATAGCTTTCAGATAGTCATTTTGAGTTGCCACATCTCAGTCTAAAGGTGGTTTCTGCTAATCTAATGTGTTTTTTGGACCAGCAGGATAACCGGAACGCTGCTTTGTGGTATGTATGAGCTGCTTTTAGTTCAGTTCTTAGAAAAGCTATTCTATAAACAGACTCGATGAATGAGGTCCAGGATACAAAAATCTCTTATTAATGAATTGAAAATATTTATGTCTGTTTTTCCTAATATCAGTATTCAAAACTGTAATTACGTCAAGAATTTGGGGTTTCAAAATTTTATTTTCCTTTCTACTTTTTAATTAGGAAGAGTACTTCTTTCATTTACAAAGGGAAATATTTTTCACCTTAAAAAAGGTCTGGTAACGTGAGATGGTCCTAAAGCAAAACAGAACAAATCCCAGGTGCCTCCACAGCGTCTCCTTTTAACGTGGCTCGGTGCGTTCCAGCAGTAATTTCAACCATTTACCCGCAGAGGGCAGGCACTGACAACAATTAGTGATGGCAGCAAAAGCTGCAAGCTTTTGGCTCATTCAAGTGCTAAATCTGAGAAAAGGAGTAGGAATGCATGTTAAGACTATCGCTTACTAATGGGTAAGAATGATGGAAGTCCTCAAAGCAGCACTCAGTGAAGCAGGTTGAGCAGGGGAAATCTCACCACAGAGGGACCAACCCTCCTACTCGGGAAACAAAACAAATCCCTTTTCCTGTTGGACAGTAACTAATTTTAGTCAAACTACGTATTTCAAAGAACAAGAAAACCTCTGTGTCTGAAAACCACATTGAAAAGTGGTTCCACACAGAGCACCCTATCCCTGTCCATGGTGCCAGACCCGAAGAGGCTGCATCGTTGGGGTCAGGGCAGCTTTGAAGATCCGAATGGCTGCTTACAGGCCTGCATAGAAGGGCTAGGGAAAGACAAACAAGCCTCAAAGGCACAACACCCCCCAGACCCGATAGCATCCTTCAGCCACATCAAAAGAGCACAGGTCTGTTTGATATTCACTTTTCCTCCTTGAATTTGGAGACGTGTAAACAGAGCTGGGCCAGCAGCCTTGAGCCACACGCAGGTTCCGCAGAGGGAAGTGGGAGGGATGGCTGCACAGCTGGCCGGCCTGGCCCTTGTCAAACGGGAAGGCCTGTCTGCCACCGGCCGCTGCAGATCAAACAGAAGATACAGCCACTTTGAGAACATCTGAGGGTACACATCTGGGAGCTTCCTGGCCTGGTGCAGGTCCCCGTGCCAGAGCCCTGCTCCAGCTGCTGGGGGTTGCTGCTGTCTCTGGAGGCTGCCTGGCCTCTCCCAGCGGCCCCATGCACACGCAGACAGTCCTTGGATTCAGGTTTAGGTGGCTGCAGAGGAAATGCTGGAAATAGTAACACTAAAGGAAGTAAACACAAGAAGGGAGCAAAAATAACCTGGTGCTTGTTTTTAGGTTAGTGAGAATTGTATAAAACACCTCATAGCTGAGCGCCTGAATCACGACACTTAAAAGCTTGAGAATGTCAAACCTATAATTATTTGCCACTGGAAAATCAAAGAGAAACACCTATTTCCATAAACCTCAAGCTTTGGAACGTAAGCCAATCTCTGCTTGTTTTCAAAGCAGGTTGTTTTAGAAAGGTTCCTTACGTAAACACCTCAGAAATGCCCTGCACTGACGTGGAGCCCTGGTCACAGCTGTCCCTCCAGCAGTGCATGCCTGCCGAGCAAACCGCACCCAGCCAAACATGCCAGGTAATTCCTTCTCAGAGTGAAGTTGCTTAGCATACCACAGGCACACTCTACAGCCCTCAAATCCTTGTGACAGGTCCCCCAGCATTGTGCCTGCAGTCCTTTTGCCCTCCCACCCCAGCTCTGCTGTATAATACAATCCCAGCTCCTTAACACTGGGGCCACTTTGCCCATTTCCTGCTATCAGCACCGCAGAGTGGGGCTTTTAAATCCCATCACTGCAGCAAAAAGTGAAGGAGAAAGCACCTTTGGTGAAGTTTTCCCTTCTCCCAGCTGTGGAGGTTCAGGTGGGATTACTTTTGAGCTTCCGGGCCCATTTCTGAATGCAGGCACCTTCACAAACGGAGCTCTACTGCAAGGCAAAGGGAAAGGATGGAACGGAGAGATCTAAAGGCTACTGGCTGTGCGTGTGGATTCCTTCCCCTCACTCCATCAGGTGCTTCACATTACGAGCAGCCCCGCAGCCCAAGGGCCATGTCAGCCTGCAGCTGGCTCTGAAAGGCTCATCCTGAAAACAGCTCAGCAGTGAGCGAGAGGCAGGGAGGAGCAGGACTGCACACTGCCCTGTGCTGCTATTGTCTCAGTTGTGTCTGAATGGCCTCGGCAAGCCTCTTCTCCAAGAGCTGATCTTTTCTCCTCCTCTTCTACTTACTTTTCCCACTTTCATGTTTTGTACTTCAGAGTCAGGCGCTCTGCTAGCCAGGGTCAGCAGTGGGTCACGACTTGTGACATGAGGTTAATGCAGTTGTTAAGTAACAGCATGAGACTTCCAGTGGCATGAATATTCCTCCCCACCTTCTCCCAGACGCGCACACGCTCCCTGTCTCAGCCTGAGCCCAAGGCTTGGTTAGCGTGGGGGTGATCCGTGATGCTCACACTACACCCTGCAGTCCTCCCTACGTCAGCTACCACGTGCCCAAGCAAACAAGCTGTTCAGTGGGTAGCACGGAGAGACTTCCAATCTCTCTAAAAAGTTGGAAGAATGTTGTGACTGCTTTCTGATAGCTGGAAATGGACGACTGATAATGACAGCACTGTTGGCACCACACTGTGAGCAGGAGCAGAAGCGTGAGGGCCGATCACAATCTCTGAGCTTGCTACACATCCACAGTGCACATCTGCTTTAAGGAGGGCTGGGTATGCTTAAGAAAAGCTCTGGTGATCAGGATAAGATTTTCAGAGATGTAAAAATTGTGGAATTGGATTGCAGATCTGCAAATATTTGCAGTCAGAGCACTTTGATGTGAGGGCTGTCTTCTGTGGGGGCAGAGGAAGAGAGAGATGAAAGAACATTTTAGGAAGTGTCAAGTCAAAGATGCACCACGTTTGTTTTTTTTTTAAACCCCTTCGGACATGCAGATAACAAATAAGCTATCAGACCGATACCTCAGCAGATGTTTTCCATCCCTGCTCTCTGTGCTTCAGATGAACATACCCCACGCAGCCTGTCTTGTCCAACTTAATTGGCAGCGGGATGCTGGACAAGATATTAGCATCATAATGAGGTACAAGGCCTCTGTGTGATAACCACATGCAAGTGTGAAAGGGGCAATAGTTAGGGCTGCAGAAGAGGAATCGCACCGACTGTCTGCTTTGCTAATGACATAGCTTTGTCTGTGTCTCCGAATTTTGAAAAGGGTCTCAGAATGGCTGTTTACCTACCTCCCTTAATCTGATGGGAATCCTTTGATCTCAGCTGGATCTGACCACTCAGTTTACAAAGTACAATTAAAGACAGATAACGCCTCTTGAAAACAAATCATTCAAAGACCCTAGAAAAGAAGCTCAAGGATCTTAAATCAGAAACCTCCAACTTTAATGCCTAAGATTTTGAGTCCCAATATCACCCCTGAAAGAGAAAGGGGCAGGCAAGCTATGCTTGAGGTCTGGCTCCAAATATGAATCCAAGCAGCAAGGCAAACCAAACAAAACAACACTCTTCCCTCCGAGAAAAAGAAAATCCAAATCCAGTGGTTTAACGGTCCAGCTGCAATAATCACACAGCTGCAGTCTGCAAACTCTTACTGCTGTGTCAGATTTGTAAACGGCCAAGTATTTCACAGCTGCATTTTTCAGTTTGACAGAGCTACCGGGAGAATATCTCCAGAACAGTAGATGTCAAAGCATTGGACTGGGAATACAACACAGGTTTGGGTTTCGGTGCAAGTTGTAAAGCTACTGTTCAGCATTCATAGCGTTACTAACCAGCAGTAACATAGACGTCCAGAACTGAATTTCTCCTTGATGCACAGCCCTCTGGAGGGCGCTGAAATCCAGAGCTGCTGCCTCATAACATGACACGTAGGAAGGGTCTCAGGTGCCAAGGATAGGAAAACAAATAGCTTGATGTTGTTTTGCTCTTAGTTCAGTTGTTACCAATTGATAGCAGCAGTGAAGCTGTAGAATGAGCCCCAAAGGCCCAGCACCTATCAAACACTGCCTTGCCTTGGATTCACACCTCTACAAAGCTTCTGAAATGCACACAGATAATATGAACATTAGTATTTCTGTACTGACAAAGTGATGTTTCAGAATCTGTTCTGTATTGCTGGCTCATTCTGTGATAGCTTTATTATTCTAGATGCATCTGATGCTTCATGGAATCCAGAGGTAGTGGGTTTTGCTTTAGACAATCCTCACTAACAAGTCTTAAAAGCAACTGTCATGGTTTTATGTGGGTTTCCATGAACCTACAACAGCTGCCCAGTTATAAAGCAGCCCACAAAACATCTGTGAGAGGCCCCAGAGAAGACAGCTGGTTCCTCTATGGCACAGATGCCTAGACAGCAGGCGAGTTAACACAGCAGGACAATTACGGGCAGAAGGAAACCCGGGCTTTTCTTTCCTAAAGATGCTTAGGTGAGGAAATGGTCAGAACCAGAAGGGTAAACTGCAGCCAGCACAATCCCCATTTCCCTCTCCCTTGCTGTGCAGGGGACTCCTTTTCCCCAGCCCTGCTGAATTCCCATTATTCAGGCCATATTCTCACAAAATAGCTCAGATCCTAGAGCCCCCTCTGAATTCCATCTGAAAAATGAGTAAACAGGACCTGCAACCAGCAGCCAAATATCACCCCTGGCCCATTATTAACTTTATCTTCACAATCTTTCCCAATCAAAACTCCTGAGAAGCAGTTCTCCTTTGTTATTTGCTTTTTTAGGAGAAAAGGTACAATAATGCACATCCTATCCCTTCTTCTACACCCAAGTTCTTCCTCAAACCTCCCTCTTCTGATCCACGATCCCTGCAAACCATCAGCCTTGCATTTAACATACAAGTGTGTCAGCATTTAAAATGTTGTCTATTGGGGAAAATGCTTACATCAACAATCTAAAGAAATGACTTGCAGTGACCTATGTGAAAACAAATAAAATTTAGGTAGAAAAGGAAAACTTATTAAACTATGAAAATGTCTCTGAAGGGACATCTATTGCTAACATCTCTCCACATGGCACCACTGGCTTTACTTTGAATGACATCTTTCATTAGGCAATATGATATCACTACACTTTTGAACTAACATCAGAAAATCCTTTTTTTTTTTTTTTTTTCCTATTAGGAGAAATGACGAAATAAAATAGCTTTTCACTGTGCATACTTCAAGTAAAGATAAAACTCTGTTCTTGAAATAGAATTCCAAAATTACTATATGGGGACAAGGCTAACCGAGCAGCGTACTACTGTGCATTGGGAAGAGCAATGGCACAGCCTAGTACAAGAACATACCAGCAGAGGGTACTCCTACTTTGAGCATCCCGGTGTGGGTGTGCACTGTAACGGAGGGCAGCACACGGAGCCTTCACCGGGAAGCAAAGCACTGAATGAAGGGAAGGATGCCCACAGCTGCTTACCACCTTCCTGACACCGAAGGCCATCACTGGGAGAGGCTGTGAGTAATGCAGCAAGAACATAAATCAAACTTTGGAAATGTTGTTAAAGACACAGATTTAGATCCGCTTTCTAAAATATATTGCTCCTCAATTCTCAGTCTTCCAGACTAAGCAGAAGGCCAAAGCAGCTGGATCAATGAAACTACCACACACATTTGCTATACCTGTGTGCCCAAAATGTTATAACTAAGAGAACACAATTCCAAGTGTAAGTAATATTATCAGCGTGTATGTGCTCATAACAAATGTTTTCTCTGAATGAATTGGGAAACAATAAGAATAAAAGCAAAATTTACCTGGATATTCTTGTATGCCTCAACTGAAAAACAAAATACTCTTCGCAGTGACATACTGTGAACTTGTATTCTGAGCAGGGGTCATACCCTATGGGACACTAGCTTCCACCACAAGGGTGGGCACTGAACCAGGAGCAGTAAAAAGGCAGGAAAGGGGAAATGGATCACTGGGATTTTTTTTATAAAGCAACTTTAGAGCAGAGAGCAATGAGGGAAGTTAACACTTCAGCTATCACATGATTTTTAAGATCATCTTGAGCTTTTGCTAATAGATTCAGTGTAATCTCATTCTAAGATACAGCAAATGAAATATCTTGAACTGGTAGGAATCTGTAAGGAATCACTGAGTCCTACTCATATAAAGTAGTCTATGGTAGAAGTCATGCAGTCTGACCACACATGGAGTCTTCTTCCAACTTAGCTTCATGCTGTATTAACACAGGAGCCTCATCTGCTCCTTAACCTGCTACCCAGACTTGCAACCCTGTTTTAGTCAAGGAACATACCTACTGCACATGTAGTGCTGCACTCAGCAACTTAGCAAATTCTAACTAAATTTGGTAGGAAAAACACAACAGATACCTGCTCCTCTGTGCTAAGTAAGATGCACACAAGCAACACCAAGAATCCCCGGGAAAAAAAAAAAGCAATTTCCTTGTGTGGCTTTGTAAAGCATCCTTTCAGGAAGTGAAACTTCATAATCAATGTTTAATAGTAACAAATTATTGAGTAGAGTTGCCTTTTAGATTGTTTTGAAACCTAAGCACCAAATTAACTGCCACTATACCGCCACCACTGCAACTTTGAGCTGCATCGGAGACAAACATAGCACCTCTGCCTCTGTCTCAGAGCCATCTCTGGCAAACTTCAAAAAATTCCACATACGAGCTTTCCTCCCCCCAGCAGAAGTTAAAAGATTGAGAAGGCCTTCCTTTTTTGCAGAAAGCAAGGTGACTTCTGGAAAAATTCTCCTAATTATCAAAAGAATAAAGAAATGCACAAGCTGACGTACGTCAGAACACCAGCAGACCTCTGGGTTCCATTTAACCTTCCATCACAGCTGTTCTTTGTAGTACTACAGAGACTGAACTTCTGTGTGCCTCAGTTTCTAAATCAGGAAGTGAATCGTAGCCTGGACGACTACCAGGAAACAAATCTGCAATTTAATATCTACAAACGGCTTTCTGATGAACAGGTAAAAAGAAATGAAGGATCAAGTATTATGAGCAAAGGAGGCGAGCGTGCTAGAGAAATTATCAGCAGAAGGAAACGTTTATGGAAGATAAGGAATGTAGCTTGAACAGAAATCAAAAGCTTTGGAGCTATGAAATGGAAAGAAAAGCATCTTCAACTGCCAGAGAGAATCTGCTGTATCTATGAGACAGAGCTGCCAGTTGAAAATGTTACTTCTGACTTTTGATTTTTTAGGATATACTGTAGTCCTACAGTTGAAGAATTTTTTCCTAACTAGCTAAACCCTGGTACACAGATAAATAATTTGGATATTGCTTACTCAGGAAGGGATGCAGCACATACGGTTTTGTTTTTTAGTCAATGGGATCATAACTTTAACCATTACACCTTCTGAAAAAAAAAACAAAAAAACAAAAGCACACAAAAAGGACAACACAAAAAATAAAAGCTGATGTCTGGTCTTTAGAGTAGAACAGATTTAATATCAACTCTCTTCACACCAGAAAACACACTAGGATATACACCACAGAATATTCCCAGAGCAGCTTTTTCTTAAATATGTCTTCTCTGGGAAGGACCAACACTGTGACTCCTGTACTTACTACAAATTCAGATCAAGACTTCAAACACAACACTACAGCAGACCATGGCCAAAAGAGCAGTTTTAATCTGGATGCAATGCATGTACTTCAATAAACACATGATGGATCCGTGTTCAGCTTTACTTGGCACCTCTTAAGGTTCTATTAAAACAATTATTAAAGGTATTATAATATCTTTAATAGCCTGGGTAACCTGTTCCAGTGCCTGATTTAGCTGGCAACCCTGCCCACAGCAGAGGGCTGGAACCAGATGATCTTTAAGGTCTCTTCCAACACAATCCATTCTATGATTCTGTGATTTCTTGAGTACAGGCAGCAAGAACAGCCTGGTAAAGACTCAGGTTGTATTCTTATCAAAATACTTTCAGGCAAACTCTACAAATAGCAATCTAAATTGACCTACAAGTACAAGTCCAGGAATGAGGGGAGAAAACTCACAACTAGATGCCACAGCAGCACTTTCAGTGAAGTTCTCCTAATGGTATAATTGTGCTCTAAGTAGCTACTAAGTTGCTTATTTCTCTGATCTCTTTCTAAGTGCTGTGGCAAAATGATTTTTGGTGGATTATCTTGTTAACAGATAATCCCATTTAGTGGGTATCTTTGCTGCAAGGCAGTCTTGGCTTCCCACCCATTCAGTTAGGAATGTTTATATTTAGCTGCTTTTCTAGAAGCAGCTACAGCTGTAGCACATACCAATTGCTTTGTTTTTCCCCAGGACACATCTTTTTCTTGGTACAGACAGAACAATCTCACTAGAAATATATCACACTGCCAGAAAGTTTTGAAGAACAAGTATGTTTAACCAGCATAGGTGCAGATCAGTGTTAGATCTTGACGAGACTTGCAGCCATCCCACGTCCTTCTTTGCAAGCCTTTCAGGTGTGTATTGTTGTTATTAAAAATTGATTGTTGTAAATATCAAAGGTATTCTGGGGCAATTTTGGTAACTGAAAGCTCCAGGGAAAAACAATTCCAAGGTGCCTCGGTATATTTTGCATTTCTAACATGCTGATATTAAGATGCCTCTTCATTCTCCTGTAGGATGGTGCCATATTCTATTAGATAGATGGACATCAGATCTCATTTTCCATTCCAGAAATAGGTGCGAATCAGGTGACAACAGAGCAACCATTATGGAGTTATCTTTACACAAATCTTTAAATTGCTTTGGCATTTGCTGTGCTTGCACCAAGATGAACTGATGGACTTTGAAGACAGTTATGAGTTTTAGGACCTTCACTCTTATTCTTTAACGTTCTTTATATCAAAGTTCATAGTCCCACTGATGATGGCTACATTGACACATAGGATTTGATGCAGTAATACCTTGAATCCAGGTGTAGGTTGTATAGTTGGGTGAAATACCATCAAAACCAGGCTAGAAAACACTTAGAATGATATTTAAAATATACTGTTGTATCAGGAACCAAGGGGTTCACTGTTTTAGTTTGCAAAATGTAGATGCCTCCCTAGAAAAGCATGCTGCATGGCCAAACAGAATACAGCCTTTGTCTTAGCAATAACCTTGCTGAAACAGAGAGCTCACCTTGCAAGACTGGAAAGGGACTAGCACTGTGGTTATATAAAGCGTACCAACTAGCAGAGAATTCAAAACAAATGATGATTAAAATCCCTGAAGTCCCATCTATAGGCTATTTTACATTTACTCTGGAGAAATAAAGATGCTCTATTATCTCCAAATAATTAAAGAGCATGACTTGAACGTGTTCCAAAAATATCACACTATGCCCTATACACCCAAGGACGGACGCTCACCTTCCTGCTGCTTCCAAACCACGGCGGCAGGGAATTTGTGTGCACCAGGAGTAGTGCTGCAGACTTCCTGTGACTGCTGCTCCTCCAGGAAGGCCTCAGCACGCTGCCACTGCCTCGCCTGGGACCTGAAGGGGAAGAGTTTCCTGTTAGTGGACAGGATAATACCCCTTGACATACACAGCCTTTTCCTGACCCAACCGTCCAAGAGGCAGACGGCGTTCATAAACACAGAGGGCAGAAAGTCAGCATCTGTTTTTAAGCAGTTAACAGAACAAAAGTGGCTAGAAGTCAAATTCTAAATTCTTCAGAAACGTGTTATTTACTTAATACAACATTGGGGAAGAGCAGCGCATCCCAGGGACACAATTATACAGATAATATTCCTGGACTGAGTCTACTTAGTATTTGTTATCAGTTTTAATTAAGAGAACAGCACTAGAATTAGGGGCTAGGAAGTAAAACTGAACGCTGCTCTTGTTACACTAAAATAACTGCCAGCAACCTGAAAGCACCTTGATGCTTTTCCCTCCCCATTCCCCCCACAAAGAGTTAATAAGAGAAGGGGGTCAAGGCAGTGGGCACTGCAGAACATCAAATCCAATCCTGCCAAATAATAATGGAAGATTCACTGGGACCTGAGAAGCAGCCCATTGAAATGCTATTTTACCTGTGCTTACTGTACCTTTCTTGATAGGCACTATTTTATTTTTTATTTTTTGAAGCATTGTTTAAAATGCTGCAACAGAAGGATTGTGATCAGGAAAAATCTCTTGGTTAAAAAGTAGCTGCAGCATTTCAACAGTACAAGCTTAAAATGACAAAATAGCCATTGACGTTATCCAAAGCAGCAGAAGTGAAACATGATTTGCTTTGCGGGCCTCAATTCTTTTGCATCATGTTATCATATCCGCACCACTGTAACAAGCACGATGGGCTGCTCCTCTCCCAGGGAAAGCCAGATGTCCTCTTTGTATCTGCCAAATGCACTTTTTTATGAGCAGAGAATCAATCTGTTTACTCCTAGAGAAAGCATTTTACAGCTTCAACAAATAAAGGAGCCCGGCACAGTTAATAACTAACCGCTGTTAATAAAGCCCTGCAAGGAAGGATGAGAAAGTAAAGCAGCCCTAAGTTATTACTAAGCAATTCAGAATTCTCACGCTATATTTCTTAACACGCTGCTTGCTCTCATTTGTACAGTTTGAACAGTAGCACATCAACCACCCCCTGTGCATACACAGGATGCAGTGCACATGTAAGAGGAACCTGCAGCAAACAAAACAGTCCAAAAGGAATTAAAGCACTATAGAATGTGGGAGATGAATTCAAGCAATGTGTTCAGCACCTCGGCTTTACCAGAATCCACCGTGCCTCCACGTGTGTGCCTCCATCAGCCTGCTCCCCGCAAAAGGGAGATTCCATGCCATTTAATCACAAATTCCTGGGATGACTCTCTCTCCTTGTTTGTGGGATGTTTTATTAAAGCGTGTTTACATTCTTGTGTGTGGGTTGGGAATTCAGGTTTGTTTGTGATGAAACATCAAAGTTGGTTCCCAAATTGTTACCGTGCAGTCACTCACGCTTTGTACCTTCCCACAGGAGGACGATAGGAGCACACATGTTGACCCAGGTTTGTGCATTATTAATGGCATTAAGCTAACCTCTAAAGCTCTGCACGCTGTGATTCTGCTCCTCCATTCACTTCTCCCGCCGTTATTTGTCCTACTATTTGTTTATTCATTCTCTATTCTCACTACCAGATTTTACAAGTGATGCTTTCTAAATCTTCACGTTAATTAAAAAAAAAAAAATGAACACTCTGTAAACAGACAAGAGTATTTTGTGTATCTAGTTCTGTGCATCAGAAAGTGGCATTTTAATACTGATGTGTGCACTGCACTGGAATGCGGTCCATAATCTTTCTGCACATCGTGCAGCAGGGGTTACTGTACAAATTATGCCATCACAGGCAGGTAATTACAGCAGTCAGAGCAGAGAGAGGACAGAACTGAGACTTATTTTGCCATAAGGAGTTTTCTCAGCTACAAAAAAAAAAAAAAAAAAAAATACACAAGCAAATTAACAAAACATGAAATTAAAATGAATAACAACAAAAAGACTCCTTGAGATCCACAGAACAACTTCGGTGTCCTGAAATCAATAGCACTAGAGAGCGGAGACCAACAGACAGTGGGGCTTGTAAGAGGTGCCAGGGAAGATACAGCACATCGACCTTCTCTTCAACTTATCATCAACCTGGGCTGTAATTTGAGTGCTACCAGAAAAGCTATCCCACTTGTTGAGCTGTCTTTCATGCAAAAAGTGCACGTCTCAAACAGTGTGAGATGCTGTACACACACCACACAGTAACTGCTCGCACAACAATCCTGTAAAGCAGTTCATTTATACTTCACATTCTGAACATTCAACCGTTGGTTGAGGTACAAATCCTCCTTCACCGGGCTGTTCACAGCCACGTTGCTACACTTCTGCTTGCTCCTGTAGGGTAAGGAAGGACAAAACCCACCCATAGCCTCTGAATTATAAACTGGGTGATGGGGGAACTTAAAGAACACATGCATCTTTTTGAAGTATGGCTATATCATTTTAAATATATTTACACATATTTTCACATGGATTGATTTTCTGATGGACAGGTATCCTGATCTGGTTCCCATTTCAGCCACACAAAGAGCTGCAGGCACAGCTAAGGAATGGTGCGCTGCATTGCAAGGGCAGGAGCAAGGAGCAGCTAGGAACCAGTCACACAGCAAAGGCTTTGTGTCACCAAGCCACAGCCTTATTTACAGCGTGGATGCTTTTGCCTGGACTAGGAAATAAATTAATTTCAGTTCCTTACATTTATGTTAGCTGTGCAGCACAGACCTGCACCTCCATGGGTCTGTTTAGCAACCGTGACTCAGTGATCCCTTTATTGCAAAGCCAAACCAAAATTCCAGCACACTTATACAATAAACTTTCACCATATCTTAATTATACATGGGCATGTTGTCCACTCAGAAAAACAGGTCATTGGACATGATAAACATCTCCAGCGAGCGCTCACCAGACAGCACTAACCTAATTTTAAAGGCTTGCATCCAGTTGAAATTTCCTTGGGGTTTGTCTTCCCAATACCCCAAGTTCACCCACACATTTCCTCTCCTCACCAAGTTATGTGCTGAACCAGTGAGAGATTGGTTCTGTGCTAAGGTTTAAGCTTCTTGACTCAGAGTGCTGCACAGAGCACGGCCTAAGCCTTTGTCTGTTTAGATGCAAGCCAGCGTTCAATATAAATACATTCTGATTTAAGGCTACAGAATCATAGAATCATTTGAGTTGGAAGGGACCATTAAAAATCATCTGGATCCAACTCCCCTGCAATGAGCAGGGACACCTACAGCTCCATCAGGTGCCCAGAGCCCCATCCAGCCTGACCTTGGGCATCTCTAGGGATGGGGCACCAGCACCTCTCAGGGCAGCCTGTGCCAGTGCCTCACCTCCCTTACTGTAAAAACTTCTTCTCTACATCCAACCTTTGCAGAGCCCAGGATACTGTTGGCTCTCTGGGCTGCAAGGGCACACTGCTGGCCAAGTGTGCCTTGGATCCACTGGATTCCCTACAATTATCTCAGTACACAGAAGAAAGGGTCTTGCTCCATTTTCGTTTTTGGTGCATCTGCTACAACCTTACCTCTGCAAAAAGAAAATCCTTTCATACAGTAACACGGCCCAGCTCCTCACTAAGAGACTCTAACCCACAAAAAGAGGCAACAGATTTATTGAGCTACAAAACAAAAAAAAGATAACAAATTTAACACAGAATTATGAAACGGAGCCCAATCAGCCCCTGCCTAAAATAAAAAATCATCTTCTTCCTCTGGACCAACACAAAGCAGGCTGCCCAGGGAGCTGTGGGTGCCCCATCGCTGGAGGTAGCTGAGGCCAGGTGGGACGGGGCCCTGGGCAGCCAGAGCTGGGTGGGCTTCAACATCCCTTCCAACGCAACTGTTCTACTACTCCGTGATCTCATGATCGCTCAGACGGCCTAACCTGAACGCCACAAAGCTCCAGCACCCACAGAAACAGAGCACTCACCCTTTAGCTTTATCTAGCTGTGGGGCACACCTGAACGATTACACAGAGACAGGCGCGCACTGCTTCCACCCGCACTACATTTGTTGATGTACAAAGGTTTCCTCGCTAATAAAAGCGATGGTTTGGCGTTCTATTTTCTCGACCTGCCTGTAGAAGCAGCCCTCTCCACCACGGCTGCTCCCGGGCCCCCACCTGCCCGCCTCGGGGCGGCGGGAGCAGCCGCTGCCCGCTGAGGTGAGGCCGGGAAAGCCGCGCGGGCGGCGGGGGCAGGGCTGTGGGCGGCCCGGCCCGGCAGGAGGAGGGGAAGGCAAGGCAAGGCAAGGGAGGGCCGCGCTGGGCTGCACCGCGCCGGGCGGGAGCACCTGGGCGGCTGCGCTGCCTCCTGCTCACGTACTTTCTTCCCCTCCCGGAAACTTGGTTCGGCGGGCGCGCCGCCGCAGGCCGAGCTGGGCTTCCCTGTCCTCCTCCTCCCGCCCCGTCCCTTCTCCTTCAGGTGAGCGGCGGAGGGGTGCGGGGTTCGCTTCGGGTCCGTGCGCGCCGTGCAGGGGCTGTGCCCGCCCCGAGGAGCCCCGCTGGGCCCGGCCGTGCCGGGCGGGGCTCGGGAGCGGCCCCCGGTCCGGATCCGGGAGGGAGAAGCGCGGGGCCCGGCGTGGGGCAGCGTTGCTGCGCTCCGTGCGCTCAGCTCCCGGTGCGCTCAGCCCAATAAATAGCGATGGAGGTAATGGGCAAAGGAGAGCGGCGCGACGGCGTGGACGCTTTGGAAGTGCCGTGAAGGTAATAAATACGTGAGGTGTTAGAGATGAGGTGAGGTTCTGGAAGGGGTGGGGGGGGGTTCAGGAGGAGCTGTATGAGGGGTATTGTAGGACTGAGAACGCTTTTATTTCAGCGTGAGGGCTTCAGGCTGTGTGTGGAAACCAGAGGCAGTGCCCGAGTGCTCCATAGAGCCACCTGAGTTGGAAGGGAGCCTTAAAGGCCATCATCCTAACTCTGCTGCAGTGAGCCCCAGCTCCATCAGGTGTGCAGAGCCTCGAGCAGCCTGACCTTGAGTTGACTGCAGGGACAGGGCACCAGCACCTCTCTGTGAAAGCTGCTCCAGTGCCTCACTGCCCTTATTACAGAAAACAAATTTTACTTTGAAACGTATTCCCTATGTCCTGTCACAACAGACCCTGCTGAAGAGTCTGTCTTCTTTTCTTGTAGCCACCCCCTTTATATACTGAAAAGCTGCTCTCAGGTCTCCCCGGATCCCCTTCTCTAGGCTGTACCATCGCTCTACCTTTACCCTTGCTCTCAGCTTCGGGCAGCAAGGAGCAGTTCTGATGGGGAGGGGGCACAGGTGAGTTGTCCTCCTGTACCTACTGGGGGCTTTATGCTGGCCCTAGAAACATGCTGTGATCCCTTCAGCTGGTTTGTGGTCCCACTTAACCCTTGGGATGCAAAATGAGTACTCCCCTGTTGCTTACTAAACCTACAAATGAAGTAATGCTATAATTTCATTTTCTGCTCCTGCTTTACAGCACTGTGTAAAGGCACTGTAGAAAACACACTATCCCAGACCAAGGGCAGATAGTATGTTGTGAGAGGTCTCTGCTGTGCCAACAGTATGTTGGCACAGGAATGACAGCACACAAGTCAGCTCAGGGAGATTCATGTCACTGTCACAAGGCTCCAGAGGTGTCTAGTCCAGTCCTTGGGCTTCTGGAGACTCCAGAGCAGCCCAGGGTTTGGGTGGTACAACATGGTGTACAGATCAGTAGTTACCCTCAGCAGCAGTGTCAGTTGTGTGCCATGCCTCTGAGGGACAGCACGGGTGTTTGTCCTTGGTGCTTGGAGGCCAGGGCTCTTTGGCAGTTCTCCATTGAAAGAAAGCAGGCTGTGCACGTGGCTCCTTCAAAACAAAACTTTTAAATTGCAAGCTGAAACTCTAATGCTTAAACTGCTCTTTTACAATATAGCTAAGTAGATGTAGGATGTCTGCCTCTGGAAGGGGATGTATGCAGTCACATTTGTTGCCTCCCCCAACAAGGTTTGCTGCCCAAAGAAGCTCATGAAGTCTGAACAGAACCAGTGCTTGTGCAGGGAAAAACAAACGGGTCTTTTGGCTGAGGGTGGAGCAAGGAAATCTAAGGTTGACCTTTTGTGGAGTTAGCTAGCTGTTGGAATACAGCTCTGCTAGCAAACTACACCTCCCTTACCTTGTCTACTACATCTGCCCTTGTAGGCAAGCATGATGTGTATGTAATACACTTAAATAATGGAGATGCACTGGCATAAAACCCCAGTGAAATGGAATGGAGAGAGAGACCGGAGGTCGCAGCTGAAAGGAAGTTCCTCTGTTAAAAAACAGGCTTCCTTTAAAGTTTCTTGCCGAATGAATAATGAGGGTAAGAGTTGAGAAACGAATCCAACCGCCTGGTGTGAGGACTGCAAGGTCTAGAAGGGACCTGGTGGTTAAAGGACCTTCTGTGCTCCAGAAAACCATGGTGGGGTCAGAGGTGCCAGATGGAACATTGAGGATTATTGTGCATAGCGTGAGTGCCAGCTGAATGGAGATCCCAGTAATGTCAGTTAGCACTTTTAATTAATGGTTTCATAAGCAATAATAGTTCTGTACTTCCCGAAGCATAGTGACTGGATGAATTTACCTGTTCATGAAATTGTAGAGTCCTAGGCTTAAGAGTAGGTGACCAGAATAAAGTACCTGTTGTTCGTGAGGCACCCACTGCTGTACTTTAACTCTTCTATGTGAATTGCCACGTATTTGTTTTCTGCATTGAAAGCAAAGCAGAAGTAAAAAAATGCGCTGAAATTGCGATGCCAACTTCATTTAGAATATTAAGCTGCATCATCTCATTCTGACTGTATTTCTTGCAGGAGTGGTTGCAGCTGTTGTCTTTTGGGCTGGAGCATTTTTGCTGATACATTACAAACTCCTCTTGTTTGGCTTTTCCTTCTCAGCTTACTTTAGTGCTGAGGCACTCCTAGTGCTCATACAGTTGTTAGGAATCACATTTGACAGACCCTCAGCAGTTCACATGCCCTGTTTTACAGCATACAGAATATTGCTCTAGCCTGAAATGTGCATTGGAAATGTATTGAAATCGTTTTAAACCTTTTGATACTTTGGATGAGAAGCTGTCCATGAGCAAGTATGCTGCACACTGTTGAAGTGTCAGGGGGATTTAGGCAACCACAAGTAGTGGGAATTACTGCAGTGATACAGGAAGAAAGTCCAGCCTGAAAGGAGGGAAGTGGAGGAATTTAGAAAGACAGTCAGCAGCTTGCACATGAGGGTTGCTTTTATGTCTAGGTACTGCTCCAAAGGGTCTTTGTGCAGCAGATTTTTTTGACAACTATATTGTTCCTTATTTGTAATTGTCTGTGGAGGGGAAGTACTGGAACAGACTTTGTGTTTAAATGAAGTGTTGTCTAGTGTTGTCTGCTCTTTGCCTGAGCCTTAAATTGTGCAAGCTTTGCAAATATCTTCAGCAGACTTTCTCATTAAGAGCTGACCGTGTGGCAGATAAGACAAGGGTTGAGATGAAACATAACCTGCTGCTTTGAGAGTTTATGTTCATCTCTGCCATCGCTTCTTTTGTGATTGCGGAAAGCCCAGGAACTCTTGATCAGCCCTATTCGTAAAGCTCTCAGACTTGTTAACCTCCACCTCTAGACTAATAAATTACAGATAAATTCTTCTCATCTAATAAGCCCTCCTACAGGTCTCTAAATAGAAAGGGGAAAAGAGGCCAACCAACAACCTGTGCCTTGGGTCTGAGGGATGTCCTCTGTTAAGTGATCCCGTTTGGAAGCAGACAAGAGTTGCTGCATGAATTTTTCAAGTAGGATGCATAAACATAAACAATGGTCTTTGGGCCTTTCTGTATTTATGATTTAGGGAAGGAGAGTTCTCCTGTGACGACAACACCTGCTGCTGGAGCAGAGCAGGCTGTGCCCCACTCCTGCCCAGTGCTCCACCCAAGGTCATGCTGGAGTGGCTGTCTGCTGACGAAGGAGGGATGGCACCGCTGCTTTGCAGGGTGATGGGAGGACTTTGGTCAGCAGGGCTGGTCTAGCTCTTGCAACTGCTGAGAAGGCCACGCCAATTTTTTTACATTATTTTTAAAGCAATGGAACATAGATAACGATTTACTCATTCTGTAAATATGTACCTTAAAAAGTTAAGATAACAGTGGTTCTTAAAGACCTGTTTCTGATACCAGCTTGCACGCAATTTTAGATCAGGTTAAGACTTGAAAAGAAAAAAAAGTATCTTTGTAGTTTGTTCCCCCCAAGCTGTGAAGGGTGTTTAAGTCTGAAGCCAACTAGATGTACCAGGAGAAATTATATGATGAAAATGTGTCTGAAATTACATGTGCAACTGTGCTTAAGCTCGTGAAACTGTAATACAGATGTCTGAAGCAGCAGAATTTGTGTGCTTAAAATGAGCCTTAATGTTCTTCTTTAGGTCTTTAGAACATAGTCCTTAATGGAAGGAGTGTTTTTCCCTCCACTTTCCCGTAGTGTTACAAGCTGCCGTTGGTGGGGAAGGTGGTTTGGGTGACTGGTTGCATCCTGCCTGCCCGTGGGCTGGCGGGAGTTTAAACTGCCTTCAAACCTCCCTGCACAGCCTGAGGATCTGCAGTGAGAGCTTGTGGTCTGGGGAAGTAGTTAGCTTTTTGTTCTTTTAAATGAAGATAACTTGTTTTCTTTCCCCTTTAGCGTGATCTGATGGGGTGTAAAGGGAGCTGCAGATGTAATTATCTTTTGGTTCAGCTTTTTTAGGTAGTTGGAACAAGTCTGGGCTAGATGGCACTTTGCTCTCCTTTTGATGAAATGCCCTCTTACCTTGAGAAGGGAAGTCTGTGCTGTTGTGTTCTGGGCAGGGTGAAACACCCTGCTGCTGCCTGCTGATAGCGAGGGATGCTTTCATTCACTGTGTCATATTTCTAAGAGTACCATAAAAAAAAAAAAAAAAAAAAAAGCAAAAGTGCTAGTGTAACTGAGACCAAAATTTGCCCGGGTGTAGGTAGCTAAAAGTTCTGTTACTTTATCCAGCAGTAGGGCCCTAGTCTGATGTTTCAATTGGTAACAACTGCAAGTGTGACAGAGATGAATGCTTTGCTTTCTCACAAGACAGAACTGCAGAAATGCCATGTGCCTACCCAAGGCAAAGTCTCTCCTCATGTGGTTTGTAAATACGTGTGTTAATAACTGCCCTGGTAAGGATATTTAAACGTGGACTTTAAAAAGATGTAGTTGTATAATGCACAGTCTACATCTTGCCTTATGGACTTTAGAAATCATCATAGAAAATGTCCACTCTTTTTCTGACCTGTACTTTAATCGTGATGCCCGGATCACAAACAGACAGTAGTGTACAGGTTGCCATCGGGCTACTGCAAGAGCAGTAGCTATCAGGGTTGGCCACTTACCAAGGCTTGTACCTGAGACAAGCTTCTGCACGTTACATGCTTGTTTCATATTCTGTAAACCCTGGTGCTGCTTTATTTCCATAAGCAAGAACTTCCCAGTAGACGTGGTGGTGTGTGATGGGGTAGGAGTGCCTGGTGTTCAAATGACATAGGATCTTTACCTCTTGTCCTCAGAGCCCAGCTCTTAGGAAAGTGTGTGTTGCACCAGATATTCAGATGAACCTGAATCTCAACATCACATCTCCTCCTTTGATTTGGTTTGCGGCTTTTTGCTCCAAGGGCAGGAGGAGTTTTGGTTATTGCAGGTTTGGTCCTTTATCCTTAAATCGTAGTAAGGGATCCCCCTTTCTTTGTAGAAAACCTTATTCACAAATGTCTAACTGATTTTTTAGGGATAGAATTGCAGGTAGTTGCCCAATTCAAAGCGTAGGTGAGATGGGGGTGGAGGTTGGGGTATTTAACTTCCTAGAGAGAGATTATTAGATGCAGTAAGAAAAACAAAGCACACAAAGAAAATATGTGCATGCTGCTGGCAGTGAAGCTTTCATAGCAGTCTGCGTGCCATGTTCTGCAAAGAAGCTAATTGATTTAACTGGTAAAACAGAAGGATCTGCATAAGCTTTGTGTTCCTGTAACCATAAAGCTTGCATGTTTCTTGAGAAGAAAGGGTGTGGAAAGGAGGATGGATGCAGTGGAAGCATCTAGCAAAGGTGAGAAAGCGTCGGAAACATAAATAGCTTCTCCCGTAGCATTTGTCCTCACTTCCATTCGCTGGCATTAAAGTTGTCCATTTTTCAGAGCCATGTGTTAGAATAGTCATTGTTTAATCTCCTTGGAGGAATGGTGTAGGTGGAAAATGTTTTATACCTCTCTGTTTAATCCCTTGTTAAAAGCAGAGGAGAGGGGGAATTTGCAGGTGCTTGCTATCCAGGTGTGATTAACCACGTAACACCTTCATCCTCTGCTCTGTACGAAGGATTGCTGAAATCACACTGTGCTGTCCTCCTGCTTCAGAGCCAGCTGGGTCCCTGGAGAGGTGGCTGTGGTGCTGTGGCATTTCTATTTGAGTTAAGGAACAAATGTATGGTATTGAGAGAAGTGGAGCAGAAGAACAGATTTCTTAATTCTTGGGGTAGCTTTCCCACAAAACCAGGTACATGCTGGAAACCAACAGCACCAATCGCAAACAAGATTTTAAGATAAGTAATACAAATAAAAAACCCTTCCCTTTTAATCTAAATATTTATAAAATATTACTAAAATCACCTGAAAATGAGAATCCCTGTGCCACACTGAGAAAATTCCTTGGGGTGGGCTCACTCTTGTCAGCTAGACCTTGGAGCACATCCCTCAGAATCCTGGTTTCTGGCTCCAGAAACAGAGAACAGTGTCTTTTCTAGTCTGACATGGCAATGGCTCTGTTTCATGAAAATACAGTCGAGAAAACAGATGCTTGCCCAGAAATTCAAGCCGATTAAATACCAAACTGTCCATAAACATGTGAAGAAAACTTTCAAATAAAACTTGTTTTCAGGTTTATGGTTAATGAACGAGCAGAAATGGTGGGGCCAGTGAGAACTTTTTGAAGCGGTGGTGTGTGCTGAGATGGAGTGCAGCAAAGCAGGCTGGATGCAGAGCTCCTCAATGGAAGCATTCAGGTTGGTGCTGAGCAGTTCCTCTCCCTGGTGCCTCATTAGGAACTCTTGGCTTGAAGGCAGAGTTAATCATTGAAGGGGTTACTTCTTGTATAGCTGGACGGACCTCTTGTTTACAGAGGCTTTGGCTTCGTACTTTTACTTTCAGTGGCCTAATCTTCAGCAGTATCAGAAAGTAAAAAGGAAAGGCAATAGGGCTCTGAGTTATCAGCATTGTGAAGTATTCCAGCACTTGGTACTGCGCCTTTTGGAAAAGGTGGCCTGCTGCAAGCATTGCTTATGAAGGTCTGATGTTTCAACACTATTTCCTGAGTGACTAATATAAACTAAGGATGGCTCCTTCATAGTTGTGAAAGACTAGCTGAGATTGGAAGCGATTGGGCATGGTGCTGGTGTGTTTCATAGAAAACCTGCTGCTTTTCACGCTCCTGAAGTCGTCCTTCAAAGAAGAGCTGAAATTCAGCAGAAGAAAAAACAGAACAACAGTTACAGAACACTTCTGCAATCTCTTTCTCATTTGGAGAAAAAAAAATCCAATCTAGAGAAGCACAAGGCTTGTGAACCAATTGAAAACTGAAGAAAGTTTTGCAGTTTTTTGGGGGTCTGTTTTCCTTATGGCTTATTGACAGAGCACTGGGTTTGCTGTGTTAGGATCCATCACGAATTTACTGCTTTGGCAGATGTAATTAGATTGCTTTTGGTCAGTGCCCTCAGTTATCTCAATCCAGAATGCACAGCCTTTGTTTTGTCCACCCCCCAAAATGAATCGTGTTACCTTTAGGAGGAATGCTGTATTTCCAGTCTCCCAGGGAAATGCAGTCATAAATATAATAACTGGAGTAATTATGGCAGGAGCTGTTACGTGGCTGTGTAATGGGCATGCGCCCTGCCGTCCCACAGCCAGCTTTTAGATCCAGGTTGTCAGTGATGTCTGTCTGTATCAGCACATGTTAACGTGTAAAGTCCTTGTATTTCCAGCATATTTTCCATGGCACAAATGTATTCTTTTTTAATGCTGAGAATTAGGTTTCTTTTAATGTTTACTTTTTTTTAACAGAGACATTCCTCCAGTCATTGTGATCTGTTGGGAGGAACCTTCACGCTTCTGCTGTGTCCACTCCTTGCATCTGTAGCCTGACTGTGTCCTCCTTTGCTTTGCCACGAGGAATGTGCTCCTGGGGGTCACTCGGGGTGGGGGTGGAATATCATTTTGTGCTCATATGTTTGGGGTGGTATCGTTTTCTTGGATCTATCTGTGTGATGACAGGTGAGTCGCTTACAGTAAGCTCAGAATCACATAAGAGCATTACGTTCCTGTGTGCTGTGGCTCTGGGCTTCTGGTTCAGCCTCTTGTGATGTGAGCTCAGTCTGTGAATTGGAAAAGCAGTGAAGTCATACCCCAAGGAGATGGCACTAGGGTGTGTTCATGACTAAAAGCGAGTGCCAGAGCTGTAGGAGAGGATGGGCTGGGACAGAATAGTGCCCCACACTAACTTAGGGAGGAGAGAACTTCCTTACAAACAGCATGAGAGCAGTGCTGAGAGCTGCAGCGGTGAGCTTGGCAGCACGGGTATTGATCTCAGTGGTACTCAACGTATCTTTCCTCTTCATTTACTTTAGTACAGGCAGAGGCGGAACAGCAGAAAGGTTTCCTGGTGTACTTACTCTCTCTGAAACGAATTTGTGAGCCTCCACAGAAGCAGCTCGTCACTGTGCTCTGAGTTGGGGTGTGCTGGAGGCCAGCCCTGAGCCAGCCACGGCTCCTGGTGCTCAGAGGTGTTGGGCTGTGCCCTGCAGGGCAAGAACAGGAGGCACCGAGCTTGCTTTGGTGGGGAAAAAATATCAGACAGCCCTGATAAGCCTTCCCTCCAAAAATATGCTGTTCTTGGAGTCAGGGTTACAGTACAAGAAATCCTACTTAAAAAAAAAAAAAAAAACACACAAAAAAAACCCACGCCACCTCTGCTTTTGTTCTTCTTACTCAGTAGAGGTAAAGGTGATCTCAAAGAAATCTTTCCTCTCACTCACACAGGGTGAGAAACAAGAGGTTTGTGCAGGTTGATTTTCTTCAGTTCTTTGCTGTGTATGGGAGAGGTGCGTTACTCTTTGGGTCACTCGGGCTTGAGACGTTTCTGTTGTGTTTTTAAAACAGCATTAGACGAGCAGTATGTGTCAGACTTTGACATTTTCATAAACAACAAAAAGCAGCACGAGAATGGCAGGGGCTGCTGGGATGGTCTGTCCTTTGGTGGCTGGAATGAGCAGAAGAAACTGCCAAAGATGGAGGAGGTTTCCAGCTTCACTGGACAGCAGGAGCTGGGCTCCACCTGAGCAGTCAGCAGCTGTGCCTGTTGTGTTCAGACACTGCGTTTTCTAGACACCTAAGGTCTGTCTTGTGCAGTAGTCATCTTTGCTGAATAAGATGTTAGCAATTTTCCCCGTACAGAACATCTGCTTTCTGGCTGAATCACTGAGCAGGCGGCAGGCTTGTTTGAGCCTGCTGCCCTCCCCGAGCTGCTCGCTGCCTCTGCCTCGCCGAAGGCTGTGGGATGGGTCTGCTCCGCGGCTGAGGAGCCGGGCCATGGTTCCCTGGTGGCTGCGGAGGGTCCTCCACGCAGAAAGGATGGTGGGGTAAAAGGAAAATCATCTTTGGCACTGTGGAGCGAAACCTTCACTCCTATCTTCTAAGGATCTAGGCTCAGGAGGACAGAAAGAGAAGAAAAATGCAGCAAGATTGTCGTGATGATGCTTTTACGCTCTATGAGTTTTTTGAAGTGACTCATAAATGAGATCATCACATATAACTTTAGGCACAGAAAGCAGAGTATGAATTTAGTAAATAATGTGGTGCCCCCTCCCCCCCCCCCATTTAGAAGTTGTTTATCAGCAGAATTACCATAGAGTTTGTTTTCACTGAGACAGCAGTTGTTTAATCACTTGCCAAAATCTTATGCAAATACTACAACCCGAAGCACAAGTATTTTGTGTTGGTAGGTGTTAGCCTTGGAAGCTTCCTTAGCGGGTGCTGAGCTGATTGATCAGCATTGGGAGGTGATTGATGCTGAAATGTTTCCTTTTCACACGCGGGATGGCCTCGGGTCAGATGGGAGCTTTCAGTAAGAAAAACAGCAGAGGTGTCCGGTCTGGTTCTGACAGGTAAGTAGCAAAGAACAGTGGCGTTTCTGGAAGGGCAGGGCACATCTGCTTCCATATGTGGGTAAGAGTTAAGGAGTGGATGCATTGAGAAGAGCGAGGGCTGCATGCCCAGTGTCAGTGCCTTCCTGCCCTTGGAGGAGGATGCTTTCCAGCAGCAGCAGAAGCGAGCAGCTTGGTGCCCGCTTCCCCCTGGGGCTGCCACCATCTCTCTGTAGCTAGGTGAAAATTTGCCCGGGAAGTCCCCCGATTCTGCTGGTGATATATTATCCTTTTAATTAAATAGATGACTTATGCTTGACAATTAATTGAGGTGGAATGATGTATGTTTTTTATTAGAAACCCGTGACTAATTTTTTCTGGCTGTTCTTGCTATCTCATTGTTCTTGCCTGCCCTCCTGCAGTGTCACTGCTCTGTGCCAGCCGTGTCCTCCAGGCACTGGTGCAGACTGGTGTTCACTCTTGCCTAGATATTACCTGTTCCAGACAAAGCAACTGTTTTCAAACATTTTCCATTTCATCACGGTTGTGGGTTTTTTTTTTTCTTATTTTTTTTTTTAACCAGGACTTTTTAATGGACTTAAGCTCAAGCCTTTGCCTTACAGTACAGCTGACTATGGCATGCACTGTATTTGTGGCTTTTCCCCCCTTAGAAAACTTGAGTCTTTTCATAGTAAATGTTTCCGTGAGTAAATTTAGGCATGGATGAGAAGGGAACAATGCATTGTTTGTTAACATTAATGTTTTGTGGAGGGAGTGAGCTTAAGAGGAAGGAAATGTGGCTTGGATTTTTTTGGTTCTTTTGAAATTTCTTCCTCTTTTTCTCCTCATCCTCAGATCACTCCTCCCAAAAAAGACCGAAAATCCAAACATGAATCCTCAAACTGATATTTCACCATATATGTCTTATAAATGAATCATATCCAGTGTCATCTGGAAAGCTCTAGAGAAAAATAATCCATGGAAAAATTACTCTCTCAAGAATGTGTGGTGTTTGTCAGCTTTTCTAGTTCATGCATTTAGCAAGGTTTTACGTACCCCGTGTTACTGCTGCACGTGAAGTAATTTCAGCTTCAGTTCATCCACTTAAACGTTTTGCTGATCTGTCATCCCTGGGTTGATCATTTACAGGATCTCTCTGGAAGGAAGAACTTTCAAGGGGTTGGTGGGTGAGAGTACCAGGGGAAACTTAAGGCAGGAGCACAATTTAATTTTTAATTGGCTACATTGTGAGCTGGCAGTCAGCTGGAAATCTCTGTCTCTTCTTTTCAGCTGAGGAACTCTGTCACACAGCTGCTACAGGACACGTTTCCTTCCTGCTGCCCTGGGAGTGCAGTTCGTGGCCATCATGGCAGATCCCACAGCAGAAGAGCAGGCGTTCCACGTTGGCGAGCTGTGCTGTGAGTGCGGACAGTTCCACCTCTTGCCGGACAATCATCTCTACAACTTCCAGAATGAAGTGGACGATGAACTCATTTGCCATATCTGCCTTCAGCCTCTGCTCCAGCCCATGGACACCCCCTGTGGACATACCTACTGTTTCAAGTGCCTTGAAAACTTCATGCAGGAGTATAACTTCTGTCCTATGGATCGGAAGAAGCTCTCTCTCCAACAGTGCCACAAGTCCAGCCTTCTCGTCCGAAACCTGCTGGATAAGCTGGTTGTCATCTGTCCGTTCAAGGCAGAGTGTCAGCAGACAATGCAGCGGTGTGAACTAGAAGCTCACCTGCAGAACAGGTGCTTTCCCATTTACCTCGCGTTATCCCCCCTTGTGTAATGCCATCTGTCTCTTGTGCTTCTGAGCAGAAAGATTTTAAGTTGGGGACAAAATGGGACAGAAGTGAGGTGACAGCAGGTGAGGCCAGAAGGGTGGGTGTGTGAAGACAGCATAATTGTGGGTTAGGGAGGTGAGCTCCCATGTGCTACAGCCGCAAAGGTTGAAGTCCTTCCTTGCCTCCTTGCAGGCAAGTTGTCTGCACACACAAAACCACTCAAATGTATACAAATTGTGTCCTGATCTGAGGAGCCTGTCTCTTTATAAACAATTATAAACGTGCATATTTCTTCTTTCACTTGTGTGGAAAAGAAAGACAGGCACTAACTCAATACTCTGGAGGCGAGGGATCATGCAGTGTTACCAGTTTAATTGGTCCAATTAAGATGCGCAATATATGTCTTTGATCCAAATAGTGTGAGTCCCTCCAAGCTGTGCATTATGCAGTTGCTGAATCACCTACTTATAATTCCATTATCCTCTCTCATTCTTCTGCTGAGAAAGAGAAGCACATGAAATAAACAGTTTTCCCTTTGAGTAGAGGAAGAGGTTTTTTCTTGCACTTCAGCAGAGATGCGTTTAAGTACTTCCATTGCTGGCTAAGCTGGCGGCAGGCGAAGTTCTGTAGCTTTGAAAGAAGTGCCAGTGACAGAGGTCTTGCTGGCACGGAGTAACATCTGCTCCTAGTTAATGATTGCAGGGGAGGGAGCTAAGTGCAGGCTGTACTACAGGCAGAAGCAGAGCTTCGTCGGCGAGGTGTACTTTTCTCAGTGGGTATTGAGAAATGCTTGTTTCCCTTCAGCTATGTTGTAGCTTTTTGAGTCAATGCTGCGTGCTATAAATAGGTCACCCAGCACTTGGGATACACTCACGGTTCCAGCCAAGCACATACCTTTGTGGTTCTTGCCTGTCTCTGTTACCACAAGCTGAGAGCTCCTGTTAGAGCCGGGCCTGTGATGGAAGATACCCTGGGAAAGCTTACAGTGTCCTTGAACTGACTCTGCACTGCTTTCTTATTACTGTCAGTGCTGAACGCTCGTGCTGCAGACAGGTGTGGCACGGGCTGGGTACACACCTGAGGGGTCAGAACCTTCCTCTGTGCTCCCGAAGTCTGCCCTGGTACCACTGAACTTCTGTCACTTGCTAATCCTCTGATGCATGTGGGAGGGAGGCACCCTTTGGTGTTTATCTTGAGGACCTGACTGGAAACTGTATCCTTCCTGTATACAGTTCTTAGCATTTCCAGTGGGGATGGAGTGCTCTAAAAATCGTACCTTTGGGCTGTGAGCCTTGTTAGCTTGAAAAGTGAGAAAAGGAGGGAAAAAAATTACACTAGGGTTTGGGTGTTTGTGTTTTTTAACTGTGAGATTAAATTATAGTAGGATACCTGAGGGATAAGTGGCATCTAGCAGTTTGTTTCTTGAGGGATCCCATTGCCCTTAGCAAAATTCACTTATTTGTCCACATCTTAAGAGGGCCGTGTTCAAGTGGGTCAGCTAGCTTCTGCCTTTAACATTTGGGGTCATCTTGTTGGCTCCAAGCAACAGATGAATGACCGGGGATACACCGGAGGAAGCAACACCTGGGTAAGGCTTGTTTATCCAGAATGTAAATAGAGTTTAATTTGAAAAGTGACTCCTGTGAACACCCAGTACTACTCATGGCTCCGAAAGTGA
The DNA here is from genome assembly GCA_023055505.1 of Callipepla californica brunnescens. NCBI lineage: Eukaryota > Metazoa > Chordata > Aves > Galliformes > Odontophoridae > Callipepla > Callipepla californica. Next base: position 7,226,117 of record JALIRH010000013.1, read on the forward strand.
CGCTTTTGCATTCATCACCCTCCTAACCTGCTACTTTTCTCTTAAGTGCTTTTGATAAAAGGGCTTGTTTTTCCTCACTTGTTTTTGCTGAGATAGCTACAGTGGAACTGCATACAGAGCGCATTCTTTGAATGCAGAATTACTCCTTGAACCTCCAGGTGGGGAGTGGTCAGTGGGAGTAAAGCTGCCATGAACTGCTCCCATTCATCCCCTGCGTGGACCGGAGGCCAGGAGCTGCCCGAGGGTCACGCCTCGTTCAGGGGAAAAAGCAGCAAGCTCTGCTCGCTGCTCTCCCGCGTTACCAGCTCGTTAAAAACAAAGCCTGATTCAGGGCTGAGCTTGAAATTCGAGTCACTTCCTTTGCATAAACTTACAGTTCGTTGTCAGCTCTAAAAGCACGGGGCTAAGTATTTGCTTATGTTTTAAAAGAGGTATTGTCTTCGCTGAGAGTTTGCCATGTAAATATTTAGCAAGAGTAAGTCCTCTTCCTATTGCTTTTTCCTTTTAAAAACATTGAGCTTAATAATTTTGAAATTAAGCGAATAAGAAGTCCACTCTTCTGCTTGTGCAAGTAGAAGCTGAAAGTGGAATGAGAACGACTTCAAGCATCTGTGGTCCAAGCTCTGCAGCTCTTGAGATCCTGAACGTACTTCTTTGCTGCCTTTGTCAGTCAGAGCCTACCTGTGCTGGGCTAGCCACTGACACTCACTGACAATCTCTCTCCAGGTGTCCTGGTTTCAAGAAGTACAAATGTGAACTACAACGGAAAAGGAACCCTGTTTCCAAAGGGAAGGAAGAGCCCCTCTCCAAGGTGGACACGAACACGCCCAGGGATCCAGAGGTGCCCAGGGATCCAGAGGTACCCAGCGGAGGATCCACACTTGTAGCAGAAAGCTCTGCAGCTGCTGTGGTATCACTAGGGACTGCAGAGCCTGGACTGGTTAACCCAGCTTTTGAGGAGACTGAAGAAGGTGAGAGTTTGATAAACAGATGTAATTATCTAATCACCATTTATAATATGAAACTGAACTATTTCAGACACTTCAATTTTTAAAATGTCCCCAGTGTTCTTACATATCCTTAAGTACTATTTGTTAGTAGTCTTAGAAGTAATCTCTTTGCTGAGCTTGCTCTTGAGGACAGATATATTCATCAGAAGTGCATCACATGTGGAAAAATCTGCCCAGAAACACAGAACTGCCGATGCAAAACAGCTCTGAGATCTCAGGCTACAGTGCACGTTGTATTTGCAGTTTTCTTTGCAGAAACAAATGCAGTTTCTCTCAATGGGAACATGCAGCACTTACAGAAGCCAAATAATTAATAATTAGGAAATGCTCCAACCTCTTAATCTTGTTCAGAAAGTTAAATATACAGTAGATTTCCTGGAGTGGTCAGTACCTCCCTAACAGTACAAAGCAAGTGTGTTCTTATAGCCTAGCCTGGTTTTGGATTAGTAGCTGGTTATGAAACCCTTGATAAAAGTAACCACCTGCACTGCAGTGTAGAACCTCTCGTCTCAATCCCTGCCAGAGGCAGGAGCGTGGAAATCTGTGCCTTGTTTCAGTGTGTCTCAGTTTCCAGGTGTGCAGAGATTGGAGCTGGGTGCTGATGTGTGCACAGATCAGCTTAGTTCTCGGTTGGCTTTTTCTCTCAGTACACTTGGAGCAGATTTTGCATCTGTTGTTGGGGAGCTGCAGTTCACCTTTGCAGTCAGTCTGCTGGCCTTCATTAGAGTGCTGGGCAAGTGCTGGTAGCTTTGAAATGACTTGCTAACAACAACTTTCATCTTCAAAGTGTCTGAGAAGCATTGCTTAGACTTCAGGAGGCTGTGAAATAGGTAAACATTACTGCTGTGTTACAGGAGAGACAGGAGAAGAGGAGGACAGGAAATTAGAGGAGGGAGGTTGTGGAGAGCTACCTGTGGTAGAGTCTCCTCATGGCAGAGCAGTAATTACAGCGGGGCAGTCCCCTTCTCTAATGGGTGCTGTGGAATTTGGGATTAGTGCATATGCACTTCTAGGAGTCCAGCTGTCACAGCAGGAAAAATATGTGTCTAAGTGCAACACACTGAATGCCCTGTAATAAAATGCAAGAAATAGCAGACAGTTAAAATCTGCCACAAGTTAGGGCAAGATGAGAAGTGTTCTGGAGAAACTACAGAAATAAGGCCTTTTTAGCTTTCAGTCTGACCTCGCTTTTCCTCTCATGATGGCTGCTTTCTCTTCCTTTCCCTCTGGATACTACTTCTGAACACAGCCTGCCAGTGTTACAAACCTTGTGGGGCTACGTGGGGGAAGGCTCTACTCACGTGTTGTGTTTTTCTCTTTGATTTCCACCATCAGATGTTCCGCAGAGAGCTAGCCTTGTGGCGGAAACGAGCACGATAGAAATTCACCGAGAAGATCCAGAGGAAGAGCTCGGGATGAGGATAGTGGGGGGTAAGGACACCCCACTAGGAAACATTGTTGTTCAGGAAGTGTTGCGGGATTCTGTCATCGCTGCGGACGGAAGGATAGCACCTGGAGACCATATTCTTGAGGTATGCAACCCTCCTGCCTCAGTGCTTGTCTTAACTTAAAGGTTGAACAGGCAAAGTTGCCTAGAAAAACTGGGAAATCTCTACAAATATATGTATATTTAAAGTACAGATCGGGTGTGTCTGTCAGTAGCATCATCTGTCTCCTGGTGTTGAAATGTAGACGTGAGGACCCTTCTGATCACTCAAGATTTTTGCATTCTTAGAATTTTGTATAAAATGAGAAGATCTTCACATGGTAAATTTCACCCAGCAGCACCATTTCCCTCCAGTGGATTATGCTCTAGCTTGGAGGTCACAGTTACTTGCTCTACTATGCTGCTTAAGCTGCATTTCCTTAATGGGCAGGTTGGAAGTTTGAGACCTTGCAACTTGAAGTCAGCATCACATATATCACGTGAGTAATAAGGAGCACCAGCCCTGTACCATGCTGACCCACAGCCAGATTTAATTTCCAGATGAGTCCAACATGCCATTAGCTTGTTGCAGTGTGCTGACCGAGGTGACAGCACTAAAACCTGCACGCAGAAAAACTGTTAGCACCTTCTGGCTATGGCTGCCCAATCACTTGACAAGACCTAATTATCCTGCTGGGCTGCGGACATCAGTCATAACTGGCAGCCTTGTGCACGTGTGGCCAATTGAATCCCCACGTTGGTTTCTCATGCAGCCCAACAACACTTCTGTTTAATCCAAACTGTACACCTCCCAGTATTGACTGGACTGTAATTAGAGCAAGTCCTCGTGCTCAGTAGCTCTGCTGAAGTCTCATGTGACAACGAAGTGAAAATCAGCTTCTCAGAGTCACCCTGATAAAAGCATGACTGATGATTGCAGACACTTTGTAGGCTGTGAACCACTCTCCCAAGTGAGGGGGGTGGTCTCCAATGTGGCTTTGATGCAGGAGTGTATTGAATGCTGGAAGTTAGTGGAGAACAGTTCTGCAGTGTCGTGACATACATCTTATGATTTAACAGTCTTGCAGTTTTGGGTTTGTTAGCATGTCAGTGGTCCTGTCTCCTCCGTGTACTCAGCTGCTCACCATCACTGATGGCCTTAGCTCAGCTGCTTTCTTCTGCATTCCTTTTTTAGAAAATCCTGCTCTCTATTGTGCGTGAGAAACAGCTGCACTGCATAGGGATTGTGCATCCTGTCTCCAGCTCTGTGATGTTCTGCATTGTAGACAGCGTCTAAATTACGTAGGTTCTGATTAGGGACTGTGGTTTGTTTGTTTTTCTAGGTGAACGGTGTCAACATCAGCAGTGTGACTCACTGCCAAGCTGTGTCCTTCCTGCGCCACCCAGGTCCTGTTCTCCACCTCATGGTCCTGCAGGAGAAAGGCTTTTCCAATAAGGCTGTGCAGCAGGACTCCACTTCTGCTACAAATCAGGAAGTGATCCACGTCACCTTGATAAAGAGAGATCGATCCGAACCTTTGGGAATCAAACTGATCAGGAAGACGGATGAGGCAGGGATTTTTATTCTGGATCTGCTAGAGGGAGGTTTGGCAGCCAAAAATGGGAAGCTGTGTCGGAATGACAGAGTCCTGTCTATAAATGGCCAGGATTTGAGGCAAGGAACACCTGAGACCGCCGCACAGATCATCCAGGTAATTTATAACGTGGAGAAGTTGTGTGGCTAGTGATCTGCATTGATGGCAGAGCTCCTGCTCTGAGCCAGGGGCTGACAGAACGTGCTGGAGCACACTGCCTTCCCTGAAATCTCTCTTTGGGAAAGTAACTTCTCTGCAGATGTGTGGGAAACACTGCTTCCAAATGAAGATAAACGTGAAGAGTGGGAATACATCATGAGTCATCTGTGATGAGTCTGAAGTGAGGCAGTTGCTTGTGGCATGTCACTTTAGCCAAGGCAATTGGAATTTCTTTGTGATGTGGCAGTGTGGAGACCTTCTTGCAGAATAAATATTTGTATACGCTGTGTGGATGCACACATCACAGAAGCCAGAAGAGATGAGGGCAGCTTCTTGTGCTTCATGCAGCCAAACTGAAGATATTTGCTTGCAGAGGTGGTAGGCTGTGGAGGGACTCTGGAAAACAACATCTCAGCCTAAAAGCTTCTTAAAATGCTAAAAAGGGTAGGAGAAAAGTGGCCTTCTCATTCGCTACAGGGATTCGTTCTGAACTGCAGTGTGCCCAATGTTTTGGTGAGCAGAGCAGGCAGGGAGTGTTGGCTGAGGAACAGGGATCGCTGTGTGTGCAGCAGATGTCACGTAGATCAATTTTTAAATTCTCTATCTTCCTAGGCAGTGACCTCCAGTTTCTGTTTTTATCTGAAGACCCTGATCACATATTGTTTATATCCTGGAAAGGATCTGAGGTCAGCAGAGTGAGGGAGAGCCAGTTCTCTTCCTGCTAATTAGCAAAGGAGAGTGAAGTGGAGTGGGAGAATAGAAGAGAACCAGCGGGATTCCAGCGCTGAGATCTGACATCTTACCTTCTACTGTATATACAATTCCATACTAGGATTTATTAGAATTTCTTTTTCATTCTTGCTGCTGTATTTCTGGAATCTGTGAATCTATGACTGCAAGTTGTGTGTGAGGAACTTGTTCCCACTGAGATCAGCAGGTCTCAGGGGATTTAATTTCTTCTGTAGTGTGAAGTACCATTTGCACCTATACTATATATGCACACCGCTGTACGCAGTCTGCTACTCAGGGATGAAGGGGAGTGCAAATCCCCGAAGCAGCATGTGACATTTACAATATATTTTGTGAAGACGTAGATGTGTGCCAGATTGTTTGAGAAAATGCATCCTGGAGTGATTTTGGAGATGAGAGACTTAAAAATTCTGTTCTGTGAAAACTCTGTCCTTGAGTAGTTTAAAACACACACACAGACCAACCAGCTGACTAAAACAACAACAAAAGCAAAGGAGTTGATGCAGTCTTTCTTTCGAGGCCAGGGAACTCGCTGCTTCATGGTGCTCTGGCACTGGAGGAGTGAGTTCATGTCCAATAGTGAGAACAGCAGCTGTACTTCTCTCATGTGTTGCAGGAAATGCCCCAAGCAAGCACAGATGCCTTATCCCTATGGAGTCCTTCACAATAAGGTTTTGTTGGATTAATTTAGTTTGTTCTTTCGAATAGAAGAGCAGTAACAGTAGTGAATACTTTCCCTGTATTTCTGCCAAGGCCAGATATACAGCTGGTTGAGATTTTAACTGGCAGCAGTCTTAGGCCAAAGGTCTTCAGGTATTTTAGGGAAAAATGCATGGGAGAAATGCTGAACAACAGATGTGGCATGGGAGGAAAGGAGCTTTAATGAGTTTCTTTACAGAAAAAGCATCCACTACTTTTATTGTGGTCATCCAATGTGTTGGTTACTCTAGCTGTTCTTGTTGCATATACCAAAGCAGAGGAAGCAGTCATGCCTCTTTGCCTTCTTTTGCTTGACTTCACCTTCTAATGGTTTCAGATGCTCTTTTTGCTTCTGACAGACCAGCGAATCCAGAGTAAACTTTGTAGTCCTGAGGCAGCCAGGCGTGCAGCTGTTGGATGCAGGGGAAGATGGCAGCACGTCAAACAACAGCAGCAGCAGCAGCGGAGGAAGCCCAGTGCACCACCGCAGGAGACTAGACCAGTGTCACTACAGGCGAAAATCCAACTACCAGAAGGTAAGCTTGGCAGTAATGTGAAAGCACTGGTCATCCCTGCTGTAATAAACAAATTGTGTTAGCTCCATGACAGTTACTGTGTAAAACTGATGAATAGCGAGCTCCTTTTCTTCTTGAGCTGTTGGTAAGCAGCATGTTTGTGGCTGTTGCCTGACCATCCATTCGTGTCACATTGGCTTAATAAGCAGAAATCAGGATGAGTGGTGATTCTAACATGAACAGAGCAAGCATCAAGTTTCCATGTACCTTTTAACCCATGCATGAGAGGCAAAATGATTCAGAAGTTACTGATCCCAGTTAAGTGGTGGTCAGAGGGGTTGACTGCTTGGTATGAATGGCCTTGGAATGAGTTTGTAGCTTGTTCCTTAGTGCAAAACTGTTCTCAGAGTGAGCATCTCTTTACAGCACAAGGAAGCAGGATTGTTGGGAGAGCAGCTGCTTCCCAGGCAGCTATGCCTCTGTCACAGCAGTGTCACACTGGAAATACAGAGTAATATTTTCACCCAGAGCAAGTATGAGAGAAGCCAATTTTTCCATCTAGCACTATTGCCAAATGTTCTGAGTTAAAGAAACATAACATTTTATTTTGTTCTGGTTCTGAGCTTCTCATGTAAATTGCATTAATGAATCTGTGTATTGTACTGTCATTCCGCTGTAGGAATTACCTCCGGGATATGTAAGTCATGAGAAGACAGTTGCAATAAAGAAGGAACCGAAGGAATCCCTTGGAATAACAATTGGAGGTGGACGAGATAACAAAAACAAGCTCCCTATATATGTAACAAGTGTACAGCCCATCGGGTGTCTCTTCAGGGACGGCAGAATCAAGCGAGGTAAGGAGACTGCCAGCTCCTGTACAGGTTGGGAACTGTGTTTAAGTAGAACTTGGATTTAGATAGTAAAGTGAAATTGGAAGCGGGGTTCCACATGGGACCTTGAGGCAGGAATGTGCTTCATAGCACAAGTTTTGCAGTAATCCCATTTTATTTAACCAACAGGAGATGTACTTTTGAGCATAAATGGCATTGATTTGACTCATCTGAACTACTACGAAGCCGTCTCAGCACTGAAGTCCAATGCAGCTTCCCACTCAGTCATACTGAAAGCCTTGGAAATCCTTTCAACAGACCCCACAGATCCCTCTCTGGACATCAAGGAGCGAGGATTCAGCTGGTCTCCCCTCTGGATCACATGGCTTGGATTGCCCAGGTACGTTTGTTTGGTGATCTCAGTCACAGAACTGACTTAACACTAGAAATGAACTTCTCCATGGGTTGGCTTGGAAGCACTGCCAGTATCCTTGTTAGCTTTAAGGCAGAGGAAAGCCTCATCTGCCAGGGAGATCACAGCACAGTGACTGCATAAAGAAGTTCAGCAGTTTCTTACAGCATTATCCCTTGTTTTTCCACTTCTGTTGCACAGTAACTGTGTTTCAGAAGTTTCTGAAAACCTTTTCCTTTTTTTTTTTTTTTTTTTCCCCTCTAAGAGAAGTGACACAGAAAATGAAGAGCATATATTTTGGAATTTGAGGCAGTGATTTAAATTCAGTCAGTAGAACCTGTCCCTTCTGAAATCACTGTCTCTTTCTGGATGGCATTACAGAGGCCAGCAGGTATCTGCTGCTTTACAGTATCTATTCTGATTATCTCATCTGGAGAAACTCTTCCAGTCTGATTCTCTCTGGATGTTTTAACTGTGTGATCTTTAGCATGAAGCATAAACCATTCTGAATTGCTGAGTTTCCCTGGAGAAAAGCTTTGGATCGTGAACTTAGCAAAGATTTTAGCAGGAATGTGGTCTGTTCCACGTCACAGAGCTGAGATGTCAAAAGAATTCAACTTCTGTCTCTTCTCTGGTGAGGTGGATCTCTTGTTGGCTCACTTTCGTGGTTTCTTGAAAGTGTGATCAGCCAGAAAAGACAGAATCTGCTGTCATTTCAGTAAGTGGAGAGGGATCATGCAGGAGATGAATGCAGAACAGTAAAGCCAAACCCTTTTGTGGGAAGCTCAGATTATTAATAGCCTTGTTTCTTGGGGCACCTGAAAGAAGAAAGACTAACAAGGCTCTTAGGTTACCCGTGTTACTTAGCAGCCCATAAGCACTAAACAAAACGGCCCAAGGAAGGTAGCTTTGTGTCTCAGGTGACTAACTTGGCTTGTGCTCAGCACAATCCTCCAGTTTCCTCCACTCTCCCTCAGAATCAGCTCGTCCATTCTGTGTGGGCCTGGTGTGAACCGGTTCGAGCTGTACCTGGACAGCCCAAAGCTGGGAACACATCCTCAGCTGCCAGCAGGTGCTTGTTCCTCTTGGGTGCTCCAGCAGTGAAGTACACCCAGGAAAAACTGGCCATGCCTTCTCCCTCCTTTGTTTTCCAGTTGCTTTGCTTAAAATCCTTTTGCTGCTGCTAATGTTGGCTCTCCTTCCTTTGCCTGTTAGAAGGTCTCAGTACTGAAGCAGGGAGCAGTGATTTCAGATGCCCTTTCTGCTCTTCAGGCTTCCTTTCTTGCACTGACCTTTAGGAGCTGACAGAATTTCTCTTTTTGTTTCCAGTGGTAAAAATGGCTCTAATTCTTTCTCACCTGCTTGTAATAAGGCCTGGTAGCAATTAGTGTGGAAGCTGGTGGCATATAGGATTTTGGTCTTGTTCAGCGTTTTTTTCCAGCTACTACTCTGACCCAGCAGAAAAGTCCTTTCATCCTTCTCAGAGGAAGCTTTTATGCTTAAAGACTGGAGTCAAAGCTTAGCTCGGGGCTAGAGAAATGTACTCAGCTGCTGCAGTGCCTGAGCCCACGGTGTTTAATTCTAGCCTCAGTTCTTGTATCTGTGGGTTATTTTCTTTACATCAGATGCTGCCAGGCCAGCTCACTGAGTGCCGTGCTGGTTCTGAGCTGCGCAGCCCCTGCAACCCATCCTGCAGAACTTGGGTTATGTGCCATGCTACGGTGCTGAACAGTTTCAGAGCACAGCCCTGGTCCTGTGTAGCCATCAGGTGACAGAATAACAGGAGCATCCTGATCCTCCAAAAGGAAGAACACTCTGTGCTCGTAAGGCCGCTTGGATACCACAGCATTGGGTCAGAGCTTCCATCCCTGCCTCTGGCCATGCGTGCCTGATGAAGATGCAGACATCTGTGCTGCAGGAGGGATGAGGTGGGAATGCTCTTCTCCAGCCCCAGGCAGTAGAGCCAGGTGCTTCACATTCTGGCTTTCTTTTCTCTTGTAACTCAACTGTGGGAAACCCTGCTGTCCCTGTAAACTTCTACTCCGTTGTTTTGCTAGTAGTCTGGCGGTGGTGAGTGTTCCAGTTTAATTATACGCTACTAATTACTGCTGTTTGAATGATTATCACGATCACCGTATGCGTCACAGAAAGTAGCGTAGGAACTTTACTTCCTTTCTTCACAGCATGACATTAAATAAATGCCAGTTACTCACGGTATAAAATACCATCTCAGGACGTGGTGCTGGGGCTCCTCATTCATTGCTCTTTGAATCCTGAACACTGAGTTACCCTCTCTCGCTCTGTATGAGCTTTTGACTCCTGAAACAGCCCCGTGCCACACTAGGCATGGCTGCTAATGCTCAGGGTGAAAAAGCAGCATCCTTCTCACCTCGAGGTCTATCTGCAGCCAGTCCACAAAGCCTGAGCTCTTCTGCAGTGACCTTCAGGTGCTCCCTGCTGTGGCCCCACCGGAGCAGCACATTCCTCAAGCTCCAAAGGGGGTGCAGCTCCAGCAGGGAGCTTCCAGAGAAAGGAAAGGTGCAGATATTACTCTGAAAGTCCAAAATGTTTTTCCCACGGTCATTTTCCATCACGGTGACCTGACGTTTCTCTTCCTAAAAGCCCCGTTTCATATGGAAATAGACTTCTAGCAAAGAGCTTTCTTAACTCTTGCAGAATGTGTTCAGTGCTCGCTTATGTTTTATGCTGAAGTAGCACTGCTGTTCTCTGGGCTCTTTATTTGCACCAGATGCCATATACGTTTGTCACAGCTGTGTTTTTGTAACTTGTATAATAACCAGCAGAAGAAAACTGGAGGCACCAGTAAGCTGCAGCTGGGTGTCCCAGTGTTAACGTATGAGGAATGGGTAGAAAGTAAATGACTGTTCGAAAGCAGATAATTGGATCTTTGTCTCAGTGAGAAGTTAGCTGAGAAGGCTTTGAAATCTGAAACTCATCTGCAAACTGCTCAGGCAAGGCCCTTGAGGCAAAAACATTTGTTAAGGAGAAGTTCAGCTGCTGGAATACCTCAGTGGGTGATGCCTGGCAGGCTGCTGGTGCCAGAACGTCACCTGGCCGCTGGCCTGTGCTCCTGCCACACCTCTTCAGACGCCTTGCAAGAACGTCTGGGTGCAAGGCAGCCTTGTGAGGCAGCTCAGTGAGTGGGGCTGGCACACAGCACCTGCTGTCTGCTATCTGACTGCACGCAGCAGTCCTGGGTTAGCACTCCTTCCCTGCAGGAAAGGCCTCTTGTGCTCCAGTGAGGTTTGTAGGCTGCCTCAGCTCACAGTGCTCGCTGGCCATCAGTGACACGTGGCTGCCAAATGCCTTCACTGTACCGAGCATATGGTGTACACACACAACAAAAACCTCCATTCCCCATTGAATGCGTGGGGTTTAACACTGCTGTTTACAGCTGATTTGGTTTTGTCTATTAAAATGTTTGTTAGGAAAAATCGTGAGGTTATTCTGATGGGAATTCATGAATCTTTCAGGTCACAAACCCTTTGAGAGCAGTCATTTTCTGTTAGCTCTCTGACTGACGGCTACTGACAATGCTAAGGCTACTAAAGACTGTCACCTTCAGATCTGATAACCACCCCATCACACACCTCGCACAAAGGGATGCCTTCAGCCCATAAAGCAAGAAGGAAGGCTAGGCTGTCACAGAGCTGCACTTCCCCCAGGGGAGAACATAAGTTTATGTTCGGGTGGTTTTCCTCGAGGCATGTTTACAAACGTCCCGCTTTTGGCTGTACCTGTCTTTGCAGCTACCTTCACTGCTGTCAAGATATTGTCCTTAGCAAAGGTAACCTGGAAAGCTGGGGCTTCAGCATTGTTGGAGGCTTCGAGGAGAGCAAAGGAAACCAGCCCTTCTTCATCAAAACCATCGTGCCTGGGACGCCCGCCTGTCGCAACGCGAGGCTGAAGTGAGTGTGAAGCCCTCTGTGGGCCCTGGGGCTTGAGGCAGAAGCTCCACCAGTGCTGTGGCAGCAGGCACCGTTTCCCTGGAGGGCTTTTACCCTTTTAATTGTCCGAGCTAAAAGTTAAAGACTTCTAATCCATAGATGCTCACTTAATGCAGTTAATAGTGTTACCAAAGCCTTATATTCAGGAGTGTTTTTTCTATAAAAGCCTAATGACCTACTAAAGGGAATTAACAGTTATATTTTAAAAGGCTGTAAAAGCTTTAATTGAGTAATTAAGAAGAGCTAGAAAGGGGATGTTCCAGATTAACCTTAAAGGCCTCTGAGTAGAAAATCTCCTAAATTATAAAGACTGTCTCAGTTCAAGTAAGAAAAGCCCTCCTGTAGAGAAAACAGAAGGTGGCCTTGCTGCCCTATCAGTAATGCAGTGAGCAGAGCAGTGAGTGGCAGAGCTGGAGCACTCCTCAGAGCACTACTGTATTACCTCCACGATCCACCAGAACCTGCTCCTCCACAAGCACGCAGCGGGCTGCAATGCAATACTGTTAGGTTGCTCTGTGACAAGGGGACAGTTTCAGTGCAGTCAGTCAGGCTTTGCTTTCCTGAAGAGTGTGAAAGAACAGACCTGGTCAGAGCTTGGTGGGGGCTGAGTGTCCCTGAGTGCCCAGGGAGCCCTGGAAGACTGGGGGAAGAGAGAGGGGCTGGCTCTGTTACCTTAGCCCAAGGCAGCCAAGCTGTACAGGCACGTGGAAGGTGGTTGGGCAAAGCAGGCAGCCTGAGAAACGTATTGAATCAAGCTACAGTGACAGAATGCCTCAGCCTGTGGGCATTTCCCTTAGCACATCCCTCTGCTGCCAGGCCAGCCAGTTGCACTCCTGTGCCCATCACTGCTGTGTCGTTGGGCACCAGCACTGTCCTCTTTGCCCTGCCCTCATATTCAGGACCAAGCCTGTCAGCAGCCACTTCTCTGTGATGAGAATCTGCTCTCCTCTTGCCCTTCATCTAGCGTAAGAATCACTTCAATAAAGAATTGATGATCTTGGTATGGGCTGGGGTAGATGCTCTTGGTGTCCAAGGTTGCGATGTTAATGAATTTTCTCATGACAAGCTCATTTTCTGTCTTTCTGATTAGGTGTGGAGATGAAATAGTGGCAGTAAATGGAGTACCAGCAGTTGGAATGAGCAACTCCGAACTGATCCCGATGCTGAAGGAGCAGAGGAACAAAGTGACACTGACTGTGGTATCGTGGCCAGGGAGCCTTGTGTGAAAGCTGTGACAAGGCACACAGCGGCCTTGAGGATCATCCGTGGCATCAGATAACTGCTGACCACCTCACTGAGCTGAATGTGACGAACTGAGGGAACGCTGAACTCTTGCTGTATGGTGCCATGACCATCACTCTCACTTCATGTCTGGAGAAAACATTTCTGTGCTGTGTGGAGGATGCCACCAGCTGTTAGCTTCCAAGTAACGGTGACTCAGGACAGGCGTAGCTTCCTGGACTCACTGGAGCTTGTTAGTGTTGTTGCAGAGAAAGCTGGTTCTCCAGTGTTTCTCTACAACTTGCTCATCTTCGCTTTGAGGCATTTTCTTCAGTTTTGGAGCTCCTCTTTCCATTTAATGTTTTGAACAGGTTGAAACAGCTGTGACTGTCCTGTTTTCCCCTGCTAGTCTAAGAACACCGTTCAGCTGCTGCTCTCCCTACTGCCATACTGGACACTGAGTCATTTTATACGTTTTCAAAGGCCACTAATAAAACTGGAAGGATGCAGTCCAGTGAAGCAGCTCTTGTAGCCCACAGCCTTATGTTCTTAGGCTGCTTCGATCCACTGAATGTTTTTTATACATCAGAGAAGTTTGTAGCTCACTGCTGGCAGCTGAAGAGCTGCCAACTGAGCGTGGCAGGGCTGTGTTGACTCCTATGAAGGTCCTATCACCAGGTAACAGAGATGAGGAACTCACGTGGTATTCATCCCCCTCCTCAGTTTGGTGTTTCTGGTTTTAAGACTTGATGAGTGACCAGCTTTTCCCAAAGAAGGCAGATGGCTAAGAAACAGATCTGTTTCTCTGTTTCCCAGCAGGGACAAGGTGTGCTTGCAGCTCTGTTGCTGCTGTAGCAAACTGCAGCTTGCTGTGTTGGGATCTCCAGGATAGGACACATTGGGCTTCAGTTCCAACCCACTCTGCAGGTGAAGGTTAGAATGCAAGAAGTGAAGCCCTGACAGGTTGGTTTGACTTCCAACACCTTGTTAAATTCCTACCTGGAAACAAACTCTACATGAAGCAATTCCGTCCTTTCTTTTTTAGTTGTTAATTAGCAGTATGAGAATCAGATCTTTCTCATGTCAGAGATCTCTCTACGCTGTTTCTGCTGTACCTTTTATGGGGTGAGCTGACTTTGAGATGCATCAAAGGAGTCTCTCCTGTAAAAACGTAACCTAGAATGAATGTTGTAATGCCTTGTGGTGGTGACCAGGCTGCAGGTATGTGCCCGTTGTCCCCAGCAGTGCTTTTCCTATTGGCTATTGGTAATTGCCTATTAGAGCAGAGTAGACCTGTTTCTTGCTAGATGATTGAGCTGTTTATACACCAAGTGACTTCGGTTCCTCTGGCTGTTAGCTGAAGGCAGCGTACAGCAGGGCCCCCATTATCAGAGCCTGTTGGACAGAAATAGCTTAAGATCCAGTTGTCACAAGAGCTCTCCGTGGCGCGTGGTGTGGCCTCAGTTGGTCAATAAATGCAGCTCCTGTCTCAAACAGCAGAAAGAATGGGGGCAGCTGTTGCTGCGAGCAAACACAGAGCGGAATGGTTCCCAAGTCAGAGACGTGCCTGTGGAACACGAGTCACTGGAGCTGTGTCTGAAAAGAAGGTGAAGTGTTTTGGTGGCCTTCCTATCATGGCAGAGAATCTTTGCCCCATGTGGAATGTTTACATAGGTGGAAAGAGGGCAATCTGGACTGAGTTGTAGCAAATGGGATTTGTATAAAGGATGGTAGGAAAAACAATGCAGGTGGTGGTCAGACTGTTGACATGAAGGGTATGCTGCAGAAGGCAGCATGACTTTTACTATTACTCCATCTCGTTTCAAGGTGCCTTTAACTTCACCGAAATGTCCTCATAATTAAGTACTGATTGCAAGATCAACTTGTTAAGAGATGTTGAATTTGTTTTGATGCCTTTATAAATTATTCTAATATTACAGAAAACCAACATGGATTATGAGTGCTGGGTTGTTGTTGTTTTTTTTGCTTTACCTTCTTGCACATCAGCTCCTGCCCCAGAACACACCAACACCAGGCTTCAAGAAGCTGACCCTGCCAGGCAGGAAGTCGTGCAGTTGACTTCTGCTTCTCCCAGCATAGAAGCTGGGCTACCCAGAAACATGCTGTGACTGGAGAAGGAAGAAGAAAACCAACTCCCACGTGCTCTTTTCCCTCAGTTATCTCACTGATGCTTGTGGGGCTCAGAACTGGATGGACTGAAAGAGCCAGCCTAGGAAATAGAAAGCTTTATGGAGCGAGGCTCAACTCCCCGTCCCTTGTGAACGTTGGAGTCACTATGCACTAGCCCCAAGGAATGGGATGTGAAACCTGCAGCAGTTACTTGGCATAAACACCATCTTTATCAATCTCTAATGCATCGAAGGCAAACATTTCATCCCTATTTACTGCATCAGAATAAAGCTGTTAGCCCTGCTAGTATCAGTGAAAGGCTCAGGTCTGTCTTTGGAAGGACGTTCACCAACACACATGAGGAAGGAACTGGCAGCAATAACTCTTCAATAGAGAATTCTCTGTTCCCCCTTTTCCTGACACCACTGCAAAACCTGGGTGCAGTAGGATGCAGAATGGATGTGATCACTCTTAATTACACCTATTTAAAGGTTGGGCAGCTTCTGCCACCTCCGCAAACACAGGAAGAGAGATGGGGCAGAGGTGCAGGATAGTTCTGTACACCCCTGGGGAGGCACCACACGAACCTGAGTGCAGAAAAGGAGGAGAAGGAACTGGGGGCCAAACTCTACACTTACCTTAGCAGGAAACTACTGACAAGCATTTTCCCCTGATTCAAGAAAGGCAAAAAGCAGCTCAGCCAGGCCTGGGGGCTGCTGCCCGGCCTTTCCTGCAGTGCCCCAGTGATTTCACAGATTGTCTTCTGGAAAAAAAATGAGATTTCACAATTACAGAACACAAGCTCGCTCTGGAGGCACCAGCGAGGATCCGTGGTGCCCCTCCCTCTTCCATGCTCCCCAGCAGTGCAGGCACAATGGGAGCATGTTTGTCACCATGGTGCAGACATCTGTCTGCAGCAGGGCTGGCTCTTGCTCCCTGTCACTCCCCTCACTCTCTCCTACACTGCTGGCAGCTGCAAACTGCACCAAGGACAGGATTCTGCACAAGCACAGCCTGTTTTTAGGACTATTGGCAGCCAAATCCCACCTGCACAGCAGTGCACTGTGCTGGCCCAGCATGGGGGGACAAGGCAGAAACAGCCTCAACCAGCCCAAAAAGCGAGCTGAACTGTGGCCTCTGCCAGTGCTGATATACACCCAAGCAATACAAGACACCAGCGTGCTTCCAGACCGCGTGCACCTGGTACTCTGAACCCCTCTCAGTTTTATTTTCATCTCCCTCTGCCCTGACAGAGCACTGGGGCTTTAAGGCCTGACTGCAGCCGGGTTGACAGCACACACCTCCCCCCCATGTACAGCCCATGACCTCAAGACACATTTAAAAAGCAGAATTACAAAACAAAACAAAAAACCCCATACTTTATTCTTCTCCCCATAGGTTTGGTAGTTAATGACCCATCAAACGCACCGTCATAGCATATAAACTGTTACCATAGTGCTGTACTGGCTCAAGTCTCTACAGTTGGAAGCTTCACATGACACTCCGACTTGCAAGATTACAATACAAAAAATAAGTAAAGTTTCAAAACCACATTATTTTAGGGCAGGGATTTAGGTCAGTTCAAAATACCAAGTCAGAATAGTGGAAGATACTGAAAATGAGACACATGTGGGTTCACACAAACAGAAGTGCAACATTCTCTTTAAGAACCAGGCATACCAAAACCCCTCAAAACTACTTCCCCTGTTCTCCCCACCCAGAAATACGCTTCCACCCTACTCCACCACTACTGAAGTCCAAACAAAGTCTGGAATTTGACTGAATTTATTTTAAGATTTAAGGGGGAAAGAATGCATTGCACAGGAGTGTTGGTAATATCCAAATAGAAATAAGCCAACCCAGTAAGGGCAAACTGCTAGATGGAACTTCTTGTTACCTAGCGTGCTAGATTATTCAGCTCAACCCTTAGTTAAAAAAAAACAAATGAAAACCAACAACAACACTTAGTCAAAGCTAATGAAAAAGAAACTCGTGCTCTTGCTATGGGTTGTCCATTGGTTTTTCACTTACAGGTGTGACGTGGCAGAACTACGTTTGTGATGGGTTCAAAGAAGCTCTGAAGTCTTTGCATACCCTGTGTGAGCACAACCGCTTCCCCAAGGCAGCAGAGCACAGCCAGAAGCAGCCCAGCAGAAGCTGCTCCTGCTCACAGCTGTCTGCCTGGCACACAGAAGTGGGAACGTGTTTTTGCAGAGATACAGAACTGTACCTGGGGGTGAGACTTCACTACTGGAAGCCAGGCTCTAAGCTGGCTCTCGGGACCTAAATCACACTTTTCTTTGGACAATAAATTTCAAGTTGCACTTACTGTCCTATTTTTCAAAAAAGGAATGATGGTCATAAAAAAAAATAAACAAAAACTATTACCTAAATGCGTTAGTTTCAGCTGAAGCCATCTTCCATCAGAAACCATAGGATCTGATACAACAAAGTTCTCCCTAAGGATGTTTATGAATAGAGTAGCTCAGTGCTTTATATACTAGTACTGCTGTATTTTGTCTCGTATCAAAAAAGAAAACAACAAAAAAAAAGTGTAACTGCACGTGCAGGCTCAACTCAAACCACTGTGACGAGCTTCACTGCTCACCCAGAGCCAGCCCCTCTTCCCTTGGGAAAAAAATACGAAGAAAACACAAAATAAAACCAGAATGAAACGTCACCGCCGCCCCGCCGGTTCCAGAGGAGCACGTCCCTCCTGGGGTCCTCACTCCTTGGTGTCCTGCTCCTCTCCCTCCTGGGTGCCATCCTCACTGGTCTCCTTCTCCTCCTTGCTGCGCTTGTTCTTCTTGTGCTTGTGACGCCGATGGCTCTCCCCTTCCTCGCTCTCATGCTGCTTGCTGGGGGTGGAGAAGGGGAAGGCCTCAGAGCCTGCAGCAGCACAGCTCTGCCACAACCGAGACCCAAACGCACCGACCTCACAGCACAGGCAGAGTGCTTGGATCCAGAACAAGAGGAGGCCGAGCAGCAGTGCTGGGGCACCAGGCTGCCATGGCAAAGCTTCCTGCTCACTGGGGATCATCTGGCACCACGTGCAGCCAGACCCGGGTCAGGCTGTGCCAGCTGCTCCAGGCAGCTGTGGGATGCCCCATGCCACGGGAGCACCCCAGCTGGGCAGGCAGCACGCTGCTGGGAATGCTGTCAGCATCACTGCCGTACTGCTCTGATTATTATTTATAAGAAACAGTGTCTCTGTGTCCATCTCACTTCTGAGGGAACTCTGATAGCCTTGCCTCATCACCAGCTTCAATATAAAGCACTGAAGCTGCTGAGAGAAGGATGAGTCCCAAACCTGAGAGATGCTGGGAAGCCTTTGCCCCTCTGAATGCGCTGGGGAAATCCCTGAGGTCAGAAACAAGAAGTGGGTCAGTGCAGCTGAGAGATGTGGGTTTCCTAAAGGGAGGGTAGGTCCTGATTCTACTTCTGCTTCCTCACAAGTCTCCCACCACTCCACCAGCTTTGTGCTTTAGAGATCCTCCATCTCCTCAACCACAGCTGTTTCCAGGGCACTGCTGGGGGCACGGACCCAGGATGGCACAGGGCAGCAACCCCAGCCCAGTATGATGGGGTGGTACACACCTGTGAGCCCCACACTGCTGCCTGCAGCACCTGGCAAGCCCAGCACGCTGTCTCCCAGCAGGGACACGAGGAAACCAGCAGCTCTGGTTTTGCCCTTGCTGGTTCCTGGCCCCTCTGGAGGATATTAATGCTGGTTTGCCAGCATTCGGTCACTTCTCCTCACAGGTTTAACATCACAGGAGCTCTCTAGAAACTGACCATTGTGTGACAGTAGCAGAATTCAAATTGAGGAGAGAGTACAAGAAAAAGCAAATTAAATGTGTCACGGGGAAATGTGTGGTCACTCAGCCCCACAAGCCAGGAAGAGCACAGGACACATTCTTACTGCAGCTGGGACACCAGTGCCAACAGCAGATGCCTGTGGCTGTCCAAACCTCTGAAGCTCTGCTTGAAGAGCTGCTGGTTGCAATCTGCTGACTTGTTTAATGAGTGGCTTTGCAGGCATCAAAAGAATGAAAAAAGTAAATGAAAAAAGAGGCAGTTCTCTCCCCTACATTCACCTCCAGCTACCTGGTGGGCAGCAATGTGGCAGTGGTTTATGCCACAGTGGTGGGTTAACCACCTGTCAGTAACTTCTTTCAGATTCCCAGTAACCCCAAAACTACAGTGAAGCTCTTCCATCCACCTGCAAATACGTTAACCACACCCAGGGCACTGCTGAGGGGCTCCAGGAGGGTCTCTGATGACACACTAGGAGTGGCTTCACATAGAAATCATTCTTTCATTTGCTTCAGAAAAGATAACTATCATTCTGACACTTTGAGCAACACACAGAGCATCTGTGTGTGGTTTAAGCAGAGAAGTCACCTCATTTCCAACCAGTAGAGCAGCCCAGTTCTGTAAATCACACCCTCTGATTTGGGCACCACTTTGGTGAATTCCAGTCTGCTTATGCTGCACTAATTCTGAGTACAGGAAGCTGAGAAATAACCCGTAAAGCTATTAACCTGTTAGGCCAAGATCAGCTCAGCTTCCATTTTTTTTCCTGTTTCATTTGGATTACGCTCCTAGCCTTTCTTTCCATCCTTTTGTTTCCAAACCTTCAGCAATCTGTCCCTTTTCAGAAAGCTGCACCTCTCTGTAAGGATGAGAGCAGCCTTTTGCCTGCAGACGCTGTACAGCAGTTTTTCTGACACTAAGAAGGGGAATTTCTTACAGAGCTGACACGAATTTCTTCCAAAAGAAAGAAACTGAAGCACCAAAAAAAAAAAAAAAATAATTGAGCAAGTCTGCTCAAGTCATTTCCATGATGTAAAGTGACACAGCAACTCAGAATTGTCTCAGAGTGGAGACCAGACCTGCTCTACACAGGAACACACAATACTGAAATGAGATGCTTTTGCACTAGGCATACAGTTCCTTAACTCTGGGACCCACGCAGCTCTGATGTGGTACCTGGTACAAGCTGACTTCTCTGTGAGACAACACTGCACATTTGTGGCACTGCCTGACATCCTGTGGCACCCTACTGCAAGCGCCATGCCCTGCCCAGGCACATCCCAGGGCTGCAGCAGAGCACGGGAAGCCAGCGTGACCAAAGCCCACCCTCGGAGCCCCCAGCTCCTTGCCCGCAGCGCAGGTGTGCTGCCACCAGCAGCCCGGTTCAGCCCCGCGGCCCTTACCGCCTCGAGGACTTGTGCTTGCTGCTCTCCTCCTTGTCGCGGTGCCGGCGCTCGCGGTGCCGGTCCTCCCGCTCCCGGCTGCGGTCCCGGCTGCGCCGGTAGTCCCGCTCGAAGTCATAGCTGCGCTCCCGGCCGTAGTAGCGGTACCGCTCGTCCTCGCTGGGAACAGAGTGGGAAGTGAGGCGTGGACAGCATGCTCGTGGGCCCCGAAGTCAGAAGATGTGCTCACAGGAATGAAGAACCCCTCCCCACCCAAGTTCTCTGCTACCAACAGCCAGAGGTACTCGTGGTGCTCCTGAAGGCCCAGAATACCTCGTTCCAAATCAAAGGACACACGTTCCTCTTGTCATTCTGCCTCCCCAGACACTGCTGGTCCAGAGAGTCTAACTCACAGGAAAGAATTACAAGTTAGGAGACTGCTTTCTTCCTTATGACTTTAAAAACCCACACAGTAATTCTGAGAGTCACTGACGGGGTCTTCCTGCCTGCACCCACATATCTGCCTAAGGCTCCTCATCCAACCTACACACAGGGGTGGGCACAATGTACCCCAAATCAGGCGCATTCCAGTCTCTTCCCTATTCAAATTTTTGAAGTTGAAGTCTAGCGGGTTAACAAGACCCACTGTGGGAAACAATATTCAGCCTCAGATAGAACTGAAGTCTGAAACAGCATACTATGACTCGCAGAAACAATGGACACCTATTTGTCTGGCTTATCAATCACCTGAGAGTGCTAAGGGACTCCATGGAGCACAGCTACTTGCCCTGCTTGGCAAGCATGCTCCTGGAGGTCAGTGTTCTCAAAAGCACACAAAAATGCCAACAATGTTCTCAGGCAACGTTCTCAGGAGCAGGCTCTGGCAAGAACCCCCTCAGGAAGTGCAGGAGCCTGGGCTCCTCACACTGCAGTACGCTTGCCTTTGGCTCAGGTCGGCACCATTTCCTCCTGCAGTGTCCATAAGCTCAACATTAAAGTCTAGGAAATGCTGCCCATTTTGCTCTGTGTCAGACTGTACATTCTGGTCATGTTCTGAATGGTGGCACTTCTGATCCTGAAGCCTGCACAACACTGATGCTGCTTGGGGCAGAAATACCACAGGCACCCAGGGCAGAGCATGTAAGGGATGGGCTCAGGATGTGCTGCAGCTGAGCCTTCATGTGAGATCTAACTCAACACTGGGAAGCTGAAGCTCCCTCTCCCACATGCTCCCAGCACTGCTGCCACCTGCTCCCATCAGCTCCCAGCTAGGTGGCTGCTCCAGCACTGCTCAGGAGCACCCAGCATCTCCTGAAGGGTTCCTGTTCCCTGGCTGGCTCCTGGTGACTGGTACCCCTGACCTGATGCCTCTGCAGGACAGCTGAGCAATGCACAGCTTCTCTCTTTGATGTGACAGCTTCATTTATGAGACAAGAAGCAACAGCTTTTATGGCTGCTGTTTCACACTGAGCTGTAAAACACCAAGTAAACAGAGAGGGGCTATTCTATTCCCCAGCCTCACATTACAGGTGGGAGAGCAAGCAGAACTGGTCCTGCTGGATTAAACAAAAAGAAAAGAAGCAGGAGATCAGACAGTGACACTGGCTCCTGGCTCTGTCTCCTATTGATCCCAAGTATGCTTTGCCAGAAGATGTAACTGGTACAGTCCCATCCTGTGAGCAAACACCTTTCCACACCCAGGAGAAGGCCAAGCCCCACAGGCAGCTGTGAGCAGGCCCCCGCCAGGCCCCAGCACTCACTTGTTGTACTCGCTGGTGGTGGGCGTGCGGTCCCTGTCCCGTTCCCGCTCCCGATCCCGCTCCCGCTCGCGCCGTGAGCCCGAGTACTCCCAGTGACTGCTGCCAGAGCCGCTCGTGCCTTTGTCCACCGTGGTCACCCAGGGCGTGTGGGACGTGGAGATGGGTGGGTAGCTGATGAAACCCGAGTCTGCAGCAAGAGAACAGCAACCCCGTTTGTCTGGAGCAGTAACAGCAGCCTTCCCACCCCTCCATCCCTGCAGCCATACCCCAGTCAGACAGCTGGACCTAAAGGTGGTGCCCTGCTCTTGGAGACAGCAAAGGCCCAGCTTCTCACAGTGTCCACATCTCCCTGTTCACCTTTACCCGTTCACTAAGAGCATGTGAACACCTTTTCCCTGAGGAAGACATGATCAAGACCAGATATTTACTAGTGTTGTTCCAAAACCACCCCTGCTCTTTATGCCAGGGCTACGCA
Source organism: Callipepla californica brunnescens (assembly GCA_023055505.1). Lineage (NCBI taxonomy): Eukaryota > Metazoa > Chordata > Aves > Galliformes > Odontophoridae > Callipepla > Callipepla californica. The sequence goes on from JALIRH010000013.1 coordinate 7,248,265, forward strand.
ATACTGTAGCTCTCTGCTGGTCCTCCTGTGGAGGAGGCACTATGGGGTCTCCACCAAAAAAAGCTCTAGTCCATTCCTCCCAGACATCCTGTTTTAGATGGCAAAGGGGCATACAGAGCTGGGCCTTCTTCTGCTGCCAAGTCAGCCAAGATTAGCCAGCAATTACAAGGTCCCACCTCTGGGCTCTAAGGAAGCAGCTGGGACAGCAGCTGTGATTTAAGGACACCCTCCGATGAGCCCAGAGCAACCAGTAGGTCCCAACTCAGGCACTGACCTGCAGGACCTGCCCAGCTGGATCAGGGCATGGCCCCATGCCACTGGTCACTGAGGAAAGGGGAGAGGACAGAGCACTGCAGGCATGGCTGCGATAGGGAAGAAAACCTAAAGGTCTGGCACCGTCTTTGCCACTAGAGAACCAAAGACATCTGCCTGCAGGCAAGGAAGATGATAAATTGTAGGAGGAGGGCACTCGAAAGCTAATGGAGATGTAAAGCTGATGGTTGTGCTTGTCCCTGTAGGGTGTGGGAAAAGGAAGAGCTAGTGTGCATGCAAACAAGCGTAAGAAAATGCTGCTGAGGCACAGAGGAAGATTCTCTGTAGCTGTGTACCTACACTGAGAGCAGTGAGTTTAGGCTTAGGACTCGACTACAGAACTGTCTCTGCTGCAGTATGGGCCATGTTCATCTTTCTGAACACCTTATGGAATAGTCAGATCCAGTGTGTTTCTGGTGACTGTGACAGTTTGGGGCACAAGCAAGGTTCTAGAGTCAAAGAAAGCACGATGTCTGTGAGACTGTGAAAACATCAGTGAAGAGATGTGACAGTCTGACTGCTCCTTGTCCTCAGTACTCACCAGCAGAGTTGTAGCCAAATGGAGGGGGCTGTCTGTTGTTGTAGCTGGCTGGCTGCCTTTGGAGAGAGAAGAGAATGGAATGCAGGTTACTCACTTCAGCAGCCTTTGGCTAAACCACCTGTACATTTAACCCACATTTTAGGAAGAACATCCTCACAGGAAACCCCTGGTTGCAGTGACTGTTTAACTTTGCATTGTAAATTCTTAGCAATGCCCACAGGTGCAGTTGCTTTGTCACACCTTTTGAAGCTGCTTTACCTCAACTGCTTGCCTTGCTTCACCCCTCCCTGGTGTAACCCAGGCACAGAAAGCTTCCTGGGAAATAACCCATGCTTATGAAGTACCTGGAGACTCACAGGAAACATCTGGATGAATGCAACACGCTATCAACTGCTCTGCAGTATGCTTATGTGCAACCCTAGTACTTACTGACTCCTTCCCGTGCTATTAGCACAACAAACCAAGGCAAACCAGTGCAATCAATCAGCACCTTGCTAAGAGAATTCAATCCAGAATCTCTTCCCATCTCCCACCCCAGACCAAACCTAGACTAGCAACCACTGGCACTGACTTCAGGTGAATCCTGCACTGCTCCTGACCATGGGGAGCCCACCCCAGGCACAGCCTTACCCATCCAGCGTTGGGATGAGGAGAGCTGGTGGTGGTGCCAGAGGCGGCGGGAACAGCCCTAAACACAGAAGGGAAATCATCACACAGAGACCACAGCCGTGCTTGAGGGGAACAAGACTACATGGCTGCTTACAGGTAAATGCAGTTAAAGTTTAAAATAAAATGGAATGTTTCAACAAGGACCTGCTGGGAATGCAGTATTTTCCTTTAGGGTTACATCTCCAACCAAAATAAAAACTAGCCGTGCTAGTTTTGTAGGGCTACTGAAAGAAAAATAAAGGAAGAGCTACCTTATATTTTGGCTCATTCATCATAAATGTAAGATTAATTATGGCATAAACATTAATCTTTACAGTCCTGTGGAAGACAGAAGCATGGGTTTTGAGATGCAGTTGCAACTATAGCAAAGGTTTTCATTGCTCCGTTGATTAAAGTGAGAATGAGAAAGTTACAAAAGTTGTTGCCCATCACTGCTCTTTAAAGCCAACTTTCTGAGCATACATTCATACAACTAAAAATCATAAGAAGACATGGCACCAACAAGGCAGAGACCATAGGCTAAAAACAGTCCATTTCTAACAAATGAAGAGTTTATATATAGGACCACAAGGCACTATACTCAGAAAGGAGTTTTAAGCAGTTTACAAAGGGAACCTGCAGAAGTGACATAAGCCTTGAAAGCCAAACTCCTCAATATTAATGGATGTGAAAGTGAGAAGGACATGCCAATTGCTCCTCAGGGAACTACTTAAACTTCTGTTCCTAACTGCAAGCAACCATTGGTTTGATTTTGCATGAAATGTATATATTTATCACTAAACATCAACAACAACAAAAAAAAGCACACTGTTCTGATGGAAAAGATAGGAGCCATCTGCCCATTTGCAGCTGTTTATGTTCTAGCCAGCAGCTCCAGGCTTCTCTTCAAATCCATGGAGACTGAGCCAGCTCAGCTGATGAAACCTGGGACAGTTCATCACCTCTTCCTGTAAGCATCTAAAGTAGGTCAGCAGAACCCCTCCCAGAAAGAGGGTCTCACTGCAACAGAAGCAGCCTGAAGTCTCTAACTCACCTCGCAGAGACCTGTGCTGCAAACAAGTTAAAAAGCATCTAAGGGTGAGATGTTTTTTTCTAGTATGAAAGACATCTTCCAATAAAATACAATGCCTAGAGCATTTCAATCACATTTGCTCAGCAAGTGTAAGTACTTCAAAATGCTACTGTTATAAACACCTCACTATAATGGTGGTGGATCACCTTCATTACCATAATTAGCAGGTATCCTCCTTCATCTCCCTTTTTCAACCTGGTTACCTGCATTGTAGTTCCTTGCAACAGCCTAGTTATTTCTTCCACCTTACTCCTCCCAAATAACTTCAGTCTAAATGCACCTGACTAGCATCTGGGTGCTGCAACATCTAGAATCAAGAACAGCATTTGCATCCAGTTTCACTACAATACAATTTTCTAAATCCAAGTTTACTACGAGCAGGCTCCTTTAAGGACTACAAGAAGAACCAGCTCTGCAATGTTAATGTACACTGAGAGGAGCACAAAGAGTGATGTTTTAACAAACAGAAATTATCTCAGTTTCAGAGATAGCCCATCTGGTAGAGGTTTTCTGTATTCCTATTTGGGAAGCCTTGGGCATACCATGAACACAAGAGCACAAACACAAAAGCCGTGCAACAAGTCCAACATGTCTGACACACAGTGAGGACAAGCACATTAAGTCCAAAAAAGTGCTTTGAGTGCAGACCTTTTGCAAGTAGATGAATCAAGTGTACAGTGTAACGCAGAGGCAGTGGCCTGACTGCACGTATGTGGTGGCCACCAGCCCTGGATTTACAGATGTACAGCATCTAGTCAGAACTATGGCTACACAAATTGCTGCAGTTTTTTTCAGATTTAAGTGGCCTTTGCTACCTTTAATTCAATGCCTGGATTGTTCTTCAGATTTAAAAGGAAAAAAAGAAAAGAATTATGAATCCCTAGTAATTATTATTCAGGCCCAAAATACAAGATAAGCAGCCAGAGTTCAGCACTGCATTGGAGTTTATTAGCCAAAGATTAACTGTGATCTAAAACGGGCCTTGGTGTCATCCTCTTTCAAGTTACTTAATCCAAATGCTCAATAGGGCCACCTGTGCATGCTGTTGTTATTAGAGCAAGTTAACACCTACCTGGAATAGGACCGGGCGGTGGCAGACCTATGGAAAGGAACGAGCAAGAAAAACAAGTGAGGACAACAGGAAAAGCATGCAGCCCTCTGTACCTCAAGCTATAGTTTTTGAACAAATGCCATTTCAAAAATGGTCAAATGCTAAAATGGCTGATGGGGACACTGAGCAATGATTGGTAAAGCCTAAGGACCTGCTGCCTGACTGCAGGACTAAACCTCTGATTTGCTGAGCCTGGGATGCCCCAGCCTGCAGCCCCAGGATGTCTGCACCGCTCAGCGCTCACCTGGAGGGTGCAGTGGTGGTGGCACAGAGGTGACAGGTGGAGGAGGGTGCAGGAAGTGCGGTGGAGGCGGTCCGGCGAGGGGGGGTGGTGGAGGGCCGGCTGGGGGAGCAAAGGGCTGCTGCTGGGGGGGCTGCTGTGGCTGCGCCGGCTGCTGGGGCTGCTGTGGGGGCTGGGGTTTGCTTCCGTGATCCCCGAGAACCTTGGGAGGCAGAGGAAAAGAAAACTGTTTTAAGCTATTAGTTCCTGAAAAAAGGACCTCGATGCACCAGCATAAAGGAAGTGAATCAGCCAAACGGGCCCTGCTATACCTGACAGATTAGGCTGTGCTGGGCCTGGGCACAGCACTCCTTCAGGAGGAAGAAAGCAAACAACATACTTACAAACATACCTTCTCGTAAGCAGAACAGCAGCACGACCAGATTCAAGTAGTATGCACAACTGTGCAAGACAGCTCAACATTTCAGTGCTACAAACACCATCTGATCCACTTCTGAGAGGCTGAATTCAGCCTCCAACACAACAGTCACCTGCACAGGCTTCCAAACAAGAGCAGCCATCCTTAAGGGTGACACCACACTGCTTCCTATTTGTCTTCTTTTTGTCTTTTTAAAATCCAGTTCGTCTTTCACAAGGACAAAAAGAAGAGTCCAAATTCTGCTCTAGATTGTGTCCATGTAGGTCAGAGGAAGACCAGATTCACATCTCTGACAAAAGTAGGTTAAACACATGCTACTGCTGAAGGAATGATCAATATGTAGGGAGACCAGAATGACTTGGCAACACAGGTACCAATGCTTCTAAGTGGGAGGAACAATAACCAACTTTCTCATAGCAAATTCCTTTTTCGGCCTCAGTTGGTAGAAGCTGGGAACTGACCACTAAGAAGTAAACAGACCATGAAAATACATGTGAAAACAAAACAGAAACTGTGCTCAGAAAGGGTAGTGTCTTTTTTTTTTGTTTGTCTGTTTGTTTTGTGTGAATTAAGGGTGGTTAGTAAGGTGATAAGAGATGAGTTCTTGCCATATAAGCCTACCAGAAATTGATGGACGTAAGAGATCTGAAATGGATCCAGTTTGAAGCTCCAGGCTTTTACTTCTTTTAAGATTCAGTAACACAGGCCCACTCCAAATCTGAAGTGCAGATGATGTCTCATGATGCTTAGTCTAAATGTTACTCTGAAGAAATGCAAGCCCCTCACAGAAGTTCTCCACTACAAGATTGGAAATTCCAACCTAACAGTGGAGGGGAAGGGAAAAATCCACGTGGGAGCCCCCCAGCTCAGCAATCTGAGAATACCTTGGGAGATCCAATAAGAAAGGGAAACTGGGCATTCCCATCCAGATGGGAAGGTTGGTGTTTGACAGGACAATCCCTAGCTCCTAGCAAGGTAAAGCTTTTAGCACCAAAGTTAACTCAGCCTGCAAAAGAGAGTGATACATGCATACACATTAGGAGGGGTGATACTACTACTCTATAGATGGAACAGTTATATGGCAGATCAGGAATGCACAGACTTTTATCAGGGCTCACTGAAAACGCAGCAAAAAAATCAGATTATTTTCAAGGCAGCTCAGAACATTTACCTGAATTGGATTTTCTTCAGAGGCATGCTTATCACGTCGCCTTCCTTCCACTCTCCTGATTGTGCCTGCCTGGCCACCGATCACATCAATCGTCCCACCCAGCTTCCTGGTACAAAGCAGATGCATCTTTTTAGGCTCAAAAATAAATAATTGAATAATAATTCCAGAAATATGCTGAATGAAAAACAATATTTATCAAGAGAAGCCTTCAGCACGACAAGTCTAGATTTCTCTTAGTTTCTGTCCAGTCTTCCGACTGATGCTGATGCCACTGAAACTATTTACAAATCAGATTGTTAGACGCTTTCTCTCCCATCCCCCAGCACTCTGTCAGTCAAAAAAAGTTCTGCCATTGTCTTCAGCAAAGTCAAGACTGAATCTCTGAACAAAAGTATACTCATGTAGCAAACTGCATTCTGGTTTGTACTTCTACGTCCGTACCCACATCATGCTCAGGACAAGACCATTTTTTATGAGCTTACTGTAACACCATTACAAGTTTGAGAGAGAGAGAGGCATCCACAAGGGAAGTTCAAGAGCCTCTCATCCTACAACTACAAAGCAATAGATTTGTGTAAATTTGGCCTTAGACATGCTTTCCACCAGTTCTGATAGAAAAGAAAACCAAAACATTTTAACTTTTTCCATTTAGCAGAATTTTCTGACTCTATAGGCAGTTTAGACAAGGTGAACAAAAACCAAGCCAGCTAGCCAGGGAGATTAAAGATTTCTCAGTGAAACCTGCTTACTTTGTCTAAGGAAAAAAGGAAATGTCATTGCTAAGCCCATGATTTAGCAGGGTCTGTGGTGATACCGCAGGGGGAAATGACTTCAAGCTTAAAGAGGGTAGATTTAGGTTAGATATAAGGAAAAAGTCTTTTACAGTGAGGGTGGTGAGGCACTGGAACAGGTTGCCCAGTGATGTGGTTGATGCCCCATCCCTGGAGTCTTTCAGGGTGAGGCTGGATAAAACCCTGGGCAACCTGACTGAGCTCTGCATGTCCCTGTTCATTGCAGGGGAGTTGGACTAGATGACCTTTGAAGGTCCCTTCCAACTTAAACAATTCTATGATTCTATTCTATGATTCTGGCTGATGCTCCAGTGCATGAGGATATTCCTCCTGGTCCATTAACCTGCATCAGTATTTCCAAAACAAGACTGCAAGTTAAAATGGACAAAAATGCAGCATAATTAAAACAGCACCAGCTTCCCTTACAAGGCTGTAGATTTCTTGAAGTCTGGGAGGGATGCATAACATCTGGAAGAAACAGGACCAATCTAATGACACTATGAACAATGACAGAAATACTAGCAAAGTGAGGGAAGTGCTCGCATGCAAACAGACCAAGAAGTGATTTATAAGCTTATTCTTGAAGTATTTGGTTGATTCTCTCTCAGACAAAACTTTATGTGGAAAAGGGAAAGCTGGGATGTAAGACTAATCCATGCAAGATAGGACTCCAAGTCCCTGACCTTTCTAGTCCCTCACAACTTTATTTTTCCTGAAGCTTTTGATTAAAAAAATCTACTATCTTATAAAGTCGAAGTGATTTTCCCTGCAGTGGCTGTCAATCAAAGTAACCCTTCTTCTTATGGCAGGAAGATACAAATTGGTACACATCTAGCACTGTAGCACATATTTTCAGAAACCAATAGCTCCTCTCATCAGTTGCCAAACATGTAATTCATCCTCATTTAAAAGCAAAGATTAACATCAAGGGAAGAAGAAAAAGCCAAGTAAGCATGAGCAGTCAAGCAAGGCATGCTTTTGAAGCTGAGGGGTTTGTCCTGTGCTTCCCACTTGGGTCAGAGTGCAGGGACCCATAAACGAGCAGGCAGGGGCTGTACAACCCTAAGCAAAGCACTGCTGCAATTGACAATAGGGAAAGAACGACCAAAGTAGCTTCCTGTAAAATTAAATCTTCCTTCTGTTTCAAGTTTGAGGAGATTCAGATGTAGCCCAGGTGGATACCAACTACGTCAGAGTGCTCACAAGCTTTATATCTGCATCACTTCTTACCTATTAGGAGGAGGCCCAGCTTTCATGCGTCCTCCCACTAGAGCCAAGAAGTCTGTTTTGAATTCTGTTTTGATGATATTGTTTTCCACTTCTTTTTCAGCATTTCCTGTTCGCCCTTGCTGGACCTAAGGAAAATAATATACAGATTTAATGCAATTACTTTCAAATCAATGAAGCATCAGAGATGATACTGCACTGAAGGTCTCCATTGAGAAACCATTACAGTGCTCCTAGAAACAAGCAACCTACTCTACAGTCAAGGAGGCTGACACTCCTATAAAGTAGCTGGTTATTCCAACCTGTTGTCCCCTTTTTAACCCATCAGAAGTCCAAAAGTTTAATAATCTCACATTCAGTTTCACGTAGTCCTCAAATCAAAACTGAAAATAGTAACATTTGCTTGACTCGTTGGTTTGAGTTCAGATTAACAGCTGTGTGCCACCTAATGAAATTCCACAAAGGCTTACAGTTCAGTAGTAAGTTACCGTGTGCTCTTATGCTATCTCCATGACTACAAAAAACCAAGCCCTGGCTTTACTGCATGCACGTGCAAGGACTACACGTCACCTACCGTGATCTTATTTTCAGTGCTGATGGGAGGAGCAGGATCCAGCCCAAGCTGAAGCCGTCGCTGCTTTTCACAATAAGCTTTCCACGTTTCTTCATTGAATCCGTAATTAAAGTAATCAGAAAGATCAGCACCTGATAAAGGGAGTGGAGGTCAACACTGGGATTCTGGTAGGTCTGCATTCTCAAACTGTCCTTTAACAGCTTAAACAAAGTTAAGAGAACTAGTCTTTGTATTTACAGAGTTCATTTCATTCAGTCAGAAAGCTGCTGTGTGCCACAGCTAAGACTGCTGCAACTTGGAGTGGCAGGAGGACTGCAGCCTAGACAGCAGCAGGACTGCTCGGGGAGTACAAGTACATATGTATGCAGGCTATAAAAAGAGAGGCTGGCAGACAGCTATTCAATAACTGTTTTGTGGTTTTTTTTTCTGACTGGTTTCCTACAATTGTCCAAAAGAGATGAGAACTGGGGAGAGCACACGAAGCACCACCAGTACATGGAGTGACATGGCTCATACTATACTATCACATCCTGGTCACAATCCTAACTGTGGTCATCCAAGACGTTAACTTAGTTTGACATTCACTCTCCTGTAAAATGTACAATTTCCCCTTGAACGCTTCTGAGCAAGAAGAGGCCTCCACTCCTTGCCAAACAAATGCAGATGCACAGAGATAAATGCTGCAGCTCTGCAAGGCACAACTGGCAGCAGGAAACATCATAGAGCATCTTGCACCTTGCTGAAGTGTCCCTTACATGCCCTTGCACGGACACTCCCAGCCAGTTCTAAAACAAGCAGCGGATGCACAAGGGCTTAGCACAACCCTCTGGTCACGGTTCTGGATCTACAAAGTGAGGTTGTAGTTTATCTCCAAGGTAAGCCACTCCTCCTGTTGTACCTCCCAGATATGCAGATGTCAGCAACACAGATTCAGAAACACTCACTTATCTCTCTGACTGGCCTATATTTCAGCCTTCTATTATTTTTTCCACACCAGATTTCTTCATTCTCTCTCTCCCTAAAAGAGACACCAACCTGCTGAACAGCTAAAGGACATAAACCTGAATGGCTGCTGAGTAAGCTACTTACTTGCCATCTCAAATAAACTTATGGGCCACACCTCTGCTGACACCTTCCTTCTCTATGCATACTCCAATGCTATTTTTTAAGTCTAGTTGGCCCTGTTTTGGTCCAGGGATGTCAGCACAACCACACTGATTTCCGTGCTTTGACTCTGAACTTCACTTTTTTCCTTTCAATCTTTTCCTCCTAGCCCCCTCATCCTCAAATCACAATCAATAGGAAACGAACATACATTCCTACATACAAAAAGCTACAATTTCTATACTAGCTATCATTAATCACCATAATACATCAATGCAGCTATCTGCACTGCTATATTCTGACACGCTTCATTTCAAGCAGACAAGAGATATCTAAAATATGCCACAGATAACCTTACAGAAGTACTACTGACTAAGGATATTAAAATTTCTGAAAGACAGGTAATACATAAGTGCACCTGGGAAAATAATATTTCTGTAAAGAGACAAGTGGATTTTACACTTCAGCTAATATTTTGTTACATATTTTATTAAATTAGCACAGCAAATACTTGGAGCTCTTTGGTTTTTCCACTTACTGCTCTTTTTTCATCTTAATTTGGTACAAGTTCATTTGTAGTATCTCACAGCTGTGACTTCCGAGAAGTCTCCCTCATACAAACGACGAGGAGACAAAGAGACTGTGTATATACGATCATCTGCTGTGCAGAGTTCTGCCTACATAACACTGCCCTGAAGTAGTTAAGTGGTGACTGCTTCCTCAGTCATACACATAGGGGCAGAATCTTGCTAAGAATTAGGCAATGCTGCTTTTCAAAAAGATAAACCATAGCCATATCAGAGTAGAAAGCATTTTGCTCCTCTCCTTTAGTCAACTGTCTGCAGCAGTAGAATTTAAGAGAAAAATCTGCTTTTGTATTAGGATACATTGCTCACGACCACTGCCCTGAAGAGGGGATATTTTACCCACAGCCCACGTGAGAAAGCTGCATGGCGTGGCTGGGAGCGTGGCCACAAGATGGAAGTGAGCAGCTGCTGCACACGAAGGACAGAGCATGTGTCACCCTTAGCCAAACAGCTTCATTGTACTGCTATCAGTGCAGCGTTTACTGAGCGAGTGAATTAACAGCGTGCTTTAAAATGTGTTCTTTTTAGGAAAATTGTATCAATAAATTAAATGCAAACCAATTTTAGGTAAAAGGGTGGCTCAATCAATCAGTAAACATAACCAGTTGTCTACACAGACATCAAGAGGCTGAGCAGAGTAAGTTCTGGCATCCCCCTTCCCTGGCAGCAATAAATGGACAGGAAATACATATGAAATTAAAAGACAACTGCAAAAAATATTTACCACAAGAAACTGTGAGGCCCCACCTGGTTTCCTCCATGGCTTGTCTTCAAATGAATCTAAATCCACTTCTATAACAGGCAATCCGTTTATATTCCCTGCAGCATCTAAATCAATACCTTTGGGCTGCAACTTGGCTTTGGAGAAAGAGAAACTGTTACTGCCTTTAATCCACTAATTTGCAGAGCAAATTGCTCTAGTTAAAAAAGTGCTACTCTGAATTTAGTGCTGGCTTTACAGCATGAAAGAAACCACAGTCAACTTTCAAATAAAAGAATATAATTTACTAACTCTGTGAAGTGCCAGAGTGCTCTGCACTTGCAGTTAAATAACAGAGAAGCAAATTCAACACAGACTGATACTACAGTTGCAAATGATTACAGCACGCATGACATATACCCCGAACAAAGAAAAGAACTTTTCTCCCCATGCAAAATACTATCTTCTCCCTCTTCAAAAATGCAGTTTTGCTTAAAACAAAAAGCTTCTTCAGGATTTATCTTGAACAGACAGCGTACCAACCGGAGTCAAAAGAGAACCACTGGGTACAGAACCCCCAAGGGAAATCTGTGCTCGTATTCTCCATCAGAGGGAAAGTTGTTTGCATAAAGAAATTACTGAAGCATACAAAGGCCATGAAACGACAGTCTCACATATGAGGAAGGAGAGAATACAAGTCTCAAATACTATGTAAGTTAAACTGAATGGTGGGGAGAAATCAACCTGCAGGAATATGCATGGCCAATACTCTAGGCTATGCTTTTTTCCTTTATTTCTCCATTCACTGTTCTGACTTGATCAGATTCACTGATTTATTTCCCTCCAAAAAGAGCACAAGATTTGCAGCTGCTCTGCCTGCCACTGTCAGAGAAATGAAATATTACAAAATGTGAATGATTAAAGTAAGAGCAATACCTGAAGCTGATGCTCCATAGCCTCTACCCGTTTTTAAGTTTAGATTCATAGGAGTTCCCCTATATGGAAAAGAATCACAAGGTTGGTATCCAGACAAATTATGTGGAGTTCTACAAAAAGTACAGTAAAACCCTGACATCCTTCACAAGACACTTAGCTCACTTCAGTTTACTCACACCTTTCTACAATTTTTAATACTAAGCTGGAGCACCCTAAAAGTGAGATTCATTTGGCACCCTAACCCTATGCAAACACAGGAAACATACTTACTGGCCAACAACACTGATATGAGAGTTGTCTTAATCAAGAACAAAAAAGGTATTTCAAAGAGCTGCTGGTAGCTACAAGAATGAGGACAGTTATTTAAATGGAACTGAACAACATAGAAATTAAAGCTGCACCTCTACCACAGACTGAGGAGAGAGACAAAGAAGGATCACATTTCAAAAAGGATGTCTGCAAAATCTAGTGAGCTGCTGACAGAATGGAGCACTGCTATTCAAAGCAACCCACCAGACTCCAATCACCTCTATGACCAGAGATGTAAGAAACACATGAAGTAAAAAAATCAGAATGCGCTGCAAAGTACATGCAAGCCATTTCTTTAAGAGGAAGGCTGCTAAATCAAAAATACTGTCTTATTTTTATTAAGCCAATGTAGGTACAATTTTAATTCAGTGACGTTCTTTCCTGGTTCACAAATGAGCCTCACCATTTGTGAATCATAAAAAAACAGACAGTAGAAACCAATCAGTTCACAGCTTCTGTAAATTCTTAACAATACAGATCTTGCTTCTCAAAGTTTTCACAGCTGATGAGTTATAAGTAGCTTCCCACCTTCAATTTTACTCAATCAAATGATAATAAATATTCAGTTAATTTTCCAGCAGCAGATCCATTATCATTCTGACTTTAAAAATGGATTTCAACAAACAATTCCTTTCCTGCTTTCTGGCCATTGCTCCCATGCCTCCCAGGATGCAGACCAACCCTTATTCCCACTTCCAATGAATACAGCAGCTCAGCTTTGGATAAAAACCTGTGACCACAACCAGACACACATACATGTATGACGGTGCTCCCGTTTTAATATTGCCAATAGTAACTTTCACGTCGTCGTCATCGCTGTCACTGTCACTGTCTTCTTCATCATCCTCTCCACTGGGAAGGGCCTTACAATAATAAAAAACACACAGGAGTTTATTAACACATAAAGGTGAGAAGTTCCCCTAGACAGTAATTCTAACCTTATAAATTTTGCGTGAGGAATGTGTTATAAAGAATGACCTGATATAAAGATAATGCTTTCTACTGCACTCCAAAGCTGCCTATGGACACAAAAAAAAACAAACAAACCCATGGACACAACCTGCCTTCAGCATAAACAGACAGGAGCCCAAGAAGAAACTGCTGTGTCCTTTGAAAAAGTGACCCCTAGATGAGAATCAAAGCAGGATTTCTCAAGGTGGGACTGGCTTAACCCAGTTCAAAGAATTGCAAGACATCTCACAGATCCACTCTCCTGCTTTCTTTGAGACAGGTGGGAGAGTCTGACATTCCTTCACTGGTCCACAGTCACAGTATAAAACTACAGATAAAGTCACCAAAATATTCACCAGCCTCCTCATAAAGCCCTTGGCAGAAGTATGCTCTCACACCACAATCTTCAAGCAGGAAGCTGCTGAAGAGCTCTGTCTGGCTCATTTCTCACATGGAGTTTATTGACTTTACACATTAGTTCTGCAGTTGCTGATCTGCCTTCAGTGCAGCACTCACTGTGATCAAGAACACACCTCTGCTGCTGGCGTCCAAGATCACAGGAAACCTCCAGCAGGTGCAGTTTTATACGATGTATGATCTGAATTAACATTTCACCACTACAAAAGGTCATGGGAAGGGTGTTCCCAACGCTCTCTCCCTTTCTATAGCAAGCAGGTTTGATAGAACGCTCTCCAGGAATGCTATTAACGTACCACAGGGGCAGAAAATAACCCCACTGAAAAGACTGGAGGACAAGGGAGGGGAGAAGCAAGTCTCTTCCCACCCATTCAGCAATGAGATGAGGTCTGAGAAAGAATCAAAATGAGACCCCCAGCAAGCTCAGCACTTTGGGCCTTCTACTGCAGCGTTCCCTGTATTTTACTGACTCCCAAGTAACATAATATATTGAGCTGACAGCAACGCCATACTTTTCCTTCCAGCCTGTGGTATCAGAGGCCTTCCTTCATCACCTCAGTGGGCATAAGCAGTGCTCAGACCACAGCTCACTCTGCTCTACACAAGACAGACCAAGATGAGAAGCCTGCTGCTGCCACTAGCATTGGGAACTGTCAGGATACCACAGCAGTACAAAGGAATTTGGCAGCAGGACCAGCACCTTCACAAACACATCTTTTTATATGTGAATATTTACAAGCACAAAACCCTCTACCATTTGCAGCAGAACACATACATGCTGTGACACCTCTCGGTCTTCGTTGCCGATGGGCCGGTTCTCCTGAGGAGCATCTTGCAAAGGATGAGAAGATTCTGCATGTCTAGTAAATGCAACAGGTAAAAATCAGTGGACAAGTCTGACTTAGAGGTTTACCTACAAACATTTCTAAAGCATCTGCCCAGGTCACTTTCATACAGTGGTTCTACTCATGAAGCGTGCTTACACTGCTGGCAGTTAGCTCAAACGTAAGACAAACTGTTAACCACCCTTGCTTGGCTTTGCTTTTCCTGAGAAGAGCAAGGTTAGTATTTCAAAGAACACCTGACAGACAGCAAGGCCAAACATCACTAAGCAGTTTATGCTTGTGGCTGCTGCAACAGCTTCCAGTTTTGGTTTGACACAAACACCAATGATAGAATAAAACAATAATTCAACATCCACAGTGTAACAAAACTTATCTTGTCCTAAAGACTGCTACTAACATGTGTATACAGTAAACGATAGGGAGACTTATCCAGTGGACAGACAAGTATCTACCCCACCTTGCTCTTCATTCCAGATTAGTCCTAAAGAAACAACAGCCAGTTTAAGATTTATCTCCAATGAAAGACTTGGTACAAACAATAACTGCCTACTGCATTCACCAAGTGAGGAAGTCAAACTGGCACACGTGCTAGAAAAGAGTACACTGCATGTTACAGGTCTGAAGGTGAAGAGAAACCATTCTTCTCTAATGGCACAGGTAAAAACTCAGCAGAACTTCAGAACAATTTTGGTTTTTCTAACACACCACTGAAGGAGCCCAAGCCAGTTCTGCCACCAGGACTTTGTGGGGACAAAAACCAAACCAACAACTCCACAATTAATTTTAAAACATTATGTCTGATAATAAACACACACAAGGTTATCTTCAAAAAGAAACACACGTAACACCTAACAGAATCCAAACACTGGCCAGATTAAAAACACAGAGGAGACTGCCTAACAGGAGACACCAAACATATAAGCCAGAGATCACACTAACACAACTCAGTAGCTAGTGAGAAAAAAAGAATAAATCAATTAAAAAAAATAATTCAGACAGGAACAATCTGAGCAGTCAGTGAAGCTCTCATCTTGCAAAATCCCCTCAAATACAGAGAACTTCAGTCAAGTGGAGACCAAAGAGATGAACGAAGGTTCAGCAGCAGAGGTGATGTTCCTGAGGATGGCTGAAGATAGTTTTTATTATACAAATTAGCAAATGTGTCTAACAGAGAAATCAGCCTCTGGAATTACACCCAAGTTGCAGACATGCTTTGTTACACAAGGACCAGAAATTGCACGGCTACAGAGAACTCCACAGATGGCTCCGAAAACCTTAACAATGGTTTGCTAAATCCAGGCAACTTGTAACATCAACCTCACTCCTAGAACTTTCGTAAGAATTCAAGATGACTGAATTAAGGAAGAGTGACAAGTACTACCTCCAGCTTCCAGTCACACGGAGGATCTGTGGGTGTGCATTAGAATTTGTGAACTGGAGTTCAAATAAACATTTGCTAAGTGACAGTCAATCCCTAACCTGTCTGCTCCCTGGGAACAAAGAACCTGACAGCACCACAGCCATCATCTGCAGGCAAAGAAAAGTCAGAGCTGTTCTATTTCCTTGGAACACCAACGTAACCCTACCCACTGCACGTAGATGGTACAGACTGCAGGTACCCAACACATCCTTTAGGTTAGGGAGTGTCAGTGGGTTCGTGTCCTGCACTCCAGTTCATGGATAAAGTCAAACACTGCAGCCAACCCAGCTGGAGTGGGCAGCTGCTCACAGAGCTGCAAACAGAGCCATCTTCTCAGAATGTACCACAGCTCTGAACTCAGGAAGATACTCATCGTGCAACAAGGCTGCTGCCACATGCATCACAGCTAATGGAGATGCTTGCTGGAAATTCAGTTTTTAAACCTTGCTTGTAAAACATATCTTTTTAGAAGAAAGGGACACACAACAGTTTCATGCTAGAAACTTGTTGCTAACTATCTCAACTCTAGTTGGGGGTTGGACTAGATGATCTCAGAGGTCCCTTCCAACCTCTACAATTCTGTGATCTAAACCAAGGGTGGCTCTTCCTCACAAAGCTCATTTAATGTTTTTTGGTAATCACTTACCAAGCTTGCCTAAAACTTGTGCTTTGTTGTTTTTTTTGTCCATTTGTCATATCACCTAAGCACAGCACATGTACTGCAGCAGTAGGATAGTACCTGTAACATCACTGAAGTTCCAGACACCAGATTCACAGTGACCTTAGGGAAAAGTGAGTGTGACAAAGAGCCGTGTGATGGCACTGAGCACATCACAGCTCAGCCAGCACTGGGACATTCTGACACCATCCTGCACGTAAACATGGCAACACAGAGCAAATGCTGAAAGGAAGGCTTGCTAGAGCAGAATACACTGCAACTGCAGAGGAGGTACTGTCCAGAAGAGCAGGCAATAGTTTCATGCACAGAAATCAATGCTGATCATTGGGCTACTCTCATAGCTTTCATCTGACAGTCTTACCTGAATCACAGAGTTTACATATCATAAAAAAAAAAAAGTTACTGACTTGATGGTGTTAAAAGTTTAACTTAGGCTCAAGGTTTTTAGCTTTTCCTGGCTAAAGGACATGCCACAGCTTTAACAACACCAGACCAACATGAAGTCTTATCCCCAGGCCACTTTATTTTCCCTGGGAATTAAACTGGAGAAGAGATTTGATTTAAAATTTATTGGAGGGGAAAAATGGGAGTAAGAGTTTCAATTCGAATGGGCCGACTGACCCAGTTCAACTTCCACACGTGCAAGTGCAAGTCTGACGGTGGTGGCCCCGTGCGATGGGCAGGGCTGGGATGCTGTCCATGGCATTCCTCAGGCTGTGCTCAGCCTCAACAGCACAGGCTAAGAACGAACAAACAGCCTCCAACTTACCCAGAAGTTGGTCCGTCTTCTTGCTTGCCAGTGGTGTCATCTGGAAAAGCGGTAACAACAGAATTATTCAGGCAAAAGCACAGGTCAGGTGTAAGCACAGAATACGCACGGTGAGAGAAATACCGAGCTGTGACACGGCAAGCGCGACCCCAGGGCAGGCTGACAAATTTCAACTAGAAACGGTGCAACCAAAACACCAAGAAGCCACAGCCAGCCAACAGGACCCCGCACCACGCGGCCAACAGCAGCCGCCCGCAGCAGCCTCAATGCCAAAGGCAGAGGCGCAGGGAAAGGCGCGCGCCGTGCGGGGATCTCCGCGCAGCTCCGTAACGCGTCAGAGCTGAGGAAACGCGGGGCCGCGCAGCTCGGAGGGCGGCGGGGACGGCCCGGGCTGCAGTGACCGCGGAGCCGCCCGGCTCCGGCCGCAGCCCCCGCCACGCGCGGGCACCCGCCCCCCCCCGGCCCCGCGCCCGCACCCCCCCCCCCGCCGGCCCGTACCGCCGTACAGCCAGTGCTCCTCGTCCTCCTCCGCCTCCAGCGGCGCCCCGCCCGGCACGGCCCCGGCCGCCGGCGGCTCCAGCTCGGTGGCCATGGCCGAAGGGAGGAAGAGGAGGAGAAGAAGCGGCGTCCGCGGCCTCCCGGGCCCCGCTCGGCTCCCGCCGCGGCCTGAGGCGAGGCGCGCGCCCGCTGCGCTCGGCACGGGGCGGGGAGGGCCGCAGCCGCCGGGCCGGGCCGCGCCGAGCACGCCCGGCTAACGCGCCGCCATCGCTCTTTCTTTGCCTCCCGCGGGAGATGAGGAGGGGACGGAGGGAGAACGGGACGGGTCGGGACCCCCGGCGGGAGCGGAGGCGGCCCCGGGCCCTAGCGCCACCCGCTCCCGCCGCCACAAAGGCGCCGCGCAGCGGGACGGCGACCGCGCATGCGCGGGGCGGCAGCGCATGCGCCCAGAGAGGCGGGGGCGCCCGACGCGCGGCTTCGCGCCTCGCCGGGCCCACCTGAGGGCGGGGGGAGCCCGCTTGCTGCTCTGGAACGCGAAGGGCGCGAGCGGGCGGCGGCTGGGGGCCGCCCGGGGAGGAGCGGGTCTTGGGAACGGTGCCGTCCTTCCAGCGGTATTGGCGCGGCCCGGCAGGGTCTCCGTGCGAAAGACGGCAGCGCCTTTTGGGCGGGATCTGCGAGCCGGTCCCGGCGGAGCAGCGCCGGAGCCCCGCGGCCGCGTCCTCTCCCGCGGCGGTTCGTGCCCTCAGCCCGCGCCGCCGCCTCGGCCGCTCAGTAGCTGCTGCTCGTAACACGGTGGACAAGTCCTTTTTTTTCCCCGTGCAGCGCTCAGCCTTGCAGACTTGGCTAAAATTATCTATATGTATAAAGCCAACAATACTTACAGCAGTACTGATAGCAAAGATGGATGTTGGCATAGATATTTTGGCAAGATTCATTACTGAAACTACATTCCAGCAGTAAAAGCAGAGGGAAAACCCCAAATGTTCTTAAAATGGACCTGCGCAGCAGTCTAGGTGGTCACATCTCATTAACCCCAATGGGACTGATACCACGGCTCAGCCAGACGTTCTGTATTTGCCGTAACAAGAAAGGAACATTCTCCACATTTCTCAAATAATATCCCGTAGCGGTTACATGCCCGAACAGCACATCAACCCAGGTGCCCCTGTATTCGTCCAAAACAACTGAGGACATCGGTTTCCAACAAAAAACACTGCTGGTGCCTATTTTGGGAATGTGATGTTTTCCCCCCCAGGGATGAACCAAAGGCTTTAATTTTAAGCCCTGCTTTCACAGCTACAAAGTTAGCCTGCAAGCACACACAAAAGGCTGCATTGTCCTACGGCCACAGCACTCACATGAGCTGATGTTTTATTTCATGATCACACTATCCATGCTCAGGTTAGGCTCCCTCTGCAGAACTACTGTAATGGAATAGGAAAAAAACCTCTCAGCTCTCTGAGCTCAGCATCACTGCACTCCAGCGGTGACACTCAGAGCATGTGCCATGAAAAGGAAGGCTGCAGCCACAAAAACTCCTTGGAACAGAGGGTCAGCATGCCAGCTGAAAAACGTTACACAGGAGACTAACTGTGATGTCCATTCTACAGTTGTGTTTTTGGGAAAGCCTTCCTAAGTTTTCCAAGTGTTTTCCCATCAACCAGACAAACCACGCTGGGAGTCCTGCTGCTCTGTGGCTCATATCAAAGAAACCAGTGACTGCCATCGCGCTCACACAGTGCTGCAGGAGACACAAACCACTTTGTTTCCAGAAACACACGGCACTATTCAGAGGTTTTCATCTTTAAATTTAATTAAAGAAAAATGTCTCATAGTGATTAAGCGTGTCTGACTTCCAGCTTCTTTAAACGGCATAAGCCTATGCAGTAAAATGTAGAAATAGAGCTCAGAATTTCATCTTAAAAAGAAAAAAAAAAACCAGCTTTCAAGGTGTGAGGTCGTATTAAAAAAGTGGCTGTTCACTTGTAAACAGAATAAAAATGTTAAGAAGACAATTTAAAAACTTTCATACACCTTAAACAAAACCACTTTCTATAAGCCATACAAGTAACATTACAGCATCATAAGGACAGCAAGAGCAGAAGAAAATGGCAGAGGAATCGCACAACATTACTTACTGAAGTAATAACTTATTTACAGTGAATATTAATAGCTCGACGTTTTTATTGCTCTGATGGTAGTGTGTTGACAAGTAAACAGAGAAAATCGTCACGGTGGGACAGTAATATGCATATATTTACAGTTTTGCATACAGTGGTTTTTTGTACCTATCGAGAAAAGTATAGGGACATTTCCCCCCCAGGTCAATTCCATACTAGATTTTAGCAAAAATGTTCTCTTTTTTTCAGTTATTCACCTACAACTGAGTCCACACTTCCTACACATCCCTGTGCACATTCTAAAATACATCTTTCCTCCTCTGATGGCAAAAGAACTCCAGAAGCAGGTGGGGAACTGGAGGTAAGAGCTGTAATGCTCTGTCAGTATTCCTTAATGCTCCTCACATACAAAAAGTTCCAAATTAAAAACCAAAGCAAAACGGGCATTTCATAGATCCAAGTTAAAAAGGAAAGTGTCAACATGTTTATATGAAAAAATGAACACTGGTTAGACAAATATTCCTGTAAGAGCTTTAAAAAACTTGCTGCAAACTCACACTACATACTGCTACTAGTCTTCTTTCTTGTTGCACAATGTTTTCCTTTTGCTGAAGCCAGTCAAGGCACTGTCTTCGCCATTTGTGTTACACTTTGCTCTGTCAGTCTGTTACGTTTCTATACGTGCTTACACCAATTAACAAGCATCCTATATAAACAAGCTTACCCATTCATGTTGACTTCTTATTGTTGAAAATGAGCTCTCCAGCAGTATGAGATATAAGCTACCTGCCAGACGTTTTTATATTAAAGCTGAGGATAGCCTGGGCAAAAGAGAACCTGGAGGCAGAGGAGTTCACAGCAGCATTTACAGTTGCTTTCATCTTTAAATGAGCTATTAAACCTGTCTTTCAGATGCAAATGTTAATACCACACGCTGTTATTGTATTTTAATGCAAATTTATCGTCTTACTAAAACATGGAGCTTGCTGTAAACTTCTGCTTTGGCTCTCATACTCTGTTAGTTGCTTTATGGCCAAATTTTTAAATGCCTATTAAAATATAAAAGGAAAAGACCCTTCCATGGTTTGAACGCAATTGATATTTGAGGACAAGGTAAAGCGTAGAGAATTTATGTAATTGAAATGTAAACTTTTAAAATAAATATCCTGTGCTTAAGTGGGACACTCAGGGTACTCTGTCTGCTTGGCACTGCATTTCACTGGAACAGGACAGATCAGCTGAGAAACTCTCAACTCCATACAATGAAATCAGCACAGACTCAGCAGAGGATTTCTGCTCGCAGTGTGCAGAGGGCTGCTCAGCACTCAGCACTGGCATTTACTGAAGCTCTCACCTGCCCCTGCTCTCAGTTGGAAAAGAACACTTTGAAAATATGATCATATAAAAGCAAAAATTAAGAACCTGCTGAGATTTCTCAAGTTTCTTATACAAAGTTACATAACAAAGTTATGGCATAACTATAAGAAACTACTATGGTTCCGTCCAGGTAAGCTCCCTTCACTTACACCACAAACTTATTTTTAAGGGAAATTAACTGTGCTGTGTCAATTTTGCTTTTCACTGTTTCTTTCTGCCATTAAGTATTTTCTCTGCTTCCAGTTAGCACTCATCCTAAAAAAAATAAAAACGGACAGAATACTTTTCATAGTTCTAGAACAGAAATCTGAATTGCAAGGTGTCGCTCAAGTTAAATTAACACAACAATGCAGTTCATCCATTAAATTATATTACAACTGCAATTGATCAGTCAGTCATTCCCAGTGTACTGGTCCAACTAACCTCTGCACTAACCATACAGAATTCAGACCCTGAAGCATTAATCTGAGATCAGGAACTACTGCAAGTGCTGGAGTCCAACACAGCTGTACACATAGAAGGGTGAAAGTTGATTCCAAATAACAGCTTACATAGAACTGGCCTTCTGTAAACACTGTGCACTGGGTATCTGGCCCAGTACAGCTATTAGAATGTAATGACTTTACTAATACTGTATGTTAACACAATATTGCACACTGAAGAGATGCAAATACATTCAGAGGAAGTTCTAAGACAGTCTGAAACTAAAAAGCAACCTATGATGATGCTGCACGGAGTCAAGTCACTGCAAAGAAATGCCTGCAGACTTTTATGATATTCATCACAATTACTGCAGATGATCAGTTATCTGTTTGTTTGTTTGTTTTGCCTCTCTTATTTCTAGTTAGGAAGGGGGGGAGGGGATACAATGCATTGTCATTTGCTTATTTCTTCATTTGCTATGAACAAATGGTCTTGCTTAGGCCAGGCGTTACAGGAAGCTTTTCTATAGTCATTTCCCTTCCTGAAAACAGGCAAACAGGGAAGAGTACAAAAATGCTTCTGAATTCCACAAGGCATTTGTGACTCTTCAGGCTGTTCCTGAATACCAAAATACACACATAAGCCCATTCAACTGATCTACTTCCTCCCATCAGCACATTCTGAAATACTGCTCTGATTTATTTCCCCTCTGGAAAGGGATGTCAGATCATTTAACTGTCAAAATGCTGAAGTACTATCATGCTATGAAAATATTCACTGTTACTTCAACTTTCATTCGCCTGTTGCAAATTCTTCTCATTAGTAATGACTCTCCCCAATTACAAAACACACTTTTTCTTACTCTGAAAAGAAAACAAAACACCCACAGAAACTGACTTTCAGATATTCCAAGTTTAAAAAGTGGGCTTTGGCATGTTTTGCTAATAGCAGCTGCCACCTTGCCTTATATGTGACTTTTTCAAAAGATAAATATTTAAGGTTCCTATTTCAGGTGCCACAAATAACACCTGAAATGTAACAGACAGAAAAAAGACAAATGCTTGCTACACATTTTTCATCCATTTACTAAACAAAAGTGCAACGGAACCCTACACATCTGATAATATGTACAAACTCATTATGGCTTTATCATAAAACAGCATGTGAATGGGTCTATACAATCAGAGGGATGATAACAAGTGTAATGAATAAAACCATGTCAAACTGTTGGTAATAGAACAAGAGCTATATTACATTCTGTAAACCTTGGCATACCACACTTTACATTATGCAAAGAGTCAATATTTACAAGTCTATAGTGGGTAAAATAATGAACCCCCTAACGTAAATGATGATTTTGCAAAGTGCAGGACAAAACCAGTGCTGTTAATTGCAAGTCCTAAGCAAGCGACTCTAAAATCTTTACTACTAGATGCTTACCTGGACATTTCTACTGAGGGTTTATAGGATTGCGACGTTTAGAGTGAAATACAGTATGACACAGCATTAGAATGCATGTTTGAGGACAGCAAATGTAGAAATTAATAAGGCAGCATGCTCAGAAAGAGTTTAAGCAGCACTGATGTTAGATCCCTAGTGGCAACTATATCAGTTTTAGTTAATGTTAAAAATTCAGAGTGCAACACAGAAGCCTCATTTAACATTTAAAAAAATGTGCAAATTGTTGTCAAACAAAAAGTAACATCGCAAGGAAGATACTCTACTGAAGAAATTTTTTTAAACCACAGCAAAGTAGACCATCTTCTTTCCAAAATCATCTACAAGGCACTAAGGGTAGAAAATGACAGGTAACATGACAGACCAAATGCAGTTCCTCAGTCGGGTCGAAATATGGGATATTTTGGTAAGAACTCTATTAATATTACCTGTTGAAGAAGAGGAAAATACAAGAACAGAATACAGTAATCAGCAACTTGCAGTCTTCAGCATAACTTTCCACGCAACATTAGCAGGTCTATAGCACTCGTTCAAGATTATTTTATAGGGGAATGTTATCCAAAGTGACAAAGCAGATTCTGGTTATTTTGAAACACACAGCTTATCAGTGCTTGGCTTTTTGGGGGTGATTCTCTGTCCTCTTTAAACCTAAGCAATCTTCATGTTTATACATGGAAGTGGATGAAAGAATAATAACGATAATAAAAATATTTTAAATACCACTTTCCTAAATGAACTGTCTTGGTTAAACCTTTATGGAATCAAGAGCCAGGAATAAAAATAAAAAAAAATCCATGGTCTGATAAAAACAAACAAACAAACACACACTATTACAAAAATGCAGTATTTCTGTACCAAAATATTAAATCAAAGTAATCATAAATAGCAATAGAAAAGATGGGTAAGTGTTAAATAGCTGTGGATTGCTTTGAGAATCACACTAGGGCACGATGACCCAGTGGGCTTCCCTTGTTATCAGTCACTGATCAAACTGAGTGCACCTGCACTACAAAAACAGAATTGTTACGAATGGAAAACAAGTTCAGCAGTGACAGTTTCTTAGTTTTAACACATGACACAGCCACTCTTTAAAAATTGGCCTCCACAGGTGTATGTCAAACAACTGCTGCTTCTTACGAGAGCTTATTCAGACAGGTGGAAGTCTGCTAAGTTAACAAATTTCACTATAAAGTCAAAGTAATGCTGAACACCAAATAAATATCAGAAATAATACTTACATATTCCATCATATTGCTAGTTTCACATTTCCTTTTACTCAGCTTCCAGTGCAAACCAAGCTAAGAAAATAATTATCAGGTAATTAACGCATACCACAACATAATTTTGATAACTAATGTAACAAGCATAAGCAGTATCAAGTCATTAGGATCTGCAACACTTCAGATGAGATTTAAAATCAGTGTAGAAAGTACAGAATTATGATGGACAGTAAAATTCCTCCACACCAATTACAAAAATACATACTCTACTTAAAAGTGAAGAAAACAAGCACTCCAACTTTTCTTACCTTATGATATAGTCTGTTATTTTCCCATTCTAATAACTTCTGAATTGATCTTCTAGTCTGAAAAAAATAAGTCAAAACTGTATTATGAATGTCTCAGTAGCCAGCCTCATGCAGAAGGATCTTACTATTGCACTTCTGGGTTAAGAATCACTTAAAATAAATTAGTTTTATAGAAGTAGAACCATGCAAAAGAAAAATTGTAAAAGGGAAGTTAAAGTGATAGGACTTCTGTTCCTCAGCATCAGAAAGAAAAATAAAAAGCAGAACTCAGAACTGGACACACTCTGCTCTGTCTGCAAGCTCCCTTAGAAGATGGTCCAATTACAATCTTTACTTTGATATTATAAACGGTTTACAATGAGCCTTACAGCTACAAAGAGCTTCCACAATATTTATAATATTCCACAAGATCATGGCAACCATTAACAAACAAAGGTGAAACCCTGGATAGAAGATACATCTGCTCCCCTAGCTTATATCTATAAAGGAGATCTTACTTTGAGGAAAGCAACCCATTTCAAGAAGTAAGAAAGCATCTTACTGATTGTGGGAGAAGGAAGTATTTTTGAAGTTAACTATCTTTTTCCCCTCTACGGTCACAGAAGAACCACTGTGACAACCTACTCTGCTTCCTGCTTGACACTCCACGCAGGTACTTCTGATTTTGTTCACAAACTTAATAATGGTAGGTGAGCTACACTACCTTATCAAAAAAAGATGCAAAGATCTTTTTTTTTTTGAGTCAAAGACTCAAAGTTGTAAGTCAAAGACTCAGTGATGGAGAATCCACAAACTTTGCAAACTATTCCAGTGATGAAGCTATCCTCATAGTTAAAAATTACATGTTGTTTCTTGCACAAATTGATTAAATTTCAGATTCCAGCCTTTGGATCTAGCCTTTTTTTCCCCTAAATGAATATACATGGACTGGCTAGGACGTAGTTACATTTGTTACAGCAGCCTGCACACTGCTATGCTTTATATCTAATGGCTCACAGTGTTGGTTGCACACCAATGCTGCTGAACACCAATCTGGCTGAACAGTGCTTGCACAGCATCAGGGACATCTGTTTCTAACTCTACCTCCCTCAGGGGTGGGCAGGAGGTTGGAACAGCTGCTCCAGCTTGACCAAAGGGCTACATGACACCATGCTCAGCAGCAAAACTGGGGCTGCCACGGCCCAGAGAGAAGCTGAGCATCACCCTGCTGGTGGCAGACAGGGAATGATTTGCCTTTGCATCTCTTGGATTTTCTTCCTCTTTTTTTCATTCACTTGTCAAACTGTTTTTATCTTGACCTGAGTTTTTCATGTTTTTGCTTTTCGAATTCTGTCCTGGCTGCTGTGTGCTTGGGTACCGGCTGGCTCAACCCTCCAGAGATGAAGAACAACCTTGTACTTTTGATTCTTAGAGTGACCAAATCACATAGGTATATACATGTATGTACGTGAATATATTTGAGAATTATATTAATGCTACAACCTCACATGGACATTTATTTTTATAATAATACAAGAATAGTAAATTTAAATATTTAATATCCCTCTGCTCGTCTTTAATAGAAATAACACAAAGCATGACAAATAAATAACAGCTCAAAAACATTATGGTATCTATTAGAGATAATAATAATAAAATTTGTCTGCTTGCAAAACTTTGTGGGAGAGGAGGGAAGAGGAAGAGAAATACTTACACTACTGAGAGTCAGCATCTAGGTCTGCACTCACTAATTCCATTTTCAGAACTTTAAAAATCCTGGAAATGTAGGTTCTCCTATGTTACACCTTGTTCTTTGAACTGCAGAAAGATTAGCTACGCCCTTGACTGTCAATTCAATTGGTAATTTGGTATAGTTTGCTTCATTAAGAAAAAAATAGAAAAAAACATTTAAGGAGTGGAAAATGGAATTAGCTTTTGAATGTAAGCGAGATAAAGAAAAGGGTTTTGGAATGGAGATGATGCTATGCAACATTATTTAATGCTACCAGCAATTGCAAAACCAAGAGAATAAGACAAACAAAAAACATACTTACTCTTTTGTTAAGACACACTACAGGCCACAGGCTACAGCCCAGCGTGCAGCAGCAGCACAGACAGCCACAAATCAGCCATTTTACATTCACAGGAAGATTCTTTCTTAAACAGGTATTCACACGACTGATGCTGGTCTTGAATTCTTCTGGGGCAACCTGCAACAGAAGTGCTGAACTTCAGTGGAATGCCATTACAGATGTATTTGCTCAAGAATTACCTTTATAGATTAAAATGTAAATGAAACATAATTCCATTATGCAACGTGACTCCATCACCCCAAACACCAGTCGCACAGGGAGCGTGAAAAGTCATTTTCCTGTAACAAATTCATTTATGGTGCGTGCTTTGCAAAAATTTGTGTTAAAAAGCTCAGTGCAGCTTAGATGAACAGCCTCATCCATATTTATTACACCACAGATCAATAGACTTGTTAACAGAGTGGTCCCTAACAAAGCTAAGAAGTGGAACAGCTGTGCAACATCTTGGCTACACTGACCACTGAAAAAAAAAAGAAAAAAGAAAGAAAATGAAATTAAAAAAAAAAGAAAAAAAAAAAAAAAGAAAAATGAAGGCTATCATGTTTCCAAGGGAACAAGGAATAATAGGCTGTTACTCCGTAGTAAAAACACTGCTGTGTGTCACATTAAAAAAGGCGGATATGTCCAAATTACTTTCATCCCGAGTCTGCACTGTGCCTGGGTGAGGGGGGACTGCCATCCACAAACCAGCTCCTGACACAGCCCACACAATCAAGGGACTGCAACTTTCTGTGACTCCTTCCTAAGCCAGGAAGCCAGAAAGACAGGGACTGGATTACACCCAAATGCATCTTGCACATGATTTTCAGTAAGGCCTAGCTGCTGAAACTGTTTCTTTAAGTACACTCAGCTCACAATTTCCTAAAGTAGTATTTCCTATATGTGAGCACTTGCCTACCCACGTAGCCCAAGCCCACCATCTCTCTGCAGTACCTAAACAACAAGTAGCGATTGTCTAAAAGCTAACCTGACCGCAGGATGGCACTCCTAACTGTAACACAGCCCAGGGTTGGGCGCACAAAGCAGAACAGTGAGATCCAACTTCAACAGACCCCAACAGCCAGGCATAACAACTCCAAAATAATGAAGAAAAAAACCTTTCCTTGCTACTTGCCATGTTGAAGAACTGCCTAGAACTGGTCGGCATACAGTTATTAAACTCCTACATAAGCCTTCCAACCATCAACCTGACTCTTCATTTGATTCCACAAACAAGGAGGGAAAAAAAGGCATTAATTGGCAGTGTCTCCTTGCTCTGAAGAGGTGAACTCGGCAGCCAGGAAGCGGCAACAACCTGGTTCTGCCACCTCCACCTATCACAAGAGCTAACTTGATTAAAGCATGGCAGGAAAGGGAGTAAATGCACAGAGCATCTGTTTCCTGGCCATTCAGGTCACCACGCAGTACAGAGTCAGAGGTCATCTGGATCTGTACACTAGCCAGACCTACAGTTAGCATCAGTTAACACTGTGATTATTTTATAGCAGGAATGAATAACTACACAGCAACCACTTATTCTGCAATTATACAGAATACCTTTCTTTCCTCAGTATGGAAAGACCTTCTTGTACACCTTTCTACATATACAAACGAAGCAAGTCCAAGAATTTTCTTTACACTGTGTGGCACACCAGCACTTAAATGTGTTTTACAACAAATATCCCAGTTAAATAAATAAACAAATCGGCCAAAAGAAACAGTAGTGGGATGTTTTTAGTGAACAAGAGAAAAAAATACTTTGTGACCTGGAACATCAGCCTGTACTTTCAAGCACTTGAAACAGAAGGCTCTGCAGATCTCTGCCAGTGGCAGCTCTCATATTTAGGAAATCCCAAACGTTTGATGCATGTGAGTAAGACCACTTCGCATTCACTTCAGGACCAAGATTGGCAGTGAAGTATGACAAGACTGGCTGTACACTGTGTGTGTAACAGCAGTACAGGAGTTGAACTTCTACAATAAGATTTGATTCAAAGTGAATCGAACTCACATGCATGAACACACCAGAGTTCACAATGCTTAAGGAAGTTCACGTGCAAATATGTTCTTGGCATTCATATATACAAAAATGACACCATCTTCAATAAGTCTTTTGAACTTTGTACATGTATCATCCTATCTATTTATTTGAAAGGTAATAACCTATTTTTCTTTACTATTTTTCTTAGTGTTAAGTCCACTAAGGAAAGAGAATGGTTCCTTAGGTACCACTCACAAAGCTCACTAGACCTTGACAGCAGCACACCTCACCCCCAGACACAGCTGTACAGACCTACACAGGATCTACAGTTTACAGTTCTGTATATCACGAACAAATTTTATAATCACAACTGATATCATCCAACACAAAAAGAAGTCAGCTAGATTCTTTGACCACTGGTCTCGTCGTCAAGCAGCACGACGCTGCATTATAAGAACAACACTGAAATGCTGTCTTGAGCACAGCACTGCACACAGCTAAACTAGAAACCAGTTCTGGGTGCCATCAAGAAACACAGATTTCTACTTCAGCTATTTTCATATTAGCACAGCACTGCTACTACCTGCTAATGCACCAACTACTTCTATAAAGGTGTATCTCTAACACAAGATGAAATTACTGAAGATTGCTTCAGCTGCCCCAGCCTGCTGGTTGCATTGCCCCATTTCAGAAGGCTGATCATGAAAAATACTGCTATTAGTCAGTGACATCTTCATTTGAAGCTAAACTAATCAGCAACCAAGATAAGCCTCACTCTGTGAGGAAGAGAAGCAAAGCCAGTGTGTCCCTCTCAGTTTACAGCTCAGTTTTGTTACAGTGACAAAGAATGAAATATCCATAAATAAAAACAACACTGCTCTTATTTTATTCTAGAACCGTTTTCTTACTAAACAGTCACAAAATCATTCTGCTGACTTTTGAACATAATTTTAAATCTTGCCTTTCTTGAAGATAAAGATACAGAAAGGTTAAAAGAAAACGCCTAAGTATTTAAAACAAACAATAAAGAGCAGCTCCTGAGCAAAGAAAGCTCACTAACAGCCTGGTTTAGAGCAACTTTGGAACACCACTTGTAGAATTTCTGAGTCTTGAAAAGAATGAAATAAACACATTGCTCCTGGCTGTGCAGTACACCTTGTAAAGAGACACTGGTTCCTTTTAGGTCTCCAAGGGAAAAAAGACATAAAAGGGAAGGAGGGAGTGTTATAATATTTTACAACAGGATGTAAGAGAATCTGCAAACACAGGAAGAGAGCAAGTACAGCCCAGCAGGCCTGATCTTTCTCCTTCAATCATGATCACAAACCCTATCAATCACACGCTGCAATGGGATCACAACAGCAAGAGCACATTTTATGGCTTACATCTCCCTGCACTGCACAGTAATCTCTGTGTGAGACCCTGATTGTTTTAGGTTTGGGGCAGGAAACTCCACTTCTTTTCTTAAGGCTCACTGGCTCCATCATTTTCTTGTCACCTGGAGCACTGCTCCCTGTTAACAATTCCTCATGAGAAGTATTGTTTTTAAAGCTGGGTTGAAAAATCATGGCAGCCAAGGAACCACCTAAACTTTTAGTAGTTGAAGGTCTACATCATTTCAGAAGAGTTACCAACAGAGCTGTTTTAAAACACATTTTAAATGTCTGTTTTAAAAGAATTAATAACCCTATATGACCATAGCACATAGAATTTGAATTTAGCTGGGATTTAAATTCAAACGATTATTACTAGTTAATTATTGCCCATTTATTTTGTAAATCAGACCTTTTCTTGCAAAATTTTGTTGAAAAGGTCCCCAAAAGCCAAGCCCTGTATTTATACACTGCCTGATGCTTGCTTCTTATCCTGCAAGATAAACACCAAGTCAATTGTGTTGAATTAACCAGACCCAATATCTGACCTAACTGACATTTTCTTTATTGTTTTATTGTCTATGTTTAGGCAACCACTTAAATATTTAAGATGTACTCACACACACCTTAGCTCTAAGCTAACTTACAGCAACTGTTTGAGAATCTGCAGAAATGAGGAGGAAGGAGAAGATGGGTAAAGAAGGGTATTCCATATCAAAAAGATAACACAGAATGAAATCAGTGCAAGGTTTATTACAGTAATTATGTAGATGAAAAGCAAACTGAGGGTCAGGAAACTTAAGTAAATTCCCAAGGGCTACACAGGAGCATAAATCTAAAAAGTTAGTTTTAAAACAAAGGATGAACACGCTAAGATCCTCATTCTGAATTTTTTTAGAAGAAAAACAGCGTAACAGAGAAGTCCATCAATACCACCTTCATCTTTTACACTGCATCAGCAGAGGAATTATATTATTACTGTCAATTCACAGTGGACAACCAAGTCATTAAGCTTAACATTACATGGACATTCTCCAAGTATGACAACCATCACTACGTATTAATGCAGTCTTACAGTAAATGTTTTATATAAAATTGTTAATACAAACAGCCACCACACTGTTCGTAGATGGATTTCATAAAAAGTAAAAAAAGTAAAGTAAAGATCTACAAGAAAAATAAAAGATCTTCAAGTATCACATCAGCAGACCGCAGTGCCTGCTGTGAATTATTAATCAGGGTATTTGAAGAACACTTACTGGAAAAATCTGACTTTTCATTTTCAGTAGCGGTAAATGTGACGGACTGCCATAGCCAGAGGAAGAAGCAGATTATTCATTTGTGGCAGTTGATGAAAGTATTAAAAACCCAACAAGCCACAGCTATCACCTTTCACAAGAGTGTGTGGCAAGCATTAAGAAGCATTTGTTTACTATCTGCTTTGATTGGTGAAAGTTGAAAGTCATCCTCCTCAAAACCCATCAACCCACACGTGGAAAAAAAAAAGAGTAACTGGATTATCAACATTCTCAACATAAGCAGTGTACCTACAGACACCAAGCTGGCACTCACTGACTGGTTCAATCTATAGAATAAGAAGGGTAAGCGTCAGATAAAATAACATTCTCTTTTCACTCCTTTGCTTCTTAAATCCAAGCTGTAAACTGAAGTTTAATTTAAACTTCTGCTCCTGTAAGCTTAGATCCTGTAGTGAAATAAATTTCTCACTGTTTACTTAACAACAATAATACAATCAAGTGGGAAATGTGATAGTCATTAATGCTTGTATTAAAAGGAATACGTTTTCTGGGGGGTAAAGTTTTATTTTTTAATATTTTCTATAGGCTTACTTACAGAAAACTACCACTTAATTAAAAGAACAAAACTCTTTCCAAAAAGCATTCCGTGGCTGTTCAGTGATCTGAAAGTACTTTACAGAAAATAAACTTCAGACATGCAAAGCAGTGAGGTGCAAGTTGTGTTATCATCAGCCTGTGCATCAGGCACTGTTAAGTCAACAAGCTTTCCCTTTTGCCCACTGAGATCCTGAAACAAGTCCACACTTTACAGGTCGTCTTTTAACAAGCACATCAGCAGCGTGTCCAGCCAACGAGTGGACTGCTATCAAAAATGCTGGACAAATTCACCACAAGTGTCTTATTCATTATGACTGGAGATAAAAACGAAGGAGAAAAGTCCCAGGTGGGTTTGGCAGAACCAGGATGCCATCAGAGGGGGAAAACTTCCACAGGCTCTAGCTGCAAGAGGCTGGGGAGACTGGGAGGCTGCAGCTGCATGGGATATCCTTAGAGAAAGCAGCAAAGAGCCAAGTACCTTTTTCTCACAAATTCTGGAAGAGATACGCAAGGGGACAACAAAATGAAGCACAAGAAAAGCACTGTACACTGTAATAGCTGAATGAAAAAAAAACAAAAACAAAACTGGAGAAAAGAAGTCTAAAATACAACAAAAAACAATCAAACAAACGAACAAAAAAAGCCCACAAACAACAAAACCAGAATTATGGAAAGAATTTAAAATAGTCAAGAAGTTTGCTACAAGTTTTCATTAATAAATAGCTACAAATGAATATTTACTGAATTGCATTTAGCAACACATGACTCCAGAGAAATGCTGAGACGTGTCACAGCAAATCTGCAGAATGACACAACTGCTGTATTTCAGAAAATGTTCTAAATAAACCTACTTGCAGACTTGAGACCACATTTTATTCCTTTAAGCTTCAGATAAAATAGATTCTTTTCTAGAGATCTGTCCAAAAATAAACTCAGGACTTGACAGACGTATTGAAAAATGAGGTCTAGTACCTGAAATAGTTCAGTGTGCACAGGAAGCAGCACAAACTGCAGGCACCTATGAAGCAAGGGTGAGCATGTCTTACTTTTACGCAGATTGCCTATGTGAGAACAGCATCACGGTGTGCTCAGAACGTCAGTAAAGACTACAATCATTGCAAACTATCTTTTCTGCAGGGACTGGTCATCAACCAGCTGTTTCGTACAGGACAGAGTTAATTTAGCAGCCTTCAGTGCAGTGCTGGCCTGCAACCAGTTCTGTTGGACTCATAGGCACATATTTGTAACACAAAAACCACTGGAGGCACTGGAGCTTTCCATTGAAAAGAACAGTTTAATCTCACACTTACCTTCCCTGTCAGAACAGAGGGAAATTCTGTATCAAACTTGTTGCTCAAGCCAAACCTTAAAAACAAAAGAGACAAACAAAATATATTCCACCTAACTTACTTTGTTTCCCTTAATAAAAAAATGCAATAGATCTTTCTTTTTTTTTTAAAAAAAAAAAAAAAGGAAAACAATTTCTTTTGCCTATACATGTACAAAATTTTATAAGCTTTCCATCTATTTTTATATAAGCTCTTCTGTATTACTCGTAAGACTGAAAGAGAAATACAGCTTGTTGCCTTACTTTGATACCTTCAAGCCACTAAAAGCAGAAAAATATTTTACAATTGGATAGTGATAAGTTTCAATTTTTTCTTTTTTAGAGAAAAAACAAAATCCTCCAATCAGTAGCTCATCCTTTTATTGCTGTTTTTCTTACTCATGCAATTTATTCACATGCAACAGATAAAGCTGCTCATAAGGAAACCATTCATCACATTGGAAAATTTATAATCATACACTCTTTAAAAACTGCTTTCATCTGAATTAAACTATCTCATGCAAAACATGTAAGGGCCCACACAGAGTGGTTTCAAGCAACTACGAACTTTAGAAACTGTCTTAGCTAACATGGTGCCTAGTGGCTCCTGTCAGTGCAGCCTTTTTATTTAGCAAGAAGCAAGTGTTCATTACAACCAGCAGAGCCTGCAGGCAGGAAGGTGTTTTCCAGAACTGAGATGCTTTGCTTGAAAGCCCATGTTGCTCCGAGCTCCAAACCTACTGAACCAATCACCGATGTCAAGAAGCTCCTTGTGTAGGTCAGTAGGAAACAGCACAGCTGACACTGCTGTATTTAAAGCATGCGTGTAGGAAAGATGTTAACTAAACTCTGAGCCCACTAGTTTCTGTAAAATAAAATGTTATGATCTTCTGTCCCCTCCATCTCATTTGAATTCTAACCTGTGCAATTCAGTAATGAAACAACAGCAACTGCTCTCTCAGCTCCACTGGCTCTATTCAAAGGAAGCTTCCTGCAAAGCTTGTAAAGTTAAATACACCGCACACCAAGTTCTGACAGCCCTGATAAGCCATTTCCTGAATATTTTTGTTCAAACAGGAAACAAAAGAATCACAGCCAAAAAGAAGAGCACGGATATTTGGTACTGTAATATTTACCACAGAAACAAACCCTTCTGGGCAGAGAGCATTCCTCTGAACCGACACTCAAGTGCTCTTTGCTGGTCACCTGGATGAACACTGATGCTGCCCAAGCAGTCCCCTCCACTATACAACACATAGCCCACGAGCACCCAGAAATAATTCAGTTACCAAACCCAGCCATGGCACTTGCTTAGCAGTACAAACAAGTGAAAAATAAACCTGAGGGGTGAGAGGGGCATAAATATCTGTGCTGCCCTCAGAAATCCAGTGAGTTAATCAAAATGTTTGTCAGCAATACTGTGACATCAAGCTCTTCAATTGCTTTCAATTTAAGTCAGAGCCTTGGCACCTGCAAAAACCACGTTAGCACACTATTTGTATAAGTATTCCAAAACCACCAGAGATCAGACCTTCACTGAGGTGCCTGTCAACCTTTGCCTTTTCAGCTATCCTAAGCACCATGACCAGCTGCCACTTGTTTGTGTTTCCTTCAACATACTTTCACTGGAAATTTTCTAGAGGTGAATGTGAGTGAATGGAACAGCAGCACAGCATGAGCTACAGCACATCTGAGTCAACTGGAAAACCATGATGCAAGAGTACTGCTATAAATGCAAAAAAGTAAACACAGTGTGATTTTAAGCAAATGAAGAGGCAACTGATATGAATGTATTTTCATTTTCTGGCAATGTAATCTGCAGACCAGTCTCCACATTTTGTAGCTTGCCTTTTTGAAGATGAAATCTTCCAAGTAAGTTGGTCTTTTCAGTTTTAAGAAGAACCACAACCACCACCACCAACAAAAAGAAAAGACTAACAGCCCCACAAAGCACATATGCTCTTGAGGAACACAGACTTCTATTGAGAAACTGTATGAAATGATCACAGAGTTTTAGCAATCAAGCAATGTAATTAATTCAACATAATGAACTACTGGAAATCAGGGCTCTAGAGATGGGGAAGGGCCTGGAGGGCACCGTGTGTGAGGAGCAGTTGTGGTCCCTGAGTCTATTAGGCCCAGAGCAGAGCCCTCGTGGCAGCTGCAGCTCCTCACTGGGTGCAGAGGGCAGCGCTGAGCTCTGTGACAGTGACAGGGCCTGAGTGAACTGCATGGAGCTGCATCAGGGGGTTGGGGGTAGGGTTAGAGGGAACGGGTCTGCTCCAGGAGGGTGGGCACGGCATATCCACAGGGCAGTGGGCATGGCCATGAGCTGACAGAGTTCAAGAAGCAGCCAGACAAAACTCTCAGATATAGGGTTTGATTTTTGGGTGGTCCTGTGTGGAGCCATGGGTTGGACTCGATGATCCTTATGGGTTCCTTCTAACTCAGGACGTTTCATGATGCTTTGGACGCTCTGTAGAATTATTTACTCACATCACAGACTACAATTGCACTCACTTGTGCTAAAGACCCAGCTAGGTCAGAACACTGATTCTCACAGCAGCCAGTAGCAGATGCCTAAGGAACAGCAGAAGGAAAATACCCACAAACTTTATGTACTATTGCCCCAGAATACTCTTGCAACCTTCAACAGTTTGCAGTTCAAAAACTTCCTGAGCCGTAGGCAGCATCTTTCATCTCACTGGTCACATCTACTTGTTAAAAATCCCATTGTACTACCAATTTCCCAACAAAATAAAACAAATGAGTGCTTTTTGCTTTAGAGCTGTTACAAACATAACAATATCACAGCGTACGTTACTGGGTTAAATCTGAAGGCTGACGATGTCTTGGAACAGATTTAGAAAACCAGAACTTTAATTAGTTGTGATAACTGTCCACTCAGATTTAACATGACAGAAACACATCTGTTTTACAGTGACACTCACATGTGGCTAACAGAGCACCAGAGGCCTCAGCTTTGGTGCAAACACAACTGTGCCACGCTGTAACACTACGTTCAGTCAGCAGTGCCACTGAGACACGTGCAGGGGTCGTGCAGCCATCCTCCCAATGCACTGCCACAGAGCTCAGAAAGATTAAGCTCTTATTAGATGGGTACAAGAGTCAAGAAAAAAAAATAGTATTTTTTTTCTTGTAATAATGGTTAAAGCAGAACGTGTCACAATTCTACAGCTTTGTAAGACTTTCACTAGAGTGTTGAAGCTTTATTAAAAACTTCATGTAAAAAAAGGTTAACACCTGAACTTTTAATTAAGAAACACTCTAGATCTCAAATAGCTCATAGCAATAATTGATCTAACTCCACTGCTTCGTAAAATCCTGTGTGCTTTAAAATAGCTATGCAAAATCAACTGCAGCATCAGCCAGCTCAATTATTTAAAACATCAGTTGGCGGCCACTTATTTCTGAGCACTCTCATTGGGTCCTCAGTGTAAAGCGTGCAAAGGTCTAACACTCAGAAATTCACATCAGCTCACTCACACACTTCAGCTGGAATTTTCTCTCTGGATGACATACCTCTATGAGCAAGGAGCCATTGCCTAACAGGCATCAACACTGGAAAAGAGCAAGGATGACCTCAATTTCTTTTCCCTTGTTTTAAAGTATGACATAGCAGAAGCCCCATCATTTCATTTTCCCCATTTGCAAAGTGGAGGGAATGCAACTTCTCAGAGGCAGTTTAGTAAATAACAGCTCATACATTAAAGCCTGAAAGTTCTGAATCATCATCTGCAAATCCTAGCTGCAACAGGGATCACATTATAGATTTCTTTCCAAAGCACCATCAGAAGCAAGGTCGCCCATCCCCAGAACTGCAACAGAAACATTTTGGAAAGCACTTATATCTAGAACAGACATATTCACAGACTCTTGAACTTTTTCCTTTTGACTTCAATAGTCCTTCATTCTTGTTTATCCTACCACTGTCTTTATAGATAATAATCAGTCTTACAAGACCATGTAAGCTAAAGCTATTCAGTCAACTCTCCCACAGGCTCTCTAGCGTCCTTTCTGCATGGCTCCCTTCCCCACAGCTAATTCAGCCTAAGGTTAACCTACCTGGAACAGATGAACTCAGATATCCAGACGCCTCCTCTGTAGAGGCACCACATCAGCCTGTCCAACGTCACTGAATAAAGAAGGCATTCATAAAGAGCCCTGAGCTGAAATTTCTTGTCTATGATCCTTTCCTATGAAGCCAGGAGAACTACTAAAGGGCTTCCTTCCTCATGCATGTTTTGAGGAACTAACTTTTTGATAACTAGTGGTAGGCTGAGGTCATTTGCTATTTTAAATACGTAGAGGATGCATAGATGGGACTAATAGAAGATAACCAAATATCCCCTTTCTTACAACTGTGAACACCTGTCCTCTCCCTGCCTTGCCCAGCTCCTGACAACACACTTTTCATTGGCACCTGCATCGTGGGTCCCTTGGGCACTACTAAAGGAAACGTCATGGAAGAGCAAAAGTTAACTTACACCCAACACTAGAAAGTTTGCAGACCTAAGCAGGAATCAAAAGCAGAATGCTATGGGCAAAAAGAGGCTCAATGTCTTATTTCACTGCCTCGTGTAAGACAGCATGTCTAAAAACAAACTCCTCAGTTAGAGTGTGTTTCATGCTGTGTTTCTGAAAGTTACTGTTGCTGCTTTGACTCAGCCTTCACTAAAATCATTATTCTGAGATTCTTGAATACATCATCAGAGTAACACTAATTATGTAATGAAACAGCAAATTCCCTTACATGGAATTCTAGAAGCAAAAAAAAAAAATAGATATTCACCAAGCTGTAGTAATTCCTCTGCACTAAAATTCTTAAGCTTACTTAAAACTATGATGGCCAGTTAAACTCTTCTAAAATGAGAATCTTCTACAGTGAGTGTTGAACAAGATGAACATAAACTCTGCTACCGGCATTCATACACACTGGTTCAGAGATGAAACAAACACAATGTATGCAATCGTTTTACCATGCACAGGGGTGAAAGGTTAGCAAAAATAGAAAAAGCAAGATCCCACTAAAAAGATTCCTGGAATTTACCATTAGTACGGCTGGACACTGCAGGGTAACTCCGTTAGGATCAGCCACTCACTGACAAAGGTCATAACAACTCTCATGCAAGAAAATAACATGTAGTCTGAATCTACTAATTTGGAAGGGTTTGAGAAGACCGTACATGAAAAACTGGACCAGAAAATGACCCTAGGGTTAGAGGATATCCTTCTCTATGTAAGTATCCAAGCAGGCCAGCATCAGGTGAGGAACAGAAAATATCTGAAACAAAATAATAGATGGTTTGTTTTAAAACTAAATGCTCTTCTTTTTTCTCCTTTTTTTTTTTTTTAGTTAAATTGAGTGCGTGTTTCTGATCTCTGTCAGGACAGAAGTTTTTATTAGCAACATTCCAGACAGGTTCAGAAAACAAACACAAGTTTTAGGGCATGACATGTCTCACTTCAGTAACTAGAGCAGGCTCCTTCTGAAGCCAGCTGACTGCAAAAGATGCAGCATCTGTGTGATCAGAAAGCAACAGAATCTCAGAGCTGATGCACACTAAGAATCAGAAAATCTACAGGAAGCCAAATATTGCCCCATTTATTAAAGAGGTTAGGATTGTTTACTATAGTGTCCAGAGCCTGTTTGCATTTCATCAGTAACATCCACTAACAGTTCCTATTAGTATAGAGGGATTTTGAGGAACTATGATGAACGGATAAAAGAAAAGCTGTTTAGTACCATCAGATAGGTGTAGTTATTACAGGAAGGAAGCTGAGAGGAGTGGAAGAGAGGGAAAATAAGGTAGGTGGGAATTCAGGCCAGGTACTTCCATGTGCAGTATGCTCACTATTCCCACATCATTTACAATTATTGCTTTCTTTTGATGTAGACATCACTAGCTGACAACTCTTGGAGGGGTTCCTGCCTATCCCCAAAAGATGCTGGAGCCACGAAGGAACCTTACGGAACATTGCTAATACACTGAAAGCTTCACAGCAGACAAAGCAAAGTGTGTGATGTTTGTTTTTTTTCAGTTCCGTGCTTAAAAACAGACAGCTAACGAAGCAGGTATGTGCTGCTCTAGTCGTTTCACTTAAGCTACATCCCTCCTTCAGTCAGGCCACATGCTGCACGGGGTCAGGACAGCAGGCACACTGCGGTGCAGCGGAGCAGCCACCCATGGCACCAGCTCAGCAAACTGCTTCAGACTTACATGGCGGACACAGCAACTCCAACATTAGTTCTCCTAGGATGAGAGCCTTCCCCACCCAGTGCTTTTGCTGCAGAAAGCTAGATCACACTGCACCTATTCACAGAGAGAAATGAGCGTTCTTATATGCAATCCGGACAGAACCCAAGCATCACAAGCCTGACGGATCCCTGCATTATGGAAGTTTCAATACCACCCTCCTCGTTACGTAAACCAGCACAATCACCAACAACTCGGCACAGGTGCACTCTGTTGCGCTAAATCCTCACTTGCCGGAGTGGGGAATACCGAGAAAGCGGAACCAACCGGACGCTCCACGTTCACTCCGCAGCTCGCTCTAACGGGCAGCAACCGCTGCGCCCCGCGGAGCACTGCAGCGGGGAAAACGCTCAAACCGAGCACAACTCGGAAGGCAGTCTGGGGTCGGCAGGTGACAGCCTGCCCGCGTGTGCATACCCCCACACCCCGGCAGCGCTGAGGCCACGAGGGACAGCGGCTCAGCGCACCCAGGGCCGCGGCGGGAGCTCAACGGCCGCCGCTCGCTCACCCGCGGCACTGCCCCGAGCTGCGGCAGCCCGCCGCGGGCACCTTCCCCGCGAGCAGCGGGCACGCCGCCCCTCACGGCGCCGCCGCCCCGTCCCTCCCGCCCCGCCGCCCCCACTCCTTACACGGTGATGTGCCCGGCGCCCCGCACCACCACGGGATCCGGCGCGTCGCGGGGCCGCGGCAGCTCCTGGCTCCGCACCACGGGCTCGGGTTCGGACTCCTCCGCCTCCTCTTCCTCTTCTTCCTCCTCCTCCTCCTCCTCCAGCTCATAGATCGTGTCAAAATCCGCCATGTTGGGGAGCAGCACGCTCATCTCAACCCCACCCCCGGCGCGGCCTCGCCGCGCGCCTGCGCAGTCCGCCGGGAGGGGGCGGAGCGCCGCGCGCCAGGGGCGGGAAGAGGGCGGTGCGCACGCGCGCTGCGCGTGACGGTGCGCGTGGCCGTGTTTCTGCCCGCTGCCGCCGCTGGGGTTGGCTCCTCTTCCTTTCCCGCCCTTTTCAGGGGCGCGAGGCGCCGCTGAGGGAGGCGGCCCTCGGTCGCGCTGTGCCTGCCTCGAGTGTGTGGCTTCCCTGAGTCAAATCAACGGAGCACAGTCTTTTTCCTCCTGCCCCTTCGCTCTAATCTCCTCGCTCACCCGTTGCTTCCTCGCAGGTTTGTAGGTAGAGAGCTGCGTGGGGCTGAGGTGCAGCGGGCCGAGCTCCGTGGGCTTCCTATCGTTTTGGAAACCGATTCCCCACGCGGAATAACGGTGCCCTCGTGAGCAGGAGCCCCGGGGCTGGGCAGAGCCCTCAGGAGGGCTGTGTGCTGGGGTTCTAACAGCGAGCCTGCCGGCGGGTGTTTCATTGGTGTCGGTGCGCCGTGAGGAGGGGAGCTCGCCCTCTGTGTCCCCTGCCCCCCAAAAATGAGAAGGGAAAAGATTTCTGTTCCCGTCGTCTGTTCTTGGGATAAGCTTCCCTTTGTCGATTGCCCTTGCTGTTTTTCAGGGCTTTTTAGGTGTTAGCGAAAAGCAGCTGGCTTGATTACGAATATCTTTGCTGTTTCTGAAAGCACGACTGCATGACGTGCAGGTAACTGGTGCTGTGTGCTTGTGCCCGGTGTGCAGAGCTGCAGCGAGTCCAAAGAGATGCGGCTTTCAGTCACCGAGTGCACACTGCAGGAGATCATAGGCTTGGGGCAGTGCATCGGCCCTACGGGTTTTAGTAATTACTGTTTTTCTTCTCGGCAGCTTTGATGTCTTGCCCCAGAAGCATGTAAGGATGTGTAAAATATAACTGCGGGGGTGTAATGGGCTGTCCCCTGCAGCATTTTCTGTGGGAAAGAGCTGGGTTCACAGCTGTGTGCTGTGGCAAAAGTTGGACAGCCCAGGAAGCATTTTGGAGCAAGACAAGGAGTAGATTAAAATGCTGTCTTAGTTTATTAGGGAAGCATTTTCCAGCACTATATCTGTTGAATGCTTTAAAACAAAATACAAAAACACAAAAAGCCCATATGCTGGGGTGCTGGTGTTTTCCCTGACCTTCCAGTCTGATTTTTGCACTTTCTTTTGTACCAAGAGAGGAAGATGCAGTAAATGATCCTATGTGATCACAGAGTTCATGTCATGATTAAATAATTGGTCTTGGCTGTAAGCAGTAGCTCTGTTTTGGAATGAATATGGACATGCATGATTGCAAACACTGGAAGTGGTCTGCAAGTACGTTCAGTATGACAATTGGTCTGGCAGTGCTGTAGCTGTCTTCTTGGTGGGAAGGTCTGGGCAGGATTTACACATGTGGCTGAATAGAAAGGTGTTTGTGTTGGATGAGGATGGTGAGCTAGATGTGTGGAGGACAAAGGGCAGTGACTATGTACAGGTGTGTGCTGAAGTACCAGCGTCTTGTTTTATTAGAGGCTGAGAGCCCTTAAAAACCCAACTGAATGTTGTAGGAATAGTGGTGACCCATTACCAGGCAGCCTTATGCCCTTATGTTCTTGAACCAGCCAGCTGCCCTGTGAGTGAGCAGTTGTGCTGCTGCCTTCAGTACAGTCGTGGCTGCATGCCTGCTCGGTGGCAGTCATGTATTTCTCTGTCCAAGACGCTATCAAATTCTAAATTGCTTTTTTTCCTGGTGTCAGCTTTTCGTTGTGTACGTAGTTTTAAAAATGACCTATTTCATATCCAACTGCTTCCACATTGCTCTGCAAAGTACACTTGGTATAAACCTTGGTATGAAGCCATAGTTTTGCTTTGTTGGCCTTTTTCTGAAGGCCTAGGCCAGGTTTCTTCTTCAACATAATGATGCTTTCTTAATCACTGAGCTTTAAACGTGGAAACGAGCTTATCAGTAACTGAGTTTTGTTTGGTTCTATTACATGCTGAATTTTAACATGGAAAATGATGGCAGGTATGTTTTTAAAGCATGGTGTTCAGAGCTGCAGCTATCAGAGGGCAGTCATAGGATGTGTGCTACTAAAACCCTGCACGTTCTTTCCAGCGTCCTGAGGCAGGTGTCTCATTCAGAGAAAGTTGCTCTGGCTCTCTGAAAACTGCCTTATGAAATGTTCAGACTTCTGCTGGTCTGCTGTTCTATGTCCTGTCTCTGTGTGGGGTACTCACAGTTCTGAGTTTTCACTGAGTTGAGA
Source organism: Callipepla californica brunnescens (assembly GCA_023055505.1). NCBI lineage: Eukaryota > Metazoa > Chordata > Aves > Galliformes > Odontophoridae > Callipepla > Callipepla californica. Next base: position 7,290,508 of record JALIRH010000013.1, read on the forward strand.
TGTTCCATGTTTTATTTGCTCCGTTTCTGATATCAGACAACAGGGAAGATAGCAAGTTCTGGGGGGTTTCAGCTCATGGAATGAGGTGTTAAGTTGTTCGGCATTTTAGACACTTTTTAATCTCAGCTGCACGAGAGAGGCAGCAGCAAATAGTCTTCAGATCCAAGATTATAACCTGGGTTACTTTGTGGTTGCACTGAAAATGCCTATTGTAGAGATAGATAGTTTTCATATCATCTTAGTTTCAAGAAGTTGCCAGGTTTATGATCCAGGTTTTTATTTCTACTACTGCATTACTACTAGCAATAGTAGCCAAGTTTGGGTTTGGTTATGCTCTCCTCTATGAATTACTTTTTTTTAAGTGTGTTTTAATAGGATCCTGTAGGATTCAATAAGATGCTGTAAAATAATATTAGAGTACTTAAATAAATCTATACATTTTTATCTGCCCCAGACCCATACTTTGAAGTTGGACTTATGGTTGGACTAGATGATCTTGTAGGTCCTTTCCAACCTAATGTATCTATGAATCTAAGTTAGTTAATGAAGGCAGATGACTGCTGTGCTACCCAGAGCCTCAATTTATGGTAAAACCATGCTCCACAATTAAATATTTATAGTTTGTCTGAAAAAGGCAGTTGTTCCCAAGGCTTTGGCACCTCTGCAGCATTCTCATAAGAGTAAAGATGATTCAATTAAGTGTCAGAAGGGATTTGCTGGGCGTTAGTTGTGTGATGCAGAATTTTCTGTTGATATCAGCATGGTGTAGAAGTGGCTCACTACACAAACCCAAAATTATGGTCCAACAGCTGAATTTGAACAGTGTGATGGTTTTCTTTTTACATGAAGTGAAAAAGGGAGGGCACTAAGAGCCTGGGGAAAATACCCACTGAGTGAGAAAGATTGTCTGATTTATTATTTTAATTGCCTCATGTGCTAAGGGAGAGTCTAATTAAAGTCCTTGGAGGAATCTTCAAAGGTGGAGAGATAAACACTGAAATTGTTGTGTATAGCCCTTAGTGTTTCTTCTCACCTGTATAAATACAACAAATAGGAGTGCTGGATGGTGTCTTCTGAAGCTTTTCCTTTACATGAGTAATGTAGAAGAGGCAAACATAGCTCCCCAGAAAGCAACAGCGATGCAGGGACTCTAGTGGCTGGGTTGCCATTCTGATATCTGTGTTCCTGTGCTGGTATTTGCAGAGCACGAGTACGGGATGGGTTCATGTCAGAACGTCCTGTAGTGGGCCACTGAAGTGGGCCAGTGTGTAGCCATGTGTGAATTTGCAGGTGCCAGACAACAATACTTTCTATTTTTCTTTTCTGATGACCTTTCCAATGAAATAAAGGTTTCTGTATAGAGCACAGAACTCTGTGCATCAGAGAAGCTCATACTATGAGATGCCCACGAGTAGGACCTCTGAGAGGTTTAGGTGTTTCTATTACTTGGTGTTTTCTTCCTGCTTTTTTTCAGTCTCATCAGTTGCCTTCTAGATACTGATACTGTCTCCTGACAGTGTAGAGCAATAATCAAAGCTAACTTCTCTGTGAGCATGTTTATCCCAAATTTGGTGTCCTTCAGGAGTGCACAGTTGGTACACGCTTGCTGTGACAGTGAGTGCTAAGCTGCTTGGTAACAGCTCTGAAATACGAGGTCTGCTTCTATGGGTATTCCTTGTCTTTTAACCTGAAATAATCGTCACACAAAATTGGTGGCTCAAGTCTGCTACCTGAGAAAGCTGTAGTGATACTAATGAAACTCTTAACTTGCTTTTTGGTAGTGTGATAATAATGACAGTTCTATTTCCATTACGTTTGTCCTTTTGTTTTTCAATCATATCACATGTGCGGACTACATAGATTACAAAGACTGTTCATTTTATTTAATTAGATGCAGTGTGTCACCAAACGTAACATTGTTACTTTCCTTCAGTGGTGAAGTGTTTCAAAAGTTGTTTTGAAAAAAATGACTTAATTTTCAGTACACGTTAAGTGTGAATGTTTATAAACACCCACTGTTTAATGATAGAAAATGTAACAAACTAAATACATCCAGCGTCTTACATCTTATGCAGCGTTACTCTATAATCAGTTCACTGGCAATTTTCATCGTATACACGAGCAAACTGGAAGTATGTTTACTTGGATCTTCAGTAGTATCTTTTTCTGTGTTGGTATCTGGAGCCAATCATCTCCTGTTCAAAAGATTTTGAGCGGTAAGTATCAGCAGCATGTGTTCCCTGAGATTTCTTTAACTGAAATACTTCAATAACAGTCCTAGATCGTCTGTGTAGAAATAAGTACTGTGAAGGTAGTTAAACAAGAATGGTCCTTTGCAAAGCTGAGTTTCCAAGAGACAGAGTTAAAAAAAACTTTTTTTTTTCTTTTTCCCTCACTGTTCATTCTGAAACTATGACCTGATGAATGTCAGCAGGCTGCAGTATGTTTATTCTGTGCGGTGGTGGGAACAGGGAGCTTGTGATTTCATTTGGGCTGAGTGAACCAGAGTCGCTCTGAACTGAGCCCCCACTGCCATCAAACTGTGAGATTTTCTTCTTGATTATTTTCCTTTCTTTGGCTCGGCGATTCTGGAACCAGATTTTCACCTGCAATGTTATAAGCGGCGTCTGATTAGTTTAAAGCAGTCAAACTTTTTACAGCAACAGTAGCAATGAAAAAATACATGTAAGCAAAACAAATAAACATCCCCAGTTCAGCTCCCAAAAACCGCTGCTGGATTTGTGCAGTGGGAAACTCTGAAGTTACTTTGGATTCACTTTCTGTATTATAATCAATAGAAAATCATCTGTGCTTCTCAGACATGGTGCAAAGTGAGCTTGCTGTGTTATGTTTAGGAGCACAGGATTCAGATTTCTCACTTATATTCAGTGTCTGCAGAGTTCATCATCTAAACTTTGACAGTAGCATGTGTCATACTTTAAGGAAGATGCAGTTTGAGAATACTTTTTAAGGTTTCTTCATCTCTGATAAAGGTTAATTCAAACATAAATAGTGAGAGTGCATTTTCTTCTTTCAGTTGTGATTTGTGTGGATGTGTATTCATATGCGTTTGATTTGTTTAACAGGCATCTGATTCGTGGCTCTGTGTTGTGCCCTGCGTTCAGTTATGGCAGTGCTACTTGAGGACAATGAATTTCAAACTAAGTGTTTATTTTGAAAGACTCGTGCCTACGTGAAACCCAATTTTAGTCAAGTATCTAAATTTTCTTCCCTTTTGCGAGGATGTAAAAGAGCAGAAAACTCTGTTTTCCTCAATGTTAATTTCCCATTCTGATCTCACTGTTTTTGTTGCATCCTTCAAGGTATACTGAATACAATACTGTACAGAATGTTCTACCGTGGCTGTATTTTCCAGGTAGTTATTTCATTATTACCTTGCAGGTAATGACGTTAAGAAACAGTTAGCAGTGTCAGTAGCTAATACAAATACATCGTATGCTTTGACTGCATCTTACCTGAAGGAAATTTACCAATCAAAAATTGGATGTCTTTAAGAGAAGAGCAACAGATAAAACTAGCGGTTGTTTCTGTGCGGAATCGCTAGGTGCTCCAGGTATGTCTGTGTTCTCAGCCAGCTTGCATAGCATTAGAGCGGGGGCTTGAATTTTTTATAACTGCACTTCTCTGAAAGTTGTCCAATGGAGCTATATCCCAGTGTACAACAAATGTAAGCTCTTTGGTGATGCACTTCTATCTTAGCTACTTCCCAGAGCCACAGAATATCCTGAGTTACAAAGGACCCTCAATAGCCATCAAGTGCAACTCTCTGCTCCATGCAGTACTGCTAAAACTTGATGTCTGAGCTCGTTGTCCAATGGCTGCTGGGTGCTGTGACCACTGCCCCGGGCTGGGAGTACCCAACCATTCTCTGTGTAGAACTTTTTCCTAATATCTCATATGATTTATAGTCTGTGGAGTGTAGTCTGTGTACTGTTTGGTTTTTGAGACTGAACATCACTGTGCTACAGGATGATTCTAAACCCCAGTGCTTGCCTACTCATCCTTTTCAGCCTATAACAATCCCTCTCTGTTACCTGTTCTTGCACAGACTGAATGCAAATGAGAATGGTATTTTAAAGGACTGAGTATGCATACAAACAATAGTTTGTCAAGTTTTAAAAAGAAAGGTCTCTTACTTAAATTTACCTGGGGCAGTAAGTCTGGTTGCTAAGGTATGAGGTGCTTTATTCAGTACCGCCCATCTTCCCTTATCTTCCAACTGTAGCAGAACCATTGACATTGTTACATAAGGAGGACTGGATGCAACAGTTGCTACACTTGCAGGCATTTCAGAAATGTGCTCTCCACCGCAGTGATTTTAGGAAATTCTCTCCTGAATTCCTCTAACCTTTGTATGAACGCAACTGAGATAGCTCAGGAGGCTGGCTTTATTCGGGGCAGTGCTTAGGTATGTACTTAACCGGAATGCAGAGGTGCTTCCCAAGTGAGCAATTGACCTAAGTATGCACTTCAAAACTTTCTGAGCAGATGGTCTGTTACGTGTATAACAGGTATAAAAATTCAGCACCCGTTTTGTAGCCTAAAGCTTCTTGTGCGTAATAGGTGTTTGTAGTAGCTGTGGACATGGCAGCAAGATGAAATCCTGACTTGAAAATCACCTGTAAAAGCTGCTTGCCACGTAAAATGGTGCATGTCATAACTATTGAGGGCTTAGCTAAGATAATGTTAAGCCAAATTGTTTAATTCCTAGCTGCCTAGCAAGCTGCTTTGCAACTAAAAATGACTACTTTTCCATACTTCTATTACAGATGAACTCGTGATACTTAGTTAGCTGTAACTAGAGGTTTCTGTCACATTAACCTATTTATTAATGTGTGGTGTATTCACTGTGTGGCTAATACATTCACAAGCTATCGTGGTTGCCCTGGTGCTACTTTTGCACACAGGACAAGAATGCTGTTTGTATCTTCTGGCAGCAGCCGTGTCTGGTGAAGGGGTGCAGGCGTTGGTTAGTCTCTGGGTGTACCTGTCTTTCAGATAGTCCAAGGTTTGCTGCAAGTTCTGACTTTCTCCTTATTGTAATGTATCTGTTGCAGTGAAATTCCTTCTCTAATTCTAGTCTCTGGTGGTCTGTGTAAACAACCCGGTACTTCTCTTTTGTTCTTGTTTTACCTGTTTGAGAAAGAAATAGTATTAATTCTCTGAGGTTGATTTTATGTAGCATCTTTCTTTCATGCATCTCAATCATCTCACAGGCAGTAAATAAAACTGCAGGGTATTGCACAAGACTGTTTTCTGAGATTATTTTCTGTGTTGCAGAGGAATATGAAGTACATAGTAAATAAGTTTCATTTTTTTCTAAACGTTTTGAGAGCACGTTGGTTATCATAGTTATCTTTTTCCCTCTCTCTCTCTGTAAGCATACATCTAAATATAAAGCTCTTATGTGAAGAATGTCCTGAAGCATCTTAAATTCGTAGCAATAACTTAATTAGTACTGGATACATTTGAGCTCCAGATTTCACGTCACTGTTCTGTATATCTCTCAGAATGTCAGGACTGACTCTGTCAGAGTTTGCTTATTTACGCCATGTCCTAATTCTTTATTTGGGCTTTTGCAGCTCACCTCTGTAACACGAAGAAACATCCACTCCTTCCTTTTAGCCATGCTTAGAAGTTCAATAATGACGTGGTATTTTTTCAGTAAGGTGTGGTTTTGCAAGGCGCTGAGTGCCTGTGGGTTCACTTGGTGTGCGCTGTTTCCATTTGAAATCACAGACACTCAACAACTTATAAGACTAGACAATAAAATACTTGTAAAATCATTTTCTTTTGATTGGACAAATACCATTAAGAGAAAAGTTACTTGATATCTAGAAGATACTTTTCAATTCTTACCCTTTTTTAAAACAATTATTTGTCTAGTATTAATGCAGAGAGATGACTTTTGAACTGATTTTTTTTCTCATTTTCACTTTTAACTGCCAGCTAGGTACTTGCTCTTTTTCGTCTGATCTTCCCAGGTTTCTGTTTTTTTGATGTGAGTTTTCTGGGACAAACTGTAAGACAAAGACTCCTTTAAAGTGGTTCCCTAAAATCCATTGAGGTGTTAAGATGAAGCACACGCCACACAAAAGAGCGACAAGGAGATCTTATCAAGAGCTCCTTTTACATTCAGAACACAAGCCAATTGGTTTGGAATTTACAAGCCCTAAACAAATGTCAGACTCTTTCATCTTAGCTGAAGGAAAAAAAGGACAGGAATAAATCGAGTATTTTTGCTTCAGTTCTCTTCAGCTTTGGGCAGATATTTAGGGTAAAATGAGATTTTTGCATGAAGGTTAAGACATTTTGAAATATGAAGTGTGTTTTTCTAAGTTCTGTGCTGCTTTGATTGCTAAAGTACAGGATCTTCCTGCTTAATTTTGCAGGGCCAAAACATTCATTAAACTCAAGTTTACTTTTTTAGAAGTTACAATGTGTTGGCTTTGAAATATTTGCTCTAGATGATAGTTAGAGTGCTAACAGTGGTATAGATATTCAGATTCCATGTAAACTAAAGGCTTAGGAGGTAATCTTTGAAAAGAAGTTAAAATTCAACAGGGTTATTCCGGATTCAATATAATCAGCAAATATAACCATGATTTGAGGGGGTGGAGAGAAGGAGTAGTTTTCCCCATTCCCCTTGGTCGTAAAATTCACAGAGCATTTCTTCTGAAGACAATAAAGCTAGGAGAAGGCCTCTTTATTTGCTGTGAAAATCATCACCCTTTCCGGCAATATAACTCCTGAAGAAAAAAGGGAGAAGGAAGAGACGAGGCTGCATATCAAAGCAAAGAGAAGTGTTGAGAGGGTCTGCTGCCCCAATATGACAGATAGGCCTCAAAACCAAAGACAATGTAGCCCAGTGGAAAATAATGTCTCGACTAGTTTACAAAGAAAAAATAAATTAGCATTACAGCAGAGACTTGGCCTTTATTTATTTATTTATTTATTTTGCTTTTCTGTTTTGCTTTCTAGCTGTGTTTCTGCTGTGATGTAATCTCAATTATTTGGACATCACTGCTTGTTATGGTGTAAAAGTATTGAGTATACTTGAAAAAACAAAACCAACCAAACAAAAACCACTGAACAACCTGAAGCTGATCTTGCAAAATATACAAAATGTTCTTGTCCTGTTCTGTTGTTCTTTTTCTGAGAGGGATCGTACCCAGCTGAAATGACATGTAAAGATTTCAAGTTCTTGACCCTTGTTCAGGTGTGATCTCTTCAGTTAGTTTCATGCCTTGAAGATTTGCTCTCCCAGAGTTGCACTTTTTACACATAAACTCACAGAGTTTAGGAATGATTTGGTCTGAAGTTTTAGTCTCACATAATTGAAGCTATTTGGGCAAGGTGAAAGTGCTCCTTCTGGAGCCCGTGTGGGAAGATGCATTTACCAAGCCCTCTCTGGATGTTTGTTTTTTAAACTTTCCTATACAGACATTGCAAATGTATTTATCAATATCTGAAAAAAAAAATCTGAACACGCAATTATAGTTTTCTACTTAGAAGATACATTAACAGTAAAATTTCAAACTAAGTCTGCACTGCTGTAAGCATGTAGCACTTCAGTCTCTGTGGTACTGTCATATCCTGAAGACTGTCTTGCTCAGGCAAATTTTCAATTCAGCCTTCCTGAATTGTCTTTTTTTTCATATAAAATGCCAAATATATTGAATCAGTGTAAATATTTAAATAGAGGGGATAAAATTCAATTAACAGTTTCCCCAAGTAGTTCCCAGTGTGTTAGTATTTTAGTACACTTCCTCGTTTAATTGTATGCGCTTGAATTTTTGTTATTCCATGCTGCTCACGTAAATTAGTGTGGCTGTGCACCAGGAGTGTTGTGAAGGACATGTGTATGTAGATAAATATTTGTAGCATTCAGGGCTGAATAATTTTGATATTTTAGAAAAAGAGTGATATTAGTGAGCAGTGCGATTGTAGGGGAGGAGCCAGTAAAAATCTGTTTCAAAGAGGGGTCAGTGGCATCGAGGTTTTATTATGCTCTGGAGAAAGGACTGACGAGTTAGTGTGCAGCTCCTTGCACCACGTTGCTCTTGCCATTATCCTGTAATTTCATTTCATATCACTTTTTCTGACAAATTTTTCCAGCTTTTACACTTAACATTGTAATAAGAACTCTGATGAAAAGCTGAGTGTAATTTGGTACTTTCCTTGTTTTGCAAAACAGCCAAGTCTGTGTTTTACTTTCCCAAACCCTTTGCATTAAGCAGGTTTGTTGTCTTGAGTCAAATTCAGTGTGGTCTTGAGCTGTTTGTAACACTTCAAAGGACTGGGCTCCAGGGTTGTAAAGCCTCGGGGCATTTATCTATGCACAGCCCCCAGTTCACCTGTCCAGTATTGTCCATGAGCTGTTCCAGCATGGGTGTAAATTGTGTGCTTTTCAGACTAGAGATGAATTGAAGCACATAGCTGCTTTTCTGAACTGCATCTACGTTTTATGAAGTTTAGTAGAACTTAGCAGTGCCTTCCTTGTCTGTGCGTTACATTCAGGACTGAGGTTTAGATTTTGTATGCTTTAATCTTAAAACATCCTAGCATGTTTAAACTTCAGTGACACGGCAGAAGGGGATGGCTTTTTGACGTTGCACCATTCTCACTTGCTTCTGGTCTGCCTTAGCTCTTGCATCACTTTCACACCTGGAAGACTCCAATGATGTTAATGAAGTTACTGCAGATTCACATGAGGATACATGATCGAGGGGAGCAGAGTTGAAATCTGCCTGGCTTTGAAGATTATTGTAAAGGCTTCCAATGGAACTAACACATTGTGATACCTTAATGTCCTCGAGGTATTTTATACTGGGTAAAAAGGAGGAAACAGCACGTATCTACTTTATAACTGAGAAACAATTATTAGACTCGTTCCACTCTTGAGTGATAATGTTGGAAGGATTATTTCTCAAGTGGCACTGCTGATTTTCTGTCTTCTAGAACTGCTCCAGTTGTCATTGCGCTAATTTCTTTACAGAGTTTTCTTTGATGCTCTCTGACACGCACTTACTACTTTTAACCTTAACAATGGCTTTAGCAAACCTTGCTACGCACAATTTACACCTTGGGAATATACACAGAAAAGCTCTCCTGACGTGCAGCTTGTGACTGGAACAGGCACATCAATGACTGACACTTGGAGGAAAGTGAGTTTTGGATGTCTAATAGTAGCAAGCTGCAAAATTTTGATTTGAAAGTAAATGAAGCAAAAGCTTAACTGATAGAGATACATGGTCTGCAAAGAAAATAGTCTGTGCAGGGTATTTGAGTCAGATTGCTTGTCTGGGGATATTTCTTCTCATAGGTCTCTGGAACAGTAAATATCACAAAAACAACAGAAAAAAATGCGTTATCACATATTTTTTCCTTGAAAGTATTTGGAAGTCTGTAAAGGTTTAAGATGAGCCAGCTTGTAGATTGAACTTTACCTTTTGGCATAAAATAATTATGTATTGTTTTTGCAGGTAACTGCTAACAGCAGCATTTCCAGGTGTCAGTTCTCATCTATGACGCTTTGTATTTGTTAGAACAAAGATACTCAGATGTGAGTTTGTAGCCACATGTAAACACAACCGCCATTCTACCACAGTCACATAAAACCTTTATGGGGTGAAAGTGAAACTAGTGTAAATTCAGTTAAATCTGCATTAAGCAGTAGTAGGTTAAATAAATGCCATAAATGATCCACCGACCTACGTGCTTTAAGTACAGTTAATTATTTATAAGATCAGTGATAGCAGAAAAAATTCTTCTTGAGATAGAAAGTTTAGTGCACGCTTACCAGTAGTGTTGGTTTGCACGGCTTTCCTCATCCATTCGTAAGAGCTGTGCCTTTGGCTGCTGGGGGAGACCTGCTGTGCGGTACCTGCAGGAGGTAACCCCGCGGGTGCGGCGGGATGGAGGGAGCTGTACTCAGCTGGACTGTAGGAGCCGTGCCCAGGAGATGAGCCGCTGAGCTGTGCGGCGGCAGCCGTGCCGGAGGGCCCTGGGCACGGCCCGTAAGCGTTCCAGTCCTCCCTCTGGGGGCCGTAGTGGGGTCCCCAGGCTCCCGCGGGCTGTCCGTGGCTGTCTGGAGCTGGCACGTGGTGATACCCCATGTAGTCTGAGTAGGGGGGAGCAGGCACGAAGTTCTGCACTGGCAGGTTGTTGTTGCTGCACCTTGCAGGTCCTGGATACATGCTGGTCTCTTTATCCAAGAGAGAGCTCACGTACATGATGCTTGCAGAATGTTGTCACAACATCTTGCTCTTCCGTATTTTCTTTTGTCGCTTACAAATAATTGTTCTATTTTTGCTAATAGTGCCAAACTGCTTGAAATCTTCTACTTCATCCTCTTTTATTATCAACTGTGTTACCAGGTGCTGGTGGTAATGGTTTACCAAGATCTTGTCTGACGTCAGCCAAACTCCCAGCCTCATAATTACATTTACATTCAAATGAAGGGCTGACCAACCCCACCTTGCTGCCAGTTCTGGTGCTTTCTCTTTTGCAGAACTTTTATCTGTCCCATTACCCTTCACTGATATTCAACAGTGATTCCACTCCTGTAACGTGATGCAACTGTTGCTTGTATTTGGAACTTAGTGAGCAGACCTTTTTTTAAAGAAAAACATCTAAGTACCATACACTGCCATTACAGTTCAAATAATTCTTTTCAGGGATGTATATTTTTTGTCATTTGTTGTCAGTCAACAAGTATATCTATTACTCTCTTAATTTGTCAGATGCTCAAAAATCTCATTTTAAATTCTTCATTAATGGATGCAGTCAATTTGAATAATAACTGTCTCAAAAATTTCCCACTTGTTGCTGATGTTTGTAAGCTTTTTAGTATAGAGTAATTAAAATTCTGTCTGCCACAAACATGTTCATGCTTTCCCCATAGGTGGTGTTTTAGAGAGATCTCTTGGCTGTTGCAAATGGATTATTTTTAGGAAGTAGGCAGTAGGTCTTCTTAACAAATGGTAGCAGATATGTAAAGAAGATGACAAAAAACTCTGAAGAAAGTCTTATATTAGGCCCAGCACTATTGTTGGTATGTGATTCAAGCTGATGATGACTCTGACGTGTCTGAAAGGCCTTCCTCTGAAACCCGTGTGTAGTTTGTTCAGTGGTGGCAGCTGGAGCAGTGGCATGAAGTGGCTGCAACCTCTGTCAGAGGTCAGAACTGCCCTGCTGTGTGTCTGCTGGGTGCTTGCCACTTGGTAGTGTGCAGTGAGCTTTTTCACCAGGAGGAATCATTCCAAATTTGTTGTTGCATGTGATTATTAGGAATGTGATATTAATGTGGGAGAATTAGACCACTTTTTGTTACTCGAGAACTGCCTCGATGTGGCTGCCTCGTTACAATTTGTAGAGTGCTTTTAATATCAGATTTTTATCTTGGATTCATTTCTTTGCTGTGAGCTATTTGTCAGGGGTATGCCTGCAAAAGAGGTGCAAATTGTAATGACTTGTTTCCCTTTATGAAGGTGTGGATCTTCATTCTGCTGCCTTTGTATTTTGACGCTGCTTATGCTCGCACATCCCTTCTAATTTCAGCACCAAAGGATTCTGTGTCCTTAAAGAGGAAGGATTCTTTTTTTTTTTTTTTTAAGACTTTTTATTGATAAATGTTGCAGTCTTTAAGGTTAATTTTTTATAGTTATGAATTTATTTCTTATTCCATGCAGTGATGCTGAGGAAAGCTGCATTGTGGGATAGGACATGGAAAAAGTTAGACCCCTGTTATTGATGTGCCCCTTATTTAAAAATAAAGTAAAAAGTGCATATCTGGACTACATATGGAGCACCACTGAGATTAAACAAGATGAGGTTTCCTATCCTGAAAGTGTTTTATATATTGTATATGTACTTAGAACTTAATTTTTAACTGTCTTCCTTTGTTTATGCTTCTCCTCAAGCCACCACAGTTTCACTATCACTTGATCCTATTTTTTGTATCTCAGTGCCTTATCCTTCATTCCTTGTTCTTCTTTTATCTTTTGTTTATGCTCCTCCTTTCCCTTTCTTGTTTTGCCTGTTCCATTATCTGAAATTTCTTTAGATCTATTTCGATTCTTTCCAGAACATAATTAGATCAAGATATGCTGATCACGAATTGCTGTACTGATTTGATATCGGTTGACAATAGTTAACTTTGGATAAGGCATTTTGTTTAAACAGATTTACATAGAAGGATAAGATTGGTGGGTAAGACTGCAGATTTTTTTAACGCCAGAGTGAGAATAAGATAACTAAAATGGCAGCATTCAAATGATCTTCCACATCCTGACTGTTTGCCTCTCATTTTGTATCAAAGAACTGTGTGGTTCATTAGAAACGAACCACATCTTTTCGTGTAGTCTAGTATTTTAAGGTATCATAATTTTGAAATTGATGGGTTTTGAGAACTAAATCTAAGCCCTTCCATGAATAATTTCTTAGCCACCCATGTGTTGTTCCACTCATATCCTCCCTATCGTTAGCTTCAGAGCCACATCACCTTCAGTGTAGAAGTGACTTACTCTGCACGAGTTTCTGGAACTCTGCAGTTCCAGAAACACTTTTAGTACACATTGCTGTCAAATGAGAGAGGGAGAGAGAGATCTCTGCCCTTTCCCTGTCCATATTTGCACTGTGATGGAGCAGCAGTGAGTTGCTGGTGGGAGAGCAAGGGCGAGTGTGCTGCTTATGGCTGATCCATGTGGTTGTGGAGCTGTCATGTTACCATGGTCCTTCTTTGCCTTTCTGAGGTGAGAGGAAAGGGGAAGAAGGTCTGAGGCAGTAGGCCTCATCGATACAGAGGCTTGTATGTATACAATTTTTAGCAGTGGGGGAAAAATACAGAATAGGAATCTCTGGTAAGGTACTGGCAGCAAGGCTGCTGCACATTGTGTGCTTCAGAGAGGCTGGTGGCCACAGAGAACTGAGCTCCAAAGTAATCATTTTTCATTTTGCTCCAACTGTCAAAGCATTATGTCTAAGTTAGCTAATGTCAATGGGAATTGCCCGAGCTTTTGGTTGAAATGAAGTAGTTTGTGTGTAAAATTAAATATCAATAGATTACTCTGCAAGGAATGCCCTATATTTGTTTCCATGGAAAGTACAACAGATACAAAGTGCACCATACTCAACAGAGCAGATTCTCAGCTACAAAACCCTACTTTTAGACATAGTCATCTCCATTACCGATGCATTTTCACCAGCAATAAACAAGACCCTGCATGCTGCACTTGTAAAAACTGGCACAGCCATCCAGAACGCAGCTTGTCTCAGCAGTGATGTGAAAGACACACGCCCACTGCCTCACTGTGCTCACATCCACTGCTTGGGTTGCATTCATGCTTAGCGAGCTTTGTTGAATGTCAGCGGGTGCCACTTTTTCCACATACAGGAGTTCACTTCCACCCCTTTGCTACATATGCACTACTGTCAGATGCCTCTGCTGCCAACTGTCACTCAGCAACAAAATGTAATGGACTATTGGTGGGAAGGTTCAACCTGTAATGCTGCACCATCAACATGCATCTCTGATGTCATGGGCCAATAAAATAAACTAGGAGGCATTACTTTTGGAACATCCCTCATACTTTGTGTGTTTAATCTTTGTGGAGGGAAATTGTCTAATTTTCTAGCAAGTGGTTGGTGAAAATCTAGTAATGCTCATAGCAACAAGTGCAGTCATAGCCACAGAACTATAGTAGAAGTTTTATTGTCTCAGTGTTGATGGTTTACCACAGTATGGGAGCTGTTCTACAGAGCGTTTCCAGAGACAGCAGTAATAGTGTAACCACAAATCTGTGGTTAAGGCATTTTAATGACAACTGTCATAGCTGTAATTTCGTGGAGTACTGGTAGGTTAAAATTGGCCTGTACAATATGTGAATTAAAGGTGTTTATACCTGTGATTGTTTTTATAAGCATATTGTAATGCTTGCCCATAAAGTCACTCTTCTTTTTCTATAAAGATAAGAAACGAATCTATTTCTGACACTTGGCAATTGTATGCAATCTACTTTCTGGGGTTATGTTTCTGAGGAGAAGAAAGTGTATGAGCTCAGTATGTCTCATCCTCGCTAAGGTGCTGTCAGCAGATGTTTGCTTCCTTGCCTCCAGGGGACTGCTCCAGGAGCACATCAATAATGTAGGGCTTGGGAATGCTTCTCGCTGGCGCCTTCATAACTGCATGCTACGATTTCAGTGGAATGGCAGGCTGAGGAGTTTGCTAGTGAGCTACATATTAATGACGGATGTAGGGTAGTATTTCAGAGATATTACCCTTTATTAAAAGCAGGCTTTACATGCACATCCAATCCTTCTAACATTAATAACTGTAGAAAGCTCAGGGAAAGGACAGTCAGTACAGGGCATGCTGTCAACTGAGGTCAGTTTCGTTGGAAAAGAATCTATTAATTCAGGAAGGAAGGCAGTCTGTTTTTAAATCTTAAACTGCTGAAGACAGTGATCATGCTTTCATGGGAGCTTCTACAAACAACCATTCTAAAAATGTTATTTACTCTTTTTAATTGGAATGGTTTAACAGTCTAGTGAGGTCTCATTTTCAGAGCATGAGATGCCAGACCATGCCAAGTTGTTCTCCTTACTGATGAGCATGGTACAGCCCAGAGAGCTGAGTCAGCCTTGGTAACTGAGCTACTTTCACCTGCTGAGGTTAGCTCTTCTGGGGGGAAAACGGGGAGACATCAAAAGCTAAACTCTGCACAAACAAGTAGAAATAGAAGTGATAACTGTGCATGAAGCCTTCATCAGTGTTGCAGTTTTCTATTCCACACTCTTAGATTTTGCTTGTTAACAAATCCTTCTGAAAAATGATCAATTTTGGAAACTGGATTGTTGGGAGTATGGTGATCGTGTTCGGCCTTCTACCTCTTAGAGCTGTTTCTCTGACTGCTGCTAACGACTTAGCTTTTATTTCCTAATGTTAATGTTTTCCACTTTCTTAAGGTAGCAGCAGTATCTGTAGTGTATGATTTGCACCGGTGTTGCATGTGCTAGGGAAGAGTGGAATTAAAAGAGAGCCTTTCTGGTCTGAAATCTAGATAATTTAAAATCTGATACAAAATCAATACAAACAGCAGTAAAAGTGTCTTACTGCTCAGCAAGCAGTCTTAGTGCAGCAGGTTTTAAAGAACCTGTATGTGAAATCCAGGTTAAATTGATTCTTTTTACCAGAGCTGTAAACGAGATCAGCAGATCCTCTGATATTTGGTTTCCTTCCTGAACCTGCTGTGCAGGGCTTCCACTTAGTGTTGCTGATTCATCCTGACTGGAATTCAGCTAGCTGGGGATTGTTGGGTGCTCAGTATTTAGTCCTTTAGAGATTCCTTGAGTATGGTCTTTGTTTTTCATGAGGGAAATAAAAGAATTGCTTGCTTTTACTGTCTACCACTATTGCTATACGTGTGGTTTATATTCCTGTCCGTCCAGTGTTTGTCAGAGATATTTAACCGTTCTTCCTCCCTCTCAGGTGAGAGGCCATGTGTATCGAGTCCCTCCTGCCCTGGAGGACCAAGAGCATGCAGGATAAAGTTAAGTTAAGCCTCTCCATTTTGAGACACTTCACAGAACAGTTTGTTACAAAATGTACAGAAAAGTGAATTGTGCTCTTTGACCGTGAGAATGGCTGGCAAACATTTTCACCATGAAAACAGTGCCTGTTCTTTTAATAGTGATGTCCACACAATTCTGAGTCTCACTTTTAACATCCAGTGCCATTTCCAAAACGTGACCCACCACCGAAGTTGTTCAGAATGAGCAGAGATGCACCATCTCTGTGTGCTCTGGGTGTACAAGTGTGGCTTGGAGCGAGCCTGTACTGCACCACAGAACTGAATAAGGATGCCTGAGGTAGAAGCGTGAGTTTTATTTCTTGTGTTAACATCTAGAGTGAGTATTGGTTTGCCTGAAGTTTTGTTTTTTTTCTTTTGTTAGGAAATGTCACTTTGAATTGTATGGCTTTCTTAGCTGCATGAAGTTTTTGCAGGAGATCCTGCCTGGATCTCCTGTTCTTGATCTTTTTGTGCCATGCGCTTCTCTCTGGGTGATGGGGTTTAGAGGTTAGTGAACTCCTCTGAAAATTGCATATACCTCGATCGTTGCTTTAATCACAATTAGGATTAAGGGCTTAGATATTCCTGTGATGTAGGCTACGGTACGCTTTTCTTCTTCAGGGCACTTTGCTAACAAACAATCAATCTTCACAGCAACTCTGCTTTAGTGTCCCTACTTTTATAGATGTGCTAAAAGCGATAGGTTTCGTGATTTGCCCAGCAGTGGAAGGGAAAGCAGCAGTCTGCTGAGGTATTTCATGACTCAAAATGTTGGACCAAAATACTTCTGGTTGATTTGCCTCCCATTTGATGCTTCTCATTTTTAGTTTAGCTAAGCAACAGTATTTTACAAGTTTTTTAATGAGAAATAGCTTACTTGTGTTTTTGTGGTGGACAACTTTTTAAAGGATTAAAGCATATTGGAAAATACTTGAACAGATTGCTAGCAAGTTAAAAAAAAAAAAAAATTACATTAAGCCATGTAATACAATCACTGGCATAACTAGAGGGTTAATAATCCCTAAGGTATTATCCTGGTTTATAGATGCAGCTTTTTGAGCAGTAAATTTTAACCTTTGAACATGTGCTTCTGCAAATAAAATCCAGCCTTATTTTGTGTACTTAACAACTTCTGATTGGAAACACATAGCAACCTATAGCGAGTGTGCTTTCAGCAGACTGGGGCAGAAACAAGGCAGATCTTCAAAGTGGTCACTTATCTTCCTCAATAACTCTTCTACATGTAAACAAGATAAACCGGGTCATTTTTGCCAGATCCCTCACTCTTTGAATGATGTTGAAATAATTTTAAAGAGAAAGAAGTTGAGTTCAGATTTATTTTCTTATAGTTTCTAAGGGCTTTTAAAAATATATATTATTTTAAAAAAATCTATTACAAAATCAAACTATGTCATGCAAACGTGATTAAAAGCTAACAGTGAACTTGATCCTGCAAAACTCTGGGGTTCTGGTGCATTTAGCTAGAACTAGGTGTCAAATTATTGTATATTGTTACAAAAAAACCAAAGCTTCTTTCTGTATGCTTACAAGTTTTAAACTGTACATCTGGATGTTCTTGCTTATTTTTCTCTAGTATGCAACCTTAATTCCGTTTAATTGCTTTTCTCTTTTAACCTTTTTCAGTCTCTGTTAAGTAGAATATTCCTGCGAGCTGTATGTAAGGTATCTGTAGCATTTCGCTCTGTGTGCAGAATGGCTGTTCTGAGTATTTCCCATGGCTGCTTCCTGTAGACGTAAGCAGTGCGTATCTCTTCTGGGAGACCCATGTCTCAGTTTGACAGCTGTGCTCATCAGTGTGGATGTGAAATCTCTCCTGTTCATAAGTGCTATTTATCATGTTCTGCTTTTCGTAATACGTGAAAAGCGCTAGAAGTTTTTCTGTTGCTGAACTTTGAATTGTATTGTAATTGAGTTTCTTCATCTCATTTGGCTTATCTTACCAACACAAAGCTTCAAAGTACTCTTGCTAACAGCACAATGCAAGGAAAGTGTGGGAATTTTACAATGTAGATGTGCATCCCTTTCAAGTTTACTCCTTTCGTGCTGTCCTCCTTACAACCAGAAAATTCTAAGTAAAATTAAGAGAGAGAGAAAGAGAGTGAAAGCTGCCAGCTCCCCGAATCAGCCTGGTTTTACCGTTCTGTTTTTTCTAAGCATCTCGCTGCTTTTCAACTTGGTACTGCAACTCAGTAACAGAATGTTCATCAAAATTATGTTGACTTTCTACAGTAGCTAATATCACATTGGCAAATGATTATTGAAAACGTCATTTATTTTTATGATCTCTATATACACAGTGACTTTACATTACCTACATTTTGATGATCTAATAGTACTATTTGTTATAATTAAGAAAAAAAAAAAAAAGAATGTAGTGCCGAAATGACTTAATGTTCCTAAGTCTTATTTGTAACAATGTTGGAGATAGTTGTGAGGACACTTTGATGGAAATTCGTGAGGATAAGCATCCTAAAGTTCTAAATAGCTTTTGGCAAAGGGGAGTATAAATTCCCAAATTACCCGAGTGCTTCAAAAATGTTCTCTTTGCAGCCAGAGAATTGTGTACGTGTGATTGGTGGTCAACTCAGGAAGCAGATATCCAGATTATTCTTAAATAGTGATTATCTTCCCAAGTCTGCTTAGTGTAGAAGGGATCAGCATTTGGGGATTGGAACCTCCCTCCTATTTAGATGCTCAGATATGGGTTTAGGAGATTAGTATTAGGTGCCCACTTAGAAATCTGCAAGAGCTTCTAACTAGGTAAAATATTTTTGCTTTGTCTTCTATTAATTTAGCTTTTCAGATTTATTTTTATTTTCTAGTACCACAATAGCTCTGAAAACCAGCCCAAATATGAAATTAGTTGAATGCAAGTATTGCATCTTTGTCCAGGGGTTGTGCTGTCTCACAAATCACAGTCTCTACCAAAAATGAGCTTAGGCCAAGATCCGTATTTCCCAACTGTTTCCAAATCATTTATGATAAGATTGATTCACGTATGTTTATACCAGTATAGGGAGCACTGGAAATCATGCCTGTCAAAACAAAATAAATCCAAAAAGCTCATCCGTGACCTTCAACCTTAAAACAGCGAGTGCAAGCACCACAACTCAGGGTTTCCATCAAGTGGGTCAAAACAATTAAACCAAGTTTTCATTTATCAAGATCCATGTGTAACACCAATGAAAGTGAGATTAGTACATGGAACCTGTGTGGAGATGGAAGGAGAGGAATGCACTCTTTACCTAGGGGTGGGGACAGAGCACTCACATTAAGCTGCCGTCACAGCCTCAGCAATGTCATATTGCCTATGGCCTCTTTTGTGCTTTTGTTTGTCCACAGAATACGCTTAACAAGTGGCCACTCTAGCCCTCAGCTCTCCTCCTCCCCAGTGCCTGCCCACCTGCTGCAGGGATGCTTGCCCCGTGGTGTTCTCTTGCGAGGCTCCCTGCAGCTAGGACTCCTGACACACAACAGTTCCAGTGCCACTGGAACTTGCACTGTCCTGCAGACCGGGCAAGTGACTCTTGATTTACTGAACTTGAAGCATGTGTGCACAGAACCGTGTCATGCTGGAGACCCCTGCAAAACAGCTGCAGATGTCCTCTTCCATACTGTAGTGCTCTGTGTACCGGTAGTTCATAGTGTTTGTTAAGCAGCAGCTCCTCAGCCAGCCTTACTGAGAGGCCACCACCTGCTGCAGGTTCCCGGAGTGCTGCAGGCCGTTCATTGGAAGCGGAGCTGGCGGAGGTGGAGGTGGGAACAAAGAGCTGGGCATTTCTGAGTGAGTCTGTTGGTCGGGAGCTGGCATCGGGCT
Source organism: Callipepla californica brunnescens (assembly GCA_023055505.1). Lineage (NCBI taxonomy): Eukaryota > Metazoa > Chordata > Aves > Galliformes > Odontophoridae > Callipepla > Callipepla californica. The sequence continues at coordinate 7,309,939 of JALIRH010000013.1, forward strand.
CACTGAGCCAGAGTCACTCTGCATAGAGCCAAGATTACTGCCATCAAAATGAGTCATTTTCTTCTTCATTAATTTTCTTTCTTTGGCTCTGCGATTCTGGAACCAGATTTTCACCTGCAGAGGAGCAGAGGAAATTTTTTTCAGTTGTTAATAGAATGCAGTGTGGTTCTTTGTATGGTCAAGGGGCGTAGGAGAAAATCAACTGCATGAGGTCCAGTGAGAGAGGCAGCAGCAAATTGGGACAGCTGAGCTCTTTGCTTGATTTTATACATTTTTTTCCCACATAGGTAATCTTTCCTATTTCATAATAAAATATTTAGTTTGATAAATAGCTTTATTAGTGTTTTATTCCTAGGAAGTATTTATTAAATGAGTTTGATCTTTTTTTTTTTTTTTCTTTTTGGCACAAAGTCTAACAGAACCTAATGCATCACAGCAGTGGCCAAAAGAATATGAAAGTATCTTTGAAAAGTATATTCTGTAAGTCAGAGCAACTCAGAGCCTGTTGCTGGCCTATGAACTGAGAAAAGATTCCCCTTTTGGATGCTGAACTCCTTTGCTACAATTGTAAGGCAACAGAAATACACCTGTGAGCAGAAATTCACCACTGCACTGCTGTAGGTATGCGTTACTTCAGAGTATTATAGAAGTGGTGCCTCAATAGGTAAGCACTTTTTCCTGCATGTGTAGACAAAGTTAAAAGCTGCTGCTACTTCCCACACAGTCCGTGACTTTATTTCATAGTCATTGCTCTGTCACAGCAATGCAGTCTTTGAGAAGAGATGAACTATTGAAGATTAAACGGATTTTGATTTGGACAGAACAGGTGAGGACATGAGAAGATGACAGTGCTCAATTAAAAATGCAGCAGAAGTTGTTCAGGTGTGAAAAAGCGACTCTTCTGTGGTAACTGAAATGTCACTGGGTATGAATCCCTGATGTGGGCTTTAAGTCTGTGTGTATCATTGGAAATGATTCTCTATTATGTATAGTCTGCATGATAGGTCAGATTATCACATTTGGATGTAGTTTTGTATTTAATCAGATGACAAAGGCAGTGCTTTTGTCAACAGCTTTTTATCAACCCAAGGAAAAATCTGTGGTTTTCTGAGAAATGCTGATTTGTTTTCTTTTCTAGCTGCTCAGCAGAGAGAGAACTGACAATCAGAAAGAAGGAAAAACAGTAAAACTGATGGTATCTGTGACCATTAAAAGAAATCCCACAAGACATCACGAGGACTCAGTGCCAGTTTGTGTTCTTATTCTTGAGCCATTATTATGCCCATTTTCCAGCTGAATGTGACAATTCTAGGTGCACATAAAGCTTACAAAAATTTGAGCCCGGGTTTCTTAGGTCCCTGGCTGTCATCTCAAACATGCAGCAGTTCATTCTGTTGTCCTCATTTCTGAAATATCACTTTAGTAGCAAATGATGTTCATGTTCTATTAAAGCTGTCAAAAATATCCTACATTCTGTCTGTGCTGTGGTAATCTGGCTTTTCCCATCATCTGCCAGAGTATATGAAGAGATGAAACTGTCTAATAAACAGAGTAACACCTGGTTCAGGTTTGCTCTCTATGTTCTGTGATATCTGCTTTGAATGTAGGGGTTTTATTCTTTTCCATCAATAAGCTGGATGTAGAGATCTGCAGCAGAGATCCAGAGCAATGTTTTAGTAGGCATTTAAAGGTTGCATACCAGTTATCAGATACAAGTAAATACAAATCTGTAACGTCAGACTTACAGCTTCTGTGGACTTGTTCTTTACCTGGTGCTCTCCTTTTACAGTACTTTTGCCACTGCTTAGTTGTGCAAGTAATCCCGCAGTGCAAGTTTAGCTCTTCTTTCTTGTCCTCGCCATCTGTTTATTTTTGTATCCTGTCTATATCAGAAGTGCTTCATTTATCACTTAAAAAATAACTAGATATTACTTCTTCACTTTCTTGTTTATGTGTCGTTCTTTGTTCTTCTGTCTTGAGATAATCTATTTGCGGAGTTCCTCCAATGAAGCTTTTAAAATCGTTGCTTACTTCAGTGCACTGTGGTAAGGAATCCCCAAGTAAATTGGAACAGGACATGCTCAGCCCATGTTAGAACTATAACAGAGCTCTAAACTGACGTTTCATCTTGGTTGGCATGAGCCAGCTGAGGTGCTTGAAAGCCAGCGTCTGTGCTCCTGCTTCGCCATAGCAGGAGGTGGCATAGGCACAACAATTACGTGATTCAAGAATGTGGCACTGAGTGGTTCCAGAACAAATTGTATCTATCTTTTTGTCAGGAAAAATTGATTCCATGTATGGGAAAGGAAGTGGAGTTTGCAGGGAATGGAGGGAAATAGGGAAAGGAGAAAGGATGAGCAAGTGTGTAGGAGATTTTAAAGAAAAGGTAGAAGGTGACCAAGACCCAAATATCTTCAGTGTCCTGAACATACTGGAATTCGTCACTAACAGTACCTATGCCTCTGCTAAGAATGGCCTTGCTTAAGGTCTCCCATGACCTCAGAGGAGCCAGGGCTAGGAAATGTTTGCAAAAGCTTCTCCCTTCTAATACTGACCCAGCTGAACAGCAAGAAGTCCTGGCAGGATTCGGTTGTTGGTTTCTCAGAGCAAGACTGTGTCAGGCTTCTCTTTGTCTTTTCTGTGCAGTTGCTCAGCTCTGTGCTGTAATCATGTCAGCTGAACTAGTGCTGATGGGATATTTCAAAGGAATGCAAACAAAGCCATCAGGCCATTCAGCTGGACAGTATGAGCCCCTAAATCGCAGAGGGAACGCAGCCACGTTAGATTCAAGGCATAAGCATTTCTGTATTCCTAACCAGCGTGGTGTTATCCTCCTCAGCAATAATAAATGCAAAGGAAACTCTGAATGGATAATCCATACTCTACCTGTCTCTCGGAAAGTCTTAGGTTTGCAGCAAGTTCAGACTTCCTCCTGATTGTAATGTATCTGTTGTAATGAAATTCCTTCTCTAATTCTAATCTCTGATGATCTGTGTAAACCACTCGGTACTTCTCTCTTGTTCTTGTTTTACCTGTTTTGAAAGAAGAACACATTGCTTCAACCCAGAACTTTTTAACTTCAGTAACATAAATATCTGACTTCACATTTTACACACGTGGGTATTTTAGGCCTGGTTCTCTATGCACTTACCCAGAGTAACTTCCTTGACTGCAGTGCACTTGGTATCAGTTTACAACAGGAGAGGGTAATGCCATCAGCTATTGGGTTTGCTCCTTAGTAAATAGATGATAAACTGGTGCTCATATTCTTTATTACCCTTGGGTTATCGTTTGGGCAAGAGAAGTTGTTCTCGTTAAGAACAAGGAGCCAGGAAGCCTGGGTTCTGTTCCCAGTTCTGATGCAGGCTTTACTGCACAGTGTTGAATTACTTTTTTCTCTTCCCTGAAGCTGATTGAATGCCACTTGATTTGGAGATGAATTGTGAAGGATGTTTTACTGCACAGAAAGTACTGAGAGCTTCCAAAGGTTCTCAGACCCTGTCGCTAGAAATATTGATATGATGTTGTTATTGCAGTTTGGCGGTTGTGTCTTTCCTTCAAGTCTAGCACAACCTAACCAAGCCTTGATCATGTCTCAGGGAGTAGTACGATAAATTTACAGATGGCAGTTAATTAAAAAAGGAGGAAAGGAAAGCAATAATACTTAACAGAGGACATTCAAATAATGCTAGAATTGCACCACTGGTTCCTTTTCAGGCAGCGTGGTTGCAGCATTTCAGATGTGGGTACAGCTGACTGAAGCAGACATGGCTCATCAGTAACTGGGTCATTAAAAAGGTAAGAGCAAATGACATGAGCAAGTGAACACAGGTGCAAGTAGCTGGAATGTATTGATTTCATATAGGATCATTTGTGAGGAGAGAAGATGTTGGCAGTCATTAAATGCAACTGAGAATGAGGAAGGTTGCTGATGCTTCCTTTCTCACCAGCCTTTCCACTCTTGTTAATGTTCATTTTAGGCAAACAAAATCTTAGAGGTCAACAGCTGCTTAAAATCAGCTCCTGAGCCCTGCCCTAAGGTCTTCCTACATTTTAGAAAGATTAGGTTGTCTGGGGGCTAAAACCAGTGTTACAGTGTTTGCAAATAGTGTCTTGTTGATTTGTTTTGTGCTTTCTTGTCTGTTTTCACTTGGATGCTTCTTCAGATATGTATATCTGTCTGTAAATTGTCCAGGACAGAGAACACCTTTGTAGTTGGTGATCTCTGCTATGTGTTGCACAGTGGTACTGTGCTTTGTGAACCTTCCCGTCTAGCGGGTGGGAGCAGCCCCACTGCAGTCAGATTCTCTGGGAGCCTACGTAAAATGGGAGGCATAGTGGGGCTTGCTGACTGTAGCAGTCTGATCGTGCTGCAGGTGTAGCTTAGCTTCATAAAAAGGCTTTTTGGATCTTTGTCTTACAGAGCATTTTCTGAAAAAAAAAAAAAGAAAAAAAAAAAGTGCATGCATGCCTAACTCTTCAGAAAAAGATTTACCTCAAACTTAGAATACTTTCACCGGTGATGAGAGTAATTAGTGGAGAGCACCAAAATAGACTTTCAGTAAATGAATTGGCAAAATGTCCACGTCTGAGCAGCTGCCCATGGTGTGTCACTGAGCAACCAGCCACCCCTGCAGCACAAAACAGCTGGGGGTTTATTGGTGGTACCGAAGTCTGGTTACTCCTCAGCCCCTTCTTCCCTAGCTTGTGAAGTAGTACCCAAAGCTCAGAATTCAAGGTACAGAACTGTAATGGAATCTTGAAGTACTTTATCCTTTAATCCCTGATTTGGTTTCACTGGTTAATATGTTTTTCCCTATCAGTGGAGAAAGATGTAGTTTCATTGTTTTAACAACTGAATATATTTAAAGTTAGTTGCCTTCTACTTGTTATCTAAATGCATACACCATGTTTTAATGAATTCTCCTCCAGGATTTGCCTTTGTTGTCAAACTGCAAGAATTTTTGACTCACTGAGGTACTATGTACATGTCCAGATTCTTAAGATGATCCATTTTGTACTGTTTGTATAGGTATTAGATGCACAGTTGTTCAGCACTGAAGTCCTGGTCACTGTAGTGCTGTAAACAAAATACCTGTGTCTGTATGCAGTGAGTGGCTCAGCCTATGTGAAAGGCTCTCTCAGGGACTCCTCCTAGCTTGCATTACAAGATCTACGACAGAATTCGGTCCCTTAGCTTTCATACTTCTGGCTCTTTGACTGTGGGAAAGCACTGTGCATTAATAGTGAGTTTACAACGATATGGATATTTTCCAACTGTCATGAGGTCATCATTGTGTTTACTTGGAACATTTCAGTAGGAAAAATAAATGTATACGTTTTTATTTGTTGCTTATGCTGGTGTCTCTGCTCCCTCCATGCAGCCCAAACGACTCTCTGTTAAATGAATCTGTTAACTTTCTTGTTACGTTCTGCTGTGCTGTGCTTGGCTGGGTCAGGCATTCTCAGCTCGGTAGCATTTCTGTTACTGTAGAACTGTAGTGAAAAGCAGAATTAGCCCAATTATGTTTATCCAGATAATCAAGTGAAAAGTGCTGCTAATTTTACAGTATTATGGTGAAAATGTTAAAGTCTCTGGAGAGCTGCAGTTATTTAGCTGTGTCCACATGAACACTATGACATTTGTTTTCATTCATTCAAAGTGTAAATTGTTTAACATATGGCATGTGTTGTGCTTTGATGATTTACTTGGTGTATTTTAACCTTAGATCTGTAGCCTGTTTTTTTCTTTTTTTTTTTTTTTTCTTTCCCCTCTTCAGATGAGAACTTGAGGTCATTCTATGGGACAGAAATGTTTAAGGTATTTCCCTAGTCTCTTTTGTGTTGTTAAGATGGAGAACACAAAAGAGCAAAGCGATCTTATCTTCAGCTCTATTCTCATTCCGAAGTCACAGACAAATATCAGATGTGCTTCTGTTGCCAAAACAAGATGGAAAACTTCAAGGTATAGCTTCCTATTCCTGACTTTCAGTGCTTAAACCCTTATCTGCACTGTAGAGGTCTGAGATCTGCTGAGGTCTCCAGAGAAGAGCCCACGATGTTGGCAACATCATGTTTTGCTCTCAGTGAGGCCTGGTGAGGTCCCAGCGTCTGTGAGGGACTTCCATACCCCTTTGTTGGATGCTGTCTTGGAGTTCCTCTGCATGTGGCATTTCATTTCAAAGGCAGAGTGGACTTTTTTATTTATTTTCCAAATCAACAGCAATAAAACCTGTTGTTAAACAGGTTGGCAGAGTATAGGGCATTCTGTCATGAATCTTACAGATCTTCTGCTCATTTCAATTACAGTAATGCATTTTATTTCAAGAAGTACTACCTGAGTAAAATCTGAGGTAGAACTAATGCATCACCCCAGAGACAGCAGAAGGATGTTCTTCATTTGTCAGATCTCTTTGGTAGAGAATGAAAAAAAATTAATGATCCAGTGATGATGGTTAACATTTTAATCCTGCAGATTTCACTCAGGTGAGTGAAATTACCAACATTTACCTTTTGACAACCTTACTCTTTTATTAAAAAGAAATTTTAATAGATTGCTTTTAATCAGCAATTGAGTATGATTTTATTGGGATTGTATTGTTCCAGAGTCATAGCGTGGAGCTGCAGGTGGCTGAGGAGTTATCAGTGGCTGGGTGGAACTAAAATAAAGAGCTTTGAAAACTGCCTCTGTGTTGAGGGGGCAGATTTTCTGAGTTCAGTGAGCTATTTAAGAACAGCAAGTTTTGCCAAAACCTGTTTTTACAAATAGTGATTATTTAGGAGTGCCTTTAGAATGAGGAGAAATAAGGTATTTCAGCATTAGAAAACTTTCTGTGAGATAAAGTTTAACAATCCTGTCTTATCACACCCACTTCAGCAATTTTTGTGACTGGCCAAGTTCTGAGTTGGGGGAAGGGAACAGCTTTCCCCTTGGTCGTAAAATTCACAGAGCATTTCTTCTGAAGACAATAAAGCTAGGAGAAGGCCTCTTTATTTGCTGTGAAAATCATCACCCTTTCCGGCAATATAACTCCTGAAGAAAAAAGGGAGAAGGAAGAGACGAGGCTGCATATCAAAGCAAAGAGAAGTGTTGAGAGGGTCTGCTGCCCCAATATGACAGATAGGCCTCAAAACCAAAGACAATGTAGCCCAGGAAAGGAGGAAAAAAAAACAAAACCAAACCAACACTGTCAGACCTCACAACTAGTTTACAAAGTAAAATAAATTAGCATGAGAACTGGTCCCTGGCCCCTTCCTTGCACCTCCTCTCTGAACTGTCCAGGAATACCCTTCCTCTACCTAAACTGACATCATTCCTAAAATCCAGTGGCCAACTAATCTAGACAGATGTCCTTTACATAATTATGTCAGATTACTTACAAGTGTCAGCATTTCAATTGTATAGCTTACTATTGTTTGAGAGGGAGTTGGTATCTGTACTTGATGGCTGAAAGGCAGTATAAGTCAGCTTCAAATGTGGAGCAGTTTTCTGGCCTAAAGATATGTTCTGTTCTGTTCATATTCACGTCTTTATGATGGCACAGTGTTAAGAGAGGGAGTAGTTAGCTTTCTGAGTTATTAATAAAGGACCACTGGATATCAGGGCCCAGAGGTGTGGATATTTATTTATTCATTTACTTATCTATTTTTGTGTGAGAGCTATTTCTAAATATTCATGCAGTTTAAAATTTAGAAAAGGAAAGGTCCAAACTCACCCTAGGGAGTTTCACTGGTTTAACTGATTTTGTGGAACGAACGCGATTTAAATGAATAAATGCCTTGAAGAGATTCACTGTGCTGCCCGTGAAGTTCTGTGAAGTTATGAGAGTACTGTCCTGCCACAAGTCTCAGTGAGCTGAATAGAAATATTGCCAAGTTACATGCATAGAGGTTTGTGATGCTGAAATTCTAGATTTGAATTTTCTGCTGGGTCTTGATCATTTTTTTTCTTATACATGCTCAGGTGACTTGTGAAAAGAACAGGGGAATATCACAGAACCAGAAACTTTCACTGGACCTAGAGATTTTCCCCTCTGTTCTGCTGATTTCTATTTAAAGTGCGATGATTTTCCAGTTTGAGTACGTTCTGTAATAACGCTCACTGGCCAACTTCTGTCCTTGGTTAGTGTAAACTATTCACCTTCATAGTATACAAGGTAACTGAATTCAAAGCAGAATCATTTTTGTCACCTTCAAATGACAACTGGACAGGCTGCCCTGTGGGGTTTTGTTTGGCACAAGGACACAAGCTGTAGGAAGTGTAGGCAGTTTTCTATGTGGCAGGGCCAGGAAAAGTCCCATTGCCAGCAACTGTGTAAAACTAAAGAGCAAGTGATTACCTGGATTTTTTTTCCAAGTGTATGTTCTTTAGGCATTCAGAATTTCGCAAGAATCACTCTTAAAGAGTTTTGCTTCTCACATCTGAGAGGATATACATTCTTCCTTCTTCTAGATACTCTACATTTACAGAGCATTTGGTAACAATACTGTCAGCACCTGTCATCACCCTCAGAGAAATTGTCAGGGTAAATTTTTATTGAACAACTACCGTGTTTCCTGTACTTGACACACAGGAAAAGTCTCTGCTTACTGTTTATTTCCATCTGTTTCTGTGCTTGCTCCCTCCTTTTTTATTAATGAGACAGGTGCAGATCTTAAGATATATTTTCATCTAATTCTCATTGCTGCTGATACTACCTGCTAGCTTACCTCTTCATTTTGTGCACAGGTTTACACAGATCTACTGTTTTCTCACAAAAACTAAAAGTAAAGGCTGCTTCTATGCAAGGAATTGCATACCTCCATAAAAATACAGAAATCAGTAAAAGGAGATTTGTAATGTTATCAATGATGGGATCATGCTTTTCATCAAAGAATTTGCCTGTAATTATGCTTTGTGTGCACAGAATTGCCATCTCTAGTTGTCATGGTTCTGGCCTCTATTGCTATTGCTAGTGGATGTGGCTTTCTTTTCCCTTTCAGTTTGGTCTTTTAGCAACTGAGACAGATAGGCACAGCGTAAGGGTTTGGGAAGGGTCTTTTTCCACTAGTGTTCTTGGATGGAAATACTCAGACAGTCCTTTATTCGGGTGGTCTGAGTCTGAACACATTTGCTTTCTCCTGTAGCCTGAATACCCTCAGGGAAGCAGCAACCAGGCATTATATCCTACATGGAGGAAGTCCTACTCCCTCCAGTTCCAAAACTGCAGAAGGAGAAACTCATACATCCTTCAAATAGAGAGGAAGGGTGGATGAAAGCCTGATGAGATCTTTTATGTGGGAAATGCATTCCAGTACTAATACCAGCATGACAGTCTCGCATTAGATACTGAGATCTTTCAGTAGTTTTTAAGTAGCACATTCTCATGAACTTTGCTTAATGCCAGGTGAAGACCTGGTTTGGCATTTGATATTTTTTAAGTTACACATGATAAATTTAACTTCTTTTGTTCCAGGTGAATTGTATAAGCAACAATACAAGAATATGTGTAGGGCATCAGGCAGTGGGAGAAATTTCAATCAGGTGTTTTTCTTCTCTTTCAGGTCGTGAATCCATGAAGCCCCAACAAGAGAAGATAACCATGAAACCTCTGCAGGTGGAAATGCCGTTGATTCGAGGTCTCATTTCTGTTGCTGTTACAAGTCAGACTGCTGCCAACTGGTGTATATAAGTAAGTAAATAAATCTATGGAAGGAGTCTCTTCTGATTCTAAAGGGATACAATTAGAGGAGTATTTCTTGCAGACTTTCAAGAACATCTTGCAAAAATTACTTGCCCTAATAATCCTCATTTCTATAGTGAAATCACATTATTGATAAGCATTATTTTGCAGGTCCACAAGAGCAAGAGGCAGGTAGGTAAAGAAGAGTGAAATAGTTGTGGTTTTTGAGCGAGTATGATCTGTAAGTCATACTGCCCGTGAGAATTTTCACTGTGTTCATAAGGGCCTTGCAGAAGTAAGCAAAGTCTTTGTAAGACTGGCCCTCTTCTGTCTTGTCTTGGTCAGCATTTAGAGAAGAACAGCTATGAGAAATAGATTTTAAACTAAAAAAAATCCCACAGCAGCTTGTCTTTTGTATTTGCTGAAATTCTTGTTCACTCAATGAAAGAACATACTCTGTCCAAGTGTCATCCATGGACTCTCTGAGCTATAGCTGCATTGACCAGGAGTAGGTATGACTCTGTGTGTCTATGTAAATTAGGTGCACTATTTCAGCAAAGACAATTTTTCTGTTTAGTTGCTTTTGTTTATGTAGAATACATGTTTAAATAATTGCTTTCCCTTCAGAGTTTGATTCAATACTGGCTTTGAAAACCACCATTTACAGATGTGTGGGAACCAACCTGGGAAGTGATTAAGGTCTGGAAAGAAGGGAACCTCTCTGAGTTGTGAGCATCTCTGGGGGAGGTACTGAGCATCCTTAACTCCTAATGGTGTCGATGTATGTCAGAGCTGCTCAGAGCCTCAGAGGGTCACAAAAATTGAAGATTGTCCCTGTACTTTTCAGGCAGTGCCCCTCTACTTCTCCTTCCCTTCCTTGTTTCATAATTTTTTTTATGTTGATCCAAGGAACAGAGATGTTTTGGGAGTGCTTAATAGTTGTATGTATTTTTTGCGTTAATTCCCACAACTGAATTGAAACTTTTCCTCAGACTTACTATTTTTACTTGTTAAACATGTCTGAAGAATTTTATTTTGATCTTCCACTCCTGTGCATCAGAGATTGACCTTAGCTTATTGTGTTACCATAGATGTTTATATTCCTGCAGATTTGGAGTTACTGCTATGAAGAGTGGCAAGTCTTTCCTTGTTCATTCCCTGTTCTTAAAGCAATTGATCCTGCAGATATTTCATTTTTCTGTTCTTAGATTTATGGAGGTTCGATCCAATACAAAGCTATTTCCAACCCCAGTACTACTTATATTTTACTTGAACTTTTCATGTCCACTCTGAAAATTAAGGAAAATAAGCAAGGCATAGGTGGCAGAGAAGTTTGATGCTTTCACTGTGATTTCTTTCTGCAGACATACTTCTCTAAATCTATTTGACTCCTTCTAAAAGCAGTTATATGATGTAACTTCTTAAAAACGTATCCCAAATGAAAGTACTTTACTGTGAAAGGATGTTGTTTTTTATGTGACTCAGCTATGGAGATCAAGGAAGAAATATAAGGAATTATCAGCTGATCAGAAACAGCATCCAAAGATTGAACCAGGATTTCACTGCTAGCAAGAGTCTTGTTCAAATCTTCTTGCTGTTAAAACACATAGTTTTATGTTTGTCAGATTATGTTTTAACATAATGTTATGTTAAAACATAATCTGACAAAAAACAACAACAACAACAACAACAACAAAACAACAGAAACCAAAACCATCCACCCAAAAAGGGAAATCTCGGCCTCACTGCCCTCATACCTGTAGAAGTGGATTGCACCGTTTTCCTCATCCATTCGTAAGAGCTGTGCCTTTGGCTGCTGGGGGAGACCTGCTGTGCGCTAACGGTACCTGCAGGAGGTAACCCCGCGGGTGCGGCGGGATGGAGGGAGCTGTACTCAGCTGGACTGTAGGAGCCGTGCCCAGGAGATGAGCCGCTGAGCTGTGCGGCGGCAGCCGTGCCGGAGGGCCCTGGGCACGGCCCGTAAGCGTTCCAGTCCTCCCTCTGGGGGCCGTAGTGGGGTCCCCAGGCTCCCGCGGGCTGTCCGTGGCTGTCTGGAGCTGGCACGTGGTGATACCCCATGTAGTCTGAGTAGGGGGGAGCAGGCACGAAGTTCTGCACTGGCAGGTTGTTGTTGCTGCACCTTGCAGGTCCTGGATACATGCTGGTCTCTTTATCCAAAAGGTAACTCACATACATGATGCTCACAGCCTGGCTTTGTCTTGCTGGGACATCCTGCTCCTCACAGTATTTGTTTGATCTCTTCCCCTCCTCTTTCTTTCTCTCTCTTTTCTAGTCCTGACTGGCTCTATAAATGACTCATGCTAGCCCTCATGTCCCTTTACTACACATGATTAACAATGGCTTTACCAGGTGCTGGTGGTAACAGTTTACTAAGGTCCTGCCTGATGTCACAGATAACTGCCTGCCCCAAAATTGCATTTGCATTCAAATGAAGGGCTGACCATGCAGGCAACCCCACCTTGCTGCTAGTTCTGGTGCTTCCTTTCTCACAGATCCTTTATGTATTACCGTCCTGGTTCTGTATTTTTTGAATCTAGTTTGAAATCCCATGCTTTTCAAGTAGGATTGCATACATAGTTAACCAATAACTATTAGAACAGTAAAAGTAGTACTTTATTTGAGTAGCACGTGTTAAAAACTAGCTTCATGCATTAGGTCTTAGTTAGGTAAAGCCTTCAATCTGCTAGCCTGCTAGTTTTTTGTTAGATGTGCTATAATATTTTTAACTGACAACAAAGGTCTAATTCAGCCTTTCTAGGTCTTCCACACTTTCTCACATGAGCACTCCCCTTCCCTTCAGTTCTGACTCTATGTGGGAGAGCACTTGCAAGCTAGGGCATTCCTACAGCTTTTAACATTACAAAGGGCATACAAGAAGTCTCATAGTCATTTTGAGCATTTGTTCATACCAATAGTCTTGTTGATGTTAGTAAGCCTATTCATGAGCTGGCTGCTCGCCACAGTGATTGAAGTTTATTCTAGCTTAGAATGTTAACAGAAAGAAAATCTGTTATTGAGAGAATGCAGAATTTGTCGCTTTCTCCATGCTTGTGTTCTGTTTGTGATATTGAAATGAGCAGTAGTTGTCCCTAAAGGTTTTTCTGTTCTCATTGCAGTGTTTGTTCATGGTAAGTAGCACCTTTTCTTGGAAATCTGGGAACAAATACTAGGTTTATGTCTCACAAAAAAAGTAAACAAACAAACAACTTTCCTAATTTTTTAGTAGCAACTCAATGTTAGTAAGTAACAAATTCCTAAGGGATTCTCTATAACCAGGAGTGAGGGGAGGGAGTGTTGATTTTTTTTCTTAATGAGATAGATACTTGAACATTTTCTCTTAATGAGAATTTTCTGTTTTCATTCCTGTTTCTTTAATGATGTGGTACTTAATTGCACCTTTATTAACAAACCAATTTGTTAAAGATTTTTTCTTAAATAGGTGCAAAGTATAATGAGTTTTTTCTTTGTTCAGAGGTGTATTTTTTCTTTGAGTGCTTTTTGCACTTTAGCACCTTTTAAGCTTACAGGTTCCTCCTGGTTCTCAGGAGGGAAGGGTCACTTTGCACACCTGACAATGCTGTTTGTTTCTTTGTGTGAGAGAATGGTTTCCTCAGGCTGTATTCGCAAGATAATGAGCTGCGGTTGTTGAAGTATTTTTTATCTGTTAATATAATTGTTTCTATTCTCACTTTATTTAACATTTTCCCACCGTGTATCTCAATAAAACATGTATTCATATACATATTGCTTCCTGTGAGCCTTTGGAGGACGGTGGCATAGTTGTTGACAGGTATCTTAAAACCATAAGGCATGGGAGGTTGGCAGAGGCTGTCTTTGGTGTTGGTGTATGTGAGCTTGTTCAGCTGCAGTTTATACACGTGTTAGCTGTCACTCAGCATGACCAAGTCTAATCAGCTCACCACACCTAGGGAGGAGGGCACTGATCATTGCTGAGCAGCTTAATTCTCCTGTATCATAAAATAAATAAATAAATAAATAAATAAAGCTATTACTCCAAATACATTTGAGGAGTGCAGACAACCTGTGACTGTGGCTGTCCAATCCAGTGTGATTTTAAATGTGCAGCGTGATCTTTATATACCTCTTTCTTTTTAAACTAGAATGTTTAATTCCTCAATCATTTAGTAGCACTTAAGGTAAATGATCAGTGCAGTTCAGACTGTGTTGAAATGGTTGCAAAGACAGATTATTTAACTTTCTATTGGGACCTGATTTAAAGTTCTTTTCCTTCCAGTCTGTTGAAGGTGCATCCTTTGAAGTGTTTCTGTGCCTCCTGTACCCTTCCTGAGTGCAGATAATAAATGAACTACATGAAGGCGCAGCATTTTGTCATTGGCCCTAGCTCTGGTTGTATCCCTTCAGCTGTCTGGAAGATGTTCTGATTGCACCCATTGACAAAACTTTGCCTGCACACCTTAGCTACCTTGTGTACCATCAGCTGGAGGCACTGCACAGGGGCTGGGTCTTGCTTCATAGCTTAAACCTTGATGGACCCTTCTTCAGTGTTTAGGAATGTTGGATACAATAGTCTACAGCCCTGCAGACATTCTCTGTTGTGCTGCAACGCTGTTAAATGAGGGTTTGATTCCTTTGTTTTCATAATGGGATAACGTGGTTCACGAAACAAGAATAAGTAAAATAGTATCTACTCATGTTTATTGGAAAAAAACAGCAATGATGACAGAAGTACCTTTTGAGGCTTTAAATTGGTACGTATATCCTAACATGGGACAGAGCCTTTTCTGTGTTCCATACTGCTTCAAGGAAGTACTTTACAATTTATGATTGTCAAGCTAGCAGTGTTTCACTCCTCTGGCCACATGCTGTGAACAGTAAGCAGGAAGCTATTTCTTTCAGAACCTTAGTACCTCAAGTTAGTCTTATTTCAGAAAGCTGTATTTTGCTTTGCTAGTTCAACATTTGTTCATTTGAATCTAACCTGAACTACATCTTTTGATGTGGATTTTTTGTTTAACTTCTGAAATAGATAAATAATAATGCTGATGCAATTCCTTTAGAAGTAATCGAAAATTTGTGGTAGCATTTCTGAAACTTACACAGGGATAACTCTCTCTTCCTTGTTTTTTATATTATATATATTATTATATTTTCCTATATCTGTATTTTGAAGGGTATTAACATTTTGTACCCTTCTCAGCTTAGTTTGACCGTAAGGTAGCAAAGAAAGAAGGTAGATTCCGATCTGAATATCTGATCTGAGGGAAAGCTAACTTGCATGCTGTGGAGAAGGGTCCACCAGAGCATTAGAAATGGCATTCCTTTGTCTTTGGTATTTAGAAGTAAGTATTATAAAGCAGATGATGGGGCTGAGTTACAAAAGTGAAACAAACAAACAAACAAAAACAACAAAAAAAACCCACCAAACCTTTATCCTATGGCTTCATTGAGTTACATTTTCAATTTCTGAATTTGAACAGTTTGTATAGTATGAGCTGGAAGTAGCAGCTACTACAGATAACGCTTAGGAAAACGTCTCTTAATGTTACTGCATCCAGTACTGCTGCTGTGCTGCTTCTAGTCAGAAAGTAAACAGGAGCGTGGGATTGCCTCAGTCCATTTTGATTGTTTCTGTTCTGCCACGTGAGTGGGTTTCCAGGGATTTCTGTTATCTTTCATAATGTCACAGATCTTCTAAAATGTCATAGATCTTCTAAGTTTTCTGTACCAATCTGTTTCTAATTGCAGCCGTGCCACTTTTGTAGAATGTAGGCACTCTCCGACGCATCCATTTTCTTATCTGGAAAGCTAGAGAACTCAAGTAGCTCCTTTGTAGCTCCTTCTAGTTTTTCTGAGTTTTCTGTCTGTCTTTATGTCTTTCTTTCCCCACCAAGAGTAGCAGCATTCGTTTTTGGAAGTATGCATTGTCTGAAAATATGAATCTCCCGGTTGGAACGCAGGCTCTTTACTTCTTGTGAAGCAATGGGGACATCTAGTGGCCGGTTGGCTCAATGGCAAGGAAAGAGTCGCATTAAAATTGTCAGTGCTCGCCATTATTCAAAATTCAGGGCCTGCTCTGTACAGAATAAATATGTATATATTTATTTATAAATGCATGTAAATATTTATAGATAAAGATATAAATAAATATGAGTAATACCACTCTTGTATCATAGTGGTTTTGTGTATTAGCTCCTTGCCGAAGGAGCTGTGCCCAGATGCAGGAAGCAGCACAGCTAGTGAAGAGTTCTGCCTTGGGATGTGGGATACGTTGCAGGAATTGTTTGTCATGAGTTATAATTAATCCTTTTTTTTTTCCTTCTCCTTCTCCTTTTTTTTTTTTTTTTTTTTACCCTGTGTGTTTTCCACCTCCCTTTTTTCCTCCCAAAATAATGCTGCTGTGGAATATGGCAGGCATGTTGATGCTAGCTTGTATAAATGTTTTTCTGTTTAACAGAGTACTCAAAAGTCTGAAATATGTTGAGATACAGAGTTGGATATATGACTCAGAGGGATGAGGATATAGGGCTGGTTTCTCTTAGGCTGTAATATGTGTTACATTACTCTGTAATGTAATATAGTATCTAGTCAGATGCTGGTATTTCACACCCACTTTACAGTAGCAGAAATATCGTATGAAGTGATGGGAGTGAAGAATGAAGAGCAGGGCTGTAGTATTTTAATCTTGTGTTCTTTACAGAGTAGTTGTGTTTCTGATGTATTTTCTGTGTTAGCAGATATGGTACTGATAAAAGAATGATACCAACTTCCAGAATGCACTACTTAGCTGTCTGTTGAGTGAAGAGAGAACTGATGTACCTAATAGATAGCATGATGTCACGGAAGGAGGGTAGAATGAAGGCGATTCTCAGTGTCACTAGTTTGTCCTGCTACCTTAGGCTACCTGGGTAGTCTGTGTTCCATATTGATCCATAAAGATAACACTCATGACCTCCTGCTGTGTATGTAGGCATATACATATGTAATTTAATAAATGCTACAAAAAAGATCCTGTACAGGGGATACATAGTACAAATTCCTTCTTTCACTTTTGAAATGAATTAGCTAATAAATGTTGACTGCAGTAGCCTTAGTATTGCTGAAATTAGAGCTCATAAGAGCACTGAAAATGATGTTAGTTCTGAAAAGAAAATAACTTTTTCTGTTATTTTCAAATGCAGCTCTGTGCTTTGAATTTTTAGCACCTTGCAATATGTGCTGGAACTCCTTGGACTGTGAATCATACTACTGACTAGCTGCATTTGAAGAGATGATATTCTGGAAACTTGACTTGGTAAGTCAATACTGAATGTAGGAAGAAACCCAAGGGGTCTGCTCAGTAAACCTTCTAAAACAAAATACAAACAGATCTAAGGCCTTTGTTTACTTCTGTTTACTTCTTTGTTCTGCTTGCACACTGCTGTTGTTTAGCAGACCTTAACATATCATTTGGCTTTTCATAGTGTAGCAGAATTGCTCGGTCATGGCTTGAGGCAGTGATGGAGCACCTGGTGGGAAGGCAGAGCCAACCCAGGGGAGCTCAGGTGCATGCAGTGCACTGAGTGACCAGAAGGGCTGGAGCCAGGATCCACCTCTTCCCTGAGCTCATTTAGGGGTTGGCAGTGGAGACAAGGCTATCTTGCTTGAGATCCTTGTCTACTTGAGGCCTTCCAAAAGTAAGCAGCTTCTTTTTTTTTTGTTCCTGTGCCTACAGCTGTTGCATTTGTGCAAATTCTCACTTGCTGCAGCTTAGGAATGTGCTGCTCTGATATCATTGCTGCGCTTTCCATCTTAATACCTGTAATAATAGGAGGGGAAAATATGCCCTATTAGAGAAGTAGTTCCTCCTCATCAGTACACACCTGATGTACCAGCAGGCCAAATCCATAACAGGATGTGATCAGTCTTTGCCAAAAATCCTATAAACTTGAGCTGAACACCCTTATGAACTGAGCGGCCTGCTGAGCTAACTCACATGCACTGTAGTATTCTGGGTTTGTGTGTTTGTGCACTTGTGTTTAATAAGAACTTTCCCTGTTGTGTGAGTCTTATTTTTTTCACTTATGATGAAACAAAATCCAGTTTGGTGAAGTTCTTTTATGTCAAGTAATTGTTATGAGAGCTTTATGGCCAGAGATCTATAGGTGCTAATTCTATTCTTTGCACTTTAAGTGCTGACAGATTGTGGGTGCAGTCTGTACGTGGATTATTTTAATTCTGAATTAGCATCAAGGATTATTTTTGGTGGTTGCTAGAACTAGTGCGCTTTTTTTCCTTTAGTTCTTGAAAATATCTCTGAACATGGCAGCGTCTCAGTGTAAGTGACTTAGTGATCTATAGCTGTGTTTCATACAGCTACATCATCATTCATAAAATAAAAATAACCGTGTTTTTCACTAGGTGGCACTTGTAATACATAGCACAGACGAAGGTCTGCATGGCTGATTAAGTATCCCTATTAGTTGCTATTCAAATTTGTAGTTAGTAATTGAGCATGCTAAAAAAAGGATCAATGTAATGCTGCCTGCAGCCGTTGTCATAGTTTCTTTTAATACTGACATTGATTAAATCCCCACCCCCATCTCAGTGTGAAATAGAATTAGCTCAGAGATTATCCCCTCTCCAAATCCTTGGATCCACTCTTCCCTACTGCCCTCTCCCCAGCCAAATATTTTATCTACCTGAATATTAAATACAGTAGTGGTACTTAAGGAGCAGATTTTGTTTTATGTTGCCAGAGACAACCAAAAACAAGTACTGATACCTTCCCTATCATTATTAAACATGAGTGAGCATCAAACATCTTTGCTTTGCTCCATGCTTCTTCCTAGCCAGCTCATTAAGCTCCATCCCCAGCATTGTTCAAGGCTGTTCAGTAAGAGACAGGATGCTGCAGTGTGCACAAATAAAATCAGCCAAAATGCAAGGACGTAGGTAATGGTAGAAGGAAGATGCAAAGAAGTGACGTGGAGAAAAACATTGGAATTGCAAAGAGAAGTCTACATAGGGATCTGAGTAGTACTTTTGCTTCTGAAGATCAGTTGTATTGATTTTTCTAATGTTTATTTTCTGTTTTGGTACATCTCCCTAATGCCCTTTCTGTTCATGACACAGGTGGCCCAAAATAGCACTATGTAAAATAGTTCCACCAGAACTCAGTGCTTCGGCTCCTGTACTTGCCGGTGCTTCTGGAGCTGCCCAGGAGCTTCAAGATTAAAACTGAAGGCATGCAGAATTCTTGCTGTTTCTTTTTGTATCAGTTACAGTCTATTCAGGATGGAATACAGGCAAAATCTAAGAATGAAAAGATCCTCAGGGAAGTTATATGATGTTCGCTGACCAAAGTGAAACCCACTGGAGAGTGGTAGGAGTCATTGAGAAGGCTTTAAATGTGCGTGGCTGTAACTGAGTTGCATTAACTGATATGGGCTCTGTTGCCACTGCACATCAGTTTACCACTACTAATACTGTGTCACTGCTCAGTGCTGCTGAACATGCTTATTATCCTAAGTGTGAGCACACGTCTGTATATTGAGAACAGAAAGGAAAAAGATCTTGAACCACAGCTTAGGAAGTCTAGATTCAAGTTGTAGCTCTGATCACCAAGTTTAATTTTGCAGTTAGCAAATTAGTTTGTCTTCTTTATTTATGGCAGTACAATGTGTCTTGAATTGTTCAGGAGTACATGATGAAATCCTGTTCTTTACCATGAGTTGTAAAGAGATGAATTGGGAAGGCTGTACAAAATGCAGATCTTCAATGGCTTCTGCTATGGAAATAAGTACAGTTTCAACAGCTGAGCTATCTGAGTGTTCAAGTATTAGACTTGCACATCATCTTCCAACTGAGGATTTCTTAGGGTTCGTATTTATTCAGTAAACTAAAAAAAAGCTTTGAGCTATTTATGTTGACTGTGCCTTTTTGAGGGAAGCTCTCTAAGTTGCAGGCTTGCAGTTAGCATCATTAAGTATTCATTATAAACCAGATGAGGTTATTGAAAACAAATACTTTTGGTTCACTTGTTCTGATTTGCAGAGTGTATAGCTGCCATTCTAAGCATGAGTGAGAAACATTTGAGTTTGGCATTAGAAACAAAACTTGCAGTGTCACAGTAAAGCTCTGATGTGGGAGGTGTGTGGATACAGCTGCCATATGAGTGCACAGCATCTGCAATGGTGAAGCAAAAAGTGGGCTTAGAAAAAGAAGTACGTGGGTACTAACTGTGCTGCTTTGGCAAGGTGTCACACCTCTTGTTGCCCTTTTTGGTTGTAGCCTGGATTTGCTGAAGTTCCTGTGGCTGGAAGACTATTACTCAGTAGCATTGATCTGTTCCTCGTAACTGCAGGGGAGGAGTTGTTCAAAACAGATGTACTGGCAAACACTTCCAAAAGGAAAAATGTGTGGAAGATCCTCTCTGTTTTCCTTCCAGAGGTGCTATGTAGGAGTGGCTCTAGGTTCTAATTCATGGATGAATAGCACGTGCAATTTTAGTGCTGCAAGATCTTATTCAGAATAAAGAGCTTAGGAGGGTTTGAATAAATGTTTGATATTTATATTAATCATAGGCCATACAGGGTTTGAAGAATCTGTCCTTATTCTTCAAGGTGCATGTTATAAGGGGTAGCTTTCCAGCCATCTGGTGTGCGACTAACTGAAGTTTTCTCTGAAGTATGTGTCCAAATACTGATTATTTGAAAGGCAGTGTACTTAAATAAATGCATCATTGCATTTGTTTTGCATAATGATCCTTGCTTCCTTTATTACAACTGCATAATAGTATTTCACACATTTTATAGTGCCTTACAATTCAAGAAGATCAAAGTATTTTGCAGATAATTTCTATCTTTATGCTTATGACAGCTGGATAAATATTTTTGCTCAAATCTAATCTGTCATGCTGCCATTTATATGACTGTTAAACCGAACATAAGGTAGAAGTATCTATGCGGATAATCATCTGCCCCTAAACTGTGAGCTATTTATGAAGTCACTCGGCATAATTATATTGAGTAAGGGACATCTTGAGTAATGTTCACTCTTTATGGATTGAGTACTGAAGCAGAGAGAGTTCACCTGGCAAGAAGTCAACACTTGAAGCACAACTCTGCATCTTATCTCCTGTGCCATTCTTTCTCCTCTGCTCTTGCTTAAATTCTCATTGAGTGCGTGACCTGATGGCTGTGATGCGTTGAAGCAGTGAAACTCTGATTATAAAGAAGGCAGTGGCAGAGCTGCGGAGGCATGTCAGGATTCTGTCATTGCATTCTGATTTTGTTTCTCTTATAATCCCTTTGAAGAGAGAAAAACAGTCCTAGTGTGTGGATTCTGGAAAGATAACTAAAGAATACTCTTCTGATGCAGTCTTTTTTTTTTTCTTTGTATTTCCTTGGTTTGCATGAGTGATGAGTCTCCAGAAGATACAGTCAGTAAATTTATAAGCAAATCTAAATTGGCATGAATTTCCTTCAGGCCTTTCAGGTCTTTCAGCACCTGACTGCAGAGATGTGAAGAAGGTGGCAGTGTTCCATTTGGTCACTGAACTTGGAAGATGATGAGGAGATCTGAGCTGGCATAATTTGCATGTGGAAGGCAGTACTGTGTGACTAAACTGCCCCTCATGTTGCTGGGGTGCAGAGGCTTCTCAGTAGGCATCATGCAGAGAAAATCCCAAAGATACAAACTAAACAGAACTGTTGTCCCATCATTAGATTTCTGTGGGCTTTAGTACTGAAAAGGCTGATGGAAGTACCTGGCAGTCACAGTGCTCTAGCCGTCCTTAACTGAGTCTTCTGTGCAGTGACCTATATGTGGGAATTACAAAGTGGTGGAATGAAAAATCTCACAGAAGCTGGAGAGGATGGATGCAATAGGGTTTAAAACAGGAGAGGTGTTCTAGGATTGGTTATCAGAACACTAGCAAAGTGTTTCCAAAAGCAAGGTTGGAAGCCACAGTATCCCACTGTCCTCTTTTCTCCTTGGCACTTAGATGCTTGCTGTTCTTATCTTTTGGTGACAGTGACAAAAAGAGGAAAATACATGCAAATAATTGCTTTATGGATGTTACTTACACGGTGCTCTTTATGAATGCAGGGAAGATGATATTTGCAATCTCCAAAGGGTTAAATGCACAGTAGTCATACTGTCTTGGATGCCAGAGCTTCCAAAGAAGGAGCTTTTCAAGTACTAAGCATCATATGTCCAATATGACATAAGTGTTAGCTTATTTTTCATATGGGAAAATGTGATGCAGATTTGCCTAGGGTCACACTGCTCCTGGAACAGAACCATGGCATTTCCACAGGAGCTTTTACTCTATGTATGGTTTATGACTATCTTTTCCTGTTTTACTTTCTGCAATTTTTCACATATATGCAGCTGTCACATGTTCGCCCATCTCCCTGAGTTGCATCCTACTCATTCTTCTCTTCAGAATTTCTCTGGATCCAGCTGTGCATATCACTCAGTGGCTTTATTATTCTGCACTTCTTAGAAGACTTGTATATTGTGGCTAGAATAGTTTTAGTTGTGTATGTCAAAATGTCATTCTCATTCTTGTAGCAGCATTCTGAATCTTCCTAGATAGATTGGACTGGGGAGCTGCTTAATGCATGTTTATGGCTTAAAAAGTCTGGATAGATTGACCCTGTGGCTTGGGTTGTGCTTGCAGAATTCTTGTTCCTTTCACATTGCAAGTAACCACGGAGTTTTTTTATTTTATTTATATCTCAGGGCAGTTGGTAATAAAGAATTACAGTGTACTGTTCTCATGCTCTCATCCCTTGCTAGCAATCTGTGTTCTCAGTTACAGAGAAGACATCTGAGCTGAGGGCAGGTCCCAGTTGCTGGAAGGTAGGGGTTGGTGGTTGCGATGGGGATGAGAATTCATTCTAGTTACATTCACACGAACCTTACACAAAGTAATCGTTCAAAAGAATATTAAATTGTTATAATAGGACAGTGCTTTGTAGTGAATTTCATGTAGTGAGGCTCTGGCACAGGCTGCTCAGAGAAGCGGTGTCCCCTCCCTGCAGACCTCAAGGCTGGGCTGGACAGGGCTCCGAGCGCCTGTCTGAGCTGTAGGAGTCCCTGCTCATCGTGGGGCATTTGAACTAGAAGATAATGAAACAATTCTGTGATTACCCTTGCTGTGTGCTGAAATTCAGCTGCCTTGAATAATCTGCCATCCCTCTCAAATGGCTCTGGGGAGCAGTGAATTTATTTTTCTTGTTTTCTGTTCAAAGTACCTGAAACAGTGTATGGAGTGTGTTGTGACTTGTGAGAGTAGGATGTTCTGACATCTGCAGGCACGACACATACTGATGTGGTCATGGCAGGGCGTGACGTGGGGAGGCAGTCGCACCTAGCCTAGTCCTGGCCCTGCGGTCACAGAGGGAAGGTACCAGGGTAAACTGTGGATAAGAGGCGCGTTTTGTTGTACTGGTCATTGTTTCATCCACTTTCTTACTGCATGCAGATGAGGCACAAGTTGCATTGACTATCAAAAGCATGCAAAAATAGAAGGAAAATAAAAGTTAAGGATTCTGTGTAGAAGGCTGTACAGATGAGTACCTGGAACAAACTCACTTATATCGAATAAAATAAAATGTTGTATATATTTTTTCTATCTACTTTAAAGAACCTTCTGTCCTGCTCCTGCTAAAGAACAGTACAATAGATTCCAGTCTGTAAATGTGGCTTGTAAACATTTCTTTCAAAGTGTTATGCTCCAAATTTACAATATTAAGAAGGGATTTTATACACGCTATATAGGAAGTGCCCTGAAAAAATAACCATTGATATAATTAGTTCCCTACTATTTATTCTTCAAGTATTGCTCTGACTGTAATCCCAAGTATTTTTTCCTGCCATATTTCCTTTTTTGACTAGAACTATTTCTTGGTTCCTTTTAGGGAACAGGAAGGAGTACTCGAGGTCCCAGGCTCAGTGTGTTCTTTTTTTTTTCTCACAGCCTTCCAGCAGGATATCCCATTTTCAAAATAAATACAGCATTTTGTTTTTGGAAAACAGGAAGGGCAGGCCATGGGATGGATGGCAATAAAGATTGTTGCTTAGGTTTCCAACCTTGGATCTCAAATCTTAACAGAAAGTGTGCAGAACAGAACCATGAACCTTCTGTTTTAGATGGCTTTAAGCAACAGAAATCCTAGCTGAAATAAGATTCCCCTGTTCATTTTCTGTCTTTTGTCTAAAGATTTATCTTATCCACAAACTTTACCGCTTTAAATACAGGCTGGGTTGTAAACATGTGGATAATTCCTTTGTGGACTCGCTTTAGATATCAAGTCTGCTGATTAATGCATGAATAAAAACTAAACAAAGGTTTTATTACACAATAAGCACTCTGCATCTTATTTCTTCATTTATGTGGTTTTTTTCTCTCCTACTGAAGTTGTTCTGGAAAAATTTAATGAGCCATCTGCTGAAATACAGTTTTGCTCTGTAAATCTTCTGGAAAAAATAGCAGCAGATTCCTCAGAAGAGAAGCTTGTTCTTAAACTTATTCAAAGCACTATCTTCTAATCTGAGCGACAAACCTTTTCTTTTGTGGTGTATTTTTTTTTAGTCTTTATTTTTAATTCCCATTACATTCATAGAGCCAAAGAATCTGCTCTGGAGCAATCTATATTGTTTACAAACAAAGTGATTAAACATCTTTGTTACACAGAGAAGTTTTGTGTTCACTCATAGCTGTGATAAACCCTGTTAGGATCATTTACCTGGCTGGCTCCCTTCTAAAATGTCCATTGCTTTGCAGATTTATCAGAAGAATGTGTTAGTGGAGGTGCTCAAACACTGACATCGGTTGTGTTTGGTGTTTCAGTAACATCACTTTTCATAATGAAGCCAGCATTTTAGCATTCAGAGCAACTGAAAGTATCAGCTGCAGGTTAAGCCTGTGTTTGATCTTATATAATGGGCTGGGTTCTTCTGCGAGAGAACACCAGCTTTCATACTTACAGGAATGTATTTTCAAAGTCTTCTAAGAGATTTGAGGGATTCCTTCTTTGTCAAATGCTGTCAGTTACATCCTATCAGAGGCAATGGATGGCCCTTGCTGGCATGTGCTCACCTTTTCATTAGCGTAGATAGATTATACTTACGCCACATCTGCTGACTGAGCTGGTCTGTACAGAAAGGTGTGTCAGCATAACTACATGCATCTTGACACAGCATCCATTGCATACATTTAGGTGTTTTATAGTCATGCAGTACTGTTAATCTTTTTTTTTTTTTTTTTACCAGTAGTGTTATTTATCAGGGATTTACAATGAGGTGTTGTAACATCAGTATCTAAATTTGGTTTTCATTTGTAATAAGAAATCTTGTGAACAAATCTTATATATTAAATAAATAAATAATCTAGACATGTAAAGATTACTTCTGTGGCTTCTTATCTCACCCAAAA
The DNA here is from genome assembly GCA_023055505.1 of Callipepla californica brunnescens. Taxonomy (NCBI): domain Eukaryota; kingdom Metazoa; phylum Chordata; class Aves; order Galliformes; family Odontophoridae; genus Callipepla; species Callipepla californica. The sequence goes on from JALIRH010000013.1 coordinate 7,335,028, forward strand.
CATTTCATTTTATAAAATCTTGACGTTGCATCTCCCCAGTGGTCTGCTTTTGAGGTCAGGTCCTCATGTATAGCAATGTGTTATAGGAGGGGGCATTCTAATTCATTATAGCTGCTTTGCAGTAACAGCGTTGGCAGTAAAAACTGTCCATCCAAGGAGATGTGGCCTCTTTTGAGGTCACAGGAGGGCTTGTATCCAGTCTGAATCATGGCAACTAACAAACCAACTCTGAGGGCCAGACAGAAGTGCTTGGGAAGGCTCAGCTTAGAGGGGAGCAGTCAGCACCCCCTGAGAAGTGGGGCTGAGGGTGGATCCAGCAGCTAACACCTGCCATTGCTTGTCTCTCCGGTTGTGTTTTCACATCATAGAATGGCTCTTTACAAAACAGAATCATGCTGCTCTAAGCTCAGGATGATTCCTGCTCAGCTGAGCAGCTTGCTCTTCTCTGAGTCTTCTCACACTCACCCTTCCTTTCACTTCAATTAGAGGGCAGGTAGTTGTTGCTGGAATTAGCCAGGCACTGTACCACCTACTGCACTTTTCTGTGTGTTAATTTTGCAGCCATCCAACCGGTGATGGTGAGGAAGGTTTAGGGATGTTTCCTGCTTCTCTGGCACTGTGCCTCCCCTGGGGTGGGAACACTGTCTCGCAGCCTTGTCACTGGGTGCTGGGATCAGCCAGCAGGGAGCTGCTGGTCACACATAGCAGCAGCACTTACCTAACACAGGGGAATTTTCTGCTTGATTATGCCAGGCTGTTCTAATCCTCATCTTACTAGATTCCCCACGGCAGTTTTTCTGGGTAGGTTTAGAACTGTATCACTTGGATTTTGTTTATCAACTGCAGCTCCAGAACCAAATGTGCTAGGGATGTGTTCATTTTTTAAGTTAGGACCTGTGGCTGTGGTGTGATCACTGGACTGGAAGGAGTGTTCTTATTGAGCAGCTGTATTAAGCCAGCCCCATTTTTGGTGCACTGGGTGGTTGTTTGCCACTCGTTGCCCTCTTTGTAATGAGTTGTCATTTCTGATCTTCACATGGTTTTCTTGTGTAGTAGATTTTATTCCTGTTTTCTGTGCCTTAATCTGTACTACTCAAAAGAGCTTAATAGTCTCTTTCAGAAATTAGGAAGTCTGCTTTAAGGCTTTATCTGAGTCCACACAGCTTCGTTGCTTGGCTGCATAGCTAGACTGAGCAGTGCTTGTCGCAGCTGCAGTTTCTTGTTAAGGAAAACATTGAGGTTGCAGTTACTTCCATTTATCATCTTGTCTACACTGACAGTACATACCTCAGATGAAGAGGGTTGCTACCTTCACCAAAATGTAGAGATTTATGTTGGAGAAGCTGCTGTTGTTTTACTAAAAATGTCTTTGGCTTTTCAGTTGCAGATTGTGAACATACACATCAAGCTAAAATAAAAATAATAATGCAGTCAATTTATGTTATTATCATCATCTGTTCCAATGACTTTGTAATTGGTGATGTGAAAACTGATGAAAAATGAAACTGATTGGCAGCTATCTGAACATCTGTGGCAATTTCTTCCTAGTAAAACTTCTTACTCTGTGTTTATTGACGCCTCTACACTAGCAGACTGTGGGAGGCAGCTTGTGTTATATTACAGCCTTTAATATTTTATCCAGGGCTTTTTTGTAACTGGAACTTTTGCATTTGTAATTTGCGGCTTTTTGAATAATATGGCTGAAATGTGCTTGGAATCACTGACAAGTGTTTGTAGCTTTTGTTGTACAGCGCAGAGGTCTGCTGAAAGTTCCCTGTGTAACCGTGGAGGTGATTGGCTGCAATGATTCAAGTGCCCTTTCTCAATTCTACTTCATTTTACCCCCGCAGCCCTGGCAGCTGAGCAGCCTTCTCTGACAGTGCTCATCACTGACGGTGAACAAGTTTGCAGCTGCAGCTCAGTTAGCACTTTCCAGTGCAGACCCCAGCAGTTCAGCTGGTGGTAGTTTATTTTTTTATCTAATAGTATTTGTCTAATAAAATTTGAAGCTGGAATGAGTTTGGGAATCCCTAACTTCAGTGTTTCCTGCCTGAGCAGTAGCCAGTGTTTCATTTTTTGATGCAACTATGATAAGCATTTCATTTTTGTATCTCAGGGTGCTAGTTTTGCTGCTCGCTGTACAGGCAGATGGTAACTTTCATTCCTTGGGACAGAATGCCTATAGTCTTAAATGCGATGACAATGAAAAATTGGCAGAAGAAAATATGGAGTATTATTTACAGTATTATTTACTTCTCAGAACAGTGGAGGAGCTGAATCGGGGTGTTGCTTTGGAGCTGGGTAGGAAGGATGTCCCAGCCTGGGAGGATGCAGGGAATGTGCCAGCCCTGGGCAGGACTCTGTCCCTCTGACTTCCAGCACATTGCTGCAGCCTGCAAGTTCTCTAGAAACGATTTTGCTGTGCCCATCTCTTTCTGTATCAGTGATGTAAAGAATACAGCAGTGCTGGCTGCCACCAGAACAGAGCAGTATTGTTTTACAGTTGCATTGTTTTGGTAGAAATTACGCTGTGATATGCAGGCAATGGAGGAATCTCAGGTGTACTGATTTCTTGCTGTATCACTTCAGTACTTTGGCTGGGGAGTAGGGTGGCTTTGAAAAGTTTTCTCAAACCTTTCAGCTTAAATCTCTTATCTTCTAAGAATAGGAATAACAATCAATTGTTTATGGTTGGATACTCAGCTGTACCAATAGGAAAAAAAAAAGAAGTATCTGATCTTCCTACCTTTGTGATGTGCTGGACTGCTGAGTTTCCATCCTCATACGGACAGTATGGCACTGTGGTATCTTTATATGAGCAGAGCCTGACCTCTTATATTTGATGCCCTAGCCTAAATTCAATAGTAAACAACTTAGGCTTTGATTTCCATTTTGAGATTGAATTCAGGCAAAATTATAACTGAATAGTTAATAGGTGTTGTGAGCTGTTTTGTATAGTTGCCTTCCTCTGCTCCTTATCTGTGCCAGAAGCCTTGTAAAATGCTCAGTACCTAAATGCTCTTGCCCCAAAGGAAGGTTAGGTATGAGCATTAACATTTTATATCCACCAGTAACAGAGATGCTAGCCATGTTGTGTCCTCTAAGATTGATGTGATGAACTGGATGCTCATCTAAATCAGGAATGTTATGTTTTATTCCCAGGTGGTAATGGGAGCATAGTTATCTTTTTTAGAACATAATAGAAGCGCTCAGGAAATATTTTCAGATTCTCCTGAAAATGATTCTGGTGTCACTGCAAGGAGCCTTCTGTTTTGCAGTGATCTGCATGGTCTGCTACATTTTTCATGTGGCCTGGATGTGGTGACTGGGAGTTAGTTAGGATGATCTGTAACATAAATTCTGCTTTAGCAAAGTCCTCTACTTAGTTTTGATGAATATCTTCTTTTTTCTCTGGACCAAGATGCTCTCTTCTTGTAACTAAGGCACCTGCCCACTTCACATCTGTTGCGTACTGACTGCAATCACTACAGCTGGTATAAGAAATAATGTAACAATAATACAGTTCAAAAGGAACTGTATAATTTTCAGATTTGAAGTCATTTGCAATACATGTTTTTAATCTTTAAGTATTTGATTGCACTGTTATAAAGTGATGAAGAACATTCATGGAAAACCAGTTCTTCATGTAAAACTCTTCTGATCAATACTGAGTCTTTAGGACAAAAAGAAAAGTTGTGAAGTAAATGCTTAATGTTTGTTACCTTGCAGTACCATTACCACCAAAGGTCTGATGTTATTGCCCTATATAATCTTTTCTTGTCATACTTATCTCTGCTTTGAAGGCCTGCAGGGCTCTGCCCAGTGAGCAGCAACAGATGGTGTGGTGCAGCCATGTGGTTTCTGCTCAGCATGCAGATCTGGTCTCACTGCTCAGGGCAGAGATCTGTTCAGCAGGAGTTACAGGAAAGATGTATGGGGACAGAGAGAGAGAAAATCAGGAAGCAAGGTCTGCAGATTTTCCCATTTAGCAAGTGTTTTCTTTGTCAGCACAGCTTCCCTGCATTGCTCACATTGCTTTCTACACAGAACAGCTGCTGGATTCCACAGAGAGAGCTGTATAGAACCTTATGTTGAACTCAGGTGTGAGGCTCCAGAACATGCATTCTGCAGTAACAGCAGCAGAAAGTAATGTACCTAGTTTTAATTAAAGTTAATGTAATTATATACAGGGGGCTAAACTCAGTGAACCAGTTATGGAATAGGATCATAGAATCACCAAGGTTGGAACAGTGATGTCCTCCTCAGTCCCCAAATCAAGAGGCATGTATGTCACCAGTAGTTGCCAAGTGCTTACAGAGGGCATAAAAATACTTGTGAAAATAAACTTGTGGTGGCACACAGATTACATAATGACAATTTCTCTGTCAGGGTCTGTAAGAACCTGTGTCACTCATGGCTCTGCTACTTCCCAGTCAGATATCAGCAGCATAACAACACTGAGAGAGGAAACAGGAGGCACCAAAAGCACTGTGCTTGAGAATTTCTGGTTTATGTCTCTGCACGTTTTGACAAGGCCCAGACCCCTCCTGGGGTTCCCCAGATTACCTTTCTTCTCCCTCGTGTAGTATTGAAAGCTAGGACCTGACCTCCCGCAGCTGTCTGCCAATTCACAATTCATTATACATCTCGGAGGATGTTTTGAGAAGAGTGAATGGGGAAGTTCTGCCTTTGTTCCACATACTGTCTGTAGTGCTGCCTACCATGGCAGCAAAACTGCTGCAATGCTCCCAGGAGAAATACTGTGGCTTGAGGAACTCCCAATGGGTGTGAGTTGGATTAATGTCCTCAGATGCCAGGAGATGTGTCAGTGAGTCATCATATGCAGAAGAAGACATTAGAAATTTTCATGCCTTATTTGTTCCTCAGTACTGTAATAGTGATGCATAAGGTTTCAAGGCTCCTGACTGCAGTGAACATCTCTGAGTGCGTCTGGGACTTTCAGTAACATCATCTGCCACATGGGAGTGCACCTTCAGGGTAGAGGCAGAAGCCACAGAAACTGCTTATCACAGAACTGTAGGGGTTGGAAGGGGCCTCTGGAGATCATGGTCTAACCCCCCTGCTAAAGCAGGTTCCTTAGACTGGGTTACAGAGAAAAGTATCCAGGCAGGTATTGCGTATCTCCAGAGGAGACTGCACAACCTCTCTGAGCAGCCTGTCCCAGTGTTCTGTCACCCTCAAAGTAAAGAAGGTTTTCCTCATGTTGAACTTCCTATGTTCCGGTTTGTGCCTGTTTGCCCTTGAGCTGTTGCTGGGTGCTGCTGAAGAGAGCTTTGCCACATTCACTTATTTCCTGCCCTTCAGCTATTTATAAGCATTGATAAGATTTCCTCTCCCCCACCCCCCCCGCCCTTAGTCTTCTTTTCTCCAGGCTGAACAGCCCCAGGTCTCTCAGTCTTTCTTCATAAAGACCCTCATCACTGTGGGCTCCCACTGGACTCTAGAAGTTTCTGTCTTAAATTGAGCAGCCCAGAACTGGGTGCAGTGATACAGACGTGGCCTCACCAGGGCAGAGTAGAGAGGGAGGATCACCTCCATTGACCTGCTGCCCACGCTCTTTTTAATGCACTCCAGGATACCATTGGCTTTCTTGGCCTCAAAGGCATGCTGCTGTCCATCCCAATAGACTGCTCAAAGGAAAAGCTTGCTTCAGGCAGTGAGAATTAGTTCATTTTAATACCTATAAAAGGATATGACAGTGAAGTCCTCCAACAAGAGTTGACCCTTACCAAGTGCGTGTACTTTATGGTGCTAAAGAAGTGGCAGGAACTTTTTGGAGATGACATACAGCATTGGTTCGTACTTCTGAAGCAAAATGCAAGTGCTAAAACTTTAAAAATCAAGTTCGCATTTCCTCCTTTGCTTGACATTTAAAATTTAAGGTCAAGATTAGGAGAAGCAAACCAGAGTGCCTGTATGTAAAATCAGGTAGTACTCTATTGATAAAATGGCTGGGCTCCACTTAAAAATGGCTGGGAACTATCAGCTGAGGAGGCAAGTACAACCAGCAGAGTCTGTTTTGAGGAGTAGTACCTTCATTAAGCTTTTACTTATATTTGTATTCATGGGGGATCCTTGTGATGTTACTGTGGGTTACGAATGTGTTGTAAGGGCCCTGTTGCAGCAAGCATGCCCACTGTCTTTCCTCGATTTCATCAGCTGCCTCCTGGCTGAGACTGATCAGGCAATGCAAAAGCCACAGGCTGCTTTGGTTGAGAGAGATGCCAGGAAAACTGTGAATCCAAGATTGTAGGAGACAAGTGATTACCCAGAGCTGTCTCTGAACGAAGGCACCATCCTCACAGGGTTGGCTGGGAGAAAAGGCTGTTTGTAATGAAGAAAATTTGATTAACTTTTTCTCTTTAAGAAATGAAGCACTGATGTCAAAGAATTCATTCAAAGTCAGCCTCTCCTGGTGGAGAGGTTTCAGCAGCAGCATTTCTATGGCGAAAAGGTGCAACTTCCACACCCCTGTGTTATTTCACACACATGTCCTTACATATGATTTAGTTACTGCTGAGCTGAGGCTGCAGTGCTCCAGTGGAAGACAGTGGCTCAAGTTTGTAGTTTCTACATGATGCAGGACATGATGACAGGCTGCGGGCATTTCTAAAAGCCTTGTTTCACTTTTCAGCTTGGAATCCCCTATCATTCTTACACAGCTGTATGAGGAATGAATCAGAACCAAGAGAACTACTTAGAAATAGAAAATGAAGAACATGAAGCCAAAGCTTATCTGCCTTTCTCAAGCATACTGTATAGGTAAAATGCATCCATGTACATACGCAAATGTGAACTTGAAATAAATACAGTGCTTCAAGAGCTGGCCTGTTGTGCTAGTGATGCTGGAAAATCTGAGGAAAGAATTGTGGTAGGGCTATCTGAACTGATGTGTCTAGTTCTGGCCTCCCTGGGTTTCTGGAGGTTGCTGCTAACAGAAAGCAGCCATGGGGGCTGGGTGGAGCAGTTCCCACGCTGGCAGGTCAGCCAGAGAAGCGTGCAGATGTGCATGCACATCATCTCCCATCTCTGGGGCTGCTGTCCAGGTGAGCATGTGGGCCAGAGGGTCAAGAGGAAATTCTTGCAGCATTTGTTAGAGAGAACCTTTAAATAACTTTCTTTTTTCCTGTTATGCCTTCAGTGTTTAGATGATGCAGGAACAAGGTCTCCTGATCCTAAGGTGCCATTTGGTAACATTTCATTAGTCTTAGCTCCAGATGAACTTAACCTTGCAAAGCATTCTGCAGTGCCTGAGAGTGGTAGGAGAGAAGGAGAGCCTCAGTTGTCCCAAATGTAGTTGTGCAAGGGCATGCAGAACATGGGGGTGAATTCCTTATGACCCCTATAAGCAGCCTCAATATCATCCCCTTCTTCTCTCTCCCAGTACCTGGAGTGGAGGGAAAATGGGTGTGTGTGTGGGGGGGGGGAACAGCAGATTTGTTAGAGCTGAACAGGGAAGGAAGAAATTCCTGAAGGGGCAAGTGCATGCAGGTCTGTGCTAATGTCCATTGAACTGGCTTGGCATTTTAAAAAATGTTTCTTACTTCCATAAATTCAGTCATCTGGGGAAACAGATTCTCACCTGTTGTTGGTTCTCACCTGTTGTTTTTTGCCTGTGGAGGGCAAAGGTTGGCTTTATCTGCTCTATCTACTCTATCTGCTGCTGAAACACACAGTCCCATGCATCAAGTTTAATTTGGCTAGTGGAATCTCTCCTTGTTGCATGCAAATTGATCCTGAATTGCCAGGTTGGGTTTAAGAATCCAGCAGTTAATACTGGAATGAATGTGAACTGAAAATATTGGAGCATTTATATTTGCCTCTATAAAATATAATCTTAAATCTCACTGTGTTATAGACATCTAAAAATCTGTATTAATGGCTGCACCAACCCAGTAGTGAAAGCCATCTAACAATCCTGTTTAGCTCGCTGAAGCTTATGCACTAAAGCATATATGTACATTCCTTAACTGGTACTTAGAAAACCATATATTGATTGCTTGCTGAATATAGATGTCAAGCATACGATGAATGTTGGTTTGCAGAAATAATATAAATTCTGTACTTAAGTATTCATCTAGAATAGATGTAAAATTCCAGCTTGTCATTGCCAGTAGTCAAACAAATACTGACAGGTTTACGTGTTCCAGCTTATCAAGCAGGAGTGTACAGAGAAGTTTAAATAAAAAGCAGGAGGCCATAGCTCCAGGGCTAGGAGTTTAATTCCAACACATGAGATGCAAGTTGCTATTTTCTTGGAGGATTCAGTACCAGGCCATATTCTTTTCTCAGGTAACTGCTGTGGTGGCTACAGTGGCTTTACGTCAACTTAACACTTGCACTGGAAAGTTTGATCCCTTGCCTTTGAGATTGAGCAGTGACAATAGTTCTGTGTTACTACAAGAAGTATTTTGCTAGTTTTGAAGAGCATTATCATCTTGGAGTGAAAAAGTTGATCAGTTGGTCCCACTCAGCTTACAGTTAGAAATAAAAAGCTCCTGAGTATCTTATGCTATGAGGTAATGGTGTAGTATACGTTAAACACGTATTTTTTTTATTTAAAAAAAGGCCAATTTTGCTGAAATAGATCCAATTTCTGGCTTGACACCAGACTACCTGAAAATCACATCCTGTGTCTGAGAGCATTCAAACATTTCTTGAGCTCTTGCAGCTTGGTGCTGTGACCACTGCCCTGGGAAGCTTGTTCCAGGGCTCTTCTCTGCTTTCAAATCTCATAGATCCTTGCTAGGAGCCTGCACTTGAGAAGATAGCTTTTGTCTTTTTATCTCTCTTAATGAGACCTGAATCAAAAACTCATGGAGTGCAATTCAGAGACTTGATTAACAATCAGCCTTGCTTATCAGCTTGACTACATGGACTCAAACAGAACATTCCAAAGATATTTTCATAGCCCAGCATGACTCAGTGCATTGAAGTCCCACACTATGTCAGAATCTCAAAGCTAACTGATGGAAAAAATCCTCTGTCTTGGAAGGAGAGCCATTTCAGAAGCTGCTAGGATCAGGAAACGTTCCAGAATTGGTTTAGTTTGCCTCTGGGAAGGCTTTAGTACCTGTGGCTAGGGAATACATCAGTAGTAGCAACAGCTGGTTTCTCTAAGATTTAACTCTGTGTTTGTTGTGCTTGAAAGGATAAATAAATAGCTCCTCCTACTCACTTTGCATCCATCTTTCATGAACTAAATAGCTGATATGAAAGGAATTCAAATGTGTCAAAAATTCACTCTCACCAGTCTAAAATTGGAAGCAGAAAGGCAACAAAGCCACCCTGTAGTACACCACGAGCACAGAGGCTGCTATGTGGTCATGCTGGCTAGCTGTCAGTGTCCATACATTGCCTTTCCTGCCACACAAGAGCTTACATGCTGGCACATTATTCAGATTTATCACCCTCAGATAAACAGTAAGTGTTTGAATCAGACCTCTATCTCCCCAAAATTCAGGTACCACACCTGCTCAGCCTGGTAATGCAGAGAGAACAAACCCCAAAATAAATACATCGATATGTCAGCATGTGGAGATTGGGGCTTTTTGAGAAGCATTTAAAACTTAACCTAGTAATTGCATCAGCAGGTGAAGTACCATTGGTGCTTGTTCCAAGAAATGATCAGGTGTGCCATCTGGGATCATGTCTTCTCATGGGGGCCTTAAGCACATTCAGTGGCAAAGACTACTTTTTTTATTCTAACTAAATGTTGCCTAATTTGGCAGCATTTAATTTTGAGTTATATAGTAGGATCGAGACCCCTTTGTTCTTACAAGGAAAGTTACTGCTCTGGTGTGCTGATAAATAAGAGAATGTGTGGACAGAGGGGGACACAAAACTTACAGTACAGCTAAGTGATGCTAGTCAAGTCATTAGTTTAAGTACTCTGGGATCACAGGCAGAAATTGGTATCCCAGTTTTTTCTCTCTGACACGAGACCATTCTTTCTCTATGGACAGAAGCTAGCAGTGCAAGGCTATGCTGTGCTTTGTCTAATGCTTAAGAAGAACAGCCAACACAATGGATTTTTTTACCTACAAGAACTTGGATCAGATGGAGCTCCCCATCACACTGATGTAAAAATTACTCTGAGGTGATTGTGGCATCTTTTCCATGTAGACTGTGGATACAATGACTAACGGTTTAAACATTTGGCCTCAAGAAAGCTAAATAACAAAAACAGGGATTGTTCTGCTTGGATGAAGTCCATCCCAGAACCTGAAAGTAAGGTATTGTACGTAAGAGTTGTTTGTTTGTTTGTTTGTTTCAGAACAGAAGGTAATTTTGAAAACAAACAAAAGCAACTGAAGTCCCCCATGAATTCTGAGTCCTCAAAGTTCATAATGCTGATGTTGCTCCAGCAGGTGTTTCATTGTCTTATGATGTCTCTTTGGAGCTGTGTGTTTCTTTTATTTTATTAAAATTTCCTCATTTATTAGATGTTGGGGTAGGCCCCGGGGAATCACGAGATCCCCACATCACAGGGAACTGGTTTTCAGAAGGGATAATGGCTATTTGCCATTATAATGCAGAAGACAACAGTGCCTCTGCACAGTATATGGTAACTACTCTTGCACCTAGCTGAGTCTGAAGTAAAAATGGGCCAAAGAAAGAAGTGGCAGGAGAAGTTCAAACTGTTCCAGTGGAGGAAGAAGGAAGAGAAGGGCTGAGAGTGGCCCTGTCATTTCCCATCCCTTGGGAGACATGTTCTTCAACAGCTTTACAGGCACTTTTTTCTAATGGCTTATGGTTCTGTAAAGTATTTGTATAAAAGTTACCTGTGAAGAGCATCAAATCTGGGACTTACAATGGATGTATAGTAGTATTCTCTTAATACTGAAATTGCACCTGCCATCTGGATGCTGCAGGTGTGTGCAGCGTAAGCTTTGTAAGAGATTGCAGCATTCAGTTCTATGCCAAAGTAAAAGCTGTGTTCACCCCACAGCCAGGTGTGTCTGAAGGAACACAAGCTAAAGGCTTTAGCATGCAAATCCAAACCTAAAGGAAACCAGATACCATCAACTTTCATGCACTGTCGTCAGGCTTTATGTAACTAACTGTTCCAGAAAGGAATGGAAAAATACAATTGTTTGCAGAAGTACTTCAACACATCTTAGAGTGTGTTGGTTTCTCCCCAAGCTTAACAGCAATGTCTGCATCTTCAGTAAAGAGTCACTCTGGCAAATAACTTTAATGCTCTCAGTCAGGGACGGGTGAGGCTATGACACACATTGTGCTCTCTAGAGGAAGGAAGTAAATTTTCAGCCCCTGGAGCCCATTAATTTCAAAATTCCAGATGGCTTTTACTTATCTCACTTGGCTTTGCTTTGCTCCAAGGCTATTTTAAGTCACTCTAGCTTCGAGGAAAAAAATTCAGAGATTACACCCAATGAATTCTGATAGAATAGTTCTACCTGTTGCATGGGTGGGTGGATTCTTCAGGACTATAACATCTTGCACTCATTACAAGGACATGAGATACAAGAAGATATCATAGACACAATGTTTGTCTTAGCTACGTGGTGACTAGGCAGAATGCTAGCATAGCTAGAAGGCCCTTTTAGTTTAGTTGCATTTAGTCTTACTAGCTAACATTTCAATGAAGTAAATTTAGAAAATTCTTTTTTGGAAAACTCCATTAATAGATTTTGTCAAGTCTTCGATTGCAAGGCCTCAGACAGGATAGTTTAGAAACTTAAATGAAGAAGCCCTTTGTAAAATATTGAAAGCTGTGCTTTCCTCCTGAACCTTGGCTCTAACTCAACAGGTTCAGCAGGCTTTAGGACATGACCTTCCTTACTCTGACTACCTTGCATTACACTGTATGAAATCCCATCCCAGAACCTGAAAGTAAGGTATTGTACGTAAGAGTTGTTTGTTTGTTTGTTTGTTTCAGAACAGAAGGTAATTTTGAAAACAAACAAACAAACAAAAGCAACTGAAGTCCCCCATGAATTCTGAGTCCTCAAAGTTCATAATGCTGATGTTGCTCCAGCAGGTGTCTCATTGTCTTATGATGTCTCTTTGGAGCTGTGTGTTTCTTTTATTTTATTAAAATTTCCTCATTTATTAGATGTTGGGGTAGGCCCCAAGGAATCACGAGATCCCCACATCACAGGGAACTGGTTTTCAGAAGGCATAATGGCTATTTGGAGAGTTAGACTTTTTGTAACAAAAACAACAAAAACAAACAAACAAACAAAAGAAAACCCAATTTCAAACATAATATTTTGAATTAAAAGGATCTTTCTCCTCAAGCCCACATCTAACCTTTCTGCTGTCTGCTGACAGAAGATGAGATTTGGGTTTTTGGACTGATTCAGCAAAAAAGATGTTTCTAAACCTATGATCTTGTTTCTATTTCTTTTCACAAAAGTTTTAGAAGAAAGTCAGTAGAAAACTTTTGAAAGCACAAACTCCTCTATCAGTCAGATCTGTGGTGCCTGTTGGTCTGTAGTGTGTAAAGCTGTGGGATGAGCAGGCTTTAAAGCTTCAGTATTAGAGGGGCAGAATTTATTTGAGTGAAGACTAAGGAAAAGAAATGATCAGGCTTGAACTCAAGCTACTTAATATCGGTTTAATATTCTTAGTTTTCCCCTTTTTTTTTGTTTTAATTTTTGATTTTTTTTTCTATTCAGGAAGAGGTAACAAGCAGAACTGTAGCAATGAGGGAAGTGGGATCAGTTATCTGTTCAGAATTCTTGGCTTTCATCTCTCAACATTTTCTTATTTTCCTTAATGTTTCTGTGTATCAAGAATGGCCATCATCTGCCAGATCTTCCTTTTGAGCTGCCAGACATTAATCTCAGGTCTGGATCACACTGACTCGTGAAGGAGATAAAGGAGGATGAGATTATCACATTGGAATCACTGGGCTGAGCAGTGCCCTGGAGGGAGCAGAGCGTCAGAAGGACGCTGACGTGGCAGTTGTTAAGGAGACCTCGTGGAGCAACACAGAGAATGCAGGTTAAGTTAAATGTGCAAACACAGCCCCAGCACTTGGACGCAGTGGTTCTGGGGGTTTGGCAAGGTGCAGGATGTTCCTGTGTATTGTTCAGGTTGGGCAAAGCTCCTGGAAGCCAATTCTCAGAAATGCTTCTGTGTTTTTATTTTACTCCCCTTTGCTCCATGCTCCCACAAACTGTTGATAGCACTTCATAGTACTTTATATGCCATCTTAAAATAGCAAGGGAAATCCTTTATCTGGAAGTTGTTGCTCTGAAGCCCTACTCGTGTTGATTTGAAGTGGGAGCTCTCCCAGAGGTGCACGGCACTACTTTTCCCTCACTGGCTGCATCTGGAGATGCCTCTGACTGACCACTGTGCTGCAGCAGTTCTGTCCTGTCCTCACACATGCAGTGTTGCCCCATGCTGCATCCAAGAGCAAGGTGACAGCTCTATAGGACTTGTAGGAGCTAAGTGAGGCTTTGATTTTGATCAATGTGTGGACGATTGATGGTTTCTTTTTCAACCATACATGAGGAAAGCAATGGGGAGATCAGGAAGGCAACAGTCTTGCTTGTCAGTCCCAAATATTATCAAAATGTTGTCTGAGGTATATGACACTTGGTCTTCTGTTTACCAGCTGCTTTGTGTATGTTTCTCTAATTAATGCCCTAAACATAGGAAGTACTATGTGTGATTATTGCTAAAATTGTACCCATTTACCTTTTGAGTGGGTGTCTGAGTGTGCCTGGAATTAAGCTTGCAGCATGGAGTGACTGTGCTGGGTACAGGAAGAAGCGAGACTTGCATGTCAGAAAAAAAAAGTCCTCCGAGGATCCTGAATTACAGTTTACAGAAAGATATTTTGTTCTCTAGAGATGGAAGCTAAGGCAGGGCTGCTGCTTTCCTGGCTCCTTGCCTCTGGGGCACACACTGTTGTGTCCTATGGCAGAAGACACCCAGTTGCTCTTATATTTGCTAGAGGTGCACCAGCTGAGGGTTGCTGGGTGCCTTTTCTTGGTGACTGCATACACACGGGCTGTAAACCTTCCATCACAGGAACGTTCACCATTCGTTGCTGAGACTGGGATGTGCCAAAAATCCTTCGGCCCTGGCAGAGCCCTGCAAGGAAAATACTGTTATCCACTGTCGGATCTTAGAATACAGGTTCAAATTCCTGAATTGCATTCATCATCTTCTCCCTGAAACACATCTGGTTTAACTGCTCCTATGTCTGTTATGGATCTGTATTTCTTCCTGCAGTGCTCCATTAGCTATGTAGCCGTGTATGTGTCAGTAACAAGCCATTGGTCACAGGTCAGCATTCACTTCAGCAACATCAGTTAGGGCTGACAGAATGAGTGACAGTTTTGACAAATTGCTGTGAATGAAGAGAACAAATTAAACATTTTAAAAATAAAAGGAAATGGGATGAAATATCTGTTAAAAAGGGTTAATAGAAATAGATGTTTTGGATCAATGCTTCCCTTCCAGTAATGTTGCTGTTTGTCTATGTGATCAGGACTATGTTTATATAGACCACTACATGTGTTGCAATTTGTTTTTTCATTTGCTTTTTTTGTTGAAGTGATGAGTATGACTGCACTTTAAAGTTGAATGAAGTGATAGAAAGATTTACCTTTGCAGAAGGCAGGAGATTTGCTATTACTTGTGAAATTTGCTAATATCGTCTATCAAAAAACTTCATCAAATAGTACTGCAGAGGGCAAAATCATTTTATGCCACGTGCCATTCACTTTTGGCAAAAGGAAATGAAATGCTTTGGTGATTATAAAGCCAGCAGAGCAGCAGTATTGTGATAGAACTTAAAGCACTGTAACTCGAACCTGTTCTTTTCCTTTCTTTGTCTAGTTTTTCTGCCTTCCAGTCCAAGTGGACTGTAAATGCTTGGAGTTATTTGTCAGTGAGGTCATCACCAGAATGGCTGCTTCATGGACTTGGTTCCTAATGAGATTATTAGGCCTATGTTTACTCTGTGGGCTCTGAATAGCCGACATAAACTTAGACGCTATTTTGCTGCCAAGATTGTGTCTGAAACTCATTTTCTTTTCCAAGTCTTAAATTTAATATATCAGAGCTCCCAGAAAGTAGCAGGGATATTTGCACTGTACAAATCTTCATTATGCACAGGGGAAAAATAATCTTGACCAAGTTCCAGCTGAGTCGATGGATGCTTTATACTGACCAGACAAATAAAACACAACCCAAAATTCAACGTGAGAAGTCAGCTTGGTGGGAATTTCTTTCTTTTACTGAATTTTCCTGGGACCTTGTTCTAAATGTGCTAATTTTGCTTAGAGGAACAACTGTTTTTACCAATGGGGTGAAGCCTTCTGTGCACAGGGTTATACTGGAGTTGCGACACAGATGATGCAGTGGAGCACGCTGGTGCTTAAAAAGATCTCACAGTGACACTCCAGCAGTTTAGATGGGGAAACGATGACAGATTCTGTCTCCAGTTACTGTGGGCTTTGTACACCAGGTTGTGACATATCATAAGTAGGGAAACAAATGAAATCCACTTCAAACTCCGTGTAGGAACTAAAAAGTTGTATTCACATTTGTAATGTAGAGATAAAGGGCAGTTTTCTTTTTTTCTAGTTACGTAAGAATTCAGCTGTATTTGCCTAAAAGAAAAGAGGTTAAATGGGACAAATGTCCCACGTGGTTTGGTTATTGGAATGAGTGTTGCTATTAAAAAGTAAAATTACAGTGACGTGT
The DNA here is from genome assembly GCA_023055505.1 of Callipepla californica brunnescens. NCBI lineage: Eukaryota > Metazoa > Chordata > Aves > Galliformes > Odontophoridae > Callipepla > Callipepla californica. The sequence goes on from JALIRH010000013.1 coordinate 7,350,742, forward strand.
AGGGAACACAGGAGGGACAGCCAGCGAGACGTGTTTACAAGTGACCTAAATATTTTCAAATACTACAAAGAAAGGTGATAGATGTGAGGAAAATCTGTTCCAAAGCAGAAATGTCCAGTGATGGCATGCTCTGGATCACTGATGTTATTCACAGAACTGAGTGAATCTGTCTGAAACGGATTTCTTCAGTTCCAGTTGTAAATCTGAGGAGTAATTGTCAGCGTCAGCATCAGTAGCAGAAGCCATGGGGAAGTTGACAAGCACAAGATCAAAGAGTTTTCATGCCTTAAAATCTTTACATCGACACTTAATTGAGTCTAACAGCAAAGTTTCAGTATTTCTCATCCTTTACTTCTCTATTAATATTATATCCCAGCTTTTAAAGATGACATGGTCCAATCTGTTACGTGGCAGAATTTTGAAAGAAGCTGCCTTGTCCGAAAGCATAGTGCATACAAAATACTTCCCTTTAGATGTGCAATGAAGTGATTGAGTTGAAACTTTACACATATTAAAAAAAATCAGTAAAATAGGGCAAGTAAGTTTACTCCTCTTTTTCAATGCTGTATCGTAGAGTATTCAAGATTTTAGTATCTTTTCCTCAGAAAATACAGCAGGTGTGTTTTGTTTGCCTTCTGCAGGTCTTTTTTGATGATTTTTTCTCTTATGTCATTAAAGACAGCTAAAAACAAGCTGTCCCATCAGCAGGCTTTCACCTAATAAGCTGCATATCGTTGCAATTCAATAAACCAAGAACCAAACCTTCTGGTAAAGAAGTATGGCCATTTTTCTGGCCTTTGAAGGTGAGTGCCTCATGCATACAACTAGTGTTTACTCTAAATGGATCCAACTTAATATTTTACTGATTTTTATCATTTCCACATATTTTCTCAGCTCTGTAATACCCACGAACCAGTGATGATGGAATTAAATGATTTTGCAAATGTTTACACATTCATCTGTGTGGCAGATAAACATGCTGAAATCTGAAGTGTCATTATTACGTTTTGAGTTACTCTGTAAGTAAATTGTGTTCCCCCAAAAATATAAATATTGAAGCTGTGTAAAAATTTCATCAAATGTCTTTACTATCCCTTTCATCTTTCATTTAAACAGAGTTCTAACAAGCATTCCATACAGGCATGCCTGATAAACTTCTTTTACATGTCTGGAAAGTGCCTTTCTTTCAATTTCATACTGTGATTGTTTCATTTATTTATGTCACTTTTTGAAACTTAGATTTTAAAATAAAAATGCAGCACTGAGAAGAAGTTCTTCCTTTTACTGGACTTCTCCTTTATCTGTAAAGTATTTTATACTCATTTCAGGGTAAGTGTATAACCATGATGGAAAAACAGGATTTTCCTCTATAGCCATATCATCCTATGCCGATAATTCTAGTTTAGAGCTGTTACTTTCTATATATAGGAAATATTTTGTCCAACCCATTTCCAGTAGTCTTCTTGCAACAGATTTTTCATGTTGGTAATCTATACTTCATGGTGACATCTTGATGATGATCCCTATTGCTAAACAAATCTACACCAATGGTGAAAGGAATTAACTAGCTGCAGGAATATCTGAGACTTAGCTGGTCACCTGCTGACAGCCAGTTACAGCAGCGGAGGCAAATGGAGGAAGATGTGGATCCGAATGGGCTCTGCAGTGGCTCTTGGTCCTGTTTGTTTCACTTTGGAACAGCAGTCCTGCTGATGTGTGGTGTCACCTTCTGTGTCTTCAGCTTGGAGCTCTTTTTAACTCAAAGATCTTTCGGTGGTTCAGTGCTTCTATTGGAACCCTCAGGCGTGTTAACTTCCTTTCATATCAGAGGTGACGGTTCGGTTTGCACCTCTGGCAAAGGCCAGAGTTATACCTGTGTCATGGATGGACTCTCCCTGCCCTCCTAAACTTGTCTGTGCTTGCTGCTGGTGGTGGTTTGCTTGTTTGTCTTTAATGTGAATATAGGTTATGTATGAAACACATTTACTTGCTTGAAACATAAGGACAGATCAGAAGAAAATGTTTTTTTGTATTAGTAATAACCAGGAATATGTCCCATCTCTCTAAAACAACAACTAAGACCCAGCTCAACCTGAAGGAAATAATGGGAAATGATGAGATAACAAACATCTGAAGTGTGGGAATATAAACAACAGCAAATACATTTCCATGAAGTGCAGCCATACAGGGGTTCCTCTCAGATTTCAGGCACTTCAGAAACAAAGGGAGGATCTTGAATCTCTATTGGGATTTGTACTGTTCTTTGCCAGACATTTTTCATGTATTTTGTCATTACTTGTATATGATTTCTAGCCTTTCTTTTCCTCTAAAGCAGATCAAGTAAGTGTCCAGTGTCATTTCATCTGAACTTTCTAAACCCCAAAATACATGGCAGGCCACTAGAGTAATGAAATGCTCTTCCATTATTTGAATATATACAAGGCAGACACAGACAGAGATGGAGTTTAAGCTTCTCTGTTATGAGGCATTATACTACATAGTGGGAGTAACATTTACTTGGGAATAATGAGGTCCTTCTCTGTCAGAGCTTTATAAATCTCAGTTAAAACTTTCTTTATTGCTCTATCTTAATAATAATGCATTGTGGTGGCATTATCCTGTTTGTAAGAGAACAATATCATACAGAAATATAAGAAACAGTTCTTATTTATTATCAAGATGAAACCAACCAGACAAGCATATTTAGCTTATGTATGCTGGAAAATAGAATAAACAGTTGTTACTTCTTAAAATATTGTGTAACCTTCCCCCGTACATCTCTTGTTGCTCTCAGTCTGTACAGCCATGTGCCTGAATGCTCTGTAAAGTGTTTAAATGCCCTGAGAAAAGGAATAACAAACTCCCTTGGAAACTCGATACAGCCTGCAGCAACTTGCCATGCATCATGTACCAGTAGGTGCCCCTTGGTAGGGATTTCAGTGACCAGCACCAGGCTTGTAGAGATCACATTGGAGTAACCCGATTGAGAATGAAACAGGGTCTCTAGAGACAAGGCCCTCTGCAAGGCACTGGGCTTCTTATCGTGCTTACTGATACGCAGCAGATAGTCTTGTCTTGTTGCTGTTATCTTGATACTGAAGATACTGGCCTGGTTTTGTGCAATGTTGTTTAAATCTCTCTTGCATTATACATTCACGTACATACACATCTGCTACCGAATCTTCCCCAGGGATCCCCTCAAGCCAAAAAGCATTAGACACCAGTCACTTATCAGTGCATTTCATTATTTTATTATTAGTATTGTTATTTTTTTACCTGCCAGTCTCCTACTTTCCCACAGTCCACCAGGGACACTGCACTTCTGTTTGTGTGTACTTTCTTCTGAACAGTTCTTCAGGTACTTTTCACTGTCCTTGGAAGGCACTCAGAAAATTCTGTCGTCAGTAGAAGTGAAAGGTCTGACTATTGGAAAAAGATGACCACAAGAGAAGACAGTTATCAGCTGAGTAAATAGTTGAGAGATGTTTCTGATTTTCACTTTACCTGACGCTACTTCTTCTGTAGGACTGCTGAGCACTTTGTATAGAAACAGTGAATTTTCTGAAGGGCAAGTTTTGGACTGTGTCTGAGAGAATCAAGTGGTCCAACTGTACAGTAATTCAGATATTAGTGCTGCTCAATCTGCTAAGTGCCAAGAGGCCTTAAGTAGATCCTTGACGCAAGTAAAATTTATACCAGTCACAGTACCAAGATCCTTCTGTCTTGCATATATGTCCAAACTACCTCATGTACTTACTGCTTTTTATTTACTCAGCCTTAGTAAAAGGGGCTCTTGAATATTTCAGATAAAAGCTGTGAGTGCTCAATTCCTCTTTCTAACCAGATGAAGCCCCACCGTTTTTAGGTCTTTTGCATTATGTCATGTTGTAATATGGCAGTGTGAAAAATCTTTGGTACCTAGATACCAACTGAAGTCCTGGAAAATAGTTTTGGGACAGTGTTAGGAGGAGACTTTGTAGCATGACTTAAGGCAATATAATATAGTGTTTTTCCTTAATGAGCTGTAAGGTCCAGGAAGAAGAATATGGCTGAACTTTGAACAGATAAAAATTGTTCTTGAGTACATCTGTAATCTGTTTTTCTGTCTGTATCAATCAGGGATGTTTTTTCTTCCTTTGACTCAAATGCATGTTGGCTGTTGGAGGCACAGATTGGAGTCCACTGCCAAAACAGTGTTTCCCTGTGTTTGAAAAGCTGGAGCTAGCATCGGCAAGAAGCAGGTACTTTATGCACAGAATAGAGACAAACAGCGTGATATGTCCGGTTCCTGAACTGTTCTCAGCACCATTGGATGGAGAGCTTGTATTTTCTCTTCGGTTTCTAGCTTTTACTTCTAAAATCCTATTTTTTTTCTGGAAGGAAATTATGGTACAAAGGCTCTTGATCAGGAAGAAAGAGGAGACTTTGGTTATTCTAGGCAATCTCTTGGCATGTCCACCTTTCTACAAAAGAAACTTGAAGATATTTGGGATCTTACAATTTCAAAGATTAACATGGAAGCAAAACAGTGTTGCATCAGTACTGTCATAAACACCACTCAGCAGCAGGGGATGCTGAGTCAGTAGGTGTCAGTGCAGTGGTCTGATTCTCTTATGAGTCATCATGACAATAGCAGGAATTACTGATGTAACCTCCAGTCCATCTTTACATTCAGAAACAATCCACCAGATAGACAAGAAGTCATTTGTGATGTTCAGATTTTGATCTACCTTTTCAGGAGCTTGAGGAGGTAATTCTTTGTCTTAGGTCCACTGTTCTATCCTCACATAGGGTTATAAAAGCATATGCTTCAATCTCAACATCATGTCATGAGCGTGGTTGGTTTGTTTCAGAAGCTTTGGGGAACTGGAGGGAAGTTGTTCTGTACATCCCAGATATCGTAGTGAATGTGATGAAAGAAACCCATTACCTTGATCCACCACATCTGAAATCCCTGCCCCCTTCCACCTGCTCTCCTTGGCTTATCCCTGCTTGTCTTTGTAGGTCTGCTCTGTGCTAAGATAGTTTGTGACATTCTAGCTTGGAGCATAAACAATGGAACGCAGAATTTGAAAAATATACATGAATAAAAGGTCAGAACTCTCCCAGGAAGGAATAAAATTCTTTTTTTTTCCTTTAATGCACAGCTATGAAAAGCAAGTTAACCTTTGGATTTTTGAGGAATTCATCGTGACAGTGGTCTAGCTTAAAAATAAACAACTACTACTCCAAGTGAAGTGTCAAACGATGCCCACGTTCATTCTCCTGGCCCTGAAGATTGCAAAGCATGTAGCCCTGGCTTTAAAAAGCCATGCTGATGCTGCTCGTCCTTGGTAGCCTGGAAAGGCAGTAGTTGCTGGGCTAATTTTTTTTAGTTCAGTGGGAAAAGAAGGGCTGTTGCATTCTGCTATTTGTTTATTTAATCTTGTCTGCTGTCAGATCTGAGATTTCCTTTAGCAATGTTACTTTGGAAAGAAAAAAGAAAAGGGAAAGCTATAAATGACAAATTTTTCATAGCAGTAACAAATAAAATGTGAAAAAGGAGAGGCACATCTGACTGCGACAAGGAATAGTGTATTACTGAGAGATGTACAGTGCTCTGTCCCCAAGGTGAGCTGAAAGAAGTAATGTTCACATTTCATCTGCAAGGGAGAACTCTTAGTTTTTAAAATACTTTTAATAATGATTTCAGTCATTTGATTTTATTTCAGAGACTTGCTTCAACAGAGGATTATGGTATCTTGAATGTGATCTTGAAAGAAATTCAGGGAGATGTTCGATTCACCAGGAATACAGTGGACTCAATTAGCTAATGACTAACACCACTCTGTGAGTGGCTACAGTTTGCCCTAGGCAGTAAGCATTGGGTTTAAGCCCTAGTGTCATTCCCATGCACAGGGATGGCAGTAGCAGTGCCCGGTAGCCCTGCCCTCCCTAGGGAGCAGAACCAGGCTTCTCAACAACGCTCCTTTGCCAGAGAGTGCTCCCAGATGCGCTGAGCTCTCTGCAGCAAGGTCCTTCATGCTTCACTGCTGAATTTTATTCTTGCCTTTCTAGTGCAACTGGCTGCGTTCCTATGCATATCTCTTATCTCTCTCTTCAGTGCTTCATGTTTGAAATAACCACGTACTTTTTTTTTGCTTTGACCTCCCCTAAAGAAAATCCTGTGAAATCAATAATAGCATAAAGTTACAGAAAAATCAATAAAACAATCTATGAATTTTTGAATAGGGCATGAGGAAAGATGAGAACTGCCAGAACCAAGATTTCCTGCATTCTTTATCTTCAGTACCTGTAGAAGGAAATAGTTTAAATAGAACAGTTTTAATGAGTGCTTATCAGGTCATAATAACAATTGCAACTCATTGTAACTGACTTCAGCACTGGTCAAAATATGGCACTGAGTGCCATTGTAAACGTGCAATAGCTAGCAATAAAATATGCACTGGGATGCTAGGAAAGACTTGGGCTACTTCATAGGTTTTGAGACAAAATCATTCTCTACTGCTCATGGGCCTCACACTTTGTACTGTGCATATAAAAATAACAGGGTTTTCCACATCTGCCAGAGCCTTTGTGCATTACAAACCTTCCCAAGTCTCACAATGCTAGGGAAAGGACAATGACATGATTGGAAATCTGTATTGTCAGCTTTCTTATGTGACCCTGAGAAAAATCTGTTCATCTTACTCCTAAATCTTCCTCCTCCTAGTCCCTGTTGTTTCCTGGGATTTCTGTCACTTCATAGTGCCAAGTTTTGTTACTTCAGTTTGTGATTGTTTGGTCTTGCATCTCTGTGCTGCTGCTGAAAAAACAAGAATCTTTTATATCATGTGCACCAAAAGGGACAGAAGTTGCGTACCTCAGCCAAGACTTAAGAGGAAAGATTATATATCCTGTTTTCTAGATTTTTCCCCTTTTTAACCTCAAATTATTTTCTAAGGGGTGCCAAAACAGAGTACCTTGCACAAATGTAACTCCATCTGTGTGTGACTGATAATTCAAATTTGTGCTAGAAGGAAATCAGATTTAATTTTGTATGTTTTCCTACAACCATTTAACACATTAGTCTCCCCTTAGAGGAGGCCCAGCGTGCAGTGACTCATGTGTTATGTAAGTAACTGAAACATTTCCTAGTTTACAGAGAAGAATGTTCTTGCTCATTATGTGGATGAAAGGAGATCGCTGCATTTCAAATGACATGTATAATTTAGACACTTATTTCTAGGACTGTTTGGAACAGTGAGCAAAGAGAAACTTTAAGATGTTTGAAGGGACTTGAATGCTTCACAGTATTTAATGTGACAGTGAAACACGCAGACCAATAACTTGTAAGACTGTGCTAATGGAAGAATGGCTCTGAAATGCTAATGCTTCCTTACTAATGGTGGTATTTATTTTAAGGTATAAGTGGAAACTAGTATTTGTCAGTGTGCAACTTCTGCAACCACTTATCTGCTGTGTCACCATGATGGAAAAGAGGAATGGGAAGTAGTATTTCATGAAGATTAGCTATGGTAAGGTAGCCAATGGTAAAGGAAGAGGCAAAAGGACTCTTCTGGGGACAATATGAGCACGCGATATTCTGTATTTCAGCAGTGCAGAGTTTATTCAAGTGAGAATTTAATAACAGCATCATGGATGTGAATAGAGAAATACTGATGTAATCATGGTCTTTTTAGAATACTATGGCAAATTAAATGAAGAACTGCTTCTAAAATGTTGAAGCTCAACAAACTCCAAATCCTACTATCCTCTGCAAATTGTCTTCATATATTTATATGCCTCCATGCTTTGCTGAAGATGGATCTAATTCAGAAAGCATAACTCTGATTCTGTCTCAGTAGTCCCATTGATTTTGTTAACAATCTCTGTCCTTCATGGGCAGTTTTTGGCAGCGGCTAGATCTGGTTTCTCTAGCAAATTGGGCCAGCCCTTTCCCAGATCCCTGACTCTTAAACAAATGTAGCAGTTAGATACCTCCAGGCAGTGACAGTGTGGCAAGTTTATGACCTAAGTGTTGAACCTTCTGTAGAAATTAATGAGATCTCTGCCTTGTAAAAATCTCTCAAACGGTTGCAATATTTATTTATATTCTGCTTCAAGCCAAGAGATGACACAAAGGAGCCTTGGGCTGTATAAATATAGAATCTTTTTATTTTTTTTGGTTAATAGATACAGTACATTTTTTGACTACATAAGAAAGCATTGTTTTCAGTGCATACATTCTGCAGACAGACAGGAACAGGGCAGACATACATTCCTTGGTGTTCTGTGTACTACATGGCACTTAGTTTATTTTCTCTGAGTCCTCAGTTACTGGGTTTCCCCAGTTTTCACCAGCTGCTTTGACAGCTCAAGATCCAGGGAGAAATGATTAGAGCAGTAAGTATGTGCTGGCTTTTGTGGCACAGGATTGCCAGGCAGGACAACAGGACACTGCTCACTGCACAGGGTGTGAGATCCTGGCCAATTCCCGCTTTCAGGAACACGTGATAATGCTTTACCTTGTTGCATAGCTATTTGCTGCTGTGTCCTGGCAGTACCCATTTGGTGCTAGTGGCTGCTAGAGACTGTTGGTCCCAAACACCCTTACAGTTGGGATTGAGCCAGATGGAATTTGTAAAGCAGGATGGGGCATGGCAAGGCAGAGCCAGTGATCAACATGAAGGGTCATTGAGAAGCAAAGTCATAAACTGCTTACTGACCAGATACAAGCTAACATATTGATGAGTATTTCTACGGTATACAAGGCAGAAACAACAGGAAAGAAGTGCCTGGCCACTCCAGGTTGCCCTAGGTAGGTGGCAGGGTGGCTCCTTGGAGAGTTGTGCGTTAGTGGAACATCTAAGCAGAGCAGCTGTACCTGCAGGCAGCCCGGAATGTCCGCATCATCAGCATTCAGTGGGTTCAAATGTCAGTGGTTTTGTTTGAGACCATTTTCAGAACGACTTCAGGTTTTTATCTGGTTTTCCTTGATATACTGTGCAGATGGTGTGGGCCCAGCCCCCTGGCTAGCACCTCTTCTGATGAGGTTAACTTGGAAGAACCGAAAATAAACCAGATTGTTGGAGAAAGCACTAGGAGAAAGGTGAGATAGGCACCCAACTTCTTCTCACTACAGATACCAAAAGTTGAAAAATTAGAAGGGTAAAAAAGCTTCTCTCATTCAGAGAAGGACACAGAGATGCTTCCAGGCACATCAGACTAAACTAGTTTCCTGTGCCTATGTTGGAAACATTTTTAATGTGAAAAAAGCTCACTTCAGTGTTACTAGTTCAGCCTCTGCAAGAACAGTGGATGCACAGAATACCAGAGTGAGGTGGACTCTACATCCGACCTGAACTCAAAAGAGAAAAGCATCAAGCTGTGATGGATGAACATGAGCATGCAGATGACAAGTACAGCAAAGAGGAAGGAGGGGCCCAGGCTGCCAAACCCCACCTGGCTGCTCGTAGTGCACAGGAGAAGGCACTTCTTGGCAGACTGTATGGCTGGGAGTGCTGGTAGGAGACATGTTTGTGGTGAGCTCTAAGCTCCTCTGCCCCAGTGCTACAGGGTTACAATAAGAAAAACAGGAGGAGTGGGCACCGTTAAGGAAAATAAAGGTACTTCTCAGTGCCAGATCCCACTGAGCTCAGTGAGGTTAGAAAAGGCAGGTGGTGAACAAGAGTTGAATAAGAATCCCTGAGACATCTGAAAAACTGCTAAACATCACCTCGTTTAGCAACTAACTTGGCTCCTTCTGATGCCCTTGCTGATACATCAGCCTTTAGTTAAAACAGAAGCAGTGGAAATCGCTCCCCTTTGCCTTGAGCTGCACAGTGGCGCTTTCAGGAATGAGATAAACCTGCTGGAATCCTGCAGGACCCACTTCCTTACTGCAACTCACTGACGTGTTCAGCAAGTGAGAGCTAGGACACAAGGGCCAGCAGAGCACGGCCGTGAGCTGGCAGTGGGTCACTGCAATGCTTTGTGAAGATCCTTCACTCTGCTGTGTCTGCACATCTTTCTCTTTTGACTAAACTGTTACAAATATTACCATATAAATGACTCACTATATTTGTTCCTACTGGGTAAACTATATACATCATTGTAAGAGAAGAAAAATAATTAAATTAAGGGAGAGAAAAAGACAAAATATTAGTACATAAAATAGAAAACACATATGTTCAATAATACTTTTAGGTAATATTTATGCTTCTTACAGTTAACATAGGGGAAAAATCTTTCAACTTAAAATAAACATTTCATCCTTGCCGAGGAGGAAAGGCAGCGTGCTCGGCTCTCTTGGAAGAAGGCACTTCACACAGCAGTTTCCCATTTTTTGTGAAAACTGAGAACTGAGTTGCACTTTTTTTTCCTACATGTGCTTGTTTCAGAGTTGATAAGCAAAGGCTTTTAAACATTGCTGTTTTCTTCTGCTACACGACAAGGCACAACAACCACCACCTCTCACTGACTGACGCCGGTAGCAGCAGAGCCAGACAAACCATAGGCACCTCTTTTTTTGCCACCTGAATAAATGATTTCCAAATAAGCAATTCATTATTTGATCAGAACTATAGGTAATTTCCTATTTGATGAAAAACTGATCCAGTGAGCTTTCTGTGACCCATCGGATGAATTATTTCTCAGTATTTTCTTCTGTAACTTGACCACCTTTACTTCATACATAGATACTAACATACAAAGAAGTGCAAAAATAGCCATGAAGAATCTACAGACCACAGTTATTTGCCAGGCCCACTATGAGCAAGGGCCCATGGGTTCCTGCAGGTGATTTCTTAAACAGCTCAGCTCTGAGGCTGAGGAGAACACAACATGGTTCCCAAGAGCCCTTCCACCAGATGCTTTAGCATTCACAGTTATGATGGCATGGGCTTTGGGGATTTTTCCCCTTCGATCATACCTGAGGCTTTTTCTGTTTATTTCAATGCAACCAACTGTAACCAGTCTTCCAGAAATATTGTCTTCACTGCTGCAGGGGTGTTTAGGCTGTCTTCGCCCAGGTAAAATAATTGTTTGGCAAGCATTGGATTTTTTAGAAAAGAATTAATTTGTAATCATTTTAGTTTGTAATTAAGAACAAGATTTCTTTTCCTAAAGAAGTCTAATTAGAGTATCAATTCTAAAAAGAAAAGGAAATGGTTGTGCAGACCTCAGAGGAAACTGCACGAAGTCATGTCCAGGTCTGGGTTTATAACTTAGGAAGTTGTAAGCTTGGCTGTCACCGTACATTTTTCTGTCTTTGCTTTTTCTACCTGAAAACTCCACACATTATTTCCAACGTCAGCTCTGGTTCCTTCCTAGCACGTTAAATGACAAGGATTAGTTGTTTAGTTCTGAGGTTGCTGTGAGGACGGTTGGGGTGTGCGTGGGACCTGGGCTGCACAGCTGCAGGGCAGCGGTCCCTGCTGCACATCGCCTGGGGGTGGGGATAACACACTTGCATTTCTCACAGGAGAATCTGTGATCCGCTCAGACTGGTATGAGTGGATTCCAAAAATCTCTGCAGTACTCATGGAGGGTTTAGATACAGGAGGCATGGTGTATCACAGCAGTATTTACCTTGGCAAGGCAGCTGGAGACAAGCGTGTTTTACATACGCTCACAGCTTAGAATGGGCTGGTATTCCCAAGATCAAACTGTTGGGCGTCTGCCATAGAATTCAAAGGAAGAGCTTTTTTTCCCCCCAATTTTAAATAATCTGTGTCCAGAAAGGAAACAAGAAAAATGCTGTTACACTTCTGTTGCCTCAAGGTTATACGTGCATTTCTGTGTAACTCTCATATTGTGGATGAGTATTTTATGCACATGCACACAGATGTTCACATGTGCTGGGAAATACCCCCTGCTTAAGCTGAAGGTTCTTACTTAACGCAGTGCTGATGCCTTGCAATCACTACAGATGCATCTCCATCATGGCTCCCTATTGCATAATGTTAAAGAAGCTGCTGTTTGAACAAGGAAGGAAAACAGGGCATCAGATTTCACCACGCTGTATGAACATGTGGATGCTGGCTGCTTCCTTCTCTGCGCTGCGTCGTGGGGGGTGGATCTTCTTGGCAGTGGAAACTGTTAAATCACAAGTTGTAATAAACATATTTTGGATTTCAAAATATTCCAGAAACATTTACGGAAGGTGAGTTCCCAAGTTAAGAGAAACGTTTTAATTTCTGGATTTTCTTCAAATACAAAACATAAGAGTTTATGGCTGTCGTTGTCAGCTGATCCCTTCCAGCCTCACACTAAGCAGCTCCTGCAGGATGGATGCAGGACCAGCAGGATGAATCTTGTCACAGCTACCATGAGGTGACTCTTGGTGACTTATGGAGTGAAATATGATTAATAGACAGTCCCCACTAAGCGAGGAAGGATGGGAGCAGTTTGGCTTACAGCTCCTATTAACAATTCTTATAGACAGTGTTCTAATTTACTGCATATGTTGCAATTTAAAGATAGCAAAGGGATGCTCTTAAAGGTTTTCTGTTCACATCAGAGATGTGCCAGATGAAACATAAGAACCAGTGTGCTGCCGGGCTTCCCCTTTGTTGGCTCGCCGCCTCTTTAAGGAATCCATCGTGGCCAAAGTGAGGCACCTGCACCAGGCTGGGCTGGTTACACTGGGGGTGCAGAGCAGCGCACGACAGAGTTGTAATCCGGAGGTGGGCTGTGGCACTCCAGGCTTGGATCCATAGGAAGGAGCACAGAGTCTTCCAGTGGGAAGTCCATGGTGTCCTCTTCCACCTGCACTGCAGGCTGGTATTTGACAGCTTCACGTTCGTGGTCAGACAAGATGGACTCTTTGCTCTTGCTAACAGCTCGCCGCCTGTTGAGAACAGACAGTATGATATATGGATCCTGTTTCCATAGGTTTTTATCTGTGTAATTCATGGTCAATATTATTTATAAACATATACATACATAAAGCATTTCACTTTAACACTGCAGCACCCTGTAAAACAGTGACACTTTGCAAACTGGTTAGTAAGGGAACTGATAATTCAGTTTGTTCTTTGAAGAACTAGTTGTATTATAAGCAGATTCAGGAGTAAAGCTAGGAGTCTCAGTGCCCTGTCTGGTTAGCTTTATACTTTTCAGTGCACTCTAGATGTCTTAGTTATAAATGCACCTTTCCTGTACATATTATAATATTCTCTTCATGATATTTGACTTTTCAGCAGAGCTGAAGATTATGACTATGAGTTTTCTTTAACTCTACTAAAGGATGAATTGGTGAATAATCATGTCACACTCCAATTTTAAATGATTCTGAAAGCACCACAGGGCAAAATCTCTCTGATATTCTCTAGCCCTGTAAAATTCCTGAGCTGCATGTTAGCAAGTGCCAGTGATGCTCAGTGTGACAGCTGCCGGCCTGTAACTGATTCTATCAGAAGTCTCATTTTCTACTATCACCTCCTATTACAGGTGATCCAGGTGCTGGGAGAGAAGCAGCTTACATCACACAGAGCAACCTCAGTGTCAGAAGTGGAAGAACCCAAGGGAGAATTTGTACCACGAGGTGACCTTGAGGAACAGCAAGCATTGTGGAAAAAAAGGTACTTTTGTTGTAGGCTGCCTTAAAAATTGTTTTGTTAGACCTGGTTTTCTCCATGTGAGGAATTTGTTGGAAGAGAGTTGGATTATTTAGGAATGGTTGCTAAGGATCCCAACCTGAGATTCTGAACCTCTTCACTTTGCTTACACACCATTAATATGCACGTAAGGTAAGTCACTCACAAACTGGTTATGATATTGCACAGATTGATTTGTGAATGTGCCTGGGAAGATTCAGAACGAGGCAGTGCTCAAGCACTTTGAGTGTGTATTTCAGATTTGTTTAAAGGAGTGTAATGCTACTTCATAATCACACTAAATCAAACCAAAACAGTCAACAGTCAACACGTGACTGTGTTACTTGTTACACTGATTTTATCTGTACTGCTTCAGTGCTGCAGTCCACATCAGATGATCAGAGATTGAGAACGTTGGGTGCTTTTCAAAGAAAGTGAAGCCATTTCTCGCTCCGGCAAACATAAAGCAATAGCAAAGAAGACAAGGGACAGAAACAGTGAGCGGTGGAAGCAGCAGATCAAGCTGCCAACTGTGTGTGCTGTTGTACTGTGCAGGTGCAACAGAGAGAAGTGCTGCTGTCCTAGAAGCAGCTGGGCAGGACAGAATTGCAGCATGCAGCTGTGCTCAGACCTGCCAGGTGATGCCACTGTGACTCTAGGACTCTATTACCTTGCCTCTGAACCTGGAACTTAGCAAATGTTTGGTTTTCCTACCAGCTGCACATATTCTCAGTCTGGATGACAGAATTAGAGCCAATGCTCTAATTGCTCAGTGCTCAATGTTGCTAATTCTGGAAAGGTCATGAGTGCAGTGCATTGCTGGAGTAGAGTATTATTTTATGAATCTGTCCACAATCACATTTAAGAGCCTCTAGAGTCCATCTATAAATTACCCATCCCTGTAGCTCTCCTCTTAGAGAACTGTGCAGCAGGTGATGCTGTGTGCATCCCAATGCATGAGGCAAGCCATTCTAGGCCTGCAGCCAGACTCAGGCAGAGCAGAATGCTGCAGTCCCAGCCTGCTGCAATGGGAGACTGGCTGCCGTGCTGGCTTCACACTGAATGTTTGTGTCCCTAGCTGGGTCTTGAGGAACTGAACACAGACATCAGACTGGTAAGAGCCAGCTCACCACCTCCTGCACATGAATAAATCTGGTTTCTATAACTTCTGAAGTGCAGAGGCAGAGTTTATAGATTAAAGCCAATGTTACTGTGTTCTTAGACTTGCACAGGGCTCTGAAACCAAACCTGATTGGCAAAGCAGAAATTCTAAAATAAATAGCAACCCTGAGTGCTTCAACAGAAACATGCCACGCTCTGATTTCATAATCTAAGTTTTTTCCTCTCTTTTCAGAAAAAAAACAACAAACCAATACAAAACCATGAATGGAAACTTCTGTATGCTTCTGATATCCCTTTCTGCACACACACACTTCTCTGTAGATAAATTCTTCTGTGGGTTCAGAAACAGAAGCACAATTTCCCTCACTGCCTATGTATGTCTTTTATTCTTGTTGCTCAGTCCCACTGATTCGTGTCTCACAGTTCTGGCTTCTCATTTGCCAGGTATCAAAGCTGTTGTTGGAGACAGGGCAAAACTTGGAAGTACCTGTGTAACTTGGCCCCGGCCTACATAGCTCAGGGTGCTGGAGAACAGAAACTTTGTTAGGGGTTGGTTTGGCTACACAATGGGAAACTTTCAGACCCACACAGCCTCCCAGCAAGTGTTCCTGTTTCTGCCCCTGCAGCCAAGGGATGTCTCAAGGAGTGCACAAAGCTGATGGGCTAGGTTGGAAGCAAATTTTGTCAGTAGCCATTTTATTGCAGAGCAAAATGCAATTAACTTTAGAAACTATTCTTTCATTCTACATGCATTTCCTCCATTGAAGCTATCTGAGGGTCTTTGCATTTTTCCCTTTTCTGTTCTATATTTACTGTCACTTCAATCTGCTCTGTTTGTGCTCAGAAACAGTGAAATGCACACATGCTTGGACTGTGTATTGGCAAACCAGACTTCAGCTTCCCTTTTCTGTCTGTCCTTGAAATCTCATTTTTTGCATGTGAACTGCCACACCACATCAGTCAGCGCAGCGGTGCTTTGCCCCTGGCAGCGCTCAGTGCTCTGCCTCAGGGAGCACAAACCCCTCTGTGCCTGAGCCAGCCCTACTGTCCTGGATAAGGTAGAAGAATTCTCCCTGAGTCCACAGATAAATATTTTCTGACAGAAGTCATTAGATTAATCACACAGTTACGTAGCTACAAAAGTTAATAGCGGATACGCAATGAGATGATTTCATTAGGAGCTAGCCATTGTTTGACTCAGAGCTTCTGCTGTGTTGGTATTGTGCCACCCCAGAGGTATCTCCTTAGGCTGATTTTGCATAACTCCTGAAAACTGCAGCCACAGAAAGTGACAAGGGAGACATTCAGTTTGGGTAAACCTGCTCAGTGCTGTGGCTGTGCCATCCAGCTCCATGTGGCTGTCAGCGTTCTCCCCACAGCAGCGTGAAGATGAGGTGTGCCAACACCATGACACTCAGTGAAACACAGTGAGGATGATGTGTGACAGTCACTGAAACAAATCTGCCCACTGATCCAGGCTGATCACATTTTACATGAAGACCAACCTGAGAACTCTTCTGTCCTTCCCTGAACAGGTACTGTTTCTGTCAGGGCAAGGGGAAAGATGAAAATCCAACCTGAATGCTGTCATTTTCTGTCCTTAAACTGATTTTGTAACCAAAAGGACTCTCTTTCATAATGGGCGCACTCATACAGCACTGGCTGAGGAAACACACTGCAGATGTAGAGAGCAGGCTTCAGCCTTAGTTCATTGGCAGTGCTGAGAGTGCAGGGTGCAGCACCTGTCTCATCTCTTTCAGAAAGACACCTGCAAATTAGGGAGGTTTATGGGGGAAGTACAAACACTATGAAAGCCTTGGAGTAACCAGTAGTGAAAGGTGAGAAGAATGCAAACTGGTAGCAGCAAATGAACTAAAAATTACGTTCATAGTAACCAACAAATCCTGCAACACTTTGCGATGTATTTCTATAGTGAGTCTAGAGCTAGTGCTGTGTTTGTCAGATTTAAAACCAAATCCAGGATGGACTTGGTGCTAATGTGGACTCATGGACCCAGTGCCACTTAACTGGAAGCCTGCCAGCTCTGTCAATGTGTTTGTACTCTTATTGCTTTGTAAGTGCCCAAGTATCTTGCCCTCAGTAGGAGAAGCTAATAGACACCTGTATCTGTGTGGAAATTGTTTGGAAGCTGTGTTTAGGGACTGCTTGGGCTGGGCACTGCCAAGCAGAGCAGTTTGTCTCCTGGCTGCATCCTATAATGAGATTTAGGAGCTTCATGGCCCTACAACATCTTTCACAGGTGTCTAATGAGGCACAGGGTACCAGAGATTAATTTGCTTTATTTCTTCTGCATGGAAAGAAATGAAAGGGTTATTTCTTTCTCTAATAGCTATGTCTGTTTGCTGTTTGCTTTGAGACATCATTGACAGCACTGTGCGGTAGGAATGTACTGCTGGGTCCCCTCTGGCTGTATCACTGCAATCAGTAGCTGCTGGCAAGGAAAGCTCAAGGGATTAAGATCAAGAATTCATTGTTTTGAAGCATTTCTAACCACAAAGCACAGCTAGAATAAAGTTCTAATGGGCCAAAATCACCCTCACTGAGTGCATGTCCCCTCACGAGGCTGCTCACCTCTCTGAAATTCAAACCACCCAGAATGGAAGCTTCTGACTTTAGCTCCAGCACTCAGAAAGTGGTGGGATAAAAAGCCCTGCAGTCAGAACCAAGCTGAAGTCCTTGCCACTACAAGCATATAGTGTGATACTATGAAAGCAGGGGTTTACATAACTCTCCCAGAAGGTACTGACTCAAAGCTCCTTGCATTTGGAGAGCCCACATTGGGTTGTTGTGCAAGATGCTACATGACACAGTATGATCTGTGTCATCTGCTGTCTCAGTGTGCTCATCACAGAAGAAAATTCTGCTGTAACTAAGTTCTGCTGAAGAGTAAAAGCATTTCCATGCCTCATTTTTCTGTTATGTCAGAAATTGTCAGCTGGCAGCACTGCCCAGTTGGACACCTTGTATCTAGACATAAATTTCTGATGTACCTGCTCAGCAACATTTTGTTGTGATCTTGGTGACCTCCCTTAGGTCCACCTGGGCTTTGACAAAGGCAGAGCCTTCAGCAATGGGCCCTGGGTGCAGCATCAGAACACTGGGTGTCAGCTGAGCCTTGTGGAGCCTGGCCAGTGCCAGACATGGCGTTTTGGGACAGCTGGTGCTGGGAGAGAAAGAAGGGTGAGGGAGGACAGCTGAGCAGATATCAAGCCTGTTGTAATTTTAAACAGTAACTTGATTATAGAGTCTCTGGGAGAACTGGAAAGCAGTGCTAGGCAGTACCCTGTTAACACTGTGAGATGAAGCCTGACACCAGAGACATCATTAAATCCCTCTGGGCTGGATGCATTTCCTTGGATGCCAACTGGAGTGCCGTTGTCCTGGTCAATCCTTCTGTCCCTTGCTGCAGCTTTGCACTACTTTGTGCTTGAGGCTCAGGCATGGTCAGTGCAGCACAACAGCAGTCCCAGGCCCAGAGCATCAGATTCACCTTGAAGATTCACCCTATGGTGTGTAATGTTGCCAAATTTTAAACTTGTCAGAGAAACGATAAGATAAATAGAAAGACAGAAGAAAGATAAATAAACAGCAAGGTTTTGGCAAAATAATAAATGCAGCCACCATGGTTTAGAAAACATGCTAAGCCTTTGAACAGTTTTGTTTTACAAAAGCAAGACTGTTTGAAAAGGATCCAGGGTAAATGTTTTTGAGAGGGAGACATACACAATTAACAAGGGTGACTTTATCTCCCTTGTTAAACCAGAATCCCCTTCTGACCTTTCTTAGACATTTGGACACTGTTCCACGTGTTTTTGAGGTTTATTTTTCCACGTTAGCAGTGCAGGGGGGCAGGGAGTGTCATGTCTCAAATGAGAGGACATTGAGATGCTCTGCAAGTATGCAAAAAAAGTGTTCTTTGTGCCAATGGCAGTCTGCAAGGTTAAAAAAAAAAAAGCTGGCAAAATAGTTAGACCTCAAACACTCAGTGAAAGGTCTGTCCAATGGAGATCATCTTCCCATTCGCCTGTCAGCAGCTCGGAGGGTTTTCCTGGAAACCTTGAAAGAACAGACTGCTAGGGGATTTCTGTGCTGCTGCGTCTGGCTGGGTGCTGAGCTCTCAGCAGAAAGGTTTGAAGGGGGGAGACAGGACCTTGCTCTTCCCTGTTTCTTTCTTACCCAAGGGTGCAAATGCAGTAGGAGAAGTGCAGTCAGAGGTGACTGAAATCTTCTGGTCAGATTTTACCAGAGAGGCTGTGTGTGTTGTGTGCGTACGTGATAGATTTGTGTCAACATGACATCATGCAGCAGAGAGGTGAATCAGAGCTGGTGAAGAACTGTGGCAATAGAGTTCCTGACATTTGAGCAGCTTTTTTTTAGAGCTGCTGCCATTTGGTTTCCATAGCAATACACTGAGCTGTGCAGAAATCCCCTTAGCACATGCATAGGACAGATACACAAACCCTAATCCTGACCTCTGGTAGTCCTGTGCCAGGTGTGTGGGAGTGCTGCAGACAGTGCTGCTGAGCAGCAGGCTCCTAAGGGGTCATTCATGTACCGCAGCATCTGAATGCTCCCTGCTAATGCTGCTCTCAACCCTTTGCTAGGCAGCATTTTCCCTTTTCCTCCTTCTGCTCGTCCCTTGCCATCAAGCACTCATATAGGAATATGTAGTTTTATGGTCTGAAAAGACATGGCAAGCTTCTTCAGAGCTACATCTCCTCTGAAATACTTCTATATTCTCACTGTGCACTTCCACGTCATCTCCCCCACAAAATACAGGAATTGTGGTAGCCTTTTTTACATCTATTGTCTCTCTTTAATGTGACAAACTGTGACTCAGTGCAAAACAAGAAACTGCTCTGGTGGGAAAAATCATTGAGTTTAATGCAGAGGAAATCAACAGAAACCTCATCAATGGATTTCAGAGAAAACTCTAGGCAGTTCAATTAAAATGTAATTAGCTTAATTAACTGAGTAGTATGGAGTCCTTTGTTCTAGAATTGTTTTTTAACAATATTTTGAGTTACTTGTCTCTGAAATTCTATGTGTTGATACCTGAATCAGTACATGGGTTATTGCTGCTATTATTCATTCTGGCAAAGGTAAAATTGGAGACCAGTTTCACTGCTAGGTTTGCTTTCTGCCTCTGCCTGTTAAAGAAATAGAAAGAACTGCTAGCTAAGAAATCATCTGCTTTTGTTTTTCTCTGATGGACTGTACCATGAATGGATAACACAGCAAATACTGGTACAGCTTCTATTTGTAAACTAAACAACAAAAATGCCATTCATAGGATCATGTAGGTGGCAGGATTAAAGTCATCTTTGAAAGACTGTCATATGACTGCTGTGAAACAGCAGGTGAAGAATTCACAGCACTGGTAAATGAACCTTACAAAACTGTGGTGCTTAAACTATCCTTTACTAACGTTCCTTTTTCATTTTTCCCACATCCCACCTATTGCAAAGGTACCAGTCCTTCTGTGCACCTAAAATTAGATAGAGCTTTGATACTGGTATAATAAGAAATGTTATTCTCTGGATTAATCATTCTCAGTTCCCAAACTTCGTTCTACCAGTAAAGGAGAATGCTACAGAGGTAGCCAAGAAAAAGCCAAAGTAAAGGTGTATGTTTTAAGCTGTTTTGCTCTTACCATTTGGCATGAGCAGAAAGTTCTGTCCTAGCAGATCAGAGCATGAACAGGAGAAACCAGCTTCGCTAGAGAGTGCTCTTCTGTTTTCTCAGTGTGACTCAGAATCGCAAAGCAACTTGGCTTACTTTGGCAAAAGGAGTTCAATTGGTCAATGAGACATTGTGTTCAAAGCTGATGAAATGAGTTTTCAATTTCATCACAAGAATCAACATTTTCCACATTAATTAACCTTCCTGTAGTATAAATACAACAATGCTGCATTCCCTTCAGAGACCTAGAGGTGTCTTTTATGCTCAACTTGTTTCTGGAAGCACTTTATATCATAGTTTTCTTGATCTTAAAATATGTTAACCACAGCCTTTCTGTTACAGTATTGAAATGCAGAGTTGCTTCTCCTTCTAGCTTGTTTAGACAATGTAAAAGTTTTTCTTTTGGAATCAGAAACAAATTTGTAAATTTTGGAAGCATTTTTCTGAACAGAACGCTGACTTTGAAAGAAATGCATCAAAAGTACTCACGCGAGTGCCATGATCCCGTAAGGCCAGGAGCGGATCTCCAGCCTCTTTGGACTTTTTATCTCATCTGAAGTCAACACCATCCCGCTGTCTGACTCCTGGATAGCAAAAG
Source organism: Callipepla californica brunnescens (assembly GCA_023055505.1). Taxonomy (NCBI): domain Eukaryota; kingdom Metazoa; phylum Chordata; class Aves; order Galliformes; family Odontophoridae; genus Callipepla; species Callipepla californica. The sequence goes on from JALIRH010000013.1 coordinate 7,371,745, forward strand.
GAGAACGTCAACAGAGTGTCAACATGGAGCACACTGAAATTAGAAATTGAATACTCTGGAGAGAGTGTGGAGAAGTCAAACTAAAGCAGCACTGAAGTCAGTGGAGAAGGAAAGCCAAGGAGCTGTCTTATTTTGTGATGATACAGCTTTTGGGCCAGAACGGCACCTTACAAAATTGTCTCCAACTACAGAGCAGACAAAACAAGGGCAGGAGAATGCAACTTCTCCTTCATTGTGGCCTTCAGAGGTTGGAGCTCCCTCTCCACACAGTTATTGCAGAGGTACTCACAGGAAGGTGACCACCTATAGATGTGATATTGCAGTGTTGTATGTTGGTGTATGTGGGTGCTGGAATTAATGCAGGAGCTACCAGCTACTCCGCATATTTGTAAGATCATGGGCATTGTCAGGGAGAGCTGGACACCAGCCATCAACCTGCAAGGCACATGTTTGCATCAGAACTCTCAATCGCGTGCTATCTAGTGACATGTGTAACACAGAGATATGTCCAGTTGGTAGAGGAAATTAAGCCCATTCTTCTGAATTTTTCTCTTATCAGAGCCAGTATTATCAGTTTTCAGCCAGCTGGTCCTGATTATGCAGCTATTTAGCCTGGATTTCTCTCTCTTTTATCTTTATTATTTCCCCTTAAAATAATGTGCTCTAGAAATAACTTATCTCAGTGTTGCATTTCAATTTTCTTACAGAGAAATTGTTACAAAAATCTTAACAGACACTACATAAAATCAACAGAGTGGCAGGAAGGTGTGGTACAGTTTTAGAGTTCCAGGGCAACTTTTTGAAATGATGACCTCATCAGCATTAATGCCTTGGTATTTAGGATAATTATAGTAATCCGAGTGCACTTACTTAGTCCAAAAGTAGATCATACCAGAATTTTCTTTAAAAGATTCTCATTGATATCTCACATTCACTTCCAATCTGTTAATGTATTACCCTATTTTTTTTTTTTGAAACTTTTCTCCCTCCATGTAAGGACTTGCTTTAAAATGCCATGAAGAAGGAGCATTTAGGAAAGTAATGCTTGTGCTGCCATCAAAAATCTCTTACTGATACCATATCTATCTACTAAGTGTGTTTGCGTGATTCTGAGCGACAAATCTTTATCTGTCAAAAAGAAAGATGCAGGAACCAGAGGAAATTCTAAGCCCTGATTCCTGAAGATGCACTGATAAAGGCACAGAAATTACAGTTGGCGAAATGCTAGAGAATAATGAGCATCAATTCTGTGCTAACAAGGGAGCATTAGCTGGGGTTTCCTGCACCTAGAAGGTGAGTGCCTTCTGCCATTCTGTTCAATTTCTTCCACTTTCTACCTGCTTCAAACATGCATTACAAAGGTTGCTCTTTAGTGGCACAGGATCTGTCATTGAGACAAGTGGAATGTGCTGCAGCCAATTATTACCTGAGTATATGTATTAATTCTGTTTCATTTTCTTTGTTTAAATAAGGAAGTAAAAAATTGAAAAAAAACTCCACCCCGGAACCTTAATTTCGGAGGAAGCCAACAAGCCAAGCCATTATGCTGCAACACAACAAGCCTTTGTTTTCCACTGGAGGGAAAAATGAAACCTTTTAACACTCTCCCACCTGCAGAGCCACTAAGTTATCCATAAAATGCCCACCTAGAGTGGGGACATTGCAAGCTAAAGCCATTTGAATCAAGGAAAGCTAGTATTTGAATCTTGGTCTAGTTCCTCTTGAACTGACCCCCCCCCCCCCCCCCACCAGCTGTTGCCTGGCTCAGCCAGCCAGAATCTCCCTGGGACATCTCCTTCAACGGCTCGATTTCAGTAAGCTGCCATTTTCTTATGGGGAAAAAAGCAAACTGATATTGAGATATGCTCCATTCCAGCTGTAACATAAAGCTCCTCAGCCTGACCAAAGCCAGTCTACTCAAACATGAGCTTCTCTTTAAATGATCTGTCAAACTAAATGCATGAGAAACTAATGTTTCTCTTCGTTGTTGCACAGACCGGTGTGTGAGATGCTTGGGCCAAATATTCTCCTTGATTTAAAACTATTTTTCTGACCAAAGAGATTTCAAACACCCTGATAACTGTTCGGTGTTGGTGCCAAGTGGTCAGTGTTCCTAGTGGAGAAGGACATAGTCCTTACCTCGTGCATCACCTTCCCCTTTCCCACTGAAACCTCATCAAAGGTCTTCACACTCAGAGGGCGCCTCTTGCTGCTGCTGCTGAAAGACAGAAAGTTGAGGGGCCAGCATGAGGCCCAGGCAGATGCTGGTAGCTCAGCGAGTAGCCCTGACACAGCTCCATTCCCATCCCAGTCTTTCTTCATTGTCTCTTGTAACTAACAAACAACACCCTGACAAATATTTTATCCAACTCACTTAGAACAGCCACACTGAGAACAACACAGCTATATCAAATCTCCCTCTCTGTCACACCCATACTCATACATGTATTTTTCTTACCCAGTTTCCACTGCACTCCAGCGATTAACGCAGTTGTTCAGATTTTCCTCCACGGGGCAAGTTTTGGAGTTAGGCTCTCCATCAGGACACAAGGTGATGTTCAGTGGGATATAGTCTTTACCATCCTATAAAATAATCAGCATAAGAGAGCACAAAGCCGGTAAATAACATTTCATACTGCACCTCAGATGTGAAAAGTTACCACGTTATACAGGGCTTTACACTAGGAGAGGACTACATTTTATTTTAGTTGTATATTTCTGTAAAGCAATCATTAATATTCTTCATAACACATAGAGGTTAGAATGTGGAGCTTTATGTAACATTCACTGTGTGGAAGGCTTTGTATGAGGAGAATTGTTCACTCTGCTTAATCTACAACATAAAAAGGCTGAAAACTGTCTCTAACTTCCCAGTCTTCTACAGTTGGGCTGTTTTCTCTTCCAGGCACCTGTCTGAGCTATTGCCCCACTGATTCTCACAGCACTTCCAGGACTTGTAGGCATCCCTCACACATGGCACGGCACAGCCAGGTGCACAGAGGGGTCAGCGGGCATGCAGCCAGCAGCTGGCTCTGCTGCCTTTCACATCAGTGCCCTTGGTGGGTTTGCAGCAATTTCCTTGTCATCACTGCTGCATTCCAGATGCTTGGCTGTTCTGCCCTAGTGAAGGGGAATGGAATTTCACTGATTTACTCTTCCTCAAAGCAATACTCTGCATTGTCACTGTGCTGGGAATTTCAAGGGGCCAGTGTTAGGGACACCAAAATCCCAAGTTAAGCCATGAATTTTAGAGGAGGGAGGAAGCAGCAGGAAGTCACAAAGTCCTCATGGCTGAAACTATTTTAACAGTTTAGAATTGGTTAGGTAATATTGCCTACGTAGAGACTTTTTGCTTATTATCAGCTTAAGGAGTTGCAGCTTAAGAAGAGCCAGTCCTTAGAAAAGCCTTACAGGATTTTATTTCTCATCCTTACAAGAAAATGGTGCCATAAGTTTAATGGAATTCGGTTCACATCTCAGTAAGCTCTGCGCTGTCATTTATACCACTGCAGAAATCATCAGAAATTATCAAATCCTAAAACTGTTTGTCCAAATATTCCTTTACTTTTGCACCATTTTAGAATCCTATTCCCTTATCATGATGTTTTATCTCCTTGATTTACCTCAGTTTCAGCACAAAACTCACAAGATCTTGATACTGCAAACTGAGCCCTCTCTGACTTGGCTTCACTAAATTTATTTACAAACAGGAAAGAGCTGGAGGAGAGTTGTAAATTGATAGTTACATAACAGATCAGGTTGTTTTCACTGAGGAAGGAAAGTGGTTAACTATTATGAAATTAATAATCATGTAATTGACTTTCTGAGATTCACACTGCATCCTTTCAAAGCTCCTAAGAGTGCTGATGAACATAAGCTCAGAAAATGAGAGAGACAGTTCAGCCCAACTAGCATTTACTATATCAAAATCTAATTAAAATTGTTTGTGAGGTAAAGCACCACTGTTCCTCTAAGGGGCAAATGAGCCAACATTTAAATTAATGTACTGTAAGTTTCTCTTATTAGATATGGATAAACTTCTGGTTTGGAAATATAATCCCCTTTGAATAGTAAACATTTTCTTTACTCATTTCAGCAGCCATTTTCCTTGTGACCTTTGTTATGGAGTCAAGTCTAATACTGCTGGCTCAGCACAGTCATTACTTGTGTACAGGCACATACATATCCACACACACACACATTTGTATGGGTCCATGCTCACTGAAGAAATGTTTGTGTTCTGTACCTGCTGTACGTTGGCCTGAAGAAGGTCTCCTAGGCGCTCTACAAGCTCAGTGAAGGTGGGCCTCTCTGTAGGCACTCCATGCCAGCAGTCCAGCATTGTCTGGTAGCTAGATAAAAACCGCAGGTATTGAGAATGATGTTATCTTTGCATCCAAGCTGTTTTCTTCTGCTACTGCTTGCTTTGGCCCTCATTCAGGTAGTTTCGGATTAAGATGTGCTCAAATCTCCATGTGTTGAAATTCTACTCTAGTTTCATGTGGAACATTTTTTTCTCTCTCTCTTGTTTCAAAAAAGCCTGTAGGCTTTTCATTCTCACCTAGCTTTAGATGGTTTGACTGATAGGCCCCACTGATGTTGCTGAAATAAGTCATAGCTATGGATGGCAGCTCACAAGAATTTCCTGAACTGACATTTATGAACTACAACAGACTTGGGGAGATCTGTTCATCTTCTTGTTGGCAGGGTTGAGCTGACTTCGTCTTTCGCTAGCATTCATCTGTGTTATCAGGAGATCCAACATATGCACAACTACAATGTTTACTGAAAACAAAATACAGAATATATAGCCATCATCTGGCGAGGTCTCCTTCCTCCTCAAGATGTATTATAATCTCCTTTGTAATACTTAAATGACATGCAGCATCTCTCAATAGAAAACCTGGAGCTCTTACACTTCTGGAGTGGAATATTCTGGGGACCTCATCCGGGTTCCCTCCTTGAGCCGTCGGCAGAAGTCCTCATCTATCTGCACTCCAGGGTAAGGGGAGGCACCTGATGGGGGAAGTAAGGAGGGCACTCAGTGAACGAAACACAAGTTGGTGACATCTGTTGAGAAATGGAGACTGTCTGAAGTTGTGTAGTAAAAGAGGCTGGAGCAAAGAATGGCTTGTAACCACTAACTGTCTAAATGTTTCGGTTGACAGCCCATTGAAAACTCACTTTCTAGAGGTTTTAGTCTCACTGTCTCCTCTGAAATTTGTAAAATAGGAAGGACCACTCCAAGGTGAAACATGGCAGAAAAGAAATAAATGTTTTTAGTTTGAGATTTCAGATGAGCGCTTGGTAGTGGAGTTCCAGTTCATGCAGTTAGTTATGTACTGTTTTCCAGGGAGACTGATTTCACTTTCCTGCATAAATAGTTATCTTCAGAGGAATAAATGTACGTATTAATGGAACACACTGTTCTAACTAATTAGAGTAAAAGGGCTTATCAGCACTTGTGATCATTGTTTTATGACATATGTACTTTACAATGCACCATAAATAGGAGGAGCAAACATAATTTGTGGAAGTACCCCGGCATCTGAGTAATCTGGACCTCATAGGTAAAATTCAAGAGATGTCTGAGCTGAAGTTTGAAATATTACTTAACCTATTGGAGATAAACCTGAAAGATTTCTAACATTCCTTCCCTTCCTTCTCAGCAAAAGCCTTACATGTAGTCCTGCCCTTTCACATTTTGGCATCCTACAGCTGGATGGTGAATTTGGAAGGAAATTTAATCAAGTCTTAATGAAAGGGATTGAATGGAATCTGGATCTGTATCCAGCCCTCAAGGAATCTGTTTATGATTTACTGTCTACAACATTCCTACCTATTTATTTCTTGCATTTCTCCCCCCTCAGTTTGGAAACATCACTGAGTGCTTTGCTCTTGGAGGTACCTCAACCACAGCAGAAATCTTTTGGAGGAAAGCAGAGAAGAGGCCACCAAAATGTGACTGTTCCTGGAATTATTCTATTCTGTTAATCTGACCACTCAATCTGCAAAACTATGCACTGTGCGACAGAAGTCCTGGCAATGCCATGAGAGGGCAGCTCAACACAGCAAATAGGCTCTGATGGCATTCAGAGTTCAGAGGCTCTTAGCCATTGTACATCCCTTGTTCAAGTATCAGGTCACAGTATCAAGAGTGCTGCCTGGAGTTATGTATATTAGGAATTGTCCGGAGTATCATTTCTGCTTTGCATCTTGATTTTCCTTCCTAATTTTGTCTTTGTTCTTTCATTATGATCATAACTTGCTAATATAACATTCAGCTTATGTGGCACCACTCATTGGCCAAAGATCTCTGAAGATGCTTCCATCAGCTCTTAAAATCTCTCTGATTAAGTGGACAGATAGATAGGCACTATAGCATTATTCACCCACAGTTAAACGAAGAAAATGGCAAGGATAGGTATTGGGTCTGGAAGCGCTGAGCTGCCTCTTGTACATCTCCTGACCTCTCAATAGCTTGTCTTTGTATCTATATGGGCTGATTGGGATTGAGACCTTGAAGATGAAGCAGTGGAACTGAATGAGGAAGGATGGAGAGTTCTATTTGTTCTGTCAATCTGAGTTGCCTATTCATGGTTACATCACTGATCTAATCAACTGCAATATATTTGGTGAGAGCAAGTACAGGGAAGGCAGTGGTGAAATGCCTTGAATTATGATTGCAGAATCTTTCATTAGTTTATATTCTGACCACTGCTGGCCTCCTGCTAGATGGAGGCAGATCAGATCTCAAAAGCAGGGAAATCTCCCTCTCCCACCTCCACTCACCATAATGCTTCATCTAGACTGCCTCCTAACTTGAATTTGGGATGCTGAGAGAGCTTAGAAGGAATGTAGGCTGAAGCATATGGTATGAGGTCTAAACATTATATTTTCTTTAGGAAAAATCTGTTTCAAAATGCTCAAAGAAGTGGCATGCATCTGATATAGCAGTACTCCTTTGATCTTGGTTTTATTTTAGTAGGATAAGATGCTGATGTTATACTACCAGGCACTACTTGTTTACATAATTACATTTGATTGCCTTTTGAACACTGCACATTTAAATTCCAAGGGACATTGCCATTCTGTAAATGCCTTCAGGATCTATTAGGAATTGCTGGCGCTACCTGACGTTAGGTGTGCTGACTCTATTTACATAATGCAAAGCTCAATGCAAACCCAGCCCCAGAATGAAAAAACAACAACAGTCTTTCCAGTTCAGATTTCCCTGTATGCCACCAAAAGTCTGCCAGCCTGTCAAAAGGAAGCCTACCATGCTTCATTCAGCTGCTGACCCTGGCAGGACCCATGTCCAAACCAACTCTGCACTTTGCTAATTGGAAGCTGTTTCTTCTTTTGAGTATGCTAAGTCTGTGGGACCCTGTAAAAAGCAGGAGTTGTAAGTGGGAGCTAAAGCATCCCCTGTCGCAATCACAAATAACTTTCCATTCCCTGGCTCTCAAATATCTGTAAAACTTTTATGTAAGAGAGTTCAATCAGTGACACAAATCCTTAATTAAATATGTATCGTGTGAGCTGCAGACGTGAGTGGTGCCAAACCACAGGCATGCTTGGATGATCTGAATGAAAACCCTCTTAAGAGAAAATGACTTGGTCTTGAATCTATGCCGTGGATTGAGGAAAGCAGTTTGGAGCTACGTCACAGTGAGGGCAGCAGCACTATGGATGGCAGACCTTGGAGTTAGGTGATAGATTTCCCTAAACTCACAAGAGGACAGTCTATTGTCCCAAGTAAGCACCTTCATTAGTAAAAAGGCTATCTAAGATGAAAAGAAAGCAGATATATGTGCTTTTATTTTATTTTTTTCCCAAGTAGTTAAATGAATTTAAATGAATAAATTTTAATTTCTATTAGTCTCTGATATTAAAGGTCAAATGAGCCGAAGCTCACATCTGTTAAACACTATCAGAACCTTTGGGAAAGCATTAAGTTGTCCTTGCCATTCATCAGTGTGCAGCTCACTTGGCTCCTTGGAGATGCACAATGGAGAGACCATCATCCCCCTGTACGTGCCCCGCTGTGCTGGTGCTGATGCATCTCCTGCAACCCTCTGTTAAAACTGGGGCATTGCCAGAACTCCTGGAGTTTCATCTTTCTGTGGTGTCTCAAAACACACACAGCACGATCCTGTTACAGAGCCCTGGAAGTGTTATACCAAAGTAACAAACCTGTAAATAGAGCTGGGCTGGGGGAAAGCAACACCTGCCACTTGCTTTAACCACTTGAGTGTGAACTTTCTCTTTTGCATGCTGATATAAAATAGAGAAAACTCCGAATCAAAGACTTTGACTGAAATTGGGCTGTGTTCCTTGCAAACAACCCTGAACAAAGTTAGGGTTAGAAACACCTCTGCACTCTGCATCCAGATCTGGACTTGGCACCTTGAGCCCAATCATTAATTACAACTGATCTGTGGACCCGAAATAGTGGGAGATTACAGAGTTTGCTTTCAAATTCAGAAGCTTAAGTTGACCATGCTGCTTGTCTCCTTTTGTCTGCAAATGCTGATTAAGAAGCCAGAGCTGACATTCCCAAATTCCCTCAGGAAAACAAGACTTGCTACTCTGTAAAGACAATTTGAGAGCAGCAAAATCCAACTTTCTGAAAGGCTGCTTGTCTACGTTTCAGGGCTTTATCTGCTGGACAGTGACCAGGTCTCAGTGAAGCTGAGATTTCTAACAGCGACATTAGATTAAATCTATATAAAGAACAGCATTACCGTCCCTTCAAAAATTTTGTGGCTTGCAAATGATATGGCCAGAAATGTATGCATTCTACCTGTTTGCTGCCAAAATGATTTAAGCAGAGCCTAGCACTGCTTCTCATGTCAACCTGATGGCAGCTGTTGCCAGTACATTTTCTTACTTCAAATCTTACTTAGTTTTTGCGGGGAAGATAATGGACTGAGATAAAATGTGATGTGGGCAAACTCCCCAGGGTTTCCTGGTCTGCCACGAGCAGCATCAGACCTCTGTGTCAGCAGCAGTGCAATCCTCTGCAACCTCTGGACTGCGTGGTTTCCTGAAGCACAGAGCTTAAGGGGAAACTTCTTCATTGCTCTCAAAGAAATGTTTCACCCCTGAGTAACTGAGAATTGCATTATCTCTGTGCTCCGTTGGTTACAGTTATTACAAATGTCAAGTTCAGGGTTTTAGATTTTGTTTGGTTCCTGCTCCTGCTCTCCCACATTCACTGCTTTCATGTACCTTGCCAGATGGAGTTCTTGTTGATGTTATTTTGCACCTGATATGCACTGTGCAATTGTACTAACTGAAACAAAAACATGACGCCACATTATTATCTTTTGTCAAAAGTTTCTCACAGTAACCACAGAGCCATCAGTTAGGAAAAGAAAAACACTCTTACCTAGAGAGAATATTTCCCATAGCAGAACTCCAAAAGACCATACATCACTTTGTGTTGTGTAAATCTTATCAAAAATTGCTTCTGGAGCCATCCATTTGAGTGGAAGTCTTGCCTAAGAATGCAAAAGACACAACACATTGCCAGAATGGTTAACGATCTGCTCAGGTCCTAGGAGAATAAAGGACTGAGATTAGCATCTGAGGCTTTTTCCACGTACATCTCCTTTCCGCACATAGTCCGGGTCTTTGTAAATGTCCCTGGCTAGTCCGAAGTCACAGATCTTCACCACGTTGTTCTCAGAAAGAAGGATGTTCCTTGCTGCCAAGTCCCGATGGATGCACTGCGAGGGAAGGAAGAGAGGCAACATCAGGGGGTCTGCCTGGACAGCGGGCTGAGCCTAGGGCTGAAGGCATGACACCTCCTTTGGAGATGGACAGATAAAGGAGCTTTTGTTGTGAGCAGGTTAAAGAGGAGAACATTACTTGGGAACAAACTAAGTGTTGCAGTTCCTTTTCAGATTTTTTCTGAATGAAATAATGTTTCCAGTAATGATGAGAGTGCTATTTTCCAGTTAATTATTCTTTGACAAATCTGGGAGAGATTAAAAAACGTCAGGAGCTACATTTGCAAATACAGTCCCATGAGCATGTGTGAGAGCAGGGTGATTTCACATAGGCAATTGCTGTGCATGTAATGTCTGTGTGTGCTACCCATGCAGCTTTGTGCTTCCCAGCCCAGAACATGACACACTCAGCAGCTCCTTCAGTGCTACTGACTGCTGAACCACTGGAGCTAAGGTGATCTCCAGCACTTTACTACAGAATCAAATAACAGATTACACAGGCTGAAAAGCTATTTGGGTTTCTTCACGTCAGATACCCATGATGTTTTAATGAACTCACTTTTCTAGAGGCAAGGAATTCCATCCCTTTTGCCACTTGGAAGCTGTAACATATCAGATCCTCCAAAGTCAGGGGTCGCTTGTACAGATCTTCAGCATCTAGGAGAGATCACAGACAGAGCAGAGCACTAGAGCAGCAGTCCCAGAGCTTTTGGGCGCTGCTGTTGCTGCCACACTGATGATCCCAGTCCTGCATTTGAGCACTGTTAGGTTCATGAGTTGTCTAAAATGCTGTGACTTCACCAGAGTCACAGATCCGGCTTGGGAACCACTGACCTAGAGGCAGATCAGACAGCTAGAAGAGTTTAATCCAACATTATTCACATCATTTAGCTACGGGGAAAACAATATCTGGGGATAAAAGTGGGGAACTATTTATAGTGTGTGAAGAGACTGGGGACAGATTGGCCCTTACAAATCTGGTAAAACGCTGCTGTTACTCCTACACAACAGGAGCAGCTTTCATATACATACGCTACTGCAAATTTCTTTTTGTGAGAAAGTTGGATTGGGGCATGGTCAGGAGGAAGAATCTGCAGCCCCTGAAGCACATCAAGCAGTGTAAGGGTTATAAAGTGTGCGACAGTGTGTGTGGCACCGACCTAGCAACAGAAAAATAACCAACAGAAATCTTCACAATGAAAGACGTGGGATTAGGTAGGTTTCTTTTACCTTCTTCATCCTCTTCGGAGTCACTGTAACTCTTATCTTCAATAAATCCTGAGCTGGCAGAGCTCCCAGTGCTGGCTACACTCTCAAGGCGCCTCTTGATCAGCTCGGTCAAATCGCTGCTGGACTCATCCAGGCTCTTCTCTGCTTGGCCAGAGTTCTCCTGGGACTAGAAATGATATAAAGCTGATTTTAGCTCTTGAAGATGTCATACCTAGGTACTGAAAGCTATGTAATGGAATGCCGTATGGAGAGAAGAAAAGGTCCCCTAGAGATGCCCTCAAACCATGTTTGAACATGACGTTCCCTGACTTCCTATTTATTAATACAGGTCCTCCCGTTTTACCCCCATTTACCAATATTGCACCATGAAAGTTAGGTAGAAGCAGGCTGGCTGAGTTCGAGGGATGAGCAGAGAGACTGTAATTCTGGAGAGACTCCTGTTCTCATAGGGATTAGTGTACAGAGCCCTGTGGCACTATGTTTTCATTATGGGAAAGTAGCCCCAACCTCTCCTCATTGCTGATTCCTGACTTCCTGCATCTTCCCTTGTATTGCAGTCCAGTCTGTGCTAGCACAAACATCGTGTGGATGGACACAACCCTCTGGAAACACAGCCATGGTTTGCTTTACTGCAGGCCATGTTTGCATGCTGCACAGGCTCTTGATTGGCTCAGGAGAAGGGAGGGTGCAGGAGATGGGAATGAGCACATGGTGGAGAAGGTGAGCTGGTTTTGATAGCTGGGGGCTACCAAACAAATCCCCAAATCAGGCTTGTGTCATTCAAACCAGTTTTTGTGATCCCCTTGTGCTGGACAGTGTATCACAAGGAGTTCCCTTTCTGTCTCAGATGCACTGTGTTTGGGTTTTTGCAACTATTTCTTTAGTAGGTGCACGGGAAGAAAAGGATGGGAGTGAAGTCCTAGAAGGAAGACAGTGTCCTTTTCTTGCTCATATGAATTGTAGTGCAGTGAGAAAGCAGCCTATATAAATACCAAAGTCTGTGTTAATGCCAGAATACCTGAACTTATGGTCAGTGGTTGCTCTTTGGCATATGACTGCCATTTCTTTACCTTATATGCAATGAAATCTCCTCGTTTTCCTCGTAGATAATTGGACAGATTTCCATATTTGCAATATTCTACGATGACCATTAAAGGACCTGAAAAGACAGTGAAGATCAAATGAGTTCTGAAGCACTGCACAGCACTTACTGTTAACTTACCCACACAAATCCTCTTCAAAATAGGTAAATGCTATCATTGCTGTTAGACAGGTGAGGAAGTTAGGAAACAGAGAAGTGACACTCCAGAAGCACACAATCAACAGTAGATACAGAAAGAAGGAAATACAGCACTGATTCTTTTCTCCATTTGATGATGAACATTGGTATTTATTTCTTATTTATAGGCAAAGTAAAATTCAGAATTATAGAGAAGAATATGCACTCCCCTATATTATTATGATTGCTTTATTCTATTTGCAGAATCACAGCATCCTCTGCCTTTGCCATTGCTTGTTTTGGGAGGAGCTGATGGCAGTGGAGGCAATGAAAGTGTGCTGGATCCTTGACAGATCTAAATCAGAAGTTTGCAGAAATACGTAGTCTGCAGTTTTTGAGGGTTCAGGAAGTCCTGTCAATTTCTTCCTTTCTTATTTCTGTGCAAACTATTGTGGAGTTCAGTGCAATTGCTGCTTTTATACAATTATGTATATTACTAAGGTCCACTTGCAGATGCTTTTATGTTTCAGTGTGAGTCATTAGGAAAGGGAATAACAGCATTCTCTACCTAAAGCACAATCACTGCTTTTTGTAATTATCAAAAGTAAAATCAGGGGAACAGAATGTATGTAAACATCCATTACTACCAATTGCAAGCAACTTTCATGACCAGGAATGTTTTTTCTGTCTGTAAGGTCTGCATTTCAGACTTAGGTGTTTGAACTTCAAAGGAAAGATGCTGAGAGCTGCACTTGGCCACCTGGGAATGAGTCAGCTGTAAGCAGCATCTCCCTGGCAGTGTCTGAAACGTGCACACAGAGCTGTACTGCAGTCTGATGTGCACTATGGAGTGAAAAGGTGCAAGGCAGGGCTATGGGGGAAAACTGGGGCGTCGTGGTGGGACAGTGAGCCCTGGTGATCCTTGCTGCTGCACGCTGACGCAGATTGGGTGACAAATGATCTTTTGAAGCAGACTGCCCCATTAAGAGGGACATGGTGAATTCATTGATTACAGTAGTAATCAGCGTCTTTCCAGTACAAGCACTGCATATTTCTGCCAGGCTTTTTATTCATGCAAGCCTGATAGCATCTGCTGCATTGGGTGCTCACCTTTGAGCTGTTCAGGATTTGCTGCTCCTATTGACAGGAGCTGTAACCCGCTCAGCACGGTGACTGCACAAGCACAGCCAGCCCCAGGTCAGGGCAGTTCTGCTGCTGAGCACGCAGCTTGCCCTTGTTGGCGTGCTGGGGTCTAGCAGAGCAAGGAGATCTTAGCGGGGCATTTCTCTGAAGAACCCAAGGTCAAATGCTCTCATGGATGCCCCAAGCAAATGCAGATTCAAGCAAAGCTTTGTAGCTCCTGGTACTGATTTATACACGGTTTTGATATGTTTCCTAGACATGGCTTCTCTATATTTTATTTCTTCACTGTAAAGCATACACTGTGCATTAATTCTAAGTGCTTAGCATCAGACACTCAGCCAAAGTGTTAGAATTTGTTATATTGCTGAAAGAATGTATGTGCATACTTAATATCAGTCTTCATCAGTACTGTTGCATGGTTATATAAAACCTAACAAGGAATGAGAAAACACCGTATTCTGCAATGGCATTTTAATAGTAACTCCTCTCTCAGTGTCAGTTGTGAGAGCTCACAGCTATTTTTCTTCAGTCTGCAGCTGCAATGGGAAACTGAGGGGCTTCTAGGAGAAAAAGCTCCCCAGAGGATGGACAATCACAGTACCTGAGCAGTTACTGCAGTGTATTTTTCTAGGCAGATGAAACTTTGTGGCTGAAGTAATGGTTTGGTTAACAACCAGTGACCTCCTGGTGAGGATGACGTGTTTTAGGCACCTGTTTGTGTTAGGACACAACTTCTCTACTCACAATCCCAGCTCCTAGTCAGGCAGCTTGTGTCTGAGTACAAGCTTTTGTGGTTTGCATGCTCCAAAAACCCCTGCGAGCTCCCCATTCCTGGCTCCCAAATTGCAGCAGGCTGCTGATGCTGACTGCTCCTTTAGAACTGGGAGGATCTTGCTGGGCTTAAGATTTCTTTCATCCTCACAAATCTACCTCACTGAAATCTTATTTTCCCCATTTAAATGGACAACTCCATGTTATTTGGGAAAATGAGAGTTTCAGAGTCTCAGATAACAACAGATGTGTACACCATCTCTCACTCTTTCCCCTTCACTTATTTTACTCTAGTTTCTTTGTCCTCAGCTCTCTTAAATGTCGCTTGGGGGTTGTTTTGAAGGTTCATTGTAAGCCATTAAAAGGCATCTTTTGGAGTTGGTACCCTGAAGTTAAAGCACATCATAGTAAAAGACACAGATGCTTTGCAGGGTGGCATGGAAAGGGAAGGGATGCTTTAGTGACAAAGGTCTAATATTTGTGGGATCCTTTGTTTAAGTCTGCACTTCCCAGCAGATTTTTGCATGATGTGCAGCCTGTAATGTCAGCTCAGCCCCTTGGAAGTCCACGCTGCTGCTCCATTCACCTTTGGACTGCCTAAGGCTTCCTGTGTACTATGCAAGATGCCTGCCCTTGCCTAGCAGGAGTGGATGGCTTGGGAAGAGGAAGCCTCCAGCACCTCTTAGCCTGGTGCATTCTCCTGACAAGGAAAGGAAAAAGAGGGAGAAGAAGGGGACAAGCATCTTTGAAATGATATATGGTGCCCATGAGGAAGACTAAGGCACTGAACTGCAATGAAGGATCCCATCTCTCTGCAGTCCATATTCTATTGTAGATCAGCTTACAAAGGAGAAAGAAAAAGAAAAAGATAGAGAGGTGACACCTCTGGCTGGGGAAAAATTTCAGAAGCCATTCATGTGATGTGGCCATATCTGCAGCAGTACCAGCTCTCCTCGTGTTTCCATTAACAGCATCTTAACTGGGTGCTCCATCACAGATACACTGAAATACCAACGTATCTGTGAAGGATTTCTTCTTTGTTTCATATTTAGTGAGCACTTCTTACCTCCAGCTTTGGTACAGGCTCCCAGCAAGTTGACTACATTCAGATGATGTCCTATGTGGATGAGGATCTTCAATTCGGACATTAAAGCCTTGCATTCATTAGTAGTTGCACATTCTGCTTAAGATAAACAGGAAAAAATCATCTTTACACAACAGGATATTTTTAACAGGACACAGCAAGATCCTGTTTATACTTGGAAACAAAAGCCACCCAGGTTACTCTCAGTATCTTTGCCTTTCAGACTCTCAAACAGATAATAATTCAGCTGCTTCATTGTTTTCTTGTGACCTTTATGAAGTGGAGTAACACTTTATCTTTTGAGCGACTCTTCCTTTCCCTAGAATGGGTTACAGAG
This sequence comes from Callipepla californica brunnescens, assembly GCA_023055505.1. Taxonomy (NCBI): domain Eukaryota; kingdom Metazoa; phylum Chordata; class Aves; order Galliformes; family Odontophoridae; genus Callipepla; species Callipepla californica. Next base: position 7,387,266 of record JALIRH010000013.1, read on the forward strand.
GTTACTGTCCTGTAGGAGAACCTATCTAAATCAGATCCCAGAGAGCATTTGGAAGGACTGAATTTTGCAAGCTTAGTAAAGGAACGATCATTCTAAGCAACAGTAACACAGAGAATAACGTGCTTCTCTTTGGTAGCAGTGAAGCAATGTTCAGCAGTACTTCTTTACAATACCTCTGAATATATTTCTCTGCAGCACTGAACATCATTCGAATGCAGGTGCTGGAGAACCCCCCATGTCTGCAAGATGAGTCCCAGAAGGTACTGAAGAACGCACAGCATTACTAAATCTCAGTCCTGTGAGGTCTCATCGACCCAAGAAATACAAATTTGAGCAAAGCTGAGGGAACTCTATATTATGAACATGACCTCCACACTTCGTGAGCACTGGTTAGCCACTATACTGTGCTTTCATTCTCTTTTGCTGTCTAAGTTAAGAAAGACACTCTCAATCCTGAGTGCTCTTCAGATTCTGACCTGTTTCCTCTGCCTTCTTTCCAAAACTGTCATGGTCAAAATATATTGTAAGGAAAAGGGGCTGCATCCTGTTTTCTCTGTTTTTGCCTCAGCAAAATCATGTATAATTTAAAAATGAAATAATTGTTGCATAACAGATCACTTGGTGTGACAAATGTAATTTCTTTATCTGTTGGTAGAATTCCCATAAACAAATTTTCACCAAACTGTGTGTCACAAAGAAGCCCAAGGTTTCTTCAGTCACTGTTGTCACAGATGGATGTGTGTGTGGGCGGCACCTCTCCTGATTTACACCAGCATGAGCCAGAACACACTCCTGGTAAAAGCTAAATGAAGAAGCCTCTGAAATGCTTCAGATAATCTAGCACATCAACGTGTATTCTTCAAGCTGGAACAGACACTAGTCAGCTTCAAGGACATGACAGATACACTACAATTACAGTAATGCAAACTTCTTCAGAGACGTTTTTTCCCCCTGATTGGATTGACTTACACTAAAGAATCTGTTTTATTCAGGAACATGATGAATTATGGCCATGTTAGTTTGAGAATGCCAGGTTAGAACTGGCTGACCCCACTAGGGGAGAAAAAGGTAAAATTAGATAGAGAAACTGTCAGTTTTTGCTGAATATGTGTGGGCAGGGTGAAGCTGACATGAGGATCAGCTGGGAAGCACAGCATGGAAGTGAATGAAAGCCCAGAGCTATCTAGGGCAGTAAGTTTTGGATGGACTGTGGCTACATCAGTGGTTTCTAGGATACATCAGAGATGGATCTGAATATGGGTGTGGAACAGAGGAAATAAGAATTAAAGAAGATGATCTGAAGATCTAGTAAGTAGTGCAGAGAAGGAAGACTAGGTTTGGAAGATGTCCAGAGAAGTGATAAACTGATGAATTTGGTACTTGAGAAAGATGGGAAGTAGCAGAGCACCAGAAGCAGCTAGCAACAGAGGCCAAATGCTGTGATGGAAGAGAATTTCCCAGTTCATGGCATTGCAGGAGTTAACACAGTCATGCAGCAGCAGTGCTGAGCAATGTGAGCTGTGCAAAGCTATCCAATGAGCATCGACTGCACCTTTGAAAAAATCCTATGTTAACAGCTAAAAATGCTGAAGCTCAAGAAGCCAATGTGCTGGCTGATGCATTTATTCATAAGCTGCCTGCAGAGGCTTTATATGTAAATGCAATATGAAAGAATAGTCTCCAAGTTCATCTGCTCCTCGTTGCTGAATCGTAAAAGCTTTCCTTAATTTCTATAATTGCAAGCAAGTTGTCTCTAATTTACTCTTGGCGCTGCTTTTTCCCAGCCCCTTGAACTGTTGTTTAAAACTGAAAGGGCTGTGATCGAAGGCTTAGATCCAATTCCAGACTATCTAGTGTAATTACATTCTGTAATCTGTTTCCCTTCTAACCTCACAGACCTGTAAGCTGCCGTTTGCCTCCTCTAGGGATACCAGACTCAATCAGCAGCACAGCATGCAGCCTGCTTGTCATTTCCTACACGGTACCATTCACTCTATAAGGACTAATTGCTCCCATATGGCAAACCCACTCCCTTCTGAACACAATGAACTTGAGACTTGTTTGGAGCTGAGAACTGGAAACCTCTTTGCCCACGTGTTCCCTGAGGAGTCTCCTGAGTATCTGAGAGGGAAATGTACCTTTAAGCATTTTTACGGCAACTGTTTTGCAGGTTGAAGACTTATCAATGCCAAAAGCAGACGCTTCCACCACCTTCCCAAAAGCACCGTGACCCAGTGTTTTACCTAGAGAAGCAAGAGTCAAGAATGAGCCAAGGAGGGCTTACAACAGTCTGCATCGGGTAAGAGGGAAACATGCTTTCTCAGCTGTGCAAGAAACACAAGACTCCAGCACCCAGGCACAACGTAGACTGACAGTCGACAGAAGCCTGTATCACATCTTTGCAGTATATGGATATAAACAGTATGATTTATATCCATATGATTTTAATGCAATACAGAATGTGATAGAACAGAGTAGAATAAATAAATCTGGATTCAGCTGAAGGCAAAGCTGAATACATATATGTATGGCTTAAGGGTAAAAACATTATGTATAGTTATCCCCAAGCCCTGGAAAATCAGGTTAAATGTGGAATTGTGGAGCCCTGATCTCTCATGAGTTGCAGTCATGAAGACAGCCAGCTAAGGCACTCAGACAGTCAGAATCGTTTGACCCTTTAGTTACTGACATTATCTGAAGTAAAATGGGATTTCAGGTGATGATCTTTCATAGTTTTACTTTCATATGAACTTTTAGGGCCATACCACCTGGTGTGCTCTGAGGGCTCTGACCCGTAGTGCAGTGGGGTCACAGTGGGCACTGTGGCACGGCTCTTTGCTTCTGCCAGTTTGAGCCTATGTCCCACCACCTCTTTTTTTTTTTTTCCTTTGGTTTATCTTCCCCTCTCTTCTCCATTCTCCGTCTTAATCACCCTGAGTACACACACATGCACATATATTCCCTGCTCTTACACAGATGTTGCTGTTTCTCTAAGCAAACACAACTGATTTTTACCTTTCTTTGCTCTATCATCCACTGTGTTGAGTTCAGTTAAATTTGGTTCATTTTCTTGATAGTTCTTTACAGCTCAAAGCCAAGTTTAGATGGTTGATAAATTGATTATTCGACGAATAGATAGATTTCTTCAAAAGAAAAATTCACTGTAAGACTGTAACCTTCCAGATTCACCTCTCTTTCCCTAGTCCTCTGTAGGAAGGAAGCCATGCTTTTGACAGGTGCAGTAGCTGCAGGTACCTTCTCTTCCCTGGTAGAAGTTTGTTTTCAGTTCTCCAAGGAACAGTAAGAGGTGATAATTGTTTTGAGTGACAACATCTTGGCTTTTCTTACCAAACAACTTGTGTCACCTTGATTAAGGATGACTATGAATTCTGTGACTCAGTGCCTATTCTCACCAAAGGATGGGAGGATGCCAGCCCTAAATGGCAGACTGATCCTTGGATTGTACAACAGATCCACTGAAGCTGAGGAGCATTAGAAACCGTCATTCTTTACAATAATAATCACTCAACCACTCACCCAACCGCAGTCTGTCCCTTGGGAACTCCCATTTACTGCTGTCATAGGGAAGACGGTCGCACTGCTCATCAAGAGGCATTTCCTCTGGATCCATTATAATTGACAGGTATCCTGTTTTAATATCTGTGGCATCAGGCTGAAAAATGGAAAAATTATTCACAGTGTTTATTTTGCAATTCTAATGGGAGAGAGCTGTCATTTATAAGATGAAAAGCAAGCTGGGGAGTTCCCTGTATTGCAGTCTTTGCTCTGGAATTTATTCTGAACCACAAATGCATCCCTTCAGTTTCTTGCCTCTCCTTCTTCTTATCTGGGAAATAAATGTTTATGCACGTCTGTCACTCATCGGTGTTGGGCAGAATCTTGGATTAATGTTGATAAACACTCTGAGGACACAAAATCTATCACTGTCTTCTGACTATCTATTAAAGGAAATCAGTGCTTCTCTCAGTGACCTCCACGAGCTGCAGTTGCTGGTGGCCTGCAAAGCATGTTTTGCTCCATGCTCAGTTTAGCAATATTTTGTTTTGCTGATTTCATTCTCCACAGCTATCTGTTTTGTAGCTTTAGTCAGAATTTTAATTGAATATTTGATTAGTTTAATTATTTTTTAATTTGAAGTTAGCTGGATCTGGTGAACATAGTTACTCTTAACACTGCTCAGTGAGAAACTGTGTTTTGGTAGAACCTGTGAGCAGATTCATGTGGGTGTACAACGTAATGGCAAATTTACTGTTCTCTACAGTGTTTGGGACAGGGAGTAAACCCATGAATTTCATCACTGTATTTGTTGTAAGAGTGGAAATTTTATTCAAGTGTCAGGTACTGGCACTAGGACTCTGTTTGGGTGAGCTTCAGAGCAGAGGTCTGAGGTTCCCATTCTGTTTATGATTTGTTTTAGGGGAAAACAGACTAAAATTCTTTGAAACTTTACTGAAACTCTAGTTTTCTGAGTCACAAGGGGAGGTAAAAGACTACCAAAGCAAGGAGATAAAATAAGCTTTGTGGTTTGGGCTTGTTTCTAGAGAAAACATGCTAGAATTTTCCTTTGAACAGTGCTCCCTTCGATATCTATATTTCAGAAAAATCTTACTGGACAGCTGTTGAAATCAAGCCCTCATTTTAGGGGATTTAATGTTTTGTTTTCAAATCTTGCAAGGCAATTTGGCACATAAAAAAGGAGTCGCCTCATTTTATGATACTGTGGAAGTGGGTAGAAATCTCGCAAGTACAAGTGATCTTCTGGGAAGGCAGGGGACCGTCATCAGAAACCTTGGACTTAAATGTTAAAGGAACATTTGTCACAATTTTTCTCCTGTCTGTCCCAAACATTCACACTGATTTCATTTCAGCCCTAAACACTGATGCTATGCATAAAAGGGGTCCAGTGTCAGAGCCTTTGTGCAGTACGGAAGCTCTCTTACTTTTCTCAGTTTCCGAATGAAGAGGGTCAGGAGGAGCCAGAAGAGGGTAGCTGCTAGACCGGTGCAGACCAAAATGATAACTTCGATGTTGGATTTCTCCTCAGAACCTGTCAGTTAAATGTACAGCCAGATTTTAAATGTAGCCAAAACCCACGACGGATCAATAGTTCTACTCAGACCAGCACAGTGTGTGTGTTTCACCTCAGCTTAGGCCTTACCTTGTATTTTAATGAAGGCTGATGTGCTGTCTTGGCCCATGTCATTGGTTGCTTTGCATTCATAGAGCCCTTCATCATCCTTCTTCACTCTCTCAATGACCAGGGTATTATTTTCCATGGAGATTCCTGCAATGAGGCATCTAGGTGAATTTTATTACAATTATCTACCTTCTTCCAAATGCTTTTAGAAGGCAAAGCTTCCATTCATGCCTGTTATGCTGTTAGGAGCCATTGTAAGGCCATGTTCCTCATTGTGGTTTGGAAACAACCTGACACCAGTTTCAATTGCTTGGGTATTACTTATCCTACAGTGAATGCAGCTGTTAATTTATAACAAGTAGGCTGAGCCTGACAAAACTTCTATGGGAGTTAGTGAAGTGGTGAAAAGGTAAGTTTTCTGAGGGTGACATAACACTGAAAGAAAAGGGAACTCAAAGAAACTACTGGAGAAAGTCAGCGTCTCAGGGGCTGTGGGAAGTGGTGGGAGGTTTACTGTGTGAATGTGGTCATCGGGTTGTATGCTTCCCTGGAACACTCCTGGCTTCACAGAAGGCCAGGAGCTGTGGTGAGCTGCCAAGAGAGACATGACCTAGGGATGACTTCTGTGAGGCTTCTCCACATTTTATGGAGGTTTTGTAGCACAAAACTGAAATCTTATCTGTTCCACTAGGGATGTGTTTGGGGCAGAAACAGGGAAGCGTGTTGAGCTCTGAATCCAGAAGGGAAGGATGTTTTGCACTGCAGGGTGTTCTTGCCCATGAATCCTGTCATTGTTAACAAGAGTACCACACAATTTGCCATGTGCCCTGCTGAAATATTTACCCCGAGGTGTTTTTTCCAAATATTTTATTTATGTTTCCATTGGTTGGATGTTACATGCTTGTCCCTCTAGAATTATTTATAAAATTTCAGTAGCTATAAAGAGTTTCTGCTCAGAACACTCTGATCTGAATTATGTATGATCCTAGATTTCCTACCTAGTCCAAGAGGCAAAATTAAAGTTGCAGGACTAGCTACTGACACGTGTTCCTTCATGACTTGGAGGACATCTCAGGACAGAGAGATGAGGAGTTCCAGGTGCAGGTGAAGGGGCCCTGCCCTGTGCTCACAACACCTGCTGCACCATTCTCCTTTCTTTGTTGTGGGAGATAAAGAACAGATGTGTGATACCATGGCACTCCTTGGCCGGGAATAATTGCTACAGTTCATGGCAGTGCACTGTGACCAGCACCAGGGATGGGTGGCAGTTCAGGCCTGTGTTCTCAGAGCATCCCAGCAAGCAGCAAGTAACAGTTTTGTGCTCAAACTGTTGCCTAGAACAAGCAGACTGAGCAGCAGCACACAGTACTCCTCAGTCTCACTGATGCTATGCCAGTGTCTGCAGATTGGCTGTTGGACTGCAGGCACTGCTGCATGCAGGAGGAAAGCTGCATGAGCAGGCAGTGAGTTGCAGCCAGTGGGCAGCTCAGACCTTCAAGTCCAAACGAGAGACTGCTGCAGGTGTCCAACATACTTGGATTTGTACTCATGTTTTCTTGGGCCGTGTCTGCCATCCCTGCTCAGCCACACTGGCAGTAGCCATGGGGCTGCAGGACCCTGCAGGTCCCCCGTGGCAGTCCCACAGTCCCATTCGTCACCACGAGTTAGAGCAGTACTGTAGCAAGCGTGCTCACCTGATGCTGCTGAGATGAGGTAGCCATCCTTGCTCCACGTAACCTGTGGCTCTGGTGTTCCACTGACTTTGCACTCTAGAATGATCTTGCCACTGATGTTAACCTCCAGATCTGTCAGATTCTGTAGCACATACGGGGCTGCCTTAGCTGCAGACACAAAGGAAAACAATACACAGTAAGATTCTAGGAGGCATCCCCCACACCTTGTACCCCTGGGCCAGCTGCAGAGGTTGGGTAGCAAAATTCCCCAAAAAGATCACTGGAGGAGTTCATCTGGTTTATTTTCAAGCTGCTTAACTGTAGATTCAGCTCAGCCTGGAGCCTCCTCAAGTTTCTCATCCTCTGAAGGAAGCAGAGCACAGAGAGTGGGCAGAACAAGGGCACAGTGGATGCAAAACAAGAAGGGGGAAGCAAAGAGGGATCCAAACTGAGGATTTTGTCTCCACCATGAGAAGGGTTATCTGCTTACTGCAAAGCATGTTCACCACCACTTTACAGAATAGAATACATCATGTTCACTTATAAAAGAAATGTGAAAACAATTGAATAAAATCCCTACATAAAAAATACATAGTTTTTGTCAGTAAGGAGTAGCTGATGGGTGTTGCTATATTTAAAAAAAAAGCTATCTGAAAGCTGGTAGCTGGTTTGTGTAGGAGGAGGAGGGCTGGTCTGGGGAGGTGTTTGTGTGTACATTCCTGAGAAAAACTGCATCTCTGCCATGTGCCAGACAAATAGCAGACCCCAGTAGTTCTCACAAGGCTGTGATTAAGACTGCAGTTCTCCCATGGCTGTATTCCCAGTTTAACTGTGTTTTTCTCATAGCCATCGTGCGTAGGTGTCTGCGTAGGTGGAAATTTCACTAAATGAATAAAATATCTGCCAGAGGAGAGAGCAGTGCGTCGCCTGAATGCAGAGGGATCCTGGTGCCCCATGGCAGGTGATGCTGGCAGGTGGCTCTGGACAAGGCAGATGCCAGCGTGCTGCCATACGGTGTGGGATCCTTTCTCTGCTTTGTGTTGAGGGACGGGGCAGTGCTCACACCTTGTTGTGGGCAGGAGTGCAGCCAGTGCTGCGCAGCCTGATTTGTGCCTAGCAACAAGTGCTCATGGCCACAGAGCTGCCCCTTTGGTGTCTCACCACTCATTAATGTGAGTGGAGAAGCCAGTTTAGAAATCACTGTGTAACTCAGTTCTGAAGCACTCTGTTTGCTATGTCTGTGCTTGCTGCTGTTTATTTCAGTTCTGCTCTACTTCAGTGCTTTGGCTTTTCTTCACCTTTCCTCACTAGAAGCATGAGGCTTTTTCTCAGCAGCACTTGTTCTGCCAAGAAGGTTTTGAGTTGATCCCTCTCATTTTCTTTATTATGAAGCTGAAGAAGCTTCACTAATTTTAGTGAGTTTCCGTGTAGTGCTGGAGGAAGCATCTGGTCCCTTACAGCCAGAGCAATGAAACATGGCTCTGCGATCTGCAGTACTATTATTCCCAAGGAAATAAAAGAGCTGGGGATCTGAGTGGATGTAAGAAAATACCATTATAATGAAGTGCATCCTGTGAATGCAGAACAAGTGGTACACATCCCTAGTTTGTACACCTGACCAGACACGTCTGTGGTTACACCAGGTGTCTGTACCATCCTGGCAGCCCTCCCAAAGCCCCCCAGAGCTGGGGTGGGGGTTCCAACAGACAGAGCTGCACTGCTGCTAAAGTGGTGGAGTGTCTTTATTCCTCAGTCAGGACTAAACCTATAGTCAGCAGGGAGTCAGGGAAATAAATGCTGCTGAAATCACCTTTCTGAGTAAGGGGAGCATTTTATACAAAACCAATAATGGCTAGATGACTCATATGCCAAAACAGAGAAGAGACCCCTCAGGCCACATATATCATATCATAGGGGTCAAATCTCACACAGTAATGTGAAAAAACACTAAGTGTGTATCAGGGCTGTCCCTAGGAAATGCTGTCCACCTTATGCTTCAGGGACACTGCGGGGAGCCCAGTTCTTCTGCTCCCCCAGCAGCAGGACAATGCCACCCACCTCTGACAAGGAGCCGTGTGTGCTGCTCCAGCGTGCCGCTGCCGTTGTGCTGGTGCTGGGCACGGCACTTGTAGAGACCACCGTGCTCTGCCGTGACATTGGCAATGATCAGGGTCAGGGAAATGGAGTAGGCGTCAGCGCTCCGGGTTAGAGAACCACCATGAGCCGCCCCCAGGGAGGGGTAGGACCAGGCCAGGTTGCTGTAGATGTACCTGGAGGCCCGGCAGGTCAGCTGGGCAGTGCTCCCCGCAATGGCTGTGACCTGTGGGGCTGTCTGCAGCCCTGATGGCACATCTGCAGGAAAAGAAAACATCTGCCATCAAGACGCGATTAAGGATGACTTTGGGTGCCCGTTTGCAACTTGATGGTAGGATTTCAGTGAGCAGCCCCAATGGAACGAGCCACTTCATGAGCCACTTTAATGAGATCTGCATTTGCTTGTGCAAAGAGGCATTACATTTTCAAGTAATTAATTGAAAGTTTATATATAGAAGTAGTTAATGAACTAAGAGAGTTTAATCAAGAGACTCTGCTATCCACATAGATAAATGTGTTCATGACATCCTCTCTTTCTATCTGCTATCAGTGCTCCAAAGTGTAATTGCATTAGAGTAAAGAAACCTCTTCCATTTCTCACAAGTAACACTCTCTTTCTTCACCACTGAACAATCTTCCCAATTCTCTCTTCTTTCACATGGATGTTTACTTGATCTGTCGATGGAAGAACTGGTCTAATGATGTATAAGTCCTTGAGGCTTTAACAGTTAGCACAGCAATACTTTGATGCAGATTCCAACCTATCCACAAATGAACAAGCAGCTTCTTGCTATATTTTTAGTAACTTTTCATTTCAGAAAAAAATCAATTTTCCTGAATTGCCTAACTGAATCCATTTGAAGACAAGAAAAAATGTTGCTGAGTAGAATGCCAGAAACTGGCCTACAGACAATTCCTATTGCTGCATTAGCTGCCAGGGACCTGCAATTAAATTGTGTCTGCAATATATTCTTTGCTCGTGTTATTCTGTATGTTTAGTGATCTATGCACCCAAAATGCCTGAAGGAAAGTGCATTGGTCACCACGGTGGCCAGGGACTGTTCTTCTGTCTGTTAGGTCAGCATTTAGAAGCAGATGAAATGCAGAGTTTGGGAAGAATCCCTTAGGAATGTCACCTGGCATAGTACTGGGGTAGGACACCTTGGGAGCACCAGTTCTAGTTTACCTTCTGAACACTTGCTTGCAGTAAGTCTGTTAGACTATTGCTTTACCACTGAGCTGTTAACAAGATGCTTTCTCCAGTGGATGGCACTTGGAGGGGGACAGCAGTAAAAGAGGAGCAAGGATGCGTCACATTTGCAGTCTGACAAATTCCACATGGGAGCTGGCATTTGGCCAGGGGCTCGCACTGCAAACCCGTGCTAAAAGCCCTGCTGGAGCTACAGCTAAGCATAAATAGCAGGGCTGTTGAAATAACCAATCTGCCTTATAATACACCATATATTTTCTAAAATACAGAGCCCCGAAGGAGCTTTCAGATATGATTAAAACTCCCTCTTCTTCACAAGTCATCTGGAATATAACCAATAAGCTTCATGATTTTTAATGACTGTCACCAGAAATATTTTACAACAATTCCAAAACAGAGAAGAGACTCCTCAGGCCACAGCCGTGGAAATCATTTTCCCTTTCTTTTAATGAAATTTCAGCTCACTTTATGCAGTGTTTTGTTAGGCTCAATTGCTCCCTTTCTTAGTGCCAGTTGCACACTCAAGCTGACTTGTGTTAACACATCCCTCCTCACATCTGATATCCTGTGGTTCCTATGTATTGACATGGTGCTTATCAACAAGGGAGAAAGTCAGAGATGAACAGAAATTCTCAAAACAGTAAGAATTAAGGTCCAGTGAAAACAGTGGGATGTGGTATGAATGGCACCCCTCCGGCATCCATCAAACCAAAAGAGGGAATAAGTGCCCTCTTCACCTGACTTTTTCTTGTCTTCTTTTCTCTTTTATTATCTCCTGTGACATTTGTAGAACTGAACCAGATGGGTTTTTGGTTAGACTTGGTTCTTAGGTAAGCTCAATAGTCTGGGATCCTCTCCAGCCTGAATTATCTCTAGAGCTGGATCTCAGTTAAAGCATGCGTGGATTCTAGGTAATGTGGCGAACTTGGAGCTTGGACTCTTGCTACCCAGAGTAAAACACTGCAAAGCCCTGCAGTCCTGCAAGGAAGACTAAACCCTGCCCCAAAGTGGTTTCTATAGCAGCCTTTTTTGCCCTTGCCTCTGCTCCTCAGGCAGGATTTTCTCCAGGAGCACTAGTTCTTACAACTGGCAGCCCCATTTGTTTTGCAGGGTGTTGCCATGAGTGGCTGTGGGAAGAGTCCACCAGAGTACTGCATTTCTTGTGCAGGCCTTCTTGTTAGCCTTTCAAGAAGCTCTTTCATCTCCAAGAGAAATTTCTCTGATTTTCATTACATAGGCAGGAAAAACAAAATAAAAAAACGTCTCTCTCGCTATCCTGTCTCTGTTCTCCTCTTACCTGGATTGTCTGGGAGTGGCTGCAGCACTGGGACCATGCTGTAAGGCACTTCCCCTCTTGGACAGCTTTGCTTACATAATCTTGAACCAGAGCAGTGGTTGACTTCCTCTCTCTGAACAGATACAGTGTTTTATAAGGCTCCCAGTCAGCAACTAAAAGAATGCACCGTGGGGCCATTTCTCTTTTATCAGCGGTCACCACACATTTGTCTTTCATATTGTGTTACAGTGTAGTAGCTGTGAATTTCACTCTCAACTGTGTGGGATTCCATGACAAAACAGAGAAATGAGCCATTGGGAAAAGGTAAGAAGTCAGCATAAATCAAAAGAAAGTCTGGCTCCATTTCTATTTACAAGGAATTAATTGGTTTTAATTTCCTGCGCTTTGCACAGTAATCGGTGTAATTCAAAACTCCTGCTCCTTCCCAAATTCCGTCTCTGTGCCTGTCAGAGCAGAAGGGGCTCTGCCAGGTTCATTCATGTAGGGAGAGCGAGAAATAGGAAGGGAGAGCCCTGCCGTGAGAAGCAGCACAGAGCTTCTAAATCCTGTAAGCATGTCAGGAGTAAACAGAGCGAGAGTGGCAGCTGCAGAAAGGCCCAGTTCATCCACTGATCCAGTGTCTGATAGCAGATTTTTATCTCACGTTTGACACACACTATTTTCTTTCTGGTAGGAATCTTTCATTCTATTTTTCTGAGTTGTTTCTGCAATCAGATATGGGTTGAAAAAGAATAATTATTATTTGTTATTTATTTATATTCTAAGAACTTTCGGAGGTTTAGTATGGGTGTGATCCCATTTTGTTGTATTTAAGCACAGTCACTCAAGAGATAGAATCTGATTTACCGTGGTGCTACAGTAATACATAGCTGCTCTTTCCAGACAGCTGGAAGCATGCTCACTGGGTGATGCGGTTTCATATCTCCTTGGCCCCCTGTATGGCTTGGTTTCAGCGCAATCTCCAAACCCTGATGATCACTGAAACAAATTTTACTGGCAAAGAAAAGCATTTAAAAATAGATTCCAGTGGTATTTCTGGTGTCTGTGGGTGTTTCTGAGGTGGCTTTTCAGTGGAAGAACAAAATGGCTGTTGAAGTTATTCCATTAGGATAAAATACGTTTTTGAATGTCAAGGTGCAAGGATCAGGCTGAAGGCATTTCCCCACCAGGCAGGTGCAGCCTGGGCAGCGTCTGATTGAGTTTCACTGGAACTCTGAGCTGTGTCCTGACAAAACACTTCAACCCTGACCAATGGAACAAGTTTTTTGAGGAAAGAAGAGAGTCCAGCTGCTGTACTATTTTCAGATTTCCTAGTTAATTAACCCGACTTCAGCTGAAAAGTTTGAAAGCAACTCAGGATCCATCAGACTGCTCTTCAGTAGGAGATAAAATCATGTATTTAAAAGCAACAAACTGCTGAAATAACTGTGGAGCCCCATAGTTGCAGCTGCTTTGCAGAGAACAAGGCACAGAGGCTGACTGTGGGTTGCTGGGAACCTTTGCTGGATGTTGCCCTGAAGGCTCACACACCACCTATGTGCTCTCAGAGTCTGGTTCAGCCTTCGTCTCAGCTTTTAGGTTCAATCTGCATCAAATAAATCAGTCTAGCAGTTGTAAAATGTTTTTCTTCTCACTTTCTTCTCTTCATGATGTTCCTGAACTGTCAGTTTTGTATCAGGAAAAGTGAAAGTTTGAATTCTGAGGCAGGATCCATGATAACAGCAGATTACAGGTTATTCTACCGCCTCTGCCAAACATACACCCCCTCTGTCACAGCACAGCTTTTACTACCTTGGCAGTGCTCACACACGCAGCTTGCTTGGTGCCTTCTGCTTCTGAACTTGCCCCACTTGTTAGCTCCAAACTTCTCCCCTCCAACAGCAGACCACGTGGTGAGAGCAGTCCAGCAGCAGGTCAGTGTGGGGGGCATGACCGACTTAAGGGTCAGGATGGCCAAATTTAGAAAGGTTGTGTTTCCTTCTAATCCATAAACAGCACTATTTTTAAACACACCATTTATCCACGTCAGTCACGCTCAGTTAGCATCTGCCTCTTCCCCACAATGGCACACATGTGGTGTGAATGGGCAAGAATGTCTCCCCAAGCCCTGTTCAACTCACGGTCTGTTTTGGTGAAAATGAAATGCTTCCACCAGAACCAGTGTCAGCAATTTTGTCTAGGGATTCATTTCATTCGTGATTAAAAATGCGTGATTAAAGCTTCCATGTCTCAAGATGCTGCTACATTGATTTTAAGTTAAAATCTGAAATATTACCTCATTCTGGGGAAAGAAAAAAAAATAAATGTGCCAATTCAGTATTTTTCTGTAAAAGAATCTTTTCTAAAAGGCACAAAATGAAAATAAAATATAATTGCATAAGGTGCAAGTACTGTCTCAGCCCTTTGAGTGTGACCTTACGCACACTGCCTTTTTAGTTGCTGCAGCACTGGTTTTAGTCCCCAGATATTATGAAGCACAGTGAAGGGTTTGGGAACATACTGCTTTGACTGACCCATCCAAACGTGAGAGCTCACAGACTTCAGAGCAGAAACAAACCCATAGGAAAACTCACTATTGGAAGGGGTGATGTGTAAAATTAATAGCTGCTCTTTAGCCCAGCTTGGTCAGGCATCTTGTGGATCTCTTCTGTTTGTGCTTTATTTCTCACCAGAGAACCTTGAAGGGTTTTTTTTTCTAGATAAAGAAAGGGTAAGGGCTTTGGAAAAAATCTGAGTCTTAAAACTCCTTTCAGACTTCATATGGCATTGAGGTGGCACACATAAGCTGTAACCAGAGGTGAAAGCCCTACCCCGTTATTATTATTGTACGTCCATGCAATAAAAATGGTGACAAGGCTTAGTGAGCACTTTGCTGACTAGTCTGATTTGCAATGTACTGAACTACTTTAGAGCAATGGAGTCAATGGAGGACACACAAGAGGCAGAGGAGTGCAAAGCATTGCCACAAGTGAGCTTAGCCCTCAGTTGGCTTCACTGGGAAGAAAAGATGAGGAAAAGACATTTACCTTCCAGGGCACTTCTGCACTCTTTGCTCTAAACATTGTTATTCTGATGCAAATTTTGCCAGCCAGCATCTACTCATCCAGCAAGTGAGCACAGAACCAGTGTAGACTGGTAAGCACTTGAACAGGGCTGTTCCCAGACTCTTTGCCTTTTTTAAACTCCCATTTCTCCTGAAAGCATGATGTAGGTCCTGATCTCACTACTAAAGAATTTCTGTGTTAAAAGGTTAAGCACATATTTGTTTGGATTTGTGTTCTTAGGAGAAATAGCATGTCCACCTCCTCCCTCCTTAAAGGGCTCTGCAAAGGCTAATTGTTTGGGCAGGGATCTGATGTCACCACAGCCCCCAGTCATACTGGCCCTGAACTAGCTCTGAGTATTGGCCTTGCCCACCTTTGCTATGCTCACTGAGTTAACTGGAGGCCAGCTGTTTTCCTGAGTCAGGGAGAGACCTCAGCCCTTTGGAATACTGCTAAAGACTTAGCTTTTGCTAGAGGTTTCCTAAGGACAGTGCTTTTGGAATGCTTTGAAGACACAACATCTAAGGATTCCCAGAAGTGTCAACCAGGACTCCCCAGCCATATGCAACTTTACGGAGAATCATATGATGAGCATCTATGTTTTGTGTAGTGCCACTTGTGATGTTTACCTGAGACATAGAACTCGATGCTCCTCTCTTCTTCACCAATCTTATTTGAGGCCACGCAGTAATAGATTCCTGATGTGCTGCTGTTTTCCATTGTGAGTGTGCTCACAATCTGCCCGGCAAAAAGAGAAAAGGTAAAGGCTTAGCAGAGAGGTTTGAGAGTAGTGAACAAGGATGTGATTTATGGTAGAAAAACAGTTACAGGAGCTTCCAGTAATGTGTTAAGCTCATAGGCAGACAAGTGCTTGCAGTAGTGCTTTTGGTCTCCCATCCAGCAGCACCTCATCCCAGTTAATTCTCTTCCCTTCTCATTCCTTCTCCCTCTCCTTCCCCAGTGTGAAACTCAACCTAGATCTGAGCGTGACAGAGTCAGCAAAGAGACAAAGGGAAGGACCTGGAAAATTCATCCAAGGCACTGTAAATGAAGCACACATCCAACTGTTTTCTTTTCTGCCTTTCACTTATGGTTTCCATGGGTCACAGGGCACTATATGGGAAGCAGGTTGTTTGTATGGATGTGATGTAAAGAATGTTACAGAGATTTGCTTCGTTTTGATAGAATCCCAGAGAAAGGAGTGATGCAGCCCCTTTGGGACCCAGCTTACTCTTATAAACTGTCCTTGGAAGCACCTTGGTTCCATAGCCCTTACTCTGGGTTTCTTTGGTTTTGTGCAGTGCAGAAAGAAACCCTGGGGAAGGTGCTTGTGGTAAGACACTGGCAAATGAATAAAGAAGAGGAGGTTCATGAGGGAGAAGGGGGGAGCACTTTTCCTGAGCTTCAACACACAGAAAAAGGAAGCAGTTCAGTTTTTCCCAGGGGCTGAATTAATACACCTCTTTAAGAACTTGTGTTCTTTTACATCCTAAGCCCCTGCTTCTGTACAGGGCCTTGCTGATGAGGAGCTGGCCAAATGGCACTCCCTGCCATGATACAACTTGGCAAGCTCATTGAAGTCCGTTCACAGGTTGTGGCTTCAGTTATTTCTGGTACTTCCTCTGGACTGCTAGCAAGAAAGTAGGATCTAGCCCACCAGGGCAGAGATGATTTTGCGAGATTACTTTGCTTTCCCTGCAGCCATCCACTTGAGGAACCCTGAGCCTTCACATTTGGAACAAATATCACTTTATTTGTTGTCCTCTCTTAACGACTTTGGGGATCAAAACTTATAACACCCTCTGGCCATTTGTCCTTATCTCCAGAGAGCCCTTTGAAGTGCACAAAAGCATCTCTGGACTTTTTAATATCCTAAACTAAATGCATACATGACATTCCTTTACTCCTTATAAAGCTGTACCATGAATGTGTCTATAGCTGTGTGGGATGTATTATCAGAGTTATTTAAGATTTTCTGAGCTTTGGCACTTTAAATCCTGCAGGGAAATGAGTTTTAAAGGTTTTGATCCCCTGTGCATTTTAAATTCTGAAGGGGAACATTTTCCTTTTCACCTCACCAGAATAACGGGTAAGTGGAAGAGGAAAACTATCTACTTTTCATGGTTACCAAACGCAGAAATTAAGCAAACATGGGCACAAACCAAACATAGGGGTGAAAACAGAAGACCAGTAAACCCAGCTCCCTCTGGTGTCTGCCAAAGAAAGAGCTGTGCAGTTCTGATTTATTTATGATGTGAAAATTGCTCTGACTTGATGTTAAATCTCCCAGGGAAGCAGCTCGTTCCTCCTTTTTCTATTCCTGCAGCAGTGGGCCCAATGCCACAGGTTATTAACAAGCACATGTTCGGAGCACTACTGCTGACTTTAAGCACTAGACAGACACTGCCTTTTGAATTACTGCTGAATCAGGACAAAGATCTTTTACTGATTGCTGGACCTTAGAATTTAATATTTAGGAATAGAAAAAGTCAATACAAATGCATGTGTTGAAACAGATTCACCAAGGACAGAAGGGATAAATCTGGACAGCTATTGAGCAGCTATTAGTCTTGCAAAGTGACAGCTCTAGATGGGAAGCCCATTCAAATCATAAAGAGGAATGTAATTATCTATTCTGGAGAATGGCCAAAGTTTCAGGGGTGATATTGTGACTGTTCTAAAAATGGATGCAATGCTTCAAACTGCAGTTGTTGGCCCAGAGGTAAATGCACACATACGCTCAAGCACATACAAATGCCAACATCTCTATGTAACTCAAAAAACATCTGACTGATAGTAGAAAAAAGAAAAAGTGGAAAATAGCTATACCAAGAACTCATCCAAGCTAATCTCATATCTGTCTAGATGCGAAGGTGAAAAAGATGTTAAACTGATGGATGGAAACAAGCCTGGTCTGGGGGGCAATTTATTTTGAAGAATCCACTGTGGAAAAGAGAAAGCCATTTTCTTGTTTGTGCTCAAAATCATGATTATAAACTTGGATAACAGTTTGATACACAGCTGAGCACAAGAGAGAGCTTGGTGTTCTCTATTAGAGCTAGCATCTCCCAGAATCCTCCAAAATGTGGCTTTCAAACTGGCAGCATCCACCAGAGAGCTATGTGTGGTTTCAGAGTGGGAAATGAATGATTTGGAGTAATTTTCCTGTAATAAGATGACTCCTTTGAAATCATTACACATCACCTTTTCACTCTGGCTATGTGCTCCTGAGTAAATCCCAGAGACTGGGAGTCCAGTTATCTTTGTAGCATCTTGACTTAAGTCCTCAGCCGCCAAATTGGCCTAATCCTGGTTTATTCTTCAACAGTCTGAGGCTTTGGAACACACACATATAATACCAAGGGCATCCAAATCCTTCTTTGGTTCATAAAGCCACATGGTTCTGGCTTCTGCAAAAATGAACCTGAAATAAATATTTAGAAGCCAGCAGCAATGCCTGCTTTTTGTAGTATCTGGGCAAATCAGTCAAGGATATTCCATTGACAAGACCCTATTAACCCAAATGTTAAAAAAAACCCACAAACTGATATTCACAAGGCAGATGTGTTGGCTGTTTCTGATCACCTGCTACTGTAAACAATCCAAGTTAAACAAATATCACCCCCATGACATTTTTCTCTGCTTGGTCACAGTGTCAAGTAGGGTAATAAAGGCTCTTCCAAATGCCACCACTACACTTTCAATACACCCATTACAATAAATGTATGCAAAACCTGACTGAATGAGAGAACAGGATGAACTCGAGCAGCTGAGCATAGGAATCTTCTCCCATTACTAATGGGGAAAACTGTTAAGAGAATGTTCTCTCTCAGGGGAGTGACATAGCCCTAGCACTTGGGGACCTTCAGTGCGTACTGGAAAAATTCCGAGGGGATAATCTACTTTATGTACTTAGTCCATGCACCTGCAAACATTTTCCATTCCCGGATTCAGAGCCAAAATAGAAAAGTTAAGAATTTTGCTGCAGCATTTGCTTCAGCAGTCACAGAAAGAACTTTGTGGGATGGGGCCTCTGGTGGTCTCCCATCCTCAATCGAAGCAGGGCTGGCCTCAAACCTTTCTCATCCATTCCTCTCAGAAAACTTGTCTCCCTGATAGCACAGTGCTTTGTGCTAATCTGAATCAATGAAACTGATGAGAAATCTGCAATTACATCAAAACATTGTTATCTCTGCAGTGAAATTACTATGCATGAGCTCCTGACAGCCTCAAGGTTAGCACTTTGTAGTTTACCTTCCACACAATATCCTGATCAGGAGCAGCTCAGACTAACTGTCACATTAACCCTTGCCATTGTGCTCCAGCCATGAGTGGCACACCAACTGTGACTGTTCAGGCATTCGCTTCAGTGCAGGCTGTGCTGGAACCAGCGGGATTAATAGCAAAGTATTGGCATGTAGTGTCTAGACATTTTCCTGGTGGGAGCTGACCGGAGACCCAGTGAACTCACTGCATGCCAAACACTAAACGTCCCTCAGACAATAACCAGTTTTGATTGCCTGTGTTGAATTTGGATGTAAAGGGCTCCATTTCCTATTACTTAACCTAAAGGCCACCCAATCCGTGAGCCCAAGGAAGGGCTTATTAGCTAATAAATAATTACTATAAAAGAATAAACCAAATTCAAAACTCAATAAGAGAAGAAATGAAATGACTGATCTCTGAAGAACAGCTATGGCAAGTAAATAGACATTGCTGCTGGGAAAGCCCATAATGGAATAGCTCAATAAAGTCCATATGTCTTTCACTGTAATGTTCCCAAACTGGTAAAAACAAGCCATTTTAGAAGCAGCCAAATTACATTCCACAGCCCTATACCATGAGTGTTTTAAGACATCTTGTAGTAAGGACAGAGCGGCAAGACCTTTTTTTAAGCTGGAGCCAGCACGAATTAATATATCTTGAGATTCCTTGCTTTCTCGTTCCTTTGTCTAATCTCCCCCTCCAACGGCTTTAGTTAACAATTCTCTCTTTCACTTCGTTAGCTGTATGTGGGCGAGGATGAGGAGCAGAAAAAGCGGGTGGAAAACTTCTCAGCTGTCTAACTCTGGCAGAGCTGGGGTGGAGGTGGCTGGAGGGAGATGAAATTAATAGGGAACTTCACCAGAGATTCTGCAAAGAAAATATTCAGCTAGCTCCCATTCCATCTACTTGAATGGCACAGAATAATGCTTATTTTTATAGCCTGACAATTCCGAGCCATGCTCTTAGTTCATCCATTCTAAACACGCTAAAGGACGGACTGAGCGCAAGTGAGAAGATCAGGCTGTTAGCTGACTGGGAGCTTGTAGGGTGTGCTCTCATCTCTGGCAGGGGAAGGTTCTCTCCCTGCAGGAGAGGGCTCCTATGGGCCCAGGCTCTCCCAGGAAGCCTTCCCCAGGACAGTGCAGCTCATGTGCTGTTGCTGAACTGCTCTCTTGTACTATGGATGCTGTGTTCAGAGACCCAGCCGTGTGACGGGTCTCCTGCCAGAGATGACATGGCAGGGCTTCCTGGCTCTCCCCTGGAACATTCACATACCCAGGTGGCATTCAGCAGCCCCTCTGATGTGTTCATGTTTTTCACCAAACCCTTTCCATTACTTTAATGCCATCCTCCCGGAGGTTCAAGCCTGGTGTTTTTGGATCAAATTTCTTGAGTGGTTATGAATTTCAGCAGCAAAATGATTCATGAGTTTTATTGCAAAAACATCCACATGGCCAGGCTACTCTCTCACATATACATGAGAGAGAGGAATGGAGAGAAGCCCCCAAGGAGGACTGAATTATGTATAGATCTTGCTCTTCTTTTCTACTTTTCCCCCAAGCTCAGACCAGTATGTTCAGTGCTTACTAGCAGGAAGGAAAATAAAATAGCAAGCTAGTGCTTTGCAACTTGAAAGGGAAACTCACGCAATTCATGCAATCAAGAGTGTTTCACGCAGTACTAAAAAACAGTCTTCAGAGGTAGCTACATTGTAGTTTAAATCATGGACTGAAACCTTCAGTACTGATTTAAAACCACCAGGAAAAGTAAGCTGGTGCGATATAATTGCCTCCACCAGTACTTAACCAAAATTTCTACAAACTGCTTCTTAATGGTAGTGATAACCGTGCGCTTTTCCTAAGGAATGAAACTCAGCCTTTAGGATGACAGGAGGGGGTGAATTCACTTTTCAGTCTTGGAATAATGGAATAATCACGATGACAAAGATGACGAGATCCCAATTTTCTGTGCCACTTGCATAAAACAGATGCCTGAAAGATCTAGATGTGGGCCAGAATTGCTGGTCCACTGGAAGAATCCTCACTGCCTCTGCAAGTTTGTTTTTAAGCAAGATTCTGGATTTGTGCATTTCTGGGGGTTCCTTCCCATATTCCTGGCAGCTCTAAGAAGTTAATGCATTTTTTCAAATGCCAGTGAACAAGCAAACATGTATTGCTGCAGTTCTTTGAGAGGAACAGTAGGACACAGAGCAACAGATAATAGCATAGAGACTATGTAAATTCCACCTTCTGCTCTGAGGGCTGTCAAAGGACAGCCTCAAATCACACAGGAAAAATAACTAATCTGGGCTAATCCCAGCGTCACAGCACAGTCAATAAAAGCCATGCTCTGTCAGACTCCAATGTCTTTATTATTTCACATGGCTAGTCAATGCAGATGAATTACTTGTGAGGACATGGTGGGAATGGATTGGGTTGTTTCCTGTCTATTTCATTTCTGGTGGGAATAAGGACTGATAAAAAACAAGAAGTCTGAAGGCTATAGGATTTCATCACTTTCTTTTTTGAATTATAGGCTATTATCTGAAGGCTCCACCTAACACAGATAGCCTTGGACTTCAGAAAGGGGGAAGGAGAGGAATCGTCTGCTAATGCAAGCAGGGAGGCAGAGTGCTGAAATTTGAGATTCATAAAGTCTAGTTTTATTACTTTGAATAAATCTTAATCGGGACATAAAAATTATTAGGAAACGCCTCAGAATGTGTTTTCAACCAGTGGATCAGCAGGAGATGAAAATAATGAATATATTATAAGCTGTAAAATTATGTAACTTGTAAAGAAGTTTTTAGGAAACTTTAATAATGAAATATGTAAAAGCTTAAGTTGAAGGGTGTGGGCTGAACTTTTGAAGATGTCTAACAAATGAATACTTCAGTCTGCTTGGAGCCTAAAGAAGGGGCAGGGATGGCTGAGCAGTGCTGTGAGCAGCAGCCTTGGCTGTGTGTGGCACTCAGATGATAGGACAGAGATCAGACGCCCCTGATCAGGCACCAACATGGAGCAGAGATCCGTTTTGGAGTGCCCCACTGGATCCAGGAGCTCTGTAGTACCACTAAAGCACGTCACTCTTTGATTTTGTGTTGTTGAGGTATCTCACTTATCCCAGCATGTGGGTCAGTTCAGCAGCCAGCAGATAGCTTTTGAGTCACAGTAGTGGTGAAACACTAAACTTTTATATGGGAACTAACATAAATTAAAGACTGATCATCAGATGTAAAGTGAGTTCTTGGACACCAGATCATGAATTTTGACAGGCTGTATATTATGACAGAAAGGGTAGCCACAAAAGCCACAAAACTCTTGCCATGCCTTGCTGCAAACAAGAAAGAGGAAAGTGTGGAGGTACATGTTGTTGACTTCTCATTTTTGCAACAAGAGCTCTGTAGATGGTTGCCTTTGCCTAAGATCTAAAACTCTTAAGAGTATGCATTAAAGACAGAGCTTATGGGATATTATGCCATCTAAATAAATCCGATTTCTATATATTTTCCAGCAATGGGAAAACTCAGGAGTGAACTGCAAACACTGATCTTCTTCATCCCAGCCCAACTTCTATGTTTCAGAGCTCTGTTTTAGATTAGGTTTAGAACTGGAAAGTCTCCATGAGAAAGAGCAGATGACCGAGGCACTGATTCTGCCAGATGCTGATTTAGTCTGGACCCAATCCAGAAAAGCACTCTAGCATTGCACTTTAAGCATGCAAGTAGCCCAAGAATTATCATATGCTTAGAGGTATACCAGGATCCAAGCTGCAGCATTCAGCACCTTGCAGGTTTGGGCACTAATTGCTCTGTCATCCACATCAAAACATGTGCAGCTGCAAAACTGCTCTTACAGCCACAGACTTGTGCAACAAGGATAAAACAACTGAGCCAGAGCACAGCATCCTCTCCAATTGTAGCCAGCTGTCTGTGAATCTAGAGCAGAACAGCTTTGGCAGTTGCTCAAGGATTAGCATGGACATGTGTACTCAGTATCACTTGGTAGCATTGCAGGTACATGGGAGGCGTTTAGCAGATAATTCATTGCTGAGATCTTTGCAGCTCATGCGAGAAGCATGCTCCAATACCATCTGCTTGAAGGGGAAGTGGGCAGGGGTGGGCAGAAGGAAGCTGTTCTTGCCCTCCTAAGCTCAGCAACATGGCTGGGACTCTGGTGGGTGAGGAAGTGCCCGTGCCTCGGGCTGAGGCAGGCAGGTGCTTCAGGCATCCAGATGCTCACCATCAGGGCAGCTAACACTGACCACGGCTGGCCTCTTGAATCATGCAGCTGCTTAGCTCCTGCTGCTGAGAGAGTGGGCAAGGCTGGGCAGTACGAAGTACTCTCCACGTGCTAAGCATTATAATCAACCTGACATCCTGTCAGCTGGCTGTGCTTCACAGGGCCCCTCTTGCTCTGAACGGGTCTTAGACTTCATCAGGACTGAGGGAGACAGAGGTTTTTGACCCAAGAGTCTTTGGAGAGTTTTAAATGGGGTAAGTGACATCATTGCCAGAATCCCGGCATTTATAAACAGCAGAGAGCTGAAAATGATCCCAGGGCTGTGGAATTCTAAGCATGTTAACAACCAGCAGCAGCTTGGGAACTGTGGGCAGGATGCTCAGTGTGATTGCAGCATCCCTCTGTAAAGCCCTCTGCTATTCCAAGAGATCACACAGATTTCATCAGACACATACCTTTCTTTTGTCCCCACGCATCATGGTTGTGTTTTCAATGCTCTTGATCTTGTTGCCTATGAACGTGTTCTCCTGAATCACAATTTTTTGCCCTCTGGGGTTGCATCTGGAAGCAGAAAAGGAAAAGTGGTGTTCAGGAACCTGAGTCACTACAGATAATGTAAGGAGGTGTTATTAAAGTGAGACAGTGTCATTCTTAAGTCTTGGGTCTTAAAAACCTTCTAGAAGCTGTTGCTGATTAAGAACATTGCCTCTTTCTAAAACTGCTGTATTCCTTCATTGCAGCATTTCAAAATTATTTAGGACTCACCTTGACAAAGGTGACCAAAGATCAGCACATGAGCAGACAAGAAACACCCAGACTTTCTGCAGACTGAAACCTGAGCATACTGACCAACTAATTAAATCAAGTGATTTTGGTTTGGCTAGTAAGAGTCCAGCTCTGTGCAGCCATGGCTCTTTACACTCTGGTTTGAGCACTTGCAATGCACTTCAAAATTCAAAATGTGTATGTAGCACGTGTTGTGCTGGTGTACGTCTGCACCATCCAAGGTGAAGGGCTTTTCTAACATCTTTAACTTAAGCCCTCAAATAAATGCATGGGACTTCTTGTGCTTAGCAGCACAAAGGCTTAGGAGCATATAACTTCTACAGGTGATGACCAAGGTTCGCTGCCGCAGAAAGCTAATACGTGAATCAGCCGTGCTTTTGCCAAATCGGTGCAAGACATTAACACCCTGGGTCAAGGGAGGGTTTATAGCTTTCAAAACAGCCTCGTTAGAAGCTGCCTTGGGTGACTTCCTGCAAGGCACTATTCTGTCTTAAGGATGAAGGGAAAAAAATTCAAAGGAAGCAAATCACATCACAGCTATAAGGAACAATGACAGAGTTTGGGGATTCAAAGTACACCAGTGAGGGGGGGGGAGAGAAAGAGGGAGAGAGAGGAAGTGAGACAACAGAAGGAAGTGGGGTCTGTGTCATTTCCCACAGGAATCCTCCTACAGCTTCTGCTGGAAAAGATAAGGCTGCCCCAGAGGCCAGGAGAGGTGGACACCACTCTGCAATTGTGTTTGAATTGATAAGATCAGAGAGTCAGGGAGCTGGAACAAGGGTTATGTGAGGTCCGTTGCCACCAAGGCACTCATTCAGAGCTGGCTTTATTCAGCATTCGTGACCAATTTTCTCTCCCTTGACATAAGGGTCTAGAAAAGACTTCATGTAATCTCTGTGGCTTTCCTATGACTGCGTAGTATTTCCTTACGGTATTTCCATCCTGCTCCAGCTTGAACACCCTCAGAGCAGCAGCCTGTGTGCCTTCTGCTTACCTGAGGTGCCAACAGCCCTGTCTGAGCCTATAGATCACTGCCATGCGACTTCCTGGCCAAGTGTCAGCAAGATGAGGGGTGCTTTCCTTGTGCAGGGACAATGGGTCACTTCTCAGACCCAGCACTGCTGCCAGGCTGCAGTACAGAGCCTGGGACACCAGTGGCTGTTTGTCACTTCTCCTTGTCAACTACAGCATTTGGAAAAGCACTGAAACTGAGAAAACAAGGAACCATCCAGCAGTTTTCTCTTTTGTGTCCTAGAATTGCTGCCTTATTTTTATGGATGTAAAAGCTGCCTTCATCCTCATCACCACAAAACAGAACTGAAATGCAGCTGGAATGGTTACAGGTGACTCCTCCACATCCATGGGACTGCCAGGGGTACACTGCCATTCAGATCTGAGCCCAGGCCCTGCCCCATAGATCACTCTTCTTATATAGCAATAGGAACAAAGGAAGTGTCTGCTCATAAAAGGTAAATCCCAAAAGGCATCTTGTGCCTTAACCATACAGGCTGCATCCAAGAGGGATAAGATAATAATATGTTGGTAAGTCAGAGGAATGTTGGTAGATGAGATAAAGCAGTTTCCAGTCTGACTGGTCGTCATTTTAAACTTATCTGACACAACTCTAATAATCTAGAAGGGGAAATCTATGGGGAGATCACTGCTTGTGATCACTAATTAAAACAAACAAGATGTGGTGGGAAGAAGTGACGTGGAGCCAGCAGCCCATTTGGCAGTGTGTTACCCACAGTGAGAGCTGCCCTTGTGCACTTACAGCGTGTCCGTGAGGCTGCAGGGCTGCCACTTCCACTCAACCTTCGGGTCAGGATTCCCACTTACAGTGCAATGGATTTTGTGCTCGCTTCTTAATTCCACACGCTCGATCTTATCAAAATCAGTTTCCTTTTCATAGATTTTGGGTCTCTCTAAAGAAACAACAACAACAACAACAAAATAAGTACAAAAGAACATGTTTACACCAGTGTTTCCATCAAAGGTTCAGCAGCCCCTTGCTGCCACCACTAACAGTGATGGTTTATCGATGCTGCTGAAGTTGTAGGGCAATTACCAGTGATACTGAAAGCATCATGCACATGGAGGAACACAGGCACTAGTTTTGATGTTTCAGAGATGCATCACAGCACTACCACATTCATCTGAATTGCTTTCAAATGCCATTGTGGCCGTGCTATGCTTCTAAAAATGTTATGCCATGAAACATCTGTCGCTTGGGGTCTGCAGGATCAGGCTGCTGCTGCAGGTACTGATGGCACCACAGTGTTTGACTTCTGATGTCACCTCCAGAGAGGAACCTTATCAAGCAGCTGCTGCTGTGCCGCATTAATACCACTGTGCAAGGTTCTCCCCAGGGTCGCTGCAAAAAACTCCTTTTGATCTGAAAACACTGCTTACCTTTTCTGTTTATATGTGCCCTGCACTGGATGAAGGGGAGAAGAAGGCAAGGGAGAAGTGATGGATGGAAACCACTAGTAGAGTTACACCAAGAAATCCTTACTACAGAAATAGCAAAAACATTGAAAAGGTCACTGCGTTATTCCCATCTGGAGGGACTGCAGGATCACACCCTTGAATTGGAAATCTCACCAGAGCAGATTTGCATGTGTGACACTTTCAGGGCTGCTTGTTGCCAGCAGGAAAATAAAAAAACCCAACACTTTGTCCCATCTATTTCCAGCTCCCATGGGAACATGCAAAAATGAGAAATAATGTTAAAAAATCTCCAAAGTGAACTGAACTTTTCCTAACCTTGAAGAGGGTGGGTTTGAGATTGGAATGAAAGCACTGGCTCTTCCCTTGTGCAGACAGCACTGCCCATCCCTAGTCCTATCTTTGTGTGCCTCTCATAACAGGAAACCACACAGATTTATTGGTTGGGGTCCGGCAGTGGAACCCCTCTGTCCAGCCGAGAGCGGCCGCTTTACATGAAGGCTTTTGACAAGTTGGGAAGTGAATGCAGATTAGATTTCTATTTTTTGGTTTAACTTATTTTTCTGCTGTCAAGGAGGCCCCAGATGTATAAACAGGAGCCACTGCCCACCCTCATTAATCTTGAGCCCTTTCCCTATTCCTTTTTCTTCATTTTTTTTCCCTTCCAGCCCTCCTCTCTTGCCCAGGGACCCACCACTCCAACTCCGTATCTCATCAACAGGACCCTCACCGACCATCCTTCTTGCTGCCAGGTCAGACTCAGAAGGGTACTCTGACCTCAGCATTGCCAGAAATACATCAGGTTTCCTTCTCTGCCCAGTGAAAGGAATTGACTATAGCTGCTTCAGCTATATCCCAACTTTCATAGTAAAACCTTTGCTGCTTTAAAGGACCTTAATTAGATCCCAATTAGCATTTCACTTAAAAGAAAACCACAACTGACAGGACTTGGTTTGGTTTTGCTGTTGCACCCTTCTTTGCCTTTTGCTCCCCTTTGGTCTGCCTGCAGATGCATCTCTGCCAGGCTCCAAAGTCCACTCCTCACCTCAGGGGCAGCACCGACATTTTGGGACAGAGGAGGGGAAGCAGGGAGCAGACGGAGCAGCTCTTCAGCCTCTGCCTGAGATCTTTCCTGCACATCCTCATCAGGAAGCAGGAGCAGTTTCTGGGCTAAGCAATGTCTTGCTGACCAAGTGCATGGAGATCTGTGGGTGTATGGCCCATCCACGGCACAGACTTTTGGCACCAGTGTTGAATTTCCTCGTAACTAGTGTCTCATTTCCCACCACCAAATTATTTCTGATCATAAAAATAATTTTGCAAAATTCCCCACAGACAGAAGTGCATTCTTCATGGTCTCATACATTTTTCCTTTCAGTCTCAAATCCTTTATTTTGCATGTTTGGACTGAACTCAGAAGCATAATTTCAACTCAGAAATAGAGACTCATGTTCAGTGTGAAAGGTTACTCGAGTGTTGTGCTTTTGAGCTGAAAGAACAAAGATTTGCACACCTGGGGACAGGGACACACATCTGGTGTTTGTTTTTGTCTGAAAGAGCATGGGGGACAAACTAAGTTTGACTGCAATCTTTGAATGTTAGGAGATTTTTTTGTGAAATGATGAATAAGTTGAATGTCATTTAAATTATCCTTCTAAAAAAGAAATAATAGTTTTAACTTGATCTAATTAAAATAAGAACATCTGTGAGTGACAAATGAATTCCTAATTCCACAATTACTTCACTGCACGGCACTATTAAATATTACCTGAAACCTAGAATGAGTCAAAATGATTCATCAATTGAAATAATTAGTATTTATGAGGTTTGAGCAATTATTTTCTTAAATCTTGAGGGGCTGGCTAGAAGTGCCTCCCCATCATTTCTCTTGCAGTGCATTAAAACATGGCTAGTGTGGGGTAGTAGTTAATTCTGGGCATGGCATTCAGAAACAGAAGTGTTTTTGTAAGTTCCTCTTTCTCCCTGCACAGGGTTCAGTGGAGGTGCGTGTCACCCTTGCAGTGACTCTTGCTTTGGCATTACCCCAGTGGGAGCTCAGCCCTCTCCCCATTTTGGAAGCAGTTCTCTGTGCTGTTAGAGATGCCTCAGGTTTGTGGTGTGGAATGTGCTGGGGGACATTTATTGGGCTGAAAACTCAGTGAAGCTCCTCACACTGTGCTGGCCACGTGCTGGCCATCCTACCACTGTGCCCCTGACAGCCATTCCTTTTGTTCATTGCTGGACCAGATTCTGCCTGCAGAAAGTGCCCCCATCAGTGACAGAAAGCCCTGGGCCTGTTAAGCTCAGTGTCTTCTCTGCTAGGTGCTCACCTTTTAGATTTGCACAGACTGTAACCAGTGTGCATCTGCAATAACCTTGCCTGCAGAATGGCTCTGCACTTGGCAGCTAAGGATTTTTTAACCCAATGCCGTGATTACTTGATGTACACCTCATGGTGTATTTCTCAGATAGCTCTCTCCCTCTTCCATGCCTGCTTTGCTTTCTCTTTCACACCTGCTTACAAAGCAGTGTGAAGGGTTATGCACCCGCTCCTGTGCATCTCTGGTCAAGTGCAGGTGTGGGGGGAGGCTTGGGGTAGGAGTCCAGTTGTACGCACTGCCAGAATCCAAGTCTATTTCAGGCTGCACCTTAAATGAAGCATCTGAAAAAACGCAGACACATTTGCATGTATAGAGCTATCCTTAAGCATGCAAAAAACCAAGCCTGCTGGAGCCTGAGAGCACCACAACAGCAGAGTGACACAGCAGCTGCCCCTGTGCTGTGCCCTGCAGCGCTCTCTGCCTGCTCTCCTGGGCACAGTGCAGCCCTCCTGGCTCCTCCTGGGCTCTCCAAACATTTCCCCACGTGCTCTTGCCCTGAGCACTCCTGCAGCAGTGCTGAGCTGCACTGAGCTGCACTGCACACAGCACATCACTGCACACTTTCTTTCTGACCTGAAGCATCCCTCGCTGTCCCACTTCTTGCCTTCAGCCCCTCCCCTGAGGTCTGACCGCCTGCTTCCAACCTCTGCCTCCCATCCCTTGACAGCTGCCCTCCCCAGGCTGAGTTTTCTCGAGCAGAAGCCAAACAAACCTTAAAAGCTTTCTCCTCTCTGGCTGCTTCTGCAATGTTCAGAGGGCTTTAAATGTATCAAAATAAGTGGGTTTTTGTCTCTCGGCTGAAAGTGTGATCGTATCCCCAGCCCTCTGTGCAGAGGTGCAATTGCTGGTGTGAGAACTGACCCGAATAACTAATGACTTTGCTGCTACTGCACTGTGAAATGCAATCAAAAAGCAGTTCTGCTTACTGTAAATTTCAAATTGATCAGCATTATGCAAATCTCATCTCACTTTCTTGTGTAGTGTTTAGTCTGTAACATTAGGAGAAGACTGGGACAGTGACCCCCTGGCATTACTCCTTTGGCAAGAGACTCTTTTATCTCCCAGTGCGTAGCAGATGTTATTATGGAGCGGCGTACTTGTCACCCAGAGGAGCATCCAAATATAGAGGCCAGCACATAGAAATGTTCTCTGTATTTTGCTTTACTTCCAGTGACCTGAACAGAAATTCTGTTTACGCACCTTCCCCACTACTAACTGAGTTTCAAAAATGTTTTCATATTGAGCAATCATTAAAACACCACAGAGTGGTCCAGTGAAGCATTTCGCCTCAGCCTGATGTACTGTGCTGGACTATGGGTCTTCATTAAAACTATTCACAGTGTCCATTTGATTTCAGTTTGCCCTTTCTATTTCCCAAAAGCAGAAATAATTTGCACTTCAGAATACTTCATCTGTGTTTCTGTGGTACTTAATGGAAATTGAAGCTCTGCAAGCTGAGCCAGGTGAATACTTGTAACGTAGATAGGAAGCTCATTAACACATGCTTAGACTGGTCAAATGGTATGGGGAAAAGAGGATGAAATTTCCCTTGAGTAAAAACGCTTCATCTGTGTTCAGCTTACAAGTGATCATTGCAGTTCTCCTTCGTTTTTGTTGAAAGAAAGAAAAACTGTCTGAATTAAATTAGTTAAAATGACTTTTGTTTCAGGCTGAGCCGTTTCCTTCTGGGTGGCTGTCTCGTTCTATTGGCTGTTTTGTTTTGCTCTGGGTGGATTACACACAACCAGTGCCAGGATGAGGTGAGCAGCCCAAGTCCCACCGTGGTCCCACTGCCAGGAACAGCCTTGGGCTCAGCAGTAATGGGCCCCAGCCCGTCCTGCAGCACACTGCCTGCTGCTCCTCTGCAGGCTGCAGTGCCAGCAGGGTGGAAGCAAATGGCACAGAAGCCATCCAGCTGGATACTGGAGGAGCACACTGTAGGAAGAATCACAGGGCTCCTGCCATACCCTACTGGGAATGTTGTGGTTAAGATGATTGCTGTTTGGTTTGTATTTTTTATGACCTTGTAAAGTCACTTTTAGATGTGTCTCTCTGTACCTTGGAGGAAGGAGGTTGTCTCTTTCAGTCACGTTTCCAGATCTATCACCCTCACCTTTCTCCTCCAATGCTTTGGGGAAAAAAAGAAAGCTTTTTCTTGTCTGTCTCTCATTCTTTCTGGCTAAACAGAACTGAAAAGCAAATGCAAGATAGTGAGCTGCTTAATTTTTAACAGAGCAGGCAGTTTTCTAGGATTTTTCTCCGTGCCCCCTTTGCCTGCTTTTCAAAGGAGAAAAGCCCCATTTAATATACCTGCAGACTTGGCTGAGAGCATGGAAACAAGTGCTGCCACTTCCCAACTTCTCCCAGCTCTGGATTTCAAGGGCTGCCAGAAGGGGATTGCTGCTACAAAGACATGAGCTGAAAGTCTGATTTTTCTGGCAAACTGCATCAGGCCCACACCTTCCTCTCCCTGAAATTGGTTTGGTAACCCCCAACAGAAGGAAAAAGGTGCATCAGGCTTTTTTTCACCAGGGAGCACACAGAAGCTGAGGGCAGGCTGGGCTGCAGGGCTGCAGGTGTGCAGGGACTGTGCGATGTCTGGGAGAAAACTCCTCATCTTTTGCTAGTAACTGTGCAAGAATGGCCTGATGCAGTCAGTTTGTGTTCCACATGTTTTCTTTTCTTTCATGTATCTCCCAGAAAAAGTCAGGTGTTTCTCTGCTGCCTGTGCCTGTTATCACAAGACCTGAAGGACAAACTGGAGCACCATGTGCTGGTGCAGCACTTCACACTTGCTTTCTCCCAGAGCACTGGCTAAAGCCAGAGCTGGCAGTACACGCAAGGAAAGCAAAGCAATGGGCTCAGGCAGGAACACATTGAAATAACAGCTTGTTGGAGACAGGCTGTGTTTTATTCACAGGTTTCTAAGTTTGCTCATCTGGCCCAGGAGATGGAAAGTCACATTTTCTATTTTGGCTTTTCCTGAATGAGTTATCCTCCAAGGAGCTACACTGCAGTTGGATGTGACATGCAACGGAAAGCCAGTCCTGGCAGAATACTGACGCATGCAAGCAAGGTGAAGGTTCTGTACAGCCCTACTTCTCCTATCTGGCTCAACCTTTTCACCTAATTGCAGTATTAATACAAAGAAATTCCCATTTCTCAGATCTAATGTCCAGCACAGAGATTTCTGTGGCCCTTCCATGCACTGAAGACTGTGTGTGACTCCCCTCTGCTGCCCTTAGATGAGCTCCATCCCTCCAAGAGCTCTTTGCTCTGACCTGGCACAGCCCGGCATTAATTAACCTCATCCTGAGGGCTGTCTCCCTCTTCAGATTATTTTTGGATCTGGTTAAGGTGACAGAGTATTGTTCCCATGGATCACCATGTATTTATTAACTTCTGTGGAGATCGCTGGGGACTCCTTTGATGTCAACTCATCCCTTGCAAGCCAAAGTAGGTCAGGCACAGAACTCCCTTTGCCTTTGATTTTAAACCAAATATGAAGAGCTGGCCTGACTACAGAGTAGGGCAACACATGCATCATTAAGTGCTCTGGAGCTAAATTCTCCCTAGTAACACAAATCGAGGTACAGCCATCTCAGTGACATAATGGGGAGCACATGGCAACGCACATGTGAATTCTGCATGCTAGGGGTCTCCTAGTCTGGTCCATGCCCAGGAGAGAGGGAATTTGTAAGGAGCCTGTGAATAACTACTGCTTTTGGTAGAGCTATTACTAGCACTTTGCACTGCACTTCTTAGAGATACAATGAAAAAGCTTTGGGGATCAAGACTCTTCAAGGGAATGTAATTTCAATTGACCAGAGCAGCAGGAACCCAAAGCAATATTTGCTGGAAGAGTTTTGACAGAGCACAGGAGAGAAACTTTGGGACAAAGGAGAAAGGAAAAGTGGTGAAGGAGGTTATTCATCCAGTTTTGGTTTGGTTTTTTTTTTTGGAATTAACTTCTGCTCCTATACAACCTTCACTCACAGCGTGATGGTCAGAGCATGCTGACTGCCCCACAAAGGGCTCAGCAAGAATTCTGATACATGCAGATGACTTGTGCAAGGGTGAGAATGAAATGCAGCCTGCTTCCCCATAAATAGATTTGGGGATTTTTTGTTTATGTTTTGTTCTGAAACGGCTTTGTACTTCAGCCTGCAATAACTCTTTTCTCCCACGTTTCTCCTCCTTGGCTGGCTCAGATGTGCAGCCACCAGCTGTTTGCTAGGATTGTTCCTTCTTCTTGCTCCCTCTCCTCCAAATTCTTTGGGACATTATTTTCTTGAAGCTTTTCTCAATAAGAATTTAATCAAACAAAACAAAAACACAGCAACCCACCGCTTCTTGGACAGTGTTTGATGTGTAAATATGTAAAGAAGGAGAGTTTTGAAAATGCAGTCAGCTGCCTCCTGGGGACTTGAGTCCTACAATGAGCCAACAGGGAGATATGTGCTCCTCTAAGATGAAATTCCAGCTGCCCTGAGAGCATGGGTGACCAGGGGCACAGCTAAGCCACTTCTTAAAGACACTGTTTGCATAGCAGTGCTATTCTCCTCTGGGCCAGACAGCAAGTTCACAGTTTGGTGTGCCTGCTTTCAGCATATCGCTGGGGCCAGCACTGCTACCAGCTCCCAGGCAGCAGCTCGGGGCCTTATTTGCCCGTTTGCTTCTTGTCTCTGTGGAGCTCAGATGATAAGTACTTCTGCTCCCTGCAGACACTCATCAGTTTTACGGCCATATCAAGCTTTGCAGGGGAATAGCTCCTACTTTCTGCACTCATTACTATGAAGCAAAATACCTTGCAAGTACAGTACTTCATGCCAGAAGTGCTGTGCTGGCTACCAGTTAAGTGTCTGGAAGATGATTCCAAAGAAAGCTTGCAGCAGTGCAGGTCTTTCAGCAGGTCAGGAGATAACAGTGATGTAAGCTGCTGTCCTGCAGGGCTTGGGCAGATCCCTCATTTTCTCATCCTATTTAAGGGGTTCTCTTCTGTTGTTATTACAGAATAAAATGCACTGCAAAGTTAATATAATACAACTTGATGAGTAAGAGTTCTAGTGCTATTTATACTTTGTTTGTGGATAACATTTCACTACTCTATTAACTTTGAACTTCCTCTGCACCTATTTCAAATTGACAGTGATGGGTTTGTCACAGCACATTGCCTGCCAGTTACCCTATCTGCGCTGCTCAGGAGAATTAATGATGTATTACTTTGAAGGCACTCACAGGAGAGGGGGCTGTATGCTTGCTTATAATTTCCTCAGAGTAGTGTCTATTTGCAGGAAGAGAAAGTATTCAAATGATATTTACCTTTACATTCCAAAGCCAATTTAAATAATACAGATCAGAATTCACTTTCTTTCCCAGATGCAGCACTGAAATTTAAAAGACTGTCCCTGCCTTCTGGGCACTAATGCTGTTACTCAAAAAGAAATGCTACCCCTTGGTTCCAGGAAGCTGCATGATGGGCATGCAGTTGGCACGAGGCTTGGCAGGTGGGCTGCTGAGGGCAACACCTCTTACACATGCTGCAAAACCGATGCACCTACCACTGCGTTGACTTGCAAACCCGAGAGAACTTTTCCTTGAAGTCTGTTAATACCAGTGTTCAAATTCCAACTTCAGTAATTGCAGACTGCCTGTTTCTAAGCAGAGACATTAATCACCCCTCTCAGCACAGAGATGGTTCTGTTTCAGCGGTGGGCAAGGTAATCCTACATAAAATATCTGCAAAGCATTTTGGCCTCCTCCTGCTGAAGCGCCAAACAATTGGATCTGCTCAGGTGTGATACCAGGACGTCAGTCACAGGGACTGGAGATGAAGAGTCAGGTTGTTTGTTTAGGAGTCGAGGGAAAAATTAAAAGCTGCATTCAGGTTGTTTTTTGAATATAAAGCAAATCACGCCCAGTTCTGAAAAAAAAGCAGTCCATTTTCCCTAGCTGAAAGCATGAGAAAAAAAGTATTCTCCTGCAGTCAGATAAGCTTCAGGAACAGAATTTTCCTTTTTTGATCTCTTCCCACATGCATCTGGGCTAAATGACCCCATCCTTGGGTCGCATGCTTCAGATCCACATGCTGGGTTAGTGCTGCAGAGGGAAGAGCCTGGCAAGGAAGAAAGCTTCCCTAGTTTTGTTTCATTCCTATCTGCAGTCTGGGCAAACACCTCGTTGTTTGCAGTCATTTGCTTAAAAACAATGGCTTTCATTGGCAGGTATTTTCCATTTTGGTCTCATTTGTGGGATGGCCTTTTTTTTACCAGGAAAGAAGCACCTGCTGCTCATGTTTCCTGTGCTTCAGCAGGCAGTACGTTCACTGGTCAGCAACGGTCCTGCAGCTGCTGGCCTTTGCATAATCTTAAGAAAGGGTGTTTTGCAATCAAACAATTATTCCTGATTGAAGTCCTCATTGGGCTGATCTGAAATAAAGGCTGACAATGAGCACCACGCTAGGCAAGTACTGTGTGAGAGCCAGAATAACACATGCCTGTACATACAAGAGAGATGAAAGGCTTGTACTGTACTTAACAGCACGGATGGTTTAATCCTGAAATAGCATCTTGCTCCTACAAACAAGGTCTGTTTGTTTTTGATATGCCTATTTGTGGAATGGCTGCTCTTCAACTAAACATTCCCTTTTGCACGCAAATGCTAATATTTACCTTGACAAGATAATTTATTATCATTCTTAATTTTCTCTTCCTTTGAATGTTTCTGTTCTCTAACAAGACAGCAAAACCATTGTATGGATAAACAACCCCAAGGGAATAAATGGCCTCAGTTTAACACATTCCTGGCCATCACTGAGCTGACCATGAGCATGTTCCCAGCTCTCTCCAGTCCTATAGAACACATTAAGGGTTTAAGTTGGTGCAAGCACTAGCTCTCTCAGTAGGCCAAGTGAGCCCAGGTAACAAGTTCTCCATTTGTTATGCATTATTCCTTTGTGAAAGGTGAAATGAGAAAAAAACAAATGCTGGAAGTTACATAGTGCAACAGTACATAAGTAATTCAAGACAGGACAATTGAGAATATTTTTAGTTGTAAAGAGGAGAAAGAGAAAAGAATTTACCATAGAAAAGAAAACAAACCTCCATCAACCACTTTACTTATCTCACTGCCTGAGCAAGCCTTGGGAAATACAAAAGAAACCAGAGCTAAGATGCTGAACTCCTGCTGGGCCTCATGATTCTGTCTCTGTTCCCAAGTTCACCGCATTAAAAGAGGCAGTAGATGTGCAAAGAGACAATGAGCTCTGCCTTCCGTCATCCCAACGAGGGAGATTAATAAATGTGACTCCAGTATTTCCATTCCCTCTCTGTCAAGTAAGCCAGCTTCACTGCACTCCATTTTCTATCCCTCAAATGCTCCCAGCAGATAAATGACAACACACTAAATATGAATTGCAGACTTAGACAGTATTTCTGCCGCAGGATGATGGAGAGACATGAAAGACAGAACAGCTTATCTGGTTCCTTCCGCCAGCACGTTTGGGACTCTTCCTATCCCAACAGGATGTTCCCCAGTGTTTTGCCCAAGCTAGTTCTTAATCTCAAGGGATAAAACTTCCACCACTTCTCTTGGGAAACTGTGCCCCCAGCTCCAGACCTCACTACTAGATATCCTCCCAAACTCCTATTGACAGGCTGTTCACTTTCAAGCTGTTTCCATGTCCCTCTACAGACACTGTCCCAACAAAAAGATGGTGCAGTCTATTTCTGAGGTGCAACAGCTCAATAGGAAGGTAGTTTTAGATGACCTGGTTTCAGCCTAGCTGCTCACTGCAGATCTCCATTCTATTGCCTCTATTCAGCATGGGTTGACATGAAATGGATCAATAGGGTTTCCTAAATAAGGCGGTATTCTACGCACAGTGTTGTAGGAGCTCATTTCAGGTAAACATGGGGACTTCTCTCTCCTTTCTGCTGACTGATAAAATAACATCACACAGAAAAAGAGAAAGAACACAGCAGAATCATTACAAACATCAAGTCCTTACCTGTCACTACCAGCTGCATGGTGAGGTTCTTGTACAGGCCATATTTTGCATTGCTCAGGACAATGGTGTAGTTCCCAGCATGCTTTGGTCGCACATCTCTTATGCCCAGCCTGTACTTCGCTGGGTCTGGCTCGTAGCAAGTTTGGTTATCCTTGATCAGTTTGCCATCTTTGTACCTGTTGTGAGAGTTCCAGCAAGGCTCATCACGTACACATTTGGCTGTTAGCCCTCAGAAAGCCTTACCCAAATGAGAGTGGTTAAAGGGTCATCCTTCAGAAACAGCACTGCAGACAGATCTGGAACCCCTGCTTGAACTGAGCTTCTATTCCCTTGCCCTTTCACACTAAGATTGAGTAGCATCTGCAGTGCTATAGGAAGAAGATGTTTTAATGAATCTGAGCTATCAGTGCCTCTTGTATGCTCAACTATTAACAGAAATGCAAATGGAGGTGCCCCCGAATTGTTGTGGATGGCAAACAGCACCTTGCACACACAATACTAAGTGCAATAAATGACGGGTTAGCCCGAATTTGTATCATTAGTTTTAAAACGAGGTATTAATTAATCACATATGTTTTTTCAGCATGTATGAATGATCCTTTACTATTTATAAAAAAGTTAGAGAGAGTTTAGAGTCAAGAGGCAGGAATTTACAACCCTGAACCATCACGAGGAGTGGGTTGGGCGAGGCTCCATGACCTTCTCCTGCTCGCTGCTAACCCACAGTTGGGTTATGAATATGAAATAGGGCAGACTTTGCCACACACAGAGCTTCAGACTTGGTGGAAGGAGAAGCTGGGGTACATGTCCTGCTGTCTGAGCATGCTGAAAGCCTCCTCTGCAGTCATTCAAACTGCGCTGAAAGACCTCCAACGTCAACATCTGCAGCATGTGGGGAAGGAGGCTCTGGTGGTCCCAGCTGCCACCGAGCTGCTGCGTGCTGAGCCCTGGGAACAAAGCCTGGCAGGGGAAAGGGGATGCTCCCCCTCTAGCTCCCATAAAGGTTTTTATCTCCTAAAAACCAGAGGCAATTAAAAATAGCTCCTGGCATGCAGAGTTCATTGATTGGACTGAATATTGGATAATTTCTTGTTAGTTTGCTGCTAGGAAAATACAGCAAACCCATTCCTGAGCAACACCTTATGCTGGCTGCCAGGCCACCCTGAACAGCACTCAGCTGGCCAGGGAAGGGCACTGGGGAGTGTTGCCAAGTTTCCTGCTCAGCTGGGACAGGCAGAACTGCTCATGGTGAGTGAGGTGGGGCTGGGAAAGAGACCTATGAAATAAAGCATAGAGAAAGCAGCAGGGCTGAGGACAAGTGATTTAAGGGCAACGAGAGAAATGAATGTCTCCTGCACTCACTGGCGGCCCCTTTTCACCTAATCCATCACAGTCCAGGTGGAGCTTTACAGCGTGTAGGAGGAGTCACTGGCATCGCTGGTGGGACCCAATCAGAATAAATGATTTAAAAGATAAAAAGAGAAATATTTTTTCATGTTAATAGTGTATCCTGCAGCTTTCTGCTGAGCCCTGCATCCCTGCAGACTAGCCACCACTAAAGCTGATCAACCGGCAGCCCTTCCCCAGCAGCTTTCCACTGGTTCCAATTTGTGTCTAGTGCAAAGAAAACATCTATTTTTCCTGTAGGAAACTTTTTTTTTGCATGACTAAAGTGGGAAAATAGCATGGGAAAGAGGTACGGCTTGCCACTTTCACAAAGCACACAGCAGCATGGAAAGAAGTGACTCCTTGGCTGAGCTGTGAGGCCATGGCTGTGAGTGTTCCCAACTTCCACCCGCTGTCAGTGAAGGAGCAGCGAAAATGTGCTCCAGACAGGAGCCTCAACAAGGCATGTTCTGCTTTGGCTCCAGGTGATGGTACTCACCAGGTAACAGTTGGGCGAGGGAAGGCATCCACCTTTGCAGCCAGTTTCAGTGACTTGTGTCCTGATGTAATCTCATAGTAAGGGCCTTTCTTGTGCGACACTTCAAGGAAAGGTTTGTCTTGAAAGAGAAACAGATAAGAAGACAAAGAATGGCAGATTTGCCACAGTGCAGTGTTCATATCTTTGCTCAGTGCTGTGTCTATCCTTGATCTTTTGCAGCTGCAGATGTGCAGAAGCTGGAAACAGCCAAATGTTATGACAGCCTGGTAGAGCAGTTGGGCTGCACAGCTCTGCCACAGTCAGTGAATTATATCTCCATATTAAGGACTTTTTATTTAATGAAGAGAATTAGCAGCTGCTGTGCCCCTGGTGCTGCATGTCTAAGTGCTGGGGTATGCTGTCCCCATGCCAGCCTGACAGATTTTCCAGGCCATCAGCAACCACTCTTGGAGCTGTCTTTTCAGAGTAGCTGAGCCCCAGTTCTCCCATGCCCTCAGATACACCGTCTTGAGCCCTGTGATGGTTTTTTTGAAAACATCCTTCTGGATGCTGACTCTCATAGAATTATTACAGATTATTAATGGCTGTTTTAACTAGTTGTCATTCTTCCTGATGACATTTAGGTATCAGCAGATTTAGTAATGGGGCATTATCCTTTCAACGTAACACTCCTGGCTCTTGGCTGTTATGGTTTAGCTGCAGAACTTACCGTACACCGTAACAGTGACATTAGCTTCCAGCCGTGTTACATTGAATGTTCTGCATATGTACAGGCCTCCATCTTCCATGGTGACATTTTCAATTGTCAGGCTGCTGCCAACCTTATACACGGGTTCGCTCTGGTCCATTGCTCTCCTGGGGTAGGGGTGCTGGAAGTCAGCAAAAGAAGAGGTCAAAAAGCAGCATCATCGGGATTGCTTTGTTTACCTTTCTGAAGTCCACCAGTTAAGAAAAGCAGTGATTCATATCAAAATTATCATATCTCCTCATCACTGAAGTAAATATTATAAAAGACAAATCAGCAGGAAGAGCTCTTGTGTGAGTTTTCATTATCAAATCTAATGAGAAAGAAACAGTGGAACTATGGCGTGTCTCTGCTGAAACGTGGGCATGCAGGTAAATGATGGGATGCTGCAAAGATCAGCCCTGCCCAGGGATCTCACTGCAAAACTGCCTTTGGCTTCTGCAGGGTCACTGCTGTGCCTTTTTCTTTCAGGGTCACTGTCAGTTTTCTCGTCTTAGAAAGAAAGCCTACTTTCCAAAAGAATAACAGATATATTATGACAGCCAAATGCCAATGCAAATTCCTGAAGAATGCGAGTAAGCGTTTTATTATTCTGATAGGATTTTTGATATTTGGTCAAGAAATTTTACATTTATAATGTTCGAAATCTAAGGAGGTTCCTCTTCCATCGTGTGGGTTTCAAGAAACAAAATTCAGTGACGCTGGAATTTAGAAGCTTGCATTCTATAAACTCTATTTTTTTTCTGTAGTTTCTTCACAGAAACAAAATCAAACATTCTTTTGTTAAGTAAACAAAATAAGTCCAAAAATAATCGAATTTTAGGGGGCACATTTTACACCGTTCCAAGAGGCTTAGATGCTCCTTTGAAATGTATATTTTGCAGAATTAAAATAGAAAGCCATCATTTTAATTCTGAACATCAAATAGAACCATGAATACTATATTGGATAGATGAACTGGTCTGGAATTATCCCTCCTCTCTGGCTCTCCTTAGGAGAACTGGAAGGTTCTGGAAGTACATCAAAGTGTCACATAGTTCTAGGTCAAGTTCAGCATTTCTGTACTGCATTCCATAGAAAGCTCAAGAACCTGCTTTCAGAATTTAAATTCAACTCTTTGGTGAGGTCTGAGCAGATACAATTGGCTTTTGTTCTGCTTTCCCCTACTTAGTGTGCCAAGATGGGTGAGCAGACTCACAGCTTGCATGCTGCATGACTACCCTTGAGATGTAAGTCACAAGCTGAGAAGAGGCCACAAATAATGCAATAGTGATTTGTTCCAAGAAGAAAGATTTTCTTCTGGCTTTTCTTGCAAGCACATGTTTAGCATGAGATTTGCAGTTTAATTTACAGGCTCGAGATGGTAGACACATCCTTCCAGTACTTGAAGGGAGTGTATAACAAGGAGGGGGAATTACTGTTTACATGGGTTGATAGTGATAGGACAAGGGGAGATTTAGGTCAGATACTGGGAGGAAGTGGTGACACACTGCACCAAAGCAGAATCCTGAATTTTCATCAACTCACTCTCCCATTAGGACATGTCCATATGAATTCGATGCGCCCATTGATGAAGGTTTCTGCTTTGCATTCCAAATGGAGAGTTTCTCCAACCAACAGCTTTCTGGGAGTTGCCTTCAGAGCCAGGTTCTGCACTCTGTCCTCTGAAAGGAAAAGAATAAAGGTATAACCCCACAGCACTCTATGCATAAATGACATTTAAAATAGAAGCCACACTTTGAATGCCTCTCCAGCATCTGCTCCTTTCAGTTTATAAAGCACTTCACCTTCTTCTTTAATACCTATGGAAACTGTTGGAAACAGCAAAAGCACACCACGGAAAAACTAGGCCAGTTGTATAAACGCCTGAACGTCAGCTGATCAAAGTGGTGAGATGTGGACACACTTATGTATGAATTATTTTCTTGCTTTGGCCATGCTTGGCTCCAACCTTCAATCCCAAAACATTCTGATACTATTCTTGTACTACTCTTCATTCCTAAGAAACAAAGATTGAGATGTGACTCAACATTTTCATACCTCAGAGAGGGTTAATTTGTATAAAATATAACAAATTTCTCCTTTCCTAAGATGGATGGTTACCTTTTCTTATTGAATGGAACCAACATCACGGTCTTATTAACTGATGTCTTAAATGCATCAGCTCTGACAAAGCCTGCTTCAAGGCCGTGCCTCTTGGACTATGGTGCAGCATAGCAGATACAATTCGAACTGCTGTACAGCGATACATTTCAGAGAAAGGTCATGCTGGTGTGCTTTGGGGCTAGATAAGGATGTCCTCATGGGTTTTTTTAGCTTTGCATTCACAATTTTAGTAATAAATAATTACTCCAGCAATGAAAGAAAAATAGAGAGAGATTTACAGGATCTTTATTTGGCTGCTATACAAATTTGTCCTTGTTTAAAGCTGAGTGCTAATTGTATAGGAGGATGCTATAATCTAGCAGGAATGAAGTCATAATCTCTCCTGTGAAAAATACAATGTATGAAAAAAAAAGTGCATTCTTGTTAGCTTCCAGTACTCCAAAATGTAATGATTGGTAGCTTCAAATTTGGATACAAATTCTGAGCTGAAGGGCAACTGTAAATACAAGGGAAAGGACATAGTAAATCACCATGAGAAACCACATAAAAAAGCAAATATATGAATATGTTAATGAGTTTTTTATACCATGATTTTGTGTGTTTAATGACCAGAAGCAAAAGGAAATCTAATGTTTGGTTTATTCTGAATCAGGATTTGCTTTAATGTAAATATCGCTCTATCCACGCCAACAAAGCCTCAGTGAGGTTTGCATAAAATGCTCCTGTTCTGTGCCACCTCAACACCTGGCAATGTGAGTGGATCAGGAAAACTACTGAAGAGGAAAAAAGGGGAAGAATGAGTTTGCTTTAAGTGTCGCAGTTTGGATATGCTACAGATACATAACAGTCAGATATACCAAAAATTCTTAGTGCTAACTGATAAATAATAGCTGGTGGCTTAGCAATGAAACAGAAATATTGTGGTCATTCCTTGGCATGCATTTGTCACTCACCCAGTTTCTGTACAAGGTAATAGGATGTGAACACACTTCCATTGATGTTTGCAGTGCATGTGAGTACTCCAGCATAGGTAAAAGCATGGGAGGGGATGACGAATCCTCTTTTTGGGTCCCACACCATCTTCTTGAAGGTTAAGTCTAAAGGATGAGGATACTGAAAGAGAGCAGACAATAGGAGGTGGCTGAGACATAGCCTTTCTCCTCAGGTCATAGCGCCAAGCAGCCAAAGCTGTTCTGCTTTATGGACAAGGGGGGTATTTGGCCTTTCAGGCTGATTGGTCATTCCATAACCATCTCAGGCAACAGCAACATGTACAAATAGGAAAGTCTTCCCTGAGGTACAACTGTTTGAAATCCAAGACTTGGACAATGTAACTGGGGCTCTTGATTCAGCAGCCACAAACCTCTCAGACCTTATGCAAGATACAGTGCTACCCATTTTAAACACAATTTCCCCCATCTTTTTACTGGAAGTAACTTTGCCTGTCCTTTGGAAGCTTTGCAGAGTAACCTTTTTGGAAGTGCCTAGGAACAAAGCTTTGCTTTATGTAATGCTACATGTACGTACCATGCGTTTTTCTCAACATACTTTAAAATAAGCGTTAAGTTAGGCCTCTAAAAGTCTACGCCATTCTCTGACTCTATGATTAGCAAAGTGATGCATACATCAATCGTTCTACATTCATAAATACTGATATTGTTCCATGAGTCTTAGAAAAAAGAATCATAACTTTGATCTTCATCTTTGTGTTATGCAACACACAATTTATTCTTCTGTCTTCAAACAAACAGGAGTCTTGTATGAGCAGCGTGGCTTAAATTGGATTCAGTTTAAATAACACTCCTGTTCTGATGAAATTTCAGCTCCAGGCTTTGAGAGCTGATGCTCATACCTCTCCTGGGAACACGCTGCTGATCGGGCTGGCATTGCTTTTTATGTCCCTTATTATCAAGTACTCAACACAGAACAAAGACCATGGAATTAAGAGTTTTGGGCAGAGACTGGTCGTATTGCTCTGGGATGGCAGGCATGGCTTTCTTCTGGAACAGAGGTCCTTTTCTGACAGTCATAGCAAACATGGATTTGGGGAAAATGCTTTCAAAGTAATTGAACTGTGCAGAGCCATTAGGAAAGTTCAGGAAAAACTACAGAATGAGATCTGAGACCTGGGGCTTTAATTGTGCTTTAACACCCATGAAGGTCAGAGCTGTAAGTGGCAAATGCACGCTGGGCCAGATCAGTGACTAAACAGATCTGACAGGACTGAAAATGCTTTTCTGCCCAGAATTAAAATCATGTTAAGCAAAGCTAAAAGTTCTAGTTTTGTGTCTTAGCATGTGTTTCTTAATAACAGAGACGATCTGTAGAGTTAGCCGGGATCTGTTTGGTATTAGTGAGTGCTACCTTTCCCCATACATATTTAAAGGCCAGAGAGTGCAGTGATTTTAAAGTATAATGGTAACATAAGGAACTTAATTTACGGTGGGAAAAGTACATTTTCTACAAGAATAATAAAATGTGATAAAGATGAATTTCATAGTTTGGCAGCTCCGCTCTGTGATGCCAAGAGGAAGGGGAAAGAAAAAATAACCCTACTCAGGAGGCCCTTTTCAACACTACACACATATTAAACATCTCCATAGAATATTCAAAAATATATATTTAAACAACCAAACAAAAAACGTCAGAGCTGCTCGAAGGAAATCACAGCGGCTTTCCTCCCTTTGAAGTTTGCTGTCTGTAGCGGATTAAATTTGGAAGCAGAGGATGTTCTAAATCTGTCCGCTCGCCTCGCTCACCTCTTGGTCCCGCAGCCGCACCTCCGCCCCTCTCCACCCCGCTTCCCCTGCGCATGGGAAGCCGCCGCCTCGGCTCCACGCGGGGCTGTGGGATCCCCAGCCGGGCTGTGCTGGAGGTGACTTTCTGGCTGCTGGAGCCGGCACACGGCTCCTTAGAGCATTCCCGTGGGAGCAGTGCTCAGCATCCCCAT
This sequence comes from Callipepla californica brunnescens, assembly GCA_023055505.1. Classification (NCBI taxonomy): domain Eukaryota; kingdom Metazoa; phylum Chordata; class Aves; order Galliformes; family Odontophoridae; genus Callipepla; species Callipepla californica. Next base: position 7,431,558 of record JALIRH010000013.1, read on the forward strand.
CCTTCCCTGCGCCCTGCTGCTCTCCCTTGCAGGGGAAGACTCTTTGGGGGACAATTTTCTTTGCAATTCAACAGGGAGATTTCGGTGGAGATTTCACTTCTCCGGCAGCTTGCCTCAAGGTGAAGGACTTAAGATTGCATTTGAAGAAATTACCAGGAGAGAGTTTAGCTGGCACACAGGAGAGGGGGCTGCCTATAAATAAGGGGATAAATCTGGAAGCTCCAAGGCCTTGTTTAGGCTCATGTGAGACTATTCCAGCAACGAATTTTGTTGAAGTAGGCTCACATAAGATGAGGATGTTTCATTTTTATAGCCAAGGAGAAGGTGATAACAGTTATCCAGGCTCAAGTGATAAGCTATAAATGGAGAGCAGCCTTATCCCCCCACTTTTAATCCCTACTGACAAAACTTAAAAATAGAGATCTGCTAAAGCAATAAGGATTGTGCTGTCCTGTGCACGTCTGCTGGAAATTTGCCATTGGCTTCTGCAGGAGCTGGAGCTCTGTATCAGGCCTCCGTGTTCCGTGCACTGGCTCTCAGGAGGAGACACTCAATGCCTAGCAGGGGCAGAGCCCCTCAAACCCCCTTCCAGGCATCATGTATCTGCATGCCCTGTTAGAACACCATCTTCAGCAGCACAGCCTCACATCTCATAGCCTTTCTAGAACAGGTTTTGGAAAAGGGGCAGTGGCAGAGGCAGCAGGACAATGGAGAGGCACATCACCTACTGGGTAAGAGGCAGGATTGGAGCTAGGAGACCCATGTTCTGTTCCTTATTTTGTGATAGGTGTATATCTGAAGTGATTCTGGAGCCCTTGAACTGAGCAATTACATCCCTGATGACTGAGGAAGCCTAAATTTCTATGTTTATTCCACAGACCATTCTGCAGCCTTGACACTCAGGTGTGACTGCTGCAGAACAGAGCAGTAGCCGCTTATTTCTGAGCTCACAACTTGGTTTTAAGTTCTGAAATCAAGCAGAAATGGGAAACAGTTCTGAGAGGTTCAAGATATAAAAGTGATAAGCTTTAATGGAGGAACATCAAACCATGAGATGTGAACATTTGATAAACTCAACCTAATCCCACCAACAGCCTTATGCACAGTCCAGTGCTAATATGCTGTGAGAGCAGTGCTTTCAGATGATTACCACCTTTGCTGTTTCCTTCTCAAACTTACTTTGCTTCATCAATTTTATTTTCCACATTTACCCACTGTGTTGGCAGTGCAGACCACTGAGTTGTCTGAATTTCCCCCAGCCAGCCACTTACCCGGGTAAGTTTGGGTCTGATATCTGGAGAAGTAACTCGGCAGGGGATAACAACTGTTTTCTTAGCCTCTAGAAGGTAGATGATTTCAGGATGCTCCAGGTGAATCTCCACAAATGGATTTCTGTAGTCTGCAGAGAGAAGAACAATGATTTGCAGAACAGTCCTTGGTGATCAGAGCCCACTGTGACATGTGACAGGACATCCTATGGCATCTTGCTTATTTTCAAATTTCAATGTCATCTGGGGACTATAGCTGATTACCAAAAAACAGAATACCCTATTTTTAACCTTATTTTGCTATTTTGTGGCATGATCCTAAAAAAAAAAAAAAAAAATCCTTTTCCTATCCATTCCCAACCTGTAAAAATGAAGTTAATTACTGGCTGCACAGGTCTCCATGGCACATGGGTTAGTTCTTTCCTTGATGCTCTGAATTTCTCTCACAGTTGGTATGACACTGTCAGAATTCCACAGCAATTAAGTGTTACCATAAGGGTACAACTTAACACAGAAGTACCTTGGTCATACCTTTAGGGAACTGTAGGATTTTCTACAGATTTGCCACAATTAATCAGACAGGATATACATATATTACAGAAATAAATAAGAATCAGAGGTAGTCTTAATTTAATAAAGCTTCTGAGTCTTTTCATTGTTTGAATACAGTGATGGCCATCTAAAGATTAAAAGATGTGAGACCCTAAAACAATTTTTCTAAAAAGCATTCTCTGACTTGATACCTGAAGGTATAAAGCATCAGATGCCATTCAGCTAATCCAAAGCCAACCACAGCATGCAATGTAGGCAACCAACCATTTTGCTTTGGATTATGCTGTTGACGAGAGAGGATGTGGATGCTGCACAGTAACCTCAACCTGCTTATCCCTGGCCTGGGACCTGCATCTATATGCTCATTGCATTCCTGAATGAGCCTTGCATTCTCCTGCTGTGTTTCCTCTCTAACTCCTGAGGAAATATTGAGGGATTTTTATAGAGAAAAAAAATCAATTACTAATTGCTTGGAGGATCTAGGCACACTGCTGTGGTACCTTGTGCCCCTCTTTGTGGGCTGCTGGTCTGAGCTGGCTGTGCAGTGTGCAGCATTTCCAATAAACACAGCTCACTGACCAGATGCCTCTCAAACACAAAAAGCACAGTCTGTGTTTAGGAGTCTGGACAGTGTGATTGCCTTGTTCTAGCACCACTGTAGCAGTCCAGCTGGCCCCTACCCCTTTGCCTAAATGCATTCTCTCCTTTTGCATCTAGAGCTGTTGTGGCAGCTGCTCTGTGATTAAAAAAGGCCCTAGTTGAACTGTGTTAGGGTAAGGCTATCTGTGCCTCCCATTAGTCCCTGCATTACTGTATCAGAGATCTCTCCCTCCTTCATCTGTTGGAAGAACTTAATATGTTCTTGAATCTCCAGGAAAAGATGATAAAATATTTCTCTAACATTTTTAGCTAGTGAGGAGAAATCTCGGTACTTGAAATCTTAAAAATTCCATGTACCCCTTTCTGGGAGTTGGCCGTTCTGGCTGCTCTTGAGAAAGGGTTCAAATAAATGGCAAAAGCCTCCCAAACTTCTTTCCCAATACCCCATCTGCTGGCAAACAGTGTTTTGCTTCAAATCGAGGGCAATTTGCTACAGCTACATGTTACAGCTGCCAATTTTCACCATTTCACTTTACATGAAATTAAGTTTTGATGGTGAGTGACTTTTAGGCTTTGTAAAGCAGATGTCCATCACTCTCAGGGCAGCACACCCCTCTTCACATCATCTCTCAGCTCTAGGAGTTTTAATCTGCAAGAAATCCGTGCTTTTTTGACCTGTAGAGTAGTCTGAATGTGGGGCGTGAGGTTTGGATTTGCTCTTCTGTTCCAAAGTACAACTCCACTGACAAAGGAAAACAGAAGTGGTTTATCTCACTCACTCTGTCTTTGTTACCCCATGACCGTTAACTTGTCTGGGAATAGGTCATTCATTTGGGGATATCAGTGTTCATTTTTTTGCTAATGACAACAGCCCTTGCTTAAGGAATGCCATGGAAATGTGTGAGTGCTCTCACTTGGAATCAATCTCAAAGAACAAACTGGATGTGGAGCTGGAGTTCATGCTCTCCACAACCCAGAGCAGTTTCCCTCACAGAAACACGAAATGTGAAAAGTAAGGACTGAGACAGGATAGTGGAACTGGGACTTTTGATAGCTCAATTTTAGCTGAAAATTGGAAATAGGGTTCTTAGCGGATGAAGTGTACCGTGTGCTTCAGTCATGATGAAATCAAATGGTGGTACAGCTTATCAGAAAGGTCAAAACATGACAGAGTTGTTTTACAAAAGGACTTGGATCGCTGTGCAGGTACAAGAGCTGCATGATTAGCGTGGGGAGCTGTGACAAGGGGCCAGCAGGGCCCTGCAGAGCTCTTGTTGCACACTTTCTGATCTGAACGTGAGGCAGTGAAACTGAAGACAAAGACCAGAAATCTGATGATGTCTATCATTTTCAGTAACATCTTTTCATGTCAGCTTTTATTCCGTGCTATTCGCTTTTTCTGACTGCATCAATCTATTAAAAACATGCACTTCGGAGGAAAGTCACTGCAAGAAACATTGTGAGAGATACTAATTAGAATGAAAAATAGACCTTATCTCCCCACGTTTAGGAAGTTTCGGATACACATCTGAACTTTTTGGCTGGGCAGGCGCTGGATCTAATCAAGCCTCCAGCTGAGAAACCTGATCTCGTGTCCACAACTTTGTAGCTTGTTCCAACCCCTAAAACTAATACAAAATATTTACGCTCAGTATGGTTTGTCTACTGCAGTTTCCCAAACAGGTCAACTACATTCTTATATTGAGTTACATTACAAACATGTGTTCAATGCTTGTGTATGAATATTAGTGCTGGTCAATGCCTCTGTGGTCTTGCTCTCCAGCTAACCCATACTTTGGAATACATCAAATGTGATGATACATTCACAGCCAAATTTAAAGCTTATGCAAATAGTGAGAGGCCTTTCTACTTCCAAGAACCTGTCCTTGGATTACTTGCTGTAAAAGGCTGAGAAAGTAGATTTGCATTTCCAGTGAACAATGAGAGTGCAAAATAGTGTTGGGGGAAGCACATTCATATCTATTTCTCCTCTTATGGGTAAAAAGACAACTGCTGTGCCCTGTGACAGAGTGATGAGACAAGAATATAGACCAAGAGGAGACCTGCTGAGAAAAAGGAGCTTTTTGGTGCTGAACTATTCACAAACCTGGATCAAATTTTGACTAATTGCTTCAACTGAATTTTAAAGCATTTGTGCTGTTATTTTTAGAAGGAATTTCACTGTTTGTTTAGAAACTGAAAGTTAAAAAGCTTAAAAAACAGCTATTTTAAACAAAAGCAATGTTTGTTTGAAAAACAATAAATCAAAAGAAGGTGGCTAAGCAAAAGAGTTAAATAATCCTGAAACACATGAAAACACTGAATTATGCAATAATCTAAGCACTTCAGTCAAAACATAATACAATTTCTCTAAAGTATTTCCTTTCCATGGAAAACAAGCCATTACTTAACCCCGTCCTCCTCCATCATCTCTCCCCACCTCCAAGACTGACATCTGCCCAATTTTCAGCATCACAACAGAACTAAAAATGATCCACTTCTTTCAATTGCAAGTGGAACAGATACTCATTGTGACACTCCTAAATGATCGGAGAACACCTCAGAGGGAAGCAGGAATTTACAGTGTATACCATGTAAGCTGTATTTCATTCCTAACTTGCTTTTAATGGCTGAACTGACGTATGGCTGAACTGCCACATGTCTAGACAGTTGCTAGAATTACACTATCCCAGAACATAAGCTACAGTCTAAACTGAAAGGCAAAATACATTCAGCCTTTCACATCACTATTTAAAATCTAGATAGTGCTTTAAAATCTCTTGGCAAGTAACAACAACAAAAAGCAGCTTCTGGGTTATAGGGACCATTGAGCCTCAAAGAGGACCAGTGCACAGAGCCATGGACCTGTGCATCCTGCAGTTTGCTCGTGCTTCATTCCAGCTGCTGTAACAGCCATGCAAGCAGGAGTGAGCCAGCTCCTCTTGCTTTGGGCAGGAGTGTTTCCCAGGCAGCTTGACTGCTCACTTAACAGATAAGCAAATATAAAGTGGCTCAGCTTGGGATCTTAACAAAATGACAAAGAATAAATACTGCATAGGGAACAAATCAAGTGCTAGCTGATACTTCTACAGTTTGCTCAGACAAAATACGGAACCCTTCATGAAACTCTTACACAGGTCAGACTGACTGGCACAGAAAAATGACCTGCTGGACATCAGGAGTGTCACTCCCAGCTTTACGAACACGTTCCCCACCGTCAGTTAATCTGCAGGCAGTTCACTCACTGTAAAAAAGCTTCACAACTTCTTGAAACAAAAGGGACAGGGTCACTCTCCTTAAAAAAACGATAACCTTGGCCTCAAGGAAGATCTCAGACTCCAGATGGTGGGAATCAATTGCACTCAACTGTCAGAAGTGGGAGAGCTGTGTCATGGAAGATGCAGGTGCTGTCCTGCAGCGCAGGGCTTGGAAGCCCTGCCCTTACCAGAGCTCAACTCCAAGAAAAAAGTTCTCAGCAAAGAAACACTTTATGAAAATAGCTTGGCACATCTGTTCCTCCTGAGTTGGAAGGTAATATACCCTATGAATCTTACCCATAAGAAAACACCCATAAATTCCCACAGGACAGTTAAGGAGAATAATTTACTGCAGGCTGCAAAGCTCATTATATGTGAAGAAAGACAAGAGTTGCAGCACGTGAGCGACTTATCAAGAGGGAGAGGCCCCTTCCTCCGGCCCCAGGCTGCCTGGCCGGCCCCACAGGTCAGCAGAGGTTTGCAGGAAACTGCAGCCAGGCCGGGTGCTGCTGCTCACCCAGCACAGCTTGGGGGGAACACGCAGCAAACAGGGAAGCCAGCACAGCAGTGGGAAGGGAGCGGCTGCGGAGCCGGCAGAAAATCAAGCACACTGCACACAAAGCAACTCAAAGGTCAAGTGCCTACAAGAACATTGTTTTCCTTCAGGCAGAGAAGCCCTCATGTTTAAATTCCCTTTCTGTCCTGGACACAATTAATTCCTGCTGGAGATGAGTCCCTTCTAATCCAGCCATCTCAGCAACGTGCAGCTTTCTCCCCAGGACTGTGCTGCACTCCTGCACTCAGTGTGCTGTGTGCTCAAGCTCCTTGCTTCCAGCATTACATCACCTCAGAGCATCCTCCCGAGACACGTGCGCAAGACTTTGTACAGGATGTTGGGTGCTTTTCATTTCTGCTCATGTTTCGTACATCGTGAAGACAAACTGTCTCATGGTATCTGTATCACACCTAAACCTGTGGAGATAACATCACCTCTCCCTTCAGCTACCATCCATCAGCTCACAGATGATACACACTAAGTGGCCTTTGAGGACAGGCATCCACTGCTGCTCATTTCTTTCAAATTCCCAAACACGCTCTCAGATTTCAGCTGGAAGGGACCTACAAAGATCACTCAGTCCAGTTCTCAGACCATGCACTTTGCTTCTCACTTTGTTCCTGCTGAAAACATACTGAAGGTACACACCCTCCCCATTTCTTTTCTTCCATCACTTGTATCTTACAAGAGCAGAGTAGCTGGAAAGTCTGAGTGATCAGTATCCCAGATCCTTTGGTTCATTTTTTTTACATAAACCCCATCAGTTTGTTCTTTTTCAAGGCCAAGAACACTCAGAGAACGTTTATAATCGTTAGCAGTTAAGTGACACTTTGGTCACGAGACTCTGGAAAGTGTTACAAGGAAATTGCCTGGCTTGCTGTATTCCTCCTGGTAGCCTATCAAAGCTTCTAGGTGCAGAGGTAACGTCTATAAAGTCACTTGTTTTTGAAACGGGATCTTTGAAAATAAAGGACTTCTCAGTTTGGCAGGCAAATGAAAAGAACTGGCGGTGGAATGTTTAAGTTAAACAGAAAGCAGAATATTTTATCTTTAGGCAAAACAAAAGTGACTGCAAAGCCCCCAGAAGCCATTCTGAGTCAACATGAAGCATTCTGTTTTGGTCAAATGAAGTACATTCTTCCTTTGCAGATTGCCATTAGAAACACAGGAATATTTGTAGAGAAAAATATTATTTTATAAAATGTCACTTCAAAAATTGTGGGAGCAAAATTGCTTTCAACGCTGAGCAGGAAAAACAACAACAGAGAAGTCAAAATAGATTAAAAAAAGTCTCCATGTGTTGGCTGAACCTATGTTTCAAGCATCAGATGAGTGCAAAAATTTTGATTACCCATAATATGAAATAATCAGCAGACACAGAGTTTGTAGGACATATTCACCAACTGAAGTGCCACCACTGGTCTCCTGTATTAACTGCTGGTAGCTGCTCAGCTGGGGTAAGGCACAGCAATTAGTGATCACTGGGTGGAAAGCCAATGGGAAAGAAGAAGGGGGGGAAATGTGTTTGTGATTTTGTCTGTCAGGCTTTTGTTTAGGAATTCTTTATTGTTAAAGGAGGAGACAGTTAACTCTTGCTGCTGGAAGTCAAGTGCTGCCACTGACACCATGCCAGAACACAATGCTGCTTGCTCATTTGTTACAAGGCTCCTCCACTTTCAAGTGGAGGAGTGGAGTTTAGAATACGGTTTGAAGATACTGAATGTCTTGACTGAGAACTGAAAGCAGCTCATTTTTCCCCTGTATCCAGACCCTTATATTTGAGGAACAGCACAGAGAGCCATGCATGCTGACATAGCCTATATTCCCATGCCATGTGGCCCTGAATATGGAGCCAGACCCTTCCACCAGTCCAAGAGATAACCAGCTTATCTGCTGAAATGCACGCTGAGCAGATGGACACCACGTGCCTGTCTCAGCAAGCTGAGTGTCTGGCAGCATGTGTGGCTGTCTTGATGCCTCCAGCGTGAAAGGAGGAAGAAACGTGACTCCAACACTGCTAATATCTTCTGGAGAGCAAGCCAAAGCCCAAGTCAGGGCTGCTTCTCACATTCAAATTATCTCTGTGAACTGTCAAGAGAATTAAGGAGGCAGAAATCAGCTTCAAAGAATGTCGGAACAAAAATATGGTCAAACGAAGGATGCTTTCATGCATTTCCACCCTGTTTAGGTTTTTCTCAGTGAGGAATTATGAAGGAGATGGAGCTTCACATCTCTGGGCTGTGGCATCTGGTAACCAAGGGACTGCAGCTGATGTGACACTAAGCCCTGGTGGAGCACTTGTCCCACCTGCCCTCTTCATTCTTCACAGCAGCAGAGAGAGCTCATGTCCTTGCCTGCGATGTCTTGCCGCCAGAGCTGATGAGCAGTGAGATACATGCTCTGACAAGACAAGCTTCTTGGATCCATCCCTCTTTTTCCTTCAGATTGGCTATGAACCAAAAGGAACTAATGGGAAAGGCTGCATGAATTTAAACAGAGATGCAGAAAGAAGTGAAGGATTTTCCTTCATCTGTGGACTGTGCTCACACGGATCATGTAAGCAGCCCTTGAGTTTCATAAGGAGCCTTGGGAGGACTCGAGCTCCATTTTCAGCTCTTGTGTTCTGGACCCCTGGCAATGATGCAGTACAGCTCAGGAGTTCCAGTGCTTCATGGTGTCCTTGAGAACACTGAAAGGAGACAGACCTCACTTTCTGTACAGCAGTATATTCATGTTACACCATGTTGCTGTATACCGTACTGAAAACCAAACGTACAGAAGGGGATTACTCCCTCAGCCCTGTCATGTGCCTGGCTCGCAGTGTCACTGCCATGGGAAACTCCGGCAGCTGGCTGGGCCTCAGTAGGAAGCTAGTGTTAGTGTTCACCAACAAACATGTTCAAAGAGTGAAACACACCAGGCACGAGCGGGAACTAGTTATTCTGCCCCAAGGTACTCTCACCCTGCATGGCAGCCAGCTCGGATGTACTGGGCCTGTGTAGACTCTTTGTGCCAGTGACAGGTCAGAGGAGGTTGGATTCACTGGTTTTTGAGTAGTCAGTAAAGCGTCAGCCCTATCATGGCCCTACTTATTTAAAGAAACAGAGTAAGAGCTCTGCTTTGCATAAAAAGTAATTGAGAACGTCTGCTGCTGACCTGCTGTTCCCACGTCTTGACATCCCTTACTGTTCTAGTAAAGCAGGACCACTGGTGTGTATGGACAGGAATCAAAGCACAGCTCAGAAACTTGGATGAAGTTCTCTAGACAGTATTTTGCAAGATGTGACCAGCTCCAATTACCACTGTAATCACGATGCACAATTTGCTGATGGAGGGGAATAAAACAGAACAGAGCCCATTCAACTTCCTGCTCCTGAAGCTGAGCAGTACAGAGAGGTACAGCAAACCCCATGCTGCTACATGGTGCTAAGGGCTGCAAGGAAATCACAGCCAAAGCCAAGGCCGCACTGGGCTGGTGCAGGGCACTTCCAGCTGAAACCCTGGGGACTATCAGTTGTATGCTGACAGTAACAGTATTTCAAATAGGAGAGCTGCAAGTACTGATTTCTGTCTAGGCTGAGATGTGGGATGGTGGAAGAAATCTTTTTGTTTCTGTCTTCCTCCACCTCTAAGTCATGTTCAATCTATACATGCCCAAGGAAACCCAGCAGAGAGGGCTCTCTGTGTTGGAACATGAGAGAGAAGCCTGCCCCTTCCTTGGGCTCAGGAATCCCAAAGGTTTGAAATAAAGGAGTACTCTCTGCAGGAACACCATTTGCTTGGGAAGAGTAATTGCAGAAGGCAGAGCAGATAGCTGGCTGCCTTGCTCCCCTACCACTGCAGAGCTTTTCCCTCGGTGCTGTACTGAAATTAGAAGAGCAGTTCAGAACTTCCTGACTGTTTCTACTCCAGATCCCAAGCTACGCTGTATTTTCAATGAGGAGAGGGGTGACAGGAGAAGGAGGTTGTCTGCTTTTTAATTACAGTCCTTGGGACTCGCAGCTGCAGAAGGGAAACAGAAAAGGCCTTGAGAACAATGATTCAGGATTGAGGTCCTGAGCACTCCCTCCCTGCAGACCGCCAGTGCAGCTGAGATGCAGCGCTGACCGCCACCATCAGAGCCCGTGAGCTGCCTGCTGTGCGGGGGTCATGGCCCAAGTGCACCGGGGAGAGCTGCTGCATGCCAGATTCTGGCAGAGCTTGGAAGCTTCACCAGGGAGGCTGTAAAAACAGAAGGAAGCACAGGAAATAATAGCCAATAAGCTGGGCTTCCGATACAATCATGTTCTCATTTTGGTTCAAGCAGCGGGCCAGGAATGAAGGGAAAAAATACCATTCCTTCCTTTTTTGGCAATGCCGGCTTCTAACCTCAGAGGAATCTCCAGCCTACAGGGCCTGGCTCCGCACTTTCTCACCCCACCTGGCTCGGTGCTGCAAACAGCCTGCTGACCACGATGCTCCACAAAACATCCCGAGATGGCTGTGGGGCTCCTGCTTCGTCTGGCGCTCAGCGGGAGCTGAGCGTTTCTTCACTTGGAGACAACCAATGGGTTTCTTAGGGATGCCCAGACACTGCGGGGCGAAGTTCTTTAACAAGGCATGTTTGAATACTGAAGGAAATCATGGGTACATTCTGGATGCCTCACTTAGCCCCACTATTCATAGATCTTTCACTGACAAACAGCTTCCTCATCCCCAGAACAGCCTGCTGGCATTCAGCAAACACACAGGAATTACAGGGGAAGAGAAGCACCCCCTGCACCCATGCTGAGGTGCAGCTTCATTTCCCCGGGGATGGGCAGCTCCTGTGGGCTGGCAGGCCAGACAGAGCCCAGCAGGCAGTTGCATGGGCTGCAGTGCTGCGGTGGAGCTGTGCTGGTGGTGAGCAGCTGGCTTGGCAGGACACGACGCAGGGCGACTGCTCGCCGGCTCACCATGCATGGTGCAGACTGGCTCGCTTTCTGCATGCTTCCTTTAGCAACTTCTAAAATATAGTAAATCTCATCTGAGGAAGGAGAATCACTGAGGGTGATTTAGAACAAACTGCCTTCCCATGCTGTTTTTACGGGCAACCTTGGCACAGCACTTTCAGGCTAGCAAGAGGACATCCTGTGATTTTTTTTTTCAGATTAACACTGTTCCAAGTGCATCACTAGCAAATATTTCATAACTTGAGATATTTTCTTAAGATAAATACCCAGGCAGTCCCAAAAGATCCATAAGATTTCCTGCACGTGCTCTAGCCATAGAGTAACAGAGTCCTGGGTAGCCAGCCAGGGCACTGAATCAGGATAAAGAATTGAGTTTTCAAAGCACTGTTTCCTGACGTGTAGGCATTGAGTCGGGTTTACAATCTTGGATGTAGGGTATCTGAGTGGTGTGTAATGAGAAAAGGAAACAGCTCAGCACAAGGGCTAGGGTGGAGAAAGAAACCAGGGCTTAGAGAAACAAGAAAAAAAAAAAAAAAAAGAGAGAAAGGAAATAGAAAGGGAGGAAAAAAGTGACTACAGGAACTAACAAGTAACACCAAAAAGCTACTTTCCGATAAGAGGAAGACTTGCTGGGAAAGCAGGATGGCGGCAGAAAGGGACTATTTTCAACAGTCGTGAAGAGACTGGAAAATGTTATCCACCAGCATCACACAGGTGTGTTCACCCACTACTTCCCAAGTTGAACTTAGCTGTGTGGGCAGACCACATTACCCAAACCCATTACATCTCTTGCATTTGTTTCAGTAAGAAGATTCAAAGAAGTTACTGGAAAAATTAAATTCACTCATTTTCTTGAGTATTTGTAGAGAACTGCATAGTAACCCTATTCAGCATCAATGGATCTCATGTGATCCCCTACCATGACACAAAACATCAGCTCCTTTGTCTGACTACTCACGGTATCAGCTTGGAAGACCCAAGATGATTCCATGGTTTATTAACTCAGTTGTCGAATGGATTGGGAAAATACATCAACGTTTCTGGGAATATTCTTTCAACAAAAGGCCATATTATTTAAATGGTTTTTCAGTGTTCCATTCACTTCATTTCAGAGTAGTCTCTGAAGTTCGTTTCCATTTGTTATTAGATGTGAACCCAGTGATTGTGACACATAGAGAAGAGGCAGCTCAGGAGAACAAAACTGAGCAGCCAGCCATTTTTCACCAAAACAACCCCAACAAATACGGATAATACAATCATTCAGCTTTGCTAAGTACGTCCCACAGATGTGAAGGACAAAGTGGTACACAGCTGTGTAGGAGAAGCAGGAACTGCAGACTGTTGTGGGGGAGTTTCATGCCTGGGGAGGAAGAGGACTTGGGTACTGAAGGTGAATCTCAGGAAGAGCACGTGGTAGCAAAAGCCTTAAAAGGTCTTAAAAGGTTGAAGAAATCGTGTTCACTTATTTGGAACAGAAAAATAGGCAGGACAATCTAGTCTTCAAGTGCTGGAATTGAACGAGGTAGCTAATTTCTGGTTCTTGTAACTGTCCCTTTGAATTCATCTGGCCTGAAAACCCAGCCTGTGCAGAGTGCCAGAGCTGTGCCCACTGGGTCGGGGCAGTGGGATTTGTGCAAACATGGGAACTGGATTGCTTCTTGCAGCACCGATCTTATGTTACCAAAAAGGCATCAAACCAAAACGAAGGGAAGTTCTTACCTTTAACAAACACATAAATCCTGGCCATGAGGTCCTCCCTAGATGGGGCATCATCGTGAGCGCAGGTGAGGTAGCCGGTGTCGCTGGCCGTGACGTTCCTGAGGAGCAGCGTGCTGCAGCTCTGCCCGCTGCTGTTGCGGCAGCTGCTGATGTGCACTCGGGGGTCTTCCCTCTGCTCCTCCCGCAGCAGCCAGCTCACCGCCCGTGCTCCCCTGCCAACAGCACACCACAGTTACAGCGGGTCATGGTTCAGGCAGAACGTAGGCTTCCTTCTGAACGACGGCTGCCAGCGTTCCTAATGCTCCCTCTCTTGTCATTTGGAAATGAATGATATAGGCTGCAGGGTGCTTGTATTAGCAGCCATAAGAAATTAAGAGGGCTCACACCACACTCATGCAACGGAGAAGGGGAAATTCCAGAAATTGTAGCAACTGTGGCAAGCTAACTCCTGGAGGAAAGCTTAGTTTTCATTTTAACAGACATCCTGAACTCGAGTTTGTTTTTCTGCCGCTATGTTTAAGCCACTTCAAACATTTTAAAGCACCAGATAAAATTATATGTTTCTTTCAAGTTGAGGACTTTGCATATTTTTCTGCTAAATTAACTTATACTTTCCTTTAACTGTAAGGCTGCATGGAGAGAGAACATTTATGTAACTTCTCATCACCTTTCTTGTTTAATCAGCAGTGACTCGATCTTGGTTTTGTGAAGGGTCTGGCACTAATCCGATTACAGATCTTAGAATATCTGCTCAGTACGCATCTTTTTCTATTCAACCCATTGCAGCTCTCAGCACATAAAACCAGCAGGGCAGATAGGCACACTGTGTCACCCATTCGTGTCTTAGTGATGACCACAGCTACTGTCAAATGCAATTTTTTGTAGTTCACTGACAAAAAGCAAGGGCACTTTATCACCTGTTGTGGGACACAAAGAGATCTTTCAGTGTTCCAGGTCAGCAATAGGCCCTGGTTCTGCTGGTTGTGTTGTGGTAAATACATCAGGCACACCGTAGCAGCTCCTGCAGCTCCATCCTGCTTGGGACGCACTTTGGGGTCTCTAAGAAAGCCTAGTACAGGCTCCACATGCTCATGCAAAGAGGATTGTGGTCTTGTAGCAGATTATTTTTTGCTGGTCAATGTAGAAACTGGTGGGGGCAGGAGTGGTGGTCTGTGGATCTCTGGGGAGGAGAGGGTTTGGGTCACACCAGAGGAGGCAGTGCTTCCATGCCTACAGAAAGGCCACACTGTTCCAAAGGACAGAGCTTATTTGCCCTTTTTACTCTGGTGAACTCCCATTGACCCAATGGCATTTGTAGAGCTGAGGAAGGAGCAAGAACCCCCTGGATTTTCCCAGCTGAATGTCGCCAGAAAGAAATCCGGTCTAGACAAGTCTGCTCTATAAAGATGCTTGTCCTTAGAGTTATCCAACAAGTGTGCTGTGTGAAATTTCCAGTAGCTAAGAACTCTGAACCCCTTCTGTGCCAGTGGCTTTGCAATGGTGCAATCAGTGCAGTGAGGGAATGCGCTTGCCAGCAAGTCCAGTGACACTCAAACAAACATCCTCTTGGCTCTGATTCTGACCGTCCTCCTGTCGCCTTCCTGAAGACGGTGAGGACTCGGGGCCGAGGTCTGGAGGTTATTCCCAGCACGTAGAAGAGTGAGTGCCCCGGGAAGAGTGTGGATGTTCTTCCTGGTGAGCAGCCTCACCCTGCTTCTTGGATGCACCGCGGGCTTGGGCGGCCCTGCCTCACTCGTCACACCAGCTTCCCGTCCTTCTGAGTGCGGAAATACTTTCTCACGGGGACGTCCCTATCCAATGCTCTTTCCCAGCCCTACAGACATCACCAGTGACGTAACAGCCATTTCTGTAAATGGGACTCCTGGCCCTGAACATGAACAATGGCACTTCATGTTCACAGAATCATTAAGACCATTGGATCATCTAGCCCAACCACTGATTCATCATGACCGTTCCCGCTAACCATGTCCCTCAGTGCCACATGCGCCCTTACTGAATACCTCCAGGGCCAGTGACTCCACCACCTCCCTGAGCAGTCCGTTCCAGTGCCTAAAGACTCTGAGGAGAAATTTTTCCTAATATACAACCTGAATCTGCCCTGGTGCAACTTGAGGCCGTTACTTCTGGTCCTGTCACAGTTACCTGAAGAAGAGACAAGCCTCCACCCACCACAACCTCATTTCAGGTATTTGTAGAGGGCAGTAAGGTCTCACCTGAGCCTCCTCTTCCCTAGACTAAACAGCTCAGTTCCCTCAGCCACTCCTCATAAGCCTGTGCTCCAGACCCTGGTATTTTCACATATTTGGCAGAGGAGTGTCACAGCAATCACTGCAACTGACAAAAATCAGGAAATCCTGGCCAATAATTTCAAATGAATGGGGTCTGCAGCAGCTTCCTGCCTGTACTGATTCCTTGTGCTGAGCCCTGAACTCTCTGGAAGCAAGCAGGACTTCAGAGCTCCCTCTAGGCCAGCATTTCTCCATCTCTCAGGTGTGTTTATTGCTTTGCATCCGCAAAGCAATTTCAGATCGCAGGCAGCACTACTGAAGTGCTAATAATTTCTTCATCTCTTCGTTCATCTGGTGATATGAGAAAATAGGGTGTTCCTACTGATCAAAACAGCAGTGGGTGGGGAACTGCTGAGAAGCGTTGATTCAGTTTGCCTGGAGCATCACACAACTCATGTCCACACATCATGTTTTATGAAGCACTGCACTGAGATTTTAAAGGACTTTAAACTTTATTGCCACGATGCTTGCTGCTTGCTAAGCTAAAAATACCATTGTAAGGTTGTTTTGACCCCATAAGCCACACGGCTAGCTGGAGGTATTTGGAAGAAAAAATGCCTTACACTCCAGAAAACATCACAGATTTACACAGTACGAGTCAGTTTACCCTTCACTATAAACACTAGATTAGCTAGACTAAGAAAAAAATCAGAAGGGATGTATTTATCAGCATAACCTACAGCTGAGATTCACCTTCCCACTGTTCTTTCTCACTGCCTTCAGTAACTGTGGTTGCGAGAACCCAACAGTGTACTAGCTGCACTCGAGGGGGTTTTGCAAGGTGTAAAAAAGTGTGAGCACATGTCAAAGAACTTGTGATAGTTTGGATTACCTTCAGCCTTCTCTACTATGATGCTTGCTGAAGGAACTGAAAAACAACTCACAGCAGCTTGGCATTTAGATCACATTCAGAACAAATGAAACACCTATGTACATCCCACTCAGAGACCCTCTGTGTGGCCAAACAAGTTAATCTGTGTCCTGACATAGCAGAAGGAGCTCGGACTCTTCACACTGACTGCTTGGTTGTGTGCCTGCCACATGTGACAAAGCTCTGTTCCCTATTTCCACACAAGTCACTACTGACATCTTGTTTGTTTCTTCCATGACTACTTTTTACATGTTGTGTCAAGAAATTAATTGCTGCCAGAATTCATGATCTACAGTCTGTTTTTTACGAGTCTTGTAAACGATGACAGGTCAGGTCATCGAATGTACACATACTGACTGCTGTTTATTTAATTGCCATCTTCTAGGTGAGGCAGTATTTAAGGTTAGGAACTTAAATACACATTTTTTGTCTTTATACATATGTACAATTATATATGTATATATGTATGGGTATTTACTGATGGACAGGGGGTAAAAGAGTGATTTTATCTGCAGAGGAACTGAAGCTGCACCTCTTCAGGCAAGGGTTTCCAGCTGTGTCCTTAAGCATGCACATCCCCTTCCATACACTTTACTGTGTGCTGACTCAGGGCTTTGCTTTGGTTCCTTTATGATGAAAGAAATGAAGTGGGCTGAATGCTGACCACAGCCTTTTCTCTCTGCTTTCTTTCAGCCCAACAAATTCTCCTGAAATGCACCCAAGGGAAAGAATCGCAAGTTACAGATCATGGCTGTCCAGCAATCTTTGCTCCCCCCTGCCCAGAAGCTGTGCTGTGCAAGGTAATCAGTAGAACCGAGGGGATCCAGCACTGCTGGAGCAATCCTTACCTGCATTTTATTTTTAGAACTTCTCCTGGTAAGATGACAATGTGGTCTTTTGCAATGCTCAGCACTGGTTTCTCAAAAAATTCGTCCTCAGCAAGACCTGACCCAAATAAAGAAGAAATCATCGTTAGGCAGGCTATTCACTGTGGTTAGAACATGCACAATACAGTGAAGGAAAGCTTTTTGTTTTGTAAATAGTTCCTAATTTGGGGGCCCACACAGGGCTTTAATTTATACCGATGCAATTCAGTTGAGCATGGAGTTGCATGGTGCCCACTGAGATCCATTTGTTTTTCTTCCTCTTATTCACCTCTTTCTTTTCTAACATTGAGCACCTGCATTTCTGTTCATAGTCTTCCTGCTTTTATTTAAAGCTGGCTGTGTTGCCGGATTATTACAGTTTTAGGACAACAGATTAATTTCAAAAGAATTTTGCACAAATACAGAACTGTGTGGGAAACAAACTGATGTACAAGGTCATTTATTACTTCTCAGTTAATAAGGGAAAACAATAATTCTTGGGAGCAACTCTCTGATACACAACTGTGAAGCATGTGCTCTATTAAATGCAAATGAAAAGCCTACTGTTTTTTCAAAGCAGCATTCACAAATACTGCATTTGAACTAAATGGCAAGCTGCTTCCTTTGAGGCCGTTGGGGCTGTATACCCTGTAAGACAAATCCACAGAAGTGCCTGAGCCACCATCACCAGTGCCAGGGCCATGAGGTTTGTCAGGCTGCAAATGACAATGGTCATTATTGACAGTAGTGATGATAGCTGCTCTCATCATAGTTATCATCATCATCTCCTGGCACAGGGAAGGCCTTTAGAATGGCCACCCTTCTGAAGGCTCTGTGGCAGCGGGATGAGAACAAAAAGTACCTAGCAAAGTCCATCTTTGCTCCTAGATGCATTAATGAGAACTCAGAATGACTCAAGTAAAAGCAGTTTCCAAATAGCATGTGAACACAGTTAGTGCATGATGACAGACTTACGGATATAAGCACTAAATGTGATGGGATATGCCCAGCCCCTCCCAGAAAGGGGCACCTTGTGAGCTTGGACCCATGGCAATGTCAGCAGCTGAACTGCAGAGGACCTGTGCAGGGGAGCAGTGCAGGGGAGCAGTGCAGGGGAGCCATCCTGCTGCTCTGGGGCTGAATCCACAGCCACCACACTCTGAGCAGTCCTGACAGCTGGCAGCAGAGTGCTGAACGTGAAACTGCCCTTTATAAATGAGACCCCTATCTGAGTGTACATCTGGGGTGATATTGTTTTCAGAAAGTGAAACTGAGAAGAAGCAGAAGTGAGGCCAGCCAGGCTGGTTTTCTTGTCCAAATTCAAAGTAACATAATCAAGGAGAGGAGAAAACAGACTTAGATAAGTATCTCAATTTCCAAAGCTCTGACATTAAAGCCTTATGTTTTCTTTCCCCTCCTGCTCTTCAAATCTACATCTTCTCCTTTGCCTTGAACTTGATAAGCCAGAAATCTATAGCTGGGCTTATAACAGAGGCATTATACTCAGCAGAATAGTGAAGATAACATATCTTACAAAAAAGAAACATAAGGGTTTAACTTTTCAACTGGATGAAACAGTGATTTTCATCCCTCCCACCGCTCATCTCCTCTCATCTCCTCTTTGCTGGGTTCAAGTAAAATGCTCTTAGCCTGGTATATTCTCTCAGCATGGAGAGTGAATCACTCCCACTTTGGAGAGCCTGGCTTCTTCCAGGAGCCATTCAGACTCCCTTGAGCGGCTCAGTGAAGGTCAGCTCATCACATAGTCCCAGAGGAGCCTTCTCAAAGGCAGCCTGCCCAGCCCACATGTCGCTCAGCTCCCTTCAAAGGCACACTGAGCCTTCCTACAGACCTTCAGCTGAGGTGGCACATCAGCTCTGGCCATCACAGAGACCTCTCCATCCCCAGTTTTACATAACTGATGACACTGTAGCTCTTTCTTTAATGTCCTTTGCAGAATAAGGAATAAATTGAAGAATAAGAATGTAAGAAAGTTTAAGAACATAAGAAATAGTAAGAATAAAAAAACCTCAGAGTCTGGTCAAGAAAAGCTGTCCCCAGTGCAGCTGCATGCAGCATGTCCCTACCTACAGACTGCTGTTACATGTGATGCAGTGGATGCTGGACAGTCACTGGGGTCCCAGCCCTTCTGTTCCCTGGTTCTTTAAGAAATGCAGTTGTTCCTAAACACCTTCAGGATGACCCATACAGGGTGTAGCATCACAATTAGAAAGAAGTAACAGGAAGAAAAAAAGAAAGGCAAACTACACAGGAGGAGACCACACTGGCAAGTACACCTTTGCTCTTGAATGTGAGTCCCCTCTGTATTCTGGAAGTATCCTGATTTCATGGAGCATGGGATGAGGTGCAGTATGTACTATGCCCAAACCATCCAAAAAATGACCAATGTAGCTCTGAAAGTGGCAAGTGTCACTGAGTTAGCTAGCTGAGGGTTCTTCTGGTCCTGTGTAGCTTTTATAGGACACAGCTACAATACCGATCCACTCTGGACTGTTCACACTGTGATGACTTCAGCCAGGCCTGCTCCAAATTAGAAAATCCTGGGGTTCTGACTAATCCTTTAGTTGGTTCCTCCCATGCCATCAATTGTTCTTACGGTTTATGGGAGCTAAGCTGGTGTCTCAAGCTGGCCTTTGAACAGGCCTGGCTTCTGCCTCTTGGTCTGCAAGTGCTGGAGGAGCCTGGGCAGTGGGCACTGGACCTGAGCTGCTGTTGTGATGGGAGCTTAACACAGTCCTTGGGCTCTTATAGCTCTTGAAACTGTTTTTGATAAAAAAAAGAAAAGTATTTTTCAGTTATTCTGTTTATACTTCTGAGCTACTTAGTTCCTAGAGTTTATTTTGGCTTCAAGAGCCGAAGAAAAGAATAAGCAAAGTATAATTTCAGTGTGTTTCTACCCCATGGAGGGCAGGAGGAGAAATTCCTCTGCCACACACACACTGGGTCATTGCTGCCAGGTGACAGAGGGCTTTTATAAATACAGCATGTGCCCAGTACTGGCATGTCTGAGCCAAAGCTGAGTGGACTGAAAGAAAAATATTGCAGGGCAAAAGAGAGCAAGCAGTGCAGGAAGATGTTGAGCATGCCAAAAAGCTGGAGCTGGCAGTGAGGCTTCACAGGATGCTCAGCCTCCCCTGCTCCCTTTAGAGCTGGATTTCGATTCGGGGGGCAAAGCTGGGGCTTGGATACACTGCTTTTCCTTCTTAGTATGTTCCATGAATGTTCACCATTTTACAGTATTTATGTTTTATGGCTTTAATCATTATCTGCCTTCCCCAAAACCAAACATTTTCACAGCTACAAAAGCATCAGTGCCATGTCTGTCTCTGCCATTCTCTCTGCAAAGCTGACGCTGTGCAACATCCTTCCTCAGACCTTCTAGTGCAGTTTGGGATATGATGCTAGAGTGATAATGTTGTGAAATTAGGAAAGAGACTATTGCATATTGCAAAGCTATAGATAGGTCTTAGCCCAAGGTGCCCTCTTTAAACCAAGGGACATGTAGGTTCGTCGTGGGGAGTGATGTGTAGCTCTGATATTAGGTTCCTGCTCTCGATTCCTGGTTGCCAAGGCAGGATGGTTAAAGCAAGGCAAGCATAGAACATCATCTAGGAAGAGTCCTGACCCTGGGCAGACCCTCCACTCAGTGTCCCACTCACAACTTCTGTTTCCAAGAGTTTGCTCCTACTGCTAGTTTAATATTCTGCTCCTGTCAAGAGCAGAAAACCCTGAACACAGCAGAACTGCACAGGTCCCTGGGAGGGAAATGTGAAAGGTTGACTGATACACTGTCCAGGGAAGAAGAGTATATTGAAAACTGTTTTTCCTGGGACAATCTGATTTTGTAGCCCAGCCAACATGAAGCCTGGGAGGATCCCCAGGCGGAGGACGACGTGTGACCTCCTTCACCTCTGTCAAATGACTCCCTTGATCCCACTTGGCTGAGGGACATCCCTCCCACGCTGAGCGAATGCCTGATTGTTCGTGCTAGGGCCATCGGTGAGCACGGATAAAAACTATTTTTAATCTCTGCATCTTACTGTAACAGTCTTCCTTCGAGCGTCCTTTAGGCACTGTAACTACCCACTAGCTATGCCAAAAGAGCACTCACAAATGCTTGTGAGATTGAGTGTATCTAGGTATCACACGCAGTGACAGCTAATGTCGATATGATATCTGATTAAGAAATCCACATACCCCTTTTGGGCACTGTGGCACATAGAGGAAAGGAAAACTGAAAGAACAGCATCAAAGAGCACCTAACCTCTGCATCAGATGACAAAAAAATGATTGCCAGGCAAAGCACAGCCTGCTGTGCTGACAGCTAAGTGAAGCAGGTTAGACCAGGGCCCATGAGGACTTGGGCACACAAATAGTATTTTGCACATGACTGAACTCTGGGGACTATTCATGTGTGTAAAGTCACTCTTGTGCACAGATCTGGGCCCTAGGACACATCAGGTTCCATTAGGAAGGACTGGAAGTCACAGTTTCAGAGCTGATTTTGATAGGCAAAGGAGAGAGACATATATACAGTATTTGAAAAGCTTTGTTCACTGCTGGTGATAGCTTGGGAACACTTCTGTGAGCCATGCGTATATTGGAGTCTTTCTGAAAGTTACAGCCTAGATCAGGAGCACTGTCTGTGCTCTGGAAGTGCTCTGTGGGGTCACTGGGGGCTGTAAGAACAGCACACATGGTGCTGCTCACCAATAATAAGGCAGTCATCAATAACGTGGATGATGAGCTGCCTGACAGGGAAGAGCTGATGATAGCTCAGTCTCCTCAAGTGGCCTTGTGTTTGCAGCACTGAGCGACACAAAGGAGAGACAGTGTGCTTTCCTCTGGGATGCCAAGGTGCCTCACCACAGTGCGAGCACCTCTGGAAAGTGGACGGGTGCCAGTTTTGTATTTTCATGAGTATATCCCCAAGGAAATCCTATTCTCACTAGAATTAGAAAGTTCAAGGATTCAGTGCAGTGCTGTGTGTTTTTAAACCAATGGTCTGTAATCATTTTCGGATTTATCTGAAGGTCATTCCCTATGAAAAGAGAGTAAAGGACAGTACTGCTAGCATTATGGTATCACTTGCTATACTTGGTGTGTTTATTACGTCTTCATCCAGAATCAGCATTCACTTGTTATTACTGAGTAATTTTCTAATACTTTAAGCCTTAAAGAAGGAAGTAGCAACTAAGAAGACCCATCTCTCTACATTTCTGTTGTGATTTTGAGTAGAAGGACGTATAAGTTTTGATTCTGCTAGACTCATGCATTCACAGCAATGAAATATCTTATCCTCTGCTCTAAATCCAAAATTATGTGAATTAAGTACTATTGGTGGCCCAGCAGAGAAGAAGGTATGATTTAGGTCAAGAAGAAACCTCCATTTTCAGCTAGTGGATCCTGTCAGCCACTAGGCAGGTACTGAGCCAGTACAGAGGGCAAAGAGTCAGTATCCTCAGACAGGAATCCCCTAGAGTAGACTGGCAGCACAAATAATCCGTGTGGGCACATAACTAGCAACCTGTGCAACACTCAGAGCTTCCATTCCTGCACAAGGTGAAGAAGTTCATCCCCAATGAAACTGGCCACCAGTAGCTCATCAAGAGTGATTTTTAAGATTCTTTCAGAATATTTCATTGCTAGTGTCAACCCACAGTGCAGCAGCTGGCATGTTTTTGTTGATTATTCAAGGCAGAGGACCTAGCATTTGTTTGGCCAGCTGATGAGAAAGGTGAGCAGTTCTCAGCCATTCTCCTCTGCCTGCTGCAGATGGCAGCTGTGTGCGACTCCAGCAGGGGCAGGAGGGTGGGTGTAAGTGTCCAAGTGACAACAACAGAAAATTCCATCATTAGTCTCGAGTGGAGGAGACACCTACCCCAGCACAGCATAACTGCAAAGTAGAGTAAGTGTTTGAAGATAAGATAAGGCTTGGCCCTTCTCTTGGGATTTGTTCCCACAACTTTTCCCCACAACTGGATGCATAAGCATTTCCTGATGAAGTGGCACAGGGTCACTCTGGTTTCCTTCTGTAATCAGCAGAAACGCTTCAGCAAGGCCACCTGATTGCTCTGTGTGCTGACAATCAGAAACCATGGGGTTAATTAACAGGAACTTGATTCTGTTTGTCAGTAATCAAAACACAGCGTTTTGAGTTCTGCTACACCTGCTCCAAGGCAACTCCCTGAGCGTGCAATGCCATGTGCTTGACTTTCCATGATATGGATCACCGTATCAGTTGCAGATTTATGGAAAGAGGCCACAGAAAGCAACTCCAGGTCAAACTTGTTTGGTCTTTGGTGGCAGCAGCTCATTAATCAGGGCCATTGTTCTCCCTCTGATTCTACAGAGTGTGGAGTCCCAAAGAATGACAGAGATATCACTGCCCTGGGCTTACGCTGAGTTATGGGTGATGGGGGGAGCATGTCCTTTCTTTGTAACTGCATGACAAGCCCAGAACTTAGATCTACAGCCCTAAAATAAACATGAGATCTGGGAAAGGAGGTGGCAACATCTGCAGTCATCTGCCATGCATTCAAGCACAATTTAAAGTATTTAGGAAATGCGGTAATCTCATGTTGATGGAGAAAAGGCTGGGAATGTTGTTATTTCATGATCTAAATTATGGCAATTCCTCTGGGAAAGAGAAGACCTGGCACGTCTCCATGGTTAGCAAATATGCAGACCCGGTGGGAGAGAGCCACACTCACACACAAGAGACCATGCTATGTGCTAAAGACTTCAGGAAACAAATAACAAAATATGTGAGGTATGAAACTGTCTTTGCCTTTCCCCACAACGTGGTCTCCTGAGAAATGCTTTAGGGTTGCAGATGCAAGTGCTCCCAACGACTTCCATTTAGGATTACCTCATTGGAGCTACAGACATAGTTTTCATTCCTCCCTGACTTGCCCACCCTGAGGAGGCAGCACATCCTGCAGGCTGTGAGCAGGAGCAGGCAGCACAGACAGCAGCCCACCACGCTCACCTTCTGCCTGCCCTTCACCTTCTCCCAGCAGACTCAAGCTGCTATTCTCTCTTCAGATATGTTAGCATTTCTCTGGAAGTGATTCTGGCCAAGATGTCTCTCCTTTCTCCAGACCACTGGGTAGGAAAATGAGAAAGTAGAAGAGTGTCCCGGTCTGTCTCCACATTCCCTGTGTCACTGTGTCAGCTCAGAACTTTCACTGCAGGTGAGCTCTGGGATTGTATCTGTGTATGGATGGACAAATCATTTTTATTCCACATCAACCCAACACTTTTTCATAGCTACAGACAGTAAGGCATGGATCAAGTTATGACTCCAGCTTGTCAAAACCCTACACTCAATTCCCTTCAATCTAGTCAGAATTGCTCTAGAGAGGGTAATTTGTATGCAGTGAGTAGTTACTTAAAAAGTTTACATGTTGTAGAAGGAACATTTTAGAACACTTTTAATTACATTTCTTTATTATTTTGAGTAGCTATCAGCAGATTAGCTCGTTTATCAAAGGTGACATGTAAGGCTTAAAAGTCAACAGCAGTAATTCCCAGACTTCACGTGTGTCACATAGCACAGCACTAAACGCTGCCTTCACTCACACATCAATGGGATTGAATCTGGCACCTCTATATTTCTTTCAAGCTTACTTGTTTTGCACAGCTGCAAATAATGAAAGCAGTTGTTGTGCTGACTCAATTCCAAGAACTATTCCCCAGCCTGCTCATGCGTTCAGAAAGAATCAGTCACTATTTAAATCTATCTCGATCTGGGCCAGGACCTCTAATGAAAAACCAAGCAGTAGGCCTCCACTGATGCAAACAGTGATTTCTCTCTTGTTCCTACCCAGTTTTTACACTCATACCAGACTTCAACTCTGCAGTAAAGGTGCTGCCTCTATTCAAGGTAAGAGTAAATTCCTTGAAGCAAGATATTTTATTAAAGAGAATGCACTTCTTTAAAATGTAGAGCATTGGCAGAATGTCTTCCCTGCTATACAATTTTATAACTCTCATATTTTTCTACTTCATTGCCAATAACCACCAGATAAAAAAAATGGCCAGCAATTTAATTTATGTGTGGATATGATATGGTCATATATGTTTTTTTACTTGTTATTCACACTACTGTTGCACACCTCTCTGCAGACTGGAGGACACGTACAGTGCTTCCTACACTGTGCCAGCACTTCCTGCAGGGGAACGTGGTGCACCTCGGCAGTGCTACAGCTGAATGCAGATCAGTCTGTTTGCAAGGCATCAGGCAGGGAGAACACAGTGTGGTTTATTTCTCTGATGGCAGTAAGTTGCCTTTAGTTTCATGTTGGGAAGGGAATAAATTAACATGCACCAGCTCATGATTCAGCCCGACTGCCAGTAGAGGTCAGGCTACAGACTGGCAATGTAAAATACTAAGGAGGGATTTCCCTTAGGTCCCCATAAAACTTGCCAACATCAGAGACCAGCAGTGATAACTTTTCATGAAAGAAGCCAATAAAGTTATGCTGGTTACATGTTAAAGATCTGTTCTGGTATGTGGTCATACAGGCACCAAGGCATACTGCTAGAGCCATACATCTATTAACATGCAACGGTATTTCAAACTACTGAGTAAATTAAAATATTGTACTGTAAGTCAGCCTACTCCTTTGACAATAAAATCCTAAGTGAAAGACTCTGGAAAAGTGTAAGATAGATACCCTAGAGAGACATTAAAGTGGACAGAGAGAAAGACAAGTTATGTCAAATTCCAGTTTAGCAAAAAGTTTGTTTCTCTGAATGCACTGTAAGGTCTCTGCCATCAGCTTCTACATCTGCCTTAAGTCAGTACATAAGGAAACTTGTCCCTGCATCTATGCTCGTGTCTCATCTCCAATGAAGACAAAAAATTTCAGTGCTGCAGATATATTTGTTTTCAAGAAAGCCTGGGTTTACTTACTCATCAAAAGTTAATATTTTGGAGTATAATTTTCCCGTGATGCTCAGTCAAGGATCAATAGTCTGAATCTACAGAAGGGAACAGTTAGAGTATGAAATATTTGCATTTAAATCTCAGCTTTGTATCTTAAACCAACCTCAGGTGTCAGAGATGATTACTTAGCTAACTTTGTCTCAACATTGTTGAGAACAGTTTGCATATCTCAAACAAAACTTCTGTGTGGTTTAAACTGTAATTTGTTATTTTCAAATATGATTTATTTGCCACAATGTCTAAACCTGAAGACCAGGAGCACCCTCCATAGATCTGATACTGCTTTCTTGCACACTGTATTGAGGCCTTCAGTTGCTACAGTAATTACACTTTGGTAAATCAGAAGGCTTAACAGGAAGGATGGGAATCACAGGAGATCTGATACCAAGGGCAGCTGCTTATCTGCTTTTACTGTTGAAAGTACTACGAGTCTGGGAAAGAGAAGAAAATCTTCCCAAGGTTGAGTTATATCAGCCTGTGCAATCCATCTCCCAAAGGAAGCGACGATGCCAGCCCTATTTTCAGGAATATTTAAAATTAGGGGAGATGAAGCACTAGGAGATGTCCTTCAGAAAACATTTGCTGGTGACCTACATGAAGCAATCTCTATTGTGGCTTTAGCCTCCACATTTAGTGCACTATTAGGGCCACTCTGTCCTGCTGAGAACAGAGTGGGTTTCTTTCCTTCACAAATTTCTTTGGTACTACCTCATCACTGCTGGGACTGAAAGGCAGAGCAGGCATTTTTGGCTTTGGGCTCAATAGTCCTTATATCTAAACCTCAGAAGAGGACAACAGCTGTTTTCCAAGAAATGCAAGAGCCAAGAGAGGAGCTTGGAAGAGAATCTGCTGAATAATAAGAGGATGGTTTGCTGAACAACCTCTGACTGTGATCCATGGCTAAATACCAATGTTGCCATAAAGCAAACTGTGAGCCTACTGCCACCCAATGTTCCTGGATCAGCTGTTCAGAAAGACTGCCTCTTGTCTCGGGCCGCTTGCCCCAGGCTTCCAGCTTGAAGCCTTGCCAGTGCGGATGTGGCAGTGAGCCTTGCTCCCTGGGTGCCAGTGGATCACACATGCAGCATCCCAGAAACGCCTGTGGGAACAGGGTAATAAGAATTCTCAAGCACTTGTGGGGTGGTAAATTCCTCCTCTCCATCACCCAGCCCTCTTTTCTAGGAAAAATATCAGTTTGTGTGGAAACACTTCCTGGTACAGAACATCTGTGTCCTCCTGCATGATGAATCACTGACCTGCAGAAGGAGCAGGGTGAGTGGAGGTCAAAAGAGAGAAGGAGCTGCAATCAGAATGGGGAAGGTAGATGGCCACAGTGATGCAGAACAGAAGCACACACATAGTTAGTGTTGCCTTATCAGTTCTCCTTGAGATATAAATCCAGAATTAAATGAGCCAGAGCCTCCCAAGATCAACCCAAGTGACGCACTGCATTGAACCGCAACAGATTCCATCGGATTGCCAGGCTCACATTTGTCAGAGAAGCGCAAATGCTAAGTGACAGTAAAATCTGCCTGGCAGGTAATTGCTGTGTTTTCTCAGTTTCTTAGCATTACCCATTAAGAAGAAATGGGCTGAGACCAACTTTGGACTTGATGCTGGAATCTGTTTTCTATCAGCTCTGCGTTCCACTTCTGTCGGCTTTGTGTGCCTGTCTCAAGACTCTTCTTTGTTTGTTTGTTTTGAAGGGTGGGAGGTTGCTATTTCAGGAGATGAGATAAAAGCTGTTCGCTGGAGATGGGGAGAGAGAACCTACCGATGTGCTTACAAAGCCTGCAGTCCCAGTTACAGTTCTGCAGCCCCAGGCAATGTTATGTTATCTCTTGCCTGCAACCCTGCTCTGCAGTTTGGCCTAACTAAGTCTGGAAGCTTGTTTCCTCACTGGTTTGCATTAAGCTGGAAAGTACCAATCAGACCCAGGGAACTGGCTGCAAAGCATTTCTGAAATCCTTCTTAATGACAAACTCCATCAGGCTGTGGATCGGGGCTTCACTTCCCTGCAGCCGCCACCGCACCGCTCCCCTGACGTGACCCCAGCTTCTCCCCTGTTTGCTGGGCTTCTCCACAGCTGTGACATAATGTTTTTGATGGCAGCCTTTGGAGGAATTCTGCTTGTGGCAATGCAGGGATCTGCTTCGAATTAGCACTGCGCATATTTACCAAGTCTGCATAGCACGGCTGCCTGCTGACAAAGATCCCTTCTTCTGTCCTCCGCTGCTTTCCAGATCAGCTCACTTGCCCTGGGAAGGCTGATGGGAACTGCAGCCTGGGAAGAGGCAGCCGGTGGGGATGCATGGGGTGAGCTGCCCAGAAACAAACCTGCTTCTTTAATGCCAGATCCTGAATTCTTCATTACTTCAAGGGGCTTTTGAGGGGTCACACACCTCAAGGACTCCACCTTGCTTCCCTGGTGCAGGAGGTCCCTGCTGCTCAGCCCCTCCGCTCGGCAGGTCCCTCTGGGACAGGTTGGCTGGGTGCAGCAGCTCAGAAGGAGCTATGGCACAGGGGAGATGACTGCACAGCAGTCTTAGGTTTGCTTTGAGGGATCCTTCTTTCAAAGGTGCTTCACCACATCCACTTTGAGGAAAAGAAAACATTGCTGGGTACCCAGGAGCAGACCCGGTTTGCATTAAAGCCACCTACGCCATTCAGAAAAAGCTGGGCAGGAAATTCTTCTCTCTTCATGTCTAAATATTTAAGATCTATTTATTTATTTTTATTCCTGTTGTTCATAGGGATAAAACAAAAAATCCTTCAAAGGTTTTTTTTTTGTTTTTTTTTCCTTCTTTTTTTTTTCTTCTTATTATGAAAAGCAGCAACAGAAAAAGACTCATCTAAAAATAGCCAGATATTTAGGGCAGCCCCTGGTAGTGGGAGGCACAGATTCAAAGGCTTGATTCCACCAAGGAATACGGTGTCTCCTGCAACCTACACATGCATTTCGGGGACGGCCATGGCATGGCTGGACCGTGATCAGAAACACCAGCCTGGCTGGAGAACCCCTCCTGCATCCAGCCCAGACACTTCCTACACCAAAGTTTGCCTTTCTTAATGTGAATCTATTTTGTTATACAACTCCAAACTGGTTCTGTTTTTACTACTGATCTCAAACAGAGCAGAAATAAGTCTACCACTGTTTTTTGTTTTTTTGTTTTTAATTAAATCTTTTCAGCCCAGGAGTTCATTGCACTTCCTATAGACAAATTGTACAGTTGGCTTTTAAGAATAAAATCAGTTCTTGGGCTGAATAGTTAACAAAATCAACAGATATGACTCTAAGTGCAATTACACAAAAAAGGCAGCTCCTCTGTTTTGAAACTATCTCCTGCCTACTCTTGCAGAGTTGTGGAAGCCCCGGTAAGACATACAGAACTGTATGAAAATGACAAAGAGAAAAGGCAATCATGAAAATGGATTCAGGAGTGAGGTGTCCCAAGGCTGGAGAGGAAGTATAATGGAAATGCACGCAGAAAATAAGGTTCCTTCCCATTCTGAATCCACACACACAGCACATACTGCACAGCCAAGTAATGGTGCTTTTTATTTCCATTTTTTCTGAACGTGTAATAAGTTCATGCAGACTCCTGGATCTGCATGACCAAGCCAGGACGAGTCCAGCCACTAGTGTAGCCAACAACACGCAGTACTTTCATTCAGAGAAACATGCTTGTTTTCCAGCTGGAAAGGGAAGCTGACTGTTTTGTTGCTCTCTTAAGATATTGAAATGTTTATATCAATTTAAAACAGACTCTTAGGGAGAGTAGAAAAACAAAGAATTTTCAGGCTGAGACCTCAGATGCCAAGTTGTAAACCCTCAGCTAAAAAGTCTTAGGGTAGAAACAACTGCAGAGCATTAACTGCATAGCAGTGGTTCACACAGGAGCCATAAGAGTAAAGACAGTATTTTGGAAGATTGTGAGGCATTTCATTTGGGATTTAGTGCAAGGTCACAGGATCTAAGAAGATGTAAAAAAAAAAAAAAAAAAAAAAAGCAAAATTTAAAGTTGCTTGAGAGTAAAAATAACCATATGCCGAGAACCAATCCTGCAAACCTTACTCACAGCAGCTGCTCTGTTGATGAGAACATCTGTCTAGTGGGACATACACTGGCTGACATATACTGGTTGCCTATGTTGACACCATCTTGTGGTCCAAAATAAAGAGATGGTGACAGTGGGCAACAGCCTGTAATGAAGGGGCAGTTTCCATCGCTAGGAGACAGAAACTCTTATGTGCTCACAACACCAGTGGGAAGGACAGCAAATAGTTTTTGTTGTTCTTTATTTAATTGAGCTATTTTTAAATTACAAATCCCTAAAACAAGTACTAGATCTGTTTAGCTTTTTAAATATCCTTCTAAAAGGTTTCTGTTTGTTTGTTTTTCAAAAAGTTATGTTTCTTAGGATTTGGGCTATGAAAATAAAGTTCATCTTAAGAGATTTAATGTGATTGCACAGGATATCAGAAAAGCGTGATTCAGTAATCTGTTACACGGCTCAGAAAACATGATCCAGCTCATGCAACTGTAACGGTACTCTCCTGATGAGCATCGGACATACCACCCCATGGCCACATCAGAGAAATGCTAATGTGTGGGTGCAATCCTAAGGCCAGATTCAGATGGCTTTTTCTGCTGCGTATGAACTGATTTTCTTCTGCTCTCAATGTGATGCAGACTGTACAGCCTGTCCTGCTGGCAAGTTAACAATGCTAAGCACAACCTGTTTATTGTTTTAAAATGTGTATGTATGAGTAATTCTCTGTATGATTCATTTAACTGTCTTTGTTGTTACTTAGCCAATCATGCAGTTACTTTAGAGGATCAATTACTTTATTACTGCAGAGTGACTTTCTTTTTTCCTTAGTTTTCAGAGAACATGGGATGTTAAGGAGGGATCACAGAGAAAGAAGGAAAACTTGCTAGTTTTCCTCTGAAGTCCAGTTTTGAACTTGGTTATTATCTTCCATGTGTCCCATGCAGACATGGATTCCCTTGAGCCAGCCAGTGGCAGTGGGGATTGCATGCAGCTCTGACTTCTACATCTTATCCAGTGCGGAGCACAACCACTTGCAGTAGATCCAGACTGACTCTTGAACTCGCAAATGCAGTTCTATCCCTTAGACCTTCCTACTTCCCATCAATCTTACAAACCCACTATCATATGCTAACTAATGAACAAACCTTCCTTCTTCTTATCATTAAGACCTGCTTGAACTGTGAGGTAGGTGCTGACCCTACAGAAAGTCAAAGAAAAATCATTTTGTATTCAGATTAAAATGTAAAATCAGCTTGATGTTCTTTCTTTTCCTCCTCAAGTGTCTCATTCCTTCCTAATACTGCAAAATCAGTGCACTCTGGTGAATCCTTAATATGGAGTCCAACAGAAAAAGTAATCCAAGTACAAAGTTGAATATTTTTCTAACTAAAATGCAAGCAGGATAAAATCTGCAGCTTTAACTTTCCTGTTTTCTTGAAAGAAAAGACTGCATACCCCAGTCCTGTGCAGGATTTGGCTAAAGAGAGAAAGATGCTTTCAGTTACCCGAGGCTTTGACCAACTAATTCTCACTTCAGCACACTGAGGCACCTACTGAGGTGCAGGGCTGGGTTTATACCTCCCCATTCTCTGTTCCCATAGCTGGTCAAGACCAGCAGTCAGCACCCACAGCTCACAGCCAGAGCTGGCTTTGGGAAAAGGCAGGGAGTGCCAGGAGCTGTTCTACGAGGGGCCCACAAGGCACTGAGACAGCCCTGACATTTTGTCTCTCTCTTAAGAGCTATACCTAGGGCACTACGATAGGACCTATTCTTCCAAAGCACAGTTCAGCTGTTAGCACCTCCAAACCATGGGGACCTCAAGAAGGCGAAGTTCTGAGCTTCTGCCATGGGGGGATTTGCACCCCTCGCCCCCATTCGCAGGGGTTCTGTGTGCATGCTTTGCATTCAGCTCGGCTCTCTTCTCAGTGTGCTTTCATCTCTCCACATTTTAAAGAAAGCACTGACCACCCCACCCTGTCCTACAACAACTGCTGAGCTATTTACCACTTTGAAAGGAAATCCCATGTCACAACCCCTAGGAGCACAAGGAATAATGTCCGGAATTCCTTTATCTGTGACTAGGCTTGGCACAGTCTCTTTCCCGTCTCTTAAGTATACACAAATATATTCTTTTCTTTGTTCAAGGCAATGGGCCCAGATTTTAATGATGGTTTATTATTTTTTTATTTTTTTCTAAAAAAGCTTTGGCATCAATAAAGAACAAATGTTTTGTCTTTAGGGCCTTTTGTTCTTCAAGGTGAAAAGTGGCTGTAAAGAATAGGGAAAATGAATCACTGGTCTTTGCCCTCCATAGTAAATTTGACCCCCACTGTTTTAACAGAACCTAAAATCGGTGTTCTGGGCTACTCAGGAAAATGATGCGGTGAGTCTCTCTCCACAGCTGCTCTGCATGATCAATTTGTATAATGCGATCAGAATGGCTCTTTCTTTGGACACTGCAATTTTCAATCCCTCAGCCCACCGCTGTCCCACTGGGTGCTGCACAGAGGTGGCTGCCTCGTGCCAGGACAGCACAACATCACAGCCCAGAGCATCTGCGCCAGGAGAGAGGAGGGAAGTCTATGGCAGGAAGCGGCTAGGAGCAAGGAAGTTACAACAGAAATGCTGGCACCAGCAGTCTGAGGGAGGTGGGGGAAGCAGGCAGGAGAAGGAACCTTTCCAGGAAAAGAACATTCATAGCAGATACTTCCAAAAATATAGTATCATCACATCGGAGAAATGTTTCAAGTATTGGCAGCACTGCTGCCCTGGCCTGTCGCTCTTTTCGGTGGATACAGCACTCTCATAATTCCGTCTGAAAAAAGTGCTCCTGCTCCTTTCCTGTCGAGTCCTCCCATGCAGAGAGAGAGACACACGCCAGCGGGGGACCGCAGCCGCCCCTAGGGACATGTGGCACCCGCTGCTCGCTGGGTGGTGATGTTAGAAAGCTGACAGCCTTGTTGCAGTACAAATACCTCGGCAGCTGGAGTTTACTGGCTCTTTTATTTATATTCCTCCAGCACACAGGCAACGCCAGATGTGCTGTGGCTGATTCATGTGTATTATGTTTGATGTCTCTCATCAGAATCAACCCTGGGCTAAATTCAGAAACTAAACTGTTTTCAGCAGAGATAAATATTTAGGCAAGTCGGTGATTGGCAAGGCTGTCCCTCCTTTTGCCAGCCCTCTCAGACTGAAATAAAGGTAGCAGCTCAGAGCACAAGCACATCAAAGCCCTTGTCTGCACAGTGAAGGAGAGGATTCAGCAAGAGAGAGCTGAAAGCAGAGCACTTACACAACACCATGTCTGTGAGCTGGACCACAGCACCAAATCAGCACCTGCTCTTATCTGTGTGCTGCCAGGCTCTCCCCTGTCTCTGGGGCATGACAGACTGTGTTGCTCATAGATGCTATCACAGCCTCAGACAACAGGGAGGGGAATAAATTACACAGCTTGCCTCGTCTTTTGTCAGGTATGGATGTGTGTGTAGTAAGCTGCCTTTGGACGCTGGATAGTGATAAATCCTGATCTTCCATTGCCCTCTTTGTTCTGGTCCTTAAAGTGTATGTAGAACACAAAGGTTTCAGTTGTAGGACGGTGACTGGAGAGGCTGTACACATAGGTTTGTCCTCACTTGCTGACAGAATCACTCACTTCTCCACTCACAGAGTGACTTAAACTAGGTGAATAACTCCAGCATGCTCCTCTGAGCTTTGCTACTCAAAAATGCCCTCTTTCCTGCGTTGGGATCATCTGCAACAAGATATTTCTCAGCTCTGGGTTGCCCACAGCACATGGACTGCCGTGGCAAGAAGCACTGTCAGAGCAGGAGGGATGGTCTGGCTGCACAAGGCTCAAGTGAAGGAGCTGAAGAAGTTCAGTTGGCTCTTCTCTTACCAATCATTTCACTGAGACATTCTCATTATAGAGGTTCAGCATGATCTGCATCATCCTGACAGTTTCAAAGAGATGAGACTGTTGTGTAACAAAACTAGAAGGCAGTTCTCAGTTTCAGCAGCCCAGCACTGCAGATTGCATGCATGTCTATTTCAAGCAGTGCTGATTTTGGATGCATGTACTCTGGGCAGTAAACAACCTGACAGTGTTGATACCATTTATAAAGGAGAGCAAACATCAAAAACTTACCGTAAAGTACCCAAAGTCCTTGAGAGGGGGGTTCAGAAATACCTCCCTTTTTTGTATCCTGCCCAATATCTGCTTTTGAACAAAGTCAGAAGAGATTGTTATTCCCATCAGAGTGTTGCTGTGTTGAAGTGAGGAATTTTTCAGGAATTTTTCATTAATGTTGGCTCTGGCAGATAAAATATTGGCCATGCCAAAGACAACAAGCTTGGGAATATGTTGGTCTTGAGCACAAAGATACCATACTCTTAGCACTGCAGTTCACAACAAATGGATTGCCCCAGCTGACAGGTAGATTAATAGCCCTGAAAACTGATAATGCCCATGTATTTTGTTTTAGATATATATTTTCCTCTTAATTAAAAAGACAGAATAGCATATTCCAATAAAAACTCATTTATGCTGTCCCATTTTAAGTAAGATAAAACACCCAGTAAGAAAATTCTAATTTAGCCTGGTGTTAAGATGAACTTTCTACCTTTTCAATAATGACATTTTTTTAAGACGGTGTAACTACACATGAGAAGTGCCATGTTCTTGGCCATCTGTATGTCTGAAGAAGTGGCTCTGGGGCTCCGTGCCAACCGGACCTTAGCCCTGACTGACCCTACCCCTAGACAGTGCCCACGTCCAACAGCCACTACCATTTGCTTTCTCGATGGCTGTGCTCACCCTCCACGTGAAGGTCTGATATCCTGTGCTCAAAAAAGCAAAAGGCTTCTGTGGAAACTGATACTTTATACCCAGCATTAAGTTTGGGTAGATAAGGACTTCTTAGGGAAACACTCGTTGCTGAGAAAGGTACGTGCCAAAATGACAGTAACAATAACAATCACAGCAGCCTGCATTTCTAAGATTAGTTGTGTGATCACTTGCAAAGGGATTTAACCTCACTACGTGTTTGTGAAGTTGGTAATTAATTACTATTATATACTGCTGGAAACTGAAAACAGATCAGTATCTTACTTAAGATCATACAGGAAGCCTGCAGAATGGTAGGAATTAGAGCTCAAGTTAATTGACTCCCAGTTCTGTGCTGAGCTGCACAGGAGCTGGAAAGAGCTAACAGCAGTGAGTATCTGGTGCACACCAGTGCCTGCTCTGTGGGGTAGGCACATGGGGCAAGGAGGAAAGAGCATGCAACAGTGTATGCTGAACTTTGCTGCATGCTACTCATTCTTCTTCCCACCCCAAAAACAGGCAAATACCACAACAAGTGAACTCTTGGAAAGAGGGGCTTCTTCTTTTGCTTCCTCAACTGTGACTAATTCCATTTTTGCTCTCAGCATCTTGCACAGTCTCGTATCTGTAAGCACCCTATTTCTGCGGGGGTGAATGCACTCAATATAAACAGGCTACAAGGGTGTGAGGGCTACCTTCCCTCTTTGAGAAGGGGAAACTCCTGAATGTCAGCACAAGCACTCAGCCACACTCCAGGCTCATTAACCAGCTCTCCAAAAAGCACCTCCAACATAGCTGTGCACAGGGGAGACGAGAACAAACTCTCAATCTGGAATCCTTTAACTGTAACAGACACTCAGCAGGGGAATCCATTAGACAGGAGCTGAAAATTAGCTTTGCAAATTTCTCTGTGCCAGAAGACACATTCTAAAGAAAACCAAGAGGCTTTCTGGAGAATGGCTGCAATTGAAGCAACGCTGCATCCATTTGCATCTATGTGTGCTTCGTTATTCCTCTGAGGAATCCTACACCATACACGTGGGCTGAGGGAAGCTCCATGTTAAAAAGCAGTCAGAAGAACCTGTAGCCTTGCAAGCCCGGGGTGCTGATGCCATGCTCCTAATGGCAGCAGGCAAGCAGACTGCAGGGAAGCACAAGCAGAGAAGGGTGTGCCGAGGTGCAGCTTTTGGATGGGTCAGGCAGCATTTCAGAAGCAGGTGTCACATTCCAGACTGTGCAAAGGTGTTTACAGAAGCTAGGTAACAAAGACTAACCTAGTCTCTAATCTGTTTCATCTGCTCGGCTCTGTTCCCATGCAAAGTACATGAGAACAAAACATGTTCGTGCAATAGGGCAACAGCCAAACCCAAGTTCTGTAGAAGTCTGTCTGGAAGACAGGGGAGAGATTCATTTCTGACTGTTCAGGCAATGCTTAGTGCAGTGTTTCAGTCCTAATCATGACAACCTTAAATGCATCAGTATCCTTGTAGCTTTAAATGGCTTTTTCACTGACGATGGAAGTGGAAAATAAAGTCAATTTATGGCTCCCACCACTGTGGTACCTAAGCTGCTTTTTCTCTTCTAAATGCTCATTGCCCCCACCCTCCAGGAAGGAGGGGAAGTGCTGGTCTCCCTGATTTATAGATGGGCAGAGATACAAGGCAGCTAGCAGAGAATGGCAGAGAATGCCCTGCTGCAGCTGCTGCTCTAGAGTTCCTGCTGCAAAGCCACTGCAGCTGTGCTTCCACATGACCTGAGGGGTTCCTCAAAGGACAGGGAACCAAAGTTGAGTTGCTCTCACAGCACAGCTTACATCCATTCTACCTGGCCACCATGGGTGACTTGGAACACAGCACCTGGCCCACACCTACCCTGGTGTCTCCCTCTCAGTCTGGCCACAATCCCGCAGGCCTGGCCTGGTTCCCTCTGCTCACAGCCCTCCAAGTCCCAGAAACATCAAGGCACTGCCATGTCCTCCCTGCGTACTTCTACTCAACCTCTGCTGGATGTGCACTGTGCCTAACAAGGCAGCTGTTCAAGGCAGAGGAAGACATCAAACCAAATTATGCCCAAATCCACTTTCCTAAGAATGTAAAGGAAATGCAGCCAAAAAAAAAAAAAAAAAAGAAAAAGAACTATACAGCTACAGAAAGTTAATGTATGCTCGTTTGTATATCAGAGCATTGTCCAGGGGAACTCTCAGTTTCCTCTCAGGATCTATAATGAATAGGCCTGTAAGAGAATGTTATGGTAGCAGAAATTTCTCTTTTCCTACTATTTTACTCAGAACAATATAGAATCAAAACAAAGCAGCAAGCTTTCAAAGACTGGTAGCACAATGCACAGTAAAGAACATCACTTCAGCCTTAAATGAAAGAGCACAGGAGACCTTTCTCCTGTGTGTGCTGAGAATCCCTCCCTCTTTACTGTATATATTGCACCAAGACTGCTGTAGGAGATGCCCTCCTCACATCCACCGTGCCCAAGAGCCACCACTTTGCACTTTCACAGTCAGCAGATGACAAGACCAGAGCCGAAACAAGCAGAAAATTTAAAACAAGAAAGATGAATAAAAGAACAAGGTTGTTCTGAGCTCTTCTAATGACGCTCTTTAACCCCTTTTGCTGTCTCTTCTTATGTTTGTTAAGCATAGCTCTAAGTTTAGGGAGCCTGGGTATACTGAGACCAAGGACAAATATATTGCCAGCTTGAGAACAGGAGCAGCAGCCCAAAGCAATGGCTCTGCAAGGTGTTAGCTGCCTCATTCAGCAAGGTGAAGTACTTGTCCAGAACTGTGCTGGTGATGGCTTTAATTATAGCCTTACTAATTACTAGTTATCATTGCTGTTCAAAAGATACAGAATAAATGCACAGGAAGAGTTTAACCACTACATCATAAACATCCAGAACCTATAATAGAAATTCCAGGGTCCTAGGATAACACATTCATTTTTTCCTTTATGCAAACTGGCGAGCACTGGACTATAGATTAAAGATTCCATTTGTTCTTTTGTTGAAGAAAAGGACTTGTTCTCAGCATTAGTGGTTTCCACTTTATCAGTTGCATAATGTGGTTGCACAAGGCATGACCCAGGAAAGGAGATGTCACGTGAGATGGGGGAGTAATGACAGCATCACAGCAATTTGAATGCACATCCTTCTATCACTGCACAAGGAGAACAGCTTTAGTGGCTTTTCTGTGCAGCAGACCAGCCCCTAAAGGACATTCTGCAGTACTGCACAGGAACACGAGCACAGGGCGCAGTTCTGTTGTGTGCACTCACTGACACCGCAGCAAGTAGCTGTCCTTAACAAAAGTCTGATTTATGCTGAGAAGAGGTTCATGCTGTCAGCTTCATGTCTCGTATTTCTGGCCTAATTGATTCTACTCAGTCATTTGTGTTACAATGATTATTCCTCTTTTCCCAAGCAATAGCTGCCTGTTGCTGAGAAACACATTTATCTTTTTAACGTAAGCTATTTTGAAAACAAGATTTTTATGTGAAATTTCTGTTACATCAGGAAGGTGTTCAGATGGAAATTCTTAGCTCTAGTGGTCGCACTGACAGACATCCCAGCCATAGGAGGACAGAATGTGAAAGCTGCACTGGCCAACCGTGTGTCCATGAATTTAAAAGTCAGTAAGAATGTTTGGTAGCACTGTGATACCATGATACAGTACAGTGAAAGAGTACATGGCCTTGAACTGCAGCTATGCAAACTCTTCTCCATGGGAATCAAGTGTAGCTTTTCCACTAGTGCCACTCTGAGCGCAGAAATTTCATCTCTTCTGCCCTGATTTTCTCAAAAGTGCCGGACAACTTTGGCACATGGAACTGAGATTTATACACAGACAAAACTGTCTCCTTTGCACTTCTTCTGTCCTTCTTCCAGAAACTCTCCAGAAAGCTGAAGATACTGTCAGGAAGAATGTTAAAACAAACTGTGGCACATATTCTCAGGATGGGAAAAGGAGATCCTTTCTCTTGGGAGCATTAGTCTGTGCTTGCAGACTTGTAGGATGTCATAGTGCCTGTTCGTGGTTGCCTGCTCTGGATGATATTGTGTATCAGCTCTGACATGCTGGATAGTACATTAGGAACAAAAGCTTAGCAATGTAATGTTGATAATAACCACAGTTATGCACAAACTTCAATAGAGATCAACTTCAGTAACCAGGAGAAGACACACTACTTCATGGTTTACCAAATTAAATTAATATTGACATTTCTTTCTAGTTGAACAGTGGACAGATTGGACAGTATTCCCTAATAATGCCATGTCTCCATAATGCGAAGAAGACAAAATCAGCCTTGTATATGTCCCTCTTCAAATATAATGACAGTTTCCTGAGGGAGCCTTGCATCTGGAGTCATACGGGAAGAACCTCTGACATCCCCTTCAGCATCCTGCTGCTGTCTGAACTCACCTTGCCCAGGCTGTTCCTTCATTCCCCCAGCTGTATCATTCTGGCCCTTCCGTTTTGACCTGCACTGCTCCTTCATTAGGGCAGTGTGATACTGCCCAAGTGAGGCTGCATTTTACAAGTGGCGAAATGCACCAAACCACAGTGACCCAGAGAATGGAGCCACCCATGTTTATTTTACTTGGGGAGGGAGCCATGAGAAAACAGACCAACTGTGAGCACAGCCTAGAAACCCCAGAGCAATTCCAAACCTATAAACACATCATGTGTAAGACTTGTTTTATCTCCCTTTTGGACAAAGTCAGAAGCCAATGTATCAGTGCACTAAGTAATAAAACTGTTAACGGGTTCATCAGCAGCTTCACGCTCACTGCCAGGCCTTGCTTTCCCAGTGATCCATGGTATCATTATATTTGGAAAAGTCATCGCTGAGTGGGATTATGAGCTGTGAAAAACACAGGCTCTCTTTCAATGTGAGATGGGCCAACTGCGTTGAGATCACAGCCAAAGGAGGATCTGCCCCAGGCAATCCCTCCCCATTGCACGCCGTGCTTGGTTTATGCTGACGTAGGATTCTGCAGATTAATTACTCTCTCTGGTAATTCCTACTGGGCCAGCCCCTGGTCTCTCGCCTTATCTGCTGCTCCATCCTTACTCAACAGAAAATTTGCCAAGGTTGAAGAAAAGTTGTTTGAAGCCCAAGAACCTCCAGGAGGCTTAGCAGGATTGGATCTTCAGGGCCAAAGTAAATGTGAAGTGAAAGCATACACAGCTCCACAAACAGCAGCAGGAGCTGCTGAGGGACGGGCTGGTGCTGCAGCCGCTGTGGGGCCACACCAGCTTTCCTTCATCATCTGAGAGTAAGCAGGGTACTGAGCTTTCTTGCAGGGAATTTTCATTTCCAGAACAAATTAGGATATTCCAACAAGATCAGTAAAATCTCTACCTTGGAAAGCATGCAGTGAAAGAGCAGCTTTGGGTGAGGTCTTCTCTCACTCAGATTCTGATAAAGAAAATATAAGCAACCACAATAAAACAAATGTTCTTACTCACACAAAGGCAAACTCAAAGACAGGCTACTGTCTGAAGCCGAGCTACAGCTTTAAACCTGTGTAACTGAGAGCAAAGACGATCCCAAGTGCATGAGCATGAAATGAAAATAATCCAAACATCATCCATTTGTAGAAAAAAAAATGTGGCTAGCCAAAAGGTTAGCGATCCGCTCTGTTTTACACCATGTCATAGCTTAAATTGTGTTTAAAAGGTTCTCTGGCTGACATCATTGCTTACATTGATTTGAATCACCCTTTAATTGTAATAGTACAAAACCCTTCTAAGTAGCCAGACTCCTGTTTAGCTCCCTCCTGCTGTGTCATGCAGCAAGAGCCGATAGAACTTCCTTGCCTCATGCACATCTACAAAGAGATCTGGGAAAAGCATTTCTCCCCACATCTGGGCGCTGCATTATTGGTTCTTATTTTATTCCTTGTAGGTTAAGGAGAAAAGCAGCTCTTGGGCTTAAAGCAGTGGTTGTTCATGAAGTCCTTTCCATTATCTTTGCAGATCAGCACCAATAGCGTTAACTCGGGAGGGGTCCAGCAGTGCATGCCATGGGCACCCTTCCCTGTGCGGAGAGGCAGGACAAACCTGGTGACCCAGAGCCACTCAGCACTGCACCTGTGGGATTTTTGTTTTCTGCAAGGAAAGACGGGGGCCTTGAGACTTGCAACTGGTAATCCTCAGTGCTTCGCTTCCCTCCTTTCAAACTCAGCCCCATACATCTTCCTGTTAAGTGTTCTGGGCAATCTCCTCCAACAGCCATTTCCTGTATGAAGGCGTATTGTAATTAGGATTGCCCACAAGAAGGTGCTGCTGTGCTACTGTGTGGGCATGAGTTATGGCCCCTTGGGGAGGCGGCTTCAGGCAGCTGGAAGAACAAGTGAAGAAGCAGAGGGGAAAAACACTTTTTATAACTCCTGAAGGACACGCTGCAGTAGCA
Organism: Callipepla californica brunnescens; assembly: GCA_023055505.1. Classification (NCBI taxonomy): domain Eukaryota; kingdom Metazoa; phylum Chordata; class Aves; order Galliformes; family Odontophoridae; genus Callipepla; species Callipepla californica. Next base: position 7,472,767 of record JALIRH010000013.1, read on the forward strand.
TCTGCACCTGAAAGGTCTGAAACAGCAACCCAAACCCAAAAGCTAGGGAAGTCCAGGCTGAGTATCGGCTTTCATGGATGCTCCCTGTGGCTGCGAAGGGACAAATGAACCCTTCTCAGTAGCTGTGAGAGAATCTGGAATCAGGAGTGGGATATAAGGAGACTCCATGCTCACACCACCAGCTGCAGGCTGCTGGAGACGAGGAGGAAATTGCTTTAACTCCCAAATTATTGTATTCAGCGCTAATTTCAGTTAACGAGATATGAGTTAATGCCAAACAGGATGAATCCCTTAAAGAATAGCTGCTTTTGTGTGCATGTTTGTGGGGCACATCCCTGTGAGTGATATGGGTCATCCCATTTTACTCATAGCTATAGAGGAACACACAAAGTAGCCCCATGGAGGTTGGTGTTTTTCCTGCAAATTGACCTCAGCATATCTATAAGAAAGAATTTAAGGTGTGCAATTTCTGAGCTGTGGGCTCTAAGGAAGCAAACATTTTGGCTGAAGTGTTTTAAATTCATGGTGATTTAAAAAAAAATGGAACAGGTAATGACTAGGTCAGGTTTCCTTGACCCTCAAATCAAGAACAATCCCAGCAGGGCTGAAAACTCCCCACTCTACTTCCTTGGCAATCATGTTCCCACAGTTCAGAAAAACACAGGAAGATCTAAGGAAACCTATGTGGAAATGCAGAAGACAAAAGCAAGTGGTCTGAAAATAGAAGGCCGGTCCATATATTTCCTTTACATTCTGGGCCTGATTCTAGTTTTTGGCTGAATTTTGAAATCTCAGGGACCATATGCTTTTGCCATTCTCTGCTGGGCACAAAGGAAAACTGGCTTGTTTGTCCTCGTGTGGTAATAAGGGTTAGAAGAGGTTCTTTTCTTCTTGCTCAAGGACCCTTTTCAGTGCTAAAAGCTTTGCAGCTTAGAGCCACAACAAAAACCCTGAACATGGGTTACACACACCAGGAACTAGCTGTGACTCCTTTTGCACTTCTAGACGCTGGGGGGAAGGCTTATAAAAATTACTCCTGTAAAGGTCTACACAGCGTGAAGACTTCATTTATCTGCTTGCAGAAAATGAGGCACTCCGCTGCAGATCTCAGACCCTCGGCTGTCAAACCTCTGCACCAGACACAGTTTAAGAGGCAAAATTCATTTTGGTCCACGGAAGAGAGACTGTGCAGACCCCACCGTGGAAGGGCTGAGAAATTCCTTTTGGCTTTTTCTAATGTAAAAATTCAAGGAATTCTGAGCCCTGAGGGGAGCTGAGGAGACATCCAGGGAAGGGGGGTGAGAGAAGGAGAGGGAGGTAGGATGTAGTGAGGACAAAAAGTATGTGCTGTAAACACAGACTAATCCAACCTGCCTTATAAAACACTTCACAGACTTATTGTCCATCAGAGTGCATAATTGTACTAAACTGTTAGGAACAACTCTACACAAAGCTAGCATCTGCACGGGGCAGCAGCTCAGCTGCCCTCAGCATGTGAATTCATTTCCATGGCCTCTGAAAGTACAAAGCTGAGATCTGTCCTTCTGACATATGCAGCGCAATGCCAGTGCTGTACACTGCAGCCCTCCCTGCCTCAGCTTCAGCAAAGGAAAGCACCATTACCCAGAGCTTTAGCTCTGTGGGGGGTTGGACTTGGGATTCTTTCCAGTTTTATAATGCCATTATTGGCAAATGCAGAAGATATGACCAGGTAATAAAGGCAGCTGCAAGATTTACCTCGTTCAGTCCTGGATTTATGCTAATACCTGGTTTCAGGTGAACTGGGGTTCCCCACACAAATGTATTCAGCAACCTGCCAGTGTGGGATCTGTACATGGGCATCAGTTTTGTTCATCACAGTTTCATGAGATCAGACTCCCTGCCTTCTCTGAACCTTCCTTCCTCCTTCACCACTTGAAATGAGTGGCTCATGGGCAGGTCTCTAAGATCACAACTCTTAGACAGAAAGCTTTGCTTCACATGATTTGTTCTAATCTTGCCTTGCTCCTGGTGATTGCAAACTGTCCACTGCTAAAGCTCTGCTCCCTGGGGCAAGCTTCAAGCATGTGCTTATATTAAATGCCATTTCCAGATAATAAGCTTGGCTGGCTGATTTTGGCAGGTTCTTCTATTTTCTCTGTGGCCTTAAAAAGAAAGACTAAAGAAGTGCCAAACTTAGGAGATTGGTTCTTTATTACACACACTTTATGCCCACTTGTTTATGTAGTCCACTTCTTTTTGCTTGTGAGGCTGAGTACATCAGATGCTTTGCCCGAAGGTGAGAACTAGGATGTCCTGATGGGCACGCAGAAGCCTTCACGTCCTGCAGTCATCTGAGCTGCTTTCTAACACTTGGGGACAGATCTGTTTTGCTCCTAGCTGTTGTTTAGATACTCTGGACATCTTTTGATTACTTTAACCTGTAATTCCCATTTCAGTGACATTAGGCTGGTCTAGAAGAAAGGTGGAGCATAGGAGATAAGAGGAAACCTCAAACTAATCATGAACTTCAGCAGGGCTTACTTTAGCATCCTTCCCACAGTCACTGTGAAAGTCAAGTGCTGCCTCCTGGAAATTTCCCGTGTAGTTTTAAGAAATGCGGATTGCTGCTGCTGCCCCAAAACTGCTTTGCAATGTAAGCTTAAACAGCTCCTCTGTTCATCCTGTCCTTTTCTACTGAAGTGACCCTTGCTGCATATATTTGCAAATGTCTTTGGAAGCAGAAGATGTATTTCATCTCTGAGTGAATACAGCGGAGGGCAGATTTTCACCTTCCTTCAAACTGCACCAGCAACTTGGAAGACTGGCTTACAAAACAGGCAGCTCACCTACCACTGCCTGAACATAGCAACCCCCCGTGCCTGTTGGAAACCTTTTGCCCTTCTGTATCAGCAACAGAAGTATTATATCCATAGCCAAACTTGATATATTACTTCAAACTGAAGCAGATTGTGCAAACAATTCATCATACAGTCAGCAATTTAGAGAACATACGAAAGGAACTTGTACCCTGCTGCTCTTATTTAGATTCATACGTACTGGCAGACCAAAGCGGACACTTTGTGTGCAGATAAAGATTTTCTAAGTTTTAAAAGAAAATACGTTAAGTTCTTGTAACAGGAATCTTCAGCATTCAGTCTGGATTGTATTCTTAGTATTCTTTTGGGTATGATGCTCATTTTTGGAAGCTCGGGGAGTATTGAGAAATACTTTGCATTTTTTTACTTCCTTAAATAGATGAGTTAGTGTAAAGAGATTTCCAGTTGGTTTTGAAAGTGGCAGCTTTGGGCAGGGAAGCTCATATATCACAATCTTAAAAAAAATTTTTCTCCGCTTTTTATAACATTTTCCCACAGTAAAGCAAATATTTAGGAACAGCAGCAATTAAGAGACATATTTTTTGGTTTACTAGAACCAATCAGCAGCCCATAGTGTGGGCTCTCCAGTTCTCAGCTTCTCAGAATGGACTGCCTCAGAGCAAGGCAGAAGCACAGCCTTAATGCCTCTGTCTTTACAGCAGTGCTCCCTGAGCCTGTAATACTCCATGCAGGGAGAATCCCGTTGGAAAACCTGGAGGATGCTGAGCTCCCGAAGCCTTCGGTTTAGCTACTGATATGTGGCGTATTTGAAATCTATTAGTAAGCTTAATTGTTGCTCCTGGTATATTTGTGTATCTATTAGTAGAAAAGCTGCAAAATACCAACAAAGAAATACGCTAAATTTCAGATTTGTTTTACTTTCAAAGGGACCAAACAGGACCTCATTAGTATTTTGGAATCTTGTTAGTTTTCCAGTGTTACAACATTGAAACTACCGTGTTTATTCCAAGACCAAAAAACTTATTTGGATTGCTCATATATCAAAAACTTTTGGACAGCGTTATCAAGGAGTGAAAGACACAAAATTTTTCATGCAAGATACAAAGTGTTGTCAGTACCAGTAATTCATTTCAGGCTTTTTTTCAAGGGCTTCCTAAAACTTAGGCCTGCCGTGGGCATCTCCAGTACTATTGCTACGAAGAAAGTTCTTGGCAGAATGACCCTGACTCATACAGTAAGGAGCTCAAAATAAGCTATACAGTGAACAAAAAGAAAATGGGTATTTCATGAGACCTGTCCTAATATCTTAAGAAATGTAGAGATGCATGCAGTATTTTGAATGTGTTTTATGAGGCAGGAAATTGCTGGGATGGAGTCTGCAGGGTCTCTCCCCATGCTAAGCATTGACAAGGACTGAACGAACCAAACTGCATTTATCTGAAGGAGACCATTCACTGATCTGGATGCATTTCATGGCTAGACAACTTCTGTCCTCTTCTGGCAGCCATGACACACAGCTGGCAGCCTTGGCGATCTGCTGAGCCACCAGGCAGGAGAAAATGGCACAGCAGCCCCTGTGAGGCACGGGTACAGAAGCAGAGGACACCCAAACTCCTTTGCTAAGGTTTGGTAAGAGCCACCAGAGCTTCCTTTCTGTTGGGTGCCTGGAAGTCCTGACCAGGGAGGCATCCCTTGGGCTGTGCAGCTGCACTGCTCTCATGCAGCACCTCGGGTGAATGTCTTTTGCAGTTGCGAAGTCTTCTATCTGCATTGCAGAGGAAACTGTTTGGATTTGAATCAGATTCAACGTCTTCAGCATAACTCTGCCTAATTTTCACAAAGATCCTAGAGAAGGTTTAGCCTGCAGCCTGACGGATATATCCATGCCTCTTGTGCCTTGCGAGGTCAAACAATGTTTGATTAAACTCCTTGCAGGAGATGAACTTTGAAGGAAAGGTGACTGAGGAGTTAACACCTCGCTAACATCAGTGCTACCCAGAACCTTCCAACTTCCTGGCCCTGATTCAGTTTGGCTTCCAGCCTAATTAGGGCACACAGACACTGTGCTAACAGATCATCTCTTCCTAATGATGGACAAAGGTCTGACAGCAGTAACACTGCTTCCAAATCCATCATCAGCCTTTGCCTACAGGGACAGCTAGCGATGTGCCTGTCTTCCTTTCCTCATCACAGGATGCAGGCACTGCCTTCTCTGTGCCTGGCACCGAGGGGACGGTGAGCCTGGACCACGTTCCAGTGCTATTAGCACCAGATTTGTCAGAAACGTAATGCTGGTGAATGAGGAGCCAAGGCAGCACTGAAGTGCAGGCAGCAGGCCTGTCACGCGATGCTGCCAGTGCCCCACGTTGTCCCTGGTACTCAGGAACATCTGTGGCAAGACGTGCTTCCTCCCTCCCACCAAATACTTGCTGCTCAATCTGATCCACAAAGTCTGTGGTGACTTACACCTTCATGACACTCATGCTGGATCTGCAGGGACATGTCCTCTGCAGGCAGCCCCTCCAGCCTGGAGCCCCCGGGGCTCCCCAAAGCCAGACAAGCCCCGCGGGGCTCAGGCTCAGCTCTTCGTGTGCAGGGAGCTGAGCGAAGCGCTGAAGAGACACCTGAAGCGCGCTGCGCCAGCTAGGATACAAAGAACCCAAGGACACCGCTGCTGCACTGTTTCCAGGAGCTATCCCATTGACACCAGCCTACAGACGGCGGCGTGCAGGAGGAGCCCTCGCGCTCAGACGCGTTCCCTAGCGCCGTCGGGAGGAGCTGCTGTCACTCACAGCGCAACGCGCGGTGCCCCGACGGCACCCGACGCAGCTCCGCCGGTTCCCTCCGCGGATCCCCGGCACCGCCGCCCATCGCTCCCCGCCGCGGCCCCGCGCCCTGCCCGGCGGCGCTCCGAACCGAGCGGCTCTTACCGAGCGTGAGCAGCAGCGCCTGCAGGGCACAGGCGGCCAGCACGGCTCTCTGCGCGCCGAGCATGGCTGGGCCAAGTTTCCTTCGGTCCGTCAGAGCGGGCGGAGGGACTGGAAAAGCGGGATGCGCGCACCGCTCCCACTTGTTGGCTCCGGTTATACCGTCCTCTCTCCGTTCACCGCTCCATCCTCGCCGCCCGTCCTTTCTTCTCGACGCGTTCCTCTTTTCCCCTTGTTCGCAGCAGCTTTATCCCTCTCCCTCCCCGCTCCGCAGAACTCGGGGAGAAGTTGGTCGGGGACGGCGACGCGCGGTGCCCGTCCGGGCCGTGCAGGTGCCGGGGCAGCGCCGCTACCTGCGCTACCTGGCGGGGCACGGCCGGCGGCAGCGGGGCATGGCCGAGTGCCGCCCCGTGCTTGGCGCTCCCCCGCCCTCGGGGTCCGGGTGGCTTTGCTGGGAAGTTTGATGCGAGCCCGGGATTCTTTATAGGGACAGGAAAAAAAAAAAAAAAAGAGGAAGGAGAGAGACGTCACCAGCCCAAGCCAAGGGACTTCACTCGCTCTCTCCCTCTCCCTGTCATTTCACAGAACTCCTGGATTTCCTGTTGCTGCTGCTGCTGCTGGAGAAGGGGCAAAGAAGCGAGCGGAGCTGTTCCCGCCGCCTCCCGGCCCCGCCCGGCCCCGCACGGCCGGAGCTGCGCGAGCATCAGGTGGCAGCGCCTCGCGTCTCGCTGCCCCGAGGGCAGGGAGTGCCCGGGCTGAGCCCCGGGGCTCGTTGTGTCGGGCACGGAGCCGCGCTGCCCGAGCAGCAGCCCCCAGCCGCAGTACGCTCCGTGCCCGGGCTGCTCGGCACGTCGGGTTCTCCGTGCGCTGTTCAGCCCTGTCCCGCTGCTCTGCTGCCACTGCCACGCAGCACTTCTTCTTGGGGCACAGTGAAAGTTTCTTGTTCGAATAGGATATTCTGGGCAGCCCTGCTGTTGTTATTTGCATTACTCAGCTGTTTCCATACTCTCTCGTAACTGCTGCTTCTGTGTCACCCAGGCATTATCTGCAGGCATCTGTACGCAGGCACACCCTCGTTTGGCCACTTCTGCTCTCACCGTGCCAGGCTGGACTCGAGCAGGGCGAGCACTCCTGTGGGGTTTTGGCAGAGGCCACGCAGCTGCTCCCCCTTACACCTCTGCCTCAGGACAGCTCGGCCCTTTCCCAGTTCAGCACTGCTGTTTTAGCCACTGGTGCTTGCTGCCAGGGTCAGAAACCATGCTTGGGCATCCTGGGGTGTCCCTGCGTGTAATGGGACACTTCTGGAAATGCAGCTGGTGCTCGGGTGACAGGAGGGGGCTCTTCTGTGCTATCCTTCTGGCACTGCTCATACCACTTATATGGCTTCTTAAATACACAAACTGCCTCTCTGTGCTGATAATGGGTGTGGTGGAAGACTCGCAGACTGTCAGTCCTGGTAATGCCACAGCTGAGGCACTGCGGCTAAATGACCGATTGCAGTGAAGCACTGGCAGTCCCTGTGCTGAGTGGCAGGGTTTCTTTGGACTTTTTTTACTCTAGCTCAGTTCACGCAGACAGAAGAGAAAATGAGCAGGTGCATTAGGGCCTTCTACTGAACGTGTATCAAGGGTTTTAGTGAAACTGAACTGTGATCAGGATATTAGGAAGTTTCCATTGCCTCTTTTTATTATGCTTCTAAATTCTTAATGCATGTAACCAGTACTCATACCACATCAAAATGCAAAGGGAGACATAGGTACGGTTCTAGGACTTACAGATTCACATCCTGCAAGGGAAGTGGGTGCATCAGAGGATCAGAATCGATTTCTGTTGCAGAAATGTTCCAGATTCAAACAATAAACTGAACAGAGGAGCCCCAAATAATTCTCGTTCTATGAACCAGAAGCATCATTTATTTACAGTAATAAATCAGGAATGCTATTCTCAATACCACATGATGTCACCAGTTAATGCTAATCTTCCTGTCAGTGCTCAGATCACTCTTAAGGTGACTAAATGCATTTTCTGTGCCTAGAGTTAGCTTTTAGGACAGAAAACTTTCCCCAGATCTGTGTCACAGGAATGGACTTCTAAATAGTTATGGATAATAGCAAAGACAAATTGTGTGCTAAGCATAACTGAAGAATGAAGCTTCCAGCTCAGTTATGGCTCTGAATGGTGTTTTTGGATTACAGGGATGTGTTTGAGAATTCATTTGAAGTTACAGAACAGCTGCTAGCAAATCGTGTTGTGTTTATGTCATACCTCAAAAAATCTTTTGTTTGTTGATAAACTTAACTGATCATTTAATTGAGACTGGATGCCCATGGTGTGTAGTTTCACAAGGAATTCAGAGTGAGAACCTGGCCAAATGATTCTGGGAACTATTTTAATTCTTTATTTTCTCCCTCAGAATATGCCAAGCCAAAAAGAAAGTTGTAAGAATGTCATGTTTTGTTCCAGAGCATCCTCACACGCCTATAGCAGCCAGTTAGAGCTTTCCCAAAGCACAGCAGACTTCCCTAAACAGCGTGTTCCATTTGTACAGATGGAAAAAGCAATTTGCTAACCCAACTCGAACCTCTTCATAGTAGTAGAGCCTGTTTTGCTGTGACAGTTACTCCATCTGAGGAACGCAAAGCTCCTTGTTCATACTAATGAACATATTCACAATACTTGTGGGAATTGAAGTTGGGCTGGAAGAGGTCATTTTGCTTCCTAATGAAAGGCTCTTACCTTTTCAAAGGCACTTGGCAACTGTGTCAGTGTGGCCATAAATTTATGAAATAACGCTATAAAGGAAGCAAAGGTACATCTGGTGGAAATACTAGACAGTGGGGATGGTGAGCAATAACCTGCACAAACTTGGCCAGAATATCAGGGCTGTGGCCCTGTGTACCATGAAGCACTGGGTGTTTTGTAGGGCCAAGGCAGCGTAGTCTCAGACCTGTGCTAACTGCAGACTGACTGTGCAACTTGCTTGGCTGTCCCCAGGATGACCTTCAGCCTGCTGATACATTGGCCCAACATGGAAGACCTCATGCAGTGATCCCTTTTGTTAGCCTAGAATAGGATGGTACCTGAGCTGAACAGTTCTTCACTTAATCTTGCCCATCCTAGGTAGGTCTGTATCTGGGAAGCACAGCAGAGGGGGTGGCTGCTGATCAGAGCAGGGCCTGGATTTGACCAGCATTCATGACTGCATGCTGTATTTAGCCTTAGCCAAAGGTAAGACCTATCTGAACTACACATAGCCATCCAAATGTTAGTCGTCTCATCTTGGGCTGGTTATCTCGGCTGGCCTGCTTAGTGACTGCAGAGCCTCTTAAAAAGTACTACTCATCCAGTGTACATGATGCATCTGTTTTACAGACCTCCTTTGCCAGTTGTCTGTTTCCTTCCATCAACAACAGTGTAGGATCAAGGCAAGTTTACCCCAGAAACCCAAATTTTAGCTGTCTTGTTCTGCCCTGTGACTTAGAGACTTTTTAGTGATAAGAGCCTTTCTTGTCTTCTTGTCACATTTTCCTGTGTTTGTAGTCTTTGGTAGGTGAGGAGAAGTGTAGTGACTACCTTTAAAAGACTGTAAGTTGGCAGGGCCAGGGATTTTCATTTCAGTGTGCCATATGAATCAGTTTGATATCATTTTCCCAAGAGGATTTAGAACCCTTTTTAAATAGACAGCTTTCTTTATCCTGTAAATCCAAGCTCTCCTAAAGAGGTGGTAGAACGGGCAGGGCATTGCAGGAGCACCTTGCGCTTTCCTACATTGTTCTGAGATGAAAAAATGCATGAGTTCAGCTACATATTTGGCAGGAGCACAAGGTATCTTGGAGGCATACACTGACCTTCAGAACAGGCGTGAAGCTGGCTACGTATGGGTCCTTCAGCTAGCAATAAACAGGGTACACAGCCCATCCCCAGTCCCACCTTGCCCCTCACACAGACAAGAAGCTTTGCCAATGGTAGCTGCCTTAATCCCATAGAGATCTGCAGGACCATCGCTGGGTGTGCCTCTCTCCACGATCTGGTCAGGCTGTCTTTGATTCACGCACATCCTGTAGTCCCTTGGTGACGAAAAGACAAGTGAACGTTGGCAGTCTGTGTGCAAACAGGGTGGGGAACCTTTTGATGAAAACATTTTTCATTGGAAAACGGCGTGCTATCAAAACAGAAACTTTCTGAGGGAAGTCTCAGTTTGGAATTACTTCTGCTAGGGATGCAGTTTCTGGGAGGGAAAGCACTGTCCCAGCCTCGCCTGCAACTTCGTGATGTCTTTTTGTGCAAGGTATGATTTTTAGGCTCTACCCTGAATTAGGTTAGAAAACCTTATTGTGATTTCCCATGTCTTGCAGGAGTCCTCTATTTAGCAAGTTCACTGACTGTCCTTTGGCTGCTGCTTTCAGCTTCTTGCAGACATGTTTGCTTACTTGTTCTTTTGTTTTGAAAAATATAGAAGGGAGGACTTCATGAAAACCCCATTCAGCTTCTCTAGCTGTGAAAAACATTTCCTGCACAGCTTTTGTTCAGATACACAGTAGTACCATAGGTGAAACCTAACAGCAAGAGATGTGATGCCGCAGAGCCGTGGTCACGTTTCTCATGTCTTGCTGCTCTGTGGGATGGCAGCGTCAGAGGGGCTGAGCAGGAAGCACATACACAGTCTGTATGCACCTTCCTCCTTCATACACAAAGGGAAAAGAAGCCAGAGAAAGGTTCAGTAAATCACTCCGAATGAAAAGCTGGAAGAGGTCTGTCAGTCACCTTAGCAGCAACAGTATAGCAAAATATAAATAATACACTGCAAGCAATTATATTTTTGTTTATAAAATGTCAAGTGTGAGGGTTTTTTTTCCCCATTGTGCTCTCTTACCTGTGCCTGCCTAGCACCCTGGCAGGCTCCTCCTCACTGCCCAGCTGAGGCTGGTCACTGCCTGCATCTTTTTCCACTCCTGTCCCAGTCACAGCCTACAAGCTGCTCTCTCACCAACAGTGACAGAGATATGTGTGGACCTGCCTGAAAACACCTCTCAAACATATATGTTCGGATAACAGAGGAGAGCAGAACATTTCATCCTTCTGCTGGAAACGGGAGATTAAAAGATAAAGATTACGCACCTCCCATGATTTGTCGCTTTGAACTGTAGTCTGCTTTGTAAAACTTTAACGTGGGGGAAATGTGTGATGTTCCATCTCTTTGTGTTTCCTCTGTGAGGTTGTTTTTGAGCATCTCCTTGTAGCTGTTTGACTCAAATCCTTTATAACTGAGGCTGCCTGGGGAGATGCTTACAGCTTATAAATATAATCTAGGCCTTGGGCCCGTATGGATTTTAGGAAGAATTAACTGGTTTGGAGCGCAAGACAGACTTCTGAGCCAAGAGTACAAAACAAGAGAAATGTTAAGGAAAATAAATAGCCATCAACAAAAGCAGACAGATGCTGGGTTTGATCACTATTTTGTTCTGCTAGATTCTGTGGCAGAAAGTCAAAGCTACCCACCTAATGAGGGAGAATTTAATGAGCCGAGTTTCATCCACACATAGCATTTGAGTAAGAAAAAGATCGCATCCCACTGAGTTACCTTGATCCGTATCTTCTCCTGGCAGTGACCTTCCTCAATCGGAGGTCAGATTTCACGTGAAAGATTTTCCCTCCCCAGAATGTGAACTTCAAAGTGTGAGAAAAATGGGTTTCATCCAGCTGTAGGCCTCAGAGTGAGCCACCAAGAATGCTCGTTTTATTTATTTTTCTTTGGATTTTAATTCCCACTTACACTTTCTCTCTCTTTGGGGATAAAGCAGGATTTTCTTACCAGTGAGGCTGAGAATGAGAAATATGATTCACATATGAGGTATTCTTCAGACGTTCCCGTCAAACTAAAGATTTCTGCTCACATCCCCAAAGTATGCTCAGCAATTAGAACTGTCTGGTTGAAATCACTGGAGTAGAGGGAGAAAAGCCTGAGAGGAAGAAAAAGCACAGATAGGCCTTGGCAGTGGCAAGACAGAAAAACACTGGCAATTCCAGAGTGCTCCCATTAATCAAGACACTAGACACATCCATCATGAAAGTGTTAGGGTTAATTCAACCCATAGTGCAAGGCTGGAATCCCATACCGTGAGCTTTTTCTTTCTGACTTGGCACCAGAAGGGCACTGTGCCCCAGTTCACCACCGAACATTTACCAATCCTTAGTCTGAAGATTTTTAGAAGCTGTGTTGTAAGTGCTGTGCCTCACTCCAGCCTTCCCCCACAGTGAGGAGTTTGTGATCAGCCTGTCCCAGCCTGTTCTCTCACCCACTGTTACCTTCAGAGATTGCAGTGACTGTAGAGCAGCATCTGGAGTAGTGTGGCATTCCCTTCAGCACTGACCTGGAAGGTGGTGGGAGGAGGCCAGCACAGCCCTAGAAGTCCCCCTCAGCAGGCAGACCATCCAGCAATGCTGCACAATCCCGTTCTGATGGCCACCAGCTGTAGAGCACGTGATAAGGTTACAGAGAAGCGAGAGCCACTTAATCATAACGCAATTTTTTCTTCTTGCATTTGCTAAAAGAATGTGCTCAGCAGTCCTTACACTGAGCTGCCATCTTCCTGTTAGATTTCACAAGTAAATGCTTCTTGTCTCTATAGGACAAGCACTGAGATACTGCTGGTTACACTAGCTCCAATGTAAACCAGAGCTACATGACTCAGTGCAGCCAAGCCTGTGAGGCAAAAATAGAGAGCTGGTGCACTGAGATGGTGGAGAGAATCAAAGAGACACTGTCTACCAAAATTAATATGTCTGCAAATGAGCTTTCAACCAATGCAGAGCCAAAAGAAATGTTTCTTCCATGGACTTACTTATTTTTGAAATCTGAAAGGAAGCAGTTGCTAAAGACAAATGGACATTGTGCTGAAGGCTTTAGAAATGAGAGATGGTGGCACAAAGACACTGATAGTGAAAATGCCATCACTGATCTTCATTGTCCAAGCCGAGAGGCACTGAATAAAAGCTTGAGCTAGAGCCAATGGAAGTGAATAGAAGTGAATGGGAAGATTCTCGCTGCCTTTAATGAGTTTTGGCTCTGACCCTAGATGGAGAAACATAACTAGCAATGGATAAATGGGACTCTAAATATCCTTTCACCTTTAAGAGAACACAGTGTTACTAGGAAAATGAGAAAGGAAATCTGTTTACAATGCAGTTTTTTTAAAAAAGGTGGCTGTGTCCAGCCTTGAATAAAACAATCCAAGCGTCATGTGATGCCCTTGCATTAAATTAGCAGCAGCAGCAGCCAGGCTGGAATCTGGAAACAGAAAACCAAAGCTGTCCTAGATCCCCTAGCAGAAAGCCTGCTCCCACCAGCCAGCATGTGAACAGCCTTAGTGTCCTCTTGCCAAGCCAACCACTACTTGTGTGGATGAGGTGCCACTCTGAAGAAGACAGGGTATAACAGTGAACATCTGTAAACAGAACATGCTTCAAGAAAGTAAGCAGCTGCCTCAAGGCTGCAGTGTGTCCTTAGGGCAGCTGAATCTGGTGCAGCCCTGGGGCACTGCAAAAACAGGACTCATGGGCACAGTTAATTGTCCAAATAAAGAAGGAGGAGAAGGAGAGATCATAGGAAGACAGTAGGACAGTTCCCACATGCCACAGAGGACAGGTGTTGAAGGAAAGCAGAAGAAATACTTCATATTTTTCACCATCTGTGGTAGAACCTGACCTTAGGAGACGACAATGGCTTTTGCAGCAGACAGACTTTCTCAGCTAGGTCAGCAAGTGAGTCAGGGTAAGGCTGGGAATAGAGCTCAGGACTAGAATGGCTGTGCAGGGATGAGACAACAGGCTCTTCTTTGTCTCCAGGGAATTGCCACCCCAGTCAGGGAGAAGTACTCAGGCCATTGGCTCAGCACAGAGCATGCCACGAGTTCCAGAGATAAAATACATATTTCTTAGATGCTGCTTCCTGTAAAAAAAAGGCAGTGAGATTTTGCCATTCTCAGCAACCACATTCTGTATTTTGTCTGCAAATGAAATCAGGTGTTCTCTCTCTATTGGCTGCTCTTCATTCTCAAAGTTTCTCCATCAGCAATGTCTTAAACTCAGTGGGATGTCAAACATTTGATGGGACGAATGATTCAGTTGTCAGGGCATTAAGCCTCTGGTTAAATAGCATGATTCAAGCTACTCCTGCCAAAACCCACCTATATCTTCCTGGAAAAGTCACTTGATCTCTTTCCTTCCCCTCCACACCTGAAAAACCTGTTCAAGTACCTATCCTGAAGACATAGGGGTCTCGTAAAAGTTGTGCTCCACGCTCCGTGCTAACACTGGCTGCTGAATGCCATAGTTATTGTGAACAGGGAGACTCAGCCTGGCAGAAGAGAAGGTGGGAATGTGAAAATGTGTGAAAGAGTTAAATGGGAGAAAGCTTTCACTACAGCTTCCCGTGTTTCTACGGTATAGGGATGAGACCAACTGGTCCTTAGGATAGTGAACTGAAACCGTGTTACAGTAAAGCCTGTATGCCATGGCAGGGGAATTCTGTTTCTGTCTGTGCATATTGTTCAGTAGCACTCATAGACACTCACAAAAATTATCCACCTCTGAAAGAAATGCTGCTCTTCCTAGGTCATGTTTTCTAGAAGTCATGCACCTGCCTTTTCATGGACTCGTTGCTAGCATTTAAAGAACAATTAAAAGCATTACCATTCCTATCAATGCCACAGGGCTCTTTTGTACACAGGTTCTTTGTCTTCTAGACATCAGGAAGAATGAAAAGCACTGCAGAGATTTCACACGCTAAAAGTCAAAGGTAGGAATGGCAAGAATTTTTAACAGGAAAAACAAGGGTTTGAAAATCAGCAGGGCAGGCTCTGAAGACTGACTCGTGTGTTTCTCATCTCTAATCTTCTCTTATCGTGTCTTTGTATGAATGCTTGTCATAGTCTCTTGGCTGGCGTGTTTGGCAGCTAGGATCAAGATCTCTGATCACAGCAATCCTTTTAGCTGTGTCTGAGGTAGTTCTTTCTTCAGATGGGGATTGAGCTCAGACTGTTTTAAAAGTGAAACCAGTCTTTCTTCTATTGTCTCTGATCTCCTTGAGACAGATTCCATGGAATGATATCCCAAGTTGGAAGGGACCCACTAGGACTTGCTCCATTTCTTCATGCAGCACAGAGTCCACACTGACATTTGGAAAAATTTCCACCTCCAGCTAACTGAAGAATTGCTCTGATGATGTGTCTCTTGTTACTTACAGCTTCGCAGCAGCAGTTAGTAGATCACAAAGCTTTATTATCTTCTCCAGAGCCCAGGGACATCCCCAGATTTATTGCTCCTTGCTGCTGGCCTACTTCAAGTTGGGAACACATGGTGTGAAGACGAGTCATGCTGCTGCAACCCAGAGGATTTGGGAGGCTTTGGATGTTCTCTGGGAAGAGACCATGGCACAGCTCCACTGGGACCGCTCAGGGATCACTGAAGTCAACACTCAGATTTCAGAAAAAGGATTAAATCCCTCAAAAAAAGTTGGGAAAAGAGGGAAGGAATTGCACTTCTCTTTGTCCACACAGTGTGTCACCCTTACTCCATGCCATTGTACTCTCTTATAACATTCCTACAGGATCATAAATGACTTTTAAAGGAGCGAACTGCACTGACTTATTCCCAGTTTATAAACTGACACTACCCAGGTGAAATGAGGATTTTACTGGTGACAGTTTTAACTGCCAACTTCTTTTAAAGGAAATGGCAGCCTGTGAGGAGTCCTTCCAGCACTGTAGGTTGATGGGTGTGTTGCAAGGCCAAGAGCTGCCTCTTCCTTCCCAACATTATCCCAGAGCTCTAGGGAAACCATTTGTTCTTTCAGTCTTTCCTGCAGGATTCACAACCAAGCTGCCTATTTCCAGCTGCCAAATGCTGCATGCTGGAGCCAATGGGCATCAACACCAGCACTGACAACTAAGCCTTTTTAGAAACATTTGACTGCTGCTTTCACATCAGCCAAAGGCAAAAACATGCTTTCTAGCTTTTGTTTCTTCCCCGGTTCCCTATGGCCCCATCACGTGTTCTTAAATCTTCCCCTCAGCACTCCCGAATCCCATTCACCCTTACCACCTTGCCTTCTTTCATCTGCTGTTGCATGATGAAACCTTCGATGTTCTCCCAGCTCTTTTTGAGTGATGCTGGCTTCCCACAGTGACTCTTCCTCTTCACCCCCCCACCAGCTGCTCTGCTGCTTCCGTGCCTCACATGGCCCTGCACACCCAGTCCCACTCCATCAGCCTTTCCTGTGGTGTTACCAGTATGGCTGTGCTTTCACCCTCTTTGCTTGGCTGGACAGTTGTGCTGCACATCCATGCCTAGCTATTGTGCTGTCCTGGCTACGTCCGATGCTGTGGCAGCTCTGTGCTTCTTGGATCTCATCAGAAGCAAACTCAAGCCGTTGCATTATTCCATGGTCAACTTCTATTGCAACACTTCGCTCCAGGGAGCAGCAGTGTTGGCCCAGAGACAAACCAGAGAGAACAAATGTCTTTTGTCCTTAATAGTACTCCTGCTTTCCTTGATGAAGTAGTGATGATACTGCAGAAAGAGGCAAGGTGCAGGACTTGAAAATTGCAATGTATCTACTTTTTAAGATGCGTATTGAAGGGGGTACCCATGGGGGTAAGATTCAGCACATCTTTCTGTTTCCCAACTACTCTGTCTCATTTCATGTGTTTCAGTGGCTTTTTGTCACTCTATTACAAATACATTTCAGTGGTCTCAGAAAACCTGACTGTTTCAGTGATAAGGGACAATTAAAATGTGTAAAGGAATCAGAGTCTGGCAGAGGGAAGCTGATCCAGAGATGCAGCAGAGAGTGTTTCAGAGGGTGCTTTCTGCCAATTTTATGCGTTCTATTAAAATTTAATAGGCAGGAAACCACCAAGGTTCTGTAGGAATCTAACACCAATTTACAGAAATTGTTTAAAAATACAGAAGCTGCATCTTCTGTTAGTATATATTGGCAAAATCAGTAGAGCTGTGCTGATACACACCAGCTGTCTGAGCCATAGAATTGAATAACAAGTGAGTTGTCTGCTTAAATTGTTGGAGTATGGCCAAGAATTGTATACTGAAATTATTTACCTGTGTTAAAGCCTGTAAGATTCTTCTAGAAGACTTTTTCATTTAGACCAATGAGCATCAAAACAGTGCTACATTCAGCTTGATGGGTGAGTAATAGTTTCTTCTAGCCCCAGAAACCCAAGCTGAAGTTTGGAAGTCCCTTTGACAAGTAATGCCATGACATTCATACAGCTCTGGTATTAGCACAGTTGTGTGTGATTTGGCTGTTCTTTGTCCTTTCTTGAGTCAAGAAAGCTGTACCCCTGAATGACAAGGAAAATGTTCCAAGGTCAGTTGCTAATAGTTTGTGTTTTTTTGCCATTCTCTCTGGCTGTAGCTTATTACACGTGGTGGTCTGGACAGTAATAGAGATTTTGCAGTAGTTTGCAGTGTTATGGCGATAAAGAATTATTTACTGCTTCAATCTTCTGGCAATGTTGATGTCAGCCCTCCAGCTTCTCCAAAAACAAAACAAAACGTGTTAGGGAAAATGGCCTAAAAAAAGGAGAAAAAACACAGATATCATTTTAATGGTGAATTTCAACTTTTCATCCCTTTCCTAAATATACTGGTTTCCCATTTTCCATGAGCTGCGTCCTTTGGGCAACTGTGCTATCTGCTTACACTGAGAAGTCATGTTACTCAGTAACAGTCCTAGCTTCTTTTAACACAGTTTAGCAGCTGGAAACCAGGAGGAAAGCCAGCAAGCACGGGAGCAGCCAGCTCCCTGCATACTTCCTTCAGCCAGCCGGCATGCCATAGCAGGGAGCTGCAGAGTCTGTGCAGCTCTGAGCAGAAAGGCAGCAAAGCTTTTCTGCGGTCTCCTGGATTCCTTCTGCATTTGCACAGGAGGAAGAAGACAGGCAGGTCTAAGACTCGTGGGATACTTGCCTGCAGATACTTGCGGAGAGGTACCTAAGGGTACTCATAAGAAGTTAATCTCAGTTGGAATCAGCAAAGGAACAGATGGTGGAGAAGCAGCTTCCTGCAATGTTCTGCATCTAGCACAAAGCATTTCAGAACATAAGACCGCCAATAGTACATCACATCAAAGATTAATTTACTCCACCAGCCTGTCTCTGTCAGTGGCTAAATTCCAAGGTGCTTAGAAGGCAGCAAGGAAAGGGTCTTCATCAGGAGTAGCTTCCCAGCCTCCAGCTGACTGTGAGATAGTGTCTTTCTGCTTAGCAACTCTTGGTGGCTGGCTTTCCCTTTGGCCCCCATAAGCCCATTAAGGTGTTCCAAGAAAAATGGGTTCCATCTGACAAGAAAGAAGAGATGCAAAGCAGGAAGCCTTCTTCAAACTATTTGGGAAATGTAGGGAGTCTTTCTTGGACAAATTTTCCAAGTGTCTGAGTTTGTTTATTTCTGTACTTAGTTCATTATCATCCCCACTCATACTTTATGCAGGGTTCTCACCAGATCCCTGTAAGAAAGCCACCTACACTTGGCACTCCCAAGCAAATACCATAAAACACCATCTCATTTAGCCACCGCCCTGCAACATTTCATTTTCCTTCCCCTTTCCCATCTTAAAAGTGACCTGTGTAACTTTCCTCCATGAGGCACTGATTTTGGGTTCCTCCATGCTTAGAGCAACGTGACGGGGAATTAATAATGAAATCATTCTTTCTCTCTTTCTCATTCCTTTAGAAAGTCTCAAGATGGGCCTGTAAGCTCACACTGGTAAGTTTCAGCCATGGAGAGGGATGAGCTCTCAATTTTGATGCGGAAATCGTATTGGACATCACATAGTGCACTGTGCATTCACTCTGATTTGTCTTGGGCAGAGCACTGTTGGCAAGGGCTGTCTTGTCCTATATTCTTGTATGCTATGACAGTTAAAAGAAAAGCTACAGGTGATCTGATCTTTTCTCCTTTCAGGCAAAAGCTGCCTGTGGTTGCCACATGTTCTCTCCGATGTGACAGAGGACCTGAGACCCATTATATGCCAACTCCAGGGAAAATAGGAAAGTTGCTTTTTTTTCTTGGCATATAAATGATTGTTCTAGCCTGACCGAGTTCACTTTTGCGTGTGTTTATGTCAGACTTTATGATTTGCATGGGCAGTTCTGGTGTGGCGGTCAGTGGCTGGTGGTTTTGTAATTTGTACAGCCCTCGGTCTGTTGGCCTTCTGTATTCCACCGTTGCTGTGGTGGTTTCTTTTTTCATTGCCACTTCCTCCTGTGGGAGCAGTAATTTATGGCCAGAGGTTAATCCCATTTGCTGAAGCATCCAACTGTTGCGCCAGTAGATCTATAAAAACAGAGAACGGGGACCAAGAGATGGGAAATAAATAAAATAGATATTCTTCAGATGACATACACAGCCATTCTTGTGGAGACGCAGAAACAAAGGAATTTCTGTAATGGCTAGGATCGATACCAGCTCCAGCGTTGTGCCTCTGCTGGGGCACCGTAGCAACACCTTGGAGGAAAAGGACGGCTCCATTAAGTAAAAACTGTGGAGCCATCTGCCAGTAATGGGCTTTGCTCTTGGCAAATTTGCTTCCTGAGCCAAATGCTAATCGTGAGCACCTTACAGCAGGTCTCCTTATCGCTACACGTTGTTACATAGTCCTGTGCAGCCGTGGGTCCTCCCTTTGTGCATACGGCGCTGCTTGGCTCTTGACTTCAGTGACATTTTGTGGTAATGAGTTCTGCGATGAGCTGTGCATAGCGATGTTTCTTTCCACGGCACTGTGATGGCAAGTGGCTGCAGCTTGAACTTTCACATTGGCCTCGCTACCTGCAGCCTTAGAAGGAAAAAAATGCAGTGCTTGGCAGAAGCTGCCCTAACTCCACACCAGCATGAGGGAAAGGACAGGGCTGGAAGCATTTGTATTAGAAGACCTCAGCACACTGGATTTCTCTGTGCACCTCACAGCAGTGTGTGAGAGCTGAAGTTCAGGGGCTGCTGACACTGGTGACTGTAGTGCATTTTCACTGAAGTCCAAGTGGATATGCCAGATGGGTGACTTCTATTGATTTTATGGTAAGTTTTAGCTTTGGTCTGCAGGTGTGTGTGTCTGCATGTGTACAGGGAACATCAGAGTACAAAACCAGAAGGTAAGCAGTGAGATCTGGGGAATGTGATTCCTTTTCCTTCAAAAATATAACTACAACTTCATCACTGATGTGAAAGAGGGAGAAGGAATAAATGTTTAATTTTTCATGCTGCCATAGCAGCCACAGACTTCCTGTCCTTCTTTACAATGAGATTTTGGTCTGTCTGCTTCCTTCAAAGATGCTTCCAAGTGTGCTCCTTCTGTGGTGCTTTGTTTAAGGATGGAAAGAAAGACCATTTAATGCTGTGTCAGTCATAAGATTGGTTCTGCAAAACTATGGCACATTTCTTGGGACTGTACACTGGCACTCTGTCTGTTTAGCATTTCTTTATATTGCTATAATATTTCTATAGCATTTCATTTTTCTGTCTGTGAACATTTCTGTAATGCTGATTCTCTGTACACATGACTTCCAATGCTTGTACAAAAGGCAGGATTCATTTTCACTGCTTTGTTTTACTCTTCCCTTCCTGACCCACAGTTTTCTTCACGATGTTCCACTTTAATCAGAAATACTCAGTGCTGATGATAAAGCAATTACACAGGTAATCACCAAGCTCACTGCTGGTTCTAGGGCAGGATCTGCAGTTTGATTGACAGCTGTCAGGACTGATCTGTTCTTAAACATCACTCACTTCTTGCCCACCAACTCACTCTGCTGTTCAACCACACATTGAGAGCTGATTTCTATTCTCCTCCCACATTCTCCTCTCAGGTAATGTCTTCTGCTCTTTTCCCCAGTAGCCAGTGAAAACAGCTGATCTCCATCTCTTTGCTTGGCTGTTGCTTTACTGATGAGTTGATCTGTTCCTGGAATTAATGGTGACTCAGATGCTAAGCTATTAGAAAGCTGTTCAGGCAGCACGAGCAGAGCAGTAATAACCCAGCTCCTTGGCAGCACCACAGGACGTGTGCTTCTCACCGAGCCTCCTGCCATTTTCCCATGGATGAAGGTAACAGGACAAGCTCTCTGGTTCACGCTGTGGGTGGGAGCCCTGTGGGTCTCAGCCAGCCTCAGGCTTCTGCTCCCCTTGGTGTAATGGAGCTATTTCTGTTTCTTTGGTATGATGCTGTCCTAGATTTGGCTTCAGCATAGATGATTCTGTTAGCACTTGTGAGATGGAGCAGCTTATCAACCTTGGCTGATAGCTGGCTAGCTCCAAGATCCATAAATCAGTTGATCTGTTCCTTATTCAGTTCTCCAGAAATGGGCTGAGTGTGACAAGGGAGTAATTTTAGATTGTATGAGTCGTGTTTGGCTGAGTAGGCAGCTACCCCGAGACTGAAGGAAAACATTCTAAATACAAGAAAGAGCATCATAAAGCCTAGTTTTAAATAAATATTAGGCTTTGACACGCCAACTCAAGGAAGCCAAATTTCCAGCTGCCGAAAGGATGCCCACCTCCCAGGAATGTAATCTGAGACTCTTGGCTCACTCTGTTTCAATAATTTAATCATCATTCAGGCTTAAAAAGCCCCAGAGTGTTGTCCATGAAAACGATCTTGAACATAAGTTAAAATTTTTCAGGGAACTCCTTTGATTAGCTGCAGTCTGACATGGGGTCTGTTACTTGCAGCATGGTTTGCACATACCCTTACCCTTAACTTTTCATCTCACCCCAAACATAGTCCTATCCTGCCCTAAATAGGTCAGAGAGGCCTTGGAGAGATAACACCAGGCCTCCTAACCCCAGCACTGTGTCCTTTATCTTGGTGGCTAAATTCCCATGAAACAAATATTTTAAGGTTATTTATCTGCGTGGTTATTTTTTAGTAGGCCCTGTTAGGTAAATTGGCCCATTTTCCATCTTTGCTGATGGGAACAGGGTGGGGATCACTGTTGCACTGAGCAGTTATAAATACATGCCACATCCTTTCAGCAGCGGATAAAACAACTCCCTTGGTTTGAACCAAGTGACTCCAGTTCAACTTGCAGAGCACCCACACTGCGTGATCCACAGTCTGTGAGATTCCCTGGTGGCAGACAGAACATCCTGGAAAAAAAACACAAAAGATAAACAAAACAATCACATGTGAGCTAAATAAATACAAGGATACACAGGAAAAGCTCTTCATCTTGGATAGACAAAGTGTCTTGTCTTCCTTTCCCCTAAAGAAAAAAGAGAATGCAGTCAAGTGTTTTACTGCTCAGGACATTGTCTGATAAAGGAGAATGGGAGAGGGGAGGTGAGAGAGGAGGGAGCACCTTGTGAAAGAATGATATCCTTGGCTTGGGTTGAGGGCACTCACGCAAAACACATATCATATGGTCACATAATGAACAGGCCCAGTTTCTTCTAGAAAAAATGTAGCTGAGAGGCATCAGTGCTGCATTTCAGGTTCCTTTCTCTGTTCTGGGCAGTTGTTTACTGGGGACCACTGAACACTTCGCCTCCTAGAAATTCCACTTCTGGCTGGAGAACTGTGTATTAAAAATGTACATCTCATTCAAATAAGTGCACCTAGAAGCACCTATGTAGATCAGGGGGTGAAGATTTCAGAGAGCCTCTTTCCAAGTTGAAGTTGTGCTCAGGCTCCAGGTTATCTTAGGGCATGCAAGAGAGAATATTCGGGTCCAAGCACGTGTCCATGGGCAGCTTGAAATGGCTCATCCCACCACCACATCCTCACCTGCCCTCAGAAGTGTTCTCTCACCTCAGGACCCTTAGATTGCATCGCCCCAGTTCTTCCCATGTGCTGCTGAGCATCCTGGCTCTCCAGCCCTTGTCCTGAGACTCTCTGACCTCCTCATTCAAGTCAGCTTATGAAAATAAGTAAAAATGTCTTTGCCCTGACTGCAGCCCTTTAGTTGAATAGCAGACGCTTAAGAAACAAGCAGGAGATTTAGCGAGGAGTGTGGAGAAACTGTGCAGAGAGGGGAGCTGTGGGAAGACAGACCCCAATTACAAGCCAGACAGACCACCGTGGAGTCAGGGCTGTTGGAGGGACGTGGGCTGGGACACATCCTGATGTGCCCTTGGGTAGGACAGATACTTTGTGGCAGCTGATCCATAACTGTTGGGAACTACATGGGCTGGTCAGTGGGCAGGTTTGCCCAGCAAGCTGGTTCAAGCTACATGCAAGGTGTGGGACCAGGGCTGGCAAGTTTGCATGTTAGGTGTAATTAAAAGTCAACAAAACCTTCCTGTAAACTTCCCCCTGGTTGTCATTCCTCCCCACACTGATGGTACGTGTTGGACTCTGAGCTACAGGTCTGACCCATGGACCAGAACTGTAGCACTATCAGCTGGAACAAACACTGTTATCTTGGGACAGTTTTTTTCCCCTGTTAAGTGCTTCCAGAGCAGTTCAAGTTTCTTCACTTTTCATCTTTTTCCAGGGTCTGAAGTAAATGTGTGTGGCTTCTGGAAATATCTAAAAAATCTTTAGATGTTGTACTGAGGGACATGGTTTAGTGGGAAATATTGGTGATGGGTGGACAATTGGACTGGATAATCTTAGAGGTCTTTTCCAACCTTGGTGAGTTTGTGACTCCCTGATCCTGAATCTGATCCTGAGTCTTCATTTGAAATCTAGCATTGGGGAGGCTTCGCTCAGCATTCTCCCTTTACAAATTCCTACCAGCTCATTCGAGAATGTGTCATGCACACAGGGCACTGGTCTGGTATCACATCTACACCATGACCTTAGTAGCACTTACATACCTAAATTATTTTCTATCAGCATCAGTAATGCCCTGTTCTAATACAACTGGAGGCAGACGTGGCTTAACCTGCAGGAGAGCTTTACGTGCCCCTTTTCTCAGCATGAAAGTGGTGCCCCATAAAGGAAATGCACATAAGCTCTCCTCTGATGTCCAAAAGCTGAATTACATCCTCTGTTCCTCAAGACTGCTGTCTTGCCACCACTCTTCCTTCTCAAACTATTAACAGCTTTAAGGTGAAATAGTTTCAGTTGTAACATGAGGAGGAAAAAGAAAAAGCAGGACCCAAGCCAGATCCTCACCCAACCTAAAGGGAGCCAAACCTACAAGTGTCCCAGTGTGTGTGTATGTGTTTCTCACTAAGGCAAAAGCTATTATCAGATTGTTAACATCTCTTCAAGTGAGGGGACAGACAACTTTTTTTTTGTCAGCTCTATTGTTTCTTTATCCTGAATCCGTGTAGCGTGTTTAAGACAGTTCTTCCATCTGAACCTGAGGACTGAGTGTTAACCTTTATGAGCTTCAGGAGGGATTTAAGCTTCCCCTTGATTTCATGCTTTGCCTCTTGTTACGTGTTACATAGCAGCGTGGCAGGAACAATGCATTGTCACTGTCCTTTTGTAATGCCTTTTATTTAATGACTTCAAAATGCTTGGAACCTGTTTGACATCTGAAATAAGAACTGGGTCAGTTCTGCCTTCCTCATTTTTGAGATGAGGGCAAACAGGTAGAGAGGTTAAATGAATTGCCCTGAAAAAAAAAAAAAAAAAAGTCTATATAATGCAATCTGGAAGGGTACCTAAAACTTTTGGCTCTGCTACTTCTGTATTTATCACAGGAATGAATTTCCTCCTCCAGTGAAAATTACTTCCTCTTTGATCATCGACAGTGAGGCTGACAGCCAGAAAGTGATCATTAAATAAAGCCCATGAAGTTTAACAGCCCAAACATGAGGATTCTGTCTCTGCATCACTCTGTGAGGTGGATTTACAGGGAGCACACGGAATAAAATGGGGCTATCTTGTGTGTGTTCAGCTGATGGGTGAAGTGAACATAGAAAGCATGAGGCTCTCACAGGCCAATGGCCCAGCTACAGCATGTGAATGTGGGGAAGAATTAAAGCAAGAAGACAAACTTCAAGGTATTTGACAATCATGTGCTTCTTGGAAACTGTAGAACACCATTGATAAACATGACTGGTCAACACATAGAATAAAGAGTTCTTCTCTCCATTTCTGTTTGCTTTCATTGCTAATGAAACCCTGGATGTGAAATTCCCAGGGAAGTACATTGCTCTTGATGCTCTCTTTCATGTAGGTCCTTGTGTTTTTCTAGTACTGACAGTTTCTGTAAGGATGAGTTTCTGTGCAACTCTTAGTTTTCACTTAACAGTAAAATGAAGTTTCCAGCCATCACAGATGCACAGAAGAGCTGAGATGACAGCTCAAAGAACATACGAGCTCAAAATGTTGCATGCCAGGTCATCTACATCTAATCAATCTTAAAGAAAATCATCATGGACTTCAGTTCAAATGTGTTGCTTTATCACCTTGCAGCGGAATTGCAGGCTCAGAAAGGAGAAGCTGTTCTGAAGCATCCTGTCAGATTTATTCCCAATTTCTGTGACAAAGCAGTGACAGCAGGTCAAATGACACTGAACAGCATTTCAAGAAAAGCTCAACAAAGTGTCTTGGGAAGCTTGAAAGGAGAAAACCAAAAGCATAATTACGCTACACCATCTCAGAATTATTAAAAATAAGGGAATAATATGTGCTTACGCCCACCTCCTGCCCAAGGCTGATGTGGTCCCATGGATACAGTAATGCTGCACTTTACAACTCCCTGTTTTCAGCTGCATTGAGTACCTGAGGATTTCCTGAGTGGGAAAGCTGCCTGCTAAAAACAACTCCACTACCATTCCTTCAAAGGCCTTCACCTTCAACTTGAAATGTGCCTGTATTTACTTCCAGTTGTGTCTGTATCACATGTATTTTTACTAATCAGGTTTTAAGTTATGAAGGAAAAGGCCTCAATCTGGTGATTCCTATGGGACCATCTCAGTGCTAATGTAATCAGCATGAAGAGTTTTTTGAGTGCAATGTGAAATGTACCACATAGGCGTTTGTGGAGAGTCCTGTGATGGATACAGCACTCTCAGAATGAGCAAAACTGCCCCCCAAACAGACTGCTTCTGTTCCTGAAGTTTTCTTCCTTGTATGTATGTATGAGTAAACACTTCCAAAGTACCTCATGTAGTGCCATGATCTTGTCAGGCGTGAAATGAGGCATATAGTAGCAGTCACAGTTTTGGTAAGCAGTGCTGGTCCTGGGGACCCAAAGTTTTTAGATCTTGTTCCTGGAGGTGACATGCAGCAAGAGGAAGTCCCATGCTCTGACTGCATCTCAGTGCACTCCAGCTGGGTAGGCCACATGCATCTAGTGCTCCACGAATGTACCTCTGTTGGTTTTGGTAGCAAACACTTGTGTAATTATCTTTGCTCTGAAGCATGGCATCAAAACCCCAAGAGTAGAGCTCCAGGCTGGTGGCTTCATTTTAAAATATAACCTCTATATGAATGAAGCCTGATTTAATTATCCTATCAACTACTGAAAGAAGGAAGAAAAGTCTTCTCCATGATACCACATCACAGAGAGCACTAGAGCTTTGCAAAATCATTCTAGTTTTTACTTCCTCCTTGGTGGATCCGTGGAAAGGAAGGGAGAAGGCAAGGTCTCCAAAGACACAGCAGGATTTCCAGCAGGAAGGGCAGCATGTTCTTAGATCAGACACTTACTGGAAGGGGAGGGATGAGAAATGTTGATTCATTAGCAACTGTTGAGGAACAAATATTTTTAAAATGGCTACATTTGTGTGTTGTTTATAAATAACTGTATTTTTAAATGCCATGTCAAGAGTAGGATAATGCTGGGAATTATTGCTGTGATCCTGGCAAATTGTCTGCAAATCAACACCTTTTCTTAGTTGTCTGCAGCAATAAGAATGGTGGTAGTCCTTCTTTTCCCATTATCAGTCACACTGGTGGTAGCAGAGGACACTGCCTTTGCTTCTTGAGGAGCAGCATTGCCTTTAAGCTGTTGATGATTTTCATGTTGAAAGCAACCAGACTTCAGGAGTCAAGCAGGGCTTCTCAGATGGCTTGGAATTCTGGGTATTGAGAGGATGAATAATTCCTGGCTCAAAAGTGTGTTGCTGTGGAGGGAGGTAGGAGGAGAGCTGTCCAGAGAATAGGAAATATTCTCCCCATCTGTGGAGAGAAGAGAGAGCAGGTGTGGATGCCGCCAACATTCAGGTTATTAGCAGGGCTGAGGACGTGTTATTTCTCTTGCAATAACTGGTGAAACCAGCTAATAAAGGAAAATCATAATGTTAAGACCGATGATAGGTAGTCAAGGAAACCCACTATCTTCCCTCTCTAGCCTAGGAAAAACACAATCTGTGATACTGAAGTCATCAAGATACAATTGTATTTTTAAACTGTATCAATTCCTGTGCTACTAGTGGTGCTAGATTATTAAAAGTTGAGAATGGTTCCCATTTGCCTGTCAGTTTTCATCACATCACCACCATTAACTGGTGCCCTCCTGTCACCCACTAGCAGGAAACCTCCAGGGACAGCCTTGTCCAAGGGGAGGGAGTGCTTAAGGACCTCGGATCCTTAAGCACTGTTTAACAGGATCCAAGGTCCTTAAGCACTGTTTAACAGATGAGGAAAAAGTTGCCATCAGAGATTAAGAGATTAAGTGGCAGTGTCTGGACTTTTTGAGGTGGGGAGGGAGGGGTGAAAGCAGGATCCTGGTATGGACGTCCTCTGGCTTTGGTGTCTCATTGCAGCAGCACGATGGGCTCTGTCCCTTCATGTGCTTTTTGCTTTGCTAGGTTTGTGTCTTATGCTCAGTTTTACTTTTTAAGGGAGGTTCCCCATTCGGGTGTCTGACTGAACCAAAATTGCCTTAGAGAAGGAGTGCAAGGCAATGAGGTCTTGAGCAGCATGGGCTGGGAGCTGACATCAGGTCACGTTTCCTGACAAACCATTTGTGTCTGGGTTTGATAAAGCTTCATTGTGAGGCTGCCTATTTCCTTCCCAGGTCTGTGAGTATGGCTCCATCGTGGCTCTGAAGGAAACGGGGACAGAGTGAAGACTCGTCCAAAAAGACCAATAAATATTTTACAGATGACCTACAGAGAAACCGGAGGGAAGCCAGGGCAGGACGGGAAGGGCAGCCTGCTGCACGCAGACAGTGGGCTGCAGACATGGCTGAGCTGTGGGGCATTTGGCACTCCTGGGGAGGGTAAATATGGAGATAGCTGGGCAGGGATGTGGGTGGGTGTACAGTGCTTAGCTCTGAAAGGGCAAGATTCCTGCGGCTGTTAGTCCCTGCAGTGCAGTTCTTGGACTCTTTAATAGGAACAGGAAGACCATCTCAGCCTTCCTCTGTCTTGGCACCATGCTGCAATGCTTTGATGCCTGTGTTGTCGTAGCTCACCCTGTGCCCTGTGTGGCACCATCAGAGAATCGTAGAATCTAAGCATTACAGAATGGCTGGGTTGGAAGGGACCTTAAAGCCCACCCACCTCCAACCCCTTACCATGGGCTGGCTGCCCCCACCAGCTCAGGCTGCCCAGGGCCACATCCCACATGGCCTTGGACACCTCCAAAGCTGGGGCACCCACAGCTCTTTGGGCAGCAGTGCCAGGGCATCACATCCCTCTGATTAAATAATTTCTCCCGTACCTCCAATCTAAGTCTTTTCTCTTTTAGTTTAGAAGCAGTCCATGTGAAAATTTGGTCTCCCTCCTGGTTATAAGCCCCTTTTAAGTAGTGGAAGGCTGCAATGAGATCATCTTCCAAAACAGCACCTCCTTCCGTAGCGAAAGAAGTCCAAAGGAGCTAAAGAGCACTTTCCTTATCCCATGGAAATCCTGAGGGCTGAAGAATTTGTGATGGGGTGTTTGGTAGGTAGGTCTGGAGGTAGAACCAGAGGCTTCAATTCAATTTCAGGCTTTTGTATCACAATTTAATAATGATTTTCTTCTGATCAAAACATAGTGCCAATTTTCACTCACAATGATAATGTAGGAACTCAGAGTAAGATATTAATAGTAAGTAATTATAAGTAATAATCAATTAGTCACAGTGAATACTCCAGGCAGAATGCTTTCATTCTGAGTATTCCCATGCACTTGCATGCGCTGGCCGAGATTGCCCCATTAATTTGCTGCAGGCTGTAGCACTGCCAGGCAGAAGCAGAATTCATCACTTTACTCTACTTGCGTATTGGTTTTACATGGATATCCTGTGCTGTAGAGGACACAGATCATTAGGAAACTGCTTTTAGCTCATCTTTTACTCCTCAGCATCTGCCCTGCGTTCTCCTGCTGGTGCTGGTAATTGATAGTCTGTCAAATTGGCTCAGAAGAGACACAGGCAGTAGTACATGACACCTGGAAAGCACAGCCTGAGCAGCTGTGAGGCCCTGCCCAATTTATTCCTTCTGTTCCACAGTTTTCCCCTTTGTAGGAACAGAAACCTATGAAGTACTGTGGCACGGGAAATGCTGTAGGGAGCGAAGGTTTGCTGATCACTAACTAAGGATGTGTTTGCCCACCAGCAGAACGTAGCGCTCTGTGGTGGCCTTCAGCAGCTGGTGAGTAACTTAAACCAACAGATCCCTCTTCCAAACCAAGCCCTGCTTGAGAAGAGCATGCGGGATGCGAATCAGGCTTGAAATAATTGCTCTTGGAGTGAGCAGTGTGGGAGCGGGCCTCTCCCTGTGCACATTATGTTCATGGAGGACAGGAGAGGGGGAAGAACAATTGCAGTGCAAAAACGAATTGCTAGAGACAGGTCCCTGGCATCCTTCTTTGGTTAATTTTCCAACTGAAACAAACAAGAACAAAAATGAGAAAAATAGGGAAAATAATAACTTTTCTTTGTATTTTTTTAAGATACTTGGTGCATTAATCAGATCAGGCTTTATTGTGAACCATATGGCATTGAAAGAGTGACACAGACATTAAATTCCCAGAAATCCCAGGTGAGCATGTTTTGGTGAGCTTTTTAATTTTAATAGGGATTTTATTAGGGAGTGTGTACACACGTGGAAAGAAAAGTCAGCCATAGTGGCCCCGAGGGACAAGCAGACCCTGCCTTTCTCCAGGGGTCATGGAAACACCAACCTGGCCTGGGGGCAGTGAAACCAGGCCAATATCAACTGATACAGGAGCAACAGTTTCCCATCCTTTGGTAAATTGGGATGTAAGTAATACAGAAAACCACTTCCTTGCTCTGAGTACCAGTTCTACGGTGCATGCACCCCAAGGATTAAATACCTCTCCATGGCATGTATCTAAGGAAACTGACAAAAATGATATATAGCTTTTTATTTCTTATACTAAGCGGTGTTTCCTGGGGATAAATGTTTCAGATGCTGTCACTTGATTGAAACAAAATCAAGTAAGCCAGAAGCTGAGGAACTTTAGGGCTGATTTCTGACAACAGTTACAAGAGGCTTAGCGGGATGAACTTTCAATGTTCCAGTAAGATAAAGTGGAATAGAAAATTGATGTGATAAAAGAAGAGATTGGCGAAATAGGCATTTTTGATGTGCCACCCAGAAATATACAGTATTTCATTAAATTATTCTTTCAGTTGAAGGAATAACATTTAAGCGCAATAAGATTAGGAATTTAAAAGACTTCAAGAGAGTTTCATTTCTCACGGAGCACATTCAGGGACATTCTGACATTTCTTTGCAAAAAGTGAAGTGAGGCTGGGAAATGGGGCACAATTAGCATTTGCTTAAAGCTTGGACACAGTTTTGCATCGGTTCAAACAATGCAATCAGGACTGAGTAATAATTTTCTCTGACTTTGTCTCCTTGTTTCTCCTTACACTTATGTGAACAGCTTGCAGTTTTCCTCAAACGGACCCATTCTGTTCTGGGAGTTATTCATCAGATAAATTTCATGAGTAATTCTCAGTCTTTCCTCTCTGGGTTCTATATTTAGATTTTCTGCTGTGGTGGCTAATATTGAGTGGAGGCTTAGGTGACCCATTAACATTTCTGTTCTCTGAGTGAAAATACATATAGTTCTGAGCACCAGGCAACTTGAAATGTCCTCTAATTTCTTCTAATATATTCATCCTCTCCAACACTGGTCAGAAATGAATTTAAGAGGACAATCAGTGTACAAGTATGACTTGACCTCAGCACTGTTCTGCACTGTAGCGGCAGATACCTGATATACTGTTTTCTCAGTACTCATTTTAAAAGCACTGAAATCAAATGTCTGAAGCAATGCTTAAGAGAGGCAGAGAGAGAAACTGCCCTGCAACTTAGGGCTTCTTTTTGCTGTTGCCCTCTGCAGGGAGGAGGCTTTGATGACCAGCCTCAGTTTAGTATCTCATTTTTAGATATCCAAATTTATATTAAATAAATCAAGTAAGCAAAATTTCAGCATTTTATTGAAAAAGTTTTGTCAGAAGATTCATTTTAGCAGGCACATTTCAATCACTGGCATCTATTTTAGGATACCTGGAAACACAGCCAGATCCTCTGTATTACATCTGGGCTCAAGACTACAGTTCTGCTTAGATTTGCTGTCATTTCTCTTGGGTTCAGCACAGGCCAAACCGATAGGCACAAATCTCTGTTCCTATTCTAACACACCCAAATTAAACCCTCAGTGCAGCATTTCTCTTCCGTGGGCTCCTGAAGAGCAGCACTGCTGTACCTCCATGCTGCTGCCCCCTATTTATCACTATTATGGGATGAATGCTGCATCCTTTGAAATGGAGGTATTACTGCTCAGGAGGTTTCCAGTTGCTATTCAGAGCTCTATGTGGAATTCCAGCTCATTCACATCACGGAGCGCTGTGCTGGAAACGTCAGGTGCAGCACACACTGTGTCTCCACAGGGGTTGCTTTTAATATACACTTGCTGTTACCCAATTTAGATGCTGAACATTGAAGTCTTGAGCGTTTGATTCAAAATCCAACAAATAACGAGCAGCAAGGGTACAGTTCTGCACTGCCTTGAAAAATAAAATCTCCTCTGAGCTGTGAAAAACAAGATATTTGACAATTTTACTTTGAATCCCATTCCTGAAGGAAGTTTCTGGATATGGAGCCAGCGAGTAATCTCTTTTAACTGCCACCACCTGAGCTTTCTGACAACTCTCAGCAGGTGGTCCTCACAGTTTGTAATCAGGTGTGCTCAGCATGGTCAGGCTCAGGGGAGGAATGTTCTAGCACCTGGCTGGGTAGCAAAAGGCTCTGGCCAGTTCGCAGAGGTGTGGCGAGAGGTCCAGAATGCAGGTGTCAGAGGCACAGGGAAGGAGGTACGTGGCTTGGTGGGTGCTGGCCTAGGGTTTGGAGGTCTGTGAGGGAGGTTGTGGTGGGCTTCAGGGTTTTCTCTTCATTCCTGGAGCAGTACTGGTCATCTCCAATCTGCCCTGAGGCAGATTGGAAGGAGAACAGCAGGTGTTGTGTGCCTTGACTTTGTCAAAGTGTTTGATGCTGTCTCCTCTAACATCTTTGCAAAATGAAGCTTAGGTTGTGTGGGTTAGAAGGGTGGGCAGGGAGGTGGACTGAGAACTGGCTGGTGGCGGAGCTCAGAGGAGCGAGCACTGATCAGCAGTGCACGATCTAGTTGGAGGCTGTACTTAGTAGTGTACCTCAGGGGTCAGTGCTGGATCTGGGCTTGTGAGTGATCTGAACAATGGGATGGAGTCCACCCTCAGCAGGTTGCTGATGATAGGTTGCTGGGAGGAGTAGCTGGCACACAGGAAGGCTGTGCTGCCATTCAGTGAGGCCTGTGAGTAGGACAGAGAGGTTCAGCAAGAGCAAGTGCAGAGACCCAGTATGGGAACTGCTGAGTCACAGCCTGATCCACTGATTGAGCACCTGGAGAAAAGACCTGGTCAGCCCTGGGAGCACAGGTGATGGCCGCTCCCCTGTTTGCTTGGAAGGAGTGGAGTCAGGCTCCACTGCTCTCAGACCTCATTTAACGGGTGACTGTGATTAGGGAAGGATCTCTTATTGGAGATTCCTCCTTTTGGAGTTCTTATCTGTGATTCTAGGTCCTCAGAGACAGGTGAGTGTTCCTCTTCTTTTCTGTAATATCTTTCCGTTGTGTTGGTTCCTCTGCTGTTACAGTCTTGCACCTGAGTAAGATTAGCTATATGTACCAGTATAACTTAACTGCTAGCCTACTTGGAAAGAGCTCTTAGAAGGACCTGGGTGTCCTGGATACACAGAGTGGCTGTGAGCCAGCAGTGTGCCTCTGTGGCCTAGAATGCCAATGGTATCCTGGGGCACAAAATAAAAAAAATAAATAAATGTGTCTATTCGGTCAAGGAAGGTGATCTTACCTCTCTGCTCTGTGCTGGTGAGGCTCCATCTGCAGCACTGTGTCCTGTTTTGGGATTCTTAGTTTGTAAAAGACCAAGAACTTCCAGAGAGAATCCAGTAGAGGGCCACAAAGATGATGAGAGACCTGGAGTATCTCCAGGAGGAGAGAAGGCTGAGAGGGGATAAAGATGTGAAGTGTGGGAGCCAGGTCAATGGGGTGGACTTGTTGTTGTGGAGTGCAGCAACAGAACAAGGGGCAGAGGGCAGAAAGTGGAATGCAGGAAGCTCCATACAAACACGAGGAAGAACTTTGCTGTGAGAGGATGGAGCCCTGGGGTAGGCTGCCCACAGAGGTGGTGGGATCTCCTTATCTAGAGATATTCAGCACCATCTTGACCCCTGCTGTGGGAGCCTGCTCTAGCAAGGGCTGGACTTGATGTCCAGAGGTCCCTTCTGACTCCTACAGTTCTGTGATTCTGTGGGGATGGGTGCGGGCAAGTAACTGTGCTGGGTTGAATCCAGCTCGCTCTGCAGTTGGTAGCTGTCTGTTTGCTGCAGCAGGCTGAGCTGCGTAATAATGATGTAATTTCTGCAGAAATGACTTGCATGACCTTTGGCCATTTGTTCTGTGAGGTGGTTGTGAGCAGGTATCTATTTTTAGCTGTTCTTGGCATCTGGTGGATTCACAAAGGTCTGGCTTCCTCCGGCTGGAGTTTCGATACAGAACTGAGCAGTGGGGCAATGCTCCCTGGCAAGGGGTTTCAGCATGAGTGCATGGGGTCCCCACACTCATGGCTTAGATGGTGATTCTGAGGGCCTGGGATGTGCTGTTTTCCCTGTGGCTTTCACCAGCCATTTCTAAGCACCTGTGAGGACTGATATTCCCCTGTGCTAAGGCACTGTGATCAAATCCCAAGCAGAGGCTGTTTGCAGCTCACTGGAGAGCCATTTGTGCTGTGCTCTCCCTGGCGTGCTGTTACTCTCCTTGTGTAGCTTTTCAATGGTTAGCTTCCTCTAGTAGGTCAAACTGGAGGTTTATGCAAATGCTGTTTAAAGATGGCTGTTTGATGGCTGTGTCAGAAAACCAAACCTGTCTGTGTGTGGGTGTTCCTGCTGAAGTGTTTTTGGTGTCTTGGGCTGCCTGGCTGCTGCCGCTGGTTTGTTCATTGTTGTCAAAGGTGTTTCTTGACTCTCTTGCATGCTTAGGTCTCTGATCTCCTTTAGCAAAAGCAAAGGGAAATGTGTTCAGGAAAAAAAAAACAACCAACCAAACAAAAAAAAACCTCTGAGATTAACAGATGGGTTTAAAAAGATAGTGGAATTAGAAGCCACTGGCCAGCCCTGCTTGAGAACACTTGTAAATCCAAGTTGTGTAAGAACAGGAAATAGAAAACCAGAGTTGATTTCTGAGCCATGCTACTGTATGTGGAAATACAGAATGCCTGTAAGGATCCTGCACATGCTTCTGAGCTCAGCAGGGGAACCAGGCTGCACTGCTGCTTTCAGGAGCTTCAGCTCCACTGACATTTAAATCCAGAGCTGGGTCCATCTTTGTTTTCTAAAATTTCAGCAAAGAACTGTTGATAATGGAAAAGGTGCAGTGGCACAGAACACTGCTGTTGATCAGTGGTGGATTACAGCAAAAGCTAAAGGCAAGGAGGAAGTTCTCTTTGCTGTGCATTTCATTAAAAAGGAAAGCTAGGAAATACTGTTCACCTGGAACATTCCCAGACTGATATATGCTGCCTGTACCACTCCCAGAATCATTACACTGGCTTGAAACTAAGAGAGGAGGTTTCCCTGACGTGCAAAATGTCATCTGAATTTGATGTGTGAGGGGAAGCTGTCTGCATCAAATGTGTGAGAGCAGCTGGGTCTGCAGCCTGTGAAAATGTGTCCCCAGGGCAGATGAGAATGACTGTTTTGTCTTGGGTGCTGTTGCTCTCTGCTGCAGACAGATAATGCCCAGGTGGACTAATACCTGCAAGTGAACTTCTCAGGGGTTGTTCTTTGAACAAAAAGACACTTAAAACACATCTTTGTGCTTTGCATCTTCATGCTTTAGGCTTCCAAGTCGGCGTTCAGTTGTCCCCATTTCAGCTTGCTGTGACAAGTCCTACCAGCTTCTGTGCGGTCTGTGTACGTCTGTCCTTTCTGTTTTTCAGAAGTCAGTACAGCTTTGATCAGAAGCTCTCCTTCTCTAGCTAAGGTTCTGCCTCTGAATGTAGCCCAAGCATTGGCTTCTTTTCTGCTTTTGCTTTTTCTTCCCCATGGAAGTGATTGAGTCATGGCTATGACAGGTAGTTGGGAACCATCTGCACCATCAAACTGAATCCCTCTTCAGCCTTTTCCTTTGCTACATGGACTTATCAGTAATGATACAAGTCATCAGAAGCTTCTCATCTGTTTTTCTGGGCTGTTTTCTTGTTACTTTTCTTGTAATTCACATTGTTCTACGGTAGCACAAACTGTATAGTGCTGCTTTCCTTTAAAGGTTCTGAAACTTCTGGAAAGCTATGAAAGATTGGGGTTCCCTGCCTTTGCAGGTTGGGTATTAGGAACAGGTTTTCAGAAGATGGTGGGTATGAAACAGGGTTCCCAGGGCAGTGGTCACAGCCACGTGCTGTCAGAGTTGAAGACATGTTTGGACAATGCCCTCAGACGTAGAGTTTGGATTTTAGATCGTCATTGGTGGAGCAAGGTGCGGGACTTGATGGTCTTTGTGGGTCCCTTCCGGCACCAGATATTCTGTGGTTCTCTAACTTCTGCTCTACTGAGTAGGTATTGCAGCTGAGAATAGTGACCCCACCTACAAGTGGTCTTCAGAAGGCTGGGAAGCTTCTGTGAGGGAGCAGGGGTGGCTGTGAGGTGTGACCATGACATCTGGCATCCCTCAGACCGAAGTATCTCCTTCAAGTGGAAATTCTTGTGGAAGTTAAGGAAGAATAACGATCTGTTTGAGATGCAGCCTTTCCTCTGTTTCATGTGCTCCTCTTGCTTCCTTGAGAAGGGGGCACAGAGGCTGGTAAATGTTGCTGGAGGAGCTGTTGCATCGCTTCACAGCACCCAGAGCTGAGGTGAAGGTTTTCTGTGCAATCTCAGCCCCTTGGGGGGCTTCACCTGCAGCTTGGCAGCTCTGCACATCGTGGGGCCTGGTTGGGGCTGATGTGGTGTTCAGCTTCCAGTGGTGCTGTATAACTGCTTACTGGAAGCAGTTTGGCCTCCCTATGTTTTCAACCCAATTCCTAAGTATTTTCTGTCCCAGAAGAAAAGTAAATGCTTGATAATATATTCACTTCTGCTGTATTAGTATGTATCACATCAGCTGTTACCGAATCTTAGGAAACAGTGCTATTAGACTATACATTTAACTGAATGGCTCTTGTTTTTACAGTTGAATCTTTTCCTTGTGTTATGTTCCACTTATTTTTTTTCTATCAGATAACTTATCACTTTCTGTAGTCTTCTCAGTAGTTGACCATGAAGAAAAAAAGATTGTCCTTCAGAGAAGCTATGCTAGGAATGCTCCTATGATCTGTACTGCCTGCTGTCCTGTATGTGTCATCTACTGAGAGTAATTGTGGAAATTCTTCTGCACCAATGACAGTAAATATTTGTGTCCATTTTCTTCCAAAGAAAAGATTTCAGTACTTATTCCAGAAACTGAAATGGCTCTTGTTCCTTTGGAAAGAATTATTTTAAGTTGTTGGTATATTTCCACTACTGCTGTTGTCAGGATCCCATTCAAGGACAGGGTGTGATTATTATTACATTGTTAGTAATTGAGAAACATGGACTTACTTGGATTCCACCTGACATAAAAACTGCTGATTCCTCTGCAGCACACTTGATAACAAATAGGATGGCTTGGGGGAAACTAGAGTCTTAGCAAGTCCAGTTCACTCGCAGTCACTCATAAATCTTCTCCCAGAGATTCCTGGTTCACTGCCTCCAATGTGTGGGGCACCATGGTGCTGCTCACATAGTATGGCTTGGAGGAGGCCAGGCTGCTTCATCTGCTCCATCAGGGCCTGGATGTGGCAGCTGTCACTTGCTGCCCTGATGCTTTGGGACACATTCCTGTCCATCAGCTGTTCTCACTGCATATCGCTTCATCTCTCTGATGGTGGGGATACGTCCCACAGGTGGGAGCAAGGGCAGATAGAATGCTTGGAAAGAACACGCTAACTTTCATGGTGTTATTACTAAGAGAAGAAATGGGAGTGAGCATGACGTCTTTGAGACAGCAAAACATCCAGTCTCCAGTGGCCTCACCGCATCTCTCTGGGTCTTTCTAGGTTGTAAGGGACCACTGAAGCTTATCTTGCTTATCTGCTGTTCAAAGCAGGGCCACTGTCAGCCATCAGCAGGGTTGCTCTGGGACACAAAGGCTTTGTGTGGCTTTGTCTCCCTCTGATCACTAATGCAAAGCTCTTCATTGCAGGAGAAGGTGGAAAACTAAGTTTTTAAGGAGAGAGACAAAAGCAATGGGAGTGAGATTTGGTCTCTGGTGTGGGCAAGGTGGGTGGGGACCTGGAAATAACAGGTCTCCCTGCTGCACTGCATGGGTTGATTCCCCTGAGGTCTGTAGAGCTACTGGGTGCTCCACAACGGGGCGTATTCTCAAGAGAAGTGTGTGCCAACAGTCTCAACTGTGTGTTGCTCACTTTGCCCTCTAGATTTCAGCTGCCTTGTAAATGTTAAGGGGCATGCTGCAGGAGATCCTGAGCAGATGTAAAAGGTCACCAATGTCCAGGCTTTCAATAAAACAAAGGCCAGCTATTTTTAACTTAATTTCCAATGGGAAGCCTAAAGCCATAAGCTGGCCTGATTGCAGGCAGCCTAGACTTAGCTAATAATCAGAGCTGTATGCATAATGTGAGTCTGTGACCGCATACGTGTTCACGAGCTGCATCTGAAATCTCTTCTGACCCCTGCTAATGCAGTGATGGTTGTGGTCATGGACAGGGCTTGACCCTGCAAAGTCCTGCAGTTACATGCAGTTTTTGTCTCAGTTACTAGAATGGATTCTGTAGACTCCCACCTTCAGTTAATGAACTCAGAAGTAAATTTACCTTTGTTAATGATGCACCCATCTTCGGCTATCTGCTGCAAGTAAGTGAGAAGGTAAATTTGCATTGATGACCAGGCAATTAGGACAGGTGCCAGAAGGTGCATACAGAAGGATCTTATTTTCTGTTTGGGTGATCCAGGATTCCTTAGATGTGTCCTGATTGGAATAGTTTCAGTGACAAGGCTGAGGTTTTGTTTTTAAGACAGATCATTAGAGATCATGTTAATATACCTGCTGTCTGGGCTGTATGGATGGGAGAAGTCTGAGTTTGCTTTGTACTGCTTTCTTCCTTGTGGCGTTAGAGCCAAGGGAAGCCATATTCTGGTCTCAGATCATCTCAGATCATCATTCTTAGCAGAGCTGCTGTAGGAAGTGGGACTGTGCAGGTCTCTGCTTGTACTTGTTTCTGGTGCAGAAGAGAAGCTCCTGTGACTTGGTGCACTTACAGGCTCCTTCAGGAGGTGAATGCAGACTTGGATTGGTAAACAGTGGCAGAGTTGTGCCAGACTTCCTGAAAGTTTGCTGTGCTGTCATCCTGGTGTGACAAAGCCATGACAAGGAGATTGGCCCGAGCCTTCATCCCCACCCAGCCTTATTTCTCCTGAAATAGGATTTGCAGCAGGACTTTTCTCAAGTTGATGGAGGGCATGTGGAATCTGTTCTGATTTTTCCTCAGTTTGCCAATGAGGTGTAGTGCTCAGTGAGATGCTTTTCCATAGCAGTGATAGTCATGAGCTCTCAGCTGTGCTCCTGTGCAGTTAAGAAACTGGCATGCTTCTGCTTACAGCAGAACTAGAAGATGTGTAGACTGGGAAGATGTTTGAGTAGAGGAGTTGCATGTCTTGTTGACAGTCACTGATGGCTGTGTAGGGATCCACCTGAGCACATCATTTCATTTGGACTAACAGTTCACAGACAAAACTGATCTGTGCCATTGGGTGGCTGCCAAGTACGCCATGAGATCACTGCCTGCAGTGGTGAGGTCAGTGACACTGAAAATGTTTGTATCATATTAATAAATGCAAAGTAGCCTGGGCCTGTTCTTGGTTACCTTTGGCTGAGCTCTGGTAGGAAGCATGCCTGACAGCCCTGTCAGCAGTTTGCAAGCTGCTACAGATGCTGAGGGCAATGTGAATGGTACCAGCTATGCAAATTGATGGCCCTACAGTTAGTGTCACTGTTTGATCCTGTGGTTCCCCTTTCTTGGCTCCTAATGAGACCCCTATCAGCCTTCAGGTTGGTGCAAGGGATGCTGCAGCTCAGCTCCTGTGTTAAACATTGTGGTTTTGACCAAAAACTCTGCTGTTGCTATGGTAGCTGTTTTCGGTGAGCGGGCTTATCCCCTGAGCACATGTAGAGAGCATGCACGGCTGCTGCTATTTCTAGAGGTCATGGCGTTGCCAGCCTGCTCACTTTGTTCAAGCTGCACTAAATGGTTTTCTGCAGAACTGTGGGAGCCTTGGAGCAATAACAAGCACTGATAACATAAGTACACATTGTCATCTTATTTCTAGGACTCCTGTCCTCCCAGCTACCCCACGTGCTGCAGAGATCACTTAGATTTTGTGCTTGCCCAGAAGTTCCAATTGTAAAATGTTGATACTTTAGGGATCTTGGTGCAAGACCAGCTATTTGAGGATCCCAAAGCACACTGAATCATTGAGTTATTGCCCTTATTTTTCTTTCCAGTTCATAGTTCCAGGCTTTGGTAGATGATGCTGGACGTTACTCTTGGAGCTCTAAGCACAGGAGTTGCTTGGTCTTATTCTTTCAGGGAGGCTTAAATTTACAGCTTGAGGTTTTGATGCACTCCCTCAAACTGCTGAGAGCAAGAACTAAAAACTTTCCAAGGATGAGATTTTTTTTTCTCCTTTCTTTAAATCATGCAATCTAAGAAAGTACCTGTTTTATGTGTGTGCATACAGGCCCTGATGCAGCTGGAGCTGTACTTGAGGTTGCCAAGTAGAGAACACCAAACTTTTCCCATATTCATCGCAGAAGGTTTTGGTTTTAGTTTTTTTTTTTTTTTTTTTGTATTTCTAAGCTCAACTTTAAAGCAGTCAACCACATCTTCTCAGGATCTGCATTTCAGTCTCACGCAGTAGTAGCAGTAGAATTGGTTTTCTTATCAAGCCCACAAGAATTGACAGACCAAAGACTTTCTTCTAGATCTGCTAGGACTGAAACTTGTACATGACTATACCTTAAGTCACAAAATATGCTTTTTTTTTTTTTTCTCTCCCCTGTCCATCATAAAGCACTAACACTAGATATTTGTAGCTACCAGCCTCCCTGGTTCTTCAGCAGAACTGCCTCTCACAAACCAAAACCAAGTTGCATTTCTGTGGTGTCCTGCACTTTCCAGGGTTAGTTGCTGCTGTTAATAATAATAATTAAAAGCAGTGCAAAACAGTAAGGGGATATATTCCTATCCCAGTTAGTTTTGAAGTTGTTGCTGATCACATGCTCCAAATCACAGAAGGGAGCTGATGCCACAGGTGAGGAGCAATGAATAAAAAAAGCCCTGGCTGTTTCCCAGAGGGCTGAAGTACTAATTAGAGCTGTGGATGGTCAGCTAATTCAGATCTTAATGAGCCCCAAAGGACTGTGAGATAATAAAAGCTCAGATGGGTACACCACTGCATGGCCTTGAAGAGGTGTTATTAATAAGAGTCTTAACAATAGAAGTAGCATTGTACATGTAGCTGGGAGGGAGGAAACTATGGAAGAAGAGCTAATGAAATCTGGATGTTGAAGACAGATCCAGCCTTTGAGAGGGGAAATGTGTCACTAGAAAAATCTAAAGTCATGCCACAAAGATTGTAGTGAAAACCCAGAGAATGGGGAAGTTGAGCTGTTGGTCCATGGGTTAAAAACCTGTGTAAAGGCAAAACCAAAACTCATTGTTTTGAGATGCCAGGATGGTTCTTGAGTTTCTTCATTTGGTGATTACTTCTTGGCTTTACTTTGAAAAGAAGCCATGCTGCCTTTCCTCTGCGTCTCTTTTTTTGAGAAGCATCTTTTGTGCAGGTGGAGCAGGAATCCTTGTGTGTATACAAATGGCTTGATGGTCTGCCCTCACCCTCTTCCCACACGTATGGAAGCACGGCTAGCATCTAGCACAAGGTAATTCTGTGCCTCTAGGATACGAACCAGGTGTAAGGAAAAAAAAAAAAAAAAGGCAAAAGTCCTCATAAGCATCCTTGCAAAGTGCTCCCAGGAAACCCCATATACCACCCTTGGTTGGTTCTATCTACTGCACTGTGAATGCTTTGTGTTCACATGTCTGGCTCTTTCCGGCAGAACCTTCCTGTCTTGGATTTTTGCTCTTTTGAAGCACAACTAATTCATTGTGACACAAACAATGAAAGATTTCATTTCTGGGGTATCCGGGTGGATTTGGAGTTGCTGGTGCACCCCCACCAGTGTGCTCAGCAAAACAGTTATTGCCATATCTGTGCTTGCAAAGGCCTTTCTATCCTGGTGTTCCTTCTGTGCAGTGATGGGGTGGTGAGCATAAAGTTAAGCTAGCTCTGAATGAGGGTAATGGAGGATTTCCTGTGCATGCTTTTGGGCCCTCCCTGTCAAAAAAGCATGAGGTCTCATCCAAGTTCCTTCTCTCCTTGTTGATCCTGGTTTTATAAATGTATATGGGAATTGTCCTGGAGGTGTTAAAATTCTTTGTATAAATAGCAATGGCTTCAACCCCAGCCTTGCTAGGAGATCCATCCCTTATGCCTGGCTGCTGTTGGGTCACTGTGGTGCTGAATCCACCACTGTGTCTGATCCATCAGAGGACTGTCTATAATTTTGTTTCTATTTTCTGTAATATTTAGCAAGGCAGGCCAGAGCTAAACCTCTGAGTACCAAGCTCCTG
The DNA here is from genome assembly GCA_023055505.1 of Callipepla californica brunnescens. NCBI lineage: Eukaryota > Metazoa > Chordata > Aves > Galliformes > Odontophoridae > Callipepla > Callipepla californica. The sequence continues at coordinate 7,514,667 of JALIRH010000013.1, forward strand.
GAAGATGCAGTGTGTGCTTGCTTGGAAGGCTCAGTCTGGTGAGTGGTAAGAAAGGTTAATTCTGTTTGTCTGCTAAAATAAGGGACTGTGCCTTGCTCCTTCCCCTTGTTTACCCAGCTCAGGAGAGGCTCCCTGCTTTGTAAGGCAGGCTCCCACCCTTCCTCTCATTGCCGAGCTGTGCTTCCTGAGAAAGTACAACCTGTCCCCTCCATCTGCACAGTGATGAAAATAGCTGGGGCAGCTTCCCCCTCCCCAGGCAGGAACTGTCATACAAACTGCCTGCCGGGCAGCAAGACCTCCAGCTCACATCTCCCCTCTGCTGCCCACCCCTGGGTGCTTTGGCACAGCTTCAAGTGGTGATGGCTGTAGTGCAGTCAGGGAACCTTCCTTCTGGTTCTCAGTGATCTTTCCAATATCTCCTTATTTTGTGATACAGAACTGACCTTTTCATTCTTATTTTTGTTATGTAGTACTGGAGTTCTTTTTTTTTGGTAATATTCTTAGTGTGTAAACTTTAGAAATTTCACTTTGCAGCCTGAGATCCTAAGAATAACATAGGATTGTACATGAGCGGTAGGAGTTGAGAACCTGCAAGTCAAATCTAGCTATTTCCCCTGTCATTTACTGGGCTTTTGCTTTAGGAAGTGTTTTCAGACCAGGCATATGCTTGTTGCATGTAAGGGCACTTGCATTTTTTTCTTGTATTTAGACTGAAAGCTCATACGTCAGGCAGTGACAGTTCTGAATCAATCTTCTAGGAAGTAGCGATTGGAAGTCTTTCCTTCCTCCCCAGCTTCCAAACCCCTTAAAGTGAATCGTAACAGAAATTAGAAGTGTCTTAATCAGAGATGAAGAAGTTAAACATTGCTTGCTACTGATCTCAGCACCCTTTTTCCCCCACCTCTGCTCTTCCTCATTCCCGCAGCAGCTCCTGGCTCCCTCTGAGCATACAGCTGAGATAATACAGGAGCAGGGGGAAGCCTGGATGGAGAAGGGAATTGCTATGCCTCTGTGCCTTAGTGTAGTCTGATCCCTAATGCTATGATGGGCAAATTTATCCTGTTATTGCTGTGAGTGTTGTGTGCTTGCTGTGGAGGTCTCTGCAGCTGCCTGGTCATTGGTTCCTAGAAGCATCTTAGAGATATATCTCTATCTGTAAGTGTATGTACTGCAGTAAAAGTCATAGTTATTGTGAGGTGGAATCCTACGAGTTACTCTGTGCCTTACTTCCATCTGAAATGCAATGCTTGTGGATGCTGTGCTGGGTGTGCTTGACCAGGGAGTCTGGGTGGAAGCAACAGTGCTGTGTCTCATACATCAGGTGAACGAGTTCTTTGTCCCTCCTCACCACTGCACAATGGCTGTTCTCTGGGATAACATCATCAAAGCCATCAGGAAACCTTACCACAATAACAAACCACGAATCTCTTTGCCCTCTGGTTCAACTGTTCACCATTCTCAAGAACTGTAAAATGGGAGCTCTGTAGTCCATTGACGTATTAATTGATTTCACTAAGTGTGTGTGCAGTCACTCTTTGCTCACTGTGAACTGCAGGTACAAAACATAAATATGGAAGATAAGGCTGTACAAGTAAATGAAAATATCGATATAGCATAAGTTGCCTGAAAGCAAGAATCAAATATTTTCCTGCTCTGCTGAAATCGGTATGCATCAAAAATACAATCTTTGTGCCTTTCCAGTGCTCTGTGAAGAAGAAAAAGGCAATCTTTTTTCCTATTAATGACAAACACCTAAGGAGCAATCAGAACAGAATAACAGGGAGCAGACAAACTTGGGGGATTTATTTTTGTTGTCAAAATAACCTCATCTATCTGTTGTCATAGATGAATGCTAGGGAGAGAACTGGGACTTAGAAATCAAATGGAGTTGTCATACAAACTGTCTCCTTTTAAAAACACTTCCAACTGTATTTTTTGCACTGATTTCATGGAGCTCTGACTGCAATGGGGGTTCACTTCTGGCATGAACGTTTCTCTTGAGAATATTTTTCCAGGTGTTTTTTGAACACAGTGTATAGTTGTGAAGCAGTGAAGCCAACAGGAGTGGTGAACCCATTGTAATGGTTTGGCACTGTTTTCTTGGCATCATTGCTTGGACATTGTAAGCCAAAGATGCTGTCACTCTTGGGAGAGAAGAACCCTTCTTCCCACCTTTCTCTCTAGGATTGAGAACAAAACACAGAAAAGTAGAGTGATGCTCAGGGAGAGGGGGAGTGATGCAAATTGCTCAGTATGAAAGAAAACCGTTCTTTCGTTTTAAGTGGAGGCTTAAATTAAGGCTTGAATTAAATAAAATGTTACTATGTGGGAAGTGATATGTCCTCCCTTATTTCTGATGGAAATAAGGCTGGATGAGTGGGCACAGCACTGACAGCCAATGAGTGTTTCCGTGATCTAAATGAAATCCATGGAGGAGAAGTTTAGTGTTTTTTTTATCAACAGAAATATTAATTTGTATCCCAAATTGACCTCAAAAATATGTATACAAACATGGGAAAAATTTTCTTTACTGGGAGGGCAACAGAGTGCTTGGACTTCCCAGAGAGGTGATGGAGTCTCCTTCTCTGGAGGTACTCAGACCCATCTGGGTGCCATACTGTGTGAGCTGCTGTAGGGAACCTGTTCTGTTTGGGAGTTGGACTGTATGGTCTTCAGTGGTCTCTCCTCCCTCCTATGGTTCTGTGATATTTTCTATTTAACTTGCCCCCTCCCCTCTGGCCTGGCCAGCTGTGGGCTGCCAGGCCAGTTTGGGTCATCTTGCACAGCTTTGGTTTTTAAAGGGAGTTTGAGGCTGAAGTGTAGCTCCCACATTCATGGCATTAAGGACATTTCTGAATTGAGGGGAATGAAAGTTGGAAGCCTTGAACTGAGGACCAAGACTGTTTTATGTCATTTGTTTTCAACATATGCATTTCTCTGAACGCTGCTGGAGAACAGGCAGTGCTGAGGTAGGCAGGAGGGCTGTGCACTACTGACTGGTGGTTACTGCCACTGCAAAGCCTCTGAATATTTGGCATTTAGGAAAAGTTCAGACATCTGAAAATGCATTACCTTTGGCAGGATGAGGGTCTGGAGGAGAGAGTACTAAAAACTTGCTTTTCATTAACACAAATGATTTAGCTAGCACTTGCTGTACTGAGCATGTAGCCTCATGCTATTTTGGGGTTTCACTTGTTCTTCTGCCAAGTTCTAGTCTCCAAAACAGCTTTATTTTTGAGTGGGAGCTGAAGAATTTTGGACGGTGTTAAGCATCATCCATTGGATCTGATAATTTGTGGTTAGATTGGCTGGGTAAGGTTGCACAATGTGACTAATTTTAGACATGCCTTGCAGGGCAGTGCAACATGGCTGGAGGAACAGCCCCATGCACTGGGACTCATGGTGTAAGAATTTAGTACAGTCATGAAAAAGGCTTGTATGATGCAGCCATTTCTTTTAATTGGGTTGTTAATGTGAACTCTGCTGTACTCTAGGGTTTCCTAAGAATATTATTTATAGCGCACTCAGTTCCTGAAACCCAAACCACGCTTCTCAGCAGCAGTTTCATCCCTTCTGTGATTCCAGCATACAGTCTGGGAAAATGGGCTCTCTTCCGCTATCGGTTCATTACTTTACATCCAATATAGACATGAGAACGATAATGGCAGACTTTGTTTCCCTTTAATAAACTTATTTTTAGCTCAATAAAGCACATCTGAGATACCAGCCTTCCCAGGCAGCCGTGCTGCTGCCTAAGCAACCGTATTCTTTCTGGAGCATTTCATGCAGGGTAGTTTTCTTTCAACAAGTGGTAAAGCTGTCCAGGAATACATGTGGTGCCTGGACTGGAGTTTCACTTCCCAAAAAAAGGCTGAAATCCTGAAAGTCGACAGGAAAATCCCAACTGACTCCAGTGTAACAAGGATGGCAGCAGCAGCAGGTACACGACCTGATAAAGATGGCAAGGTGTGGGTACGTGGCATGCAGAGCACAGCCCTGCCCCAGCTGTCTGCCTGCGTTTGTTCCCTGCTTATTCCTCACTTTTCAGGCTCACTTTTCAGGCTCAGTGACAAGGTGAGACTGGATCTGTTCCTCCATATCCCAGTGTGGCTTACTAGGACTGGTAGAGGCTTGCACTTGGGAGGGGTTTGCTGAACAAGGTTGCTGAGAGCCTGGTGGAAGGAAAGAGAAATCCGCAACAAGACAGGAGAGGAGACCTAGTACTGAGCTGATTTGTGCAGGAGAGTCAAATAACTGAAAGCAGAGCTTATAATGTGTACAGAACTGCAGAGATCATGCCCTGTTGTTTGCTTGGCTAATTGAGAGGAGAATTACCCACAGAGTACAGGGTGTGTGGGATTAGGCTTTTCCTTTGCTGCCATTACCTGGTTTGGTCCAGTTCAACTTCAGCAGAGCCCTGCCTGGTGAGGATGCTCCTCCGTGAGCTTTCCCAAGGGCAGTGCAGTGCATGCAGGTACCAGTGAGGTGTTAAGCACAGTGCTTCCCTCTGGCCTGGCTCCCCAGGGCTGGCTGCGTGCTACTGCTAGCTGTTAACTTTAACAGGGATATTTCCACATTCATTGCACAGGAGAAATGCGGGGAAGAAGGATGCTGAGTCCATTACTGCAGCCTGGGGAATGAGGGGAGGTGGGCTGGGGCCTGGGGCTGGTTCCTGGCTGGCCCTCAGCAGCTCATGCAAGGTTTGTTTGTTCAGGCTCATCCCTTCCATTAAACGGTTGTCCTGAGGGACGTGCCATTTGCTATCTCATTTCTGTAATAGCTTTCTCTGTATTGTTTTGTTGCTTTTCTTTTTCTTATCCCCTCTGCTGTCATTTCTGTTATCCATGCTCCTAACTGACTGCCCAGTGCTGGTCATGCACAGCACCAGAGCTGTTTTTATTCCTATGCTCAGGAGCTTACATGTGTCTTTTGCAAATTGCCACGTGTGTCTGTGCCTCCATACCACTGGGACTGCTGCACTCATTGCTCCTGGAAATGGTGCCTTGTCCCATGATTGGCAATAGCAGATCTCACATCTAATTTACAGCACTCATAACACATATGTGCTTGCCTGGAACTGCTTAATGGGAATGGGCAGGAGAGAAAATGTACAGGAGGACAAGCAGGAGTGCTAGCAGCCTCTGCACCATAGCAAGAGAGAAAAGAAAGAGCTTTGCAGATGTGTATGGCAGTGTGCCTCAGGTTTGGAAGGAGGGGCACAACTTAAGAATTGGATGCAGAGCGGCACTGTGGTCCAACTGGAAATGAAGGACAGTGAGGAAGATGAAAGTCCAGGAGGGTGCACCCCTGAAGTGAGCAGACTAGTAATAACAGACAAGGAGAATGCTGAGGTACTCAGACAGCTATTTCACTTAGTCTTCACTGAAGCAACTGTTTTCTGTACAGCTCTCTGGGAGACCTGAGATCAGCCTGACAGTACCTGAAGGGGGGGCTGTGAGAAATGAGGGGGCACTCTTTAGCAGGGTCTGTTGTGATAGGACAAGGGGAAATGGTTTCAAACGAAAGGAGGGGAGATTCAGGTGGTGTATAAGGAATTTTTTGCAGTAAGGGCAGTGAGGCACTGGCACAAGCTGCCCAGAGGGGTGGTGGAGTTGCTGTGCCTGGAGGAGTTCAAGAACTGTGGAGATGTGGTGCTTTGGGATAGGTTAGTGGGCATTGTTCTTGGTGGAGGGTTGGACTGGATGGTCATAGAGGTCTTTTCCAACCTGAATGATTCTATGATGTGTGTAGGGGCTGAGGAGGGATCTGAGGGACAGGGTGTGGGAAAATAAGAGGTGGAGTAATAATACCAATGTGCCTCCTGTGTTAGGGGGTGTCATTACAGCCTGCATGCCTTACTGTGCAGATGTTTCTTGTTACCATAATGAATGGTGTGCAGGTGTGAATCTGCACAGTGCTAGGGCACAACACATTCCTGGTGGTGGGCTTCCAGGCATCACTACTTGAATAACAAGAAATGATGTCACTGGAGGGAATGCTGCTGTCCAAATGACTTGCTTGTGGCTTTGTTTTAACTGTTACAACATTGCAGAACTAATGGGCAATCACTCGTGTTACAGCAGTGTCCTCATCACAAAGTGAGTGCACATGCTGAGCTTCATTTTTTTGTCACATTGCTGGGCTGGCAGATAATGAGAAAGGTGAGAATTCTTGTGCAAATGCAGGGGGGAAAAAAAAAAAGAATTGGAGGAGCTTGCGAGTTAGCTTGCTGACCAAGGGTTCACAGCTCTCAGTGCTGGTCAGAGCCAGCAAGACATGGGGCAATGACTCAAGCCTGCATCTTGTGAAGAAGCTATGCTAACAGTGTGTGGCTTAGAAATGGGAAGGCAATGAGTTAAACACAACAAGAGGAAAAGAGAGCAACAGAGAGGAGGGGGAGGAAGAAAGGGAAAAAAATATATTGGTATGTAAATCTGAAGCTGCTCGGATGGATGGGAGCAGGAGGGACTACTTGTCCAACCTCAGTGCTGTGCCTGCTGCCCTGGGCAGCCTGTTCCGTGCCCATCACCCTCTGATGGAGAACCTGTTCCTTACATCCCCTGATGCTGCACCGTGCTGTTCCCTCTGGTGTTGCTGAGGTGTGTGGTGGAGCTGGGTGCCGTGGGTGCTACCTGGGGCCAGCTCTGTGCCAGACTCTCTGGGCCCATTAGGCTGGAAGTGCTGACAGCTTTTCCAGAGAGAGACAACATAGTCACAAACCTTTAGCTGTGGTCCTAAGGAGCATCTAGCAAGGTGGTAGGAGGCAAGTACAAAATAGGCATAAAGAGAGGGTTCTGCCTGTGCTGGTCATTGGGCATCTGCAAGTGCTACAGCAGATACTGTGCTCCGTGCACAAGATTCCCTTTGACAAGATTCCCTTTGATCAGTACCAGCTTTGTTTTGTAAGCCTTCAACCACAAAATCATGCCGAAATTCTCCCTCTGACGTGTGCAAGTGTGTCCTCTGATACCCCCCACCCACTGTGGTCTTCTGTCATTCATTCACCAGCATCAGCACTGATCTTAGTTTCCAGGAGCTGAATAAAAACACTTCAAAAGCAGCTTTGAGCAGATACAAGCTGTAAGTCATGGGGAACAATTAAAAAAAAAAAAAGTCAATATATTTTACTTAAGTAAGCATTACTACGTCATTAATATCACCTTCATTTGCTGAGGTCTTTTTTCAGTCTGCTCAGCCTGCAGTTTGCCTGCAGTTTGCTCTCAGCACTCTTCTGGGCTGGACCAGGACAGCAACTGAGATCAGCCCTGCTGGCTGCTTTTCATGCTTAGTTTCACTTGGAGGGTCTCTGCTGCAGTGTTTGGATGGAAGCAGTGCAGAGACACAGTTATTTATTTAAACCATCTGTTTCCATTGGCACCAACGTTGCCCGTATTTCTTTGTCTTCAGACCCTTTGCACACCTGGCAGTGGCTGCAGTAGTTAGCAGATCCAAGTAACAGATCCTGCTGTTACCAACAGCTCATGCTTGTTTTGTACAAGTATAAATAATGCCTATCGTTGGAGGCAATGCCCTTTTTCTCTTCTTCACTCTGAATTTCTCCACTCCCAGCCTGGGAATAGCAGAGGAATTACTACCCTGGGGAGTGGACTTCTAACTGGCATTTCTGCAGCAGTTTGTATTGGTCTTTCTCTTCCAGCAGAAGTTTTTTTTATTTGTGTTTGGTGCAAGATAAATATGGCCTCTAACTGTCTCCATGACTGCATCTTACTGACTTCTTCCAAAAAGCCACAGGAATTGCAGAGTCAGGGCAAAGACCAGCACTGAGTGGCTGTCGTGTTGTTCCCTGCTGCCTGGCTTTTCAGGACCTGTTATTCCCTAATTAAAACGTCCCCATTAGCCCTGCTTCCCATCTCTGGCTGGAACTGGGTTTGTTTGGTGAACAGTGGTCACTTGAATGGTGACCATGGGCTTTGGTGGGTGCTGCCTTTTGAATGCATGTTCTGCTTTCATTCCCTCCACCTGCAGGAGGCGATGTGAACGCAGTCCCTGCTGCTGAAGCTCATCCAGTCTGGTTTCCCACATGCTTGTAAATCAGAGAGGTTGGTGTGCTCAAGGTGCAAGTGGATGGAAAAGGCAACCAGCTCTAAGAGCACTGTCATGTGCTTCCCTTGGCAGCCAGGTAAGTGTTGTTGCTGCCTGCTCTGCTGTTAAACTTTGCTGTATTTGTGGACAAACATCTTGCTTCTCCCTGTCCAGAGGTGTCATGAGTGGAGCCCCTGGTTAGCACTAATTAATATGTGAGGCTGAAACGATTCATCTGCAGTCAGGCAACAAAATCAGACTTGTTTAATGGTACATCCAGACAGTAAGAATAAAGCCAGTGTGACTGCACTAGCAGCGTAGATAACAACAGCAGGACACATCCTTGAGCAATTTGGCTGTGTGCTCACCCCCCCCCATTGGCTGGCAGCACACACAGCCGGCACTGCCTGCAGCGGGCAGCCACATGCTGTTACTCAGCCCCTTCTCTGAAGATGAAAAACCCTTGGTTTCCTCCATTTGTATCCTCTGGCCCTCCCCCCCGTGGCAATTCTGCCCACACCTGACGTGCAGGCTGTGAGTGCTGCAGCCTGAATCCAGGCTGGGGCAGGTGCCACAGGTGGGATACATACCTGGTGTACTAGAGCCACTTTAGTGTCATCTCTGCAGTCACCTTTACCACCACTGGCGAACAGCGAAGCCTCCAAGCAGCGATCAGTGAGGCCAGGTGGCTTTGCAGGGAGCCTGGGCTCTCACAGTCCTTAGAGAAAGGGCACAAACCATCCTGGGAGCCAAACTAGAGTCTGCATCTCCCATCTTGGCTCTCACCACCTGCTACAAGTAATGATTGTACTTGCTCCTATTTTCTTTTCCTGGTCCCAAGATTCTGGACTTCTTTTGTATAGCATGAAACCACCGCAGCAGTAGGGCTGGCCAGGGGCTCCTCTCTTGCCGCCCTGTATCTGTGGGGGAGTGAAACTTTGAGGAGATCAGTGCATTGGTGACATCTTCCCTCAGAAGCACAGCCTGTAGTTAAGGACTGTTAAGGTAGGGTGTTACTGCTCCCCTTGATTGAGCAAGAGAGTGACAGTCCCCCATTCCTGCCCCCCCCCCCCCAACTCAGCACCCACCCACCCAATCCTCTGCCCTTGGAGTAGAGCCCTCAGTGGTTGTCAGAGGCTTTTGTGTCTCTTGGGTGTCCCCAGGGAGCTCACAGGCTTGGTTCTGGCCAAACTGGAACATAAATGGCAAAATACAACTGATGTGTTTTAGGCTGGGAAAGGCAGCAAGTGACAGCGATGTTGGCAATTGCACTGTTAAGGCAATTAGCCTGTCTTGGCTGTGAGGCTGTGTAAAAGTGCATGCCTTCATCTCAGCTGAGAACTGGATGGGGACCAGGGTGTGCCCTAAGGCTGCTCATTTTTGGCACACCAGAAGCACTGGTCTGGGTGCTGGGGGGTTAAGATTGAGCAAATGGTACCCCTTTGCATTTGTCCAGCTTGCAAATAGAAAACAAGAGCTAGCACAATAGCACGAATATGTGGAAAGCAACTCTACTTTCAGATGTGCTAAAATATCCTTGTCTCAAGAAAACCTGCACGAGAGTGACTGATGGTGGGGAAAGTTATCAAATGCCCAGGCCTGCCAGCATTGAGCTGATGTTAAATGACCAGGGCACTGCTGCTCAGCAAGGATCTGCTCAGCCTGTTCATCCAGAAAAGACAGCTCTCTCCTGGAATGAAGAAATAGCCAGTGACAAAAGGCTTCCTGAGATGACAGCAGCGAGCTGCACTTTTGTAAATGACTTATTTGTTCAAACCTGAAGATCTCATCAGAATTCTGTAGCGTTTTGCAATGAACGCATTACGGCATCAACCCAGCCTCTATAAAACCTGCATTGAAGACTGATGCCTTTAGTTGGAAGAGGTAGTCCTAAGTGGCTGACCTAGGCAATTTCCAAGCACTTCCAGCATGGACCAATCCAGCTGCTAAGCTCTTGGATTAAACACTGCTTTCTGCTACATCTGTGAGACACCTGTGGTAGGTCACCAGCACCGTTCCAATTTGTACCAGGTGAGCAAATAGTCACGAATGAAGGCTTTTTTTGTTGTTTAACATAGTTATACAGTTGGAAGAAAGACTGCACTGGTTCAGAGGCTCCTATGGATGATACATGCCTGAGGAGTGCAGGCCCTGTTGGCATAGGTCAGTGCTGTCAATTGTTTGGTATCTTCACCCAATGCAAACCATGCTGTGGAAGCTCACCTGCTTTGTTTCCCATGAACCTGCAGAGGCCCACATCAGCATACACACATACAGAGAGTATTCATGGAGAAAGTCTCCACAGTGAGATTAAAACCAGAAGCAAATATGCAAATACACTCTCTCATTGCTTCTCTAGATAAGAGAACAGCAGTTCTCTTCTGAGGTTCAGTCCTGGCATGTCCCTCCAATGCCTCCCTGGCTGGAAGCACGATCAGACAGGACACCGTGGGGTCTCTTGGAGCCTGAATTCATGTTATTTATGGTAATCCATTTTGTCCCATAGTTTAGTCTTAAAAACAAACAAACAAAAAAACCTAGTAAAAATGTGTCTTGTCCCTTCCATCTGTGCACTGAGCATAAAAACCAGGCGGTTGCTATCTGCTGTTATAGCAACAGGGCAAGAAAGAGCACGAGTATGAAGACCTGTATGTATGCAGCCCACATCTCTGCGCTAAATCTGTTAGCAGCTCTTCCTGGCTGGTGGGCAGGAGCAGCTGAGGTAGCTGGTGGTGACAGCTACAGTCCAGAGTGCTTCTTCAGGCTGTAATGTTTTCTTTATGAGGGAATCATTTCTGCGAGGGATTAGCTTTTATATATATTGCCTTAATGAAAATTAAAAAAAAAAAAAAAAAAAGAAAAAAAGAGAAAAGTGTTTCTGCCTTGTGGATTTTTTTTTTCCTGTTGCTGTTGTACCCAGCCATTAAAGGAGGGGGAAGTGCTCAGTGATGGCCCTCAAACACTGTGCCTCCACTGACAGCACAGGCACCCCGAGGAGCAGGGTTTGGAAATGGGCCCTCGGGGCTCTTGGACCAAGAGCTATTGCTGCTGCAGGGCTCAGCCCATGGGAAGTGCTGACCAAAGGGACCCTGTCACTTCTGCCAGAGGTAACAAACTGCTGTGGCTCTGAAACAAGAAACTGCACATCTTCACCAGGATGCCTTTTGCCTTGAGAGCTGGAAAGAAAAGGTTGTGAGCATTAAAAGAAGCACGATGTATTGTTCTTCCATAGCAAAGGTAAGAGGTTTAGAGGAACACTGTTGGTACCTGCAGTTTGGGGGAGACTATATTAGTGGTTAATAGCTTGGTCCTGCCTTGCCAGCTGAGGCATGGCACTCAGCTGACAGTGCTTAGAAACACTCTTTCTCTTGAAGACTCTGGTTATTCCCCCTGCACCCGCAGCAACATACAAGTCCAGTGTGTTCCTTAATAACCCGGCACAGATGGCATGTTACATGCTTTGGAGGACTCTGACTCGCCTCTCTACTTAGTGCAAAACCTGCTGCTGCTTCTCAGCTACAGAAAAACAAGAAAATGACCCGTTTGGGCTGGATTGGGATCTGTAATCTGCTCCTTTTCCTTAAAAAGGAAAAGCTCAGCTGTAACACCATGGATCTGTGGATATATTCATGTGGACAAAGCAGAGATGGCTTTGACATTCGGTCATTAGTGAAAAATTCTTGTCTTGCCACAAATGTATCAGCCTGAATGCTTTACTGTGCTATCCTTCTAAAGCAGTCAGGGCCTGATGCTGCACTGAATAATGGCAGTGCATGGAGCTGCCACATGCTTCGGAAAACTTGGCCTCAACCATGCAGCTTGGTAACGGTGCAGGTACGTGGTTTAACATCATACACATTCAGAAGAGGGAGAATCAATGCAGACTTTCATTTTGAGGTTATTTTCCTGCTGCATGCCATTCATCCTGAGAATCAAATCTCTACTTTGGTGTATCTATAATAAAGACTTTGGTGCAAAGTGGTGACGTTTTTTCTGAATTGAGGAGCCAGTGTGCCCTTATCACTACCTTAAAGGGTCAGTTTGGGATGTTAGCCAGAAATACAGCCCAGCAAGTATAGCAGCTGTTAAGACAAAAAACTTTAATCTGTGATTCTGTTTATATTTGTTTTTATGTACCCAAAATTCATAGTCACAAGGCTGAATGCCTGCTGGATGGAAAAAGTTATAACAAATGAGGGTGACATTAAATGTGTGTTGGCTAACAGCTGTGGGCTGCAGTGGTGTTTGGTGCAGGGGAGTGTGTGTTTCTTTGGCCACCAACAGGGCAGGGGCGTGCAGGTGTTTTGTGGCTGCTGAGAGAGCTTTGGTAGAGTTCTTGCTCCTGGTATGTGCGATGGGCAATTGGGTTTCTTCCCCACTGCTCCATTTTTGGGGATATTACACATATTGGGCAATATATACGGGCTCCCTGACCCTTCCACCTCCTCTTCTTTACCTCAGCTCACATTTGCAAATCCAGGGAGGGGTGCAACGTTCTGGTAAACAACATTTTGGCCTCGACAGATAAAAGTGTATTTTGCAAAGATGGTGGTGCGGGTAGAAGGGATGTTTTTCAAAGGCAGGTTATATACACGGAATTGCATTTTGGATCTGCTCTCTCCAGCAGCATGCTTTGGAAGCAGTGAGGTGCCACGCCACCTGCGTGACTTTGGTGATGTGCTACGAGGGAAGCAGTTTCATTTGGATGAGTGAACTCCAGCACGGCGCCTGTGGCCTCTTCACTGCAAGCAGAAATGTAAGCAAGAGCAAAAAGCTTGGTTTGGGGTGTTGCTAAAGCAGCAGACAAATATGCAGCTGTGATGTTGAGCTCAGGGTGCCCCTGCTCCTGAACCCACTCACAGTCTGGACTGGCAGAAACCTTTATGCTTGTAGCATTGTATTGTATCCTCTCTCTCTTTCCCTCTCTCCCAGAGCAAAGCTGCTTGCCTTTTACATTTTTTTTTTTTTTCTTATTCCCTTGTCTGTTTTTCTTGTATGTGTGGGCTGAAGTTCTGCTCGTGCTGTGTGCCTGCAAATTCCCATACAGGCACCCCCAGGTCGGGTAGGAAAGAGCAGCAAGGAAGTGTTGTTCCTGGAAATGTAGTTCTTGGGCTGCAGTTACACACAGGAACTTGGAGCACGTGCTGGTGTGTTTCTGCATGTGACAGAAGGCATCACTATCAGGTCTGCATGCTGCAGTGCAATAACCCATTCTCTTGGCTATAACCACGGTCGTGGGCTACCTAGAAATACATCACTCAGCTGCCTTACCTGTGAAATGCCAGTGGGCTGCTGGACACAGTGCTTTGCATTGCAGGGGGAAGCAGCAGGCTTCCTGGGGGTGCTTTCTCCCTCCACGCCAAGGGAAAGCCAGGGCAGGTACCTGCTCATCTCCTTGCATTCTGCAGTGGGCAGCACAGGGCCAGGGGTCCCTCCCCTTGGAACCCACCCTCTGTGCTACCTCCACGTGCTCTGGAACCATTCTTACGGTGCTGACAGCATGTTTTTTGAGGTATGCTTGGAGACTGAGGCTGGCTGTTAAGTTGGGGTTGGAGCTGAGCAAAGCTCAGGAACAGAAAGCATTTTAAAACCATGTTTCACAGAAGATGTGTTCTGAGCTCCATATGCAGCACTGGCGAGGCAGCATTTTGTCAGCACTGAACCTCCTCCAGCTGCTCAGTAACGCTTCACTCAGTTCAGATGGAGGACACAAAGCAAGGGGGAGGTGGGATGTTTCCCGACCAGGCCTCTTTGTGGTTACACACCAAAGTCGTGGTGTTCTGCTGACAAGCTGAGCCCCACCCCAGCGATTCACACTCAGCCTCGGGGAGAAGAGTGAGCCCGCTCTGAGGAAAATGATTTAAAATGCCTTCAGATGCCTTTTCACTTCTTTTTATTTAATTCCATAAATATTTTCATAAGGCTCAGTGTCTTTACAACACTTTTTTTTTTTTTTTTAAACACTTTTTTTCGTTTGTTTGTTTTATACACACAACTTTGACACTTGTTTGACAGGGTCAAACAGTCCAATATAAACAAAATAATAAAACTGGCAAGTGCGGATCAGCTGGGTTACCAAAATCCTTTTTTTTTTTTTTTTCTTTTTTTTTTTTTCTCTTACTGTTAAAACCCCAAAAGCACTAAAATATCAGTATTTGGCTTCAAACTAGAATTTTAAAAACTTTTTTTTTTTTTTTTAAATTCTCTGCTACAAGTCCCTGTCATCATAGTGCCTTTAGACTCCTACAGCCTCTTCTTTTCTTCTCAAGGAAAAATAAGCTCGGTGATGCCATGCAGAACTTACAATAGCTACTAAATATACATGTTCCCTGAAATGTAGCTGCAATGAAAAGATGACAGAGCATAAAGAGAACAAAATCAGAAACCCAAAGCACCACAGTGTACTATCAATAACATTGCAGTGGATGGCCTGTGACCATCCAGAAACTGAAACAAATTTCAAATATATTTCTCTATGTATTATTTTCTATTTACAACTGTTAGATGCACCTAGGTTGATCCTTGTTTGATTGTTTGGGAGAGGATGGGGAGGCAAAAGTCTTGAATTTTAGATCCTCTGTTCTAGTGTCTAGGTCAAGGGGTAATGCATGTCATTTACCTAGGGAAGAGGATTTTTTTTGTTTTTTTTTTTTTCTATATATATATATATATTTTCAGCCAGAGAAATACCGTAAACATGTAAGTTTGTTACAACTCTCTTGTTTCTGCATATGGAATGGTTAAGTGGGTTCCTCCTGTCTGGCATTTGAAATGAAAGTCTGTATCAGATGCTCAGTCAAAATCACCCCGATCTGACAGCATCTGTGCTGCTTCCAGCACGTTCAGACACACGAGGCAGCCCAACCCTGCTCCCTATTGGGAAAGCCACGGTAGGCAGTAAAAGTGGGACCCAGTGCTGGTTCTTCTTTGCGATAACGCTCCATCTCCTGCAGCACCTTGGCAATTTGTGGAGGGGAAGGGCTTTCTTGAGCGCCATGCCTGAGAGCCAAGCCCCTCTTCCCTCTGGAAGCCGCCCGGCTTCGGCGAGCGCTAGCGGCGCTCGTTTATTTTGGCTTTCCACTTAAGAAGGAAGCTGCGAGTCCAACAAGTGGCCTTGTCAGATCGAGCGAGTCTTGATTTATGATGCAAATAATGGTGTGGCGGTGGAGTTTCGTTTTTCCTAGCGCTGAATATTTAGGAAGCATCTTCTCATAAAAATTATGGATGTCTCATTCTCACTCTCTGAGGCACAAAACAGTAAATGAATAGGCTTAACTAATGTGCTCGTTACTTATTTTTTTTTCCCCTAAGCAATTAAAAAGGAAAAGGAATAAGTGAAATTTCCATCACGCTGACAATAGATTGTAATCTCTCTCTCTTTCTCTCTCTCTCTGCATCTCTCTCCAGCCATTCAGAAACATTGAAACGTTTCAGTTAACTTCTGTGAACCAATTTCATTCACTTCTCTAAATGCCCATTCTGTTAAGCAAACATAACAATTGCTACATGTTCAGTATGAAAATCCGAGCGTAAAAATGCAAAGATACAAAAGAGCGTAGAAATTAGTTCTGATATCGAATTTTGTTGCCTCCTACGTGGGATTGCCGGGGTTCCGCTGCTGCCTAGCACAGAGCGGCCACTCCTCCTCTCCAAAATGCCAACCGGGCATTTTTGCAGGGATAGGTTTATAGATGACTATAAGGTGCTGAGATTATTTTTGTACTTAAATAAGAAATATAGCTGCTGCCTTCTAACATGCCCTGAAATAACCCAAGCTCCATGGACGGACTGAAATTGCACTCTGCTTTTGCCACTTTCTGATGTGAGGAAAAAAAGAAACGTTGATCCATGCTACTGCCCTGAGGTGCTTACGTGGGGTACCAAATTCTAAAGAAAAATATAAATATCATTATCTATTCCTTTGACTCACGTTCTAAAGGAGGTTGCAGAATAGCTCTGCAAAGTTTAAATCCGTCTCCTCAACCTGGTTAAACAATCTCAACTGTCCTAGTGCACGACGGTTTGTTTTATGAGCTTAAATATAAGCTTTTACGCTTGCAAACAAATGTACTTAAGGCTAAAACTGTAGGAAGTGTCTTTGAAAATACAGCTATGAATCTCCAGAGGGAGAAAAAGAGAGAGAAAGAGATCTGGAGAACGCAGCTAATCACTCCAGAGCCCGCTGCCATCGCTGCAGTTCAGATGTAACTGGTGGGTAATTTGGATTAAGTCATGGGCACATGGCTGAACTGCTCAGGTTACATCTGTACCTTTCCTGAAAGGCAGTCCTCAACTCTTCTGCAGCTTGGGTGCATTAAATACTGTGACAATGCTCCCAATTGTCCTTCTGCTAATGGCTGCCTACCTGCAGCTCAGGCTTTGCCTGCAGGTCAGTGCCGACATGAAGCCAGCGATCTCAAGTGCTGTACTGTGGAGCAGGAGGTGAGCACCTCGGGATCACTGCTCCTGCACACAGCAATCAGTGGTTCGTTAATGCAGTACTGTGCAGGCCTGAGTGTGGCCAACAGGATGGGACCTTAGTTCCTGAAGAAAGAAAAGTGGCCATTTGTTGGAGCCTAATAGCCAATTTTCTCTAGCTGGAATGGAGGGCATGAAGCCATCAGTTTTTAAGCTTTTATCTTTGCATGGAAAACAAAGATAGGAGTGGGCTTTTCAGAGAGTTGAGTCTCAGCTTAAAAAGAAAATGAATCCAAATCAAAGATAATCCCACGGAACCAAAATTAAATGCAAAGGAAACAAAAGCCCCCAATATTCTTTTCTCAGTCTTACTCCGAGCGTGATCACATCACACCGAATTGAGAAAAAGACAGTGCTTAAAAAAAGAAATGCAATAAGTTAACTGAGGAAAACCCATCTCTCACTTCCTAAATAGCTGCTACCCCTTCTGCTTGTTTTCACCTGCCCAAAACAAAACAATTAAAGCCAGAGAAATACTGCGCAGCAGAGCATGGTGCACAAGGGAACACATCCAGACAGGCACGAGTCAGACCAGAGAATGCAGGACAGGGACGGGAAAGCATCGATGCTCTTCACTGAAATGATAACTCTGGGACAGCCAAGGAAGGGATGGAGAGGGAGGGAGAGGGAGCAGAGAACTCCCAGCACCCCAAAAAAACAAACAACCCCCCCATAAATAAAATCAAATAAAATATACACCAACGTAGTCCATGAGGAACTTCGATGAAGAATTCACACAAGCAAGAAAGCATTCTGGGATGCCAGTGACGACGTCCATGAAAATGAAGACAAAAAGAACAAAGAAAAAAATAATAATGTCCAACCAATGGAATAAAATAAAATAGGTCACATGATCAGAAATCATTGGTGCTTCCTAGTATCTAGTAGCAGACTGCTTCCCAAAAACAACAACAAAAAGTTTTTGGTCCTTCTATATATATACATATATGTATATATATATTATTATTTTTTTAAATGTGTGTCTATATATATATATATATGTATATATATATTTAGTTGCAACAGTGCTTCTCCGAAAAAAGGTCCATCTATAAATATAATTTTATTTATTTTTATTTTTAAATTTAAGTTCTTTTAAGTTAAAATTCTCCATCTCTCTAAGTATTATTTTTTGAATGGTGTTAACCTGCTGAAGTTTTGCCAGAATGGTGCCTGGCTGCGTCTGGGTTCGGTGAACTCGAAGACCTGGGACTGGGATATGCCATCTGTCACCATGTATTGTCCCTGATTTAATGGATCCTGGGGTGGTGGGTAGGCTGGAGGAACCGACTTGGAGTAGCTCACACCTGCATCGATGATTGGGGGGAAAAAGAAACAGATCAGTCAAAGTGCAATTGGGTCAATAGTCTTTCTTCGTCATGCTATCGCTTCTTATCACTTTATAACCAGGGTCCCAAACAACAGGGAGACATGCTAGAGACGGCAAATCTACAGAGAAATGCAGCAGCTGCCTGAACTCCCAGCTCAGAGGCTACCTACACTAGACCACAAGCTCAAGATTTGGAAAAGATCCATTACTTTTTTTTTTTTTTTGTATTGGCAGAGTTTCGCCTGCCCTCATGGAAAAGTCCTGCGTGACCTAGCGAGACGCAAACACGTGGCCAAGCCATACACACTCAGTCACTCAGACAAAGGCAGAGAACCACAGCAGCTGATCCCGCTCTCAAATCTAGCACCTGCAGCTTCCAAGCTGGGTTTCACCCTCCCTCCCAGCTACACTCAGCGGGCAGCTGTGCCCCAGTGCATCCTGTGCCTGGCCCCGAGCAGCGCGACCCCAAGGACCACTCGGTGCCAGCTTCTGTGTGGGAATGGGGCTGAGCATGGCAGCTTGGGGGGAATCTCCTGCAGGGACCTGC
Organism: Callipepla californica brunnescens; assembly: GCA_023055505.1. NCBI lineage: Eukaryota > Metazoa > Chordata > Aves > Galliformes > Odontophoridae > Callipepla > Callipepla californica. The sequence continues at coordinate 7,533,065 of JALIRH010000013.1, forward strand.
GTTGCTTCAGTGCTATTCAGCAGCTACAAAGAGCAACTCATTACATAGAAATGTTTGTAGGACTTTTCCATAGGGTTTTTTTGTTTTTTTTTTAATTTGAAATTTACTGGTCTTGTTTCAGCCAAAAATGGCTATAGGCAATGCAGAAAAGGCTGCTTCTGCTCAATCCAAATGCATAGCAATGGAAGGACGGGCAAGGCTACATTGCCAGGGTTCTGTCAGTGGCTTGGGGAGCAATTCCCACGTATGTGAGTCACAAGTTGCATGCAGGAAAGGGGTAAGGGGGATACTGCTCTGCCACTACAAAGGGGAGCTTCAGCCAACTGGGACCTACACGGCCCAGTGTAAAGGATGATGCGCAAACTGCAGTTCTGGGTGAATGGGAGTGGAACAGGAAGGAGGCACGTTGCCCCCGAAGCACAGACGACAGGGAAAAGTTACAGATCTACTTCTGCATTTCCTCTCCGCAATGCCATTGATGAGGGATAATCCCCCCCTTCAGCCTCAGGGTGCTGTGACCATCTGGAAACCACAACTCCAGAAAAGGGCAGGAGCCGGGAGGAGCGGGGCTCTGAAGCAGGTTGCTGCCATCTCTGGATCCCCTCTGCTGCATGCAGAACTGCTCTTCCTTCTGTGGGGGGGCAGCCCCAGCCGCGTGATGGGTGGCAAGCTTCGCAAGGGCCATCTCGAGGCCACTGCCTCCCTGGTTTTAACCGCAGGAGCGAGGTGACTCTACCAAGTAGATCAGTGTCCTCATCTGGAAAGCGGGATGGCATGACCCACCTACCTCACACGAGGGTTGTGAAGCTAAATTAATTAATGTTTGTAAAACACTTTGAGATCCTCGGCTGGGAAGGTGCTAGAGAAGGCAAAATACGGTGATTAGCACCCAGGTACCACAGCAATGTGTGTCAAAGAAATGCGACTGCGTTCAGTTAGCGGTTCCTAACCACATACAAACACATGCTTTGCGGGACCAGCGCCGGCCGGCCCGGGAACAGGAGGGCTGCACACAGTCAGGAACTTACAGACAAAAGAAAAAAGCCTCACAGAGTGCACTCATAGAGCTCACCTGACAATTTCTGTATGTTGCCATATTAGAATCCAGGCCTTCTTTTAGATATGAAGCTATGGCTTTAGGATAGCTTTAGGAGAGAGAATTAATTTGCTTCCCCTTGCTATAGAATTTAACAATCCTGAATTGTTAAAAACTTCAAAAGGTTTGGACCAAATGGAGATGCCATCTCGACTACATCTAACTGCAAGTACCATCAAACCATGCCTCTCACTGTTCCTCATAGGGACTAACCAAGGCCTTTCCTTATGGTGGATAAAAACAACTATATGGTTCATTACTCATTAACCTTCAATAAATCCAACACACTTAATATTTCAAACTTTAAAAGAGAGTCTGGAATTGTTCTGCAGCTGTATCTATTACTCTCAGCAATGAGTTTTGTGCACTGTCTTTCCCAAGCACCTCTCTAGCATGTCTGCAGAGCAGAGGGGTCAGAGCTGGGACGCTGAGACAACTTCTGTACCATCCTTCTTGGCAGGACCCAACGCTCAGTTTGCACTTGCCACACCATGACTTAAGCCAGTAATGTCACACAAGAGCAAAGCATGGGCTTGAGTTCATATCTGCCCCATCTCTTCCTTCCCTTCTACTGCTGTCCTACTCTGAGTTGCCTTGCTGGAAGGCAGTTCAACTTGTGGGCAGTGTAACCAACTGCAGAGCCTGGAGAGTAAACTTACGAAGCCACACACAAGTGAAGACATTCCCATGGAGACCCCCAGCCATTAGTGCTTGGCCACTTCACCCAGGTGAGGAGAGGCTGGTAAGGACTTCTAGGATCTGCGGCAAGATGAGGATATGGTGATCCCTTACATGGCTGGTGTTGGGAAATAAATCTTTTTCTGTTGGTACATGGTCTGGATCTTCAAAGGAAAGTAGTCCTGGTGCCAGCAGGATAATTAAATAATGCTTCATAACACAAAAGAGCTGTGAATCTAAAGCTGCTACCAAAAGACACACAGCAGTTGCTTCTAGCTTTGGAAGACCTCAACACCACAGTGCTTCAATAACACAGCCTTTTGTATCCTATGGCTGCAGAACTGCAGCTAGCCTCATCTGCCATGCTGAGCTCTTTATTGTCTTTAAACCAATTTGTAGAAGGTGAACTGGTATTCTTTAATTACAACACAGAAATGCTAAGAAATCTCCTTGGTCAGCAAAACACTACGCACTTGGAAGGCTGGAGAAGAAGAGAAAAGACAGTCTGGCTGAAGTCCACTGACACTTGATGGAATTACACTGCAAAGAACGTAATCCAAAGTCTGTCTTCTCCAAAAGAGAAAAAGGCAGACTCCCCTGGCCAGATCGCTAGCAAACCCCCTCCAGTTCTTTCCCAAGAGAACCCTTTTGGTCCAAACTCCTGCAAAACCTCTATCCCCATCTGGAATACACCCATGCAAACACACACTGCCACATTCCTCGGTAAGGAAACTCAGACCAATATTGTTCAAAGTTTTTTGTCTGGCCCTTCTCAAGGATGTAGGGTTTTGGTGTCATAAATATCTACATTGGATGAACTTCAAAAGCTGGTTGGTTCTACTTGAATAAGCAGCCAAGGGTTTGCATATTTATCGTATTTATCAAATGACGTCCATGGCCTAAATGATCAAAACTGTGCATCTCAGTGGCATGCATAATCACTGTGTGTTTGTGGGCATGCAAATAAAAATAACTGTGCTCTGGCAAGTCAGGCTGATAATTCCCTAAGAATACATTTCCTTGTGAAATGGTGATTCAGCACTTTGCAAAAGCTAGAGGTGCCCCAAGAACGGCTTTGTTTTTGACATACCCGTGTTCCTGACACCGTGGAACACAGGAATTATGTGCGGGGGAAGCAGTGAAATTCACCTAATCTGAACATCTTCAAAAGCCAAGAAAGAGCAGTTCTGGGAAAAAGTATGACAGGTTGCTGTTTTTCTGTTCCACTCTGAAGTGGTTTGTTCTCTCATCAGAACTCGGGGCTGTTGTGCAAAATTGTCTCTTGAGGGATTTTATATACGCAAAGCCATCACTTCACTGCAATTCAACAGAAAGAAACGAGCACAGCTCTTTTCCAGTGCAATTTTAGGCTGCTCGGTGAACAGAATTCAAAGCACAAAGGGAAAGAATCGATAGATAAGTAATGATTTCTACGCACAGCTGCTGTGCTGCCTTTCCGAGGCATAAGAAAGCAGCCATACACCAATGACCAGACTTGGAGCTCCTTCTGCTGGTTCATGCATAATTCTACACTGTAGCAGAACAGAAAGGCTGCAGCTGCATAGCAAGATTGTCTGGCAGGGTGGGGGCTATGGAAATCTGTTCGGAACAAGCACAAAGAAAACTCCAGGGTTTATGCTTTGGCTAGACAGAACTGGTGAAGAGAGATGCTGCACTGTCAGTTGAAGTCATGTCTTTTTTTAGCGCTGAGATACGTCACTTGGAATCTTTTGAATATCTCAACTCAGAAGAAAACAAAAAGATTTATCACGGTCTCTTTTTTTCGTTCTAATTCTTTTTTTTTCCCCCCTCTATCTGAGGTTACAGCAGGACTTTACTAGCTCTTGAAGATTTAGGAGCACGCTGCTAACCCATAGGCAATCCACGCGGACGTGTGCAGAGAGATGAAGTTATAATCTAGTGGGATGGCTCCATTAGCACTGCGCCTTGCCAGTATTAATACAAAGCATACACAGAGTACACCCTATTTGCCTATACAATAACCCAGAAACCTGCCTTACGAGGTGGCGATTCAATCCTCATCCTGTAAGTTTTTATCTTACACTTTAACCAGGAGCTATTTCATAGGCTTTCTTCTACCCATCCATCTAGATACCATGCTGCTCATCAGCCAGAGCTGTGTGGGAGACAATGACATGTCACCTCATTTCCCTGCTGGCCGAGGGACAGCTGCTGGCTGGGAAGAAAGCAGTGCTGTGCTGCAGGGCCTTCATTCCCTGTGGTCTCAACAGCAGCTCCTGCATCTCAGGAATTCAGTTTCCTCGTAAATACTGTAACCCATACACAACATGGCTAGCAGGGAATGTAGCTCAGGAACACTAAGTGCTGTATGGTTAATTATTCCTGCAATAGTGACAGTGTGGTGTAAACAAACAAGAAGTAGCCATGGCTCAGTGGGTACAGCCCTTTGCCCTTCTTCAGCACGTTTCAACAGAGGATCTCAAAGCACCTCACCACTGCTCATTTGGTTGCTGCTGTATTTACAATTAGCAAACTACTCTGTATCTGACACCAGTTCTGCTGATTGCAGGCTGTGTTTTTACAGCATGAGGTGAGGATGGGGGCTGTGAGCAGAAAATGTCTTCCTCCAGCAGCATCCACAGACTGCACTGCTTTTCACCTCCACGCTAAACTGTCTGACTCAAATTTTGTCATACTCACTCAATTCAAGGGCGTTAAGTGGTGTATTAGCCATGGCTCTTTACACAGCAGGGGACTGTACTCAAGGGTTTGGCAGAGGTATATATTACCAGGAATGGTGCTGGTGAGGAGAACATGCCTTAGCTCCCTTTTCTAGGCACTAGCCTAACTTCTCTGTCTTGGAGGAAAAGTGCTCTCTGCTGCCTTGGGGGAGGACCCTGCAGCCTTGAGAAATGAAACAGAGAAAATCACTGAGCTACTGTCTGGGCTGCTCCACACCCAGCCACGATATCTGCAAACACTGAGGTAACTTTACCTCCCTGAATCTGTATATCAAGTCTGTTACTGCTACCTGGTGTCATTAGACTAGACATTAAGATAACAATTCCTCATGTGATAAGCAAAAGCTAAGTGAGGCAAGATGGAATAAATGATACTAGAGTTTTATCAAAGCCAGATGAATAGTTTGCCTTTCCTCCAGCATTCTCTACACTGATAGCAAGGAATACTTTGTTTCGTTGATAGGAAGTGATCTGTTCATCTATCACTGCCCTGAAATGCAGCTTCTTCTGGGTTGAAGAAACACACCCAGCATCACTGCCTTTCACCTCAAATACCTCACTGAACTGAAAGCACAGCAGTGTCCAGGATGACAGCCCTATTGCAGTTGGAATCTCAACATCAATGGCCAAACCCAAGAAGTCTGTTTCACATCTCACCAAGAATTCCCCTGGGGAATTTGCTCAGAAGCATGTGCCCACTGCTGAGTCACCAAAACCATCCTCAGAGGTCTACCCAAAATACTGATGCTTTTATTCAGTACCAGATCCGTTCTCAGATATAACTCTTGACTCCAGCTGGCTTCATAATACATTGAGTGAGAAGGCATCTGTCCCAATGATCATCACAGAGGTTACTATCTGTAGACCAAAGCACTATGAAGTGCTGAGGCAAGCTGCAGATGGGAGCTCTGAGAGGTTTGGGTGGAGTCTCTGTATTACAGGCAATGGGATAAGCTTGGTGATTTGTCTGAATCTGTGGGGAAACAATTAGCTCCATTATTTCTCCTGTGCAGTGGGAAGCTCAGTGAAAGAAGGGAAATGACCCTGATTATCTACAATGTGCCTCTCTGTTTCTAAGCTTAGTCTGTGTTGCTCAGCATTTTTCATTCCTCTAAGGCTGTGTCTCCCCAGGCATGAATAGGATGGGGAAATACACCAGGGTCAACCTAGTTAGAACAAAGATGTAATAAACTTGGTTCAAACACTCAGGAAAACTACAGGAGGTTCCTACAGACTGTTACCTGGCAAGACCTGTCCTTGCTGGCTAGATGAACCCAGTGTAAGTGTGCTAATGTGCAATCATCTTGTTATGCTATGCAGACTTGCTAGGGGAGAGTTTAAAGTGCAGAAGCTTGAGATGTCAAAGAAAAGCTGTTGAGGGTTTAGGTCAGGGTTTTATGAGATAGTTAGCCGTGAGCTCAAGTGATCAGAAGAGAAGAAGTTAGCAGGAGAATTCAGTGACTCAGAGGGAGTTTTACTGCAGGCCAAAGCAGCTCATGCTGGCTGATGATTTAACCCCTGCTGGGGTTTGCATAGCTGGGTATTTATGGGCAGATTTAATGACAGCATCCTTCTATGCTCAAAGCTAGGGATGATGGCGATCAAATATATGTTTTTGCTCCCTCCACGCATCCTAGACCACCAGGCTAAAGATTTGTCTTTGGTGAAGCTATTGCACAGTGAAGAAGAGAATGCACAGGACAGAGAGAATGACAAGAAGAGTAGGCCTGTAACATGGCCCTGCAGAGCTCCTGGCACTGGAAACCCTCCCACTCACATCCAAGGTCATTTCTTTAAATTTGTACAGATATTTCATTTTCCAAAATGGAAACATTATTGGGAAGAAGAGCTTTGAGGATGGAATCTCTTTCCTGGGCAGTAGAACCTCTAATCACCCTGAAAACCCTGGCTGACAGCTTCTAGGAACACTGGCAAAATTCCTCGTGTGCCTGAGGAAAGGAGTCAGACCAAGTGGTGTCCTGCATGGGAACAGATTTGGACAGAGCTGAGGATCTGAGAAGTAACTGAATGTTTCTGAATGCTGCAAACACTAATGTCAGGAGGGGAGATTAAAAGTGGCCATCAGAACAAAGCCTGTGATGAATAGAGGCAGTAAAGGAGCCTTCTGTTTTCAGACACACAGAAATTGAAAAAGTAATCTGGATAATCCTGTGTCTGTGTTAAGAATGGTCTGGAGATCCACAAGGGATCCATTTTCATTGGAGCTTTAGCCTTGCTTCCACAGCTATCGTCAATCACAAACGCAATTCTGGACGTTTAGCTCGATGCTGTCTTAATGTCGTGCTTCCAGTGCAGGCAGCAAAGGTCTTCAGTGGCACCTGGACTGACCTGCAGGGAAACTGCACACTTGCTCGACTGTAGCATAAAAAAATGTTGTTTTTCTAAGTCAAGCCAAATATATTTCTCTATTATTTTACTATTTCCAGGAAACACCACACTGAATTCTACTCCCAGTTACAAGGCTGACATTGAGAAAGGCTAAAGGGCAGTAACTGAGAGGCAAAACCTTAAGCAATCAATGCAAAGGGACAAAGCAACAAACAGCCCCTTTCTCTATCTGTTGGTAAGCTGCACAACCAACACTACCCATTTACTTTATGTCTAATGGACTTAAAGAAGGCTGAAAATTGGTTTAATGCTGTCTTAAGGCACCTGGTTTAATATCATTACGCTTTGCCCAATCTAATAAGTAGTGCAAATCCCAGTATATTGCTGAAATCTGACCTTACGCATCATTGAATTGATTTGGAAGGAAGCCTGGCACTGCGTGCATGCACACATTTCTGTGTGGGTACGAGCATTACGACGTGGCTGCTTCCAAACATGCTGGCTTGGGCTCCACAGAGGACCCTCATTTTCGGATTGAAAATCTCTCACAACACAGAGCTGTGCTCTCACTCAGTCCCCCACCAGAAGTTTCCACTCATTTAGAAAGCTGAATTTTAGGGTTCTGCCTCCCACTACTGGGTGATCCCCCAACGTCTCCCAGTGCTGCAGCAAGCTGTGGTTTAAATGCTTCCTTTCAGAAGGAGCACCAGCTGGCTCCCGAGCAATACCTCTGGGAGGTGTGGTACAACAGCACATGAAGTAAGCTGCAGTTTATACTACTTGAAAAATGTTTTTCTGCTTCACCTCTAACAAAGTTGATTGCATTTTCCATTTCACCTCCTTCACAGCTTTTCTTTCTTCCTTAAGTATTCTGTGACAGGGAAATTACCATGGTTTCCCATTTAAGAGGTGGAGGGAACAACTGAGATGATCTAGAAACAAGCCTGTAATAGGCATCCACTGACACAGGAGCAGAGCTCTCACTGCATCAGCTCGGGTGCTGAGCCATGAGCCTAGCAGGAGCCACGGGGACCTGTCCAGCAAAGTCCTGAACTGGAAATGAATAAATAGTCCCGATGAATGCAGTGGAAGTATTCCTATTCCAAAAGGGCCTCACCACTTTCCAGGTATAACTGATGCTCCTGAAACATGTCAAACCCTTTCCAGTGCTCCTGACTTGCTGCAGAAGGCTGAGTGGGGGGGACACAGGCAGCACAGGCAGCCCCGGGCAACACCTTGCCACATTCATTGGCAATCATGTAAAAGACACGTGGAAAGGTTCAACAATCAGGCATTCCCAGGAAGGCCCTCCTACTTCTGTCCTACTGAGCAATGCTGCCAGCTCCCTGCTGCAGCAGCCCTGTGCCTCTTTGGGTCTTGGGCAAAACTGGATAAGAAAACCAAGAATTGTCAGCCATGCATTCAGTGCAGATAAATAACTTACGTAATTTTAGGCCAGATTATGACTATCACAATGTAGAACAAAAGAAACAGACCTATCAATTTAATGGTCCTACTGACTGTTATTTCAGTTTTCAGTAAAAGAACCAGACTTTGCCTAACTGGGTGCTTGAGGTCTGACTTCATTTCTATCCATCTCAAGGACTTCATCACATGAAAAGAACTCCCAGTGTCATAGCATAAGCTTGTCCTGCATGAAAGAAATGCTGACTAGTGTTTTACAAGCTAATTAATTTTATCACCGAAGCCTAGCTAGTATCACCCCACTTTTCATCTGAGAGAAAGAGAGAGAAAGAGAGGAAATGAGAGCAATTGCTGAAATCAGTACAGTATGGTTAGGCTTATTATACTTGTCAGGGTGCAAGTACAGGGATTTAATTGGGAGTACTGGTAGGCATGCTCAGGCACCTTCAAACCCTGTCACATACTTAATGACTAAAGTGTAAAATTATTAATTAATAATTAATTAATAATTTAATTGAATGGTGAACAATTAAAACTGATTTTAACGGCCATCATACAAGTCAGATTCTCCAGTTTTCCAGTCGTCTTAATTTCCATGGCTGCTTTGTGGTGGGGGGTGAGTGTGCAAACCCGTGCTGGTGCCTGCTGCTGCCACAACTGCACAGACACTGCCACGTGAATGTCCCCAGCTGTGGGTGTGTGAGTATTTGGAGCTTAGGAAATCTGGCCAGGAGAGCTTTTAGAGAACAACTCAGCAGACAACATAGGAAGTTAGTAGAGAGGAGAAGACTAATGACAATGGAGAGACACAGCAAACCACGGCGGTTACACTTGGCCTAGCAAACCACTACTGGACCAGCAAAGCCAGTAGACAACAAACAGGTGAGGCAGAAAGCAAAGAGCTCCTTCAACTTCTGCAAAAAAAATAAATCCAAAAACAAAAACACAACAACCCAAAACCTGCAGAGAATGGGGAAGAATCCGCCTGGGACTCAACGATAGCCAAGAAATGATGCATTCTCTCTAAACTCTTTTATAGTCCTGGCTGTGTTGAGGTACTTCGGTAACTAATCAACGTGTCTACGACTTTGTGAAGCTTTGGAAAACTTGAAAAATTACTTCTCTGACTTTCCCTCCATCTCTACTACTTCAAAACCTTTAGCTGCAAGAGTTATTGCAAAAGATAATTAACACCAGCTGTTTCACCAGTTGAGACTCCTTCTAGTGTATAGCATGGCATTTCTTAGTTGGCTGTAGTCTGCCTGGGTTGGGAATCGAACCTGACATTAGAGATATATAACATCTTTACTAAGATACATTCCTTCCTAGAACTGATGCTATTGTGCTGTCCTTTAAAAGTTACTGGCAGCCCCAAGAATCACAAGCGTCCCCTTTCTGAAGGCAGGGAAGGGGAAGGTCCCTTACCATGTCCAATATTTTAGCCATCTTTCTCTTCTAATGGGAGACACTTTGGGAGTTAGCAAAACACCTACACATCTTCACACTCACTTCCATCTCAGCCTGAGATAAACAACCGAGAACGATTTCTGCCCCCAGGGACAGCTTCTGGACATCAGACTGGAGATAACAAGATCAAATTCATCTCTGGTGAAATTCCAGTGGCTCCTGCCACATCCAACCAGAGATTAATTTGCCCCACAGATACATTAAGAAAGGATACAAAGCACAAACGGTATTTTATAAAAAAGAGAAAGGGGAGAGGGAAATTCAAGGGAGACACTGGATCCTAGCCCAGCAGGATTCAGCCCAGCCCACTCCACCCTCACATCACCAGGCACAGTGCGTGTTGCCGGTTACCTTTTTGCTTACTGACTTTCTTTACTGTCATTGCCGCTTGCCGCTTTTGATTTTCAGAAATTTCAAAGCCTGAAAGAGGGAACACGGCAAATACAATTCAGAAGATTGCTTACAAAGCCTCTCTCTCTTTTGGGGAGGGGGGGAATTTTCTGCACTGTTTGGCAAACACAGAGCTCCCTAGGTGGCAAAGCATCACCCAGCAGGCTGTGTGCACGGTAAGGTGTTTCAATGAAAAGCAAATCTGCCTTGAAAGGACAGGTCTGCTTATAATCTCCCTCATGCAGGGTCTGTATGGAAAGTAAGATTAGATCCATTATTATCTATTATTATTATAAATGGGATCGTAAATATGCCCAGTATTTTACAGCTGAACAACACAAACTGAGCCTGAACTGACGCTCGCTGCAGTCAATTTCTGGGCTGACACTGAGGGAAGGGCATGGCTGATCAGTCACCAGACCCCTCCCTACCCTCCACAGGACATGTGTAGCTGAGGCAGAAAGGAGGCAGCTAGGAGACTCTGGGTCAGGAGGCCCAAGAGTTCTGTTTCACACATACCCCTGGAGATCCAGGCTTGAAGCTATGGGCAGAATTTGCTCATGGAGGGCCAAAAATACCACTAACTGAACTGGAAAGAGTTCTACTTCATGGCAATGAGAGCAGCCAAGGACATCTGAACAAGGTTTAACTGTAATGCTACAACAGAAAAAAAAAAGTGGGCTTCTCCAACGGTTGGGGCTAAATTAAGCATTACTAACAACCTCCTTTCAGATCCGTTTCATATTCCTCACCTATCTTTTCATCTTCTTTTACCATCTTCCTTTCTTCTCTGAAAGCTCTGAGCCATCGCAACTTCTCCTCCAGTTTCTTGGCAAAGAATAAGTGCATTTCCTCAGTCTCCTTGTTATGAAGTTTGAAGGCATTCTTCATGCTGACATTGAAGTCATCATCTCTCCCATCTTCTATATCTACCACTTCATATTTATCCATGTCTATGCGACCTTTGTAATACAGAATATCTCTTCGGATCAGGTCCTGTGGAGACAAAAGGAGAGATGGGCTGATCGTAAGGTACTTACGGAGCCTGAGCTCAGCAGGGAATTCACAGGAGGGCTGAGGAAAAGAAAGAAGCAATGGTGAAGCATAGTCAGAGTCTTCCGACCTTGTCTGCTGCAAATACATTTCTTACTGACTGAATGAATAGGGGAAACATAGAGAAAATAGAACAAAATACAAATCCTCATGCTGTGAAATTCTGCTTACAGGAATGAAAAACCACCTTTGAGTAGACAGTGCCCTTCCATCATCTCCCATGGGTTTAGCGCCTTTTTACTGAGCATAAGGGTATTGCTCCTGCTCCACGTGACAGGAGCCTGATGGGATTCCTGTGCTGCAAAGAAGGCTGCATGGAGAGAGAGCTTGTGAAATCAGCTTGTGCCCACTAGGCACTGCAGAACAGGGTCTCCATTTTCCAGACCTGCTCTCGGTGTCAGGGGAGATGGGTCTCTGCTGCTTCTCCCTGGCACTGATTTCCCATTCTTTCACAATTCATTGGTGAAAAAATCTCAAATATCTGTTCAGAGAACTCTGAAACTCTATCCAATTATAACCTGGGTTTAACCTCTCGAGCCAACTTAAATTTTTGCTTTTTCACTCCTCGTTGTTTATAATAATCTTTATGACCAACCTGCTCACCTTCACCTGCTTTCTAAACAGATCATTCCCACCGCCTTGTTTTTCAGCAATAGCTCACCTATCTCCATCAGGAAGGGAGAAAACAGAAATAGCCTTCTGCCACCGCACCAGCACAGCTGCGTGGTCACAGCAGCAGGGAAACAGCAGATGAAGCAGATGTAGCACTAAAAGCATGATTTTGAGAGTACTGGGCCGACATATCACTCACAGGTGTGATATAGTGCTGATTAACTGTAGTAAAAGAGACACCTCCCTGTTTTCCCCATTCCCTCTTTGTACTTCTTTTAATGCCACCAATCAAATTTGGTGCTGCCTTTCATGGAACTATTCCTGACTAACTGACACTGGTGTTACAGGAGCATTGGCCTCTTTCATGGAACAGATAACAAAAAAATTATGTCAGAAAGCAGAGTATGAATTACATAAAGCCGTGACCAGAGAGGGTGTTTCACGTTACAAGACATACATATCTAAGAACACAAATTCACAAACGTAGCGTTAGCATTATCTTCCTCCATCCACTGTAAAAACCAACCCAGTGTTTAGGTGTATTAAATTATCCAAAATATTTTTTGGTTTTTGAAAGTGCCTAAAGATAAACATGTCAAAGGATTCATGTGAGAGGAAGAAAATCAATATACAGCTCTTATTTACTGAAGTAAGCTTTAGGAGTGAGGGCTTTTTTAAAGATAAGCAGTAGATGCTGTTTTAAACAAATCGTTTCAAAAAACAAGTTGTATATCATAGTTTTTCAACAAATATGTTCATGGATGTGCCAGACAGGGTTGGCTATCACAAGGCAGGGCACTGCTCAGGAGACTGGAGTCTTTAAAACCTGGCTCCCTCCTCTGGAATGCTCTATCAGGAAAAAAAATACTAATTAACTAACATACTGCACAGATACCTTCCTCCTGGATGAAGGCTTTGAGCAACGATGCTGTCCAGAACATAAGAAAAGGATATTTCAGGCTGAACATGCGATCGGTAGAACTGCTCTACATTGCCCTAATTTGGCAAACTGTTTCTTTCTTCTTCCTCTGCTCCCACCGAAACGCTGAGAAAAGGCTGTGAAGCATCACTAAACCACTTCAATTAAATCAATACTGTGCACTGGTTTACATTTTAGCCTTGGACTGGTTCTTAGAAATAGCACCGGTCTTCACCACGCTCTCAAAGAACTCAGTAACAAACCTCACTGGAAGAAAAAAAGAAGATGCGCTCCTTAAATCAGTGATACCCACAAATACTCTTCACAGAGGAGCGGCCAACTCACCGCCGCAGGAAACTTCCAGAAGAAAGCAGATTGTCCCTGCAAGGTGGGTGCCGTGGGATCAAACATACTTTCTGTGCAATATTCATGACTAAGCAGAGATTTGTTCATAAAAACATTATGAAAAGAACCACAAGCCTCCTTTTCCTCGGTGCTGAAAACACCGCACTCTGTGCATTACCTTTTTGCAGGCACGTATGTACTGAATGTCCTTTCTTTTCTTTCCCCCCTCTCTCTGTTTTTGGCTTAGCAAACCCAACGAGGTACCTTCAATAGCTGAGTGAGTGCCCCAGCAGCACTGTGCAGGTGCTGTACTTCCAGAGGGCTCGTGGCCGAGCAGCTCCGTGCCCTCCCCTTCCCAGGCTGCAGCCCAGCAGTCACTGCTGCGATGCTCCGGGGGCTGCAGGTGCTGCTGAGCATTGGCTGCGAAGGGAACGGTGCTGCCTGGGAGTTATTGGAGGCGCAATAAGGAGATAATGGGATCGCAGGAGTGCTTTCGGAAGATTATTGCCGGGGAAAATGCAATAGTGGGAAAGAACAAGCTCAGCTATCAAGAGCGTTTGCGGAAAACACACGAAGAAGGAATGCTGCAGCTCTGTCCTTGAGCATTAAATAAGCGCATGGGGAATTAGGAAAAGACAACAAGCACAGGGCTCCTGCCTGTTGCTTTTACTTTCATTTCGAGAAGAAGCTTTTCAATAACAAGAAGAAATGAATCATCTTCCATCGGCCTCCCCAGAGCTCAGCCTGCCAGCAATCTGCTGCTGGAGAAACATTCCCGGGGGGGACCCCGAGGAGAGGATGCACTGAGAGAATGAAGCCATGCAGAGGTCCAGGAGGGAGCTCAGAGCCAGCCCCAAGTGGCAATCACCGCCCTGTGCTGATGGAGCACTCCTTTCCAGCTTCCATAAACGGCCATTCCCCACCCAGTGGCTATGTGTTCCAGCACCAGAACCCCAAGATTCCCAGCAACCCCTGTATTTCTCACTGTGGTAAAGCCCACAGACATCCCAATGAGTAGCACGTGTGTGCATATGGCTCGTTACAGCTGGCTTCAGGAAAGCTCAGTCCACAGAACAGATCGATACCTGGGTGCCATCATTTGGGATGGCTTAGCTATCTGCTGCTACTCCTCATTTCTTCCCTTCTCTGTGCCTACGCTCAGTAAATGGGTATTATTTACTAACTGACCAAGTTTTAACGTCCGTAGTATCAGAGCAGTAATAATTATCTAAGCCATGGATATTTTATCACGTTCTTACAGCTCTTAAAGAAAAACAGGTTATTACTTAACTCCTTGCCAAGCACGGGCATCTTCAGATGTGCTTAGACGCCAATGCAATTGGCTCCAACAAAGTTTACGAGTTCATCTGGCTACATAATCAGCAAACGAGGCCAAAGCCCCATTTTAAGGAACTTCCTCTGCATACGGACAAGAAAATCAAAATTCGGGACAAAAGCAGGAAAAGAGAGCAGCAGTGCTTTGCGCAGTTTATGGCAGAGCAGGGCCATGGCAGGGCAGAGAAATGAGCCCCGCCGCTCTGCACACCACGTCTGTCAGGCACAGGACTATCCTTCCTCTCTCGAAGCGCGTAAGCCAAACCAAACAAGCACACAGAGATAAAGGAAAACAGATGTGCAGTGGAAGATGAAAAGAGATTGCTTAAATGGCCTGGTAAGTACTACATGTCAGAGGGACAAAGAAAATAGGTGCACACAGATGGAGATTTATCAGCAATGGAGGTAGCTGCACTGGCAAAAGGAACTCAGGCTTATAGGGAAAATGCAGCTGGGACAGTGCTACTCCTGATCATCTCATGGATACCAGATGAGACAGTCAAGAGGAAATTACTGAACTACAGAAACTGGTTTTGTTTACATGCTGCGCTATTAGTGTAGCATTATCTTGCATCCTGGCTATAGCTGAGCCAGCACGAAGATCTTAACACTGCCTAAATTTTAATGTCACCCCCCAAACTCTCCTCCTCTCCCCCAAGAAAAGAGTTAAGTGCAAGAAAATGTAAAAAGATAAATAGTACTAATAATAAAATAATAAAGATTCTTAAATCTTGATCAGTGGGGAAAGGCCAAAGAAATGGAGCTGTTAATCTAGAAAGAACATAAATGCAAAGGAATGTTCTATCAGTGTTCCAAAAACATGAAAAGTTCTTCAAAGAGATCAATTATTCTCCATTTTGACTGTGGCTTGGCTTAATTTACTATGAAGGGGAATAGGATTAGATATGTGGAAAAATATCTTTCCTGCTGTAAGAGTAGCTAAGCACTAAAACAGACAAAATAGGGAAGTCTTGAGACAGCATTCCTTGGAGATTTTCAAAAATAGGGTTAGATAAACATCCGTCAGAGAAGTTCTGAGTGCTCTTAATCCTACAAGGGAATAGCTAATCTCCTGGGGTCCTTCCAGCTCTGCGTTTTGATGTGTCTAAGAGAAAGGCGACAGATGGAGAAGAAAAAGGGATGAGAGCAGGTAGGATTATTATGGACTTGAGGGGCAGTGTGAGGGAAGCCCCAAGGCACCGACTGGGACAGCAAACACTAGGAGCAGTGACAGAAACCCACAGCCTCTGCAGACTGCATCCAGATCTCACTGCGTGGCTCTTAAGAAAATTGATGCATTTAGGTCATTTGCACTTATTTGTCTAAATGTGATCTTTTTTTACCCTACAGCTTCTGTACGTTCTTTTTCTTTTCTCTAGCTGAGGTTAATTAAACTCTTCAGAATAAAACGCTCTGCAGTCTGTTCACATATTACGTACTAAGAATCTACAAGGAAAAGATGAAGCCCCGCAAAAAAGATTTGATGGGAGCACAAAACAAAGTAGTGACACATTACATAAACGTACCGTGGCTCTGCTCTGTGCTTGTGTCCTCAGAGCTTTGCAGTGCCTGTGCTGCAGCATTGCTCCAAGGGAGGACCTGCCTGGGCCCCGTCCTCCTGCTCTCACCTGGACTGGAACCCACCCTGCTTGCTCATCTCTCTCCAAAGGGGGGGAGGCAACTTTCTGTAGATGAGCATGAAGGCAAAAAATCTGACTTGTGTCTGTCATCAGAAAACAATGCTGGTCCTCAACTGGGAAGTCAGAAGCTATAACGTGGCTTCCACAACGAATAAGGCACCTACCCCCAAGTTATTACACCAGATACAGCCATCTACATAAAGCACCTGTAAATCTGACTGTTCGATATCTCTTACTGCAGTGCTGCTTTCTCCTGCTCGCTAGCTCTAATCCATCACGTTTTCCTGCTGCGAGGACCCGCAGCCACACGGGCAGGCACTGCCTTTGCATACAGGAGTTGTGCAGTGCCCTGCAGGAGCCCCCTGCTGCCGCACAGCAAAGAGAATATTAATCACAGGGAGGGCAATCTGCCTGCAAAATGGCTTCAGAATTAGAAGCTATTTAAGAGATTAAGCAGGAAGAAATTTCCTCCTCCATCACAGGGCACAGCTGAGCACTGCTCACATTGGATGCTCGCATTCCCTTGCTCAGGGCTGTTGTCTCTGGCAGAAAAGGGCACACTGTATGTTTCACATGCATGGAGAGCAAGTTCTGGTGTGAGTTCTGCCTGGAAGGAACTTGGAAAGGTCTTGAGAACAAATAAACTCCTTTCTGGTGCAAAGATCCTCTGCTGCCTCTCCTAACGGTCCCAGTGTGGGGCCTGGGACTGGGTAAGGACTAACGGGAGCTGGAGGGACACAGGAGTTGTGCTTTTGGGATTCACTACAGTGGGCAGGCTCTCAGCAACTCCAATGCTTCCTGCAACAAAGGACAACATGGACTGACTTGTAGGAGCTGGAAACAGGATGGATCTCTGGCTGCTCCCCAGGCAACCTTTGGAGCGGACCTGGCCCAGTGCGTGTCCTGCACCTCAGCATGCAGCCACATCTGTGCCTTTCAGAAACCCCTCCTATATGAGCATACAGGAAATACACAGAGATAGATGGATATGGTGGGTGGCACACCAGGAGGGACTGCGAGATCCTAAGATGCATTATGATTTGAGGATGGCCCATTTTTTCAAGTTTACTCTATGCTAGGTCACACTCTACTTCTCATGCGTAAAACAAATCATCTGTAGAGCAAGAGCCATTTCCAGCCATGAGTCATTAGATCCCTTTATGAACTGACAACATAAAAAATGCCAACCCAGAATAATCTGCTACACGTTCCTCACTGCACTCACAGGTTGTTGGTCCCTGGTTACCAACCCCTGCATGCTGCATTGGCACTCTGGGTGCCTGGGACTCGCTGCAGATTTTCTCCCTAACCCTCTAATGGGATAATGCTATCTCTGTATTTTACAGGGCAACTGGGAGCTACACATAAGTAATCTTCGAAAGACACACACTGAAAGCCCTTGATAGCATTTCTTTACCAACCCAAAGCCCTTGATGGCCAGCCCAAAGCCCGATAAGAACAAACAGCAGCACTTGCACCTGCTTCCAGGGCTGGAATGCTGTGGGCACTGTGCTGTGTATGTGCAGCCAGGGCTTACCCAAACAACCAGCAGTGGAATCACAGCACTGATGAGGCAGCAGCGTGCTTGGTGTTAACAAGCAGCAATCACACAGACTGTCCTCACCCAGAAGCTGATGGCATCTTCAAATATCACAGGGGAACGGGGATTCAGAGACATGAGTGAAGGAAGAGGCCCTGCTGAGCAGGAAACTTTGCAGCCTGGTGAAGAGCTGGGGTTGAAAAAGTCGAATAGTGAAGAGTTGATACCAAAATTGGTAACAGACTAAAACAGGGTCCATTATAATGACATCCAGACACAATCCCCCAGTCTGGAAAAGGCTGAGCTGTGGGTCTGAGCCTCCTGTGCAGTGAGCTCTCATTGGCCTGGTCAGGGGGTTCATAGCAGAACAGCATCTGCAGAGGGAGGGAGCAGGGTTTTTCCATTTCCTCCTGAAATTCGTCCTGGTTTTCCTGCCTGCCTGCTCTCCATCTCCGCTCTGCCCAGCCTGCCGTGAGCAATGAGTGCGTGGCACGCTGCCACTTCGCCATGTCTTTGGGTATCTTCAGTCATAAGGGCTTTCAACGTTCTTTGGCTTTTTAAAAAAAGACTCAGTGCCTACATTTTTAAAATCTAATTTACCTTAAAGCGACCCTTTGAAAAAAGCAGCACGGCCCGCTTGTCAGGAACACTAAGGACACAGCTTTCTGTTGCATTCATTCATTTAACCTAGCCCCACTGCGGGCTGCTTTTTAGGCTGGGACAGTCACGCACCGTTCTCACCGTCTGCTGCAGGGCTGGGGCCTCTGCTCTGCCCAAACTCAACGAGCCCTTTTTCACCCTGAACGTTCTTGCTATCAGAAAATAAACCAACACCCTGCTGAGTGGCTGGAAGCCAGCAGCTGTGAACGCAGCTATCGCCCCACCAGGCACCAGCGCGATGAGGGATGGAGGGCGATGCTACAGCCCTGCATGCTGCTGAGGATGGGCCAAGTCGTAGTTGCCCCAGGGGCTGCCATGTGAAGATGGGAGCCCACAACCTCTGAGGTTGGGTTTACATAACTCTTCCTGCACAAGGACAGCTGTGCTGGGGAGGCTGGCAGATTCCTGCCAAATTATTCAGCAATGTCTGTCTCCTGAGTTTGGTTATAGATGCTTGATTCATCCTTGCCAGCTCCATGAAGCTGCAGTGTGGGCTCTGAGTGGGGGAGGACTAGAGCCGAAAGCATTTATGTGGAGATGCTATTTTTGCTCAATGTATTTAGTGGAACATCAGTGGCATTTTCATGCCTTGCTCCAGCTCAAGCCCAGTCACACTGGATGCGAAGCAGTGAGGCGAGTGCCTTTCCAAAGCACTCATAGCAGGAAGGGATGGGAAGCCTGTTCCACTAAATACATCCCTGGCTTGTCTGCTTTGTTCCCAGTGCTGTAGAGCCGTGCTGCTGACAGGACACCACTCGTGGGCCAGATTTACACCCACCGCAATTCCAAGAGCGATAAATGAGGCACAGGGAATGCTGTACAGCATCTTGCATTTCTACATAGTTACATGAGTAGGCTAAACCTGTTCCCTATCGAGGACAGAAATCACAGACTGTGAAAGAACCTCTAAATTCAGCCCTTTCTAGATTTCACCATTACATTGGCAACAACAGCCCGGAGCCTTCTCCTGCCCTGAGGTTTCTGCCCCTGGCAGACATGCTGCTCTCTGCCCACCCCAGCATCCCCGTGCCCCCCCCCCACCCTGCACTGCAGTGCCAGAGCAGCAGCACCAGCCTTCCTGCTCATCTGTGCAGTCTCATTACCTTGGACTGCAGAATGCCTGCAAATGCAGCACACTGCCACGTCCCTCCCCACTGCTGAGCACAGGACACCTGAACCTGCTGCAGGCATACCTGGGCCCAGTGTGTGCCATTCTGTGGGATCTGCACTGCTGGGAGGGACAGAGCAAGGGTGTGAGGTGCTGCAAAACTCAAACTGTGCCTTGTGGGTGAAAAACCACTTGAAGTAACAAGAATCATCCCCATGCTGCTCCATGTTTGCAAACGAGGTTTTCAGCTAGCCCTGTGAGCACGATTTGGCTGCAATAAAGGCCAGGCCGCCATGGCAGTGTGAAGATTACCTCTGTTTTAGCAGAAGTGATACAGAACTAGGCCTCCTTCCACTAACAGCGCTCAGAAATGTCTCTTTTATCTTCCTATTTGGGAACTTGAACTGCAATGGAGGTTGACAGGATTATTTTATTTACTCCATTTCCTACAGCAGAGCTATTTCTGGCTGGCTATTGCTACTGCTATTAAGCCGCTCTCATTTTGCTTCCCATCCAACCTGCTTTGCTGCAGGAGCTCAAGGGAAGACAGCAACAGCAATAACCCACAAGCTGGAGTTTACATTGCATCTTGATTGCAAGAGACACAAAGAAAGTGCAAGTGAAAGCTCAATGTGTTTCATGCAGTCAGTGATCTTTTTGTGCTGTCAGAAAGCACGCAACACAGAGCCCCATCAGGGCTGCTCTGCCATGGGGGAACAGAAAGCATCGTTTGGTGCAGGAGCACTCTGAACCCTTCCCACTGTCCTTCCAGCCTAATGCCACAGCACTTGGGAGCCTGGGGGATATCCGAACTGTTACCCTGAACAGAAATAACAGATATATAATGAGAACCTCAAGCATCCCCCGACATAGGGGATTAATAGTGTGTGGTCCAGGCCTGGATGGTAAGTACTCTGTTCAAACTTAAAGCACCTCTATGTCAAACTGATAAGAAGAGTAGAACCCATGCTGTTAAGACACCATCTCTTAGCACTAATATCATCAAGGATTGAATTTACTTGCTGGCAACTACAGGAAACACACCAGAATATGTATTCTTTCCTGATCACAGACATATCACAGAGTCACAGAACTGTAGGGGTTGGAAAGGACCTCCAGAGATCATCGAGTCCAAGCCCCCTGCCAAAGCAGCTCCCTAGACCGGGCTGCACAGGCAGTGTAACCTAGGTTGCATATGGTTAAATCAAACTAAAGGCAGCACTCACTTCCTACAGTTCAGTCCCTGATTCTTTTCCAAAAGGCATTTTTGCCTAAGGGTAACCCTCTGCAGCCTCTTCTGAAGACAGCAACCACGTTGTCCTCATGGCCACTGAAAAGTTCCAAACTCTGGTCCAGGAAACAACAGAAGAAAACACATTCAGAGAGTTTTGATGCTAATCCAATAGACAAAAGTTATCCAGCTCTGCAAAGACAGCCTAAATCCTGGGCTCTCCCAGAGACTCTTAGTCACACAATCATCACATCCAACTGAAATCTCACTTGCAAGGACCAGAAAATAATTTCCCGGTGATATTGGGAAGTGACCAATGCTGTCTCTGACAGTGCAATCTGAGCCAAAGAAATTTATCTGTAAAGCTCAGAAACCAATTTTATTCGTGAGCATTTCCCCACGCAAGTTGCTTTGCAAGATGGTTACCGAAGTTGGGAGCTGTCTGCCAGAGCAGCACCTCCACCTGTCACTGCTGCTCTAACTTATGCAGCCCTCATAGGATTGACTTCAATAAACCCACACTGATGGAGATAACATCTGTCGGACACACCTGAATCAACCTTGCACAATTACTCATTCTGACAAACCAGGTCTCTGACTGAGGTCCCCTCAGTTACCAGGATGCATTCAGGACCTGAATCCATCAAACCAGCGCATCTAGGAGATATTCAGATAGGAAGTCTTAGTTCCTTTTTTACATTAAAAATCTCTTTGACCAATGAACAGTTAACATTCAGCTATTAGAATAATAAATACATATTCTCAAGCAGACGATGCCATGATAAAGAACATGTCACACTGACGAATGTGTTGCATCTAAAGGAAAGCCAATATGCACAAGATTTTCTGAAGAGTCCCTGGGATGTGCCACGAAGTTTTGATCAGACCTGGTGCCGACACAAACCCTGGCAAACACAGGTCAGGTTGGTTGCCAGTTTTCTCACCTGGCAGACCAGGAGCACTGTTCCATCAGCTGCTTTGGAAGCCTGCAAGGACTCCATTGCCCTGCACACACGGCGGAGGAGCTGGCAGCCCTGGGCTAGTCCTGACCCTGAGACCTTCTGGAAATCTACGACCTGAACTTTTCGACGCGCCCTTCTGCACTCAAGTAACTTCAGTTCCCTGAGGGCTTGTGCAAGTGGAACACAAAAGCACATCGTAAGCCACGTGCCACTCTCGCACACTTTCACTGTGCCTGGTGCCAGGCTGTGCTGCAGATGGCCCCGAGCTGCACTGCTCTGCGCACCCCACATGAAGCACCAGCACCGTGCAGCCCCCGGCTGCCTGCACCTCGCTGTAAGTGCCGCTTTGCTAGGAGGCCCCAGGGTTTCACCCTCGAGCACCGGCGTGGAAGACACGCAGCCAGATGGCTGTGATCTGTAACAGCAGAGCCTGACACAGGGCCAGGATGATACGGACTAGAAATCAGTGCCATTTATTTTATGTAGAATATGTGGCCCCAAAACGTGAGCTAATGCTCCCCCAAATTCTGTCATTGAGCAATGCTTCTTAACAACGTGCAGGGAAAGCTCCATCAGGATTGGGAAGTCCAACCGTCTGCCCTGCTCCCCTCCTACCCTACCACTCTGGAAAACAGAACCTGCAGCTTGGTGCAGGAAGAGCAGATACAGGAGGACATGGCACAGTCCACATCACGCTAGTGGATAAGTGTGCATTCTCTGCCCTTCTGCTTGAACTTGCGCCATGGAGCTGAGAACCCCCAGACCCACCTCTGCTGGCTCCAACCCTCAGGCTGCCTTCTTGTGAAGGCATCACTTGTATAATGCTGCCACTCACAGCAATTTTGGCATACATAAGGGAAGAGGACAGTGACTCAGGGATGCTGTTTGCATACTGATCCCAGCCCTGAGATCCCCAAGCCTGCTGAGAAATGCCGAGCAACTCTGCTCGCTGATGGCCACAGAGATCCTGGCTCTGGTGCTCCAGGGTGCAGAGGAAGGCTTGACACCCCTCCAGAGCACAGCCTGAATGCTGCCTTAAGAACTGGAAATTCAGAGTCACAATCGAAGTTTAGGAGGTCAAGATTAAAAAGATGAAGCCCTGCTGCATATTTGCAGACTTGTGCTGACAGTTCTCTGAGCATCTGAGTTTGTTATTGTTGCTGGCTGTTTTCTTTTTTTTTTTTTTTTTTCTTTCCTAACAGAGACAGAAGAGATGCACAAGGCACAACAACAGGGGGTGGAGGGAAGCGCACGCATTCCAGAAGGCAAAATCTCAGTCGACCGTGACTCAGGAGAAGAAAGTGCCACCCACCAAAGGCACAGGGCAGAGCCGTGCAGCAGCGCTGCGGTGCACTGAGTCAGGAGCCACCCACACCACCCCCGGCTTCCTGCGGCCACGGGCACTCCCTGGGGATACGTGCCATGCAGGTCCACCAGCTCGCCCAGCACATCCCATGTGCCAGGAAAGCAGCCCTGGGTGCATCTGCAGCCAGCCCAGGGAACTCCCTCTGCACGGTGCACAAATGGCCACGATGTGCGGGCTGCTGGTGGAGAGAGGCATCCTGGAGCTGTGAGCTCCAAACAACTGTGGTGGTAACAAGCTGGGATCACCTCGGTGGGACTATGGCCATTCAGTGAGGATGCTGCTGCCTGATGCTCCAAAATACAGCTCATCTGTTGCTGTCAGTGCTGCAACACGTTGCTTTGCTCCCTTTCTCTTACCTTCATGGTGGGTTTCCTGGCAGAGATGTCCTCTATAAACCAGCACAGCAGCTATGTGAAGATGAGGCTTGAAATGCACCTCTCTGAGTGACACACAGACACCCTGCTACACACCAAGCTGCTGCCTGACAGTTCTTTAACAGGCAGAAACCATCATTTTAATGCAGTAATTGAGCTGCCTGCCCAAGTGCCAGGCTTTATAGTTTGTACAGAAATTCTAGGGCTATCTAATCCCAGATCATATGCTGCAGCCAAAACCCAAAAGCAGAAGCGAGGCAATGAGCCAAAATGAGGGGCACATGAGAAAAAGGCATGAAATGAACAAGGGGAGGCTGGATTTGCTACTAACATAAAAATCCCTCTGTCATGTTATACTCACCACCCTGTAATTCAGTAGCCTGTAGCACTGCCCATGTCCTCTGCACAGACAGCCAACAGCCACCTTGTCCTAAAAACCACTTTGGATCGGAAAGCGCAATCCCAGCATGTCCTCAGCAGTGCTGCTCACTGCCTGGACGTCCTTACCTTCTTGCAGAGAACCATCTGGTGATCAAAGAGGAAGAAAACACGCTGCTGGTTCCGTCCGTAGGGCTGGTAAATCCAGGACATCTCTCCCGTGTAGATCAGCTCTGAGCTGCGGTCCAAGATATCGTCTCCCTGGAGGGCACAGAGAATGAGGCCGCGTGAACCACCGCTCCCAGCAGGGCACGCTTCCCTTTGTAGGATGCAGAGAAACAATAATTAAATAAGATTGTGGTCCTTCTGCAGCTCTCAAGGCTGCCGTGCCTGAGTTCAGGCCAGGAACTGGAGGTGGGGGATCGTCCTGGAGGAAAGGAAATCAGGTAAGCATGGACACTCAATGCATGGTCGCTGTGGTTCAGAGTGCAGTAAGCAAAGCAGCAGAATGGCAGCTCCAGGACAGCCCCACTCCCATGCTGCAACCCCCCCAGTGCCCATCCCATGGGCACCCCCAGCTACAACCCCCAGCCTGCAGCTCTCCGGGCCCCACAGCCACCTCACAGGGATCTCCCTTTGGAAAAGCATCCCAATACATTTGAGATCTCCCTCTGAATGCCCTCAAGATGCCAGACCAGCTCCCTGCATCACCTGCCCCGGGGCTGCCAACACTTCCCCACACTCCCACCTCCATCCCCATGCTTTCAGGCAGTGACCACTGCTCTCTCCCACAGTGCTCTCATTAGTAGTTCCCCAGCCCCAAAACCCTGTCGTGCAGGCCAGCTGCCAGCATGCCCTCACCCCATCTCAGCCTCTGGATAACGCTTGTTTTCCTCTCCCATATATTTTTTTTAAGGAGTAGTGAGCAGATGGTCTTGAAAACACAGTGCTTTCTCTCCCACTTTCTGAGAGAACAAATGCAGTCACCCTCTACTAATTGGGATGAGCTGGACTTTTTAAAAAGTTAATTAAAATCTATTTATTAGGAATGGGTGAATTCACCACCACCTGCCCCGTGGGCATCTCAGCGCCTCGCTCCAAACGCCACAGAAGGGAGCAGGATGACTTCAGCACAAAGGTAAGGAGCGGGATGGGGGAGAAAGTGGGAGAGGCGTGTTCCTAGTGTTCCTCTTTCTTTTTTGGCTCTGAAACCAGTGCAGTTCTGGCTCTGATGCCAAACTGGAGCCAATTCTAGGACAAGAGCATCCTAAAATCTCAGCGAACAGCTTGTAAGGGCTCTGGGGCACACAGGCACACGCGCTTTTCTGGTCCCACTTACAATGCAGGTACCAGAGCAACCAGGAGCCCTCCCCAGCTCTCCCTTCTCATTGAGGATTTCAGACTGCAGGTAGATGTGTAATTAACCTCCCAGCATTGATTGGAAACAACTGTCTGAGTCCCTGGGCCCTGTGATAACAGCAGCTTCATTAAGTCGCTGCGGCATCATGCAGCAGCAGGGGTTTTCGGGTGCCCCCAGCGAGGTGCTAATCCCCTCTCCATCTCACTCTGTGGTTGCACTGTTTGAGGGCCCCACTGGGGTAGTCTGCCCAGCACACGGGGTCATTTGGAATGACCCAGTAGTGGGACCTCCAGGGCAGGCAGCAAGGCCCCGGGATGTGCCAGTCCTTTCTCTGCAGGAAGCACACAGGCTCCAGAAACTGTGGGCTTCTCTGGCTTAACAGGAGCTTATCTGAAGCAGATTCACAAAGCCCACGAATGGGAGCTTTTCTGAGAGGGGGCAAGCCTAGGAGAGGATGTCTGCTAAAAATAGAAGAGCAGCTTTGTCTTTTACTCCTGTGGTAGCATCTCAAGCCTGAGGACACACAGAGGGCTCTGTAAACACTTCTACTTGATTAGCTGGATCCAAACTGTGTAGTCCCTGCAAGCAATATAAAACAAAAAAATTCAGATCTGAAATGATAGGATTTGTATTGCATTTTCTATGCTGTGAAAACAATTTTTACATGCAGTCTATAGGCTAGAAGCAGACGATTTCCAATGCTGGGTTAGCACATTTGGAAATGTCATAGCGTAGACAGTTTGGGACCAGCCCTGCAGCCCCGAGCAGCAGCCCCAGCCTGTAATAAAAAGCCTCAGGCCAGCCTGGTTGGCACTGAGCATCCAGCTGCAAACAGAGGGCAGGGAAGGAAGCGGGGTCCGCTGCTCTGCATGCAGTCATCAGCACTCCTGCATGTGCAGGGAGCGGATGCGGGCCGGACACATGCTACATGCTCTCTTGATCACAGCAGAGTGATGCATATGTCCTGGGGCTCATCCTGCCTCCTAAGCAGAGGTCAGTGCTTGTTCTGCTATGGGAAGGCAGCAATCCCCAGCTCCCCAGCTGTGCTATGGAGACCACCCTGCTACAGGTAACCACTCTGCTGTACCGACCACGCTGCTAAAGGCAAACACCCTGCTAGAGGTGACCACTGCTACAGGTGAGCACGCTGCTGCAGGGGACCACCCTGCTATGGGCAACCACTGTTCAACAAGGAGCTGGGAGGAACTGAAGGGTTTTACCAATGTTGCACAAGCAGTGCTGCTGGATGCACGCTCCTCGCTGTTACTGCTGGGCACGAAATCCCCTCTCCTAGTTAACATTCAGCAAGCAGGGCTCTCTCCTGCCTGACACTGCTGTTCTTTAATTAGAGATTGACAGGCTGATTAGCACTCTGGGCTACAGAAAGATCAGAAAAAAGGAAAGCGAGAGAAATGTTGTCTTTTTCATCAGGCTCCTTTTTTGATACCTTCTGTTGCTGGGAAAAAAAAAATAAAGGAGGAAAAGAAGAAAGCAGAAGGATCTGTTTCAGTCCCTGTTGTGATTTTTCCCTGGGAGGATTTCTCATCAGGCTGTCCTCACTTTGAAAATAGCACGTTGGCTGCATGCATCTTTTTTTCCCCGTGTCATTCTTGGATTCAATAACGTAATATTAGGCCGAAGCCAACTATTATGTATTACATAATTAAGGGCACCGTGTCTTGATTTAAAGGACCAGTAAATAATGAGAACGGGAAGAGATTTAAACGGACAGTTTTCATTATATTTTGCAATTA
The DNA here is from genome assembly GCA_023055505.1 of Callipepla californica brunnescens. Taxonomy (NCBI): domain Eukaryota; kingdom Metazoa; phylum Chordata; class Aves; order Galliformes; family Odontophoridae; genus Callipepla; species Callipepla californica. The sequence continues at coordinate 7,559,830 of JALIRH010000013.1, forward strand.
CATATCCTTTACCCTTCATGTAAATTTAATACTCTCACAATCTGCCAAAGTGGCAACCCACGGGAATCTTGGGTAGCAATATCTAGAAATCTGCATAAACCAAAGTAATCTGCTTAAATAGCGGGCTCAGGCTAATCGAGGCTGTGAGCGAGGCTCTGCCCTGTGCCAAACACCTCACTGCTGCCTTGGGATGGCTGATCCCTCCCGGGGACAGCAGCCATGGGACAAGCAGCCCAGCCACAGCTCCCCGCTGCAAGCAGAGCTGGGCTGAAGGGAACAGCTCCGCGGTCTGTCCAAACACACATCTGCTTCCCATCAGCACAGCAGCTGCAGCAGGCACTCAGCAAGTAAGGGTGCACTCAGGGCTGCAGCGGGCACCGCAGGCACTGCCCCAGAATCACTGAACAGCTGGGTTGGAAGGGACCTCAAAGCCCACCCAGTCCCAACCCTTGCCATGGGCTGACTGCCCCCCACCAGCTCAGGCTGCCCAGGGTCCTACCCAATATGGCCTTGGGCACCTCCAGGGATGGGGCACCCACAGATGCTTTGGGCAGCACTGCCACTACCTCACCACCCTCTGAATAAAGAATTTCCTCCTCACATCTAACCTGCATCTCTCCTCTTAGTTTTAAACCATCCCCCCTTGTCCTGATATGATCAGAGAATGTAAAACATCGATCTCCGCATCTTCTTTAAGCTCCCTCTGGAGCAGCCCTGCAGCAGCTCTGCAGCACACGGTGGGCTGGCAGAGGCAGGAGGAGGGCAGGGGCTGGCAGCATGCTCCCTGCAGGCTGTGCAGGGCCCCTGTCACTCCTGCTGCCTCCCTCCTGCTTCTTAGACACCTGTATAAGCAGCACTGCCCACACTGGGGCTGCAAGGATGCAGAAAAGATGATGGGCTTTGAGGAACTCATCTCTTCAGAATGCCATCGTACACGCATTGCACACACACTGCCAGCTAACCTTTGAGAGCTGTAGCCCAGGACAGGCTCTGTTCGGCCCACCTCACATTGACCCAGAGCAGACCTGGCACACTGCTCCAAGCCTCCAGCAGCTAACTGCGTGCCAGCGCTGCCTGCTGCCTTCACACGTCCCTGCTCTGATCTGATGTAACTGAACCACGGGAGGGGGGATGTTGCTGAATGAAGGGAAATAGAGGCTGAGCATCAGGAAGCACTTCATAACCACGAGAGCTCTCAGGCACTGAAAGGTCTCCGCAGGAGGCAGTGGAAGCCCTATACTCTGCACCATTAACAACTGAAAGAACAAAAGGCACCAGAGCATCCCATGTAGGCAGGGCAGCACCTCACTTGGTCTGCTGAGACATCGGAAATCCAAAACAAAAAAGCGAGTCACACACAGCAACAGTCCAATGCAGGCTTGCTCGTCAAGACCATGTTCCTGCAAATTACACAGGAACACATTTCAAAGCGATGAGGGCTGTTTATAATTCATCTTTCCTCCCCTCCTGATTTCACTCAGCCACTCCATGTCACACCAGCGATTCCTCAGGTTTGATGCCCCGCTGTTGCAGCACGCACCAGCTGCCCTGCAGTGGGGCTGCCTTCTCAGTGCCATTCACAATGCACACCAGCAGTCCCCGCTGACCCAACGGCCTGAAAACAAGCCCTGGCTTTGGCAGCTGAAGGAATTCCACATTTTTCTATTGCTGACCCTGAAATTCACCTTCAGGGGGCCATGCAGAAAATCTTGAGGGATTAAAATGACTCCTGAAATGCACTAGCACAACTCCATGGGATGCAATAAAGTGTTCAGATTAGCTAAGACATGCTTTTCCTATTTGCTTTAGGATCAGCAATATGTAAGCATTCCCAACAACACCCTCTCCTTGCGAGAATATGGAGTATAAACACTTTGTAAACAAGAACAGTTCAAATATTCACTCACTAAATATTTGCTCGGTTTGGATTTTTTTCCTTCTCTTTTAAAGATCTTTTTCCAACACCTTATCACAAAACATGGGGAGCTTCAGAAACCAAGAAGCAATTTCGAATCAGAGCATCAACTTTGTTAGAACAGACATTTTTCCAAAGGAAGCATTTCGACACTCAGATCACTTCACTCTTGGTTGTTGCTGAATTAATTCACTGAGTGCAAAACACAGTGGTAACTGGGGATCATCTCTGTTTTGTGCACTGGATAGATTTCTGTTGGGGAGAGAAAAGAAATGCTGGAGCTGCCTGCTTCTCTCCTTGTTCCTACTTCTCTGTACTTGGGGCTTGGTTTCTTTCTGTTTGTCTCAAGCAAGACTGAGCTGCCCCCACATCTGTGCTCCACTGCTCACTTGCACGGCAGTGCCAGCTGGAGAGATCAGGAAGCCACTGGGACACACAAGGGGATGGGAAGGGAGTGCTTCTGGGTACTGAGGGTAATTAAAGGAGGATTAGGGCCATGGGAAGATGGAAGGGTAACGCTGTGGGTTCCTGCCCTTGTTTCAGTGAGAGTTTAACTGGATAAGCACTTCCAGAAGCTCAAAGTTGACATCAGGTCACCCTCTCTCAGCTGACTGTCCTCTTCCAAAGAAGAACTGAGAGTCACATTCTATTCCCTGATCCAAATAAGCCATGCACGCTCCCCAAGGACTGGAACAGATTGGGGAGATGTACCAGGAAAGCCCTCTCCCACTCCCTAACAGCCCACTTGCAGGGGAAGAGGGCTGGAAGCCCTGCAGGCTGGCAAGGAAATCCAGCCCTGATGGCTTGGGAGAGGTGCCCTGCAGGTTGAGATCAGCATTTGGGGCTTTTGGAAGTCAGCAGCCTAGGTATGCTATGCCTACAGAGCAGGTGTGCACATTGAGGACACGTCTCAACACCTGACACTACTTTTGATTTCCCCTGCTCTCTTCCTGCATTACAATATAGTTCACTTCTGTGTATTCTGTGTTTGGTTTTGTGCATCCTTCTGGCCATAATGCAGGCATCTGTGCAGTGGGGTCTGATGGTTCAGAGGTTACTTCAGAGGAAAGAATCAAGCAATGTCCTCTGTTGCATTTAGATCTCCTCGTCTAGTGTTCCCACCCAAAACACAGTATAAGAATGGTAAGAATCGTGTCTTCCTTTGGGCAAGGGCAGTAGCTGTATTCCTGTTGGATCCAATGATCCATGAGTGGCAGCAACAGCAGTTTCTGTTGTATTAGAAGAAGCTGAAAGATGGTGCTGCAGTATTGTGCTTAAGATTTGGAAAAGAAGTCAAAAAGCCCTTGGAAAAATGATTTGGCAAGTTCCTGAGGATAGGATGGAGATAAAGAACGGGTACAGCTAAGTACGAGTGAATTATCAAGGATATAGCTAAATAAAAATGAATTATCAACTGAGCCAATGGAAGAGAAGAAGAAACTGCTGTTTCACAGATCCTATGTAGAGGTCACCTTGGTTTTCCACTTGCATATGAATATTCACTGACTTGGAACTGATCCATCTTTAATCTAGACTTATTTACAGTGAGGGTCAGGGCATTTCTTACAAATGACATACATTAGCTCATCACACTAACTATACTGAAGGCTGAAGATACATCTGATGGTCCTGCAGCTCCCTGAGAGCAGTTTCCTAATATAAACATGAGACTGGGTGTCAATATCAGAGAACTTTCTGCACAGCAAACAACAATAAGACAATGAAGCAAATCATCTGCATTCTCTGCTCTCATCGCTCATCAAAACGTAAAAACCAGCTATGGTGGCTGCACTTATATGTTTTATCAAGAAGATCTAGGGCTGAATCTAACCTTTATTATAGCAACAAAACTAATTCAGTCAAGGAAGATACACAAAGTGATGCATCTGCATTTCTCTTCCTCTATTCCCTGCCCTCTTAGACCATTTCCCATCAAACAAACTCTGCAACTTCCCCACATACTGTAACTGATACACAGTGTGATCCCTGTGACTTGAATATGGAGTTATTCCAAACCTTCAGAAGGAAGAAGGGAGGCCATTCCATCACTTGCTGAATATACAAAGCAATGACTTAAAACAGAGGGTGATTTACAAACATGCTCAACTTTGCTATAAAAACCACGCTCACATGTTACATTCATACCATTCAAAAAATTCAAGGATGAAAAAAATATAAAGGAGAACAAATGGTTTGTTTGGATTTGCCTTTTCAAGCACATGGCAGAATGTAGCAGAGTGAGGGCCTGGTGAGGAATCCCTGTGCTGCCTGCCTGCCCGTACTTCACAGCTCGTTCATTATACCCAACTACTCATTGACTTGGCTCAGAAATATCTTTAAGAGGACACTCATTTAAAATGTGCAAATAGTATCAATAACTTCAGCTTAATGTCTTGGCTTCCAATCATAAGACCAGTTTTCACCATTTTTTTAACCTGGTGCATCTTGCAGGGCTTTTTCTTATCGCTTTCCTACCTCTTCCCCAGTCACAAAGCACAGAGCTAGAAATGCTTCGAGCTTGATCCTAATCTCACTGCCAGGCCAACAGCACTGCAATCGCAGAAGTTACTTCGGATTTGTGTCTATGAAGTAGGAACCAGACCCTAGATTTTCTTCGAAGTATCATTAATGTTTTAAATCTTAAGTCCCATCTCCAAAGCCTTCCAGTCTCCTCTGCCCCCGGTTTAATCCCAGTCCTGAAGTCCTCTCCAACACATACCCAGACCAGGCTGTGTGAGATGAGCTACATGGAGTAGGATAATCCCAACAGCTGCACAGAACAGACTTCATCTGGGTTTACAGCCCTGAACACAGGTACCATACCTCCCAGTCCAGAACGGATGCCTGCCACTGAGCTATCTTGTCGATGTTCTCCAGCCTCCGCTTCCGCTCGTTGATCTGCAGAGTCACGTTCCTCATGACGGCGAGAGCAGCAGCCACATACCTGTAGTCACTGTGGAACACAAAAGAGAAGCCCATGAAATGGAGCCTGATGTGCAGTGGAAACACAGAGTCCTGTCAGCTGCATACTCTCACCATCCTCTTAGCAAGAAACGGAGGTAGGATTTGCCACTCGTTATTACAATGCTGTGTTTTTGCATTGGCAACATCTTTCTGGACTGAAAAAGGGCAGCTATGCTGCAAACAAAACAGCATGCATACAAGACATGAAGGCAGCAGCTTCTCAATGGCCTGCATCTGGGAGCCCACTGACAGCAGTCTGGCCTCTGCCAACCCAATCTGCAACAGCTGTGGATGTCACTCTTTAAAGTGTTAAGGTGCATCCTAAGAGAAATGCTGACCATTCTGATCAGCTCTGTCCTCGGGCTCAGATTTTTGTGTTTTTAAGACGAATCTTAGAAAATATTTTTTGCTAAGCCCCTTCTAGGCCAGAAGGTGACTCCAAGAGAGCCCCAGAGCACCATCCAGTGCTGTTCACTCATATTGAAGACTTCAGGTGAGCAAATCGAAACCATTCTCTCTTTTTCTTGGGCGTGCCTGTGTGTGTAATAACACAGAGTGGAAACGGCTTCCCACCAGGGCCAGCAAAGATGATGATCAGTCTTTTCAAAAAGAGATGCTGAAATCAATGCTATTGATTTCCGCCCTGTGCCTCCTGTTCCATTCCAGGGAACCTTAATGTTCATTTCAATCGGGAAGACAGACAAGGCCAGCTACCGTAACGCCACCATCATTTATTATCAACTTAAGGGCTGATATTGGCTGCTGACTAATGAGAAAAACTGTGATCTTAGGCAGCTGCGGGGGGAATGGCTTCATCGATTATTGCTAAAGAATCACGCTGGTGACAGCTGAAATAGGGGTGAGTGCTGTGAATTAGAGACAAGCTTTAGATCCATTTCCTCATTTGATCCAAACAGGATAGACATTAAGAAACAACCACAATACACTATACCATGGAATATTATCTGCTATTTTACTGCTCTTTTTTGGATGAAATCTTGAGACCAGTTTCAATTTTTATTCAATTCTTACGTAAAAAAAATCCAGCTGAGCTTAAAAAAATTCCAAAGCTGGTCCTTCAGCAAAGTGAAGGAGGATAGAAGATGGGCTGCCTGACATACACATCCCAGTGCACAATGAAGTAACTGTTGCACCCTCCCTTCTGTGGCCACCTCTGTGAACCAACAACCTGGCTGCATAAGGGAGAAACCAAGCTATGCCAACGAGATACACTACTCAGGCCTTCAAAATATCCATGAGTTCCTGCAGGGAAATATATCAGTCACTAGAGACGGAAAGGAGCTGCAGAGATAGGGAAAGGTGCAGGGTATGGAGACAGTCATTAATGATCTCTGTGGAAAAAAAAGGAGGCTGGTGTTAGTGCACCTGTTAGCAGAGCGTCCATCACTCCTAATTCCAGCTCCAATCTGCAGTAGGAGTGCTCAGGACACCAGCAAGCTGGACTTAGGATTTTTGTACATTTACTTCACATTAAACTGGTACAAACCTTCAGGAGGTGAACAGATGTGGCTTTGTGAAAAATTCAAATGAACCAGGCTCGAAACAATGAGCAATTGAAGGGAGCCAGGCTTTGAAAACACCCCCATGCCTGCCTCTGTGCCCAGTGGCCAGTGCCAATCAAGCTGGGTTTTATCTCAGTAATGCTAATTCACTAATTCTAATGTTCTATTTGAAGAGAAAGCCCTGTGCACATTCTTCTTTCACACAGTTAATGAAGAAAGAGTCATGCCTGAACTTTCTGGGCTCCTAGCCCACATCTATGGCAGAGCTGGCAAAACTTAGAAGAAAAAAATAACAGAAGCAAGGCATTTGGACAGTGAATTAATAACAGGACAGCACTGACTATAACATTAAGGAAAATAAATAGTTCACTGATTACTTTGGGAATGCAGTGACCTCTTTCCAGGGGTCAACCAGGGTGCAATTCCAGACTCAAGCTATTTGAGGGAGAGTGCTCAGGCTGCTGATTGCTGCTCTGCTGCCCTGAGCTGGCACAGGGAAAACATGTAGCTCTACAATATTAGTGAGTAGGAGGTAGCAAAAGGAATGAAATCTCCCACTCTCATATGATCCTAAGATTTGCTTTCATAGGAACTCCTGGCTCTTTCCAAGTTTTGCCTTACTCTGTAAATTGCTCAAAAGACTTAAACAGTGTTTTCTACACAGCAAAATTCTAAACAGTGCTTAAGAGGCTCCCAACCCAGCCAGAGATGAGCCCGATTTCATTGTATTAGTCCATTGTAATTCTTTAGCTTCTGTTTCAGACTCGCATTCTAATTGTGAGCACTGTCAGACTGCACATGCACGAAGGCAGCTCAGCACCTGGTCAGTGAGCCCAGCTGAGGCTCCCAGTCAGATTCTCAGTTTCTATTGCTCTTAGCTGATGCTGACAGCATCCCAGCCTGCAGGTACCTGGCTTTTCCCCATGTCACAGCATGACACTCCCCCAAAATGACTGCTTTGCCATTCTCAGACTTTGCTCTTCTCATCCCCAATCCCAAAATCAGAGATTATGGCAGCAGAAAATATTCTCATTTGAAGCAGATAGCTGGGGCAGCCTGGTTTCTGCTGAGCCCTGATGGAGAGGCACTCAGTGATGAGGAAAACATGCATTGCACCTCCCTTTCCCCATCGATGGCATAAGGGAGGTCTGGGACACGAGCTGGGCTGCTGGGAAGATCGGTTGCTCTCAGGATGTTTGAATGCTTGAATCAGAGTGAGACCACAAGGGAGTGTGGGGTAACCCACCACATTTCTGTGTTATAAAGCCATCCACCATTGAGTGGGGCATGGCCACACTAACCAGATCACAGCACGGGGCTGACACAGGGCTCTCAGCCTGCACGAACCAACTGTTGCTTAAGCACAGAGAAGGTATGAGTCTCTTCAGAATGTGACTGTAGCTGACAGCTCAGCAGCATGCCGATTTTAAAACATCCCAAAGGAACACTCAAAATAGTATGCCCTTGTGTAACCATCCTGTCCACATCCTCCTTGGTATCACCACCAGATAACTCAGAGAGGGTCATTTTAAACACAGACCTCTCCTCTCTGAGGCTGCTTATGTCTCCCCATTGTGAAGCCACACACATCTAAATTCATGCTGTAAGTACTGTGGGGACATCACATGGCTGGTGAGCAAAAGAAGCCACAACATCTGGGATTCCAATACCCTAACATTTCCATGAGTCCACTTCAAGTTTGATTTGGTCTTCTAAGGAAAGGAAAAAGAGAAATTGGATCCAGAGCCAAATGCGAGTCCAAATAGGCAATTATTGGCCAAGTGTTCAGCAAGTATGAAGCAGTGGAACTACTGAACCTGATCAGAGCAAATCAATGCGTTTCTCTGCTCGTTGTCTCTTCTGTGTGCACTTCCAAGGGTGATGGTGGGGAAAAGTAAAAAATCAAACACTTGCAGAAGTTTCTGAAACCTCTGCAGTTTTTAGGGCTGTGTTCAGAAGGCCTTATTCTTCTTTCACCTATTACAACTGCTATCATAGGTACTACTCTTGAGTCATGCTACACCAGGTAGTCAGGTTGATGGCCCTCATCACAAGGAAGAGATTCTTAAAATTTTGAGGAAGAAATTAGACTGCCAGGCGCTAATCTGATCCTAAAAACCCAGTGACAAAACCAGAGACGGAAGCAGCCTGAAATGCAGAACAGGTTCTGAACTCTCCCAAAATCTGAACATATTCAGGTTGGAGTTGTGGATCCCAGCCCTCCACTTGCTGTGTGTGCTGAGGTCTTCTCTAGGACAAAGAAACGAGCTGCTCTGACCATTGAATTCTAATTAAGTAATTTTTCTAGTGTAACTGGTAGCATCATCAAGTACATCCAAGGGTAATTAGTTCACATGTCTGATTACAAGAGAGATGAGCTTGTCTCCACTGAGGATCGGTGCTTTGAGAAGCTTTTTAACTATCTGCTGAACCTTTGCCCTGCTTCAATTTATACAAGATGTCATGAAGAGAAGAGGTGGACAGAAAAATCCCAACCCCTGTGTGTGCGCAGAGGCCATGTAAAGAAGCACTGAGCAAAACCCCTCTGCGTAAGAGGAGCACTTCCATACCTGTGATCCTGTGCGGTGTACTTGAGAAGCTCTGCGAGCTGCAGGGGGTATTTGCAGATCTTCTGCACTGGTGTCAGTAGGAAACCGTCTATGGCAATATCAATCATCTGCTGCAACAGACGACAGGCTTCGAAGAAATGCTGGTACCTGCTATCTTTCATCAGCTTGGAAAGCTCCATGCATGCATCCAAATGATTATTACAGTACTCCGAATAGATCCAGAAGCCATCTTGCTGTGAAAGGCAGGAGGGAAGGGATCACATGTCAGTCAATCACCAATATTATGACTAAAGAAAAAGTGATACTCCTGTAGGAGGAGGAAGGGCTGATACTGAATTCCTCTCCTCCTCAGAGAAGGTTGCTCTGGGGGAAATGGGAGGAGAGAGGGTCCTATGTGCTGACACATGGCTGAGGCCTCTGTAAGCAGCAGGTGTGTTAAAGGGGACCCCTCTGCAGTGCCGGGGGTGTTCTCCATTTCAAATTGAGCAATGCAATTTTGTTTGTAAAAGGTAAAAGTAGAAGCAAGCCACACTTCTGGCCTTTGGTAGTACAAGGCAATCTTGCTATTTCTAGAGCTCTTTATCTGAAGGATCATGAAGCATCTGATGAGTGCTCAAGATCTAGATAGTTCTGAACACCTCTCTACCAGCAGAGAACCTCAGGAACCAACCACTGTGTGCAGTTCGCTGTGGTCAGAGGCTCAGGAAACACCAAAGATTGGAAAAACAAACAAAAAAGAAACCCACTTGCACACTCGCATGCCCAGCCAGCTTTTGCTGGCTTTCAGCCTCCATGGAAATGAAGACAAGAAGTGTCAGATATTGCTCTGAATAGCGGCAGTAGCTTTTACTATTGTTACTATAAATGAATTGACAGCACAGCCTTAGGACATGAAGTTTTAGCTACTGATTCTCACCAAGATTTCTCCCACCGTTTTTGCACAAAGGTGCAATATGCTGCTGCTGTGGAAGCAAACAGCAGAGATTGCAGGCTCTGATAAAAGCGAAAAATGTTAATGTTATAATGCAATTTCTCAAAAAGAAACTTGCCTTTTAATTAGAAGAACAGTGATGCTTAAGAGATACCACAAGCCTTGTCAGGGATGCCCTGCTGAGTTTCATGAATTCCTATTGGAAATATCCCTATCACATGGACTGTCTCTAATTCAGCCCTGATGTAAGTAACATAGTGCAGGACCTTGGGTCGCAGCACCTCAAACGTACACTCTGATACAGCTTTCCAGTCTCCCTAAAAGAAAAGCCTAAAGCTGCAGGGCTGTAATCTTCTTGACATTTCCTGACATATTTACAGCACTGGCCAATCTCACAGCTCCTGCAGCACGTGGCTTATGTAACAGCACGACAGGCAGGGCCAAACCACCGGGACTGCAACATCAGCTCAAATGTCCTCTTTGGTGTGCACTTAGGGTGAGCTAGCACCTCACTCCTGGCCCAGCCACCTGCTGGGAAGACATCAAAACCCCATGGGTTTTTCATCCCTTGCAGATGCACCTCAGTGCCACAACCTGGCCATTTGTACTCCTCTACTTTTTAATGTAACATGCAACTAAGGCTTCTTGTTACACTGCTGGTCTTCCTCACTTATTCCAACTGCCTGGTCATCCCTGATCTGATTGGGGTGGCTTGTGAAGGGTTTTAAGTCATAGTTTGAAGAGAAAAAGAGGGTGAGGAGGATGTGCCTATGTAATATGTGAGTGGATATGGAGACATGCTGGGATTCAAATGCAACAGAGGGTTATTCAACTATATGCTTCACTTGGTGTTCCCCCTGCATCTGTACATCACAAAGTGGATACAGTGACTACCGAGTAGCCTGTGACTAGAGCAGAACAGAACTAAGGATGGCCGTTAGATGCTGTGTAGTTCCTGCCTCCTGGCTTCTTCTGCAGACCCAAAAAACAATCCCCAGCTCCACAAACTGAAGTGCCAAATGAACTTACGTGTTCAAGGAAACACGGCCCAATCTCACTGAGATGGGGATCCTCGTTGTTGTACTGTTTCTCCAAGTCCCGGACAAAACCCATCTGAAATCTATAGATATCTTCAATGTTCCCAAAGATGATCTTCATCTGTTCATCACTGAACATATCCCTCCTCTTCCGGCACTGCTTCAAGTAGCCCTGTAAGGAGCAGGACAGAGCAATCTATAAAATAATCTGAGTACTGAAGCTGCTTCCAGATTTTTCTTGAATTTACATCAGCTCCTCTCTACATTTAAGCATACAATAGACAAAACATGCCTGGAAAGCCCTTTTCTGACAGACAGCATCTCATTTGCAACATTTGGCACTTGCAACCATGGTTCTCACCACAACCCGGAGCAGACTTCAGCATCACCCTTGCTCAGGACATGCCAGTGTGCAGCAGGCTTCCCAGCCTGCATCAGGAGATGCTGGCATGGTGTGTACACAGAAAAACAGAGAAGATGCAATGCTGGTTTCTGCCTCAACGTCCCTCAGCATTTTGCATGAACCAGTTCTGCAAACAGAAAGTTCCCCAGAGATCTCAGCTAGCACAGACTGAAACTGCTCTATCCCTACCTGTGCTGCAGAGAAAAGCAAAATATGGCTCTGAAGAGGTGTGTTACAGTACAGTGCACCTGTCCCTTCAAAACCCACTGCCTTGCAATACCCTCTATCACCCATTTGTAGGCAGCTCCTACAAATGCTGCTGTTCTCACATGCTCTTCAGCAGAGCATGGTGGAACAGAGAAAGCCATGACAGGCTTTCAGTCCCCTACCCACTCTGATTTCTCTTTTTGACCACAATAATCAGGGCAGGAACCTGCCAGTCATGCTGAGAAATACCCTGTCAAGGCGTGGTAGCATGGCCTTGCTCCCGGAGGCAGCTAAGTCTGGTGTATCCACCCAGAGGTACTTCAGCACCAAGTTAAATGCTGAAGGCAATCTGCCTTCCAGCCTTCCCTCACTTGGCAGGCAACACATCCCCACACTGTTCCCCTTCCCTGAGACAAAAGCAGGAGGGCTGCAGTGCTGCAAGCACTGCACAGCACCAAGGCAAGGCAGGAGCTGGGGTGGGAGTTTCAGCTGGCCGCAGCCCAGAGCAGCACGAGCCACAGATCAATGCCATCTAGAGGAATGCAGCATCATTTTAATTTTTGTTTCTTCTGTCCTTCATCAGATTATCCCAAATATGTTATTCCATACAACACAAAACAGGCAGAAATTCCGTCCTGTTTTCTCTGCTGTCACCTTTTGTTGCTTTGTCTTCTGCTCTGTACGAACATCAGACTCTCCCACTGAGTCCACAGTTGTGCAAGATAAATGGAGGAGAGAGGAACAACTGGGATGGAAACAGTTTAAGGAACTCCTCCAAAATAACAGGGAATTTTCAGAAGAGCTAGCAAAAGTTCAGATCTCCTGCACCCTGCCCCAGTGCAAGAACAAAATGATCCTTCTTAGCCTTCATTTGTCCATGATGTTCAGTGGTGCTGAGCCAGATTTAGCTGGGCATCATACACTGCTCTGAAGACCTCCTGATCTAAAAAGATGGAGTAGATCAATATTCTAGCAAGAAATGTAACACACCAAGCTCTGCCTGCCTCGCTGCTTTGTGGAGCCTGCCTAGACCAAGAACTTGCCATCCTGGATTCAGCTGAATCATGATGACTTCAAAAACGCTTGCCTGAAGCATATATGATCCAGGGGATGTGGTGACACAGAGAGGCTTGGGATGCCTGGGCTGGATTTCTGACCCTGAACTGATCCATGTGACATTGAGCATATCACTTCACCCCCCTGCACTTTGCCTGTCTGCGCAATTTAGACTAGAAACCTTGTCAGGCCAAACAGCAGAGGCTACACTGGCCTTTTCAGGACTGTGGCCTCCTGGTTGGAAAGAGAATAATACGGGGTCATCATGTGATGACTTTCCCTATGTTTATTATGTAGGGAGAGAAAAAAAATGAAGGGGAAAAAGTGCCAACAGCTCCAGTTAGATGGCTATATTTGGGAGCTCTAGATGCTTAGTCACACAGACGAAGTGCCAGCTGGTGACACACAGCTGCTGGTCCATAATGCAAGCCACTGGAACGCTATAATAAAGTGTCCTTAAGCCTCACCATGTGGTTCTGGGAGGGAGAACTTCAAACTGCCGAATGATAAATGCAACTTCGGCCAAGCTGGCAAAGAACCAGCCTCTGCAATGTCCAGCTCAGCTAGAAGGATGCTGCTACCCTGAACGTGCCTGCTTTTACTGCCGGGGAGCTTGGGTTATGGAATACCTTCCCCATTTACTAAATCTAGGTCTCCCTTCTTCCAGCAGCTCCTCGATGACTCATTTCCCTGGGTTTCCCTGTCTCATTTTTCAAGGCCAGGAGGAACTAGAGCACACTGGTTCCCATGCTGCAGGACAGCTGAATGGCAAACGACATTTCAAACCATCAAACACAGAATATTTTCCGTGCTCCATTTCAGTCTACCTGCTTGTCTCAGAACAGCAACAAAAAACAGCAATAACTCACGGACCTGCCCACAAAGCCAGGGTCTTCCTTTTGGCCCTGGCTGCAGTGCTAGCAGTGCTGAACAGCTGCTGCAAGGCATTTGTGTCAGCACCCTTGCCCTGCTGCATGCTGCAGGCTGCCTGCAAGCCAGGCTCCCCTCGCACACACGCTGCTCTGTGCAATCAGTCCATGGATGATTTATGTGAACATCTTTCAGCCCTGGGGTTGCTATTGGCTGCAACTTCTGACTTGAAAATCCCCTCTCCTCTTGCTGCTGGTTCATCGCTTTGCCCAAGTCACGTGCTCCAGAGAAGCTGAAGCAGCACATTTCTGCACAGGCACCTATAATACCATGGGGAGAATAAGTGAATGCACGCAGCTCCCAAGCCTTATCCTCTACCCAGCTTGTGCATGTGGATGTTTGGTTTCCAGCAAAGGGGAGGCTGAAGACTCAGATACAACATGCAGAAAGTGCCAGCTAGAAGGATGCTGCATATTTTTTCCAGTAAATTTACTTGTGTTACATAAAACAATGTCATCTTCCTCCTGCTCATTCCATCAGGTTTGCTCAGAGAAGGGATAGCTGACTGATGAGCAGATGTTGGAGTGTGTTTTGCTCAACGAATACCTAAAAATAGCTGTCAAACTGTCTCCCTTTAAAGTACATTTCCATGTAGTCCCTGAGGTACAGGCCAAACTTAGAAAGTATTTGCAGGAGGTTAAGTGCTAAGTTTTCTAAACCCCAAAGTGGGTTTAGAGACAGCCAGGAGAGGTGGACAATCCATCTGTCCTTCTTGTCCTGCTGAGAGCAAGGGGAGTGCTTGCAGCAAGAACGAGGAGGAGATGACAGATGCTGCAGGCTGTGAGTTAAAAGACAGCTATGGTAATATTCTGCTTGTCTTCCAGCTCTGAGCCAGTCTGGGCAAGATAATGTCCTGCAGACTGCCCTGGCTTTGGACCAGCACCATCTGAACTATCAAAACACTGTTCACTAGAGCAGTGCTCACACATCCAGGTGAGCACTGTGCCTGCACATGCAAAACACAAGAGTAACCCAAGAATAAAATGGAGGCCATTTGTATTAAAAAGGCACAATAGAGTTGTGCCTGCTCCCAGGTGGTCAGAACTGTGAAGCAGTAGGCAACAGAAATACTGTACATCAGGCACAGACTGCACACCAGTCCTGCTGCACTGCTGTTCCCATTGGCAACATGGATTGTCCTGGGAACCACCTACAGTGTACAACAGAATCCATCACGAACTCAAGCTGGTTCCTCAGAAGGACACAGAAGGAGACAGCTCCAGAGGAGAAAAACAAGGTGTGCACAAGCAATCAGTAAAAGGCAGCTACAAGTCATGCACATGGGGAATACACGTATGTATGTATGCATGCATGTATGCATGTCCTAATGAATCTAAATAACTTTCTACAGAACCACCACTCTGCTAGCCACAGATGAGAAACTGGTCACACAGAAGGGCCAGCAGCTCCCCAGATGTGGCTCTCTGGAGGTGCTCCACATCACTGCCAGGAGGGTTTTATGCTGCTTATGCCCAAGGCAGCACAGAAAAGCACTTGTTCTACACCTCTGAGAATGAGTCAGGCTAATGCCACCCAGACCGTGTGAAAGCTTATCCCATCAGCTCTGCACAACAGACTCAGCTCAATGTGCTGAGATGCACAGCCGTTCACACTCAGAGCTGCACCTGCACCAAAGCAAATCTTAGATGGGATCCAGCCAGCATCATTAAAAAATAAATTCAGAGTGATATGACGTGGGAAAGAATAAAAATGCAGCAACAGAAGTTGGCCGGTCTTTCTCCTCCCCAGTCCCTTGGGGCTCACTGCTCCCACAGAGATGCCCACTGTCCCAACACCTCGGCTGCTCTGCTGCTGTCACCCCCAGCAGGGACACACCCCATGCCTTCCTAGGCTCAAAGCCCCAGTGCAGCAGCTGGCTGTTGCTACCCATTATAGAAGCCTAGTTTTCAGTAGCTGATTATTTTTCTAAGCTCTAACTGCTAAGCCTGAAATTCCTATTGCTGGATATTTCCCTAAGGCTAGATTCTTTTTTCCTTCTTTTCCCCTTGGTGATATTAAAGAATAACAATCCATCTGCACCGGATAATGCAGCCCAGAGAAAGCTCAGCATTTTGCCCCTCATAAAAATCTTCAAAAATTGTTTCACCATGCAGCAACTAGACCTTCACACTGAGCAAGGGCACAGCAGCAGCAATTCTCAGTGCTATGTGGTTTGCTGAGAGGGGGATTCCCCTCCAAGCCAGCTGCTTTGCAAAGCACAGGTAATTTTCATTCTGGTGCTGGCTAGCTTGTGAGCTCCTGACTTAGCAGGGCTGGTGCCATGGGTATTATGAATAATAACACGGTCTATAATAACAGAGTAGCAGGTTCTGGGAACACATCCTACAGCAGAAAAGAGCAATTGGAGGACTCTTAATCACCTCACAAGGGCTACGATCTTCTGTCAGCAACCTCATATCTTAAGGTGCCTCACTGGCCTCAGGATTTCTTATTGTAATTCAGCAATAGGAGTATGACTACATGGCTGAGCTCAGTGCTAGAGATCAGGCTCAGCCTTCGCCACCAGCCAGCACTCCTCTGCACTCCACCAGTATGCCATATTGCTGCCATTTATCCTGGCGCCTTCAAATACAAGAGCAAAGGGAAGAGGGGAGCATGCCACTGCCAACAGCACTTCTGCATCTCATCAGCAGGTGTCTGGTGTCTCCTTGTTCCTTGGTATAACATCACCCATTTGGAGGAGCTCACGGCATCTCCAACTGCTCTGAGGCACAAACAGGAGCGGTCATGTCATGCTGTGCCAAAATGTCTGCCACAACTTGAGCTGGCCCCGAGCCTTCTCCAGGCAAATGATGGCTCTGATTGCATTTGAACAAGGGACAGCCTGTCACTCTGCAGACAAGAATGCCCACTTCAATCCTCCTCTTCTGGCAGCTGAGTCACTTCCTGGTGCTCTACCTCACTGTAGGATTTATCCCTCAACACCATTTTGTATCACACATCTCTTTTCACACACTGAGCACGTCATCAGGTGCTGCAAATCAGTGTTACTCCACAGATGTCACCAAAGCCATATCGAACTGCTCCTCCTGAGAATCTTACTTGGTAAAAGGGTGCTGACATGGCCAGGAAATGCAAGTTCAGATTTATTCAGTTTTTCAGTAGAAAAGTGCAAATGAAGGAAAAGAAGCACGATGCAAAAAAAGTTCCTGCAGCTTTTCCCTTCTTTAATGCAAAGCCCTCTGACTGAAATAGCACACTGAAATTAAGCTCATTTGTTTCCAAATTGAAATCCCAAGACTCTTCCATATTCGAAAAGCACCACAGTTGCTTTTTTGGTTGGCTGCTTTGCCTTGTCAAAAGAAAACTGGCAAGAATGAAGGGAGAAAGAAGACATTTTCTAGGTAGCATTTGCAAAGGGCTTCACCACACTGACTCTGGAAAAACTGGGCATGGGCTCATGGAATCCCAAACCTTGAGAGGAATGAGCAGAAAGACCCAGGCTGTGATTTTTGTGCTAACAAACTTGTCCCTCTCCGTAAGACAGTGCTCAGGCTGTCCTGCAGCGCACTGAGACACAGCTGAGCATTCCCCTTCCCAAGTAACCCAGCGCTACAGGCACTACACTTCTCGTGCAGCTCGTGGTACTAGGGCAGCAGGACACTGAAGAGCTGTGGGAGTTAACTGTGCATAATGAAGAACCATGCTGAGGATGTGAGGGCACAGTCATCAATGATCACTCGCAGTTTCCCTTGCACTATGTAAATGTAATGTACTTCATTTCCCATGTTGAAAACATTTTGCTCTTAATCCCACTGTAAGAGATGCCATTCTGAGCAAGGGGAAACTGTGAACCTGATGTGAAAGACAGAGATTAAATGGTTAACTAATAGATTTAATGACAAGCTAATTTCCTTGGTCAACAGTTCAAAAGTAGATGGTAATGAGCTTTAATTAAGAGAAATGCTTGAATGATCTCTACCTCATCATTTTTCAGTCAAAAAAGTACAGAAAGAAGATCAGAAAATTGTTCTTTTGGTTAATACAAACTAAAGCTAATCAGCAGATCCCGCAGAAAATACTCAGAAGTATCAGTACTTATTAGTAGATGCTGCTCCTCCATTACACACACTACTGTGGGAATACAAGAAAGAATATTCAGAGCAGAAGCTGTGGAACAAGGTAAGTAGCATGAGAAAGGCTGAGAACCAAGGACACTCCAGAAGAAAAGGAAAACAAGTTCAAGTACGTTGTGTGATGGCAGACCCCGACTGGAGGAGAGGGCATGACCTGGAACAACTCATGACCAGGGTATAAGCGCTGTGTGCACAGTTGTGGAGTGCTGGGAAGTATTTTATTGATGTGTAAAGGCAGGTGGGAAAGTTACAAGAGAAAACTTGTGAATGCATATAAGGAATGTTAGAACCTGTAATAAACAATGTGGATCGTCTGCATCTGAGTCCGTGCCTCAGATGCTGCACACTGCTCATAAGTACACTGCAACATCTTCCCCCACACCCAGAGACAAACAGCCCTCAGCTCTCCACATATCCTGCTGTGTCCCCAGTGTCACAACCCCACGTACCTCACAAATGTCCTTGAGGTGCTTGATGTAATGGCGCTCCGTGCTCATGATCTCATTGATGACATTGGCTCTCATCTGATCTCGGTTCTGGACGGTTCTGCCAAGACAGAGGCAGTCGGCGCTTGGATCCAGGTGGCCATTCTGCACTTCGCTGGTTCCCTCCTCCACTCCATCTTCTTGGTTGACCCATAGCTGCAAGGAGAAGAGAGCAGAACAAGGTTATTTGCAAGCGCACCGTGAGGCCAGTGAATGAAACCTGGGCTGTGGTCTGCACAGCACTGGGCGATACTGGAGCAAGTCCCTCCTTACAGCAATGGTAATGAAAGCAGTGCATTCATGGCAACACAGAGGAACCATTTATAAAAGCATAACCACAGCCCCAAGCAGTTCCCTGCACACCACTTGGCTCCACTTGCAAGCAAAGGGGCTGTGGGTTTTGACAGTTTTGATCCTAAATATAGAATCATCATACGAAGGAGCAACCAGACTGCTGGATGTTGTGGAGTGCTCTGAACTACAGTGTGTTCATTTGTACAACAGACCAATCTGCAGAATGCAGCAGTGTAAAGCACTACTCTCCCCAGTGCTCATTGGCTGGGGGCTGCTGTGACAGGAGGAAACCTCTGGCAGGAGGAATGAGACCCTTACAGATGTCTGCTTCATGAAGGCCAGGATATGTCTTCTTCAGGAGTCAGAGTGAGTCTGACCATCTGCTCAAGCTAATCGCGTTACGGTTCTCAGGTTTCCTCAGCCTTCCCAGGCCAGCATTTGTGCATGAACATTGATTTTCATTTCACAGCAGCTTTCCCCCATCATTTCACATGAGCCATTCTCATTCAGGCAAATGCCCTGTCTCAGCATCCTGAGGTTACAATCCCTAAACTGCACCAGGATGAGACAAGGCCATTCCTTGGCAGAACGAATTTCCTCCTGTGCTGAGATCTGAGGGTGGGTGCCAAACACATTCCTGGCACAGGACATTTCAGACTGCAAGGAATTGCTGAAAGCAATGATAAAGGATCTTTGCATCTTCAGCACGCTCCACTTCCATCATAAAAAAAACCCCATGCATTGAACTTGTACATGTAAAGCTACCGCTGACCCCACACCTCTGTCTTTGAGCACAGCAGATGAACCGAGTACTTACTTTTGTTACCTATTCCCCAAAACAAAACCTGCTTAAAATAACCCTTAAAAATTCAAATTGGGCTCAACGTGGTTTGTTACTGAAGACCTTGAAATGAAAAAATACCATGAAACTGTCCACACAGAGACATAAGGGAAACAAGCTGCATAGCTGGCCTCATCTTTTGTTCTTCTTTCACTGTTAGTAGATGCAATTTCCCATTGTTCAGCTTAAGTTCTATTTTAAATGTCTTGATTGTAAGAGGCCATGCTCTTGCAAATTAGTAAAGTGAAAAAACGAAAGCTTCCCACGCTCCTTCCCTGTTTTCCTATCCAATTATGTTTTGCTAAGCCACATCTCCTCTTATTACAGCTCCCACATTTTGCCTTCCTACAGTGAGTTGCACAGGCCAAGAAGCCCAAGTGTTAGAAAAAAGCCCATCTCTTATTGGGCAGAATGTTAAAGGTGCTGCAAACTTAGGTTTAAAAAAAAAAAGAGCCATAAAAAGCCTGACTTTTCACCCTGCTCACATCTGTGCCATGCCTGGAAGCTCTTGGGAACTTTACACGAGGGTGCATGGAGCTGTGATGCCCATTTAAAAGATGGGATGCCCTCTTTGCAGGCAGCAGGGAAGGATCCATGGGGCATTACACCTCCAATGAGCATCTGGGGAGACTTTCTGGAGTGAAAGCCAGGTGACACAACCCTCCTGCCCATCACACCTCAGCTCCGCTCCTGCTGCTGTTCCCAATGCACAAAGGCTTTGTACCTTTCCCCAGGACAGCACAGTTGAGAGTCAATTTGATGTCCTGTGTGACAGAGCAGAAGTGAAACGCGGTGAGTGCGGCTGTCAGCTCTCGTTTCCATGCCTCGAGGCCCAGGGGAGGGCTGTGTCAGGACAGCGGGTGCAGCAGCACCCAGCACGGCACAGCCACGGCTGCAGCAGGGCAGATCCTGAGAGCAGGCAGCCCCTGTGCTGCAGGAAGACACACAGTGAGTGCACTACTGGGGGACAATGCCCACCTTCCTCAGGACCTTCCCAAGCAATGGTGCTCTCTTCCATGGTGCCTTCTGCAAAGATGGACTGGGGCATGCTTCTGAGTCACCATCATGCCGACTTCCAAAGCCATCAGAGCCAACTGATTTATACTGTATGCTGATTTGGGGAGTATGAGTTTGATGTAAAATCCTCAGGGCAGCTTCACTGGTATTCCAAACCATATATATGTTGAAGTGTATCCAAGGGATGGAACTTCTGAAGACAGGCCGTTGGAGCTGGGCCATACAGCCTGGAGAAGGGAAGGCTCCAGGAGACCTGAGAGCGGCCTTTCTATAAGTGCAGTGGGACTACAAGAAAAGAAGGGACAGACTCTTTAGTAGGGTCTGTTGTGATAGAACAAGAGGAAATTGTTTCAAACTAAAAGAGTGGAGATTTAAATTGGACATCAGGAAGAGGCTTTTTACAATAAGGGTGGTGAAGGCACTGGCACAGGTTGCCCTTGCGAGGTGGTGGATGCTCAGTCCCTGGAGACACTCAAGGTCAGGCTGGACGGGGCTCTGAGCACCTGGTGGAGCTGTGGGTGTCCTTGTTCACTGCAGGGGAGTTGGGCCAGATGGCCTTTAAGGTTTTCTTCCAACACAAACAGTTCTATGACTAAGATTCTACGAAAATCAAGAAGAACCAACATAGTTATTAAGCCCTCGACTACTTTTAGCTGAAGATAAATATACCTTGCTGCCCTACCTTCATGCTGCTATGAAAAGGTATCTTCATCTTTCCCAACCCCAACCAGAACAGCTTGTTGCCAAGCCTCAAGACATTCCTGCTAATTTGGCAACAGAGCACATTTTTAAAACTCTAATTCCTGGAGCCAGGCAATCAAGAGAAAAACCTCATTTTCATTAAACAAAAAAAGATTGTCATAATAGTAAGGGGAAAAAAGCTTGAAAGCATGAATCCTAAAGGCTTTGAGTCTCTAATGCAAACAGCAAGCTTGTAAATGTTTAAGATTTCTGAAAGCCTCAGAATTTGGCACACCTCTGGTGTACCATAGCAGCATTCCCAGCTTCCACATCATGAAACTTAGGAGTCCTTCTTTCTTCCTTAATGAATATTTTTCTCTCTCCAGTCAGGATTCACATTTCCGAAAGGAAAAAATCAGTTGTAGTCTAGGCGACTCCTGCTTTACATTAAAAACAAATGCAACAACCTTATTGGCAAGAGAGAAAGCCTTCCACCTGTGCCCCCAAACATTCCAGCTTTCTATCTCCACATCTGAAGTTCACTGCAGTTCAAGCACAGATCACTTTTTCAGGGGATCACATGAAGTCCAGAGCATCGCTCAGGGAAGAAGTGGAACATTTTTAACATTTTAGGAATTAATTCAAAAGACCCAACAAAAAGTTGGAAAAAAATCAGAAAAAAAGTCAAGTTGTATAACTCTAGTTCTAAGTGGTATTTCATTTGGAAAGGGCACTCTACGCGTGCAAATCAGACTTATCACAACGCTCACAGTTCCATTTGAAAACTCAACCTTGGTTAGGAAGCTGTGACCAGTAGTAATTGGCAGAGGCAGATAGCCAAGAAAAAAAATAGCCAAGAAAAGTCCCTTTTGCCTACAGACCCAGTTCCAGGAGCCAAGGAGAGTTAATCACTTCACTGCACTAGTTAATATTATATGTGATTTATATAAAACCTGTAGAAATGTGATTTATCAATTTGCAGCTGTACCTAAATGGTGCATAAAATCACCAAATGGCACCATTCCAACATTAGCTGACCTGTAATTATTATATTTTTAGACAGCTGAAAGCACACACTGTATATAGGGACACGTTACTTGAATGGGCACTGGGGGCTGATAGTCGCATCATAATCAGAAAGCATGATAAAACAAACATTTTACCAGCCATCCAGATTATTCATCTCCTTTCACTGGAGATTCACGAGGACAAAACTAGCAGATAACGTGCCACCCTGGATCCTAGCTCACAATTAAGTTATGTGGCAGATTAACACAGGCAGATCCCTTCCAGACAGCTGCTGCCATTCTGCTCACCATTGGCTTCTATAACAAATACCAGAGCTTTGCATAGGTATAGCAGTCAACACTGGCCTCAGAACGTCACTCCAGCATTTGGGCACTGCAGTCAGGGAATATGCAGGCTGTGCTGGGCACCCTGAGCCCCAGGGCTGATGCCTCCCCCTCCCCTGCCTGCAGAAGAGGCGAGGGCTGGGCAGCTGCAGGTGTTGGAATGCTCCTGTCCTCTGAGGAGACCCAGCAAACCCACTTCCAGCTTTTTCTCTTCCTCCACAAACTCTTCACCGCTACCCTTAGAAGCACCCTTTACCCAAGGTAAGAAATACCCTTCTCTCATTGCTGGAACAAGGACTCCATAGGGACAGCTTCACACTCTGTATCTGTGAAAAAAACCTCCAAGGAAGACACCCTCGGTGTTTCTTTCCCCTGAGAAAGCTGAAGCTCCACCAGGTAGCAAATGTTGCTCACACAATACACCAGGTGTGCTATACCCTGTCCTCACAGTACTGTTTTTCAGCCCTCTGGATTTCCTAAAATCCTAAAGCATCTGTGCGTGGAGGAGCTCTGGCAGCTCCTTGTAGCAGCCCTGCCTGCAAGGAAGCCACCACTGCACCCAGCAGAGGCTGGGTTTTCCTTCACCATCATCTTGGCAGGGAACAGGGAAGGGGCTGTGAAGATTTGTGCCCAATTCAAAGAACAGCCTCAAAACAGTATTTTTGCACCCAGAAATCAGCCTGTAGGAGGAAGGGCCCAAGTGCCTGCCTGTGAACCTCTGGGGATCTGACAGATGCTGAGCTGAGTGGCATTCCTTATCACGTTAATGACAGTTGCAATTAGCACAGGCAGTGTCTGGATGCTAAAATGCTGCTTGACTTTAAAAAAAAAAAAACCCACAATTTGTCTGCAGTGCATCCTGTCACTGTAGAGTACTGCTCACGCTGTGCGCGGTACCTCCACCAGGAGCTATTTTTGTGCTGGATATGCCACAGGAGAATAAAATCTCCTTTAAAAGGCACTGACTCTGCAGCAGACACTGCAGTGCACAACGCTTTATTTGCCCAACAGGTGAAGGCTATTCAGTGCCATCCTCTCCTCCCTGGGAAATCTCTCCTTGATGCCACAGTGGTTGGTGCTAAGGAGATGTTAATGCAAGGACTGCAGTGGAGTACAGCAGGAGGACGTGCTGCTCTACAGAGGTACCTACACATACTTGGTTGCAAGAGGGAGAAAGGTAACAGGGCTGCAAGATGTGGCAGGAGCTTGGAACAACACCTGCAACAGTGAGAGGAGACCCAGGCCCTAGGAATAAAAACCAAGTCCACTCACCAAATAGAGTGTATGAGCTCTTAAGCACTGTAAGATTTGGGTGCAGGGTCTACTGAAAAGTGCCTTAAAAGCTTCCACCAATTGATCTAGCACTTCTCCTTTCTCAGCTGAAAATAAAGTGGGTCAAAGGCAGCTTTTCAGCAGGAAAACCAACCTAAAATTACAACATCTGGGAGACCTAAGCAATGACGAGTGCGAGGAAGGAGCACTGCTGCACCGATCCATCCCTGTGTGTTCTGCCCTGTGAGGGGCACTGACCAGGAGGAATGAGAACACCACAGCAGGACCATTACCCTTCAGTTCTTCAGAACATCCCAGCAGTCACTGGGTGCTACAAGATGTCGCAGCAGAACCATCCCAACCCTATGTGCTCTTAAGCTTAGCTTGGCTAACAGATGGGAGAGTACCACTGCTGAAGTGCAAGGAAGTATGTTCAAGCAACTCAGTCTGCTTCTAGGTATCCGAAGAAATTAAGGTGTGTTTTATAACGAGAGGAATCCCTTTCTTGGTCCAGGCTGAGTGCATTCTGCTGTGCCTGTCTCTAGGGAAAGATTTCACAGCAATAAGCATCAGCGAGGGTTCGGTTTTAGATTTCATTTCCAGTGGAAATGTGTCAGAGCCCAAGCAGGATGCCATCTAGCTGGCTGTGCTCACCCCTGCCATCCTGGAGGTACAGTGCTGGGGTCAGCAATCAAAGCCTTGCTTTGAGACTTTATGAAGTCTCCCTGAGGTATGGCAACTGATGAATCCATTTGCAGTTACTGAGTATTATTCGGTGCTGTAAATTCCTCTCTACAAACACTAAGCTTATTTTTTTTAAGCTCACACATGGATACTGGACGTGCTGGTATGCAAGAGCTCATCTGCACCACATTACGTAAAACCAGCTTAAGACAATGCCATCCATAAAGGAGAAAAGAGACACAATATGGCCACTACAAAATCCTGTTTAAAAATGCTCTATTTTTCTTGGTGCAGCTCCCCCATTCACAGACCTCTAAAGTGGACAGGACATGGAGAAACACTACCAGCAAATCACAGGACTGTAGCCCGTGTCATCCAGCATGCTCGCTTGGTAATGTACACTAAAATACAACTTAGTTCTGTCCAAAATCCAGCTTCTTCAGTCTTATAGCTAGTTCTGGAGTCCTCATCTGCTTCTCTTGTGATGTAAGGGTTTTCATAACTTTCTCCCTGAATGCAACTATTCACCATTGCTTACTAAGTTCCAGACCTTCTCCTATGCTTTTCTTTTTCTCTTCTCCAAAAAGCATTACTTTATCATCCAGTTTATCCTTTAGAATTACTGTGCTCCCAAAACTTTATGGCTTTCTTCTATCCTCCTTCCTTCCAGCCAAGTCTCAAGCTACTAAGAGGATAACAGCAAGCCTTCTGCACAGAGACAATTCCCCTGCATTCCTCAAATGCAGTACTGGTTTGCAACCCCCTGCCTCCAAAGTAGGCATGTAAGAGAGGCCAAGGGAATCAGCAGGTTGATGCTTTCCTCTGCACTTGTAAATGAGAATTTTTCCTGCTACGAGGTTTTTTGAGTGCCAAATCCTCTGCCAAAGCTTTTCATGTGATCTGGCTGAAGAACAAGAAGCGTGAGACATTTCACTGCAAACCTTGTTTTCCAGCCCAGGTTTTGTAGGCTGAAGTGATCCAAACAAGTTCAAGAGGAATCTGACTTTGCAGTGATCCTCTACTGCACCCCCTGGTAGTATCTAAGAGAGACCTGTGGTCCAAAACATACTTAAATTAATTCTGTTTGGTTTATATCCATACCCTTTACTCTAATGGCTTTTGATCCTCTGCTATGCTACATGTTGTTCCCTTTTCCTCCTCTAATTGCATAAATGAAATATAAAAGAAAGAAAACATTTTTTTCTTGTGCATATAAAACTAGATCCATCCAGCCTAAATGGTACCATGTCAAAAAGCAGAACTGAAAGTACAAAAAAGAAAATATCCAGCCTCCTCATTATGAAAGTGTGACCAGTTCAATAAGAAATACAAGAAGAAAAGTAGGGATGAAAGTGAAATGAAAATGTTTTGGTTTAAATGGCCCTTGTCAGGACCCTAAAGGAGCACAAGCTGCAATAATCCTCCAGGGAGAAGAGGGCTTCCAGTAACCTATCCAAAGACCCAACAGCTTTCCAGGCATCTGGTCCAAGTCATTCTTTCTTTGCAAGTAAAGTGGGAGGGGAGAAAGAGGAATATGCAAGAACAGAAATGAAGAAGTGAGCAACCTCTGCAGCTGCTTGCTCAGTGCAGGACAGCCAGTAACTGGGCTGCCTTGTGGCTGCAACCTGACAAGCATGACAGAGAGAAGGCAGCTCAGGTTAGGAAACCCCAGAGGTGAATTTTCCCCCCGAGCCTCCCTTCACAGAGCTGTGGACAAACTGCGACAGAACTCTACCTGTGTATTTTTTTAAATATTAATTATAATTCATGCCAGCAACCCAACACAGCTCCCCAGTTTGAGGGCACAGGGCTCCATTGCAGGGCAGTGTCTGTCTCAGGCTGTGCTGAACAAGCAGCTCACAGTTGGGTAACTGATTCACCTTTTGCAGAGTCGATGGGTTGATTTCATTGCAGTGACAAAATGGGCAAGAAATTTGTCTGGAAAGGACACCGTGATCCTAACTACGCCCCAAGGTTCATCGCAGGCTGTTTTTCAGACACTTTGCTCTGTGTATCACAGTCTCAGATTGATGGACTCCTTTGTTTTTAACAACTTCTAAAAACAGTCTCCTAGTGTCTGGAAAGTGAGATGGAAAGTTCAGCCAGGCTGGATGATCCACAGGCTTGGGCCTCAGAGTAAATGGGCTTGTTTGGTTAGCTGTTGCTCCAGTGTTTTTTTAGAACAGAGCACAGTACAAAACAAGGCTGTTATTAAATCTAGCATGAGCAGTACACTGACAACATTACACAAAAATTGGTATTAAATCTTTTCCCCTGAATCACAAACAAAACATCACTGGCAAATGCACTGAAAAGTTAAACCAGCCCAGAATTCTTCAGTCTCTGAATCAAGTAAAAATGAGACAGATTTGTCTAAGGCAGCCTTCCCAGCTAGCAACACAGAAGCGACGTGCTTGTGACATCGGTGAGAATATCTTCCCCAATGAGATCATTGTCTTGATTGCACCTTGTACAAATCTATTTACCAAGCTCGTTATCTCCATTGAGTGCAGGGTCAGCCCCTCAGTGTCCTATTCAAGAAAACACTGAACACCATTTTTTATTCTGGCATTTGTGCTAACATTTCCCACCCAGGGAACTTAGGTCCCCTTGCTCTCTGTGCTGGCCAGACTCAGGAGAGACATCAGAGCAGCATTACAGGCACCAGATGGGAAAAGAAAATTGTGCACTGGGGATCAGAAGGACCCAGAAGCACAGAAGGGTCTGCGTTTCTTCATCAGTGGTCATTATACCCCTAGGAAGTACAAGATCATAATTTTTAAATTCCATTTTCCTAATCCTAACACCTCTTCTGTGTGGGGTGGAATAATTTAATAGGGATACTGACGATGCGGGATTACTCAAAAGTGGAAGGATTCAGAGGAAGGGTAAGGCAGACAGAGAACCAAAGGTAACGTGGTGTCTTTTTAAGGCGCAGCATTGTCTTCACTGCATGTTTCAGAAAGAAGTCTTCCCCTTGACCGCTACAGAGTTGTCAAATTGCCCAGGAGGCTCAAAGCAGAGGGTCATCTTTCAGACAATTTCACATGGCAAAAGAAATCTTCATTTCTGAGCCATATACCCTAAGCTTCTAAAGGAATTAAATCTCTGATTCTGCCTTTCAAACCCTTGGCAGAATGGAGAGGAAAACGAAGCGCACGAGGTCAATGCTGATGTCTTGACTCCCCGAGGAAGACTCCAGAGGGCCCTAATAACATGGCAGAAGCGATGATGGCATCTTCTCGTGCATTTGCTTTCTTAAGATGTAAAGAGTGAAAAAAATAATTAATTAAGGAATCCTTTCTATTTGGGAAAGGCTGGGTTGCCACTGGAGACAGCTAGGTACAACAAATCCCGCTTCAGCAAAAAAAGCAGTGACAAGCATTGTTCCCGAGCCCCTTAAAAGAATAAACAGAGCTGGTTGTTCTCCAAGTGCTGGCTGTTTGTAGACCCCAATCCTTTACTTACATTCTGCAGGACACAACCGGTTTTCCAAAAAAGAAACGCTTCAGGAGAAAGGTGACAGCATGTTAAGACACAGCAAAGGCATTCCACATCCCAAGAGCACGAAGCAACGCCTCAATCCTCTACCCCACTCCCACATCTTTCAAAACCATTTTTGTTTCCCGTTTTTCACACAGAAAACATGCACAGAGGAAATAACCACCAATGACAACAAATTCAGTAAGCAGCACAGTTCATCAACCATCCCGAGCAGCAATGGCAGCAAACCACTGAAGCAGAATAAAGAAGAACATCACTCACCCTCACAAAGCTGGCGGGAAACCATCCTTCTTCATCATCAATCTGACCCCACCACCAGTCCTTGTTGGAAGCATCCAGCACCTTGATAACGTCTCCTGCTTTAAATGCCAACTCCCGGTTGGCCATGGTGACGTGATCCCATACTGCCTCAGCACTTACAATAGAACCACCACTGATCAGCTTTGGGAACAGAAAACGAAGAGTCAATAAGAGCTCGTTTCCCTGACACAAGCACATGCACAGCAGCAGCAGCAGCAGCACAGAAAGAAAGCGCTCAGCCAAAAGAAAACACTTTTCCTCCGATCCATAACCATTTTGCCTTCACATGAAGTAATAACATGATACAAATCAGTCTGCAGCCTTTTCTCTGACAACTGTTCTGCCCCTCACCATGCCCCACACGCAGGTGGGTCTGTGGACATTCAGCATCTCCAGTCCTATGCATGGAAAGAGCAATGCTCCCCTCACCACTGCACTAACCATGGGCACAGGCACGCACATCTGTTAGGGCCCAAGCCAGGCACCACAAGGCACAGCTGGGAGGTCCCAGAAGGGGCAGAAAATGGAATCCTGCAAAGGAATTATAGTTTCAGTGCAAGTTTGCTCGGTTAAAGACAGTCATAGCTGGAGGCTCAGAAGGCAATCCATGCAAAGTCAAGCAAAGCTTTCAAACGTTTTTAGAACGCTTTTTGTAAAACTGTAAGCTTAGAACTCCTCTAATGCTAATGACATACTGACAGTTAGGAAATGTTCCCAGCAGATAGCAGAGCATGGGGACACCTGTTGCAGACCCATCCCTAAGAAGTGTACCAAGGTCCTGGGACCTACTGAGCATGCTCACTTCAGAGCTGGCCAGCAGCTCGGCAATGACCTCCGTGAGTTTTACATGAACTCCTACTGAAGAATTGCAAGGACTCATGCGAATGCTGGTGCCCGTGAAACATCATACAAACCATCCACCTGTGCCCAGAACACCTGTTGCTCCTCACAATGAGAGTCATTTAGTTTGTAACGGAGTAAAAAATCATGCTTATGTCCCATCCACTGCAGGAATTCAGCACGGAACGGTAAGAGCGCCCGAGCACATCTACACATTACCCATGTGCTTACTGGCTTGTCAGAGCCATCCCACGCCATGTTCATTAATTCTGGTGCCTGAGACGCACTCGGTGAGCACCAGGGCTCACCTCCAGAGCAGAATTTCAACCCACAAAGAGTGAGCTCAGCTTTGCAACCATTACAGCCCTTCCGAGACATTAACAGCCACAGATATCTCTCAATTTAGGCAAGCAATACAAAGTGTAAAAGCAATAACCTGTTGGTGCAGTGAGGTAAGGGCAGAAGCACTGGAATGGTTAGAGAGCACTTAATGGCTCTGCTAGAAGTCTGGCTTACAAAAATGCCCATTAACAACTACCTGCACAGTAAGGACTTGCAGTAAACCTTCTGGCACTGCTGCAGGGTTCTCAGCATAAATGTGTGAGAGCATTTAAGTCCCTATGGGTAATTCCATCATCAGATTTAAGGACCTGATGTAGTTTCTCTTGAACTTGAAATAGAGCTTCTTAGATTTGTGACAATAGCCATTACAGCTTCAGCTCTTCAGTTATTAGGGTTGGGTTGGTAGTACCTAAGCAGTACCTAAGTAAAGAAATGAGGCTTCTCCATATCTTATATTAAGGCCTTCTAAGTACAAAACTTACAAGATTTCTGAGGACAGAAAATAAAAGTACAGGTTAAGCTCCCACCAAGAGTCAAGCAATGGGCATGATGTGTTGAACTTGCTGCAGAGGGCATCTAACAGATTTGTGTGGCTTTATCTTACACCTGGGCATTTGGAATGGGAGAGGTTGCAGTCAGGTGCCATAGGACCCTTAGCTCTCCCCTTCTCCTGGTGTTTAAGCAGCCTGCCAGGCATCCAGGCATTTTGGCTACACTGTTCTTGAATACAGATGATCAGAACTCTAAATACGATTCCCTAAGAGACCTTACCAGGGATATGTGAGGCA
Organism: Callipepla californica brunnescens; assembly: GCA_023055505.1. Taxonomy (NCBI): domain Eukaryota; kingdom Metazoa; phylum Chordata; class Aves; order Galliformes; family Odontophoridae; genus Callipepla; species Callipepla californica. The sequence continues at coordinate 7,589,863 of JALIRH010000013.1, forward strand.
ACATGGAATATTTCCCTTACAGTGTCTCAGTGAGACGCTGCACCTCCACCTCCTCCCACGGCTGTTGCCCACCAGTGGCTCACTGCGATCTGGCACTCAGCTCATCTAACAAGACGAGGGAGAAGGCCTTCTCTTTATCTAGAAAATCAGGTGTCTTATCAAAAAATAAATCAGGTTGGCCTGACACTCATTCCCTTTGTTAATGCCACTGGGTATTTCAGTCAGTTTTTTTTTTACTGATGATGAACCAGGAGCAAAGCTATTATGCAGAAGCCTGTTTTTTTTCTGCTTCAACTGACATAGACTTTGCTGCTACTTCACACACAGGCAGATCTGAGTACGGGCTGCCACTAAAACCTCACCAAAACCAAGCTTCAGAGGGACCGTGCTTCAGAGCCTCCTAGCCCACTCTGTAGAAGCAAATTTCCAAGCCTCAGGCTCCAAAGCCCAGCTTTGAGGAGCACAGCAGGGCTGGTGAAGAGTGCAGTCTCACCAGAGCGACATTCAGCTGGTCCTTTCCTCAGCCCAGGAAAGGGATCCACTTGCCAGGAAGCTGGCAGCAAGCCTCACCCTTCCAAATTACAGAAACAGCTCAGCCTGCAATAACAGGACAGTGGTGGGATGGCAGAATTTGGGTGCTGGGTCCACTGAGAAAATGTCAGTGCCTGACATCAAAAGGTCCGACTTTTATTTTGGAAGGCATCTTGCTGCATCTGTGCAGCCGTCCGACTCATTCAGGGGAGGGTTACAAAGACAGAACCTGACGTCTGCAGCAGCAAGGGATGAGCAGAAGAGAAAGGTCAGGATAAAACACTACGTATTTCCTGAAAAAATGCAAGTCAGGAGCTCTTCACTCCAGAAAGTTCACATCCCTTGGTTTCAAGTCTGAACGCTGTGGCCAGACATCCACAGCCAAACACTTTGAATGAAACTTATCTCCCATGCTTTTAGATGACTACCATACAGCATCTGAACTCCTTTATAATCAGTGAAGAGAAAGAGACACATCTGGAGTATGATTCATCTCCGCTATTTCAGTTGCCTACCTCCAAGTGAGGCATATCATGCCCCAGAAATGACTGTTTCTCTCTGTTTAATTGGATGATGCAGAAGTTTATGTTTCTGACATCTTAACACTCATGCTATAATCTCGCCATGGCCAAAAAGAGGTAAGCAAAAATTGGATTAAATAATCACAATAATTGGACTGATAATCACAACAGTGATGGCCAAATAGTTAAATCATGCTGTTCCGGACACACCAATTTCCCAGTGTGCAAGGGTCCTGTAAAAATAACAAGGGTCCTGTGTTCTCTGGGCCCACTGGGAGAATTCACAGAATCTCAGCCTAGCGATTTTACAATCACGAGGATCTGAATATCTGGGGAAAATACACTGCTCAGAAGGACACAGAGGCAGCCAGAAGAAACACATTAGCTGATATCGTCTTACAGGTTTGACATACCCCACATCCTGCACAACGTCCAGGTGAAAGCCCCAGATCCTACCACAGTCACCTTGCAGCAACCCCCTGGTTCGATTCTCACTACTGGTTTCCAAAGTCCTCTGCAAACCTCCAATAAAGAATTCAGGCATAAATCCTCACTCTGGAGGTGCTTATTTAAGACACCCTTAATACTTATGTACAACAGCTGACTGCTTCACAACAGCAATCAAAGCCAGAAGAAAGCAATTAAACAACTCCTATGTAAGGTTCACACAGGTTTTGCTCTCTCTTCCAGTCTGGATTTATTTCAGGGAGAAGTGTGGCCACCAGAAATCCTGAACTACATTAGAGATGCTGCCAAAATAAAACGACGATGATTAAAAAACAAAAACAAAAAACAAGCTTTCAGAAGACTCTGCAAGTCACGAACTCTGATATGCAGCACAGCAGGGATGCTGTAGGCTGTACCACAGCGAACATGGTGTGCTCCAGCATTACAGAACTTCTGTCAAGCTCACCTGCTGCATCTTCCATCACCTTGCTTGCTTCCAGAGCCATGATGTGCAGTTGTGGCCAGCGTTTGCCTGCAATGAGGCAGCTGGCCCTAAAACAGGTTTTAGAGAAATCACCTAAGTATTCCTAACTACTCAGGGCTTACTGGTTTCTTAATGGCCAACTTGGAAAAAGAAATCAGGGATTTATGGGTCCCTGTAGACTGATACGGGCACAGTATAGCAGAAATTATTTTAGTGGATGATTCAGTTTGAGGCTGGAGCACACAAACCTCTGTTCCTAACTCTGAGGGATAAATAATGGCCTTCAGCCTCCTTCATTCTGTGTTAGTTTTCAAGCACAGAGTTTCTCAAGATCCAAAACTCTCCCAAGGAACAGTCACCCCCCAAAACATCCAGAGAAGTCTACCACCAGTCACCATCTCCTTAGAAAATGTTAAATAAGTGCATGGTTTCCAAGACTGTGACCTCCAGGCTTTATCTAGAGGCAATGAATAATCCTAGGGCAGGTATCTCCTTCTTGGATCATTTCCTAATGTGCTTAATTGAGTTATAAAAATGAAAAAAACAACCAACCAACCAAAAAACACAACTCTGGGTGGTTCCCATTCGAAAAGAATGTACTCCACCACAGGATCAGAATGGCAGTCTGTGGAGTGGAGATGGAAAAAAGCAGTGACACAATGCTATTTGTTTAGACTGTCCTTGTACAGACACACATCCTGTATACAAACAGCATTAAGGCATTCTAAAATAACAGCATTTCCCATTGTATTCAACAGGCTCCTTCAATAATGGCAGCAGCCAAAATACCTTTAAGCAAAAATACACAGAGAGATGGAGTTCAGGATGAAGAAATGGATCCTTGGGTAACTACAGCAGAATAGGAGACACTTTGCCTCCCATGTTCCTAGCAGAAAGGCGCTTCATGCTGCTTTACCCACTCATGTTTTAATTACATCTCTCCCTCATGTGCAGTAATGCTTACAGCACAGATTGTAGGGCTGTTTCTCATGGGGCTATTTACTGTAATAGCAATGCCATCATCTTAAAGATGTCCCAAGGAGCACATGCGTGGCTGAGCTGCAATCCCCTTGTCCATCTCAGTGTTTAAACAACAAACATCATGCATCCACGTGTCACCACTTTCTGGGCTGGTTCGGCCCAGTTCCATGGCTATTGGGGTGGGGGACTCACAGACCCACACCCCAGGAGAGGGGAAAGCGGGGAAGGGAAAATGCAGGGAGATGGGCCTACAAACACAACAGCTGCAGCAAGCTAAGGGAGAAAACTAATTTACTAAATATGAAAGTGGAATGCAAGATAACACAATATAATACATTATAATTGGAATTGAAGCTAATTAATCAAATAAAATGAGAGTGCATTCAAAACTGAAGGCCTTACTCTAATGCTGAAGGTGCACACAGCGCAGAGATGGGCAGTAAAAGAAGTGGCAACCTCGTGACTCCCAAGCAGTTTGATCTCTCCCTCCAAATGGAAAACGGAAACGGGACAGTCAAAGTCATCTGGGATACGTCGTTCTTCTCTGCTGAGAACCACGTTACCCAGAAATGTTGACAACTCACAGAACCAGAGCATCAACTCTTTAACTCCTAGTGCTCTACGTGATGTTATTGTGTGGAATACTGACAACAAAAATCATAAAATCATGACACCACAGAACTGTCTCGGTGGGTGCTCACCTGAGCTAAGCGGACCACAGAAACCACAGAGAGGGGCTCGGTCCCCAGGCTCTGCTTTTCACAACTACGACAGCTTTGCTGTCACAGAACAGGCAGAAGGGAAGCACTCAGAAAATGTCACCCCAACCCACCAGGCTGTGCTTTAATGCTGTTGCTTTTTTATACTCTCCCAGAAGTCCCTTTGATCGCGTATTTATTTTTAAACCCCTCATTAGAAATCACACAGATTGAATAACGTTGAATCGCTGTGGGTTAGCCGCAGAGCTCACCCATCACATAAATGGGAGGGCATACACTTGATCTGCATATTCTCTAAAGAGGTGCAATCACGTGAAGGTTAAGCATGAGCCAAAGAACTTTCCTTTCTCTTTCAAGCCCTTTGATGAAGCTGACTAATGGCTGGACTGCAGTTGAAAAGCACTGACAGGAGTGAGAGAGCCTCTACGTGTATTTAGAAGTGGAGAATCAGTACAGACATTCATTGTAGGGCTGGGTTATTACATTCTTCACTTAAATTTTCTTGAAGAGAGAGCATCCGGCACAAATGAAGTCACCTGGTCTCATCTAAGGCACAGTAGCAGACTTCATGCTACATTATTCTCCATGTCATTCCTACTAATCCTAACAGCCACAACACAGCGCCTCATACCACACCTTGAGAGCTGAGATTGCCTGTAAGATCAAGGCAGGAATGAAGAAAAGGGCTACGAAGGAGCTGGAGTTACCCCAGTAAAACACTGCCCTTGTGATTTTTAATTGGCTCTGGAGTAGCAGCAAGCCTGCACTCTGGTGGTGCCCGTCACCGTAATTGCTTTCCAATCCTTACCGCATACAGGGCACATTAAGCTTCCCCTTGCCTGATGACATATCTACTGTGTACAGTAATAACAAATAACCACTAACCATAATCTTTTAAATCACATGAATTACGAGATCGGTTCTGGCACTCAAAGTTTACATTGCCCAGGCAAAGAAAACCTCTCTTCCAAAAAACCAGCTCCCAGCACCAGCAAGGGCTGTCAGCACAAATCCTTCACTACAGCAGCTGGAAAACAAAGGTCTAAATGTGTATGGAGGTTTAAAGCTGTGCAAATCCCAGCCTTCTGACCAAAGAAAGGGACTCCTCACATTCCTAAATGAAAGCAGAAATGACCTTAAAGACCTACAAAAGTAGTGAAAATCCTTCCTGCGAGCAGAGGGCCACAGCCGTGCTTTGATTTATGCCCCATTTCATCTTACCCAGCTGACCCTATGCAATACAGCATGGCAAGTGAAGCAGGCAGGGTCTGCTACCAATGTTTGCAGTGTTAATAAAGCCCAGCCTGGCCCTGCTGCTCACTGCGGCAGCAAACGTGGTGATGGTTAACATTGCTGCGCTGAGTACAGGCTGCTGCAGGACTCAGGGAAGACTGATACAGTTCCTTCTCAACTATCCAGGGTGTAAAATAATGTGGATAAGCAAAACCACAGATATTACAAAATATGTATAAATTAGGCCCCGGGAATGTACAGAGAAGAACGGAGCTGATGCAGTGAGGATGCACAGCACCGAGCGCTCAGCTGCATGCACATTGCTCTGAGCATCCCTATGTTGTGGCATAGCTGATCCACTGTCTCGAAAGCCATTTGGGGATAACCAAGGCATGCCTGGAAGCGCCAGGAATGTCACACCTAGATTTCATTCTGCACCAAAACCCGGGCCTTCCTCAAAAAGGAAACAGGAAGAATTCCTCCCATGGAGGAGACCAGCTGGCTGCAGCAAAACAGAGTTAATCTGAGCAGCTGAACAGTTTTGCAGAGAGGGAAGGTGAAATTGTAATTGCTCTGAAGAAGGCAAAAGCACTTGATGATTTAGAGATTATTTCAAAACGTACATCACCTGTTACTCCAGGGCATGGGAGTTTCCAAAGCAAAAAGAAATTAAAGAGCAAATTACACAAATGACTCCCAGTGGATTTCATTATTCCTACACAACACAGCTCTGCACAACAGCACTCGGGGCTGCTCAGCACGGATGCGGGGTCTGCACCCCCAGTGCCAGCAGGCACCCGCAGCACAGAGCAGGTGACAAGCCCCTACGTCATCCCAGACCTACCCAGAGCACACAGCCACAAGGGCACGTACACCACGAGCACCAAGTGCAGCAATTTCACTTATCTGGAATCAAACATCCACGGTAAAATGAAAGAAGTGACAGGACCAGAACTGATGAAAGCATAAGTAGATACATTGTTCTCTAAAAGCTGACACGGTTGGTCAGGGTCTAAAGATCAGGAAAGGAAATTAACTCAAATCTAAGTCTGTTAATACAAAGCAGAAATGTCAATCCTGGATGGCCAAGCACAAGGAACAGGCAGCAATAGTCCCTCTGTGGTATCAGTCACTGCAATGCGTTTTAAATTATGTCACGTTGTCCGTATGTCACATGACATATGGATTCTGCCACATTATACCACAATGAATTAAAACACATCATCAGTAACAGCCTTAATGCACAATTCCCATATATTGTTACTGTAGAATGAGGTTGAAATAATAGCATTAGAGAAGAAGAAAATTAACAAACAGACAAAAAAAAGACATTTAGCAAAGTATGAGAACCTAGAACTTAAATAGAGGTTGTCAGCATTGCAAATCATTGCCTTGGACAGACTTAAGTCCGCTTGCATGTATTGCTCTGCTAACAGTGCTGCTCTGATTTCCGGGTGTAAGGCACTGCAGCTTGTAACTAATAAAGCCAAGGAGCAGCTCATTCACAGATACAACACAAAGAGGAGAATGCCATCTACAAAATGTTTTGCAGATCCTGGCTTATGGCAAGCCTTAATGAAAAGAAAGCATAAATTGAGTGGTGGATGGAGAAGGAACACGCAACCCCAGAGAGCACCCCTGGCTTCAGGTGGCCTTGCAGGGGCAGTGGCAGCCCTGGCTGCGTGATGTGCTGCCCCACTCCTGGCTTCCTAAAGCATTCAGCTTGCTCCACTATAAGTCCCACGTTGAGTGTCACTTTTGGGGAACTGGCGCATGGGGTGAGGAAGAGAAGTGGGCAGCCCTGCAGGTATACATCACAGCACACACTTTATTCCCCCAGTTTCAACAGGAGGATACCAGGCACTGGGCCTGACGTTCTTATTTCTACCTAATTCACTCTGTATTACCATCTATTTTCCTAGCAAAAAGCTCACTGGTCAATCCTGGATGTAAGAGGTTATCTTGCCAGTAAGGTAATAAAATAAATGTATGCAACTCCCCTGCAGATTGTCATCAAGCCCTGTAAGCCTATTACAAGGATTGGCCAGATCAGCAATGGGATATGCAGCTTCCTCCTCTAAGCTGCTTTTCTCAATTCAGCTCAGGTTAGCAATGAACAGAAGTTACTGTCTGGTGGCTCCTGTGCAAGCCATCCCTTCGTATCCCTGCAGTCCTGCTGTGCAGGATGTGTGCCAGCCCGGCCCTCTGCATCCCACTCCTCCAACTCACAGGGCCACACTTGCTGCCTGGAGCGACAAAACCATACCTGGACGGTGCTGAAGAAGGCAGCTACGTAGTGAGATAATTCCATTCAAAGTCTAGAGGGCAAAGTTGTCACAGATGAAATATCATTGTCTATTATCTGTTGGCAAACGCAGCACATAATGGCAGCCACTCAACTTAATGGCTTACATTCCAGTTCCTTCAAATGAGCACATCACTGCCGTATGTAATCACAGTATATATTTAAAAGTATAATTTCCATCCAAAAAGACCGTAGCTGGAGCATTATGACTCACACAGCTCCCTGTGCATCAGAAAGCATGCCATGCAGACCATGGGGGCCAACTCTTGTGCCCAAGTGGACTGTGGACATGATCCCTGGCAGCAGCACATGGCAACCCCACCCTGACCTGGCTGGCAGACCCCAGCTGCTGAGAGCCCCTTGCTCTGTGCCCAGGGATCAGACATGGTTCCTGAAGTGCATGTTGGTAAGTGATAGAGTCATCAAACAGAAGTGCAGTGGAATTAGAAGGCCTCCCTCCCCATACACCTATTCCAGAGCTTAGCATCTGGATAGCTAGAGTTTCAAACTTGGTTTTATTTCTGCCATAATAAAATCAGCTCCACAGCATAACTAGTGTGTTCAAGTTAAAACAGGGCCAAATGCATGGGGGAAGAAGCATGCAAATACAATTTGTTTTTCCAGGCAACATGATGTTTTCCCTGGCTAATAGATTCAATTCATTAAATTCATTAAGGAACAAAAAGAGCCAAGCAAACTACTTGCAGCAAACATTTGCTGATTTTAGCAGCATTTCCTCTTAGGTGAATTATCCACACACAGATTGGCTTTCACATAATTATTTTTACCTGCTATGATTTGACAACTTTTTCCAGTCTAACTTCATTATGTAAAAACTACATGCTCTGTAACTACTGCTTCAAATAACGATAATTCCTAATTTCCTTAGTGGATCAATTAAGTCTCCTGGCACTACTCCACTCCTGGACTCACTGACTACCACATTCACATACAATTTTCAAGATGGTCAGGCTGAACATTCATGTGAGCAGATATTTGCACAAGGATTTGCAACACTATCTTAAGGCAAACATCTGAGTTGTCTGAAGGGGTTTGGAATGAATAAATTTTTGCATTATTCACCTACCTCTAGAAATAACGCTCCATCTGTTCATAGAACAGCTCCCTTTTTTTCACTCAGATAAATGAAGGTCATGCAAGTGAAAGAGGAATTTGCACATCCCCAACCATGCACACTGAGAAAACGCACGTGTACCTGGTCAAGGTCATTAACCAGTCAGGGAAAGAAATACAGCTGTCAGGTTAAGGGGAGTGAGTAATCACCTAGTGTATCATTGCTGCGACAAGCACCCCGGGACACAGGCTGGAGTCGGAACATGTCCTTTGCAATTAATCATTAATCAGGACGCGTTACGACAAAGAAGTCAAATGGCAACTCTAAGGGTGAACCAAAACGCTACTTTCAAAAGACCTATGCTTAAAAAACGTCAACTCCCAGATCAGAGGGGAAAGGCAAATGGAGCATGACAAAACCCATCCCAGCCCCTGGGTGGAAAACATTCAGCTCATCCTGGGACGTGATTCAGCCCAGCAGGACAGGCAGCACAGCTCGTGTGAAGCTCAGCTCTGGCTGTGCGGGCTCTGCACTGAAGATCCTTCCTTTCCATGGCCTGTTCCAGGGCACTTGCCCTACAGAGGTCCCAAATGAGGGCTGGTTATGTTCTAGAAAAACAACAGGACAGGGCCAGAGGCAGCTCAGAAATGGTATTCAGAAGAACATGATGATGGGCATCCAGGCTCAGCCTGCAGAAAGGCAAACAGCTGAATGCAAAGCTCCAAAGCTTTTCTTATTTTCCCATATTGCCATTCTTCCTTGCTACATGCAGAGCACAGAAAGCAGCTTGGGCTGTAGGCTCTGTCCTTATTCATGTGAATAGTGGAACCAAAGTCAGCGGGAACATCTGTGAGCCTACACTCCCCGAACACATCAGATTCTTGCTTCGAGAAGTACCTAACCCTAGTGTCTGTTGTCTCAGACAACAGATTTTAGTGCTGCTGCCTGCAATTTTTGGTGCAATTTTTTTCAAGCAAAACTAGCATGAACTAGAGTCTGAAAAGGTTGCTACACACGAGTACAGAGCTGAGGGTGCCTGATGACAACCCAACTGAAATCTGGACTGAAACTTACCCAAGCTGTCATGGCTGAGCTCATTGGAGTGTGTCAGCCCATTAAAGGATCTGCTCAGGACCAGCTTCAGCTATCATTTATTATTTGCCAATCTACACTCAGTTACAGTGTACATACCATGTGCTGGGCAGCTTGTGGCAATCAAACCCATGGTTCAGGCAGGTATAGCAGAGTGAAAACAGTGATGGACAGCCATAACTGTCTACAGGAGAATGGCTAAAACTGTGCCAACTGCAACTACACTGCTCCTAGAAAGGTGCTGAGCAAACAGAGGCAACACATTTGCAAACGCACATTAACCAATAACAAAATATGCCCAACACTCAGAAATAAAAACTTTTGCTATAGCTATACTGACTAGTTGCTGAAAACAAGAGCATGTATACCTGCCCACAATGCAGCCTGTTTCATCACATATATTCCCTGGGCTTTATAAATGCTATGGCAAACCCTGGCAGCACTAGTTATTTCTAGGTATCATTAAAAATTGATGCTATTTGTTGAAAGCATTCAAGATGTTCTCTTTGGGCAAGTGTTCAGCGAGTACCCTCTTGTAGACATCTCATAATGAATTTTTACTACTGGCCTAGATACATACTCCACCTGGAAGAACTAAGTGGCTCTAGTAAGCTTTCAGTCTGAGTAAATCCTCATTTTAACAAGCCCTGTGAAAATGGGGTAGGAGCTCAGATTGCCTCTTATTTGTGTTTCATGGTTCACCCAAAGAGAAAGAGACAGGCAGGATACAATGTGATCCTTCATACAGGTTTCCACTGGGGCTGCATACCTCTCAGTGCTTTTCACTCCTTCAGCTCTGGCACGGAATGAATGCATTACCTTACCCTCACAAATTTTCCCATTACTTTTTATGGCCAGCATTTCTCATGATGGCAGCTGCCCTCCTTCCAAACTGCACAGCTGGACCAGCCAGAAAAATTTATCCAAAAGGAAGCAGGATGGAGAGGAGAAGCAGAATGACAGCAGTGGTCAAGCACGTTGTTACAAAACCTTCCTTCCCTCCCACTGCCTCCATAACACCTGGAATCAGAGAAAACCTGGACATTTCAACTCCACGGGGAGACATTTCCTTAGGTTTCTGTTTGGTCAAGGTGAGATTCTGGGGCCACATTCAGTTCCAGCCACAAGAAGATGGCTTTGAGGATGGTTTGCAGGCCTTGCTTTTTCAGATTAAATACTTGACAAAAGAGGTTGTCCAAAGTGTGCTACTGCCTCACTGGAGAGTGTGTCATTTCTACAGCAACATAATAGAAAAAAAGATAATTTCCCCTCCAGTTCAGTCACAGTCTTTGACAACCTGGACCACAGGTAGAGTTTGCTGTCACATAGGCTTAGGGATCCTGTGATGCAGCATAAAGCAGGATAGAACAGCGCAAGAAACTAGAAACAGGACCCAACAACTGTTTGTTGCAGTCCTCATTACCTTCACATCTTTACTGCAATATGGAAGAGGTAACATTCAATTACCTTCCCCAATCGTATCAAACAGGGAAACCTTAAAAATACCTCAGAGTACCAAGTAATGAAGCTAATAAATGGGAGGCCAGCTCATTCCAGACACATATTAAATGGCAGAGATGCTCACAGGGCAAGGAAGCAGGGCAGCAACAACTGCAGGAAATCAGAGGAGCCTGAAAAGCACTGCAATGAGAACAAGAGCTGTAAGAAGCTGTAACAATCCCTCCTCCTCTGGTTTGTTCTGCACAAGGCAACTCATTTCAGACAGATATTGATAGAGTGGGAGGGATTCAGAGAAAAGCAACAAAATTTATCAGAGGTTCTGGAGGGATTAATATCCAAAAAGAGATTAAACCCGTTAAAAGCTCAGCTAAACCACCATTACAGACACTGCACTAACACAGCTTAAATAGTTCCAGGAAAAGTATTATTTATGTACGAGGGCTGCTCCAAAAGTAATGTTTCCTGGTGGGGGCTACATTGGAAAATGCTATTTTGTAGCTAAGAATTTGCTCTATCAAATAGTGTTACCGCGCTCTTTCCAGTCATTTCAATGGACATAAATAGAAGGCATTAATTTTGGAGCAACCCATGTACAATGGGGAGAGCTAGGAGCGTAACATCTGAAATGGAGAGAGAGGATCCATTTTAACTGTCTAAAATCAGAACACCAAGAACAACACATTTCCTGCCTGCAAGGTGAAGAAGTCTTTGAATAAAAAACAAATGGAACTCGGGTTGTTGACATCTGTCTAGAAGAAATCTCTCAAAAGTAAGATGAGCAAAGGCAGACTGCGGGCATACCATAACGGTACCAGCAGCTATGCCCAAGTGAGAGCTACTGCAGGCAAACGGGCTCTGATAGAAAGGCTCTGCAGTCTGAGGTGAGACCTCAATGTTTCCTCGATACAAGGTGAGCACCAAAACCCTCCCTGCTGTATGCACACAGTCCCACAGCAGCCCAAATAATACACTGATAGACTAGACACCATCCTCACTGTCATAAACTGGGCTGGGACAGTATTACAGCCCAACAGCAGCACTGTGAGAGCAGCACTATTTGTTCACATACTGCAATTAAGGACATGCTCTCTGAGTGCCTTGCTTTCTCTCAAACATGCCTGATTTTGATAAAGCCCAGTGTTCTCTCCCAAACTGCAGCACCCACAGTAAGGCAGGGGGGCTGTGGGGGTCTCTCTCTTTGGTCCACAAGACAGATGTGGCCATGGAGATGTCACCTTGCTGGGAGCCGCAGCTCTCCCAGGCAGCCCCATCCCTGTGCTGGAAGCAGCGCAGTGCTGCTGGAGGCAAGGGGCACAGTGACTCCCTCCAATTCTTCCACTTCGCTGTGCTGAGGCCTGGGGCTTTCTGGATGTGCAGCCTCACCTCTTTCGCTCTCCTGAGAATTTACTTGTCCCAAAATGTACGTATTCAGACACATCATCTTTCTCTTCTCAAAAAGGCGAAAGTCACCTCGCTCCCAGCATTACTGGCACGCCTTGCAAAAACAGACCCTCAAACAACTTTTAACAACTCAAGTCAGCAGCCAGTTAAGTCCAGAGAAGATTTGTGATGTCTGTAAAGCAGGTTATTTCAGTGCCCCAAACAGCCTTAATTAAATAAAAATATACAGTAATTCTACAGAGCTCCTCCATAAAGGTGCACCACCACTGACGGCAACTTCCAGCGCTGTTTCTACAGCTGTGAAGTCCCAGCTGCTCCATCTTTGGGTTACTCAGAGCCAGAGAGGCTGTATCTTTTTCACTTAGATTGATCTGTGGGAATTAAAACACAGATTGTGAGCTGGTAGCAGGTTGTGGCACGTTTGCCTACAGACAGCACTAACTACCCAAGGGAGAAAGGAAAGCATTCCTTGGTGCAATATGCCTGCTTCCCAGGGGCAATTGTCTAAAGAGAAAACAACCTCACTTCCTTTGCTCTGAGCTTTGGGCAATGAGAACACCTTTTCTGGAAGTTCATGCATCTGTGCAAAGCCATCAGAATAGCACCCACGGGTGCCCAACATCCCTGTGAGCATCATCCTCTGTGCAAATGAGCAGGAGGTTGTTTTTCCCAGGGTAGCACAGATGTGTCACCAAGAAAGGCACAACCCCACAGTGCTCAGACACTGACAAGAGATCAGAAGAGGCTGAAATCTCAAGAGAATTTCTCTGCCAGTCCTGCAGAATGAGGGGGAAGGCAGATGCCTCCATCCTGTTTGACCCAGCAGAACCCAATGTTGCTCAGTCTGCCGGCCCTGCTCCATCAACCAGGGCATGCTGCACAGCAGCCCAAGCTGCAACGTCCCCACAAATGCACCTACTGATAACCCCAGCAGCCAAGTAGCACCCCCCAGCCTCCATCAGACAGCTGCTCTCCTGAAACCGTGCACACCGGGAAACCTTGGCTGCTTACTTTGTGCTTTAAAAGCTCCAGGATGCAGGGGGCAGAGACCCCAAAACCTCTCCAGGAGGAAGGCAGGGATGCTAACATGATGCCAGGTCATCCCCCAGCTCCCCATTAGGTAGCGGTCCACACAATGCAGAAGCTTGTGATGCACAGCTCTAACTAAATCTGCAGGAGGGTAGGATTCCAGATGGCTGAGTGCAACAATCCAGGGAAAAATTTAGCCAGGATACTGTGGCTTAACTCAGTGCCCTTTGCACAAAGTGCTGCCGGGGCTTAGTTGCCCCCACTGATGGCACCTACACTCACAACTCAACACTAACGTGTTCAGAAGTTGCTGTATTTCTCACTCCTGATTTACTGCTGATGTGGTCCAAAAGCCAGTGGTCAGGGCCAAGATGTGAAGTGACAGTGGGTTCTCTTTCAGATTTCCAAACAATGGGATCAATCTGTTGTTTCATTTGGGCCCATCTCCTGAGAGCCACTAGGAACATGGTTGCTGCACAAAACAGTAGAGCAGACTGAAATATAGGAGCAGCCTATGAGGAATTGTGGTTTGGGGACATAAAATAGTGTAAATTTTCCAATTCCTCCAAGGACTTAAATTTCCTAAATTCACTTCTAATTAATCTTTTTCAGCACCAAAATGTGACAAAAAAAAAAAAAAAAAAAAAAAAAAAAAGAAATAAGCACAGCCATTAGAGTTTTATGTTCTGAGGTATCTTCCTCATTTACAGCTCCTGTACACTTTTCAGGATAATTAGTTCCCTTTCCAAATGCTAACGCTTTCCCAGTTGCTAGGAGGATTGCTGTTTGGATGCTGCAAGGACAGAACCACACCGACATGTTTTTCTTTCTCCCCATTATTCTTCTGAGAAGCAACGGGTGTGCTCACATCCCTGCTCCACACCTTCAGAGTGCCTATTCAGAACTCTTCTTACCATAACAATCTTGTCAAATCAATTCATCATTAAGGACAGATTTTATTTTTTTTCCCTTGCCACTGTGTGTTAATTAGCAAAAGGGTTGCCATGGGAACCCAGCAACACTAGCTAACACCACATAATTTGCCATCTTGGCAAATGTGGACTAGAGCTCTGCAACAGGTGAAACAACAGGCACCATGCCTGGGGCACACATCGAAGCCAGGTTTGCTGCTTGGGTAAAGGCCTTTGCATCACTTTAGTAAAAAGAAAAATAAAAAGGGTTGTGAAAACTTCTCCAGTCTTGGACGTTAGGATGAGCTGGTTATTCTGCACACGAGCCTGAGGGCAGGCTCCCATTTTGAAGAGGTTTTCGAAAATTCAGTTTGAGGACCCAGCTAGGAACCCAACAGAGGCTGCTCCAAACCTGCCTGATCCTCAGAAAGCATCTCCTGGCCAGCAGCCCACATTTTTAGTGAGCACCCAGTACCTACTCATCCTTCCATCTTTTGGCTGAAGAAGTTCTCCTCCCTGTGGGTGTCTGTCCTGAGCGCTTGTCAGCCTCCTGTCACAGACAGCTCCTCCATTCCCCTGATTGCCCTTGTCCCTGTTCCAGTTTGAATTCATTTTGCTGAATATTTGCAATCAAATGGGCTACTCTATTCCAAGTGAGGTTGCACCACTGTCTGGCACAGCAGCATCAATCTCTACTAGAAATTCATCTCCTAATACACCCTTGGATTGTACCTTGCTTTTTTATGGCCATCTCACACTGTTAGCTCATTGTCAGTCTTTGATCACCCTGATACAGCTCAGGCTTCTTCCTGCAAGCACAACACAAGGCTGCAGCAGGAACTGCTCTCCCTGTGAGCCACACACCGCTGTCTGCTGGCGCATGCAGCTGCAACCCTCATATCTCTTCTCTGGTTGTTTGGTTACCCTGGTAATGCTCAGTATCATCCTCTGCTAATGCAAGAAGAAGAAAAACTCAAAGCTTAAATCACTTTAAATAGTCAGAATTCATTACCTGGGTAAAATGGCCCAAATTGCAGCGCCAAACTAATAAAAGCATTTTTTCAAAAGAAGAAAAGAAATATATATCACAGCATCCCCCAGCAAAGAAAACCTGAAATAAAAGCAAAAGGGATTTGTCTGCACCTTGTTAAGCCAGCTCCTAAGGAATGCAAGACCGGGCACGTAGCAGCAGATCACCTCAGTGCGTCAGACCAAGGCCACTGTCCCCTCCTGTGCTCACTGGGAGAGAAGTCATTTTGGCCTTTACAACCTCTAAAATACTGGAGGCCAAATGCTCTGAGTTGTTGCACTGAATGCACCATGCTGAGCGCAGCCACATCCACCACACGCACAAGTGTTTTGCAGGAAGGACGCAGCCAGCTATTGGTTCTTCGGTTTTGGTTTGTTTGTTTTTCCTTTTCACTATCTTTCACTGCGAAGGTGCACATCAGTCCCACCTCCACACACCTCCTCCTGCTCCAGACCAGGACTCAGTCCCAAAGCAATCCATCCACAGATCTGTTCTCTCCATCTTGAATAAGCAGATATTTTGGCACTCAGGGAAAGATGGAAACATTTTCCATACCTGAAAACTTTTTCTGTCATTCCCTGATCACTCCTGAACGTACTCTCCGAATAAACATTTGTGGTTCACACTAAAAGCCTCAGAAATATTCTTTCTCAGGCTGACGTTTCCACACTGATTTGCTTTCCTGTTAAATAGCTCAGTAGCTCTGAAAGGCATAAACATGGCAAGGAGCAGAAATGCTAAATCAAGGTTGGTCTCCAAAGCCCCTGACAGCCTGCAATGAGAGACTCGGGATCAGAAAAGACAACCTTTTGTCAGAAGAGATAGTCCATGGGATATCCCAAGCCCCAGTGCTGGGACACATCGGTCTGTCACAGGTCATAAGAACATCGTGTGCTTAAAGCAAAGAGCTTTCCTCTAGAAGAGGGCACTGAGCTGAGTTTATATCAGTGAAGGCTCAAGGTCAATACAACCCCATCAAGCTGAAGCAGGTCAAAAGCTGCTTCCTGAATTAATGGTAATTGGTCTAGTTTCAAGCAGACAGGAATCCAGAAGCCACCAGTAGAGTTAGGAAATCAATGCCAAAATCTTAGATTTCCCAACTTCCAGTAGATTTATTTTTGGCATATCTGAGCATGAATGAGACCAGGACTGAATCCTCTAATCCCAGGGTAGGATTGGGCTACCTATTCCTGCAGGATTTTTGCTAAGGGGAATGATATCAAGAGATATCAAAAGATCAAGAATTAAGGAAAAAGAAAGTGGTAGCCAGGCCATCCAAATTTGAGAAATGGTACGCTTATACCTAGCTAACTCCCAGACATTTCTGTGGCATCCAAGTCAAATTTGATTTTTCCTTTACCCATAATAAAACAGAAGCCACGTGCAATATTCCATACTGAAGAAGATAGGTAACAACAAACAATAAACATGCTCATTCCTCAATGTACCCCAAGTTGCACTACAAACCTTACACACTGCCATGCAAACAGACAAAGGTTGAAGCAGAGGAACAGAATTTGAAATGGAAAGCAGAAGCTAGAGAGTCCTTCAAAAGCAATTCAACAGTCATTTCAATTGAGTGATGTGACACAGACACAGCTTTCTAACTTCTTGACCAGGATTTGAGGATCTGCGTCCAAAGAGAAATGCTCTCTCCTTGTGTAACCCAACAAAGAGCTGCTATTGGATGAACGTTTCTGCTTTCAGATCAGTCTGGGCTACTGCAGACCGGGAATATATTTAAAAGGGGGAAAAACAAAATGCTATCATACTCTTCTAGGGGAATGGTTTTGCTCATGTGTCTAACCTGAAAACACTTAGGACCACCAATGCAATCAGCACATGGAGATGAGGAATTGCACCTACACAGGTGAAGGTAACAGCACAGCGGAACCAGCCCCAAGCCCCAGACAACATTCCTCCAGCCCTTCTTAGAACCATCTTAAGGACTACTTCTGTCTTTCATAGATTTATGCCTATCAACCCTCGTGAGCATGCACTGCAGATCTCCTAGATAAGAGACAAAATATCCCCTGATCCACCTGCCAGGATTTTGTCTCTCTTTTCTCTACCTGAACTGGGTGTTGAGCCACACTATTCTGCCCCCAGAACCCCCAAGCCCAGAGAGGCAGAAGGAAAGCACAGGCGTGATACCACTCAAACTCAGAGCCGCACATCAGCTGCGTGCTGACAGCTCTGCAGCTCAGACATCTCCTTATCTCCTCTCTCTGTTCAGTGCTCTTCCTACGAGCCTTTTCTCTAGCAGCTTTAATTTAAGCACTGCCTTGCAAGCAGAAGATGTGGTACTCTTATTGACAGAGCTTTATTGGGAAGCACAGATTTATACTTGCATGCAAATCACTCGAGCATATAGAAACTTTGTTCAGAGGTAGCTGAGAGCTTTCCGTGTAATGCTGCTCTGGAAATGTATTTGCAAAGGATCTAAACCAGCTAGCTCCACCACTGGCACCAAGGTTTGTGCTACACCAGTTTCACCTCGGTGAAAACACCCACCAAATAGCGTATCTCCCCCAAAATCATACAGTCCAGAAGTAGAGGTGGGTTACAGGGCCACAATGGCACGTGTTTCCCTCCCTTTGGCCCTGATGACTTCTCAGTCTACTTGTTCAGGGTGCAGTGTCTAGAAAAGGGCTGAAGAACACTCAGAAGTCCTGCTGCACAAACACTCCAAAGCTCTTAACAGCTTCTCCTCCTAAATTCCTTGCTTGGACCAGAATTCCTTTCCTTAATTTAACAGCACGGATCTATCCGCAGAAATTAAACTTGTCACAAAGCAGTCTCCCTCTGGCCTGATACGCTGTATTCAGAACCAGTACAGCAGGGCTTGGGAGCACAGGATGAGCCTAAGAAGGCTAAGGAAAATGAAAGAAATTGAAGAAAAGAATAAAATAAAACAATAACAGGATTGCCTGAGCAACCCTGAGCAAAGAGGAAAGAAGCTGCTGCCCATGGAGACAACTACTGCACACATGCAAACTCTTCCACCGCAGTGCCCGAGGCAGTATTAATAACAGGGGTTTTAAATTACTGTTATCTCAGCCATCCCCTTTTTATTTTGTGCCTTGTACAATGGAGATTTCTTTGTCATTTTTCAACTCTGCCACTTGATACCTTCAAGATGACAACCTGTGCAGACGAGGCAGCAGACCTACCAGCTGCAGTCCCAAAGCCACCAGTGCTACAGGGCTGCTGTGCTGAGTTAGCCTCTGCTTCCCAACCTCAGAGCTGGAAACAGGAGCAGACTGAGCAGGGCCCAGGAGGGATTTTGCAGAGAAAACTGTGGGCAGCTGATAACCTCAGGGTAATTCTTCAACTGAAAACTGAAGGGAGTTTCCTCCTTCATTGCCTGTTTGGGTTTTGTTGTTTTTTTTTTTGGTGTCCTGCATGAAATTCTCTTCCATTCAGTGATGCCTCTGGGAAATCAGCAGCCAAGGCTTCTCTGTGCTTTTCAGCTTCTTTTGCTTTCATTTCTAATTACAGATAGTACAGATTTCTTTTTTTTCTTTCTTTTCTTCCTTTTTTTTTTTTTTTTTTAACCTATGTGTACATACAGAGGCACGTGTGTGTGCGTGTGCATCACTTCTGAAAGTCCTCAAATGCAATAAAGGCTTCAGTGCATACCACAACTGTAATTACTTGGTAACGATCCATTCGCTACTGAAGAGTTTTATATAGAAGATTAAAAAAAAAAAAAAGCCCCAAAGAAAGTGTGCACAGACATCCAGGTCCATCCTGCCATCAAACTCCAACTCCTCAGCTGCCTTCCCTCACTGTGCTGAGGGCACCGCAAGGCAACCAGCTCCTTCTCTGCAGGAACCACAGACACCAGCCACGAGCTGGGAGCTGGTGCAGCCTGCTAACTGCATCAGCATGTTAATGAACACACAGCAAACCAAGCTCCAATGGAGGAGGAAGGACAAGGGCAGGAGATGTGGTGGCAGCCAGCCTGGTTACCTGCCAAAGATGTCAGCGGCTCTGCTGTGTGCATGCATCCACCATGAGAGAGGAATAGAGAGCATCTTCATTAGGGCTAATAGCAGTTTAGGTTCAGTCTTTCCCACTCTCCATCACCTGTAAGATGTCACAGTGTGCTCTGCCATACTCCAAGGGGAACAGCAACTCTCCTGCCTGCTTGACCTCCTCTACCCCAGAGCAATACAATGAGATTTTGCTTAGTAGTGTTTTGTTTTCCAACAAAGATAACCTCAGGTGCATAGGAGCACAGCCTGCAGGGACAATCCGACATCCGGGGGTTGTGCTGCTGCCTCCAGAGCACAAGTGTAAATCCCAAGGCCAGCGTGGTTGAGTCAAACCCTTGGTATAGAAAGACAGTGGGTTTTCAGTAGTGTCAGCATCCCCTTTAGCCTGACAGCTCCTGCTGTCTCAAGAAAGCATTTCTGCCCTAAACAAGCTTCGGAAAATCACTTATTTTGACTCTTATCTTCCCAACACCTTGACAAAAGGATCCCAGCTGTCAGGAGAGGATATTATCTTAACTTAGAGGTAATGTGAGCAGCACAGCTGTATTTTCTAGCCTTACCCCTGTGCAGGCAGCTTCACAGTGTTACTGAGAACACCGCTGCCCAGCCAAGAAACTGTGGCTACAGGACAACAATGTGCTAGATATCACTCTCCCTTCTTACAGGCACCAAGATATCTTAGGAGTTTCTTTGATTTAAACATGCTCCTGTCCCAAGCAGTCAGTGCTAGAAGTTGAAGGCTGCCTCCCCGCTGGCTTTTCAAGGTACTGGCCTCAGGGGTAGAGAATTTTGGGGAAGAAAGCAGTGCAGTAATTCCTAGTCAGCTGACAGGCCTAATTTATCAGTAAGAAAAGATTAGAAACAGGGAAATGCTGTGTGCCCCCTAAAGAAAATCACCATCTGCACTGAACAGCAAAGAATTATTCATCAGTAAGATAAATAAAAGACTGCAAACTCCCATAACACACTGTTCTCTAGTCCCTCTAAAAGCCCACTTCAGCTTCTTGCAGGAAAAAGGCAGAGACAGTCTCAGTTCACTTTAGGAAATACTGTCTATTCAAGAAATATTTATTTTGGCTAATTTTCCAAAGGGCCACTGACATATGCATGTAGAAGGAATGGTGCTCACCCTGCAAACACACACAGCATTAGCAGTGAAATTTATAGAACAGAAAAGAGGGCAGCAATCGGGGTATTTCACTTGCAGGTGCCACTGTACCAGCATCCTCTGCCTGCTGCAGCAAACCGGGCACTTTTAATTTGGAAACAAAAGGAAAACAAGATAAAAGACAAACCTAGGTTCTCAGAGGAGGAAAAATCGCAATGTTACAGAATTCTAATGGGCACAATTCCTTCTTGTATCTTAATGGGAAGGACATACTTGTCCATTCAATTTCAAAAATACAGCATTCAAAAATCCAGCTACACAGACATCTCTGCTGCTGGATTTCAGGTTTGCAGCTGAGATGCTGTGGATTTGGTCAAGCATAAGCATACCACTACCTCCATGCTGACAGAAAACCCCAGCTGGAGGGCCTCCCCTCGGCCCATAGGGTCTTGGTATTCCCTGAAACATCCAAATAACAGTGTATCTTGTTAGAACAGCCACAAACAACTCTGAAACAATGCAAAGCCTGACAATTTCTGACTTCCAAAATCTTGTGGTTAGAACACTTCGCTTTGTTATTCCAGCCATGGGCAAGTGGTCCTGAGAAAACACCTCAAAGCAGACCCTAACAGTCATGGACTAAACTTGCCTATTTTTGAGTACTAAAAGGTTCACTTATACTGCTACTGAATTCACAGTAGACAGAAAAGAAATGGAAAAGCTGGAGCATTAAGAAAGTGGCTTTTCTCGTTAAACTGGCCTCAATTTCTCAGGTGTCCTGTTGAACATTGTGGAGGTCACACCTCTATGCTGCTATGAAAAGGGAAGAAGCCTCTGAAACCTGAAGAGTTTAATAAGGAATGCTGTATTCCCAAATTGCCTCAAATGCTTTACAGAGCATTATGAGTTTCAGTTTTATAGGTCCAAACCACTAACCAAATAAAAAGTCTATTTCTACCAGATTTTCAAGTCACAGTTTGTGGAAGGCCAGAATACAAGAGCTCCTGTGAAGCAGTGAAGCCCTGCCCCCAGCTTTGGTCTACCAAGTACCCTGCCAGCTGCCAGGCTTTGTGCTCCCCATGAGCAGGATTTCACTCTTTCCTATATTAACTCCACACCATCTACTCTTTCCTACGCTATTCCCATTCTTGAGGCACAACTCTTACCGAAAAGTGACAACAGCCCATCAAAAGGCCCTTCAGTCCTAATGGTGCCACACATTGCATGCCACACCGTGACACACAATCACGCTGTCCCATTTCCTTCTCCTTTATATTTTCCATAGATCTCCCATGCGCGCACAGATTTGTATCTCCAATGGAGCATGCCCTGAACAGATTCAAGTGGCTCATCCCTCCACGTTTCTCCCTCCTTCTGCCCGTACAGACTTGCTGTTGTTTCACTGACAGATTTAAGCCCCGTAACACACAATGAAGTACCAGAGCAGCAGCAGCACAAGGTTACACCACACTGATTCACCAGGAGATGCAATGGGAGATCTCTTGGGCTTGAGACAGCTCAGTTCTCGGCCTTGACAACAGCATCTTCCAATAGGGATGTGAATTACGGCACAGTGCTGGCGGTGTGCGCTCTGTCGGGTGGATGAAGTAGCAGCATTACTCGGGGTCAAACAGCAGCACTTTCCAGACACCAGCACCAGAGCTGGATTTACACTCTTCATCTATTGTATATTAGGGCTGTAAAATTTCCTCTCTTTTCTTTCCCTGCTGTCCTTCCCTTACAGATTAATTTTATTAACAACTCTTTTTACTGGTGCTATAAAATTGTGTTCCACATTAAGGTCCTTTTTAAGAGGGCAAATTTTACCACTGATCTTGTTACTCCCTTACAGTGTCACACTGGGCACACTGCCTCTCTCTGTCCCCCCAAAGGCAAGTGAGCCAAAGACAGAACCAGCCAAGCCATGAAGCATCACAGCTGCTTTCTGTAAGGTGCATGTATCACACATTAGTACTCCCAAAATGTATGCAAGGACGTTGAGGATCCAGAGCTGCCAGGTCCCATGGGTTAGCTCACATCAGCCACGGACAGAAATGACCACATGCTGGCTTGTTTTTCATGATTTACACTTCACTTTTCCCACTCGTGTTTCCACAAATAAAAATCAATGTCTTATTTTGCACTGAATGACAGTGCCGCAGTTCAGCGAATTAACAAAATCCCTCACTGGCTCTGCATGTTGATTACTCCCTCTCTATTCTATGAAAGAAAATGTCAAACCCTCAGAGCTTTGATTTGTACCTTTCAGAAGCAATTGGGAAGTTTAGGAGCAGTTTCTCCCATGAACCAGGCAGCTCCATACATGACCCTTACCTCATTTCCTATTCCATCATAGCTGCAAACCAAACTGCAAACCAGTCAGTCAGGCTGATTCCCAGCACAGACTAGGTGTCAAGCAGCAAGGCCAAATCTCTGCTGCCTAGGATTGAAACTGCTCAGAGTGCTATCAGATCTCCTGGGCCTGATGTTTATCAATGCTCAACCACATCGGCACGCTGAGGCTAAGCCTGGGCAGGAGCCCTGAGCTCACCGTGTGCTACCAAGCACCCAGCTAAGGGGCTTACAAGGTATGAGCCACTGCAGTGTCACACACTGCATTTGTTTGAGATAAACGTGGTTGCAGAGGTCAGCTGTGATCCCCACCACGGCTACCCGTGCTCTCCTCTGCAACTATTTCTCCACCAACAGTAAAGGCACAACGTGTTTTTGTGTTCTTTGATAGTCTGCTCTATTACAGTCCTCTCCTTCATGTTTGCTAGCAGGCTGCACGCAGCTGTATGCCTCTTACAGGGCACATTAACAACTTTGATGGAGCCTTTGAAAGCTGCCAAGGCCAAGAGGATGGTTTACAGCACACGAGACCGCATGGGTGACTGGGGGCTGTGCAGCACAGCCTTGGTGCACAGGCAGCCCTGCCGCAGCTGTGCCAAGGAACAGGAGCCAGCAGCTGTCCTGACACTGCTGCCTCCACTGCACACCGTAACTCTGCCTAAGAAGTCCATCCCCTAGAGATAATTATCTATGAATAAAATGCTTCTCTTCATGCTTCGCTAAGGCGGTGCACGTTTTTTCCAAACTGCATACGTGCACACTGCTAAATGCATAGCATCTTGCTCTCTCCTCCTCTCCCTCTGAATTTTTCCTACCTTGCCTCAGCCAATCATGCAGGAAGAAATTTTAGTCTGAGCCTCATTAGTGTAGAGTATAAAAATAGAAGTACATTATCTTCTGTATATCTCTCCGTTGATTCATCAGCTGCATGAAGGTACAATAATTAAATGTTTGTCAAGTGAAAAAAAAAAAAAAAAAAACAACAAAAAAAAATACAGGAGAGACCGTTTTTGTTCTTTTCATGAACCTGAGTAGAGATTGAGGGGCTCCTGTGATACGCAGCCTCTGCTCTCCCCACTCTGCTCGACTATAAAAATGCCTGATGATGATACCTCCCTCTTTCCCTCCTCCTCAGTTCAAAAATAAACACATGATGGAGACTTCAATTCAGGAGAAGCTGGCAAAATGTCTCTGCTGCAAAGCACAACCACTCAGCAAATCCCCTTCAAAACCTTTCCCCAGATCTCCCTGAATGTTGCCTGGCACCACTGCCAGCACCTCCAAAAGCTCTGCCAGAGTCAGGAGAGTCAGCGTGCGTCTGCATGGACCAAGGTCAACATGGGAGATGCTCACAAAACATTAGTGAGTTGACTTGATCCTTCATCAAAATACTTTTTGCTTTTCCTTCCTAACACTTCACTGCCCACGACATGGCAGGCTGAGCCGATGTGACAAACTGTCGAAACACATCTTTTTTTAATGGAAAAAATTAAACCTAGACTTTAAAGGTAAAACTGGCCCCTTTGAGTCCTTCTATATCACACATGACACTCCTGCTGGAAAAACCACGAGCTCTGAGAGCAGCTTGCTGGGAAAAGGTTCTCACACTGGTTAGAGCTGTAGTCTGCAGTAACAAGATCTGGCTGGGCTCCTTTTAGCTCTATCAGCTACAAGAAGTAACCACAGAGATACCAAAAGACCTGGCCATTTTGCAAAGCCCAGATGCAAGCCTGCGGTAAGATGAGGCTCTTTGATTCCATGAAGCAAACCGTACCTCAATCATTCTGCTGCACTGCCAACAATATCTGCTGCCAAAGAAAAAGGGCACACCACCATTCCTAAGTCTCTGCATTCATGCCTCGTGCTTTATTACTGCTATTGTATTAGTAATGACCTATTTACCACCAAGCGATTGAAGGTGTCAAATCCAAAGTGCCTTTGTGCTCCCTGGAGGAGTGTGAGATTGCTATTGATGAGTTTAGTGGTCTGATGTAACGGAAATGAGTTTAATGCTATTGGCGCTCCTTCTGAATAAAGGCTGGGGTTTTTTATAGTCTTCAAAGCAACAATAAAATACCACCAGTCTGAGTCAGAGTGGGCAGGCATCTCCCTGTAAACCTTTGAGCAGCAGAGGTCTCTGTACATGCAATAACCATAGACACAAGAAACTACGTAAGAAGATGACGCGTCCAAACTCCTAGGCAGCAATGTATCTAATATTTGGTTCTCTGAAGCTGCACAGATTCCTAGCACGCAGAAAGGGTCACTCATACACTCCTCTGTGTGTGATTGCATATCCACACAACCGTGGCATTTTGTGAGGTGTGTGCATACGATTGCTGATGGGTGGGGCTGTAAATCCAAGTCCTGCTGCACATGAGGTGTGTTCGTGAGCATGCAACAGCCAATAACTGTTCCATATTATTTGCTTTTAACCACATCAGGTGTTTGGTTTTTTTTTAATAGCCTTTTCTTAGAGCTGAACAGGTAATGATTTCACTTTACAAATGCCTTGGGAGCAGGCAAATGTCCAGCTGTATTCACTAATGCAAACTCCCAAGAGATTACACCTTTACCTTCTTCTCCAGGGACTGGTTGCACACTTATTTCAAAATTATTTTCCTGAAAGTGTATAGTTTTAAGCTATTGATTTCTGATTTCAATATCTGATGTCCAAGATGAAAACATAAAATTTGTGACAGCAACAAGAATCTCGTGACCTTCCAGCAAAGAGAAAATCTCAAAAGCTAAACCTTAATCAACTGAGATTCTGGTTCATGGTTTCCATGGTCTTGGGCTCATTTCCAAGCTCCCACAATCCCTTCCCACTGTTCTTCCCCATTAAGTCCATCAGGATTAGCAAGAACCCTGGGGTTTCAGCTCACAGTTTTAAAGTGTTACTATATGCTAAAGCGCTACCGAACATAAAGAAAATAGAGGGGAAAAGTCTGTCCTCTATTTGTGGCAGAGAGAGTTTATGAACCAATAGCACAGGATGGGACATTAATATCTAAGAATTAAGGTGGCTCTGTATTTTATTTTTTGTGTACATGGTAGAAGTAGAACCTAATGAATATATGGGAGCCTTTTTTTTTTTTAAAACAAGATTCTGAGGCTGCTGGACACAGATAAGCCTCCATAGTCCTGCCTCTCCAACACAGGTCTGCTAACCAAACACAGCTTGTGCTTTCTAAGGTCATCCATAAATCCACGGGACTTCTGACTACACTGAAGAGATCAAGAAGGTTTGGAACAGGCCATTGAGCTGCCAAGAGAAATCCTTCTCTTACAGCCAAATCAACCTCTATGAATCTTCCACAAGCAGTAATCAAAACACTGATTCCAGACTATGAAATATCTCACTTGTTTCTTGTTTTAGGTCTGGTGCCAAAACCAAGCCCTATTCACAGCATTATCTCCTAGCATCTATATCCACAGCCTACATTGGCTGAACCAAACTTTGGATTTCTCCTTAACCAGTCACTTTGGGTTCACACAGCAGTAGTGGACACGCAACCCCACAGTCAGCAATGGATGGGACTGATCAGCACTCAAGCCTGTAGCGCTCAGCTTTCGAGCACTAACTGGCAAATCCTATCATGTGCTGGAGCTTGAATCCACTCCAGGTAATAATAATAAAACTCTCCCTTCATCTCTGCTGCTGTGTTACCAGCGGCCCGTTTCCAGAGCCCTTCTCCTCATGAATCCATCTGTCTTTGGGAGCTCTGTTGCTCCCCTCTGCAGTTATCACTAGCATAAACTTCATTTTGTACAAATCCTGCTGGTGCTGCCCATTCATTAAGCAGTGCTGCTCAGAGCTGCCTGTATGCGATTCAGGGGGCTGTGTGGTCAGAAAACCATATTTGAATCATCTGTTCTGCTTCAGGCCAAAGGAAGACAGTCCCCTTGAGTACCTGTTCTCAGTATTTTCTCCCAGCCTAATCACCCCTATCCCACGTGAAACACATCAGTTATTTTCCAGAAACAAACTCATAGCCTAATGGATTTTATTTTCTGCATCCTAAATTCAGATTTCCAGCCGCAGCATTCACTTTATAACACTACTCTGTAATAGGTTTTACCCCCTGCATCATATCCTTCTCCCTGTTTTATCTGCACTTTCTCTGTTTGCAAAAGCCTACACATCTCCTCTTCCCTCGCCTCCTCCTCAGCTTGTGGCCTCTTTCTCTGTGCTGACATCTCTCCAGATTCACACTGAAGCTACTGCAAACCTTCTTCCCATTTCACTCCATTGCTCTGAGACAGTACTTAAAACGCAAATGTGTTTAATACCCTGTCAGCAGAAACAAGGGCTACACACTGCATCCATCACTAATATGAAAAGACACACCGGCTGAACCACACTGGGCTGTTCAATGAAAGGAAATTTCCTCCATGCCCAAGTGGGGAGGTCAGCACAACTCCTGGTAAGCATGAAGCACAATCATCCCCCAGATGGGGCAGAATGGGGAAAGACATTTCTGCTAAGGCCAGCCCCGAAAAGATGAGGTAAGGGAAACACACCTGGAGTGAGGACAGAAGAAATATCACATCTGGAGTCAATTGCTTGTGCTTTGTGCCATCCTTCTGGGAAATCTAACATCTGGATGCCAGATCTGCTCCCAAGACAGCAATAGAGGCAGGAGCAGACCACAGTGCAAAGGACGTTTTGGGAGTGGAGGAGTCTCTGAGGTTAACAGGTTGTACAAGGCAGAACCAAAGGGGGACTACGGGAAAGAAGGCAGCAGCTCCCAGTAGCCCACGAGAAACACGATGTCCTGGCTAGCTCCAGGGGAGCAGGGCACTCATCCTGCACAGCTGACTCTGCCCACAACACATTACTGCCTTGGCGTCTGCACAGCGCTTGCCAAGAGCTGGATTCAGTGCCCATCACCAAGAGCAGCCTGAACACTCAAAATGCACAACAAACAACGTAAAACCTCCTTAGGAATACCACCACGCACAACAGAAATGTCAGGTGCATTGCACTGGCCTTTCAGGGGACCACTGGGAATGACACTGCAGACATCTATTAATTCATGACTTAATAACGCCAAGACAAATGCACCATATCCTTCCAGACACCAGAAGCCTCTAACACTGACAGACTTCCACCAACATCTTAAGTAGGTTGAGAATATATTGAGAGAACAATAAACACCGGCTGTTTGTGCAGCCATAATACCGCCACTGCATGACATGCCACAACGTATTTCAAAGAGGGGATCAGAACAAGCAGCACTCAATGCCCCAACTCTATCACTCACACAAACTGGAGCCCAGCCTGACAGATGCAGCACAGTCCTCTCCAATTTGGGATTATCCCACACAAAGCCACTGTGCTCACCATTACAGCCACCTCACAATGCTCCCCGAGACAAAACAAGAGGAAAAGCTCAGAGCAGAAAGCCTCAGGACACTGCACTTTCTAGCTCACCTGCAACAAGGAGGAGCTGCTCTAAGCCTGCAAGAAGGGATTCAAATCATCTGCAAGGAAGCTGAACGTAGCAACCCGGAAAGCTGCAAACATCTGGAAGTCCAATGCTTTCCTCTACAATTCTGAATTGATTTCTTGCCTCAAATAGATTTCTAAATGGATTGTAACTAAAATGAGTTATAAAATGCTGTAAAAACATTATTTGTTTCCGTTACAGATTTTACTTCTGCATCTCTGCTTTCTAGATCCTTTCAGAGCTCATCAGCCACTCTGGATTTTAGCTATCTTTTTCCTTTCCATTCTTCTGGCCAACATGCCCCACACCCAACCATTTTTATGTTTTACTACTAGAAGGATGATGCTGTTGGTAGCTTAGAAAGCCTCACAGTATTCTCTGTTGAGTAGTTGGCCAGAGGTGCCAACACCACTGTGGGCACTGGCTGAGAAAACCCACAAACATCTGAGCACAGGGCAACTGCACAGTGAACTGCCCTGGATCCTCAGGATGCCTTTGTCTTGTGCCTCCAGGACATGAATCTCCATCTATTGTCCTGAGTCCCGCTAGTAAATCACAGGAAGGAAAACCATGAGGATGAGCAATGTGAAAACAGCTTTGTCCTTCTCAAGAGCCTGTAAGCCAGCACAGCTGCCCCTGAGAAGGGCAAGGCCACTGCTACCCCACTCCATCCACTTACTGGCCATCACTGCCTGGGGATGGACATAGAGATAAGATGATAATTGAAGGGATTTCTAGACAGGGCTGCAGCAGGAATGTCAGCCACCAGCACAGCTCTCAAAAGTATTGGGGCTCACTCTTACAGACACACTGGGCTATTAACAGTCCCTTTGCATTCATCCTGCACAACCTTATACCTATATCACTCCCGTGGGTAATACACAAAACTACTGGTAGTCCCAGGGCTTTGATCTTCAGCTGACTTTTCAGGGTTTCCACACACCTATTTTCATTATAGAACAGAAAAAGTACTCAAGTATTTATTAAGCACAAAGGCTTTTAACTAGCCCAACTTCGTAAAAAATTCTGACGATTTTGGAATGAAGAATGTTAAGTATTATTACTCGAATTTCAACATCAGCTGGGGAAAAAAAAATACAAACACAAAGGTAAAACTGTCTGCAGTAGAAACGGGAAGGAAAATTGAGAGAAAAAAATGGAAAGCCAAAACCACTGCTAGTGGCAGTGAGGTGTTTTTGACTGTGGTGAACTGTACAAAGGACCAAGTGGAAGTCTTTCATGACCATCTGAGATTAACCACTACAGATGTTTCCTGACAGGTTTGACAAAACTGGAGAGAACACACCCCAGGGAACAGCCTTCTTTTTGGGCAGAGGGTGGTCAGACACAGAAGCTCTAGAAGGAAAGACTGGGGAAGAAAGCCATGAGCCTGTGTCACTCAGGCAGAGAGAAAGTCTGTCTCCAGCAGACAGCTCTGGAAGGGGGATCCCAGCACCCAGAGCTGGGCTGGACAGCCTTGAGTGGCTTTTGCACCATTCATTCGTGCACCGTAAGCCTTTCCTGTACTTTATTACTGGCTCTGAGAAGAGGGTTGTTGGTTACTGTGAATGGTTCTGCCCTGAAATTTATGCCACGAAAGGCTGGGAAGCTACAACTGCAAAGCCACTATTTTCACTTAGGTACTTCTTCTGAATGTAGCTTAATTTCCTCGCCGTACAGAAATACAGAGAAACAGAAAAGCCTAATTGGGATCAATTAAAAACAGGGAGGAATTGTGTTACTAATGAGTAATGATTGGAGGCTTTAAAGAGGTAACGAGACCTTGTCTAACTGAATGCTTGTTAAAACAGTGGAAATAGTAACAACGCAGCCTGATGTTGTGTAAGCAAAGCATCTGAGCCCAAATTTATCTTTGGTGGAACTCTCTGGCAGCAGCACTCTTGCCCCTGCCCTTCACTGGGCATCACTGTTAGGATCTCAGGTGGAATTCATGGGGTTGCTTTTAGCTATCGATAACCAGGACCCTGGGCTGGAGAAACTCCCGAGGAGCCCACCTCATTCTCTCCTCTTTGCCTGCAAAGAGCAGAGCAGGCTGACCTGGCACTATTTTTCGGCAATCCTCACTCTGCTATAATCACGTCTGCCTTGGACACAGTGCTTTACATCCTTGGCTGTCAAATCGTTTAACAAGAAAGGGCAATTTCCTTCCGCACTTTTTACAGAAGGAAAAACTAAGAATAAAATGCAGAGCCCTAATGGAGGGGAACTGATGAGCACATCACCTCCGCTGAGCTCATGAGAATCTCTCCCGGTTAGAGCAGAGGCTTTTGTGGTTTTAAAAAGACAGAGGATTCAAATTCTCATGTCTCTGAGCATCAGAAACCCCCAAGCTAATAGGGGTGAAGACAGAGGGCTCTGGATAAACAGGTTATTCCATCACCATCAATTATTGTGTCTCTCGCAATTTTCTCTGCAGCCTGTCTCTCAGACACTATCCCAGACAGGGCAGGGAGCTCCCTGCACTCCTGGTTTCATCCAGTGCTGCAATTTACTGCCTCCTTGGGGTGGCTTTGCTATTTTAAAACCACAACAGACGTTCCCTCGGCTTGAAAGGCGACCACCAGCTTAGCCATAGTGGAACTGTTGCAGCGCCCCGGGAGATGAAAGCGGTTCAAAACCTCTGGTTTTATTGGACAAATTAAAAATAAGCAAACAAGTCCTTTCCTTTACTTCCTTCAACTCCGCCACTGCCTATTCCCCTCCTAGGCTTTTCTTCAGAATCTTCAGAAATGCAAGAATTTGGGCAGCCTGGAGTAAAGCCCTGTGTGAGACAGAGGAACAATGGTACAGCACTGCCAGCATGTGAGAGCACCAATGCCCTGCTCCTCCCAGGGTACCTGATCAACACAAGGCACAGGGCTGAAGCTCCCGCTGTCACTGCCCTCTGACTCAAGCTGGATCTACCTCACTTGGCTTTTGTTCGTGCCACGATTCACAATACTCCCAAAGAAGAAGAAAAACACTGTCTTCCCCCATCCCTTTGCATCACGGCATACCATAACTGATAGGGCTAGAGGAGCTGCAAGAGCTGCTGGTGTAGGGCTTGTCCCTCTCCAAACTCCAGCCAGCACTCTCTGCATGGCATCAGGGGCTCGCTCTCAGGGAGCTGTGAGAGCAGGAGATGAAGGCTAAAAGTGGATGTTGACTTCATCCTGTTGGTGTAGGCAGTGGAGGTGGGCGGCCACAAGCAGAGGGGAGGCAGAGGGGCAACATTTATTTCCAGCTGCACTCAAGTGCAATTTCTCTCAGTGCTGAGATTTTAGAGAAAACAGCAGGAGGTGGGGAGCACAGGGAACCAGAAAGGAAAATCGCAGAGTCCTTGCAGAAAAAACAGCCAAGGAAGAGGAAAGTCATCCTCAGCCCAGAGCTGAGATTCCGCTCTCTCTGCCTGTCTTAAAAATACAACAAAAGCCAAGACACTGCAACTACGTTTTTGAATCAGATGCAATTGCATCTGATGGAAATAAGGCCACTTCATAGAGAGGCACACCCTGACGTGGGCTAACAAAGTAATGTTAAGAAGCGCTGCTCGCAGCAAGCCTGCCTCCTAATAATTGCAAGGTTTTCTTCACTCCCAGAGATTACATAATATGTTCCTGCCTGCTGCTGACTCATATTTTTCAAAATATATCTGGGAAGAAAAACATATGCACATGTGTTTAAATATATTTGTTTCCCTGCATATGTATAGGTAAATATACACAAATATCCACAAACGTGTGCAGAAGCCTGCACATGTATGCTCACTGCTGCATGTGCTGCGTGTGCATGAGGATGAGACGGGACAGCCTGGCATCCTGACAACACATGCTGGAGATGGACTGGAACCAGCACCATTTTCTGGGGCAAAACATAGCAACTGTTTAACACAGGGAGCGTAGGAGGAGAACCAGAAATCAGGAAGCTATGGGGGGGTGGCAAGAAGCACTGGGAACACGTTGCCTGCTACAACTTTCCACCAAATCTGGGCTTTGAGGACTGGATAACAAGCTTAACATCAAGAGGGAAAAATAGATGTGGGGCCACTGTGCCAATTTGCAAATGGCAGCAGGTTAAGAACATCACACTGCCTCATGGCATCAGTACCAGAGTGCAGCACGGGGAGTGAGCGAGCAGCTCCTGCAGTCCATACGAGGGTCCCAGCCCTGTTAGTGCATGCTGACACTCAGCTCAGCCCTAAGCATAAGCCAAAGCAGCCTGTCTCCCCTGGCTGAGGGCTCACAAGGCAGCGGTTAGCCTTCCTGGATCTGGTGCCAGTCGGCAGCCTTGTGAGACTGCATTTCTCTTCTCTGTGCCTCTGTGTACTGTCAATTCCTTAGCAATAACTTGTGCAAAATCCTTGGTGTCCAGGAGATGGGATCGATCTGCTGCTGGGCGTCAGATGAGAGATCCATCTACCCTGGGCCAGAAGAGACTGAAAATCCATCCAGGTGTCAGCTGCTGCCCACAAAGCCGCTCACTGTGGATGGCAGCCAGCTCAATGCCCTGCTCTCCTGGGATGGAGGAGTGGGTAGAGGCACTGGGCAGACACAGCACCTCTCTAGCTGCATCTCCTCATCCTGCCCTGTATTCAGGCACCATCAGCACTCCCTGCTTTATGCGTCCAGCTTTGTGTGTGTGCTGTACTGCAGTAACAGACTTCACATTTAATACCCCCATCCACATCACAGCCAGCTGCCATTTGAAGGGCACTTGTTCCTATATTGAAATGTTTTATCTCAATTCAAAACCTGTTTTATAATTGTTTTTTTTTAACTTAATTCTTAGAGAGCTTCACAAAATACCAAGCGTACCACGCACCTAAAAGTCTTTGCAATAAGCCTTAAAACCAAACATTAAAGATTGATCTTACTTTTCCAAGTTTACAGTAAAATCGACTGAAACTCAACTAGATAAGAGTTGTATAAAATTAATCAGGATCTGATCAAGCTGAGGAGAAGGAATCTGAGATAGCAAGTCTTTACCAAATTTGGTATCAGCACAGAAACTTCAGTGTAAAACCTATTAAGAAAATCTTGTCAGATATATTAAATATAATACACGAGAGTGAAAGCATCAAAAACAGCGAGGGGAATATGAAATCCCTTGGTGAAAAAATAAAAAAAAGCCTGTCTTCTGATAATGCTAACAAGATCTTGATTATTTTTTTTTTTTTTCAAATAAGACAAGTTCTCTTCGTATTTTTTCAATTCCAAGAAGCATTCCCCCCATACAAAGAGGATCTCTGCTGTGCTCAGAGCCGGCTGGCCGCTCCCCAGCACCTCTGCACCCAGAGCTGCCATCACTCACTCAGCCACGGATCTCACCAGCTCCAGCCCCAGAAGAAGCGACAGAAGAGACTTAACTCTTTAAGGACAGACACTCTCAGGCAAGTACTTGAATTGAAAGAGGACTGACAGAAAGAAAACAATCAGCACTGGCAAGAGAATTTTACCCAGGCACTACTGAGGGTGAGGCAGCTCTCTGGGGCACGTTTTGGGCACTCCGGAACATACCTGCCTGGTCCCAAACCTGTTGACAATTATTGCCATCCTGCTACAGGCTTGACATGCCCCACAAACATGACTGCAGGAAGCAGAAGGAGAGAAGGATGCTGCCTTCCCCACACGCACAGCCCTGCAGCCCGTGACATGGCAGCATCACACTGCAGCAGCTGAGCTTGAGGGAAGGCTGCTGGATCACTCCGTATGTGTAGGGCAGGGAGAGAATCTAACAACGTAATCATCTAGAAATTGACTTTCCATGTAATCTCACCCACCAAAATAACAAGGGCTGGGAATGTCTCACCCCATGCTGCAGCAAATGGGGCAATGGCACTTCTGAGACCACATTACATCTGCGGTCATGGTGCCATCACCCCACAGGCTATTACTGCTACCCTCCTAAGAGCAAAGGGGCTGCAGAAAGAGTTAATCCCTCAGAGAGTTACAGAAGATTGCAGAGAAAAGCAGCTTGCAGCGTACCCCCTGCTTTACTTAGCCAGAAATGCTGCCTAAAATAGCAATGCAATCCTTGCCAGCTTTCCATACGTTACGTTACATGTGGCTCAGCTGATGCAAAAGAAGGGGCAGGCACTAACTCATGGGCCCTTCCATAGGGGCACTGCCAGGCATTCTGTTCCTGGCACTCACTGTGCCCACAGCCCTGGAAACGATGCTCCACTGGAGCGAACCGCTCCCGCACAGCCCGCAGGCCGGGCCTGTCCCTGGGGCACTCTCAGGTGGCAGCAGCCAAGAGCCACGGCCACCTGCCCTGCATCACCGAGGATGAACACAAGGAAGCAGACACACGGCTCCCGGCTCTGGTAACACAGTCCAGCCTCGTGCCTCAGTTTCCCCAGCTCCATCATGGGAACAGTGGCAGCTTCCCAGTGCAGCACAGCCCTACAGAACCTTCTGTAGAAAAACCCAGCCTAACTGTGAGTGTGCTGCTTCCCCTCAGCCCTGCTGTGAGCCCTCAGCCCAGGTGTGCCCCGTGCACGCTGTCAGCGTGGTGCTCCCCCCAGCACAGGGGCAATGCTCCACACGAGCTGCCTGCGGGTGAAAATCAGTAGCTGCTGAGGACAATGGTGTGGTCAGAGGCAGCCCAGCTCCTTCAGATGACAGCTCATTTCCAACCAGGGTCACAAGACATTCAACCATCACCAATTAGAAAAGAAATAAATCACAGTTCCTCCAGCAGCTCTTCCTCCAGATACCCCTATTTTTAGGCAGAATTAATTCGTCAATCACTCTGGTTTGCCACCTCCTGCCGCTCAAACACAGAGTCCCACTGCCCTGCCACCACCCCAGCAACGCCGTGCAGCATGGGGACAGCACAGACGGGGGACACAATGGCTGTGCTCAGGCCTGATTCAGCCCGGGCACAGTGCTGCGTTCCTTTGGGAAAGGGGATCACAGGGAAGTGCAGGAACATGCCCATTCCTGCACAGTGAACAACCAGAGTCCTGACAGCAGCTCCTGTGGCACCGCTGCAACCACCTAACAGACCTGTCCTCCTCATTACTAATTATGTAGCAGATAACTCTGGTTATTACATGATCATTAGGCGGTTTTCCTCACGCTTCCCAACACGTGCTCATCGAAGATTCTTCAGTTAAAACTGGAATCAGCGCTCGGTCACAACAGCGGCAGGAGCACTCCGTTCCTGGCTATGCACCGAGCACAGCTGTCACAGCCCCTTCAGGAAGGCACACATGGGGAGAGCAGAGCTGCCCCAACAGATGCACGGAACCCCGCAGCACAGACAGCACAGGCAGGACACGGACATGCAGCAGGCACTGCACACACAGCACCGCGGCTCCCAACACCACCAGCACAGACAGAGACTGGGAACAACACCAAATGAAACGGACAGCGCGTAAAAGGGGGGGCTCAGGCACAAACCGAGACAAGCCAAACAAAACTTACATGGATTTTTGGCAATTTTCCTTCAGACATTATACACAGCAGTTGGGCTGTGTACTGAATACCTGATCCAAAAAGAAATACAACCACATTATGCAAACAGACGGGGGCAGGAACCGGGTGAACATGCAGCACTAACGACATTCATCTACAGGACGAGCAAGCACCTCCGCATCCCCACCGCAGGACTCCACCAGGGCTGATCCTCACTCACTAAGAAGCGTAAGCAAGTGCCGTGCCGCTGCCATGCCGGGGGTCCGAATGGCAGGGCAGGGGTGGGCCATCGAGCCAGAGCCCTCCGAGCTGTCCCGTCCCCCTCTAACTTGTCATGTGAGGTTTAACACGGAGCTGGGAAATAGCCAGGGAGGGAGGGAGGGGGGAGCCTTAAAAAAAAAAATAAAAAATGAACGTAAGCTCTCTCGGGGCATTAACATCACAGTGATCGTGGGGCTGGCACGAACCATCCCAACACGGAGCATCCCGACATGGATGCTTTGTTCTGAAGCATCCAAAGAGGGAGAAACGCTGCCTTGCCTGTGCTCAGAAGAGTGCCTGAATCCTGACAGCGGCGGATTGCCGCGCAGGCGATGGACTTTTTATGGACTGTGGGAAGCGGGGTTGCTATGATACAATCAGAGGCATTTTCATGAATCCTGTGGCAAATAACATTGAATCCTGCTTAAGCAGACAAACAGCAAGTCAGCTCTCCCATCACACAGCCTCAGAAACAACAGGAGCAATCACTGAAAGAGATTTTATGTTTTATAATTATCCCATCTGCATACAAATGCACCATTTTCTTTGGGGCTGTGTTTTCCAGAGGGTCAGCACTTTGATTTCTTTACAGGGATGACCGCTCTTCCCTCGGCTCTGAGCTTGAGCATTCCTGGGAACACGAGGAGCTCGGTGCTGACAAACAGGGGTGAGCTACAGAGCCAGGACTGACCCAAGCAGCCCCACTCACTGCCCATGTCCTCCCACGGAGCTCATAGGGGAGAAAGGCTGTCCCCCACCTCCATCTGTTAACAGTACACGGATTGCAGTGTGCAAAGCGCGGTCACTATGAGCAGAGGGATTTACTGCATGGAACCAGAAACGTGGTCACCTCAAAAAGCTGCCGAAGCAGACTGGCCAGGGTTGAGCTGCTCCTGAGGAGTACAGCAAGACGGAGCTGCTCACCTCGCTAACTGCTCTGCTGAACGGGGCTGTCTGAGGCTCAGCTGCAGGCTTGGGGAATGCCGAACTGCAGATGCAAAACTACCAAAATGGGGATGGAGCAGGTGGCTAAAGGCCCGTTGGAAAAGGTGGACCCTGACGAATGTAGATGGGAAAAAGATCAAACTAAATGCAGCAAAACCCGGCCCTTGCTCAATTTCTGTGCTCATTTCTTCTCTTTCTTCCTACAGCCCAACGGGATGCTCAACACAGCGCTGCTAAAACAACACTCAAAGTTTTCTACATCAAACTTTCAAGGTGCTCTGCACAAACCTTACTTTCTTTGATCCCACCAACCTCTGGAAGAGCAAAAGCCCAGAAAGTTGTACTAAAATTACACCCATCTCCTTTAAGCATGTTCCGTTATTGAAAAAATATACAAGTTTGCAGCAACCTTTGTCCCATGACTGATATCTCTGTCCCTTCTCATGCACCCAAAGCCCCACGTCCCCTCCCCATGCCATGTCCACACAGGGACCAGGAGGTCCATCACACCTGTACATTTCAGCCACACACTCTCACCGCCCCCTCTGCATCAAGAAATACACCAGCACAGACTGGAAAATCCCAGCAGGTACTGAGCATTCCTCGTAGAAATCTTATTGAAAGGTAAACCTTGATGCCAAAGCTCTAGCAGCAAGGAAAATCAACATTCAGACACAGTTGCCTCCCATTTTTGACTCACTGGGTTTTTTTTGCTATTTTTTTCCCCTCATTTTGCTCTCTCCAGATTGTTTAGAACTGTTTCACCAGGAGGGTTATTTTGGCTGCTGTCTGACTGATTCCCTCTCCTTGGTGATCTCTGCTCCCTCATGGTATTTTCAAGAGGTTCTGCAACCTGTAAAACTAATAGCATCACCTGGCTAACAGGAAAATGAAGCTGACTGGAGCTGTTTAACGACCCAAACCATGCTCAGCATCCAAATGACTTTTCCTAGGGATGGTCACTCGGTCTATCGGGGAGAGAAGCAGATCCCTCTCCCACAGGTAGCTGGCAGGGTGAGGATGCAGAGCCAGCAGGCACCGAACAGCCGTGCTGTGCCACGGGGTTTGGCATTGCTGGCCATTACATGGGGCTGCTGCCATCACATTCCCCTGTCAGCTCAGCCAGCCAAATGTTACCACTCTGAAATCAGGGCATTTTTTTTTTCCTCTTATTTACAGCTGAAGACAGTTTCAGAGCCGCAGACTTAACAACATTTCACTCCATGTCCAACCGTGCCACCAGCCAAAAACAACTCTGCTTCCAACTCAGTCTATCTCTGCATTCAACTCGCAGCACCACTCACATGGGAATGGCTGGCAGCCCCCATCTGTAAGCCCCATCTGTGCCTTTATTAATCAATTACTTCCTTCCTTTATTCCCCCCTGGATCACCAGAGGACATCAGATAAACAATACAGCTGGAGGTGGCACCAACTGGTTAATTATCAAAGCAAAATAATTCCAGTGAACGCTATCAAGAGGTCTAAACATTTGCAAACTATGATTTCTTAATTTTTGGAGCAATTCTCATTTTTGAAAGGGGAATATATTTTTAAAAAATAAAAAGAGAAAAACAACTCCACCAGATTTCTAACAGAACAGTTCTGAAATACGGAGGCATATTTCCAAGAGAAGAACACACTGCTCATTTCAGCCATCCCCTGCAAACCCTCACTGACTTAACCGCACTGGAACTGGAGCCCGCAGCTGTAAACATTGCAATTTAGGACCCGACATCTCCCACCAGACAGACCTCTCGCTGGTGGACACCTATTCAGCAAGCCTACAATATGCAGCTCTGCACTTCATTTTCAAGAGAATCAATGTAAATAAAGTCACACAAAAACAGCCCATCTCGAAATCTCGTTATCCTTAAGGTGGACGAAGTTCATCCCTACGTATATTACCAAAAATCATCAGTATAAATACGCAGATGTTAAAGAAAGCTAAATGAGATTTCAAGAGAAATCAAAGACAGCCCATCCCCTCCGAGTCTGCTGCTTTCGCAAAGAAAAACAAAGCATGCATCCCTGGATATTCCTCCTTCTCAATCAGCAAGATATAAAGCACATACAGACAGAAAAAGCCAAGCAGGTTACGTTCAGTCCCTCTCGCATCTCTTAAGAAAGGCACTAGGCTAAATTGGTGTGGACATAGAATTTGGAGGCTTCTGGGTCGAATACTGAGAAATCAAGTCAGATCATCAAGGCAACACAGATAAATAAAGACATTTGGGTTTTTCTCCCTTTTTTGTGGCTGAATGTTATTTTAGCAAAGATTTAATCCTTTAATAGGATTTCTCACCCCCCCCCCCCCCCCCCTTAAAAACATCCAGAGCTCAATCCAATTGCAGGCAGCACCTCTCACCTGGCAGCTACATGGTTACTCTCACAGACATTCACATTAACTGCTTGCTGGAAATTTCGAACAAAACGTCTCATTATTAACTCGAGTCAGTATTTTAAAGGAAGCACAATAACACAGCCCATGCTGATTACAGAACAGATATTTTCACTCTGCTTCTAACTAAATACGTACGGCTCTGTCTCTCTAGCACAGTACGACACAGGAACGGATGACTGCTATTATTTATCACATTTAAAACCCAGGCAAAAGCAGCTACACTTACAGGCATACTTAAAGACAAGACATGACAAAAGATTTAGGGAGAGATAATATACCAACGTCATACATATCACAGCGAGGCCATGTTGAAGCTCAACGCGTTCCCCCCTCAGTAAGAATCTCTCTTTCTCTCTCTCTCTCTCTCCTTTCTCTCTCTCTCCCGCTCTTGCTCTCTTGTTGAATTGCTAGTGGTAGTAGTAGCCCCCAACAGCTCAGGAGAAAAAATCCATTTAACGAGTGCCCAGGAAGAACATGAGTATGACATTCACAAGCAATAGCACCACAATCACTGCAAAAACGACCACCGTTTGAACATCCAAGGTCATGGTGCAATGCAGAACACTGTAGTGTTCAAGATGTGGGGCTGGCAGATTTGGAGAAGTCAACCTCTGCTCTGTAAGACTGTCCATACATCCACCATGCTAGAATAAAGGAGAAAACTGTTCCCGGTTTGGTTTGCTCGGAACGGTTTGTGGTCTGCTTTCAGTTTATCCCCCTAGCTGCTGTCTCTAGCTCATTCTGGAGCCCGCTAAGTGAAGCATCATCACAACCGGGGAGCACTAGAGACGCAAAATCCTTCCTTAGGAAAGCGAGCGAGCGCTGTCTGCAAGCTTCTCTCTCTCTCTTCCCCCCTCTCTCCCGGTCTCTCTCTCTCGCTGGCTGCCTTGCTTTTTAATTCGTCAAGCCAGTGCAGATAAGAAGCCTGTGTGAGTGTGACAGCTCTGCAAGCTGCTGTGGCTGCATCTCGGTGCGAGGCGGACCCTTGCGCATACAAATCAGCGCCGGTGACCAGGCAGCGAAGGGATCCTGGCTGTCAGTCAAACGCAAAAGGAAGCGCTGGCTCCATAAATACGCGCATCTTCCGCCCGCCGCAGCAACCAGCACCGTGCCGGCACGTCTGTCTCTCCGTCCGTCCGTCCGGCGCTCGGGGAAGCGGACACGCGTTGGGATGGCAGCGTTGGGCTCCACGAAGGCGGCTCCGGGCTCTCTGCGCAGCGCAGATGCCGTTCGTGCTGCGGGGCACACGGGGGAACGGCAGCGCTGCCGGGAGCACCGCGGCTATGG
Source organism: Callipepla californica brunnescens (assembly GCA_023055505.1). Taxonomy (NCBI): domain Eukaryota; kingdom Metazoa; phylum Chordata; class Aves; order Galliformes; family Odontophoridae; genus Callipepla; species Callipepla californica. The sequence continues at coordinate 7,630,314 of JALIRH010000013.1, forward strand.
GAGGGGAAAGGGGGAAGCAAGCAGCCGCAATAACAACAAGGCAGCCCCTCCGAACGTGGAAATTCACCGTGAGCCCGGGAGGTGGGAAAGGGGCAGGGGGGATTACTTTTGAGCCCTGGGCTATTGTGTACGTGTTGCTCGCTACCTCTCATCAGCACCGCGTTCTGATTCTAGAGACAGTGCTGTATAAAAGAGAAGCAGAGCGTGGGGGGGATCTTTATTCCTCCTACAGCAGCCAGAAATGCCAATTCCTACATCAGCGTTTATGGCCCAGATGCCGGTTGCCATCCCAGAGCTCATATCCCAGACCCAACAGTCACCTCGGAACGGCATCACACGTGCACGCACAAGGAGAAGTGCTCAGCTGGAAAAAGCAAATGATTTTACAGGCAAAGACAAATATAGAAACGTTGCCAATGCATATGCATGACACGCTGAGCTGAGCGGAGGCCGAGCGGCAGCGTGTTCCAGGAAAGCAGCTCCGCACAGCACACCCGGGGTGTGCAGGCAGGCACCAGGCCAGGGAGCACCGAGCCCTCAAGTTCGTGCTCCAACAGCAAGAGTGGAGGAGGACTTGGATGTTATAAACCTGGGCAGCCATGAGCTGGCGTACCGCAGTGTCATACAGCATTTCTTCCCATCACAGCACCCTTGGGTTAAGGGGGAAGGGGGGGTTCATCTCACCCCTCCTCTGGCTGTCACACAGACTGAAGCATCATGCTATGTTCAAATAGAGCATCTTCTACTCATGAGGGCAGTGAAAGAAGATCTTTCACTCTTACAACTTTAGAACCACCCCAGGCAGGCCGTCAGCTGCCCCATTAACAAGTGCTGGGCTGGGCCCAGGTGAGCGATGCGATGTGCTGCAGCAGCACCTGCATCCCCTAGCATGCCTGCATTCTTAGGAGAGTTTGCCCAATGCAATTTTAGACTAATTGGAACAGCAACCATATTGCAGATGTGGTGCATTTGTTGTAGCCACCATCCCTTCCCAAAACAAAGTCCAAGTCTGAATTCTCACTAACACACAAAATCTCATCCCCTGCCTTGCCCTGTGCCATTTATGTCTGCTTAACCCCGAGAAGAGAGAGCACAGCCGGTGGGGCTTCCAGACAGACCCCTCTGTGCTTCTGCACATAGCTCGGGGGTGAGAAGGAAAACGGGGAAGGTAAAAGCAGCTGGGGCCTAGGAACCATCCAGAAAAACAGCGCAGCAGCCACCACACATGCTCAATAGCTACTTCCGTAGCCGAAAAAGAGGATTTCATTAGGAGCAATGTGCCTGGCAGGTCTCTGGCAGTCATTCTCCGAGCTCTGAGCCACTCACAGCAGAGGGGAGGGCAAACAGAGGCTCCGAGGCCGGCCCCTGCCTGCAGCCCTGCCAGCCGCAAGCAGGAGGGTCCCCCCAATCCCGCACCCCACAGCTGCTCGTGCAGCAGCTGCAGTGTGACGGTGGCTGTGCAGCTCAAAACATCGCGCAGAGACGTGCCGGGTACCCCACGATATGCAAATGTAAGCTCAGGGCTCTTGGGAAAATTGGGTACGTAACAGCAACCAAGGTTGATCAGCACAAATAGATGTACTGCATACAGGCTCCCGTTTAAATTATTCACAGTATTCCCAGTAGGTACTTGCTGCCTTATGTAATTTCCCATGCCTTCTGCGTGCACTAAATGTTAATTTTAATAGGGAAATGGATGATACTTTCTCTTGGAAGACGTACTGAAAATAACACCTACACATCAGGGGTTTATATAAAACCACCCCGAAGTTCAGCTTCACGTAACGCTTTCTGCAAAGTTTGGTCTGATCTTCTGTATAGAATTAAACTAAGGAACTGGAAGACGAGGCATGTAGCAGTTACATAAAACACTGCCTTCTCTCACAACACAGTACATGCCCTGACATTACAGCAGCTCTCAGGAGCACAATTTGTAATGCAAGACCAGCAGTGGCTTCTTCTGTATAAGAAAGCAGTTCTGAACTTCAGCAGCCCCCAGCAGGCACATCTAGAAGGAAGGAGCCAGGGCTTCCACTAACACATCACACACACAGATGCAAATATACATCTGTATATGCACACAGGGAGAGAGTATTCTGGGCTCCCAGGTAACAGCCAAAGCAGAAGGACCATCCCCATAACGTTAATTACAGTAGCGGTAATTTTGAGGCATGCCTCTGAAGCAGGTGATGCCAAATCTTCATCCCTTGTGTGCGTAATACTTGACACAGCCATGTGACCGCGACTCCCTCCAATGGATGTCTCCAGCAATTAGCACAGCCCACTATCAGCTAACCAAATGCAGCTGTAAATCAGGAACAAAGATTTGTTATCTGAATGTTTAAAGGTCCTGCATTCACCTCCCACTGACAGGTACACCGTCTCCACATGAGCTGGCAGGATGGTCCAGGGGCGGCTGGAAGGAGCGCAGGGTTTCAGCTTCAGTTCCCTGCTCTGCCGTAGATCCTCTGCACAGATTAACAGCCTACACTGTAGTCTTGGATGTGCAGAGGCACCTGTGCTTTACTAACGCATCAGCTCCATCTTCTACTAATTGCACAAACAGAGCACTTACACCCACAACCCCAGCACAAATACAGTCAATTACACTGATGCAGCTGCACGGAGGCAGCAGGGCTGAGAACCCCAGTTCTGCCAGACAAAGAGAACATGCTCAGCGGTCAGCCAAAGGAGACGATCCTTTTGGAGAACCCAGAAAAATGCCACGTAGATCCCAGAGCAGGAATAAAAATGGTCAAACAGCTACCAGCAATCCTAGGTTGTGAGCAGCTTTGGGTGTCTCTTCATGTTATTTTTGAGCACGAGCCCCATCACAGACATACATGGCACCACAAAAGAAGTTTAAAACCCAGCATTTACACTAATAATACTGCCTGTGAAGAGGAACAAGCAGCAGTGGGACCAAGGGATGGGTGAGCAGGAGAGGTAAAGCTGCTTCTCTGCTCTTCAGTCTCATCTGCTGGTGCTTACCAGCTGCTGCCTACTGCATCCAGCACTGAGGTGGGGCCCCAGCCCTCAGCTCTATTAATGATTAGAGGAGCACCAGAGTCATTATTTTTTTCTAAATCTAGTCAGGAAGTTTAGAGTTTCACAGATAAAAGGCCAGTGGGACCACAATTTGCTAAAATTTCCAAAAAGGAGGCTTTTCTTAAACTGGAAGCTGCCTCTTTTTCCTCTCTTCACTGCAAGCAGCAGACATGGCTGAGGCAGAGCCCCCTTCTCCATCCTTTGGTCAGAGGGGAGGTGAAGGGAAACTTATTCCTCAAGAAACCCCATCATTTTATATTTTTATGGGCTGACCTTACTGGAAACTCCCAAGCACTTAACATTCCTTACCCAAAGTGAGTGGCACGCAAAATGGATGAATAACTGTAAAGTTGGGGCACAAATTTTGGTGGTCAAATTAACCTTTTTCCACCCACTCACTGTTCCTTGCCTTTCCAAAGCAAATGCCAGGGTTCCCCACTTGCGACTTTCTTGCAGTAACTTTCTCTACTTCTTTCTTTTACCGTTCTTCCTTCTCCTTGCACACCTCCCTTAAAAGTTTCCACTTCACCTTGTCCTCTGATCCAATCCTCCCTCCCTCAGCAGCCTGTGTCCTCAACCAGAGAGAAACAACAAAGCAAAGCAGCAGGTGACAGTGACAAGCTCAGCCTCCTCCAGCATCTTCCCTGCTAACTGCATAACACACTTTAGTAAATTCATAGAATAGCTAGACAAGCAAATGATTCATGTACAGGACCAGGAAGAAATACAATTACAGAAAGAAAATGGGGAAAGGAGAGGTGGGCAGTGATAAGTTGACGATCCCAAAAGCTGCAGGGCATAAAACAGACTTCAGAAGAATTGCTGCAGCAGAAAAGGCTGAGATGAGAGCCTGCAAAGCAGAGAAAGGGGAGAGAAAGCAGATATGGAACACGGCAGAGCATGACCCATGAAACAAGCGGCTCTCACAGCAAGGCTAAGAGTGCTGGAAAAGAGAGTAAGTTAAGTTTCTAAGCCCACTTTTGCCATGTTTAGAGAATGCAGTGCACTGCTGGAGGCTGAGTTGGCTGTGCTGCTTAACCTACATGACCAACTGGCCAGGAGCATTACACAAAGCTCAGAGGATACAGGGATGGACTTGAGCATCTCTGGGTCACTGCTCTAAGTATTCCATGAAAACAAAACCCAAGAATTTCACCAAAGGATGGGAAGCCCAACACTGAACTTCAGTGCTTGATCCCTGGTAGATGTATTACACGCACAAATATACAGAGTTCAGGCAAGCTGCAGTAGACAAACTTGTTCCCATTCTTTACCAGCTCTAACTCCATCACAGAAAACAAGAAGTGCTATAAAACGCAATTATTTCCCCAGTGTAGAGGTTGATTTATGCTCAGCCATTTCAGTTAATACTAAGAGACAGACAACAATCTAAGGCAGGGCAGAGTAGATGCGAAGTAAATGTGCATCAGCCCTGAGTAACTGTTCTCTTGAAAGCTAATGGTGTTCCAGATGAACAAGACTTAATCCTGTGAGCAAAGGGCAGTAGTGCCATGTCAGACACCAACCAAGGTTGGCTCTGGACCAAATCTAGAGACATCAGTTGATGGTGGTTCCTTCTACAAACTGATCCAGTCTCTCAGCAGGTTGTGCCCTTTCCTCTGTTGAAGAATTAAAGCAGTTGCATCATGTTGCTGAAAGCCACGTATGTCACTGTGGTCTTGTAAAGGACCCAGAGGCACATGCGTACAACTGCAAGGCTGTATCCCAGCAGTGGCTGTGCCACCACAGGGGGTGATGTGCTAATATCATCAGGTTTCAGAGCTTTCATAATGCCATGTAAATCAAAGCTCAGATGGCACGGGGAGAGAGCCTGTCAGGGGAGTTGATCCCATTGGGTTTGTCTGAATTCCAGTGAGAAAGAGAAGACTATTTTTAAGATTGTTTGAAGTTAAAGCATTAAGAAAGACTGAAATCTCATGCCTCTGGCAATCACATGGCAAGTGCTTTCACTTCTACATACATCTGCTCCATATCCCACCCTGTACTCTACAAGCATCTTCAGACACTGTTATGGGAAAAGAAAAAAAGGAGAAAAACTTTAAAGCCAACTGAAATCAGGCAAGGTAGCATCAGTTACCCTGGCCACAGAAAAATACTTCAGGGACTGAGAAAGCTCAGTTTAGAAGATGACCTGTCACATTCATTCACTTTAACCTTACATAAGCTCAATTTTGTCTGAAAAACTGGCGCAGAAAAATGCATACACATTTACTGCTACAGTTTACATTTCAGGCTCATGGGCTTGCAGTTGAGCTCATAAGTGAGACGAACAGGACCAAACTGCAGAAAAACCCAAGACAAGCTCTCTCCTTCCAGTCATCGCCCACTAACAACAACCACACTAAATTGAGGGTCAGCATCCTCAGTGGTCCCTGAGAAGCACAGAAGTAAAGAACTCTCTTCCCCATGAAAATCAAAGGCTGCATTTTAGCTTTGACACAACGCAGAGAGATCCTTTGAAACCCAACACACCACATTAACCACGCAGCTACAAAGCAACTCTAATGGAGTATTCTCATCTGCCTGAGTCTGCAGAGGTCCAGCAAGTGGGCAGTGTGGAAACAGTATGATCCACGATACACATACCAAACAGCCACATCAGAAACTACACAGAGGATAGGGCAGAAAAGTTTTCAGTTCTGCTTTGTGCCTTTATTGACTAGCCTTAACAAAAGCACATGTTTAATGAGGCTCTGCTGTACAAGGACTCATACCATCATCAGCACTGCCTACAGGCATGGTTGTGTCAGACCCCACCCCAGTGCACCATAAGGAATAAAAGGCTCACGAATTTGAGAATCGAGGCACATTACACTCCTTAGGACTCACTGTTCAGCTTTCTACTGCTGCAAGTTATCCACCAAGTATGTATTAGGAAAGCAGAGCCCCGTCCTGTGACTTAGTGATCATCACAACTCAATGCTGTGATGGAGCAGAAGCTGTGGCCCTGCTTTATTCAAGCAGGATGGGGATGAAAAGGAATCACTTCCAGTTCCTTGCAGCTTTCCTCATCCCCCTTCTCCAGCACTGTCAGCTTCAGCCACAACGGACAGCTCCTTGTCAAGATATTGAGAAAAGAACACATCTGATCAGGAGTCTGACCCATGGGTCTCATTTTCTTCGCACAAATTAACCTAGAGCTTTAAAGGTATTGGATATAAAGCATCTTCTCCCCCTCACTCTGCCTCTTGGACAAAAAAGAGAGGGAACAGCCTACTGAATCTGGCACTTAAGTGATGAAGAAAACAGCACAAGACAGCCAAATGAAGTCAGAATTCCAGCTGAGGATCAGTAGATGTATAAATAGAATGTAAAACACTCATTTTTAACTACCATAATATTAGCATTAAATTAAAAACAGAAAAGTTTACAGCTTTTCTTTATTTTTAATTTTTCCAAGTTAGATAGATGAATGACAATCGGCTTTCAGTTCCTCTTCCAGCCCAGCTCTGCAGGATGGCTTGCAGCAAGAGCCTGCAGGCTGCAGCCCTGTGGTGCTGCACAAAGCCCTCCAGGAGCAACCAGCCCTGCCTCACTGCCCACTGCTCCTGACAATGTGAGACTGCAGCAAGCCAAAGGGATGCTCGCTGGGCAGGATCACACAGACAAACCTGCCTGCAGAGGACACAGGGTTAGCACAGCAGGCACAGAAAGGAACCTGGCGTTGCCTTGGCTTCTACAAGAAGCACAAATTGCACTCCTGACTCACAGTGCCAACATCGAGGTGTAGCAGGAAAGTGACGAGGTTCCCTGTGCTACCCTGACCTGGCGCTGCAGGGGTTTCAAGCGCTTAAGTGTACAACCTGAAAATAATCATGGTAGACAAGGTACAGTTTAATTGTTGGAATGACATGACCTTGGGTTAAATCCAAGGAATCCCATAGTATGGCAGATCTGGGAAACAGAAGGTGAGATCCCATCTGAACAGATTTGTGAACAAAAACAATGCTCTGGGTTCAGTGAGAGCTAACTGGTGCTGCAGAACAACTGGACTTCTCACCCATTTACTGGAACAGGCATCAGGGACTTCACAGCCTGAAACTGGCTCCTGGTCATGGCAACTCCTGCAGCTCTCTAACAACTCCTTCCCACATTACATAATAGGAAGAGTTATTTATTTTTTGATAAGATGCCTTTTCATAACAATAGAAACTATTGGAGACTGAGATAACTTGATGAATTTTTCCTATTATCTAAGAGCTTAGTCACTCAGGGAATTAGTCATGTTCAAAATAACAGCCAGGCTCAAAGAGATTCAGAGCAACCGTTCTGGAGCAGAAGCAGCTAATGTCATAAATACATTAAGATGTTAGCTCGAAGCATTTCAGAGATTTTTCAAGAAGTCTTTAAAAAGAAAAAAAGGTTGTATACGAGGAAAGCAGGTTCTCAGCAGTTAAAAACCCACTGTAGCTTACAAAGCCTGCTGTGCTCAAACACCGAAGCCCACAGGAGGGACAGATGGACACGGTGACTGCCTGGCGCATGTGGCTTTGCAGCCAGCACATCCCGTTCAGTGCTCTATGAAATACTGCTTCGTATTGCCACGGCACTTCTGAGCAATGGCCTCGCAGGGTTTTCCAGACATCCCTGATGAATTGCTGAGGTACCTCAGAAGGCAGACAAGTTGGTGTCACATTTGCTATCCAGCAGGTAGCAAGTGGGGCTGCACATGGGACCAGGCCTCCTCCTCACCTTGGGACCGACACAAAGGGCAGCATGTATCCAGGTGTTCTACACTTGGTTTTATTTAGTGAAGCATCCACTCCTTCTTCACTAGGATGTTCACTGTGCACTCTTACAGCAATGCCAGTGGAGGGCTACAACTAGAAGATTAAAGAAGCCCCAAACTGGAAGTGAAATGTAAAACAGAAACCACATAGGTGAGAAAAAGATCCCCCAGAGAGATGCATTTGCTAGTACTGACTTAGACTTTGGGAGCTAAATGACATTGCAGCACACTTTAACTTCTACGGTGCGTGCAGAGCTCTTTCAACCCAAATATTGACCTTCAGTGACAACAGATCCCAGGAGGATTGGGAACAAACTTCGACAAAAAAAGCACTCCTCTGTGGAAGAAGGCCCTCCTTGCTTAGGCTGCAGAGCACTAACCTCTGCACGACACCCACCTGCCCAGCAGGTCATGCAGTTTCCCTGGGTGCACCTCTGCCAAGTGCTTGGAGCTGCAGGCTGTGCACCTGCAGTTCCCTCCTGTCTCTATGGGAGCACAGGGTGCTCTGGGACTCTGCAGTCCTCTTCCTTCCTGAATGCCCGCAGACCAAAAGACCCCTTTTCCATCTTAACTCCTGCCTGCCTTCCTCAGCTGCATTTGTTTATCCTAGGCTTAAACTGCTTTCTCCCCCTCTTTTCCTGACTTCACTTTGAGCTTTCCAGGATTAAGCAGAAAGACTCTCTGCACTACATATAATATCCCTTGATTTGCAGACTGACAAGCAGAGAAGAGCCAGTGAGGAAAAATGTAAGAAAGTTTCCTGGCTGCTGGGCTGCCCTGCTCACAAACATCTTCATGGCTTCCAGTATTCGGCACCTTTGTGCACGGAATTCTTTCCCAACATATTTCAAGTTGTGAGGATTTACAGTAGCCTACATTTGGTTTATGACAGCAACGTTAAACGTCAACAGCAGATGGATTTAAAACGTTTGAACAACAATGAACTGTAAAAATACAGCTGTAAAAAATAAAAGGCCCTCTATCTATTGAAGCTGATGGCTGCACTCACCTTGCCTTTCTGGGGTACAATGTTTAGGTATAGATTTTGTCCCTATGCAAAGAAATAAGGATGGAGAGGCAAGTTCACATTTCCTTTTAAAAATATATACAAAGGCTTGGGAAGAAAAAACTCTGCCCTTTTCACGTAAAAATCCATTCCAGAAAAGACTTATGCTGTGACTTAAACCAACTCATTTGATTACCAGAGTGGATCAATACCCTCTGTGAAGAAGGCCCAACCAGAGAGAGAATCATTGTACCAACGACGCTGATCAGATATGTAGATGTATTCTCCTCACTACCAATGACAATTAGTTTCATCTTTCAGGGTTAAAAACAGATACTAGCAGAGTTTAGCAACTTAGTACCAATGAAGCATGAAAAATACCCTCATGGGATGCTAGCATAATTGGCAAAAGATTAATTGTTCAAAAAATGGAAAGCAGCACACGCAAAGGAGAAGAAAACAGCTCCGACAGAGCAACATTATAGAATAATAGCTAGGTTTAAGGCTAATTTAGAAATAAAGAACCACCTGCCACGAGAACAAAAGGTACCATCACTTAAAAAAAATATAGTGACATGCTTCTTACAGATGACTAACTCTGAAAGGAGCAGCACCAATTCTTTAACCCCATCCAGCACTGAGAATGAAAGAAAACAGCACTTCAACAAATCAGTACAGAGCAGAACTTCTGATAAACCAGACTAAAAATCTATCTTTAGACCAGCGAGCCTGAGCAGAACAAACTCCAGGGGTGCTATCCAAAAGACATTTCTATTGGTGCTCTTTAATAGGCATACATAAAATAATAAAGGGGGGAAAAAAGGCAGTCCAGAAAACAACAGGAGGCTCGGTGCTCATGAAAATTGGCCCGGCGTTGCTCTCCGTGGAAGGGCAAGGGCCTCCTCCAGATGGCAGGCAGCCTAGTGTGCGAACGGACCAGCCAACCATCGCCTGGGAGTGACTGTCATAAACCACGTTCCATTTCTGCGGCCCGTTTTTAGCCACTACACAGAGATGATAATAACCATACTGACCGGGTGAATGCAGCTACTTCTAGTGTGGACTAACTCCATTGTTTAGCGGAGCGCACCGATACGATCCAACAAAAAAATCACTCTACAAATCTTACGGCTGGGAAAATCAAGTAAAATCTGAATTTGATGGACTGTATCTGTGCTGGCACCCAGCCAGGACATCTGGACCAACAATCCAAAAAGAGAGCAGGATTTGTATATGACAGCACAGCCGCAGGAGCACTCCCAGCAGCCCAGATGGGCTCTTTGCCCATCACAGCCCTCAGACCACAGCAACCCATGCACCAGGCTCCACACCACAAGCCATTGCAGGGATGCCTGCTGGATTAACCTCGATTCTCTCATTCTGTTTTGTGACCTTTTTTTTTTTTATTCTTTTTACCTTATCTTCAGATGAAAATATGCAGAGATATACAAAGAATCTCCAAATTCTGCTGTGATGGTTAAAGTGCTGAAAACGCACTTATCATAATTGTCTCTTTTGTTTTTCTTTTTGTAAGATTGAACATTATTGGGAAATTCCTGGGTAGAACCCACTTCAAAAAATCCATCACTGGCATTTCACTTCCCTCAAAAAAAAAAAAAATTAAATTGCAGGCTATTCAACAAACACTGTAATTTCTGTATAAGAGAAGGTGAAGATTAGTCTAATCAGAACAAAATAACAAAGCCTTCCTTATTGCCAAAAGCAAAAAAAAAAAAAAGAAGCTGGAAAGATAAGAGGGCAAGGCAAAGAAGTGTCAAGCTTCGTGCTGCATCAACTAGAAACAGTTTGCCCTGCACCACATCCCCCCCCCACTCCCCCAGAGCTCAGCAGTCACCCAGGAGGAAAGGGATGAAAGATCCCCATGCTGCTTTCTTTCCATCCCCACTTTTATTTCAGCATGGTAATCTCTGCAAATGTAAATCAGCGAGCGGGTGAAAGGCGATTTGTGTTGCTTAGACACCGGGGAAGAGGGGAAAAGTGCTACGCTAGCATGCATGTGGGGAGGTGCAGGGAGAGAGCGGCAGCATGGAACAAAAAGCCTGGATGCTTGGAGGGGGCAGCAAAGCCCCCAGACTACTGCTAGGTGGTAGACGAGCCTGAAATAGGACCCTAACAAATTTGCTATCTGCTGCAGGCTGCTGTCAACACACCCACGTTACACTCCCAGTGCTGGCATCAGAGTCTTCGGAAAGCACAAGCCATTAAACTCCCGTCTGCACGAGTACCTCGGTGGGGATGGAGGGCAGGCTGAGCTGCACAGGGGCACGGAGCCAGCTGCTGGGAGGGAGTGGTCTGTGGGATGCCTCCACCACTGCCCCTGCTGCCAGAACATGTGCCAAGTGCCCCTGGCACTGCTAAAGTGCAGGAGGGGCTCAGCCGGGTGACGCCAGCTGCACTGCATGTCAGATACCACGGCACAGCACACAGGGCACTGAAAGCCCAGGGAAGGGTGAAACAAACAAAAAAATAAGATTTCCCCAAAACAGTAAACCCAGCCCAGCAAGGAGATGGGAAAGCGGAGGGAAATGCCATTGCAAAGCTGGGCTGTATGAGCGGGGGAGCTGGCGGGGAGGAGGAAGATCTCAATAACCACTGCATCTCCGCGCAGGGAAGTTTCTCAATGAGAAACGGAGACCCTTGCCAAGACGGAGGAATCTCCCCGCATTCCCTGCTGGCAGAGCCAGCCCCTCAGAGCTGCACTCGAGGCACAGCGAGGACTTCTGCAAATCGGCAACAGAGATACATATTTTTTTTAATAATCAAACCCGTCACTGCTCCAACTGCTTTCCTAGAGCCGCTGCTCTCCGGAGGAGCGCTGTGCAGCCCGATGAAACACAGGCAGGGATGCTCCCGCTCGGCACACAGCCCACCCGCCGCAGCTCCCCATCCCCAGCGGAGCAGCCCTGATAGATCCCGGCGGCTGCCAGCAGCCCCCTGCCCGTCTCCCCAGCCAACATAGCGGCACCTGCAGAGCCCTCTGTGCCCCCCCAGGCACCGCTCGCATCCTGCCGAACCCACCCCCGGCCCCTGCCAAGCGCCTCTCCCCCCACCACGCCCCAACGCGGGCACCCCCTCCTCCCTTCCCTTCCATTCCTCCTTCTGCTCAGCACTTTGATAACGCGGGGTCCATAAAATGGCTACAGAGTGATCAGTGGTTTCAAGGACAGGGAGTAAAGGAGGAGTCGGAAGATAGGACGGAGGCTTATTTCCCCTTCAAAGTACTGCAATAAGAGGAAAAGAGAAAGACATAGCTACCTGAACTCACCATTCCTGATCCATCCCTTAGCCACTGCATCTTGCTTCTGATGATGTCCTTATTATCAGGGAGGGGAAAAAAAAAATCCCTACTGCCTGGTGAGAGCTGACAGAGAAAAAAAAAAAACGAAGCCCCCCCGCCCCCACCCTGAAGCTCTCAGTCAGGCATCCTCAGCCTGGCAATCCCGTGCCTGTCAGGAGCACGCTGCAAGCAGCCTCCTCGCTACCTGGGCTCCCCGTTCTTTACTTCAGCCACAGATCGAGGGATTTGAGGGGAGGGGGCTGTCCTTCTGCCTCTCAGTGCTTTGGGAACTCCGCGGGAGGGGAAGGAGGAGAGAGCGTGGAAGGGCACCTATGGGACTTCGGGAGGGTCCCCGCAGCCCTGCCTGTCCCCGGGGCTCCCAAGCTGCAGAAGCTGGGGCTGGGGTTTGGTGGCACCCACAGGGCAGCAGCTCTCAGCCTGCTCTCCCTGTGCCAGGTGAGTCCCTTTCCCACTGAAGCACCTTGCAGCCTGGAGAAGTGCTACACCTGCCCACACCTGTGCTCTGCTCCCACCAAGGGTTTTAGCCCCCTTTGCTCTTTCTATGCTCAGAGCCCCCTGCCCCATTAGCGAGAAAAGATGCTCATTAAGCACTCATCCCCAGTACAGTTGTGATGGGTGAGATCAGCTTGGCACTGGCTAGAAGAGGTGGCAGTAGCATACTGGACCGGATCCTCCCAGCACTGCAGCCAGGACACACACACTGACATCATTCTCCCCCTTTTGCAGTTGATGAAGTCTGCCCCAGAGGCAGGAGAGGGCAGATAAAACCTATGGAGATATTATGGAGATAGCTGGCTGGCTGAGCCAGGACACACGCATACTGGGCTCGCTGGGTGTCACTGGATCCACACACACGACACACCACACACCACAAAACCTGCGAGAAGCTGCAGTTCCCTCTATTGCATTTGCAGAGAATCTGGAATTGTTTGAAGGGTTTTCTTCCACACCCTCCTGCATCAAGGGCAGAATGGCATTTGAACCTCCTGTTCGTGACCTCTAGAGGAGTCAATGTTTTTCCTGCAGCTGAAGGTTGAGTCAGGGAACAACAGGCAGCTCCTCGTGACTACTGCTTTCTGCTGGTTCTGCGCCACACAGCGGGAGGTACGAGAGACCTGAGTGTAGGTGTCTTCATTTGTTTATTTAAATAAGACAGAATACAAGCGTCGGGAAGAGCAGAGGGATGCTGCCCAGCATCTCTGCATCACTTGGGCCCCACGCAGCCTGTTCCAGTTACATCAAGCCATATTCCATCACCTTTTATACAGACTCTGACAGCCATCATTATTCCCAGAGACAACAAAAGAAAGAGTCAGGAGACAAACACTTAAATAAGCCCAAACTCCAGAATCGTGCCCAAGTTTCCCACGTTAAGTGACAGAAAATCCAGATAAGTTATTTACACAAAGGAGGTCTCTGGTCTGAAAAACCCTTCTCTCTGAAACCCTTCAAGGTGGAACGTGCTGTCAGTCTTGGTCCCTCCCCACTGGGGAGCCACCAGTTCCCAGCTGCCCAGCACACTGATGCCCACATCGCTCACAGCTTGGTTTTCACACAACTCAGGGGGCATCTTCTACCTGTGGTGCCAGTCAGATCTACTGCAGCTTCACCAGTTGATACAAAAGCTGTAGGGGTTGGGAAGGACTGACAGACACCCTGTGTGCATGTTCATTGCTTCCTTCCAAAAGTATACTGAAAATAAAAGCAGCAATCAGGTTAAGTTTTTCTCCTACAACAAAGCACCAAATGAGATGCAGTACTGTCAAGTACGCACACGCATAACACAAGAAAAATCTCCTGAACACAAGATCACTTAAAAACACGCTGAATCGTAACAGTAACTGCACATACTTCAGTCGAAGATTACACCCATCTTAACCCTGACAGCGCAAATGGAGGGAGGTGTTGTCTGGCACATCCCATGCTACTCTAATTGGTGAAGTGGATCTGGAGGAGGACAATTTTTTGTTGAGGCTTGTTACGCACAAGCAGAAATTACACTGATTTCTCTTCTCCCGCTGTCGGCTGTTGATTAGGCTCATCAATAAGGTTAATATTCTGCTGTTTCATTTCCTATCCCTTGTTTTTGCTAAGCAGATTTGAGAAGTAAATCAAAGGTTGCCAGGTTAAGTCTCAACCCCTACAAAGGTAATAAGAGGAACAAGAACCAGAACTCAGCTAAACCCCGAATTGGAATCAGCCAGTTCCCAAATCCAGCCCTGCCTAGAGAGCAGGACTACAGTCCTCCCTGCCACACAAATATCTCGCAAGAACACAGACGCATTTTCTCTGCCACATGGCTGTTGCTCTACAAAACACACTCTGCAGCCAAACAGCAGCAGCAGCTCACGCCCAGCTCCTTTGCCAGAGCACAGGGTGCAACAAGAAGAGATACCCGCAAGCTCCGCTGCTGCAGCAAGCTCTCAGGGGAAGGTATCTGCCTTTGGGGAAAGGGCACCATATCTTGGTTCCTCCAGGACTGTGAGCAGGGATGTTGCAACCAAGCACATGTTAACACACTGTTAACATTCAGGATTTCAAACGGGACTCTGGAGCTGCGAGCTACTATTGGGGCAGTGCTACAGACACTGTGCTGATAGTAAAATCCTGATTGCTTAAGGGGAAGCAGAGGCAAACTTCAGCACATAGAGTTTGGGCACTGAAACGCAGTGCACACCATAGGTTCCTTCCCTAGGATTCAGGTTACAAAAACATGATTTCTCCTATGAATAGCAGTACCTAGAAAGGCACAGAAGACACAGGCAACTTTAGCAGGCCCAGTCAGCCACCCCTCACCACTACCCTGTGAGAGGCAGGGATGTCAGGGTCGCACGTCAGCTCTGCCAAGGGGCAGACCAGCCAGAGATGTGCCTGTGATACCCATGTGAGCCTGAGACCACCAGCAGCCTACACACCATGTCTTTCGGATGACACGGGGCCTGTGTTTGCAGCAGCTGCCTACGGGCAAGGGAAGGGCAGGGCACAGGTACCTCTTCCCTCTGATCTTGTTTCTTTGCTATACTGTACCACACATCACCTGAAATCCTGTAGATTGTTCAAGGCTGATTCTTTAATCACACCATAGGAATATTGCTATAAACTGCTCTCTGGATGTGGAAACTTCTAACTTTATCTACAACACTTCTTCCCTGTTTCTGCCACTCCTGCCCTCAAAAGGGCATTTTCCTGCTGGCTTTTCCCTCCCCAGCTGCAATGCTGCTGCCAGGGATGGAGCACATCCCCACAAATGCCTCCCATTGAGATTCCAGCCCTGAATTGCCTCATTCAAGTGGTGGCCCAACAGTGCTCTTCTGAGAGCCCTTCCACTTATTTCACTGCTGCAGCCAGCAGATGTTCTCCACCACGTATTAGAGAGCACAAATATGTTCTTGTAGCCATTGTCTCCATTGAACTACAGATAAAAGGCACCAAATCCTACAGGTTAATTAATGAGCAGGGAGGGGAATTTGTTTAACCTCTACTAGGAATTAGCCACTGTGGCTTTATAAACCAATCAGCCACGCTACACAACTATGAAGTGTATTCCTTCAGGAAAAAAAGCCAAGCACACAGACCCGCCGGAATACTTTCAGAATGGACCAGTGCCTCTCAGATTAGCACAGCAATAACATAGTGCTTCAGGCTCTGGCTAAGTATTATTATTTATGGTACACTACAAGGTAGATTGTTTGTTCTTTAGTAACAGATGACATTCAGAAGCTCCTGAAATTGTCCTCCTGAACCAACTCTGACACAGATACTTTTAGTCATAAATTCAAGGATATGACCAAGTGCATAAAATTATTTGCTCGGATGTAAATGATCAGTATCTTGCATTTTACCAAGGAAAAGGAAAAGAGTTACCTGCCTTTAAGTTATTTTTAATTTAACTAAGTATATTTGTTGTCATATTACATATTCGTGATGCATTTATATTTAGTGGTCATAGTGCAAATAGGCACTGATGAAGTCTCAGAGAGATGTATCACACACAGTTGGTTCCTACGGGAACTGAGGTAAATGACCACTGCCTGGACACTCTTTTCCAAGTATTTCTTGTTTCATTTTAGAGAAAAAAAAAAAAAAAAAAGGATAGCTTTGCTTTTTGCAAGGATGGCCAGGGCAAGCCAGAGCCCTGGCATTGCCTCAAAAGCTGCAGAACCTGATGCTGTCCCTTCCCCAAGCTCCAGGCCTGCATCCTGCTTACTCTGCCTTTTGCAGAGTCACTGACAAGACGACTCATGCCTCAGCCCATTTGATTTGCTAATGTCTTTCAGCTTTCTCCAGCAGTGGCATTTTTAAAACACCCACACCTGCTTTAATTAAGGCATGGCAGTCTCTTTCCAAGGAGCACGCTCTGTTGCTAAGGCCTCTGCTTTGGAGGTGAAAATTAATAACCTGCACTCAAATTAAAATCTGAGAGTGATGAGGAAAGTACCCCAGTGCAAATCCCCAAGCCCGTTAAAAGTCTCTCCAGCATCCAAGTCTTCTTTATGTCCATCTGCTTCTCGCACTGCCCTAGTTCTGCTTATTCAGGGAAAATCCTATGGAGATTAAAAAAGGAATAAAACTAAATTTGAAAAAGAAAGGGCTTTACAAATAGCACAATGCACATACATAAATTCATTCAGCTTGTGTACTTAGAGAAAGATCTGCAACCCAAAAAGATATATATATATATATATTATATATATATATATATATATATATATATATATATATTTTTTTTTTTTTTTTTTTTTTTAATAGCAAACAAGAGCTTAGCATTACCACTCACAAGATCTACAGGGAACAGCTGCCTGAGCTACCCTCAACACGTTTTAATGCGAGATGGGCCTGGCAAAGCCACATACCCTGCTTCTTCCTTGTGCCAAGACCCACGGACAGAGCATTTTGCACTCACAGCACAGCCTCACAGCCCTGGGGGTCTTACAGCCCTCCTGGTTCTCAACACAAAAGCTAAATTCACACTGAGCTCCTGTCCATCCCCCTCTCTCTCTCACCCAAACCCAGCAGGGATTCCACTGGAGCCGTCTGCCTTCAGGAAACGCATCTCGACCTGATCCTACACCTACAAATACATACTGACCCCCAGAATGGAAATATTTTCCTCCCACCAAGATAATCTGTACTAGCAGAACGCAGAGCAGTGAGACAGCACAGTGAGACCCAGCCGAGGGAGAGAGCTCTTGCTGATGTCCAGGGCATTACCACTTGAATATTAATTTTGCAGCATGACTCTCTGTAAACAAAGCCACTGCAGAAGGCAAGTAGATAGGTCTTTCAAGTCCTCACATCTCCATCAAGCAGGTGAAGACTTAATGAGCAGGTCATATTTATAGAGTTATGGTTATAGTTCGTCAAAATGCACACAGTAACAAAGAGAATCCTTTTGTATTCACTCGCTGCTTGTTAGTTCAAGCATTTAATTCAAGCTGCAACCTGTGGCCTTGGATGCTAGCTTTGAGCAGCTCAGTTCACAGCAATGTTTTCATGGCTTTGGTTGGCCTGAGCATCAAGTGCTTAGTGAGAGACCCTAACCCAAGGGAGGTGCACACAAGGGAGGGCTCCTGAAGCAGCCAAACCTCAGCCCTACAAAGTGGGGACATCCAGCAGCAGCCAGCCAGGACAAGGAGCATTTTGAGCTTTATCTCTAGGAGTACACGTATTCAGTACTTAGACACATCTGTTTTTATGTACCCAGGTCAGGTCAATCTCAAAGTTTCCAGTGCCTTCCCACACACTTCTCTCCCCGTTGTCTCGTGCCTGCCATCAGCTGTATCAGACAGGGAGCAGCTGGACAAAGAAAACACACAGCAAAAGGAGCAGCTGGGACCAGCCCCAACATCACTAATAGAACTTCTTGTGCTGGAGCATCATTTGCAGCTCCAGTCAGCATAAGGAAGCCTCCTTGCTCAGTTTGTCTTTTAACTATTGACTTTCAGAGTCTGGAAAACA
Organism: Callipepla californica brunnescens; assembly: GCA_023055505.1. Lineage (NCBI taxonomy): Eukaryota > Metazoa > Chordata > Aves > Galliformes > Odontophoridae > Callipepla > Callipepla californica. Next base: position 7,648,395 of record JALIRH010000013.1, read on the forward strand.
ACGTGGAAAGATGCTCTCCTTCGGTACTTCAGGTTGCTACAGCACTATGAAATTTCTCAGAGAGCACTGTCTTGAATCACTCATAAGAGTTAAATGAAAGGAAAGCAGAGAGATACCCTTCCCCACCTGCAGGGGGATGTGAATTCACCTGCTAAGTGGTACTGCAGACTGAAGACTGCAGTTCTTCAAATTCATTGAGCACTACCTTCATCTCAGGCTACTTTCCAAGGCTCCTCCAAGCCTCAGGCCCCCCATCAGCCTTTCAATGGTGCAGCCATCCACAGGTCTTCCCCACCACGCTCAAACCACAAAGGAGCATTTTAATCTTGTTTCATTTTTTTAAAGTATTCAAATTTCACTTTCTGGCACTCCCTTTCTTAAAGCTTCCGTCTCTGTTCCCCTCCCTAAACCTCCTTGCTGGCATCCTTTGAAATTGTTAAAACTCATCTGCCTACAACAATTACCAACTTGCTGGTTTAATTCTAAATGAGATGAGATCCCTCTCGGGCTTGTTTTTATTATTGCAGAGAAAACAGGCCATAGGCTCAAAGAATCTCTGGCTTGCCAGGGAGAAAGCAGTAGGAAGGGGGTATTGCTCTCCTGCTGTTCCCATGTCTTTCATTTCTGCATTGCCACACTGTACATTATGCAGTATCAGTGCAGCGGGGTGTGCAGTAACACGAGGAGACAGGCACATCCAGGAGGAGCCAAAGGTTTCCCCATGGAAGTTATTTCACAGCAGGGATGCTCAACAGCAAATACAGGGTGTAAAACATGGACAAGGATCATCTAACATCTTCCAGAGCATTTAGAATTCTAGGTCACACACCAACAGAAGTCTACAGAGGTCAAATCTCAGGAGCAGTTATAAAACCATGGTCAAATAAATAAAGGGGTGAAAACCAGCTACAGTACTGCCTGGAAAGCCTTTCTGTTTCTCCTTTGTTGAATGTACATCCCCATAAATACGTAACATTCTCTCCCTCTAGTGGCTGGAGGCTTGGAAATAAAGAGGATGGCAAGTGACCTTGCAATCCCAGGAAAAAAATTAAAAAATAAAAATGGAGTTGTCCCATTGTGTCTGTCCCCTGAGCACCCAGGGTGCCAGGCACCACCCCACCAGGCCCGAGACTGAGTCAAGGGATTCCATTCTCTGCAGCAGTCATTCCCCATCAGCACTATGCAGAACAGGATGCATGAAAGTGGTACTGAAAATTCAGTTCGTCTTCACTAGACACCCACAGGTTAGAGTGCTGAAGTCACTCACCTATGTGCACTGCCTGCCTGTGTTTCTTTTTCTTCTCCACAACATCCCACTTTGAGACTAGCACTTGTTAATGCACCACAGCCAAGAGCATGTAAAAGCTGCTCTGTGCTTATTCTCACCACATCAACCAGTCGGTCTGCCAGGTCTGCTCACACCTAACAATGTCAGCATGGTTGTAGGAAAGCACAAAGCAGAAACAAGTCACCCTGAGATGCTCTGACAGCACGAAGAGTAGTAGTGAGGCAAACCAAGCTGAGATGATATAAAGCAATACATAAAGCTCTAGCATAAACTTCTTCCGAATACTTTCATCTTAGTGTTGCATGATCATTCCAAAGATCCTCAAATACTGAGCTTTATTGCACACTTCTGGCCCCAAGATTTGGGTACAGAGCTTTTCTATTTGTGAGCGCTGGGATTTGTTTCCACATAAGCCCCCCACCCATCCCAAAAGGATAACTAGTGTGGTACAACCTCAATTTTAAATGAATGTAGCATTGGTAGGAGGAGAGCATTCTTGGAAGACAGCGCTGCAACACTGGTTCAAGACAGCTCTTTTCTTCCAGCTACAATAAAATTATATCATTTCATTTATTTTAGCTAAAAGAAGTGACACAATAACAGACATTGTTACATCCGCACCAAATATATAAGTGTGGGTATGAATGCTGGATGAATATTCTTGACAACAACAGCAAAAGTGTTCTTATAAAGGGCTGGGGAAAAAAAAAAAAAGAAAAAAGGAAGAAAGAGGTGAGGGATGCTATCCAAAAGAGTTGGTGGTTTTGATTCAAAGATAACATTTGCAAATATTCTTTGCAGTTTTCCCAGCCTTGCATGCCAATCAGAAGCACATCCGAGCCTTCTCAACATCCCTGGGAAAGCAGGGTGCGTTTGCAGTGGGAATGTCTCAAGCTCTGCACAGATTTGCACAACCAGGAAAAAATATCTAGAAGGAAATCCTGTTCTGAAGTGGCCTAAGAAAGGTTAACAGTGATCCCCACAACCTCTCTGCCCTCAGACACTTCCCTCCCTCTCACTAAGGAGATGTACTGCGACACTCCCAGCAGGGGCTTTTTCAAGATGAGTCTCCTTGTATGACTATAACCATCTACACATTGTTATTTTTAAAGAACAGGTGGCAAAGTGGACTACATGCACCACAGCAACTGCCTGTAACAGCCAATGAGGCAGGCAGACATTAAAAACATCCCATTCACCTGCGCCATGCTTTTCCTGCACTTCCACCTCAGTTACTCACCCCTTGCTTTCCGAACCTGTCCTTTGCTACTTGGTGCCCTGACTGGCAGCGAGGCTTACAGCTGGGCCCCAAATGCTCCCCAGCATCACCACTGAGTTCACAGGATTACACAGAGGTAAAGGCTTTAGGAGCACATGCAATGTGAAGTCAGAACACCATCTACGGCCTTCTGGAGCGCTAAATATACCATTTTACTACACACTTGCCTACTGAGCTATCTCAAGAGCAGTCTGCATCAGTCCCTAAAGGTGGCAGTTTGCTATTTATATATAACGTGCTTTGCAATTTTTGTCACTAAAGCTCCATAGATATCTTATACACGGGGCTTTTTATCCTTATAAACTTCAACATGGGAAAAATCTATGCTATAAACTAATCTTCACAGGCTCTCAGAAAGGAATGCTGTCAGGAGGGATGAGTGTCCTAACACCTCTGAGGGTGTAATTCTTGTAAACCAGGGATTTTAACAGTGTTTAGAACATGGCACAAGAAATAAGTTAGACAGGCAGCCATTGAAAATTTTCATATATTCCATCTACAAGAATGGCAGATTCCTGTGTTTTACCCTAGATTTTCACAAAATAAATATATACATACAGGTTCCTCAAGTAAGAAGTATAGAAGATTGAAGTACAGAAGATTGCTTGCATGAGCTAAGTAAGACTGCAAGATGATCTTTTCAAGTTTCTCCCCAAATCTAATGCTTCTGGAAACACATCCAGCAGATACATTGACTCAAGCAGCAAAAGACAATCATTGAGACTCTTCAAAATCTCAGTCCTGAGAAAACAAGATAGAATCAAAGCTGCAATGCTAAAATAAGTGCTGGGCACATGGCCAGACGGAACCTATAATGGCATTTTAAATACATGAAATGCACAGGACTATTTAATCACGAGGGAATGGAGGCTATAAGTGAAGCTAGAAAACACCTCTTAAGCATGCTGAGCCAAGCAGACCCTTTGTAATTTACCACTTGGATCCCAGTGGGGTTTTGCTGTTTATTTGGTTTGGGTTCTTTTTATTTGAAATATATAGGATTGTTTATAAAATATTTTTTCTTCATCAGGCCATGTTGTGAAAACAAAAATAACCTTGAGGAGATAGCACACTTAGTGCAGAGGCGTCCCCACAGCATCCCTGCACAGAGTGAAAAGGTATGAAATGCACATTCTTGAGCAGAAATGTGTGCCTTATGTTTTACTCTGCTTCCTCCGCATAGCCATATGTTGGCTGCTGTGTTCTATTAATAAACTCAAAGCTCTGCCATTATCCCACTTAGAGTCTGGATAAGCATGACCCATGCTCAATTTTGGGCATATAAATACTTAATGCAGATATTGTCAGTGGACGGCAGTGCTCAGAGGCCAGCTTTGCCTCCTGTGTTTCAGTTAAGCCTCCTGCAAAGCATGCATGCAGATCCCGTCATTCACAAACGGGAAAAAAAGGGGAGGGCCTTTCTCTGCACCTCCAGATCTTTTCTTGGACCAAGTACATGGAACAACTCTGATTTTTATTTCTCTGTTCCCTTCAAAATGGCAACACATTTGTTCTCGTAACGGCCAGCAAAGGCAGAACACCAACATAAAATCTGTTAACCATTCCACGTGACTAAGTGACGTGACTTCATGCTAGACAAAAACATTATCTTCTACAAGGATATATATAATTTCTTAAATCCAAAGAAGGAAAAGTGTGTTAAGCATTTCCAATGCAAAATAAAATAGATGGCTCTTGGCCATGTTCCAGCAACTGTAAGCACTGCCCAAGTTTACTTGGTTTCATTGCTTCCAAACTATTTCCTAAGTTCTTTGAGCTAGTACAACTTTACTAGAAAACAAATATAAACTGTTTTTCAGTAAGGATTCCCCAAACCGCTGCCCATTAGAGAATCTTCTTGTTAATTATTTTATGTAAGTACCTTCAGTTCTACATGGAAACCACAGAACTGTTCTGCTGGGAATTCTATCAACAGGAAAGCCACATTTCCAGGAAGAACTCAGCACTGATACCCATCAGAAGTCTTAACTTTTCTTCTAAGTCCCCAGTAGAAATCTAGATTTTTCCCCTCCAACTGTAATGTTTTAAACAACAGGAAACCTCTTTCAAAAATCAACTAATTGCACAAGAATAAAACATGGAATCAGCACTTCTTGCCCTGTATGTATCACACTCAGAACAGCGAGCCTGGATGTGACACATTCAGGCACTGCAGTGTATCTGCTCCATTTTCCTGCTTCCATTCATAGCCTGAATTCTTTCATTTTTCACTTGATACTCAGGCTCTATTTTCTGATGCTGTGTAAACCCCCCCAGTACCATTTTGGCCCTGGTAGATATGGAAACTACATGAAAGGGAAAAACGGCTTATTACAATCTTCTCATTTTTTAATCCTGGAGTTTTTATGTTTTCTTTTTCTTCTCTATGTTTCTGGCATTTCAATGCTATTTTTAACATGTAATAACAGTTCTGGTCCCCATCCTGGATGGGGGCCAACTTCGGTAATACACCAAGTGCTCCCTGCTCCCATTGACTTCAAGCCTACGTAAAACAGATCAAGTGAGCTCTAGTGGTTCTTAAATGTTCACTCTTATTGTAACACTCTTAATGCCATATCTTCTAAGACCTCGAATCATTTTACACTCATTTGCAAGAATTATATACCATATTCTCTTCCCCTTTCACTGGAACGGAGCTCGTTGTTGGAGGCAGCCATTATTTGGCAGCCCACAGAAATGCCATACAATAGATAAGCCCCAAAGCAAAGAACACTCAGGTGCACAGTGTACCACAGCCATCATGGAACTGATCAGAAAATTGCAGGACTCCAAAACGAGTAGCAAAAGCCTCACTGTACCACTTACTGTGACTTGGAGAGAGCAAGGCTCTCACTATTATTCCCAGAAGTGCAATCATGTGTGTCCCACCTGCACTGGAAACCTCATTTGGAACTGCACACCAGAACACTTTTATGAACTGATACTGCGGGAAAAGAAGAACAAATAAAGCTGCCTGAATTCCTTTCAGATGGTGAAATAGCAGGACACATGCCCCCAAATGCCAAGATCTCTCCAGTTCAAATGGTAACTGAAAAACATTAAGCATTAATGAGGAGTCCCTTCACACCTGGTGTAACATAGGAAGTATCCCAGGACAGCATTTTTAAAATGCCTTTAAAATCACCTTCCATGTTTTATAGAAGTAATTTCATTTAATAGCAGCCACAATATCCATCTATTCCAGAAAGCCAAATGTAGGCCAAGCTCAACCTGAAGTGCCACGTCAACATGACGAAAATACATGAAATTTTGAAGCAACAGTAGCCCATGATTTTGTTATCAGCACAAGGAGTACAAGAAAGGCTACCTGGCATTCTTCTGTGTGCCTTAGACATCCTCTGAAGGAGAATCCCACGTTGAAAACCACCACGTTAACATCAAATCAAAGGGGTCCTAAGAGGTATCACATCTCTCATTTCTTCAAATCAGTTTTCCAGACATCATCAGTGGTTTCCAAAGACCTGCACTGCTGAAGGGTGAACCCTGACCACCCAAAGCAGTGGCAGCAAACTGCAGCTCTCCAAGATACATATGCCTGAGGAAGAGGTCACCAACCAAACACGAGTAAACCTCCCAGTGCATGCAAACAGGAGGCAAAGAGTGGTTCTCTGAAGTTTGCAGATTCCCCCTCTGCGTGTGCAGAATACCATATTGTTCAGGGTGAAGAAGTAAGGAATGAAGAATTTACTGCATCAGGCCCTTGCAGGGTAGCATGTGTATTTCCTCCATGCATAATGCTAGTAGACATCTTTCAAAAAATCAAGGTACTAACATATTCTTGCACAGAGAAAGGAAGCAGGCAAATGAAGGAACACCTGCAGGCACTTTCCTGCTGCTCATTGCTCTGTTAGTAGATTGTTTTTTACCAAATAATTAATTCAACTGAATCGACCAGAAGTTAGATTTACACACAAAAATCACAAAATGCTTTCCACATACACCTCTATGCCCTCACTCTGCTTTTCATTTAATCTCTCATGTATTGGTTAAGACAATCCCCCTGTTGTTCTCTATTTAAATTACACTGGCAGATACCTGGAGGAAGAGCACGGGCCTCTCTCATGTGGCCAAAAGTTGTGTGGCATTAGTTGGATGGCTTTAGTATACACAGCATCACGGCCAATTCACTAAATCAAACTTGAAAGTACTCAGCACTTAAAATCAAACACGTACTTTTGAGCATTTGGGGTTTGGGGCCTGCATAGTTAATGCAACACTAATGCTGACAATACACTTCAATTACCGATATACTGCTAACATCAAGAGAACTGATACCAGCACAATAAGTGCAAGAAAATAATTAGCGTTTAGTATTTCATCAAAATGTTTAATTTTTAAACACTGAAATTACTTTTCTAATATATTATTAGCTTCAGTTATTCAGCTGGTTTTACAGCATCTTTAAGGATCTCTTGCAGTGCCTCAGCCACTCCAACATCAACTTCTCTCCAAGTGACACCACACAAGCGGGTTTTCATAATGCACTTCAGAGGACTGTGCAGCCATCAGGGCTGCACTGCTGTGCTTGTCGCTCAGGGAATAAACACAAACCTCTGCAATGCATTTGTACACACATGCTCCTGTCTCTCATCTAGCCTCGAGCATCCTGAACACAATGCAGAGGCAATGCATTAGGACAAGACACACTATTAACCCTGGACAAATATTCTGCTGAAATTGTTTTCTAGAATCAAGCATCTGTTGAAACCATTTAAGGAGCTGACTTCTATCAGAAAAAGAGGAAAAAAAGGAGAAATCATGCTCCACAGCTATCTGTACCATGCTCAGGTAAAGCATGAAAAATGACTCCAAACAGACTGTTGCTAAGATTAAATACATTGCTTTATACCTGTAAGCCCTCTCATGCTGTCACTTCTGTAACCACCTACTATTCCAGTGCCTCCCCACACCAGGGGCCAGTGATGTGAGCACACACTGGGGATTTCAGAGCCAACTGCACAGACCCAGTCATCACCTCACCTGGAAACAGGGACACTGAATTGGATTTTTGTTTTTCCAGCTTCTAAGAAATAGATAAGGGGCAGCTAATATTAGCTCTTCCAGGAATAGTTAAGTGGCTAAAAAGAGAACAAAAGGTGATAAAATAGACTGTCTGCATCAGCCACAGAAAAGGTTTTATTGCTCCAGCCTGTCTGCTGCTATCCTCAAGAGCCTCTGCCTCTTCTTGTGACCTGACAGAAGACATGGACGAAACCCTTGTGTCACCGCTGACATCCAGCCATCAGAGAGGACCAAGATTAAATGACATCAGCTCCAGGTGGCCATACTGCTAGGCTACGGCCTCCTACAATACCCTCAGTAAGTCAGTAAGGAAGGAAGAACCCCTGGGCAGCTCAAGCAGTTCTTCCCATCTGCTTTATTAAAGACCATACATCACTGCACGCCCAGGGTGAACAATAACATGACATTTTGTACTCCCACAAAATCCATCCTTGTAAAAGCCTGAGGTGTCTAAGAGAACTGAACACACAACTTGCTGATGGGAGGATGGTACCCACAGAGACAAAGGAGGCTTTAGCCCAAATTGCAGCAGCTCACACAAAGCTGGCCGGGGACCCTGAGCCCCAGCATCAGCTCGACACAAGCAGGGTATGTACCCCACAAGCTCCTGCCATCCCCTTTTCCTCATTTTCCAAGCATGGTTTCTCTGAGACCAGATGAATTCTACCCTTTCTGAGCACTCAGTCTTTTTCAAATAAAATATTTGCTTCTGAATTACTCCCAATTTTTTGTGCTAAATTACCTGATGGTTAATTGTACACCCTTAGGTCACCCTAATCAGGTGACAAAGATCTCACTGTGCAACAAACAAAGTGAAAAACTGGATTCATTTCTGCCTTGCTAAAGCCCTGCTAAAATGAAGTGAGAGCATCAACAGCTACAAGTTCAAATTTCTCCTGGATGTCTTGCTCTCTGTGGGTTGGGTAACAGAGGGGAGATACATAATTTGTTCCCATTTTCATGACTGCATTCAGCTTTTTCGGGCCACCAACAGGCCTGGATTTAATGGCTTGCAAATTATACACAAACAGTCAAACTGTACTGAAGTACCAATGGACTTTTCTCCCCCGCTCAGAAACAAAGGCTCGACATGTTGTTGCCTTATTAAGCCTATCATGAATGTGCGTGCTTGGATGACTATAATTACAGGAATTTAGCAGGGTATTTTGTCGTGTTTAATATGCTAAAAATATATATACATAAAGAATAGGGAGCTGGAGGAAATGGAAAAAAAGAGCAATCACAGCACACAGACACAAAAAAGTTTTCCAGGAACCACATGAGGGTGTTGTCTCGCTCCAATTAATAGGAGGGAAAGAGGTTCTTTTGATAGATGTGTATCTGACAGTAAGATTAGGACACAGCAGGTCAAATGACAGCCACCACTGGGATTCCAACACAGCTCATAGTTCAAACACTGATCTCCTGTAGCAATGGGTCATTGGAGGCTACGCTGTTTGGTTGAGGATGACTTCTTTTTCATTTTCTTAACGACAGTACCAACATAAGTCCAAAGTGGTCGAGTCAACTCTTTCAGACAGCCAGCTCCTGGCTTCTGGATCTCAGCAGGAACTCCTTTGTTCCCATCTTCCCTGCCTGTAACCAGTTATTTGGTCACAGGCCAGATCTTCTGCCAGTAAACACTCCCAAGCACTCTTTTTCAAAGGCAAACACCTCCGAAGAAATGCTTTCAAATGTAAAACTGTCCACAAAGTGATACAGGCCCTGTGACACCCACCACTAGCCTCCTAGATAAGCCAGAGTCTAATCACAAAAAATGCCTCAGAAAGCAAGCTTTGAGACAGGAGAACAAACAGTGTTGTCTTTCACAGGTGTGTGAGGAATTGCTGTTTGCAGAAACAGGAGTTCTGGCTGGGGTTAGCAATGCTAGACAGTCGTTAAGCAAAAAACATCCACCATGTGGCAGAGCTATGGATAGCTGACAGGGAACCACTCTGGACCCTGTAGCCTTCACAACAGTGTGACATGTCAGTACCTTCCTCTGGGAGAAAATCAATGTGCAGACACAGACCACACGTGCCCTGGGCTCTAACACACCCAGAGCAAGGTCTGCTCAGCAATGCCCTCCAGTCCCACCAAGCTGCACCCTCCAGCACTCCATGAACCAAGACCCGACCTACCGAATCCAGCACTGCTGGGATGAAAAGCAGCCCTCCACAATGGAAGATGGCAAGCACTGAACTGAATTTCTAGAAGTGCTCCAGTGACCACTGTGCAAATCTCCATGCAAGCTGTGCTCTGCGGGCTGCACATCTTGGGTCAAAGCACAATCCATCCTTGCCTGCAGAGCAGTAACCCAGCCTGAAGATGGATGCACTCGGTCCTACCTTACACACATAGCATACCGTGAGGGGAAGGTCTGAATTCATTCACTCAGCACGCAAAAGAAGGCAGTAAAACAAAAATGCTGGCAGCGCTGCAAACAAGGTGGGCTTAGGCACAATGCAGACTGAACTTCCAAAGGTCCTCAGGGATCCTCAGTGCTCTGCCTCTCATTCACCCAAAAGCAACAGAGGAAGGCAACAACTCAGAGCAGAATGGGGATGTCACCTCACAAGAGAATACCAGCGGTCACAGAAGCAGCTTTCAGTGCCTCGGTGTTAGTTTATTCAGCAGCCTCAGCTACGTGATGCAGTCCTGATATCAGCCATAAGAGAGGTTATGGCAGACAGACCTTGACATTTGGGGAAGGGCAGATTTGTCACATGAACAGCAGCTTGGTTTCACTCTTTTTTTTTTTTTTTTTTATTTCTGCAAACAACACAATTCTGTAAAGGAAGCACGCAGATTTTCCCAGAAGAGTCCCAAAACTCTAAAGCTGTCTCCTGCCCCAATTTCCACATAATCTCCACATGAAGACTGGGAAAGTCTGCCCCCATGGATATAAAAGCTAATAGCTGTTACAGAAGAAAATGGCTTCTTGAGATATAATTTTTCCTTACTGATTTGGACAGCTGAGAGCAAATAATGGGCTGCCACAGTCATATTTCCCTTGCAATGGGAGCAGACATAGAAATTCTGCAAGGACCATGTAAATCTGATCCTTTGATGACAGTCTGTTTTGGATCAGCAACCAGCTAGGTACCCTGATGCTGTGTGCACACGCTGCTCCTCCAGACAACCCTCTGCATCTATTAGCAGCATCTGCTGCTAATAAACAGGGAGAAGCCAAGATACCAGCTTGCAGCTATTTTTGGATTAGAAGCCTGTTTTGAAGGCAAAGAAAATTTGCAGCTTTCACAAAGGCCTTTCACCTTCTTCATGTGGGAAACTACCTACTGTATATTCCCACCAGGCATATACTCACATGCAGGTTCTTTAAATTATCTGAGATATTATTAGCATAATTTCCAAATCAGAAACAAAAGCACGTTGCCAGGAGAGAGAAAACAAGTTATAAATTACTATTAGCCACAAATGTTAAAAATCCAATTCTACACTGCTTAGCTGGTGAGAGACAGATGTTATCTGAGAGCAGAGCAGAGAAGTACAAGAAGATCCCTTCCCTGTATCACTGGAGCTCCTCAGTGATGAGCCATTTGCTCCATGAGACCTAGGCAAGGAGCATTTCCACAGTCCATGCCACTTACAGTCCTTTGGGAGCAGGGAGGTAGAAAAGAGGTAACATTAAGGACCTAAAAATCTGACATCTTATACTTCTACAACCAGATCTGCAAGGTAACAATGGGTTTTCTTTCCAGTGCAAGATGTCACGTTATTACACCTAGCCCTAACACATTTCTATGACTAATAATAAATATAAATGGGCCCCGAGCAAAACCACAGATGCTCAGTAACTCTTTACCTCAATATCGTGACCTCAGTGTGCTTGCCTGAGCCCTTTGCTGGCACTAGGCACTCCCAGATGTCTGAGAGCACTCAAATGAGTGTAGATCTCGATGCTTTAAGGGTTCTGAAGCCTGGCTCAAGTCAAACATCACCTAGAAGTCACAGACTCATCATCTGCTAACCATCAGCTTTGTGTCATGAACCAGCAACCAGCACACACCAACATAAACAAAACTGGAGGCAGAGGGACAGGACTGAAAGAACCGAGCCAAATGCAACCCAACAGCTCCGGCTCAAGGGCCAGTTTACTGAAAAAGAGCCCAAAGCACAATCACTCCTTTTATTTCTGTTCAAGGCAAGGATGCAATTTGTCCCACCAATGTTATAATTTGGGAAGTAAGCGGTGAGGACTGGCTCAGGCTAGCAGTACTATTAAATGTCCCTTCTCCTTGACCCTAGAGAGAACTACCACAACCAGAGAAGCTAGGGGCAGCAAGAGCAGCGCCCCAAGAGGGATTCTTCCAGTGACACTGTGCTACTTTCCTTCAAACACATGAACCTGATTCCTCCTGTCTGCTCCAACACCCTCCACTGCTCTCTCCTCCTGTGCCTTTGCTACGCAGAGCACAACTTGAAGCCCTGAATATTCACATTATTCCAAGACTATCTGGGCTCTTAGGGAACAAAACCTGCGTCACCATATCTGCACATCAAAGATCTAGCAGCCAGAGCATCTGCAGGGGCATGAGAGGGAACGAGCAGAATAGAGGTGACAGTGGGGAAGACTGTTTTTTCACACAGAGGGAGCTCCCCATAGAGATCTGTATCAGAGTATTTATGGATCTGGGAGACTGCAGCTCCTCTGAGCTTTCATAATTCCTGCTCAGCACAAACCAGGCTTCACCAGCCCTCCTCCCTCCCCTTGCAGCCCTTCCTAGTATCCAAACAAACTGTCAGCTGAACACTGATGTCAGACTGAGAGCTGCTGGCACAAAGGTGTTGTTTTTGTATTTTTGTTTTTCTCCTCAAGTTTGCATTATCCACAGCAACTTGAATATTCAGATAGCTCAGAAAACAGAAACGGATGTCTCCAGTACATGCTAAAAGACAACTGTCAGAAAAAGAGAAGCCAGTTCCTTTTGAATGCCTTGAGATGCTCAAATCTTTTTTGCTTTTCCTGAACAGCCATGTCCCTTTCTTTCCTCTTCTGTGACACAATTAAAAAAATATTGGTTCAGATCCTAGTCCCATATCCAGGTCCTCTCAGTCTGAGCAAACCCTTGCAGTCACTCTAAACACTTGATCACCACCCCAGAGAAGATGTCTCTTTCCTGATCCTGGAGAAATTCTCCCCAAAGCTCAACACTGCTAGAGGAGGGCAGCTGCTCACTTAATTTTGTCCAGATCGTTAGAGCTGATGGAGTGCTCCATAACGGCCATGCCTGAGCAGTCAGGTCACTTACAGCACCTAACCTGGTGCTATCCAGCCAAATTGGCTTGTAGAGCACTAACACATTTCCAGGGAGAACAGCAAGGGGTAATAGATCACTCAAAGATGAATTTAAGCTGTCAGTTATTACACTCGCTTCTCTAGGTTATTCTTTAGAGGCCCTTTCAGAGCAGCACATGGAGCACAGCTCAGAAACCACTGCTTTAACTAATACACCCCAGATGCCTGTTACTCTGTTGTTGGGGCTCGGCAGGTTTCCACAGCCTGAGGGCTGCCTGACGATTCCAAACATCACTAGGCAGACAACACGTGGATGGCAGAGAAAGACAAAGTTTCAGGCTCCAACTTCTCTTTAAGAGAAGATGAGACAAATTCTCAAATCAATTTTCAAGTGGCGTTCTCAGCAGCCAGGTGAAGAACCTTGCTTCAAATGCAAGCAAAAGAGGCTCTTCTCTTCAAACCAGCATAGAAATTGCAAATTCTAAGATGCTGCAACTCTGTGATGAGCAATCAATCCCACCTTCTTCTGCCAAAAACTTTCAACCACTACTCTCAGCAGATCTGAGGGCACAGGGAATTCTGCAGCAGCTGTACAGAAGGCAAGGTACAGAGGGGAGAGGACTGCCTCCACCTTGCCCATGTAGCCAGCAGCAAGTCTCTAGCCTCCTAACTCTATGCCAAAGCCTTCAAACCATGTCACAAGAGCATGCTCTCTAATTAGATGACTTACATGACTAACCAACACAGTGCGAATCGTAAATGTCAGCAGTTTAAACTATGGTACAGACTTCCCTTTGGGAGAATCCTCCTGCTTTAGAGATTGATATTTATTTTTTAATGAACACAGGGCTGAGGGCATTCATGTGGATACAGGAATAGATCAGGGAAGCAATGTGCACATACCTTAATCGTTACTTCAGTCTGGTTTCTAGTATTTTGTAGTTTTTCCTATCCATTATACAGCTCCAACAAAAAAAATAACCCATTAGCTGAACTCAAAAATAAATCCCAACAGTTTCAAGCTATAAATAATCAAGTCAGATATACAGGATTTCACAGAACTCCAGTTTTTACCGTGCAATAGCAAGAAAACAAGAAAGGCAAAGAAAAAGGGTATAGTTAGAGTTATCTTTGTTTTTTCTTGTTACATTGCCATGATAAGAGATAATGGATACGGACTAATGCTGGGCAGGTTGTCAGAGGATGATAGAGACACTGGTGAACTGCAGGACCATAAAACACCTGTTCAGAGGTCTCTGATCAACCCACTGCTATGGGACTGATAAAGGTGTGAACTCAAGGCTTGCAGCAGGAAAACCACAACACATGTAGAGCAGTGTGATAGGCAGGCTGACCCTGGCAGCTCCCACATTAGGAAGGCCTCATTTCCCCCAGCCATCTTTTTCAGGAATTAAAGAGGTGGGCTGTGAAAAGTACCAAGTGCTGCAATTGGAGAGATAGCAAAGAGAGGAGGATAGAGAGAATGTTTTGGAAAAAAATCCATGCACTGCAACAATGATGTGATCTCCTGCCTCCAAAAATCCCAGAAAGAAGCGCCCAACTAAGTTTGATAGGGAGATCTGGACAAACATAACAAGAGGATTACTCCCTCTCCACCCAATCTCTGCCTGTCATTTCTCATAGGCCAACAGAGCCCATGAGTCAGTGACCGCAACCAGTGCATGGCTGCACTGCACCACACTGTGCCTTGGGAAAGAGCTCACAAAAGCCCCCTGCAGACATTTAGGGGGTCCTCCTCTCCGGGAAGCATTTCCATGACCGATCCAGATGGTTGGAATTTGGATGACTCAGACACCACTAAAGCACCCAGATGGATGCTGGTGATGTCCCAGAGGTCAGTAATGTTCAGCACCTCTGGCCAAGCGGGCTCCTACTTTCTGTATTAGCATCCTAGCAGTAGTTCTGAGTGCCATAACAGTCAGAATTCCTTACAGAAAAGCAAAACAAAATAAAAAACTCTGCACCTTTCTTTGTTTCACTTCCCTTGTTAAGGATAAAGTGCAGGAATGCTTGCAAAACTTGTTTTCTGGTGTGTTTTTTTTTTTTTTAATGATGGTTCTCATCATATTCAGGCATAACTATTTTTGTTTAGAGATGTAGCAAAGAAGTAGTATAAATTATGCTTAAAAAAACCCTTTGGCATTTTAACAGGCATTGGAAAGAACCAGTTTCAGAACAGTGCCTTATAATGGATGTCTCCATGGATACGTCTTTGTCAGCACCTCATTAGGTAAGAGATGTATACAGTACCTTCCCCTTCTGCATTTCAGAAGGTACCTGAAAAACACTAATTATGCAAATCTCTGCCTTCTGACTGATGGATGCTGGTGAGTTCAAGTGACAAAACAGATGAGCTGAGCCATGCTAGGAAGGCAGGACAAGAGATTTCATTTAGACTTTTCCTGCAACTGCTGACGCTTTGACAATTACCAGAGACCAGGGAATCCCCTTAGGCCACAAAGAATTTTTCTTCATTTTTAATGGAAAAGAGAAAACAGACGGAAAGGAAGAGAACAATGCAGAGGCAGAATTCAGAGAGCAGCACCTAAGCAACTGCAGCATTTCAAAGAAGGCAGAAGAGTGTGTGGCAGAACCACAGCAGGACTAGCCAGCGCCTAGGAGCTGAGACAACCACTCTTTCTAGATGCTCCACAAACTAGTGACTAATTAGACCGGTCTAATAAGTCAAATGGGCCAATTAAAACAAAAATTCAGCTCTGGAATCACACAGGAATCACAAAGCTAGCTTGGCTTTCAGAACAGCATTTAAAAAGGTAAAGATAGCATTGAGGGACCCATGCTACCTGTGAGCCCGACAGAGTTAACAAAAAACCCAGGAACAAGGTGAGCTGTGGGAGACTGGTCCCACTGGGACTTTAAATTTGTCCTTCCAGTGCTGAGCACAGCAGAGGTTCTACCACACACTGTGGTCTCCTGCTCCTGAAGCAGCCGGGAGCCCCCACAGATCCCGGCATGGCTCAGAGCCACCGCAGGGAAAGGCTCTTTATCCCTGAGAGGCCACTGTCAGTCCAATTCACTGGAGAAATCCTTCAGATCACTGTCAGTTATGCCAACGTGCCACAGCCCCATGGGGCTGCCTACCTGCTGGGGATCTCAGCATGCTTCTTTTTGGCTGAGCTGCCTTCCTTGCCTCATAGCTGGGAGCAGAAAAACAGCGATTCCTGCCCCTTAACAGGGGGAACCTCCCACCAGCAGCATGCAAGGTGTCTGAGCCCCTTGCTAGGGTACCACAATAAGGCTGAGCCCTGAGCCCACAGCAGTGATCTCCCAACATAACTAAATCATACTGAATCCTTAGGTGCGCAATCCAAGATGAGAGATGCCTGTTGGAAGCAGTTCTTACCAGAGACCATCCTGTGTGGTGTTTCTATTTTAGGCGTGCTACTTTGAAACCTCAGGAACAAAGTGGAGCTGTGCCAGGTTTCTCACATCCTATGCCAAGATAGCTCACCTGACAAGCTGCTGCTGCAGTGCTTCACCCAGAAACCACGGTCCAGCCCTAGCACTGGGAGGTTTGGATCAGGCAGAAGGGTCAGACACTAGGAGTATTGCTCATACCCAGCATAAAACTGGGTTCAGACTAAGAAAGGTGGACAGAAACATCAAAACCAACAAGCATATACAAAATGCTGTCCGCAGTTGAGGTTGAGAGATACTGGGAAGGACTGCTAAGCTGAAAAGCATCACTTTGCTGGCTGTGTGCACTCAGACAAATGGCTTTCTCACACCCTTCTTTAAAGTTCTTACTAACTCCAGTTTACACACACAGCTTAAATATTAAAGGTCACTTCTGAGTGTCCCTGTCCAGGTCTACAGTGAGGAAACAGGTGCTTCACCATCCCATGGGAAAGGTGCGGCATCTCAGACCAGACAGACACCAGAAGACACTGTGTGCATGTTATGTCACCAACTTATCACACCTTGACCTCAGATGGCTGTTTCATCCAAACTCCTGTGCTGTTCATTTGAAAAAGCCTTCTGCAGTCCCTGGGAGATTTAGAGATCAGGTCGGTCTCTAGTCAGACAACACCTAGCTGAAGTCATCTTCAGCTCCCGCAGCACCATTGCTGAGCAGAGCAATTGCAAGTGCTTCTTTCTCTCTCTGTCACATCACTTTGGAATGAGCAGCAACTATGCCATGACTGAACAGGCCAAATATTTCTGTTTCATCTGCCATACAAACAGCACCAGATTTAGTTACGCGAGAACAAGCTCCCCTGTGGCCCATCTCCATTACTGATCCTTTACCTGAGGCTGTGTGAGCAGAAATATTTTGCAGTACTTCTGATGACAATTACTTGTACTCATATAGCACCTGTCATCCCCAAAACCCCACAGCACTGTAAACGAGAGCAAGCACTTATCCCTAAACCACAGCTACCTCAGCAATGCCTTGTGGAGTGCCATGGGGCAGCTCTTTAACAGACTCAGTGAAAGGAAGATTTTCCCACCTGTGACAAGGCAAAAAGACACCTCTACACAGTGAGCTTCTCAGTACTGAGACCTGCAGAGAGGTCCTACCAAATCCAGCAGTCCCAATGGGGCCCTGCCACATGGACACAGGGGTAGCTCTTCAGATGGACAGAAACTTTGAACCTGCTGAAAACAGATATTTTTTTTTCCTTTCTTGTTAGCCTCTAAGGCCAGAGACAGTGCTGTTGGACACACAACGCCATGAAACAGGTACCCCCTTAAAGTAAATACCAACATCCTGCAGCTTGTACAGAGCTCAGGGGAGGTTCAGGCACTTCTCAGACACAGGAAGAAAACGATGTAACGTATAGTGTGCATGAGAGCACTTCAAAATCTCAAATGCCACTCACTTTTAAAGGGCAGACATATAAACCAGAATTTTTCCTCACTTTTTTTCCCCTCCTAACATTTTCTTTAGGAATCCCTTTCACAGAACAAAGCCTTGCTGTGTGTGGAAAAAATGCATCCATTCCTGAAAAAAACAAAAAACATTCCAACTCCCACTTTCACTGCACACTCCCAAGAGTGGAAACCAGGGCTCTCAGCTACCAATCAAGCACCCTTAAACTAGGATTTTGTGAAGTCTTAATTGGAGTAATTACTGTGTTCATGACAGATGTGGTAGCAATTTAGTCTTAAACATCTTCTTTGCAGTTGATGTGATAAAAGCAAGTAGCTATGATTAACCAAAGCTAGGTTCTTGGTACTGAATACAACAGTAAGAAGCAAGGAAAAAGGATTGTATCATAGGCAGAGGCCAGGAAGCCAAGAGCAGTTCGTCCACTTTCACCACAGCTGTCCTCCAGCACCCATAGGAAATCCTTGCAGCTTTCCTCAGTTTCATTTGCCTATTCAGCCACACGGGAATGAGAGATCAGAGCAGCTGCAGTGATGGGTGGAAAACACTAGGACAACAGATGTGCCTGCTACCTTCCATGTGTACTTCTGGGAAGCGACATTCTTTTTATCTGAGAATTTCTTATTCCTCATGCATTTCCTCAATAACTACAGCTTTCAGAATACGTTTTAAGACAAAGGCTTGATTGAATATTAATACCATCAAAAAGTAATGGGAGTATGTCCTTGATCATGTCTAGACAGAACCAGATATAATGGATTTCCAGTATCTAGGTAGTAGATATAAATAGATGAACATTACTCATAGAAACCTGGAACACCTTTCTGTATGCATTATCCACAGGAGCGATCGTGCAGCACAAGCCCTTCCACGAGATCTGTTGTCTAACAAAGATGTGCTGCTCAGCTCCTGACTTGCTACCAGCAAAGCATCTGGAAAAAAATGGTCAGGGGGTGCTGAGGAATTGCTCAGATAATGTTTGTGGTAGCTAGCAGGGATCCTCACACAGGGCTGCTCGTGGAGGAGCAGAAGCACACTTGTCTGTATTTCATTCGAGCCCTGCTCCCATTGGGTCCACAAATTTGTCTCCCCAAGGGCAGCACAGAAATGCTCCCTTGGACCCACAGCTGGTTGAGCAAAAACAATGACGTGTTGGCATAAGATGAGCCACACTCAGCCAAGAGTTCATCAGCATGAAGATCTTCGTCAAGGAAAGGGGAGGAAAAAAAACAAGAACGCAAAAGAGCAGGAGTGGGTTCATCTATGAGTTAAGGCTCTTTTAGGTGTAAGCCTGAGGGAATTAACTTTAACACTCCATTTCAGCTTTCTTTTTTTCCCCCTCTTTTCTCTTTTGCACAAACTTGCATCTCTCTGCTGTCAGACTTTGATGGTTTTATGTAACTGTTTAAAAATTGAACAGGCTTCTTAACTTAGGTTTAGCAGAACACACTTTTTTGCTTTTCTTTCTCGAATGCACATTAAGAATAAAGATTTCCGGAGAAAACAAGACCTTTTCCATCCTCTGACATCAGCCACTGTAGTACACAAAGTCACGTCCTTGAGGACTCTATTTTTTGTACACTCTGTTCCAGCAGAAGCCGATGCATCTGCAACCCCCGTGGGCTTTACAACTGGTAGCTGTAAAGAAAGATTCATCCCAGAGAAAATACACAAGTTAACTGCAGCAACAGCACCCACAGGGCAACCCTTCCACAGAGGGCAGTGGCAACGAAAGAAACCCAAACACCTTGGCAATAAGGTATGGCAGCAAAAGCCCCAGAGGGGCAGGCAGGGGTTTGTTCTGTATTACGGCCTGAGAAACAGTGCATAATCTGCTGCTGTCATGAAAATTAATTTCCCTTTTTTTCCCCCTCCCCAATACAAGCTTCTGCATTGGGTAACTAGATGAAAAAGCTCAAGAAGAGGCTCCCTCAAGGTTCAAAAAATACAGGCAAATAGCCTCCACCCTTTTCTATGTGTTTACATTTCTTAATTACATTTGTTTCTAAGTTAGAATCATGTTTGTTGATGCTTCAGGTTGGCAATGCCGGTGGTAGAGACATTCGGGAAGCCTGGTAAAAATATTCAACAGCAAAATCTGTAATTAAAGCCCTTCTCTGCTCCCACTTTGTCTATTCTAAAGCGTCTGCCTGTGTTTGCATTGGGAGCTCTTCAGGGCAAACACTGCTTCTTACTGTTTGCACAAGCTCAGAACAGGCTTGGTCCCAACCAAGGGTCACAGGGTATATTCAGCAACAAACAGCATGGGCATCTCTCACTTCAGCTGCTTTGCTTTGCTCCCAGCTTGGAGCTGATCCATCAGGCTTGCAGCTGTGAGCTAGGGCTGCAAATGGTATCAGCCACAGGCTTTGCCCAGCTCAGGTTTTGGGAGACCATGAGGGAAGCACACCTGGTTCTGCACTGGCACGGGGTGTTCACACACTTCTCCCCAGGCAGCCCATCCTGTGGCTGCTTCTTCCTGCTCATCTCTGAGCACAGCAATCCCAGCTCACACATCCAGAGTTCACACTGCATCATCCTCTCAATGCCACAGTGCCGTACTACTCATGAATCACAAAAAATCCCAACAAGGGACAAAGCCACACCACGGATTGCAATTGCAGTAATACAAAACCAAATTAAACATTTGATACCCACAGCACCTTACACCCAAAGAAACAACACAGTCCCCCATCGCTGCATGGATGCTGCCCCTTGGAGGGAGGGAACGCTGGAGGACAATAAGCCTAGGAGTCTTCCAGAATCATACTGAGTCAGAAAGATGGTATGCAAAAATAGCAGATAATCATGGTCAACTGTGCTAATTCTTGGCTATATTGTTTGCCCTGGGGACTCTCCAGCCACAGAACAGAAAGTCCAACCAATGTATAGACCCAAAGTTTACATTGGAGGTGTGATCTATGAGTCTAAAAACCTGATAGATGAGCCATCAGATCACAGTCCATGAAACAAGGCAGCAACCCAAGGAAATTCTCCACGTTTTTAGAGCCCTGACAAAAAGACCGCAGCTTGATGAGGTTTTTGAATGCAGCCTGCTTATGCGTCTGCATCGTACCTCCAGAGTTCAGCATAGAAGGCATGCAGATCTAACCACACAGCAAAAACATCAGCAAAAGGAGCTCCTAAGGCAGATTTGCAGAACAGTGCCACATGTTGCAGCCACATCAGGTAAAAAGCAAATAATGAAATAATTGGAAGACTCTTACTGTACCTCAGAGGCGGCAGAGGTGTTGCTGCCTCACAAGAGCAGTGCCTTCATAGCACAAGTGAAGGGGCTGACAGTGTGAGAAGGGAGCACGCGTCCCCCATGCAGACTGGGGCTCACCCTTACCAGGATGCTGTACTCAACACACCACAGGCAGCTGCAAAATGGAGTCTGACACCTGCTTTCCTGACCAGACCCTAAAATCGCATAAATCCTGCCTTAATTCCAGGCTGAGCTGCTCACAGCCACCCCTCCATTTCCTTACTCATTTTGTGCAAAGCTGCAGGGAACTGCTTCCTGCCCTTGCAACTCCTGCAGAGCAGCTGAACCACGCTCCCAGCCACAGAAGCGGCCCAGACCCACACCAGCCTACATGCAGCATGTTACATAAGCTACACAGCAGGCAGCTCCTCTCACACCACGACTCAGTTAACCCCAAATCTGCAGCAGGACTGTGGCTGCCTACAACAGCACCACTCCGCTCAATCGCTCAGTGTCAAGCAAGAGTTATCCACTGCCAAACTTCTGACCTACTTTTGTGTTGTGTTTCTCCCCCCTCCCAGCTCCTGCCCTCAGTCCCCAATTAAATCTGTGTGAGATTTCCTCAATTATCCTCTTCCTGCTAATAGATGTGGAAAGAGGATGCCATAACAATGTATTCCCCTGGCAATGGTTCAAAATAAATCCATGAATTAATGTTGAAGAGTGCAGGATGTACGAATATTTTAATTAAACATAAATGTTTAGGAAAGAGCGGTTACATTCAAGAAGCTGATATTTTGCTGTCACCACAATACTTAACCTCTCAGACGTGCACTGAGAATCCTAGTGCTCTCATTTAATTGACAAGCCAGTAAATCAGTGCTAGCCTCCCCTTTCTGTGTATTTGTGCCAGTTCTCACCTGGGATTTGCTACTTTGGAACACAACAACATTAACCGGGCACAGCCTGAACAGCAACATGCACTGGCATCCTGACTGAGGAACACCCAGGTCTGGATGAGGTAAATTAACATAATGCACAATTCATTTTGTTACCAAAGCCTTCATTTCTTAAACACGTGCACAAAAAGTGACAAAACTGGAGGTAGGAGAACCCAAACAATAAAAATCTTCATTTGGGAATATCTGCGGGAGAAAACATTTATACATAGCTTTGGAAAGAACTGGAGCAGAAATGCAGAACTCCTATCTGATCACATTTTAAATAAGACTTTCTGATAAGCATTCTCAATTCTGGATGACTACAGAAATAATTGCCATCTGAGACCAAAAAAAGAAGTCTGTGAGGAATAGGTAGTAAATAGTGCTGGGGAGTTGCCTTGCCCATTACAGGAGTTGGCAAGCATCTGCTCAAATTTATGGGCCCCTTTCCACTCATCCAGAGAAGTATTGCAAGATAAGAAATTGCAAGTCTTCATTAAAAAAAAAAAAAAAAAAAAAAAAAAGGCTTTAACCCAAAGGAAGCTATATCTACACACAGAGAAGCAGGAGGTTTTTCCATACTGGAGTTACTATTTTATCTTTTTTATTCACTCAAAACTCTTTATTTATCTTTATTTGGCCAGAAATGCTATGTGATTTCCTAACAGCCAAATACAGCAATAAAACACATCACTGCAAAGGGAGAGCAGCAAAGCAATACTAGAGGAGAAAGAAAAAGGTTAATTTGAGCCTGGTGAAAGGTACCACGCAGCATATAAAAGGATGCCATATCCCTGCTGCAAATGCTCAGTTAAATTAAAAGACAGCAAGTTCACACAGCTAATAGCTTATAGGGTGGTCTCAAAATTGCTTGGGGCACTGCACTGATGAGGCTGAAATGGAAACATGAAGACTTAAGCAGTCCACCAAGAGATATGCGAGTGCCTCCTCTGCAAGGAGCAGACGGGCACAATTTTGAACTATTCTCCAGCACTTCTACATGCTCTAAATGGATATTAAATATGATTAACACCTCTGGGAACAAAGCATTATCTCTCAAAACCTGAGCTCTCTTTCCGTGTAAGAAAGGCAGTAAGTCCTATCCCACTGAAACTATGAGCAGTAATACTTCCCTCCTCTCTGGAAAACACACTCTCTCTAAACATCTCCTGAGAGGCTCTAAACAGAAAGCTGCAGCTTCCCCTCTCGCCTCCCTCCCATCACTGTTTGCTCTATGTACACCAAAGGCCTCTGTTTCCACCTTACTGCACATGTACTGAAGCTATTTTTGGCCAAGAGTGACGTTGCCACTTTGTTTGCATAACTAGGTTCCCACCTCATGATCTGCCGCTCTAATAGTTTGCAAAATAATAGCTGGGAAATGTCTGACTCAAAAGAAATGCTTGTAAAGTTCAGTTTGCCTTTATTTCGAGGCCAAAAAGAAAATGGTAGGAAAAAAATATATATATTTTGCAGAAGAGTTTGTAAAACGCTTCAGTAAAACAAACCAAAGTCTTCAGTGATGACTGTCTGGGACATGGGGGTTTAATTCTGCTCTGTTTTATCTGAAAGAGTATCAAAACAGAGAAAAAAAACTTACAAAGGCAGATAACCATTTTACATAATGGAATCTTCAACACCACTCGATCTACTGTGAACCTGACTTGTAACAACCCACATCAATCCCAAATCCTGCCCATAGGAAATGCAAACTTATCACTGGTGGCTGAGAACAACAGCAGAGCTCAAAATAGCTGCATTTCAGATTGTCAGTTGGACAGTTCTCAGCTGTCAGAACTGAGCTGTAATCGCAGAACTCTCTGGAGGAATATCTGGTATTTGTCGAGTGTTAGAAATGAAAGTAAGGTACCTCAGAAGAGAAGATGGCGCTAATAAAGAACACAAGGAACTAAAGCGTGTGTACAAGCTGATCTAATTGCTGGTGGTTCTTGTACCCATTCTGCAACTACCAGGGAAGGAACTTCAGTGCATTCCTGGAACAACTCTGTCTCTGCAAAAGAGTTTGAGCTTCACGTTTGGGCAGGATCACTGCACCCTTTGGTGTTCAGACACTTCACTTCTCCCTCTTCCATCTGTGCTCAACACTAAGAGGGTTTGAGGCACGTCACTTTACATACCCATCGGCTCTAGTGGAGTTACATGGATAAACCCATAGCACAAGAACACAGACAGCCCAATCCCTGACTAAACCCCACTGCAGTGAAGAGACAAAGTGAGGGGTAGCTCTCCCTCTGCATCTCCAGGAGGAAGTTCCACACCCCAAATCACTGAGCAAGAGGTGAGAGAAGAACCAGGAAACATCACCTTCACACAGCACCAAAACACTGCATCCGAGCAGCTTCGCTCTTGATGGTGGCTGCCCAATTGTGCTGGGCTAAACTTCAGCAGGGGATTACACAGCAAGCACCACAGCTGAAAACACCTGAAAGTATACTGTTCAGCAGGCTTGACAGACTAAAAAAAAAACATGCATTTGCAAAAGACTGCATGAGCTTCTTCACAATTTCATGGAGTTACCGTGAAGCCACACTGTGCCGAGCTCAGCCTTATCCACCAGAACTGCTGCAGCAAGCAGTGGTCCACATCTGAACAGCTGGGAGGCATCACCAGCAAGACAAAAAGCAACCCCACAGAGCAGCTTCTTTCAGAATCACCCTGTGCAATTCTAAAAACACAGACAGCATCGCTAAGAGTCCTGAGTGCATCACTGCTACAGAGAAGTCTTGTAAAAGCTTTCATTTACCTCCTTGCTTTCCCATTTTCTAGGGCCAGTAGAGACTATCACTCAACTGCAGCCCACCCAAAGGGCAAGTGCAGCAAGGCAGCACTGTCACTGCCTGGCAACATGCTGCTCGCAGCTCAGCTCAGTCCCTTTGCTAGAATTGGGCTGACACTGATTGGATGATAGGTCAAAATCTCCCACATCTAGACATCAAGAGCAACACTGAGAACCCTACAGCATAGCAAACCTCCTCTAAAAGACACTTAACAGTTTCTGCCTGGCTTCAGGGAGACCTACTTCTTTCTTCAGGCAAGGTTGAACTCACCTAAAAATTTGGAAGTGTTACAAAAGACAGATAACTGAGGAGCACCCATCATACAAAGAACAGTCGTGGAGGCACTTCTGCTTTTAGATATGTTAAGTCCTTGCGTGAGGAGGAGTGCAAAGGGGAATCATGCAGTACTGACTCATCTCTCCTGGAGCAATCTGCTTCTCCGGCATCCCACTCCAGCTGTGCTTGACATCAGGTCTTTTCTGGCTCGCAGCAATTATTTTTGTTTTCCTTACTTTCATTTACCAAATCATATGTAACATCACTGAGAAGACACCCTAAAATTTGACACCACCACACAAAGCAATAGCGGACAAACAGAATGGCAAAAGACCATACTTCATTAGTACGTAGATTTACACAGCAGAAGTCCTGATCCAGCAAGCAATAGGGGCTGCAGCCACTCTCCACATTCAGCACCAGTTACATCTAGCCATGCCAAAAGGCCCCCCAAAGGCAGTCCCCAAGAACCACAGGTCACGGAATATTTCCCAGTTAAGGCAGTTCTTCCCTTCATGCTGGCTCTCACATTCCTGGCTCTGCAGCCTCCCATGTCCTTCAAAGGATGCTGCAACACATCCTGCTGCTGTGGGTATCTTGGTTTTGTGACAGCAAACAGAGTGTAATACTGAAAAGATCCACAGCGCAACCAGCTATGATTCTATCCATTACTCCAGTTGCATAGGAGTGCAACCCCTGAGCCCGAGCCCATCACCCCAAATGGAGCTAACATTAAACTCTTGTTCAGATAAGACTGATCTCTCAAGGTTTTTAGACAATCGATTCATCAAGGAGCTCACTACAGGCCAAGTGATTTCACTGGGATAAGACCCATGTTCCTATGCAGATTCTCAACCATTAATGTTATGCTCCTCATTACCCAAGTATTAGTAGAGCACTGATGCATCTCCACCAAAATACACAATTATCATGTGATTGGAAAAGACTGGGAAAATGAGCTGAGAGCATAGCCCCAGATCACCCTTCCTAAAGTGTCAGAAGCAAATCAACAGCTGAAGACACAATGCAGAGCTGCACACAGCAACTCAATACAGGATCAGGATAGCCCTGCCACCTCCACAGTGTTACTCTTCAGCTCCTGTGCTCAAGATTAACAGCCCTTGGCTGGGTCAGTGACACAGTGAAACACTTCAGGCCTCAGGTCTTACGGGACTGTAAGTCAGAAGGTCTGTAACCATAATGGTTATGCACCATAACCATTTCCCCTTCAACTTTCAATGAGTTTCTGGATGTGTTCCCCTACCCAGTGTGCACTTTTGTGTGGATAATATACCACAGAATCACATCTCAGAAGAGGTTTTGAAGCTGTAACTGTGCTTTCACCTCTCTCTCCCAAATTTAGCTCCTTTCCAGCTCCATACTGGCAACACTGCAGTGGCCTTGAATCACAAATGCAGCCAGAGCTTAGGAACACTACAGAAGCACTTATTCCAATATTTACTCAGAGATTTTTCATGCTACACCTACCACGGACTTTGGTTTATTAAGAACATAGTGCACTGGGGAAGGGCAAACCACACAGAGCTGCCAAGCAAAACGTTATTAAGGTTTTAGCAATGCAACACAAATTGAGTTTATATTAAAGCCTCTTTTGTATAAACCATATCCTGAAGTGAAACACAGTGACAGAGCTGAGTAATGAGTTGAAGCAGAGAAATCAAGGTAGAACTACCAAGCAATAGGGAAAAGAATCCATTCCAAGCTGGTATTTAAGAGGAGAGCTTAATCTGCACTATAGAAGAGGTGATTATGTACAGGCACCGTTCCACTTGCATTTAACACCATATGGGATGCAGCACTTACCATCTGCAGCTGCACTGAAAACTTCCCAAGGTTTAACTGCACTATAAAGACCATCTTGAACTGGAAGATTCCTCTTTATATGGACTTACATATAAGAAGTTCTCATCTGTTTAGGTGTTACAAGTCTGGAACTTCAAATCTATCCTGTGCTTTCTAGAAGAGAATCTCACCACTCAAAGCTCGGTGTTTCTCCATGTCAAGCTTCTCAATCCCCTAAGGATTCATGCTCATTAAAAACCTGTTCATCTCCAGGTGTGGTGGAGAAACTGTTTGAGTACGACCCAACTAACCAAGGCTTATGTTCCCCCACCACTGCTCTGTACAGAACACAGTACCATTAAATGCTATTTCTAAAGCACGACAAAATAACCAAAGCTCTGTTCACTTCTGGTATTAGGAATCCCAATTTGTGTTTTGCACTACTGTTCCATCACAGTCACCAGGGAGCAAGTTCAAAGCACGGACCATCCATGCAAAATGGACGCAGATGTGTTTAGGAATGACCTGGTGTTCACTGGAGACTGTACACATTCATTCTCTGTGCTCTGGTTCATAAACAAAATCAGATTAGACACATGAATCCTCAGGTGCTTAAAAGACTCCTGCTGCTGCAAATCCCACTCACCCAGAGATCCTCACGGAACACTCTTCACACAGGCATACAGCAAGCACTGAAGCCACAAGGCTCTACAACAGGGTCATTGGGATTGGTCAGCTTGGACTGAACTGCTGTTTCCACAATGAATGACGTCTTTTTTTCCCTTTTCTGTTTTGTTTTCTTCCTCTTTTAAACAGTGTGATACACAAACATTTACAAATGCCTAAGAGGGACTTTGAGGAAGATAGCGATGGAAAAAACTATACAAAGATCTCAGAGAACTGGTAAGAATAGTGGTATAATAAGTTTATCAAGATATAAAATAAACCTTGGAAAACACACAGATCAGATGCACCCAGGGAGCAGAAGTACTAATGTGTAAAATGAAGGAATTAAAAGACAACATATTTTTCTGGCAGCCCTCCTTACGCGCATATAACACTCTCATCACAAATATTTAAATTAATTAGCACTCGGAAAGCCACAGGACTATGCTTTTCTATCAGCCTATTCATGTGGATAGAAGAGCTAAGAAATGACTATGATTACATGCAGCTCACGTACCAAGATGCAGCAGTCTACGATCCCTTCCACATCACCTTCCTCCCCAAAGTAGCAAGCCAAGAGAAACGAAGTGCAGGACATGTTCCAAAGAGGGGAAAAAAAAATAACCCCACTAAACAAAATGCAAACTCAACATTATGCCAGGTGATAAAAATAGCAAGCAGAAGAGCAGAAGAGCTGGTACAGAATATCAAGCAGCACTCCTGATTCATTGCAGCACAGTGTGAGTGAGGGAACCCAAATCAACTTTCCCTTCCATTCTTGCAGGCTGCACTTTGCTTGAACTTTCTATTCCTTACAAACATGCCAGTGGGAAATCAGCTTTGGGTAGCAAAGGCAGCTCAAAGCAGCTTCTGAACATAGTGCATGATTGGAGAAGAAGAGCAAGGATATGCTGGGTTGGAGGGGCTTTGCAAACACTCAATACCTCAGCACAGCAGGCCTATTGATCAGTAGTATAGGGTACGTTGAAGATGCTAGCATTAATGCAAAGTCTTCATTCTAAGTAATTCAGCTGTGGCCTTCATCCAGCACAAAGTGAGGTTTTTGTCCTTTGTACAAGAGCAGGCAACACAAAGGGGGAAAGTAGCAGAGAACATGAATGTTTGCCATCGCTGATGAGTTAAAGACTAAAAATTAAAGTTGTCCTACACTCATTAAGTGGATGGTTCTGATCCAGGATGGGATGAGTACTTCCCATCAGCCATTCTGACCCATTAAACATCACCCAGAATAGTTCTGGGGTTGGAGGAAGTAACTCACTTCTTCCTTCGTCCACTGTCCAAAGGGCTCAGCCACATACCAGCTGGCAGGACCTACCTGAGGGTAAATCACAGAGGTAAGATGGATGCCACGGGCCCTGTCAGAGCTAGTGCAATCTTCTGGAAGTTCCTTTTGGAATTTCAGTTTCTTGCTGCAGCACAGCCTGCAGATTTGGGCACCTGAAGGTCCCATGCAAGTTTGTCTTAATTACGCCAAATTGCTCCCATCAAAGTAAAGGCTCCAAGCAACTACAGTGCCAAAATAAAATGTTTTGCATATATGTTGTTTCAGTATAGAGTTATCTCCAGGCTGAGACTGCACTTAAAACACTGAAAACTTTTACAGGACCACTCAGTCTGATCCCATTTCCTTTTTTCCTTCTTTACGAAATTAAGAGAAAAATGAAAAATTATTGCATGGCTCTCCACATACCACCCTGCGGTGCTTCAATTTCCTCATTCCCACCCACCAAGCGTGGATAATAAACCTTATCTATCCCACTGAAAATTTCTAAGGCTGGTGTGCAGACTTGTTGGTATTAACTCATTAAGACAGCTTGGGTATGACTGATAGAAGAAAGCCATGAGTAGTAAGAAAAAAAACAAAAAAAAAAATCACACAGGAGTGTGAGCATGCTGAGCATGAAGGTGAGATGGAGCACAGGATTACACACGCATCTTTCTCTCCTTTCTTGTTACGACCACTTTTCCAACTGCTTTCTGCTTCTCTTTCCAGATCCCAGGTGTAACAGAGAACCACCGAGCAGGGATATGGCATAGCTGCTACCAGTAGCTGTCCCCAGTGTCTAGACAGATGCACTAAGATTCATCCCACATCAAGTGATGGACACAGTAACCAGATGTGACTAACAATGGTCTCGATGCAAAGAAATTCTTTCATAAGATCATCAACAACTCCACATTTTTTGCATGACATGTAGCAATCCCAGTGCTCTTTTTGCACAACAACCCACACATCTCCAAGGACCAAGATGGCACTGATGCCTCCAAGACAAACCTAATGCTTTGTCAGTCTCCCTTTGCTCTCTCTCCACCTCAGGCATTCCCATTCAAGATGGAAATAAAGCAGTTTCTCCAGAAGCCTGGCCTCTAGTTTGGAAGTATATATCACTCCTTTCTGTGCTAGCTCTGCACCTGTCATTGAACACACCTGACAAGAGATATCCAAGCTCACAAATCTTATCTCAAATTTATAAATCCTGCCAAAGAAGAAATTTCTTTTTGGCAAAGAGATGATTTACAGATTCATACATCTTCACTCAACTTGGGGAAGAGGCAGTAGATTAATTTTCTAGCACTGCTATTGTGAGCCACATTTATATATCTGCCCTGCTGGTGCTCAATGCATTACTTCTGATTTATAGACTCCAGCAGTTTTCACACCAGCTCGTTTACTGTAATTCAGGCTTACCAACAAGCTGCTTAATTGGCAGTGCCAAACAAGTCTCCAAGATCAGCCTGTTCAGTACCCCAAACTAATCCTGCACTCCAATTAGACATGGGTCTTTGGCACATCTGAGCCTGAGCCAAGCATCACACTCAGGTCTCCGTGCGCGCAAGGAGCTCAATTCTGTTTTCAGTTCCACATCCTCCCTAGATTTCTCCACCAGAGAAAGAAAGGTTCCTAGCTAGCTTCCCCCAAGCTTCAGCAGTATTTGTGGTTTGGTGGAGTTTTAATTCTCAGCTGCCTTTGCAAGGGTGCTCTCATGTCAGGCTCTACTCTCAATCAGAAACAGTTCTGGTTTTTGGTTTTTTTTGAGATGACTCAGGAAGACACAGACCATCCTGTTTTTCATATATTTGCTAGCAACATTATGCAAGAACAGAATAACATATTGGTTTCTGAGCAAAGCTGGAAGGACTGCTACAAAGACTGCAAAACATGCATCCCCCATTAGCAAACTAACACTTTCTTAATCTGTTAAGTAGATCAAACATAGCTATGCACTAGTTAGTACTGGATTCCAAACACGGAAATGTTTGTAACACACCTGATGAGATTCAAAGATAGGGCTTGCAGGGTGCCTCATTGCTGTAACAACCCTTGCTGAATCCTCCATAGAGATATTATTATTGCATTTCTTTATTCTGTCTCAGAAAGCAAACAGCTGTACAGAATTTTGATCATTTTATCTTCCAGGAGCTTAGATGTTCAGCATCCCTGTAACTAGAACAGCTGTTTCAAGGTGAAAGAAGCAATTTTTATTTTATTTTTTTTTTTTTTGAGAATCAGGGTAGGACCCAAATAGAGGAAGAGAAGAGGAAAGGCTCAACTCCTTATTCACTGCCCTCCAGCTTAAATCTCAGCCCACTATAAATTAGGAGAGAACACTGGAGACATTCCACAAAGCCACAAATGACTGAGATAGCAGAGGGTCCATCCCCACGTGTCCCCTGGAAGCCAAAGAGCACTCAACACAAGCAGGCCAGAGAGGACTGCCTCACCACCTACTTACTGCTTCTGCAATGGAAAAAAACATGCACAAAGCTTGGATCCTCCTTGGAAATCACATTTTGGGAAGACAGCTCATCATGTACCAAAGGGAAAAGATATACAATAAAGGGCTGGCAAGGGGAGACAGTAATGGAGAGGAGAAGAGCTGCACAGACACAACCACAGGAGGTCAGTTTCCTCCTCACAATTCCAGCAGGGAAATTCCTGGCTCCCACATCATCCTTTGTTTGTTTGCCCTAGAGGAACAACAAAGGCTAAACCTCCTCTGGCCCTCTCACTAGAGAACTTTCCGTGCATCATGGTAGACGCCAGCTAGAAAATCTATTGTGTTTTGTAC
Organism: Callipepla californica brunnescens; assembly: GCA_023055505.1. Classification (NCBI taxonomy): domain Eukaryota; kingdom Metazoa; phylum Chordata; class Aves; order Galliformes; family Odontophoridae; genus Callipepla; species Callipepla californica. The sequence goes on from JALIRH010000013.1 coordinate 7,679,921, forward strand.
CACTCTGTTTTATATGACGGGTAGCAGCGAAGCCAGACTCACAAACGATACAAATTCCAAACAAGATCACAGAACAGCCAAGGTCTCCAGACTTCAAACGCACAGCATGGCAGAGACGAAAAGCGATCCCACACAGAAACAAGGAAGCACATCAGACAGATGTAACAACTACTTGCTATCATTTCTGATTTTTTTTTTTTTTCAACTCACAGAGAAAGACAGGGAAATCCCCAGGCCCACAACAGCTTTTTCTTCCCCAGCTAGTAGCAACATTCACAATAAATAAATAAATAAATAAAGATTGTGTCTATATTTGTGAAACTCTTCTGGAAAGAATCAGTCATGTGAATCTGTAGCAGAGATGATGCTGGTAGCACTAACAAACCCAATGGACACATGGTTAAAAAAGAAAAAGATGAGGGGGAAAAAATGCATCACCAAAACCACTGAGCACATCTATAAGCAATGTGAAATATCACAGGTCCTCTACTCGCAAGGAACGCTCAGCCAAAGGAACGGGAGGTCCAGTGTCTCCATTAGACCATGAACTTCTGCTACGTATCTGAGGGAAACTAATCCGGTGCAAAAGGTTAGCACGCCTATTATCACTATAAAACAATTCTAACAGCAAAGGAATAACTCCCATCTGTGGCTGAAGGAACCGCAGGTTCAGGAAGCCGTTAGTAAAGCAGGTTGTTAGCTTCCAAGGCTAAACATGTGGTAGGTAAATAACAACCCTGAAGCAGGCAGAGGCATATTTCAAACAATGCCTTACCCTACTGATTTGCAGCTTCTCAGCTCCAGGCTTGAGGAGGTTCCATCTACGTCTGCCGTTCCTGCGCACCTTCAGTGTCTTTGAAGCCAGTTCGTTCTCAGCTGCCAGTTCAAAATCCACCCGAGAAATACAGGAAAAAAAAAAAAAAGAAGGAATGACAAAAGATAAATGCTGTGCTTTAGCTCAGGCTGGGGGCGGAGGCTGTTCTTCTAAATGAAAGAAACAAAATTGTTTGCAAGAGACTCATTCAACCCCTTCTTCAGAAAAAGGGAGCAGAGAGTTTATTTAGGTGCTTTATTTGGTGCTCTTGGGATACGAGTAAAACAGTGCAGCTTGGATGCTACAAAAAGGCAGGCACAAAATGGGAGCTCAGAGCCAAATTAAGAGGTGATGTGAGCAGGTGGGGTCAGACAGGTTGGGTATGAAGCCAGAGTGCTCTCCCAGAAGCACCAGGCAGCAGAAGTGCCTCATCTGCATGCACTGATACTAAAAGTGCAATAGCTGCTAACAGTACCTCTGCTCAAATCCCAGCCTTATAACTGTTGCAGTTCATATGATGCAATACCTTGAAAAAGAAAAAGCTTCTCAAACTTATGCAGAAAACAACAATGGGAAAGCCCACAAAAGCTGTTTTTTCAAAGCAATGGCTATTACTCATCCCAAGCATTTCAGGCCAGTGCAGTTCTGATCTGGCTTTAAGTTATCCCATTCACACCAGCTCTCAGCTTGGCCTTGGCACAAGATTGTAAAGAAGAGGCAAATGGTGGGAAGGAGCTGGTAATTCACCTTTCAAAATTAACCTCTGCTTTCTTAACCATCCCAAACATTAAGTGCCATTTACTACCCCTCTGTTTTAGGAGGGTGAAGCTGTCCAAGTCTGGGTTTTCCCCTCTGACATCTAGCAAGGTTAAATGTTAACCCCCTCCCCAGCCTGGGCTCCTTTCAGAGGTCATACGTGGCTCAGGCAGTGTGCGAAACTGATGTCTGTGCCTGTGTGTGTATACACACCTAGGGGCAGTCACAGCCCATGGAGGTTTGTCACCCCTTTCATGGAGAAAGGCGCCTATAGAAACAAACACATTCCAAAACTCTTGACCTATAGAAGGCTGCAATGCTATAACACAGAGGAAAGCACAGTAATAACAGCAGGGTAGAAAAGTCCTAGGCTGCAGCAAGTAAGGATAAGCCCAAACGCAGCAGTCATGGACACAGGAACAAAGGAAAAAAGAACTGCTTACCCTTGGAAAGCCTCAGATAGGCACAAATCTCCAGCAAGATGCCCTTGCCTCCACTACCAACTAAATGAGATCTGGGAAGGGATGGATCCTGGCTTCATTCCTGGTCACTCAAGTGCATTGCATGCACCTGAGCTCCCCTAGCTCAGCCCTGCCTTCCCACCAGGTGCTCCACCACTGTTTCAAACCCTGATTTAGCTTTTCCACTACAAAGGCTAACCTTGATTTTCCTCTTCCTGATGCACCTCTAACCCCAGTCTGGGTTTCAGACTCTGTCAGTCCCAGGGGCTCTAAAACCAGAGAACGAAGGATAAAAGGTCTCAAGCTTTGGAAGAGCAGAGACACACACTCCAGGATCTGTGCTCCTGATGTTCTGGTCACCTTTACTTACATAGCCAAAACACACACCCTTGTCTGCTTACTGCAAGGTCCCTGCTCCCAAATCAAATAGATGGGAACTCCCTGCAGCCCAGGACAGCAGTGCAGAGCACAGCAGAGCTGGGACCAACCCCCAGCCCTGGCAAGGCTGGGTGGGCAGCAATCCTGATTTTCTTCCAGGGTTGCTGGGAGAGAGAATGCATTGAGACCCATTTCCTAAACGCGCTGCTGACGTAGGCACCCTGCTGTTATTTTTAGCAACACGCATTTCACTTTCTAGACTCGCAGAAAATCAAGCTGCAGTGCAAGTGCCAATTATAGCAAGAGGCTGCTACCAGGCTCCAGAGGAAATGTGCCAATATAGTAGCACTCAGGAGCAATGTGCAAACGCAGTAATGCTCACATTTTGAGAGATGCTTGTGCTAAAAGCATGTGCACCCCTACAGAAGAGCCATCAATTAAAGAGGCAGCCTCTATGCCTTTTCCCTTCTGATTCTTCTTAATCCTAACGTGCTGCCACCATCCATTAACTGCTCAGATCCCCAGTGTGCTCCCAAGCAATGCCAATGCAGTCTGGCAGTGCTCCCGTACTTGCCCACTGCTAAATCAAGGCATTCTTGGTGCTAGCAGTACCTCTCCAAGAAGTGATTTTCTTACAGTAATTATCAATCTTTTTAATTAGAGGTTCACAAAATCATGTCGCCCGTTCAAGCATCTGCTTATTCACCTGCCAACACAAGATCCTTCCAGCAAATACATTCTGTTGTGCTTTCTCCAGTGTCATTTTGAGCAGGAAAAATTACAATTACATTAATCAAGTGCTGCAGAGGACAGCTCACCACAGTCTTTGACACACAAGGTTCTCTGTCTGATCAGGAAGAGCATCCAAAAAAAACAACTCACATCTTGCTCTTTTCCAAACAAACATTAGAGCTGAGTTATGATCTCAGAATCCATCACTCAACACCTCCAAATGCCAAGTACTCACAACAAAAACAGGTAAGAAGACAGAAAGCCAAGAGGAAACTACCAAATTACAACTCCCACAAACGTTGCCGAACAGCTTTTACACTTTGTGCACCTTTTGTTCATCTTCTCACTACCAAATTACAGGGACTGCAGAGACATTGAAGTTACAAGAAAAAAAAGAAACTCTTCAGCATGTGGCTATCAGAGTCTGCTCCACTGGCTCCAGGGCTGTGGGTACACACCACATTTGTGGGTTTTTGGACATATTAGTAAGACAAAAAGACAAAGACTTGGGAAAAAAAACACTGCAATGCCACTCACCACGTCTTCTGAGCAGGTGCTGCATGCGTCCACCCACTTGGTCCAGCCCCATCGGGGTGCTCTGCGAGAGCGGCTCGGAGCGACATCTCTCGACAAGCACCTTGAAGGGAGATGCTTGTGGGGATGGTTGAGAAGGATGAGACGTTGTCTGGAAGAGAAGAAATTTAGCAATACAGATTAAACCTGGGACAAAGAACACAATTTTTTATTTGTTTTCTAGAAGGCACAACACACCTCATAGCTCCTCACTGCAGTCTGCACCCACTTCTTTTTATTTTTTGCTGTAAGACTAAGTTTTGCTCACTCTGGTTCTGGCATGCTCTAATGTTCCCTGTATAGGGTACAGCACGTGGTGCTGGAATCCCAACAACTTCTGGTGGCACTGTGTCTCCACAACACTTTCAAGGGTAACGTGGTGAAGACATCTGTGTTCTGCACAGCACTTTGCCTGCACCAGTGTCACCAATCCCCAGCAGGACTGGGTGAATTAGCTGGTGCTGAGGGCCCAGTGTCCGCATGAACCTCAGTCTTCAGGAGCTGAGCACCTAGGGCTGAACTTAAGGGAACTCTTGGGATGAGTGTAGGCCTCCACTTAAGGGCGCTCAGGGTCATTAAGGCCAATTAGCGCATCCAAAGCATACTGTGGACTGACAGCTGAAAGTTCTGCTCCCACTGGCACTCCTGAACTGAAGCAGCAGATGCACCCTTTGGTGGCCTAAGGCAAACAAAAGACCGTTTCCACCTGGATTTCTGGCCAACAGCTAATTACACCCCATCAGCTTTCACAGATCTACAAGCATGGCCATGATCGAGTCATTTAAGAAGTGGCAGAAGTACCTCCAGCACTTGAAGCACATAAGATGTAGAGCACTGCAACAGTGAGGTTTAGGAGAATGATCTGCTCATCTCCATGCCTGTCCAGCAGAACAGTAGGATCTGCCTATCCTACTAAAGAAATAAACATCCCAAGTTTTCAGAATAAAGCCAAGATACCTAGCAAGAACAATTCCTGCAAAACTTTATAAAGAGTCTTGCTGATAATAAGATCTATGTAAGAGTGACTTAAATTAGTAACAGGATGTCACTCTCTTAATTCCCAAAAATCTTAGCAAGACACTCCCTTCCAGGCATTTCCAAAGGTCACACGAGGTCTTTTTCCAATTCCATAAACAGAAGCCCACAGATGGGCTGTGAAGAGGACAGGAGGTGAATAAACCTAACAGCAGTGCTGTTACTGCTGTGCTGCCGGAGTCATCGGGAGAGTACAAGGAGCATTCTGGAGAGAGAAAGGGCTTCACATACAGATGGAACTGAATGGCTTTGGTACTAACAGTAGTTTCTCTGGAAGGTGACTGATAACAACTGCTAACAAGGCAAGTCCTCTATATCAGTAGCCTAGGAATTATTGCTTGAAACACTAAGACACTGGCAATTGATTGAAGCATTTATAAAGCAGTCAAATATCTCCAGGTATACCTTAAGATAACATTAATCCAAATGAGTAACTAGCAGTTATAGCTAAGTGGAGAAAAAATGGTGGTGCCTGCGTTGCTCCTGAGAAAATCCAACTTTTAGCTTACTCTTTCAGGAGGAAATGATCCTGACTGAGACAACAGCAAGAATTGTGGAATGGATTTTTCTTTCTAAAAATCACAGTTCAAAATCCTGCTTTTCATTTTCTTCTCTGTGACGTGTGACTATGTGGAAGTCTTGTGTATAATCCTGGAGCTAAGACATAAGCAGAAAATTCACTTTAGAAAGGTCAGGAGAAGAAAACAGCAGGGTTCCTCACTGGGAGGCTTTTAGCCTCAGTTTGAGACAGATTTGTCACACTTCCGTGGCCCTGCTAATAACTGGGTGCTTCTGATGGTTTAAGTCCTCAAGCACCCTCAGCTTTCACTGATGCACTATTATCTTTATTTACAAATGAAGAACAAAGCAGACAGGCTATAATTACCCCAAAGGCACAGTGGGAGGCTGTGGGTGATGTAAGGCTCTATTTCCCATTCTGTGCACCATGTCCAGTGCTCCTGTACACTCCTCTTGATTGGAGAACAAGTGGGAAGAGGAAATAGACAAAGGAAACCTGGACAGAGAAGTTCTGGACACTCCAGCACAGAGGCCAGCAGAACCCACAAGTCCCTGTTCACATCACTGCTCTGCTGTCACTAAGGGAGGCAGGAGAAGTCAAGGCTGTGAACTTGAGAAAGGCAAGGCTCAACAAGGATTCCAGGAAAACGTGGAAATCTGAAATCCCCATGTGTTTGGTGGCTGGTTATATGCACACAGACAGACTATCGGCTTAGCAGGTGCAACACGCCTTTTCCTGACAGTGCTAAAAATGCTTCTGAAGAAAAAAAATGAGCTACCCCAGTATTTATAGCACTAAATATAGGATTTAATTCAAGATTTTGATAACTCTTCACGGTTATTAAGGAAATCTGAACAGCTTAGAGGTTTTGTCTCTTCTAAAAATAAGATGATTGTCAGACATAACTGTATTAAATGCCATGAATATACAGGATCTTCATTCCATAACTAAGTCATACCTCACTACAGACAGAAATACAGTGTTCCTTTGGCAGCAGGAGGACTTAGAAAGTAAAGCAGTATTTCTTAACTTGTGTTTCTTTCATAAGCACAATAGGCGGAGACAGCCCAGCTGACTGGCAGCAACCAGGAGATGAAGCTCTGAAGTCAGCTCTCAGAAACACACATTTCCAGGTTAGTTCCACTGAAAGAGCAAGGAGGGGGAACCCAGCTTGGCAGTCACACTCCTGCAGCTCTGAGCATGTTCTGCAGCAGAGAGACAATCAAACAATCTCAAGCTAAAGGTCACCATGGGATCTTGTTGCAAATTGCTTGCAGCTGCTCATCAAACAGAGAAAAAGAAAGTTGTTCCTCTTGCGAACAGATATCTGCAGCAGAGCTCCAAACCTGTGGGAGGATCTGAGATCTCCTGGGTTTGCCTCCATTGCCCCAGCCATCAGCAGGCGTATCTGCCAGCGCATCTTCTGGCACGTGCACACACAAGTAAATCAGCAATCCGGTGCTTCCAGTCAGACCCACTGCACAGGATGAGCCTCTGATTTTCCCACGTATGCAGCACAGTGTGCACAGAAATCACAAAACCCAGTAATGCTGTAAAAGCACTGATCACCATCAGTTCAGGGCGCTCTCTGAATGACACCCAGAACACTCAGCCCCATAAATATGGGGCACACAGCCCCAGACTCACAGCTGCCAAAAGGAAACACTCCCCCTCACATACTGTGAGGATGAGAAGTATGGATGATCTCAGAAACAGCAGAGTAGCTGGGAGACCTGTAGGACTTATCATCCAGCCTGGCACCTCATCCTGCAGGGCTGACACTTTCTGTCCAGGCACACAGAACTGGAGAGAACTCATTTTCATGCTTCTGGTAATTGCAGTTCCCCCAGAAAATGGCACCACAGAGCCAAGTGGTTTCCACGTGTGGAAGGAAAAAAAAAGACATCAGCAAGATGCAGATTCTAAACCTCTTACAGATACACTTCAAATCCTGGAGAAAAAGCATTTTCTTCCTTAAAATTAATCCTTATTTCACAAGTAGCCAGCAGAGGGCAGAGGAAGACCGCAGACGAAAGATTTTGCACCTTAATTGCATTTTTAAACTGCAGAAGCCAAAATGTGATGGAGCTGCTCCGCAGCACTCAGTCCCAGCTGAACACCTATGAGAGCCCCGAGGTGGCACAGAAGGACCTCGGACAGCAATAAGCCTAAACCAGGATTCCGAGAAACGTGAGTTTCTACCAACTGGAAACTGAAGCCTCAGGTAAGGTGTCAGAGGTGTATTTTGCAACTGTTTCTCATGCCATGCTCAAAGCATCAACCCCCCCACAAATTCTGTCAAAGGGCACATTCGGTGGTCTGAAACCCTGATGGAAATGCCCAGCTGCAGGGCAGCTCATGTGGTTTCACAGCTTCCTCCCAGTGCTGCGGCAGCTCAAGCTCCATGGATGCAGCCAAATTCAGCTTGTGGGGCTGTGCCCAATTCCCTACCACACTGTGTTTCCTGTTGGGACACCACACTGCTTTTAGAGGTGGGATAAGGAGAATTTGCTTCAGTGGAGACACAAGTTTGCAAATGAGGGCCACAGGCTGACCAAAATCTCAAACTCTATGCCATTTTTGAGCTCATTTCTCATATCTCTATCTGAAAATAAGGAAGTTCTTTCAATTCACAAGTTGCAGCAGTGTGAATCAGTAGTTGCCATTGACAACTCACTTTGATTGCTACTGTTCTGTCAATCCTTCAAAAAATTTTATCTATGCTGTTTCATAAGTTCCCTGAACAAATGAGAATTTGAGATGGGACCCAAAAGCAGCTAATCAAGGGAACAGCTCAAGAAGTGGTTTTCTACCCAACGCTCTCCTTACTAAACGTTGTTGCAATGCTGTTTTCTGTACAGCCTTAAGATCAAACACTGCTGAGCTGTTACTTGCCCACACTGTCAGTAAGACGCTGCCAGAAAACATGAAATTTTAAAAGGCAAGGTAAGGAAAACAAGAAATTGAGGTGTTAGTTTAAGAAGAGTACAGCTAAGCAGAAGATTTGCTGCATAACTATGACCAATGCCCAAGTCCCCCAGATCTCACTCCACTACTCTCTGTACTACATCATCCTCAACCTCTTTCCATCTCCTAACAGGCTGGGGCAGGGAGCCTCAGTAAGAACAAGCATTTTTCTGCTTTTTGTGGGAAAACATGTAGGTCGTTTTGAAAACAATTGCTGGAGCTATTTCTGTCTCACACAGCTAACACACTTCAAAAGCTGCAGGAACGCTTGCTTACAGCACCTGACCAAGGAGAGCCGCCCCGTCCTGGCAGCAACTTCTCCCTACTTTTGGTGGAGCATTTCACTTGAAATCCAAATCCTTCAGTTAATGCAGAGCAGCCTGGAGCAGAGGCTCAAGGGCCAACAACTGTCCCAGGGAACAGGTGCCAGCAAGGAGACAAATTCTGCCCTAAAACAATAAGAAGTCTGAGCTTGCTGCTAGTGTCATGCTCAGACTAAAGTTATTCCCCTTCTGTGTGTATTTTTGGTAAGCTGTTTCCGAGTGCCACTCCCTGGTGAGAGATAGCCAAGTAAATCCCTTGGGTGTCTCAGGACATTTGTTACCGGAGCTGCTGACGGACTCTCTAAATCCATTCCCATCCAAAAGTTTCCCCCCTTTGCACAGAACTGCTCTTAGATCACCAGGCATCTCTACACCAAGTTCCTGGAATCCAGATGTGTTTACAAACCAGGGTAGGCTGCATGCTTTCCCTTCCAGCTTGCCACTGCTTCTGCCCAGTGAGGTGGCAGGCATGCACCCATGAGACTGGAAGCCATTGTAGTTCAGAAGCCATACTGCTACCACCACCCTCAACAGGAACTCGGGGCAGCTTTCCAGTCCAGTAAGTATTTTAAAGTCTGAAAGTTGCAACAGCTGAGATGGGATTCATCCCACCTCTGTTCACACAGCTGACCTGGAAAATTCCTCACATTTTGCCTTTAAAAAGTGACAGAATAGCTTAGGTCAAAAGGGATCTTAAAGATCATCTAGTTTCAGCTCCCCTGCCCCAGGCAGGGATGCAAGAATTCTGAGATCAGACACACAGCCGTAGCCCTCAGCTACCAAAATTGCAGCTGTTTTGGGAAAAGATTGCCAGTAGCACCCCTGCTTCACTCAGCCTTTTCATGCCTCTGTTATCTTGCTCCTGCCCAGCGTGCTTACAGCTTAGTCCTTGCAAAAGCATATCATACCACAGTCTGCTCATTCAAGCAGCTCCTAAAAACATTTTGTCCAGGAGACCACAAGTGACTAACCACTACTCATACCACTTCATAAGTGCCTGGAATTACACAGTGAACTGTCTTCGTATTTTTGAATTACAAAAAATGGAAAAAAATAAAAATAAAAAAATAAAAAATCAAGCAGGAATAACTAACAACAGTACTGCCCATTATAACTGGGAGGCAGAAGTTCAGTCTTTTTTCTTCTCAGTATTTCTAATCTGCTGCCAATTCTCAAACACTTCCCCTCTTTGCTCAGAAGTCAGTGACCCCTTTTCCAATAGGGACCAATGTCATCAGCTCGTAATATCTCATCTCTCAAAGCCGAAAAGAAAAGGTAAAAGTTTCTCCGTGAGTTGACCTGATTTCCCTACCTGGCACCTTAAAAATAAAAGTCGTCATTTCAGCTTTAGCCAACGGGAACCCAAAAGAAAACAGCTGGACTTTATGCTGGGCAATACAGATTTGTAATTCTCAGAACCCCCGTTTTCTTCCTTCCATTCTGAGCTAGGACTGTGTGCCAGGAATCTTCCTGATGTAGTGGTTCCTCATGGCCTGATGTAACAGCTATATCTACTGCCAGAATTTGTATGCTTGAGTGACAATCCCCAAAAGGATATATAAAAATGATTTCAAGTGCAAACCATCTTTGTAAGAGGTATAATAACAGCACAGTGGGTGTTGTACAGTAAAGCTTACTCATACCTTTCCGTTGTTCAGGAACGGACGGCACTCATCAACACAGTCAGAGTGCACTCCTCTGTCAAGGAACTCCAAAGGGCTTTGTTCTACTGGTGAACTTGTTCTGTGTTTTTTGAAGCATCCATCAGTCTGCTCAAACACCTGTCCTTCATCTGTTGCACATTTTAAAGTAGATAATAAAGAAAAGTCACTGTTAGCACCTGGAGAACTGTCCAGCTCTGCAGTATCCACAGTTTTCTCTGGATGACGTTGAGAACGTGGTAGGTCCCCATCTATGTCCTGTGCCTTCTCTGGAGTATTGCTTGAGCCCTGAAACTCCAGGTCATCTCTAGATAAGTCTTGTAAAGGCAACTCAGGATTTCTCAGGTCCTTCATATCCAGTTCAGTCCCCAGAGCTGCTGCTAGAGACACACTCACGTTATTAGTAACTACTGAAGAACAAGACACATCCTGAGGTTCAAGTTCATCGAGAGACATCTCTAGTGGATGGTGGATCAGAGCCACAGTCACTACATGAAAGTCACCATTAACAGCTGGAGAACTGCCCAGCTCAGAAGTACCCAGATTTTTCCCAGGAAGATCTTCAGAAAGTGCCAGGTCCCTGCCCATGGCCTGTGCGTTCTCTGAAGTACTATCCAAGTCCTGAATGTGTTTGGTCAGAGTTGTCTGTGGAAACTGAACTGCAGTCTCAGAGGGTTCTTCAGCATTTATCACAGTGATAGAGTCATCTGGGAGCTCTGGCCCAGAGGGAGAAAGTGATATTTCATTATAATCATTCTTGCTGCTCAGGGCAGAGGAGCCAATGTCTTGTGGCACTTCTGTAGCTTTGCAACCCTGTGTGGGCTCCTTCCCCACTGAATTCTCGAAGCTTGGATTATCCCACATGCCTGAGTCTGGGGACTGCAGACATGCTCCCACCGTGCAGAAAGCATTTGCAGTGTCACTCTCAATAACCAAGCTCAGCTTGCGGGAGATGACATCCTGCTTCTGGCTTCGGGAACTCCGCTGAGGGCTTTTCTCATCAGGTGAAAATGCCTTTGAGGAACCTCGCAGCTGTCGGGCTGCCCTGGCCACGCTGGTGAAGAACCGCACAAAACCCACAAAGTGAGTGGCTTTGGTGGGGCTGTTTGATTTCTTCTCCTGGCTGAGATTCTCCTCACGTCTCATATCAAAGTCCAAACAAGAAGTGGAATGATCAGTTATATTTTCTGAGTTCTGGAAATTGGTTTTAGACCTTTCATCTAGAAGCTTTGAATTATCTTTGCTAGTTAATGAAATTCCTTTAAGATAGCTCCAGACATCAGAGCCTCTTCTTTTTTTGCCCTCCTGTGGGAGCACAGTGCACTTCTTTTGATTGTCCCCTTCTGTAATTGCAGGACTCTTAACGTTTTCAGAATTCAAAGACTCGCTCCTTCTAGCTGGTATTTTCTGGCAGTTACCATCATTATCTTCATTGTGTAGTGTGATACTAATATCCCTGAGACATTTACTTTCATTGGCATCGGTTTCAGGAACACTGTTATTCAGCTCAATGTCTTCAAAAGAGGAATCTAAATCTTCAATGTGCCCCCCATATGAATGGCGGAAGGGCCTCTGGCTGTCACCCAGTTTCTTAACCCCGCAGGCTGCTCTTTGCCCACTAGCAGGATGGTCTTCCTCAGGGACACAAGTAACCTGCACGGCAGATCCTACAGAATCTACATCCTTAGGCAACTTAGAGGTTCTTCGCTTTTTTAAGGGCATGATTCTGTCCTTGAAGGATGGCTTTTTTTCATTGAAGGCCTCGCAGGTATCTCCCAGTACAATCATGGATCGGGGTCTTCTTTTATTCATAGAGGATCCTTTCCTTCCCCAAACAAAATTCCAGATCCTGTTGCCTTTGGTCAACTTCTTACATCTGGGTGCTTCTTCCTGTTCATTTGGGACTGCATCACTGGAGGTGTCACGCTCAGCACGACAGACCTCCAGTGCGTCAGCACTCCTATCCTCCATGTCTGCTTGGAAAATCCTGTTTGCATATCCATTTGAACTTATCACGGGGTCAGTATGCCGGCGTCCATCTACAACTTCCATTGCTCCAGCTCAAAAGCTGGTACCAAGGGTCAAAAATACATTGTCTTCAGACTGTTTTCTTCACAAGACTTGAGGAAAAAAGAGCAAAGGAACAAGATTAGGAGAAGAAAGTTTTTTCAGAAGATATATTTGCTAATGCAACACAAGTCAAATCTTATTCCAGTAACAGTGGTACTACTGATTTCAGTGAGACCAGGATTTTGCTCTTAAACTATACGAAGTTCAAAGCAACTTAAGCCTGATTTAAGTGTCTAAAGATTTAATGATTGTAAATAAGTGTTCTGCATTAAGAAAGCTACTCCAAAGTATACAAAGAATACCATAAATCACATATTGGCCTTGCAGACTGCTAGGACTCTCAATACATCAGAATACATGACAGAGAGGAAAAGAGGAAATTGCAGTAAAGTGTCCCTGTACATGTCACTGTCATCGTCACCAGCCCCATCTGCCAGGAACTGACAACGTGCTCCCAGCGAGTTCCATCTCTTCAGACAGGCATTCAAAGAAAAGCCAGGATGAGCCTTTTCCTGGAAACAATGCAATTCTGAAATAACTTCAATACCAAAAGCCTCACAGAATATTCAAGCCACATTTTCCTACAACAGCTATGGCACCAGAACAGGAATCCCTCACTGGAACTGAACTGCTAAATGAAAGATGCTTGGCCAGTGCTCAATGCTACACAAGAACACATGTTGCCCTCAAGTTCGTTCCAGCCTAAGTGAACAGGATTAAAACTATGGATACCCCACACACAAAAGCAACGGAAATCACTGCCGAGCCTTTGTAAGAACTTGAACTTCTACATGTGCAGATTCTAAGCTTTTCCTTCCAACAGTATACACCTGCCCTGCCCTGACTCACTGCTACATCTCCATAATATGGTCCTGAGTTTGCTGTCTGTGCAGCACACAGTACCACCTGCCAGGTCCCGATCCCAGCCCTCCTCTCAGGACAAAGAATAGATGAAAAGCAAGGACAAGAAAGGGTACAGCCCCAGCAACACAGGTTTGACAGCACAAAAACCCTGAGCAGGCAGTCACACTGCACCACTCTGACACAAGGGCACGCAGTTTGCTCCTGTTCCGGCCTGTTTCACTGCTCTGCTGAAGGTCCCCATCTGATCCAAAATAAAATCCAATGCACTTACCGTTTCCATTAAAACCAAAGTTATTGGTGTAACAGCACCCGCAGGCACAGAATGCTTATCCTTTTCTGCCAAATTTTACATGAGCTGCCAAAAGGGGAAACAAATTCTATCCCAGGAGCTAGATGGACTTATTGAGAGGGCTTTAATCTACAGGGTTCTCAAGTAAAGAGCGCAGAGGGGCTGTGCTGAAGCAAGCTCCTCTCAGCTGAACTACATCTGCACCAATGCACACGGCAACAAACAAGAAGAGCTTGAAACCATTGTGAGGCAGGCTAACTATGACCTCATCACTACTATGGAACCATAGTGGGACCCCTCCCATGACTGGAGTACTGGGATTGATGGCTACAAGCTCTTCAGAAGGAACAGACGGGGAAGAAAGGGTGGTGGCATAGCTCTCTATATCAAAGAGTGTCTTGATGTTGAAGAGCTTGAGGTTGGAAATGACCAAGTGGAGTGTTTGTGGGTAAGGATCAGGGGGATGGTCTGTAGGGGTGACATCGTGGTGGGGCTCTGTTATAGACTGCCTAGATGAAGATGAAGAGATAGATGAGGTATTCTACAAGCAACTAGCAGATGTTGCACGATAGCCAGCACTTGTTCTCATGGGGGACTTCAACTTCCCTGATATATGCTGGAAATATAACCCTGCGCAGAGGAAGCAGTCCATGAGATTTCTGGAGTGTGTGGAAGATAGCTTCCTGACACAGCTGGTGCAGGAACCTACCAGGGGAGGTGCCCTGCTTGACCTGCTCTTCACTAACAGAGAAGGACTAGTAGGAGATGTGAAGGTTGGAGACTGTCTTGGCCAGAGTGATCATTAAACGGTAGAGTTTGCTATTCTTGGTGACGTCAAGAGGGTGACTAGCAGAACTGCTGCCTTGGACTTCCGGAGGGCAGACTTTGACCTGTTCAGGATGCTTGTTGCAAGGGTCCCTTGGGACTCGCTCCTGAGGAGTAAAGGGGTCCAGGAAGCCTGGGTCCTCCTCAAGATGGAAATCTTAAAGGCACAGGAGCAGGCTGTCCCTGAGTCACGCAAGTCAAGCCAGAGGGGAAAAAGGACAGTGTGGATGAACCGGGATCTTTTGTTGAGACTCCGTGAGAAAAAGAGAGTCTATGTCCTCTGGAAGATGGGACAGGCTGCTTGGGGAGACTGCAGAGAACTTGCCAAGATTTGCAGGCAGGAAGTTAGAAATGCAAAAGCCCAGCTTGAACTTAGACTGGCTACTGCAGTAAAGGAGAATAAAAAATAATTTTACAAATATATTAACAGTAAAAGAAGAACTAAGGACAATTTCCCTACTTTACTTGATGCGGCAGGGAATGTAACCACGGAGGATAAGGAAAAGGCTGAGGTTCTCAATGCCTTCTTCACGTCTGTCTTTAATAGACAGATCAGTTATCCTCAGGATACTTTTCGCCCTGACCTGGAAGTCTGGGACGAAGCACATCATACACCCCCTGTGATCCAAGCAGAGACAGTCAGAGACCTGCTCCTCCATCTGAACTGCCACAAGTCCATGGGACCAGATGGGATCCACCCAAGGGTGCTGAGGGAGCTGGCAGAGGTGACTGCCAAGCCGCTTTCTGCCATCTATCAGCATTCCTGGTCATCTGGAGAGGTCCCGCAAGATTGGAGGCTTGCCGATGTGACTCCCATCTACAAGAAAGGTTGTAAGGAAGATCCAGGGAACTACAGGCCTGTCAGCCTGACCTCAGTATCAGGGAAAGTTATGGAGCAATTGATCTTGAGGGAGATCACACGGCACGTGCATGGCAATCGGGATCAGACCCAGCCAGCACGGGTTCACAAAGGGAAGGTCGTGCTTGTCCAACCTCATCTCCTTCTACAACTGGGTGACCAGACTGGTAGATGAGGGAAAGGCTGTTGATGTAGTCTACCTGGACTTCAGCAAAGCCTTTGACACGGTCTCCCACAGTATTCTCCTGGGGAAACTGGCAGCCCGTGGTGTGGACAGGTTCACTCTTCTCTGGGTTGAGAACTGGCTAGAGGGCCGTGCCCAGCGGGTAGTGGTTAATGGAGTTAAGTCCCGCTGGCATCCCATCACGAGTGGTGTCCCCCAGGGGTCGGTACTGGGGCCCATCTTGTTCAGTATCTTTACTGATGACCTGGATGAGGGGATTGAGTGTACTCTCAGTAAGTTTGCGGATGACACCAAGTTGGGAGGATGTGTCGATCTGCCTGAGGGTAGGGAGGCCCTTCAGCGGGATCTGGATAGGCTAGACAGTTGGGCTGAGGTCAATGGGATGAGGTTCAATAAGGCCAAGTGCCAGGTCCTGCACTTTGGCCACAATAACCCCATGCAATGCTATAGGCTTGGGGCAGAATGGCTTGAGGAGTGTATAGAGGAAAAGGACCTGGGGGTGTTGGTTGATGCTCGGCTCAATATGAGCCGGCAGTGTGCCCAGGTGGCCAAGAAGGCCAATGGCATCCTGGCCTGTATGAGGAATAGTGTGGCCAGCAGGAGTAGGGAGGTGATCATCCCCCTGCACTCAGCTCTGGTGCGGCCGCACCTCGAGTACTGTGTTCAGTTTTGGGCCCCTCACTACAAGAGAGACATCGAGGCCCTGGAGCGTGTTCAGAGAAGGGCAACAAAACTGGTGAGGGGTCTGGAGCACAAGTCTTACGAGGAGCAGCTGAGGGAGCTGGGATTGTTTAGCCTGGAGAAAAGGAGGCTCAGAGGAGACCTCATCGCACTCTACCACTTCCTGAAGGGAGGCTGTGGTGAGGAGGGGGTCGGCCTCTTCTCCCAGGTAACTAATGACAGGACGAGAGGGAATGGCCACAAGTTGTGGCGGGGAAGATTTAGATTAGATCTGAGGAAAAATTTTTTCTCTGAGAGAGTGGTCAGGCACTGGAATGGCCTGCCTAGGGAGGTGGTTGGGGCACCGT
Organism: Callipepla californica brunnescens; assembly: GCA_023055505.1. Taxonomy (NCBI): domain Eukaryota; kingdom Metazoa; phylum Chordata; class Aves; order Galliformes; family Odontophoridae; genus Callipepla; species Callipepla californica. The sequence goes on from JALIRH010000013.1 coordinate 7,696,260, forward strand.
CCCTAGCGCTGTTCAAGAAGCGTTTAGATGAGGTGCTGAGGGATTGGATTTAGTAGCTTGGTGGGTAGGGATGGTGGTGTGAGGATGGTTGGACTAGATGATCTTGTAGGTCCTTTCCAACCTAATGTATCTATGAATCTATGAATTCTGGGATGTGCAGGGCAGCCCTGGTGTTGTGGCTTTGATGCCAGTGTTCCCCATCAGAACATCACGCAGGCAGCTGAGGAGTTAGTGCTGTGGGGAGCAGCAGAGGGTTGGAGCTCCGCACCGGACGCTAGGCCTGCTCTGCTCTCGGCGTGCTCTCTCCGCAGCCTTTTGCTTTTGTTTTGTTCTCTTTTTCCCTTTCTCTCTCTCTTCTCGGATTCCCTTGGGTTACTGCCGTGGATAACACCGTGACACCTGGCTTCTCCCAGCAGCCACCCTGCAGCACCCCAATACCAATGCCTTGACAAACACATCCCATAGAGTAGCACAACCTAATTGCACAGGTATTTTTTCCCACACAGCTCTGCTTTGGCCCCGTGTTTACTCAGCCTTCTACGCTCTACATGGTGGAGATCTTGCAAGAAACACTCTTTCTCATGCAAAAGTCCCTGTTCTAGGGCCGGGGCGGGGATCATCATTACTTGAACCCTATAGCACAAACTCACATGGGACCTATGTACCACAGAAAGCTTCTGTTAATAAAATTAAAAATTAAAATAAAATAAAAAAAAAAGGCATTGCATCTGGTGTTTGAGGATAAATGGGAAGGGCAAAGTGGCAACACCACAACAACGGATGTGGAGAAGGGTGAGGTACTCAAGTTCTCAGGCTTCCCACATCTCTCATGGCCCTGAATCTCCAGGCAGGGATCAGGGGAACAAAATCCCTCCGACTCTAACAGCGAGACCTCCTCATGAGGCTGAATGTGTACAAGTGCCCAAAGGCAGGTAAGCCAGAGTTCTGAGGGAAGCGGCTGATGTGGTTGCCACACTCTCTATCATATTTTAAAAGTCATGTCTGTCAGGTAAAGTTCCCAGTGACTGCAGAAAGGGAAACATCACTCTGATTTTTAAGAAAAGGAGGAAGGAGGACCCAGGGAACTACAGGCCGGTGAACGTCACAGCTGTGCCTGGGAACATCACAAAGCAGATTCACAGAGTAGATCCTTCTGGAAGCTACATCAACACACATGTGAGATGAGGAGGTGAACAGAGATAACCAGCATGGTGGGGAAATGGAACTAGACGAACCTTAAGGCCCCTCCCAACCCATGCCATTCTGTGATTCTAAAAAAAGTCCATGTCATCCAAAGATACCACAATGGTCTGTGGGTTCTCTTCTGCTGCACTTTAAAGAATAATGGATTTGAATGGATTTGATGGAGTGGAAAAATTGCATTTGAGGAGTTTCAAGTTGTGCAGCCAACACACATACAGCAGCAAAAGACCAAGAATCATAAAAGTCCCTATTTTTTCTCTTTCCGCTTTTATGTTTTATTGTTTTTGGCTGGGTGGGCCCTGCATGGGGAAAGAAGATTCAAAGGAAACAGATTTCTGTATAAAGTCTTTGGAGGGATGCTAGCAAAGAGGAGACAGAATCTGTTTCTCATGCAAGAGTTTTTAACAGGAGACAGACCCTACATGGCCCCTCCCCAGAAAGGCAGCACAACACAGAAAGGCAGGGCACAAGGGTGGTTTAAAATTTAAATATATATATATGTAATTTTTTACTTTTTACAAAGCAGCTTTAAACCAAATGTAAACCAGAGCTGCCACGATGATGTCAGACTCACACATGCTAGGCAGATACAGCACCAGAGCCTGGGTGGCTCCTCTCTGCTTCCCCCTCCACAGCCTCACCTCTCCCACAAGCTTTGAAGCCGCCACTGAAAGGTCTCATGGTTTCAATGAACGAACAGAACAGTAGGCCACACGCCCAACACTCAAAAGGCCTTTTGACCAACTACTGACAAAGAACAGCACCTTATTTTTGTCCCATTTACACCAAGTAAGCCTGCAGGACTCTGCCAAAATCACAGGCTAGCCAGATGGCAAAAGCCAACTCACAGCAGCACAGCTTTCTTAGGTCATCATTACCATGGCTGCAGGGCCACACCAGGCCCACCAGCTGCACTGGACCAGGCTCCAGCCTTTGCATGGCCTCAGCCAAAACCTCCCCACACCCAGACACACTGCATTTAAACAAATGTCAGTCAGCTTCACTCAGGCTTCCCTGGCTGGGTGTCACAATCTGCTATGCTCTCTCATGTGGTACAGCCACCGAAATTAGTGTCTGCCACTGTGTATGCACACAACAGCAGTAGGCTCATGGGAAACTGAGACTTTAAGTATGCCAAATAGAGAAAAGGTGGCCTTACTGACCAAACCATGCAGGCCTGGGGCCATTATGGCCCTTCACAACAACAACAACATTTGAGTATGGAAAAGGGCTGCAAGAGTAGTTAGCCATTACCCATCTTTCCAGGGCAATGGAAAAGGAGGTCTGAAGACAGCAGTTTGGACGTATATTTAAGGTCATCTGCTAGCAGCAAAACTAAAGCAGGAAGTCAGCTCCCACTTTGTTTCCTTCTCCTAGGGCTGCAGGCACAGCTGCAGATGTCAAGTTGCAGCAGGTTACCATCTATAGCAGCTCCACCGCAGCACCCAACACTGTGCAAGACATGAACCACAGCAAGCTGGAGGTAATGCCATTACCACACTATACCCACAGAATTACCTCAAGCTTAATGGGGTAGAACAGCGGGGCGGCTGCGGCTGGTCTACAAAGCACACAACCCTTCATCCAGCAAGGAATGTGGTTTCAAAAACCACAGCAATCAGACACCAGAAACTGCTCCATCATACAGGAGCTATGCGGGTTTGTCACAAGCCCTGCCCTCTGCATGGGGCTCTGCTGCTGCTCTGACCACAAAAACAGCAGCCCATCATTCCTCCATTTCTCCTTCCTTTTGCAAAATAACCAAGGCTGAGAAATAGGTTACCACAGAACCTCATGCAAATGGTGCCAGGTGCGTTGCACAAAACATCCATATCTATGGTCAAGACACTCCTCCAAATTCTTCACATTTTTTTTCGTTACCCAGATCTCTAAAATCAGGTGCTTTATACCTCGTTCACAATTGCGTAACATTTCCTTGGCAACAGGGTTTTTCTTGCGTGATACAGGTGGGAGTAACAGCAGGGGGATACAGGAGCTGAAATAACTCCAAGGACCCAACTAATATCCACTGAAGCCAGCAGCAAGGTCAGGGAGATGCCATGCTCCCTCCCATGCTCACATGCCCTTGTGCCAATGGGAGCATTTCTAGGTGCAAGCTGAGCCAAAGGAGGGGGGGGGGGGGGGGGGGGGAGAGAGGGGAACAGCCAAACAAGAAACACTGGCTTTGGTTTTCAGCCAAAGAGCCACAAGAACACACAAGCCACATGACAGCAGGAAGGAGCTGGGGTGGGCAGAACTACCGCCTTCCCCAGCAATTAGATTTTTGCTGGATTAAGTGGCTGGGTAATCACAGAGCAATCCTCCAACCGAGAGGACAGTGAAGTGGGTTGAGAACTGCCTGACTGGCAGAGCGCAGAGGGCTGTCATTGGCGGTGCAGAGTCTGGTTGGAGGCCTGTGACCAGCGGTGTCCCCCAGGGGTCCGTGCTGGGTCCCAGTCTTGTTCTCTTGATGACCTTGATGAGGAGATAGTGGCCACTCTCAGCAAGTTTGCTGATGATACGAAATTGGGAGGATCGGCTAACACGCCTGAAGGGTGTGCTGCCATTCAGCGAGACCTGGACAGGCTGGAGAGCTGGGCAGTCAGAAACCAGATGAAATCTAACAAGAGCAAGTGTAGAGTCTTGCACCTAGGGAGGAATAATTGTATGCACCAGTACAAGCTGGGGGATGAGCTGCTGGAGAGGAGCTCTGTAGAGAGGGACCTGGGTGTCCTGATAGATGACAGGTTGACCATGAGCCAGCAGCATGCTCTCGTCGCCAAGAAGGCCAGTGGCATTCTGGGATGCATTAAAAAGAGAGTGGCCAGCAGGTCAAGGGAGGTGATCCTCCCCCTCTACTCTGCCCTGGTGAGGCCTCATCTGGAGTACTGTGTCCAGTTCTGGGCTCCCCAGTATAAAAAAGACAGGGATCTCTTGGAAAGAGTCCAGCGGAGGGCCACAAAGATGGTGAAGGGCCTGGAGGATCTCCCCTATGAAGAAAGGCTAAGTGAACTGGGTCTGTTCAGCCTTGAGAAAAGAAGACTGAGAGGGGTCCTGATCCAGGTTTATAAATATCTGAGGCGTGGGGGACAAAGTGGTGAGGCCACTCTTTTCAGCAGTGTGTGGAGACAGGACAAGGGGAAACAGACAGAAACTGCAGCACAGGGAGATTCCGCATGAATGGGGGGTTGGACTCTATGACCTCTTGAGGTCCCTTCCAACCCCTATGATTCTATGTGCACACTTTGTTCCAATCCAGCTTTCTGGAGTGAGCTTCTCCAGCAGTGGTTTTTACAGTTGTTACAGACCACAAGCATCTCCCAATTACAGCTTCATGCAGCCACTTTTCTTTCTCATACAACCAGTTATCATCAGGCATGGGACACAAACAGGTTTGTTTGTTTTTTTTCTTTTCATTAGTACCTTGATGCTTCCGGGGCTGCTGAAGCTGGCCTCCAACCAGGCACCACCAATAAGCACATCCATCTCTTCTGCTCTTGCCATGGAATAATGATCCAGAACACCTCTCCGAGGCAGTCAGACCCTCTCTCACCTTTCAGCAACTAAGTTTGTTTTGAAACTGATTGGCAGCCCCCAGCATCATATGGCACCACTGATTTTACCCTACAGGGCTGTGGTGATCCTGTGGAAGTGGCATAGGCAGCCCAGCAAGGCAGCAGCCAGAGCTGGAATGTGCCGAGGGCCCTTGGGGACATGAGCTTCCACTCGGCTCTTCCTCTGCGGGATATGAAGTAACAAACAAGAAGGAGCCTTTGGCCATTGTTTGTCAGGGAAGGGGGGGTGATGGGGAGAGGGCACGAGGCGCAGGCTGCCAGAAGGCACGGCGGGGCTAAGGAAGTCCTGCCTGAGCTTCGGCATATCCGCTCCTCTCCAGGAGGGGGGGGCAGGCAGGAAGGAGAGAAAATAGAAAACAAACGATCATATAACCCTTGAGAGAAACCCGTCTGCTCTCGGAGAGCGTATATAGCCACAGCATGCAGCGCCTTTGCTATACAAAAGAAAAAGAGGAAAGAAAACCCCGCCAGTTCTTCCGTTACCATGTTCTACCACCAAAAAAAAATAAAAAAAAATGGGAGGAAACAGATGTTAAGCTCTCCAGCATCAGGAAATTATCTCTTTCATGAGAGTACAGTTACTTCAGTGTATTTAGGTCAAAGAAATAGTGAGAATCGTGACTTCTCCCCCTTTCTGTTTGTGCCTCCACTGACATTTCAGCCCCTCAGCACTGCTCCAAAGGACCAACTGTAATGCAGCGCTCACGTTCCTGCAGCACGTATCCAGACTCAGGAGCCTGCTGTGCTCAGGGCCCTGCCTGCCCAGCCCCAGCTGCTGCAGCCTCAGAGACGTTCAGCATCTCCTGTGCACAGGACAACACACATGCTGTGCTGCTCTCATGTGGATGGCTGCTGTGGTACCAGAGCTTGCGTTTGTTGTTTTTGTTGTTCTTTTTTCAATAGAGGTCAAAGGAACAATTAGGAGAGACTTGGGTGAACCGTCTGCTAAAGGGATGTCCAGCCTTCCGGCACTGCTCTCCCCGAGGAGCACTGAGCAAGTGCCCATAGGAAGCAACCGCAGAATGTAACCAGCATTGTACATGCTCTGCAAAACGTATTACACAGGAAGTTGAACTCCTCATTAGGAGCTGGAGGTGGGCAGGAGATGGGTTCAAATCCCATTCCAGGCAGGAGTAGACAGACCCTACTGAAACAGCAAGTACCTAGTCAGTGGCAGAAGGCAATCTGCAGCAAAGGCCGCCCTCTGTCACTGAGGATGACCTACCAGACAAGGGTCTAAGCAAACACACCACATTCCCCGTGGCAGCGTGCATCTGCCCTGCATGGCTTTTACTGGTTTAAGCCAAAGCTTTCACAGTACTGGAACTGCATTTATGGTTCTGTTAATCCAGTATTCACCGGGCAGACGGATGGATGCACAGACAGTTCCATCCCTGTATTCATAAGGATACAACTCAAAACTTCGGTTCAAGTAAATCAGTTCACTCATGCATAATTTAAACATTACTTCCTATTTCAGGGAGCTTTAGAGTTTGTGCAATGGCTTAACACAATGAAATTAGAGCGGGAGACTCGTCTTGCCTGTGGCCGAGGGACAGAGTTGCTCAACTGCATCTGTCAGATAAACTGGACATGCGCCTGTGCTGCCAGGGGAGGGACTGACTCACTGCAGGCATGAACAGCTCCACACTTGGGGTTCAGAGGGCCTGATGGCATAGGGTGGCGGTGCAGAGAGGTGCCAGGCAGCTCACTGGGCTGCCAGCACCTGGCCCTTGTACCTTCAGGCAAGCTAGTAGCTGAAATCAAAAGGCTTGAGCAGTTCCTGCAGAAGCTAAAAATCGAAGCAATGCTCTGCACAGAGCCCAGAACACACAGCTTCGGCATCACACCAGTAGCCACATAGGTTTCTCTGGTCTCACACAGGAGATGTGGAGAATACACCCACTGCCCACTTAATCAGTACTGGCCATTGCAGCATTATCCCTTGCACACTTGCTCACATGGTCATAAGCCCTTTTTTGCAATTCTAAATTTTTCTTCCATACATAAAACAAAACTAAAGCAAGCACTTTAGTAACTGAAAGGATACTTTTGCTATTGACAGCCAGGATACAAAACAAAATGAGGGACCGAGAAAACACTCTTCTAGAGCAAGGTTACCTCTTCTCAGGTATCTGGCACCAACTCTGGCAAACATAGTACAGAAATAACTGCCATATCATGTGGATTATTTAAGCTGCTTGGTAGTCACGTCAAAGTAGTTAATTACATATGAGAACACTTAATTACTATCCAGTAGCAAATGTAGGCATTCTAAAACCACAGCGGTAAGCTGAAATGCCAAAGAGCAGGCAGATTCAGGGGTCTGCACCCACCCACACCATTGTATGGAAGGGATCGGCAAGAATCATCAAGTCTACACAGGACTGCCTAAAAATTAAACTGCATGCTTATAGGCATCATTCAAATGCTTTTTGAACTCAGAGATGTGACAACTGCCCTGCAATAAGTCGTTGTTGGAAGAAGCTGAACGATGTCAAGCCCCTGGCTGTGTCCTTCGTGAGGATGCTGGGAGGCAAAGACCTCATGATGCTCATCACGTGACTGGGCATTCCCAATTAGTCAGTTTGGTAGAGATGCCTCACTCCTCAGCTGTAACATTTCTTCAGTCTGAACCCCTTAAAATATTTTTCCCCTCCAAAAATCCACCAAAAAAAAAAAAATCATAGCTGTCTGTAGTCTCAGTATAAGAGCAGAAATCAGTAACCAGCATTAATTGTTCTTATCCTGGGACAAAGATAGTGTCCAAATAATTGTCTATTGTATCTCAAAGACAGTACAGGAAAGCTCTTCCCCTCATAGGGAGCCTACAGGTCACACATGCTTCTGCCATAACATCTGCTATAAATAACCTTCTGTTGAGCAAAGGTTTGTGCTAGTTACAAAGCAGAGTAAGGCAGGCACCATGCTCCTATCGGTTTCAGCCACTAGCTCTCCCCAGAGAGCACATATCCTACCCTATTGTTCCTGCTTAAATGTTTGAAAGAATTATTTTTTCCTTGCTTCTTTTGTTTGGAGAGTTTATTTATATTTCCTCTTTGACATGGAATTACTACTAGAAAAAATAAGTGCCATCATACAAGGCAGCTCACTGGTGCCAAGATTGAAATCAGGCAAGAAGGGCCATGGTTGTAAATATATTTCCATAGTTACGTACCATCAATCTGTTTCAATGTATATTCAGCATATTCAGCTCAGGATCAGAAACAAAAAGCTCCGTGCTGATTATGGTTCCAAATTCACACACAGAGATCAGGACTTGTAGCAACTAGTCCTGCTCAAACATTTGACATAATTATTACTGTGTATTACCTCACCCACTCCTTTACGTTTACCTGGTGTAGGGAACCTGCTTTGGCAGGGGGGTTGGACTCTATGATCTCTTGAGGTCCCTTCCAACCCCTATGATTCTGCATTGCCCTGTGACTTCAGAGGGCATTGAAACACACTTAATGCCTCACTCTAAATCCTATGTCTACCTCTGAGCATATATCGAGTGACCTACCCAATTTAGGCAGCTTTGGGAGTGGGATTTCCCTCACACTTCTGTTCCATATGGACCTTCTTCCATACAGCAGTTTCAATAAAAGCCATTCCAACAAGGATGCCTTCCAGATGTGAAGAGATGGGATCAGGACAGCCAAGACACAGACAGAACTGAACGTGGCAAGTGAAAAATAACAAGAAGGGATTCTATAGGTACACTGGTCCGAAAATCAAGGCCAAGGAGTACATCCCAGCAAGACTGGCTGATGCGATCACCAGACATGGATTAGAAGGATGGTTTGCTTGATGGATAAAGAAAGGGTTGGAAGGTCACTGCCAGAGGGCAGTGGTCAGCAGCTGTATGTCCCAGGGGAGGCCAGTCACCAGTGGCATTGCCCACGGGTCAGTCTTGGAACTGGTGCTCTTCAACATAGAACCATAGAATTGTTTGAGTTGGGAAATATCTTTAAACGTCATCTAGTCCATCCTCCCTGTAATGACCATGGACATCCCCAGCTCTAGCAGGTGCTCAGAGCCCCATCCAGCAGGACCTTGAGCGTCTCCAGGGACAGGGCACCCACCATCTCTTTAGGCAATCTGTGCAAGTGCCTCATCTCTTTACTGTAAAGAACTTCTTCCTTATATCCAGTCTAAATCTCCTCTCTTTTAGTTCAAAACTATTTCCCCTTGTCCTACTACAGCAGACCCTGCTAATGAGCCTGTTTCCTCTTTCTTACAGATCCCCTTTAGATACTGAAAATCCACATTCTCAGGTCTCCTGGAGCCTTCCTTTCTCCCCAGCTTGAGAGCTGGGGCTGTGCAGCCTGGAGGTGTTCCATCCCTCAGATCATTTTTGTGTCCCTCCTCTGGATGTGCTCCAACAGCTCCATGTCTCTCCAGTACTGAGGACACCACATGTGGATGCAGCACTCCAGGTGAGGTCTCGCAGTGCAGAGGGGCAGCATCCCCTCCCCTGCCCTGCTATCATGCCGCTTTGATGCAGCCCAGGATACAGCTGGCTCTCTAAGCTGCAAGAGCATGATGGCTCCTGTTCAGCTGCCATCCATCAGTACACTCAGGTTCTTTTTGTCAGGTTGTGCTCTATCCTTATATCCCTCAGCTTGTATTGATAGCAGGGATTGCTGTCAATAGATCAATAGATCACACGCTCGGCTTTGCTGAATCTGATGTGGTTCTCCCATGCCCACTGCTTGAATCTGTCTAGGCCTGTCTTTATCCATAGCCTAGACAGTGGGATCAAGTACACCCTCAGCAAGTTTGCTGAGGGCACCAAGCTGGAGCACCTCCACTATGAAGAAAAGCTAAGGAAGCTGAGGGTGTTCAGGAGAAGACTCTAGGGAGCCCTCATTACAGCCTACCAGTACTTGACAGGAGACTATGAACAGTAAGGAGACCAACTTTTTCATGGTCTAATAGGGTCTAATGATAGGATAAAGGGGAAAGGCTCTAAGCTAAAAGCAGGGAGATTTAGGTTTGATGTTAGGCAGAAATTCTTTACTGAGAGTGGTGGGGCCCAGTAAGCTGTAAGTGCTCCATCCCTGGAGGTGCTCAAAGCCAGGAAGGTAGGATGGGTCTCTGGACAGCATGAGCTGATAGGGAGTAGCCAACATATGGGAGGGGGTTAGACCTAGATGACCTTTAAGATCCCATCCAACCCTAATGCGTTCCATGATTCTGTTATTTCCATGTTATCCTGCCTATTATCCTCACCAGAGCTGATCCCATAAGACACACCTTACAACCAAGTCTCAAAAACCTCTGCCTCTCAATGTGAGCTTGCCCTGCTGACCTAATACTGATGCTAAACCAAACAAGCAGCTTTGAAGCAGGTACCACGAGAGCATCCCATGTCTGGGCCGTTGCACTGTCTCACCCTCACGGCTTTTCCCAGCAATGGGGGCTGTCAGCTCATATTCCTCATGCACCAGGGCCCCACTCAAGCCAGTCACATTCTGCTGCGAGATGGCAGCAGCCGCAGCATCTGAGCACAGGGAAGTGACATCAATTCGATTAGAATCATTACCAATGAGCTTTTTCATCTCAGCCGTGCCCCTGCTGCCGCCGGGGTGGGGCCGTACACACACCAGCAGCCACACAGAGCATCCAGCAGGGAAAGCACAGCAAGAAGCAGCTGTCCCCTCTCTGCCCTCCCCTCAACAAGGAGGCTCTAGTCCCACTTCTAGAGTTAAAAAATCATGGCTGAGCAGGAGTAGCTAAAGGTTCTCTTTTTCACCACTTGCGGAACAAAGTCTGAACCTTTCTTTGCAAGGAGCTGGGGACTGTGGTCCAAGCACTAGAGATATTTTTATTTCATGTTTTCCTACATGCTCTGACCCACAGCTCTGCACCTTCCCAGCAGCAAGCCAGGGGCAAGCTGTGCATCACACTGTGACTACAGCACTTTGGTAAAGCAATGCTTCTGCAAGGACACGCACCCTTTGGAGATGCAGGACCAGCCTGCAGCGAGCCGAGGCACACCGACTCCTGTTTTCTCTGTGATTACATTCAAATCCTGCTCAGCTGGCACAAAAGCTGCCGAAACTCCCACACTTTGCTCGACGTGCCAGCACACGCAGGGCAGGGCTGGCCCTGGCTACGCTGCACTGCCAGCACTGTTCACAAAATGTGCTGAGTCCTCTGGGTGTTATCCCAGCACTGTGCCTTCTTGGCTGGTAGCAAAGTAAAACCACCTCAGCTTAGGGACCACACGCTAGATCTGCACTGTGTGCCGACACCTTCCTTCCTGGAATGAAATGATTCGCTCTCCCACTCGTGCACCAAATCAGTCCCTTGGAACAAAAATCCCTTGAGGAGCTGATCTTTCCTGTCCATCCCACTTGGGAAGCATCAGCAGAGCACTCCTTGGGCTGCGGCTGTGCCTGACCGTGCAGCACCTGGTCTGTAAAGTGCCTGGGGACACTGGGATAAAGGTGGTAAATATTTTCAAGGATTCCTGTCCTGATGATTGCACCTTCCCACAACACCCATGATTCATCGCTCACGTCAGCGGAGTGGAAAAAGTGACCCCTTCTTCCCCTGGAGGAGAGAAAAAGCGCTTAAGGAAAAGTATTCAAGAACATGAGCTCGCTCAGTGGGAAGCCTGTACAGAACTCAAGTTCCACTGCAGACAGAGAGAGCTTCCATTGGCTCTGGGAGCTTTCCCTGCCTTTCCCCAAAGGAACATTCCCTCTCTACAAAGCAGCACAGGGATGAGACTGCTATCCCCAGCCGACAGCACAGGGACCATCACAGGTACCACCAAACAGCTGCTACATCACAACCACCAATAGCAAGAAAATCCAGAAACACCACACAGTGTGACAAACGTAATCCCCCAGCAGGACAGCAGTGGGGAAGGGCTGCAAAGAGCCCATCCCAGCACAGGGGCCTGAAGCACAAGCTGAGGGCGTGGATGCAATGGGCAGCAACCTGCCCGCCCTGAGAGGGTGATGAAAATAGGCACAGGGAGCCAGGAACCAGGCAGGCAAGGCAGTGCATACCCAATTAAAGGCAATCCCTGCGTCAAAGGCACACGCCCGTGTTTGACTTGGTTTTATCAAAACGAGGCTGCACCAAACTTGATTTCAGCAAGGCATTTGACACCGTGTCCCACAGCATCCTCATAACAAAGCGGAGGAAGTGTGGAATAGATGAGTGGACAGCGAGGTGGGTCGAGAACTGGTTGACTGACAGAGCTCAGAGGGCTGTGACCAGTGGCACAGAGCCCAGTTGGAGGCCTGTACTTAGCAGTGCTCCTCAGGGGTCAGGGCTGGGTCCGGTCCTGTTCAACATCTTCACCAATGACTTTGATGAGAGGATAAATCCACCATCAGCAAGTTCGCTGATGATATAAAGCTGGGAGGAATGGCTGCCATTCAGCGAGACCTGGACAGGCTGGAGAGCTGGGCAGAAAGGAACCAGATGAGGTTTAACAAGAGCAAGCGTAGAGTCTTGCACCTGGGGAGGATGCATGCACTGGTACGCACTGGAGAGCGAGGACTCGACATACCCAGCAGCTAGAAGTAACCTCACAAAGATGAACCCCAACACAGTGCCAGCAGCAGGAAGAAACACAACATTAACAACAGGCTCTTTGCAGAACTTGTCCCACATCACTCCTCTGGAAATCCTCCTGCACATCGCAGGCACCCCCAGCCCACCCGCAGCGCACACCCCGCCCCAGCTCCTGCTCGGGTGCCAGGGGGCATCTCATGCTCAGACATGCACTTCGGATAAACTCAAATCAGAGATCTCAAAACTCATCCTGGCAACGTATCTACCCTCACAGCAGAGGGGATACAAAGACATGAGGAAATGCAGCAGACGAGGCCTCCACCTCTGGCAGCTCATGCAGATCCTTCCCCACCCAGTAAACTCCCACCTGCACACAGGAGCACGTCAGGACTGAGATGAGGGCAGTTTTGCATTTACGAGGAGAAAAGAGCAGGTGAGTTGGTGCACACCGGTTGTGGCACCGTGCACATCCACACAGCCCTAAAGCTGCTGCACTCAAAACCTCTCTTCTCAGCTGTCTTCTTAAGCATGTTTATGCTGTAGCTGTAAATAAAACTAGAGCTTTCCAGGAATTAAAGCAAGATGCCTGGAAAGATTGTACACTAATTATCACCCTGAAACGTCAAGCCTAAAACCATAAGGACAGACTGCTAATACTTATTACAAACAAGTTTACATGGCAATACATCAATTCTTCCTGGGTGCAAAACCCACTGATTGCAATCAGAGGGAGTACCAACTTGCTGGTGTGCATCACACAAGGCTCCCATACATCCCAGCACTTCCTCTGTGCTCCGGACAAAGGTAAATGCTTCAGAGGAAGGGGCAAGAACTTCATTAATGAGCCATGATAGAATAATCTGAGAAAACTGCTTCCAGCTCTGCCAGACACGGCTCAGCTTTGCACACATCCATCTTATACAAACATTTCTACCTACTGCAGTTTATTATCCCCAGAGAAGTGTATTACAACCCTTGGCTTTGACTTACAACAGAAAGAAGTGACATCACCTCACCCTGGCAACTGACTGACTTTTTTCCTGTTTTCCCTTCCTCTTCCAGTCCGTTCCTAAGGCCAGGAGTGGAGCAGCACAGCCTCGTTGTTACCCACTGCTGAGAGCCCTACAGCTCCTGTGCCACACTGGTGGGCAGGAAGGCCAGCACCATTTCTTCACTGCCTGCAATCACAGCTGCCCCAGAGCCATTCCCACCACAGAGTGCATGGAGGAAAGCCCAGCACTTCCTGAGCTCCAGAGCTCCTCAGCAAAGTACCTTTCTTCAAGGTCTTTGCCATCCCATTGCCATCTCTTGTTGCCAATGAATAGATTATTTGTGGGAAACACAGTCTAACGTGATCCTGATCCATTTGTTTGCAGAGGAACCCTGCACAGATTGCACTTAGATGATCCTTTTACCATTCCTACTGGTGCCAGCTCAACCCAATGCACACCCCTGGTTTCATGCTGCAGAGAAAACTCAGGCTGAGGCACAGCTATGGGGAAGCACTTGCTTTGGGCCCACCAGACACTGCCCACAGGGCCAGGAGATGACCCCATGCTGCAGCAGCCCCAGCAGCAGATGCCTGGAAGCAGAGCCTCTTCCCCAACACCCCCAGGTACCAGACAGCTGGGATCCCAGCACAGCTCACTTTGGGCATTTGCACTTAAGGCACTGCTTGTACAAAAAGCCACCAGCCCTGCTTGCTAACTGGGTGAGCTCATTCCCTGGTCCAGCTGAAAGCTGTAGAGCACAACAATAGCAGGAAGAAATTGTTTGTGCAAGACTCACACCGTGCCACGTAAACTCCATGGCTGCTGTGGGGCAGAAGCTCGCTGGTGAACATAGCCACACCGCAGGGCTGCAGTACCCAGGACTTTCCAATCTTAATGACTTTATAATTCCACTCATCACCACACGAAGCCTGACCAAGTACCACACTCCTGCCACAAGCGGGAGAAAGCCCGGCAATGGGGAGGGGCTGGAAGGAGCATCCCCATTGTAGAGCTCCCCAGCCCTCCTGCTGCCATGGCACATGAGTGGTACCCAACATCGGATGCTGGATGCAGCACAGAGTGAGGAAAAGGGATTTTGCAACCTGGGTGCTTGGGTATCAGTGCCAGCTTCTAAGTCAACAAAAACAGGGAATGCAGAGATAGCTGCACTGCTTGGATTGAGAACAGAAGCTCAGAGGGGTTTAGGTGTCTGTCCTCAGAGCCACAGTGCAGGCAGACACAGGGCTGCACTCACCTGGTGCCATCCCAAGGGCTGTGTTTTGGCACCCCAGCAGCAGGGCTGGACACATCCCCATGCACCCCCACCCCTGAGCAGCAGCTGTGTGGCTCCACACCTCAACTCTGCCTTCAGTCTGAGTTCTTTCACCCTGAGGATTCCCATGAACAATCCCAGCAACGACACAGGGGTCAGGGCTCAAAGCACTGCCGGCAGCGAACCTCATGCGTCCCACAACATCCTTTTAAAGCTCATTTTAGGATGTGAGCAAAGCCGAGCCCTTCTCTTGCCCCAAACAATAGCTCTGCAGTAATGGTGCAACCAGAATTTCCTGTGCCTCAGTCCGCGCCAGCTCCGGGCAGCAAACACCATGGGAAGAGCTGCCACAAGAAAGGCACTCTGCAGCACCAGGCGACGTCCCCGCGGCTCCCGGGGATGCTTTTTGCTACAACAGATCCCAGAGCAGCATCGCAGCCAGGCCGGAAAGCAGGCAGACTGCAGCAAGGGCTGGCGGCCTGGGAATGGCTGTGGCTGATGAATTAGCGCAGTGAGCCCTTTGCAACGTGTGGACGTGGCTTTCTCTCACGGGTATTTTGCTACTCCGCACAGCCCTTGTGAAAACATCCCCCCAGAATGGGCTGGGTTTACTCACGGGGCTTTGCTGTCGGCTCAGTGGGCACAAACCCAGAGTGGAATGAAGAAGAAGATCCAAGTGGATCACAGTCCCAAACAAAAAAGAAATCACGTTGGTCTGCTGGCTTCCAGGACTTGGGAGTGGGGAGAACTATCAGCCAGACACCGATGGACCAAACCAGCATCTCCGATACAGGTGCAGCCAGACCCCAATCCAGGTTCAGGAGCTTCCCATCCGCCTATCCCACAGTGCAGGTCTCACCCAGGGCACACTTGCAGCACAGGGAGAAGAGCAGGGGCACCGGGCACCACGCTGCCATCAGCACCTCCCCAGCCCCACCTAGGGCGCTTTCCATCAACTGCTGGTATCACTTCTTTCTCCATACACGAGGGGGCAGAAACTATTTCTTCCACACTTGAAGACCCAAAGTTATTTCTACAACTGAAACTACCCAAAGCAAACACACAAAAACACAAACGTCACCTTCCGTGCCAGCGGCACCACCCTCACGTCGGTGCCTTCCCTGCCAGCACAGTTGGGCAATTCTTACTGCAGTGACAGCTCCGTGAGCTGTGGGCTGTGCTGAGCAGACAGCAGCACACAGCCCTCCAGAACTCACCCCACAGCTGCACGGGGTCCTGCGGCTGCAGCACGCGTGCTGTGGGATGGGGCTCTGCACACACCTCTGCTGCAGGGGGCAATTCCACAGTGCAGTTGAAATTCCTCACTGTATCCTCAAAAGAGCCAGAGCCCACCAGCAGTCCCCAACCAACACACGGCCCTACCACACACCGCTGCACCTCCCATCTGCCCACGGCCCCACAGCACAGAAGGGCCCATGAACGGGGCAGCACGGCCCCTGGCCCAACATTCCCATCACAGGCAGTCTCCCTGCAGCAGAAATTGGGCACCTCAGAGGCCGGACCGACCCCACTGGGCTGTCCAGCTCAGTGTGGCACTTTTTATGGAACCACAGTACTGCTGTAAGTGGATTGGACCTTTAAAGGCTAACACTGCGACCCACAAGGAGCAGGGACACCTGCAGCTCCTCCAGGTGCTCAGAGCCCATCCAGCCTGACCTCGAGTGCCTCCAGGAACGGAGCACCCCGTAAAACCTTCCTCCTTACACCCAACCTAGATCTCCCTCTCTTAGTTTGAAGCCACCTTCCCACATCCTATCACAACAGATGCCGCTACAGAGTCTGCCCCTTCCTTTCTTTCAGCCCCATCCCACACTCCAGCACTCCGGAGCAGCTGCAGAGTTGGGGGGCACACGGCCACCGGGCGCAGCTCTCGGCGGCACCTGGAGGGGCACAGCACTGCTCCCGGGCTCCGAGCAGCGGGCACGAAGCCGTAACTCAGCACACCTGGGATGGGCGGTGTTGAGTCACGACCCAGTTCCCGCACACGAGCTCAGGACGCCCGCACGCTCCTTCAGCAGCGTAACTCAACAGAAGGAGCGCACGCAGTTCCGCTCCTCGCAAAGGGGCACACGGTTACAAACCCCCCGCATCCCCATCCCCATCCCCATCCCCATCCCGCACTTACCTCAGCGCACGGCCCCGCCGCGGCACGGTGCCGGCCCGCCGGAGCCGGGGGGGTGAAATCGTTGAAAAGCGGTAATTAAAAAAAAAAAAAAAAAAACGAGGAGAAAAAAAAAAAAAAAAAAAAAAAGGAAAAATAAAAGTAAAAAAAGAAAAAAAAAAAAAAAACCACAGAAGTCACGCTATCTACTCCAGACAAAAATTAAAATTCCAAAAAAATAAAAAATAAATAAACAGCCGAAGGTGGGTGCCCGTGCCATGCACGCGGGCCTTCTCCCCCCCCTTCTCTCCACACCCCCCCCTCCCCCCCCCCGGACCGCCTCCCGCCGCCGTTCCCCGCCGCCCTCTCCCCGCAGCGCTCCGGGACCGGCCCGGGACCCCCCGGCCCCAGCACCGGCCCCGGCCCCGCGGGCGGAGCGCTCAGGGAGCGGCGCGGAGCGGCCCGGAGGGGCCGAGGGCGGCCCCGGGGGGGGGCGGGCGCCCGCGGGCAGCGGGGCGCGGGGGACGCCCGGCGGGGCCCGGAGAGGGCCGCGCAGCTCCGCCGCCTCCGCGCATCCCCCGCTGCCCCGTCCCGTCGGGGCACCGCTGCTGCGGCTCGCGGGGAAAAGATAAAGAAATAAATTAGTCAACCGAGAAATAAATAAATAAATGGAAGCGAAAAAAAGCAAATAAACGATAACCGTAAATAATAAGTTCGGTTTAAAAAAAAAAAAAAACAAAAAAAGTAAACGAAAGAAACGGAGTTCTCGCTAAAGTCCCGAGCTGAGATGAGAACGCGGAGCTCACGGAGGGAAACTTCCCGCGGCCGTGCGGTGCGGTGCGGTGCGCTCCGCCCGTCTCCTCCTCCTCCTCTCCGCCGCCCGCACTGTGCGCGGCACCGCCCGGCCCGGCAGAGCGTTGGGGGGCGGCTCCGCACCGCCCCGCGCCCGGGGCTCCGCCGGCGGGGCCGGGCCGGGACAATCGGAGGAAGCGCGGCCGCCCCCGGAGCGCTGCGGCGCTTCCCACGTGCGGCACACGGCGGCCCGAGCTCCGACGCCGGGTTCAGCCGGGCTCCTCCGCGGGACCGCCCTCACCCGCGGACCTCTTTCATCTCTCCCTCCGCTCGGTGGCCGGGTTTGGCTGCGTGCGCGGAGCCGCTCGTTAGGTACTGTACGTGAGGCAGCGCACCGAGCGGCCCGCGGGCCGGCTGCGAGCTTCCCGCTGCTGAGCCGAGCCCCCGCGACAGCTGCGTTAAATGAGCCGCAGGTGCGGCTCGTGGAGCAATTCGCTGCCCCTCCTTCCCCACGGCTGTTTGTAGGGGGTGCTGAGTGCGGGCAGGAGGATTTCAGGTGCTTCTGTGCTGTAGTTGAAGGGTTCGAGGTCTCCTGGTGTGGTTCTGGGATAGTTGTGGACCTCAGAATGAGCTCAGGGGATGCAGGCCCGGCTCTCCTGTGTTGCAACTGAGTGATTTTTGCTTCCAGTGTTACCCAACAGTCACCAACCGCTCCGGTGCTGCCTGAACGTGGCTCCCCCAGCACCCCTGCAAGAGAAAACAACCTCCAGGCAGATGCGGGGCAAACCTGGCAACCTCCAGGGGCTGTGATCCAGCCTCCCTGGGCAGCCCGTGGCAGCACTTTCCCTCTTTGTGAAAATAAATCTGCCCTAATATCCAACCTGAAGTGCCCCTGGGGTTCCCTTCTTGCACAACACTGAGATCAGTGAAGCTGTGACACCCCCATGACTCAGTGACCTTTGAGGGTCCCTTCCAACTCAGTTCTATGATTCGGGGACTGCCCTGTCCGCCATCCCAGAGGGGGAGCACGCTGCCCCGCTACCCCACTCCTCACTGATTAGCTCATGAGGACTCAGCACAGCACGCCTTGCTGTCTCCTCCATAACTGTGCAATGTGGGGACTTGCTGGGGAGCAGCTCACACCTCGGCAGCCCTGTACTCTCTGCTGCTCCTGGAAATCCCCACAGCGTGTTCCCCCAGAGCTCCAGCACCGCTGTGGGACGGGAGCAGGGCAGGGCCCGGCCGCACAGAGCGGGGATCTGGGGACACACTTCCACCTATTGGCTCCATTTCCTGCGCTTCCTCCGGCCCCGCGCGGTATTAATAACTCATCGCCGCCGCAGAGCGCACACAAAAGCACCGCGAGCATCTCGGAGGGGTTTGGTTTGGTTTATGGACAAAGATAACCCAGGAACACCGCCCCGAGCGAGGCTGCTGCCAACACAAGCCAGGGGTCCCCTGCCACTGCAGGCCCCACTGCAGCTCCTCCCCACGGGGCATGGGCTCCCACCGGCCCCAGTGCCCACAGTGGGGCTGGTGGCTGGGAGCTGGGAGCTCTTTCTTGTCTGGTTCCTTGTTCTTTCTTAAAGGAACAATAGAGTCAGCGGCACGCCTCCCTGCGGGGCTTGGTGCAGCTCCAGATTTCACTTTTCTTTCAAGCTTCACACCACGAAGCGCTTTATTATTGGAAACAAACAATTTATCCAAGAAGAAACAGGACCGAGCAGAGCATCACCGCTCAGCACCCGCACGTAGCACACGGCCCCGGCTGCCCTGGGCCCATTCCCATCCCCACCCCGTGCCCACCTTTGGGGCTCCAGCTTCTCACCACGCCTGGAAACCTTCCTGCACGCTTCCTGAGCCCAGGGATAGCAGGGAGCCTTCATCAGGCGGCTCTTGGAGTGAGAAGAAAAGCCACCAGCCTTGTGCTGTTCTGTAAAGGAGGGGTTTGTTTCTATCCAAGGCATTCTGGATGGAACATTCCTTCTCCAGACACGGGGCTCTGCCTGGCCGCTCAGCGACCATCAGATTTTTGCATTGGATGGCCTAGAGGCTGGGAACAACTGTGGGGCCAGCAGTGCACTCATGGGCTGGAGGAACCTGTACCCCAGCTGGGATTTAATGGGCTCCTGGGCCCACAGGTGTGGGTGTGGGACCGGGGAGGGCTGCTCAGGGCCATCAGTGCCCTGGGGCTGTGACAACACTGTGCTGTGCTGCTGGAAAGGAGGAGGAGGCACGGCCAAGTGGCGGGAGGGGTGGATGGGATGTGGGCGCAGGTAAACAGCAGTAGGGCTGGAGGTGATGGCCTCAAATTGCACCAGGGGAGGTTCAGGCTGGATATTAGGAAAATCTGCTTCTGAGGCACTGGCACAGGCTGCCCAGGAGATGTCACCGTCCCTGGAGGTGTTCAAGGGAAGGGTCGGTGTGGCTCTGAGGGATGTGGTTAGCAGGCACGTGGGGATGGGCTGATGGTTGGACTCGGTGGTCTTAGAGGTCTTTTCCAACCTTAATGACCCCGTGATTCTGTAATTCTAAACCCCAACTCCCACTGCGGTCCCCTATGGGGATGGCACCACGGGAGCAGAAGCTCTGCTCTGCCCTCAGAGGCCAAATCCATGCACAGTGCCCACAGAGCAGAACCCAAGCATGGGGAGGAAGAAAAGATCTGGAGTAAGAAAAGACTGCAGGGATCCAACCGAGCCCTGTCCCACACGAGTGGTGATGGCAGAGAACCCCCCCCAGGCTGCAGAACTGAGCCCTGGGACCAGGACACTCAGGCTCCAGCGCAGCAGTTTGCAGCGGGCTCCATTCATTGCAATGACAGAACACATACCAAAAAACCCCCGCAGGATTCATAAACAACATCTGTGAGGTTCAGGCTGCATCAGACTCGGGCTCTGTTGCTTTCCTTCTCCAGCACCACACCAATCAAGCAAGGAAATCCCCCTGTTTATCTCTCCTAAGATTTGTTTCCCCAAGTCTTGTTTTTCAAAGTCGGCCTTAATCACTTTTTAATCATATCTGATGGCTCTTTGCCTTTGGCATTGTGTGGTCTTGGAGATGCTTCTCATAGCACAGCCGGGTCTGCCACCCCCAGCCCCAGGTCCCATTAAACCCACGCGTCCTTCCCATTAGCTGCTGCTAATGGCTCCAGAAAGCCAAAGCAGGACTTCCCTCACTCAGTCATCATCCTGTGGAGCTGGTAGTGCAGATTCTTGAGGAACTCAGGCCTCATCAGATCTCTTTTGGCAAACTACTGCCTAGAGCTGTTTCTTATGTAACAAATGGCAACACACGGGCATCAAATCTTTCATCTTTCACCCGGGAAACCACACTCACAATCCCATACCTATGACCTCCTGCGTGCAGTCCCATCGCTGAGTCGTGGTTTCTCGGCTTTGCTGTCCCATTGCCACCTCCCTGCAGACAGCAGAGCGACTCGATGCTGCTCTGCCATGGAAGAGCCATGGGAGGTGTGGGAGCTCCTTGGGACACGTGTGAAGAGTTTTGATCTCTTCCATCTCTCTGGTGTGCACCCAGGGGGTAGGGTGCTGCTGGAAAGAGTAGAGCATCCCATTCCATTCCATTCCATTCCATCCCATCCTGTCCCATCCCATCCCATCCCATCCCTCTTGCTTCAGAATACTTTTACTACTGTTCCTGCCAGGCTGCAACCCCTGTCCTCCTTCTGCTCCTGTGTCAGCTGCAGTACACTGTTATCTGCACCTCAGGGTGACCAGACCTCACTCTGCTCATCTCTGAGCCCGCCCTGCAGGGATGGGGCTGCCGAGGGAAATGCTGGGGAAAGCTGCTCGTTCCCCCCCCGCAGGAGCTTCCTAGCATGACCCTGAAGGCTTCTTGTGATGTCCCATCCCCATACACACCTGCAGAGCAGCTCGCAGGCGGTGACATGGCCAGGGGTGCCCGACCCCGTGGGTTGGAGCCAAGGGGACATTGCTACAGCCCTGGACCCCAGGCGCCGGGCACGCGATGTGAGCAGCTCTGCAGGCAGCACAAAATAGGGTGTCTTCTGCTTTAAGCTTCTGCAAAACAAAACCGAAACCAAACGTTACATCCGATGTATATCTGAAGTGATAACATCGTGTGTGCTGTGCTAGCGTGCGGGTGGCTTTGGGAAATGAGGGACGTTTTCAGGTTGCAGAGAGGAGAGGACCCAAAGCCCTTAATGCCCCGGGGCAGAGCGGGTCCCAGGGGCAGCACTGAGCTCAGCGGGTCCTCAGATCCCTGTGGTGCTGATCCGGAGCTCTCTGGGTGGGAGCGCCGAGAGCATCGCTGTGTGCAACAGTGCAGTAACGGAGCTCTCCCTTAGGGGTCAGCCCAGCACCAAAACTGCTCCAAAACTCCGCGCAGCCGGGAGCGATTCCTGCAAAGAGATGAACGGGGAGGGACCGGGATGCTCCCGGAGCCCTCAATGCCCGCAGGAGGGCACTGACAGCGGCCGTGCTCCGGGTGCAGGAGGGAATACAGCTCCACGAGGCGATGCAGAGCGCTGGGATTTATTTTCCAGCACAGAACAGAGCTCAACCTCGTACTAAAAATAGAGAGATTAAAAAAAAATAAATCTCCGTGGCTTTTTGGGTGCCCTTGGGAAGGCGCTTTGAGGAATAACGAAACCCAAAGCATTGCTGTAAGTGTGGAACACATCCACACGACACAGGTTTGCTGTCGTGGCTTGCTCTGTTCCAGGCTCCTGCCCGTGGTTAAGATGCAGCGAAGCACCGGGGCTCATCCATCACTGACACTGGTGCCTGCCCCGCTCCGTCCCCTTCTCACTGCCCAGGTTTTATTTTCCCCTCTCTAAATTCAATTAGAAGCCGTAAGGGGTCAACCCCATTATAGCCATGGCTCCTCCGGGACGGGCAGGGGACTGCGGCCTCCCACAGGCTCAGAACACAGCCCTATAAATAGTAATTAAATGTTAAAAGGAGCAGCTCTGAAGGACGCCCTCACACCAGTGAGTCCCAGCTGCCTCCCATTAGAGGCAGCAGTGCGAACACAGCCACCTGGGGCAGCCTGGGGCACACAGGGCTGCGGGCACTGCTGGGCAGGCACACAGAGCAGCTGCAAGGGGAGAGGTGGGAGAAGAGAAAGATGGAATCGAGCACGCAAAGCAGGAGTGAAATCAGGCGTTCTCTAAAAATCTGAAGTTTATTCATTAGAATTCAGTGAAAGCAACATTCAATTGAAAACACAGTCAGTACATTAAAAAGTCGAGAGGATGAGTAGCAGTGAGACCAGAACTGAACAGCCCCGAACCTGGCACAGGGAACAGGGCAGCAACGGGGACGGAGGGGCAGAGCCGGGGCAGCACTGCTTCCTTAGGACCTGTGGGCTCCCCCGGGTTCCCATGTGCTGCTGCACCGTGGGCCCTGGGATCAGCTGCCAGGAGAGCTGCCTTGCCACCCCTGCCCCGTCCCAAGGAACCCCGGCAGTGCTCCGTTTGTTAAGACACAGAAATCCGCACGCAGCCAAACATCTCCGCCTGGAACTGCCACCTCTGCTGGTGTTGGCTCGGGGGGAAGAAGGGACAATCTGCTTTCAGCTGCAGTCTCTCAGCTTTCCAGCATTTCATTTTCTTTGTGCACATCGGCACTGGGCATTGTTCTCCCCCGCTCAGCTTATCATCTGCACGGAGTTATGCCAGCCCTTACACCCCGCACTGGGCTGCAAGCTCTGCAGCGGCACCGAGTCAGGCAAACAAAGCAGCATAGTCACTCCTTCAATACAAAAACAAATCCACATTAACCAGCGTTGGGTCTCAGCGTGCCCGGAGCTCTCCTTTCGGCTGCGACCCCACAATTGGAGGCAACGTTGTTCCATGAGGAACTCTGCCAGCTGTTTCCACGTGGCCCCGCAGCAGCCAACAGCACCAACAGGTCAGGAGAGCCCGGGCTGGGACAACATAACCAAAGCACAGCGAAACATAACAGAAAGGAACGCCCCCAAGTGAACTCCACACGGTGTGGAGACGGCCAACGACACCTGCAGGGGAACATCACCACGGTGCACAGATTCAGGCAGAAAACGAAGCAGAGCAGCGGCTGACAAACCAGGATGGAAACAGACGCGTCGGTGCCGTGCACACAGCGTGCCGGGGCAGCAGGACGGGCTTCTCATCCGCAGAGCTGCTCCTCCAGCCACCACCGAGCGGCACAGCACGCTGTGCCAGGGCGTGGGGGGCAAGGGGGGTCCCACACATAACACAGCGGTTATGGCAGTGGCAGTGCCGGCAGTTCGGCCGCCGTTCCCCCATCGGAGCTGTAAACCGTTTGGAAACGCGTTAACGTCCGTAATGCAAAAGAACGCAGTCCGTAAAATTTCCCCGTGAATATAAAATGCGAAACGATACAAAAATAGAGAGAATCGACCGTTTCCTTACGCGTATATAAAAAAACAAACGAACGAACACGCCAACGAAGTCCCCGGGAACGCAATACAGTTACTTGGTAGGCTGACCTGCTCAGGGCACCGTGCCACGGCTCCCGGGTGTTTCTGCACACCTCGGCCACACAAGCTGCCCACCCCGAGCTGCGTGCCTCATTTCTGTCTCCACAGACCTCTTTTAACAAGAATTGCTGCTCCAAAGCTCAGGTTCCCTGGGTAAGTGTATTTTTCCAGGTTAGAAGGCAGAGGCTTGAGGCAGAAATGAGAAGCTGCAGCCCTCAGTGAGCAACCTGGCTGCTTCTAGCTCCAAGGCTATTGTGGTCCAAGGACTCAGGTGGGGAATTCCTCCATCACATTTTTAGGAAAATGGTGCTCGTTACGAGGTCAGCAGTGGTCAGAGAGCTCCAGGAGTTCACAAGCAACAAGGGTGTCCTCCCAGGCCCCTGTCCCATACCAGAAAGCAGCCGTGGGATCCCGCTCAATGGGACAATAACTTGTTCCAAGCACTCCCTGTGACACTAAATCCTCTTCTGTTTGGTTTCAACAGACTGGCCACTAAGTATTCCCGGTCATCAATAAACAACTCGGTAGGTCAGAGAAAGGATGAAGGACCCCCTTAAAGCTTATCCTTTCACTCCCAGATGCATTGCTTCTGAAAATGGGTAACACCCACCAGAAGGACTATTTCCCCTCTCTAGTGATGCGTTACTTTGGACTATGAAGCTGTGAGAAATCTCTCCTAAAGCCACAGGGGGACGAGATCGAGATCCAGGAGCTTGTATTTGGCACTCAAGCAGCAGTCCCTTTGTAATTCCCTACCAGAAAAGCATGGTGGGAAGATCAGATCCCATGTATTCCACAGCAGACAGGTGTTACAGAAGCAGGAATGCATTAAGAACTGAAATCCATCTACGGCTGTGACAATTTACAGACTAGGTTAGTATACTGAGAATCCTTATTTCTTTGGGTCAATGGGACAGAATACTCCAATAATCCCATAAATTATTTTTAAAATGTTTTCAGAAACCTCATTTTAAATCAACAGATACTTGATTCGTTTAGTTCAAATTAAGAGGAGAAACCTTTGGTATAAAGTCAGATTATCAAGTCTTGGCTGTATTGCTTTCACACATCAGAGTCTAGGAACTGTTGTCCAATAAGTCTTCCCACTACGTACCTACAACCAAAAGAATTATTACTACAGACATGCACTTGCAACTGAACATTCATTTTAGCACTGAGACACTTTCATCCTTCACCAGAACTTTGGCAAAGGCTGCACCATTTACAGACAGAACACTATGCAAAACCCCTCTGAGCCACGAGGTGCCTTTGGTGACACGCTACAACAAGATCATGGTTAAAAATATCCTGTGAGAGGCCCCTGCGGAGGCCAAGCCGTTCCAGTGAGCACCTATTTGTGTTGTGACATCTCTGGTGTTGCTAGTGATAACTATGGGATCCTTTCTTTGGGATTGGCACTGAGATGGGCAGAGCTGGCAGGGATGCTGGGATGTGAAGCTGAGCTCACCCCGAGCAAGAGGGAGTTAGGAGCATTTGTTAGGGGACGCTCGTGGCATAAACACTGAAAAATGAAGGCTTAATCCCAAGGACACACAGAAGGTTCAGCTCAACCCTCAGGAATCTGTTCAGAAAACAAACACAAACAACAACACACATATACATGGAGCTGCCAGTAAGGAATTCCAGCTTTGCCTTTCCCTGTTCCTTCACAGACGTACAAGGACAGGACAGTAAGAAGCCTCATCTCAACAAGAAATAATAGGACCCATTTAGCTCAGGAAAACAAAACAGAAAAGCTCTTTGTGCCTTGGCACCCTACAAGCAGGGCAATAGCAGGGAGCTGCCCATGCTTCCCACTGCAGCCACACACGTACCAAGGCTGCAGGTGTGGGCAGCAGGCAGTGAGCTGCTCGGGCAGGACTCAGTGCTGAGCAGAGTCCCCTCTGCTATCTATTTCCAGTTTGTGGTTTACTTCATGTTAAAATCTCTGCTGCACCCACCCAAAAATCAGATCTGTGTCTGAGAGCTCTGGGACTGAGCCAAGGCTTCTAGCTCGTCTTGCTTGTTCCTCATGTGAGCGTTGGTGTAGAAGCGTTTCAGAAGTGCTTCATCGTATCCAGCACCTCGTGGAGCAGAGTGAAGGATCTCACTAGCACGCAGCCCCTCCAGTTGTGACATGCCATCCTACAGTTCATCACCAGTGTTGCGGATGCACTTGAGCTGGGCTATTGGGCTTCTCCCAACCTCACTGCTGCCAGCCTGCACTACCAGAAGCAGGTAATAACCTCAGAGCTGTACCAGACCAGGGAGCTTCCATGGTGATGTCCTTGACCCAGGCCCCAGGGAGGCAGCACACTTCTTTGTGGGAAAGGCTCTGGTCAGTGAACCTCAGTTCTCCTCAGGAGGGAGTCCCCTATGACAGTCACCCTTCTCCTGTTCCTGGAAAAGGCAGTTTTGGGGAATGTGGGCGACTGACTCGCCCTAGAGAACCCCCTGGATGGATTCCTCCCTATCTCTTAGGTCTTCTTCTGCCCAACGGTGAGAGGTTATGACTGTGAAAGGTCTCCTGGCACAAGCCCCCGCTCTGAAGCTGATCCGCCTCAGGGAAGGTTTGGTTTAGAGACTAACGTGCTTCAGGTCAACGAGCACACTGAGAACTTCTTCAGGGAAGGTGTCGGCTCTGCCCTGCCATCCTGGAACAAGGTGCTGCCAAAGGCTCTGACAACCTCCTCGGAACGTCGCTCTCCTAACGCTCGTGTTCCTTCTCCACGTTGGTTCATAAGAAGAATTAAAAAAACAAAAACAAAACAAAATCCGAAGCCTGCAGCAATCTTCAGCGTTTTTGTTCCCTCCAGTTAGAAGGAAGAAGTTGTGAAGCCTAATTTAGGCTGTGCTACATCCTGTATTCCAATTAATAGAATACTTTCCTCATACCAGTTTAGGCAAAGAAAATAAACACAAAACTTAAAACACAAAATAACACAGCATCAGCAACGTTACAGCTCCAGGCCCAATGCAAATGTAGCTTATTTCAGAGAAGTCGTAGCGTGCCCTTGGCCTGGGAGAGCCTGGGGATGAGGCACAAAGCATAGGAAAGGCTTCAGCTGGAAATTACACACCACGAAGAGAGACTGTGACGAAGAAATGGGACTGACACTTTGTTCTTGAAAGGGAATCCATCAGCAGAGCATCTCTCCGCGTGCCGTTTCTGAGCAAACTAAAGCTAGAACCGGAAAACATTATCGGCACACACACAAACGCTCCTGGCTTTCCTTTCGGGCAGGAAAAAAAAGTTACAGCAAAGTTCCCCTTGCAGCTGAATCGCCTCCTGTCCCTGCTCTCAAAATAACCCGCATCCTTCCTCTGCAGCTCCCCAAATCAACATCAAGATGGAAGACGTTAAAAGTTTGTCCAACAATAATAATAATAAATAAATAAACGTTTCACAGAGAAGAGGAAGAAGCTCAGTTTGTTCTGAAAGCTTCCCCAGGACATGGTCCCCCGGCTGCAGCCCTGGAGCAGGTCCTACAGTGAGAAACCCCAACGTGGGAGAAGCGACCACTCACAGCCAACCAGCACAGCAGGCGAGGCCGCAGTGCAGCAATGCTCCTCACTCCTTCACAACTGCCAAATGCTCAGCTCTTTTTCTTTTTTGTTTTTTTTTTTTTTAAAGGTGATGGTGCCCCTTCATGTGCAGAAAACAAACCTGCCATACTAGAAATGGGTCCGTTTCCAGGATTTTATTCTAGCAGCAATGGGACTGTGCACTGGGACTGCTACCACACTTTGCATTGCGTACTGTGTTCGAGAGTGGTGGTTTGCACTGGAAAAACAAAAGAAAAGTGCCTCAGTGATAATGTATGAATCTGGGAGGTTGCTCTGCACCAAACCAGAGTACCCACAGCAGCACAGAACGGCAGCAGCACGGAGACGATGTACTGCGGCTGCAAGAGGAGTTCATCTTTGTTGGCCCGCTTCAATGTACGTCATTCATTAGTGTTCACTTTCTTCCTCCCCCTCCCCATCCTCCCACCCCCCTCCCCTCTCTCCAGCCACCCAGGAGGAGCTATTTGGCTCCCATTACATTCACAGCAGTGCTCAGGCAGCCGCCGGGCAGCGCGTTCCCCGCCGCAGCTCTCGCTTTCAGCAGCTCTTTGCCGGCACTCTCGTAGCGCTCTGCGAAGCAGGCTGAGCTTTTCAAGGTTTCGGTGTCATCACTGTCATGGAACTGGGGCATTCCTTGGGTGACACCGACAGGTTTGCACTTGGCTGGTTTCTCTGGGGACTGGGCAAAGCTGATCCTCTGCGGCTGCTCCGGTTCCCCCAGCGGGAGCACACGCGCGAGCTTTTTGGCCGGGGCTTCCCCGTGATACCTGTATGACCCAGCCGCCTCCTGGGGCTGCCTCGTGTCAGGCTGCAGGGGTAAGTTGGACGGCCTGACCAGGAGCCTGTTTGGCTCCGGATCTTGGGGCTGCCTCTCCAGAGTTTCTCTGGCACCGCTCCTGGAAAAAGGCAAAAAGGGGGGGTCCGTACCTGACCGCTCAGATGGCTCCCAGCCGCTCTGCATCCCAGCAGCTGGAGCAAAACCCCACTGTTTGATCCCCCCAGGAGCCAGCTCGGCATCATACTGGAGGTGCTGCAAGCCCGGCCAGCTCAGCACACCATTAGCTTCCCCGCTTTCAGGAGCTGCCAGTTCTGCTTCCTCTTTGCTCCTGCTCCTTCTCACTCCATCTGAGTGCTTTCTGTCCCATTTCGACCACAGCTGGCAAGGCTTAAGGCCATTCTTGGAAACCTGCAAGTCCGCGAGTTCAAACTCCAGGCTCTCCGTGTCAAGAGACCTGCTCCTCCTGTTAAGGGAGAGTGGTGCTGGCATGGCAGGGCTGAGCCCGTGCAGACGCAGGTGCCGGGGCAGGCTGGCAACCCCCCAGTTACAGCTCTGGAAGGAGCCCTGGGGGTACCCGAGGAACATTCTCTCATCACATTCAGCAAATGACTCCTTCTGCACGTAGCTCTCATCGAAGGCCTCGAAGGATGCAGCCATGTCCTCATCAGCATTCATCTCAAGGTGCTGTTCGCACTCCCCTTCCCCTTCCTGCTCCACGTCGACTATGTCAAACGTGACCATGGTGGGGAGGACGGGGAGGTTCTGAGTGAAGGAAGAGCCAGAGTCGGAGCTGCCCAGGCTTTCTGAGAGGCTGGAGAAGAGGGTCCCACTGCTGGTGAACTCCACCAGAGCTTGTGAGAAGCTCATGGCGTGCTCAGGTTCACACTCGTGGTCAGCCTGGGGCTCTCTGCTGGCAGCCTCCAGCCCACTGTGGTGGTCACTCTGCGAGCAGTCCTCATGCTCG
Organism: Callipepla californica brunnescens; assembly: GCA_023055505.1. Lineage (NCBI taxonomy): Eukaryota > Metazoa > Chordata > Aves > Galliformes > Odontophoridae > Callipepla > Callipepla californica. Next base: position 7,725,536 of record JALIRH010000013.1, read on the forward strand.
AGGGGTCTGTGGCTGGGGAACATCCCCGGTTTGGCTGACACTGCACTGCCATGGAGGGACCCCCCAAACAATGCACGATCCGGGTCGGAATCGAACCCTGGGTTGTTCTTCATGAGCTGAATAAGGCAACTTCCTTGGGCTTTTTGGCTGTTGTAACACTTCTCTGGACACAGAGGCCCTGGAAAATCACTCCACTCTGGATTTTCAGCTCTAGCCACCGAAATCCCACCATTCACACTCCTGTTTAGGGCTTGAGAGGCAATCTGCTCACTACCAAGGCAACTCTGATTTTTGCCAATCAAGTTGGCTGCTCTAGTTTTACATTCAACATGCTGCTTTTCCCTGGGACACTTTTCTTTGCTGGGAACATCAAGTCGTTTCAAGCCCGGTTCCCTCTGCAGCTCCCAGAACAGCAGCTCTTTCTGAATGGCAGCGAGCCGCTCTTCCTCAGTTTCCATAACCCCCCTCTTCTGATCCATCACCTGGATCAAGCTCTTCTCAGCAGGGAGGCAGAAGTCCAAGAAGTAGCTGTAGATCTCTGAATGAGAGACTTTGCTCTCAAAAAGGGATTGTTCCCCATGAGAAGGGCTCATCAGCGTGTCATCGGGCTCATAGAACTCATAAAGTGCATCACCGCTGTAGCTGTCCCTGGGAAGGCGGTCCTTCTTGATCTCACAAAGCCCATCCCCACTTTCGTCCTCCGGTCCCGGTGTGGTGGAGTCATAATATCCCTCATCGCTGTTAGGCGCGGACTCCTGCTGATCGCTCTGTGGTGTCAGGAGCTCCACCCCATCCATTGCCCCACTGGCATAGGGGTGGACCTCCCCCTCTCGCAAACCATGCGTCTCCAACTTGCTGCTCACTGCCTGCAGCTCGGGACTGCTCACAGCTGGAGGCAGCGGGGCTTTGTAGCTCCTGCCCTCTTCTGTGGTGCTGTCCCATATCTGCTGGAGGTACTCCTCCTCGGACATGGCCATCTCCTCCCCACCTCCCTGGTAGGTGACGAGGCACGGGCTCCGTTTAGCAGTGTCTCTGCTGCGCTCCACAGAGATCGTGCTCTCAGCAATGCTGAGGATGTCAGGCTCAGCAATGATGTCTCCACACCCTGTGAGGGAATCAAAGCTTTTCAGGGATGTGACATCTCCAAAGAGGAGACTCAGCTGGTCCCCAGAGTGTAACGAGGGGGGGTCATTGTCTGCTAAGTCTGGATGAAGGGCCACAGGGAGATGGCTGTAGTTGGACTCTGTGTAGACAACAGCATCTACCTCTGATTTGGCATCCAGATCATCCTTGTCCCCAGGCACTGCCACCGCATCGCCCTCACAGCTGCCCTTATCAGCCTGGAGCCAGTCTAGCTCAGCAGCCTCCCCGAAGTCAGCCGCTGTGCGCACCGAGCAGTTATCAGCTGAGCTCCCTGGGCAGGTGGCAGCAAGAGGGACACATCCAAGTCCCCTTTCCTCCACAGCTCCAGGGGTTTCTGCTTTCGTGCCTTGAGCTTTGCTGGTCTCCTCCGAATCCCCAGGCCACTCAGAGAGCTCTGTTTTCTCACACTCAGCAACCTTGCTCTTACGGTGACGCCGGATGCTGTTCAGAAACCCCTTCAGGCCTTTTTTGGGTCTGGACTTATCTCCGTTAGGCTTCTTCTCGTAGCACTCAATACTCCCAGGTGGAGAGCCATCCTGCCTGTCAAAATCAAACTTGATGCTGGTGTCTATGGCCACGTGAACGCTTTGGGAGCTGGGCAACAGGCAAGGATGTGAATCCCTGCTTCCATCTGAAGGGCTTTCCAACTGCGCCCCGCTGCCCTCATCATACGAAGCGCCGCTGATCCCATCGTGGGTCTTACTTTTACTGAGACCCTTTTTTGAAGCTCCTTTCCCCTGGCCTTTGTTTCTGCTGCTGAAGAAACTCGGCAGTGTACATATACTCCTCTTCCCTCCAAACAGCTTGAAAGCAGTTTTCTTCAGCTTGCCGGAGGGAGCCTGGGGCTGCTGCTGCTCTGCAGCCGTGGCTGAAGCATCGCTCCGCTGGGACAGCTGCTCACCATTCTCCTCTGGCTGCTGCTCACTGCCCTTGCACTGCCTGCCTGCTGCAGACTGCGACCGGGTGCTGGCAGCCTCCTCTGTGCAGCCTGTTTCCATGGCAGCTGCTCGGCTCGCGTGTTTCTAGCTGGAAACGATGACGACAGAGTCTTCTTGCAGGCACAGGGACCAAAGCATCGTGGCTGATCTAAAGCAAAAAGAAAGGAGAGAGGGATGAGGAGACAGCAGTAGGTGTCACATAGGTGTAACAAGGCAAAGAGCTACGTCACCACGTGGAGCTACAGCTGCAAAAACCTCCAACCTGTCAGAACTCAGCATGAAGACAGTCACAGTATGGAGTTCTCCAGCCTGCTCATGCAGGGAACCCACCTGTAGCCATTTGGCGACAGCACCACATCACAGGGACAGACTGGAGCCCCCAGCCACACATCCAGCCCCTGACCTTCGTCAAAGAGACACTGAGGTTCTGGTCTGTTAAGAGCTGCCCTCCAGCACAGAAAACAAGGGCACCTCCTAAAGGGAGAGGGATTGAGACACGCCACACTCTGCTTCCAGCCCCCCCCCAAACACAGCACTGAACAGCAGGAAACGTCTGGACAGTCAAGGCAGGGAGCAGCCCTTACAGCAACTGTGCATCCAGCAAAAGCAGCCATTTACCATCTTTTGTTCTCTTTGCTAGATTTCAGTTGTTTGCAAAATCATCGGCCAAGCAAGATAAAACTGCATTAAAAATATTTATTATAAACCACCCTGATCAGATTATCTCAGAAGCAGAGAGAGGGACGTTTTAAATTGCATCCTGGATTGATGTCATTAGAGAGAAAAAAAAAAATAGTAATGATTCTCTTCCAGAATTGAGATTGGAGAAAATAAATCCGGTGAGAACTGTAATCTACAGCTGAGCTGCAGTACCTGAGGCTCGGTTCTGACCAGGCTGAGGCCAGAAAGCTTCCCACAGAGCACACCCAGAGATCTCAATTAAAAACGCACCCAAATGATGGCCTTCAACTCCTGCAGCTCAACAGCCAAACACGATGTGAGGTTTCCTCTCAAGCCTTGGGAACCTGTGCGAGAGTAGTGCAGCATTCATTTGCCTCTATCATTAAGAATAACCCTGGTCTTCATCTCCTCACTAAGAGGAGCAGCTTGGGAAAACAGATGGGGCAGGATGCGGCCGTGTTCTGAGCACTGCACGCAGACCTGTCCTCCTGCCTGCAGCGGGGGCACAGAGCCCTGCACAGCTGGACCCCCAGCGCACTGCTCCCAGGGGCTGTGCCCGTGCCTGACATTCCTGTTGGCTGCTGGAGCCCCGCGGGGCACAGAGCCAGCTGGAAGTAACAGAGAGCAAGGCGTGTGTGGAATTCAGGCGTGCTGAATGTAACCGTGCCGTGGGTGAGCGCCCGACACAATTCCTGACAGCAGCCAGCAGGATGCTCAGCTGGGACCTGGCTGCATGACCCCGAGCCCTGCAACAGCTCCAGCACTCACCTGGGAGGCTGCAGACAGGGGGATGTATTTACAGCCAACGCCGAAAGAGGCGGATTTAACCACGTTACACATCCCTGACAGCACAAGCTGCCCTTTCTCTGTGGCTTCCAGGGCCTCCCCAGAGCATCCCAGGGGCCAAACAGTGCTTCTCTAGCTCTGACAAAGAGCTCTTCTGCACTCCTGGGTGGTTGCAAAGCCTTTCTGGGCTGACTCCAGGGTTTTCTCTGGAGCCTCCCCAGATCCTCTCTGGAGAAGTCTGTTTAGGTAGGATCAATGGAAAACAGTATGCAAAAAACTGTACACGTGGATTGCTAAAGTAGTAGAAAAATGAAACGGGAACAAGAATTCAAGTTGAAAATCAGCTTGCTCTGGCTCCACATCAGTGCTGGCATCAGTAGATGCTCACTGCTGTGACCACACAGCTATTTACAGATGCCAGAACAATAAAGTCACCAAGGGCAAACACCAGTATTGATGGAATACAAAAACAGGGTCAGAAACAAACCCATACAAATCACAACAGTAAAAGACAGCACTTCACCTGAGCCCAGCTCCATGAGGCAGCCAGGGGGGATGAGATAGATCTGCTTATACTTGGGATGACGCATCTTTCTGCTCTAGCCATAGGTAGAAGCAGGGCACATGTGAAACTGCCAGGGGAGCAGGCAGTCCATGCCAACAGGCTGACCTGGGTCACAGCTCAGGGCTCTGTTAGTGCACGGCCATGATGAAGCACCTCTGCCAACGAGCTGCCCTTCTCCAGCAGCGAGTGCTGAGCACCAGTCCCAGCACACCCAGGGCACTGAGAATGTGTCGAAGAAGTGACAGGACAAATCTCCCAGAAACAGAGATTGAATTTTGAGTGGTCCTGTGTGGAGGAGAGATAGCATCTACTGGTCTCTTCCTACTCGGGACATTCCATGGTGCTATAATTCTGTATTAGTTACAGCCTCCATCCTCTATGGTATCTGCTAAAGCAGAGGCCCGGCTCCATCCTCAGCAGGGATCTCCAGACTTTTCAGAGCGTCCATGAAAGGCACAACCACCTCAGCACTCAACAAAAATAGAAATGAGGTGGAGGATGAGAGTCTCTCCCAGCCTGCACCTGAAAGATTGGGAAAAAGGCCCTGTTTTATCCCCTAAACACACCGCAGGCCTCAGGCAGCTCATCAAGCCTCTCTCCTCATGCAGACTGACACTGCCCATGGTAAGCAGACCGCTAAATCCCTTCTTTGTGCTGCACCAGGGATTAGCTGGTGTGAGTGACCGACGGCCATCAATGGACTCACCCAACTCTACCCCGGCTGTGCGACTTTCAGCAGGGACAGAGCCCCCAGGATCCCTCAGTGACCTCAAATGCAGAGCACAGCACATTGCTTCCCTCATCCGTGGTGGGGCCGGCCCTGCAGAACACACCCCTCTCTGCAGGAGAAGAGCTGTGCAGCTGGGCTCTGCACAAATCCGCTCACACAACTGCCACGAAAACGTCGGACTGCAAAGAAACACCACGCCATTAGGTTGCACTCATCCAGCTGCTGCTTTCTGCACCCACGCGTCACAACAGAGAGCTTGCAGAAGAGCAAAAAGCACTGAACCCGAGCACAACAAAACAGTGCCCTCTCCTGCAGCTCTCGTGTGGGAGCACACGGGCAGAGCAGCTGTCAGAAGGGGAGGTGGACGCTGGAGCGTGATCAATTAATTCTCACAGGCGTCAGCAAAGACAAGCTACGATCAATTAATTCTCAGCAAGGAACCAGGCATGTCGCCCTGATGCTTCATACGGGAGACTGGGCATTAAATTAAGGGACTTACCCAACTCACAGGGGAGCTTCTGTCCTGCCACCAGGATTAGGATGCAGAAGCACTCACAGCAAGAGCAGGGATTTCTGTAATCCAGGATAACCGCCTGAACGCTGGTTGGAGATCTGCTGTCGGATGAAGCATCCCCTCTCCCTAACTCACAGCTTGCTCTTGCCTTTAAACCACTTTCCCCAGCAGCAGTCTGGGAAGCGCTGGGAGCGTGCACTGCGGACAGCAGCCTCCTGCAGCAGGCCACGTGCCATACACCACGACGCCAGGGCTCCTTTCTCCCTCCTCTCTGGAGAGCACAGCATGCTTACCCCATGCTGGAAAAGCAAAGAGGTGCAGAGCAAAGCTGGTCGCAGTGCCACAAGGGCTGCGTCCCACAGGACACCCAGCGGGGCTGCACGCCTCGCTGACAGCGGGGCCACGCCGAACGGGCCCCAGCTCTGAATGGGAACGAGCCCCATCTGTCTCAGGGCCCACACAATGGTGCAGAGCAGGGGAGACAAAGGCACGGAGCAGCACACGGAGCCCCGTACTGCAGGAGGTGTCTGGCACCAGTCACAGCAGCAGGTGGGAGAACCAGAGCGAGCCGCAGCTGATGCAGTGCAGCAGTATGGCAGGATGCAAACCTGCTCCTTGCATCCTCGGGCAGCGTGGCATGTTCATAAAGCATTATGAACTAAACTCTGAATGCACATACAGACAAAAGAGATCCTTCCACCGTCCTCAGAAGCATCTCAGCCAAGGCGCAGGGAACTCGCTGTGACACCACGGGTGGGATGGGTACACCCCAAGGACTGGGTCTCCTTTTGCTACAGCTATGCAGTCCCTCCTTCCTGACCTCCCCAAACCCCAGAGCACTCTCAGCCTGCCCCAGAACCCAAGAGCCCCGAGAACTGGAAACCATCTTCCATTTTCCAATGTAGTTTTATCTGTGGCCATTTTACACATCCTTTATCTTCCACGTTACATGCTGCTTTTTCCTCCTACAGCATTCAACCCACATGCAGTCCCCTTCCCACGGCCAAGCAAGCCCTCCAAACTGCCCCCATGCAACATGCTCTAAGCTCCCTGAGCCATCCCACATTCTCTCCCGGTGCAACACCAGGAACCAAAGCCTTAGCGAGCAGAAGCAGCAAAAAGTGCACGTGGTGTCCTGAAGCCCTGAGCACACAGAGCACAGCCCCACAGCACCAGGACAGCACCTTCCCTGAGCCACCCATTGCTTACAAACAAACAGCAGCCCTTTCCAGGACACTCCTGCATATTCATACCATTAATTCCTCAGTTTACAGAGGGATGTTATTGCAGCTGCCAATGCTGTCAGGCACGGAACTGCTAAGTCGTGCTGCCGCTATCCTCAAATAAACTGTTGCGCTAACGATTTGTGTTACAGGAACGACAGCACGCGACAGAAATCGTTTTGTCGGAAAGCCGCGCGTTAATGTCATTCTGTCTCAGAAACAAAGACAACTCGAGCACTTCAAAGTTTCAATCCCGAGGCCCGATTTAACAGCAGCTTTATCGTTGTAAAACTCCTTTCATCAGAGCTGTGATTTTCTGCAGTTGTTTCTCACTGCCATAATTACACAGCACCACGTGGGCAGATACCCGTGTGCCCGGAGCGGGCGCTGCTCATCCCTGGCCATTCCTCCTGGGGTGATCACATTCACAGCAGGACGAGCTGACCCTTACCCCAGCAGGGTGTAATTAACATGCCACATTTACATACTTACTGAGACAGGCTGGGTACTCTGGTGAGCAAAATGCTACAGCCTAGGTGACCGCAGTGCCTAACAGCATGTGTGGCACGGCCTTGTTTGTAAGGGGAGAGATGGGCAGCGTGCCATCCACCACCAACCTCAGCCTTCCCCTGCTCAAAGTTTCCATCTCCCCTTTTGCAAAAGAAAATCACTCTGCATTTCACCACATCCCACCACCAGGCCAGTGGGTTTGGAGCACGCAGACAGGTACAGAGGGACACGCTGCTGGGTAAATGCTATCAGGCTCATCTCTGCTCCAGAGCAAGAAAACAGAGCGGCACCCAAACACCTGAGAACACACCAGGGAAGCTAACAAAACAGCAGCCCCCTCAGCTCCTTACGACCTTGCCTTGCTGCAGGACTTGAGCTCGACCACCTCACGCTACCGCAGCAGCAGAGGCGCAGAACTCGGGATGAGCCGGGAGCACAGAGCCTTCCCCTCACACAGCCTCCACCGAGATCACAGCCGCCACAACTGCGAGTAGTAACCACATGAAAAAAGAAACACAAGTGAACGCTTTTACGAGATGAGTGTAAGTCTAACAGCTCCGCCTGAGGAGCTGCGACGCCTCCATTAAGGCTGCCATGGAATTAGAAAGGAGAGCCCTCCCACGGAGGCATTCCTGAGCCTCTGCTGCTCCAGCCCGGCTGTGTGGGTGCCTCGCTCTGCACACGCCGTGTCCCCGCCGCTCTCCAGCGCCCAGCTTTTGGATGTGAAAGGCAGCAGCCTGGTGAGAAAGACGACGTTAAACCGAAGGAAAAGAGACGCACCCAACAAAAACGCAAAGCCGCCCGATTTCTGGGGGAAGGCCTTCGGCTTCAGGGGCTTGTTGTTAACCGAACAGCAGCACTGCTCAGCGGCTCCAACAGAAACCAGACCTGAGATGCAATTATTTCAGCCTTACGGAAAGAAAAAGCCCACGTGACAAGCCAGCTTTCCATCCGTGGCTCGCAGATACCTGCTTTTCCCAAGGCAGGGCATCTATGGGGATACGCTGGATGGAAGAGGAGAAAAGCCAGCCAAGAACGTCCACGTGTGACAGCACCACGCATCCTGCCGCACAGCCCTTGAGCAAACTCTTCCCGGGGACCTCAGAGAACCCACGGGCTCGTCCGCCCCTCTCCGCACAGAACCCTCTGAGCGCCGTTCCCTGAGGGGCCGCCCCCTCTGAGCGCCCTTCAGCGGGCCGGGCTCCGCAGGACGGGGGCACGAAGGAGAAGCCGGGCCTGCCGGGCTGCCATCTCCACGAGCCGCCCGTGGAAGCCGCCGGAGGAAAGGCGAGCACGGCAGCTCCTCTCAGGAGGAGGCCCCGCGCCGAGCAGCTCTCGGCCCCGGGAAGCACCGCGGAGCGGCGGGGCAGGAACCCGAGCACGGCGGGGTGTGCGTGTGTGTGGGGGGGGGGGGGGGGGGGGGGGGGGGGGCAGCGCGGCACCGCCCGCCGTTCTCCCCCGGGGCCGCGCTGCAGCCCGCCCGCACAAAGGCCGCCCCGCCGCACACTTACCGGCGCGCTGGGCCGCGGTCGGAGCTCGGCGGTCGTACGGTGCGGCCCTGCCCGGCGCCGGGAGGGACGGGGCGGCGCCAGCCACAGCGGCGGGGCCGGGCCGGGTGTGGCGGCGGGAAGGGCGGGCGCTGTGACGCGGCGGGGCGGGGACAAAGGCCGCTCCTCCGGGATCGCGCGGCCGCTGCTCGGCCTCAGCGCGGCGGGAACGCGGCGAGGTGCGGCACCGCTCCTCCAGCTGGTGCGTGCTGCCTGGGACTGCTGCGGAAATGACACGGGGCTCACGGACCCGTAGGTGACACGGGCTTAGCTGCACACCCCTTCGTGCAGCCCAGGAACAAAGGGCACTTGGTTCCCCCTCCACACGTGCACAAGTGGTTGGGTGGAACAGAAAAGGTCCGGCCACTTTCAGCGTGGTTTAGGATCCAGCAGCAGGATCTAAGCTCTCAAAATCCCACATGGAACTATGGACTGGAACACCAGTACTGCAAGAGCAACCTGCAAGAGCAACCTGCACGTACTCAGCTGCAGCACCAGTGTGTGCTGCTGGAAAGAACTTGAAGATCACGCTGCCATATCAGCCTCTGCAATGAAAACAAGCTTCCACTCTTCTAACACTAGAGATGAAGTGGTGCTGGACAAGCAGCTGGAGGGTTCCCACACAGTGCAAACCACTCTTGGGGCCTTCAGAGGAAGGCCTGGTGCTGCTCAGGGCAGCGTACAGCCTAGAAGAAACTGGCCCCATGATGCACTTCCCAGGACGTCAGGGCATTTCAGAGAGAAATAATGAAGTTCACAGCACCAGCAGAGTGCCCAACACAGTACACACAGCAGAAGGGAGAGCTACAGCGCTACCGCCTTGGAGGTGAAGGGCATCTGCCACGGGGATGTGTTGCTGCTGGAGTTCCCATGTGCGAGCAGGCTGGTGGAGGAATGACTTCTTGTGGTGTTAAACCCTCCCCTGGGAAGAGGCTGCTTTGTCTGAAGCAAGGAGAGCAAGGCCCATCAGATCAGGCAGTGTGTTGGTCCTCCACACCACAGAGTGATTTCCAAAGTGTTATTCAGCTAATTTGAAGAATGCCAAGCTTTGGGTGCCTGGACGCTTCCCCCAAGAGACTTCCTGCAGCCTAATGGATGCTAATTAATAGACCCCACAACCTTTGAAATAACAATTAGATGGGGAGCCAATAAATAATGCAGGATGTTCCTGTGTTTTACAGACAGCAACTTGTGCAGAGCTGATGCCACGCTGACATTCTGCAGGAGTGTAATAGTGACCAGGCATCTGAGCCAAAGCCAACAGCCCACACTGCCAAGGGTGTTTGGAAGCACACACATTTCCCTTTGCCTCCATTTCAACAGCAGTGCTGGAACAAAAGAACTAGCAGTTAGCAGAATATATATCCCCTATGAAGGCAGCCCAGGCTGAAACAGTCACTTCCAGATGACATGGGCCAGGCTTCTAGTCTCTTCTCAAATCAGTTTAACAGTATTTGACCAAACATATCACAACAGTTTAATAAAAATATTAGCACACATTTTTAATTAAAAAATCCTGCACAACCATAGGTGCTCAGCCAGGAGAGATGCTTCAGTCCTCAGCAGTAACATGGATCACTTGCAGTAAGAGCAAAGTGATACCTGATGATACTCCTGGAGCAGAGAGGTGGGATTTGGGACTTCAGGGATTTTTGGCTGGGAGCATGAACTGCAGCCCCTGCCTGAGTCACCTACAAGCATTGCCACTGGGGAACGACATTTGTGTTTTCCTGGCATCGGGGCATGGCACAAGGGTGCAGAAGCAGTGACAGCCACATCTAAGTAGTGTTAGGGCAGCCTCCTGCTGCTCTCACCAGGCTGCACAACCAAAGAACAACCTTAAAACCTCTCTGGGAAATGGGTCTTATACACAGCCGGGACTACGCTGTGGGGAACAGCCTACAGCTTTGCTCAGACCCTGCTCTGCCATCACTGATATGCCTTGTGCATAGCAAGAGCTGAAGGCCCTCCTTCTCTCCCTGCTTCTCTTACTGTCTTTCCATACAGAGTTCAGAAACACTTTGCAAGCAAGAAAACTTTTCAACAGCAAATTCACATCTGTTCTGTGCTGTGCAACAGCAGCATCAGAGCAGCTTTTAATTCAGGCCCCGGGTAGGTGTCTTCTGTGGTGTGTCCCTGCTAAGGCTGATGTTGGAGGTAGCTCACCAGCACCGGCGGAATGTCCAGCTCACTAAGGGCATGCACACAGCCAGCCTGCTTCAGGATGCGCCTCACCACCAACCTAGACTGAGACATCAGGGATTTGGGATGAGCTGCAGAAAGAAAGGGAAGAAAAAACAAGACCGTCACTACAGACCTTCAGGATGCACAACCCCGCTCTCCTCCAGCTTGGGTGTTGTCAGCAACGGGAGAGCTGGTGCACCTAAGCCAAGTGTCTTTGCTGGGGTTGGTCATGCTCAGTTGGCCATAGGGTATTTAATGGGAAGTTTTCCTGGACTTAACCAGCAGAGGAGAGAGGATGGTAAGCAGCAGAAAGGAGAGGAATGGAGAAAAATCTGTGAGGTTAAATACTGCTTGTGTTAAATAGGTCTACCAGCCTGTGGAAATCCCCGTGTGCTCCAGGCCAGCATCAGCGGCAGTGAGAACACACATTGAAAGTAGATTTGTGAAATTGCTGTAAGCATCAGACACTAAACAGAGTGAATCCAACTAGGGAGGACAACCACATAAACATAACCAGCAGCTGCACCAAGTCACCCCAGAGCCCTGCAGTAAGGTAGCCTGTCTCCAGCAACAGCCAGCAGTAGGAACTGACCATCTTTGGTGGATATTACAAACAAGTCCTTCCATGATACTCCCTCCTAAATTCCAGCCATTTCTCTTGGGAGTTTTGTGAGGCAATATGTACCTGAGCTATCATACTTCTTTACCACTGGTGGATCTGTTCTCTGTAAATTTGTTACATCCTCATCCTTGGCAATAAGAGGCTCCAACACGGAGCATGCTATTACTGTAAAAACCACAGTCACTGTGGGGAGGTAGGAATAAGAGTTCAGAGTAACAGAATGATGACGTTCAAGAGTTTAAGACCAGGGAGACCTCATTCTCTCAAATGAAGCTGCAAAGAGGGTCAAAGCTTGCAAGAAAGCCTTGCTCAGGCTGATCTCTCCCCTCTCTAAGGGGAAGCAGAAATAAAGTGAAGGGCAATCTGAAGCAGCCTGCCCCCAAATAAGCCCTGGGGCCACGCACACAGATTACCTCTCGCCTGCAACAGCAGCTCTAGGCCCTCGCTACCAGGTGCAGTCTTCTTGATGTTTGGCAAATACACATTGGCTCCAAAGTCAAGCAGCAGTGTGATGAACTCATGCCGGCAGCCGTGCCTCAGGCAGATCTCCAGCAGAGTCTTGGGCTCCTTGATACGCGCGATCATCCTCTCATCGGTGCAGTTGTAGTTGGGATCAGCACCGTAGAGCAGCAGCAACCTAAAGCATTCCAGGTGCCCATAGACGGCCGCGAGGTAAAGTGGACCGGAACAAGCAGTGGAGTTGGCAGCCCACTCGGGCACCCTCGCTTGGACATTGGTCTCAGCACCATGCTCCAGGAGCTGCTGCAGAATCTCAACATTCCCGTCCCTCGCTGCAGTCAGCAGTGGCGAGCAATTGTTGTAGATGCTGCCAGAGGGACCGGCTCCTGCCTCCAGCAGCGCTTTCACGCACTCCAAGTGGCCGTTGCTGACTGCTGTGAAGAGTGGGGTTTGTGCCTTCACATCCAGGCTGTCCACCTCTGCCCCGTGAGCCAGGAGGACCTCCAGGCTCCTGAGGTGGCCCTTGGAGGCAGCCAGGCGCAGTGGGGTGCTGGGAACGCCCCAGCCACTCCTGCTGTTGATGACTCTCTTGTACCTCTCTTGGTGCAAGAGCTTGTCAAGAGTTCTGTAATCATCCTCAGACACTGCTTGGTTCAGCTCCTCACTTTCTCCATTATCTTCTTCATCTTCTCTGGGCTGGAGCATGGAGAAAATCTTATTGATGTCCATTAAGCTCATCTTTTTTGTCTGTCTTCTGAGCACCACTTTCATTTTAAGCAGTAATACCTGATGTCTATGGGACAACAACAACAAGGGTGAGAACCACTTCCCTCTGACACCACCCCCACCTTTTCGTTATTATTTGTTACACATTTAAGGAAGACTTTAAGAAATATATATCCATTACGTTTCTGACACGCATACCCAGCTGCCTCCATGGGTGAAGAAATCCACACCAGTAAAGCATTAAGGTAAAGACTGAAGACATTCTGTAGCACTCAGGTGGGCCACCTCCCCTTAAAATGTTGTTGGTCAAAAGCCAAAATAGTTGAATTTGCTGTTGAAACTCAAAGGCTGCACGATTGAACTCAGGTCTTTTCATCTAAACAAGTTAATACTTTATTTTACAGCTTCAGTGCTGCCCCCATAGGTGGTAAAGGGTACGGGAGCACTCATGAGGTACTCAAACCCAGATCTCAGGAGGGCTTCTGTATGGCCACAGTCTTTTGTGATCATTCTGCACCTAGCTGATAAATAAAGCTGCCCATTTTTCCAAAACCCTCAGAATAATCCCCATCCAGCTGTGCCTTGCAAGTGCTTGAGGAAAGACCACGCAGAAAAACAGAATTTATTCTGTTTCATATTGACCAGCACTCTGCAAACAGCCTCACCTGTAGCTGCACTTCTGAACGTACTGACATCTATGGAACACTGAGATGATCCAGGAGATGACAGCGTTACTGGGTTCTGCTCAAGACCCTGCACAAACAAGCACTCAATTTTTAACACCCAGCCACATTTTAAAGGGATTGAATTTCAAAATGAGGATTCCAAAATAGAAGATGAATATGGCTGCGTTAAGGAATTTTAGCACTGCACTGTCTTAAGCTGTCAGCATTCCAGTTCAGCACAGTGAACACACCCCTGCCTGCTCCAGCACAAGGAGCATGGCTGCAGGAAGAACTGTGGATTTCCGACCTGTGTCTGGGTGGCACCAGTGCAGAAGGATGCAATAGAAATGCTGCCTGCTAAATACAGAGGAATTTCTCATGGCATCGCAGCCCTGCAGTAGCTCAGGTCTCTTACAGAAGAGGCTCCATCTCTGCCACCTCAACACAGCAGAGAGCTGCGCTGAGCAATTAGCTCCGCTCTGCAAAAGTGCATCTGCTGGTAGCAAGGAAAAGCCACAGGAGATGTGTCCCACATCAGCCTGTGACGGAGAGGAATGGAGAGCTCAGAGGGCTCCCCAGTGCCCAGCCGCTTCAGCAGCTCTATTTTTGGGTTAAGTAGAGCAAGTTTGATGGCAGCTGATGAAGGCAAAGCTCTGTCGCACTTCCACCAGTTAAATTAACCCAATCAATTTCTGTAGAAATAAGTGGAATTACACATTACTGTTCATTAAACACGCTAACACTGAGCACTGGGGCTTTGGAAGTCACCTCACCGACACCACTAATAGCATGTGGGGAGGGGTAGTTTGAGGAGCTGGGGCATTTAGGGTTACAAAACCAGAGCTGTCACCTCTAGAGCTAAAGGAAATCATTCACACACCTGTGGACCAAGAGAAAAGGTTACAGCTAGTGCTGAGAGAGATAAAAAGAACAGAGCCCACACTCACACTTTTAAAGCTCTGGCTACCAAATTGCCTCCGATTACCCCAAGCAGCCCACACATCATCACATTACTGCCTTACCTCTGCGAGGCAGGTGATGCTCACACCCAAGACAGGCCAAGTGGATGTGGTCCCATGGAGAATTCTTCCTTGGTTTAAATAAAAAGAGAAGGAGAGGCTTTCACTCCGCCACGGATGGACATCCACTCTGCGCAACTGGAAGGGCGCAGGCTGTCAAGATTGCAGCTGAAATGCCACCACAGGGAGAAGGGCCAGGGAGCTGGGCTAAATTTAGCCCCCAGAGGCATTTATCTTCCCACTTCCATTCTTGGAAAGTTCCCACTGGGTAAATATAGAGGGGCGGCAAGGGGGGAGATTCAGACAGGTGCAGGAGGCTGTTTGACCAGGGGTATCGGCTCCAACCAGGCACAAACTTCATGTGCTTCACTGTTTCCTTATGGAAATTGCAGGGAACTACTCACTTTGAGTCCCTGTCAAGACAGCCCATTGGAGCACTGGCTTCTACAGTATGCTGATTGCTGCCCCTTGTCCAGACGCAGACTCCTCTTCATACTGGAGTGCCTTTTCCACTTTCAGAGCAATAAAAGTGACTAAACTCTCATCCAGATCTGCAAAAATATAAGTCACTTATTTGTCTTTATAAAATTATGTAGTATAGGAGCATAGAAAGGCAGAAAACTTTGCAGGGGCAAATGCAGCAAAGGGGAAGGAGCGTGCAGGCTGCCTTATCAAAAGCTGTCAGCTGGGGAGTGTAATCTTATTTTACCCAGTTCCCTCTCAACCTTTTCCAAACTTCCCAGCAGTAGAGCAGGAGTGATCTGATGGTTTGAAGCAGCACTGTCAGTAGTACTGGATAAGAAAGAATCCAAATTACCCAGCAGAGAAATCTCCACTACTGCAGGAACTAAAATCAGGGGATAGGAAAACATTTTTCAAGTCCCCCCTCACCACACTCCAGTGAGCTTGTAGCCACGCCGTGAGAAGTGTGAAGAGCAAGAAAATGTTAAATATTAACAGGCTTTCAACTTTTGGCTTACTTGTAGTTTCACTCCCTCCAAATTCACTTACTGTTACTTCAAAAAGGTCCTTCTCCTGAAGTCAGACTATGAATGAAATTAAGTGTGGATAAACATCATGACAGAAGGAGTTAAGGGTTGATTAAATATCAAGCAGCTCCAATCACAGCTAGGATCCTGCGGTCAGACAAGCCAACCCTACTCTAAAGCCATTCAACAAAACACAGAAGTAAAAGCAGTAGTTAGAAAGGCAGAGATTATAAAGGGGGAAAATAAAAAGATACAGATAACAAAAGCAATATACCTTGAAAAATATGAAATGTAGGAAATTATAAGGGACATTAGACATGAAAGGAAAATGTAATAATAAATTGCATATTCTTTTGTTGCTGCTGATACTTTCAACCAAGAAATCTTAGAACCAACTTTTTGACAAGAAGCAGTGATAAACCAGTACTACCAAAGCAAAGAGCTCAAAGTACATGCTGAATAAATCCACCATACAGCTGGACAGGAGCAAACTGAAATATTCATTATGCTCCCTTAACAGCCGAAGAGCCACGTTAAACAGAATCTTGCATGAATGTTTCAACCAGTAGCTTCAGATAAGCACCAAACAGAAGCTTGAAGAGAGGCGACTGATAAGTCAGACCCGTTCCTGTTAAGCTTCCTAACACTTCAAACTCTGGGGAAGGCTGAGAAGTCAGGTCACAAAGGATTCTCTATCTGAACACCAAGCCCCCCCCCCAGGCTGTGTCACCTGGCACATGCTCCAGGAAAGGACATTCCTTCCTCAGCTGTCCATTAACTGGGGAAGAATTAAAGGACTGGTGTGTGCAGAATGTCAACCAAGGAGGCTGCCTGGAAGATCAATCCCGTTCAATGAAGTCGCTCTCAGAAAGATTACAGTTATTAACATAGCTGAACAAAGTTAATGAGCTTTCTGATTTAACGCCGCAAAGCATTCAGATTTAAAATTTTAGCACTAAATAGCACTGAATAAATAACTTGACGGGGATTAGGGATTTACTAGCAGACCTCAACGTCTGAAACGAGCATTTATTGTGTGGGGATACTTCTGACTCCTGCCTTTGCACCGTAAATCACTGCAAAGCAGAGCACAAGAACCAATTCAAACTTGGGGTTTACTCCTGTGCCCATGAAAATACCTGCCTGCAGCTTGCTGGCACTTGCAGCTGTCCGCTCTGCGGGTCACTCCCTTTGGAAGTGGCTCTGGTGACAGTCCCCAGCAGCAGTAAGATTCAGATTTTAGCCACGAGAGGGCACGAACACCTGCAGACGCCCTGCACTGCTCCTACCACATGGCGACAGCTGCCGGGGCTAGCTTCAGCACTTACAGCCTGAAGGATGCATCAACATACAAAACGTGTAGCTACGACCATCGTGTCTGAGCTCACTGAACTGAAGGAGGAACCATGAAACTCGTTGTTCTTCCTCTATGAGCTATAAACCCTTAAAGAATACGAGCCACAGAAGTCTGGCAGTGCTGACAGCTGCTCCCTGCTCTCCCTTCCTCTCCATGCTTTTTTCCCCTTTCATGCACACTGTTCTTTTTAAAGCCACTGAAGCCAGCAGCCATTAACTGATGCCAGAGCATGAGCCTTAAGGATCTGAAATACAGAATCCGAACTCAGTATGTATGTGCCCACTCTTAAGCAAGTTAATCTGTGTAACACCAATCTTTCACATAAATCTTCTAATCTCAGAATTCTCCATTCAACATGAGTTAGGCTGGTAATGCTTAGAACTTATTTGTGGGAGAAGCAGGAGGCATCTGTTTTTGTTTTGCAATACTAAAACACTCTGGGCTTAATTCCGAAGTCTTGGGACAAAGTAAAACCCTTGTAATATCTGAGCCATGCCACCCCATCTCCGCCCTGAGATCACAAGCCATATACTCACTAGAAGTGCAGATTTCCATGATGATTCAGAAAAAGCAGATGAAATAGCAGCAACCACTTCTCAGATGTGCACCACTCCTCTGATCTGCAGGAGCTGCCATGTTTACCACCAACAGTTTTTAAAAATAAAACTGACCAAACAAAAAACACAAACAGCAAGAGAAGCATTAAGTTCTGACGTGTTGTAGGAAAGGAACACGAGCACTCCCTGTTTCTCCACCTTTCTCCCTTTGTCAGGTGGGCTCTGTCAGTGTCTTGTCTGTTGAGCTGCTGTTTGTGCATCGCAGTGAGGGTGATGATCACACACCAGCAGTACCTGCTAACTTCAGATATACATAGTGGACTTCTCCCCCTGTCACAAAGTAGAGTCATTTACATACTTTTAAAATCAGTTCCTACTTGCACTGTACTTCTTGCTCCCCTCCCCCATGGCTGAGCAGGCTCCCAGATCTATTTTGTTCGTGGGGGGAGGAAAGGGGCACATCTTAGTAAAATAGCATCACTTTTCCAGAACCACTGCAATACAGACATGAGAAATACAGTTCTGATCTGACTTACTCTTAAGGCTTCTTATTTACTACTCCTAAGGCTACTTCATTTTTTTCCCCCGCTCATTTCCTCCTCCTCTCCTAAATGAAGGAAAACACAAGTTGGAGGAGAACACTTGAATTGAAAGAAGATTGAAAGAAATTGTTGTAATCAACACTCCTTCTGCTTGTCATTAAAGAAACATTTGGAACAGAACTTCACACTGGAGAGATGCAGCTCCACATAACTGATCTGTGCGGAGCCACGCTGCATGCATTTCCCATCACTAGTGAATAACTAAGAGGAAGATTCAGTCCTGTTACTGTACTTT
The DNA here is from genome assembly GCA_023055505.1 of Callipepla californica brunnescens. Classification (NCBI taxonomy): domain Eukaryota; kingdom Metazoa; phylum Chordata; class Aves; order Galliformes; family Odontophoridae; genus Callipepla; species Callipepla californica. The sequence continues at coordinate 7,743,588 of JALIRH010000013.1, forward strand.
GTTATCAGACAAGTTTGTCCTTTTGCATATATGCATGAAGCTTTATCACAAACAAATTACTCCAGCATCTCTAACTGCTAGGTAGCTGAAATAGAGAATACTAAGTTAAACTGCTGTCAAAGAAACCAAGCACTACTGCTCCTGTGCAGAACTGAAATGAATCAAGCATTTAAGATCTTTGGAAGGATGAACCTGAACCTCACCAAGACAGCATGCTAAATGCTTTTTCCACCTTAATAGCAAACTTGTCTTCAGGACAAAGCTGCAGTTAAGTTTACTGATCAGTATTTTTATTCCATGCAAGGTATTCCCAATGTGTTAAAACCTAGAGCTGCTAAAACCACAAGCCTTCTGCACTACTGCTACACTATGTGGAACCCACCCCCTCACAGCTTAAGTTAGCTTTAGCAGGGAAGTTTTAAATCACCCTCAGCAAAGACACTAATAGACAGCAAGCTCCCCACAACTGCAAATTACACCTTCATCTCTTTCATTCACACTATATTCACTCCATGCCAACAATCCAATGAGATTCCTCTAGCATCTAATTGAATAAAACGTCACCGACAGCATCAGGAATATTTAAAATTAGCAAAAAAAAAAAAAAAATTCAACCATCCGAGGAATGAATAGAACCAACTGTCAAGTATATTTTTGGCATTAATTCACTGAAAATAAATACCCACTTCTAGGATGCACAGTGCAGTGGAAAGCACTCACCAGCTGGGTAACAGGTGCTGGTTTTAGGCCCATTCCTGCTGCTCAGTACTGCCCTCCTGCTGACTGCTGATGAGGAGCTGGTGGCTATTCATAGGTAAGCCTGAGTGTTCTGGTGCTAAACTGACCTGGTTCCTCCATCTCCGCTGCAGAAGAACACACAGAGGGTCAGCAAGTCACACTCCTGTGACTTGGTGTGCTCTCACTCCCCCTCCCACATCTCTCACACGGTATAAAAAGTCTCCAAGCATATCTTTTAAAATTAATCACTAAAACAGCCCACACTGCTTTGCCAGGCAGATTCAAACCCATGAGTGAGGGACAGACAGTCTTCCAGGGGGGAAAACAAAAACTCTGAAAAAATATTAGTTTTTAATAGAAAAAGTGATCTGAGAGCAACAAACTGTATAGGAATAATATAAGATTCAATACCTCTTCATTAGCATCATCGTTAAAAGAAGCACAGACACCAAGCAGTACTGTACCCAACAGCCCCTCTTCAAACCAGGGAGGTCACCTACTTTCTATTCCATTAAAATGAAGTGAAATCACATTCAGATTGAGACAAACTCACTACTTAGTCTTTAGATGAATTTACATTTCAAGATATGAAGTCCTGCACTGAATTTAATTAACAAACAGACCAATCATCACCTTTAAAAAGGGAAGGTACTGATATATATATATTTAAGAAATAAAAATAAACCATAATACAAACGTTAACTTCGTGAGACAAATACACTTAGAGAAAGGACACGGTGCTCCTCTTTAACATGGTACAATGTTGTTAAGCAGTGCAATAACTAATATGACTTTCATGAGCACAGCCATCGCAGCACATTCAGGAATATGGGATTTAATCATACACAAATGTATACAACTGTCCCTCAACAGTTACAGTAAAGACAAAAATAGCAACTCACAGAAACAGCAAAAACATTCAACATTTTCAGCTGAGTACTGTACACAAGTTTAGGCAAGTTCCTACAAAGATCACTTTGTGATGATGAGAAAAGTACATAGTTGTGCTCCAATATATGTGATTAGATCCAGTGCTACAAGTTATTCCAGTAGTACGCTGCTACATTAAATACAGAGGCATATACACACAGGTCAACATTATGAGAAGAAATGAGGTCAACCATTTGAGCCTACCCTCCTCCAGCATTGCTTCCGTAGCCCAGGAGATGCCAAAAGGACACAGCACTGCATGTTTAAATACTTACACGAACAAATTACAGACTGCAACTGGCACCAACCCGGCTGCTTTTGGTGCTGAAGACACTACAAGAACATGCACTTCAGCAGGACCTGCTGCGTGTTAATTAAAACAAAACTATTACATTCAGAACAGATCATTTTCTCCCAGCCTGGATTTCAGGCACAGGAAGTGCTTACACTTGCAAGAGGGACAGCACGGAAATAAGGAACTGCCCCAGCTTCTAATAATTGCTAGACTCACATGCAAAACAAAAGAAAAAATAACAAGCAATTCCAACTCTCAATGCAAAGTGGTGGTGAAGGGGAGAAGAGAAACAACAGTCAATTTTTTTGGTCACTCACTAATAACTGTTAGGAAGTAGTGCCAAGAACCTGTCCCTCTGGGGAGTAAGCATCAGGCACTGGAGTCACCAAATGCCAGCTTCACCAGGAAAGGATACGAAGCAGCACCTGGAAGAACAGCTTATAAATCCTGTCCCTCACGTTACAGGTTTGCCAGTTGTGAGGGTACTCTGCATACACAGATCATGGGAACAACACTGGGTCCTTTATCAATTTGGTTATTTCAAGCTAGAGCCCACCAAGATCTAACTCAAGGCAGTGGTCCCACAAACCTCTGCACTGTGAGCTGCCTCTCTCCGTAGGGCTTGAAGCTTCACCTGTCTGCTTTACCAGCAACCTAGAAGCAATTCTCTCCCCACTTCCAAAGTAGCTTCACGTATCAGCAAGCACCCACATTGTAGCAAGATTTTTCTGCTAAGCTCTTAAACAAAAGACATTCACTAAGAGAGAATGAAGCTGGAAGTATATTAAGCTCACAGGCTTTAATAAACAGCTTTATCTCTGCTACAGAAGAGAACCAACTGGGAATTACAACATTCATGGTCGAACCTAGTATTCTCTTTTCTTTGTAAAACAGAGAAATAGTTCTGGTTTGATTTGCTCTGCCACAAACAAACAACCAAAAAAAAAAAACACTGCAAAACAATGTTATTTCAGAATCATGTGCTATGAAGGATTAAGACCTGGTCTGCTATCAGATCTGGAGGTTGGTGGCCCTGCCTGTGGCAGGGGGGCTGCAACTTGATGAACCTTGGGGGTCCCTTTCAACCCAAGCCATTCTGTGATCCTGCAATTCTAAGACACGCATGAAGACATTCCACTGAGAAATAAAGTTAGGTTGAGTCACTTCAAAGTAGTAGCTTTAGTGCACAACATTACAGGCACTTGCCCATTGCAACACCACAGCTATTTGCAGCAAGAGACTACATACAGGAATTTAACCATAATACCACAGAGAAGCTCAAAAAGCAAGAAGTGCTCCAAAAAAGAGAAAGTTTTACATAAGCAGAAACCACCCACAGCAAACAGGATCCCTTTCATCCCTGGTAGAGGAATCCAAATGGAAAGCAGCACGTTCCACTGTTCAGTTAACAGCTCCAAGTAAAAACATACTGACTCTGCAACATACAGACAGATGCTCCACTAGGAGTAAATAAGTTACAGTAACTTCTCACCTATACAGTGCCCAAATACAGATTTATCTAACAGCTTTTACATTTCCCTTTAACACTTCCAGGGAACACGTAACGAAGTCCCTCACCGCTGTCAGCAGCGCCAGGATCCAGAACGCAGGATGCCAGGCTCCAGGAAGCCAACCCCAGCTGGCCAGAGACCTGAGGACACGCTGCACTGCTTTGAACAGCTGCTTATTTTTTGGTCTTAAAACACAAAGTCATCTTCAAAACAAAACAAAACAAAAAAAAACCCTCACAGCTAAGCTAATTAACTTTCAAACAAATAATCTTATGGAATTCCAAGAAACCCTGAAACATATTCCAGCTCCCTTAATTTACAGCACCAGCATGAATGACTTTTGTAGACTTCGTTATGTTGCAGGCTTTGGTCAAGTTTATATATATTAACTGCAAAAAAGGGTAAGACTACAGCTCAGCACCCTCCTCTCAGCTAGCTTTTGCATTTCCAAGTGTAAAGTCATGCACTGATTACTAACAGCTCGTAAGTACTTCCAATGTATAAAATAATCTTCTCAGGGTTGCATGCTCCTGAAGTAATACTGCCTCCCAGAAAGATCAGCAGAGATGGCAGCATCCTATTTTAGGGATCAGCAAACATTATTATACTTGGGGAGAAAAGAAAAAAAAAAGATTATATTAATTCAAAAGACAAGGCAGTGTGTAAACATAGAAACCTTCTGCAAAATACCTGTGTTTATATAAAGATTAACAAGTGGCACGTCTAAATTCTTCAGTAGTCAAAATTTGTCTACAACAATCCCCAGTTTTCGTTATAAAAATCATAGAGCCTGCTGACATTTACAATAACTGGTGCTGAGAACTGCCTACCTTGGTCTCATTTACCATTAAGAGTTATCTATTCCAGAAGCTCTGCACATCACCCACTACTCCTCTCCTACCTAGAAAGAGGAGCAAAGCTGTTAGCTTGTTTGAACAAAGCTCAGAACTGTTAAGTGTGAAACTGAGCTTTTACACTACAAAGAGGCAAAAACTCACTTTCCAGAGGAAGTCTACAGCAGAATTTCAAATCCTAAATGGAGCAGTGAGGCTAAGACATGGGTGTAATCTCTTGGCTTGACAAATATGTGGATATCAAAAACAAGGGCTGGCAGATTATGCAGCTTAATGCTGAGCATGATCAGATCAATGTTAATTAGATGTCTTTAATAGCAAAGAGACAAAACAACAGATAATGTTGAGATCAAAAAAGATGCATTTGGAAATGAGCACCCTTCAAAAGAAAATATAGCTGCTTGCACGATGCAGTACACAGATGTGATGCTCAAAATTTGCTGTGTGAGTACATCTGCTTAAGCGTGCCCAGGTCCAGTTCTCACTGTGCTTAGTTTTTAAATCAAGCATATTCAAACCTTAAAAACAGCTGCTTTTTAAAATAGACATAAACACTACTTGAGATTTAAAAACCCGTCACATTAGAAAAATTACTCAGAAAATAAGTTTTTCTTTGCCACTCCTGATACAAAAGAGACTTTCCTCTGGTATTACCCTTGTTACCTGAGCTTTCTGGTATGCTTAATAAAGCATTTTCTTACCCAAGGGGATACACACAGGGGAGAATTTTATCTTTTTTTTCCCCCTCCTCTTCTTGAAAGTGTTCTAAAGTGTTCACCTTGAGCACTGGAACTAACCCAGCCACCTCACCATAGGTTGCATGCACACCAACAATGGCTCTGACAACGCTGTAATGGAATGTTTCTACTTTTTATGGTAGTCTGGAGGGTTAATTTTGAAACAAAATATGTTTTAAGCTTTATCAAAGAGAATCTCATTCAAACATCTGATGGCAACATCTCACTTAAACAACATGGTCCAAAGGACAGTAAAAAAAAAAAAAAGCATACTGAATTAAGCTGCAGCAGAAGGGGAATCTTTGTGCAGTTTAAACACATCCATAGACCAAATCTGTCCAGAGTAAGTATTGTGGAATAGCTTTTTCAGGCCATTCATTTCCCTAGGGAGATGAACTTCTGGAACTGAATAGATGACATACAATTCTCCTTTAAACCTTGACTTCAACCAGCACCTCCAGCTGAGATCCCTGCAGATTAAAGGAACCAAGTAGCACAAGCACTAAACGAGTCCAAGATGGAGCCACAATAATGAGTCAAGATGTTCACTTCTTGTTCCAGCAGTGGGTTACATCCCAATTCATAAATGTATGTTTTGTCACCATCTCCACAAAGTTACAAAGTTCAAAGTTCCGAGAGAAACTGTTCATTCCCCCAGGTCTTGGCAAGGCAGGTAAGTGACACCTAGGGTTTCATGTGATTTTAACATTCCTATAATCACTCAATGGGTGATACAATTAATCATTTTATGTCTCATTTCTGGACAGAATACACCTTATCTGTAATTGTTGCCTTACTGAAGGATCTGAAGAAAGCTCATCAGGACAAGGAGTTACTCTCTTGCTTCAGTTTAAACAACATTAATTAAGAGAAGAGGAAGATTCCATGTAAATTTGAGTGTTTCTCCTACCTTATTTCTAATCCTCCTGTCAAAAACTCACGTGCTGCAGGCTCTGTGGCTTGCTACACTCTCACAGATAAGTAAATGAAGTCCATAAAAGCTTACTCTTTCAAAGGTCAGCTTAGAAAGAAGCTGCTAAACTTGGGACCAGCACAGATCCTGGGGAAAGTGGCAGCAGATACAAAAATTCGTTTTAAAATACTGACTACAAAGACAACCAAATACTACACTCTACACTAAAATAATATTACTACATTGCACGGCTAGATATAAAAACGGTCTCCATAAAAAGGCACAGTTTTTTGCTTAACAAAATGTGCATAGAAAACAAAAATGAATCAGTTCTGCTGTAAGGTGAGGGTCCATGCAGAGATTCATTTACAGCTGAGATTTTTTTTTTCCCACTTTTAGATAAACTGAAAGGACATTTACAACCCTGCACCACCACTGAGAATAAATGCACTGCATCTCCTACTCCCATCATGAATACTGCATCAATTCCTGATCTCCGTCTTCATTGGCCATGATGTCTTTTAGCTTAAAATAGCAGTACTGCTAGACAGTTCCAGGCCTTAAAACAAGCATCATACCTCCACTTAAAATAAGGTTTATACTGCAACTCAGGATAGCCTTCTCAGCAGCTCTGTGTGCATCTTCATCATTTTAGCCCCAAAATGATGCAAACCAAACCAAACACGGACTGTGCTCGCTACAGCGAGAGCACAGCTCCCTGCAAACAGACACAGTAACACTTAGCAGGAACTGTGAGGTGGCCTCCACCCGGGCAGGGTCACAGATCCTTTATGCCTCACCACAAGCACCTGCTTCATCGAACGCAATTCTCAAAGCTCGTCAATGGTGCTGAGGCTTTCCATCCTTAGCTTCAGAGTTTAAAACATCAGCACTGTCATTAAGACGGAGGTCCCGGTGGTTAGCCAGGTTCTCTTTGTTTCTCTGGTCCACATCTGACGTGACACTTATATCCCCAACCGAGATACCGTTGGTCAGCACTGGAGGTGGCTCTCCTTCATAATCCTGGGGAGTGTTCAGCATTGGTGTTTTTGAAGCAGCACGTTCTACTTTAGATGAGAAGCAAGCTTCACTGGGCAACGGACCATCAAGGAAAGGAAGTTTCTACAACAATAGAAAGACATTATAAAAGAAATGCCAAGAGGGTTATCTTTATCTTCGTATAAAGACAGATCTCTAGGGAATCTGACCAGAGCTGACCAAGATTCTGTGCAGCATGATACTGTTTCCTTTGTTACTGTGGTTTAAAGGAGAAAAGTTGGTTACTCTGGACACAATTTGTGTCCTCCAGCAACACCACAGAAGTGGTAAATGCGCAAGCTTCCCCTGCATTAACAGAGCACTTCAGCTCCAAGACAGCTCCAGAAGCATACATGACCCAGTTACATTACAGCCATTACATAAACGCCAAGTTTCATTTTAATTCCACTATTTTAGTAACTGGCTGAAATCAGTTTTTTTCAGTGTCTTGTAAACGAGAAGACAAAGGAAAACTGGGATGGCAAGCTGCAAATAAGTTTGTATTTTCAGGGGTGGTGGTGGGGAAATAAAAAACACTCTTTTTCTCCCTAGCAACTCCCTGAAGGAGCAAATCAAGTCAAAACCCAGATTTATTGTTAATACCTGTTTTGTTTAGAGAATTTAATTAGAGAATTAAAGAACTCCTTGAGAGAAGCCCTGCTGAGAAGGACTTAAGTTTCTCATCAGCCAGGACCCCTAACGGGAGCCAGCAGTGTGCGCTCATAGCCCAGAAGGCCAATGGTATCCTGGGCTCCATCAGAGGAGGGGTGGCAGTAGGGTGAGGGAGGTGACTGTTCCCCTCTCCTCTGCCTTTGTGAACCCCAGCTGGAGTACTGCAGCCTGGTCTGGGGCCCTCAACACAGGAAAGTTGTGGAGCTTCTGGAGAGGGTCCAGAGAGCCACAAAGATGATCCTAGGGCTGGAGCACTTCTATGAAGACAGGCTGAAGGAACTGGGCTTGTTTGGCTTGGAAAAGAAAAGGCTGAGGGGAGACCTCATAGAGGCCTTCCAATATTTATAAAGGGCATTTACAAACATGAGGGAAATCAACTTCTTAAACGAGTAGGTAACAATAGGACAAAGGGGAAGGTTTTCAAACTAAAGGAAGGGAGATTTAGCTTACATATCAGAGTAAGCTTTTTACTGAGAGCAGTGATGTGCTGGAACAGGCTGCCCAGAGACATTGTGGAAGCCCCGTCCCTGGAGGTACTTAAGGTCAAGTTGGATGGGGCCCTGGGCAGCCAGTGCCTGATCTAGCAGCTGGCAACCCTTCCTGCAGCACTAGGGCTGTAACTTGCTGATCCTTGAGGTCCTTTCTAACCAGCGTCACTCTATGATTCCATGAAGTAGAACATCATGGAGCCTGCACCATCACTCCACCAAACAACTTCAGTAGATGGGAAGGTTCTGGGTCAAAGAAGCTATTTATTACAGTACTGTAATTTAACCTCTCATTTTGTCCTGCTCTGCACAGCACGCTGAAGCAATTTTTTAGTGTCAATATTTAATCCCAAATTCTATTTGCCAAAACCATCGTATGATGAAGTAATATTGACATTCAGGACTCACGTTTTCCAATTCAGATGCATTGTCCTCTAGTTTTATCTTCTGGTTCACACAGCTCAGTAGGTGATCCAATACACACTGTTTTGGATGCATTCCTTTGTCAAAGCGATTGTACATCCCACACCAAAACCTTAAGAACATGGCAAGAAAGGAGAATTAGGCAGCTAATTTTACACTCCTGGTCATAACAACAACAAAAGATTGTGTTTAAGTGTGCCAACAAACAGATCAGTAATTGAATTTAAACAAAAGCCATAGTATTTGACTCCAATCTTCAACATCAATAGACAAATTTAACAAAGTACAAGAAAAACTTTTGAGGAGTTAAGTACTTCTTTGTTATGACACAAAAGAGCTGGTAGTAGGCATTAAAATAAGACAAAAATACACTTCATTCTGCAGCAGACTCACTCAAGGGCTGGGAAGCTCACCACAATTCCCTGCTTCAGTGAAAATCCTCTGCCTCTCACATCTGCATCCCTCTCTCAGAAGTCAGCCAGAAACAAAGCAAAACTACCCACTCCATCTGTGAGACCCAGGGGGGCAAATACACACTGCAACAAGAAATCCCTTCTTCTGAAAGCCATCCTCATTGCATAAGTCTGGGTGTGATGGACTCTAAAATTAATATAATATATTAAGGAAGTCTTCTGAATATGATAAAGGAGGAAAGGAGAAACTTTAACAACTGTTTACCCTCTCAAGTAATCTTTTCAGAGCAAGAAGTCAGAAATACAAATGGGTATATAGATTAATCTACAGATCTGAAATTCATCTTCTTTCCTTTCCTCACACTCTTCATTAACACCAAAGGAAAAAAAAAATAAATTACTGTACCTATATTTAATCAGAAAAATTGCCTATATACTGCAACTCCCATTTTATGGATGAGCAATGGAGTGGAAAGAAGCAAGTCACTAACCACTAAAAAAAGTGTTTTAGTAAACTTGAACTACCAGTCTATGTTACAGTGAAACAAATGCTCCTGTTCTTCCCTTCTTAAATAAGCAACTTACTGAAAACTAAAAGGTAGCGTGTTGGGTTGAAGCTCTTTGTAAGCTGTAAATCCTCTGTACAAAGGATTTCTCAATTCCTGCTTCTTCTGTAAGAGGAAAGGCCACAGAGAATGGGTCTTCTCAAAGATTCTGCCAATTACAAATAAGATATTTTTTTCAGTTATTAGATCAAGTTAAGTAAATTAATAACGTTGACTATTTGAGGAGAATTAGACTGAGGGATTTAAAAGCTACTTTTACATAGTAACTGATTAATGTCATAAACACAAAATACATCACTGAGGAGCATATAATCATTTAAAATGGGCAATATCCAGCCCTAAAGCTGCATCTGCAGGTTATGATTGTATTTCGGAATAAAACACCTGACTATGGGAGAGAATTCATCCACAACACTTTTTCACACTGAAGAAGTTATCTGTGGAGACATTACCCTTTACAGATTTACGATTACAGTAAAAACAGGCACACAACCTGCCCTTTCTCTGACATTTGAAGTGACTTTTACACTGCTGGCTCCAAAAAATGCCAACTCACTTCAGATCTTCACGCTCCTTATGGCAGGTCCCAAGGAAGTTTCCAAACTGGCAGGAATAGACATGATCATGGATTTCCAGAAGGAAATGTTCATTAAACTCAAATGCACAAGGGAACTGCTGCATGAGCTGCCAGACACATTCAATGAACTGAGTGAAGACAGGGGATACTTCCTTCGGGTCACCATCCAGATGGCCACATCTAGACAGATACAAACAATACAGGGTTAAAGCCTGTGTCACCCACAAATAAAATATAACAAAAGGGCCATCTTAGCCACTAAACAACTGAGAACTATTCTAGTAGTGAAGAACAAGAAATTGTTATGCTCAGGCAAAAATACCACACTGTTTATCCTACAATCGTCCATTAAGGTGTGCTCCCTCCCCCCACCACGGGATTAAGCTCTTACAGCTAAGCCTTTGCACACACAAAAGGGTTCTGATCAACAGCAAAATCTCACAGTGCTTTTAAACCTCACGTTCTTCATCTAGGGATTAATACAATCCTAGCAGCTCTCTAGCCCTTCCATCAACACAGAATCCAAAGTCTGGAAAGTCCACAGCAGCAGAGGAAAAGTCTGATATCAAAAGGCATTGTCACTGAGCAGCCTGCTCACCGTGCTTGAGTGCTAACCCATGTACTAACAGGACACCACAGACACACACCCTAGACTGCACAGCACCCTCTGGACTACAGAAATACAGGGGCTGGTTGAACCTCAGCTCACCAAGACAATAACTGTACTACAAAACCACTCAACACGGGGCCAGCATTTTTAAAAACTATTAGAGAAGAAAAATACAACCAGAAAAAAAAAAAATTACAGTGCTTTTGGAAAGTAACCAACCTCCTATTGTACTATATTGACTGGTCTTTCTTAACAGGAAGATCTTGGGGATATAATCTGGAAACCCAGGGAAACAAACAAGGTCCGGATTGCTGTCTATCTCAAAACCACTTCTCCTGAAGTAGTATTAAGGGTGCACACATAACTGATTTTTTCCTAATAAGGAAACAGATTTGTTCTACTATTATTAAATGGAGGATTCGGTTTCACCTTGAAAACAAAGTCTCCACTCTTAAGCTCGTATCACTGAACAGACCATTCCCAGCATTCATTTGGACCACCTCAATTTCTGGTCTTTATATGGCAAATGGAACAATAAGTACCCCAAGGCAATATTCCTCCTAGGAGGCTAACAGTTACAGGAATGACAACTCTTAATCTGCCTAGAGAATGCAAGTCACAATTGATTTTAGCACTATAATGGGATGAAGCTTCTGTTCTAAATATGGGGAATGTCCAAAAAAAACACTAGCTGCAATTTTCTTCCAGAAAACATCTTGCCAGAACATCAGCACTTCCCATAGAAAATGGATACTATTTTACCAGTAGGAAAATACTCAAAACTCAAAACAGCTTATTCAAGACTTTCTATTTCAAAGTAATGAAAAAAGACCACTCTCAAACGGGACTGGAGAAGTAACCCCAGCAGATCCAGCTGTAGGTCACCAGCTCTAGCAAAATCCAAGTCTTCCCAGTTATATTTTTAGAGCACACAAGCCTGAGAACACTGATGAAGTTTCACCATCCCACCTTCACCCCAGCCACCACACCTAAGGTAACATGCTCTCACCTGTGTGAAAACTTGTGGCCCATTGCAATCCACTCCTTTTCTATAAGGATCTTCATTTTCAAGGCAGATGTTGGGGGAAGGGGGAATAATAAAAAGTATTACTTAAAAAATGCAAGACGAGGCCTTTAATGGTAACTTCACAAAGCTCAAAACTAATGCTACCTGCTAACAGTTCCACTGTTATCGTATCTGCCCCTTTCAGTTACAGCTCCTGATCCTAATCAAAGTTATGCCCACCACACAGGATTGTCTAGAGCACTACTAAAGCCCAAGTATGTCTTGCACTGGTATAATTTTAATTGTTAAAAGGCAGCAGTGTAACCCAGAAGCAAAAAATAATAATTAAGAAACAGCACGTATTGAAAAGAGCAGGTCTAGCAGTGCAGCGTAGCAAGGGAGGCAAAATCTGCATTGTTCTGATCTCAGTTTAAAAGGAACTCTGAGAAAGAACAGCAACTCATCTTCTGGGTAATTAACAAAATGAGATGGCTGGAAAGATCACAGATCTGTCTGTATTTAGACAGTGATGACTTCAAACAAGGAAAACCTTGCAGTTGAAGGCCAAATTCTTGTGTAATGGCTTTTAAACAGATCTTGAACAATGCACAGACTTCACGTGACATGCAGGTTTCCCTGTGCACTTCTCCCAGTTCAAAATCCTAGAAGAGATCCTCACTTAAACGACAAACCCCTTCACCACTTTTTCTGTGGATTGCTGCCAGAGTTGCATCCTTTACTCACTCCTATCTTGCTGAAATGTCTCACTAAAGGCTCTCATGGACATCTAAGGAAATAAAGATTTGGGAATTGTAAATCAACTGCCACTGTTCTGTGCCTATGGCGTTCAGAGCAATTAAAGCTTGCTGGTAGAATCAAAGCCGTATTTATATAGGTCACCCAATGTTTGTTCCAGGAAGTGTCCTGAAACATTTCATTAGGCCTTGTTTACATTTCAAATCCAAGGAGTATTCTTTATTTTTGAAATGCCAACATCCGTGCTCTTACCATGAAGCCTTTAAAAGTCCTATAGAACGGATCTAAGAGGAGGCCAGCCAGGGAGCAGACCTGCGCCGTGCGATCCCACCCGTCAGAGCAGTGGACTAACACGCTGGCCTTTTCATCTTTCACAGCCTGTGAAGGAGAGCAGACAGAACAGTATAGCAGCTTTCTATTGTGGTTCCTGCAATTAAATGCTATCCCTTCATCTGCATTTACCAGATTGTTGTAAAACCCAAGGGAAAAATTTGTCATTTCTAATCTGAACCATAGAAAAACAGCATTTCTGGGCACAAAGCCATCAGCCCCCCTAGAATAAAATGCTGTAGCATGCCTTGTCAGAAGCAAAGACTGTCAAGAAACAAAGATCCTCTGATCTCAAAACACTTCATCTTCTAAAATGCCATGAATTTTCACTCCTTCCCTCTGAGGGAAAATTTGGTAGTTGAGTAAAAAATAACTAGAAGCTTCAAGATCACCTTCTTTCCATTTCTGTATTGCTGTCAGAAAAGAAAATAGCTTTTTGCTCACTATACTGAAAAGTTTTAAGAGAAAAAACAGCATTTACAGAAGTCACTAGTCTTGCCACTTGTTGTCTGTACTCCCTTTACTACTACTGAAGAGCAATGTGCTCTACAGACCTTTTTCTGCTGCCTGACCTGCAAAGTCACTCTTCAAAAAAATCTGCAGAAATGAGGACTGAATCGAAAAAACACAAATTTGTGATTCCTCCACTTCAGCAGAAAACAAGATGGTTTACACAACCCCTCATTTAAAGCACACAGACCAACGATTTGTGAACGTGCTGCATTAAGAGCATACAGTTCTAAGTTGCTTGCGCTACTAAATGTGCTCAAGGCTACAGAGTCATTTGCAAACATAATTTATCCACATTCTGTGATTCCACTCGTTTCAAGTGAGATGTAGCAAAGTCCAGATAGTACCACTGACTGTTATAACAAGTGGTCACACCTCAATCCCAGTGCTGTTTCCTCTAGTCCCATGAGGAATCTAGGAAAGAATGAGCTGGGCAACAGCCTGACGTGCTGCAACTGCAGGTTTTTCACCTGAAGCACAGCATGAAGCTTTACCTTGGCAAGAAAGACACTTGCATCCATGACAGCCTTTATGTGCCGTAACCAACCCGAGTTCTCCAGCCCAGTAAGGAAATCACTCATTGATGGAGACTTCGTTTCACACACTAAGAAGGCAAACAAAATAATTAGCTGAGACTCTTATTAACAACATTCTTTTCTCTCCTCATCACAGCAGAGTTTGATAGATCCTAAGTGCTAATACTTCCAGACTAAGCGTCTGCCCAAAGAATACAGAAACTATTGGTTGCAAACCTAAACACACAGTCCAGGAGTGCACAGACACCTAACAATCCCTAGCATACTGTCACTATCAAAAGCACAAAGAAAGGAGAGTTCTAACTCATAACCTTCAAGGCATCTCAGATTTTACGTGTATGCTGAAAACCAGCACAGAAAATACAGTAATGCAGATCAGCAGTCCCTAAGCATCAGAGAGAGAGGTTTTTATCACTGTTAAAGTTTGGTGGCTAGGAACATGAAGGTAACCTCCTCCACCAGCACAGAATAAATCTGCCAGCTATAAGCAATTGAGGACCTACACTTGTGTTAAGGCCAATCTCATCACTGTGTGAACAGCCTCATATTTCCCTAAGGTCACTACGGATCCTGCACAGCTACTTGGCCGGGCAATTGGCAGCAGCAATTCTTGAGCTACTTGAGGCAAGATGACCATTATGCTGACAACTAAAACATTCAACTTGTATTTTGAATGACAGCATTCGTATTTTAACTAAAACTAAACACATGGACCAAAGAGAATGATTTACAGCACCTATTTTGATGTTTTCCATCTTTGTCAGCACAAGGAAGTTAACAGTGCTGGAAACAAACTAGCAGAGTATGTTTGATCCAATGTACTCTTATCACCTTCAGTGTAATTCCTCCAGAGTTACACCAATGCAAATACAGTTGCCATTCACTCTCTGCTGCCAATGGTTAGGAAAGTACTTAGGGGGAAAATGTGAAGGAGGGTACAAGATCACAATCTCAAGGAGTACCCTCTAACCTGAGCACTGATATAGTAAAATCAAAATGAGTTCAGTAAATCAGAAATCAACCTCACAGATAGCTCTTATCTTTAAGTCTTTGGAAAATCATGCAAGAATTTTTATTTTCAATCAGACATATAGTACAAAAATAGCACAAACATAAAAGTGTCTCTTCAACAGCCAGTGACAGTTCCATGGTTACATTAAGCTACTGAAATAAAACTATCTGAACAGTACAGGAAATTTTTCTAGTCTTTCAATTGGGAGCATTTAAGAAATTCACATTTTAACTAGCTGATAAAATTAAGGAACGTTGCTAGCGTTACTCCTATGTTTGATTCCCTATAAAACTAAGCGCAGCAGTGAATGAAACGGCAAGCAGGAATACATTTTAACACTGGTTATCCTCAGCCACATCAATAAAGCAGACAAAGCAATGTACTGACTGCTGATTTACTTCCACCACAACTCCCAGGTCCACACCTACCTGCAGACACACAACATATAAATTGGGTAGAGGCAATAGGGTGGCCACCTGCGTGCACAATGCTTACCTTCCAGGAGCTTCTGCAAGCTGTTCCGCATCACATGGATGTTCTCAATGCCAATAAATTTAAAACAAATGTTATCATAATTATCTTCATTCTCATAGCCCTTCCCTGCAGCTCGGTTGGCCATGGCATTCAACTGTCAAATTCAAAGGAAGAAGATGGAAGGGAGAGAAAACAATAACAATACACAAAGTAAGTGAGTCTGCATCCCAAGACTTTTTGTTCATTTTTAATTTCCCAGAATACATACTCAACAAAAGTTGCTACTCAGGTGTCCTTCCCCACTTCCCCATACATTACTTTCAGACATTTTACTAAATGTATGTCAGCACCTCCAATCCATTAATCATATGCAGAGATTCAGTAAGACCTTGGCTAGCACTTCTTAGGCCAGGCAGAATCAAAGCCTGACCCAGTAGCACGAGACTGCTGTCACCAAGGAAGGTAAAGAGACAGTCTGTCTTTACTGTGAAGCTACATAAAGATTCAGACAGGAGTAAACCAAGGAAAAGTAGGAATGCCACTTTATGAGTAACATACATACATGGTATTACAGAAATAGTTAGAGAATTCCAAAGCTTTTCACAGACATACATGCACAGATGAAATAAAGCCACCTGAGGGAAACACAGAAACATCAAAATTGAGCAGAAAGAATACAGAAATTGACTGGAACCACCGAAAAGAAGTTGAAAAGCTGCCAGTTGCTTTAATAATCACCCCAAATGGTCCAAGAACTACCCTAACAGACTTCAGTGGTGACCAGAAAAAGCGGTGACCTCATCCTCCCACATAATGATTTGCTAACACAGAAAGGAGAGAAGGAGAAAACAGACACAGTGCTATCTGAACATCATTAAAGTAACTGACTAATTCTGCTGCTTCAGTTCTATCTACCCAGGGCATGACACATTGCTTCAGAAGTCAGGCTAATCACAAATGTTCCTTTTCACCAAATATATCAGAACTACCATCAGGGATAGGTGTCTGTGGAACCAGATACCAGAAGCAGTGCATACCAAAAATAGATGCACTGTTTGCTACAGACAGATTGCTCTGTAATTAAATGGAGATCTCTAATAGAACATCATACTATAAAAAGACAGAATTCATCTTGAAACAACAGGTGAAGCATTCCCTGCTTTCTCAAAAGGGCTTTTATATTTAAATTATCACATGCTATGCAAATCCTTATGTCCAAATTTGCTCATACAGACATTTCTGATCAGTATGATTACAATGTGATAATTTGATGTAGTTTCTAAATTTGTTTCTTCAAGAGCAGGATCGTTACAGATAGTATTTTGTTGATGTTTCTTCAAGAAGCTCTTACACAAAAACAACATCAAAGTTCCAGCACCAGAGAGTGGCTACCAACCAAACAGCAGGTTGTATTAAATTCTAAGCTGCAGAAAGATCATTAGTGTTAGGGCTTTTTCCACAAAGGCAAAAGTACTCTTAACTGTTATCAGATTCCATGCAGACACACTTCTGCCCAAGCAGGCAGACAAAAGCACTTCAGTCTTGTGCAAGTGATTCTGAAAGCTTCTCTCCAACCCCACATACTTAAGGGCACAGCTTGAGAAGGGCTGGCTGCCTCAGCCAGCTTCGAGACTGCTGGTCACTTCAGGTCACCCCTCACACAAGGGCTCTCAACACCACTTAATATTTCAGTTTTGTTATTCACAAGCATTCACCGCATTGAGAGACAGAATTAGGATCCTGATTCTGAACTCAGCACTCCAGACTGACATAATTTAACTTAATGCTACATGAGAAAGCACTAGCAGAGTTACGAAAACTAATAGGAAACAGCCTTGCTAGCAGAGATGCAAGTTTCAGAAGTAACCACAAACCACATGAAGATACCTTTGGCCTTGTGTCTACAACATACATGAAGGGACTCCCAGGGTTGGCTTCTCTGATTGCCTGCAACATCTGTTCATCCTCCAGACAGCGAGCACTGAACCCAGAGAGGGGCTGGCTACAACGACATATGGCAGCCTGCAATACACAACAGCTCACACTTTAGGGCAATGCAGCAGAAACAATCTGAAAGCAGGAAAGAATATCATATTGTTGGTTTATATCTCCTGTATTTGGTTTCTCTGAAAAACAGCTTCTTAGGTGGACACACAGAAGAGCCACTGGAATATTTCACAAAACTATAATTCTGAGAATCTTAAGAAACAGACCAAGGAGCCCATTACTGCTATGCTCTCAAATCCACCACGCTCTGATTAATATGCATTATCCCAAATATCAGCAGCTTTCAGTTTTCAGCAGTTGTTACCATTCTATACAGAACTGTGCTGGGTACACTGTAGGAACAGTTCAGCTGTTGCCAGCACAACTCAAGAGGCACCCAGGTCAAGGCATGCTTCCTCAGGAAAACAACAACTTGACCATGACAGCACTTTCCTAACATCTGCATCTATAACACTGCTGAAACAGCAAAGTTAAAAATTTACATTGTGGTCTTCAGTGAAGGAAAAGAAAACCAAAACAACACAACAGAGCTGAAACCTTCACTTATTCTGAGCTAACAGGAGTTATTTCAGGGCAGCTCTTCCTCTTCCTGAGTAAGAAAAATTAGCTGAGTTAACACGCATCTTGTTAAACATGCATCTTGTTAAACATGATTCAATATAGCTACACAGTACATTAAATAACCACACACCAAAGAATTAAAAAATAAATAAAAAAGCACAAAAGACATTCCTGAAAGCTGATAAGAAATCTCCAGACAGGAAGCTTGAAGAGCTTGTGCTTTTTACACAGCACTGGATGTTTCTTTGGTATCCAGCTTATTCTGTGACTCAAACCAAATCTAGAGCTCTTAAGAGCAGTTAAACAAGAAGTTAAAGCACTTGAATAAGTACCTCATCCTTTCCTTTCCCTGGAAGGGGACTGGTACAAGCAGGCAGACCCTTGCTCTCCACCCCCACCCCACCCAAGACAGCAGACAATTGAGCTACTAACGTTGTTTTCTTTATATAAGTAAGAAAGCACTGGAATCCTCCCTCTGCTCCTGAACCTTGAGCTTCCAATCACTGTTGCTTTATTAGCAGCTCTAGGCACCACGATTTCCGGAGGGTACGTGTTGCAAATCTGAAGTGAGAAGAAAGAAGAAATTTAGATATTACTGATTATCAATTCAAGATACGGCACAAATTTGTTTTTAGTACATAAGCTCACATTTATAAGCAATGCAAAGCATGGTTCACCACAGCATATCAAAGCAAACCATATCTGAAGCATCGAGTCATTAAATTGCATTCAGGAAGAAACAACACACAGGAATGGGTAAAAATAACAGAAAGGGAAATTGTACAAAGCTGGAGTTTGAGGAAGCTTGTCCAATAATGTTTCCTTTTAATGTTGTTTAGGCCTAACCTGAACTTAAAGAGAGGGAAAGAGAGAAATAGCAGAACCTAGTTAGAACCGAAATGACTAAGCCTGTCCTGAGCATGAGATCTAAACAAGCAAGAAAGCATTTTCAGTTACTGTTTTTTCCTTCCTTACTCTACTCCCTTTTCACTCTGCTTTGCTGCTCAAGCCACACTGCTCCCAAATATTTCTCCTCTAAACATATCTCACTACATTGGAAGAGCAGAGATTAGAAATACCTAAAGAACTCAAAGGCACTTCAAGTTTTTGTAGTAGATGGTTTGACATTTCTCTAGAAAAATAAGTCACTGGTATTTTGCCAGAGGAATCAAAGCAAACCAAGGTGACTCTGCAGCTCTGTTCCTTCTTAGCATCATTATCCACAACTCACATTAAGAAGCCACTGCTTCGATTAAAACCAACTGAGCTCATTTTTCCCCAGAGGCAACACTTATGCAGCAGTAGGATTGCTGAATGTCATTAACACAGACAAAGAGATATTACACCAACTGGCTACTGTGGACAAGAATTACCTCATAGTCTTTATTAAGGTCTGTTATTTCCCAATAGTCATTTGGGATTCCCATACGCTGGTAATCTACTTTCAAATCAACCAGTTTCCATCCAATCTCACGGTTATCTTTAGACATTTTAGGATTGTAAGAGAAAGCATAAAGTTCTTCAGGTTTCACTGGGAAGAAGAAGAAAAAAAGATGATCAGTTGTAATATACTTATAATACAGAAAGGTCAAGACTTCTTCCTGAGTCTTCTGTTTTGGATAAGTCAGTGGCTTGCACAGTGTTCCAGGTGTACAACAACTGATACAAGGATTAAAAAGTTATTCAGCCAACAGCAACCAGAAAAACTCAAATGGTTTTTTCCACAAATCCAAAGGCTGTGCAACTTCTGTTATTTCATAGTTCACTATATTTCAGTGACAGCTGTTTTACTCATGCTCCTGCAGCAAAGATCACTTTGTACACTTGGAAAAAGAGGGTACCATAAGAGAACAGTGTGGATATTTGGAATTTCTCAACAGTT
Source organism: Callipepla californica brunnescens (assembly GCA_023055505.1). Lineage (NCBI taxonomy): Eukaryota > Metazoa > Chordata > Aves > Galliformes > Odontophoridae > Callipepla > Callipepla californica. Next base: position 7,763,427 of record JALIRH010000013.1, read on the forward strand.
AATCAAAAACTTTCCTAACTTTACCAAGCCTAAAAGGACTTGCAGATGAAAGAAAAACAAGAAGCATGCCTGTTTCAGCCATAATGCAGCATTCCTCACATTTACAAGGTTTCCCTCTGGGTTACATTGTGCCAACAATTCATATTCAGATCCGCAGGATTTTAGAATTAAAACAACAAAGCTTTCTGAAAAAACAAAAAACTTACTCAATTCTCCACAATACACACGCTCTCAGAGACTGCTATTATAAGAATTAGTGCAGAAATATTAACATTCATTTAGAAACCTTTCCTGTGAAGGGTTCATAAAAAAGCTCATGCACACCTTCATTGTTCAACAGTGAATTCCGAGCTGCATGGAAAGCACGACAGATATACTGAGCATTACTGGCGGCCCAACAAAAGCTCCAGGCTGTACCTGACAAATGGTAATTTCTTCCTCTCTCCATCTCTACCTTTCCAATTTCCTTTACTCTCCTCAGGAAATGCAAACCCAACCAATAACTCACTCAGTTGACTCCCAAGGCAGCAAGCTCTCCAGAGAGTGCACCTGTCAGCGTGTGATAATGCAGCCAGGCTACCAGACAGGTAACCCTTAACTGTCAGCCATACGTGTGCAGATCATAAATAATTTGATGCTCTGACAAATAATATGAAGAAAAAACACACAGAGAACAAAAATCCAAAAACAGAACAGAAGAAAGAGGTACAAAACGTTACACCAAAGAACACAAAAACTGACTGATGTGATCTCCTGCAGCGACAACTCCCACGCTTCAAGATGCTACAGAAGTGTCTCATTTTCAAAACTGAAACAACAGTGACACCTTTTAAACACAGCAGCAGAATTCTGCCAGAAATAGCACTAAAATTAGAGCTTCATAGCTAAGACAACGCTACAGCTCAAGACACAAGGAAAATTATGGGATCTGACAATAAGCCCTAACTTCAGTAGGCAGCTCACAGCCAAACTCAGCAAAACATTTCTGCTACAGTACTTCTAATTAAGTCCTATATGATCACCAGCACGAAGCAGACTGGTGCTATCAACTCCCTTCATTTAAACTGGTGCTCAGATTACAGAAATGCAGTACCAAGCAGCATCTTTATAATAATGCAAGGCTCCAAACGTTGGTTAACTAAAGGAAACATAAGCTGCTGAAGATGGAAGCCAGGTAGGAAACCACATGGAATGCTGTCCTGCAAGGAGAACAAAGAGCCTGAAGATTCATCCTTAAACTGAACAGCTGAGGCCTGAAGTAACCACAGGCTTCTGAGGGATGTTGTGCTGACTGACTCCAAAACAAGGCACCAGGGTGAAGCACAGGGTTTCACATCTGAAGTCACCTAAATGTGTGATTGGGAAACAATAGCACATACAGCTTTGTGGGATCTGGAATTCTATGGACATCTGACTCAACTGGCAAGGGTAGAGCTGTGCACAGCCATGAGCTAAATCACAGCAACGACCAGCAACAAAGCGTGCTCACTTCAGAAGCAAATGGCTTGCTGCACAGAGCAGCAATCTACTGCACCAACCCACACAGATTGCCTCTGACAGTACGAGCACATTCTGATTTCACATCCTCCTCTCCTGCACTGATACAATAAAACCAGTAGTGTGACAGGCAAAGTTTTTGCTAGTGCTCAGATGAACCTTTGAGCTTAATGCATTTCAGCAGTTTGAGAAACAGACTGCCCCAGTACCTGGTTGTGAAAGTTTAAGCAAGGAGGTATACACTTCGTGACAGTCACGTTCCTGCCCAAAAACAAAGTGAGCCACGTGGAAGTTCTTGCAGTGAATAAGGAGAGGGCATCCAGCTGTGGTCAGAGGCAGTTTTTCTACAGTTGCAATGTGGTGATGCAGAATCTAAAAAACAGGAGATAATCAAAATCTTTCAGATACCACTAACAAGCCCACAAGCTGCACAAGCAGACTGAAAACTTTTATACGGTGTCAGTGGAAAATGAGTTGACTTATGATATTTATCAAGCAAACATAAGAAGCACCCAGGCTGCATACCCAAAGGCTGTATCACAATGAGCCAGACTGAAAGAATACAGACACATAACAAAGTATTTTTAGAAACTGATACATAATTGGGTTTACCTGGTTCTACAAGGAGCAAGATTACCTTCCTCTCGCTTCTTTTCCACCCACAAATGCAGCACATTAATAATGAAACAGGAATGACGAAATGACAGAGGCTGCTAATTTCAGTGCTAATTTTACACTTCTAAGCCCTGTAAATTCAAGTCTGGCTTGGTACGTTGAGCTTGAGGTCACAAATTAGACAAGTTCATTTAGCTCCTGAAACTTAATGGTCACTTAACCATTGCACTCCCTACCCTATTTTACGTTTCTGTTAAATATTTGGTATCAAAACACTGCAAAAGACTACAACAGGTTCTGAATTCACTGAAGTGTTCATATTGGATATGGGATATGCTTTTAAAGTGGTGTTTGAACAGGCTCTGAGCATCGCACATACCCATGTTTCTTTTCTGACTTCAGCTGAAGCATCCACATAGATGAGATGGGTGGCTGTCAGGTACAGGGTCCCGCTTGCCGCCTTCCTGCTCGTATAGCGATCCAGCAATTTCACGTTCTCCACCTGCAACGAGAGCAAAGGGTTCAAAAGCACATTTAGCCCTGCACAAAGAAATTCCAAACACTTGCTGAACCACAGCCATGTCACCGCTAAAATACAACCCAGGGAATGAAAACACCTAGGAGGTACGTGCCTCCAGCTACACCAAACCGGCTTTACAACGCACACTAACAGCTGGAAAAATAAGCTGGAAGCCAAAGAGGTCAAGCAAAGCGCCAAGGTCTGAGAACGGCCTGAAGAGAAGGATTACCGGGTTCGTAGCACGGCCCCTCCGCTCGGCGCAGCGGTAAGGACCGACGGCCCGTCCCCTCAGCCCCAGAACCCCACGGCCAGGCCGGCAGAGGCAGGGCCGCTCACCTTCGGCGTGGTGATGTGCTCCATGGCGGTACCGCCCGCACCTCAGCCCGCCCGCGCCGCCGGGCCTCCGCGCCGCCATTTGCAGCGGGCTGTTCCCGCCCCGCCGCAAGTCTCGCGAGATGCTGGCGGGGCGGGCCGGCGCCGCGCTCGCCATTTTGAGCGAGGGCAGGCGCCTCGTGGTGCGGAGGTAGATTTGTCCTGTGTTAGCTCGTACTGTGAGACAGACGCCGTCAGCTTGCTTGATCTGTGTGGTTTACATTCAGAACGTGACGCTGCCTCTTGCAGGTAGCTGAGCTCTATCCTGAGCAGCTGCTGTAACCTTCGCTGCAGCTCACACAGTGAGGATTCACCGTGCTCTGCGAACCCAGGGACCAGGTTTCCCCTGATGCTAACCCCAGATTTGCTGAGGAGTTGAGGAGGAAAACCTGCGTTATCCATCGATAATTCACGCTGTTTAATTGCTGCCAACAGGCAGTGGCGGTGTGACAAGCAGAGGTGTCTTTGTTGCACCCCCCAGAAGAGAGGTGTTGCTACCAGAGGAGGAGGAAAAAGGACACAGCACAGATATGGGACAGCCCTGCACTGCACCCCTCAGTGCTTTCACAACATGCTCTCTCGTCGTTCCTTCTGAAATAAGGGCGTGCTGCTTCACCTCAAGGCAGGATGAGGCCCACTGGTGCTGCGGCCATCAGCCGTCAGTGGGAGCCCTGCTGCCATGCACTGCCTGCCAGGAGCAGGGTGCTGGGTGTGCATACAGCACCTGCCTGCTCCGCTCGGCTGTCTCAGGATCGCTCACTGCCCTGTGTACAAGAGCCAGGTGTTAGGACTGCTGTAATTATTGCATTAGGCAACAATTTATTGTTATTAGGCAATAAAGTAAGAAAAAAAAATACGGGTGGAAACGTCCAAGAAATCGTGTTATAAAATTGGAAAGGGACGCTATTTCTCAATGTCCTCGTTGTTTTTCTAAGCACAAATCTAGGGAAGCTCGTTCAGACAAGACTCAAGGAAAGGCAGCATCAGTGCTTGCATTAAAATTCCTCAGGATACCTATGGAAGTCTCAACAGATCTGTCTTTCTCTGAGTCCCAATGGGAATAAGAGAAGGAGAAAGAGAAGCACACCAAAGTTTGGAGGAAAATATCAAATTCATCTGTGATACAATTTTAGTTGCTTGCACGGTTATGATGGTGGTTCATTTCTAGTCACCTCTCTTCTGTTAGGCCTTTACACATCTGTGCTGTGCATTATTCCCAGGTCATTTTTTTCCCCAGATCATTTTTTTTTCCCCTGTAGCTTCTTATAAGGTTTGTGGAAAGATTATGATAAACTGGGTGAGGATCATTGAAAGGAACTCTACAATGCTGCACAACATACACGTATAATAGCAACATATCACATTCCTCTGTTAAAAACCAAGAACACACACAGAAGGCAAAAAGTAACAGAAGAGGGAAGAAAAAAGCATGTTCAGCTGAGGATTAGAAAACATGAAATCATAGACGCACTTTCTTAGCCAGCTACTATCACACTCACAACCTACTCCCAATGATTTCTGTTCCACAGAGGCCAGTTTTGAGCAGGAATAAATGGTGCTGACTTCTACCAGGGAGATTTTCTCAAGTAGAAGTTGGAGCTATGGAAAAAGTGCAGAGCAGAACTGAGCTCCTGAGCTTGGTAACCAATCAGTTGAGACACATTCTGCTGTGGTCCTGGAATATGACTGTTGACAAAGGCAGCCTCATTTACAAGTGTTAAAAGGAGAATGGTGCCAAAAATAAAATGAGATGACAGGTTCAGATATGATTAAACAGCCAGTACCAGACACTCTGCACACAGTCCTACCGAGATGTTGGATTTTGTCACTTTGAAAAGAGAGAGCATAATGTACGTGCTGGGGATAAGTCCATGGGGTGCTGATGCTAATGGTCAGTTGAGTGGCTCCAGACATGAACCTGTCCTTCAGCGTCCTTTTTCTCTCTTTAATAACACTCAGAAGGTAACTGTCACAAGCAATAGCTTTAGGGAACACAGATTCTTCCTGTATTATAGAATTTTGACTGTTGCAAATTGTTTTTGAAGTATATTCCTGGGGAGAAAGAACTTAAGAGTAGCTTATTTCTGAGAATATAAGCTGGTAAGGAGTAAGAAAGCAGAACTGGGTATGGGTACCTACAAACCTCACTGAAACCTTTGCAACTACACTTATTCTGATGGGCTCCTCAATGGAATTTTTTTAAGTGAGTTTTGATACCATGAGGTAGTTTATGTGTTTATGTGTTGAGCTGCAGTGTTATTCGAACGATTACAGCCTCAGGAGACCCAAGAGCATGCAACTAATTGATTCCCCCAACTATCTGGAAAATACCCCATGGAAAAAATGTGTGCTGTTTCTTACAGCTGCTGCTGCTGACGTTCCCTGACAGCAATAACCTCCACAGTGCCATCTGAGTGGGTCAAGTGTAGTGGTCCCTAATACATAGGTGTAGGTGCTGTAGTGCAGTCACGTTTGTGGTGTGGTAGAGCATCAAGAGGTACACTTGCCAAAACACAATTAGCTCATCTTGTTACTACTGAAGGAGCCACAAGACTAAGCTCAACGTGTGCTGCTGCCACTGATGTTACACTGCTAAAGTAACTCAGAAATCCAGCCTAGTCCCTGATAGCCCTTTCAAAAGGTTTTACACCTCAGAGTGAGTTGCAAATACAAACAGGCACCATCAGTCTGCACGCAAGGACCATCCCTCTCCTCTGTCAAATTCAGTTCAAACAAGTGCAGCAGCTCAGGTATCCCGTTACGTTGTTCTGCTTTAGATTCATAATCTGCTGCCCATGCTGTGATGGGGCAGTGGGAGAGCACCACCATCCTGCTTCAAGTCAGAAGGGCTCAGGTTATTTTTTTTCAGTTAATTAAAGCATAACTTGCAGGGGTGGAAAATCACTACTGAGATGTGAGGTAAGGAAATGCTGAGTGGGTGTTTTTTTTCCCTTACAGTTGCTGTAGCCAGGTGTTTTTAATGGAAGGAAAGCAATATGTCATCATAATAACTCTTGATGAAATTGCCTGACACTTATGCCCACTTCCAGCAGAGTTAAGGAACCTAACTGAAGAACGTGTATTTTTGATCTGGGTTGTTGCTCTTGGAGATGAACTGAATAATTTCATACCAAATAGATCATACAGCAGAGTTTCTTCTCTTTTCTGTTGAATAGCTAGGAGCAGATTGTGATTTTTCTCATGTGCATTGTTTCTGCGAAATTATGTTATGAGGTTCTTCCTGCTTGTTGCCTTGCAATCTGAGCTGCACTTCTTGTTTTTGAATGGCCTTGCCACTAAATGGCATTGTTCTGCTTCCTGAGTAGAATCATCCCTCTTGGAGAAAACAGAACATGTTCATATAAAGTGTATCTCCTGCATCAACTTGTTAAAGCGAATGTAAATCTGACTTCTGCAAAGAGCCAGGTTACTGAGAACTCACCTGTAAGAACATTCATGGAATGGGGCCGTGAGAGAACTCTGAGCAAAGCCAGAGCAGATGTGTTTTTGCAGTTTCAAACAAATCTGTAGATTCTGTTTTGCAGTACGTCTATCACTGTCTGCAAATAAAGCCCCTCAGGCCCACAGATCCAGAGCTTCCCTAAGAACACAGAGCTATTCTCCCTGCTGTCAAGTAGGGAAGACAGAAGACAGTTGTTTCCTGGAATGTTTTTTAACAGAGCTTCCACTGCACATTGGGCTCCTATTTGTAGTAAAGATCTGCACGAATACAGCAATGACTGAGGGCTGGGAACGGCTGTCTCCCCCTTGGCATTTCACCGAGCTAGATGAAGGCTGGATTTGGCTGGCTGTCTTGCTACATCTGGAAATGTAAGGAGGAAAAAAGCACCAAGCCCTCTTACATAGTAGAAACAGAGGATGCTGAATTAAAACCAAAGCAGGGCAGGTACTTTATAGGTAACTGAAAGGTACTTTTTCCTCTGGTAATTGACATGGTCTAAGAAAATAAGTGATCTGGTGTATTAAAGTACGTACAGCAGAGGAGCTGAGTAGAATACTCCCCACAGTACTAACCTGTTTCAGGGCCTTAAACCCTTTGTTCCTGTACACAAAGCTGTGACCCAGTCAAGCTTGTTAGCAGTGGCAAATTTATTCCTAACTGTTTTTCTCTGATGGAATGGAGTTGTTCTTTTTTCAAGACAGGACTCAATCCATAGTGACAAAGGGTGGATTATCTGCCTCCCAGCAAGCTACTGAAACCTATCAAAGTGAATTTGGAAGTGGCTTTAGAAAAGCTACTGAAAGCATGCCAAGAACTGTATAATACAGGGAAGGAGAGTAGGGATGGTACTTAAATGCAGTATGATATTAGGATGTTGGCAGCATCTGGAGAACGGAGATGGTGTTTGGCAAATGATAGAAACGGATATAATTCAGGACTGGAGCCAAGCTCCAGCTTTACTTGGCCGCTGACAGAACCTCCTCTGGGGTTTAACCCTGTCACACTTAGAAAATTGTTTTCTCCTGTTTGTAATGAAGCCCAAACTTCAGCATCTCTGTATGCGCCATGGATGGAATATCTTTCTAGGTGGCAGAAATTAGCTAGATCGTTTCCTCTGGCCCAACTTTTAAGTGTAAACAACGGGGCTTTTGGAGATATCTTCTTGCTGAAGACAAATTATGGACGGATGTTCCTTGGGCTTACAGAGGACAAAGCACTCCAGAATTGTTCTACACCGTTTCGCTGACAGCACCTTTTTCATTTTGTGCCTATGTATAGTTTTGATTCTGTTGTTTAATTACAGTTCTAATCATCTTACTCATGCTTCATTCCCCACTGTAAATAAAAGGAATTTTAGGCAGCACTTTGCTCTTTTCTTCTTCCAAGCAGCTGCATAAATTTGCCCTTTTTTAAAAAAGGGACTGATTATTTTATTGTGAAATCATGTGTTCATCCAGTCAACATTACTGAGTTGAGTCATCTCATTGTCAGAGAAAGCACCCTAGGGAACAAAGATGAACAATTGCAGGTTATTTGTCATCAACAGTTTGTGGAGTGCTTAAGCACACTGAGTGACAGCAAGATGACTTTATACCTATGCATATTAAGTGTAATATAGTCTGGTGAACTCTTTGGTGATTTAACAATGGGAAGACAAATGAATATAATGGCTTTAAACTACAAGACAGTAGATTTAGATTCAATATTCAGAATAAATTATTCACTCAGTGGATGGTGAGGCACTGGCACAGGCTGTCCAGAAAAGTTGTGGATGCCCCAACTCAGGAGGTGTTCAAGGGCAGGTTAGATGGGGCTTTGGGCAACCTGACCTAGCAAGGGCATTCCTGCCTGTGGCAGAGAAGTCAGAGAAATTAAAAATTGGCCACTTCTGCTCTTGTGCACCCCACACCCCAAAGGCTAAGCACACCCCTGCATTCAGGCAGGTGCACTGGCTCCAGTATTGCCTAGTTGTTAGAGAAAGCAATCTTAATTTTGGGGCTGCTACAGGGAATTGAGTCTCTCAAAGTCATCTTTTTAACTTAGGTCTTGCAAGATTGCATAAGTCAAAAAGCAGTAGAAGAAAAGCAGTAGTAAAGACTGGTGTACCCCATTCATCTCTTCGTTAGCCTGTTGGATAACAGCATCCAGTGACAAAGTCCTGCCTGGTGCTGACTGACTATTAGAGCTGGTGTGTAGGTAGCTTATCATTCAGAAAAGCATGAATGTTTATCTGAAATGAACCGGTGTGGGGCAAAAGAAAGCAATAGCAGTGCATTATACTGGGATATAAGTGCTACAGAGCAACAGAAAATGACAACAATTGGCTTACTCCCTTCTGATGACCAGTAACAGTTCAAGAGGAGTGCAATCTAAAGAGACATGCTGCTTCACTGGCTGCTAATCCTTAAATGATGGTGAGGAGGGGTGGGCCCAGGGTCCAGCCCTTCCAGTCACTCAGGTGCACTGCTTTCACCTGAGCTCCCAGGGTTAGCCATGCTTTCTCACCTCCTACTCAACCATTGGTTCAGGCCATGAACTGGCAATTCCCATGCAACTGGAAAAATGATATGCAGCAGTCTACTGAAGTACTTAAGGACACTCTAACGGCAAACATTACAGAGGGCAATTTGTCTGGAAATACTTCGTGCTCATAGCTACTGGCAAGTAGAAATAAAGCCCATAGTGTAAAGGAGCACAGGCCTCATTTGTGTCCATCCATAAGACAACACGCGTGGCAAAGAAAACAGCAGCCAGATGGCTTTACTGTCACTAGAAACCGTAGAACAAAAAGTGGTTATCAAATATAGGTAAGCACTGTTACCAGTGAATCTGTCATATTTACTTATACACTGCTGGTCTAATGCTATCATCCTCACCTAAAGACACCAGATCAGTTTGAAAAGCCTACTGCATCATCCACCCACAAGCAGAACCTCATGGCACTTGGATAATACCACCATTCCAGGTCATAAGAACTGGTTTATACTTACTCTCCCAGAAAACTTATTAACAATACCCCTTTCTCACTTTTCTCACAGTTTCTCTTCAGTAATAAATAGCCCCGATGAAAATTCAGAATGGGAACACAATGGATACCCAGATGGTTTCACTTAGGGAACTTTGGCATATATATTCTGCTATTTACTATTTCCTTACCGAGCTAATCTTTTGAGTAGGTGGGAGTGCTGATAACTGCCCATGGTGAAAACATCAGAAGGTAGGTACATGTTCACATTGGCGATCGCTACGTTAGCAGTGGGATCAATGTGTTAGATACACACCTGAGAAAACAGGACATGGAGAATGAGTATGAAAAATAAGTCCATACTTTTCTAACTTAACTAGATACATACCATAACATTTAGCCTTGACACTTACATATTATTACAGACAGAATTCTTCCTTTTTAGACTTCATATATTCTGTACAACTGCTATTTTGTTGTGCTAATGACACCATATGCCTTCTAAAAGGTGGTGGCAGCTATCCAGTAGTAATGTATATAAACAAAGTACGGCTAGTTTAGAGCTTAACTAGCCTTTACAGACCAGCAGAACCAAACTGACCCAACACTGCAAACCAAGTTCTTTTCAGTTTGTTTCCAGCAGAAATTTCACCTCTTTCCTTTCACTCTCTTGCTGAACCTTTACTAGATCCTGTGCAGGCCACAGCAAATCAATTGTTCATTGGCAGACAAGCCTAGGACTACAACACTTACTTAATGTTCTAGGATCCAGTGTTAAATGAAAAGATAAAAGGATACAGTAAAGCAGAGAAAAATGTCCTTCCCACCATTTCTCCAGCAACTGATAATGGATAAAATTGATTATCTGTATTTCAGATGACACTGTTTTCAATGAGAGTCCTCAGATGAAATGCTGTATGCATCACTAGAATGCATCATTAATCATCAACGCATGCATCATTAGAATTCTGTTGCCATTTCTCCTGATGGAACTATACATCTGGAAATTCTGAAGTCCTTTTTCCCTTCTTAAGTTTTTCTTTACTCTAAAAAATGTTTATGCAGCGATCTCTATTGTTGCTTTATTTATTTATTTCCACAGGCAGCTTTCAGTTATTTAAATCCCCTGAAGGAAATAAAATAATTTACTGACCAAAGTAACCAGTTACCTGAATTTATCTCATTTAATCAATTAGTCATGTCTACATCTCCAGTTCTGTCGTAGGTAAGGTATATTGCTTACCAATATGCAGGCAACATTGTCTCTCCAGACATCGACCACTCACATCCACTCATCCATGCAAAAAGAACGAGCTTCTGATTTTGTGCTTCTCCTTCGCGGTCACAGGTGGAGCACGTTCCCTTTGGTGGTTCTACTGTTTCCTTTAATGTGAATAATTTCATACCCTCCTCGTACTCTCCGATTACATCATTATTTTCTAATAAGCATATTTGTGGATTTTATCTGTTGATTGCTTTTGCCTAGAAGGCCTCAAACCAGAGTTATTTCAAGGCCAAGAAGAAGAAACCAGTTCTTAAAAAGAAAAAAGTACAGCAATCCATCAGTGTGCTACACTGACAGTTTAATATGCACGATCAGTACGCTGAGCTGCCAGCCTTTCCATAAAGCCATTAGCCATGTTTTCACAGAGAGCATCAGGTTGGACAACGCAAAGTTTACCAATAACTAAGATTATATGGCAATTTGGAAGTCAATAAACACAGCTGTCGTACTGGCTGCCGATGTTCTGACAACCAGCAATTTTTCTCAGTCACTGTGCACATCAAACTTAATCTGTCACACTTAGGATTACTAGCAGAGCACTAGGCAACACGTCACAAGAAACAACAGTGTGCTGGAAAGACATAATACCAGATGTCTTTGTTTGTAGTTAGCTGGATTTAATACAATTTTGTTTTCTTTCCTTGAGCCCTCTCTCCTCCAAGATGGCCAAGGAGGAATATGCTCAGAGGATCAGCTTCCTGATCCTGCTGGAGTTGGTTCGGGCTGCCAGTCGTTGCTGAAGGTCTCTCAGTTACCTGCAGGGATGCCAGCCTCCCAGAGAAACACACACATCCCGAACAGAACCACAGCATCAGCTCTGAAATGGACAGATGCTTTTCTGCTCTGGGCTCCTCTGACTTCAGGGACAGTATAGAGAGAATAAAGCATATCACTGAGGTCCACTCTGAGTTTCCATTGTGAGACAAATTGTCAATTATATGTTTCAATTAGTGAAACTAAAAGCCTTGAGCTCAGTTTAACCACCTAAATTGGAGGAAAAAAAAAAAAAAAACACAAAAACCTGACAGAATCAGATTTATACAACAGCTATTTGTGTCAGAAATGACATCAACATTTCTTAGTAATGTGTTCAGAATGTGCTCTGTGTCAGAAGCAGAAGACAAACTGCCTTCCCACCGTTCTGCAAACTCAGCCCCGAATTGCAGCAGCCCTTATTTCAGTCTCAAAGCTCACACCTGCAGTGCAGCCCTGACCTGACTCACTGGGAACCTTCTCTTCTGGGGAGAGTGCCAATCACAACAACCCTTCAATGCGGTGACACTTCTGCATCGGGGAAAATGTCACCCAGCTGAGACTGAAATATTAATTCGTCTCTGACATGTCTCACCTGAGCAGCTGAAGACTGGTTCTTTAGTTCTACAGTTCCACTTGTCCCTGCCATGCCTTCCCATTCCCTGTCCCACCAGACAGGTTATTTCTGACTGATATTACAGTAATCTCATGACTTTATTACCATACCAAAGTGGAATTATACTCAAAAGCACCTTAGTAAGATAAACAGATAAATAAAATCTCACAGAGTATTACATTCATTGAGGGTCAGTGAGAGCACGTGATCCTTGCTTAGGTAACAAGGGATGAACTCACCATGGCTCATTCTGCACACTCAGCCCAACTAAAAGAAACAAAGATAGGCAGACCAAAGAGTGTCCCTTCTGTTGCACGTGCAGCCTTGTTACATTCACATCTAAGGATGCGACTGATGGCCTTACCTCAATACAGGGGGATTGCGACCCTGGTTTTGCATTGAAATTCATGTGATATGTATGTAGATATCATGCAAGCTAAAACAAGCTACGACTGATGATGCCTAGCTTTGTTCCTTCTAGATGATTAACAGGAAAAAAAGGAAAATTTGCTTCTGCTGCTAATGGGAGAGGTAAACACAAATGGCAAATGGAAATAAATGGGCTATTTCTGTCTTCTCAGACAAACTGTCATTCTAGACCAAAATTCCAGCTGTTGATTAATTAAGTTGAATATTTTTATTTCAGGTGAGGATCTGACCCCTTGAACCCCCTCGGTTTGAACAGGGGATCTTGTAAAGGCCTTAGATGAGTTTTAATGTTAAGGCTGGTGAGAAATACAATGTGATACTTAAGCTCAACCAACAGCTACAAGGAGCCGTGAGCTCTGAAAATGCTGCAGGACCACTCCTCACTGCCTGGCAGCATGGGTGCAGCTGACTGCTGGAGGCGAAACGGGGCAGGACCTGCCCGCTCCTCCTGTGGTCAGCAGTACTGAACTCTGCCAACATGCAATTGCTCTCCTTCCAGTGAAGGAGCTGAAAATAAAAGCAAATTTACCAGCTGTGTGCATTCCACTCTTTCACTCGGGTACGCTGGGAGCACCGATCTCTGCAATCTCACAGGCTGCTAAGGCCGGCGGTTTGTCAATCGCTGGCACCCTCTGGTGGAAGAGAACACAGAGAAGATTTTATTGCTTAAGAAACACGACCAGAATCATCTTCTCTAAGAGAAACGAGGCATATTTTTTCAGGGTTCTGCCATGTCGTTGCTGTCAGTCCACATGAACTGCAAGGAGCCTCTGCTTTTAGTTGTTCAGGTTGAAATTCTTCTAGAAGTTAAGGCAGTGAAGGGACATTCAGCCAAGCATATCGGTAGCTCAAGCACAATGAGCTCAGGACCAGGTCAGCTCAGCCTCAGCAGGCTCTGCACCCAGGAGCACATTTGCTGTGTGCGGCAGCAGCTAACTAAGGCAAGGTCAGGTCTGGGTTACAAACCTTTGCCGACTTGGCCACACTTGCTGTAGATGAAGCACTACATGGAGTTGAAACTGTTAAACAGCAAAATGAACGCACTCATCCTGATATTAACCAGGGCTGAAGAATGAGCAATGAGGCATCTTAGCAAAGCTGCAGTTTTGTAACCCACAACTAATTCCTAGCGCGTCCTACGCTCAAGACCCGTCTAGATACCTACCTGTGCAACCTGGGCTAGGGAGCTGCTTTGGCAGGGGGTTGGACTCAATGATCTCTACAATTCTGGGACTGTGTAAATATATGAGCTGCTACAGATCTGGCCAGAGTTAACCCTCCAGGACAGACATCTCTCTGGTGGCTGGAAAAGAGAAGGGCAGCCGCCCAGAACACGGGTTGAACTTCAAAGCCACACTTTAAATTGTTCCTTTTTTCTCCTCGCTGATTATTTTGCATTGTATCTGAGATCAGTCAGAGAGAAGAAAAAGACTTTGAGCAGGAGACTGAAGTAATGCATGACAGAAGTGTTCGACGTTTTATGTCTGGGGGATTTAGTCCCTTATCTCAGATGCCAGCTGAGGGGAATGAAAGACTTTCCTCAGAACGATGAAAATTAAAACATCACTTACAAGAAGTAATGTTCAGACTGAAAGAGGTTTAGACGTTCACCTTGAGGTTTGGCTTTGATTAAGTACCCAGAAATAACAGCACCTCTTAAAATGATCTAAACCCCTTGGTAATGAGCGGGTGGGAGGGTACCCTGCTTCTCCTGCACTTTCTGCAGGCTGCTGGGCATGGGAACAGCTCAAAGCAGCCATTTAGCCTTAGTTTGTACTCAGAAATCTTTCAGAGAGGTTCTTATTTTAATGGTCACAGAGCATTAAGGTAAAAGAGTAGAAATACTAAGTGAGTACTTAGTATTTACTTTTCTAAATGTCTAGAATGGTTTAGGTTATGTGATGGTAAAAGTTCAGTTTACTGTTTCTCTTCTTGGAACAGTTTCCTCTTACCTGAATTCCAAGTGATGGTTGTACTGCACACAGCACCGTTTGTGGCTCAGCGCTCTCCCCAGCTGCTTTCTCTTCTCAATCCAACCATGTGTTCTTCCCTTTGCTGTGCAGAGCTCACATATTTGCTTTTCCTTAGGGGCTGTTGAGACATTTTAGGACCAAATTAATCCCTTGTCATTAAAGGAAATAAAGAGAATGGCACCAGAAAAAGATTTGACCCCTATTTTTTATTTATTTATTTATTTTTTTACCACATGCTGAGTTCTGCTTTATTAAAGTCCATGTGGCAGAACTGTATTCTGAAACAACAAACACCATTCAGCTTCACAGTGTTTACACACAACCCATTCTGGGATAAACCCCAACTAATAGTCCAGGGTTAAGGGTTCTGCAGCCCATGCTCATGGCCATCATCTCTGGTGTCTCTCTTCTGTGGTCTCAGTTCATCTGAGACATCCACACCAGTGCTATGATGTGATGAATCGTGCCAGCTCAATCATGAAAAAAAGAGGATTAAAAAGAGAGATTGTGACAGGTGGTCCCCAGACCTCAGGCTGGTGAAGATTAAGGCAGTTCCGCAGTGGTTGTGTGAGTGGCACATAGTCTGCCTGCAAATTCAAAGCAGAGATAAGTGACTGATGGCATATAAGGTTTCTCTCAAGTGTCAGAGCAATTGCAGAACTGCCAAGCAGATCACAACTTGTGTCTGCAGAATGCAAGACAGTGTCAGGAGAGATGATCACAGGAGACATCAAAGCAACTTCAAGAAAGGAACAAGCATTAACCAGGAAGTGCTATGAAGAGACAGAAAGAACGAGTCTTGCAACGGACATCTAAATCACTGCTTAATTTAATCCCCAGTAAGGGTATCCATGCTCTAAGTGCAGCACCGGGACTGACCTGGGTAAGGCTAGTCAACAAGCACCTTAGTTCTCTTCTGAGAAGTCCTAAGTGATGGGGCATCTTTCACAGAATGTCCTCTTTGCTATTTTGCATATTTTCTGTCTCTCTGTTTTTCTGTGGAGGGGGGGAAGGAAAACTGGAATCTTCGACTACTGAGTCCCAAACCTCCATTCTCTACATTGCCTTGCTCCCACAGATGTAAGGAGGTATCTACTGTCTCCCATCTTCTTTTCTCAGTGTAAATATGAAGGATGAGTTCGTGCACAAATTATTTAGTAACTTGCTGGTCTTTATTTTCAGCGCCTAAAGTAGTCTTAGGAAAAGCACTGCAGGACTTCCAGCACATTGTTATGGTTACCACTTCGATAAATATAGCCCTGTTCTGTCTGTCCGCTCCTCTCTCTGCTGACTCCTTATTGACTTTCCAATCAGACATAAGATTCTTTCCTTTATTTTTTGTATCTTCACAGCTTTCCCCTCAACTGGTCTCCAAAACCTTCATGACCAGTCTTCACTTCTT
The DNA here is from genome assembly GCA_023055505.1 of Callipepla californica brunnescens. Taxonomy (NCBI): domain Eukaryota; kingdom Metazoa; phylum Chordata; class Aves; order Galliformes; family Odontophoridae; genus Callipepla; species Callipepla californica. Next base: position 7,779,317 of record JALIRH010000013.1, read on the forward strand.
CTACCATCTCTCAATCGCTATGACAATGCTCATTCCAATTCCAGTTCCCTGCAAGCCCATGGAAAGCTTCTGAATTGTTAAAACAAGTGAAATTCCTATGGTTTGGGTTGGGTTTTTTTTTGCTCTATTTTCCCTGTTAGTTACAAGGGCCTCCTCTCAAACAACTGAAAGCCAGCTCCACTTCAGAGACACACTGCAATTAATCCACAGCTGTTTGTCCAAAGGAAGCTGAACTCAGTGGTGATGGGGAGCTCACTCTCTCATCGTGCTTCCATCAATCAGAACACCAAACACAAAACCTATTAACAAATCAGGACAGAAACAATTTCTGTATTATTTGATGACCTGGCACGTTCCTTGACTTCCAGTTAGGTATTGCATGCAGAAATACAAACGCAAGTGCTGTACCACAACCTAACAGACACCCTGTCAGGACGTATTCCTGACCGTGCTCTGGTGAAGCAAACACCCGTGAAGACCTTCAGTTAAGCTCACGAAGCATGATTCAAGCTGTCACAGTGCTTCTCAGTGCCTTCAGTCCAGATAGAAGCATCAAGCATCTGCCAGCAGCCTTTGCTGGAACATTCCTCATGCAGAAATGTTCAACAGAAAATAATAAAAGCCCAAGAGGTCAGATATTCATCCAATTTTGAGCAGGCGATTTTAAGAGCAAGCCTTCCTGTGAGATTCCCAGCATTTCAGGCTTCTAATCCCTTTGTGAATTCTGAAGCAGCTGGATCCAAAACAGAAAGAACACAATGAACTGGATAAGAAATCCAGACCTGTTTGAACTCCAGACACATTGTGATTTGAGTTGGCAGTGGAAGTTTGGCTAAAGTTTTCCCATGTTTGCTCTGCAGGCTCAGCACCACCTGGGGCTGATCTTTACACAGATGGAGCTCCTGCTGGCTTCCAGTGAATCCTGAGGACTGGTCCACACTTGAAATCAGCTCTATTGTACAGGAACAATCAGGAGCATTCAGGCTGAATAGCACACCAAAAAGCACACCTCCACAAATCACCACCTCGTAAGTTCCATGCTCTCCTCTAGTAACTGCCTCTAATGGATGCCTTGTGTTTTAAGGCAGTGAGCGCCTTGGGCTGCCTGGCCTTTTCGGGGGGAGTGGGACTCAGACAGGGGGGGCATAGCCAAGCAGGGAACAAATGAATACCAGATTTCTTCCCAAAAAGATCTCTTTCGTGGTAGAAAAGAGCAGAAATCAGGCTGGCTCTTCTGTAAGGAGAGAACAGTTGTGTCATCAGAAGAGGGAAAGAAGGAAAATCACCAGGAGCAGAAGGGCTCTCAAGGACTAATGCAACGAAAATGTAGGACCTGGATCAGTGCTGAAGACTGTTCAGAATGAATGGTACTGTCAAACACCCCCCAAAAAACTAACAGCATTGTACCTCCTGATGTGAGTCACCTCTGGTCCTTTCTCTTTGCTGAGGAAGAACAGCACTGATTGTTTTTAACGTTTGCTGGGTTTGTTTTTAAAGAGGTGAAAACAAGAATGTTAAAAACAGGCTCCAATTAGCTTGCTGTGTCCAAGCAAGCCATCACACGCAGATCACCAAGCAGCCCACCTGGGACTGTATCAGCTACACAAAACTACTGTTCCTACTGTACATACAGATCAAAGACAGGGTTGTATTCTCTCTCAGGCACCTCTGAAGCAGGATGTTATGAAGTCTGTTGTCTTTTTCTTTATTTATCTTGTGGTAGCTCTGTGTACATTCCTGAAAGTGAAGCTCAATTAAATTTGCTGCTCACTTTAAAGTGAAAAGACAAACCACCCTAAACTGACAGTGAAAAAATAAACAAATAAGTAAACTGGAGAGCTCTGCAGCCCTCAAGAGAACAAGGTATTCCTACCAGCACCCTCTGTTCCTAATGCCCCGTGGTGCCTGCTCTGATGCTCTTCCCTGAGCTTGTGTTGTTAAAGCCACTCTTTAGTGGGACATTGCTCACATGGGACACACAGCACTACAGGCGTACCAAAAGGCTTCTACTAAACAGTAATTGTTGCTATATAAAACACACAATGATTGTGCACCCCTTCTTAAACCAATAAATAAATTCACAGGTCTGATCCTTTTCTTGAGCAGAGGCAGGATGCATTTTTGCAGATCCTAACATCGTTAATTCACTAGTCTGCTTTCACCTAAAACCTGTCCAAAGCACTGACTCAAAAAGAGACAGTCATTAGATTATAGAGAGCTCTTCTCTTGACAAGAAACTGTATCTTCAGAAATGAGCTGATACTGTGGCTTTCCCTTCATCATTACATTAGTTCCTCCTGCAGCTTCCTCATTACAGAGATGGAGGATCCATTTAGCTAAGGATGTACCCACAGCATGCCCCTGTCCTGGACATCCCTTCATTGATCACCTTTCAGTAACAGTGTGCAGAGAGAAGTGTGTTTACCTATCACCTCGGCACGTGGGTGTCCTACCTCTAACCTGAATTCCTTTTTATATTTTCCTGTATTCTTCACTTCCTTTAATTACAACGTAATAAAGCAATACCACCATCAGCACTAATCTGCTGAAAGACAAACCTGCAGGCAGCAAGCAGTTGCTGCAGGGCGGTTCCTGTCTGCTTTAAACAGTGTCACAATTAGGAAACCAGTGTATGAGGCTGTGTGTATCAGCAGCACACGTGTCGGATGCAGCTCCACAGAGTTTCACTTTCAGTCCTCGGAGGCTCAGTTTCAGTCTCTCAGGTCTGGTTCCCTGCCTGCTCTCCTTCCATGCTCATTCCTTGCTGACAGGTCTGGTTCTTGTTTCACCACCTTCAAACCTCCCTCAAGGAGATGTTCCCACTGAACTAGCTCCTCCTCTCCAGTATTCACCTACCCATGTGCATTAGAGTGATGGGGACAGCAGGCAGAAGGTTATCATACAGTTAAGCAGAAACATTCATCCTCCTAGGCTCTCAGACCAGCACCTTTTATCTTCTCCACACTTCCCTCCCTGTGCATCAAGACACCCCAGGAAGCAACGGATTGCAGAGCAGGACCCACCCTGCAGTGAGCTGCTGGAAGCAGGTGGCACTGCTGCTGCACACCAAGTGTGGCAAAAACTGTGTGGAGAAGTAGCTGGGAACACAGCATGATGTGTTTCAATCGATCATAGCATATTTACATAATTTCTCATAGGCAGCACTGACTTCAGTGCTGTGAAAGATGAGGATGCAGGACATCAAAGACACTTCCCAAGGACCTAGGGAAGGAAAAAGTGAGATATTCATCTGCATGGAGGGCTTTTATGGGCATGCTGGCTTGCTGTTGTAGGGCAGCTGCCAACAGGGAGTGTTCTTAGTGTGCTTCCTGTATTTCACCTTTCTTTAAGGAGGGCCCGATCCTAGGCAGTGCCAGCAGGCAGCATTGGAGGAAAGTGGCCTTCACAGCACGAGGCCAGGACTATCAACACCTTGTAGCATCAAACTATCACACTGCAGACTCCTGTGAGCTGGCAGGGATTGTTTTTTCCAGTGTTTCCTGTTGTGAGTGTTCACTTGGCATTAAAAAATGGCAAGAAGAGAGCTGAAATCCGGTTGTCGTGTTCAACCTTCAACAACGAAGTAGATTACAAAACACTTAGGCTGAACAATGGGAAGGCAAAGCAGCTGCAAATTAGGAAGTTTCCAGCATCTACTTTCTGTTTAGAATAACAGGAGTTGTTCATCAGCCAGCTGCCCACATAAAATCCACAAGAGAAATGTACATTTCCCTAAAAAAGAGAAACAACCATCACATGGGAAAAGAAAGACTTTTCTCTAAGAGCTATTTCCATGGCAACTTCTAAATTCAAAGCTCAAGCTCTTTTGGCTGCAGGGATACTCAGAAAAGGTAACAAAATTGTTGTTGTTCATAATGGCAAAACCATCGTTTGTCTCTCATGAAAATTAAGCTGGAAGTTTTTGTGCAAAACTTGCCCAAATCCAGCTAAAAAATCTGGGTGAGAGGGGGGTTGAGGGAATGTCACCCTGAGAAAAAACGTAAGGAATTAGAATAGGAACATACTGATGTGTTCACTCTTGTAGTTTACAACCAGCATCTAATCACGCTTTTTACCCTGTCAAAATTCAAAGCTGGCCGCATATTATGTGACCAATTTTTATACACAAATAAATTAATCTGCAGCACTCTGGTGGACATCACAGCACAGAACGGTCTATGTCCAACTGAAGGTGAGAGATTTTAAATCAGGAAACAAACGCTCCCTGGAATACACAAAAAAAACCACAGACCTTGGTAGAGCCTTGAGAGTTCCACTCCAGTACTTGAGGAGTCCGTTCCATAGCAGTGCATCGCTCACCCCGGCTGTCTCCATCAGCTGCTGGGGCTGCTTGGAATTGTGTAGACTGTGCCCATGGATTTACAGGATTGGGTCCAATGCTAATCAGTCAGCCTTATACTAGCAGAGCTGAAATGCAGCAAGGTGAAATGCACAGCTCAATTCACTGCGCAGCGTTTGGAAAAGTTGTTAGTTCTAAACAGAGACTTCATTAAGCATCACTGAAAACAAGGATCTCTCCAACCATGGCTGCTTTTCAAAAAGCCTATTAGAAAGCGCTGCATGGAAGGTAACTCACTGGCAAAAATGCTGATGCCTTTGGCAGATCAAAACTCAACTGAAACTATGAAATCATTAAGAGCACAGATGTGGAAGCTGATACCAAACATTAAAACAAAAATTACCAGAAGGTTTCTAGATGAAGAGGTCACTGCCACTCCTGTGCTACTGTAGTCTTTGCAAAGCAGCTGAGCTGATCAGCCTCCACCAATGTGTAGCAATTACAATTCAGAGCTCTCTGCAAGTGGTCCCTGTAACTTCTTTCTGTTTCTACAATTCGATTTCTCACTTGTTATCATGCATCACCCCCAACTCAATTCCTCTTCTTCCACCTGCGACAGTTCAGATACTCCACAAACCTCCACGGGAGCGAAGCTTTGGTAGAAGGACAGTGCCCAGCTCACCTTGGCCTCGATGGATGCTGCTTTCAGTGCAAACTCCTTCCCGTGTGGGAGATGTGCACCTCTGGCAGGATCCAGCAGCTGATCCCCACAGGAATGGAGGACAGAGGTGAGGAAGGTGGAGCTGGATACCTTGTGGACACAGTGCTAATATGTGCCCTGTTAGTGTAAGGCAGGGTGACCAAGCGGTGATCTCAGGAGTTCATGTCTGAGAAAACACATCAGCATACAGCCTGGACTGCATTCTGCTTCACGTCAAGAAGTTATTGGGAACTTAAAAGAGAATTGGCAAGCGTTTGAATGCATTAGTATGTGTATCAATCTTGTTTTCTATTTATGAAGATTCTGGTTCCCGGGTTTTGTATTATTTTAATACTATCAAAAAGGGTGAGATTCTGAAGACTTCATACCTGGTCAAGGAGTAGTAGAAGTTGTAGAAATGTTTCACCCTTCTTTCTGACAACCCTTCAAACCACTGTGCCATGCCCTAGGGGACTTGATCTGAATCACCTACCTGTGACACTTCTCCTGTGGACAAAGAAGGGTTGAACTTAACTTTCACACTCCTATGAGATGCAAGGGTGTAAAAAAACTGCCAGTGGTTCACCTGCCCCCAGAGAGCTGGGAGCAACTTCTAGTCCTACTACATGTTTAGTACAGATACAAGGGAAGATAATAAAACAGTATTTTTCTAATAGTGTGAAGAAAGAAAAAAAGACTACCAAACCATCAGCCACTTCATGTGGGTGAAGAATTTCAGAAGATAAAAACAAAACATGACTTAAAATGTGACTCCAATCAGTCAGTTTCCAGTTTTCTGCAACCATGCTGGAAAAGCTCTTCCCTGCTTGGCCTCTTTGTTAAGATGCACGCTGCCTGACCGCAGCCATCCCTCCTGCAGCAGGACACCAATAGGAAGAAGTTGTCAAAACACACTGCTCACTGTTGGAGCATTTTAACACCTCTTCCTCACAGCATGGAAACCGAAGTGATTATGCTATGAAGGCATGCCGAAAGGCCTCCACAGGTGTCACCAGGGAGAGCAGGGACCAAGGCTTAACAATGTGTGTGCATAAAAGGTAAACTCTAACAGCCTGACCTGCATCAGTACTGCCCATCAGAGAGAGACTGCTACAGCAAAGGTACTTGGAGACATCACTTGTCAACCGATGGAACTGCTCTTCAAAAAGCAAATCTGACCTTAGACTGCTTTATCTATGTTTTACTGTGGAACATTACATCTTGCTCTAGTGATCAGTATGTCCTGCCTAATGCTGACACTAAGCACGCACATATCCTGCTGCCTGAGACCATAGGGGCAAGCTGACGTAGCTGGAGGACTTCTTGACATTTTCATGGGTGTGAATCAGAAATTTCACATCTTAGTTGACCCAGGGTATGGCTTCGGAACTGGGCAAGCAAGTATTATTAAAGAACAGTGAAAACAAAATATCCTGAAAATAAAAGCTTCCCCAAAATACTGAGATCTGAGTGTCACACACCTGGTTTACTTCTGGAAAACAAACAAAAACAGCAACAAAGTAAGGCCTCTGGAACGATACTAGCTTGAACTTGGCCAAATATGCTGTTCTCTTTACAGTAAGGGAAACATTACTGGGATTCATTGATACCTGTGCCAACAAAGCACTGCAGGAGCACTGCTGGTTTTTAATGTCAGGTTTCAAACTTGTATCGCTGGAAGTGCTTCAAAAATGCTTTCCTCTTCTTCTTTTTCTTTTTTTTTTTTTTTTTTTATTAAATATCTGGTACCAGTTGCTTGCCATTGGCTTAGGACAGTCTGTAGCAAAATGCAGTATTTTATCAGGTTAGCATCCAATTTTGATATTGCACTGACAAAAACTCCAGTCAGTTCAGAGACAGATAAACAAGAGGAATTTGTAGCACTGATGCTGCTGGAAGATGCATTTTATGCTCAGTAGATGTGAGCATTAGAAATACAGAGTAGGTGATCTTGTCAGCCCATCCCTCCTTTCCTGAGTCGTGATTGTTCCAGCACAGTTTTCTGAACTAGAAACAAAGGAACGTTGAGCTGGCAGTCAGGACACCTAAACCACACGTGTACCGACCTCCTGCCAATGACAGGAATCTCCAGGAGGTGGCTGAAGGAGGCTTTAAATGAGATAAGGGAGCAGAGAAGCTGCTTTCCTGGTTGCAAGACAGAAAACGTGTAGCATTAAAGAGAAGAAAGCTGATCAGAACCGAGGAGCAGAAAAGCTGGATGATCCCCGAGATCTCTACCTTAGGTGCTCCTTGGCTGGGATTAGCAGCTAGCATTCCTCTCCTCTACCTTCCCCTACACCTGAACAGCTGAGACAGAAAGCAAAGGGGCTTAACCGAGCAGAACACAAAGATAGCACCGGGTACAGGTTTTCCTGGATCCCCTTCCCAACGTTGTCTGTAACCTCAGGGTTAAAGCAACAATGCCAGGTCAAATACTTCAAGTGTGTGATATTTTCCAAGATTACAAGTTGTGAAAAGAGAAAACAAGAAGTACCTAACTCACTGCACCCCGAGGGCCACGGAGACGTTTTACAAAGAGCTGTTTGCCAACGCTGCCATCGAGCAGCACTGCGGCCTCAGCTCACGGCTGAATGAGAACCTGTTCATGAGGAGGGGGCTGAAAACTAGCACAGAGTATCCTTTATGCAAGCATTATCCTTTTTCTGATCAGAGGAGCCTCGCTTCTGAGGTTAGCACACCTTTAGGTGGATGGGATATGCCCATACTAATGTCTCTTCTCTAAACTAGACTGCTTTTCCTGCTTCAAGCCAAACAAGTACCATACAGCAGCTAATAGTCTACTTAGCTCCCAGAGTACCGGGCTCTTGGCTTGCTTTGCTTCATGATGCTCCAATCACATTCCTTCCAATCCCTAATTAAGAAATGCTCTAATTAAGAAATGATTTACGCTCTTTAAACCTCAGAAACGACACAGGTGATCCGCACTGTTCTCACTGTATTCTCTCCAGATTGAGAACGAAGGAACTTCAGAAGATCAGAAGAAGGAATTGAAAAGGTGAGCTTCAGCTCCGGAGACTTTGTGAGCCTTGCACAACGGTGTCCAGCTGGTTTCCTAGGGCTATGTCTGTCATCGCCTTTGTTTGAACAGCGATTTTCATTTTATTTAATTTCACATGTTCCTAATGGATCTGAGATTATCTGAAATGTAATTCTTAATTCTGTCTAAATACCTGAACAAACCAAGCTAGTTGAGAATAGGACAGAGCTGAACGTTGCACTGATTTGTGTCTCCGTATTATTCCCAGTGGGTTCTTCTTTTTGTGTCAGTTTGCATGTTCTTATTTAGCACTAATTCAACATACAGTTCTGATCAGTGCACTCTGTGCTACTAGAAACCAAGAAGAAGGCACTCTAAAGAGCTTTTTCTCCTAACACTGTATTTTCTCCTAACACTGTAAATCCATGAATTTGCAAGTGCTGAATAAAAATTTCACAAGGTCTGCCCAGCACATTGCGAGGAAAACAAGAGTACAGAAGAGTTGTACAGGGTCCACTGTTCATTTCTTTCAAAGCCACACAGCATATTGGCAGAACTCGGACTGTGTTCTGGCAATTACAGTCCTGTACCTTAGGTAAGTCTCCTATTGCTGTTTATTATGAGTGTTACTGATGCTGTATCCTTTTCCATGTTTATGCTAAGTGCTTCACCAAGATCTGCACCAATTCATTCCAACCAAATCCACTCCTCTATGAGCTGAAAGAGCCCCCTCCCTCCCAAACCTTCTAGCAGAGCGACACTGGTTCACTCTTCTTCATCACCAGGAACTCTGGCAAACAGACCAAAAATTGTCAATAGGCTCAGTGTGTTTTTGTACACATTTGTGAGATCTCAAACCAGGGAGAAGGATTCCTCATATGGGTGTACATTATTTCCTTAGCAACTTCCTTCAAGTGTAGCTGATTACAATGTAAGTGCTAAGTTGGAAATTACATATATATATATACACACACCCACACACTTATAAGGCAGTGAAAAATTGCATTTATTTCTGTTGCTCTGAAACTGTTTGCATGTCCTTATATTACTACTCTATATTGTAGAGTGCCTAGATGGAATGGACAGAGTCTATCAGAGCCTTGCATACTAGAAAGCATCTGTTAGAGCTCCAGCAGCTTAATACAGATACATGAAGGTGAAGGAGGTTCAAAGGACTCAACAAGGCTGGCTGTTTCTAATGCAACACGCTAGGGCACCAAGGAACACACACAATCCTCCATCCACTGGGTGCACGTGGCTGCAGAACACAGCATCTGACGTGGCAGTGAATGTGGTGCTGCATCAGATCTCACAAACACAGAGAGGAAAAAGGCTGCAGTCTCCTTTTCCCCACTAGATCTATTCCTACGTAGGGAGAAAAAAAAGCAAACAAACCAAAACAAACAAACCACACAACATCCTTATGTACTCCCCCTTCCTTCTAGGGCCTCTGAGATGCAAAGCATATCTATAAACAGGCGGTCTTGCTGGCACACTTTGTTTGTCCTCTAAATTAAATAAGCTCCCTTGAGCAGGAGCGCCGTGGGAGGTCTCAGCCTGCACAAAGTGTGCTGCCAGCTTGCTTCTTCTCCTTGGATGCATGATGGCTAGCACAGCAGCCCAGCTGCTGACTTCAAGCTTTATCCCTGCTTCTGTGACATCAGACAGAAATTGCTTACCCAGGGATAGAGAGCAGCTGCCCAGCAGTCTGAGTTCAGACACAGAATGAAGCTGAAAACGTTCCTCTTTTCCTCAGAAATACAGCACAGAGCTGCACGTGCTGGCCTGCCCACCTACACACCTGATGCCTGCCTGCATGCTTTCATGTTGATCTGCACATGAATTTTTGCTGGAATAACTCTGAAGATCTTAATAGTCCTTTATTTTACCAACAGAAGACTTCCAGGAAGTTCTAACATTTATTAACAGGTATCAGAGAACCCATCTCACAGGCATTCATGGTTATCTTATGCTTTCTACTGCTGATTATTTCAATCTCTTCTTGTTCAGAGCATCACATCTATTACTTTCATAAAAAATTAATGATGCCTCATTCTGAGACTTTTTCATGTACAGATGAAAATATGCCGTGTTCTGCTAGCCCTTTATTAATTTGCCTTATTCTTTGGAAAAGTTGCCTGGCAATGAGTTTGATGGGCACCTTGGAAGCTGAAGTTCAAACTTCCAAAGTCCATTCTTACAGTTGATTCACCTTTACTCTGTTAGAAACTAAGAAAACTTGATTCTGGATCCAAAACCTCATTACGGTTAGCACAAGACCAGGTTCTTGTCCATAGGTGCTCAGGCAATATCAGTGCCAGCAACATTTCACAAATACAGCCAGACTGCCACTGGGAAGCAACCAAGTGCTTTTAGTACAGACACAGCTTATATTGACAGACATACACGTTGTACCAGTAAAATTACTTCCAAGAACAACTCAACCTCTAGAATAGCTGCACAGAATGTTTTCTTATTATATCTCTGTACGGGATTGCTTGATGGAACGCTCAGGTACTGCTGTAATTTTGACTAAGATAGAAGTGTCAGAAAAAGTCCTCAGTGCAGACAGGGAGAGAGATATGTCACTTCATTACTCTCAAGGACTGCAGCTGACTTAATGTCTCTGGTTTCTTCAGTCAAAGGGTTATGTGATCCAAATGCAATTTGAGGTTTGGAGAAACAGGGATTCAGTTTGACTCTTAGCAGAACATACGATGCAAACAACTCGCAGTGCATCCTGCACACTCCAGATTTCTCTGCACCACATCTTCGGGTTCTGCTTATTAAAAGCAGTCACAAAGGCCACATATAGTATCACCTCTCTAATGGAGATCTTATTTTAAATCTTTCTTTGGCTTCTACACACCAGCCCGTAAGGATGCAAGTCCAGTGTGAATATGTGGGAAAAAAAGTTTCCACCCTCAGTATAACAAACCTACTGATAAGTAGTTCTGTCAGCAGCAGAAACTAATGGAGCATGGTTTCCTGCAGAGTTGACTTGTGTTTACATGGCCTGATGCTTAATAAGGTGAAAAATGAGTGAAGCTTTTCTGAGGCTTGCCTACTCATTACCGCTCGCTTTCCTGTGGTCTGTCACACTGGGTAACTCCTACACGTTATCTGTCTCTGTGAGCAGTAACATGATTTGCCTCTTCCACCTGGCTACCTGCTTTCATTAAACTTGTGAAAACTTCTAACCTTTGAGGTTCCAACCCTTGTATCACATATTCATGATTTGATCAATGGATTCCAGATATACCGGGGAAGATTAAAAAGGAAGACTTCTTGCCGAGTAAGAAATATGCCAATCTCATGTCCCTCAACATGTGGTGAGCTCAAGTCTTTCCAACAGGTTTTCTTAAATTTACTTTTGGGATTGTTCACTCCTCATCCCCCATTTCGAATTTCCACACAGTCAGGATTTTGAGCTGGCTGTCATATACAAGCTACGCATACGTTTCTTTCCAGTAGAATGCAAGGCTTTCCTCTATCAAAGCTAGGGGAAACTGAAGTTGTAAACAGCATCCTTTCACAACTGTTAAGTTAGTTGTTCACAGTGTTTTTATTACCAGCTTAAAAGATGAGAAGATTCAGCCAGAAAGGCTGAGACCTGATCACCCTAGAGTTGTGCACTAATACCTGAGCATTTTTATGTGTTCAATAACAATCACAGATTACGTTTCATTGGCCTTTGGTGCAAACAGGAGCAGGAGGCATTCTAGTCTTCTTCTTGAATGGCCATTAATCGTGGTTTCAGCAACAGTTTCTCTGCTTAGACAATTTTACGTAGTCATGGAGGCTGTGGTTTTATTTTAACGTCAGCTATATGAAATACTAGGTAACCTAGCAGTGTAACTTTGATTGAGTGAGGCAGAACAATATGATGACACGTTTATCAGGCTAGCCAGAACATACACTGCAGTGTCTACGCAGCTTTTGTGGTGTATGTTGGCTTTTGGCCAGCACTGTAGAGGTTAATGATACCTGATGTGTCATAAAATCTGCTGAGACAAAGTTAGTATGCAACACTTAAAACAGACTCGAATCAAACAGTTTGTACAAGTTCAATGCTTTGTTCCACATGTCATTGAGGCTTTTGATCTGGTACAGTGAGCCAAAAAAAACAGATTTACCACTTGGCAGAACTACAGGCTTAAGGTAGGGCACACCTTCATTTGATACAAGAGAGACCTTGCACAACACTTGACAAACTACATCATTATTTTAGTAGAAATAAATCTGATCATCGTGAGAATTTCTCTAAGTACTGTAATCAAATCGAATTTACATTACAGTTTGCTATGCAGTGGCAACAGTCACAGCTAGAATTCATGAAACCTCAAGCTTCCACCCAAGCTTTTCCAGTATCAGTGAGTTTCTGCAGGGGATTAATTCAAATTGTGTAAGAGACTCATACAGTGAGTAAGAGAAACTGAACTTGTGGGAGTTCATTTTCCTTGTGCTCATTAATGAGCAATGATCAGATTTCTGAAAGCAAAAATGCTGTGGCTCAAGCAGCATGGGTAACTTACAAACTTACGTTGCTCTCTTACATTTACTATTCCCCCTTAGTGCACAGATGACCTTGTGTTGTGAGTGGGCTTTTAACCCACAAGAAGCTTCAGCAAAATACCCAAAAGAAATTTTACATGACTTCACACATCTATGCTTCACTTTCACTAAGAGAGCTATTTCTTTCAAGTTCCTAATTTTTGAAGGGAAATCTTACAGTTTCTCCAGACATTTTCACTCTAGAGCACATGGCTTACCTGCACTGAAATTTGGTGGAGGTGAGTAGTTCTGGAAAGCTACGATCTAAAGAGTCAATTCTCAGGCAGCAGAGGTCCTCTGGGGAACATTTTTTGTGAGGATTTCCCTGTATGGCTTTAGGTAGAATGTGAATCAGGCTACCAGGATGATGCATGCATGCAGCTCAGTGCTATCCATTAGGGAGGCTGGACAGGGATCTGGGCTCTAACCAGAACAGGGTATTTTCATTAATAATAACACCATTGAGGAGTGGTGAGCAAACTCTTATCTGTCTTAGAGGACAAGTACAGCATTTCAGAATGGCTAAATAAAGACAAGAAGAATAGGATCTGCAGCACGAACATGAGCGGTCAGGACTCTTTCCTATCACAACTCCTCTTGACAATGCAGTGATTCACCATAAGCAGTCAAGGAATTCAAGGCATAAGTAGTATATGCTGAAACAAAACAGGGCTGCTGAACTCAAACAGCAGGGAAGAAGAGCATCTTCATGGCATTCATATAAAAAACTGGTCGCCTTATAAACCTGCTGTGCTCTGAGGAGCAGAGATGAGACTTCCAATGAAGTGGTAGCTGAATCTCAGCCAGAGATGGTAAATCAGACAAAAACTGTCAGTGCTTTTGCAGACGTTATGCTTTTTTAACAAGCTGTGACACAGTAATCCCTGTGCTTTAACTTTTTCTATGAACTTTCTACTGATAAAATTCACTAATTTAATGAACTTGGGCCACCTTTCCATAGGAGTAGAAACAGGGTACTATTACTTGAAAGAATGTATCCGTACTTATTCAGAAATAGACAAGGCAGTCTGAAGGCAGCTGTCAAGAGGAAAGGGAAGAGCAGGCTGTGCAGCACCCCTCCTGTCACACAGCAGGACAGGATTTGCTATGCCACGCAGTGGTTTTTACACAGACTGCAGCATACTCTTCCTAAATCTCTTCCATCATTCAAATCAACATGCAGTATTCAAAGTGTCTAAATTAATTTTGAAATGACAGTACATAAATATACAGCATAGTACAGCTCTTGGAATTCCAGGCTCTTCAGATCCCATTCTCTAAATCATTTGCCTTACAAAAACAGAACCTGACATCCAACACAAAAGAGAATCTGTACACTAAAGATGGAAACTATTAAACAGATGGAAGATTTTGATTCCCTCCAGAAGAGAACAGATGTGGTTGGGTGAATGCATATGTTTGTATGCAAATTAAACATAATAGTCATTTTATGTTTATCTCATAGTTTATCTCAAATACACAAGTTAAACATTCTGTTAATTTTTTATATGCTGCAGGTCTGCATGTTTTGACTACCAAACTGATTTCTGCAACAATGAAGTTAATGTAAAATGGCATCATGCCTATGAGACAGCACCTTCAAATAAATGCAATTCATCTGTCATTGTTTTGACAAGGCCAACTCAAACCAAAACAAAATTAAGATCTGGCAATGAGGCATTTACAGTATAAACAGTCATCAGTATGTAACTTTAGTTGGAGTGGTGCTTCAGAAAGGTGCTTGACAGGCACAGCCTCCCTGGGATTTTCTGCTGATTAAAGCAACGGGATAGTACCCCTGCACACACACCATCACTTGTTTGTTTTGCTTTACTCTGCATAAGTATGAAACTGTAATAATTAATCACTTGTTAGAAAAGTCCTATGCATAAAGAAAATGGATGAGTTGGTGAAAATACACATCCAGGGAAAAGTTATACTTTACAATGCCTACCTGAAACCAGCCTAATTCAGACAGGTATTACATAATTCATTTCCCACATGTAATTCATATGTGGATCATTTTGTGAATCCTGATACCTGTATATTTTTCACTGAAGTCAACAGACTGTTTCTCATTTTACAGAGTGGCACTTCCACTATCCATGAACAGCACGTGTGTCTCTTGCTAAGATAGTTCTAAAATCGTTGGGTACCGCATGTTGATATTGTTGCAGTAAGTTATTGCAATTCTAAATCTTTGCCACACTAGATAATGCCAAATATATTAACAACTTCTACTACTGGCATGGTAAGACTAGTCTCACATCTCTCAAATTTATTTCTCTATCCCAGGGAATTACTGATTTCTGCTGAGTAATCTCTGGGATTTTGCCCCCATTCCTTTTCCTTCTCCAGCCTGGCTCTGCCCTGTGCAGCTTCCCTGCTCAGCCTTGCTCCTACACAGTTGTCTAGTCTCTGGACTGGGTACATCTCCCTTTCTCCTCCAGGGTACTTCATCAAATTCAAGAGTCCAACCTTGTGCCTGGATGAAAAGCCCTGTATAATTTAAAAAAACACACACGTGTTCTGCAGAAATACACCTCAATAATAAGAGAAGCACTTGAAAATTATCTGCTATTATCAACCTACAGAGCACTGCAGTCAGGTTACAGACTGTGGGTGCTAGAAACCAACAGGAAACATTCAGTGCCTTAATGACAGAATTCAGAATGAAATGTAAAAGTAGGCTTTATAAAATTCCTTTTAAAATAGGCACAGAACTTTCCAGAGGAATGTAAATCTCAGTGTCATAGGCAAACAACAGCTAGAGACAACCCGTCCCTATACTCCCTTGTTCGCTGCTCTGCACCTGTCTCCTTCCTATTCAAACAGTGACTTCTTTTTAATATATGTATTTTCTCCACAGCTCCAGAAGGGGCTTAACTACAATGACAAGTGAAACGAATCATTTCTGATCAGACACAATGCTGAAGGATGTCATGGTAGAATCAAAAGATACATCACACAGAGCTATCTTCTCATTTGCAAAATGATGGGGACGCATATAGCAGTAAGAGATCACGTCAGTGTCTGTCTAATAATATGGACTGCCAGTTTTATGTGACTGTATTTACAGTAGCTATCACAGGAGAACACAGAATTCATTCTGCAGATCTCATCCTGGGGCTGATCACTGCTCATGAATGGAAATTCCCTACAGATTTTCTGCCAGCCTGCATTCAGACACACGCTCAGCAATTATTTCTCTTCTACTTAGTTTAATCACATATTACTGTTTTCCTCAAATTTTCATCAAGAGTAAAAAAAAAAAAAAAAAAAAATGTCAGTGCACCACAACTGATCTAACCAGACACATCAGCTTGCTGTGACTTAAAAACGTCAAGGGAAAGGGAAATTTCCAGCAGTACCTGCCACAGGTACCCCACAGCTGATGAAAGGAGTCTCAGTGCTGCTGGATGCAGGTAGATGGGTGGCATCTGTCTCTCAGGGAGATGTCATATGTGGTTACTCAGTTTCAATCACAGAATAATTCAGGGGCAAAGACATCCAGCAACACTGACATACACGAGTTCCACTAGGTGACAACAACAGAGTCGGCTGTTATAAAAGCAAACATTCCAGTATGACAGCCACAGAAGATAACAGCTGACATCCCATATATACAGAAAGTATTCTGCCAAATAGGGTGCGATATGGCTCCTGAGCCATAAGACACTTGTTCCTCATTGGCTCCTCTGTTTCTTTCACTGGAGGAACAGACCCAACTCATTTCCCTACTCCAGATGATCCAAACAAGGAAATAATCTTTTCATTTATTTTTCCTTTCCCTAAGAGGAAATTTTGCTTTTCTATTAAAAGGTGGTTGCAAAGGAATACTAGTCAATGGTCTATGAAATGAGATAAACTGTTCATAATTCAGATAAAGATTTAGCTATAGCCATTCTCCTGGGTTTATCTTCTTGGTAACTCATTTCACAAAACACAGAAGGAACAATATCATTCTCGCTTGAGTGCATATGTACACTGACTGTTTCTAGCAGAAAGAAGTAATTCATCCATGTGTCAACATTCCTATAATGACATAATCTAACAGAAATGTATCCCCTGTTTATTTGCCAAGTATCCCCATTTTAGGAGGGACAAGACTATTTTTGCACTGTAAATACCTGACTAGCCTCAGTGTACAGTGTTGACATCTGTAGAAATTACAAATTTATTTCAACATAATCCACCACTTCAAAGAAGAAAAGAGAATGGTGTGATGCCAGGCATATTTGGGTAACATCCTAATAAGACACTGAGCCATGTTCCAGCATGGTCCCAAGAAGACCTTGGCTGGCACAAGAGGCAAAGCATTGCTGGGATGAAGCAGCCAGGCATGAGAGAACAGAATTGTTTAAGCAGGCAGAGCCAGTAACACTGGCACAATGAGAGATTTTCAGTCTCCTTTGGTTCTCTCTAGAGAGAGTGCAGAGAAACCTTTAGAAGGTGATTTAAGACATCCAAGTTACGTGTTACTGCACATAGCCCTCAGAGATTTGCATACCCTTTGAATACCTCAGAAGATTAGCCTGATATTTCACTAAGTCAGGCACTTAGAGTGAGCTTAAAGATAAAGCTAAAGATGAAACTCTTCCTCCATATTTTGTGGCATATGTAACACTTGCACAGTGCTGAGAGTGAAAAGGTCCAGCTTCCATTTGCCTCTGCTGTTAAGAAATGATTACACAAAGCAGAACTCAAAACTTCTGAGAGAGAACAATTTATTCTGTGCTCAGATCTCTCCCAGACGATTGGCAATATACTTCTGCAGGAAACATATCCAAAAGCATCTAACTATTTGAGGTGCGATCTTTTATCATGATGTGGGAACGTGAGCATCAGAAACAACAACAAAAAAAAAAGCCACTCAAAAAACAAGGCCTGTTTAAAATGCCTTCAGTTCTTAGCCTAGAGATACCTCTAAAATCACAGCTGCAAGAGATCTCTCTCACATAGAGATCTTCCCTCTGATGGCAGTAGTTATGGGATTTCTACCTCACTTGTTTACTGGTGGTGCATTTATAAGCAGATGCAGGCAGCATCATGGTCTCTTCATCCTACCTATTCTTATTCATATAATTGTCTAATCCTTATCTGAAACTCCCTAAGCCATCCAATAGCTACCTCAATAGTGTGAGCTTTATTAATACTCTGGGGTTTAGGGTTTAAAGAAATGCACCATAGTGTCTCCTGCAAGAAAAATCCAAATGAAGTTTCTTTGTGGCTGGAATTCAATCTATTCTAAGTGGTGCCTCTGTTCCCTAGAGCTTCGGTTACCGGAGGTTAGCTCTCTAGCGATGAAAATAGAAGATATTTTTATATGCAAGTGCATGCACGTAGGAATGCAAATCTGTAAAAGCTCCAGAGTTCATCTAAGATGGTAATGGAATTACAGAACTCCCAATACAGGGCTTCCAAACTGAAGAACACAGGATTTCATTGCTCCTTCCCAAGCCTAAAAAATGTACTTATAGCTGTGGTTTTTTCCATTGGTCAGCAGAACAGCCTTCTTTTTATAATGACACAGAGAACCAAAGTTGCCTTGAATTTTACTGTGAGGGTGTTGCTTACATTCTTGATCTCTAGAGTTCATTCTTAGCGTGAGGGCTGTCATTCTCTGAACGCTTTTTGAATGTGTATTTCCACAGAGGTAAAACTTTACATCCAATTTGCTAGTTAGAGCATCCTTCTGTGCACAGAAAGGTAAGAAAAATTTTCTTCTCTGTCAGGAACATTGCAGTGCACAGAAATAAAACCAGAAGAAATCTACCATAGATTCCATGGCAAAAGAACACGGTGCAACAATACCAAACTGTGCTATGAGCAGGATGAGATGCACCAGGCAGTTCTAGAGAAGAAACTTTTCAGAACAGAACTGCAACCTTTTGTTCTTGAGCATGCAATTCCATAGGTGTGGCATCCCAGGGGTTACCAGCTAGCCTAAGCATCGTGTATCCATGTGTGCACACAGCATTTGCATAGCATCAAGTAATGAATTGCTCCCATTCAAACAGTACTGTAAATCAAATCACTTTTGAGGCAATCTAATTTGACAGAGTTCCCCTCTTCAACATCCCTAAATGACACATTCCTTATTTGCACGGTGCAACAGGAGCACACTGCCAGAAGTCTGACAATCCAGTTTCTGCTTCTGTCTGCTACTGTCTGTGAGCAAGTCTGAAATGATCACAATGATCACCTCACCCTTGAGCACAGCTCAGCAGTTTAATTTCTTAAGCAAAATCGTTTAAAATTCCCTGTATGAGAGATCTCAAAACTATTCCCAAAGGCAAGGCTTTGAGCAGGCCTGTATTTCTTGGCTTTGTCTGCAACAGAATGCAAACTTGTTCAGCCATCACAAAAAACTGCTACTATGTCACTTGCAGCACAATGACAAGATGCACAGAATAGATCTTGCAACCTATAAAATAGAAGCCCAATTGAAAACATTATGTCATCAGGGTGAGGAGAGCAGGGGGAAATATGAGGAAGATTGTCTGGAAAATGGCCACCACAGAGATCAGATTACTCCTGAAGCAGGTGAGCAGGGGCTGAGAAATCCACACAGATCACCCCTCGCATTCAACATAAGTCATTAGCTGTCATAGGGATGGCAAAGCAATGATGTAAAAGCACCCAATTTCCTCTAGAGAAGGATCCTGCAAGGCACGCTAAGAGCTCAGAAGTATCTTAACCCAATAACGGTCTGAGGTGAACTGTGGATCCCTCAAGAGGCTCCAGCCACATAATTGCAAGCACTGAATATTTTATCTGATCCTCGTAACTCTAACTTGCAACAATTCAAATTAAATTCCCATTTCAGATATGCAGGAACAAAAGTTTTGATAACAACCGCTAAATCTCAAAATCACTTTATTAACCTGTTTATAAAAAACCTGCAATCACACTACCAGCCAGCCAAGGGGCTGAAATCTCCTGAGGGGAAATACCGGATTGGAGAGAAATTTTATGTAAAAATGAAGCTTTTATCATCAGGATGTGGAATCCCAATCATATAAAGCAACAAGCTGTAAAACCTAAGCATCGTAATGACTAACAACCTTTTAGATAAATCTTTAATCTGAACAGCTTACATTTAAATTATCTAGCAATGCAAATTTCACTATGGATTCATCTCTCCTAAACGCATGTCCAGTGTGTTATTACAAAAGCCACTTCAGGCTGATCATGATGAGCATAGAATTCCTTGTTTGTGGCAAGCATCACTACACTAACAGCAGATAGTTTCACTCCGATAAGTCATACTAGTAAATAAATTGTGCCCTAACATTAGCACAGTGACAATGCTGTGGAGTGCCTTATGTCTGCACACTACCATCAACCGAAAAAAAACAACAAACGTTGCAGCTGATCTTGCTGAACGTTTTCAGGAGGCTGAACAGAACCCTCACAGCACAGTGAAGCATCCATAATAACACAGAAGCAGACTCAGTTTCACACTGCTAAGAGCATCACTTGAGCTTCAGTTTTTTCTGTCGAGACAAACCTTCTTTGGAATAACTGCAGCAACGTCATTTATTGCAACCAGATTGCAGAAGATGCTGTAGCCTACTTCATTCAGAACTCAGTGGTTCAGAGACAAGTTTGATTCAGGGTGGGTAACAAACACAAGAACTTCAGCACAGGAAAAGGTGGGAAGGGAAAGGCACTATCAGAGCATAGGACAGGGCACTGCTTCTCCTCCTTTGTGTCCTGAACACATCACTGCTGAGTGCTGCTGCTCCAGGCAGAGGGCAGTGAGACTTATGAGGTTTTTAGCACAGTTCCTTGTCAGAATACAATAGATGTTCCATATGATGCTCATCCTCTGCACCATTTGCCTGCATCACCAGTGGCGAGGTTGCAACATCCAGATCATTTTAAGTGAGGTCTAAATATTAACGACAAGAGGCTTGGCTCAAATTCCAGCAGGCTCATCACCAGGGGACATGTTTAGCAAATCACTAGAAATGTTGTCTCTCTGTCCTACACCAATGTGAGGCAACACATCTAGGTGTGAAATAACATATACTGGATTGCTTCACCAAAGGCACCTGGCATTTAACCTTTATTCCAACCTCTTTGCATTTTTTGTCAGATGTTGAAGCTGATGTACACCCAGGTCAATGGGCCAGCTTTATGCATAATGCTTCATTATCTTTTCAACAAATTGCATTCATAAACCGTACCCTATTCTCTGCAATTTGCCAAGAAGTCTTAGACAATAAGACAGCTAACTGAGACCACAAAGCACAATCTCAAGGTCTACATTTTACATCTTCAATTCTCTACTGCTTTTCCACCGACTCTAAAGTACAGAATGAATAAGGCTCTGCCTCAATTAAGTTTTAAATATATGCATGAATACAACTAGCTTGCAGATCTTTGAAACCTCTACCTACAGAGGTACGAAGCATGAAGGGAAGGCACATTAGCTTGGTTAGGAAGTTCTGAAGGCTTCTGAAGTATTCTTCCAGCATCCCTAATTGTCTTTACACTAGGGGTGCACCAGCAGCAGAAGGGATGCTTACAACTAAACACTGTGCTAATACGTTGTACGTAATGAATACACATGCATTAAAGCCACAAAATTAAAATTTAGATACTACAAGATACGGGCTTGCTCAGACCTGGAGTTTTACTTCAGCATCTTGAAAAATTCTGACCAGAACAGATTCTGGCCTTCAAGCACTCTATGACACAAACATCTTATGCATACAGAAAGAAATTAGAGATGCAGAGATGTCCTGCCAGCAGAGGACAAGATGAGGAGTATAGTGCACAGGGCTGCAAATCATGTACTGGCACCGGCATTTATTGACGTAGGAGAATTTATTGAATCTCCCTAGCACAGTCCATAGCTCCGTAAATCAGGTCACTTTGGATGTGCTACTATTCAAGACCTAGCACTACTACATTAATCCGTATGGGCTCCAGCTTACCCCCTAACCTAAGGTGACTTGCCTTTCTTTTAAAACCGTAAGAGTAAGGCTAAATACCCCCATAGCCTAGTATAGCCTCTACTCCTGCACCTATTTTGCAATTAGTAACCAAAGTAGTCAGCTTAAACCTCTGCTGGGTGTTTTTACGTGACAACACACTGCAACACAGACAAAAGATGTGACAAAAGATGTGAGTACCGTTTTTGCCAGTGTTTGAAGAAGGAGCATTATAATTAGTTTTCAGACAATACCCAAGTTCCCAGAGCACCTACCTGATAGGACTGAGTCCACCTGAGTTTAATGCTTAGCCTTTTATCACAGATAATTAGCATTTTTGTTTCAGTGCAAACACTAAAGATAGAAAATAAAACTGTCAGGAGATATTCTATTTCTTACAGTACTATTTAGTTATAAACTTGTCTCTGAAACTCATCTTAAAGCTCAATTGCTATCTGAACTTCAGTGCAGACAAGTATTGCAAAGGAATGGCACACTGCTTTAGGAGATTAATGATACAAACCAGAATAACTTACTGCACATTTTGGATACTACAACGTTCCCATCTCATTCTCCTCCTGCACAAAGGCTAATATTTAGCCTAATATTTGCAATGCAGTAATAACAAAAAACAATGCTCTAGCTTCCATTCACTGCTGGGAAAAAGAGATGGCTTCAGTAAGAGCTGAAAAACACTACCAGAAGGTTAAAATAAAAAAAAGTATCTGAGACTTCCAGCAAAAAAAAAAAAAAAAAAAGGAAATTTATTCCATGCTGACAGATAATTTGACAGTGTAGAAGGAAAAGAACACATGACAGTGCCTGAGGAGCTCTATCTGCAGCTAAGAAAGATCTTGGATTATGTCCCTTTGGTAAAATCACCTGCCACTGCCTACGCAGGTAAAATCTGAAGGAGCTGAGGGCTTCACCCTCAGAGCTGACAACTTCTAAAAGTTACATGGTCAGCATAGCAAAGAGACGCTCTCAAATCTCACAGTACTTGAATGGATAGTAACTCTCACGTTTTGTTCACAAACAGTATTCCAACCTGCCAGGGTGATACATATTAAGAGGAAGAAATAAGGATTTTTCTAAACTATGGAGCTAATCCCTTCTACTGCTTTCGCAGATTTGCCAAATACTCTTGTTGCTTAAGTGTTAACCTTGAATTTTAACACTCACATATTCAGAATTGATACTTCTAAGAATCTAGTTTGTGCTCAGTCTGTATTGAAAGAGAACAGCTAAGATCAGGAATGTCTGTTAATGGCAGTTTCAGTACTGCACAGCTTATAGAATGCCAGTCCACAACTGCATTTCTTATTCAGCTGGAGCACACTACAGAGTCCCTCAGGCAAGCAATGGAAGCACATAAGCTACAGCACTCTTAATTTCCAAGCACGCACCTGAATGTACATATTTAAGAAGAAAAATGTAGAATACATATATGGCAGTTCTGTAACAAAAAGGATCACAATAGTATTACTTCTTAGGACAACCTGACAACTACTAATCTACAATCAACAGTTACTCATTATCTCTCTGTGACATTCATAGAATAGATTATTTTTCTGTCTATCCAGAACCTAAAATGACAGGGGAAATCTGATGCTAATGAAGAAAATAATGAAGAAAAAATCGTTCCAAGGATAGATATTGTCTTTCATTTCTAAGAAGAAATACATTACTGGTTCTATATATAAAGTCCTATATGCCAAACTGTAGAACAATAAATATGCAAACTTAATAATCAAAAGATGCCTGAAGCCATTGGTATCTCTACCAAGAAGCAACACACTCTGTAGCATGCCATAACTCAGTCAAGATATTTTCATTTATAACAAAATAGATATGAAAATGGTTTTTTTTTCCATAACAGTGACACTGACTGCATTCATTTAGTAGTGGTAAAAGGTGTAGGAGTGCTGCTGGGTATGACAGGCTCACATATGTGAGCAATGAATTAGAGATAGAACATTCTGGAGATGGCTGTGAAGTTCATAATCACTAATAATGACAGTGGTGTAGAAACATCTGCCCCGACCTGTCAATCAACTGGTGAACCAGGAAAGCAATATTACTTATGACTGCAGTGTCCATGTGAGTTATATCTGTAACTCCAGTAAGACAGGTTCCTTAGTCCAGTGCCATTTTCAGGCAAAGGTCCCTGTACTGACAAAAGAGAACTTAATTTCTTGAATTTTTTTTTCCCCCTCTGTACACCAAGTAGAAAGCCACTTGGCAAAAATACCTTTAAAAAAAAAAAAAAGTAAGGCTGAGTTAGTGCTGGAAATTGTTGGCAATGCTGGAGGCACTCAGCAAATTCTGCACTTGTCATAAAAACCAGAAGCGAGTGGGGAAACAATTACACCAGGCCCAATTATCTGCAATCTTCTACAGCTGCTCTTTGACCCCAGTGTTATCCAATGCCTGTAGGGACCAAACCAGCCCTGTCTTACTGCAGGGCAGGGCCCCACAAGGAAGCCAGCTGGTGGCTGCTCTGTAAGGGAAGCCCTGTTGGAGACCCCATTGCAGTACTGCAACAGCCTGTGTCTTGCTGTGGTTACCAACAGTGATAGCTTCCCTATACAATCACAGTGGCTTCCTAATTCATGAGTTGAATTAATCACCTGCACCTGTCTAGGAGGTGCAACACTCACTATACTAAATGGTTTAACTTGCTTTCACTGAGCCACTGTTGCATTTTAACAGCTTAAATTGATACCGTTATAAATGGCAGTTGAACCACCAAGGAAACCAGAAAGGGTCTACAATCCAAAACTGTGTTTCACTCCTACGTATGACTGCAGCAAGAGCTACTGTAGGAAGGCAGAAATCAGAGAGGTACCCTTCAGTCCTTACTCTAACCTGGAAATCAGGATTTCTTTAAAACTGTCTAGTAGCAGAAGCAGTTTGTAAGTGCTAACCAAAATCTCACTAACAATCCATTCTATCAAGTAGATTAGGATATATTCATGACTAAACGTAAACACCAGAACAGTCCAGGTGGAAAACAACTTTAGGCCTGTCTTTCTGCTAGCTCTGTCAAGCAGTAACTCAGGTCCGTAAGTGTGCCTGGACTCAGCCAGGAAGGCAGCTAGGGATAGAGATCAGCTTCTTCAGCTGGCACTCACACCATTTTGTCAATAGAGGCATTTTGTCAATATTTCACTTCTTTGAAGAGAGAGGAAAGTAATGTTTAAATAACAGCCTTCCTCTGAACTTCTAAAAAAGTCCTACAACATCTGGGAAGATATCAGCCTAGATCGAGGTCACCTTTTGTCTTTCCAAAAAAACAAACAAACAAAAAAAAAAAACCCTTACTCTTTGTTTAAAGTTCCCTGATGTTGCAAAGGACCAAAAATGATAATTGACAACTGCTATAAGGACACGCAATTGCATTCAGGCAGAGTACATTTAAACGCACATAACAGCTCCTGTTACAGGCTAATGGTGCCACAGTTTCATTGTTTCATCTCACTCTGTCAACTTTGTAGCTGAATTACAGCTTTAATATCTCCTCTCTGTTCCGACTATGATTTGTTCTTTGTTGTTTTTCTGATCTGCACTTTGGAATAGTACTTTGTTAGAGACACTGTGCATTGCAGACCAAACATATCTTCACTGCTATTCATACAGATTTTGTACAGGTATGCGTCAATGTGATCTAAATACGTTCAAACTTGTAAGCCTTTAAAAACATCTGAATACAAATTCCTGATAGAATATACTTAAACGTTTCATTTTTTAGCTAAAACCAGCACCATATTTCAGTGTAATGCTCTCCTCACTTTACATACTTCTATCACAAGCTCCATTTAAAACATCTTCTATCCTCAGTCATTTTGTCTTAAACATTTAATGATTGAGACACAAAATATAACCTGGATGAATGTAGCCCTCATTCCATAAATACTCCCCATGAGGCTACACAAATGCATACAGTTTAATACATTAGTATGCAGCAAGTCAGTCTGTCTTATTAGTTTATATTGCTAGGAGAGGATTATAAATGATCCTGAACTTTGAAGAGTAATGTGCAATCTCTCAGAGTCTTTTTAAGCTGAGCTATCACCAGAGTCAGCAAGCACTCTATGAATAAAGGGTTTGAAAGTTCAGGGCCTCATATCTCCTTACTATGATGAATTCACGAAGTTCAGTAGGTGCAGGAAACAATAGCACATAATTGCACTTGATGCAAAACAATAGAAAGGCAGATGTAGATATGTTCTTAATGAAAGGACTAAAATCTGACAGACTCTAGAGACCCTTCAGCTCTTCTGAGTGGATAACTTCCCCCAGCTGAGTAATATGTCTATACATTGTAGAAATCATAGTGGGACAAATAATTGCCTTCCTCCGAATCAAGTTCAACAGCTCTTCCAACATATCTATTCAGAAATGATACACCCTAAGTTCTTCTCCAAATCTTTAAGCTAAACCACAGTCTTACCAGGTAGCACCACTCTTTTCTTCTATAAACATCTCAGTAATCAGCAGTAGCTTACACTGATTCAGGAGACTCATTTTCTATCAGGATGGGATTTGCAAGTCTGAATTGCTAATTGCTCTAAAGTCTGTAATTCGGAATGCACTGAAGTGTTAAGATACCTAAACCAGTTCTAATCTAGCTGTGGAGAACTAAATCCTTAGAAGTTTAAAGGGAAAAATAACTAAGACTGTGTGTTTTATAGCTCTGCAGTTTAGGGATAACTCTCAAAAGCACACGGAGTTCAGGTGACTGAACTAGAATTCAGTAATGACACTTGCCCACTAGGTTATTAGGGACATCAGTCCATTTAGTTCTGATAATTAAAAAGCAACTGAAACATCTGGTTTTATACAGGAGTAATTAAATATATCACAGTCCATACTGTTTAACTTCCTTAACAGTTTTGTTTGCCAGATTTTTATGAGAACTTTAACTTCCAGGTGCTTAAACCAGTGATGAAATAAGATCTTCAAATGAAGTGGAATTAATTCCGAGTATAATTTTCACTTTTTGAATGCTCATTTTCTTTTTCTAGTAATTCCCAGTTACCAGTGTCAGGGAAAATATCCTGAGATTTTTGACCATATAAATACCAAAACTTTGAAATACTTACTCATTGTTAGTTAAGATTCAACAGAGGATATAATATAAATGGGGCTTTCAGAAAAACAGTTCTACTAGTCAGATAATAATAGCAACAACTGCCACCATGGAAATAGAATTACTGCCATGAAATCAAGACTCTAATTAAAATCAGATCATCCAGTTCACTTCCAGAGATTTGTTCTACTGGCATGGAGTAGAATGATTGACTCAAGAGTACACAATGGGCTAAGTCAAGCCTGTAGTCTTAATACATTTCTGATATTCAAACTGCCAGAAAAAAGCCCAGTAGTTGAAGAAGACTCGTGAACACTATTTCAGGTAGCTGGACATGGGGTAGCAACTCCCACTAGTAAGAAGACTGTGAACACTCAGATTTGGAAGTCTGGTTTTATGCCTATGTACGGAGTCAGAAAGAATCAAAGCAATTTTCCTTCACATCTGATGACTGCAACAAACACAAAGATACTATCTTTCCTTCTCTCTCTTTTCATTACACAGTGCCTCTATCCCAAATACTGATAGAAAGGATCAATATGATACTAAATTGAAAGGATTATGATCTGTCAATGCTCAAGTTCTTTAATAAATAAATAAATCTCCCCACCTGACACAGTGAGATATCAACTGCATTTGATAATAGCAATGAGATATTATTTAGTTATGCTGAAAATTCCCTTTCACACACAGACACTGGAAATCCCCATGTGCACATCATCATTTAACCCGCCTGCCAAACTCAGTGTCAGCTTCCTGCTATCTATCTCCTCCTGTGGCTGCTTCATCAATTCAAAAGGCACATCTTTCATAAATATTCATCAGAGAGCTTATTTAGCTTGGGAAAGAGGCATGGGACTTCTTGAAGTTCTGATCCTGTACCTATTTGAGAATGCCACGATCTGATGATTCACTCCAACTGATAACACATTAGAAAACTTACCAAAGGATAAGAATTAAGGAGATAAATGACAGGAGATAATAAATAACGGGATGCATCTTGCCATTGCAAGAAGTGTCAGGATAAGAATCCAGAAGTCTTGTCTGCCATTCCACCTGACCATAAAGGTGTCATTTATTTTTTGCACCTTTGTTTTCTCACATATAGTGTGACAGTTACTAATCCTTGTTTTGTGTCTTTTGAGAATAAATAATGTTTTGAATGCACTTCAAAACATTGAGTCAATGCAAAACGTGCTCCTATATGTACACTTTCAAGATTTTTAAGGACACTGCATGTATGCATGCTTATGTGCCTAATATTCCCAGTCTGTAATAACTGGAGAACAATGGAAAGAAAAAAACAAACAAACAAAAAAACCAACAAAGTTCACATGTGAAGTTTCTTCTTCTGTCCCTAAGACCTCATGCTTAACAAGTTTGCAACTGTATTTTCTTTATAACCAACACACACTGGAGAAAATGATAAATTCACATAATAGTTGCAGCATTATTCAACACACAACCTAGTGGAAAGTAACAAAACAGACCTAGAAGCACTAAGTGATTTATCTCACAGCCTTCAGATACCTATCCCCACAGGAGCTGGAAAAATCAGCCATGTTTCAAGTAAGCTACTGGCATGAGAATGATAGCTTTACCAATACAACAACAACAACAACAACAACAAAAAAAAAAAATCAGTATTTGAGCTTATAAAACTTATACTTCTTGAGAAGGTCTTTCGACTAAGACAATGACATACTCAAACACTACTACACACACAGATAGGCATTCACTGGTTGCTAAACTTAAAATCAGCGTCCATTTTTTTGAGCTCTGAAACTGCTACAGAACATTAAGAGGAAAAAATATAATAATAATATATATATATACATATACATACACACACACACTCCTCCATAGATACAACCACCTGAAACAAATAACTTCTTCACTAACAAGGAAAGGCTCAGTAACACTGATGGTGTTATTTCAGAAGATGGTTTATTTTTTTTTTTTTTAGAAATAAACCATCTTCAGAAGATATTACAGACATCTCAAAAAACTATGTTCTTAACAAACCAGGAAAATGCTCCACCTTCTCCAATAAAAATAATATTCCAGCATTAAATAATTACAAGAAAACCACCAGAAAGAACCTTGCTAAGACAACATACAGCACTTTCAGGTCATTTCAGTAACAAAATAATGAGCATCACAAAATCAAGCCAATGAATGAACAAATACTGTACTCTTACAATAGACAGATGAATACATGATGGGTTAACAGAACGTTGATGTGAAAAAGCCATGATTTCTAAATGAAGACATCTCCTGAGGTTTCAGAATGACTCACCAGTTTGAAATACATTCTGAAAGAGTCCCAAGAGCCAACCTACTACTGAAGAAAACTGATTAATAGGTCTAGTATCAATCTATCCTAAATGGTTGGTGCATAATGAATCTGACACTCCTTTAGAAATTTCTTCCCACAACAAGACACAGGGAATCTTCAGGATAGTGCATGTGAAAATCATTAAGAATGCATAATAAAAAGGGAAAAGAAAATTAGGAAGATCTCTTACATTTAATGTAAGAGTTTCTGAGATCTCTTCTTTCATAAGAATTAATTTCAAGTTCAGAAACAACCGCAACCTGTCTGCATAAGGGAATACATCACTCCTCAGAACAATGGTTCCAAATCATGGGTTTGAAACATCCTGCTGTTTAGTGTTTTAAAGGTACCTACAGTAACACTGCAGGAGGAAAGCATAAAATGAACAAATGCAAATAGGTATACAAGGATGCAGAGTGTGTTAAGAAACTACATCTTTGCTTGTCTTAGAAAGCAGCGGGATCATAGATAGGAACATTTATGCTCAAGCCGCTACTATATTCAGACCAAAAAGAAGGTGAAGTCTGTTAGAAAAGATCTGATTTAGAGATTCAGCCCCAACCCACACTATCACAGCTTCAGATCTGCAGACAACTCCAAGCAAAGTACTTCAAGGCATCGCAAGTGGAATACAGTTCTACCTCTCTTCCACTACTAGTTTTACCCCCTGTAACACTGAAACTTGATGGAAAGTACAGAAACAACGGCAGGGTAGCAAAATGTTCAGCTACAGCAAACAAGAACAAGCCCAAATACAACAGCCACGAGTACTAAAAGGAGGAAGGAAAAAAAAGCTGCTTACCTTTGGAAGGCCTCAGGTACTCTGGATCTCCAGCAAGATACCTTTTGCTTCAGCTGCCAACCCTTAAATGAGGTCTGGGAAAGAGTGGATCCTGACTCCACTCCCTCCAGCCACTCAGTACATTGCATGCACCTGAGCTCCCCTGGGCTGGCCCTGCCTTCCCACCAGGTGCTCCATCACTGCTTTGGGCCACGACTTAGCATTTCTGCTACACCTGCACTGTAAGAAACTACTGTCAAATACCAGATCATCTTCTTTCCCGCTCTTCAGACAGAGCACATCCCATAGCCCTGCCTGTTCTCAAACAGGTCTTCATGTCTCTGGTGAGGAGTTTGTATGTTTACATACAAACTACATATATATACGTTGTGCATATAAATAGATATTTTGCCATGTTGGCTAACTGAATTTTATTGCATTTCAAAACGTTTTCCCATAAGGTTACTACAATTTATTGCAGTTACTGCAATTACAAGGAGAAAAGGCTCACAAGGCAATCTGCAGTCTATGCAGTTTGCATTGAAATACACCCAAACATAGAAAAGTGAATATTGCTATTTAATAGCCCATTCAGACACACAGTGAGTAAGAATAATTATCCATCTTAAAGTACAAAACAAAATTACGAAGATGGAGTGTAATTATGCTAATTTAAATTTAGCCTATGCACCAATACCAAACATTAGAAATACAGCTGGGGCTTCTTTGCAGTCACAAATGTTGCTTATAATTTGCATCTCATCCCAAGGAATTCCACTGGAATGCACTGCTCTCCAGTAACTCAGACAACCAATGTGTACAAAAACAGGACAAGGCACCTGTCGCACTCTTCACGACCTGGTACTTGATAACATATTCCTCCCCAAGGTGATTACCAAGATGAAATTACATCTGTCTGCAGAGATGCTGTGAGCAAGGACAAGACTGTTAGAATTTGTCTTTTTTTCCCACAAGATTTTCAGTCCTCTTTTCTCCACCAGGAAGCCTAGTGAAGATACAGCTGACCATGGTTTCCTACCACGATACAGAGTAAAAGCAACAAGTGCTATGGATAAAATCAGGTGTGAAATACATTTTTGTTCTGCCTACAGAACACAGCCCACAGCTCTCATCTAACATATTTATTTAAACATATACAGCAGCAGTCACTAATAACACTTCATTTGTATGCACACTTTTGATTTGACATGGACATCAGCCAGTCACTAGCAACTTTAAGCAAGAGAACAATCCATTTTCTAATTAGAGGTGTGAATTAATGGGAACTGAAATTACCATTTTAAAAACAGTGAGCCCTAGACAATGACTTCTTTAGATGCCCTGTGCCCTAGAGTTTTCCTTTTGTAATATTTTGAAACTATCCGTTCTCACCAATGATTTATGGCATCTAGGTGCTTCTTGGCAGTACTTTCAATGTCTGCGCTGATAAAGGAGAAAACCTTTACTGTATCTTGAACTGTCAACAACTTGCTTTTGAAAATTTTAGAAGAGTTCTTGCATTTGTCCTTCATATTTACAAAGTCTAAGCAAGCCCCTCACAATACCTGCATTTTCAAGGAGAGTAAGGCTTTAGAAGCATCTCATAAATGACTTCAGCTTTACCCACCAGCAGAATATGCTTAATTCTATTGGCCTCACACTGTAATTCTCCAACTGGATACTGAACCTTACTGTAGCGGCCCAATTAGTTCTGCTGGCAGCATTAATGAGGCTATTATTATGTGAGAAACACACACAGCAAGTATGAATTCTTATGCAGCCCTCTGGTTAAAAGTATTATGATAACTTTCATAGAAGAAGGCATCAAAATCCACACAAAGAAATTCAACAATGTGTGTTTAAATTTAATAAAACATATGATAAAGAGAAGAGCTGGAGTAAAGGCCTGTCACCACTTCTCACACAATGTTATTTTGTGGCTCTATATAGGACCAACATCATTACATTAGCAGTCAGAAATCTGAGTGCTTTCTGACACAACTGGGATGGTCCATCTATTATCACCTGTAAGTGCTTTAAAAACAAATACTGGTTCAAATAATTATGCTTTCAACATATTAACTTCCTAGACACCAACAAGAGGAACTGCAGTGATAAAGTGACCTGTTTTAGGGAAGATGAGTTAAAAGATTTATTTGTATCCTGGGCTTCAATTCAAATGCCTTTAATATTAGGATCACACTTTCCACTGAATAAATGTCAAAGAAATAAACTTGATAGAACAATATATTTTCCATGCTCGAAAATTATGAATTTTGAAGAGGACTGAGAAAATGAAACTACAAAGTCTTTAACCTCTAGGGAATAAATTCAAATATCAACCAGGTCAGTAATAATCTAATGTCAACTGTTACCATAAAAAATGGGCAATGATAAATAACGAAGTATCAAGCTGACAGGGAGTCAGTCAGTGGGAACTGTGAGGATCTGTGTTATTCTTATTCTGTAATATTCCCTGTGTATCTTGATTAGAATTTTAAAGAAGAGGTAATGTTCCTCTCTACCCTATTTCACAATCATTTAGAACTCAGAGCATGAAAACTGTCAGCCTACCTCTTAAGTTTCTCCCAGAAAGTGTTCTTATTCAGTTTGGGTGCTTGCTAACCTGTTTGCAACATCACTTTCCTGAGAAGAAAAACACAACATAAAACAGTCAATGAAAGGTGAATCTTGAGGTCAGAGAGGTTTAGTACACAATGCAAATTTTGCTCATCTAAAGAGCTGCTATTTTCTTAATTACATTTTTCTCCTTCCATATGTTGGCAGCCTAACTAAAGGGCTGTTTTGTGCTGATAGCTGCTCCGATTGGTATTCAGCTGACTCCCCAGGATGGGTGACTGCCCCTCCCAAAATTCAAAATTCAAAATTCACGTCCCAAATAACTCAAGGTCAAACTGAGACCTCAGCTAGGCCAGCCCAGTTCTGTTCAGTACCTAAGGGGAGCCACAGGAAAGAAGGGGACTGGCTTGTTCCGCAGGGTCTGCTGCGGCAGGGCAAGGGGAAGCGATCTCACACTGAAAGAAGGGAGATTTAGATTGGATATAAGTTCGTTGCAATCAGGGCGAGGAGGCACAGGTTGCCCAGAGAGGCGGTAGGCGCCTTTTTTTTTTCCTACAGACGATGGTGGCTGCCTGAGGCGACGAGGATCCCACCGCCCGCATCCCCGCCCGCCCTCTGCCCAGTGGCGGGGCGGGGCCGGGCCGGGCCTCGCTGGGCCTGAGGCGGCGGGGGAAGGGAAGAGGCGGTGTTTGTGCGCGCCGCTCCACGTAGCGTGGCTGCTGGGGAAGGCCCCAGCGCGTGGGCACGGCGTTGCGAAGGGGGCTTGTCCTTTAAGATATGGATTCATAAGTAAAGGGAGGAAATGCTGTGTCCCCCGCGGTGAGGCTTTAACCTGAAAGTGGGTGCAGAGGGCTTTCTCGCTGGCTGTAGTCTAGGTGTTTCTTCATTTCTGCCTCCCGGGAGCTTCTGTTCAGCTTTTCTCCGCGCGTCGCCGGGCTCCTTGCTGTGGTATATCCTTCAGGGATGAGCGAGGGCTGTGGGTGTAATCTGCTCCACTAAAGCCTTTGGCACCGCCTCCCGCAGCAGCTGGCGGCCTTGGACACACGTACTCTTTGCTAGGTAAGAAATGGTGGTGAAGAGAATTAACCCCAGCTGGTGGTCAGCAGCGGCATTCTCCAAGGCTTGGCCATATCTTCATTAACGATCTGGACAAGGGGATTGAGTGCAGACTCAGTATGCTTGCTGATCACACCAAGTTGGGAGGGAGCATCCATCTGGCTGAGGGTAGGAAGGCCCTACAGAAGGATATGGACAGGCTGGATTGCTGGGCTGTGTTCAGTGGGATGAGCTTTGTGAAGTCTAAGGGCTGAGTCCTGCACTTTGGTCACAACGAGCCCTTGCAATGCTGCAGGCCTGGGGCAGAGCAACTGGAAATAGATTTGGGGATGTTAGTTGACAGCCAGCTGAATGTGAGTCTCAGATACGCCTGGCTGACTAAGAAGGCCAGCGGCATCCTGACTTGCATCAGAAATAGTACAGACAGCAGGAGCAAGGGGGTAATCATCCCAGCATACTTAGCTCTGGTGTATGGTAACTGTTGGGTCACAACCTGAACCAGTGACTGAGCTCCTGGTGAAGTGCTTGGCCAGTCCTTGGAGCACAGATGCAAGCAGTTCACCTGGGTGACTGGTGACTCCCTAACCTCTTTCAAGAGCTGGTAGCTGATGGGGAAGCATCTCTGCTTGGAGATTGTCTCTTTTAGGAGTTTTTTCTTCAGGGGACCCTTTTCCTTTTTTACTACTGAATTGTGACCAATGTCTTTCTTGTGTCATTTGAAAACTTGTCAGTGGCAGCTATATCCTCTGCCTTATACAATACACCTGAGGAGGCTGTGCCTTGAAAACTGCATTCAGTTTTAATCTCTCACTACGTGAAAGTTATAGGAGTCCTAGAGTTTATCCAAAGGAGGGCAATGAAGGTGTGAAGGGTACGGAGCACAAGTGTTATGAAGAGTGGCTGAAGGAACTGGTTTTTCTCAATATGGAGAAGAGGAAGCTCAGAGGAGTATTTACTGTTCTCCACAACTCCCTGAAAGTAGATTGTGGTGAGGTGGGGGTCAGTTTCTTTTTGCTAGTAACTGCTGTAGGACAAGAAGTGATGGCCTTAAGTTGAGCCGGGGGAGGTTCAGGCTGGATTTTGAGAGAAATCTTTGATCAGGAAGAGTGATGAGGCAGTTAACAGGCTGTCTAGGGAGATGATGAAGTCACTATCTAGAGGTTTTCAAGAAATGCATAGATGTGGCAATGAGAAATAATAGTTACTGGGCATGGCCAGGATGGGTTGATGGTCTCCTCTATCTGCATCCTGTGTGCAGTTGCAGCTCCTTGGGCCAGCTATGGCTGGAGCACTGATGGATTCAGTTTGCAGCTACTATTCTTTTGCTCTGTCAGATCTCATCTAATTAACGAGTCTGAATTAATGTTGGTGTAGTGGACAAAAAAAAAGATGAAGTATTAATATTTAAGGTTAGATCAGAACTATGATTTAACTACTGGCACATGTTGAAAGCAAAACTTTTCATCTTAGAAACGTGGTGCTCCAAATTACTTTTGGAAATCAACTGTTGGAAAAAGCCCTGGAATTCAGGGGCACGGGATCTGTATGTTGTGCACCAAAGAACCTTGTCAGTTACAAGGTGTGTAGAACAGGCAGCAGTGCCCTTCTATGAGGGAAATAGCTGTAGTCAGTACATTCAAAATTAAGTTCTTAAACAGTTAACACCAAAGTGCAGTGGTGTAGCTGAATTTCAGGGTAACAGTTCCTTTATTTACCCGCTCTCATCCCTCTGGGGTTCTGATTTTTCTGATGGAAGAGCCACAGCTGTTGCTGCTGTAAACATCTTTCCAAAGGGATATCACCCATTCATTTATTCTCCTTATGAGAACAAGGGAGGAAATGGGGGGGAAAATTATTTAGGAGAGCTGTTAGATTTGAAGAGAGAATGGGTAGTATGTCATTCTAATAAAGAAAGAAAAGAATAAAGCTTGAAAGCATGTCAGTTACATGGTAGCTACCTGTCTGAGGTCTGTTTTATTCCTCTATTGTTCTGGAGAGATTTTTATTTTATTTTCCTACACTGTGAATGTGACTGTCTTCATTTTGAGAACATTAGCAAGCTTTTGCTTACGTTATTTTCTAACTTACGTTATTTTCTAATATTCTAGACAAACTCTAATCTAAACAAGGGGAGTTTGCTTTTTCGAGAGGTGGGAGGTTTCATCTAAGAAAAATTGATATATTTTTTTTTTAATCACCTTTATTTTCATGAATGACTTAATCCAAGTGTTACCTGCAATTCTTTACATTCAGACCTGAAAGGAATGCTCATCAAAATGCATTGGCAGTGCTTGATGGTAATTGTTATTGTATGCTTACCCAGCAGATCTTAATGATGCATTACTTTGATCAGCAGTAGTGCTTTCAAGGGTGTTGCTTTGATGTAACACATTAAGTATTTATTTCATCCACCAGTTTTGGTGGCTAAATAGGATTTGAGCTGTAATATTTGTCCATGTGTCCTCCCCTCAGCTGTACGTAATTCAATTGTTTTTCCTGTTAACTGAACCTGTAATATGTTTTTATTTTGTTTTTATTTGTAGAGTTGTGCCATGACTACTGTCTCATCAGATAGCTCTAGTGACTATGAAAAGCACCAGAAGGAATTGAGCCAGACTTATGGTGGCTCTGTTTCTGACTATTCAGAAGACACCTGGGAGTCCTTCAGCGAGGAAGAAGCAGCCAGCTGCCAGCATGAGAGCAAATCATCTGAACTGTATTGTTCCACAGAAGATACAGAGCATTCTGCTGTGTTGGAGCCACTGGGAAGCGTGTTGTGGTTGTCAGACCAAAGTCACACAGGTATGCAGAGCTTACTATACTTCAGACCTCTCTCTTAGAGCTTTAGATCTGTGCAGTGGGAAGCTGAATTAGCAACAAATGTGAAAAGTGCACTGAGAATAGCCTTGGAGGTCAAAGCCTAAGCTGCCGTGAGTTTAAATTAGATACCAGTGGGAAGTTCACTGCAGAGAGAGTGGTGTGGTACTGGAACAGGCTGCTCAGAGAGGCTGTGGATGCTCCACCCCTGGAGGTGTTCAAGACCAGGTTGGATGGGGCCCTGGGTAACCTGGTCTAGTACTGGATCTGGAGGTTGGTGGCCTGGCCTGTGGCAGGGAGCTTGGAACTTGATGATCCTTGGGTTCCCTTCCATCACAAGCCATTCTATGATTTGTACCACCACAAATGAAGAGCCTATGCAGGCCTTGATTGAGGTTAAGTCAGCATTGCAAACAAAATGGAACGTGTAAATCTCTTCTTTCCAGCTTATCCTATAATCATTCAGTGGAGTGATTAGGAATGAGCAGTGAGAGATTCCTGTGTGAGACAGAAGCTTCCTTGTTATTTCATCCTGAAGTCATTGATGTCAGCTGTGAAGTCCTATGGCTTGAAACTTTTTTCCTCACCAGAGGAAACTCAGCTGTGTTCAAGTGGAGGATTTGCCTCTTGGTTTTTATCAATACTGATTTTTTTTTACAATGTATGTTCAAAAATACCCTGGTCTTTTTTTTTTTCATTTTAGAAGAGCAGTCTGGAGTACTTGATTCTGCAGCTGTAGAAAGAGATTTCATTGGGAAATTGATTGATGTTCTGAAAAATAAGGAAGCTGGCATTGAGCAGGAAAAATTCATCATCAGAACTCGTGCTGGTGAGTTCACTAACTTAGGTGGAGTTGATAATTCTTTCTTTTGACAAAGGGGATGTGAATTCTTAAGTAGACTAAAATTTTATGTACAAGCTATTAAAGATAAGCCAGGTAATTAAGCAGACCTAATTAGTTGGGTATACAAAGTTTCTCTTTTGTGCTTTCTTGTCTGATGTAACGCATAGGTTTGCTGCTCCTGATGCAGAGGCATTGTACTGGTAATGCATTATTACAAGGTGTAGAGAAATCTACAGAAATTTGAAATGTGGATAATTCTTTTTGAACTGTGAAATCTCAATTTTACAGATCTGTTCAGTTTTTTCTCTCCAGCTGTCTAGATACTGGGGGTGTGTTTTCTCCTCAAAAATAAACATGCCTTCAAAACATGTGAAATGTTTTCACCCTGCAGATCATTTGTGTTAATTATTGATTCAGTTGCTTGCAATGTTTTGCATAGTTTGCTCCTGAAGTAATGCCTCCTATTCATCTCTGTGATCAGCGGATACAAAGAGCACAGTAACACAGTTAAATAGAGTAAATTTTCAGCTACAAAACAGTTTTTTCAACACAGTCACCAGCATTAGTTCATTTAGGTGAGCTGATTGAGGTGCTCTTCATTTTGTGGTGACACTGTTGTGTATGGCTGTCTGGAACATGTGGTTTGTCTAAATGTAGCACCCACTGCTTCACCATGTTGGTGTCCTCTGTTCTCTGTAAGTGTTCAGCAAGTATCAATGAATGTCGATGAGTGCATTTTTTTTCCACAGAGTAGAATTCAGTGATACACCTTGGCTTCATATGCACTTCTGTGTCAGATGCCCCATTGCTGCTGTCTGTCACGTGGCAACAAAAAGTGATGGAATTTTGATGGGAAGGTTCAACCTCTACTGCCTTATCACCAACATCTGCCTCTTGACACGGTGGGCAGTGTAATAACATAGAAGGCATTACTCACAGAGCAGCCCTCATTGTTCCTTTTTTAAGCTGCAGGAGGCAGCAGGGCACCAGCTTTGTCAGCAACAATGGAACAACTTTAACCAACACAATGATGTAGTGCATGGAGGAGGAGTGGGGAAAAGAGGAAAGGAGGAGGCTGTTTGCATGCACTGATTATGCAAGGAAATGTGAGAGCAGATGGTGGGATGGAAGTGCTGCTCAAGTCTCTCTAAAAAGTGGGTCAGAGATACTATTTTTAATTAAAAAAGAGCAAGAAAGTTGTGGTTGAACAAGAAAATATAATAAAGCAGGAGGGGTGTATCTTCCTTTGCCTGTACACGGGGAGAGGAATGTCAAAAGTTTTGTGGGTCCACTGTGAGACTGATACATCAGGTAGACCCCACTGCCCAGGTACTTTGTAGCATTGCACTTGCAAAGAAGCATCCTCAAACTCCCCATACACCACATGAGAACCTGGCCTAAGATAATTCTTACACTTCTCTTAATCTCATAGCTCATTCACAGCAGTGGTGAGTCAGTGTTATGCGTTCCTAAGTCATCTTC
This sequence comes from Callipepla californica brunnescens, assembly GCA_023055505.1. Taxonomy (NCBI): domain Eukaryota; kingdom Metazoa; phylum Chordata; class Aves; order Galliformes; family Odontophoridae; genus Callipepla; species Callipepla californica. Next base: position 7,817,804 of record JALIRH010000013.1, read on the forward strand.
AGCTCTTTTATCTTTCTATTATTGAGTTTCTTCATGGAGTCAAGTGTAAAGGCGTGTGGATTATTTTAGTAGTGAGGCCTCTCCTGGTGAAGTATGCTGAGATAATCTTCCTAAAATACTTCGGAGCCGCATGATCACTTGAGTGATAGCAAGACTGAAGAGGATGTGCTGAATTCCAGTTCGTTTAGCAAATTATCAACAGCAATGTCACGTTAAGGAGGTTTTTGCTCTCTACAGGGTTTTCCTTGAAAATTAGTTGGCAAGACTTTATCCTCTGAATTTGGCACAAAGAAACATTCTGTCTTTGGCTGATGGGCTATGGATAGGTGTAGGCAGGCTGATCACTGAGCATTTTAGCTCAAGGTAATGTGTAAAATGATGCATTGCTCTCTGTCTGTCCTATCCGGTCACCTGAGTGGTTAAGCGTTCTTTGGGTACAGTGTGCTTCCTAGCTCTGTCAATAAGAAAGCTCATGTTTAGGCTTCATTCCTGTGTAAGCACAACGCTGGCACGTGGTGGACAGGTTATCCCCAAATTCATCATCAGAGATATTTAATAGTCTTTTTTAAAGTAGTATACAGTAAAGTGGTGTACAACACTGCGTACAAAGTAAGCACAGCAACTTCTGTATGCTGTTGCCAATGAATGTCTCCTTCTCTTTGCCTTAATTCAGCACTCAGTAGGCTTTGAGCCCCTTATTATTTTATCAACTTGATATCATTTAAAGCATAGTAGAAAATGAGATCTCTTCGAGCTGGGCCGCTGCACAGTTAATTCCCCTCTGTAAATTTAGCAGAAGGAATGCTGCGTACACTGAATGTGCATGTTACTTCTGAATTTATCTATGGGTAATAAAGCAAGCGTTCTTGTATGTTACTACTGATACAGTTAGATAAGGAAAGTCTTGTTTTGCATGTCAGAATGTCCTGGAATGTCCTTGTTTTTCCTAGTTTATTTATGGCTTAAAAGAAGAAAAATCGTGATGCTTGTATCAGGAGAAGTGAGGAAGTTTTTATCACAACTGTAGCTTTGTCTTCTTCCTTGGACCTTTACTTCAGTTGTGTAGCAACTAGTTATTAGAAAAATGCATCACAAAAAACAAACAACTATCCGTCTAAGTCTTCAAGTCAATTATTCCAAAGACAGTTGATCATCATGTTACTTGGAGATACAGAGATATTTGAGCAGAATTAAATAGTTCTGGGGCTGAAATACTGAAATATGTCTGCCAGTTTTGTCCATTTAAAATACTATGCTTATTATGGCGGTGGTATCAAACCTGGGAGATCTAAAACTAAAGAAGTCTGGTGTAGATGCAGATACCTGCAGTTTGTGGTGGTCAGGTGGAAGGTGTTGGCATGTGTGTATGTGTGAGAGCACTGAGGGGAAGCGTAAGGATTTTATTTCTGTATTATTTTCTAGCGTGCCCAGCAGGTTTCTTTGAGCAGATCTAGTGTGTGTGTGCTGCGTGAACAAATTTCCACATGTCCTTGTATTTAAACTGGCTCAGCAAATAGTAGGTTACTGCTTCAATACTTTTAGTAGTAGTTGTCCATAAAAATTGAGAAAGCTCTGTTTCCAGGAGGGAGCAGGTACACATTAGTCTTTCTGGCTCATTCTTATTCCTGAGCCTACTGGCACTTAATCTTCCTGCTTGGTAATATGCACGAGGTGTGGGACTCCTGCAGGCCTAGGCCATGAGGTTCCAGAGTTCTATCTTTTCCTCCACCAATCTCTTAGGAAGCTTTACTATTCTGTAGTGAAATAGCATTGATACGGGCCAAATGGGGGAATTCCAACCACCACCATCCACATGGGAGCTAGGAAAGAGCAAGTTCCTTCTGAAAAATGAGTTCTGTGAGATTCTTTCTGTTGTCTTTTCAAACAGTTCTTGAGTGGGAACCAAGGATATCCTGTGTCATGCTGTATTGGCTTTGAATTCATATTTCTGTTAAATAGCTTGATTTATCAGATCCATTATCAGTATTGTGTTATCTGAACAAATCTTTCAAAACTTCTGTCTCCTTATTGGGCCATCAGTATATTAATCTGAATTGCTGTACTCAATTGTATGAATGCAATTTAGGTAATTATGAAAATACTATCTTGTTAATCTTTGAATTGTAATCAGTTACTGCCTTTCACAATTCTCTCTTTTATCCAGTCCACAGTTTTTCTTAAAGTAGAAGTTGGATGCATTTTGTTATTATTATAACAAAGTAATAACAATATAAAAGCTTTTTTTTTTCTGTTGAATCAAAATTAGGTATCGTGTTAAAGGAAAACTAGCAAAACAAATTACCTTTTTCTTTTTTCCTCTATTTCTTCTCCAGATTTTAAATCTTACACTTAAAAATGTGGTTGCATACAGAAAGTAAGGTCTATGTAGGTCATTTGGCTATAAGGCACGCACCAGGTTCTATAATGTGGTTCTATAATGTAGATGTGGAGATTATCTCACCACTGGAGATAAGATACTGACTGCTTCTTTCATCAGACTGAACCAACAAGCTGCTCTGTGCTTTGCTTTCTAAACAGCCTGTGCTTTGTTACCCTATATCTGTGTGATACGTGGTTCTCATTCAGTGTCTGTTCTAGTGTCTGGTTTTGTTCTTCTTGTCACCTGTCCCTTCCTTATCCTCCAAGGAAGAGGGTATGGAATACACAACATGGAGCAATGAAGCATCAGCAAAGTATGCTTCTGGAACAATAATTGGCTCTGGCAGCTATTCTCTGTAGACAGACATACAATGACATTTAAATCTGTCACCACAAATGGAGGTTGAGCATTCAAGCATGTCTAGTCCGAAGATGGAAAAGAGAATATGTGGAAAAACAAGAAAGAGAACTGAAAACCAACGTAGTTTCAGTGTAGATCCTGTTGTATAAATCTCCCTTCCTTCAGCAGAAGGACAGGCAGAGTGCTTTTAGACTTTCAGATTTTCTGCTAGGTGGGTAGTTGTTATGCAGTTAAAATACACTCAGTTCTTCTTTTTCTCTCTGAATTTAACTATGTGCTGACACTTAATCACCTTTGGTTCTTATTTCTGTAAAATTAGTCCTAGATCTTTGAACGCTTCTATTCTTTTGGAGCTTATTTACTGATGAAGTTTAAAACTTTCTGTTCTCTTTGCTAGTGTTCTCTTCGCTTTTCTTACGTCTGTAGGTGTCTGTGAACAAATGGGTGGATGCCTGGCAGCACACAATTAATGTGTGCATTATTAGAAACCAGTTCTTCATTCAGATGTGCTTCTATGTGTCAGAAGAAACTTTAGTGAATGAATTAGTCTGGTATTAAGTTGTCAAAAAAGTATCTAGCAGACCCCATGTATTTCACTTGCTTGTTAAGGTTCTCAACTTAGTATTTTTAATTGATTTGTTCTTTTATTTTTCAGTAACTTTTTTAAATTCTATTTTTGTGCAACATAGATGGATATCTATTTTTTTTTTCTTAGTGTAGTTAAGATGTGCACTGGAATTTGGTTTATGGTTTTGCGAGGAAAATTATTTGATGGTGTTTACCTGTGAAAACTTCCACGATCCTACCCAAGGAAAAAAATTCTTGAACTGCATTTTACAGTACTGTAACTCTTATTCATCTGTCTGTGAAGTATCACTGTGTCATTAGTGAATTCAATACACCAGCTTGTAAGGAGGAATAAATTGCTATATGGTGATTGATTTTTGAACTGTGACAGTTGCACTTTAATCATGCATTTTCCTCGTCTGTAAGGCAGAGCTTACCACTTTCCACCTTGGTTAGTCTTAACTGTGGGTCCACTTAATCTTGGTAAGGATTGGCTGTGTTTCTGAAGATATGCCTGGGTTCCTTATGAAATTCCACTGCAGTGGCTTGCCTCCTTCAGGTGACATTAATCACAGCATATTTAGAAACTGTTTTATGTTTTTATTGATCATTGTTGTAAAGATTTGTGTTTTGGTTATGCCAAGGCACCCCATAGGAGTTTAGTGGCTACGCACTGGTTGTCACCCTGGAATACACAGAAAAAGTAAAATTGTATTTAAGGGAAATTCCTGACCATGAATGAAACATAACAGGGAAGGTTTGCTGAAGTGGTGGACTATCCATTTGAGTACTTAAGTTGAAACAAACTTACCACGAGTGTAGTCAATATTGTCTGCCAGGGTACAGCTCTGGAAAGGGAGTGTTGTGTTAGCATTGGCTGTATGCAGAGGCATCCACCAGGCTTCTGGTAATGCTTACTGTATTGTTTGGTTTTCTCACTTCTCATTTCATTAAAGACAGTCAAGTGTTTCATTGGGCTTCAGGAGTTGTATAAAAAAAAAAAACAAAATTGGTGTTAAGGTAGAGGAAACAGAATTCCCTATTTGAATAGTTGAAAACGATGGTATCTCTTAAAAACATGTAGTGCAGCTCAGCATCGTTACACATTTAAGCTCATGAAATAATGAAATTGCAACATAAAAAAAAACCTTCGTGTTGGTTGTCTGTGTTGATTGGCTCTGTTTAAAGAAATGGAAAATCTCCCTCAAAGCACTGTGTGAAGTTTTAAATCCATCCTTAGATGCCTATCTGAAATGTAATCTCTGTTTATGTTTATTACATGCCATTGCCAAGGGAGTAGATAAGAGTGAAAGATCTTGTTTAAACAAGGTCATGTAGAAGTTTCTTAAAGGATCCTTGAAGCCTGAGAGGAGATTACTTTAAAAATAATTACATTTCTTCAAAAACCAAAACAACAACAACAACAAACAAAACCCAAACCCACATAACTATAGGTTGTTTGAAATGTTTTTTCAGAGTTACTGCAATAGCCTCTGATTTGATACGCAGGAAGTAGTACTAGATTTACTAATAAATTCATGCAGTATCATTAACTGGTGTAACTCTTTGGGGTTCTTATCCTCTTTTCTCTTAGGAGACTGTTCAAGGAGGCATCTGTTATGTAAGTGCCTGCAGTTGTTATCTGTATTCTGATTTAAATTGTGTATTACTGTTATTACAGTCATTGCTTCCAGGCTTGACACTGGGTTTGTTTTTTATTAAATAGATAATATGAGGTTGCATGGATAGAAGACCAGTAATTGTCTTCCCCTGCTGTAGTAATTGACACTTTGTTTTGTTGACAGAAGTCACTGAGTTATCAGAGGAAGAACTGGAGGCTCTCCAGTCTTTTTGCCTCCTTAAGATAAGGAGGATGCTGAAGCAGAGGATCCCTATGCAGGCAAGTGGTGGCACGTCAAGAAAGCAGCAGTGTGGATTCACATCAAAGGCATCAGAGGCAAGTGACTTTAATGGCATAGTTTCTGATCGGCTAATGAACAGAATCCGTCTGAAAAACATCCAGGAGACCCTTAACCAGGTACGGTGTGCCATGGTAGCAACAATGGTGAGTTGTTATCAGTTACTGCAGTCCACAGTATGTCCCAGTAGCCTTGTTATCGTTACGTTAGCACCCATTACTTATAGAATTATTCTGTATGTTGCTGGTTAACTCCAGTATTACAAGTATTTCAAAGGCACAAGCCACCCCTTGCCCCCAGCTTTCTTCCCTTTAGACATTAGTAACACTGAAAATTAAGTCATGTCCAATAGGATCTTGGTTTCCTCAGTTCCTCTATTAATAACCATCTGTATCATCTTTACACAATTGGATGTGCTGTTCTTCATCACCAGCCCAGTATATTTACCCCCCTCTGACAGGTAGTCATTCTAACACAGCAGTTCTGCTCAACTCTGCATCTATCCAGAGGATTGTGGTAGTGTTTTGGTCAGTGATACTTGCATTCTTGCTTTGTGCAGATGGATTGGGATATGTGTTTATAGCAGTCATTGCCTACGGATGCCTTTACTCATAAATCTGGGCTTTGGCAAATGCCTGTGCCTTGCTTGAAACTGGTACAGAATGTCTGCATCTGCCAAAGTGTTTCTGATTTAAAAAAATAATAAAAAATTGAATAGCAGTTACAGTCATTTATTTAGCCTTCACTCTATCACATGTGCTGGTTTAAATCTATTGCCAAACAGCATAGCAAAATGACTGATGTATTCCTCTGTTAGCCAGGTGAGCAGGATGGGGTACTTTCAAGTCAATTCTGGCATTCATTGAGGCTACCTGCTGAAATCTCAGTCAGTAAGAATAAGCAACTAATGTTCTGTCATGCTATTAGCACCCACCATTCTGTGGAGTTCTTATTGCCTTTTCATTTGTATTACAGTGTAATAATGGATTTTCAAAGAAAAGTAAATTTGATTGCTATGTCTACTTACTTTTGTGTTTACTGCCACGTAATAACATTTTTATGCAGAGGAGGAGAAATCAAGAGTAAGAACACAGAGGCTTGAGACATGGCTCTCTAGGACTGATTCTGTTGCTATTGCAGTAAAGTATTAGGCCTATATAACAAGATGAAATCTGTGTAAATAAAATCAGATGCAAACTATTAATCGTTCATGAACATATTGGGATTTGTGTAGTGTTACTAAATATGCTCAAGGTTTCATGAAGAATAAACTAACAAGTGAAATTAGTACCATTTATCTTGCAAAGAAAACTGATATAATTTTGTTTGTATTCTGCTGTGGAATTGCATGTGGATGTTTGAACCAATTGCTTCAGGATTTATTTTCCTCTTAAAATTTGTAAAGATGATCTTAACCTCTGTGGCTTTTACTTAAGGTTGGGTGTGTATTATCAACATAGGTACTCAGCAACAGCCTTGTTACAGGAAGGCTGTTCTATATGGTAGAATAATTGCTGATTAACAATTGCTGTTACTCAGTTGTGGTGATTGAGTCTTCATACTCTCTTAGCTTGCTGGAAGCATGGGTTAAAACACATTCGTTTAGCTTAATCGAGCCTTCAGGAATTAATACTAGCTGTTGTGGAAGACTGGCTATCATGCAGTGACTAGCTCTCTGGAACATAAATTACTCATCAAGCAGTAGTAACTAATGGCTGATGGTTCTAATGTGTTTGATGCTAACAAATTATGTAGAGATTGCACTGGTAAGATTGAAATCTATAATGAGCATTCACCCATGAGTTACACTGCTTAAGACGTTTTGTTGGCTGGTGTAACTGCTCACAAATCTGTTAATTTGCAGTCATAACTTTTTTCAACTATTATAGTTCAGGTGGAAGGAATTAGTACTGTGTGTACAGCCTCAAGTGTCAGGGAAACATTGCCTGTTACAGGAAGGACTAGTATAGTGCAGTTCAGTGCTATGGCTTTGAGATACAGGATTTTAAGTGAAACTGTGCTATCAGTGCTGGTGAGGGCAATGCATAAGGAAAAGCAAATATATTTAGTGTGAAGGCATCCAGACAGGCTTATCAAGATCACACAGTGACAAAGATTATGAATTGATGTACAGCTGCCTAAAAAAGATTTAGTTTTTGACTCTACATATGTATTTTTAATTGTTAATTTTTAATGGAGCAGCCATCTTGCTGGGACAGACGCTGCTCATTGCATCAAAGTCTCATCCTTCAGGTGGCAGAAGCTCAAGTGCACAGATCTTCACTGTGTCCTGACTGTAAGAAGAAGGCGGCAGAGCTGGCTGAAATTGCCTTTCTCAGACAGAAGAAGATACAAATGGAAAGTGCTCTACTCCAGGAAAAAATGGAAGAACAGATTTATTCCAGAGTAAGCAAGTGTATCACGGTTCTTTTAGTAACACCTTACACTTACTATAACTAAAGAATTCTTAAGCCAGGTTTTGTCCTAATTTATAGTGATGTAGTCAAACTGATCTGAATGCATTACAATTCAGGATGGAACTTGGCTTCATGTTGTTATGGAGCCATGAGGCTCGCATGCTGATGAAGTAATTTAAGCTTCCTTGATTTATATAAGCTGAAGGTCTTTTTCATGATGTCCTGGAACTGTTTTGGGTACACTTTGATTAGTTCCCCGCAGTTTTTCTGATGGACTGTCCAGAACAAAATGACAAATAACAAAATAATGTAGAAGTTAGCTCTTCCTATTCTAGTCTTTCTCCAAATCCTTTGCCTTAAGAATTGTAGAATTAGATCCTGCAGTGGATGAGGCAGCTTGCACTTAAAGTCTGTCTCTAAGGCTTCTTCTTAACCATGACAAGGGTGTGACATATATATTTTTTTTTTATGTTCACTTGAATATGATCACACTGGGGAAGCAACTTCTGGAAGAGAATTTGACCTTTTTGTAAAGGTAGCAGGTATTTACTGCTTATGGAGTTTGAATGCCAAAGTTTTCCTGTTACGCTATTTGTAGAAACACAGATGTACTTGCTTTGTGTTCTCAAGTGTTGTTCTAAGTTGCAGTGATATCAGCTTTAGAGTAGGGATTTTGTTTTTGTGCATGCCTGTGTATATTGACTTTTTTCTTTCTAGTGTTGTATGTTTTGTTTTTTCCTCAAGATTGACTTAAAAATTTTGTCAGGTGATTGTCACTTCTTCCCAACTCATTATGGCAGAGGAAAGTAGGGTCTAATGAATGATTTGTGGGAACTTAAAGAACTTAGAAAGGAGGAGAGAAAAAGTGGCCTTGTAGCAAGTTTTGTCATCTCTTCAGAAATGCTTTATGTAGCATTTTGCTGCCACATACCTTTAAGTGTTCTGTGTTTCTGCATATACTACAGTAGAGTTTGGAAATGACTGATGTCTACCATCCTCTACAGGTGTGGTGAAACTTCTTTAAAGGATTGTCTTCTGTCTTTGCTAACATAGGTTCATGTTTCATAGTTAGACAATCCTTCTGGAATAGATTGAGTGTAATGTAAGCTGGAAATTATGGAATTCCCTGCCTCTTCTGTGGCAATTCTTCAGGATAATCTTTCTCAAGGAAGAGTTCTACCACTTCTTGATACAGAGTGAAACTAAGAGCAAGTTGTTTCTGAGCAGTGCATAGAAATGGCTCTCTGAAGCCCTAAGTCTTTTGGGAATTAGTGGACTGTACCACGCATTCCATTTTTTTCCTATTAATGCTGGCTTTTTTTTTTTTTTTTTGACATCCATTTTATCTGTAGTTGAAATGTGAGAACTTCAGTCTCAAGTCAGGCTTCATTTTTCTCACTTTTCTCCTTGCTTCTCTGAAAAGGGCAGTGTTTTTTTTTTGTTTTTTTTGTTTTTTTTTTTTTTTTTTATCCTTTGCATCCCTAGGGAAGAAACCATTGCGCAGCAGCCATGGTGGTGTATGAGCTGCACAGTGCCATTGAGTTCCTTGCCATTGATGTTGGCAGCCATCCATGGATAGCAGATGTGATATGTGGTCTCTAGTGACCAGCATAGCTTTCTGCTTGCATGCTGTGTGGGACAGTTTACTGTCCACATCATTCAACGAAGTTTTTAAACAAGATGCTTTAAAAATACAGTGAAATTGTGGTGATGGGTACAGCCTACCTATTTGCTCTTGAGGGACTGGACATAGCTACCAGTGGCAGACCTATGATACAAGTATGTGACAAATGGCTGGGATCCAAAACTTAATAATTTTCATGTTCCCTTTTTATTTCAGGATGTGCTCACCCTTATAGGAGAAACTCTCAGAAGCTTTCCTAAACTTTCAGAGGATCCCAGGAACTTATGGCAAAAGCTGAAAGACAAAGGTCAGAAAACGTGAAGCGTGAAAGTTGTAAACAAAACTCAAGGACATAAAGTACTTGAAAAGTTTTCTGTGTACAGCCACATACTGAATACCAGCTATTTTGTGGATGTAACTTGTTTTGTCAGTGATGAATTGGGTGGTGGTTTAATATTCTTGCAGGTGGAACCAGATATACCCAGTGTGCTGAAGTCTGGGTTATGATTCAACTTTACGCTTCCTCAAATGCAAATATTGCATTGCAGTCCAGCTAGCTTGGCTTTTTCAAATGATGAAAGCCATCGTTTTCTGTTATTAGTCTGACAAGTGATGACGTACTTTTGTTGTTGTTTTATTGTTATTATTATTTTGTTAGGATTGCTTGTGGGATATCAGAGCAGCTTCTATCCATAAGAAAAATGATTCTGTTTTCTGGAGCAGGGAGGTGTAATTACTGGGTTTCAGCTCAATCTTTGCCCACCGTCTTGTGTTAAATTGGAAGTGAGAGTCCCAGATGAAGAAGAAAAAGCAGTTGGCAAAGTAACTGTAGAAAGAAGTAAAATGAAATGGAGTATTTATAGAACTGTAATAATGAGACTATAACGGAAATTAATCTGCAACACTGAGGATGCCAACAGGACAAATGATAATAAATTAATCGTAGAACCTGTCTAGGTTAGGTGTCTAGGAAGGGAAAATATAAGTTTAAAATGGCATAAGGTATCAAATAATATTTTTGGCATTTTTAATATACTTTGTAACTTCTAATTTTATATGGTTTTCAAGATGGCAAAGACTATCTTTCAAAGAACATACCTAGATGAAAGTTTAGTATTCTGCATGCTTCCAAATAAAATGGCTGGAGAGCTCAATGGGTTAGACAACAAAATCATTACCTTCATCACAGCCTAAAAAGATACTTGCTGCTCTTTGGGCATGAGTGCACCTCAGCTTTCTGATTATTGCTGACAGCAAGAGCTCACTGCATTGCTCATGCAGCGACCTTGTGGCCATTGGGCTTGCATGAGTCACAGTTACTGACTGTCATCAGTCTCCAGTTTCCTGACTTCTGTGCATTTAGATCTCTTGGAGGCTGTAGGAATCTTGAAGGAATGTCCTTATCTATGAACTGGGTGCATAAAGGATATTGCTGCTTAATAGCTCAATTGTTTATTAAGAAAAATAGGATAACATTTCACTTAGAAAAACAATATTTTGGAGCAAGAATGTGTACTGTTGCAGCTGATATTGTTTTATATCCTTTTAATTATTTTCTTAAATATGATTATACTGTTTTTAAGAGTGCTGTTCAGCCTCTGTTTTCATTTCTTGCAAACCAGAGAAGAGCTGGAAAAGAAATGCTGGGATGTAGCCAGTTAGACCCACCTGCCTTTTGGTGCGTACAGACCTGCCTTGAACGAATCGATCCTGAGCAGATTGAACCCCCGAGTGAAAACATAATGCAGCCCTAAATTCTTCAAAGCTAGTTGTCCTCATTGCTTCCTTTGTGGTTTCTTGTATTTTTTTTTTTTTTTCTGGAAGTCAATGGGTTTTGTAGTCCATTCAACATTCCCTGAAAGTTGGCTGTAATTTTTAAATTGTCACTGCAGGTTACATAGCTACATACGTAATGAGCAAGTTCCTGCTTGGTTTTTCACGTTACTCTCTGATCCTTAGAAATGTTTGAATCCCTTAAATCTCCTGCCTTCTAATCTTGTAAGCCTCTTCTTTTTATATACACCATCTCTGCTCCTTATTTAGCCTTGTAGTATGCTCCTTGTTTCTCTTGAGTCTTTTGAAGTCTCTGGTGATCTGCATAGGCAAAAGACATACAGCATTCCACAGTAATCTGTATAGATTCTTGTGAGAGCAGGCACATATATAGAACTAGTAATCAGGAATAATTCTTTGAAAATGTGATCTTTGCTGATGAATACACCTTTTAGCCGTTACAAAAAGGATTTTAGAACTCTTAAAGATGGACTGATTATTTCTATATGGAAAAAAAAAGGTATTGATGTTTTGTTTTCAGCATTTAGATATTTTTATGGGAATACTGAAATATTTCTGTCCAACTCTTTTGTCAAAGCTTCGTGTTATGTGACTTATACATTTGTTATTTTGCTGGGTTTCTGACAATATTTATCTGTATACCAGCACTCACATTTTCATCTCACAGAAGCCATATGGTTCTGTTTGCATAAATGTTACAAAGGCAACTCAGGTATCTCCTGAAAAAGTCAAAGCCTTTACCTTTTGTCTTTTGCTTGCTTTTTCCTACTGCTTACTGCAGTTCTTTCCTTTAACTCAGATATCTGAATGCTTGTCTTGTGTTTTTCTGTGGCAGCTACTAAGGACATAGAATGGAATGAATGATCTAGATATCTCAGTTTATTTCATAATCCTGTGGTGTTTGAGAATAGCAATCTAAAAACTGATGTGGAGGCCAATAGAAAATGGCAACATAAATAATAAGTAAATTGTCTCTTTCTGCTCATAGGAGCCTCCCCTCTTGCACCATCCTCAGCAGTAGATTTTTTTTTTGTTTGTTTTGATCCAAAGAAACGCTGTGAAACTAAGTTCAAGAAATATATTAATACAACATATAAAATATCCCTTGTTGGTACTTGCTAGGGCATGAAAGGAGTAATGTTGGATCAAGGGTGATTCATGCTTTATGCAGCTGTAGTGCTGCAATAAATTAATCTGCCTACTGCTGGAAGTTCTGGAGCTTTTGCTTTCTAGCTCTTGTGGTACACATAGTTGTGCTATGTAATCTATTCTACATCACCAATAACTTCTTAGGTTATTTCTCTTAACTTTGCATTGACTTGGAAGGGTTTCTCATATACATTGTTTTGTTATACGGAAACTGATTTAATGCTATTCTTCATTATTGTCTGTTTGGATAAAATTATGTTCCTCAAATTTCCATTGAAATAATTTATTGTGGACTTTGTATAGTTTCCACTTTCACTCTCCCCGTGTTTCTCTGAAGGAAAGCTGAACCTGATGTCCAGGATACTCACTCTGTGGTCTTGTTCCTAACCATCTGCTGGGACATGGGACTTGCTTCTCCCCAAGAAAAAACTGCCATCTCACTTGGAGTAATTTACTAGCACTCACTGCATATAAATGAAGCTTCATTGTAATTAACTTGCTTGGATACAGATTTCCAGATGCTTGTGTGTCTTAGTCACCTGCCAGGTTAAACCACACTGCTGTGAAATACAAGTCACTAAATGTTTGAAGCTGGGAGGTCATCGTATCCTTTTTTGGGTTGGACTATATGGAAAACGTGGGACATCATAGAATCATAGGGGTTGGAAGGGACCTCAAGAGATCATCAAGTCTAACCCCCCTGCCAAAGCAGGTTCCCTACACCAGGTCGCACAGGTAGGCGTCCAGGCAGGGACGCCTTACAGTCTTACATCTTTGAAGCTGTATTAGAAAAGGAAATGCTTCAGGCTCCCTAGGAGCCACTGCCTTTTCATAAATCCATCTCAATCATAATTCTGTTACATGACAAGAATTTCTTGTTTTTAAAGCACAACCAGTTTGATCAGGTTCCAAGAAGAGGATCTGAAATCCTCTTGTTCATACTGGGAGCTTGACAAAAACTTTGATCTGGTGCTGTTGAAGACACGTTTTTGCTGTTGGAAGGGATCGTGTCTCTCTGTGATGCTGTTTGGTGTCACAGCACCCGGGTTCTTCTTCAGGAAAAATCTCAACTGTCACTTTCTGTGTGGTTACTGTAAAGCATACACTTAGGTATCAGGAAGAGTGCTTCAAACTATGTGTATTTAAAGCTATTTGAAATATACATGTGTTCTCCAAATTGTGATTTTATTACTATTCAGTATGATTTTCAGAAAATGGCTTTTTATTGTCTCCACTCTAAAAACTAACGTCACTATAATATGTGCAAATTTTAAGTGCTTGCAACAGAGTTAATGTTCTAAATGCCTCTGTTGATTAAATAAATAAATAAATTTGTGAGTATATATAAATCCTATAGGTACTAAGTTAGCGTTGTTTTTATGCAATCAGCTGACTGTTCCTTTTTGCCATGCAACTGATTCTGGAGATCTTTGCCTGCAGCAGCAGCAGTGTGATCTGTGTGGGGAGAGGCTGGGAAATGAGGGGGAGTGCTTCCTTCTGTCAGTGAGGTACTAGCTCCTGTTGTTTGAAGGGTCAGTATACCTTAAAAAACAAAAAACACTATCCAGCTTATGGGCATGGATATCTTTTGCTTATTTATTCATTTATTTTGTAATAAAATAGTACTGTTTGTTCTCACATAGACTAGTGTGTATGATCCATAAACATGTTGTAAAATATATCTGTAACATGTAACAGATCCCTTTAGAATATTCTGTGAAAATTCATATCTTTAGTTTATAGCACTTTAAGAACATTTACATCCTTCATCTTGACATTTTTAAATAGAACATTTTTTTTTGCCTACAGAAGTTTACAGCGTCATCACAGTATTATAGCTTGTTTAAAAATACATACAGCATCAATGGTAATTGCAAGCAAGCTGTATACTTGAGCACGGATTTTTTTTGTAATTGTACATGTTTTGTACTTGTTAAAACAATTACATATATTAGTATTACATCCATCACTTTGTTAGAAAATATTACTTATATGCTACTCACAATAGGGCTGTCATTTTTGAGACATATTACAGGCTATGAAAATAGAAACACACCATTGTATAGTTGGTTTAAAAATAATTACAAGCCTAATTAAAAAAAAAAATAAAATGTTAGGCTTGCTGTTGATTAGATAGTTTCTACTAACATTGGATGTCCTTAATCCACTTGTGGTTGGAATGCCACTAGCACCTCTCAGCACTGAATGATCAATGAAGGGAAACACTGACTGACCACTTGTGAGCAAACTCAGCACGTGAGCCTGCATGCTTTCTGCATGCATCTGTTGCTGAAGGCAAAGTTCTTCAGCTATAGGCTTATGGAGCTGGGCTGCTGCTTGCTCAGTATCTGTGAATCTCATTTACTTAAGGTTGCAACTGGATTTCATATCTTCAGGTGAACGATTAGATGAGTGCAAGGCAATGCAGCTCCGTTGGTTGTATCAGCCGTGTTGCTGGCATTAACCAAAATCTGACCTCCTGCCTTCCATGAGCCCATGGAATTTTTTGAAGACAAGAGTAACTGAATTCAACTTACTATATTCGTAGTACAACAGAGATTAAAAATACATGATTGTGTTGGTTTTACTTTGCACAAATGAGACTAAATATATAAATATATATATAATAAAGCTGTAGGAAATCTCCAAACTGCTAACAATTCTTATAAATGAGATAAAACAAGGATATATTTGCTTGGAAATTTCATAGTTGTCATTCTTTTTATTATTTCTAGGTAATGCAACAATATTTTGTTGGATCCTTTTTTCTTTTTTCTATGAAATGAGTCCAGGTGTGCTTTGAAAAACGCTGTTTTCATGGTCTTTCTGATACTCCTCTTGTGCTTTCTGCAGTTTTTTATATCTCAGTTTCCACTTATGAAAACAGTAGGTTACTAGGGATGTCATTATCAAAGAGAAAATAATAATCAGCACTACTATCAGTGCAATAGTGGATGAGAGGGATCCCTCTAGCTGCTTATTTTCAGTGTCTGTTGTTGTGTTTAATTTAGCAAAGTTCTCATATTCTGTTGATGCTAGAAGTGTGGGTACAGGAACTTCTTTGAACTTGGGCCCCATTGGGATTCAGGAGCTTTTCTCACTCAGTGCAGATTTCTGAAGAAGCAGGAACTATGGTTCCCTCGTCACCTGTGACATTTGTAAGACAGTCGTCTCCTCTGTTTCTCCAGGCATAGATGAAGTTCAGAATGTTTGTTTGTTTTGGAAGCCAGATAGCATGGGAATAATACGAAGTGCCACAGAGCTTACAGCAGTTTGTCTATGTCCAGAATTCTGAAGTCAGAAATTGTATACTGCTCTTTTCTATTGAGAGGTGAGGAGAAGCTGCTTGCTTGACTGCCAGTTAGTGATCCTTTGAATTTTTGAGCAGATAATTGAAGAAAATAATCAGTTTTCCAGAAATATTGTGGTGGCAGAGATTATCCTCAGGCTTAAAGAAAGAAAACAACAACCTACAAGCTCTGCAACAAGTGTGGTTTGTCTTGCATATTGGTTCACTGAGAAGTTTTTTTTTCTTCCCCCAAATATTCCTAAGAGAATGTGAAATCAAAGGCAGATTTTTTTGCTGAGGGGCAGGCTTGGTTTTGCTAACATCGTAGGCATTAACAAAATCAGCTACAAAACAGCTCTGATGTTAATGAACAGGTTTTTTGTTGGGTTTTTTTTTTTTTTCCAATTTTTCTTTCTTCTTTGATATTTGCTCTTAGACTTGTCTTATCCAGAGAGGATTTTGGTTTGGGGACTTTGTTCTCGGTGTACTGGAGTTTAGGAGATGTCCTCACTGATTGTAAATCTGGAACCTAAAAAAATGACCTAGGTAAGAAATGACATAAGATTACTAAAGAGGTATGCTCCCCCACAGGCACAGAGTTAACAATTCTCATACGTTTTCAATTACATTTAAGTTGGTTGGCTTTGATACATGCTACGTGTGACAAATCCTGAAATGTGTATTCATCTGAGCATTTCTGAAGTTTAAAGAGCTGGTACAAGTTTGGATTTGCATTGTCTGCCCTCTGTCCCTAGTTGTGGTTCTCATCTGGAAGTTGATGGGGAATAAGAATATCACATTCTTACTGGTTTGTGCCTCCACTCGGGACAGTAGGATTTGGCTGAGGTTATTTTAATTTGAGGATCTGTAAGCACTTTCAGAGTTATTTATTTCAAATAACAGATTGTTCTAAACCCCCTCCACCCGACTCACAAATGCTTTGAGGCCAAAATTAGGTTTCAAGGATCTTGCAGCCTAACTGTTTGTTCAGAGATGCTCTGTTTGATAGGATGCAACTGTAATTCATCCTCTTTATCAAAAATCTGTGGCTCATCCTACTCAGGCTAGCAGAGAACTGAGGGTCTCTTTTACTAATTAGCAGTGTTTTCAGCAGCACATTCTTGTTAGTAATAAAGACTGTTTACTATAAATTAGTATTCTGTTGATGTTAAAAGATGTAAATGAGCAGTTCTTGCCAGTTTGGAACAATATGTTCACATAGTCAAAAATAAATGCTGATTATAAAGAAGGTTTAACAGCCAGATTTTCCTCTTGTTTAGGACAAAAAATGCGTGTTTGTAAAGCTGATTTAAAGTTTTTCAGTTAAGAAAACAAGTGCAACAGACCATAACTTTAATGAATGCCTGCATGTTGTATTACTGGCAAGGGGTATATAAGGAGATTATGAGAAACAGAATATTATAGTAGTACCTTGTTATGTATTCAGCAGATTTCTCAGGTAGCCTGAAGAAATAGCAAGAAAATAACTTAAGAAACTGAGTAAATGCCCTTGTTTTATGAAGTAGCTGTGTCCACCACCCACATGGAAGTCCAGGAGGGTGGAATGTCTGAGCAGTAATGAAAATCGGATGTTGTTGTACTTGCCTGAACCTGTATTTCATCTCATCTGTATCCATAGCTATCAGAATCCTACAGGGAAGAAGTAAAAGTCATTAGGCATCAGGTACTGCACAGTGCTGCTCCAGAGATGTGACTAGATGTTACCATTTTTACAATCAGTTTAGATATACATTTTCAAAACAAAAATGCTTTGATTTTAAAAGTCTGCAAAGTATTACTTGAGCTTAATCTGCATTTGGGAAGAAGGAGGCTGCTTTTATGGCTAATCCCTGCCCTTCAAAACAGGTTGACTGAGTGTTCAGTTTGTGGTTCTTCTGTGTACTGTGAGTGACTGTGGCCAAACCTATCAGTGTCTGCAGTAATACAGTATCATTAAGGTTGGAAAAGACCTCTAAGATCATCTTAGTCCAACTGTCAGCCCATGCTTGCTGACCATGTCCCTTGGTGCCATATCAATACATTTCTTGAAAATAGTGACTCCACCCCTCCCTGGGCAGCCTGTTCCAGTGCCTCAGCAGTCCTTCTGAGAAGAAATTTTTCCAGTATCCAGACTGAACCTCCCCTGGTGCAGTCCGAGGCCGTTACTTCTTGTTTCATTTTTGATACAAGCCAGAATGCTGTTGGATTTCTTGGGCACTCTTCAGGCTCCTGTTCAGCTGGCTGTCAGCTATCACCCCAGGTCTTTTGATTCTGTGCAGTTTGTCAGTTACTCTGCCTCACCTAGTCATAGAAGGAGAGGAGATTGGTCAAGTGGGACCTGCCTTTCATGAGTCCATGCTGGTTAGACCTGATCCTCTGGGTCACACGTGCTTTGTGATCTCATTCAAGATACCTGCTCCTAGACCTTCTCCATTAATGAGATCAGGCTGACAGTAGTTCCTCCTTCCAATGACTTGTGTAGACAGGTGTCACTTTGGCCTGGTTTTCTGGGGCCTCACGAGTTGACTAGGACTGCTGATAAATGATGGAAAGTGTCTTGGCAACCACTTTTTCCAGCTACTTCAGCACCCTAGAGTGGATCACATCTGGCCCAATGGACTTGTGACAGTCCAGGTAGAGTAGCAGGTGGTTAACTGTTTCCTCTAGAATTATGAGGGGTTTAACTTGCTCCCCATCCCTGTCTTCCAGCTCAGGAGATAATATTATGGCAATGGTAACTCTCCTTTTTCATTTATCTGGATTTTAAACTTCTTGGGGTGGAGATTGCTTCACCTCGTTCCTTGATCTTATTACCTTTTTCTCCCATTGAGGGCTGTAGTGGCATTTGGAACCTCACACTCTGCAATGATGTTGTGCTGTATTTGAAGCAAAAAAGCCAGAGGGATGAAAAACTGAGCTTTCTAATCTGTTTTTGTGCTTTCTATCATGCATGCAAGAACCACAGAGAGGTTGGAAGTAGGATTTCTTTCCAGTCAGTGCCCTACCCAAAATGGTTTGAGCTGTTGTGATATTATCATCTGATCTGAATGATGATTGAATATCGTGATAGTTTGTATGCCTGGTATAACTTCTTCAAAATCTTGCAGATGCAAGGGATGTCTTAATCTTCACTGGCTGAATGCCTCTTCTCTCTCTGCTCATCTAATTGGAAAATGAAGAGTCCTATAACAGTATGGGCTAGAGAACTGTGAAGATTGGGGCATGGTGAGACTGGAGGGGGTGGAATAACACAAAGTTCAATGAGCGAAAATGCGAAGACATGATCCTGGAAAGGAATAACTTTTTGCACTGAGGGCCACCTGGCTAGGAAGTGGTTTTGCAGAGAAGGACCTGGGGTTCTGGTGGACACCTTGCTAAATGTGAGCCAGCTTCATGCTCGATGGCACCCTGAGATGCATTATAAACAGCATTTCTAGCAAGTTGAGAGGATGATTACTCACTTCTACACAGCACTGGAGAGACCACAGTAACAGCAGTGGTAAATGCTGTAGTGTAGCTCATGTTACAAGATCCTATGGAGATTTTTGGCTTCTGAAGAACAGTTGAACCTCTAGTGTTATGCTTAGGTTTAGAGAGGACTGTCTACATTATCTTCAAGAAACTTTCCATTAAAAAAACATCTTCAATATCTTTGCTCCAATTTAATTCAAACAGAATAAATTGTTCTTCCATTGTTGGGTTGTTTGCATGCGTGAGTCATAAGTCTACAGTGTGTTTTGTCTGAGAATTATAAATATGCAAACTGGTATCTTGGGAATTCCCATTAACATTTAATAAGATATATTAGAATGGTTCAGGTATTTACAAAAGAAAAATTAAACAACATTTTTGGCCTGGAGCACACAGTGAACTGGATTTGTTTGAACAAACTTTTAATGCTTTTAATGAAAGTGTATTAAATTATCTGTAAGCTGAATACATATTATGTGTCCTTATCTAGACATGGGCTTTGCTTCCATGGCTCATATTTTCGTATCTTTATATTTTAGCAAGCTAATATGTGAAGTAAAGTAAAAGTTGGTATAAGGTCAGAAGGGCAAAATCTGCTCCTTGTTGTGTAGTGTCCTCAGGACAGCCATTGTTTTTTGTTTGGTTTTCTGGGTTTGATTTCTGAAAGTTAATGCAACTTAATGGAGAGAAGCAAAGGGCATTAGTGACAAATTATCTCAAATGTAATTTCAGTTATTGGCATCTGCCAAATGCTGAATTATGAAAAGAAGAAAGAATGTTGATCGTCAGCTTTTTCATTTCACCGAGACTCCTTGCCATCTTGTGTGGGCAAAACTTACTTCTGTGTTTGATGGTAATTTGGTAATGAATAATGTTGTCATTAGTGTTATCACATTATTCTTTTTAATAATCTTATACTGAATCCTTACAAGCACATGTAATCAAAATGCTCGGTTGGAGGCTGGACTTGTACTTGTATGGAGTTTTAGTTGCCGATGTTTTGGGTGTTTGTTTTTTTTTTCTTTCTGTCAGGATAACTCTGCTTTCTGATTCTTTTTTTCAGCTGAAGGAATGACTGCGTTCTGTGAACATACGAAATCTTCAGTGAAAGAATGAGGGACAGACATTTTAAGTGAGGTACTGCAGTTTTGTTGTTTTAATAGGAAGCTGATTGTTAACCTTCAGGTTAACTCAGGTTTATTTCCTGTGTCTTTCTGGTTTTATTTGTTGAGTAAGAGAGGTTGATAAGCTCATGTAAACCAGTAGTAAGTAAAGCAATTTTATGATACTGTTCTCAAGTGAGCACAAAAGCATCTTTTCAAAGATCACTGACCTGAAACTATAAACACACTCCTTGTGAATTACTATAAAAAAATCTGTGATCCCAGGAGGAGGAGAATCTTTGGATTCTATTTTGTGTCTCTTTCATGTACTCAAGCATACACAGCATTTTCAAATCAAATGCTGAATTCCTTCTAGCATTTGTATCATCTTTAATAAGTATTGGCTTTTTAGTGTAGTTTCAGGCTTGCTTTCTGTCTGCCTTCAACTTGTAAATTTTTCTGCTGCCTTTCAAATTGTATCTTCTGTTTTTATTGCATTACAGAAGATTGTGCCTCCTCTCCATATTTGCATCTTTTTGATGTGAAAACATTTGTATGAAATGTATCCGTCATGTACCAAACCTGATATGTAAATGATGCTTTTTTCCTCCTTCAGAGCTAGTGTAGCAAGGCATCTACTAATACACTTCTGCACGAAATTGCAGATGAAAGCTGGAGTGGGAGTGAGAGCAAATGAAAGTGGAGATGAGGGAGGAAGGAATGGGAGAAGAGTAGAAGGGGAAAAGGACTTCAGAAAGTGAGATGTAGCAGTAAGTTGCTACTTGTTTTTCACTGTATCTATAAACTCAGATCAAAGGGACAGATTTCATGGGTATTATAAACATATATGTAAGACCACCAGAGCCATTTGATACTTTCTGCACCACCTAATTGAACAAAAGTGAATGGCTTAAACGAGAAGAAATTTAGGTAAGATGTTAGAGAGTTTATTCAGAACGTGGTGAAGCACTAGCACAGGCTGCCTGGAGAAGCTGTGGGTGCACCATGCCTGGAGGTGTTCAAGACCAGGCTGGATGCGGCCCTGGGCCACCCTGGATGGCAATCCTGCCTATGGCAGGGGGTATGAGCTAGATGATCTTTAAGGTCCTCTCCAACCTAAGCCATTCTGAGATTCTTTGATTTTCAGAATGCTTATATGTATTAGTACAGATCTGTCTTTATCTTTGGATGCTTAAAATACTTTTGGAAAGCTTGAGGTTTCAAGTCTGATCAGCTTTCAGCTGAGAGCCAGCTAGGTTTCATAATTCCCAGTGGGTTCTGTGTACTTTGAGGGTATGGGCTAAAATAATAAACATTGGGTTTCTACAAACAGCAGCATACTCCAGACGTGTTTGTAACATATCACTGGGTTTGTAAGTGTTAAGCACCACAGATTCATGGTAGATATCCTAAAATGAAACTACCTGTTTTTTTTTGTTTGTCTTCCTTGTAAATCTGAAAACAAAATTTAAAATTGATCTTTTTTAGGTTTTTACACTGAATCATTCTTCAGAAACTTAATTTGCATGCCACCCTTACTATTACGTGCAGTGATATAACAGGCAACTTAAATGCAAAGTTAAACAAGTCAGTATGTTAATTAAGGGTCTAAAGTTCTGCCTCAGTCTCTTAGAATGCTTTACCCAAATTTTATCCTAGTGAGAAAGAAAACTCTGCTTTTAGCAGTTGTTCAGCCTGCTTTGTCTTCATTATACTTTGGAATATAATGTAAGTTTTCTTGACCATCTGATGGTTTTGTTGTGAAGTTTCCTCCCCACCGATTTCAACAGGAGGAAAAGACTTCAAGTTTTGGAAGCACTTCCATTACCTCATTCCAGCATTGATCAGATCTGTAAATCGACAAGGTTTAATCTGGTTCCTGTAAAAGGAATGTTGTCTGTTGGGATTCTGATTCTCCTTAAAGCTGCAAAAGGTTTTGGTAACTTTGAGGGACAGACTGTATGA
Source organism: Callipepla californica brunnescens (assembly GCA_023055505.1). Lineage (NCBI taxonomy): Eukaryota > Metazoa > Chordata > Aves > Galliformes > Odontophoridae > Callipepla > Callipepla californica. The sequence goes on from JALIRH010000013.1 coordinate 7,839,842, forward strand.
CAAAAAACAACTTCAGTACAGATCCAGGTACTATCTTACCTCTGTATTGAGGGATGCTGAGCAAAACAGCCTCTGCTGATTCAGATGGAAGCTGCAGGCTGCAAGCTCTGCTTAGGATGTTTGCTTTTTAGTTATTCCAGTATAACTGATATGGGCAGTTGTCTCTGCTTAATGTGGACTGTAAATGTAATGTACTGTTTTCTTGGGTATTCAGTTTGTAAGAACCCATATGGAGCTACTTCTACTTTTTTTTTTTTTTTTTTAACAAAAAGAAAATGTTTTAATTAATTGCTGAAGAGTAGAGCAATTGAAGCAACAGCTTTGCGAGGTTTAAACTCTCTCTGAAATTGATACTTATCCCACTGTTTTGATTAGTGGCTTCTCATGATAGTGTAACTCTCATTTAGTGTAACTATGGTTTGATAAATGCCAGAGGCATTTCAGGTGTGATCACAGCCTTCTTGTAACTGCACGTTTTTGCAAATAACTGCTTTTTGTGCCTGCAAAATTCAAATCCTTGTGGAAGCTGCTGGTGCCTATTACCATTAAGAAACTGCAACTAAATCATGCAGAAGACTGAATGCTTGGCAAATTCCCATCTCAAATCAGTGCTAGCAAAATGTACCTGCTTTGTCTGTATAGTGGTGTAAAGAAAGTTTATCATCCTGATCGATAGAATCTTAGTATAACATTTTTAGGGTAGCTTTTAAGCTGTGTATTAAAAGCTCCCAATTGGCATGCTGACTGAGGCTCATGATTGCTGCAATAAAACATGTTAGGAAGAGACAGGCATAGGCTCTTAGCCCTTTCAAGTGCTCATATCTGGGGAAGGGGTTGGAGTGTATTTTTTTGGTTTTGAATTTGAAAAACAATGCTATATCATAGTGCTGTTCTCTAAACACTTGAACAGATCTGTTCCTTTGTGATGTTCATTTAGAAATAGGTTTCACTGCATTTTAAAAACTGTGTCAAGATTTCTCAGAAGAGCTCACAATATTCCCCTTCTCAGAGGATGGATTTTCCAGACAATCCACCCTCTGCTTTTCCTTATAGGTGAAATCTTCTATTGCCAGCTGTAAAATGCATCCTATAAAAAACAGATACCTTTTTTTCCCTTGGAGATTTTTTTTTTGTGGTTACCTTTTTTTTTAATTTAGTCGGTATTCATTTCTTTTGCACAACCATTCTTCCCTGTTCTTCCCACACACCTTTCAAAACTAGGGGCAATTACAGCCTGTGACTTAGAAAGGCAGCCTGTGAATTCTTCTGTTAGCCTGTATGCTGGATGTTATTCTGTGAAATCACAAATCCTGAAGTACAAGCAATTCCTTAGTCTACACTGGTACTCCAACTCGGTGATTTTTCCATTCGTCTCTTTCCAGGATCAGTTTGTTCTTATGTTCTGTTTTACATTGTTTTTTGAGTCAGAGCAAATACTTACTAGTCCAGGTCCAAGTAGATTGTTTCATTGTTCTTTTGAATCACAGGGTAAGTGAAAACTTGAAAGCAGTTTACAGCTGAATCTAAATGTACAAAATCCTAAGGAGCTTTGTAAAACAGGATTTGAAGACAATCAGTGGCCTTTTCATTACAGTCTCATTTTCTTTGCAGGTGAAGGAAGATTCTGATTCTGGTCTAATTGGTTGTGAAAAGAAGATGAACAAATGAGATCTGTTTATTTTTTATCCCCCTCTTGCTTCCTTTTTAAATCTTTCTTCTCTTTTTTTTTTCTCCTTCCCTACTTCTGGTAAGGAATGCAATTATGGATGGGACACTTTACAGCTTTTCTTTAAAATCTGCCAAGATTGAAACTCCCGCAGGGATAACATTTTTTTAAATGTACCGAAGAGCAGGAGATTGTTTGAACATTCAGATGTTCATCCAACTCATTTAAAAAGAAAATTCTTCTCCTTCCAGCCTGTTCTTGATGGATAGCTGCAGTCTAGGACTACAGCATATTCAGTACTCTGGGGATTTTATCTTTAAAACTGTGCAAGAGAAATACCAAGTTAAAGGGTGGGAGGAAGCCAAGGGGGATAGAGGGGGAGTGATGAATGTCATTTGTGATGCTGCTACTTCATACATTTCTGGAATAAGATCACATTTATTTCCTCATGACATGGACTAGGACAGTCTCTGTTGAAACTGAGAGTTGCAGGTAAGCAGTGAGCACCCTTCTTCTCTGCTGCCCTCTTCTCCCCTTTCCCAGAATTAAAGCACAGGTGCTTTGTCTTTTGGGTGAAACGAGCCAGCATGTGGTCCCTGCCTGAAGGAGTAGGCAGCGGGGGGAAAAGGGAATAAAGACTTCCTTTAGGCACTCGAAACTGATTAGTGTGGATTGACTTTTGTTTTAGCTTGAACTCACATCCCAAACTGGGGGCAAGTTACCTGAAATTCATTTGAGGTAACACGTTAGAGGCAGCGAGTGTTCTAGCTGTGAGTGGGAGGGAATGGAGGGCACTGAGGGGGACCCCTTTGTGTGGGTTGCAGGGTTTGGTCTGCATGCACAGTAAGATGTACTGACCTGGTGTGGGCATGGAGGGCAAGAAGCGGACGCGTCTTGTAGCTGAGCAAAGGGCTGAGGCTTCCTGAGCTATAGGTGAACAAAGAGGCTGTGGGTCCTGAGCTGTGCTCCTGCAGCCCTGGATGCTGTGCTGCACTGTGCTGTGCCGTGCCGGCACCGCGGTGCTGTGCCATGCCGACCCTTCACGCTTGGGTACCAGCCCTGCTGTGCCAGCCGTGGGCACTGGGTACTGCACTGTGCCAGCCCCACATGCCAACCGTGGCACCGTGCTGTCCGGTGGGAGGCTGCAGAGGGCAGAGTGGGATGCAGCTGCTCTCCAAGGCACCTGCTTTCCCAGCTGGGCAAGCAGCTCATCTGCAGTGGGCAGTTTCATTGCTTGGGCTTTTTTTGCTGCTGTGTTTTGTTACCCCGTAATGGGAAAATCAGCTTTATCGGGGAAACAGCTCATTAGCTGGATTCCCCCTGAAGGAAGCTCACACGCCTTCTGCATAATGGAGAAGGGAAGCTTTTAACTTGGTTCATTTTAAAAAAGATTACAGCTGCTGCCCCCTCCTCCCTCCTCTTTCTAACGAGACTCCGGTTCCGCACAAAGGATTCATCATAGCCATGCAGCACTCACCTTCTCCGGCCACATCTTCCTCAGACTGCTGGGCTACTTTCAGAGGGGGTGAGCGTGCAGCAGCAGGAAGCTGGAGCCTGACCGTGGTGGTCCCTGAGCCCCCCCCTGCCTGGATGCTCTGGTGCCCCTCGCTCCTTCCAGCAGAGCAGCTGAACGGGCGCCGTACTTGTGCTGCAGCCGCGGGGAGGGTGGAACCACTCTACACACCCTCAGCAGCGCTCACTGAGCGCAGCCAAATTTTTCAACTTTATTTAGGGGGGAAGAATAGATCACATGGGGAGCTTCACCGAATGGGGAGGAGCGTGTCAGTGCAGAATCAGGTCAGTAACATAAAAACCCAGGAGTTAGTCACAGACACAAAGATTAACGGTGCTAGCATAATCCAGGCATAAAAAGCAGGCTGAGACAAAGGCAAGAGATGCTTATGGGAAATAAGTGCTTCTGTTTGCCTCCCTTATCTGTGTCATTAATCAGGGTAATCTTTTACTTCTTTTATCAGGTGAGTTTTCTTAATTGAGTAAGAAATAGAGTGGAACGTATAATAGATGTTTTCAGCTTCCAAGTAATTTCGAACACAGTCCCCTTGTCTGTCAATATGGTATTTCCACTGGCTTTTTTTAGTATCTCAGATGCTTGGTTTGCCTCTGTTGTGCTGTGCTATATCAGTTAGGTCCCAGGTTGATGCTACAGACCCATTCTAAAACACATGCATGCCCACATAAAACAGCCTGGGTTGGATAATGGTCTCGGACTCCAAGCTTTGTTTTTTTTTTATCTTGCTCAGACAAGGGCAGGAAGGCTGCTGGCTGATCCTGCATTGTCCTGCTGGCTGAGAATTAAGTTTCTGCGACACCTTTTTCTGATCTGGCATTCCTGAGGAGGTGGTAAAGCTCCCATCAGGAGCATATGCAAAGCAGAAAGTGACCCTTAGTGCCAAGGACTGCTGCAGGATTCCTACTACTTTTTATTATCTGTGTTTATTTAATTGCCAGTGATGCATTCGAAAAGCCTCTGATGTATTTAGGTTATTTAGAGACCAGAACTCAAATGCAGATTCCTAAATGTGATTACCAAAATACACATCTATCTTTTGAAGAAGTGGGCCTGACTTTGATAGGTGCTAAGCAACTGCTCTGCATTTCCGTCTGCTTTTACGTCACATCCCACCTTCCGCCACCTTCCTCCTGACCATTTTTGTAAAAAGAAATTCACTTGGAGAAGTAGGCTGTTGTGGTCTTTGCTTACAGAATCATCCTGCCTCAAAAAAACCCCAAATGCGTGGTTCCTGACAAAGGGGAAATCAGGAATGCAGTGGATTGCCACTATGAAAGCAAGAGGCTCCATTTGTCTGGTTTGTATAAAGCTGCAGGGCAGCTTGTATGCTGTGTGCCCCAGAATTACTCAGTCATCAAACAGTTGCACCTGTCTACAGAGTAATTGCTCTTCCTTCAGCCTGCAGACAAATCAGCCAGCTTTGGCAGTTAAAGGCTGAAACAAAATGTTGATTCCTGGCAACTTGCTAATGAAGGGCTCGAGTTAGTTTGTAGGGCCCTCTGGGTTGGAACTCATGTTTATCGAGATACCAAACCAAGAAAAACAACCTCCCTGTCAGTGTCAATCAAAATATATAGCTTTAAGTTCTCTGCAGGTTTATCTGTAGGGTATAACTTAGGCTTCTTGCCCTCGTTTCCCCAAGCCTTGGGTGTAAAGGGGCAGCCTGTGCCTGTTGCAGGCTGGCTGCGGTGTCCTGAAGGAATGGGGAAGCACAGCTGCTCAGAGTGTAGGAGAGAAGAATAGCAATTGGTTCCTTCATAGGGCAGATCAGTGAAGTGTAGAAAGAGCTCTTTGCATTTTTACTGCAATACAGATGTACTGAAAACACAGCTCGAAACTGTCCCTGTGCTTTTAACTTAAAAATGGTGTATTTCTGAGCTAGTCTTGCAGGGAACCTGTTGTTTTTTTTACCTGGAAATTGACCTCAGCTTTCATTCTAGGTGGACAGACATCTGATTTTCAACAGAGGTGTATGGGTTGTTTGTTTTTTTTAATAATTTCTCTATTTTGTTAGATAGCAATGAAGAATAACAAGCTTCGTGAGTCCTGATAACCCTTACTTTTATTTTCTTCCCCAAGTTATTTTTTCCTTACTGACAAGTTTACTTGTTTTATCCATTTCAGAAATCTTCATTTTGTATTTCTTTTTTATCTACAGCTTTTAAATGAAGTTTCTTATGTCAGCTGGAAAAGCTGTGTATATGTACCGAGATGTATGCACATGCATATGCAAAGTCCAGGCAATACAAATTTCTACCAGTTTATAGTAGTTGAAATGTAATTTTTTTCCTCCCTTCTTAGTTATATTTAACTTTCCCTGATATTTTTGCTTCTGAACTTATAAGTCAGCCAATAAGAAATGTCTGAAAATGGTCCAATATGTTTTTATGCTATACTGAGTCTTTTTTTATTCTGATACTTGTCCTTAATATCCAGTATGTCTAATAAACTGAAATGCTGTCAGATTGAGCACCTTCTGAATCTTTCTGAAGGTATTTCAAGGCTTGTAAGTGGTCAGAAGCTATCAGGTATTATGAAGATTGTGGCCTTATCAGGGGTCTGTTGACCAGATGAAAACAATCCCTATGTGGTATAGCTCTGTCTTCTCCAGGAAATCACCTATTTTCTAGGACATCAGCAGTTCAGTAAATACTTTATGTCATGGTTAAGCCCACAGGTCCAAGTCAGCAGTAAATATAAAAGCCCTGCTGATTTCTATAGGACTTTCACAAGCACAGAAATTCTTTCGTCTATCTCTTGACAGTGAATGCTATTGGAATTTCATTGGAGCCTTAGAAAGGCCGCAAGATGTTCTAATGGTAATTGAAGGGATGGGAGAAAAATGAGTATTTGTAACTCCTTGAGAAGTTCTTCAAGCTTTGAAAAATCGCCCAAAGCTTTTCTCCCAGTCTGCAGTGAAGTGTTCCTTATTCATCACTGCAGAAATCTCTGATGACCCAGTCAGATTGTTGACACTTCCATTACTGCTTCTATTTTCGATGTTGTAATTAGTAATTTTTCATGTTTCCAGTTTGTCCTCTTGCTTAGAAATTTAAACTACAGTGACAAATTAAAGCACATCATTTACTGATGATACAGATCAAATAGTGTAGGTACCTGGTACAAAGGGATTATTGCAGCGTGTTTTATTTTCCTGCTTTCAGTGTTGTCAAACTGTTATCTCATTATGTAAAGGCTGAACTAAAACCATTATGTGTAATAGGTCAGCCTTTCACCTTGGTGCAGTGAGAAAGGAGCACAGCTTTCCTTGTGTAGAATCGAGCAGGCATACACTGAAAAAAAGGACTATTACAAGCAAAGTTTCTTATCAGAGCCAAGCTATCAAATTCCTCTTCATCTGATAAAGTTAAAAATACTGACTGTAGTGGAAGAGTAGCATTTATTACCAAGTGTAAAGAAATGAGCATGCATTATGCAGAAAGTTTCAATGCTTATATGTTGTTCTTCTCTTCAATCCTAATGAGGAAGTTTGGTTTCATGGCAAGAGAGAAAATCACTTTAAAAAAATCAGTTAATGGTACATTTCTTGGATAAGCACATAAAGTACGGATGGCTTACTGTGGTATTGCTGCTCCATCTATCAGTATCACTGATTTTAACTGAATGCAACCTGATTGTGCAACATGCAGTGAGTGTTGAGATTTCAAAAGGCACTTTTTTTGGTTGGATTAGCAAACTGGAGTTGTCTCTGTGATCCGTGTGGGTCCTTCCAACTTGGGGTGTTCTGTGATTCTGTGGCTGTTCTGCTCCTGCTGTACATTGAGTAGCTCTGAAATGGCTCCTGAAGGTCAACGACAGTCCCTGAATTCTTTATTCCAGAAAAGAGGAGGCAGGAGGTGATATGGTAGGAGAATAGAAAATAAATAAAGCTGAGGAAGTAAATAAGGAGTTCCTCATTTATCACTGCATTTATTTATTTATTTATTTGAGATCAGGGAGAAATGCAGTGAAATGGAGAAGGCTTACAGATCCTGTTAATGGAAGGAAATACTTCCGTGCATAGCATGTTGTTCTCCTGTAGAATTCACTGGTACAATGAATTCCACTAAGGTTAAAAGCTTTGAAGGATTTCAGTAAAAGTGTCAGTGTGGAAATGAGAGCATCCATAATTACAGGCAGCACACTTTTATTGTGGCTTCCAGTTATAAGATGAGTGCTACTTTGCAAGTGCAAAGAGAGAATTCCCATTGGGGCAGGTTTTCTGTTTCAAGCTTCCTCTGTATATGTAAGAGCACTGAAACAGTTCTCGACTGTCCTTATTGCATTATGCCTCTACTAGGTGAGGAATTAATGCTGGTTTGACAACAACAGTATTCCCCAGTGAGGTCAACTCTGGTGTGTATCTGCATAAAATTCTAGTGCTATCACTATTTATTAGAGGTCCAATGTGCGTCTTTCACAGGATCAAAACTGCCCTGAAAACAGCTTGAATCAAATAATACATGTGCCAGAAGTGTGAACTACAATAAGAGCATTCTAATGCACACAGAATAGGTACATCTTGTCTCACACTGCTGCACTGCAAAGGTCAGAACTGCTAAAGAAGCTGTCATGATCTTTGAAATGACATGGAGTAATCCCAGAATAGATCTCTACCAGCATCAGCCTTGTCACTTTTTTGGATTTTCTTTTGTTGCTTGTCTGGCCTCACGTGGAGTGCTGGTTGGATTTAAACACCAGTGACGCCTCTGGTCAATATCTCCTGCTCACATAACAGCTGGTTAGGTATGTGGGCTTCCATATTCTATACGTACCCTCCTGCGTTTGTTTGCTTCTCCATCTCTGCCTTTCTTTTAAAATATAGAAGCTTTCAGAGCACGAGAAAGCTGTATGCAACACTTGGCAGATCAGCAGTTAACAGTCTCTCATTTTCTCTCCCTAGGAGAAAGGCAACGGCTGCCTCACTGTGCACGCTGCCTGGAGCTCTGGAGCTGGGCTCCTCTATGGAGCTGCTCTCTGGGATAAGGCTTCAGGAAAAGGGAGTTCTGGTCAGCTGCTCCTTGTGAACCCCACTCCTCCATCTTCCTATCTTGCTTCTACTCTCACATCTGTGTATTAGGACACAGAGTGGGGTTAGCATTTGGGATTATTTTACAGAGGTGGTGCTTGTTAAATACGTGGGATGATCTCTTGTGGTTGCTGCTGCATGCTGGTGGGCATAGAGTGCTTTTGTGGTCATGATGATTGCTGTAGCCTGAAAGGAGCTCGGATTTAAGAGGATGCAAAGAGAGCTCAAGTTGCTTAAATTCTCTTGTGCTTCTAGAGAGCAGCTCTCTGCTTGTATTCTAAAGACACTTGCTTCATTTCTTTTGAAGACTGAACTAGCTGTACCTGCTAGATGCTGCTGCCCACGGTAATCTGTGCCACACTCCCAGCACATTCTCTCTCATACTCCAGGGGCAGTCTGCAGTGTTATCCTGTACATCCATCTCTGTTCTCCCTTCCCTTGCCAATAGATCTGTATGTCTTTTCTTTGCACTTAACTCTCATTCCCACTAAATCATTGCCCCTTATAAGCCAAACTACAGGCATCTGTGTATCTTGCACTGTACCCTGCTGGTTCCCTGTTTTCTGCCAGAAATGATATGGTTCTTCACGTGGATGTCTGGAGGCAGAAAGACAAACAGAAAAACATCAGCTTGAGCACATAGCATCTTATCTCTTATTTATCTCTTATTATGGACCAATGATCATCAGTTAATTGTTCTGTTCTCCAGTTTTCCTCAAGCTTTTTCCTTAGGTTCTGTTTTTCAGTTGAATAGTTTGGAACAATTTGCCAAACATGTAACTCTGTCAAGTGTTTATGTCTCTTTTTTTGGTATTTTCTTCTGAGGTATTGGTGCTTCTAGTCCTGATGTATGGAACTGAAATCTGGTGATGATATTTGTCACCGTTATGGTTTCTTTTCTCTGTTAAAATGTACGTGTTCAGCCAAGTTATGCATGCAGTACTGTACAGACTATGAGTTACCTATCCTTGAAGATGAAAGTGCTCATCTCCTATGAATGGTACCACGCATGGTCTCCTTCAGAGAGCATTCAAAGGGAGAAGACAGTTTTAGTGACCTTAGAGGAATCCTATCTCTCCCTATGGGCAAGGGAACTTGGGAAACTGGGTTTTCTAGAGCAGTGCAGCAGCCCTGTGACAGCTTACACTTTAAGCCTAAGCTTTTATCTGTGCTGCTTATTCTCCTCATAACCACATCACTTGGTCTCATTATTAACATGGTTAAATGTGCTCTTGGAAAACTTGATTTAATTTCTGACTTTACTACCAAGATTCTAATGCTAAGTTGCTGAAAATGAAACCTTTTTGAAGTGTTCATTAACTGAATGTTCCTCATTTTCTGGATACTCAATTTGAGATGATATCTGATTTGCAGCAGCTCTATATACTTAGAGCTGCATCTGGAACTGAGTTTTTAGCATTTAAAGCACCATATAATGCTCAGCATGCTACAAAAAGAATGCTCTCATTTTCTAAATTGGATATCCCAAATTAATGAATGCTTTTATAACAAAAAACTCTCTAATATTTTTTCAACAATCTATCCAGATAAAATTGAAGTGTTGGGACAATAAATTTGTCAAAAATGTATTTCTAATATGTGCCTTAGAAAAGCTATGAATAAATTAATCATATGCTCTCCAAGTAGAGCTTGAGTTTGGTGAAGCAAAGTGGGTTAAACTAAGCAGAGATGAAATGATCTTGTTCTGTAATAAGCATTCAATCAGGGAGTTGTTCAACTGTTTCTGAGTAACCCCCTGTGGAGACAAGCCATCAGAAATGGGCTGCACGCTAAACAGCAAGAAGAAAACATATTTTGAATAGCTGCTCATTAACTGAGAATCATACATCCTCTACACTGGCTGAGGCAAGGGTCCTGCAAAACAAATTGTATTTGATCATGTCAGTGAAGGCAGTAGCATGCTGTGTAACACAAAAGATCAAATTAAGATTGAATAGCCGATTTTAATTCTGGCATTTCTTAATTTTTGACTATTTGACTTAGGTTTCTCAATAATGTTCTTTTAACTTGGAATATTGTGTGTAATATATATATATAAATGTTGTTTTTAAATAAAACTGGTTTGTCTCCAAGTCATGTCATCTTCACACTGCCTGCTGTTACCATTTCTAAAGGAGAAGCAGCTGGTGTGCTAAAAGAAGTTATGGACTTTGAAATCCTGCAGGGTTAGGAACTGAGTGGTTGGAGGGAGATATTTGCAGAAGATGCCATCTTTTCTGGTGTGCTAGATTACTCCCACTGTTTTTCCCACTGTATTTAATGTTTCCCCACTGTATTTAATGGAGCAAAGTATAAACATTTGCTTTGAGGTGTTTTGTGGCTGTAGTCTGCAAGTAACCCTAAGAGTAGCTTAATGGAGCTCTACAGTTGGGGTTTCTCAGTGGTTTCTCTGTCTGCTTCATAAAAGGAAAGAGTTCTTCATAATAGGCAGCTGCAAGCTTGGCACGGGATCTGGGATTCAAACTGTGCTCTGCTGGCTCAGTTGTTACAGCAGGAAAAGTTCTGTAATCCAGATTCAGTTAACTGCTCTGTTCGTTGTGTTTAGACCAGAATAGGATCTAGTTCCCACTCTGATAGGTCTGCAGGCTCTGCTGTGCTGAAGAAAGACAAAGTACTCCAAATAAGTGATAATCACACTAGCAAGCAGGTGTGTGTTTGACCACCGGAGCAGAGCTATTAAGGAAAAATGTGTGTTTTTTTGCTTATTTTCTTTGAAACAAATTAATTTTTAAAGCACCTCTTTAGTTATTATGGAAACTGTAGTCTTGTAGATTTTGTTTTGTGCCTTTGTAGTTACATAGAACATAAATGAGAACTGACAAGTTTGTCTTACTCTTCCTCGTAATATTGACACAAAAGAAATGGCAATTTGTAACTCCTTAGGGAGGACCACTGGGTACATTACTGTTGTAAGGCATAAAAATCATTATAGCTCTTTTAAGGGATCTCCCATTTAATGGTTATTGGGTGTTCATTGTGTGCAGTGGTTAAAGAGTTCATTCAGAATTGTTCCTAGGACTGGAATACAAATTGATCAGGAGCAGGGAGAACCAGGAGGAATGCTTTGTCTGCACTGCACTAGCTGGAGGGCTTGTCTTCCTTGACTATGAGTTTAATCATGTACGATAGCATATCCTGGAAACTGAACCAGCTTTTAGACCGAGAATATCGTGACATTATTGAGACAGTCTTTATTAAAATAGAACTTAGTGATCACTACAGACTTGGTCTGTGATGTGTGGTAAATGCTATGAATATACTTTCAAAGGTATTCTTTCACCAGTTCAGATGTTCCCTGTGCTTATGCTGGAGGGAATGTTCTGCCTTTGGAGCTGGGATTGTGGAAGTCGGTATTTGATTGCTGCAGAAGTCTCAGTCCTTAGCTCATACTCTGGGACACAAATTGTAGCTGGAAAAATGAGAAAATATAGCTCTAGAGATGAGATTTGGAAACTCACAAATTGCATGTGTTACCTTGTTATGATATATGTGCATATATATCAGAAAGAAAATGGCTCTGTGTAGGAAGAGATGGTACTCAGTGCTCTGGGTATTTAAAAGAATCGTGTGTTTATAAATTACCAGGAAAGGTTTCTGAATGGGATCTGCATGCTTCAGGTTCTGACAACGGCATTCGATCTCAGCAGTTCTTAGCAATCTTTTTTCTGTTTTGGCTCAGTTGTGGGCACAAGTGGGTTTGATGCTGAATTAGGCACTGCAGAAGAAGTTTTGGATTAGGGCTTCAAACAGGATTTTGGACGCAGGTTTAAAGTATCCAGTGGGATCACACTGCTGTTACTAGGTTCTGTTAGCAGTGCTGTATTTATATTCAAGGTCATTTAAGATGCATTGCAGTCTTGCATCACATTTCTGTTGACTTTTGTTTAGGCAAGGGATGCATTTTCATCTCTCTCATGCATGAGTTACAAGTGTAGAGCAAATGAGCTAGCACCTTGCTGTAAGAGGTAGCTCTAAGGAGAGTTACTGTCTCTTTGATCTATCCAACCTCTTGTTTTCATGACATGATTTCCTTGAACCCTTCTGAGATTGGATTTAATTGGCCAGTGGCTTCGAAAGTTCTTACCAGTGGGACTTGGGCTAGGTGGACTTGTGCAGACAATCACCAAAGGAGCCAAGGCTACAGAGTGGTGGGGCTAAGCCTTGGATCACTGCTGCAGCAGGGAGCCCAGATTTTCTTCCACAGCAGTATCTACCTGTCTGTGAAACATAGTACATGCGATGAGTTTTTCATCTGTTTCTATTTTCTTCATCTTCTTTTCCCAACAGTTGGTCTTACGAGGAAAGGCTGAGAGACGTGGGTCTGTTCAGCCTTGAAAAAAGAAGGCTCAGAGGGGATCTGATCCATGTCTATAAATATCTAAGGAGTGGGAGGCAAAGGGACGAGGCTGGACACTTCTCTGCAGTGTGTGGCAGTAGGATGAGGGGAAATGGCCACAAACTGAGGCATAGGAAGTTTCACACTAATGTGTGTGGGAAATCTTCAGGGTGCAGGTGACGGAGCACTGGCACAGGCTGCCCAGAATGACTGTGGGGTCTCCTTCTCTGGAGATGGTCAGGACCCGCCTGGACACCTACCTGTGCAGCCTGGGCTAGGGAGCTGCTTTGGCAGGGGGTTGGACTCAGTGATCTCTAGAGGTCCTTTCCAACCCCTGTGGTTCTGTGGCTATGTGAAGCTGTTGAGGTATGGAGCTTTAATAGATTTTTATACCCATGTGCTAGATGTACCTTATATCTACATAAGCCTTTGAATTTATGTGTGCATGTGTTTTGGTCTTTGTATTCACAGTTGTTTCTTCTTCATGTTGGGGGAAGAAAAAGTAACTTGAAACCTGTGGTAAAGTGTAAAATGCGTTGTTGGCTCATTTGCACATCTATCACTTGTTAGATTTCACAGGCCCTAGTGTTTCTTCCCCTTTCAGATTTATTCTGAAGAGCTTTCTTCTTTCTGCTCCACACACCAGATGCTACTGTATTTTCTGGATGTCTGAACTCTCCACTCAAAGCCTGTCAATGTCTTTTGTATAGCTACTACGTGTAGCTCACTTGAAAGCGGTATTTGTGTACCACGTTGCTCTGTGGTGTGATTTTTCTTTCTTTTAATTTTGCTATTAGGAACTCCCAACGCGGCTGCATTTGCACTACAACAACAGGATTTATACAGATATAGCTAATGTCAGATTTTGGTAACTGTGCCATTCAAGAATATGAGAAGATGTGCGATGCAGAAACCCAGGTGTCAGCAAATGTAGCCTTCTTCTGGCAAATGTTTTCCTCAAGGTAGTTCTGTTATATTATACACAGTACAATGTTACTGGTGCAGTTTCATTCACTTTGGAGCTTTTAAACAGCAAGGGAGGCCTTGTGAGGATGCCATAGTGTATGCTTTTTTAAACCTGAAAAATGAATCTATATTAGAGAGGTTTGCTGACTTTAATGTTGCCAAACTGCAAATTTCCAATGAAGATGGAATTAATAACAGCAAAAAGAAGCCATTTGACTACTGGGAAATTGGCCTAAGAGCACCACAAAAGAACATATTGGCTGCTGTGAGCATCACCTCCCAGAAAGGGTGTGAGGTGTAGCTAATAGCTGGCTGTTAATATGTAAGATATTGCTTAGTTCGTAACAATGACTTCCACTGGTAAGAATCAATACAGCAGTAGATTTAAATAATAAGGTATAGTTTACCCTGGAGTAAAGCTTTTCCAAAGGCTTTGTCTATTAAAAGCCAGAGAACTATGGGTGCCCTATCTCTGGAGGTGCTCCAGGCCAGGTGGGATGGGGTCCTGTGCAGCCTGAAATGATGGGGGACATCTGCACCCCAGGTACAGGGATTGCAGCTGGATGGGCTTAAAATCCATTCCAACCTAAGCTGTTCTATAATTCTGTGATAACATGCCTAGAGTTGGACTAGTTTGTATGCCTATTTTACAAAATATCTTTGAAATAATAAGTGGCACTGAGAATTTTTATATGAAGCTTTAGTGTGTTGAGATGCGGATTCAGGACTTTGCCAGGAGAGCTCCAGCAAACAAAAAGCAATGGTTAAAAAAAATTCCTACCAGAATGGTGCTTCTCAGAAGGCTGCCTTCTTTTGTAGTGCTCTTTTATTAAAGCTGAGTCAGGCTTCATCATGACAGAGCCGCTTAAGCTGGTATTTCACATGCACAGCCCATGTCTCAGCATCTGCTGAGCACCCAGAGCACTTGATCCAGAAGTACGCCTCTCTGAACCAAAATCAGCAGGTTTTCTAAGCAGCAAGAAGTACAAGCCTTTAAGCAGTTTAAACTGCTGCTTCCTACTGGCCTCCTTGGAATTAAATCACTTGACTCAGTAATTGGCATGTCCTCACTGCCTGGAGCCTTAATACTTTTAATGATGTCCAAACAAATTAGCTATTAAACATGTTATGAAGCAGCTCAGTGGGAACTGACTTGAGTAAGCTGAGGATCAAAGCATGGAGCTGTAAAATGAGTCCTGAAGTGCTAATAACATCTAATAACTTTTAAAGAGAGAGAATTAGATTGTGGGATGAGCGGCTGTGTTGTATGCTGATGACTTGCAGAGGAGCATGGTTGGGATGTACTGCTGTTTGTATTCTGACCGGAAAAACTAGTGAGAAAGCATGAAACTAGCATGTGTGGTTTTAGGAAGCTCTGGACCAAAGATGAAAGAATCAGCAGGTGGGATCATCTGCTCTTTGTGCACCAGGCATGTCTGCATAGCTCCCTGAGAAATGATGAAATGTGTTCTGCTTTTTTGAATTCCTTCTTGCCCTCAAGATGCAGCACTGGGGGAATGAGATTGGTCCAGCCTGTCCTGAAGAGCAGGTGAACTCAGGCAGAACCATTGCCAGAAGTGTGCTAGCTGCTTGAAAGAGGGCTGAGTTTGACCATATGCAAAATGAGAATACAAATGGTTCTTTTTTGTCATATGTGCTTAGAAAGGAACACCCTCTTTTCGTATACTCGGTGGACTTTACACAATGCACAAGGCAGGAGACACAAAACCTTCCTTTCCCTTCCCTTCCTCCTCAGAGCGATCTCAGAAACTGGTGTAGCTTTTCCCTTCCTGCGTTTATTCCTCTTCATTTGCTTTCTTGTCTTTGCTCCCTCTAGTGTTCCCGTGTTGGTGCTGTTCTGCTCTCCTGCTCTAGGCCAGTAGATTCAGTACTGAGCTCTTGGGTGTATTTTCCCTGCACTTTGCATAACGCAGAAATGACATCAGCCACCTGTCGTACCCTTCAAAAAGAGAAAATAGCACTGAGCCTCTGCAGCCTTACTTCACCTCCTTATATCACCATAGCAGAGTGCCAGTGCCAGCTTTTCACAAACCTTGAGGCCAACTTAAAATTTATTAGATTTTCAGAAGCAAGCCTTTATCTTTTTGGCAATTTCCAAGCATTTACTTCATTTGCAGTTTGTGGTTTGGGGATTGCTTTTGACATTTTCTTTCTAATTTGAGGAGCTGGGAAATTAGGAATATTATAGGATATAACATTTGGGATTAGAGCCACAAGATCTGGTAACATTGCAACAGCATTCCAAATGTTGTGCCAGTTCACTCCTGACTTGCATTGGCTTCAGCAGCAAGAGCTGTCTTAGTGTTGAGATGTACCATCCTGCTTATTAAAGGAAAATTAGAAAATATGAAAGAGATCTGAGATCTCTTCCTTACATCACATTAAAAGATTCCTTGCAGATTTTTTACTGAAACTTAACTGTTTTATGTGCTGGAAAAATGTGTGATACTTTTACTTGTATTCCACATCTGTGAGAGTGCCTGCATAATTCTTTGTGCACAAACATACTTCAAAGATGAGAAAGTGCACTGAGCTCTCCCTTTTTATCAAGCAATCCAGATCTAGATTGCAGAGACTAAAGACTTTCAAATTCAGGGCTTTATAGTAGGTATTTAAGAAATAAATTTGAAACGTTTCAAACAGCTCTCTTTAAAAGCACACAGTCTTCATTCATCACTGAAAATGAACAGATGTTTCTGATGAAAGAAGACTGTGGCTAAATAAGAGCAAAAACTGAGCTTCTTCCTTTTGGTTTAGGAATGATCAATTCCTTAGCTACGCTATGTAAGATAAGCAAGACAAAGGAAAGAGCTTTAGATACTGCAGCTGTGTAGGCTGTGAATACATGGTAGTACAATGGCAAATGTTTGAGTCAGACCAGTGTACAGTTCTTTCACTAGTACTAAATTTATTAAAAGAAAATAAATGATACAATAAAACATTTTGAAATAGTTCTGGCAAAAAATTGTTAGGCGACATGATATTAACTTTTCATGAACCACTGAGTGCCCTCGTGCTGAATTCTGACACGCTTGTTGTTGGCATTCAGGTTCGTAACTGTGAGGAGGAATCCCTCCAGATGCTGGTTGGCTGGGATGAGGAGTCCTCTGCTTTTGCAGGAACGGTGAAGCAGAAGAGTTTCCATCACAGTTGCCCATTTGCACATTACACGGAGGGATGCTGTCTCCAAGAGACAGGAATTTCTTCCTCAAGTTCCCAGGAGCACACGAATGGGTGAGTGACAGCTGAGCACAGAGTCCATAGTGAGCCATGTGTCTGCTAAATGCCACCTTCCTCCACTCACCCTTTCAGCAAGCTAATTCCTGAAATCTGTCTCAGGGAGTTCTGTGTTTCTGTCACTCGCTTGCTCACTCCGTTTTTGTACTGCAGTGATCCAATACCCCGTCGTGACCAAACAGATCATTCTCCAGGAATACTTTGGCGTTTTATTTCTAATTCAATGGAGTGACATTACTTTGTGGTAGACACTTCTCACACACATTGGAAAAAGAAAAAAGCCAACACTTTTCTAAAGGCACGAAATATTACAATACAGCATATGGCACCCTGAGATACGAGTAAACTTGCAGCATCCACTTGTACCTGGCTTCCTGTGGTATTCAGTGTGCTGCTTTGGGATTTTTAGTGTAGAGATGGAGTTGCTCCAGGGCACAGAAGGTGTTATATATATAACCCATTTGTGGATATGTGGTATGTGGGGCATTTGGAAACAGGTTCTGGAAAGGAGACGGTCTGAACTGCCGTTACAGGCCTGACGGGGCAGCATGCATGGGTTTGCTCTGCAGCTGAAATAACTAGTGCTTTGCTGATAATGGTCAGTGACCTCTCTGTTTCCCAGTAGCTCACTTACAGAGAGAAGCACATGGTGAAATGGCACCTGCTGAAGCACAGAATGGCAGTTGTAATCTGGGAGTGTCTCATTATCTGATCAGCAGTAATGTGTGTTTTCCTCTCGATGCTGCACCCCTGTAGAACATGACTAAATACAAGGTGCATGAAGAGTTCAGGGGGGCCGTTTTCAACAATGCCAGCAAACTGACATTATTGAGATATGATTGAAGAATCCTGGTAACAGGAATGAAAGGTTTAGAAGTGCTGCTGCTCCTGTTCTAACCAATCCTGGGCTGTGTTAATGATACCTTCAGTGAAACGTGCCAGTAGAAAATCTTCTTGCAGCATATGCATTCCTGGATCGCATTTTCCAATGGGACCATAAGGGGTTGACACAAATTATGGTACTGCTAGCACAGCTGTCCTACATAATTTGTTGTTGCATAAAGTTATAATTAATGATTTTAACGAGTACCAAGGCAGGCACATTAGGAATCTGCACTACAGAGCCTCAGGTTCCATAATCAGGCACATCTGTTATGAACGGTTATATCTGTTCGATACAGCTTATTTAGCATGAGTACTAAGCAAGGCTGGGTTTGACCCCTCGCATAAAGATCTGAACGAGATCCAGCCTGCTTCAACAGCTGGCAGAGAGCTTTGTGGCTTGGGCAGCAAGTCACCTTGTCACAGTGCCTGTGACAGCTTATCCCTTGTGGAACACGATGGTGTTGGGTAAGGAGTCAAAGTTAGTGCTGTGTTGCAGCAGTAGTTGGTCAGGAGGGCAGTTGCTGGCTTTGTGATAGTACCTGTGAGGAAGGGAATATCCTCAGCTCCCTTACAGCACCTAAAGGATGCCAGGAGCATGTGGAAAAAATAAGGCTGAACCAGTATAACTGTAACTCTAACCGGAATCTGTGAGCGAATGATGGCAGCCAGTGGATCCATAAATCAAGCACTTCCATCTAGAAAGGAGGACACTTCCCTTTGGTCACTAATTTCTTGAAATATATTTTCATTGCTCACTGAGATGAATTTTCTGAGCTCTGTGGATGTTTAGGATCACATCCAGAATAAGCCTGTAAGGCCTGTTGATACATAGTTTGAGCTCTGGAAAATCTGTTGGAGATTGCAGGGAAGTACAGAAACAGTAGGTAAAACAATATTTACATTTTCTGCTCTAATATTATTAAAATAGCATAGAGGAAAGGAGATGCATACAGGGAAGCTGTGTCATGTTATATTTTATATTAACTTAGTGTTTCCCATTACAGGGTCTGCTAAATAGCAGCTCTTCCCAGGAAAAGGGAAATCAGACTTCTTTAACATAGTTTTATTCTTCTATAAACAGAAGAAAATAGTAATTCTATCAATTTGGCATTATTTTCCAACATCTGAACTTTACTAGGCCACAGAGGAATAGTAGAAAAAACTTCACTGATTTGGAGTTGCGGCCAACATTCTGTGAATCACAACTCAGAAGGGGAATGGAGAGGAATAGGTTACTTCCATTCAAGGTACAGTTTTGGAGTTTGCAGAACTTGGGTGTTCCATTCCTAAGACAACTGAGCACAATATTCTCATTTTTGTAAGTCTTGTTGCTGCTTTTGCTAATTAATCTTGGAGTTGCTGAGCACAGGTTGCTGTAATTAGTAGAAATTCTGAATGCTCAGATTCACAACAGCAAAATTTTTGCTCTCCAGAGCCCTGAAGTTTGATTCCATATGAAAACTTTCTTTCTGCAGTCAATAGGAACGTGGCCTTTGACATCTCTAGCTACAGATCTGCTGCAATCCCTGGAACTGGGTGGAGGATAGCACCTGTTTCCAGGCAGAACACTGTAGAGTCCGTGTTATGGACCTTATGTTCTATAAGCAATGCTGATGCTGCCCCTAATACTCTCCATTGCCTTTGTGGGAGGGAATGAGACAGAAATGTAAAACAGCAGCAGGTTACTGCTCAGACGAAGGGGAGCTAGAAGTTTGAGCTTGTGAAGTGTTCCAAAGTTCCTAGGAAAAGTATTCCACCGAGTCTTATTGCAAACTGGCCATTAGCAGGTTTAAATCTTTATATCCACAGAGCAAATAAGAGGAACTGAAAGCAGCGGTTTCAGAGGAAGGAGAAGCACTCCCTGAGCAGCTTTAGTTGTTAGCAGCAAGATACAAGTAATGCAGACACATTGAGAGGTAAGTTAGAGGCCTTTTGGTTCACCTACAAGCACTGTCTTGTAGAAGAAAACTAGCAAGGTATCAAAATGTCTTTCAGTTTGTTTACTCAAGCAGTGCTAAGCAGGAGCTCAGCCTGATAATGTCAGATACACAGAATGTTTTCATTTTTGATCTGTTCATTTTTATCTGAGACAGTAACGTACCATTCCCTGGTCCTTCCAGTCTCCATGCAAAGCAATTCAGTTGTCAGTGCATTAAAGGAGGTATCTGGTGGAGCAGAGAAGCCTTAGACAGTCCCACTGTTGCACTGGCTTGGTGCAGATCCTTAGCTGTCCATACAGCCTGTCTGTACAGTTACCAGAGAAGGGCAGAAAGCACACCTAAGGCAGGCGAGTATAATAAACAATCTGAAAAGGTCTTCTACCTGTCTCCTTTGTTATATAGCCACAAGCACCTTTATTCTTTTTGAAGTAGGTGCCACCTATGCCTGCAAGTAGGTAGTTTACAGTCATCTTAATGTTAGCAACAGTTACAGCAGAGGCTGGGATTTTTCTACAAGATACGATCCTTAGTAGACTTGAGTGCTGTGGTGTGTTTTAGGAGAAGTGGGGTAAATTAATAGAAGTATCCAAGGAAACGGGTGGTTTCTTATGCATCAGTTCTTGGATGGATGAGAAATCCTATTGGAAATGGTGCAAAATTGTGGTATACCCCAAACTAAGGTCTGCTTATTAGATTTCTTTGGTGGCATGAAAAGCATTTACTGCATCCCCTCTGCCTTACGAGTAGCAGTTATCTGCCATCTACAGAAAGAATGCTAAATGACAGCAGATGCCGAAAGGTCAGATTTGTTGGTCACTGTTGCTCACATCTTTTACGCTTAGAGGTGTGCCATAGAATCACACTAATAACTGATGCTCCTTCAAATAATCTGTTTTCCGCATCCTCCTAACTTCCCGCTTTGCAGGAAAGACTTCTGTTATCAGGACCAACATCCTGTTTTTCCACAGATGGTTTCAGAGAGGAGACACCTGGCATTCTTTGGGTCTCTTAGTATTGCTCAGATGATATTAATTACAGCTCCAAGGGAAGCAGCCACCTGCTAACCTTTGCCTTGATGTTGTTTGTATTATGAATGGCATGGAACACAATTCTTTCTCCACAGACGTGTAGTTTACCCTGCTGAGAGTAATTCATTGCCACTTTCCAGGTTTCCAGATACTCCATTAGTGTTTGTGAGGTTGGGGAAAGGGGCACTCTGGCTGATTACGTTGCTTTACTCCTAGCCTGATGTGCTTGCCTTTATAAAGGGGTATCTGTAGCAGATGCTACTTTACTGATCTACCCAATGTGTTTCCCTCTCCATATTAGTGACATCAGAGCACTAAAGGCCTTATTCTAGTGAATGCAAATCAAGGAAAGGATTAATCAAAGTTATTTTCTCCTGAGAATCAAGATGCAAATCAAAAAATGGTTTGCCTTTCTCACTCCTCTTAGGGAGTGAGATTGTTTCTTAGGCAGAAGGAAAGTAGAGTAACTCACTAATGTGCAAGACACAGAGACTTTCAAATCACAGTTATGGATGTGAGGGAAAGCTGTGTGGTTCAGAACTGTGTTGACAGACTTGAAAATGTCTGGAAATCAGTTGCCTGCTCAGGTTTCTTGCATGGGGCTGTGGATCAGAAGTTGTTAATGTCACCAGGCCAGTGGTGTCCTCTCAGAAGTCAGTAACTGATCTCTCTTTGGCTCCCACAGGACTTGTGAGTTCACCTCTTTTGTTTTAAAATTCTCTTTTGTTTTAAAATGGCCCATGAAATGCTAGCTGCCCTGTCTGGCATCCAGCCTCCCTTCAGTGCCACAGCAATGTCAGTGTGCCACCTCTCGCAGCTCTTGGACACATAGGGGCTTTTGGGGGCTCAGTGTTACAGCAGTGCTTGTTCTACAACTGCTTTCATTGTCTCCTTACCTTCATGCCAGCTCCACTAAGAAAGCTGCACCATTTTGAATGCATTTATTTCATGAGACTCAATTTCAAACCTTGCATTTTCTGTTCTGGTTTGGGGTAGAAGAAAGTTTGTAGAGCAAAGAATTGGAAGTCCTGCCATTTCTCAGTTCTAGATTTTAAATATATCTCATTTAAATGAAAAGAACAACAACAACAAATCTGGAGAAATATATGTAAAACTCTTCATGAGCTTTCACTGTTGCATCCCTGTCCTCCCATACGCTGTTATCCATCATCTTCCCTTGCTGTGCTCTAATTATAGATGCCCTGAGGCAGAGACCTGCCAGTGTTTCTGTCAGTAAAGTGCCAAGCACATCTATGCATTACAGAGCAAATGCATATGTTGTGAAATGCTTAAGTTTTTTCCTGTCTTTTAAAGGATTTATGTATACCCTCTCAGGCAGGATTACATTTGGGTGCCATCCTTCCTTGAGTCAGATAGTTAATTAACATCCTTTTCCTCTATTGTTTTGCTGCTGGCAAATAAGAGACTAAGGCCCCTGTACTGTCTTCCCTCATTTAAGAATTTTGTTTCAAATCTTATCAGTCCTATTCCTGGCAAAGTAATCAGCACATCTGAGTTGTATAAGGGACAATCACCTCCAATATTCTTTAGCTGCACCTGTAGTCTTCAAGTTTACTGAACTTCAACTCATTACCTCATACAGTAGGACAAAACAAAGGGCATTGTGTTTAATAAGAGGCTGCATAGCTGTTCCTGACTCTACCTGGAACTCCTCAGAGCTGGCATATCCAGCACCTTGCCAAGGGTAGCTGTCTGGCAGATCATCTTCTGTGCTCACAGAAGCCTGGTTTCCAAAGCCAAAGCATTTCACAGGTTGCCAGGTGCTGCTCCTACAGAATCAGTCATCACAGCCTTCACTCATTTCCCAGAACAGGTTATTCCTCGTTAAAAGCCAACAGGCACACAGCACTTGGGAGGCCTGCTTCTGCTTTCCTCATTGCTGGGCCTTCCTTTATGCTGTCTGCCAGAGTGTCTGCAGCAGTGTGCACTCCCCCTCACACAGTCCTGTTTGTAGCAATGCTGGCTCCACCAGCAGCAGCATCAGTAGTGGTCTATGCCCGTTGTGTTGCTAAATATGTGTTATGCAGGCTCAACAGCTGAGATTTAAATTGCTTCCTGTCACTATTCATCTGAATGCAGATGTTGCTGTTTACCCATAATGAGGTTTTACCTTTTTCTTTACTCACACTCTTCCATCTTGTGCCTTGTATAGTTTCTTTGGCACCCATGACACATTTCCACAGTGAAATGACATGTCATAGGGAAACAAATGGAAGGAAAGACTGGATGATCTCAAATCAAGTGAGAAACTCAGCAATGATAAAAGCTTCCCACGATCTCAGAGCTTATGCATTTGTGTGTGTGGGTGGGTATATAAGAAAGGAAAAAAAATCTTTAGTTTTGAAGTCTCTGATCCTTTGCAACCAGATAATGATTTCAGGCTGAAAGCAGCATTTGACTGATCTTCTAATGGAATTCTTGGGCAGAAAAGATCTATTCAGAGAGGTGGAAATTAGAGATAGCTGATAACAACACTGACCCCGTATTACATTACACTGAAGCTTAAGTCTTTGTGGACACAGTTCTTTTTCAGTATACTGAATGCTGTTTTCTGGTTATAAATCTAAACGTAGTTCTAAATTCTCTTCATGAAAAAGAGAAGAAATATTTATTGACTTTCCCATTTTTTTCTGATCATTGCTGTGCATGAATTTAGCTTTCTTCATCTGTCAAGACATTCTTGAAATCAGATGATATATTCAGGATGAGGGGGAATGGTTTTAAATGGAAGAGGGTAGATTTAGAATAGATATCTGGAAGAAATTATTTTCTGTGTGGGTGGGGAGACACTGGAACAGGTTACCCAGAGAGGCTGTGGGTGTCCCCTACCCTGGAAGCACTCAAGGCCAGGCTGGATGGGACTTTGAGCAACCTGGTCTAGAGAGAGGTGCCCCTGCCTGTAGCTGAGGATTTGGAACTGGATCATCTTAAAGGTTCCTTTCAACCCAGATCTTTCTATGATTCTGTGATTCTTCTTTCCCTGGTAAGGATTTGGTAATAAGTAGTTTTTCTTGAAAATTTTTATTGGGTCAGTAGTTTTTTATTAGTATCACTGTTACAAATGAAACTGTACCTTAATGTGCAGAAGGAACTTTAAACAGATTGTGATTCCCTGAGCTGTTGTCACAAGTGTTTCTGTGGATATTTCCAAATCTGCAGTTTGACTTTCCAGCTCAAAGTGGTCCAGGATAGTGACATTAGGAAATCAAAGTAAGAAAAAAAATCCATGTGGAAATCAATTTTATTGATTGCTTTTATAAAAATAATTGATTAATTCCATGATGTGCCACCAATGAGTCCTTGCCTCCCTAACTGTTAGGCTACATAGCTATTAGTGGCCCAGAAGTCCAGCCTATTTAACCATGTCTGGAGACAGTGCTTGAGACAAACATCTGGACAAAATGCTGGAGGTGAGTTGTGAGCACAGCTAGCAAATCCTTTCCTATTACTCTTTCTTCAGTTAGACACTTGCTTTCCCCAAGGTGAAGCTGACACATTTTCCAAGTAGAAGCCTTTCATAAATAGAGTTTTGACCCATGAGATCCAAGACTATGAAATATGAATATGATATCATGAACTCCTGAAAGTGACCAAGGACAAAGAAAGGTGTTGGACAAAGCATCTCTAAAACCTCCTTTGTCATCTGCCTTACTAATGTTTTATCTTATGGTCTTCCTGAGAAACCTAAATCTTGCTGCGATTTTTGCCAGAATTGTCATATGAGATTAATGGAATTGTTGAATAATGTTATCAGAGCTGTGCTTGTTATGATTTGTGTCATGACAGGCTTCAAAATGTTGTGGTGTGCCAGAAGAAGAAATGAGCTTAAATGAGAACAGTGTCATCGAATGGTAACTCAGAGAGCTTTCACTTCAAATGTCCTGAAAAGGAGGAGCTGTTCTGCTCCAAAATATGGAAAGATGTGCCAGGTTAAGAATGTGCTTGGGAATAATATTTTGAACAAAAGAAGGGAGAAAAATTGAGCAGGTTTCTTTCTTTTTTTTCCTTTTTTTTGTGGAGTCCAGTTTCATAGAAGTTAGTCTTCCTCTTAAGATTACTCAGATTGTATTTGCAGTTTGCAAATTGTACCTGGAGTTCATACTGCTAGTGGATACCTCAAGGATCTCAGATATCAGCTGGGAAAGGAATTTGATGCTAAAATTGCATTTTTGTTTATGTTTCTCTATTTGCAATCTTCTTTCTCATTAAATAGTTAAGATCCTAACCTTTTCCTTTGCTAGAATTAAATCGTATACTTTCACGTTCAATCTGCTTGATGTTGAGGAAATTGAACTGAAGCTAGCAGACACAAAACAGGCTTGTTCTCTACAGAAAATATACCTGTTTAGAACAGTAAACAGAGGAAGTTTCTTGATGTGCATCTGCAATTTGAGTTGAACCTGACAACTGAATACATTTCCTAATCTTCAAGAGTGAATTTAAAGACTGGTATTACCAGCTGCGGAGTGCTAGAAACAAGTCTCTGTGTCACTGGAGATCAACAACTCAAAAGTAGGTGTTCGTTCATCACAGTGAGCTGTAGAATTTCAAAGATAATTGTTAAGAATATTTGATTAAATATACTGATATATTTATATATATATCAATATTTTTGATTAAAATTAGTTGTGTATTTCAACACAATATTTTGATGCTATACGAAGAGCCATGCAGCCAATGAGGTCTTGATTTCCCATGCACGGTTTTCCATGCCTTACACAACATCTCTTCATAGTGTTTTTTCATTAAAACCTTAGTAATTAGATCCCACTTCAATAGGACTGTATGCTCTGCTTGTCTTCAAACAAGCTGGCAATAAACGAGGCCTTCCTCCTGATTATAGCATGACACTGTGCTAACATCCTAATAAAACCATCCAGACAGTATAAAGGCTAGCAAAGGGATTTCAGAGTCCTAGGATCTCTATGGGGTCTTTCTACAGCCTCATTAGAGTGGCAGCAAGTAGATGGAGAAATTGTCTCCCCCTTATTATGCCATGTCTTCTAAACTTGAAAAATCTCTGAGCAAAGGTGTGTCCCCCAGGAAAGAAATACATAGGCGTTGTAATTTCAGTGGGATAAAAAAAAATAACTCTGTGTATTTGTGTGCTAGTAAGGAAAAATAAATCTGTACTGCTGAATGTGATGGAGTTTCAAAGAAAATGGAAGCTGGAAGATGCAAGTTAAGATCTCGAAGTACAAAAATAGCTGTAGAAGCGAATATGTAATGTGACATTACACAAAAGGATTAGTGGGAGTGAGAGTAATGTTAAACTTTGCTCTTTAATAGGCAGTGTGAGACATAGTCACGCTCAAAAGAACCAGATTCAGATATAATCACTGCATCTTCATCTAACTGATGGACCCCATGCTTGTAGTTGAGCAGAATGGCTCACCTTTGAGTAGAGAAAAATTACATTCATCAGGTTGGCAGTCAGAGCACAGAACTGGATGAGTATCTTTGAAAAATGCCCTTACAGCTTGAAGACAGTGAGAAAAGCTGCAGTGACCTACGGATAATATTAGCTTAGAGCAACTACCAGCAATTTCTTTCCTTATGTAAAGAGGAAAACACGGCTATTTGAACAATGATCTCTGGAGGGAAGAGACAAGAACTTTTAGGCTGTAGAGAGGCAAGCCAAGCAAGGAATCAGCTGTCATCCCTGAAGGCAGGACACAGTGGGGTGACATTCAGCTGCCTCTTCAAACAGAGGAGTACCTCAACACCCAGCTGGAAAGTGTTCATTCAGCAGCTAACCCACTGACTGCCTTTGATTAGACAAGGATTGTCCCATAGAAACAGCACTGCCCTCCTGCTAACTATTTCAGGGAAATTACACTTGACAGGTCATTGGAGAGAAAGGACTTCATGATGTAAATGCATGGCAGTAACAGGCATCCCTCATCTGAGCAGATGGAGAACCTATATTAATGGCTGGAAGCACAGAAATGGCCACTCATAGATTCAGGCTACATCCCAAAGGGGCAAATCTAACTCAGACAAACTGGCTGTCATATTGCAACAGCTTACAAGTAAGGACAGGGAAGCAATAGCTTGATAATTATAATTCTCCTTTGACCAGAAAGTAGGGATCTGCCCCTTCTGCAGAATCCCTCTTCCTCCTTGTCTAGCATGTCCAGCTGTGGTTTGTTTGGGAGACAGAAGCTACAGACAAAATATTCAGACCTGTGTCCTCAGAGCAGAGCAATGTGTGTGAACACACAGCACGTTTCTGCAAGTTAAAGTTGTTTCTAATTCTGTATTTGAAAATGAGCTTAAATGCCAGTGGTGATGTAATGTTCATTTACATTTAGATTCTGTTTCTATTTATTTTTATTCCTATTAACTGGATCTAGATTCTAACAGTGTGATTTTTTTATCCATCCAGGATCTCTTTGATATGAACAGCTCGTTTTTTTTCATATAGGCTGCCAAATTTCATGCCTTATTGATTCAATAAATGAAAAAGAATGACAGGTAAAAGGGGAAATTGATGTTTTCTCCCCAAGGGGAGATTTACAAATTTCATATGAACTGTTCCTGTAGGAAATGCTTTCTCCAATTGACAAAAAAAATGGCTGTAGAAGGAGGTTAGAGGGTATGGTTCACTTCAGATTTGTCCAGGATATGCATAGCTGAAGATGCAGTTTGGTTTTAAGATAACTCCTGCACCATGTTCCATAAACATGAACTGCCAGTATGTGAGAGATGGCTTAAAAATAACTGGAAATCTCTCATCTGCAGCCTGTCTCTTTGCAGTTCTTTGCTCTTGGTGCTGCTGAGTGCTCTGACGCTACGGAGAACAGTGCTGGAGGTAGGAGCTACCAAAGCACACTGCAAATAGTTACGCCCTCCTCTACAAACAGGCACACTGTATGAACCTGCATTTAGCAGGAATTCAAGTAGTTTCTTGGTCCCTTAGTAGCCACAAAGCATAAGGCAAGGACAGAGGAGCTAGGGCATAAATTTACAGATGGCATGTGGAAATCCAGAATCAGAAGAGCATGCTAGGGGAGCAAGGCAAGGCCCAAAGTGCTTCTGAGCATTGGGTTCATTTGTTCTCCCAGGAAGATCAAGGAGATTTATCTTCAGAAGAAGCAGAAGTAATAACAGATAGGGTCATCAGCAAGATTTCTCCAAGTACTTACTCCCATAAATATCCACTGGGATGACAGAGTTCCCTAATGGGATGGTGTTGAAAGAGTTGCCAGAATAATTAGTTTTCTATTAGGATACACATGACATTTGATATCTTTCAAAACTGTTGTTTCAGTCTCTCCACAGGCGCAAATGCAGTGGTTATTCTGGATTTGCCTACTTATATTTTTCTTCAGAGCAGAGAGGTTTACAAGAGCCCTATTTTTAATTTAAGATCCTGAAATAATTACATGACTTCAGGAGGCAAGAGACTCATTGTACTGTGACTCAATCCAGGCAGGCATGCAAGTAAGAGACTAGACAAGGCACAGCTAATAAGAAAGCTCTTTTTTGTGCACAAAAAGTCACATTAAACTCATATTATAATGGCTGGAAATTGAAGAACTTGGCAATCAGAAAACAGCAGAATGGAGGTTGATTTTACCAGTGTTAATTAGCCCTTTTGCCCGCTTATGTTACGATATACCCCTTAATTACCTCATCAGATCTTTTTCCAGAGGACTCCTGTCTTGAGGTTAGATAACATTGCCAGCTTTATCTATCATTAACTTACTTTTTAATAGAGCACACAAACTGAATGTAGCAATTGCTTTCCATTAAAAGTTCTTTTTTATCGTGATCCGTTCTTAACAGTGCAAGGCTGCAGGGAATACCAGGGAGCACACCCCACACAAAGAGCCCTATCCTACAGCTTCCCACAAGTCTGGCAGAGAAGATATGACTTCCTGTAATTTGTGAGATTTTATGATGCTAGTGGTCTCAGAAACACTGGTCTCAAGTAATCAGTTTTGCTCATAGTAAGGATCTACCAGTGGTGTATGCTGGAGTAGCTCCTACAAACTTTGGAAATTTATGTACCAGGATGAAATCTGATCCTTTAAATAGTCAGATTCACAGACAGGAATTCATCAAATCCTGAAAGACAGTTTTATTTGGTTATAATGTTTATTTCCTCACAGTTTTTGCTTGGAGTTTAGCATGTCTCAAGCTAGCTGCCTCTTTATTTTCCACTTTCCTCTCGTGCCCCTCTCTCCATTGGAGCCAATGAACTCACAGGGGAAGAAGAGGTCTTTAAAATGAGCATGTGTAATAATCTTCCTTAACAGAAATCCCTCCGTATCCACTGCTGCTCAGATGAGCATGTGAACAGGACAGCCATGAATACTGTGGCCAGCAGTTAGAGACTTGACTGGGAGTTTTGTTCACTGCACGCTGGTCTGAGACTGGACACATACTTCCTTGTGCCTCTAAGTAGACAATGAGTCCTCTAAATTGCTGGTACTGTCTTCTGCTTCTTGTGTCATTTATACCAGCCTTGAGCTGGAGTGGAGAGCAGCCATGGAGCCAGACATCAGCCTCCACAGGGCTGGCAGCCTTCCTCCCTCCTGATCTCAGCCCTGTTGCTGTTATTGGACAGCACAGCTCCCATCTGAGGGGTAACTGCAGAAGTCAAAGCAACTTTTCTTCCAAGGATTGTCTTCTTTTTCTCTGCTTCCAATACCAGCTTGAGAAAATAACTGTCTCCCTTTGATCCTTACAGACATCCTGTCCTAGGGATCCTTGTCTTTCATTTGGTGATCATTTTTGCAGAGAAAGAAGAAAAATGGACTGTGTCTTTGCTAAACACAAATGGAGCAACATGAATATGTGTGAGGAAGCAAACAGCTCACAAGGACATCTAATGTACAGAAGGACTGATTCACTTCTTCTTCCCAGCCCTGCATTTTGCAGAATGGGGCCTTCTGTTTTAGCCTGATAATGAATCTGGAATGTAGCGCTAGCACTGCCAGACAACAGACCTTGAAGTTTTGTCAGCCTTTTAGCAGACACAGACAGACTTCCAGCCCTTTTGCCTGAAGCTTTGATTAAACTCTTGCTAAAGTTTCCCTTTGTTGATATATTCCCTTTCAGGCAAAGGTGAAGAGCAGGGAGAAAAACAGCCACATGTCTGAGCATGTCGGCTCCCATCCCTGTGCCTAATAATGCCATAGAGATCTAAGCCACTTGTTGCCTTTCCCTGCTCTGTGTCTTGTCTGGCTGGGTCATGTGTCTTATGAAGTGCCTTGCTTAGTGAGGGCACTGACTGAGATGATTGACAGCTTTTCCATGTCAGAAGACCAAACTGCTCAGTCCACGGCAGGGAACTTTAAAGCCTTTAGAAAGAGCAGAATCTCCACTGCTCACAGGAGGCCATTAGTGATTGTCTGCTTTTGAATCTAAGTTTAGGATGTACCATTAGGATCCCAGATAACCTTATCAGAGATGTTAAAAGGAGTTAGCAAGAAACTCTTACTGTTTGATTCTCGTCTGACCACAGGAGCAAAAAAAGAAAAGAAAAGAAAAAAGAAAGAAAAGATGCAGATAGAGGGGAAAATACTACAACACAGAGGGCTATAACAGGTATTAATAGATAGTAGATGGCAGTATGTTAATAATGGAGTATCAGTGTTTATCAGGACTATGTGATGGATGAAAAATCAGATCACGGTGCTGATAGTGAGTTCAGGAGACAGGTTTTAAATTGGTTGCAGATTGTAATTAGCTTTTTCCCTTGCCCTTTTTTTTTTTTTTTTTTATCTTTCCTCCTCCCATTCTGATATGTCACTCACACATTTTCTCCTGTCAGGATTCAGGGGTGAAGCGGAGCCATTTCTGATCTTTCACCATGACTAGTCATTCCCAAATCTCGTTAATGTTGTCAGATCTTATCAGAAAAGTGACACAGATGTCTGCATCAGCCCTCTGCCTGTCTGTCTGTGTCTGCTGCCACACAGAAATGTGGGGACAGAAGGCTGTGGCACCTCTGCCTGTTATCTTTAGCTAGCAAAAGTCATGACAGAAAAGGCGAGTTAAACTTTTCCCATGTATAAGTCTTGCAGAACTTACATAGTGTTCTAAAATAATAGAAGGAGGAAAGGTAACTTTTTAATTTATTTGTTATTAAAGGTTTCTTCTTGCAGGTAGCCATCAGTGTAAGATGCAATGGCTGCTCCATTGCAGTCTGCAGTAGCTTAACGTGGATGGAGTGCTGCTTGGCTGCAGTCACAATGGAGTGAGAACGCTGCTAGCATTTAATCCTAACACTAATGTTGTGTTACTATGTCAAGTTATTCCCACTGAAGTGTATAGTTTGATACCCATAACCCAGATTTCAACTTACTTAGTGTCAAATTCTCTTCCTGCTACCCTGTAAAGGAGTATTTTCATTGAGCTCTGCAGCAGGATTAGGCTCTGTAGGTGAGGCAGAAAGTGGGTCCTCAAACTAAGTTTCTGCTTGCTTTTATTCTTTCTTCTCTTCCACCTAAGCCTGCTTCTCTTCAAACTAATCCAAGACCTTTAGTAGTTTCAATTCTGAAGCATATAGGAGGTTTCAGCAGTAGGATCTGGGCCAGGATGCCACCTCCTGACAAAGCACATGAGATAACTGATTTCTACTCAAGCAGTGCTCTGCAGAGGGACTGTTAGCCTCCGTTTTCTTCTTAACATTTCACTTCTTGTTTTTTATTTTGTCTCTTTGTAAGTGGAAGGAATATGCTGCAGTGCAAGAACGTGTTCTGTCTACCCGTGGTGCATGGTGCTGTTAGCTAAGAAATGAGATGCTCAGAGAGGCATACTAAAATACAGGGGGATTTTGATGAGCATTAAATTTCTTTTAGAGGACGGCATGCTTGCAAACACAAGATCTCTTCGCCTTGAATAGAAAGCAGAATATCAATCTTTCCTTTAAAAAAGGATTTAAATTGTGAGATAAATTAACAAGAATGCCTCCCTCTCTTTCATTTTAGGAAAAAAGACTGACTAGGAAATTAATTAAGTGGTTGGTTAACTTTATGCATATAAGTAGCTTCATTTAATTTTAAGTTAAGTTGCTGCAGCTTCCTATTGAAAGCATGAGCAGAAAGGCAGGCAACTAAATCTCCATAGAAATGCTATTAATCTTGAGAAGACCTTGAATGGCTCCTGCATTCCCTAATGGGGCCTTTCCTGCTATTTTCTTTACACAGTCTCAATTCTGCTTTGCACTTTTGCTTGTGTGCCAGTAAACGTACAGTAATTTGAGAAGAACCATGAACCTTCCTTGAAATAATATGCAGCTCCTGTTGAATAGAAATAGAGGTGGGAAACATGTTATGAATGTGATGTTGGCTCAGCAGTACTGCAGGTATATGGACGGTCCCAGCCAGTAGCTCGTATGAAATGCCTGTCAGATTTCTTCAGTGCATGCTAGGTACATTTTGGAAATGTGGTCCATCATAAGAGCTTGCTGTAGGTCTGCAGTAAGGTTGTGCATCACTGGCATCGTGGACTTTTCATGCAGGAAGACAGCCTTGTGTTCATTCATAAGAGATGAAAACAAGCTTTTTGTGTGCTCAGACGTAGTCCGCATCAGGGACAGAGGGTCAATCTAGACTACGTAGCTTGCTCCAGAAGTAATGCCTCATATTTATTTCCATGGAAACTACAACAGATACAAAGGGCACAATAACACTATTTAATAGAGCAAATTCTCAGTTTCAAAACACTGTTTTTCAACACAGTCACCACTATTAGCTGTTCATTTTCAACGGTGATGAACAAGAGCCACTGTTTCACAGTGTTTCACCACCCACCACCTCGCTGTGCTCATGTTCACTGTTGGTATCCATAAATGTTCAGCACACATCAATGAATGTCAATGGATGCCATTTTTTCCACTCTGAGGAATGAAGTGACACAACTTTGCTTAAAACATACTTCCACGTCAGACACCATTTTACCAGACTGCCTCTCTGCTGCTATCTGTTGCATGGCAACAAAATGTATCAGACTGTTGATGTGAAGGTTTAACCTCTGCCCCCATACCACCAACATCCACCTCTGAAATCATGGGCCAACATCATAAAATAGGAGATATTACTATTGGAGCAGCTCTCATGTATTTTGGATGTGAGCTCAAGCCAGTGGGGCCCTCCTGTCCGTGTGGGTGCAGGCTGAGTACTCTGGTGAGCATGACCTGACACCTGACAGCAGTGTCAGATAGCTCAAGCTATGGGGTAAGCCAGCATGGGGACTACGATGCGTTTTAGGGTTTTCAAACAAAACACGAAATGCTTTAGATTTGCATCCAGTCAGGTTGATATGCCACAACACTGAGCAAAGCACTCAGCTCCCTTTCGTGTCCTGTCTTGCACAATTCAAGCTTTCTGGGCAGAGATACCCAGAATGTTGTGCCGATCTTGTAGGACTTGTCACTCTGAGATGTCACTCACTTGCAGCTGTGTGGGTGGCTGCTTGTGTAGGGCAGGCAGAGAGACTGTGGAGCCACAGGTGTGAATCCAAAGATCTGTAATCAGCAAAGCAGAAAAGTTAACAGAAGGCAGACGCTGAGCCAGAAGCAGCAACAATGCAAAAATATATTCAGAGAGAGAGAGCGACAGCAAAGGGAGAGGCAGAAAGAAGATGAAGTGTTTGATGGAGCAGTAAAGGTAGCAGTGGTGATGGCTCCTCCTGGTGTGCTCAGCAGGACCAGCCATGGACACACCTTTACCTCTCAGTACCATGACCACGAACACACGATGCCAGTGACAATACACTGGGCTGTCAGAAGGATCTGGGATGGAAAAGTACACTCATCTGTTGTTCCCACAAGCCCCTTCCAGTACCGGCTGTCACTGGCAATGGGCAAGCTGCTAGTCATTTGTTTTTGGTTCGACTGTTTTGCCTGCTGCTTAGACTTAGTGGAGGTTTTCTGGCTTGTAAAGAAATGAAGCTATTGTTTTGGTGGCAGGGGAGAGGTACGGTTCCAGCACAGTGTCTGAAATGTCATCTCCTGCTTAGCTTTAATCCTGGGCTGTGCCATAACATGGGGTGGCAAAGGTTCAAAATGAAGGTGATATGCTCGCTTTATGAACGGCTGTATTATTACCTGCACAGTGCTCTCTGTTTCTGAGAGCTGTCTAAACCTACGTGTGTTTAATTTATCGTATTTCCTTGAGTCTAATTCCTACTGTTTGTGTGACTGAAGCTGTCTCTGGGAACTGCACTGAAGAAATCGGGCAGCTTCTCCTCCCTGTTCCATTTCCACAAGGTTTTGTTACAGCAGTTGGGGAGTTGTGTCTCCCCAGGGAAAGCTCGTTATGGTAAGGCTCAGTTTTTATTCTTTTGTACTCATATACTTTATTGTAGGAGTTGCAAGGTGCCAGACTCTCAAATGTCAAATGGCATTTTGTCTGGGAGCCAGTGTTTGAGATGGGCCCAGCAATTCAGCCATGTGTTTGGCTGGGTTTTTTGGGTAATCCTGCAGGGCAGTAGAGAAGGTGGCCAGTGACAGAGAAACGGCTTCAGCACTGGTACAGGTGGTACAGTATTTATTACATGTTTAGGAAACTAGACCAAGTTTATCAGTCCATACTGGTCACTGACTGGTAGAAGTCTTTATTCCTTGCAGCAGCCATCTTTACTGAGAAGAGCTGATGCTGTCGGGTAGTGCTGGCAGTCAAAATACTGATGTTTCAAAAAGTGCAGGTGTTCATGTGGCACAGCTTTAAGGGTTTTTTAAGTCCAGCATCTTGGCTTCTTGTCGAAGTGTATTGATACACTGCACCATCCTCACTTTGTTTTGAATATTTATTTCTCATTTCCTTGCCTCTTTCTGACTGCCACGTGTAGGCTGCAGGAGTCTGGCCTCTATGAAGTAGATGGAAGGCAGAGGATGCAGGCTAGGGTCTGGCTAGTGATGTGCTGCTGCTCCAGCTAAGAGTCAGCAGCATGTGTGCAGCCCCTGTGCTGATGATGGGCTGCCATGGGCCGGAGCCCAGGCAGGAGGAGCAGCCTGAGCCTGCAGAGGGCTGGGAGCAGGGCTGTGGGCTGGAGGGCAGGCACTGGTCTGTACTGCCTGCTGAGAAGGAAATTCGTTGGCAGAGTGAGTTTTGATCTCAGCAAAGCTGTTTCTGCTGAGACCCTGGGAATGACTGCAAGGTGATTATGGGGTAGGTGTACATATAAATGAAATCAGTGGTACACCATGACTTTTAAATTACATTACCTTATGAGTGTGCACGCACATGGTGGGGAGAAAATGCAGATTCTGAATTTTCTGGAAACAGTTATATGCAACTGCAACTTACTGTTATTTTAAGCTTACTTTATCTCCAGTATTTGCTGGCACAGAAGACTCAGGAAACACAGCTGCTCGTTCAGCATATCAGTAATTGTTTTCAGGATATGTGGATGTATGGCACTGACATTAAGTGCATGTTCCTGAATTAAAATATTCGTATTTACTAGACTCCTTGCTTATTATAGTCCTGAGCCACTAGAGAGTTTGAAGCTCATCTGTTTGTCAAATGTGTTTTATGAGTTAATTCCTCTGTCAGCATTACTGCTGCTGGTAACAGCCCAGGAACCACCATTTTACTCAGAAATGGATCCTTTAACTTGACCTGCTGTCAAAGATGATGCAAATAAATAAACAAAACTTGAGCCATTATGCTAGGAACAGAAAGACCAGGTCAGGTTGTGTTAACATGCAGCATTACACGCTTACATTCCTTACTGATGGATGCTCATTATGAAGTGGGTTGCTTTGGTTAGGTCTTTTTTTTTTTAGTTAACAGCTGCTAAAATACTGAACAGCCTGACTGTTTTTAAACTGACAGTTGCTTTAGGATTCTTACTTTCTTAAATAAAGAGAGGCAAGAAGTTACTCTTCCTAGAATCTCTACAAGATTTTTTATGCCTCCCATGCTGAAGTGGGATGAAAAGTCAGATATCATTAAGCTAGAGCAGAAGTCTGCAGGAAAAGACTCATTTGGTGGCCTTTTTTTATCAATGTGCTTATGTGTAGCCTTAATTTTCTGTTTCTCTGAGTCCAGTCACATGCTTAGGCTTTCATTGAGTCACACATCAGTGAGATTTCTGGGAGTCTGGTCTTGCAATGCCAGGAGAATAAACTTGAAAAATGGAGAAATACAACATGCTTTCCAATACTGCAATAGAGCTGTGAACCTGCTTCTCTATCTCCTCTGCACTGAGCAATAAATGATAGAAGAATCTGTCTCTTGCCAAGTGATGGCCCTGTAGAAATTAAACTGCACTTAGAAAGCCGTGTGTAGTATTCATCCAGGCTGCTTGAGATCCGCAGGGTGGCTGGTTGCAAATATGGAAATGGATCTCTTGTTCAGATTCCTGTGAATCTGCTGCTGTCTGCAGTTACTCATCTTCAAGATAAACAAAGGAAACAAACTTTTTTTTGCTGTCATTTTTAATAGTTCCTTTTCCAGAACCTCTCTCCCTTTCCATAATCTCAGGCTTCCCTTCCTCTGCCTGTAATATAACAGCTGTGTAACAGAGCAGCAAACTTGGCTGCAGATTTTGGATGTTTTCTGATCCTCTCTGTCAATGTCAACTGGGATTTTATTCCCATTTTAATCCCATGACACATGCACGTCACTGGGAAGGAGTGGATTGCTTCTATCTTAATCTGCAGCCTCTTGCTTTTATGGCTCCTTAGTATCATCAGTCTTTATTTCCATCACAAGAAAAAAATGTCCTCCCCCAGTGGTGCCTCCAGATGAATGTGCTTTATTCTCAGCAGGATCAGAGGAATGCGATTTACGAGGGTTCTGGGCACTGGGAAGGCACACGCATTGGTACTTTTGAAACATGCCTTTTGTATGATGGATGGGGCATATTATCTAAATGCTAATAAATACTGAGCCACAAATTGGCTTCATTTTTCTTCATTCCTTCACTGCCTGTGGTTGCTGAATGATGCTAAATCCAGCTTCAGACACATTGCAGTACTAATTAGTTCCGATTTCTTTCTTTGTTCTTTCTGATAGGGCAATATGGATGTGCTGCCTCTAGGGGATATTTATATTCCAGCCTCCCTGGCTCACCTCCACAAAGAGTGCATACATTTTGATGTGAGAGGGACAGGGAATGAAGATGGTACAGATCTCATCTGGCACAGAACTCTCGGGTATCATTTAAAAGGGTCAACTGGATTATACATCTTATTAAATTCTGTGGGACTTTCCCAGAGGGCTGAGGTCCTTTGATCACACACAGATGATATCATAAACTCTGTCCGATGAATACGTGCCACAGCATCTTCTGTGGCAACTCTCAGGTGTTCTCTGTTGCCTTCTAGATTTTAGATTCATAAAGATAAGCTGACAGGTATCAGCTTTATCACTTCTACTTTTGAGAAGTAGAATTCATTTGCAATTCCTTGTATTGAAGACATTCTCAGTAAGAGCACCTGTTTGTTTCTGGCCAGAAGACAAATAAACAAACCACTCTGCACTGACGTGATATGCGTATCCTGCAAGTCTTTCATGTTATTCCATGTTATTAAATTAAAATATAAAATGAAATTGTCTCATAGGCAGCCCCTCAGAAGGTCCTCTGACACATTCTCTGAACTTGTGGTATCAGTGCTGATTTTGTAGCAGGGGAGTGCTTAGAATAACCTGGCACTTCAGTACTGAGAAATAATCTGTCCTTTATTAAAGACTGAGTTATTAAAAATGGAGAGTGTTGTCAGCCCTCTGTGAGATCAGGAGCAGTTTTCCATCTCAGAGAATTCAGATGTTTGCCTGGTAATTGTGGAAACACTTTGCAATTCAGCGTAGTGGGAATAGCCTTTCTAAAGCAAAGGTAAAATGAACAAATACATATTTGAAATATCTGTAGCTGTCATATATTTATTCTGTGAAATATAGCAGCAAACTTTTCCTTCAGGTGGACTTTGGTCTTCTACAAAAAACTCCAGAAACTGGAACGTGGCAAACAGAGGTTACGGGTGACCTGACCACAGAGTACGCGAGGATACAAAACCTGATTCACTCTTCAGTGTGGCAGACCAAAGTATGCAACAAGCTGATTTGAAGCAAGGCTGGAGGTAGGGTTTTTTGTTTTTAATTATGCCAGTGATTAATTGCAGGAAACGCTGTCCGGGCGTCACAATTACTTCTTACAACCATTGTTTTTGGTTGGGCTCGCCCTCTGTTCTGTAACTCAGACAAGAGATTGTATCAAGGATGTAGTTCATGGTCTTTGTTACAAATGAAATGATTCAAATGGTTCTTCCTGTAGGCTGAAAAAAAAAAGTTGTTTGCATTTACCCTAGGGAGTAGATGATGGACATTCTGTAAGTGAAATGTAAAATGCTGGAGGGGAAAAACACCAGCGCCTATGATGTCTTACCATCTCCTGTAGTCCTTGTCTGAAATATGCTTTTAATTCGATATTTCTCTCACTTATAGAATGAATAAGGGAGGAGATTTCACGTTCTTCTCAATTTAGGCATTTCAACAGCTTAAGAGAGTTTGTCAGTGCTGTATTAATTGCACAGCCTGGCTGTCATCCCTTGCCAAACCATCTCTGAATGGAGATACAGGCTCACACAGCATGCATCTTCTAGCTGTGTTTCTGTTACTTCTGTTCTCCGTGTTTATTTGTTTAGAACCACATCTGGACTCACCTGGTGTCACTGATTTCTGTAGGATCAAGCACAATTCTGAGTGTCTGGCTTCAGGGCTTTTATTCCTTGCTCATCTCTTCTAAGGAAGGCTGATAAGAAGTAATTCAAAGGTGCCCAGTGGGTGCAGAGCTCCAATAAGCTGACACTGTCTGTAAGCAGTGATGAGATGACCTCAGTAGTCCTGCAGTATGATCATACTCATCCAAATACATAGATGAGACAATCTTGTTAAATAATTGAAGTGGTATTGAGTTAAGGCCTCTCACATTTAGTACTTTTCAACTCTCCTGCCACTTATTTCATTGCTCTTTGCAGAGAAATTACACTTTTCTAGTTTTAGCATTTGTTCTGCTCTGTGCTGCTGGCTCCCAGCAGCTCCTGCAGACCTCCCGACCTCCCTCTTTCAGCCTCTAATATCATGACTTGTTTCCATGGAGACCAGTGTAAAGTGATAAATAAATATGGCTGGGAATAGCAAGCTTCCACCTCCTGCAATTGGGATAAAACCTGGGGAATCATCGCCTGACTGTGTGTTACACTGAGCACAGAGGAGCCCCTGGTACTCTCCTCTTGGTGGCTTGCAGACAAGGGTGACATGGTATGGCTCAGCACCCCAAATACTCAGGGTACATTGATTGTCATGGCTGAAGAGTGAGCAACATAGCAGGTTGTGTGAGTGAAAATAGTGCTGGTGCTTCCCTTGGATCTGGCTGATGGAGCCCATTTGGGTTTGGGTCACAGTTGTGCTGGAAGAACATTTCTTATTCCTTCCCTGTGCTTTATTCATGAGACTCTTATAATTTTGGAGAAGGAATCATAAAATCATGGATTCCCAAAGTTTGGAAAAGACCACTAAGATCATCTAGTCCAACCGTCAGCCCATCACCACCATGCCCACTAAACCATGTCTCTCAGAGCCACCTCAACCCTTTTCAGGGATGGTGATTCCCTGGGCAACTCTTTCCTATACCCCACCACTTCTTCTGAGAAGAAATTTTTTCTAATATCCGAACTGGAAGGAAATTCCTTTCTGGAGATAGTTATGTGCTGTCTGTCCCAGGGATAACTTTGTCATGGTTTAAGTCTTTAGGTAATTCAAAAAATAAAAAATAAAAAAAAATCAGGAATGCTTCTCAG
Organism: Callipepla californica brunnescens; assembly: GCA_023055505.1. Classification (NCBI taxonomy): domain Eukaryota; kingdom Metazoa; phylum Chordata; class Aves; order Galliformes; family Odontophoridae; genus Callipepla; species Callipepla californica. The sequence goes on from JALIRH010000013.1 coordinate 7,879,286, forward strand.
TGCCAGTACTGTGTTTCATTCTCCCACACACTGGCATCTGGCTGCAGGTCCTGCAGGAATTCCTAGGGGATGCAAATGACCATGGGGCTTGTGAAGCTGCCTCATTAATTAAAACAGAAAACTGGTCCTGGACTACATCGCGTGGCTTCAGCCAGAATTTTCCTTTCGTTCTCTGCTTAGAGAGAGGCTGCTCTCAGCATAAATGGCTTTTCTTTTTGGAGGACTCGATTTAATCCAGTTCCACTGTGAATATTATCTCACATGGGAGAGCAAGTAAATTTAGTCAGACTGAATGCTGTCTGACTCTGTGGTAGGCTCTGTCCGAATAACTCTAACCCTGAGTCCTCTTTGCCTCTGGTAAAATTAAAAGCTGAACTCACATCTCAGTTCTCAGGCTGTTCATTTTATAATAAATGAAATAAAATTTGGGACTTCCAAAGTGGGATTGGAAACTTAAAATCATATTAGATCTGAACTGTCACCGGTTCATGCTCATTTTACCATCAACTCCTTTCTGTCTTGCCACACTCATTAATTCTTGCCAATATTACATCTGTCTATGATCAGGCAGTCTTTCCCAGGCCTTTTTATTACTCATTACTTGAATCACTCTCTCTTTATCTTGTTTGATTCTGCTGAGACACCCAGGGAATTTTTCAAGCTGTGAGCACAGGATTGTGCAGAAATCACTGCCTGCCACTGATGCTTCATTTGAAGATGCTCTCTTGTGATTTACCAATAAACTAGCAAGACATTTTGCTGCTAGCAGCCTCATACTGCTGAAAATTGTTTTTCAGATGAGATGGTAAATTATGGTCTCTTACTTCCTGTAGACGTAGATGCTTAATAGATCTCGTTTTGGTGTCTCATGTAGTCAAACTGGAGGTCCCTAGTGTTTTCCTTCCCTTATGTTACAATAACAGTTGTTTTGTGCTGCTCTTCCCAGAAGGAGCTGCATTTCATTAGTTTCTACTTGCAGTATGGATTGAGGAAGGAAGACTGACAAGGCAAGAAATACCTTGCTTCTCTCCTTTCAAAGGCATGCCATTGATCTGCTGCACTGTAGACACTGGGTTTATTTGTATGTCTGTACTTATGTACTCCAGTCTACAATCACAGAATCATTTAAAATTTGGAAGGGACCTTTATATGTAATCTAGCTCAACTCCTGAGATTTATGCTGCTAGCAGGATACAGGTCTTATGGCTGAAGGGATGCTGAGGGGAACAGCTCTCTGTAACTATTTGGCCCTTTGAGGGTGCCTTGTTGCTCTAACTCATTTATTATGGGCCCTCAGTTTGACTGGCTGAACAGTTGTGTTAGCAGTTTACTGCAAGTGAATCCTTATTCTTCTTTTCTGCTCTCTCCCGTTCCTTCCTGCAATGTTTGTTAACTTTATCTGTAGGACATCTCCTAATTGTAAGAACTGAAACATGTTCCTGATTAGCTATCACCTACAAATGCCTTCAAAAACAAAATACCAGAATTGTCCTTCAACTCTTAACTGTCCTTTTCCTGCTCCAGTGGGACTAAATTAACCAGTTACAAAGAAATACAGAAAATGAAAGTGCATCTGGAACTACATGTCCTTTCCAGAATCCTGTTTGACAGCGTGATTATCCTTAAGAAAAAAGAGCCATCCTGGTACAGTCCCGGAGGAGAAGGATTAACAACCCTGGAAGCAAGGAAAGAAGATTCACACTGACGTGAAGAAGACAGATGTATGTGCAGTTCAAGTTCATCTTGGCAGAGTCATACTGAAAATGCCAATCCAACAATTTTAATACTCGCAGGAAAAGAGAAGTACGAGGGGGCTGAGTGATGGCTCAGTGCAGCACAAGATCCAGTGGTGAGGCTGTGCTCACTAATAAACCCTATGCCCAGGGTGGCTTCTCTCTGCAAGTACACATCAAGGTGACAGAGGACACCAACCGATACGATGGCTCAACACGGACTGCTAGTGCTCAGCAGTGAGAGATGTGAGCTGAGATGTTTTTGCCTTGGGTGACGAGGTGTATCTGCAAGGAAGATCTGTGGCTATACCTGAATTTGCTGTGACTTGCTAGCACGGATGCTGATAGTAGAATGGCTGCAGAAACATGGAGTGCAGACCACTCACTACACTGAGGAAGGCTGGTGAATGCAGCAGGCTTTCTGCACAGAGAGACTGGAAAATACGTTATTCTCAGTTGTTGAAATGAGCCTCCTTCACACACCTCCCAGGAATCTGGTTGTCCCTTTGGTCTTCACTGTCACAGAAGCAGTACACACTTTTGTCCCCTTCCCTTTTCTTCAGTTGTGTGCATCAGTGGAGCACAGCACCTCGGGCTGACTTAGCATCCTGCAGGGCTCTCATCTCATCCTGGCATCAGGGCAATAATGTAACACACATCTCACTCCAGAGTGAGAAGGTTTTGTTAGTGCTGGAGCATTTGCATGTAGCCTCAGTAGAAATTCCTCTGGGGTTTAATGTCTGTCAGTCCAGAATGCAAAGCAGGATTTCAGAAGGAAAAAAGCCTTGTGGGAAAGTGCCAGTATTTCATCTTACAAGCATCAGAGGCAAGGAAAGCATTGCTGGCTATTATTGTGATAGGTTTCAATAACTGGTACACTCTGTTATTGTTACAAAGTGGAATGGGGCTAAAACCTGAGCCAAAGATGGGATAGCATTCCCTTCAATGTAGGTGCTTCTGCACAGGGGCATTGCATACCCAAAGAATACAGCACACCTGGAAAGGCAGGTGCTCTTGGAAATAAAGGTTCTATGCTGATGGTACAAGAGAGGAAAGCTTGGGTGAGGTACTGTGGTTCTGCATTGGTGACGTCCATCTGGGTTATTTTTTCTGTGGAAAGTGCCCATCAGGGCACTTCTGAGCAAAAACATTTTGAATGAATAAAACCAGGCAACCATCTGCTGGCTGGAAAACACGCAGGCACATTCTGTGTGTAGATACGTGTCTAGGGGACATGTTGCCACTCTTAGGATGTGGATTAGGAAATCTGGTTTATATCAGAGAGAGAGAGAGGAGGAAAAAAAAAAAAAAGAATATCCAAAAGAGGAAGGCTTGTACAGCAGCAGGCTAGACTATTATCTGCTGCACTGTCTGAATTTCATCAGTGGAAATTGCTTCTTATTTGTGAAACAGCTGTCACATTTCACTCCAGAGGTGGTGATTTTTTGTAAGTGTAAACACACAATAATGGGTTTTGATTTCCACAAATAAAATCCTGTCCTGGCTCTGAAATGTTTTGGATGCTGAGCGAAAACAACGTTGTCCTTTGTGTTAAAGAAGAACAGCAGTCCCTTTCCACTGTAACTTTCAGAAGATGGAGTACGTTTCCTTCTCCTCTCCTTCTGTTTTGCCATGAATACACAAGCACCCAAAAAGCCATCCTCCCTCTGCTTGGTAAAAAAAAATCCCAACAATGTAGGCTTGAAGGGTTGTCCAGGTGGGATAAAATTCTTTGCAAATGTTATTATAATCTCCTTAGTTTGGTTGTGGAAACCCAACCTGCTTTACAAGCTTTGCACCTTACTCCAAGCTGTTTTCCTTACCCTGTCGTGAACAGTACGTTTTTTCTCCTGCTTCATGTAAGTTGGATGCAAGTTACTTTTGCAAAGCTAACTTTCCAATCTAGCTGGCAAAGAATTTTTTATTACAGCTCCTCGATTTTTCACACATCATGGACCTTACGGGGAAATCAATGGGAATGCAGCACCTCTGTTAGGCAAGCTCTGCCTTAAAGGCATTACGAAGCATAGTAAGTATGATTAATTTTTCTGTTCCTCAAAAACTTCTTGTTAAGCTACTGATCTTTTCTAATCTCTCATGTGGCTCCTTAACACAGGTTTGTCTGTATCGATTTCCTTCTGCAGATCATTTTAGCTCTCACACAGTTTCAACTCATCTCGCGTTCTTGACACAGTTTGTTGCCTCTGGATATATCACAGGACAGAGTGAGCTGGTGAGTCTCTTCAGCCAGTTTGTTTTTGCTTTTGCCTTTCAACTTCCCATGTTTTCTCCTGTCATGAGACAGACAGGCATGGGCAGCTTCTAGCTGAGATGTCTTCTGAAATTCTTGCTCATTTCTGCGCATAATGAAATATTTGTGTACAGATCACTTCTTGGATGTGCAGCTGGCCTGGGTTGTAGATGGTGGCTGAGAATCTGTCCATAGAGAGGTGAATTTGAACTGACTGCTGTGGATCACCTCCATTCTCAAATATAAACCTAAAATAAACCTTGCATGGGACACAGCAGATCCCATTCCTCAGCATTCCTCAGCTTCTGTGGCAAGCTTTGCTGATATATGATGTGTTAATTTTCACTATCAGCAACAGAGCTGCAGGAAATTATGCTAATCTGTAGTACCGGGTTGTACTTAATGTGGGAGATTTGACTTTGATTCGAGGTCACCTGTTACTGCTTAGCATACAGGATGTCAAAACTATGCAGAGATTGCTGGTAACTGGGAATCTTTACAATGTGGGAGCTGTGCTGAAAGCACAGGACAAAGTGAATCTACCTGCCTGCCTTGAAAGGAGTGTAGGGGTGGAAGCAAACACTGTTGCAGGCTGGGTTTGCTCTCCTTGACTGTCTGTGGTAGGAGCAGAAGTGATAAGATGTCCCCTGGACTCTTTCACTCTATATTACAGTAAGGTTGAAGACACAGTGTTCACATTCAGGTTGCCTCCATGCTGCAGTGATAGTTGAGAGAGAGAGAAAAAAAAGGATTAAGGAGCTGGAAGAACTGAGTTGGAGAGGAGGCTGTAATTGCTGAATGTGCATCATTCGCCTTAAGGTTAAGCTGGGGAGATAGGGGGATGAGGAAAAGAATTTGGAGGTCATGTACACAAAGAGAGAGAGGATGTCCATGGGAGCCGTGGAGCAGTCACTACAGAGTGAGTAAAAATAAACAGTAGGAAAGTAGACAAGGTATGTTCTGTTCCTGGCACGGAAACTGATCTCTGGGATGATCTTGGACAAAGTACTTGATTTCCTTGGCTGTCACTTTTCTTGCATAGCGCTGGAAATTTGATGTGTTGTTGCTGCTGAACAGATTTTAGGTGGAGCCTTGATGGCACATTGCTCATGGGGAGCATGCACACAGCTGGGAGCCTGCTGCTGGGATGTCTCTTGAAATTCTGGTAAAAGAAATTGAGTCTTTTATTGGTGTATTTTAAAAGTTAACCTCTCTGCTGAAAAAAAGTGTTATGGTGATAATAGAGATGCTCAGAATTCTGTGGATATATGAGTATTTATATGTGCTAGCAGTATGTTTTAAATTTACTTGAACGTTCAAAGTACAATCTGAGATTGTCATACACAGTTATTGTAGTAAACTGTGTGTTTAGATGCACTGCTGTTAAATGGAAGAGTCTAGCTCTTGTTGCAGTTACATAGCTAGGGGTTATAGGCAGGGGGAGTAGGTCAGTAAAATATTGCCAGTTAAATATAATGCGAAAGTGGTGACCTTTGAGATCCTGCGGATCACCTCCCTGGCAAGGTGCAGATGCATGAAAGCAGTGGTCAGTGCAGTTGAGATTACAGTGGTAGGAGTAAGTTTGTGGTACGCAATGGGATAGGAAATGAAGTAAATAATTTCCTGTTCAATTGCTCAGGCTCTTGGTAAGGCCCAAAGAAGGACCGCAAATGCAGAAGATTTTCCCTTTCCTCTCAGACCTGCGTTTCACTGCACAGTATATGCACTTGTTGAACTTTGTCTTTTTGGCTTCTCCATGCTTTTCAGTAGACAGAGAAGGAATGTAAAAGCATGTGGATAGCATAATCCATTATAGTTATCATTGAGTATTCAAAAAAAAAAAAAAAAAAGAAAAGCCTCAAGAATATCCCAGAGCGCTGCTAAGGTTAATTGACTGCTTGAAGGTGTCACTACACAGTTTCCAGAAAATAATAATTTTTGGACTGAAATCGACAGTTGTGCATTCACTGTCTGTGACTCCCAGATAAGCACTGTCCTGTCTTGAAGCTGAATTTGTCCTGACTTGAAGCTGAATTCTCTGAGGTAGCTGAAATGGTGCAGAAATGGTAAAGTAGGTGTTTATAGCAGCTCTCTCTGAGTCTGACCCATTGCTTAAGACACCTTAAAGGAAGGTGCTGTACTATGCCAAACTGCAGTAACTGATATTTTTTGCAGCAGGCAGATTCAAGATCTTTCTTGTCACTGTAGACAGACAGAGCAGTCACAGGTAGTCATGGTCATATCAAAACATTAAATATCCAAAGATGTTATATTCATATAGGGCTCAGAGCTTTAGTTGAAAAAAAAAAACCCAAAACACCAAAAATCCAAAATACTGATGTGTTTTAAATAAATGCCATCACTGCAGAGCCAGCTGAGTTCTGATGCATGATGCATCGGTATGTTTTGTACCATGTGTACTGCTGTGTTGGACAACTAGGGGCACACTGGTGGCAGGAATTTGTTACCTGAGTCTCGTAAAAGGAGGATGAGGTCAAGCTTAAGTATAAGGGAAGAGATGAAGGAATCTGAAGATGCCAGCCTGGATCTTTCAAGCTGGTAGTTACTGAGATGGTTTTCAGTCTTGAGCATTGCCCGAAGTCTCTGCTCTGAAAGTCGATGGTGTTGTGATTACTGTTCTGTATGAACAGCTGGATACGTATCTGAACAGTATGTTCAGCACTGAGTACCCAGCGCTGGCAAGCTGCAGCAGCTCCAGCAGTGACATACTCCCCAGCAGGTTGGAAGATGTGTGCATACGTGCATGCGTCTATCTCTGCATAAATAACAGATAATGTAGGTGAGGCTGTCCGTCTGAACACCTAACAATGTCTTTTAGCTGCGGGGTTTTCCTTGTTCCCAGTTCTCCAAATGACTACATTAATCCTGTTCACAACGATCTCAGTACGGACTGTTTTTTTGTGAGAGGAGAGTTACTGCTTTCGGGACAAATGCATATCATTGAAGCAGGTGAGTACATGCAGTGCTTACTTTTCTTACAGCTGGATGATTGTTCTGTATACTCATACGCTTCAGCACTGTCTGCACAAACATTAAGTCAAGTACTGAGAGCCTTCAGAGGGATTTGTACCTTCTGAAGAACTATGGGACCTTTCCCATCTCTGAAACTCACCCTGTGGTCTTTGCTGCATCATCCTTAGGGCTGAGCCCACAGACCTTCAGCACTGTGGTGAGGAGTGCTTAAGCCAATACTGATCAAGTGACTGGCGGTGCTACTTTCCTGGGAGCACAGGTCTTCTCAGGAATATCTCTGTCTGGCAGACTAATGCCTCAGTGCCCCTTTGTCAGCAAAACAAAACAAAACAACCTGTAGGTTAAGAAAACCTGTCAGAATTCTTGAGGTACCTCTCAATGTCATGTCCCACATGCTATGAATGTAACCAGATTAAGCTACACACACATCTCATTGCCAGCTGTCTGCTTTTAAAGATGTTTAAGACACAAATTGTGCAACCAATTTATAGTGCTACAAAAGGATTGACTGGCAGCGCCAAACATGTGCTGAGGCTGATAAAAGACTTAATTTTTGTTTCTTTTTGCCCAGATAAATAGTTTAAATAATTAGTTTAAAGAGACTGGATCAATAACTGCTTACATGAACAGTTTGATTCAAAAAAGCCTTGGGTTTGACCCCATTTGAGAAAGCTGTGGCAGTTTGCCTGGGCTCAGTGATGCTGTTTGTTCACTCTTGTGTGAGGATGGTTGGTTGTGTTATTTTGTTTAATTCTGTTCGTTTAGCGTGCTTATTCTTGTTTAGTATATGACTAGAGAAATAGCAACCACAGAAGAAATTCTCCTCCTGAGCATGCTGCTAAGGATATGGATCAAGAGGACAGCTGACTGTGGGGGATTTAGAGAGGGTATTGAGATTTTCTGTAGTACCTTGAACTCAACCAATCCATCGGTGCTTGGTAACTATTTGATCCACATGAAATAGCAAGTTACAATGCACATCAAAGAGCCTGTCTGTACTGCTGCTCATTGCTGCTTCGTCCTTAGCTGTCAGGCCCTGCAGAGCACTGAGGCAGCTTGCCTAGGGCTACAGATATAATCTGTTACAGGGTTGTAATTAGGAGTATTAGCCTGCTGGTCATTCCTTTGCTCTCTCTTATCTTGTTTCTTTCCTGACTAACAGCCCACCTGAGGCACTCTTCAGAAAATTCATGTCAAATTTTTCAACTCTTAGAAACCTATGAGTGATAGTATATCTAGTCCCAGGTTCAGTATCCAAATCCATCTCTTCTCAAACTGACACCACACTTTGACCATTCAAGAACTGACATGATAGAGGATCTGATAGTCCTCTCATCTTAACAAATATCCTTCCGAGTTCTTCACTGAATATTTTACATTTCTATTCAGTATATATTGAAACTGCTACATGGCAAGATATGGAACTGCTCCTTTAGTTTAGTGTTCTCAGGACTGTCACTTCTTAGATATTCATGGAAAATAGTCTTCATACTGCATTTCAAGAAAAGAATGTGCTACTTTTCAAGGGTAGAAAGCTAACATGTCATTCATAGGAATCTTCCATAAGCTCCTTGCTGGGCAAGAAAATACTATATAGATTTTTTTTGTGTGTGTGTGATTTTATGTTCCTTGGCTCTTTTTGGAAGATTGGAAGATATTAGATATGTTATTTCTTGTAACTCTGCCTTCCAGTTTCAAGTAATATTTCACGTATGCACTTCTATTATCTTTGTGCTGTTTTAAGGGGATGCAGTGTGCCTCCAGTCTTGACTTCCCTGAACTGTCTTCATTCCTTTCTGAGGTACCTGTATCTGGAAACATTTCTCTGTGCGATGCTGTTGCCTGTAATTTGGCAAGTCTGCCTGTTCTTGCAGAGCAGATGAGCATAGAGTGAGGCAGAAAGAACAGGTAGCAGATGTAGAATACTTCCTACATGCTTCACTCTGATTTATACGAGCTACAAGAGAAAATGTTGCAAAAAAGGAAGATTCAGGTCTAGGGGGTGAAAAGGACAAGGAAAATGCATTTAAAGTCAACTCAAGCTGATATGACCTACTGTGTATTTACTTACTGCTGAATGTAGGGAGAGTGAAAACAGAAACCTGCATTTCCAGAAAGGACTTTTCGTCTATAGGAAGGCTGTTTTTTGGTCTGTTCAGCATCACAAACATGGGACTGTCAGGCCAAGCAGAGATGCTTATGATGGCAGGCAGACCAACACCGGTGTGGACTTTCAGAGCCAGACACAGATGCCACTAATTTGTGTCTAGTAAGCACAGAAATATGCCCTCTGTGCAGGTATGGCTGAGCTTTGTTGTGTAAGGCTGCAGAGAGACATTTGAAAACAAAATGTACCCCAGGGGATCCTGTGCTGCTGAACCATTGGAGATGATCTGTCGATGCGCCAGCCCCCAGAATAATGAGATTGAAAATGTGCTCTGACAGGTTAGATGTAACACTGCAGGGCCAGCTGTGCCAGGCACCAGCCTCCCCATGGGCATGCCGAGGAGTTTAACTGCAAAGGCGTATGCAGGGAGAACTCATTCCACTGCAGAATGGAAGCAGTGAGGTCCTTCGGAACTGGGACTGCTTTGGAGGCTGAACCCAGCAGGACACATTCTCAAGGAGCAGGGATTGGCTGTCCGTACCTCTGCTGAGTCTGATCCTACCAATGGGCACAGCTGGAGCCCTTGATTTTCAATGCAAGTTGGAGATCTGTCTCATTTGGAAAATGCCATTCTAGCTTCAGTTCCTGAGTGCTGCCCAATGGATACGCTGGTTTTCTGTGTGTGAGACTTTTCGTCCTGGAATAAATTACGTAGTGCAAAGAGAAGCTAAAATGAAACTCCTGAGATCTTGGATAGCTCAGGGTGAGCATTCAAACACAGGAGTGGGTGTGGAGGGAAGTACGCAGCCCACTGAGTCTTTGGACAGAGGATTACAGTATGCTGCTGCTGTAAATTTGGATCGGGTGCGCTGGCAGAGCTGTGTCTGACAGGAGCTCTCTGTGTTCCCCATAATAAAAGAGAACTGGAAGGAAATACTTCTGCCTGTAAATGACTGTGACAGACCTGTGCAATGAGAAATGCCTGTCAGCGTTCATATGCACTAGATTTATTCATTTAAATTATAAGTTTGCTAGCAAATTTTTAGCAAGCCTACTCGAGTGGAAAACTCAGCCCTAATTAGTTTATTCCTCTTTCTGAACTTGAGAAAATGAAGAAGAAAATATTTTTTTATTTATTCTCTCCTGTCACCCCAACTCTCTTCCAAAATGGAGAAGAATTTGCATACGTGGCCTGAATACAGTTTGTTTCCGAGCAAAGCACTGATAACACTGCCAGGCGTGGTGTCTGTATCTGCAATGCTCAGATGTGCTCGGTCTTGGGAGGAAATGCTGCCTTATGGGTCTGGTGTGACACAGCTCTCAGAGGCTGGTAAGACGTGAAAGGAAAGCAGAGCTGAAGAAATCCTTTCATTGACTTTGCTGAAGAGTTCTGCCTGCATGCAACTGGAGATAGAAATAAAGATCGGAGTTGGGGCTGCACAGGAGCTCTTGGTGGCTGCTGTGCTTGGGAACGTGCCACAGGTGACTTTACTGTGCTCTCACTGGGGACATAAAGGGTGCGAGAAGGATAACCAGCTGCTATACTTCTGCAGCACCAGCGCAGCCCATAGTCCAAGTCTTGGTATAGTAAAATCCGGATAAAGATTAGGAGCCTTATGTGTGATGGCTTCTACTCAGAATTCTGACAACCGTCCTGAACTTGAGCTTCGTGAGACACTTCCCAAGAGAAATTCAGCTCTTCTAAGTCACCTGATCTTCTTTCAGAGGCCAGGTGAAGTATTTCATGGGCACCAGCATTTAATCTCACATCAAAATTTCTAACGGAGAAAGGGAGCTGTAGTTCCTCCCCATGCTGTGAATGTGAAGCCTGTTCTGCTGCCCCAGTGAAATACCAGCTTTGTGCATCCCTCACCACCAGGCTCACACTGCTCAGGGGAAGTGAGCACACAGTACTTTTTCTTTCTAAATTTTGCATAAGGCTGTAGGCAGGTAATCTTGAAATTAGTCTTCCAACCTTTGTGTCATTCACGATGCAACTGAAATAAGGGCTGGTTAGCTCACGGGACATCTGATGCCCCAACTGTCTTTCAAGAACGAACTAAACATTCACATGGACTTTGTTTTTAAAAGCAAAATCCTTGAAAATTAATACTGGAATCTGAAAATCTTTTCTGCCCAGGGTTTTCCTGGCAGCTCTAAGCACGCTTTGCAGCCTATTCTAATGTTCAGTCAGGTTTTCAGCTAAAGGCAATTCTGTTTTCCTTATGGACAGGAAGAGATTTTTCTGGTGCTTTAAAAATTATTTCTTCTAAGAAGATATATTCAATTATCTATCAATCTTCCCTCAGATGGAGTCATTGTATTTTACATGATTTTTAAGAACCCTTGCAGTGCTGTGTGAAAAAGAACTGATTCTTATCTTGGAAACTGAGCATCAGACATAGAAGTAATAAAAGTCAAAGTGATTTACCAGAACTAATGAAGAAATTCAGTGATGGGGTTGAGATTAAAATCTAAATCTAAAGAAGGAAACAGATGCCTTATTTTCTCTATGCCTTATTTTAGATTTAGGTCAGCTCTTTCTGAGCTACGACTGGGATCACTGAAAGCAGTGCAGAGCCTTCCAGGAACGTCAGGTGGAGCAAATCTCTTCCCCAGATATGTCTGAAATAATAACATATGAAATTTATAATGCCCCAGAACTCTTGTACGCTGTATTTCTGTCTTGTCCTTTGATCTTGAAATGTGCCTCAGTTTCTCTGTTGGCAGTGCCAAACCCAAATCATTCCATGATTACACTGGTAATCATGTAATATCTATCAGTAAAAAAAGCTGACTCCACAAAGCTGTTCAACTATTTCTGTAATATTTCTGAGCCAGATAATTTCCTGCAGCTGTGTTTTGAAGCCCTCAATTGATGTTACCTAAGTACCAAACTTGGATCAGGGCAAAAGAAGGGTATTCTTCCCCTTTACCATTACTACAGCAGTCTTTGTATGAGGACAGCCAAATTTAACATCCAGCATTCATGTCTTCATTAAGACGATGAGCTTTGGCCTACAGGTGGTAGAAGACAGTGACAGGACAAGGGGGAATGGCTTAAAACTAAAAGAAGGGGGCGGGGGAGGAATTTAAGTTAGATGTTAGGAAAATATTATTTACTCAGAGGGCAGTGAGGCCCTGGCACTGCTGCACAGACAGCTGTGGGTGCCCCATCCCTGGAGGTGCTCAGGGCCAGGTGGGATGTGGCCCTGGGCAGCCTGAGCTGGTGGGGAACAGCCAGTCCATGGCAGGGAGTGGGGCTGGGAAGTGTTTGAGGTCCCTTCCAACCCAACCATTCTGTGATTCTGTGATGCTGGTAACAGGAGGAAAGAGTTAATAGCACTTGGTGCGATACCTACAGTTCCACTGGCCTCTTACAGGCTCCTCATAGCAATACCTCAGTTGTGACCATGTCAGTCATTAAATTACACAGTAAATTCCAGTCTGACCTCCAGCAATTCAGTCTGTTTCTCCGTGTTTTCTCTTCTGGCTCTGAATCCTCAAGGGAGACCAGAGGGCAGCAAAAGGCTTCAGAAACTTTTTCTTCTTTTTTCTTTTTTTCCCTTTCTTTTACTTTTCAACTTTTCCTTCATTGCTGTCCATAGTCTCTCCCTGCAATAAGTCTGAAGCCTCTTAGCACAAGACACTTTGTGTTTAATCCAGGGGCCTATCAGGGACACAGCACAGCAGGAAACTAGTTAGGCTGTTGAGTAGAAAATAGGCTTGCAAATAAACCTCTCATTCTCACTGCAATCCCAGGATGCTAAACATTTTTTGTTTTAATAAATAGAAGTTGTTGATATTTTGGATGACGCCACTTTTTCCCTTAAATTAATACCTTGCAGTTTGGTTCAAAGGCAAGAAAACAAGGCATTTCAGACAGAAGGGTATTCTTCTTGTATATAACTCATCCCTTTGCTCGAAACATATAATCATAAAGAAAACAAAGACTTGGCTTTTTTGTATGTGTGTCTTTGTTGTCTGGTATGTCTTGGTATGGCATAAATAAAAAGAGGACAAGGCCCTGGAGACTCCTCTTCACTCACTGATTCCTCCTTTCATCTCACCAGGCCTTGTTTTAGTACTTGTCTGTCTGGAGCCAAATTTCAGTTTGTTCCTTATGCCTATTGTTTTTTGCAGACCTATTTCTACAGTTGTGTCTCAGTGATTATTTGTGTTTTCTCTAGGAACTGAGCAAGAGCAGCTGGGTGATAACAGCTCCAGAGCTGCTGCGGAAGGGCAGGGGGTGACACGGTGAGGAACACTGTATGGAGCCTTTTGTTAGATGCAACATCGAGGCGAGTCGCTACCAGAAACGGGAAGAGTCTTTACATGTGTTCAAAGGTAAAAGTTTAGGTGAGGCTACTGAATTTATAAGTAATCTCTCAGGTGAGTTCGCAGCAACCTGCAGCAGGGAGCTAACAAACCTTTACAGAGGACCCACAGCCACTGACCCATGGGCCTGGTCCCAGCTCAGCCCAGGGCACACTGTCCTTGCCTGGGCCATGTTCCTGAGTCACTGTTGGTATTTCCTGGGCTGACCTTAGACCTGACTGCTCTTATTGCCTCCTGAAACTACATACACTTGGCAGTTTGTCATTGGACTGAAGAGAACAGTGGTTTTGCAAAAGAAGGGCACTTCTTTAATGAGTAATATCTTGGCATCGTCCTTTGAACAAAACATATTTTATAGAGGACTGTGTGGCTGAAAGAAGTTTCTGGATCAGCTGAGTTGCAGTTGCAAGCGTCAATAGTTTGGGAGTCATCATGACCAAATATGTTCCTTATATGCTGTGGTTTTTATTTCCTTTTAACATGAAAGCCTATCTCTGTGTTACTTATGTTTTGGAAATGGCATCAAAGGACATCAGGTGCTTATGTTTTATTTTAACTAGGAAGAAGGAGCATGTAAGCTCAAATGAGTGTAAGAAAGGATCTATTTCATAGGTAGCAATATAGTTGTGGACACATAATAATAATAAAAACATTACCAGTCCACAGGCAAATGGGACACGAGCACCTACAGTCAGGATGGTATGTGTGTTAAGGCATATATAGAAATTTCTCATGTTCCCTAAGAGAGTATCTTATGAAAATTCATTGATTTCTTTCGATACTAATCAGTATTTATTTATTGGTCTCAATAATGACACTGATTCTAATAGCAGTTACTGTTTGTTATGGCTCTCACATGAACCATTACAGGTTTTTTTCTTAGTTTTCTTTCATTAACCAAATACTTCAGAAACGTGCTACTAAAGGATGTTCTACTTTCTCCAGATCATATTAGGCAATTGAAAATGAAATCCAGTGTAAGAACAAAGAGCTTGCATGCATTTACAGTGTTTGAAAGGGTAAATCTTGGTTTTGCTGGAATTTATTTTTTCCTTTTGACTTCACAGTTTTAAAACTAATTTCGTATTTCCCTATTCCATTCACAGAACTTAAAGCAAGGTAGTGCTGGCAAACGTGGCCTTTTGGCTGGCAAAAAGATAAATCTGCTGGCCAGTTTTGCACGTATATACCAACAGTGGGAGTACAGTCAGAGATGTGGAATGGCACAGTTCTGATTCCCTTGGATAGCTCTGGCTGCAGGAAGACAATAGCAAGAGCTGCAGGGGACTGTAGAGAGAGCCTCATCTGATCCTTTCCTCCCATCTCTGGGAGCAGCCACCCACTTTGGAAGGACCTTCGTAAAGAAGTCAGGGAGGTTTTTGTCTGAAGGGAAAGCTTCCAGCTGTGGGTGTCCTGACATAGACCACGTTCTTGCATATCTTTTTTCCTGTTCATATCACTGTAGATGTTCCCCTGAGGTGAACTGTCAGTGTCAGCTGTCATTGCTCCAGTGGCTTCAGGGGAGCTGACAACAAATCTGTGTGAGAGCCACGCTGCTCTCCATAAGTCTGCTTCTGAAACCCACTCAGCTTTCAGTCCATGAAAGCAAGGAGCTTTCAGCTCCTAAATCGACAGGATTCAAACAACTTCATTGAGGCTGTCTTAAATAGGAATTTCCTCTCCAAGTCTGGGCAGAATTACTTACCACTGTTGAGTGATTCGGAGCACAGAACTGCACAGATAACCAAAGAGGTGTCAGAAGGCAGTTCTGGGATTTAGCTGCCACTATTGCGTCAAAGACAGACCTGGGTAATTATTTGGAAAGCATCTCATCGTAAGATAATTAGGAGTTTTTAAGCTTCTTGGTGCCCTGATAAGGCAGATCTCAATCTGTCTTTCAAAGAATATTTTGCTGATTGATAGGTTCAAATGCTTTTCATAGGTGGCTTATTTTTTCTTAGGAGAAAAATATATATGAAGTTCCCCTATCATCTGGTAGAAGCAAAGGGCCTGGCCTGTAACTTCTTTCTCAGTTATTTTCAGCCAGTTTATCTGTCTGAATCACAACTGGATTTATTTTCTCAGGGTTAGGGCTTCTTTAAGGCCCTCTTACTCATGCTGTCTGTCCTCTAAAATCAGCCAATTTTCTGGGGAACAGCAAAGAGGACACTTAAATTATAACTCTTTTCAGAAGCCTTATGTACTCAGCGAGGTTGTTTGCAATTATTGCCATTGCTAATTTGATTAGCTCAGTCTTTCACACTTCCCTTCTTCCCTGGAAGACACAGTTCTGAAGTACTCATCTCCACAATACAAGCTGTGAGAGCAAGAAATCCGTTGGCTTTTGTGCACTGTCTCTATTTTGCTTAGCTGCCCTCTGTGTTTTTGGTTATCTATGGAGTGAATCACTCATTGAGCTCTGAACACTTCATACAAAGATGTGTAGCATCGGGCCCAGGTGAGCTTTTCTTGATTGTGTCATCTGTCTTGTAAAGGGCATCATCTTCTCCTTCCCACTGCTCTGGGCAGGCTGCTGGCAAGCTGGTATTCCTAGAAATGGGCTTCAGTCTCAACTTCAGTCCTTAGGAGAACTCTCTCTTAACAGTATAAGCAGCTCAAACTTTCTTTTGGAGCCAGAGGATGTGACTGCTTAGGTTAAAGAACATGAAACTCAGGAGAAAATGAGCGCTCTTTTGTACTATTAGAAGTCACTTAATCACTGGTGATCAATAATAAACTGTGCTACTTGTTGGGCAGGTCTGACTTTGAGGGCATTGCAGTGAAGACTTTGGCAAAAGAAAGACGGAGACTACATTTTTATAATTTAGGAGAGAAATTTCTCTGAGGAGACATAACTGGGGCTTTGTCTCCAAGGTCACCTAGTGCATATTCCTTACTTTGTTAATTCCTTTCCTGTGGGACAGCATAAATCCATTTCATACGGGATAGGACAGAGAGTGATGACCTGAAGCTGAGGCAGCAAAAATTGAAGCTAAACATCGGTAAAATTATTCATGAGCTCTAATAGTTAGCATCAAGAGCAGATCAAATGGTATAGATCTGAAGCAACATTCCTTAAGGGGATAAAAACTATCAGCAATTAACGATGACATACGAAGCAGTGCTGCTGAGAAGAAAATTAATGTACTAGAGAAAGCATCAGTGTTGTGCAGGGTGCTGTGTCTCTCCAAAGTTTCTGAGCTGAAAGTTTAATCTTCATTAGCAGTGCTGGTGGGATTGCATGGAGCTGAGGAACAGAGGGTTTGGATTTGCCTAGACAACATTTTTATCACTGCAGCAAATGTTGCCAGGATTAGCATTATTTTGATTGCCATTAAATGAATAGGGAGCGTGCTGGAAGGGAGACAAATTCCCAAAGCACTGGTTTTCTTCTGTTTCTGGAAACAAAACCAGGTACACAACAGATTTTATTTCCTAAAGTAAATAAACTTCAGAGTGAATTTAGTTAATTGCCATCCAACAAAATAGCCTATCAGATTAAAATTATTTCTAGGTCAATGGCAAGACCTGTGCAAGGAATTTAAAAGAAATGCTAATGCTTTCTGGTCAGGAACTCAGAAATCAGGAGACAGCAGAATTACCATTTCTCAGAAATACTGCTTTGTTGAATATGTACAATGGAGTACCTGACTGCCAGCTTATGCCAACAGTGGATTTCAGTCTGTTTCAGCCTTGGGTGATCACAGATGGGATCAAGAGTGATTGGCAACGATGAAGCACCCTTAGCCCAGGAGTACTGATGGACGAAACTGTTCCTTTTGTGCATGTTCCCCACTCGGGCATTCCTGCTGAAGATGGGCAGAAGTGACTGTAACGTTTTTAAGGTCAGACCGTGCATGTCCTGTTTGTAATATCTGTCCCTCGGACTGCAAGGTGGGATGCTGCTCTCTGTGTTCCCCGCTCCCTTCAGTCACTTCAGTTTCCAGAGTCAGTTGTGCTGACTGAGCCCCGGGGGCTCTCCTTCATTCTGGGCAGTGCTCATGTTTTGCAGAGCTTTTGGAAACTGCTGTCTGCTGTCATATTCTGAAAAAGCTTCTTTTGCATTAAGCTTATTTCCAAAGACCTAAATAATTCAGTATCGCTGCTTTGAGCTGCATGTCATCGTACATATCGCTGACTGCATCGTTAAAGCTGGGCTGTCTGAATGCGTGAATGACCAAAGGGTGGGTGCCAGAGGGGCTGTGAGGATCGTTTCCATGGGCATAAGTCCTTTGGAAATGTCAGCCATCTGCAGCTCATCCGGTGCCCTGCTCAGCAGAACTGCAGACAGATTGCTCCAGTACCTTATTTAGGGGTCTGCTTACCAGTGAGCATCCTGTTGCCAGGATAAGCCTGGGTCTGTTGTGGTTTCCTGTCCTGAAGCTACTTTGCTCTGAGTACATCCTGGATCATACAGCATGCCTGACTCAACAATGGCCTGTGAGTCACAATAAAGGAACATCTTCAGGTTAAAATCGTGCAGGTCAATCTGGCTCTTCTGTCCTGGAGCTGAGACAGCGTGCCGTGAAACAGCCTTAGCTCAGGAGTTCTGTCTGAAGGTTACCACACTGACCGTGGGTAACTGCCTCCTGCAGGACAGGGCTCAACTCATTGCTTAAAGATCATGCTGGAAGCAGGCCAGGCTTGAGCGTGCTTTTGTTTCCAGGTGGGCTGAAAGGGGCTGGCAGGTAAAAACACCTCCTTACAGACGTGGAAGCCACGAACCATACCAGGCTGTCCCAGACCATATCTGAGAGGAGAGACAGGCTGTAAATACAAAGGCAAACTAAGCCAATATGTTCATATGTGATCAAAACAAAGTGGTTTATCAAATTATTGTCTGGTAGGTGAGCTGCAGTAACACTCTGCATGCACCCCAGCAGTGAGATAAAACCCATTTTGCACACGAAATTGGCTGAGAGCAAATATGCACTCAGTTACACAAGGTAGCAGGCAGGTGGCAATTTGCAGTAATATATTCACTTTCAACTTGGTGTCTGTTCTTTGGGATGATGAATGACTACAAAACGCAAATTAACCACTGTTAACAAGGAAGAAGAGCCAGGGTACTGCTGCTGTTTTATTTTTCCTTAGGTTTTATGTGGATCAGGCTCATCTGGTACGGCCTCACGTTTTAGTGCTTAGCAGCAATGGCAGTGAAGGTGCCTGAGCACGCTGCAGGAGCATCCCATCAGCAAAGCCATCACAAATACATGATGGTCCATCCTGCCAGGGATCCCCAGAGGCCCGTGGCTCTTCTGGAGACCATGGGCTGGCCATGTCCTCAAGGAGTCCCCAGCTTAGGAGGGAACAGAAAGAGCACTGTGCTGGAACCATCCCATGATATTTTCACTACATCCTACTCCTCTTTTTTTTTTTTTTTCTGACAGAGGGTGTCAGAATCTTAACTGTCTTTTGGCAAATCATCATTATTTCTCCAGTTTATCATTTCCTATGTGTGAAGCTATTTACAGCCTTCCCTTGCTTCTCGCTTAATGTATTTTAGGTCTTCCTGAAGGGGTTAAGGACACAGACGCACCCTTTTGGGAAAAATGGGGGGATGCATCCCAGACTCTTCGACTCTTTCTTTCCTCTCAGGCATAAGTCATGCAGAATGTTACCACTAAGAGCTGGTCAAACAGTGAAAACATGCAAAGAGGCACAAAATAAACATGCTGCAAACCCAGTTTTCTCTTAACTAGGCTTCTCAATATTGCCCTCTGAGATAACTGTAGTATGAGAGTAAGACATAAGATATACAGGGCTCCAGAGTTCAACAAGAGCAAGCATGTATTTCAGTTTGCTCAGAGTGCTGACCTGGGAAACCTGCATCCTGCCTCGCTTCAAGCAGTTCTCTGGATGATTTAATTTAGAGTTGTATTGCACTCCTCAGTTCCTCGTTTGTGTCTCGCCCAGTGATAATCTTCAGCCCCCGATGAAGCAATTTGTACTTTTGCTTTCCTGGAGAATGACGCCAGCAGGCGCTATGAATGTAGCACAGTTTGTAGACATTAAATGAATTTTCACTTTAGGACTGCACGAGAACTTCCAGATCCTCGTGCAAAGTGGGGGGAGTGAGCTACAGCATGGCCACTGTGTAAAGCAGTGAGATACAGAAGTCTTTCTCACTGGGTTAAACCTTAACTCTACGTTCCTCTGTTACAGTGCCTTGGAATAACCTCAGCATGTTCCTGGACGGTGCTGGAAGGAACCAGATGCCTTCATTTGGTGCCAGGGGGTCTCAGTGCACACCTTTCATTGTCAGCCAGCTTTCAGCTCTGGGCTGTTGCAGGTAAAACTGAAGTATGGCCTTCAGGTCGGTGCTGTCCGGCTGAAGGAAGCAGAAGTGCAGTTTCAAGAAACGACAGGGATGGTTTGTTACTTTCTAAATGCATTTTGCTAAGCCAGCTAGCAAGGGTTGGACGTGTCCTGCCATCTCAGAGCTAACTGTAAGGAGGTGATGCAAATGCTGATTCCCTGACAGGGACTACCAGCCAGGTTCTGCTCACTGCTTTATTACATAAAAATACATAGGGATTGCAGTGCGATCAGCAGACATCTGACTAGATTTACACTCGAGGCAGAATTTGGCCCAAAGAGATTGAAAATAAATGAAGTATCACTTTAATTCACTGAATATAACTGTCGTGCTCTGTTCAGGAGAATATTTTAACCAGGCCCCGCGTAATGCTGCCTGTGCCCTATAAATAATTTCTACAGCAACACCGATATCATACTGTAGCAATATATTGACTGAGAAAGGAAATTGCTGGGTTGAATAACGGAGAGAAGAAAGCCCAGCAGGTGCGTGGCAGTTTTCATTGACCGAAGGAGCGCGAGCTGTAACGCAATGAAACAGAGATCCTTCAGGAGCAATAGAGAAGGAGCTGAACGTATCGCTGGCAGGTACGAGCTGCGTTGCTCTTTGCAACACGTTGTTTTGTCGCTTTCACTGCCTCGATTTGCAAACAACACAGGACATAGTTCTATTGCAGTGCTTCTGCTCATTTCATCTCCGTGCCATTGCTGCACTCAGGTGGGGGAAAAAGCAGTCAGAACACATTGTTCTTAAAGTAGGGGGCAGCTCGTGTGTTGTGTGGCCGGGATCTGAGCCCCTGTGAGGGTCGGACTGGTTGGCGTGGTTCAGGTTTGCAGTTACTGAGCACAGAGGTTATGAGGAAAGCGTGTTCATAGAGACGGAGAACGACATGGAAAACGACTCAGCCCTGCTGTGGTTCGTGAGGATCCTTTCAAAAACACTGCGAGGCCTCGGAACGAGCCCTTCATTAACCCTCACGACTTCAGTAATGAGTAATTGCAGCTTTCATGTAGGCGGAGCAGGCAGACCGGTCATCTGCTCTCCTGAGGTGGAAACTGCCTTCCGTTCGTGCACCTGCCGCTGCTGTGGAAGATGGAGACGCGGTGGTTCAAAGCTGAACGCTTTGTTTTTCCCTTGTTTCTTATTTTTTATTCCCCTAATAAAAAGACCGGCTGGAGGGCGGGGCCAGCAGCAGCACTGCGCATGCGCGCGGCGCAGCGGCAGCAGCTGTGAGGAGTGCGCAGGCGCGCGGGCTCCGCCCGGAAGACGAGGCAGTGCGCCGGCGCGCGCTCTCGCTCCGCCCACGAAGCGCATGCGCAGTGAGTGGCGCTAGAGCAGCGCATGCGCCGAGTCCCCTATCGCCGGGCGGTGTTCTGCGCACGCGCGCTGCCCCGCGCTGGGAGCGGGAAACGGGTGCGCGTCCCCGTGACAGAAGGGCGGTGCGCGTGCGCGCAGTCTCGCACCAGCAGCAGGGGGCGGTGTGTAAGTGCCGCCTCTCGCCGCGGAACGGGAGAGGAAAGCGCAGGCGCGCCGCCGTGCTCCGTGAGGCGGCAGGGCGCTCCGGGCCGCGCTCCGTTCTCCCGGCTGTGGCGGCACTGCGCGGCTCCGGTCGCTCGGTTCCTCCCCCTGTGATCATCTCTAAAACATCGGGAGCAAAAAGTGCAACTGCTTCCCATACCGGGAGTCGAACCCGGGCCGCCTGGGTGAAAACCAGGAATCCTAACCGCTAGACCATATGGGAGGCGCTGAGGACAGCTCTGTCAGCCCGCCCCAAAGCGCTCACTGCCGCCATCGTTCGAGTGCTCTGTGCGTGGCGCCACGCAGCGCCGCACCGGAGCCCCTCCGCACCGCGCCGCAAACGCGGCGGGATCGCCACGCACTCGGCCGCCCGCACGCTGCGCCCAGGGCCGCCCCTCCCCCCTCCGACCGCGGGCAGCGGGACGGCTGCCCTCACCCAACGTGGCGGCCACGGCTTCGCGGCCCCGCCCCTTCCTCCCCTCGCCCCGCCCTTCGCGCCGCCGGCGGGGCCCGATCACGTGATTTCGGAGGCGCGGTGGGGGCAGCGCTCACGTGACCGGCGGAGGCCGCCGAGCTCCGAGTCTCGTGAGCGCCGCGGGGGGGAAGCGGGGCGGCCGCGGCCACAGCGGGCGGGAGCCGGGCGGGAGCCGGGCGGGGCGGCGCGCTCACGCGAGGCCGCGGCTTTGAGGCCCCGCTCCGGAGCGCGGGCCCGCCCACACCCGCTCGGCCGCGGCGGTGCAGCCCGGAGACGCTCCCCCGCGGCTCCCGCCGCCCGCGGGCACCGCCGAACTCGTCCTGGGAGGTGCCCGGCGCGGATAGAGGTAGCGGGGCGCGGCTGGGAGTTAGGCCGAGGCCCGGTGCTCCCGGCGGGGGAGCGGGGCGGGAGCTCGCGGTTCCCTTGCTCGGGCCCGCGGGGATGCCGCTCATGGCGGGCGTGTGAGGCGGGCCGCTTCCCGGCGGCTGTCAGCGTGCGGGGCGGGAGGTTCCCCTTCGCACGGTGCCGCTGAGAGCTGGGGCTGACGCTCGTCCTGCGAGCGGGAGCGATGTAACGGTGCTGTTGTCTCTGCAGGGAGGTGATGCCGAGCACAGCCATGAAGAAAAAGGTGAGCGGTTCGATTTCCATTCCCTGTCTGCGTTTGCCGGCGTGGCTGCGTGTTTCCGTCTGTGTCCCGGGGCGTTCCGTGGCTGTCAGCCGCCCCGTGGGGCTCTCACGGCGTTTGCTTGGCGTGCTGGAAGCCGGCAGCACATCGGGAGTTAGTGTGGTGGTGTGAGGGCAGGCGGAGCTGCACGTCCCAGTAACGGCTGCGTGAGTATTTCTGTTGCGAAAACCGTCTGCTGACTGAGGGCTTCCTGCGGCCTCAGGGAAGAGGATGTGCCCCAACCTGCTCTGCCGGCCCGGCGAGACCCTCTGGGTGTTGCAGGAACTGCAGCAGGGCAGTGCTGCACTGCTCCGAGTGCTCCTGGCAGGGTGAGATGGCAGCGCTGGGCCCTGTGCGTCCCAGCACTGAGCAGATTCTGATTAGCCCGGGCGGTGATGTGAGGAGCACTTGGCTCTCGTTCTGTGTTGGGCGAGGATTGGGTTTCCCCTCTGGTCCTGTGTGCTTGCGTCTGACCTCCCCAAAAGGCCACTGTAGCCTGATGCTTGGGAGTTAGGTTCCCTCGTAGGCTGACCTGTGCTGTGGAGCCGTGCTGAGTGCCTGCAGGTGTTGTGAAGATGCTGCCTTTCTTTTCCTGCTCTGCATGGAGCTTTCTGGAGTCTGGCTTCAGCTGGGCTGGAGGGTGTAACCTGAGCAGCCAACTGCTTTGAGAAAAGCCTTTGTCACAAAGCCATCGGGGCTCTTCTGAGCAGAATGGGGAACACACTGAGTAAGTATCCTGACTGCGTGGTCAGCTCCTTCTGAGAGCGGCCTTTGCCTGTGCTGGGATGCTGCAGTTCCTCCCAGAAGAGCACCTCCTGCTATAGGGCACTGCTGCCCACGTTGCTGAGAGGCATTTGCAGCAAGGTCAGGACCAGGCGAGCCCCTTCCCAGCCAGCCCTTGGCACGGGGGTAACGCACCAGCACTGGTTGTGCTCTTATTAAACTGATCCTTGACGATTGATTTTCAGAGCTGTTGCCAAAGGGTGCATTTGACTTTGTAACTGGAACTTGTTTCACAGCTGTTTTTGTGTGCAAGTCCATGTTGGCTGCCACCGGTTTTGTATTTATTTTTAGATCACGATGCAGAGTTGTGCCCTGTGGGATCGTCTCCCCCTCTTCTCCACTCAGCCATCCCATAGTTTTCTGCTGCCAGAGGTGCTGGCTCTCTGTTGGCCTGAGGATCTGCAGCCTGGATTCTGGGATGGAGCCTGTTCTCCCCGCATGGGAGCGCGGTGTATTTGAGCTGTGCTGTCCCGTTGGCTTTTAGCTTTCTGCTAGGATTCTGACACATGAAACTCAGCATGGAACTTGTATTTCACTGCTGTCAGGGGAGAGAAACCAAGCTGTGTCATGAAAAAGGAAAGAGCAAGATTAGGAGAGAAGTAATGAGTGGAGAATGCCAGTGCTGAGTAGGCAAGTGTTTGCTTTCACTCTGGTTTTAACAGCTTGAGGTAAAACTGCTCCTTTGCTCTCATTGCTTTTGGAAAACGTTGCAGCCTGTGAAGGGCTGTGGGGAAAGAGGAGATTGGCAATGGGTCCTCTGCCATGGTGTGTAGGAAAAAGGGTCGTGGGCAGCAGTGGCTGTGGGCTGGCTGAACTTTGAGTGTTACTCAAAGGAGCACAGTGACCTGAAGGGCAGCAATTCCTGAGAGAGCACAATAGAAGGGTGATGGGCATGGTGCTGAGAATGCAGACAGGATGGAAAGGCTCTCAGGATGTGAGGCAAGGAGTTAAGGCTGTCCATCTGCTTTCCCAGGTATGGTTCTCTTCTGATGCCGTTTCAATCTGCAGTACCAGAGTTCTGTCAGTTGGTTGCTACAGGGTGGGGGCCGTGGAGGAGGCAGTGCTCTGTGCTAGCTAATTCTGTTGTTTGTTTTTTTTTATCTCCCCAGGTGCTGCTGATGGGTAAAAGCGGGTCTGGGAAGACCAGCATGAGGTCCATTATCTTTGCAAACTACATTGCCAGAGACACACGACGCCTGGGTGCCACAAGTAAGGCTTCTTTGTGTGAGCTGGGCCTTCTCAGGGCTCCGGTGCTGTTCGTTCAAGGGATGAGGCTGTTCCTCCAGCTGCCCCTTCCTTGCCTTTCCTCCTGCAGGAGCAGGGGCTGCCTGCTGGTCCTTATGGCAAATCTCATTAGCTGAGGTCAGCTGGAGGCTGGAGCGAAAGAGAAAGGAATGCTGTATCCACTCTTGCTGCCTTATGGTTGGACTTTCATCCTTCCTTTTTTTGATCAGCCAGCAGCCTCTGCTGCCATGTGTGTTATTGGAGGAGTGCTCAGAGCCTCCTCGCGATCCCTTTTTGGTGCTGATAGTTATCTCAGCTGGAGGCACAGTGATCTCACCATGTGCCTGGGGTTTTGGCAGGACGATTAGCTTCTTTTGCCTCTTTTTTTCCAAAGCCGTTGATCTGAAAAAGCACTCAGGTGATTCCTCTGAAACCATGGCTTGAATCACTGGGATCTAACATAGTACTGTGGGGCACCCATGAGGGTTAGTGTCTGTGTCCTTGCTGCACGTTTGGTCTTTTCATGAACTGTGGTGTGGGTTTTATTTCTTTCTTTTAAGGCTGATCAAAGCCTCGCAGAATGTGCTGGGAGCTGTCTTAAAATATCACAAAAATCAGGGAGCGTATTTCTGAAGGGAAACTGCCTGCTGTGCTTCTCAGGAGAGCGGTGTCCTGGTTAGCAAGCAGGAAGGCTGGGGCTCCTAGGGGAGCTGCCTTTATCTGTAGCCTCTACAGCTATGGATTTACATACAGCAGTGCTGCTTAGGTGGGCTTTTCTAAACTGTGGGCTGTACAGAAGAGAATGGTGTTGTTGCTCTGCCCTGGGCGTGTGGCACAGCTGCTAATCTCCCTGTTGTCTCTTTTCAGTTGATGTGGAGCACTCCCATGTTAGATTTCTAGGAAACCTGGTATTAAACCTCTGGGACTGTGGAGGGTAGGTACTTTTTTCTTTTCTTTTTGTTCTTGAAACTGTTGGGGGTTGGCTCTGTCAGATAAGACCAGGGATGTAGCGAGAGCAGGCACCCTGAGGCACTGCCACGCTTTTTGTGTGTGGAGAGAATGGAACAAACTGTGCATGCCACAGTGAAACTGGTGGGGCAGCTCTGGGAAGAGTGGATACCACATCTTAGGCTTGTGCGTGGAGCTGGGTGGAAGAGGCTGCCCTGGTTGCAGTCTGAGTTATCACATGAAAGGTGCAGTGCCTGGGCCCACCCTTTCATTGCTGGCTGCTCTGTTTGTCTGCCAGAAAGCCTGAGCCCTCCACCCAACTGTCTCTTGAACGTGGTGATGGTGCAGGGGATGATGGTTGTGGAACTGCATCTCATGAGTTTGATCCAAGTGAGGTGCGTGCTGAGAAGAGATTTCAGAGATGGATGGTGATTCTGTGGTTCCTGGGAGCAGCTTTGTAAAGAGCGTTCCCGTTGACAGAGCCTCAGAAGAGCTGACAGACTTTGCTAAGCTTCACCAGATCTAACGTCCTCGTGTTTTGTCTGAGCTGTGTTCAGCAGAAGTTAGACAAAATGCATTTAGATCCTGTAAATCAGGCTGTGCTGATGGGTTGTGGCTTTTTTGTATGCAGCTCCTTGAAAGCAGTGCAGCTTTGTTTGTGCTGACCCCGATCAGCAGCTGTGTCCTGAACCAAGAGACTGGGAAGCAGATGCTCTTCAGGAGCATCCTACTGTGCTCAGTTGGGAGTGCTGAGGGAGCCTTATATCCCGAGGAAGTGAGCTGTCTGTGGGCTCTTTCTCTGGCCTCCTGTGGTGTGATCTGCAGCTCAACACGTAGACGTCTCTAGCAGGAGATACTTCACAGTGCTTTCCCTGACTGTGGCTGCTCTGACGGGAGTCTCTTTGCTCTGCTCCTCCTCAGGCAGGACACCTTCATGGAGAACTACTTCACCAGTCAGCGGGACAACATCTTCCGCAACGTAGAAGTGCTCATCTATGTGTTTGATGTAGAAAGCCGTGAGCTGGAGAAGGACATGCACTACTACCAGTCATGCTTGGAGGCAATTCTTCAGAACTCTCCCGATGCAAAGATCTTTTGTCTAGTGCACAAGATGGACTTGGTGCAGGAGGACCAGCGGGACTTGGTGAGAAGCTGATACTTGCCCTAGAAATGCTTTCAAATAGAGCATCTTTTGGCTGTGCTAAAGCGTGGCTGGTTTGTACCTCAAACACAGTCCCATCAGCAGTGTTCCTGGAAGGGCTTCTCAGGTGCTGAGGGCTGTCCAAGGCCTTTCTGCCTTTCCAAACTGTGTCAGTGCTGCCTCTTGCATGTAGTCCAGTGGAGAAGAGACCTCATGAATTTTCTTAGTAACAACTACTCTTAAGCCATTTCTTTTATAACATCAACTGTAATGCTTTTACCAGACCTCAGCTCCAAAGGGTAGGGATGGAGGTAGGACTGAATGAAATCTGGCAAACTTGAACTCTGCTGGATGACTTTGAGGATTGCAGCGATGACAGATGGTGGTTGGTTTCTTTTTAGCTCTCCCTTTCAGTCTCGCATAAACACTGTTCTAAAGCGTACCAGAAACAAGGGTTGAAACCCCTGGTTCACTAGAAAGAGAAACCTCTTTCTTTGTCAGTTGATGCTTCTGCTTCCTGTCAGGTGTTCCGTGGGGCCCGTTTGCCCAGAGGTCACTTCTTGGTTTAGCACTTAGTGTTCCTGGAGGCATTGGGCAGAGGATCAGCCTCACAGAGAGCTTTTGTGTTTTCTGCTCTCTTCAGGGCTCTTGGGAGACAGCAGGGAGACTGAAAGATGGTGGGTTTCTACCAACCTTTCTTTTTCAATTACGGCTAAAAGCAACCAGCTCCTGATACCGAGGGGAAAAAATATGTGGTTAGATATCTTTGCTTGGCTGCTTTCCACTCCATGACCTGGAGCAAACATGGAGGCCCCTTCAGGCTGCAGTACGAAGAGGCATTAAATGCTCTGGTTCCTGGTGAGTGTGTGCCTGGGCAGCAGTGGAGGCAGCTCTGCTGGGTCCCATGGCTGCAGCCACACCCTGACCTCCCTGCAGAGACAGGCTTCTTCCACGCAGCATTTTGGCTCCAGATCCCCTGTTCTGCCTGGTGGTTCTCCTCTGCTAGTTCTGCCTCCAGCTCAGGGCAAAAATAGCTCAACGAGCCTGTCTGTAGGGTTGAGTCAAGGACTTTTTCTTCACTTTCAGCTCTCTTCCCTACAAACTGAATGGAGACTCTTAAGATCTTTGTGATGCTGTTTTGTCTGGCTGGCTTTATATAGTTGTACAAATTCAAGTGAGGCCTTGAAGCATGGGGTAGACAGGCAGAAGAGGGGCCTTACTTCGAGTATATTTTTAGTGCATATCATTGCACGCCCATCAAAGCTGTTTAAAAGTATCTGCTGTTCAGAAGAACATGCAAAAAACTCTCGAACTGGGCCAGATCTCTGTCCCTGTAAATCGTTGTTAAACCTTTGGTATCTCGGGCCCCAAGATGGCAAGTGTCGGCCTACACAGCATGTCCTGGAGGTCAGCTTGCTCTGTCATGTTCCTAAAAACAGTAAGGTGAGCTGAAGGTAGTCATCGTGCCTCCCCTTGCAGGGGCACAGCACCAGCACTCTTGCTGTTATTTTTTTTGCTACTTGCTCAGGAGTTTGGTGCAAGGCTGTCCTCTTTGTTTTACCCTGCTTTTTTAAGGGCAGAACTCGATGGGAGAAGGCTGTATGTTTGCCTCAGAGCTGCTTTGCTAACACAGCTCTTAGTGACAAAACTTTCAGTTCTTTCCTTCTACTCTGTTCACGATGGCACAGCTTTTTAGGTATGACCAGGGGCTTGTCGGATTTTAGGTCCTCTGTAAACCTAATGCGCAAACATTTGCAGTCCATAACACTGTAGTTACTCCACATTTGAGTCCCCTGCTGTGTGACAGCCAAGGTCTGCTTGTCCCTGCTATCCTAGTGGAAGGGTTTCTGACAGCCTGCCCTAGCCAGCAAGCTCTGCTGCTCTCTTCAGTGCTGCGTGTTGCTTGAGTATTGTTTGACATGTGTGCTAGAAATGCGATGCAGTCACCACACCAAAGGCTAAAATGTTTACACTCAACTGCTCATCGTTTTACTTCACAGATTTTTAAGGAGCGTGAGGAAGACTTGAGGCGCCTTTCCCGACCTTTGGAATGTGCTTGTTTTAGAACTTCCATCTGGGATGAGACGCTGTACAAGGTCTGTATGCTGTCCTTGCTGTATTTGGCCTTTTCCCCCTCTCGCTTAAAACAAGAGCATGAGGAGGGTGAGTGGTTGGTTACTGAGTGGCCCTTGTTAGGTCTACGGTGACACCTGCTTCCAGAGGTTAGCTTTGTTAATGGCATCAGAACATCTTGGCTTTCATTAAAAATAAAGAAATGAATAAAGCCCCTCCACGTGCTGTGCTTGTGGCGTTCTTTTAACACCGCTTAAATGTTTTGCCTGGTCACTTTGTGACTGCTGAAGAGTTCACTCAGGGGAACAGATACCGCTGGTAGCCCTCAGCATAGCAGACAGATGCACAGTGGAGTGGGATAAGAGTTTCTCTCTTGTCTAGGCTGTAAGTGCTCACAACTGCAAATAGTTTTTGAGCCTGCTGTGTAACGTGGGCATGAGGCAGAGATGATAATGCAGTCCTTGTCTTTCTTTGTTGACAGGCTTGGTCCAGTATAGTCTATCAGCTGATCCCCAATGTCCAGCAGCTGGAGATGAACCTGAGGAACTTTGCTCAGATCATTGAGGCAGATGAAGTGCTTCTGTTTGAGAGAGCCACTTTCCTGGTGAATACAGCTGTTCTGCCCTTCGTGTTTCTCTGCCCAGCCTAGGCCGGAGTTCCCTGGAAGGAAAGTGCACAACAGGCAGTTGCCCAAAGAGAGGAGCTAGCACCACATGGCAGAATGCTTTGATCCAGGCCTTGTGATATTGAAAGTAGCTGACTGACATGGTGGCTCGTGTGACCTTCCCAGAATTTCCACATCTGGCTGTTGAGACGAGGGCTCGGCTGGTATTCCCCTCGTCCAGGCTGTGAGGGTTTCATATCCCCATTCTCTTGTCAGCCATGGGAGTTCTGTGCAGAAAGGAATTCTCCAAAGGGCAAGAACCCTCTGTAGCTTGAAAAAAGTCTTTTCAGTTCCTCCTAGACTGGCTTTTTAACCCCTCCTAATTCCTTTTTTATCAAGTGTCTGATGCTCTGCAAACCTGGAGTATGGGTAGAGGATCACAAGCAATTGGGTTGCTGTGGGTTTTGAAGTTACCATCTGTGTGGTAACTGCTTCTAACCTGTTGTGTCCAGAAGGTAAAACACGTTGGTTAAAGCCGCTGTTGCTGCTTGTCTTACCATACTCTTAGTTTCTAGATTGTTCTCTGGGCTCTATACCATCGCTGTTGCTGACCTGAAGACCTTCTCAAGTCTGAATGCTTCTCTTGACAAAGAGATTATTTTGAAGTTACGGTGCTGTTTCTTTTCTGTTCATTTCTACTGTCAGAAGTAGACACCTCCTATTTCTGACAAGTTCTGCTTTTTGGCCTTATGTAGTTGATAAATGGTTCCACCTTGGTGATACATAGTGGTATTTATGTGCAGTCAAAAATGCTTTTTATTTTTTATTTTTAATTTTTTACTGAAAAATAATTTTTGTAGCAAGGAATTCTGTGCTGCTTTCTCAGTGTGAAGGTGGCTTTTAAAGGCTTCTCCCTTCCCGTTGCTTTCTAAGTTTCTGCAGGGGCTGCTTTCTCTGAGTGAAATCTTACTCTGAAGTTGTGCTCAGAGCATAGTAACAGAAAAACATGGAAAGCTGAGGAAGGAACTTTGATACCACAAACTTTGCTACGTGCATGTGACTTTTTGAACGTGGATTAACTTGTAGCAGTAGGAATAGTTGGGCAGCCTTAAATGTCGAAAACAGGGAATGGTTTTCTAAGCTCCTTGAGGAGGGGGAAAAAGACCAAAAAAACCCACAAAGCAAACAACAATCCCACCTTAATTCCTGAAGGCCTGTTAAATATGGCTCCATAGGTTGAAAATGATGAGTTTAACATCTTTGTGCAGGAGGATGTCGTGCTGTCATCATTCTTATAATGTTATCAAAGTGATACTCCTTTGGAGGCTTCTGTGGGAATGAAGATGGAACAGTTTGAATGTGCAGTCCCACCTCATGCTGCGGATTCCCTCCTTGGCCTGCTGGCTGGCTTGGCTGGAGAGGAAAGGTTTTTAGGCTGCCAGCCATGTGGAAGCAGTGGGAGTGAAGCAGGCATGGATCAGCTTGCAAGGACTCCTGAAAACTTGATCCTTTCCATCTCTGCAGCCTGGCTGTAAGGTCTGCACCTTGCTGCAAGATTTCTGTGTGGGAGGAGAAGGAGGGAAGCGT
Organism: Callipepla californica brunnescens; assembly: GCA_023055505.1. Taxonomy (NCBI): domain Eukaryota; kingdom Metazoa; phylum Chordata; class Aves; order Galliformes; family Odontophoridae; genus Callipepla; species Callipepla californica. The sequence continues at coordinate 7,910,045 of JALIRH010000013.1, forward strand.
ATCTGAACACAGGCAACTTAGCACAACCTTAGTCTGACTCAGGTAATTGATGGAGAGTGAGCTCCCTGGGAAACAGCTGCCTTTGTTCCACTTGTCCTAGCTGGAGAGGAACAGCTTGCTTTAGTTTGAGAGCAGTGCTGGGCATCCTACATACTGCAGAGCAGCATGCTCCTCAGGTTTGGTCTGTGGAAGTCTGCAGCCTGCTAGATGCTGCATGATAGAGCATTTGTCAAAGGTCTGTTTGCCCTACTGGAAGTGATGGTCTTGAGTTTCCCCACCTTGCACCTTTGTGTTCTTTAAGTCAAGATTTAAATGGCTGCTAAGTTGGGGTATTTGGACCCCACGAGGACAGGAGTGCTTCTTACATATCTGATTTGCATCTGCACTTGTTAAAGGTTTCCTGGGGACTGTGTGACAGCATCCCTCTTACCACGAAACCACCGCTAGTATTTGCTGCAAATGATTTCCACAAAGGGAATCCCTGAGCTGGGCACCACCAGTTTCTCACAGCTGCTGTTGAACATGAGAAAGCTGTACTGAAAAGCGTAACTAACTCCGCACTCTTTCTGCCTTGCAGGTCATCTCTCACTATCAGTGCAAAGAACAGCGGGACATCCACAGATTCGAGAAAATCAGCAACATTATTAAACAATTCAAACTAAGTTGCAGGTGAGCTGGTTCAGTCATTAGGTGGGAAAGATACCCAGGCAGGTATTTCAGTTCCACGCTGAAGCAAGGAAACTCTCCAAACTCATTACTGGTTCTGTGCCTCCTCAGCAGTCTGAGGGTTTGTGTTAGTTAAGTTGCTTGCTAGAAAGTGCCATGTTTAAATGTGTCAGCGTGTGTTATCTTTCATAACTTCCTCCTTTGGTGATTGGTGGAAGAGGTTTGTTTTGAAACAGCTGTTTTCTTCTAGGCCTTTTTTTCTGGCGTGGGGTAGGAACATTCCAGAACTGATCTGGTGAACTCATGTTGGCTTGGGAAGAGGCTTACAAGCACTAATTGTCATTGTGTGGAATTGAAAGATGGAGAGCTTCCTGCAGAGTAGCTTGTCTTTTGAACTACCTTCAGGGGGTTCCACAGCCTGTCAGCAACATAGAATCATAGAATCTGGGAGATTAGGGCCTGAATGGGACAGAGAAGTGGCAGTGTGCTGTAGGGAGCTGTCTCCAGGTATTTCAGCTGTATGCTTACTTCCAGAGGGTGTAAACCTCCTTCAGAATGGTTGAACCATTACTTCAGTGCTGACTGCTTGGGCACAGTGTCCTCGCAGAGGCAGAGTGGGGTTGTATATCTTGAGTTACAAGCCTTCATTGGTCAACGCTCTGGGTTTTATACTGTTCTTGTTGGTTCAGTTAAGCCTAAAGCTAGAACTTTTCCTTTAGACAAATTGTAGCCTCATCTGGTGGCCATCTTGGCAAGCAACACTTGCCAATAAATGCAGATAAACATGGGATGTGATGAAGTGGGGGAAGATCTGTCTGCCACTCTTAGAGTAACGGTGCATTTACTCTTTCTTTTTTCCCTTCTTTAGTAAGCTGGCGGCTTCTTTCCAGAGCATGGAGGTCAGGAACTCTAACTTTGCTGCTTTTATTGACATCTTCACGTCAAATACATATGTGATGGTGGTTATGTCAGACCCTTCAATACGTAAGTTGAAGCAAAGATGAGCTTCTGGCCTGTTTTTATCCATAGAGACAAGAAGCTGGATAAGCCTGGCTCTTCTGTAATTCAGAGGTGCAGGGGGATCTGTCCTGCTGGCATGCCCTCTCTGGACACTGGGAGGGGAAGGTGGTTAGAAAGTGGCTTTGCAGAGGAGATGTGTGCCTTTGGGTTCGAGCTGTTTGTTGCTGTCCAGCGGTGAATGGTAGCAGCAGTGGGGAAGCACTGTAACAGCTGTGACCTGATTCCGTAGGTCATATCTAATAACCTAATTTGGGCTGCTTTGATCTGGCAGCCACAGTGATTTTTTGGAAAGGAAGCAGGGGTGAATTGTGTGTGAGCTTCTGCTCTTGCTGCCTGAGCTGTCCTGGAGAGCAAGGGCTCCAGTGGTGGTAGCATCTGTTCGTCTAAGAACCTGCAGGCAGTGGTGCCAGAGGCACATCTGAATGCTTAGTTGTTTTCACAACTGCAGCTGAAACTGTTAAAAATCGAAGTGCTTAGGGCTGCCCCAGTGTCCTGGATGGCTGTGTGACACACAGCTGTTATCCAGGAAGAGGACAGGAAGATTGCATTACTGGATTAGGGAAAGCCTGTGTGAACTCCACAACCCTGAGTGAACTCTTGAGCCGTGATGTTGCTGTGCTTGAGCAGCAAATGAGAAACTGAAGTGACTTCTAAATTGCCTTGTGAGCAGACTGCATCGGTGTAGTTTGCTCTGCCATCAGCAGGCAGCCCACACCTTCAGCACTGTGTTGTACAGCTGGGGAGCGGCGGGGCTGATCCGTGAGCTCATTGCTTGGGATGTTGCTGCTCCGTGAGCATTGCTCCCCTTAGGGAAGATCCGGTTTCACACCGTGTCCCTTCTCCACACTGAAGTGCAGCCCAGTACTGGCCACTGCAGGTAGCAGCTGTAGAGCAGCTGGCCCTGTGCTGAGCACCCTGCGGCCATCGGATGGAGTTCAGAAGCATCAGCTGAGGGCACGTGGGGATTTGGGTTCGGTTTTGCTGATAGGCACTCAAATAACTGCTGTCCTCGGGCAGTGCTTCTGAGGGTTTCTTTTTCCATATCCTTGCTGACTGTTCTCCCCTCCCTGTCCTTTCTCCATCCTAGCATCCGCAGCTACGCTGATCAACATCCGCAATGCCAGAAAACACTTTGAGAAGCTGGAAAGAGTGGACGGACCAAAGCACAGCCTGCTGATGCGCTGAGCGCTGCCCGACGCACGTGGCCTTTGGCAGGAGACACAGTGGATTGGAACTACCTTATTATTATTATTTTTTAGGAGAATCTAACAATGTGGATGTATTTGTGGGCTTTGAAATGAGTGTGCTGCTTACCACCGCAACCTTTATTGTTTCTCCTTTTACTGTTGGACACTATTCACACAGATGATGTCTGGATACACTGCGGACCTTCAGAAGAGACTCCTGGCATTGATGGGGTTGGGAAGAAGGAAGGACAGGTGATGTGCGCGAGCTCTGATGCTCCTGGTTGTCAGTGGCATGTGGCAGAGCCTTTTTGGATGTTTGCTCCCAGGTGATTGTACAAATCACAGGGATGAAGTATTTACTATTTTATTGGTAGGTTGCTAGAATACATTTATAAATTTCTCCTTGTCTTCAGTCATGAAAATAAATTTTTGCTACCAGGGATTTCAGATCCTGGAGCTTTGGAAAGTGGGTTTTCTTTCTTCTAAAACCCAGGGCAGCTTTGGCAAGCAGGTGTGTAACAGCTGCATTTCTCCTTTCACAGTCTTTTCGGGGCATTGACTGAAGGGCATTCCAAAGTTTCATTTGAGATTTTTTTTTTTTCCACGCTGAGGCAAAATTTGCAGCTGAAGCAGTCAGGATGACATTGGCCTCTGCGCGCTTTCTGAGTTGGCTGAAGGATTATAGTAAAGAGGAACCAAAGGCCACACAGGGAGAGTCCTGGCATGCTCGGTCTCCCTGCTGGGGCTGGTATGGGTGCACAGGAACTGTAGGATGTGGCAGCTCTGGGCTGTGTGTGCAGGAGCTGTATTAGCTGTGTCTGTGACAGTCAGGTGGGCAGTGTTTGGCACTGGTGTGTCGTGACGTTACGTCCGTCTCGAATGGATTTCTGTGTGCAGTTCCATTAAACATAGGAAGAACAAGTGCACTGTGAGTTAGGGGAATCTCTGACTCGGGTGGGAGCTGATGCTCGTCAGCACCTCTTCCTTTATTTCCTGCTGCATCCGATTACTGTGTGAAAGAGGGCATGGTGACAGCCTGGCTCTCTGCTCTGCGTTCTCAAAATGATGCTTTCCCCTGCATCTCTAGCCCACACACTGGGAAAGTACCTGCAAGGGTGTGCCTGTCATACGGGACCTGAGAGCTGCAGGGCTGAGGCTGGGCTGTACACAGGAGCTCCCATCGATCCTACACCTCCGTGGTATTAAACACCCATGTCTTGCACCGCCTACTCAGCAGATGCTTTTGTGATCTGTAGGGCTGGGATTGCGTTCAGTGAGGGCCATCGAGGCAGCGTCCCTGTGGGAGAGAAGCTTTAGGTGCTGCTTACGAATTGAAATGCCTGAGTTTCTAGGGAGGCTGTGAATGGGTTTGAGATGCAGTGGAGGGTTATTTGTCTTCAGTGCTTGCAGGTTCTTGCTGGAAGGGGAAGAGCAGATCTCACACTGCGTGGCTGCTTTCTGATGGGCTGAAGTGAGCTGAGTGCAGCTGCGGGTGCTCCCTTGGTGCCCTGGGGTCAGTCCTTCCTTCTGCTCTACTTGTGGCTTTTCTCCTGCCCAGCAGAGGAAGAGCTGCCTGTGTGTATGCTGTCAGGAGCCTCTGAGAGCTGTGTGTGCAGGAGGTGGACTCAGAGCCGCAGTGCCAGCGTGGATCCCAGCACCTTCAGCTCGGAGTACGTTCTCCTAGCAGGCAGCTGTTCTGCGATGGATGAGGCCGGGACGGAGGGAATGCTGCCTTATTCCCATGGTTACAAACCAAGCGGGGTTATCTCGTGCTGTGTGTGAGAGCAGGCTGGGAGGTGCCACTGGGTTTCCTTGGGGGATAAACTGCTTGCTGTGTGAAAGTGGGATGTGCTGGGGGTGAGCGTGTGTGTGTGGGGGGGAGCTGATCTGAAACAGATGGGAGCAAAGCCCTCCTGCAGGTGTCCTGGCCTGCTCAGCCTCCACGGTCACTGATGATGGCTGAAGTGTTGCTGTTCTCATACTCAAAATCTGTTTTCCTCGAGCATATGTATTTTGGGGTTCTGTGGAAATCAGCACTTGGTGCTCTGGCAGAAGTAGTGCTGGTGCTGCTCTGCACAAGGTATCAAGCAAGCACCTGCAGTGCTGATGGAAATAAGTTGATGGTTTCATTTCAAGATGACTGACACCTTTCGGTGGAACTGTGTTATGTTTTGCTGTCTCTCACCTAGAAGAAAACCTGGGGGCCTCTTTTGAAGCCTGGGGTCACTGCCAGCACAACTGCCAGGTTGGGTGGGTTGGGCACTTCATCCTGCTTTCCAGCAGACTCTTACTGGCTTCCTGCTTGGGCAGCCCGGCAGGATCTTGCCATCCTAAATAAGCAATGTTTCACACAAATCTGGTCCTCGAGTGCCAAGCTCTGCTCTTGGTCAGGTTGTAGAGGCCCATACTTTGGGGTTTGACCACAGAAACAGCCCAGCATTCCACGTCACAAATGTCACCAGTGCCTCAAGCACAGCAAGTCCTGCACTTGACCCCATTTCCAAAGAGCAGGGGCTGCTGGGAACCTGGCTGTCCTCCCTCCATCAACGAGTGCCACTTTGCTTGTGGGTTTTCTGACTGTCCCCTTCCTGCTGCTTGGGCTGAACCAAGCATCAATGAAAAGAGTTTTGTTTCTCTATTTTTAATAAAATGGGGGCTGAAAATGCACCATTCCTTGGTGTGCTTTGAGGGGTCAGTGCCTTGGATGGAGCCACGGGACGGCCTCATCCCTTCCAAGTGAGGTCTCTGAATCTGTTCGGTCATTCAGTCTTCCACTGTCCCTTGTAGAAAAATAGTGGGAACTGACCCAGCACCCAGGGTTGTATGGACAGCTTGGCACAGCTGGATTGTGGCCTTTCCACCCATGGGTGCCTCATCCTGTCCCATTTTGCCTTTCCTTTGTCCTATTCAGCCCTCCTCCTGCCAGGGCTGTGTGCTCCTGGGGCTTGGTGTGCTGGTGCCACGTCATAGGGCTGAGGCCCCAAAGTGGATCCTTTAGGACCAGTGCAAATGGAGCCCTCCATTCAGAAGGATGTGGCAAAGCCAGGGCTCTGCAAGGGCTGAAATGTCAGACTAGGGGTGGGTGGGTATGTGGGTGTTGGAGGGGATGGGTGGGACGGTGTAGTAGGGACATGGGAGGGCAAGAGGGAGGTTAAGGGGTGTAGGGTTAGATGGTATATGGGAGGTGCGTGGATGGATGTGTGGTCAGATGGGGATGAGGGTGGGGAAGGGTGTGAGGCGAGAGGGGGGGATGGATACGGGGTGGGTGGGGCAGGGTGTGGCATGCATGGGTGGGTGGTGAGGTGGGTGCGCAGGGTTAGATGTGTATGCAGCTTGGTGTGTGAAGGGGGGGGGGCTGGGTAGGTGGGAGGACAGGAGGTGTGGAGCAGCTGGAGGTCCACAGGGCCCACGAGTGAGGCCACCTGTAAGCAACACTACGCTGGGGTGGGCTGTGGAGGGGTGAGTGCCGTGTCCCAGAAGGGCCGGGGGATGCCAACACCTGCCCCGGCACTTTCCGCACCTCCCACCGCTTCCCGGCTGCGAAACCCGCACCGTTCCCCTGAACGCCTTGCTCCAGCCCGACGTTTTGGGGGTACCCCTCGTCGGGGGATGGGGGGGGGGACCCGTCCCCAAACCCCTCATCCGTTTCCACGGCAACGCGGCCGCGCGGGGAGCCGCCCATTGGCTGCCGCGGCCGCTGATGTCACTTTTGGGGGCGCCCCGGTGTGGGGGGATGGGGTGTGGGTGTGGGCGTGGTCCGGCGCGGCCCCGCCCCTCCCCCCCCCCGCCCGTGGGCGCGGCGCGGCCCCACCCGCCCCGCCCGGCGCCGCCCGGGGCCGGGGCAGCGCGGCGATGCACTGCGAGGAGGCGCGCGGCAAAGTGAGTGCGGCCGGGCCGGGCGGGCGGGGGGCCGCTGAGGCCACCTCCATCTTCCGCCGCTTTCTTAAAGGGGCAGCGCGTGCCCCGCGGGTGGGCTCGGCCCGGCTCCGGTACGCCCCGCCCGGGGCCGCTCGGTGCCTTCTCGGGGCGGCGGCCGTGGGCGGGCCCGGGCGTGCGGTGGGGGCCATTTTGTGAACGGGGAGCGTTTGTACGGGAGGCGGGGGGGGAGGGGGGAGGATGGTGGGCGCGCGAGGCTACGCTCGGGAAGCGGGGGAGGCCCCGCGGTGCCCGCGGCGGCGCCTTTAAGAGCGGCCTCGCTGCGGGGCGCGCGCCGGGAAGGTCACAGCGGGGGAGAGCGGGGCGGGGGGGGGGCGGGGGTGCGAGGCGCGACGTCGCCGCGAGCGCGCCCCGCCCCACCTCACCCCTCCCCCCCCCCCCCCCCCCCCCCCACGCCCTTTGCTCTTAAAGGGACATGCCCGGGGCTGGCTCCGGGATAGAGCGGCGGAGCGCGGTGGGGCGGACGGGACCCTGTTCTCCTTCTTCCCCCCTTCCAGCTGTACCCCCTCCCCCTCCCCTTCCCTCCCCACCTCCACCCGGTTCCCTCCCGACCTCCGGCACCGCGGGCAAGGCGGGGCGGAAATTCCTGGGGGGGGCGTGGCCGGGCCACCCTCCCCCGAGGCGCTTAGGGCCCCCCCGGCACGGCTGCTGGGGGGGGGAGGGGGGGAGCAGGAGCCAAAACGGGATCAGAAGGGGTGATTTCCCCCCCCCCCCCCCCCGAAGTGTTCCGTTGGGGTTGCGGGGCAGCGTGGATCCCGTCCCTCGTGCCCTTTGGGCGGGAATGTATGGATGCTATAGGAGTGCTATAGGAGCCGGTCCCCATAGGTGAGGCTGAGCCCCCTCCCCCGCCACGAGACCCCCCTGGTCCCGTTGAGTTCCCTCTCCCGTTCCCGCGGTGAGAAATGGGGCCGTGGGACCCTCCGGGCTCGCATCTGTGCACCCCAACCCGACTCGGGGTGCTGCGTCCCCTGAGACGGCGCTGGGGGGCACCCAACGGAGGGGACACCCCTTTGTGCCCTCCCGTGGACGTGGGGTCCGCCAGTGCTCCCCGCTCCACGGGTCCTCGCTCGCGTCCCACCCACCCCCAAAGGAGCGCTGGGCGGCTCCGCGTGTGCGGGGCGTGTGCGGACCGGGCGTGCCCGGGCGGGGACACGCGTGGGTGTGGGTGTGCGGGGCCGTGGGCCGCTCCGCGCCCGCAGCAAGGTGCGTACGTGGGGGCGGCTGGCCGGGAAGGGGTCGTGCGGAGCGGTGACTCCGACGTTCGGGGTGGGGGAGGGGTCGGGGAGGGTCGTGCGCCCGTTGGGGCGGTTGCAGGGGGGCGGCTCCGTGCGGTGCCCGCGGGGCCGGGCCGTGCCCGCAGCCCCTCCCTGCTGCTCACCCGCCGCGGCCGGGCCCTTTTAAGGAGCTCCACCCCGGGCCGAGCCAGGGTGGAGCCGCGAGGCGATTCGCACCTCTCGCACGGCACGGAGCGGCACGGCTCGGCACGGCGCGGAGCGGCGCGGGCCGGGAGCATGATCCTGCCCGCCGAGGGGATGAGCGCCGCGCATTCGCGGAGGAGCCCCCCCCGCGGAGCCTGGCGGGTGAGCGGCCCCTTTAAGAGGAAGGGGTGTGTGCGGTGGGGGGGGGGGGGGGGGGGGGGGTTGGGAGGGTCGGTTGAGGGCAGCGCGGTCCCTTTAAGGCGCGGGGGAGGGGAACGGGGTGGGGTGGATGGGTGTCGGCCCCGCCCCCCCCCGGCCCCGCCCCTCCATCACAAAGGCGCGTGGGGGCAGCGGTTGGAACAGGTGCGGGGCTGCCGGTCCCCCCCCCCCTTGCGGTGGGCATGGTGAGCAGCGAGTTGGTGGATTGATGAAGACGTTAATGAACGAATGAGCCGGGGGAGTTGGGGGGGGCGGGATGGGTCTGGGTGCAGAGTGCCCTGACACCCCCCTCGTTCCCCACCCCCAGTTTTGGCAGGCAGGAGGCTCGGGGCGGGGCAAAGCGGCCCCCAGGATGAGCTCGTCCTCGCTGCTGGCCGAGGCGCCGCTGGAGCCCCCAGTGCTGCTGACCGACATCAAGACGGAGCCCCCCGAGGAGCTGCTGGCCTCCGACTGCAGCCAGCCCCAGGCTGAGCCCGTCGACCTCTCCCTCAACAAGTCCAAGGCCCCCCCGCCGCCTCCCCCCGTCCAGTCCTCGCCCCTGCTGGTGGCTCCCCCCGGTCCCCTGCACCCACCATCTCCATCGCGTCCTCGGGGCTCGGCACCACCTCGGCCATCCCAGCCGTGCTGTCACCCGGCTCCATCCTGGCATCGTCGCAGGGCAGCGGCGGGCAGCAGATCCTGCATGTCATCCACACCATCCCCTCCGTCAACCTGCCCAGCAAGATGGGCAACCTGCAGACCATCCCCGTGGTCGTGCAGTCGCTGCCCGTCGTCTACACCACCATGCCGACCGATGGCGTCACCGCCATCACCGTCCCGCTCATCGGGGGCGACGGCAAGAACACCGGCTCCGGTAAGGGGCTTGTGGAGGTGCTCGGGACCCCCTGTTCTGTGGGCCCGGCGTGGTGCTGGGCCGGCTCACTGGGTTATCCTCACCCAGCAGGATGTGTCCAGGACCCCTGGAGGGACCCCACTTCCCCACCCAAGGTCTCCCCAGGCCCACCAGCAGCTTAACCTCCAGACAGTGTCCCCGGGCCCTGGCATAGGGCACCAGAGCCCCCTTAGGGAGCCCAGCCCTGGCCATCCGCCTGTGCCGAGCAGGGACAGGGAGGTGCTGCTGGCTGCCTGCCTGCCCGTCCCGCCCAGCTCTGCTTTCAGTCCCCACCGCGTCCCCATTCCCCAAGGGTGGGGTGCCCTGGACGTTCCCTGCTTCGGGCAGGAAGCGACGTCCTCAAGCTGCACCCCCTTCCCCTCCCCCCTCCCCACAGCACAGGGGTCACCTCCACCCCAGACTGCTGTGGGGTGGGGTGACCCCTCCAGTGCGGTGGCTTTTCTGGGCGGTTGGTGATGTGTGTCTCCACGTTCCTCTCACCAGCCTGCCCCCCCCCCCCCCCCCCCCCCCCCCTCCCGTCTCTCCTCGTTCCTCAATAGCTTTTCTTTCCCAACCCCCAGTGAAAATGGACCCTGGCGCCGCGTACCCCATGGACGTGCCGAGTGACAGCGAGGACAGCGCCTCAGAGAGCGGCCCTGCGCCCTTCCAGGACCTGCAGCGAGAGTGAGTGCGCGGGGCCGGGGTGTGGGTGTGGGTGTGGGTGTGGGGGCTCCGCTCACAGCTCCGTCCCTCCATCCTTCCCCAGGGCCGCCACGCCGCGCCTGCCCCGCGCTGACTCCCCGGGCCTCAAAAAGCGGCGGATCCACCAGTGCGACTTTGAGGGCTGCAACAAGGTGTACACCAAGAGCTCTCACCTCAAGGCCCACCGGCGGATACACACGGGTACGGCCCCGCGGGGGGGGGGGGTGGAGCACCGGGGCGGGCGGCGGAGCTCAGGGCCCGGGTGGGGGCGGGGCGCCGTGCCCCCGAGTGCCCCCGAGTGCCCCCGGCTCCGCCCCGGCGCGGGGCGGGAGGGGTCGGGGTGTGGAGGGGCGCGGCGCCGTTCCGCCCCGCGCCGCCGCGCGGTGGTACCGTATTGCTCCGAATGTGCGCGCAGGGAGCGTTACCGCAGCGCTCCCCATATAGAGCCGCGCGAGGGCACTGCTGCGCGGGGAAGGGTCGGCGGGTTCGGAAAGCGGCGGCGTGGGAACCTCGCGAGGTGAACGCGGCACCTCTGCTGTGAAGAGAGGCTGGGGGTGTTGGGTCTGGAGGAGGCTCCGATGAGACCTCATTGTGGCCTTCCAGTGCTAGGAGGGTGCTTGTAAGCAACTTTCTGTGCGGGCTGCTAGGACAAAGGGAAACAGTTTTAAGCTAGAAGAGGGGAGATCTAGTTTAGATGTTAAGTGGAAGTCCCTCACGCAGAGGGCGGTGAGGCCCTGGCGCTGCTGCACTGAGAGCTGTGGGTGCCCCATCCCTGGAGATGCTCAGGTGCAGGTGGCAGCCAGCCCACGTCAGGGCGTGAGGCTGTGTGGGCTTAAGGTCCTTTCCAACCCAACCACTCCGTGATCCTGTGATGGTGGTGCAGCTATTAGGCTACAGCTAATAGATAGCCACACGCGGCACACGCCCAGCCGAGGCACCGCCGTGTTAAGAGGCGTTGCCGTAATGCACACCAGTCCTGGGACACCACCGCTTTAGGGGCGTTACCGTATTGCACCTAGTGCGCGCCCACGCTGGGGAGCCGCTCCTGCACGCGCGTTACCGTATTGCACCTAACACGCGCCCCAGCGCAGCACGGCGTCCAGCCGGTGGCGCCCGCGGCCCGTGCCACGCCGGGGAAGGGCGGGCGAGGAGGGCTGGGGCTGCCTGGGCACACCCCGCTTCTGTGCTGACCCTCCCCCCCATGCTCCCCGCAGGCGAGAAGCCCTACAAGTGCACCTGGGAGGGCTGCGCCTGGAAGTTCGCCCGCTCCGATGAGCTGACCCGGCATTTCCGCAAGCACACGGGCATCAAGCCCTTCCGCTGCTCGGACTGCGACCGCAGCTTCTCCCGCTCCGATCACCTGGCCCTGCACCGCCGGCGGCACATCATGATGTGAGCGGCACAGCACGGGGAGCAAGGGACACGGAGGCAGCCTTGCTCCCTGGCTGCAGCCGAGGGACTGCGGGGTTGGCGGCCGGCGAGTCCTGCTCTGGTGCGGGATGGTCTCCAGAACACGCTCCTCTTCTTCTGAGCCTCTCCTCCTCACTGACAGCATCTGGAGGCTCCTCTCGCTGCAGCCTCCGGACATCTCTCCTGGCCCCATGCATTCACCTTCCCAGGGGCACTGCGATGCGGGCACGGGGACAGCCGAGGTGGGGAGGCATCCAGCCGTGTGCGTGCCTCCTTCCCAGCCCACCTGCATTGCCTCTTCCCGTGCCGAGGAACGGGGGAGAAAGGAAAAAGAAGAGGAGGACTGAAAAGAAAACAAAACCCACCCACCCCTGACCCACCCAGAAGACCACCGCCGCCAGAAAAAGGGAAACTTCGCGGAACTGTGATTTTATGGAGCCCTAAGGGGAGGGGGAAGGGGTGGGGGGGGCAAGCTTTCAGTTTTTGGAGACTGTGGGACAGTTGAATCGTTTATAAGTTAAAAAGGCATCAGCCTCCCTGCGGACTGTGGCCACGCACTTTTCTTTGTAACTGTAATTGTTTTTGTGGGGCCGGCCCAGCTCCTGTGCTGGGAGGGCTGTGGGGTGGGGTGGGTGAGGGGACCGGGACCCTCAGGGCCTCTTGGAGGGAGGAGCTTCAAAAAGCTGCTCTGTAACTCTGGGAGGAGGCAGAGCCCCTTGGTCCTCCATCACGGCTCTGTGTGTGTGTGTGTGTGTGTGTGTCCTCGTCATGTCCCCTGTCCCCAAGCAGCACTCCCCATCTGATCTGGATGCTCGGTGGTGGGAGGCACCCCTACATCTTCCCTGCAGCCTTGGGGAGACACATCCAGCCCCAGATCTGGAGCTAGGACAGTGCTTGGGGGCCAGCACCGCTGATGTCCCGCAGTGAAAGGTCTGTCTGCAAATATGCCCAGGACCACAGTGGGGTGGTGGTGAAACCCTTTGGGGCAGGGGGTGGGGACATTTCAGTGGGGTGGTTTTTTTTTTTGTTGTTGTTGTTCGTTTGTTTTTTGGTTTTTAATCATGGGATTTAAAACTCTGGAGCTGTGATATTTGTATGAAAACATTTGACGTTTTTCTACAGGGGAATAACATTGGAAGAGGAGGAGCCTGGTGGTGTGTGTCTGTGCTGCAGCAGTAGCAGGGTGAGCACTGGGGATGGCGTGGCAGGACTTCGCCGTCTCCTTTGCAGGACCCCCCCCGAGTTCCTCTTCTGAGGTTTTATTGAAAAGCAAGTGGTCTAAAGAAGCAAAAGACAAAAACCTATAGCGGGTGCTTCATAGCCGCATCCCATGCTGTCTCCAGGTGCCCTGAGAGCTGAGATGTGGAGGGAAAACTTGCTGCACCCATGATGGAGACACCAAGGACACAAAGTGCATGTCCCCACACCTTGTCCCAGCTGCCCATCCGTTCTCTGTGCAGGCTGGGCACAGCCCTGTGCTTGAGGAAGGTTCTTGGGTAGTGCCGGGCTCCTGCCTCCTCCCTAAATAGCCCAGCCTGATCCCCTGTGCCCTCAGGGGGCTAATCACCCTTAATTGCTCTGAGCTTCCTCACTAGGGACCTACACCCGCCCTCCTGAGCCCAGGGCTTTCATGGAGCTCCTTCACAGTGCTGCCTGCCCTGTTAGGCCTGCCCTGTCCCCATGGACCTCAACCTGCTGAGTCTCTGTGGGAGCTGCTGGCCCTCTCTGTGCCCACTGCATGGGGACACACACCTCATGACCTCCTCCATGAGGCTCACGGACCCCGAAGGCCTCCGGGATGTGTTCAGAAGGCTGCAGGTAAACTACTCAGCATGGTGACGTTCACAGGTAACCTCCCCACATCTGGAATCCGTGGATCTGGAATCCCACATCTGTAGCTCCTCGCACACAGCCAGTGTCCTCCTCTGGTCCACACCTCTGCATGGTGTGCCCAGGCCAAGGGCAAGGTGAGCTCCAGAGATGTCCAGGCCAACTTGTTCCTTGGGGCAGGCAATGGATCCCAACCAAGCTCAGTAACCCCAGGCCTGTTCTTGTGTCTTCTGCTCCCTCCTCAAGGCAGCCATGCTGACCCGTGGCCCTTCTAACACTGCTGAGACGATCACGGTACCTGCAGACCCTGCCTTGCCCTCTGCAGGGACCTAGGCTTCAGGTTGGCTTCGTCACGGCTCTTCTCATTGACTTCCCAATGGGAATCGGGCACTGACTGATGGGGGACGAGTGGCTGACCCCACACAGGGACCTCATCCCCGCTTCTCCCCGCAGGCTGCGGGGTCACCCCGTGCTGCGGGGTCACCTCGGTTCCTGGTTCTGGGGGGCCGGGGGCCTCCTGCTCGCACTCACCAGACTGGTTTAGCAAGAGGAGGGGCAGCTGCCCGCTTTGAAGGGCTCCCTGGAAAGGTTCGATGGCCGCAGGAGAAAGGAGAAGGCAGGAGAGGTGGTTTTGGGTTTCAGCGGGGGAGCGGGCAGCCCTGCAGAGCTTTGTCTGCTGCTGGTGGTGAAAAGGGAACCCAGGGGGCCCTCCTGCGTGGGGTTCCCCCCAGAGCCAGCCTGGCTGCACCCGATGGGAGGCGAAGTCGGGGAGGATTTGGGGCTGTACGGAGAGGTGGGTGCTGCGGTGCAGGGATGCTCGGCCCCCAGGTAGGGCTGCACAGTGGGACCCCACAGTGCAGGAGCAGCAGCCTGATGCGGGGAACGGGGCCGCAGGAGAAATGCTTTTCTTGTGGCTAGGAAGGCGGTTTGTATTCCCGTGTGGCTCTCCAGGTTTGGGCGCTGTTTGTATTTTATTTGATTCTTTTTTTTTTTTTTTTCCTTGACTTCAAAAACAACCCGGCCGTAATCGCAAAAGAAAAAAAAAAAAAAGGAATCCACAAAAAGAAAAGAGAGGGGAAAAAAAAAAAAAAAAGATAAACACGAACTGGGCATAACTGGAAGAAAACAAAACAAAACAACCCCAACCAAACAAGGCACAACTGCAGCCAACGCTGCCTGCCCGCCGTCGCACCCGCACCTTTCACAACTTTTGTTTTAGTTTAAGAACAAAACGAGGGAAAGATGAAGTGATCTCCTTTTCCCCCCACACGCACCTACCCGCTTTCCCTTTCGCCCTTCTCTGCAGCCCTTCTCTTCGACCCCCTTCACCCCCCACCCCTCCCCACGGAGCACCCCCACGCAGCCGACCCCGCTGCTCCGCGCCGTGTCCCCGCGGGGCCGCTTTTATCCGCCCGGGGCTGGCAGCGGGACCGCAGCGGGGCCTGATTGGCCCTGCCCGGCCCGGCCCGGCCCGGCCTCACCGCGCTGCAGGTCTGCGATCCTCCTCCGAGCCCAGGTAAAGCCTTCCCCGGCCGGCACCCGGCTCCCAGCCAGCTCCGGGGCCGCGCTGCCGGCGCCTTCTCCCTCCCCACCCTTCCTTTCCTTTTTTTTTTCCGCCTTTTATTTTTCCCCTCCTTTAAGGAAGATAATCGTATTATTCCCCATTTCTTCCTCATTTTGTGTATTTTTACCTTCCCCCCCTCCCCTCCCTTTTTTTTCCCCCCATTATTCCACTTTATATATCTTTTTCCTTTATTCTTCCCCTTTCTCCTTTTTTTCTTTTTCCTTTTTTCTCCTTTTCCCCCTTTATTCTCCTCTTCCCCCCTTTTTCTATTTTTCCTCCTTTTTTTCCCCCCTTTCCACACCCCTTTCCTCACCCCCCCCCCTCCACACACCCTCCCTTTCCACCTTTCCCCATTTCCTATCCACCCCCTTTTCTTCTTCCCCCCGTTCCACCTCTCCCCCCTGCCCCCAGCTCCGTCCCTGGCAGTGGGTTTGTGGAGGGATGAGCAGCGGGCTGGTGTTGCGCGCTCCGCTCCCCGACGACTCCTCAGCATTCACCCCGCTGAAGCCCGTCACCATGTCGGGGGAGCCCGGCGAGGACTCCTCCGTCTTCGAGGACATCAAACCTCCTGCCCGGGCCCCGGACAACCCTCCCGACCTGGCTCAGGTAAGGCAGAGGCCCCCGGGAAAGGTGCTCAGCCTCCAAGACCGACAGCTGCGTGCGTTTGGTTGAGTTCTGTTTTGCTCAGCGTACGGGGTGGTTTGATTCTGCTTTTCCTCTTGATTTCGGCACTTTTTTTGCCCGCTTGGCCTCTCCCCTCCGTAGCTCTTTCTCCAGCCGTGTTTGGTTTCGTGTTTTTGTCCCTCTCCTCTTTGCGTCGCTCTCTGCGCTGCTGGTTTGGAGTTTGGGAGCAGAGCTCCGTGGCCCCGCACCGTTGGGGACGCTGCGGACGCTTGGGATCGCTCCACGCGTGGTGAAGGGCCGTGTTTTTAAGACCATTAATTGTATTTCTGCCTCATGGCAGGGAAAGAGCGCACTTGGAAATTCCCCGGCCCCGCAGTTTCCCCCAATGCGTTTGGGGGATAAAGACCAGGATTCAGGGCGCTCGAGCCTCTCTCTGCCAACAGGCCTTTCTTCCCAATGGGAATCTAGTGGGAGCTAGATTTCTCTGCTCCCCAGAGAAACGGGGTGAGCGGGGCCATGGCTGAGGATCCCTGTGTTGCCAGTGCCACTGCGAGCGGGGCCCCACGAGGTGGCGGGAGGGCGGCTCCCAGCCCCATGGCCGCCCCATGGGGACACCTCGTCCCGCTCTGCCCACGGCTGGCCAGGACAGGGCTGTGAGCTGTCACTGCTCCGGCCCTACAGTGTGTCCTGGTGCTCTCCCAAAACCCACCCGCCACGATCCCGCCGGTCTCCTTATCTCAATCCTTTCCCCCACTCAATGAATCCCCGCTCTAACGAGGGGAGAGGGGCAGCTGTTTGCTGGTGGAAACATTGCTCGATCTGCGTCGGGTGGAGATCTGTCGCTCATGGAGTTTGCACTTGTTTTGGCCCTTTTCTCAGCCTTTCCAGCTACTTGGACCCAAATGATAAAGCAAAAAGTAAGGAGAGAGGAATGTTTTTCCGTTCCTGTTTTGGCTAGAAAATAATTTTTCCCTTGAAATCCCAAGAGGCTGGGACTAGGAGAAAGAGGGAGAAGGAAAATAAACAAACTCAAGGCACATTTGTGGAGGTGTTCTAGCGGAGAAGGAGATGTTCCCACTGTGGCACCTCTGGGGCTGGGTGCTGTCAGAGGGGTGGCTGCATCCCTCTGGGCTGGGTTTGCTCTCTGGGCAGCTGAGTTACCCCGCTGCCAAGTTCCCTGAGCCTCTTGGAGCCACCCATGGCTTTCCACCTGCCTCCCTTGGGTGCAAGTGCTGTCCTCTGTGGTGCAAACCCAGACCCTGCCCTCCTGTGAGAGCTGTCCCGCAGCTGGTGGAAGTGAGGACATGAGAACAGGTTTCTGTGGTCCTGGGGGTGATTCTGTACAGCCAGGAGGTGTTGGAGGGCAGGATGGTGGTGGTGCCGTGTCCCTTGGTCCCTGGAGCTGGCAGCTCCTGTGTGCAGCTCGTGTGGTGCTCGTTACCGTGGCTGGATTGCTAAAACTGGGGACAGTGGGGGCTGACAGGGAAGTCGTCCTTCCCGCTGTAGGGTTTGAGGAGAGCTGTGGTGGTTTGGTGGGTCACACCGGTTGCAGGTGCAGAGCTGATGCTGGAGGGTCCCTTGGGCCTGCTGCAAAACTGGCTGAGGTCAGAACCCAAGGAAGAAGTGGCTGGGAACAGAGAACAGAGCAAACGCAGCCTGTCCCCTGCCATGACCTGTGTGCCCTGGCAGCCAGCGGGGCCAACCATGCCCTGGGGTGTACAGACCCAGCACTGCCACCGGGCAAGGGAAGGGATTGTCCCACTCTGCTCTGCACTGGTGTGTCCTCACCTCGAGGTGACAGCGAAGGGACCCGAGGGAGCAGCACGGAGCTGTGTCAGAGAAGGGGCTGGGGTCAGGGAATGGGTCTGCTCCAGAGGGCTGTGGGCATGGAACATCTCCAGGGCGCTGGGCACGGCCCTGAGCTTACGGAGCTCAAGGAACGTCTGGACATCACTCTCCAGCACTGGGTTTGGATATTGGGTGGTCCTGTGCAGAGCCAGGGGTTGGACTCAGTGTCACTGTGGGTCCCTTCCAACTTCAGGATATTCTTTGATTCATTGCCTCCCTTTCCTTGTGGGTCCTGTGGGGTCTGGAGATGGGCTTTCCTGTTCTTCAGTGATCCAGTGCTCTGCACAGCCTGCTTGAAACGAGGGCGATGGGTGCTTAGAGGGGACTGCAGTCGTGTTGGGATCAGCTGAGGCCCTCAGCCTCCAGAACCAGCCTGCAGGTCTGCGTGTCTAGAGGACAGTGCTCTCTGCCTGGCAGGTGCCCGCAGAGAGGATGGGCTCATCCCCTTGTCCCTGCAGGAAGACCTGCTGGGGTGGTGGTGGGCTCAGCTCAGCTCAGCCACTACCACCGCTGCTTCATGTTGCTTCATCCCCCAGACCCACGGACTCCCTGGTGGCGAGGTGTGGGCCCAAGCAGCTCGGCTGCATTTTGAGCTGCAGGAGCGTGGTGGCTTTGTGCATGTGCTACAAAGGGTGATTGTTCCGTGGGACACTGGGCTCATGGCTGCAGAGGGGATGCAGCCAAGGGGGCTGCAGGTGTGCTGCTGCCTTTCCTCCTGCCTGCCCTCTGTTTGCCGGAACGAGAGAGGTTGCAAATCAGCCAGGGAAACGTGTTTGTTTGCCTTTGACCACTAGAAAAGCAGTGGGGGGGAGGAAAGCGAGCAGGGGACTCAGACTTGTAATAAATGCAACGGATTTCCCTTTATCGCTCTTCCTGAATGTGCTGTGGGAAGCACACGTTGGTTGGAATTACTCACAAAGGTGTAGGGAAGCTCATTTTTGAGCGGTGCATCATCCACTACGAAGTTTCCTCTCTCAAACCTGTTTGGTCAGCTACCTACGCTACTTTGTTCCCGTTCCCTGGTCCACTGAACTCCTTTATCTAACCCATCCACTGCAAATAATCACACTTACCACCGTCTTGTTAGCTGAGCCCCTTGATTAGAATATTTGCTTTTCTTGTGCTGCATTGGTGAATTACATGAGTCACAGGGTACTGTTGGTGTCTGGGGATTGGATAACCAGTGTTTACAATTCAGATGTTCTCAGAACTTGAGCTAGCATGAAAACTCTCAAAAAACCCCCATGGGCTGTTTCCCACATCAAAGAGGCTCAGCCCCTTCCAAGCTCAGATTGAAACTCAAACAAAGAATCTTTCATTAAGTTCAGAAATGCTTGGAGAATTCTTTGAAAATTATTTGTTGATTTTTTTTTTTTTTTTTTTTTTTGGAGACCTTCAGATTTCCACCAAGGACAGGATTTGCAAGTATTCAGGTGTATTTAATGACCTTGCTCCTTGTAGTATTTCCAGTACTAGCTGGAGAATGGCAAGAGATCTGTCCCATGAGGGTCAGGTCGGATCCTCCGGCCTCCAAAAACACAGGTACCGATCCCTTGTGGGAGCAGAGGCTGTTATCCACCCGCTGGCTATTCACTATCCACCAACTGGCTGTTCATTTCTATGCAGGGAGAACGTGGAAGGAGAGGGTTTATGCTGAGGGAAGGAAGCTGGAGGACAGTCTTTGAGTTTTGGTTCTTGAGGACCCTGCTGGCAGCTTGGATGCTGGGAAATGTACAGGGCAGTATGCACACCAGAAAGTGCGTGGCACTGGAAAGTACTGGCAGTGTTTACTTGGCCTTGTAACATGCTAGGCACCGTGCGAGCCCAGAAGAAAGAAGTTGGCCCAAAGACCTACTCACTCAAATGCAATGTTTCCACATGCCTTAGGGTTTGTTTTGTTTTGCTAACTGGTTTGGCGAGGAAGCTGAAAGCTGCAGAGATGGTGGGATTTCTGTCCACACATGAAACCTGACCTTGCTTCTCCCAGCCGTGCATGGGGTATTGGGTCTGCCTCGCTCATTGTATGAGGAAGAACAAGCTTTTGGGCCCGTCTTATCACTTGTTGATTGCCAGGAGGACTTCACAAGCCCCAGCAAGCAGCAGATGACTCAGTCTGCCTTTGTCAGACCTTGCCCTGGGAACGTGCATCTTTTCTTCTGATTGGAAGAGGCTAGGTGATGAGTATGAGCTTTCTGATGGCTTGAGTGAGGTGGAATGAATCCCACCCACTATCTGGCTGGAGGAAGCTTCCTGTGAGCACTAACAGCCTCTCCCATGTCATACTTGGTTCAGGACCTGCTGGGGAGCTCAAGGACCAGCCCAGCACTCAGTGGCCACACAATAACTAGAAATAGGTGGATAAATCTGTCTAGGTCATTCTGGGGAACGTATGAGAGCCTCTGTAGTGTCAGATTTGGAGGAGGGGGAGTGCTGGAGCAGAGGCTTCAACCAGGATGGAAGAATGGTGCAGCAGGTGAGCCAGCTTCTAGCTGAAGAGAGCAGCAGGGGCTGTGTGGCTCTTCAAAGTCAGCTTTTGGTTGTATGTGTGAATCTGGGGAGCATTTGTACTCCTGCATGCTTTGCCTGGGGCTGATCTTCCAAGAGTTGAAACAGTATTACATCATTGATCTTTCCAGAAAAGCATCCGTACTCAAGTCCATCCAGTGCAGGCACCAGCAGCGTGTGCCCATTTAGGTTGATGAAAAACCTCCAGTTGGCTTTGATGGGCTTGGCCCCAGCCTCTGCTGAGCAACAGCACTTCAGAAAGAGAAAACTGCATACAAAGACATGACTCATTATGAACAAGATGTCCTTGTGTCATCCCCTCCCATGCAGACATAATTTCAGAGGGCCATTCTTCTGCCAGGGCAGAGCAGGGAGCAATGGGCAAGGAGAGAGCTGTCCCTCTTTCCCACCCACTCTCAGGCTCCATCCAGGCGTTTGTTTTGTGCTTGATAGGTCTGGGAAGAGGGAAATCTGTGGATTTACTCTACTGTTGATGCGAGACCTCTCATCCCGACCTAGGCCCTCCAAGGAGAGGTGGACCAGGTAGCTGTGGTGTTCAGAGATGGTGCAGCAGGGCTGGAGCTTCCTCTAAGGTCTATTGTAGATATTTTTCACTTCAGTTAAGGCGATGTTTTTGAAAAGATTTCTGCTCATGTTCTCAAAGCCCCCTGAAGCCTGGCTGCTCCAAACTGGCCTGTTTCTGGGTACTTGACCTTGGAGCTAGATGACGGTGTTCTGCTTTCTCTGGCCTTTGGGATCACTCACTGTGGTGGCATGGTTTCTGTGATAAATAACCAAGGTAGACTGCCTTTCAGCGAGTCCTTATCAGCCGTTGGAGGAAAGGAATAGCAAACAGAGTCAGCAAGCCTGCTGGAAACACTGCTGCCTATTGGCTCAGCCAGAGGCCATCTGGCCACATCTGCCTTGATGGCAAATCTTGGGCTTAAGAAAATCCCTCGGTTCCAAGAGGTGATAATTAACTCAGGTAGTTCAACTGCAAGGCCAGAACAGAGCTCCCGAATAACCCTCCAAGGCAGTGTGGCTCAGCTCCTGCGATATCCATGGGACGTCCACGTGGGAGAAGGGTGCAACCCTGTGGCCTCACCTTGCTCCCAGAGGTGCTCTTGCAAATGAGAAGGTGTGAAAATTTCAAAATAGGAAGTTGGTGGGGCAGATCACCTCTGGCTGCTGTCTCCATGGGCTCCAGAGTGAGCTTGCACAGAGACTTGGGCTTAGATGCTCGCTTTCCAGGTGGCCCAAGCTCATGAAGATGAATCTTACCCCATTGCACCTAATGTTGAATGCTCTGGGGGCAGTGCTTCCCTCTCAGAGTTGCTCCTCACCTCTTTGACGAGCAATCAGAGGAGCACCCACCTAGCTAGGACCAGGGTTTGGCTTTGCTGCCTGCAGTCACACTGGGGTTTTTGCAGCAGTTGGGCACTTGGCCCCGTGCATGTGAAAGGAAGAGTCCCAGGGCTTTCTCTACTAATCCTGTTTTGCAGAGAGTTCCAGAAGACTTGAGGAACAAACAGAAAATAACGTTGATCGAGGTCAATATCAAAACCAAATGATCAGAGAAACAAATATTTACCCAAGTCAATATTTAACTAGGGAGACAATAAATGCTGATATTGAACCAAATCTGTATATAAATACGGTCTATTTATAACGTGTCCCTTTAAAGGGGCACTGCCAGGTACTTGCCATGGCTTTTGATTGATGATTATCCTCCCCATTGTTTGCCGATTCCCTTGGAGGCTGGAGTTTCATGCAGGTGCAGGCAGGAGGAACAGACTGCGCTACGTAATCCCACGGCCTGCCCACCGTTGCCCTTATCCCATGAGTGCTCGGGGAGGTCCCCCCCAAGCTGGGGAGTAGGCAAGGAGTTCAGGGTCCCCACTTTGCACAGCAGGAGGGGTCTGTGGCCAGGAGAGGTGGAAGATGCCAAGAAGCAAAGAAGCTTGCTTCCCCCCCCCCCCCCAGCTGCTCCCTCAGCCAACCCGAGCTCATTGCCTGTTTAGCAAACATCGATTTCTTTCCCTGTTCCTTTGTGGACACCACATTTGATGTTTCTGTGGCGGTTTGTTATTTATCAACTACAGATTAGAAAGCGTTTAATCATGGGAAGGACATGTCCCACCTCCTCCCTGCCTATGCCTGGCGCTTTTTTTAACGATGCTCACTGTTAATTGCTGCCAAAATGTCCTGCTTGGCTCAAGCTCCAGTTTTTGTGTGTCCTGCCAAGAAATGTTTGTCTGGGGCTCTGTGTTTGTTGATCAGTGTCCTGATAACTACTCAGCCTGCCTCAGATGGGATTGAGATGAGGGATGGGGACCTCCAAGGCAGGAGTTTCCTGCAGGATTTCTGGAAGTCGGTGGCTGCAGAGTGGGAGGACTTGGATCAGTGTCCACAAGCCACAAGAGCGATCTTTCCTTCCTGACCAAACCAAACATCCCAGTTTGGAGGAGATGCTTCTAAAGCACAGAGGTTTTGTTGATGTCTGCTTTGGCTGTGTTTCCCCTTGGCTCAGTTTTTGCTGGAGCTAGTGACCCATGACTCCTGGCACCGTTGTCAGAGCAGTCAGTGAAGCCTGGGGCATGCCCATCTCCTGACCCCGTGTCTCATCCTTGTCTGCAGCAATGGCATTACTAATGCCTATAAGGGAAAGCGGGTCACTGAGCCCTCCGAAGAGCCACTGGGCCTTCAGCTGGAAGGCCCTGTAGTCTTTCTCCACAGAACCAGGGTGGGATGGCTCTTCCAGTATTGAGATGGACTGAGTGGTGTGGCTGCGTGATCTGTTCAGTTCTCAAAAAAGCAAGAAAACAGTTAGCATGTGCCTGGTCATTCGTGCCTCATGTGAGCCTCCACAGAGTCCTCAGCTGCCCTCCCAGCAGCTGAACTGTGCATGTGATATTGAAGCTGTTTCTTGCAGGTGATGGGATGCAAACCTCCCATTACAACTCTGACCCAGAGGCTTCACCGTGAAGCATCTCTTCATGCTTCCCGTCAGCCCGTGGGACCAGCAGTTCTCCAGAGGTGGCAGATCTCATGTCCCCAGCTCTTTTGGCACCTGTCCTGTCGAGGCCGCATGGCTTTGTGTCATCAACCTGCAAGAAACATCTTCCATTTGGAAGTAGCTCTCAGAATACATACACCTCAAAAGTGGGATAACTTAGTTGAGCTGGTTTTGCTAATTTGCTTTGAGTCTGGTTTCCTTCCCTCGCTGCCCAGCCTATGAAATGTATGAACCATCCTATGGTGAGGAGATGAGGCTCTACCACAGTCCTGGAGAAACTTCATGGTTTCAGTGAATGCTAGTGGAGAAAAAGCGTGGCACACTGTGAGGCAGCAGCAGTTGCCGGAGAAGGGTGTGGAGTGAAAGTGGATTGTAGGCTGTTGTTGATCCCGCACACACAGTGTCAGGGCCCTCTCCACACCTTGGTGAGTATTAAGACACAAAAACAGAGCGTGATTGCGTGAGCTGGGAGCTGGGTTTGCCCCTCCTCCCCTTGCCTGTGATTCCAAAGAGGAAAGCAAGCCAAAAAAAAATTGCTGTTGGTGAATAGAGGGAAGGCGGTATCATGGCTCTGTTCCCACCTCCGGGCTGGAGGAAAATGGAGGCTCTCCCAGCTGCTCAGGATGGCTTCCCAGTTCTGGGTAACCTCTGAAGAATGGTTTCACCCGTTGGAGTGAAACCCCAATGGAAACGGGGTACTGGAGAGAACAGTTTAGGGGACAGGTTTCTATTCATTGACTCTGCAGCCCTGCTTGTTCCTCCATCAGCCTCTGAAACGCAGGTCTTAGGAGTGCTGGATGGGGCTGCAGGGGCGGAATGTACCTGAGGGATGCGGGAGGTGGCCTGGCTTCAGGAGGACCTTCCCACTAACATAGCCCTGTCTGTTCCACAGCTGCACCCCATGAGGATGGAACAGCGGATGCCGCTCCCTCTCGAGGTGAAGAGCTTTCCTCCTTCTTCCCCCTGCTTGTTTCTGCCCCTGTTTGTAAGAGGTACCTGTAAGAGATCCCCCACCCCATTGCGGGCCATCCAGCAGCCCACTCAGAGCAAGGTGGTGAGGGCATGGTGGTCTCCCCTCTCCTTCCTTGAGATCCTAGCAGGGCTGCATGCCACCTGCCTATGGTGTCTCAATCCGTGCTAGCCAGCTGGGTGGCAGTGAGGCTGTCTCCTCCACTGTGAAAAGCTGTGTAAGCAGCATCTAGAAAGAGACACCTGCGTTTGGGATTCCTGAGTCTGATCCCACCCAGGCATGGCAGGAAGTCATCCCTGCACGTAGTCATCCCAGCTCTTGTGTCAGCTGTGGAATGAAGGGTGGTTTTTGGGTAAAGTGTTGGGTGGGAGGTGCTTAGTTGAACGGCTTGGTGTTAAGTATTTGCTCAATGCCCAGCAAGCAAGGAGTTGCTAGGTTTTCCTGGTCCATAAACAAATCAGGCAGCTCTTCTGAGGACACTCCTGGGGTCCTGTGAGTCCTGGAACATCACAAGGTCCATTGTGATGTTCTGGGTTCCAGTCGGGTGGCAACTCCACCTCCATAGTGATTCTGTAGCTAAGGACAGGGCTGGACATCTTCCCTGTTCCGTCAGAGATTATTGCTTTGCTCTTCTGAGAAGTTGTGCCCTAGCACACCCTTTCCCCAGGTCCCTGGGGCCGCCTGGGATCAGAAGTGGATTTATGAGGCTCCATGGAGTGGGACCAAGCACACCTTGATCTGCAGGTAGAGGTGAGGAGAGAGGGATGGGAGACACTGGGCAGGGGCAGGCAATGGCAGCAGGTGGACAGGTGGATGGTCTCTGAATGAGAATGCAGTTTAGGAACCTAAACCTAGAGCCCTTTCTCCACTGAAACTGGCCACCCGCTGCATAAGAACCCACTAGAGTGTGGCGGGAGACCTTTCCTGGGAACTGAAGGTGAGAAACTCAAATACCAGAGATAAGGGAAGGGCAGAAGTAAAAGGCATCCAGCGCCTTCCCCCTGCCTCACTCCCCCGGCAAGTGGGGCCGTTTCATCGCTCAGGTATGCACGGCATCCAGAGCCTGCGGCCCCACCCCAGGGGTCTGGTTTGGTGCCAGGGTGGGCACACAAGCAGCACCCAGGGCTCTGCTCCCAACCTGCGGCATGGCTCTCCCAGACAGGGTGCTGCAGGGGAGCAGAGAAAGGGCCAGGTTTTGAGGATGGGTCCTCTGCTCTGAGCTTCTGCCCATGCAGAAGATGTGTTGGTGGCATGTACGTGAGTTTGGGTGGAAGCCAGCTTAGTCGTGCACCGCCAGTGTGGCTTGCAGAGGTGCAAAGGCAAAGAATTCTCTGGAAGCACAGGTGATGTGTTTCACTGGAAAGGGCGAGGAAAGTACCTTGGATCCTGTCCAGCTTTGATAAAAGCAATGAACTTAGAGCAGGGATGACTTTGGCCCGGTGGCATAGTTCATTCAGAGCTGCACAGCCCTCAGCTCAAGCGTATTGGGTGTGGGATGGGAGCAGCCTGCACTCCTCAGATGTGCTGTAGGCTCTGCCAGGGAAGCCCTGCAGTTTTGCCAGCTCCTCTACATATCAATGAGCCTATGAGGGCTTTGCAATCAGCTTGACACAGGGATAACCACATAATTAAAGGCTGAAGCTTTATAGAAGAGCATTAGTGCTTGTGTTTTTAACCACTAAGAGCAGAAGTTGAGTCATCAAATGCCAGGGGATGAGTTTCCTAGTGGGTTGCTCCATCAGGTTGCTGAATTATTGGGCCTGGATCCAGTGGGATGCTGCATCAAGCATGAACTCTGACAAGCAGTGACTGAGCTATAGGTTCTGTTATCCTGGCAATCCAGAGCTGTAGAACTCGACCAGAGGTTGGCCAAGGGCTGAGTCATTTTACCAAGACAAGGCAGCAACAGCATGCCTAGCAATTTCCATTTTAGGCTCACAGTCCGCGGAATTTGTGCCAACATCACTTAGACTTCTAGGGCTGTAGCCAAAATTAGTCTCGATTAATTGTCTCGATTAATTTTCTCAATATTGTCCACCATAGAGTAAAACGAGTACGCTCAGGCTGCTGAGTTTAAAGCAGGCCAGAGTCAGCACGTCTAGGGTGAGCTGCTCCAAACACATCCAGGCTGACTCAGGCAGAGCTCCAGGTTTTATCTGGTACTTGATGTTTTTGTCTAACACTTGATTCTGTCGTTTTGTCGCTTGTGGGACCAAAGAACTGTGCTAAATCACAGAACTGTAGGGATTGGAAGGGACCTCTGGAGATCATCTAGCTCAACCACCCTGCTAAAGCAAGTTGCCCAGAGTAGGTTACACAGCAAAGCGTCTGGGCGGGTTTTGAATACCTCCAGCCTCATCATTATCAAGATGAACTTCCATGATGGCATCCTTGGCCTTGCACAGCCTTTGGTAGCACTGCAGGTGGGTAGGAGGGAAGTGGGACAGAGGACAGGGTGACTTCATCTCTGGGAGTCAGAGATTGAAGCTGATTGCTGCAGCACCTGACACCTGGGCTATTCTTGTAGCACTCCTGGTTCCCCTCTACTACTTGTTGAATGTTGAACTCCTATCGAACTTGCTCTTCACAAATTCTGTTCTCTGTGTTTTCACCACAGGGGCGATCTGAAATGGATAAGTACCTCTCCAGCCAGATGCCACCCATCCCTATGTTACCAGACAAGAAATACCGCCGGGAGAGCGCCTCAGTGGTAGATGAATTCTTCTCAACGGAGAAACCCACTTCCACGCCTTACAGCGTGAACATCAATGTGATCCTGCCCGACACCACGCACTTACGCACTGGACTTTACCGGTCCCCCAAACCCATGACGCCGTTCACTCAGATCAAGACTGAACCCGGCACCAGTTTCTCCCAGCCGTGCTCTTCCACGTCGGGCTCCACACAGACCCTGCCTGACTTCACCAGCGTCTTCAGCATGCCCCAGTCAGTGGCAGTCAACAACATCTTCATCAAGCAGGAGATGCCTTCTGACATCCCGCTCTCCAGCAGTTCACAGCAAGCCCAGTTTTACCAGATGCCTCTTGGCAATGGCAGCGCCGATCTCACCAACCTGACGCCCTCCTCAAACAGCACCACGGCCATCAACAGCCTCAGTGGTGTCACCATGTCCACGGGTAACGCCATGTCCAGCGTGCTTCACAGACATGTCCAGGCTGGAGAGCCAGTTAAGCAGTACCCGCATGTCTCCCAAGGACAGGAAAACTTCAACATCTCAGGGCAGTTCTATGCTGTGCCAGGGGTGAACCTGCCACCTTCGCCCCCCAACTCACAGCCTGGCAGCCCAGAAAATCAACCAGAGCTCATCAACACCATCTCTCCCCCACCATCCTATGAAGCCACTTTTGGACTGAAGATGGTCCAATCATCGCAGGTCCCTTCAGTTCCCAACAGCCTTGGGACCCTCTGCCAAGGGCACACTGTCATGCAGACCCTCAAATATAACAGACGCAACAACCCTGAGCTGGAGAAAAGGAGGATCCACCATTGTGATTACCCAGGTATTGTCGCTGTTCTGGCTTAGTTCTGGGGTCTCTTCTTGGCACAGGGAGACTGTGGACTGCTTGGGGGTGGACCAAGAATCACTCTGTGTGAAGAAAGGTGACATGGCCCTGAGTTGAAAGCCCCAGAGAGGCGAGGTCCTGGCCCTGCCTGCTCTCACTGTTGCATTTTCTCTCCCCTTCCCTTTTCCATCTCTGGCAGCAGCAAGCCTGGCTCTTAGAGTGCTACCCAAGCATGGGGATGCTCCCAAAAACCAACTGCCTTAGGAGCCCACTGTATTCTGCATGGACAAAGCCATGCCTGCTGTCTACTTTCCATCCTCCCATGGGAGGTGGCAAACCATCTACTGATTTCCACAAGTGACATTTTCAGTCTCTTTATGGTGCCCAAATTCTCTTTCTTTGCAGAGAGGACAGAGTCATACCCATCAGTAGCCTCAACTATGGCATTGAGGTGATTCTATGATTCTGTGACTTTGAGCTGAAAGCTGCAGCCAGGCTTTTGCTATTAGCAGCTTGTGCTGAATTTTCTGCCTCCTGCTAATGGCTGTGGGAGACAGGGCAGAGGTGGTGGGATGGACCATGGCTCTGGGATGAAGGCTGCTCCTCTGCTCCAGTCAGGATTGCTCAGAGCCTGAGTCATGTCCTGCAGGACGCATTACAAGGCACTGCTCCCCTACGAGCCAGACTGGCTGCTCTGGGAGAACTCGAGAGAAGGAATGGGGAATCCTCAACCCGGGCTTCTTTAGCAAAAATGGCCAAGCAGGGTCCTGCAGCTGGTGAAGAAGGATCATTTTGCTTCCCAATCTCTTACCGTAGATACTAGCTCACCACATTTCTGCTTAGTGCTCAGCCTGTTTCAGCCTCGTTTCTATCAGGGCAACTGTGCAGACAGAGAGGAGTTGAAATGCAGAGGTTGGCTTTAACCTTCTGAAGCACCTGCTGCCAGCAAATACAGTGACAGGGACTTCCACAGACTGCCATGTCAAAAAAAAAAAGGCATTCCCTCTATTGAGTGTTCAGCCTTTTGCCAGATGTTAGCATTTCTTGGAAGCTGGGAGCTGAAAAGGGGTAAAGGAACGGCAAGATCACATCCAGGTAGGCTTTCCTCTGCACAATGGGATTGTGGGCTCACAATGAAGGGAGCTGCCAGAAGTAGAAGTGTTGGTCAGTCATTTTGGTTTTCATTGTCAGGAGCTTGGGCACTGGGAGGATGTGGTGGCTTTCCTGCATCCCTGCTCATCAGGAGCTGGTAGACTCAGCCAGAAGTTACTGGCTTCTCCTTCAATTGGATGAATACACTAGAGACATCTTTTTCTGAAAAACCAAAGAATTTTAGCTAAACAGGGCTCTATGGGGTGTGCTCAGCCTCTCTATCCTCCCTCCTCTGGAAAGCTGAGCACAAGGGTGTGTCTGTAACAGAGGGGAGCAGAGGTTGGGAACTGTGATGCTCCGAAGTCTTCATGAGCAGTGGTGCAGAGGGATCTGGGCTGCTGAGAGTTCTGCTGGCATCTGAAAGGTTTGGAAAATGAAGTTCTGACCAAAAACTGCTTCAGGACTGTGGGTGGGATGAGGAATACAGTGCATTGCTGAGGGCCTTCAGTGAAATCTTCCTAAGAGTTCAGGCCTTTTTGGGTCCATCTCAATTGATGACTGCTCTTAATGTCTGCGAAGTCCAGCAGTGAGGAATGCTGCTGTGGGTGCTCCAGGGTGGCAAACAGTGTCTGCAGGTGTGGTGTTACATTGGTGGCAATGCCAGCGTTGGGAAAATAAACTATACTTTGCAAGTGGATGGGGAAGTAACACAAAGCTTTATTACATGATGTGGAAACATGGAAGGAAAAAGTGTGACTGTGTTGCTTAGAAAGGTAATCAAAATTCAAATTTATATTTTACTATGCACATCACAACTAAATGAAGCAGGGCCATGAAGGCAGCTTCTCCAGACCCAAGTGGAAGGAAGAATGGGCATTCAGTTGAGTGATGTTTGTTGTAGAAACTTTTCAAAATCACAGTGTTTCAGCTGAGAGCCTTTCTCTGATGAAACCTGTTGGTGCTGATCTGAAAAACGTCCCTGTGTGTGCCTTTGGGGGAACTGGGGCTGCCCCATCATGCCTGCTGGGTCTGTTGCAGAGCCCACCTGCCCTCTCACTTTGCTGCGGTGGTACCAGTCACCTCTGGAGCCCAACAGGACAAGCAGCAGCATGCAGCTAGCAGCTTGTGGTGGTGAATTTGATATTTCCATCCTGCCTGGAGGGTTGAGGAAGTTCTGATCTGGGGTCTGGCTTTATCCCCTGCTTTCTCAGCACAGTGCCTATGGGTGTCACGGTTGTGTAGCAAGAGATGGTGAGTTGTCAGTGTTTTTCTGCTTTGGAGATCAATCAGTGTCTTTAGATACGGCTGAAGCAAAATGGAATGTTCAGGCTTGTTTGCATCCTGCTATTCAGTGTGCTTTTCAAGGCCCATTCTGCCCCTAATCCCAGACATGAATGTTCTAGTTTTGTTGCAGCAAGGGCCCCTTTTTCACCAGGAAGTTGTCTTTGCTGTTTTTGCAGGTTGCACAAAAGTGTATACCAAGAGCTCCCACCTGAAGGCACATCAAAGGACTCACACAGGTAAGAGCACCGCATCCTGCCAGCAGACCCTGCCAGCCCTGAGCTGGGGAGGCTGTCAGGACAGCCTGTTGATGCTAACAGTAACAAAAAATACCCAATGGTTGCACTGGTTTCTGACAACTTGCTTTCCTTCTGGAGGGATAGTCTAGGACGTAGGAAACTCCTAGGAGGCTCTTCCAGTGGGTTGGGAGGAGGAGGTGTCCCCAGCCCTCTGTCACGTGCGGCCTGAAGGATCCTCCTTCTGGATCTCACAAATCCTAGCCAGCTCAGATCCTGCCTAGCCAACAGAAAAATTGCCTATTGGCACGTGATGGGTATCTTTGACGTCTGAAGAGGTGTCCGTGGCTCCCAAGCTGGATTTTCTGGGCTCATGGTGAGCTCATCTCTCCTGTGAGACTGCTTGCTGCCCAGTGGCTGTCCTCTGGCTGTAGGGAGAGGGTGCTGAGGCAAGACAAGGGCTGGTGCCCCCATGCTCCCACCACAGCCAGCTGGCCTGCTGCAGACCCAGCTCACTTGTGCATTCAAGCACAGGTCTCCTCATTAAGGTATTTATTATACCTGAAACTTTATCAGATCACCAGGTAGTCCAGGAACCATCAGTGCCCTCATAAATCTCTTTTATAGGAGGGCTGATCTTTACTGAAAGCAATTAAGCTGGCCCAGAGTTCACTTTTCTTTTTTATGAACAACGAACAAAACCCATCCTGAGGCTGGGAATCAGCTCTTGTGCTTGGCTCCGTTCCTTTTCCACCTTATCAGTCCTTCCCACAAGCTGGCCAGGAGATTTTCTTTGTGCATGAGGTGCAGTATTTCTGGGCAGGGAGCGACACGGAAGGGGTGGCAGTGAGGTGCAGGAAGGACATTGTCCCAGCACCGATAAACCGTTGTCACAGCAGCGATCTGTGCTTGGGGCCATGCGAGGGGTCTGGCTCTAAAATTAAATCTCTCTATTTTCCTCTCCTTTTTGGAGCACCGCTTGGAGGGACGCAGCCTGTGTGAGACACACGTTGTCCCTACAAACCATGCTGTAAAGATGTATCCAGGCAAAGTTGGGTGGTTTTTGAACCCAATAAAGTGCAGTTGTTTTTCATGTTTCCCAGTAACGAGGCAGGAAACCCGAGCTTGGTTGGCTTCTTCCAGCTCACCTGCTGCAGGAGGAAGGGCAGGGGGCCCAGGAGGTGACCTGAGCTACCAGGACAGCTGTCGGTGGTGGTCAAAAAATGGGAACTCAAAGTTGAGGGCTACATGCAGGCAAGCTTGGGGTGTCTGCGCTCAGTTTTTGAGGTCTGTTCTGTCTACCAGGAGGGGTTAAGCCCGTGGGAGCACACCATTACTCAGGTCTTTTCTTGCGGTTTGCCCGTTGCCATGGGCTGGGCTGTATTCATCTCCTGGAGACACCATTCATTTCCTGGGTGCCATTGTGAGATTAAATATATAACCAATCGGCTCCCCGCCCCCCAGGGCTGGGAATGCCAGCTCAGGCCCTTTGTTTGAGCTTGCCCTGCCGTGCTGTCCTGGGAGATGGAGCCAGCTCATGGGACAATGGAAAGCATTTTCCCTCTATTCTGGAGCTCAACCTGTTATTGTTTGAAGCTACAGGGCCTTGGTGGGGTTGACCCAGCCAGGTCACCTGCCTGGGACAATGTCTGTGGTTGCACAGTGCAAATCTCACTTTAGCATGCCAGCATGATTGCTGACAGACCCCTGAACCTGCCATCAAGTATGGCTGCAAGTGCTACCTTTACCCCCAGCAAAAAAACACACGGTGCAGAGCTTCCTGGGTAGCACGTTGTCATCTTCGTGCCCTGCCTCCTCCAGATCTAACTCTGAGCGTTCAACCCGATTTTGTCTGGTGTGTGCTGGAGGCCAGTGCTTTTGCTCTGGCCGCGTGTTTTCTGTTTCCCAGCCAAATCTGCAGCCCGTCTGGCAGCGGGGCCGGGGGAGGATCAGGCCGTTTGCCGGTGAGCGTGCCGGAGCACCGCACACATGCCCATGCATGCACGCTGCGTGCGTGCGTGCCTTCATGCCGCGATGGTGCGCTCAGCAATTGGCCGATGAAACAGTAAATATTTGAGGTCGGGAAAGTCAGCACATTCCCTGAACTCTGCCTGCTTGTTCAGGCTGTTAAGAGCGAGGGCTAATATTTGAGAGCACCACACCCAAGCAGGGAGAGGGCTGCAGCCAGGGTTCAGCGTGGTGGCCAGGAGCTGCTGGAGGGCACGGGCTTCTCCAAGCCGGTTCCCAGCTGGCAGGGGGTTGCACAACGCCATTGATTTAGGTTGGGGAATGGGTGTGGGGGGGGGAGGAGGCATTATGTCATGCCTGATGATCCCAGGAAAAAAACAATGCCCTGCGTGTAGCCAGCTGCCACAGGGCTGGGAGAACTGGGTGGTGGCTTCCAAGATGCAAGGCTCTGAGGACCCCCTTCTTCCTCATGGTGTACCTTTATCCCACGGTAACAGCAAAAACAGCAATTTTTGGCTTTTTGGTCAAAAAGAAAAAGAGCTCTGGAAGATTTGTACACAGAAATGCTCCAATATCCAACAGACTTTCCGTCACTGCCTCCCACAGTGGTGACCTTTGTTGGTGCAGATCATCGCTGTGGTCCTGCAGTGCCTTTTGGCCATATTGGGGCAGGAGATGGGCACGGGGCAAGCCAGGGAGGCAGGTGGTGGTGCTGTCCCTGCGTTCTGATGGTGACCTGTGGCTCTTTCCCACAGGTGAAAAGCCCTACAAGTGCACCTGGGATGGCTGTGACTGGCGCTTCGCCCGCTCCGACGAGCTGACCCGGCACTACCGCAAGCACACAGGTGCCAAGCCCTTCAAGTGCCTGGCCTGTGGCCGGTGCTTCTCTCGCTCTGACCACCTGGCCCTGCACATGAAGCGACACCAGAACTAGGGATCACCTCCATTGCTCTGTCTCCAAGGGCAGCTGGGACTCTACTCCGAGGGGACCTCTCTCCGCTTGTATATGGGAACAACCCCATGCTGTGATCAGATAGCAGGACAGAAGGTGAATCCCACCCCCAGCATTCCTGGTTTTAAAACAGATGCCATTAAAAATGAATGATAATTACTGACTGATCTTGCCACGAGGCTCTCTGCAATTCAAGGGCTGTGGGCCTTGGATGGCAAAAATCTTTCTTCCAGCAAGCCTGCTGTTTGTTTGTCACTTGGGACCAGCTCTCCTTGGTGTCTTGAACTCTTCGGGACATTTTGCCCCTCTCAAAGTTGTGCCTTTGAGGAGTCAAAGGACGGGTGGGAAGGCTGGTGGACCCAGGTGTCCCAGCAGTTGTGAAATCCTCTTGAACTGCTCTGTTCTATGGTCATGGTTGGCACTGGTGACATGGAGAAGTGCGGCCCATGGCTGCTTGGGTTG
Organism: Callipepla californica brunnescens; assembly: GCA_023055505.1. Classification (NCBI taxonomy): domain Eukaryota; kingdom Metazoa; phylum Chordata; class Aves; order Galliformes; family Odontophoridae; genus Callipepla; species Callipepla californica. The sequence goes on from JALIRH010000013.1 coordinate 7,943,346, forward strand.
ACAACCCCAGTCTCTGTGGGGGCATGGAAGAAAATATGAAATACTTACACAAGGGATGGTGCACAAGCTGTGTCCTGTTGAATGCAGGGCACTGGCCCTGCTTCGCTAGATTTTCTGGTTATGTCCGTAGCATTTCTGCTTCTAAGATGAAATGTGACTCCAGATGACTCTGAGGAGACCAGGGTGCATCTCCAAGTCACCCTGGGGACAGCAAGGAACTCACCTGTGAGCTCTGGCTTCCCAGAATGTGCCGTGCCTTTCTCCAGAGGGCAGGCTCTGCTCATGCCTTGACCACGTCTACGAGGAACCAGACGTCACCCATCACGCTGGGTCTGTGCTGTTTTGTTTCACCACCTTCAGACAGAAAGGAAAGGGGAAAAAGAACTAAAGAAGCATCTTTAAAACAAATTCCGATAAATCCTGCTGTTCAGAATGTGATCGTGTTACCTACCTCACTGGTTCCCCGCCCCAGGCTCTGCAAGGCACCTGCCCCCACTTCTTCGGGTGCCATGACGCATAGGGCACATTGGCTTCCCTTCAAAGCCTACCAGGGGTTAGGTGTGGGCAGAACAAGGACCAGGCCACGCCAGCTCAACCAGCAGCCGTGGAGGTAATAAATAAATCAGGAACAAATAGTGGGCCTGGTGCGTTCAACAGAATATTGATTTCCCCCCCCCTCCCAACCCCGGCTTCTCTTTCATTCTTCCTTGAACAAATTTATGGAACGTGTGGATGGATGCACCTCCTCACTGGGAACTGAACTGCAGCATCTTCAGGCCCATAGATGAGCTTTCACTAACTGCAGCCGTGGCCACTAAGCCCTGGTCGTGGTCATGTCCTCACATCCTTTCTTCATCTCTTCCATCATGTCTCGATGGGGAGCAGTGGGTGCTGGGGCCAATGGGCTTATCCACGCTTCACCCTGTTGGCTGCGGGGTCACTGTGTGTGGTGAGATCCGCTGTCTACAAGTGGTAGAAGCCACCGTGCTGGGGCAGGAGCTGCTGGTTTCTCCTCTTGCTTCCATTTGAAGACCTTCAGGGCAGGGGCAGTGCGAAAGGGGCTGAACCTCCTCAACATGGGAGTTAAACTACAAGGCATGGGGTTGACCAGCTGACCGCATGTGCCGTAGGGCTGGTGGTGTCACCCTCCCAGAGGGACTTCATTACTCCCCTTTTATTTTGGGGATGAAAACCTTCAGCTGCCCCCATTTCTATCTCCCGATCCCTGAAACCCACGTGCTGACAAACAGCAAATGCCAATCCAGGCAACAGGCAGCTTTAAATCTTGTGGGAATTTGAAATAATTTACCTGATTATCTCTTTTTTTCACTACAGAAAAAAATAATTTGCTCATCCTCACTTAGACACGCACCTATATTTTTGTTGCATTTGAGATTGTTTTGATGGGGAACTGAGGAAGAAGTGTCATAATGAATAACCCACCCCAGTCCATCTTTGCACCTCTGATCTGTATGCAAAATGCTGCCATGCAAATGTTTTACTATTGCAAAGGCAGCACTAAAAGAGTCCCCAGCAAATCCAGAGCGTGTCCCAGCTTTTATTCCTTTTATTTCTGTCCCCAGCTTTGTGTTTTGTGCCTGAAGGCAGCTTTGCCTGTGAGCCCCAGAAGAAGCTGGGGCAGGAGGGGAGGGATGCCGAAGGAGCAAAGCCAACAGCAGGGGAGGGAGAGGGAGCTGAGCTGGAGGAAGATCTCTCTGTGCCCTGTCCCTTCCCAGGACAGACAGGAGACATTGGGGAAGGTCTGTGAGCCCAGGGGGCTCTTCCTGCAAGGTTTCCTGTGCTTTGCACAGAACAAACCTGGCTTTGGCAGCCTGTATCATAGCAGCAGAATGGCTGTAAATAGGAAAGCACTGCATCGCTTGGCATGTCTGTGCGGGCTGAACGTGATCGTTCACTGCCCAGAGCGAGCACAGCGAGGAAAAGTAATTGGGACCTGGAAAACTTGGGTGGAAGGTTTATTTTATTTTTTTTTTCTGGTGATGCTTTTTGTTTGTTACACAGCCCATACAACTATTAATCTATCTAATATTTTGTAATAAAATTTTATCTCATGGAGATGCCGTCTCTCTTCCCTCCTGGTGTAAGTAGTACTCCTGTTGCCTTTACCTGCTGCTCGTGTGTGTGTGTGTGTGTGTGTGTTGCTTTTATGAGCTTAGTAAAAGGAAAAAAGGCTTTTTTATTTGGTTGAGTTAGGAAAGCAGGTATCCAAGCAGGGCAGGACTGGTGCGTGACGATAACCCACAGTACCAGGCAATGTTGTGTGTGCAGTTCTGTGGCCTAGGCTGACACTTCAGAGGAATGCTGAGCCCTTCCTCCAGCTGATGTTGCAATGCTGTGCAGAGAAGGAGGAGGGCAGGAGAGGCTTTTTGCTGTCTGCAGAGGCTCATGGAGTTCCTCCACCTTTTGCCCTGGAAAGGGAGCAAGCAGCCCTCAGGGTTGTGAACATCCTCCTCCCCAGGGGTTGACAAGAGAGGAGGGATGAGGAAGTGCTGGGCTGGGGAGGTGGCAGGCAAAATTCCCTTCGGTGTAAGTCTGTGTGTATTCACACATTTGTACACATGCAAACAGCCAGCTGTGCATCAGCCAGGGCTATTGAGCTCGTGCCTTTTGCAGGTGTGCACCTGCACAGATGTCTACAAATATGTATTTGTAGGCATATATACAAACACATATATATTAACACTGTATATATACAGGCTAAACTAAACAGCTCCATAAAAATTGTTTCTGGGCCTCGTGTGTCTTATCCAACATTTCTGTGTTTGCCTCCTGGCTACACCTGTGGTACACCTTATTCCACATTAAATCAACAATTTCTTACTGTTTTCCATGAAACTTGTATTTCAGTTAGATTTTCTATAGAAATTCTCCTCTTTCATTAAGTGTCTAAGTTCCCCCAACTGGAACTCTGTTGTGATGCTGAGGAGCATCTGATATCCTTGTCCTGTGGCTTTTAGACAGTCCCCAGGTGTGGCACTGTTTTTCTTTCCAAGTTTTTCTCCCTCTCTTGTTTCTAGGCTTCACTATCACTCTCAGGTTATCCTGGTTAAGGGACAGCGAGAGCAATGTCAAGTCATACACCTTCTGTTTTCACTTCTCTGCAGTTCTGCACTTTACCTGGACAGAAATGCCAGGTGCCTGAGAAGAACCTGGCCACTGCTCTTTATGCTGTGATTGATGCTAGGTCTCTTGGGAATTGGAAACTGCTTTTTCACTGCATAGCTGGCAAAGGGTAGAAGAAACCTGTGGGCATTTGCTGTTGGCTTCAACTTCTGAACAGCCTAAGTCTTACCTTTCTGAAGTCTTGTCTGCAAATAACGTCCTAACTGGAGTGGAGGAGTGAGGGGACAATGCTGGCCATGGGACAGGGGACCTGTGGCATGGGGAAGGTGGTTTGGGGCTGTAGAGGAGGTGAGTGCTTCTGTGGAGCGAGGCATTAGAAGAATGTGGAACAGCACCTGGAGCCCCTGGGGAGGTCTGAAGGCTGGGAAAAGCTTTGTGGATGTCCCAGTCAGTCATGGATGGGCTGGTGGGTCCAACCCGCCTCCTTGAAGCCATCTCCTTCACCACAGGTGTTCGCAGGAACTTGTTTTGAGGTATGGTCTCATGCTGGCTGTTTTGGACAGAACTAGGATGTTGCTCCTCCTTGATAAACGCCTTCCCAGCTCCTGTAGTGAGGCATCGCATTCCCATCGAGCTCCTCCTTCTACCCAACACACTTCAGTTTGCCCTTTGGCCCATCATTGTCTCTTGCACTTTGTTCTGGCTGCGAAGACAAACTGTTCCTGGCAGGATCATTGAGAATATGAGAAATGTGACATCATGAAAGTCCAGAGAGTGGCTGTTTATTGCATGTGAAACCAGTGCGTCCTTCCTCAGCAGAGCTGTGGTAAGGAAACTCCATCAGAGGAGAGCTGCCTTGGCCCTAATGGCTCTTGATGGTGTTGTTTCTGTGTGGAATGGCAGCCCCAACAGCCACAATCTTCCAGGCCCACCCATGGCTGTCTCTCTTTGTTCGTCTGTAGCCCCATTGCCAAGAGGGATTTCCTCCATGCTCAGTTTTGAGGGACAGTGCTGGCTGGGACATATTGAGGCCATCACACACCCCTAGCTCCCCATCCTGTCCCTTTTCCTCCCCTCAGTCCTGAACCCAAGGTGTGGTGATGCTGTGCTCCAGCCCACAGCTGGAGGCCCTGAGATGGCCCTGCCACCATGTCGGGGCTGGCTGTCATCTCTGGGCTGGTGAGGCCATCCTGAAGGTAGGCTGGCATCTCCTGGGAGGGCACAGCCCCTCCAGGCAATAGGAAGTTGTGCTGGGTAACCCTGAGTGGGATGCAAGGCCCTGGGCAGGCCCAGTGGCTTCTGTCTGTCTCTGAGAGGGGAAAGCAGCAATTAAAAAAAAAAAAAAAAAAAAAGCAACAAAACTCTTCTTCAAATGCTGTCAAATTTGGGACACAGCTCGAATCAGGCTCACCCCCACTCAGGTTCTCAGGAGAGCTGGGCAGCATGTAAGGGCCTCATTCTGCCAGAAGCCCTTCACTGTGCCTGCAGACCCCTTTGTCCCCCTGTGACATCCCCCCTGCAGCCTTCCCCACGGCTGCTGGTGCTATCTTGGCCTTGTTTGTGCTCTGACGATGAGGCAACACCACTGTAAAACTTTGCCTCGATCCCACTGCGTGGTTATGGGGCTGTAAAGCTGCAGGAATGCCAAGATCGTGGCTGGTCAAGGACAGGGAGGGAAGGAGAAGGTGGGGAGGAGGAACAAAAAGCAGAGGTGAGAGTCTGGAGGAGGGGGTCCTGCTGCCTGGCTGAGCTGCATTGGGTGGAAGGTAGTGCTGGACCTGCACCCAGACCTGGCCCTGCACACCACAGGGCCACTCAACGGAGCTGTGCATGTTTTGTCCTGGCATCAGAGGCAAGCGATGGCAGCCACCAAGACAGGGGGCTGGTGGGCTTGGTAGAGATGGGCAGCAGGGTGGAGATCTGGAGAAGACTCCATGGTTCCCCCCCTCACTGCCACAGAAGACCCCTCAAGCTGTGACAGTGACTTTCAGAATGGGTTTGGTTCTGAACTTTATTGTCCTCCCACAGCCACTAACGTAACGTCTGCCCTACTGTTGATAGCTGCTCTTCCAAGGTTATACTGTTTGATGTTTTCTTGTCCTGGGTTGTAAAGTTATCCATTGACTTGGGAAAACACAATTAGGAGAGACAGAGCTGCCAGGCAGGTTCTTCAGGTATCTCTGCAGACAGCAAAGGACTGCAGAGAAGTGGCTGCTGATGGGCATTGCAAAGGCTGCCAGGGGCTGGGAATGGTCTCACACAGCCCAGGGATAGGAGACAGCCTCTCTGGAGGCTCAGCATCCTCCACTCACCTGGTTCAGGTTCAGGCTGGATATTAGGAAAGATTTATTCTCAGAAAGAGTGGTGAGGCACTGGGACAGGCTGCCCTGGGAGGTGGTGGAGTCTCTGCAAGTGTTCAAGAAAAGGGTTGTTGTATCACTGAGTGACATGCATTAATGAGCATGATGGGGATGGGTTGCTGGTGGGACTAGATGATCTTAGATGTCTTTTCCAATCTTAATGATTCAATGATTCTATGACTTGTGTGGCCAATAGGGAAGGGAGCAGGACAACATGGAGGCCGGACATTGGAGAGAGATGACATGGTGGGACAAGACAGCCCTGCAGGTAGCAGGGGATGGGAACCTCATGCTGGGAAACCCTGAGGCATTCCCATCACTGTCCTCTGGGGCTGGCTGTAGCTCAGTGGCTGGTGGTGACCTGTGCATTCCCAGCCAGCTCCCAGCAATTGTTTGCCCACCATTATTAAAGCATTCGTCTTGTTCAAGCACCACTTCAGGGCAGGCTGGCTGCTGCCCCAGCGCTTCAGGGCTGGCCATATCTTGCAGAAAGGCAACAAGAGCCTTCCTCCTCCCCTCCCTCACTTTCCCCAGGGCCTCTATTACCCCAAATAAACACTCACTTTGGGTAATAGTTAACTTTAATGGCTCTGTCCCGGCTTCAGCTCTGTGATAGGGAATCAGAGGGAGACTTGTGGGGTTTATAGTCCTCAGGATGGAGGAGATGAGGGAGGTTGGAAGGGAAGCTCTCATGGCCACTGTCACAGCATGCTGCACTGCTCCCTCCAGGTGGGAGCAGTCTCTCCATCTCCTCCAAACTCCAGCCCTGCTTGGTTGCTCCTCTTCCCACCTTTGTGTTTTCATAGAATTGTGGTTTATATCTCCCACCACATCCTGCCGCCACCAGGACATTCTGTTGTCCTACTCTCTGCCCTATTGGCTTCACAGGTCATAGAATCACAGAATCGTTAAGGTTGGAAAGACCACTAAGATTATCAATATATCTCTACCACGTCCACTAAATCATGTCCCTCAGTGCCACATCGACCCTTTTCTCAAACATCTGCAGAGATGATGACTCCACCACGTCCCTGGGCAGCCTGTTCCTATACCTCACCAGATGTCACACAGGAGTTGAGAAAGGGACCTTCCCAGAGCTGCTATGGCTGGATAATTTGGGATAAAATGACCCCAGTTCCTATTACTGAGATTGCAATAGTGCATAGAGATGCTGTGGTCTCAGTGCCACTGTGGCATTGGTGGCTTTATGGCCTGGTGGGATTGTTCAGGGAGACCAGGCAGTGCCAGGCTCTGATGAAAAACACAGTCAGACCTGGGACTGCTCTGGGATAAGCTGAGAGAGCAGAAGAACAAACAAAATGTTCAAGGACAGAAAAGAGAAGAGAAGAGATGCAGAAAGATGAGAGCAAACTGTAATAGCTTGCAGGCTGCAGGACCAGCATGGGAACACTGGGGGACAGCGAATGACCACGAGAGCTGTGCAGGTTTCACAGCTGCAGATGTTCAACCTGAACATCTCCACTTATGATCACGGTGGTGGGACAGAGCCTTCCCCGTCCTACTCCTCCCATCCCATGCACTTGGCTTCCTGCAGCACAGCAAAACGTTGCTGTTCCAGGAGAAAGCCAATCATGTGCCCACCGTTCACCTGAGCCTTCTAATCCCATAATCCGTCACCAAGGAGACCCAGGCACTACCTGGGCTGTGGGAAGCAGAGGGCCCAGAGCTGGAGGATTGCTTCCTAGTATCATTATCGTGTCCTTTGGCTTTTTGACTTATCTTGATATCCCACCAGGCAGACAGGGATGGACCAGCAAGACAACTTGATGCTCCAGTGAACTGATTATTATTCTCAGGAGTTACACTCATCTCTCAGCTGATCAATTCCTCCACACTAGGACCCCAGATGGCACCCGTTAGCAGCTGCAGTGACAGCAGCTGGGCCTTACTCCACGTTGTCCCTGCCTAGCACTGGGCTGTGCTGTAGGGCGGTGGGACAGGGCTGTATAGGGGGACACAGGTGCAAGCAGCATTGAGCATTGCAGAGGGCAGCTCAGCCCTAGCAGGATGGACCCCGGAGGATGAAGGCTCTGAAGGTCTTCTCTTTGCTGTTTTCCACCTGCAGAAAGCAGAGGCTGGAGCTGCTCTGGAACGGGTTTGTAGCCCTAAAGGGAACCCTGGCGGAGGGGCAGGTGGTAGCCCTGCCTGTCCTGATGTGCCACCTAGCGGGACACCAGCACAGCCCACTGCAAAGCACTCGGGGAAACCCGAATTGTGCATAATCCACACTTATCCTTTTGCAGTTTGAACCCCACATTCCTCCCACCAGAGGAAGCGGACGCAGAATCAGGTCCCCTTCAGGACCAAGAAGCTCTGAGTGCAGTCCTCCTCAAACTGGGCTGTGTGCATGCACCCGGGAGAGTGAGGAAAACCATTTAAAACCCTCTAACACCATCGCCTGTCTGCTTCCAAAGCTGCCTGGGGAGCCTCACTTAATATGGCAACATTACACTCTCACTGGCTGCATGTGCTCTCAGAGTTCACTCCAAAGGTCTGTCTCTGGGAGCTGCTGGAGCTCTCTTTCCCCTTCCTCAGTGTATACCAAGCCCAAGGCAGGCAAACCTGGGGCACATCACAACAGGAAATGTTGCAGTTTTGCACAAGGCTTGGGACGAGCTGAATTTCTCAAGATACAAGAGAAATCTGTGCATGGTTTTCTATAAAATGCATGCTGCCTGGCATCCTGCCTGTCTGTGCATCCTTCCCGGAGGGGCTGGGGCATGCTGGGGACTGCAGCTGCTCCCAGCCCAGGAACAAGGGCAAGGAGCTGGCAAGGCTCAAGAATCCAATCAGACACCTCAGATGGAGCAAGGGTTGGCCATGTGGGACCTGTGGGCTGGGTGCGAGGCTGCAATTCCTTACAGCCTGCTGGGACTACAGCTGGAGGCAGCTAGCAGCCTGGAAGTAAAAGACAATTTATTGGTTTTCTTACCTAGGGCAAATGGAGTTCAGCTTTGAGGAATCACCTCAAAACTGAGAAAATCTGTGGCGAGAGCTCCTTCAAGCGAGATTATGCCGTTCAAAGCTCTCAATTTCAGGGTTTCCTAATAGCAAGGTGCCGCAAGGGTGGATAAACTTCATTTTAGCTGTGACAAATAGCAGTCTTTTGGGCAGGAGACAGACTTCCAGCCTGTTCCATCACATTATCAGGCACCCGTGAGAATGAGACCTGCTGAAAACCTCCAAGCTGCAATAGAAAATGCTCTATCAGCAAACAGAAGTTTGCCAAAGAGGCCGCATACTGCTGCTACAGCTTCTTAGGGCAACATTTCTTGATGCTGGTAGCTTTAGCTTTGCAGCAAGAAGCATTTATATTCCTGCCCAGTGGGTTGGTGGGCCCTTCCCTGGCCTGGGCCATAGCTTCTGGAGGGCATGCAGTAATTAACACCATCCATCACCATCAGGGACTGTGTGATTAGGCTGTACCAGCAAATTGCATTACTCCTAGGGAGGGTGGGATGTCCCTTTTGAAAAATAGCCCCATCATTCGATCTGAAGCATCAATTGAAAGCTAAGGCCAGCTTTCAGAGTTGGCTGATCTTCTTTCTAGGGCTTTCACAAATTTGCTAGGAGAGAGCAGGAGGTAGATTTTGCTGGGAGAAGGGCTCCCAGGGGCACTTGCACCAGTGCTGTCGTCCCACAGGTTCAGAGACCACCTGGAGGTCATGGGGGCTCAGCTAGGAGAGCTTTCCTGGGCTGTTAACAGTCTTTGAAGTTCTCGCTCTTCAGGGCATGATAGGGAAAGGGGCTTGACTCACTCCCCACTTTTTGGGTACTTTAGAATCTCTGTATCTCCTGCACACACCAAGCTTGCATTCTACCCCAGACTGATCCGACCACTTTAAGGTTACTCCAAAGCTATAAGGGGTTTTGCAAAACATCCTGAACTTTTCTTTGAAACTCGTTTTGGCTCATGGTCCCCCAGGGCTTTCCCATTCCTCCTCTAAAAAGATTCATGATCCCTGCCATGGAGTGAAGGGCATAGCTATCCTCACTGGACTGCGCCTGTAGGGAGGGCAGGCTACCATCAATAACATGGAACAAAGCAGGAGATGGGGAGAGAATCAATTACACTTCACCTTACCTGGATGGCATTTTGGGGGATGACATAGACAGCTTTGAAATACGGGCAAGGAGCTGCTGCCTGCGGCTGGTTTCTGTTAACCTCTTCCACAGCAGGCTGCGGTCCTGTGGGAGCCAGAGTTTGGGAAGGTCATTTTTAAGGGGTGTGTTTACATTGCTCACACAACTGAGGAGAAGCTATTTAGTGACCAACACTGTGCAAAAAAAAAAAAACATACTGCAACAAGAATTAACCAGGCAGGAGGGAGGATAGGTGGGCATCAGTCTTCAGAGCACCAAACTCCCATCTGCCAACATCATCTGCAGGTGTTTAATGTGCAGCATTGAGGCACAGATGCAAACAAGCTCCCACACCACTCTGGTTCCAGCTTCTCAGTCACTGTGCTGCTATGGGGACACACCATGGGAATTCCCCTAGGTTTGAATGTTCACTTTCACTAGGTGCAATGAAATTAGATTAACATGTGCTTTGGAGAGGAAGTGCTGGGCTGCAGAGTGTCTGAAGGAGGAGGAGTCGTTGGAGAAGGATGGGTTTGTACACCTGGGTTTGCAGTGCCTGCTGGGCAGGGGGACACATGAAAGGGGTGGATGTGGTTTGGGACTGGGAGCAGTGCCTGACTGCAGGAGGAACACTCATCCCTCTCATGCAGAAGCAAACAGCTTTGGTGCAGGAGCTCACGGTGGCAGGAAACCTGGGCTGATGGCTGCCAGTAACAACACTGAGACATCAAGGCAGTGTAGTCTTTATTTCAGAGTTTTTGCTGCATATTCAGGGCTCAGAAAGACAGCAGAAAACAAAAGAGGTGGGTTGGTAGAATGCTATTAGAGCCATTAATCACCATTAAGAACTAATAACTGTGTACTGCCTCCCTGGTGCTGTTTGTTACCGCACAACTCAGCCGCAATCCCTTGCTTTATAACAGCTTCACACTCAACTCAGCTGCCAGAAAAACTTCCTGCCCTCTGTCTGAACCCACTGACTTGGCCCTACAACCCCACCCAGTACCACCAGTATAAAACTTCCTTTTACCACCAGCACTTCGCAGCAGCAGCTTTGCCTTCAAGAGCACTGAGCCCAGTGACTCTACCAGAAATGATAGTTTTTGTACAGTAAGAGTAGCTATAGTGATTATTTTAAACTTCCCATTTAAAAGCATCCAGATAAAATCAAGTGCCTCAAAGCAACTGAATTAAACTAGCTGCAGTCACACAAGGCTTCTTCTGTAGAAAAGACAATTTCTAGGCTCTCTCCAGACATCCATCCAATCATCCAGCCACACATCCTCCATCCATCCCTCCAGCCAGACACCCAGACAGCCTTCCCTCCCAGCCTCTCTCCCTCCATCTCTCCATTCATCCCTCCATCCATCCATCCTCCCCCCACCCATTCCTGACCTGCTTGCTTTTACAGTGCTGACAAGAACAGTGTGTTTTTCAGATCCTGTCTGCACTGTGCAGTCTCACTGACAGCAGCCCAGCAGATGGCAGGTCTCTGCAACACTGACAGTACACAGGGACAGTACTCGGCTGGAGGAAAGAGACTGAAACAATTCTATTCCCACTAAAAATAACTTCTGAAACTCTTCACAGTCTTCAGTGCATTCTTGATTCTACTTGAGATGCTGGATTTTTGAATGATAGACATCTAAACAATCAAAATACAGAAGCATTTCACGTTATCTGAGTGGCATTAGACTTCGGCTTTCTATGGGTTTATCAGTCAATCAATCAATCAGAGACCTTTCCTATATTTCCTGTTGAGCCCTGGATTAAAAAGCCAGCTTTACAGTAGCAGTGCTGCTTGCTGCACGTCCTCTGAGCTCCAAGCTCCCAAGATTTTATATATATATATGTACATTTTGCTTGTATTTTCCAACCTCAAGGTCATATTTATATTTATTAGATTCATTGTAATGGCTGCCAGGGAGTGCTGCTGTGACACCAGAACAAATTGCTGTGCTGGGGAAGGACGGGAGTGGGATTGAGGAGTTAGGGTGGAGGGCAGGTGGGCGTGGTGCCCCCCTCTCCCATTGCCATGGGAGGGCAGAGGGGGCTGTGTTCCAGTGTCACCTGAGATGGAGTCCGCTTCAAGTCCTCATCCCCCTCTGTCTTCCTCTGTGGCATGAACTGCTGTGCTGGGAAATCTCATCTGCAGCAAAAGTCAGTGGTTCCTTAAGGGGTTTGGTCATGAGCGAGGGGTATAGCGTTTTTGATGACCTTCGTGTGCAGTGCTCACCTTGCCCTTCCCCTCTGTCTGCAGCAGCCTTCAGACTCCGCATAAAAGAGGGGAAGACTCTCTCCAGCAGACACTGGTTCCTCTCCTCAAGTGGGCTCCTGCCTTTGAGCCACGTGCCTGGGGTGGGGCTGCTGGCTATAGATAAAAGCCAAAATCACATTCCCCTGCATGAAGCTCCTGCCATCCCTATCTGCCAGGGGAGCAAGAGATCTAAATCTCTTGTGCCTGCTTTTGGATGTCAATTCTGAATCAGTAACCAGGCTGCTGCATTGCTTAACTCATATCTGAGCATCCCAAGGGTACATATGGCCAACCTGCAGCCATCCTGGGGCATTTCCACCAGCAAAATGTTTTGGGATGGAGGGCAATTCCCTTACAAAAAAACTAATAATGGATTCAGGGCACGTTTAAAAATCAGGGTTGAAGTGTTGCAGCCTTTGGCACAAGGAAGACAAGGCACAAGTCCATTGGCAAGTGCTCCAGCTGGGTGGGATTTGGGAAAGGGCTGGGTGTGATGGAGGCACCCTGCCCCTCCAGGTGCCTAGGGTGGCTGATGGGGGCTTTGGGATGCTGAGCTCCCATACACAGGTGGCAGTTCTTTCCCCTTGGGGGCGGTTCACATCTCAGAGGAGACACTTGAGGCTTTGGCTTGAAGCAGCTGAAGATCAAAGCCTGCCTGCAGACCTTCATCCCAGCAGGCAGGAGGAAGAGGGGGAGGCAGACACAGAGGCAGCAGATGCAGTGACCTTTACATCCTGCGTGAGAAGAAGCTGGAAGTCAAATGCCAACCCTACCAGGTAGATTTGCATCCCAACCTGCTGCTTGCTCCTGCTGCTGCAGCGTTCAGAGGTGCTGCGAGCCTGTGCTGGCCTTGGTTGGCTCCCGCTATTCGTTTCAATTGATTTATTTTTAGGTTTGTGGAAAGGAAGTGATAAATAACTAAACATCCTCTCACTCTGTCCCAGCTTCTGGCAGGTTCCTCATAGACTGTCAGCTCAGTGGGGTGATAGAAACTACCTCCACCCTTCCTGCTCCTCCCTAACAACACCCAACAAGCCATCCATCACCCAGCCCTGGGAATAGGAAGTCTCTGGTATCAGTGGCCAGTCCTTTGCTTCAGCTCATCTCATGGGGTTTGCCTGTGGGCTGAGAGCTGTATTTTGGGAAGGTCTATGAATGGAGCATCAGAAAGGAACCGATCTAGGGATGAAAACAGAGGGGTCAAGGTGGGTAAGGTGTTCCCTTCTTCTTGCTGGCCTGTAGGAAACAGAGGGCACAGCCCTCTGCAGCAGCTGCAGCAGCTTCTGCCTGCACTGCAGTTTGCTGTGTGCTGATCTGCGTTTGCTGTATTTGCTGCAGGAGCAGCCCCAAAAGGTGTAGCCCCAAAAGCAAGGATGAGCCCCAGGAGGGCTTGAGGAAGGCCAACAAGATGAGAACCCAGGGGCAACCTGGGAAGATATTGCTCAGCCTTATCAAATAGACATGCCTGGGAGGATTTCAGTATAAGATATATCTTGCAGTGCAATCTCAATAGGCTTTTGGTCCAGAACAGCCGCAAGGTGTTGCTCACAAAATTTAGGATGCTACTACTGCAATAAATAACAAAGGAGTCAGTCCTCACAGTAATTAGTCTTCAAGTCAGTGGGGAGGAGGCAGGCAGCAGGTTGGTCCTGCGCCTGCTGGAGCATCTCTGCTGCATCCCTGCAGTGCACACGCTGGGGACATAGCAAGGAGCTAAAGGCTGCTGCAGGGGGACCCTACCCGGGGGTCCTCTGGGAGAGCATTTAGTCCCATGCTGGCATTTGGCGAGGGGAAATCAAAGCATAGTTTGTCCTGGGAGATTTAGAGAGTTCTCAGCTTAAGCATGAGCAGAGAGCTGAGGTTTGAGCAGAAACTCAGCACTGGCGTCTTTTGGAAACAGTGAAAGGAGGAAACTCTACTGCATCCTCCCCAGGCATTACATACTACACAAGTGAAGCATTGTGTTGGGGTCAATGGAGTTCTGCACTTTAAGGGATCCTTTACAATGGAAAAAAAAAAGAGCGGATGTCAGTGAATGTTGCCCTAAAGCCAGGAAATCCCGAATTATTGTAAGAGAAGATCAAATGGAAACACTTTAAGAAATGTCAGCAGATGTCTTGCCACTTTCAGAAAGGTTTCCCCTCATGTTTTGGACTAAAGCTGTGTGTCACATTTGAGCTCTCTCCGTAGGTTCTTAGGTCTCTTCTGCTGGAAAAAAAAATCCCAGTAGATGGAGTATCACCCAGCCCCAAGGAACAGTGAACCAGCACACATCCTCTAGGTCCCCACCTCTGGCTGGAGCTGGTGGCACTCAGGGAAGGAGTACTTGCAAAGCTTCTGTACAGTGCTCAGCTCCATCTCACTGCTGGGGCTCCCAGGTCTGGTGCACTGGGGAAGCTGATGTCTGAGGTAAGACAGTTAGCATGGGTTTTGTTTTGTCTTCTGTCATATATCATAAGCAGAGTGTGATGGCTTTCATCATACCCAAGACCATCAGCAGTACTCTGAGCTGCATTTACATTCAAGGAGAAGTGTTATGTGGACAGCTGGAAGGACACTGCTGAGGCAGTGGCAGAGGTGGTGGATCCCCTATCCCTGGAGACACTCAAGGCCAGGCTGGATGGGGCTCTGAGCACCTGATGGAGCTGTAGCTGTCCCTGCTCATTGGAGGGTAGTTGAACCAGATGGCCTTTAGGGGTCCCTTCCAACTCAAACAGTTTTATTATTCTATGATGACATCATCTTGAGCCACATCTGGCACCTTCCCAAGAGTTCTTGGCTCTTGAACTGCAGAGCTGGGAGTTTCTAGGAGGAGGAACACTGCAAGTCCCCTGCAATGAAACCACTCAATCAAAACCAGCACCGCAAGATCAACATTTTGGGAACTGTTAGTCCCTCTGCGTTTAGAGCACGTCAATGGCAGATAACTCACATCTGCTTCTGAAAGCAGGAGATTAGCCTAATTTAGCATGAGCTCAGATATCAGCAGCAAAATCTAATTACGAGGACGTGTCAGGCTCATTGATCACTTGAAATGGCAATGCAAAAAGTTGGGCCAATTGCATAATGACTGCTTCCACCCTGCGCTGTTTTGCCAGGGGGATTTGCTTCCCCAATTATCTTGTATTGATGGGAGCCCAGTGTTGTGCTGATGATGGCACATACCTTGTTTTATACTGAAAATAAGCTTGGTGCTTGCAGGAAATTATAAAAAGCAATTCCAGAAATACTGGATGGCAATGCATTAGATCCCAAGGGGTTTTGACAGGCAATGGGATGTCTGCAGCAGTTCTTGTAGGACTGAAGTCAGCATCCCCATGGAGGATGTGGAGCTGCTTGCCCTCATGACATCAGCACTTGAGCCCCACTGGTCAAGTGTTCATCACAGCCGGCATTTAGATGGCAGCAATTGTTTCCTGGTGGCTTTTTGCTCCCCCAGGCCACGAAGGCTCTCACTGCCTTGTTCTGTGAAGTGCCTCTGCACAGGGAGCATTCCCTTCCAAGGGACACTTGTTGGAGTGCAAGAAGAAGGAAAGCAGAAAGGAAAACATTTTAAAAGATGAAATAAAGCTTAGCCAGTCAGGTACTGGTACGGAGTCAAGATGCATTTTGGATGAGGAGCTGTTTTATAGATGGGCTGATGTCTGCTCAGACAAGCGTGGAGTGTGAGGGAGTCAATGAGGATGGAGCAGCGCAGTAATGGATTTTCCTGTGTATCACCACTGCTCCTCCAACGTCCAACGAAGCAAATGATTGCGTCTGCAGCATCAATCATTTAGTGTCGTTAGACAAGGGGCTCTGCCACAAGATGAGCATCTCATGCTTGGAAAGCAATTGGCTCAGCTTTACCTCAGTGCTGAAGCAGGGGACCTGTTATCCCTGGTGGCATCGTTCCTGCATGGGGAACCCCGGCCACGAGCCCTCTTTACTGTCCAGATTATTCACAGCCCTGAAATAATACCTACCTGTGAGCAGGTATACACCATCCATAAGGCATGGTCAGAAGTATGAGCTATTATCTGGCCGCTGGCTCTCCTTGGGAAGCTCATTTCCATGCAGAATTGCACCTTGTGCAATATATCTGTGGGAGCGATAGCTGAATGCCTCCGCTTCAGGGAACAGGACCAAAAAAGCGAGTGAGAACTATTGATCTGGTTTTAAGGAGAGCTGTATCTATTAATCTGGGGACACTAATCACTAGGAGATGACAGGAACGCGAGGTTTCCAGTGCCACACTGACACTCCTCAGTTTCTTGGGTGAAGCCTGAGGATGATGAGCTGCTTTCATGGAGCTGGGCAGGAAAGCCCTGCAGGAGGGAACCAACAGCTTCTTAGATGGGAAGGATAATACCAAAGAGATGGGTAATACTAAAGAGATAGCTCTGGGGAGCCCTGAGGACATTTGTCATCTTGCAAATTATCCCCACAAGCCTGAGCTGAACGTGGTGTTTCAGCAAAGGTGGCTTTCTGTCTCCTGGGGCGGGGTTTACTGAGTTATTATTTTCTTCTTTCAGTAAGTCAAAACTGGCATAACGAAACTGAGGTCCAACCAGGATAGGAAGCTTTGAAGAGATTAAAAAAAAGCAGCAAAGAAACTCTTTGCCAGTTGAATTTAGCTCTTGACTTTTCAGGGCTGAGGTGTTCAGTGGCTGTGGTGCTGCTGCCTGAATAGCAGATCTCCCTTGGAGAACATCAGGTGCTTCCCTGTGATGATTTGATACCGTTTGCAAACTTTGGGCAAGCTCTCCTCCAGATCATTCCCATCACCATGTTGTTTATTATGTTTATTTAAGCCAGCTCTGAGCATTTTTACTTCATGACTGTGCTAGCCAGATGGGGCAGAGCACTCATGTCCTGAGCTGGATGGACAGAATCACTTGCACACATTTGCAAGGTCATTCAGGTGAACTTGGCTACCTTCCTCAAGGTAGTGATGCGTTTCCAAGTCTTAAGGAGTCATCTTTTTCCAAGATGAGATGTACGTCCATCATGTATTTTTCATAAAACCTATCTATATTCATTAATTGGTTGTTATGCTCTAGTTGATGAAGAATAGAGCTCGAGGGTTCTGGCAAGGACTCCTTAGCTTTAATGCCTTTAGTTCCTCCCTTGGCTCAGCAATGGCTGGGAGAGGAGTGCAGGGAGTAGCACAAAAGCTTTGCATGTTATTACCTCTCAAGTATCCTTCGTCTCCCTGATAGTATCATTTCTCAGAGAGCTAAGGTGATGGTCTATAAGAGGCCGGCACTCACTTCTCACCAGGAAAGTGGCCCCTGCCATACTGGGGCTGATAAACATGACAGATCACATTGTATTTATTTCACAACAAAGACAGTGCTTTAGCTATCTGGAGATCAAGGCATATTAGCATGTGGATAAAAACTCCAGTGTTTCTAATAATCCCTAAATAGATTTCCTTGGGTAGTAGCTGCAAGCTTCTACTCCCACCCGGCTCATCATCCTAATGGTAGGTGTCACATCAAGAGGAAGAGCAGTGATTTAGCTGGAAGGTTAATGAGAAAGTAGGAGGTGTGACTGGTTGTGTTTTTGGATTTTTTATTTTTTCTGCCCTCCTCCGGACAAAAACCTCATTACCTTGCACACAAACCTGCTTTATTCTCTTCAGCTTCTTCTTGTTTCATGCTCTCACCAAAGGACTGCTGTGTGCTGTAGTTGCCACAGACAGCTGAAGCTTTGCAGCCACCCACGTGCTCCCAGTGACTGGGGAGCAGTGAGATCAGGGCTGCTCTCACAGGAAGGTGAGGCCAGGGGGGGGCCTATGCCCACAGCACCCAACCAAGATGCACACAGCCAGGAGTCCAGGTGTTAAGGCAACACCATGGTGATGATGGAGGTCCAAGAGAAAGCTGGGAACTCATCCTGCAGGCTGAGGTCCACATCAAGGAGCTCCATGGCCAGGGATGAGCTGAAGCCCAGCACTCCTGCAGTTCACAGTCTGGGAAACATATACAGACATGCTACCTTATTATTACTAATGTTTATGAATTAAAAACAGAGTTTGCAGACTGCTTATGCAAGCACCATTCATCCCCATGAGACTTTCTGGGTGACAGAGGTATTCACCTCTGACTTCCCCATGCTTCCTCATCCTTTGGGTACTGCTGTGGCACTGTGTCCTGTCTCCATATAAGATGGAGCAGAGCATGAATGATGCTGGATGACTCCTGCCCTCCCATCCCCTCCAGCAGGCAGCTCAGGGATGTTGGCACCTGCCTTTGGCCACCGCTGAGAGCCATTTGTCTTGTGCTTCTGCAAGCGTGAAATGCAAGGTGGCAGCTTGACGTGCAGCAGCAGGAAGGAATGGCCCCCTCCTCCCCCCGCACAAATACTCTCTTCCAGAAGCCCTCAAGAAGCCATCCTGGCAGTGCCTCCAGTCCTTCTGCTCATGCCTCATTTCCAACTCACTCATGCAGCCTGCCCGCAAGCCCCTTGCCTATATGCATGTCCCCAGAGGGGGATCCCTGCCTATGGGGTCTGCTCCACACCGTAACTCTGGACTCCATAATCAGCATTACAGCTGGGCTGAGGGACATCTCTGAGCTCCCCATCCCAGGACCAGAGCAGCCCTACCCAAACCGTTCCTAATGTTGCATCTGTCTAACTTTTAAAATCATCCCACAGGCTTCTCTGTACCAAGGAGTATGTTCTATGTTCTACGATTCTGTGATTCTATGAATCTACAAATCCAAGGGATGGAAGACAGGTCTCCTTCAGTTCAGCCCTGCAGCCATTCATGAGACACGGTACTTTGTTTTAGAGCTGGGTTATACTCAATGTATGGAGGGAATGGTTCTGTTTTATAAATACCTAGAAAATAAGTAATTCTGCAATCAAATACTTCTCTGACATTCTTTCAGAACTTTATGATCCTTGGGGACACTAACCGCAGTCCCAAATGGGATGTCAACCACCTGACCCCAACCTGGGGATACTTGCAAGCTCCTGCCCCAGATGGGTGATTTCTGGTGTCCCAAAGGCAAATACTACTCCTCAGCACCACTGCAGCTCTCACTGTAGCTGTTGCTCCAGGATATCCAAGGCCTGATGCGAGTCCCTTTGAGGAGATCTGGTCATCTGTGGCTGAAGCTCTTTCAAAACACAGTCAGTGTTTGGTTTTCCAAAGGAGGGACATTTGCCTCTATTGTCCCAGAGTGCTGTCTCTTGACAGCAATTGCTTGCTCTGCTCAGAAATGGATTTTACCAATAACTGCCACTGATCTCACGCTTCTTGAGTACAGCTCATGAGGGCAGTTTAATGGCTGGAGGTGACACCACAAGGAACACGTTGTGCTGTAGGTATGGGCAGCAAGTTCCGGACCCAAGAGCTTCACAAGAGCCTCCAATCATGGGGGGATGGGGCAGGATAGTGCTGTCCATCCTGCCCACTGCTCACAGCAGTTTTCTAGGGGAAAACAAAGTTTGACTGGAATGAGTGAGCCCAAGGCTGGGGGTGGCTTTACTGTGGCTGTGCAGGATGTCCCTGCCTGAGGGGCAGAGGGGCATGCAGATGTTATTTATACCTTTGGGAGCGACTGGATTAAACTGATGGAAGAAATGTGGCATGAAAGCCTCTCTCTTCTTCATACACTATTTAAGGAGCCAGGGCTGCAAAGCATCAGCCATTTGGGTTTCTATTTCCCAGCTTCTGGTGGCTTTGTGAAAATGAATGGGGAGAAGGAAGAACACATCCTGAGCCTGGCACATGTCCTGCATCCCAAAAACGCAGCCCTGAGATCCCCAGCTCTTCTGCAAAACATGGCCCTGCACTTCGCTGATATCTTCAGGCAACACTGCTGTGATCCCGGACAGCAGCACAACAAGGATTTCCCTAGCTGAGAGAAACCAGGGAAGATCTGACTGTGGTGCCTTACAGATCCTATTGTTTTTCTGCAGCTGCTCCCATCTGCTCACATGTATTAGTTCTGAGATGAGCTGTGCTGCTCTTTTAGAATATTTTTCAGTGCTGCTTAGGTTGATAGCTACAGTGAGATGTCTCCTCTGATTTACATATCCTCTTTATGTGCGGGTGAAGCCGATGATTTAAAAAAATCATTTGTCACAGTGTTCTCTGCCTCATTTTTCTTTGCCCCAGGTTGTGCTCAGGGGCAGAGACCTTCCCCTACCCCATGCTCAGCAGGGCTCCAATGGTGCAGCCCCCTCCAAGTTCAACATCATGCCCACACCATTTCCTGAGCGCTGCTTTTTCCAGAGATTTTGGTTTCAAAGTCATTCCTCTGAGGTCTGAAGAAATGCTATGAAAGCATGCTCTCGTTTCCCTGTGCCTCGGTCGTGCTGCTTCAGAGTGCATTGCTGTCCCCTGCACTGCAGCCCCCAGCAGCTCCCATCACCTGCTAAAGGGATTTGCAGTGCTCACTGCGAACGGCTTCCCAAGTGTGGGCTGTGAAGATTAATGGCTCTGCTGCTCGCCCGCTCTGTGCGAGCATCGCTGAAGGGCATCTATGGGCTGAGCTGATAAAGAGAGCTTAATGGGATGGAGTCCCACCGTGTGAGGCTTCCAGCTGGGCTGAACGTCTCACGATGTCTTTGCTGATCTCCTTTGGGTGATGGGGCCCTGCTTCATCCCAGTGCTTGCTGTGCTGCCCCAGGTGGTGTCATAGTCCCAATCAGCTCACAGTCCCCATGCCCTGTGTTCTCCAGGCCCCCCTCCTGCTGAGCTCCATTCTCCACTGCCTGCTTGACATCTGTGGCATCCTGTGACCGCACTTGCACACATGACCCCTGCACCATCCTGGTGTTGGTCTCCACAGATCAGCTTTCTCTCTGAGTCATTCCTGCAGGAAAATCCACTTCTACGCCCTTACAGAAAACCCTCTGTCTTCTCCCAGCTGCCCAAAGGTTTCACCATGGAGTTCCACTTCATTCTGCATCCACACCCTGTTCCACACAGAGCACTGGGAGCAGTCCCCAGCTGTGGCACAAGGGACCCCTCCTGGGGCAGAGCTATGACTCAAAGAGCTTCTGTACCAGCATTTACCAGGCAGCTTTGGAGTTCGTTTTGCAAAAAGTTTTGTTATCTCTTCCTTTAGTTGATCAAATACCAAAATATATATTTTACATGGTTTATATGTAAGTGTATGGGAACTGTTGAATCATGTCCTGAACCACTGATTGATCACCTGAGGTGAGCACTGAGTCAGCCACAGGAGCACAGGTGAAGGCAATGCACCTGTGTGATCAGAAGGGGTGGAGTCTGGCTGCACCTCTCCTAGACCCCATTTAAATGCTGACTGGCACTGGGGAAGGTTCTCTTTCTGGAGGTTGCTCCTTTGGAGTTTTTCTGCTGTGAGCCTGGGATATGGGTGAGTGTTTCATCTATTTTCAGTTATTTCTTTTCACTGTGATGATCTTGCTGGTTATACATCCTGAAGACCTTACTCCTTTTAACTGTTTATTCTGTTAACTATACTTCTGTACAAATACTATTTGAACTGCTTATTCTGTTAGCTATGGAGTTAGTAATGGTCATTCTAAGGCATTTCAGGAAGGTTTTGAGGCCTTCTGAACTTGGTGCTTCCCAGGTGAACTACTCTCCAGGGAGAAAGCAGAAAGCATAAATAGGAACTGAACCTTTCCTCAAAGTGGTAATTGTGATCTACTGACCCACGAAGTAAATATTGATTGAGGTGAAGCCATAGAAGCTATTTAGTTGCAAGAGAAATAAATCAGTTTCCAGCAACTGGGGAGTCAATGCACAGGGGTGTGTGACTGCTCCCTTGAAACCATGCCCTGCCCTGCTCCCAGTTGCTTGCTGGAGAAAATCCAGGTGATATTTACTGTGCAAAAAGCAGAGGAAATGTTGTTGAGTGGCAGCCACCCACAGTTCTGGTGACCAAAATGTCACCTGGCAATAAAAGCATTCTTGTGAATACTTCTTACTAACAAGGGAGATATTTACTGTTTCTCCATCTCCTCTGAGCTGGTTGTTGAATCGTTGACACTGCTCATACCTACAGCCCCAGGCTGTCTCCTCCTTTCTCTCTGGTCTCTGACTGTTCAATCTGATTTTTCTGAGCTACAGACAAAGGAAAATATTTTTATTCTTGTGTTTCCTTTTGTTGGTCATAAGCTGTCTGTGGTTTTCCCAGCTTAAAGCAAGCCCCCCTTGTAACCTTGCAGCTCGGCCATAAAACCACCATAAATACTTCTGTGTGTTTTTTGCAGAGCTCTTCATAGCAACAGAAAAGCACCATGTACTGCTCTGTGGGTCCCACTGACACACATCTGCTTTGTATGTGCATTAAGCTCTGTGCCCATAGCTGCCAGCCTGGCTTTTATAAGGGCCATATGTGAGAAGTAAGCAGTACATTTTTCCATATAAATCTTTTTCTGGAATGCTTGGAGAGCACTGCTGCATTTCCTCCTTGTTGTTGGCTGTCCTTCCAGCTCTGGGGATTGAAGGTGGGGAGGGCTAGCAGCCCCCAGGCTGCTTTGTCCCATCAGTCCTCAGCCCATCTCATACTGCAGCACAACTAAGAAAGCAAGAAGGGTGCTGCACCCCAGGAGAGATGAAAGCTGCCAACTAGCTGGGTGTTATATTGCCATACCTGTGTGATAACGCATCATTATGCTAAGAATTTATCACTATCTAGGCAATGGGTATTAACCTCACGTCTCATTGCAACACAAAGCTTCAAGACAACAGAAGAAACTGTGAAGTCAAACTCAAACTGTTTGAGCTCATGGTGTGTTTGGCTCCAGCAATGCAAGATGGAGGTGGCAGAAGACTTGCTTTGGTTTTCCTTCCTCCCAGAGGCTTTCTGCAAGATGGCTCTGGGGTGTTATGGGGTCCCTATGCAACCTTGAGGAAAAATCTGCAGGTTAAAACAAAAGCCAGCATCAGAAATAGATGAAAGCATTGACTGTGGGTGAGGTGAGTCCCAGGAGACCTGAGCTGTTGTCTCTAATAAAAGAGCACAGCAAAAAGCATTAAACAGAGGAGCAGCTTAATTTCCCTGCAGTGTTATGGCTGGCACTGCCTGTAACTGATGGGGTTAGTTATAGACTGTAATAAGTTTTCCTTGTGTAGCAAAGTCCCATTGGGTTTTCTGGGTGTTAGTATAACTGGAGCTGAGTGATTTAGTCTCAGCCAAGCAGATGATGATCACTCTTCCCCTCTCTGCCTATGAGGCCCATCCATTGTCGTGCATGGACCCTGCCCATGTCACTCTTCAGTGGGTGAAACCTGGGCTTTTCCTTCTGTACAGGATGGATTTCTGGTTGATTTGAGGTTTCTGGAAGGTTAATCGATCCCTATTTTAATCTCCTTGTGCTTGAAAAATAGACATAGATCATTTTAATTGCAGAATAGGAAGAACGAGTTTATGCGACATAACTCAGGCAGTGATGTTCCTTTGGTACAACATCAGCATCATTATATCAATTAAATCATGCTATGTGTTTCACCAAAGCAGGCTTCTTTTCTCCTTGCTGGTTGCACAGTAAGTTATTTGATCAGATACTGCTGTGTCTGAAGTGAAATTGGGCATTTCTGAACATTACAGCAGCCCCTTTTGGACACACCACTGTAACAATGGGCCAGGCAGCGCTGGTGGGGCCAGCATCTGAGGTGGCTTTTTGGAAGCTTTGGGATGGGAAAAAGGTCTGGAAAATTCCCAGCAAGGACTGAATTACAGTGCCCTTTGTTACTGATCCCCAATCTCTCCTTGCTCAGCCTTACAGAGACCACAGCACCTCTGGTGTTGAGAGCTGGGGGAATGCTGTGGGGCCACCGTGGTAGCTCATTCCACAATATCCATCTCTGTGGGGAATCTGGCAATTCATTTCACTGATGTATGTAACGTTACTTGTGCCTGAGTTCCTGAGGCAGCCTGGCAAACCTCTGCATTGCTTCTGCAAAGGCAAGTGGTTCACTGCAGTGCTTTCTGAAGGGCATTTCCAAGGCTTGTGCTAAAATGACCCCAGTTCTTGCTCATGTGCCTATCTGTCACCTGCAAGCACCTTACTTGTGAGCTGAGTTCTTCTCCCTGGCCTGGAAGCACACTGCTGCCCTGGAGCACTGCCTGGGAGAGCATCCTTGGCTGGGTGAAATGCTTCTGACTGGAAATAACTCTGACTTGACAGACAAGAAAAGAGCAAAGAGGTGGATTTCCTTGCATGGGGCATGACTCCAGCCATACATCCAGGTGCTGGAGGGTACTTGATGTGGTATGGTTCAAAGAACCTGACCTTGTTGACTGCAGCTTGGGAATGGCAATAACCTGTGTGTCTTCTGTTCCTGTTCTGCTATGAACCTACAGATGAAAGCAGGTAGTAAAGCAACCCCCCCCAAGTTTCCCAGCCTGATGTTATTCTGAAGGACTCTTCCCCCATCTCCAGGCTCATCCCAACCCACCTGGAAGTACTCAGCACTCAATCCTCATGTTTTCTTTGCTGGACCAGTCCTGATCATTATTATTTGGGCCATGCTTCCCAGGTTTTAAATTATTCTGTCTCAACTTGCTGGTGGCATTTGTTACATGTCATGCAATGTTCCTGGTAATTAATTGGTATTTAATTAATTAAGGGATAATGGCATTCAATTAAGGGATGCCTGTGGAATGCTGTCACTGGGTAATGAATGGCTTCCTGCTGCTCAGGCAAAGCTGAGGCATTTGTGGAAAGCAAATAGAGAGGAGAAGCTGCAGTGTTGGTTCCCTTGGCAGCAGTCCTGATGTGCCATCAACAGCAGGACAGTGGCTGCATGGATGGTGACATCCTGGTGCTTCCAGCAGCTCCACAGCAGCAGGGTCCCATTCCTACACCCCTTGCCCAGGGATTAGAGCAAGTTGGGCTTTTCCCCTGATGAATGTAAACTCAGTATTGCCCCAAGGATATCAGGGACTGTGGTATGTGGTAGAAAGTGGGCCTTGTGTCCTGTTGCCTTTGGAGCAAAGCAAAGAGAAAATGTGAATTTCCTGTGACATGAAGACAAATGAAAGTGAATTTCTTAAGTCAAAACATCTTGAATAATGAGGGATAAATACTGAAGGAGAAAGAAGAGTGAGTCACTTTGCTTACAAACGCTGTGTGTGCCATGGGTATAAACATTTCTGACCCTCCTTGCTTCCCCAGGCATCCTTCCCAACACAGGCCATGCAGCTCTGCTCTCACCCCTTGGGAATTAGGTTATCCCTGCACAGAATGGGGGTATAATAGGGCTGTGAGGGAGGTGGGCATCCCTCTGAGTGGTGCCATCCCCACACACGCAGCTCAGCACAACCTCATACCTCTCTGTTTCCCCTTCTGAGCCTTTCTGAGCTGCTGTACTCAAAGAGATGCGATGTGAATGCTGTAGTGCTTCAGTTCCCTGACAGTTTGCAGGTTTTCCCTAAAAAGCCCCAAGCTGTTTTTATTCGGAGTACACACTTCCAGCTGAGAACTGCAAAACAATTGAGGGGGAGAAAATGCAACTTGGGCTTTCATGGGTTGGTTGCAGATGCCTCCTCTAGAGGAATTGCTTGCTGGATCTAATTGTTTGACCCAGCAGTGTAATGACACTATTAATAATTTACTGTTTCTTTACATTGGCTCCTTTAACATGTTGTGTTTTCATTATTTTCCAGCACTCCTGCATAACTAATTTTTGCTTTCTAATTCCGTTACATGTTTCAGCTGTAGTTGTGTATAAGTATGATGCGCACCTGAGCTCACTGACCTCTCAGTATTTTTGGATACTGTTTTTTTTTTTTTTTTTTTTTTTTTTTTTTTTTTTTTTTAGGGTAAGTGAATGGGTCTGGCGCAGTGGGATATATACACCTTCCTGAGACCTTTGGGATGGAAGGTAATGCAGAAACATGAACTCTAATTACAGACCCAGCAAGGCCCACTTTCTAATTAATTGGAGATTAAGTTAAAAATAGACCTGGTTATGTAAAACATAAATCAGAAGCTGTAGTCTACCTGGTTGCACGGTACCCAGAAGAATGATCTCTGCCAGCACTTAGGGGTAAACATGCCCCCCAGGTGTGACTTTTGAACATACATAGCAGTTCTGCTGGGACCCATGGGTGTGGGGCTGGCAAACCATGCTTCAACTGTGGGAAGAAGACCCCAAAGCTCCTCAAAAGCTCACCCATCTACTCATGCTCACCACTTGCAAGCCTGAAGATCCCAAAAACCTTTGAAGCCCAGCACATGGTGGTTCCCAAGGCGGCTTGCACCTCACTGTCTCTCCAAGTTCCTGTAAGCACTTTGATTGTGTGTCTGTATATAAAAGGAAGAAGAATGTTGATCCAGCCTCCACATCCATCCCCCAAAAGGTCAAGAATTCAGTCCAACAAAACCTCTCCTCAACAAACACTCATCAAGATTTTAATTGAGTTGTTTTTGTTTCATTAAAAATGAAACACACTAAATTCCTCTGTGGGTTCTGTTGGGGTGGGGGTGCTGCCCTGCAGCATGCTTGCTGCTGGGGATTTCTCCTTTATTCTTTGTCAGTGGGAAGTGAGCTCTGACCTCTGAAACTCTGAGCTTCTTGGGTCCAGAGGTGGGGTGACTGATGAAGGGATTCTGTGGGGGAGTGGTGACACCTCAGGGCAGCTGTGACATTCCCCCATGCGAAGCCACACACCTGGGCTCCTTCTTAGTCTTTATCTACCAGCACTTACCCAGTCCCCATACTGTGAAAGAGTCCTGTATAGCTGAGCTTCTCCCATTCTCCTTCTGAGGTTGGGTTCAGCCATCCAACAGCAACTGGATACAAGGAGCAGCCAAGAACTGGACAGAATAATGGGGACTTGATTCTGTTTGGCAGCCATGGCTCTGCAGGAGATGCACTCCCCCCTCACTCATTTTTGGCTGGAGCCCCAAGAGCAAGGCTGGGCAGCATTCAAGGATTTGTGTAAGAACAGGAAAATATCTGCGAAGCATCATGACCTCTCACGAAAAGGAGGTTTTGTTGAACTCTAGCTCTCCAGATGTAGATATTACAGATGGGAAAGTTTTGCCAAGAACATAAGGGAGTCAGATACAAAACTTCCATTAATATAAAGAAAATGGAACATCTAACTGGCTTGTACAGCTTCAAGCAACTGAGCTACATATGTTTGTCAAAGAGATGGGGGGATTGGAATTCCTTTTTGACACCAACTATATTTTATTACTTGAAACACCAGGAAAATTCATTCACACAAAGATGAGCGCTCCTGCTTGACGGTAGCTTTCCCCTGGCAAGTTTCCCCGGGCCCCCTTCCCTTTTTTATGTCCCTTCACCTGTGTTCGTACTTTTTGGGACAGCATACATCCCTCCTGATGGCCGCGGTAAGGAGCATGCTGCCCTAGCTGTAGATTTGCAACACCTGTTGAAGGAGCAGCATACACTCCTCACCCCTTGTGTGCGGATGCCCTGTGCCACCCACCGGCTGGGGGTACCCCCAGAGAGCCTCACCGCACCCCTCACAACTGATATTTCCTCAGCAGCTCGCTTTGCCACTGCCGTTTCTTATTGGGAAAGGCATGAGGGATCCTGATCTTTCGGAAGTCTTCGATGCACTTCCCCAGCTCAGTCTCCAGTGCCTTCCTCTCCTCACTCACTGCTGCAGCCACAGGGCTGCTCCCAACCCCGTTCTCCTTCACTGCTGTGTGGTCACTGTTACGCCTCTGCCCCATCTGCTTCACCTCCTCCAGTTTCTTCAGTGACTTGGACAAGTCCAGCGTGTTGGGGCGAGGCGGGCACTCCTCGGGGGCTTCTGGACATGGCAAGGAGTCCGCAGGGCTGGGGTCCACCTGCACTGAGCTGGGGTCTCTGCCTGGGATGCTCTCACCTGTGGATGGAGCAGGACTGGGTTCGTTGTGGCTGCTGGTGCTGGAGGCTACGGCATCACACCCACACAGGGGGCTGGTGGGGTCCTGCTTCATCCCTGGGTCTGGTCTGGGCTCCTCAGGGTCACTGTGGCCTGTGGGGAAAGCAAAGAATGTCCTCTTAATATCTAATTTTAATCTCCCCTCCTTTAGTTTAAAACCATTTCCCCTTGTCCTGTCACTAAATGTCAAGGCAGACTTTATTTTTCTCTGAAAACTTTTCTCAAGGGTTATTTTTTTCCCCTCTTTCTTTCTCTTTTCCTCTTCTTTTTTATTTTGACATTTACTTGAACAGCTCCAGCACAACATTTACCAGAGGTGGAAAGCTGAAATGTCATCCGTCACTGAGGAGCAGCCCTGAAGGCTGGATTTTCTTTGTCACATCTCACCAGGAAGTTACGAGGATGTATCTTAGCCCCAAATTCTTTGAGTGATGGAATAAAGTCTCTAGGTTCTTAGACTGCTTTAATCACCTTATCTGCAAGCCTCACAGCTGCCTTTGTGAAATGGGGAACCGAGGCAAGGGGAGCATAAGCTGATGCACCCGAATTCATACAGGGAGCCTATAGCTTAGCTGCAGACGGAACTCACATCTCTTCTGTTCTCTGGCATCCTAGCTCCTAGGCCATGCAATGACGATAGCAAACTTGGCATTGCGATTTCTCTCCCTGTGTCAGTACAGGTACCAGCAAAATAATTCTGTTAGTTTAGGTATTATAGTGTAGTTTGGGCCACTTCTAGGTGGCTGAGGAACTTTACATAGATTGGTGACTCCTAATGACCGCTCTCTGGAAATACTTATGAGCAGCCCATAAGCAATTTACTTAGCTTTGTTTTGTCTCAAAGCCATAGTCTGCTCTGGTATGTTCTCACGCTAACATCTGTGCAAATGTCCGTGCACACATGGAGAAGTGCAGGCCTCAGCAGGATTTTATTTTCTCCCCATACGATGCTGAAACACGAGCTTCCTCCTGGCTGAGCATCTTGGCCAAGCACTGCAGCCCAAGCATCCACCTGCACCAGCACGTGCTCCCAAACTGCAAAGGGCTGGAGGGGAGCCAAGGGCCATGCAGATCTGCAGGGGCTTTCCAAGGAAAGTCGGATCTGTGCTGGAATTTTCAGGATCCAGCAAGAGGCAGATGACAAGGAACAAATTTTCATCCTGCCAACTCTTCTGCACTGGTCACCAGCAGATGTCCTTGTGTCTGGTACAAGGCACTCAGGTCCATGAATCTGTGCCTAAGTTATGAGATCAGTCCTCCTGATCCCATTTAAGAGTTCTGTGGGCTAATGATTTCAGAAGCATGGGGAACTCCTTGGCTGGAATTTGACCTGTGCAAAACATAGCACTGAGGCAAGTCCAGTCTTCCAGGATATTGCCTTGCCATTGATTTTCTCTAAGTTGTGAATGTTTCATCCCTGGAGCTGCTCAAGCCCAGGTTGGATGGGATCCTAGTCAGTCTGACCTAGAGGGTGGCAACCAGCCCATGCAGGGGGTTGGGACTGGATGGGCTTTAAGATCCCTTCCAACCTAAGCTATGATTCTATAATTCTGTAGCTCTGGACAAACAACTTGAATTTCCCCTGGGCTAAACTTCCCTCATATTGTGTTTCTGGTCTATAGCAGTTAAAAGCCCCCATGGCTGGTAGTATGTGGGTACAGCTCCTGAGATGACCCCAGCACACCTCACCACTCCTCCTGATTGCTCCTCACACTCAGCTGGGAGAAAGGATCTGTTATGTGGACAGATTTTGTCATCCTTTTTTAATTTTCTCAGACTTTTCTTCCTGTGTGACACTTTTGTCTGCTGTAGAGCATCAATTAGAGTGTGGAAGTGACACTTCCAAGGCCTCCCCATGGTGCTGCTGGAAATCCTGCTGGGTGCAATTAACGGGCTCCTGCACGCAGCAAGCTCTTACGTCGCAGAGGAAGAACTCACTGTCCCAGCCCCTTGCTGCTTTTGTGGACAGCACTGTTTTCTGAGCACTTGATAAGGAGATGAACTCGCCACGTGCCAGGTCCCAGGCTCACATTATTTGCTTTGCTCTGTGTCAGTGCCTCCAGCACCAGAAGAGACCTGAGCCCAAATGTCCAGCATAGCCCTGTGGCTCTGGATGAAGCATTCCCTGTTCGCTTTCTAGAAAAGACAAAAGGCTGATGCCAGAGGGATGCTGCTGGGCTTTTAGGAGGGATCAGTGTGTTGAGGAGTGAAGAGCAGTTCATTCCTACATTGCTTCCCTGTGCCAGTGGGGGATTTTTAGCTCAGACCATATTGGCCTCAAAGACAGATCTTCCTCTTCCACTACTTTTTGCAGACACCTGTATCTCACAGAAAAAGAGGAACTTCTCTTCTTTTGTCCCAAACAAAAGCACTCTCCGAGCCCCTGCTGGACAGCCAGAGAACTGGGCTTCGGAGGGAAGCCCTCACCATGGGCAGAAGCAGAGCTTTGTGCATCTCAAATCGTTTTCACTCTGTGACAGTATTTCATCAGTTCTTTCCTTCCAGATTTTAAATGAAAAAACAACACTACCACACTGCGTAGGGTCAAAAAATCATGTCCCAATTTCTGCACAATCGTATTCAACTCCTTCTTAGCCTCTTTGATGTAGCATGTTGTGACATGGAGATGGAGGAGCGCTTCAAAACGTGCTGGAGGAGCTCACTCAGTTTGCATCCCTGTGTGTGACTGTGGGAGGTGGGCACAGACCTGAACCATTTGCTTCAACCAAAGTTTTGCTACTACTAAAAGTGCATTCAGAAAACAGATTGACTTTTTTTTTTTTTCCTAAATATTTCTCATGAAATCTGGTGGTGATGGGTGTACCTGCAGCCGACTCATGCTGCATGCAGAATAACTGCTGCTCTGCCAACTCCTTATCCCTGTAAATCTCAGGTCTCGCCTCTGCCCAAAGTGATTATTGAAAAATCAAGCTGAGGCTGAAAACTGATGTCTACACTCCTGTCTATCTCTAATCCCCCTTATTTCATCAAAGAAGGACAAGACTCTGCATGGCTCTGACCCTATCTGCCCGTAGCTGTAGCCTCTGCATTCCCAGGAGCCTCAATTAGCCCGCTTGTGCCAGTGAGGCTGTGCTAAATCTGCAGCTCTGGTGACACTGTGCGTGAATTAACTGCTATAGTAACCCCAGTAGGACCAGGACAGACAAACAGCCTTTGGCTTTAAACTTCTCCTCTGAAAGACAAAACCCCTCCTATCCCCCATGGGACAATATACAGATACTGCTTTGAGCTGCCCCTGCTGTTACTGTTATGGTAAGTTCCTGCAGCTGCAACACTGCAGCATGAAGAAAATCCAAGCTACCCAGTGTGGATGTCTAGAAAGATCCAACCCTGCAGCCTTGAAACAACAATACAGATTTTCCAGTATCACTCAGGTTGGCCTTTGCCATCAGGAAGAGGTTGGGTGGGTTCAGGACTCAGGGATTTCACGTGTGCTTCTTGGGGCTGGCCGCAGGATGAGCAATTCCCCCCCAGGGGGAAAAGTTTGGCCCTCAAGGGGCAAAGATGATCAGCAGGACCTGCTGGTGCTGATGCTGTGGGATGTCCCAGCTACAGGGAAGATCTTTCCTAAGAATAATGTCTGCCTGCAGTCTGCTGGAGGAGGTATGAGATGCCACCTGAAGCATGCCAGCTGAGGGTGGGGAACCCCTACCTGATGGCCAGCAGTTCTGTCAGGCTGAGACTTTGCAGAATTTCTTTGTTTCATTATACTTTTCGAGTCAGTGACTGCAGCTTTATGTCAGGGACATAACTTGCAACATGTTTTGTTTTGGCAAAGTAGAAGGAATTCGGACATGAGAGGTCAAATTCCAGTGGCAGACATCGCAAGCTGCTGCAGCTGCAGCCAGTGGGTCCATGCTGATACACATCAGTAAACATCTGGCCTGGGGCAGATGCTTCAGTGCTGCATGAAGCAAAAGCAGCTTTCACTGGGCACTTCTTACCTCTGCAGGTAAGACCTTTCTATTCCTCGGCAGGAATTAGTCACCAATATTGCATATGGTAAATGCTTTGCAAGATGTGCTGCCCCACCATGAGGAGCTGCTCTCCCCATGGAGAACTGTGTAAGCTGGAAGGACAAGGAGATTTTTCCAAGGGCATGGACTGCCTTGGGGAATGTCTACCTGGAGCAAACCATCACTAGCTGCTGCATTAGGAACCTCAGCAACAAGAGGTTTCAGAGAAGTGTCCAAGGAGATGTCGCACTGTGAGTTACAACGTTGGTCCTGGGTATAATTTGTCTCCAGCCATGGGGAATTATCACTGTGTGTGTCCCCAGGTGGGATGGTGGAAAGTTGGTAGAGGAAACAGGTTGTGCAAAGAGAAAAAAACAAGCATTGATATTCTACATAGTTGATATTGGTGAGAGAAAAAGGATTCTGACTCCTTTGTGGTTTTTGACTATAAAATACCAATAATGGAACATTTAAATCTTTTACAGCTAGAAGTGAATGCCTCCTAGCTGGGTATCTGCTTCACTGGGTGCTCTGTAAATGAGCAAAAGAGAGCCAGGAGAACCTGGCAAAGCAGTAGGCCCTCGTGCTGGGATCTGCACCTCTGTGTCTCTTGCTGGGAGCTTCCACTGAATCAATACTGCCGTTCTCTGCAGTGCCAGCAGACAGCAGGGATTGCTTTGCAGTTTCTCAGAAGGTCAGGGGCACTCGTGTGACTGGGAGCTGTGAGCACTGGTTTTGGATAAGCCATCCTGGTTTTGGAATTGTTTGAATGCTTACAACCCAGGAGATGTGATTCAGCCTTTCCATCTGATCTCTGCAATGGCATGTGCATTGGGAAACTTCTTCCTGGAAACAGCTCAGCATGGGAAGTATTTTGATCATGGGAAAGCCTATGGATGTTGTAGCAGAAATGCTAACTCATGTCCTGAAGCAGTGATTGAGGACCTGGTGGGAAGGCAGGGGCAACCCAGGGGAAGAACAGGTGCATGCAATGTACTGAGTAACCAGAAGGGCTGGAGCCAGGATCCACCCCTTCCCAGACCTCATTTAAGGGCTGGCAGTGGAGGCAAAGTTGCTTTGCTGGAGATGCCTCTCTACTTGAGGCTTTCTAAAGGTGAGCAGCTTTTTTATTTTTATTTTTTTTCCTCCCTTGTTTCTCTATCTATGGCTGCTGTACTTGGGCTTATCCTCACTTGCTACAGCTTAAGACTCCGCTACCCTGCTCTCTTTGCTCTGTTTTCCATCATATTACAGACAGGACTCATAACTTGTAGCAGTATTGATTTATGACATAGTAAGCACACAGCAGTTCAGGTGTGTTTGGGATGTGGGATTACATGGGCTAATCTTGCTCAGGGTTGATGTTTGTGAGGGAGTGTCTCATGCTGCTTGGCCCAGAAGGTTTCCTTTGGGGACAAAGCTAAACTTTATTGTCATAGGGGCTAAACCAGAGCACCCCAGATTGACAGTGGTTGAAAACTTCACTAGGATTGCAGCTGTAACTGCAGTTCCTCTGGAGGGAGACATTCCTTCCAGAAATGGCCATGGGGCTTACTGAGAGCAAACTGGCCTTCACTAACTCCAGTTCGGTGTGTCCCTGCCAAGCCAGGTGTCAGCCAATGGGACTTATCAGCTTGCCATGGAGTATGAGAGGTGTATAACAACAGCTGGGAGAGAATAGTGTGAGTGAGATGGAGGAATAGGGTACAACAGGAAGAAAAACTATATGCAGGGCTAGTAGGAATACGCATCTCTGTGTAGTGTCTACTGCTTAGTGCAGGTCCATCAAGGTGACTAATGCATGGCTCTGTGCGGCACCCAGCACATCAAACAGCATGCTCTCACCTGCAAGTGCTTCTGTCGTGTCTGTCTTGAGATCCAGGATAGGCTCGGAAGAAGACATGTGTTTTTTAGGGCTCTGCTCTGTTTCTGAAGGCTGGGGAACAGGCAGGCTGAGCCAAGAGCTACCTAAAAAATAAAAAAATAAAAAAAATTCAAAACCAAGAAAAGAAACTCTTAGGAAGTAAGTGATGCATAGGGAGGTAGTGGTGGCCACCCTCTACATGTGATTATCACCAGGGTCTGAATGGCCTCCCAGAGACCCCCACTGTGTGCCCTTGGTGAGGAGGGGTCTGGGTAGCATCTGCTTCAGTGCCTCCCAGATCCCTTCTGGATAGTGAGAGGCCATCCTCTCCATGACCAGCTCTCAGAACAGGATCATCCTACTAACCTGTGGTGCAGTACATCCAGATTGCTACATTACCATGGGCTGATCATGTTCTGCCTGTCACAGTGGTTGCGTCTCTACAGGATATGGGCTGCTCACATACGTGTCCAGAGGTTGTTATGCGTACTAAAGGTGTGAGGTTAGAGTGAAACACGTGTACGGCCCACCACACATTCTCAACCTTTTTTTGCTCTAATTGGGTGCTGGAGAAACAGGCTTTGCAGGCAACCCATCTGCACCCGGCTTCCATGAACCACAGCCCATGAGCTCATGGGGCAGAATAAGATGCTGCATCCAGGAGAGGGCAGCAGCATCCCAGCGGGCTCAGTGCCCTTTGTTGCTCCTCAATTACAGTTACAAGCCCTTTCCTGAGCTGTAAACATGGCATACTCCCTATGGCAATAGTCTTCACCCGCAGACTGTGGTGAAGTCTTTGTGGCCACCGTGTGTCAGTCGGTCTATAAATAGTTCAAATTAATGTCCCAGAGTAGTTATTTTTGCACCTTTTTCATTGCAGGAATGGTCTGTGGTCCCAAGCTGAGATGTGGAGAAGGAAACCTGTGTTGAACTCAGTGCCATGGGGCCATGCATACACTTCTGGGTGTGAGTGGATTGAGGGGGCAGAACTCAGCCCCTGAGCTGTCGTGGCGGATCGTGTCCTTTGCTGGCAGGTTTGTCTCCTCTTCCCTGTGGTTACACGAGCGTAGGACATGAGGAAGGGCATTTGCTCCCTCCATATGAGACAGGGGAACACGGTCTTGAATTCAGGTCCTGGCACATAGGTAGAAAGGAAGGAGTTTCTGATGGAGGCAGATCTGTAAGGCTGAGTGAGGCTCCTTAGTGTGCTTTAGTGACCCCAGCACCCAGCAGAGAGCACGGGGCTGTGGTTCCCTGTGCTGTCATGCAGCAGATGAGAGCAGCTGTGCAAGCCAGTTCTTATTAAAGATTTAAAAGGCAAGCTGTCAGCAGTGCTGCTAAGAGGTGGCTTTTCCTGTTATAGCTCTATCCCTCTCTAATGCT
This sequence comes from Callipepla californica brunnescens, assembly GCA_023055505.1. Classification (NCBI taxonomy): domain Eukaryota; kingdom Metazoa; phylum Chordata; class Aves; order Galliformes; family Odontophoridae; genus Callipepla; species Callipepla californica. The sequence continues at coordinate 7,978,217 of JALIRH010000013.1, forward strand.
AATAGGATTGGAGAGAGGAAGAGAAGTGGCAGCATGTCGGCCAACGGAGGGTGAGTGCATCTCTGTTCAGAGGCTTTGCCCACCTGAGTACAGCTTTCTAATTTTTCTTCTTGCTTTGAGGTGTGTCTTCACAAATGTATATACATATTTTTGTTGCAAGAGGTCAGTGAACCTTCTGCTTCATGTCTCTGGAGTTCTCCTTTGTGTCCTTCATGATAATAAACTGAAATTCTTTGTGCCAGCCTGGGTGAGGAATTCCTATGGAGGAAGCTGCCCTATCTGCAGCATCCAGAATTTTGTCCAGTGATCAGAGGAGTAGCAGACACACTGATGTGGAAGCAGTCAGGTCTGAACTCAGATTTCCCAATGGAAGGAAAACCCAACATCAGAGTGACACTGTACAACTCATTGCCCTGAGAGTTATTGTGCTGTGGAGTGCTCCAGACATAGGAGACTTCATGTGTTCATAGCAGTGGCTTCAACACCAGTTAGCTCAGCTTGCTCTTAATCAATGCTGTTCACATAATGTATAGATGGGATGTATATCACATGCAGTTTATGGCTTTATTGGAAGTGATGGCTCTGAAACCATACTGCAGTAGTTCAAGTCATTGTGATTCATGTGCTGCTTTCTGCCTCCCATGCTCAGGACACAGAGGATGGAGCAGTTGGTGCTGCCCTTGGGTCAAAGCCTTCTTTGGTAATGGGCGAAGCAAGGCAGGAGAGGGGATGGGGAGAAATGAATTCTCCCCTGGAGTCAGCCGGAGTTTGAGGAAACCCAGAGTCTGCCTTGTACGTCTGCCAGGACTGATTCATGAAGATGTACTTGTTAAAGAAATACACATTTTTTTGCTGGTTCACTGCCAGCTTCCTTCCACAAGAAGGCTAATGATTCCAGCAGAGGAAACAGAAGTTCCCCTGCTTTCACTGATAGTGTGGAATGAGGCCACCGCAGCACTGTCACCTTTGCCTGTTGCTGCCAAAGCCTCAGGTCTGTGAAGAACACCTCTCCTGAGCTAAAACTTCATGTCCAAATCCTCATCAGAGCACAGCCTCAGCTATGAGACCTGAAAGTTTCACTTCAGCTGTGAGAAGGTAGGAGAAAGGACTGTGCTGTCCTGGCTCAGGGTTTTTACCTAGGCTGCTTGCTATGTAAGGAAAGCTCAGCTTGGCTGGCCTTCTTACTTTCCATTTTCTGCCAAAATTCAGCCATTCTTTGCCCTTTTGTATAGAAGACATTTCCCCACCCCAGTGCTTCTTGTTTTTCCACCATTTTGTGTAAAACTACCTCAGTCGTGGTTCCTGTGTGGAAAGTGGTAGGTTCCTTCTAGAGCATCAAGGCATCACTTGTAAGGAAGCAACAAGGAAAGATTGGGAAAGTGCTTTCCAGGAGGACTGTACATATGAACATGCTGTTCCCTGGCAGTGTGTCCAGCACAAAAATGGCTCCAGCTGTCTTTCTTTACACCAGAGTATGCTTTTCTGTATCTCTTCCAGGAGTCACCTTTCAGAAAGCAAACCCACAGGCAATTTCCATGCAGTGCTTGCTTCCTCTCTTTTCTGTATCTCTTCCAGGAGTCACCTTTCAGAAAGCAAACCCACAGGCAATTTCCATGCAGTGCTTGCTTCCTCTCTTGCAACTTTTGCCAAGAAGAAATTCCACATGCTAATGGTCTTGCAGGGAGATCCTAGCCAAGACTGGGAGTCTGCTCAGTGTCTTGACCAAGCTGGGGATATTAGGGGCAGGAAGGTGAAAGATGGGAGTTGTTGCAACCCTTAGTATAGTGGGAGAAATAACAGCAGAAGTCCTTTTTTTTTTTTTTTTTTTCTTTTTTTTTTTTTTTTTTTTGAGCCAAATTGAATGTTCTGCTTAATCCCAAAGGGAAGAGTTCATACCGAGCAGTGGATGAGGATTTGGGTTCATCCACTCTGGCAGATGCCTTGGCCATGCAATGCAGATCTTTGTTTCTATCATCCAAGCAGAATCTCAGCTTCTGGGCAAGAAGAAAGGGAAAAATGGCTTCTTCTCTTTTTTTCCTTCAGCCAGAAGTTCTTTTCTTATTTTGCAGAACCTCTGTCCAACTTGACCCAGATGCATCAGCCAGAACAGCAATATACTCCTGGTATGTCTCTATTTTTTGAAGTTTTCCTCCAGATTTCCTGGCTATCCCTTCTCTTCTGATGTCAGTTTAGGGAGCTGAGGGCCACCAAAATCAATGCAGCTCCATAATTATGTGAACTAAATCCTATCCCAGTACACAGAAATGCAGCATGGTCTGGCTGAGCACCTCACCCCTTTTGCCATGGGTCCAGCTCATATGTTCAAATACACCTCCAGCCAGAGTGGACAGCAGGAGCATCATTGTCTGTTTCCAAATATAAATCATAGAGGGGTGAATAAATCTTCAGAGAACAGAAACCGCTTCACCCTAAAACAGAGATGGAGTCCAGAACCTGCAGAGTCCTCTGCCTCATTCACTTTTCTCTTGCTTATTGTGCCTTCTCCTACTCAAAGAGAGCTTGAGGCTGAGACATAATTTGTTAGAAAATCTGCCAGAGTCTGATCCAGCCCTGGGCAGCCTTTCTTCTGTGTTACTTCTGAAGTTTTCACCTTTCCATTTCATTTTAGGAACATAAAGCCCTTGGATAATGACTGTGGTTCTGGGCTACTGTCTTTTCCCAAAGCCAAGGAATGTGTGGAATAACATTTCCCTGCATAGTGCCAGGAGTCAAGCATGAGCTGAGCAATGCAATGCAATGGTGAGACTGCTTTCAAGGGAGAGACGGTGTCATTCAACTTGTCACATTTCCCAGTATCTCCACAGACACAAATGCTCACTGGAACATCTTACTGAACAACTCTATTCATATACTCAGCCGTGAGAGATGGTTATATCTCCCTCCTGCATCCTCTCCAGCCATCCCTGATCTGATCAGCTTTTAAGAGGTTAATGCCCTGTATTTGGGAAGATTTCAAAGTCCTTATTGAAATGTATTGACTTGGCTCTACTTTTGGTCTCAAACCCAATTTACCCAACAACCCAATGGTTTTGATGACATACTGCAAATGGGATGAAGGGCATATCTATGGCCACTGGACTGGTTCTTAAGTCCAGCAAGACTGAGTCACCTGGGAATCAGGAACAGCACCAAGATGCTACTGAACTTGAGCTCCCCAAGCCCTTGAAGACCCCTCCTTGCCCAGTCAGACCTGAACAACCATCTTCACCACCCAGCCTTGCCCTGGAGAATCCCTTGGGGTGTCTTTACCTGGGAGGCTGAAGTGCCTGGAGAGCTGCCTGGAGAGTTGGCCTCGCACAGCAGGACCTAGAGAAGAGGAAAAGATGTGGGTCTGGCTCTCTATTTCACTATGATGACTTCGGTGACTTCCTTTCAAAAAAGCACATCCCTTGGAGGGTTACAAGGAAGGAGAAAGAGCATCCATCACAAGAAAAATGATGTCCAGCGAATTTCCCTTGGATGTGCATTGTGATCCCAGCCTGGTTTTACATGATTTGTCTTGAAATGCCTCTGATAGGTACCTTGCTGCATCCCTCTAGAGCACTTTATATCATTTTGAAGTAATGGTTAAGATGAGACCTTACTTCAACCAAGAAATAGGACCACCAGCTCAACCCCCTCTTACTATTTCATTTAAGAGATGCCCTTGCAGTAGCATGAACTGGCTGTTTCTGAAGGGAAGGTGTTTGTCAAAGGCATCCTGTAGGAGCAGGGACAAGGCGATGGCATCCTTGGGATGAGGGAAATCTCTGAGCAGGTAGACATCCCTCTAACCCAGTCTCTTTGGGATGTCTTGGTAGGTTAGCACCAAAACCCATTCTTATAAGAGCATTCTTATAAGAGAGCTCTGGAGGACAGCCACTGGTTCTATCCCTAAAAAGCTGTAGGAAGGTACAACCAGCCAGTTTTACGCTTGTTGGGGAGGACAATGTCTATGGGAAAGTCCCAAACGGTGTATTAATTCATTTGATTTCTTCACAGAAGAATAGCAGGCTGGAAAAATATATCTCTCCCTCTCTAGCTTGAGCTGGTTGCCATTGGAATGGAACTTTCCCTAGAAACACATAAATACAATGAGGGGATCAGGTTAAAATTACACTTAATCTTGATATATTGTTTGAAAAGAGGAAAACTACTTCATTTAAAGCTGCAGAAGGAAACGCGTTTTAGTATGTGAGAAAATGTGTTTTTTTTCAGTGCTATTTCCTGTATTCTTAGTCTGATCCAGCCCTTTTTTATTTGCAACTAATCTTAATTAACACCTGCATTTTCTCAGCAAATTCATGGTCCGACTGAATGTGTTTGCAAGGGTCCATTCAGGAACTGGAACTGCCGTGCTACGCAGCAAGCAAATCAAAATAACTAAAGGCAGAGTTAAAAACTGTCTGTGTGCTCCTAATATACGGGGGGAAAAAATATTCGTCTTATGATAAGTCAACAAAATAGTGGATAATGGAGAACAGTTAATACATTTTCCTGAGTGCTTTTTGACAAAGACCATCAAAGAGGCTTTTAAGAAAACTCAATTGCCAAAGGGGGATTGTCTAGATTCTGCAGTGTATTAAAAGCTTATTAAGATGGAGAAAAGAAGAAATGGAATCAAGAGTTCATCCTCGACATATAAATAATATAATAATAGGACATCCCTGAGAGTCCATTTTAGGATGAAATCTTTTGTTAACGAGGCAGGGGAAAGGGCGAACAGTCAAGTGGAAAATTTTTACAGAGAGCAGAGAGTAATATCCGCTGGCTGAGGCCAGGGAGGCTGCACGGGGACTTAACGAAGGCACGCTAATGAAAAGCCTGCCGACAGGTTAATTGAAACGCTGAGCAGTGAAAAGTGGTGCGTGTGAGCAGGTGTAGCTTGAGATTTTCATGCACTTTGGTGGGTTTTGAATTAGAAAAATACGGCAAGACCCTGGGGCTGTGCTGGGAAGATGAGGAAATGCTGGCTCAGCGCTCTGAGCTGGTTGTGTCGGGCAGGGGGATGAGAAACCACAGAAGATATATGCAAAAATACCCTTAGGGAATAGAGCTGGACTCTAATTTTGGTGCTAGCCACTTCCCCTTGGGACAGACAGACAGGATTAATGTCTGCCCAAAACTGGTCATGAAAGGCTCAAAGGGATTTTTACTCTGGGGAGAATAAAATAGGAGGGGCAAGAGAAATAAAGTAAAGAGGGAGTTGATGGGGGAATTGCTACAATCATAAAAACACATGACTTTTAATAGGAAGGCTTTTTAAGAGGCTCTCCATCCTCAAATTAGGTTGGATACAAATTGACATTATAAGGGACAGAAGCCACGATGCTATGGGGTGGTGGGCATCACCATGAGCCAAGGTTAAGGGGGATCCTCCCAGAGCAGAGCTAATATAAACCACAGGGATGCTTCATGGGGTTTCTTCCACCTCGGTCTGAAATATCTCTGCCAGGCACGGCCAAGGGCAGGACACAGAGCTGGGCTGATAAATCCTCTCCCGGTCTTTCTCTTTAATGTATTAGTTTGCATTTTCAGTCTGCTCACGTATCATTTCTAGATGGGTCAGGGCACGTAATCCCCCTAGGTTTATTCATTATTAGAAAGCTTTTCAGTTTTCCCTCAGCATCCTTTGGAGCCAATGTGATTACAGAATACTTCCTGTGGGACAGGAGTGGGAATTCAGTGAGGGCAGTGCAGGGGATGGAGGTGGGCAGGGGAGCTGCCAGGGGAATAGAAAGGGAAGAAGGTGGGTGAAAAAGCCAGCACCATTTTAGAACCCTACTGGTATTTAAATACACACACACGCACACACATACATATATATATATATGTATAACTTTTTTTTTCCTGTATTCGTTAAGCACAAGCAGAATCTCCCAGGTCTGCTCCATCATTGAGATTTACTCAGTGCAGTTTTTTCTTTAACTCCACATCCTGCACATGTAGAAAAGTTGGTCCCTGGCACCAACCCCACTGCTCACAGAGGGCATCCTGCTTTATTTACAGGACGGACAACGTTCCCTGAGCAACCATCCCCAGGTGATTCTGGATCCAAACTTTATATAGGGGCAAGGCCAGGGTGGTTTACCCCCCCCACCCCATCCCCACTGTCTGTAGAGGAATCAATCAGAAAAGTGCAGGCTTGCTGGGCTTTTAGGCTGGAACTTAATCCCTTCAAATCAGTGTCACTGTGCTCCCAGGCACTGATTATTCAAATAATGGCTTGATAGTTTAAAAAAATATAGATATTTATTTCTAGTTCTCAGAAGAAAAAAACAAAACAAAACACTGTATTTTGTTTCAGATGTGAAATGGTATAAAGGAAAATCATGGCTTTACTGGGATACATCTCCTTGCTGGCTATGCAGGTAGGTGCCCTCACTGCAGGGAAAAGCCAGCATGGTAAATGCAGGTGAGATTGCCCAGAGTAAAGACACGCCTGCTGCTGTCTCTTCACTGCTAAAATTCACTCTGCAGCTGATTTCAGCCTTCTTGGGAATGTTGTAGCAGGTGAGGGGCAAAAAAAAAACGATTGGCCCTTTAGATGGTGAGGTTTTGGTGGCCCTATGGCCAGTTATGGCTTTTCCTTTGAAAAAAAGTTGTCCGGGCAGAGAAAACCAACAGTGCTTTGTGAAGATCTGGAGGAGAAATGGTCTGGGTCATAACTGGAGCTCTCCCACTGCATCCCATGGATATCAAGGGTCACTGCTGCCTGTTTGCTGGGCTGTAGAAGGTGCTGAGCAAATGGCAGCACCACCACAAGTGGTTCAGTGACTGCATTGCAGGCTGTGCATCATGGTGGCAGGAAAGCCAGGGCAGTCTGAGGGTCCTTGAAAAGCTCACAAAAGCACATGTTCCCTCTGAGTTACCTGAATTTGTAGGCACCAAGAACCATGTTTGGGTGCTGCAAGTTGCCTGCTAGAGCTTTCCAACCTCTGTTTATTACGTTTGGAAATCTGTACATGTCCCCCACCTGCTCATTTCCTGCAGGCACCAAGGAGATGCTAGCTCAGATAGGGCTGTGGGTGCAGGTGGGGTTAAGCAGAAGACGTAGGCAACGGTGGCATGGGATGAGGATGCAGGTGCTGGCAGAGCAGAGGAAGTGAGGGTGATGCAAAACAGCAAGATGAGAGATAAGGTTGAGACGGAAATGAGAATGCAGCATCGTCTCCTCAGTATGCTTATGGGACTTCTAACAGCCTACCAAAACCAGGCTGCAGGTGGAGGGCATCCCTGTGCCCACCCAGCAGCACTGGGACTGCTGAGAAATGGGGTTGGATGGGTGGATTCATCACTCTTTTCTCAGCCTGTGGATGTGCTCTAGGGGAGCACTGCTGGCAGATGCTTGTCCATCTTTGTCCAGAGGAGATATGCTGCTGCTGCTGCTGCAGCTGATAGGAGGTGTTAGTAATGCCCAGCCACTTCTCTGTGGTGACCTTGGTGTTTCTATTCTCAGCCCTTCTTCCCTGACCTTACAGTACAACTGATTACTATCCATTTTATAATTAAACTTAGCCTGATGCTGAACTGTTTCCACATCATCTCCTTTCTAGACTAAACAAACCCCATTTCTTTAGCATTTCCTAATAAGCTATGGTTACTAGACCTCATCACTTGTACTCCTCTGGGCTTCCTCCAGCTCATCAACATCATTCTTACCCTGGTGGGCAGTATGTTCCAGTCCCAGTGCCAGCTGAGAAGAACAACGTATTCACATCTCCTACCACCAAGGCTCCTGCAACCATATTGCTATCTGGCATGTATCTTTCTGCCAAGGTCCCATCCCCCTGACACATGCTAAACAAAGCATAAGCCTTTTCTCAGCTCTGCCTTCTGCTTCGTTTTGGCCAGTTTTACACCTGAGTGACTGACATTTTCTCTGCTTCTCTGGTGAATTCCCATCCTACTGCTTTTGGGCAGCTCAGAGCATCCCATGCATTGTATGTGGGTACTGTCCCTGCCACCAGCAGTGCTGCTAATGACAGTATTGATTGCAGCTGTTCTGCAGACAGGCATCCCGCTTGTTGCTCCAGCAGTGTCTGCTCAGTTCATCTAGACCAGGTTTCTCATCAGCAAAACCTTGCTTAGGAGAACACCAGGGTGTAGTTCCTGTCCCACAGCAGGAACTTCTGTTCTGCCCCCTCCCAGCCCATATTAGCTGCACCCACGCTTAGCAGGGACTGTTTCAGGCAGGAAACCTCCAAATGATAGTGAGACAGCTGGGGAGAAGTGCAAAATGCCGAGTGGGTGTGAGCTCTGCTGTGCAGATCAGAGCAGGACTGGGGTCATGCTCATGGGCTCCTGTTACCAATTTCAGTGTTTTTCTTCCCAGCCGTGTGCTGTGTGTGCCCTCCAGCTCCTGAATGCCAGCACCTAAATCCTGACACACATCATGGCATACAACACAGGTGATGGAGGCCATTGATGCCCACACCTGGACACTTGGGCTACATCAGAGCAATACGGACCTGCTGGCTCAGGCTTAGCTGAAAAGCATGAGCACCAATCCCAGCCCACACAGAGGTCAGAGCTCTGGGCTCAGCCTTGAGATAAAATCATTTATTCTGGATTATTTCTCTTTTTCCGTCACCATTCTCCCTCTGCAATCCAGCTATGAGTTTGCAAGGTGTGCTCCCAGCCAATGAGGCTGCTTCTGTCTGCGATGCCCTAAACCTCCTCTGTCCTCATCCCGCAGCAGGGATGGGCCCCGCAGACTCCTGGCACAAGTGGTTTCCCTGCTGACCCCGGGTCTTCAGATTACTGTGAGCTGAGCTAATGCTGACAGCTCCCAGACAAGCAGCTTTCTCAGGAAGCACCATCCTGGAAAACACAGCCCCGGAGAAAATATCCTCCCCCGAGCCACAGAGAATGACCCAAGCCTGCAATTTCTCCCTTGCTGTCTGGAAACGACCAGGGTTTTGTTTTCCAAGAGATTAAAACACAGGGTAGGGATGTTATTTTAGGGAACGGCTGAGCCCCATCAGACCTCGTCCTGTTTGTGCAGATGCAGAGCCGGGCTGGGCTCCAGGCCACCGTCCTCCCCCCGCGGGGATGGATTTGGGCTTTGGAAAAATGACGCGCGGAGGCACAGAGGGGGCTGCTCTGCAGGTGGTGCTGAGCTATTCCAGCCATGGAGCACAAACATGATCGCAAACAAATGAAATCCTCCCCCTGAAAAGCTCATTTATACCTGGGATTAATGCCGGGGATCACTGTGAGCAGGGGGTCATGTATGGCTGTGGATTTTGGTCAGAGTGACAGAGTTTGTGGTGAAGGGATGCTCCACAGAGTGCTGGACCTCCCACAACAGCGGGCGTGTTTGTGGGGATGGAGTTGGACTGAGGTCCCTCCTGCATCACTGATCAGTGAGGGCACAGGAGGCCCTGCAGGACACTATATCTTGGTCAACATTCGCCCTTCTGGTGGCAGTCCATGCTTTACCCTCTCCATCTGTGTTCCATGCTCTTGCATCCATCTATTTTTTTACAACTCCCCCTCAGAAAGACTCCCAGACCCTTTCTCTCCAGCAAGGTAGTTCAGTCCATGCTTAACTCATTGCTACAGAAGCCCAAAGCACAGTTTCTTACGGATTTTGCACACACACTGTGAGTGTATCTTAAGCCTACTGTTTAGGTGTCTCTGGAGACACCTGGAGGAGTCCATGGAGAGACATCTGCACCTCCAATGCTGTGAATGTCCTTCAGTTAGATGCCTAAGTGCCACATTCAGGTGGGCATCTCATTCTTTTCCGCTCCGCTGAATTGCCAAAGGACAACCAGCTCAGAATGATATCCAGTTTGAAGATGCTGAAGTCAGTGCAGATCAATGAACCTGATCGCACAAACTGCCAGCTTCAGGCGAGTAAATAATCTGTATTGGCAACAGCTCCATGTTGAAGGTGCAACCTCAGCTGTAATGGCCTTGCTAGTGAGGATGGGCTCACATTAATAGCTCCCTCTGTGCTGGAGTGCTGATGTGTGGAAAATGGGCTGAGCTCCTAAGGGACACAATCAGCTGTCCATTTCCATGGAAGCAATCCACGATTTGGCACTGTGGGACCTGCACATGTTAAACCACAGCTGTTCTTAGCCCCCTCCAACAGTTTTTCATCTAAGACCTTGCTAACTATCTGAGGGCACACAGAGCTGTTGATCTTATCACTGGTGGGACACGTCTGTTCAGCAGGTCGCAGTGACCACTGCTAGCCAGGGGATGTCTAAGTGCACATGCACATGGGGAAGCCACCTTTGCCCTGGGTGGGCTGGGAGTCACGGGAGCATCTCTTCCCCAGTGAGCCTGCAGATTCCACCAGAAGTCCTCCTTAGTTGTGTTGAAATTCTTCCTCCATGGCTACCACTCTCCAGTCTCTTTACTACTGTCCATCCACATGACACTGGGGGTAGGAAGTTCTGATGATCAATTTTACCATAAATGGTTTCTTACTGAAAGAGAATCTGGAGGGAAATCATTGCTTTCAGTGGGATTTTTAATGATTAACTACAGAAAGAAAATCAGTTTGTGGAATGAAAGAAGCGAGTAGGTTTGAAGATGAGAAGGGATGGGAAAGGGAAAGGGAAAGGGAAAGGAAAAAAGGAAAGGCAAAGGATAGGGATGGAGTTGGAGATGGAGATGGAGATGGAGAGATGGAGATGGAGATGGAGAGATGGAGATGGAGATGGAGATGGAGATGGAGATGGAGATGGAGATGGAGATGGAGATGGAGCTCTCCAGGAGAAAACATCACTGCAACATTCAGCAGGGCTAACTGGGTGCCTCCCAATCAACATTAGAACACAGAAGGTTTCCCAGTTCCTGCCAAGCCTCTGTTCAATGTGAAAAAGGGCAGCCTGTCTTTCATTTTTATGTCACTGACAGATGACCTCATCTCCTGCAGAGAGAGGGAGGAGAACTGCCTACGGCAAAGTTCCTTGGTGCCAAGACCTCATCACTCCTGGCAAATGCAGAGATATCCCATCACATGGAATAATCTTTGCTTTCTGGAATCTGCAAAAGCATTAAAATTGGGGTTAGGATGGGAGGAGTGTTAGGGAGAAGAGTTCCAGACACACTGGTTAAATTAGCCTGGAGGTATGTGACGCAAGGTAACAAACCCTTATAGTAACCCCACGTGCTGGGTACACGTTCAGCTTTCTGGCGTGCTGAGAAGCACTTTCCTGCCCAGTTCTGGTCGTGTGATTTCAAGAAGACTGGGAACATTTCCAAGCTGGGACTTGGGGACTTCAGTTCCCCGGAGCAAAATGAGTGTTAAAGACTGCAGTGTGACTTCGTGTTGATTTTTGTTCCCCTGGGGTTTTGTATTAAATGCTCTCCTGGCACGCAGAGAACAATGATATTTTGGGAACGCCCATCGGGAAATGTTTGGCCGCACCCTCGCTTTCTCTGGACTTGGAGTCTCTCCATTAAATTGAATGGAGTGAAATGAGATGTTTCCACTTACACAAGCGAGAAGCTGGAAACGCAGCTGCGCTGTGCGGAGATTTTAAAAATGCAAGTTCTCCAGAAAAGAAAATAAAAGCTTCAAATGTCAGGGTGGCTCCGAAATCAGTGAGATGAGGGGGCTGCCAGATCACATAGGAAGCCATGGCTGCAGAGCTGAGCTGAGCAGAGCAGGGAGCTGTGCTGGTGGCAGGAGGGTTGCAAAATGGTTTCCTGTTGACTTCTCTCGTGTTTTTTTCCTCTATCAACCACAGACTCTACCTACGGCACCAGCACTGTGGGGGGAATCCCTATCCCTGATACCCATAACTTCCATTCTTCCTCTCTTGAACCAGGATGCAGCTGCATGTCCCTGCCCACAGTCCCTTGCACTGTCCCCTTGCACCCACAGAAGACCTCCTCCCTGGTTCTTCATGTCATTTAATCTCTTGAGATGATTAAAATAGTATACTAACCAAAAGACTCAGTTGTAATGAGAGTAATAGGGTATAATTGCATGGACTTCATTAACAAGCTGTAATCTGTTCTGCTGTAGAGGGGAAGGATTCAGGGTATTACTCTCTTTATTTTTGCTTGAAAGCCTCAGCTTTGAGGAAGTGATCCCTAACTGAGGTAAAGCACTGTAACTCAGTGGGTTTCTTACTTTGGGGGCTGTTTAAGCACAGAGTTGGTCCAGGTGAGCAAGGGATGGAGTCTGGCCACACAAGGACATGCCAAGAGGCTCCTTTCCCCTAATGCCGTTCTCTCTGCAACGTGCCCCATGGATGAATGAAGAATTATGGCCTTTTTCACCAGACCATGACCCTTTGGGTGCTCACGAGTAAGGAAAATCATCAAATTCTCTGTCTGCAATTATCTGCTAATCTGGTACTGATAAACACTGACTGTCTGGCCAGCCCCGAAGCACAAGTCTGTTAAGGAAAACTTGACTTACTTTTTTTTTTAAGTTTCCTTTATTTATTTGATTTGGGCCTCTGAGCCTTAAACTCATGCTTTTGTTTGGTTTTGGGTTTTGAGCCTTCCCTGTCACGGAAAAGGGCTTGGAAATAAAAACTAAACAAAGACGAAAGATGAGAGCCTAATGGAAATACTAAGCCAAGCAGCAGGGGATTTGGCCCTCATAAAACTGAAACTCTGAAAGCCCTGGAGGGGTCTGTCCCCATGCCCAGGCTCTGGTGTCCCCTGTGGCCAGTCCAGCATGGCTTTACCACTGTCTGGTGGCTCTGGGGATGGTTCTGCACACAGTGGATGTCACCAAGCCTGCCCACAAGATCCCATGAAGTCTCCACAAGCTTTACACTGGATTTTGTGGGCTCTTTCCTTAAACAAAAACAAAATCATGTTTATAGAAATCCACTTGCTTGGTCTGGCCTCTCCCTCTGTTGGGCACTTCTCCTCCCACCAAGGTACCACTATCTCAGATGCCTCACCAAACTCCAGGGATTGCCCTTTACTCTAATCTTATGACCATTTGATCACTTGGGCAAATTCTTCTGAGATGAAGGAAGAGTGGGCACAAGGAAGCCACAAGGAAGGCACAATGAATGCTTGAGAGCCTCAAAACCTCCTCTGAGCTCAGCTCAAAGCTTGTATTTTGTTTCAAATGTGAGTTGCTTTGCAGTTGAGAGGAAATCCAGGCATTTATGAAACACTCCGCAGTTCAAACTTGGAGCTGTGCTGTCCTGGCTGCTTGATCAATAGCATCTGGCTGAAGCTCATAATGAAAAGCAGGCGGCTGGTTGTTCAGGGGTAAGAAACTGCTGTGATTTGAACTAGTAAGAATAGGCTTAAGTCAGGACAGGGACACTCGGGCTTCAGAGAGCTCTGCTATTCTATCACCCATCTGATTAGACCTGGGTAGACAGCTGCACTTCATCAGCACGGCCTCCTTTGCCCTCCTCTCCTCCCTTTGAGGAACAATTCATTTCTCATGTCCATGGGGCATTAGGGGTGCAAATCCCAGAGCTGCAGCATGGATGCTCAGAGCCACAGCCTGCCCACTTCTGGGGCTCAAATCAGAAGTTTTAAGCATCTGAGCATCTTTGATACTCCAGCTCTGCTGAGGACCTCCAGCTGCCTCCATGGGGACAGAAATAACTGGCTCATCAGATCCTGCATGGGGTCGGGATTGTTTGCCTGTAAAGCTCACATAGGCAGGGAACACACAAAGTCTGTTCTCTCGTGTGCTTTTGGGCATAGGAAAAGGGACTCGAGGAAGTTGGGCACTGGAGTGCCAACCAAAGAGCTCTCTGAAAGGCTCTGGGTGTCAGAATGATCTGTGGTGGCCTGGATAGGCTGTGCCAATCCCCCTCCTTTGCTCAAGGTGACTTTGATCTGTTTCCTGTCCTCAGGCATTGGTTGTAGGCAGCACAGAGTCAGGCCTGGCATCTGCTTGGGTGAACATACCAAGGACCTCAGCAATGTGCTCCTCTTTCCTGCCTTGCTTAGAAGTCCTCTGAGTGATGATGGGAGGTGACCACGATGAGGCCAGTGTCATCTCACTTGCTTCAGCAACCAGAAGCATGATGCCATCCCTGCCTGCTAGCCCCTCACTAGTGTTTGCCAAAGCTCCTGAATACATCCAGGAAGGCTGGGCTTGTAGAGCTCCTCCAGTACCACCTGCCAGCTGATTTTTGTTTTGCACACAAATGTTTTTCTTAATGCATCTTATGTCCCTGATTAGAATTGCAATAGAGGGTAGCATGCAGAAAAGAGCTGTGCTTATCCTCCATAATGTTTTCATGTTCCTCTGCCTCCTGCTGAATCACATCATCCAGCTTGGGGCTGGAAGTAGTAAACTGTGGGGCTGAGTGAAGTTTTCTGTTCTTCAGAATACTGCCTGAAAAGGGGGAAAATGGATTTCTGGTGAAAGATTAGTCCTGCTGCCTGGAGTGCTGGTGTCCTTAGGGGCCATGTTAAGGGTGGTACTGGCAAAGCAGGCCCTGCAGCTCGGTGCCTCGAGCTTGGAAAAGGGTAAGGAGGGAGAGGGGACACACAGCTGGGATGTAGGGGTTGTTCTATGAGCTCAAGCATGACATAGATGAAATCTGTTGTAGCCTGTTTGCAAGAATATTTTTCAACCAGATACTGCACAGTTCTCCCAGGGGAGGTGGGGTGATAACTCACCACCATCTACCACCTAGGACTATGCAAGACCTTTTTAACTGAAAAACCTTTTAATAAAATCAGCTGCAAGTCACAAAGTCACCAAGTCTCACCAGCTTAAGCTCAGAACAAGCTGTCAGTACAGACTGAACAAGCTTCCTTTGGTAAAGTGCTTCTGCAACAATCTGTCTTCTGATGAGATGAGCAGTCTCAGGTCTCCTGCAGGTTGGGATTTCCAGGTGGTAGATGGGGTTTCTGCATCTAACCTTTCTATCTTCTGCTCTTTCATGAGGCAAGGACCCCATGAGGATTTGCATGTCCTCTTCCCAGCCACTGACACTGATACTCTCCATCCTTATTGCATCCTGGCAGGACAGAGCAGGGCTTCTGAAACAACCAGGCATTTCTGCCACCAAAGTGCTTCCTCACAGAAGGGCTGAAAACAGACCCAGAAACAAAATGTGTTCAGATGTTCTCTCATGGTGGCTGAAGTGTCTGATGGAGACAGATGGGATTTGGCTTCAATTTCACAAGGCAGGCTGCTCAGATCTGCACTGTTGTGCAGAATAAGATGCCGAGCTAGCAATAACCAGCAATTTGTGGGCAGGGTTCTTGCCTGGGAACGCAGACCCATGGGTTCATACTCCCACTTATTTGAATGAGGTATATTATTTTAGGTTGGATGGTTTTCTCGGGACCTCTAAATGAAAGGGTGAGTTTCATTATCCCTCAGCAAGAAAACAAACTTTGAAAGCTCAGCCTCCCCTCTTGAATGCAGAACCATGGCTTTCTGAAGTTCAGCAGCTGATGCAGCTTGGGAAAGCCTTGTGGTGAGAGCAGCCACCATCCCAAGGGATGCTCTCACCCTCTGTGCTGTGAAGGACCTCATACTACACTGGGGCCACCTTGGGAGGCTGAGGGTTTCTTATGGCATGCTAAAACCCACCCACAAAGTAGGTGGTCTGACATGTAAAATCATAGAATCATTAAAGTTGGAAAAGACCGCTGAGATCACCTAGTCCAACCATCAACCCATCAAACGTAGAAATGTGTTGGCTTGCAGGCATCTAGCTTAATGCAGTTGCCACCTCTCATTCACAGCAGGGCCCTCTTCAGAAAAGCTGAAGGCTACCAGTGCAGTTCAGATGGAAAGAATCACAGGGATACCTCCTGGTCGTGGACTTTTACAACCACGTGGCTAATCCCCCAACACACATGCAGGCCACCCTGATTTACTATGGGTGATGACCATGGTTGGTCTGCTCATGCACAACTCACATACCCATCCACGGAGCTGCCAGCAAAGCCCCCACCACTGTGCTGGGGCAGTCAGCTCCTCCCCAAAGGGGATGAATGAAGAACAGAGCTGCCCTCCTGAGAAGGCAAAGATCACCTCCAGGTCCAGCAAGCTGGAGGGAAGCAAACTGAGCAAGACCCAACGCTTCCCTTGAGCAGAAATGCCCAGGAGAAGGAGCGGCAAGGAAAAGAGGTGACATCAGGAAAGCACCTTTTGTGCTTTTTCCTTGAAACTCTGGTGAAAGAGAGCTTCCCTCCTGCCCTCAGCCACCCACTTCTTTTTGCCCCACTGGAGTGACTTGCTGTGATGGCTCAGAGGATAAGAACCTCGAGCAGATGATTTTCTGCACTGCCATTTCTATGCACATTGTTTCTCCTATGGATCCAATTAACCAGGCTCTCTTCCCAGACACGGGCTGCAGCGAAAGCACGTTCTTTCTATTACTGGATGTATTGAAAGAAAATAAAAAGAAGCAGCCCCAAATTTGTCAGCACTGAGAGAGTAAGACCTCAGCAAGAGTATTTTTACATAAAGCATCAGTTTTCAAACGAATCAAAACCATTCCGCTCCGATCATATTTCGCATGGGGTATGGGGTTTAACAGCCCACATCACACAGCCCTGCAGATTGACACCACATTGACTTTGTCATTATGGTCTCCCCGTCGGGAAAAACAGTTTATCCCAGGAGATCCATTTTTTCAGACCAATTCCAGAGGGGAAAAGCAAATATCCTAACACCAGCATTTCTCATAGGGCAGCAGTTTCTTTTTCCAATCAGTCCTAATTGTTTAAAAAATAAGATCTTTAGGGCTGCTTTTTTTTCCTTTTTTTTTTTTAAGTACTACAAAGTGTCCATCCCCCTCTATGTAAAAGGATTTTAATTCTGCCCTTCACCCTCTCTGAAGAGCTAAGGTTCCCTTTTCTCTTTTGCAAGCTGGTTGTCATTTCCTCTTCAAAATGCTGTTGCAATGAGGAATGTGCCCTGATAAAAATAGTGTTTTCACCTTCTGCTTCATCCAGACACAGACTGCCTTGCTGTAAAGTTGTAGCCATCCCTGCGTGCCACAGGGCTCTGGCCCTCCTGCTTCTTTGGAAACCATCTGCAAACCTTCCTCCTGGCTGAACCCTGGGCAGAAATGCCTCTTTGGCTGCTATCCAACTGGTGAAGCTCCCTAACCCAGGGCTTCACTTCATGGTGCTTGAGGAGATGAGGAACAAGGCGGGGAGGCGGGTGCTGGGATGCTGAGACCCAGCACAGCCATGGGAAGGGAGCAGGGGATGACAGTGGGTAATCTGGGACGACACCAGCATCCCTGCAGGGTTATGTGGTGCGGTTCAGCTGGGAGGGCTCAAAGAAGAAGAGAGGGGCAAAGCGAGACAAGGTGGATTTGAGTTTGAACACATGCACTGATGCACATCACTCCCAGTTCTCTGCTCGAGCATCCCCCCTGGGTGCACACACAAACCTCCTTGCAGACGCACACGCGGGCGAGCGGGTTTTGTTCCTTTATTACACATCGCCCAGCAAAGCAGCAGCCAGCACTGACAGGCTGCTCAGAGCTGCGGGAGGAGAGTCCTTCAGAGAGATTGCCCAAAGTGCAGTGATATTCACATTTGGCAATGATTCCTTTGGATCTACGGTGGCTGAGCCTGGATGATGCCTCCAGTGCAATCCCAACCAATCCTCCTGCAGCCTGCAGAGATGAGGGCATGTTTTGGGCAACCCTCTAAGGAGTTTGAGGGATGTGTAAACTTTTGACACCCTATAGTAACAAGCCTTCCCCCTCCCACCTCCCCCCACAGACATCTCAGCCCCTACCCACCCCCATCCCCCCACCGAGGCACCCCAGGGCAGCAGTGATGCTTTGAACCAGAAACCCTGACACAGGGTGAGGGTGTGGCTTTAGCTAACCTTCCCTGGCACTGATAGTCAAAATGCTAAGCTGCTTACAGGGGCTAATGGCAATACATCCATGCTGTGAGGCTGCATCTTCCCTCCAGCTGCCCTCCTCTCTGCTGCCCACCTTTCTCCACCTTAACCCAATGCTCAGGCTCCTCAGTTGCTCAAGCACAGTGTCTGCAGCATGGTCCCGCTTGGCTGTGGAGCATAGAGCATGAGGGTTGAGTTCAGTATCCATCATAGATGAGTTCCTGGCACAGTTCAGTGTCCCACCCCTCCCACCCAAAAGGCGTGCTGTGGCCATGTCCAAGTCCACGTATCCAGGAGGGTTGGGATCTACTGCAGGATTCGGAGAGAGGAAAGGAGGCTGGTGGTCGACAGCTGCTACAAGGAGGAGCCAAATGGGGTCGAAGTGGAGGAAGGAGGGGGAAAAAAAACAAGAACAAACTCAAAAAGGAGACAAAAGGGGAACGCTGGGATTTCAAGGGGTGGACGTCTACCTTCTAAAGGCAACAGGAGAGGAAAGGGAGAGTTGGCGTTCGGTGGTTTGGTGGGTGTTTATTTTTGGTGTCACTCACGATAGAAAACATATTCGGTGTAAGAGGTCCAGATCCTGTCGTCTGTCTGGTCATGGGCGAAGGCACAGGTGCCTGTGGAGTTGCAAGCCACCATGTGGAAGCCAGCATCAGCCAGTTTGTCAAAGGCTTGCTCCAGGAAGGTGAATTTGAGGTAGTACCGAGAGGTGTACCTCTCCGGGGGCCTGTCCGGGTCCCTGCTCTCATTCAAGGTATCCCCAAAAACCTCCTTGGCCAGCGATGTCTTGCCGCAGACCATGATCCGTGCCACGCGGCGGAACTTGGCATCCGTCTGGCTGTCCCTGCCCAGCGTGTAGGAGCCGCGGTAGCCGATGGTGATGAACCCAGCCCTGCGGACGTCAGAGCCAGCAGCGCCCGCTGCAGTGCCCCCGGCACCACCAGCCCCAGTGCTGGGGAGCACAGTGCTGGCAGTTGTCAGGCTGCGCGCGGTGTCAGCGCTGGGGGACAGCTCCTCAGGGTCACTTTGGCACGGGTCATCTCCTAGTGAGTTCTGCTTGCTGAGCTTTGGGGCCAGCATCTTCACCAGCTCCGGCAGCATGAAGTACTCGGCCTCTCGCTGCAGCCGGCTGCGCTCCGGGAAGTGCTCGGGCAGCACCAGCTGCTGGTCCCTCATGTAATCCAGGATGTAGCGGAAGAGGAAGCCGTCCCGATCCACGAAGAAGCGGCCCTTGCTGTCACGAGCCAAGGAGCGGACGTTCTTCTGCGTGAACATCTCCCACAGCAGCGATCCCGGCACGCTGATCAGGGTGGGGTGCCGGGTGATGTAGACTTGTCCGCCCACATTGAGCTCAATGATTTCAGGGAAAGGCAAATCCTCGCTGGGTTTGGCACAGCCCGCGCTGTCCGCCAGGGCCATTGTGAGCTACTGCTGCTTCCCACCTGCAACAGAAAGCAGCACCGTGCCCGTGTTAAGCTTGCCAGCCAACGCGGTCCCACCAACCCCAAACCCAATCACACTCAGGTGAGCAGTATGAGATCAGGCCCCGTCCCTATGGCAGCCTGGAAGTCAGCTCTCTTCCCTAATCCTTATCTTGGATTAGCATGCCAAAGGAGCAGGAGGGGAGTTAATGAACCACAAGGCTGTCAGGAAAGCAAAAGTACATGACAGAGTGGCAGCGCTCTTGGCACTCCTGCTACATGCTCGCTCCTGGAAAGTACTCAATAGAGGCTCAGGCCAAGCTGAGGACTGCTGGGATCTCCCCAGGGGTCTGGGACCACTGGGCTGCAGACACAGCTTTGGGTCAGATACCCCTTATTTTCCAAAGACAAGCTTTTTATCTGACATCACTGGAAACTCCAAATCAGCGTTCACATAAACCTGGCTCAAGAGATGGGCTTCCAGCCCAGCCCCTGCTCTGTGCAGGGGTTTGGGACCGCAGGGAAAAGGGGTTTCCCTGCAGCAACCCCAGTAGTGCTGCCCGATGCTCAGCCCGGTGTGATGCCAGCACAGCTCTTAGGACGCTGTGCTCCCCGTGGGGCCGCGTCCCACATCCAGAAGATATCAGCAGGCATTGCCACGTCCCTGTGTCCTGCCGTATGGCCCCGTGGGAGCGGCATCAAAGCGTCCTCAACTCAAATTACACAGAAATCGGAGGGCAAAGGCAAAACTCGCGGGTGGGGAGAGCTGAGGCTGAGTTTTGCCACCGCGTGTCCTTCCAGTTCATAGCGGGGGGACTTCGGTGGGAGCGAGCTCCGAGCTCGGGCGGGGATGGAACGGGGGCTCCCCCTGACTCCCACCTCCCGGGTCTGCTCTTCGGCGGCTTTGAGTCCAAGACCTTTTTTGGGGAAGGATAAGCACGGGGGGGAAGGACGCACAAAGCATCCCCCCGTACACAGCGGCTGCGGAGCCGGAGCCGCTCCCGGGGTGCCGGCGATTTGGGGCCGCTCCCGTTCCCGGTTCCCCGGTGCCCCCATTACCTGCGCTGGGCGCTGGGCAGGGCGGGCCCAGCAGTGCCGCTCCGTGCCGTGCTGCCGCTCCGTGCCGCTCTGCCCGCCCGGCCCTGGCCCCGCCGTTTTATGGTCGGGAAAGCTGCGAGCGCCTTCCCCCGGCAGCCCCGGACCCGCCTCGCCCCCGCCTTCTCTCTCCTCCTTCTCCCATCTCTGCACATCCCCCCCCCATCTCCCCCCCCCCTAGGACTGGGGGAGCTCCGGGCCGGGAGATACCGAGATGGATGGGGGTCCTCTTCCAAATTAGGGATTGGTCCCCGATGCCCTCATCCAGCGGGGAAATCCTTGTGGCACCCACGCTGCAGTGGCACCGCGCACAAGGTGGACACGCGTCCCAAGGAGAACGATGTCCTGGCTGCCCCTCGTCCTGCAGCCGCCCCCCCGTGTCCCCACATCCCCTCCCTTCCCCCCCATCCCCATCGCCGTGGGGTTCGCAGTGTCCCCGGATGCGCAGATCCCTGCAGCCCCGTGCAGCCCTCGCTGCTTTGTCCTCACCCGTATTAGCACCCACGTCAGGCCTAATGGGGACACCGCGAGGCAGAATGGAGCTGCACAGCCCTGACCTGAGATTATCCGCGGTTTTATTTATGTGACACCTGTCAAATTTTATAAGGGCAGGAAGTGTAATTTTTTTTTTTTCTTCACCTGATGTTCAGACCTCGCACGGGAAAAAGAGCCCCAAACTAAATAAACAAACAAACAAAAATAAACCAGGAAAGAGAAATAGGGACTTTTAAAACATTCTAGTACTTTTTTAACCTCAACATTCTATTTCACCTCCGAACGATAGAGCTGAAAAGATGCTGAGAACGGGGAGTTAAATTCCCCTCCATCAGTTTGTTGTGCAGCTTGATAAGAGGTGGGTATTGTACCTGACCAAAATGCTGTCTGGGAGCATGGATGGAGGAAGGGAGGGAGGGATGGATGGAGGGATGGATGGATGGATAAGTGATGGAGGTTGCTTTGCTTATAAGGTAATTGAAACACTCTTTGAAAATTGTTTGTGGGCAACTTTCCCATCCCCATGGAGGTAGGGAAGCACTGTAGCCCATCCTCCCTCTCACCCATCCTGGCAAAAAAGCAAAAATATGCAGGAAATTATCTTGATACCAATAGCTGTGCTCTCTAGCCAAAATCCTGGTGGCAGAAGACAAAACTTTGTCTGATACTAGCATGAACAGATGTGGAACAAGGAGCTTTTGGACCCGTGCAGATGTGAGCTGCCAGATGCAAAGAACAGGCATGTTGTGAGCGCAGCTGGGCTTTGCATTAAAACTTTGCAGTGCAGCAAGGGCAAAGTCATGAGCCATATGGAGAGGAGAAGGTGGAGGGAGGAGTTTTGGGTGTATATTAGACTTCAGTTCCTGGAAGTACTTAAGTTTCTCCTCCATCCTGCCCTCTACTTTCCCCAGCTTTGTCAGAAGGAGTTCTCAGGATTTTCTAGTGCTCTATCAAACTTAGCTGAAGTTGGCAAACAAAAATAAAAGCCAAAACCCATTGGAGAGGGCAGAGGCAGAGGCACACTATCTCAGACAGTATGCACATGTGCGTGCCTGCCCTGCAAGTATATTAATATTGTTTCCTTAGGGAAAGAGCCTAAAAGTAACCTGAATTTGACAATGCAGTTGGAAGGCTGCCCTTGGGGAGTGACTGGGAGGCTTCTCACTGAAAATCCTCTGCCCATAACACTTGGCACACTGGCACTGCTGTTGTTGAGGACCTGGGAAGAAGTGGAGAAACTCAGGTTTGTCCTAGATGCTTAGTGCATGGCTCCAGGCATGAGCAAACTAGTGAAGGTGTGTTTTTACCCAGCATCTGTGACAATACATCCTGGAAGGTTAAGTTCAGAAGGCTGAATATTAAGATGTCTCTTTCCTCTCCAGTTAGTGTTCAGGTGGATTAGATTCATTTTGCCAGCAGGGAAGCGCTGCTGCCTTCAACAGGCCATCCAAGCACAAACACACCGTGCTGCTTTAGTGCTTTACTGAAACACAGGTTGGTGTGTATATTATCATCAGCTGACATAGGAAACATCCAGGCCTCTGATGATATTTCTTGAGCAGTGTGAAGTACGAGCTCTGGAGAAATGGAAGGTGGTTGAGACCATAGAAGCAATGAGCACAGAAAAAACCACCAAGAGCTTTCAAAAACCAGTCTTGACAAGTTCTTCTGGAATGAACAGAACAGAATTTGGGTCCCTCTCTGGCTCCTGAAGATTTTTATCAACCACAACAGTGGAACATGATTCATCCACATCCCAAGAGAAGGAAGGAATGGGCTTAATTTGTATTTGTTTGCATCCACTCTGTTATTTACTGAAAATGTGGTCTGGTGATTGCAAGTAAGGCACTGGCATAGCTTTCTGGCTGCTATTTTCAGCTGTTCATGTTCTCTGAGCTTGGACATAATTTGTTTTGCCTTGCAGGGCCATGACCTCTTCATTAGAAGACTGGAGGGGGGGCTGACCTCTGCAGTTACTGTGGGCATTGCTAAATTCCCATTGTGTTACTCCACAGCTCTTTGGAAAGTCTTTAAGGATGTATTTTAGGGACCGAAAGGACTATAAACTGAAAACAAGGCAAGTGCTTTTCTCAGCTAAGAAGGCAAAAAATCAAAAAAAATTCAGCTACAAGCCCTGGTCTCGTGCTACATCATGTTGAGGGTTGCTGTCAGAGAACTGTTGGTGCTACATCTGCTCAATCAGTTTCTTATCTAGAGACAACAGGGAGAAAAGACTATTTGAGTGACGGATATTTGTTAGAGGAAAAGTCTCCTATTCCATGTACGTCAGAAATACCTGGCTGATTGCACACACAGGTTCAAATTCCAGCCTGCTGCTGTTACAATTCACAAATGAAGGCTGAGCGCAGGGATCTGCTCTTTTCTTCCTCCCTGCTGTATTTCTCTCAGCTCTCCTCTTGCTGATCTCACCCTGCAGGCTGATTAGAATCCCACTGCGGGATTTCCAAATGTCAGTGGAGGATCATGACCAGACAGGAGGAGGATGCTCACCCACCCTTAGCTGCCCATAAATCAACATAAACTCGCTGGCATCCCAGGGACAGAGCCCTGGCTCTTCTCCTTCCCCTCTCCTCCAGGAGCTGTGCGGCTCCGTGGACATGCACAGACCTGTACACACATGAAGTTAACTGGAAGTGACCATCCCTGGAAGGAGTAGCCTGGAAACTTCAGCTATTGCCAGCTTCTATAAAAAGTGGTTAATCTGCTGCTGCTCGACCAGGAGCTCAGGTGGCTTTGCTGCACTGGGGACAGAGGGCAAGTGTCTACCTGCATCTGACCCCAGCTATCGTGGTCCCATTTGCCACGGCGACCAGACTTCAGGCTGGCATTTCAATAATTTACTTACACATCTTATCCTTCCCATTTTTAGCAGCATCTGCCAACTTGTGCTACAGTTGTGTCCTTTCCATGACAGATCGGTTCGGACAAGGAAGGCGAAAGGCTGAGCTTAATGGTGCACTTTAATTGGCTTTTCATTATGAAGGCTCAAATGTCTTTGAGGCAAAGCACGGTTAGGAATCAGAAGCAGATGGGGATCAGGCTGCAAACTCCTCCTGAGATGTGGGAGTTGCTGAAGATGGAAGTTTTTGTTTGGTATCATCACTGCAGGACGGGTTTCTGAGATCATCTCCTGTGCTGATGAAATCAACATCATCATCATCAGTGACTCCAGAGGTGATGGAAATACAAAATTGGAGCTGTGTTCCCATCCTAGTGTGGCATTTGTTAGCAGTAGCAAGAACATGCGTAGCACTGATCTCATTTCCCCATCTGGAGTCAGGAGCTGGATGGCCACTTAGGAATTGCTCAGCCCTAGAGCAGAGACATCTCACGCTGTCTTTTAGAATCATAGAATCATTAAGGTTGGAAAAGACCTCTAAGGTCAAGTAGTCCACGTACCACCAATATTGTGCACTGAACTGCGTTTCTAAGTACCACATCTCCACAGTTCTTGAGCACCTCCAGGAACAGCCTGTGACAGTGTCCAACCATTCTTTCAGAGTTTTTCCTAACATATAACCTTTTCTTCGGGCTGTCAAATTAAAACTATGACATAAGGCTGCCATGCTCGGAGTAAAACCTCAGGGAATTATGCTGGAACATGGGAACTGGTAAAGTTGGGAATATTTTACCACACTTCTAGTACTCAGAGGTTGTTGCCCAAGGGAAAGGGGGTTAGGAATGGCCTGATAGAAACATCTTCTGGAAAGCTGCAGAGCACCTCTGAACATAGGGTCACGCTCATATAGGCACTTGAGTACTCTTTGCAAAGCAAACATCCTGGCACAGTGTTTCTAGGATGCAGATCACTTACACAGGGAGCTGGAAAAAACCTGGGGACATAAACCTTCCCCCATACGCTCAGAATTTCATGCAGAAGAGATATATTTAGGTGTTATGCAGTAAGACCCAAGCTTGCATCACACAACAGAGAGATGTGATAAGATGAAAAGAACCAAAAGTCTCAACCACGGTAGATGGCAGGCGGGTTGCAGGAGGAACCTATGTGAGTCCTGCTGCAGACAGTCTGTTCCTTGGGCTCTGCCAGCACAGTGCCCTGGGGTGCAGATGCCATCTGGCTCAGCACATGCCAGTCCTCAGGCCAGGTTTTCTGCAAAGCTTGCTGGCAGACTGCTTGCTGCATCTCAGCTTGCGGCTGGGACTGTGTGAAGGTGGGGGGACATGGGGAGAACAAGTCATGCCAGCCCCACCAGCTTCTATATTATTTCTAAAGATGAGGAAAAAAAAATATGTGGACACAACACAGTGTGGACAACTCACAGATCACCAGTAATAAGGGCAACACATGTTCTTGCAAAGGCACATCTGTGCACATCACAGAGTTTCTCCCCTTGTTTTTTTCAAAATTGTGATGGGTGTGAAGATGAACTTCAGCAGTTCTTCCTCTTCTGATCTGGGGTTTAACTGTTTCATTTTGACTGCTTCAAGGCCAAGTTGAACGGGGCCCTGGGCAGACTGATCTGATGTATGGCAGCCAGCCCACGGCAGGGCATTGGAACTAGATGATCTTTAAGGTACCTTCCAACCCAAGCCATTCTATGGTTCTATGGTTTTCATGTTGTGTCCACAGGTTCTTCCCACAGAAAGAACAGATCTGCAGGTGTTTGGTTACGAAGAAGGGGTAGATCGGCCTCTCCACCAATATTTCCTTTCCCTGAGCACACAGCCCACATGCAGTGAGCAGAAGCATTAACAGAAGCTCTTATGAGAGATAAGGGCTTCCTGTATCTGATCTCTAATTACTTAATTGCGGGCCAAAGTTTATCAGATGGGAGTCTGGTTACCAGGGTTTTTTGTTGTTGGTGATGGTGGTTTTTGTTTGTTTGTTTTTTTCCTTTATTTCCTTCTTTATCCCCTTTATTTGTTTTTATTTTCCCAGTACCATACATCCAAAGCCATGAGTAAACCCCAACCCTCCCAACCTTTCCTGTGCTTCAAGCACTGGACAATGCTTCCTCCTATAGGCTGCTGTGTTAATTTTCAGCATGAAAGATTCAGTCTTGCTGGCATAGAACAAGTTACCGTGGTCATAGCCTGAGTCACATCTTCTAGGTAAAAGAAAAGGACAAATTTTGTACAGCTTTGGCAACACAGTCCAACACAGTACAGTAGTGGGGTGGTGTATGGGAACTGTTGAATCACGGCCTGAACCACTGATTGATCACCTGAGGCAAGCCCTGAGTCAGCCGCAGGGGCACAAGTGAGTGTGATTGGAAGGGGTGGAGTTTGACTCCACCTCTCCCAAGACCCCATTTAAGGGCTGACCACCAGCAGGGAAGGATCTCTGGTTGGAGATCCCTCCCTGGTGGAGTTATCAGCAAGCCTCAACCATCAGTAAGGTGAGCCAATCTCTTTTGCTATTTATTTGTATACCATCTACTTAAAGCCTACCAAAAATATACCGTCCTTTCGCACTATTTCCTTGAAGTGCTTTCCTTGGGGTTATTTGCCCTACAGGTGGTTATTGGGAAATAAATAATAATGAATGGAGCTGGGCTCAATAGTTGCTAAGGTGGCCTCAGAAGTGGTTGAGCCCTCCTCTGTACTCCCCATGCATTGGACTCAGGATTAGGGGTGATGATAAGGCCTGGGATGGGATTCTTATCATGTAGCACCCTGCTGGACCTTCAATTCATGGCTGTGGGGTCTGAGCAGGAGGTGGACTCTGGGCGCAATGGAAGCATTTCATTCATTCACCTCACCCAAGACTCACCTCTGCTTTAATCCACTCATTTCCTATCCAGGCATCACCTTACTGCCCTTAGCAAAATTCCACTTAAGGGATGTTTTACAAGTGGATTGAACTCATACCTAAATAAACCACAAAGTGATCTGCTGGAAATACGAAAGTCTTTGTTTGCTGGCATCTCCTGACTACTTGCCCTTGTGTTTCTATAGAGAGCATGTTGACAGCAATGCCACGCTACTGCTAGAGCAGATGACTTTGCCCCCACCTCACCTGCTTACGATGCTCATCTGTCAGCCCTGCCATGCTTCTCACTTATATTATTATTAGAAATGATGCCATGGCAATGCTAGGCAACCTGTATGCTAGGACTGCTGGAAAAAGCCTGTACAAATCATGATGATGCTGAACCATTTCCATCAAAAATATCAGAACATGGGTCAGTGACCTCATTTTCCCTTGCAGAGAGTAAAGCAGTGTTTACAAACCAAGAAAATTCCCAAAGATCACAGAGTCATAAAATCATTAAGGCCGGAAAGACCAGTAAGGTCAGCGAGTCCAACCACCAACCCATGCCTGAGACTGCTGTAGACTATGTACCACACTTACTCTTTTCTTGTACACCTCCAGGGACAGTGACTCTGCCACCTCCCCGGGCAGCCCATTTCACTTCCTCACCAAAAACCCATGGGGACTCTGCAGGATGGGCAAGGGGATTCAGGAGATGAACAACATAACTTCCATCTCTCCTGAATCTTCTCCACAGCTTTGGACAGAAACATCTTTTTGTCCTTTTCTTACTCTTTCCATCCTTCCTAGCATCAAAAGCGCTTCTCAGATAGAAATGAGTTCACACTGATGATATGTAAAGGAGGTGGAGGGGATCATGCTTGATTGCCTCCCCCTCCAGAGGAATGCATCAGGAGCGGGGCCAAAAGCACAACAGCTGTTAGTCACAAAATTGTAGCCACAGAATCATGAAAAAGTGCTGAATGGACATAACATTGAATGCAGGAATTTAAAGAAGTTTACTGTAATTACCATGTAGCACATCTGCCTGGAGCATATGGCTCTCCCCTCCATCACTGTACTGCTAGTGGCCTAACTTCTGATGTACCCTTGGTCTGTGAACCTATCACCTCTCCTTCAAAGTGCTTTTACCTCCTTTGTAATAATTTATCTCTGCTATGGAGGAACTGTAACCTGAATTGACAGGCAAGGTCACTGTCCTCATTCTACGCATCAGAACCCAATCACAGATGTGAGAAATTTCCCCAAGGTCACACCAGGAGAGGCACTGAGTGGGAAGGAAATGTCTTGCAGAGAGTAATGGAGAATAGAGAAATGCTGCAGTTTGGCGCTGAGCAGAAACCAAGGAATGTTGGAGGCTTTCCATGAACAAAATATGAGATCTCCCTGGCCTGCATGTTTCAGTCCTTGATGTGAATCAGGCTAGTAGGGACCCAGATCTGGTTCTTCTGCTGGTGAGTGAGGCTTCTGCTAATGGACCAGGGTGGGCGATGCTGCTTTGGAGCAGTTATACCATTTTGAGCCGAAGTCAGCTTCACTGGGGAGATGTCCCTCAAAACTGCTCTTTTGACAATGAAAGATTTTATGTCCATGACTCAGTATTTCAATTTTCTTGGAGAAGTCCCAGACACCTCTCTCAGTGGCACAAGCAGAAAATGGACCAGGGCCACCACCTGAGCCCCAAGCCTCCCCTCCTCCCTTCATCCTTTACCCTTCATTACCTCTCCTCTCATAAAGCTCATCCCTTGCTGCCAATAAAGCCTTGGCAATGCCGATGGCAGCAACTGGATTTAGAAACCAAGGGCAGAGGAGCTGTCCTGCTGCATAGTGACAGTTTATTGCCCTCTGGCACTGCACGGACCTACTGTCAGCAAGTGGCAAAGCAGCCTCTGTCAAAGCTTGATGCTTGGCATCACATGTTGAAGGAAGACATTCTGGATGAAACACTGACTAAATGATAAATGATAGAACTTACTTCTCGCTTAAGGAAAGTTAAGGTAGATGTTACCTTTAATTGCAGCCCCTGAGCAGAGAGAGGAATTGCTTTGCTAGGAAATACGTTTGATCTGTGGTTCTGTGCTTCTCATCATGCTGAGTGGATCCAGAAAGCACATGGAATATTGACATGGGGTAATTGCAGGAAAGCACTCCAAGCTGTCACGGACTCTAAAAGCCAGCAAATGTTGATCACGTAACCTCCTAGCACAGCACTGGCCCTACCCACTGCACAAAAAGCTCTGGAGAAACCTGAGTGTGTGGTGCCCACCAGGACCAGCACTCCAGAACAAGGACTGGTTGCCTGCATTGCCTCTCTGGTGTATACTGGGTTCTGCTGATGTTGCGTTAGAACTATAGAAACATAGAATATCCCAAGTTGGATGGGACCCATAAAGATCACTGAGTCCAACAATTGGCTGATGTTTCCTGCAGAAGAAAGCTGCTGCTTTTTGTGTGAGGTGATATGCTCACATCTCCCAAGGTAGAAGCTGTTTGGTGGAGAAGAAAACTGGGCTTTAAATCCTGCTGGTTGGTAATGGCACTTTGAATGGGCATTCCTGCCTCAGTTACTGCAGGTTTTGCATATGGGAATTTGGTGCTGACACAAAAACAGTTTGTCTTCAGGAAAAAGTGAGAAGTGCTGTGGATCAAGAGGAAGTTTGACAAGAGGCGAAGTACCCCAATACATCTCCTCCTGGGGACTTCCCTGTATGTCTTGCAGAAGACGTTAAGGACCTGGGAGTCCGTCCTTTAAGGTGGCTGCAGAAGGGTTAGTCCCTCTGTTTGGTGCTGTTGCAGGTCACTGGGGTGGAGAGGAAAGCTCTCCTGTGAGCTGCACTACCAGCTCCCATTCTGCAGGACGCAGAGCTGAGTGCTTGGCTGCCCTGCAATCTCCATCCCATCTCACTTTATTGTTCATGTCGCCTTGAGGGAAAAAATACAAGTTGGTCCATAAACTCTAGATATTTGTCCTGCTGCCAGTAGTGATCCATAATAGTGACGCAGTTCTCACTGTGCTGCAGATGAATCAGGAGGCTTGGAGGCCCAGGAGCATTTCCAGCAGAGCTGGGCAGCACCCTCTAGTGGGATCTTGTCCGTGGACGGCTCTCTGTAAGCATAGAGAAGATGGGGATGTGCAGCCTTTGCCCCTGCTAGGTGCTCAAGGATATTCTGAAATCCCAAGTGCTGCTGTCATGGAAAGGGGAAGGTCCTTTTGGATTAGCAGTGGGGATACTTGTGGACACCCCAGTATTGCAAGGATCATGGGACACACATAGGATTTGTTCACTGTTTCCCAAAGTGGAATCTGAACCTTCCTGCTGAGGGCAGTCAGTGGTTAAACTCATCTCCTGCTGTTCTGCAGTGAATGCTCAGTAAGCTGCAGCCGTCTCTTTGCCCCTGTTTAACTGAATCCCATTTCCTTTCTCTTGGTGAGGTAAAGGGAAGGTTTTTCAGCTCTTGGAACAACTTCACACCTCAAGAGAGATGCAGCAGGAGCCAGAATGGAGTGCCTTGGGATGGCTTCAGGGTAGGTAAGGATGTAGGGAAGGCACTGGGACCCTAAGGAGAGCAGAGCTGCTTAGCAGGAAGAAACAAAGCAGAAGCTGTGCCAAAGCCCGTGACTCAAGCAGAAAGCCTGGAGGAATTGAAAATTAACCTGTGAGAATTTGCCATTAAATGATATGGGACAGAATACCTCTCTACTCCTCTCCTTAACAGATCAGTTCTTCTTTTGACCCAATTTATTTTCTCTGTCAGCAACAAATGCTGGTGGCTGTCTTGATACCATGGCTCTAATTTAGTACATTAGAGTGGTATGTGTGTCAGTGTGATCTCCCACATCAGATGCTGCCATGCCTGGCTGACAGCCACTGATTCCAGCCCTCTTGGGTTATCTTTAGATAAACTCAGATTGATTTTTGTAAACTGTGGAGCCATTTGGTTGACCCAGATCCTAAGGCAGTGTCATCCCCAGGGCGATTATATCTGGCCTGAAAAGACATAGCTTTGTATTTCTGAATGCTTTGCCTCTTGGTTCACACACTGCCCTTTTGTTCCCAAGCTCCTTTCCGAGCATCTCTGCCACATTGACAGAGAAATAACTTTTGCAGATTTTATGGGATACAGAACAGAACAAATGGCCTCTCCTAAAATATTTCCCTTCTTTCATAAATCTTGATTATGCCTCTATATCCTTCCACGACAAATGAAATAGCTCTGAATCTAGCTGAAATTGCTGTTCTTTTTTAATATATTTTTTCTTTCTTTGACTCCACATATAGTTCTTCTGGGGTGAAGAACACAGAACAAAGCCGTCCCATGTACATGGCACACGCACAGGGCCAGGCTTGACCATGGCTGTGAGTCTCTCTAAAGCCCTGGTCCAAATCCGGTGGTTGGTGAGATGAGCAGAAAGATGCAGGGAGGCATTGAATGCATAAATCTGAGAACATCGGATGGAGCAATGGGAGACGTTGTTCTGACCCTAGTTTGAACCCTTGGAGTAACATTCCATCTAACAGCTTTCTGTAGTGTGGAGCCTGGGATAGGTCATTCCTCAGCCTTTCTATTTGTTTTTACCAATCTCAGTGGAGAGGGATCACTCTCAGATCCCAGACACAGCATAGTACCCGCTGGGCACAACCATGAATGGAGAAGGGAGAAGGAAGAAATCAGCCCTAGCATTGGCCAAGCTCCAGGATGATGCCTAGATTTATTCTTGTGTTCAGGAAGGCAAATAGAGAGCAAAAGACAAACGGGCACCTTGATTTACCAGTGAGATTAAGAGCACGCTGGCAGAGAAAGAATGTCTTTATAAAAAATGAAAGAAGAGCAGGCGGGTGGAAAGAGCAGAGAAGATGAAGCTCCACGAGTTATCTGGGGCATGCAAGAAAACCATCAGCCCAGCAAAAATGTGAGAGGAGGTGGAAACAGTGGGGGAAAACAAGGCATTATATTTTATTAATTATACCATTTTACATTTCAGCAGCATCTCCTCATGAAGAAGATGGATAGTGACATACATGCCTGTCTGTACAATCTGACCACCAAGTTCACCATAAATCTGGCAAGCAGTGTGAACCAACAGGCAGGTGACAAACTCAGGCCATGGAGATTGCCTTGCACTAGTTAGATTCTCACCATAACTAGCAACTGCAACCCCATGGCACAAGGCAGGTGCAGTGAAAATGATAAGTCAGGTCTTGAAGCAGTAATAGAGCACCTGGTGGGAAGGCAGGGCCAACCCAGGGGAGCACAGGTGCATGCAATGTACTGAGTGATCAGAAGGGCTGGAGCCAGGATCCGCCCCTTCCCAGACCTCATTTAAGGGTTGGCAGTGGAGGCAGAAATGTCTTGTTGGAAGTCCCTATATGCCTGAGGTCTTCTGATGGTAGGTAGTTCTTCTCTTTTGATTCTGTGTTTGTTGTGTTTGGGCTTGCTCTCATTTACTGTAGTCAAAAGCTTTGCCACTTTGCTGTTCTCATGGTACTTTCCATTTCTTTATAGCATTAAAGCAGGTGAAGAGAAAAGCCGGTCTAAATTTTCTCTTGTGAAGCCCATAGTGTGTTAAAATTCAAAGTTCACCCTCCCATTAGCAAGGTTGGTTGTATCTGGTGAATGATGAGGTGCTGGTGGAAGAATCTTTGTTCTCTTGCAAGGGACTGTGTAGCTCTTTTGTTCCTCCTTTCTTTTCCCTCTCACTCCTGAATGTACAGAGAGGAGGGGCTGCTGCTTAAAGCTTGCAAAGTAGAGTATTGAAAAGCTAAGGAAGGCCAGCTCTGCAGCTGCCTCTGCAAAGCAGAAATCTATCACTTAATGTCATAGAAAAAGAGAAACTTCTACCTGTGGTTGCAGAAGATGTGGAAGAAATGAAGGCTGTGAATTTTCCCCAGGTGCTTTGAGTTCAGTCCTGAGTAGAGGAAAGTGAGAAGTCATCAAGTAAATTGTCTCTTCAGCTCTCGTCTGAGTCATGGCTTTGCTCTTGTCCTTTATCTTACCATCAAGGACCATGTTGTAGCACACCGTGCTTCCAAGTGGGAAGGAGGACAGCATGCTGAAACAGATGGGATTTGAAACTGAGACGTGTGAAACTACTGTTATTCCTTTTGGGTTCTTCTGAGCAAGATTGGTGCAGGAGTGAGGGCAGAGCACATGAGATGAGGAATGAAGGGCTTAGGAACGCCAAAGCAGAAGAGCTGTTGGGGGCATAGACTAGTTGGGATGCTATGTAAGGATTCTCTTACTTCAGGACATATCCCCAGCCATACCTCAATGGGGAGCTGGGGATCAGCAGAGCTGTGATGTGGTACATGTGATCCAGCCTGTTGGCCACTGACCTCTGTTTAGCTTATTCCAGGTTTATAGCAGGAACACCAATGGTGTTGTAGCACCCTGCAACTGGTGCACTTGTGTTGTATGACAATGGCTTGGTTTTCCTCTAAGGATCACTCAATGGATCAGAGCAAATTTTTTTTCTATGAAGTCATAGAAGTACAGCATGGCTTAGGTTGGAAGGGGCCATAAATGTTGTTGAGGTCTATGGCCAAACCGCTGCCCAGGATCCTAGCTGTCATCTCTTTTTAGAGGCAATGAAAACAGCTGCCCACTGGATGCTAGTGTGGTGCTGTGGGAATGCAGGCAGTCTAAGCACCAAAAATAAGATTTGACATCAAATGATGACTACAGATCCCCGCAGCAGAAAATTAACCAGCTTAAATTTTTCTGCTATGCCCTGCAGCAGAAATGGTTTCTGTTCTCTCTTTTTGGATGAGAGAGGAAAGGAAACTGATATGTATTGCTTATCTGGTCTGGCAATCAGATGCTCCAAATTGTGTATGTTTTTGATTCCTTGAATCTGAATGTTAAAATAATCAAATTATTGCTACATTTGGAATAGGCTGGAAAAAATAAATTCAAGGCACACTGTATCCCAGTTGTGTTTCCCTTTTTCTTGCTAGCTCACTTGGACATGCAATTTCCTAATTTCTCCTTGCATGAAAGCTGTTTAAGTACACCCTGCCTTTTTAGAAGTAATTCATTAAGATTAAGAGTCTGCAGCAATTGAGATTAATTGGCCATTTGCATCACTTTTACAGCTGCTTCCTCCTGCTTGCAGATGCAAGTAGGGAAGTGCATGCCAGCAAGGCTTGGTGTACTTGAGGTTTGCTTTTGCCTCCCCAGTCTTCAGAGAACTTGCTGTATTCTCTGCTTGAAATACAGACTTTGATTCCTCAATGTCTACACCAGCCATGAGACTCCAGGGAAATATTCCAGGGGAATGCTCTGTCTGGGTGCTGGTGCCAGAGACTGCAGTGCTGCAAAGCAGCAAGCCTATGCTAATACATTCTTTCCTGCATTATTCCTGGAGTTTTACCTTAGCTCCTTAAAACCCTCCCTAGTCCTGGTGGAACTGGGGTTTGTGTGCCCGTTACATCTGGGTGAGATATTCTCCTCTGTTATGTTTGTGCATGGGAAGCTTCCATCCCCCTTGCTGCCTCTGAAATATTCATGAATAACAGAGTTGTACACAGCTGGCTGGAGGAGACACAACCCACTCTGTGAGCAACAAGAGGCTAAGAAGTTTTGTCATGGATTTGAAAAAAAAAATATATATGGAAATACTATTTGTAGTAGTAAAACAAAATCATGAATGGAAGCCTTGGCATAGCATCTTTACTGTCTCATGGTAAATGATGCTGTGGTAATGCAGTCCTGCTGTGTGATGTGGTCATATTTTTCCCTTTTTTTTTCTTCATTTAATTTACCTTCCAGAGTGCACGTAATGTCCTTGGAGCTCACAAATTAAGTAAGCTGTTTTAGCAAGGCACAAAATGCTGTGGGAGTGTCACTATGGCTTTACTTGGTCGTGTTTGGCACACAGACACCTCAGTCTTACACAACCTGAGTTACCTCATCATTGTACAGTCCTGATGCCACCATAGCATGCTGGAGAAGGAGAAATGGCCATAGTTTACAGTGGGCTGTGACTTGCAGCATCTCTGTCCCTGTTGGTTCCTGATAAATGAATAGCTCAATTAAGTTATTGCTTATTCCCAGTGAGTTGCTTTTTTTTTTATGTTGAGCTCTCCTGGAGGCAGAGAAGTATGGCATGGGTTTATGTTGGTTGTGTTAGAACACCCAGGCTGGTGCAGAGGTTTGGAACAGAGCCTCTCAGTGGATGTTTGGGATTGCTTATTGGGAGCAGGGCATGTTTAGAGCTGCTGAACTTGCTCCTAAAAATAAACATTAAGACAAAATGCAGGTTGTACAGGAGATGGGTTGGTCTGCCTTCGTCCTTGCTAAGGCCACTCTGCAAACTTCAGATTATGTGGTTTCCAGGTGTTTCCTGGCACTAGGTGGAAGCCTTCATGTTACCTATTATGGGTGCTAATGGTTCAAGACCCAGGTGCATCCAGAACAGATTCCTGCATTGAAACAGAGGTTGATGGAGGATCCTGAGAGTTGAGGATGAAGACTGTGTGAGCTGGGGCTAGAGCATTCCCTCCTGAGGGCCATGGGGTACTCCAGAGATTAGGCAAATGCTGCTCTCTTATATTCTAAAATATTTATACTAAAAGAATGCACCAGGTTTCCTTCTCAGCTGAGCACCACAAAGGATGGAAGAACTAACCCTTCCCAAAGGACCCTGAAAGTGGTCCTTCAGGCTTCATTTGCTGCTCTATAGTTAGACCTTGGGACTACTTCTTTGTGTCTCTTTCCACATCCTCATTCCTGGCTTTGGATGGTCTCTGGATTATTGCTTCTGTCTCCTCCAGCATTGATCTCAGTTTTTTCCAGGCTAACATCTACATCAATTCCTTCTCCAAAAATCTACCATATCTTGGCTTCAACAGGACCTGATTTAGGATGATAGGTAATGGCTTTAAGTTGCCCAGGTTCAGGTTGGGTGTTAAGAAAAAAAATATTCTCTGGAAGTGTTAAAGAAAATGGCAGATAACTCACTGAGTGACATGGTTAGTGAGCGTGGTGGTGAAGGTTGGAGATGGAGTAGGTGATCTAAGAGGTCTTTTCCAACCTTAATGATTCTATGATTCTGTGAGTTACTTAGTACTCCAGTACGTCCTAAGGCTACAGCTCAAGGCTTCCTTAACGCTTGAAGTAAAATCATAAGTTACCATTACAATTTGATCAATGAAGGCATGTAATGTGCCACCAGCATTGTGGCTGGTTCCTAAATCTTTTTCATGTTTCTGAGACCTTTTTCAAGGGCAACTAGGAGACAAAGAGCTAAACCACATTTGTTCCTCATCTGGCACTTTGACTTTACAGAGAAGCAAAATGGAAATGCAGGGCCATTTTGTCTTCCTTTGCTTCTAGTCAAAACAATTTCACCCCCAGCTGCTCTGATGCTTTGCTTGCACCTGCTTTCTGCAGATCTTGACTTTTGCATGAGTGATTTCCTGCCCTGACCTCAAGCCAACTGCTCATGGGCTTCACTCAGGTTTTTCAGGCTTCCTGTTTTTCTCTTCAAGCTTTCATTTTGCCAGCAGTTTCCTGTTCAAGGACTCCTTTGCAACTGAAATCCCACAGTTTATCCTCAGCAAGACGTGAAAGGTAAAGTCTTTGAACAATTTTCATTTCACCAACCCTCTCTTCCCTTCTGCCAGCTGCCTGGATGGGCGATGTGAGTCTCTGTGAAAATCTCCAGGTTTCATTGATCTCTTTAAGTATTTCAGGTCCTCTGTAGGAAATGAGTGTTACGTGGCTTGGCCACAGAGAAATATTCAGTTATATTGGTGGAAAGGATTGTACGTTCGGCATCAGTGTATCAGCCAGCAGTGAGCTCTGTTGCCTCCACTTGCAATCAGTTGCCTTTAGCTGTGCTCAAGTGTTATTATAAATGTGTTAGTGAGCCTAAAAGCACCAGGATTGGGTCTGGGGGCTGCCATCACAACCTCTGAGAGTCAGTGCTGTCAGAGAGGTTGAAAAACTAATGGGGGTTGAGGAAAGAAGAAAATGTCCATGAGGGATTGCATTCAAAGAAATGCTGTGGTGATCGAATTATTTTAGCAGTGAGTTTTTTTTTTTTTCTTTTGTCACAGCCAAAGATGAAAAGGGTTTTAATAATTGCGGATGTGATTTCAAGCTTGCTGACCCTGTGTCTGAGCTGAAATCCTCATCAATGAGGAAGGGGGCTATTGGAGGTTCCATTTGTTTCAGTTTGTCACCAAGCGACTCATAAATTTTGGTAGCAGCGAGTTGCTCTTGCAGAACATTCAAAGTGAGTTTTCTGAATGTTACTGTTTTCCTCCAGACTGTTATTTATTCTTAATTAGTACTAAAATATTTGCATTAAATGTAACTTTTTAGCTGTAGCCACTGTGTTTATTTTCTCACCACCAACTCAAGGTGCATAATGTAACTGCTGGTTATTTCCCCGTGTTTATACAGGCATGAATTGACATCTCCTCATTGGTAGTGTTGGGTTTGACATGCATGGGAAATACAGCTCCATGAGTTTTAGGCTGACAGAAATTGCCAGGCCATGGATTGCTTTTAGCTATTAACCTGTTTGATCTGCCCATGGACGTGCCCCTGTGGCTCAAGCTGACCTGGAACAAAGGAGTTTTCTTTTTGAAAAACTATTTCTTTATTTCCTTATGGAAATAGTTAGCTATCCAATTCACATCTATCAGAGCAAATAGCAGTTGGCTGCTCTGGAACTTTGCAGTGCTATTTATTTTTGAAAGCTGCTTTGACCATCAGCTTTGACTCTTTAGTCCTTGGCAATGTAGATATATCCAAGTTCCAAAGTGCTATGCAGCTACTCCCAGAACAGAGTAATTCAGATGACTTCCCATCACAGCTGGCCCATGTACATGGGTTGGGATGGATTTATTCCTGGTACTCATATATAAAAGACAAGTAACAGGCCTTTGTGTCATTCACTTGTGTCAGCGAATGAATATGTTGGGTGATGTTCTGGAGCATGAGGAAACACGAACTTCCTGGTAAAGTGAACTTTACAGTCCTTTTTTCCAAAGTGAATTAAATGCATACCTTGCTAAAACCTCCCAGGTGACAGTTTGAACAGGGGTACAGTTTTCTTGTGTGTAAGATGTGTAGCCATGTCCCATTTGTCTGAGTAAGAGCTTCTCAAGTTTGTAATGTTACTTACCACCACTCAAGCCATCTGCAAAACAACAGACTCTTATCCAATGTAGGGGGAGTGTATCCCCCCGGTATTCCAGGAGATGAGGGAATGAGCTTTCTGGCCTTGTTTGTTTGTTTGTTTCCCAGGAAGAACCAAGAGCACAGTGGAGCTGTTGCATGCATGTCTTACCATGGCTTCTCTTTGGAGCTCACTGGAAAAAGAGGTGTTCAACCCACAAAACAAGAGGCTGC
This sequence comes from Callipepla californica brunnescens, assembly GCA_023055505.1. Classification (NCBI taxonomy): domain Eukaryota; kingdom Metazoa; phylum Chordata; class Aves; order Galliformes; family Odontophoridae; genus Callipepla; species Callipepla californica. The sequence goes on from JALIRH010000013.1 coordinate 8,016,147, forward strand.
TGGAAGCCATTCATGTCTGGAAGACAGGGAAGAAGAAGAAGATGTCCATTCTCTGTGTAGTAGGTAAATACTACAATGTGGTAAGAGAGAGGCTGAGCTATGAGATCAGGGAGGTTCCATGAAGCTCTCCCTCCATCAACCAGAGTACTTTTATTACCATTTGAATGAAATCTGTTATTAGAGCTTAGGGACTAACACCTTCTAGAGCAGCATCTCCTGTGGTCTATGCATTTTTGGTTGCATCATCACTCTACAGCACCTATGGAGTGGTTAGCAGAGATTTTATTTATTTTTTTTTTAGCTTGCAGGCAGGGCACTTCCTTCCCCATGAGATTCTAGATAGTACGTGGATGTGCTATAGGATTCCTTTCTAATAACATAACAACACTAGCCACAGTGTTTAGCCTCAAATGGCATGTTTCAGTCCCCTTTGTAATCAGTGGAGGGCAGAAGGAAAACCTCCATGGGATGATTCAGACACCCTACAAGTATCATCCAAAAACCATGCGTTACCTGTGTAACAGTCCATGTCTCCCTTCTGAATGTACCTAGATCAGATGGGAGATCTAAATCATAGACAGAATGAGGTACAGTGAATCCAGCCCAGATGAGCCCAGGTATGGTTCTGAGCTGATCTACACTGGAGTTGATTTTTTGATGGGATATCTTAGCACAGGTTTTATTCAAACAAGGCAGTGATTTTTGGGCCCTGCTGAGGGGACTGTAACATGGCATGTAACTACTATAAATCCTATGGAAGTAGGGTCCCATGTTCCTGTCACCTCTGGATCTTGCTGAAATATCACTTGTTACATACAGCACAATGGGCAGATTTAAAACTTGTGCAAATTATAGGTAATCTCTCTGTTGAATTCTAAGTAGTCTGGCTTAGGCCCCTGAGAGAACTTCCAGTACTTTAACTGTTCAATGAAAAGCCTTGTAGCATACCTTCATACTGTGTTTGTGGAAGCCACGAAGCACAGCCAGTGTCATCCTGTCCGCTCACATTAAGTCCAGTACACTACTGCACATATAACACTGTGTTCTTTCTTTTTCTGTCCATCGTTGCTCAGTGGATGCCTTTAGGCCATTGCAGCCATTTCTAGTGGAGGTCAAGGTTGACCGAGGAGAGCAGTATAAGATGGCATGCAGCTGGCCTTTAGCAGAGCTGAAACTCGTCGATGGCAAAACTCTTGATCAGGTAAGAGTTATTTTCCTCTTGTGATGAAGAACAGAACTGAGAGAAGAGAAATGACTATGAAACTAGAGAGACACATGCCAGGATTCATAGGAAGATTTGGTTCCTTTTGTCCATGCATTTGAACAGTGGGAAGAGCAGCAAGGAGCCTCTTCCCTAATCTAGGAGTAAACCAGCCTGACTGATGCTAATGTGGGGGAAAGAAAGAAATTTCAAATCCCTCTGCCTTCCCTCTCAGCCATTTCCCAGAGTATGGTGAACTGAGGCCTCTGTCTGTGCATGGTTCCTCCATTCTGCTTTGGGATTTCTTCTGATTTAAGATTTTTTTTTGTTATTCTCTTTCACGGGGATCAATGCACCAAGGAGGTTGAGGCTGAAATGATGTTCTCCCTACTGAGTCATCCTCTCTTTTCATTGGGGAAAAAATGAGGCTAATTAAATTCTCGGGTAAGATGAGCAATGAGTTGTTGATCACTGCATTGACACAGCTTCCAACCAAATCAATGGGAAACTGCTCTGGAACTGTGGTCTCAGGTGGGGTAGCTCCTGAAGCTCTTTGCAGAATCCCAAGGCTAGAGAAGACTGACTGTGATGCTCTGCAGGATCTCCAGCGCTTGCAGAATGCATTGCCAGATTCATCTGTTGATTTATGTTGACAAAGGATCTTGACAAACATTTGCATAGAGTGTTTAAAGATTAACTGGGGGCATTTACAGAATGTATTACAGAGAGCTGAAGTGTGTGTGAGTCTCTGCTTTTAGGGGGGCATGAAGGGTTTAGGAGAAGAAAGAATGAACAAGATATTTCCTTCTTGCTGTTAGAGCTGGCAGAGTGTTGTTAAAGTTATTATAATTAGTTTTTTTATTAATGTGAATGTTCTGAGGGCCTTGGCTCAGTGCCTGGGTTTTCACAAGCTTAGAAATAAAAAGAGCAGCTTTCCAGTTCTGCACTCAGGGCAAATAAAGCACATCTGCACAGTGTGTCTGAAAGGCAAATCACACATGCAGGTTTGCAGGGCATCTCAATCCTGTGGTTAGAACTAAACTGATATTTTTGATGTCTTCCATCTCCCCATGTGTGAGGAAATACATGCTGTCATCCTGTTTAATGCGTTTTGGCTGCTGAGGAGTTAGTCAGAAGATACCTCCCAGGTTGATAGTCCTTTCCCCTTCATGAGATAAATGGATTGTACCTTATTTTATAGCCTTTGTGTATATTTCATGTCCACCTACTGGGAGGCAAATCAAGAACTTGTTCATTCTGATGGCTAAAGCCTTCTTATGACTTCCAGTCTACATTTCTGCCCACAGCATCCTGTGGCAGTGCCTGTCCTTTAGATCACGCTTCTCTTTTCCTCTGCAGATTTTAAACCCCTTTTTCCTTTGAAAAGGTGAGAGGCAAAGATCTTAAGTTGTTCCAGGAGAGGTTCAGATTGAATATCAGGGAAAACTTCTCAGAGTGGTGTGGCAGTGGAACAGGCTGCCCAGGGAGGTTATGAAGCCACTGTCCCTGGGGGTGACCAAGAAAAGTGTTGATGTGGCGCTGAGGGATATAGTGTAGAGCAGTCACAGGCATAGGATGATGCTTGGACTAGACAATCCTAGTGATCTCTTCAATCTTAATTATTCTGTGATTCCTGTGGGCAAGCTAAGCAGACCAAGCTCATATTCTCCTCTTCTACATTGACTCCTCTACTTCATCTACTTCATTTACCAGGACTGGAGCCATCTTCTGTGGCTCTTGCAGGCTGACTTCAACCTTCTTGAGCACTGGCTGTTGGAATTGTCCCTGTCCTTGCTAGAATAGGAACCACTCCCAAGCTGAGGCTGCTGCACAAGTGCCCATGGCATGTTGGTATCTCTTGTGGTCCCATTGTGGAGAACCCAGCAAGATCCCCTTTGCAGCCTAGTGCTCAACTCAGCACAGACTATGCACAGTGCATGGCTTGGCATGTCCATGAAAATGCAGATATAGATTTTCTGTCTGACAGGACTGACCCCCGCCCATGGTTCTGATGCTCAGTGCATACAGCAGGACTTGGTTGTCAGTCTGCTCCACTGTGCTGGGATGCTTGGCACCAGAAAAATCCTGACACTGCAAGTCCAGAGCTGCTTAATCTACATCTCCCTTGACCAAAACAGCATTAATATTTATGAAACGATTAATGGCTGTCTCCCTGCTTTAGTAGCTCCTCATAAGGCACGCTATAAACCACACATGCTGTAAATCCCCCCAGACATCACTGCTCTGTGCTGTTGCAGGGACTGCTGCAGAACACTGCAGGGTATGCTGTATTGCTGCAAGGTGTTTAGAAACCATTGTGGGACTGTGTGAATCTTCAGAGATTCTGCACCCTGTTATGATGTTTAGTATCAATAATTACAAGCAGAGCTTCTGAATTCTCCAGCAGATGGGATCAGGTTGGTTGTGCTGCAGAGATAAAGAGACAGCATGGGAAGGAGGTTCTTTCTGTGGGAAGTTTCTAGTTCAGCAATCACCCTTATTCTCTCCACACACATATCATGCAGAGGCAAATAAATTCTGAATATCTGTAGCTCACCATCCATAAGACTACATCCATTAGGCATACATACAGAGGCATTGACCCTTACGTGACTGAAAACCACACAGAGGAATTCTAAGGGCATTGTTCTTCCTGCAAGAAGTAAAAATGCTCCCATGATCACTATGATGTGGAGGTGTGCTCCTTTCTGACCATATATCTGGCTGTTTAATAAGGAGAATGTACAATTCAAAAGCTGGCCTCAGATGGTTAGTTCTGCCCTTCCTGGGAGGATGTAAGGTCATTGGGAGGTTTCAGGTGATGTGTGCATGAACCATTAGGAAATCAGGGACAGTAAGTCTGTCCTTCAAGGGTTGTTAAACACAGTGCTGCAGATACTACCTCTAGCTCAGTGAATTGCTAAGTTACAGGCTGCTGGAGGCTGTCAGGGAATCCTGAAGGCAATACAACTTTGGTCATGGCCTTTGAATGCTTTTCTCCCAAGCATCTGCTAGTGGCCACTGTCAGAATTCATCAGCATTAATCCACCAAAACCTGCAGTAAGAGGTGAGAGATTTATGCAATACGAAAAGAAGTCAGGGTGTTGCAGCAGGGTACTAGGGCTGGTTGAATGCTTGGTCTGACCTATTCTGAATGGCTTGGTATCCTTTTCCAGGGTCAGAGTTACTATACTTGATGTTATTTGCAGTGCTTTTATCATGCCTGTGGTTATCTGCTGAATATCTTACTGTACAGCAAAGTAAGACCATCCAGAGAGAGATACCACAATTCTATGGTTCCAAATGAGTTTTTCCTCCTTGGGCACAAGGTGTTCTCACAACTGTCATTAAAATGGGTTGTAACCTGTGTTAAGTGTATCTAATTGATGAGGTAATCAATTATTTACATATAGGTAAGCTTGGATTTTGACCTGCAGTTCAATAAGATTTACAAGTGGACTGCTAGCAGCTTTGATGAGAAGAAAACCTTTATCAGATGCCTGTGGAAGCTGAACTACCGATTTCTCTCCAGCGCTGTCACATTTGTGAATGTCCACTCCTGTCCAACAGAAGGTAATTTGTTTCCTTGTCACAATTAGAGCATTGATTTTTATTATTATTATTCATCATCACTATGCACCTCTATCATTGATCCTTGTATGCTTTTGATTTCTAGTGATTTTGGATGGCCTCTCAAAGGTGTTGTCTACACTCTGGGCTGGGTAAAGGGAGCTAGTGTTACTAGCAACAGCCCAGAAGGGAGACTGCCTACCTGGCGACACCGGCAAGACATCCACAAGTACAAACACAGACATCAATTTTAGTGTATAACCCACAACTATCAACTGATACAGTTGATAGGAAGAAGCCTATTCATCCCTGACATTTGTTTCAAATTTGTATAACATATATTACAAAATACACATGGATACATATGTAAATAAGTATTCCTACACAGAGTCCTAGAGAGATGAGCAAGGAAAAACCACAGCCAGAACTGAAGTTAAATGAAATTAAATGTCAGATGTCCATATTTTCCCTTAGGAAGTTGGCTTTTCTTTGTCCTGTCGTTATTTTATGCTGCGATGTTATTCTAGCAGACTGAAATTGATGTATTTATGTTACTTGTAACACCATTCTGGACTCAGTGAGATGGCAGAGCTAATGAAATGGCAGAATTAGAAGGCTTTGGCCATATCTGTATCTTCTCCATGCAGGGAGACAAACACTGCAAGAGGACAGGAGGGATGCTGCAGAGACTGAGAACCAGCTCAGTGCATATCAGGAGATGACACCAAAGGAAGCTGCTGATGTCTTGAAGCTAATGGAGGAGCATGACCCCCTTGTAAACAACTCCATAGCCTTTGCAGAGCAGCTAAGCAGGGATCTTCATGTGCTGGATGAGGTGAGGGACAAGGGATGTGATTCAACAGAGAAAAAGGTGTCTAGCCTGGAGGAGCGCTGGCTTGGGTCACTGGGTATTGACAACTCCTTTATTTACTAGGAGCACTCGACCCAGAAGTCATCAAATTGTCCCAGAAGACATCCCTCACAGGAATCAGGACTTCTGTGAAGCACAATGAATGGCTTGGGTTGGGAGGTTCTTCAAAGACCTTCCAGTTCCACACCCCTGCCATATTATAGGGCCACCATCCACTGGATCAGGGATCAGGGCTTCATCCCATCTGGTTTTGAAATCCTCCACGGTTGGGGCACACACCACACTAGGCAGCAGTGCTAGGGTCTCACAGCCCTCTGAGTGAAGAATTTCTTCCTAATTGAGGAAATATTCTAAAACTAATTGAGGAAATATTCTAAAACTAATTGAGGAAATATTCTAAAACATACTTGAATCCACAAAATCTAAACTTAGCCTCCTCCAGCTCTGATAGTTGCTGTAGTCCCCATTTGTGTTTGTGTGACTTCTGCATGGAAACCTAAGTAGTTAATCTGGGAAATGGAACTCCTGATGTCTGTTCCTGCTTACTCTCCTCCAGGCGCTTTGTAACTCCATTTCCCAGCTGTAAAACGTGCTGCAAGGGCAGCTAATAAAACTCTGTTAAGTTCTTTGAGATGAAAGGCACTGTTGAATACATTACTTTAATGCCCTCTAATGAATAAACATTGCTTATTTTTAATACAAATTAATTAATGAGATGTTTCTATTTCTAAAGCTTAATCTATGATATTGAGGGTAATTAATACCAGCAAGTTAGGCTAGCACATGCATATATTTAAACATTTTTTCCCCCCACACCCCTGTGATAACACCTTGTGCTTCTGTTCCAACAATAATCAGCCTCTGCTAGCCCAGCTCTTCTGGGGACTGTGAAATGCTGTACCTACATTTAGAGAGCACTTATCAGCTTCAGGAAGAGGGAGAGCACGGCCAAGTCATGATTCTCATGTTGCTATCCCTACGTACTTGCAGGATCCTGGTGTGCATCTCCCAGTGATGTTGTTTGCTGTGCAGCAGGAGCACGATACCACTGCTCAAGTGGAGATGCTTCATGGGCCCTTCTGCCAGCAATGGCACTGTGATGCTCTGCCACCTCCAGCAGCTCCATTTAGCCCTAATGAGGTGATCCAAAAGCAGAGTGGTGTCAGGATGGCAGGAGGGTTATGGGTGAGATTGAGGAGCATTTAATACAATGTGAACATCCCTGGTGTGCAGCTAGAAGGCAGCAGGAGTGTTTGCTCCCTTGTAAATCCTTGCACTGGGCAAAGGGAGCATCTGTTTAACGCTGTTTTTGCTTTCTGAGCAGTATTGTGGACCAGCAAGCCCTGCTTCCAAGATCCTGGTGGAGGCTTACACATATCACAAAAGTGTTCCTGTAATGCTCTCAGCTCCTGGAGGTGGCATGGACCTGGAGCTCGTCTTTATCTTGGTAGCAGTGCAATAGGAGTTTGAAGAAGAGAAACCCCTTGACACAGTGATTATAGATGCTTGACATGTGCTGTGTGGGAGATCTGCCTTCAGATACATTTCTAATCCAATGCAAGGGTAGGCAACCCTATTCAGAAGGACAGGACTTTGCTTCTCTCCTTCCTAGCATTTTCCACCAGAAAGTGGAGCGGGAGGAGTACAGAGGGCTGCAGATGCTTCTGCTGCTGGTCTTCATTCAATGAAAGAAATCATAATTGAAATATCTGAGAAGACAAACTCCTTTAAAAGTCTTGGTGATAGAGAGGGAAAAGTAGCAGTCTCCCCTGATTGTGTCCTTGGTATCCTGTGTGGTACTTGAGCCTTTAAAATGATGCAATTAACATTTGGAAGTGGTTAATATTTAGGAGAGCTTAACAGCAGCAATTAACACATAGTTACATCTCCACCATCCATTGAGAGACCTCTGGAGGCAAACAGTGACTTCAGTTTCTGTATTTGAGACATACATGTGCACGTTTACACATCCATCAGGATATTCGGCTCTGAGCTGGTGCTGGCACTGAAGCCCTGTTTCTCCATTTCCCAGGACAACCTTCGGGCCATCATCTCTTCTGAGAAGCAGGTGACACAGCTGATGAGCTCCATTGATGAGGCCCTGTCAGAGGTGTCCAGAGTGGAGGAGGCCTTGCAGGTCTACGATGAGCTCCTAGGAAGTGTGAAACAGCAGATGGATCACATCCACCAGGAGAACTCCTTGCTGCATCACATCACATCTAACAAGGCGAAGCTGATGGATGAGATTCTTTTCCTCACGGTATGTGGGTTTGCAGTGTCTTCTTGCTGAATCTGTTGTAGAAACTCTCCAAGAGCTCCAAACACTCTGAAAACTGTTGCAAAAGCTTTAGAGCTTCTCCAGCCTAGAAATGAGAGATGTTGTCTTGGTAAAACAAGGACATCTATTCTGGTGGGCTGTACTAGCCCAGTGCTGGAGGTGTTTGAGGCCGGGCTAGATGGAGTTCTGGGTAGCCTGATCTAACAGTTGGCAGCCCTGTCCACAGCAAGGGATTGGAGCTAGATAGTATTTAAGGTCTCTTTCCATCTAAGCTATTCTATGATCCTATGACTTCAGGTAGGCTGCAGCAGTCATGCTGCACAGTGCATCTGCTATGGTCCAGTGCTTTTGAGGCTCCCTCAAACGTCCTTTTCATGGGCGAGGTGAACTTAACCCTATATATTTCCATATAGGCAGATAAGTTACTAACAAAAGTAACATCCCATAAATGCAGGAACTGTGCTGTGATAATAGAGCTAGTTTTCACTTCCTAGCATTTTCTTTCTCCTGCCTTGCACCTTGCTGCCAGTGGTGATATCAGAGTTGCCAGCCCTTGTGAAATCCATGCTGAGACCTTTATGATTGGGAGAGAGCAGCAGGCTTCCTGATGGACAAATGCAGCCTGGCAGCTGAAGGCAGCACTTGGCTCTTTCAAGCCAACAGCCTTTCAGGTGGGATGGAAGGGATAAGAAGCTGGATGTGCTTGCACCTGCTCTCATCTGGCTTCTTTTCAGACCCACCTTGACCTTGGCAAGGAGCACTGTGAGGCCCTGAGCTGTGCAGATCTTTCCAGCCCCAGTGGAGTGGAGGCCTGTATTGCTGCAGCAGAAGCATTATCTGCCTGCATGAATGTCCAGATACAGTCTGGTAAGGCAAGGCAGAGATTTGTTTTCAAAGGGCAGAGGCATCAGCTTATCCCTGAGTGTTTTGCATTTTCATCTGATGAGAAGTGGGAGGGGGAGATTGGCTTAATTTCTACAGGAACTCAATCTGCTCTGCCAATGGCTGAACTGGTACACCCATGCTATACCAGCAGGTAGTCCTTACCAGTACAGTGGTCTTTATGTGAGCGTAGAAAAATGGTTATTGTTTGTACCAGTATCCACTGGATTAGTGGTGGAGAGCTGTCAGGTACAGGACTTGATATGGGCATGAAGTTCCATGCCTTTTTTCAGGGGAGGCTGAGTTTTGTCCTTGACCGTGCCATAATGAATGATTTGCAATTCTGTTCTTAAATTTAGACTCCCTCATTGTGCCTCTGTGTGTGGTACCACAGCAAACCTTCCCTTTGCTGGCTTTTGCATTGTGTGGTCTCGTTCATCCCAGAACTTGAACATTACTTTTCTGTGCCCGTGTGCTGAGTGATGCTGATCTGCATCCCATGCGACTACACCTCTCCTGTTTCACCTCAAGGTTATCGGAAGCTACAAGCTGTGGCTGAGCAGCTGATCATGTTTGAAACACTCAAGCAGAACTTTGAAAACCGTTACATCACTCACATTACGAACATCTTCGAGCAGCAGGTGGGCTTTGCTCTTCACACAGCAGCTTATCATGTGCTTCTCAAACGTGTTCAGAACTGACAATCCAATAATTGTGAAGCAGTTATTTTCCAGTGATTTTCAAGGCTGTTCCACTCAATACTTTCTGCCATTCCCATTGTTTTAGGGTAATGCTCAGATTCCTGCTTTCTCACAGCCTGCAGACAAGCTGTCTGCACCAAGCCACAGACTCCAACATGAGGAGCTGGTGCCATATGCTCCGCTCATGGCCTGGCTGAAGAATGCCAACCCAGTGCTGTTCTGTGACCTCCCCAAGGTATGGCTGAAATACTGATCAAATACTGCAAACCAGGAACAAATCAATCAAATGGGTTCACTTGTGGAGGCAGATTGGTTTCTTCAAACCCATCCAGACTTGTGAGCCCCCAGCAACTGGCACTTCTGGGAAAGAACCCAACCAGTTTGTCCCCCTGATTCTAAGTACACGTGTGTTTTACAGAAAGTAGTATGGGACCTGATAGACACTGCATTTAAGAGAAATGTTTGAAATTCTAAAATTTAGTCTCTTTTCTTGTTATCCGACGCTTCTGTACTGAATGTGCGTGATAGCAATGAAATGAATGTAGTGCACCCAGTATTTCATTGAACAGCTCTTTATTCCTCGTGTTCTGGGAAGCCTTTCAAGTCCTTGGCATCTACTATTAATATGGGTTTTGTTAAATGAATGAGATGGTTCTTTGTACATCACTGAGATTTGGTTATCATTTTTCATGCTGGCTCTTGCCTTTCCGAAGGCCTTACGCGCCGAGATCAGCAGGTCTGTTACAGTTTCCATCTGCTGACTTTTGCTTTAGAAAAATCTGAAGAAAAATCTCTGAAATTGGAGCTGTTTTGAAAATCCCTGCCTCTTTTGTCTTTCCAGGTCTATGCCCAGAACCTCAGCAGACTATATGACAGGGAAATCAAAGCCTTTTTTGAACAGGCCAAAACCCTCTTGGTAGGAAGAAGAAAGGGAAGTAAGTGATTTTCAAATATGATCTTTGTGCTGCTAAATAGTGATTTATTTGCAATCATCCCCTTTTGTGGGTGTTCCTGTGCTATGAATTTACCTTCTCCTCCTGTGGGTCTGTAGCTGGCAGGACACAACAGAGCTGGCTCTGATTTGCACCAGGCAGCCTTTATGAGAACTCTGGCCCTATGCATTTTTCAGCATCGCTTAGCTGCTTCCCAGGAATATAGCTTCTGTGTATCTTTCCTTTCCAGGGCTCACAAATGATGTGTGAGTGGCTGAGATATGCCACCACAGAATCATAGAATGGCTTGAGTTGGAAGGGACCTCAAAGATGATCCTGTTCCAACTTCCTGCTTGGAATGTCTGATGTCCAGAAAAGTTATTAGAGAAGTTATTAGCAAGGGAGACGTAGGGGTGCCCAGCTAAAGCCTGGTCCGTATTACATGCAAGCAGAGATGCTCAGACAATTTTCCCTGCAAAGCAACGGCACCAAGCCTGTCCCTGAAGACACAAATGTATTCATAGCAATATTATTGAGGAAAAAAAATGATTTAACAGCAAGCCAACTGTGGGGCTTTGTTGTCCCAAGGTGATCATTTCAACAGAAATGCCTGCTTTTGACTCAAAATATTCCAGTCAGGTTTTTCTGAAGATAAAAAGAGAAACTGATCTGTCTCCTCTGGAAGTTTTTGATTGCACAGAAATCACATTTTCCTTCAGAAAAACAAAACATGGTAATGGAAACTTCCATGCCGGTTTGGCCCAGCTTGAATGTCAAAACCCACTTTGCATGCTATGTTTAGTCCATCAGAGTGCTTGCCTGGCTTCTTCCAACTCTGCACCTACTCCATCATTTGTCTCCAGGCTCCAGGGGATGTACTGTGCGTGTTGGCTGGAGCTGGAGGTCAAAGACTGGAAGGAGCCAGCCAAGGGCTCTGTCTCCCTGCAGTGGTATGACCAACTGCAGTCCTCCCAGGGTGACCTCACCACTTTGGGGGTGACAAGGAACTTGTCCCAGGTTTGATGCTGCATTGTTGTGCCTGGAAGCACTCAGCATTGTTCTGTGCTGTGAACTGTAGCTTCTGTTTGGCAGTAGTGGCCCCAGCTGCTAGTTTTGCTCATCCACCTCTTGTGCCTCCCAATCCAGGCTGCAATGTCTAGATGCTAGGCAGTGATGAAAATAGGAGGCTGTGGTGAGGTGGAGCTTGGCCTCTTCTTCAAGGTAACTGATAGAGAGTTAGTGGCCTTAAGTTTAGGGAAAATTTCTGCTCATGAGGAGTGGTGAGGTATTGCAATAGGCTGCGTAGGGAGGTGGTGGAGTCACCATCCCTGGAGGTGTTTGAGAAAAGGGTCAGTGTGTCACTGAGGGACATGGTTAGTGGGCATGTGGGGATGGGCTGAATGCTGGACAAGATGATCTTGGAGGTTTTTTCTAATCTTAATGATTCTATGATTTTCTCACATGCTCACTAATCCTTAAGATTTCCATTTTGACATCTTGCAAAAGAAAAAAACAGAAAATGAACACCTGAAGGAAAACTTTTTTGTAGTTACCAGAAACCTATTTTTCAGTGCCAATCTCTGAAACTGAGAGAGACAATTTTCACCAGACAGAAAAAAAAAAACCTGAACACAACCTTCCCCCAAAAGACCCCAACAAACCAAATGCAAGAAAATCAAGAACTCTCCAGCTGAAAAAAGAATAACATGATAAAAAGCATTAAAACAAAAGATGTATGGTGCAAGTCAATAGGACATTACTATTCCCCTTGTAATTTAAAAGCAAGACAACAGGCAATAAAATCAAAGGGACAGTCTGCAAACTGGTGGTGGAAAATAATTGGCGTGCAATGCTGTTAACCTGCTGTACTTATTGCTGTGAACTGTCACTGATGCTGGAGGATGCACGAAAGCCTATAGCCAGAAGATAACAGGAAAATAAAATGAGTCTGTAGTAATCATCCCAGGATAATTCTGAGATATGGATTTTCTGAAAAAGGAGAGCATCACATATAAGCTGTAAAGGAAGACAGTTTTGCAACAGGTCTGCTGCAGCCTACTCTGCCATCCTGATCATCCCTCCAGGAAGCCTGGCAGATAGGCTGTAAAGTCTAACAATGGCTTGTGTTGGAAGGGACGTTAAAGATCATCTAGCTCCAAGCCCCTGCCGTGGGCAGGGTTGCTAACCACTAGATCAGGCTGAAAGAAAATAACTGGAAAAAGATAACCTTCCTATCGTGCTCTGCACTCCTCAATGCCTGAACACAGTGTTTCCTGGGGAAATGTGCTCTTTCTTGCTTAAAAATAGGAATTTCTGATAAGAGATAATGAATATATAAGCAGCAAGCAGCCCAGGGAATTGGTAATGGGAAAGTGAACTGTTCTGCAGTTTGTAAGATAATGTGGCCCAGCCGTATTTCCTGAAGAAGGGTGATTGCTTTTATTTAAGTAGAAGGGAATAACCAAGATTGTCTACAGGATAGAGAGGCCCTGGTGCCTATCTACAAAGTGACTGATGGGCTCTGAGCAAGGGACTTCAACCCTACTGAGAAACAGGGAAAAAATTAACTCCCTTTTGTCTCCTAGTCATAAAATGGGGAGCACTGCAGGTGCTGAGGTGGCCTGGCTATTAAGGAGGACCTTTATGAAGTCAGGTTTGTTAAATAAAGATAGCAGAGGGCATGTGTTGCAGCCTGCTTAATAACCTTCTGCGAATGTGAAACTGGTTACCTGCTAATAGTACTTTGACCTCTTCTATTAGCCCCATAAAGCAGGAGTTATTAAGATACCAGGAGAAACTCCAGTGTCTGAAACCCACTGAGGCAAGGGAAGGCCATGTGGATGTCTACAATCCTGTTATTATACAGTTACATATACATATGTATGTATAAAATATATATATGTGCACATATATTCCAAAGGTGACATTGCTATCTGCCTGCTTGGTAGTGTCGCTGTTGTCAGGCTTGAGGATTCTCAGTTTTCCATACGGATTGGCTTGCTTTAGCTCTCATTGTCTCTTTCTGCTTGTCTCTAGGGTTGTTCCCCTGCCATGATATTTGTGTTGATCACGTCTAAGTGTATCACCTGATGATTTGCAGTTTTGTTTTGGAGGGAATTTAGAAGGCAAACCCCAAGCTCTTTATAATTAATAGTGAGTCTCTAATTAAATCTCATTTCCCCATTCCCTTTTTCCACACTAATGCTCACAGGCTTGTAAATCTCTTTCCTGTTTGCTGTGGGAAGACATTTTTTTCCTGGTTTTGCTACTTCCCAGTGAGTGAAATGATCACCTCCCATTGTGTAAGGGTAGGAAAAAACTTATGAAGCAGCTCATTAATTTCCCCATGGTTTTTGCAAGGCTGAGGTGATGAGCAGAGTCGTATCATCTCTCATCCTTGCTCACCGTGTAGGACATCTGACAAATCCTTTCCAAAGGTAAAAGCCCCGTAGGTATTGGCTCAAATAAGGATATTTCAGATATCACAGAAAATCAAGAGCTGGCCTGAGTCACCCAGGACCTCTGGGGATAGTGGAATGAAACCAATTTTTAGAATTAATTAGAAAATACTAGGGACATTTTGCTATTCATTTCCTTCACTGAATTTAATTATGGTTTTGATGCACACTTCAAAGAAGTTTTTCAACTTTTCAACTTAGAGCAGGCAGCCAGAGAAAATGTTGTGATAAAAACTGGTACTGTTTGAAATGTGTATTAATTTCCAGATGAACATTCATGACTGTAAAAAGCAACTTGCTGAAAAAGCCAACTGTTCTCTTCTGGGATGTTTTATGACTGGCAATTTACAATCAAAACAAGCAACAATAATTTCTCCTGATGCTCCTGCAGGCTTTTCTGCCGATTTATGCTGTTATTTACCAGGATTTTTCACTCTCCATGCCTCAAGAGTTGGTACTAAGCCCTTAATAGCAAAAGGGAGATGTTCACAGGGAAGCAAGAAGAAAGTAATGAGAAGCAGCTGACAAGGTAGATTTAAAAAATGAAAAAAGAACAAAACTGCATATCTGAATCTGACAAAACTCTGATAGGGAAAGACCAAAAAGTGCAGGACTAAAATAAAACCATTTCAGTTCATTAAAGTAATGAGAGGCACTGAGATGTCCAACCGACCACCAGCTCACCACACCTGCTGCAGGTCTCCAGGAAGGCTGGGAGAAGCCAGCAGGGATGGGGAGTAGACAGCACCCACGGTGGAGCCTCCCAGGGAACAGAGAAGGTCAGGAGGATGTACTGAACAAAGGCAATGTCATCAAGGTAAGGAGACTTGCTTTTCTAAATGGTTCATATGTCCTGTGGGGACTATGCCCAGTGCTGCAGCCCATCCTCAGGGAGATGATGGAGTCACTGTTCCTGGAGATGTTAAAGAAGTGTGGAGAAGTGGAACATAAGTTAGTGGGCAATACTGGTGGTAGGCAGATGGTTGGACTAGATGATCTTCGAGGTCTTTTCCAACCTTAATGATTCTATGATCCCACAGTCCTTTCTCCAGCACTGCATACCTGGAGGTGAAGCAGAGGTGTTCTGCACCACTGACACCTGCCACGTGGTGGCTTACGTGCCACTTCAGGTAGACATCTTAGTGTCCTATGCATTGCAAGGGATTTCTAACATGCCTGATGGTTCCTAAGCAGATTTTGGAGCAGGTGCTGAGAGAGCTGCGACCCCTTTGCATTGCAGAACAGCTGTTCATTGAAACATTCTTCCAGCTGAGCCAGAACTCTGCAGAGCCACAGGTGCTGGAGGTAAGCATGTCCTCACCAGTCCCACTGACCAGTCCTTACTGCAGCCTGATACAAACCTCAGCAGGCACAACGGGATGGCTCATAACTTGAGTAATCCTGGGCTCTTGTCCTCTAGCAGCAGTCAGTGGCATCAGCATTCAGTAGGGAAGAAGATCGACGTCTCCTCAGGACAGAGGAGAATTGAGTTTAATTAATGGCTGTAGTAAATTCACAGCATTTCTAAGCACTGAGTATAGGGCTACAATACAAGGCAGCAGCACTTCTGCTGAAACTGAACCTGAATCTCAAGATTTCCTCTGATGGAAGGGGAAAAAACCAATCATATCTTCCATCTCGTTCTTCATTTCAGGAAGAAGAAAGCACAGCATCTCCAGAGGATCCTGCTTGTGCCAAGCCTCCAAGCAAGTATGTGGGTGATGAGATTTATTGCCGCAGTGTGAGCATGGGGCAGGGACTTCTCAACAAGGGATGGATGTCTTATTTTTTTGTTGTTGTCACTGTTAGCCATCTTGATTTCAACACAGTGGTCTCAGGTTCACACCCTGGATAGCAGTGACCAGAAAGCAATGTTGCTGGATCTGTGGGGAGACTGAGGTCTTCTCCACAGGGCAGCGGTTCTGCGTTGGGGTGGGTCAGGAAAGTGAGTTTTCATTGGAAACCTCTACATTTTGATTAGTTTTAGTTCCTTATTAGTGAGGTTGTTAACTGAAAAGGTACTATGAAACCAACCTTAGAAAAAAATATCAGCAGGAAAACACAGAAGTCTTCCTTTGAACATCAAAACAGGACATTTCTATGTCCTCCCACAGGCAGAGATGTGGAAGAGCTGAAGGATGACCAAAGCATAAACAAGCTACCATACAGAAGGCTGTATTTTTCTTTTCTTTAGCTTTGCCTGTTTCTTTCCAGCTGGCCACAGTGCCAGTACTCCTCCCTGTTTAACTGCATCCTTTTTTTTCTTAAGACCGGAGGAACAGACAGCCCAGCTGCTGAGTGAGATCTTCAGTTCTCTGGACCCAGAGTTGAGATGCTTTCTAGATGTCTGCAACAGGGCCCACCCATTCAGCTGCCTGCAAGTCCTGGTTACCTTGAATGACTGCATCTTTGAGATGTGGGGGAAGACCTCAGCTCTCCCCTCATCCTTCTTCAACACTGTTCTGGGCAACATGCTGCTCCTGGCTAAGAGCAGCTTCAACAAATGCATTGTGAGTGTTGGTGAAAATCAGTTAAATAGAAATTAGTGATGTTTGACCTCCTCCATGATCTTCTGAACTTCCAACAAGAGCTCTTCTGAAGGTAGTGCTGGTTTATAACAGAGTTCTGATTCTGTGGTTTTGGGTGAACTTAACCTCTCATCAACTGTTTCAGAGGGATGTATACAGCTCTTGGAAGACTTGTACTAAAGGGAGAATGTCAAATTGCTCTTCTCTCTTACTGGCACAGTCAGACGTGCTCAAGGGCCAAGCACTAGGGAGAAGAATGTGGAGTGATCAAGAACCCATCAGAGCTGGCTGAGAAACCTAACTTTGAGTATACTGAGATCAAAACATGTTGACATCAAGGGCATTTCTGTCAGGGTCTTTAGCAGAAAGTCTGCTCTTAAACCATTTTGAGAAGTGCCAAAAATAGCAGTGGTGTTTTGCTCTCGGGGCTGTGGGTATATGTGAGATGGCAGACTGAGTCCAAGCAAGGAACCACTCAGTCTGAGACTGAGTGTACCTGCTCCTATAGACACTCCAGGAGTGTTTATAGGAAGGCACTCATGAAGACAAACAGTTGCTGCAAGTCCAGATTTGTAAATACAAAAGGTAGTGCTCACATGACTGCTTTGCTTGCTTTCTGGTCTGCATCTCAACCTGCTGTAGGATGACTGTGTCAGACCTGAGCACGTGCTGTTCTGTGTATTGCTGCCAGGGGACTTTGTGCAAAGAGATTGAGGAGGCAAAGGTGCCCAGCAAGCTGAAGGTCGGGATCCTGCCCTCTGTGAGCCGCTTTGAGGAGTTTGTGAATTACTCAGAGGCAGTGTTCAGGATGGCTCGGCGCAGAGCAGAGCTGGACAAGGCACACCTAAGATTGGCTGATAGCGTCTTCAACAGCAGTGAGTACAAAGATTGGTGGCAACCATATAGCTGCAACCTCATGGGTCACCTGAGCTGAGCCAACAGAGCTGGGTACTTGCAGGCTACCTGCATGGGCCAGCGCTTCTGTATCTCTGATCCCTCTTGACTCATCCTATAGGCTCTTCTCTCCATACCCAGTTTGTCCTTTCTTTTAAGTCAATAGCCTGTCCTCAGCAAACCTGAAGGGGAGTAAAGATATGGTCATGATGGAAAATTTCCACCATGTTCACTGCTTCCTGTGCCAAAAGAAGATCCAATGCCTGGAGGGCAAGAAGAGAGAAGCCAAGCAAAGGTATAGTGAGCACATGGAGAAATATGTCATCAGATACCTGGGCCAGCCACTGGAGAAACTAAATGTGAGTATGGTGGAGTAAACTGAACCTTGCCCGAGTTTCAAAAGATCACTGCAACTCCAAGAGTTACAAGTCCACTGAGAAGGGTCCAATGGAGAGAAATAGTCAAAGAAAATTTAGAAAACATAACTTAGGATGGAATTGAGGTAGTTTGCAACAGAGGTTAAAAAATATAGTTTTAAGATATGTATTGTAAGATTAAGGGAGCAACTCATCTATGACCACAATGAACAGTACAAGAAGTCATGAGCTGAAATTCCCACACCTCCTCTGACCACTTACCGCTGGTTCTTATGGTACAGCTCAGTGCCAGCTTCCCTTGGAAGAACAAGGGACCAGCTGAGTCTGGCTCAGATGCTCCTCTGCAACTCATGGCCTGGGTGCAAGGCCCTGTTGTGCTCCCACTCTGGGTTGCGTGCCTGTGTCTGGCAGATACTAGTTTCTTTTTTACACGGCTGCCTGGGCCAATAAGTCTAGCCCAGCTTCATGCTTCCTGAATGACTGCATTGTTAACTGAGCTAAAAGCATCCAGCTTTGCTAGCTCAGGCACCCCCCTTCCTCTGAGACAGGAGCAGCTGCTAAGACCCCTCCTTGCTCTGCTTTTCTTCAACCTGCTCACCAACCTAAAACATCTCAATCTGAATTATTTATAGGGCTTGTTATTTTCAATTTGTTTCCAGTCTTTGCTGTCAAACACCTTGTAGGTTTGACTGAAAGATCTGCTTGGTGTCTTGTGCTACTTTCAGCACTGATATATCGTTAGCTTCAAATACCTCCTCCCTGAGGGAAAATACAATTTCATTGCTTAAAGTAACATGTGAGGGTGCTTTGTGCATTGCTCAGACCCCTGGCTAGTCTATCTCTTACAGCTTACATAGCTCATCAGGCTTGAGGTCAGTTCGCTAACACTGAGGGATACTGCAAAGACACCTATGTAATCTGGGATCATATGCCTGTTTGTGAAAAAGAATTCACATTTAGGAGTCTCTTTGTCCCTGAAAATCCTTACGATTTAGTGCATTTCTCCACTGCAGCAGAAATACTGGAGACCGCATGCAGTTTACTGAGTGTATTGTAGACTGAAGCAAGAGTTGACCATCCACTTTTCAGTCTTTAATAAGCCAGATTTGGAGTCTTGCATCTAGCTGTGGGACCCAAAAAGGGTAGCTGAGAAGACATAACCAGGTTTGTGAGCTATATAGCAGAATGGCGAGAAAACAAATTTGGGGAAAAAAAATTCCAGCTAAATAGGCAAAAAAAAAAAAAAACCAAAAAAACAAAAAAAAAAAAAAAAACCCAAAACAGCAACAACAAAAAAGCCATAACACTATGAGGATTAAAAAAAGCATTGGGAAAGTTTGCCCAGGGAGGTTTAGCAGCCTATTCTTGAAGATTCTTAAAATCTATCTTGAGAAATGCCCAAGGTATCGTAGTTTGAAGTCAGTGGTGATCCTGCGTTCAGCACGGGGTTGAACTAGAGACCTTCTGAGGTCCTGATGGATTCCATGTTGACAAAAGCACAGATAAAAAAAAAACCTGTTATTGCACTGAACAAGCTGAGGTTTTGTGGAGCTCCACTGCTCCTAGAAACCAGCTGAGATCTGTATTCCTTTGGGTTGGTGTTAGAAGCAGCAGCCATGCCTCTTGTTAGATGCATGATCCTTTTGAAATACCTCCCTGTGCACCAGCCTTTCCTGCTTACACACAGCCTGGAAGAACTGAGGAAAAATGGAGTTTTCTTTACACTTTAGCAGATTTTCAGATCCCCACCCCATTCATCTCAAAACCTTTCTGGTGAGCAAAGCTGTATGAAGCCTGAAGGAGCACAAGTGATTTTTCAGCAATCCCATTGCTCCACAGTAACGTAACCCCTAGGGATCCCACATCGTGAGTAGAGCGAAAAGATAGAACTGATTAAATTTCCCTAAAGCTTTCCCAAGTGAGACAAGCAATCTCTTCATTTCCACTCAATCATAGAAAGGAATCATAGGAGGAGAGTAGCCAGGCTTCAGCCCTGACACAGGAGTCTGCCTTAGGGCAGCTCATCAGTGGATATCTCCTTGCTTTTCCAGCACTTCTTTGAAGGGGTGAAAGCCCGCATTGCTCAGGGGGTGAAAGAAGAGGAGATCAGTTTCCAGCTGTCCTACAGCAAGCAAGAGCTGAGGAAAGTCATTGAAAGATACCCTGGCAAGGAAGTAAAAAAAGCCCTCGAGACCCTCTACAGAAAAATCCACAAGTATCTTTCCCCAGAGGAAAACCTTTTTCCGGTAACTGCAATGGGATCTGTGTACGGTGTTATGATCTTCTGGGGGAATTTAGGGCTACAAAGCAGTATCTTCTGGTGATGAAGTGCCTTACTGCTGCTTTGTCCTATTACCGTAGTACGGTGGATCATGTGTGGCTTACCTTTCTTACCTCATATATGGCTACCATAGGCTGATGTTCTGTTTTTCCCTAGGTTGTGTGGCATGCTATGGAGCAGGAACTACTGCGTCAGTACCAAGAATTTGAGGATCTGATCCAACGCTGTTATGTGGGGTCAGGGATCACCATGGAATTCACTATGGAGGATTTGCTGAGCTACTTCAGCTCCATCACTCTGTCCAGCACGTAGCGGCAGATATTTATGGAGAACTGCTCCTCTGCAGCTGCACCTTTAGGATGCTAAACTTAAATGGTAAAAACCTTTCCAGGATGGAGTTTGATAAATTGAGCTCTATCTAATGAGAAAAACCTCCCAAACCTCAGATTTCCACCCAAGCTAGAATTGCTACCATACCTCTTTAACAGACTACTGCCCAGTGCCCCACATAGCAGAACACTGGAAGCCATCTTCTCTCTAGGATTATCACCTTTTTATTAACCCTCAGGTTTGTATATGGAACCTGTGCTCAAGCTCGAGGGTTGCAATGCACAAAGCTACCCAGGTGTATGCAGTGTTATCATATCCACATGTCAGAACATGCACAATTACTCTACCAATGTGTGTGAAGAAAATTCTACTGTTTTAGTTTCTCAGGGAAACTGGTTTGTCAACAAGTCGTCTTCCTACCCCATTTTATTTTGAAATGTCCCTTTAGAATGTCACAGTTTGATGTTATATTTTTGATTTTTTAAGAAGAGGACCTCTACATAATTTTTGTATCCTATGTTGGTGACCTGCAGGCCAGCAAACTGTCCAAATACATAGGTAGCCTTATCTGTAAAGAACTGAAGACCTTGATCTGCTTGGTTCCATGCAAAGTGTGAATCAAAGCAAATAAAAGCACTGATGATGTTATTTGGATGGTCTGATTTCAAAGAATCCCTTGATTCATCAGGTGGGGACTGTTTTCCAGCCCAGGTGCCAGTCTGCTTTTCCGTTCACTCTTTTCCAGTGAAGCCAGCTCTGAGCAGGATGACCCTGTCCATAACTCTTCTTACAAACAGGCTTTGGACTTACTGCCCTGATTTAGTTCTCATGAATCTGGAAGCTTACCCTTATTGTGCAGGACCAGTAATCAAGATCCAGGACAATGAGGCCCATAGCCAAGCAGAGGCCCATAGGGGCCTGTGCTAGAGACCAGCAACTCTACATTATCACTCAAAAGGAGTTTTAAGGCACAGCTTACATTGGCTTCTGGGCAAATGTTATTGCTATTATTCTCCTCAAAGACCTGTCTGGCCTCAGTGTCAGTGTTACTGGCGCCTATAAGTACTGCTTTAATAAATAGGATTCTTCACTTGATGGTGAGGGTTGGTAAGTCCATTTATGTATGTTTGCACCTCTGTCTACCAGCAAGCCCTGCTATTTGACTGTTTAACTTCTTGATCATGCCATCTGGATCAGGCAGCTAAGCAGAAATTACGGAGTTAGGTCTTATGGGCTTCAGACCTTTCAAAACTTCATTCTATTTCTGGCAGATTAATTTTTTGTAGTTCTCTGCCTCTGGCCATGAAGATCCCCCTTGGACAAGTCTGCTTGCAGAAAGATGTGTCCAAAAAGGTGTCCAAAGCTGTGCACCTCACCCTCAGGCTCCTTTGCTATTGCTTGTTGCTCTGCACTGACTGTTAGCATGATGCCTTTAGCTCAGATGTTCTTTTACCAGCTAGGAGTACCTGGGAGCTTGCAGTGTTCCAATGGAAAGCAGTAAGACCTTTGCACGCTGCATGGAATAAAATAATCTTGGAGGCTAAGAGTTAAAGAGCAATGTCAATTCCTGCAGGGGAAGGAGGCTGCTGCAGCTACTTGTCATGACTTCTCTAGGGATATTCTTACTGTCTTTTTAGCAGTATGTCACCCTAGTCTGAGCCCCAAGCTCAACAGTGTGCTTGAATTTAGCACATGAGCACAGCATTCCCTAGAAAAAGGGAAAGGTAAGTCGTTAAATGCCCCAGATTCTTCAAGCAGCTCTGTGCAGTTGGTGTTTCCCAACCTTCAGGTCAAAGTACATCTCTGCGGGAAGCAGTGCTCGGAGCTCCCATTTCCAAGCGCTGTTGTGTGTTTTTTAATTCTCTTCCCCTTTCTCCTGTGACGTCTCTTCATACTACTCAGCTCCAGGCAGCAGGAAAAGAACAGTTGAATATCCAGCACCAGCTCACCCAGCTCTCTGCCTCTCCTGCAGGTACTCAGTGTCTTTTTGCAATCTGATTCCTTTATGTTTGCTGAGGGGCCAATGAGCTTGTAGCTCGCAAGGAGCAGGAAGGTCTTGGGGAAGCTTGTTGCAGCTGGGACAGAAGGGCTCATGCAGCTGAGGAGCAGTGAGGACAACCTGCTGTGTGGAAAGGGCTATGTGGAGGTTCAGAGTTCAGGCAGATTGAAGGTGAGGTTGTCAAACACTAAATGCCATCTGCAGCGAGAAGTACAATGAGTTCCTGTAACCGCAGGGGTCAGATGTCCTGGTGAAGCTATGACTGGTTTTATGCTGCCAGCAGAGTTTCACCAGCCATTTCCCATGTGATCTGCCGTAAGGGCAATGCCAGATGGTATGAACCCAGCACACAAGGAAAATCGAAGTCTCATTGCCAGTCAAGGCTGTTGAATTCCCCAGATCTGCATGCTGCATCTCCCTGAACCTCTGGTATCAGCTTCACACTCTGCTTGCTGCTGGAATGAGTTTAAAGGCAAAAAAAAAAAAAAAGGCAAAAAGGGGTCAGTGCCATGTGCCATGGTTTGTTTTCCTAATATTTGCTTCTTGGTCCCGCCTTCATGTTAACAGTGTTTATTTTCCATCCATTTGTATCCCTGGGAGTCAGCAGGAGAGTTGGGCTTCCCTTGCACAGTGGCATAGGTGGGGAATGAGTGAGGGTCTCAGAAAAGTAAACTGACATTCGTGTCAGGATTTGGGGCTTTCAGAGATAATAAATAAATAAATAAATGTTGGTAAACTGTTGGTGACTGAAAGGAAACTTGCTCTGGAGAGGACACTAGAGGGTGGATGTCTCATATGCATGGTCCATCCCTAGTGCACACAGGATTCTTGGGGAGCTCAGCTATAAAAGAAGTGATCCAGTTAGTTCTCCATATGAGGCTCCAGCCAGGGGATCTGGCATATCCTATTAGAACTAAGCAGGGGTCTGAGACCCTTCTTGGAAGTATTTATTGCTTCTGTACTTGTGCCACCTGCAGGCCGAAAGAAAACCCATTTACACTCCATTTATGGTTCAGCTCACAGCTGCCTGGATCATTTCCCTAACTAGCTGGATGTTCCCAACCTTCATTTTCTGTGGTTTTGCACTCTGTTCCCAGTTCCAAGATGACATCCTGGAAGGAGAAGAGTATGAGTCCTCCCCCATGTTTCATCCAGCGCCTGGATCACCTTGTGTTGACTGTTAAGAGTATTGAGGATACTGCTGCCTTTTATTCCAAAGTCCTGGGCATGGAGGTGGTGACTTTCAAGGTAACAGGGGTGTCAAGCAAGTCTTGGGTCTCTAGAACTTGAGTTGCAGTCCTGGGCTGGTGCCTGGTTCCTGTGGATCTAATGGGGACACTGGATCATTTCTATAGTGTGGGGATGATAGAACCAGTATGAGATGCAGGCCATTAAGTTCTGACTTTCAATAGGGTCAGGCTGAGTTAAAGATTCAAATCACAGTGTAGAAGGAGCCAGAGTGACTACCCCTCCCTCCCCCCCCCCCACCAAAAAAAAGGAGAAAATTCCATGGAAAAACAATATTTAAGATCGAAGAAGGCCACTCAAACTTGCAGAACATCTTGTTTTGATATTTCATAGAATCACAGAATGGTTGGGTTGGGAAGAGACCTTAAAGCTTACTTCCAACACTCTGCCATGGGCTACCAGTCCCTCACCAGATCAGGCTGCCCAGGGCTGCATCCAACCTTGCCTTGAGCACCTCCAAGGATGGAACACCCACAACTTCTCTGGGCAACATGTCCCAGTGTCTCACCACTTTCTAAATAAAGAATTTCTTCCTAAAATTTAACCTAAATTTCCTCTTTTAGTTTAAAGCCATTTCCCCTTGTTCAATCACTATTAGACCATGTAAAAAGTCAGTCCCCTTTTGTTTATAAGCTGTGTTTCAGTACTAGAGAGCTGCAATGAGGTCTCCCTGAAGCTTTCTCTTCTCCAAGCTAAACAAGTCCAGCTTCCTCAGCCTGTCTTCATAGAAAAAGTGCTCCAGACCTTCGATCACCTTCATGACCCTCCTTTTAAATCTCTCCAACAGCTTTGAATCCTCCTTGTGCTGGGGGTCCACTGGCAAACCCAAGAGGATAGTTAACCTTTTCTGAACAGTACCAATGCATCTCTTGCCTAATCACAGGGCAACTTGATATGTTTCGAACACATCTATTGTACCTCATTGATTCCAAATCCTATGTCATCGTCTCCAACTCCATCAGATATCTTAAAATCAATTCCATTCACATTCCAGTGTTGCAGTGAGGAATAACATTTTTTCAGGTGGGCACACATTGCAACTCACTGCTTTGCATGAGTTTGGTATTCAGTTGCTATGTAAGGAGAAATCTTAATGATCTGCAAAGAAAAGAGGTGTTCAAACCTCGCTGTCTTCCCACTGCCTAAATTTTGTTCACTCTATTGTTCTCTAAAAGTACAGTGTTTGTGTGGCTGACCCAGAGACAGGATGCCCAGGACTGAGCACTTCCACCAGAACTTGGAAGTAATTGCATGTGGCCTTGGGACTTTCTTGGGTCACTGAGTCTGGAGGGATGCTTCAGAGCCATGCAGCAGCCACTTCTTGCCTTGTGTTGCCACAGCAAGGGCAAAAAGTTATCAGGGTTACAACCACATCCCCAGGACTTTCAAGACTACACAGCTGAGGGAATGCTGAAAGCTTCCAGTCCAAGAACTCTCTTTGGAGACTGATTCTTTTCTTTGGGGACAGGGAAATCGAAAAGCATTACGTTTTGGTAACCAGAAGTTTAACCTACATGAAGTTGGAAAGGAGTTTGAACCCAAGGCTCGATCCCCAGTCCCTGGCTCTGCAGATATCTGCCTTATCACAGAGGCACCCCTGGACCAGCTCCTGGGTCATCTGAAGGTAAGAAAGGCTCAGAGTATACAAAAAGCACTGTAAACCTGGGAGGCATTACACCAGAGCCTCACAGGTGATACTTCCAAATTCTGTGTTTTAGTGAATGTCAAAATAGTCTCATGCAATAATTCATATTTGCAAGACTGGATTCTGCGTAGATTCCCTTGAGTATTAAAGTCCCGCTCTTGTTTTTCCTCCCAGGCTTGTGGAGTGATCATTGAAGAAGGTCCCGTGTCCAGGACTGGTGCCGTGGGTCCAATAACATCTGTATACTTTCGAGACCCTGATGAGAATCTGATTGAGGTTTCAAGGTACATCACAGATAAGAGTGAAGCCAGTGGAGGGGAACCCTAACCATGACCAATTCTCTGCCTGTGTCCAGCAGGAGATCCAATGCAGAGATCAGTATTCATTTTGTAAACCTAGAAAAAGATTAAATTCCCAGCTATAAATATAGAACTGCATGAACCTTGAGAGCTTTCCAAAGACATGATCAGCTCTGGCTGGCTCAGCTCTTACCTCTGGATGTGAATCACAGAATCATAGGATCCTTAGAGTTGGAAGGGACCACTGAAGGCCATCTAGTCCAACTCCCCAGCAATCATCAAAACAGGGGCATCCACAGCTGGATCAGGTTTGCCCAGGGCCTTATCCATCCTCGCCTTGAAAGACGCCAAGAATGGGGTATCAACCACATCATTGGGCAACCTGTTCCAGTGCCTTGCCACCCTCACTGTGTAAGATTTGTTCCTTATCTTTAAGCTAAATCTAGCCTTCTACTTTTATAAATCACCATTGGTTGAGATCTCATGGCTTTGTTAGAAGATGTGTCCTGCTGAAACCCATTTCCTATCTATGAACTGGGAACTGAGCTCCAGTGTCTGACATACAAACTGCCCGCAGGGCTGAAGATCTGTGCATTGTACTCAGACCTGCATTAATACTTGAAAAGTGACAGGGTTCTGTTCATCTGGGATGGGAGAAATCAGCAGCGAGGTGTTTGGCTTTAGATATCCTCCACTCCGTGCAGCTACCTCACTGCTGACTTCTCCCATCCCAAGTGAACAGAGCCCTGTCATTTTTCAAGTCCCTGTAACAATCTAGATGAGGGAGAAATGGGGTGCTAAGGAGACAGTGCCATCAGGCAAAGAAATTCTACACTGGTCCACTTGCAGCACAGCCTGGTTGTGTAGGAATGTCACTACCCGAGTTTCCTTCTTCTTTTTTTGACTCCTCCAATTATCTAAAAGCATAAAAGAACAGAGGGGTTACTTGGGATTTTTCAAGGAGAGCAGTTCCCCAGTTGGCCACACTGCGGTAGTAACGTTATCATCAAGGAAATAGTGCTGGACGACAGAGTGAACTTTTCTGACTTCTACAGTCAAAATCACCTCTAAAATTGAAATGAATCGAATCGAGCTTCCGAAAAAATTATTTTTCTGTTTGTATATCGCATGAAGTCCATGGTGAAAGAAAAGCAAATCCTAATAAATGCAGTGCTTCCTGTTACTCAAAACTTGTGTCAGTGTCAGAGGCAGGAGCAAAAGCTTCTTGCAGTTCGGATCAAACCATCGTCAACCACAAGAGTTCCTGTGGGATATGGAAACTCACCCTTTGCCCTGCTCGTGGAGGACAAGAGAGGAGCCCTGGGAATGGGGACCGCTGGGAACGAGCACCTCGGCTGGGAGCCCCGGGGCCACGGCCGCTCTCCAGGGTGCTGATGGCTGCTGGGAAGCGTTGCTCCGAGCTGCTTAGCTCCACCGGCCGGGGCTTCTCCTTGCCCAGGCTTGTATTCCAGCCCTGTCTCTGTCATTCTGGGCCTGAGATTGTCCTTAGTGATTGCTTGCTATAAGATGACCTTCCTAGATCTGTTCTGGAAGTGTTTATTCAACTGAGCTGGCTACCGTGGATATGTTTGTGAAGAAAGGTATCCTCTTAATTTTATTTAAGCGTACTTTTTATTGGAACAGCAATAGCAGGAAGGGCAATGTATCTTTTCTTACTCAGCTGAGCGAAGGGATTATAAATGTTGGTTTCATCACACTAATAACTGAAATATCCTCGGCGTCAAACAAACTGGCACATGGTTGTTACAGACCAGCTCCTCTCAGACTGAGAATAATCAATGATCTCAGCTTCACATCAGCCCCTTGTAGCCTCTGCTAACCTCTGTTGGTTTCCCTTTCTATTTCAAACACCATTCTATTGTATATGTTTGAATTAAAACTGAAAGACTACATAACATGACATTAGATTTTTATGCAAAAAATGAATTCATTTCTTTATTTAGATTCAGTGTGACTATGCTAGACAGTATGAGAGGATTACATTGTGAGTGGATTACATCAGTTGGGCAAATATTTTCTGGCTAGGAAATTCTTTGCAGAGTCCACTACTAGCGAGCTAAAAATGAACCAGCCCACATTCCTTCTTGCCTGCCGAGTCCCATCTTGGTCCTCTCAGCAGAAGACAACCCTGAATTTCCCAGCAGGTTCTGTACCTACATCAAGATCATACTGGAAACAAGTCCTCTGGATCACAGTCACAGTATTCGTTTGATATGCATAGGAATATTGCATAGTTCTTCATCTTGCTGCTCAGAAGGAACTAAGTGTAAAAAGCCTTTCAGTGAATGGTTACTCAGCAGTACAAATCTCAGATTTTACCACAGCTGGAAAGGTGATTTAGGGGTTGCGTCTTTATGTTTTCTCTCCCATCAAGGGAGAGAAACGGGAAATTCCCAATATGAGTCACAGCATGCTTGTACCTAAGTGACAATCCAGATCTGCCCATCTCTTCACTGACTATAGAGATGACCTCTGGAAAGCTAGCTCTGATAGGAACCTGGGTGATCTGTGCAAACCCAGGAGAGATGATGTGCCACAGCCCTATGATTACCTTGCAGGAGGTGTAGGATGTAGATGTAGGACTGATATATGATTCCTCAACGACTGCTTTTCATTCAGACAACACATAGAGACTTTAAGGGTCTTTTAACCATTCTTTGTAAATAGAGAAGTGACAACACCTTCCTAAATGCTGGACATATTGGAAGGTTTTGCTGAAAAAAAAAAAAAATCCTTCTCTGCTTGAGAGCTTTGCAGGCACGGCTGTTTACAGTAACTCTGATAGATTTTTCATCTGTCCAGTACGACTACCTAATCATGATCCAAAAAGTGCTTAGAGGAGCATTAAGAAAAGCACACATTTTGCAGCTGAGTGTCCTCCTCTTCCCAGACTCAGCAGTCAGGCATTCTATACAGAAATAACCTTGAACACAACTTTAAAATTATCTGGACTCTCCCTTGTAGGGAACCATCTTCCAGATAATACCCCAGGATTTGCATAGATTTCCATTGGAGCTTTGGCATCTGTAGTCAACTTTCAGCTACTCAGAAACAACTGAGTTGAATTTAATCTGTGTACACATTACACAGACGCACCTTTTGCCTCGTGGACTTCTTCGATACTAACACGTCTACTTTGACTTCAAGGGATAAGAACTTTCCTATCACTGGAAATGAATAGTAAAGCACCAACAAAGAAAGGAATCAGTTTCTCTGAGATAAATCCCTCATCAAAAAGCCATTCCTTCATAGGCTACAGGCCAGCTGGGAGCTATCTGACAGGTTCTCCAGATTGTCCACCATAGTGATGATGGTTTCTACCTTTTCTTCTGGCAGCACGTGAGAGGCATTGGATCGAAACTTCTTCAGGAGTGACTCCCTGCTGAGAGGCTTCCTCCAGTGCCCATAGAAAGTGTCACACTTGCCTGTCAGGACATCCCCACTCTTCAGGAGCAGTGCCACCTCTCCATACATTTTGTCAAAGTTAGCCACGTTATCTTCAGGATGCTCCACTACCACTTTGTGGAGCAGTTCCCTCAGCTCCTGCCGGTGGATGCTGCTCTCTGTGAAGGAGCTGAGGCCCACTTCTCCATCCAGCAGGGCTGCACAGGCATTGAACTGGAAGGAGTGTCTGGCCTGGTGTTCAGAGTTGGGGAAAGGCCTGTTGATGTACTTTGACACTGGGATCTTCAGCACAATGGTACGGATCAAAGAGGGAGAGAAGGATCCTGCATAGTTGATGAAGAGGTTCCGAACAGACAAGGCAGCATCCACCACCCAGTGCATCCCCAGGTGGGCTGGGAATCGCTTGAAAGCAATATCCTGCTTCTCCAAGAGGAACTCATGATGCTCACTTGGTGTGGACAATGGTTTGGGTTGATAGATGCTGTAAAAGGCACTGAATCCAGAGCAACCAGAGATATCATCCAGAATGAAAGGGTTAGCTTCCATTCCTCGGGCAGCCAGCAGTGCTGCTTCAAGGCCCAGACGGGTGGCATTCCCAATATGCAATGGCTTGGCTTGTGTGGCAGCATTCGCCATAGGTGCTCCTGCAAGTGAGGCAGCGATGCCCAAGGCATGGGTACACTGGGCCATGCTGAGAGACAGTAGCTTTGCAGTGGCTGCAGCACTGCCCATAGTACCGACTACCGAAGGAGGGTGAAACCTAAAGGGGAAATTACAGGTATGAGCATGAAAATGGCAGTGGAAACCAGCCAGTGGAAATCTCTCATCGATATGTGGCAGATGGAGTTCACCTCATTCAATATTTAGCCATATGCAGACTAAGCAACTGCTTGAAACTTCACTGGGGAGAAAGAAACAGTAAGATTAGCATCTCCAGAAAGCACTTTTTTTTTTCCTTAAGAGATGGGATGACTTGTGCACATCCATGTAAATTTTTACCCTAAATTTCTCCCTCCCATACAAATAAAGTGTCCTCATGCAACATATCTGATGGCAACACTTCCTGGTTGATGTTATCCCTGGGACCACACCAGAATCTCACTCACCTTGATAGTTATTTCTGGGGAAAGATCATTGAAGATCACCAAATGAAAATGAGATAAGTGGTGCCTCATCAGCCCTGGCAGAATTGGCTACTGGCTCTCAGCAAGTCTTTATCTTCATCTTGAGTTCAGTGGGTCTTAAAGAGGAATTGTAAAACCCTAAGCAAGCCCGCGAACACACTCACCAACCCTTTATGCATGCTCACTCCTTGTGGCCATGTTGAGTCTTTAGGGAAATATGTTTGACCTCTGCTTTTGTTTGAAACCTGAACATTTTCCCAGAGGGTTTGGCACAGTGGCACTGAGTCTGTAAAGCTGTGTGAGCTACCATGAGGGGATAAGCTGCATGGTCATGCTTGTTTTTCTTGCTGAAATTGCTATACCATGCTCTAGCTCTTATCACTTACACCAGACTAGTAGGTGAAGAAAAAAAAAAAAGAGATCTACCTTTTGGGAATGTTGTGAGCCTCAGTGGAGAAATGCATGAGTCTTCCTTGCACTTCCAGGCCAACATTAAATGCCAGCAGGAAATCCAGGCCATTGGGTTTGGAGTTTGGAGGTAGCATCTGAGAAGCTGCCAGCAGAGCTGGCAGAACAGCCCCTGATGGATGAGTAGCAGGGTGCCAGGTATCATCAAAGTCCATGGAGTGAGTCTGTCAGGGAAATTTAGATAAGGACATGCTAGTGGGATGGGTGAGAGCTGAGGGGATACTAATATCACTGAAGCTATAGCAACTTTCACCTGTCAAGCAGAGATTCCTATGTTTGCTTGTTATTCCCCTCTAATAACAGTTTGTAAGTCTACAGAGCAACCCATGTCTTCTTGGCCTCCATTGCCCCTCCAAAGCACCTAGACATCTTCCTTTCATACTAATTAGAATTTTGAAGGCACTGCAAAGCAGAGGTTCTCCTTGAAGAAACTGCCTTACCGCAACACCATTAGTGAAGGCAGCCAGAGTTGGGGATAGCTTCACACCAGGCTTGCCATAAACATTGCTCACAGCAACTGAAGAGTACAGCTCCTGTGAAAAGGAGATTCAGATGAGGGCCTTGAGTGAAGAAGGGATTGTATGATACCCTCCTTCAAAGTCCTACAATATCCATGAGATAAGATCATGGTTGTGGTGATGGAGACCACATAAATACACAGTATAATGAGGCTGTTCCTACCAGGCAGTACTTCAGAGCAATATCAAACACATGCGTTGTGCTGCCCACAAGACCAACTCCAATGCTGTCAAGGATCATCCTCTTGCTTCTGTGACAGACAGTCTCGGACAGGTGCTCAGGTCGGACTGCGTGGATGAAGGAGGCAAAGCTGCTGGTCACAGTCTCCTCTGGAGCACTCCTGGCCACCACTGGAACACCACAAGAGAATGGAGGGGGTTAAAAGTCTGTTGACCATGTGATGACAGTCACAGCTCTTCGCTTTCTGGACTTACTGTATTTACTGAAAGGGAAAGACAGGTGGAGAGTGCAGGTTGTGGCCACTATGTCCCTTGGGTCACATAGCAGCAGCTCTGGGTTGCTTCTCATGTAGTTTCAAGAGGGTTTGAGTGAAGGATTCCCAGGCCTCAAACTCATCCCCTGACTAGGGTTTCAAGCAGCCATTTTTAAGGGTGTCAATATCCCTCAGACATGTCAACATGTCCCTGTTTCTGCTGAAAATGCAGAGCAGCTGCCCTACTACATTACCAGTGGAACGCTCTTGAGTGCTCATCACATAAAAGAAAGCCTAAGTTTGATCCCAGTTCTGTGCTATAGCTTCCATTAGTTTTGCCAAGTAGCATTAGACCCAAAGCCTGGGTATTTTGATAAGCTTGGTCCAAAGTGGTACTGAGAAGTCTGGACTCAGACAGAAAAGTGTTTAAGCCCTGTGCACTGAAAAGAATGCTTGCGTTTAAAGAGAAAAATATCTTAGGATGTTCTCTCATTGTTCAGCTCAGTGTATCAGAGGATTTATAGCCTGTGTTTCAGACAGGCATTAAACCAGAAGATCACCTGAGATTGGTATTCAAAGAGAAGTTTCTCTCAATCTCTGAAAATACCTTTAATGGTAGACAGGAAGGAACACACTGAACTTACCCCAGAAAAGTCAGTGTCTGTATTTATGAGCTGTAAGGGAGTGCTGGGCAGATAGCACAGACTATTGGCACTTTCATACTTGGAAGTCACCATTTCCAAATCTTTGAAGGTGTTTCATTTTTATGGAAAGTATCCAATTTGGAACCATTTTTATTTCAGTGACAAATTGCTTTGTTTTGTTGAATTTACAATTCATATCCATACAGTTATCATGATCCATTTTAATTTATAATATTATTATGAGACCTCAAATGAGAGTAGGAAAACTATAAAATTCAGTATAGCTAGTATTTGCATGATTTCAACACCGTGTATGTACTGATATGTGTGTGGTGGTAGGGTAGACACATATGCAAAGAAAAGACAAACAAAACCAAATGAAACCAATACAAGAAAAAGTCAAGATGAGTGAAGCAAGAAAATAAAAAGACTTTCTTTCAGCATGTTAGAGGAAACCTCATCAAAATCAACAAGTACACATTACACTATATTTTTTAAACAGAAAATTTCCCAATTAGACAGAATGACCATTCCCTAATTTCACTAGGATGCATTCATTCTTAAATGTCATGCCTACTGACTCACAGTTTGCTTGCAATAGTGTTTGGTCTCACCTAGAGCCGGGGAGTCTGAAATCCACTTGTAAACACAGCTGAGAATGTCATCATTGCTGTGACTCACAGAAAAAAAATCACCCGTAGCAGCAGCTCTGCAGAATGGATCACTATAGGAATCTGTACCACTCAGCAGTTTGGAAACCCTTCTGCAGATCAGATCGGTGCCCTCCCTGTGTCTGTGAAGGGCATCTCCCATACACCGCAAATGGGAGCACCAGCGCCCTTGAGGAGGGGGAAACGGTGAACTCCAAATGGATTGGAGAGGCTGGAGGAAAATCCGCCTGAATTGCGCTGCACCCAGGAAAACATGATTGCTGTTTTGCTGTCATCTATTACTCTTTGTCACTGTGGTAGTGATATTTTTTAACCCTTCAATTTCAGACACTTAATGACAGCAGTTTTCACCCTGCAATGACAGCCCTACTGCAGAATTGAACTAAAAAATAAGACGTTGTTCTAATAAAACTCTGACAGCAAATGGATTTGTGTAGACTATTATTATTTCCGTTGTTCCGTGTCCTTGAAGTGACACAAATTGCATTTATTTCATTAAGAACGCATTCAAATAGAAGTTAATAAACAACATTTATAACAGACCAAGGGACTGCACCGCCCAGCTACGCTTGATTTGTCTGAAGAGGGAAGCTGTATGCAGCTGCAGGACATGGAAAGTTATCAGGGAATCTCTTCAAGAAAAGCTCAGAGCAAGGTCAGATGTGAGAAGGATGAAAGGGAAAACATAGGAGTTAGGAATCTAAGCAATGACAGCTACAACTCAAATATCTTCTATTTATGACCAAAGTGTAAGAATTTGGAAAGTCTGGTTCTCAGTCAGTTAAAAACTCCGTTTAAGCACAGGGCTAGTAATCAACATTTTTATCATTTGTTCCGCTCTGGGCAATAATTAGTGCAACAAGACCCCCCCGAGCATGATTTATCTTCCAAGAATTTGAGAGGATTAGCTCAGCGTATTGAGTAAGTACACAATTTTCTTGAGATGCTCTTTAAAAAAGTATAGGGCTCAGCAGACAGATACAAACCGTGAGCAGCAGTTTTATGCAATTGCCGGGAGCTTGCCAAGAACTTCTGGGATTTCTAGGGTAAAGACAGAGAAAAATCATTTGTTACCCAAGCTGCCTGAACTTTTTCGGAGCCGTTTTACTGGTTCTGCCTCTAACCCAGCACTGGAAGGCACAGATCAAACGAGCGGATAAAGCTCACTTTCAGAGCCGAAACGTTTAAAGGAGAAAAAAAATATTTTCCAAAGCTCAGCCCGGCGGGGGTGCCAAGAATAGCCAGGGAAATCGAGAAGTGCAGTGGAAGGGGCACACAGACATGCAGACCTGCCATGGGATCCTCCTGCAGCCGTGAGCAGGATCAGCTCCGAGCGGGCAGGAGGAGACTGAACCACACAGCACGTCCCAAAAACAGCAACCCCACCACAGCACCGGGCAGGACACGTTTGGGATGGATAAAAGAACCAGCCATGGAAGGAAGGGGTTAGTAAATGTGAACAAAGTGTCTGAAAACCATCTGGTTTTGTTAATACTGGGGCAGGTTCCCATTTAATGTCACGACAATTTTGACCACTCTGGGAACCGCATGGAAAGCAGCAAGACCACCTGAAAGTGAGAAAGGAAAGAGCAGAGATGCATAAGTTTTGTATACAAAATAGTATTTACCTGCAAAGTTAAGAAGACCATTCTGGTAGCTGCTCCCATGGTTTAATGCCCAGCTCTGCGTTGCTCTATTTGAGGGTTGGGTCGTCTGAAAGGTGCTTTGGTGTCAGGGTTTATATATGCTTCTGAAAGGCAATTTGCTTTTTGTAGGTGTTTTTTTTTTTTTTTTTCAGCTGAATTTCAAGTGAGATGACATCAGCCTCTGGGGACTAAGAGGGTGGGGGGAATTGATGAGGAGGGGTGGTTTTTCTGTGCTAAACAGAAGGGAAACCCCTTTGGTTTCAGGAAATAATAAAAGATTTAGGACAATAACTGACAAAGTTCAAGGAAATTCCTGTCTCCAAAATGCCACAGGTGCCAATATGTGAAGCAACTGGCTGCAGGCTCCTCCTCCAGAGGAGGACTATAAAACTGGTACTTACCAGGAAATGAGAGGGACAAGACCATCCTCCCATTGAGCTGAAGTGTCACCAACCCAGGTAATCCAAGCTGTGCAGGGAGAAGTGTGGCATTGGTGTTTCTCTTTGATGCTTTTTTTCCTTTTTTTTGTTGTTTTAATAATACATTCACTGTAATATCATGTGGCTGAATCTTTTTGCAACTGTCCTCCTTGCAAATAGCCAGCTGCGCAATGTTGCCTGCCATGTTCATTGCCGGTTCATTGAGATCTCAGAGCACATCTGAAAATGTGGGCTGGGGCTTCCAGGGAACATTGGGGAATTTAATTCCCAAATGAACTTTTGGACCATGGGTAAATGCCACAGCTTTGTTCTTTATCAAATTGTGCTTCCTGGGGACATTTAACATTCTGTATATTCTGTACAGGATATCAGTTTGGCGTGGTATATCTTGCACTGAAAGCCAGGTTGGATTTTTTACTACTTACCAGACCTTGGTCACTGCAAACACAGCAGTGTCTCTCAGGCAACTTTGTGCTGTTTTTCACCAGATCAGAGGCAGGGCTGTGATATTTATTGCAGCTGCGTAGCCTTGTAGTGCACTGTTAATCTTGCTGTGTTCTTATCCAAAAAAGCATTGCATTTCATTCTTTTAACATGTTTATCTTGAAGGACAGAATTTTTTCAGAGCTATGTGAACGTTGGTTATCATTAATAAGGTGGGATTGAAAACCAATTGTGAAGTGCCACTGGGGAATAAGTGTCTGAAAATTTAATGTTGTGGTACTTATATACCCACAGTGGCGTGCCTTGCTTCAGCCTTCTGGGGACAGTGTCCCAACACCAGCATATTCCCATTAGTGGTAGGCAAGGAAAACAAGCATGGGCAGCAGAAGTGAGTGTGAAGCAGCTGTACATAGTGAGGTCTGCAAAGAAGGTGTAAAGCCAAGATGGGATGGAGAATCAGAGCAGAATGGCCTTTTCTGGAGGATGTGATGGGGATTTATTGTAGGGGGAGGGTGCTCTGAGGCTCCAGCCATGTGTCATGGCTCAGAGGCCGCACCAAGGGGAGAAAAACAGTGGTCGAGGCAGGACCTCACCAGCTACTGTGAAACTAAGGCTGGAGCATGCCTGGGGCAAGAAGAAAAAGGAGAGGAGGTGTAGAAAGGAGGTTTGTGGCTGTGGCTTTGCCCTTTCTGCCTGAGGATCATCCCAGCCTGGGCATCCATTCAGTAAGCCAACAATTGGAAGGGCCTGGCAGTGCCCCATTCCCCATTGATCCTCATTGATTCCTGGGCAGCAGCTGTGCTGGCTGCTACCCTGTACAAAGAGCCCTCAGGCAGCAAAAAGGGATTTCCTCTTCTCCACTTCCACACCACCATGCATTCCTACACCATCCTCACTTCAAGAGCTATACTGCATGAATCTCAAGGAAGGACTTGATCCCTCCTTTCTCTGCTGCACCAAACAGGGAGCAGAGGTATCATGCTATCCATTTCCTGTGCTGAATTGGAGAAGCAGGTCCTTACAGCTGTACACAATGGATAGCAACAGTACTGATGAGTGACTTCATTGTAGGCACAATCGAGGCTTGGGCATACTTTAAAAAGAAAACACCACTGTTTCCTCTTTTCTCCAGGTCTTGGTGCAGCCCATTACTGATGTGGTTATCATTGTGATTGATTTTGTTTGTCCTTATGTTGCCTGAAATAAAGGGAGGAGATTATGGACTTTGCCTCCCAGTTGCTGAAATGTTCATAGGTTGGGGAGCACACATTTGTGTCCCCAGTGAGAGCAGAGGAGGTCTGCAGCTGTTTCCAGTTCCAAAACTTTCTTCCTCACAAGGGAAGCTACTTCATCATCCTCTTTCTCATGTCTTCATCTAAATCCTCTCATTTCCTTTACCTTTATACCTGTGTGTCCTGATACTGCACGTTTGGGTAGTTCACGGATATCCTGTGAAGGAGAGCACTGCACGCAGAGGGAAACAGTTCTATGGGTTGTGTCTTCCCATCCCTCCCCAAACCAAGCTATTGCAGGCTCTAAAACTGTTACCACGGTTAATTACACAAACCAAGTGAGTCTGCAAATAGGAAATCACTCCTCTGAGCCAAACAGCCACACAGCCAGCCCATCTTCCTCCATAAAATCCTTCTCACCCTTCTCCAGAGGCCAACTCAAAACAGAGTGCCTAGAAAGTTGCTGTTTGAGCTCCTTCAGAGAGAAACATCTGGAGGAACTTAGTATCATGTCCCTATTCCAAATATAACCACTAAAACCAAGCTGCTTGCCTGTATCGGAATGTCTTGCAAAATGTAAGAACCTCATGGACTGCACAGGTGCTGTTGATCTGTCATTTCAGAGCACACACCATTTCTGAGGGCCTCCTTCAGGTCAGTAATTCACACCAGTATTTGATGTTATATGAGAGCATTCCTCCTGCAGCACTGTCACTTGGTGCAGCTTTCTGAACTGAAAAACCCAACCTTCAGTGCAAGCAATCAAATGAATTAATTGTTTCCCCAGAGATGGGATATGTTCCCTCTCCACATTTCATGAGAGTTTAATTTGTCAAATCAGTTCAGAGCTGTTAGGAGTCAATATGGACTGTTTATTCTTCTTGTGAAAATTGCATCCTTTAAGATAAATAGAGGAAAGAAAAATGTTTGTTTTCTAATGAAACAAAAGAGTTCAGAAGCCACTGATATTTGCAAAAGAGTGTCTATCTGTCCAGGAATACTGTGTTTAAGAGCAGGCACTGGGATGCAGGTTTGTTCGTATTCACACAATTGTTCTTCTTTGGGTGGTGCAGAGTCTGCTCCCTCACCCCTCCTCACTTCCCGTATCAACAGGAGCACTGCCTCTTTTTTCCTTCCAAAAGGCTTTTTGGAATGGATGAGAATGGAATACATCACCTTCTCCCTTTCCAGCTCATTTAGGTCACTAAATATTCTAAAAATACCAAAGAAGCAAGAACATTACTGTTTTATTTTCATCTTTGTTTCCTAACAAAAACCTCCAGAGAGCAAACTGCAGCTCATGGTACCCAGGAGTGCAGAGGAATGGAAATGTGGGGGCTGCTTACAAATAGACGAGTTAATGGCAGAAGTATGAAGGGTTTGAAAATAGACTATTTAGTCACTGGGGTTTTAAGAAAGGGATGGAGCTGGAAAATTCCATCTGGAAGGGAGACTGTGTATGTGTGTGCAGTGCCTGCCTGTTTGTCCGTAACAGTGGATAAGAAATGTCCTGGATTGGCTCAAAAATACTTTGTGGGTTTAATCTGAATGTTTGTTCATTTGTGTTAGGCTATTCATTCCTCTCCATCTCCAGCAACCCAGAGAAGAGGAGACTGGAACCATCACCACCACCTGCAATGCTTTGGGGCACCTAAACATGTTTTTGCCAGAAATCTTTGTTGCCTAAATAGGTTGTGTGTGTTTTTTCTGGATAGGCCTCCGGAAAGTAGGCACCTAAAGTTGTGCTTTGAATGGAGCCTTTGTCCCAAGTGATGAGGAGGGAGGCACACTGGAAACACCTGAGCCTGTCACCAGCTTCTCCTTCTTGGAGCAGGGGCAAGGCTCTGGGCTCTGGCTGAGTGCCCGAGGCCGAAGAACTATGGTCTAGACACAGACACATGTGGAGAGACGGTGAGGTTGTGGGGGTGACCACTGACTCTGTTGTTTTGTCTGGAAGGACCATGGCGAGCACAGCGGGTTTCGCAGCTGTCTTCTACAGTGAGCCGGCCGTGATGGGGCTCCTGGCAAACGTTGTCAGTGCCTTTCTCCTCTGCCTGCAGAACTTTGCCACAGCACACACAGGGCTCAGGCCACAGGGAGCGGAAGATGTTCTCACAGGTGAGTGACAGTGCTCACTGGGGATGCTTCTACTAGGAATCTGGTCAAAACCCTTCATGTGCCATTCCCCAGCCCTCGTACATCTAAATCAGCCTGGTGCTCCTGGGACTACTTCTGCTGAGCATACCAAGGAGCTCAGTGGTTGCATACCAGGGCTTAGCACAGAAATTTGTCATAAAGGTGGGAGCTGAGGAAAAGGTGGAGGCCATAGGACTCATCACAAATGTCACTTGAGGGATCTGTGGTGGGGTGGCCCCAGGAGTTTGGTCTTCCAGTGGCTTGCTTCCCTCCTGACATCTTGCTGTGTCTCTCAGGTGTCCACCTCGTCCTGATTGGAGGCTTCGTCCAGCTGCTGGCAGGATTTCTTGCCTTCCGGAAGTATGACCACCTTGGAGGCGCAGCCTTTCTCACCTTCTCCGCTCTGTGGAGTAGCTACGGAGCTACACGCATCATTTCAGCTGCTTATCCCTCCTTGCAGAACGCAACACTGTCCTCAGAGAACGCCAGCCAACTCCTGCCCTCCACCATGACACACCTCTCTACCAGTCAAAGTGCGGTGGCAGGGCTTGTGGCCTATATCTCCATTTCCTTTATTCTCTCCTTCTGCTCAGCCACAGTGAACTACATCATGCCTTTCATATTTGGGGCCATTGCACTTGCCCTGGTGTTTGAAGCTGTTGCACTCTTTGGACAGTGGGCCCTGATAGTGTCAGGTGTCATTGAGCTTGTAATTGTCCTGTGTGGGTTGTATGGTGCGGTGGCTCTCCTGTTGAAGGGCATCACGCAACGGTACATCCTTCCAGGCTTTGGGCATCCCCTCTTCAATGTCTTGCTACTGGGGTCAGCACAGAAGAACTCTTCTAAAGCCATTGGGGAAGAGAAGAAAAAGAATACAAAGTATGCTGAGCCAATGGCCCTAGGCAACATCTGTGACACTGTCTCTCCATTTATATTTGCTTTTTACTTCTTTGGGTACATAAAGACCTTCTGTGTTGGAGCAGCATGGATATCCATCATCTCCAGCTGCCAACTTCTCTCCAGCTTCTACAGCTATCTCAGAGGTGACGTCTACCACACTACCAAGTTTGGTGTTCATAGCCTCTTCTGGTTGGTAATGTGTTGGGAAGAGTTTGTTCTCACCACCTTCTTTGAGCCAGGCAAAGCTCAGGAGAGCAGGATGGGAATGTTTGGAGGGTGGTTCTTCTTGGCTGTTGCCTGCATGCTGTTTCTGATGTCAACCCACAAAGACACCCTGGAGATGTTGCAAAATGCTTCTTTCGTCATCCTCACGTCTGCCTTCGTACATCAGATCCCAGTGTTGGGTGCTTACCCATTCCTTGGGGCTGCCTGTAGCCTCTGCACTGCTCTCTCGATGTATGCCACTTTTGCCAGCCTTATCAACTCCATTGGGGAGAAGGCTTTGATTCCAGTTGGCAAACAAGCTATGTCCAGTTCAGCTCTCCAAACCACACTGATGGCTGCCAAAATCTGCTTCACTAGGTCCAAGAATCTCCCTAGTGGCACCAAAGCTGAAGTGCCAGATGCCTTGTTCTACATCTGCAATGGCCTGGCAGCAGTCTCTGCCATCCAGGGTACTCTCAGTGACCCCAGCAGACAGCAACTCTCCATACCCTCTGTGCTCATCCCAGGAACCATAGTGCAGCTGTACGTCTGCAGGATCCAAGTTCAAGGAGGCAGAAGGTTTGGTTGCGTTCTCCCATTCTGCTACGCTGCCTTTTGGGGAGCATGGACCTGGCTTCATCTTGCAGGTAAAAAAAAGGTCAAGCTTTCTATTTTGCTGTCTAAAAACTAAGAGATGCTTTTAGGAAACTTCTGTTTTCTTTCTTCAGAATAATTCCTTCTCCCAAAAGATTTACACAAAATTACCGTTATTCAAGATTTCCCTGCTAAACTGTTGTAAGACAACACTCAGACTGTCCCAGGACTGTTATTTCAGAGTAACAGTTCAGTAGACACTTCTTAGGTGGCAGAAGACTCCATGTTCTGCATTTATACTTCAGAAATATGGAGCAATCTGTCCTTGTTGCTTGTAGACATGGATCAAGATCTCAAAATATCTGTGCTTTAAGAAGCCTTATTCAGCACCATGTTCAGAAGCATTTCATGTGGTCACCCTGCTAGGTCCTATTGAAATGAGTACTTCAGGGAAAACTTAAATCTATTGCCTAAGATGCAGGAATCTATTAGTCTTTTCAGACAGATCTTCTTGTCTTTTACGAGCTGGAAGTAAAATCATCACGTTTCTTGACAGCCATCACCAGTTCTTTAGTTAATGTCTGAACTACTTAGCACAACAGATACAATAGATTTTGATGTTTCAGTTCAGTGAGATTATCTGTAGCAGTCACAATTAATTTGAATTGTAGTCATTCGAACTGCAGATATGTCATTCTGTTAATGGCTTGCTCACAGCTAAACCTTCTGGTCCTATTTCAGGCCACCTGTTGAACATTGGTGCAGGGAACAGTGAAGGATTTACTGCTGGTGCTATTGCCTTTTTGGTGCTCAATGCTTTTTTAATGATTTTAGGTAAGTCACAGTACCACAGATGATCAACTGTTGTGGAGTGTTTGGGGCCAGATCTCTGTTCTCATCTGCAGGCATTCTGTGGAAGAAAGAAAAGGAGCCTCAGCTCTCCCTGTCACACCAATTAGGCAAGAACTGAAATGTTTTGCCCACGGCCAGTAACAGAAGCTGAGCTGGGCTTAGAAGAAGCAGTCATAAGGGAAATGAAGAACATTTCAAAGAAAATAAATGGTTCAAATGAGGTGAAAGTGTTAGATGGACTGGGCCACTGGCATATAACCACAGTCACACTCCAGCCC
The DNA here is from genome assembly GCA_023055505.1 of Callipepla californica brunnescens. Classification (NCBI taxonomy): domain Eukaryota; kingdom Metazoa; phylum Chordata; class Aves; order Galliformes; family Odontophoridae; genus Callipepla; species Callipepla californica. The sequence goes on from JALIRH010000013.1 coordinate 8,057,652, forward strand.
AGCTGCTGTAAATCAGCTTCTTCTTGGCTGCCCGATAAGTGTTTTCCATGTGAGCACAGTGTACTGGCAGACAAGCAGCTTGGCAATTTGTCTCCTGAAAGCCCAGGGCTAACTAAACCACATCCATATCAATGAGAACAGGGAAGTCGGATTGTGTACAATTAAGTTCATTTATGAACTCTTCTGCTTTTTCACACACATTTTTACAGGCATTTCTCTGATGTGGGTCTGTCCTGTTTATATTTCTTTCCACAGCTTCCTCTTTTAACATGCTGCTTCTCTGCATGACCCTGGCACTGGAGCTCCTGACCATTTGTTTTCTGCTCTTCACATTGGAGAACCTACCTTTGCCATTTGAAAGTGAGTTTTAGGTGAACTTGGTTCTCAAACCTTTACCCAGCAGGTTCAGTGAGTGGGCCTCTCCTTCAGGAGCAATATTCTGCATAAGTTCAGTATGGAAAAAAGCAAGCAAGCAAAAGATTGTGTCATCTTTCCCTAGAAGACTGTATGTGCAAGCTGTAGATGCTGAGCCTTCTGGCTCCATGACTGCAGGAGAAAGCATTCCTTCATACCATCTCCAGCTCCTTGGGCTCCCTAATAAACACCTAGTATGGCTGATACTGTTGGATTGAGATGAACTCCTGAAGTTCTGTACAGTTCTACTTTCTAGTAGTTGCTTGGCGAGCCAAGACTCAGAGTGAACTAAATATGCCATTGATGTGAATGGATGTAGTTCTGTTAAAACTCTGGATTCGTAGCAAGTGAGACCAATCTGTAATCATACACAGTGCTTTAGAAAGATGCTTTTTTAGAAGATTTTCCACCAGCAAATTAAAAGAATAAAAATGCCAGGTAGACCAGCCTGGAAATGCCTTGAATTTTTAGACCCACAAATGTGCTGGACTGTAAATGTAGTGTGACAGGAAAAATTGAAGTAAGTTTGCAATTCTGGGAAGACGAGACACAAAAGAAAATAAAACTTTGCCAGCAGTCTTCCTTCTTTTGACCATCTGTGTTTTTATTTTCAGTTGTAGTGTTATGTATCCTCAGCATCATCTGCTTCTACGGAGCAACAGCATCACTTGCAAACTGCATGTTTGGGAAGGACCTCATGATGATGGGACCCTCTTTGTTCACAGTAAGAGATGGTTTGCATGATAGTGCAGATTCCTTGTTTATGAGAATATTCTAAGGAATCCAGTCTTGATTAGGGGAGTTCAAGTTTCTGTCTCCCTATCTTTGAGCCATTTACTGCCATCTGAAACCCATGTCACAGCAGAGCTTTAGGGAGATTTGAGCTGAAAGCAAAATACTTTTCATTAGGAATAATGTGTATGGAAACAGAGAAGAGGCAAGGACACTTACAAATTTAATGTCACCTGTATTTGGTGAAGCACACTTTGAAGTGCTGCCTCTGTCCTTTGATGGCCAAGAAACCATGGCATGGTGAGACGAGATCATAGAGTCATAGAATCATTTGTGCTGGAAGGAACCTTTAAAGGTCACCTAGTCCAACTTGCCTGCAACAGACAGGGACAGATCATCCCCTGTGTTTCACATGTTGGCTTATTCCCACTCTAATGGACAGGTTGAGAACTCTAAGAAGAACATTGAAGATCCACCACCCTGCATCTGCCCCAAGTCCTACTGTACCAGTGGCCTGAGGACCATCGCTGACTTGCTGAACACAGGAGCAGTGTGTGGGGTCCCGACAGACACTGTGTATGCTTTGGCAGCCTCCTGCAGACACCCTCAAGCCATTGAAAAAGTCTACAGAATCAAGGTGCGGGTATAAAACTGACGTCTTGTTACTTGGATCCTGTTGGCATTGCATGAATCAGTAATGTATGCAAATTGAAATGGGAAACCCTTGTTTTAAATTGTTCTGTTTCAGAACTGATCAGGCAGAGTGTAGCAGATGCTTCACAAAAGGCCATGGTCGATTTTTTTGTTTTTTTTTTTTTAAGCTGAGCAACTGGTGGGAAGAGCACTCACCAATCTGGGTGTGTAATGCTGGGAATTAGCAACTTTCTGCTTCACTGAAGGGGACAAAACAAAAACCAAAACTGGAACAGCCCTGACATGTGGGTCCAAACCCTTATTTGTCCTCTCTGCTTTATGAAGTGCTGAATCAGAATCCCAGGCTTAAATTTGCCCAGACTTTGGGAGACATTCAGTGCTGGAATGAGACCCAAAAATTGCACCTTAAATACATCTTTTGCAGCCTGGCCTCTTCTGTTCTCCATGAGGCAATTTCCTGGCTAGCCTGGAGAAATAAGCATAACAGACTATCTCAGCTGGCACTTAGTGTGAACATCAGCAACAAAGGCAGTCTTTTCTGTCCTGCTTTGGTGCCAATGCTAACCTTCCTTGTCAGTGAGAGAATATAAACAGAATGTAAATACATGCCCAGGTCCTTAGTCATTTGGCCCTGTGGAAAGTGATGTCAGCTGAGGACTAAAATGACACTGCTTTGTGAGCTCCTTTATTTTCCCTCCATATCATCACTCACTTTATAACAAGCTCATGTCAAGGCATCAAAGAACTATAGAAGTGGTCACACAGAAATCAGTTTCAGGAGTGTTAGATTCCCCTTCCACTATCCCGTAGGGTTTCCTCTTGATTTATACCAGCATAAGTTAGAAGAAAATCAGGCCACTGGTGTATAAGACATTAAAAACACTGATAATGACAAGAACATTGCCCTGCCTGGGTTGCTTGTGCCTAAATCAGGGGAATTGCATGCATCCTGCCAAGATCCCAAGAGCAGCCTACTGTCCTCTCCTTCAGTTTGCACGTGCAGATTGAGCTGTGGCACAAATCACAGCATGCAGTCTGCTTCTCTGCTCAGTATTTTCAGTGGAGATAGCGCCTTACTTGCTTGGAGCCCGTGGTCCATAGAGAGTTTACAGACTAAGGCTCCAGTGGGGTTAGATCTTCTCAATGCAGACTTTTTATCTTCCTTTTTTGTTTCTGTTTTTGTTTTTGTAGGACAGGCCTCAGGAGAAGCCCATCTGCATCTTCATTTCAAACCTGGATCAGCTGCGAGCAGCTGCTCCCCCCATCAGCCCACTGCTCTGGGAATTCATGGAAAATGTTTACCCTGGTGGAGTTGGTTGCATTATCAAGAAAGGAGAGTGGCTGAAGAAGTTAGGTGAGATGAACAGGACAAAATCTTTCATGTTTTCAGCAACCTATATGCTCTTTGAGATGTCAAGTTGGAGAGCTTCTATTTATTTACTCCCAAGAAAACACCTCTTTACACATCTTGGCCCTTTAACGCAGGATGTTAAAGAGCTGGAATAACTCAGAAACAACAAGAGCCAGCCTGATGGTCTCTTTAATCCAGTCAGACTCAAAGAAAGGGAGTTTCATCAGCCTGGGAGGGTCCCATCTTGCAAGCTCATTGCTGTTAGCTAGGAATGAGCAAGCCTTGGGTGGAGGATCAAAAAGAGATGAGCAGTCCAGAGCAGAAGGATGTACTTGGATACTTGTTCTTTCTGACATATGGACCAAGAGAAAACACTGTGAGAAGCAGTATGATTTGCACTTAGATCTGGTTTTTGGGAATTAGTGGGGATATTAAAAAACAGAGAAGCGATAGGAGTAATGCATGCTAAACTGGTGAAGGTGTGTGGCAAAGGGTAGAGAGAGTGGGAAACAATCACAAGGAATTTGATTCTGGGATCTAGGTGAGACCATTATCTATCCAAACAGCAATGCTGATCTTCAGCCACTAAAGTTGTGAGATTTTCCCTTCTGATTCTTACTACTCTTTTAGTCCCAAAATCTTACAGCTGCTCTCATGGATTTCTGATCAAGGATGCTACTTTTCTGAAACTGTGCAAGAAGTCTTGCAATTTTATTTAGTGCATGGAGCAGTGTCACTTGTAAGGAGAGCAAGACATCTTCCTCCAATGCCTTGCCAGGTAGACCTCTTCCAGCATCCTCTGTCTGTCTTTCAAGGAGTTGGAGAAGGCTACAGCAGAGTGGGAACTCAAGACAGTATAATGATCAGAGTGCCTGACCTGACTGTCCTGGTGCACCTCATTGACATGACAGGACCTTTGGCAATCACATCTGCTAATCCCAGTGGAGAGGTTGACAGCACACATCACGACATGGTCATCTCGTGAGTACACTGTTCACTGCGTTTCTACTGCCCTACAAAACACCCAACAGTGGGCAGCCATCATGATTTGATGCCCTATGTTGAGAGGACCTTCAACACAAGGCAGTATGAAATACCATGCAGCTTTGTTTCTTCTTTTCTCTACAGGCGTCTTGGCCATAAGCTGGAGGGTGTTCTCTGTGATGGAGAATCTGATGAGGTGGTAGCATCAACTGTGGTCAACTGCACTAGGATTGATGAAAGTGAGTGTCAGAAGAACCTTGCCAGCAGTGTATTCTGGGGTTGCTCCCATTCCTTTCAGTACCTTTCAAACTGGCAGCACAGTGAACTCAAAGAGTAACAGGTCTTGAGCACCCAGACATTTGCAAACATGTTGACATGTTGACAAAATATGTCTTGGGAGGGCGTCTATACTGGCAGAATGGGGCAGTGAGGAGAAGCAATGGTGTGCAGCAAAATTAGCTTTATAAGAGCGAAAATGCCTCAGGTGAGAGAGTGGATGCCTTTGAAGGGAAGGGTGTATGTTCCTTGCAGACCACCAGAATGAAGGTAGAGTTATAGGCATTCAGACACAGTGATGTAGAAATACAAGCTGTAGCCTTGTTATCTGTCTCTGGGTTATCATTTGGGTGGGATTCTTTAGTGGATAAATGAGCTCTTGAACTCAGCACTGTGTTGGTGTTGGTAGGTGCTTTTACTTTCTGACCAAATTTATTATTTGGGGGCACTAAGAATCTAGATGGCTTTACTGGTTCAACATGTTTCTTTATGTTGGAACATAATCCCCTTCCCTTTCTTTCTCCTAATTTTCTCATTCTTGCTCTGGGAAGGTGGCATCACCATCTTGAGAGAAGGCTGCATACCAGCAGGCAAGGTGATGCAGATATTTGAAAGAGTGAAGAACAGAGCAGTCTGACACCAAAGAAAACCTCCCCTGAGCAAAGGAACAGCACCTGCTTTCACAAAAAGACATGAGGTGTCCCACACCTCGCTGGAGCACTTGGCCTTGTGGAAGCCATACCTTCTCTAATCAAGCACTTACCTCCTTGGGAAGCAGCAGCACTTTCCCACCCCGTGCCTCCCCTAGGAGCGTTCTGTGGCTATTAATTGTTTATCTCCAGTAAGTGCTTGAAACCGCTGGGAAGCCTGCCCACAGAGTGCCAGCAGGATCAGGAGCTGATGCTTCACTGTGGGAATTCCCAGAGTGCCCGTGTTTCCTGAGTGTCTTGGACTGTGGATTTCATGCCTGCTTGTATACTCCCTTCTACAACACTCAGATCTGTGTATTTTAAACAGCTAAATTCACCTAAATAAATCTTCCTTTTGGAATGTAAGGAAAAGACTTTGGGTTTCACTTGCTTTCCACCAAACTACTCATCCTCCTAAAGCTGCAAAGCTCTACCACTAAGCACTAGGGGAAGAAATAAACATTGGAAGGTACAGTCCTGATGGAGGGTTCACAGTGGGTTATTCACCCCCTGCCCTGCCCTGGCATCCTCACAGCCACTCCCTGCTTGGACCAGGGCACTTTCCAGCTGGTCTTGGGGTACTCCACACAGAAAGCAGCAGCTGATGTGGGTCTGTGGTAAATGGAGGCTGAGGGGAAATCAGGGATGAGGGGAATTCACTCTTAATAAAGACAACCTTTCCAAAAAAACAATGAGCTAGGGCTCAAAGGCTGGCTTCAAAACACAGATGTGCAATTCAGATTTGGAGGGTTTCTGTAATGTTTTTCCCTGTACCAGAAACAGTGTCCAAGCAGCAGATCTTTGCCAGTTCCCTACAGTTGTTCCTTCTCCTCCCTCCTGCTCTGGGCAGGGAGATTGTTCCCTTGGCATGGATGCAACACCACCTCCTACCACCCAAGGGACAAGTTCATTTCCAGCTCCCCTTTACCATAGCTTTGCAGTATCCTCTGCTTCTCATGGCCTTCTCCCTAGGGTCACATCAGAGCAGGAGTTCCCTCCCTCCCAGATCACCAGATGCTTCTCCAAGACCTGAGCAGCCAAACCTGGTGGGGCTTTTGGGGCTGCATTCCTCCCACACCTCATTATGAACATGTAAACAAACACTGACTCTGGTTCTGAGCGTGCTTAGCTTGCTTTGGCACCGGGCTTGTTGTCCTTCTGCTTCTCCTTGAGGTGCAGCCTGCCATTTAGCCTGCGCTCAGAAGTCCCCATAAATAGCAGCTTTGACTCTGGCTCCATGTGATGGTTGTTATTTCAAGACTCACACTCCCAATTGAAAGTCTTTGGCATCTGTTCCTCAGGTCTGAATACAGAATGCCCTTCACGCTACAACCTGGAGCCTTCTGACCCTAAAATCCACCTGCACCCTCTGCCGAAGGCACTCACTGTGGGCTATGCTGGGCACTGCAGGGCATTCTCAGCCTCCTCTGGTTTTCCAGCCAACTTCTCTAAGTGGAATGAAATCATGCTCCCCTCCCTGCACATACCCCCAGACAGCTAAACAAGCCTCTGCACACACTGTACCTTTATTCCGCACACAAGCACATATTATGCCCTGGTGAGCCATCACCTAGGGTAACAGCTATAGGACCAGTCCATGTGTCACCTTCTCCCCAGGGCCAGATCATCCTGAAGCTGGAATCTCCCTTCTCTGTCCCCTCAAGCACCTCACAGTACAGGTCAGAGGGTTCAGTTGAATTTGGCATCAGGAACCCAGATGCTGGAAAAGCCAGAGCACGGCTGGGCCAGCTGGGAGGGAAGCAGGAAACCATGGGAGACTGGGAGAGCTGAGATGAAACGGTAGGGATTTCTGGGGATATTGCAAAATGCCATATTTCTCTCTGTCTCTGACTCAAAGTGGCACACAAAAAAGTCATCAAGAAGACAGTGCAATAAAACCCTGCTGCTTCAAAAGGACAGAGACACTTGTAGTTCTTGTGCATCCCAGCTGCGTATGCTGCCACAGAATATTTAGTTGAAATGTGCAGATAAATGAACTGTGTATCTATATTAGAAAAACAGGGAGAAAAAGCCACTGCTAACAACTGGTCATCAGTGCAGTGCAAAGAGCTGTTGATCTTCTGCAAGCCTCAGTGCTCTGGAGCACTTAGTAAATGCCCTTACGGCCAATTGAGGTCCATTGCCCAGCATACTTAACCATTGGGATGGTTGGACTGGATGACCTTAAAAATCTTTTCCAACTGTTATGATTCTATGATTCTGTATGTTTGGCTTCAAGCACATGGTGACATTCCACAATACGGGATTTCTCTCATGTTTCAATACTTGAAAAAGTCCTTGACTTTTACAAGCAAATGTGGTTTTCAACATTGGCCATAAATTGTTATAACAATAACAATTATAAAAAACAGAAAGTCCCTTCTTGGCTTGTCCTCTCCACAGTGTCTACATTAGACTGTCTCCATACTGGTGACACAGGACTGAGAGAGTGTCCATGGCATTCTGGTTCCAGGGAAGAATGTGTGCCTCCTGGCCAGCTGTGATTAGTGCAACAAACAGCCCAGGATTTGGTAAACCAAGACAAAGTATTGCCTGTGATCTCCTGAGACTTTCTATGCAAACATTTTTCTAGTAGATAGAGCAGCTCTCACCTTGCACTGCTGCTATCTGGCAGGAAAATCACAACTGGAATGTCTCAGCCCTCGAGGAAAGCACCTGACCCACTGTGATGATGAGAAAATCAGGTTTTAAAATAAGAACCATTTCGCAACTTCAGAGCTATAGACAAATCTACAATTTAGGTTACAAGTGGGGCAAGATAAGAAAGCATAGGAGTGTGCTTTCTGCTGATGGCAGACAAAGATGGCAGAAGTGTTGCAATGATCCAAGATGAAAGGGCCTTTAAAAATTCCTTGTTTGGATTGCTTTCCCCTCAAAACAACACTCATTCCTTTGGAGTCCACTGGGCAGGACTTCGTTTCTCTCCTCCATGACAAGCTCATTGAGGGACTTAAGGCAGGACTACAGATCCATAAGGAACCCATCTAGCCCTGAAACCCACAAGTCTAACTCTATGGCCTGAGTTTGGACTATGAAATGTGTTTAACTCAAACCAACCAGACACCTCTTTTCATCTCACTGAAGGCTTCAGTCTTTCCTCTCAGTCATACTTTGGAGCTGCCCAAACTGTTAGCAGTAGCTATAAAGGGATTCCAAACTGTCTGTTTTCATAAATAATGCTTCATGTGTATGTATATGATGATGAAATTTTCCTTCTTGACTTCAGATGATGGTTTGATTTCAGGGAGAACCATGATTCTTCAAAGATATTTCCCTGAGAACAAGGAAATATTCTTGAAAAACAAAGGATTTTCAGCAGAACACCATTTAGTCAATAAACAGTCTTTATTTACAGGTAATGTGAAAACTATAAATATAAAGACAAGGAAATTTCAAATCGTTGAGTTTCTACTGCTTACTAAATTGGGAAGCAAACAAAAGAGGTTATAAAAAAATATCATTCATTGCTACCTGGGTTTACACTGAGATTCAGTCTTGTGAGTATTCCGTTGATTGATGAGAAACTGCGGCAAAGAGGTGTTTGCACTGTACTGACTTTCCAGTATCAGTTGAGAGATTACAAAGTGAAAATAGATGCTATCTACAACACAATAAACTGCACAATAGCTTCCGCCTTTCCCCAATCTGTGCTGGGAATAAACGTGAATTTCTCTTCAACAAACAAGGAAATAAATTTTATTACTTGGTGCTGTTCTTGTTTCTGCTAAATAGAGTAATATTTCCTTATCAAAACAGATTTGGGTAAATTCCCATTCTATTATCTCATCATTCACATTATGTTATCATCATGACGAAGTCTTGTCGCTAAATGCTGTGACCTGTTGTTAATAACCTCCAGTGATTTTGGTCAGAAATGTCCAATTGGATGTGCAAGACCACAGTAATATAGAAGCTGTAAAACTAATGTCGACTGAGGACGTGGTCCGGAATAACTTCAAGAAAAGCCAAAGAAAAGTCCAGATTTTCCAATCGGTGAAGTGTTCTGCTTCCAGGAGGGTTTTATTTCAGTGTTTTCCCAGGATGAACAACTCTAAATCCAGTAACTGTTGGGTGTCCAGAGATCTTTCATTACTTGGGTTAGCACATCAGGTTGTCTACTCTGTCACCTTACCGAGGTATTAAATCAAATTTGTCACTGTGCTCTGAGCTGTTACCATGACAAATGAGCCTGGAATATGATCAGTAAGCAACCCACGGTGCGTGAGCAGTGCTGTGTCCTGACTCCACACATGTACCAAGTCTTTGTTTCACAGAAATTTGGCTCAAGAACTCGTGGCGAGGATTAAAAAGTGTTGTATAGTTGTGTTCTCACCATTCTTCCCAGGGACTCAAAACAAACTCCCAGAGCCTGGACCACTCCTGCTAGCATTTTTGCAGGGTTAAAGAGAAACAAACACACCTCGTTTAGATCAACAACGTGAGCTGTCAATCCCTTTATTCATGCTCTTTAAACACAGGCTCCTTTCATTAGTGCTATTAGCAATAGCCTTAATGCCTTAATGCCTCTTGCTGTGTTTTCCATTGTGAGATGCTACATATTGCTGAAGGCCCTTTTTCAGGTGGAAGCTGGCAATGAGGCCTTTAGAAACCAACCAAAGGAGAACTAGGGATACTGTATTCCAGTCATGTCAGATTTGTCCCTAAGTCTCTCCTGTGGATGGTCTCTTCTTTGTTCTGCCCCACTTCTCAACCTTAGCGCTTGCTCAGGAGTTACCTGAGCTCGAGTGGGATGGTTTTCAAGGACAGGACATCAGTTCTGCCAGGGAAGAGCTGTGCACTTGTGCGCACATTCAGAGAAGAGAAGGAAAGAGATGGAGAGGCAGGTACAGGAGCAGAAGGTTTAGACAAGGGGCAAAAAAGCTTCTGTTTTATTAAAAGAAACAGCGCAAAATGCTGTTGCAAAACAGAATGTTGACTCACATCATCATAGAAACAAACTGCATGACATGTCACTGGAGGTGAAGGGCATCACTTCTCTGTTCCAAGAGAGAGACTGAAGTCTGATAGGTGAAACACCACCCCAAGAAGGACATGGCCATGACGGTAAGTTCCAGGGGCTGGTTCCTCCACACCTAGGATTGACTCATGTACAGAGAGTTGTGCTATTTGCTTTTAGTTCTGCTTGGCTTTACTCTCCTTACTTTCCTCCTTCCTTCTTCTTTTGTTTTGCTTTTGGGGTTTTGCACTGGTTTTTGTTTGTTTGTTTGTTTTCCTGGAGACAGTGAGATCATATCTCTGTGACTATGCATTTTGTCTGAATATGATTTCATGCAGAGGAGCGGGAAAAAAAAATCAATGTCTTAGCATTTATTGTGCACACACAAACATCACTATATCTTACCCTTCCCCTAAAGATGTGATAGGACTCGCTTCCTCCATATACAGGAGTAACTTAGCACCACAGCCAAGGCAAGCTCAAAGGACCATCAGATAAATGAAGACAGCCTTCTTCAAGGCTGCTGAGAGCTACTTTGCTTCATATCAGACATTTGTCTCTGAGGAGAGATGGAAAAAAGGGCTTTAGCTTTCTTTTGATCAACTCTCCATTGTGTCTTTGGAGAGTGAGTGCATGAAAGTGATCCTTTCTTGTTCTAGAAGTCTATAGGAACCCCATCTCAGCTCTTGTCATGAACAAGTGAAATCATGCCTGGGTCCTGTGTGCCATTGATCATGGTCATTGCTGCTCATTGGATCAGGTCTAAGCAAAGCTACTTTGTCTGCTCCTTCTCTATTTCTCCTGTACCACCATTTCTGTTGGCTCTGTTTTAGTGATTTGGACTGGCTTATTCTGCAGGTGAGCACAGCTGCTGGCAGCCACCGGCAAGAAGGGCCTGGAGACTTGCAGGGAGATAGGAAGAAGGACGGAGGCTGTGGAAAGCCCTAGGCCACACAAGATCTGATAACCTGGGGTGGTGGCATGACCCTTTGCAAGGCTGCGGGTGGAAGGATGCCACAGGCAGTCAGCAGGCTCATAGGAATTTTGATGATAAAAGGTAAGCTTGGTGAGGGGCTGCAGATATTAATTCAGACTATGGCATAGTGTATGGAAAGGAAATGTGGGCACATCTGACACCTTAGGGTGTTGCCACTTGCTGCTCAAAGTCACAGTGGAACCTATAAGAATGAGAAACTGCTTCTGGGCATGTGTCATGATTTCAGCAGATACTTTTTAGGGCTGCAGAGCTGCAGCCAGGTGCAGGGGCAATGCTGAACTAGACAGACTACCCCATCCTGACTTGGGAGGCTCAAATTCCAGACTGCTGGTATTTTCCCAAAATACTTCTACACAGTCAGTTGCTTCTGTCACCCAGCTACCTCTGTTCTACATTATTCTGTGCCTCGGCACAGAGCTACTCCATAAAGTTCTTATTGTTACAGCTGGCATAAAAGCTGGGAATGCCCAAATGGCTCAAGACCATTACAGGTTGTTCAGCTCTTGGCAACACAGCCGTCACACATAGAAATACAATATAAGTATAAATTGATTTAGCAGAGCAGTTGAAGACCCAGCCCAAGCTTTGAGATATGCTGTTTCTTTGCTGTTCTTAATATTCCTTCAAAATGTGACAAACCAGATTATCCAGTCATGTGGTACTAATAACCCTAAGCGATTGACGCTGCAGGGAGTAGTAACAGGAAGAATGCAGAAAGGTGAGGATGACAAAAAATCACTGCAGGTTGTGTTTTCATATGCCCTCTGTAGAACCAAAGAGATGTAAAGGTTTGTTTTGACTGATTTCCACACAGTCAGGAGGATTTTCCTTCTGCCTTCTCTTCCAGTTGATGTCTCATCCTGAGCCATAGATGGATGCTGGCTTTCATATTTCAGGAGAAGGAACCATATAAATGAGGTCTGTGTCCCTACAGATCCCAGTTATTGGTGTTTCCTTAAATCAGAGGCAGTCATGGGGCATTTCTGTCTCTGTCCATGTTTCAAGCCCTGCCTTGGCTGGTTTCACTCAGGAGGTAGTGGTGATGCCACCCTTCCTCTCTGAACCACTCTACCCACTGGAGTATCAGGTCCACCCACTATACCAACATGTACCCTTACGAATATGCCATTGAGTCAGTTCCTGTTCCTATGGCACAGTTCTATTCTCAGAGAGGTGAGTTGGCTTTTCCTGCGACTAGAAAATGCCCTTCTTTATTTTCCATTCTTTTTTCCATTGACACAGATGTCTAGACTACACAAAGGGCAAAATCAAGGAGGAACAGGCCTGCTTCCTGGGTTGTTTCCAACCCTAGTGGTATTAAAGTGTTGTTTCTTTTCACAAACAGGTCCATTCATGAGACTATTTTGTCTCTCAGAGCGATCTTTTGGGCCTAAAGACCTCAGAGTCACTGTCAATTAAACCAAAATTGGTCCTTCTTGGAAATCTCTTGATTTTCTTCAGTGACTTCAGGCTCCTCCTTGGATGGAGACTTGAGGGTCCCAAATCCCTTTATATCCCTCTTGACTGCCACAGTGCAATGCAGTGAGTCCTTCCCATTGAGCAGGATGTGAGAGGAACAGCACCAGAAGGGCACACTGAGAGTTTCCTCTGAGGAAGGCTGGGCAACTCTTTTTGACCAGACCCAATATTTTTAGAGATGAAAGTATCTTACAAACTCTTGTCAACAACTCAGCACAGATTTGATCTATGATTTTTTCAGCAAATTGTGCTGAAAAAGACCAGAAGTTTATAATGGGAGTATTTTGGATTTGTCACTTGTAACAGTGGCTCTTTTCTTTCTCTATTTCTTCTAAAAAATGTTGTGCTTAACTTTGAATACTGGGAAATCTCTGGAAAAATTAGAAATAATTTTGCTACTACTTAACAGAAGATCCCATTTAAGTCTCTTCCTTTATCCCAAATTGCTTTCATCCCTATTTATTTCATCCCAGTTTGCTTGTGTATAAGAGAAGTGTGGGAGGGGTACTGCAAGGACTGAATTAAGTGAAGTTGTTCCCTGTCTTGCACCTGTCATGTGAAATGGTTCCCAGTGTGTTCTCCCAGCATCCTGCTGCTGGCAAGGCACCTTGTGAAGAATCCAACTTTCCAAACCACTTTTAAGCTGTGGTGCACTAAAACACACCATTATATGAAGCATGAGGAAGCAGCACCCGTACCTCACTTAAGCCAAGGCTGTTTTCCATAACAAAAAGCATTGTAATGCTTCTTTCCAGATTCACACTTCTTACCATGCTGTATAGTATGTATGATTGATCACGTGAGGCCAGCACTGAGTCAGCTGCAGGAGCACAGGTGAAGGCAATGCACCTGTGTGATCAGAAGGGGTGGAGTCTGGCTCCACGTCTCCCAGATCTCATTTAAGGGCTGACCACCACTGGAGAAGGGTCTCTTGTTGGAGATTCCTCCCCTGTGGAGTTATTGGTAAGCCTCTTTTTATTTACCAGTTGTCTGTTTACCATCCAGGTAAGCCAAGCAAAATATATTATCCACCTCATTATTTCTTGTGAATACTATTCTTTTGGGTTATTCACCATACACTGTGCTTCCTCAGATTTCAGTGTTTATTATTTTTCTAAAACTTGGTTAGGAAAAGGAGCCAGATTCAGCCTTGTTTATGAACTCATTAGCAGTACCCAGCAAGGAAGCTGGCACCAGAGGGTCGATGTTAGGTATTATGCTCTTTTTCTTCCTTTTCTCACATTCTGGAAAGGTATGCAATTTGATCCACTTGTGAGATCAGTTTTGCATCACTGGGAACCCCAAAAATGCCACAATCGTGTGACTTGCAAAGCTTTTTTTCTGGGTACTTGCTGCAGATGATAGCACAGTCCTGTGTGTTGTGTGACTGTTTATTGAAAATACTTTATTGATTTCTGTAAAACAGCTTTAAGAGACACCAAAGGAGATACAGTAAGTAGACCAGTAAAATGATTTCACAAACTCAATTATGCGACATTTTCTTTGTCTGCAGGAAGAGAGCCAGTTCTGTAAAGAACAAGCTGAGAAGACATGGTTCACAGAGGCTTAGCTACTCTGACTGCACAGCATTTACACTTAAGTTCCAATAGTACTTCAGGTGAAATCAATGAGATTGTTCATTGGTTTCAGCTGGAGATTGATCAGCACCTTGCACCTGAGTCAGGTAAGAGTAATGTCAACAGTTCTCAGAGTCTGAACAAGTCATCAACTGTATGGCCATGCAGATTTTGCCATGGAAAACTCCTCAAGTTTGTTTGAAATTTCTTGTTACTTCCTCCAGCTCAGGTACCACACTGTACAAGATGTGTACCCTGAAGGAAATGTACCATGAAGGATTACAGTCGTGCTAAAAGGTAAGAGACCAGCTTCTACCATTTTCAAATGCAGTGTGTATGATTCCTTAAAATGCATACTCTGCAGAAGACAAAATGAGAAGTGAGGGTCTTCCATACTGCTCCAGCACTTCTAAGATGATATGGTTGGAGTCATCAAAATGATAATTCTACCCTCACACTGACAGTGAAAAACAGAAAATGGCACCTCAGACAACAGCACTTGTTTTAGTGTTGGCTTTTGTGACTTCTATTCAGAGAAGATACAACAAAGACAACCCCAGTTCCTAAGACTATGTTTTGCCTCTTCTTTTTAAGAAGTTCACTGTATTTGCTAAGACAGTACCTGAATACACCTTCCCTTCTTCCTCCTCCATTTCTATCTTCATGCAGTGTTTGTTCCCTAACATATAGTTATACAACGTTTCAAGTTATTCTCTGCCCCAAACCAAAGGCATTAACTTCTATTGAGAAGAAAAAAAGCTCAGTTACCTTGGGCTCAGCCAGTCACTGATGTAACACTTTCTTTCCAGCAAGAGCTGGTAGTCTCCATAAGTGAAAATATTGCTTCTACAAACTGGGTGAATGTGATTGTAAGTTGGGGATATTTTAGTAGTATCCATAGAAAGGTGAATTAGGCACCCCTGTAGCTGAGAAATCTCTCCCATTCCCCAGTTTGACCTATACATCATTTTCCAGCAAACACCTCCCTAGTGAGCATGTAACTGCTCGACCTGAACAGAATTCAGAGGCGAGTGTGGTTCTCATGGCCTCCATCAGCAGCCTGTGCTGCTGAGGCAGCCGTGCCCACCCCATTGTGCACAGCATGGACGTGATTCAGACATCCTTCCTGGCCTTTTGTGGTACAGTTGGTGCTGTTAGGGACCGAT
This sequence comes from Callipepla californica brunnescens, assembly GCA_023055505.1. Taxonomy (NCBI): domain Eukaryota; kingdom Metazoa; phylum Chordata; class Aves; order Galliformes; family Odontophoridae; genus Callipepla; species Callipepla californica. The sequence continues at coordinate 8,072,949 of JALIRH010000013.1, forward strand.
GAGTATTTCTTCTGCACCTGCTCCAGTATCTGCAGCACCTAGATTGAATAAACACAATTACAAGTGGGTTACAAGTTAGGGGGAAAGCACTAATTTCTTCTCAGCTGCTAAGATCAACTCATTTCTTTTTCAATACTGGACCCATTCTCAGGAATGTGCTAAGCATTTCTATCTGTTCAAAGGTCTCTGGGACAGGTGTATATAGAGAATCTGCCCCACTGAGATCAGAGGCATTGGACCTCAGAACCCTTTCCCTGAAGAATCAGTATTATGTTCCTCAGGGATTTGCCCAGCACAGAGAGGTGCAGTGATGGTTGCAGGATGAGGACGCATGCAGAATGGAGCTCTTTCATCCTGAACTGCAGTAACTCCTCATGCTATCACAGATTTCTTCATTTCTTTATAGAACAGCAGATTCCTAGTCTGAAGCCTATTTCATGGGAATGGGCAAAGCAGGGAAAGAGAAGGAGAATAAATGAGATCAAGATTAATTTTACCTGAGACTTGGGAACTATACCGACTCTGAAGAATCCTATGTTTCCACTGTCAATTTTGGTGCAGTCCACAACAGTAGAGGCAATATTCTCAGGAGAAGGACCATTGCAAAGAACTGCATCCACCTGAAAAGCAGCAAATTTTCACACCAAGTTCAGGCACACGGGCAGTGACATCGTAGTTTCCCCTTCTCAAAGGTGTCAAGGGCACTTCAGCTGTTTCCTACATCACTTTATTGCTACTAGCTATCTGTTGAATTTGGAATGAACAAACTCAGTAAAAGCAAGGAGAGAGCTCTATGGAAGGTGAATTAGTACCTGCAAAACAGGCAGGCATCAGCTTTGAGGAAGTCCCATTCAAAAAGAAAAGGTGTAGGAAAACAATTTTTTGAGGAGTTAGTGGTGAGAGATTTACATAAGCTGCCATGGATATACTGGCCCAAGGATTTGGGATCTCAGGATATTTTAAAGCTCCGGTGCCTGTTTCAGATTAGCTTCAGCTTCAGATGAGAATCCCAGTGTTCTGATAACTCAGTGGCACCTAGAGTCCTGGCACAATTAGGTGCCATTGTTTCTGCTGCTTGTACGAAGAGAAGCATTTTTTTTGTTGCTCATCTCATCCTTTATTGGAACATGAACTAATTAATGTTGCCCAGCCATAACTATACTGTATTAAACAGAATCATTTTGGTTTCCCATCAAGTTTCTCATTTTACATTGTTCTCTCACTTTGTCATAATCACGAGGAACTTCAGTGATATAGCTAGTTAGATGCTCTCCCATATGCTTGATATCATCTATTGACTTGCCTGCTGGGAACAGAGTGTGTTCTTCCATTCCTGTACCTTTTGGGACCTGCTGGACTGGGAAGACACAAACTCACAATTACCTTATCTCCCAGCTTGGCATACACTTGGTTGTGGTGAGTTGTGTCTGCCTCTCCTGTTGGGTTAGCTGATGTGACCACAATGGGGCCAACCTGGTGACAAAAAATCAGGAACAAGAACTTTCAACAAGTTTTGTGGTACAAAACAGGTTGTTACCCCAGCAGCTACCATGCTGGTAAAGTCACAGAGTGTTAATGCTTAGAACACAGTACAGGTTGTAGCTGATGTTCCACAAGCCACATTTGGCTTCAAACAAACCCATGCTTGATACAGAAGTGTTCAAGGTAGGACCACTCACCAAGTCAATCAGGTGTGTGGTGACTGAGCAGTCAGGGATGCGGATGGCAACGCTCTGAGGGGTACCAACATACTTAGCAGAGTCCTTCATTCCCAGGAAATCCACCCATTCACCTGCATAAGAAGAGTCACACAGCTCTTACTGATGTGCATCAATCCAAATGCAGTGAGCTTTCCAGAGCTACTGCCATGGAATATATGACTTTGCAGGGAAACATGACTTAAAGTTGGAATTTCAAACCCAAAGCTCTATAGAGAGCTTGGAAGTAACAGCATTTCCTCACCTCTGGGAATCACCAAGCTAATAGGAGATGGCCAGGCAGCATCCATGAAGTCCCAGAGGAGGGGGCTGAACATATGTTTTGCAGGTTCTAGCTGCTTCAGGCTAGAAATCCAAAGTGACATGGGACGCTCCTGAGCCTGGCGCTTGGAGCTGGAAAGGAGGCAAGAAAAATGAATTTGGAAGTAAGCCAGAATTTAATTTCAAGCTGAAAAAGAACTGGTGTTGCAGAGGTCTGGAGTCAGACAAAGTGCCACAGGCCAGGAGTCTGTAATGAAGGTAGGACCGTTCAACAGACAGCCTGAGAGGAAGGAATTGAATGACAGCTCCAAGTTATGAATTCCAAATGAAGGCTTTAGCTTTTTTTGCAACGACAGGCACAAGACCCAGTTTCCCAAGTTCTGAGTGGTCTCAGCTGCATACAGAAGTAGAGCTAGAGACATTTGTTAAACACAAAAAGGATTTTACTGGTGACATTACGTATCTAGAGATATGTACAATAATCCCCTGCTCTATTTGACATTTCTTGATCATTGAGTTTCCTTGTGATATCCAATCTACCTGGCTCCATCACCTGTCAGGGGCTTTCAACACATTCTAAGACAATTCCTGCTCAGATGTCTCCTTTTCTCATTTAGATCTTCTCCCCCAGGCTTCTCACCTTACTGTTCCTGGGAAAATTAAAGTACGTGTCTAATTGCTCTGAATGGCTGCTGTAGCCAGGACTCAGTAGAAGTTGCATCTCCTACAGGCTTTCCTAGCTTGGGAAGCCTTCACCAGGGCAGTGAGGCAAATACTCACCGGTGAGCTTTCTCCACAGCATCAGGCCGATTACAGGCTGCTACAAGCACATACACAGTATCTGTGGGGATGCCGCAAGTCCCTCCATTCTTCAGGATATCTGTTGACATGTGAACAGGGCAGAATCCCTTGAGTGACTAGAACTGAGGGTCTGTAATTCACGGGAGAGCTGTCACAGACAAAACAGCCAATTCAGTGCTCTCATCTTTTTCCAACTAGTAAAGTATTTCCTCTAACAGTGCGTTTTCTAGCATTCACCCAAGAAGAGATCTGTTATTTAGGGGAATTCTGGGACATGTTCATGTGGGCTAGAAGTCATTCAGCCCTGTGGAGAAAGCAAGCACCATGCAGTCTCTGTAGAAAGCTGTCAGTGGCAGCCCTATTCTGGAGGATACATGTCTCAGACTGGATGTCCAGACAGGGACATGATATAGGAGAGACAGAGATAAGATCATTGCTAAACCCAAGTGCTATCAAGGAACTGGTCCTATTTCCCCCCATAGTGATTTTAGTTTCTAAAACTTGGCCCACTTAGTCAAAATACAATCAGGTTATCATGGTTTCCACATCTCGATTGGAAAAATGTCCTTTTAATAATGTTCTGCTACAAAATCTCCCAGAATTACCCCTCCACCCTGCATTATCCCCTATATATTTCCCTTACCTGCAATTCTCTTGACTGAGGAAGCTTTCCTGGCAGGCAGGTGAAGGCACTTGGTCATTCCTCCCCCCATACCACTAAGCTGCACAAGGGGCCTACCCATTGGTAAGCAGGAACCCTCAAAGGTGCTGTTGAAAAGGGCAGACAGGAAGCAGTAAAAGCTGACCAGACCAAAGATAAGAGTGGCAGCAATGTCATAGCCAGCTGGAAGAGCACCGATGGCATCCAACAAGAAGCTGACAGCAATGAGCAAGAAAGTGAGGGAGTAAAAGAACCAGGTGATATTTAAGAAGAGAGTGCAGAAGACAATGAAGCTATTGAAGAGCATGAAAGCAATGATTCCTACTGCTGTGTGGAAGCTTCTGCTAGTGCCGTAGAGGTCACCGTATCTTGTCAAGCCCCAGATGATCCACATGACAGCATAAAGAATGAAGGCACTGCTCTCCAGGGTTTTACCCCGTGCAAAGGCCACTGAGCCACTTAGAAGCTTAAGGATCCCACCAGCTACCACTACCCATGGAATTACAACGGTAGCAAGTGGAGCTTGTGGGTCTCCTGTCACAGTTATTGCGAAAGAAGCGAGGACACTACATGCATAGCCAAGTACTTCTGCATCTGCATACTTGGAATACCCTAGGTAGGGTGTGTGAAGGTTCGCCCCTTCACGAAGCTTCAGAAAACTGGTGTTAGCAAGCAGGGCCTTCACAACACCCTTCCCAGTTGGGATTTTGGCACTCGCTTTCACATTGTACAGGTGAATCAGAGTCATCAAGGCTGAGGCCACAAAGATGGCCACATCCACACCCTGGGGTCCACCTTCAAAAAATCCCTTGGGACGACAAGCTAATGCAATGCAGTAGGCCACGTAAAACAGCAAATACAGGCCATCCACCAGGCTCTTAAGAGTGAGAAAAAGAGCCAAGACCGCAAAAAGTATTGAAAAAACCACAAGGAATGGGATAGGGAAAGTTGGCTCCTCTGTTTGCCAGATTGGGTACAGAAGGCAATAGCCTCCAGCAAATTTCAGGATGGAAGTGAAACTGAAGAATGTAGCTGTTAGTACATCCATTGCACGGTATGATAAAATGCAGACTCCAATCTGGTAGATCCCGGCAGCCCACAGCCAGGGGACTTGACCAATAAATAGTTTGCTAGTGACGCCCAAGAGCCTACAGCCGAAGACACTGGCAGACAGCATGTTCAGGATAAGACCAGTGACTGCAAAATGATTCATGCTGCCACTGGTGGACTGGATCTGCTCATGGGCCTTATTTTTGGCCAGATCTGTGCCAGGGATGGCAACTTTCTCTTTGGTGAGGAAATAAAGAATCCTTCCCAGAGCAAAGTAACCACCAGCTAAGCAGACAATCACATAATTGGAGGCCACAGCAGAGGAAACAAAAGCTGTGTTATAATGCATGGCAACTTCGTGAGCACTGGCAAGTGAGACAGCAGAAGCAATCACAGCTAGGATGACCTCTTTGTTAAGGAAGCCCACCACTGCAATAATGAGTAGTGCCAAAGTAAATGTGACCAGGCCAGGCACCAAGGCATTGCGGAAATCACCGGTGTCGTTTAAAACTCCTTGCCCATCCAGGATGAAGACCACTCCATAGCCACACCAGAACACTGAGATGGTCAGGAAAAGAGACGAGAATAGAGTGGCATTTCTTAGGCTTCTCCAAATTCCTATGAAACAAACAGCAATGGAGAGAGAAATGTGATTTCGACACAGTCGGTTACGGAAAGTACTACTTAGGACAGGCAGCTGTGCTACAGGCGCATTGTGTGTTGGGACCACGATCATCACATGAACGTGGAACTGCACGATGGTCGGCAGGGCCAGTGTGAGCTTGGGCCAGTCTGCACAAAAGGAGAAATAACTCAACGCTCATTCTGAAGAGTGTGGGTTTTGTTGTCATCAGTGACTTTTCCCCCTCAGCCTCATGCCATTTCAATCCACAGATGCCTATGGTAATCTCAGAGAGCCTGGTAACAGTTTCATATATTCACTCTGTTAAAACTCTCCGAGATTATGACAAAGCATTTGTTCAAAGTAACATTTATTTCTTTGGTTGCTTATTTAGGAAAAACAAGGTGTGCTGATATATTCCTCAAGCAGGAGACATCAATGGTCTGGCAAGGCTGCCACAGTTTGTACAAACATGTTGGCAAAGCAGACCAAATACACGTAAAGCTATAGAAGGCGAGGCCTAGAAGCTGGCTGCCTTCTGAGTCTTACCTGCATATGCCAACAGAGATGATAAAATCAACAGAAGAATCCCCAGAGCTGTGCTGGGGATTACAGGGGCTGCTCTGAGTGAACTGTAGAAATGTACTGCCAGCAAGAGTGATCCTGTGTGCGACAAAGAACATGGAAAAAGAGAAAGAGCATGTAAATTTCACCCTCCAAAAAAAAAAAAAAAACAACCAGGGGAGAGCCAGAGTGACAGGAGCAAGGAATAGAGAAAAAAATAACAATAGAAGATCTGTACATTATAAAATCAAGAGGGAGGGTGTTGTAACTTGGTTTGTGTTTGAGGTCTCACATCTTTCTGGGTGCCTACTTTTAAGAAACTTGAACTTAACAGTATTTGAAAGTGTTCCCTCATTGCAGGAAAAAAAATAAAAAACAGATCTCCAGCTCCAACAAACACACAGACACACTCTAAAAATGACCACATAAGCCTTGTGACTAAAGAAAACTAGCCTAAAAATGGAAAGATGAAATGCAAAGGACAAAAGAAAGGGAGTGAACACAGAAAACAGAGCAGCAGGAAAGACAGATCGAGAAGAGAGGAAAGTGCATTTCAAAAAATAAAAAAAAAAATTATGAAAATGACTATCAAAAAGCTTTGATTTTCTTCCCACCTAGGTTGGAAGGAGTACAAAAATTCAGGCCAGCATTTTAAAGCCAAGACAAACATTTTGTTGGCTGCTGAACCAGGCAGAGGGATCTCCCGTCTCTAAAAGTTTTACCCAAGCAGAGAAAATTTGGAGTAAACAGACTTTTTAACCCCTTCAAAAAGGGGGTTGTCCATGAAAGCTAGTCCCAACCCCATCCTCCCATGCCAAGAAGACTCGATCCCTACCTGCGGAAATGCCCAAGAGCCCTATGGAGTAATGCAGTGACTCAGCTTTTCTGAATTCCATCGCAGAGTTCGCTGAAGACCCAGATGCAGGCTGAAATGCTGCCTCTCTTTCTTCCCTAGCTCTTTATAACCAAACCAACTGCACTGGCCTGTGTTCCTCCCTGCTCTCCACCCCTTTTCCCTACAAACATCTTCTATTAGTGTTTCTTTCTGCATGCGGGAGGAAATGCAAACGAGTTTCTTGCTGCAATAAATTTCAGTCTGAGTCAGAATGGACTGCTGGTAGCTCCCTCCAGGGACCTGTTAATTTTACTGTTGATTAACCCTTGTTAAAAAAGACACTTGAAAAATAGCACTCACGGTTTATTACTATTACTGCCTTTTTGCTATTGCCACTGAGGAAATTAGACTGGTTAAAATTAAGGGTTTTTAAGGAATCCATCTTGCTGGAGCAAACAAGTATTTTGTGAGCCCAGGACATCCCTGGGGACCAGTTATTTCTCCTAACACTGACCACTGTCCTCCTGTTCGCCCCCATCACAGCTATGAATGCCTGGCACCACTGTCCTGTGCTGGGCAAGCCCAGAGCACGTCCAGTGCCATTCCCATAAAGGTGACTTTTGTCCATGTGCCACTCCACGTCCATCTCATCCAGCCTCTCTGCGCACACTCCATGTGAACTCCTCCTAATTCCTAACAGGCTTTCATGAGTGAGTTGTCAGCACAAGCATGCAGTCCGGAGACCAACAGTGTGAGGATAAGATCTGGAAGAGCCTTACTGGCTTTCCTAGAGAACTGTGCTAGCAGGAAGGCGATACGAGTCATGGCCGTGATCACTGCTGTATCCCAAAGGCAACATGAGGGACCTATTCACAGCTTCCCATGGGGAATATGTGAGAATATGTGATCAGGGCATAAAGGTCTTTACAAGAGGCCATAGAAAGCAGTGCTCAGTGGCCCATGGTCATTATGGGATCATGTTGGTTACACGTCAACTGGGAATTCAGAACAATCCCAGACTGGCAGGATTCACAGATGATGCCAAAGGATGCTGCTCCTCCTGCTCTCTGAGCCTCATGGACTGGGATGGCATGCTTCCACTGAGAAGATGGATTCCCATATTGGCTACCAAACACTTACAGTTTCTTCAGTGCTTTGGAGAACGAGCTGGAAGAATAGCTATGGAGCAGAAGAGTTCCCTCACACTCATCTTCACTGGAATATTAACACAGATTTAAGCAAGGTATTAGTGTGTGCAGACAGATTCAGAATGGAAAAACTTAGCTGAAAAGCACTAATTATCAATTATATTATATTAATTATCTGCTTCAGGTAGATCTTTCAGTTTAATTTGCCTATTGAGACAGACCCTGTCACACAAGGAAGCAAACTCTGGAACAAGACTCTTTTGTCCGATTACACGTAGACAGTTATTTCAGTAAGGGGAACCAATGCCATCAGTTTGTAATATGCAGAGCTACATGATGTGGTTTACAGCAAGTCCTAAGTTCCTTTAAGTTATCAGCCATTAGTTATCTTAGAATCATAGAATGGCTTGGGTTGGAAGGGACCTCAAAGTTCTTCTAGTTCCAGCTCTGCCATGGGCAGTGCTGCCAACCTCTAGATCAAGCACCACATCAAGCTGCCCAGGCCCCTATCCAGCCTGGCCTTGAACAATCTCACCTCCATCATTAATTGGACTGCTCTCCTATCAGTCAAAGGAGGAAGAAACTATGTTTTCAAGCTGAAGCATGATTCAGTTGTTCTTTCTCTTCCCGTAAGAGGAAATAATGCATTTCTAAATTACGCTTACAATAACTTAGACATGAAACTGAGCAGCAGAGAAAAGGCTTCGGGAATTTCCCCCACTTATCTCACATTTTCATTTTTTCATGGGTAATAAAAACTGCTTTTCTATCCACCAAACAGGTGTTTTTTTATTCCTGTTTGTATAGTTGTAGTGACAATATCACTGTTTTTAAGATGCAGGCAATAAATGAAGTCACATGTATCAGAAAAGAGAATCTTTTTTTGTGCTGCTATGACTGAAGAACTTGCCAAACAACTATTTCACTAAAAACAAAATACATTTCATATCCCTTCTGAGAGAGACACAAGGAAATTTGCTTACAAATAAGCCCTGAAAACTGTCCTTCAGTCAAGTTCCACAAAAACTGTTGTTTGCTGGAAAATGGCAAGATAGTCTGAAGAGGTTATTTCAACACTGCAAAGCTGAATCAAAAATGCTCATAATCTTTTCAGGTGTGAACACATCAAGGACAAGAGAGAACAGGTCTTCACGTGAACAAGGAAGCATCCCCACCCCGTGTTCTGAACCTTGCAGCCACATACATCTATATTGGTCAGGGCTCTGCCAGTTCCTATTATCATTTTCCTTGCAGACACTGCTGTTACCTTCTTGGACAGATGTTGCTGTAAATGGAGAATCGTGTTATTCATTTCTAACTCAGGACCTGAAGGCCAGGGAACAACTGCAAACCTTCTGCTCTTCAGAGAGAATGAGGACACTTAAGGTCAGAAAAGGATATCTTGGTGTTAAGAGGGGCTGCCGGTGCAGCGTAGGGTTTCCAAAATGGGGCACAGATAGGAAGTGCACTGCCTTGAATACTCGCTGTGGGCTGGTTCCGTGTGATACCATCTTATGCACAAAGATTTTAGTGCTGTAGTCTGAAGTAGAATGGAAAATCGACATCTCAAAAGGAAAAACAGCTGCTCTGTTGAACAGCTCACGTCAGTTGGGGATGCTCTGGAGACAACGTGCTGGTAAGAATGTCTGCAAGGGAGCAGTCAGTTGAGGAAACAAATAATATTTACACTCCCTGCCTGCGGTGCTGGAAATAAAACTATCTTGCCAGTAAGAAATTCAGCCCAACCCTCCTGGCCCCACCTGCTCCTGGGGGAGGGATCAAGCTATAAAAGGCTCCAGGCAGCGCACAGATATGCACAGCAATTTGGGGCTCTTTGGGGAATCCTCCTGCTCTCTCTGTGACCATGGGAAAGAGAGTGGCTGTTGTGCTGGCTGGCTGCGGGGTGTACGATGGGAGTGAGATCCACGAGTCCTCAGCTGTGCTGGTGCATCTCAGCAGGGAGGGGGCACAGGTAAGCAGCTCCTGCCTCATCTCTGTCTCTTTTTGCCCTTGCTCTGCTTTTCATTTTCTCTCTTCTTGCACAAGGTACTGCTCTTAGCAGGTCTGCATCTTGTTAGACCGATCTTGAGTTTCTCAATTCTGCTGGGGCACTGCAAAGCATTACGTGAGTGGAGTCGAAGCAGAGAGCCAGGGCTGCTACAGCACACATGAAGAATGCCTGCTCTCTGCTTTCCACTCTCAGCTTTGCTGTATGAGAGGACTGGCTGAATGCTTTGCGCCCAGCAACTCTGAGCTACTCAAACTCTGAAGCAAACTTCTAAGTGAGCCTCTCTCTTTCTGGCTTCTACTGCCTCTCTTCTGCTTTAGTACTTCTGTTTCAAAGGCTGCTAATGACTTTGGCTGTTTGAAACTCACCCTTTTAAAACACTGAAGATTGAAACGGGAAATAGATGAGCTCTTGTGAGTTGAACTAGAGAAAGGGTAAAAAAGGGTAATCCTGCAGCAACTGCTCTGTTACACCGTTAGTCACAACAGCTGCTCTTTGAGAGAGGAAGAAAGAGAGCGGAGCCCTATGTAATGTTCCTTTCAGCTCTAAGCCACCTTCAAATCTGGGGCAGATCTGGTTTCTTCGAAATCGGAACTGCTCCATTAAGCACGAAGGCACAGCGGTGATTTACATGCGCTGCCGAGCCTGCCCACCCAATTCCAGAGCCTTCAAAGCACGTATTCGCAGTGTGGATTAAAGCTGAGTCTTATCCAAACTGTGTCAGTTTTCCTTCTCTTCTGGAGCTGCTGCAGTTCTCCTCCTGCCTTACCCTAAATTGGCAGCTTAAAGCACGGTCCTGCGCTTATCCCCTGATTGGCAGGGACCCCTAGTGGAGAAAAATCAGACACCGTATGGGATAACGCTCTGTGGGCACAGACGGGCAGCAAAGGTGACATGAATAGAAGACTTTAGGAAATGAGCTTCATGCACTGCTCTTGGAGCAGCTTGCTTTCCTACGAAGGAAAGGAGTGTCTGCTCCCTCTCCACCATTTCTGCTCCCAAAGTATAACAATAACCCTCCTGATCCCACTATTAGGTACAGCTGAGCCTGAGGCTCCCTGCAATCACCAACAAAGGTCTTTCCCAACAAAGCAACTCGGGTGTTTTCATTTGCTACCTATAGTCTTTAACATGTTTAGGATACATGCCTGAAGGATAACAAACCTTTTCTTCCCTTTTCAGGCAGAGGTTTATGCTCCTAATGTTGACCAGATGCATGTGGTAGACCATGTGAAGGGACAGCCAACTGAGGAGAAGCGCAATGTACTCGTTGAAAGTGCCAGAATAGCCAGAGGCAACATCAAGGAGCTAACCAAGCTGGATGTCAAGGGGCTGGATGCCTTAATCATACCCGGTAGGTTGGTATGTGGGGTCTGCATGCCACGGTATTGGAGCAGTGTGGGCTTATGTATGCCTTGAAAAACAAGCTGAGAGAAATTAGGCAAAGCCACTGGGGGAGAATATAATTTGGGAGATGGGACTGGAATGATGGACATCCTCCATCAGATGGAGAGATGGATCAGAGGGCAGGTAACCACCATAATTGATTTACTCTCTGTACCATCTACTTAGCTTCTTTCTATTGGATGTAAGACTGTCCCCTCCTTCACCAACATGCCTACCCTCTTATCAAGAGAAGTAAAAGCTGGGACACAGGGAGGGTGACTTAGAAGTGAAAAGTTCAATCTCTTCTGAAATCAGCCTTCAGTGAAAGTATTTCACTGGGGTTGGATTAGACCTGGCGCAAGGATTAAAAGACAAGTGAAAGCTTGTCAGCATGCTCCAGCAGCTCATGAGTGAAATGGTAACCGACAGAGCACTGATGTATCTCCAGCTCTGTTTTCTTTAGAAACAGGTGGTGCTTTAGAATCTTATCTCATGGTGGTGAGGAACTGAGACTATTCGGTGGCTTGCAAAGGTTCTGCTTTCTTCTGTCAGTGTTGTCTAAATGCTTCTATCCACCAAATCCATGTGAACATTCTAACAAGCCATATCTGACAAAAGTCCTGCCCTGGAGCACTCATCTTCCTGTCTAACCTGTTTCCCTTTTCTCAGGTGGCTTTGGAGTGGCTAAAAACCTGAGTACTTGGGCCACCCAGGGAAAGAACTGCACAGTCTCCAAAGAGGTGGAGGATGTCCTAAAGGCATTCCATGCTGCCAAAAAGCCCATTGGCCTGTGCTGCATTTCCCCAGTGCTGGCAGCCAAAATCTTCCCAGGCTGTGAGCTGACTGTTGGTCACGACACAGAGTGTGAGAAGTAAGTAACCTTAAGATGCTGATACATAATCACACCATGAAAGTCACAGAACCAGAAATCTGTCCCCAATGTGTGTAGTACCCTGCCTCATGCTGCTTTCAGTTCCAGGGCAGGAAAGATGCCAGACTGCTGACTAAAAGTTAATCAGGTTGTAGGTAGGAACAAGATAACTGCATAACACTTTGGTGTTATGAAAGGCAGGGATTAACACTGACATTATCCATACATGACAGGGCTGAAACTGATGAATGTTGTTATTAGTCTAGAAAGCTGGTGAAGAAACCAAAGCAGAAGTCTAGAGTGCGTAGAATGAAGTAGCAGAACAACTATGCTGATACATCAAGGTTTTATGTCAGCTTTACTTCAGTGCTGTAATCTGGAGATTCTCCTGTTGCAACAGTCTTAGAAAAATTCTTTTGACAGGAGAAGATTCAGAACCTATTAAACAGGCTTTTTATAGGGACCGTCCATCGCACTGTAACAGCCTGGAAGCTGTTGTGAGGGTGCAAACAGGCTTTTCATTGTAGGCCTTTCTCACATGGTCCACATGGGTCCTTCTCTCTTCTTTTAGATGGCCTTATGCAAAGACTGCTGAGACCATGAAGGAACTTGGCTGCAAGCACATAAACAAACACGTCACTGAAGTTCACGTGGACATGAAGAACAAGTTGGTGACCACCAGTGCCTTCATGTGCAATGCCCCCATTCATGAGATCTACGATGGTATCGGAAAAATGGTCAAAGAAGTGATCAGACTTGCCTAAGAGCCACGTGACAACAGGCAAACTGCTACTCAGAGTTCTTCCCCAGCCGGTGCTGCTGGGGAGAGGGAACTGTAGGAATATAAGATTGGCCTATTCTATCATGGATACACCATTTACTGCAGTGGCTCCCAATCACCAGCAATCCTGAGATTCTGTAGTGTCAGTGCACTGACAGATTTCCACAGGGCTCAAATGCCACCACTCTCTCTGGTTCTGAGTAGCTGGGTGGTTGCCTGGGTCTCTTCAATTAGGACTTGGCTGACCTGACACACATATCATGTGTGAACAGGAATTGTTTTAAGATTCGTTGTAAATCTGTCTCTGCCTACATTTCACCATCTCACAGAATAGATGAATTAGTGGCAAAAAGAAGGAGCACAATTTTGATACGGAATAAAATAGAAATACTTTGCAATGGCTGAATTCTGCTTTTATTTTTGCCTTTGTCTTGGGATATGCTCTTAATGCTAGTGGTTGGACTGTAAATGGGGAAAACAGTGCAGAAAGAAGTCACTAGTAACAAACTCCACTTGTTTTCCTAGGATTTATGAGAACTAAGACTTGGTAAAAGCATAAGCAAACCAACTTCAGCAGGAAGATGTAACAAGAAGTTAAATTCTTCTCTTGTATTAACACAAGACCAGTTATGATAGCATAGAGTATTCTGAAAGCAGTCTAGGCAGAAAGGGTCAAGGGTGAGATCTAGGCAATCCAAAGAAAGTGCTGCAATTTCCAATCTCTTTCAATCTCTAGAAAAATTCTTAGAAACAACGAGGAAGCAACAATTCTGCGTTGCAACAGGGACAGACGAGATACCCATCTAGCTAAAACTGGAATGTCAGGCTGTGAACCTGTTGGGCGACAGTGAAGTTTAGCAAAGAGAAGACACTAAAAATAACTGAGTAGCATACATAGTTGTTCAGATAACAGGCCAGGCACTGATTTTTAAGGCCAGAAGGAACTGTTCATCTGCATAATCTGACCGTTCTACAGGAGCTGTGAGGAGCACAGTAACTCCATTTTACTGATGCAAACCTGCTGAGAGGATTCATTCTTGGCTTAGGGACACTGCTGTACCATTTGATTGCTCATTTCCACAGTTAAGCAGTTATTTAAGATAAGCCATGCCTTATTTCTCTCTTACAGTTAAACAGCTTACTTTCAGCTCCAGGATTTTGACAGGTTTGTCTCCATTAGACTGAAAAGCATTTTAGATGGTAGCTTGTATGTTCTTATATAGGCTCTTATTCTATGTGCAGCATTATATAATCATTACAGACCGAATTGTTAACATTTTTACAGTATTAAGATGTTTTTTTCTAAGCCAGTGTAGCAGAAATGCTAAGTCAGGGCTTGAAGCAGTGATGGAGCACCTGGTGGGAAGGCAGAGCCAACCCAGGGCAGCTCAGGTGCATGCAGTGAACTGAGTGACTGGAAGGAGTGGAGCCAGGATCCAGCCCTTCCCAGACCTTATTTAAGGGTTGGCAGTGGAGGGAAGGGGATCTTGCTGGAGATCCCTGCCTGCCTGAGGTCTTCTAAAGGTAAGCAGCATTTTTTCTTCTTTTCTGTGGATGCTGCATTTGGACTTGTTCTCCTTTGCTGTAGTTAATGACTTTACCACCCTGCTATTATTGTGGTACTTCCCATACCATTATAGCATTACCATAATTATTTTCTGAGACTCTTCTAAGCAAACTCTTCAGGCTCTTTACATCCTTTCCAAAACATGTGCACATTTTTGTATTCTCAGTAACGTGGCAAGGTTCCTTAAGACTATGACAGTGATCAAAGTAGGAAGGAATGTACACCCATGCTGCAGTGGAATTGCAAAGAGGAACTTGAACACTTCTGGCAGGGACAGAACAGCCCAGGGTGACAACTGTACCCTGTTGTTTGTTTTTGGATTATTTTTAAGCAAAAGTGGGCTGATCACTCTTTTCTGCATTTTTTTTTTCCCCACTGCTTCTCCTACCAATCATTTTTAAGCAACTGCCCACCTATCACACTTAACAACATTTAAAAGCCTGCAAGACATAAGGGATAGCCAGTCTAGGGACAGCAGCTGCAAGGAGGAGGAGGGAAATGTCTGCTTAGCATAAGTTCCCCTGGTCCTTCAACAATACCCAAAGAAAATTGTGCTGAGTATTCCTGAAGAAGATTCAGTCTTAATTTGCTTTTGTTAGGAAGGAATCCCAAATCCATGGGAGACCTGAACTCATTACATCTTCTAGTCTTGTAGCTCCCACTGCCTTAAACTTTTGTCTTTTACATAATGCTGGAGAAACAGGAAAGGTACAGAAGCTTTTGCCACAAATACTAATGTTTGAGATTTATATTCTGAGATTCTGAGTGTTTTGATAACTTTATCAGGCTGAAAAAACATGGGATGCAGTTACAATAGGGATAACTCTGGGGGAACGCTGATGAATCTGAATTAATTTCAACCTTTAGAATTAACCCACACAGATCTAGTAACAAACCTGTTTACTGGGATATAGAACGCTGCTTGCAGTGATGGAGCAGAATCAACACTAAAGATGAAACATCTCAGTGTGCTTTCACACCCAAGAAAGGCAGCAAACAAAAAATTTAAAAGTTGGGAAGAAGTAATACTGCAAACAGCTGTTTACAATGGAGTGGGAATAAAGAAGAAAGTCCTGTGGTTACAGGTCAGTCAAGGTCAGGATCTGCAAAAACTCTTCTAGATCCACTTCGCCATCTCCATCCACATCTGCTTCATCAATCATCTCCTGTCAGACAATGAAGATTTGGGAGATCAGATTAGGTGGGATCTGAGAGGATGAAGGCTGGTAGAGTCTGAACACAAATTAAGATTTCAGGCAAGGCTTCATCTTAATGCCAGGAGTAACAGAGATTGTGTCTGTTGCAAAGAAACAAAGCATGGATCCCCAATCAGTAAACCTTTACACCCCCTCCATCAGCAAGAGAAATATGCTTGTGCTTCACAAACCTGCAGCTCCTCATCTGTGATGTCTTCTTCAACCTCTTTAGCCACCAGCTTGAGTTTCTCAAAAGTGATCTTGCCAGTGCCATCATGATCAAACAGCTTGAAGCCTTTCAGGATCTCCTCTTTTGAAAACGGCTCTGCCTTTTCAAGGAAATGAAAAACATGTTCATGTAAGCATGATATCATACCATTCTACAATTCCTACTCAGACACTTCACTCATCAAGCATCTTGGAATAAAATCCAATATATCAATTTTGGGTCACAGAAGATAGTTACTTGCCACTGCTGTTCCTCCTTTGCTTTTCTTTCACTTTTTTTCCCCCTTCTTTTCTCAGTGTTACCATGTTTTAAAGGAAAAGCTCTGACAGAAGTTGTTTGAACAGTAAGGGACTTGGCCTGAAATATACTGGCCAAGCTTTCTCAGGAAGAGAGAGATTAGCAATGCTACTGAAGGAGGAAGCAGCTGCCAAGAATGATCCAATGGCTACAGATATATTTTATTTCAAAAGTGAGCCAGACTTGTCTTGGCTGTTGCTGCCTCTATTCACCTCATGCACAGGCAATGTGTACACAAGCCTGCAATTAGGTGTGGACTTTGACTGAACTCCAAAGCATTACTAGGGGGAAAATGTGGATCTTTTCTTTGCTCTCAGCATAGGTCCAAGGATACACACCCTAGCAACTCTGATGGCGTGGACACAGGAATGGCAATGCCAGCTATGACCCAGTCATCTCACAAAGCCTTGCAATGAAATTACAAGGATGAGAGGGGCAGAATCAGCAGTGCTGGTGCTCTTTGAGAATAGCCTATGTCTACGTGCAGCTGGGTACTGGAGGACACAGAGATGTATGAACTGAGGGGGTCCCAGATGGGCACTGCAGAGTAGGACATGTGAAACAAAGGGCTGGTATCAAACAGCAGATCTGTGGATGCTCCAGAAACCTGAGGAGTCCACAGGAAGGTGGATTATTTTCATTTCGTGTGTGACATCTTCTCCTTGCTGTTTTGGCCTTAAGAAAATTTAGAACTCTGTGACTATAAATATGGAAGTGAAATTCCACGTGGAAAGGTTTAAAGAAGGAGAGGGGAGACTGCACTCATTGCTGTTATGTCTGTATCTGCTATTATTTGAGGGCTGACAGCGGGGCTCTGTCCTGAAGGTTTCCAAGTCCTTAGGTCTCCAAGGAAAGATCCCAGGCGTTTTGCTCAGTGCACTCTATGACAGGGAGGAATTGTCTGCTGAAATGCAGAAGTACCTGTACTAGTGATCCTAAATCCTCATGGAAAAAGACAGGAGTAGAAAAGACATCCCACCCAAGGGCAGATATCTAAAATACCTCAGATGAAAGTCCTCTATCTGTCCTGCAGGGAACCAGTAACCCAGTCTACTGCAAGTACCTGCATTGTAAAGTTAGGCAAGAGGAATTTCAGTCTTTGTGACCAGCTGGGCTCACACACCATTTTTTGGGTCATGACCTGCAGAAATGACTCAAAGTTTATCTTCCCTGACCCACTCTCATCAACTTCAGAGATAATTCTCTTCATCTCCGCTTTCCTCAGTTCACAGCCCAGAGCTCTCATGGTTATCTGCCAAATGAGAAGACAGGCCAACATCATTGTACAAATCAAACAGAAACAAGGCAGAAAAGGTGACTGAAGCAAGTAGATGTATGTAAGTGGGGGGGGGGAGGGGGGAGAAACAACTTTCTGCTGCTGTGGAAAGATAACAGGACAAACAGGCTGTTCACTGTGCAGACAAGAGAATGACCTTTTCACTTTGCAGTGAAACTGGGCCTGAGCCAGAAGGCTGCACACGTTCATGAAGCCAACTTGGTGACCGACCTGATTAAGATATTTCAAATCCCACAGCCCCATTCCAGATGCTCATTTTTGTCCTTATGTTGCAGGTTATCAACATGAACGTTTATCAGGCTGAACAGAAAAAGGAGTTGCTGAAATCAGAGTATTGAAAATCCTTGGAGTGTGAAGGTCTTTTAGAGAACACCTTTTAGAGATCCAGGGTGTGAGGTTTTTGAGGCACAGTTCCTACCCACCATTCCTATCAGCTCCTTATTTCTACCCTGCCAATAAGCACTGTGTTCCTTCACCTCAAGTGCCAGGAAATGACTAATTATTTACATGTGTGTCATATATATATGTAGTATTACATTTATTTTTTAATTCAGATCACTTTTCCCATGTAATTTTCTGTGACTGTGCAATTAACTAGGATGATTGCGTGTACAGCGGACGCAGTATCAAACGGAAGGGCAGGAACTGTGCTGACCAGCTTGTCTCCCAGCATCTCCGCGCAGGCAAGCTGAGTCAAATCTCCAAACCTCCTCTACATGTGAGCGGGAAGGAATTATGTGCAAAATATCTGAGCAGCAGGAGAGGAAAGGAGTGTCAAAACACACAGCAAGCTATTCATCCTCCTCCATTTTGTCCCGAGAGGACAGTGTTCTGTAGATGTCTGATGTCAGCAGTAACAAGGTGGTGGAAAACTAGCAGGGAAGATGTGCAGGCAAGTGCCAAGGAGAAGGAAGGCTTCAGTCCCTCCTCAGAAAACCTGGCTGTGACAGTGGCACTACTCTTACGTGACCGCTGGCTTCATAGTAAGCCAGAGCTCTAGCAGCGACGCCTGGCAGCACAGCGAGCGATCCAAAAGCAATAGGCAGCAAACAGGAATTGCTCTGTAACAGCTCCTTTTCAGTGACCGCGCTGCGGTTTCGGGGCTTCTTGCCTTCAGGTCCTTGACGTCCATCAGTCCGGAGCCGCCGGGGTCGAACATGTCAAAGGCTTCTCGCAGCTGCCGCCGCTGCTCAGCGCTGACCGGGAACGTGGGGGCCGCCTCGTTCCCCGGAGCCCTCGGTCCGCCGGCAGCCTGCAGCGCCGAGCCCCGCGGTTACCGGACCGGCCGCAGCCCCCCATCCCTCCCGGGCACCCAGCTCACCATCCCGCCGCCGGCCGCGCCCCGCCTCCCGGCGCTATGGTAACCGCGCTGCCGTTGGCCACCGCACCTGCCTGTCAGGGGAACGCGAGAGCTGATTGGGTGAAGTGCAGAGTGGGCGGGGCCTGGCGGCCGCGCTTCGGTCCCGAGGGAGGGAGCGGGACGCTGCCGGGAAGGATGCAGCTGTGCGCCGGGGGAAATGAGCGCTGCGAGGGTTTGTGTGGTTTGTTCTGAGCCGCGGCTCTATTCCAGAGAAGAACACGCAGGGTCCTTTTTGCCCCTGGCTGCGAATAAGTGGTGTAAGCACACGCTGTCCTGTGACTGAAATGTGGGCGGGGGCTCTCCTGCCCGCACAGCGTCGTTGTGGTGTGCTGAGCATCACTGCTGGCAAAGAGTGACCCACACTGTGCGTTTCTGGAGGAGATCCATCAGGGCACGACCTCAGCAAGAAACTCTGCATCGCGCTGTGCTTGTCAGGTAATAAAAACATGAGGTTTAAGATTAAAAGTCAGGCAGATTTCTGCACGGCAGAGATGCAGGTCGCTCCGGGACTGAAGAGGACTGGATCAAGGGTTGGAAACTGTACGGAAAGCACCGAACCTGCTCGTAAATTGACCTCGTTCGATAAATAATCGGAGCTTTTAATGAACCGTTTGTCACCGCCGCTTTCCTGTGCGTCTTGTCCTTGGCCACACGGGGGCACAAGAGACTGCACCGCCTGCTCCCTCCCAATGTACGCCCTGCCGCTATAAATCAAGACAGAAAAAGGTCAAAAAGGAATTCTACGTAACACAGGCCAAGTTGAATTACTGTTTTCTCTCACGTCTAGTTTAGTTTTTGGTTGTTTTTTTTTTCATCTGAGAGTGAGGAGAGAGGATAGGAGAGGCATTGCTGGAACAAAGAGAGGTAGCAGGACGTGGGAGCTTGTTTCCTTGCAACACAAAGCAGAAGCCTCAGTCAGTTCTGCTCTCACCTCAGTCAGATGTCACCTCAGAGACAGAATAGCTCTGTCTCTACAGCCACGCATTCAGGAGCTACAGCCCTTGAAGTTTCAACTTTTAAGTACCCATAAGAACCCCTTTATTATTCGCCCAGAGGTCAGGTAGTACCAGTGGAGTTGTATTTTTGCACGCTTCTTTTCACAACTCTGATGGCTTAAAATAAGACACTTTATTTTAAGTACAATCTTATATTTGAAGCCACTGAACATTCCTGCAAACATACATCTCGCCAGCACTGCTAACTTTCTCCTTCTGCAAAGAGATTTCTTTACGCATATGAATAGCAGGACGTTAAGTTGCAGCACACTGCTTACTTTCTCAGTTGTGAGAGCATACAAAAAAAAGGGGTAGGAATAATCACCATAAGACAGAGTAAAAAAAAGCTGATCCCCACAAATATGTCACAGAAAGAATTCACTGTAACTGGTCCTAAATCAAAGCATTAAAGGAGAAAATGCAACTGCTGGGAAATACAACTTCACCATATCAGATTTTGAGTTCTTTTTTTCCTCACCACAATGGTCTGACGTGTGCCTTACAGCCTGGTAAGGATCTGAATTCTGTTACGTGTAATTTCTGTCTTGGAAATGAACAGCGCAAACAGAGAACCACGTTGCGACATGTGAACGGGTTAGCAGCTGGGAACTGCTGACAAATACAAGTTCGAGATCATCTGCTTAAAAGAAAGTACTGACCCAACTTTTCTGGTCTCTTCAAAGAAATAAAAAGCTCGAAGAAGTGAGGCACCTACCAGACATACACACGTGTGCAAAAAAAACCCCACCACATTCAGTTTCAGTAAAGGCTGGTCTTCTTCATGATCCTCAAGAATTCTTGCTCATTCACTTCCCCATCCCCATCTCGATCTGCTTCGTCAATCATTTCCTGGAAGATATCCATATTCAGAAATCAGATGCAGATTAGAGTTGAATCGAAACAATTGTGGCAGAATTAGAATCACTCTTCAGTAAATTGCATTGGACAGGACAGTGTTGGCTCAGTGTCACACCTAACATGCTTCAAGGTATTTTTTAAACTGGAAAATAGGTTTATATATGTTTAGTATGAAAATATGCATAGAATATGTCCTGAGGAGCTACCCTAGAAGAAATGGAGTGCTTGGAGCAGAGCTGTTCCTTTATCACTGTAGCTCCACAAAGAGTGAGTTACTGTGACACAATTTAACCACGTATGCTTAGGTTCTAAGGCCAAAGATGAGTTATTTCCAAACTGATAGCAGCTTTTGCATTTCTTTAGGGAAAGAGCTAAACTAAACATGAAACTAATAGACATTCTGTGGCTGTCTTCAATCCAGTGAACACTGGAATAGGCTCCTAGGGAGGCAGCTGAGTCATCATCCACGAACGTGCTTAAAAACCATCTGGATGTGGTGCTCAGGGACGTGAGTTAGCGGTGGGTTGTTAGGGTAGTAGGCTGAGGTTGGACTTGATGCCTGAGCAATTCTATGATTCTGTGAACAAAGCATAATCTGGAACCTTAAACATCCATGACCCACAAAGGCTGTTAATGAGTGTTTGGACATTATATGGTGCAGAGGAACTGTTAGCTCACAGCTTGAACTGGTGACTGAGCACCTGCTGAAGGGGTGTGTCTGGCCCAGGGACTGCAGGCAAATCGTTTGCACCTGTACTCCCCATGTGACCAGAAGGGATGGGCCTGGGGTGGAGCCTCCCGGGCTCATATAAGAGTCAGACACAGAAAGGACAACATCTCTTAGAGCTACGTTACTTCCTGAGGAAAAGAAGTGCATAGCTACAGAGCCTCTCCACCACCTGGGTAAGTTCAGCTCTCTTTTCCTGTACGTAACAACTGGCCTACTTGCAAATACTTTTCTTGGTGATACCAGGTACCTGTTAGAAGCAATTTTGTTTCTTTATGAGCAGATTGTATGGTTGTGTTACCAGGTACAGACCTGCAGCTCTTCATCTGTGAGATTTTCACCCAGTTCTTTGGCTACGCGTTTGAGGTTCTTGAAGGAGATTTTGCCAGTTTCATCATCATCAAAGAGCTTGAAAGCTTTGAGAATCTCCTCTTTAGAGTCCTTTTCAGCCTTAAAGCGTAAGTTTTAGGAGAAAAGTATTGATTACACTACATGTAATACTCAAAATAAGAATTGTCATTATAACATGCAAGCATTAGAAATACTGAGAAACTCTCTTAATTTTAAATGTACCTATGCTGTCAGAACTATGCATGTAAAACCTGAAGGTAGGGACACACAGTACAGCTGCTTGAAAAATCAGAACTTTGAGTTCTTTTCTTTCCTATCTTCTTAGATGTCTTCAGAATTTCAGTGTCAGGATCCTCTGTTGTTATTTGTTTTTTACCCAATATTTTCTAGAACTTTCAAAGACAGGCGTCTCATCTGTAAATATTTTTCATCCATGTAATACATCAAATGCTCCTGACAGAGTTCTGCAGGCCAGAGCTGTCATTCATCTGTGACAGAAGTCGTGGTTTCAGTTTATCCTCATCACATGTGCATAAAACTGACTGTTAAAGAGCCTTATTAATGCTGTTTCAGCCTTACTGTTAAATTTGTGACCAGGGAAGTTTTAACTTATTTTCTTTTCATTAAAAGTGAACGGTAAGCTAACAACATTCTGCTGTGATTTGACAGAACTTAGTGTTAGTAACTCAGTTTGATGAAGCTCTGGGGTGGGGGAAGGGGAAGGTGTGTGGTCTGTACTGTTTTCTCCTCTTTCACTAAAAGCAGGAGGAGGTGAAAGCGACTCATCCGCTTTCAGGATTTTTTCTTCTTTGACTCTTAAAACTCACATACCATTTTCTGGGTCATCACCACCAAGAAGTCATTGAAACTGATTTTTCCTGTTCCTTCCTTATCGATATCTGATATCATTTTCTTGATCTCTTCCTTCTTTGGTTCAAACCCTAGTGCTCTCATGGCCACCTGCGAAGCCAGAAGAAATTAAGTCATACAAAACTAAAGCAGAAAAATATCTCCTTGTAAAAAATAAAGCTAAACTTCACGCTGTACCACGTTAGAATGTGTTCTTAAGGAGAGCAGTGAGGTCAAGGAGTGCTCTTAATGTAGTGCTTTTCAGTGCAAAAGGGCACATCAGGATGCAGATAACAGGCAACCAGTTGTATTCTAGAGTCACTCCTTCAGTTAATTCCAGAATTTCCTAAGCACACTATAATCACTGTGGTCGCATCCTGTTGTCAGAACTGGCAGGAAGATGGGAATAATCTTGGGAGAAAAGATTTCTCAAGAAAAACCATCAGGATTATTTTATGGAGTCCTTGCATACCCATTTTGGTACACGCTGGTTTTATATTCTGAATCCCCATCGTAGGATTGAAAGTGTCCCACTTTTTATTTTGAAGTTTAAAAAACCAAACAGTATTGTGGTGTAGTCCTGCAGTAATTTCAAATGCTGCTGGAAAATAAGAGTACTGCTGGTTACCTGGAGGACTTCCACTGACATCTCTTTGTAATGAGAAACATGACACTGAGTAATAATTTGAAAGAGATCATTTAAGACAGTTTTGTAAGCAAGATCACAACTGTAAGACTTAGAAATGTCTTTGGGGGAGGGTTTAAAAGAAGGAAAACGAAGCATGCTTTAATACAAGTGACTCCAGTGCAAGAAGTTTCTATTGTACTTGCTACTGTATCGAATCCCTGCAGATCTGACAGCACAATGAAGCTCTTAAGCTTGTAGACCACAGGGAACTTCAGGGTTTTCTTTCGGGAAGAAGACTTGGTGGCTGCGCTTCCTGCCATAGGAAGCCTTACCTTCAGCTCCTTAACATCGATGTTCCCGGTGCCGTCCGTGTCGAACAGGTCGAAGGCCTCCCGGATCTCCTGCTTCTGCTCTTCAGTCAGCTCCGGCTTGGGACTCGATTTCTTCCTCTGGGACGCTGCTCCCAGCGAGGGTTTCTTGAAGCTGGAGGCCTTGGCACAGCAACACAAGAGCAAACGGGCATCAGACCGCCCCGGGAAGAGCGGGAAAGGCCCGCAGAGCGGCGGCCCCGTAACCCCGTTGCCGGACCGAGCCCGGAGCTGGGCCGGACCGCACTCACCATGCCGGCGGCCGGTGCTCCGCGGCGGCTCCGCTCCTGTCAGGCCGGCGCTCAGTATTATCTTTCCCCATTGGCTAACGCCACCACGCCGCTGCTATGGTAACCTTCCCTCTCATTGGTGGAGAGACGAGCGCGGGAGGAGCTCGAAAGGCGCCTATTGGATGACACCTGGTCGGGGGCTGATCCAAGAGGCGGTGGGACCTCTCTATCTTTCGTCAACGCGATTGGACAAAATGAGAAGGGCCAGAGCCCAATCAGAGAGCGGTAACTGGCTGGCGCGATTCTCAGCCCAGGGCAGGCTTCTCCGGGGTGGGCGGGGCTTTTCGAGATGATCCGCGCTGATTGGCGGAAGGGAGAGAAGGGGCGGAGTCGGGCGGTTGGTGTGAGCGGGGCTGAGGAGGGGGCGAGGGCGACTCGGTGAGGTGAGAGGGAGTTGGGGTCCGAGGGGCGGCCGAGGGGGGCGAGGGAGGCTGGGGTCACGTAAAGGTGAGGTGGAGGGGAACCTGCGGGATGGGGATGGAAGAACTGAAGGGAAATCGGAGGCGAAGCAGCACCTCAGTGGCAGTGTGGTGGGGCCTGTGCTGGGGGAGGGGCGGGCTGCTGGAGGTCGGTCACCTCACGCCTGTTTTTCCCATCCCGTTTGGGGTTCCCGGCTGAGCAGGCACCAGCCCTGCTGCCTTGAGCGTTTTCCTTGTCACCTCGAAGGGCTTTTCGGGGAGCAGAAGAGAGCAGTGAGCTTTGTGGCTTCTTGAGTGAGCTGGTTCAACAGAGCTGTTCTCGTAGTACTGAAGAAAAGCTTGGGTTGGAGGGAACCCTTTCCATTGGCATGATTCAGCTCAGGCCATCCAACTCGGCCTTGAACCCCTCCAGGGGTGGGGCTCATACCTTCTCACAGGTGTGGTACTGTTATAGCAGCATTGGTGTAGCTCTTCCTCAGTCCCATCCAATGGTGTGAGTGTGTGTTGGTCGGGTGAGGTGGGTCAAGGGATGCTGAGCGTGAGGCCATCCCGGGTGGGAAATGATTAACTTGTAGCTGGTGTACCCATCAGCCATCTGAGTGTGCAGACAGTAGGAGGCAGTGTGAGCCACTGGCTGAGAATCAGGAGGATGGAGTCAGCCTCTGAAGCAGCAGTTACCGTGCTGAGAGACTGTAAAAAGCATCAGAAAATTCTATGACAGAAGCAGATCTAGATAAGTATGTTATCTACTTTTTTTATTACACCCCACGTGGTACGATCCCAGCCAAGACTAGAGTTTTGTTTGCTATCACGGGGAAGAGAATGTGTTCTAATGAAACTAGTGCCATCAGCAGCCTGTAGGGTAAAAGCTTGGAGAATCTCAGTGCTGTCTCAGCTCTCTTTGCTGGCATTTGTTCCTCAATGTTGTGTGAGCATGGTGCTTCACTTCTGTTTTGTTAATCCTAACGCCCTTGAGCAACTCTATTTTTGAAGAGGGAACTGCCAGAAAACCAGTTGTTTGTGGTTTTGGAGTATAAGTGTTTGGGTTTAAAGGAAGTGCTTGAAGCTAACAGTAGCCGAAATAAAAGGATGCCTTTGATATCAGGTATATTTGGTTTTTATTGGAGTTTTGCCTTTGAGAAAGCTGTTTGATGTCAGTGTTAGTCTTATTGCTCATCTAGTTCATCAGGGCCAGGAAAATTAACTTTTTAGTGTTTTTGCGTTAATTTAATGGCTGATCTTTAATTTTAGTAACTATAATTTTTTTTTATAATTGTGCTGTGTTGTGCTTAAGATGACTTATATAGTGAGTAAAATATTATTCTTCCTTTTTCCCTAAGGAATTAGGCTGATACTAAAGCATCTGAGAAATGGCCACACGCCTCAGATCGGTGAGTTGGGGCTTCCACCTTGAAACAAATGAACATTTGTCTGGTGGGAATGTGTTTTTATAGATAAGTCTTCTGTAACCATGCTCAGGTGAAATGAGGCTGCTTCTGCATTAAGGCCTGCTCCAGAAGTACTGCTGGTGGAAAAGTGATTTACTGAGAGATGTGTTTGCTGCCATTGCAGTTCCAGAGAGACACAAGTGATATTCCAAACCCCTGAAAGCCCCAGGGACTTAGTCAGTGCTACCAAATCAATTGGTGTGGAGATCTTGTTTCACCAGGATCATTCAGATGTACCTTAATGCTGTTCCAAGTTCTCATGCAGATAAGGGCCTGGATGAGGTCTATGAGGTCAACCAGACTGCTGTAACCTCATTATGCTGTTGTTGCACTGACTGCAGGAGGCCTTAACATGACAGGAATAATGTTTTGATTCCCTTTGAGGGCTGTTTGGGCCCTGCATCAGAAGTGCAGTTTGACAAGCTGTTCTGTTATGTTACTTGTGTTTCTTGCTTATAGGAAAATTTCTGCTTTCCGGACTACTTTCTCATTTTTTCTTTTGAAACATAAGACCAATGAATCTGAGATATTTGAAAACAAACAGAAACGCACCATACAAAAATCAATGCAGCACTGTGTTAGAGAGCATGAACAGCCTACTGTATCTTTGTAACACAGCATCAACTAGTTCATTTCCTAAGGTCGCTGTAATCATGTAGCCTGACTTTCTGCCAACCTTTTCTGAAGGGGCCAAAGATCAGGAGCAGCACTGTGAACTGCAGGTACACTGATCCTGGGCACTGTGTCTGTTCTCTTACCATTTCCCAAGGGGTGCATATATTGCAGGTTATAAATATGCTCTAAAGATTACTGAAATCTCATTGCCAATTAGAATACTGTTCTGCTTGGGCAAATGGGAAAACTATCACATAGGTAAACCTGGGATGTATCGTCTGTGGCAGAAGAAAATTATGCTGCTGCTGCTGCTCAGTCAGACAGAGGGCGTCATTCTGCTGCTGTTTAAAACTTTGGTTCAGTGCTGTGTGCAATTTTGATGTTTTCATTTTACGAAGAACAAGCTGGAATCAGAAGTGATACAAGCAAAGACAAGATAAAGATACTGATGGAAAGAAGCGACTGCGTTTTGAGGAGAGACTGAACAGGTTCTGATCCTTCAGTGGAGACAAGGGACTGCAGAGAGGAAGGGTGTAACTTCACTCATGAATTCAAGAAGTGGATGTGCAAAGCAAATGCAGACACGTTGTAGTGGGGGTGATGCAAGGAGCTGGAGCTCCTGGAGTGTCTTTAGACTCAGTCTTTATATAGAATCTCTTTTCCTGCAGCCATCAAATCCAGAATCCAGGACCAGATACACAGTTGGCTGAACCCAGTAGAAACTTGTATTTGTTTATTTTTTAATGCTGTGTTCTAATTGGTTACACATCTTACTTTAGTTGCTCAGTTTCACTGAGCTCTGGTGTCAGTTGTGGATAACTGACACTTTTGCAGTTGAACAATATAGCACTTGAAAAGTTCTGAACAAGGGTTGTCTTTGTGTTTTTTCACTGGGTTAAAATTTCCTCTGAGAAACTGCAGAGGTGGATCTGTGCATAGCAACAATAAGGAACAGATCTACTTGCAGCAAAGACAGAGCAGTCTGTACAAAAACTTTCTCAATCACTGCCTGTATGTTCTCTGGTGGTGGCGAGTTCTCCAGAGTCATTCTAATTAGACCAGTGACCAGACAGAATCTGTTAATTAGTGATCTTAGCCATTGAATTGAAAAGCATTTAAAAGAAATGAAGAACTAATGGCTAATTAAGGAGGATAAGCTTTACCTTGACTTGATTGCTTTCTTGGCTTGGGGGAGTCTTAAGTTCCTCATGCTCTGAAAATGGCTTTGTGGTGATGTTAGTGTTTTGTGTCACCTGTGTTGTGTGGCTGCAGTGAGTTCTGCATGCTTTACATTAGGGTGCTGCTGATGTACATCTGCCTGCTGTAACGCTTATTTTCTCCCTGTCTTTGCAGGCTGGTAAGAAATGTACAGTGATTGGTGGCTGCGGATTCTTAGGCCAGCACTTGGTGGAGAAGCTACTGGACAAGGGTTACTCGGTCAATGTGTTTGATATTCAGAAGAGATTTGACAATGACAGAGTGCAGTTTTTCATGGGAGACCTTTGCAACAAAGAGGTACAGACAACTGAAAATTGTGTAGGTGGGAAGGATGCTATTTATACTAATGTCCTTACAAACAGACAAGCAAGCCTTATTTGAAACATAGTGAGGCCTGAAGGCATCATACAGTCTGTGAAGGAGTACATGTGTGTGTCTCCCAGCATTTCCTGGTGAAAACAGTAGCCTAAACAGTGATCTGGGCTAGTCTCATCTGGAACACTTCAAGAAGCATAATCAATGTCTGCTTGAAGTGGAAGGGAACAGAACTTGTTTCTGGATTACAGTTTGCATTATTATTAGCTCAGGTAGACAGCCTAATTACTGTCACTATTGGTAATTGCACATAGGTACTCTCCTTAATAACCTTCACTGCAAGAGGATGGCAGGATACGTTATTCCACGCAGTTAAGGCACAGTATGATGTTTTGCCTCAAGTCAGTCATGCATGTTAGCCCTGGAAAAGCATTTGTATGCTATGTGAAGAGAGGTCTCTGCACCAGTATAAAGTATCATGTCTCAGAGCTTTATGCCAGTCATCTCAAAGGCAGACAGTGCCATGGGGTACTGTTAGCTGTTAAATGTATTGCATGCAGATTTTCTGAACTCTTCTTCCCCAGTAATTTGGAGTCTCATGCCCGCACTTGAGATTGCTGTGTGTGGTTAAGCTTAGATAGCCTCCAGGTCTCAGAAAGTTCCCAGGTTCTTGTCTGGAAAGAAATGATGGTGTAGTGTTTTTTTGTTGTTATTTTTCCTAACGAGAAAGATAACTGTGAAGACCTGTAAGGATAATCCTGTCCGTTATGGAAGGGACATGACTTGAAATTTAGCAGTTTTGTTTTCATGAGAAAAAGAACTCTGTTTTTTTTTTTCCAGAGTAGTTACTGTTGTTGTTGTTTCATTGTTTTCTTAAGCAATATATCTTCTTCTAGGCCTTACTGCCAGCTTTACAAGATGTTTCAGTAGCATTTCATTGTGCATCGCCAGCACCTTCAAGTGACAACAGGGAGCTGTTTTATAAGGTGAACTTTACGGGAACCAAAGCAGTCATTGAAGCTTGCAGAGAAGCTGGAGTGCAGGTAAGGGTAGGAAAGTTTGTGGAGTATATAAGTTGCTAATGTGAATTTGTGACTTCTGAACGATGGAGCAGTTTCAGTCTGGTTTGGTGGAAAGGCAAAGGAGTCTGTGGTATTGAATTCCCACTTGTTTTGTCAGAGTTAATTGAAGGAGAGCAAGAGTCTCTCTTTAGCATCTAATCTAAACTCAATCTGTATTTGTCCCAGAAAACCTATACATTAAAATTTCCCTTACTGTGGGAGAAGTATCCATTAAAATAGGTTTTACCAGACATTTGGGAATCCCCCAAGGGAGAACTGGCAAGTGGATTCATTCATGCCTTAATGAGGGGGACAGCTCTAAAGGTTTTCCTGCAGTGAAATTATTCATGGCATCTGTTACTTATGTGAGCTTGCTGACATCTAATGAAAAGGAGCACACTTGTGGTACGATTTTAGTATAAATTGGTTTAGAATGTCATCTACTCACAAATGAAAGACAGAAGAAACCAGGCTGCTCTTAAGGCAATTTTTTCTCTTGGTGTGTTGTGGTATCACATGAGTTTTTAGTCAAACTCTTAACCACATTGTCAAGCAGAATGTCTGAGAAGATCCCTTGCTTACTCTAGGCAGAGATATTGTATCCAAAACAATCTTGTACATTGTCCATATATAGATACAGGCCTGATAATGTTTAGAATGAATTTATATATAGGACTCCTAGCCCATTGTTTTTTGGTTTTTTTTTTTTTTTTTGTTTTTTAATTTTTGCTCCCCCTCCTTAAGTTGAAAGCTAATGTAGGAAAAGGGCCACACAGTGTTTACCTTCTGGCTTAGTCTTGGTTCTGTCAGGGCAAGAAGTCCTGTTGGAACTTGTTGGATCTGGTTATCTTTCTATTAAAATACAGCTCTTGTTTAAAACCACGTGTTTCTGATTATCCAAATGTATCACTGGGTTTCTGTTTAAAAACCGAGGGCCCATTTTTTTTATCCAAGAAAAACATCCTGGAGAAGAATTCTTTTTTGTTGTAATTTGGCATGAGATTATTATCATAAAGATGAGTAAATATATCTTAAAAACACTCACTGCTTGTTAAATGATGAACCTACTGCTAGTTAAATGCCAACCCAAGTGGGTGCTATGATTTTTTTTTTTTTTTTTTGAGATACTTTCCTATTGATTAGTTCCCACTGGAAGCATGAAAAGTTCTCATTTTTTTTAGGAAGCAGTAAATAATGTTATGGAGTTCATTAAAGTGAAGAGTTTTCCTACCTGTGGTTTTGGATCTTCTGTTAGCCCATGTTCTTCTGGACACAGTTTATTATTACTGTCCTTCCTCAACTTTCATAAATAATTACCTTTTTGTCTTAAGTTTTAAACTGTGGTTTTCTTTCACATGCATTGCAGAAACTGGTGTTAACTAGCAGTGCCAGTGTTGTTTTTGAGGGGACAGACATAAAAAATGGAACGGAAGACCTCCCTTATGCAAAAAAACCTATTGATTATTACACCGAGACGAAGATCCTACAGGAGAAGGTATCCGTCAACATCTGATTAACACTATTATTTTCCATATACTAAAAAGTGCCCTTCTAAAAGTCGGTTGTGCCCTGGGGGACACAGCAGACTCTTCAGTCTGGAAGGGATCTCTCTTTCTCCCCAGAATCTTCCTTTTTGGTAAAAAGAGATCCCATTCTGAAGAAAATGTGTGCGCTTGTAGCAGTGTCTGCCTGAGGTTTTCAGAGTATAACTGGAACACAGACTTGTTTTCTTTTGGACCAAGCTGCCTGATTTTAGTTGTCTTATTCTCAGCATGGAGACTAGGGAGCTGTGGAAATCAGTTCACTCATTCCAGGAAAGTTGAATGAAACAGGACGTTATACTGGGGTGGAGGGAAGGTTCTGGGAAAAGAATAAAAGAGCTGACAAGGGCATGGCTTTTCAATGAAAAGTAATGTGATAATCCTTTTTTTTTTTTTTTTAACTGATCCAGCTTTGTTTTGAAGGGGGAAGGGCTTTGTCCTCTGCTCATGTGGAGGGCTGCCTCAGAGCCACTGTTTACCAATTTTGCCTCTGCAAGTAGTAGTGGTAGTGAATGTGTGTTACAGCTGAAACTGAATGAGTTACTGGAGAAGGAGGAGATGGACTGAGTTAAGAAGCATGACAGCCTAGGAACACTTTAGACTAATACTATTGATCATATATTTCACCTTACATCTTGACATTCACTGCTCTGGAATTCTGCATGTCACTAGTATCTGTTCAGTTCCACGTTTTTAATGTTGCAGTATTCATGTCCTAATTGTGGTATGACAGCGTTTTAAATCAAAGCAAACAAGTGATTTACGTTTCATTTCTGGAAGGAACTTAAACTTTTTGTGCAAGAGGAATTTAGAATTGCTTCTAGATTGAAGCTGACAACGTGTTCTCCTATGCAGAGTATCAGCCTTTACAACTTATTTCTCTTGAAAAGAGCTTAGTTAAAAACACTGCAAAAACATCTGTTCATTCTCAAGCATAACCACTTTGCATTAAAGTGGACTAACAAAGTGGAAGCCTCTGAGTAACAGAGCTAGCCCAATATTCTTTTAATTACATCTTTATTTTGAGTGAATCAGTAAAAGTATTCAGTATTTATCTGCATGTGGTGTTGAATTTTTACTTGAAAGAACAGCTGTTGAAAATTAGAACACTTCGTTTGGAAACTCCGAGTAGAATTAAATCTATGTAGCACTTGGTGCTGCCAGGAGAAAGGGATCACACTCCTAACTGCAGTCAACAAGGTCTGTGATAAATCTTTCATTAATTGACAAGAAAAAATAGTTTGTTCAGTGCCTTTCTTCTGTAACATAGAAAATTCCTCTCGACTTCATGGGGTTGAATGAGAGTTCCTTCCCTATTTCTGTCAATTCATTAAGTGCTCAGTGATGAAAAAGGATTTGCCTGTTTTTCTTGTTAAAGGAGGTGAAAAAAGATCTTTTCTAAAGGTATGGATGGTTAGTAATTCTTCCCAGGATTATGAGGGAATGCCTATCTGTTTTAGTGTTGCTCTTGGGTTATATTTTTCCTAACCTTTTTTTTCCTCCTACAGGAAGTGCTGAGTGCAAATGACCCAGACAACAACTTCTTCACTACTGCTATTCGCCCGCATGGAATATTTGGTCCTAGAGACACTCAGCTGGTTCCCATCCTCATCCAAGCAGCTAAGAGTGGCAAAATGAAGTTCATAATTGGGTGAGCAAGGCTTAATCATCTTATAGCTTCTGTTAAACTTTTTGGGGAGGGGGTAGTTCAAAGTCAGGAGTGGTGTTATTGCGTGGAGTGATCTTCTGATAAAGAATGATAATAATATGCAAGTCAGGACCCTTATCCTGAGGTGTTCAATGTCAGAGGAGAAGGCAGGGTTTAACCTTCTGCACTGGCAGTCTCTTTTTGGGAACTGCAACATAATTTGGGGGGGGAGAGAGGGAAAAGTAACTTTTCACTTGTGATCCAGGATTCTTCTTTCATCATCCTCTTGTTAGGGACTCATGCACTCAGATGAGGAAGAGTTCTTTGTGCAAGAAGTGTGACAGTGGGGAAAGCAAACAGCTTGCACTTTCTTTGCGTTATCTAAAGGCTTTTCTAAGTCAGTGTTCAGATTGCTCTTTGTTAACTAATATACACTGCTGGTGTTTGAAGATCTTGTGTGTACAACAGTGTTCTTTGATCTTAATGTCATGAATATTCGATGTTTGCCTTGTTGTTAAGCCTTGCACAGCTTCCAGTGGACCACTGAAATGTTAGAGCAAGAAGCAGTTCATGGTGCTCCTAAGGAGCTTTTTTTAAGTTGTATTACAATCTTGAAAAAGAAATGTGCTTTTCAATTTATAACAGATTTTTACTACATGCAGGAAGCTGTTCTGTGTACATACCCATGTGAATGAATATGAGCTCAGGATAAGAAAGAATAGGAATAGGGCTGGGTTTTTTTTTGGTTCTTCCTGACAGTTCACTTCTAGTCTAATCTTCCAAATTATACATGGCAAATCTAAATAAACTTGACCTTTCTACTTTGTCTCCACTTTCTTCCAGCTCAAACATGCTTTCCTCATTTGAATTTCAATTTCCTTGCATATCCCTTCCAAGAAAGCAAATAAATAGCCATTCATCCCTGAAAGTGAAAAGCATTAATTCTGAGTACTGGATTGCAGCAGTGTTGTCTTTATTTCCAAATGTGTGGTGATAGTTTTGTAACAAACCATTTGTTTGATTTTAGCTGGATTCTTGAAAGTGGTATGCAGATCTATTTTCTGTAGCTATACAGAAGTGGATTTAATGCAGCGGGTTAAATCTGTTTCAACAGGGACTGAATTTGGCTTACTGAGTACGTTAAAATTTCATGAGCCAAGGAATTCATAATTGAAAGCTTGTCCTTGGGTGACTTTCTGTGTGCTACTTACCACTGTGTTCCTATCTGTTCACTGTGCTGATTCTGGGATCTGTAGGATCGGTCACAGGCTTAGATAGGGTACTATTGTGGGAATATAAACTTGTGTCTTAAGAGCTGAGACAATATCTTTTCCTCTGCCTCAAAGTGAGGTGCATTTTTGAATCAGAGGGCCTGAAGTTGTGACACAGCAGAGGGAAAAGAGAACTCAAATTGGCTTTCCAGTATTTAAAGAGAGATTATAAACAGGAGAGAAATCAACTTTATACATGGGTAGATCGCGATAGGACAAGGGGGAATGCTTTTAAGCTAAAGGAGGGGGAAGATTTAGTTTAGATGTCAGGGAGAAGTTTTCTTTTTTGCTGAGAGTTGTGAGATGCTGGAGCAGACTGCTCAGGGAGGTGGGAGAAGCCCTGTCCGTGGAGATGATCAAGGCCAGGTTGCATGGGAGGATCAGACAGCCTGATCTAGTACTTGATCTAGTAGCTGGCAACCCTGCTTGCAGCAGCTGTGTTGGAACTTGGTAGCCCTTGATGTCCCTTCCAACCTAAGCCATTTAATGAAATATATGTTGTGTGAAAGTCCTTCCTTTTTCTACAAGCAGGTTTTTTCAGCCTGGATCACCTTCGAGCCAACCTCTTTTCATTTAATCTCTGTAGGGATGGAAAGAACTTAGTAGATTTCACCTATGTGGAAAATGTGGTCCATGGGCATATCCTAGCTGCAGAACACCTTCAGAAAGGCTCTCCTGTGTGTGGGAAGGTAAGAAGGGAACTGGGAAGGGGAGTGTGTATCCCTTAGCTGAACTTCATCTGCCTGCCTTACTTCATTGCATGTGTCTGCTCTAGTTCATGTTATCTGTGCTGAACATTGATCTAAGATGAGTGGAATCAGCTCACACAAATCAGTATTTTTTTTTGTCAGTCTGTGAATATAATGAGTGTTCATCTTGTGACCATTTTATGCAACAGTGTGGGACAAGATGCATGAAAGTACTCCAACTTTATTTTATAGAACACCTTCTGAAAGAAAGTCTGGGTAGAATTGCAGGTATCCAAAATGCATGCAGAAGAAACGTGGTTACTTAGATTATATGTAGTGAAGTACAGAGTAGCAGAAATTTTAATGGAATTTCATAGCACCTCTGTGTTCTGGGTATGATTTAAGGTGTTTACGTTGTGTTTTGTCATTCAGTTTGACCATTTGTGAGTAACCCAGCCTGTGCAATGTCAGAAGTAGCTGGCTTTCATATCAAAGAAGGGGTTCGTTGTTTTTCAGCCAGAGCTGGTTGGTGAAAAGTTGTTTCTTGTGAAAACATGCTTGCGG
This sequence comes from Callipepla californica brunnescens, assembly GCA_023055505.1. Taxonomy (NCBI): domain Eukaryota; kingdom Metazoa; phylum Chordata; class Aves; order Galliformes; family Odontophoridae; genus Callipepla; species Callipepla californica. The sequence goes on from JALIRH010000013.1 coordinate 8,107,456, forward strand.
TCAAGTGAGAGATGTCAGTGTCCTGGATATGAACGTGAGCTGGGCTGTTTGTGCAAACCATGTTTTTTTTTGTTTTGTTTTGTGTTTTTTTTTTTTTTAATGTTTTTTATCTTGTCTTTCAGGCATTTCATATCACAAATGATGAACCAATTCCTTTCTGGGCTTTCATGTCCCGTATCTTGACTGGCTTGAACTACGATGCACCCAAGTACTACATTCCCTACTGGCTGGCGTATTACCTGGCCCTGTTCTTGTCTGTAGTGCTGTGGCTGCTAAGTCCACTGATCACTATCAAGCCCACTTTTACCCCTATGCGGGTGGCATTAGCTGGAACATTTCACTACTACAGCTGCCAACGGGCCAAAAGAGATATGGGCTACAAGCCAGTGGTGAACTTGGATGAAGCAATAAGGAGGACTCTTCAGAGCTACCCCCACCTACGCCGGGCTAAGGCATGAGAAGTCCTGGATGGATTTTGTTTCTACTTGATTTTCCTGATTGTTTTGACATCTTAATGTGAACACTGAAGCAAATGCCACTAATTCTGTGAAACAGTTTTCCCAATGTCATTCCTCCTCATTGCTGTTATCAAAACAGATTTCTCTGAGCTGGATAAACCTTCATGTAGTAGCTGTGCTAACAGTTCTTTCCTTTTATGTGATTTGAAGCAGCTGCCTAACCCTAAGGACTATGAATTAACACCCTGCTGTGCCCTCTTCAGTCCCAGCCTTGTACATCAGCATTCTTTCATCTTTCCTCTCCACCCTTATCCTCTGTTTTGTTGCTCTGGTGATTACAGCCACCTCTTCTCATAGCTGCAGATTGGTTGATGGCAATACTTCCCAACTGATTCCTCTCTGTGGTTTGGCTTTTTCAGTACAAGGGTGATGAAATAGAGGCTCACACCAAAAAGGATTTCTGCCACCTTTTTTTCATTTCTTTCCTTTTTGCACCATTGAAATTGACTTTTATTTTTCTGGGACTGCTTTTAGATCTCGCTGTGATTGATGGGTTGATTTGGTTTCTTACTGAGGAATCGGGTGGAAACCTGAGTAAAGGCATACTAGGCTTCTTGTAAGGAAGCGTGTGCCTTTACTTCTACAGGAGCCTAGTTCTATTCAAAAAGAATACAAATAAAAGAGAAATTCCTAACTTGGTGTTCCATCTCTGAAAGGGTAGATCTTATTCTGGGCATCTCAGCATAAACAGGATTTAAATCATTCCCTTTGTGGGGGGGAAGAAGTCTTTGCTGTGGCTGTTGTCAGTCAGCAAATATTTTACCATAGCTTGCTTGCTTCCAGTAGGAATTACATTGCTTGGAAGATCTATTGCACCAGGCTCTCATCTTGTCTGCCACATTACTGTTGATAGTGGGTATTGTATTGCATCGACCCTTCAGAACATGGAAAACTCTTCCACAAGAAAATGATTACAATATTAGGTTCACCAAACTGTTTAGTTTGCCACTTACATTAAGTTTACTTTACTCCATAATCTTGTTAATTGCTTCAGTTGTTTTGTTTTTGATTGAAGAGGTTAGGTTAGGGTTGGAACTTACCAAATCTCGGAACTGCAAGAAGTGTCTCACTGTATTCATAACTGTTTTTAGTTTAGTGAGCCTTGACCTCATCTGAGAGCTCAGTGTGCTGCCCAAGTCCTGTAGAAATTAGGGTTTTTTTTCTTAAGCTTCTGGTTATCTTGTGGCTAGTTTACCAACACTTTCCTTGCTTAATCTTGAAGTAAATGCCCAGTTGCTTTGGTCACTTCACACAGTTCCAGTCTGTACTGGTCAAACACCTTGGCTGTTTGTTTTTTTTTGTCTTTTTCCTGTATGTAGGTTTAAATATTTAAAGCTCCAATTCTAGGATGCAATTCTTAAGCAGGATTTCTCCCACCAACCCACTCCTACTCCAGCAACACCAACAAGAAGAGACCAATGGAATCAGCTTATATTATCCCACATCCACTTTCACTGGGAAACATGCTGCTTTCAAGTATCTGGTTTGAGTTACCCCCTGCGTGATACATCATTGTGCTGCCACAAATGCAGTGCTAATGTGAAGACCCTTTCTTTCCTCACTGTTTTAGCGATTTAACAGTCTATGGGTGCTCCATCTGTATCTTTGCAGTTTATACCATGAAGGCATAATGGTGAAACCACACCTAGCTGAGAATCATGACTTTACCACCAAGCTTTGTGAAGGGCCAGGTATCTCTCCTTGAAGGACTGCAGTTTGTTTGATTATGCTCCTCTGTCTGAAGCTGGGCCTGTTTCCAGGTTTAGTAATGCAGTCAGCTGATTTCAAGTTTTAAATTGCTGCTAGAAGAGTAGCTTTGTGAAAATGGGCAGTTCAGTTGCATTTCTGCTACGTGCAGTATTAGTAGATGGTTCCAAACCGGTAAGTACGGAAAGCCTTGAGGGCAAAGCAGTGTAGTTCAGGTGCAGTGCTGGCACAGAAGAGATAGGTGTGTTGCTGTTTGGACTCAAGGTGCAGCACAGCACGGAACTTCAGTTCTTCATTGTGGGGTGGGGATTACCATGCCCAGCCAGAAGTGGGGGGGGGGGGGGGGGGGAAATGGGGGGAGAAGAACTTGCACTGTCTGCTTCTCAAAAATAGACTGGTAAACACAGTTTGGCCTCTAGATGGCGGTTCGCGGTAGCCTTGCTGCTTCAAACAGTCTGAAAAGTGCTGTAACTTGGTCCTTGGGTGAAGCACCAGTGCAGTTACTCATCTCCCTGTGCACTGTGAACATAAATCCAGAAGGTGCTTTAGGAACAAGAGGCACTGGAAGTTCAGGTCTGCGGGTCAAAAAGCAGCAGATGGTGTTTTCCCTCCTGTCTCGTTAATCCAGCAAGAGTAAGCTAGATTTTTGCTTGTATGGGGTTGAACAGTTTCCCGGAGCTGGGCATGGAGAGAAGAATTGCATCATGCTGAAGTTGGTTTGTCTTGGTATTCCCTATGTAATTAGGTCAGTTCCCAGCATTTCTTCTGAGAGGCTGACTAGCTTCTGTTCTGCAAAACACGAGTAAACACAAATTATTGCTGTGGTGGAACTTGACATCGCTATGCCTATAGCCCTGGCCACAACAGAGCAGGAAGCTTGCTTTATCCATAGCCTCTTTCTGTCCCAGATCATGCCTCCTCCTTTCAACTCTGCTTCTTAACCCAGTAAGCACCCATACAAGTCCCATCTTTTATTTTCTATGCAAACAAATGAGATCTTTACAGATCTCTGTTCTCCTGCCTGTAATTTTTTTGCATGGTTTCTCTTTGCAGCTAGTGTACATCTTATGTGAGTCTTGTGTAAGCATGCAAGCAAGCAGGAAGCTACAAAGCAGAAATTGCTGTTGACAAAATTCCTAATATCTAAGGTCACATCTGCCCCTCTTAATAGTGACGTTCAACAGGAGCTGCTGGGAACTTCAAAGGCTTTCTTATGGCACCCTTGTCAGACTTGGAATCTCTTTCACTTTGCTTTCCTGGCTTTTGCTGCAGCTCCTAATTTTGCTGACCTGAGCAGGTTTTTGGTTGGACAAGCAATGGAAGAGATAAATGAGATCTTCAGTTTCTTTCCATATAGAAATATAAGAGGGAGAGGAAGGCAAGTGCTTCTCTAAACAGAGTTGAAGTAACTAAAAACCCCACTTCCCTTATAGGGAGACTGGAAGGAGCATATGCACTGGAAGAGTGTTTCAGTCTAAGAAATACCTTTCAGTCTTGCCCTTGGAGTGCAGAGGAGATCTTGTCAGACACACCTTGGTGCCAGAAAGGAATAGTAATGGCTTGGTTGTTATTTGTCAGGAAGAAGAGGAACAATTGGTGAAAAAGGACAGAAACCATCTTGTATGCCCAGAGAGGATTGAAGCAAATTTGTGTCAAGCCTGAGACGGGTATGTAGGTGGTTTTAGGTGGAAGACAGTGCTTACATTATGCAGACATACGGTAACCAGCATGAAAGCTCACTACCTTCAGTGTCTTATGCATACAGGGACTTAGCATCCATCACTGTGCTCAAGTTAACCCTCCTGTGGAAGTGGCACCTTTTGACTCCTTGCCTGTGTGACATGGATCTGCTGGTGGTAGTTATCTCAGAGTATCAGTATGAGTTTCCACAGCTTTTAGCCCTACGAAGCCAAACATGACATGGATGGGCTGTACTCTGCTCCTGGAGAGAATTGTTTACCAAGTTTCATTAGTGCTTGTGCAAACCCTTTGCAAGCGCCAGGTCCACAGATGGATGTGATGGTGCAACTGGCCCTTATTATTGGAGAAGGATGGAAAGCTACTTGTTTGCCTTAGAGCCTGGGGGAGGCTTGCTGAGCTGGCAATGAGAAATAAATAGGCATCTCCCTGCTTGCAACAGAGCATGTTAGAGGGTGTTTCTGCTAGCAGATCACATGTATTGTTTTATTGTATTAGCAGTACCATCAGGCTGGCTCTTAGCCACGGCTTCTCTTCTGACCAACGTTTACTGACAAGACAGTATTATCTCAGTTCTGAGAGCTCCTCATCTCCTGTGTAGATATGTTTTCATGACCATGGGTGATTTCCTGGTAAGATTATTTTATTCTGGCCCTAAAGAGTCAAGTATATGTGATTCTGTTCTGCTACCTGGTATTAGGAAGGTGAGGTCTGGCATTTCAAAAGCACTTTGTAATGACGCCTCATGAAAAACCAGTTTGTTTCCCTTGCAACAAATGGGTGTAGCGATTTTACACCCTTCTACTCATCGCAGCTCTTCTCAATCTCTACTGAGGCTTTGCTTTTCTGTAACGGTGGCAAAGGCCCAAAATTTTGATGTGTTGGGTGCCTTCCTTGTACATTCAGTACGAGATGGTTGCACAGGGGAAATTGTTACCCAAAAGACAGGAGATATTTATTTGGAGTTCCGTGCTCTGGAGTAGCTGTAACTCACTTCTCATTGCAAGAGTCAAATTCCAAATATACTCTAACTGCTCACGTACAAGCTGGGGTGGTCAGGGAGGCTGTGTGTCTCTAGGCAGAAGTCCACTGCTGTCCGATAAGAATTGCTTTGCTGCTCCATACAACCCCTTTCCTATAAAGCTGACTGCCTAGATTTCAAAAGCTTAGCAAGTCCCTGCCTTGTAGACACTGCTGTTTCTAAAGGTATGTGAGCTGCACCTCTGCAGAGGAACGCACTGCAAAGTTACACCAACTAGTTTTAGACTGGCTGTCTCTGGACTGTGCCTTGGGCAGCAGGGAGCTTAGGACAGGCTGATTTACACTACCTGAAAGAGAAACTACCTGAAAGAGAACATAGTAGCTACATATTAGAGCCTAACCTGCCAGCCTGAGCTTCCCCGTCACTGGTTGTAGCTCTGGTATCTCCTTTGGGACAGCTTCTGGATTTCTTAGAGAAACAGGGAGCTCATCTGCTGGAGTTTCAGAGCACTGGCAGTATTCCTCCGAAAGCAAACAACTCACCTTCAAACTCAAAAACCTTGAAGTGTCTAGTTGAAGCTCAGTCCTCAGTTTTTCTGCTTCCTGGATGAATGTGTCCTTAAAATTGCTACCTTCTATCCTTGAAAAATTCTCCCTATGGTTAAGTCACTCCTATTTTTTCTTGTTGTTTCTTTTTTCCATTTTACCTACTCTGAGTTCTTTAAATCCCTTGCTGTTAGGCATTCTTTCCAGTCTATGAATGGTTTCTGTGTCTGCAGCTTCCTTGTGTGATTCTTACTCCTTGCTGATCCCAAATGATCTGCTCTGCAGTATACTAAGGAATATAAAGAAGTCGGATAATCAATGTGAAATTAGCCTTAAGCAGTCTTAACTGAATCTTTGGGAGGTGCTTGTGCTTTTCTTGTAAAGGCGTTGCAGGAAGAATCCCTTTCTTCATAAAATTAGATAATCTAGACTGAAATTTACCTGTAGCTGTTGCAGAAAAACTACTGTTTATCTGGAGATGGAAAGAAGTTCTTCTAACCTGTTGCTTCCTCCCTTCCCTACTGGAGGTACACGTGTGCATCTGGAGAAGGTTGTTGAAATAGCAGCACAAGTCTCTCCTGTGTCTTGGCCACACCTTTGGCTCATGGCCTGAGGAGAGAGTCTAAATCTGCAACAGGTTGTGGTGTTTCCAAGCCGTACCCTATGGATTTTAACCTTATACAGAGGAAAAAAGCCCTTCTTGGATTCTACTCCTGTGCTAATGAAGATAATGTACTTCTGTTGACCATAGCACATTCAGAGTTTGCTCTGAAGGTAAGCAGGTTAACACTGCTATTTCCAGATGAAGCTGGCCCTGCAGGTGACACTGAGCTTGGTGTCTTTGTCCTGAAGTTTCATGAATGTGGCAGTATTTAACCTATAACTGCCAGCCTGGAAAAGCTGCTACTTCTTGCATGGTTAAGAGTTATGTTTTTCTTGGCGTCTCGGTGTCAGGCTTGCAGTTATTGCTGTATATGTTAGTGAATGAGAGGGGCAAAAAAGGCTTAATTTCACTCCACCTACACACAGGCGTGTGCATACACACTGCATGTTTATATTAGAAACCACACATGAGAATCCCTTCAGTTTGGAGTCTTAATGCTAAAGCTTCTTCTAAAAGCTAGAGGGGGGAAAAAAAAATAAAAAAAAAAGAGGTTCCTGATCTGCTTATCTCAGTTAAATACCTGAAGTTAAACACTTTGACTTTTTTTCCCAGATTTACTGTGTGATCTTTCAGCTTCTGTTCTGGAGCAACCTGCTAGTGCTGCATCTGAGTGGCCCTGTAGTGTGCTGCACTTCCAGTGTCACACAGGCTTGCCCCTGGCTGGCAAAAAAACCCTTCTGCCTCTGGCCACTGCTGTAATTTTGAAATGCCATGTCATTACAAACTGAATATGCTTCTGTAATTATGAAGAGCACCCATCAGGGTTTCTGTGCCTGCTGGTGTGAGTGACATTCACCTATACTTTGGAAAGAGATTTATCTAAGAGATTTATTGGGATAAAACCACAGTGATTTGTTTGAGTGATTGTCCTTAACTGTTTAAGCTGCTGCACACCGTAGATGTGCTTGCTGAGCTTTGTTTGCAGTATGGGATTAGTATGAACTAGGGTGACATGGCAACCCTGGAAATCTCTAGTCTGAAGTTATCTGTCTGCATGGCTGGTCACGGTTCTTTTGATCTGAACAGAGAGTCTGAACCTTTTTCTAAAAGCAAAAGCTGATCCTACTCTTCTGTCCCTACTGGGAAATAAAAGACAAAGCTGCAGTTTACACTAACGTATCTGTATACTAATATGTATACACATGTATGCTGCATTTCCAGCCCTGTCTGTTGTCTCTTGCCCTCTGGTGTTATTCTAGTTCAGGTAAGAAAGATAGAAAGACCATCTCCGTGGTCTCCTAGTCCTGGAAGTTGACAGTTCATGAGATTTTATTTTTTTCTGATTTTTAACAGCAGCATCTCTTTATCTGTGCTATTAAATAGAAAGCCTGCTCCCTGAGAGCTCTGTCACATCCATGCTGTGCCTGGAGCATCCACTTCCCTGTTCCTCTAGTAACAGCCATGGCTAGAGTTTTCCTTGCTTTACTCTTTCTGTAGGAAGTGATGTTTGACAGCCATGTGCTAAACGGTTTCAAGGCTGCTGTGTGTGCTGAGGTCATGATGTTGCCCCATGTGGAACTCATGTCTTTGAAATGTGCAAAACTTGATTCTTCTTGCAGTTGCGTTACTGCAGCTGAAAGCAGCTGTGCTAAAGGACCATGCTGCTCCAGAACTCATGAGGAGAGAGAACTGGAACTGCTGGATGAGTTGCAGATTTAATTGCAACAGTAAGCCAGGACCTTCTGTGCAAGCACTGGGTGAAAAACAGGTACTGCTGGAGTCGGGTTCCTGCTACCCTGATGGGGGGGCTGCAGTCCCTGGGTTCCCAGTTGCTGTGTTTAATTAGGACTTAACTACTGATTCTCAGCATGACTGTGAGGCTTCGGCAAATCCTGTCATCATTGTGGCTTTTTCTCTCTATGTAAGTCTCAGACGTGTCCAAAAGACTTGAAGAGATGTATCTTACAACTGCACACCACATACATTGGGGGAGAAATGATGTGTTACTTTCTCTCCCTTGGGTTGCAATTCATGAGTGAATCACAGATTCCTCCTACTGAAATGGGAAAAAAATGGAAGGGGAAGTAGACAGTAGCAGAATAAAGACCCTTTGATTCCAACATAGATTGTCCACGACAGCTTTTTCAGCTTTATCATAGTTCTTCCTTGGCTTTCAAAAAACAAGCCTTAAATCTCCTTACCTTACTCCTGAGCCAGTATGATGAGTAGCAGTGAGTGGGCAAATGCTGTCCTTCATTCATGTGTTGCTCTGCAGCAGCCTTATATCTCGCAGTTTTGTAAGTGCAGCTGAAATGACATAGCTAGTGTTTGCACCAGGAAACCGTGGCTAAATTAAGTGTAATAAAATATCTTCCTTTGTTCCTTCTATGAGGAGCATTGCCACAGGATCAGCCCAGCATCAAGAGCCCAGAGTAGGGCTGAGTTGCCAGCAATAGTGCTTGTGTGTATTCCTGAAAGAGGAAGGCTATGTATGTGAGGTCAGTACTGAGTCACTAGGGCTTCTAGGTGACATCAGGAGGTGAAACATAGGAGAATGAAACCGGAGGAGCACTCAGGAAGTTGACACTGATGGGCTAGAGTGGGGATAGTTCATGTCGGGTGGAAAGAAGCGTCTTTCTTGGCTTTTCTGCATGTCCCACTTGGCTATATACTGTGCAACAAGTCTTCTACCAGCAGCTTGAGCACCCAAGTTGTGATAGAGTTGCCAGCTCAGAAATGCATTCTTTTCTACCTTTCCACCACACCCTGAGTATAAGACCTGTCTTCATATCGCAGAAGCTTTGTGCGTATGCTTGGACCAGTATTTTCAAGCTAGTAACACAATATTACTTATCACTATGCCTATAAAAAAGCAATTCTTTGCTGCATTTCTTTCTTCTGAGGAAGAGAGTGATGTTAATAGATGTCATCACAAATGATGTTTTGGCCTGCATTCGTGCCACTTCAGCAAAGTTTGTCTGCAGCTTGTAAAACTTAGATGTATTGTTTGAGATTTCTTTCTTTTTTTTTGTTTGCTGTTTAGGTGCTCGTAATAGAAGCTTTTTTTTTTTTTTTTATCATTTATTGCAGAACAGTGTGTTCGTACTAGAAAAAGAACTGTAGTCCTTAGACCCTGGGGTGTCCCTTCTGCTCATTTGGCACAGGACCTAGTGCACCTAACAAGTTGGCCATGTTGTTAGTCGCTGTTATTTCAGGAAATAACTTGAACGAGCCTTCAGCGAAAGATGGGATGACTCAGGCTCAAAATAAAGCTGCACTGTCAGCTAGTGCCCTGAATCAGGGGATGCTTTATGGAGGTAGAGACTGGGCTGTGTTTTAAACAGACTGTTTCCTGCATTGGACACCTCTCTGTTCATGCTCAGGGTGCGGCCTTGTGAACATGGCCTTCATTCCTGTGCCTATCTTAGCTGAGATCAGCAGCAGCCTTTGGGGAAGAAAGCTCTGCTGAGCCTGCGCAAGTAGATCAGAGGGAAAGATCTGCGGTTGGAATAACAACGTTGGCATCAGGGCTTCTCAGGCGTTATCTCTGTTGTGCTGGTGGGAGCCAGGGACATATTAGCTCTGTTGTAGCACATCCTGGCCCAGCACACTGGTGGTTTGCCCACTGTCCTGCAGCATATCTGTCACGCAACTGCAAAGATGAGGCAAGAGCTCTTCTCTGTGGCTCATTTACTAGAGGATTCTTGCTGCATCTGATCAGTTTGCAGGTGTTGGTGAGTGCAGAGATGGAGAGAGGTGCGTGGTTGGGGCTTTACTGCCTTCTGGTCATCCTGTGGCAGTCCTGGGCTGAAGCCCTGGCTTCTCAGAAGTGCTTTAAACTCATGTCTCTAATCACAGGCCTTTAGGAACTCACAAAAAGTGTGTCCAAGGGTGCTATGTCCGAGACACCGGTGGAGCTGGCCCTCAGGGAACTTGTGGCAACTACAGCAATTAATTAGAAGGGAAAATAAATTGAGGAAGGTGATAGTACCCAATGACTTCCTCTACACTGGATGCTGATAAACACACTTATGTCCCTCATTTAATTAGTTAAAACGAGCAGATCACTGCTTAGTGCTAATTACACTGCCAGCCCCTTATGCTGCAAAGGAGCCATCACTGTGGTCAACTTTCCCAAATTCAGGGGCTTGCCACTATGTGGGCAGCAAAGGGGTGCCCACTTCCCATTCCTATGGAGCAAACCTGTCCCTGGAAATCTTCAGTGATGCTTGGCCTGGGGAGAAATTCAGTGGGCCGAATTTCTTCAGGAGGGACTGCTCTCTGCTGACCCATTGCTGCACAGGGCTGGGGAAGGTGATGTTTGCTGGAGAATGCAAAGAATGTAGAGGAGAGCTGGCGGGAGGGGAGACCACGCAGCCTGAATAGAGAAACCTGTTTGATTCCCCTGAAGGGGAAAACACACCCAAGTCTCCTCCTCAAAACAAGGCTTGGCTTCCAGGAGCCAACCCTCTCTGTCCGCCTGGCAGGTAAGCACTCTGCCTCACCCACAGTTGCCTCGCTGCCAGGGAGGATCGGAGGTACCCGCTGCAAACCCTTGGGGGGCAAAGGCGCTTGGAGACTGATTGCAGACTGCTCCACATCTGTCTTTTGAGGGAAAGCTGCAGCTGAGAAGCCTCTGCAGGTAGGGATGGGCAGGGAGGCTGGTCCTCTGGGCTCTGCAGAGAGTAGCTGGGGTGCTCCTGCAATCTGTCCTCCTCCTGTATGAGGAGGAGGAGGACTGTCCTCTCCTAACCTGCTGATACGGGGATCTGGCCAGAGTGAGGGAAGCTTCAATTGAAGCCTCCTGTCAGAGGAGGAGAGGAAGCTACCGTGTTGGACCCAAGTGTGGATATAAAATGATAGATACTAAAATAATGGTGTCAGCATAGATACAAAAATAAGGCAGAACGGAGGGGTTTCGATAGGTTTTGCTTGCATTTGTCAGGTCACTGAGTTCCCTCCCTGCCCATCCAGTTTTCTAAAATCTGTCCCCCTCTTAATTTGCAATTTATAGTGGGGCTTGGCAGCAGGGACAAGTCCGTGCACAGGCAGAAGGGATCAGCTCTGTAGGGTAGGTGTAAAATTTGACTCCTGACAACCCCAAGAGGCTTGGGGTCAGCTGCTCTGCTTGCACCACACCTAACCCCTATTCCCCAGGACCTGTATGCGTCAGAGGGAGATGCAGGTGGAGCTCTTTCTGCTCTTCTGCCTTGTTTTGTTTCTCTCTCAGAATTAGTTTGAAAGCAGCACCCTGGAAAGGAAAGGATGGGAGTGGTGAAGCTGGCACAGGGGAAGTGAACGCTTCCCTCAGTCCTTGATTCTTCCTACCTGGAAGCCTGGTGAACATCATCTCTGTTTCTCTATCTCCACCCCTCTGCTTACCCTTTGCTGCAGCTGGGCAGGTTGCTCAGAGCAGTGATGTCCTCCTGTATCAGTTTTATCAGGAGCTTGTGCTTAGGCTGATTTGTTCCAGCCCAGACAAAATACTAGATTTTATTAAATCCCAACATTGTTTAATTGTAAATTCTAATCACCAAAAAATGAATTTAATTTTTCTTTTTCTAAAACCATTTTTTTTCTTCTTTCCTGGTGAAACTTTGTAGCATCTCTGAGATGTCATGAAGCTTCAGGTGGGGTGTTTTTGTTCTGCTCTGTTTGTGGATCTGTGATGCAAATGCCGAGCTCTGCCTTTGGAAGAAAGAGACTTTTCCTTCCTTTTTGCTTTCATCTTTAGACATCAAGGCATAAGGTCAATGACATGTGGGTGCGGTAAACGTCCTTTACATCCTTCTTCCTTTTCAAATACAGAAATTAGCTGAGCAATTAAGAATTAATACCTTGTAATTAGAGTAATGAAACTTCATACCAAGTACAGTGAAAAATTATTCAGTCATTTTGGGCAGCAAGAGAAGTGAGCTGCTGTGATGAGGGTGGTCACGCTGTGCTCCGAGCACAGAAGGCACCAAAATGATTTCTCAAGAAGGGCAGGGTTGTCACTCCTCCAGTTAAGCTTACACCATGCTTTCTCAACTTCAGTAGCTCCTATCTCTGCCAGCTCCATCTGATCAGACTGAAATTTTTCAGTGTGGGGTATGTGGTTGCAAATGCATTAAAATCAACGATAATTATGCATTTGTGGCTTTACAGCAGTTGTCTCAGACACAGCTGAAACACGGCTGTCCTTCACGTTGGAGTTCTGTGCAGGCTTCCCCATGATGATTGCTGATCTTTGTCCCTCCCCATGACTAGGGGAGAAGAAATCTTTGCTATCCCCAGGTACAGGTGACCAGGATCTGAAGGAATTGAAGTGGTGGTTTGAGGCTCTTCACAGAAATCCTGCACAGCCAGTGGGCTCAGCTCCTGTGATTCATATTCGGGGTCATGGCGGCCACTCTGAGAAAGGTGGGGACAGTTAATGACTGTGGTGCTTTTTAAATTGTTTGACTCACATCGCAGAGGAATTGCGACAGAGGCATAAAATGCAGTCACCTGCAGTGGAGTAACTATCCTGGAGCACCTCTTCTGCGAAGAGCAGCTGGAAGAGTAGGGGTTGTTTAGCCTGGAGAAGAAAAGGCTCTGAGGGAACCTTATTTTAAATATCACCTAGGGTTTAGTATTATGAACCTTTCTTCTCCTAGGCAGTTTTGCATGATTCTTATCTACATTTGAAAGCCTTCAGCCACCCTGTTGCTTCTAATGCAGGGCCACTGTCATACATGACAGATACGCCCTGGAGTCCAAGTCCCGGAGCGTGCTTCAGGCTGGTGGCCTGGTCCTTCAGACACAACTGGCAGCCACCATCACAAACACTCAGGTACCTGTGTGGGTGAGGTGGGATGGGGTCCCTAAACTGCAGATTGCGTGTTTACAATGTGAAGCCTGAAGTATCACTCATTTCCCCCAAGGGCAGACAAAAGGATGGAAGCTGTCCATCCTTCCCAGAGACGGCACGTCATTCAGATGAGTTCAAAGGTGAAATAAATGTAGTTTTAGCGATGCTGACTAAAAAAATATCGCAGCTACTGGCCACAGTTTGCTAACCCAGTGTAAACTTCCTTTGCTGGAACCGACTTGCTGAAAGGATTTCAAAGGGTTAACTTTACTCTGGCAGGTTTCATGCTAGATCAGGCACAGTCTGTCCATGCTGCCCTAACTTCATAGCAGATCAGGTAACAGCTGACATAAAAGCATAACACTGGCACAAGGTTTGCATTGTGTGCTCTGGCTAATGCAAGAGAAATGCAAGTATGTGCCCACACCTAATCCAGATCACTGGAGAGTACTCTGACAGTGCACAGACCTGGATTAGCAATCCTGAAAACTGGAAACTGCCTTTCTGGGGCAGGGAGCCTCGTGGCTGAGTGTAGGCTATGTGGAAAAGCTTTTTTTCACTACCATTCCTTCCTGCAGTTTTAGAAAAGTTTGCCTTGATCTGCTGAGTGCTGAAGTGCCATCTTTTATCAAGTGGGTTGGAGAGCAGCGACTGAGGCTATGATTTAGATCTAGATAACAAAATCCCCAGCAAAGTTTAGGAGGTTTAAATGAAGTTCCAGTTTAAGCCTTTTGCAAGCTTTAAATACCTTTTAGTTTGAGGACAGTGATGGTCAGAAGGTCAGAATGTGCATCAATTATCATTAAACCATGAAAACTCTTCCTCATAGCTGCCCTCGCTCCAGTTTGCAGCTGAGTCTGACATGAGTATACAAATTTCTGTCTGGTGAAAAGACTTTTGTACTTTTCTAGCTTGGCACAGGAGGATGTGAGAGATTGCTCTGAAAGAAACAGGACAGCACGGATGGTCTCCTTCTGTGGGCAACACAGGCTGGAGCTCCTGGATGCAGGTTCTGGCAGGCAGGGAAGGATTGCTTTGCAGTTGGACTCACAGGGGATACTTTGTGCTGAAGGAGAACAGCACTAGTTTATACAGTTTGTTGTACGTTCATGGCTTTTATGTTGAAACCCCGAGAGTTTGACTCCCTGTTGCATGAACTTGGGAAACGCCACAAGACTCAGCTGCGGGGTCCCTGCCCAGAAGGTACAACAGGACTTTTCAGCTTGTAGCATCTAATCACTCTGCTCCTGTGGGGACCAGCACAGCACAGTGACATTGGTCTCAGGACAAGATGTCCCTTCAGGGAATCAGAGTGCTGTGACATGAGCTCAGTGGTTGGCCTGGGCTGTGTGGACAGGTCAGGAATTCTAGAGGCACCCTGTGGTGCTTTCCAGGAAAGCTGTATTTACAGGATCAAAGCAGCTCTGCTTCCTTTCCCAGGGCATTAATTTAGTCCTCAGAACTAGATCCAAAGTCGGATCCAACTCATCACCGAGACAGAGGGCAAGGTGGCTATTAGGTGCAAAGGGGCTATTATTGCAAGTGCCCTACAAACTCCTGACAAAAGCAGGCTGAATATTTGTTATTAACATTTTAAAGTTGAAGTTAAGCCAAAAGAAAGGGGGATGGCTGGTGAGTATTTCTTCTGTGCATGTACAGGTAATAGGCTGCAGTCAGCTGTTAAAGAATAGCAAGTGTTTCATCTCCTGGGGTATAATTACATCTTTTTAAGTGGCTTATACAGAAAGCAGAATCATTCCCAATTAAGTGATAGGCTGCTGATTTCTGGAACTTGGAACTTCCTTTGCAGAGGACTACATTAGCAGGCGAAGATCTGTCACTGCCTCCTTCCTGCTGCTGCTGAGGGCCAGCTGCAGCTTGGGGACACCAGTAGACATGGGGATAGACAAGAACACAGGCGTGACCTGTGGAGAACACTCCTTTCCAGGGGTGAGATTGAAGATTGTAGTGTGATGTGGGAGCAATTTATTAGTTCCTCTGCTGGTACCACTGTTGGTGATTGCTGTCATGGTGTGTTACCCAGCCCTGTCAGCCAAACTGAGCTCTGGAGCTTGTTTCACCTGCCACCAGGACAACGATTTTCAACAGGAGCTGCCCTCTGAAACACTGCTGAGAGGAAGAGATCACATCCCACTAGCACCTGTGGCATCCCTTACAACTGCCTTAAAACTCAAAACACCTTGAAATAGCCGAGGCAGGGACCACTCCAGCACCTGGGTGCATGCAGAGAGTGAGCTGAGCTGGCTGGCTGCCTGCAGACAGGCACACCCTGAAGATTAAAATCTAAACAAGGTTTCAGGTCCCCTTTCCTTATTAAGCAGCTTGTAATTACTTTCATTCACGTGATGAGGAGCTGCAGAGGCAGTCTTCATGCTCTTCCTGCTTGCAGTGATTGCATGGGATCTGTCCATTCAGCTCCATAGCAAAGCCACTTTTTGTACCCTGGAGTTTTTGTATCTTTCTTGTGATTTTCAAGACTGTGGTTGTCCAGGGTCTTGGTGGTACTCTCTATCTTTGAACATTAGGGTCTTTGTAAAAGCAGTTTGTGTGGATTTATCTAGCAGTACCATTAGAAACATGCAGTCTCAGGACATGGTGTACTAATAGGGTTTTGATAGAACATTTATTTCTTGTGCTGGAGTGCTCGTGTTGGATGCATTATCAGCAAGAATTTGAGCATATTAACACCTGTTTTTATGGGTCACCTGTTGTCTGGGACATCCCAGTGCAATTGCCCAGCACAAAGGCTGGGGGACTTTAGCTGACCATATTCTACTAGAAGCTTGAGGCAAAGATGTATTATAAGTCACAGATTTCATTTATCAGGAGCGGTCTCTAGCCTATAGCTGTCATGAATTTGTATTGCCCAGGGATGTCCAGGCAGTTTCTTTTATCTCTACTCTGTTCATAGGGGAGGGCTGGTGAGAAAAGCAAGAGGAGATCAATCTGGCTTGTGAAGTACTCTGGGGAAACCCATCTCATCAGCAAGGTTCCCCAGTTCTCCCAGTGATATCACTCAGATGATCAACCTTGCCTTCTTCAGTGTACCTAGCATGCAGCTCCACCTGTGCTGCATACCAGTGACCTGCTATCACACAGAGGGGAGAGGCAATTTGGATTTAATTGCCTGGCAGGTGATCAGGTTCTGACTCATAAAGGGCCCGTGAGAACCTAGGAAAGGAGATTCGTTTAAAATTGGCTCTGACCAGGAATTGGTGTGTCTCCTCTAACTGTGTAGGACCATGGCATTAATTTTCCCTGTTGCTATGCTCTATGCTAGAAATGTACTTCATCCCATAAAGATGCCAGCCTGTTTGAATGTTGGACATGGGCGAGAGGGAAGGGCAGGTCTGAGGAGTAAGGAGATAGCAGATGAGAGCAGTGGCATCACAGCTAAGCAGCATATTGCGGATGAACAGAGTCACCTTGCCAAGTAGGTGGAAAGTTTTGAAGAGCAGAATTAAATGGTTCATTGCCTCTCTGCTCACCTGGCATCCAGACCCCTAGGTGTGAAGCTTGGGAAGGCAGATTAGAAGATCCAGATTTCCACACTGTCCCAGCCCTGCTCTTCGTGAATTTCACTACAGGCAATAACGAGGGCAGAAGCAAGACAGAGTACTTCTGCAAACCCCTGCCTTGATGCGCTGCTCCAGCCAGCTTGTGGGAGGGGAATAAAACTCTTATGACAAGGATGAAGCTTCATCTCTTGCTTAAGAGCAGAAAGCAGCAGGGAGGTGCATCACTTGGAGGATTAGAGCAGAGGCCAGCTGCATTGAATTAGGCATGTCCTTAAGTTCACATGGAAAGACAAACCCTGAATTCAAAGCTTGTGCTGTGGGTAGTGCACTTAGAGCATTTTAACAGGAGAAAGTTGCTTCTCATGGGCTATCAGGTTGTGTTTCTGGCTGAGATCAGGAGAAAGGAGAAGTTTGGAGTACTTTCAGAGGCTGTAGCTGGCAGCTGCTTTGCCTGGAGAACTTGGGCTGGCAGAGATAAACCTGATACAGCTCTGTAGTTAGACTTCTACTATTTCTTTTTTTCACCTCAAAATGAGCAGTGCTGAATCCTTTCAATTATGCATGCAAACTTTGCTAAGTTTTTGTTCTTAAGGAAAAAAGTTAAAATCTAAAAAGACAATCTTAAGTCCTCTGTAATGAAACTTTTGCACCTTGTTCTTGTTCTGAAACACTGAAGCCTTTCCCTCAAAAAAATAGAGATTACTTTTGTTTAAAATATGTTTAGCAATGTGGCATGAAACTAAACCCTCTGGCTGATTTACCGTGATCTAGTCTGAATTATTCTGCTCTCATATCCAACCAGAGCAAACTTTTTCTGTGCTGGAAATGACCAGTGAATATAAAACCTCCACCTTTTGCACATTTCTAGTGATGCCTGAGAAGTGAGTAAACCCACAGCCTGCTAATTTTCTGTTCCACTAACATTACACTGTTGCATTTTAACAGAGAGGAGAAGGAGATGAATTTCCCCCCCTCCCTTCACGCCAGCAGCAGGGCATGATTCAAGCCCCCTAAAAGACAGCTTTGTGCAGGAC
The DNA here is from genome assembly GCA_023055505.1 of Callipepla californica brunnescens. Lineage (NCBI taxonomy): Eukaryota > Metazoa > Chordata > Aves > Galliformes > Odontophoridae > Callipepla > Callipepla californica. Next base: position 8,124,915 of record JALIRH010000013.1, read on the forward strand.
ATGGAGCTGCTCCAGGAGCAGATTTCAGGGTAGGCGTTTCCTTCCCTGGCAGAGCCACTGACTCTGCTTGCTGACGCTGGCCACATAAGCATCTCTCAACAAAGAGGCAGGTGTTTTCTCTGGGCTGTGTGCATTGCTGAGCACCGTGCTAGGCCTCTTCTTTTATCCTGTTTATTAAATAGGCTCAGATGACACCTGGGGACTTGATTTTTCCTCATGGCAAGGCAGCCAGGAGTTAACTCCTATAACAACCATTCACTCACTGAATGGCTCAGGGCTTTTCCATTCTTTAGAGAATGGACTTGTGATTATTTTTCATCACCTTACGCTCTGCAGATTGAAATTGCTATGGATACACTGTCATCACCTGAGGACTAGACATTCTGTCTGTGGCCTTTGTAGGCTTATTTTCAGTGAAGTCTTGTTCTTGAGACCTCTTCACAGAACCCTGACGTTCTTGGGGATCAGAATGTGAAAACAACTATAGGCATCTACCCTAGGAAACTGAATCACTAACCATCAAGCCAGCTGAGCATTTTGAAGCTATTTCTTCAACAGTTCTCTAACTGGTTTGCTTCAGATCATGAGAGGTCTTTTACAGGTGCATCCCACATTTAGGCATCGTTCCTGGAGGCAGTAATAGTGGAAGGTGTTGTAAAGTGGAGTGATGTTGGCAGGTGTTTACCAATCCTTTTTTTTTTTTTTCTCCAATATATTTATTTTTGGATGAAAAAACAAAGAAACCAGAAAACACTACAAATATTATTCTTTACGTTTGCTGAGTGAACACAAGTCCCAGTGTTTTGTACCACTGGAAACACCTAGTTAGGACTGAGTGTGCAGACATATCAGCATGCAGTAACTGCTGAATCCAAAGAGAAAAGTAGATATATGAATAGACAAAGTGTAATTTATTTATAACTACAGATTAAGCCACAAAAAGGATTCAGCATATATCTTCTTGGTCTAAATGTCTGTGCATGCACATAGTGCAATGTTTGTATCCCACAGACATTACTATGAACTGTTTTGAAGGTAGGTATTTGAATTTACACCCAGCTGTGCTCTGCATGGATGGTATACACTGCTCTGAGTCACAAGCCTTTTAAGATAGATCAGATCTAAATTATTTTAGCTAGAAGCACATAAGAAGGTGTGGAAGAACTGAGTTCTGGCCCTTGTGCTATCTTTCCTAGGCTGTATTTTACAGATAGGTCATGGAATGCATGTGTCTGTGCTTAATCACTGCCTATAGCAATGCCCAGTTGTCCCTGCTGAGGAAGGAGATGCTCCAGTGGACAGGTCTAGGCACAGTGTCTAGTCCATCATGTTTTCTTATTGCTTGTTTGATGTCTCTTTAGTGGGTGAAGCTCTCGCTGCTTTTCTCAGATCTCAGGCCAAAGGGACAGTCAGACTGAGAACCTGCTGTAGGAACACTGTCACAGTGCTGAGCAGTCAGGCTGTGGAGCTCCTGGACTTGCTGCATGGCTGGGACTCACCTCTAAAGATTGTGGTTTCTGTGGCTGTGATGTAAGCAGACCTTGATACCAGGCAGGTGATGCACCCTGGCTGAAGACTTTCTCATGGAATTCTGCAAGTAGAAGCATTTATATCCCCTTTTTATTTTAAGGTAAAAAGTCCGGTGAAATTGGCATGTATTTACCAATATATTTTTTCTCTACTAACATTTACTCTTCTGCAACTGCTTTTAGAGAAGGGTCACCTCTCAGAGCTTTGTAATTCACTCATTTATTTTGAGGATCCCGGGGCATTTTGCAAACTTTGAGCTTGAGGCAGCTCCGTGAGGTTGTCTGAGGGAGACACATTTAAAAGATTCATCTCACAAAGTGCAATCATCTTGGAGTAAACCAGGCAGTGCTTAATGGAGCCTGCAATAACTATTTAGATCAGGAATTTAAGAACTGCAGTTCATTTACATAGCGATCTCACCCAAGGGTGCCAGTTAGGGTTGAGGGCCTGTTGCACTGAAGTCATGTAGATGTTTAATAGGAGGCTGTGAAGTGCTCCCACTGGGCTTCTACGGGAAAAGCTTCCATATAAATAATTTCTTTTTTTAGTAATATTTTTATCTTAATTATTTTATTTGTAGGGAATGTTTAATTGGAAGAGTCTATTCCTGAACAGCTCTGGTGGCTAAAGCAGTGTGACTCAGTGACTTGTTGACTGTCCTTTCAGAACAGTCCCACAGCAGAAGATTTTTTATTAGGTAATGAATAAACAGAGAAGAAAAAGGTGTGTCCAGCCCTGAGGAATTACTTTTTAATTAGAAGGCATGGGGGAAGTGATGGATCTAGCCTGAGTCAGAGAGGGAGAATTCTAGGACAGTGAAAGGTTGGTGGCTGTGTGGGGACAGGGATAGGAAAGGTTAAGATTTTTCAGCTGTACCTGTGTACCTGTTTGTCTTTAATCCAGTGCCTCGTAATCTGTGATCTGCTTATAGGTGAATGGAGGTTTTCAGAGAACACCTTCACATGTCAGGAAAAGAAGCTGTGAGTTGCTTGCTTCATGCTTCTCTGCAGTGCTACATATGTTTATGTGGGGGTTATGAGTCTGGAAGCTCCTGTGCATGCAGTGTGGTTTCTGTTAGCAGTAGGGTGCTATAGACTGTAGGGACGTGAGTGCCCAAAATTTAGAGTTCCATTGCCATGTTTCCAGTCCTATTCCAATCATTTCTGGACCATGGGTAGTCATCTGAACTGCCTTTTTTCCCTTTTATTTCCCATTTAATTCCCCCGTGGGCCAGATGTTGAACTAATGTTTGATGGTAGGAGGTGGGCATGAAGCAGCACACCTCTGGCATCTTGCACTGAGGAAAGGAGAAACTGTTCTGAAAAGATAGATGCAGTTGATGTGTAGCTGGAAATTAATTTCACAGCCAGTCCACAGATATCTCTCAGTGGTGCCAGGAGGCAGATTTTTGTTTGCTTCCAGATTCACGCTCCTAGCTCCCAAATGACCCTCACAAAGTGGAACAGTGCTTTTGGTTCTTAAAACCTCCAGAAATATTATGCACTCTAACACAGCCTGGGACTTAATCCACTGGGAGAAAAAGGATCTGTCTTGCCTAACATCCAGAGATGCAGAGAGCATTGTCACCTCCTTTCCTCTTACCTGCTGAGTTTAGATCTCTAAGCTTCATTCAAGTGGCAGGTAATGTTCCCATTCTCCACATGGGAAGCAGAGCTGTTGCAACCAGTCACAATGTATTGTAGAACCAGACAAACGGATTTGTTTCCATAGCAATAGAAGAAATTGTTGCAGCCTGTGGCTGTAGCTGGTGATTGATTCCCAAATAAGATATGCCAACAATAATATATGTATTTTTTCCTTATAACTTAACCACTCTCTGTGGTAGAGTTTCCAATAGCTTAAAAGCATATTTTTAAAGAACTGCATCCCCTAGTGCATTTTGATGAGGAATATCTTGGAATTGCTCGATGTTGGCTTGTCACTACCTTTCAAGTGTATAATGGTAGGCAAATGTGAACATTTGAAGAAACTCCCTCCGAATCCTGATCCAAGGTCTTTGAGATTTACTGCACTACAGACTTGCAAAAAATGTTCTGAAACATGCTTTGAGGTCTTCCAGTACATGTGTTAAAGCTTAAATTCAAGTTTTGCTAAGAAGGGGAAAGCGTTTCAATTTCTTAGCAATCCCTGGAGCAGTGAGAAGCACTTTTTTCCCAGGAGTATTGTGTCAGCCCTCTGGAGTCAGACACCCATTTGCTAATCCTCTCTGGCCCCATGAATCCCATACTCCTTTCCACACAGCCGTGTGGTTTGAGCAGATGCACTGGGTTGTGGTCCCACTGCCGAAGCTGCATCTCCTGTTTCTTGTTCTAACCACCAGCCACTGAAATATTAAAGCATAGAGAAATAATACTAGCTTGCTTTGGGAAATAATATTCCTGATTCTAGTCTGCCTTTTTTATTTTTTGGTTTGGGTTGTTGGGCCCCGTGTATCTCTCTTGTTCCCATTTCTTCAACACAGCTTCTGTCTTAGCTCCTGTAGACCTTAGTTTGTCTGTCAGGTGCCAGTGAGCATTAAAACAAGAAAATTAGTTTTCCTTTCTCATGTAGGAAATATTGAGTTATTCTAACTGCAGGAGCCATGATATAACCTTTGTTGATTTGTTCTTTTAACATTCTCATTGCTGAGTACACGTCTAAGATCTGCACTGATCATCACAAAGGTTTACAGAGCTCACTGTCACACCTCCAGCAGGAGCTGACTGCAGGTGGTTAAGAAATAGGGTAGTTGGGCTGCTCTGCTCTTGCTGCATTCTTTCAGCTACTAGTGATGTTATTTAGTCTGTATTGCCTTGATCCTTGGGTGAAAGGTAAAAAACAGCCACTTAGCTTAGCAGCCTTTGTGAGTGAAAGAGAGAAAACTGTATTAAAGGATGCAGAAAACTGCCTCCTCCAGCTCTCACAGAAGGACCTTTGCACCACCCCATACCTGTCACAGAAGCTTTGCTGGAAAATTGGTCTCTTTTGATATGGTGTTTGTGAAGAATCCTCACTGTGGGGCAGGCAGACAGACGGGCTCTGACTCCAAACCTTTCTGTCCATTAACCGGTACAGAGCCTCCCATGGATCACAGTGCTGGGATGGCTGGGCTGCTGCTGCCATCGCATGAATCATAGGTGGAAAAAGCAGGCTGGCAGAAAACACCGCCAGTCCCCCAAAGCCAAGCCAGGTGAGCACCACCAACGTGTTCCAACATCTGTTTGTCAAGCTAGAAATATCAGTGGAGTTATGTCAGCATTTGCTGTGATCCCTCCCAAGGTGATGTGAGCCAGGAAGAGGGAACGCAGCGCCAGAGGAAAAGGCTTGGCCAACATGTAGTTTCTGGCACGTGTATTTATATGCGTGCTGAGTGCCTCTCTTTGTGGCTTCCCTTCATTTTGGGGTGTATTTGTTAAGCTATGGGATTTGTGTGAGTAAGAAGTGAAGCTGCTGTTTAAGCAATAAACGGAGATGATGTTTCTTGTAGCGTGATGTGGAGTGGAGCTATGCTGTGTGACCAGGAACAGAGTTCAGCACCACCACGAGCTCCATCCCTCACTCTGCATCTTCCTGAGAATCTTCCTTGCATGTTCCTAAACCTCTGCTTATTCTTCTAAAAGATCTGTACTAGGTGGCTGATTCCCTCTGAGTTATGCTGCTAGACAGGTACCAGCTTCCAAATGCCTCATTATATTACAACGTGTAGCCCGTGCCTACTTCTGCCACTGATTTGCCCTGGATTAGAGCTGTCTCAAGTTCTTGGGGCTGTTCTTTTCCACTGTTTCTCATCCTTTATTTCCTTCAACTGTGACTTGTCCTGAAATAAGGGAGGATTTAATAAGTAGAAGAGAGCACCAAATGCATAGGAACACCTCTGAATTGCAGTTAGCAAGGTAGCTGTGATTGGAATCCATCGTTCTCGGATTTGGTAGGTAATGAAGTCGTGTGGCTTCTCCACTTTCAGGACCAAGATGCTGTGATATTTTTTTTAACCCTGAGTTGCTAGATTACAGGTCCTTTGGCTGTGCTCTTACAGACTGCAGTCAGGCCTTCCTGCCTTTGGTAGAAAGATACCTGAGTATTTAGGGACTTTTCATGAAAACAATGCTGTTGTCCTAGATAAATGTTTTTCTCTAAATAGCAGGGACAATTAAATTGTGCGTGGGAAGGGGGATCCGGGAAGGATAAGAAAAGAGGTGGGCCGTCAGCTCGTAGTGGAAGCTGAATTAATGTTTGGGAGTGTTTGCAAAAGGGAGAGGGTGCCTAGAGGTAATAGCAGAGGGCTTGTTTTCCATCTGAGCGCAAACTGGATGAAGGGTGGGTACGCAGGGAGCCGAGGCAGATCCTCAGCTGAGACAAGGCGATGGAGGAGGCTTTGCCAAGAAGCAACGCTATGAGATCAGCGCTTGGCATTCCTGATGGGCGTGTGGCTTTGCAGTAGTATTGCACAGACAAGCCCACCAGCAGATAATAACAACCTAATTTTAGATTCACAGCCTCCCAAATAGGGTTGGGTATTTCTCTTAATGAGTAGCATCGTCACTTAAAAATCCAGGTTCAGCAGATAGTTTTGGCAAGGAACAAATGGGGGAAAGACTTGAAAGGGTAAAAAAAAAGAAGAGACACTTCTGATCTTATTTATGTATTTATTTGAAAGTAGTCAGGTGCCGAACTAACATGGGTTCTGCTCAAACCCTGTGGGTCCGTTTGTTTGTTTGCTTGTTTGTGTAGCTTTCTTTCATTTGCTTGTTTGTTTGCAAATGTTAAAAAGCATCTCTGATTCTCCTTGCTGCTTTGCTGTGGGCACTTCAAGGAGGGACTCGGATGCCAATGGAAGCACGAACTAACTATATCTTCTGAGGCAGAGAGTAAGACATTCCCCCTGCTATATTTTATGGGGAATAATGGAATGTGTCTGCCAACTGAAAGAGCCCTTTTATTGTACTCCTGCTTGGTGAAAATGCTATGGTTCACCCAAACATCCTCAACTTCTCTTGATCACACAGATTCCAGAAGGTCTATTCCACCTTAATCTCTCTAGGCACCTTTGCTAAGGTTTCTTCTTCTGCTTTCCTTCCAGATCAGAAAGGATGCATCCTATCAATAGCAGTCTTTCCCTTTACTGGTATGGAGAACACATCCACTGGATTTTTTATTTCATCCTCGATGCCGAAGAGGGATAGCATGGGGAGAAACTGCAACTCTAATATATGTACCATGGTTTCTCCACCCTCTAGGCTCTGTGTCTGTGACACTGCTGTAATGCTTCCTCTTCTGCATGATTCCAAAACTGTTTATATGGGAACTTCAAATCTGCTTTTCCCCTTTTTCATTTCTTCCAGAGGCCTGTTGTCTTCAAACAGTAACTGAGCGGGGAAGGTACTTCTGAGAACCATGATGTCCCTGGGTATCAGCAAAGGTAATTCCTTTTCCTGTCTCAAGCTGTTGGGAATCTGTCCTCTGCTGTATTAGTAATACACTCCTAATAGTATCTTATCAAAGAAGCATGAAAAATACTACAAGCTACAAGTTGCTCTGTTTAGACCCAGGAACATGCCCAGGCTACAGAAATCTGCAGTAGATCTTAATATTTACTTTTTAAGTGACAGGTACTTACTGGACTTTTAGATGTGAATAGAGAGGATGGCACTTCCAAATCCATAGATAACATGAAATAGAATAGGAGAGTAGAAGTGACTTGTTTATTTCTATGGTACTTGGAAATAAAGTAGACCTTGAAATTTCAGTACTAAGAAAAGCAGTCCTCCCTTTTCCAGATGTTCTGCAAGAAGTGTGTTACTGCTGATCCCCAGCAGTCTGGATATAGCTCTGTGTATCTGTGTCTTTCCTTCTGCTAATTCCACATGAGAAAGGATATTGCCTTAACTGGTATAACTGTTTTCCTTAATAGAAATCTGATGTGACTGCTTCTCCAGAAAAAAAAAGAAAAACACCACTACACCCCTGTAACATAACAGTTTTGAAGTACATGTATCAAAGATTAAACAATTTTCTGCATGTCAGCTGACCAGTGATAACCGTTTCTGTGCAGCCTTTTAGTCTACCATGAGCACACGACCCTGAGACTTAGCTGACCCTCCTTTCCTGCTGGCTAAATTAAATTATTTCATGTTTGCCAAAGGCTAAGAGTATACAGACAAGCAGTGTCCTTGTCCTGACTAATACGAATTTAGTTGTAAAGCTGCAACAACTTGCTAGTGTCTCTAAACACCTGAGCTCTATTGGACCTAGTCCTGTGAGGAAAGCAGGCCTGATGTTTTCAACACTTAGTTACGCTTCCAAAATGGCAAAGGATGCAAGGTAACCAGAAATACACAAAAAAGGAATTTTCTCATCTGCTCTTCTCCTATAATTTCCCCATGGAGAAAATGCTTTACCTCAGAAGAAAGTGCCAGATGGGGAATTTCCCAGTTAAAGTGTTTTCCTTGTTGTCATTACTGATGCGGTATCTTATTTATTTATTTATTTATTTATTTTCATTTAATAAGATATGTCCATGGCATTCTCTGACAGGACACCAGAGAAAGCTGAGTTTGTGCATTTTATGGCTTGTCCCCCAGCCTTTGGCTCAGTTTCATGCTCCAGACTTATTATCCTCTCCCACAAACCAAAAAAAGATCTTTGCTCTCTGATGGGAAATGCCAGAGGAAATGCACTGCCTTGTAAATATGTGATTAGACCACCCACTGAATGTCTTTGGTTTCCCTGGAAGAAAATAACTCATTAATGTTAAACAGTCCCCAGAAAGAAGGAGAAAAAAAAACCAACTGTACGAGTCTCTGTAGAAGAGGTGATGCATCAGTGGTGGGGTAAATTGATCCTGAATTTTGGATGACAGCTTGCTTTCATCTTTCATAAAAAGTAGCAAAAGATGCATAAAGTGTTTGCATCTCTGACTGATGGGGGCCCACGCTCTCTGCTGTCTAAGATTTGCCAGTAGCTCACCTGCTGACACTGAGGTTTTGCTCCTTCTCAACAGCCCTCCTCTCTTCTTCCTTTCCCTCTGCCTCTCCTAGATCGCGTGATTACACCTACAGATGAAGACCGCAGAAGGATCATTAAGCAGATGAAGGTTCGCACCACCCTGAAGGGAGATAAGAGCTGGATTCACCACCAGAATTCGGACTCTGAGGATGAAAAGAAGAGCAGCTCACTGTAAGTGCTGCCACTGAGCAATGCTTTCCTTCTCCCTTTCCTTCATCAGCATCCCTTGAGAATTCTAGCTTGTAGGAGAAGCACGTGTTGAGCTAGCTTGTTGTGGAGTCCCTGTGATGCTAGGAAATGGCACTGCCAGAGGAAGCAGTGCTCCTGTTTCATTTTGATACAGACTAGAGAGGAGCACTGAGAAATGGAATTTGCTCGGAGCTGTAAATCCAACAGCACGTGCAGATTCGAAGTCTCAGAGAAGTTTTTGAGGCCAGATTTTGTTTCACCATCTCTGGAGTGCCAAGCAAAGAGGCACACCTTGATGGGCGGGGTTTTTAATGGATGTAAAACAGCCAGGTCTGCATCTCCCCCTGCAGATCGTGGTTCATGCAGCCACCCCTGCACCAAGGATGGCAACAATCTGCACCAGTGTCTCTTTAGTTAGAAACAAAAACAAGCTCTGAACAGCCTTCTCTTAGAAGCTCTCTTAGAAAGCATCATTGCCACATTTGACAACGTAGTTCAGCAAGAGCAGGAGTTAACTATGTGATTGTTTCTTCTGTACTCAGGGCTGGGCGAACTGGTGGGGGATCCACAGCCTCAGCACCTACTGACAGGTAATTTGAGGGACCTGTCCCATTGCTTCCTTTTTATCTCATTGCATCAGTGCATGTTTTCACTGGTTCTTCTTACTCTTACCCGCTCACTTCAATGATTGTGTTGAAAAAATAGTTCTTGAGGAGAGCCTGCATTGTTTACTATGATATCTCACCAAGCATCACCTTGTACGGAACATAGCTCAGGTCCTGCAAAGTCTAGATGGAGAGATGTGAGACTTGATGGATCAGTATCTTCACTGCAGAGGAACAGATGTTTTCAGGGCCATGATTCCAAGGCTAAACAGTGCACATCTACTCCTGTACTGGTACAACATCTGTATGCTCTAAGCCTGAAGGTTCCTCATAGCAAGAGAGACTCTGTAATGGAATTGAATTTGCTTTAGGTCCAGATCTTTTAAGGAACACCGGAGCTTGTAGCAGTACCCTTTTGCTGTGCCAGAAGCTTTCAAAAAAAGCTTAGTGCACTTGAAACCACTAGGCAATGGGGCTGAGATGGGCACTGCTGGTGCCTGCTCTGAGGATAATGCAGAAAGAAGAGCTTGGGGCTATGTTTAGCATTCATCATCCTTTAGCTTGCCCATCCAGAGAGCTCCAGAGCTCATACACAAGCCTGCAGTGAGTTTGCATTTCTGTGTCTGAAGGCAACGGGATAAATTTGAGCTTGGCAGAAACCTTAAGCATGTGGTGATGTGCAGTGTAAACCTGCCTTTCTGCTAAGCTCTGACCTGATGGCTGAACCTGCTTGGAGCAGGTTAGACCAGAGACCTACTGAGCTACCTGGCAACTGTACTATCCCAAGGACACATGGACAGGCAGAGGAGGGGTTGCATTTGGGAAGGGATGGAAGGAGCCCTTCTGTGCACCTGTTTGATGGAACTAGGTCCTTGAAGGTCATCTTGGTTCCCACAGTGATCTCAGGTAGACTTCTTCAAGTCAGCTTGCATCATTTCCTCCTGTCCTGCTGCAAGGGGCCAGATCCCCACCAGTTGGAATCTGTTTACTTTTGCTCCCCTGGAAGTCTTCTGCACTCAGCTTCTGAGGGCAGGTAGACAGAGAAGTTAGTATGAAGCTGATGTTTTTACTGTGATAAAGTGGCCAGAATCTGTACTTTGTTTTCTATTTCTGTGACGTCAATTTGAGGTCTTCATTTTGAGCCAGAAAACTGTCAGCATGACTAACTTTAATTGGCTAATTCTAAAATTCCCTTCTTTACCTCTCCTTCTTAGATCTTGTTTTGAAGCTTATTATTTATTAAAAAAAAAAAAAACAATCCTTCCAAGGTCAGTTTGGTGCAGTATCTAAGCTATTGCCCAAGGTCCTTTTGGCTAGATTTTGGCTTGACAGCCATGAGGACATTTCTTTTATATACTTGTGCTGCTTTTCCAGATGTTTCTTAATTCACTGATGTCTGTTCTTTGCACAGCTCTCCTGCCTCCAAGCCTCAATCCGGTTACCTCATCAGGTTGGTATACAGAATTGCAAGAAGCACTTGGGGTGGAGGGGAAGGAGAACTATATCAGGAGCAGCAAACATGAAAAATATTATGATCTCTTGGTCTCTTCTGCCAGTTGGGAACATTGTAATGCTCACAGATGAGCATACTGTGATGAAAAGATAGTCCTGAATGTGTTGTTAATTTGATGGTGATGTTAACAAAAAATCAGATCTCTTCTGTATGATATAATGATCACACATGGGAGGATGATCATGCTACAAAAATTTTCAAAAACCCTTATCAGGATCAGAATGTCATTATTGATGTGTCTTGTGTGCTTCAGCTTCCTCTTACTTGTAGCTCATTGCACGCAGAGACCTTGATGTCCCAATTATACTAAACAGGTTGGCAAGCCCTGTGTGCCATACTCAAGCATGTGTGAAAGCTGATTTTACTGTGCAGTGTAAGGCCATAGAGCAGAAAGATGGCACTTTTCTCAGGATTACTCTCCCAGGAAAATATCTTATAATTTTTGGTATCCTGAGCCAACAGGACACACAGATGCTATTAAGCCTAAGAGTGGCTGTGTGTCTCCTAATCTTAGCTCCAAAGTCTTCCCTGAAAAACAATTGCAGCATGTCTCTTTTCTCATCAGGGGAGTGTTCACAAAAACCATCGATAAGACTCCTTCCGTGTCAAACTCTCCATCTTCTAAGGAGGCACAGAAAAAGTATGTATATTTTCCAGTTCTTCATGAAAATGAACTTATAAATGCTGTATATATTTCAAGTGACCCTTTTACTTTGGCTGGTGCTTGTGGGCTTCCATTGAGCTACTTTAAATCACTATATAGTGCTGGAAGACAGGACTTTTGATTTAGCAACTCTACTCAGAGCATGGAAAAAAAAAAAAAAAAAAAGGCAAGATGTAAACTCTGTGTTTCTGCCACCAAAACGGGGAATACCAGTTGACTGTGAATCTACTCATGGATTTGGGTTTAATTTGGCAAATAGGTTTGGGTGGGGTATAAATCACAACGTGACATTCATTTTGATATTTTTAAGGGGGTTTTTTTTGAAACCTGTCTCATGAGGGGCACTTACATTTTAGTGTAGAAAGATCTAAGCAAGGCTCTAATCTGGACAGATTTTTGTTGTATGTCAGATGAAACTTTTTGAGTTTCCCTTTTTCCTCTGTTTTGTTTCAACTGGGGAGGAGAATGATGCTGCAAGGTGTCTTTCTTCCTTCTCCCTGACTGATCCTGGGATAGAGTAGCATCACCTCACAGAAAAGTAAACCCAGTACTGGCTTTGACAACTCAGTGGCCCTGGGAAATCAATAGACTTCAAATCCTAATCCAAGACCATGGATAGAATTCTCCCCCTGAATTCAGAGGGTTGACACTTAAGATCACTCTGTTTTTCTTCATCTTGTGGAGCATGGGGAGAGAGTGAAAGAGGATGAGAGCCCAGGAAGGTCATGTTAACCCCTGTGATTTGTGCCATCTGCAGCACTGCCGTGAAGGGACCCAGTTCATGGCATTCTTCTGGCTACAGGATGACAACTGAGGATTACAAGAAACTGTGAGTGTGCAAAGAAGAGCAGGGCCTCTGCCCACGTGCAGGTTCAGAAGCACCTGAGCCTCAGCAACAATGCCACCTGCATGTGGGTGCTCAGTCAGGCATGCCTTCGTGATGTGAGAGCTGCATAGGGAGCCATCACTGGAAACTTAAGCATTTTCCAGTGTTACCTCCAGGCCTGTGTGGGCTGTAAGGTGTTCCTTGATCTGGTAATAGCCTCTGTATGGAGCAAATTTTTCCACTTGGTAGGAATTAAGGCAGAAACTGGAGCCTGGGGACTAGGTTTGCAGTATTGCTGGCCTTTATGAAACCAGAGGAGAGGAAGAGCCTCATAGAAGAACAGAACTCATGGCATTTCATTCCCAGCATTTCACATCAGAGACTGTGGCTGTACCCTGAAATGCAGCTGAACATTTATCAAGCCCTGTTCTTAAAATCCTCTAGTCTTAAAAACCCTCCACTAGTAAAACAAAATCCTATGAGGACATGTGTACCCTAATACAGCTGAAAAATACAAGTGTCATCCCACTCGTATGCAACATTTCCAAGGCCTGAACCTGTTTGCACGTCCCCTGCCCTTGGATTTACCTTGAGGTTTGTTTTTTTCCTCATGCTGCCTATGCAGCATTCTACGCAGGTAATTTCCTTACTCTGGCTCTCCACTTCCTTTTCTATTTCAGAGCTCCCTATAATGTCAAACAAAAATCAGTGGACCTGGATGAGAAGGATGTGCCTTTTAGTCCGGATGAACATAAAAAGAGGTATGCCTTCCAGGTAACCACCTTTTTCTTGCAAGGGGCAGTGACAAGTGGACTTCAGATTAACTGTTCTTTAATGAGAGGGTCAGTTCAATGATGATTACAGCTAAGTCATTAGGGCTGATTGCAATAAAATAATAAGCAGATATTTCTACAGAGAGCACATCAATGCCCACAGGCAACTGCACTCCCAACGAAATATAATTAAAAGCCTGACATGATTCAACCTGACAGCATACCCCAATTAATTTGGTAGCTGGAAATGGGTTGTGGAATCCATCAGCTCCATGGTGTCTATGTGAAACGATAGAGATGCACAAATAGCCTGGAAGTAAAGGGAGGAGCCCTCCTCCTGCTGCCTACATGTGTGTCTTTGAGACTGGGCCACCTGGGGACTTGTATCTGAGCCCAGATCTAGATGAATGTCTTGTTCTCACAAGAGGAGTAGGATATGTTTTGTTCCTGTGGCAGATTTGCATTTGTTTGTTTTGCTTTGTTTCTAAAATTGCTTTTTCTAGATACAAGACTTTTACAGAGAAACTTGGTGACCAGTGGAGATAAACCAGTAAAAATCCTTTCATTTTGAACTTTCCCCCTTGATGCATTTGGTGGCATTGGTGTTTGCATTAACATGTGCAGTCTATGTAGCATATCGGCCACAAAGGCAGTTTCCCTTTTCTGTCCCTTAGCATGCAACACCAAAACTGTCCAGGTCTTGAGAAGGGAAGTGCTCTTACCCTCCAGGAAGAGAAGGAATGTTTTTGCCTGATTTTGTTACATTCATGAGAAAGTGCTATGGCCCAATATGAAGGGAAACATTGATACTAAAGAAAAAGTTAAGATACTGTTTATTCTCATGGCCCTGGCTGGATTTCAGGAGCTTTTCAGAGCTGTGGGAGCTCTGTCAGGCAAGGACAAGTCTCCACTGGGTTGCCTCTTCAAGGCTGCACCCAACAGCCCAGAACAGCATGAGCAGAATGTGACCTTTTCCTTCCCTTACAGGACAGAGGCAGCCAACAGTGTCCTGAGGCGCACTGCCAGCAGGGAACGTGCTTATGTCCTCTCAGCAGCAAAGAAAAGCAGTGGGTGAGTTTTCCTCATGCAAGTATGGTGCAACAGGCAGGGAAATGGCTACTGGCAGTGGTCTGATGAGGGTGGTAGTCTGATCTAAAGACTCACTGAAGATATTGGGTGCCTCTCAAGTAAGTGAAGACAACTTTGCTGCTCTCTTTCTAGAAGTGCCAAGGTTTTTTTGCATGTTTCTGCAGAACTGGAAAAGTCTTCCAGGAGACTTGAGAAGACTCCCCTACTGACAGGAATAGCATTTCAGAAGGAGAAAAATCCGTGATAATTTCTAGTTCTTTGGGACCTACAGTTAAGACCCAGATTGTCAGTCACTTTCTAATACTGGTCCCTCTAGTTTCGTTGCAGGAAGTACTTGAAAGGTAGGGGAGAGTAGAGCAAATAGAGCCCAGTGGTAGAAACTACATCCAAATCAGATTACCTTTTTGGTTTTCCTTTGCACTGTGTTTGAGTAATACTTAGATTTACAAGATCCTGATCTTAATTTCAGCTTCAAAACAATTCCTTTTTTTTTTTTTTTTTGTCAGAAAACAAAACCAAAAACTTAACTAACATGTGGATATGTAACAACAGCACAAAGGATGTCTGAGAGATGCTGGCGTTCAATGCTGTATTGCCCATCTCCTCTCTGGGAGGAAATGAACAGATTTCTAAGGCCTCTGATATCTGAGGAACTGTGCTACTGTCTTTTTTTTGTAGCTTGCTTTCACTGTAAATCCTCTTCCTTCTGACCTAACTCAGTGTGACGGAATGAGGCACCAGGAGGTTTGTAGTGTGGGAGGAAGCAAGGAGGGGATGTGCCAGGAGCATTTGCCTATGCTGAGAATGGGAGGAGCACCTGGATAGGATTTATAAGGACACTGAGGGAATTTGCACTGGCTGCTGATTTTTCTGGTGCATCAAGTATTGTGTGGTGGGGAGAGAGGCAGGCTTGCATGCAGGAAGAAAAGCAGCAAACAGAAAGGTGTAAAATCATGAAGGCACTTTGGGAAAACTTATTGCCTTTGCCTGTTACAAGTTGCTGCTCTTTTTATTTTTATTTCCTCTGTTCTGTAATTTGCACACCCACTCACTGTCAGCTCTGCCCAATTGGTGCTTAATGCTTTGCACCATATGGATCAGTGACCACCTGGGAGCTGCTCTGGCCTAAGATGTGTCTTTCCCTCCAAACTTTTGACTGTTACCTTTATGCTTCCTTTACAGAAGCCCAACGCAAGAGTTCCCACCCTTGTTTGCCAAGAGGTAGGTCACTAACCCCAACTCTAGTAATGCTGCTGGGGCTGTGTGTCTGTTCTGTGCCAGGGCTGCTGTTAATGCTGGGATGGGAGATGTGATTCAAAGCAGAGGTGAGATAGTTCCTATAAAAAAGGAGCTTAGGATTGAACCACTCTGGATTTTGAGAGTTCACAATATCATTAAAAATTGAGAATAGGCAATGATACTTTGGTTTATGGGCAACCTGGAATGAGGAGGATGGTATTGACTCATTCACTGCCTTTCTTCCAGAGAAGGCTGGTTCCAACCAGCAGTGCCTATATTCTTCAGGTATTTAATTTCTGAAGCAATTGGTACCATAAGGAAATTATTTCTTAGCCCTTTTCTGGAACTTAAACATTCAGCTGATGCTATTTGTAAAGTGACTGTGACAGAAAAAGATAGCACTGATTTTGACTTCAGGTCTTACTTCGTTCAGCCAGTTGAGATGCTCACCAGTAACAGCACAGAGCATAAAGGACAGGAAGAATGTACCTCTGAGAGAAACAGGGAAAACACAGCTTAAGGGAAAGTAAACTGCCTGGATTAGCTAGCAGTGGGGAATGGAAAATTATGTGATATATGTAATATTTTTCACTTTCATCTCCCTCCTCTATCTGGAAGAATTGAGATAGAAGAAGAAGGACAGCAGAGGAGGAATCCAACTGTGTCTGATTCTTGCAAGTTTACAGTAGATGACAACAGGTATTGACCTCATTCTGGAGAAGTGTGGCGATTGTCTTTGATTTTAGGGTACATCTTTCCATACATCTTTTCCATTTAGATGGAAGGTAGCAGGCTGAACACAACTAGGGATGGAGGTTTTCAGAGAACAATCCAAAAGGAAAAATGAGATTAACTAACTCTGTGAGGTAAATAGGCAAGGACAGCTACGGGGTAGTAGAAGATATGCAGCTGGCAGCCCTGGAGAGTGACAGACTGCATTTACCTACAAGTCAGCTCTCCTGTGTTGCATGAAATAAACTTGCTGCTGAGCTCCTCTCCTGATCACACACCACAGCATAATCAGCTCTGTCTTCATGAGGTGTTCATATGCCACAGGAATAAGCCTGGCAGCAGTTCTGGAGAGACAAGGCACAGAGAGAGTCAGGGCAAGTTTAGATGAGCTCACCTACCCATCAGAGAGCCATCAGATAGTAATGATTTTCTTGTACTAGCAGACTTGGCTGTGTGGACTGACCCTATCACCTAGACATGAAGTACTCAATATCTCATTATTTCCAGTCCCCTGAGCCAGCTCTCTGCTTTTGTTAGACTTTAGATTTAATTATTCTACCTTGATAGCAACAGATAGGTGTGACCTGGGAGGTTTGAGAAGTTCATTATCTTTAAATTGATCTTTGCTTTCACGGTAAAAGTTAGCCTCATTTTAAGCTTCCAGCCCCTACCACAGGCCACTGTGGAGCTCTGGTAGACAGACTGAAGCATTCCTGCAGTGGCATGAAAAACCTGGGAATGAGCGCTCTTTGATGTGAAGAAGCAGCAGTGACATTCTCTCCTAGTCTTCACTAGGAGAACCACTGATGTGTGGGGCTGAGACCCATATGGAGGTGGAAACGTTTGTCCTAGGAAGGAAAATCTGTTTTCAAGCAGGTTCATTTCATTTGGGATTAAGCTCTCTATTCATCCTATGATGGGTGGCTTGAAGCAAAGCAGCAGCATTATTAGCTTCTCTGCTACTCTGGTCCTTAGTGGGTCCAGCAGGGAATCCAGTAGATGAGGCCTTTCAGCCAGTAGTGTTTTGTCTTCTGGGTGAAGGAGTTGCCTTGTCAATTTTGGTGGCGATTTTGTGCCACTGTGGTTTGAGGCAGGGATGCCATGCACTTACCCCACCTTCCTCATATTTATACACATACGGAGAGTGAAAGCAGTTTTGTAAATGCAATGAGCTTCAACCTGTACATTTTTGAAAACTGCTTCTTGGTTCAAGCTCAAATACTGGGACAGAAATAGCCCCAACTGTGCTAGACAGGAGAAGTCAAACTGAAAGTTTCAGCAAAATGGCAAATACAGGTTGTGTCAGTACAACAGTGCTCAGGGACAGCTGTGTGTGAGTCCTGGCACAGCAGGGTTTGGCCTTTAACTACCTGACACCAGCTGTGGGCCAGCAAGCAGGATGGCAACTGAAAGATATTCTCTTTTTAATGCTTTGTTATTTGTGGGGTTTATTGGTTTGTTTTTGTTCTGTCAGTACCAATGGGCTAAAAAAACCCACGTCTGGGCCTTCCTGGAACGCACCAAAACCAGCAGCAGTGTCGCCCACCAGGTGAGTGTTACAGCACAGCCAGGTGCCTCGGACATCTTTTGGTGCTGTATCAGCACACACGTGGCTTGCAGTCAGTGACTTCTGTTGTCACACTTCTAGGAGGTGAAGTGAAGCTAATTTGTCTGCCTTGTACATGGAAGACTTTTAAAACAGCTGTGTGAATCTACAAAGTTTTTTCTGTCTGAAATCTGTGCTGTGTCTCTAAAGAATCTGACATTTTGATATAAGTGCTCAAAATCTGAGGAAAAGAACTACCAAACTCTTTCTTACTCTCCTGTGTGGTGGAATAATTTTCAGTTGCCTTCAACTTTGTCTGTTTGATTGAATTCACGACTATAGAATAAAACAAATGTTGAAATGTTTTTTCACAGTACTGCAAACTGCACTGGTCACTGACCTTGTTGTTTTATCTTTTTTTTCCTTGTGTATCATTGGCAGACTGTGGATATTCATGGTCTGTGCTTTTAATTTCCAAATTGCTTCTGATAAGACTTCTGAAGTGAATGTACTGAAAGCAGTGACGTTTGTTTTAAATTTTACTTATTTGTTGAAAGGAACATTTTGGCACAGGATAATTTTGGCCAGCTGCAAGGGGGAGCTGATTTGTTTGGGAAAGATACTTTTTTCTTTGTTTTCTCTTACAGCACTGAAATAGGCAGTAAGAGCCAAACAGCCACAAACTCAAAGGAAACTACAGAGAAAATTTCCACGTATACTGAAATCAGGTAGGTCTGCTGGTTCTGAATCTTCCTGAAGCTCCACTAATGATAGCAAGGGGCTTGCTGCCCTGGAGAGATTGTTTCTGCTTGGTGGTATTTTCCCAGGTGTGTGTGATCTGACCACAGCACATTCTGAAATCCTGTAGCATGGGAACTCTTAAGACAGCAGCATGTTACAAAAGCATCAACAACCTGGGAGGAAACATACCCATATGAAAGCTGTCCTTATCACACTTCCAACAAACACTGTGCTGTGGATTTCCTACGCTTCACTTTCTGTTCCCACATCTCCCTACCTAATTGTTTTTGCTGTTTTGCTTGCAGAAATGGTGAAAACAGACAAGCTCCTAATGGGAACTCCTCACTGGAAACTGTGCCACAGCATGGGGATGGGTAAGAAGTTGAGAAAGGCTAATCTATGCTACCAAACATAAGGCATAACCCTGTTTTGTTTTTTTTGCTTAGAAATGCTATGTACCTGCTAGTCGTCTTAAACAGATGGGATCTCTCCAGTCATGGTCCTGGGCTGCTCTCCAAGAGCATCATCTACTGGCTAGGCTGCAACTTGACAGTTTTTTTCTGTTCCTCCTCCGCCTCCCTCAAGGGTTCTCCTCTATGGCTCAGTCCCTAAAAAAATCTACTTCACACATTTGTCACTGTTCCAGTTGTCCTCACACTGCCATCCTCTTTGGAGTTTCTTCCACGTGCAAGGGTTGTGTCATTGTGTCACTGGTGACTTCTAACACTGGTTCTGGTCCTCTGCACCTTGTTGAAAGTATGTAGGGGTGACTGAAGAATGGGAAGGTGCAAAAAGCTCTGTAATACTGAGTAAAAAAAAACTAAACTGGAAGGCATGGATAAAAGTGATGGACATGTCAAGGGGCAGAGCTCTGATACCATGCACATAAATGCACATATTAGGACATTTATTCTGATTATCATAATGGCAACATGGCAGAGAAGTCTGAGAGTACCTCCAAAGGAAAGCAGTGACAGATGGACACAGCCTAGCTATAGGTAGAAAGTATCACATACAGCAGGCACGCTACAAACTGGCTGCTGGCTGGCCTACATTCAGATGTACTTTGAGAAGAAGACAGCATCCTACGTGGTGTCATTTGTTTGCCCCATTTCCTTTGAAAATGAGGTAGTTCCCTTCTGGGGAGGAGCAAGAGAGGTGTTTCTGAGATATATCCCATATTAGCACGGTTCTTTTTGTTCTCAGTGTTGCCACACTAAATTTTTGTCTGTGTTGATTGGCCTGGCCCTTCCCTGATCTCCTTAAACTGCTGTAGAAAGCTTGGATCTACCAAGTGAGTTTGTGCAGCATACACAGTTAATTGCTGTTCACTTTCTATCCCTATCAGTGAAGATAAAGCTAGTAATCTTCCCAACTTTATGTGTAGGTGAAAAAGAATGTAGCATGCTCAATAAAAGGTAGAGTCTGGACTGCTGTCTTGATCATTCAGCTGAGGTCCATAAATATATCCTGTATGTCATTGAGGGGACAGCCTGATTACAATGCACCCATTGTGCTTAGGGTCATTTGGGTCACATAGCTGCTCCTAATTGTGTGTCAGTCTCCCAGAGAAATTAGAGGATTCCTCATTACTTAAGCCACCTAAAACTGGAGAGAAAATAATTGGCAGAGGGGGAAACATGCACAGCTTGACAGGTCTGGGGAGTGAATGATGGGTGTAGTTGGGGACAAAGAGGTGCAGCTGGTGGACCCTGCAGGAAGACCTCTCTGGCCCAGGAACAGAGAGCATCTGTTGTAGGGCACTTTTATCTGAGAAAAGGATTTATTAGTTCCTCACTCCAGAGAGCAGCACCTCTCTCTAAGTAACCCAAGAGCAGCAGCCAGGTCCACAGCATATAAAAGGTAGGTTCTCTCTGTCCTGCTGTATTGGGCTAGCCCCATTTTCTGCTTGTACTAACTAAATGTTAGTAGGCTTTCCTATGGCTGTATAACATGAGGTGCATGTCATACCTCACTGGCATTTTTATTTTTCTAGTGACAAACATTTTAAGAAGTCTGAGCCATTCTCATGGGATAAACCTAAAGCAACTGAGGTTCCCACAAACGAAAGGTAAAGTTAGTGTGAAATTCCTTTATTGACTTCAGCACTCTGTAGATAATAAACCACTCCACTTCAGCTGTCTGGACACTCTGAATGGATACTTACTGATGGAAAAACACAGTTCAGTCTGTGCTTGGCAGAACTGCAGTAGTTTCTCTAAGATTTTATTTGAGAAATGAGTTAAAAATGAGAACATTATCATTTTACAGACAATTGTTTGATATTTTTCCAGTTTTTAGTTTAGTTTCTGTTATGCAAGGGAAATATAATTTCCGAATCATTTCTGCATTTTCTGGATTTATTCCCAAATATGAACTAATTCAGTATTTTTTTTTTATGGTATAGAGAGCATATAGCAACTTAATACAACTCTAGGCCTCCACCTATCTACTTGCTTTTACAACAAGAGACTCCTTATAAAAAAGAAAAAGGAAAGAAACTGTCATTTCCTCTAAAGTCATTTCCTCCTAAAACCTGGCAAAAGGTTCAGTGACTAAGAAAAGCTGTGTCCTGACTCTAAGGTGTCATGAAAACTAGTTATAAGATCCCATAATTACAGGTACAGTTGTTGCCTCTGAGTGTAGTCCACTGTCACTGCCCTGCTTGCCTTTTGCAAGCATGAAAATAACTTGTTCCTATCTTACTGGGACCCATCCTTGGTAGAGTCCTGACCCTTCCTGTGGGCACCAGTGGAGCTCCTTTGCTGAGGTTCTGTGCTGTTGCTGTACACCACAATGTTCTGGACCTGGAAGGTCTTCTTCTCTAGGAAACGTTGGTTTAATTTGATCCAGAAATCATTGCAAATATAAAGGTACTTCTCAGGCATCCACTGAATGTGGCTGAAAAAAAACAGTTCCTTCCTGTTCTGTGGCAGAATAAGGCAGCTTATTTTACAGCTTTCCTAGAGAGCCTGCACTTCCACTGGAGGGAGGAAAAATATAAATTTGATTCTTGAATTAAAAAGGTTGCAAATGCAAAGAGCTGTGTTTCTGTCCAGCCTGAGAAAGTGGAGTGGAAGGAGGAAAGCTGCTATTGCCACAGCATTTAGAGGAGAAGCTGAGTAAGAGCCGTTCACCCATCTGCTTCACCACTGCCCACAGCCACAAAACAAGAAAACAGAAACGCTCTCTTTAGGATCAGGCACCTGTAGTTCCCTATTTTGTCAGCTCCCTTGGGGGATGCCAGGGGACATAAGGGCTGTTCCTCCCCTTCTGTGTGTGAAAATAGAAGTGCCTGTGTTGCAGCTGTGGCCTGCAGGACATCCCACTGGTTTTGGAAGAGTCCTGGCTTGAATTTCTGGATGACTCCATACCACTAGCATCTGTCGTGTTGACGATTTTCAGAGTTACTAACTGCTCCTTGCACAATTAATTTCTCCTAAGTTTTTGGCCATTTTACATGCAGAAATACACTTAGGATACACTTAGGACTATCTCTGGGAAGTCTTAGGGATTTTATTATCTTCTTTTTCAAATGCATAAGAAAATAATCACAGATTGTTACCCAAATCAAAACAAGGATGCTTTCTAAAGTTGCTTTCTCTCCTTTTCAGTTATTCTGAACATACAGAAGCCAACAATGGATTTTACCTACCAAAGTAAGTGTAAAGCAGATTAGCAGTGTAAAACGCATGTTTTTCTTGGTTTTAAGTGGAAATAGTCTTTTCCTGATGTAATACTGCCCTAAAAAAATGTGTTCTAGGCGCTTGTATACACTTTAAAATGGAAGTGAACCTGATCCACCAGCTTAATCTGTGATCTTTCAGATTTTTTCGTTGCACTAGCCTGAGATGGTTGGATTTCTGTCTCTACCCTTCAGATCTGCAGCAAGGAAGTTATGGAGCTCAGAAGGAAGTAGGAAGGGAATTGTTTGACACTAGCAAATTTCATGTTTGTTTTCACTTCTTGCTCCATTTTCCAGCCTGCTAAGCTTCAGTCTGTGATCCATGAATCCCCCTTTCTTACCAGGTCCAACTCTGGTTACAGGGACAGATCTGCAGATGCTGTAGACAAGCCGCACCAGCAGTACGAGTCTTCTCCCCACCTGGATGATGCAAAGTCTGAACCTGCAAGGTCAGAGCCTGGTTCTGGTACTCACAGTGCTGCTAGTAGCAGGTAGGTTCTGGAGGAAGAAGAAATTGTGTGTCTGCAAATAAGAGTTAAAAGTAGAGTCCAAATTGTGCAACAAAGCTAAGAGAGACAGAAAATCCTTCATAGATAAACAGTGGGAACTGCATTCCGTCTATTCACTGTTTCACATCAAATTTTTTCCTACCAGATAAGCTAAAGAGCAGATACGGCAGCATTGTCATTGCTTTTAACATCAATTTCAAAAACACCTCTATTTCACGTGCATTTTTAGAGCATGCTTCCTTTCCTGACAGTGTCAGAGGTGCAGAGGCAGACAGAATTGCTGCTGTTTACACCAACTACACTAACCTGCCTGAAACTGCTTTCCTCTCTTATTCTTATGAAGGCTGGAGCATCACACCTTTGAATGGTTGAGGGAGTTAGGAATGTTTAGCTTGGAGAAGAGGTGGATCTTAGGGAGACCTCACTGTGATCTTCCAGTACTTGGAAAGGAGCTTAGAAGCAGGAGGATGACTGACTTTTTATGCAGGCAGATAGTGATAGGACAAAGGGAAATGGATTTAAACTGACAGAGGGGAGGTTTAGATTAGATGTTAGGAAGAAATTCTTTATTCAGAGGGTAGTGAGGCACCAGAGCAGGCTGCCCAGAGAAGTCATGGATGCTTCATTTCTGGAGGCATTCAAGGCCAGGTTGGATGGGTTCCTGTGCAATCTGATCTAATGGTTGGCAACCCCGCCACAGCAGAGAGGTTGGAATTAGATGATGTTTGAGGTTCCTTCCAATCCAAGCCATTCTATGATTCAAATAGGTTGTTTTGGAACTCGACTCCATATACTGGTTTACAAAGGAAACTGAGGCGAGCAAATGTTGTCCTCCAGCCTCCATGCTCTATGTGAAGAGGATCACAAGGCTCCCAGTAGGATGGTGTAAAATGCAAGACCTAGAGCTGCTGCTAGTAACATAGGAGCATTTTTCCCAAAGTTATCTGCATTGTGCTTTGTCCCATCTGCATGATCCTGTGACAGGACAGAAAATTGATGTATCCAGATAGGGTGTGTGTGAATTCAGGCTGAGTAACTGTATTAGTTCCACTTACAGCTTCTATTCTTCTTTATTAGAGATAGTGAAGGTATTTATACCTGGAGGGAAAAACAGTTCTTGGAGAAAACTGCTTTCTGTTTTCTGGTGTCATATGAAGTGTGGTGTTACTTCATATAGAGAGTGCTCCTTGAAGCACTTTAACAGTCTTTGTCATGCCATCAAGCTGTTGATTTTTTTTTTTTTTTTGACAGGTCTGTTTTGCAGTCTGATGTCCCTTCTCCTCCCACTGAGGGAGTCCCTGCACACCTCCAGGACACAGAATATTCCTTTAAAAGGTTAGAATGGGATAAATCTAGTGAGTATATGAATAATAGATTAAAGAAAGAGAAGCATAAGAAGAGGCTTCTTTTTACAGCTCTTGTCCCAAGAATAAATGGGTCTGCGCTGAGGTCTACAGTGCATCATGCAACATTAAAAAAAATTAAAAAAAAACTGTGTTGCCATCTTCTTAGATACAAATAAAGCACTCCAACTTTTTTCTCCTCTTGATGCACCTGTTCTTGGAGGGGTTTAGTCACAGCTTTCTCATTTGCTGATAATGGTGGACTGCTAAGTAATGCTGAAGTGGCAGCAAGGGAGCTGAAAGGCACTGAAATAGGAGGAGTACACTGAAATCCAACTAATTATGGTCCCCTGAGAGAGACCCTGGTGCAAGGCAGTGAATGGTACAGCTTGGCAGGAGCATTGCATTGTGAATAGATTACACTCACTAGTGTGATTATTTATATGCCAGTTGTTAAAGAAATAATGGGGCTTTCTTTGCTTGCCAGATCTTTCCTGAGCTATGAGGAGAGAAGTAGCACCCAGGAGAGCAGATTCATGGACCCCACAGTCCCAGCATACAGCAAGCCTGACTGGAAAGATGCGACGTAAGGACCTGGAGTGCTAAGCCTCTGTTTGCTAATGTTCTTTCTCACTGTTAGAAACCTTGGAAACCCCAGCATAATAAGGGCTGTTTGTCCAAGAAGTTATAAACTGTTCCTCTGTCTGATATCCATCATCGTAACAAATGTCATATCTCAAGTCACACAGCAAATGCATTTAACATTTCCCAAGTTCTTCCTGGCAGGATGTCTGCCACATCCTGACCCAGGCTTGGGATGTGAGTATATATCACCCACCTCTCCCTTGCTTTCTGCACTGGGAAGCCCAGGGTGCAAAGCCTTATATGAGCTGAGGAGGCTGGACAGCTGGGGATGAGGTACTTAGAGTAGGCCACAGTGCACAAGGACACAGAAATTCAATGAGTTGAAAAGTGTAGTGCCAAAAGACTGACAGTGAGGGAGGAGTGGGAAAAGAGAAGTTTTTCTTGGCAGCAGTTCTTCAGACTACCTCTATTGCAACTGGATAGAAAGAAGTTCTGGAAATGCTTGATAGTTCTATTTCACCCCTTTCAGACTTCTGTTGAATGCCTGTTTAAAATGCCAGCTGTGTGGAATGGCTGAACTGCATCCTGAATTAGCAGCAGAACTAGGGATGCACCACAGTTCTCCTCAATGTAGTATTCTCTTGGTGGCATGACTGAGGTCAGGCTTCTCCAGTAGGTCCAACTCTTTTCTGAGGGACAGCAGCAGCTATAATCCAAAGATTCCAAAGAAAGTTCTCCATGGATCCTGAGAAAAGGAAGTTTGAACTAGAAAGGCAAGTGGAGATGAAGCTGTGTTGAGTGATATCATTAAGGACTCCAAATGAGTGGATCTGGCTACAAGGAAACTTTCGGAACACTGGACAGGGAGGAACATCTCAAATTGATCCTCAGGCATTGTCAGGTATTGCATCAGACATGATGGCTGTCCTGACATACACAGCCTTGACATGATAAGAGTCACCATAAATAATCTGATACCTTGTAGGTCTACTTTCATGCTGAAGAGCAGAATGTTTGTCTAGATATAACACAAATAGGACTGGTATTTTAGAGAGCTAATTTCAGGCCATGAAAATGTTGCTGCTTGACCCAGCTGTTGAATTCCAAACAGTTGAGCTTGCTGAAGGCAGTGCTTCATTGTACTTGTCACAGCTTAGACTCCACCAAAGCCTTGTGACTGTTCATTGTGCACTGGACTAAATAGATGTCTCTGCTTGACAGCCATGAACGGGGTTTTCTTTTCCTTTGTCAGGTCCTTCCAAGATTTCAAAGAGGAGAACACCCAAACAAATAGGGAACATGAGAGCACATTGGCCTCACATGACCATAAACTAGAGATGGTCCAAGGAAGGTAAGCGATTTGTAGAGCTAACCCAAAGTATCTGTTCACTTCACGGTTCTTCGTCTTACTCTGTTCTCAATATAGCTAAGACCACAGAACTCCTCTGCCTTGAAACCAGGAGTAGGGGCTTTCTAATGTCACATTACAGCAGGCAGTCCCACCCATGTTGTAGGGAAACACCAACTGAATACTGTGTGTGTGTAAAGCCCAAGAGCTAATTCCTGCACTGACAGTACGTGTCATCTGTTCATTGACATGACACCTTTGGTACTACAGGGGCAGACAGTAGCTTTTGCTGCCCATAAATCTCAGCAAGTACTATCCAACAATTATGAATGCTGCAAAATCATGCATGAGGGTGTCAAGGTGTTAGAAGAATTTGTCAGTCTGTCAGGAATTCTGATCTGAGTGCTTTCTCCTGGACCAAATGTTTTTCTTTTGTGACAGCCTCAGCTGAAAGGCCTCTAGCTGTGCTTCTGTTAGTTAGAATGGGATTTGCATACATGATTTCCACCAGATTTGACCTCAGGGCAGTTTGGAGTTTGGAATCATGTTGGCCAAGTAAACAGTGTCTCCTGTTCCATGCCTTATGCCTCCTGTCTAGAGAATGGATGTCTATCCACCTGTTTTTTCTCTACTGTTTTAAGCACATCTTTTTATTTTAGGTTTTCTGACTCAAGCCACTGTTCTGAGAAGGGGCAAGAACCCCCTGATGTCCACCCAGAGCCTCCCAGGTCAAACAGACATGCTGACCATGATCTGAGTATGGCAACGTAAGGAATTATTCACCATCCATTCCTACTTTTCCTGTAGGGCTACAGTTAGCTCCTTGCGTGTCTTTTCACACTTACACATCATGATAAAAATCTTATTTCAAGGTCCCCTAGTGTTCCTGATGCAGTTCTACTGTGGTTTTATATAAAAACCTGGGATAAATCATCCTGATTAGCAGGAGATATCACATTGTCCAGCTGGACTGCTAGGACCTGTTACCTAGCCCTTAAATTTAGAAGCAGAGACACAGGCTAATAAATTGTCTCTGTGGTAGTGCTGGGATACATTTCCAATCTTATCCAGGCAGTGTCAGATCTCATGCTGTACTCTGGCCACCCTGGCACCATTTTTCTTTCCACTGATCTGTGGCTTTCCTCGTGCAAAATAGTGTGTAGATAAAAAGTCAAATGGAAGAACTTTGTGGACTGATTATTTTTGTCTGTATTTTGTAAACATGAAATGTTGAGGCTCTTGGTAGAATTGTGCTTCTTTGTGTATGTCTTTCAGTGAACAATTTATCTCTAAATGAACTTGTAAACCAGAGTGTTCTTCTCCCCCAGGTCCACGCCATACTCCAAGGACAGCACCAGAGGTGGCATAGACAATAATATGGGAGTATCATCCTATGTGCAGAATGAAGAATTTGCTTCAAGAAGGCAAGAGAAATGATAGAATTCTTTTTCTGATGAAGAATGTGGGGAAATTCTTTACTGCAGGTAGTTTTGGAGGAGGGACTGAGGATGCTGTCACATTTGGAAAGACTAAACAAATAACTGGTGTTCATCACAAGCTGCATTTTTCTGTCCTTTTAGCCTTACTTCTGATGAAATGTGTATTTTCCTTTTTTCTTTCCATCATAACTTTATTTGGCATTTTTCCATGCAGTGACAGTATATTTTTCTAGAGGCAGGAGATTCACCAGAGATTGCAACTACATCCTACAGTAATTATGTGCTCAGTGGCACTTCTGTAAACTGTAATGGTCTTCTGTCTTGGCAGGTCCAGCTCCCTGCCTGGAGAAAGCAGCGCCATTGCTCCAGAGACCCAAAGTGGAAATGAATCCAACCCATGCTGGGAAAGGTATGCAGCTAGGAAATCAAGCCTGTCTTCACTGCTGCCTTGCACATCTTGTGTTCTCCTAACTCCCTGTTTGAAGGCATAACAAACGTTTAATTTTTGGCTAGTGAAAATGGGGGGAGCAGAATTTGGAAATCAAAATATTCATGCTAATAGTGTGTATGTTTATTCATCGTGGACAGGTACAGGCTCAAGTGCTTAAACTGCTGACAGGCTTTTTTCTTCTCTCAGCAGATCCACTCCTGGTTATGAAGAACAGCCCCCTCCCAGCACGGATAGCCACCATGAGAGCCCAGGAGCCTGGAGACACAACGAGCCTAGCCCAATGGCAGCCAGGTACAGTGGGACAATCCCCTTGGGAGCCCATCACTTGCTTTCAAATCCTCATCATCTTCCATTTTGCTTTGTGATATAGCCTGGCTGAAGTCCCAAACCGATGTAAATTGCTCCTCCAGTGTACACTAATCCAATGATACTGGCAAAGAGAATATTAAGTCTAGAATTTCACCCAAATACGCTTGTTAAATTTTAATTTGGGGTATCAATTTAGCTTAGAGCACTGCTGAATCTTGCAGCTGGAATTCAGCTCATTTAGAGAGGGGAAATAGTGCAGACCTCTGCCATTCTCCTAGCCTTAAGAGCCTATTAGCAGTGTATTGTCCCAGGTTTTCCTTATTGCCATCAGGGAGGCATTTGAGTACCTGTGAGCTGATCATAGCAAATAATCATTGCCTTTATGGTCAAATCAGCCTTAATTCTTTAGCAGGTCTAACTTCAGCTTGAAAGAGAGTACTCTTGGTGCATATGAGACTCAGCATCCCATGCCACTGCACACGGACCACCAGCCTTTTCACACCAGTGTGTCAGCAGCCAGCCATAGGATACCATCCTATGTAGACAGCCAAGGATTCAGCACCAGAAGGTAAGGGTTTGGGGCAGGAATGTGGAGACAGTGAAAGCTGCTGGCACAGAAATGTTTGACAGGAGCTCTGATTCAGACTGTATGATTACTGCAATTGCAGAAGTGAGGATATTGTTCTCATAGAGACCCAACAGTAGGGCCACATCCCACAGCATGTGCAACAAAGCTCATTCTTGGATCTGAAGGGCTGGAGATAAGAGCTGGGCTAATGAGTGCTCTGTAACACAGGAGAGTTCTTTGCAGATTGTGTTCAGACCTCCTATGTAGTGCCCAGACACCTGATATATGTTTAGAGACCACATCTGTTTTTCCTCTGTAACTGCAAAGACACAAGAACGATCTGGTTTTGATTTCTCATGGCACTCAATGACACAAGCTCATGACAAGATGTACACTTCAGAACTATCATATAAACGTGTGTGATCTTAATGTGACCTTTCAGTATTTTTCAGAGAGCTGGTGTAAGAAAGCTCGTTTGCATTTGGAGGCATTTGTGGACTAGGACTAGAACAACTGGGATAGACTTCTGTTGTACCTCATAGCCAGTCATTACCCTGTGGCACTTCATGATGCTAACATGTCTTTCTGCAGTGCAGTACACACTCACATTCTTCCTGCCTCGGGGTTTATATCGCAGACTGAGTGTGTGCCTTGCCCAGAGCAGGGTTTTTCTCATGATAAGCTTAGCTTGTGCCTCTTTTTCTCTTTTATACTGCATTGATTTTTCATTGTTTTTCAGTATTGTTTAAGTTACATGCTTGCCTGAAGCGTTAATCAGGATCAGAGTGCTAATACACGATATAAACATAATCTGTACCCTAGAGCACTTGTAAGAAAAGAATGACCATAAGCAATAAGCTCACTTCTTGCCATTGAAAGAGCCCAAGCTTTGCCTGAAGTTTAAAGCTGTTCTGATAATAAGTTCTGTCTTGGAGAAATGAAAATGTGCAGGTCTGATAGCCAGATGGCCCAGCTGGTCAGCAGTTCACATTTGCAGATGGTAGTTTTGGAGAGCATTAGGAGAGGAAAGAATATTCACAGCGCATCCATTTATGAACTGCTTCAGCTTTATTTGCTATCATTAGATTCTGAGTCAGTTTTCCTAGCCTCAGAGCTTTGTATGCACACTGCAGCTACAAAACCAGCATGGCTGAAGCACACAGAGCAAAAGGAGAAACTGCTGAGACAAAATATTAGATAGCCAGTGTCGGGATTCCAGTGGTTCCTGGTATAATGTAATTAGAGCCTTGTGCTTCCTTGCCAGACCTATCTTGGATTATGAAGGGAGAGTTTATGATGGGAGAAGCAGCCCTAGAAGCAGCAGATATGACAGTGGTAGTGCCAGGGGGCACTGTGAATATAACCTTATAACTACAAGGTAAGGAGTCAAAAGGTGGGCTCTATACTTAAAAAAAAAAAAAAAAAAAAAAAAAACCAACAACATTCCACTGCTAGATTTATTCCATGTCTGGAGCATCCTGACCCATTTCTTCTTAATTCTCTGGGTCTAAGCACGCTCAGTAAGTGGCTGTTTGCGTGGATGGCTGTGGTGTGTGAGTAATTTCATTGCCCAGAGGAGAGACGTTCAGCCAAGATTCTTGCCACTTGTAAGAATCACTCAGTGCTCAAGTTCACTGCTTGAGATTGTATCACTTCCTTTCGTAGCCACCACTCCCTTCCCAGAGATACCACCATGTCCATTTCCCCGAGAAGCCACAGGGTGCCGTTCTACATGGACAGCTTAAACTGTAACAGCACCAGGTAAATGGCTGGTTTTGATGGTTGTGATGGAATCTTCATGAAACTGCTGTGGAACAGGAGCTAGGAAGCAAAGCCAGAGCAAAGAGAGAAGAAAGGTTTCCAGGGAGTAAATGTGTTGCAGAAATTCCCTTAAACAGCTCCTAGTCAAAAGCTACCCAGCACAGGGTCTGTGTTACACACATATCTGGTCTCTTGAGATTTTTTCTATGAGAGTTCTAGAGCAGAATGAAAGGAGACTGAATGGCTGGTTCCTGGCTACACTCCCTTGGCCAGAAATCAGCCTTGGCAGAGATGATTGAAAAAAAAAACAACACCACAACACTCAAATAAAAGAGAAATATCAAGAAAGAAGGTAATCCTCTCCAGAAAGCCAGTGATTGAATGACTGAACTGGTGGAATACTGGTATACCATAGTGGAATATTGGTACTCAGCTTTCTGCAGTCCTTCATGGCAGCATCAGTCCATCTGTGTGCAGCCTGACACTATGTGGAGGCACTGGCACGGGTCTCACTGTTGGATCTGTAAAGGGGAAATGTGTTCTGGGTGTGAGAGATCCTCTGATAGGCAAGACCAGCTTTATCCTTTGAGGCAGAATTAACAGCTCTCATTGCTGAATGGATAGGCATAGCTTTTTTCTGAAGATGTTTTAGTAGCCACTGATTTGCCACCTTCTCTCTGCTATAGCTTTGGACGTGATTAAGCTGGGGACTGTTATATTGGACCTTGGCCAATATGCTCCCTTCTCCTTTTCTCCTGCACTATGCCAAATGCAGCTTCATTCTACAGTTGCTTCCATTCAGGGTGCCTTGGCCAATGTGCCCCCCTCTCCTCCTCTCCTGCAACATGCCATATGCGGTTTCATTCTACAATTACTTCCTTTCAGGCTGCATTCTGGTCTGTGCTCATTTGAAGATCTTTTGATCTCTTCTCCCATGGCTCCATAAACGAGACTTCTCCAGATCACTTCTGCCAATATATTGCTGCCATATATTGCTGATATGTGGCAGGCATATATAGAGGAAGGATCCCCTTTGACCTGCAGTAAAGATAAATGAATCTGGGCGGTTAAGAGATTTAACATTGTGCCTTTCCAAATTACCTTTCTAACAGCAGTGGTAGGTCTTTTCTTGGCTGCCAGTTTGGATCGTGCTATGGCTTGTGTTTCCAGTGCCCACAGACTATTCTCTCTCTTGCCAGGCTTCTTTCGAGCTCAAGTGAGAGGATCTGCACTCCAGTTGCCACCTTACCATACAACAGCCCAGCAGCCTCTGGGTACCAGCCCGATTCCAGCACTGCCGGGTAAAGAGCAAAGAGTGGCCATGATCCTTCAGTAATGCAGGTTTTACATGTAGCCATCCTGTTTGGTGAATGTAATCCAGGCTTTGCTGCTTGTTCTTTGGGCCATGGGATATTTCCCAGCTTCTTCTACTTAGGAATACAGACACTGGTGGCCACCCAAAAGAAAAAGAGGTGCTGACTGATTTTCTCCAGGCGGTCTTTTATAGACACTAGAATGTAGCCCATAGTGTAAGCTGTACCTTTGGCAAAATCATGAGTCCTCTTAAACACACTGTAAGCTGGAGGGACATGATGGAGCTCTCATGCCATGCGCTCACAAAGAAGCAGAGGAAGGCTCTTTACCTCATCAATAATGAGCCAAGTGCATCAGATCCTGTCAAGCCTTGAACAGGATCTGTCTTTCTTTTTTTAAAGATAGCTCAGGATTTTGGGATTTGTAGTTTCCACGTGCTCCATCTCAAAGATGGAAACTGCTGCACAGTTTAACTCGATTTAGGGAGGGGCTTCGAAATTGTGACAGGTCAGCACAGGCCTTGCCACAGCCTGCCTATCACAGTGCCCGTCTAAATCGCAGAAACACATACACATGGAAAATGTCTATGCTGAGTACAAAAAAAAGAAAAGCTTTAAGGCTTGTCTTTCTGTAGCTGTGACACGGTTTAGTTTTCTTGTATAAGAAGAGAGGATTAATCATAGCTTAAAGGCAGCGATGAAAATGAACCATGGAGAAATAGCGTGATTAGTTCATTTCATGGCTCTGGGAAGAGAGCCGGTGGGCACGGTGTCTCCCCTCAAACTGTGACAGAGTTCCAGACAGACAGACAGACAGATGGGGGCATGTCATTTTGAAATCAGAATTTTAAAGAGGGAGGAAGATGCAAGAAAGGTCAGCATTGTAAGAAAAAAAAACATCTCACAGACAGACCTGTATCAATTTATAATGCATGAGAGCGCCAGAGATATTCCAGGGACAAAACAGTCAGTGTAGGTATTGCTGTGGGTTTTAATGTTAAAGGACAGAACCATGAACTCTCTAAATACTTATTGTGTGCGTAATCCTGACATGATTTAAAAAGGACTTATCCCTGCAAAACAGAGGATAACTGGATGAAAGTGTTATACTATCCATCCCATTCTTTCTAATTAACTTGATTTGTTTTGGTGGGTTAATTAGAGGGCATATTAGGTGTTATTTAGCAAGAACGCTTGAGATTCAGTATTTATTTGAGAACAACAGCATCTCGCTCCTTTTTCATGCACACAGTACGTGTCCAAGTGCACACATGTGGTCCCCTGTGCTGTCTCTCATTAGTTTCAGCCTTTTCTAATGCAAATGCATCTCATTCTGCTTCCATCTACTCCTAGAAAAGGAGTCCTCTTTGTGAAGGAGTACGTGAACAGCAGTGAGCTATCAGCTTCCCCACGCTACGGCAGGTACGAGGAAAGTACACAGTCAGTCATGTGTCCGTATACAAGTGCAAAACAATCAGCATATGACTTTGCCAGCTAACGCGCACCAAGCTGGAACCATTAGCACTGTGTCAGCATGGCACTGTGCCTGAGCTAATTAGCTCTGGAGGGATTATTGCATTGGGTGGGCAAAGAGTTTTACTAAGACAGCAGTACTGCTCTGGGGACCCGGAGAGATCTCACTACAATGCTGCACTGTGCTGCCTTGTCCCATTGCAGTGACAGGGGGACCCGTGTCCCGTAAGCCCTTGTGGAGGGGTTAAACTCCCGTGCTTTGTGAGGTCAGCCTGTGTGAGAGATGACAGTAAAGACACTTCACTGCAGTTCCTCAGGCTGCACATTTGGCACTGTCAGGCTTCACTGCACATTTACACACAGAAACAAAAAGTCTGGAATTGCTGAGGAAATGTGGAGTTTGTGGGAGCTCACTCAGAGAGTCTTCTATGAGAAGATGCCACTCTGAGGCGAAAATCTTCATTCTTTTGTTCTGCTCACAGGTAAATACATTCCAGATAGGCACCAATATGACTGAGAGCAGAATGTGGCTCTGGGTATGCCCTGCTTACACTGACGTGGCAGCCAGTTAATGCCACATTTGCTGCCTCCCTGCTGGCATTTATCCTCCCCCAGTGCTGTGCTGACATTGCTGTGGGAGCTGATTACAGACTCCATAAATCTCCAGCCTTTCCCATAGGTCTGCAAAAGCAGATCTCAGCAGCCAAAGATAAGCGTGTTGCTGCACCATCTAAAAACCTCGAGCAAATGGGGGACGGAGAGGGAACACAGCTAGGTGAGAGCAAGGATGTGTTTCTTGCCTTTTCCTGGCTGACAAGGAGTAAGTGGGAGGCAGCATGTGGCTGAAAGCAGTCTGGAGGAGGGAGCTTTCCCTCTTCTCTATGCTTGTGCCACCTCCCTCAGGCTCGTGGAGGCCCCATTTCTGAGTACTTCCCCAGTTTCCCAGCCGTGCTGCCCACATCCTGTCTCTCTCTGCGTTGACAGTGGCAGCCAGACACATTTCTCCCAGCTCTGACATCGGTGCTGTGGCCCCTAGATCTTTGTTGCCCCTATGTCTTGCCCTCGAAGGAACCCATTCTATGCAAATCTGCTTGGACCTCTGGGAGCAGCACTATGGGTCTGGCCCACACGTGGCTGCGGTATGGGGCTGGGGGCAAGACATAGCCAGCCCTTCACAGAGCATGCAGCGTGAGTGCAAAGATGGAGATAGCACTGCTGACAGTTTTACCTTGGAAGGACCATCCTTCTCTCCAAGGAGCAAGCAGCTGGAACTGCAGTTAGAACTTAATCATTAATGACTCCATCTGTGGTGTTCTTCCCATGTATAATTGCCAAGTGCTGACATTTTCTTCTGTCTCCTCTGGTAGCCTTGCAGATTTGACCAATTTGGAGAGGGGAACCTTCAGCCACCACAGCTATGTGTCCAGTGCTCCCCTGCAGAGGTAGGAGAGGTTGGGGCTGTGTGTGGGTTTTGGCACGCTGCTGAATAGAAATGACTATCACTTTTAGAGTATTGGTACGCGTTTGGTGAAATCACAGCATGAAATTTAAATGATCTTCAGAAAATACAGTGACACTGACTTAAAGCTCTGCACCGCTCTGCTGTTCTTGTCTCTGCATCCCTGGGTTATCACGTGTTCCTCCATAGTGTCACCTGGTGCCATCAGATACACGTAGAAGGAGGAATCTGGTGTGGAGCAGTGCTGGTGTCAAGAAACATCATTACCAGCGATGAGAAAAGAAACTGCTTGTGTTACAGAGGCACCATGGTGATGGAATTCACTTTTCTGTTCCTTCAAAGGTCCAGTGAACCTGCCTGCACTTACTGCAGCCGTGAGATCCGAGACTGCCCGAAGATCATAATAGAACACCTTAACATCTACTGCCACGAATACTGCTTCAGGGTAAACAAACAAAGAAACTTTCCTGCTGACTGCCTTCTCTGTGCTGCTGTGAAATAGGGTGGGGGGGGTGCAAATTCTGAAACTTTGTTGAACTTACATAGGATCAATGCTCACATCCACACTGGAGCAAAAAAATGATGCAGTCATTGCTCGTTGTGTCCCCAGAAGATTTTTCATCTCCCATAAACGCATATAAATTGTCATCTAGTAGATAGCAGCACCCTCTTCCCTCATGTCCCGGTGTTGGACTTAGTGCTTTGTGGCCTCTTTTTCCCAGCGTGGGGCTTCCAGAACCTCTGAACCTTTGTGCAGTTTACACGATGAGCCTGTGCAAATAGTGGGTGTGAGTGAAGGAAGCCTGCAGTGCCAACTGTCTGTTCTAAGGATGTTTAGTCTCAAAAGTCACTGCTTTGGCACCTTCACACTTTAAAAAAGAGAGACCATTTATATGACTTCCCTTATCTGCCCCCATCACACTACCAGCAGTGCATGGCACGTTGCTTACTGTTCAACCACCCTGTTGTCTCCTTGGCAGTGTGGAATTTGCCACAAAGCAATGGGAGATCTTCTGGACAAAATATTCATCCACCGGGATATTGTCCACTGTGACAAGTGCTACGAGAAACTCTTCTAGGTGAGTCCTCCTTCATGGTGTCAGCATACAGAACTGTATGAGAGAGCTCATGCAGTGTCTGCTGAGTGAAGAGCATTTAACCCTCATCATCACTGAATTTTTCAGTGGGTTTTTGTGGGAAGTTGTGAAACCTGTTGCAAAAGTAGCTAGAAATACATTCCAGCTGGGCCCAGGGGTCTCAGTCAGAACCTGGGGTCGTAATGTGACACAGACTCAGAGGCTGACAGTCCTCTCTCAGGGTAAAATTCTCTCTCCTGACCTGGTCTAACCTGCTTTATGTAAAGCACTGGGAAAACTAGAGAGTTGTACATCCTGTTGACAAAGAAACAAGGAATTAGACTGGATAACATTTTGTTTTATTGGATCATCTGGATGGAGTACATATCGACACAACGGCAACTGGAAACCCTGGCAGTGCACTGAAGTTGTGATAAGGTGCCTCCATTCCTTCCTCTGCCTTGTGATGGAGAGGAGGAGGGAAAGAGGCACCTGTCTCACCGCGTACGTGGCTGCTTTGTTCATCTCTTAATGCAATGTGACTAGCTAGTATTCTTCATCCCCTTCCTGCTCATCTGCTCCACTGACCTTTGTAGTGCCATGTTTTGTGTGCTACTCAGCTCCTGTGTTCACCTTCTCTTTATTTCCTTGCAGGGTTTTGCAAAGCTGGAGAAGGCAGCCAGTGGAACGTCCTCAGCAGCACATATCTGAATACATCCTACCAGCTCCTCACTGGCTAAGAAAGCAGAATTCCTGCTCCCCTCTTCTGCAAATTACTTTCCCTCTCGCTGCCTCATCACAATGAATGAGTTTAACATCTGCTAGCTTATGCTGTCAGCTGCACGCAAGACAAGTGCCAATGTTAACAAGATAAAGCAGTGTCACCTATAAAAGATAGGCGGGCTGATTTTCCAAAGGTGCTGAGCCCCTCCGCCTGCCTTTAACTTCGTTAAGGATTCCAGATCGTGCCTGTGCTGGGAACCAGGCACAGCTCCTTACGTCTGTTTAATTTAATTGCGAGAAACCTTTCCTGCTTATTTTTTCTCTTTAGTTTCTGCAATCGGGTTGCGGCTCAGTGCGTGTCAGCTGGCACAAAGCAACCAGCTGTAAGAGGTGTTAAACACCAGATTTGGATTCTTGGGAGGGTCTGAACGTAGCTCCTAGCAAAGCCTGTTTCTGCTTCTTTCACCCTCCAGATTCTGCCTAGGAATAGCTCCTGCCTGCTTTCTGCTGGCTTTCCGTGGGCTTCCAGGAGCACTTGCAGACTCACTTCAATCACTTTTTCGGTGTGTCAGCTTGAATTTCCCTTCCCTTCCTACTCCCTAGGGGATTCCTTCAGCAGTCTGTGTGTCTGCTGTCTGTTTGGGAAGATAAACTACCAAGTGAAAGAGCGTTAGCTCGGCCTCTGTAGGGGCCTCTGATGGTAGGGGCCCAGCGTGTGCCAGAGCATCAGTACCTCCCTTGGCTCTCCTGGCCAGAGAGGACATGCGAATTCTGCCCACCTCACCACGGCTTGCCGCACTGGCTCCTTTACTGCTGCAAGTTATTTACATCACAAACGCTCACTCCCCGCACTGACCTTCCAGCAGGTGCTGTACTACTGAAAGTCAAGTTGCCTAATTTTAACCCTTAGTTCGGATGCTCAGAGATGGAGAAAGCTGAACACTGGAAGCTCTGGAGCTCTGTGCCCTCAGTGTCCTGCCCTGAACGTGCCCCTTTTCTTTCACAGCATTAGGAACGTTTGCAAAGCACCGGTTCTGCAGCAGCTCCTACATGCCAACGGGGGACGGCGAAAGCTCTAAGCAGACTATTGTTAGGCAGATAAATCTTTATGACCTTAGTGACGGAAGCTGGCATGCATGCAAAAGCTTAGCGAGTTAGTGTTTTTACAGCACCAGCACTACGCTGCTTCAGTAAATAGCCATGGCCTACAATAAAGCCAACTGTGAGCGTGACCTTAGCAGCACCCCAGCTCAAATCCTAAGCAGCAAGCTTCACAGTGAGACCTGAAAGCTCGTACCCGGGGAGGCCCAACGTGCCTCCGCTGCTGAGTTGTTAAGCTGTTAAGAGACGACGCTTTCTGAACAGGCCTACGCGTACAGGTGTTGGTTTGGGATGTAGCAGGTTTGCGCGGTCCCCTCGGCGCTACGTTGTATTTGTGTCACGGCAGCGCAAGCCTCTAATAAACCCGCGGCTCGAGCGCATCCTTTAATGTCTCCGTGCGGAGGTGGGGAGCGGCACCGCCACGGAAACAGCGGCTCCGCGGTCCCGGGCTCGGCCCGAGGGAGCCCCGCCGGCGTCGGGCGGGAACCCTGAGGGGACCGCGGCCGCGCGGGAACCCTGAGGGGACCGCGGCCGCGCGCCCCGCTCGGCTCCGCGCACGCGCGGCGGCGTGAGGGAAGGGGGCGTGGCCGAGGCCCGAATGCGCGCGCGGCGGCGGCGCCCTTCTCCCGCCCGGCAGCGGCGCTCCGTCCGTCGCCGGAGGAAGGAGCGGCGGCGGCGGCCCGCAGGTACGTGCGAGGGGGCGGGCGGCGAGCGGCGCCGGAGCCCCGGGCTCGGTTCCGTGCGGCACCGGCCGCGCCCCGGCCCGTTTCGGCGGCTCATCGTCGCGGCGCCGGGTCCCCGCATCCCTCCGTTCCGGATGCCGCCCGGTGCTCGGGGCCGGGCCGTCGGTCGCGTCTCCCGCCACTCCCTTTGTCAGCGGGGCCGCGCGCCGCCGTCCGAGCCTCGGCTCACCGCGGGGCTCCGTCGGGCTCGCCGTGTGCGGGAGGGGGCGGCTCGGGGCGGAGCCGCTTCGGAAACGCCTCGAGACCCCGGGGGAACGGGGAGCCGGCGTTCGCTTATACTCGCTCGGTGGGTGCAGCGAACGCGGCGCCTCGTGGCTCCCGGAGAGCGGCAGCGCATCTGCGGCTGGAGCGGCGCGTTGTACCGCCCCGCAGAGCGATGGCTTCGGGACGCCCGAGCCGTGCCGCGATCCGCCGCCCCGTGCTTCTCTCGCCGTGCCGCGATCCGCTGCCCCGTGCTTCTCTCGCCGTGCCGCGATCCGCTGCCCCGTGCTTCTCTCGCCGTGCCGCGATCCGCTGCCCCGTGCTTCTCTCGCCGTGCCGCGATCCGCTGCCCCGTGCTTCTCTCGCCGTGCCGCGATCCGCTGCCCCGTGCTTCTCTCGCCGTGCTGCTATCCGCTGCCCCGTGCTTCTCTCGCCGTGCCGCCGCCGCTTGCCGCTGTCCCTTCGGCTCCGGTTCTGCCGCGCTCATTGCGGAGAGCGCTTCGTATCGGCGCGCGGCGACGTCGGCATGCGCTGCGTGTGTGTGTGAGTGAGTGAGCCCTTCTGCGGGGGAAACCTGGCAGCGAACAAAGGCTGTTTTCGCCGCTTTCTTCGCGCTGTCACTGTCTGACGTCAGTACTTCGCTAATTGCGTTCCCTGACTTCGCTCTCCTCGCGTGTTCCGTTTGAGGCCGGCTGGGGGCTGAGCTGCGGTGCGTGGTGAGCTGGGCGCCCTTTGGCCCGGCCCCACCGCACCGCAGTCGGCGCACGTGTTCGGAGCCGTTGCGTTCATTTGTTCTTTTCCGCTCCGTTTTTCCACTCGGTCTCCTTTGCTCCTTCAGCTTATCCTGATGGACGCTTTTGGTGTTGAAGTCCGATTTCTTGGCGGTGCACGTGCGCATTTCCTCAGGCTTTACGTGTCTTCCCTGTCTCGCAGCGAAGCGGTGCGTTCCGGATGATGGTGGTTCCCGGCAGCGCCCCGCTCATCCAGCAGGACCGAGCTCTGGAGCCAGACTTGGGGCGAGGGCCGACGCAGAGCTCCGCCATGGGCCCCGGCACCGAACCTACGCCTGGAGAGGTGGGCCCGGAGCTGGAGGAGGTGCGGAAGCTGCAGGAGCTGGTGAGGAGGCTGGAGATCCAGAACCAGCACCTGAGGACGAGGAGTCGCAGGAGCATGCTTGGCACGGCTCTGCCTGGCGAGGCGCGCGCCGGCGTGGATAACCACACCAGCGGCATGGAAATCAACAACAGCATCAACGCGATCGCCGAGAAGCAGGAGCTGCACATCATGGCGGATCTGCACAGCAAATTGAGCAAAATCAGGAAAGAGGAGGGGGAGAACAACTGCTTCAAGAAGGACGTGGATGCTCAGGTGCAGTACGGTTGCCTCAGCGCTGCTGAGGAGTTGTCTTCCGACACGTGTAAGGCGGAGATGGAGACGGATGATAACGTCCGGTGTCCGTCACGTGTGGATAGGAGTCACAGCACGGAGCTGATGGGAAACTTGGTCGTGGCAGGCATTGATTCCTCGGTTAAAATAAGCCAACAAAACCCCAACGACAGATGCGGAGTTATAGAAAGCTTCCTGAATAACACAGCCCTGGATGAAGTGAAAGTGCTCGAACTTGAGAACTGCAATGAAGAAGAGGATAGCTGGTATGTATTTTGAACCTTTGGTAATACGTAGAGTTTACAGTAGTGAGTTCTGCTTAAACATGCCATTTTTATTTTAAGATACCGAGTGGTTCTTATGCACCACTTTCCTTTCAGCAGCAGGAGTGCAACTTCCATTATTGATTGCCCTTATTTTTAAGCCCACTGTTCCAGAATGCTTTTTTTTCCCCTCTATCAGCTGAGCTGTAAGGCTGCACTTTTCCCCCTTAAGCTGCTGCAGCACGTGCATCAAGCATCCTTTGCCCATTAGTTTGTGGATGATGCAGTGGGTCTTTACACTTTTTGTACATAAATGTCAAATGCTGTATTTAAGTAAGGATTTGGTAAAACAAACAGAGCTCAGAGCCCCAGGAAGTTGTGGCGTTTGTGGGTATCTAAGACAGCAGCACTTCCATTCCCTGAATCTGGTCTCTTGGCAGTTAGCTGGTTTCTTTTGTTCCGAGACGTCATCTGAAACAGATCAATGATGTAATGCTGAACTGCCTTTACTCCGTGGGGCTCCACCAGCTGCCTCCTTTACAGCCTGTTTGATAAACCAGCAGGTGAATTTCCAGCGCCCTGCCTAAACTGGTTAAAGTTTGAGGCTGACTCCTGCTCGTGCAGTAGCTGTGACGTAAGGATTTATCTGGTGTTCTTAAAACTTGGTAGGATAGCCTCAGGGATCTGCAAACGGTGTCCCAAACTTATTCAGCTGGAGACGAGTCTGGCAGTGAAGATGGCATTCCAGATTGGTTGCCAAATACAAAGCGAGTCTGAAAACTCATTAGTTCTTCTGAGAATAAACGTTTGTTTGTAGGGGGAGTAGAGCTCAGTCGCTTAATGATGTCAGCTCAAATCTAAATTGCAGATTTTATTCAAAAGCTGGAGAAAGCGTTTTTCTGGTGTCAAGATGAGGGAAGTCTGATTTTCAGCGTGAGTTTTGGAAAGGAATGTGTGAAGTTAGAAGTGCTCTTCTCAATCGATATATGTGTTTTTTCTCCTGGGCAGTCAGAACCAGGTTATCCTGACCAAGAAAGCAGAACAGCCGGGGGTCTGCCCAGGCAGTAAATGCTGAGCAGTGGAGCCATTGAGTTTGTTGATCTTTGCTTGAGTTGGTGACTTATGATCTTTACCAAGAATGGAGGTGGGAGCTGATAATGTGTGTGGAGTCCATAGTGAGTGCCTGTGCTTCCTGCTGAGTATCCAGAACTGTCTTTGTATGAGCAGCTTGTGCTCTGTGCAGATCCGTGCGGGGTCCTGTCAGCAGCAGGCAGATAGCAGAGGGTCTGTGGTTTTCTTTGTTTTTTATTTTAAGAGAAAACCCTTAATGCTGTAGGGATTTAGGATCAACTTTAATAAGGTGGCTTTGCTGATTGGAGGGATTTAGCACGGCCTGGACAGCAGTAATAACTAGATATGTCAAGCAGTTAGAGTGAACAGCTTACTGTGTTGTTATTTTGGCAGCCAGTTACGATATTTTACACAAGGGAAAATCAGCTGCCATTGAAGCACATCGTGTATGCTCAGCTACTTCTGACTGTGGGCAACATCTGAGAAGCTGATGGTGGCTTTGTGTTCTCCCATCCCTGCAGCAGAGTGCTCCTTCAGGCCGGCCCACCTTCCCATAACCATGGCACACCAGCAGGGCTCACCTTGCGTCGTGTACAGACACAGATGGGATGGGTGCGTGTGGTGAAACATGAGGTACAGCACTGCACGCGGTGACTGTAACTCAGCACTGCTGGCTCTGTGTCCCTTGACTTGTTCCCTCAGGTCGCTTTCTCAAATAGCTCTTCAAAATTGTAAATCTCCCCGAAGCCGATCCTGAGCTGTAGGAAGGCAGAGGGGAGCTGAGGCAGGGGAATTCTGCCTCGTTTGTCATCCCCGCCAGCTCCCCCCAGCTCCCCCTGCACGACGACTGTGTTGTGTTTCTCCTGTGGATGTAGCTCGTTGTTCACGCCATGGTTTGCATTGGGTGTTTTGTTATGTATCCCTGTGCTGCCTATTCTGTGCTCCTCGCTTTTCCTGCTCAGAGTCAGGAAAGGGAGGGTTTGGATTGGAACTGTGGTGGGGTGATTCGAATTCCAGCCACCCCTGAAACAGTGGCCTTGTGTGAAAGGGAGAGAAGTATTGAAGAGGTCGGACTTCACTCTTCCTGCTTTCTGGATTAGCTTGTTTCTGCCCTGCCCCTTTGTGTTTCCATTGCTGGAAGGAGCGCCAACTCCTCCATACATTGCCTCGTTCAGCCATCAGGATCAAGGACAAGTGTGGCCGCGAGGCTTTGGGCCCTGGGAATCCCTGTGTGGCTGTTGCAACTGCACCTCGCATGATTTCCATCCCCCATGTCCTGAATTTCAGCTGAAAATGGGCTGTGACACCTTTGCCTTCTTGCTGCCTCCTGTTTGAATTGGGATGTCACTGTTTTTAGCTGCTTGGTATGTCAGAGAGAGGCATGCAGCTTCAGAAGTTCCCTCAAATGGAGATGTGATTCTCCTGAGGACAGGGCTGGGGCAGAGCTGCACTCACTCAGTGTGATCCAGAGGCCATGCAGTGGTTCTGCTGCAGTCTTTCCTTGCCAACAACTGCATGAGTTAGCAGCAGTAACTTCAAGCTTTTCAGATCTTTGAAAAGCTGCTGGGGTATTTTGAACTGTATCAGTTGCCTATGTTGCCTTAATGCATTGTCTTACAAACATTCCCTGCTGCCTAGCTTGTTTTAGTGGTGCATTGTGCCTTTGCTTAGCTGCAGGAAGCCATTCTGATGGCAGTTGTGATGTCTGCTCGCCTGCACTGCCACAGTGCAAGGGACAGATCCTCACAAGTGCAGCAAGAGCTGCTCAGTGCCTTGTGGTCACCTTGCAGGCTCATTCCAGGACCTTAAGCTAATGCAGCATTCAGAGCTGCTTTGCCTTGGTGACTCGATTTTCAGCACTCGGTCCAGCAGGGTTCCTCACCAGACAGACACAGAGGAGC
The DNA here is from genome assembly GCA_023055505.1 of Callipepla californica brunnescens. NCBI lineage: Eukaryota > Metazoa > Chordata > Aves > Galliformes > Odontophoridae > Callipepla > Callipepla californica. Next base: position 8,168,075 of record JALIRH010000013.1, read on the forward strand.
AGTGTCTCATGTTGTGCTGCACAGCCAGGCCCCTTGCCTCTCACCAGAGGTTTCTTCACTGCATGCTTCATATGGGGCAGCAAAACACATGGAGTAATGAAGAGGAACCGAGCTTGCACTGCCTGAGGTTTTCTCCACAGATGCAGTAGAAATCTCATTGCTATTTGATGAATTACACAGCAAATCCTGATATATCAGACTGCCTTTTAGCTCGGTGTCTGAGTTTTGTATCAGGCCTTGGAATTTGTGGCCTTTCCCCAAAGCTGCTGAAAAGAGCAAAACTGATGTGAAATGAAGCCAGGATTCCTCTGAAGACATCTCCTATAAATTGCCTAGCAGTGCTCTGAAAAATGGAGTTGTCCTTACTTAATTGAGTTTAGTTAATTTATAAGCAAGGCCATCTGTGGCCGATAGAGCTGTCAGCTGAGGAGTCAGCCCTCGGCTGCCTGCAGGACAGGCTGCTCTGCTCTGCTCTGCTGCAGGTGCCATCATTTCCAGCTGCCGTGGTCCTGAGGAGCAGCACTGTGAGAAGTAACCTCTCAGGAGGAGTGGAGCAGCACAAGGACTTCCTGAAATGCAGCGAGGTTTTCTCCTGCAGTCTAAGATAAGCAGTGACCTGCCCTAAGGAGGCTGCTGGCCTCTTTTTCCTTTGGTGCGAAATAAACCCAGAGAGAGAGCTCTTCTTTCTCTTTTATTCAGTCGGAGCAGTTGTAATGCTTGCTTGCCTGTGCAGAAGCAGCAAGGTCTGCTTTTGATGTCTGTCATAAAACTCAGTGTTGTACATACAGGAATCTTTGTGTCAGTGTTTCCCAGCATTTCCTTTGCTGATAGCGAAGTAGTGTTGGGAGTTCTTTTACTTTGCATGTGGTTTTATATAAAGTTTGGTATGAACAAACTCCTGGGGGGGGGAACCGTGGCTGCACAGGCTGAATTAAGGCTATTTGATGAGGTAGGGTGTATGTGAAGGCATGCAGGGAGCTTACCCTGTGGCCTTTCTTGTTCCAGCTCTGTGCTTCTGAAGTGGTTAAGGTGCTGCTTTGCACGTGATCAGTTGCAGTTCATCCAAGACTGTAAGCTGATTAAATGTGGTTATACATAAGGCTTATCCTGTTTGCCTGTGCAAAGTGATGCTGGGTACATTACAGCTACCTAAAACTCGGCCTTTGGAAGAAGCTGCATAACATAACAGTGTCAAAGAACACCGTATGCAGTTCGTACTTTCTAATTGTTGGAGGGTTTCTAAAGCTTTTAATTAAATGGTTTTTGCCCATACAGAGCCGTGCTTTATTTGTGTGTTTAACCAAAGAAAGCATAAAAAACAGTTAGACTTCCAAAAGAAGATGAAGGTGAAGATGAATCAGCTCCTCACCCTCACCAGCTTTTGTCATTTTGATCTGTGAGATGTTTTGTGTGTGGGAGAACTGGAGGAAGGGGTGACAGGCGATGGCCAGAAAGCCACATGGAGGCAGGTGCCAGCAGTAAGTTTAGCATGCCAGGCTTGAACCTTGCCTTCGTGTATGTATTTCTCTGGGAAGCTGTCTCTAAGTGAGTTTAACTGCTGTGCTGATCAATTTGGTTTCTGGGTCGTGTTTTGGGATTTAATCTTCTCCCTCTTCTTAGCTGGGATGACTTTTCCATTGCTTCTCTAAGTGCTGCTCCTGAGGTTGTGTGAATTAACGAGTGATGTTGCTGTCCCTTCCCCATCCTCCCCAAGGCTGTACGTGTCCCCGAGGAGATCTGTGAATCAGAAGACGGGCTCTCCCCTGCAGTGGTGCCGGCAGGTGCTGGACAATCCCAGCCCGGAGACAGAAGCCGCCTGCCGAACCCTCATCAGCAGGCTGGACCAAGGTATGTGCGTTTCAGGGTTTTCAAGCTCCTAACTGAGGTCTTCTGATGCTTTAAAGAGCTTGAATATAAGATTACGTAGGAAAAAATGTGGTTTGGGGGCGAGTGATTGTATTAAATCTAATGTTAAAGCTTTTTTTTCCTACGTAAAAAGTTCTGGTACGGCTGAGTGTTTCTAATGCTGATCAATTTTGCTATCTCTTTCTGTAATTCACTGGGTAAAATAGTTGTCTGACACTAAGAACTTTCAATAAATAAATACTAAAATCTGTAACTTGCAGAAACGGTGCGAGTTGGACAGCTGTTCTTTCTTCCAGTTTTGTCATCCCCTAAAATGGGGTGCAGCGGTGTTTCTGAGAGCACAGGAGGATCGGTCCCATATTAACTGGTGGAAAAGCTCTTAGGTTGGATGCACAGTTCACTCCATTACACAAAGGAGGTGGTTTTGTTTCTACATATCTGTACTACATCACCTGGAAACCATTTCATGGATAATCCCACCTTTGTCTTTTCAAATATGCTCCTGGTTTGAGTTGAAGGTGTGCACTGAGCTGGATTGCAGACAGCTGAGGCACTGATGAGTCCGAAGAGAAGAAATAATGCCTTTCTGTGTTGTGCATCTTCTGTACTGTACAGCTTTCCTGTGCAGGCAGCTGTTTAGCCTTGAAATTCCTGGCTTAAGATAACTGACCGTGGTTTGTTCTCAGACTTCATTTCCTTCTGTAAAACATCCACGCTTAACAATTTATACAAAAACTCGTTCGGTGAACTCTTCACTTCCTCACCAAAATGCGTTGGGTTTTAGTGGTACTCCCACACCAAAAACTGAAGCAATCAATATTTGTTAGCTCCAGCTGTTTATACAGTGAATCCTCATTAATTTTCCTTGCTACCATTCTCCTCATTACCAGCATTTGGAGGGCAGTTTGGATGCATACAGATCACACAGAGAGTCATTACCTGAACGTTGGAGCTGCCTGTTCCTGAATTCAGTGAGCATGGATGTGCCAAGCTTTGCTGCCTGCCTTCTTTTGGAGTGTTTCTCTAACTCGAGTGCACGTCTGTGTGTTGAGTGGCTGTTTTTCACACTCATTTGCTCTCCTTTTAACCCGAAGTCACAGTTTTTCTGGTCTGATGTCTTTGATTCCATCGTTAGGAATTCAGAACGAAACATAAAGCTCAGTGATGCTCTCTAAAATGAAGGTGGGGTGTAATGGTGATGGGTATTTATGAAAGCAGCCGTCTTTGAAGACCAGCACTGAAACTCACAGCAACGTGGAACTGCTTCAAAGCACAGTTTGTCAGAAGTTACTCCTGGGATTCTTCAGAAGTGACAAAAGAAGGCCAAGGGGAGAGGGGCCCAAGGGGATGGGCACTGCTTTGCTGCCTGCACCTTGTCCCTGCTGCCAGCAGGATGCCTCGCTGCAAGTTCACCTGCTACAACATTTAACCTTGTTTGACCTTATGCCTTTCTTTATATTATACTATTTGTTTTGAAAACACAGTTTGATAACCTTTGTGGCTTTTCTGTATTCTTCCTTCTAGCCAGTAGATGGAAAAACCTGTATTGCAGTCCCCTGGCCTCTCCAAGTGCACATAATTTGAATACAGAGACAGGCTCCTGTAGCAATGCACTAAACTCTCCTGGGCATCTCAAATCGACTAACAAAGCACTACTAACCTGTGGCAGCTCAGGTATGGCATGACAGTAGAGCAGTGCAACCTGTGGTGTTTAAAATGCAAGGAGTGTTACTAATGGACACAGGGAAAAACTGTCAAGAGCTGTAAGTCCACCCGTGGGGTATTCTCACTTCAATTTGCTCTCTTAGCCAGGTTTCATCTATTATGTGGGAGAAAACCTCCTTGCATGCTAAATATCTTGTACTTGTTTGGTGGTTTTGTTTTTAGAGCATTTTGTGTATTTGTAATCTGACTCACTTTGGTCTCAGATAACGTTACCGTGTGTAGGTGTTAGTTATATGAAGTAACTTGGATTCTGGGTTGGGTTTTTTTTTGAAGTTTTTTCTTTTTTCCTACATTTTGTGAAGCTTCTTTTGAAGACATTGGTTAATGTGGGCAACAGAAAAAAAAAAAGCAGCTTTGTGCTTTGATAGAGAAGGCACAGCTTCCAGGATGTGTCTTTAAATTGGGTGAGTGAACAAAACAACTGAACACGAACAGCAAGGGCTCTCCATCAGACTTAGTTCTGTTTGGGGCAGGATTTCTTAACTCGGTGGCAACTCCAAGAAAATTCCTCTTGGAAGGCTGTGTTAGGTATAATAACAAAGCTTCTCCTCAGTGCCTTGGCCTCCAGACAGCATTTGTTTGTAAGCTGCTGCCTGAAGAGTCCATGTAGGCTCTGTCAAGGAGCATTTGTCCTGATGCAGTTCACGGGCTGTTTTAAGTCAAAAAGCTTTGCCTCTTGGGTCCTTATCAAAAGAATCTTCCTTTCTCTTTTTTTTCTTTTTTCTTTTTTCTTCTCTTGCCTTTTGTGGAGATCACTATATCCTAATTTGCATGTCTAAAAACAGAGCATGTTAACAGTTTCTGACTTGAAACTTGATGTTGAATGAACCTTTTTGGGAACAGCCCAGCACCTTGCAGATGTGTGTTTTCCCAGCTGCAGGAGATCTGCTGTAAATAGGAACCAACACCCAGCTCTGTTTTGTAAGCAGAAGGATGCACGTGCATTGTATTTCAAAGTTGAATTCTCTGGGGAAGAGAGCCCTAAATCAATTTCTTTTATCTGTAGTAAAAGAAAGGTTCCTTGCCTTTCATATGAGGCTGGTTGGTATCAGGGTTTAAAGCCAGATGTGTGACCTCATCGTTCTCACATAAAACAGTTACTGATGTTCCAGGCTGAAGTGTCTGTGCAACTTTGGAGCTGCTTCATCAGCTGTGTGAAGCTGAAGTTGCTGGGAGCATTGTGTAAATGGGAGAACAGAGAACAGGCTGCTTCCCTGCAGCATTGTGCCCCAGTTCTCCTTCCCACCCCTTTCCTTTCAGCTGAGAACATACGTGCTAATGGAGCTCATAGTTGGCTTCCAAGCTCATTGACTCGGATCTAATTTTTTTTTCTATGGAAACGTTTGCTTTTCTGCCATGTCCACAAATAACAATCAGGTTTCACCAGCAAATTCAGATAGTGACCAAGGTAGGGAAATTTGCAGGTTATTTTCCGAGCAGTTTATCTGCATGCAGAGTGTGTACTCCACTTTCAAGCAGCTCAGTGTTGTGGTGGTATTTCTCCTGCCTTAGGGGGCTGTTCTGGTGGATGATGAGTGTGTGACAGGAGGAACTTTGCTTTATTTCACGTCTCTCATGTTATTACGAAGTTGTTTTGTCAACCAAATGGAACACTTGAGAGGCAGCTGATGAACCATTCTTAGTCTAAAAAACTGTTCCTAATTTCTTTTTTCCCGTCTTTTTTACTGAGATGATTTTCTGTGCTTCCGTTGCCACCACCTAAATTTGAACTCTGCCCACTGTTCCAAGCTGTTCCATGCAGAGGAGGGTATGGAACTAATATAAGTTAAGTCTGTTGTCCTCCTGGCTTGGAACTGATGTGCAGCACTCAGAGCTCTGTCGATGGCTGTTGCATGCATCAGGGCACTTCAGCCTTCCTCTTTATTTGTTCCTCTTTTTCATGACTTACAGAAAGCTTCACTGGGAGAAAGATCCTTCCAGTTTGGTTTTTGTGAAGGTTTCATCACCTGTAATGTCTTACACTGTAAGAAAGAGAATGTAGTTAATGATAAGAGGAAAGAAACGAGTAATCCTTCTCAAGAGTGAGGAGGAGGGAACCCCACTTAAACTGTGCTTTCCATAAGCAATTTGTGTTACTGATTCTTGAGGTTCTGCAGTGTGAAAGCTGCTCGGGTCCTTTTGTTCCTCCAGTTGCCCACTGATACCATGGTTAGGCACTTCCTGCAACTTCGTATCTAGATTGGTGGCTGCCCTATTCTCAAAACAGGCAGAAAGAATGAATACTGACCTTAGAATTTCTAAGCTCAAACTTATCAATAACATCTGTATTGCCTTCTGTCCAGAAGGTGGCAAATTTCTCCCTCCACAATCATCTGCCTCCTTAAGACTGGAGGTTCAGAAGCTGAGCACTGTACCCTCAAGGCACTGCTAACTTCTTCATTATTTCCAGCAGACCAAAACTGCACTGGTTATTAGTACAGAGATAAATGCTCTTCTGCTCACTCCTGTTTTGTGTGTGCGTGTCTGAATGCTTGTTCTGTTCTTCCTTTTCCCACCTAAAGGTTACTTAAGCATGCATTCTGCTCTGAGCTCACAGTCATCTGTGGACAGCGAGCTGAGCACATCTGATGACTCCATCTCCATGGGGTATAAGCTGCAGGACTTGACTGATGTCCAGGTTATGGCACGCCTTCAGGAAGAAAGTACGTGACAGCAGTTTCCTATGTCATACAATTTTAGAACTATAGAGAAAAGGGGGTGCATTTCAACAGTTCTTCTCTTCCCCCAACAACAGAAGGGTCTAATAGATCATTTGAAACATTTCTGTTTTGCAAGGGCTTCCTATTGAAAATCCACAGCCACAAACTGCCACTTGAGAATGTCACTCCACTGCTAATTTGGAGAATATGCCTCTTAAAGCAGAGAATTGTCCTTAAGGTATTATCCAAAACCCCAACCGTGTTAAACACACCAGCAGCCTTCAGCTTTCAAAGTGTTCTATCCCAGACTGTCTCTCAAATGCAGGTGGTGTTTCGTGAGTGTTTCAGGGCAGTGGTGGCAGCTGCCAGGCTGGGTGCTGTTACCTCTCTTAGCCAACACACGAGGCCCTGCAGCTGCAGCATGCATAGTGATCCAGCTGAAAAAATAACCCAGCTAAGTGTTATCCTTGTAAATTTATTTCTTTTTGGAGCAAAGTTGCCTGCCTGCAGTCTGAAATAGCATTAGAAGCTGTCCGCAGCACTCAGTGTTACAAGCTGTGTTTTTCACAGAAGATGTGAGCTGTGTTCTGCTGCTGTGCCCAGAAGTTCGAAAGTACTAAAAGTGAAAGAGCTGAAATTACAGTTTAAGCTCTTTGGTAAAATGCTTGGAGATGGCTGTGCAAGTTTAACCAAGCATAAAGCGTGGCTGTCACAGTGCGGGGGGATTTCAGGGCCCTGCTCCAGCTCCTGTTACGTTGGTGAATTTCTGTTGACTTCAGTGTGATTTGAGTGAGGTCCTAATCAGGGTTTGAGGTGGAACAAAGTTAAGGAACAGTAATTGGAATTTGGAGTAAAAAAGCAGAGAACATGAGATGGTGTTACCATTCCATTATACCCGGGTGCAGCCCAGGACAAATCCTGTTAAAAGGAATCAAGTGAGTAATGGCCCTTTTAAAACTGTGGGATAAATACATATATACGTCAGAGAAATCCTGTCACATCACAGAGTTTCCCTCCCATGAGGTATGAAGAGATTGCTCCCCCTGCAGAATGATTCCGCTTTTCATACTGCAGAGAGAAAGACGTTTTTCAGAACGTGAACCAGCTCAGTTTTTAAAAGCCCTTCCAACCGGTTTGCTGGGTGAGTTACTGGGGAGAAGTGGCTCGTGTTGAGGGAGGCAGGAAAGCTTTGTAAGGGCACTAGCTGGGTGAGGAGCTAGGAGGAAGCCAGGCAGCTACACACGATGGGAGGCAGGTGTTTATTCACTAAGGGGGGTATATTAGCTCAGGTCTGCTTCCAAGGTGAAATGAATGTCCATCAGAAGCACTGCTTCTGGTTTGGTGCTGCGTGTGGGTCGGGACGTTCTGCTGTAAGGTGGGGTGACGTGGGGTTGCATTCCTGCCCTCCTGCAGGTCTCCGCCAGGACTGTGCCTCCAGCTCGGCGTCCGTATCGCGTCGCAGCTCCAGTGCCTCCCTGCACTCGCTGCGGAGGGGCACCTACAGCGACCAGGAGTTCGATACGTACAGCCTGGAGGACGAGGACGATTACGACTGCTCCCTGTCGTACCGCAGTGCTCACAGATACTCGCCGTCTCCGCTCAGCTCCCCCAGGTGTCAGTCCCCTTCTTCCAGTGTGGATTACAGCAGGGCATCCACTTCCCGCATCCGTCCCCCGCGGAGATCCGTGCAGAGCCCCATGCAGGACCGGCTGAAATATGCCAGCAGTGAAGGTGAGCCAGCCCCGAGCCTGTGATGTCACGTAATTAACACATGGCTGTTTCAGAGTGTTCATTTCAGAAGTGCTGCTATGTACTGGGAACAGTTGATTGGGATTAATTACACACCTGTCTACCTTAAGTACATGGATTTTTTGAGGAATAGGCCAAACCATTGTATATCTTGCTTGCTACTGGAAGCAGCAAGTGGTGAACTTGCTCTTTCAGAGGAGATGCGCCACAGCATGCCCAACCTGGCCAGGACCAGCCTTCGAGCTCTGGAGTCAGTGAGAAGCAGCCGCAGCTTGGAGTCGGATCTGCAGGTGCCCAGCAGTCGGCTTTCAAGAATTCAGCAACCATCAGCAAGTCAGTGCAATGTTTCCTGCACGCTGCTCTTGTAGATATCTTTTTTTTTTTTATTTTATTTTTGTCCTTCTCTGTTTAAACCTTCCTGACTGCAGTGGAAATGCTCCATCACGGCTTGATGCAGTGATGGAGCACCTGGTGGGAAGACAGGGCTAACATGGGAGCTCAGGTGCATGCAGTGTGCTGAGTGACTGGAAGGGCTGGAGCCAGGATCCACCCCTTCCCTGAGCTCATTTAAGGGGTGGCAGTGGAGGTGAGGGTATGTTTCTGGAGATCCCTGCCTACCTGAGGCCTTCCAAGGGTAAGCAAGTTTTCTCCCTTAGTTTCAGTGTCCATGGCTGCTGCATTTGAGCTCGTTCTCATTTGTTACAGCCACAGACATTGCCACCCCACTGTTACTGCTGTACTTCACATCACGTCGTAGCCTTAAGAGACCCACTGTCCTGATCTGTTTTTAAAATACTGAGTTATTCTTTATCATTCTGTTTCTAGGTCTGGCTCCCAGTAAGCTCAGGTACCCCTCCAGTGCTGGGCAGTCTCCCCTAACTGTGCGACAACCAATGAAGGCTGCGTCGTGCACAAACTCTCTGCTAACACCCAGGCAGCCGGTGAAAGCTTGCACTTACACAGCTCCTGTTAGTGGAGTTCGGAAGCCACAGGCTTCTTCACTGAGCACAGGGTCTTCCAGTGGCAGTTCCTCTACTAGAAGCATGGTCACTGTGGCAAAAAATTCACCCATGAAAGCACGCACATCTGTTGGAGGAACGTCAGTGCCCAAGAGCAAGCTGACACCGCCATCCAAGAGGTGAGACTTGAAGCCTTGCAGGCTTGATTCTCTGCCTTTATTTCACAGATTAGAAACTTTTTTTTAATAGAGCGATATTCATTTTGGATTTCTTTTAAAGAGAGCCATGAATATGGAGGTGAGGCAGAGCTACTGATTATGTCTCATAAGCCGATGGTCTGGGAAGGTTTTGAGTCACGGGCACAACTCTGTGTAAGAAATGAATGGTGTGGCATATTTTTATTTGGTGCATGCCCTTGGCTTTAGGAAGGGGAACATCTTTCCAAACACCTATTTAATTAACTCTCTCTATTGGGAATATGACTTCTTCCCAGATAACTGGCTTCGAGGCCTCCACCTTTAGCTAGAACGTTTTCCAAAGCCCAGTGAGTCCTTATGAGAACCTGAAACCTAGGCATAATAGATGTATACTTTAGACAAACCTTGATTGTTGGTCCTGTAGCATTAAAATAACTTCATATCCTTTTCAAAAGGGTGAAACCAAAACCCAAAGTACCCCTAACCCACAACTTGTGTTCTTGTTGCACAAAGAATAGATTTAGAGGCTATATTTTAACTCAGAGTGGTGCAGAGGGAGCAGTTAAAAACAGTCCAAACTCTTTTAGCATTTATGATTGGGTGCTTAGATATCCACTGTTCCAATATATGAAGCCTGTAGATAGTCGAAAGCAACGGCTCCTTTGGTAGAGCATCAACTCCTTAAAGTGGTTGTACCAACCATTTGCATGGAGTGCTTTGTGCCATTAGAGCTGGGTGTTCTGCTCTGGCACGTGGAAATCCCTTACCAAATCCCCCAAAGTTACGTTTTTTACAGCTATTTTGCAGTGCAGTTTTAATGTAAACTTTTACTGCGAAATTGATTCGATGTCAGATTGATAAACAGTATTGTAGTCTGACTCTGTGATGTGTGGATGTCCCTTTGTAGCCTTAAGTTGAGCTGTGTCACATCTGCTTCAAAACACAGCGCGGCGCTGTGAAGGTAATTCAAGTGCTTGACTTGTAGCAGTACTCTACACACAGCCTGATTATATTTCGTGTATTTAGTCACACTTGACAGAAAAATGTATTTATTCTGACGCGGGGCATGAGGAAAAACTCCCAATAGTGCTCATGCTGTAGCACAGCAGGTTGATATCTCACTGCTGGAGGATCTGCAGGCTGGGAGGATGGCTGCTGCAGGTTGCCTAAGGCAGGAGGCACTGACGTTGTCCTAAGGCAGCTGCTGCAAGAGCTCAGCTGAAGCCTCAAACACACTTCTGTGCACATCAGCAAGTTACTGGGAACGTTGCTTCTTGTAGCTGTGAGTGATTCTTTGTCTCCCAAACCAGATTTCTCCAATCAGCAAAAAGCACGCCGAGCACTGTGGATGATTCCTGGAAGGACGGGTGTTACTGACGCAGCCCAAAGCGCCGATGCACTGCCAAACACCTCTGAAGCAGAACCCCAGCTGGCTGGGCTTGAGAATGTTATTTTAAAACAATATTCTATTTGAGAGACCCATCGCCTTGGGACCGATGTGTATATAGTTCCTCTCCTCTTGAATGCCAACTATCCTTGCCTTCCACCACGCTGGCACGAGCGGTGCAACCGATGACTGCTTTACTGTGCTCCCACTGTTCAACACCTTACTGAATTGAGTCTTCACATGAAGACTGAAAAGAGCCTTATTTCATAGTAACCTCTATTTGCAGCCCTTCGGAAGGCCTGTCAAACTTCTCAGGACCTGCTCCTGAGGATGCTTGCGTAACGGGGCTGTCCTGCTTGGGCCACAGAGCAGCTGCTAGGGCCTGTTTCACAGCAGTGGCAGGGGGAGACTAGGAATAGCTGTATAGGTGTTAGAAGTAAGACTTTTTAACTCCAACCTGGTGTACTCTTATATTTGTTTGAAACAACTTTTTTTTTTTTTTACTTCTGTATAGGACGTATTTCTGCTGATTTTTATTGTGTGTTCTAGGAGACAAAGCAGGTTTTTATAACTGTAGTATACTTCAAGCCGTCGTGTTCAAGCGTGCGCATCACAGTTCACAAGTGAAGGAGCAGTACACAATATTTGTGTGGGTTTGTGAACAGCCAGCTGCAGGGACAGGGGATGCTCTTTGGAAACTGCTGCTTGCCACCATCTTCCTATCTCAGAGGGGGAAGCTGACAAACACCAGTTACGGGTAAACTCTTTAAAAAATAGCTCCCCTGACTGATCTGACTTGAAGTGTTTCCCTTAGGTCTTTCAGCTAGCCCCTGACTGCCCTCATTTTTGTAGAAGAGTTTTTTCTACCATCTCTTTGGCTATGAAGGATTTTGTTTCAAGCGTCCTTTTCCTCAGCAAGTGCTGGAGGCTCTGAATTCCATCTTAGTACACAAAACATGCACTGATAGCAACGTTCTCCCTGCCATCAATGTGACTTTGATAGTGTAGTTTAATAAAATGTTATGGTGCTGAAATAGATCTGCCTTACTCAAACAGCGAGCCTCTCTGAGTGTTTTTGTGTGAGGAACGAGGCTGCCGAAGCCTGCTTCCACCCTTCGCCTCTTTCAGGAGACTTGGAGACCTGTTTATGCAGGCAGAGCTTTGTGATGTGAGTGTTGATGTTTACCTTTCAGCCCCTTGGATTTCGTACGGTAGTTTTAGCAAAGGAAGACAATTCACAGCATTCAGTCTGTGTCCTTATAGAACGTCCACAAGGGGCTGCAGCAAAGCAAAGTATGGGAAGCAGTACTTGCAACTCAGAAGCCACTCATGCTTTGCAGTGACCTCTTTGCAGTGCTTGCTTTAGAAAAGACAATTGTGTTAAATTAATGAGCTTCAGACTAGCTCTCGTGTATGTGGTCCACTACTGAACAGTTAGTACACCCAGAAAGATAATGCTGGCACAGAACTCACTACATCGTAAGCTGACTTTTCTGTGCAGGAGGATGAGAGAACAGTCCCACAAGAGCAGCTTTTTGCAGGTGTGCAAACTTTGAGACCACAGTTACTACCTCTTGAGAGAGGTATCTGGAAGCTAATGGGAACTGAAGGAACAACAGTTCTTTTTCTGTTATGCTGTTAGTTGAATACCATAGTTTTCCTGAAGCTGAAATAACCCCATTCCACTTCAGAGCAGCTGCTAAACCCTGGGAGGAGGGAAAAAAAAGAGATCCCTTTGGTATGTCTTGAAACCAGTTCCAGCCAGTGAAAGGACAAGAAGGAAGGCTCACCTGACTGCTCGTAGCAAGAGAAGACAGACAGGTGTGACTGAGTTCTGCTCCAAACACTGAAGCTTTTCCTTCATGCAGGTTTGTTCTTAATACTTCTGCCTGGTGGGAAAGCTGGAAGCTCACTGTTGAGCTCACCTTTCTGTGCACTGGGATGGTAAATAAGAGAGTAGCACTGTTTCAGTCAGTGACTTTTCTGTTGTTTGAGAGCTTTATTGAGGTCTGTACTCTAAAGGTAAAAACACATCCTGAAGTTGAGCCTCTCACGTTGAGGCAGCTGCTGCTATTCCATCAGATTCTTACAGAAAAGCAAAGAACAACAGCTATCTGAAGAAGCAGAAGCGTTTGGATTTTTTCAAGATTATATTCCAGTTAAAAGCTGATGAGCCGTGTGATACTGTTTCTATGAGAACCACAAGGTGGATGGCTACACCAGCACTTGTGTGTATGTTTCCAGAGCTGAGGCTAATACAGAAGCAAGCAAAAAAGCTGAGCAGGGCCTCGTGGTGAGATTGGCTCCAACTCAGAGTCACGGGTGTTGTCAGCCTGATAGTGACAAGGACTACTGAGGAAGGACAGCCCTCTGCTTTTGGTCCATAAATTGGGGGCACTACATGGGAAGCCCAGCTCTGGAAGTGCTACCAAACTAATGAGATGTTAATTCAGGATAAGCCCCTTTGTTCCCTAAGCTGATCTCATAGCAGGTGATCTTCCTTCAGATTTTGATATTGTGTTGTCTCCAAGCCCCAGCAGACATGGTTGGGATGCAGCGTTCCTTCACCTTGAAGCACGGTAACAATCAACTGAACTTGAAGAGTTTCTGCAAGTCGAAGAGGAAATGCAGCTCCCTCACACTGATGCGTGAGCCCTCTCCCAGCGCCTACTGCCATTCCTGAGGTAGATGAAAGGCTACCGAGCTCTGTTTAAGTTTTACTTTTAATCACAGAGGCTGAAGGGTGAGACAGTGAGCTCAGCAACTGCTGCAGTGAATCAGTCCGGCACAGCACGGGGAACTCTTCCAGGAAGGTGAGTTCTTCCCACTAAGCCTGTGCTCAAGACTGCTTTCTCAAGCAGGGTGGCACCAAGCTGGCATTGCACAGGGAGACCCAGGCCCCAGCTGCATGCTCCTACATCCAGTGCCAGGCAGCCTTTCACACAACTAAGCACATCTCCTTTCTGTACAGTAACTTTATTTAAACCAGGTTAACCTTGTTTTCCACGCTAACACCTCAGTGCATCCTTTAGAAGGAGAGGAAGTCTTTGTTAAAAAGTGTTTGTACATAAGACAACAGATCGAAGGAATTAACACAGTAACATCAACAGTCTCTAAAACATGCACAACTGTACTCTGAGCTGTAGGTGGTTGTACGGATTATAAGAAAGGCTCTCCTTCACATCCACTTCCAGGTAAGACAGAGTCTCTCTCTGCTTTCCTGAGGATTAACAGAGGCCTCAGTGCTGATCAGAACCACTGGGCCCTTTTGGGTATCAGGTGCTGATTCCCGCTAGTTAAGTTTTAGCCTCCAGGTCCCATCCAAATAACCATGCAAAATATTATAGGAAAACTTCATCTGGCAGCTGCTGGAAAGCATCACACACCAAAAGTCACGTGAAAGAGCAGCCACTGGCTGTCACTGCCTGTGCAGCAGGGCTCAGGGAACCCACAGCACCAAGTGCTAGAGTTTAGTCACCAAACTGAGCCTCACTTTCCTGTACCTGCGCCGTGAGAAGTCACTTCCCCAGGGCAAAGCAGTGCAGCTTCCTTATGAGGCTGATACCTGTACAAGATCTGTTGTTCCCACGTGGCAGGCACTGTGCTGCCCTATTTTCTTGCCCCTCCCCAGGGTTGCCTGACAGGATAAAGACACAGCAATCACAGCTCCCAGCACCAGGCAAAGCAGTCCCTATACACACAGCAGCACATTACCGTGGTACCTGATCCTACATTTGGTAATAAGCCTTGGAGATTTGGGGGTTTTTGTGTTGTTTCTTCATTCCCCCAGCGTATGAGTAGCTGTTACTACATCCTCTGAAAGACATTTTCTGCTTCAGACTACAGAAAAAGCAACAATCCATTTAACTCCAACCTTCCGTCCTTTTCTGTCCTCACTTTAGCACAAACCTTCAGAGTAAAAGCACAAGCAGCCAGTATATGACACCTTATAAAGCCTGATTAATACATCAGCCTCGACTGGCTCCCATTTTCACTTTAGCAAGTGGTAACGTTAGTATTCATTTTAGTACGCCCTCAGAAGAGCAGGAGAAACAACATGACAAAGGATATGCGTTACTGCAACCTTAACCACACAGAACCACCTCCTTTACTGTATTGTTTCGGCCACAAATTAAAGGGGAGGAAAAGGAGAAAGAGATGATGGTGAAGAGGAGACCACTTCAAAATACTGAGGCGACCTGTCACCCTCCTACCAACTTCTCAAAGACCACCAGGAAAAGGGAGATTTCATACAGAAGCAGCACCTACATCTTACAGTGCGTAAAGCCCCAGCCCCAAAGCCACTCTTAGTTACTACCAATATTGCACTCACAACCCCTACGTGCTGAGCCACTACGAGGGGCCAGACGTGCAGGGAGCAGCACCTGGCTCACCAGGGTCTGTGGGAAATGGAAATACACACACCCATCTCGTGTCTCTCCCATTGGCTTGGCGCAGCCCACCCCAAACTACTCTCCAGTGTCGTCCTCGTGCACAGGACAGTTGCCAGCAGAGCTGTTCTCCACCTGTATGCTCGCTTGAAAGTGCAAAGCTGCACGGACACATGGACAAGCATGCGTGTGCCCCCCAGAGCTGGGGGTACCAGCTAGCTGAGAAGGTTGTAGGTGGGACAGAAAACGAACAAAAAATAATCCCTTCAAGTAGTTTAAAACAGCCCATTCTTGAGGTTACAGCTGCGGAGAAGCAGCGACCGGCTGGGCCTGTCTGGGGTGATAAGGCAAAAAGTCTGAAGTCCTGGAGGGATGAAGAATGAGAAGGTGTCAGTAGTGAAAGATTAAGAGTTATTCTGTAGGTTGCTTCTTCACACTGCCGTGATTCTCATCTCCAACTGCCCAGCACCAGCTGTCTCCTGTTACTTCTGCACGCAGCTCGGCCACGCAAGCCCACCGCAGGCAGCCGATACGATGATATAGATGATAACCTGGGGAAAGAAAAAGTTCTGTCCTTCAGAAGTCAACTGGTGACGTGGCCTGGCATCAAAACACAAGTTTGGAAACCCCAGGTTGTAAACACCCTAAAATAACCTGCCAAATGTCCTACAGAACTTTGCACCAAGAGTTCTTCCTCCACTTCCATCCAGCAACACAGGAGGAGAACTTTCCTCCAGCAAAGGCTTCAGTGCTGACAAAGTACTTCACACACCCAACCTGTAATTACATTCACCATCCTCACGTTAGTGCTGTTGACATTCACTAGAAGCTAGAGGTACACCATGATAGCAAAAGGAATAAGGCCTGGAAAGCCAATACAGGTAGAAGAGCCATGAGCTCAATGCCTTAACTTCGAAGGATTTAGTGAGGCAGTTGTCTCCAGCAGGCAGCTGAAAGCTAGACAAAATTACCAAGAAAACTCTTATCACCTTGACAAGATAAACTGCCTGGCACAATGCTGCTTGCTCCACATCTCACAGAAGACCTTAAAAACATTTGTTTTAGAGCTAAGACCATACCAGGAATGAGTTAATGCAGGTCTGATGACAGCAATACAATCTTACCATTTTCCACTGGTTAAGCCTGATTTAAGAGCTAAACATTATTATGCTCCATACTTACAATTGATACAATGATGATGATGATGGTAAGCTTGAGGTTCTTCATGCACATGGCTCTAGCAAGGTTCCTGCTGGTAGTTTTGAAAGTGACTGACTACAATAGAAAGTAAAACAGCTGTTGTATTCTGTAATCTGATGCAAAGAAAGCTGCAACCCAAGAAGCTAAATGAAAAGGCACATACCCATATGTATGGGAACTGTTGAATCACGGCCTGAACCACTGAGGTGAGCACTGAGTCAGCCACAGGAGCACAGGTGAAGGCAATGCACCTGTGTGACCAGAAGGGGTGGAGTGTGGCTCCACCTCTCCCAGACCCCATTTAAGGGCTGACCAGCACTGGGGAAGGGTCTCTTGTTGGAGATCTCTCTTGTGTGGAGCTCCAGGTGAGCCTTAACCTTCAGTGACAGGTGAGTCCTTCCTATTTTATTGGGTGTTTTTATACCATCTGGATAATCCATCCAAAAATATACTGTCTATCTTCAATACATTGTGTGGGTGCTATTCTTTGAGGGTATTCACTCCACACCATACCACTCTACCTCCCTGATACACCAAACCATTGCAGTTTGGTCTGCTGACTGCCCACCTCTGGTTGTGGTCTCCTTTGACTTGTGAGCTTTGGGTAACTGAAGTTCTCCAAAAATATTTAAGTAATTATTGATCTTTATGCCTACACTTGATATCAGTTCTACTCTAACCTTTAATACTAGAACATCTGGAAACAGTCTTCTGTATTTTGACTTGTTGCATTCTATGGAAAGCTTGTGTTTATCCCGTTCCATGTCTTCTCTCTGTATCATACAAATCCATCCATTCAAAAGTGGCTTTGGCCAGCAGAAGGCTTCAAGCACCCACCAGGTCACATTAGCACAACTCTTTCCACCCCCCAGCACTTTCCCTGAGCGGCTCGTGCAAAGAGAATGCCTGAACAGGGAACAGCTGCAACATCCAGACTGAGCCAACTCAGCAGCACACCCTGCTGGTTATTTTCAGGTTTTTTTCCCCACAGAACACCTCAAGGTTTTTCGAGTGAGGCTCCGTTAAGCAGAACTGCATCCCTATTGATGTAATGTTCACTCAGCACAGGTTTCCATGCTAAGTAACCATCTGACCTTTGGAAACCCTTCTCTCACTCAACTGTGCAGTTTCTAGGTATGGAAACAGGTTAAGTGGATACTGACAACTGTCTTGGTGCAGACAATGCAGCAACACGCCTCATCTCAGACCAGTTCTCTAGAGAACAGGACTGCTTTGAGTACTGGTTTCTTCAGATCTCCCTGCCAAAAGGAAGACCTCGCTGCTGGGGAGGGTCTGATGCACTTGGTTTAGTGGGAGCAATAAACTGCTTCACAGCTCTTGGAAACTTCAACCCTGGGTTTCCAAGGACTCTCTCACCACTGAGCTGTAAGACATTCAAACTAGCACCGCATTCCATTCATTCATTCTCTGTTGTGGCTTCCAACAACAAACGTTCTCAGTGAGCACATGTGACTTCAGACTGAAGAAGGAATTCCAGTCCTTTTGTTTAAGGCATTACCTGAGCTTAGATTGCTTACTGCCACCCCTTTGGGAAGCAGTAGGGTTCAAACACTCAGAGCAGGAGGACAGTATTCCCAGCTGGGTACCTGCAAGCATCCCTAGCTCATCTCTCTAAAGCGTGACAATGTTTTTGCCATCTCTGAAATGTCTAAATATCCACAAGTCCCATTCAGGATGCACTGATACTCTATAGGGTTGAGGACTGCACCTGAGGGTCAGAGGCCAAATGAATTAGGCCCCAAGCCAGGACCCTGAAGAGGGAGATACTGAATCAGGTCTCAGGATTTCCAGGGAAAAGCCAGGCTACTTGTAGGCTGCTTGACCAGATAACACATGCTTTATAATTACATTCAAATTCACTTTTCAGTCATTTCTCACTCCTTCATGCTGTTAAGGAGCTGCCAGGTTGGTATGCAGCTGTTAAATAGCCATGAGGAGGGGGGAATAAGACAGGATTTGCTTCTAACACAAGGAAGTGTTACCTTAACATGCTTCAGTGTCTGACTAAAAGTGGCTTTAGATGCTGCTGTTTGCCTCCACTGCTCTTTGATGAGCACAGCAGCTGCAGGGCCACTCACCCCATTTTTAAGTTCTTCCCCAGACTTACTGAATCCACCAGATTCTCTGTTTTATCGATCAGCAGCTCCAGCTTCTCTCCTCTCTGTGCCACGAGGTCTGGAGAAAGAGAAAAATCCCAATCTGTAAGTTGAATCCAGTGTGAAAAGCTGCTTCTAACCCAAAGCTCAGCTGGAAGCCAGGAGGAGCTCCTGGCAGTGATATCTGAGATAACAAGTAGCCCTCAACCTTTCTGAGATTACCAAGCAGTTGCACTTCAGGAGCAATCTCACATTTTGGGACTAAATCCAATCAATTTCTGCCAGTTTCAGATCTAGGTCTCTATTTTAAGTGGTCAGAGTTGTCCCAAGCCTAAGTCCAACTGGACAAAATGCTGGAAAGCATTTTCCTCATAGCAGCTGCAGGAAGGGCAGCAGTGACAGGGACAAAGCCCAGAGCACACTGCACCTCAGCGCAAGCTGTGCAAGTTCGCACCACGTCCAACACACGGAATGGACTGCAAACTCAGAGCTCCCCCAGCCCCTTTAACCACTGCTGGTTCTGTCAGCAGAGCACTGCCCACCACCAGCTCCACTCTCCGTAACTCTCCCTGCAGGATTGCCATTCTGGCCTGGTGGAATCTGCATGCACGGCACAAGAACAAGCCAGATACCTATGTTTCGAACCATGATTCCTTTAAGTTCATCAACTTGGGCTTGTGTCTCTGCTACCTGGTCAGTGCCCTTGCTCTCCGAGTGGTATTTCTGTAACAAATGAACAGACAGTGAAAACAAGGATCCTCAACGTGGCACTTCACACACACAGAAAATCTCCTGGTCCCTACTGAGCAGGGCAGAGGGCATGCTTTTGAGATTTCAATTTACCCGAGGCATCTGCAAGTGTGTGGAAGACCCAAATCCAACTTGCCAGCCCCTTACAGATCACACATGCCCATCTACTCCTGCACCGCAGCATCTGCACAGCAGATGAGTGCCTGCAACTTCCAGAAAGCCCAGGAGTAACAGCTCCTTTAGGACATTTAATCACATTTGAGAGTTAACACACTGTTCCCACTCCCAGATATCTTCCTGTTGCCTTTGTAATAGGTCAGAACTTTTCATGATCTTCTCTACAAAACATTAAGAGCCCTGCGATTACACAAGCAAGACAGAATTCATCAGTTTCTGTAGGTGAGCATCAAGCAGGAGCTCCAGCAAAGACAAAGAGGGACTGTGACTGGAAGAGCCACGTGAGGTGTTTAAGGCATTATGTCTTGCTTACAGGAATTTGGGGATCACAAGTGAACCTGTGGTGACTATCTGACTCTGGCTGGTAGGTGGGAGAAGCACTAACCAACATCCCCAGGTTAAAAGGAGTCTCACAATGGTTGCAGAATCAAAGGAGGAGAATTGAGGTGAAGTCAGTATCATATAACTAAGATCTAGTGTCCTGGGACTACACTGTTTCCTGTATTCCCACTACAAGAAGCATTAGATGGTTAGGGCTGTAATCTTCAGAAGCTGGGGGAGAAGCTTTCTGCCATCATTTAACTTCTATTAAGAGTTTGATGCCTGAATTTCATCACTATGCAAAAGCTAAGGTAAAGCAGCTCTACTGTATGCTTAACAGAAATGGAAATGCTGGGATTTTTAGAGGAATGACACCACCACGGTGCTGCACGCCGCCTGGCTCTCCTGATAAGGCAGAGCATTAAGCTGATCCCAGCCAAAAATTGCTGACATTTTGATGAGTCATCACTTTCTGTAGTCACAGTCTCCACACATCAAGGGCTGGTAGAAGAAAAAGTTAACTTCCTATCTGTGATAGGACTGAATCTAATCTATTATGCACAATCCATTGGGCTCCTCTGAAGAGGCATTGGCTTTATTATTCACTGCTTTCTGCCTACTAAGTTGATGAACAGTTTTTTTGCAGTGAAGCATGTGCAGCTTCACAAGCTACGAATCATCTCTGTTCATCATCGAGGAGAGCAGCACAATTGATTCCTTTCACAACATCTAGTACCACCTTCACGAAGCAACAGCACAGGTGTGCATCCTCCCTCCACCTTCCCCCAGCTACACCCTGCACTCCAGAACACACCTGTCACTGCTGGTGACTGTTAGAAGCTTGCTTAGTTTCTGCCCTTACACCAGTTGTGCTGACAGGTGGCCAAAGGACCTCCCCTCCTGCATCCAGAATAGCACCGAACCTGGTGTTTGCAGATCAGCAGGAAAAAGGAAAGCTTCGAGGGCAGTGGCTGCACTGCTTACATGCTCACCACCACAGCAATGCAGACTGAGAGCCTCCTACATCTTGTGTACAGTGCCAGCTGCAGCTGTCCCAGATACAGCCAGCAAACGAGCTCTGAAAACCAAGGTTCCAAGGACAGATTCCTTTAACTTACGGCAGGTCTTGAAAAATAGCACTGCTCAAGGTATGAAATTGTTGTCCATTAAGAACTCTAAAGAATGTGATGAATTTTAAACAGAAGATTCAAAACACTCTATCCTCTCTTTCTAAGTTGATGTCTTGGGAATGGAAGCCCTTGCTGCATCTGTGCAAGTGATTCTATACAAAGAACCTGCCTGTAACCCAAGCCCAGTGTTGCTGCCTCCTGAAAATGAAACAGGAATACAAACAAACCCTACCACACTGCAGCAGCATGCCACAAATTACCATGAAGTGAAACAAGGGGAAGCATAGAATTACTAGATACTCAAATTTTGAAGTTTATTTCAAATGAAAGAGCAGCATGCATTTGTCTTGCCCACAACAACAATGAGGTTATCGTGGAATAGAGAGTGTAGCAGAAATGCTGTCACAGCCTGAAGCAGCGATGGAGCACCTGGAGGGAAGGCAGGGCCAGCCCAGGGGAGCTCAGGTGCATGCAATGCATCTGAGTGATCAGAAGGGGTGGAGCCAGGATCCACCCCTTCCCAGACCTCATTTAAGGGTTGGCAGTGGAGGCAAGGGCACCTCTTGCTGGAGATTCCTGTGTGCCTGAGATCTTCTGAAGGTAAGCAAGACCTTTCCTTCATTTCTATGTCTGTGATTGCTGTATTTGGGCTTGTTCTCATTTGCTGTAGTCAAAGACTTTGCCACCCTGCTATTACTGTGGTACTTTCCAACCTATTATAGCACTATAGAGAGACAACTGGAGCTGGCCTTGAGATTTCAAATGCTGCCTTTAAGCTCTAATCTCAAGTACAGCTATGCAGCGCAAATGATGAATACATCACTATTAACCCCAGCCCCTTTTTATCACAGAAGCAGTAAAGCAACTCAGCTGTAGAGAATGCACTGGCAAAGCAGCAAATTCCTCTGCCTTTATATACAGGCTCAGCATGGTACTTCAAGTTCAAATGGAAAGCCCCTGTGGGGGGGGAACTTAACTTGCCAAAGCAATGCCATTTAGCAACAGAACTCACCAGCTGTGCAGCTAAGACACTCGAGAACTCGCTGTTCATTGCATAGGGGAGGGCTGTCTGTGCTCTTGAGCCATACGTGGTCTGAAACCTTTTCTTGATTTCATTCAGGAAGTTGAAGGCTCTGGAACGTTCAAAGTCCTGGGAAGGAGCGAGCAGACCACATCCAGAGGCAGTCAGATCATTCAGTGTTATGCAGCACATAGCCAGTCCAAAAGCCACAAATACCAGTTCTTAGTCAGGCATGCTGTGCATAACTCTACAGGATTGGACTGGTTAGCCTGGGTTTTTAGCAGCAGCCAAGCTCCAGTCACCTCCCTGGACATCAGCTGGAAGCAGATAGCACTGAAATACATGTAGATCTAATTCTGTACCTAGCATCTTCTCCAGTGATGGAGATGACTTCCTTTTCAATAAGAATTTAACCTCAAAGATACTCATTCACATGCATTTGAGTTTCAGGCTTAGGCTTCAGAGCTGTGTTCCAGCTACCATCAGTGATAAGCTCCAATGGAATAACAAGCACCTGCAATTAGCACCCATCATTGATTTCTCATTGACATACATAACTGCTAAAGCTCATAAAAAGCCTGTGTGTGCAATAGCTGCAACCAGAGTACTTACGTCATCCGTGATGCAGAGGTATATAATCCTGTCTTGGCAGATGTAATGAAACAGATAACTGCAAAGAGGGGGGGAAAAAAAAGTCATTTGAAGCTGCCACAGGACTGATCTGCCAGAAAATGCTAGTGTCTGTGGTGAATTTAGGGGCTGGAGAAAGTTAGAAGAGCAAAATGGAACTACAGTTGATTGAAGCAACAAGAAAGTCAATACATCAGTGAACCTCTTGCTTCCTTAGCCATGTTTGTATGACCATTAAGTCGCACTGCTTTGGGTATTTATTGCAAAGACTACAAAACAAAAGCAGCCACGTAAGAAAATGAATGTAGTAGAACAACAATCAGGCTAAACAGGCTTGAAGAGTGTGGCTACATTCACTTATTCACATAAAGATGTTTTGAGAGGTGCTGAGCAAACAGATGTTAGTTAAATGCAACTCTCATTAACTTGAAAGACAGTGCGAACCAGTTTGAAGCAGTATTTTCCTCTCAAAGTGAAACCAAGCTGTCATTTCGAGGCCTATCGGGGGAAAACATCCCATCAACTTAGTTCATGCAGCACTAAATCCAAACCAGAACCAATCAGAGCAGATGGCTCGCTGGCTTTAGCTCATAAAAACATCTCTCGTTATCTGCAGCCATTCTTCTTTTTCCTGAAGGGAGAAGTAAGGCTTGTTCCAGCACTGCCTTTGAGTCTCCCTGGTGTAGAAAAATGTTAATAGCAGAGAGAGAACTCCAAGAACAGGTGATGCTAGAAGGCTGCCTTTTCTTGGAGATCACCTGAAAAGTCCAGAAGTTCTTAAAAATAAGAAAACTGACAGATTCTGAGCAAAGAGGCTGTTCTTCAAATGCACAGGAAAAGCAATGCCAGCAGAAAACCTGCCAGAAGACTTCAGCAGAGGATATGCTGACATTAGGCTCAGTGCCCAGAGCTGCACAATGGCACCTACTGACTTTTAACAGCACAATGCAAAGCAAAATAATCACACCACTGATTGCAGTGATCTTCTGCAATGTGTTTGCAGTGGAAATGCTGAACCTGAACCAGGGAAGGAGCACCTGGTGGGAAGGCAGGGCCAACTCAGAGAAGCTCAGGAGCATGCAATGCACTGAATGACCAGAAGGGCTGGAGCCAGGATCCGTCCCTTCCCAGAGCTCATTTAAGGGGTGGCAGTGGAGGTGAGGGTGTTTCTGGAGATCCCTGCATACCTGAGGCCTTCCAAAGGTAAGCAAATTTTCTTTTGTTTCTGTGTCCATGGCTGCTGCATTTGGCCTCGTTCTCATTTACAGCCACAGACTTTGCCACCCCGTTATTATTGCTGTACTTTCCATTACATTGTAGTATTAGAAAATCTTCAGAAGTGAGCAAAATATTACCCACAGCATGCTTTGTAAGTGCAGTGATTCATTACCTCTTGACGTTCCCACTGAAGAACAGTGAATCTCTATCACAACTCAAGTTTTCAACTGTAAAAACACACTGTGGAACTCCTACAGCTCAATTTTGTAAATGGTTGAACAGCACTCAAGGCAAAGGTAAAACAAAAGGAAATGACTTTGCCCTTAAAATTACAGTAGAAAATGTTTCAGCATGCAAAGAACTTTTAAACTAAAGAAGAGACAGCTTCCTCTGAAAGCTCTTTCCCAAGGTCTCTTGGTGCTCCCAAGGCAGGGAAGGATGCAAAAAGACCAACTATATTCTCATCTTTTGAATTCTCAGGCAGCCAAAACAGCTGCAGCACAACATCATGGACGATACTGAGAACTCAGCCACAATGCTACCTCAAAAGTGAGCTGGAGTAACACTGCTCAGTGTTCTCTGCAATTCCATTGCTAGTTTGCAGCATGTGAACCTCTGTATTCCACATATGCAAAAAAGAAGCAGCACAGTGCCAGATGTTGCATTCAATTGCTCTTTTCTGTCAACCAAGGCCCAAGGACTGGTCAGAGATCTGCATGAACCTGGGATAGAAACTTCTCTCCCAACAACTGCATTTGTGGTACCTCAGGATGACTCTAAAAGATACTGCCTGTAAAACTTACCTTCAAGCGATCAGGATGCACAGCTGATCTGATAACAACTGAGTTTTGCTACCTCCATTTACTCCTATCCTCACACACACTAGCTAGTCTCTGTTCTGACCCCCAGCAGAGAAACATTACTCACTTCCCATGTGAATAGGTCAGTTTGTTGTTTTCAGAAGGTATCTTTGCCAGGATCTGCTCTGTCACCTCCAGGAAGTTTCCTCCACACCAGGCATGCTTGGCAAGGATGGTTGTGCCCCTCGCCACAACAGCAAAAAGAATAGCCATGACTTCACACTACCTGGAAATAAAAACATTGTAAGAATTAGGCTTGTATCACTTGGCAGAGGAAACATTGTAGTCTCAGTAATGTCTTCTCAGCCTTCATCATAATGGGAAGGCTGAGATAACGTAAATGTACTCAATAATTGGATAATACATGATTATTAGAAAGCTTCTCTGTTTTCTCCCCCTTAAGTTCTGTTCAGTACATCAGTAAGATCACAGTAACCTCTCAAAGATGTGAGTTTTTTCTTGTTTTAAACTGCTACTGCATACTGCTCTACAGTCAGTGACCCCGTAATGAATTTTACTTGTGTTGTTTCTACCTAAGATTATTTTTTGCTCTTCAGTTAACCCATCAGGCCCTTCCTGCTTCTCTACGAGGCTGCCAGCAGCCAGTAAGCTACACTTCAGTAAGGAAGCAACTGCCTTGCGGCCATGTAAAAAGCAGTTCCTCGCGAAGATCAAGCCCGCTGTCCCTATCAGATGACTTCAGTTCAAGAGCAAGTGCCTTAGACTTGATTGCTATCAAACTTGAGCAGGAAAGTTGCTGCTTGATTAGCCACACCACACACGTCTACTTTTTACAGTCTGGAGATGTTCACTGATGCACAGAGACTTCTACGTGAGCACATAATCTGCAGATCTCAAAGCAAGGGAGCAGCATTTGTAGAGTATCCAAATTATAAACAGTAACACACTCTACAAGACAACATCCTTGTACGCATACCAAACCATGCAGATCACAGGATGCAAGTGTTTGAGAGCCAGGCTTCTGCGAAGTCAGAGTCAAAAGACAATCATGGAAAGGGGCACACTTAATCAGCTCAAGTATCGTCACGTTAATCCAATGACAGACCTAAGATAGAATGTGAGAAACCACGTGTCTCACCACAGCTGTGACATCTGCTTGGCTGACTCAGTACACTTATAAGCCTCTTTTCTGCTTAGAGAAGACTTAGACATTCTACCCCACCAAGAAAAAGAAAAAAAAACACCTCATTTTCCCCTTTGCATCTGATTACTCTGATATTGCCTGACTTGTACTGTGCATAGAAACCTCTGTGTTCTGCCTGGAAAGATCACACACCAACTTCACTGTAAGCAAATGGCTCGGAGGCTTCTCTAGAAATTAGGTACAACAGATACGGCCTCAGGATCCAAAGATCTCAGGCAGAGAGACTATCACCAGTCAAACTTTCTACTCCTCTGGCACTGAGGGAAGTGACTGTGCTGAAAGATCTGTCTGCTTTCATCTGGACAGAAGCACAAGAGATTACAGCAATGAGTGAAAAGATGGGCCAAGACACATTGGGCTCTTAACAAGACAATGAAGTTAAGATACAAGCACTGCTGCACCAGGGCTCACAGTTCTACTGCTTGACAGTCAGAGCTTGACAGACTCAGGCTTGGGCAGCAACAGGTGATCTCCTGCAGGTGTAAGAGCTCAAAACTGGAGAGGAAAAGAGTAAATCTGCCAACTGATTCAGACAAGACACTCCATGATTTTGCTGCAGTCTTTAACTTAATCACCCGGGAACACCAGTGAGTTCAGAGCCAGCACCACCTATGGGAACAGAAGGCAAAGGATTAGTTTGACAAGAGAGCACAGCAAATGAAGCAGGAAGCAGAGCAGTAAACTTCCTCAAATAACACTGCTCCAGAGCATGGCACCCAGCAAAGCGCATTCTAGAAAAACTGACAGTTCATAGTGTCAATGAAGGTGAAGGGAGAACACACAGCTGAGCCCGTGCTATGCAGAGGTTAAGTCTGTGCAGATGCTGCTCCTGGCTGGTACCACAAAAAGGCACCAACAACTGAAGCACCAGAGCACTGCAGGGGGACAGCAGCCCCTCTCAGGCAGATCTGCTTCTCTCACTTCCCCTTGAAATTTGCACCCTTGCACATACCACATCATTTCTACCTGGGACATAGGGAAAGCCCCTTGGGCTGCTTTGCATGGCAGGCTTCTCACTTAACCCCATCTCACAGCAAGCCCTATTTTCAGAACAAAGACAACTTGTTACATTTACCTACTGTTCTTTCTGAGATCACTTCCTTCATCCTCACTGTGCTCTGCCCAAGAACTCACACACCACTTGTTTCCCCTCCCGACACCTTTACCAAGATCCCCGATGATGGCTTAGGGATTTAAACTAGATTTATATCTGGCTGACGCACAAAGATTGTTAGGAAGGAGGGTGAGGGGTGCTGTAGTAGAAATGCCAAGTCACAGCCTGAAGCAGTGATGGAGCACCTGGTGGGAAGGCAGGGCCAACCCAGGGGAGCTCAGGTGCACAAAATGCACCTCAGTGACCAGAAGGGGGTGGAGCCAGGATCCATCCCTTCCCAGACCTCATTTAAGGGCTGGCAGTGGAGGTGAGAGCACCTCTCATTTGAGATCCCTGCCTGTGGCTTTTTGAAGGTAAGCAGCTCTTTTCCTTTATTTCTGTGTCTGTTGCTTTTGGTCTTGTTCTTGTTTGCTGTAGCCAAAGACTTTGCCATGCTGCTATTATTGCGGTGCTTTCCATCCTATTATAGCATTACAGGTATCCACACCAGCAGTTGCAGTCCCCTTTTACTGCTACTGGAGGAACTGGGGTGTGCAAGCAGCTGTTTGCCTACCTCATCACCCTCTTCCCCAGATGTGTCAGTAGAGAGAAATGTAGAAGAGCTGGGTTTGTGTTTTCTACTGCAACTGTAGCTAAGTTGACTTGGAGATTCACAAATGCACTCTGATATCAAGCCTGTCAGCAATACAGGGGGGAAAAAAAAGTCACCATGTTATTTTATATCTAAGAAGCTCTGGAGAAGATGATCTTTGAAGGCAGAAACAAATGCTGCTTATTATGGTCAATCAGTGTCAATGTCCACCTGAAGACTGCAGCAGTTCAGAGAATGCTGAAAAGCAAGCTGACATACTTCTTCCCTACTTCACCAAGTTCAACTGGAAAGCACATCATATGACAAGAAGAGAGCCACGTCATTTGCAAAGCCGTTTACAAACCTAACCACAGGATTTCCTTCCAGCATCACTGAGCCAGCTTGCCAGATCCTATCTTGCTCAGAACGCTTTAGTTACCCCTGTACAGAAAACTCCAAGCCTCTCTCCAGAAAGCTGCACCCAGAAGAGTCTAGAGAGTGCTCAACACACACAAACACCAATGCAAAATACTTGAGGGCACATCCAGCACTGAGCTCTCTGACATTCTGCCACCAAAGATGCAAGATGCCAGTCCAGAACATTTCTTCAATCAAGCCTCACGTATCATCCACGTGGACTGAATTAGAGGAGGATGAGTAGCCACAAGTTTTGGTGATATTTTGCTGACCTTGGCCTTCAAAAGCTTCTCAGCTCCTCAAAGCACATTGCTACAGACACACAAATCAGAGGGTCACAAAGTGAGACTAAGTCAGGACTCACTTACTTCCACCTAAGTACAGGCCAGGTGAGTTACTGATCACAAGACCCCCCTCTGCAGATTTGAAGGCTTTCCTATTACCTGGGTAAGATAAGAATACTTGGACTGAATAGAAAGGGGGATCATTCCTCTCAGCTATGGCTCTAAGGAATAAATAACTTCTGGGAAGCTTTCTGTAGGAGCCACCACTTCTACCTGAAGAAACTAAAGCAGAAGGGAGGAGAAACCACAGAACATACCCAGCGAGTTTATAGACAGGGATGAAGAAAATTAAGCCTTTGATACCTCCAGTTAAATACTTATCTCTGATGTGATAAGAGCAGCTGCTCTGATCTTGTAAAAAGAAATGATTAACTGCCATGCAACTGTTCTTAGTTTCTCTCCTGATTGAAGGAACAGCAGCTCATTCCCTTCTGGCAGGCCCACAGAGAAAGAACACAAACATTTTCCCAGGGAAAAAAAAGTGCCCTCTCCTACACCTTAACTTTGACTGCTTTAGCCAGAAGATGCAAGCTACACAAAATGCACTTTATTCTGTTCTCTATACATGTAACAACTCTTCAGCAGGGGACTGATCTCTTTGGCAGCTACCAACAAAGAACAGCTGGGCACCACAACCCAAATGATTTGTGAAGCAGCACAGCGATCTGCAACAATATTAGTTGAAACAAGAGGAGTTCATATAACCGTGCCAGATGAGACCCACCGGCACGCAGATATCTGCAATACCTCGTCCAGTTCAGCAGGAGAACCAGGACTGTGCTGGTATGTGGTAGAGCAGCAGGTCACAGCCACAGACAAACACAGCTAAGCCTCTTGAGCAATCAGGTGACTGACCAAAAGAAAATCTAGAAACAAATCTGTTTACAGCATGGCCAGGGTGAATACAAAGGAGCAGTTGCAAAATCCCCCGAATTCAGAGCTCTCTGCCTGACTTCAGAGTCAGTAGCCACCTACTTTGTAAGACTCCTTTCCTCAGCTTTCTGCAGAATGCCTTAAGTATAACAGTTTAGCAGTGAGTGTGTAGTTTTCTCTCCAAATCGTGTCACTTCCAATCCTCCAGAAATCATCTGCTACTTTTGTTATTAATAGAAACCTATTGTGATGCCAGAAAACAGCTTCTCTTATCAGTTAAAGGAGAGTCAGGAATCAAATCCATTAGAACAACAATCCCTTCTGCCCCCTTCCTATAGCCTAAAGAAAACAACTGTTTTCTAGCCCAAGATGGCTGGAAATAACCAAGACTAAACCTCCCTAAAAGAAGGCATCGAACTCACACAGGGATACCAGGTAGGTATTGTGTGGAAGGGCTCCAAAATATGAATGAGAGAGGATGGAGGCTGCATTCCTCAGCCAGAAAACACAACAGACCCAAGGAGCTCCTTAAGCTGTGCCAAAAGCACTGGACAGCCAGTGGAGATGTATGAAGGTGAGCTGTGTATTGCATCTGTACCTCAATGAGTGCTGAAGCATTGCAAGTCATGCTGCAAGCTGCTGCTTACAAGTTCTCTCCTGACATTTGACAGGAAGGTAAGAAAACCCTGCAAGGTTTTAAAGAATGATAAATACACAGCTTCCATCTTCAATGTAACGCTTAACATTTCAGCAGTGAAGCTCCCAAGCACGGCAGATGACGTATTGTTTTCAAGTGATGCAGAAACAACTTGTCTGTCTCTCTGACCTCATGGAAGGTGTGGAATATGCTATCAGGTAGCACAGCTGGGACAAGAAGCTGAGGGACAGAAGCAGCACCCATCTGCTGTCACTGCACTCAGCAGTGCTGCCCTTACCAGCCACAGGGAGCTGTCAGTCCTTCTTCTTGAACAAAACATTCACAGCCTCGGCGCTCAGAGGGATGGAGGAGGAGGTTACTGCTCGTATTTCCAGAAATCCTCTGCACAGAAAACAAGGGGCATTGCATTACTACTGCCTTCTAAATGCGAAACAAACGTAGGTGTTGCAATTCTGAAAGCTGCAACGAAAAGATCGTTCGAACGCGGTGGATTCGGCAGAAAGCAGCTGGAACTTCCCTTTAACCCTTGCTGGCCTTTCCTGCGTTATCGCCAACCTTAAGGCCAGCAGCTTATCTGGATGTTTGAAGCTCGAGCGGCGCTGAGCACAAGCACAGCTCACCTGCGGCACAAGCACAGCCCTGGATGAGGCCAACCCGGCTTCCCTCCCACCGCCCCTGCTGGGAGGCAGCACGACCTCCAACCCCTCTACAGAGCCAGCGCAGCCAGGCGGGCGCCCTAAACGCCCCTCCAGCGCTCCAACCCGCCCCGAAAGAACAACTATTCATCCATCAGCGCTCGATCCGCGGAGCCCCGAAGTTACCCGCTTCCCACCGGCCCCGGGCCGCGCCGCCGCCGCCGCTCCGCCGCCCCTCAGGGCCGCGCGCAGCCGGGCCCCGCGTCCGAGCGGCTCCGCGCACCGACCCAACCCCCTCCCGCCGCCCCCCAGCAGCGGCTCCCTGAGGCGGGGGCTGCTCCGCGGGCCTCCTACCGGCAGCGGCGGCGGGAAGCCAACGCCGGAGCGGAGCCCACCGCCCGCCGCTGCTCCGCCCCTCGGCCGGGCCCACCGTGAGGCGCTTCCGGCGCGGCGCCGCGGGGCGCGCTGGGAGCTGTAGTTCGCGCGGGGCGCGCTGGGAGCTGTAGTGCGGAGGGCATGGCGGACAGCGGCGAGAGGAAGGCCTCGCTGGAGATGGTGAGGGCGGCAGGGCTCGGGGCGGCACGGAGCGGGGCGCGGCTCGGCTTTCATCGCGGCAACGCGGTGCCCGGAGCCGGGCAGGGTCCTCAGGGCCCGAGCTTCTGTGGGGCGGGAGGAGGCACGTGGGGCTCGGCGCGCCGGGCTGTGTGTGACAGCGGCGGGACGCGGGGGAACGGCACGGGGCTGCGTCGGGGCATGGAGGGGGAGCAGAGCTCAGCCACTGGGGCTCGGTGGTCCTGAGCGGCTCCTTCCAGCTCGGGCTGCTCTGTGCTCGCCCGGCCGCAATGCCGGCAGCAGCCGCTAGGGGGCGCTGCACCTCGCGCTAATGGGCCGCCATGGGCCGGCAGCAGCAGCAGCAGGCAGCGGGCTCTGCGAGTTGCCGTGCTGTCTCGTAAAGACCGGCGCAGGGCTTTGTATTCTGACTCTAAGTATCCGAAGCACAAGTGATTTGAACGACTGTCCCACGCCCACTTCTTATCTGTCTGCTCCCATCCGTGCTACTGTATCCTCTACGGCACCAAATGCAGTGTTAAATAGTCATTCATCATAAATTCCAGCCCCTCCAAGCAGGGGAGCTTCTGGGCGATGCAGGGTTGCAGATGGTAAAAGAGACTGTGGGCTTTTCCAGCTCTCTTTTCCCCTTGGAGGCTCCTAAAGGTCTCAGCTGTTTTCCCACTGGCTCTACCGTGATACAGGAATAAGGACAGCTCAGAATAAATACCAGCAGTATTCCACTGGGGAAGAAGATTGGGGAAAACCTCCCAGAGAGCAGGATTCTCTGCTCCTGGGCACCAGGACTTATTTTTAAAGTGTGTTTATTTGTTTCAAGTTGGCCCAGTCTTTGTGCAGTGCGATGCCAGGAAACCTCTAGCAAGAGACTTGAGAGACATCTCAGCCTTTTACCTCAAGGTACAGACCCAGTTCTGCAGGGACCAGGGAGGAATCATCTTCATTGTGTTCTGTCAGGGCAAGCGTTGGTTTTCCTCTGAAGCCTCAGACTGTGCCAGGGGTGAGATTTCTGACTAGGTAGGACAGTGACAGGATGAGAGGTGAAGCTTACAGACCTGCTGAAGTCCTGGATTGTGTCAAGGGGCTCTGCACAGGGCAGGAGAGAGAGCAATCAGATTTGTGAAGCAAACAGGTTCAGCACAATATGTTCCTCGTGGCTGTGTGAAACCACCATGCTCAGGCTTTTATCTGCCACATCAATGCACAGGGTACTTAACTCTGTGCTAAGGAGGCACAGACAGCTGAACTCATTGTGTTGCTGCTCTCCCTCATGCAGACCTAGACACCATGCAGGAGATGCATCCTGTCCTCTTCTTCTGCTTCCTGCACACAAAAGCTCCTTCATCTCTAGGAAGGACTCTGAAGTTGGTACAGCTCCCAAATCTATCTATTAAAGCTCCAGGCATCTTAATTTTCAAGTCATTTTTATGCCAATTTTGTAACCCGCTTGTAAAGATCTGCTCTTTCTCAGAAGAAGCTTCTTTTTGTTCTTGTGTGTGCACGCTTACACCTGAGCTAAGGTGCAGCTGAATGCAGGGAGCAAAATGGGTGCCTCCTGAATTAGCCTGCTCTTGTTCAAGCCTTTAGTCTTAACAAAAAAGAAAAAGAAAATCCCTTTTGAGGACGATTTTAGTAAATAGTTCTTTGGAAAGCCCAATAGTTGGAGGAGCTGAGGCTAGCAGATGTTTCTTGGAAGAAGGAGGGAAGGTACTGGGTCCAGCAAGCAGGAGAGCAGGCAGGCTGTCTTCCAGACATCTCAAGTCACGAGTTGCCATGCCACGTCAAGAGAAGGTTTTGCTTCTCTTTATTTTAATCACCAATAATACCTACTGCTTTGAGGGTGGATTGCAGATTGCTAGGAGGCAAGGGAGACTGGATCAGGACGACATCCTCATGTTACTGCATCGCATCTGCTCTCCTGCAACAGGCGGTGTGCGGGAACCTGCCCTGGAGTCATGCTGCACATCTGGGTGATCTCTTCTGCAGGAAGCAGCTTGCATCTCTCTTTCTAAGCTGCTGAGTCAGATCCCTGAGGCAGCTGTACCTGCAGGAGGAGGAAGGGGGGCATTGCTCCATGTGGAGGTTATAAAACCACTGGAACAGCTGAAGATTTGGCAAGAGGCAGGTTGCAAAGAGATCAGTACTTATCCAGGCGGGCTCTATACTTAGCCTTGAAAGTCTCTCTGCTGTTAGGGGTGGAAATGATCAATGCCATCTGGGTGCACCAAACTCTGTGGAACCAGGGGATCAGCAGCCCTCTACTAGCTGAGCAATTAATCAGATGGCTCATTGGCTTCAGAGGGGATCTCAAACTGGGCTTCTCAGGAAACACTGGCTAGTTTCATACTTTTTGGGTGTCTGATCTTAAAACATCAGAATCAGGGGATCAGCGTTGGTGTTATGGGATTCAGTAATGACCCTTCTCATAGCATCTCCCAGAAGCAGGCCCTGCACAGACAGGTGCAGGTTGTTGAAAGAGAAACAAATGTAGTTTTCTCTGCCTGCGGTAACTCAGAATCAACCAGATGCAATAATTTATTCTTCACTAGCATCATGGTGTTTATTACCACAGAAAACATTATGGCATCTCTTCTTTCCCAATTTGTGGCAGGTCCAGGCAGATGGGACGGATGGAAACTGTGTCACTTTTGTGCTGCATGATGAGGACCACACGCTTGGCAACTCCCTCCGATACATGGTCATGAAAAAGTAAGTAAAGCCCTACAGTGTCTGGTGCTACTAAGAGCACTTGTCTCCTATTGTAGCCTTCTGTTTATTAACCTGTATCTCAGTGGGTGTTAAAATGAAACGTAATCAGAATCATCATGTAATCATCTCCTTAGATATATAAGTTAGGGTCTTACATCAAAGATAACATGAAAGATTCCTTACCTATGTATGATATTTGTTCCCAAAATCAGCTGCTTTTTTCTATTTTTTTTTTTCTTCCTTATTATTATCAGGACCCAGAGGGTGCTTATAAGCCTTAAGGAGTCTGGCAGGTCTCACCTGGAGTGCCATTTTGGTCCAGGAGCCTCATTTGAGCTCACGGCTTCCAGTTGTTTCCTGTATGACAGGAGTATTATTAGTTCCTAGCTTGGCTGTGGTATTGCTTGTACTTGGCTACAGACTTTACCGATGTGGTCACAGTACTTTCTTATCATTATAGGCCTACCTAGTGATCACTCAGTTGCGTTTAACCTGGGTTTCTTTCACTCGGCCTGTGGATTGACTTTGTGGACTTGTTTTACCCCCTCAGACTTACCTGATGATCTGGACCTTTAGCTGATCTTGGCTGCCATCTTTAGGCCTACCTTATTCTACCATCTGTGTGCCATAGGATGGGGCTGGCTGATGAGATCACTATCTTGTTGGCTGTCTTCACCTTCTTGGCTTCCAATTTCTCATCCCTTAAGTAGCAGCTAGTCCTTACTGCTCCTTTGTGGTTAATTGTGGGGGAAATTTCATGTCTGAAATGTAGAGGATGTTGTAGTTTCTCTGGCCTGCCACTGGGCGGTTGGTGGTGCTAAGAGCTTGCCAGACATCCTTCCTTTGCAAAGCTGCAATTCAAAGGTAAAGAACATGAATAAAGTTATTTAGGCTGTTTCCCTTCAGTATATCCCTCCTGGGAACCCCTCAGTCATTGCAGAAGTATCCTGAGCCCCAGAAGGTCTGAGATGGCTTGAAATTCTGACTTTCCTGAGATGTGCTGTGAGCAGTCTGGGCTTCCACTGCTCTTTTTCTCTTTTTCCCCACTGCAGCCCCGACGTAGAGTTTTGTGGCTACTGCATCACACACCCATCTGAAAGCAAGATCAACTTCCGCATTCAGACCAGAGGTATGGATGTGCACGTTCCCTCTGTGTCGGGGGTATTTCTGTGGGATTCTCCTTTTGCTTGTGTCAGGTTTCAGCCGTAGGTTGTTTAAACAAAGAAAAGCGCTTTTCTCTCTCTTCTCTGCTAACCATCTGCAACTTCTGTGCCCTGTTGCTTCACTGGGGAGGCTGCTCTGAGCTTTGTGCTGCAGCTCTTCTGCTTCCCAGCTGTAGGGCTGAGCAGCATCTGCCAGCTGAGGCCTGAGGATCCCATGGCCTTGCCTGGTCCCAGGTGTCTGAGTCGGCTGGCAGCAGGCCCTGAACTGTAGTGCTCTGGGTAGAATAGATCTGCTGTTCAGTAATCTGCCCTTAAGTCTGTGTGGTGTTTGGAAACTGTGCTGACGCCCCTATCTGCAGCTAGATAATTTGCTTTTCTTTCAACTACTCAGCTGGTTTGCAGCTTTGGACTTGAGGCTGCCTTGAAAAGCCTCATCCCACTGACTCAGTGTGCTGACCCAATGACTTGCCTCCTGAAGAGGACTTTGTCCCCCAATAATAGATAGCACTGACAGCTCTGAGCCCCTTGCAGCCACCCATTCCTCCCCTCATATCTGGCCCTGTGTGCTCTGCAGCTTTGTCTGCTGCCTAGAGAGATGCTGTTATTTCATTCCTATCCCATGGGGCTGATCTCTTGAGCATCAAATATGTAGAAGTCAGTTCCTGGAAGCGAGTTGCTAGCTTGTGCTTGCTAACTCTTTAACTTTGTAAAAATAAAATTGCTGCTCAGCCTGTTGGCTTTGCCAACATGGGATTAACTGCAGGGTAAGTATCTGCTGCTCCTGGGCCATAGCCTGGAGTACCACACTGAGCTCTGGGCTCAGTGCTGTTGGTAATAGGCTGGCAGGAGCCCACATGTTGTTGTGTGCCAAGTAAGAGCCTCTCCCTATTGCAGGGACAGCCATGCTGGCTTGCAGAGGTGAGGGAAAGGTCCCCAGCTGCCTGCTATATCATTAATGCATCTCTTTTCTGAAGGGTCCCTTCCTGCTGTTGAGCCATTCCGCAAAGGGCTGAACGACCTGATGGGTGTTTGCCAGCACGTACTCGATACCTTTGAGGTGAGACTGTTGCCTGAAGAGCTCAGAGGCCTTTTTGTCAAGAGGGGCTGAGAACTTTTGACACGGAAAGCCTGATAGCTTTTTCAGACATTCTTTGCTTGACATTGTTTTGGCTGTGGTTTTCCAAGTCCTGAAGCACTGCTTCAGCCATTGGGGTTGGGAAGAAGAGAGGATAGGTCTTTGCAAAACCCTGTGGGTCCTCCTGTGTAAGGTACCACTTGCAATTCAACAGAACTTCTTGTTGTCCCATGAGTGTTTCTGCCTGTATTTTTGCTATTGATGGAGCATTATGGAGCAGAAATTCCTGCAGGTAGTGGAGGAAGGAGTTCTCAAATTTCCCATCTTTTAACTGAAAAAGAGGGTGTTCCACCTCTGGACTTCTTGTTTCCGTGTGAGAAGAGCCAGAACACTCCCTAAAGGTTTTGCCTGAGCTGTAGGTTTCCTGCTGTGTCCTGTAGCCGGTCCGCAAACTGCCCAGCTCTGAGTGCTGTCTCTAGGGTGTACATTTTAGCAGGAGAGTGACCAAAAGCTGGATCTGGGGTGGAGAGCAGACTCCGGGTACTGGAGACTGAGCTGCTGAATATGTCCTCCCACAGCATACTTGGTTGGCTTCTCTCAGCATTTTCTTAATGCGTTGTCCAGGATGAGGCCAGAGTTTGCACAAATTCTTTAGGGCTTACCCCTGCAGCTGGGCACAGCACCATGGCCTGACTTCCTTTGAGCTGCGGTGACTAAACGCTCAGCTTCTTCTGGAAGCGCTCAGAGCTCTGTCAGAGCATCTTGAGATCCCTCAGTTATTCCAGGAATTGGACAGGGAAGGCACAGCACAAACTGGTGTGGTGATACTGGTGTGTGAATCACTCAGATATATTGCTGTTAACGTTTGTCCTTTGCTCTTGCTTGCAGAAAAGCATGAGGAAATACAGGGCCCAGAGGGAGGAAGAGATGCAGTAGCATTTGGGAATGGTGGTCCTCGTGGATGTGTGTAATGTTCGTGTGTTGAATCCCACCTGTCAAGAGTTTTTTGTTTGCTTGTTTGTTTTTTGTAACTACTTTAATGCAAGCGTGTATTTTCTCTAATAATAAAGTATATGGAGTTTGATGCTGCAGAGGTGTTGCTGTGTTCAGCTCATACAGGTACAGAGAATGACAGCTGCAAGGCAGCTTTTTTCATGCTTCATTTTGTTTCTTCCCCTCTCCACGTGTTGCTGTTTTCTGCCTAGGATGTTTAGATCATTTCTGGTGGTGAAGGTAGTCTGCAGCAGAGAGCTGGTTTGCTCCAGCTTGCAAGGGGAACAGGGGTTCAGTGCAGTGTAAAATCAGGCTTTAAGAGAAGCAGTACACTCTTCTGATCTAAATCTTTCTTTTACTGGCCCCAAGTCCAAATGCCTCTTGAACAATGACAGTCGTGGTGCATCAGCCACCTTGCTGGTAGGTCTATTTCAGTATTTCTTTACCCTGAGGGTGGTCACATTTTCCTAGTATCCTGTCTGAAGCTCCCAACAAATCTTTCTGCTGTTTCCTTGCGTTCTGTCATTGATTAGCAGGTAGGGGAGACTTGTGCCTCACTTCTCATTTCTCACAGGAAGATACAGAGAGCAGTGAGGTGCCCCTTGACCTCCTGACTGGACTGCCCAAGTGTGCTCAGTCTCTCCTCTCAGGATATGCCTTTCAAGCCCTTTTTCCAGCTTCGATGCTCTCTGGATGCATTCAAGTAATATAATCAGCCTTTATTTTATTTTTTTAACAGATCACCCTCAAATGAGCAGAGAATCCTTTTACGTTGAGATAGTTAAAAAAAAACCAAACAAATAAAACTTGCCTCTTTTCAGCCCCCCTAAAGAATGTGAACAGGCACAAGCCCAGACTGCTCCTTGTGAGCAGGTCTAGAGAGTACAGTGCTGAAACCCTCATCCTTGTTCGGATCTGCTGGCAGCAAGCCAAGGGAAAACCTTTCATTGAGTGTAATGTGGCATGAAGTAACAGGAGTTCTTTCTGCTCTGTGCTGGGTGCAGGAGTCTGAACCTTCCCAGTTTGCTCTGCCCAGGGGGAGCACCTCTGTCTCTTCAGTGGAGGTCTGCAGTTACCAAAAGAACCTGCTGGCACTCAATTAAGTATTTAGCAGACTTTGCAGACCCCCTGCTGCTTAATAAGAAACACCCAGAGACTTTCCTTTCAAACACCAACATGTTTTATTAACATGCAGAGGAATAAGAGGATGTAAAATGTCAGGTTTTCTCAATAAAATTGTTCTTTCAAATACAAATTGACAGACTTGGTTTCTGGCAGACTAGCAGTGGGTTTGTGTTCACAGGCATTAGGTCCTGAAGCTTTCTGAACCCTGCGTTTCATAATAAGGCTTAGTTTGCTGCAATGGATTCATCTTGCCCATGCCAATGGGATCCTGCATCTCTACAGGTGGCTGCAGTGGCTTTGATATTGGCTGATCGTGTCCGGCCTGGCTGAAGGGAAAAGGGGTGAATAAACAAGAACCTGACTGGTGCACCATGCTGTGACTGCTCAGCCCCAAAGGCATGGAGAGTAACTCTTTAAAAAGGTTTTGAAAGGTGGGAAAGCTGTTTTTGCATTTTTTTCCATGAGCAGCTAAAACCTGGCTGCACATGTGCTCATTTTCAGGTGTTCATTGCTTTTTCTTTGAGCTGAAAGGACTTGGTTGTAACCTAACGGAGACCTTTGAGAGCTGGGGAAGTGCCAAGTGAGTGCCACCACAAGGTAGGAGTTTTAAAAGGATACTATTTGCAGCTGATAGCTCTCTCCTCTCCCTCCCCTCTCACACTTAGTCAAATTTTATGATGTTGGTTTTAATAGGAGACACTTGGGAGGAAAACACAAGGGGAAAGAAAGCAAAGGAGGCTGAAGTCGGTGTTAAGCAGCTGTGCAGCAAGTGATAGCAATGTCCAGAGCTGGGATGAATTCATGGCAGTCTGTTTGTTGCAATATTAATCATGTACAGATCTGAGACTGGTTTTGAACCATTTAAGGTGAAAATGTTGATCTGAGCGTAGCTGCTAATGCAGGAATGATTAAATCTGCTGTGGGGCATGAAGAGGGATGTTAGCTATTTGGGGTCCAGGAGGTTAATCAAGGTAAAAAGATTCCCCTGTGTGCCTGTAATTGCTATCTGTCTTGTGAGTATGAGCAGGTCCTGGCTGTCCTTAGGAGAGAACTGTGGACTTTGAACATTTGGGGCACTGCTCCTTATGCTATTACCAGGGGTTACTGCTGAGGAATCATTCAGATGCTTCAGTCTTCACTGAGTTGAATGGGAACTGTGTGTTTAAATATGCTAGTCCCCATGCAGTGTGCAGGTGAGAGAGCTGTTCTTATTGCTGGTTTGGATAGAGCTAGAGAAAACCAGGCTGCCATAACTGGGGCTGTCCTGAATGGAAAAGGACCTTTGAGTGCTTGTTTCAACGTGGTACAGGTTGACTCTTTACAGAAATAGGTAGAATTCGGATTATTGTTTTTCTCGTGAGCACAATTCTTTAAAAAATCCTTCTTCTAACACAGAGCATCTCACTGCTACAGATTTTCTCCACTGACTTTGTCTTCCAGCTTGGAGGCAAAGCACAGCATCAGCACTGTGAAATGGATACAGACAAATCCACTCTAGCGAGTAGGTAAGATGATGGAAAACTTGCTGGTCTAGGTATCCCTCGGTCCTTCTGTTTAGATTTGTCTTTCAAAAATATGATTTGTTTGTAAACTATTTGTTTTTAGCTTAGCTTTCACTGAAGTACAGTGTCACCTGGAAGGTGTTCAGCTTTATTTACAAGACTTTTCTCCCTTTTTCTTTTCTCCTTTTTTTTTTTTTTTCCATGACAACATGAAAAGTGGGAAAGAGGAGCAGTAAAAGAGGGAAGTAAAACACAACAACAGAAAAATTATCAAAAACTTGGTAAATAAACATCCTCATATAGATTTTCTTGAGGTTTTTGCAAGGGGTGCAAGCATGATTTTTAGGAAGTCATGCTGGAGAAGACATCTGGGGACTAATCACTTTAAGTAGTAAATTTGTGAAGGCTCTTTGCTGTATTCTGGTTAGCTTCAGCAGCAACTTCGTTGAGGTCAGGCCTTCCCCTTTTTATTTTCCACCTTAGCTTGACCCTGAGGATCAGAATCTGCATTCCCCCTTACAAATAGCCTGAAACTTGGTGTCACGGAGCTGTGGCCAAGAAGTGCTGGGGTTCCAGGAACTGGGGAGGGGGAATTTGGAGCAGGTGGTTTGGCTGGGTGCTGCCTCTGGCTTCTGCTGAGGGTACCTGATCTCCTAAGCTGTGCTGTCCCGTGCATTCAGTTACCTTCTTGTGCCATACACGGGCAGGGTGAATACCATCCCTGAGCAGAGAGCCTGGAGCAAATTTCCTGGGAACAGGTAAAGAGGAGAGGTCTTTTAGGGCTCCCCAGGTCAGGTTGATTGCTTTGTGAAGCTGGGTTGCTGCCCATCCCTCCATACCATGGCTGGGGAAGATTGGTCATTGGTGGTCTACAAGACCTACGTGGTACCTGGGTCTTATGGTGCTCTGCCCAGAGACAAACTGTTCCAGCAGAGGGAGGTCATAAGGAATGATCTTTGTTTTTTTCAACTGGAAATTGTTGTTTGCGTTCCTTGCCCTCTCCTCTCTGTCCCAAATCCATCTCCAAATGACCGCATCTCAACTTTCCTTTTCTCACCCATCTCCTCACCCCGTGTTTCTACCCAAGACAAATGACCATAAGTCACTTGGCTATCCTGAAAAGAACAGAAGTATCTGACAAGGAGCTGGATCCCGTTCTTCTTTCAGAGGTGACTTGGACTGGAGGATGGACAAGCAGAACCCTGAGACTGTGTTCAGAGCTAGTCCCAGAGGTCAGTGAAATGCTACAGCTCTTACCCAGATGAATTACAACATGAAGGCAAAAACAATTCAAGCCCAGCCAGGAAATAGCTGTGCAAGAGAATTTGTGGTGTCCTATGATCTTGTCACAGTGCCTTCTCCTTTCTGCTTTAGGAAGAGCTGTACTTGTTGCTCAAGCGGGAGCTGCTCCGGTCCAGTCCAAGCTCCTGCCCGTTGGCTTTCCACTTCCCCACGGAGCACTTCTCATCTGTCGGTGTGATGCTCAGAGCAGGTCTCTGGCACCAGCAGCACAGACAGGACTGTGAGGAGACAAAGAGGGTCAAGGTGCAGATGTTATGTGTGTGGGATACGAAGGAAACATCGTTGGTAGGTCAATCTGCTCAGTGCTAGGTTGTGTGCTGTCCTACAGATTTGGTGGGAATAGGTTTGTCAGGATAGGGCTGGAGTGGCTTGGAAATGAAGCTAGCAAAGCCTCAGGTATTTTTTGCAGTTGTTTTCTTGTCCTTGAGGGACAGAAAATAGGGGTAATTCTTAGCTGAGCTCAGCTCCTTGCCATAGCAGTTGGGAGGTGATTTTCATCTCATCCCCATCCTTTCTCAGAGCTTCTCTCCTTAGATTTCTCTCTGAGCAGTTTGAGCTCAAAGTTGATAGCGTTCCCACTTCCTAATTTAAAGATGTGCAGGGTTGCTTCTGATTCAGAGCCACAGGGACTTCTCTGGGTTTTGTCACAGGTCTTGCACTGGCTAAAGCCTCCCTGTAGCAAGGCAGGACGCTCTGTTGTGCTTGAATCTGGGAAGAGAGGCACCTAGCTTGGGTGGAGGGTTTCAGTGAGCAAATATGGGCATCCTGTGGGTTGCTGGCGGGCCCCGCACGTACCTGATATCTGACTTTCCCCTCATCAGAAATCTGTGGCAATGTGGGTACCATTCCTTACCTGAAAGCAGTTCTTGAATTTTCGGCTGACGAAATAGAGAGCCACAGGATTGATGCAGGAGTTGAGGGAGGCCATGTTGATCCCAAAGTAATCCATGACAAGGAGGAAACTGTGGCGAGAGGGGAGAGAAGGGGCTGGTAGCTTGCTGAGTGAACAGCTGAAGGAGTTTCAAAACTCCCAAATGTTTCTCTGCCCTGGAGGTATCTTTAACTCATGCAGTACAGAGAAAACCAATTTTTCTCTCTCCATAGGGCCCTGCACTTCCTTTCTCTCTGCCTTTCTACAGAGCAGTGCCATATAGAAAAGAGTTGAAAGGTGTTTAGAAGGCAGCTCTGAGCCCAGTGAGCCTCTGCACGTGCTCACTGGAGCTTATGGCACAGTACCTTCCTGCTGATCCTCTTACCTGAGCAGCTCACATCTGTTGGGGTCGGTCTGATCGTAGATGGTCTTTTTGAGGATGCGGCTGAGGTGGAGTGGCAGCCAGCAGAGTGCAAAGATCACCACGAGACAGAAGACAGTCTTGGCGACCTCCCGACGCTGCAAGGAGAGGGTGGGCAGGGGAGAAGGGATACTCTGAGTATTTGGGGTGAAGCACCCTCTCTGCATGCTGAGCAATGGCCCTTCGTGTCCTTTCTATAACTTGAGGATGGCTTGGCATCATGAGGGTGACTTGTGAGATCCAGGCTGCAGAAAGCAGTAAGGTAGCCATAATGCATTGTGGACCAGAGTAGAGTCTCCTTCTCCCCATCCTACTATCATTTCTGATCACTTTTCTGAAGTGGCCTCATTTGCCCTTCCTGCTAAATTATTGAAGCAACCAGCAGGTCAACAAGGTATGGGAGAGAGCAAAGACAGATATAAATGACCATAGGACTGGAAAAGCAAGCTGGTCCATGGTCACAGTGCAGGTGGTTTGGGTTATCTCTGAGGTGAGAGATTGTAGAGCTGAGAGCCCTTATCCCTATTTAAATCAGGAATCTGCATCCACTTGTCAAGAAGCCACTGGCTGCTGTGAAGCTACATCCTTTATAGGAACTCATGTAGATTCTCCCACTCTAAATCAATACCCTTTGCTTGGGGAAATCTGTGTGTTTCTGCCCTCCTGATTTTCTTACCCGTTTCATGTGGTCATTCAAAGCGATTCTCATGCCATTTCTCTTGCTCAACATTTCACATGACATGAGGGTGTAGAAGATGCCAGTGCATACCAAGGGGAGGCAGAAGTAGAAGCCGAAAAGCCACCAGTCCTTCACGTCACGATAGAACTGTATGAAAAACAGAGAGGAACTGAAAATGGGGAAGAGGGAAGGTACCTGATGCATTGGTCCCTGACACCAGTGTTGTCACTTATCAGACCACTCTGATGCTTCTAATATATGAAAGCGTTATAGCCCCTGCACTAAGTATACATGGGATCATCTTCCCCCTAGGCCTTAACCCAAAGAAGGGAAGTCTGGTTTACACTTGGCTGCCAATCTAGCACTTTTGTACAAGAAATTGTCGCAAGGTGCTTATTTAGGCAGATTTGGGTTTGAGAGGGCAAGTTGTGATGCTTTTTTTGTCTTCATCCCCTTGCTCTCCCTTAGCTGGCCCTGTTCATTCTGGTTGTGGAGATGCTTCTTGGCCTGTTTTGACAGCATAGTATTTTCTTGAAGCTTCCCAGGATTGGTCATGACTTTCTGATGGGGGCAATGAGGATGGAACGCAGCTAAATGATCTTCTGCCAGTTGCCAGGTCTCACATGCAAAGCAACTCTACCCTATGTTGGTACTTCCTGTGTAGTCTGTGCTTTGTCTAATCTCTCCCCATGTTCTCCCTTTTGGCTGAAAGTCATATATAGTAGCATCTAACCCTCTAAGCAAGGAGGAAGGAACCCTGTTTGCCTGTGTCTTCCTCGCACTGCAGCTGGGATGGGTCAGGGTACGTACCATCATGAAGCTGGATTTCTGTTCGGACGCAAGCATGCACACCCACAGGTCTCGGTCCCAGTAGTTGATCTCTACCATGTCAAAGGCTATGGCTTCAGGGACTGCAAGCACAATGGCCACTGCCCATATCAGTGTCACCTCCACTGCTTTCCACATGGGAATTCCTATGCCCTGGATCCGACTCCAGGAGGCCACTGCTCGATACCTGCCCAGTTCATGGAAATAGAACAAGAGTAGAGAGGAGTGAGAGAAGACACTCAGAAAGAAGCAAGGAAGGTGAGTATTAGAATTGTCCACAAAGTCCCCTTCCCTCCCTCCTTCTTTCACCGTTACTTTGCCTTCTCTTTCAGTGGAATGGAAATGATCAGCAGGGCCTCAAGGGATAGATATGAAGGAAGTTGACCTTAACCATTATGTCTACCTCCTGGTGGCAGAGGTGCCATCCTTCCCCACCAACCTAACAGTTATGCCTGCATGTTATGCTCCTCGTGTCAACCTTTTCCGTCAGGACTTCTTTGCCACAGAGAACAGTTGGTTCCTGTTGGATTTCAACTCCTCATAACAGCTCCCTCTCCCCTTCTTTGAATTTGGCCTCGAAACAAGTCACTCAGCAGTCTTCTAATTGCTAGCAACAGAGGGATATGCCGTGGTTAAATACGGGCCAAGCAGGGCAGAGCATCTGTGGAAGTTGTTTCTCACCTGTCAATGCTGAGGGCACAAAGGCTGAGGACCGTGATGCCCACTGAAGCCTTCTGGATGAAGGGGACCAGCTTGCACACCTGCACACCGAAGGGCCAGTCCTTTGCCAAGAGCTGGGGAAGAACCTCAGGGTTAACAGACTGCTTCGGAAAGGCATGCCTGGCTTCCCGTAATAATGGGTGGTTACCCACAAGGTGCAAGAAGCCCACAAAGAACAGCTGAAAGCACTCTGAGGTTACCTCCACTGGGATGGCATGGTGTGTGCTCTCTGGTGGTTTGGTTTTACTGGGAACC
Source organism: Callipepla californica brunnescens (assembly GCA_023055505.1). Lineage (NCBI taxonomy): Eukaryota > Metazoa > Chordata > Aves > Galliformes > Odontophoridae > Callipepla > Callipepla californica. The sequence goes on from JALIRH010000013.1 coordinate 8,212,420, forward strand.
ACTCATTTCCCTAAGGGCTTGTTGTGAGATGAGTTTACACATACGTGGAGAGAGGGCTCATACCCCAAGTCCGGAATCCTAAATCAGGATTCAGAAAGCCATAATGGGCTTTGGGATGCTTTCGGAGGAGAAGTGAATATAATTCTAAGATAGCCAAAATCCAGCAAGGACGTCTTCTTTTAGATAGTTTTCAAAGGCATGCAGACTTATGTGCTCCCTACACTCTGCTCTTCTACCAAATTTTGCTTCCTTAGTGCAGATTCTCCTCAAAACTCTTCTCACCTCTGAGATTAGATTTGATCTGGTGTTCCCTTCAAAGCCAGTACCTACTTGTGACCCTAAGCTCAACTGAGGCAGTATCAGTGGGGCAGTATGAGACAGGAGAAAGGGAGCTCTGAGAGATGGCTAAGTATGTCTTGAAGTGTGGGCTGTCCTGTGGTCGAAGCCTTTGGTATAAGCCTTGAACTGTGCACAGCCCTCACTGCTGTCACAGTACTTAACTGACCCAGACACAGAGCTGGGTATTCAGCGTGTGACAGGCTCATCTGCCAGCTTTCTTTAGTGAGGTTGTTCCTTCAGTCTCCATCTGGTCCCATATACCCTTTTTTATGATATATAGGACCTTAGGACACACGGACTTGTGCAATATGACAGAACCAGGCAAACAGATACCAAAGAGGAGGGCTGTCAGACCTACATACCCACAGCCCTGTTGTGTGAGTGCACCTGAGCTCCAAGTCCTTCACCCTTTTGGGCCCTTTGTATAAACCCCTGACTCCAGACCACCGCAACCTGTCCCACATGGTGGGCAAGGAGGAGCTGCACATCTCACTCAGCACAACTCCTTCTCTTGACTGGAGTCTTAGGACTCCATCTAACATCTGCTAAACCCTCTCTACCCTGTTTATAATACAGCCCTGTTCGTTGTTCCTGGATGAATCTTCATGTTTAACTGGATGTTTGCAAGGGGCTGATTTGAAAATAGCAGGAGACTACAAGTGGCTCTTTTCCTTGCAATTTTAAATAAGATTTAAAAGATCTGTGTGTGTGTGTGTGTGTGTGTGTGTAAAACATATCAGTAACTGGGAACACCTCTGCTTTCCTGGGAACCTACTGCAAACTTTGTGCCTGTTTATTTTTCCCTTTTTCTTTGGAGAACGTAATCACCTTCTTCCAATCCTTGCCAAAAACGGAGACTATGATAGAGTGCAGAAGGTAGACAGAATATAGCAGGTCACAAAGGCAGGTGGTAGCAGATGCCATTCCTGCTCTGATACACATTACACAGAGCCTACCTTGTAGACATTGATGGGCAGAGCAATGAGGATGTAGAGAAGATCTCCAAGAGCCAAGCTAGCAATGAGAACATTTGGCCCATTCCTCATGCACTTGTTCTTGTAAATGATCCTCAGGAGCGTGGAGTTCCCAATGATCCCTACTATGAAGATGGTGCAGGAAACGATGGTGTTGATGTACTTGAAGATGTGCCTGATGTCTGCGGGCTTCACGCAGACGGGCAGCAGTGGTGGCTCCGACCCGCTGCTTTTGGGAAGGCTTTCTGAGTAGTTGGGTGCCTTGGCATCCTGGAACAGGCTGGGCTGCACCAGGCTGTAAGCCTGCTCCTGGCTGAGCACCTCCAAGGGGTTGGAGCTTGCCTGGAAAGCCTCTGGGGTCTGGCCATGTGCCCTAGTGAACAGGCAAGTCAGGAGGATGGCCAGAGTGATGGGAGCTGGGATTCTCACCACTGAGGATCGAAGGGCAAAGCTGGCTGCAGAGTGCAGTGGTTTTGGGATGTCTTTGCTTGGATCTTGAGCTGATCTGCAGATGGAGAAAGGGACAAGGGGAAAAAGTGTGTTAGCAGAGGAGGGGGCCTAGCAGAGCTTAAGAAGATGGCAGAGGTATTTTGTCTGCAGTCAGTGGAGCATAAGTAATTTTGGGGCACCTGCTCCATTGACACCTGCACTGCAGGATGATTCTGCAAACCCCATGTTATCTATAGGAACAAAGCATCTTTCTCTTCTGCATTTGTGCCATGGGAGAAGTGGAGCAGCATGAACATCAGCAGATCCTATATGCCATCTTTCATTGCCAAGAGTCAGAACTCAGCACAGTATCCTGAGAACTGTGCTGGGAAAATACCATGAGGGTTTTTCCAGAAATGCTGTATTGATACCTGACATCTTATTCCAATTTATGGGCAAGCAGAACAACCCCTCCTTCCCCATCCTTAATCGCTGTTAATTGAACCACTTCCTTTCCAAATCTACCATGCTGCTCCACTCAATACCTGGGGACATAAATCTCCCTGTGCTGTTTGCAGTGTTGGCTGCTGAGCACAGTAAAAGGTCTCTCGAGCTGACCAAGGCTGCAGCACTGCTAATAAATATCTCTGGAGTGGGTTCTGTTTTGCAGATCTCAGCCAGTACTCTCAGACAGGGCTGGTTGAGCAGCAAATCCCATGCAGCTTAAGGGACAGCTGAGGATGCTGTAGCACTGTACTGGTATGGATTTGGGGAAGGGTCTTCAGTACAGTGGGCCCATGCTGTTCCTCTCTGGGAAGACAGCCCCAAGTCCCACCAGGTACAGCCACAGCTCCTCCACGTATAGCTGCCTTGTGTGTCAGCTCTGCAGGAGCACCTGTGCCTTCCTGTTTGTTTGGAAGTCTCCAAGCATGATCAGTAAGAAGCTGGATGCTTTCCCAACAAACCAGCCTAACCTGACCTACTCTTTTCTCAGTTTCATCCTGCTGATTCTGCCAGGAAATCTAAACCAAGCTCAATTCTCTCTGACCCTTCAGCCAGGTTCTTAGTGAACTAAACTGCAAACAGGCAGTGTTAGTAGGAAACCTGACATTTATTCTCAGTTACATGTCAAACAGAGGCAATAAAATAACTGCAGACCTTCAATCACAGTTCAGACCTCATGAACTCAAGAGCCGAGCTTTCAGTTCTGTTATAACAACTACTTTTTAAAGATGTTTTCTTTCTAGTTTGACCCTTACGTTGTGATGGCACCTCAGATATGGTTTCAGCGCAGTAGAGTTAAAGATCCCATCCCTTTTCTTTCCAGCTCACTGTCAGCATGCTTCTATCTGCTGAAATATTCATGCCTGGTGCATAGCAATTCTGTGTGCTCACCATGCCTTTTATCTCTGCAGGCTCAAGCAGCTTTGCAAACGTATCTTGCAGCTAAGCCACATCAATATGAGCCAAAATGGCCACCGTGAAGTTATCTGCCCGCATCTAGCTGTGAAAAAAACACAAAGCCTCTCCATATGGTGGTTGGGAATTGACCCATGTCTGTCTTGAGAGCACCCAACTTGCATGGGTATCCCAGCACTGAGGGATACCTGCAGGTGTATCCTGATACACCTAAGCACAAAGTAATATGTACATGAGGGAATCCCTCAGCCCACACAGTCATGCATGAGCAGAGCTAATTCCCCCAGGAAAGCATGGTGGATGCCAGCTTATCACCTAGTGACCACTGTAAAATGCTGTGGGAAGAGCCTTGGTGGTGGCTCTGAGGATCCTGGCACCTCTGCTGGTCCGGGTCATCCCTTAAGAACTGACTGTCCTACCTGAGACCTGAGATGAGTGAAGATTCTCCAACATCTCCTTCCTTTTGCTATTTACCTAAGTACCAGCTTAGGCACCAGAGCATCCCTGGAAGGCTGTGTGCTGGGCAGCAGCAGGCTGCTCCTCTGCTCTCTCTGGTGAAGGACTCAGAGCCTGGTGCTGTTGTGCCCCCAGGGTTTTGGCAGAGGAGCTCATGTGAGTAAGAATCACAGGACACGTCTCACTGGATCCTGCCCATTGCTTCCACACTACTAAAAAGAATTGCTTCTCCCCCATCTTACCTTAATATCCAATAATTTAATAAAAAGGGAGCACTCCTATTCAACAGCCCATTGATTACTTGCCCTCTTTGTTCCCTCATCTCGGAGTGCTTGCACCATAACTCGTTCTCCCTTGTGGGGGGAACCAAGGCATGGAAGGCTAAGATGCATTTTGATCACCCAGTGGGTGGAAGCCAAAGCCAGCATCACTGCTCCAAATCCTCTGAGCCTTGTTCACATCTCCAATCAGGTGGGGAGGTGCTTGATATCACCATCCCATCTGCCCAGACGAAGGTGCAAATAAATGTCTTTTGCAGCAAAAATGCCATGGGTTGGGGGAAGAGGGGAGAAAGGCAGATATGAGCACACATTCCCAGTTGCTTCCCTCTCCTGAATGCATCCCGGTCCCCAGAATGGTGGACCTTCCCCCAAAAGGTGTGCAGTACCTGTTAGATCTCATCAGGGATGTGATCCCTCCAACATCTCCGTCAGACCATGGAATTGAAAGACATGTAAAAACTCACCCAGACGCAGGAAATCATTTTGTTTGCAAAGCTTTTCATCAGATTTGGATTACCTTCCTCGAGACCACGAATTCTGTATGCTCCTGGGATCGGTTTCTCTCCCTCTCACAGTCCCTTGCCTGTCCCACAGGTCCCAGGAGGATGATGGCATTGTAGATTCTGGAGTTTACTTTTGTGTTCCTTCCCTCTCGTGACTTGCTGAAGTCTCTCTGAACAGAGCACTTAGTTATATAGAAAATCGCTGGGCTGCCCCTGAAAGCAGCTGCTGCAACCAATAAGTGCAAAGCAGGACAGGGATGGAGGAGGAGGGCAAGGCAGGCAGGGATGAAAATCATAAACAAATCCCACTGGGGGCGGGGGGAGAGAGCTGGGGGACAGCTGCTGACACCAGCACAGGGCTGTGCTTTGGCAAATGGACCCCAGCCAGCTTTGGAGAAAAGAGTTTTGGGAGATATCAGAGCCTTTTTCTGCCCAGCGTGCACACATGGCAGAGGGGATTCCTCTGGCACAGTAAGTCCTTATTGAAATGCTGAAGGTGGACAGACACTGCTTTGCCCTCCCTGAACCTCTGTCTACTTGAAGCAAGCTGGGGTGAGAGCTCAGACCACTCTCTATCTTCAAGGAGGTGCAGCTCTGCTTGGATTTTGCTCTTGAGACATAGGGGAAAGCCTTTTATGGATGAGAAGTCAGTGCTGCCATAGGGTCCCACCAGCCTCCCTCATGCCACTGGTCTGGTCTCTAGATATGATCTTGACTCAGAGATTCCCCTCTGAGTTCCAGCTACCCTTGTGCAGAAGATCCTTCTCAAGCAGCTTCTGTCTTCCTCCAAACCCCCAAACCTACTCTGCACAGCCCTGAAGAGAAAGTCTCTCCCAAACTCCTTAGCTCATCTACTTGCAGAAAGTTTTTTTCCTCATTATTCTATGAAGCTGGCTCAGCTCAGGAACTGGGGACTTATTTGGTATGGGGCAGGCTGTTTTATTAAAAAAAAAAAAAAAAAAAAAAGAAAGAAAGAAAAAGGAATATCCAAATCATCGTATTCCAGTGTCCTTGATGACTCAGGAAGATGTACTGGCACAGTGTGCTGGTGATGTCAGGTTGATTTTTGGAGTAAACTCACTTTGGTATGGGAATCCCTTTTCCCTTCTAGCCCCAAAACAAGGACAGAAAGAATGGGACCAAACTTCTTCCCAAGTGAAGGGAATCTCAAGCACATGAGATGATAACTGGTACACTTTGTCTTGCTGCCATCCACTGGGACCTGGGCAGGGTGGGCAGTCCATCACGCAATCCAGAAGAGGAAAGTGCCAGGTCCTGTTCCTGGGGAGGAACAACATAGCTCTACTGTAGGAAGCCATCCCATGGCCTTGCTCACCCTGGTTGCCCATCTCCAAACTATGTCCAGTTATATCCTGTCATTTGTTTATTTTATCTCCAAGCTAGGATATTTTTTATCTTTTTTTTTTTTTTTTCCACACTGGGGTTCCCATTACCAGTCTTCAAAGTGTAATTTCCAGCAAGTTCAAAAACTACCAAAGTCATGCAAAAGTCCTCCTTTGCCTCCCCACAGCGTTCTCTTCTCCAATCTGAACAAGCAGAGGTCCTTCCAGCTTTCTTCATAGGAGAGGTGCTCCAGCAGAGAAAACTTTCCAGAATAGCATTTAGGGTTTCTAGGTGGCATTTCCAAGCAGTAGGATTGAAGATGCCTTGGCTTCTAAGTGACTTCAGTAGCATTCAAATTTGTGTCTATTTATTTTCACCCCTTTTCATGGGCATCATGAGTAACTTCACGCAGGAGCTCTGCTACTTATGGGAGAGCTGCAGAAGTTCAAAACAGAATGTTTTTGTATGCGTATGCTGTTACAGCCTGTTTTCTGTGTGGATCCAGACACAAGAAGGGATTAGACTTGGAAGGAAACTCCATTTCATCTTGAGATTTGTCTAAAGATACTACTGAGAATTTGACCAGCCTTGCTTTTCTCAGTGGTCAAGAACTGTAATTAGGGTAGAGATAATCTACATTTGTTGTTAGGGAACTTTATTCTTTTTTGGTATGGAAACACATTATCTGTGTTTTCTCCACTTAATCATTTCCATGATTCCTTGCAGCTTTGATGAATCAGAGCTGTAGATAATCCATAGAAAAGTTAACATATTTATTTACTGCTTACTCTGTCTACCAGAGTTGACTCCTCAGAAGAGAGAACAGAACTTCCACTTAGATTCTCCTTTCTTCATCCTGTTAAGCATCCCAAATTGGAAAATCCATCACCCACTATCTCTCTGTGACTTCTCAAGTCTTGGCACTGCTTGCTCTGCAGAGAGATGAATATTTCCCCTGGTCTCACCAGCTTTGATCTCACCAGCTCAGATACCAGAAGCAACAGAGATTATGTGTTGAGGGATCAAATTTTGCTTGCTTAGCTTTTGGTTTTAAGCTGAATGTTTAATTAAAACCACTTTATACTATTGCAGGGGGTAGAGGCTGCCTGAGGATCTCGCTTCTCACTTTCTCTGCTGGCGCTGCCATATAATTATTAGACTCAGTCTTTTTTTTTTTTTCTTTTCTCCAGCTTCATTCTTCTTTGCTCATCTCATCTTAGCTTATTTCTCATTGAGGTGTTCCTTTTCCCAGGCAGACCACGTGGAAATGTAAGGTAAATCCAGCTAGTGCTGATAGGTGCAGCCCATGCCTGCACTTGGTTTGAAGACACACATCTGGTACTCTCCTCTTTTGGACCATATGCACCTGAGTGTCTCCAGCTTCTCAGCCTGTGGCCCAACTCTGGACCTTGGTGAAGTATTTCTATACTGTAGTGGGTGTCCCTGACACAAAAGTTGTCTTCTGTCTTGGCCAGCGTGGGACCAAGAAGTTTCCCTACCTGCTGGTGCCCTTGTGGTGACCTCTCATCATTCCCTGAGTGAATTTGCCCATTCTGAACATTTATGCTCCTCAGACTGATCAGAAAATATGCACCTCAAACAGCTCATCTCAGCCTAAGGCAGAAGTCAAGGCACATCACTCACCACTTTTCTTCAACTTTTTGTCCTTTTTGGAGGGCTGCAACATTTCCTTCTCTCAGAATACACAAGTCCACGTGGCACCTCTCCTCTCGACCCCACTGGGGAGGTATCCTGCAGCCCTATTCTGGGATAGTCATGTTTTGGCATGTGACAGAGGGATGAATGGGACTTTCTGTTCTGCTGGAAACAAAGGATGGCTCCAGACCCCCTTGGAGACCCCCAGGAAAACAGCAATCTTCTTGTACAGTCAACTAGTGTCCTTGAGACAAAATTCATTTTAAAGGCTGATGTTAAGTGTCACTTAAATGACCAAAACAAAGATACTGCTTCTGAACTAAGCCATGAAACCACTCAGCAGCAAGCAGCAAGGAAGCATCATGCAGGCTTCATGTTTGGCACAAACTGCCCTTCCATTTTAAAGGTGACATATCAAGTGTAATTAATTTTATTTTCTGTTGCCATTGAGCTGATTCCCATGCAAACAGCACAAAAGGTTGCTTGGCAAGGCTGGCTAGCTCAGAGGAACTGTAGCTCAGAAGTAGAGTCCCTGCTGATATTGCTAGAAGACTGATACTTGGTCTTCACTCTCCTTTTAAGACTGGATGATTGATGCCTACAACTTGGGGCTGAGGTTCGGAAAGCAGACACATTCTCAAGTCCTTTACAGAGCATGTGTATGAGATCCCGCTGAAGTTCATCTTCTGTCCATCAGTATCTCCTGCTGATGTTTCAGTCATCTTTTGTGAGAAAATGATGGATCTGTGGTGGAATTAAATACCGTGGCTTAATCACATCACAAGAAAGAACACATAGCTTTTACTTTTTGTTTAGTGAGTTGTTGGAAGGATACACTGTGAAAATGTATCTCTGCAGACAAAATTCCATGGTTTCTACAGTTTATTTTCCATAAAACAAGCTAAGGAAAAAAAAAAGCAACCATATTTTAACTCAAATGTAGTTTCAACACCTGAGTGGTCCCTTTGACTCGTCCAGTGTTCATCCGCTTAATATCCCTTGATTCCTCTTAGTGCAGGATTTAGATCAGCTAGTATCCATCCACCTTGAGAACTTCCACTCTTTCCTATAACCTTATCAATTCCTGTCTACGTGGTCCTCAAATATGGCAATATTTGATATTCACAATAGAATGGGCGAATAGATGCAACATAAGTAGCATAAATTTCTTACATCATAGCAAAGGTCTTGTGAATAAGTGTAACCAAAAGCATGCTACTATGATGGAAGAGAACAGTCAAAGATTACATGAATGGCAATCAAGTTTCAGGATTTCAAGTTTGGACTGTCTCTGGGCAGTAAGATTAGGGCCAACATTCACAGTTTGAGGAAGTGTAGAAACACACTGATGAGTTTCTAGTTGATGTCACAAAAACAACAATCCTTAAGGCATTGGTAAATGAAAATAATCACTTCTGTTTCAAGATACAATCACTGGATTTAACCTGCTGGTAGAATAAGAACTGTTCCCTAAAGTTGTATTGATTCTGTGTGGTCTTATGTTAGAGAAATAATATCATGTAAGTATGGTTGTAGAGCTGAAAATTAGCTGTAGGAATCATTGGAAAGGTTCAACTTACAGCCCCTAATATAGGAACACAGAGATATTTTGACCCACCTATGAAATAAACATAGCTAGGTACCCTAGGATGCATTCAGGCCTGGACTGGAGATGGGTGTCAGGATACTGGCAGCACTAATTGGCCTCAATAGCCTTGAACAGCTTCACCTGAGGCCTCCACCCACATCCATATCTGAGTTCAGCTGCAGGGCCTATTTCAGTTCAGCCTGTAGGGCTGTTCTCTGGTTTAGGCCTAATCATGGGCACTGCTAGGTTGTGACCTGTGGCTTGGACTTGGGTGAGCGTCGTCACCGTGAGCGGACAAGATTTGGGCTTTTGTTTGAACTTGGCTGCTGAGTCCTGCTCTGCTCAGGTACTGTGGGACGGGTAATAGCTATCCTGTGCTCTAAGGGTGGGGTGAGGTCCCTGTGGCAGCAGTCCTTCATTGTGGTTAATTGTGTGTATGCATGAGGAAAATTTGTCTCTGTAGGGGTGTGTGTTCCAGCTCCTTCCCATCATCTCAGCTCTTCTGTCCTGCTTCCATTATCTTCTTGCTCTGTTACAATACTATGGTATTCTTTCCTGCAGATCCTGCCTTTCTGCTCTATATCCACCACATCCTAATCTGCTCTAATGCTCCACTCCAAAAGAGGTGTGATGAAGAGTTAACTTGCCCGTGGAAAGCAATATAATTCAGTCAGTCTAACTTTAAAACTGATGGTAATTAATCCTACTCATCAGCCACGGGCCCCTTGCCCACTTTTTATCCTGCCCAAAGTGGTATCCTATGAAGTGTGAGTCTGCATTATCCCAAATGCCAGGAGTATACTGCAGAAAGTAATGGGCAACAGTATGCTTGGAGGAGAGGATGCACCAGCAAGTGTCAGGTGTTCTGAGGTTCCTCAGGGACTTGGATAACAGAGCTCAGAGACTGTGCATCAGGAATATAAAGAGGTAAAACATCCAGGAAAAGGGAGTGCAGGGAGCTTGCATGAACAAATCCTTTGGGAATACACTTCCCCAGGGATGTGAGAGACAAATCTTCCTGCTTTTGTGAGGCTTGTTTTCATCTGATTTACAAGCATAGTGTTTTTTTTGTTCAGTGATTCTCCAGGAATATCTGTGTTAGGTGCTGGGGTGTTAGAAACGCTGATGTTGCTCTGGGATTTGTTTTTTGAGCTGTTGACATCTTTAGGGTTACTGCTGGAGAAAAGAAAACAAGGAAAGAAGAAAAGCTGTGCCTTCGTTGCTGACTGTTTTCTTCAAACCTTACTGCCAGCATTTGTTTTGCTCTCTCCCTTTAGCCGGAGAGGTTTGGAGTCCTGGAACACAGTTCTGGCCTTTCCCAGGGGTGCTGCATGAGGTGCACCTCTCATGGACAGCACCCTACAAAACATCCAAAAATTCCGGTCTGATTCCCACTAAACTCTGTGGTGTGCCCCATTGCAGAGGGCTGAAAAGCTGCAACTGAGTGCTTTCATCTGCCCATGTGCCCACAGCCACATCCCTTTCCATCCACCGGGATGGATGTGAGGAGGAATAGCCTTGTTTATAGCACGTAGAGTGCTGGGATTTTTCCTTCCTGTTGGAGGAGGGGATGCCTCAAAAAGCATCTCTGTGTTGCAGAGCCAGATTCCTCCTGTTCCCACGAGCCTGCACTGACCCTGCACTTTGGTGTTTTGTTTTTTTTTTGCTTGTAATGTTCTTATCAGCTAGGGCCAGCTGAAGTCAAGCTGGACGGGGACAACAGAGGGTTTGCAGCTCTGCCTTCTGAGTCACCGGGAGTTTCATGACTGTGGCCACGAGGAGCAAGAGTTGCTTGCCAGCTCCTTCTCCTTGAAGGTTGGCCATTATGTGTGTGTCACAGCTGGGGCTGTGTGTGTATGTGACTTTCTGCCTGACTTTGGGTGAATTGGGATGTGCAGCGTTCACAAGGCTCTCACCTTCAGATGCCTTACAGTAAGGCCCTGATTAACAGCCAGTGGGCTTTGGGGGTAACTCTACTGCTAAGGAATCGCTGAAACAAAAGTGATAGGACAATGTTGATCCTAACCTTGATGGAGAGGGGGCTTCTAGCACACACAAAAAGCTACCTGATAGTAGTTTCCAGTCAATAAAAGTAAATAATGACTACTTCAGTTTTTCTTCTTCCTGGGAAGGTGGAGAGAAACTTAACAGCCCCTTTTGTGTGTGATTGGCCTTATGAATGTGTTGTTTTTTTAACCCTGTAAGTCTGCATACATTCAGAATGCAGCCCACAGCAGCCTCTTCTCTGGTTCTCCCCAAAGCTGTGCTCCCCTGCTGGTTTTGATTTTTGGGGTGAGTAGAGCTGAGGAGGCTGAAGTACTTTGCAGAAGACTATGTAGCGTGTTTTGACACTAATAGGAGGAGGAAATGGTTTTTGAAGATGGATGAATAAGAGCGTTTTATGTCCTCATGGTGAAATGGTGCAGATGTGCAAATGTGCTTTTACCCCTTAGGATCCCTAATTGAAATGGGAGTTGACTTTAACTTACACAATATTCTCCTGGAGTTCCTACTCTTGGCAGAAAAAATCCTCATTTTCTTGGGTATGTGTGGAACTGTTTTCCTGTAGAAGTTCATAGATTGGTCTGTAACAGATCTGAGAGTTTGTATGTGTGCCATGGGTACCATATGAGCTTCAGCTTCTGAGCTTCTCTGGGCCAGCCAGGTGTGCTACATGCAATGCACAGTGATGTTATTTTTGGTGGTAATTTTCATTTGCTGGTAATTTTCATCTGAACTTTGAACATCACAAGGTGTTTTCCTGGGTGGTTTTGGGAAGGTCTTAAAGTACTTCCATTGGAAGCAGATGACTTTGAGTACTACAAAACTACTGTGTTGACAAGGATGAGATGTAAATAATATATTCATTCCCTTTTACCAGTTCTTTGGTTGAATTTTGGATATCCCATTTAACATTGACCATATCATAAACTTTCATAGGATCAGGCAAACTTTCCTGTACTCTGTAGCCCGTAAATAATTTGTATGTATTAGTTCTATTAATTTCAAAGAAAATGAAAGTGGATTTGAGGTTTATTTGCTTGAATGCTATTATCATCACATTTTTTAGGAAACCTGAGTATTTCAACTGGAGAACCTGTGCAGGATGTGAATGTCTTGACATGTGGAGTAGACTTCTTGGAGTATTAAAGTTCAGTTAAATGAAAGTGAGTCCTAGTACTTCAGTACAGACAGTAGATAGATCCACCATTTCATGCATAGCCCCCAAAGGGATCTCTAGATCCAACTGATCACCTGCTGTACATTCCTGATGGGTATGGCAGGACAATATCAGCAGAAGAGCAATGGCAGCTGTAGCACATAAAACTTGGTAGTGATTTCTTTGGAGCATTTCCCAGTCTCTCTTAACCTCCTTCTATTAACTTTGCTTAACAAGCTTCTGAGAAAAGTTTGGATAACTGGTTATTGCCCCCTGAAATAACTGCAGTTAATTACGTGAAGATTGATGGCCTCTTCTTCAAGAGCCATCAGCATAGCCTTCATCTTCCTGGTGTACTGATGACCTTTCCAGGAAATGGGAATGAGGAAATGCAGTGGGAGGTGGATTGAGTAAACAAGATGTAATTTAGAACCCATAAAATTATGGGGAGTGTACCATGTACGTACCACCTACCTTGCAGCTTGCAGATAGACAGCATTAGCTGATTATGATCAGTGATGAAATTGAGAAAGGTGAAATGCAAATAGCCCCACAGCCAGCAAGGAAGAGTGGGACTAGCAGAAAGCAGAGAAAAGCATAAGTGTGTATCACCTCCCCTCACACCTGATGAAGGCTATTTTCTTGTAGTCAGAGCTTTGGTTCTCACGGTTGGATGTGAGTCAAAACCAAAGGTGTTACAAAGAGCCTAAGGTCTTCATTTTTTGACGTTGGAAGAAAAACAGGCTCATGAATACTATTAGAGAATCCTGAGTGATCTCTGCTGTTGGAAATCTCCACTGTCAGAAGATCCATTTGTTGACCTGACCATTCATTGAGATGTCTGCAGTACATGAAAACAGAGATGTGGAGGAGGTTTTGTGTGAATCTGCCTGAGGTTATTTTCCTTAGCTCTGCTGATGGAAGAGCCATCCTAGAGTGCCAGTTGGATCAGGGATGGGAAACGCACTTTGCTGTTTATGAAGGAATCATGCTGTTGGGAAATCTTTGACTTGTGGATAGGCAGCCCCACACTGTGCTGTGTGATGCTCATCTTTGGGCCAGGCACTGGGTAGTTGAAACTAGTGTCCTCAATAATGGATCATGAAAGCAGAGAGTTGGCATGAATCATGTTGCCCCCATGATTAATTGCTTCCTGTTACAAGTTAATTCTGGAAGAAGTGGAAAAAACATTTAGAAATACATGTACAGAACTAGCTTTACAAACTGATTGTCAGTTAAAAGCCCATTCATCCGCTAAAGAATCTATATAGATGACCTATAATAGGCCCAAGGTCCTCTTTCGTTCATTAGCAGATGCCAGTCTTGAGTTCCATTCCTGAAGCTCATGTCATTAGCCTCCAGGTCCCCATGGTATCCCACATAGCTTTATAGCTGGCATGGAGTTACCTCACCTGGGAGGGGACATGAAATTTGCCTGCAGACTTGGGAGGGTGAGTCAAGTGACACGGTATACGGAGGAGTGCAAAGAAGGTTTTCATCCTGTTGGAGTGGAGCTGGAATAATATTAATAATGGGAAGGAAAGGACTGACCCAAGAGGAGATGCCTTGTAAATCAAGGATGGCCTCGAGACAGAAGCCGGTCATGTGTATTAGGAGTGACTGGCTTCATGTGAGGTTTCTCAATAGCCTCTCTGTGTGGAGGAGACACTAGGGCTCTGTGGAGAGCTGCACAGCCCATAGGGCTGCTGGGTCACAAGCAGTGCATGTGACTGCAGAGCATTACCCCAGTGTGGGCCCTCACCATGGCTCATCCAGCTTGGTGGTGGAACTGAGAGGGCGGTGTCTCCGGGGACATCCTATCTCAGGGAGCTTCTCTCTGCGCCTTTAACTTTCACATGAAGGAGTATTAGAGAAGGAAATCATTTTCTTTTTTCAGAGGACTCTGCATTTCTTGCTACTGTAGACTGATGAGAAGGCTTTTCTTGTGAATGCTTTTCATTTGGCTCTCGTAAACGTCTGAGATTTGAGGCAGGAAAGTAACATACCATCAGTAATTGATTCTCTGTTGATCTGCTTAGCACATGGTGATCAAGGTCTCTTCTTGCTGATATGTCTTCCCACCTCTCAGTACACCACGTGCCCTGAAAACACCAGTTTGCTGGCAGGTGAGAGTCTTGCCACTGATCTGGGTGTAGGCCAAAACTGGGAGAAGAACATGAGCGTCATCAGAGACACAAAGCAGATAACGTGAAGATCAGGTGGCAAAAGGGTGTCTTGGTGCTGTGAGTAGTAGCTTTAGAAAACAAAGATTTTCTTCTTACACTGAGCCAGGAGTATTATCAAAGTAATTAAAGTGTCTGCACTTTCCAGCTCTTTTGTCTCTTCACTGTAAGCCTGCATCAACTTCCCTCAAACTCTGAGATCTCCTAAGATGGATGAGGCTTTGCTGATTCTGAGAAAGGAAAAATATTTCCTCTATCTTGTATGCTGCACTATATTTAATGCATTCCTGTACAAATTTGTTTTTGACAAGTGACTGGCGCTGGATTCTGCTTTAGTCTGGGGCACAAGTGCACTCAACTGAAGCTCTTCAGCTAAGTGCCTGCATAGTTGTGTTCTTCAATGTCCTGCACAGGCAATTCTCCCCATGCGGTAGATAGGAGCTTTCAGACCATGACTCCCTGGGATGTTTGCTATTCAGATATGTCTCACAGGTATTCAAGGCCAGGCTGGATGGAGCCTTCAGCATCCTGATCTAGTGGCTGGCAACCAGCACACAGCAGAGAGTTTGGAGCTTGATGATCTTTAATGTCCCTTCTGATCTAGATTTGTTGATGACATTGCTTAACTTTCAATATCTAAGTTAAGATCCAAACCTTGCTCCCTAATTAAGGGGAGCTCAGCAGCAGTGAATTGCCTTGTAGGCACCCACAGACTCTGGAAGGCCAATAGACAAACAATTCCAGGTGCTTGAAATAAAGTCATGGGAGCCCTTTCCTACCTGCAACCCACCTATCCTTCAGTCTTTGGCATCCTGCACCATTCATGCTGCAAGATGCAGAACATCTCTGCTGGAGGCCCTCTGATCCAAGAAGAACTCCTAGTTCTTCCTATTTCAGGAGTAGGAAGCAAGTGTAGAATAATAACTTGAATGAAAACGTAGGATCCTATTTCACCCTCCCAGACTATGGTGGAGCGGTGAAATCGTGCCAAGGGTAAGCTGGGTCCTTCCTGTTTATTTTTGTAGCTGAAGGCCACCATGATCACACTAGTTACTTAAAAGAAAGTTTGTCTCTATGTTCTGCTAATTAACAGCCTCTGAGAGGCACCCAGAACCTATCTCTGGGGCCTGGAGTGCTGCAAAAGCATGGAAAGGTTAATTGAAGGCAATGGGAAAACAAGAATTCAAACTTTAACCTTCTTGGTCTGCCCTTGTTATGCTATCAGCATGGTGCAGGCAGACTTAATGACTCCTCATTACCCTGCTACTTAATTAACCTTTTGCTCTGAAGCACAGAGAGCCCAAAGAGGGATCTCAATGCCCAGAGTCCTTTCTGTCAGCAGCCCCAAGGGTTGAGGAAGATATTGCTAAGCTCAAGTCTGCTTGGTCAGTGTCTCTTCAGCTCCTGTAATAGGAATGAGGTGGTTTTTCATGATACTTACTGTACTCTCCAGTAGTGCTTCTGAACACCTTGTTTTGCATCAGCTCTCTTGTAGGAGCAGCTGGAGCTGTGGGGTAAAATAAGAGAATGAGCCAAAGCATCTCAGTGGGCCACAGCCACGTGATGAGGAAAAAAAAAAAATACAGAAGCCAGAGCTCAAGTGAAATAATGTCACCCCAAGCCTTCCTTGAAAGTGCAGTGGTCTGTAAGGCTTATCTCAGCTTTGTTGGCAGGGCACAAGCATCTTGCTTTGATGTGTCAATGAACTGGGAAGAAGAAAGGACTTTTTGGAATTCATTAATTCATTCTCCAGAACACTTACTCAGAGTTTAACTTCTTTCAGAGCTGCTGGTTTGCTCATATCCTGCCTTGTCTGTACAGAGAGATATGAGTTCATTGGCACAGATGGACTTGGACTGCTATAAGTTCTGGTGTCTGCATGGTATGTTGATATGTGGTGTACTGGGGGAGTGTCCACACATGGGATATGAGTGGAGTTGAAGCCATGTTACAACTCCATTTGCCCTTCTTCTCTCTCCCTTCCTAGAAACTGCTTTTCTCTGGTGTCTTGCCATGGCATGGATGACTCTGATATCATATAATAACTGAGATTGGAAGAGATCTCTGGAGGCAATCTGGTCCAGCCTTATGTTCAGCCAGGGTCTCCTGGGTGTTTGCCCACAACCCAGTTATAGCTGTGAGTTCTTGGCCTCTCTGCTCGTGCCTTTCTCTCCCTAACTCATGAATGTGATACTGTAGTACCAGGCTCCTCAGACCCCAAACCATGATCAGGCGTAACCGAAGAAGCTGATAGGGATTAAAGAGGGGGAGGGGGGGGGGGGAAAAAGCATGTCTTGGTACCAAAGCCAGAACAGGTGGTGGTCTGGATTTCCCAAGAGAAGAACCAGTCCCAGCTGCTGAGCATAAAACCTGCTAGCACCTGTGGCAGCTGGAATATGATTAAGGGAGCCTTTAGGTTCCTACTGTGGATAAGAAACTCAGGAGCCTATACCTGCTATCGGCTGCTGCTCCAAAGTGACAGCTGTTCAATCCAAGCATGAGGGTGTTGAGAAGCTGAAAGTGGTTGCTGCCATTGCCTGATGTCATTCAGAGTGTTTGCACCACCTTGATATTTATGCTGAGGAGCCACCAAGGAACTGGCAGTGGACCCTCGTAGAGGTGTCCTTAGCAAGGTGATGAGGCTGGGAGGGAGGGCTGAAGGTAAAGCCTTCTGAATGTGCATAGTTGAGCCCTGCGGGTATCAACTGCTGTGCCAGGAACATCAGACACCAAGTCAAAGGACAGAATGTGGGATAATTCCTGCTTTCCCTTTCCCATGAAGTGGGAAAGAACTCCTCCTTGGTGGGAACCAGAGCAATGGATGGACAAGGAGGCCTTCCCTCCCCTTCAGAGTGTGGGTTGATGCTGGAGCTATTTGGAGATTGTCACTGCTTGTTTTGGCCCCAGCTTGAGTGCTTTGGCCACCACCTTGCTCAGGTGGCTATTTTTGGTCTTGTCAAGAATGGACTTCCGGATGGGTAAATGATGTAGGAGGGAAAATAAACTTAATGTTTTCTGAGCTGTAAATAAGTGTTTCTTGGCCTTTCCCAGGGTCAGTAGTGAATACAAGCAGGAGGTGGAGAGAGAGCCCTAATGTCTCATGTCATTGGGTAGCACTGGTGACAGAGAAGATCCCTTTGGGTGGACCTGCCTGATCCATGAGGATGAAGAGTGAAAAATCACAGCCTTGTGGTGTGGAGGGGTAAGGGATGGTCAGCCTGGCTCCGGGGGATTTAAGATGAATGAGGCCAGGCAGCTTCTTTTTGACAACCAGCCTCTTCCTTGGCTCTTGGCTTCTTGCTCGCACTTGCCACATGTATTATCTCAAACAGGGATAATGGGGAGGAAATGGCTGCTAATTGCACAGTTAATCACAGATGCTAATGCTAATTTGCATCCTTGCTCAGATTCCTGCCAACTTTCTGGCTGGAAAGAGCGGGGTGGCAGAGATGCAGTGAACCCATGGTGATTACAGCCCTGTGTGCAGGTGGGAAGGAAGATCCCATGGGGACTTGCTTCTGTAGACAGCAGGATATGAGAAAATTTACTGAAAGTAGGCAAGAAATGGGTATACCTCCGGGAAAAATCAGTCTGGGGTGAGAGGCAAAACGGATTTTCCCAATTAAGAGGATTAGAAAGCAAAAAAAATTAAGTCAAACCAGTTGTTCTGTTGGCAGTTTAAACCCGGTGTTAGTCTCCTGGGTTGCAGTGTGATTTGTTCAGGGTGGCTCTGGGAGTAGGGGACGAGTTCTGGTTCCTGGTCAGGGCTGGGGATGCTCCTTGCTGGCTGCTGCCACCTCCTGGGGACTGACTTTGTGGCCACGTGGACCTCGGGCTGCTGCCTTTGAGATCATCCCAGGGAAAAGGAGAGACTTCTACCCGAGAAGAGGGAGGAAGGCACTTTTCCCTCTGGGAACATATTTTCACAGCCTGTTTCCTTAATAAGCACGATGGTGAGATAAAAGCATCCATGCCTGGATGAAGGGCTGCCTGGGGAAGGGTTAGGGATATTGCTGCCTTGCAATATCTGTGTGGGGGCCATGTGCTCTGAAAGAAGAGTTTGCAAATAACAGGAGCTTTGCTGTGGGTCAGAAGCAGGTCCTCATGGAACAGCCCTGCTGCTGATGTTCTGCTCCTGCTGGTGACAGTGTCCCTTGCATGTGGCCAAGCATTCCTGGGCATCCTGGCTGACTCCTCCAGGACTCCCCCCAGCATTGCGGAGTGGGCAATCCAGACCACAGAGCTAACAAACCTGAACAGCATCTTGGGGTAACGATGGTGAGAAGCTCTGCCCCTGCACTGCAGCTGGTTGCTGTGACCTTGATGCTGTTAGGCATTGGGCGCACAGTTCTGTGAGTGCTACCACAGCCACCAGGAGCCCACACTTGCAGCCCCCAGCTGCCTGCACCCAGCCTCAGGGCGAGGGGCTGGTGTCGGCCAGAAGATGGTGCTGGTAGGAAAGTGATTAAAGACATTGCTCTGTTTCTGCCAGCGTAGTTTGGAATTCTTTCCAAACCCCCTCCTCCTTCCTAGATGAGATGCTGTAAAAATAACTCAACATGTTTAATGGTCCCGAATCTATCACCAGAGTTATTTATTACATCCAGCAGGTTACTGAGAGCTAAACTGCAGTAACTCGATACCTGCGAGGCAAGGGCTGCTTCTGGGCAGAGGATTCTCTGGGTCACTAATGGAAGCATAACCCTGATTGATAATGGTTTTAAGCTTATTTATTTTTCCCCAGGATCCTTCTCATAGCATCCTCCTGCACGTCTTGGCCAGACTGCCCCTTGGTGGGGTAACTCTGGGGATTCCCCAAGAAGTAGCAAATAGTGAGCCGGGCCCCCCTTCTGCAGAAGGTGTTTTATTTTTATTTTTGGATAAGTGAGATCTCTCTTCTGAATGCAGTGGAAATGCAGAACAGATTCTGTCTGTTGTAGCTATCGGCATGTCTATGCAGTGCTGCTTTCCTGGGACTTTGTCACTTCTGTAATAGGTAATGGAGTCACACCAGCATCTCTAGTCCTTCTGAGTGCTGCTGCTCGCTGTGGCCATGCTCTGATTCTCCTGCCTGCAGGGATCCCAGTTCCTTGTGCAGTGCATAACCTGCCCCTATGCCAAGGTAGGAAGTGATAAAGCTGTTGACTTTCTCAGTGCAGACTCTTCACATCTGTGTGCCTGCCTGAGAGTGTCAGGAGGCAGAGGTGGTGGCAGGTCCTTCTGGCCTTAAGCAATGTGGCAGGGACTGAGCTCATGACTCTGCTCACATTGAGATGTACTCACCAAAGCTGCTTGTGGTGAAAGCAGCACCCTTTTCTGCACTTCCCTACCAGATGCTAGCTCCCACCTGATCCCTGCTGTATATGGAACTCATCACGTACTGCCATAGTGCTGGCAGCATTCAAAAAGCTAAAACAGTGAGCAGAGCTCTGCTTTAATCAGAGTGCTATTGCTTTATCACATCCTAAGCCTGCTAGTGGCTTTCATGTGAATATCTAGCAGCCTCTACCAAGAACAGAGTTTGCTGCATGCTGAGAGCTGCTGCACAGGGGCTGATGCTATGCCTTGTCTTTTAAGTGAGGCTTCCAAGCTGGGATCATTTAAATGGAAGATTTCCAGCTGCTTGATGGAGCATGTTGTTGAGTCCTCCTACCAAGATCATACTCAAGAACTAACTGTGTGTGATCTGACTGGGGTCTCAGTTCCCCTGGGGAGGCCACTGTGGGGCTCCACACTTGTTCCCAAACTGCAAAATGGAGCCTTGATGCTCTATTCCTGGAGCACCCAGGGGGCTTGCAGGTAACAAGGCAACACTAAGCACAGTAAGCCCTGCCCTCCAGGGCTTGCTCCAGTTCCAATGCTATGAGTGAGGGGACTGGTATGGTCTGTGTACTCCTTGGTGTTTGAAAGCAAGTTTCCAATACTAGCTGTCCTTTGGTATCCCTACCTTCATGTGAAGCTACTGGAGGCCATGCAGCAGGACCAGAGCTGAGTCCTGCTTTTGTGATCTGAGCTTTTTATTGAAGAAAAACCTCCTTTGATAAGCTGCAGATCTCTGGTTGTGAGGGAGCATGCAGCGCTCCTTGTTTGAGGTGTACTTGATCCCCCCAAGCAAAGCTTCTGCAGCTGGTGAGACCAATTGTCTTGGTTCCTCTTCCAAGAGAAGCTGAGACTGGCTGCTTTTCCATGTGCTACTCTTCCAAATCTAGCACCATCCAAATGAACCCTGCCACCATAATCCAGGTAATCTATAGGGAAGCTCTGTTATCCCTTTGTATCCACAATGGGTTTGAGGGCTTAATCCTGAACCCAGCCTGACCCAGGGTGTCATTTAAAAGCAGTTGGTAATACCTTCCTTTCTACTTGTCCAGCTCATATCTGCCTAGTTTGTGCAGTCCTCTGTCTTCTCCAAGGCAGGATGACGATCGTGGCTGTACATCATCATTAGTTGTACCAATACTACAGAGTTTTTGTGTTTGGGAAAACAAATCAAACCCTGTAGGTTTTGTGTTTAGATTACTAGCATCTATTATTCCTGAAGGTTTTTGTGCTTGGATTATTAGCATCTATTATTCCTGAGGGCTGGTACTTGCTCTAGATAGTCCTGCATCTTTCTTGGATCCCTTTTCTCTGTAGAATAGTAAGGAAGAATGTAAAGGAAGAGGGTGAGATAAGGGTATGGAGGCTCCGAAGCTAGTGAATGCTGGTGTTGATTCTTCATGCAGTTTGGTCTTCAGCCTTGAAGACCATCCATGTGCAGATGACTTTGAGTACCCCAGGATCAGCTGGAGCCAGATGATTCCAAGGGTCAAAAAGGGATCTGCACCCACAAATCAGCAGGAAGAGGGAAAGTGGCAGCTGAAGGGGATGTGACCCTCCTGGAAGGGTGTTTTGGTGAGGGGATGGGTCTGGAACTTATTCTGAGCTTATCAGGTAATTAAATCGCTATCTTCTAGGGTAAGTGTGTGGTTATAGTCCCAAGGCCTCTGGACCACATCAGATGAGTATGTGGGAGTCAGTCCCAGGTACTGAGCAGTGTCAAAGGGAGAGGGGTTTGTTCTTGCATACTGGGACTGGGGCTCCTACAGGACTACTGTCCCTTCTGGAGTGGGGGATGCTTAGTTTGGACATCCTTTCTACAGCAAGCCATCTCCACTGGGATCCCTGGGCCTATTATAGCCTGATTAAATATTAAAACAATTCATTTTGTACTTAAACTGTTTCGAAGGCTCCTGCTGATGATGACTTTGAAGTCTGTGGCAAAAGGGTTTGCTCTTATTTTTTCTTTTCCCCCTTCACCTCCATCCCCACCTTTCCCCAGGCAGGAAGGGAAGGGTAGTTCTCTTCTACCGTTAGCCCTCATCCAAACCACATGGCTGTACACCAGAGGAAGGAGATGCATGAAAGGCACCCAGTCACTGGGGTATCCATGGCAGGCGGGGTGACATATTGGGGTGAACTTAGGGATTGCCCATCTCTGTAATGCCTGGAGTCTATCTGTGGCCACTTCTCCCTGTCTTATGCTGCAGAAATAGGAAGGAGAGGGCAGCTCCAAGGAGACCAGACTCCTGGGGGCAAGGTCCAGGGTGGGATCCCAGCACTGGAGGGATGTTTGAACACCCGATGGGCTCAGGGCTTAACTTTCAGGTTGTACTCTACTTTTTTTTTTTTTTTTTTTTTCCACCATCCAGTCCCACGAGACCTGCACCTCCTCTGTCTGCTACAGATGAAGGAATAGGTGCTAAATATTTTGCCTCAGCTGAAGCAGCCTTCCTTCATTTTCCTGTCTTCCCTCCCCCTCCTCCAGCCCCATCTTTTACATCTGTTGTATGTGAAATCCAGCAAACTCTCAGCAGAGCTCATTACTCACGGCCCACTGCTCTGAAGAGGGCTGAAAGGTCCTGCA
The DNA here is from genome assembly GCA_023055505.1 of Callipepla californica brunnescens. Classification (NCBI taxonomy): domain Eukaryota; kingdom Metazoa; phylum Chordata; class Aves; order Galliformes; family Odontophoridae; genus Callipepla; species Callipepla californica. Next base: position 8,234,658 of record JALIRH010000013.1, read on the forward strand.
CGTAATGATTTGGAGGTGATTTGTATTTAAGATGCTTGGTTTTCAGATGCTGGGGGAGGAGAGGGGAAATTAAATAATTGAAAGCTGATGGGGAAGGGATGCAGAGAGTCGTGGATAGAGGGAGAGGACAACAGGTTCTCCTGGTCCAGAAGTGTTTGAGTTAATAATTAGCAGTTACACAGATGTTGGGTTAAAATCGAAGAGTGAGGAAAGTTATTGAACCATTTGTGTTGGAAGGGACCCTTAATGGTTATCATTCCAATACCTTTGCAATGAGCAGGGACACACACAGCTCCATCAGGTGCTCAGAGTCCCATCCAGCCTGACCTTGTGTGTCTCCAGGGATGGAGCACCTGCCACTTCTCTGGGCAAAATCTTCCTTGTGCCCATGTAGGGTGAGAGCATGCCTCAGGTGTGGGGAAAATTGGTCAAAAAAAGGTGGGACAGACTGCCATAGCAGAATTGATGGGATGTGGTCATGTTTGAAGCAATAAGGCCAATCTGCCTTCTCACATCTTTGGGAAATCTTGCTAGTGGTCCCAAGTGCTTGGCAAACTACCACCAAAAGAAGTGAGCAAGGCTACCGGTGCAGGGCAGGCTGGGTGGCCCTGAGCCATGCAAAGAATGTGGCTTGCTGATGCAAAGTGTGCAGTATGAGCCTCATGGGGCAGTTCTCAAGGTCTCAAAGCAAACAGAGATCCCATGGGTGCAACTCATTTTTGGGTGAGGAAACTGAAGCACGAAGGCTGGGAATTAATTGCTTAGGAAAAGAGCCGGTCGTCTGAATGCCACTTGCATGAGGCTGGGCTTGGTCTAAAACAGCTGTATCCCATATTCAGCCTATTTCCTTCTCTTTTGAAGAAATTAACAAAAAAACCTTTGTCTGATTGCTCACAGTGGGTGCCAGCAGGACTTGATGGCTTCTGGAAGCCAAAGGATACGTTCAGGATACTTTCTGCCCTTGATCTTAAGGCTGAACTTCCAAAGCCTGCCTTTAACCCTGACCCTAACTTGTGCCTGGAAGGAACCCATTCCTCACCCTAGCAAACCCGCAGGTGTGGATTTCCTTCCCGGTGCCATACAAGCTGCCAGCAATCCTCTTGTCCCTGGAGGCATGTAGATAGCCCATTAGGGCTGGGGAGTCCACTTTTATTCAAATCCTCCAGCCTCAGATCTGAGAATCAAGTCAGATTAGGCTGCCTGATCCGAAGCTAATGAGTTGGGGAATGAAAGTCAGAAATCAATAGCCTGGGAAGATCTAATGCTTTTACACGTGCTGTCTGTGTACTTACTGGCTCTATACAAGGAGTGGGTAAGTCTGAGGAGCGTCCCCTTAATTCTGGTGTTTAAACCCTTGCAGGTTCTCCCCCTGCTGTGGTTTTATCTCCCAAGGCGTGGATGCTAGAAGCTGCTTTTGCCTGCATCTTCTTTGAGCATCATACTTTCTCTGGAAAATACAGTGCGGGAGCTATGAGCCCTGATGTAAATAAGCCTAAGAAAATTAAGTTTTTCTTCATCTGCCTGAATACCTCAAAAAGCCTTTTCTGCCCATTTCTGGGGCGAGGACAAACAGCACTTTTGTTCTCCCTCCCCCCAGCGCTCCCAGGCTGTGCAGCTGGTGCCCCGCTCTGCCCACAGCAGGAGGCTCTGTCCGTCCGTCCCTGCGTCCAGCAGTCAGAGCGGGTGCTGGCAGATGGCTGGGGAAGAGCAGAGCTTTCTCTTTGGAGGCTGCGATTAAAAGCGCTCCAGTGATGCTCGCATGGGCTGTGGGGTTGTCGCTCCCAGCAGTCGGTCAGGCTCCGTTGGGGAGTTAAAAGGGGAGATGTTAGTGTAGCGATGGAAGATGCTGTTGGAGTTCAGATCAGATCCCAGGCTCAGCAGCTCACCCACAGTGCTCCTAGTGAGCCCTGGTGTCCAGCAGGTAAAGCCCAAGACCTGGCTCAGGGTGATGCCGAGAAGGTAAGTCACTTCTATTTCCACAAAAGAAAAGGAAAAGTGTGTATTTAGAAGCAACCATTCTCATACTTTTCTAGCTTCCAGCAGTGGATCATTTAGGGTGTCCCATATCAGCAGGTTAACTTGTTGCCCTAAACATCTTAGAAAATGTATTATGTTGCACATAAAGAATAAGCAGAATAAAGACAAGGGATGTCCAAAGTATGGTGCTGACAGAAATATATTCCTGGAAAACAAAAATCAATGGTAAATAGTCTATAGCAGAGCTGCACATGAACAGCTGGAATAAGCCCTAAATATTTATTATTAATACCGAAGCTGTTTATTTTTTGACATATTAAATAGGTCATATATCTCATCTAATAAAACCTCTGCGTAAAGTGCTGGCTCTGCTGGGCTGGGAAAAGATTTTGCTTTTGAGGTCTGAGCAGAGTGAGAATATAAGAGTTCTTATGTTACTTAGAAAATAAAAATTAAAGCCTTTGGTGATATTTGCAGGGGTTGGTAAGAGTTTCCTTCCCCTGTGACCCAGAGGTGTGCTCAGAGTAGGGGGTGTGGGTTCAAGTCTTGTAGCATCCAGGGATTCCTTGTGTCAGGATGGATAATCCACTTAACCTAGACTAGGCTTCGTTCTAGAAATGGGCCTGCAGCAACGTACCCTCTGGGATGGTAAAAGTGATGGGGAGGTGCACAGTGACAGCAAGTAATCTTCTCCCCCTTTGGAGACATCATTAAGCAAATATCTACAAAGCTGCCCCAGCTTCGGAAGCCAGTAGCTCGAAGTTAACTGGATGCTTAAGTGCATTAGGACCTAGTTGCTGCCATGCCTAAGTGTTGGGGGTGGAAGAAGTGTTGTACAAAGGCCCCTGCATTTTAAAATCCCTATCCAATGGCATTAACCCCATGTCAATCTGCCTAAATCTTCCAGGACCCCAGGAAAGCTGAGTATCCTCACTGAATTTCTTTCAAAGTGCAGTGAAGCCTCTATTCCTAGCCTCTCAGCAATGGCACTGAGGTGGAGAGTTGACTCTCCTTTAGCCACCAGGTGGTATTGAGCAACCCATATCCACCCTTCCTGCCTCAGTTTCCCCACCTTCCAAATGACAAATTTCCTTTTGCTCCAAGAGTTTAATATAATTGTATTAGCAATTAATGCCCTTAGAATCGTAGTCTTTAAGACTGGAAAAGATTACTAAGATTGTTAAGTCCAACGAATTCTCTTTACTATTTCTTTTTTTGTTTTCTTCCCAACCCCATCCTCAGTACAAGAGCCAGCCTTGGACTATCTGAGTGAAGCGTCCACGTTGGCTGGACTCATTATCACATCCTGGGGGAGATTCTGGGTTTTCATCTGGACCAGTTTGTACCTGAAGTCAGACTATGCATGTGTGAGTGCACTCACTGGCCTGGCATGGCTTTGTGCATGTTAAAGCCTTCCAAGATGGGTCCCAACTAGGATTTGGAGTAGTTCTAGATGGGGCAGACTTAACCATCTTGGTTTTCCTAGAATCATTAAGGTTGGAAATAGCTCTAAGCTCATGTAGTCCAACCATCAGCTCATTACCACCATGCCCTCTAGCCATGTCCCTCAGTGCCAAATCTCCACATTTCTTGAGCCTGTTCCAGTGCTTCACCATTCTTTCTGAACAGAATTTTTTTCCTGGACTAGAAAGTTTTCAAGACTGGAAATCCCATTATTCCCATTGATTGCTGCAATGCAACTTACATGCTCCCCCAAAAAATCATTGAACCCCTTCCAGAGGAGCATGTGGGTTGTTGTAAAGCAAAAAATAAAAAATGAAAAAGCTTCTGCCACCCAACCCCCCCCACTCTGGATTCTTGACATTGTCTAATCTATGTGTAAATTCACCTTGTGCTGGTTAACTCCTGCGCCAGGGCCCAGCTCTTTTCAATGTACCACGTAAATGCTGCTCACCATGTATTTACATTGAACGTGTTGCCCCACTGTACATTAACATTTAAAACAAAATCGCCAGCCCCATCACGAGCATCACTCTGAGGGAAGGCAGCACAGCATAGACATCGTGTAAGTAATTTGTTCAACATTGGTGATAATAAGCTATGCCGAGCAATAAGAACATAAACACAGGGCTTTGTGTGAGTGTGTGTGTTTATTTTTTTCTCCCTTTTTCTTCTTTTTCTTTCTTATTTTTTTTTTAAGGAACCTCTGAGGGGAAAAAAAAAAAAAAAAAGCTATGAATGATTCATAGATGCAAGGGGGGAAAAAGACGAAGAGAGAGAGGGAGAGAAAGAGAGATTAAGAGAGAGAAGCTTCAAAGTGACTGGAGCGGATTTGAAGTCCTGAGCGTTCCTGTGCTGGGCAGGCCAGCAATTCACCAGAGAGACCCCGTCAAACTCCCCCCATCCTTCGCCCCGGCCTCATCCCTGCTGCCTCCTCCTCCTCACTGCCAACACAGCCTCCCAGTCGCAGGTTCAAAGTTCAGCAGCATCTAATGATGGGAAGGCCTCCCAAACCCTCTGTGAGTGGCATCTGTTTATAGGCACGGCCCTTCCCTAGTGGTTTAGCCTGGCTTAAAATAAAATAAAATAAAAGAGGAGGAGGAAGAGTAGAGGAAGATAGAGGGCTCTTTAAAAAAAAAAAAGTATAAAAAAATCTACTGGTGATGAAGTGCCTTTGATTCTGAATATTAAAAAAGCCCATTAGATTTAAATGTAGTGAGAATATTAACGCTGCTGCCTTGATTTGTATTCAGTGGCTACCACGGGTACACTTTGGGAGTGTGAAAGAAAAATACAGCTCGTGCCTGGGTGGGATGCTGGCTTTCCCAGCAAGGAGCAGCCAGGGGGACAGAGGGATGGGTTGTCCCCTCTCCATCCCATGCTCCTGGCCATCAGAGGGATGGGGACTTCCAAAGGCACAACTGGTGGGATCGCCACCCACACGGTTAAAACTCATTATTCTTTTGCAGAAAAATTCAGGAATTTCAACACTTGGTTTTGCTGTGCCCAGAATAAGGGGGTATCCTCTTCCAGGCAATCCAAGTCTCAACATTATTTTCCCTCTGTTTTATTTAATATCATTAAATTTTTTCTCCTTCAGTTTAATGATGTAATTGAATTAAATGCATGAGCTATCATGGCAGAGGAAGTAAGTGAAGTCTAGGGCAAATCCTGTCAGACCTGTTATTGTTTATATGTCACAAAATAAACGACACAACAATGAATGGCTAATACTCTAATTAGCATTACATGCTGACTTTATTTTATTAATCAAAGGCAGTAGCAGTCAGTGGTCTATTGAAACAGCTTGATGTTATAATACTTCCAAAAGAGAAGAAGAGATAACGGCTCAGCACTAATTAGAGTAGCAGCTGATTTTAGAAAAAAAACCCTCTGAAATTGTTGCCTGGCTAAAACAAGGATATCAAACGCTGCAAATATTCCAATTTATAAAATGAAAAGAACAAAAAAAAAAAAAAAAACAGAAGCTTTTAAGATGTTAAGATTAGAAGAAATAATAGGCAGCTGTACTGTCATATCATGATATGTCCCGACTTGTCATTAGTACTACAAAGTATTGGGACATGAGGTGTTCCAAAAGAAATAAAAAGAAACTATATTGAACAAATAACACTGTTCCAAGTATTAGACCACAATTAGTATCAAATATCACAGTGCAGTTTCAGGAATTTCTGAATTACTTTCAGATTTCAAATACTCTGAACCCAATGGAAATAAAAATCAAATGATTTGACAACAATATTTTTCATTTTGACTTGGGCTCTTTTGGAAGGAAAACTTCAGCGCTGAGATTTTCTAAGGGCCCATATCTTGGCTGGGAGCTGGACAGATGCTGGAACCTCTGATGAGTAGGTCACAGAAAAAGCTTGATGTCTGTTTTAACAGGTGACTTCCCGGCAATATGTGTCCTCCATGCCCAGTGCTTAGCTGGAAAGGCAATATGAATGTAGATTGGATAGCCACACTGTCAAGTCTCAAAAAATTGAAGGAAACCCAGGTTGGCGTTGGGGCAAAGCAGCTGATCTCACCATAACGATAGCAAACACTGACTTGAGCAAGTCCGGGTTTCTGCTCGCAGTCCTTTAATCAGTCTCAGCATACAGTCGGATTGCAAGGTAAGGAATCAGCATGAGGACTGGGTACTCCAAGACACATTGACCACTTTGTCCTGGTCAATCTATTATCTCAGTCTTCTCTTGTTGAGTTCTTGGCATGTATGATCTGGACAACCACTTTTTCTTTGCCTGGTTGTGAGCTTCACCCAGCTTGCCTGCTGGACTTGCTGTGGACTGATGTCACTCAGTGCGACATCTTCTCTTTTCTTGAACACCTCCAGGGAACGGTGACTCCCCCACCTCCCTGTGCAGCCTTCTGGTCGTCTGCAGAAGTTATTGACCATTATGTCTGGATCACTACAGTAACTATCCAGCAGGCAGGGCATAGAAAATTTGGAGAGCAGATGGTCTGAGACTTTCTTGGTCCTCAAACAGAGAAGTCTGAGGTGAGGGACCAAGCATAACTTTGCTCCAGATTTGTTAGTAGTGCCTTGAAAATCCCATCTCTGCGTGACAAACAATGCATAAGAACTGGCATAAAATGGATTGTATCACCTCCCATCTCCTCACTCTCAATGTCTGAGCTGAAGTTCCATTCTTTGAGCAAAAGCTCATGAAGTGTTTGAACTCAATGATGCTGGACCAGCTTGTACTAGCAGAGCCTGTGTGAATACATTGCCACTGCGGAGTGTAATGTGATTTTCCCCGGAGGAAAATTCCTGTTGCAATGCACAGGCATACAAGGAAGCACAATTAACTTCTCTGGAGGAGCCTAAAGCCTGCTTTCCTTGAGTGTTGTGTAATTAAAACCTCAGTCTTGTTAATACATTAGTGAGATGTTTGCGTATAATTCATCAAATGTTTATGAAAACGCGTAACAAATAATCCTGACAAACAAGTTGCTTAATTGAGATAAGGGATGGGAAGCCTTGTGAATTTTTAATAAAAAGGGGGAAAGAAAGCATGCTACGTTAATCAGATGAAGTTATCTCATTCAATATTTTCAAGTGACTTCTCCAGTGCACATTTTATTTAATATATTACACAAAAGGAATAACTTGATCCCCCAAAGAGATCTGTGTAGAAAATCCTCTTTTGCAACAAACACAGCATTGGCTTAAGGCATTCCCAAGCTATTGATCAAAATCTTATTTTTTGTTCTTGACAGATAAGAGCGTTGATATTTGCCTGGGATTTGCACTTTCTCTATCTGGAAGAGGAATGACTAATGCCTGCCCAATGCCTGAGTGTCTTTCCCCACATAGGTAGTTAACTGTTGTACAGAATCAGCAATAGTGTCAGCATACATACAATGCTAGCTGATTACGCTTTGGAAAGAAGAATTCTGTTCAGATTAAAAGCTTCTCACACAGTTAATTCGGTGAGTATGAGGTATCCCACCATGACCACCAGGACCAATGCCCTCCCCATCTTACTTTTTTCTCTTAGTCTGTTCAGTTGATTAAGATGATGAAGTTCAATAAGGCATGTTTTTTGGCCTAAACTTTGCTTGATAATTCCTCTCTCAATTTCAAGCTTGAAAAAGAGCTTTTGAGTGCCAAAGCCTCACTGTCTTGCCCAAGAGTGTCAGGCTTTTTTTTTTTTCTTTTTCTCACTAGTTTGCTGTCTTGGAGCAAGAGGTTGTGAATCTGTTCCTATTACAGCACCAATGTAAGAAATCTTCCTCTACCAGATAAAGACCTGCATGCTCCATAGGAAGAGACAGCCTGGACCCAGATCACCTTGTCTTCCTCCCTCCCCCATTTCATCAAAATTGCAATGGGACCTTACAAATATTTAAACCTGAATCTAATGGGAAGAGGTAATGGCCTAGGTGGTTTAGGGACCTCTCTACTCCCTTTACCTCCTGCCATGTGTGGGGAAGGTAGAATAAATACCACTTCTCTCCTTGGTCCCTTCCAACACAAACCATTCTGTAATTCACAGAATCATAGAATCACAGAATTGTAGAAGTTGGAAGGGACTTCTGGAGTCTGATCTGCCTACTCAAGCAAATTTGATGATTCTATGTATACCCTTGGAGGATCCAGGAGGAATAAGTTCCTCATCATCACCTGCAGTGGAGTTTGTTGACCACACTGACACTTCCTCCTCTTCCCAAATGTCACTGTCACACTTCTGAGCTGATCTTTTGGTATCTGTTTGATTGAAGACTTCCAACCTTGCTTTCTTGATCTCTACAGTGGGACTGAGTATTTATTTCTTGCCAATCTAATGAGGACAAGTTTCGTTTTGACCCACAAAAACCTGCTGTTCAGTTGAAGTCCAGGGTCAATGATATTTATTCTCATCTCAGACATTACTACCATCATTGGCATTAGATCAGAAGTGCTTGTGTCTTGTGTGAATTCAGGGTTAAACCTGACCCATTGAGTCTGGATTAGAGCACCAGCACATCATTTTTCAGTCACTTTGTATTTTCCTACTTGGCCCTTGTATCTTCTGCACAATCCTTCTCTCATCCCAATTTCTGCCATTGTCATGTCCAGTTGCAGCCATCCAAGCACACCATGTAAACCTCTGTTGGAGTCCAGAAGCAGGCAAGACAAAGCTGCAATTAGCAGCTTGAATTGAAAATTGCTCGGACTCAACAAAGCTCAACCTAGCACGTATGATTGCACTCCAAAAGTACTTGCACAGAGCAAGCCAGTGATGAAGAAACATAGACTACGTGGTTTAAAAAGCTCCCAGCCCAGAGTCAGCATTTCTGCCCTGACCTGCCTCATGTATTATTTAGCACGGACTTGTTGATGCGCACTTATATTTTTTTCCCAGTGGAGTTGATGATCTTCCTTCCCCTTAACAGCCTTGCCGCTCTCTCTCTGCACGGACGCCATGATCAGTGGGGCTGTGGATGGACCAGAGCTGGGACAGTGCTCACAAATGGGGTTAAAGAATGCAGGGTTAGAGGATGGGCATCACGGCCATAACTGGCACTGACAATGGTAGGGGAATGAGGTGTGGGGCAGAGATGGGAGAGGGGTCTATGGGAGAAAGAAAAGTGGGAGAAGTGCAGTTGGAAGTGAGTGGTGTTAATGAAATATTCAGCAGTGGTGGGCCTAGACGCATTGCCGAAATTGCAGAAGCAGAAATGATTAATATTTAACAGGGTAAGCTGCCACTTGGCTGCTTTCTGCACATAGATTCCACCCCCACGTACACACACACCACCTCCCTCCTATTTCCTACCCTCTGGCTCCCCCCAAACTCCGGCCTCTCCCACTCTTCTCTGACTCAAGCCAATGGCTCCCAACACCATGCTCTGCTTGGGGGAGGTTCTCAGACCCTCCATGAGGTCTGCCCAAGGGAGATCAGGTCCAAGGGCTGCCTGGTGGGAAGAATGCCAGGATGGGGGGAAGGTAGTCAAGAGAAAGCACATCATCTATTTTTCATGTGGATGGGAGAGCAGGTTGTCCTATTTAGTCACATTAGATGCTCTGTTAACACAACAGGAAGAAAAAAAAAAAAAGATATAGAAAGGATGAATTAATGCTAGCAGCAGAAGGGGGCTGCTCTCTGGTTCTCCAGGAAAACAGGAACTGGTCTTTCAGGGGGTTAAATGTTTTGGCTCCAGTTGTGTCTCCCTTGGGGTGACCCATGTAGGTGATGGACAGCTGAGAAAGGGAGTGTGCAAGGCTCTTCATCACCTTGTTTGATGTAGGTGGAATGGCCCTAGGTGTGGACTGATATTAGGTATATGTCCACTCACCCCTCTGTCTGTAAGGACAGGCGACTCCCTAGAAACTCTTCCCATGAACATCTGCACAACTTCCTTCTGGTGATTTTGCAAACCCTTCCCAAACCCTTGGACACTTCAAAAGATGCAACAGCGGATGCACTGTTAGTGTGCCCACCAAGGTGTCACTGTATTTTGAGCTTTTTAAAAATCAATGTCCTTCCATCTGCTGTCTTTTGTTGTGCATTTAGGGGGGGAGCTTTTTGATCTAGGAGTCATCTTCATGTTCAGAATCTGTGACGTGCTTGGTACAGATAAGTCTTGGCCTATTTTGTGCAACCTCAGTGCAGTAAGTCAACTATTTTATCAAAATTACAAAAATATTTGAGGTCCAACTACCTAATGGAGTCATTAATATGAAAATGACTTGGAGTAAATGGGGTTCTGAAGTTGCAGATGGGACTTGGAAAGATGTATCAAGTCTGAATCTGTACAGATAAGATTTCTGAGAGTGGGTTCATGTCCCACCACAGCGGTTCTGCAGATGTACTCAGTGAGTACACAGATCTGTCATGGAACAGGTAACATGGACTCTGTACAAATTACAGCTTCCTTAAGAGCAAAGTATGTTGTGGAAAAGCTGGTTTAATCCAGCTCTGTCTGTGAAATCAGGGAGTAGTGTCCCACTAGAAAGGAAACCAGGAGGTTTCAGCGTATTTTGAAAAGCTGATGAAAACTAAATGAGGGTATGAGGAAAATCACTATACATACTTTATTTCTCTCCATATCTTGGCCTGTATTTAAAATGTTAGAAAAACTGAAACACCAGCTTGAAGCTTCTACTTGCCTTCAGTTCCTGTACCAGTTTTCAGGTATTTAAACCAATTAAGCATCATCATCTAGTCCACTGCCTTCACTTTTCACTGACTCAAAGGAGAGAGCATGGAAGGGGCCCTAGGGATCCAGGTAGCAGCTCCAAAAACAGAAGCAAGAGTCATTCATATCTTACAGGGACAGAACCAACTGCTGGACAGAAAGGAAATCATAGTCAACATGGCTACTCAATTAAATAAATAGTTTAAAGGAAGAGGATTCAAAGCTGTTGAGGGAGTAGAATAAGATGTCCATTTGGTGGATGTCTCCCATGCCTCATGTCTGAAGACCACTCATCCCTTCTGCTGACAAGGGTTAATGGTGATGCATGTAGAATGTGAAAACCAGATGCAGGCAGAAGCTGGGCTGTCTGTGGCAGGAGGAGGAACTCCCGTCGAATGTCCCAGAACTAGAGAACAGACGACTTGATTTCTATTGTGTAAGTGGGGATTTGTCCGCAATGGTATAGTAACAACTAGAATTAGAAAGGAAGAAAGAGTGAATTCTTCCTTCATCCCAAGTGTGTTCCCTTCGGGGCAAAGGTCAAGTGCATTGTGTGGCCGTGTTTGGATTTAGAATAAAATAAGTGACAAAGGCGAAAACCTGGGGCATGCACAGGGACTGAATAAAGAGAAGTGTGGGCTAGACACCAGAAACCACTCTCTCACCCTAGGGGTCATTAACATGTGCAATAGGTGACCTCATGACATGGTGCGGGGGCAATAGAGACACTAATGTGAGTCATTTATATGCTGGCTAGAGTGTATTCAGCTATCGATAACAGCATTTTTCTGAGCATAGTGACCAGCTCCTCTGGTAAAACGGGGATGGTCCCACTTGCTCATGCAGTATACTAGCAGGTACTCTCAGCAGCTCAGCTGTCTTCTCTATTTCTCTATAAGGGAAAAAGAAAAAGGAAATTAAAAAAAAAAAAGGCAATCCACAGATTGTCTCCCCATCCTGTATGGATTCTATAGTCAGAGTCTATAGAATCTGTGCTTCCTAGAGAAAATGCTAGGCAAAGGCATCAGCATAAAGCATGAAATGCTGATGGAGATGAAATCTGTCCAAAGCTTTTTTAGAGAGAGAATTTACTGACCTAGTAAAACTCTGGTTAATGGAGCAGGATGGAGGCCTCAGAAAGCTCCTCTTTTGTTTTGAATGTTGTAAATCCTTTGCAGGTAAATGTCTGTCTTCTCATACCTCAGCATCTCCCTCAGGTGCCCTTGCCCACCTCCTGTGTCCTGTCTAACTCAGTGCTGGCTGATTTGCCCTTTGCTTGTTGCCCAACTTGATACTAAGTAAGATGCTGCACTGCACAGACTTCCTTTTCATGGCTAAGGAGTGCCTGAGATGGCTCCTGACATAATGGAAACAGTTGTGGAAGAGGTGAGAGGAGGTGTAGTTTAATTCAGGAGTGAGATTCAGGCTGCAGTACAGATGGAATGAGTCCTAGAAACTTCGTAGTAGTCCTTACTGCATCTCCATTGTCCTTAGTCCTGTTTTCCAGCATCTCCAGCATCTGCAAGGAGGCTCTCAAATTCCAGCTTTCAGTCTTCTGAAATAAATCAGCTGGCCTCCACTTTGTCTGAAATGAAGTCTCCACCAGGGCGTGGCTAGTATGTCCCTCTTTTCAGCTGAGCCTCACTGTGTAAAGAATTGCTGGTCAGAGAAATGAGCATATGATCTGAATTGAAGGCTACCCTAGCAATACACACCTCGTAAGTGTGCCTTGGGAGTGAAGAATTTGCACCCTTGCAGGCACTTCTGCAATGAGCCTGCTAGTTTATCCTGGTTTTGTGAACAGCTGTTGCCTGCATCATGGTGCTTTCTCTGTGTGCACACACGTCTTCCTGCTCCCCCACAGTAACAGCTAATCCTATAGGCTAGTTTAACAGATTTGGCAGGAATATACAGTTCTTGATGATACTGTGATCCTGCACATTTCATGGAAAGTAGAAGCCATATAAAGAAATGGATCTAATGAACTTATTGAACAAGGGTCTGTTGTCTCAGCCCAGCGCTCATCAGACACCTGAAAGTCTGCTCAGCTGAGGCCCTGAATACCCCAACGGCCTTCCCCTTAATTATGTGTACGAGTCTCCTGCCACACAATCCATACTCATTGCAGAGCAGTATTCATTTAGCTGCTGACTCACCAACTATTTGATGTTCTTTCAGGATGAAGCACTTGCCTTGTGTGCAGCTTCAGTAGAAGACAATCAAGTCTTCTCATCTACTTGCTAAGAAGAAGATGCACGACTGGAGGAAAATATTGTGATGGTGAATAGAGGAGCAACTATTTTCTGTCCTATCCTGAGTCTTAGAGCTTAGGGTGAATTTTCACTGCCATAAAACATAGTGAAGAACTTCTCTAGTACTACGACTCAGCTTCAGGCTTGACCGAAAGAGTTCCTTAGACTATTGACTGATTTCACTTATTTATTTATTAGCCAAGGGCTCCTTTGAGGTCCTATCATTTCTTTCTCAACTGAATTTCAGATAACCTTTTTAGAGCTCACTCTTTGGAGCTGGCCAGTTTTAAAGATAGGTTTGAGCTGCAGATTTCAGATCTGAAGCTGGATCTGGGTTTGGGATTTTGGTTCTGATCTATTTTGTTCTGCGATACAGCTGCTCTCAGAAGACTTGGGATGTTCTTGGGAAAGTTAATTTCAAAATTACAGGAGTAAATGATATCAGATAGCTTTATCCACTTGCTTTGAATCTACATGAATGCTAGATCTCTGAACTGTTGAGTCTGGGTTGAAGAAGACAAAATTCTGCCCAGCAATTTCATCTTTGATGGCTACGATAGAAATGCAGCCCTAAAGGGACTTGATCTTTGCCCTGATATCAAGATTTTTTCATGGCACATTGAAAAAGTCTTCCTGGGGGTCTTGATAGAAACTGTGGAGAAAAGCTATCAAGAATTGCCATGCTAACTCCCCCAGCCACGGCAAAGGTGCTGCAGGGTGAGATGTTTGGAAACAATTAATGTGCTCTTATACCGACATGACCTTTGAGAGTGCCAAGCATCTTCTGTGGGGCCTGTAACTCAAGCATTAATAATGGATTACCAAAATCAACCAGCTGCAAGGGAACCACTTCTCCCTGCTTAAATAATTCTCCTCCCAGAGAAGAGCTATTGATTTTGATACTGATTCCTTCCTCCCTCGTGGAAGGGCTACACCCCACCATTGCTATCTGTGACAGTGAGCTCTCTCCTGATCTGCACACACCATACACATCAGCCATGTTTCTCTGCAGCAGCACTACGGACACCCCTCCAATACAACTGAGACTGCCACTAAAAGCAATGTGCTCTTGCATTTTCTCACCAGATGATTCAGTCAGCTTTGCACTTCAGCAGCAGTTTCCCTCTAGTCTGCAACAAGTAACATCTCTGGGCACTTGGAGCTGGTTAGACCTTCATCAACTCTGCAGCATCCTTCGCATAAGGGGTATGGATGGAAGTCAGCTTGGATTGTGCAAGTTGGCTTGTGCAAACATCCTCATACACTTGTGTCCTTGTATCACTACCTTCATCCATTCTGCTCTGAGTCTGTGTTTGTATTTTACTGCTTGTTGTTGCTCCTGGGAAACTGCTGTAGTTGGCTGTGTTTGAGCAGGAGGATTGGACCAGATGGACAGAGAGGACCCTTCTCACCTCAGCCATGCTCTTACAGTTGCTGGAGTTGAGATGGAGTTCTGAGTATCTTTATGACCTGCTTGAGCTGCAGTCCCTACTGAAGATGGAAGGAGGAAGAGGACCTTGAGCTTGTTTATATCTTAATAGACGGAACTAAAAACTTGTTTCTATTCTGTCTTAGACCAGCCAGAAAAAGGAATCACTTGCAAACTTGTGTTTGCTGTATAAAGAAATCTTATTTGAGTCTGTTTTCCAAAGTGTGTGGGGGGAGGTGGGGACAAGATACGTAATCACAGTGGTGTGTGCATATGCCACTTATCTTTACACCCAGTGATAAATGAACTTGGTGGCCACCTTCAACTATGTTTAACTGTGGTTGGTGGAAGTGGTCTAAAAGATACAATGAAATAAAGCAATTGTATGTAGCAGCACAATCCTAACGAGTCTGAGGTAAGGCAAGCCTGCAGCACCCATTCACCTTAATGAGGCACTGAAAAAGCCAGCTGCTGGGAAAGTTCTGTGTGTGGAGCAGTATTGAGTCTGAGTTCACACCACTCTGGACATCAGAGAAGCCAACTAGAAGAGGCAAACCTGTGGGGAACTGGGCTTCATTAGTACCTCTGCTTGCAGAGTAACTTGTTTTCTTGGAGCATCTTTTACTTCTTTTCAGGCACAGGTGATGGAAACAAAGGGCTGGATTCATGACAGGGCTTAGGTTGCTGCTACAAAACGGTGGAGCTTCCAGAGAGCATGCTGGAATCTGGCAGGATTGGGATCTGAGCTGTGACTGCATGGATGGGTGCTGTGCCCTCAGGCTGAGTGAGGGAAGTGACACTTGGACTGGATAGGAAGGGAAGGCTTGTGAATCAGGTCTGAGAAATACCTGTAAACCCTCTTTTATATGAGATGCTGAGAGCACAAACCTTTTTTCTGAGAAGACAGAACCAAAATAAACAGCTGAAATAAGTCCATGTTGCAAGTGGGAAGGAAGCCCTGGAAGGTTTTAAGGTTTAAAAGCCCTTTTAACAAAATAAGCATCTCCCACCCCTCCCCAGTCTTATCTGCTACAACCATTTTGCCTCCTGGTAGACCCATCCTCGACACACTTGTCTTCAAAAATGAGTTGTATTCAAGTTCACTACGAAGTTTCATTGCACTGGAACTGTAAATAGACCATAAAGCAATAAATCTGTGACCCTAAATTCCAGAATCTGCAGAAATTGCTCTTACTTGACTCTTGTTCATCTACTGAAGTGCCCAGCCCTGGGCTACTTGTAGCCATGAGCTACTGGCTCTCAGCAGGTCTGGCTGCTCACCATGTAGCAGCAGCAAGCAGAGAGCCAGCTCATATCTGAAATCCTTGCTCGGAGTCAGATGGTAAGATGGGAAATCCAATCATTTTATACCGGTCAGTGAGTGAGTATTGCTGAGCATATGGGTAAGTCAATAATTGGCTTTAATTAAGTAGAAGTTCTTTCATTAATATTGTTTTAAATGGATACTCTACAAAATCTGCCTGGGGGAAATCTCAGGGTTAGAAAAGCCTTATGGTATATATAATTGCAATATAACTGAATAAGGTTGAGATACCAGCAGGGTGAACATAGGAGGGAATGGGGGGAGTGTTTGGAAAGGCAGCACAGACACAGCCTCGTTAGCTGTTCTGAATTGAAAGGAACAAGAGTATTAGCTTAACCTAAACCTGAGCAAGTCAGAAAGATATTTCTGAAGGTAAAAGTACAGTTTGTGGAAGCCTTATGGCTAAACCAGGTACTGATTACTCCTGCTATCCATCTTACAGCACTCACTGCATCCTGCAGTTGGTGGAAGTACGGCTGAACCACAATGCTCCCACCAACCTCGATCCAAAGTGTCTTATCCCACCCTTGAGTTTCACCATGGTCCATGGGCTGAGCACTAAAGCTCTATCATTTGAATCTAGAAAACTACACTCCCAGGCCCAGCTATCATGCTTTGGAGAGCACTGAGATAGTGCCTTTTCTTCTGGTTCAAGGCAAGATTTTGGTCAAAGCTGTCACATATTCCTAGATGCCAACATCAAGCCAGACAGAAGTACCATTTAATCAATCATGCATCAGAGGCATTTTTGATCCACTTCCACAAGAAGCATGGATAGACACAAGAAAAATAGACATGTTGGTTTCTCCAGCTAAAAAGCCAAGCACTAGAAGGAGTGACCCTGTCCCCAAACTGAGCTCATACACTGGAAGGTGCAGAGGGTTTGTGTATTTCTATGAGCAAAGTCTCTGGTTTCAGGCCCCATTTCTCTTCAGATCCAAGTGGTAAAGGCTGCGTAATCTTCAGACTGAACCTTTTATGTTTTAAAAGAAATGGTGTTAGAAAGTGTTGGCGGTCTCTTCCTCAGTATTGGCTGCGACAGTCCAGGAGTGGAAGGCTTCTGATTAACACATTGTGCACGTAACCTGACATGTTGCCCAGTTTTAATATGCTCTTTTATCAGGTCATGCTGTCCCTTTGAAGGTTCTTTGCATATTGCTAGAGCACAATATCTACAAACAACTCCTGCTTCTTCCCTTCTCAGTTACTTATACCCATGTTGACAATCTAAATACTGCATTGCCTGTTATCCCGTGAGTTTCTCTTTTGACTTGTCTTCTCAAATTAAAAGCAAAACAAAGCTAAACAGGAGCCTTCTTCAATGAGACTTACAACAGTGGAAACCGTGACCAACCAAAATGATAAATCTGGCATCTCCTCCTTCATGAGCTGACTTTTACTTGCTTAAAACATATTAATGCTGGGCTGGTGCTCACTGCAATTTGCATTACTGTAAATAACCAAAATTCTTGCTTCAACCCATTTGTTTAGTGCAATTTTGAAAATATGAATTTAAACAAACCAGGAGTCTTTATTCCCAAATGAGACTTCGCAAAGGGCAAAATAAAAGTGAGTAATAGTTTGAGCAGCAGCTGGGGCAATTGTATGCTCCACCCAAGGATCCCCATGACCGTAGATCTTTTCTCAACTTCAGCGGTGACCATATGGAGATTTCTACATTTTTATCTCCATAAAATGGTGTGGACTTGTCTTTTCTCCTGTCAACTCCCTTCAACCTCCTTTAAAATCCAGCTGTCCTTCACAGTGCTGTTTTTCTTCTGTCATTTTTTTCACACTATTTTCTGTCACATCTGGCAGCTCCTCATGCTCGGACTAACTCTTCCTCTCATCTTAGTCAGCTCGTACAACCAAAGGCTGAGATCTAATCAGTGGCCAAGACACCTGCTTATGACCCGGTGCATATGCTCTGGATTAATGAATTGGCCAAGCCCCATGCCAGAGCACGCAAGGCTAGATGTAGCCTATGCTGGTTCTCATCTCTTCTTTTCCTGGTGCTGCAAGAGAAGACAAGGCAGATTCTTTGCATGCTCCAGCAGATTCTTGCTTCTCCAAGGATCCCCCAGAACATTTAAATGGGCCCCTGCATGCTCCCACCTCAGGCAGGGCTGGAAGCCAATGTTCTGGCTCAACGCATCCAAAAAGGAGCAATCCTGCAGCCAGCGACACCCTCTCTTTCTACCCCTGCCTAGGGCTGACCCCATAACATTGACTACTTCTTCTGTTGAAAGCAGCTAGATTTTGGCATGCTCCTGTAAGGAAAAGGAAACTCTTTTTTCTTTTCCTCTTCTTCTCCTGCATTTTGATGGGGCTGGAGATCTCTCGGAGGAAGACGCTCTTCCCTTTTTATCAATTAGGAGCACACACACGCTCTCTCGCTCCCTCTCCCACCCCTACTCTGCTTTCCTCCCAGCTCCCCTTGGCTGCCGATTTCAGACAAAGATGTGTGAGTTCTTTGATCTGCCTGGCAGCCACCGCTGGGGGATTGGCTTGGAGGTTAATTACACACAGGCCGTCTCCAGCTGTGGCAGGAGCCATTCGGCTGGAGAGGGAGCTGTCCCTACTCCCCCCTCCAGCAACAGACTTCAAGGGGACAGGAGGGCAAGGAAGGTACCACTGAAACCCCTTTTGATATGACAAACGGGCTCCTTGCTTGCCTCTCTGGTTCTTGTTTTGTTTGTCTAACTGGTACTTGAAATATGGATGAGCTCTCAGTCC
This sequence comes from Callipepla californica brunnescens, assembly GCA_023055505.1. Lineage (NCBI taxonomy): Eukaryota > Metazoa > Chordata > Aves > Galliformes > Odontophoridae > Callipepla > Callipepla californica. Next base: position 8,252,986 of record JALIRH010000013.1, read on the forward strand.
TCAGGGCCCAGCCACAGTCTTAAAACCTTGCCTTCTTTCCCCACCCCAACTGGAGTTTTGCTCTCCTGTCTATCTCTGCCTGTCCATGTGTCCTTGTCCAGCAGCCCTCTGCTCACATGCCCATGACTCAGCCCAGCTCATGAGGAGAAGTGAAGATGGGACCCCATGTTTGAGCAGCTGTGCAGAGATGAGGAAGATCATCTGCTGGAGGAGAGAGGCTTGAGCTGGTGGCTGGTGCCCAGGAGGTCTGCTTTCAGTCCCCCTCTCTTGTGCCTGAAATACTCAGATTTTATTCTGTTTATTCTTCTCTTAAAGCCACTTAAATCCCTCTGTGCCTCAGTTTCCCAATCTTCATAATAAAAGCAAGACACATTTATCTGCTCCTCAGGGTTGGATTGAGGCTGATTGATTAGCTTGTCAAACATCCCAAACTAAGTAGTGCAACACAAGAGAGCTGTTGGTGTAATCCCTCTGCATTAGCAAAATCCTTCTCAAAAGGAGCTTACACAGATGCTTCAGGGCAGGTACGGATGGATTTCAGATGATTTTCAGAGGCTCCCAGGCACCTCCATTGGCTCTGGACTCTCACATGATATTTAAGTGTGGTGCTGAGGTCCCTGTGCAATGAGGTTTACAGCTGACAATAATCTGCATCCTAAGGTCATCACACAACCTAGACTACACCAATCCAGGAGTGCAACCCCATACTTAGAGCTGCACTCTCTTCTGTGCAGGTTTAGGGCAAATTTCTATTTCCCATTCAGTGTTTCTGTAGCAGTCAAGAACTACAGCCGGCTCTAATTAGCAGCAAAACATGCCTATCTTGAGACTTGCTGTTGTACTCATCTGGGTTGTGAGCAAATCTGAGAGCCAAAAGACAGAAAGCTCACTTGTGCACAACCATTTTTGCTGACTAGTGGAAACTTGAGTGCAAGGACCTATGGGTCTGTAGAGGAAATGCCAAGTCACAGCTTGAAGTAGTGGTGGAGCACCTGGTGGGAAGGCAGGGCCAACCCAGGGGAGCTCAGGTGCATGCAGTGCACTGAGTGACTGGAAGGGCTGGAGCCAGGATCCACCCCTTTCCAGACCTCATTTAAAGGTTGTCAGTGGAGGTGAGGGTTTCTTTCTGGAGATCCCTGCCTACTTGAGGTCTTTTGAAGGTCAGTAGCTTCTTTCCTTTATTTCTGTGCCTACAGCTGTTGCATTTGAGCAAGTCCTTGCTTGCTGCTGCCTAGGTCTTTGCTGTCACTGATGCACTTTCCATCTCGTTATAGGGTCCCACGTGTATACTTATTGCACTTGAACTACCAGGATGGTGGGACTGCTGTCTTGCACAGCATACCAATGTTTTGTCCAGTATTGATATCTTGGTTAAATGAAGAGCTGTAGCTGAGTTTCCCCTTGTGTATGTGCTTCCTCCCTTCCCACCCAGGTGCTGCTGGGTGGGGGAGAAGCAGCTGAACTGCTGTCACCATCTATCCTTCCATCCCCAGATCCTCTTATGGGTGCTAAGGGCCTGGGAGTAGCACCCAGGGCTGCGTGCCGTGGTGAGAAGGGACTGCAGGTCCAATTGAATGAGGCCTGTAGAATCATTCCCAGCTCAGTTCTCCACACTGAGGAGCTGCTCTGTGTTGTAGGGCTTTCATGGGCTGGTGATGAGTAGGGACACCACTGCCATTTTACAAAATGCTCTTTTTCTCTGGGAGACGGCCAGAACTGACACTTTGAAGCTGCTCAACAGCTTCAAGGAGTGAGACTAGTGGAAGGAGATGAGTAGCTCAAGGCAGGAAGGAGCTGGCATCAGTCAGCCCTAAGTGCCGCTCAGGGCTGACACACTGGGGGTGCATGGGTGAAACACAGAGTGGCATTCTCCCCTCCCACATGTCCATTGCATGATAATGACTGACAATCAGCTGTCCCTGTTCATGCTGTTCAGACTTTCTTAATGTCTTGCATAGGTGACAACCCGTTGTGATGCCCTCCCCTGCCAGCAAAGCTGCTGGGTAACCAAGGGACTGGTGTTTGGTGGCTTTTTGGGGACAGCACTGAGGAGTGGCATCCAGCTCCTTGGAGTCCTTTCAAAAGGCTGGAAATGTGGATGTTTGGATGAACTAAGTATCTCTAATCCCACTCCTCAAACAAAATCCCTTTCCTTAGCCCTTGCAGTAGGGCTCATAACAACGTAATAAATAAGGGTATCTACTTATACTGAATTAACACTGTTTCAGTGTTTCTCTTGGTCTTCTAGGAAGATTTTCCTATTTCTCACTGTATGCCTTGATTTCTGAGTGTTTATTTCATGTATTGTTCTAACCCTTTGCTGTGCTGAGAAACCTTTAGATTTTAAAGATCATATATCCCCAAATCACATCAGGTTTGGGGGAGGTTTGGAGCTGTATAAGAAACACCAGCTTTTATTTGGCCCTGGGGTAATTGCGATGCTCTTGATTTCCTTCCTCCTGGAACATGAGAATTTGGAGACTTGGGCTGTTTCATGCAAATTTGAAGCTTGATGGAGGGCAGGGTGGAGTTGTGAAGTCTACTGAGCATCTAGTAGTTGCTTTGTGGTTTGTTTTGATGGTTGAGTATCATACTCCTTCCCTAGGGACGTTAGAGGTGCAAAACCATCCCAGCCAGCAGTCTCACGGATACAGGCACTCAGAAATGAAGCAGTCATGTTGGAAATGAGCAGTGGATGGACAAACTCAGTCCTGTGATTCCAGTTCTTTTCAACAATGTGTGATTCAACCTCACGTTAAATCCGGCAGATGCTACTTCTGCAAGTCTCAGATACTTATTGCAGCTCAACAGTGCTGTCCAGCAGAAGTAACTACAAAAAATTACGTATCTTTGGCTTGCTGACCTCCTCTGGATGGCATGTGGATGTCTAGGAAACTTTTTGCCTATGAATCCATTTTGGAAGAGTATAGGACATACTTGTAACTAGTAATTCACCATTGTGAATTCAATTTCATGGAGTGTTTCTCTGCAAGCTGTCTGTGAATGAGTGTACTTAGCATCTCCAAAAAGATGCTGTTAAGTTTTTTAAACTGAACTGAAGGACTCCTGTGACTGTAGGGCAGCTGGTTGGGAAAGGTCTACGGAGACAAGCCTGCTTGATGGGTGTATACATGCAATGAGCTGTGTGGAAGAAGCTCTCCAGCTATGTGTGGGTAAAGAAATGGTCCTTGGGATTATGGAGGTCAACGGTGCCCAGAGGATCATCAGGTTGGGGTGCAAGTTCCTCTAGCATGAAGTTAGAAACTGGCTTCCTCCTGCGAATCCATGTAAGCACCTCTTCCCTGTACTTTCCCCGAAGTCACATCTCTCAGCTTGTGTGAGGTGACATATCTCACTGCTCACAAACACCACTTCACCCATTTGCTTTGCAGTAAAGGGGGCCCTTGAGAGCCAGTCCCCCAGGGAGGTCTCATCCAGGGAGAGAATGGTTAATCTCCTGAAGCTATGAACCCTGGTGGGCCTTTTTTTTTTCTTTTTTCTTTTTTTTCCTCTGCAATAATGAGAAGTGGAGTGTGCACATCGCAGTGTGATTATTACCTGTTTATTTTTTCATGAGGCTTCTCCACTGTATGTCACTCTAGTGTCATCATCTGTAAACACATTGATTTAACCATTACTTTGGAACAGCACTCGCCTGCTCCACAGACTGGATACCTGTCCCCTGGGGGCAGGAGGAGTGACGGAGAAGGCTCAGAGCTCATCCTCGGGCTCTGCTTCAATCCCCGGCAGCACTCATCTCTCCTCACGCTCCTCTCTTTTCACTCACCCTCTTCTTTGCTCTCTCATCCACCTTCTTTTCCCATTCAGCTTTCTGCCCCCTTTATTTTGGCCACCTCCACTCAGATGGGGCCACCAGCTCCATCTGCTGCCCCAGCCTCATGCTTTGAAGATGCAGCAGCAGCTTGGAGCATCCTACATGCATGCTTGCAGATGTCCCATGAGGAACAGCACCTGGTGGTCTTTACCTCCCCTCCCCTGAAGGTGTGTGAGCAATCCAACCTGTACCATCTGCATCATGGAACAGGCTGTCCAGGGAGGTGTGGGAGTCACTCCTTGGAGGTATTCAAGAAAAGGGTAAACGTGGCACTGAGGGACATGGGATGGTGGGGGTGGGTTCATGGTTGGACTAGGTTATCTTAGTGGTCTTTTTCAGCCTTAATGACTCTGAGATTTAGGAGAAGTGTGGTCACTGTGTGGAACATCTTAAGAGGGTACCTCAGGGAGATCCCTGAGCTCATTCTCTCTAGAGAATAAGGGAACTAACCAGCTTGTTTTTAGAGTATTAACCATTAACACTGTTAACCATCGGAGGTCTGAAGCTCCTCTGGGGTTGTGCTGCACGGTCACAACAGCAGGCGGTGGCATATGAAGCACCTGGGCACTGCTCTGAGCTCAAGCTGAGAATTGGGGACCATTAAAAGGATAAAACCCACCCACTATGGATTGGGAGAGTTGGGGGAAGCTCTCAGAAACAAAGCAAGCATTGGTGTCTAGGATGTTTGCAAGGCTTTATCTACTCTAAGCCATAAGAGGGACTTTTCTCTGCTGTTGTGCCCCTGCATCTGTAAAAACTCAACCCACAGTGGAAAAGGCTTTCCCCAGCGCGTGTTCACATCAGTGAAGTATGAAGGTAGGAGGGCTGTCTGGTGGGGCTGTCATATTACACATGTTGCTGTGTATACTATAGAGGACCTGATTCAGACCTTTGCGCCTTAAGTGACTACAAGGGGCTTAGTGCACAGGACTGTGAAGCAGCCAAAACTGCTGAAGGGCAGCTCTCTGTGATATTATTTTAGGTTCATGGTGGTGTTTCTTGCTACTGCACTCTACTCTTTCATGCAATGCCCTTTAGATCCAGTCAAGATTGAAGCCAGTACTGCCTGTCCTCAGTGTCATGCTGGTGCAAAGGAAAAGCCTTGGGGGAGGCACTGGGATATACTTTGATTTATTTTTATGACTTCCACAGACAAACTTGGAGAGAAATAAAATGGGAAGAATCTTGGGACTTGAACCTTTAAATAAATTAATCTTATGGATTCTTTTTCCCTGTTGTGATGTCCATGGCAGACAAGCACCAGGGGGATTCCTGGCCCCTCATTCATGCCCCGCCAGTGCTCTACTTTTCTCTGAACTTACCTTGGAGGAAGAGCCCAGGAGGACAGTGGGATGTGAGGCAGAGTCAGGAATGTCCCAGGATGATGCTGTGGAACTGTGAGCCCTGTTTCATTCTTCAAGTGCCACCAAGGTCACCAGGAGGCATGCTCACGTGATGCTAACTATCAGAGAGATGAGGACTGCCAAGGTGGTCTTGGCTGCGTGTCTGCATGAGTGTTGTGTGCTGAAGAAGTGCCTTCATGCTGAGTGACACCAGCTGTTTCTTCAGCCCCGAGTCATGTCAGGATGCAGCTCTTGGGCTCTGCTTTGCTCTGGAAGTCATTCAGTGTGCTGTAAGCATCTTCCTTCCTTGCTCAGAACAGCCCCTACTCCACCTCTGCAGTGCTACGCACATGAATCCATTAAAAGCCTCTGCAGTGCTCCAGCGCTCTGGAGCTGAAGGACCTATCAGTACTGTGCTAAAGTGGCTTTGCTAATCCCCACTGTTCAAGAGGGAATCAGCAGCAGTCCCTGAGGGACCCTTTTGTTCTGCTGTCAAGGCCCTGGGCTTCTTAGCTGAGTGTAACAACTCTGAATGCTTTGGCGGAGCATTCAGCGTGCATTATTTATCATTGTCAGGATTGTTACACTTCAGAGTCACACTCACCTGCCCATTGCATCCTGCAGGTACCGTGGAGTGATGCAGTGTCTTCGTGATTACAGTAGCACTGGTGTGCTTCCCCATCCTGCAGTAGCATGGCATTAGTATGAGGGTTGCAGGGCCATGACTGATCCAGGTTTTTCTGACAAAAGAGTTCAGGTGCCTGCAGAAATGAGGAATGCTGAAGACAGTGTTGCGTTAGACAAAATGTTCAGTCAGGCTAGAGGATGAAGGGGGGACAGTGAGGAGGACTTGTGGGAGGAAGGAAAGGTTTCTCTTGGATATCTTCAGCAGCATGGCAGACTGTTCCGTGTCAGAGGGCTAGAAGGGGGTTACCATTTCCACAGCAGGCAAATGCAGTAAGGATGGAGGTGGATGTAATGGTACGCTTGTGAAAAACTTAAGAATTTCAAGAGCCATGACCCCCCTCTCAAGGAGATCTTAAAAAGGTTCAAGGCACCTAGAAAACTCCTTCTGGGGACCTCATAGCTCATGTGGGATCAGGGTTGGAGGTATAAGAAGGCAACAAATGTCTGTCAGAACTGTACAGTACCATGGGAGGTTTAGGAGATGTCCTGTTCACCCTCAGCATCACTGGGGAAAGAATCAGGTCCTGGAGACTGCTCCCTTTGTGGGCTATGGCTGAAAGGTTGGGCAGCCCTTCGGGGATGAGGTATAGAATCATAGAGTGGCTTGGGTTGGAAGGCCCCTCAAAGACTACAAAGTACCAAACCCTCTGCTGCAGAGAGCTGCCAACTGCTAGATCAGGCACTAGATCAGTCTGCCCAGAGTCCTATCCTGCCTGGCCTTGAACACCTCCAAGCATGGACCATCTACAACTTCTCTGGGCAGCCTGATCCCTGGCATGGGTAGCCGTGATACCTCCAGTCAGACAGGGGACATCCCACAGAGGACAGCAGAAGCAGAATGTGGGTGAGAAAGAGGGTGCACAAAAGAAGAGGGAGACAGAAATCCAGAGTAGAAAGCAGGAAGAAGAGCAAGAATATGCACTGGCATCCAGAATTGAGAATTCCTCCCTGAAAGCTGCCCAGTTTTAGCAAAATCCTTTTCTGCTTTTAATGAATTCTGGCTCCCTTCCCCCTGCCGACCCCAGAGAAGATGGAACATTTCCAAGAGAAGGAGGGAGGGAGTGGCGAGAGAGGGGCTTGGAAATAAAATTAAAAATAAAAAGAAAAAGAAAAATAGGAAAAAAAGAGACTCCTCTTTAAAAGTCACTTTGCATCCCCTCCCCGAGCGGGAAGGGAGCACGGGTCATGTCAGAGCCCTCCGCCGATGTGCCTTGCCTTTGCCGTTCTGCTAATGACACTGGAAATATGCTAAGGAGCCGGCTGCGAGGGGGCTTTTCTAATGCGGTCACTTCCTGGGACCTCAAAGAGGCTTTAATTGCGGGGCCGCGGGGACGGCAGGTGTGCTTGTCATCTCTAATCAGCAAGCTGGGTGCACTGGGCTGCCCGAGCCGAGAAAGCGGGTTTCTGGTGCTCCCCCTCCCATCCTCGCCCTTGTACCCCCCAACTTTTCAACCATTGCACACCTGTCAAAATGATTATGGGAATGAGACTCCATCATGGGCAGAAAGAGCAGATTTGAAGGAAATCCTCTTTCTCCCTCGCTCTCCCCCTTTCTTTCTTTCTTTCTTTCTTTTTTTTTTCTGTCTGTTTTCTTTTTTATTCTTTCGCTCGCATTCGCTCGGCTCAAGGGAGATTAAGGGAGGGGGGGAATCCCCCTGGTAAATGGGTCCTAAACATGTATTGTTGTCAGCAGAGCTTTACCCCGATACATTCTGGACTCACAGTGAGATTTCCATGCTGGTAGCTCATGGATAAAGCTGTAATGTAGCAAATGAGAGGCAGTCCCTGCGAGAAGCAGCAGCCGCCTTGCACATCACGTTGCTTACACAAATACCCACAGCACTTGGACACATATTCCCCAGTATAGAAGCTCAGCACTTGCTCACACACTAAACGTGATGCACAGATGAAATTGATGATGCTTCTTTCTCTATCTTGGGAAGCAGCGCCCAAAGGCACAAACGTGCATGCAATTGCACACACCCCAACTGCACCAGCATGTGTGGACAGCCACTATATTCACATACATCTCCCCAACTGCAATGGCAAACATCAAATCCTGTGCTATTTTTTCACTTAATCATCTTTTCCTGCCCACCCGATAGGACAGAGTGAGAGACAGCAGCTGGGATGCAGCCATCCGGGGAGATGTCCACCTGCTGCAGGCAGACAGCTGGCTCTGTGGATGGATGGACAAGTGTCGAGCTCTTTGACATGCTGAAAAGCCCTCTGGAAGTCTCTATCAGCTCTAGAGGTGGTCACCCACTTGCTCATACTGGGCAGTGGTTGGGCTGCCCAGGTGATGGGACCTTCTTCTAGAACTGTAAATAAATAAACCCTGCTGGGACCTGAGGCACAGGTTTGGAGGAGAAGCAGAACTTGTTGTGCGAGTTACAACGTGGTGCTAAGTAAGGTGGGGGAGCTGCACTATATGTATATTTTATACTACATGGAAAATGACTTTTAAAGGCTCTCAGGTGATGTTGTAATGACAAGTGGACCCAAAACTGCTCTGAAACTCAGTCACTGCTCTCTGGTGTTGCTTGGAAGTGAATCGGTTTATTCATAGAATTGCAGCATTATTTGAATTGGTAGGGACCCTTAAAGGTCATCATTCCAAAACCCCTGCAATGAGCAGGGACACCTACAGCTCCACCAGGTGCTCAGAGCCCCATTCAGCCCGACCCAGGGATGGAGCACCCATCACATTTCTGAGCAACCAGTACCAGTGCCTCATCACCCTTACTATAAAAAAAAAACCAACACATTTTTCCTTATATCCAGTCTAAATATTCCCTTTTAATTTGAAACTATTTCCCCTTGTCCTAATACAGAAGACCCTGCTAAGTCTGCTCACTTCTTTCTTACAGCCCCCCTTAGACACTGAAAGGGTTATGCTTGCATTCCCCTTCTCTCTCCATCCCTTCCATTTGCTGCCTTTTTCCCATCCAGCTTCCTTCTTAGCTGTGCAGATCCATGTCTCCTGCTGCTCTGTCCTGCTGGAACTCATGTCTGGCTCCTGCTCTTCCTCCTGCATCTCCCACACAAACATGGCCCTCTTTTCTGATGTCTGTAAAGCACCAGAGCAAGAGAAGGGGGTAATATCACATTTGGATACTTACACTGAAGGAGCCTTCAGTACCCTAGAGCTCCAGTGTACAAGACACAGACACACACACACACACAGAAGTGGGATACATCTCAGAAACTTTTTAAGTTGCAAATTTCTCAATATTGAGACCGACGGATTTTAGTCTTGGTAACTCAGTAGGCAAGAGATGTAGGAGATGAGAAGCAGAAAATCTCAATGGCCAACATTCTTTATGAGGTGTGGAGAGCAGACCTTGCTATCCCCAGCTCTATCCCTGCCTGATGGCTTTCTACATTGGTTGGGCATAGCATTTTCAGAGGAAACAAGCAGAAGGTTTTTGATGAGAAGCAATTTCTGAGGTTTTCTTTGGCTGACTTCTATGAATGCCCAAGTGCACGGTGCTGCAGGATCCAACTTACAGTGTAAAGAAAGCACATGGGCAGGTTGCAAAGAAAGGGATGAATGCCCTCTCACAGAACAGGAGATACCATAGGGACCCCATAGGGATGAGCAAAAAATCTATTCCCTGGTTCAGATGGACAGCTTTGACCCAGCAAGGGTGAGTGGAAGCCCGGATTTCAGTGCTTGGTGGAGCAGCAGTAAATAGTCTTAAATACATGTTCAGGCCTCCATTTAACCCCCCAGTTCTTATCAAACCTGAAAGAACCAAAAAAAAAAAAAAAAAAGAGAAAAAGCAGAATGTCTCCATTTGGAAGGCACTGCTGCAAAAGCAGACCTGGGGAGAAAAGAAAGAGAAAACAAGTGAATGAGTGAGGACAGAAGAGCTCATTTTTGTCTATTGAAAAGATTCTGTTTAATAAAAAATTGATGACATTTTAGTTGCTGAGATAGGCCTGTTCCCCTTTAACATGAATCCCATCATTCTATTTTTCATCTCACTTAGCTCCTTTCTGATTATCAATGAGGCCTTCTTCTCCATCTCCCCAGACTGTGGGATCCACCAGAGACTCTCCCACACGTGGCCCCTTTTGAAGTGGGCTCTGCTCAATACGGGAAGGAAAGGAAAGTTTAGTCCTAAATAAGTAAACAAACTAACTAACTAAACTCCTTTTGTTGTTGTTCAAGATGCTGGTTTGTTATTTACTTCTTTTTTTTTTTCCCTATAAATAATAATGTAAAGAATTTCAAAGAAGAGAGGGAAGGATTGTTAAGGCATGGAGAACAAACAGTTCAGACTTCATCCCGCGAGCACACACTCTTCAGATATTAACCAGGGTGCTCACCATCTCCCCCAAGAGGAATATGGGGCCCTTTGAAACAAATGAGAGGATGTCATAATTCATGTAGCAGAGAGAAGTTAGCCTCAGCATGCCTCCCATGACAGAGGTTCTGTGGGTTCATGATGTGATTAGTCAAATTAGGGAACAGAGAAACACCAAAGAATAATAGTATAAAGATGTCATTTTTCCCAAGGATGTATCCAAGTCAACTGGACACAGGGAAAGTTCCATGGGAAGGTATGGTGAGATGGAGAATCCCTCCCTTCCCGTGACTGGTTGGATACCTTTCAAACTGGAATTGGATTCACATTAGGCACTGGGTTGAAAGAAACATTCAAGAGAGTGGCAACTAACTTTCTCTCCTGGCAGGACTCTTTCAAATACATCATTGACTTCTACAGTTAGAGCAGAGTTAAAAAGTAAAGTACTTCAAGTACTTCTGTACTTATTTCAAGTACTTCAAGTACTTATTTCTGGTCAAAATAACGTGCACTTTGTATTGCCTACAGTAGAGTCATGCTTGTGGATGAGGAAAGGGAAAAGCACAGTCCCTCTGTGGGAGCACCATCTTCACCACCCATCTAGCTGGCACCAAGATTGCTGGATCGGCTCAGACTTGTGTCCTTCCACACATTAACTGGGTGAGTATTCAGCTGTGGGAAGCAGGGCTGAAAAACTTATTCAGGACTGCCACGGCTTGCTATGAATTTATCCCATTTCTTCTTTAGTGGAAAAAATACTTACCATGCAAGCACTTCAGCTAACATCTTGTTCTCCAGATTCCCAATGAAGCCAGCCAAAATATTTCATTTTTGGCAGACTAAACTTAATGCTAACGACTAATGCTGGATTTCATCAGATCTTTCTTTTTTGTTTGTTTGTTTGTTTTCTCTTTATTCCAGTGAGATTTTTGTTTTCTTAAATCTTCTGGTTTCTATAGGAAATCCAGAGGGGAAAAAGTTTCAAAAGAATTCAGAATTTGTGGGCTTTTGTTTTTGTTTTTGTGAGTCTGCAAAGCTGGAGCATCACTCTCCCTCAGATCTATGCAGCATATGCACTTTGCAGAGGATGGTCCTAAAATTAATAATGTTGGATGTTTGGTGGAAAGGATGAAATTTGCAAAGCACTGCTGGTTTTTGTTGTTTTTTTTTTTCAGACCCATGTGCTCCCTGTTCTTTTTTTCCAGGTAATGCATATCTTGTTCTCATTCTTGCTGTGCTGGCTGGATTAACCAAACCCCTTTGGGAAGTCTGCCTTCATTCCCTGCAGTAAAAAGCTCAGCTGAGCGGTGCTGGACATGTCCATCAAAGCTCACCAGGTGCTTCATACACTCCTCATTTCAGTCAGGGCCATCTGATTTATTTAAAGATACTTTGGGAAACATATTCAGCAGATACATTTTCCCAAGCCATCTCTCTCAGCCTGTCAACTGAAAGGTAGCATAGACCATGAGTATCATTCTTCCCTTAAAACTTTAATTGTAACTATTAGAAAACAAGAGTTTGGAAAAAAAGAAAAAAGAAAAAAACACAACATGTCATCATTTCCAGTTTCTACCTCTAGCTGATCCGACACTGGGGATGTTTTTTTGCAAATAGCATATTTAAAATGCAAAAATTTGGGGGAGCGAAGCATGAAGGACTGCAGGAATATATCCCCTGCTTTGACACTGTTCTCCTGGGAGCAGCTACGTCCTCCAGTGAGCTCAGCTTCTTACAGAGACATCACGGGGCGAAAGGACCTCAGGCTGATCATGAGATTCAATTGGGCATTCTGAAAGTGGGGATTTGTAGCAGAAAAATAGTGCTTGTGGGGGAGCCCATAGGCAAAGGAGTGAGATTGCTGCAACCTGCTTATTGGTTGCAATAGGGAGCCTACTGCTCTACTGCCTGCTGATGGATCTGTTAGAGATACTGGAAACAGCTGGAGTCATGGGCAGGGGATGCCAAGCACTGGAGACCTCATGATGTTTAAGTTAAACTAAGAAATAACCTGGCTCACAAATTTCAATTCAACCTATCCTTCACAATGCACACATCTCCTGGACTGCTCTCAGATCTAGGGGCACAAACTGTGGGAAGTTTCACTGCCACTGCTTCCCACCTCAAGGTCTGGACCACTTCAGAAGGAAAAAGCACCAAGGAAGGACTGAGCATCTGCTCTGAAGGCAAGAGTAGGAGCGCAGCTCAGAGAAGAGTCCACTGACAACTGCAAAGAGAGGATGGTCTGCAAGGGCAAGACCTGATTTCTGCACCAAAAAAATGGTTCTGCAAGCTTAGCCTAATTGCACAGAGGTGTTGGCATCATGTCAGTGCTGTAGAAAATCAGGAGAGGTTAAGATCTTGTTAATTTGTACACACACAAGGGGATTGGGAAGGACTGGAAACCGGGGAGGGGGAGAGGGCGGGCGGATGAAAAGAGGAGGAGGAGGGAGAGGACTTGCACATGAAAATGTAGGGTTTATGTGTGTGGGGGGGGGTCCATTTCCAAAGCAAGAATACAAATGATCCCAACAAAGCCCAAGCTGTCCTGAAACCCTGTAGCCAATTAGTGCACATCAATATTTAATCAGATCTCGCTATTGTGCAGCCTGGACTGTGCTACCCCAGCCCCTGCCACACTCACTCTTTCCCATCACAGACACACTGTTATGACACATAATGATATTGTCAATGAATAATTTAGAGCAGTTTTTCTTTTCTTCTCTCTCTGTCTCTCTCTCCCTGTGCCCTTATTAGCAGAAAATGTGGAACAACTTCTGGGAGGAGAGGAAGGAGCTTCTTCTGTCATGGTGCCCTCCTTGGACAGCTGTAATCCAGGGATTCATGCTGCCAGAATGGGCTGGAGATGATGTCTCCTTGGTGGAGAGACTGGACAAGGAAATAGGTGTGAAGGTGATCTTTGAAAAGCCGGCTGAAGCTGTCTCAAACTCCTTGGACCAGGACACCCGAAGTGGCAGGGCTCATGAGCATCGGGGAAAACACCAAGCAGAAGCGATAAAAAAAACAGTGCAAAATCTCTGCTTGCACCTTCCCTGTGGCACTACCAGGAAGCAGGGACCATTCTAGGATGCATTGGGCAGCACTGGTAAAGATCAACCTTCAGTAGAACAATTAATGGGTATAACCCATCAAGCAGACACGTGTGCAAACTAATGTTGATTCTTTCAACACTGTCATCCATTTGTATTTAGATGAAGAGTAAAGCATGTCCCCCCCCCTCCACCTTATGTATGACACCTGCCTGACCAGGCTCTATTCACATGCAGGACCTCATCCATGCAAGATGGACAAGTGAGGATGTATGGTGTGCAAGGATCTTACAAACACTAATGTGAGCAGTCATTGGCAGGAGTGGTGGGGTCAGGGAGTGTTAAATTGTACCTCCACCCCTATCAAGTAGAGCTGTACCTCCATTCCTCACACTCAGGAAAATTATAAAGCAAATGGCACTGGAAGCATCATCTTAAAAGTTTCCTCTTTCACACACACACACACATATAAATCTGAATCTGATGATTAAGTTTGTACAACTTTTCTGTTAGCTTCAACCCTCTTTCCAATACTGTCCCATTAATAGCTTTTTTATGATCTCATCCTCCCTGCTCACTCCCAACAAGAAGCTATTCCACATATAGCTTTTAACCTCGTGTCAAGCAGGCTCTCCCTTTATCATTAGCAGTTTCCAAACCTGTTGGTTCATGTCAGCATGTTGGGGTGAGAAATCTTGGATGTACAACGTTACTACAAATTCTGTGGGTATAGAAGATAGGGGTTAAATTGTTGGATAGATGGGTTGATTATTAGTCTAGATGATCTTAGTGGTCTTTTCTGTAGTGTAAATGCTTAGTGATCTTTCTGTAGTGGAAATGCTCAGTCACAGCTTGAAGCAGTGATGGAGCACCTGGTGGGAAAGCAGGGCCAACCCAGGGCAGCTCAGGTGCATGCAATGTACTGAGTGACTTGAAGGGCTGGAGCCAAGATCCACCTTCCCAGATCTCATTTAAGGGTTGGCAGTGGAGGTGAGGGTTTCTTTCTGGAGGTCCCTGCCTGCTGCTTTCTGAGGGTGAGCAGCTTCTTTCCTTTATTCCTGTGCCTACAGTTGTTGTTTTTGACCAAACCCTTGCTCACTACAACCTAGGTTCTTGCTATTCTGCTGTCATTGCTGTGCTTTCTATTGTGTTATGCCAACCTTACTGTTTTTTTCTTTGGTTCTATGTAATTAGTTCTTGCATTGTGGGGGAGACTGAATGGGATGGGTGATTTCACTTCTGTTTGTCACTTCTGTTTGTCAAGTCTGGTATGGATAACAAGGGAAGAAGTAATTATCAGTATTTCCTCTAATTTGGAGGGCTTTTTTTTTAAGAAGTGCTCTCAGAGTTTTTGTCACCACAGAGGCTATGTTTTGCTGAAATTGTTCTGGGGAAATAAAAACTTGTTCTGATTCGAAGCCCTAAACTTTAGGGAATTCACTTGTTCTCTGACTTGGGTCTCTGATATAATGGTTGAGCATCCTTAATTCCTATCCACACCTGCAGTGCTTTTCTGCTGTATATTTTTTGTTTCTGTGAGCTACAGTTAACTACCCTGTCTAGGAGGGATGACATAGTTAAAACAGGAGCCCAAAGTACCTTGTGTGTCTGCTTTTCTGGCCTGTGAAGACAGCACAGAGACCCTGTGCTGGAAGTGGATTTTGGAGAATCTTGGTAGGCACAGCACTGAGGGAAGCAGTTAGTAGTGTCTCTTGCTGTCCTGATCCTCATCTCAGGCACTTTCTTATATTTTGCACTCTCAAAGCTATGAAAGCTAATGTCTAGTTACACCCCCAGGCTTCATCTCCCTCTCAATTTGCATGCAGAGCTGTAACAAAACTCTCTGTCCACCCATCCACGTCACCAGGGCAGCATCAAAGATCCTGCGTCCTGTCTTGCAATCATTACTATTGGCAAAATAATTGCAACAACAAAACTACTAAAAGCCTTGTTTGCACTCCTTTCATCTCAGCTCAGCCAGGATCTAGCCAGCCTTCGTAACACCTACTTTTAAAAGGGAAGAGGAAGAAGGGGGAAGAAATCTCATCCCTATCCTTATCTTTACCAGGGCATCATTGGCTATTCTCATGCTATAAAGCACAACATTACTTGAGTTTAGGAGGATTTTTTTGTGTTTGTTTCTGAAGCAACGAGTGCCAAAGTTGATTATTGATTGAGACTGGGGGATCTGAGGACTGCATGAGGAAAAGTGCCTGATTATTCAAACCCCTTTCTCTCTTCTTTTCCTTTCTTTCCTTTGCACTGCGATTGGATTGATCGACCCCATCTTCATTATCTCCCCTTCTCCTTTCTCTCTTCTGGCCCCTACTGGGGATTCCTGACTAAACTATGGCAGGGCTCAATTGATCCTCTGCAATTCACTCGCTCCTCGCGAGGAGGAAAAACTGCACCGCTGCATAATTCAGAAAGCAAACACAGAGAGGAGAGGGCGAGAGGAAAAATCAATACGGCTACAACTGATCCTGCAGATAAATGAAGTGGTGAGTGCTGGCAAGGGGGAGGATCCCTAGCAGCAGCTGGAGTGAGTGGAGAAAGTTCAGCAACTTGAAGAGGGATGCAGAAGTTAGATGGGCCCTTTTGGAGAGGGTTGGGAAGAGAAGGGAGCCCTAGTCTGGCCCTGAAAGCACCTTAAGGCACAGGAGGTACTCAGGAAATTCTTCTCAGAAATCTTCTCAGAAAGCGTGGTGAGGAACTGGCACAGGCTGCCCAGGGAGGTGTGGGAGTCACAGTTCCTGGAGGTGTTCAAGAAATGTGGAGATATGGCACCGAGTGACATGTTCGCCTGGTGGGATGGGTTAATGACTGGATTGGATGATCTTAGTGGTATTTTCCAACCTTAATGGCTCTATGAATCTATGTGCAGAAGGAACTGTGTGTGTTTAACACCATGCCATGTTCACAACAGCCTCCTCTCTCCCTCCTGTGAAATTATTTTAACCAACTGGGTAGAAAGGTCTTCCTCCTCTCCATTCTTATCCTTTGGGGCTTATTCCCAGCTTAAGCTGAGTTTATCCCACACTGCACCCCACAACCACAGCAGTTTCCAAATACCTCCATAAACAGCATATTTTCTTGCCTGGATTCTGCTCTATCCCTGAAGAAGGAAAGAAAACAAGAAGGGTTCCAGGCTGTGTAGTGCCTTTTTCTGCTTATCTGGGTGATGACTTGGTGAAGAGATTGGGCAGCTCTGTAGGGGATGTGCTATGCAGGTGAGCATGGGGTGTTTGTATTGCATCAGGAGTGGTCTCACATCACTCTTTCTTCATACCCAGGGTAGAAGAAATAGGAATAAGGGAGTCAAGAAATCAGGGAAGGAATCTCTTGGATGGCCTGGGCGGCCTGGGGAGTTTGACAAATTGCATGGAGTAACATGCTCTACTGGCTTGGCTGTGGGTGTGAATAGGGAGATGCACCCAACAAGAAGCCTGCTGAAACTATGTATGGAAATATACAAGACCCTTTAATCTATTTTATGGAGGCAGATCCTAAAGTCAGCCACCTATACCAGGAGTGGTGGCTTCCTGTCGTGGGAAGGAGCATGCTGGCTTCTGGCTTTTTGGGGACTGCCAAGTGTTCTGAAAATGTTCAATTTTTGTTTCCCTTTGGCAAAATAACAACCCTGTGTGGGGGAACTGCCCTCTAAGTCTTCTCAGTGTCTCCATTTCATCACCTTTGTTCCTCTATCTGAGGTGATGCAGCAGTGATGAATTTGGAGTACTGGATTATCTGTCTTGAAACTAAATTTGGAGTGAGAACAGCAAGATAAAGGATGCTGCAGCCAGAGCTCTGCCTGAGCAAGGTACATTCTCTCTGAAGCTGAATTTGGCAACTGAGCCATCCATTCCTGCCCTTAAGCAACACAGAAAATGCATAGTATTACCTCTAGTACAGAGATCTAATACATTAAATCCTAAAAAAATTAATAGGAATGTCTGGGCCACATACTCAGTCCCACTGAGTGCCTAGGAGTGACGTAGTGAGAAGATCCTTGCTCGTGGCAGCACATTGTTGTTAGGCAGTGTTCAGCCCTTCCTGGCTGGTAATGGATCCCCGGAATGCCCTGAGCTGGTGACTCTGAGTGTGGGGAGCTCTGCAGAGCCGCACTGAGGTTTCCTGAAGCTGGGGGAGAGAGAAAAGGCTTTTAAGGCAATGTTACCCTGTATTTTAAAATGATTTAAGAACCCAAAGAATAGCCCAGCACTGGGTTTGCCAGCAGAGGGGATGGATTATTGTCTTAAAAGCTTTTAAATGCGTGTGATAGAAAGGGGAAATACAGCTGCCTCACTGAAAGATATTGCTGTGGTACTGGCTTCCAAGCTGCCAAGCACCACTTTAACTCTTATTTGCAGCTTAAAGATAATTCTGCTTCATGATAGCATCGTTAAGGATCCTAATTCAGGCACCCTGGAGAGGGGTTTCAAGTGACCTGGGGTGATAGGAGAGGATGTGAAGATTTTAGGGCTCTTTGATGACCTTTGTGCCAGTGTGAGTTCTCCTGAAATGATAGAGTTATTGGGAGCTCAGCTCATTTGTGCGAGTTTAGCTTTTTCTGGTGTCCACAGATGATTTCAGTATCTAAGGGGATGCTGTAAAAAAAGGGGACGGACTCTTCAGCTAGACCTGTTGTGACAAGACAAGGGGAAATGGTTTCAAGCTAAAAAGAGGAACATTTGGACTGGATTTATGGAAGGATTTTCTTACAGTAAGAGGGGTGAGGCACTGGCACAGGTTGTCCAGAGAGGTGGTGGGTGCCCCATCCCTGGAGATGCTCAAGGTCAGGTTGAATGGGGCTCTGAGATCCTGATGGAGCTGTGGGTGTCCCTGTGCATTGCAGAGGGGTTGGACTGAAGCCTTTCAGGGGTCTCTTCCAACTCAAATATTCTATGCTCTGTGATTGCAAGGTGATATTTTCCATTCTGGAGCTTACAGCAGAAACACAAAGCCACCTTTCTTTGCAGACACACTCTTGTAGCACACTGCACCCTAGACATGAATGGGGAATGGAGAATGGCACTGAGAGCCATGTGCAGGAGGTCTTGGAGAGCTGCAGAGTTCAGACACTGCTTCCCCTTTCCCATTGCTTTGCTCTCAGAGCAATCATAGCTGTGCAGCTCTGAGTCAACAGTTCTGAGACTGCTTTTTTCCAGTTCTCCAGAGAAGAGCCTGGGTGAGTCTGTCCCATAGCACTAAAATGCTGAGAGCTGTGCTGTGTGCCCAGGATGCTGACTCCAGATGCACTGTCTTGGTGCAGTCTGCAGTGCTATCCCCAAACCATATTCCCAGTTACTCCCTCTGTGCCAAGCACTTTGCACTGAACAATGTCCAATTTTCTGCTCTGCTAGAACTTGCAGCACGGATCTAGACTCCTCCATTTGGTTTCCCCCTGCGCTACTGGAAAACTTGTTCACATCCCAGCTGTTCACTTGCATTGGAGCCAGCTGCCTCTCAGCTGCTGTTGGCTTTCAGGCCACTTGTACTTCTGGTCCAAGCAAGATAGTACTTGCCCTGACCATTCTGCTCTTAGAGATTCTGCAGACCCAACATTTTCTCAGTTATAAGAGAGAGAGAACCTGTAAATCTGGAGACAAGATCTAAAATCCCACAATTATTTGTGTTGCTGCATGCTGCTTGGCCACCTGCCCACCTGGTGGTGGTGCCAGGGTCTGGAGCATGACAGGCTCTGACTAAATTCTGGTCAAACCCCTGTGAGCCATTATCCTACATCATCCAGGCAGGAGCGTGTCCTTTAAATGAAAGCAATGCTGGTGGGTTTCTCCACATTAAATTCCTTGTATGCTGTGTGCTCCCCCTGTCTTTCTGCCCTCCAGGGATGGCTTTTGTCTTCTGCCGCTGTGCTACATGTCTCAACTTTTGTCATCCCTCAGATTGCCTGAGGCAGTGGAGGTGACCTTGTTGCTGTGCTTTTGTTTCCTTTTTACACGGGAAGACTCTTCCTCCTTTGAGCCGCTCGTCACTGTGCTGTGAAGCTCGTTTTCCCTTCTTGTCATAACACGTCTAGCTCAAGCAGGATTTGGCCATGAAAGGCACCGAAGAGAGGATGCTGTAGCTCATGTGAGCAGCATCCAGTCTGCCTGCTCTCTAGCCATCCTGCAGTTGCAGAAGGCCGTGGTGTGCCATGTCTGAGCCCAGGACAAACAGCTCCCTCCCAAACATCCATCCAGCTCATGTGCTTCTCACCAGGTCCCTTCTACCCTAAAAGCCCTCAAGATGCTGCTTGCTGCATCCTGTTGGGTCATCTCCAGTGCGCCTACAAGCCTCATAGCACCCACTGGAGTGTCTTTACTGACAGCATCTCAAGATCCAGATGCTTCATGCTGACTGCATGCACACTTTTAGTTGAGCATATAAGAGCTGGTATGATTTCAGATGAGAACAGAAATGTTAACCCTTTGAAAACAAGGGCTTCTCTCTGCCCTGACAAATCTCCATGTGAGTGTCCTGTTGCGCTCCTTGTCTGTGGACTAACATTTCACTGATAATTGACAGTTCCTTCTCCAGCCGGAGCCGGGCCATTCACACGTGCACTGTCCGAAGGACTCTTCAGCTATTCTTTTTGATCCGGCAGCCAGGAGAGGGAGCTCGGCATCCTGGTCCCAGCTCCACTCGCCCAACATCACTGAAGACAATGTTGATGATTCTTTTGTTCAACGAATAAAAGAAGTGGCCCACGAGGGAGCCGTGTTGGCAGCTGCTTTATGCGGGCTTCGGGGAATTGTGGAAAATCGATGCTTGCCAGAGGCAAAATGGACACAGTACCAGTGGAAGAAAACAAAACTAACTCTCAGGCTTCTAAGAGATTATTGCGTGCAGAGGGACCAGTTTTGGAGGTCTGGAGTGTCTTCAGTCCCAACAGCCATCGGTGGGAGCATCAGGTACTCAGACTAGGGTAAGAGCATGAGGCTGAACTTGGGACCTTGGGCTTCTGTCACTAAAACCCCGAGGGAAGTCCTGATGGTAGAAATCCTGAGTTCCCTCTAAAAGCACTGGGCACTGGCAGTTCTACTTGAGCTCAGCAAGGACAGTTGGGTGTTCAGTGACTTTCATATTTCAGTGTTTAAGTATGAGGATAGTCACCTAGCTTTTGGTGTCAGGAAGCGAACGTTCAAAGCATCAGAATGGAAACAGATTCCCAAATGTACTGAGTGCTGGTGGAGAGAAAGCATTTTATAAATGGATAATTATTCAGTGCCAGGTCTGCCAGGAGTCCAGTAAGATTTGAAGTGAGACATTTGTATAGATAATAATTTTATAAAGGAGTCCTATGCTCCTAGTACAAAACTTTGTGTTTAGTGATGTCATTTTAATCGGTTCTGATTATTAACAGTGCTGTGTTTCCTGGATTTATTGGAAATGCATTTCCTTTGGATGCTTAAGATCTTGGGAAGAGCAAATTGTGGACCTGGTTTGGCCAGCCTCTTGAAGATATCACCCTGTGGATTTCAGAGTTGTTTCTCAGTGCTGTTTCGCAGTGCCCCACAAACCCATAACCATCCAATTTCAATACGAGAGGTGCTGTTGAGATCCCCACATCCTGAGATGCTGGCTCACCAGCAGCCATTGATTTTGAGGGTATCCTTTCCTGGCATAGTTCTGGTTCTACTTCTCCAGTAAGTGTTTGTATATGTTGGTCAATGGTGATGGACTCATTCATGGACTGTGTTCCATCAGCCATTCCCAGAGCTGCTGTAACAGTGCAGACAAATACACGTTCCAAGTATGTTTCATTCCAAATCCAGTTTGGGTTAGGACAGAACCTGGGAGTAAACCACAGCCAGCCTAATCCTGACAGATAAATTTTCCCTGAGGCTAGGGTGAAGAAAAGTTATTTTGAGAGTGCCAGATGGGCTATGGAAACACCCTAACAATACCTGCCATTAACATATCCAGTGATCCTTCATCTAAGAGCTTTCAGGCTGAGACTCACACCCACCCTGCAGATCTCTGCAAGCTCAAGTGCTGCCTAATGAGAATAAGAGTGCAGGCACCCTTATTGGAGACTGCTCAGGGCAGAGCTTCGGTGACTGGGGTTTTAGATCTGCTTTTGGCTGAGCCAATCCCCTTGTTCTCTGTGAAACCTCAGCACAGGGTGAGAACATGCCTTGTTAACCTTCCAGCATACAGAACCCAGTGATATCACCCTGCTCCTGGTGAGTACTGTCAGATGTGGTTGACGTTCCTCCATCGATATCTTCATTTACAGTGGCACTTCAGCCATTCTTGAGAGCATTTGGTATTTACTCAGTGGATTTCTCTACCTGTGTAGATCTCACCAACAAGAAAAATGAGCATGTTTTCTGAGGACACTCTCTTTTTGGAGAAGAAGCAATGCCAGAAAGACCAAGCTGACAGGCACTCCACATGATTTGCATAGTCCTCATTATTAAGCTGATGCAGCAAAGCCATCAGATTGTGTCTTCCTTTCTTCAAGTGGTCCCTCTGCTGGTGGGCCGTTCTCACCCTTACAGGTTGCTCATTGCAGTGAGATATCAGGTTGGGTATCAGGAAAATGTTCTGTACAAGAGGGTGGTGGTCGTGGAACCAAGCTGCTGGAGGTCCAAGGGCGTTTGGATGCTGCTCTCAGACAGTCTATGATTCTATGTGGCATGAGGTGGTTTCTTCCCTAGGAGGCCTCTCAGCCATTGAAAGACAGAGCCTCTTTCCTAAGATCCTTCTGTCAGATGTGGCATCAGTAAAGTGAGTAAGTATTCATATGCAAGTGTATTTAAGATATTACACAGAGTCATTTGAGTTGGAAGAGGCTTGAAAGCCACTGCTCCAACTCCACTGCAATGAGCAGGGATGCCTACAGCCCCATCAGGTGCTCTGAGCCCCATCCAACCTGGCCTTGGGTGTCATCAGGGATGGGGCACCCACCACCCCTCTGGGCAATCTGTGCCAATGCCTCACCACCCTTATTGTGAAGATGTTCGTTCTTATATCCAGTCAGGATTTGTTCACTGACTTTGACCTCTTTTTCCCCATGCTTGAGGAATGATGAGCAGCCTCCTTATTTGTCATTTGTGGTCAGCCTCATTAGCAAATCTTCCCTCTATCATGAATATTGAGATTGGAGGTCATTTGCAATTGGTTGGCTGTATCACATGGCCCATCTCTGTCTCCTGGTTGGAAGGATGCCCATTCAAATAGAAGCGTGTTTTCTGGGACTGCTCACGTATTGACTTTGAAATTTGTTTCCCACAAACATTTGTCCTCACAACCCAATTGCTTCGACGGTGGAAGAAAGCAGGCATAAAAGAAACATGGGCATTTATAATTAAAAGGGAAAGTCCTTAGCTTTGTTGAATCTCCTACCGGAGGTGCCAATTAGAGCCTGCTGGATCCTGCATGGAGACACCTGCCTGCTTCTCTCAGCTCAATGCAGAGAGGTGAGCAGCAGGCAATGCACCTGCAGCCCATCAGCAGGATGTGCTGGATGTGCCCAGCTCTCCTGTCCTGCAGCCAGCTGGGCCCCAGAACTTTTAGAAACTGAAAGGCTGAATGAAAACATCAAATACCAAGACAGTTTTGCAGGAATATCAACTGGAAGAGAAAAACACACGCATACACACAACTGCACTGATACCATCACTGGGCACAGACAGCTCCAGATTTTGTAGCTTCCAGACAAAGTCAGCAGCAACCATCAGAATCTGTGTTTCAAGTCCGACCTTCTGCTTTTATCTATATTTTAAACCCCACACAAGGTATACAAGGCGAATGTTGCTGTTACAGTCAGAAAAGCCTAAATAATGGATGAAGAACAGAGGCTGCAAGGAAAGGGGGGGGGGGTTAAAAAAAAAAAAAAAGTGAAAAAGAAAAAAAGATGAGAAAAGCTTGAGGAGAAAAAGAAAGAAAAAAAAAAAAAGAAGAAAATGAGAGAGAGGAAGGAAGGAAAGCAAGAGAAAAAGAAGTGGAAGAGCCTCCCAAAATCATTTGGAGTGGCTGACATTGTCCGTGGACCACTTTTTTTCCCCCGTTGCTGTGGTGTATGACACAGTATCAGTCTGGGTTGTTGTGGGAATTGCTGCTTTCCATCCAGAGCCAAAATGGAGCGTACTCTCTGCTGCCTTTAGCATAGCCTAAGCTCGTCCTCCAAAGGGGACACATATTGGAAGGAGAGGTCTGATGTTAGGTGTGGTGAGCAAAGGCAGGACAGGGCTCTGTGTGGTGCTTGGAGGTGATAAATGCCAGCAGTGTTCATACTTTCTAGCACTGAGATAGGAGTCTGTGGGAAAGAGTTTTCCATCATTCAGGCACACACAGGGAACAGCCCAGGCTCCCGCTCTCCTCTGGGCTAAAATAGAGAAGACCTCCTTTGGGGTTGTCTAAAGATGCTTTTTGCCTTCCTTTCTCTAATTATTGTGATTCATGACTAAGAGGAATCAAGCAAGACTCGGAGCATGGAAGTGCTATTTGCCCTTGCCAGTGTTTAGTTTCATCTGAGCCCCTCTAAAGACAATTCAAGTCTATTGCCATAAAATACAGCAGAACTCAGTCCAATTAAGAGAAGAGTGTTTTGGTGAGTTACGTATGTGGAGTAGCTTGCAGGTTCCCCCTTTCTGCCTCAGCAGCTTGCAGAGGGATGCTGGCCCTGGCATGCAGGAGCTGGGAGCCTTACAAAGCACAATGCAGACATCAAGGCTTGGCACAGAGGCAAGCTGCACTTCCACTCCCTGCAAAGTGCACAGTCACTTGCCTGTGACTCCCTCCTGGTTTGTTTTAAGTGGATTCTGGTATTCTCTCTATCCCTGCTTGTTTTTCAGGTGCTCATTGTTTCCAGCATCTCCTCGCCGTTCAGCCTGTGTCCTTTCTCCTCTTTCACCTTTGGAAGGGTGCCCAGGAGCAGGTTTTTAGCAACTCATCTATGCCAGTGGTCATGGTTTGTAGCACAAAAGTGACTGCCTTGCTCCAACCTCCACCGTGATGTGCTGTGATCTGTCCCCAGCCATCAAACATTTGTGTCACTGGTGATTAGGAAAAATGTGTAGACCCAACTCTCTGCAAGGGATTTGCTTGGCTGTAGAAAGAAATAGCAAGCTGGCAAAAACTGGAGGCATGAAAGTTGGTCTAGAAAGACATTGATTCATGAGGAAAGAGACCGAGATGTTCCCTCATTCATGAGCAGCATAGAAAGCCATGTCGATACAATACATTAGTAATAAATGGTGGGAGAACAGGAAGAAATAGCACATCCAGAGGGGATACTCGAGTACAAGTTCCAAGTGTTTCTTCTACCAGGAGTGTGTCAATCATCTTCTTTAAAGAGGCTTCAAACACAGTCTGTCTGGAGCATCTGAAAGTCACTGTAACTGTAGCAGCACAGTACGGGTGAGGGCTCACTTCTGTGTCACCAGCTTGATTCAGCCCTGTGGTTGTACCTCCTCTTGCTGAGGACCTGAAAGCACAGTCACATAACATCACTGACAACAGGGGAGATAAGATGCAGATGGGTATGTCATCTGTAGATCTTGTAAAGGTGTCACCCCCAGGACCAAGGGTGGCACTGGCACCCACTACTTCATTGAAGGGTTGGGGTGCCCTTAGGGTCCTTCACCTCATAACCCTCCCTGTTGCACAGCTGGGAACATAGCATAGTTTATTGGAAAACCCATGGGAACATTCAAGACCTTGGGAACTCCATGAGAAAACCTGCAGAAAATTCAAAGCTTAGCATTCACCTGGTGGTCAAGCTGAGCAGGGACATTCAGCATGTAGGAATTGAGTGCAGGGTGAGAGTGAGTGGAAGGGACTTATTTTGGTTAAACTCTCATTTAACAGTACTTGGAACAAGAAAAGCAGAGTAAAAGCCCACCCTGAGGCTGGCTGCTGATTTTATTTCTGTCCCCAAAGGCTTTCCAGAGAGCAGAGGGAGCACTTGTGCATGGCCCAGGTTGCAGGATGATCGATGCAGGGTGCGTTCACCCAGCCATCCTGAGAAGAATTTGTGGTTTTGGCTCCTTTCCAGGCAGGGAGCTGGAAGAACACGGTCTAACCCATTGGTGAGCATGCAGAGCAAAGCTCCATTAACAAATGCACCAAGCAAGATGCCCTGAAAGTGGCTCCTTAACCATTTGCTGGGAAGCACTTTGTTGGAGGATGTCAGTGAAATCCAGCACATCTGTGAGTGAAGGAGGGAGAATGTGACAGTCCTGGAGGGGACTGGTCCAACTCAGGTTGGATGTTATGAAAAACTCAGACAGAGTGGTGAGGCAGTGGAATGGACTGCCCAGGGAGGTGGTGGGGTCACTGTCTCTGAAGGTGTTTAAGAAAAGGGTTGATGTGGTGCTGAGGGACACAGTGAGTGGGCATGGGAGGATGGGTTAATGGTTGGACTTGGTGATCTTAGAGATCTTTTCCAGCCTTAATGATTCTATGATCTGCACAGCCTGCTAAATCCTGGTGGTCATGAGTCACCAAGGATGTCATACAACATATCCTACCATGCTCTAAACCCAGTGAAAAACCCCCAAAAAACCAAGCAAAGTTTTCCTTAAAGACTGTTAAAATCCTAGTCTGAAATCAAATGACCTAAACTGGGGGTGTAAAAAGCGCTGGTACTTGATCCCACGAGGTCTCAGCCTCTTGAGCTTAGATATTTGCTTGGGGAAGAGAGATAAAGAGGGAATCCCTCCCCAGGGTTGTATATAAACCCCATCACCCAACAGAGCATTCATCAGGGGCCTTGCTAAGCCTGCCCAGCCAGGACTCAGAATTCTCCACACTCCCATGATTTCAGCAATTGAAAGCCATAGGCAGAGGCCGTAGTGCCTAAGCTTTAATTGAAGCTTTGCTCTAAGCACGGCACAAAGAGCAAAGCCCTGTAGAGGGAGCTTTAAGGTTTCCTTAATTTAACCAAAATATCCTGCAGCCCACTTAACGGCACATTATGAAGTTTTATCATAAATAATTAACTATGAACTACAATTGACATCATGAAGCATGTGGCTGGCTCAGCGAGTACCTCCCAGCAGTCAGTCATTCAGTAGGGTGGGTGCACAGCCACCATGGCAAACACCAGCCCCTTCCAGCAGCGAGGGGAGGGTTAATGCAGCTGCTCCTGGTGCTCAGCAACAGCAGATGTTTAATGGCACCCTTCCAGACAAGGAGCAAAGGTAAAAGATGGTTTCTGATCTGATTGCAGGGTTGATTGCAGGGGAGGACTATGGGCAGGATTTAGGACTGGGTACGTTACAGTGATAAGGTCAGAGCTGTGCCCCCCTTGAGCTGGTGCAGTATCATGTTTTGATGGGACACCAGCTCTGAGATGAAAGGCAAGCTGTTTTTTTTCTGATACTTTATGGTCACTTCTGGCAACTTCTGTAGGATGTCAAAAAGGGAGGTCCATGCTCAGTGGTCCAAGACATGCCAAGCCTAGCACAAGGAACCTGCTCTATCCAAGCTCCTGCCTTAGGGGTACTGCAGAACTGGCATCTAACAGTATCAGTGCCACCAGGAACGATGGTCTTCATTCCAAGAGAGATGAGAATAAAATTTCCTAGGGGAAAACTTCCCATACAAAACATACCAAACAACAAAAAACCAACACAGCTAACTAATAAACCATAATCAACAACAAAAACGACACTGGAAAAGACCAATAAACACATCTCGTGTGTCACAAATAGCCAGAGTAGCTTTCATGCTGTCTCACAGCCAAGCTGAGCTCCTGCATGAGCTATGGGAAACACAGCTCAGCATTCCATCAGCATGCCCCCTGCACCACCTGGTGCTGCTTTGCACCACCCCTCAGGGCCTTGTCCCTGCTTCCTCACCTGCCTTCACACCTGCAGCATAAAGAAGGCAAGCAGAGTGGCTGCACTTGGAGATAAATTAATGATGGGCAGGGAGCTGACCCTGAGTCCTGCTGGCAGGACCACACAGTTGCTGCAGGCTGCAAACAGTTGCAGGGCAGAAGATTCCCATGGTTTTGGCTGCAGAGGGTATCTAGATATGATCCACTTTCCACCCCCCTCCTTAAGCTGTGTCTTTTAATAAAGACATAGAAGCAGCATGCTTGAAGAGCTCGCTTAGATCTGAACCAAACAGCACAGCTAAGGTAAGGAAAAATCCATGCACGAACCCAGAGGTTGCTAGCACTCCCTTCTGCTGGCTGCAGGAGAGCAGCGTGGTGCTAAGCCTGTGCGTGCCAGGCACCCAGCAGAGCAGCTTGCAAGGGAGAAACTCAGGCAAAGACTATTGAAACATCTCCGGGAAGAGCCATCAGGAGCCATTAGGCCACGCTGAGGAGGCTGTGCTGCCTGCATATCTCCCAGCTGGGAGCCTTCAGTCTCTGGTGGGAGAGGCTGGAGCCGGGGACTCTTTCTGCTGCTGGTTCAGCCCCGTTCTGTCTGCCTGAGCAGACCCATGGGATAGGATAGATGAACCCTGAGGCTCAGAGGATGCAGTTAGCCCTTTCCCTGAGGGTTTTCCCAGGGGGCCGCAGAAGGTGAGGCTCATCTGGTGCTGACTTGATCTTGGGGTCTGCTCCAGCTCATGCCATCTGGCAAGCATCCACCACCATCAAGAGCAGGCTGCTGTGGTGTGAAGCTCTTCAGGACCAGAGCCCAGCAGGTTGGCTGGGGTGCTCAGCTGGTGGGAGGCAACCTTCTTCCCAGTCTGTCCCAGTCTGCAGATATGGGAAGCATGAAGAGCCCCTTCTGATCCTGCTGAAGGACCAGTTCTAGTCAATGCTAGGGCATCAACCCTTTGACAGTACCTACAGGACGCTTTCTTAGCAGAGCCTTGCACAAAGAGGGGTCCATGCTGTCCTGAGTTGAGAGGTGAGTAGAGGGAATAACTGCTGTCTGATGATGGGAGTATGCAGGTGAGGAGAACACAGTGACATTGATTTATGATTTCTAGAGTATCTCCTTCTCTGTGTGCGTTCCAGCACCAAAATCTCCCTGGGTCTACAAAATCCCCACCCCTCTGTTTGGAAAGGTCACCAGACCTTTCCTTCTTCTGGAGCTCTGTTTGATGTGGGTTTGCATCTCCATTTAACCAATAGATATTTGCAGAGAGGAAAGGATGTGCTTTCCTGGGGTTGGTGATGAATGAGGCAGAGGTTCTGCTGAGAGGGTTGGGACAGGTGTTGCTGCATCACTGAGAACACGCTCTGCAAAGCAAACTCGAGCAGTCACAGAATGGTTAAGCAAGGTTTTGTACAAATACGTATGCTTTGCTTTTTCTTCTGTAAAACTAAATCCTGCCTTGCCTGGTATAAATAAAACATGGTTCTTAGTTGACATTTTCATATTTCTCAGAAAGCGCTCATTTACCTCGAGTTGCTGGAAACTTGGGTGAGGTGCTGTGGGTGAAATACCAATTTCAGCTCTGATCTCTCCATCTCCAGGATCCCAGTGTTTCTGAAGTCCTTATTGAGCTCACTGCTCTCTGGCCCACAAAGGGATACAAAGTTGGATCCCACAGCCCGTCCTGAGAGCTTATGGCTGAAAATAAGGGACCCCAAGCCTGGGACTGATCCTGCAGGGCTTCAGTAGAGCTGTTGGTAAGCAGAGCTCTATTCTTCTATGTGATGTGAGATCAAGACAGTGGTGTTTGCACGGATAAAAAGCATCATATTCAATGTCTGGAAGTCTTTATTTAACATTAAAAAAAACTAAAGAGAAAACCTGCAAATTTCTTTTCAAAAGAATGAGTGTGTCAAGCACGAAGCAGTGTTCCTGTGTTTTTGTACATGTTATGGCTCCGCTCTTGCTGGAGTTAAATGTTAGAGCTGCTTGTGGCTGTAGGGAGATTGAGCACCCACAAAGACACAGCTCATGATTTAGGTAGCAAGAGGAGGAAATTCAGGATTTGGTTATTGGAAGCGCAGCTCAGGAGATGCCTCAAGGCTGATTCACCCTGCTGCTTGCTGTTCCCCAGAGCAATCATTTTCTGAGCAGAAAGGTGGAAAGTGGCCTGATTTCTGCAGTGAACAGGAATTCAAGTGGCCAAGAGCTGAGGTTTGAATGTCCTGGGGAAACATCTGGACTGCGGATGGGGCTCGTCCCCCATACCTGCATTGCCCTGCCCCAATTCCTCCAATCTTTCCAAAGGCAGCTAATTGCTAATCTTCCTGAGCTCCTGCCTGGCTGTCCTCCTGCCTGCTCAGGCCCCAATGAAGCCTGTAATTACTGCTTTACTCCTTTTTCCCCTGTAGTGGAACAGAGCCTACTTCAAGCACTGGCCTCTTTAAAAATACATCTGCTCTGCTCTGCACTAAAACACATAGAATAATAGAAGAGAGTCCGTCAGCAGGGGCATCCTTTACCTGTATGGCTTTCAAAGGCAGGAATCTTTTAAAGAACATGGAGCATTTTCTCTCCTCCAGACCCAAAGCTGAGTGCAAAGCTGTGATGTGCTGGCAATATCTGAACAAGGGGGGTTTGGTGGCATTGGTGGTCACCTTGCAGATCCCCCACATCCTTTACAGGTTTGTATGGGGGTCCAACCACATGGCTTAGGGATGGAGAGATGGGATTCAGCAACCTGTCTTGCCCTAGTTCCCTCCCAGAGGGATAGCCAGCACCTTGGCAGTGTGATTTGGTGCAACCATGCTCTCTTAAGATGGAAAGGAGGGACGTTGCTTCCCCCAGATATCTTCAACCACATCTGCAGCAGGCTCAGTTCAGCAGAGCATATATAACTTTTAGTTATTGTCTGTGTGCTCAGGGAAGTTTGGTGCCTAGATTTTCTGTGGAATTTGACTTCTATGTCAGAAAAATGCAACAATGAATGTGGCATGGAGCTCAACAACACGAAAGCACAGCAAAATGATCCAGCTCTCTGGGCAGAGCTCTAGCAGCTCTGAGAGTTTCAGCAGCCATGAAACAGTGAGAATCTTTCCTCAGGAAGCCTTTGCAGCCGTGTCCCCATTTGGAGATGTCTCCATGTGACTCAGTCATCCATCATCTCTATCATCTATGAGGTGAGTGTGCTGCCTGTAAAGTCCCATTCACAGTCACAGAGATGGACTGCTGCGTGGGCTCCTTAGCTCCTCTCAGTGAGCAATGCACACTCACCTGTGCACCTCTACTTGAAGCCCTATCTGTATCAATGCCCCAGTCCTATCCCCAGAACTGTGTGAGCTGTGTATGATGTTTATGAGTCCCAAGGGTAAGCTCTGTTCCAGCTCCCTCACCCCATCCCCATCCAGCCCATCAAACAGATGTTAAACTAGGGACCAGGTCTCCAGGGTGGCCCTCACCATTCCACTGACCTCTGTGCCAGCAGCAGCAATGGGTGAGAAAGTACTCTTAGAGACGGACCAGCTGCCAAAGCCACAGCTTTGATGAGCTTGCTCATATGTTAAACCCCACATGAAGAAAAAAGTAAATGAGAGAGAGAGATGCATGTCCAGCCCAATCAATATTCCTTTCATTCAATGCTACTTTGGCTTTTGGGTGGCAGTCCACTCCAGAAACAGGGAGTGTGCATGTGCCTTGCCACCTGTGTGTGCATTCCTGTTCCTTCTTGCAAAGCTCTGCCTCCTTTTGCTGCTCTGGACTTTCCCCTAAACTTTCCCTGTGCTGAGTGCACTGAGGAAAGACTGCATTAGAAGGGTTTGGGGTCTGCTCTGCTCTCCCTATGTTGAGACCCCTACGTTCCACCCCAGAATAAACCCAAAACTCCAAAAGGGACAGGCTCCTCTCACCCCATGTGCATTCACAACTGGGAAATACCCAGTTCAGGATCACAGGTGAGGAAAATCGCATCGCTTGCAAAGTTTGAAGCAGGGGCCGAGCAGCACCTGTGAGCTTAGGGCAGCGACCCCAGCCCCACAGTGCTCTTTTGGGGCTGGAGGTTCTGGTTTTGGACCTGGGGGTACCAGTTTTGGGGTGGAGGGTCATCGGGGAGGCTGCGAGACGGGAGCAGATCGGAGTGTGTTATGGCTGCGAGGGAGCGGAGGGAGGGATGCGAATGGGGCGCTGCTAATGCTGCACGGAGCTGATTCTCCAAGGCCCCCCCGGGCAGCACTCAGCATCCAGCCTTCATTAAAATTTCATCGCCAGCACTTGGCCAAGGTCTATTTATGAAAATGCGCTTTTCGCTTCATGGAAAGAAGAGGGGGGAAAAAAAAAAAAAAAAGAAAGAAAAAAGGAAAGAAAGAAAGAAAAAATCCGGAATGGAGGTAAAGAACAAAGGAGGGGATGGGGTCTGTAAAACCCGTGCGGGTCTGCAGAGCACGGTGCTCGCTCCGGGGAGCACCTCCTCACCCAGCGTTCCCTTAACGGCTCCTTCGGATGCTTTTCCCATCTTTTTTTGCAGGTTACGGAGTCGAGCTGCCACTTTCCCCTCCCCGCCCCAGACAGAGCCCGGCTGCTGGGGGTGCAGCACCGCCCCGCGATGCGTTCCCTTTTGTTTCTCCTGGAAAATCAAAAGTTCCAAACCCAAAGCAACGAGGACCCGTCACCCTCCCGGTGCGTGCATGTGTCCCCCCCACCCGGTGACAGCTTTTCCGTCCCCCCAGCCCTGCGGTGATGCAGACACGGTGCGCTTTTCGGAGCGCTTTCGATGCGAGCGGAATCGCTCCTCCGTCTCACGGCACCGCTGCCCACTCCGGCCCCAAACCCACGCGTGGGGGCTTCGCTGTGCGCACTGCTTGAGTGGGGAAAAAATCACCCCAGGGCTGCGAGCTCGATTTAACCCTGTTTTCGATGCTTTTCGCCTTATTTCGTTGCTCCCCTGCCCGGAGGAGGAAGGACGGAGCTCCGCGGTGGGGTCCCGCGACGGAGCCGGCGTGGCCCCCGGGCTCAGTAAGTGCAGGAGGCAGGAGGGGGGGGGTGAGGTAAAACGTGCATGGTTTATTTGAAATGCTGCAGCGTACACAGACACCAAATTTCATTCAGCACACACACAGCGAAACGAAATCTCGTTTGAATTAAAATAATCGGAATTAAAAAAAAAAAAAAAAAGGCTTAAAAAAAATCAAAAACAAAACAACGACGAGAAAAGATTCGGAGGCAAATTTCTCTATTAAATATGCAAAGAAAAAAAAAAAAAAAGGGGGGTATTCTTGCCTTAGAAAGTGCAGAGTTCGGTACTGTCGGGGACGCCGCGCACCGCTGCCCCGGGAGCCCCACTGGTTTGATTGTCAAAGCGTTACAGTGAAATCATACGGGCAAAAACCGAAACCAAATACATTTCCTTTTTCTCCCTTTCTCCTTTTTTTTTTCCCCTCCCCCCCGAATAACTGGTGATTTCCAGGGAAGTGCCAAAAACGAATTATTTTTTCTTCCGTTTTTTTTTTCCTTTTTTTTTTTTTTTTAACTTTTTTTTTTTTTTTCTTTAATTGAGCTGATGAGGTAGAAACAGAAACATTATTGCAAAAATGCGAGGGGACAGCAAACAAAACCATGCAGGTGCGTGTGTGTGTGTGTGTGTGCGCACAGGGACCGGGCAGCGAGCGCAGTGGGCACGGGCCGGCACCTTCCTATTTACAGCCGTTCAGGGCAGCTTCAGCTCGTTCCCTTCCTTTTCTATTTTATTTTTAAGTTAACATTTTCCTTTTCCTTTCAGTTTTTAAGAAGAAGAAGACGGGACACTGAAGAGGGAGCGGTGCCCCGATCCACTTTGCCCGCACGAGCCAGGAAGGGGATGCAACAAAGCCCCATCGGGCTCTCACCGCCGCTGCCCTGGCTCTGAGCACCCCCAAATCTCTCCCCCCTCCCCCCTAGACGTTTCATTTCAGCTTTTCCATTTTCTCCGCTTTTCTTTTTTTCCTTCCAGTTTTGTCTACAAAAGCAGTCTGTACCAGTCATGACAGCGGGGCCGCGTTGCCCGTGGGGGCGAGGAGCGGGCACCGAGCTGTTCGCGTCGTTTCAGGAGGGTTTCCCTTTTAAGGTTTGTTTGTTTGTTTGTTTTTCTCCTCTTTTTTTTTTTTTTTTTCTTTTGAATTTTTGTAAAGAAAACAAAACAAAACAAAAAAAAAATCAACCCAAACCCTGCCCATCTCTGGGGGTGGAAGGAAGGGGGGAAATATTGGCTGGGGAGGGGACCACATTGGCTGGGGGGCCAGGCACTGCACCCCGCTGCCTTCCCAGCCCCTTCTTTCAATAAGTGGCAGAAAATTTCATCCTTTTCTGCTTCTGTCTCTGATTGCAAAACCAGACCCGCACCACGTTCTTCTTCAAGTCTAACTTCTCGGCGATGGCGGCAATTTTCTCTGAGGAGGGCCGCGGCTGCACGGCGAAGTAAGCCTCCAGCGAGCGCTTTTCGGGGGCAGCGATGGAGGTGCGCTTGCGTTTCTTGTCACCCCCCGTGTAGATCTCCGGTTTGGTCATTTTCTCCCTCTGGGCCCGCTCGGCCTCCTCCAGCCAGGCTTCTAGGATGGGTTTGAGGGCCACCATGTTGTTGTGGGACAAGGTGAGGGACTCAAACCTACAGATTGTGCTTTGGCTAAGGCAGCCCACCCCTGGGATCTTCAGGTTGGCCAACGCGGACCCAACATCTGCTTGGGTCACCCCCAGCTTGATCCTCCGCTGCTTGAAGCGCTCGGCGAAGGACTCCAGCTCCCGCGGGTCTGTCTCTGTCTCGGGGCCCGAGATGACGGCGTGGGACGCCAGGCCGTGGGGGTGGGACATGTTCATAGGTTGGGAGTGGTGGGCCATGTGGTTAATGGCCGACATGTGGGAATGAGGGTGGGACGGCGTGGAGCCCACGTCGGGACCCGGCACCCCTCCCAGGGGGAGGGCAGAGTTGAGGTGGTCCAGGAGCTCTCCCTCCAGGCCCTGCGCGGGCTGGTGGTGATGGTGGTGGGGATGGTGGGTGGTCAGCACGGACGGGTGGTGCAGGTGCACGGAGGACGAGGTAGGAGTGCAGGACACGCTGCTCATGGTGTGGTAGGTGGCATCCGGCTTGAACGGGTGGGTTTTCTGTGATACGATATCCACAGCAGCCAGAGCCTCGGCGCCCCGCAGCAAGGTCTCATCAAAGCCCGCAAAAATGTTACCCTGGATCTGCATGTGGGGTTAGGGGGGAAAAAGGGAGGACAGAAAACAAACCAGAAGAATGGGAGAGGGTTAAAGGAAAGCAGCGGCGTTACATACATCTCGCTCCGTCCCTAGGCCAGGTGAGCTGACCTAGCTTAGCTTTCCCACCCAAAAAATAGAAACAGGACCCTGTGCACTGATGACTCCTGTCTCTCAGAAGAAAGCAGAGAGGACGGAGCCAGTGGGAATCCCAAGGAATCTCCGAGTTGAGCAGCGGGACAGAGCCACTCCGAGGACACCTAATCCCACCAGCCCCATCGCACCACCTGGGAACCCCAACCCCAACACAACCCCAACCCAAACCCAAGAAAGACACTGGACCCCAACTTGGGGGGCGACCGGCTTACCTGGGGGGCGGGCAGGCAGGCTCTGCGGATGGCTTCGGAGCTGGTGTGCAGGTGGGGGTACTTGGGCTCGTGCAGGATGGGGTGCATGCTGAAAGCCTGCTTGCTGTTCATGGACATCATGGTTGGGCTGGGAGCGGGGCAGGGGCGCTCCGGGCTGCCCGGCTCCGGGGGCGCGGTATTGTCTGCCTCTGCCGCCCGGCATCGAGGGCATTATAGCCCGGCCCCCCCGCCCCCCCGGACGCTCATTGGATAGGCTTCGCCAGGCCCCTCCTTCCTCCCGCCCCACGGCCACCCCGCTCACCCCCCGACCGGGCCCCCTCCTCTCTCCCAAAGGCGAAAAAGCACCCGGGGATAAAATCACCGAACAGGGAAATAAGGAAAAGTTTCACTAACTTTATTTTTTCTTTCTTTCTTTTTTTTTTTTTTTTCTTTCCTTTATTATTAATGTGTATTTTTTTCCTTACCTGCCTCCCTCTGTGCATCCCCCCTCTCCAGCCCCTTCAGCACTTCTCCGTCCATCCGCACCTGCAGGCAGCATCACCCCGTAACATCTCCTTCCCTCTGCGTGCCCCAACGCCCGGATCCTGTCACTGTTCACGTGCAGTGTTTGGTGGCTGTGTGTCTGCAGCCCCCACGGCTGCTCCCAGCCCTGCAGACGTGTGATGAGCAGCAAAACTGCTGCCCCAGAGCAGGGAAACCCCCAGACCTGCTGGAGATGGGGACAGAGGCTGCGGGGTTGGTAGGAAGGTGCTTGGTCATGCTCAGAGCAAATCCCCTGTCAAAGGAACAGCATGAGTTAATCTTAGCCAGAAAACCCAGCCCCGGCACCTGAGAGGCTGAAAAGCCCCAAAAGTACAGTGCTTTAGATCTGGATCTGCAATAGGAGATGTATGCCTCATCCCAGATGCAGGCGCAGCCACTGTATGATGCTCATACAGCAAGCAGATCCCTAAAGCAGAGCTGTAGAGTGCATTGCTTGCACACAGGGACAGAGAGGAGGCTTCATGGGGAAGAAATCTGAGTCCTACACCTCTGGTGCCACCAGAAAACCTCATCCCTGCTGGTCTGAGGGATGGCAGAGGGACAACGGACAGTTCCCACACACCCTAGTCCGTCGTACTTCCTTCTCATCCTCCGAGTGCCAGTGATGCTCTGCCAACATGCTGATGCTCTGCCAATCCAGGAGCTCAGAAGCCTTTTTTCCCCTCCTGCTTTTCACCAGCACAGCTCTGAGTCATGGTCTCCCCTCTGCTGCTTGCGCAGAGATTGCAGCATCAGGTGATGGGTAGGATGCAGCTGCCAGAGCCGTTCGCTGGGAGCTCTCTGTCCAGTGGAGACCTAGGTGGAATTATTGCAGAGGTGAATTTGCCCTCCTGGGTGCCTTGTGGTGAGCCTGGGTATTTCCAGCTGGCAGCTCCTGGGCTCGTTCACTCTCTTTTGACATCCAGAAGGTTTCCTGAGGGGTTTTTCTCCTCCTTTCACTGGGTTCTTTCTGGTGGTCACTCCATTGCCCTTCTCCTCACTTCCTGCATTTCAGCAGCTTCTGGATGTAACTCTCCCCAAGGAAACCAGCATCATGCCAAGTTGAATGATGCTGCAAGGGACTGACCACAGGCTCTGCCCAGAATGTCCCAAAGGTTGCGGACTATATGCTTTTCCAAGCACTCAAGCCTCCATGTTTTGACTGTCACCTTGTCCAGAGGACACAGCTCTGAGCACCTTGCTCTGGATTTGCTCCACGTTGTCTATGAACTTTCTGAGCAAGAGTGACCCGCAGTGGCATCCCCCCTTCACACTGCACACAGTGTCACTGATGCTGTTTCTGATGCTGAAGCATAGACAGGACACATACACAGCTAGGGACACAGAGAGGCACTACGTGAACAGTAGGAAACCCCCTCCAGCTCTC
This sequence comes from Callipepla californica brunnescens, assembly GCA_023055505.1. Lineage (NCBI taxonomy): Eukaryota > Metazoa > Chordata > Aves > Galliformes > Odontophoridae > Callipepla > Callipepla californica. Next base: position 8,289,505 of record JALIRH010000013.1, read on the forward strand.
ATGTGTGGATGAGCCTGTCCTCCTTCCACCTCCTGAATGGGTTTGTGGTGTACCCCTGTGCTAAACCAGGCAGGGAAGAGAACAAGTGCCCTTCATAAACAGCACCAAAGCCTCTGGATTTCTCTAGGACGTACTGGTTCTTTGGGAAATACATGCCTTTCAACTAGGATGTGCAGAAATACAGCAAAGCAAGTAGGAATGCTTCTACAGTACTAATGATAATGAACATTGTAACAACAGCCCCATAGGTTGGCTTTAGAAATACATCCTGAGGCAAACCCTTACACAAACGTGATGAGCCAGGAAGTTCTTCAGGTCACTGCTGCTCCTTGTGAGGGTCAGATGTCACAGTTATCTGCCACAGCATACAACGTTAGCAAAAGGAGCTGGGGACACTGTGGTACCATGACACTTATAGATGCTCTTGCTCATCGTTCCCATAGGGAACCAATTGTCTCCAGCAAGGTCTATGCCTAAAAAACTCCTTCTCCCTGTTGTTTTTAGAAGATATCTCATAATTTCTCTTTCTGGCTGTCTGCCTATAGCCAATGAGCCCTTGCAGTGCTCCTCCTAATCCCCATGTTTTCAATCAAAGGACACCTCAATGCAGACTTTTCAGAGGATTGTCCTGCCTGCCATGTGGTTGGTGCCTCGGGCGGTTGCCTGCAGACTCCAGCTGTTTTTATTACCTAAGTGGGTTTGATTGCTTCTTCATTTGTGCCTGAATGAGAGTGTTTGGCACCCTCATGGGCTTTAATGGGGTCTGTGTGCTCTAGCTACCAGTTATACCCGCTGGCAGCGATTAATAGGAACACAGAGCAGAGGGGGCACAGCTTTCCAGGCCTCCAGGAGAGGGTCCAGTGAAAAAGGCACATTGAGGGCACTGTGCAGAATGATGGATCAGAGGCCCTACAGCTACCCCTAGGTGACCACTGCCACGTCCTCCTCATCAGCTCAGTCTGTGCAAGCTCAGTCACTTTGGCCAATGGTGGGGTGGTAAAGGCGGGTGTGTTGGTGGGAAGCCAATGGGGTGTACCCACTGCCTCTTCCTCACGGTTCTTTCAGGGGTTTGAGCAGGAGTTAAGCCAAAAATGGTGAATTGGCGAGACCCTGGCACTGCTGCCCAGAGAGCTGTGAATGCCCCTTCCCTGGAGGTGCTCAGGGTCATGTGGGATGGTGCCTTGGGCAGCCTGAGCTGGTGGGGGCAGCCAGTCCATGGCAGGGGGTTGGATCTGCACGGGATTAAGATCTCTTCCAACCCAAACATTCTGCAATTCTATGAATTTCTCATGCACTGGAGATTTTAGGTTTACACTTCAATCCAGTCCTGAATAAATATATGTCTTGTTCCCATCGCCATCGCAGCTCCTGCACAGGACCATGCCTCCAGCATCCTCTCCACGCCAGGCTGCTGAGAGCACGTTTCAACCCCACCATCTGTGGGGGTCCCCGGGGAGGATCCATCCATCAGAATTAAGATGTTCGGGGATTAAATGCTTCGATCTCATCGGAATTGACATTTTCTGATGGAAATTGGATTTGTCGGAAAATGTGTAAGAGGCTGTACCTGCACGGGTGATGGTTTAAATGGCTTGCTTGAGTGCAGGAGCAGAAAAATCAAGCCCCAAGCGTTTCTTAACAGATGCACTAAACTCTTTAAGCTGCCTCGCTTCTGAGAGAGGCCAACAGCATCAAGGAGAACATTTCACAAGACACTCACACTGATTTAAACTTGGTGTGTAATGAAGAATAGGCCTGGGACAAGATAAAGTGATATCCCATTCAGCTCTGGAGAGCAATGGCAATGCAGAAGACACATCGGAGCCAAATTCTGCATGCTTTCTCACCCCAAATAAGGAGAATTACAAAAATCATTAAGTCACAGCTCAAGATATCATGCTATCAAAGCAGTTTTCCAGGAGACTGGGAGAGGGCTATGGAAAGAGTTCCCAGTGATGACAAAATGACATTCTTAGCCTGAATACCAGAGTGTGTTTTACTGCACAGATCTAGCACTTGAGGTGTAAGAGGAAAGTCTATCCACGCAGGCCAATGCTGCACGCCAGTTTGTAAAAATCCTTATTAAAACCCCACTGAGCCTTATTGTGAAAGGTAGCTTTTAATTAAAAAGTGCAACATTCAGCCAAGTTTTACAGGGAGATTGCTACGACCCCGGGAGATGCCAACCAGCAATAGACCAAACTCCTTCCGGAGAGAGGGATTTTTCCCATCCCTTGCTGTTAGCTGGCAGGGAACATCTCCGACTGTATTAAATGGGCAACTTCACAAGTTTCCTGAGTGTGGTTTCTTCCATTAGGAAATGGGAATCCTTTAACAGCTCACCCAGGCAGCAAAATTCCTCTACTCCATCTATTGCATTAGGAGCCCGGAGTCCACACAGCTCAACTCAGCGGAGCAGGGAGAGAGAGCAAGAGAAAAGAAAATCCAGATGGGGCAAAGTGTAGCTCGACTTTTTAATGCTAAATTATTTACAGTAAGTAAAATCGTGTGTGTCAATTGTGAAAAGAGTCCAATTTGTTTGATTTACATTGCAGGGGGGTGCCCTAGGGTAGGGGGTGTTTAACTATCTCCTCTAATGTAATTGCCTATGGCAGCCCGTTAAATATTTGATAGGCTGCCTGAGCAAAGTAAGGAACTTTGTCTGATACGCTCCTCCAACCCTTTCAGTGTATTGAATGCATCTGCAGGCAGAGTACCTGAGCCCTTTCTATTGTGTAACTGGTGCTAAGAGTGCTTATTTAAAGCCCATGTGGACTGCAAAGGGCACGTCTTAGCCCATTTTGGGGGTAGGTTTGGGTAGTGTGGCAATAAGTGCTTTCCACTGGAAAATAGGGCTCTTCCCCAGTACCATCATTTTTTTTTTCCTACATAAGAAACCCTTCAACCATCCCAGACGTGGGAAGAACAGCAGAATGGTCTGTGGGCACCAACAGCAAAAGTGGACTGCAAAATATCTTTTAGGGACCCCAGACTGTGCAGCCCAGCCCTAAATCATCCTCCTACGGCCTTTATATTGTTAATGTTCAAGGTGGATTTGCTCAGTATAATCTACAAGTGACTGAGGAAGCACAAAAACTCGAAATCTTGCAATCCTGCCCCATACACATCTGCAGGGTGCCCCCATGGGAAGAACATACTGGGTCCTTCCTCCCCATCATGACTGCATCCAACTCTGGTCCCTGTGTGTGAAAGGGAACTAATTGTAAGAGCACTACCCAGCTCCTGGATGTTTCCACTCTGCCTTTGCCATCCACAGCTCTGTTCTCAAGGACAGCTATTCCTTAACCCATGAAAAGAGGAGAAGAGCAAAGTGTTCGAATAATCTGACCCTGAGACATGTCAACTGCCTGCAAAGCCTGTTGCTGGCCTTGTGGATTTGCCCTGGTTCAGCAGTTTGGTTAGGTTGAAAGACTATGGGAGACACGGTCAAGACTTGTTCGGTTGTAAGGGAACTTCTAATGCTCTCCACCACTGCAGAGATGAATTCAGCTGCTTGATGAAATGCTGGAGGAGGGAACAATTTCACTTCACGTGATAGCTTTTAAGGAACACTACTGTCCTTGATTTATGCAGGGAGAACAACACCCTGCAAGCGACTTGCTCTGTGCCACCAAGGGATGGACCTGGAACTCATCAGCAAGGTACCTTGAGACTCTGGGCAATAACAGGAACATCTGAATTTCAGCACTGGTTGAGCTGGGAGCAGGTGACAAACCTCAGAGCACAGCCTTTTAGAATAGGACTCTCAGATATCCTCAGTGGTATATCCCAGCTCAAGGGATATTTTTCTGTACCCAGCAGGCAACCTTCTTCAGCCACCACTCAGGCTAAAGAAGAGGGTAGCTTGGAGCAAATAGGAGTCTGGAGAGCTTAGTTCTATTGCAGATTTGGACTGAGGTCAGCACCTTTATATCACAGATAATTGCTTGTGTTGGAAACGACCTTGTAGATCATCTAGTTGTGGGGATTCATACAGAGCTGCCTGTAGGAGATTGAAGTGCCTCAAGTTACTCCTGGGGAGGATGCAGGGAGCTGGAAGACTCCCCATGAAGCCCCCATACCTCTCTGGTCAATCTTACTAGACCCTGGGAATTCCTAGAGGGCAGGAAATATCATATCACCAGCCTGGGGTGGTAAATATTTAACAAGGGGAAAACCCCTTCCTTTCACCCTCCCCTCTCCATACATATTCAATTCCTGCATCTCCTTCAGTTCGTGGCTCTGCCCTTCACCTCTCACGCTTTTCTGTCCCAGTGCCACGGCAGAACAGCAGCAGGGAAGGCTGAACCCCTTAGCTGAGTTAGCTATAGATCAATGAGTACCATGACTGGTGTTTGTCCAGCAGTAGACAAAAGTGGAACAGCTTGTGTTCCAACCGAGAGACACCCTTGTCCTGTGCAGATTTCCTTCTGGGACTTTCACAGATTTGTGCTAAGCCCAAAGAACAACCCCAGCCTGCCAGGGCAGGGCAACAGCTGGTTTGGGTAAAACCATAACTTCTAGTCTAATAGTTTTGACACCCACGAGAGTTGCTCCCCAGCACTCTTTCACTCACTGCTGTATCCAGACGCATGGTGAGATGTGCTTCATTCAAATGTCCAGTGCAAAAAAAAAAAAAAGAGAGATACGGCAGAGCTGCACTGCCTTCTGGAAATGACATCCTTGTCACAACAAGCAAGACATGTCCCATAGTGGTGGGGCCTCCAGGTCCTCCACTGTTTGGAGGGGTATGGTGACCCAGAATTGAAAGAGATGGAAATGCCCAGCACCCTGTTTGATGCAGGTTGCTCATGGCATTGCATGAGGAAGTTTGAACATCTCCAGGGATGGAGATACCCTGCTCTCTCTGGGGACCCTCTTGGTAAGCAGGGAGTGGCTGTCAAGGATCTTAATGTACAAATGCAACCAAAGCTTGCCTGGGGGTACTGCATTTGCCTGATTTAGCATGCACACACTGCAGAAGGTTGCAGATGAAAGAAGCAGACTCAGCTACAGCAAGCACCCCAGGCAGAGGGGAGAAAGTGAGACCCCCACAAAATTTGTCCTTGTGAACACTCTAGGGCTTCTTGGGGGCTTCTAGAGTAACAGGGCTTCTCAGAGGGTTCTTGGAGTAGTGGTCATTGGGCAGTAGAGATGGCTGATCTGGATGGGGTAAAATAGGAATGGAAGACCATCAGATGAGGAGCAGGAGGAGAGACCTGGCAGGTTCCTGGGATGCAGATGGAGTTTTTGCAGAACGTGGCCAAGCAGGGATCCAGACTGATGCTCCCAGGCCCCTGGAGGCTCCCAGCCTGCCGACACCAAGACTCTCTGTGGTTCTCCATCCCTTGCTGTTTGCTCCAGCTCTTACAGAAACCAGCTCTATTAATATCCCCATCTCTTCCTCTCGGCCCATTATTCTCCTGATGGCCCAAATTTCCAGTTAGCTCCTCTCCAAATTTAAACGATTGCTTCCCCCTCTATTCTCAACACCCCCCTACCTTTCCGAGAGATGATGTCACTGATGACCTATATTCTCCTTCCTCTCAAATGGCTGGCGCCGGGGCTATTAGATCCCTGCTGCTGGGCTGTGATTGGCTGACAGCCAGTCCTAACCTCACAAGTAACCACGACCATTCACTACTAGAGGGAAACTCAGGCACTGCTGGAAAAAAATGGGGATAGGAAGGAAGGAAGGATGGAACCAGGTAGAGCTTACTCCCACCCCAAAGGGATGGTGTCAGTGAGAGGAGGAAGGGGAGGAAGAGTTGGTAGCTTTGATCAGAATAAAGAAATCATGGGAGATGTAGAAAGCATCTTCAGTGCTCCACTTGCCCTTGGGGGCTGTGAGGATGGAATGGCTGATACCCATGGACATTTGGAAGGATAGCTTCTCCTCTCTCCCATCTTGCTCCTAAAGCATTGTAGATACTGATGGAGACGGCATTGTGACATGTTTGCATATCCCATACCTTCTACCCCAAAGCCTTTAATAGCCCAGAATACCATTTCAGCAGTCCCTTGCAAGCCTGGAGGGATCAAGTGTGTTATATTTCTTTGCTAAGCAAAGCACAATATCAAAAGCCAGTGTGTTTTACTGCAGTGGCAGACTTTTCTAGTGCTTTTTTGTGTCATGATTCCATGGAGAACCTCAGCACCTGCCTGCACAAGGTCAGTAATCAACCAAGAGGCCAAAGCTCAATCAATCTAAGGAAGAGGAGCCCATGAAAGGCTGGCTAAAAGATACTTTCCTGATGGAGGGAAGAAACAGGCCATGTGCTGCCCACAACCTTAGTCAGGGAATTCCATTCCTGAAGTCTTTTTAAGACTCATCTCTGGCTCTTCTCAGTGAACAATGGTGCTTCGGTCCCATCCAGTCCAAAGATAGGGAAGAATTGCCGAGCCAATGCCTTTTGGTACCATCTGGTGCTGATCAGCTGGAGATCACATTTCTGAGAGAGAGGGAGAGGAAGGGGAAAGGCAACCATGAATAGAAGTAGGAATAGAGCCTGATACATCATTCCCACTTCTGCGATGCTGAAACCCCAGCAGACTCCCTCATCCATAAGCTTACTCCATCATTACCAGCTTCCACAGCTGGCAGGAGGCATACCTGAACAGGCAAAGGGCTCAGTCATGCAAGAAAGACATCCCAAAGGCCAATTGCAACCTTCTGTTTCTTCTAAACAAATAACTTTTTGCTGGAAGTGAGTTTTTGGCTGAATAGTCCAACATCTATCTGCAATGGCACTTCTGTGTCACCCTTTCACAGGGTCCAACTGCTCTTGAGACAGAGCCAAAATAATACAGCAGCCACAGGGGAAAGGCCTGCAGACTATCTCCTTAACCAAAGGAGATTCCTTCTGGGCCTCACCCGGGTTATTTAGCAAAGGGACTTCCCTGGATGTTAATGCATTTTGGACTTCTGGCCAGAGAGAGGGGAAAAAAAAAAAAAGAATAATAAAGAAATGATAAGAAAAAAAGGCAGAAGGAAAGAATGGGAATAAAATGAGAAGAGGAAGAGAAGAAAAATAAGGAAGGAAAGAAAGAGTCTTGGTTTTCTGAGTTAGAAGCAAAATTATCTTGATTTCCGTTTGAATAATTCATGTTTGCCACGGGCCATGTATTCCTGAGCTTGGGTGTCAAGTGTTTATTGAATATATCTCTTGACAGGGCACTTGTGTGATATTCAGCCATTGCCAGAGCATTAAAAAAATACACACAACAAATGGAAAAGAGGGGGGAAAGGAAACACTGAAATGACGGCTTCCTCTGCTTCAGTTTGAGAATAATTGGTCCAAATGAAGCCCCTTTCCTTTCAATAAAGTCTCCCCTGCCCCCAGCCCTCTGTGGGGAACTATCTGGGAGCCCAGCTCTGGGCTGGGACATTGTCCTTACTCCCCGAGGGAGCAGCTCTGTGATAATCCTAGAAAGGGGGCTTGGCTGGTGCTGGAGGAAGCAAAGCCTTTGTCACCTCCTCAGGCTTTATCAGGCCATGGAGACCTGATCCAGCAGACCAGAGATGTCCCATCCCAAATGCTTCAACTCGTAGTGTTGTCTTCTGGATGTCTTGGTAAGGGCAGGGTTCTTCACCTTTGTCAACCCTGTAGTTATTACATTATAACCATGCTGCCCTCCTAACCACGGACATGAAGACTGTACTTGTAGGCATGAATTCCTCTTCACCTGGCATTATTTTACCTGGAGGAACAGCATCAGCTGTGCTCACATCCCAGACTTGCTGCTGTCTCCTCTCCTCCCTTAATGCAAGGGACAAACTTTAAAGACAAAATACACTTAGTGGAGTGGGAAGGAGGACAGAGGACATGATATTTGTCAAGTTTTTCAGAAATGAAGATGCTGAAAACTGACCCAGCCAGGACAATCAAGCTGACTTGAGAAGCAATGCTAGGCTACTAGAGGACTCTGGCTTCTTCTGTAAGGTGTGAAAACTCTTTATGGAGAGCCATCGCTTTACTCACATGGCCTGAGCTTCAGGAGCACGACCATCCTCAGGAGAACAGAGGGATGAGGGGTGAGGGAGCAACACTAGCAAAGGGGACAGAGGAAGGAGTAATGCAGGGCTGCTTAGTGTGAGACCAGGACCACTGCCCTCCTGAACACCCAGACAGCAAACAAGACCTCCAAACTGCGTCATTTGAACAACTGCTGGGGAAAAGGGAGGCAGCCAGACAGGGAGACGGAGCCCCTGCCGCCTGCTTTCTCCCGGCACCCAGCTCACAGCTGGTGCACCAGCAGGGATCCCTGCCTGGCCATATGCTCTACGTGCTGCTTCAATTACCCCTGGAGGAGCCGGGGCTGGCAGGGCTCCTGGGAGAAGGAGGAGGGGTCATGGGGGGAAGGGGAGGGGGAATCCGGCCGCAGCCTCCTCCAGCAGCAGCTCGTGGATGGGCACGATTCGGAAAATGGAGAAGAGACGGTGAATATCTATGAGCATCTTTACTGTGGTCCATGTGGGGCGCCCACGGTGCATCCCCAGGGCTGGCCCCATGGGGTGCACATTTGTATAAGGAAGAGCATCCCCTATATGAGGGCTTCCCCTTCGCAAGAGCATCCTCGGCATACATACAAAAGCATCCCCAGAATTTGACAGCATTCCCAGTATATGAAATCATCCCCAGCGTACAAGAATGTACATAGCATACAGGAACGTGCTGTTGGGTTTGCCCAGGAGGCACCCCAGGGTGCAGTCCCTGTGCACCTCTTGTGCACTGGATCCTGTTCAGAAAGCTCCCAGCCAGAACTCAACTCTTGGTACCTGACATCAGGGCTCCATCCTCAATTGCAAGGGGATGTGTCCATTTCTCTCCAAAATGTCTCCCAGTCAGAAATCTGACTTAACAAACTAAGCCCTTGAAGGAATTTTGTAAGAGGGGAATCAAGTTTTTACACAACTGCTTTTCATAGAAGCACCTTTTTGATTAAACTGAAGTGTTCATGGGAGGCCCTCTGATTCTTTAAAGATTTATTTATGGGAAAACCAAGGGCCTAAAAACTAAAATATTTCACCTCCAGCCCTCACTTCATATTTTATCACCCCCTTTAACTTTCTTCTGAAATGGCTTGAGATGTAGAATTTAATTAGTGGAGAAATATATAATTGGGATTACCTGGTCAAAGTAAAAATTATTTGAGTTTCCTGATCAGTTCTGGTACATATGGCTCTTTCACTATACCTCGCAACCAGATCTGAGGGAGTACATTTGCATGAGTAATACTAATTGCTTTGGTGCTCAGTATCACTTAGCCTCTTCTCATGAAAAGAAAATCTCCTCTTCAGACACACACAACTTTAATGTCAATCATCAGGATTTGATACGAAACTTATCAGATGATTTAGAAATTCACCACATTCCTTTTCAATTTTTTTTCCAACAACTGGAAATATTTTAATGAACAGAAACAGCAGAAATCATTTCAAGCAGTCATTGTGAGACGTAGAACATCAACACATGCTATCAAGAAATCAGGCAACCAGAACGTCAGCATTCAAGGCAGCATTTGGGGACAACAAAGACTCATCCAGTGGGTTTTGCTTGTACTCGTTCTGATTTTGCTGCAGTGTTTTGCTCCTGGAAGCACAAGAGCTGCCTCTACAGTGACTCTGGAGCACAGAGTCGAAGCTTTGGTAGACAGCCTTGGATTCAGATCAGTTTGAGCACAAACTAGTTAAATATTAGGAAAAGTGTATTCTCAGAAACAATGTTGAGGCACTGGAACAGACTGCCCAGGGGGGAGGTGGGGTCATTGTCCCTGGAGGTGTTCAAGAAAGGGTGATGTAGGACTGAGTGACACGGTCTACAGCAGTCACAGGCATGGGCTGATGGTTGGAGTAGGTGATCTTAGGGGTCTTTCTAGTTTCTCCAGCACCAACAGTTCCTTAATATTCATAGGATGGAAACTCAGTGCAGGAAGAGATTGTGTCATCAAAATGGAATTAAATGAAGGCAACTAGGCTGTGTCTTGACAGTTGGACAACCGTTCTCTGCAGCTTTGATTGCAAATATCATCCCACCGTATCTCTTCTCAAGCTCTTAACATCCACACTCTGCCCTTGCCACCTTGACTACAGCCAGCAGCTGTTGACCAACACCAAACCATTGTCAACATTGCTGAGACCACCTGGAATAGGAATGTCCATACCCCTGGACACCATGGGCCACAATCCTTAAGATGCCAGCACCACTAGCAGGAACCTCAGCCTCTAACCAAGGGTCTCCCACCAGGTGTCTGTGGACACTTCTGCCACCTTCTCCACAGCAGTAGGCTCTTAGACCAGAACACACAAGAGAAACTTCCACTCAAATGGCAATAGCACTTAGGTGTTTCAAAGTCCCTGGGGGCCTGTATGGGAACTGTTGAATCACGGCCTGAATCACTGATTGATCACCTGAAGTGAGCACTGAGTCAGCCATGGGGGGCACAGGTGAAGGCAATTCACCTGTGTGGTCAGAAGGGGTGGAGTTTAGCTCCATCTCTTCCAGACCCCATTTAAGGGCTGACCACGACTAGGGAAGGATCTCTTTCTGGAGATTGCTCCTTTGGAGTTTCCTGCTGCAAGCCTAGGATGCAGGTGAGTGTTTCCTTTTATTTTGATTATCTCTTTCCATTGCAATAATCTTTCTAATTATGCCGTCTGCAAAATGTTTCAAATACAATATTATTTGGCATTATCTTCTCTGTTGACCATACAGGGCTCTTATCCCTGGAGATGTTGTGTAAGTATCCAGCAAGTCCTACAGGAGAGACTTTTTTTTTTTTTTTTTTTTTTCCTCTTCAGAGAGGGCGAGGTGGTGAGAGATAGATGATTTATTTGACCTTTATGCATGAGTCTTTATTGTCCTTTCTGATAGGCTGAATTCTTGCAGGCAGGACCCAAGGTGAGAAAGTAAAGGACCCATATTGGTTTATCTCCTTCCTCATCCTGAGGGAATTCACAAAATCACAGAATGTAGTGGGCTGGATGGGACCTTAAAGGTCATCCAGTACCACACTGGGGGGCTTGCCTTGTAGTGAAGGGAGTCAGCTCTCCAGTTCATTCTGGTCAGAGCCAGACTTGGGCACATATCCAAGCTTTCCTCAATTTGTTTGTATAGTTGCAGAAGGCTGAAAGCTGCATTCCCAGTTCTCTAAGCCATGAGGTTACAATGAAGATTTGTGTGAGACATGATTCCCAGGCTGTAGTTCAAGTTTCTGCTGCTTAGAAAGGAAATAATGCCAGTTTGGAACTGTTGATGGCATGATTTATTCCAATTCATGCCACATTCTTCCACTTTGACAAACTGAATGAAATTTCCCCTGATATCTCATTCAGGGAAAAGTTCCATGCAATTTGCTTGTGCTTTCAAATCCAAGGAGAAACCCCTGCAATGTCTCTTGGTTCAGACAACTCTTCCACCAGAACTCAGCCAAAAAGCACTCATGTTCCCATGGAGCTCATCCATTTCATTACAGGTTTCATCTACACTCAGCCAGTCTGGGGGGAACCAGAGACAGAAAAGAGAAATCAATGGCTGTGGAGCTGAATGAGCTGATACTGATGGGAGAAGCTGTCAAGCTTCATATCTATCCATCAGATCTGGGCACTATTGCCACAAGGTGTAAGTGCAGCTGAGCTGGCACTGGCATGAGGCTTTCAGAGGTATTTAGGAGAGTATCCATGATGTGAATGGGAATAAAACACCCAAGCAGCCTGGGACTGAATTAGCCCAAGCAGAAGGAGCACAAACCTGCTGCTTGTCCAGTCCATGCAGAGCTGCTCTGAGGACAATTTATTGCTGTTACCCCAGAGGATGAGGAGGGAAAAGGAGAGCTATGCAAGGGCAGTGGATTACCTCATACTGCCCTAATTCTGAGCCATGAGCATGATCTCAGCAATCCCTCACCTGTGAGAGAGCCCTTCACCCCCAAACCCAGTGTTTCTTTTCCATCTCCATGTATTTAAACCAAAACCTTCTTTCATTGATCAAGGCCTGAAATCAATGGGCATCAGAGTGCTAAGACATCGTCCAAATAAAGATAATACAAACAGCAATAAAATAGCACCATTGATTTTTAAAATACCCTATCTGAGGCTTTATAAAGTATTCATTAAATGTCTATTAGGATAAATTGAAAGCATTAGGAACATAGGTAACTGGTTATGCAGATTTGCAAGTGTTTTTGGTTAATTTATAAACTCTGCATCCACATGGATAGAGAAGTAGGAATGGATATAATTATTCCAATCCATTTTGCTATTCTCTCTATAGCTCTAAGTTGTGGATATCATGCTACCAGAAAGACAGTGGCTTCTTTCCCTCCTGTATTTGCAGGAGGTCAATAAGCTAAGAAAGGGGACTGAATTTTTCATCTGTTAAAAGGAACAAAGCCACACTTAGCCGACCCGTTATGTGGCTTGGGAAGAATGGCAGGGCTTCATTAGAAAGACCCTGATGCTTGCTGATTACACGGTTGTTAATATGGTCGGCAGGGTCACAGTATTGAAGCAAATGGTGTGTTGTATCATTTTCATCTCTTGCAAAGGGATGCCTCTTTGGTAACAGTGGGGTGCGTGTCATGTATCTATTGGGCCATCAAGAAGAACAGTAACCCGTGCTCATTTAATGGTTGTCAATCAACCATGGGGAGCTGTGACGAATCCTCTCATCAGCAGCCTTGGAGGGAGATGCAGTGTTCATCTCTGAGATATGGAGCTCATGGATGGCTGCAACAGGTGAAACATCTCTGCCTTGAAGACCTTGCCAGCTACAGGGAGAGACTGCTCCATGGGGTCACGATGCCCTGCACAAGCAAGCTGAAGCATGGAGAGATCACTGATGCCCAGCTCTGGGAGAGAGGGATGGGGCCTTGTGAAGCTGCAGACCATAACCCCTGAGACATAGCTGTGGGGGAGCTGCCTGGAGTACTGGTGAGCTTCTGAAGTCTGGCCTGGGGAGGGCTATGTCTCCCTATGATTCAGTTTCCCTACTAGAAATCAGAGAGGTAATCTACCCTTTTTAGCAGCTGGATGTCCTGAGGATCACAGAATCATTAAGGCTGGAGAAGGCATCTCTAAGATCATCTAACCCAGCTGTCCACCTACCACCTATATTGTCCACTGAACTGTGTATCGAAGCACCATATCTACCTTTTCCTTAAGTACCTCCAGGAATGTGGCTCTACCGCATCCCTGTTCCTGTACCTCACAACTCTTTCTGGGAAGGAATTCTTCATATCCAACCTGAACATCCCTGCTGCAAATGCTGACAAATCCTTGGAGGAGCAGTACCAATCAGCCTGCAGTGCTTCATTTCTACTCTTAGCCCCTTCCCTCATCACTCCTGCCCCTGCTTGCCTCCCCTTTCCCCTGCTTCTCCTCTTATTGAATGCTCTGAAAATACCTGGTTCAGTTGCTTTGTGAATTATTAGAGGCATTTACTATAGGCCCTCTCATTAATTATTCACAGCTGTTTTGTTCTGGGGCTCAGATGTAATTAATGGCTCAATTAATATTTAAATATTAACTATTTTTAAAAACCCAAGACATCTCTGTTAAGCTTGTCCATTGAGAAATAAAATAGTGGGCAGGCAAGGCTTGAGCGCAGAAGGCAAGCAGCACGGTGTGGAGTGGACATCTCATTCCTGCAGGAGCAGGTCCTTGTGGAAATCCAGCCACAGAGAGGAGGCAGAGGGTGACCCTGTGAGTCCTGCCAGGCAAGGAGAGAAGGACTGGAGGTTTGGTTTTGTTGGTAAAAAAATGAGTAATGTTCCACAAAAGCAGCATGAAGGTCGACGAAGGCTCAGAATAAAAGAGTCGTAGGATATCTCAAGTTGGAAGGGGCATGTAATCATTGAATACAGCTCCTGGCTCTATGTGGGACCGCTCTTGCTTGATGATATTGATCTCTCCAAGCTCATAAGGTGGGTGGGAGCAAGAGACGCACTGCCACGCCCTCCCTCTGGGGGGTTTGAATCTTCACTCCTTTGCAAGAGCTTTTCTAAATCTACCCCCTTACACCCATGGGCTTCCAGACACAATATCCCACCCTGCATAGCCAAACATCACATCCAGGTAAACCAAGTGGACCTGGAGGTTTTGGGAAGCAATGAGGTGTTTTCCCATTGGTGATGCTGCAGGAGCCCCTCTCCTCTGTGGACACCTGATGCTTTCTTATATTGTAGATATTTAGGACAGGATGTTTTACAAATGTTTGTGAAGAGTAAAGTGTCATGGAGGAGCTTGTATTTCTGTTTGATGGAGAATGCAAAGACCAGGTTTCCCTGTAAAAGACAGTACTGGGAGAGAGGGGGTTGGGAAGTGTGGGGATATTCCATTTTTGGTGATTCTGGCATTGCAGTGGAGATGTTTTTATTTGGATTAACTGGAGAAGAAAAATTTTAAAGCAAATTTCTGAATTAAAAAAAGTTGATCAAGAAACAGAAAATCAAAGTGTTGGATTCTAATAACGTGTCAGAAGTTCATCACCATTAACTCTGCTCATTTTTCTTTGCACGCTGATTTCCAAATTGAGATCTCATCTGAACAGATTTATCCCTTCTCACCTCCAAACTCAGTGGCACCAAAACCTTTCTCAAAAAGAAGTACATCCCATGGGAATTTTGGCCCCCCCAGGTATGTTGCAGACATATTCCCCTCTGCTTTCCAATCACTTAACACCTTCAGGCCATCAGGAGGGAGAAATCTCACCAGAAACTCCTGGCGCTGAGGTTCATGCCACTGAATGGCTTTTTGCCCCCCATCCGTCTGGTGGTCAGGTAGGTCAGACCCATTCCTCATTGCCTGACACTGACAGAGGTTCCCTGCGTTTCTTGGGAAGGTGCTGGTCTCACCGCTCATCCCTCTGACGGGAATTCATGGCGTGGGTTTTGCTCGTGCTATATAAAGCATTACTGGAGCCAAGCACCTCCGGGTGGTTTCCGCCAGCCGTCTGCTTGCATCCTGAGAACTCACGGAGGGTGATTTACAGCACCAGCCCCCTGTGCAGGCACTGACACCCACCTCGCGGGTCAGCTCGGCTCTGTAGGCCGACATATACAGTAGCACACAGCGGCTGAATAATAGATGGCTGGTGCTTTGTGAAGGCCCCGTAACCCGATCCTGGTGGCAGGGACACATGAACAGAAATGGAGCAGGGAAGCCGCCTGATAATGCGAAGCGCGGCCACCCGATACGCCTGCGAGGCCATCCCTCGAGCACGGTCTGGTGCCTGGCCAATAAGCATCTACTGAGGAGGAAACGAGAGCCTGGTTTCTTGGGGACAGGTTGATGTTCGCAGCTGTGATGCACTCGTGCCCTGCCTGTTGCCATCCCCCCAGCCGTGGTCCCAGCACACTCCAGCTGGAAGCTGGTGGGCTCCCTCCCCACCACATGGCATGTCCTCAGCATCCTTCAGAGGATTTGGGCACCTTCGCAGAGGAACCACGATTGAGTCTGGAGCAACTATTCCTCTTGCACTGCGTCTTTACATGTTTTATTCAAGAAATTGAGTGGGACGTGGCTCTCCCCATGCTATTGTGAATCCTGCTCCCCACACTCTGCAGTTTTCTCCTGTCCTTCCCATGAGAATGAGAGGCTCCCAAGCACTGCAGTTGCTGCACCCTTTTCCCATCCCCAGGTGTTTGGGACCACCAGATCCTCATTGAGCTGAGCCTTCAGACCGCTGGATGGTGGAAGAACTCAACTGAGCATCCAGGGGATGAGGAAGGATGTCCCAGACCTACTTACACCTGCTGCCTATGAAGTCCTCATGGCATGGGGCTGACCATCCCTCTCCCATGCCACTATAACTGGCTGAGCAATGGGAACTGCTCTTGGGAGCTGCCCTATATAACCCACACAGAACTCTGCCAAGCTGCAAATCTCAGAAGGCCAAAAAAGTTTCCATTTTTCTGACACTCTCAGACACTGTGCAGACACCTTCTGGTGCGGCGTCCCCTGTGGTCCATGTCATCACTGCAAGGCTATGGTATTACACCAGGTGGGCTCTGGGCATAACCCCTTTGCAAAATGCATCAGGCACTGCAAGGGGCCATGCAGGACGACGATGCTCTCAGATACGACAGCAGCGAGGGTTATTTCAGCACTACAAGGACAAACAGACGTGGCTGGCACTGCATGCTGCTCATGTGCAGGGGATGCTCACCTCCAGACCCGCAGAGAGGGCGGTTCGGTGAGAGCGGAATAAAAATCAGTGTGGGTGGCTGAGAGGGGAAGAGCAGGGTCATCTCCCGTGGGAGATTTCTCTCGCTCAGCCCTGGCCCATCCCCGAACCCTCCCTCCCAGCACTTTAACCCGAGAGTCCCGCTCGCTTCACCCGCACGGATTTCCATCTGCCGCCTGGCTTGGGGGCTGCGCCGCTACCTGCCATGCTCACCATATTGCCGGCAATTTCCAACTCGCCGTAATTACCGTGTAGAGCTATTCTCCCCGCCCCACACCCGACAGCCGGCAGCTTGCGTGCTCAGCCCGGGCTTGAAAGGAGCTTGGCGGGGCTGCCTTGCTGCGGGCGGTGGCTGCTCCCATCCATCGCACGTGCGCTGGTCCAGCGCCAGACGCAGGGCGAGCAGCGGTGCGGGGACCCGTGGGGTCACCGGAGCCGGCGTCAGCTGTCAGGCAGGGCTGCTGGCGGCCAGGGGGCACAGGCAGGAGGTGGGGATGGAGAGGGGTGAGAGCGGAGCCGGAGCTTGGGTTATGTGGTGGGATGCTGGGATGGGGAAGGAACAGCCGGTTCCTGGACGTTCCCAAAACAGCTCCTAGCGCTGTCCCGTTGATTGGGGAAACAAAACAAAACAAAACAAAACAAAAACAAAAAGAACCCAGCAGTTTGGATACATGGGAACCCTGGTTTATTTATTTATTTATTTCCTTTGGGGAAAAAAATTGAAAACTGCCTTATCCTGTTTCTGAACACAGCACTGTACTTCATTTTGCAGCTATGTACGCTTCAATTTGTTTTCAACTTGCCATTTCCCTGTTTAAAACTAGTTAAGAATCATATCACTCTGTGAAAAGAACCCCCTCCAAATCAATGCTCGAAAACGATTTCTAATGACTACCCCACTTTCATATCATGAAATCTTCTCTTTCAGCTTGATCTGGATTTCATGAATGGGTTTCAGTTCTGTCCACCCTGTTCACTGTTTGGGGTGAACAGAACTGAAACCTGTTCATTAAATGCAAATTGAGTGAAAACTTCGCGTAACAGAGGCTTGGGGAGAAAAAATAATAGAAAGAATACATGTTTGGAAGCGCAATTGGTTGTGCTTTACTCTAATAAAATGTTTCTCAATATTCCATAAAAGAAGGAGGGAGCAGAGAAAGCAGGGAAGATGAGAAAGAAAACACAGACAGGGGGGCACCCTGGGGACCCTCCTAATGGGGCTGGTGACATCAGGGAGAGATTTTACCAGGGGAATCTCAGATGTCACAGGGCTCTCACGTGGGGTAATGTGGTGTCTTTGAATCTCTTCTGTAATTCAGTGCCACTGCTCCAGAGAAACCCCAGTGACCCAATAGGTGAAAGTTATTCCCACGCTCACATCCCATTCCCCCACCCTGCCCTTGGCCGCCTGTATCTATTTTCTGGTTCTTGCCCATGGGCTCTGCAGGGCTGCATCACCCTTTTTCATCAATATACCTCTTCAAAGGTCTCATCTTTGACTGCCACCACTGCTGGTGATGGCAACAGACACATCAGTCACTGGAAAGGGGGCACCAGCATGGAGAGGTGGCTAAAAGTGATGAGAACATGAACACTGCTTATGGATTTCCTGTTTGAGAACATAAAATGTGTGCTTGAGGTAGATGGGAAGTGGGATGAAGGTAGATGGAGCTACATGGGATGTGGTGTGCAAGTATATGGAATGGGTTGTGATCTTTATAGAGGGTTCATCAAGGTGAGAAGTGACAAGCCAAGTGTGAGCAAGCCCACTGCTGATTGTCCATCACTGGGAAAGAGGAGGAGGAGGAGGGGGAACTGGGCTGCAACAGGAAGGCTCCCAGGGCAGTCCTCATTGTCCACACACTGCTCCCAGCTGCTCTCCTGCCCATCTCCATAACGGGAGCTGACACTGTTGCTGTGGGCAGGCGTGGGATCGAAAACCCAGACTTCAAATCCTCTAATTGGTGTTAACTTCTGCCCTGGGATGGACCCCATTACCAGGAAACCCTGTGGAGGGGCAGTGGCAAATTGGGGTTTGATGACTCCAGGCAGAATTCATTCCCCAAGGCTCTCTCACTGCTTCACAGCAGACTTTCTCCCACCCCTTCCCCTCTCATCAACCTCTTTTCTCTTCTCTTGATCAGCTGCTCCCTGGATGGTATAATATTTACACCCATGCAGATCCACAAATCAATTAGAGACACATTTCGCTGAAATACAGCTTCTTCAAGTCCATCACCTTGATGGATACAGCCAGAGGGAATAAAGGCACAAGCTGGAGCCCCAGTATCCCACCTTTATGGACACCAACAGTTTTTAATGACCCTTTAAATCAGTTCTCCTTGAGGGATATGGATCAAAGCCATTATCCTGTGACATTTATACCAAGGTCTTACTGATTGCTCTGTCCTGCAAGCCTGCTGGGTTTGCCCATCAGGAAATGGACAATCCTTGCCTTCTCTAAACATCAGCCACTGTGGCTGGGAGGCATAGAAGGCACCAGTTGTACCAGCAATCTGTGAGGGAAGGAGAAGGAGGCAGTGATTTTCCCATCTGCTCAGGGAAGTGGTGGAGTCACAACCACTGGAGGTGTTCAGGAAGTGTGGAGATGTGGCACGGAGGGACATGGTTAGTGGGCATGAGCAGGATGGGTTGACAATTGGAGTTGGTAATCTCTCTTTTCCAACATTAAGGGCTCTATGATCCCTTTGATGGTGGAAAGAGTCCTTAGGCATCACAGAGGATCTTCTGCCTCCCCTACATCCATCTGATTTTTCTCTCCATTAATGTATCAGCTAATGAAATGCCAAAAATAGTTCTTAAAAAGCTTCCACGGGCTCCGTCAGAGCAGGGTTCAGCACTGTAAATGCAGACAGCCAGAAGTGAGCTGGGTAGCACAGGGATGGTGGCTGGGCAAGGCAAGAAGAAAGAGAGCATATACAGGAAATTAGACAGGCTGCTCTGCTTGGGCCACTGCACTCTCTGTAGGGTGTGAGGCAAACAGAAGTTGTGCAGCTTGATCTAAATACCTTGCATGCCACAGAGTCCATCAGCTTGCCCACCAGGACAGGTTGGGCTATTTGTACCCTCCTGTCAGTATCTGTTGGCAGTGTTCCCCATACCCATGACATTTGGGGGAGGAGTTAAAATGAGATTGTGGATATTCACTGACTGCATCCATGTGCAGTAGCTGGGGGAGAGGTGACAGTGGCTTGGGCACAGGTCGCAGAGCTCCCATCTGAACTAGGCGCAGAATGAGCAACAAAGCATCCGTGCTACTCCATCTGTGCACCAGTGTTTCCCATGAACACTGCAGGGATTTTTGCAATGCACAAACAAGAACATATATAAATAAATAAAGATGTAGGTCAAACAATCAAAGAGGGCAAGGCTTCTCACTCTCCTGGGCTGAGCAAAGGCACTTCGGTGTTTTTGGGACAGGGAATGGGAAGTTATCTCTCGAACCACTCAGCTCTGGGGCTGCAGCAGCTGCTGCATCGCCCCATCTAGCGGCAAAGGGCGGCCAGAGGGATGGCAGAGGCCCCATTAACGCCGGGGAGGATCAATGAACGGTTGCCCCTCTCTGAGTATTTTTAGTGTGCACATGTTTCATGCTGTAATATATATCCCCTGGTTGGGGCTGAGCATGGCTCCATTTCCTCCCAGCATTACGAGGATGCCGCTGCAGCCAGTCTGACGAGAGACGGGTTTCAATTATCACACGAGGAACCACATCTACGGGGCTGGTCCGTAAGGCGCTGCGTGGAGAGCTCGGGCACGCTGGTAGTTCCAGTAAAGGTACAATGGTTTAAGTGGAAATGACTGGTATTGATCCTGGCAGGCAGAGACCAGCAGAAGTAAAAATAAGCTGCTCTCAATTAACCCGCATTGATCTGAATTAAAAGAAAAATGGATCAGCCCTAAATAAAATACTAGCTTCTCAAGTACGAGAGACTAGTGGCGGATGGGTTTTTAGCAGAAACAGGTGTTTGACTCGCAAAAGGAAATGCCTGGTTTTAAAGTGCAGTTCTGGTTAGAGAAACAATGGTTCAAGACTGCATGTTCCTCTTATATCCCCCTCTGGATGTCTTCTATACCACGGGAGCCTCACTTAGCAGGTGGAAAGGGCCTTTTTGGAAAAGCTGGTCTCCCCACACTGGGAACTGGTGGAGTCACTGTACCTGGAGGTGTTCAAGAAAGGTATAAGATGTGGTACTGAGGGACATGGCTAGTGGGCATGGTGATTGTAGATGCACAGCTGGACTAGGTATTTTAGAAGTCTTTTCCAACCTTGATAATTCTATGACCTAAGAGAGGAGCGATGGATTTTCTTCCCTAAAGACAAAGGAGCTTTCTGAGAACAAACAACGGAGAAAGAACAGAAGAAAGAAGCTTAAGTCCTTGCCCATTCTCTCAGGGCAGTATACTGGCTGTAAGCAGCCTAATTCTTGCACTAAGTGTCTCATCCTGCTCTCCCAGATCCCAGGCTCTGTGCTACCAGTGCTAAAAGCTCATTTGCATCAGTCTAATCAGAGAGCTGTCTTGAAGGCTCACGAGGAAGGCAGAGCTGACACATGAGCTGTGAAAGACATTATCTTCCCCCATGGATTTTATAACACACAACACAACAATTCCTGAAGGGCTGTGAGCTGCCAGCAACCCTGTCCCTGCTTTATTCCAGGGCCAGTGAGTGAGAAGAGGGAGGGAGGAAGGTTCTGGGCAGAAGGGAATCATCTGCCTACCTTGGGGTTGAGCTCATGTGCAGGCTGAACCTTGCTGCCCTCTGCAAGGAAATTTGCAGCACCATGAGAATAAAACATTTTTCTTCTCCTTCTCCAAACTCCATTTGTTCCCTATAATCTATAGTCTCAGCCATCCATCTTCTGCTGATTTGCCTACTGATTCTGGAAACAGCTCATGGAGAGATTCAGGCTTAACCTCAGCTGAGCATCCATGTGAGTGTCCATTAGCGGGAGAGGATGGAGAGGTCTGGAACAAGCAGTTGTAAGGGAAACTCAGTGTGTGCAATGGTTCCAAAGCATTCAATTGCAGCCTCAGGTTGCAGACATGCACGTGGGTGGCCAAAGTATTCCCAAAAATTATCCTTCATTACAGATTGCTTTTCCTCAAGTACAGAGACTTGAACAGTGTTCTGACATCTCTTTGGGGTAAGGCAGGTTGGCAACAGTGGGCAATGATATGCATGCAAATCCACTTTTTGGCGCTGACAAACCATCCCTGAACTATGCACAATATAGCCTGAAGGTTTCTCTGTTAGCATGGGCAGATTAAAGACCTACTGAGGACAGCACAAAACTGGTCCATGCTCAGTTAGGTTTCCAGTCAGTGCCCATGAGAAGCTATAATATCTACCAGTTGCAAAGAGACACAGAGTCTAACTTGCATCTTGGCACCTTACTCTCATTGATTTCAGATAGGAGTTAGGTGCCAGAAGAAGAGCAAGAAGAAGCCACACCACCTAGCTTAGGGCTGAAATACTGCCACTTCCCCAAATCGTTGCTCCCACACCATCCAGTCTGCATCTATTTCAGACACTAATTGTGTTCCCAGACATACACCAGCTGCTGGGAAAGGAGTGGCCCAACAGTCTGGAGGTAAGACTGGGACTCAAAAGGCTTGGCTTCCAAATACGGAGAACAGATGGAGAGCAAGGCTGTGAACAAGTCACCACACCTCTTAGGAGGTAAGTTTCCTTATATTGGAAAAACAGGGAGAAGAATTTCCTGAGCAATTTCTTGCTGTGAACTCAAATTCTGGTGTAAACCTGTGTCTTCTCCCCACGTAGTTGAGTCCTGGGAGGACCTAGCAGGGGAAGGGAGCAGATACAAATTTCCCCAAGTGTCAGCCTCAGACAGCAGGACTGCTCTCTGGCTCCAGAGCACTGTCTTTCCCCCATGTTGGCTGCTTTGATTTGGGTGCCTGGTGTAGGTTTGGATCCTTTTTTTTTTTTTTTTTTTAAGGAGAGCACTTTTATTAGGGAAGCCCTTTAATTTTTCCGTTTTGGAAGAACCCCAAATGGGCTTCCCGGCAAAACTAATGTGCAGGCACTCGGCATTAAGCACTGAGTAATCCTGGAAGTACAGACCTGATGTCTCTACAGGCAGCAATAAACTTTTCAGCACAATACTGTAACCTCAACTCTTCCTCCTTTAATGGCTTTTCTCCATGCCATTAGCATTGCTGCAGAAGTTTTTGTGCATGGCACGCATGCACAGATGCTCCTCCAATCACTCAGGGGCAGGGTCTTAGGAGTAAGGGCTCAGGAGGAGCCATTTCTTCAGCAGCCTTGGGTTGGGAATGCAGACTTCAGGGCAAAACACACAAAAATTCTGACTTGGGTTTGAATGCTTCCTGCCTTTGTTCTCTTCAAGAAATGGCTGTAAGTTGTGCCACAGGAGGTTCAGGTTGGATATTAGGAAAAAATTTCTTCTCCAGAATAGTGGTGAGATATTGGCATAGGCTGCCCAGGGAGGTGGTGGAGTCATTGTCCCTGGAGATGTTCAAGAAAAGGGTCAATGTAGCACAGAGGGACACTGTCCAGAATGGTCACAGGCACACAATGAAGATTGAACTAGATGATCTTAGTGGTCATTCTAACTTTAATGATTCTATGATTCAGTGTCCTTGCTAGTTTGGGAGCGGAGAAAAGGAATGGGGAAATGTTCTGCTTGGGTGCCACCAGGGTTGCACCTGGTTGAGGCAAAACTTCTCGCCCTAAAATGTGTTGACATATCAATCGTATACCACGCACACAAAAATCACAGCAGATGAAACAGGCTGCACAGAGAATGGAATGTCAATGCACGATAGCCCCAGGTCAGGTTATGGCATCAGCCACAATGTCTTTGGTCTTGGCCCCCATGTACAGGAATTGCTAAGTCACAGCCTGAACTGATGATTGAGCACCTGGTGAAGGGACACAGCCAGCCCTGGGAGAACAGGTGAAAGCAATTCATCTGTGCAATCAGAAGGGGAGTGGAACCAGGTTCCACCCCTCCCTAAGCCTCATTTAAGGGCTGGCTGCACAAGGGAAGGCTTTCTACCTGGAGATCCTTCCTTTGGAGTGTTGGCAGGCCCTGATCATTGGGGTGAGTAAGCAACTCCTTCTATCTTTAGCTGGATTGTGACTATCACCCTTTTTATGGTAATTTAGAACTTGTTATTTGCCATTGACTTTCCCTGCAGCGTAGTACACTAAGAAGCTCTTGCATCACTTCTGAGCCTCATCTCCTCAAGGAAAAGGCTGGAAGCTCATGGAAGGGTCCTGTAAGCTCAACCAACGATTACAGATGAGCTTCTTAGCTCTTGGAGGTCTCTGGTTGGGTGCACGGCAGGTCCACATATCAACGTCTCTTGATTTCTGGGAGCAGCTTCTGTTGGCCACAGTCAAACTTGGGACCTAAAACAAACAAGGAAGGTTGGTGTAACTTCAGGAAAACTGAGAAGACCTTGCTCAGATAATGGTAACTTAGTCTCTTGGGCTAGTCACAGTCTACTGTCCAAGTGCAGTGTACCAGAAAGGAGTGGGATTTCTGCTAATAGCAGCTGTCTGCCTCACAGCACCTCTTGCCCTGGGAGCAGAGGGACACATACAGCAGTCTGCCACGTGGGGTAGCTACATCCTTCATTGTGACAAGGGAAGTGTCTCAAGAGCCTGTGGAGAACTTGTGATGAGACAGTTAATACCCACTTTTTTTGCCAGAAACCACAGTTGAAAAACCATCTCTTGGTTAGATGGCTGGAGATGGGGGCTGGAAAAACAGTTTCCAACTGCAGGTGTATGGAAGCATTTATAGAGAGGAGCCAGTCCAAATTCTTATCTTGGTTTCCTGCTGCTCTACCTATTGGTGGCTGGAAGGGCTATGGAGGAAAAGATTTTGGCCCCGGAGAGCACTTTGTCAGCTCAGCTGGCTCCCTCCAGTCAATTAAAAAGCACTATGGGTTGGCTTGAAGGACAAGCCAGCAACTGAACCAAGAGCAAATTAATGCAAGGAGGAAGGGGAGTTCTGTGCCTCTCAGCAGCCTCTGCAGCCCTGACATGAAGCAATCTCAGAGGGGAATGGGGCTGAGATCTGCTATGCTTTTCCCTAATTGAATTACATTATATAAGATGGGGACTAGGGGAGTCTGCTATGAGCTGGCCAGCTTAGCAGGAGACCACAGGGAGGTCAGTCTGCAGCCTTCCTCAGCAATTTGGTGTCTGTGGACTCACAGAAAAGGAGATTTTTGAGTGACATGGGGGCATGGGAACCTGCATTAGCAAGTTTCAGCTCTCGGCTCCTTTTATTCTCAGTGGAATGAATGATGTAATATATCCCTCTGAAAGGAGAGAAAGTTTTGTGTTTTTTTTTTTACTATAAAGAATTCTGAATTTTTGAAAAAAAAAAAAAGTTCTCTCCTGAAATCAATTTTCACACCCAACTAGTTATGTCCCAGACTGTGTGGGACAAAAGATACCTTGACACTTCAGAAGAGGACTAACAAGCTAACGTTACAAGCAGGTATCCATCTGGGGTCACCCAAGACATCAGGGCTGTCATCTGTGTTTCCACATCAAAAATGAGGTACAACGATTCTCCTCCACCCTGTGCAGGATCTGAGCCAGGTCCCTTGTCCTCAGATCTAGTAGAAAAGAATGCAAATCCCAGGGCTAATAGCCTGAGAGCAGGAGAAACACTCTGATGTTTCAAAGTAACTAAATCCCAAAGGCTAGAGAGCCTGCCTTCTCCCTCCTGTTGCCTGCAGGTGAGTCTAGACACCACGAGGTACCCACCTAAATTAATCAAGAATAACCAGTGCTGCCTGTGTGCTTCCCAGCTGTTTTGTCCCAAAGGGAATCTTCACCTGAAATCTTTAAATTCATGCTTTTCCCTGGAAGTTTCAGAATCGGGATTAAAGAACGCTCCCTGGGACATCCTGCTGAGGTTAGAATCATATCTGTATTTGGACAGGAAAGGCACCTTCCACTGAGGCTTGAGGATGATGCCCTCCCTGCAGTGCCATGCTCATTCCCTGGTTTTATGTCACAGTGAAACTCAGAGCGTCAAAATGTAACTCAAATCCTCCTTGGAGGATTGCACCACAGCAATGGACAGGTCATGGTTTTCTGTCTCAGAGGGAGCTTGGCACAGAAGAAGGATGTGGTCAAGGACGTGAGCTGACACGCTCACACGCACGCAGCACTAAGTGCACGAGTGCAGCTCTAGCAAAGTAGGTCATGTCAACAAGAGGCTGGCTGAGCGAAACAGGATGCTCTGGTGTTCCATTAACATTAGCATTAACATTAACATGATGAGTCGCTCGCTCCTCCCATGAGGTCCCTATGGATGTGGCTGTTCCCTCCTCTTGCTGGTGAAGCTCTGAAGAGGGAGAATGGCCTTGGGAAGAGATGCTGAGAGCCCAGCCCTTGTGCCTATGGAGGGTGGGGGAGGGGTGGTAGGTGTTGGAGACAGATAGAGCCTTCTGCCCACGGGAGGTGGGTGCTGGAGGGAGGTAGGAAGAGAGGAAGCTGGTAGGCCAATTCCAGTGCTCAGTGTTGCTAGTTCTTTCTTGCAGGCATCATATATAAACTTAAAACATCTACTCGTGACCTGTGTTCGCTTGTCAGCTCTCTATCATGCTCTACCATGCTCATCCCAATCTCTTCCCCTCTGCTACTTGTTTCAGCCTGGGTGGCAGTGTAGGAAGAGCCCAAGGCTGTGACCACCTGTTTTTTTTTTCCAGGCTGGAGCAAATAAATAAGTCATCCCCAGAGCTTCTCAAAGGTGCCATTAAGGAGCAGAGAGTTAGTGATTAGTGGCAACAGGAATGGGGAAAATGTTATAAACAAAGAAGTCATCGTCTTGTCCACGGGGAGAGCGCTTCTAAAAATCCTTTAACAGGGCTCGTTAAATATTCATGGCCTCTGTGGCTGGCTATACATCCTGATTAGCCCTTGGCTTCAGCTCATTGTGTCCAGGGTGTTTCTGTTTCTCACCAAAGAAATAAAAGCTGATGGCCCATCCTGCATGGCCACTGGATTTGTGCACTGGCACTGGCTGCTCACCAGCCCAAGAGCCCTCCTGGCCTTCCTGCTGATGAGTATGGTACTGTGGGTGTGAAACAGGGCCACCTGAGTGAGGGACGGTGAGGTGAAGTGCTGAGGGATGCTGTGTGTGTTTATCTTAATTGCAGTCCCAATTGCAAGGATCACGTGACCAAAATTTGGGTGTACTCTCTGTCCTCATTCCTCCCTTGCTCTTCTGCTGAAGAACGTGTGGCTCACCCACTCATTCAATCAGAGAAGCAGTCCAAGGCCTCTTTCTATCCCCCATTCCTTTAGCAATATTAATATTTTATTACTTTTCATTGGAAGAAACATGCAAATGAATGTGTGTGGGAAGGCCCTGGAGTCTTCCAGTGTTAACAACACAAGTAAACAAGGATTGTCCTCCTTATAAATGATGTTAACACAATATACATGTGTTGTACTACAATCAATAACCTCATAGGAAACTCTAGTAGCTGTACGCTCTGTTACTACATTATCTCAGATTGTCATTAAAAGGTTTCTGCTTTACATATCAGAATTTTTTTTCCCCAAAACAAAATAAGAAATTATTTCAAATATTATTGGAGGATCAGGGAAACACTGGACCTCATAGGGCAGCACAGACCTCTTCTTAGAGTCTCAGGAGTCATGAAATTCTCAAATACTTCTAAGGAGTGAGGGCATCTTTCACCCTAAGACTATGGTTTAACATCAAGCCTCTAGAGTCAATAGGCAAGGCAGACTACAGCTTCACTGCCTCATGAGGTCATATAGTAGCAACTAAAGCAGCAGAAATCTGCCTGAAACTATCATAAACGGTGTCTTGATACCTGCAGTGGGATTGCCAGGTCACAGCCTGAAACAGTGGTTGAGCACCAGGTGAAAAGGCATGGCTAACCCAGGGAGCTCAGGTGCAAGCCCTCATTTAAAGGTGAGCAGCGTCTCTCTGGATAGAGACCACAACCTTCTTGGTCTGTCACTGGTTGTTGGAAGGGGTGAGCTAATTTTCCTTCTTT
The DNA here is from genome assembly GCA_023055505.1 of Callipepla californica brunnescens. NCBI lineage: Eukaryota > Metazoa > Chordata > Aves > Galliformes > Odontophoridae > Callipepla > Callipepla californica. Next base: position 8,316,756 of record JALIRH010000013.1, read on the forward strand.
ATTACCTGTTATTGCTTTGCAGTGCCTGCATCCCATTCAAAGGCCTTATCATCTTCTCCTTTTGCCTTACAACATCTCTGCTTGGAAAAGGGAGATGAAACCAGGAGTCCCTGATTTGTTCTTCCACTGCCTGGGCCAAAGGAGTGTATAAAGGAGTGTCCTATAAAGCGCTTACTCAGATTGGCTGCTTGTGGGAGACACACTGAAATAGGAGATTCTGGGAGTTGCAAGATCTTGGATCAAGATTTCGTTAGAAACATCCACCTCAAGACACTTGGGTAAGAAGGACTGTGTCCATTTTTAGCTATGGATCTTGAGATGTGTCTTATTGAAAAGCTAAACTATTGCACAATGGGAACTTTCCTGACTCAGACAAATGAATGTCCTACAAACACCTCATTTTCCACAAGTTATGGTAACTTGCTATATAGTATGTATGGGCTCCACTATGGATTTTTTTTCCTTCACAAAAGTATAAGCAAATAGCAGTATGGCATCAGAAAATAGAAGAAAACAAAAATAGTATTAATGTGCAGCACAATAAAACTCAAAATTACTGAATGCAGGAGGTATAGGTGCCAACTAGCCTGTAAGATTTGTCCCTGTGCAAAAGACTCCTGGGTTAGATTTCATAAGAATTTGTGAAATTGATAAGAAAAATGGTGAGGTCTTGTTGCTCTAACCCAAGTGTCACAATGCTCTCAACTTTCTTCTGTTTCATTATTTCAAATTTCTTCTGGTTTCAGTCATCCCTTCATGAATCTTGTGCATGAAAAGGGGGGAAATATTTCCTGGCTCCTTCTAAGAAACAGCAGTACTGAGCAGATGGGATGCTCAGCGTCAGCACAGCAATTGTGGCTCCTCATGGCCATAGCACTCTCTTCCCAGACCCAAATCCCACGACTCCTTCAATCACTTCCATAAACATCTCCCTGTGAAGCAGCAGCCTGTTTTTCTCACTGCTCACCCTGGCTTGGGCTGGTGGGTAGAGTAATTATGTTAATTTTGCCATCAAAATGATTAACCATTCCATTTCAGCCAAGAAAATGCTGGAAATTGGCTCATGATTTATTCTGCACTGTTATTTCATCTCACCCTTTTAACACGGCACTTTGGTCTCCCTGCAGCTTGCTGGCCAATTAGTTGAATCAAAGGAGACACATAGAAATGCAGGCCTTAAATGCAGCTCTGGTCCAGGCTTTGGTGGGATCTGGACAGATCCATGCCCTAGAGGACTGGGGAATAACGTCTCCTCACCCTCCTCCACCAGGTTGGACTTCATCTCCTTCATGTTCAGGAAATCACCTCCCTGGGGAACAGGCAGCTCTCAAGTTCAGGAGTTTCTCTGTGAAGTGGAGAGTCTTTGAGCTGGGTCTAAAGATGAAAGGGCCTGGTCTTTCGCCACCGAAAATAGTGCTAAGACTACATGAATGGAAGCCCACCCCAGCTGGAGGCAAACAGCAGTGACTGAGCTGGAAGGAGCCATGTTCCTTTGCCCCTGCTCTGAGCTGGATGGCTTGCCACAACCGGACTTCTGTTTCTAATCTGTTTTGAGTGACCCCCATGGGATCTCCAGCACTTCCCTGGGAAATCTTGCATGGCCTGATACATCCCTTTGTCAAGACACTTTCCTGGGCACTTCATTTTCAGTTAAAAGCCCCATCCTTCTTCATTGTGCTTTCTTTATGCCTTGACATTTCCTCTCCCTCTCTGCACGTGCATTTCACTTGATAGCAAATCAAAGAAACAATCTCACACATCATCCTTGTGTGCATCTTGTCCTGTCACCCTTCCCATCCTCTTTCCCTGCTCCGCCTTGATTTTCTCTCTGATGCATAACAACTTTAGATACTTCCCATAACTTGGAGGTCCCATTCAAAGGGTTTGCCAAGAGGACCTCCCTGTCTGCTGAGCCCATAGCAAACCACTTATGCCCTGCTGTTCTGCATGTTGTGTGTGATGTGCTATCCAGGATGCCTCTTCATTCAGTGACACGCACAGCACTGTCCCCAAGCACATGCTGTGCCTGCACGGCTAGGTTAAGGGGATGGGACCCTTCCATAAGGGTTGCAATCACCATGGAGCAGTTTGTCTCCTGCTCACCTGTCTCAGGCCAGTTCCTGCAGGCTGCTAAGTGAAAGTGACTCCGAGGTTCTCCTGGGGCTGCCTCCCCATTTATCTCAATGAAAGTGGTGACATCCCAGACTGTGATGCATGAGGCATGCCACGTTCCCCCACACTGTGACACCTCTGGTTTGCTGCTTTGCTGCCTCTCTGTGGCACTCTCCCATGGGATGCCCATCACTGCTGAAGGTGACAGCTCCTGTACTCAGTTCAGCAGGAAGCAATACATCTTAGGAGAAAACACATTGTTTTCCTTTTTTCCTTTCCTAGGAGAAAACATATTGTTTTCTGGAAGGAAAGGAAAAAAAGAGGAAGGATAGGAAAAGGAAAGAAAGGATAGGAAAGGGAAGAAAAGAGAAGAAAGGAAAGAAAAAGAACATCTGAAGTTCAGGTGTCTGCTTTTGAACTTTGTGGTTTGCTCCTCTAGAAGGCACAGCAGTTTCCAAACAGGTCAACTTCTGTGGAACTTAATTCCATACATGTATACCAGTGCTCCCCAGCCCCAAAATGGGCCATGGGAGAAGAGAGAGGAACCGACACTGCAGGTGTCCAGAAGAACAGAGCAGCTCCATCAAAAGAAATGTGTCACAGCCATGGTACTCAGGGCTTGGGGACAGGTGGCTTCACACAGGGCATGGGCACAGGGCTGAGACCCACTGTCCCAAACTCCAGACTGATCAGACTACAAGATATGTTGTGCTTCAGCAAGCTGCAAACCACACAGATCAAAATGACTTTTAAATTAACACTGCAAACCATTTGGGGAGGAGAGTTCCCTCTGAATAGAGTAAGTGGTGGGAATCTGGGGAATGATCTAAATAGTAACGCCTTTCCCAAATTAAAATACTACAGGAAAATAGAGCAACATCTCCCCATGCCACAGCCCTGAACTCCTCTGCTCCAAAGCCAAGGGCTATAAATTACCAACAAGTGACTTTTCTCGTAAATGGTTTTAATTTTTGTTTTTATGTTCGAAGGGGGAACTGCAGGATCTATAACACAACACATTGCTGCTGGTTCTTCCCACAGAGCTCCTGGGCATCTCTCAGCCTTTTATATTCTGCTTTCCCATTAATGGGTAGCCCTAAAGCAAAGCCAAGGAGGCTCATTGTCGGTCAAGTCCATTCCCAAGACCAACCTGGAGACGGACGGATGCAGCCAGTGTCCAATAATGGCCTCTTTCATGCCACAGCAGGAGGAAGGAGGTAGTGAAGTCCTAAAGGGAGACGCAGCTGCACCTGCTGGGGCATTCCCCAAATATCTGATACCCCCTCCAGGCTCAGTTCGTCCTTGCAGAATTGTTTTCTGTTCATGCACAGAAGGAGGGCATCCTGCAGAGATAAGCATGCAGATCTGGAGCAGAGGTAGCTGTATTGCATCCTTTTGAGAGGAGGAAAGGCTAGATGTCTTCTGGGGAGAGGGTGAGCAGAAAGCCCACCTAGAGATGGGGAGGGCATTTTGGAGTCTGGCAGGAGGATTGGCACTGGCTGCATTTTCAGCTGCAATGCTGTCGTTCCTACATCCTTATGGGACACAGAAAAAACATCTCAAATCACCACCCTTGTCCAGGATTCAGTAAAGACTTGTCCAAAGAAGACAACAGATCCCACATTTGCCTCCAAGAGCTGTAGCTCTCTGGACAGCCCATATCAGGGCCTCACTGCCCTCTACGTAAGGAACTTTTTCCTAACATCCCTCATGGGCTCTAACCATGTGTCATTTTGTCATTTTGCTAGTTGCTCACCTATCCCTCTCTCCTCCAGAAGCTACCAGCACATAAAGGGCCAAGAAGATGGTCAGGGGAATGAAATAGATGGAGATTCTGGGCAATTGTCATTCCTTGCCCTGGAAAAAAGAAATCCAAAGGAGGAAATCCAATTTCTGCCTTCAGATATATAATGGCACATCATGAATAAGGGGGTCCCAAAATCCCCAGGCACCACTGCAAAAGGGCAGTGTGAAAAACTGCAAGTGGGGGAAGCTCCTGTTGAACCTGTAAAGCAGGAGGGTGGAAAGCAGGCTGGGAGAGCTCTTGTCCTAAACAAATTCTGCCTTGTTTTTTTACTGGACCCAGCTACAACTGACCCAGCAAAAGTACAGTTTGCTGCTGGATCACTGCCTGAGCTCTGGTGGACTTGGTGATGGAGTCTGTGTGACGCCAATCCCATCCTTTCCGTCAATTCTGCTGCATTTGTACGCTGGGTCACAAGAGGGAGCAATTGCCCTATTTCTAGTTCCCTGGCTGGAAAGCGTCTTGCTGATCTCGGCCCCAGGCTCTGAGGATTTGGGGCAGCTTGGACCTCAGAACAAAACCCGGCAATATCCCTGACCCCAGATTTTAGGTCTTAGCAAAGCTACGGGGGATGAGCATGACTGCACAGAATGGGCACAGATCTTCTACCCACTCAAGCTTCAGAGGGTACCTGGTATTCCATGCAGGATGCAGAGCCCGCAGTCGGGAGCTCTACGATGTTGCTGCATCTCCTACATTTCCAGAAGCAGTGGGGACGGGGAAGAGCTGCCCCACTGCTCAGGGATTTCAGGACTGTTAAGAGTCAGTCGTCTCTCACTTCCCAAAAGGGCTCATCCAGCTGGGAAAACTGCAAGAAAAACCCTTTCTCAGCAACTTAGTCCATCACAGGCCAGGCCAACAACTTCCCTTGCTCCCCACCCAGGCCACAGGCAAGGCATGGCTGCGTGGACCTTTTGACCCTGTGCCAAATACTTTGTGGAAGTTCAGGGCCACCCAGCACAAAGCCACAGCTGTATAAACATCTGGACTCCTGGCCAGAAGCCTTCCTCTGGAATCACTGGGACTTCTCAGCGTGTGTGAGGAAGAAATGCTTGAGCCTCCCTGCTATTCCCAGTGGGAACCAGAAAGGAAAAGGTTCCATCTTCTCTCCCATGGAGTTGCAGCTGGGTCTGCAGTGAAGGTTTTGATTTTTCAAGCAACCCCTCTGCTCAACCCTCCATGTATCTCTGAGCCACTGACCTGTACCCAGCTGCAGCCCTCCCACAAGGTCCCACCACCACAGGCTAGATGGATGGAGATGTCACCACCTCACTTGGACCAGATTTGGCTGAAATCTGTTCTGATGGCTCGTGGGGATGCAATGGGGCCTGAGGGGACAAAGCTTCTCAGGATCCCATAGCACCTGTATGGGATGACTTGGGTCCAGAACTCCAGCAGGTTTCCCAGCAGTACCCAAACATTGCTGTCATCATCAATGGGGAAACAAACAGTCCATGGGGCAGCATGCTGCCTCTCACGCCTTCTCCGTGAGACCTTCTGCCTGAGATGGGATGAGAGCTGGATATTCTCAAGCTGCCCTCACCTGCTGGGTAGCCAATGAGGCCAAATGTCCACTATGTCCAGCAGTGCCACCAGACCCCATTAACCATGCACACAGAAAGACCCAGAGTCTCATTCCCCTGACTGGTCCTTCCCATCCCCACCAGCTGCCCCAGCTGCTCATTCCAGTCATGTTTCTCATGGCCGTGGAGGAATGCAAAGCCCTGGGGTGTTTGGGAGACTAGCGCAGAGCTCTTCCGAAAAGGGACAGTGAGTGATGTCAGCGGAAGCATATTTTTAACTCTCGTTTGAATGAAAAGGAAACGACCCAGAGGAAACGCATCAAAAAGAAAAAAAAATCCTCCTGACAATGAAAAGCTCAGCTTTACTTTCAAGTTTTGCTTTTCCCAGGACACTGACTGCCTCCTGCCCTCAGCCAGGAGGGGAAAGGCAGAGCAAGGGAGCACAAACTGACAAACAGGATGCCTTGGCTATAGGGAGAGCAGGAGGCAGAGCAGCAGGACATGGGACGTGCAGAACTTGTGACAGCCCCTCTGACCACTGTCCTTCGTGAAGGTGGGCACGTTGACTGGCTCAGCCTGTGCAGAAAGGGACAGCTGCGATGCTGTGAAAGCCATTGAGACCTCCTTTTTTGAGGCTGGCAGAAAGGTGACTCTGCAGTGAGGGAAACAGTGATGCCTCTGCAAGGAAAAGTCCTCAAACATTTTCTGTGCTAAGCCAAAGCTCAACTGGCAAAAAACCCTGCAGCAAAGCCTGGTGAGAATAAGGGGCTTGAATACTTTTTGGCTCTCAGATCAAAAAATCATAGAATCATAGAATTGCAGAATCATAGAATCACAGAATCAATCATAGAGCGGCTTGATTTGGAAGATCAACTAGTTCCAACCCCTCTACCCCAGGCAGAGTTGCCAACCACCAGAGCAGGTTGCCCAGGGTCGCATCCAGCCTGGCATCTCGCCACCCCATCATCCAACAGCACCCAAATTTCACTCCTAGGGATAACTGCTAGCTTCAGATCCACTTCTGCCCCGGCCAAGGGTGTTCCTTTGAGGGGAGGAAGCAATGGGAGAAATTCCTCTTGCTCTACAGTATGGAGCATGAAGCACTTGTTGAAATCTCTGCCAGAACAGCTCATTAACACCACCAGATACCCCATTTTTGGAGCAATGTGTAGTTCCTGAGGAAGAAAGGAGCAACACAGGAAAGGAGACCTGGAACAGCAGTGTGGGGCATGCCCATGGTCCCGTGCAATTCCATGACCTGCACATCAATGGGGTCAGCATCTCTGGGCACCATCCTGTCATGGGGTTCTGCCTGCCTCCCCTGCATTTCATTTTCACAGGGCTGAACTCTATCCAGACCTGCATAGGAGAGTTATTTTTAGGCGCAGCAAGGCAGAGACAAGAAGAGCTTGGGCTTGGCCACAGGAAAGTGGAGCTCAGCAAGGCAGGAAGAAGCTGCAGGGTGGGTGCAAGCAGCACTCCCTGCATGCAGCCGTGATGGCTCCTTCCTCTATCACCAGCTTCCCAAAAACCACTCCAAGGAGAAGGCAAAGGAGAGGACAAAGCATAGAGAGGTGGAAGGAGAGGAGCCCCCAGAGCACCCCATGAGACCCCAGCCTGGATGATGCTGCCAACCTTGAGCAACAGCAAGCAGGTCCATGGCAGATCCTCCACCTCTTTCCTTGCAAAAATGTGGGCAGCACAGGGGTCCATGTCCCTTTTCTGCATTTGCATGATTAGGGACAGACTGGTTGATATTTATTTCCTACAGCAGATATAGCTCTGCTGCATATCTGTCATTTCTGCAGGGAGATTTAATGTAGCATGGGACTTTGTGGCAGATTTACTTTTGTTTTAGGCAAGGAGATGCTCTGCAAGAGGATGCTGGGGTTTCTTCCAAATCCTTCTGAGCTACCTCCGTGACACCTCAGCAAAGTGATGGTCCCCAGTGCTGAGGAGCACATCTCCATCCATGGCTGCGGCCATACCACTCACCTGGCAGACCAAACTTTGGCTGAAGATCAGACTTTTCCCTAAAAAAAGCTTTCCAGCCTCCAATATTTATCCTGCTGCAAGTTAGATATTGGGAAAAACAACCTCTTAGGAAGAGTGTTGAGGCACTGGAACAGGCTGCCCAGAGAGACGGTGGAGTCACTGTCCCAGAGGTGTTCAAGAAGCATGGAGATCTGTAGCTAAGGGATGTGGTTAGTGGGCATGGTGGGGATGGGTTGGCAGTTGGATTTGGTGATCACAGAGGTCTTTTCCAGCCTTAATGCTTCTGTGATTCTCTGATTCTAAGAAATTGCCTCCAGGCTTGCACCAGCATGTTCCTTGTGGCTGGTGGTCCCGGCTGGGAGAAAAGCAGTGGGGTCAGAAGTTTGCTTTGCTGATGCAGTCCCTACCTCCTGCCCTGCAGGTATTCCCACAGCCTCCCTTGCTTTGATGGACAACTTCCTTCAGGCTGAGTGACACTTGGAGACCCACCAGGGTGTGTGAGGGGTTTTGAGGACGGCTGACCTGCTCTCCACTCTGCAACAGAGACAAGAATAAGCCCTTGCCCTCTTCTTCACTCACCTCCGCCCCATGGCCTGGAGGAGCCGCTGAACCCTGTCCCTTGACCTGTGAAGGAGGAGGAGGACGGCAGGACCCACAGAGGCTGGCTGCCACCAAGTGTCCCCCAGCGTAGCGGGCCACCCCCAGCATTGTGTGGGGAGGAAGGGGCTACAGGGACGGCCCCATCCCGCCTGCACCGTGAAAGCTGCCTTTGTCACAGGGCTGTCAGCCGGGGCAAGGCGTCGTGGCCTCTGGTTTCCAGGGCGACGGGAGGAGGAGGAGGATGGGGAGGAAGGTGGGAGATGGCAATGGGAAGAAAGTATATTTTTAGCCCAATATTTATAGTTTGTCCCTTTGTGGCTCTCTAGTTCCATCTGATTTTCAGGGAGTTCAAAGGTGTTTTCCTGCCTCCTACGAGCACAGAGCTATTGATGGCTGTGCCAGATGCTGGCAGTCCGGCTTCCATGGACAACTGCATGATGTGCACATGGAAATGGCTCATTGCTTGGGAGTAACTTCAGAGCAGCTGAAGTGATGAGATGCTGCCATAGCCCTTTATGTGAGACAGCATCTCAAAGGGAGGGCAGTGAAGAACATAACAACATGCTGAATATTGGGAAAAAAAATCCACAAGAACTACAGAGTTTAACAGGGAGATCTCTCTACCTTTGGGATTCTCCTCAGGAGGAATGATGCTAATCCTGCCCCATGGGCTATTTCAAGCAAAGGTGGCCTAGTTGCTGTAGCTCTTCTTGCTGGTTCTAGCTCTGGGGATGCTCTTGTTCTTCCTTTGGTGTTCAGGAGAGGATGAATATTGAACTTGTAGAACATTTATGCATATCTCAAAGCTGTGCTTGTACTGTCCTGGATGCTTCTTGAATCGGAAATGGCTTTCCCTGGCTGGGGACCTGTGGCCAAGGGGTCCCATGCTGCAAGAACCAAAAGGGTCACTTGTTACATTGGGAGAAACAGAACAGGACCTCAGACTAGAGTTCTGTCTTTCCATGGTGTCCATGGAAAGTTGGAGTTGAACTGGGAGTCCTGCTGGTATTGCTGGCGTGTTGCTTTTTTCTCTATGGGAGACATGTGTCCCACATCACTGGGAGAACAGATCAGAGTAACAGTGGGCATTTCAGAGCTTGAGACACCAGGGCTCCTGCATCCCTATAAAACAGCTTGCACACACCTTTCCCCTCTGCATTAGCTGTCAGCATACGTAGAATGGCAGACTATTTAAGGAAAACGCCCAATAGCACTACTATTACTTACCATAAAAGCCTCATGTTTCCAATAACAGCCTAATGTTCCAGGCACCTGTCCAACAAATTCAGAGTTTTTCTTACCTGCCCACTGCAGGATTCACAGCCCTCATTCCTCCCAGCAAGCATCTCGTCTGACACTGCACAACAGCAAGGCTCATGAGGAGCTCAAACCCACTGTCACACCTGTCTGTAGCAAGGACAGTGGTCAGTAGGATCTCTCATCCTTCTAGGTAAAATCCCAAAATCTTCTTGCAACCCGTTCGCCCTCTTGCTGGCTGGTGGCATGTGCCCAGCTTTACTGCTATTGCAGCTCCAGTATGGCCCCTGTGTGACTACAACTTCTCATGGCGGATGACAACAGTGGGGCCGATGAGACCCGACGCCACTCATGCCTCCTGACACAGTCACCCTGCTGCTGGAATGAGGCGGAAATGGACAAATGGATCAAAAACAAAAGGGCTCAGAAATGTTTTTCTTGATCAGATCCCATGAGCCCCATCAGCAGCATCCGCAATGGCTTTTGCAGAGCAGGCTGGGCGGCGTGATTTTGTTCATGTTCCCAGGGAACAAAACAACATCACGAACATGCGTCTTGCTGAAAACACTCCCTCCGATCTGAAACCATGATTGTTCACCAGCAAAGTTACTCGTGGGCTTGGGAAATAATTCACAAGCAGAGGAGATGGTGTAACAGGATGTGGGCATCTAATCTCTCCGTACCAGGAGACAGTCATAAGCACTGGCACTTACCCAGCAGTCAGCTACAATTTGTTTGCACACAGGCTTTGCTGGAAAATTGCATCCAGCCGTCCAGTTAATAAAAATCATCTTCACACAGCTCACCGGCAGTGTTTGCTGAATGAGAGATGGCTGCTAAATTATTCACTCTGCACTATTGGAGTCTCAGCGGTGGAAGAGAGGGGAGGAAGATTTTGCTGCTGCTAGTCATGTTATGCTGTCAATTCATTCTCAGGGCTGAGAGTCTGCCATCTGGTACTGAACTCACCAAGAAAGATGGGGAGGGGGGAGGAAAGGCAGCATTTTTAAGCACTGATTGCTCATCATATGGCAGCTCTAGAGCGCATTTTCTAACATTCATGAGATGTACGAATCCAGAGGGAAACGTGGAGCGGAAGGGATAATATGGCTTTTAGAGTATTCCACCCACACAGATGTAAAGAAAATACATGTGGGCACAAAATCCCATTCTGCCTGTCCAGCCTGCTACACCTGGGAGGCCAGCAGAGATGATGGACATAGCATAACCTCCTAGATGTGTCCCTGGGCTTCACGTCAGGCACCTTCCCGCTTCTGCAATCATTCAGTGGTCTCCTTGTCTGCTGTGCTACCTTTCAGCCCACTCGAATTTTGATGGATTTTAACCCTGCCATCAGGAAAGTAAAAATTTTTGGATGGTGATTGGTGTTATGGGTGAGCCTTGTTGCTCAGTACACAATTTGTAATTATGGGGAGCAAATGTGCAGATACTTTTCTCCATTCTTGGTGCCCAGTGTTGTTGGAACAGCATGATGACAAGGCACTGGATGCATCACCTGTGTCTGGAAACACATCCAGCCCTCCTGCATGCAGCACCAAGCAGCTGGCTTTATCAGGAACCAACCAGAAAAATGCATTAATGAGCCAAGCAAAGTGTGTCCCCACAGGCAGGGCTGCAGAAGGAGATAGAGCCCCTTGGCAGGGTATGAAAGGAGAACAAAAGAAAAGGAGGAGGCAACAAAAATCAGAGGGGAAAACAGGCTTGCTGACTTGTTCAGCCACAGATTGACATCATGGAGCACTGGAGATCTGGGGAGGCTTCAGTCAAAGATGAAGTGGTGGCGGTAAAGGCACCACACGATTCATTAATGTCTTATGTGACCTAGACAGGAAGGAGGGACAAAGATGGAGAACTACCATGTACCTTCCTATGCTGCATCATGATAAACAAAATATTAGCTGAGAGACTTGCTCCTTTTCACACCTTTTCCTCCAGTTGATCAACTTCTGTAGGGCCAGCATTGCACTGGGACATGAAGAAGGAGCCTGAAAAACAGGTTAAGATCATCAACATGCTGTAGTTTGGAACTAAAGCATCCACGAGACCCTTGGCACGTGTATGGGAATTGCTAAGTCACGGCCTGAGCCAATGATTGAGCACCTGGTGAAGAGACAGCCAGGTGAAAGCAATTCATCTGTGTGACCCTAAGCCTCATATAAGGGCTGGCTGCCATAAGGGAAGGGTCTCTACCTGGAGATCCCTTCTCTGGGGGTGTTGGCAGGCCCTGATCCTTGGGCTGGGTGAGTAACTCTTTCTTTATTTAGCTGGACTGTGATCATCACTTTTTTTTTTGTAATTTAGAACTGGTCATCTGCCATTGCCTTTCCCTACAGCATAGTGCAAAAACCTTTGATAGGATGTAACCCAGAAAAATATCCCCTGAGCTCTGTTAGTTTTTTTTTTTTTTTTTTGTCTTCTTACCCAACATGCAGTCCGCTTTGTCACTAGTGGTCATGCCTGCTGTCCCCTAATATGAGAAGAACTTCCTGATAAATAGGGGCAGAACCTGGTTTTGCCTGGTTCTATCCTCAGCACCTCCTTGCCTGTCCTTTGCCATATGTTCTACCCATTTCCTTTCCCCTCTGGCCACAGTGGCTCACAGTAGAGGAAGAAAGCTTTGGGAGAAGCTTGGGATTCCAGTCCTCTTTGGCTTTTTGCACCCCTCCCATCTCCTTCCATTCTGGAGCACACAATGAAGCTGCTGTTCTCTTTTTGTCACCTTGCTAGTAAAGAATCCCAGAATCATAGAACAGCTTAGGCTGGAAGTGACCTTAAAAGATTATTGAGCTGCAGCGTCCCCACTGTGGGTAGGGTCACCATCCAGAACAGATGCTCTTACACAGGCAGAGGTGCTGTATGCTTACTTTCTTGTGTTCTCTCCCTTTTTGAAGTTTGTCTTTCTGTGTTGAAGGACATTCAAAATAAAGACAAGTTTGCCTCAAAAATATCAGGTTGTAAAATCCCAGAGGCACACCCTTCAGGTAAGGTGTGATTGTGCTCATTTCTTGGTCCAAAAAAAAAGCATTTTCCCCCCTCTTTATTCTCTGGCACCTCACACTCATGCAGTCCACTTCTTTTCCCTCTGAAATACGGTGGAATTTTGGTCTGCGTGTTGGGTAGGGGAAGGTATTTGATTTTTAATGCTTAGTTATTTATTTTTGACATTGCACAGGCCATTCCAGCACCCGCTTTATCTCCAGTGATCTCTGACCCCTGCATGTCAGGAGTTCAATCTGGTACGTTCCACTCTTTGCCCCCACTTAATTCTTTTTTAGCTGCTTGGCCTTTGAAACCTGGTGCCATATGCCAGCCCCAAAGAGCCCTGATCAATACCGGGGGACCACGTCCCTGTGACCTTGCAACCTGCCCCGTAAAGGGCAAAGGGCAGAGCAAAGCGTTGGCCATGTTCTCATTACAAGATTTCAGCTGCATTTGTTGGAGGGGGAGGGAGAGAGCCTTTCTTTCTCACTTTCTTTCTTGCTTTCTTTTCATGAAACTTAAGACACCAGAGCTCCTGGCTGTCTGTTGACTCCTCAGCTTCATTTAATGAAAGTGAGCAAGAGAACGCTGAAAATCAAGATGCCTGAGGATTTAGAATAGGAAGACAGCAGCGTGTCATGATGGAGGAAAGGGATTGTTTGTGTCTGTCCTTTCCATATAGCCATGATGCTTTGGGGTACAAAGTCTTGGTCATCCCTTAAATGGAGGGATCCATTAAAAATTACTTGGTCTGTACAGAAGAGCCCTGGAGATGTTCTAAAAGAGGGACCCAATTTATCTCCTCTTGTATGGCCTCTGTCCAAAGGAAGAGTCTGTAGGAAGCTGTTGGGGACACCCAGCTGGGGTGCCCTATCCCAGCACCCTACATTTCAGTTGTGGGGCAGTGCTGGAGGGATCTTCAGCCTATTCCAATGAGTGTGAACCATCCCTTCTTGGGCCACTGCATCTGAAAGCCACCCCTTTTTAAGGTACAGACCTGCTTCTTGGTCATCTCTTTTTGGCTCTGCACGAAAAGTATCCATGCCTGCTTTCTGCCTTTGCTCCTTTCCTTTTTAGAACAAGAAGTAGAGATGAAAAGGGAAAAGCCTGTGGTTCTCTATGGGACAGTAGAGCTTTGGAACAGCTTTCAAAGGGAGGTTTAATCCAGCTTCGTTTCCTCAGAGAGGAAAACCCAAAGCTAAGGTTGAGAGAGTGCCACTCACCTGGAAGCAGCCTAGGTGACACAAGATGAGGAGACAGAAATGCTCTTCTGGCACAGGACCTTCTGTGTCTGCCTTTGTGGGTCCTATCCCTGTGGTGATGGGGACCACAGGGTGGCTTGTTTGGAATGGGATTGGCAGCTAGGTGAATTCCTTGGGTCAGCACAACAGTGTAAAGCCACCCTGTACAGCTCTTCCCTTCTCCTCTCCTTTCACCTCTGCAAAGGGATGGACACAGTAAGCTCTATGGGACAAACACTGTCCTGTGCAGCAGTACTCCAGCTGACCCCCTCAGACAACCAATTTAGAGTCAGAGGTTTCTGTGAGCTTCTGAGGGGGGCCCGTTTCTGAGCTGAGTTGAGAATTCCCTTTCTCACCCTAATTATCCTAAGGATGAAAATATCCTGACTCTCCCCAAGATATATTCAGGGATTTTCCCTGAGGCTGGAGAGCAGAGAATTCCCCATTTTTTTCATTGCACTACAATTGAAGAGTTCACTCAAGGACAAGAGCAATGGGGCACTTCATTCTTTTGAGTGCACCATACCCATGGGTAGCAAGGGCAGCCAATACCCCAGACAGAGGGCACTGCTGCACAACATCCAATTAACCCTTCTGATAGCTTCGATTAAAAATAAAGGGGCCTTCAGGTCCCTGCTGGAGTGGCCTATTTTACGTGTGCATCTCCTTGGTTTTGCCTCAGCGTATGATGTTCAGGAAGCAGTTATTTCAGGAAAGGTACGCTATAGATAACTGATCCGCCAGCCAGGTGTCATGTTCCTTCATTTATTTTCAATTACTTTGTCTCATTAGCTCTGGTGAGAATTGCCTGGTGTCAATTCATTTGGTCACCTCCGTGCCTGCTGCACTTCTCCAGGGGCACATCTCCAGCGTGGTGTGATCTCTCCCTGGGGGACACTGTTACAAAACAGCTCTGCTTCTCTTTCAGCCTCATCTTGTTCTCATCTTCCAGCTACCACACTGCTTCAGACCCCTTCTCAGGATCACATGGAATTCCTGGAGAAAAGCAGGTGAGAAGTGTGGGGAGCCCTCCCTATGCACATTGCAGCAATAACTGCTAGTGTGCTCAAGCCACAAAGACTTCCAACCTCATTCCCATATACAACTTCCAGAAAGGAGGTTGTGGTGAAGTGGGGGTTGGCCTCTTCTCCCTGATAACAGTGGTGGGACAAGAGATAATGGCCTTGAGTTGAGCTGAGGGAGGTTCTGGCTGGATATTGGGAATAACTTCTCAGAGTGGTGAGGCACTGGCACAGGCTGCCCAGGGAGGTGGTGGAGTCACTGTCCCTGGAGGTGTTCAAGAAAAGGGTCAGTGTGGCACAGAGGGCATGGTCTAGTAGGCAGTATTGGTGGTAGATGGACAGCTGGATCTTAGAGGTCTTTCTCAACCTTACCGATGCTATGATTCTTAGTGCTGTCAGGATGGAGGACAGATCCCAGTACCTCCTGGACTGTTATTTCATTCCCTGTAATGTTTGTGTGCACTCATATGGAATTGCCTCTAAGAACCCACTTCAGGTCAACATCCATGTTCATCCTTTTATCTGGGGCAGTACCCACCAACACCTCACATCAGCTCAAGAGGGAGGTGATTTGTGCTGGTAGTCCCAGGACTCATCATGCTCCCTCCATGAACTCTTCTCTTAGCTCTTTAGTTCTGTCCATCCATTTGTGTCCATCCCCATGGAACAGAGCAGGGACAGCTGCTGGGACAGATGGAACTATAAAGAGACAGAAGACATCAGTGCCATCAGATGTGTGTGAAAGAGGAAAACTAGCCTTCCTTTTCTAGCTGCAGATTTCTCCTACTTTCCAGATCAGCATAAAGCCCTCCGAAACAAAATTCCCTCCTGCCCAAGGGATGTCCTGACCTGCTGTTTAGCTCTGGGATCTTCTCCCCCTGAACCTCTCATGGTGGACCACCGTGAAGTTGATCTGTGCTTGCTCACTGCACAAGGCTTTTGTGCTTTCACCTATCCAGGCATGAGCTGAGCCATACCTGGCATGTCCCCAGGGTGACACAAGCAGCTCATCTGCCTGCTCACTGTCAGCCGTGTGGCCAGCTCAGCTCTGGTGGTGACAACAGCAGGGACCGAAGAGGGCATGATGTAATTCTCAGATCCGCTGGGGAGTTTTCAGCAGTGATGGCTGGAAAAAAACAGCAATTTCTCTGTGAAAAAGGGCACGTTCACTCCAGTTCCAGTGAGAAAGAAATAAATAGAAAGCCTGGTAGTGACTGTCCTTAATTGATTAGTCATTTCTGCAGATGATAATTGCACATCAAAAGACAGGGATCCTACTGTTTCATGCAAATGTCCTTAGGAATAGCAGCAAGACACAGGGGAAGTGGGTAGAGGAAATAAATCCTTTAAGGCGCTGCCCAGGAGAATTGAGAGCTTGAGTTCCATTTTGGGAAAACAATGTTGCTTTGAATATCCCTGGAAAAAAATATCTTCGACCTCCTGAGTGCCAGAAACATGGAGGAAGAGGACAGGAGTGTGCCCCAGCCATGACAAAGCATCACCTCTTCAAGTACCAGTGGAGAACTTGAAAGAAGAGGTGGCTGATGAGCCAGGCTTGGAGACGATCTTTGTGGGTCCTGCTGTGAACCTGAATTTTGGATCCTTCCCACACGCTGCAGTCTCCTGGGCTCTCTGATTTGTGCCTGGTGTGTCCAGTCCCATTCTGCTCCCCATGCTGCCACATCTGGGCCACAAGCTGAACACCAGCCCTGGGGCTCGTCTGAGAACCTCCGTTCTCATTTAATTATTTCAGCTGCTAGCCCTGGTGTCTGGCAAAAGAGGCTTGTGAGCATGACTCAGTCAGCCTCCAAAAGCAGCAGTGAAAAAACAAGAATCTGCTGTGAGCTGCATCTTGATTTTTTTTTTTTATTTTTATTTTTTTTAAGCCAACCTCGTGATGCTTTGCAGGGCCAAAGCACGAGTCTGTAATATCAGAACAGTGCCATATACTGTGGGCGTTCTGGGGTGCTTATAAGAAAAATGGTCACTTTTCACAATCACGCAGCCATCAGTGGGGTCATGGAGACTCTCTTGCAGGGAGTGAGGTCTTCTGTATTACAGCTGCAGCGTGGGAGAAGCTTTTGCAGGCGTTATTTCTTGTGTGGGCAATTTCAAAGGTTCCTGGCTGCCTGCCTCACTGTCCCAGGTAAAGCCTAAACCTGTGATCCCTCCAGGCAAAATATCACTGAGCAAAGCAGAGCTGGGAACACCGTCTGACTGTGACCTTGTATCTGCTTAGACCCACCAGCACTGGGTTCTTCAGAGCAGTGATCACGGATCTAAAGGGAAATAAGCTGCCCTCAGCCCTACCTAAAGGATGACTGTGGAAGACCTAGAAGGTGTTGGTGATCATGGGGAAGCCTAAATTCCCACTTTGTGACCCCTACAGCCTCTGGCGGAAACCACATCTGACCTTCTGTCTCATCCTATGCAGCTCTGTACGCTCAGATTCCTACACACTCATCACCTTCAGCGTGGGTTAATGAACAGCTGGCATTTAAATATTCCTTCATCACTCCATCCCCGTCACTGATGAAGTCACGGACAGTGCGTTGGAGCCGCAGGTTTGCCTTCAGATCCTTTACCTTCAGCCGTCTTCAGCGCAGAGCTGCTGCAAGCTCCTTCCCCTTTGTAGTCAGCAAAGAGAAATAGGCACTTTCAGGGCATGAGTCATCTGACCTATTTAGCCATCTTAGGAGGAGATGAATGAGTCCTTAAGAGGGCCCGTTTCTTGCTGCTGTCTAGACAGCCAAGCTCTCAGCTGCAGACGCCTACCCTTGCTCTTGGGGCTGGGAAGGGCTTCTGGCTAATGGTGGGCTCCCAGCTCCAGCAGAGCATTGGCTCACACCTGAAGATGCAGGAGACGTTTGAGCTCAGCCTGGCTTTGCTCCCTCTGAAGGGAGGATTTCAACACCAAAAGGGTGGAAACCTTCTGCTGTACCTCCAAGGGAGGGTTTCGTGGAGCTGGGTTTCTTCTGCTGTGACAAAATGGCATAGGGCATTTCAGGTCTGAATGTCAGTGGGATGTGTTAGCCAAGGGGAGGTGTTTTATTATTCTCAGCTAAACCAGCAGGAGTGGCTCAGTCACCCTGGTGGCTCCATTACGTGACTGTGACCCAGTGCCAACACCAGTCAGTCTGGGATAAACTTGAGCCTGTGGAGCACTTGGTCTTCACAAGGATACAGATAGCAAAGATCATGCAGTTTAAAGAGTCAACCTATTCTAGGGAGAAAAAATTCCAACCAGCAGGACTATTTGTGATTCCTGGGGCTAGTATGTACAAGGGAGGGAACGTGCCAGAGTAAGTTGTGACCATCTCTTTCAGTTGGCCTGTGGGCCACTTGCCTGTGGTTCTCTGTTAATGTGGCATTACTGTTATTTTCCTTGCTTTGTCTTGCCTTGTAGATACTCACAAGATGAGTGACGTGGACTGATAGGGGCAGGGTAGGCATGGAAAGGTGGTACTACACAAACCAAAAGGGCTCTAACGTAGTTAAAACAAGCTGTGCATCTAGGAACCAGACTGGTTGGCTGTGCCTAAGAGGGACTCTGGCAATGATAAATGGCCCAAAGTCATCTTTTGTTTTAGAAGCAGGGGAAGAATGAATCACAGCAGGGACTGGACTCACATCTGTCCTCCAAAACCCCGAGGCAGATCCTGAATGCTGTGGTGAGGCCTTGGCACATGTGTTGGAAAGCATGCTCTGGTACCAGAGACAGGCTCCAAAGCCGATGAAACAGCCCGAGAAAAGGCTTTATGCTGAGAGGCATAGAGAATGCACTCGAGAAGGGGCTTCAGAAATGTGTTTTGGGGACCAAACCTCAACAGATCTCAGGAATGTCTCACCTCAGTCCCTTCTTTTGCTGCCCAGGAACCCACCATGCATATAGGACCTGGAACAGCCACAGCAGGGAGTCAAACACTGAGATTTTTGAGGTTTTCTTTAAGCACCAGAAGAGGGGAGAAGTGTCAGAGCCAAAAAGGATCCCCACCAACACCTATCCCATGCCAGCAGAGCGTGATGCCAGCCAGCACCTGTTCAGAACCCTGCCAAAGCAGGAGCCTGAGTCATGCCCTGGCTGTCACGAAGACAAGCAGACACTTTCAAAATTAATATATATTTTTATTGAATAGTTGCTCTAAGTGGGCTTGTGAAGCCACCCATAGAATTACTTCTTTCATCTCAGCAGTGGTTCAGTTATCAGTTATTAGCTTTGCAAGAGAAGAAAACCAAACAGAAGGAGGTGCATTAAAATAAATAGGTTATTTTTTTTTCTTATCTTTAAAATAAACTTTTGAAATAAATACTTTGTTCTTTTTTAGAGGTTTTTTTTTGTTTTGTTTTTTGTTTGTTTGTTTTGTTTTTGTTTTCCTTTTAAATTTACAAGAGTATTGTCAAAAAAAAAAAAAAAAAGAAACATCCATCAGGTTATAAACATGTATTATACCTTATAGAAAGGAACCCAAATAAAGGCAGCCAGGGAGGGATCTCTTTATACACTGTACAGAATGCCTTTGTACCAGTTAAATGGAGAATTAGAGGCTTCGGTTCTTGGTGTGAGGCTCTCCTTTGAAGGCCAAGGGGACTGGTCTTCTCGGGAGAGCTTTGTGCTGAGGACACGAAAGAGGCAGGCAGCTGCCTGTCCACTGAGCATCACAAAGGCCTGAGGGAACTGCCAGGAGATGGGGAGAAGGAGAAGAGAAGGTGGACAGGGATTTCAGCAGGGAAGGAGGGGACCAGCCACACCAGCAACTCACTGAGGAGGGTTTGGTTCTGCTCCTGTTGAAGCCCTTTTGGTGTTTGCAAGAGGTCCTGGTGCTCTCAGAAATATCCCAAAGCATGTGAGCCTATAGGAGGTCACAGCTCTGCTTCAGATCTGAACCTGCAACCTCCAGCTGCTGCAAGTATCCTGGAGGAGTGGGCTCTATGGGCTCCTAGGAGACCAGCCTCACTTCATTTCCACTGAAGACCAATAATGGAGTTTCAAGTGGGATATGGAACAACTCTTCTCTACTTATTTACTTATCGCAGAAAGATAGACCTTCCGGTATCCAGAGAGCTCTCAGTGTTCTCCAGCCTCAAAAACACCCATGGTCCAGAATGAGAGAGAAAGCAAATTAACAGAGAGGTGCTGGAAACAGCAAGCTTGGGGCACAGCATGCTCCTTCCTGGTGCATCCCACTCATGTAAGCCCAGTTCATCCCTCTTTATTGCACTACAGCAGCTGTTGATTAGCTGTAATTTTGTGCTTTAACATCTTTTGGCCAATGATACTTCCCCACCAATCTTTGGGATCATACATGAGGATAGGGAATAGTTGACTTAACGGAATTTTATGAGAGTCCGAGAATGCAATCTCCCCCCGAAACCCAACCCTGCCAAACTGTTTTCTGATGTCCTCGGCTGGCAGCAGCTCCGTTGGTGTGAGACAAAGAGGTTTCCCAAGGATGGGTGCCAACCTGAGCTACACCCCAATCACCACCTACTTCAACTGGGAAGACTGGGGGAACTGGGATGGAATGGGAGCTCCAGCTTGGTCCCCAGTGACTCCTCCTCAACAGTGTTGGGACCAGTCATCAAGTATTAAAGGAGGGGAACAGGGCTGAGAGAAGCCATGGCATAGAGCAAGCACCATCAGGAGTCTTTGGAGGAGATGGGAAGAGCAGAGCAGGGGGAGCTCCTGCCCTGCCTCTTGCTCCTTGGCACCTGGGCCTCTCTCCTTAAATTTGCCCTAAAGCCCTGCATGTTTCCTGGGAAAGAAGTCCATGACCAGCACAGATGCACAACGTGGAGAAACATTGTATTGCAAAGCAGTTCCATCCTTGTCAGGTCCAAGAAGTGCAGGGAAAACAGAGGACTTGTCATGCAACTCTCCAAACAGAAAACCAAGAAAGACATGTTGGGACAGAGAGACCCAAACTGTCAGGACAAACAGCCGCACACAAACATCTGGAGCAGATGTTATCTGACTCATTACAGGGTGGGGCAGGAAAGGGGCTCAAAACTCCAACCAAAATTGGAGCCCTCTCTGAGGGAGAAACCAAACTATCCGGCAGCCAGAAATGGGGAGGGAGCAGGATGGAACTGGTCTGAAGACATTAGGAAAAGCTCAGGAAAAACAGACATGATCAGAGGTTACCCACAGCCTTTCTGTCACCAGATGGGCTCAGCTAACTGGAGTTGGCATCCCTGGATCCCTGGCAAATACCAGCTCTGAACATCTCCAGTCCATGCAACTGTAAGACCTCAACATGGCTTTGATTTACCTTCCACACAGTCCAACTGAGGCTCTGCTTGGTCTGGCAGCCCTCCGTGCCCAACTGGGTCCTCTTCAACTCATTTCTACATGCCCCATATTCCATCAAATATATCTCATGAGTTTGGCATTTCTAGGTGTATGGGAACTGTTCAATCATGGCCTGAACCACTGATTGATCACCTGAGGCAAGCACTGAGTCAGCCGCAGGGGCACAAGTGAGTGTGATTGGAAGGGGTGGAGTTTGACTCCACCTCTCCCAAGACCCCATTTAAGGGCTGACCACCACCAGGGAAGGATCTCTGGTTGGAGATCCCTCCCTAGTGGGGTTATTGGCAAGCCTTGACCATCTCCAAAGGTGAGACACTCTTTCCTCATTAACTTTCCTCATTAACTATCTGTATACCATCTACTTAAGCCCATCTAAAATATGCCATTTTTGGCACTATTTCTTTTGGGTGCTGTTCTTGGGGGTTATTTGCCCTACACTAGGAGATGGGACATCCAAGAGACCTGGCTGGACTCCTCAGCCCTGCACTCTGGTTATGGCTTGATTCCCTTTTGGGATGGGGACTTACATGCTGACCGAGAAAAAGCCCATATGTAGATAGCAGCCTGGACTCCTACCAATTGCTGAAGGTAAATGTGCTGCAATGGTAGTGCTGGGTTCCACCTCACTGCACTATGCCATGCCAAACTAGCTCTGAGGAGACAGTATCTGGGCAGCCATTTTCTCATCCTGCAGCTCCAGCACCTGGAGATCACCCCATACTTGCATGACTTGGGAGGCCGTGAAAATGATGAAGCTTCACATGTTGAGTCATTCCACCATCAGGAGAGGAAGCAATGAATTGCAGAGATACAGAGGTGGTAACTAAATTTACAAGACGGCTCCACTTAAAAAGGAGGAGGAAAAAAAATCAAAGTAGAGCAAGTTGGAAAATTCTGTTCATTAGTTTTCTTCTGAAAGTTTCAATGAACTATTTTATGTTCTCACTGAAGAAAGCCAGTTCCCCAAATCCTCAATGGAAAAAAAAAAAAAAAAAAAAGGGACTTTTTCTCCTAAAGAAGTTTTATACTTTTTAGGAGGAATAAGTTTAATCAGCACCAGTAGAAAAGTGAACTGAAAAGGAAGGATGCCTCTTGGTGGAAGTCTCTCCCCCAAACATCATGTTTGTGATGTATTATATAATTGATACCACAGAGATGGGCTGATCTTGTGCTGGTACGGACACATACAGGCTATTGTCTGAGAAGGTCATTGCCTTAAAACCCAAATGGCAAAACTGCACAGGCGTCATCTTCTCCCTCCTTATCAGTACAAGATCCTTGTTGTAAGCCACAGCATCCTCCTGAATTCCCTAACACTTGTGGTAAGTGGGCTCTGAGTCTTTAGAAGCATTTTCCATTAATGCCCCTTGGGCAATGGATGAAACTAGGGTGAGGATTTCAGTCACCCCAGGCACAAACTCCCCACCAGGGATGAGATTCAGCTCCCCTTCACACTTTCAACATGTAGCTCCCTTAGAATCAAAGGAGTCAAGTACCAGCAGCACACATTTTAATTAATGTTTCTGAGGAGGATGAATCACTCCCTGGAACTGCTTTTTTTTTTTTTTTTTCTTTTTTCTTTTTTTTTTCCTGCAACAGAGGGAGCTTGGATCAGCTGTGATTTTTAGATAGCAAGTGTATGGGAAGATGAATCCCATCAAGAAATGCTACCTCCTGGCTCACCCCACAGCCTGCACTAAATCCTACTCCCTCTCTGCAACCTCTAAGCCTCCCATTCCCCCTCTACTGACTACCGAGGAACTCAAGGTCTAGGATTAGTGATAAACAGATGGGGAAATCATCTTCCAGAATGTGGAAGTGTACCAGGAAGCCGAACCTTGCATCTGGCACCATTCACAGCAGTATCATGGATATTATTAGTAATAGTCCTAGCCATCCTAACGTTATATTTATATATACAAAAATAGATCCACAGAACTCTACAGAAAGAGGTGGCTGAGTGAATGCAGTGGGCAAGCCCTGGACAGCAGAGTCTTGGAGGAAGCCAAGGGAGACTTTGCATATATTTCTCCAGGGGGACCGTCTGCTTCCCTCTGCACGCACACAGGTCTCAGAGGAGGGACAGCCTCGGGACGTCATGCCAGCTCCAAACTCCCCTGACCCACCAGTGGCAAGCAGAGATGGGGCTGAGCCCAGGTCTGGAAGGATCTACCCACAGCTGCAGCAACGCGTTTGGCTTTTTAGCATCACAGCACGTAAACCGTGAAGCACTGACCCCAAATTGTGGTCTGCAGATGGCCCAGCCCAAGGGCTCAGTTCAGCCCCATCTCCACTGTTGCAGAATATCTTCAGCAGTGACGGTGCTGTGGCACGCTGATGGCCAAGGAAAGCAAGGTGAGGGCTCAAAGGCAACTTCTGCAGGGAAGGAAGGTTGGGGTTCCCTCTGTGGACACCCCCTTCAACTCTCCATTTTCCCCAAGCCAAAACAGGATCCCCACCTCGGATCAGTGCTAAGCAGCAGGGAGAGAAGAGCTGGCTGTCGTTGGGTTTGGGGACTTTTTTAAAGTGATTTCAGTGCTGGTGGAAGGTACCAGACAGGCAGAAGGCAGATCTAGGAAACGGGGTGGTGGGACAAAACTCTGTCCCCATGGCTACTTCACCCTACTTCAAGGACAAGCCTGGAAGTATAGAAAGGAAGCTGCATCTGCTCAGTGATGGGATGGAGATGGGTGACAACATTGTCTTCTCTCCTATCCCACTGTGGTTTGCACTTTGGAGGAAGACCCTTCACCTCTAGGCATGGAGAAATGAATGGTTGTTCCAAACCAGCATCCTGTTCTCCATCGCATCCCAGGGGAACCTTTCCCTCACCGCAGCTGGGCAGCAGCTGAAAGGTTTGAAAGCTTCCCACAATTTCCATTCCTCTCGGAGGCAGGAAAAATGAGGTGTCATCTGGCTGGCATCTCCTGATGGCTTCCAAGCAGGCAGGGAGGCCGCTGCTGCTCAGTGGGACCCTGTGGCACCTGAAGGATGCAGGATGTAGGCAGTGGGAGAAAATGGAGACCACTCCTGAAAAGTGCTGGAAGGAGAGAACAGGTCCAGGCTCCTGGAGGACTCTAGCTTGGGATGCATGGCCCCAGCTCCTCCTCCTATGGGAAGAGCCATGGCCCAGGGACCCTGAGTCTTATTCCTAGGAGGAAGGCAGGGGGCAGGGGAGTGCTGCAGAGCAGGGGCAGCTGGAGGAGCACAGGGATGAAGGGGAGAGGAGTAGGAGGAATCGTCTGCTTGTCCTCCCCAGGAGGGTCATACCGGCTTATCCAGCGCCTTGGGGAAAGGCGTGCTGCTGGAGGAGGAGATCTTTCTGCACACCGTGTTGGTGTGGGTCTGGCAGCGGCAGCCAGGGCGTTTCAGGCCATCATAACCCCGCTGACAAAGTTTGAGGCACCCCAAGGTGGGAAAGTAGCAGCAGAGGCAGGGCATGAGGAGGGAGAGGAAGCTCATGGCAGCCCAACGGGCACAGCAGGAACCCGGACCGCAGGAGCACGGATCATCGGCACAGGTGTCCTCGTCATCGCTGGAGCAGTGGTAGAAGATGCCCTTGACGCAGCAGAGACAAGTCCCGTAGTCAAGGAGGCTCTCTGGGGAGCACAGGCAGCGCTGGTTGCACAGCCAGCAGGAGGGCAGGCCACGGGCGGCCGTGCAGCGGGCACACTTGCAGCGCCCGCACTCCTCACAGACGAAGAGGTGCCCGCCGTGCAGGCTGCCCTTCTCCACTGCCCCTTTCAAGGGAGATTCCTCCGCTTTCAGCTCGCCGGCCCTGGGCTGCGTCCGGATCAGCGAGTGGCCCGAGTGGGATGGTGTCAGGGCGTTGAGCAGGCGCTGCTCAGAGGCCGTGGTGCTCTGGGACATGGAGCTGGCCGTGCTGGAGTGGCTCATGGCTTGCTGCAAGGGTGGCATGTGGGGCTGCTGGCTGTGGCTGCGGTGCAGGTCCTGCAGCGTGGAGGATGCCAGGCGGTCCTGAGTCCACTCCTGCTTGTGCGGTGGCTGCGAGAGGGATGGGTTGGAGCGGGCTTGCTGGAAGCAGGTGGCTGGCCTCTCCACGTAGTTGTTGCTGGCACGGATGGAGCGGATTTGGTCGATGGATAGGACCTGCTGGAAGTCCTCAGCCGGGGGGTCCATCGTTTCGTCACAGCTGAGTTCAGCCACGCTGGAAGAAAGCTGCATCGCCAGGACTGGAGAGAGCCTGCAGCATCAGGGCACATCTAAAAGTCCTAAAGGATGCCATAAGAAAAGATAGGAACATTCATTTTATGCTTCATAACACTTCATCCCTACAGCCTGTGGAGGTCCTAATAAATTTTGTAGAATCACAGAATGCTTGGGTTGGAAGGGGCATCAAATCCCATCTGGTTCCAACCCTTGCTGTGGGCTAGCTGCCCTCCACTGTGCTCCATGCTACCCAGGGCCCCATCCCACCCGTCTCTGAGCAACTCCAGGGATGGGGCACCCACATCTCTCTGGGCAGCAGTGCCAGGGCCTCACCACCCTGAGTACAAAAATTTCTTCCTAACATCTTATTCCTAACAAACAACTCAAGGCACTGCTGAGCCCAGGAGGATGTTGGCTGGAGGTTTCCAAACACTGGGACAGTGAGACCTGTCCCTTGGTGGATGCAGCATCTCCCAATGCTCTGTGTCCTTCCAAGGAAGGTTCCCCAACTCCTGCCAGCACCAATGGGCACTGTCTGTCCTTCCTAGAAGAGGGGAAACTCAGGGCTGAGACTTGTCCAGTGTTAGAGCTGGGAACAGCATCTTCAGCTCAAGAAACTGTCATAAGCCAGGGGCACAGGGAGAGGGGGGAACCAAAAACATTTAATTACAAGTAACAACAGCAACGAATCACCACTAATACAACATGTGCTTGGCCAGGGACTGGGACTCCCCAAGCCCTGGCATTTCTCAGTGCAGTGTGCAGATTTCCCACTCACATCCCCATCACAAAAGGGCAGACTTCCACTTAACCCCAAAGGCAAAGCTGATGTAAGCAGCTTGTCTTGCTTCTGCACCAAAGCTGCCATGCAAAAATGGAGCAGCCACGTGGATGCGCTTCGTTGCATGCCAGTACTCATCCAGGAGCTTTTCCCCCAAGAACTTCCAGTCCAGATTTCGGTTGGATATGTGCTGTGTGTGCACAGCCAACTTCCCTGGAACAAAGCTGTTCCCTGGCAGATCAAACATCTGATCTGCGGGTGACACAGGCATTGTCACAGTGCCCACAGGAAGGCTGTTCTGTAGGAGCTCCCGTGGCCAGCAAAGGCCAGCAAGTAGGTGAGGGGCCACAGGTAAATCTGCTCATGCAGCAGAGAGAGGCAGAGGGAAGATTGATTTTCATTAGCTAGGCTGACCTTGAAGAGCAGGAAAAGCAAAGGCAACTTACTTTGACGGTTAAAGCAAGAAGTGCCCTCTCCCATCCCCCTTCCCAGAAAAAAAAAAAAGCAACCAATCTGCTTAGAATTATGGTGGGTTTTTTTTTGTTTTCTTTTCTTTTTCCTTTGCAAGGAGCCCACTTCTAAGCCATCCTGAGTGAAATGCTCACCCCATGCAATGAGAGTGGTGAATCAGTGTTCCCACTGTTGGATGGCCACAGCCAATTGGGGATGGGTTTCTTCAGTGGGAATACAAGGTGAGCCAGGAGGGCACGGCTAACCCAGCACAGTTTGTGTAAGCATAATTCCAGGATGGGAATGGGCTATGCAAACCAAGCTCTCACAGAAGCACAAGCTGAGGAGCAGCAGCCCTATGGACCCCTGAAGAGATGTGATGAGTCTCAGTCTGCAGATGGAACCATGCAACAGAGAGCATAGCAGCTTCAGTGCATTCCTGCATCTCTTAGGACCCGATCCCATCTCAAGGGACATTAGGCTGACTGACACCTAGTGCAGCTGGAGCTCTTCACATCTGGGTGTCCGTCCCCTTCACCTGGGTGCTGGGTTTGGCGGTGATTGTGCGTTAGGACTCAAAGTGGGCAGACTGGGAGCGCTGAGCAGGTTCATATGGGGGGGCTGAAAGTGAGATGCGACCCAGAGAGTGAGACCCAGGGCAGGAGAGGGTCTGTGGGGATGGAGTCGGTGGAACTGGGAGAGAGAGAGCTGCCAAAGGACAACTACACTCACCCAGTCCTGCACTCAAGAAGCAGAGCCACACTTAGGCAGGAGGAGCAGCGTGGAGGATGCTGCAACATGGGGGGGACAGGAGGCAGAGAGGAGCTGGCGATAGGAACACATCATGCTGCAACCTGGACCCTTAGGATCTGGGTCCTGGTCTTGGATGCAACACCTGGGACATGGCGTGTCCTTGGAGGACCCACGGCACCAAACCTGGGTCTAGGTGCTCCTGGACCTACAATTCAGGGGTAGGGATTAGACAAAATGTCTCCTTCTGGGACCTGAGCAAACACAAGCTGGGGTATCCGCGGGGAGATGGAGGAGCTGGGGGTCTCCTGGTGCAGTGGAATGGTGGAAAGGGGGGACTGAACACCCACTCTGAGTGGGGATGCTGCTGCTGCCCTCCAGAATCCCACTCGCTCCCATTGCTCCTTGCCCCAGGCACAGTGGGGGCGGCAGCAGGTCCCTGCCCTGTTCCCACAGTGCTGCCACCCCCTCCCTACCTACCTGCCTGTTGGGGGGAGCGGGGCAGCGTGCCCCTAGCCTCCTCCTCCTCCTCCTCACACCCTGCCTGCCAAGCGGGCATGCCAGCCCCGGAAACCGGGCGAGCTTTATGACCGGCAGCAGCCCCAAACATATAAAGTTCGTGTGATAATGGTCCAGAGGAAGGATCGTAAAAGCAAATGATTTACAGGCACTGGAGGTGGCTGCGAGCTGGGGATGAGCTCTGCAGAGCACTCCGGTGGGAACAGAGAGGGCTTCCCCCATGCAGGACCCCTTCATTCCCCACCGGTGCCCATGCGTGGCCAGGTCCCTACCTGCAGCCCCCACGCCGCGCACACCCCGCTCGTGTCCAGCACCCCACGCGTGGATCCACGTGAGCGCACCCCACGATCCAGCACCGCCAGCAGCAGTCACGCGTGTCCCACACTCCACGCGTGACCCGCACCCCACGCACGTCCCGCACCCACCCGTGTCCCGTACCCCACTCACCCCGCCGCCGCTCCATCCGCCGTGCCCAGCCCTAGGGGCCGGCGGGCGGCACGGGCATGGGGCACCGGCCGCCCCCCCGGCCCCACAGCCGGGGGCAGCGAGGCAGAGCCCTGCAGGGCTGCCCGGCTCGGGTTTGTGAATGCAGGCAGGTCCTTGTGAATGGGGGCAGCGTGGAGGATGGGAGGGAGGGAGGGATTTAGTGCTGCCCGTTAGCATCTCTCCCTCTCCCTCTCTCTCTCTGCCGCTCGCTTTCCCGGAGCTGGAGCTCTTAATGCTTACCTAAGTGGCGTCATCCAGCTGAAATTGAATCGGCCCATTAGCGGTCCCCATAGAGCCCTGTGCATCCGCTCCCTAGATAATGACTGCAACAGAGCCGAGCGCTGCGGGATGCAGCAGGCGCTATTTAAACATTTCCGTCTCTCCTCCGGCTCTGCTTCCCCCATCCGCGCCCACCGGGACAGCCCCGCCGTCCCCGTTCCTCGGCCCCCGGGGACACAGGGGACAGCCCCATACAGCCCCATCCCATCGGCACTCGTGGGCTCGGTTCACTTTGTCACCACCACGGGCACGGTGTGTCGGAAGCGCCTTGGGTTTGGCAGCACAGCACAGGGGATGGCATGGACCTGTGCTGTCACCTTGATGCGTAAATCACCGTGCTATGGGCACTGTCACCTGCTCCCCTGTCCCAGTCACCTCTTCTGGGCACCTGGGAGGCGTCAATAGGAGCCTGGATGCCGTCCACCTCTTACACTGCTAAGAAGTCCACGCTAATTCTGAATCAGCGCAAAGCTCAGAGAGGATGGAAAGGAGTTTTCCTATGGTACATTCCCCAAAATCAGCCCCACAGCCACTGTTCTCTCAGAAACAAAACCCCTCCAACTCGAAGTCCGAGCAGGACACGGACCTTCTGTGCCTCATATGCCCTGTGCTCCCTCCTCATGCTGCCTTCTGTGAGGCTTGGGCACACTGAGGACCCTTGCAATGCCCTCAGGGCTCATCTAGAAAGTAACAGGACCTGGGTTTGCCGTCTCCAGGAGGGAGGCTTCTCCTTGGTGACACTGCACATAGCTAAGGAGCCAGCTTGAGCTCCTGGCCTCACTATTTACCCCTCAGCCCTTCACAAATCCTTCTGAGCAGTGCTTTCTGGCTGAGCAAACCACTGTAGAGTATCTCAAGGGGGCTCAGGACCCATCTCTGAGAAATTAGGGTGAAAGAACCAAGCACGCAGCAACCTGTGCAGGCCCAAGCAGCATGGGAACCTGCACCCCACGGCAGGTCACCACTCAGAGAAGGCCCAGCGAGGCTGGCTGTGTGGCTGGGGAGGAAAGATAAGGGCGACAAACAGCTCTGCCACTTGTTGCCCCACAGATGGGCTTCAATCAGGATGACCCCACTGAGCTCAGTGGCTCCCA
Organism: Callipepla californica brunnescens; assembly: GCA_023055505.1. Classification (NCBI taxonomy): domain Eukaryota; kingdom Metazoa; phylum Chordata; class Aves; order Galliformes; family Odontophoridae; genus Callipepla; species Callipepla californica. The sequence goes on from JALIRH010000013.1 coordinate 8,346,149, forward strand.
CTCAGCTCATGCCAGCAGAAGCCCAGCACAGTGACGAGGCACCCTGCTCTCTGGTGGTACATAGCTGCGCCTGTCCACACTCATTTTTAGGTATTTCAGTTCTGAGCATCCCTCCATCCACATGGGACACTTGCAGAGGTGCTGCTCCAGGAGTGGGGAACGGACCCTCAGCAGCATCATCCCACAGCCAAAAACGCCGCATCCCGATCCGACCAGCCCCTCCTCTTCATCACATCGCTCCCAGCTCGGGTTTTAAAGGCTCAGAAAGGACCAAGGTGCCCAAACCCCAGCGCCCGCCTCCAGACAAGCACGTGTGCACGTCCTCCCGTTCTCCCAGCCCCGATCTCTCGCTCCCACCTCAAAGCGTGCAGCAATTTGGGCTTTCCCCTCCACCGTCTCGCAGCATCCCTGCAGCCCGTGCCGTGCTCGGCGCTGCTTTATTCCTTGCCTGCTGCCGAGGGAGGGCCGAAAGGCATGAATGCCGAGATGCCGAGACAAGTGGGAGGGTGGGAAGCGAAGGGAGAATAGCAGCCTCCTGGGGAGTTATTGACCACGGCATCTCCGAAGAGATAGGGCTGGGAGCTGGGATGGATTTGCAGAGGGGAAAAGTTGAGGGGTGCTCCCGAAGGAAGGGTCTGGGACAGAGCCTCCAGCAGGTTTGGGGAGGGGGGGTCACGACTGGGATAGGGATGTGGTCCCCTGTCTGTGCACAGTCATAGCACAGAGGATGCTGTGAGTCTCTCCTGCTCTATGATATCCTCTCCCCGTGAGAGCAGATGATTTAGCATCTCACTGTGCCCTGCGTCCCCACACTACCAGTGCCTGCTGATCCCTACGGCCCTTTGGGTCACTGCTCCCAGCTGGAATCTGTCACCTCTTAACCCCTCCAGCACCCCTGGGGTCCCATCCTCAGCAGCTCCCCAGGCCCTGTTCTCTGCTCTTCTTTTGGGGCATCTCCTTCTGGGACAGCTGACAGTGCAGAGCTATCCATCTTCCCCTCCTCAGTAACAGCTCAAAAAGGTTTTTAGAGCTATGCACAAAATCATACAGATTTTAACAAAGCCAGAGGGGCTAAATCTGGAGTCTGAAACATTCAGCTGTGGTTTAAAACAGACAGGAGAGCCTCCAAGCACCTTGGTCCCCCAGTGCTCAGCTCACTGCTGTGATCAGCACAGGGAGGAGAAAATCCCAGAGCAAGGCTGAAGGTGTCTGATCCCTTCTGGTGCTCTCAGCCAGACTTGGGCATCAGCAGAAAAGATTCATCTTTGGTTAAAGATGCAGGGGGGAGAAAGAATGAGGGGGGTGGAGAGAACACACGATTCCCGTGATTAAATCAGGCAGAAACAAAAAGGTGCTGGTGCCCTCTAATTTCTAGATTCACAGATTTTAGGGCCAGAAGGGACGGTGATGTTCATCTAGCCTGACAGTCTGTATTATGTGAAAGCCACTTGAAGGCAGACAGCGCCAGCAGCTCTTCTGAAGCAGCAGCAAGTGCTGGGGAGGAATTAAAAGGCTGTGATTCTCCCAGGGTGAGAGATGTGGGGATCCCAAAACAAGCCTCGGGGAGGAGGAACCAGGTACATCCACCCCACTGCTCACAGAATGAACAGACGGCTGCGCAGGGAGGGGAGAATCATCATCTCCCTTCTGCATCGTGCAGTTCCTTTGCTCAGCAAGCAAGGGGGAAAAAGCAAGCCCTTCCCCACGCCTTCATTCTGGTGAGCATATGCACCTCTATGCCCTGCTCCTCTGCTGTGCAGCAACTGCTGCTCCATTGGGCTCACACCTTATCCCAGATTCCCTCACCTGGGTACTGCATTTCCCACTCCAGTCCCAACCCAACAAGCACAACTCATCCCTAGGAGTGAAGCAGGAGGGCAGCTCCACCCTATTTCTTTGCCTCCATCCCATTTCAATGTCACTTTAACTTGAACGCGTGTGTACAGGGGAGAAAGGCTTGGTATTAAATTGCCAATCTGGTCACATGTTGCCTGGGATTTGGCCGTAGCTAAGCAGCACCACCCCCACATTCACTTTTTTGGCTGGTGACTCCTCTGCTCGGCGTAAGGCAGAGCGGCAAAGAAAGGGGGGTTGGGGGGGGGGGGAAGAAAAGGCAGGAAAAAAAAAAGCAAAAAGGCAAGTCATTGTGAATGTCAGGAGCTCCTCAGCTGCGGGTGTGACAGCGATCCTCCCCCTCCAAACTCGCTCAGGGTGAGAGCCAAAGGGAGAGGGATTTCATTAGGATCTGGTAGCGGGCTATTTTCAGAGCTGACATCTTACCCACAGCTAAAAATAGCCGGTCCCCTCCACGCAAACCAGGGTTTCTGTTCTGTTAAACTTTAATAAACCTCAGTGAGGCTCAGACCTTGCTTTCTCCCCACACTTTGCTCCCTTGCATGCTCCACTCCCATTTCTTTGCCCCGTCTCCATCCTTCATTCCCCTCCTCCTGGGTGTCCTCTCCCATCTCCCACCTATTGAGAACCCATCCCAGGTTCTTGCTGGAATCATCCCAAACATGGAGGTCCTGGGAAGGTGCAAGAGCACCAGGGCCACCAAACCAAGTGCAAAGCAGCAGGACCTTGCTTTGCTCACTCACAGAGCGCCCAGGGCACGTCTAGGAGGAGCCTAGCCTAAAAACAGTGTCCAACCACCACTGCTGGTCCTCATTTCTCCATGGGCTGCCGGCAATTCCCTTCCTTCATTAGCACCGTCACCCCACAGGTATTTATAGCCATTTATAGCCATTTATAGCCCACACTGACCCTGCTTTTTTAACAAAAGCATGAATTTAACTCCTGATGCTCCTCTCGCCTTCATCTTATCCTGGTGATCCAGAACACCCCAGTCTGGAACAACCAAGCTCGTCCCTTCTTGGTGTGCCTCCCAGTCCCAAATATTCCTTCTTTCTCTGTTCCCAGCAGAGTCCAGATGCTCTGGGCTCTGCTGCCTTCAGGACAAGAGCAATGGTTTGTTAAAGGATTCTCCAAGCGTTCCCAGTTCTTCCAAACTGGAGAATGGATCCATCTCTGCATCCTTTGCACCACAACGCACAGGCATGGGATGCAGGGGCAGAGTTGGAGGAGGGACGAGCTGGCATGGCACAGGGACAGCAGGGACAGTGTCATCGGGACAGGGACTGTGCTCTTGCCTTCTGCCTCACGCTGGGTGCACGCTGGCCCTTCGGAGCCACTGGCCGCCAGCCAGCCAGCCATTTCCTGGTAATCTAATAGCCGCAGCAGATGAACTGAAAATGCATTTCCTGCCACCGTGCTGTAAAATTTTTTATTAATGTAAGGAGAGAAACGCAGCCCTGGTCCAGGGCTGCCAGGGTGGGGGGCATCCGCTTTGGTGGAGAAACCAGGGATGAGGGATGTGGGGATGGTGACAAGGGGATGCTGTGGGAAGGTGGTGGGCATCTCCTGAGGACGCACGCAGAGGTAAGCACCAGGCTGGGGTTGTGTTGAAATCCAGCCCTTGGTACAGCTTCACCTTCCCTGTCCCGCAGGAGCATCACGTTCCTCTTTTCTGCCACCTCCAGCATTGCTGCTCAGGGTAGGATGGGGTCTGGGAATGGGGTGGCCTTGGGGTAGTGGCTCATGCCACCTTATCTCATGCATGGAAAGCATGTGTTTACAATGGGAGATGGGGGGACACATCCCTGCAGCTCTGCAGCCAGAGGATGCACCAAGCCAGGCATCACTCACAGGGATACTGAGGCACAGGTGAGTGAATTGTCATTCCTAGAGGCTGAAGTGCCCCAACAGCAACTCCAGGGCAAAGGAACACCACAAGTGGGTTTGATGGCATCCCCCAGAGCATCCCGTCACCTCCACCCCAAACACCCCACCCCAAGTCCCCTGTCCCAATTGAGGCCGTTCCAGTGCCACCTTGGTGGACACAGCCCCAGGATGGCAGGGCTGGAGACGCTGGCACAGCCCTTTTCCCACCCAGAGCCTGCTCCCTGCACCACGGCACAGCTAAATTGGAAAAACACACACAATGACCTCTTGTGGAATGTAGTATGAATATTTGATAGGTCTAATGTAATCATATCCAATCGATATAGGCAGGAATATCTCTCCTCCCTCCTGTGCTCTCACTCTGCCCTGTCCCTTCCTCTCTTTTCCTCTCTCTCCCTCACTCTCTCTTTCATTAATGCATTCTCCGCTTTACATTATTTATTAACTTCCTTCCTTTTTTGTGTTTTTTTTTTTTTTTAATTTAGAAAAAATAAATTAAATAACAGTGGTTATCTAGAGGCTCGTCCACTCCTTCCTAAGCGCTTTTGGGCCAGGCAGTGAGGCCCTGCTTTTATGAGGTCCCCCTAAAGCCTCTGGGCATGTCCAGCCATTGCACACAGTGGAGCAGAGGTTGCCACAAGCCTGAAAGCAATCCCCCGGAGTGCAGATAGAACTAGGAAGGTTGAGTCAGATGGATCTGCGTGGGTGATTTGGTCTCACCTCCATCACATCAGGAAACAGGCTGTCCCTTACTGTCCCCAAACAGATCCAGGCTGCTGCCAGCAAAGGGTACTGGTCAGACCCATGAATCAGCAGCTCATCAGCCTACAAGCCACAGTCTTAATTACTTGCTGAAACTCATGGGGTTGCAAGGCCGAAGCCTCTGTGAGACCTTAAATGCTGCTCCATGTCGTAAAACCTTTTTGCTGGAGGTTGTGGAAGGTTTGGGCTCAAAGCCCTGAAGTGTCCTGGGGAAGGAAGGGAGGAGAATGAAGCTCCTTGCACAGGGCTGAGCTGTCCTTGCATTCTTCCAGGGCTTCCAAGAAGGGTTGAACCCAGGGATGCTGCTGCTCTGCAGCAGGCAGGGTAAATGCAATGCCCCGTGCTCCAAATGAGGCTATTCTGGCAGTGTAAAGCCCTATCTCCACCATCTTCCCATGAAAAAGCACGTCATGGAAATCAGGAAACTGGGCTCATCCATGGTTCCTGACTCAGTTTCCCTTTCCGGTAGGCATGATGGCTTATTCTTGGTCTGCAGCCACCTAGCCACCTGGGAAGGATCCTTCCTGCTCCTGTGCTGTGGGACATGTAGATGTCCAGGGTATGGCCAGTGTTGTCTGCCATCCCCTGAGATTTCATGATCCTAAGTATCTTCAGTAAGGACCCTCTCAGAGCAGGCTGGAAATAGGACAGTGGCCCAGCCTGTGAGATGGGACAAGTGGCAAGAGCTTTAAAGTGAAACAGGGGAGACTTACGTTGGAATAAGGAAGAAGTTTTTTTACATTGACGATGGTGAAAGCTTAAAACGTTACCCAGAGAAGTTGGTGATCGAAGTTGGGCTGAATGTGGCTGGTGGCAGATGTCCCTGTCCATGGCATGGGGTTGGGCTGCAAAATCCTTTAAGGGTCCTTCCCCCTAGTGCACAGCTTGCAGGCTCGCCCTTGCATGTGCTGCCCAACGCTGGCTTTTGCTGTCTGCTGAGGACTACAGCCTGGGAGAGAACTGGGGAGGAGAAACAGAAGAATGCAAAGGGAGAAGGAGCAGAAGAACGTTTGGGCAGGGGAGGGCCGTGGGGATTTATCTCCCATCCCTGGGGGGCTGGAGGATTCACTCCCCCTCCTTACAGCCCCCAGGCTGTTGCAGACACATGGGAACTGGCTTCTTTAATGCAAACTGACTTCTTTAATGCAAACTCACTTACTGACCCTGCAGAACTAAGGGTGGAAGAAAAGACTGAGAAGAGGAATTGTAAAGAAAGCTCCAATTAGCAGTGTTGACACTATATATTATCCTCTGAGCCAATAGGCAGTGTGCCAGGGTGGTGTCTGGAGGTGACCTGGGACCCTGAGTGTTCTTGTTAGGACCCCGGTGCCCACATCTGCAAAAGGATGTGGGACTTGAGGTGGTTGCTTGACACCACGGAAGAGTTAAGGTTCAAGTCCCCCTTCTCTCCTGCATAATGACAGCAGCAGAAGATGGGGAGGAGGGGACATTCTTATTTCCCATCATCCTCTCCTAAGGAGGACAACCCAAAGCATCACTGAATGCTTGCAGTTGAGAAGGACCCACCAGTGGTTAGGACCGAAGAAGGTGAAAGCCTGTTAGAAGAATACAGCCCGGCCACCTTGTGTTAATTTGCTAGGAAGATTTGTTTCAGGTGGAAATCCTGGTTGGAAAGAGAGTGGGAAGGGGTCTCTAGCCCCTGCCCACACATGGTGCTCACAAGGCTCCTGATCCTTGATCCCTTGGGTATCAGACTTGGATGAAGCACAGGTCCCAGCCACACCACGGGGCTCAGAAGACAAGGCTGAGACTTCAGGGAGACGCTCTCCTTGCCAATACCTGCACTGTTCCCCTGATAAAAGTCCCATAAACCAGGTGGAGCTTGTCACTTGTGGTGTTTCAGCACTTTCCTCTTCATCTCCACCCCTATCAGCTCAAGGCATCCCAGCAGCATCCTCCTGGTCCAGCCCTGTGCTGCCTTTCCATGCATCCCACCCACGTCAGGTATGGAGACATGACAAGCACGTGCTGCATAGAGGAGACAAGGCAGCGAAGGCAGCAGGCAGCCCCCAGGCCAAACTAATCAGAGAGAAACCATGACGTAAGGGCAGGGGAAGCGGGGGTCCCGGCCTTTCCCAGGCTCTGCCGTGCTCCACGCTCGGCTTCCCTGCCAGTTTATCGGCCACTGGAGCATGACCAAGGGAACATTGGCCAGGACAGAACAAATAAACATCCGAGTTTGGGCTTCCTTCCTTCCTTCGAATAACCAAAAAAAAAAAAAAAATAGTCAGGGGATTAAATTAACTTTTAAAAGATTGAAACGAGTCAAATAAATAATTATTTAGGTTTCCATGGCTACGTGATGCATTCCTGAGGAGTGGGCAGATCAGCTCCCTGCCCTGACTGCAGCCCCCAAGGGGATTTGGGTTCTTCTCCTTTGGCTGGACTCTCAGTCACCATGAAACTCACTGTCCAGTATCACTGCGAGCTGCAGACATTCAGAGGCGACTTCACCCATGGAAGTGGACAATTAGGAGATGAAAGAGGCTTAAGTTAGCTTAAATTATTAGAAAATCCATCTGGACTCTAGTGTCTTCCACACACAGCCACCTTTCAGCCTTTCACAGCTAGGGGTATAGGGGTGCAGTCCTGGCTGATAAAGTTGTTTTGCTCTTGTTACTATTATGTTACAACTGCCTTGTAATAAAGGGGGAGCTCTTGGACCCTTCTTCATTTGATCTTTCTAAAAGGTCCTCCTGGATCCTGCTGTGCATCTATGATGATTTTGTTAAGTTGGGTTGAGCTGGGCTGGACTTCAGCACTCAGGCTGGCTTAGGTTGTATCACTGAGGCACATTTGATTGAGTTGTGTTTAGTTGGACCAGTTAGCTTGTATTGGGTGTGATTGTGTCACACATCTTGGGATGGGTTAAGCTGTACTCCTGAGTGGTGTAACAGAAATGCTAAGTCACAGCTTGAAGCAGTGATTGAGCACCTGGAGGAAAGGCAGGGTCAACCAGGGGAGCTCAGGTGCATGCAATGCACCTGCGTGACAAGAAGGGGTGGGGCCAGGATCCACCTTCCCAGACCTCATTTAAGGGTTGGCAGTGGAAGCAAGGGAATTTTGCTGGAGATTCCTGTGTACCTGAGGCCTTCTGAGGGTAAGCAGATTCTTTCCTTTGTATTTGTGTCTGCAGCTGTTAGATTTGAGCATATCCTCACTTGCTGCAGCATAGGACTTTACTGTTCTGCTGCTACTGCTGACTTTCATTACGTTATGGAGGGTAATGGGTTTAGCTGGAGTGGGCACTCAGTTTGGGTGGTTGTGCGTCAGAATGAAACAGTGCCTAAACCCATGCCGTTACTTTTCAATGTTTCTATTCCAAAAGACACTTCCAGGAATATCCCATATTTACTCAGCCCTTTTTTGTTCTTGCAGCTTGTGTGGAAACTGCCGCGTTTCCTGTAAAAATGTTAATTCCTTGTCCTGACCTGCGGAAGTATCCCCTGGATTTTGCCAGTGCAAAGCCATGAGTAAAGAGAAACCCGCATGTGCCCTGCACGTCAAGGAAAACACAATTTGACATCAGAGCCAGCAACGCGGCCTCCAAGAGAGCAGAGAAGGAATATCTCACACAACCCATTGGAAGGGACAGGAGGATACATCTGTGGGATGCATAGCAGTGACGTGCCTCTGACCTCGTAGCCCTGGGGTGTTGGAGCTGGTGGCTGGGATTGGCAGGGCCTTTCTCATGTGGAGGGCTAATTCTGTACCCTCAGGACAGGATGCGGTATCTCGTCAGCAGCACCCGCCTGGAGAAGGGAAGAGCATTGTGTGGGCTGTTGCTTTTTTTAAAAACCACTTGTGACCCTGGGAGGAACACATGTGAGCAAGAGGCATTGCTGCATGGAGGGGTGGAAATCGGGGAAAATTCCCAGCTCCCAAATCTCACAGGGAAATCCCTAGAAAGCTCCCTGGTTGCCTCTTTTTTCTGCGTACAGGCTTCTATGCAGCAGGAATCAGGTGTGACTGTGAGAGATGGTGAGCTCCACACCATCCTTGAGGTGAAGAACAACTGTATGACCTTGCAGTGTTGCTGCCCATCATCCAGTTCAGGAAGGGTATCCCTCAAGTTCCCAGTCTCTCCCCATTCTCTGGGTACCCAGCAGCTCAGGAAGTGCCAGGGGCAAATTCTCATGGAGGCTGAGATGCCTCTGCTCTGAGCTCAGCAAGTGACTAACTCCTTTATCCCCTCTGGGAGCTGTGCTGAGCTGCTGGGAAGCAGCAGAGCCCAGCCAGCTCCTCTGCCTGCTCCAGGCACCTCCCCCATCGCTTTCCTGAAGAAGGAAAGTAGGGGGGGGGCGAAATCTCGGGAAACAGAGCTGTGGTGACATGCAGCCACTCAGCGACGGCAGAGGGCTCAGGATGCCTGAATTTTAGAAAGCCATGGGTGGCAATCCATGTGAGTGCAGGCACACGGTGCCAGGGTCGGTGCTGTTCAGGCTGTATCCCCGTGTTAGGATGAGGCTGGGTGGTGGTGCTGGGGGCTCTGTCCGGACGGAAACAAGCTCGGTGCCCCCACCCGGGTCCGCGCTGCAGGGGACCCCGAGGGCTGCGCCCGCCTCGAGCCTCCATGGCCCGCCCGCAGGACAGGAGGGCCCGGAGCTGCCATCCGCGGGACAATGCGGCCCTCCAGCGGCCGGACCGGCTCCACCGCCCGCATCACACCCTCCTAAGCGCCGCACACGAGAGCCGTTGCTTCTCGGTGGGAAAACCCAGAGGTTCTGACCCCAAAATTGGACCTCCGCACCGCCTGCGGAGACCCCGACCCGCGCTCTCACCCCGCCACAGCGCCGACCCGCAGGGCGCATGCGCAACCAGCGCCCCGCAGCGCCTCTCTATCCCGCCACTCTCCTCTCTATGATTTCTCGGCGGGCTGCTCTGCGATTCCCTCCTCCCCCGCCGGGGGCGCTCTCGCAGCTCGGGCCCGCTCTATGGCGGGAGCCTCTCTATCACAGCCGTCTCCTCTCTGTGCCCGGAGGCTTTTTGCTCTCTATGGTGCGCGGCGCTCTGCGCCTCGGCCTCCCACCGACTGATCTCCGGGGGCAGCGCGGGGCGGGCACGGCTCCAGGTAACGCGGGGTTGCTCAGGACCCTCTGCGGTCCTACGGCGGTCCCGGTACCGTTGGAGGCTTTGCTGTGGGCCGGGGGGGTGGGGGGGGAGGGACGCTGTGCTTCTCCTGGAGGTGTTTTTGCTCTGAGCTGAGCGAGGGCTGCGGGTTCCGTGTGCTTGCTCCTCCTGCTGATCCCTGTTTGTGGATGGCAACGTTTGGTTGCTGTTTCTTTTCCAGCTCCACGCGAGGTTGTAGGTTTGGTTTGGTTTTCATCTGAGGGCTTTAAAAAGCGCAGCTGGTTGCTTCAGATGCTTATTGCATTGGCAGTGCTGAGAGCTCTGTGGGTCGGGGAGGTGATGAGATGCTCGGAGGGATGGATGTCTCCCAGGCAAACGAGGCCCACTCTTCCTTCCTCCTGCTCTCGCTGTGTTTCTCTTGCTGCTCCCCAGAGCCCTATGGCGTTCCTCTGATCACAGCATATTTCAGTGTTCTGCTCCTCCTGCTCAGTGTGTCACCTCTGCCTTGTGTGTGTGCTCCCGTCTCATTCAGCAGCTGGTGGACTCCTGGGTAGGTTGAGCCAAACGAGATTTTTGTGTATAGCATCTGCACAGGGATCTTGCCTCCCTTTGACAGAAGGGCAGAGCTGGAAGTTGAAGATTTCTCCTTTCTCAAAATCCACTTGTCTTCGTGTGAATGGTAGTTTAGGGCCTTCTTCCTCCTGCCTGTTCTTTGTGAATTTCAAGGGGAATTTGGTCTTGGAACCTTGCAGCTGCTGCATTTCACTGGTACCCAGGTAAGGTGTATCTGATATTGGCAACATAAAGATCAGAAGCACAGTGGAAAGGTAAATAGAACTAGGGGAGAGAGTTAGCTGTTCACATAACTAATTCCAGCCAGGTGAGTGTTGTTAGCTTTTGTTAAACAAGCTCAAAGGCAAGATATAAATTCTCTTTACTTATACAGGTTTTTTTTTTGTATGTGTGTTCGACTTCTCTCTGTTTTAATGCCTTTTGGAGACATTTAATTTATAGCTTCTCTCAGCTATTTGTGGTGTCTGCTTCCAGAAAGAACAACAGAGAAGCAAGAGGTCTCAGTGATTAGATTAAATATCTGGGTCACTTACCATTACCTGTGTTTATTCTCTGGTAAGTTTTGATACTGGAAGAAGACAGAGATAAAAAAGAACATGTGCAGAAAGAGATAACTGCAGCTGGAGCTGCCCCAGGCAGAGGCTGCTTTCTAAATGGATTTATAGATGAGCTTTTCCTATCAGTTTTGTGTCCTGTGTGAGGAGATATCAGGCGTGTGCAAACAGGCTTCCTTTTTTTTATTCTCTCTGAGTCAGTGGATATTCTTGAGATCCAAAAGCCAAAACAGAGTGAGTCTTAAGATTTTGTTTCTTTCACAAAGCGTAGTCATAAAGCAACCTGAGTGGTAACGCTTGGTTTGGTGAGTTAACTCATTTCTTTGAACTTTGTAAACCCAACAGGTGTTACTGTTTACTCCTGGTTCTCTGTAGGTCCTCTTGCAGATTTCCTTCCCTTAGCCAAATTTGATATGTGAACTTAATAACTAATTTGTTTTCCTACATTCTGTTTACAAAGTGGTGAGTGTTTGTAAAGCATTCTCCCAAAGCTCAGCATTGGCATAACTAGATGCCAAATTATTTCTGCAAAACCTGACATTCTGGTGCACAGTTTGTCTGCAGTGAAGATGCTAGAAACTCAGGATGCTGCAGCTCAGTCAGCATATGGAGAGAGATCCAGGAGCTTTGCAGGGTGCAAAGTCAGTTAGCAGAGGTCTTGCTGTCAGGCAGAAAGCAAGGAGCTGCCAGCACTCCTCTGCCTGGTTTGCAGAGCTAAACAGCAGCTTCTAACCTGAATCCAACTGAGTTGCAAGACAGCCAGATTCTGTGCAGCCTGCTGAGGAGGGCATACTGCATTTTAGTAGCTACAGAAATCAGAACTGTCCTTCTGCAGCTTGAAAACTGTCAGTGTGTGGTACACGGGCTGAGGCCGAGCACCTTGCACAACTCAGTGACTTGCATCTGAATCTCAAACTGTTATTTTTGAAAACTGATTCTACTTTTTTGGTTTTTTTTTTCCCTGGAATTGGCAGTCTGCTTTTTCATACTTAGCAAATTTTCTGGGAACATCCCCCTCTGCTGATTTTACTGTTCTTAGTAACTTTGGACGTTTCTGCACCAAGTCACCTATGAAGTGAAGAAGCAGGTTGGATAGCAGAAGCACCAACATCTGTACTCTGCAGATAAGAAAATGAAGGCAAATCAGAGACATAGGATAAATTCTTTCTGTGCCTGTGTCTTGCTCAGTGATACTGCATTTCTGTGTGCTTCAGATCAAAGCATTGTTGAAGTTCTGCTGGATTTGGGCCTGACCTCCAGAGCTTGATGAACACGTGGCAGAGTGCTTAGTATGGCTTTGGCTTAAAGCTTCAGGATTTTGCTTTTGTTCATTGTACTGAAGAGTTGTCACGAAACAACCTCTGGAATTCACCTTCTCATCTCTGGTCAAATGTTAACCATGGCTGGTTACTTTTCCATGCTTGCTGTGTCCTTTGGCAGTAGAATATCGTCTTCATTGTTTTGCATACTTTTTCTGGAACTGACCTATTTCCTAGATTCTTCAATTTCTTGCTTTCCTAACCAAGATCACTTTTCTCCTCTTCCCTGATGATTACAGCTCTTCCAGCAAGGGGGAATTCGGCTTGGGGAAGACCAGAGGGAGGACAAGACTTGCTGCAGATAAGGTTTTGCCAGTGTTTTGTAAAGAGCTTTGAACACCCAGCTGTCTCTTCTGGAAGCGCTTTGCCTGATAAATCCCAGGATCTCATCTGCTTCTCCTCAGGACGATTTTCTGCAGTTTATGTTAGTCACAAAATAAGCAAGATGCCCTTGTTTCTCCTCCTGTTTCCAACCGATGTTCTCTGATTGGATTAAATTATTTCTTTTAGAAATTTCATCATCTCCCCTAACACTGAATTCCCTGCTGCTTCCATTGCACTCAGTTGTTAGGGGTTTTCATTTGCTGCCTTCATGGTCTTTGCTAGCAGTGATGTCTGCATAAGTATTCACTGCAGCTGACCTAAACAAGGGTACAGCACACAATGTTGTGGAGATTCCTGCATGCTCTGTGTGTTTTTACCAAGAGCAACAGTGCAGCTAACTCACTTTGTTCTCCCTCCTCTCCTGGCTGTTTAGGATGTGGTGCCGGAGGCTGGTGTGCCTGCTCAGTGTGCCTTGCCAACGCACTGGACATCACTTGCTGAGGCTGCCCTGTGTCAGGAGGACCCTCACCACTGCTTTGTCTCGCTGGCATCACACGGCCCCGGAGTCCCTCAGCTGTGCCTGGCAGTTACACGGTGATCATCTAGGTAGGTGTGTGCTTTTGAACCCACTTTTGGGTCTCTGGGAGAAGAGAAGCAAGAATTGCCTGAGTTTGTTTCCCAGTGGTGGTCCTCTTCTGAAACAGCCCTTGTTTTTTAGAGAGATGTGTGCAGCAATTGGTGTTTTATTTTCCCTTTGGGAATTACCAAAGGCAGGATAGAGCAGGTTTGTCTGCTAGCAGTGAGTCTTTTGTAATAAGTGAGGCAGTGCTAACTCAGAAATTAGGCGATTCCTGAGCTGTTGTTGCATCTGAACCTTGCCCTTTCTGCCAGTTGTTTGCTGTGACTTGCAGGTGGGATGGCTGGTTTGGTGTATGTCCCAGCTCTCTGCCTTGTCCTCACTTGCAGGTTTCCATAAAAACACCAACCTGTGAAACAGTAAGTCAGAGCAGGCTTGTAGTCAACCTGTTGGTGTGGCTGGATGACACAAGCAAGCCTTGTTGATGTAAGTCATTCCTCCCTGTGGGAATGCTGAAGGAAAAAGCAAGGAGTGTGTGCCTTTGTGTGAAGTAAACCAGTTATAAATGCAGTCTAAGGTCAATTTGTCCTCTGTTTCTTTTTTTTGTACACGTCTTAGTAACTGATGCACATTTCACCATAGTGTTTGTCATCTGCAGCTGTCCAGACTCTGCCATTGATGTATGCTGGGGCTGGGTAGAAGGTGTTGCTACTCTAGAGTCTCTTGTAAGCCTGTTTCAATAGGGAATTGCTTAATATTTTATCCAACATAGTGGTCCTCTGAAAAAAAAATATTGTTTTCCAGATGGATGCTTGGATTTCAAGCTGAGCAGAAAGGGCTCTCCTATTGCTTGTGCCAGTTCTGTTTTCCCTCTAAAGGGCTTTGGGCATTCCTAAGCTTTCTCTGGAGGGAGCAAGGTGATGAGGATTTCAATGCTAAGTGGGAATTAGAGCTTGTGATGTGTGAGAGTGATTGTGGATGTAGTAAGACAGGAGACAGTGGCAAAATCAGTGCTCTTCACTTGAGACCTTTTGCCTGGTCATCAGTTGACAAGCTGATTCACACAAACGTGCTGAGTCAAACAAGCTCTGCGTCTCCTATAAGTTGGTCATAACTTGTAGGTTCTTCGTGTTTTCTTTTTTCCTCGCTTTCCACACCAACGCATCTTCTGTGCCCATGACTCTTGGCAGAGCTGAGGTATGCGGACACCCTGATGCGCTTTGATTTTGTGTGGCTGCGGGACCACTGCCGCTCAGCTTCCTGCTACAACGCCAAGACGAACCAGCGCAGCTTGGACACAGCTAGTGTGGACCTAGGGATCAAGCCCAAGGCTGTCCGAGTGGATGAGACCACGCTTTTCCTCACATGTGAGTACCAAAGCATCTTGTCTGGTCAAAACCTAGCCCGAGCTGGAATGGAGCTGGTTGATAGATCCCACTCTCAAGGCTGTCCCCTCCCAGAATACCTTCTCTCTGAATCAGGAGCTGTTTTGAGAGGAGGCTTAGCTGTAAGCAGATTCTAAACACTGCTGTTCTGAGTAGGGCTGTTTCTGTAAACACAGCTCAGTCCTATTTATGTCTGTTTTCTTTCCCCCCTTGCATTCTCCCTCTCCCCTTGATTACAGCATCTGTGTAATTTATTGGTTTGCATGAATGTGGCAGCAGTGCAGATAGTGAACATACCAAGAGCTGATTGACTTTTTCTTTGTTCTGTTTGAACTGGTGTTCCTTATCAGAATTCATATCTTGTGTCCTTCCTCCTGTGCTTCCCTGCTGCTTTTTTTTCCTTTTGCTGCAGTTTGCTTTCATCTATGGTACCTTCATTTATGGTCTAGTCATCAGTGCTTTACTTTTCCACGGAGTCCCGTTGCTGGAGGACAGAACTACTGAAGTACAAACGCTTCTAGTAGTTATGGCTTATACCAGATACTTTTTTTCCTCTCAATACCAGCCTAGATATTATGTTTTTAGTCAAAATTAAGAGGGTGGGGACAGTCCTCGGTTGATGGTTGCACTGGCTGTGGTTGCAGGCTGTGCACTGCAATGACTGACCCTCCCTATGTGTCGCAGGGCCGGATGGGCACGTTACACGGTATGGGCTGCAGTGGCTGGTGAAGAACAGCTACGAGGGGCAGAAGCAGCAGGTCATGCACCCACGGATCCTCTGGAATGCAGAAATCTACCGCCAAGCCCAGGTCCCCTCCGTTGACTGCCGAAGTTTCCTGGAGACGGATGAAGGGCTGAAGGAGTTCCTGCAAAACTTCCTTCTATATGGGATTGCTTTTGTTGAGAATGTCACTCCCACCAAAGAGGACACGCAGATCTTAGCAGAAAGGATCAGTTTAATCAGGTAACTAGTGGTTTCCCAGGCAGACAGCTTTGTAGTAGGACCATAAATGGTAGGCTGTTATTTCCTTTGTGTATGGAAAGATGCTGCCCTTGTATTGTGTGCTGTTGCCTATTTTGCACACAAAGGGTCTGGGTCTTCTGCAGTTTCTGGTGAGACCACATAGAGTTCCTAGGTTAGAGCTGCCTCAGGAGCATACAGTCACTTTTGTGATAGTGGGACTGTGCACAGAGAGGAGTGACTGAAGGAAGTAGCCCGTCTGGGAAGGCTTGAGCTTTGCAAGGAGAGAGATTTCCTGTTGTGACTTGAAAGGTTAAAAGGGCAGCCCTGGCCCTGGGAGCCAGGGGAGATCAAAAACAATTTGTAGCGCTCTTGCTAAAGAAAAATACTGGGAAACTTTTCTTCTGTGTTTGTTTAAAACACACCAACAGCATGGCAAGCCTGGGTTTGAGTTTCAAGTATTGTCCAAGCTGCAGAAACAGCTTAACTTGCCTTGAGCCATTAGAAGAGGAGAGATTCCTATTTCTGTTGATGAATAGCCACTCCAAATAGAAATTAAGGGCTCTGAGGAATATCCAGCCCACGTTTTCCTCCAGATCCTTACCCTCATCCTGTAGCTCTTGGGTCTTGTTTGTCTCTCCAAGGTAGTTGCATGGCAGAGTTTAGAGAAGGCATAGTGCAGGGGGAGGCGGGTGAAAACTCCATATCTTAAGAAAAAGAGAGGGAATTGTACCCGCAAACAAAGGTTCGGTGTGCTCTACTAACTTCTAATGTTGCTCTTTCTTTCCCTGATTTGCCTGGGACTTTGCAGTAAAAGGAATATCTGTATTTGTGGGGGAGAAGGAAGACTTGCTCTGTGTGAAAGATGGATGAGAGTGACCTCAAAGTGCAAGAGAAGGTTCTATTTTACAGCACTAATCCCTGAAGCACTTGGTGATAACTGCCCACCTCTTTTGCAGGGAGACCATCTATGGCAGAATGTGGTACTTTACCTCTGATTTCTCCCGGGGTGACACTGCCTACACAAAACTGGCTCTGGATCGGCACACTGACACAACCTACTTCCAGGAGCCCTGCGGGTATGTGCTGTTGCTGGTTCACAGACACTCAGCACAGAAGGCAGGAGTGATTCACAGTGGTGCAGTTTAGACTTCGTTGTTTCCAGTAGTGGTGCTAGTCACACAGTAATTCTGGATCTTGCCTGATTCCGTTGAACTGAGGTAGTGTGTAGGTTTCCTGTGCTATAACCTCCCAGGTCTTCCAGAATGCAGGCAGTGAGGGAGTTTTGCAGTCTTTGTAGTTTGTTGCTAAAGAAGTTTGCTTCAGCTTAATCATGCTGACCTGGGGCAAGCCCTCTTAGTCCACATCAGCACTATGTTTCACTGGCAGAGCTCTGCCAGTGGTAGCCTCTGGGGAAGGAGGGAGCAGCTTGTCTTGGCACAGCCTGCACTATCTGCTTCTGCCCTCCCCAGCTGCTTGAGTGGCACCAGAGCTGTGTGCTGTCCTCATATCTGCCCTTTGCAGATGCTTAGCTTCAGACTGGTAGGGATTTGCATTCTGGCAGTGATGCAGCCCTGTAGGAATGCCTTATCCAGCCCTTCGAAGCTTACACCTGATTGTGCTTCAAAATATTTTGGAAAAAAAAGTTTGTAGCTGTAACGTTTCCCAAATGCAAGTCTCCAAACTGCTTTTCCAATGTAGGCTCTGGGCTGCAAGTTCTATACCCAGCTGGAGAAAGAAAGGCAGCAGCCCTGATGGTGGATCACACTGAAGTGCAAAGGCTTCATTTTGTCCTTCAGTTCTTTTTGTTTTTAATCTGCTTTCATCTCAGTCTGGAGGGGAGTCATGGAAAGGCCCTGGTATTGAACTGTTGGAAGTATGGTGATTTTGTCTGGAAGTAGGACTGCAGGGGCCAGGAGATGTTACATTGTCCTGCTTCCTGCCTTCGAGTAGGATTTGCTCTTCCTAATGAGGCTGTTGAATTCCTGAGCACCCTAATAGGAAGGTTTTGTTAGGTAGAGCTGAAAAAACAGAGGAGCACCAAGTTGTGTGAGACGTTCTGGCTGCATGTGGATTTCAGAGCAGCCCTCTTAGGACAGGAAAGGTAGTGCTATTCAGGAGGTACCCTGCATGCCTGTGCCCAGCCTAGCACAGACTTTGTTCTGTAGCAGTGAGGTGTCAGGAGCAAGGTAAGCAGTTTGTAGTGTGCTCTGTGTAGCTAAACTTAAATCCTCCCACGTATGCTTCGGGTTGGCTTCCTTAGTTTCAAGTGGACAGCTAACTGTAGTACTCATGTGCTTTCATGGCCTGTGCAGTTACCTGCTTGCTTGACTTGTCCTAGGAGCTCACAAAATCTTTCAGAAAATTTTGATTTAATTAATTAATAATCAGAGCTGCAGCCTACCATTCTGTACCTTTCTTTTGGATAGGCATTTTCTAGTCTGCAGCAAAATAAAATGTGTCAAGCAATGGCAGTGTGGCCTATGCTAGTGGGCTAACTATT
Source organism: Callipepla californica brunnescens (assembly GCA_023055505.1). NCBI lineage: Eukaryota > Metazoa > Chordata > Aves > Galliformes > Odontophoridae > Callipepla > Callipepla californica. The sequence continues at coordinate 8,363,939 of JALIRH010000013.1, forward strand.
AATGCTTGCAAACTGTGGCTGTGCAGGTAAAACATGAATTTCTGGCTTTCCTGAGCACACCTCTCTGCCAAAAATCCTTTCTCAGACTGTTGGAGGCTTATTCTGAAACATGTTAAACATTTTAAACTGTCTTTGACCTGCTTCTAAAGGAAGTGAGGTGTTTTTCAAGAAAGACATGTTTATTTGTATGTCTGCTACTACATTGTGTGAAATCAAACAGATCTGACAAGTCTCAAATTATGACATAGGGTAGAGGAGAAAAAATCCCCAGGACATAGGAGAGTGTGTAGCATTATCTGACTTAGCAGGCAGCAAAGAGCTTGCCCTCACATGAAACTTAGTGCCCTGAGCTGCGGGAAGAGGCTATTGCCTTGAAAGCACAGGGCCACGAGATGTTGGGCAACCTGTGCTCCTGCACGTGTGGACTGCCTTGCTCTAATTATTCTGATCCTCCTGTGGGTATAAGGGACGTTTAGAGTCCAGATGAAAAGGTACTATGAGGCTGTAGTTAGAAGCTTCTGCCAAACACTTGGTGCGGGGTGAGGTTAAGAGACCTCAAGGGAAGATCAGGAGATAAAGGCTGCCTCAAAAGGTTACTTTTTTGATAAGTGAAGTTGATACACTGTGAAAACTGACAGTATGTGACTCAAGGCAGCTCCTAGCTGTCCTTAACAGTGTAAGGTCTAACATGCTTGAATGAATGGAAAGAAAGAAGCTTCAGGGAGTATAAGAGCAAAAGCTGTTCAGCTGAACTGGATGGCTTCCTGCTAGGGAGGGGGGGTATCCTTGTATGGGAACTTCTCATTCTAGGACTCTGCTCCAGGCTTCCCGAGGGGTTTTTAACATGTTGTCACAAGGCTTGTGTTGACTAGCTGTGGGAGACCAAGATGCATGTTCACTGATATAAGAGTGTAGTACCACCAGCATGTCTTTAGCTCCCCTCTCGTTCTGAGTTATTCTAGGGAAGTTGGTTTTATGCTTTTGAACCTCTGCATCCTACTTCCTGACCTTGGGTGTTACATTCCTGATCCCACACCACTTGCAGTTTCTCACCCTCATGTCTTTTGGTTTAGGAGACAGTGTAGACAGCAGTGCTCTTCTCAGAAAGCAGAACAGATGAGTGCTGAAGATAGAGCAAGTAGGGCTGCTTCTTACTGGGCCATCTCTGTTCCCTATCAGGTTGTTCTCACAACTGTTGTGAGAGCCTTATCTGTAGTGCCAGTAGAGGGAGGTTTGTCAGCATCCACAGGGAGTGTGTTTTCTTCCCAGGACAGGCAGCTGAGGTCTTTCCCCTTGTGCTCTCACCCATGCAGCATCCAAGTGTTTCACTGCCTCAAGCACGAGGGGACGGGCGGGCGGACACTCCTGGTGGATGGTTTCTATGCGGCGGAGCAGGTTCTCCAGCAAGCCCCCGATCAGTTTGAGCTGCTCAGTAAGGTGCCACTGAAGCATGAGTACATTGAGAATGTGGGAGATTGTCACAACCACATGATCGGAGTTGGGCCGGTCCTCAACGTCTATCCCTGGAACAATGAGCTTTACCTGATCAGGTAACATCAGAAGGATGGCTCATGCTTATGGGGAGGAGGTGGGGCTGGGCAGACTGTGGTGGTTTTCCAGAAGACAGCTTCAGTGCAAAACCATTGCATGTTTTGGGGAGGGGGGACCACAAAAACACCGTGCATTTCCTTTTGGGCTTTGCAGTGGTATTTTCAGGGAAGTGTAAGAACCACTGCTACAAAGATAGGCGTCGCTGCTGAGCTATGACTTATTTATTTTTGTACCTTCAGCTCTGTGGCCTTTTCCCCACTGAGTCCTATTTCAAGGACTTGGGCTTCAATAATCTTGCCTTTGTGTGCACTGTGTAGTAGCAGCAGCACCATTAGATGCCCATCCCTCTTTCAGACCTCCCTGGAGTGACCCTAGTCCTTTTTCACTTGAAATCTCAAGGCTCACGTTGCTTCTTTGGAGATACAGTAGGATTCAGCTCTCCTCAAAAAGCCCTTAAAAACTAGATTTGCCTACAAGGAACAAGGAGATCACGGAGTGATCCCCTTCCAAAGGGAGTTTGGGCTGCTCTTTGGAAATTCCAGCTTGGCTTCATATAACTAGTTTGCAGTTTTATTTTGAAAAACCCTTAGTCTTGTCTGTTGCTGTGTCTGTCTAATGTGAGTTGCTGGCACTGATATGCCCTTGTCCCCATGAGCAGCCTGCCTCTGTTAAAGCCTGTCCCTTCCTTAATAGTTTGGAGCTACTGGCTGACCAGACAGCAAACTTCTAGGGTGTGTGGGCTTCGTTTCTTGCAAGGAAATAAGTTTTTAATACTTCACTGATGATGGGCTTCTCTTTCATTCCCACCTTTTTCACCACAGCTGAGAAAGTAGAGGTGAAAAGCAGCAGAAACAGATAACACTTAACAGTGAACTCCTCCTTGCTCCAAATGTTCTGTAATCTCACCAAAGTACTGCTTCTGTACTCCTCACTGTTGCCTCCTGTATCCTGGCTGGTCTTATGGCTCCTGAGCTTCCCTCTGGAAACACGTGGCTGCACTGTGCGCATGGGACCACATAAGTGATCTTTTCCTCTTTACTTCTAGATACAATAACTATGACCGTGCAGTCATCAACACTGTGCCTTATGATGTTGTGAATCGCTGGTACACGGCTCACCGCACACTCACCACTGAGCTCAGGAGACCAGAAAATGAACTGTGGGTCAAACTGAAACCAGGCAAGGTAGGACTTTGGAGTTGGAGGCTCATGTGTTTGGTACGGGGAGGAGAGCAGGGTGCTCCTATGGATGTGCAGGTCTGTGGCCACTGAAGTTAGTGCTTCACTCCTTGTACTGGGGCTCTTCACAGCTGTTTTCATGTGCTTTGTATTCTAGTACTGGCATCAACTGTATGTGTATTCTTACTGTTGTGAAGGAATATTAGCTTCGAGACAAGGTAGAAGTAATTAATTTAAACACAGCCTCAGAGGAAAGTTAGCCCAGACTAGGGGAGAAGAGGAAGATCTTTCCAGTCACTGAATAAGGACCTTCAGAGGCATGAAGGCTGGGAGCAATTAGTGTTCAGCCTCTGACTTCTTCCAGAAGCCAAAAGATCTTTTAATGGAAACATAAAGAATGCATGTGGGAGGCTAAATTTACTAATGTTTTGAGGTTATATTTCAATCCTAGCATTGCTGGTGAGTCATAGGAAACCTGGGAATCTCTTCACTGTCCCAGAAATGCCTTAGCACACCTTGGTGTTAAATGGAAAAAAAAAAAAAAAGCAACAAACTCTGCCCTGAGTTAGGAAGGCTGATGCTGGGTGCAGTTTTAGAAAAGCTGGAGCTGCAGTTGTAGACTCAGAGGTGTTACAGGGTATGGCCTCTTCTACCAGCTGTGCCTGCTTGAAAAAGTTGTTATTCCTACAGGGTCTAAATTCAGCTTGAGCCCAGGGCTCCAGAAATGAAAATGAAGCAGAATTATTCACATCAGAGAGCACCAGCACCTCTCTATTCTCAAGGATGTCTGGGGAAATGACCTTAGAGGCTGAGGCAAGGATATCCAGCTCCAGGACCTGTCATGTCACAGGGTCCTGGCTCAGTGATGCTCACCCCTGTTCTGTTGGCCTTTCCTCTTCCCACGCAGGCGCTGTTCATAGATAACTGGCGTGTCCTGCATGGTCGGGAAGCATTCACGGGGTACCGCCAGCTGTGTGGCTGCTACCTAACAAGAGATGATGTGCTCAACACCGCACGCCTGCTGGGACTGCAAGCTTAGCCTGGGCCATCTCCTGTGGGGAGGCAGGCTGAGCTTCACGCCGTGCTGGTGCGTCACCACAGCCATCCTTCACATACCTCAGACACCTCCGCCCTCTGTGAGCAGTTCTCTGTGACTGCGTGGGAGAGGGAGCAGGTGGAACCAAAGGTCATGGGAACTTTATGGGACTGTATTCTGCCTTTTTCTGAGCTTGGCCAGCTCTCGCTGTCTGTGCATTCAGCCTGGTCTTTTCAGCCAGCAACTTTGTCTCAGCTTTGGTGAACTGGGACTAACCACGCTGTGAGAAGTGCTCCTCCAATCAAGTGCCTTCAGGATCTGAAATCTGTTTCTCTCTGTTGTTTGGCCTTTATTTTATTTTATTTTTTGGTCAGCTATCTTACCCATTTTGTTGGCATAACAGCAGTATGGATATAGCTGGGATCGTGTTTCACCCCGGGCCAGGTGCCTTCTAGAGAAAAAGGAAATGGCTGTTTGATGAAAGTGCCACTACTTAAACTGGGGGCTGTTGGCATGCATCTGTGTCTTCTTTCCTCTTAAATAAGCTGTGTACCCTTATCTCACAGGTCCTAATACAAGCCATGCTGCCTGAGAGCTGGCTTTGAAAGCCAAGCTCATATTGTTAGGGTATCTCTCTAAAGGTTTAGGGTAGACAGAAAGGAGCAAGTAGTGAGATGAGCTGCAGGTTGGAAGGAAGAGATGGCTTCAGATGGGGAGTGTGCTTCTCACATTTCCTTCAATAATATAATGCTGATCTCTCTGCTTGTTATGCCATACTTCAGTGGAGGGTGAAGCTCATCAGCTGCAGTGTTTGACACATTTCCCACTCTGCCTATTCTCCCGGTGTTCCTGAAGAAGGAATTTTTGTTAGGGCATCTTCACACTGACTGCTGGATGAGGCTGACTATTTTTTTCCACTTACCTGCATATGAAAGTAATGAATGCAGAGGTACCTTTCAAATCCTAGCAGCAGGAAGGTTAATTTGCAGAGTGTCACTCTGAACAGCTGCAGTGGAAATGTATTACTACTAAAAAAAAAAAAATTGAAACTTTAGAGCAAAAAAGGGGTTTTTAGGTTTCATTTTTAATTCTTCCATAATTTTGGGAGGTATTCACTCTGCTCTGACTGGACCCTAATATCTGGTCCTATTCACTTCTGGCTTTCCCGTATGAGAAAAATGCTGTTATGCCTCAGGTATAAATGGGTGGAGATGCCAAAACTGCTGCCTTCTTTTAATCTAAATATCGAGTGTATACATCCTTAAAAGCTGCTGTTCCTGTGGACTGAGCTAACTTATGCTTTCATCTGCAGTGAGCCACCACTGCAGCCATCAGGTGTTGAAGGGGTTTCAGAGTGAAGGCTGATGGGAAGCTGTCTGTCAGAGGATATGTAAGGAAGTGAAATGTGTATGGTGGCAGCAGGCTTGAAGTGAGCTGGCTTTTGTCAGGTACGTCTCTCAAGACTTCTGAACAGCCTCAGAAAACAAGCAGACGCTTGAGGTTCCTTTAGGCTGAGCCAGTGGGTTCCTCAAGCACCCTGCAGCATACATTACTTCTATTATTTCTTTGCCAAATGTTTAGTTAAAGGGTTCTCCATAGATGCCAGTTATACCAGCATAACTTTGAGCTTGAAGCTTTGCAGATCTTCATTAATCACACTGAAGTAGCAAACCCCTGCGGTTACATATGCTTCTCACACAACCCATCTCACGTGCTCCAGAGTTGTTCCACTTTGTACTTCTGTGTGAAGCTATGAGCTGGGGCATGGTGGGGAGAGGTGGTTACAAAATCATCTCTGTGTTAATTGACCATGGGAGGTGGGCAGAGGAGCCTGATCAGTATTCCAAAACATCAGAGATTTCTGAGCTGCTTTTGTCTCCTTTTGCCCCCAGGATCAGAGAAAAAGCACTTGGGGTTAATGTGGGACTCATCCCTTAGTTGCTGAAATGAGCTTTACTTCCCATTTTTATCAGCTGCAAGCCAAAAATCTGCCACTACTCTGAGCTGGAGTGTGCAGGACTGTGGCAAGCACAAGGGAGAACTGATTCAAAGTATATTGACAGTTGTAGTGATACAGGTGCCTTTCTGATGAGGAATGTGGTGATAGTAGCTCTGCCTCCCACTGAGCAGTGTGGAGCTGCCAAGGGTGGTGGTCTTCAGCCACCAAACTCCTCTTTGAGCCATCTCCAAGCCAGCACACTCCTTGGGGTGATTGTGTAATGTGTTCTGGGGGGAAACTTCTCCATGAATGTAGCAGAAACACATTTTCTCATAGGTATTGTTCAATTTAATGTAGCTATTTCATAACAAAATATGAGGTTTGTTTAATCTCGCGCTCCTCCTCTTCTTCACTTCCTAAGTGGACTGAGTTGTTCAAAAGCACGTTGTGATCATCAAAGCTTTATTTGTAGAAACAGAGCTTGCTGGTTACTACAGTCTGCCTGAATGGACATCTGTTGTGCTGTGTGATGGAACAGGTTGTTTGCTGTAATGGTATCTCATCAATTTTTGTAATCAAGCTTCACCAGTTCTTTCAGCCACTGAATGATGAACTTCTTTCTTCCTCCCACTACGCAAGGGCTCCACTATTTGTGTTTTTAAAACATTTCCCAAAAGTAAAAAAAATGAAGTGATGATGTACTGAATGAATTATGAAGTGGTCAGGTTAACAAGACGTATATTCCTAGCAATCATGAACACGATGAGTATGTTACCCATCAGAGGTGGAATAAATCTGAGAAGGGCAAATGAGTGCATTGCCATTGGCTTCTTGTCATTCATTCTATACACTGGCCACACGGTGGCAGAAGGTGCATGGAACAGTGTGAAAAATGAGTGTTCAAAGCTCAGTGATAAGCTAAACTCACCTGTGTCTCTAAGGCTGGTGCTGATTCTGTCTCTTCTGCTGTGCTACATCCATTTCTCTTGAAAAGCCCGGGGACTGCTGTTCAAACATTTGTTAGATGTTTTTTTTTTTTTTTAAGGAGCAGCAGGACATGGTGTACGCTGTACCGAAGGTGATGGTGAAGGGAACAGAGATGTGAGGGCACACAGAGGGGATTTAAAGGAGTGTGGAGAAAATGGGATGGTTTTGGAGGTGTGGGGAGGAGGAAGGAGCTGATCTAAGCACAGTCCAGGGGTAAACAGAGCTCATCAGGTGGCTGTTGGAGAGTACCATCTAACTTGAGGCCCTCAGTTCCCATCCATGTGTGTCCCAGTACCGACATTTTGGTTTCACAGCAGCCAGCTCTCTCTAAACTTGTGTACCTGAACATTTCCACATTGTGCATGCACCTTTGTTTATCTCTGCTTGCCCTCTGGTCCTTTCTAGTGACTCTTTTTGCCCTGCAGTGCCTTCCCTCACAACCTTCTTTGGGGCTTTATCCCCTTGGAATCATTCAGAACAGAGGAGTCTTCAATTCTTCAGTGAAACCAAGGTCTGCCGCTGAAAAATCCCTTTTGTTTCTGCACTTGCCATACTTAGATACTCAGCTAAGCTGAAAAATGTTTCTATTGTTGTCCCCTCATTTCTTTCCTTTTTGGCTATTTTAATACACAAACTATTTTGCTAGGTTCTTTCAGGTAAGTAAACTGAAAACAGTATTACAGCTAACAGTTACCTTAATTCAGTGCTGGTTCATACCAGAGCTATTAGGGTCAGGCAGACAGGAATGGATTTCCTGTGGAAGTGGGATAATATGAAGTCACAGGGAAAAAAGTGGAAGCAAATTAATATTCATCAAATATCACAGTTTTGACACATGGTAGAGGGGAAGTTCCTGGTCATTGACCTCTGAGACACGCAGGAAGGGTGGCCTGCTGCTTGTAGTGTGTAAGAAATAATGTGCAGACTGCACAGAAACCAGCTATCCTTGAAACATTTCCTTTCACCTCCTGCTTTACATGTGTTCTGCAGACTCTTAAGTAATCTACAGCAGCGTGGATGCCTCAGATTGAGTAGACAGAGCAGCAGAGTGTGAGTAGTGTCTTTCATGGGCCCTTTGTACCTGTTCATTTTGACTCTCTTCTGTCCCTTTTCTGTTAGAACTTTAAAGACCTCATTAGACAGAGAAATTACTTTTTATTTGTGGATGCACTGCTAATGGGAAACATCCATTTCTAGTTCACTATTGAAAGTGTAGATCTAACATTAACTGAAATAAATTCATTTTGGCTTAAAGAGCATGGCAACCCTCCTTTAACAGCACAGGCTGATCGTGTGCCACAGTGTAGTGTAATTGCTTACAACAGAAAAGCTCAGTGGAGTGATTTGGAAAGGGATAATTGTGCATGAAGAATGATACCAATGTATCCCCAAACTTAACTGCACAGGCCCTGTTCTGCCTCCCCAGCGTGGTTCCTCCCTGCTCCCGTGGGTCTGTGCAGCCATCTCCATCTTCACACTCTCCCAGACTGGGGTTGCCCTACTTCACATCAGTGTCAAAGCCCAGACTGCTCTTCCTGCTCCTGAGATCTGACCTCTGTAGGCTTCTGTTGGTATGTAACCTAGGACTGTAGCTCTGGAAGACGTTAGCTGATCCTTGATAGCCCAATGATGAGTTCCCACCACTGGTTTGTGTTCCTGTATGTTCTTTGTGGTTTCCTTCCTTTCTTATTATCTCTTGGGGCATTGGAAAGGGTTCTTGGCCAGATACCTCTGAAGAAGCAGATGTTCTCCTTTCAAGTTCCACGTCTCTGGAGTGAATTTCCTTGTTTTTTTGTTGTTGTTTTTTCCCCGTTTCTTAATATGTAATTAAAAACACATATTAATCAGTAGTGCAGGTTGCAACACCTGAAGAAACAGCTGAGAAGTATGAAGTCACAGAATCAGAGAATCATCGCTAAGGTTGGAAAAGACCTCTGAGTTCACCAAGTCCAACCCTCGCGTGTTCACTAACCTGTGTCACTCAGTGCCACATCTCTGTGTTTCTTGATCGTCTCCAAGGACAGTGACTGTGATCTCCTTTGCCAATCTGTTCCAGTGTCTCACTGCTCCTTCTGAGAAGAAAATCTTAATATCCAATCTGGTGCAACTTGAGGTCATCACCTCTCATCCTTTTGCTGTTACCTGAAGAATAGGCGAACTCCCACCTCACTACAACATCCTTTCAGGCAGTTGTAGAGTGGTGAGGTCTTCCTTCTGCTCTTGGGGAACCCTGAAAGCCCGTGAGAGGTGGCTCTATTGAGCAGGGCTTGGTCTGAATTTCACATTGTGATGACTTGCAGCAAACACGTGTGTAGATTTACTGATGAGATACAAAAACGCAGAAGATGGGGAGAAGAGGGCAGCAGGTTTTCTGCTCTGTCTCCAGCACTTGCATGACACGGTGTGTGCAGACAACTCTTCGATTCTTGACCTCGAACCCAGGAAGGCAGGAAGCTGAAGCAGGAGCATGCTGTAGTTAGCGTGGGCTCTCAGAGGGCTGTGGTCAACGTCACCCTGATGAAAGATGTGATGCTGCTCACAGAGGGCTTTGCATCTTATCCCACCACAGGAAGTAGCTGCTGCCTGTAATGGTGAGGTGTTTGTGCAGGCAGGCTGCTGCACGGGTAGAGTTTCCTGCTCCCCTCCTGCTGCTGGGGCAGGTGAAGCCCTTGCATGGACCAATGGACCATCATTTTGCTGAAGAGGGAAATAGAAGCTTTGCTCAATCCTAAAATTGGCCAAGCTGAGCTCTCGGAGCTTGCAGTGTCACCACATTCACCAAGAGACAGACACCCCTCAGGAGCAGCACAGTGAACAGGAACAGGATTTGACCCATCTATTCATTCGTTTCTGCTCAGAAACAGTATCTTCTCATTTCCTGGCACCGTTTTCATTATGTTGTGTTCTGAAATACTTGCAGAAAGCTGGCAAAAGTGATTTCATCTGCATGTTAATATGAACTACACGTTAAACCAATGCAGATGCTTTTTGTTCAGAGGCACACGAGAAAGGGCAAAGTTATCTTCCTACAAAAGTTTAGGGAAGGAAGAAATTAATGTATTCTGAGTTAACAGATCATGTGTGTCTGAGCCCTTGAGAACTTCCAGTATAGCTCATCTGGAAAAGCTCACGTGCTCCCCTGGCTGAGCTGCCTGAACACAGCCTGAAGGACCTAACAAGGCTTTGCATCACCAAATATGCAGCAAATCAGCTGGACGGAGGGTGCACATTGGTTCCTTCTCCTTTACCCTTCTCCTTTACTTTTCATATTTAATCTTGATACAGTGATATTGCATTATGCATCTGTGACTGTTACATAGTTTGAAAGCTGCAAGCGTACTTGTAAGTCACCATCATTTTCACCTGCTGTCTTTGGCACCAGCCCTCCAGCCTCCCCAGTGAAGACCTCCTGATTTCTCCTCACCCATCCATCACCCCTTTCTCCAGCTGCACCCCAGTGCTGGGCTTAAGCTTCTCTTGGCTAGCTCTGCCCAGAAGCCTTAAGCAGTGGATTCCTGAGCTTCCCAGCAATGGATCAAGTCATACAGCACAGGTCATGCTACAGTCTGAATCTGCAATGTGATTTTAGCTGTGAAAAGACTGCAGTTGGAAAGTAGCAACCCAAGCACTGCAGTGGTGAAGATGGGGTAGGACCTGCACCCTGAGCGTTCCCCAAACCCATGGGGAACACCTGCAAGCTGAATTACAGGAGGAAGTCCTAAAAGCCACGACGAATCTAGAAAATCTGTGACCGAAAGCTGAGTTACACAATGGTGTGGAAAGGTGTGAGTTTTCTGGTTGTCACTGAAGATTTGTTCTTCAAGCTGCAGGTGCTGTGCCTTTGAAGTCCCCCATCACAGCTTCCCACATTTCCTTCCCAGATGAGTGACCTGACCAAGTGACAATCAGCCCAGTGCTGCATATCCAGCTCTTGGACACAGCAAATTGCAGCCATTGCCCGAGAGACATTGGGAATGGAAGAAAAAGTTGTGAAGTAGGTACTGCATGCTGAGGGAGGGATCACCATGGAGATTTGGCCAGAACTTCCAGCCAGGAGTTCAAGGTGCCCTTGAATCACGTGGAGATGACCATGTGCATCCCTCCTTGGGCTGTCCCTTCCCACCATGTTGGATCTCCACAGGGAAGACCAAGCTCTGCTCTGATGATGACACTGCCCCGATTTCTCCTATCTGGGGGGCCAGCAGCCAAGGCAATCTCATTTAATAATGGGTATGTTCCTATCTGGTGAGATGCAAGAGAACTGTAGAATCTTGGAATGGCATTGGTTGGAAGGGACCTTAAAGGTCACGTATTTCCAGCCCCTTACCTCGGTAGGGACAGCTTCCATATCTATGCGTCTTTCTGTTAAGCAGGCTGAATTGTGGAAGAAATCCATGGATTGAAATGAATGGAGAAGGGTGATGGCCATCTCCTGTGGTCCTGATCATCAAAGCCATAAGGTCAGGACTCCAAACCAGCCTCTCTTTTTCACGTGCATGCCGCTGGCTTTGAAACAGAGCTGGTGGTTCTGAAATTGCATCTCAGAACAACCTCCCTGGAAAAGACTCTTGGGTCTTTTCCTTCTAGGGGTTGACAGCCTGATTCTTTGTCTCTGCCTGCAAGGTGGAAGCTTTTCTCTTTCTACTGACAGCTTCTTTAGAGTCCTCTTGTCATCTATGGTTTCAAAGAATAGCAATCCTCACTGATTCCCATGTTGTGTTTATCAGAGCATTACGTTTCCTTCATCTCCTTTAAAGCACAGAGCCTCATTGCCGCTCTAGGTGTAAAAGGGAAAGTTCTTTAGACCCTGCTCACTCCCATTGGCATCCTCCTGGCACTGGGATTCCCTGGCACCCGGGATTCCCCGCACAACGCAGTGCCCGAGGCCGCCCCTCTCCGCTGGCAGGAAGGAGCCCGGTCTCCCCCACCCACAGCAAACCCAACGGGTGCAGAGGGGCTGAGCCCGAGCTGCTGACTTCCTCCCAGGCTGGGAGAGCACGGCAGCCTCAGGAGATGCAGCGCTGCCGGGGCCTTGGCTCCGTCGTGCTGCTGCTGCTGCTGGGTGAGTCGGGGCTGGGATTGCTGCCGGGCAAGGTGTGAAGCCAAGGGCTGGCGATGGGCAAGGGGAGGTGGGATGCAGGGTGCTGCGAGCACCCGGAGCTGAGGTTGGGGCTGAATGGCTGCTGTGCTGCCTCCTGCTGCTCTGCAGGGCAAAGCCTGGCTCTTCTCATCGAAATCCCGCAGGATGTGGTCAGCGGCACCGTGGGGCAGTCCGTGCTCCTGCCGGTCTCCTACAGAGTCAACAGCTCCCTTCGCTTCCCAGTGTCAATTCGGTGGAAGTTTGGGAACAGCCGACAAGTGATCATCACCACCTGCTCAGTGCAGAACTGCTTCCTGGATGCTTCGGGAGCTCCCAGTAAATGCTCCGCACTATATTTCCCTCATGCCAAATACCGGGACCGCGTCGAGGTCTTCCCTGAGAACGCATCCCTGCTGCTGTGGGACCTACGGCTCAGTGACAGCGGGCTGTACAGCGTCACCTTCACACAGCAAAACCAAAGCAGGAGGATTACCCTGGCCGTGCACAAGGAGCCTGTTTCCTCCGAGCATCTTGACGAAGGTAAGTGCCCGTGTGCACGGACAGTTGTGCTCCTCGATTATAGAAGTAAGCCCACCCTATTCTGCTCTGCCTGCTAAATGAGAAGGACGAGAGCTTCTTGTGCATGCTTCTTGTGCACGTCTTGTGTTTATGTGAAATGAATGGCTTCATGTGGGAGAGACGGGCTCAGAAACTGATGCCCTGGCTCTTAGTCCTGTGCCAGAGCAGATCCATTATTTGCTGAGCTTAATGGGATGTTTAGAGATAAATCATTAGCCACAGAGGCTGTGAAACTTACACCAAATATTCTTCTACCACTTTGGTGCCACCCTACCTTAAAAAGCAGGGGAAACGATCTCTGCTGCGGTATCTGCCAGCCCTGCATTCCCTTAGGAAGTACTCACAGCACGTGTTGTCTTCCCAGAACCAGACAACAAGCATCAAGACAACATCCATTACTACATAATTGGAGTTTGCTCTCTTGTCGGCCTCTTGCTGCTGTTCCTGGTCCTCTGCATACGGCGATGGGGTAGGTGGATCTGCTCCTGCATTTCTCCCTTTAAGGGAGTGTTTCTGGGGGATAAAGGCAGCAGAGGGCTCTTCTGACCAAAAATATTCCTTCCCCAAGAGTTCCCCCTTGATGTGCCCCTTCTGCCATTCCTGAAAGGTTCCGAGTTTGTGACGCAACTTAACGAAGCAGAAGCAGAGTACGGGGAGGTTTTGGTTTTCTGCAGAACCTAGATGGTTTAGTGCTGAGACCAGAACTGAGAAATGGCATCACATCTAGTCAATCCATCACAAATTGATGGATTCAGAAATGCACCCTCTGAGTGTTGACATGATTATTCTGTTGTAGACACTTTAGAACTCCAGCTGGGGAGAATATCCTGGGTGGTGTCCACTTGAAAATGAACCTGTAAGATGCAGGTCTCTGCAGCTTCCATCAGCACCTTCACCCCTCAGGATGCCTTTGTCAGGAAGCAACTGCATTTGTTTCCAAGTGGGAAAAGTAACTTGTACTTGAGTAAAATAGCCACAGAGATCTCCGTCTTGACAACAAAATCCACATCAGCCCCTGGTGAATGTGCCAGCAGTGCACCTCGGGTTCCCCAGGGCTCAGGGAGAGGAGGGCACAGCGCATCAGTGTGTCTGTTGGGTACTAAAATTCTCCTTTTCTCAAATGCAGTGTGGCAGAAGAAGATGGGAACCACTACACAGCAGCAGGTACAGGCAGTTCTTCTGAAGGCTCCTTGGGTAAATGCTTGCTGCTGGCTTGAGTAGGATGCACTGAGCTGCAGGAATCATTTGCTGAATATAAAATTAGGAAGTTGGTTAGGTGCTGTAAGAGTAAGTTGCAAAGTGCCTGCCCTTCCCCCAGATGCACAGTTCCCCTTTGCCTCCCACCCAGAGCCCAGAGGAGCTGCTTTTAGGGACTTGAGAAGCCTGAGGACAGCTTTGACCAACAGCCGCATTGAGGAAAAATGGTTACATGCAGAGAAATATGGAGACAGCCTCTCTTGTCTGATTGCCAGCCTTGTGAATTCATGTTCAGAATGTCTTCAGGGGTCCACATGGGCCATTTAGGGACTCATCTCGTGCAGGGTTCCACCCGTGAGAAATAAAGCCCAGAGGAAGAGGCAAAAAAACCTCAGTAGGAGACAGGAGAGCAGGACAGCCCCATCTGCTCTGCAGGCTGTGACTCCTGAAGGACCTGGCTTTGTCTGAGAGGTCCTTGGGTAAAATACTCCTTGCTGTCTGCAGTCAGCAGCTCTGGATCCCTTCTGATTCCAGCACCTTTGGTTTTCTCTCTGCTTCTCCAGGCCTCAGACACAGAGGATATTTACAACACCATGGCAGGGGACGTGGTAACAATTTATGCCAGAATTGGAGAAGACATGGAAGAGACAAAGCCAAGAGCACTGCCAGATACTCTCTATGCATCTGTCACATTCCCTCATCTGCCTTCTGCTTTGGCTCCAAACCTTGCAGGAGATAGAGCTGCGGCAGAGCCAAGGTGATGCTGTTGTCACTCTGTCCCTTGAGACCAGACTCTTGGTGAGCCCACTCCTGCCCCATGGAGCAACTGGAAATGCATTAGTTTGCCTCAAACCACAGTTTCTCTTGAATTTGAGGGATGAGCTGTTTGTTGTTTCATCTTGAGAGCGCTTCCTGAGAGCACAAAGATGCTAAACGCAAGAGAAAGATGCCTAAAGCAAAGGCAAAACAACAGCTCACCCATGGGAAGCTCAATTTCATAGACACCTTTAACTTGAGGTATAGTGGAGATTGTTGAATGGATTTCAGTCTCGTGTCCCAATTGCCCTGTCACATTAAAAGCATGTATGAAGATCTTTGGACCTGGTGTCCTTGTTTTTATGGGCATGCCAAGTAATACTTGAGCAGACCTTTCCTGCAATAAATTTTGCTCAAACTTGGGGTCCCATGGCAATAGCATTTTAGGGTATCTGCAAAATGCAATGAGAGAATAGATCAATTTTGTTCTTCTTTGGGTTCTCTGGGTTGCCTGATCTTTCTGCCCTTCGTCAGCATTGAAATGCATTGTTGTTTATTGTCAACTTGAAGGAGTGGCTGCTGTGTCGTGGCTGGGGTGAGTTAGAAGCTGGTGATGGGAAGAGGAAGAAAGCAGCATGATCTGAGCGAGCCCATTCCAAAACAGAGGGCAATTACAGCAGGTTCTTGAATAGTCCATACTGCAGTTTTTACTTTCACTTAATCATGCTCATAGAAAAATGCTTCACTTTTTGGCATCTAACTTGCTTTGGGGCTAGAATTCTCTTTCTGCTATCCTCAGTCTTGGGCTCGGGACTTCTTCTTTCTACCTAACAGGTGCCACGTAAAGAGAGCTGCAGGATTTGGGTGATACAGTGCCTGATTCTGGGAGAGTTGGGAAGTATTTGGTCCACACACCTCCACAGAGGCCAGTGTCTGTTGGTGAGTGGCTAGATGCAACATCGACACCAGATCTCTGCAGTTTTGTGCTTGCCAAGTCCTGCCGTCCATGCTGGGTCATACACAGATGGGATAGCTGTGCTTGTGGCACGGTGTGGTTGAAACTCCATGCTTCTTTGGTAGACTGCAAGAGGAGCCCAGGGGATGGGAAATAAGGTATTCATGCAGCTAAGAACTGGGGGGAGGCATAGAGCCATAGAATTATAAAGACTGGAGAAGACCTCTAAGATCATCTAGTCCCAGTCTGTCACAGATACCCCACAGCAAGCCCATGGCTCTGCTTGCATCCCATGCTATGTGTAAAACACAGAGCAAACTGCAGAAACCAGTAAAGCACAAGCTAAAAGAGAGGGGAGGAATGGTTGGCCACATTTTCTCTGTATGGTTTGCCTGCTGCCTTGTTTCTGACCTCTTCCCTTCCTCTGCCCTGATGTTCTGCTCCCCTTCTTGCTTCATGCTCTACTTGCGGCATTTTGCCCCCATCTCCGCCATGTCATGGCTAATGTCTTGTGCTGCAGCCTCATCAGCTGCCTCTGCCCTTCCATTTCCTCCTCTGAGCAGCTTTTTTCACAGGGCTCTGTCTCTCTGGCCCCTTCTCTGACTGCTCTTTGTAGCTTTTAAAGGTCAGTGTGGCTTTCTTTGTGGCTGCAGATGGCTTGGTGCTCACAGACCTCCCCCTCACACACTGCTCGCTGCATCTCAGAGCAGCTTCCTCTGACAGATACTTGCAGCCCTTGATTTCAAAGGCTCACCTAGTGCACCGTTCCTCTCAGCAGCCCTGCTGCTTGTCCTAGTTTCTTCTTCCACATTTTAATCCATCCCATGTGTCTGAAAGTCATCTTCTGCTGAGTGTGACGTACTCGGAGTGGGACAGGGGTGCCAAAGGGCATGGAAACTGTCAACATATCTGAAGCCTTCTTCACCTCGGTCTTCATCAGTACGACTGGTCCCCCTTGGTGGGAGGGGAGCAGGTTAGGGAGTACCCAAGCCAACTAGCTGTATGTAGGCACATGGGGCCTGATGGGATGCACATACAACCTCTGAGAGTGGCTGATGTCACGGCAAGGCTGCGCTTGGTTGTCTATGGGAGGCTGTGATAACTGGGAGAGGTTCATGAAGGCAGGTGGAGGGCAAACATCACTCCTGCCTTCAAAAAGGGGCAGGAAGGAGGATCTGGAGGAGCTCCAGGATGGTCAGCCTCCCCTCGAATCCTGGGTAGGTGGGGGAAGCCACTTCCCAACATGTGACAGGCAAGAAAGTGATTGGTCAGCGTGGATTTATGGATGAGAAATGCCATTTAACCAAACTGAAAACCTTCTACATTGAAGTGGTTGGTTGGTAGATGAGGGCAGATGCTTACCTCAACTTTAGTGAGGCTTTTGATGCTATCTCCCTAAACATCCTCATGTCAACATCATGTCAGAGAAGATGACGAAGCGTGGGTTGGGTAAGTGAATTTATCAAGCAGATGGGGCTGAAAAACCAGGCCAAGACATTCAAAACCAAACTGAACATGGTCCTGGTGACCATCTCTAAGAGACCCTATGTGAGCAAGCTGCTGGACTAGAAAAAGTGCCCGCAGGCCTTCGCTGCTCTGCCATCCTACCCACCCAGAGTGAAAAAGTGTCACAGGGCTTTACCAGAACTGATCTGGTGGAGAAGTCACATTACTGTTTGTTTGTTTTTTATCTGTCTTTTAACACTATGTGGAAAACCCTTCAGCCAAGCACCTCCTGGTGAAGATCAGGGTGCTCCAAACTGCCTGCAACAGGAATGCTGAGATCAACCAAGGAATGCAATTTTCTTCTTCATCCGGACACTTTCTAGCAGATATCAATGATTTGTCCCTTTGTGACGAGGTGTGTTACAGCAGTGTGGGGCTGGAAAGTGATGCCTGAGGTTGTGCCTTTGGACAGGCTGTGACACTGGGTACACATCTGCTGCTGGTCAGCTGCTGTTATCTCTCTCCAACTGCAAGAAGGTGCCCTGACCCAAAGCAGTGTATGAACAACTCCTCCTCGCAGCTAGCATTTACAGGTTTGTGCTGCTGTGTTTGCTATTTGATCTCTCCCAGCCCTTTAAAAGGTGCAGGGTGCAAAACAAGTGCCAGAAGAGCTTTTAAAGTACGTATGAAAGGAGTTTACCTCATTTTTCATGTCGTTTATTTAAGATTAAGGGTAGAACATGACTTTAACATTTTCTTCCAAGGAGTTGTGGAAGGAGTAACATGGTAGAGTATCCTGATTGGTAAGCATGTCTCCTTGGAGAGGTGGGTATGGATGCTGGGAACGTGGTGGGAGCATCCCCTCCAAGGAGGGGAAGGAGCTGCTGCTCCCGGTGACAAAGTGAATTTTTCTGCTGCAGCTTAACACCATCACCTTCACGCTTCTTTTAATTGCTTTCAGTTTTGCAGCTGTCCTGAGCACCCTGGGTGCAGCACTGCTTTGCTATGACTGAATATGAGTGTATAGTGACATGACCCTGCGCTGAGGAACCAAGGAGATAGGAATAGAGAGCATGCACTTTGCTGGGCACAGGGAAATAGAGAAGTTTTATTAAAAATGAAAATGCACCGCTGGCAACAAAACAGTGTGAAGAGATCCAAACTGGAACAGCCTCTGCTTTAGCAAAAGGAAAAAAAAAAAAGAAGAAGAAAAATAGAAGGAAGAATAAGAGGGAAATCACTGTCTGTGACAAATCATAACATGAGAAGCATTAAAAATCAGAGATGGATCTGCAAGGTATGCACGGGTTTCACACGTGGCCAAAATTGCTGAGATAACCATACCAAAAGCACCAGAGAAAGCTAAGAGCCTCTGCAGTGGTGTCAGAAATACTAAATTTAGGGGTGGATCTACTCCAGATACTAAATGTGGGTGGTGAGGCACTGGAGCAGGTTGCCTAGAGAAGTGGAGGTGGTGAAAGGCAGGTTGGACAGAGCTTGGAGCAACCTGATGTAGTGAGAGATGTGCCATGGTAAGAGATTGGACCAGAGGATCTTCCAGCCCAAACCACCCAGTGCTTCTATGATTCTGTGTAGCAAAATGAGGAATAACAGGGAGAAGTATGGGCATATTAATTTGAAAAGAGATTGGGGTAGAGAAAGGAAGGGTTGAGAAATTGGAAAGAGGACAGCAAAATACAGACACCAAACATGGGTCGCAAAAGGCTTGATGTCATCAGGTGGTTCAGATGAGTTTCCCTGGCTCAGATGGAGTGTGGATAGGGGTGACAGAGCAGCCAGACTTCACCATGTTGGTGGTGCTTCCTTTGGGCTTCATGACATACTCCCATCACTTCCTAGGGCTGTGCAGCCTGGTCCCAGCTTCCATCTCACTCTGGTTTTGATGGCCCAAAGGAGTCAGATGGAGCTGGCCATGCTCAGCAGGGCAAGAAATCTTTCTCTGGAGCTCTGGCCCCAGGCTCCAACCTCCCCAAGCTTCTCATCTCTCTGACCATTCAACCTGGTCCCCAGGTGCTCCTTCAGTGCATGCTTCCTTAAAATGAAATTCCTCTTGCAGAGAGCTTGTGACACATGGGTGATCTCATTCTGGATCTGCTTTGGTGGAGGACAACACCACTGGAAGTGAAACAAAGCCCCTGACACTGCCAGAAACTGCCTCAGGGAACTGGGATGCTCTCTGGGGGAAGATGCATGAAAGTGATGGAGACGGATCTTCTGACCTCACCCGGAATTTATATTACTTTCAGAATAGAAATAGGAACCCCTCCTCGGATTGGAGTCGGGTGGGTTCTTCTCCCTGGGCCGTCGCGGCCACCAAGCGCTGCATTTCTTGCAGGGCCACTTCTGGGGCACGGCCTGGCTCCTTGGGACGAGACGCCGTGTGGGTACGGGATCGGGATGAGCATCGCAGCGCTGGGGCGGGAGTGGCTGCTGCCGGCAGAAACCTCCCAGGAAGGAGGAGAAGCGGCAGCAGGGGCAGAGAGGAGCAACCAACGGGGAGACGTGAGCCTGGAGCCAGCCCAGCCTCGGCGCTGCCCTGCGGAGCACAGCATCAGCCATCCAGCCTCGCAAGCAACAACCTGACTCGAAATTAGGAATTAGTATTTTTTTTAGTACAGCAATTTTGAGTCTCTTCCCCTCGACGGATGCTGCTGCACCACCCCGTGGAGCTGCTGGGGATGCTCCTGGCAGGTAAATGGGGGTCTGATGCTACCCAGTGGGCTCGAGTCTGAATCCTCACCTGGGGCACACCAGCACAGGATTAAGCAGTTGTGTAATTACGCATGGGGATCGCTGGTCTATACGGGTCAGGCTTTTTTAAATGGGGCTAGATGCTCGTCCTCCAAGGGAAGAGCATTTCTGTTCTGCTGTCCCACGGTAGAGGAGCTAGAAGCAGCTCAGGAGCATGCCACTGAGGCTAAGAGTTTTCTGCAGGTAAGTCTGTACCGAGATCAATCTACATGATAACACAACGTTTATATCACCGCGGTGAGATTACTACATATGCACTGGTGGTTTTGAAGAACAAATGTACAAAGGTTTTCAGGCTGAGCATCTAAAATGGGGAAAAAAGCCTGTTAAGGTATATGCAGTAGCTCAGGTGTCATAGAGTTAGTGAGTGCTGAGTGTGTACAGAATGAGCTTGGGATGTTGCAGTTGTAAAAAGGTGCTCATAATGAAGTATTTTCTCTTATTTCACGTTGATGACACTGTGTGAAGAGTGTTCTTCTAGAACAAGGGGACTTTCTGTTATAAACTCACTTATTCTCCTTGCATGCAGTTCTCAGGTGATAAAGGCACAAGAATAAAACCTGATGGCTGTTTCTATCGGTTGCCAGCATGAGAATTGGAAAAACCATCAGCTGGGCTCGTTTTGTTTGCCTCGTTATGGCTGATTTCTATCCTGCCCTGCAAATTTCCCAGGGGAAATAGCAAGTTTGCTCAGAAAGGATGATTTTCAGGAGGGTTTGCAGTGTGAATGCACAGCAACAGCTTTCATCAAGGGCAGGAACTGAGCTGTGGTGGAGGGAGAGGAGGAAGCGCAGCCTGCAGTGCCCGCTGTGTCTCTGCCTGCTCCTCCCCACCTCAGGCCATCTCCTCAGGGTCAGCCTGGCTGTCCTGCTGAGGGAAGGAGGACCTCAAACAGAAATCCTGGTGTTTCCATCAGTAGAGGCACAGGTGTGTTTGTAGTGCGAGGAGAGCCACTGGCAATTCACTGGGTTTGTGCCTGGCTGATAAAGACCTTTTCTTACGTGACTGTTAATGTTTCTAGGTAAACAAATGCCATTCCTCTCATTTCCTCTGCCTAAGGTGCCTCCTCCCTCTAAACTATTTACTCTCATCTTCATTTGTTTGTAAGGACTGCTTTACAAGCCAGGATTTTAGCTGTTATGTCTGCTTGGCTTTCTCTGAATACTCTTTATTCCGTTTGGTCTGGGAGCTGTGACCCCTTGAAGTCCTCAGAGCCTCATGAAAAAAAACAACGCATATTGCCATGCATTTCAGGGAAGCAGCTCTATCTCACTCAAATGAGAGCTTTCAGCTCCAAACTAGATCAGGAACTGGGAATGAGATGATTGGGAAGTGCCTTCTGGGCACAGGCTGCTAGGGAAGGGCACCCTTACACATAAGACTTGAGTAGAAATGGCCTCAGCCCTGCAGACAGGTTTCTCAGAGCATCCAATACAAGCTCCCGATGGGATGTCACAACGCCTGTGTGCCTTGGCTCAGTGAGTACCACGGTCCCTCCTGAGGGTTGCTTCATCTCCCTGGCTTGTCTTCTCTCCATCTTCTGCCACGCAGGGCTGCTGGTGCCTTTGAAACAGGCTGCAGAAGTGGAGACAGTCCTGCAGAGAAGAGTGGCCGTCGTGGGTTCCTCAGTGCTGCTTGTGAGGCCACTTAACATCACACGCATCCATTCTGTGCAATGGGAGCACCTCAACGGCACCGCTTTCCACACCATCCTGCAGTATGAGAGGCACAACCTGACCGTCCATGTGCCTTACATTGCACGAGTCCACCTGCATACATCCAATGGATCTCTCCTCCTGGAGGACCTCCAGGAAAGTGACAGAGGCATCTACAGAGTGACTGTCAACCGGGAAGAAAGGGAGAGCTTGATGATCTCGCTGGATGTTCTCAGTAAGTGGTGGCCATGAGAGAGAGGAGTGAGATGATAGATGCAGGCAGTATTTTTGAATATGTATGGATCATCAGTCAAGTGAAGGGGCTTGGGGGAAGGGATCTGGATTAAGTTTAACAGGCCAGATATGGGGAACTTGGACCAGCCATGGATAGAGATCTTCCTAGAGAACTCTGGGAGACCACTAGATCTGGTGATGCTTCTTCTGCATCTGGATGTGAGAAAAGGCCTGGCCCCATACCAGAAGGTCCCTTCCAACCCTTTTCTGCTCTCTGAGAAGCAATGGAGAGGTTGGCAGTGCTGTGGCCAGTGTTACCCATGCCACGTCATTTCCAAGGGGAAGCTGATAGCACTGATGGAGTGAAGCCCAACAGGGTGGCCTTTAAGGAGAAGTCACCAAAGTCCTCACCCACACACCAAGCTGCGTGAGGCTGTTTGCTATTTACAGGCACAAACTGCTGTTGCAGAGATAAGAGCATGCTTTAAATAACACACAAGTCCCTTCTCGATGTTGCTCTTGCCAACTCCCTTAATTTGACTGGTTGTTTTCAATCTAATAATGCTGCTGCCATGATGTTACTGCAGCTTCTCTGCTGCAGAGAAATTTGCTTTCGTTTTTCTTTTTTTCTTTTTTTTTTTTTCCTTATATATTAAATGCCCTGTATTAACCCGAATATGATTTAAAAACCAATGACTCAACTAGAGAAACAAAATAAATACCAGAAAGCCCAGCAACCTTGTGCAGTGCAAGACTTTCCAGCAGAAGCCACCTGTGATTTCATCCATGCAGATTCAAGGATGCTTTAATGCTACCACCCTAATCCCCACTGTGGATGGTCCTGCTTAGGTCTGAGAGAAGTGCTGGTGTTTCTGTTTCCTTTCCAGAGCCCGTGTCTCACCCTCAGCTCTGGAGCAGTGGCCTGGTGGCCAAGGCCAGTGGTGAGGTACTGTGTGAGGTGGCGGAGGGCAGGGCAGACACGTTCACCTGGAAGAAGGATGGGCAGATGCTTCCCCCAGACAGAAGTTATCGCCTCTCTGGAAGCATCAGTGTTTTGTACCTGAGGATGGCAAAGAAGTCGGACTGTGGTTCCTATTCCTGCAATGCCAGCAATGGGATAAGCTGGCAGGAGACCTCCCTGAACATCACTGTTGCAGGTGATCACTAAATCAGTGGCAAAAAATGAGCTTCCCGTGTGCTGCTCAGAGAGACATGGAGAGATGCTGCTCCCCAGAACCCCACACTCTTCCTTTGCTCCAACCGTCCGCAGTATCCTTGCTTAATTCACTCCATTTTTCTTCCATTCCCAAGGTCTTGCCATCCAGGATGCTCATGTGCTGTGAGCCAGAGCTCGCTGTTGTTAGGATGATGGGCAGCAATCTGCAGTCTTCCTTCCCACCTCTAGCCGGCGCCAAGCCACAGATCCTGGTGGGTGGGATGGGCAGAAGAAGGCGTCCTTTCCTTCTTACAGAATGTCCCTAAGCCTGGGACAACACCACAACCCTTGGCCAAGGCAGTGTTGGGCAGGACATGGTCAGAGGGTGGAACCTCATGGCTTGCCAGTGCCCTCCATGCTCATCCTGCTGTGACCTCACTCTGCTTCACAGACTGGTTTTGTTGTTTTTGTTTTCCAGGGCTCTCCCCTCCCTTGCAGGATGTGCTGAGGATTTCAGTGGTCGCTGTGGTCTTCGCTGCTGTCTCAGGATGGGGCATAATTTTTCCTGTCTGCCAGTCTGAAAAGCTAAGAATAAGTGAGTCTGCACTGGGGACAGCTGAATACCCAATTTCCTCCTCCAATGGTGCTGAGTGAGGAGTCATGCTGTGGGAAGAGATAGTAACCCACTCATGCTCCCTTCCTGATGACTAAACATCTTCCCTTCTCATCTGGAAGGTCTTTTAAAGAGTTCACTCTCCTTGGTTGTTATTTTTTGTTTATTTTAGTGGCAAAATCTGATTTTGTTCTGTTTTCAGGTTAGGTTAATCCCTGGCATATCCTTACATAATTTTTCTTTGAGCGTTGAGATGACTGAGAGACACTTCAGTAGCAAATGAGGCATCTCAGAGCATTTTCATTCTAAGACTCAATTTTTATTTAAGTGTTTTATATACACTATGCAATGGTTGCTACCCCTTCTTTAAAGTGGGTCAACTCTACTGTACCCTGGACAGGGACACCCCACTGCTGCATCCCAAAAGGAGGGCTGGGGACTGCTGTGGGACAGCCTGGGGGGACATAAATGTCACCCCACTCTGCTCTGGGTGTCTAGGGGGAGAGCTGTGGAGGTGGCTCAGTGCCTACACCTGCGGGCTGGTGTGCATCTCCTCCATCCTGACTGGCACCGCTGGGCTCCTCTGGATGCGAGAAGAAGGTACAGGGCACTTTTGGGGGTGTTGCAGTGCAGATCTCAATCGTTTCCCTCATAAAGTGTACAACACGCAAGAGTAATCACTGGGGTGGGGACCTTATGGCAGACGAACATCCATGCGTGGCTGGAGAGAAGGGTGCTCCATAGACTGAATGAACCCACCAGGGACAACATATGGTTCCTCCGTGTGTGATCTCAGCTTGCTGTGGCTGATCGTATGGATGAGACACTCACTTATACTGCTAATATACACAAAACTTTTTTTTCCCGCAAAGACTTTTCCCAGTGGGTAACTGCAGAAGGGCACCAAGGAATGGAGCTGCACCCTGTGGGGGTGGGGAGTGACTGGGAAGGCCAGGAGGGTGAGAAAGGACATGATGGAGATTCATAAAATCCTGAAAGTGGTAGGCAAATGGAAGAAGTGGTGCTCAGCTCTGTGCTGTTCTCTTCCAGGCCCATCCATTGCTGTCATACTGCCAGAGATTTTCCTTTTGTATGTGATTGTGATCACCTTCCTAGTGGCCTCTACTGTGGCATTCCAGCCTACAAAGCTCACCCAGCTCAAAAGCACAGCAGGTGAGCTGTTCATGAATGGCAAGAATGGAGATAAAACCAAATGATCAGGGAGCTTTGTTTTGCCACAGCTCTCATTGCTCATGTGGCAGTTCTGGGGGCAAGTGTTAACATTTCTTTCTTGTCCTTTCTGTGGACAGCACAGCGCACGCTGGGCTATGCTGCTCCAGGAGGGGTGCTCTTGGTGGTGTTGACAAGCAGCATGCACATGAAGAACATCCACCAGCGCCATGGTGAGAAAGCTGTCTGCCATTAGCTCTTCTGATCAACCATTTGGTTGGGACTGCTCCAAAAAATCCATCAAATCGTTTTTCTTTTTTTTTTTTTTTTTTCCCCCTCAGAGAAAATTTGTTTGTTTGTTTTCCTAAGTGTACTTAAGCATGTTTTCATAGTGGTGAACTGCTTTTCTCTTGTCTTTTCCTTCTGAGTTGTCTTCTGCTTTTTCCTTGCCTGATCACAGAAGAAGGCTGCACGGCGTTCGTGGATGTCACCACCCTTGTGGTCAGCACAGCAGCGGTGCTGGCCCTGCCGCTCCTCGCCATCTTCCTCTGCTGTAAGTGCTCCTCCTCATTTCCCTGAGCCTGCATGGCATCAAGCTCCAATGTGAGTTGTTCAAAAGTTGTTTTTTCTGCTTATGAGAAGTCCTCCTAATCATTCTGGTGATGATTTCCCTTCCCTATCCCAGCTGCCATCCCCTGAGATCAGCACCCCGTGCCGTACCTCTCAGGTGCTTTCAATGATGTCTGGGTCACATCTACACATCTATATCCTACTTCTACAACAGTAAATGTGTTTTTTCACAGATCACACAACACAGGGGTGGCTGCAGGAACGTGATTCTGGTTGTGCACACAAGGAAAGGTACAGCCTTCTTTGCCTTTTCCCAAGGAAACACAAACATATCGTCTTGAAGTGAAAAGAGTGGGATATGGAAACCAATACGTGCCTTGTTCCAAGGTTTAGACCCCAAGAAAGGCACAGACCAGTTCTCACTTCACAGTTCCTGATTTCACCCTGGTCTGGGATGCTGTGGAGAGGTCCATGTCCAGGGCAAATCCAATGCACAGCCTCAGTCAGCTTCTTTGTGCCCCAGACAAAACTATCCTGAGCTGAAGAAAGGAGCATCACAGCTGTGCATGGGGTCTTGTTGGTGTGTGGGGCTTCAGGTGTGGGGTAGGGCTGCGCTTGTGGCTCCTCTGATTGTCAGCACATGGGGGGAAACTTGAGGGTTATTTGGTCCAACACATCTGTTAACACATCAGGCTGCTCAAAGCCCCATCCAACCTAAATTATACACATCAAATGACGGAGCACTCACAGCTTCTCGGAGCAGCCTGCTCTGTGACACAGCACCCTCACTGTGAGATCTTCCTTTCCTCCAGCTCCTTTGAGATGTCCGTGCCCATCAGCAAGGATCCTGATTTAACCGGCTAGACACTGGCGATGTTTCCTGCACGGCTGACTCAACATGTTAATGGCTCTGTTTCATAGGTCTGAGCCTATGATATCTTGGAGATAAACAGCAATGAAATTAACATTTGTCTTTTCTTTTTTATTTATTTATTTTTAATTAAACACAGGACTAGAGAGTTCAAACACACATATTCCCATTTATTTTCCTCTTTAAAACCAGTCTCTGTGTTAGAGAAATGCCTTTAAATCTTGCTACCAGCATCTCCCTCATTAGTTTACGGCATTAATGAGGCTGTGTATGTTTGTGAGTGTGTAGGTAACCAACCATGCCCACCCCAGCTTTTTCCTGCTGCTGCCTGAGGCCACACTCTACTGCTTCCTCTCTACATGGGTTGACCTCACATGCTTTGCAAGGCAGGTTCAGGCTCTCTTCTCCCTTATCCACAGTTCTGTGTGCTCCCTGAGTGCCCCCTGAAGAACTTTACAAGCGAGTTGGCATCTCCTAAGGACTGCTGTTCTCCTTATCCAGCAGCATCCACGCCTGCAGTGACCTTTGTGTGTTTTAAACTATTTGCATTAATGCAAATCCCTCTGCAGGAGCGCTGCACCTGTCCCTGGCCGTTGACAACAGCTCCTCTGTTCTCTGCTGTGGTTCTGTGCAGGAAGGAAATATGGGGTGTTAGGGAGGTGCTTTAGATTCATAGATCTAGATTCATAGATTTCTTAGGGTGCAATGTGTAGGCCTAGATGAGGGCGTTGCTTTTGCAGAGGATTTCCTGCCCACACTGCAGCCCGGGGAAGGTGAGGTTTGGCTCCAGGCATGCAATCTAGATGCTTGTTGATTTACTTTCGTGCTCCTCTTTGTTTTTCCTGCCTGGAATTCCGACATCGCGTCCAACTCTCACTTCACCTTCAATTCCCACTGGCTTCCTCTTCCACTGACTTCAGCAGGAGCTGTGTTTCAGAGCTCAGCAAGTTTAACCACTGCCCACTCCCAATTTAACACTGCCTGTTTCAGCCTTCAGCAGCACCTCGTAAAGCAAACAATGTGTGGACCTAGCAACTAATTGGCTTTTGGGCAAGATGCCCTTCTTCCATCACAATGCCAATATGATATTCAGGTTTTTGGCAGTACCAGAGAGCATTTTCTGGACTGCAGCTGTTTTAGGCGTGAGGGTTAAGAATTCACTCGCTTCCGCAGCTCTGTAAAGTCTCTCCCTCAGTTCACCCCAAACAGCAGCTGCTGAGCGCTTGCAGTTCTGCAGGTGGGGTCCCTGGGGCTGGCCAAAGGGGAAGCAAACACAAATAGAGCCTGTGATGGGACTTTTCTGCCCTTTGTAAGAGAAACACTCTCCCTGCAATAATCGGTGCAATGAGGATCGCTGCCTGGCTACAGGTGGCAGCATCCCCTCCGAGGGGCAAAGGCCATATGTGTCTATTTGCCCACCTTCTGTCACGCTTTCCTGTTCCCCTGGTACCTGATTGTACATGAAGTTATCTATTGATTTTTTTTTTTTTTTTTTTTGCCTTTGCTTAGTGCAGACCCTTAAGCTTAAAATTTAATCTATCAGGCTGAGGCAGGCTGTGGGATGCAATGGTCAGACTACAGAAGGAGTTGCTTGTCCTAGCACAGAGTGCCCCAGTGCGGGGTTCTCCCTCCCCAGCATATTTCCACATGCTGAGCCCCACAAGGTCCCTCAGCACGTGTCTTCAGCCTGCCCAGTTCCCTCCGGGTGCCAGCATCACCCTTGGTGCCACTCATCCCAGTGTGGCGGTGCTGCTGAAGATGCTGGGCAATGCTGGCCCCAGCACTGACCCCTGTGACCCAGTGCTGTCAGGGCCTTGTGCTGCTGCCCATAATGCAGCTGTTCTGCTGGTTATCAGCCCTCTGCTGACCACCCAGAGCCCTATCTACTTTATCAGCGTGCTTATGGGGTTGCCAGAAGTCCAGCCTGCCCAATGCAATGCTGACAAACAGAAGGACAGAGAAGGAACCAGGCTATGGCAGCTTTCAGGACCTCTAGCAAGAAGATAATGCTGCTGCACTGGGTTTACAGGGCAGGAGTTCAGTAGTGAGGACTGCATGGGTGTGAACAGAGCCCTGGAAGCTCTGCTGAGTTTTGGTACCAAGGAAACAGGAGGCCCTGCTTGGAATGGGTCAATGAATACATAACGTACTTCTGGGAAAACCTGTGCATAAACAACAGAAGTTACACAAAGTGAAGATCCTTTGTGTAAGCTGTGAGTGATAGGAGGATTATCACCACGCATCCAGGGCTGCCCATGGCAATACCTGCATAACAGTGATAAAACTTTCACTGCTAAGTGTCTCCGCATCAATTCCGTTGAGGCAGAATGCCTTATCCTCTGGAGCAGCTGTCATCCAAAATCGAGGAAGAAAACTCTCTTAACTCCAACGCAGTGTTAGAAAGTGGTATTCCCTTATTCCTCACGTTACGTATTGAGTGATTCGGCAAGCAAACTCTGTCAGAGTTCGGGTTCCAGGTTTAAACAGTTAAGATGTACATATGGAACACATTTATATACATATTCATGCTTTTTCAAGGATCCATTAATATATGCTTCCCCACTTCTCACCATCAGCTCCATCACTGAGACCTTTGATTCACTTTCATCCACTTTTCCCCAGTATATTTCCACTGCTTATTAGCCTTTTTTTTTTTTTTTTTTTTAAAGCAATACACGTGGAACCCGAGGAACATGCCGCTTAAAGTTGTTATGAATCCAGTGCTTCTGGGCATGCACTGGTTTACATCACTCAGAGGGACTGGCTCTGGATGCTCCACCCTCTCAGAACAGAAAGCTTTTTTCAAGAGAAGCTGCAAGAGGAGGTGAGTACCCACATGGGCTGAGCTGGCCGAGCTGGGGTGGGGGAGGGGAGGAGAGCTGGGGAGGGGGGACAGGGGCAGAGTAAAAGGGACAGGGACAGAATGAGGGCAATGGAGCCGTGGGACTGAAGCCATGGGAATGGGGGGACCCTGTAGTGCTTCCCACGTGGTGCTCCCACTCTCCCCTATAGGGAACCAGGTTCTGCTCCTCCAGCTCAGATCTTCCCTTTTCTCGAGCCCTATAAATGCCAAATAAGCACTTTCAAAGCCATTTGCAGAGCTAAAAAACAATGCACTCGGCTCGTGCACAGCTCTCCTGTGACTTCAGCTGCCTGCAATGAAAGGAACTATGCCAAAGCCCTCGATCACCATTTGCTGGCATCACCCGTATCTCCAGCAATAGCTGGAATGGAAGAAAAAGACGTATGAAGTGGGTACTGCATGCTGAGGGAGGGATCACCATGGAGATTTGGCCAGGACTTCCAGACAGGAGTTCAAGGTGCCCTTGAATCACGTGGAGATGACCATGTGCATCCCTCCTTGGGCTGTCCCTTCCCACCATGTTGGATCTCCACAGTGAAGACCAAGCTCTGCTCTGATGATGACACTGCCCTGATTTCTCCTATCTGGGGGGCTAGCAACCAAGGCAATCTCATTTAATAATGGGAATGTTCCTATCTGGTGAGATGCAAGAGAACTGTAGAATCTTGGAATGGCATTGGTTGGAAGGGACCTTAAAGGTCACGTATTTCCAGCCCCTTGCCTCGGTAGGGACAGCTTCCATATCTGTGCGTCTTTCTGTTAAGCAGGCTGAATTGTGGAAGAAATCCATGGATTGAAATAAATGGAGAAGGGTGATGGCCATCTCCTGTGGTCCTGATCATCAAAGCCATAAGGTCAGGACTCCAAACCAGCCTCTCTTTTTCACGTGCATGCCACTGGCTTTGAAACAGAGCTGGTGGTTCTGAAATTGCATCTCAGAACAACCTCCCTGGAGAAGACTCTTGGGTCTTTTCCTTCTAGGGATTGACAGCCTGATTCTTTGTCTCTGCCTGCAAG
This sequence comes from Callipepla californica brunnescens, assembly GCA_023055505.1. Lineage (NCBI taxonomy): Eukaryota > Metazoa > Chordata > Aves > Galliformes > Odontophoridae > Callipepla > Callipepla californica. The sequence continues at coordinate 8,393,564 of JALIRH010000013.1, forward strand.
GTGGAAGCTTTTCTCTTTCTACTGACAGCTTCTTTAGAGTCCTCTTGTCATCTATGGTTTCAAAGAATAGCAATCCTCACTGATTCCCATGTTGTGTTTATCAGAGCATTACGTTTCCTTCATTTTCTTTAAAGCACAGAGCCTCCTTGCTGCTATAGGTGTAAAAGGGAGAGTTCTTTAGACCCTGCTCACTCCCATTGGCATCCTCCTGGCACTGGGATTCCCTGGCACCCGGGATTCCCCGCACAACGCAGTGCCTGAGGCTGCCCCTCTCCGCTGGCAGGAAGGAGCCTGGTCTCCCCCACCCACAGCAAACCCAACGGGTGCAGAGGGGCTGAGCCCGAGCTGCTGACTTCCTCCCAGGCTGGGAGAGCACGGCAGCCTCAGGAGATGCAGCGCTGCCGGGACCTTGGCTCCGTCGTGCTGCTGCTGCTGCTGCTGGGTGAGTCGAGGCCGGGATTGCTGCCGGGCAAGGTGTGAAGCCAAGGGCCGGCGATGGGCAAGGGGAGGTGGGATGCAGGGTGCTACGAGCACCCGGAGCTGAGGTTGGGGCTGAACGGCTGCTGTGCTGCCTCCTGCTGCTCTGCAGGGCAAAGCCTGGCTCTTCTCATCGAAATCCCGCAGGATGTGGTCAGCGGCACCGTGGGGCAGTCCGTGCTCCTGCCGGTCTCCTACAGAGTCAACAGCTCCCTTCGCTTCCCAGTGTCAATTCGGTGGAATTTTGGGAACAGCCAACAAGTGATCATCACCACCTGCTCAGTGCAGAACTGCTCCCTGGATGCTTGGGGAGCTCCCAGTAAATGCTCCGCACTATATTTCCCTTATGCCAAATACCGGGACCGCGTTGAGGTCTTCCCTGAGAACGCATCCCTGCTGCTGTGGGACCTACGGCTCAGTGACAGCGGGCTGTACAGCGTCACCTTCACACAGCAAAACCAAAGCAGGAGGATTACCCTGGCCGTGCACAAGGAGCCTGTTTCCTCCGAGCATCTTGACGAAGGTAAGTGCCCGTGTGCACAGACAGTTGTGCTGCTTGATTATAGAAGTAAGCCCACCCTATTCTGCTCTGCCTGCTAAATGAGAAGGACGAGAGCTTCTTGTGCATGCTTCTTGTGCACGTCTTGTGTTTATGTGAAAAGAATGGCTTCATGTGGGAGAGACGGGCTCAGAAACTGATGCCCTGGCTCTTAGTCCTGTGCCAGAGCAGATCCATTATTTGCTGAGCTTAATGGGATGTTTAGAGATAAATCATTAGCCACAGAGGCTGTGAAACTTACACCAAATATTCTTCTACCACTTTGGTGCTACCCTACCTTAAAAAGCAGGGGAAACGATCTCTGCTGCGGTATCTGCCAGCCCTGCATTCCCTTAGGAAGTACTCACAGCACGTGTTGTCTTCCCAGAACCAGACAACAAGCATCAAGACAACATCCATTACTACATAATTGGAGTTTGCTCTCTTGTCGGCCTCTTGCTGCTGTTCCTGGTCCTCTGCATACGGCGATGGGGTAGGTGGATCTGCTCCTGCATTTCTCCCTTTAAGGGAGTGTTTCTGGGGGATAAAGGCAGCAGAGGGCTCTTCTGACCAAAAATATTCCTTCCCCAAGAGTTCCCCCTTGATGTGCCCCTTCTGCCATTCCTGAAAGGTTCCGAGTTTGTGAAGCAACTTAACAAAGCAGAAGCAGAGTACGGGGAGGTTTTGGTTTTCTGCAGAACCTAGATGGTTTAGTGCTGAGACCAGAACTGAGAAATGGCATCACATCTAGTCAATCCATCACAAACTGATGGATTCAGAAATGCACCCTCTGAGTGTTGACATGATTATTCTGTTGTAGACACTTTAGAACTCCAGCTGGGGAGAATATCCTGGGTGGTGTCCACTTGAAAATGAACCTGTAAGATGCAGGTCTCTGCAGCTTCCATCAGCACCTTCACCCCTCAGGATGCCTTTGTCAGGAAGCAACTGCATTTGTTTCCAAGTGGGAAAAGTAACTTGTACTTGAGTAAAATAGCCACAGAGATCTCTGTCTTGACAACAAAATCCACATCAGCCCCTGGTGAATGTGCCAGCAGTGCACCTTGGGTTCCCCAGGGCTCAGGGAGAGGAGGGCACAGCGCATCAGTGTGTTTGTTGAGTACTAAAATTCTCCTTTTCTCAAATGCAGTGTGGCAGAAGAAGATGGGAACCACTACACAGCAGCAGGTACAGGCAGTTCTTCTGAAGGCTCCTTGGGTAAATGCTTGCTGCTGGCTTGAGTAGGATGCACTGAGCTGCAGGAATCATTTGCTGAATATAAAATTAGGAAGGTGGTTCAGTGCTGTAAGAGTAAGTTGCAAAGTGCCTGCCCTTCCCCCAGATGCACAGTTCCCCTTTGTCCCCCACCCAGAGCCCAGAGGAGCTGCTTTTAGGGACTTGAGAAGCCTGAGGACAGCTTTGACCAACAGCAGCATTGAGGAAAAATGGTTACATGCAGAGAAATATGGAGACAGCCTCTCTTGTCTGATTGCCAGCCTTGTGAATTCATGTTCAGAATGTCTTCAGGGGTCCACATGGGCCATTTAGGGACTCATCTCGTGCAGAGTTCCACCCGTGAGAAATAAAGCCCAGAGGAAGAGGCAAAAAAACCTCAGTAGGAGACAGGAGAGCAGGACAGCCCCATCTGCTCTGCAGGCTGTGACTCCTGAAGGACCTGGCTTTGTCTGAGAGGTCCTTGGGTAAAATACTCCTTGCTGCCTGCAGTCAGCAGCTCTGGATCCCTTCTGATTCCAGCACCTTTGGTTTTCTCTCTGCTTCTCCAGGCCTCAGACACAGAGGATATTTACAACACCATGGCAGGGGACGTGGTATCAATTTATGCCAGAATTGGAGAAGACATGGAAGAGACAAAGCCAAGAGCACTGCCAGATACTCTCTATGCATCCGTCACATTCCCTCATCTGCCTTCTGCTTTGGCTCCAAACCTTGCAGGAGATAGAGCTGCGGCAGAGCCAAGGTGATGCTGTTGTCACTCTGTCCCTTGAGACCAGACTCTTGGTGAGCCCACTCCTGCCCCATGGAGCAACTGGAAATGCATTAGTTTGCCTCAAACCACAGTTTCTCTTGAATTTGAGGAATGAGCTGTTTGTTGTTTCATCTTGAGAGCGCTTCCTGAGAGCACAAAGATGCTAAACGCAAGAGAAAGATGCCTAAAGCAAAGGCAAAACAACAGCTCACCCATGGGAAGCTCAATTTCATAGACACACCTTTAACTTGAGGTATAGTGGAGATTGTTGAATGGATTTCAGTCTCATGTCCCAATTGCCCTGTCACATTAAAAGCATGTATGAAGATCTTTGGACCTGGTGCCCTTGTTTTTATGAGCATGCCAAGTAATACTTGAGCAGACCTTTCCTGCAATAAATTTTGCTCAAACTTGGGGTCCCATGGCAATAGCATTTTAGGGTATCTGCAAAATGCAATGAGAGAATAGATCAATTTTGTTCTTCTTTGGGTTCTCTGGGTTGCCTGATCTTTCTGCCCTTCGTCAGCATTGAAATGCATTGTTGTTTATTGTCAACTTGAAGGAGTGGCTGCTGTGTCGTGGCTGGGGTGAGTTAGAAGCTGGTGATGGGAAGAGGAAGAAAGCAGCATGATCTGAGCGAGCCCATTCCAAAACAGAGGGCAATTACAGCAGATTCTTGAATAGTCCATACTGCAGTTTTTACTTTCACTTAATCATGCTCATAGAAAAATGCTTCACTTTTTGGCATCTAACTTGCTTTGGAGCTAAAATTCTCTTTCTGCTATCCTCAGTCTTGGGCACGGGACTTCTTCTTTCTACCTGATAGGTGCCACGTAAAGAGAGCTGCAGGATTTGGGTGATACAGTGCCTGATTCTGGGAGAGTTGGGAAGTATTTGGTCCACACATCTCCACAGAGGCCGGTGTCTGTTGGTGAGTGGCAAGATGCAACATCGACACCAGATCTCTGCAGTTTTGTGCTTGCCAAGTCCTGCCCTCCATGCTGGGTCATACACAGATGGGATAGCTGTGCTTGTGGCACGGTGTGGTTGAAACTCCATGCTTCTTTGGTAGACTGCAAGAGGAGCCCAGGGGATGGGAAATATTGAATTTATCAAGCAGATGGGGCTGAAAAACCAGGCCAAGACATTCAAAACCAAACTGAACATGGTCCTGGTGACCATCTCTAAGAGACCCTATGTGAGCAAGCTGCTGGACTAGAAAAAGTGCCCGCAGGCCTTCGCTGCTCTGCCATCCTACCCACCCAGAGTGAAAAAGTGTCACAGGGCTTCACCAGAACTGATCTGGTGGAGAAGTCACATTACTGTTTGTTTGTTTTTTATCTGTCTTTTAACACTATGTGGAAAACCCTTCAGCCAAGCACCTCCTGGTGAAGATCAGGGTGCTCCAAACTGCCTGCAACAGGAATGCTGAGATCAACCAAGGAATGCAATTTTCTTCTTCATCCGGACACTTTCTAGCAGATATCAATGATTTGTCCCTTTGTGACGAGGTGTGTTACAGCAGTGTGGGGCTGGAAAGTGATGCCTGAGGTTGTGCCTTTGGACAGGCTGTGACACTGGGTACACATCTGCTGCTGGTCAGCTGCTGTTATCTCTCTCCAACTGCAAGAAGGTGCCCTGACCCAAAGCAGTGTATGAACAACTCCTCCTCGCAGCTAGCATTTACAGGTTTGTGCTGCTGTGTTTGCTATTTGATCTCTCCCAGCCCTTTAAAAGGTGCAGGGTGCAAAACAAGTGCCAGAAGAGCTTTTAAAGTACGTATGAAAGGAGTTTACCTCATTTTTCATGTCGTTTATTTAAGATTAAGGGTAGAACATGACTTTACAATTTTCTTCCAAGGAGTTGTGGAAGGAGTAACATGGTAGAGTATCCTGATTGGTAAGCATGTCTCCTTGGAGAGGTGGGTATGGATGCTGGGAACGTGGTGGGAGCATCCCCTCCAAGGAGGGGAAGGAGCTGCTGCTCCCGGTGACAAAGTGAATTTTTCTGCTGCAGCTTAACACCATCACCTTCACACTTCTTTTAATTGCTTTCAGTTTTGCAGCTGTCCTGAGCACCCTGGGTGCAGCACTGCTTTGCTATGATTGAATATGAGTGTATGGTGACATGACCCTGCGCTGAGGAACCAAGGAGATAGGAATAGAGAGCATGCACTTTGCTGGGCACAGGGAAATAGAGAAGTTTTATTAAAAATGAAAATGCACCGCTGGCAACAAAACAGTGTGAAGAGATCCAAACTGGAACAGCCTCTGCTTTAGCAAAAGGAAAAAAAAAAAAAGAAGAAGAAAAATAGAAGGAAGAATAAGAGGGAAATCACTGTCTGTGACAAATCATAACATGAGAAGCATTAAAAATCAGAGATGGATCTGCAAGGTATGCACGGGTTTCACACGTGGCCAAAATTGCTGAGATAACCATACCAAAAGCACCAGAGAAAGCTAAGATCCTCTGCAGTGGTGTCAGAAATACTAAATTTAGGGGTGGATCTACTCCAGATACTAAATGTGGGTGGTGAGGCACTGGAGCAGGTTGCCTAGAGAAGTGGAGGTGGTGAAAGGCAGGTTGGACAGAGCTTGGAGCAAACTGATGTAGTGAGCGATGTGCCATGGTAAGAGATTGGACCAGAGGATCTTCCAGCCCAAACCACCCAGTGCTTCTATGATTCTGTGTAGCAAAATGAGGAATAACAGGGAGAAGTATGGGCATATTAATTTGAAAAGAGATAGGGGCAGAGAAAGGAAGGGTTGAGAAATTGGAAAGAGGACAGCAAAATACAGACACCAAACATGGGTCGCAAAAGGCTTGATGTCATCAGGTGGTTCAGATGAGTTTCCCTGGCTCAGATGGAGTGTGGATAGGGGTGACAGAGCACCCAGACTTCACCATGTTGGTGGTGCTTCCTTTGGGCTTCATAACATACTCCCATCACTTCCTAGGGCTGTGCAGCCTGGTCCCAGCTTCCATCTCACTCTGGTTTTGATGGCCCAAAGGAGTCAGATGGAGCTGGCCATGCTCAGTAGGGCAAGAAATCTTTCTCTGGAGCTCTGGCACCAAGCTCCAACCTCCCCAAGCTTCTCATCTCTCTGACCATTCAACCTGGTCCCCAGGTGCTCCTTCAGTGCATGCTTCCTTAAAATGAAATTCCTCTTGCAGAGAGCTTGTGACACATGGGTGATCTCATTCTGGATCTGCTTTGGTGGAGGACAGCACCACTGGAAGTGAAACAAAGCCCCTGACACTGCCAGAAACTGCCTCAGGGAACTGGGATGCTCTCTGGGGGAAGATGCATGAAAGTGATGGAGAAGGATCTTCTGACCTCACCCGGAATTTATATTACTTTCAGAATAGAAATAGGAACCCCTCCTCGGATTGGAGTCGGGTGGGTTCTTCTCCCTGGGCCGTCGCGGCCACCAAGCGCTGCATTTCTTGCAGGGCCACTTCTGGGGCACGGCCTGGCTCCTTGGGACGAGACGCCGTGTGGGTACGGGATCGGGATGAGCATCGCAGCGCTGGGGCGGGAGTGGCTGCTGCCGGCAGAAACCTCCCAGGAAGGAGGAGAAGCGGCAGCAGGGGCAGAGAGGAGCAACCAACGGGGAGACGTGAGCCTGGAGCCAGCCCAGCCTCGGCGCTGCCCTGCGGAGCACAGCATCAGCCATCCAGCCTCGCAAGCAACACCCTGACTCGAAATTAGGAATTAGTATTTTTTTTAGTACAGCAATTTTGAGTCTCTTCCCCTCGACGGATGCTGCTGCACCACCCCGTGGAGCTGCTGGGGATGCTCCTGGCAGGTAAATGGGGGTCTGATGCCACCCAGTGGGCTCGAGTCTGAATCCTCACCTGGGGCACACCAGCACAGGATTAAGCAGTTGTGTAATTATGCATGGGGATCGCTGGTCTATACGGGTCAGGCTTTTTTAAATGGGGCTAGATGCTCGTCCTCCAAGGGAAGAGCATTTCTGTTCTGCTATCCTAAGGCAGAGGAGCTAGAAGCAGCTCAGGAGCATGCCACTGAGGCTAAGAGTTTTCTGCAGGTAAGTCTGTACCGAGATCAATCTACATGACAACACAACGTTTATATCACCGCGGTGAGATTACTACATATGCACTGGTGGTTTTGAAGAACAAATGTACAAAGGTTTTCAGGCTGAGCATCTAAAATGGGAAAAAAAGCCTGTTAAGGTATATGCAGTAGCTCAGGTGTCATAGAGTTAGTGAGTGCTGAGTGTGTATAGAATGAGCTTGGGATGTTGCAGTTGTAAAAAGGTGCTCATAATGAAGTATTTTCTCTTATTTCACGTTGATGATACTGTGTGAAGAGTGTTCTTCTAGAACAAGGGGACTTTCTGTTATAAACTCACTTATTCTCCTTGCATGCAGTTCTCAGGTGATAAAGGCACAAGAATAAAACCTGATGGCTGTTTCTATCGGTTGCCAGCATGAGAATTGGAAAAACCATCAGCTGGGCTCGTTTTGTTTGCCTCGTTATGGCTGATTTCTATCCTGCCCTGCAAATTTCCCAGGGGAAATAGCAAGTTTGCTCAGAAAGGATGATTTTCAGGAGGGTTTGCAGTGTGAATGCACAGCAACAGCTTTCATCAAGGGCAGGAACTGAGCTGTGGTGGAGGGAGAGGAGGAAGCGCAGCCTGCAGTGCCCGCTGTGTCTCTGCCTGCTCCTCCCCACCTCAGGCCATCTCCTCAGGGTCAGCCTGGCTGTCCTGCTGAGGGAAGGAGGACCTCAAACAGAAATCCTGGTGTTTCCATCAGTAGAGGCACAGGTGTGTTTGTAGTGCGAGGAGAGCCACTGGCAATTCACTGGGTTTGTGCCTGGCTAATAAAGACCTTTTCTTACGTGACTGTTAATGTTTCTAGGTAAACAAACACCATTCCTCTCATTTCCTCTGCCTAAGGTGCCTCCTCCCTCTAAACTATTTACTCTCATCTTCATTTGTTTGTAAGGACTGCTTTACAAGCCAGGATTTTAGCTGTTATGTCTGCTTGGCTTTCTCTGAATACTCTTTATTCCGTTTGGTCTGGGAGCTGTGACCCCTTGAAGTCCTCAGAGCCTCATGGAAAAAAAAAAAAAACGCAGATTGCCATGCATTTCAGGGAAGCAGCTCTATCTCACTCAAATGAGAGCTTTCAGCTCCAAACTAGATCAGGAACTGGGAATGAGATGATTGGGAAGTGCCTTCTGGGCACAGGCTGCTAGGGAAGGGCACCCTTACACATAAGACTTGAGTAGAAATGGCCTCAGCCCTGCAGACAGGTTTCTCAGAGCATCCAATACAGGCTCCCGATGGGATGTCACAACGCCTGTGTGCCTTGGCTCAGTGAGTACCACGGTCCCTCCTGAGGGTTGCTCCATCTCCCTGGCTTGTCTTCTCTCCATCTTCTGCCACGCAGGGCTGCTGGTGCCTTTGAAACAGGCTGCAGAAGTGGAGACAGTCCTGCAGAGAAGAGTGGCCGTCGTGGGTTCCTCAGTGCTGCTTGTGGGGCCACTTAACATCACACGCATCCACTCTGTGCAATGGGAGCACCTCAACGGCACCGCTTTCCACACCATCCTGCAGTATGAGAGGCACAACCTGACCGTCCATGTGCCTTACATTGCACGAGTCCAGCTGCATGCATCCAATGGATCTCTCCTCCTGGAGAACCTCCAGGAAAGTGACAGAGGCATCTACAGAGTGACTGTCAACCGGGAAGAAAGGGAGAGCTTGATGATCTCACTGGATGTCCTCAGTAAGTGGTGGCCATGAGAGAGAGGAGTGAGATAATGGATGCAGGCAGTATTTTTGAATCATCAGTCAAGCGAAGGGGCTTGGGGGAAGGGATCTGAGTTAAGTCTAACAGGCCAGACATGGGGAACTTGGACCAGCCATGGATAGAGATCTTCCTAGAGAACTCTGGGAGACCACTAGATCTGGTGATGCTTCTTCAGCATCTGGATGTGAGAAAAGGCCTGGCCCCATACCAGAAGGTCCCTTCCAGCCCTTTTCTGCTCTCTGAGAAGCAATGGAGAGGTTGGCAGTGCTGTGGCCAGTGTTACCCATGCCACGTCATTTCCAAGGGGAAGCTGATAGCACTGATGGAGTGAAGCCCAACAGGGTGGCCTTTAAGGAGAAGTCACCAAAGTCCTCACCCACACACCAAGCTGCGTGAGGCTGTTTGCTATTTACAGGCACAAACTGCTGTTGCAGAGATAAAAGCATGCTTTAAATAACACACAAGTCCCTTCTTGATGTTGCTCTTGCCAACTCCCTTAATTTGATCTGGTTGTTTTCAATCTAATAATGCTGCTGCCATGATGTTACTGCAGCTTCTCTGCTGCAGAGAAATTTGCTTTCCTTTTTCTTTTTTTCTTTTTTTTTTTTCCCCTTATATATTAAATGCCCTGTATTAACCCGAATATGATTTAAAAACCAATGACTCAACTAGAGAAACAAAATAAATACCAGAAAGCCCAGCAACCTTGTGCAGTGCAAGACTTTCCAGCAGAAGCCACCTGTGATTTCATCCATGCAGATTCAAGGATGCTTTAATGCTACCACCCTAATCCCCACTGTGGATGGTCCTGCTTAGGTCTGAGAGAAGTGCTGGTGTTTCTGTTTCCTTTCCAGAGCCCGTGTCTCACCCTCAGCTCTGGAGCAGTGGCCTGGTGGCCAAGGCCAGTGGTGAGGTACTGTGTGAGGTGGCGGAGGGCAGGGCAGACACGTTCACCTGGAAGAAGGATGGGCAGATGCTTCCCCCAGACAGAAGTTATCGCCTCTCTGGAAGCATCAGTGTTTTGTACCTGAGGATGGCAAAGAAGTCGGACTGTGGCTCCTATTCCTGCAATGCCAGCAATGGGATAAGCTGGCAGGAGACCTCCCTGAACATCACTGTTGCAGGTGATCACTAAATCAGTGGCAAAAAATGAGCTTCCCGTGTGCTGCTCAGAGAGGCATGGAGAGATGCTGCTCCCCAGAACCCCACACTCTTCCTTTGCTCCAACCGTCCGCAGTATCCTTGCTTAATTCACTCCATTCTTCTTCCATTCCCAAGGTCTTGCCATCCAGGATGCTCATGTGCTGTGAGCCAGAGCTCGCTGTTGTTAGGATGATGGGCAGCAATCTGCAGTCTTCCTTCCCACCTCTAGCCGGCGCCAAGCCACAGATCCTGGTGGGTGGGATGGGCAGAAGAAGGCGTCCTTTCCTTCTTACAGAATGTCCCTAAGCCTGGGACAACACCACAACCCTTGGCCAAGGCAGTGTTGGGCAGGACATGGTCAGAGGGTGGAACCTCATGGCTTGCCAGTGCCCTCCATGCTCATCCTGCTGTGACCTCACTCTGCTTCACAGACTGGTTTTGTTGTTTTTGTTTTCCAGGGCTCTCCCCTTCCTTGCAGGATGTGCTGAGGATTTCGGTGGTCGCTGTGGTCTTCGCTGCTGTCTCAGGATGGGGCATAATTTTTCCTGTCTGCCAGTCTGAAAAGCTAAGAATAAGTGAGTCTGTACTGGGGACAGCTGAATACCCAATTTCCTCCTCCAATGGTGCTGAGTGAGGAGTCATGCTGTGGGAAGAGATAGTAACCCACTCATGCTCCCTTCCTGATGACTAAACATCTTCCCTTCTCATCTGGAAGGTCTTTTAAAGAGTTCACTCTCCTTGGTTGTTATTTTTTGTTTATTTTAGTGGCAAAATCTGATTTTGTTCTGTTTTCAGGTTAGGTTAATCCCTGGCATATCCTTACATAATTTTTCTTTGACTGTTGAGATGACTGAGAGACACTTCAGTAGAAAATGAGGCATCTCGGAGCATTTTCATTCTAAGACTCAATTTTTATTTAAGTGTTTTATATACACTATGCAATGGTTGCTACCCCTTCTTTAAAGTGGGTCAACTCTACTGTACCCTGGACAGGGACACCCCACTGCTGCATCCCAAAAGGAGGGCTGGGGACTGCTGTGGGACAGCCTGGGGGGACATAAATGTCACCCCACTCTGCTCTGGGTGTCTAGGGGGAGAGCTGTGGAGGTGGCTCAGTGCCTACACCTGCGGGCTGGTGTGCATCTCCTCCATCCTGACTGGCACCGCTGGGCTCCTCTGGATGCGAGAAGAAGGTACAGGGCACTTTTGGGGGTGTTGCAGTGCAGATCTCAATCGTTTCCCTCATAAAGTGTACAACATGCAAGAGTAATCACTGGGGTGGGGACCTTATGGCAGACGAACATCCATGCGTGGCTGGAGAGAAGGGTGCTCCATAGACTGAATGAACCCACCAGGGACAACATATGGTTCCTCCGTGTGTGATCTCAGCTTGCTGTGGCTGATCGTATGGATGAGACACTCACTTATACTGCTAATATACACAAAACTTTTTTTTCCCGCAAAGACTTTTCCCAGTGGGTAACTGCAGAAGGGCACCAAGGAATGGAGCTGCACCCTGTGGGGGTGGGGAGTGACTGGGAAGGCCAGGAGGGTGAGAAAGGACATGATGGAGATTCATAAAATCCTGAAAGTGGTAGGCAAATGGAAGAAGTGGTGCTCAGCTCTGTGCTGTTCTCTTCCAGGCCCATCCATTGCTGTCATACTGCCAGAGATTTTCCTTTTGTATGTGATTGTGATCACCTTCCTAGTGGCCTCTACTGTGGCATTCCAGCCTACAAAGCTCACCCAGCTCAAAAGCACAGCAGGTGAGCTGTTCATGAATGGCAAGAATGGAGATAAAACCAAATGATCAGGGAGCTTTGTTTTGCCACAGCTCTCATTGCTCATGTGGCAGTTCTGGGGGCAAGTGTTAACATTTCTTTCTTGTCCTTTCTGTGGACAGCACAGCGCACGCTGGGCTATGCTGCTCCAGGAGGGGTGCTCTTGGTGGTGTTGACGAGCAGCATGCACATGAAGAACATCCACCAGCGCCATGGTGAGAAAGCTGTCTGCCATTAGCTCTTCTGATCAACCATTTGGTTGGGACTGCTCCAAAAAATCCATCAAATCGTTTTTCTTTCTTTTTTTTTTTTTTTCCCCCTCAGAGAAAATTTGTTTGTTTGTTTTCCTAAGTGTACTTAAGCATGTTTTCATAGTGGTGAACTGCTTTTCTCTTGTCTTTTCCTTCTGAGTTGTCTTCTGCTTTTTCCTTGCCTGATCACAGAAGAAGGCTGCACGGCGTTCGTGAATGTCACCACCCTTGTGGTCAGCACAGCAGCGGTGCTGGCCCTGCCGCTCCTCGCCATCTTCCTCTGCTGTAAGTGCTCCTCCTCATTTCCCTGAGCCTGCATGGCATCAAGCTCCAATGTGAGTTGTTCAAAAGTTGTTTTTTCTGCTTATGAGAAGTCCTCCTAATCATTCTGGTGATGATTTCCCTTCCCTATCCCAGCTGCCATCCCCTGAGATCAGCACCCCGTGCCATACCTCTCAGGTGCTTTCAATGATGTCTGGGTCACATCTACACATCTATATCCTACTTCTACAACAGTAAATGTGTTTTTTCACAGATCACACAACACAGGGGTGGCTGCAGGAACGTGATTCTGGTTGTGCACACAAGGAAAGGTACAGCCTTCTTTGCCTTTTCCCAAGGAAACACAAACATATCGTCTTGAAGTGAAAAGAGAGGGATATGGAAACCAACACGTGCCTTGTTCCAAGGTTTAGACCCCAAGAAAGGCACAGACCAGTTCTCACTTCACAGTTCCTGATTTCACCCTGGTCTGGGATGCTCTGGAGAGGTCCATGTCCAGGGCAAATCCAATGCACAGCCTCAGTCAGCTTCTTTGTGCCCCAGACAAAACTATCCTGAGCTGAAGAAAGGAGCATCACAGCTGTGCATGGGGTCTTGTTGGTGTGTGGGGCTTCAGGTGTGGGGTAGGGCTGCGCTTGTGGCTCCTCTGATTGTCAGCACATGGGGGGAAACTTGAGGGTTATTTGGTCCAACACATCTGTTAACACATCAGGCTGCTCAAAGCCCCATCCAACCTAAATTATACACATCAAATGACGGAGCACTCACAGCTTCTCGGAGCAGCCTGCTCTGTGACACAGCACCCTCACTGTGAGATCTTCCTTTCCTCCAGCTCCTTTGAGATGTCCGTGCCCATCAGCAAGGATCCTGATTTAACCGGCTAGACACTGGCGATGTTTCCTGCACGGCTGACTCAACATGTTAATGGCTCTGTTTCATAGGTCTGAGCCTATGATATCTTGGAGATAAACAGCAATGAAATTAACATTTGTCTTTTCTTTTTTATTTATTTATTTTTAATTAAACACAGGACTAGAGAGTTCAAACACACATATTCCCATTTATTTTCCTCTTTAAAACCAGTCTCTGTGTTAGAGAAATGCCTTTAAATCTTGCTACCAGCATCTCCCTCATTAGTTTACGGCATTAATGAGGCTGTGTATGTTTGTGAGTGTGTAGGTAACCAACCATGCCCACCCCAGCTTTTTCCTGCTGCTGCCTGAGGCCACACTCTACTGCTTCCTCTCTACATGCGGTTGACTTCACATGCTTTGCAAGGCAGGTTCAGGCTCTCTTCTCCCTTATCCACAGTTCTGTGTGCTCCCTGAGTGCCCCCTGAAGAACTTTACAAGCGAGTTGGCATCTCCTAAGGACTGCTGTTCTCCTTATCCAGCAGCATCCACGCCTGCAGTGACCTTTGTGTGTTTTAAACTATTTGCATTAATGCAAATCCCTCTGCAGGAGCGCTGCACCTGTCCCTGGCCGTTGACAACAGCTCCTCTGTTCTCTGCTGTGGTTCTGTGCAGGAAGGAAATATGGGGTGTTAGGGAGGTGCTTTAGATTCATAGATCTCTCAGGATGCAATGTGTAGGCCAAGATGAGGGCGTTGCTTTTGCAGAGGATTTCCTCTGCAGCCTGGGGAAGGGGAGGTTTGGCTCCAGGCATGCAATCTAGATGCTTGTTGATTTACTTTCGTGCTCCTCTTTGTTTTTCCTGCCTGGAATTCTGACATTGCGTCCAATTCTCACTTCACCTTCAATTCCCACTGGCTTCCTCTTCCACTGACTTCAGCAGGAGCTGTGTTTCAGAGCTCAGCAAGTTTAACCACTGCCCACTCCCAATTTAACACTGCCTGTTTCAGCCTTCAGCAGCACCTCGTAAAGCAAACAATGTGTGGACCTAGCAACTAATTGTCTTTTGGGCAAGATGCCCTTCTTCCATCACAATGCCAACATGATATTCAGGTTTTTGGCAGTACCAGAGAGCATTTTCTGGACTGCAGCTGTTTTAGGCGTGAGGGTTAAGAATTCACTCGCTTCCGCAGCTCTGTAAAGTCTCTCCCTCAGTTCACCCCAAACAGCAGCTGCTGAGTGCTTGCAGTTCTGCAGGTGGGGTCCCTGGGGCTGGCCAAAGGGGAAGCAAACACAAATAGAGCCTGTGATGGGACTTTTCTGCCCTTTGTAAGGGAAACACTCTCCCTGCAATAATAGGTGCAATGAGGAACGCTGCCTGGCTACAGGTGGCAGCATCCCCTCCGAGGGGCAAAGGCCATATGTGTCTATTTGCCCACCTTCTGTCACGCTTTCCTGTTCCCCTGGTACCTGATTGTACATGAAGTTATCTATTGATTTTTTTTTTTTTTTTTGCCTTTGCTTAGTTGTGATAGCAGACCCTTAAGCTTAAAATTTAATCTATCAGGCTGAGGCAGGCTGTGGGATGCAATGGTCAGACTACAGAAGGAGTTGCTTGTCCTAGCACAGAGTGCCCCAGTGCGGGGTTCTCCCTCCCCAGGGCACTGCTTTATATTTCCACATGCTGAGCCCCACAAGGTCCCTCAGCACGTGTCTTCAGCCTGCCCAGTTCCCTCCGGGTGCCAGCATCACCCTTGGTGCCATTCATCCCAGTGTGGTGGTGCTGCTGAAGATGCTGGGCAATGCTGGCCCCAGCACTGACCCCTGTGACCCAGTGCTGTCAGGGCCTTGTGCTGCTGCCCATAATGCAGCTGTTCTGCTGGTTATCAGCCCTCTGCTGACCACCCAGAGCCCACCTATCTACTTTATCAGCGTGCTTATGGGGTTGCCAGAAGTCCAGCCTGCCCAATGCAATGCTGACAAACAGAAGGACAGAGAAGGAACCAGGCTATGGCAGCTTTCAGGACCTCTAGCAAGAAGATAATGCTGCTGCACTGGGTTTACAGGGCAGGAGTTCAGTAGTGAGGACTGCATGGGTGTGAACAGAGCCCTGGAAGTTCTGCTGAGTTTTGCTACCAAGGAAACAGGAGGCCCTGCTTGGAATGGGTCAATGAATACGTAAAGTACTTCTGGGAAAACCTGTGCATAAAAAACAGAAGTTACACGTAGTGAAGATCCTTTGTGTAAGCTGTGAGTGATAGGAGGATTATCACCACGCATCCAGGGCTGCCCATGGCAATACCTGCATAACAGTGATAAAACTTTCACTGCTAAGTGTCTCCGCATCAATTCCATTGAGGCAGAATGCCTTATCCTCTGGAGCAGCTGTCATCCAAAATCTAGGAAGAAAACTCTCTTAACTCCAACGCGGTGTTAGAAAGTGGTATTCCCTTATTCCTCACGTTACATATTGAGTGATTCGGTGAGCAAACTCTGTCAGAGTTCGGGTTCCAGGTTTAAACAGTTAAGATGTACATATGGAACACGTTTACATACATATTCATGCTTTTTCAAGGATGTATTAATATATGCGTCCCCACTTCTCACCATCAGCTCCATCACTGAGACCTTTGATTCACTTTCATCCACTTTTCCCCAGTATATTTCCACTGCTTATTAGCCTTTTTTTTTTTTTTTAAAGCAATACACATGGAACCCGAGGAACATGCCGCTTAAAGTTCCGTTATGAATCCAGTGCTTCTGGACACGCACTGGTTTACATCACTCAGAGGGACTGGCTCTGGATGCTCCACCCTCTCAGAACAGAAAGCTTTTTTCAAGAGAAGCTGCAAGAGGAGGTGAGTACCCACATGGGCTGAGCTGGCCGAGCTGGGGTGCGGGAGGGGAGGGGAGGAGAGCTGGGGAGGGGGGACAGGGGCAGAGTAAAAGGGACAGGGACAGAATGAGGGCAATGGAGCCGTGGGACTGAAGCCATGGGAATGGGGGGACCGTGCAGTGCTTCCTACATGGTGCTCCCACTCTCCCCTATAGGGAACCAGGTTCTGCTCCTCCAGCTCAGCTCTTCCCTTTTCTCGAGCCCTATAAATGCCAAATAAGCACTTCCAAAGCCATTTGCAGAGCTAAAAAACAATGCACTCGGCTCGTGCACAGCTCTCCTGTGACTTCAGCTGCCTGCAATGAAAGGAACTATGCCAAAGCCCTCGATCACCATTTGCTGGCATCACCCGTATCTCCAGCAATAGCTGCGAGGCTGCGGGGAGCCCCTCACACACAGAGGTGCTCATCACTGGGCTTAGGGCTGCAATTCTGCATAAAAAAACTTTTTCAGAGGGTTCGTTTTTTTTTTCCTTTTTTAGTTACAGCAGTCTGCAGCAGCTTTGCTGAGCTGTCCTGCTCTTACAGAGGATGAATGTTGTTTTTGCCTGCTATGTAACTCCACCAGCCAGCAGCGTTTTCCGTGTTTTTCACTGCTTTTGTCAGTTCTTTTGTTCAGTGAGATGGAACCGACTGAGTGAAACATTTCTCACAGTGGGGTTTCCTGTTTAATAACGAACTTAACCTTCTGCAGCTGATTTGCATTTCTTCTTTCAGGGGAGACCATAGATAACAGTTTCTGCAGCAAGGGCCTTAAATACAAACAGGCAGGCTGCAAACAAGAAGAAATATTTGCCTGATATATATATATATCAGTCAGCTCCATCTGTATTTGTACCCATCATACATGCTGGTGCCACGTGCTTCTGAGTGCACTGAAGATCTGCCGGCCTCAGGGGCACCGCGTGCACAGTGCTTCAGTGTGCAGTGCATCACAACCCGATTCTGAGCTACAAAGGTATGGGTATGGCAAGGTCTGGGATCCCTTAAGAGTAAATCCAGGAGAAACAGAAACAAATAATGGGTTAAGTATTTACTGATAACCCACTACAATACCACTTACTGGTGGTAAGCCACGATGATATGGCACGACTTGAAAAGAGTGAGAAAGATGGACAGAAATCACCACGCTTGGATCCAGTGACGCTGTGTAGTTAGGGCCATTGCTCCAGTGGTGGATGCACACTTGAACTGCCACTCTTCTCCCTCCTGTGTGCTTCTCCCACCCCCTGCCCCCAAGAAAGGCTTCGGTCAGCTGCTGTAAATAAGTCAGACCTTTTGTGGCCAGCAGGCCCTCTCTAACGTTGTGGTCAAGGCGTGGTCCTGCTGCTGCGTAAGCGCAGCTTGAGATTTGGAATAATTCATTAACAGATCAGAGGGGATTCTGTGGGTTTTGCTCTCGCCTCGCTCAAATGACTGCTGGAAGTTGGGAGGGGATGGAATGAGGACAGCTGTCTGAAATGACCGCAGAAATATTTCATAATACATATTATGAAGAAAAACTGTGAAACACAGCGAGGAATTGGCTGAGCCGTTGCTGCTGGGGAACTGATGGGCATTGTCTGGCAAGTGAAAAGCAATTGCCTTGTGTGTCAGTTGTTTTGCATGTACATATATCATTACAGTTTTTTCTCTTCCTTTTCTTTCTTAAAACATAATTTTTATCTCTACCCACACTTTCTACTGTTTTTTTAATTATTATTATTATCTCCTCCATCCCACTGGGATGAGGTGGGGTGGATGAATGATGGGTGGTGCCGAGCTGCTGCTGGGCTGAACCACAGCACTGCCCTTTAGACATTCCTAAGCTTCAGAAAGATCCCCTCTCAGTTTTCTCCATGCTGAACAGCCCCAGATCTCTCAGCCTTTACCAACCCCTGGGGCATGCTACTAGTTAAAGGCCTCCAGCGAGACTCTGCATTGCCGATCACAACGCTGAGCTCTGCCCATCAGCCAGTTCTCAGTCCACCTTCCTGTCCGCCCATCTGTCCCACACTTCCTCTGCTTACCTACAAGGATGTTACGGGGGACAGTGTCAAAAGCTTTGCTGAAGTCAGGGTGGACAACATCCATCAATCTCCCCTCACTTATCCAGTCATGACATCACAGGAAGCTACCATGATGAGCAAGCAGGATTTCCACTCGGTAATCTGTGTGGACTACTGCTCCATCTGGCAAAATGGAGAAGATAACTTGCGCACAAGTGTTTTCCACTTGGACACCCAGGGCTTTATATTCTTCTCATTTTTACCCACGCAGAAAAGCAGCAGCAGACAGCAGTCCTTGCTCCTGACAAGTCACTGTACTCTCCCATATCTCGGCTCCTGTTCCCAGCAGCAGACCCCACTACCTTTTAACAAACTGTACACTGTCTTTGTGGGCCTGTCCTCCCTCTCCTTCTTTTAGCTAAAACTTCTTCTAACATCTGCCCCCGCGGAAAGTTTTAGCATTTGCTGCCAATCCCACACTACAGCAAACATCTGTGGAAGGAGGATTTTTCAGTTCCTTATATAGACTTTCCGGGGATCAACAGCCTGGCCACGACAAACTGTCTGATGAATTCCTGTTCCCATGGGGCCCGCATTTCTCCATATGACAACCTGAGAAGATGGAAGAGGGATTAATTTTTTGAAGAGGCAGCAGCAATTTGCAAAGGAAGTGCACTGCATGCCTGCTTGCAAACTTGCCTGGCAGTGAAGTGATACTGCCTGGGCTCCTGGAAGACGCTGACTGTGGCCTGGAACACTTCACTTCTTTTCTGAGAGCTGCAGATTTGTGCAGCCTTCCTGAGCTTCCTGTTCCTTTTTCTGAGTCACAGAAGAAAGCCCCTCCAACCACAGTCCTTCCTCCAGAGGAGCCTTGCTTGCAAACTTGCCTTATTCTTTACTGGGAGAACCTCAGTCCCTCCCTGTGTGCACAGGAGATCTGGGTGGAACTCTAGGACCCAGTTGCCCTGACTGGGAAATAGAGTATGCCAGCTGGGATTTGCTTGGAAAATGGAAATTCTTCATCTCTAAATGGTGCCTTCCTCCTCCATAACCCTTGCTCCTACATCCTTAAAATAGCTGCATTATACCAGTAAAGAATATTTTTCTTGTTTCCCTTTTAAAAGCCTCAATTGTTTCTTGCCCAAATCTCAGACAGCAAGAGGGTGCCAGGGAAAATGTGAGGAAAGTGGCTGATTTTTGCATCAGCACCCCCACAGCCCTTTGTGCCGTACTGTCCTCCAAGATCACAGGCATTCTGCAGAGGGAAAGCAGACCTCATTTCACACATTTTCTCCACTTCAAAGAGTTCACGGTGGGCTTTCTTGGAGCCCACGAAGCTCCGCCAGCAGCCCTAAGTGTATGCATTCAGATACAAGCTCTGCCACCAGGACTCTGTGGCCTGCAGCATCTGCTCAGCCTCAGGTAATGCAGTGCACAGACGTTCAGGTGATTTCCTCTAAAAGCACATTTCCTGAAGTCCTTTGATTAGGGCAGAAGCCAGGGAACCACCCACCCTGGGTGGTGGGGACAGCCAGGTCTGGAGGTCTCCATCACAGGCTTGAACAGGACGTGCCCTGGCTCTATCCTTCTCCCCTCGGGTTTTGGCTACTCTTGGGGTTAGGACAATGGGCTGAGCATGGGCTCAGAGTAGCTCCATAGTACGCTCCAGGAGCAGTTCCATAACTGAAATGACTTTTCTCTCCTTCAGATGCTTGTCTGAAGTACGCTGGGGCCCATGGAAGCCAACTGGATGTTGCCAGGAGGTAATGTGTCCCTGAAGTGGGTTCAGCTTTCAGCACAGGGCCTCATCTCTGCATCGGAGCTTCCTTTCCCACCAGGCTCACATTGTTTCTGAACCAGACCGTGCCCCTAGCCAAGTCTCTAAACATGTCCCTAATACAGACCATCCTGACTTCTTCGGGTCCCAACTGAGACTTTAATTTCAGGATGGTGAAATCCCTTCACCAAAAATATGAGCTCCTCCACCATCACCTTTGTTCTAGAGCTTTGCAAATCCCAGCAGTAAATGCAGTCCCTGTTGTCCAGATGCCAATGTTTGTGTCTGGGATCTGCAAGGCAGCTATGAGCATGGTTGCACCTCGTTGCAAAACACACTGAGCACAGGCAGTTTTTGCTTGAGATCTCTCATGCAAACAGATCAGCGCTGTGCATACTGGAGTTTCTAGAGAGAAGAAAGAAAGTCTCCTAAAAAGTACAGAAAGTCCAGAGGGGAAAAGATAAAAAAATAATGAAAAACGAAACAGAGCTCAAACAGGCAAGAACCATTCACTTTGTAGAGAACTGGCTGGGAAGGAGACGGGATTGAGTTTTTCCAAGTCATTACAGTGGTGGGTAAGGCAGATGCAGTGCCTGCAACCACTTGAGAGCTCAGTCATCTCAAGGACGTGAGGGAATGTGTTTACACTGGGGAAACGTGCTTCAGTAAGTGCTCAGAGCATGACCATAATGGCCAACAGCTCCATAAATGGATACTGAAGGGTCGAGGTGAAGCTATAGCACTGAAAATCTGCAGTGCATGGGAAGGAATGCAGAAAACAAAAGCGCTGCAGCTCCTGTGCTGGTCTCAATGACAGGAGCTAGCAGGAGAAGTGCTGACAATGCTTTGTATGGTGTCATTTGCAGGTGGGGACACCGTTCCTAGAGAGCCCCACCAGGAGCACATCACAGCAGGAGGAGCTCAAACTTAGTGAAGGCCTGACGGCACCCACAGGTCTTGGCCATGTCCATCACGTACTGTAAGTATGAGAGGTAAAGTCAGCTGTGCATACTTTGCAATGAAACAGGTTGTCCAGAGAGACTGTGGATGCCCCATCCCTGGAGGCATTCAAGGCAAGGCTGGATGTGGCTCTGGGCAGCCTGGTCTAGTGATTGGCAACCCTGCTCATGGCAGTGGGATTGAAACTAGATGATCTTTGAGGTCCTTTTCAACCCAGGCCATTCTAAGGTTCTATGATATACTTGGGCTGGGTGCTGCTGGGCAGCCCTCCAGCTTCAGCAGAGCTGAGAGGTGGCGGGCAGGTCCTGAAGCATTTCCATGCTTCCTTGCATCTCTGTCTTGGTCAGGGAATGAGCATCCTGGCAGGTGTGCAGCATTGCCTTGCCTAGGAACCACAAGGTCCTATTGCTGAGACAGCATGATTTCTGGGGGTGAAGCTGTGCTGAGTATGGTCCCACTGGGCAGTAACACCCAGTGTAGCAGAAATGTTAAGTCATGGCTTGAAGCAGTGGGGGGAAGGCAGGGCCAGCCCAGGGGAGCTCAGGTGCATGCAATTCATCTGAGTGACCAGAAGGGGTGGAGCCAGGATCCACCCCATCTCAGACCTCATTTAAGGGTTGGCAGTGGGGGTAAGGGTGTTTTGCTGGAGATCTCTGCCTACCTGAGGCCTTCTAAAGGTAAGTAGCTTCTTTAGTTCTGTGCTTATGGTTGTTATGTTTGATCAAATCCTTGCTCAGTGCAGCCTGGGATCTTGCTGTTGTGCTTTCTGTTGCATTACACCCAAGGAGCCTAGAGTCCTGTTTTTCCCATTTCAAAGGCAAAGAACTGTCTGAGCTTGCTAAGAAACGCTTATGTAATGGCCTATGGAAGTGGTATGTTTTTATCTTACAAAGAAAAAGGGAGGAAGTAAATGAGATGTGTGGCATAACTGGGGCTGAGAAATCAAAAGGTCTATGGTAAAAATCAAGTTGTACTTTGCCCTTTATTTTAAACTAACCCACCATGCATCAATCTGGTTTCCAGACCTGCTGCTGCCTTTGTTGGGATCCTCTCATGGTGTGGAAATCACAGAAAGAAAACTTGCAGCAGAAGGCTCTTCTGTCATGATGCATGCACCAGCCATCAGCAACGTGAACATCACTGAGTGGGAATACATAGAGGGCATCACACCCAAATTCATCTTGCAGTACTTTGCCACCTCGCAGCATCCAGTCATTTACTCTGGTTATGAAGGTAGAGTGGTTTTCTACCAAACGAATGGCTCGCTTCTCCTGCAGCAGCTGCGGAAGGCAGACAGCGGTGTCTACAAAGCAACAGTTGACCTGATGGAGGACAAAGCTAGGACAACCATCCTCGAAGTGATTGGTAAGTCGGAATAGGTTGAAAGGATGTTTTGCTCTGACAAAGATTTGCCTGTAGTGTGACAGATAGAACCACAAGTATGCATCCTTCTCACCAGACTGGAGGACTTTCTGGTTTCATCTCTGCCTTGAAGGACATGGATGGGAGACAGTAAAAGGATAGCTGGGGAGTTGTAAATGATATTTTGAGGCTGCAAGACCTGCCCTTCCACTTCTGCTAGACCAAGCTGCTTTTTGGCTGAACTTGATGGTTTTTCTTATGTCCCATCCTTTCCCCACACCACTGCTGTGTGTGAGCAGTCCTTTTCTTTTGGAAGAAAGTGTCCAGAAGGTCCTTGTCATCACTTCCCAGATAATCCCACTTAGCACCTCCTTCAGGCTGCTCTCCCTGACCCAAGGGTGCCATGCCTGATCTCTAAGAGTCAGTGCTACCCATCATTAGGATGGTACAGTGGTTTGATGGCAGCAACTGTTGAACTTTGTGGGTGTTGCCTTGCTCCTGCAATATTTCCTGTCCCTCCAAGCTGACCCAAGGCAGAGCTGAAAAACAGGAAGGTGCTGCTCTCCCCATGAGGCTCGCAGTTCTTCCATCTCAACCACAGTTGACTTTGAGGGGGGATTATCAGAGCAAGAAGCAAGATTCTTTGATATACGCAGGGTGAGATTGAGACACAAGCCAGGTCAAATGTTGTCTGACTGGTTTATTATAAATTAAAGTGAAGGGAAAGGAAAAAGCTGATAATTAATTACAAGTTAGAGTGATGGGGAAGGGAAGGTGAGTGATAGGAAAGACAGGTTTATTTAGCTTGGAAGTATGTGGAGTTCCAAAAGGATGTCATGCCACATTACAGGTCCAACCTTTACCGGTATCACTTTCATTCCTGCACCACTTACTGCTTCAAGCCATAGCATGGGGTTTTCAGGTGCAATTCACACCTCCAGCTTTGGAAAACAGGGTGCTGTTTGTGGAGGATCAGAAATAAGGAAATCCTTCCTCCATTCCCAAATAATGATTTCACCCCCATTTATAATCGATGTGCTTTCCTAGCTCATAACCCATTTTATGATTAATGCAATATAAACCATTAAAATAAACTGTCTGCCTTTCTGCATTCAGTCAGGGTCTGTGTTTTTGCCTGTGGTTAATTAACTATTGGGCAACCCCCCTCCCATCCACACTTTGTACTCCAGCTGTTAATGGTTAGGGATTACAGGTCCTCCTAACACTGCCTGGATTCTCTCTCTTTGAAACATAAACTGTATTTTTCCTTGCAATTGTATACCTACAGGTTTCAACGACTCTGGAATCCCCCTAATTAAAGGAGTCATCCTCTTGGGATCAACAGGCATCATTATGATTGATTCATGGTGCGGCTGATGCTTTCTATCATGCATCATTTGGAGACAAGCAGCCTTCTGAACACTTTCTACTAATGGATTGACAGTCTCAGTAATGGCAAGAGGGCCTCCCCTTTCTAAAGGGCTTGAGACTGCCTGCCTGATAGGTAGCCCTCTCTGGAAGTTCAATTGTTACCAGTTGCCAGAAATACCTCTTACAGGCACAATCCAAGAGAGTGCTGCCATTGTCACTTTCTCTTTTCCAGAGCCTGTCCCCCAGCCTAAGCTACTGAGCAGCTCAGACCTGGATGGTTTTCTCATCAAGCTGACCTGCCTGCTGCCCAATGGAACCACAGCTGCTCTCTCCTGGAAGAAAGATGGACGTCCCCTTCCCCCCCAAAATCGCCATCAGTTCCTTCATGACCCCACCATGTTGTGGATAAGAAAGGGAGAGAAGTCTGACTGCGGTTCCTACTCCTGCAACGTCAGCAATGCCGTAAGCTGGAAAGAGGCAACCTTCAACTTGACAGTAGCAGGTGAGCATCAGCGAGCAGTGGGGCCAGTGCTGTGCCAGGTGGCTCAGAACTGTCCTCAGTGTTAGTTCCCCATGCCTCACTTTGCAGGTCTCTTGCCTCCTTTCCGTGCTGCAGTGAAGATAACTGTGGCTGCACTGGTGCTCGCTGTCATCGCTGCCATCAGCTTTGTTATCTGGCTCCTGCAGCCAGGGAAGCACAGACTTGGTGAGTGCCCACACAAATCCCCAAACTGAGCCCTCTCTCTGTGCCATAGAGAGGACAGAGGGTGCAGTAACTGCTAACTCACTTTCTGGTTGGAGGAACCTTGCTCGATGTTCATGGAGTTAATGCACTTCTACTTGTGCATCTGTATATTGCATGGGAAGTAAAGCATCCTAGCAGCCATTAACCCCACATGGCTTTGGGAGAAATTGGGCTACTTATGTATACAATTAATTAGGTCCTGTTTTTTGGTGTCATCTTTCCTTAGGAGCTCTACACATGTGATTCTTGTAGTGAGAGCTTATACCATCTGGGTTCTTTGTGAACTGGGTCTCCAGAAGAAATCCAGTGCTTGTCAGGTTACTGTAAGAGGTGAAAACCTGGACAGAAGTGTATTGAGGTACCAAACCAGATGAAACTGGTGTCTTGTTTAGATCAGAGCCCCAAACCTTGCTGGAATCTCATTGTCTCTCCTGAAATCAAAGTTCTTGTGAGCTCACCAAAATCCTTCGAAGTCCAGAAGGTTTTGTCATTGGGAGTTAAAAACCTTGGGGATTTAGCTCTTTACAAAGATAATCTGTGCTTGCATTCATTTTTCTTCACAGGCTGCACCTCATTGGTGAGGTCCTGAGCTCCAACTTGAGTCTGTTTGCCTTTTTTTCTCAGGAAAAGTATGGGCATGGCTACCTTCATCCATCACAGGGCTGCTGGGCATCTCGTGCCTCCTCCTGTTTGTTACTTCTGTCATCTGGATGCACGAAGAAGGTAAGATTCACTGAACTAGTGCATCCTTGCCTGATGTCCTGGTAGCTGATGGGTAGAAATCAGTGTTAGGGTTTGCTGCTCTGTAGTCTCTGCCTGACCCAGGAGAAGCTTTCCCATCCTTGTTTAATTCCTTTTCCCATAGGTCCTTCTGCTGTCTTCATCCTGCACGGGCTCTGCTTTCTTGCTGCAGCTATGACCGCGGTGCTGATGGCGGTGATCTCTCGGTACAAACCAGAAGCACTCGCCTGCTGCCCAGCTCAGATCTGTGAGTTGCTGGTGGGGACCCAAACTCTTGGTGCTCAAAGTCCTACAGGAGCCATGGAGCAACCTCTGAGGTTATCACTGAGGGAGAGATTAATCCTGCTGTGGGGCACAGCCATGCCATGCTCCCTGCTGAAGCCCATCTCCTCCCAGTACCAACTCTTCCTCACCCATTGCCCTCCCATGCATCAGAAATTCTCCTCTTTCCAGGTGACCGTGCCAATCTGTACAGTAAAGCCATGACACTGGCAGTCAGCTTGTCATTCTCCTCGTTCTTGCTTCACAACTTCCAGCAGCTTCACAGTAAGGACTAGTTGGGTTTGTACTGTATGTGCCCTTCCTGGTGGGGAGGGCTGAGGTGTTTGTGGGGTTGGGTAGAGAGACTTCCTGGGTGGCTTTGCAGGCTGGTGCTTCAGGAAGGGGATCTGCACTTGGTGCAGCCATGACAAGCTATGTGTTGAGCGGGGAGGGAACAGCAGGCTGATGTTTGCCCCTGGAGCTCAAATGCGTGAAATCCAAGGCTGCTCTCTTCATCCTCATCTGGGTGACTTTACAGATCTGGAGATGGTTAAGGGGGATGCAAGAGCAACTACTGACACTTCTTACTGTCTCCCTGGCAGAGCGTGGCTGCTCAGAGCCTGTTGATGTGACTGTCAGCTGCACCCTTGCTGTACTGGCAGCAATCTTGCTGCTGCTGTTCTCCTTCTGGTGTAAGTATCCAGTGGGTTCACATCCTAAATAGCTGCTTGATCACCAAGATCCTGGGTTTGGCTCTCACACCCTGGCAGCAGCCCCTAAGGAAAGGGGAATCCCACACTTTTCCCAGGATAAGCAGAGCATTTCATAGCCCAGAACAGAGGCAATCTGGCAAAGCATAAAGCCAGTGGGCGGTGGGTTAGAGCTGCAGGGCTTGCAAGCAAGTTGGGTGTTCGTCTTCTTGATCTCCATCTGAAGCAGAGATCTTGTGGTCTGAAAACAGAGATATTCTGCTGAGTGAAAGCCTCTCACACCCATTGCTCCCTGCAGCCCATTTCCTTCCCATGCCCCATTAAGCATGGTGTTGGGAACCCAGCAGCTGAATCTCTCTCCTTCATTTCCAGATCACAAGAAGACGACGGATGCCATGCACTGCACACAGGCCACAAGTATCCATGTAACTCACTGCCTGCCTCAGTGTCTCCTTCCCCTGCTATTGCTTTCAAAACTCCTCAGTATTTGATGAGGAACATGTGCTATTCAGTAGAAAGCACCCACCTGCCTTCCTGCAGGGTGACACAGGCTTTGTCACTACCCTGGGGGGACACCACGAGCCTGCTCTGGCCGTTGTGTTATTGCTCCCATGAGCATGCTGTGGGGAGCTCTTATGCAAAATGTGCGTGTCAATTTGGGTACAAACATGCTTCTACACCACACCTCCTCCAAGACACAGCTCTGTGAGTGAGGGAAACTGTGGGGTACTACACAGCATCAGCATTACGTCTGCATGCCGTCATGTTGTACGCTTCAGTGTTTAGTGCCATGCCTCAGATCCTGCCTCTATGTTTTGGAGATACTAGTGGGCTCTGGGAGCTGGTACCTGTTCCCTGTCCTGCAGCTGAGTCGCAGGGCTTTGGGGCAGCCCTGTCCCACCTCACAAAGGGATCTGAGTGCCATGGGGGTTTATGGTCCACCAAAGGCTCAGTCCCATGTTTTTGCAGGTGAAAGAAGACCGAGACCAGAACAGAGACAAGAAGAGAAAGCTGTCCCTTCGGCATGCTGGAGATGATGTTCAGCAGGAGCCATGCTGAGAAAAAAGGCAGTAAGGCATCTGCAAGCTCTTTCTGCTCTCCAGCAGAGCATGGGGCAAAAATTGTCTAAATCTTTAAAAGAAAAAAAGGAAAGATACACGTGACAGACTTAACTGCGGGTGGTTCTGAGAAGCTCTGCCCAGCTGTTGCAGCTATGATGTATTGTTTGTCAGTATAAGAGCAGTGCTGACCCAGTCAGTGCTTTTTGGTGACAAAAGATTCCTGATCTGTTCTGCTTTCAGCACAGCTGCTGAGAATTTCCACTTCCTGAGCTGCTTTCTTGCTGTCCCCTTATGTGGTGCCTTATAGCTACAGCTATTGTGTGCTGCCCTGTGTGCCTTAGTGGTAGGACTGTTGATAAGGCTTTTAAAGCATCCCTGACCTCAAATGCCATGAGCTGCTTTCCATTCCACTGACCCAGCCTTGTCCTGCCAACTGGCAGTGTGAAGTGAGCTCTGCCTGGGCTGACACCGGGACAAGGGGAGGGTGCAGTGTAGAGCTAACCCAAGTTTCAGCAAGTAATTGTGTGTGTTTTGTTGCATTGGCTAAAGCCAGCCCTGTGAGTGGGGAAAAATATGCAGCTTTGCTTTCTCTTTTTGGAAAAGAAATTTGAGAATAGGTTTCAAGATTTTGTTTGTTTTGACATTCCATTTTCAGTTGACATACATTCCTTACAAGTGAGTTTTCAAATGGGGTGTGTTGAATTGCAACCTGGCATTCAACTAAAAGTCTAGTCAAGAGACTTGATCAGATTTTTTTTAAGGAAGCACTCTCTTACTCTTCTAGAGTAAGCCCTGTAGGTGATCTCTAGAGTTCCCTTCCATCCCCTACAATTCAGTGATTACCGGAGAGAAATAGCCCTTGTAGTCATGCCTTGTTTGTGTCAGTGCTTTTTGGCCATGTGTGCACTTGTGAAAAAAATATTGTCAAGAAGAGTGTATTTCCATGCAGGGGAGGAGTAAGATTTCATCAAAGGTCTCTGATTAACACCTTGAGAACTCACTAAAAATTGGAACCACTGCCACTGAACCTGCCTGATGCATCAGTGTCACAAAATCAAGGTCATATATTCTCTAGTTTTACAGTTTTATTGTTCACTTTTTTTTAAAGTGCCTTAATTTTAAAATGTTAAATATAATTTTTTTTATATACAGTAACTATATTATATACTTGAGAGCTACTCTGAAAACAATGCCACCTTTTTTTATGATGGCCGAGGATGTTAGAGGCAGATGCTTGTGGGATAATAGAAGAAGTTGAACTTTCCCACTGCTATTCCATTACATTTGTTGCTGTGTGACAGATGACAGAAGAGGGGCAGTCTGACCGAATGGTGCCTGGTATGGAAGGGCATGTGACCAAAGATGTGGAGCTGGATCTTTTCATGTAGAAAAACATGTATCTGTTGTTGTTCAACACCCAGTGAACGTTTATGGAGACCAAACAGAGTATGTGGGCACAGCGAGGAGGTGGGTGGTGCAGTGCACTGCAGAGTTGTGACAGTGGGACACCTCCGTTGGTACACGTTTTGACAAGTGTGGTGTACATTTTCTTGTTTGCTGCTGGTGAAAAAACATAGCTAATGGTGGTGACTATGTTGAAAAATAATGCTTTCTAACTGGTAATTTGATCTGACAAATATTTGTGTTTGTGCTCTTTCTTTATCAGTTGCATTTTCCATGCAAATACATATGAAGCATTACTTTTGGAGTGAGCTATGTATGTGCAGCTCAAAGCAACGCCTCTTTGCTCAATGTGGGCAATGTTGGACGACAACTCACTAACATGTTCTTTCATGAGGGGGAAAAAAAAATGGATAACCCACTTAGGCCACCATTTCCTTCATTTTGCTACAGCTGCCACAATAGACTTATCCCATATGGATACTCCTAGCTTTGTCCCCGTTGTGTGGAGGGAGCTCTGTGCTCTTTGGGACCCAGCTCTGGGGTTGGATCCTCCCCCAGAAAGCTCTGCACCACAATTTTGGAGCCCGGGGGGGGGGGGGGGGGGGGCGGGGAAGAGCCCTAAACATCCAAGCTACAGCTCAGCGATGTTTGGGGTCGCCACAAATCCCATCCCCAGAGCAGGGAAACCCCCTGTCCCGTTGTCCAGACGCCTCTTGGTGGCCAAAACAGTTCTTAGAGCTGGGATTCAGACGTTGCAATGGCACAACCCTGTGGCAGTGAGGAGAAGAGCATTATAACATCTTTCAAGCAAAGCCCTGCCAAACTGTCTGTACAATGCAGCAATTACTCACTTTGCGTGATAGCAAGCTGATTCATTTCTGAGCAGGATCTTGTTATTTCACATCTGACAGGAAAAAGGCCTGCTGTTCTATAATGTGCCATTTTGGTTAGAAAGGAGCTGCTGCCTGCCATGCGTCTGAATGACAGCCTCACACTGGAAGGTTTATAAACCCAGACAAACTTTGTTGCCACCGTGCAGTGCAAAGCTGACATTTCCTATGTCTGTATTCATAAGAAATGGTTCCCCCACTCCAACAGCAATAACGATTGTTTAGTTATGTTTTAGCTTGCTCCAAACCTGGATGAAGCACAAAGGAAGGTTTTATGGTTTTATTTTTCTTAGGGCTGAGTAAGAGCTGTGATGTACTGGTGCCTGGAATGCTCAGGAATGTACCTGCCCAGGAGTTTCTTGATAGAGAACAGCCCTGATCACCTGCACTGTGGCTTTCTTTTATGATTTCTGGTTTAAATTCCAGAATTTCAGGTAAACGTAGTACTCTGTAGTACTCCCAATGACTGCAGAAATTGAAGTGGTTGTCACTGCTCTAAGAGCCCAACACTGGTTTATTTCAACTTGAAACTACAGGGGTGTTCACTTTCATGGGGAATCAGAGCAGTTACAACACCACGTTCCTAACCCATCACTGAAACGTGGTGCCTTCCTTTGACAAACTCCACATCTGCATGTTTCTGAGCAGGACGCCTTTTGCCTTCTTAAGCTCTTTCTTCCCTAAGAGGTGAAATCTTTTCTCTGTCTCGCTAGATCACTCAGAACCCTTCTATTTAACGTGTCTCTGAAACAGCCAAGTAGATAGCATTGCATGCTGGGCTGGAAGGAGGGCTTCCAAATCGCTGAGGTAAGCACAGATGTATTTGTTTCTTTACGAATTACGTGCTTGGCTTCAAAGTTGAAGAGAGTAAGATTTTCTAATTCGTGGTGTGCAGGTACGCTTTTTGAGCACAGACCCCATTTTCCCCTTCGCTCTCTCGCTCGTACACCCCTACCCTGCCCGGGCTGAACCCCGCTTCCGGTACGAGGCGGAAATGGGCGTAGCCCCATCTTCCCGCCTAGCGCCCCCTGGCGGAGCGGAGGTTTAGAGAGCGCTGAGGAGTTTGCCTTAGCTATTGGTACGTGGCTTTGAGAGCAATGCTCACGGACTGAAAAATACGATCCCAAAGCGTAAGCCAAGGGCAAATCTGCTCTTCACATCTCTTCCAGAAAGAACTCCGCATCACCTGCTTTGAACTGCCGCTGAGCACCTTTTATATCTCCTACTCCCGTGTGCCTACAGCATGGGAACCCATAGCGGCTCCACTTCCTTACGAGGATGCATAATCCTCTCATACCCAGTATGCATGCAATAACACATCCTTAAGATCCGGAGTCTAACATCTATTTCATGCAGATAAAGCGGCGCTGTACTGAAAATCACATTATGACTTTGTACTGTGCGAAGACATGAACTCTGACTTTAAGAAATAAGTGAATTAAAATCCGTTTAGACAAAATGTGGTTATTTATTTACTCTTTAATCCTAATACCACATTTCCCTGTCAAAGAGAAGTTTATCTGGAAATGAATTCATGTACCTGTGGTCAACTGAAGGTGACTTTGATGGACTTAGCTTTACTAGAATCATAGAAGTCTTTTCCAACCTTAATAATTCTGAGATCATTTAGTCCAACTATGCACCTACCACCAGTACTGCCCACTAAACCACATCCCTGAGTATTGCAACTACATGTTTCCTGAACACTTCCAGGGACAGTGACTCTCTGGGCAGCCTGTTCCAGTGCTGGACCACTCTTTTGGAGACTAAGTTTTTCCTGATACTCAACCTGAATAGTTGTTAAGATTTCTCCAGCCCTGACTGAATGTCCTTGCTTTGGTTTTATAAACATTGGTTACATATCTTTTAATCACAAGTAAAAGTACTGGTCATCTTGTTTGTGATATCAGGGTAATATAAATAAGTATCAGAGTTTTTATTAAAACTATGATGAAGGCAGATTTTGACTTGGGAGTAACAAAGTGGCTCCATTCAGCATGGCTGTACCAACTCACCTTCAGTCGGTTTCGCTTGTTCTTGCCTGACTCTTGGTTGCATGCATTGGGTTGCTAGTAGGCCAAGACTGAGGGCTGTTTTCCTGCTGAAGAAGGAAGGTGTTGTGTTGAGGAATGCAGTGTGGGCTGCTTGATGTGTGCTTCACTCCTTCCCATGGAGCTTGTGCATCTCCCTCACTCCTCCTCTAGAGCTTGTTTATCTCTTCCTTGACATGTTTTCCTTCTGAGCAAAATGGCAAAGATCATCTTTGGATTCAACTGCAAAAAACAAAACAAAACAAAACAGAAACTGCTATAGAAGCATCCAGTCAGTCCTGGACGGCAGCTGACCCCTTTCTATGGCCCTAGTCAGAGAAGCCCGCCTGCGAATAGACCAGAGCGAGCAATGCGGGCTTCCCCCACACGGTGGCACCCCCAGCTCACCTCTGCCCTGAGTGACACCGAGGGGCTGCCGCATGTATCCCGCACTCGCCCCTTTTCCCTGCACACAAATTGCCCTGGCAGGACCCAAAAGCTTTGGAGCTGCGCTGAGGCTGCTAGGTGGCTGTCGGAGAAGGGATGTGATGCAGTCGAGTGGACCATTGCATTTCTTCCTCTTTCTGTGGGATCCTCTGCACCTGCCTAGTGTATGGCAGAGCTGGTTGATCTGCTCTTCTGTTCAGGATCCCGGGGAGGGAGAAGCTCACGTTTGGAAACACTGCTTGATAATAGTTCTGCTCATCACTAGCTGACTCTGAAGAGTAACTCTCAAAGCTTCCTCCTGCTGTTCCTGTTCCCCATTCCTTAGCTCCCACCTGGGCCCTGTGCATCTCTCCACTGCTGTGATATTGAAGTGCTTTTTCCAAGCAAGCTCTCCAGAGCACCTCCAACGAATTTCACCAACATCTTTGCAGTCCATCTTTGTGCTAACACAACTATTACCTTCCTTTCTGCTTTTTTCTGTGCTCCTCCTTCGGCCCCCATTCCATATTCTGTCACCACAGAACTGTAAAGATTGGAAAAGACCTCTGAGGTCACTTAATCCAACCACCCCATCCACCTACCACTGCTGGCTGTAAGTTAAGAGAGGGAGTGTGAGCAATAGCATGATACAAAAGACTGCTATCATGATTTTTCATCGGTGGCAATGCCTCGTGCTGGGCAGCAAGCACCTGACCAGGAGGAGGACTGATCCCCACAGACAAGAGCTTGTTAGTTTGCTACAGCTGCAGCTACTGAGATATAAGGTCAGCTGTGTGGTGAATTGGAGGTGCTCCTGCTTGCTCTCACCTTCTTCCTCCTTTTTTCTTCCAGTGAGCCCAAGTCATCCATAAAAGCAGAAGTACTGGAGAGGGATGAGAGCATAGTGGCGGTTTCACCTTCAGTGCCTTACTGAGAAAAGGAAAAATATTTTTGCACGTAAAATGGGAGGATATGATGTATGTGTCAGCTTGCATACTTTTCTGCTCAAAGAGCAGCTGGGCACCAGCCCTGCTAACAGTTTATCATGCAGGGAGGGATGCTACCTTGAGTCAGAGATGCTAGTAGGTCAGCAAGAGATTAGGAGATTGTTGTGGTCCGGACGGCAGGGAAGCACTGGAAGAGCAAAGGCCAAATTAGAAACAGAAAGATGGGCTACAGACATGAGAGTTTGTGTAAAAACATGCATAGACAAGAGACCCTTCTTAGCAGCTGTTACTGTTTTGAAGGCTGCTGCAAGTGGTGAAGCACCCATTCAGCTCTGCCCTCTTGGATGGAAGACAAGAATTCACAGATGAAAGGTGGAGAAATCTCCATGCTTCAGTGATGGAGAGAAAAAGAAAGGAATTGCAGGTCCTCAGCACACAGGAGCAGGATCATAAAATCATCAAATCACAGAGTCATAGAATCTTTTGAGTTGGAAAGGACTCTTAAAGGCCATCTAGTCCAACTCCCCTGCAGTGAACAGGGACACCTACAGCTCAATTAGATGCTCAGAGCTTCATTCAGCATAACCTTGAGTGTCTCTGAGGATGATGTAATGGGGCAGAAGAACAGGAGATGTGGAGACAAAGAATATTGCTGCAGAGTGGAATTTGCTCCAGTGCAAGGTAACAAATATGTGTCTGTGCATCCTTACTAGTTGGGAAGGATTCGGAGAGGGTGGGTCAAAGTGGAATGAGGAGGAGGGATGACATCTCTGTGAGGAGTGTAGTGGGCTTCTTCCTTGATCTGTGTTAATTTTCACTGCTCCCTTGTATCCATCTCTCTGCTGTGTAGACAGTGAGATTATAAAGGAGGGCCTCTGCTGCTGTGAAAGGGTAGAAGCAGCAAATGGATCCAAATTGCTTGATCAGGCTTCAAA
Source organism: Callipepla californica brunnescens (assembly GCA_023055505.1). Lineage (NCBI taxonomy): Eukaryota > Metazoa > Chordata > Aves > Galliformes > Odontophoridae > Callipepla > Callipepla californica. Next base: position 8,427,164 of record JALIRH010000013.1, read on the forward strand.
GATGCCCTACAGAAAAGTGCTTGTCTACACTGGGTCAGTCCTACACTGTGGCACATTCTTTGCAAAGTGCTGGGTCTGCATTGGAGCTAAGAACGGGATGCAGCAAGAAACCCCAGTGCATGTGGTACTCCTGGCAGTGAGGGCAGCAGCTGCGTATGGGATGGGAGGATCAAATCCTGACTTTCACCTCTGACTCTTTACGTTTCTCTCCATACCCACAGCATTAGGGAGAAAAAAAGTTGCGTATGAATGCTTTCTCTCATTCATCGTCTCCAACTTGGAGCTCCAGCATACTGACTTTGAGTCAGATCATGTGGATGAGATCTTGTACTGGGAAAAGCACATGTTGTCATAGCCATCTTTCTCCTGCCACTGTGCCTTTTGTACAGTATTATTAACAAATCTGTTTCTTCACTTGTGCTCTGGGCCATCATTCTGGTGGGACAGCGAGGTTAGGTCCTCCTTACCTTCCCCTCATCTAATAGGGCTGGCATGCCTGGCAGGGAAAGCTTGAAGAAGGCTGTAAGAAGTATCCCAGGCGAGCATGCTGTAACACTGCTAGAGGAGCATGGTGTGAGATTCAGGATTTGGGACTTTTCAGCCTGGGAAGCAGCCTTGAATCCATACCCCAAGGAGCCCACGCAGCAGCTAAACTGGGTCCCTGCCTGCATTTTCCTCTTGAGTGCGTCTGTTTGTTAAATAATGTAGCAATACAAGGTTCCTTGAACTAAATTTATCTTCCCATGTAGCTATGGGAACAGTTGGTGGCATGGTGACGTTGCAGTCAGATCTGTTGCAAGGCTCTGGGCTAGTGTGGCTAAGCCCAGCATCTTTCCACAGATGCTATCCTGCGTGGGAGCGTCTCCTTTCTCCAGGCCTCCTTTCTTAGGCTCTTTTATAGTCAGCAGTATAACCACACTTTTGACCCAGAGAATACAGAAAAACATGGGATTCTGGGAGCAGCCAGAGGCCACACGTGGCTGTAGGGCCACTGTATCTCCCTGCCCTGTCTCCAACACGGCTCATGGGAAAAAACTAATGAGGGCAAGTTGAATTCACCGTCCTTCCTGAAGCACATTCCCTGGGTGTGGAAGGACAAGGGTGTGGGTGGCCAGCACAGCATTGCTCTTTTGACTTGACTTCAACACTTCATTTATCCTGCAAAGTCACCAGACCACGTGATAGAAACTGCTGGCTTAGATGGTGTCACCGGTTGTGCTGTATATGTTGCCCGAAAGTCAGTGTTGAGCAACATGGCTATGTGGATAGAGTGTGTCTCATCGTGCGTGGTAAGCACTTTGCTGCGTCCTTTTCCCCTGTGGCTGGATTTGCTTGCATTCCTGCACTGCTTACTTTCACTGTTGCTAGTGCAGATAGAAAGGACATGTGTATGCAAGTGTATTTTATTTCCTACAGTCTGCAGGTACTGTGCCTGCTTCTACAGTTTTTGATTTCTCATCTTTCTGGCTGAGTCCTGGTTTGTTTCTAGCTCATGTTTCCAGATCTCAGATCTGCTTCTGCAAGCTCTCTTGATGTTTTCAGCTTGTGCTGCCTACTGTGTTTTCAGGTTAGTACTGTGGGTGGTAACACTGGACTTTGAAGGTAGCTCCCATATCTCCCTTCACTCATGGTTTGAAGGTAGCATTTATTATGTCCATTTATGTTTGTTTGTTTTTCTCTCTTTTTATTTTTTTCTTGTTCCTTTTAAAATCTTGTCAGCTGACCCTTAAACCACAAGACAGTACTCTCATGGCATTTCATTTTCAATAGAGCTGTTCAGGACATCGAATTTGCACTAGGAGATCTCAATGAATCAAAGTTTCCTTTCACAGTGTTAGACACTTGCATGAATTTTGCAGTAGCATGAAATATGGTTTTGCACAGACAGAGCCTTAGGGAGCAGCTACATTATTGGCCATGATAGGAAATTCTATCCCATAAGCCCATCATCCTTTAAACATCTGCCCTGGGTATGGCATCAGACAGAGCTTTATTTTCTTCTCCAAAGCTGCTGCTGCAGCATCCACGCATTCTTTATGCTTGGTCTCCACATGTGTTAGCTAGTAATCTTAGTGGCTGCTGCTCTTTGCACTTCTTATTCCATCCCATTATATCTAGCTCTGGGATCTGAACTTTCTCCCTAATACTACTTGACCTTATTCTTTATAAGATTATTTTCAAGCATCCCTGATGTTTGTTTCATCACGAGCAGCTGCACCTCGATCCCAGGAACCTGGCTGCATTGAGAGCCCACACAACTCAAAGCTGCTCCTGTTTCATTCCTACCCCTCAGGGAATGGGTGCCGTGCAGGCATGACGTACAGAAAGCAGACACTTGGGTGTTAGCGATAGGAATGAGCTTTTCTGAATGAGGAGGTGGTGAATAAAGGGCAGCTTTGATGCAAGCATTGATCAGCGGGGATCTGTGAGCCTGCAGCAGTGTTTAACAGCTTGCGAACAGTTAGCAGGTGTCATACTCTCGCCTCTCCGTGTCTCACATTGCCAGCAAGGCAAAATATGTACTCCCTACAGCAGTACGTGGGACTGTGACATTTCTTGAGCTGATGTGTTTTTGTCTTTTTTTTTTTTTTTTTTTTGCTCGATGTAAAGAAATAACACAGAAAATAACTTTATGATGGAGCATTTCCTAATGAATACAACTTGGCAAACAGTAGAGCTGTTTATTTTCCTTAGTAGATAAGCTGCTATCAAAGTACCTGGTTTTGAAACTTGGCACTTCTCTCAGGCATCGTTCAAAGCACGGTGAATAGTGCCTGTGCCAAAAGCCATAGTCGTTTGGGGGAATTAAGTTGTGTAGTGAAGGTAAATACTTATTGCAGGCGAGGAGATCAGTAAAGCATCTTAAAAGATAACACCCTTTGGCAGAGCTTCCAGCTCCCAGAGCTCTGCAGGTCCTCCCTGCCAGTACCACACTGTGAAGCCGTAAGGCTGCAGACAGCCCTGAAAGACTTGGTGGGGAAACCCAGCCTGGCTCGCCCTTGCTTTCAGCCCTGAGTGGGACCCATGCAGGTGCAAGGAGCCAGGGAAGACAGTGCTGTATCCCCTTGGCTCATGCTGCTATGAGTAGTATGGCTGGCTTCATCCCACCAGTCAGCTGGGAGTCCCACACCATGTTCTAGTTTCCAACTGAAATGATTCTGTGACTCTAAGTTGGTGACCTGTGCAGTAACACTAACCTATTTTCACCTGCAGACTTTACAAGCAAGAATCAGCCCATGGGGATGGGATGCCAGTCCCTGTAGCACACCTGGGAGAGGGGTTAGTTCAGTTTTTGGGAACGTGCTGAAACTCACAGCAGGACCTTTGTATGCAAGCATGCCCTGGGATGTTACCTGTGTTGAGGAACCCCTGGTCCCACAGTGGCTGTGCTCCTTACCTCGAAAACAAGGAGTTAATTTGCTTCTGCCTCCTGCTGTGTCTTATCTGCAGCTTCCCCTTCAGGGTGGGATACAGGCCTGATGCCTCTGCTAGCATGCAGATGGAGAGAGCAGCTTTGCAATCTGGTAATATCATTACAATAAAGTGAGTTCAAAACATCAGATGGCCAATGAGGAAGTCCTTGAAAGGGAAATAGGGCTGATTAGAGATTAATTGCTCTGTTTTCCCCCTGCTCTGTCAGATTTGATGCATGGTCTACGTTGCAGCCCGTGGAAAATCCAAAGGTGAAGGGCAGCACGGTCTTTCCAGTAAAACTGTACTGGGATAGCTCAAAGGGTGTGGGAGCATCAAGGTTGTGGAGCCTTAGCTCTGTAATGCCTTGGTGTCTCTATGACTTTTTTCCTCCTAAAAGGAAATATCTAAAAAATTGGGTAATTAAAATAAATCTGTTGGAGCAATCTTGGGAGTGTCAGCCACATGCAGCTGGTGTTGTGGGACTTTGCTCTGATGACCTGAGGAACCTAGAGGGAGGTTTTCTTGAGAAGCAGGTTCCGTGTCCTGCTTTTAGCCTTTTTTAGCAAGCTGGACATCCCAGAAATAGAGGCTATTCTAAGTTCTGTCAAAGGCACTTGCTTCACACCCTTCCTTTGAAATCCTGAACAGAGACAGAAGGCAGTTCCATGGACACTGAAGCCTCCCTGGGTTGTGTGCTTCCAAGGTCACACAGCACGGCTGAGAGCCAAGAAGGATCACTTGTGTCTCAGGGTGAGTATCTTCTAAGTACAAACCCAGCTGCCAAAGCGTTGGTATCCCTGGACTGCAGCTCTCAAGTGTTTCAGGTATCGTGAGCGTGGAGACAACAGGCTTGCTTGGAACAACTCTTTAAACAGCTTTACATGATCACAACTCAGTTCATTCATGTAAAGGTGTTTAGGACTTTTAGGCCCTGATCTCCTTGCAGCAAACTGCCAATTAACCAGAGCTCATCAGTGAGGCTGCCCAGGACACAGTACAACTTCTGCTCAGCTCTCAAGGCATTTCCCAGCTCTGCAGGAGAGATTTTGTCGGGACATGTCTGCTTTCACCAAAAATTCTGTAAAGTTCCCTGGTATAGCTTCTGTTTAGACTTCTGTATAAACGTTTCTTGCTGATAACGCTTTATTTGCTGGCTCACTTGATGGAGGCTCTGGTGATACTGTTCTTGCTACTGCAGTTGTGAGTGTGCTGGCTTCGCTGAGGTGGTTAACTTGGTGTTTCTGTATAGATTAGACTTAAATTATGGAAAAATATAATTGTGATATTAATGTAATGCCTTGAAGATCAAATATCCGTCCTCTTAGTGGATATAACATGTAATTTTCCAAGGTAAACAAGTTTTATAGCTTACCTGATACTTTCCTGAACTGCTGTTTAATCCCAGCCAGGAAGGTGCTTTCTAGCAATCTCCCCAGGTGCACCCAAAGGTCTATTTCCCCTCTGTGTCATTGTTTGAGTTTGTTCCGCAATATTTCTCCCACGTTTTTCTTTAACAATCAAAAGATCCTTTAAAGCTCCCTTAAACAGCCCACTTCCAGGAGAAGGATGGAAAGCCATGAGGTTGCAGGCAGACTTTTCTTCCAAATTAAGGTGTTTACAGAGGAAGAGCTGGTTTCTTGATAACCCGCACCAGCACTGTGAAGTGTTCAATTAAAACCAGAAGAGCTGGGCACCAGCAGGGTGATTCCCCATGGCTTGGGGAGGGCATGAAGCCTTTGGAAGTGAGGAATGGGCACCACTGATGTCAGAGAAAGAGTTGTGTTCATGCTGTGCTGAGGCATGCCATGGGAGAAAGCTGGGGAAGGAAGAAGGCAGAGGAATGCAGAGGCTGCTTCCAAGGGCCTCAGCCCATCAGGAACTTGGCCTGAATTTTCTTCCCCTCCCTCCTCTCCTATATGAGTGCTTCCCCGGGTTGTACAGGGATGGCCTCTCTTATCACCTGGGCTGATGCTGCTCAAAGAGTCTGCATGAATTATTTGCTGCTTCAGAACCTAGGTGGGAACAAGATGTGGGATGACAGAGGGCTAACTAACCTCTGCTTGCCTGGAGGCCGACGTTGAACTGTGAGATCCAGCCAGGGCTGCCCCTTTTACTGTGGGATGTCCAGAGAAGATGGAGAGATCTCTGTGCTGGTTGGAGGCAGTGGTAGCAGCCGGACTTGGTGCTGGGATAATCACCTCCTGCTCCTTCTGGCTGCACTATTTCTGGTACAAACCATGATGCCATTGGGCTTTTTGGCTGCCTGGGCACTCTGCTAGCTCACATTCAGCCAAGTGTCAGCCAGCACTCCCAGATCCTCAGATCCAGGGGTCAGGAGGGAGTGATGTAACTGAAACACATTCTTCTAACTGTCCCGCCAGGTCTTAGTCCCCAGCCCAGGCGCAGCTGCAGGTTTGTGTACTGGGCATTTATAGCACCACTATCTCCTCTGAAGATAAGGGCATGTTAATCCTTTATTGTCCCCTTCTTCATCTGAGGCACCCTCTGGAGGAAGAGGTGAAATTCTGTCCTTACAGCAGAGGATTAGTCACCAGCACCCAGCCCTGCGGCGAGGGGCTCCTGCCATCCTGCAAGGCCACTCTGTTGTCTGTGCATCATCCCACCCTTCCTGCTCATGTCACCTCACGTGATCTCACTCCTCCATGCCCTCCCTGCTCCCACTGTACAGGTGACAAGCTGTGGAGCTGACCCTGCACCCTGGCCTGCCTGGCTCTGCTTCCCAAAGGCATGGCCTCATCCTGACTGCCGTCCTCTCTGGCCCTGGCCTGGGCTGGGCTGCGTCCAGCCTGGCCTCAAGGACCCGACTTATCTCACTAATGGGAAACGTGGCTATTGCGTGAGACAGAGATAACTGCTGCTGCATTCGTGCACCTGGCACCCTTCATTTTCCTTGTCTTCACTCCTCTTAGAAGAGGAAAATCTTTTCTAGCCTGTCTTTCCCTGGAGCTAAGTTTCTTTGGGTGGAAAGAACCCACAAAATCTGGACAGGAGAAAATTCCCTGGCATAAGGGGCCAGTATTGCATGGGCCAGAGAAATACCCATGGGCTGTGGGGCAGTCAGGGCCTGGAGTGGGGCTGGGCCAGAGAAACCTCCCCCATGGTCAGCACACTTCCAAGCAGTGCCATGGCCCAGTGCTCATATGTCCAAATTGAGGGAATTCCCAGTATAGGTTTTGGCTGTACCTGCCCTTGCTGCTCCCTAGGGATGGTGTGCAGCAGCCAGAAATCCTCCCTTCTGCTGCTCCAACAATAGTGTTAATAAGCCCAGCAGTGATAGGACTCTGAATAGAGCATTTCTAATGCACCCATCTTTAATTAAGCCAGTGTCTGCCCACAGACACAGGTCACGCTGTCAGCCCTGAGTGGGAGCGAGGAGCGAAGGCAGAGCATTCCTCCTCCTCTCCAGCAGGAAGTCTCTTGCCAAATATTTTCTTGCCTCCTCTCTGAATCAGCTGCCAAGGAGCAAAACATTCACGGTGAAAGCCTTGAATGAAAGGCAGTGCCTGAGCATAGCATCCCATGTGGCCATGGGCTGCAGCTCCTGCTTGCTCTTCACACCGGCCCCCATCACTTCGGCCCTCTCCTTTCCCAGAGCAGCAATGAGTAACTCAGCTTTGTCACCTGGCTGTGGAAAGTGGGTGCATGGCCTTTTGCCTTGAAATCCACCATGGTCTCTGATAATGAGCATCTTTCATGGTGAGGAAGGAAGAAAGTGTGACTCACGCTGTTATCAGGAGCATTAGCCCTGTAGGTAAACGCAGTTGCACTGACGCAAGGTTAATGGTGACGACTCGGTTGGGAACCTGCCTCAGTAGGGAACCTGGTGCCCTCTTTTCTAGGACCTAATCTAAATTGATTTACAAGGGGCTAGCAGGTGGACTAAACTTCCATTGACAAAGGAGTTATCTTACATCCGGCAGTGGGATGTGGTACCAAGGGACAAAGGAGGTGACCCGAGGGTTAAAAAGTGCTCGCACCTCTATGGGCACCTTGCACCCTCCCTGTTTTCCCTGCCTTGGCACAAGTGGCTTTGCTCAGCACCACCAGAAACCTCTTCACAGACCCTTGCCAGCTGTTGGGGCTGCAGCTGCACATCACATCCCACCGGTGCTAAAGGTATGCAGGAAACAGGCGTGGCCCTGCCCTCCCATCCCAAACCTGCCCCTGCAGGGACCCATGGGCTTAGGCCCAGCCTGCAAGACCCCTCTGTGTTTTATTTCATCTCCTGTATGGCCGAGAGCAAGAGATGGGGCTCCCATTGAAGGGCGGATGAAGCAGGCAGGTGAGCACGGCCCTCCCAGAGCCTGCCCTGCCACTGGTGAGGTGCTGGGGTGCTCAAGAGGACGCCAGAGGAAATCTCAATCACAGCTCATCTAGAAACACAGATTTATTGTGATAACAGCTTGAAATCAGTACTCCATCCCCCCCGCTCTCCCCCAATGATTCTGGGCCCCTGTGGGTGCCCTAATCCACCCCTTTCCCCCCAATGTCTCCAGAGCCCCAGGTGAGCCCCAAGGGCACAATTTCACTGTCCTTGCTGGGCTGCATGCTGGAGTTTGTCCATGACAAGGCTTCCGTGCTGGGGCTGTGGGTGCACTTCCAACTTGCTTGCAGGGGCAGCTCCAGCAGGCTGATGGCACCGAAGTGGTAAGAGAAGCTGGATTCAGGGTCCTTCACCACCAGCTGGGATTTCTGAGCAGTCGTATATCAAGACACCCAAGCATGCACGTGTGAGGAAGAGATATGAGTGCGGGAGACACCGCTGTGTTCTCTCCTCTTACTGTGTGCCCTCGGTGCCAGCCCAGGTGTTTGGGAGCTGGGAAAGGTGCTGACCAGGCACCCTACAGTCTCTACACATATCCCGTCAGGTTGTAGGAGCTGAACTCGCTCTTGGGTTTCTGCATCTGTTTGACAGAGGGCTGGGGACTCCTCATCAGCAGTCGGGGTGAGTAGGGGCCCGAAGGGTCACGGGGAGGGCAGGAGGCACAGAGGATGAAGCCACCAATGAGGGAGAGCAGAGAGGAGATGATGCCCAGGTACAGAGCCTCCCCCATTTCAAATTTGGTGCTGTCAGGGAGGATGGGGTTGTAGAAATCTCGCAGCACCACGTGGATGTTCCAGACCAACGGGATGAAGCAGAGCAGGCCCCCAAGGATGAAGACTACACCACCTGTCACTGCTACCCAGTCCTTGGCTGGCGAGCCCTGACTGAAGACAGTGCACCTCATGCCCACCACGGCCATAACACAAGCGAGGGAGGAGACGGCACAGGAGCTCACCATCAGTGCCTGGGCTGCCTGGATGTCGGGAGGCAGGTTGAGCAGGGAGCTGTAGATGTCGCACTGAGTGATGCCCGTGCTGTATGTAGCACATTCCATCCACAGCCCCTTGGTGAAGCTCACGGCTGTCACAATGCTTGAACCAATGTAGGAGCTGATCTTCCAGCTGGGCAGCAGCGTGGTCGTCAGCGTGCCGACGTAGCCCAGGAAGGCCACAATGTAGCCCACCAGCTGGAGTCCCATAGACACCATGGTTGGGCCGGGTGTCACCTCTCCCGCACGCTTACCTTCCCATGGCCCGGCTGGCGGCTCCTCTCGCTGTGCTGAAGCTCCACGCCGCTCCTGTGGGTGCTGGTTTTGTGAGGGCACGGGCACGTGGGGGGAGCCAGGGGGAGGAGAGGTTACCTGCAAGAGTGGAAAGCAATCCCTCCCCGATTAACGATTGACTCGAGCCCGCGGAGAAGCGCCAAGAACCCTTTCACCTCTGTTATCTTCCCAGGCAGGCTTCAATAGGTAGCACAGCATAGCCTGGGCAGGCCGCCAGAAGCCCTCCCTTGTGCTGCGGGCAGGATGGGGAGCTGCTCGGTCCCCAGCAGGTCTCTGCTGGGCCATCTCCTACTGCATGGTGCCTCCTGGTGCAAGCCTCCCCAGCCACCTCTTCCTTCACCCCGCGTGCTGCTTAATGGAAATATTCATTTGCTGCTTTGCACTCCTCCAGCTGCCTTTGCAAACTCAGCTAATCTTTATCTTTCGCTATCTCAAGGCAAAAAAAAAAAAAAAAAAGAAGAAGCCAAAACACTGTGACCGCATGTTGTTTATTTGGGACTGCTGGAAGTGCTTTGGAGTGGTGGCCCTGAGGTTTCCTCAGCAGAGGAATGGGGTTTCCTAAGGCAGCTGCTGCCGTCCACCCACCCCAGCAGGGATGGGGCAAAGGGATGTGTTCTCTTGAGGCTGAATCGCAGCTATCAGCCTTCCTATGTCACGATGACAGGGAGGAATGGCAGGTGACAGTGACACCTACATCCCTGGGAGAACCTGGAGGTCCACGAGGGTCAGCAATGCATTGGGCATTTGTAGTGGTGAGTCCACGCCAGCTCCTGGGAGCACTGTCCTGCAGTGGGGTGCAGCGTGCAGGGATGCAGTGTGTGCTCCCCATGCGGGTGCTGCTGCCATGGAGTTTTTTTCTACCCCAGCTCGGGGTGGGCAATGAAGATTTGGCAGACACAGGGCGGTTTGTTTTCCATTCACCTTATTTCAAAATTCCCCCTACTGTGGTTATTGCGAAAGAGCAAACCACAGAGATACCGCCTGGCCAGTGGCCTCTTGCCCTGGGAAAGCTGCCGGCTGAGGGTGCAACCCCTCCCAGAGCCTCTGTTCCCCTTCCCCGGCCCTGGAACATCAAATGTTTGCTATCAAAGCTTCCTGACTTTCATCTCTTTTCCCATGCGCAAAGCAAGAGGCGGCCATGCAATTTTAGGGGTGCTGCTACAAGAGGAACACCCAGGTTCGGGGTGCTGGCAAACCGGGGTGTGCGAGGGACTGTGTACTTACAGAGATGGCTGGAGATGTGGTGCGGGATCAAGGGCAGCTGCAGTCCTACAGGAAGAGGTTCGTTAGGGCCGGGATCAGGGACTGCGAATGGTTCACGTCAGCTTTGCAAAATCCATCCACAAATCTCAGCCTGGAGGCTTATTGCAGATCAGAATTAAACCCTTTCGGTGTCAGGAAGGATTGGGGAGCTGGGATGCCTTGTTTTGCTTGTTTTCTATTATCAGGGTAGGTGGTTGCCTAAGTGGCTTGGGATACCAGGCTAGGGCGGGGGCAGTGGTGTGTGGAGGAAGGCGGTGAGAAGAGATGGGGTGGAGTGAAGGGAGCAGAGCCAAGGACGAAAACCAGCTGCAGAGATGAAGCCAAATTCCTCCCTTGCCCTCCATCTGCACTGGCTCCGGGGGCCCTTTGCACTCAGTGGTGATGCCCTGGCTGGCAGGGGAACAGCGGGGACTTTCCTCCTGCAGGGTTCAACAGCCCCTGGTACCTGGTTTGGCCAGTGCTAGAGGAGACTGGCTGGGCATAGAGCAGTGCGGTGGGCAAGCTGGCAAGAGGTCCCTCAGCACACCAGTACCCCAAGAGATGGACAACCACGGTGTTTTCACCTTGTGTCCATGCCAGGCTGAGTGCTGGGACTGCAGGGGCAGCAAAACTCCAGCAGGTTGAACTCCCCGGCCTTGCTTGTCCTCTGCGGGGTTTGTTATTCTAAGACTCCTGGCCCAAATGAGGAGCAAATGGGGACGGTAATGAGGGCTGTGCTCGTGCCGTGCCCTGGCTGCTGCAGATGGACAGGGGCAGGGAGGGCCCCTGGTGACAAATTGTGCTCAGAGCCAAGCTGATCCTGGCCAATGTTTGGACACTGCTGGCAGAGCTACAGCAGGGACCATTTGCTATTTTCTTTCCTTGTCTCAAACTGAAACTCTCCCAGGACTGGGAGGTGACCTGCCCGCAAGTGGCACCTCATCTCTAGTGAGTGCCCAGGCAGAAGCAGCATGGGGGGATGGGATGCATAGCGGTGCCAGGGGTGTGAGCCTTGCACCCTCCTATTAAGAATCTTTCTTGCACCTCCTGATGCTGTCTGTATCCCAAAGAGCCTAGGAAGAGCCAGGCATGCAGGGATCACTGGCAAGCAATGCAGAAGCAAATAACAGAATCACAGAATTATTTGGGTTGGAAAAGACCTCTGAAGAGCATCTAATTCAACTGCCCTGCTATGGGCACGGACATCTTTTTAAGCATACCATGTTGAACCGTTCTGCCAAGGGGGGACAGCCAGCTCTGGGTGGGCTGTGTCAGCTCAGCAGAGAGACCGCCACTGCTCTTTGCTGCCAGTTTCATGCTGCAGCTGTGCCCGACCCCGCAAGACTGAAGCTTGGGGAGAAGTTGCCTTGAGTCTGTGTCCCGCTCACCTTGGGAGTGGTCCTGCAGCCAGCCTTGGGGATACAACAGCCATTGCACCTCTCTGCTGTAGGAGTAGAACCTGGGATGTCCCTGGGGGACCTGAGCAGGGACATGTGTGCCTGAGCAGGACCACTGCAATCCCCTGGCACCTATCTTCACCCCCGTCCTCTCTGAGCATCCTTTCTCTCACCTCCTGGTTGGACTGTGTTCACTTCTGCTGCAGCCCATCACACTGTCACCATCATGCCATCCCTTGCCCACTCTGATGCCCCCCAGCACTCCTGATCCTTTCCCCAAATCCCCTCTCCCATATGCAAATGGCTACTAAGAACACTTAATCATCCTTGTTAATTGTCTTTGCCCTATGCTGTTCCCCCCCACACCCCTCCCCAAGCCCTCCTGGGGACTTTCTCACAAATGGTGTCTAACTTTTCCCTTCTGTGTTTTGCTTTTCCACAACACCCTGTTTCCAGTCCCCCCCAGCCCTCTGTTTACACAACTGGGACAAATTTCACACCCTGTGGACTGCTGCCCCTTAGCCCCCGGCCCCACACTCTCCTGCCACAAAGAATCTGTGAGTCACCAGCCAGGGCAGAGCTGTATATAAAGCTATCCTCACCAAGGGCCTGCAGCCTTGGAGGGGACACTGCTGTCATCATGGAAGCTGCTGCCACTTGCCTGCCTCTCTGCTGTCTCCCATTGCCCACAGCTGGTGCCTGCCCAGCCCCAGGGCTGCAGCAGGAGGGAAGGTACCTCGGGTGCAGCATGGCTGGGGGGTGTTGGGAAGAGTAGGCAGCAATACTGAGGTGGGAAGGCTCCAGGTGGGTTTGGGTGAGGGCTGTGATGCTTCTTGTTTAGGTACGGACTCCCAAGATCCCAGCACTGTGGTGCAGAGCACAGGGGGAGTAAAGCTGGGAGCTCCTCAGGGAGGGTACTACAAGTGGGGTGGTGGATGTGCCTGGCACCAGGGCAGGGGCTGAGCCATGCTGGCACTGTTGGGGTGGGTGGCTGGGGAGAGGGTGAGCGAAGCAAAGAAAAAAGACACCGTGCTCATCCTGTTGTCCTCCCCCAGACCCAAGCCACTCTGGAGACCATGGTTGCCCCAGGAGGAGTACACAACCAAGCAACAGAAGGAGCAGATGGACTCTGTGAGTTTTATTCTTCCTTTTGGGGCCCACTTTTATTCCACGGGCAGTGTTTGGGTCCCTGTTTGTCAGAAAACCAGCCTCTGGCCCCAGACTCCTTTACTCCTTGTGAGGGCTGAGCAGAGGGCAAGGGTGCCTGCACTCTGACATCCTGCCCAAAGCCCACGGGATGACGGCTGCAAGAAGGGGAGAGCAGGGGGTGCTTCGGGTACCCACATTCCCCAGCATCGCCTCTCCACGCCCCAAGCCTACAGCCTGCTGGGGCAGTGCCAGCTGCAGCAAACACAGCTGCTCTGTGGGGCCTGAAAGGGATGCCTGTTCCCGGCCTGGCGGGCATTCCTCAGGGGGTTAGCAGGACGCGTGGGCACAATGGGGGCGATTACGCTGGCAAAAAGCTCTTGTGTGGTGTTCAGATGCCAGCTTCCTTTGCGGGAGTGAAGGGAATTAAATCCATTCAGCAGAGGAGCGGTGAAAAGCGGGGTGAGAGTCTGGCCCAGAAGGAACACTGTGTGTGGGGGGCTGTGAGGTGGTGTGTAACCTCCTGAGTGTTACAGGTTAGGACAGCACTGAGGACAGCAGGGAGAGGTCTGTGCCACTGCTGCCATGGCAGGAGCAGGCGCAGCGGGACACAGGCTCTGTCTCCACAGGCTCAGCCCCTCGATGCGGCAGGAGACCGCAGCCCTGAGAAAGCTCTAGCACTGTTCCATCACCCGGTCAGGTACGTCAGGTACGTGGCGGTGCCACAGGGCTGGGACAGGCAAGGCCCTCACGGTGGCTCTCCCCAACAGGCTCCTGTGGCCCAAATCCAGGTGCTTCGACTATCTGTACAGCGTGGGGGAGAAGCTGCTGCAGAACTTCCCGGTGCAGGCCACGCTCTGCCTCTACGACGATTCGGACAGCGACGGGGACGAGACCGAAGATGATGATGATGATGATGATGATGAGGGGGACCGCCCCGCGGTTGGGGCAGGCTCCCCGCGGCCGGCCTGAGGGCAGCGGCGTGGCACAGGGATGGAGGATGAGCGGGGGGGACCCCGAGCAGCGCCCGGCAGCCCCCAGACAGCGGTGAGGCTGGGAGCGGCGGAGGGCCCGGCGGGGGCGGCTGGCGGTGAAATAAAGCGTGTGACACCGCTGGGTTCCGCGCTGCGCGGGGCGGCGCGTCCCGCGGCCGCTGCGCCATTCCCCGTCACGGCGCCGCAGCGCCGCCCGCAGCGCGAAGCGCCGCTCCGCAACGGGCGGGAGACTACCACTCCCAGCAGCCTAGCCGGCCGCGCCGCGCCCTCCCATTGGCTGCTCTTCCACGGAGTCCGCATTTGATTGGGGAAAGAGCGCTTGGGCCCGCCCTCTCCCGCTCGCCGCGCTTTCTACTGTAGAGGCGGGGCGCGCTGGCCGCGGAGGGATGCGATTGGCTGGGGGGTGGGCAGGGGGCGGGGCTTTCTCCTTCCTGCCCGTCGGCGGGAGGGAGCGGCTGCGGCGGGGCGCGGGGCCGCCATGCGGTACGGGCGGGGCGGTGCTCGGGGCCGTGAGTACGGGACGGCTTCGGGCCGCGGCTCTGGGGGGGGAGGAGGAGGGTGTCGGGAGGTCGGGCCGCGGGATGGAGGGGGGGCCGGGGGCGGGAGGGGCCGCGGGGTCTGCAGCGCATCCAGGCACGGAGCAGCGCTGGGGATGGCGGCTGCGGCCGCTTCCCGGGGCGCGGCACCGGCGTTGGTGGCTCCCGTGGGATGCCGTGCACGGCCCGGGCTCGGACGGGCTGCCCGCCCGCTCGGGCTCTGCGGGCCGGGCTCGCGATTTCCTCTTTGGCATCAGTGACGGCAGCGCGGGCGGAGGTGGGGGGAGCCCGGGGGAGACACAAATGTGCGGCTGCAGCATCCTCGCTCTACACGGCCGCATCCCTCGCTGTTGCTGTAGCAACCTCCCGTCGATGGGGTATTTATAGAGGCAGCGCTGAGAAGGGGAGGGGGGGTGGAAAAGGGCTGGGTGGGTGTCCGCCGGGTCAGCCTCCGGCTCCTCTCATAGCGGTGGGTGGGTGCTGCCGCCGGCTGCCGGCCCTCCCGCTCATCTCACACGGGGGCGGTCAGCAATCTGCGTGCGGGAATGAAAAATAAACAGCGGTGTTGCTCAGGCGGGCGGGCAGGGATGGCTTGTGCCGGCAGGCTTGTGCAGAGCAGGCTTATTGTTGGGCTGGAATAAACCGTCTCTTGTTTGTGACCCTGGGTGGTGCGTTGGCACGGATGTTTGCGGGGGGGGGGATAATAAAGTGAAAAGATGAAATCTTCCCAAGCTGATGATTTTATGCTTGCGATGTGCTACTGATGTAAACCGTGCTTTGTATGGACTGGGATCCTGGCAAGGATCTAGTCTTGAATATCTTTATTTCTGTGACGCCGTGCTGGGGCAAGCCTGTTCTTTGATGCGGAGCCTTTGAATTTCTTCATTAAAACTGACAACAGCAAAATCAGGTCAGTGTCTGCTCACAGCCGACAGAACCTGTAAGGGAATGTGCATCTCCTGCTGCCTGTGTGCTTCCATCAGACCCGGGGATGTGGTTTGGAGGAGCAAGAGCAAGTGTGCTGTTCCTTGTGAAGAGAAACGTGGATGGCTGCCTGGCCTGGGGACTGGGGGACAGCAAACCTGTCGCATGTAATTGTTACGCTGCTTTCCCTCTGTCCTGCTTGAATTCCAGGCTAGGTGTTGCAGAATTTCTCACTGTCTAAAGGAAACTGCTCTTTGCTGATGGAAAACGGCTCCAGGCTTCCTCAATCTCTTGCTGCTTTTGGTACAGGAACTTCAGAAAGCATGCAAAGCCTGATTTTGGCAGGGAGAGACGTTAGCTTTACTAAGAAGGTGTTTGTTGGTGAGATCTGATACCTCCTGATGTGGCGATACACCAGCTCTGTTGTGTGCCTGGATTCTGGCCTTTTGAGTGCAATGGGGAGAGTGTTTCCAGTGCTGCTGACCCAGCGGGTGGCTTTGTACTGCCACTGACCTCGCCCCAGCAGAGAGCTAATTGAAGTGCTTTAGGGATTACTCTGAATGTCTGCAGTCCTGGACCTTAGATCAGCTCATTTTAGTTCCTGCTGTTTCTAAACTGCCTTTGCTCCTACATCCACAATACATCCCTGTGGGATCTGGCTCGGTCTTTTGATGGAGCTGTGGTTTTGTCACAGCAAGATGTCACGGAAGGTGAGAGATGAGTTTGGCCAGGATGGTCTGATCTGTGGGATCTTGAGCTCAGTGAAAAGACAAAACGTGGAAAAATAAATGAGTGAAATTCCTCCTGCGAGCAGATAATGGTATGCTCTTGTACAGAGTTTCATTGCTGTGAGGTTTTGTTTTGAAGGTGCTTTCCTGGCAGGAGAGCTGACATCCTGGGTATGCAGGGTGTGCTGCTGCTACTCTGAGCTTTGCCAAACACCCTTTAGGAGATGCATATCCTTTCTTCTCCTGCTAAGTAGTCAGCTTGATGGCAGTAGAGTAAACAATCCAATTTTTGTTGCAGATTGTGAGTAAGAGTTGCAGAAGTGAGAATTTCTGTGGCTGTGGAGTGGGTGCAAACCAAGTTGATAGCTTTACCTGTGTCCACCAATCCTGTCTTGGAGGGAAGAGCAGCAGTCTGTTCCCAGCAGCTTCCAGCTCTCAAGTCATCCTATGTCCTGGAAGGAAAGAATATTCCTTCCTAGTTAGTTTGTCTGTTTGCCTCCTGGGGAAGCATAGATCCTGTTGGGACCTGCCCTGGGCAGCTGATGGTAGCAAGTCTGCCAGGCAGAGGAAGGCTCTGTTTCCAGGTGTGTTCTGTGCCCATCAGAGCATTGCTGATCGCTTTCCAACCACGTGTCCTTGTTGGGTGCACCTTGAAACCATACATGGGAGATTCTCAGTTTTGCTCTTGGTGCTGGATGTATCAGAGTCTCCTCTCTCAGAGGAACTATCGCTTTCTGAGCATTCTTTATTCTGTGGACTCAAAGGTTAGGAGCTTAGCAGGTTATAGGGTTGGGCCTGTTATCCGTGCAGGTCCAGGGGCCATATCCAAACAGCTCTCTGCTAGGGGTGAGAACTGCTGAGCCTGAGCACAGGAATGGGGGTGCCCTCACTGCCTCAGCCATGTGTTGGATGGGGAGATCAAGTAGTCTCTGGCTCTCCAGGGAGGTAACACTTGGCTGACAGTTTCATGGGTCTTATAGATAGTACCCTGCTTTCTGCATCAGTCTGACTCTGGATGGTGGAGGGCTTGGGTTTTAGTGTCTGCTGGGCTGAAATTGAAGCTGGTGATAACCCTCCTGTTTTCTTTCCTGCAGGTAGGTGGGAGTCCCCCGCAGCCGAGTGAGGCAGCATGGCAAGTAAGTGTTCCCTGTTCCCCTTCCAGCACCACTATCACTTCTTTATCTGCAGTGGGGGAATGTAGGTGCCTCACAAGTGAGAGGCACCTGTGTTTTCAGGGAGGGTCAGATGCCACTGTTGCTTGTCCCTGAACATGGTCTGAGGTGCCTCTCTCCTATGTGCAAGTTGGGAGGTATTGAAGGGCAAACCTCTCCAGGAGTGCCTTTATTTCTGTGTGGCTTTTTGGGTTGTCTGACTCCTTTGCAAGCATTACTGGTCTGCACCAAGGTCTCCCAGCCGTGGTGCTCTTCAGAAAGGTGGCCTGTGATGCAGGCCATGCTGTCCTGCAGCATGCGTGGCCTGTGACAGTGTGGCTCTGTGCTTCTGGCAGGGACTTGGGCAGTGGTGTAACACAGCCCTGCTGGTCCATGCTGCTTCTTGGTGTCTGAAAGAGTGAGTGCCCAGCACACGTGGCCGTTTGGTGCCAGCAGCTGTGAGGACAGGCCTGGCAAAAGCTGGGCTGAGAACAGTGAGGGTGCAGGGTGGAAGACAGCATGTGGTCTGTGAAGGACTGGACTCAACCCTCTGTCCTTGCTCATGTGGACAGCGTGCACAGAGGCTGCATGCAGCAATGCAGTGGGAACTCTAGGAGAACGGTGGTTGTGAACAGGAAGATGCTAGAGATCTGGCTGGAATCTCAGGATCTGCACCAGGGACGGCTGTGAAGGTGGAGGCCTTACCCAAGCTGGACAGGAGGAAGATTGCACGGATGACAGGTATGCTTCCTTTTGTTACCTGTATTGAGCTAGGTGGGGGAGGGAGCTGAGATCTCCAGGCATGTTCTGCCACAAAGTGTACTTCTAATCTTGTGTTAATGAAGAAAGTACCCAGTTGTTGCCCTGCCTTCCTGCACCTTCTCTCCCTTGCAGACCTTAGGTGCTCATTTAGTTGCACTTGCTGCTTGTGGGAGCTCTCCCTTGTGGTGGCAGTGCCCCTTGCCAAGTAGTTCCCGTTGTACTGATGGCTGTGACTTGCAGGAGTGGTTTGTGGTGGTCAGCACGTTCACCTGCATGTACTTCCCCAAAGCTGCAGCCCTGGCTGCCCCCTTCCAGATGCAACCGTGTGTCATTCAGGCAGGGCAGCCCAACTGTGGGTAGAGGTATGGCCAAGCCTGCCTTCCACCAGGGGACAGCAGCACCTTAGGAAATGTAGCAGGGATGGCAGTGAACTTCTGCTCCCCCAGCCTAAAGCTCTAATCTTTCCTGTGCACTGGTGCTCCAACTGGTGTGGGGAGACTTGGAGAGGCATGAGGAGTCAGTACAGACACTGCTGGGGTTTGAAAAATCTCCCCTCTGTCCTGTGACTTTGAGACAGCTCCTGCTTAGCTGTCTGCTCTTCCTGCGAGTTGAGGATCCCAAGTCAGATAAGAGAGTTTAAAACCCTCTTGTTTTCCTGAAGGCCACTGGTTTTCCTGTCCTGATTCCCATGCATGTGAGAGCTGTTTGTGCTTTCCACATAAAAGGGGAAGGAACAGTGACTTAGTTTCTGCTCTCCTGTCATTTCTAGGTCCTCAGGGGAGATTCTGTGGGGAAAGAGACACACGCGTTCATCACTATGTGTTTTCAGCTGAGACTTTGTTTGTGATGCCTGCCTGCATGTCTGTTTTTATTTCCATCATAGTGACCAATTCAGCAAAACGGGGAAGGGGTCAACCAACTGGTATCTGCAGGGATGGAGCACCTTGCAAGTGAGATCTGCAGCTAAGCTTGTTGCTCCAAGGCGTGCTGAGGAAGGTGGAAAGAGTCTCAGGCTCAAGTGCTGAGGAGCGGAGAGTTAATTGCACAGCTTGATCAAGGCAGGAAACCAAGGAGGTAAGGCCAGATTTCTCCAGCAAAAGATGGGACGTTTGCAGAATGGATGGTGCCTTTGTGAAACTTCATCCCATTCTGGAAAGGGTCAGGAGAAAGCCAGCATGCTCCATCTTCAGCCAGGACAGCCCTCCTTGACTGGGAAAGCCAAGGCAAGCTGATCCCTGCTGTCCAGCGATGTGCCTTCTGTGCCTCTTGAAGATGCTTTTTCTGGTTATCCTTGTTACTTAAGGAAAAAAAAGAAAAGATTTGTTTGCATAATAAAATTGATTCTGAAGGGAAAGTCTCTGACTCACATCATTCACGCTGTTCTTCATTCATACCTCAGTGGTTCAGCCCTCTGCAAGCTCTCTCACTGAAGCAAGCCATTAATAAATCACTAGGGGGAAATGCACCTACACAGCACATAAAGAGCACGGTGTCTCCAAGCACGGAGTGCCACAGCACTGTAGTAGTTTCTTACGCTGTGATCTTTCCCTTGCCTTGACACTTGTGAGTATTCTCAAAAATACCTTGCTATGTTATTTTAGGAGCAGGATAAATGGAAAGTAAAGCTGAAGGAAATATAATGACCTCTCTGGTGGGCGGCTGCTACTGAATGTCATGTTTGATCATTTACTAAGCCTCCTTTTCTTTTATATATAAGTTGATCTAAATGGGAGACTATGGCAGTGCCCTCACCTCCTTGTCCTGCATCTGTTCTTGTTGCTGCAGTGTGAATTGGTTCATCTGGTTGATCCGTTGGAAGTCTAAGCCTAAGGGTGGAAGGAGTAAACAGGCTTCTGTGGGTCAGCCAGCTGAACTGATTCACCTAACTCAAAGGAGGCAGTGAGATTGGCTGGGTGGGAAGAATCGGTATCATCCTCCAGCTGGGTGTGTTTGGTTGCACTGCAGAAGGGCTGCCTTGTGAAATGTGTGTGGGATGCTTGTGTCCTGGGAGGGCCATGGTCTGTGTGCGGTGTTGCTTTCTGGACAGGAACTCACCTCCTGTGCTATTGGGGTCAGTGTCCCTGTGCTAGGAGCTCCCTTTTCCTTAGGGATCCTCTGCCTGGCCCCGGGTCTTCTTTCTGACACAGTTGCCCTGCAGCAAGAGGGCAGTATGGTGAAATCCCATCAAGGAGGTTAAAAACAAGTCTGTTGGAGCTGTGTGGTGTGGTCTGAAGGTGCCACTTTCTGTGTATCTAGCATCCAGTCTTGTGGGAAGGATGGTGGTGGTGCTGCACATCTCTGGGCAGACCCCAGAAGCCCTGCTCCCCACTGCGTGCTCTTCCTCAGCAAGCAAACTGCTGTGCTAACTGAACTGTAGCTGTCTGGTGTTGGGGATGCCCATTCTGCCAAAAACAGGTGGGAAAGCCTGGCTGTACAGAGGCTAGGTGTGGGTTTGTCGCTGTTCAGCATCTGTGCCTTGTGTGTTGCAGTGTTCTTGGGGGCCAGGAATGCCCACTCGATCCTGAAGCGCTTTCCCCGAGCCAACGGCTTCCTGGAGGAGATTCGGCAGGGCACCATCGAGCGGGAGTGCATGGAGGAGGTCTGCAGTTATGAGGAGGTCAAGGAAGTGTTCGAGAACAAGGAGAAGACAGTGAGTTTGTCCCACCCTGCTCCTCAGTGGATGTGAGGCGCTTACACAGCATGCTGTGGGTAGAGAAAAGCACAGTGGGAATGGCCTCTCTTGTTCGCTCTGTCCTCTTCAGTCAGCATGCTGTAGCCTTACTTCCTAGCATGATTTTCCCTTCCTAGGCAGTGCTTTCTCCTTGTCATTACTAGGACACCCTGCACTGCTGCAGGTTGAACGGGCACTCCCCTAGCATGTATGAGAGATTTATACTGCTGTCCCCACACCTCCAGGTGGGTGTTGATGTTGGCCATATATTCTCCCTGCTTGATGCAGGGGCTGGTGGCTGCTGTTGAGGTTTGTTCCGTCATCTTCTTTGCTGGGTCCCGAGGTTGGTTCAGATGGTGGCAGAGCAGCTCACAGCCCTGGTGAGGGTGCTGCAAGGCAGCTGGAAAACACCTTTTCTGCGGGCTTGGGAATAGCAGTGTTTAAGGCATGTGATGGTTAAGAGCTGCTTGTCCTGTACACGAGCACATGGTAGTTCCTTCTCTGTTCCTGCTGCAGATGGAGTTCTGGAAGGGCTACACCAACTCTGTATACTCTGTCAAGGACCCTGGGCACAGCACAGAGCGCTCAGACGCCATGTATGTGGTGGTGCCCCTCTTGGGAGTGGCTCTTCTGATAGTCATCGCCCTCTTCATCATCTGGAGGTGCCAGCTGCAGAAGGCCACCCGTCACCGCCCTTCCTACGCCCAGAACCGCTACCTGGCCAGCAGAACGGGACGCAGCCTCCCCAGGGTCATGGTGTACCGGGAGCGGTCACAGAGCCAAGGGGAAACTCAGTACCAGCGAGAAGCAAGCAACCGGGGGGCTGGAGACAGCAGAGCAGGGGGCACCCCCCAGCAAGATGGCACTCTCTGTCCACCAGAGCATTCGGTCTCTGTCCTCTCCAGACTGTCCAGTGCCACCCCTCCACCTTCTTACGAGGAGGTGACAGGGCACCCAGAGAGCAGCAGTGGTGAAGAGACCAGCATCTCCTACAGTGACCCTCCGCCGAAGTATGAGGAGATCGTGGCTGCTGCTTCCACTGCAGGCAAATAGAGGGTCTGATTCTCTCTCGCCTCTTCACACACTCATGCTCATGCACCCACACCCCTTGCCGTGCCCAGAACCTTGTTCAGGTGGCATTGATCTCCCTGTCTCACTTGTACAAGCTGGTGCCATCACACAATAGCCTTACCTTCCTTACCAAAAAACAGCTGTCCCCAAGCAGGGTGTGGGTGGGATGTGAGGATGGCTCTGGGTTCGGCCAGCAGTCCGCCTTCCCCTCGCTCCCTGCTCACATAAGTGCTGCAGCAGCCAGAGCAGAGCGGCAGCTTGTTCCTGGCTCAGTGCGGGGGTCCTCCCCACGGTGCATTTGATTTCTTCACTTTCCCCTCAGACATAACATTTCCCATGACTAAAACAGCCTCACTGCCTCCCTGGGGCTCTGCTCAGCCTTACCCTGTGTTGCACACTGGCTCATGGACCTGAGGCACGTGTGGGGCTGGTGTTGGGGTTGGTCCTTGCCATACCCGAATCAGCAGGGGCTGGTTTGTGATGTGCTGAGACGCCTCTCCTCACCGTCTCCTGTTTGAAGCTTGGTGCTTTGATGAGGAGGTGTGATATTTGTTGTTGGGAGAAAGGGGAGGGGCTGGTCAAGGTGGTGCTTTGTGATCTAGAACCCTTCCAAAAAGGGAGGAAGGTTTGTGGTGGTTTTGTATGTGAGGTAAGTTGCTTTGGGACCACCAAGATGGCTGCCTGGCTTTAAGCAGTGGGGACGTGCCTCCCTCCTGCAGGTGCCTGCCCCACCTGTCTGGTGCCCTCCCAAGATGTGGGGTGTGGGCACAGGGATGCTGCAGATGTGCCAAACCTCCCTTCTGCCTTCCACTGACCTCTCTGTCCTGGCTTCCAAGCCCCTGTGGTGGGCAGAAGGCTTGTTGGCAGAGATGGCTGCAGAGGTGAGCAGTGATTGTGCCACCAACCGTGCCCTGGCAGCTGGGGATGCTGGTGTGACGGGCGCAGAGCTGAATCCTGCTCATAGAGCCAGGGCAGAGCGGAGCACATGCTTTGCCATGGGACCAGCACGTCCCCTTTTCCTAGGCCACCGCTTCTGGGGTCCATGCGATGGGGCTATCCTTTCCCAGTCCCGCCTGATGGGCTCTAAGGGGGCTCTTCTCTCCAGGCCCAGCCCAGAACCTCGTAGCACTGCCGCCCTGTAGCGTTAACCCCAGCACCAGTCTCCACCAGCACCAAAAGGCTGCAGTGTACCTGCAGGCTGCCCTCGCCCTGCCGTCCTGCTCCGTCCCACTGATGCTCTCAGATGCTCTCAGCCCGGAGCTGAGGCTTGCCCAGCACGGCTGTCCCTGGGGCAGGATACAAGCCTGCGGGGTCAGCAGCTGCCGGCACCTTGTTTGTCCCTTCCCAGGCCTTCACTCTGCCTTTCGGCCTTAGTAAACGCGGGTGATGGGACGACCTGGCAACGAGTGCCAGGGTCAGAGCTGGGAAAGACCGGAGGGACCCAGAGGGCGCTCTCTGATGCGCGGTCATTACGTTTGCGGTTTGTACTCTGTAAATCTTGGTATATTTCTGTGCAAAAAGAAAAAAAAAAAAAAGTATTTATTAAAAAACCCTCACTGTCTGAGCAGCACGAGGTGGCTTCTTCCCACACTGCCTGCAGAGGGACGTGATGGGCACGGTAATGTCCCGTAAGCCCGGCTGGGATGAGAGCGTGAGGGATTCCCTGATGGCTGGGAGAGGGTTCGGGCACACAGCTCCTCTCGTCTCGGCATTGCTCTGCACCCGCCTGAACCTCGCCGATAATCCCCTTTAAATAGCAAGACTAGGGCAGCGCGAGATTTATTTTAAGCCCTTTCAGAACTGGATTTTATGGTGAGGCCTTGGACTCCGTCCCCATTCAGAAGCTTTTAAAGCCGTCATTCATCCCACACGGATGGTTTCTGTGGCTGCACGATCCGCTGAGGGGCGGAAGAGATCCGCTCCGCAGCGGCGATGGGGTGACCGCTTTGGGGAGCTGCGGCTCCTTTAAGGCCGGCACAACGCACGGAGGGGAGGGCTCGTCCCGCTGACATCACCTCCCGGCCGGGCAGGAACAGCTCACAGGTTGGGAAGTTGCTTTAAACTGCAAAAAAAAAAACAAAAGAAGAAGAAGTAAGTGCCCGCTCCCACCCCGCTCCTTGCAGCGGGGCAGCCGGCTTAAGGGGCTGGGAGGGGTTCCCAGGGAGAAGGGGGAGAAGGAGGCACAGGGCGTGCGTTCCTTTAAACCCCAAAACTGGAGGAGAAAGCCAGTGATTGCCACGGCTGAGTGCGGGAACGGGACGGTCCCAGGACTCAGCCGGTTTGTAGGGACGGGGATCCGAATCCCGCACGCACGGAAGCCGTCTGTCGTGCCGCAGCTGGGCAGACTTCTGTCCCTTTAATGAAAAGGCTTTTAACGATGGAGGAGGAGAGAACGGGGCGAAGTGATGACATGCCGCCCTGGCGTGCCTGGAGATGCGGGGCTGCTGCTGCCGTGGGATGGGATTGGTGCAGCTCCGGCCGTCTGTGGGGCTCCAGGAGTGCTGCTGCTGCTCCCCGGGAGGTGACATGGGGATGGGGATGGGGGTGGGGGTGGGGTGCCCTAGCTGCTGCCTGCTGGGAGTGGCTTGCTGGGCCGGCCATGCAGCGTCAGAGCACAGGGTGCTAAAAATAGTGCCCGACGTGATCAGAGCACGCACAGCCCCGCGCTCCGCTCCTCGCCTCCTCCCGTTCCCCCCCTCCGAGCTTTGAAGAGGAAAACGTCCCCTTTCCGCAGTGGTTTGGGCTGCGCTGGGGGAGTTTGGCCCAGAAGCAAAGGGGGATTCCTCGGTACTGCGGGATCAAGTCGGGGGGGGGGGAGGGGAATGGGGTTGGCTGGGGTGTGGGGGAACCCAGAAGAGCACTTCAGGAATGTCAGGAACGATAAATCAGAAAGCATAGAGTCAGAGGGGCTGTGTCCTTGCTGTGTCCTTGCTGGAAGAGGCTTCTTTCCCTGCGGGAAGGAGGTCGGTGTCCGACAGCACTGCCTGAAGCAGAGTCCATCCCGTTCAGCTCCTTGGTGTGGATCCCTCCGGGAGATGGGCATGAATGCAGTACGGCCTTGGGGGATACTGTGGTGAAAGTGTGTGTGGGGACGGCTTGGTTCTCCCTCCTCATCTTGCTGGTGGCAGCTCCCACCCCGTGCCCTTGCCCTGCCAGCTGGGCTCCATAGGACTCCCTGCTGTCCAGCACATCTCTTGTGGTTCGCTTTGTTGTTTGTGCCTGTGTGTAGGTGCCTTACAGCACATGCCTTGCCCCTGTGCAGGTGCTGCTTCCTTTCCCTCCGTGTGAAACCTCGGCTGCCTGTGCAATTTGGGGAAAACAAACAAGATGTGGCCGCTTTTGGAGCAGAAAGTGAATGCGGTGAGCTGTGACCTGCTCTTCACTGAGGACATCGATCGGAGGATGCGGGTCCCCAACAGACTCACCATGGCAAGCAGCTCCAGCCCCGTGGATGAGGAGCCCACGTCTGAAGGTGTCCCTCCTTCCTTTCCAGCACACATCCCTGTTAGGATTTCTCTCCTTCTAGGTTTTTTGGGGTGCCTGAAGTTTGGTGGGGCTCTGTAACATTGTAGAGAGAACTACTACTTTCTAAAGCACTCAGTGGTTTGCTTTGCAAGAGAGGAAGGAGTCAGATATCGTAGTCATCTTTCTTCTGGAAGGTAGTGTGGGAAGGTGGAGAGATGCCTAAGGAGGAAAAGTGGATGAAGGTGACCAGCAGAAAGCAGGAGGGGCCTTTGATCCAAAATGTGAGGAGCAAAATATGGACTCATCTCCTTCCACGTGTCTTCAGTTTCCTCTCAGTTTTCGGGATGCTGGGACATACGGCCCTGCTCTTTGATAAACTGTTCCCAAACCTTGCTTTCCTGGAGTGGTGCGTCCAGTTATTTCCAGTCCACACCTCTCCAGGCTCTGCAATTGCTCCCGTTTGCACACGTGGCTTTTAATGTACATCTGGTAACTGTGGACACAGGGCTGGCAGCTCTATATGGGAGATGTCTCTTCCCTGCTGCCCTGAGGACAGATGGATTCCTTCTCTCTTTTCTGCAGAAACATCAGATGCAGATCGGAGACCCATCCTGCTGGACCAGCAGAGGAATGTCCCCTCTGCTGAGGAATGCATGTCCCTAGACTTCTCTTCTCAGCATGCTGCCCTGGGGGAGATCCCTTTTCTGCACATGGCTGGTAGATCAAGTGCCCAGAATCGCAGACGACTGGTACTGTAATGAGATTGGGTGGACTTGCATGTGTCAGCAAAGGGAGCGTGTTCCCAGTGGTTGGTTTCCTCATCTCACTGGGTTTGGGCTTCCACAATGCCCCCACCACTGAGGGCTTTTCAGGAGGCACAGGGCTGGCTCTGCCCAAATTGAGCACAGTGGTGATGGGTTGATGGTTGGACTGGATGATCTTAGTGGTCCTTTCCAGCCTTAATGATTCTATGACTCTAATGCCTCTGTGTTTGATGCCAACAGGGCCACCACAGCAGCAGGTCACGGCGGCAGAGCCAGCACAGCAGTGTGTCACGGCGGTCTCCAAGTGACAGTGCCCAGCTGGCCTTGCCCAGCCCAGCTCAACATCATGAGCGGTGAGCATGGACCTGGAGTGGGGTGGGACTGGCATCCCCTGGGTTCTTTGATGTTTTGTGTTGGTGCCTCAAGACTGGGGGGGATCCAAATCAGGGCTAGTCCTAGTCTTGCAGGAAGCTAGAAAAGAGGAAAGTGTCCTCTGGTGTCAGTAAGGAGAAGTTTGCTGTACATGGGACAGCATGTCCCCACTTGAATCTTGTTGGCAACACTTCTGAACCTTGCCTGGCCATTGGGTTTGCAGCCGGGGTGAGCAAAGAGCACATGTGCTTTTTTCCTGAGCAGTAATGTGTTTGACATTGTGGTTGTTCTCTCCAGTGGAGAAAATCCTTTATCCCAGAGCAGAGCCATCTTCTATCTAAAAGAAAGCCTGTCCTGGGCTGGCAGAGAGGTGTGGTTGTCATACTGTCATTACTGCCTTCACTGGAGCCAAGTGACTGAACTTGGGCTGCTCCTCTCACCCGGTGACATGGAGGTCTGGGTGTTGATGGCATCATCCTGAGGTGCCTGGAGCTGCTGGAGGGACGAGGGGCCTGTGCTTGTGCTGTGCAGGGCCAGGCAGTAACCAGCGTGGTTCTGTGTGCATCCCAGGCTGGACACCTGCCCCCCACCCGCTCCCAGTGCCCCGCTCCCCCTCCTTGCTGGAACTAGCAGGATCTACTCCATGCAGAACATCTTCCAGACCATGTACCTGCTGGGTCAGGTCCTCTTCCACCGCGTCCAGAGCTCTCTGCGAGACCCACTGCCATCCAGGTGACGTTGGCTTGTCCCGAGCCACCTCCCTGCTGCTCTAAACAGACCTAGCTTTGCCTTGCTGAGGAAGGAGCCAGCCCTGAGCTTTCTAACCTCATGGGACATGGCTGCCCCAGCCCCTTCTTCTTACCTATCCTGCCAGCTCTGGTGCGGTCAGGCTGGGTGCCTCCCGCTTGGCTTAGTGCCATCCAAGGGACCTAACACCTCCTGTGACACTGCTGGGTTTCAGCTACTCTTCAGCACTACTCTTTCTGCATGCCTTGATAATGTGATGGAGAGAAATGTGGGAAGGGAATCAAAACCCAGGACAGATGGCCCAGTCCTGATCCTGTCACCAAGACACCCCTCCCCACATCCTCACAACAACACGCATGGCCATCTCTCAGTTGCTCTTCGGTAACCTTTTCATCGAACCATAGACTATCCTGAGTTGGAAGGGACCCGTAAGGATTATCTAATCCAATGCCTGGCTCCACACAGAAGCACCCAAAAATCATAGAATCACAGAATCACCCAAAAATCATAGAATCACAGAATCACCAGGGTCGAATTGACAGGATACTTCTAATTCTCCTTGAGCAAAACCTGCGGGCAGATGGGGAGGAGGGGGAGCATCCATCATCCATGCCATCTCAGCACATGGCACCTTCCCTCCCCGCTGAAGTGGGGCTGCAGGCAGCAGAGCTTTTATCTGTGGGCGGTACCAGGTGATAGCCAGCACACTGCTTAAAAGCAGGGACATCTTCAGATGTGGCTTTTTTATTATAAGCTTTTAAAAATGTGGTTATTGCCCACATAGACATCCTCCTGTCAGACATGGGGGAGGGTTAGTCGTGGTACTGTGGAGGAGCGGGGTGAGTCCTGAGCTCTCCCCAGCTCTCCATCTCCATTTGGAGCCAGGCAACTTGGAATGCCTCTTCTTGGCACTCCGCATCCTTTCAAATGCATGAGTTCTTTTGTACTCCCCACAACAATAAAAAAAAAGTGACTGAGCCGGCTTGTTTATCGTGAAATTTTAATGAAGAAAGATCTGGCCTCAGAGAGAGGCTGGAATATTTCCATGGCAGTGACCTCTTGAAAGGTATGAGTCATCGGAGGTAATTTCTGTTCTCTGCTGTAAAGGGTGTTCGCTTATGTCAATGGGGATTTTTCAAGTAAAAGCTGCAGGAAATGTCCAATTTTAATGGCTTTGTCCTGGGCGAAATTGAATATTCTTTCTGTTGAGACTTTCATATTTACCACAGCTGCATTATGTGGATGTATTATCTCATGAATGTGTTTCAGGCCAATTCCTTGAATGTCACAAGTGAGTTCTCCCCTTCCTGAGGTCCCCAGAGGAACTCATTCAGCAACCTTAACCCATAACGTGTCAGCGAGGGCCTGTGGCAGAGCATAGAGTGGTTTCATTTGGAAGGGACCTTTAGAGGCCATGAGATCCAACCCCCCTGCAGTGAGCAGGGACACCCACAGCTCCATCAGGTGCTCAGAGCCCCGTCCAGCCTGACCATCTCCAGGCATGGAGAAACCACCGTATTGGTGTGTGCAGGAAAGCCTTGGATTACAGATGAGCTGATGTAAGGCTACCCTATAGTGTTGGGAACAACAGATGAACATGGCAATTCCAATTTCTCAGTGTGGACCTACTTTATTTGTGGCTTTGTGCCATGGGCCCTGAAGCGAGGTTGTATCTGCAGGAGGTGCTCCTCCATGGCTTCGGTCCCTTTGTTTTCAGGGACGGAGGGAAGCGTTGCATGGTTGGGATGCTTGTTTATGCTTCTGCTTGCAAATAACATTTTCTGTGAGGGCAAAAGGCAATGCCTTTTGAGAGGGAAGTATTGGAGAGGAGCAAATCCTGGTGCCAGCATCCCAGGCAGTCTGGCACATGCTCAGATAGGTCCCCCCCCACTGGTAGCTATTTCCTACCCGCTGGGTCCTCTCCTGCTGGGGTAAATACCATCCCTCCATTTGGGCATTGGCTGTAGGATCTCTGTTTGCCTGACTTGCTCTAATGTTGGTTTATCCAATCCTCAGTGGATTCCTTTGGCTATAGAAAACGGACTCTGGGTAAATATGTTTTCTCTCTGTTTGGTCTCTAAAGAAAAATAAGCACGTGGTTTTCTTGTTGCCTGTCCTAGCATGTGCTGAGTGCTTTGTTGTGATTGCTGCGGGCTGCATGATGGGGGTAAGAAGAAGTCGGTAGATGCTGTGTGAGTGCTGTTTCCTCTCTCCCAGTGCTGCATGCTGCCTGCATCACCTGGGTGTGCACACAGTGCTGCATGGCCGGGCTCCCCATGGCAGTGCCATGTGTGCAGGAAGGTAACCACACCTCCTGAGCACTGTGAGCATCTCTGTTTTCCTCCCACAGCTCCCAGGAGGCTGGTGTGGCCCCAGAGGAGGTCATCATGGCTGAGGCTGCAGCAATGAAAAAGGAGGTGAGAGAAGGAGTATAGAGCTGCTGGTGTTTCCTGGGAAAGCTGCAGGAGGGTGGATGGGGGTGCTCCAGGTGCTAGGGCCTGGCTTGTTGGCACTGTCAGCTAGCACTGGGTGATGCTCCTCGTGCTGCTCTCCTTGCAGCTGGCGAGGATCTCAGAGCGGCTGTGTGTGCTGGAGGAGCAGTACAAGGCCTGGAGGAAAGAGGAGCCGCTGGTGTACTCCATGCTGCTCTCTGCCTGCCTTGTCAACACCTGGCTCTGGCTGTGGAGATGATCCTGTTCCTTGGGCTCCCCGACCCACCCTGGGCGAAAGCAGGGAAAGCACCCTTGCTCATCTACTTGTGAATGGTAAAACTGTGTGTTTCTTCTCAACTTCACGCGCTCCTTGGCATCCTTTAGGATCTGAGGTGGAACCATAAAGCTGGACCTGGTGCCGCAGCAGCTGAAGATGGATGACAAGGAGTGGTGGGGGTGTGACAGAGAGCACGACCCAGCATGCATAGTCCCAGGGCTGGGCTATGTTTGGTGTATGGTGTGTTTGATGGAGTCAGTGTTCATGTGAGAAGCTGCTGCAAAAAGCCCAAGCCTCATAAGAAATTTGTGAATGACACAGGAGGCATAGGTCCTGCCTAGAGCAATGGGAGAGCCTCTGCCCCTTGGGCTGTGTGTGTTGGAGGAGGCACAAAGCCAAGAGTTGGGTCTCTGTGCACATCAGGTCCTGTTACAGTCTTAGGCCATGGTTGATCTGGTCCCCTGACTGTGTTGGACAACTTAGTCCTGCTTCCATAAAACTTCTCAGCCAATTCGTAGATAGAATGGCTTTAGTTGGAGGGGAACTCCTTGCCGTAGGCTGGCTGCTCCCCATCAGCTCAGGCTGCCCAGGGCCCCATCCCACCTGGTCTTGAGCACCTCCAGGGATGGGGCACCCACATCTCTCTGTGCAGCAGTACCGGTTCTGGTTGCTGTGGTCTCTTCTTCAACTTCTACCCCAAAAGCTTGTGCAGAGTGTTTGGGTGTTTTTGAACTGCTGCTAGGTTTTCTTTTCTTCCCTTAGCAACTGTGTGAGCAGTCCTATTGTGCTAGGGTAGCCCCTGCTCCAGGGAAGGGCTGGACTTGGAGGAGCCAGGGGCTCCCATCCGGAGGGGAGTTGGACCAGATGACCTTTAAAGGTCCCTTCCAACTCAAACAATTGTATGATTCTATGATTGCTGCGGCCGCTGCTGTGGCACCACCTCCTCAGCTCCTGTCATGCTGGAGTCTCTCAGCAGTGGATTTGCAAGAGCTCAGATCCCAAGTGGCTGTAAGAATACTGCTGAGCTCTAGGCTTAACTAGGAGCTTGGCTTTTTCCCAGAGAGATGTATAAGGGAAACCTCTCCAGGGTGATTATAAGACCTCATAATAACAGTGCGGGAACCAGACAGGCCATGGACAATTGCCCGTTTGGGCAGCAGTGGGTATTTGTGAGATTGCCAGTGCCAGAGGGCAGGATCACTCCCAGTCTGCTGCCAAGTTGTAACTTCAGCATGGTACAACAGCACAGGTGAGGGGAATCCTTGGCTCAGGTGCTAACTAAAACCAAGCCCAGTTCGACAGCTCTG
Source organism: Callipepla californica brunnescens (assembly GCA_023055505.1). Classification (NCBI taxonomy): domain Eukaryota; kingdom Metazoa; phylum Chordata; class Aves; order Galliformes; family Odontophoridae; genus Callipepla; species Callipepla californica. The sequence goes on from JALIRH010000013.1 coordinate 8,458,192, forward strand.
CTGTTTCATTCCTTCCTTGATGTTCAGGAACACTTGGATGCATGGTGAATTGAGATTCTCACAGTGGTTCATCTGCTGGAGTGGTGCCTGCAGGCCTGAGGCAGGTGTTGGCAATAGGACCTCCCTGTTTCACCTATGAATGATTACAAGTCACCCAGATGTCCCGATGGCTTATTTACAGACATGGATGCTTAGGTGTTCCCTGCCTGCCGCTGCATCAAGCCTCCGTGGCTGTAAATCTGGCAGCTGGACGTTTAATAATAAATAACTGTCCCACAAGTAATTGCAGGTCTGAACCTGTGGCTGATGTCTGGGCTGAGGACAGCGCCGGGATTTACTGCAGGTGAAAGCAGGATGGGGGGCTGTGCTGCAGCAGGGTGTGTGTAAGGGATGGCAGCGGGGATCCTGGCGTGGCTCAGGGATGTGGATGGGCTGGAAATACGTGGAGGTGAGGTGATGAGATGGGATGTGTTCCTGCAGGCTAATCATTGGCAGGCTGTATTGGGTAGAAGGTGGCTTTTTGTCCTGGTTTCAGCTGGTAGTTCACAGTGCCTGGTATGGTGCTGTGTTTTGGCTTTGGGGGAAAAACAATGCTGACGACACATGGGTGGTTAGCTATTGCTGAGCAGTGCTGCACACAGCCAAGGACCTTTCAGTTCTTTGCTTCTGGCTCTGTGCTGCCAGAGAGGGGCTGGGAGGGGACAAGGACAGCTGACCTCAGCTGGACATGGGGGTATTCCATACCACGTGGCATCGTGCAGAAAGCCTTGACAATGGTGGGGAGCTGGTGGAGCAGCTGCTGCTGGGGGACTGGTGGGCACTGGTCAGTGGGTGGCAAGAAATCATGTTGTGCACCACTTACCTTGTAAATATATGTTATTATCATTAGTGTTTTCCTTTTGCTTTTTTTTTTTTTTTTGTCTTAATAAATAATTTCTATCTCCAGCTACGAGTTCTGCTTTGTTTTCTGTCTGTGTGCTGTGTGGGATGGGTGAGGTTAGCTTCCCTGGCAGCAGAACGCTGCCCTGCTCCTCGGTGCATCTGCTGTGCATCCGCAGGGTTCCTCCTCCGCTGTCCCAGTGCAGGCACATGTGGCAGGGCTGGGTGTCCCCTGGGGAGGCTGCCACAACAACATCCTTAGAAAAAGAGGCGTCTCGTGCAATCCGGCGCTGGAGGGAGGTGTGTGGCATGCACCAAAGGGACAGAAGCAGTGGAGCTCCCACTTTTTTGGAGGTACCTGTAGGCACGGAGCAAAAGGAGAAGTGGGAAGGGGGATGAACTGCTGCCAGTGCTTCTGGCCTGTGTCTGATTCTGTGGCACGGGGACAAGGGAAGGCGGTGTGTCTTTCCAGTGCTGCTAACCGAGGCTGCAGAAGTTCCACATCTCTTCAAGCTCACTACTGCCAAGATTTTCAGTGAGATGAGAAGAGGTGGGAATTGAGGCTTTGAAGGAAGAAAAGGTAAACTTCTGGTGCTGAGTGGACCCTGGGTGCTGGTGCTCTCGGATCACACTTGCACGATGTGCTTAGATTCGCACTCGTGGAAGGGACTGACCCAGCTTCAGTCACAGCATATATTTGGATGTGAGTAGGAGAGAATGAGGTTAACCCCTTGCTTATTGTCTTGGGGATACAAACGTTGAACCAGCTGGTTGTCAGGATGGCAGGTGTGCAAAACAACAAGGCAGACACCGGTGACAGACGCAATTCACCACCATCATCAAACTATGCAGCTCTCTTCTCCTGCTGCCTGAGAACGGGTAACTAAACGGAGGGGAGGGAGGGGCGGTGGGGAAGAAGGGCATGTGTGGGAGGGAGCAGTGTCTCTCCTCTCCTTTCATCTCTGGGTACAAAGCTGCTGTGTCTGGCTACTCTGACACACACTGTTCTGCCTGGGGCATTGAGGGAGCCCAGGGGTTGGGACTGCAGTGCAGTGCATTGAGGGGACACACACACTGAGCATCACCTGCCCTGGGCACCATGGGGACCCCTCTGCAGCTCTGGTGTTTGCTGAAGCTCCCATGAGGGGATGCCCCCTGCCCACCCCTGCTGGAGGCCTCGAGGGACACCAGGATCGTAAGTGGGTGCTGTTGGAATCTTGGTGGTGGCTCTGCCACTGCAGGGAGGTGGCTTGGTCTGTGGGCAGCTCTGCGTGCGCGGTCCCTGGCCAGCACAGTGAGTGTGCATAATGGAGACATGGGCAGGGCTGTGCAAGGCATTGCCCCGTGTCTCTGCAGACCATTTCCAGTGGGGCTTGCTGTGGGAGTGCACCAGTGAGCTGTCCCCAGGAGCCTGCCTTGCCCATGTGCCCATGGCTGTGGGTATGTGGAAGGCTTGCTGAGCAGACCACCAGCAGCTCGCAGTACCTGAGCAGGAGAGCAACTGCTCAGATGCAAGGGTCCTGTATTTGCCAAGCCCACCCTGTGCTGCCGTGTGACAGCATCTCCCCTCCCACGGTGGATGTGCTCTCCCATCCTTCCTGGGGATTGTTTTCACACCCTTGGGCTGAAGGAGAGCAGCAGCTCGTCGCTAGGGCACGGTGCTGCAGATGCTGTTGCCCTGGCAATGGCTGAGGAGCCCAGGTGGTGGGGAGAACATCTTTCAGGGGCAGATATAGGGCCTCCTGGGGTGGGTGCAATGTCTCATAGGGCTCTGCAGTGAGAGCTACATGGAAAACATGAGGTGGGCACATCTGTTGGGCTTTGCCCCTCTTCCCTCTGAGGCTGGATGATAACTCAGTGCTCACACCAGGCACCTCCTCCTGCTCTCTGTGTTCCTGCTCTCTGCTCTTCCTAGGTCCCCTGGGTGGCTCGCTGAGAGGATGATGGCCAGGAGTAACGGCCTGCAGCTGCCTGGCCCCTGCCCACCCAGGTCTGATGTGCAGGACACGGAGCTCAGCACGAGCAGGTCAGGATGGCTTGAGAGAGGGTGGCACTGGTGGGGCAGAGCTGAGTCTCAGGGCACAATGGCACACCCCAGCTCAGCTGTCCGGTTTCCCTGGTCACCCAGGGAAACTCAGTGGCTGGCACTGAGGTATGTGATGAGGCCACGACCCTCCCTTCTCACCACTGCAGGACCTGCACGACCCAGGATGAGACCTTGGAGCTGCACAGAGGGACTCCTGCATATGGGGGCGAGCAGCTGGCTGCCCCTCCTTTCCAAGGCAGGAGAGCCCTGGCCAGGTAATGGTCTGGGGTCAGGGTGTGGGGCACAGTTGGGTCCTATGCATTTCCAGAGCATGGAAGGAAGCTGGACAGCTGTTGCATGGGATCTTGTCTGATCCTTTTGTGCCTGGGTTTGACCCTTTGCTTGTCACAAAGCTTTGCTTTCTCCTTGCTGTGAGGACAGCTTCTGACTCTGCCTCTCTTCCTCATTTAGGATTGTCAGACTTGTGCTGGTGCTGCGGGAATGGGCCAGCAAGAGCTTGCAGGAGGAGCAGCAGAGGCCAGACCCCTTCCTTGAGCGTTTCCAGGGCCCTGAGCTGCAGACAGTGCCTGCTGATGCCAGCAGCGATCCAGAGGAAGAGGAGGCCGAGGAAAAAACCAAAAAGTAGGGGGCCCTTCCCTGTGACACAGCCTCCCTGGGGTGAAGGTTGGCCACGTGCGGTGCTCTGCTGGCAGTGATGGCACAGGGGGAGGGTCAGGAGTCCCACGGGTGGTGGGCTCAGCTCTGCTCGAGAGGGTGGCACCAGTGGGAGGGGGCATCTGAGCCAAGATGGGTCTGCAAAAAGCTGTCCTAACAGCTGTGCACGTGAGGAGCCAAGGGACGTGGAGAGTGCACACAGGACATAGCAGCAAGCACAAACCCATGGGCTCCTCCAGCCTCATTCATCACTGCGGGATGAAGGGAGATGAAGGGAGTGCGTTTGCTGCCTGTCTCCCCACCTCTGAGGGCAGGCACCGTGATGGCAGCGTTCTGAAAAGGCTCATTCAGAGCCAGTGCTTTCATCCCTTCAGCTCACACTGCTGCTGAAAAGCAATAACCTGGCTTTTCTTCTGCTGGCTAATTAAGGGGCAAAGCTCACGGACTATTCTGGACCTTACCATTGTACACGGTAATTAAAACACCGAGAAATGATCCTTCTCTATAGGAGGAAAGTGTCTGAGCCTTGTATCAGGGCTGTTGCTAGTCATGGGAAAAAAAAAGCGCTCTGCCCTGCAAGGTGAAAAGGAGCCTGTTAATTATCGGAGGGAGAGGAGCTGATGTGTGTTGAGAGGGCTGCTCTGTGCCTGTGGCTCCCTGGGAGAAGCTGTGCTCTGCAAGGTGTCTGCAGAGGATGGGGCAGTAGAGCTCAGTGCCCATAAATGCCTGTTGAAGGGATAGGATAAAGGTCCCTGGGCTGCAGGGCGGGGGGGAGAGGGGGAAATGCATTTGGTGCTGCCCTATAGACTTCAGAAGGGAGATCACCACAGCTCTTCTGGGGAGGTGGTGGTATTGGTGACTTAAAGCTGAAGCTTTAAGTTACGTTAATGATTAACGTTGCTGCTGAGGTTATTATTAGTACTTGTGATATGGGTGCTGGCTGGTTGCAGGGGAGTTGGTGTTTCCCATGTGCCAGTTACCTTATGTCTCAGTGAGCAAAGGGTCCCTTTTGCAGAAAATATTTATGCCACACATCAACCCTTCTCTGAGCAAAACACAAGTGTTTTCTCCCCACCTGTAATGAGGTTGAACTTGTCTGTGGATGCACCCAGGGGGAATGTGAAGGAGCACTGCTGGCCCTGCTCTAAGCCGCTGTCCCACCCGGGGTGCCACTGGTGGAGGCTTCAAGGCACATGTTTGCTTCTGAAGCTGTCGGAAGCAGTGGGGCAAGCACTTGTGCTGGCAAGTGGGTTGTTTGTCCTATTGCTGGAGGGAGCTTTGCACATTCCAAAGCTGGAAGGGAAGGGGGGAAGGTGCTTTGCCCTAGCAGGTGGTGGTGGCTGAGCCTATCAGTCCGGCTGCAGAGTTCCCATTCCCCAGCTCCTCCAGTGAGATCTGGCCACAGGAGCACAAGCATCTTATCTCAGAACCCCAAGATGAGTAGGATCAAATGCTTGGGAGCAGTTCAAAGGCTGGACAGAGGGCTGAGCGGGCCGCAGGCAGGCGGTGTGGGATGGCAGCCCTGTGATACCGACCAGTGCCCTGGGGCTTGGGCAGCCCCGTGGTGCTCCCACTGATGTGCAGCAAGCTTTCCTTCCCATTCTAATTAATTTTCTTCTCTCAGATCTGTCTGGCTCCAATCCATGCTTCATTTAAGAGAAGCAAGGTCATCTAACAGAAGTTTTCTGGTCACCCTCTTCCATACATCTGTTTCTGGCTCTGCCTCTGTGGTGCATGGAGGCCACCTGCTCTGCCTTGCCATGCTGTGGTTTCTCTTCTGCTATCTAATGAGCATTGTTGTGGGGATAAAGGAACTTAAACAATGTGGGACATTTTTACTTATCACTCCTGGGGCTGGATTTAGCTTACAGACTGGCAGTCAAGCTGCAGCTGTTTGATCCAGGCTAGTGCAAAGGATGAGGGGGATGATGCAGCTGATTCCTTCCAACCCTATTTTCTATGTTTAGCCCTTTATTCACACAATGCCAGCTCTGGCCTCTCTCTGCTTCCAGGAAGAAATGGCAGTCCTTTGTGGTGGACCCTGCAAGGGACTGGTACTACTGCTGGCTGGCCATCATTGCTGTTCCTGTCCTGTACAACTGGTGCTTGCTTGTGGCCAGGTGAGCTGGGATGTTGCAGGGCTCCTGTCTCCTCTAGCCCTCACCTTCACCTGCTTGTTGTGGCTCAGGCAAGGCTCAGAAAGCTGGTGCTGGTCACTGTGGGGGTGGTGGGAGCCTAAAGGAAAGAATAGGCTTATATTCAGTTGGAAGAGAGATTTCTTGGTCTCGCTACCTCATCCTGCAGGGCATGCTTCAGTGACCTGCAAAAGACTTATGCTGTCCTCTGGCTGGTGCTAGATTACATCTCGGACTGCCTCTACATTGGGGACATAGTGATCCGCCTGCGCACAGGTAAGCATCCTGACTTGTGCTTTGCCCTAATATCCTAAAAGTGGAGGGACCTAATCTACAGCTCCATTAGAAGGAGGGTTTTGTCTGTCTTCGTTCTCACTAGTACGAAGCAGTCTCCAGAGGAAGAAGCTAATTTAAAGATCTGAGAAATGAGGTAAGTTTCAGAATGAAAGATTAATCATCCTGGCTTCCAACTTCACCTTTGAATAATTGTACAAGATTACCCACATTACTATTAGTATTCAGGCAGGGTTGAATGTCTGTATCTCTGATTTTGCACAAGTTCAGCTGGTGAATTATCTACATGGAAAAATGGTAGTATTTAATGCTCTTGGAATGGAGGAGGTGGCTGTACACTTTCTCTCCAGAACTGCAATCATTCCTGATCTGGAGAAGGATAACCTTTGTGTTCCTATTTCATCCTCTATCAGAGTGGGGAGATATGTTACCTTTACATGGCTTTTCCCAGATGCTTGATAAGAAAAGCTTGTAAGCCAAGAAGATCAGGTGGAACTGGTAATGTTTGGAGGACTGTATATAGCACACATACGCATGGCATGCCATGAAATATTTATCAGAAGTGCTTACAAAGCCTCTAGGAGAGCTGAACATAAGCCAAAAAAATTCTCATTCCCTTCTCTGTCAGGTTTCTTGGAACAGGGCCTCCTGGTTAAGGACCTGAAGAAGTTAAGGGATAACTACATCTACACCTTGCAGTTCAAGCTGGACGTTCTGTCCATCCTGCCCACAGACCTGGCATACTTTGCTGTGGGACTGCACCGCCCTGAGCTGCGATTCAACAGGCTGCTGCACTTCTCCCGCATGTTTGAGTTCTTCGACAGGACAGAGACCAGAACCAGCTACCCCAACATCTTCCGCATCAGCAACTTGGTTCTTTACATCCTGGTAATCATTCACTGGAATGCATGCATTTACTATGCCATCTCTAAGGCCATAGGCTTTGGAGAAGATACCTGGGTCTATCCCAATGTCACAGACCCTGAATACGGATATCTCACCCGGGAGTATGTCTACTGTCTCTACTGGTCTACAATGACTTTGACTACCATTGGAGAGACCCCCCCTCCTGTGCGTGATGAAGAGTACCTCTTTGTGATCTTTGATTTCCTCATTGGCGTCCTCATCTTTGCCACCATTGTGGGGAATGTAGGGTCCATGATATCCAACATGAATGCCACCAGAGCCGAGTTTCAGGCAAAAATCGATGCTATTAAACATTACATGCAGTTCCGCAAGGTAAGCAAAGACATGGAAACCAAAGTCATCAAGTGGTTTGATTACCTGTGGACCAACAAGAAGGCAGTAGATGAACGGGAAGTTCTTAAGAGTCTCCCTGATAAGCTAAGGGCAGAGATTGCCATCAACGTTCACCTGGAGACACTGAAGAAGGTGAGGATTTTCCAGGACTGTGAGGCAGGTCTACTGGTGGAGCTGGTGCTGAAGCTTCGCCCCCAGGTGTTCAGCCCAGGGGATTACATTTGCCGGAAAGGAGATATTGGAAAAGAGATGTACATCATCAAGGAGGGGAAGCTGGCTGTGGTGGCAGACGATGGAATAACGCAATATGCTTTGCTGACTGCGGGGGGCTGCTTTGGTGAGATCAGCATCCTCAACATTAAAGGGAGCAAAATGGGCAACAGGCGCACAGCCAACATCCGTAGCTTGGGCTACTCGGATCTTTTCTGCCTGTCGAAGGAGGATCTGATGGAAGCGGTCACGGAGTATCCTGATGCCAAAAAGGTCTTGGAGGAGCGTGGCCGGGAGATCCTTACCAAGGAAGGCCTGCTGGATGAATCAGCTGAAGAAGAAAGCATGGAAGGGAAGAGTGTGGAAGAAAAGCTGGACAGACTGACCTTGAACCTGGACACACTTCACACTCGCCTTGGCCGTCTCCTGACAGAGTACAACGATGCCCAGATGAAGCTCAAGCAGCGCATCACTGTTCTGGAGTCCCAGATGAGGCAGCAGGACCTGGAGGACTTCTTCTCAGATAGCTCAGACAGTCTGCCCGAGGGTGAGGGGGAAGCTACATCAGCTGGGTTGTAATGAGAGGGTGCAGATCTCAGCTAGATGGTGTCTGGTTTTGTGCTGAGGCAGTTTCTATTTCCCGTGGCAGCACCGCTGACTGCCTTGACAGGACTTCTCTCAGGTTCTTAGCATTGCCACTGAGTGGCAGTTTCATTTTAGAAATTCCAATTTGTGCCTCTCATATCTGCAGACAGGGAAGCTTGTTTGGTTCACTGTCACCCCATAGGTCATCTCCAACCTCTTACTTCGAGGCTGGCATCCAGCTGGAGGAGTAGGCACTGCCCACTGCTCCATTCTTTCTGCTGTATCCAGTGTTCAGCCATCAGATTGCCCCAGCACAGACAACTGAGTACTCCAAGCATCTCTCTTAGCAGGAAACAGCATTCCCTCCTGCTGTGCTGCTGCAGAGGTGGAGGGATTTCCATTCAGACTACACAGGACTGGGATGATGAGTGCAGTGTGGAGGTGAGGACTGCTCCTTGCTGAATGACAGTGCCTGCTGCACTGAGACTGGAGCACAGATAGCACCTGCCTCTCATCTGTCTAATGATGGCTGGATGTGTCAGGAAGGGTATGACTGAAATGACATATTTTTAAGGAACAGATTGGTGATGGGACCCAACTGTGCCCGTATTTGCTTTACTGTGGGTAGCTCAGAAAGAGTGTAGAACACATTTATTTTCTTAGGCAGGAGGTTTTCTTGTACTCAGTGGGAGTTTTGGGGCCTTGCAGGCCAGTTGCTGTCTGGAGCAGAAATGAATGGCAGCCATGGGGACGAGCGTGCAAGGACAAAAACCTCACAGCTTGCAAGTGAGAGCAGCAATCCCTGCGCGTTCAGCACCGCCACTCGAGGTTTACAAAGAGGAGGAAGTTTGTTAGAGAAGGGACCCTGAGCTGCTTTCGGTGGGAGACAACTGTCTTCTGCTCCGGTTTCCCCTTGCTCCTCCATCCGCCGTGCTCCGGACGCGGAGAGGCTGCGGCTGCTGCGGTGGGGCCGGGAGAGGGAGCTGTGAGCCGCGGATCCGCACGCCGGCTTTGCTTCTCCGTGTTCTGGAGCACGGTTTGCAGGGGGATGCGGGCAGCTGCCTGCTCTCCTGCCCGACCCCGGCTGACTGAGATGCTCACAGCTTAGGGGATATCCTGCCTTCCTGCTGCAGACAAAGAAGACCAATCTTCCGCTCGCCCCCCCCACCCCCCCCCCCCCCCACCCCCTCAGTTTTAATCCAAGATAATAATCCACTCGGGAAACTTTAAGCCGTCAGACGAATTACCCCGGAGGACGGCTTTGCGAATGCAGAGCAGATCCCGCTTGTTTTCTGGAGGCAGCAAGCCAGGAAATCACAGATTGATGAACCGCTTGATGGGCCTGCTAATGAAATTAGCAGTAGCTCCGTGATTTTTCCAGCGAGCCGACAGGCAGATGCTGGAGAGAAGCACACAGTGGCACAGCTGCACTGCGGGGCTGCCCACGTCCCCAGCACAGCGGGCACGGGGCACAGCAGATGCAGGCTGGGGCTGCCCATTACAGGTGGCTGCGGTCTGAACTTCTCCCTGTAAAGCTCTCCAGTGATGCTCTGCATGCTGGTGGGCGCCCAGGAGGAAAAGCTGACGGTCCATTAAGCTTTTTTGGCTGTATATTATCTATAGTTTTGTTTCTACTAGATCTCTCCTCCCCTGCACAACAGAGGCTCTTACTCAGCTGTGTGTTGTGAACAGGAGACATCAAATATGAGCAAATATTTTGTGGCTTTGTCTCCAGAGAGAGCAAAAGGGGGAAAGTGTGGGGATTGCCAGGCAGCTCCTTCCAGTGCTGCCAAGCCAGGGGAGCCCCCGACCTCTGCTGCAGATTTCTGCAAATCTGCTGTACCAGAGTGGTAGAAAAAGGGCTGGGTGAATCAACCATAAATACTTTGTTCGGTATGGGGCTTTCCTCCTCCTCTCTGAGCACCATTTCTAGGAAAGAAGTAATCATCTCTGGATGATACCCAGAAAATCTCTCCTGTGGGCCTCTGTGAAAGGTAAGTATGCATCTGACAGCTGGGGGAAATGGAGCGGTCCTGCCAGGACACAACGGGGATGACTCCTGCCTCCTGCCCACCTGCTGTTTGTCCTTCTGAAGATGTTCACGAAGAGGCCCTTTGGTGAATTGAGCAGGCTTCAAACTGATCTCTTCTGTTTAGAAAACAGGGCTAGCAACCTGGCTTTGCCCCCGTTACAGAGAGGTAAGTTAGCTAGTGTCAGGTCAGCAAGCTGTGTGCAAGGTTCGTATGGGCCTGAACCACTGGTCCCGTGTAGTCTGGAGACAGTATCCCCAGCCCCAGGGGCATTCTGCCCAGTGATGGGGAGCAGAGCTGGAGCAGCTGAGTGCTGCAGCCCTCTTGCAGGTGTGGTGTTGGTAAGCTTTGCCTTGCTGAAGCACAGAGCAGCCAGTCTAGGTTAGCCTCTCCATCATCCAGCTCTGACTGGCTTGCTTGCTTCCCTACTCCTCTCCTGCTGGAAATACCAGGGTGTGCTGCCTCCTCCTTGGATAAACAAGCAGGAGTACCCTACCCGTTCTTTCCCAAATGGGAGCACGTGTTACCATGACAGCGGTTCAGGGTGAGCTGGAGTTGAAGCCACCCTTGTCTGTATCCCTTGGAATGACACAGGATGCCTTCCTGGCACCCCTCCTGCTCTGCCCTACCAGTTGTTGCTGCCTGGGGATAAAGGGAGGCTGTCTGCACATGCAATCCCCCATGGCTTTCCTTGGGGTGCAGAAGAAGCCCAGAAAACACTTGAGCTGGAGGATGAAGAATGTTCCAGGCCCTGTGATCACGGTGTGGGTACAAACCTTGCTGAGGACGCTGCCAGGGCTGCTCTGAAGGTCACGAATTTTGAAGGTACTCTGGTACTTCTCTGAGAAATTTTTGGAGCACATCCAGTAGAAGAGTTCTTGCCTACAGGGTCACTCTTGCCTCTGAGCATAAATTCATAAATCACAGAATGGCTTGGTTTGGAAGGGATCTCAAAGGTGATGTAGTTCCCAGATGGTGATGCTGCACTTGGGGACCCTGTTCCCAAATGTAGGTCATAGTGGATCTGCTTGGTGTGTGGGATCAGCAGGCTTTCAGTCCGTGATTTTGGCTCTTCTCCCACACCACGAGGACAGCTGTTTGTAGCTACATGGGATGGAGGAGCGGGGAGATGGTGATATTTGGTAACGAGAAGCAAAAGTGTTGGTTTCTCATCTCATGGATGTCTGCAGGTGCTTCTGAGTCTATTCATAGCTCTGTCACTGGCAGAGAGCTGTCAAGATGCTCTTCACTCTGCTTGTTTTTTAATTACAACTCAAAGTCATAGCTCCTGTTGAGAAGCGAGGATTCAGCAGACACCCTCCTCTGCAGACAGACATGTGCTGGCCCTACATGGGCAGTCTCAGCACCTGCATCATCGAATGAACCAGATGTTTCTATTGAGAGAAACCCAGCCACGGCAGAGACCCATGTCTGTGGTGATGGCCTCCATCTCCCCTTTTTCCATTCCCGTGAGAGCTGTGGGCACAGCTTTTGGTGCTGAAAGCCATGCTCTTCTAGGGCAGAGTGGCTGATGATATGTAGGGTGGATGAACTGTGGATCAGTCCCCCTGGCACCTTCCAGTCCCTCCAGCAGCTTCTCCCGAGATGATGTACCATGTGTGCTTTGCTGTGTATAACCGAGTCACAAAGGCAATGTGTTTTGTGTGTTTGCATACAGCTTTACAGATGTGAAGGTCAGAGGGGACGGTGAATGGTGACCTTTAAGCAGGCTGTGTGCTCCCCCTGTTGCAGGATCTCTGTCTGCCATCAGGAATACACTGGGCATAGTGAGCTTCTGTGGTGCTGGCACAATGGTGGGCTTGGGGACTTCTTCAGTACAGAAAAGACCTGTTGTTTTGGAGACTGTGCCCTGTAGGAGCAGGACAGCTGGAGGACAAAGGCCTTCCCCTCGGTAAGAAGCCCCAGGGAGCACGGTGCACTCATCTGGAGGGCTGCAGTCTTCTTTTCCCCTCTTCTGCTCCAGGTTCCTCATCTCTCCATCCCTCCTGGCCCTCTCTGCATGTCTTTGAATGCCACATGAATCGATACTTTTAATTAGCTGCTATTCCTCATTTCCGCTTTATTGCTCGGGTAAGCAAATTAAAAGCCAGCATGTTGCAGAGAGCTGCTCCCCAGGGAGGGCTGCAGGCAGGCACTGCTGTTTGCCTTGGGTCGGGGGGGTCACCAGAGGCTGGGGGCTGTGGCTAGGGCCTGGAAGGAAGGGCTGGGGGTTGGTGGGGCTAGAGGAACACCTGGCTCCTGCTCCCAGCCCTGCAGCATCCTTCTATGGCTGGGAATGGCTGCAGAAGAGCTCTGTGGGGCAGAGGCAGTGGGTGAGCTGAGCTCCTGACCCACAAACACCCCTTTGCGGGAAGGGAGCGGCAAGTTATCAGCTCCCACTTTGTCCCGAGGAGGGTCTCTGCCAAGGGAATGATGGGAGGACCGCAGCTGTAATTAAAACTTTTAACAACATAACCAAAAACGCAATGAGCCGTCATCGTTATTAGTCCAGCCAAAATGATACTAGCACAGAGAGCCCGAGTTCAGTAATTAACGCTTAGCGCATGCCGTCAGCAGCACTGCCATTCCCAACTGCTGCGCACGGAGAAGTGGCACTGATGTGTTTGCCAGGAGCAACGAGCAGCTCGCAGGGCTCTCACCTCCTGTTGTCGGGTCCGCTTTGGGGCTGTGGTGATGTGTTTCCCTACAAGCATTATGCATTCAGCTCTTTCTTCCCTGGTCCGCCAGCTCGCAGTGCAGCTGGCACTGCTGCACCTGTATGGGTGCACAACTTCTGCTCTCCAGAACTCCATTTGCTCACTGCAGATCTCACCGTTGTCTGGGTGCTCTCCAGGGCAGCTGCATTCCTTCTCTGCAGAGAATGTTTGCTCTGAGATTTCCTGCAGCAACCGGCTCCCAAAGCATCTTCCTTGGAGAGAACATAATTGTAAGGCCTCTCTTGTGCAAAGCCCTGCTTTGTGCCGGTGCTCTTGGGTTTCTAACAGTGCAGTGGCCTACTCCGTTGGGAGAATAAAAGAGCATTGAATGCAGCTGGGAGGCAAAGTGTGGTCTGACAGTTCCTCTGGCTTGTCAGAGCCTTGGAGTGATGGGCGCCGGTGGGCTGCTGTCTTTAAAAGTGACCTTTCGAGAAAGACAAATCGAGGGAAAATGTCTCGTGGAGGAAAAAAAAGGAAAAGAATTCAAACAAAAAACAAAACTACCCAAGCAACAAACCAGCTGCTGTCTGTGGAAATCTCTGTGCTGCAAAGCAGTGGCAAAGGTTCCTGTGAGCTAGCCTTGGCTTGATTGCTTTCTGTCAGACACAAAGGGCATAGCTGGTGTTTCAGTGAGAGCTCAGGCTTACGGACCTGTCTGTGTGCAGCAGTTAGCTTTTACTCCTTTTCCTTTCTCCAGTCTTTTGTCCTGCCCTCTTCTGCTGTCACATTATGTGGATCTGGCACGCCGAATTTCAGACGGTGTTTGGGTGGTGTTTGGGAACTGTTTGGGGATGGAGCATCTTGGAGGCAATTAATTGTATTGATGTCGTTAACATCTTCTGTAAATTCACAGAAATTACCAGATGAATATTTGATGAGGCTAATTAAGGCTGAATTACTGCCCCACTTCCCCTTTCTTTCCTGCTGCTTTCTCTGGAGTGTGGGTGAGCATTTGATTCCCAAAAGTGTCCTGTCCCTAGAGCCCCGGTCTTAAACTAATAGAATCATTTGATTTTGAAGGGACCCTCAAAGGCCGCGTGGTCCAATGCCCCACAGTGAGCAGGGACACCTACAGAGTGGGACAGTACCTTCACTTGCCCAGTGGCAGTGAGAGCCCAGGATAAAGCTGGTCTTCCTGGCTGGCTGGGCAATGGATGAGTGACGTTCAAACCCTTCTCCTTCCTCCTGTTCCACTTGCCCAGCACAGCCTGTGTTAAGGCTAATGAGTTAATGAGCCGGGATAAGTATCAGGGCTTTGTTCTTAGCCTTGTTTTTTTCCCGTTCACCTTTAAAGACAAAAAAGGTGAAAATAAAACAAGAGCAGCTCTGAGGACGCACTTTCCCCCTCCTTTTCTGAGGCTTTTCTCCCCCTCATCCACCTCTCCTGCTCCCTGCCGTGCCCTGCCGTGCCCCGATCCGCCAGCGCTGGGAGCTGACTCTGCTGTCAAGGATGCCCTTATCTCCAAGGGTATGGCTTGCCTCTCGGATTCGGGATGGCGTTAGGATCAAGGCTCTGACTAATCTCCTCTGATACGGTGTGCCACAGCAGGGCAGAGTGTCTGACAGCATGGGCTGCTGCCCAATTTGTGTTCATCCCCACCCGGACACAGCCACGGAGACACAGCGGGGTCTGCAGAGGGGGGTCCTTCTCTGCACAAAGCAGTTTCATTCCCTGTGCTGCTCAGCTCTGAGCCCATGCCCAATAGGAGCGGCACATTGTAAAACAGGCCAGGTGTGGTGCGGTGAGTGGAGTGACAGGCAGAAATAAGCACAAAAGAATTAGATGGATAGATAGGAACGAGGGATCAATAAACCAAGACTAAAGATAGCAAGAGAGATGCTCTGAGTGCTGTTGACAGAGAAATAGATGTTGCAGGCAGAAAGATCCTTGAATCAGAGAAACATCAAATGGGAGAGATGAGGCTTTGAGGAGGGTCACTTTAAATGCACTTCAGTGCTGGGCCAGGATTAGCCCAGACAATACCTGGCTAATGCTTCCTCTTTTCTCTCCCTGTTTTAGACCCAAGTGGGACTGAGCAGCATCACCAGCCCTACTTTCAGTGCTGCATTCAGACCTCCATCAGACCTTCCTTTCAAGCCGCTGCTAATCGAGTGGTTGTGGGGAGGGAGACAGGCAGAGAGCAGCAGGATGGGGGCTCAGGCCATGTCCTGGAGGCTGCAGCAGGACGGAGGGGTGCAGCTGGGTTGGGGGGAGCAAAGCCTTCCCAGGAGTGGCTCTCTCTCTGGTAATTTGCTTTGTGGTACTCAGTCTGGGTTGGGCTGGGTTTGGTTGTTTCTTTTTGTGAGTGTGATGGGGAACTCCAGAGCCATCCCATATCACCTGCCCCCTGGGCATTTCCAGCACAGCTCTCTAACTACAGAAATCCCAAGTTTGGGCAGCATACTCTACCACTGCTTTATTTCTTCTCCTAGGGGCTGGTCCGACAAAGGAGTGAAAGTGCTCAGCAGCTCCAGAACGTCTATTCATTTCCTTTTCTTTTTGTAAATTAGGTGAGCTACTGCCCATCTCCCTCTTCTCCACAGGCATCTAGATGGGCATGAAGCCGCTGTCCCTCTCTTGGTGCATGCAGGAGTGTCCCTGGGGGACTGGTGGGTGTCTGGTTTGGAGGCAGGGGATCGGGTGAGTCTGTTCTGCTGGGAGATGCATAGTGCAGTCCTTCCCCAGGGAGGAATCTGTGCTCTGGGCACTTTGTCTGTGGGGCTGCGGAGCACTGGAACCATTTATCAGTCCTGATACATATTTAATGCCAAAGTGGTGAGCAGGAGCAGAACTGTGTTTGCAGACAGGCGAGCCAGGGAGCTCTGCCATGGCTGTTAACAGTCCTGCATTAATTATGATGGAATAAATAATTCAGAGGGCTAATAACAAAGGCTTGTTTTTAATGGCGATGGAAATCCCACTGCTCCCAGGAGGCAGCAGAGGAAGTGCTGTGCACTGAACCCAGCGGGCAGCAGAGCATGAGTGCTCTGTGTGGTGGCATTCTGGGGGGCCCTGCACAACACTGGGGCATCATGGCTCTCCATGGCACCTGCCTGGAAAGCTTGTGGGGATGAGGACAGCATCTGTGTGTCTCCCACCTGTCTCATTGTGCCTTGCCATTTGCCTTGTGCAGTGGAAGTGCAGATGCACAGCTCTGTGCCATGTCCGGATGCAGCGGGCACAGCCTGCATCTCCGCTGTCCTTCCCTCAGGCTGTGTCCCTCCCTTCCTTCACTCCATAACCTGCTCTTTGGCTTCTTTAAACATGAATATGAATGTTTTCTTGCACCCCTATTGTCCTTCAACTTAAATAGCTTTTTTCCCTTCCCTGATGTTTACCCTCCAGATGTATTTATAGAGAAAAAAATCACACTGCTGACAGTTTGCTTCACATGGGCTAAATGGTATCTGTTCACCTTTCCGTGCCATGTGTCCCGGCTCAGACCACAGCCCTGCTCTGCTCCTCCTCACCACCCCTCACTTTGGGTGTCCTTCTGGCTGAGACACCACGGTGGGTGACCTTGGGCAGACCATCTTTGCCTCAGTTCCACTATGTAGGGAGAATGGTGACCCCATCCTGTGGCAAGGGCTAGGTTAGATGCCGTAGGAAACGCAGGAACTTTCTCCTTCCCAGTGCTGATCCTTTATGGGGTCTCACTTCAATGCTCTGTGTTTACAGCTCGATGGGACCACAAATCCTGTCCCCAGCCCGTTGCAGGCAGCTGCGGAATGGCACAGGCACAGAGCTCTGCACCTACAGAGGAGGCACAGACAAACAGCCGCCCTTGGAGCGTTCCCATCCAAGCAAAGAGGTGTTTTGGAGGAGACTGGGACAGCCCCCAGCACAGACTGTTGACACAGGAGAATGCAGCAGATTTCACCTAGAAAGGGGCTGTTTGAACAGAGCAGCACAGCTCAGAAGTGCTTATGTCTGGAGAGTGGATGTTTACACAGGGGAATAGCGCATCCGCCTTGCTACTAAAGCACAAAACAAATGTTTGCCCAGGTAAGCACAGAGCCCAAGCTCAGGTTTGGCATTGGGTCCATAGCTTCTGAATGAGCACTGCCACTGTTGGGCTTCCAACACTTCCTCACTGTGCTGGGGGGGTTGGGGTGCATGGCTCACCTATAGCTAAAGCCATGTCTCTTCTCAGCCAGCTCAAGAATTAAGAACCATTCAGCACACGCTGGTGAAGAATTACTTTTAGGTTTTTTTTTTTTTCTTTTCATTAGGCATGCTCTCTCCTTATCTTTTTCTCGTTGTGAAAGAAATCAGTGCAGAAAGCCTCTGAGGGATGCCCTCTCCTCTCTATTTCAATAAGTTCCCAAACCACTATGTTTGTATCACACTTCCTTGAGTCTTTGGAGGAACTTTCGGGGCAGGCACAGAGTGTGAGTTGCTGGGAGGTGGTAGCTCATGCCTCGTCACAGTCAGTGATGGGAGGATACAGACATCAATGCTCTGATTGTCAAAGGAGATGCATCCTGCCATAGGAAGGCATCTTTAGGGGCCTGCAATGAGCAGAGACCCTTACAGCTCCATCAGGTGCTCATAGTCCATACAGACTGACCCTGAATACCTCCAAGAATGAGGCACCCACCACCTCTCTGGGCAACTTGTGCCAGTGCTTCATGGCCCTTACTGTAAAAAATCTTCTCTCTTATATCCAATCTAAATCTCCCTTCTTTAAGTGTGAAACCAATTCCTCTTTCCCTGCCTCAACAAACCCCACCAAAGAGTCTGCCCCTTTCCTATAGCCCCTACTTAGATTCCGAGCACCCTATAGACTGTGTGTGGGGGGGAGGGGGAGCTCAGTGTTCTCAAGTTAGAGAGGAAACAAACATTGCCAAACAGCTGTACGAGTGCTTTGGCCTTAACTTTTGGAATGGCTGCAGTCCACGTGGCAGGCAGCACCTCGCAGGAGCCCACAAGTGCCCCTGTGCACCCACAGCAGCAGGAGTGCTGCAGTGGGCACGTGGGTCTGTGCAGGCACTGAGGGGCAACACGCAGGGCTGGGGTAATGCAGGTGGCACAGGGTTGTGTTGCAGCAAACATTGATGGCTGTGGGGATCGGAGGGAAATGAGTGCCAGAACGGCTGTGCTGAGGGCTGCTGTTTGGTTTCAGTGCTGAAGCTCGTGGGCTGGAGAGGGGGAGGCGAACCAAAATATTTATACCATAAGATGTGCACTTTTTTTGAGCCGAAGCTTGGGCAGCATCCCAGCCCTTCCATATGTGCCTGTAGACACGGCTTTACCTGATTCCTCTCTCTCCCAGCACGAGTGCAGCTCAGCTGCTCTATTGCAGAGGGGGAAGGTGGCATCTCCTGCGCTGGATACTGGGAGCATGAAGGCTCTTTCCCTGCCCCTTTGTGCCCTTGGGTCATGGGCTGAAACATCAACCCTGGTGGGGCTGAAAGGACTGGAATTTCTCAGGATCCAGCCCCAAGGAGCTGCCGTGGAGCAAGGAAGAGCATGGAGCTCTCTTCCTTCCCATGGCTGGGACATACAGCACAGCAAGCTAGAAGTGCTGCAGCGTTAATCACAGCTGTGGGAGCTGAGCTGTACTGGTGTGCATTGGAAAGGACCAGAATGATGTCCCTGTCTCTTGAGCCTTTGAGGTGAGTTTCAGTCCATCCTGCATTCAGGCTGTGGCAGCCTGGCATCACTCTGATCCTCCCTGGATGCTGGGAGGGATGTTCAGCCCCTCTGCAGTGACTCCTGTGCTGTTTGCCTTCCTCTCCCTTGCAGTTTGAGCACAACATCTATGGCTCAACCCCAGCCCAGGAGCATCAGCCCCTTCCTATGAAGCAGCTTCATTTGGAGGGGATCTTATTTTTTAACTCCACTGCAGAACAGCAGTGTTCAGTCTTCCATCTCCGGGGATGGCCCCTCTCCTCCTCCCTCTGACAAGATTTAAGATGGTCACGGATAACTGCCTTTCATTATAGTTGTGCTCATAAATCCTTCCTCCATCCCCTTTTGGACAGGCTTCTCCCATCAGCCACACTGCCCACACTCTATAGCAGTGGGGGCTCCCCTGCTCCCCACTTTCCCTTCCCTGCCCTCATCCCAGTACCTGTCCCCATTTCCATGAGCAGTCTCTGCTCTCCATCATTTGGCATCTCCCTCCCTCTCATTTCCCCAGTGACAAGACAAATTCTGCAGGAACAAAAGCACTTGCTTTGCAATTTTCCCTGATGGTGCTCATGCAGTTTCCCATTGCCCCTCCACCCCGTAGCATACAATGCTCATGAGCTCTCCTCTCCCAGGCTCCGATCTCACAAGGCCCATTGCACCAGGGCTGCTCATCTAGGCACGGCACAGCTCATGCTTCATCAGCCCTGGGGCTTTGAATGATATCTGCAGCTTTCTTCCAATTCCCAGCTCATTTCTGTCATGTTTTTGGCTCTGGTTGCCCAGTAGTATTGATCAGTCTCCTCATGCTATGAGGGCTCTTCCTTCATTTCTTTATGATGCAAGACACATTTCTGTGGTACAAGAGCTACAATCCGGAAAAAGAAAGAATGAAAAGAAAACATCACATAAAACCAGACCTTATGTCCTACTCCTCTAATTGCCTGTGAGCAGAGACGCAATTAAATATTTGTCAAGGCTTCTTATTTCATGTTAAGAGCACTGCTTTTGGCAGCCCTCTGGCCCTAAATGTGGGCTGAGAAGTGATTGGAGTGTATGGAGGAGCCCACAATGGTTTTCTCATCCCATGAGAGCTCCTTCCTTTTCTCTGGAAGCGGAATGGTATGGACCAGTGGTGGGAGTTTTACTGCCATGAATACTGCCTGCTCTATTCACAGAACTGCAGAATCATAGAATGGCTTAGTTTGGAAGGGACATTAAAGATCATCAAGCTCTATCCCTCTATGTTGTATAAGAGAAATATCTGCTTTTGGTTTGCAGAGATTGGGGTTTAGAAGTGGTACTAAGATCACTGCAGGCCTTCTAAAAATCAGTGTTGGTGAAGGGGCTGATGTATTGCAGCTGCTGCTTGATCATCAGGAGGAGGCAGAGTGGTTAGCAGGAGAGGTAGAACAGCTGGGAGTCAACGAGAAGGGATTCAAAGGGAGATGCCACTCCACAACCACTGCTTTGGGATCTGTGCCCATGGAGCAGGGTCAGGACTGGTGGTGAGTTTATGGCTACCAGTGCTTGAAAGGCAACTGAAAA
The DNA here is from genome assembly GCA_023055505.1 of Callipepla californica brunnescens. NCBI lineage: Eukaryota > Metazoa > Chordata > Aves > Galliformes > Odontophoridae > Callipepla > Callipepla californica. The sequence continues at coordinate 8,478,186 of JALIRH010000013.1, forward strand.
TGGGAACCAGTGGAGGGAGGGGCTGGTGCTTCCAGGGGAAGGTCTCCCAGGAGGTGTGGTTGAAGGACATGCCTTCTTGGCCTATATGGAGAGTGCAATTTCACCTACACAGTTTGTGGCCTCTCCCTGCCAAAATGTTTGCATGTGGGGTATGGATACCTGCCAGTCAAGTCTGAATGCAGCTCTTTGTGATGGCCAAACAGCCGCAGGAGCTGGAGTGGGGCTTGATCACCATCTGTCTGAGCTTGTGGCAGGGCTATGACTGTGGGTTGGGAGGGGAGCTGTTCCTGGGGTTGGTGCTGTGGGCTGAGCCCCCAGGAGCTGGGATCTCAGTGAATGTGATACTGCAGCAGCTCAGGTGGAAGCAGCACAGGTGGAAGCACCGTGCTGGGCACTGCTACTTGTCAGTGCCAGCCTGGGCAGACAGATGCTTGGGATGCCAGGCTGAGAATGGAGAGGGGTCCTGTGTTCAGTGGGTGCCAGTTTGGAAGGAAAGCATAGCTCCTGGGCCAGTTTTCTGCTCCATTTGGTTTCCCTGTGGCTTGACGGGGATGTTAAATGGCAGGTGTTATTTGCCAAGCTTAGGCATCTCATCCCTGTGTGGAGGAGCTGATGAAGAGCTGTTCTCAGGCGTGGATGCAGATATAATCATTATTGGAGCTGACTGTAGTTGTGGAGGAGATGGCGGTGAGCAACAGCCAGCATTCCTTGCAGGAGCTCGCAGTCCAGCCCAGCTGTGGGGTGTCTGGGCAGGAGATGGAGGACTTGATTTGTGGGCTGTGGCATGTGGGGGAGAAAATTCTTTTGCAGATAGACTGTGCCTTGCCGAGCCCCTGGTGGGCCGTACCCTCAGCTGTATGTCCTGGGGTGGCAGAGGAGGGAGCTGTGCATCTCTGTTGTGCCCCTAACCCATCCCCAGGCTCTGCCTGCTCACAGCAGGTGCGCTTCAACACGGTCCGTTTCCCCTGTACTTGTCTGCTCATTGAGTGGATTTCCAATAATATCACTGCAGGTCTTAAGCAAAGTTTTCAAAGTTAATCCCCCTGCACATAATCACCACGGAAAGCCTTGTTTTAGCAAGGCACTGCCTTACGCTTGTTAGGAGGTGAACGGCAGCAGCTGTCACTGAATAATCATTCTCATTAACTCATCTTTGTACCTTCTTTTGCTAGATGAAACCCTCTCTCCAAAACACAGCCTTGAGGGCTGCTCAGAAACAAAGCAGACAAACAAGGCTAGCTAGCAAAGCAAATGAGGACAAATGGGACTGAACGTTCTTCTACTTTCTCTTTGTCCCGTGAAAAACATGTAGCAAAAATGAGCCCCAGTCCCTGCCCTAGGCAGGGCAGCCCACCAGGGGTACCGTGTGGAGGCCATGGCCCAGGTAATTACCTCTCCCTTTTGGTGTGGCACTGGATCAAGGATGAGAGGTAATGGCTTCAAGTTGCACCTGGGGAGGTTCAGGTTGGATATTAGGAAAAAGCTGTTCTCAGAGTGGTGAGGTGTTGGCACAGGTTGCTCACTGTCCCTCGAGGTGTTCAAGAAACATGTAGATGTGGTACTTGTGGACGTGGTTCAGTGAGCTTGGTGGGGATAGGCTGATAGTTGGACTTAATGTAGTGGTGGGTTTTCCAATTTTAATGATTCTATAATAGAGAGAGCAAAGAGGCTTGGATGTGAGATGGATACCTGTGGGAGCAGAAGGACTCTGCTGTCCCAATAGTTTCTGGGCACTTTGGAGACAATTCTCAGCCTTTTAGGGAAGCGGGATCCCTGGGAGCCTGCTGTGGGATGAAGAACTCTCTGCCTCCTCCTCCTCTATGCCTCTGTCTGGGACGCTGAGCATTTCTGGCTTCTCTTTGACCAATGGCCTCCTGCTGACAAGGAGCATACGGCCAGGGAGGGTGCAGAGGGAAAAGTCATAGATTATCCTTAATTGACTAGAACAGACGGAGCTGACCTTCAGGGAACAAAGCCATGAATCTTCAGACAATGGAGTGAGTGCCACATGGATTTACTGTCCTCTGGCTTTAAAGGCCTGACCTCCACCACCCCTCTCCTGCTGCTGCGGGAGAAGGACAAGGAGGATCTGCTGGGGGATGCCCTGATTTACACGTTTCCCCGTGTACAGGAGCTTTCATGCATGTTTTCCTTGTGAGTTCAGGGTCCTGAATCCCTTGATGTCTTTGAAACAGAGTGCTGTGCTTCTGCCTTTCCCTGGGCTCCGTCAGCCCTCGAGGTGGCTGGGGATGGTGGGCAAGGCTGGCTGCTGGGCTCCAGGGCTCATGCTGTACGGGGAGGGATGAGAGATCGAATGTGACGGAAGGGTCTTTCTGTGCTGCTTCCTCTTCTGCAGTGCCAGTAGTCACCAAGAATGTGTTGTTGATGCGGGAGGATTCGTATCAGATGCTCGGTCACTCTGAATCAGCATGGCTGTGTTGATTTGTACCAGCTGCAGCCCGGCCCCCCCTGCTTAGGAACTGAGAGTAGGCACAAGGAGGAAAGAGGGGGAAGGAAAAAAATAAAGCTCTGCTGCCTGAGAGCAGCTCTGTGAATATCGGACAGCTCTTCTTGGGCAAAGCCAGGGGCACGGCTGTGATTTGTTGGGCCAGTTCAGCTTTCCAGAGGAAGAACCGTGCTGTTGGTCCGTCTTAGAGCACGGGATCATAGTGCATCCCGCAGGAGCTGCTAGGGCCAGGGGAGCGGCATGTGGTTTTGGTTGGTGTCTCCCCTCTGCCCTTCCTTGGGGCAGAAATGGATCCATGGAAAGAAGGGAGAGAAACTCCCTGCGCTGCCGAAACCCATCTCCCGCAGGAGCAAGGCGAGGCCTCCAGAGGGCAGCACTGCCGGCTTTGTCGCGGGCGAGGGACGAGTACACGGCGGCTCCGAGGTTTTCCATCTGCGTAACGGTGTGTTTGGGAGGGAGAGGAGATGTGGAGTGACAGGCCGACCCTCTGGGTGGTGAGTGTGTGTACGCAGAAGGTGCTGAACACAGAGCACGTGGGCTGCTCTGCCATGCTGAGGGGCTTCTGAAGGCAGGAGCTCCATCCCAGCCCTCTCTTGCCTTGGGCTGCTCCATGAGGTGCCTCAGGACACAGCCCTAGCCCTGTGCCACCTCTGCAGTACAGAGAAAGCAGTTCAGCGGAGAGAGGAGTGTAGGGATGAGCCCTGTGTCCTGGAGCTCCAGCTCTGCCCCAGGACCTGCACCAAATCTGCTGGGACTGGCTGTTGGAGTGCCCTTCTACCACACTTGTAATCCTTATGTGCTGCTCCTGCAGCACCCGGTGCTTGGAGGGACAGTGGTCAGCAAGGTGCTGCAGAAGCTTCTGGCATTTGGACGCAGGGTGCTTCAGGCTTAGGCACTAACCAGCTCTTTCGTCCTGCTGTCACATCCCTCAGGTCCTGTTTATGCTTCCAGGCACAGCTCTGCCTTTGCAAAGTGATTTAGTGCTGCACCACCTGGGGCACTGCAAAGCAGCTCCAGGGTTCGGGACAGAGTGGACCTGGCTGATAGAGCTGCTCTGTGGCATGTAGGGAGACACACGGAGCTTCGTAGTGTTTACTCTTTTTTTTGTGTCCTGGGAATCTGACACAGACACATGCCTGTGCCAACCACAGCCTGCAAGAGGGGCCGCCAAAGGTCTTCTGCTCTGAAGGCTCTGCTTTATCATGAGGATGGTTGTGATCAGTGAGTAACAGATGCTGAGAGCTCTCCCAGCAATGATCAGATCCATCCAAGAACCCTGAGCCGTGTTGTTGTGTAGGGGGATCTCCAGATCTCACTGATGCTCAGACACCAAAATGCATCCTCCCTGGCAGCGTGTTTGAAATCCAGCCCTGTGCCACAAGGAATCGCTTCCCATCAGTGCCCCATCATGTGACATGTAGAATGGTGCACAGAGGATGCTCACAAGGGGAAGCTCCTTTTGAGAGAAGTGTATTGTCTTCAAAAGAAATGTCCCAGAGAAACAACCTGGGGATTCTTCTGCAAACTGCTCCACTTTGAGTAATTTGTATGCTTATGAATTTCTTCCAGGCTTTACATAGACTCCATGTTAGAAATATGCGTTAAACTGGAAACTTCTGGGTTAAATCTAAGTGGTTTCTATTTTCCTTTTGCAGCTAGGAACTTTAGGAGGAACAAATTCCCTGCCACACATTTAAATGATGTCAAAAGGCAGAAGGCATTTCAATTTCTTCTCTTTTACATTAACCTCTTTGCTTTTTGAAGGACCGACCAGCAACCTCATAAGAGAGCAGATTTCAATAGCTCAGAGTGCTGCTTTCATGCTCATTCAGGAAGTCCCACCAGAGTCTGTTTCTACTTGTCTCATCCTAAATCATCATTATTGGTGGATCTGCCCAGCTTTTTGCACATTTCTTTCATTGATGCTTCCCACCAAAGGCATTTCTCCAGGGAACACCTCTCCTTTCCAATTTGTGACCCTGATGACCCTGCAACACGCCACTAACCAGAGTCACTCAAGGTGTTTCTTAATGGTCTCTTTTGCCCAGACAGTGGTGGGCACCACTCTCACTGTTACTCTCATTGTTAGTGCTATTATAGGTTCACAGAACTGTCTGAGTTGGAAGAAATCCTTAAATGCTATCGGTCCAACTCCCCTACAGTGAGCAGGGACACCCACATCTCCATGAGGTGCTCAGAGCCCCATCCAACCTGACTTTGAGAGTCTCCAGGGATGGGGCACCACCACCTCTCTGGGCAGCCTGTGCCAGTGCCTCACCACCCTGATGGTAAAAACTTTTTCCTTTATATCAAATCTAAACCTCTGTTAGTTTGAAACCATTTCCCCTTGTCCTGTCGCAATGGACCCCGCTGGAGGGTCTGTCCCCTTCTTTCTTACAGCCTCTCTTTAGGTACTAAAATGCTGCTGTTAGGATTAAACATGCTTTTCCCTCCCAGGTCTCGCTGAAGGAACAGATGTGATCTCACATGAGTGTAATCTTGCCAGCAAACAAGGTATTGCTGTTCTCATTCCTGTTATGCTTTTTGCCTGTTATCTTGGCATTGTACAAACTTGTAACTCAGACTTCCCTGAAGAGTTAAAGCAAGCATGACAAATGAAGGCTTGAGAGTGAGGCTGCAGTATGCCTGACTGAGGTTTTTGTATGTGGGGCATGTGTGTAAGTTCAGTGAAAATGATGAACAATTGGGAGTAATACTACATTTTCAATTATCTGTTGTCTTTCTCAAAACATACATATAAAATAATAAACTCATAGCGGTCTCTGCTGGAATGATTGGCCTTAGAAGGAGTTATTAATTCTTAATCACTTGCATCATGTAGTATGCCTTGCGACTGCTTGTTCTGTTTGAGGCAGATGAGAGAGCAGGCAGCGTGAGAGCGTGTCCCCAGCAGCAGATACTGAGAGCTGCTGTGCCAGGCTGAATCTGGGAGCAGAGTTAAAAGGGAAATACTGATAGGGAAACACTGATAAACTGAGCTATTCCTGGTGCAATAGAACGTACCCATGGGACTCTGTCCTGGCTCTGAGGTTGCTCTGCAGTGGGAAAGTACAAATGAGCTCCTTCTCCAGTCTAGCTTGACTGATTTGGATGATGAGGTGTGATGGTGGCTTGCAGAAACTGCAGAGGTGAGCGGGGAAGAAGTCAGGGTCTACTGGTGGCTGGGGTGAGCAGCACTACCTGCGTGGGCAACTGGAGGTGGCTGTGCATTGGGAACTGGCTTCAGGGATGGTGGGCAGCACAGCTTGTATTTTCTTCACCCACACATGGGGATACGTGGGTGCTTGCTGAGATGCAGGAAGGGATGGAGGAGCAGAAGAAGGTAAGGGGAGTGGAGGTGGAGAAGTTTTCCAGTTTGGAATATCATTTTAAAGTTTAAAAAAAGAAAACAAAAATTCCCCTGTTGGGAAAGCCCTTGGAGGATATCAGAAAATGAGGCCAAGCAGAGTTTCTTTGGATCCTGTGGAATTTAACACAGATTTGTCATCTAGCTGTCAAACCCACTGGAAATGTCTCACTCTCTATTAATAGAGTTTCATAGATTTTAGAGATTTTCTGGCTCAAAGGACCACTCTGTTCATCTCTTCTGACTTCTTGCATAAAGTGTGCTGCTCCTGTATCAAGCTCATCCATCCCAGCCAAACACAAGCCTATCTTTCGGAAGGATCTCCACTGAGGTTTAAACACTTCCAGGCACAGATAATCCAATTCTTGCAGAGGCTAATTGCTCTCACAATTAACCATGTCTTTTTGAATGCGTCCAGCCTTCCAGCTGCAGCCTTTGATCCTGCAGGCGGGGATTCAGCTGGGTTAAACAGCCCTTAATTGCAAGGTTCCCTGTCTGGGGACTTGTTCACTACACAGAATCAGAGTGGTTGAGTTAGAAGGGACCTCAAAGCCCATCCGATCCCAACCCCCTGCCGTAGGCTGGCTGCTCCCACCAGCTCAGGCTGCCTGGGGCCCCATCCCACCTGGCCCTGAGCACCTCCAGGGATGGGGCACCCACAGCTGTCTGTGCACCTCTAGTTCCCCTCTCAGCAGCATATGGCCATATGTGCACCGGTATGTGAAGTTGTGTGTAGCAGATATGAACTCTGTGGTGTGAGTGAGCCCACCTGCTCCACAGGTAGGTGCAAATCAATCCCATCCCCATTTCTTGTGACCTGAGGTCTCTGCTCTTCCCTCTCAGTCTACAGCTGGGGAGGTGTGGGTGCTGCAGTGGGAGGTGGTATAGTGCTGAACTGTTCTTCCCCACTGTTTTCCAGAGCTCCAGCTTCAGAGGCTTGTGCCAGACCTCATAATTAAGAGACCGTAAAACCTTCCCCTTGCTGCCATGGCTTCTCCACATGGCATACTGCAGCTGCGTCCCAAGAAGCTGATTTAGAAGTGTTATTGGGACTGGGACATTTTTATGAGGTGCTGCTTTCACACTCCATCGCTTGAGAAGCCCAGGCTGCCTTAATTAAAGACCCAGAGGGACACAGCTCCTGGACAGATGAGGGGTGCCTGTGCAGCACTGTCATCCAGCTCCCAGAGGGGCATGACTTCTGCCTCAGGACCTCGACTCCCCCCTCTGCCCCAAGCAACCAAGGACAGGGTTAGTGACTGTAGGGGGAGGAGGACACATCAGTAGTGCAGGATTAGTTTTCAGGGCTCATCTTCTCAAAGCACCTGGAGCATCGCGCTGCTCGTGCCTGGGGATAATCCATCATGAGACGAATCTGCTTCCTGCGCTGAGCTGTACGTTACAGTGATTGTCCTTGGAGCCTGGGTCGTTTGGATGCGTGACTCCAGCACAAGTGAGACCCAACGAGAAATGAATGTAGTTATGGGCTGGCGTGGGACTGCTCAGCCTCTTGGTTTAATGTAGCAGCTATATTTTCTCCAAATTAAAACGTATTCCAATATCAGCCATACCTCTCTTTGTCTCTCCTGCCAGCCGAATGCTCTGGTGCATAAAAATCTGTGCATGGGCTGTACTTAATAAGTGCTAACAATCATGTGCTAATTCTGTTAAATTTCTCGACACTAACAGCTAAGATAGACATGTTCAGTGCACAGACGATGACAGAAATTCATATTAAAAAAAAAAAAAAAAGGAAACAAATCGAATCCATCCTTTCTGATGGAGAACTTCATGAATTGCACCATCTCAAAATGCTCTTTAGTCATTAAATCTAATTACTGGAGCTGGTTACATCCAAATTTACATTTGCGACTGTAAGAGCAAGAAATCGAGATATTCCAGTAACTGTGTGGCTGTGCCAATGTTGTTAACTCTTCTCCCCACAGAAGCAGTGTGTGCTGGAAGGACAGACCCAAGCAGCCCTGCGTGTGGGAGGTGCCCTGCTTGCTAATTGCTGGCCAGGTACGAGCCGCCAGGCTTGGCTTCAGTAATGAAGCATCTTCTTTTAGTTTATTAAGAGCGGGTTAGAGGTGATGTGATAATGGTCCAGAAGTACCTACATCCAGGGGGGGCTTCTGGGAGGCTCTTTAATCTCTGAGACAAGAGTGCGGTGAGACTGGAGTGTTAGCCAGAAGAAAGGTTAAAGGTATATGTGCAGTGTGAGTTTAATTATCCAGAGGAGCAGCAGTCTGAGGGTGACGTCTGCTGTTTTCAGCTTATTTTGGAGAAGTGATGCAGCTCAAGTAGCTGTGGCATTGCTGCCGGTGGGCTCCTTGGAGCCCGTCTCAGTTCCCAAGCCTCCTGTGGGGCAGTGTGTTATATATCTGTCCCAGGACTTTGCACAGTTGCTTTATTTTCAGCTTCCTGCTTGGTGCGTGGTTCATAAGGCTTCCTGGGAATTTATGGTAGCCTGGGAAGAGCTGGTGAGTCAGGAGGCAGCCAGTCATTAATTCCCAGTAATGCCTTGGACTGAGTTCATTACTGTTATCAGAAGATGAAATGATGTGGAAAGTAGATTTATTTATTTTTCCGAGGCTGATGCAGTTTGCTGTTGGAAGACACTGCTCTGGGGAAGAGCGGTGCCAGGATATTGGCAAGTGAGAAGCCCGAATCCTCATGCAGCCGTTTGGCGCAGAACTGTTTGCTGTATTGAAACAAGAGGTTGTATCAAGGTCACCCCGATGAGATTCAGCTTTGCAGCCTCTATGAGAGCAGCAAGAGTGTCCTCGTAGATCTTTTTTACTCCCCTCTACGCGTACCAGGCAGGTCTAGCAAGTTCCTGCAGAAGAAATAGAAGGTTTGCAGGAGGGGACTGTTATGTGTCCAGCTCTTAAGGACTGCTCTGCATCACAAACTGCTCTGTGTGGTGTCACGACGGGCTCGGGAACTCGATCGTGGCTTTAACTTCATTCCTTCCTGCAACTTAATGCAGGCAGAGTGTGTCCTGCTTGCCCTCCCAGTCCCTGCTGGTGCCATGGAGAAGGAAGGAGGATGCACTGAACCCCCAGAGCACAGCAGGGCCGGCCCAAGTGCTGATGGGGATTAATGCAAACCCTGCCAGCACTGGAGGAGGGACGGGAGCACTGATCCAGGCTGGAGGCTGGGCAAATAGAGACACTGATCACCGGAGAGTTCTACAGGGATAATAGAGAACATCATAATAAATGGCCATGAATATTTCATGGCAGGGGTAGCACTGATATGATGTATCATAGAGGAGCAATGGGGTTTTTCAGCATTCAGATGCAAATGGAGAATGTGCTCTATTTTTTAAAGGTTTCTCCCCAGACATGCTATGTTTTCTGAAAATCAGATTGACTGGGAGAGCTTGATATGAGAAACAACTTCAGGGCTCTGGTTAGTTAAAAATAGGCTAAAAATAATGCAAGCAGTATCAGAGGCTTGCTGGTGCTAGAGATTAAAAACCCATGTAGATCAGGCAGCCCATCTCCCTTAATCAAGGGACACCAGGTGGGAGTCACCAAAGGGAAATCAGCCACATCACTGTCCTTGGAGTTGCAAATTGAAGCTGAATTCTCCTTCCTCCTAGTCGCAGCCTCTCCACACTGGGACTCTGAGACATGGAATGATTGTGCACTGGGAGAGGTCATGAAAGCCACAGTCCAGGTCTTCTTTTGCCACTGACTAACTACTGGTACGTGTTGGAACTTGCTTGGGATCAGCCTGGGGCAGGCAGCAAAGTGACCTCCCATTTGGAGGGGGCCAGTTGAAACTTGGAGTTGAAGCTCAAGTATTGGGTTTGCTTTGGTGGAACAAATTCATCTGCAGGGTTGCTCAGTCCAGCTTCTCCTCACTGTACTGGTGGCACACACAGGGTTGCTCTGCCTGGGAATGGTCACCCTTTGCTGGGGAGAGCCTGCAGGAGCCAGCCCCATATTCCATACTGCAGCCAGAGGAGACTTCTTTCTTGGTGCTGACTTCCTGCTCTCTGCTGGTGTATGTTTCTGCATGAGCACAATCAAATTTCAGGGCTAGTGCCTGCAAGTATATAATCCCTTGGTAGCCTAATGTCTGTGTGCCATCCCACACAGGAATGCACACACACGGATGGGCACAGGGGAGTGTTTGCAGCTGCCAAGGCTGAGGCTTTGTCCCCATCCAACAGCAGTGGATGACAGCCGTTTCCTTTCCTTTACTCATCTGTATCGTATGTAATTGACCCACTCTACAAACACTTGCATGCTTGTCCTGGGGGAAGCCCTGTCTACCTTGTAAAGTTGTGGTTCAAGAAGAACGATGGGGCAAGAGGAAGGATGTCTTTGTGGTTGTGCAGAGGACAAGGGGAGGGAGAAATGTAGATTAAATGCACTTGTTTCTTTAAATCTGAACCTGAGTGGTACTGTGAGTTAATTCTTTGCAAGCTGGGTGTTGTTAGTTGATGAAAACTCTTCCATAAAGGTGCTAAGCTTACTTGCTGGATCAGAAACATTTCTTCTTCTTGGAGAATGCTGATGATGTGCCTCGATCAGCCAAAATGGGGCTGATTTTAATGTGCTTTACTATAAAGCAGTCATTACATCTCTCTTTAGAATTCAAACGAACATTTCTTCCATATTTCAGCTGTGCTGAACTGGCTTTGCAAAGACCCCTGCAGGCATTTGCTCAGGAACTGGTGAAATTACCCTGCCTAATGGCCTCCAGAAGTGAATGTACCCAAGCAGAAAGTGTGCCACACAGATCCCAGGAGCTGTGCGGAGCGAACGGCACGATGGTTTCTGTGCCAGTCTCAAGGTAGCAGCTGAAGCGTAAACCAGGGAGAGAAAATGACTTAATGTGCTCATGCTCATTGTTGCTTTGGTTTTGGGCTTTTATTGTTCATTTATTTCTCGGTGCCCCTCCTGGAAAACACATGGATGGGAGTAGGAGCATTTGTCCGTTTGTCCCATCTGCTGTGTTAGCACCTGGGGTCAGCAGGGCTGGGGCTGCCATCAGCACGATGCTGAGGGACCCAGGGCTGTGGCTGGTAGGGAGACAGCTGTGAGAGTGGGAGACACCCTCCTGCGGCCTCTGTTGGGATTAAACCCACACATGTTGGTCATGAATACCTGTCAGCTGGATTGGCACTCTCTGGATGAGCCTCTCCTCCTGTCCCACTGCAGGGAGAAGAGCTGTCTGTGGGCTGAGCATGTACTCTGATTACTTTTGTCCGAGTGTAGCAAGAAAAACAAACTGCATCAGCCCACAAATAGCTAGCAGAGCTCCAGGTAGAATTTGCTGCAAAATTTGGATCAAATCAGACAGAAGATTTCTCAATTAAGTCTCCTCAAGCAGAGTTATAGTTAGGAGCACTTGGGAGCACTTATGTGTTCTGCTTTATCACTCAGAAAACAATTGGGGAAGAGAAGAAGAAAGGCTGGTAACCAACGAGCATCTTGCACAGCAACCCCAGGGGACAGCACTGTGAAGGGGTCTGAAGGCCCATGAAGAGCATTGTGGTTCTCATATTTCCTCCAGTGCAAGAGCCTCTGCTGGGAGCTCCAGGAGGTTAATTGTGAATTACAGCTATTCATAATTAACATCTTAATCTTTACACTTGGAGACTTCTTGACTTGGGGTCGTTTGTGTTTGGCAGGTGCTATTGTGCATGGGAGAGAATGAGGGGTGATGAAGTGCCATTAGAACGTGGACTGACTGGGAGCTCCATCACCGAATGTGTGCATCTTCTCCCTGCATCGGTTTACCCAAATAACTTTGAGTTACTGTGGACCGCTGGGATTTGCTCTCCATATGTTTACAGTGGGTAGCTGTAAAAGGAGACATCGCTTTCATTTGTCCTGTTTTAAACACAAATGAAGCACTTCCCTTCTAAAAGCGTTTTAAGATGGATTAATTAGCAAACAGGAGAACAAGCACCAGTTTGGAGCCTCGTGAATCCGTTTACGCTTCCCTCAGGACCCTTCCTCTCTCCCATCCCATTTCTCCCGCTTCCCTTGTGGTTGATGGCCCTGAGCTGTTCAATCACATCCAGGCCATTGCTTGTGCTGCACGTAGGTAGTGGTGTGATCTTGTGCAATAAATGTGTGTGATGGGAACGCCTTCAGTCCTGCTGCATCGCCCCAGGCTGGGAGCGCTCGGCTCGTGGGTTTGTTATTTATCTTGGTTTGCTGTGCTCAAAGCTGAGGAGCTGACTTCATGCCCCCCTGAATTACTGCACCAAACGTGTGCATGAGGACCTGGGTTTCAGCAGTGACTGATATGAATAGGTCTGCCTGCAGCTAAAAATAGAAAGCGCGGGGCAGGCTTCCTGGCAGAGCTGTAGTAAGTTCTAATAGAAGGTGGCTCGGCAGCAGTTCCCATGGCAAAGCTCCCTCTGAGGCACTGGGAAGGCTGCCGTGCGTGCTCGAGCCAGTATTAAGCAACAGAGATTTCTGCTGGCAAGGCACAAAGACCAATATTGAGTTCTGAAGTTTCCTTTTTCCCAGCGCAGGGGTGCCTTGGCCCCGGGGGAATGGCTGCTCAGCTTTGTATTGCTCCATGCTGTGGTTTCCCCTCTGTGAGACAATCTGGGTGCTGTGTGGATGTGTTCTAATTGCGCAGTGGAGACCTCATCCCGCTCCTAAAAAGCCCATCTTGCTCTGCAGCATCCTCCTTCACTTTTATTCCTCCACGCAATGATTTGTTCCTTCTCCCACTCTCAAACCCAGGGGAAGGTGAGGACAGCTGTCAGTGTGGCCCTGCCTATTGCAGAAATGCAGCTGCCTCTGGGGCAGAGGGTAGCAGCACAATGACATGGGGTTGGGGAAGGCAGGGTGAGGAGATCTTGGCCACTGCTACTGGGTTCAGCCTTATGTTTGTGCAAAATGAAAGTGCTGTGATCTTTTCACCCTTACAGGAACATCCTATTCCTGCATCAACCTAATAAGTAACCCTCTAGGGAAGGACTCTGTTTCTGGAGCCAAAGACAGGTGTCAGGTAGAAGGTTTCCTTGAGTTTACTGATGCTGCAAGACGGGAGTGCAAGTCATGCTGACCCTTGTCCCAGCACCTCCTTGGGGACAAGGCAGGAAGACAGTGTGGTAATCTTATTTTTGAGGCAGAGTACAGCAGAAAAAAAAAAAAAGTTTGGCTCAAATGAGCTGTCCAAGACACAAGTTGCCATGGCTTGCTAGGGTACAACATTCCCCCCAAGTAATTCTTGTCTGGCTGCAATGAGTAGTTGCGCTTGGGGCTTTTTAGGTGGTGAAGTTGCTGGATCACTGCATGAGGGTTAGTACAAGCTTGACAGTTGGGATCAGTTTGACTTTGGATAGAAAAATCATCCCTCTCTTATTTAACTCTTTTAGATGTATGATTTCCATCCTCCTTGCATTGAGCTTGGTTTCACAAGGTGTCCTTGGCCTGGCTGTAGTTCAGGCATCATTGCATTTTCAGGGTGAAAGTGAGCAGCTCCAGGGCATGGTGGGTGCCAGGAGCTGCAGAGGGAGGAGAGGGTTGCCCAGGAGGGAATGCAGAGACTGGGGTGTACTGTGAGTAAAGAAAATCTTTTACTTGGGATGGGAACTCTCCATAACTTAGCTCTTCTGTCCCTGGAAGTTTTCTGGGAAGCCCCAGGACAGTCACTCTCCAATGCAAGCGGAGGCCTTCCTGTGTAAGCACAAAATCCTCATGTAGGAACGCTGTCACTTAGTGTTGTGCTTATGGTCCGTCATTTGATGCTGCCTCTGCTGCATACATCTAAAAGGCAGAATAGAGCAGTGCTTGTGGCTGCCCATGAGCCCTGGTCACTTGCAGATCCACCCCTGGAGCAGCCTTGCCTCCCAGAGCCCCTGCCGCAGGGGCTGGCTGATAAGTAAGGGCAGAACCCTGCCTTGGCAGAAAGGACCTTCCCCCATCACTGCCTAGAAGGCTTGGCAGCATCCATAGGGCATGTTTTGATGTTGCTAGAGATCAGACATGCTACTGAAGGAGCCTTCCTCGATTTGCTGTGGTAATGGCTTTGGAACTGTGGTTGGCAGTCACTGAGAAGGTACACTTGGGGATTTTAAGTTGTCTTTCCTCCAGTTCTGTTCTCTTTCTCCTCTTGCTGAGATCCTGCATCCTCTTGTTTCAGGGATGCAGCCTGCCATGGGTAGATTTTTATCCTGGAGTTAACATTAGCTCAAGACTGAGATTCCCAGTGCTAAGCCAGTGCAACATTCATCTCAGTGTCAAGTGCAGGAATAATGGAAGAGATGTGTTGCAAGATGGAGTGCTACTACAGATGTAAGATGTTGGAACTGCAGATTCTCTTGGTGCTGTGGCTTGCAGCTGAGTTGGGATGCATTCTTGGGGTGCAGTGCACTCTGATTCACTGAAGGACCTTTGTGGGATCTGGAGAAAATCACTTGTGTCTGAATTTTGCATCTGGAAATGGTGCTCTGGGCAGGTAACTGCTATGTGTCTGCACTGGCAGAAATAGAAAAGTCACACTGGCTGCTGCTGCTGGGAGAAGGGCTAGCAAATGTTGAGTGGTGGCTGACCCCAGCCCATGGGCTATGTATGAGAACCACTTGGTGAAACTGCCTGGAGGAGCAGGGGTGGGAGCTAGCTCACTGGATTTCTACCTATCTTCTTGTAAATTAGAGGACCAAACCTTTTCAGGCCTTTTATTATTATTTTTTTCAATATATTTTCTTTTTATCTCTGTTCTTAAGCTTCCCAGCTATGTCAGGTAGTCCCAGCAGCCATCTGTAGAGAAGAATTGAAATCTGCCTGGGTATCTGCGTGTGCTGTCCTCTACCAGGCAGATGAAGGCTGCTGCAGTAAGTCTGTGCTGCTTAAGTGCTATTGTAACTACAGTGTGTCTGTGTCCAAACTTACAGAAACTGATTTCAGAACCTGATCCCATTAAAATGGATAGACTTTGAGTTCCTCAATCCTTTTGGTGGCTTTGACTCCTGTCCAAATGGTCAGTTGAGGGATGGCTGTGAAGCGTTTGTGGGTGAAATCAGAGTTAAATAGCTGCCAGGATAACAGAGGTCTGTGAGCTGAGTACTGTTACTGTTACACGTGGATCAGCATTGAACTGGGCAGAGCTCTGTCTGTTTGCAGAGGTGTGGAGAGTTGATTGTGCCAGCTGAATATGTGGTCCTCTGCATCTCCTCTTCTGGTGTGGAGAAAAATAGCTGTATGAATGGAGATGTGCAGGTGATCTGCAGTTCAGGGACTTGCTTTCTGTCTCATGTACTTTTGGCATGTTGTGTTTTGTTTCTTACTGGTGAGCTCTGAAGGGATTTTGGATGGTTGACTCTCCCCAGCCTGCTGGCCTTGGCAAGAAGGGTTTAGCTTCTCAGCACTAAGATAGCTGTGCAAGCTCAAGTGTCTCAGCCAGCTTGGACGCAGAGCTGATTTATTGCTCAATAGAGCCATTGAGGAGCTGGAAATTGGATGTGATTTGTACTCAGGGCCAGCACTGTCTCACAGGGATGAATTCTGTTCAGAGAGTCACCTGTGACTCCTGCCTTCCACGCCCTTCTCTTTCAGAGCAATGATAAAACCGGAGCTTTCACAGTGACTTCCCACAGTGGGCACAGCTGAGTGGGGTCCCCACTGCTGCCTCCGCATCTCCTGCCCACACAGGATTAGCCAGCCAAGGTATAATCTATTCATCCCTGCTGAACTGCTGAGAGATCCTGCAAAGACTGCTTTTGGGCAAAGAAAGCTCTTTGCTAATTCACAACACCAAGGGGAAAAAAAAGAAAAAAAAAGATAAAAAAAAGAAAAAAGAAACTAGGGAGAATAATTGGCCGATTCCTGGCATCCTCGATAGCTGCTCTTAAGCAATTATGGGGACTCAGCAACACCCGTATCACAGCACGTTCTCAGAGATTAACCGTCTGCTCAGCTGGCAATTAAAGCTGGTTAAATGGGAAGCTGCCACTTAGTTTTGACTTTGTAGCGGCTGTTTTCACTTCTCCAAGTCAGGCTCCGGGCTCTGAGGGGAGGGGTGTGAATACGTGTGGGGAAGATTAAGTGTGAGCAGCCTTTCCTGTGTTGGGAGAGAGAGGCTTGTGGATCTGGTGGCTGGTAGGGAACTGAAGCAATGCTCTGGTTTCTTTGTCAGCACCTCTGCCCTTTTTGCATTAGCCTTGGAAGCATGGGCTGCTCCTTACTCCCATCTTGCCTCCTGCCCTGACTTTCCCTGACATGGTGCTGTGGTATCAAGGAGGCTTGTGATGTTCCTGCTTCTGCCACTGTAGGGTGGCAAGCCCTCACCCCCATGGCTTTGTGGGGATTAGGGTTTATACTGAGGTAGTACCAAGGCTCTTGCCTAACTCCTTTTGTGGGCCTGAAGGTCTCCGATAATGACACCATAGAGGGAGGACTGGAGTAAGGAGGCCATAAGTTACTGCTGGTCCACCTCAGCGTTGTTTTGTACTGCTGGCAGGCGGAGGCTTGGCATGGGGTGGTCAAGCAGCCTTTTTCTGTCCTGCAGAGAATGTCCTCTGCTTATGGTGAACCCCATGCAGCCACCTGCTTTCCTTAGCTACAGGTCCGGTTGATGTGAAGAAGCTTCAATGGCAGCCAGGCCCAGGCCACCAGTCCCACTCAGTAGTGAGAAGCCCCTCCTGTGGGCTCAGCAGGAGTCTCACGCTCTGGAATTAGCTTCAGCTTTTTTCTTGCCGATTTATCTTTTGAGCTTTCTAGGCCAGCTGTCCTCCTTTATTATCCTCTCAGTACCTATTTATCTCATCTGCCCCCTCTTCTCCCCGCTTTCCTCCCTCTGATTGCCTGGCCGTAGCTCAGCTCTTGCCCGCCAGCGAAAACAAGCCTCAGCGGCAGAGCGTGACAGACCCCGCTGGAGACACATTGGGCCCGACAGCCGAGGCCGAGTCAGCAAAGCTGGGCCCCACTCGTGCTCCTCGGCACCCAGCCAGTGTGTGAGAAGCTCCTGAGGCCGAGGGACAGATCCCTGTGGTGGGATCCTACTGGACATCACCGGGCTGCAGGTTGTCCTCCTGGAAGCCTTCAGTTATGGCCGACGTGGGCCTCTAACTTGGCCTTGGTGCTGGCAGTGCAACCCGTTTGCGTGCAAATAACTAGATTTTACTGTTTTATCTTCTGTGCTGAGTGCTTGGGTTTTTGTCAGACCGGCTGAAGGGATGAGCTTGGAGTTTGTGGCTGCATTCTGATGAAATAGTCTTGGTTGTCAGCCCCAGAGGGGCTGTAGATAATCCCAGGGGCTTATCAGCTGGCCAACCAAAAAAAAAATATATAAAATAACCTATATATGCAGTTGCCACCACAGCCTATGCAGCTGTGCCCTTTGCTTCCACATCTGCCATTATGAACTTTGGCCATTATACACAGCCATGAGCTAAACTGCAGGGGCCTTAAGCCAAAGGAGTCCCATGGAAGATGTACTAAACTCTGTCCCAGAGTATGCTGTGGAATAGGAATAGTTGTTCCTTCCTATCCCATGTGCCAGCTCTGTCCCACAGCAGAACTCCCATCTGCAGTCAGATGTGCTTATCAGAAGCAGTCTGGTGCTTCAGAGATGTGCTTCTAGTGAGACTGGAGAGGAATCCAAGCCTTCAGTGCCCACAGCTGTAGGATACATCTGCCGATGCCTGGTCCTCTCCAAAGACATCTAGTGCCTATGTCAGAGCTGTGCTTTTGGGAAGCTTTGGGCATGTGAATATATTACCTGAAAAAAGAAACCTACAGGATCCCAAGGGAGAGCCAGAGGGCTGACTCAGGTGAGACCTTGTACTACAGCTGACTTACAAGCTCCAACCCTCTGGGTTGAGGCTGTGTGAACACAAAACCATGACTGTGTCTCTGGACGATCAGAACATCATCAACGCCTCTGGCAGGGGAAACAAGAATGAAACAGATCAAATTGAACTTTCCTGGTCACACTCCCTCCTTCATCTCTTTCTGGCACTTTCAGACTTCATTAGGAATCTCCAGACAATGAACTGGGTTAAAAATAAAAGAAAGCAAGTAGTCAAATTCCTTTTAACTCCTGGAAGAACAGGAAGGTGGCAGAGCCTTCAGTGTCTTTTTCAGCTCAGCAGCCAAAGCCCGTCCTGCCCTGGGGCACACAAAGCTTCCCACAAGCAAATTGAAGTGTGGACATCCAGCCAGGGTGAGTGTCTGTGTGTTGCTCGGTGCTGTGTGGCTATTCCCACTAGGCTGTACTGCTTTCTTCATCTTCGTGGATGTAAACCAAACCACAACTCAGCCAGAGTGAATGTGACTATAGGTGTATGTAGCAGGGTGCTTCTTGGCAGTGATACCGATCAAACTCAGCTTTGTGAAAGTTATCATCAGCATCCTTAGCTAAAGCTGTGCAACTGTGCTGTGCCATTACACGAGGAAACTGTCTGGTGCTCTTGTGGGATGCAGACATTTTTTTTGGAGGCCACTTGCACATGATAAACTGGGGTATTTTAGTGTTATATTTATAGGGTTCTTTATGTTTTTAAGACATACACTTTTGCAGAGAGGGCAGGTTTTGTTTTAGCAATGGATTGCAGAGGTCGTGGGTATGTAAGTGTCTTGGTGCCACTGAACCATAGATTCATAGAATCATTTTATTTGGAAAGGACTTTTAAAGGTTGTGTAGTTCACCTCCCTGCAGTGATCACCTACAGCTCCATCAGGTGCTCTGTGCCCCATCCAGCCTGATCTTGACTGTCTCCAGAGATGGGGCATCCTCCACGTCTCTGGGGAACCGGTTCTTATGCTTTACTACCTTTATTTTAAAAAAAACTTTTTCCTTATATCAAGTCTAAATCTCCTCTCTTCTAGTTTGAAACTCTTTCCCCTTGTCCTATCACAACAGATCCTGAAAAGCCTATCTCTTTTCTTATAGCTCGCTTTTAGGTACTTGGTGGTTATTTAGGGGCTGCACGGAATGGTAGTCTCTAGCAGAATTAGAGAGAATGTGGAAAGGGGAATCCTGAGTTTGGATTAAAGATGTCTGAAAGTCTCTTGCATTAGCATGCTCTTTTCTCTCAGAGAGATTAGGAGTGCAGCATCTCTCACCACGCTGTTAATCTGGTCTCCATGGAGACAAGATGATGTTAGTGGTGACGCACTCCCCTAAATGGCTGCTCAGCAGCTCTGTTAGAGCGGAGAGCCTTGCTTTAGTTTTTCACTCAAATCTGATTAGTTTGTGTCCTATTGGTCCTGGGTGGCTACTGCCAGGGCATTTTTTTTTTTTCTGCCTGTTCTGTGCTGGTGGCACCTTCACCAGACTCCTGTGCTGCAGGTATTTTCCTGTCGAGTTCACAGAATCAGGTCTTCACACCTTGCTCAGACAGCCCATAAGAAAACTGCATTTTTTCACACAGTCGCAGTGTTACTGGTGATCCTGAAAGGCACAAGCTGTGGCTCTCTGGAGCTGTAAGTCTCCCACCCTCCTACACTTTCCAAGGTGACAGAGGTAACTCCTTATCCTGAGCCCGTATTCAGGTCTACTGGGTCTGCTGCAGTGACAGCTCTTGAATAGGTAATGCAGCCTATGGACAAAGCACTGAGCCAGAAGACATGAGGCACTTGCCTTGTCTGAGGGCAAATCCAGCCTTGCAGTGCTCAGCCAACAGCAGTCATTGAAGTTTGCTCAGTCTGCCTGTTTTAGGGATGGGAAATTTCTGTTGCAGAGATTCACCCCAAATGCTGGCCAGCCTGGCCTCTGAATGCGAGGTGGAGATGCTTATGTTGCCGTCTAGGTTGAGAGTGAAATGGTGGCTGGCTTGTAAACGTTCCCTGCATCTTTCTGAATCCCTATTCATCCTGAGCCACGCATGGAAGGAGCGTGGGAGAGTGTGAGTAGGCAGAGAGAGAGGGATGGGAGGGCTGTGTGAATTTGGGTATGCACATCAGCAATCAAACATTGTGCAAAATTGCTGTGAAAGCAAGCAAAAAAGATAAGTTTCATGTCACAGTCTTCAGATGATGAGCTACTGCTGTTAATGTTTTCTGTGCTAGTGGAGTTAAAGTGGGGCTTGGTTACTGAGATGAGCAAGGGTTCACCTCACGTCTCTCTACTGCTCTGCAGTTGTGTTTCCCTAGAATAAGTCCATGTTTGCTTGTTTTTTTCCTATGAAGTCCTTTTTTCAGCCCTTTAGAAAGTTCACAGGAAACACATCTATGCCAGATATCCACCTCAGATTTGTTTGAAAGGCATGTGAGTATGAGTGACGGCAGCACCTCCTGACCAACCCCAAAAAGGTGATTAAAAGGCCAGACCAGGTTTGGCTGTGATGGAAGGTTCCACATACCTTCCCTGAGTGCCACTGTTCTTGTTATCAAGCCCTTCAGTGGGATCCTGCAGCCTTTTGTGTCTTTTAAGGAGGCATTCTGCTCTGTGAAGCAGGGAGCAGCTACCACGTGGACTATACCTCAGCAGTCTTAATTCCGCTGTTTATAAATAAGATCTTTTCCCTTGACTGCCTATCCCAGTGACATCTACGTGTCAAGCTGTGATCTCTATGGCAGTGAATCATCACTGATAATGGCGATCCTGCTGTCTGACTCTGACTTTTGCCAGCTGTGTGGCACCAGGAATACACACCACACCTCACTTCTCTCTCACTGGGATCCAGGTACAATTCTGGGGCCTTGGCAGGAATCTGGATAGACTTTGCCTTTCTCTTTTGATATATACAGGGCAAGCAGACAGTGGGAATGTGTTCTGGTGCTACCACCAAAAGCTGGGTATCCACCCATGCTAGTGCTGGAGGGAGGAACAGCTTCTGAGGAAGGTGAGGCTGTTTTCTATAGTCGCTTTGCTCAGGCTCTCTGTCTTTTGAAAGAACAAATGAGAAGAAGCAGTGTTGCCTTGTTAGATTCTTCTTGCTGGCTGAGGGATGCTGTGCTGGGCAGCCAAGACCAGCTTAGATCTGAATTTTCTCCTCTTTTACCCTTGGAACTCTACATTGTCTGGCCCATGTGTGTTGTCTCCAGCTAAAAGGGGAAACTTTGACTATCCTTTGGGCTTCAGTATCTCCTCCTGATCTTCTGTCCACAGCGTTAGCATCTGGATCTCTGTCCTTGGAATTTTTTTCCTGCTTGTTTCAGAGCTCATGCAAGTCCTCTGCTCTACTGTCCTCTTTTCCATTGCCATTGCATCACCCTTCTTCAGAATGAAAATAACATTAAAAACTCTGGAGCTTAGCTGTAGTAATAGGCACCAGCTAAGTCTTGAGGGTGAGAGACTGGAGCCTGTACATTTGCTAGGAATAAAAGATGACACTGGAAGGACTAGCTGGTTGGTGAGGTGTCTTGGGTCCTCTGCCTCCCTCTGCTACATCTGTCTGGTGTAGCTGACGGTGTGTCATTCAGTTGCTCCGTGTCTCCTTTACAGCCAGGATAACAACACCTTGTGGGGGTGAGAGTAGACGTTCATTGGCATTTGTCATCTGCTTGGCTGCAAGCACCCAGGGGAGGCCTATAAATAAGTGAGGGGCTGTAATTCAGCAGTCACTGGAGGAGCAGCAGCTGCCACCATGTCCATTTCATGATCACTTCAAAAGCCTAACATCTCTCTCTCTCTCATTCTCTCTCTCTCTCTCATTCTCTCTCTCTCTCTCTCTCATTCTCTCTCTCTCTCTCTCATTCTCTCTCTCTCTCTCTCTCTCATTCTCTCTCTCTCTCTCTCTCATTCTCTCTCTCTCTCTCTCTCTCTCATTCTCTCTCTCTCTCTCTCATTCTCTCTCTCTCTCTCTCATCTCTCTCTCTCTCTCTCTCTCTCATTCTCTCTCTCTCTCTCTCATTCTCTCTCTCTCTCTCATTCTCTCTCTCTCTCTCTCTCATTCTCTCTCTCTCTCTCTCTCTCATTCTCTCTCTCTCTCTCTCATTCTCTCTCTCTCTCTCTCATTCTCTCTCTCTCTCTCTCATTCTCTCTCTCTCTCTCTCTCATTCTCTCTCTCTCTCTCTCATTCTCTCTCTCTCTCTCTCATTCTCTCTCTCTCATTCTCTCTCTCTCATTCTCTCTCTCTCATTCTCTCTCTCTCATTCTCTCTCTCTCATTCTCTCTCTCTCATTCTCTCTCTCTCATTCTCTCTCTCTCATTCTCTCTCTCTCATTCTCTCTCTCTCATTCTCTCTCTCTCATTCTCTCTCTCTCATTCTCTCTCTCTCATTCTCTCTCTCTCATTCTCTCTCTCTCTCTCTCATTCTCTCTCTCTCTCTCTCATTCTCTCTCTCTCTCTCTCATTCTCTCTCTCTCCCACCCTCCCTCCCTTCCTTTCTTTTCTTTTTTTTTTATTAAATTTGCAAGGGCCCCCATCCACAAATGGATCAGGAGGAAGTGATCCTCTGTGCCTTCAGGGAGGATGGTGTGGAAGTAACCACTGTGGGAATGACACAGCCCATGAAACTGATAGCAGGCGCCACCGCAGCATCCTCATTCCTTATTGATGCACACCTGTTTTCATGTTTCTTTCTTCTGTTTGCTTGGGTGAGTTTTCCTGATGTCTGTTACCAATGAGAAGAGAGCACACTAAAAGGAATTGTTGAGGTCAGGACTGGAGAGAAGCAAGCAGGGATCAGGATGGGCTTTGGAGATAGCAACACTTTTACACCTAGAATTAAAGTGATGAGTCTAATGTGAGACAGTGATCTGAGTAAAATCACAACTGTATACACCTCGAGGCTCTGAGCAGCATAACAGCAGCCTGGATTTAGGTTCTGATTGCCGTGTTCAGCTTTGCTTATGTAATTCACCCAATGTTTTGGGACATTACTGGCAGTTATGCTTTTGTAAGCCTGTATGGACTTGTGCCTGCTGTGATGTGCTGAAGTAAAGGTCCTTTTCTGTGCTTACATTTGGGAGAAAAGTGTCTGTCTATGACCTTCCAACAGCTACAGCATCAAATCTGCGTTGCTCTGAGTGGCATTTTATGGTCTGTTCTCTGGTGAAACAATCCTAGTGAAGGCTTTGGCTTTGTCTCCATTTGAGAGGATATATGTCCCCTCATTGTCCCAGAGAGCAAACACCTCCAAAATCTGATGAGGTAAAGCTTGCTGATCAGAGTTGTTTGTTTCCCCAGTGATGAAGGTAGGAAGATGCCTCATAGATCAGCAGGAAGAGGAATCAGTTGGCCTGGAGGGCAGTGGCTAGTAACCCTGAGAGCAGGCACGAGACCTGCAGTGCCCTAGCTGACCCTGATCCTCTGCTCTGACCCAAGCACAGCAGCACCAGGCTCTGCCACTGACTTAAAAAGACCCTGGCCATCAGTTCAGCGACTAGTTAACACCTTGGTGAATGAAGATGTGCTCTGTTCTCTAGATGAGAATGTGGGGGAGCAGCTGCAGAGGCATCGCACAGACTTTTTGCTGAAGCACAGCCAGCGTGGAGGGAAAAGCTGTCATCCAGGTCATTTGGTGGCTTTCACCCTTTCTAATGAACCCTTGTTCCTGGTGACCACTCAGCCCTTCTGCTTTCAATTCAGCAAATTACAAAAGAGCTAAAAAGCAAAGAGGAGGAGAAATAGACAGAATGATATATTTTTGTGCACACTCTCCCTCTCCCTCTTCATTCCTTTGAGCCATTTTTAACCTAAGCTAATTCAGCTGGAAATATTAATAACCCTATAAGGACGCCACTTCCTTGTAATGAAGTGTAAAGGTCACTTCTGCTCAAATCACACAACTCTTTCATTTTGTTCTCTGCGAGGAACAGCTCCTCTCTTTAATTATTCAGTTTGCTTTTATATTGCAGTTGCTGCTCTCTTGTCTCTAATCTCTGACACTTTCCCATTACGCAAGTCCCAGGGAGGCTGGGCCAGGAGACCTGCTGGGTCACACCGAGCACCCGGCTGCTGTGAGCAGCACTGGGGACCTGCTCTGGGGGAGGAAGGAGCGACTGCAAGTGGAGAAAGAGAGATGGGTTTTGTTTTGTAGAATTGTTTTGTGATGCTATGGGTCAACTGGTGTTTCTTCAAGGTTTGGGCGTTGAAAAAAAAGTTAATTACCGGTGGAGTTAAATCCTTACTTGTGAAAGGAAACTTGATGTGATATAAGTGATGGATTTGGTGAATGCCAATCTCTTGGAATGATTTTAGGGTCACATACAGACAGGTGTCCAACAGAAGGCTGGGGAATAAGGCCAGCAGGCTCAGACCATGGCTCCCCATTGCTCTCAGGCAGGCTTTGATTTATTAGTCCCTTGGGGTTCTTCTGTCCTCTGTGCTGGCACCCAGTGAGTCCACCCAGGAAAGCGACAGCAGCCAAACCAAGCACAGAATGGCTTGGGTTGGAAGGGATCTCAGGTCATCTAGTTCCAACTCCCTGCTGTGGGGAGGGTTTGCCAGCCACTAAATGAAGCACTACATCAGGCTGCCCAAGGCCCCATTCTGCTCAGCCTTGAGCCCCTCCAGGGATGGGACATCCACAGCCTCTCTGGGTGCCTATTCCCTGCTTCCCTCACATGTGGGCAGGTCTCATCACCCTCCAAGGATCCTGTTAATGGATCTAGAGGGTAGCGGGGTCCTGGCTGGGGTGGTCCTTTCACTTTGCTGCTGGGCCACCAGCCTTTCCTTTCCCGTGGGTGTGGCAGTGAGCCTATGACCACAGGCACAGAAGGAAGAGACTGCACTGGAATCTGTGAGGCCCTCTGAAATCTTCAGGGGATGGAATGGGCTATTTCAATGTCTTATATTATTCTTTTGTCCTAATTATTACTGTAGCATCCTAAATAATTAATAACCATAAATAATTGCATGGTCTCAAGAGAGGAAGAACCAATTTTTGTGATGGCTGTAACCCTTCTCTCCATCCAGAACTCCTCTGTGGTGTTTTGTCTCCCTGAATGGAATGTTTAAACGATTTGAGCAAAGTGGGGTTTCCTCTATTTCCCTGTGGGATTCCTCATTCTCTGGTCTAATTATAACACGATAGTAGCTATTAATGCTCACAAACAAACACAGGTCCGCGGTAGCTGCAATATGAGTTAAGGTTTATATAATCATGTGAAGAATTGAGATCTGAAAAGCTTTCTTCTGTGTGCTGCATTAATCATTTAAAAGGAGCCTGACTGATGGTTTTTGCATGTGTGTGTGGCTGTTTTCTTTTTCCCTTCCTCCCTATGGAGTCCAGCTGTTGCTGGCAGTATGTGGTGTGCTCAGTTCCAGCCAAGACTTTGCTACAGCTAAAAGGATTTCTCTAGTCTCATGTTCACATTAATCTGGTGAGCACTGGCTAGAGTGCCAAATCATGGACAGTGCTGCTAGTACCTCTGGGATGTGAACCTGTAAAGGTTTAGTTCATTGGTGGTAAGATGTTCTTCCTAGCCAACGAAGTTTGATACTGAAAGAACTGTTGTGGCCATCTCTGAAGTACAGCTGAGATATGAAGGAGCACTGTCACAACCACATGGAACTAAAATAGAGCACTGGGAGTTGAGATGTCCTCTTCTAAGCTGTGCAATTTCAGGGATTTGTCCTCTCATTGGCCCCCTGGGGCATGCGGTGACATTAGTGGCATTGTAGTTATCTCAAGCTACCAATCTAAACTTTCTTCCATCAATACAACCTTCCTGATGTTTCTGGAACATTTGGCTTCAGCAGCTCCCGTCCTTGATGCAACTCTTGCACAGAGGATAACTGTTGTCCATAGCTAAGTTTTATTTCAGCATCCTCCTTCCCTCCCTTCTCCCTTATGGTTGTTCTTGCAGGCCATTAGAAACAGAACAACCTGCAGCAGCACAAACCAGTCCAGGTCACAGTTTGCTGTGTGTGGCATCCTACAAATTTATCTTAGTTCCGCCTGCATCTCTCTAAAAATCTAACAGTAAGCACGCACTGTTCTTTCATTTGAAACCCTACAAGGACATAAAATCCACAGTTCAAAAGCTGTGACTTTCCAGACACAGGAAAGAAACAAACAGCTGTGAATTTTTAGGTGAAAACACAGAAATGTTCGACAGTGGTTTTGCAGGTGTGATTTCTCTGCTGCATCCACGATGAGCTTTGGAGTTCACTATGTGAAGTTTGACACCTTTGATCCCACCCACCTCCCTACCGAACTCACAAGCATGGCCTGCGGTAACAAAATTTGGGGATATCAGAAAGTCCCAGAAGAGATAAGGAAACATTATCGGGAATAGTATGCTGACACTGGCAGATGAGACTGAAAAATTGTGCAGGAACTAGTAGCTGGAATGGAGGAAATGTCACTTTCCAGAGTCATCAATAAAGCAAATCCAGTCTTCTGTCTGAAGATGTGAGCTGTTTTATAATGAAGACATTGGGATTAGAAACAGTAGCTGAGAAAACAAGGAGACTTCCTCAGGCCTATAGGTAGCAACGCTCTGGGTAATTCATGTCCTAAACCTGTTTGTTTGAAAGCATCTCTGCTGAAATTGATACGGCAAGTACTCCTATGGTAACCGTATGTTATGGTGCCTTCTGGCCCCAGCCAGAGGCACTGCAATTAAGGAAACAAATGCTGTCTTTTTTTCTTGGTCTTGCTTAATGCTCCAGATGTCTGGTGCAGTAGTTTCTTGCTCTTTGGTGGATGGTCTTTGCTGCACAGTGACAGCCTGCACCTCTGTGGAAATGCTAAGCTCTGGCATGCAGGGGCTGGTGTAGCTGTCTGTAACCTGAGGGAACAGATGGCAAGCCCTGACAAATGCATACTGTCCCCCCACTTCCCTGCTCCTTTCTGCTGTGAACTGAGGCCTTAAAAAGGATTGATGGGGCTAACAACAACCTCATCTAGGATAACTCTTTGGGGGATTAATGACTAGTCGCTGGGGAAAGGTTTAATGGTCCAAAGAGATCAGCAGTCTCAAGCCAGTTTATTAATCAGCTGAGACTAAGGCAGTTATAGCTTAGCAGCTCAGCTTGCAGAGGGGCAGAGGGACAGCACTGATCCATTGCCACACAGAAACAAACCAACTAAGCAAAGAGGGCCCTGGAGTCTTGTGCAAAAACTCACTGATGGTGAGGCTGGCTACCCTAGCCAGCTTTGCCTCTTGCTGTGGCCAGTGAGACAGCGTCCCCGTGCAGTGGCCTTGACAGTTGGGAACCGCTATTGAGAGGAAATTTATTCCTAACATCTTGTTCAGAGATCAGGTTTCTGCCCTGGAGCATGAACACTGAGGTTCTTATTATTTTTATCACAGCAAGTCAAAGTACAGAAGTTATTCTTATTCATACAAACGTCTAATCCTGCTCTGATTCCTCCTGAGCTGTTGCATTTGCTTTGATTACTTTTCCCAGTTATAGCTAAAATAAATTTTGCAATACAATAATCTGCCTTTACAGTGCAGCAGTTGCTGGGATGAAGAGAGGAGGCACTGAGCTAGGGACTGTGCCAGAGAAGTTAGAGGCTGTTAGTATGGAGGAAGGGGTAAGTAAGTGCAATGCCTGGGCTACCTAACATGGGGTCTCAATGCCTGAACCTAATATTTGCTCTTCAGTTTAGACCGTTTGTGGGCAATCAGGGTGCCTTGGGTCAGGTTGCCTGAACTAAGTGTATGAATTAAGAGATGTACTCTGGGGTACAGTGCAGACCTGTGGTCCTGCTCTCAGGTACTAGAGGTCTTGGAGGAATTTTCAGATGCCTCTGCGAAGATGGGGTAGGAATTATTGCCTTCTTGACAGGAAGTATCACAGTGTGCTGGTATGTGCAGCCTGGGGTCAGAGGGCTCTTTGCTTTCTTCAAAGCGTGGTCCACATGCTTTGTCCTCATAGAGTTTGTTTTAGGCAGCCTACAAAGAGTTTGATCATCTAAAGAGCAGTCCGGCTTTGCCCTAGAATCTGATCACAGCAAGAAGTTGCCTCTCTTCTGACACATTTTTAGATGGCCAAACTTTCATGTTATTTTTGGATTTTTAGGTTTTTTTGCTCTGCTTGCTTTACCCAAAGTCATGAACTTCATGTGAAAGCTGATGCTTTATCTGCTTTTACCAGATGCCTTCTTGGGTAAAGCAACTGCTAAACACGTTTTGCTTTCCCTGTAGATTTGGGTATCAGCCACGTGCATTTCTATTCCCTTGAGACTCTTGCTGAGCCACTCTTGTTTCCCTCATTGTAAGGCTCCTGGAGAGCCTGGCGCTGTGGCTGGCCTGCAACAGTGAAACCCAGCATGCTGTATACAGTCCAGTGTGACCATCATGTACACCACAGGTCTCTCCTGTGATCTAAATACTCGGCATTTTGTAGAGTCACTAGGACAAGCTCTTCCCTGGAGAGGAGCCCAGACAATCAGCAGGTGAAAGCTGTTTCCGCAAGAGATAGTTGGTGGCAAAAAGTGTGTGTTTGTGCTGCGGGGGTACTTCTGGAACAAACAGGGAGAGCAACCTCCTGTCTCTTAGGATGGCTTCAGAGTGCCCTCACAGGAGCTACGCTGGTCCTGTTCTTAGTCCAAAGTATGAAGTTCCTTGGGAGATGACAAACTCAGTGAGGAAACCATGTTAGAAATATGCTGAATTATATTTCAGCCTGGTTTTCTCCTAATTTCAGCATGTGGGCTGACGCTGAATTTAAATTCAAGTCCTAAGTACTGTAAAAATGTTGACAGTGTGTAGTCCACATAGAATGGTGACTCTGTAACCCCTGAAGCCAGCAACATGTATTAATGACTTATCTGAAGTCTCTGCCGCAAACATTTCAGTCTCATCAGCCAGGGAGATGTGGGTTACTTTGTGAATATCAATACAGATCAAATAAAACTTGTTCAAGGACAAATGTATTTGTTCTGAAAACTTGGCCAAAGAAATTAGACGTGTTTCTTTAAAACATATGGGCCCTCAGTAAGTTTTTATCTTCCTTTTTGATCAGTAAATGTTGATGATCGGCCAAAATTTGAAATATGTGGTAGAATGTAGGAAAAAATATTGCAAATGAGAAACACTGTGCAGTTTGCACAGTTGGATCTGAAGATCTGTTCTGTAGACATTGGGCTGTTTTTCTTTCATTTTGATTTCATGTACGTGTAGTCACTCTGGCTTGTTTTGAATTGATCACAAGTGTTCTTGTGTTCTCTTTGCTGTGCCTACCTGCATTGTTTGTTTCTTTGTCTGCTGGGCAAGGTGACAGGTGTTTTGGGAAGTGGATATTCATTTCATTTCATGTACTTGGTGTAAGCAGGCCATCCAACTCAAAAGAACACGTGCAAGTTGAACAAGTAGAGCAATACATTATACACAATCACTCTTTTCTTTTGTTATTTATGTAAAATTAAGTTCTTTCTACCTATGTTTTAAAAATCCTCTTTTCTCCTCTGGGCTGAAGTGATTTATGTCTTCGGAAGGAATGTGTACCTTCTGGTTCCAGGCTGCATGGGACAATCCTGGGGCTACGAGCTGTGCTGGAAAGGGAGAGGGAAAGGAGAGAAGATGATGATTCCAGAAGTTTCCCTGTCTGGTATGATTTTGCTTTTTCGCTTTGTATTCTCTAGACGGTGTAGGGAGAGATGCTTTTCCCTATAATTTGCTGCCAGATGAATAACTCGAAAACAGAATATTGAGAAATCTTGAGAAATGGCTGAGAAATGTCTGAATAAGCTCAGCATGTTCCTCCACTGGGCTGTACGGCTTTTGTATTGCAATGAACAAAGAGGGCATGCAGGGACTTTGAGATGGTTCCACAAGAGTTGTATGCTTTGTTTTGATTTTTGGTTTAGTACCTGCTTGGCCAAATCACTTGCACTTGGGATTACTTGCAAATGTAGATAGCTAGCATTGCATACACTCTTTTTTTTTAGGTGTGATAGTTCTAGCTCACTAAATTCTTTCTGCAGCAGCTTTTTCTTCTTACGCTTTGTCTTGGCTTCCTTCCCTGAGTTGTTGATCCCTGTTGGATGCTATTCAGGGCTGGCTGAAAGGCTGTGATAGAGTTATTGGTGAAGGACATTTACGTAGAGGAACAATAGATCTCCATTATGGCAAAGACAGGTTACAATCTGAATGCCTGAAATGGTGTCACAAGAATTTCTTCGACCAGACCTAATGTGTTTCTCCAGGAACAATGGAGTATGCAAAGAAGCTGCTACTACACTTTCCACTGCAAAGTTTTGCTTCTAGCTCACCTCTGGTCAGATAGTGATTTACTCTGGAGGGAGAGAAAGCCCCAAGAAAAGTAGAATAATGGGAGGGAAATGTCTGTTTCACCTTGCATCTAGAAAGAGGAGGTGTCTGAAAAGATTGCCTTTGGACTTTTGTCAGGGTCAGTAACACGTAAGAGACACAGACCAAGAATGTTGCAGACTGATGAAAGGCAGGAGGTTTGTGGCAATAGAATAAATGTCATTATCCAGCAGTGATGGAGCAGGTCACTGCTTTGTTTCATCTGTGACTGGGCTTTAAAGAGCATGCTGACACCCAGATGTGCACTCTCTTGTTCACTGTAGTTGCTTTCTTCTGGAGCCCTACAGACCTGATATGACACATGTATCAGCCACAAACATTAGCCAGGGTCATCCACCGTATGCCCAGTGCATTTCACACCATGTGCAATTTACTTTTATTTTATTTTTATCCCTTGCTCCTGTTCAGCTGGTGGTACCTCTTCGACCTGCCAACCATCTGAGTCCAGCAAAGGGTGTTCTGATCACTGGAAATGTGTTAGCTGCAGTGTTATTCATCAGCTAAGGAAAGAGCATTCTTTCATCACCTGGTTCTGCCATTTGATGCCAAAGTTGTGTGCCTTGACATGTGCTGTCCTGTGTCTTGGTTTAGAAGGCAGTCAAGAGACCTGAGTTCTTTCAAATAAATGGCTCAGTTTGGAGCACTCTGGTTCGATGTTCCTAAAGCTGCTAATCCTAATTAACAGCTTTTCTGAGTCCATTTTGTACCACTCTAGCAGCCCAAGTGGGCTTTAAAGCGAATGGAAATGACCCCATGGAGAGCCCTCTCTGGAGATGTTGCTATGCCGACCTGCATACAGCAGCTATTAAAGTTTCAGTTGCTCTCTCCCATCCTGGAGTGCTGTTACTGTTGTATGTGCTCAGATGGTGCCAGAATTATGGCTGGAATGGATGGGACCTTGGATGGATTATTTATTTTTCTGGAAGATATGGGGAAGAGAGGGAGAAAAGGTTAAGAGTAGTAATATCATGTCAGGCAATAATATAAAGAAACACAACAGCAGCAGGAAAAAAAAATAGTTTCACATACTTGAGATTCCTCTGGGTGGAAAAAAAAAAAAAAAAAGTCGATTTTCTTTCCCCACAACCTGTTAGAAAAACAAAACATATTTTTTCCTAAGCGTACCTGTTCATTGAAGGTCTGCAGTCAATAAGGCATTTCTCATAGTTTCCTCACCCACTCTGATGGGAACACCGACCTAGCCATGTTACATCCTCTGCCACTTCAGGGGGTACATCCTGCTGCTAGTGGGCTGCCAGAGGTTGTGCAATGCTGTCAATTGACGCCCTTTCTCCTAAAGGAGTTTCTCTTGCTGGGGAGAAGAGGTCATGCAACCTCTCTCAGTTGACACAGAGCAGCAGAGGCAACAACTGTAAGTGTAGTGCAGCACTCATCTGGACACAGTCTGGGGTGGCAGCCCCCACCCCAAGCTCCTGCCATGATGGCAGAAGTGCTTCTGTCACCCTTCCTGTGCTGCAGCACAGAGCTTGAAAAAAATTTGGCCATGCTCATTCTACTTAAATTCAATCTTCCCAGAGCCCATAAATCTAAGGCATTAGGAGGAAGACATTATGAATATATTCTAGCAATATAAAAAGTAACGACTTAATATAGCTTTTTCTCCCCCTCCTTCATTCACAATCTCATGTTTTTAACATTTTGGCAACTGTCAAATCTTGAAGGGATATAATGTGTGCTACGGAGAGAGAAGGGAGATTTTTCCCTTTCTAGGATGGTGTGAACTGAGCCTGCAGAGAGTTTCTCCCCTCCCAGATCCGAGCTTAAGCCCAGGGGCGAGTAATGACCATGTGTCTGCCTGCTGTGCTGTTCTAGGCTTGGGCAGAGACATAGTACATTTCAACAGAAAGAGAAGAACATCTTATTTTATCAATTGTATGAGGAGTTTGGCATGAAGAGGAGAAAGAAACCCACGTGAGAAGGGCCTTGAGCCATGGGGCCCCCTGGCCCATGTTCTGGGGTAGCTCCTGGGATGTGCTGGCAGCCTAGCCTTGCTCAGAAAGAATCACAGTCCCTCACCACAATCTGGGTAAAAATAACAATGCATCCTGTTAGCAATCAAAAGGTAGAAAAAAAGGAATATAAAAGCGTGCTAGAAGCACAATGATGTTATAGTTTGAGCACTGGCAGCAGCTCGGCAGCCTAATGGTTTCCATGACGATGGGGAGCCCCTGCTGCAGCCCTACTCCATGCGTGGGAGAAATGATCCTGGGGATGGCAAAATGCACTCTGATGTATTGGGAAAACCCCAGGCAGCCCAGGACCAGTGTGGGGCAGGAAGAAATGTAGAAAACATGACCCCAGAGAAAAATTAAAGGAGGAAAGAGAATAATATTAACGGCGTGAGAGATGGCACATACAGGATGTGACCTCTTGAATGCAGGGTCTCTCCCTCAGCCTCCATGTTGTGGGTGAGGAGAGATGTTGGCAGGAACTGTCTGTGATGATACGTGGCCCCTTGTCAAGTTTATGAAGCCCAAATGGGATGTCTGACATGGTGTAGACAGATAGTATTGTTGGAGACAGAGTCCATTCTGTTGTTTATTATCTATAATAAGTAGCATCCCAAAATCTCAATGAATGATCAAACCCTAGTGTGCTAGGCTCTGCACAAATACACAATAAGAGAGTCCCTGCCCTGAAGAGCTTACAGTCTAAAAATGGTCCCTTTTCTGGTATAATTTGGAAGGAAAGGATAGGAATTGGAGACAGAAAAATGAGAAATCAACCTTTTTTTTCTGACTTGTTTCATCTTCTAAACAAAAGCCATCGAACATAAATGCTGAGATCATCATTTTCAGTCCCCATCATTAGCCAGATGTTCTTGGGCTATGTACCCTGGAGCGAGCTAGTCAGACTGGTGAAAAGACAACAGTTGTCCCGGGCTGAAAGATGCTGCAATACAAAAAAGGCACTCCAGCTTGATGGCAGAAACTACAGCATGCAGGGAAAGACAGGTAGTTGAAGCAGTTTTGGGAAGGGAGCAGTGGGGCTTGGCTCTCCATGCCTGTTCAAACAGGGCCATGAATTCAGGCTGCTGAAGGTCTCTGTGCCCCACACTCCTTGCACCTGTTTTTAGGAAATGGGAGCTTTGCGAAGTAATTTAAAAAAAAAAACAACAAGGTGGAGATTGCTTTCTGTCTTTTCTTGGCTTTCCTTTTTTGAGAAACTGATGAAGCTTACCTAAAACATACTTGAATTTGTGCATGCCTTTATTTATTGAGCTATTTATGACGGGCATAGATTTCCCTGTGCCAAAAAGCCCCCTCCCTCCTCCTTACCCAGCCTAAGTAATCAGTTTCCTTGTGCTCCAGCCCACATTGGGCTATTTTCCTCCATCAAATCCTCCATCTCTGTTTAAATAACCAAGGAGTGTGTTGGCTTTATCTTTTCTATCTACTTTGCCCAAATCCCTATCATCCTCTTAGGTCACTTGTACACCATGTTTCTCTCCTGACTTATTCTGTTAGAGGTCTAATTTCAACATGCTGCTGCTCTCAGGGCTAAAATCTTTACTCTGGTGTCCATGATGAGCATCTGCATCTGTCAGGGCTACCAAGTGCTCTGAAGATCCAATGCATTTGAGATATTTGGATTCTTTTGGGCAAGTATGATAAATTTTCTTGTCCAGAAGTCCTGCCTTGGATGCTCGCCTTCTAGATATTGCTGCCTGTGTTCACAACATTGCCTGTGCATCATTCATGCTACCTTTCTGCTAATGATCATACTTGGCATGGGCCCTGACTTGCCACCAGGGTTTCCCCTCCCACGTACACACTAGAAGCTGTCTCCTGACATCTGGAGACATGCTTCACTCAGAAGCTGTCACGTGAGACAATTTTAATCTAAGGTGCTCTTTCCTGTTGAGATCACAGGTCCCTATCTAACTCAGCTCTCTGTCTGAGTACAGTTGAGTCATAGGAGCTTTTTCTATTGCTACATCTAATAGTACTTTGCTATCAGGGGCAGAACATCAACGTGCTCGGCTGGGAGTTGGCACTGTCACCCAGCAGCCTTCCTTGTCTGGAAGTTGTTTTGATTCTTTTCTTAGACTTCTCCCTCTCTGTGTGTCTCTCTCTAAAACATTAATTTCCTCTAATTAGAGCCTCCTTAACAATTCTTTTTCCCCTCTCCTCAGTTAATTTCCTCTAATTAGAACCTCCTTAATAATTCTTTTGCTAAATCAATTTCCTTAGTTAGAACCACCCGCCATAATTTCTTTCCATCCTTTCAGAAGCTG
The DNA here is from genome assembly GCA_023055505.1 of Callipepla californica brunnescens. Classification (NCBI taxonomy): domain Eukaryota; kingdom Metazoa; phylum Chordata; class Aves; order Galliformes; family Odontophoridae; genus Callipepla; species Callipepla californica. Next base: position 8,512,382 of record JALIRH010000013.1, read on the forward strand.
TCGGAGTAGCTAAGCAAATTATGCTTCTGGGTAACCTTTATCTCTTACTTGGTATTTTAAAAGAACTGTAACAGGTTAGACAGGCACAATTTCCCCTTCCAGAGCTATGCTGGTCTGACCCCATTAGGTTATACTTAGCTGAGTGTTGTACTATTGTATACTTAATTAGGCACTCTAGCTGTTCTCTGGAACCAAGGTAAAGCTGTATTTATGAATGAATTAAACATGACACTTCATTATTCAGATCAGATTTAACAGTGTCAAAATCCATCTTTAAACCAGATCAAATTGCTCTCTAAGAATATATAAAACCTCCTGCCCATTAGCTGTTCGAAGAGTCAACCATTCCTAACTTTTCTTTGCAACCATGCCAGCTTTTATCTCATGGTGAGCCTTTTAAGCAGTAATTTGTCTAATACATGCTGTTCTTTAAAAGATTGGTTTTGTTTGTAATTTACAGAGTAAGCAAATATTAATGGCACAGTGCCTTCCATAATTATGCTCTGGTCCACCTCAGCAGCTTGTATAAATGGGGAGACAGCTGACTTACACCATATGGACCTTGGACCTGAATTTTCCTTTCTACATTGTGCAGTTTCTTTCCAGTTGAGACTATTTTGCATTTCCCTCGCCCTTTTCTTTAGGACTTTTGAAGAATCCCATGGAGGTGAACAAGGTCCTTCAGTGCAACCGTCTCTGTGCCTGACCTGCTGGTGAGCTACCAAGGAGCACTTCATCTCTTTCCTCATTTTGTGAAGGAAACAAGGGGTGGGGATTGGTGACAAGTGGGATGATTCATTCAGTTTTAGTGAAGTCTGTTGTTTGTTTTTTTTTTAAATTTAAGTATTAATGAAAAAAAAACAAAAAACATTCTGAGCTGCAGGAACTCACTCTGTCCACCACCAGTAAGTGCAGCACTTTTAGCTGATAATGTTCCTCTCTCTAATACCCATTTCTCAAGTTAGGTTCTACTACCATGCACAGAACTAATAGTTTCCACAAGTGTCCTTGTAAATGAGAGCGCTACCCTGCTAGCATGTATGATAGAATAGGGCCTCAATCACGTGACAAGCCAAAGACATCTACTGCTTTATAGGTTCATGGGACTGCTTCTAGTCTTCAGAGCATAAGGTCTTTTCTACCTGTTTTGGCTGCATCCAATGTAAGCTGTGTTTACTGCTTGTCTTGATCGTAAAGTTGAGTGCCAACACAAGCCCTGAAAAGCCTGCTCCAGTAAGGCAGATGGGCCTTCCAAAACTGAGGTGCGTTCCACCACCATCTGAAGAAAAATGCCTCACTGGGTGAGTGCTGTGGATGCCACTTGGTACAACAAGCGAAGTGATGCATCGGGGATGCTCCACAGATATCTTGAAAGGAGCTGGTGGAGGCTTGTGGCTATTCAGTCCTTGTCTGTGCCACTCTCAGTTTCTTGGGCAGGTTCAAAACATTTTAATCAAGTACAGCCACTGTAGGAAAACTGTACTGTCACCTTTTACCATTTTTCTTTCTGACCTTTCCAAGCACTCAGCACTCCACCAAGTCTATTCTGGTGTAGGTGGTACAGAAGTTGTAAAATACATTTTATTTTCTTTGCAGAATTCATAACTACACAGAATACTCCATTTTGCAATCACTTCTCATGGAATTTTGGGGTAGATATGCATGGAAAAATGAAACATTACTGTTTTTGTTCATGACAAATCCCTAATGTTTTAGATGGCAAATAGGAATTTTGGGGGGAATCTTACAAGGAGTCAGATGCTGGTGGTGCTGGTGATAGGGGAGATTCACTAAAAAGATAGGTTTGGAGGTTGAGGAAAAAATATAGAAAAAAAAAATGCTGTGTTCTTCTTAGAAGAGATGAGAAAGGAGGAAATAGGAATTCACCAGGTTGGAATGTTCAGAGCAACAATCATCTAAACAGAAGAGACGTGTTCTCTCTATGCTCCTTGAAAAGTTTGTTTTTTTGGCCTCCAGTCCATTCCAGCTGAGGACACAGAATGGCTAGAGATAGAGATAGGCAATCCAGTAGACAATGTTGAAGAGCAGGAAGGCAGTGGGGAAGAAGACACGGGAGTAGGAGTCCAGGCGGGAGATGTGAATGCGGACCCTCCCCTCCCGCCACATCCCTGTCTGACAGTCCTCAATGCAGCAGAAGAACCTCTCACATTCCTTTCCCTCCAGACATGGAGAGCCAGGGTCATCATCTTCATCTTCCTCTATCTCTGGAGGCCAGTGCATGATGTTGTTGATGTTGATAGCAGTAAAGGATGGCATCACCTGTGCACCAGCAGGTGGCTGTAATGAGGAAGGGGAAGTGGATTAAAGGAAAAGAAAATGCAAGAAAACGTGTTTAACGCACCAAAAAATATCCAACTGACAATTGGTCAGTTCATAACATAGGCATAGCTGGCTGGAGTGGGATGACAGTTCATCTCCCTTCTCTGCATCTCATGGTAGCTAATCCTTGGCATACTGTGGAGACTTGGCAGTTACCTGCACAACTGTGTATTTCCTTCCTGCCTCCCGAGGCACAGATTTAGGCAGCAAAAATCTACTTGCTTCCCCAAGTCTGCGACAGTCAGCAAGTAAGGTGTTTGCTTTCAACTCTACTAGCCCCTTCCCTCAGCACACAGTCCAGATTTGTCTTCTGGTTGCTGTCATCTGGTGGGGGATAGCTGGGGCAAGGCTGTTTGCAATTCTTAATCTCGTGCCCCAGTACAGGAGGCATACCACCAACCTCCCAGAAGAGCTCCCTCCACCCATGCTGGCAAATGAGAGTGGGAAGGAAGAGAACTGTCTTTTTGTTTTCAGTTGTGTGTCGGTGCAGAGGCCTGTTTCATCTGATGTGTCAGATGAATCTGCACTAAGCCTAGGCAGATCTCAAGAGGATAATGGCAACTCTGGGTTCGCTGTTTCCACACTCAGCAGATTTTCTGATGACAGACCACAAAAGACAGTAGGTCTCTGCATCTCTGTGACTGAAGATACTTATGTAATCCTTAAAGATTAAATCAGTAAAGCCTGGGTGTGGATTGCTCAATCTTAAATATGTAGTTTTATTTATTTTTATATTTAGTCATGTAAACTATACAAGCTCTCCAGCAATTGAGCATGGGGTTCCTGGTTCCTACAGAGACCTCCTTGCTTTATGGGTGTTTTGGGGGATTTTTCTGGTTCTGCCTGAATTTCAAGTGCTTTGACCCAGCACACAGATTATGAACAAAGTACATGTCAGGCACTAAACAACTTCAGCAGTTTCCAGTCACAGGCTCAGGAGAGATATTCCTAAAGGACTCAGAGTTCTAACAGTATGCAGCTCTGCTGGCTGGCCGCTTCAACCTACCAGCCTGGCTTTCCTGCTGTTGTGCTCCAGTGGCTTCTTGTTTCCCACCAGGTAGTTGAGTGTAGCGTACTCCATGAGAGCTGCGAAGACGAAGATGAAGCACACAGACACAAAGAGGTCCATGGCTGTGATATAGGAAACACGGGGAAGGTGCTTGCGGGAGATGGTACTCAGCGTGGTCATTGTTAGCACAGTGGTGATACCTAAGAGGGAAAAGAGCTAGTTAGGGTAACAAAGGAAAGCACTTCTGTCTTCAGCATGCTCCCAGTCCCCCAAACACCTCAATTTCCCCTCTTCTGTGGGAGAGAAATGCCTTTAGATGTTGGTCCTTTTTCACTCTGCTTAGCCAGACTGGTCCTGCAGTAACCTCGGACAATATGCCATAGAAAAAGAGCTGTTTGAGACCAGAACATTGCACAGGCCATCAACATGTACTGGTAAAGGAGTATGGAACTTGAACTCTGTTTAAGGCTGCATGCAGAGTGCAGTGGCTTGGATGCTAGGAAATAACTGCTCATAAGCAGTAACACTGGGCAGATGTCTTTGGGCAGGCAGTGGATGAATTGTTCTCCCTTTGAGTATTTGTCCCCAGGATAAAATTGGCCCAATGGCTCATCAATTGGATGGGAGATGATAATGAATCTCTTGTGGCTCAAATGGGGCTTGGAATGGATTTCTAAGTAGCATTAGTGCTCACAAACCTGTTTTCAGAGATCAGGCATTAGGAACCAATACACGATCAGCTCCAAGAGTTGGTTCTGTGCTCTCATCCACTGCTTTTAGCAGCTATTCCACCTGCTCCTCTTTCTCTAGCACTCATCTAAATCCACCTGTCACACAGGTGTCACCCCGGTAACTCTGGGTGGGAGCATAGCATGAGATTTTCATATTTTCCTACTGTATTTGCATTAGCAACTGCAGCGTGACTTCCCATATATGTAAAATGCCAGTGGAACTGGTCTGGTTTACATCGCTTTAATGTAGGCTGATGGGCTTGAAATGTAGTGGGGATCATATATACGAAGAATGTATTTCTCTTGATGTGCCAAGATCTTTTCTACAGCAAAGGCCTGCCTCCTGAGGGAGCCTGACTCTGTTTTTGAGACAGTCACAACAGTGGCTCCCCTTTTGCCTCTTGCTGTTCACTCCTTCAGCAGCCATGGACTATGGTGTACTTTCACCTCCATTGGAAATGACACCCTTCTCCTCCTCCTGGCCCTATCCAAGGTTCTTAATAAATCGATTTTGATAGGGAGGTGGAAAGGAATGTTCAGAATGGATGGGTTCTGAATGATGCTGATGGCCCCTTGCCACTCCTTACCCTTCAGAGGCCTGCAGGCAGGGCTGGGAATGCTACCTTCAATTATATGGAAAGTCAGCAAGGCTGGTTGGAGGGACAGCACTGGGAAGCAGAGCTTGCAGCAAAATACAGATGCAGCTGAAGTGCGTCAAAGATTTGTAAAGCTCTCTCTAGCTCCTAACAAAGCAGGAGTCAATCAACATAAGCTTTACCCTGCCTCAAAGAGTTACTGCAGATGGTGGAGCAGATCTAAACAATAGGAAGAGCTATTGCCACGCCCTGAGCTCCCACTATGGTGAGACTAACAAAGTCTACCTACTCCGCTTCTAGCTCCTGACAGAGTCTGGGACTCTATTTACGTGGCCAAGCAACTTTGCTCATTACCTTACAACCTTGATGCCACTGGACCTACACTGAGCCCCTGAGAAGTGACGAGGTGATCTTCAGTCAGCTCTGCAGTGCCACAGTACTCCCCTTTCCTCTCCCTTTTGGAGCATAAGAACACCACACTGTCAGCTTGAGAAGATCATGTCCAGAACTCAGATCAATAAATTAAGTCTTTGTCCTTCTTAAAGTAGCCCAGGCAAGCACAGATAGAAATTCAGCTGAGCTTGAGGACAATGCTATGAACAGAAAGAGGGGTGGGACTTCACTAAGCTGAATAACACCTAAATGCTTTAGGAGCTTTCAGAATCCAACACTTCCAGTCTGCTAGCATTGCAGCAGTCAACAAGCAACGTATATGAAACAGCTCTTCTCTTACCTAGAGATGTCCTGGCTGGTGTAGAGTCTCTTTTGATCCAGAAGGAAACCCAGGAGAGAACAACAGTCAGGATGCAGGGAATATAGGTCTGAATGGCAAAGTAACCCATACGCCTACTTAAGTCAAAAGAAACTGTCATCACCATGTACTCCCCTAGAAAAAGAAAAGAAAAGAGAGGGACATTGGAATCATAACACGTAGCTTACTAAAGTACAGAAAGCTTCAGAATTTGGAGTGTTTCTGTTGCAGTTTACTTGTTGTTTTAAGTGCCCATCTGGCTGTTTTTGTGCCTGACATTGTGACTGCTCAGCTTGCTAGCATCATGGATAGCAGTGTGCCTGGTTGAGGTAGGTTTTGTGACTGGCTGGTATTGTGGCTGACTTGCTCTTTTAGCAGTTGCCTAACTGGCCAACTGTCTGGCCAAGCACACTGAAAAGCACTCTGTCAGGGAAAGTTTCAGGGAAGAAACTCAGGAGAGTATTCACCTTCAGCTGATTGCTTCAGTGGTTTCTTTTCTATAGAAAGCTTTTTAGCTATAACAAGGCTACATGGCCTGACTTGTCAACTAACTTCCTGAGCTGCAACAAAGGAGGTGTCCGTCAATCAGATCTTAGACTGGTTCTACCCCTGGAAAAGGCACGTGGTGGTAGACATCCTAATTGTTCATTTGGCAACTCACAGCAGAAGTTCTTCCTCTTTTTCAGAGGCTTATAGTGAGGATTGAAAGAAAGCAACCTGACAACTCTGGGGTTAAGACGGAGCCTGCAAGCAATTACCAAGAAAGAGAATTACAAAGGGCAAACTGGTGCATTCAATACACTGTTACTGCACCACTTCTCATCCTGGTTTGTGCTGCTTTTCTATCCAAGTTAGAGACTGGCTGACAGCACTGGCAGTACTAGCTCTCTCCAAGGTGGGAGAAGCACTGCTTGAACTCACTGCTTCAGAGGACTGAAAATTATGATCCACACACATTTGACTGCATGTACAGGGATCCAAAGAGGCTTTCCTCAGTTGTCTGTGGGAAAGAAAGGGAATGTGAGCTACTATTAGGAGGAGCTGAAGGGTCTCCATTTCTTTGTTTCTTCACACATGCAGCATTGTTTCTGGCTCTTAAGTTATAGTTCAGGTGTTCATCAGCCTCACACCGCTTTACAGAAGGAAACACCAAGACAGAATTGAGATCTGCAAGTTCTGCTTTCTCCATCTTTGTTCTGATTATAATTGCCCAGGAAGCTACTTAGCACCCACATACACTATCAAGAGGGAATCTGAACTCCATCTCTTCTCTCTTATGACCCTTCGATTAGGGATAGTTTCATTCACATCAGCATCGTCACCCTGCAGTTCCTAAGTGCCTGTATTCTGGCCTATACTGCTTTGGCTTCACTGCACCTTTCACATTCATTACTTCTACTTTTAGCAAAGGTTTCCAGTCTCAGTGTTCCTCTGTTGTGACCTCCCCTTCCACCCACAGAGCTGTCCGGTGATCTCTTTACGTCCCACAAGGTTTCTGATACACGGATGTTTCTGTGGGCTGTCTCCCTTTGCCTCACCTGCTCCAGTCCTGAGAACTTCCGAGGTGTTCCTCAGCCCCGTGAAATCAAATTGGTAGAGCCTCCAGGTGCGCTGGTCAGAGACCTCAATGGAATAGCGTCTCCATCGGTAGACAATCTCCTCACGTGGGTAGCCATCTGGGGAAAGGGGAAAGATATCAACAAGAGAGTACATGATGTGCCCTCCCTTTCATACATCACCTTGGTTTACGAAAGTACTTGCATCATATTTTAGATGGTTTGTGAACGTGAAGTTTTCAGGTAGATATTTCTGATGCCCTTGATTAGATTACCTTAGGTGTCCCTACATTCAATGGGAGCAGGGACTGCATTTCCCTCTGTTGACCATTTTCAGTCCTAGGGAAAGGAAAAGCAATACTAGAAATGCAGTCTTTCCAAGGACTAAAATGGTGGTGAAATCTTTGAGGATTCCAGCATCCCTTGGGAACATGTGGCCTTCACCAATCCTCATGGCTACTCTTCCTTCCCAGACATCAGTACATCAAGAATACAAAGCTTCCAGTGTGGGAAGAAGCATGGTTGTGCCTGCTTTGAGTCTCTGTACCTCTCACACTGGGAGCTGATCTACGTATGGAGAAGGGTTGTATCTGAAGGCTGGAGCATGGATTCTCCTGGTTCTGCCTTTCTTGGCAAAGAAACAAGCCTACTGTGAAGAAGAGACCTTGACACCTACAAGAAAGCTCCTCAGAGGAGGGAAGGAGCAAAGCTTGGCAGCTAAATCAAAGTGCGTTTCTAATTATCAAGAATGCATAGCATGTACGGTTAATTAGCAAAGAATGAGGGATGGCAAGAGTTGAGGTAATGGTATCTCCTCAGATTGTTGCTTCCTTCTGAAGCAACTCAGAACCATGTGAGCTGCAGCTCCTCTGTGGCAGGGGAAGCAGGAGAGGCCAGAACAGGACTACAGTGACTAAATCAAATTTCCAACCAATGCATGAGGACAGGAATCTCTCAGTGCAGAAAGACAAGATTACCAATGAGATACAGCATTTCTGTACCAATGGATAGGGTCTCTGGAGTCTTCCTTATTCTCTCCCCTTAGAGAGCAGGAGGAGAATGGAGTTGCAATGCGGAATATCTTATTTAGGAGGTCAGAATGACCGTAAAGTCAGTGAAATAAACAACTCCAAATGTTCACCCAGATAAAGAAGAAACTCAGAGGTGCTGTGAATCTGTATCTGAACACCTCTTCTAGACCAAGACTGGGAGGATGCTCCAGGGAATGATCAGTAACGGGACTCAGAAGAGGAACACAGAAATCAGGTGAAAACACAGAATAAAAGGGAAGAAGGTCTATTTTAAAAAGAGTTTTACTGTGCTGAAGTTTCCCTACTTGCCTTCTAAAACTATTTTTAAAATACAGATACTCACAACTAGAAAAAACCAAAGGGCAGGAGTGAGTGTCCATTGGGAAATTCTGCAGCTGGAGCAGACATTCAGCCTCGATTGTCAGCCTGAGAGAGAAAGGGAGAGAGAGAGGCTGATGTTTTGTTTTAGTTCAGGTGGTTTGATTTCAGCACCATAATGTGACAGAGGGATTCTCGCTTCCTTAAAAGAGAGACACTAATTTGTTGAAGATCAGTCTGGTTGCGGGAACATTTCAAAACAGCAGCAAAACAAAGCATATGTTTGGATATTTTCAAAGTGAGGAAAAACATCTAATTTTCACATTCAGCAAGCCTTTTTGTTTAGTGAGCTTTCAGATTCATTTCTGAGAGTGGGAATTTATTGGAAAAAGCACAGATGTTTATTATCAAATCAAAATAACTGGACTGACCAACACAAAAATTAAAACAATTTTCACGTTGGAAGCCATTTATACTTTTGATTTTTTTCTCACAGGATACAGAAAAATAGTTTAACGTTTTGGGGGGAAGCTCTTTTCTTAGGAAGAGGAAGACCATTCTGCAACGAGTACCACATGTCTGGGAACATCAGCACAGGGAACCATCTCCACTACTCTGTCCCAGAACATCTGGAAAACACAACTTGACCATCTCCTTGTTTCATCACCTCAGCACCATCTATCGCACCATATGCACATACCTGAGTGTGTAGAGCACTTTTCCATCATTCCAAATGCGGAGGAGCTGATTTGGAGTAGTTATCCAGTGGGAATCAGCCCTCTTGGAGTTCCTAAAAAAGGTATCCGGGATCCAGATGCGGCTCACCATGTTAGTGTTCAGTGTGAGAGCCTTCAAGGTGCTGTTGAAACGAAGACGCCGGTCGTACCATGTCTGAGCAAAGAAGATATCAATGGTGTATTCCTGTGAAAGAGAAAGAAGAATACACCTTTCCGAGAGGGATTCAGGCAAAGCAGAGCAATGTCCCGTGGTCTGAAGGCCACCAATTTGTATGTGTAGCCATAGTGGTGATACGCACTAACCCAGTGAAACACAGATCTCATTTATAAATCATTTATATGAATAACTGAGACACTAAGGGTTCCTGGGCAGTGCTGAAGATTAGAAAAAGAAAGCTTTGGAAGAGCTGCTATGGATCCATCTCATTTTTTGGTCCAACTGGTTCAATATGTGTTTATTTTGTAGATGGAAAGCAGGGTTTCCAGCGTAATGAGAACTTCTGGTTTTAGTGAGAGACAGAGTACCCAGGTAACCCCTAACTAGCACTTCTGGGAGGTAGCTCCTCTTTGGATTGGACTTGCACTAGTTCACATCATTAGCCCAGCATTCTGCTGCTTGCTGCTGTGAATCAATTTGCTCCTTACCCTTTTTTTTTTTTTTTTTCAGTCTGGTGGAGAAGGTGCTAATTAGTGCCATGCAGGAGCATGTCTGGCACTCAGTGATTGTTTGAGCCAGGCCCCCAGCTCGAATCCAGGTCCACCAGCCTATACTGATGGCTGTCACCTGCTCCTGACGGCTCCTCTATGACTTGGTCTTTGCCCCCTTTCAGCGTTAAACAACCATGACCACAGAAGCATTGTTTCCTACTCCTGTGAGCAAAGGAACCACATCTGACTTCCTCATCTCTCCTCCTCTCTCTATTGATTTATCTCAGTGGAATTTTTATAACAGTAGCATGTCCTCCCTCACTGCTGGTTCAGATCTCACTTCCCAAACCACACCATTAAAATAGATGTGCTCTAGGGCACTCCCTCGGACACCGTGTCCTGCCTGGAGGAGGCAGAGCAGGGCAGCATACAGCTCCCTGCTTCTTTTTCCTCACCCTTGCTCCACTGTCAGCCAACCGATAATGAATGATTGGTACCAAAAATGTCCCTTGCATAGGAATGAGAGCATGAGAAAAGAGCATTTGCCATCAGGTGGTCAATCCACTCTCTGGGCTGATCCTTCACCCTGGTTAGACAAGGGGATGAGCCAAGGTAATGAAAATGAGGTCCTAAAATAGCTCTAAATAGAAACAGATGCTCCACGTTAAGCTAAAGCATGTTAAAAGTGATGACATTGCCTCCACAGATGACTCAAAACAGACACGAGGAGGCATAGCATTCCCTTTCAGAGGCACAGAGCTCAGACAACAGCAGTCCTCAAAGCCAGGTGTGCAAGCGTGCCCTCTGCCTGAACACTGGGGGTGGGGAAAGACCCCTCCAACATCTGAGTGCTCTGGATTCCAGGTACTGCTGGGAAGTGGAGTACGCGGTGACAGAGGCACAGTTTATACTGTGAAACAGTGAGATAGGGCTCACAGGCAGGTACAGAAGCATTGGCACAGCACAGACAAGGCAGGGGAGTGATAGCCCAAGAAAATGATACTGATAGGGAGGGCTGACTTCATTCTCCTTGGGGACATTTTCTTTTCCTTGCCAATTTCTAAGGCCAAAATAACACAACACTTGATGTTCACCCCTAACTTCTGAAAGCCCTGTTTGAGTCACTACAAGCTTACATTACTCCTCCTCAGGAACAGGTGTAGGAGAAAGCAACACAAAAATGCAACAACATATCCAGGTTCCATGCCACCATCAGTTCTACCACTTAACTGGAAAACCCTGAGAGACCTCAACTCAGTGTTGGCTGCTCAGGTCAGAGGCCCTGCTGTGAAGCTCATTATTCAGGTCTAGGACAACCCATGCTAAAGTTTCAGTAGAGCTGAGGGTCAGACATCCCAGGGGTTTAGTGCTTGCTGTCAAGGCCAGGCTTTCAGAAGGGATCAGCATTAAAGAGCTCCTCTTGTGCCATTGACAGCCCTTGCAAAAAGCATAGCACACAAGTCATGCAGCTCTTCTGAAAAATTGGAGCTGTTATTGTCACTGTCTTGTAGTTTGTGGTTGTTATGCATGAGGAAGCACTCACTAGCTGAGGTAGGTCCTTTGCCTTTAGATGGGGAGCCCATTGGGAAACATTGGTATTTACAAATGCATTTTCATTCAGAATTATCAGAGGCAAGATTCATACGAAAATACATAAATCTGGCATTTGGGCATCTCACCAATAATTCTTTCTGGCTATTACTACGAATAACTCATTGCCTTTTCTAGACAGCAAGTCTTTAGATCCGTTAGATATTGTGCTTTTCACATTCCTCCTTCCTCCAAGGAGGTATTTGTGAGGGGAGTGCTCTATGGTTCCAGAATGACTTCCTGACCTTGTGCTTCACATCTTGTCAGGAGACTATCATGTGCATGGAGTGACAATTTTTCTTTCCATGGATCCCACCTCAGATGATTCATACCGCTGTGTGAGATCCATTCAGAGGAGCTGGACTCCCAGAAAACAACCTGCTGCTCTCCAAGAGACCTGGTGGCAGGATGAGCTCAGCTCCTGAAACTTGAGGACGTGCTGTTTCTTGAACTCATGCATTTTCTCTCTGCCACTGATTCATTCTCAAGCATCAGAAGGAGACTTCTCTACACCTCGATTTCCCCATGTGAAAAAAGGTTATTGTAAAAAACGCCTCCAACATTACGGTACCATCTGCTGTGCGGCACATGGAGGTTGTTAACTTCTCTGTAACAGCATGGGCTTTTTAGGATTTTCAACAGAAGGAACTAGAGAAAAAAGAGGTATCGCTCTAAGAGCTGGGCTTTGCCATTTGGATCACACGTGGAGTAGCACACACATTTTGGCGTGAATGCAATCTCACACTGAACTTCAGTCATAAAATAATATAGCAATCTATCAGTAGAGCAAACACTGAAATAAGTTGGAACGCTTATATGCCATCACATGCATCTATCTAAAGCCGAGGAACGTCCTGCAGCATCAGCACTGCTGGTTGTGTAGGCTTGGATCTGGCTCAGCCTCCCAGCATGCCCTGCTGGCTATTGGGCACCCTCATCAGCAGGCACTGCCACCCAGCTAGATCCTTCCTGCACCTCCTCTCTCACCCCTGTGCACACGTGGGGAATCAGCCAGCATTTCCAGTTGGATTTGACCCAGGAGCTCTAACCAGGATTAAGTTCCTTGCTGTAGAACACACATTGCCAGATCTAATACAAGTGAGGGCTGCCCAGTTTCAGACTAGCAGCTTAAACTCACAGGGTTAGCACGACGCAGTCTGAAATCCACATTTTGCATTTTCATTGTTACCTTGTGCACCAGGAAAACACAGCTGTGCATTGCCAGGAGATCCCTGTGTAATCTGCAAATTGACACCTGTATTGGCACCTGTCCCCCTGTATTCATCTACAAGATCCTTCCTGTGTTTTCTTTAGAGCTCAGGTATCTGACAAACACCAAAAAGAAAAGCAAAGCCACAAGCTGAAGATAAGTCTCCCCAAATTAGGATGAAGCTGAGGATTTAAAGACTTCTTTTTGCAACTTCAAGTTTTTTGAAGGCATGGGTGGGTTTTTGTTTTTTTTTTTTTTGTTTTTTTTTTTGTTTTTTTTTTTTTTTCATTCAACAGCAACAAGAAATCTCAAAATAGAAGAGACGGAGACCTGGAAACAGGTTCTTTCATTTTCTTCTACTGAAGAGAGACCTTGGAAAAATCCTAAGTAACAGCTGGGATGAGAGATTAATACCCTTCTTGGTCTCATTCTAGCTTTGATTGCTCTGATATTTTTCTCTATTTGTGGCACCCAATCCCCTCTGCATCTCCAAGCACATCCCTTGTGCAGCACTACAAAGCAACCTGCTCGCCTGGGAAGCATGGCTAGCACTTCAGGTAGGCTGACGTGAATCTGATGGGTCCACGCTGTCACTCCATCACAGAGTGAAACAAAGCAGCTATTTCAGGCACACCCTTTGGGATGCTGCAACTTAGTGAAATCTCAGGACTTATTGGAGGAGACCCAGGAATGGGGTGCATTTCTTTCAAGGCCCGATGGGTGCAGCTCACGCTAGGAAGCTTCTCCTCCAGATCTAGCTGCATTGAGCAACTCTCCACCCACACAGCCTTGCGCAGGCGAGCATTTCCCTCTCCACAGCATCCCACGCATCCCTCCCTGCCTGCAAACAGATCTGACAACACCTGAGCCGCTCCCTGCAGTCAGCTTCACGTTGTGGGGAACGCACAAAAGGTCTAGAGAAGCTCTCCATGCTTTGATAGCTAAATGAAATAACCTTATTTCAGAATAACCTTCAAATCTGATGCAAAATTTCTTGTCCAGAGAGATTGTGAGCAGAAACCTCCTTCTAGGATGATGTGTAAGCACTGTTAAAAGGCAGCAGAGTGTACATTTACTAACAGCATGAGCTGCTGCCTGCCAGAGGTTGGGCAGTGCCAGGCTTCCCCTAGTCCTGTCACTGACCCACAGTAATGACCACTTTGCTTTGGAAGCCCCCATTTCCCTGCTCTCGTGCTGCTTCTGAAGGCAGGGTGTGATGGAAAGGAAGGAATAAAGCTCCAGTGCAACAGAATTGTGCAAACCTCAAAGTGAAGAGAGACTCAGCTTTGTCTTCCCAACACAAAGAGTAAAAGAAGGAGAATATAAATCCCACAATGTTTGCAAGGTCCTCCTCTCCCCAAATCACACCTCAGAGTGCTCTCTGGCCACGATGCTCGAGTGACTGGGGGAGCTCTCAAGGACAACAGGAACAGAGCTCCAATGATATGTGTTTTCAAGGTGACACACTGAACTTCCCATCTGTTTCACTTCTGCAGTGCTGTCCTTGTCTGAATGTCTTTTGCCTCTGCCCAGGGAATCTCAGTTGAGATACATCACCACGTCCTGTGCTCTTGTCAGGTGCCTTCCAACAGGACATGCTGTACACGCTATGCTGTCGATTGCAAACTCCCCAATCATGCTTTGCTCACCTTTGCAGTCTCTGCAGATGGAACTGGACAGGGCTTTCAACACCAAGTACTGCCTCCTGAGATCTCTGCCTGCCAGCTCCCACACACCTCTGCTCACGCCTGCTCCCATGCATGCGCAAGCAGGGACGCAATGCTCAGTCCCAGCTGCACAAAAAGAAACCTAAACTTTGAGATATCCTTCCCGCAGTGCAATTCCCTGTCAGAGCTTCCTTCACGTAAAACTGCCAACAGTAGTGAGGATGACCCGTAGAGTTACAGATTCCAAAACAGGCAGCTGTAGTTCTGGCAACTTCCAGGTCCCCAGCTGCAGACCACCCAAGGTCATGAAAAATCAACTGGTTTGCTGGCACAGAGTGCTTTGAGCATGTTTGAACGCTAGCCATCCTGCTTTTGAGTAACTCTGCTCACCAGGAAAAACAGGCTTTTATATCCACCAGCAAGCCCAGACTGCTTCTTTCCCCCAAACCCTTCCTTCTGAGCTGTTCTCTTGTAACACCACATACTGTCCTTCAGTACGTTATCTCCTTATGTGAAACCCCTATGACAGCTGATGATTTTCATCGTACCTGCTCCTCTGTTCATGGGAACGTAACCCAGTACACAGAATCTGTCACTGTGAGCCACAGGGGCACGTGACCTAGACGTGTGTGTGTTGTAGCATCTGATTAACAGTCATTACCCAAAGGATCAAGGAAAGTCCTTGAGTCGAGACATGACATCAGCCAGACTCTGGTTTATAGAAGCACGGTCTGTCTGCACTGTCCCCGACGAGGCTATTATTGAAAAGGCAGAGGCATGCGATGCTATATACAGATGGGACAGAATTGATTAAAGAGGAAGATCCTGAACACTTAATGAAGTGCTATGCAAAGCACCACAGGGAAGAAGCTGCCTCTTTCCAGTTTGTATTCACACCACCCTCAGGACAGGGCATGGCCTGGGTGAAAATTCATGTGTAAAGACCTTCAGAGCCAAGCAAGGATGCAGCCCAGTTACTGTAATCTCTAGGAAATGCCTGGGCTGCTTTCAAAGCAAAGCCATGCATGGCTGAAGTGTTGTTTGCACATCAAACCTTACCTCTGAGTGCTTGGACACCCTCCATGATGTTGGTCTTGCAGCAACTCTGTGTCAGAAGAAGAAAGCAGGTGTTGGGAGAGACAAGGTGAGGACAGAACCTCATAGGATAATGGGAAAAGAATTCTTAGCACTTCAGGCAGGCGCTCTTGTTTATTTGTCCTTTAAGCTGATGGGGTGTTTGATGAGACAAGAAGAGATTTCCTTTGCAAGGGCTAAAAGCTGAGCCTTCTCACTGCGTACAATTAACTCAGCAAGGCTGTTCCCGCAGGACAGCCTCATAAGATTCAGATGAGATGCTGGAATTCCTTTAATTGCACCTCCCGTTCCCATGCCGATCACTGCAATTAAAATGAAGCACCACGATGGGCACAGTCCGACGCTGCCCAGGACTGCAAGAGCAGCTGCTGCAGCCCCCCAGGTCCACACAAAGGGAGATGGGCAGTCCCATTAATCCCCTCCCAAGAAGGGCAGTCCAAAACTGTCTGGGATTGTCATGTCATCCCTGTAGAGATGTCTCTGAGGCTCTCATTGTCTGGAACATGGTCTGCTTGGACCTGCTCCTTGCCCCAGCTCTGCCTCCCCACAGTAGCAGAGGCAGGAGCAAGAAGTGCGTCCTGTTGCAGAGAAATGGCTCACAGGTGAAGTGAAGGAAAGCAGGCAAGTCCACCAAATGCTAATAAATGACATGAAACGTGTAGCTGTGCTGTTTCAAAGCACTAAAATCAAGCATCCTGCTGGGTGTAGGGCACACCAACTGGACATATCCCTCTGCCTACAACCTGGCACCTCATGCAGAAGGGGATTTGGGCTTGGCAGCACCACTGCCTTTTTACCAGATCCAAGCACAGCCTGCAGCTGCTGCTGGTTCACCCAATGGAGGTGTTGAGGTCAGCACTGTCTCTGAGACTTAGGCTCTGATTCTCACTCACACCCAGTTCCTTCTACACTACTTGAAGGGAGCTGAGAATCTTACAGAGAGGCCAAGTAGTTCAGTGCAAACTGTAGACCTCTACAGAGGTCTCAGCACTCTGCTTTGCTTCTCCTGCTTTCAATACCCCACTGGAATCCTTTCAGGCAGTAGCTCATGACTCTGCTTCTCCGCCTCATCAAGAAAGCCTTGCTACCCTGCCCGTACACCCCCACAAACAGAAACAGCTTCAATTATAGTGGCCCTATTCAAGCATCACATCATTTCCCACCCCCTTGCTACCTTCTTAAGGGACTTTGCTTCATCAAGTAAGGCGTACACTCTCCAGGGCAGCAGCTGATTCTCTCTATGGACTGAAACATGCCTAATGATCTCAGCTGGATGCTAATTGTCATGCAAAGAGAATAAAGAAAGTCCCTCCCACTCCAGACTTAACGATGGAGAAATTGCTACAGAAGCTGAGATTTGAGGTCAAGATGGCAAGGAAAGGGTGGTAGAGAAAGGGAGCCACAGGAGCTTTGCTTTCTATGTGGATCAGAGCTGGAAGCATCCTCCCAGTGCAGAAATCACATGGCATGGCACACAGAGAGGATAAGAATGGGCAAATGATGTCAGGCAGTGTCCTCTTGCCCCAACAGTCTATTACCATGGCCAACTGCAGGAGTGTAGGGACAGAGTATGCAGAGCAGGGAGTGCACTACAAGCTTTCCCTAATTATACTCTCCTCTGAGTGACCTACTTGCTCCCATCAAGCACTCCCATCAAACAGCCTTTTCAGGCATCACGTTGGCAGGATGTCCTGAAGAAGCAGTGCTAACCACCAGCCATGCTGTGACTAAAATCACAGGTTGAGGAGAGCCAGCAGACTTCCCAGGGCTGTCCCACACAAGAAGTCATAGGATCATTTAGGTTGAAAAAGAACCTTGCGATTAATCCCACCATCAACCTAACACTACCAAGTCCACCTCTAGATCATGTCCCTACATGTTACATTCACAGCACAAAGTCTCGCAAGGAAGAAGCCTTGGTTAGGCAGCATGGCTCAGCTCTCCAAGAATCAATGAGCCAGGATGACACTTAAGAGAGCCACATCCCAGATGCTGATGCTACACTGTCCTCTCACCAAAACAGGTTTCAGAGGGCACAGTGCATCCCTACTACCCACAGCCCTGAGATTCTGTCCATTGTGAAGAAATGTGTGTACTGGCCAGGAAGAAAAACAGTGTTTGCCTGTGAAAATCCCTTTCTAACCCTAAACTCCAAGGGAAAAAAACTACATACTTAAAATTAAATAAATAAATAAATAAATAAGAAGAGAATCTGAGGAAGTTCTGCTTTCACAAAGTGGGAGGGTTTTGTGCCCTCTGCAGAAACTGTCACTCCTGACACTGTGCTCTCCTGGTCCTAGATAAAGAACAAACGTACTCTGCTCCAATGACTCTTTCAAGGAAACCTGTTTCATCTTGTCTCTCATGCCCCTTGCTGTGCTTGCCAGTTTTCTCTCCTGGCCCTGCCAGTTCCTCAATTTAGCTCCTTCTCCCTGCTTCATGTTGTTTTTCCTTTCTCAGTTCTTCTTTTCAAGCTACCATAAAAATCACAGCCCAGCCTAATGTGATTTCAAGGGAGCACAGGCTGAGGGAAGCAGCTGGGAGAAAAGAATCAGCTTACAGAAGAAGGACAATTTCTGTATCAATTGTTGAATATTCAAGGTCAAAGCAAGCTGGATCACAGTTACGGAAGGGGCACCAGGCCAAGTAATGCTCCTTTCCAGCAACACAGCCACATTTCAGCCATTTGGAAGCCAGGACACCAGCCACGGGGCAATGAAGTGGTTTTCCTCCCCCACTCCTGTGTTTTGGATCACATGCACCCCATGCAGCTGCCTGGGAGCCACCATCACCACCTGCCATTCTCCTGTTGATCAGAGATCATCAGTTGGCTAATCCACTTGCAGCTAACTGCAGATCAGAGAGCAACCACAGAACCCTCACAGCAAAGCCCTCTTTGCATGAAGATGGACATAAGATGCCCCCAGCTACCATCAGCTCCACACCTTCAGCGTATGCCCAAGGCTGCAGCAGGCATGATTTCTCCAGGTCCTGCCTGCTCCCTCACTTGTGACCCTAACACACCTCCTACCAGCACAAAAGGCTGAAGACTGAGGCACCCAAGACATGCATGGGGGGAGGCAGAGTGAAGTGTCCCCACGCTGAGGCCTGCTCACTTGCAGTTTGTTTCATGGGCAAGTAGACAGCAGCCCCACACATGAAGCTGGGGCAAGCAGCCCTGCCCTCACACCATAAGCTCCATCTCCCAGCACCTCTACCAGGATGTAACAGTCCAAATATTCAGCTCTGAGCATCAAGGCACGGAGAGGTTCGTGATGCATATTGCCTGTGGTCCCACATGGCTGCTGAATTTGGAGAAACGTGCCATTTCCCTGCACACTTACTGCAGGCAGATTTCACGCAGCCTTTAAGGGAGATGGTAGGACGGCTTCATCTGAGGGTGAAGGAAATAAATAGAACCAATACCTACTGAAAAAACTTCTGCTGAAAATAAACTAAAAGCGTCGAAATCTAAAATGAATTACTGCAACCACATCATTTCACTTAGAACCTTTTTTTTTTTTCCTTTCAATAAGCTAACAAAATATTTTCTTTTACCCTTATCTGATTCATCTCATTTCAACTTCTATTTCCCAATCCTCGTTCTAGTGCTTTAGTTACAGGGCAGAATCTATCACCGTATGAAAAGCAGAGCAAAGCATTCTGATGACGCCACATGTAAATGTTTAGGTTGCCCTTCAACCCATTCACCTTCAGAAATGCTGAAGAATTTTGTCTGTCTCAGCAAAGGTGGGAGAAAGGAGTGAGAGCTGCTCTCCAGTGCAGTGAACCCCAAACCACAAACCCCAAACTCTGCCACCGCACTGACTTTCCTCTCATGCACCTTAAATATCCTGAACTCTCCTGTGGGGAGATCTAAAGCCTTCAGCTCAGATAAATCAACTGCCTTAAAAATAATTCAGCCCATCAAGTGACAACTATTGGTACAGCTCAGAGCCTATATCTTTCAAATTTGACACAATAGTGCTTTCCCTTTGACTTGGGAGAATCGATTTAATGAGGTTCAGAGCACAGATTAGTACTAGAGTCAAACACATGCTTCCTGGCCCGGCCACAAATCCATGTCTGTGCTGAGACGTCAGCCTCTGGGTACCTGAAGAGCATCTCCATTAGCTGATGGGTTTGCAATGAAGACAGCCGCATCCGCACTCCTCTCGATGAGCTGCAGCTGTGTGGCTGCTCCAAGCTTGCATCCCCCAGGCACATCCAGGCAGAACTCCTACTTCTCATTGATCCAAGCCACTTCCACAACTGTGCACCCCAACAAAGCCTCTTCTGATGCTCTGGCATAGCTCCTACTGACTGAGACAGATCACACCGGAGCTCAGGGATGTCCCTGCAGCCTGGCTACCCTACTCAGAGCAAGGAGAGCTCACTGTTACTAGGATGCTGCCATTAGGGTCTGTTTTAACAACAGGAGACCTGGTGCTGGTGGAGACCCCTGGAAAGGGAGACCCAGATGCAGCTATTGCGGCTATGACATATGTTAGAAAGGTTTTCTGTGGTTAAGGGTGAGGAATCACATGTTACAACACAAGAACCTGAGCTCACCACAGCAAACATCCTTCCCTACATGCAAGGGCTCTGGGCTACAAAACCCTGCGTTCAGATTGGCTGAAGAAAAATGAGATTTCTCCAACAGCTGGCACAAAGTAAATGCTGAATTGAGACATTTCTGCCAGCAGAAGGCCAGAAACCAGATCTGTGAAAGAATTTTCAGAATCCTCTTACTTACTTGCATTAGTTCTAATTTTTGGGCGTCCCTTTGTGGAGCCAGGAGTTGGGCTCCATGATCCTTATGGGTCCCTCCCAGCTCAGGATAATCTGTGATTCTATGAATTATGAATGTTAACTTATCCCACACTGCCCGAGGTCTGCTTCCTGAGTGCTGTATTGACACTGCACTTTGAGAAACCCAACAGGGCACAGTCACCATCCCCATTTAGCATCTGACTGGGGATGTTAATTAACTTTGGGGCTTTGCTCTCCAGAAATGCCTCCAAAAACCAGCCCTTTTCCTCTCCAGAACCATCTGTCCAGATTGTCGTCTTCTATGGAGCTCCAGATTCTAGAAGCAAACCCCCAGCTTTTTGTTCATCTTTGCTGATAACAAACTCCTCGTGTTTTCTGCACAATAAACAGCCTATAAATAAAATGCCGACATGGATGTCACACAGAAAATATCTGGAGGGGATTAGTGTATGTTCTAGATAATAAATGGAGCTGGTTGAATTATTCATAGCGAATAAATCAGCCCTTATCTGGTTTGGGAGCAGACCCTGAAACTTGTGAAGCTCTTGGGATATGTCCAGGCTGGGAGTAACTCATTTAT
This sequence comes from Callipepla californica brunnescens, assembly GCA_023055505.1. Lineage (NCBI taxonomy): Eukaryota > Metazoa > Chordata > Aves > Galliformes > Odontophoridae > Callipepla > Callipepla californica. The sequence continues at coordinate 8,533,014 of JALIRH010000013.1, forward strand.
TCCATTAGACCTTCTGTGCAGCTCATGAATTGTCCCACACATAACACACGACCTCCTATTCCTCAGTGGCCTCGTGGATTTTTTCCTTAAGACAATGACAGATGCTGGCTCCAGGAGAGCCGGTGCCCTTCTCTGCCTACCCAACTGCACCACCACGGGAACACGAGCAGTTACATGGGGAGCAGTCCCCCTCCTAATGCTGGGGCACGCAGGGTGAGGCTCAGGTGGCTGATTCTGAATGCCAAGGAGTTGAGAGATACGAGCTCTCTGAGCAAATGAGCGTTTGTGCAGCTGTTAGAAACGCACCGCCAGCCCTAGTGAGGAGCTGCACTGAGCCACCACTCAGGCGTGGAAACCAACAGCCAGGAAAAGCACCAGGACCCTTCCTACTCATTTCCCAGCACTTTTGCTTTCTACAACATACATCTTTATCGGGGACCAAAACCTGACCTTGCTCATTACGCGAGTGTTTCCTGTGCTGCGCACCAGGCAGCGCGCGGTCCTTGGCAGAACACTGCTGCGCACTGTAGACGCTGCAATCCACCCTGGCCGTGGGTGCATCTGGGCTGTTGCCTCCTAAACAGATGATTTGTGAAGTGCATTGAAGTCCTTTCAGTTGAGAAGAGCTGCGCAACCGCTGGAGTGTTATCAGGAAAGGAGGGGGAGGTAACACATTCCCTTTACCTATAGGCTTATCTTGCGCTCCAGAGCACAGCGTTCAAGCATTTTAAAAAGCGAGCCATTTTCATTTCATTTCCTTCCTACTTATTCCAAAGCAGCTGAGGCTAAGTATAATCAAGACTTAAGTGTTCCTCAGAGCCAGACAATTATTACCGGTCTCGCTTTCCCCATCTATTAAGAAGAAATGAAGATATTAACCTGAGCCTTGCAGCCTGACACCAGGGCTTTTGCTCCAGGCTTCCCGCAGCGGTTCCCATGCTTGCTGCCTTCCCACAAGCCCAGCTCGCTCCTCAGGATGCGGCTCTGCTTCTGAGCGAGGTGCCACTGAATGCCAAAGGGCTCTCAGCAAGGCTTAGCCGGGTAAAACCCAGCTCCCCTCTTGAAGATCTTTGCCCTGGCTGCTGGGACAGCTCAGCCAAACACAAGCAGCTGCCGACTCACCGCACACAGTGGCACCCACGGGGATTTTGCTCCGAGAGCTGCACTTCAGCCTCTCAACCACCCGCAGCTCCAAGCGGGGAAGGAGCAATGAGGGAAGAAGGCTGTGTGGGCAGCCCCTGCTTCCCCGTGCCACTAAGGCAGCCCTATGCAGAAACCTGCAGGTGGTGGTGAAGAGCCCAGGCCCCCCAGGCCTGCAGCCCCCTCCCCACCGCTGCCCCATGTCGGCTTTAGCTGCGGCAGCCCGACCTTCCCTCCCGACTCCTCGGGATTTCATGAAAGCAGTCAGTGGGGAGTTCTCCTCATTCACGCTGTGCTTATACTTTTAAATTATAAAGTGTGTCAAATGAGGATTTAATTTATAGTTAACAAGACAACGTTTGTAAATTAATTATTCATCATCTGATAACGAATAAACATTTCCCCTGTTCTTCCCCCACCCCTCCTTCCTTCTTCCCAGGGTTTCACAAATGCATCATACATGCAAATCTATTAAATCTATTCTGCAATACTCTAGACACGGGAAAATATGTTCTTCACCCTCAATTTCGTTAGTGTGTTGCATGGTAACTACTGCAGCCAGGCACAGCATTATGAATTTAATCGTGCGTAGCTTCTCCTACCTAAAGAAGGGAGGGAGGGAATGTTCAACACGTGCATCTGGATACATCACCCTCCTCGGATGCCAGTTTCCCCCTCAGTGGGGGAGGTAGGACAATAATTTGTCGCTACAGTGGAGGCAGGAGCTCAGTGCTACCCCATGGAAGAGGCATACACTTCAGGGGGAGCAGAATCCGGCGATTCTTGGTGGATGGCAGAGCCACCTTTTGCTGTTTTTGTCTTTGGTATCATTAAGACCAAAGGTGATTTGCAATCTCGGCAGAACTTTCATCAAGTTTGGCTACAGAATTAACACCTTCATGTGCACCACAGAGGAGTCTACAGCACCAGAACTAACTCAACCTTCACTACCTCTAATCCTGATCACCTGAAGACACCAAGGCAAGCCCCTGGCTGAAAAACACGTGTCCACTTGGCGAGGAGGCTGCTGCAGTGCTTGCACCATGTTCTCCACATTAAGTCCTTGTGCCTCACACTTGGTTTTGCTCAAGAAAGGAAGAAAAGTACATTGCCACTCAGATCTCTGAGAGGACATGGAGAGCAGGATTTGCTCCATTACCAAGCTGGGAACAGAAGCGATTTTTCAGTCCCACCCTTGCTGATCCTCATGGACACCCTCAGGACTAAAAGACACTCAGGCTCAACATTTGGTAAATAAATCCTTTCTACAGAACCGTTTCCTGACAGTTAAGCATCCCTAAAAGAAGGTGATCCAGAGCTCTAGGCGCCCTTGACACCAGTGAAAGCCGTAATCCTTAGCAATAATGCCATTACCAAACAAAACCAGGAGCAAATACCTTCAGCAAACAACCAGTCAGTGACAGATGTGAACCCAAAGCCCCACCCCTAGGTCCCCAACTAGGGCAGCCCTCCCTAGAATATCTGCCTGCAAACACTTAGAGAAGAAACAAGGCAGGTTTTTGCACCATGCTTAGTGACACGCCAAGGACACCTAACATCGTCTGTGTTAATGGGAATCTAATTGGGCATCCAAATCTGTGGCACAGCCTGAAAAACTACAGCACTGTGGGTGATAACTCATTTGGCTTGAGGTGCTGCTGGCTGGCACCCAGCAGCAGCAGGCAGCCCTGGAAGAGCTCGCAGCCACGTGCCTTTCCCCAAAGGCATCTTCCTGATACCCTGGGAAACCCAGGTGCCTCAAACACAACAGGTTCAAGGCATAGGGAAGCCACTTGTGCCCCTTTCAAAATCCCAGCCCACTCAGCAACTGGAGTATGAAGCACTGGGGCCTGATAGAAACAGCTTCTCCTCACACCTTTTCCTCTAAGCGCATCTCTGTAGGGTCGTATCCTTCTGTAGGCCTCAGGCTCCTAAATACTATTCCTTTAATTCAGCCACCTCCTTGCTTTCTTTCTGAAGACTGCCCCAGAGCTGGCACTGCTTAGAAAATCCTTTTCAGAGAGGAGGGAATGTAAAATATGCTCAAGTACCTAAATAGGAAACAAGACTGCCATTCTGATCTACAAGAGATACCAGGAAATCACTTCACATTTCTTCGCCCTCCAAACCTGCCTGCGTTCTGCTGACTCCTGAATGTTAATGTTATTTATGACAAATGATTGATGAGAAGGATGCAGAATTCACACTCGGCGCAGGGCATTTTCAAATCACCTATTCATTTTTAAGGACCGGAATCAGTTTTGCATCCTGACGTGATTTATCATTTGGAGGTTGAGCAGCAGCTATGCAGGACCAGCTTCCAAGCACTGACAGAGCATCACCAGGCTGAAGGCAGCAGTGAGTGGTTAACCCTGTGAGGGGTGAGCAGAAGATCACAGGACACTGGTAGTCAAACTGTGTTGTGTTCCTGGAGCCTCCTCCCCTGTCATCACATCAGATGCTCCCTTCAGACGTACAGGTCTAACCTAGTAGCCACAGTCATAGTGCGAAGTTTCTTAAGGCAAAACTGGGTGTTACCTTCTATACAGCCTGGCCTCGTGCAAGAGAAATGTTTACACCCAAGATGCTGTCATTGCAATGCGTCTGAAAGAGATCAATGCAACATTTTCCCTCCAGTGGTCCTTTCAACTTGTATGAGGCTCCGTGTCTTGCAACAGGCACCACAGACGCCCAGGCGAAGCAGCTAAAAGAAATCTCACCATGGGCTTAGGGAAGATCTAGATCAGAGAATCTTGTTCCCTTCCCCATGTATTCCCTCAGGTTGTGTATGAAGAAAAAAAAAAAAAAAGGGAAAGTTCGGGTATATGGGACAGGCCTGACAGCTGAGAGAAGGCAGAGCTTTCCTTACAGAAGAAGCTCTAAAAATGGGAATGGTACATGCCCAGCAAAGATGACCTGGATCACACGTTTGATGCCAGCCTGCCAGTGGCTGGCACAACCTACTGAATGACTTAATTTGTTGCATCAGTGGGGAAGAACAAACAGGTGAAGCAGCCAAGTTCAGCCATGACGCTGTGGCAGTTTTGTTACAGCCCTTTTCTCGTTTTTCAGAAGTTACAGGCAGGTGCAGTCTCACTCCTGAGCCAGAAGAAGAATACAGCAGTGCAGGTGGCAGAAAGCTGCCAACCAAGATTACAAGACCTAGGTCCAGCAGTCCTCAGGACCTTTAGTATCAGCCCAGCATCTCAGGAAGGAAGGTGAATCTTAAGGGCATCCCTGATTCAAGCTTCACGTGTTATTTCAGAGGATGGGGCAGGAGAGATGTCCATAAACAGTGTACTTGGGGACATCATATGGAAGTGTCTTCAGGTCTCTGGGAGGAAGTCCTGTGACCTTTCTGAGAGGCAAGGATGAGAAGGAAACAGTGGACACAGCTATTCTATCTTCCAGATTTCACAGCATAGTGAAGAAACTGAACATGCCTGAAGGCCCAGGATTTGCTGCCAGATTCTTAGCTCAGTGGATCAAAAAACTAGTGAAGGACTGAGGTGGACGCACATACTCTTCACAAACGCATCACTATGGCATAAGCTTTGTTTCTTAGGAAACCAGACTAACAGTGCCTGGTGCCTCTGCTTTGAAGAAGAGATGAACTGTGAATGGGTTCTTCTGAGCCACTCTCTGCTCCCCACCCCCACTTGTGGTCATGCAGAGCTCCAAGGGAAATGGAGTTTCCAAGAGATCTATAAAGGGGTAATGGAAACAAAAGAAGAGGAAAAGGGAAGCATGAGAATATGCACTGTGGCTTGGCTTGATTTTCTTGTCACTTCCAGGCAGGTCAGAGCAGATGTGTGCTGGCAGACAGATGTGACAGCCTGAGTTAGGCACCACCAGCTGTGGTTCTTCTCCCAGAGACCTGACCCACAAATACAGGGATAGGAAAGGCTGCTTTGAAATGCTTTCTGGATTGAAACTTGCCCTACATCTACAGTGCCATTCCTCCATCCCCTGAAGACATTGCTCAGTGGAAATTTTCTACTTGGGAAAATAAAAACGTATCCATCCTGAGAACTCTTTTTTTTCCCCACCCCCTTTTTAGGAGGGGGGACTTGTTTCTGCTCCATTCAGTATGGAGAGAGACAAAAAGAGTTAGGCTGTCCTGAATCTCTCCCTCATCCTCTCTACCATGTAGCCCCATGTCTTTCAAAGTCTGACAGAAGATGAAAAATGACTTCACACTGAAAACAATAATGAAAGCTTCCTGTGAAAAATAATCAACACTTGCTCTCCAGTGTGTGGCCTGGAGGCTCTGCAGAGCAAGGAGCATCTCTAGTGAGACTTTCCAGACCTCCCAATACAACAGAGGCTTGAACCATGAGCAGAAGCCATTACAGTGGCATTATCTAAGGTGGCAGCAGCAGAAGCAAATATTGAACATGAGGCCCTCCCCTCCTGCCTCCCCCTCCCAGCATCACAGGCTTCCTAGGTGTCCATACATGGCAACAGCTTCTCCCCTCTCCCAGCAACTACAGCATGAGCTCTGACAGGGCAGTGCAGATCACCTGAAGCATCCTGGTGCTCATGTTCTTCCCAGCAGAGCAGGGAAAGCCACCAGGCAGCCACACGAGACTGGTGGGGATGAGAATGCTCATGAGGATGGCAGGGTCACTGAGCTCGCTTTGCTCCTATCCAGAAATGGCAGTAAAACCATCGACACCCCAGTTATCAGCAGGTCAGAGCACTTCTTCCCAACAAATCCACCTCTTAGTACCATAGAAATGTTAAAGTTGGAAAAGACATCTAAGATCAAGTAGTCCAGCCATCAACCCATCCCCCCATGCCCACTAACCACATCTTTCAGTGCCACATCTACTTTTTTTTGCATAGCCCCAGGGGCAGCAACTCCACCAGCTCCCTGGGCAGCCTGCTCCTGTGCCTCACCACTCTTCTGGAGAAGAAATTTTTCCAACCTGAACCTCCCTTAGCACAAATTGAGGCCATTACCTATCACAGTTACCTGGGAGAAGAAGCCAACCTCCGTCTTGCTACAGTCTCCTTTCAGGGAGTTGTAGAGAATAACAAGGTCTGCCCTAAGCATGCTCTTCTCCAGAATAAACAATCCCAGTTCCATCAGCCACTCCCCATAGCACTTGTGCTCCAGCTCCTTCACAGCTCCATTGCCCTTCCTTAGGCATCTCCAGGGCCTTGACAACTTTCTTGCAGTGACACCAGCAGGACACAAGCCAACTGCCTCCCACATCCCATGCCCTCAGCTGCAGTGTTCTGCTCCCACAGCAGAGATGCCACTCACCATTTGGATGACAGACACAGGCCCAATGCTGTTCACGTAGATATCCACATCAATAAACGTAGGCTTGACTGGAAAGAAAACAAAATATGTAAGAGAGCTGGGAGCCAGAATCACTAGTAAAGGACTAGGGGGAGGTGTAGGTGTGCAGCAGGGAGAAAGAGTGGCTCAACCTGACCAAAAAACCCAACTACAGCAGCCTCATTCTTGTAATGGAAAACCTGGGCCAGGTCACCATCCACTGCCAGGCTGCCCACAAGAGCTCAGGGACACTTACTGCCAATGTCAGGCCTCAGCTTGTTATCATAGTTCTTCAGCAATGAGTTGAGGATCTGTGTAGCATCCGTTTCCTGTGCCCTGGGGGTGAGGACCCAGGTTTTATTGATGCTGAGGTAATCGTAATCATACTCCTCTGTGCTCTCACACCTGGAGCAGAGACAAAAGAAACATCACTGTGACATCTCTCTGGTGCTCAGAGGGAGTGGGGGCACAGCTGAGTTTCACAGGCACTAAAGGGGAGGAAGGAGGAGGAGGATGAATGCGAGGAGCTTGGGAATCTCCGCTCAACAGTGCTGTGGAGATGACACACCTCTGCTCATTGCTGACCCCAGGGATCTTAGCTCACAGCTGCTGACACCTGGAGTGGGCATCTTCAGGGAAGACAACAGCGACCAAAAAGCATCTGCTGCAAAAAGTGTTTATAAAGGACAACACATCAGAGAAGAGGTCCTAAAGCCACCAAGCAGGCAGCACGCAAGCCTGGCTCACCAGGCACACAGCCATCTGCCCTGTACAGATCCTGGGAAATTAAAGCCTTATGCAAACTCCTCTGCCCTTGGGCCATGATCTGCCACAACTCACCAAGCCTTCCTCCTCACTTAGAGATGGGGAAGCTGGAACATCTTACAGTCCCAAGCCAGAATTTGTCCCCCTTCAGACACTTTGCACCGAGCAGCAGTTTCTCCCCATCCCTTTCAGAAATGCCCTCTTTAAACCCTTAGTACCTCCCCTTTTCCTAAAGGAGCTTTCCTACCCCCCCCCCCCCCCCCCCCCAATTAAATTAGGCCCACGTGCTCACAGTGCTCTGGGCAGCTCATTCACAACCCCGTCCCTACAAAGACACAGGCATACAGGTGAGAGGATGCCGTGTGATCCTACCTCCCACCCAGCTCATCGTCTGACGTGTCAGCGTGTCCCCCGCTGCCGTGCCAGGCAGGGGCTCAGCAGGAGCTGCCTGCTGCTGACACCTCCCAGCTGGAGCCCGCAGCTCCGAGGTGTGAGTGGGCACCTCCGCTGCCTTCAGCGCCAGGCAGATGATGAGGGGAAGAAAGGTGTTGCGCTGACGTGCTGCCATTCGTTTATCAGAAGCTCCTCTTTTAGACCCCCGATGAAAGTTGCTTTCACAGCCGGTTTCTAACTCCTTGCATCTCCCCGGCTTTCAGGTGCTGAAACGCGTCTCCCGGCAGGGGCTGGGCTGTGTGCTGCTGCCTGCCTGCCGCTGCACGTTAGGTGCTGCTACATCAGCTCGTCGTTCCCTGTCTGACTGCGCGCTGCACTTCCTAACGAGGCTTAAGGAGTCTTAAGCAGGGCTGTCAGGTTGTGCTTCCCTACCCGAGCTGGAGCAGCACCAGCTCGCAGCCTTCCAACTGCAGCCCAGAGGCAGCTCCGCAGTCCTGGGACTGCACCCACCCCAAACCTGGCTCCTGGGGCCTGGGGGACAAGCAGGGGAGAGTGAGAGTGAGCCCAGCTGCTTTCCTTGCTGCCTCCAGCAGAGTGGGAACACAGCAGAACGTCATGCCAGTGTTCCCTTGACCCTGCTGGGATCCGACCTAGGATCCATCACCTGAAGCCATTCTGCCCTCTTGCTGCCCATCTGAACCCAGCTCCTGCAGCTCTAGGGCTGTGGCAAAGCTCTAAACGTTCCCCCTGGGCTAAACCAGGCCAGGCTGCATACTCTGACCCCAGCTTTCCCCCTTTTGCACTGTTGCTGAACACCCTGTAGTTTGGGGTAGGAGCCACATCCATATTACACATGCAGTGACACTACCAAAAATATATATATTTTCTCTCTCTCTCTCTCTCTCTCTCTTTTTTTTTTTTTTTCCTAATGCAGCTAATCCTGGGCTACTAAACCACGCTAAGCCATTTTAGCATAAGCAAGCCAGCTTTTGCTGGAGAAAATATGCTTTTGCTGAATGCATGTAAGACACACAGAGCAGCTCTTGCCTGCCAGATATGATTCTGGTGCCACCCTCGAGTCCCCTGCCTCCCCAAAAGTGGCCTTGGTTCGAACCAAGAAGGGAAGAGCCCAGGAGCTATCACAGAGGACAGGAGCTAAGGGATGGAGGCTGTGCATGTCCCACTCGAGCTGCAGATGGGAACGTCACACCGCAAACCTGCAGCGATGCCCAGTGCTCCTGTGCACAGTGCTGTCCCCGTGGCTCTGTCTCCTCGCTCTGGCTCTGGCTGGGTGACAGGGGAAAGCCAGCTCCCATATGTCTCCGTGCAGCCAGGAGGAAAGGCAGAGCCACATTTCCTCACCTCTGCTCATGGAAATATCAAAACAGCCACCTCACAGCACCACTCCTCGCAGCCACAGGGTGCAGCTGGGAGAGCAGTGTGGGGACAGCGGCACAGGAGGGCACAGGGACACTGCAGGGCAGAGCTGGGGACCTGCGGGGAGCCCTGCTCTGAGCAGGCAGCCTGGCAAGGAAGCGTCCTGTCTGATGTACCCATGTGTACAGATGGGATTGGACAACACTCCTTGGGCAACCCTGGGCATAACTGCAGGACGCTGCCAGTTGCTTGCCTCCCTTATTCTGCTTTACTCAAGCAGGCACCTGTTTTGCTGAGGTTACCAAGAGCTCTGACGGGCAAATTAAAAGCAGGGCTGGCAAAGTGGGTCCCACCAGGTGCAATCTCAGGTTGTTGAGTACTTGCTGCCCTTCTGCCCCTTTGCTGTGGACCTCAGCTCCGTCCTGCCCTGCTGCATGGGCTGGGGAACTGCAGGGAGGCCAGCAGAACCGAGTGCTTCTCCCAGCTCTGCTGTGAGCCTGCCCAGCAGCCTCAGGTGTGCCAACAAATTCTGGAGCTGGTGGCATTTCACACTAGGAGGTGCCACCATTGGGGTGCTGGTGCCTGCCCTGAGCACCATCCCCAGTCCTGAAGCAGAGATGTCCAGGAGAAGGTGCTGACCCCGGGCTCTGAGTGTCCCACCCCTCTGCAAACGCAGCTCAGTGCCTCGCCTGCACCACAGGAACAGACAGCAACACAGCGCAAGGACATTTCACCTGGCTGACACAACACTGCGCTCAATCCCAATTACCACATGCTAATGTGTCCTTGTCACCCATCCCAATGCCTCCAAGGGCTTGTAGGCACAGGAACATTCAGGCCAATTAATCTAAATCAGAAGTAGGCAAAGAATTTAGGGAGAGGGGGTTCACTGAACGGTACTGTGTGTGTTTCACCTGTCGTCGTACCTCTCCTTGCACAGCACACTCACTGAAGCCCTGTTGGTGAAGCCTGCACTATCAATCTCAGCTTTCTGGAGGTGTAACACTGTGCTGGATACACCTCCGGGGTTCTGAGCTGGGTGCCCCATCCCAGCCAGGCAGTGCCCCGGGAAATGCTGATGGGGAAATGGCCTAGGGAGTGCTGAGTCACAGCGCAGAGCATCCAGCCCACCCCGCACTGGGGTCTTGCAGCACATGCTAAGAAGGAGAGCTTGCACACGCTGCATCTGATCCTAGCTTGTCACCCAGGCACCCACTGTTAACATAGAGCTGCCTGCAGCCAGGAAAATGCAGCGTGTGCAGGATGAGACCCCGGTGGTACTGCTTGCTCCTTTACTCCTTCTCCCGCAGTCTTCCTCTGCTGCTCCATCGCCCCCACACCATGCACAGCCGCTTCTCCTGGCAGCTCAGGGAAGAAGTAGGTAGTGGCACCAAGCAGAAGGGAACCTGGGCCAGCTGTAGGCTACAGCTTCTCACTCAAGGGCACATGAATGCAGGACTTAACACCATCTCCGTGCAATTTTGCAATCTGTCCCGTCCAAGCACAGTGTGACGGAGGAACGGGAGCCATCACAGGCCCCTCTCAGCCCTGAGCCCCTCAATTAGAGCCTGGGTGCCAGGCACGAGCCGTGGGGCTGCTCTCTCTGTCCCTGTGTTGGCACAGCTGAGCTCTGGAGGACACCAGCACGGACCAGAGTTCAGGGAGTCTGGCAGAGGAGACCATCAGTAGCAGGATTGGTGCTCCTTGCCCCTGACTGCATTTGTAATGGGATTTGATCGGCTTTAAGGCGGCTTATTCTGTCAATTAGCTTCAGCCAGTGAAATCCCTCTTCTCTCGAGCCCCGGGGGCAACAATCTGCTGACATGTTCTTCTCCGATCCGGCCATTAAACTCACCAGAGGGGATAGCAATTGTCAAAACGATAGTAATAAATAAAAAAGAAATAAAAATAAATAAATACAAATAAATTAAGGGGGGGGGGGGGGGGGAAGGGGAAAGGAAAAGGAAGGAGAAATAAAAAGATAAAGAAACTTAAAAACCTCTCGTGCGTGGGGCCTTTCGTTGCTGTTTACAGGAGGGTGCTGGGGGTGAGCCGTGCCCGCGGCCCCATGCCCCCGCTGCCCCCTCGCCCCGATCCGTGCAGCACCGGGACCGGCCCCGGGGCCAACCTGTGGAGCGGGGCAGAGCCCGCACCGTCCCCTCCCGATAGATGGGGGCAGCGGAGGGGCCCCGCGCAGCTCCGGGTGGAAACGCTCCGGCGATGCTCGGAGCGGTCGGGAGATGCCGAGCTCCCTCTGGTTGTATCCCCCCCAGTGCTCAGCCCTCGGCGAGATTCGTCCGGAGAAGGGATGGCGATATAGGGAACGGGCCGTCCCCTCGATTCGGGGCGCGCAAAATGGGGGACCCGAAGCGCAAAGGCACCGCGCGGGCACGGAGCGGCGGGACGCGGATCCTCGGGGCGGACCGCCAGGAGCAGCCGAGGGAACGGCGGTGCCCAGATCCCCGCCGGAACCGCGCCGCAACTCCGCGCCCATCATCACCCCGACGGGAAACTGAGGCAGCGGGCGGGCTCCCGTCCGGCGGGATGCTCACCTGGCGGAGCGCAGCGCCGGCCCTAGGGCCAGGCAGAGCAGCAGGACCACCGCGGGCATCTCTGCGAAGCGAGGGCCGGCTCCGGGCTCGGGGGGATCGGCGGCGGCGGCGGGACCCCCCCGATGCCCGCTGCGCCGCGCTCCAGCCCCGCCGCCTCCCGCCCGGCTCCGCGCCGCCGGGGAGGCAGGGGAAAGTTGGGCATCTCTTCTGCGAGTCGGCGGCGGGCGGAGGAGGGGCTCCGCGCAGGGTCCTAGCTCCCCGCGAGGGGCCGCCTCCCGCCCCCAGAGGGCCGGGCAGCAGCGGAGGAGGGGTATGGGGGGGCTCCTCGGAGAGCCGCCGTCACACAGCTGCCGCCACCGACAGCTGGCACCGGGCTGGTTCTGTCCCCTCTGCGGAACGATGGGTCCTCACCTCATTGCTTTCGGCGCACGGAGGTTTCTTCTTCTTCATTCTTTTTAGTTTTATTTTATTTTTAGAGAGGGTCATCGTCATGAAAAGAAATAAAGAACGCAAGGCACGCGGTGTTGCCGTGGGTTCTGCCCCACCTGTTGGGATGCTGCCCTGTGAAAACAAGCTGGCGGGGTGCATGAGGGGCTGAGGGCTTTGGTCTGCTGCTCCCTGCTCCTGCTCTCCCTGGTCTGATGAGCATCTCGGGTATTTCTTTTCTCTGCTGGCATCCTGCTTGTAAACAGGAGTAACAGATTCCTTCTTGGCATGTTGTAGGTCAGAGTTACTGGGAACCAACTTTGTTTCAGCTACGTGCAGGAGAAATAATTCTCATTCATCAGCTGACAGCCTGGGAGATGCAGGAGCCTGCTCCCCAAAGGGCCTGCTCCTGCATGTCACAGAGATCATAGAATGGGTTAGGCTGGAAGGGACCTCAAAGCCCAGCCAACCCCTGTCTGTGTCCCTGACCGACTCAGGCTGTCCAGGACCCCATCCAACCTGCCCTTGAGCACCTCCAGGGATGGGGTGCACACAGCTTTCCTGGGCAGCACTGCCAGGGCCTCACTGCCCTCTGGTAGCATCACAAATTGGGATATGATGCCGTCTGATGAACTGCCACCATGGGCAATGAGTTCCCTCAGCTCTGCCACAGCCTTTGTGCCCCAGGCACAGGAAAATCTCTTCTTCCTTCTCCACTGGTAGCGTGCTGGTAACCACTGTCTCATTGACTCAGTTCAGCAGGACAGGGACGTGTCACTTCCCCACGCTCACTCAGTGTCTTACAGCCAGGACCAATCTCGGTGGGGATGAGGAGGGCCGCAGGAACACAGACAGTAAATAACAGCAGCGCACCCAGGGGATTTTGCAAGGCTCTTCCTACACAGGCTCTCCCTTGCTGATTCTCGCAGTGATCACCTTAACCCTCAAATATGAGATCTGAGCAGCATCAAAGCCGTAGGAGGCAGCTGCAGGCATCGCAGCTCCAAGATGGAATTTCCTTGTAACGGAGCAGCTGCAGCTGATGTTCTTTTAGTGCATGCACAGAAGCCACTCTGGGATGATGGGTTTATAGGAAGCACATGTCAAAAGAGTAAATAATGAAAATCAAAGCAACAGTGAAGGTGAAAAGAGCTCTTTCAACTTCAAAGCAAGGCACCAGATTGCCCCAGAAGTCCTTCAGGGACCCAGATGAAGCTGAAGGAGGGAAAAACGCAACAGGAGGATGCAGCTGTTGAGGAGCTGTGGGCTTGAACAGATCACAGAAAATCCAGGGGTTCATACATGTGCTCTCAGCTCCCCCTCAAGACGCAGGATGTGAAGTGGTACGTGTGGAAATTCATTGCACCAATTTGTTTGACTGCCTCTCCTGCAACATGAGGATGGAGAGACCTGGGGGAGGATGGGGCTTGCAGGGCTGGGGATGTCCCTAGCAGAGGCTGAGGATCAGAACATTCATTCCAGGTGCTGTTTTGGGGACACCTTCCAGGTGGTTGTATGTGCTGGGGGCACTGAGCAGCTGTCCTCCCTGCTCCTCTTCACCGGTGCTGGTTTCTTGATTCAGCTGCTATTTACTTGTGCCTGAGGTAGGGATGAAGCATGCCGGTGTGTGTAGGAGAGAAAGGGGAGGGCACTGCCTTTCCAACACCTGATTTACCAACAGTGCAGGCTCAGGCAGGAAGAAACCTCTTCAAATTCACAGTGAATGGTTTTGAACAGAAAAGAAACAACGCTCAGTCTGAATGCTGAGAAGCACAAGATGCCCTGCATCAATGTGCTGGGAGGAAACAGTCCCTGTTTTCCACTTTGAAGAGACATTTGTTTGGAGGTCTCCTGTCGTGGGATTCTCTGAACTTAAAACAGGAAATGAAATGTTTCATTCAAGAAGCTTTTCGTGCCTTCTGGCGTTATGGTTTAGCTGGCAAACTGATAAAACCAATTATTTACAGAGTCCTCATGAACACAGAGCCCAGGGGACTCTGCTGCCACAATGAATGAGGCTTCCACCCTGCAGAAACAGCACCGGGAGAAGCAGAGGCAACTCCAGCCCTGTGCCAAGTCCCCTACGGCGCAGGGCTAGCGGGTTTCCCGAGTGAGCTGCCCCATAACCAGAGCCCTGTGCAAGTCTAGGCACACCTGCAGCCCCTTCCGAATTCTGCCGGTCTCCGTCCAAAGCTCCTTTGCAGTGTCGGCCGTGCTTGGAACCGCGGGTTGGGGCTGCGGATGGCGAAGCGCTGCCCTTCTTGAGCTGCACTCGGCAGCACCACGGACAGCGGCCGTGTCCCGAGCAGGCAGCGATTCCGGGCTGGGTGGATGTGCCGAAGGAAAACCGATGCAAGTGCGGGAAAGTATGAACCAGAGGCATTTATTCCCTCCTCCTGTCCCTGCTCTGCATCATCAGCTGCAGGACCGGGGAGGGCTTGAGTTGCTGTCGCTGATGCTCGCTCTCCGGGGCCATGCTGTGAGCTGGCAGCTGTGCACATTCCCACGCTGAGGTTCCCCATGGGTTCCCTCCCCGTTCCCACAGCTGTGGGACATCCCAGCACACGCTGGGTCCAAAGGGTTTACTTGGAAAACTCGGAGGATGAAAAATCCCTCCATAATCCTAAACTCTCTTCTCTGATCTGGGGCATGTCCTGCGTGGTAGAAACATTTGTTTCCTCTCAGAGGGCATTTGTTGAACACAACCCAGGTTTTGTCTGTTCAGGCTCACCAGGCAGACCGGGCACAGCAGCAGATGCTGCATCTGGGCTCACGCGACATCAATAACTGCTCCAGCTGGGCTCCAGCTTCCCACTGATATGAATGGTGATGATGGATGAAGCAGAAAGGACACGATTTGATTTTTAGGTGCTGGAGTGAACTTGCAGATTAAAAAATAAAATAAAATCATTTGGAGACTGAAGAAATTCAACGTGAAGATTTTCCAGGGAGAATTAAAGCAGTGGGAGGACAGCCCAGGCCGAGAGCTGATGCAGGCTGTCCCAGGGGGTACTGATGGGAGCAAGAACTTTGCTTTCAGTCTCTGCTACTACATCCTGAAGGAGCCTCCATGTCCCTTTCCAGTGTGAATAATCCTTCCTTCGAGCTAGTTAGTGGGAAGAAATCACCAAGCAGATACACAGTCTGATCCTGGGTGTCAAAATGGTTCTTGCTGTCATCCTGGGGATAGGAACAATGCCATCACCAGCTCTTTTTTACGGTTCTGTTCTTCTGGCACTCTCTCCAGCTCGGGGCTCAAAATGCTATATTCCTCTTTGGGATCAGTGTACGAAAAGAGAACATGTACGTAGGAAAGTGTGCGGAGGTGAAGAGAGTTGGCAGCATTTGGTGAAAAGGGAAAAAAATCGCAGCAAATTGAGCAGCAGGAGTTCCAATGCAGTTTCAGATGGGAATTCACAGCTATGCCATCCATGCACTGAATGTCACACGTCCAGCGCAGGACCAAGAGCTGTGTTTTGGTGTGTAGACAACAGCACAGCTGGGTTCAGGGCAGAGCCTGCATATGCACAAGCTGGGGCTCAAGGGAAAACCCCATGGGGAGGCACAGCCAGCCAGAACACTGCCTGGTTGTCTCTGTACTGCAGCTCTGCAGGAACCCACTGGCCTCCCTGGCAGGGCTTAAAGAAGGAGCACAGCTTATATGTTATTACTGCCTTCAGGCATTTCTGCTTGGAGCTGCGAGGTTTCAGTGACTTCTTTCCATGCTGTATCGGGAATGTTTATACAATGGTAAATAATGCTAACTGCTCATCTGTGGCCAAGCTCAGCTGCTGCAACTGCGACAGATGCCTGCAGCAAGCCCATGATCTCACACCTCTTCTTGGAAGCTGTGAGGCATTTCAGGGTCCCTTTACTTCCCTCTCTAGTGAAGCTCTGACACCCCCCTACCAGGAAGGAAAAGTCCACACTCAGGTGGCTGAACCCCAGGAACACGTTTTGGAGGGGCTTGATTCTGCCATGGGCTACGGATGCAACACATGGGATGCTGTAGATCACGGTGCTGGTGAGAGCTCTCTGGGGAAGTGGCACCTGGGCAGATGAGACCTCACATACCTCAGTGCATTCTGATGGGCTGCCTGCACGGCCAACTGCTCTCACCTGAAGCACTTAAGGGAAGAGATCATCCAATCTTACCACCAACCCATCCCCACCATGCCAGCTATCCCATGTCCCTCAGTGCCACATCTACACTTCTCTTAAACACCACCAGGAACAGTGACTCCACTACATCCCTGGGCCGCCTGTTCCACTGCCTCACAGCACTTTCTAAGAACGAATATTTCCTAACATCCAACCTGACCCCCTCGGTGCTCTCCCCCACCACCCCAGCCCCTCCAGCTGCCAGAAGCAATCAGAGGCAGCTGAGGCACAGAAAAGCCGACACAGAGCTGTGCTCAGTGCCCTGCGGACTCCACACTGCAAAACCAATGGGGCAGAAATGCCTGCATTTCTGGAGAGAGATTCTGGCACTGGGGTCTAGTAATTGCCAGCACATCAGGAAAGAGAGATCTTCCCCTAATGCTGGCTAAGCTCCAGTCTTAATCTTGTTTGTTGCTGTTAAGTCTCAGCAAAATCGGGCCGATGTGGTGAAAGGAGGTGAAATAAAAAGATTGGAGAGGAGGCTGAAGTCTGTTCAAAAAAATGGAAGAGAAATAATCTTCAAAGATTCCCACAAACCCACACACCCTGGCCAGGGAGAGCTGCACAGATAAACACTGTGAAAGCAGCAGGAACCTCACAGGGTGTGTTTTAGATTAATAGATTGTGGGAGGAAAGAAATTTGAGGCTGGAATGTCAAGAAACAGCAATGAGATTGGAGTGACCAGTGCTGGGTCTACAGGGTATGAAGCAAAGAGCTTTGGGAACACACATGGGGTACAGCACTAGGGTCTCTCCCCTCCATACAAGCAATGACCAGGTATTCTCACAGATGCAGCTTCCAGAACTCGTGCTTATCACCTCCTGCTGCTGGGTACATGTATCCTTCCAACAGCCTCAGGCAATGTGCTGCAGTTCAGTAAGGCTGTGCCCTAAAGGCACTTCCCTTCACCTTGCAGAAAGTGCATCTGGGATGAAGGTCAGAGAGCATCTCTTGGCCAGCTGCATGCATTCAGTGCACAATGCTGGGGTATGTGATGAAGAGATTCAGGTGTGGGGGATACATCAAGGCAGAATGGAGTCCAGAGGTGTCCACATGGAGGGCAGCATGCAGAACAAAACCACCAGCTCCTGGGAGAGCGATGCAGCCATTTTCCCTTCTGTCATCACCGATGAGTTTGGTGGACAAGGGACTCTGTCTCTCAGGAGGCTGTTAGAGAATGCCTCCCAACAGCAGTCAAATCCCCCAAAAAAGAGCAAGCCATAATTACACCCACACAGCTCTCCACACACCGCACTAAGCTTCACCCAACCCCCCCGTCAGAAGCGCATCCATGCTGATGGAGTGGATATGTTGATTAAAAATTCCCAAAAATGAATAGATCAAGAGAAATGTGCCGTATCCCTGCAGCAAGGGTGAAGTGCTTTTTAATTAAGGACAAAGAGATGCAAATGTCCTGAATCATCACAAGCAAATAGCAAAATAGCACCTGTCAGAATATGAAAAAACAAGCACTCAGTGTTCCCTTGTGATTAGCTCGAAGGAGGCATGGAGTTAAAAAAAAATAAAATAAAAATAAAGTAAAATCCCACTGAGAACTGAAAACTGAAATAGGGGGAAGCAGATTTTCATTTCTGGCACCCAAAAAGATTCCTGTCTAGATGGAAGGGATGTGGGGACGTGGTGCTGCAGAGCACCCCATGCACACAGCTGTAGGACTGCATCCAGAACAGTGCCCACAGGCATCCCCTGGCTTAGTGCCACCACTGTCCCATCACTGAGAAACCTGTACTGGGAGGGCGGGGGGGGGGGGGCACGAGGGAAAGGCAATGAAAGGAGCAAGTGTTGGGAAGCACAGTGAGAGCCAGCATGGCTCAGAAGCAGCGACAAAGGGCTGTGAAAGGAAGGCAGAGCGAGAGGGAAATGCCTGGAATAATAAGTGACGGACGGATGCCTTTGAAGGGGACTCGGGTTTCTCGGGTCTCCAGCCTGACCTACTTAAAACTGTCGTAATCTGATGAAGGAGCATCCTCTGGCTCTAAATATAAACTTCACTCCTCTTTACTCGCATCCCTTCCTGCTGCCACTCTGTGTGGTCAGCAGCAGACTGCGAGGTGCTGTGTGCATCCCATAGGTCCCAGAGGGACAAGAAAGGGCACGCCACCACCATGAGGACTCTATGGGGCTGCCAGGCTCTTTGCCCATGAGAAAGGGTCTCACAGCAGCACCGCTGGCACTGCATGACTTTACAGCAGCGTCGTTGGGAACGGGAGCAGCACTCTGAGTTGCCTGTAGGGAATTAAAAAATGCAGTGCTGCCAGGTAATGGTTCTTGGTGTAAGCAATGCAGAAGCATGCATCAGGACCCAGAAATAAGAACTCCCCTTCCAACTCCCTGTACACGTGTGATTTGCAGTCAAACGTTTCTCGCTTAAAATGAATCACAAATTTAGTTGCACAACGGAGTCCTGCGGCATCTAAACAATTAGCAAATTTAGGCAGAATTTGGCAATTAGTTTGAGCTAGAAGAAAAACAAACAAAACCACGATCCAAGAATAAAGAGCAGCAATCAAAGCACTTTTTTTTTTTCCGCTCTGTTTTGAAATGAAATGTTTTGCTTAAGAATGCCAAAATGTTACATCAATCCATTTTCTAAATTAAATACTTCAAGTTCTTCCACCTCAGCACACCACTGCTCATTTAAAACACGACCTTCTCCGAGTAAAATAATGGAAAAAGAACCACTGTTTTGGCTGGAGCAAAATACCAAGAGGACAGGACAATTTTTTTTCATTTGCCCCATTTCGCTGAAAAGCCATATAGGCAAAATTTCCACTTCACAGAGTCATAGAATCATTAAGATTGGAAAAGAACACTAAGATCATCAAGTGCAGCCGGTCCCCACCATGCCCGCTAACCATGACCCTCAGTGACACATCTACACAGCACCTCCAGGGATGGTGACTTCCCCACTCCCTGGGCAGATTGTGCCAGTGCCTCACTACTCTTTCTGAGAAGGAATTTTTCCTGATAACTAACAGGAACCTCCCGTGGAACTATCAGCAGACTGGGGAGACTTATAATACTGTGATGGCGAGATATTTCATCACACCCTTGCACCCCACAGATAAGGTCTTGAGGACTGATGAGCTGTTTGGGAACCTTCATACACCTTTACCCAACTTCTTTTCTTTGGAGGCAAAAGCCTATGTGGGAACAAAACAATTACATTTCTTTAAGAAAGTCATTACAGAAGCTAGCAGGCGGTGTCTCATACCACCAGCAGAACGAGATGAGTTTGTTCCCTTTGTGGCGACAGGCCCCGTTAATTTTCTTGGCAGGACCTCCCATGCTAAACAACAAAGCAAACGTTTGCTTTGACTATTTTTGACAGTGTTTGTGAACACTGGGAAGCTTAGGGTATGTATTGCTATAATGCTATAAGGTGATGGAAAGTACAGCAGTAACAGGCGGATGGCACAATCCTAGGCTACAGTAAACAAGGACAGGCCCAAAAGTAACAGCCAAGGACACAGAAATATAGGAAGAAAATTTGCCTACTATTGGTAGAACTCAGGCAGGCAGGAACATCCAGCATCAGCCCTTGCCTCCACTGCCAATCCTTAAATGAGGTCTGGGAAGGGTCACTCAATACTTTGCATGCACCTGAGCTCCCCTGGGTTGGCCCTGCCTTCCCACCAGGTGTTCAATCACTGGTTCAAGCTGTGACTTAGCATTTCCACTACAGGGTAATAAATAAATAAATAAATAAATAAACACATAGAAAACAACAGAAATTCTCTTAATGTGAAATGCTATTCACGTTAATTTCTGCAAAGCTCAAATTTAGGATAAAACGGGAGCTGACAGATTCTCCTTGAAGGAGGAGGGAGGACAGAAGAGAATATTTAGTAAAGAGAAAGGGAAGATCAGACAGGCAAAGTGGATTTTTTTTAAAGCTTGCAAGGAG
Organism: Callipepla californica brunnescens; assembly: GCA_023055505.1. NCBI lineage: Eukaryota > Metazoa > Chordata > Aves > Galliformes > Odontophoridae > Callipepla > Callipepla californica. Next base: position 8,553,047 of record JALIRH010000013.1, read on the forward strand.
ATGCTAAGCGCAATAATCAGACAAGAAAGGCAGCGAGCAGCTATCAAAGCAGCACCATTTTAAGAGCCGTACTCATCTGAAAGCAACTTCTAGTTCTCAGGAAAACTGCCGCCTCAACAGCTGTCCCAATTAGAGCCAGCCGGAAATTTCCCAATAAACCAACATTTTGTCAGAAAGTAATTCGCTGAGTCTGAAGCGCTCTGAGTTGGCTGAACTGCTGCTGGATGTGAGCGGGGCTGCGGGGGGGCTGGCACTCAGCTGGCAGCTCTCTGCCACCAGCAGGAATGGGGATGGGAAAGGCAATGCTGGGGAGCAGCTGCAGGTGCCAGGAGGTGCCTCATCCGTGTCATTTATGCTCGGGATTTGGTTTGAAAAAGATAAAAAGGCAACCGAGCTTCTTATGAACATGAAGTCAAGCCAGTCAGATTTGTTTACACCACCATCCCATATGTCTGACCCCATTTTAGGATCTGGAGCATGAATCATCCCGAAAAAACCACAAACCGAAGTGCTGCGGAGTGGCCGATGCTGGAAGAATCTCATTCAGGACGGCATGCTCGTGGCCATGGGAATGTCCGTTTGCCCTCCGGACAGCAGGGGGCACTCCTGGAGGCTGTCACGTGAACAATTTTGCTGTAGTTGTGTTACTCATAGCATGTGTTGGACTCTAAAAGGCAGCTCCAGTTCACCCCCTGTACCTCCCCACTACTGCTCTGTGCTGCCATCATTGCTGGGACCACACCACAGAAATGAAATCTCCCTCGTGTACCCCCACCCTTGGGTATAGGAAGATAAAGTGTCACATGAAGAAAAAGGTCAGGACAACTGGAAAATATTCAGAACATTTATTTTAGGAATTCTATTATATATTCACAATGGTACCTAGCTTATCTATACTTCCTGTAGCGTAAATTGTACCGACGTCCAACCCCGTCTCCTCCAGCTCCGCTGTCTGGTCCCTGCCACGCTGGAGAAGGACCATTTGGTTCAGCAGGGAATGCAGCTGGTACTCTCCTTCCTGCACCAGCACTTCGCTTGAACTTCCGTGGCAGGTGGGGATAATCTCTCTGGAAGTGGGGACAGTAGTAGCAGAGTAACTGCAAAATGCAGAGGAGAAGAGTTAGATGCTGCCATTTCCCAGTTGGAAAAGACAAAGGTACTACAACAAATCATTAGAATCTCAAAGGACAAACAGGGAGGACTGTCAGGGAAGAGGAATGAAGGATTTCCACAGCACAGGAGTGGGTTTGGAAACCCCAATACCACCAAGTTGCAGCCGCCTCAGCTGGGACCGGCCACCAATGCCACCTGTCCCAATCCGTGTTTGATGGGAAGGGGGACTGCGTACCTCACTAGAAACAGGCATGGCTCCGGCTGCTGGGAACTGAGCACGTGAGGCTGATGTTGGTAAATCTGCTTCAGTAATGAAGAATTTGTGCAGATGAAGCCATCGGGTGAATGTTAACATGTTGCCGATGTTGAAAGCACTTAGAGGTCCTGTTGTTCCCAGCACTTCTTTTCTGAACAGGTTTTCCTCCATCACAATGGTGTTTCCATCGTCGCTCCACCAAATGGACTGGAAGCGGTCACTGTCCACAATCTCCCAGAGCTTTTGCAGAAAGGAGGCTGATGAGACATTGCCTCTGACTTTACAAGAGCCATTCTCAGGAGGATTCAGCCGTTGTCTTTTGGCATAGGATTCCTCCTGTGATCCTTGAGAAGTGTTTTCTTCTCTTTCCTGTCCTAAGGCAGCTTCGTGAGCTGCTCTTTTACCCCGTCTCTTCAGGGTGGGAGAACCTGAGACTTCCGACTCAGAAGATTTGTCCATTGTAAGGACAGAAATTTCTGCACACTGGTTTTTCCCCAGCCGACAAGGATCGTCCTGCAATGGCACCGTGGGGTGAGGAATGGGGAGTGGGTTGGGACGTTCACAGAGGTCACCACGGTGGCAGTGCCGCATCACGGTGACATCACAGACAGGTGTCTGTTTGCTGGGGAAATGGGGCGGCGGCTTCCTTGCTCTTAAAGGAAATTTATAAGGACTGTATCACTCTGTGCAATGAGCTGAAAGGAAGTTGTATCAAAGAGGGGATCAGCCTCTTCTAACATTAACAGTGACTGAATGAGGAGTAATGGCCTTAGGATGCACCAGGGGAAGTACTGCTGCCTTCCCCATCACTTTTCCCAGAAGAACAGGCAGCTCCAGCTCACACCCTGTACCTCCCCACTACTGCCGTTGTGCTGCCATCATTGCTGGGACCACACCACAGAAATGAAATCTCCCTCGTGTACCCCCACCCTTGGGCATATGAAGATTATGCACCAAATGAAGAAACAGTACAGGACAACTGGAAAATATTCAGAACATTTATTTTAGGAATTCTATTATATATTCACAATGGTACATAGCTTATCTATACTTCCTATAGCGTAAATTGTGCTGGTGTCCAACCCCATCTCCTCCAGCTCCGCTGTCTGGTCCCTGCCATGCTGGAGAAGGACCACTCGGTTCAGGATGGAATGCAGCTGGTACTCTCCTTCGTTCACCAGCACTTCGCTTGAACTTCCGTTGCAGATGTGGATAATCTCTCTGGAAGTAGGGACTGTAGTAGCAGAGTAACTGCAAAATGCAGAGAAGAGTTAGATGCTGCCATTTCCCAATTGGAAAAGACAAAGATACAACAACAAATCATTAGAATACCAAAAGACAACCAGGGAAGACTCTCAGGGAAGAGGAATGAAGGGTTTCCACAGCACAGAAGTGGGTTTGGAAACCCCAGTCCCACCAAGTTGCAGCCGCCTCAGCTGGGACCGGCCACCAATGCCACCTGTCCCAAGCCGTGTTCGATGGGAAGGGGGACTGCGTACCTCACTAGAAACAGGCATGGCTCCGGCTGCTGGGAACTGAGCACGTGAGGCTGATGTTGGTAAATCACATTCAGTAATGAAGAATTTGTGCAGATGAAGCCATCGGGTGAATGTTACCATGTTGCCGATGTTGAAAGCACGCAGAGGTCCTGTTGTTCCCAGCACTTCTTTTCTGAACAGGTTTTCCTCCATCACAATGGTGTTTCCATCGTCGCTCCACCAAATGGACTGGAAGCGGTCACTGTCCACAATCTCCCAGAGCTTTTGCAGAAAGGAGGCTGATGAGACATTGCCTCTGACTTTACAAGAGCCATTCTCAGGAGGATTCAGCCGTTGTCTTTTGGCATAGGATTCCTCCTGTGATCCTTGAGAAGTGTTTTCTTCTCTTTCCTGTCCTAAGGCAGCTTCATGAGCTGCTCTTTTACCCCGTCTGTGCGGGGCAGGAGAAGCTGAGACTGTCGAGTCAGATGATTTGTCCATTGTAAGGACTGATTGTCCCCCCTGACAGAAATTTCTGCACACAGGGGTTTCCCCAGCCAACAAGGATCGTCCTGCCAAGCAGCACGATGGAGCGCAATGGCACCGTGGGGTGAGGAATGGGGAGTGGGTTGGGACGTTCACAGAGGTCACCACGGTAACGGTGCTGCATCATGGTGATGTCACAGACAGGTGTCTGTTTGCTGGGGAAATGGGGCAGTGGCATCCTTGTTATTTAAGGAAATTAGTATGGACCGTATCGCTCTCTGCAATGACCTGAAAGGCCGTTGTATCAAAGTTGGGATCAGCCTCTTTTCCCATTAGTAGTGATAGAATGAGAAGTAATGGCCTTAGGATACACCAAGGGAGGTTCCTGGTGGATAGTGGGAAAAACGTCCTTTCTGAGAGTGTGGTGGAATATTGGCACAGGCTGCCCAGAGAAGTGGGGGAGAAACTGTCCCTGGAGGTGTTCAAGAAATGCAGAGAAGGGGCACTGAGCGATGTGGTTAGCAGGCATGGTGGGGATGGGTTGATGATTGGACATGGTGATCTTAGTGGTCTTTTGCTATCTCCATGATTTTGTGATTTTGGAAGAGGCCCCTGTAGGTAATATCAAAGTACCATCTCCAGCAGCTACCTGGAGGAGGAGCTGAGGAAAGGGGCAGATGTATGCAGCCCTCCTTCCTTTTATGGGAGAAGCTCCCTTCTTGCAAATGCTGGCTGCTTCCATCCCGTCCCAGCACACCTAGCCTGCCTGCTTGGAGCAGACATCCTCTCTGAAGAGAGAAATCCCACATCTGCTGCCTTCCATATCTCCTCTCCCATGTTGTGAGATCCCCACACCTCTCGCTGCCTGTCCCTGCTGACAGCCCTGCTTCCTACAGAGCAAATGGGTTTAAACATGGCAAGCAAACTCATTTGGATTTATTTCCGTGGCCTGGATTCTCTGCCTGGATTCTCACGGTGACCACGGGGCCCTGCCCCAGGAGTGGGAGCTCCCTGGCCCCAACCTGAGTGTTAGGGGTTGGCTGTGCTCTGCCCTGCTCAGAAAGGAGCAGTGACGGTGTCTCTCGCTCCCAAAAAGGGTCTCTGCACCAGCACGTCAGGAGCACTGTGCAAGAAGCTCTTGAGTTCAGAGGAAATGCTTCTATTTCTGACACAAGGCCATTCTGTGGTATGAAACCTCTGAATAATCTTCTCCCACATCAGTACTTTACATAAACGATTTTCCTGTGTTTGTGTTATTCATCACATGTGTTTTACTCCAGCATCTTCTGGTTTGTCCCAGGAGAGCGGGAAGCAGAGTGTTGGCTGTAGGACATCCTGGAAAGCCCTGTCTTCTGCTGTCCACCTCCTGTGCCTCCAGGCCGGTTTCTGAGATCTGGGATGTACAGGAAGGGCTTGCATGCAAATCATGCCCTGGTGCATCTCATCTGATGGAGCAGGGTGAGAAAAGGGTCCCAACAGCACCAATGTCACCTGCAGCCTTGCAGGAGCAAGGTGTAATTAGCCAGGAAGCACCACACCGATGCTTCTTGAATCAGGGGCTGTGCCCATGGGAGCTGCAGAAGTGAACAGCATCACCGGTATTCACCTGAAGAGCCCATGGCCCCAGCGTGTGCTGGCAAGGCATCCCTCTGCATCCATGCAGGGATGAACACGATGAAAAGCCCATTCACTGCATCACTATCACAACCATTCTTTTGTTCTCTGGGCCTGAGATGTCAGGGCTGATAGCAGTGCAGTTTGTTTCACGCCAGATTACAGCGATAGGTCAGGAGGAGAAGTGAAAATGCCACCTTGGAGGGGAATTACATCATTAAAATGGCACAGATGTATCTTGGGAAGCCAACTGGAGCTTCCAGTTGCAGCTTCTCACACCCTCTGCTAGGAAAAATAAATAACACCTGCCAACCAAAACCAGGCCTTTCCTTTCTGAAGACGTTGCTATTTTCTTCTGTCAACATTGTTAGGCACCACTCTGCCAGCAAGAGAGTTGTGATCCCTTCTTCCTTTGCCACCAAGTCTAATCTGGGGGCAGTACAATCTCCCCCCAGGGAAGATGTTTCTGAAGCGCCCATCTGCGTGCTGTCTGAGCTCACCTCTCATGCTGCAGTGGGATTCAGTCAGCACCTGCACCAAAAGGCTGCCCACAGCTGGAAGCTGCTCCCTGGCAAGAAGCTCAGCATGGCTCAGGTTGGTGAGCAGAAGGGCAGCGCTGCTGCCAGGCACATGCTGCTCACAGAACAGCCAAATTCTCCTCCATGACCACCAGGGATCCCCACGAGCTGAATGGCTCATTGCCAGCGTGGCACCCACCCAGGGAGGACAGGCAGAGAGAAGGAAGGGGAGCAGGCAGCTCCAGCTCACACCCTGTACCTCCCCGCTACCGCCGTGTGCTGCCATCATTGCTGGGACCACACCACAGAAATGAAATCTCCCTCGTGTACCCCCCACCCTTGGGCATAGGAAGATTACGCACAAAATGAAGAAACAGGACAGGACAACTGGAAAATATTCAGAACATTTATTTTAGGAATTCTATTACATATTCACTAGGTACCTAGCTTATCTATACTTCCTAGAGCGTAAATTGTACCGCCGTCCAACCCCGTCACCTCCAGCTCCACTGTCTGGTCCCTGCCATGCTGGAGAAGGACCTCTTGGTTCAGCAGGGAATGCAGCTGGTACTCTCCTTCGAACACCAGCACTTCGCTTGAACTTCCGTGACGGGTGGGGATAATCTCTCTGGAAATACGGATTGTAGTAGCAGAGTAACTGCAAAATGCAGAGGAGAAGCGTTAGATGCTGCCATTTCCCAATTGGAAAAGACAAAGGTACTACAACAAATCATTAGAATCTCAAAGGACAAACAGGGAGGACTCTCAGGGAAGAGGAATGAAGGATTTCCACAGCACAGGAGTGGGTTTGGAAACCCCAATACCACCAAGTTGCAGCCGCCTCAGCTGGGACCGGCCACCAATGCCACCTGTCCCAAGCCGTGTTTGATGGGAAGGGGGACTGCGTACCTCACTAGAAACAGGCATGGCTCCGGCTGCTGGGAACTGAGCACGTGAGGCTGATGTTGGTAAATCACATTCAGTAATGAAGAATTTGTGCAGATGGAGCTGCTGGATGAAATCTCTCATGTTACTGATGTTGAAAGCACTTAGAGGTCCTGTTCTTCCCAGCACTTCTTTTCTGAACAGGTTTTCCTCCATCACAATGGTGTTTCCATCGTCGCTCCACCAAATGGACTGGAAGCGGTCACTGTCCACGATCTCCCGGAGCTTTTGCTGAAAGGAGGCTGATGAGACATTGCCTCTGACTTTACAAGAGCCATTCTCAGGAGGATTCAGCCGTTGTCTTTTGGCACTGGATTCCTCCTGTGATCCTTGAGAAGTGTTTTCTTCTCTTTCTGGTCCTAAGGCAGCTTCATGAGCTGCTCTTTTACCCCGTCTGTGCGGGGCAGGAGAAGCTGAGACTGTCGAGTCAGATGATTTGTCCATTGTAAGGACTGATTGTCCCCCCTGACAGAAATTTCTGCACACAGGGGTTTCCCCAGCCAACAAGGATCGTCCTGCCAAGCAGCACGATGGAGCGCAATGGCACCGTGGGGTGAGGAATGGGGAGTGGGTTGGGACGTTCACAGAGGTCACCACGGTAACGGTGCTGCATCATGGTGACATCACAGACAGGTGTCTGTTTGCTGGGGAAATGGGGCAGTGGCATCCTTGTTATTTAAGGAAATTTGTATGGACCGTATCGCTCTCTGCGATGACCTGAAAGGCCGTTGTATCAAAGTTGGGATCAGCCTCTTTTCCCATTAGCAGTGATAGAATGAGAAGTAATGGCCTTAGGATGCACCAAGGGAGGTTCCTGATGGATAGTGGGAAAAATGTCCTTTCTGAGAGAGTGGTGGGATATTGGCACAGGCAGCCCAGGGAGGTGGGGGAGTCACTGTCCCTGGAGGTGTTCAAGAAATGCAGAGAAGGGGCACTGAGCGATGTGGTTAGCAGGCATGGTGGGGATGGGTTGATGATTGGACATGGTGATCCTAGTGGTCTTTTGCTATCTCCATGATTTTGTGATTTTGGAAGAGGCCCCTGTAGGTAATATCAAAGTACCATCTCCAGCAGCTACCTGGAGGAGGAGCTGAGGAAAGGGGCAGATGTATGCAGCCCTCTTTCCTTTTATGGGAGAATCTCCCTTCTTGCAAGTTCTGGCTGCTTCCATCCTGTCCCCAGCACACCTAGCCTGCCTGCTTGGAGCACACATCCTCTCTGAAGAGAGAAATCTCACATCTGCTGACTTCCATATCTCCTCTCCCATGTTGTGAGATCCCCACACCTCTTGCTGCCTGTCCCTGCTGACAGCCCTGCTTCCTACAGAGCAAATGAGCTGAAACTCAGCAAGCAAACTCATTTGGATTTATTTCCATGGCCTGGATTCTCTGCCTGGATTCTCACAGTGACCATGGTGGCCCTGCCCCTGGGGTGGGAGCTCCCTGGCAGAGTGTTGGCTGTAGGACATCCTAGAAAGCCCTGTGCTCTGCTGTCCACCTCCTGTGCCTCCAGGCAGGTTTCTGAGATCTGGGATGTACAGGAAGGGCTTGCATGCAAATCATGCCCTGGTGCATCTCATCTGATGGAGCAGGATGAGAAAAGGGTCCCAACAGCACCAATGTCACCTGCAGCCTTGCAGGAGCAAGGTGTAATTAGCCAGGAAGCACCACACCGATGCTTCTTGAATCAGGGGCTGTGCCCATGGGAGCTGCAGAAGTGAACAGCATCACCGGTATTCACCTGAAGAGCCCATGGCCCCAGAGTGTGCTGGCAAGACATCCCTCTGCATCCATGCAGGGATGAACACGATGAAAAGCCCATTCACTGCATCACTATCACAACCATTCTTTTGTTCTCTGGGCCTGAGATGTCAGGGCTGATAGCAGTGCAGTTTGTTTCACGCCAGATTACAGCGATAGGTCAGGAGGAGAAGTGAAAATGCCACCTTGGAGGGGAATTACATCATTAAAATGGCACAGATGTATCTTGGGAAGCCAACTGGAGCTTCCAGTTGCAGCTTCTCACACCCTCTGCTAGGAAAAATAAATAACACCTGCCAACCAAAACCAGGGCTTTCCTTTCTGAAGACATTGCCATTTTCTTCTGTCAACATTGTTAGGCACCACTCTGCCAGCAAGAGAGTTGTGATCCCTTCTTCCTTTGCCACCAAGTCTAATCTGGGGGCAGTACAATCTCCCCCCAGGGAAGATGTTTCTGAAGCGCCCATCTGCGTGCTGTCTGAGCTCACCTCTCATGCTGCAGTGGGATTCAGTCAGCACTTGCACCAAAAGGCTGCCCACAGCTGGAAGCTGCTCCCTGGCAAGAAGCTCAGCATGGCTCAGGTCGGTGAGCAGAAGGGCAGCGCTGCTGCCAGGCACATGCTGCTCACAGAACAGCCAAATTCTCCTCCGTGACCACCAGGGATCCCCACGAGCTGAATGGCTCATTGCCAGCGTGGCACCCACCCAGGGAGGACAGGCAGAGAGAAGGAAGGGGAGCAGGCAGCTCCAGCTCACACCCTGTACCTCCCCGCTACCGCTGTGTGCTGCCATCATTGCTGGGACCACACCACAGAAATGAAGTCTCCCTCGTGTACCCCCCACCCTTGGGCATAGGAAGATTACGCACAAAATGAAGAAACAGGACAGGACAACTGGAAAATATTCAGAACATTTATTTTAGGAATTCTATTACATATTCACTAGGTACCTAGCTTATCTATACTTCCTAGAGCGTAAATTGTACCGCCGTCCAACCCCATCACCTCCAGCTCCACTGTCTGGTCCCTGCCACGCTGGAGAAGGACCATTTGGTTCAGCAGGGAATGCAGCTGGTACTCTCCTTCGTGCACCAGCACTTCGCTTGAACTTCCGTGACGGGTGGGGATAATCTCTCTGGAAATACGGATTGTAGTAGCAGAGTAACTGCAAAATGCAGAGGAGAAGCGTTAGATGCTGCCATTTCCCAATTGGAAAAGACAAAGGTACTACAACAAATCATTAGAATCTCAAAGGACAAACAGGGAGGACTGTCAGGGAAGAGGAATGAAGGATTTCCACAGCACAGAAGTGGGTTTGGAAACCCCAATACCACCAAGTTGCAGCCGCCTCAGCTGGGACCGGCCACCAATGTCACCTGTCCCAAGCCGTGTTCGATGGGAAGGGGGACTGCGTACCTCACTAGAAACAGGCATGGCTCCGGCTGCTGGGAACTGAGCACGTGAGGCTGATGTTGGTAAATCACATTCAGTAATGAAGAATTTGTGCAGATGGAGCTGCTGGATGAAATCTCTCATGTTCCTGATGTTGAAAGCACTTAGAGGTCCTGTTCTTCCCAGCACTTCTGATCTGAACAGGTTTTCTTCAATCACGATGGTGCTTCCATCGTCGCTCCACCAAATGGACTGGAAGCGGTCACTGTCCACGATCTCATGGAGCTTTCTCAGAAAGGAGGCTGATGAGACATTGCCTCTGACTTTCCAATAGCCGTTCTCAGGAGGATTCAGCCGTTGTCTTTTGGCACTGGATTCCTCCTGTGATCCTTGAGAAGTGTTTTCTTCTCTTTCCGGTCCTAAGGCAGCTTCATGAGCTGCTCTTTTACCCCGTCTGTGCGGGGCAGGAGAAGCTGAGACTGTCGAGTCTGCTGTCTCAGCAGAATCGTGAGGTGTTTCTGAAGATTTTTCCATTGAAATGAGCAATTCTTTGCTCGGACAGAAATTTCTGCACACTGGTTTTTCCCCAGCCGACAAGGATCGTCCTGCCAAGCAGCACGATGGAGCGCAATGGCACCGTAGGGTGAGGAATGGGGAGTGGGTTGGGACGTTCACAGAGGTCACCACGGTGACGGTGCTGCATCCCGGTGACATCACAGACAGGTGTCTGTTTGCTGGGGAAATGGGGCAGCAGCATCCTTGTTATTTAAGGAAATTTGTAAGGACCGTATCGCTCTGTGCAACGACCTGAAAGGAAATATCAAAGTGGGGATAAGTCTTTTCTAACATTAGCAGTGATAGAATGAGGATCAATGGCCTTAGGATGCACCAGGGGAGGTTCCTGGTGGATATTGGGAAAAATGTCCTTTTCTGAGCTTATGCTCGTAACACACAGGCCCTCATAGCAGCAGGTCTTCTGCTCCCCCCCTGTTCCGTGTCTCAGTGCCTAATTGTTCTAACAGCTTTTCAAAACATCCATTTATCTTCTGCCATAATTCTGGTCTTTGTTTCACACGAGGGAATAAAGCAGTGCCCTGACAAAGAAAAATCAGACACTGAAGGGCATATGACTCCGTCCTTTGACCATGCACACAAAAATATCAGAACTGCCCGCATTTTTGTTTGTCAACATGCATCTGGTCCAGGCAAGATAATAACCATAAATGTCTGGGACTGGAGTGCAAAGTATTGGGAGGGGGCACTGTATTGTGGCTCCGTGAGTGGTTCAAATGCTGACATAGCAAAGCCTTTTGTCCATTTTTTTTTTCCCCTTGCAGATTTCTTTATGGTCTGCCTTTTGTGATTCCCCCTCTCTCTCCAACCGCCTCATTGCTCATTTTGGAGGATGTCTCCAGAAGTTTAGGACTGGCAATCCACAGTCAAGGACTTTCTGGGTCTGAACCTTCACTTCTATGGGTCCCATTAATTGTGGTCTGGAACTGAACTGCATCATTTGAATTCAGCCTATCAAAGTTTTAAGTCTTTGCCCTGTGTTTTTAATGAGCACTGTCAGTCACAGATGGTTTCATCCATCTGCAAGGTGATCCATGTGCTGCACAACCAGCCAGCCAAGCCCCAGCTCGTTCTTCCCTGTCCTTGATTAAATGATGGTATGTTTTTCTAATCAGGAGAACCAGAGAAGTCAAATAAATGAAATGGCGGGAAAAAAAAATCAAATTAATATTTATTTATGCTAAAACAGATCATTGCTTTTATTCATAACATATCCATGTATCAGAGGCACTGTGATTGCTTTGAACTTCTCTGATCAGCTCAAGCTCAGGAGATTTGGAGATATGCCATGCAAGCAGGTTTGACGCAGGGAAACATCTTAAGAGCAGAATACATTCACATCTGATTCTTGGGTTTCCCAATGCTCCTGCTGGTGATTAAAATGAGGGGGAGGGAGGGATTGTTTAACTATGAAACTCCAAAATGGCCGTGGTGTCCTCACATGTTTTAGAGAGTGCTTGTGATACAGCAAGAGCCAGGGATTAAGCTCTAAATCCATGTTTTGTCCTCAAAAAGCCGTCCTGAACACAAATAAAGAAAACTCTGTGCTCTTGAGAAATGTTTATCTACATCATTTAATCTCTCTGCTGTTGTTGGGCTCCACTGGCAGGCAGCAGCCAGGAGCGAAATGGTCAAAGCCCTTCTGTGCAAGATGGAAGCATCTAGCTGAGCAGGGCAAGGGTGAGGGGATGGTGGGAATAGCTGGGGTGCTGCTGGAGGTGGAGAGGCCTCATGGGAGCCCTGACAGCACCACTAGCAGCTCTGGTGGCAGGGATGGTTGGGTTAGGGCAGAGCTGCAGAGTGGGACTTGGAGGCGGTGGTTCCTTGCACCCTGCTGCCTACATGTAGCTTTTGTCCATTTGTCCTTCGTGTCAGTCTCATTTACTTCAAGCACTGCAAGCAGAGAGCTGCAGTTTGGCAACACACATTCAGCAGGCTCTGTCAAACAGCAGTGCTTGGCCAAACAGGCTCTGCTGTTTCAAAGCATCTTCCAGGGGTGGAGAGCACTGAAGACTGTGCCCTCACAGCCTGAGCAGAGAGAGGTGATCCCTCCCCTGAAGGGTGGGCTCGGGTCAACTTCTGCCACTTAAGTGTGGGCTGAGAAGCTGCTATGCACCACCAGGTGATATTACCACTGGAGCATGACCACTAGCTGCAGCCCTTACAGAGGGCAAGAATAAAAGGAAGCAAGGGGGTTGAGTCTGGATACTGTGGGAGAGGTGTCAGCATGTTCTGGGACTGCCTAGGCTGATTTTTGGAAATGCTGCCCTGGAGTATAGAAGCCATCCACACTCTGGAGCACTGCACATCCCACTGGTCACAGGGAAATCTCAGCACATGAGCACAGGGTCCCAGGTGCTTTGCTGGAGGAAGCATCACTGGAAGCACTCCAAGGAGCCCTAAGTCAGCTCTTCCAACTGAAGAGATGCTTACATGGAGACAAAGTGCACAAAGCCTAACTGCGTGATTGCATGAGGCGGGGAAAGGATGGGTGAGGATCCAGGGCTCCTGTTCTAATGCAAGCTTGTCAGCAATCATCAAATGAAAAGGGAAAAACATCATCCCCCAAACTTAAAGGAAAGTTCTTCATCCCACTAAGAAGGAGGGAAACTTCTCTCTGTGATGTATGGCCAAAGGTATGAGTTTAAGGTGCTCCTAGAGCAACTCACGGAGCAACAGCACAAAATCCATTGAGAACTGTTAAGCACGAGGACTTCTGCTGGCAAATCCCTGAGCCACAGATTGCTAGGGGCTCTGCGAGTGCTGTGGCTCTCATGCACTTTAGCCTTTCATGCATCTCCTGTTTGTCTACTATCAGGAAGCAGATACTTTTCAGCCAAGAATTTTAGCTTTCCCACTTTAGCATTGGTACCTGGGAAATTGTGAGCCCAGAAAATACCTGCACTAAAGCTAGTTTAATTGCTTTAATACTTTCCTTCCCCATACACATAGCTGGGTAATATTTTTTCAGCACATGGCTTATTTGCTTTAAATACATGCAATTTCCAGGCATCCAAAGTGATGCAAAAATCCAGGTCAAATTCCCTGAATAGCTTCCACCACCAAAAAAAGCAACAAGCGCTCTGAAGGGTTGAGCAAATCACATGGAGAACGGTTGGAGTCCTTCCGAAATCTCCTTTTTCACTATTTCCAAAATACTTCTATTTCAGGCACTTTCTATATCCGCCATCCAGCAATAGGCTCTTTGTGAGCACAAGTAGTGCAGACCCCATTCCCTGCTCTCCCCAGGGTTGCAACGCTCAGGGCTCCCTTCCCAGTTCTGTTCTCACCTGCTGCAGCCAGTGCCATTCTCCGGAGCTGCCCTGAGCATCCATTGGTTTGGGGCAGGACCCAAAATGGGCAGGAGGTGATGCCAGCTCTGCCAAAGTCCTCACAACAAGGTTCTCTTTGTCTTGGGGATGCCAGGTTATGGAGCTGAAATAACTTGCTTTTCTCTGTGACTTGAAGAAAGTGTCTTTCTGTACATAAGCTTAGTGGCCAAATGATTCAGCTTTGAAGGAGACATCTTTCCGTGTGACCATTGTACTCCAGGCAAGTGAAAAGATGCAGCATTTCAGAGAGGTACCAGTTATACTGAGCAGGGCTTGGATAAATGCTGCAACCCACTTTCTACTGACATTAACACACCAACCCCTTCTGACATGCTGCGGCCTTTCCAAATAACTCTGCTTGCAGGTCCTTGGGTGCCCCCAAGGAAAACCTTTAGGGACCAGCAAAACAAATCCCCTGTCCCCAGTATCAATGATTTTTCACTTTGAAACAAAGTCAGATCAGTGCAGCTCTTGCTGATGGCACACACCATCCCCGAACTGCACGTCTCCCATCAATCCTAGGGCTTCCCAGTTAGAAACATCTCTCTAAAACCCTGGACCAGGTTGACACATGTTATAGAAACACAGAACAGTTGGGTGTGAAGGGACCTTAAAACCCACCCTGTTCCAACCCCCTGCCGTGAGGGGGTTGCCCCTCGCCAGAGCAGTCTGCCCAGGGCCCCATCCAGCCTGGCTAACACCACCTGAGTCTGATTTCCATGGAAGCCACGAGCATTCACAATCATAATGGTTCATTATAAACAGGTAAGCCTCGAGCTCTGAGTGAGCCTTCCAAAGAGCTTTGGCTAACGCAACACAAATTTTGGGAACAGAGGGGTTCTTTGATCCAGGCTGAGGAAAGCACAGCACACTTCAGGTTGCATTTGAAAGTGATTAAAGATTTCTGCTATCAGGCAGGCATCCGTCATCCCTCTGCATAACTCCAGAGGCCCTGCAGCACACAAACAGATCCCTTCCCCTGGCTGTGGGACCAACGTCCCTCACAGGGGAAGGATGGCTTTGGGAGTGATGAAGCACTGCACATCTCATTTGTGTTGCACTCCTGGTGCTTGGTGGAGTGCTTCACAAAACCTTCCTCCTTGTGAAAGTATTTTACCCAACTGAATTCCACGCAGTTTTCCTCAAGGCAACAAGTGAATTTTGTTTACCAAGTCTTTCAACAGGACTCAAAGTTTCATTTATGGAAAGGTGGCTTGAGCCTTTGGAGGCATTTGAAGCCATGCTAAAACATGGCAATTTCAAGCACTTACCTGCCTCCTTCCTGCGAGCCTTCAAAGCAAAGGTTACCAGGACAACAGAGCCCACTCAGTCCAGCAGAATGAATTATTTTGTGGGTGATGTCATTATTAGCTGGGCACCAACAAAATTATGCAGATGAGCTCCCCAGACGTCAGGAAAAAGCCCAACAAGAAACACAACAACTTCCCTCAATCAAGGAAAAGTAATGTCACCCAAATCCTAATCATTAATATCTTTAAAACCCTCCTGAGGAAGCTGGCCTCATCTCAGCACCCCTCCTGGCAGGGCCTGAGTGAGGTCCTCCAGCACCAGTTGCTGGAGGGTTCCTAATTGATAACAAGTGTGTTCTGACAGCAGCTGTTCTCCGGGAGAGGAAATCTCTCAGCACTACGTTACACTGCTATAGATGGTTATTCAAGCTTAATAAATCCTCCTTATCAACCCTGTCTCGCTACCCCTCATAATTTAAGCATGGTGTAATAAGGCAGTGTGAAGACAAGGGCTAGTTTTATGGTCAAACTGGGGATTACAGTCTGGCACAGATATTTAAAGATTCACAACAGCAAAGAGAAATTGTAAGAGGAGCCTAAACAACCCGAGCTCTGGGAGACGGGCTGATGAGTTACAGTCATTTCCAGCGCAGGGCTGGGCTGATGTATAGCTGAGCTGGGATCAGCCCTGAGACTTACTGCTCCTCGTGCAAATGTAAACCCTGCACATGCTGAAAAATTATGCATTGATTTCAGAGGAGGTATCTGTCTGCACTACATGTATTGTTCTCTCTCTCTCTCTTTTTTTTTTTGGATCATGAATATTGCATGGTTTTCTTTCTTTCTCTGAATAAACTCAGCAGTGGTTTTTTTTTTGCCTCCTGTTCTCCTTCATTCTTCACAAAGAAGAGGAATACCTTTCCCTTTGTAAGTGACTTGCCATGCTGCACAGAGTGAGGAGCTTTTGCTCTCTGATCACCTGTTACCGAAGCTAGCCCAGTCCAGCCCACTCCTTCCCAGGCTTAAGCCTGAAGTTCATTGCACCATACCAGAAGAAGAGTCTGTGGTCCTGACAGCTTGCCTTCCTTTCCCTGTCTGCATTATCTGAATAATAAAAAAAAACTTTACCTCTTCCCACCAGTTTTTCCTCATTTGCATCCTTACACTATCACATCTACAGCTCTACCTCAGCTTAAATCACAGCTGGTCACGGCTGGAAGGTGGGGGAAGACATCTCCATCCCCACGAAGGAGTGTGAGCATCCACAGGCAGAGCCGGGAAGCAGTGTGCCTTGCTGCTAGTGCTTCACCTGCCTGCTTAGCGTGACAAGAGGAGATTGGGATGGGGCAGGGGAGAAGTTGCAGCCTTTTTTCCTCTTCCAGTTTGCAGGAGGATGTGCTCCGGGTGCCAGAGCCTGGTGCTCCCTGTGAGGCCCCTGCAGCCTGACACTGTGTGGAAGTTTAAGGAGTGAATTCCAGCAAGCCATAAATACAACTAGCTCAGATGTACTCCATGGAGTGGGGCAACTGCAAAGTCTGCTGACAAGCTGCTGATGGATGAGTTTGGTCAGGAGGATCAGGGCTTTGGAGAAGAAAGCACCGTTTGCTTGCAGGCAGACAGCATGGAGAAGGAAGAACCCAATAAGCAGGAGTCCTGAGGCATCATCAGCCCTACCTGGCTTACAGGGAGAAGAGGAGAGCAGCTCCCACAGAGGGAGCCCTATGTTATATTGGATTTCTGATCTCAGCACCTGGCTGCATGAAAGCTGACTGGAGGCCTGTGCTGGGCTCTCAGCCCTCCCCATGAGGAGGCCGTACACAGCTCTGTGGTTGTGGGGCTGTCTGGACACAGGGGACACATTTCTCTCTTCCCAGTATGGTGCACTGCAGGAGCCACACATCAACAGTTCCCTCCCTGAGCACTGCTGTGCTATAAGCACCTAATAATAAAAGCTGGCTATTGCTTCCCTAAGACACCTGTCAGCTTGTGTGCTAAGTGGCAGAGTAATAAATACTTGTGCTGCTCTGCCTTTCTTTGTGAATTCTCCCGGCTCTGCCTGTTTTCATTAGTATTTCTTTTCTGTGGACACTGCAATTACACTCTGTTCCTCTTCAGGGCCCTTGTTCCAGGTTCAAATAGAGAAGTGAAAATGCAGGGAAGCTTTTTACATCGCTGTTTATTTTCGTCTCCTGAGTCAGGAAGATCTTTTCAGGCTGGGTCCAACCCTGTGCTGTTCTGATTGAGGGAGGACTCAGGGAAAGGGGTGAAAGCTCCAGGTTCCAGCTTTAATCACTGAGAGCACAGTGGGCTCCTTCCTCATAGGCTCTCACTGAGATCACGATCTATGCTCCTTCCTAGGGAAGGCATAAATATGCAGCCTGTACTGCTAAGACCTGTGGTAACCATCCATCTGCCACAGCAGCTGCGAGCCTGCCGCTCCCGAGCCTCTTCTGTCATCTGAGTCTGAGCAAGAAGGAGGATTCAGCTGAAAGCAGCAAATTCCAATGTGCAACTTTCCTGTTCAAGGTTGCAATATGCTTGGAGATATTGTCCCGCCAGCAAGTCCCTGGTGGAGCTTCCAGATGGTGCTCGGGGAAAGGGGAGAGAGTTTCACTTCTTCAAGTGCAGAAAACTAATGATCCAGTTGGGTTCAGAGGTCCAAATGAAATCCCTACACCTTAAACTTCCTTGCCAGCAGACAGCACAGTCACCTGGACATGCCACCACTGGCTGGGTGTTGTGGCATGGTCAGCTAGCTGCTATTAATTCTCTAGAACCAGGGCAGCCACACTCAAAACTCATTGCTGCAATGCTGTCTGGACTATGGTAAATCTTCAGTCACTCCTGGGAGCTGCATGAGAAACCAAAGTGATGCTGGTTGTTGTAACAGAAAGCCTCTTCTGGTTGCCCCTCAAACAATGGAAAGCACAATTCATGTTGCATATAGTGAAATACAAAAGTGCTTTACTAGAAAACCAAAGTCTATCCATAGCCAACACTACAAGCAAGGAGCATACCTCCAGGTCTCCTCCCTGCTCACTTGCCATACCACCACTGTCCTGCCTTGGGCTGGATCCCAGCTCTCCAGCCAATTGGCCTTGAACATATCTTGTGCTTTCTGCTGCTGGAAATAAAAGCATTTTAAATATGGTACAATGGCAATCATAGCATGTCTTCAAGCTCTTTTATTTTCCCCTGGAATAATCATTTTTTTTCCTCAGCTAACTTGTCTGCTCATCGCAGGGACAAACTCTCCAGCTGTGCTGGCCACCTTAAGCCCAGAGGACTTTCTCTCTTTGGGTTTGAGAACCAGACCTTAGAAAACAAGCAAACAAACAAACAACAGTGCAGAGGCATGGGTTTTTGTTTTTGTTTTTGTTTTTTTAAATATGAATTTTTATTTGTTGATCAGAGTTCAAGAGAGTGGGTAGAGTGGAAAAGCGGAGTGAATTCATTCAGTGAAAAGGTCTAGTCCTGCCTTAGTGTTAGGTCAGGAAGTCAGTAGGTGGTCAGAAGAGTCCTCCTCATCCACTCAGCCTATTGACGTCATTCACATAGCTCTTGTCTCTGACGTTTTCTAATCTCTCTTCAGAACTTCACTGTAATTTTTGAGACATTTTTCTGTTGCTTTAACTTGCTGAAAAAGCTAAAAGCTGAAAAAAATCGCAGGACTCAAAATCCTGCTCGTTAGAATGGGCAATATCTTTTTTTCCAGCAAAGGTTGAAAAATACGGTTCAAAAATACAAACAGGCATTGAACATTGCACCAAAAAGCATTTGAAACACAAACCTCGGAAAGAGAAAGAGAGAGAAAGAAAGAAAGAAAGAAAGGAAAACAGAGTGAAAGAGGAAAGTCACAGTTTCCATGAAAAATCCCTTAAGAAAGTGGCTACCAGATAGTCATTAGAGAAAATAAAGTCAACAAAAAATTAAAAAATGTTTTTTTTTTTCCCTAGTTGTTAATTATTTACAGCTGTAATAACAGGATTGTCATGCATTAAACTGCTGCCAGCTAGATTCTTTCTAACAGTGGAATAAAAAGAGTCTCACATGATGGAAAACAAAACAGAAGACATAGCAGGAGCACGGATTCAACCTGAGGCAGTGAAAATGAGCATACTCTGGCATTTTGTTGCGATGTGCTCTTTCTTTCAATGGGCTGCCCTAGTGTGATGCTAATGCAATGTTCCTAGCAGCGGACACCAAGGCTTCAGCTAATAAGCAGCAGGTGTCTCACCTTCAGACAGGACACTGGCCTGTGGGTATCCCAGAGTTCTAGCTGAAATCCTAACTGACGTGGGGGGGTGCTTGTGGCAACCTGCCCAGATTTGGTGGGCTCAGAACCTGCCCTGTGCCAACCAAGAGAAGCTTTTCCACTCCGAAGACATCCTGGCAAAGGTAACCTGGTAGTGACTCGGGTTTCCCAACTCTACCCTTACTATTTTTGTAGTTGCAAAATCAAGTTGTTCAATACATGATCTCCTTTACGTTTGCTGGTTCCTTGCAAAAAGACGGGAGAAAGCGACAGACTTTTCAGAGGAAACAGTGCTGCCAGCAGTGTAATGTGAGCCAATGGGCTTAGCAAGCTGACAAGACCTTCAGGCAGCAGCAAAGAGCCAAGAGCCTTCGAAGACAGTGAGAGCATCCTGGCTCACGTGGCCAACTAAGGGCCTGACTTCCCTCTCTAGGTGGATGGGATCTTTAAAGCTCAGGTGCTGCTCTTACCTGCAGCATTCTTCTGACCATGGGGATGACAAAAATGGATCCAGATAGGCTTTGTGCTCTCTCCCAAAGCAGGCTCAGTCTGCAGCCCTTTACTGCAGCACCTCAGCTGCATGCACCCAGGTTGTGCTGTTGTGGGAGAGTTAAAGCTTCATGGCATTCAGCCGCTGAAAAAGTTATGCTGCCTTCCTGAGCTCACCCTAGCATCTGGGGCAGGAAAAAAAAGGCTGTTTGAGAATCAGTGACATGGGGCACTAATGTTTCCCAAAAGGTGCTGGGCAGTGCTGCCAGCAGTGACCTTGGTCTCAGCTAGCATGTCTCCATTAAGGGCTGGGTGTGGAGAGATTCTCCTGCCTTGCTCTCCTCACTCCCTCTGCCTCCCAAAGCCACCTGAGGATCTGCAGAGATGGATTAATCTCTTTACAGAAGATTTAGCAAAGAGAATGAGAATAAAGTGAAACAATTCAAAGTGGCAATTTTCCCTCCCAAAGAGAAAGACGATTGACTTTTAGATATAAAGAGTTTGTGAGCATAACTACACATACACACACGTGTATATATATATATATATATGTAAAAAACCTTGGCTGACTGAACAACAACAAGGTCAAACAGTAAATATTTATACCTTGAAGCCATCAATCCCATCTGTGCTGTGGCATCTCGCCAAAAATGCCTTTGGGGCAGTTTAGCTTGATACAGAGAGAAGCTTAGTGAACTGTTCAGTGCTTTTTTTCCCCTACATCAGCATTAATAGAGCATTTACATTTTCATGAATATGCCTCTCCCTCTGGCTGAGCCCTCCCCACCACCAAGGAGGCAGGGAAATGTCTCTCTCAGGGCTGCAAAGCCCATGCAGATATTTGATCAGGTGGGTTCAAGAGAGACAGACCATTTAGGCTACGAAGCAGGGGTGAAGAATAACAGATCGTTTTGGTCACCTGTATGGACTTATATTTCCTTCCTGGGAGACTCTCCTCAAGTCAGAGGGCTTTGTGTCTTGCAGAAAAAAAGATAAATATTGGCAGATTTAAGTGACACCCAGAGCCCACTATGCACAACTGGCTTTCTGTGGAGCAAACTGTTGGTGGCTGTATGCAGGTCCATTCCTGCACAGCCCTAGTTATGAAAGCAGAGCCCTTAGCTGCTGCCACAACAAGGATCCAACCCCAGTGGCTGGTGCTGGGTTAGCTCTGTAGAAAAAGGACCCATCAGCAGCCTCGTGTTAGCTGGGAGGGAAACATCCCAATTTGAGCCTCTGACAGAATTTAAAAAAAGAACATTATCTTCTCTGTGATGTCTGCTGGCAGGAGATGCTAAACCACTTATTTATAACTATCTTCCTGAAATGCTTCCCTGCTTGGAAGCCAAACTACAAATCCTGTTTGGTTTGTTGTCTTTAACCAAAGGATGCCGGTACTTCTGCTTCCAGTTGGCAGGAAGACTCGGCACCAGTGCCAGGCTGTGGTGGGAACAGACTTGGCTTTCAAGGCGCATTCACACTGATCCAGGGAGGGATCCTTTTACCCAGCAGAGAGCAAAGTTTTCAGAATCAGGAGAGCGAAGGCAGGCCAGCAGGTGGGTGGCACCGGCGGAGAGCATCGCTGGGAGGAATGAGAGCCTCGGGCAGCAGGAGGGGAGAAGTGGAGAAGTGCACCTGACAGCACAATGAGCTGCACAATGAGTGGGATCACCCTCAGGCAGGAGGGATTCTGGGGAACGCCCGGGTGAGCAGAGGGGACTAAGGAGGAGACTCAAGTGGATCCCGCATTTAGGCTTGCCTTTGACATAATTCCATCAGTAAACACAATATACTCTTTGTTACCGTTTTATTGTGTTTGTTTTGCTTTTTATAGGGTTTCTATTTCATTCACTTAGGCCTGAGTATTATAGTGACATGAATGTTTTATGAGATACACTTCATCTAGCTTATTTAAGAAAATGACATCCGAGTACAAACCAAACAGCCTCGCGGCCAGTTAGTGCAGCAGAGACTGCTGGGGAGCCCAGGAGATGGAAGGCGGCAGCAGTGGCACTCACTGCTGGAGGGGATGGGGAGAGCATGAAGGTCCTGGGGGAGCAATGGGTGTGGGGCAGTGCTTGGGGGGCTTGAAAGCAGCAAGACTGTGCCCCCTGTCCAGCAGAAGAGCTGGGGGTGGGGTACCCCCCTTCCACTCCTGCAACCTGATGCTGGGGCTTTTCCCTCCTCGCAGCCCTTGGGAATGAAAGGCACTGTAGAAATGTCATGGGCAGCTTGGGGTGCAGATGCTGGGGATAGAGGTGGTTTCCTTAGCAACTGCTTGGGGAATGTGCCATCTCTCACCCCATGCTGCCTGCTGGTGGGGAGAGTGCTCATGGATGGGCCACACCAGGGGCTGAGCCAAATGACTCTGAGTTCCTCTCCTCAAGCACTGCTGTTGAGCCAGCAAAGAGAGGTAAGGGACAGGCAGGGCACCACCAATGCCACACAATCTGCAGGATGAACCACCCTGCTCTGCCCTGCACCATCCCCATGGATATTCCAGGTGGGGTGAGCCCTGCTCATGCACCAGATGGAGAACTGAGCTAGGTGCACAGGCTCAAAGCAATGCTGAAGACATCAGTCTGGGGGTTCCGGGTCCCTGGGGTGGCTGTGTGGACCCAAAATGTGCTGGGGGCAGGTCAAGATGGGCAGCAGAAGGTACTGGAGGGCCTTTCTTGGAAGAATTTGCAGGTGTTAGAGCTGGGTCTCATCTCAGTGGTTCTGTGGGATGACACCTGACTCACACGTCTCTCTGGGATGTTTCAGAGGGCTATTTCTGCTGCTCTCACTGGGTATTGAGGATGCTCAGATGCATTCATGGGGGACAGGTAGGTTCTTGGGATCAACTGCAGCCTCAGGTACCCCCACAGATGGCAAGGTGGCTCATGGTGCACAAGGCAGGAAAGGGCCTGAATCAGCACTGCTGCTGCTGCTCTAGTGCATCAGAGAAGGATGCACCATGGGACATGCCAGGTCTGTGCTCCTCCCTGTTGGTAAGGCTCCCCTGAGAAGCACAGGCTTCTAAGCCTAAATCCCCCTTCAGACAGTGAGATATTGCTGAGGGTTGCAGAATAACCAAAGGAAGATGAATGGGGAGCACAGGAGATGCCAAGAAGGGAATGCGGACCGAGAGAAAGTGATAAATCACCCATCTGAACATGATCTCTATGGCTTCCAGGCCTGGAGCTGAATGCATGCGGCCTCACAGCTACTATATTCTCTCAAAGGCATTAGAATTGACTTCAGTTGCTGACTGACCCTGAGAAAAATTATTTCTCTGGTAGAAAACGTCCCATCCTCTAACATGAATTGCCCCAAGAGTACAGGATGTCTGACAGACAAGACCTTTCTCACCTGTTCTCATCTGGGAAGAGACATGGAGGAAACCAGCAGCTGGGTTTGGTGGTGACAGAGAAGAGGAAGCCCTGTAGATACCTACAGGGTGCTATTACCCTGTTCCACCCTTGCCATGGTTCTGCTGACCCCTGGGCACTGAAGAGCAGCCCAACAGACTGCCTCTGGAGGCCTCCATGTCCTTGAGTCCAAGCCACCATGAGAATCCACCACGCTAGGGCAGTCCATCACAGAAGAGGAGGAGGGGGCAATAGCAGCAGCCCCCAGTGGAGTGGTGCATGAGATGGCAGTGTTGTGCAGACCATGCAGATAGCAGGAGATGGAAGAGGAGAGATGGAAGCACAGGGTGACTTGGACGGATGGGGGACATCAGACTCACGATGTCAGAGGCACAACTTGTTATGATCCTTTTCCTTTTCTTTTATCATCAAGGTAAAACAAAAATAAACATATACAGGATTAAATTAAAATCACAGTTTTGTTTACATTATAAAAGAATGGTCTAATAGTAATAATAGTATTAATTTCAAATGAACATTAAACAAAAAAGGAAAGAAGAAAGCCCTGGAGAATTCCTGCCTGGATGGTGCTCACTGATGGAAGGTTTGTGTGATCGGTTTTATTGTTTGGGGATCATTCCTTTGATAGCTGACTCCCGGTTTACGTAGGTGGCCCAGTAGACTAAGTTGAAAATGGCAAAGAGGACTGGAAAGACGATGCGGGACATCTTGTCTACCTTGCTGACACTGTTGTATGTCTTCTTACTCTCTGGGAGCTTCTCCTCTAAGCGCGGCATCTTGGGGGGGATGTTGGTGGCAGTAGCAGTGGCAGCAGCACTCTTGGAGATGGTGGGCAGACCGGGGTCCTTGGCAATGTTGAGGGCATATGTGGTGCCAACTATGTTGTAGGTGTTGTTAGTTTTCTTCGCTAGTGCCACTGGTTCTTTTTTCTAGGGAAGGTGGGAGAAAAACATAACAGAGATGAGGTGACTGTAGAATTACTCAGAGAACATTTGTCCTCTGAGTTCACCTGCCTGTCTGGATGAGAAGATGGGAAAGGATGCAAGGACTGAGAAGGCAGCATTGTGGAAGGAAAGGAGAATGTGGTGAGAAGGTGACCAGAACTTGTGACATCTGTGAGGGCTGCAGCAACAGAGGGATGTGCTGAAACAGTCTCCTTCAATTACATCAGTTGTTCTGTGTAAGCCTGGCACAAAGCATGGAGCACAAAGAGGTCCTGGCCTAGCAGCTAGGTGCTAGGTCTGTCCAATAACTATGGCCACACAGCTGTGTTTGCAGCCTCCTTGCAGCCCCTTAGATCAGGGCTGTTGCATGAAAAGTTGTGTGCAGCTGCACTCCGGCAAGAGCATCCCAAGATGGGTGACCCTTCAGGTGGTCAAGCACTTCCAAGTTTATGTTGCATATTTCCAGGTCAGTAGAAGTGAAAGCAAGCTCAAACTATGCACAAACTCCTTGATTCTAACTCATCTGGGTTCTGTTTTCTGTTATATGTAAGATTCAGCCACGGAGAGATGACGCAGGAGCACACTCCTTACAAAGGAATGAGACCCAGTGTGGTCATCCTAGGAGAATAACTTGATTTTCTGCCTTGCCAGTCTGTTTCCTGAATCAGGTGAGAGGGAGAGACATCCATTGACAATTATTTTTATCTCCCTGATTTTGTTTTTTCCCCAGCAGAAAGCCAGTGGCCTTAGGAACATGGGTGACCGCACTGCAGTGTTTTTGAACCATGATACTAAAAGGCCGTTTCTTACACTGCCTTGGTGGCCTGAATATTTCACAAGGACATCACAATGTCCAGAATGCCTCTGGGATTCTTTAGGGCATCGCATGACCTCCCAGGTATGATAAAGAACTGATATAAAGCATATGCTGTAGCCCTGGATTTGAGTATTTCAGATGATATAGGAGTGGAGAGAAACCTTTCATCTTGTCTTCATCTCGAAGGGCTGCTGCAAATTGAGGGAGATAAGTGCAGCCCTGCCACAGGCTGCAGGGACATCAATGCTGTCTGTGCTGAAGGGTGGAGAGCTTCTATAAGAAATGGAAAGGATGCACTTCTGTGTTTGATGTGGTTTGTCAAAGGATGAAGGAGAACGCTTAAGACAGACAGTTCCAATGTTAATGAAGATGAGTGGATGGGAAGACAGAGCTAGAAAGTCATGATGGAAGTTTCCCCTACTCTGGGGATCTTTTTCGTTGCTGTCAGGGACACGGGACCAGCCACACTATAGGCTATACTGTATGAAGCAATTCATATCTACTGGGAAAAGCCCACTGAATGAAATCTGTTCACGTGCATACATCAGACATCCTACACATCCCAGCACCTCTGTGCGTCCATGTGGTGTCCACTGTAATTACACCAGGAGTCAGAGCTAGATGCAGCAATGATTCACAGTGGGAATATAAAATCTAAACTCAGAGCAAAGTGTAACTTTGGATCTCATCTTCTATTCAAAAGCAACTGGAAGATAAGGCCTGTCTGGCCATTTCCCAGAAGTGCTTGGTATGGTCTTGCGTGTATGCACATGGGAACCATGTGTAAAGGGACAGCTGGGAGAAGGGGAGAGTAAACAGCCAGCAGGATGTGCTTGTCTCAGCCTCCCAGCCTGGGAAACGGTAGCAGGCAGTACCTCTGGGTAGCACTGGGAACTGGAAAGGCCAGACTGACCATCCGTCCTGTAGAGATGCTCCAAGGATCTCAGCTTTCAAGCTGCACTTCTGTTGTAAATGCATCCACAACTCCAGGAACATTTCTGGTTACCTTAGGAAAAGCAGACTTCTGTGCAATCTTTAAATCCCTCTCCAATAACACGTAGCTTGGACTGCAGCCTCACGGTAATTACAGCAATTACAGAAATTAACCTGCTGTTAGAACAAGGTCTTTAGAGTCCAGATCAGACCAAACCACTGATCAGACCATACTCACACTCCTTTACGGATAATGTGGAAGAGGTTGTTATGATTTTTAATGATTAATTGAGTGACTGATTTCTGCAATCGCTGGAGCCACGTCAGCCTTTACCCTCTGTACAAGAGGTGAACTCTTCCTGCTAAAGAGCTGACAAGAAGCAAATAAAGGACTAAAGATGTTCCACTTTCTAAAACATTCAGATCTGTTTTAGTACGATTAGTTGTTAACATAGCTACTGGAGGTAATTAAATAATTAACATTCAGTAATGAAATGAAAAACACTGTTGTTTGCGGAATGTAATTTGAAGTGCACTGTGATTATCTGAGTAGTAATCAGCCACATTATACAAATGAGATGTCTATAAGTGACATAACATTCTCAGCCTGGCTAGCTTCTCTGCCCCAGAACTTTCAGAGTGTTTTTTTTCCAGTTGTCCACTGGTATCTTCTGCCCTGGACAGAGCTGGGAGCCTGGGAAGCCTTTGCTAAACCTCCAGGGCACCAGCTTTCCATCAAGGCATACATATGTGAGAAAACAGGCTCATGAGATATCAGAAGAAATGGTTCAGCCTGAAGTCACTAGATTGGATTTTATAAATAAGTGTTTCAGGCAAGATTTTGATAATTAAACAAAGCTAAATGTGCTTATCAGCTGCAAAGTAGCCCTCTGCTTTCCCCCTGCATACTTCTCTGGACTGAAACACAAGGAGAACAGAAAAACAGGAAGAAACCCCACATTTGCATTTGAAAACTTGTCCTAGTTACAACATCTATGCTGAAAAACTATTCCTGATTGTGTGGCCCAGTTTGGGCTCTGGGAGACCAAGTCTTTCTGAGCTGCTGTCTTGAGGGAAAAGCTGTGAAACCTGGTCTAAAGATAAATATGTTCCCTGCATACTGTAGTCTGACAAGTTCTTCCACAAACACATACACTGGAGTACAATGGCATTTTTGTTAAATATTCTTGTCCCTCTGTTGAGGAGCTAAAGGCTGAACCCCTGCAACTGTGGGAACTACGTGTTCTGCCGATGACCTCTTGGAGACTTAGCTCTCTGCAGCTGCTCCCTGGCTAGCAATTTTGGTTGGAAGCTTTCTTCCTCTGACAGGATGCTGAGAGTCACCATCACTTACTGGTCATGAATTGTACAGGAGGAATGCAATGTGTATGTGCCTCTTGCCATTGCAGAGAGAAGTCACCTTAATGACTCCAAGTAGCTCTGGTCTGGGGTATATTTGTGCTCTATAATTCAAAGCCCATTAACTGCTGTTGATGTTCCAATAAACGTGGCACCCCTTCCTCATGCCAGCCATAGCTGCCCTCTGGAATGTGCCAGAACTTTGACTATGTCTGAGTAATGGGGTGTTTTACACTTAGATGTCCACAGACTGAGAAGAGCCAAGGGCTGGTAGCAATGCAATGTTGCACTTAACAAGCAGTCTGTGCTGAAGCCAGGATGTTGTCACCTGCTGGTGTGACCCTTGGCATCATGGAATCAGTTACGCTGGAAAAGACTGATAACTGAATCACTTGCAGTATTATGGGGAGCCACAGGTAACTGAGAATATGACAGGACAAAGTAAACATGGGCTGCAGAGCAAGGAAAAAGTCCCATCAAAAAATATTTGTCATAGTGAAGTGAAAAAAAAAGGAGATGGGTCTGAACCACTCTGTGTCTGTAAATTGTCTGAAGATGGAGGCCTGTGAAGTTTTGTTCTAGATCCTCTATATTGGAAGGAGGAACTGAAACAAAAATGCCATGGGTAGAAAGAAACAAAGGAGAAAAAATAATGATTCTCAGGTGACCTTGGTCAAGGGGCAAACTTCAGAATTGCTGAAGTTTGGACAAAAAGCTTGGCTTCACTCCATTTGAAGCATGTCCTTATTTGTTCTCATGTGACTGCGAGCAGCTAACTGAATTGTTTTTATTGTGTCTTTCCACCACCCAGCATCGGTGCAGGACAGTGCACAGGTACAGAGCTAAAATGGACTTTGTGCACAGTTGTGACACTGCCAGTGGAAATAGGATTGGGTTACTGTCTTCCAAGCATCCTTCATCATGAGGAAGAAAAGACAGTGTTCATGAGTTTCCAATGGAGAAATCACCATTCAGCGCTACCACTCCAGATTCCCAAGGTCAGCTTCCTGAGAAATGACCTTGTTGGCTCCAGAGATGGCCAACACTATGGCTGAGATGGATGAGGTACAGCAGGGCCTCAAACACAGTCCTTCTGTCCTGAAGTGGATCCTTTTAGTGAGATTTGTTAATGATGCTGGAGATAGGGAGTTTTCCTGACCACTGGAGTCAATCTCTTTGGCCTTTCACTTCTCCCCAAATACTGTCATTTTCTACCTTCTTCCTGGTGATGTTTTCTTAAAATTCATCTCTACTAACAAGTTTTCTGCACACTCTTTCCAGTTCAATTGGCACCTCTAGGTTGGCTAAAGCCACTATGCCACAGAAAAAAAAACAAAAAACAAAAAACAAAAAACAAGAAATTATCTGCAAAGAAAAAGCAGTAGTAGAGGACAGGAAAAACTTGGAAAATATTTGGCCCCAAGAAGCATTAGTCAAACCATATTAGACTGTGTGTTAAAATAAATTTTTTTGTGAGATCTATGGTGATACCTGTCTGACTCACGTTAGAGAAGGACAGCAGAGTGTATGCAGAGTAGCTCCCAGCCAGAATCAAAACCCAGCTGTGGTTGTAGCCACAGCATTATCATTTATGATGCAGAGATCAGCGACTCACCAAGATCAGCCCGTTCATTAGGTTATACCCCAAAAAACTTACTTTTCCCCACAGAATCCTCCATCTGAATTGATGGAATGGATGACGAGGAGAAAGAAAGAATAGGATGACCCCAGAGAAACTGGATGTGCT
Organism: Callipepla californica brunnescens; assembly: GCA_023055505.1. Classification (NCBI taxonomy): domain Eukaryota; kingdom Metazoa; phylum Chordata; class Aves; order Galliformes; family Odontophoridae; genus Callipepla; species Callipepla californica. The sequence continues at coordinate 8,581,681 of JALIRH010000013.1, forward strand.
GGACCACCTGTCAGCAGCCAGCAGCTTTTGCAAGGCAGTGATTTCTTCTAAATCAGAAAGGAAGCATTGCTGCTGTGCCTGCATTTGAGGTGAGGGCAGGGCTGACACCTATTGATTTTGCTCACATCCATGCAAGAAAACAAACAAACCTGGAGTGAGTGAGGATCCTCACCACCCCATCAATGAGCAACGCTCTCTTTGGCTGGGGGAAGGCTCTCCAGGGGCCAACACTCAGCATGGGCTTGTCACTGGCAGTTTTACTCCTCTCTACCAATGCTTAAAAATGCCAATAGTTATTATTTTGCCTCCTCTTTCTTTCGTGGTTTCAACCACCTGGCTTGTCAATTGTTTCCAGAAGAGCTAATTAAAGGCTGGAGCTGAGCCAATTAGGCACCTTCATTGTGTAGCAAACTCACTGCTTGGAAATATTAAGTAGAATAAAGATGAAAGCAAATATAGTGACACATCATATTCAGCAAGCTCTCTGAAAGTCCACAGCTGGTCAGGGAGTTCTCCTCGGAGGGGTGCTTTCAGATGTGACTATTTGCATCACATATAAAATTGTGATGGAGAGAATGCGACAGAGTCAGAGCTTCTGAGCTGCAGAGAACAGGGGTGGGTGAACTGTCTGACTTTGGATCAGGGTTGGCTTGAAAAAGTATCTACAGATTTGGAGTCCTTCCTGATTCTTCAGCTGACAGGAAACTCACACAAGAAGTGCTTCCTCTGAAACATTTCTGGTCCTGCTTTGTGTTCTTGTTCAATTACCATATGTACAAACGCTTTTACCCTATTGTTTCAGCATGATTACTTTTGCAGTGTTGGGTCAATAAATAAATTGAGGAGAGAGCTGCTTTTATGATGAATGGAAACCTTTGGAGCCCTTGCTGCTTTTTTGACTGTGCACAGTTCACGTAATTGCCCACATCTGTGTGAATCCTGACTTGGCACTGAAAGGGGCACAGTTGCTTTGAGGACCTACTCTGATTCTTTGTTCATGCCAGTGACCCAAGAAAAGTTCCTCTTATCCCTGAGAAAAGTTCCTCCCATCTCTAGAGGCCCAGTTATTGTGCACGATGGATGTGGAATTCCACCAGCAGGACTCCTCTGGAGCCCTTCTGCCATTGAGTCTGGTGCTCAGACCACAGCTGCAAAAGCAAATGGAGAAAGTCCAAGAAATACAAGACAGAGGCATTCAGAGTGATGGCTATGGTCCTCCATAAGGCCTCTGTCCTCTTGCTGTGATCTCCATACCAGCGAGAAGACTGACTGCTGTCCTCCCAAAAGGACAGGTAGAGGCCCACAATTATGAACAACACATTAAAATGCAAAGGAGAAAAATATAGAGGCTCCAGAACCAAGAACAAGGACAAATGTGATTTTCAAATTGATTCAATAAATACAAGCAAGGAGCAGCATGCTACGGTAAGCGATTTCTCTGCGCAGCTGAGATTAAGTCAGTTAGGAGGGAGGGGGATAGAGCAGTAATGGTGATGGCTGTCAGGAAGGATGCTACCAGAGAGGCTGAAGGGAAAACGTGGGTGATGCCAGGCACTAATTTGCTGCCAGTTGCTGTTTCCGATTGCTTGCTTCCCACCCAAGCTTACAAAGCAGCAGCTGTGGTCAATAACACGAGTGCTAGGAACTCCCCACTGCTGCACCATGCTTGTCCATGCTGAAGGAGACCCATGGCGAGGGGCACCTGCTGCAGGCACACAGCAAGGTTGGCATCCCATGGTATATTTATGTTTGTGCAACATGCAGGCAACATAGAGCGGAGGTAAAGAGATACAGAGAAAGGAGATCACCAGAGAGCAAGACCACAAAAAAGGCATGCATTTCCTTTTCCCCTGGCAAGTGGTCATGCAGAAGGACAAAGGGAAAAATGAGCAGTTTGATGTGGGTGTTTTTCTCCAGCTAAGCACAATGTCCAGCCCTCCTCCCTCATCCCCCAAGAACCGCTCCAGTCAAGACCTGAGCTGGGAACCCCAGTAAGTAGCACCCAGCCTCCAGAAGTGCCACGAGGCTGCGTGCTACCTACTCCTGGTCCCAGCGCAGCTCTCTTGTGCAGCGTTTCTTCTCTGTCACTCCACCCTGGCCTTGGCCGTGGGGCTCACCTTCATCTCCTGGGCCTCCAGCACCTTCTTGCCATCCCAAGCCCAGCTGCGCTTGGTGAAGTAGTTGACAGTGGCAAATTCAATCAGCGCAGAAAACACAAAGGCATAACAGACGGCTATGAACCAGTCCATGGCCGTCGCGTACGCCACTTTAGGTAACGAGTTTCTTGCGCTGATGCTTAGCGTGGTCATGGTGAGCACAGTGGTGACACCTGTGGAAACACAGCAGAGGATGAAAACACTGACAGACCATGCACTTGCACTCGCCCACTTCTGGCATGTTTGTCCTCTGCCCTTTCTAGGGAAGAGACACCAAGAAAACTTGTCATGGGTTACACTATCCTGACCCACAGATATGCTGTCCCCACAGAAAGAGGGATATCCTATCCACCATACACATGAACAGAGACAAGAACTGAGGGCAGGAGCCCAAGTTGGATGGACAGTGGGACTCAGGTCCTGCCAGCGTGGCCAGGCACGCATCAGTGGCCCAAGCTGCCAGAATGAGAGTCACAAAGATTTATCTTATAAAATGATCTGTAGCAAAATGCCTTTTAAAGGTTTTTTCATTAAACCAAGCAACCATTGCTATCCATTTTCCCCAATAATATGCTTTTCAATTAAAAATGCATTAAAAACATTATAAAAATATTGACTAAATTTCACTTCCCTTAAGCTATACTCCTGGTAATTGAAGAGTTTCTATAATATTGTTGGCAATACTTTCAGAGAGGAAAAAAAAAAGAATAATAAACAATTGGAACTCTCATTATTTTCTTAATAGCAAAGCAAAGCAATTTGGGAGCTAGGACATTTTTCACAAAGGTAGCTTTTAATTTTTCAGTCAGCTCTCTCCTGCTGAATCCCAGTTGCTACTTGAGTAAACCATTCTAATTGCAAATATCAGGAAAACATAAAGGGGAATCAAATATCCTCAGGCAGGGTCTTGCCCCAGGCACGGGGAGAGCTGGTGCAGATGTGGGAGCCCACTTGGGGCACGGACAGGCAGTGGTGCCTGGGTGTGGGCTCTGGAGGGGGAAACTGCAGATGATTCACAGGTAGGTGAGTGGGAAGAGCTCAGCAGTGCATCTCTTTGTGCAGGTGCTGGTCCTGTTTTCCTTGTGATATCTGTCTGAGCTTTGAGATGTTGGAAACCATACCATTTTCTCTCTCAATCAAAAAGATGAGCTAGTGGTAACAACTATCTCCTCTCTGCTTGGTGACTTTTGTGCATTATGCTCTGTTGGGCTGTATCTGCATGGCACTGTTATTTCCAGGAAACACTCCTTTTGGCATCAGCAGAGTGGGGTATCAGGACAGATGCCTGGGATGGTGTCCCAGCACCAAGGCTCTGACTGCCCCCTGGCAGTGGGGTATGGCAGGGGGGTTTGTGTGCATGAAGTGCTGATCCTGAACTCGAGGTCTTGGCAGGAAAGCACAGAGCTGTTCTGTTATATATTTGTGAAAGCTATTAATGCAAGTGCAATGCCTGAGACTTTGCCTCAGAGAGGGAATCTGAAACCAGCTGAAGAAAATAATAATATATTTACCATGCAGTTATACTGCCTCAGCTCAGAAGCCTGTTACATAGAGGTCTGACCAGGGGCACATTAGCAACTTCAAAGGTAGTGCATTAAATGCCTCCTCTTGTATCTATCCTCTCCTCAACTCAAAAGCCAATATAGATAAGCAGACACAGTCAAATACATATAATTAGATGATCAATACTTTGATTACTGTTAATATTTATGACTTGGCTTGTAGCAAAAACATGGACAGGAGTATTTTTGCAGTGATTTAGTGGAAGAAGCACTAGGGAGACACTGAGAGCTATTCTGAGAAATGGACATCAGCTTCATCAATGCCAGCAAGTTGGAGATCAGAGCAGACTAGCTCCGATGGCTGGTCATTCCTTTCTCATTTCTCAGCCATCCCCTGGAACCTGTTCCTTTTTGTTCCCATTGGCTCTTTTCCCACTCTGACAACTGCCCCACGCAGGGGACACTGACTCAACTCGAGGTAGCCTATGTGCACTGGAAATTGGCATTCTTGATAATTTGGCTTTTTCTGCCTGCAACATATTAATAAGGCCCCCCACGGAAGGACAAACAATCCACAGGGGTCCCAGGTCAAACACCCTGGAACAAAGCAGCCCATACACTGCCTCAGCTTGTCTCCTCTCCATGGCTGTGAACACTTTTGAAGCCGAGATGCCACCAGCCCCATCAGTGTGCGCCAACACCCTACAAACGCCCAGGTTACTCAAGCAAAGGGAGATGTGTTCAGGGTGCACTGAACTTGTCTACCTGACAAAGGGATAGTGCAGGCAAACAGTCCACTGCATGTACCACACTGCTCTTCCCTATGAATCCAGACAAAGGGACAATTTCCTGTCATCTCTCTTTCTCCCCCAGCCTCACTGGGGACCCCCATGCTCACAGACTCACCAAAAACTGTTCTGGCGGGGACAGACTCCCTGTTCAGCCAGAAGGAGACCTGGGACAGGATTACGGTCATGATGCAGGGCAGGTAGGTCTGGATGACGAAGTACCCGATCTTCCTCTTGAGGTGAAAGTGCGTGGTCATGACAACGTACTCCCCTAGGGACACAACCAGTTAGAGGCACAGAGCCACTGGGTGTTTCAGGATGGGCCAACTGAGCACTAGCCCATCTCCAAAGCGATAAAGGTCTGTGTTGAGTGAACCTGTAAACTCTTAGGTCTTCTGTGACAATCGTGAAAATATTCTGCTTTTCCTTACTTTAATCATCTCAGAAAATAGGGCAAGTTCTGTAGTTCAAGGTCTGGGCTGTAGACCAAAAGAGCAGCTGTCTCTATTTTCCTTCAGTGCCCTATTCATCCTCTCAAAGAAATGCACCAAAGCTTTGGATGTTTTGCTGGATTATTGTGCCTTTTTGTTGTGAGTATGCTCTGCTAAGTCATTACACACAAGAGCCTTTAGCAGCTTTCTTGCCATTTCAGGTTATTCATCTGTACATTTTACTACAACTTAAGTAGAGAGATGGGCCAGATATGATGACATTTAGTCCTCTGGACTCCCTATATTTCCCCAAGGGAGGTGATATGAGTTGTTACAGACAGACACTATTAAAATCAAGTGCACCAGAGAGGAAATATCCTCAAATGAGAGAACTACTGGTGCATACAGGAGAAAAAAAAAAAAAAAAAGCACAGAAAATGGGAAAAATAAGAGAAACACACAGAATAACAGAAGCTATCAGTACCTGAATTCAGAGAGAAAGGGAGGAGGAGCAGATGGGAGAGAAAGATGATTAATATTGGTCATTAATCAGAGGAAACATTTGTCTGGGAGAATCTTCTATTAGCTATGATAATATTTGTGTAAGCAGATGCAGTGAAAATCACACATCATCATGTTCCATTTGCCTCCCCTGCCTGCAATGCTTTCCTGAGGGGCTGAAAAGGGATCCAAGATAAATGAACCTGCAGTACCAAGGACTAGCTGGGCAAGATGGGGCAAATTTTCTATACATCATTTTTAGAGGGTATGGGTAAAAACACTAAAAGCTAAACAACTTACTGTCTCGTAGAGTCTGCCTCAGATGTCCCTAGCTATATTCTCCAACAGCACCATGATGCTCACAGCCTGCAGGTACTACTTCTATCATTACGTCAAATAGTGGCATTCAAAGCCCATGGGTCCATTTTGCCTTACAGCGACCTCAACCTGTGCATCTTATCATGGTCCCACAAGTACCTGTGCTGGATCGAACCATCTCTGTCCCAACAACGTGGCCCAGCAGGTCGTACTGGTTCAGGCGAGATCCTCCTTTTGCTACTTCTACTGATTTATCTTTCCCCAGCGTCCAGGTGTAGATTACCTCTGTCTTTGTGTAGGCATCTGTGGAGGAAAAAGAAGAATGAGCTCATGTTTCTGGCTGACCTAAAATACACCAAAATTAGCCCGTGGCCAAATTAATCCTTGCTGTGCATTCCTCAGAGCCACATGGCTGAGCACAGCCAAGCATGGCCAGAGACCAAGGCAGTTCAGCAGCTGTTAATCAAATGAGCCAAAGGGAGCTACAGTTTTGGGAAAGCCCCACCATGACCTGACAAACACTGGGACAGTCCTGCTGGGAGTGGCTGTGAAGACAGCTAACACAGAGATGGGGTTGAATTATTTGCTGCTTCATTTAAAAGCAAAAACTTAAAAGCATTTACTATCATAAGAAACCCTCTCCAAGCCTCACAGCTCTAGAGGTGGCGTGCCCTTCCACCAACCTGCATTTTACACTGCGTGATCCTGTGCTTGCCAGCATGCAGGCAGCCCTCCTGGCAGTGAGGGAGGGCACTGCTGAGCAGAGCTTGCCATCATTGCCACAGAGGCAGCCGGCAAGGGCTGCTGGACTGCTGTAAGGGGCAGCATTGGGCTCAGAGCCAGGGCAGCCTTCCAGGGATCTGTGAGCTCCCCTCTCCATCCAGCTTGCCCAATGCTTCTCTAAAACCAACATGGTCATCATGGCTTTTGTAAGCCTTCTGGTCCAAAAGCCTGCTTGTCCCCACAAGTGCTCCCATTCCCAACAAAACCCACATACTGTCAGTGTTTTAAGTCCTACAGTATCAAGAAACATTTTTTTTTTCACACACTACCAGGGGCCACGACTCTTCATAATGCTCAAGCTTCTGATCCAGACCCACTTTACACTACTGCTCTTGGCAAGAACAAAGTTCACTATCTGCAAAATGCTTTAACATGAAGTTTTTCATTCATTTTTACCACCACCTTCTCATAATGAGACATCTCTGCCTGGGGTCAGGTCAAGCCTACTATGGAAATTTCTTGCCTCCTGTTTTGTTGTTGATTATATCCTTAGGTAACCAGATCACAGAATCATAGAATCATAACAAGTCTAAAAGACCACTAAGATCACCAAGTCCAACTCTCATCCCATCCCCACATGCCCATTAACCACATCACTCAATGCCAAAACCACTTGTTTCTTGAACACCTCCAGGGACAGTGACACAACACCTTCCAGACAGCCTGTGCCAGCACCTCACCACTCTCTCAGAGAGGAATTTTTTCCTAATATCCAACAAGAACCTCCCCTTGCACATCTTAAGGCCATTACCTCTCACCCTTTCACTGTTAGCTGGGAGTAACACAACTCCTTTTCAAGTCATTACAAAGAGCAATATGGTCTCCCCTGAGACTCCTCCAGACTGAACGATCCAGGTTCCCTGAAGGTGAATGTCATCTGTCCATTTTATTCCACCTCAGGACAGCCCCAGTCACCAGTGCTGCACTCTGTAAAACTCAGTGAAAGGACAGTATGTGTCTAACCCAAGAGCTCAAAAGTAGCCAAGGATACACAGCAGTACTTTACAGTGCAGACTGATAATGGAACATTAGGTTTGAGATCAAGAAATCTGAGGATGTAAACATAGTTGCTGAATTAAACACCTATATGTAAAGAGGAAGATGGCAACAGCATGTGAAACTCGACAAACACCCTGGGTACTTTCAAAGAGATATTGCTCAGTCAGTGGCTCAGATTATAAAGGCGAGAGATCTTTATTAACAGAATTAGAGAGCATCTAAAGCTGGCATAAAGTCATCTAGAAACAAAACAAAGAGGGAATAGTAGTCCTAGTAAAGTTAACAGATGCAAACAAACTTTGTAAAGAAACATACACAATGAAGATGTTACTGAAAGAGTCAAAGAAAAATATGAGAATCTTTTTCCCTATTGGATCATATTTCTTTAAAATTTCCTTAAATAACAAGGATGCCGCTGCCCCGTTTCCCCAGCAAACAGACACCTGTCTGTGACATCACCGTGATGCAGCACCGTCACCGTGGTGACCTCTGTGAACGTCCCAACCCACTCCCCATTCCTCACCCCACGGTGCCATTGCGCTCCCTCGTGCTGCTTGGATTGACAATCCTTGTTGGCTGGGGAAACCCCTGTGCGCAGAAGTTTAGGTCCGGGGGCACAATCAGCCCCTAGAATGGACATATCTTCTTCAGAAACACCTCATATTTCTGCTGAGACTGATGACTCAACAGTCTCAGCTTCTCCTGCCCCACACAGACGGGGTAAAAGAGCAGCTCACGAAGCTGCCTTAGGACCAGAAAGAGAAGAAAACACTTCTCAAGGATCACAGGAGGAATCCAGTGCCAAAAGACAACGGCTGAATCCTCCTGAGAATGGCTCTTGGAAGGCCAAAGGCAATCAGTCGTTTCCATCCTTCCTCAAAAAGCTCCGGGAGATCGTGGACAGTGACCGCTTCCAGTCCATTTGGTGGAGCGACGATGGAAGCACCATTGTGATTGAAGAAAACCTGTTCAGATCAGAAGTGCTGGGAAGAACAGGACCTCTGCGTGTTTTCAAAATCAGTAACATGAGAGATTTCATCCAGCAGCTCCATCTGAACAAATTCTTCATTACTGAATGGGATTTACCAACATCAGCCTCACGTGCTAAACTGTCAGCAGCCGGAGACATGCCTGTTTCTAGTGAGGTACGCAGTCCCCCTTCCCATCGAACACGGCTTGGGACAGCTGGCATTGGTGGCCGGTCCCAGCTGAGGCGGCTGCAACTTGGTGGGACTGGGGTTTCCAAACCCACTTCTGTGCTGTGGAAATCCTTCATTCCTCTTCCCTGACAGTCCTCCCTGTTTGTCCTTTGAGATTCTAATGATTTGTTGTAGTACCTTTGTCTTTTCCAATTGGGAAATGGCAGCATCTAACTCTTCTCCTCTGCATTTTGCAGTTCCTCTGCTACTACAATCCGTATTTCCAAAGAGATTATCCCCTTCTGCAACGGAAGTTCAAGCGTAGTGTTGGCGTTCGATGGAGAGTACCAGCTGCATTCCCACCAGAGCTGGATGTGAACGAGGACCACCTGAGCAGCTCTCCGAAGGGACGGCCAGGCCCTGCGGCATCAGCGGGCAGTGAGCCCCGCAGCAGCAGCCAGGAAGCTGCTCCTGTTGCCTCTGCTGCTCCTGCAAATCACGCTGCCTCTCCTGAACCAAATGGTCCTTCTCCAGCATGGCAGGGTCCAGACAGCGGAGCTGGAGGTGACGGGGTTGGACGCCAGCACAATTTATGTTATAGGAAGTATAGATAAGCTAGGTACCGAGTGATAAGTGTACAGGAGTTCTAGAAATAAATGTTCTGAATATTTTCCAGTTGTCCTGTCCTGTTTCTTCATTTGATGCTTTCTCTTCCTATGCCGAAGGGTGGGAGGTACACGAGGGAGATTTCATTTCTGTGGTGTGGTCCCAGCAATGATGGCAGCACACGGCGGTAGCAGGGAGGTACAGGGTGTGAGCTGGAGCTGCCTGCTCCCCTTCCTTCTCTCTGCCTGTCCTCTCTGGGTGGGTGCCACGCTGGCAATGAGCCATTCAGCTCGTGGGGATCCCTGGTGGTCACGGAGGAGAATTTGGCTGTTCTGTGAGCAGCATGTGCCTGGCAGCAGCGCTGCCCTTCTGCTCACCGACCTGAGCCATGCTGAGCTTCTTGCCAGGGAGCAGCTTCCAGCTGTGGGCAGCCTTTTGGTGCAGGTGCGGACTGAATCCCACTGCAGCATGAGGTGAGCTCAGACAGCACGCAGATGGGCGCTTCAGAAACATCTTCCCTGGGGGGAGATTGTATTGCCCCCAGATCAGACTTGGTGGCAAAGGAAGAAGGGATCACAACTCTCTTGCTGGCAGAGTGGTGCATAACAATGTTGACAGAAGAAAATAGCAATGTCTTCAGAAAGGAAAGGCCTGGTTTTGGTTGGCAGGTGTTATTTATTTTTCCTCACAGAGGGTGTGAGAAGCTGCAACTGGAAGCTCCAGTTGGCTTCCCAAGATACATCTGTGCCATTTTAATGATGTAATTCCCCTCCAAGGTGGCATTTTCACTTCTCCTCCTGACCTATCGCTGTAATCTGGCATGAAACAAACTGCACTGCTATCAGCCCTGACATCTCAGGCCCAGAGAACAAAAGAATGGTTGTGATAGTGATGCAGTGAATGGGCTTTTCATCGTGTTCATCCCTGTGTGGATGCAGAGGGATGCCTTGCCAGCACACGCTGGGGCCAAGGGCTCTTCAGGTGAATACTGGTGATGCTGTTCACTTTTGCAGCTCCCATGGGCACAGCCCCTGATTCAAGAAGCATCGGTGTGGTGCTTCCTGGCTAATTACACCTTGCTCCTGCAAGGCTGCAGGTGACATTGGTGCTGTTGGGACCCTTTTCTCACCCTGCTCCATCAGATGAGATGCACCAGGGCATGATTTGCATGCAAGCCCTTCCTGTACATCCCAGATCTCAGAAACCGGCCTGGAGGCACAGGAGGTGGACAGCAGAGCACAGGGCTTTTTAGGATGTCCTACAGCCAACACTCTGCTTCCCGCTCTCCTGGGACAAACTAGAAGATGCTGGAGTAAAACACATGTGATGAATAACACAAACACAGCAAAATCGTTTATGTAAAGTACTGATGTGGGAGAAGATTATTCAGAGGTTTCATACCACAGAATGGCCTTGTGTCAGAAATAGAAGCATTTCCTCTGAACTCAAGAGCTTCTTGCACAGTGCTCCTGACGTGCTGGTGCAGAGACCCTTTTTGGGAGCGAGAGACACCGTCACTGCTCCTTTCTGAGCAGGGCAGAGCACAGCCAACCCCTAACACTCAGGTTGGGGCCAGGGAGCTCCCACTCCTGGGGCAGGGCCCCGTGGTCACCGTGAGAATCCAGGCAGAGAATCCAGGCCACGGAAATAAATCCAAATGAGTTTGCTTGCCATGTTTAAACCCATTTGCTCTGTAGGAAGCAGGGCTGTCAGCAGGGACAGGCAGCGAGAGGTGTGGGTATCTCACAACATGAGAGAGGAGATATGGAAGGCAGGAGATGTGGGATTTCTCTCTTCAGAGAGGATGTCAGCTCCAAGCAGGCAGGCTAGGTGTGCTGGGGACAGGATGGAAGCAGCCAGCACTTGGATGCAGGGAACTTCTCCCAGAAAGGGAAGGAGGGCTGCATACATCTGCCCCTTTCCTCAGCACCTCCTCCAGGTAGCTGCTGGAGATGGTACTTTGATATTACCTACAGGGGCCTCTTCCAAAATCACAAAATCGTGGAGATAGCAAAAGACCACTAGGATCACCATGTCCAATCATCAACCCATCCCCACCATGCCTCCTAACCACATCGCTCAGTGCCCCTTCTCTGCATTTCTTGAACACCTCCAGGGACAGTGACTCCCCAACCTCCATGGGCAGTCTGTGCCAATATCCCACCACTCTCTCAGAAAGGACATTTTTCCCACTATCCACCAGAAACCTCCCCTGGTGCATCCTAAGGCCATTACTTCTCATTCTATCACTGCTAATGGGAGAAGAGGCTGATCCCAACTTTGATACAACGGCCTTTCAGGTCATTGCAGAGAGCGATACGGTCCTTATAAATTTCCTTAATTAACAAGGATGCTGCTGCCCCATTTCCCCAGCAAACAGACACCTGTCTGTGATGTCACCGTGATGCAGCACCGTCACCGTGGTGACCTCTGTGAACGTCCCAACCCACTCCCCATTCCTCACCCCACGGTGCCATTGCGCTCCCTCGTGCTGCTTGGATTGACAATCCTTGTTGGCTGGGGAAACCCCTGTGTGCAGAAGTTTCTGTCCGGGGGCACAATCAGCCCCTAGAATGGACATATCTTCTTCAGAAACACCTCATATTTCTGCTGAGACTGATGACTCGACAGTCTCAGCTTCTCCTGCCCCACACAGACGGGGTAAAAGAGCAGCTCACGAAGCTGCCTTAGGACCAGAAAGAGAAGAAAACACTTCTCAAGGATCACAGGAGGAATCCAGTGCCAAAAGACAACGGCTGAATCCTCCTGAGAATGGCTCTTGGAAGGCCAAAGGCAATCAGTCGTTTCCATCCTTCCTCAAAAAGCTCCGGGAGATCGTGGACAGTGACCGCTTCCAGTCCATTTGGTGGAGCGACGATGGAAGCACCATTGTGATTGAAGAAAACCTGTTCAGATCAGAAGTGCTGGGAAGAACAGGACCTCTGCGTGTTTTCAAAATCAGTAACATGAGAGATTTCATCCAGCAGCTCCATCTGAACAAATTCTTCATTACTGAATGGGATTTAACAACATCAGCCTCACGTGCTAAACTGTCAGCAGCCGGAGCCATGCCTGTTTCTAGTGAGGTACGCAGTCCCCCTTCCCATCGAACACGGCTTGGGACAGGTGGCATTGGTGGCCGGTCCCAGCTGAGGCGGCTGCAACTTGGTGGGACTGGGGTTTCCAAACCCACTCCTGTGCTGTTGAAATTCTTCATTCCTCTTCTCTGAGAGTCCTCCCTGTTTGTCCTTTGAGATTCTAATGATTTGTTGTAGTACCTTTGTCTTTTCCAATTTTGAAATGGCAGCATCTAACTCTTCTCCTCTGCATTTTGCAGTTCCTCTGCTACTACAATCCGTATTTCCAAAGAGATTATCCCCTTCTGCAACGGAAGTTCAAGCGTAGTGTTGGCGTTCGATGGAGAGTACCAGCTGCATTCCCACCAGAGCTGGATGTGAACGAGGACCACCTGAGCAGCTCTCCGAAGGGACGGCCAGGCCCTGCGGCATCAGCGGGCAGTGAGCCCCGCAGCAGCAGCCAGGAAGCTGCTCCTGTTGCCTCTGCTGCTTCTGCAAATCACGCTGCCTCTCCTGAACCAAATGGTCCTTCTCCAGCATGGCAGGGACCAGACAGCGGAGCTGGAGGTGACGGGGTTGGACGCCAGCACAATTTATGTTATAGGAAGTATAGATAAGCTAGGTACCGAGTGATAAGTGTACAGGAGTTCTAGAAATAAATGTTCTGAATATTTTCCAGTTGTCCTGTCCTGTTTCTTCATTTTGTGCGTAATCTTCCTATGCCCAAGGGTGGGGGGTACACGAGGGAGACTTCATTTCTGTGGTGTGGTCCCAGCAATGATGGCAGCACACGGCGGTAGCGGGGAGGTACAGGGTGTGAGTTGGAGCTGCCTGCTCCCCTTCCTTCTCTCTGCCTGTCCTCTCTGGGTGGGTGCCACGCTGGCAATGAGCCATTCAGTTCATGGGGATCTCTGGTGGTCACGGAGGAGAATTTGGCTGTTCTGTGAGCAGCATGTGCCTGGCAGCAGCGCTGCCCTTCTGCTCACCAACCTGAGCCATGCTGAGCTTCTTGCCAGGGAGCAGCTTCCAGCTGTGGGCAGCCTTTTGGTGCAAGTGCGGACTGAATCCCACTGCAGCATGAGGTGAGCTGAGACAGCACGCAGATGGACACTTTAGGAATATTCATACTGACATTAATGAGAGACAGCTCTCTGAGCTGTTGTGTCACAACTCCTAACATTCAGAGAAGAAATCAGTAAAAAAATACCCAGAGTAGTCCCAAAGGGTGTTCTAGCAGAAATAAGCACATCTTTCTCTTTCCCTCTCTGAGAGAGTAATTAGATATATAGTCATCTGCCCCCCTGAAAGTCCCATAGTAATCCCAAATCTAAGCCTGAGGTCTGAGATTTTATATCCCTCCTTATAAGGTCTATTAACATTAATAAGTCATCCTACTCTAAGGCGTGTTAATTTACTGGCCTTAGTGATGCCTTGTGGCAACTAGTTCTACATTTGTTAGGGAATGCTGGAGAAATTACTTCTTAGTGGTAGTTCTGAACAATCCAGCTTCAAGAACATATTTTGTTATGGGGCAGAGAGGCAGATGCACATGCTGAATGTGATTTTTTGTGGTGTCAACCAAACTTCTCAACTTTCCCCTTAGTTACATCCCAGACAGTTACAGGAAGGAAGTCTCAATTTGAAAAAGTTGTGATAACTCTGTTTTCTCAGAGTCCAAGAGGGGGATTACTGGTAGGGGCTAATTCTGTAGGTGAGAGCAGGTGCTCTCTTGGTAGGATGTGGAAGAGATTCCATACAAAGCTGGACTAGGAAATGTATTTCTACATCATGATGAACCAGTTGCTTGAAATTTAGTTCCCACTTTATTTAAGAACAAAAGTGGAAGAAATACTGCTTGCACATTGGTGAGAAAAGAGAACTTGTTTCCAGGCAGGGGACAGGAAACCCAGGCAGATGAGTGCTACCTACAAGCATGGTAGGCTGGGAGCAGCCTTCACCTCACCAAGAGACTGAAAATCCTCCCTAGAAGAGGACTTGGTAGGTGTTGGGACTGAGGCTCCCAGTCTGTAAGCCCTTCACTTGAGAGCTGACAATGTTCCTTGCTTGTTTCTGATGACAGCAGGAATTATGTATGAGATACCAGAAACAAATTTTTAGTCGGTCGTGTTCCCATCAGCAATAAAGCTATAATTAATAACACCATTAATAAAACACTGGAAGACACTGGCCACGAGAAGGGCTGTTCTGAAGCCACAGAGGCTGATCAAGGTACTTACAGCTCCCAAATTTCAGCGGGCATGCGTGCACATCCATTGGGAAGTCCTCCAGGTGCATGGGGCACTCTGCATGAATTGTTAGCCTACAAGACAGAACACAGGGCATGATCAGAAACACCAGGCTGCAGAGGACCCCACCTGGCCCTTCTGCCATGACATCTTCACACTGCATCCATCAAAGGCAACAAAGGCCTCAATGTGGTCACTAACCTCTGGGTCTCTGGGCAGAAGGCCATCAGCTGCTGAGCACAGCAAGCACACCAACCTGGCCACATTGTATGTTTTATGAACTCAGCTCTACTGACTGAGTTTATCCACTCAGTGTAATCAGAAAATCTGCCAAGGCCCAGGTCTTGTGTTTGCTTACGAACTGTGCAAAAAGAGCTCATTAAAGCCTGGTGTCAGGGGATATCTCATGGACCATGCTGAGAAACAGAGGAAAAATGCTTCCAGGGACAGCTAACATGGCTTTTTCTTCCCAGTGGCCTGGAAGGAGCTGAGGACTCAGATTATTCAGTGAAGCCAGTGTGCTTCATGTATGCTGAACAAAGTCAGAGCCTTGTGCCCCACCACGTGTAGGGCACCACAGCCCGTGTCCCCAACCAGTGGTGGGGGGGAGAGGACGCACAAGGCAGATGCAGAATTGAGCATCGTGGGCCTGTTGTGGGAGTGCAGGATAACTTGTGCCCTTCAAGCATCCATCATATCCCAGTGGGATGCCCTGTCAGGAAGTGGCCTCATGAGGGAGGCACAGCCATCATCACAGCACGCTGCAGAACACGGGGCCAGGCATGAAAGGTTCCATTATAAAGGGCTCTAAAAAAGGAAGCTCTAAACTCTTCTTCCTTGTTGAAGTATTAAAAAGCCTGCAGACTAGGAGGGAGAACCAGAACAGATGACTTTCCAGGAGACTTCTTCTCTGGTGGTAAAGTTTGGTCTAAAAAAGACCTGCTTCTGATGGCTCAGAAATAACAGCCTCTTACAGAAGTAAGAGAGGGATGCAAAGAGTGAGTGCACAGCCTGAAGGCTAAAGGTTGCCTGTGGAAAACTCAGGTCAAGAGGCACAGTGGAAAACTTCTAGCAAGACATATTCCTTTAACTGCAAAATGGTCTCCTAACTAAAAGAAAATGTTGGGATTAGTTACTGTCCACGGAAAAGTAGAGAGGAGATGTTTCCATGGGTGAAATGGTTCTGTGAAGAAAAAAAGTTTTAATGTTGCCATCAAAGAGTTTTGCTGGACAAAAGCAAACACTTCCCAGACACTTCTAAGCATCTCTCTGGGGAAATCAAGCAGAGGGAAGGTGGTTTGGGGCTGGCAGGGCTCTGGGACCACTCAGCAAAGACAGAGGCTGTGGCAATGGTGTCTGCAGGCGGCAGATGGTGCTGCAGGAGGCAGGAGTGAGCTCTGTGCCAGGGATGGAGCAACAGCACACACCTGCAGAGCTGCTCCACTTTGGCTGCTATACCCTGGAAACATCCCATCAGCAATAAAGTTTGCTCCACTGGGCAAAGAAAGGAGCCTGGTGATTTTGGACTCATATCCAGCCTCCCCTGGTGCTTTTAGAGGATGTGCAGAAGCTGGCATCCCAGGAAGAGGCACTAAGGAGGTGGAGGAGCAGAGCTGAATGCTGCTACAACTTGGATGGCATAGGGTGGCCAAAGTGCATGAACAGGGGCCCCTGCAGCACTCTCAATGGGTATAAAATCCAGCAAATCCATCCTCTGGAGAGGTCTGTGAGGATAGGCATATGGCCCCATTGCAGTCTACATCTTAGTCTTGTACAGCATGGCAAAGGAAACAGGTGAGGAAATTGGTTTCCTGTGGCCTTCTACATCTCACCCCTGGGTAGGCCTGTGGTACATCCCTGCTCTGTAATTCAACAGAAGCAAATGCTCATTTCTGCTGTTTTTCAGTGCCAGGTACCACCGTCCTGCCTCCAGTGGGTACATCTGCCCCAGAATCAACCACACAAACAGCAACTCCAACAGTCAGGACAGGCTCTGTTCTGGTAAGCAGTGCTCAGCTAACTCAGCACCACCAGGACGTGGCCTCAAACACCCCACACAGCTCTCACCCCAACCACAGTTCATGCAAAGCTGCATACTCTGGCCAAGTAATCATAGGTTTAATATGTCTGTGCAAGTATACTCCACGTCAAATAGAGGAGACCAGTGGATGTTTATGAAGAAGTACAAAACCCAGGCAAATTCAGAACTCTTGACAAGCCTATGAGCTCAGTGGCACAAGGATTTACTTCCAAGGAACAGTAATGATGCTACCAACCAACTCCTCCTTCACTTTTATGTCTCTTTTTTTGCAATCCGGGTAAAAATTAAGACTTCATGAAGCAGGTATAAAAACCTGGTAGCAAGCTATGGGTTAGACAGCCTTGCTCCTCTCGTTCTGTTTCTTGTGAAATGTGCCAGCTTGAAGATGGAGAGCTTCATTGTTTGCAAGCATGTTCTCACTAGCTTTATCACTCCATTCTTTCTGTTTCCTTTCCAACTGCAGTGGACTTTTTGCTTCTAGTATTTGTCATTGTCACTTGCATAAAGGAAATGCTGATGCACAAAATTCAGCATTCCACCTGTCTCCCTCAGGAGGCCACACAAGACTTTTCCTTTTAACCTTCCTGATGTTTCTTTGGCTTCACCAATTGCTTTATGATTTCAAAAGGCTCTTAGCTGGATGTTCCCAAAGCCAGCTCTTCCAAAGGACTTTTCTTCCTTCTCAGCGCTTTACTTCTGATGTGTCCTGAATCCCCAACAAGCAGAATGGCCTATTTCATCCACTGTACTGGCTGCAAATTTTGACTGTCATCAACAGCTATGGATAAGGCTGACCACAAAAAACTCAAGAGAGCACAGATTATGGGCTCAGTAGCTGTGCGCCACTCAGAACAGACAGAAAGAGTCTCAAAGGGCACCAGGCAGCAGCAGATCTGGGCACAAGTTGGCCTTGGCCATACCCTCCTGCTCAATCCAGGCCATAGCCACCACGAGCAACTGTTGTCAAGGGAAGGAGACAACTTTATAACAGTTCAGGATGACTTCAGTTGTGTGGGAAAACAGCAGTCACATTTTACATCTGGAGTGTGTTTTATTAGCTGAGTCAGTAAGAAAAACCAAAATACAATAAATCCATCAACAAACTACTGAAAAAACAACCTAATCATCTACCTCTACTGCCCACAATTGGAGAAGGGTTTTCAAGTCTCCTGAAATTAAATAAAAAGAAGAACGCCGTATCATCTCAGGGAGATGAGTTTAGTTCAGCAATTTCAGCTAGCCTGAAGTCAGCACGTTCGCAGACAATGCTTGCTGAAGGGAAAAGGAGTGCAGCAATCTTGTTCTCAGATATTCTCCTTGGCCTGAAGCCTCTGCCTTCACCTCCCTGAGATGCTCTGTCCCACCTCCCTGTATGCACTATTCGCTCCTGCACACCCCTCTGCACCCCTTGGCTATCCTTCACCCCCCTTCACCATGCCCTCTCCTGCATGCGCTCATCTTTCAGCACACTAATTAGCAGCGGTATTTAGGTGAGCTGCGGCATCAATCACTGCTCAGCAGAGAGCCCACGTCCCCCTCCCCTGCCTGAGCCTTCCCTGCCACCTCTTGTTGCTGGAAGAGGACTCCTCAGCACCATATGCTCTGCCTAATGAAACGTCAAAATGTCAGACTAAGAGGAATGTATCTCACTTCCCAGACAATTACCACGGCCTCTGCTGCATTTGGGTAGAACAGTTTGTTGCAGAAAGCCTCATCTTTGTTCCTGACCCTATACAAGCCAGCCACGGAGGTCTGGACATCTGAGCCTTGAAATGCCTTCACAAAGCCTAACCAGAATGTGAAAAATAGCCGGACTGTCAGCAACCACATCCTCCAGCTGGTGTATCCTTCGGATCTTCTGTACCAGCCACCAGCAATAACTTGTGCAGAACTGTCTTGGAATTGAACTGCAGACCCCTCGCGTTTTCCCTCTGCATCTCTGCCACAGCAGCACCAGAAGTGGAACACCCAGTGAGAAGCCATGTTTTCCTCTTTAAAGTCATGGAAAGCCCTTTGAACTGCTCAACACAATGGCAAGAAGCGTGAGTCAGGCTAAACATACCTCTCCCAGGGCTGGCGGTACAACAAACCTCTTCAGCTGCGTTCTCATGGTTACGGCAGCTTAGCGAAGCCTTTGATGTGTCATTAGAGCCCCTGTCGTTACCTGCCTTGTGCTGCAGGATGAGCGAGAGAGCCGTGGTCCAATTTCTGGGACGCAAAATGTAATAATCCTTTGGTGTACGTGTGGCACAAAAACATGACAGCACCCCGCACAGCAAAGCCAACTTTGTTTATGCCAAGGATATTGCTTGAGTTTTGTCCTGATTTATCCTCCAAGAGATTCATTAATAACCACAGTCAGGACAGATAGGTGGTGTTTATGGTTCGGGCTGCTCTCAAATCTAGGTTAGGTTTAATTGCTGGGGTTTGAGTTTAAAAGCCAAGGTGCTCCTGGAATCTTTGTGCTGGATATTAAAGCACCAAATTCACTCTGCAGCCTCCGGAGATTTCAGCCCGTGATGGCAGGAATGCAGGGAGAAGTGGTGATCTCTGAAGATTTCTCCCTCCTGGGACAGCCTACAGAAAACCAAGCCTAGAAAATAGGTCGTTTTTGCCTCTGGATCCACTCTGGAAACTGTCTGGAAGGGAGAAGCTTCAAAGTGGCTCTGCAAGCCCTCAGCTCATCTAATCAGCTGTGTGCATGCTCAGCAGTCTGCTTTGGTCTGCTCGGGTCCATTTGTGGGAAGGTGGGAAGAAGCCAGAGAGCTGCACAATAGTCCAAAGTGCCCAGAGGAGCTGGTTTTGTGGTGTCTGAGCTGCTCCTCTGGCAAAGAACTATGGCTGCAACTCCATCATGTGGAGTAAAGACAGTAAAGACAATCCAAAGGCTTTGCTGGGAGTGACCCTGCAAGACCTGGTGACTTCAAAAAGCAGGCTGGGTGTCCCTGCTGCTTTGCCCCCAACTTATCCAGGGCTTCAATTTTCCTTTCCAGGTGCTCGTTGCCTTTAGCAATACAGGTTTCTGAGACACGCAGCTGAATGCATCACCCCGGCAGTAAAAGAAAACATCCTCTGAGTGCATAACTTGAGCACATACTGTCTGGGAAGCACTCTGACAATAAGCACAAAGCCTCGACATGCCACTCCGACAGCCCCTCTGAAGAGCAGAAGAGCTCTTTAAAGCCTGGATTCACACAGCTGAATCCCATCGGCACAGCATCAAGCTTTCTCTGTTTTCATGTTTCAAGGCCAGGAAGAACCAGAACATTATCGATGTGCCCCACACAAATTGAGGCAGAGATTACACTGCTGCAGCAGCTGAGTTTTTGTCCGTGCCTTATGTAAATCCACGCACAATCCCTAGTTTGCTGCACTCAGCTCTGACACCAGTGCTTTGAGGCCTTGCTCAGGCTTTGTGAGCTACTCAGATCATGTAGGAGCTCCAGAAACAAGACAGCAGAGGCAGGGCTACGTGATAAGGCTGTGTTTCCCACACCCTCGAAGGCAGCCAGAGCAGCAGGGAAGAGGCTGAGGGACCAGTAATCCTGTCCATGCCTCAGCAGCCAGAACGAAGGGAATACAGAAACCCAATTTTGTGCTGCGGTCACGAAGGTCATCTCGTCACCTCGGTGCCAAGCCTGAGCCAGGGATCAGATGTGTGCACTGTGGCACTGCACTGATCTGAGAGGAGGCTGTGCTGTGACTACGGGCAGCCTCTGGATGCCCAGCTACAGCAAGTGTGCAACTCCCTGAAGCTCCGATCAGTGACAAAGAGGCTCTCTCTGAGAGTTATAAATATTGTCACACAGGTGTAATTTTGCTGGATGCATGTGTCAGATGTTCTGTTCCACCAGAGCAGCTTCATCCATAAATGTAAGCTTTGACTAAGAGAAGTTGGCTTTCACAGCAGGATAAATAGCAAGAGACACGTCTCTAATTGCACATCAGCAGAGCTGATCCCTCAAGGATATTGGCTGGTACAAGGTAAAGGAGGAGGATATGTCTCAGGAGTCAAACTGCATGGCAAAGATCCAGTCCTGATTGAACCTGGAAGGGACTGCCTGGGCCAGAGGCAGCACACAGCCCTGATAGCCCTGCACTGACAGCATGATGTTCACACGTACTACAGTTCTCAGTGATGGAATGCATGACCTGAGCAGGGTCTCCCTTGCAAAGACATATACATTGAAGAGGGACAAAAACAGAAACAAAGGTAGGTCCTTTGTGGCTTCCTTCATGCTCCCTCCTTCAATGGGAGTGGGCAAAGCTGAAGGATATGCTGAATTTACATTAACAGCCCCCGTGTCTCTGCTTCCTTCAAGAAGCTCATTCCCACAAACCTTGTGATGCTGGCACCTGCCCAGCCCTAAACGGAAGAGTAAATTCAATACTTTCTCTGTCACACAAAACTTGCTGAAGGTAACGGTTGTTTGATGAATAAAGAACAAACAAAGTGATATAAAAACCCTGAAATTAGGTCTTTTTTCTGCCTTATGCCAGTAGCTCTTCTAATACTGTACAGTCAGACAATGATACAAAGTGGGGGAGCGTTAGTCATCCACATGCAGGTCAGACAGCCAGGAACAGAACTGAGCCCTCAAGTCAAATTGGGCTTCTCTCTTCATTTACCCCATCTGCCTCAGTAACATGAGATCCCTGATGTTCAGAGACCCAAACCCCCAGGGCACTGGCAGGATTAACTCATATCTGAGAGCTGCTGCACAAAAGCAGAGCATTGTTTATCAATGTAGGCTGTAAAACTTGCTGATGCTGTAGATCTGCAGCCAGCGCAACTGTGAAGAGATGAAATCCTGTCTGATCCTCAAAGAGCAGAGGTGAAAGTGCACCATCTCAGCAAACCAAACACACAGAGAAGCACGTTACTGGCTTGAAGACAGAGGCAGGGAAAATAATTCTTGCAAATAAAAACATGCACCTTTCCACAAACACCTCGGTACCATTTTCTGCCCATCTATGAGTAGTTTGCTGCTTCACTTATAGGTCCATTTACCTTGGAAAGTGGATTAGCACATCACCCCCAGGTGGCAAACATTATTTACATGGGTGAATAGCTTTTAAGAATACAGGAACCTCTCAACAGCTCCTGAATGAACATACACTTAACCCAACCTCCACCTGTTGCAGTTTCTAATAAGTGTATGTACTAGAGCCATTCTTGAGAGATGCAGAGCGTTCCCAGGCATGGTTCCCAGCAACCACCCATGTGCAGAAGGAAGGCCCCATTGCTGGAGCTCACAGCTGAATGAGGCAGCTCGTAATGCTGCCTGAGGACTCCTGCTGCACAGCTGGCCTGTGGCTGCGACTTCTGCTGGAGACCAGTTTTTAAAAGCTGGTGAGTTTTTTCCTAGTGATGACCACTGATTACACAGAATGGGATTTTGGATTCCGTGAAGTAGGAAGAAAACCCTTGTTCTTGCAAGCAGGCTTCACTGGGCTCTGGGGTAATATGCTGAACAAATTCAGATCTGTTCTCAAGCTAATGTTTCCTACCTTTACCAAAAACCTGACTTCATATCCCATCAGAGACCAGGAACACAAATAACCTCAGTGGCAAAGAAATTCCACAAACTATAAGGTCTTCCACCTCATCACAGAAAAGAAAGAGAAGTCAACACAAAAGATGAGAAAAAAGCTACTTGCACAAATGTGCTGAAGTTGAAGACCAGTGATGGTAAGAAATAAGGATAGTAGGGGTAGCAGCAGGCCAACACTTCTATGCTAACAGCCAATGAGAGTCCATACAAACAGATGTTATGTACCCTTGGGGTCCCATGGTAGCTTGCATGTGTATCTGGAAGACCCCGACGCACAACCTCACCTCATGGTGTACAAGAGCGTGCCGTTGTCCACCAGGCGCAGCAGCTTGTTGGGTGTTGTCATGTTATGGGCAACTGATTTCTTCCCATTGTGGAAGAAGGTATCTGGAGTCCAGATCTTACTGGCCAGCAGGTTGTTCAGAGGAAGGATCTTCATGGGACCATCGAACTTCAGCCTCTCGTCTCTCCAGGACTGCCGGAAGAAGACATCAATGGTGTATTCCTTTGTGGAGAAAGGAGAGAAAAATGAGTCTTACCCTTTTCTGTAAACACCTCTAATACTTTATAGTCAGTGATAGAAACTGGAGTGGTGTTAGTCATCTACAAGCATATCAACAGCTAAGAGTCAGACCAGAGCAAAAACCCTACAGCTCAGTGGAGACCCCGAGGCAAAATGAGATTAGCATGTGGTGCCTGCATGTGGGCTGCCATTCCTCTGAGCCACGCCACCCCGTGCCCTTTCTGGGTCTGTGTCACTCGAGGGAACTGCCTGATGCCATCAGCACGAGCTGCTCCACTGCTCACCTCTGTGACATGTGCCTCTTCCTGCTAAAAAAGGATCTCATTAGTTCCCAAGGTTTTCAGAGAGAGACGAGGACTTTGGAAAATCTGTCCCAGCTGTTCTTCCCCTGCCATTGCGGTTTCATAGTCTTTATTTATGGGCTCCTGGAGGCTGCAGAACCAACTAAACTTATCATTGTGAGTGATTTCTTTCCTGCAGCTCTTCTCAGCAGCATTTAAAAGCTGCTGCACATCACTTTCCTATAGGTCACAGAAATTCCTACAGGTTTTGCAGCAGATGGCAGCTAAGCAAAAGCATCTCAGAAAAGAAATTCAGCTTCACTCCCTGGCTACAGAGCCATTGTGTCCAAACATGAAGAGAGAAAGAGAAAACCTGATGGTCCCACAGCTCTTACCCATATGAGATATTCTGCCCCTCCACAGAAGGTGACCATCCTTTAGTGTCTTAAGTTCAGTAAAGACATGAATCCAAATGAATGAGTCTGTATCCATAGGAGGTAGGTTTGGTAAAGTACTTAGTGGGATAAGAGCTATCTTAGTTAGAACCCTTTGCTCCTATTAAAGCTAAGGAAACACCCCCAAAGAAAAGAGATACCATACAGATATTCTTCCTCTCTTTTTTTACCCTTCTTTCCACAAGAGCATCGTTTCCAGATCACCCCTTCCAAGAAACACACTAACTTTTAGGCTATGCTCCTCTCTGCCTTATGGAAATAACTGAGCACACGAAGACTGAGTCCTCCTCCTGATTCCATCCACCAAAGCATAAAATTCTCTTGATTCCTTATTATTATTATTTTTTTCAAATTTCTTGGGGACTAAGGCAAAGCTGCAGGAGATCACTACCGAAGATTTGGGCGTATGTCAGGTCCCATCAGGCTCTCCTTTCCCAACCAAACTGAAAGTGAGACAAGAAGTCCCTCGGAGCATCTCCGGGAGAAGGCGCACACGTCCTCCTCCGCGCTTCATTATCAGCTGCTGTCCTCCGCGCTGCACGGTGGCTCTACCTGCCTCTCCTCCATCACCATAATTACAGTCTGTGTCTGCATCACGATGCACAGGAGCAGCTTTCCATCGTGATGAGTAATGGCTGTGGGAGGGAGGGAGCCAGCTCATCAGGAAGATGTGAGCGGGGAGGGAGGGACTTCCCCGCTCCCAAGATGAAAGGAACCCCCACGGAGGAGTGGGCTCTCCCCATGCTTCCCGGGGAGGTGGGTTTTTTCTCACACATCCCTGAGAACATTTTACACCAGAACAGCACGCTCAAACACATTCGCCATGCATTTGTAAAATACACGGAACCAAAGCACGCGCTGGGGAAATAATTTATTATTCTTTAACTGTCTCCCTAATTTTAAATTCATTTTGTCAAATCACATCGCAGAGAATACCTTCCTCTTTTCGATACCTCATATTTCTTCTTCACAGTTCATTATACATGCTCCCTTAATCAAATATGCTCCACCTTGGAAGTAATTATCAGATACTCCCCACGGGCTAAGATTGCTGAATGTATTACGGGTCTCTGCTGCAGCAGGAAAGCGAGAGAGATGAAGAGAACTCAGCTGAGATTCACACTTGACATTCAGTTAACTTCTCACCCAAGAAGAATAGGTCTTTCCAAAGCCAGATGGGGCTGTGTGTGGGGTTAGCACCACAGAGAAGCTTAGTTCTTCACCAGACTGTCAGTGGGGCAACCAAAGAGATGCTCACAACCATGTGAGCATGCAAAATTGAACTTTCCCTGCTTTGAAAGGACTGCGAGATGCCAGACAACATTGCTTGGCCCAACTGGAGGGGGCAATGGTTGCTCCCTGCTGAGCTCAGCTTCTTTCAGGCCCAGACCTTCCCACCAGCCGGCCCCAGCAGCCAGAACCCATCTGCAGAAAGGGCCATAAATGCACAATGTCCTCATGTGGCAGCCCTGACACTCTGAGCAGCCACAGCCAGGCAGCTCCTGTGCAGCGGGGCGCGCATGGAACTCAGACTGCAAGACACGCTATTGAGAAAGCTCACTATTAATTATGCTCCACAGTCCTGTTTTAATTAGAAGACAAACTGATGTGGGAATACAAGCCTAGATTCAGACCTCAGGCCTTTTCATTAATAATTTTCCCTGAACATGTCAAAATATCACAGTGAGTTCACTCTTTTTTCTAATTTGCCTCCTTCCTGGTTCAAGCACTGGGGACTGTTTGTTGGAGGAATCCATCCTCTTCTGGCACTGCCATCCACACAGGCTGGGCCCGAGTGTCCTCCCCTCTCCCAGGACCAAGCACCCCTGCCTTGCCAGGCAGTTCCCAGCAGCACTTACCATGTCTGTGTCTGAGACGGGGCCAAAACTTGTCACGTAAATATCTGTCTTGACTTCGGTTACACTGTCTAGAAAAAGAAGAAAAGAAAGAAAAAAAGAGGAAAAAGCAATTAGATAATAGAGTTCATTTGTCCAGCAAGGAGGCTGGGTTTTCACAGCAGATGCCAGCCTGGCAAAGCCCTTGGTGAGCTGGCACCATGCTCTCCACTGCACCTAGCATGACAGCTGCTTTTTATCACTTGCAATCAAGCAAATCCCTCTCCGAGCAGCTCTGGTGCTCTCCAGTTACACCAAGATGAGTTTGTCCCATGCAGCTTGATGCTGTGTATTTACCAAACGCACACAGCTACTCAGTGCATAACACAGCACAGATCCATTTTCAGCATAGAGGTATGCGCTGAAACGCCTTTTAATCTGCAGTCCCTTTGTGCCTCCCCGCCTTATAAACAGCCGAGCAATGTTCTACCAGTTTTAGGAAACCTGGGTATTGTTACAGCTTCAGGCTTGTCTGTACATACAAAGAATCAATATTCGGATTGCCTTTTTTCTCGTGCCATGCTTGCTGTTCTCCTGATGAGCAACTGCACTTGCAAAGCTGCTGCCCCCATGCATCGCACAAACAGCTGCATCCCAGTGTGCTGCCCCCGGGGATGCTGAGCTCCAGACACTGCCCATTGCCTCCCTTCCTTCTTGGAGCATCAAAACTTGGGGCAATGTTACTCATGTGCCTTCAGGTCGAGATGAACCGAAGTGCTGCCCTGAACAAGGCCAGCAGCAGGCATTATTCACACCACACAGCACACACATTGCTCTCATTTTGACTCCCTTCATTACAATCTCGGCGTGTTCGCTAAATCAAATCTCTGCTGCTGTCCCATTTTGCAGGGAAAACAAGGCACAGCAAGTGGGTGACATTCCGGATTCACATCGCTATGCTCTCTGCCCACTGGGTTATACTGGGAAATGATGAATGAGATGAGTTCAGCACTACGCTACCATAAATCCTTTCTGCTTTAGGGACAGATCATGCAGTCGTGCTCCTTTTGTATAGCACTGGCTGGCTGACAGCTACTTTCCCAATGGAAGAATCAATTTAGAACCACAAGTAAGAGCTTTATTATATATATTTATCTGTAGTGTCCCATTGTGGCTACTGCAACAGCTCTGAAGGTAGCCTGGATGGCCCATTGCTCAGCTCAGCTACGGAAATCCTTCCATCCTCTGACAGTTACTTTGTCGTATTATGAAGCTTAGCTTTGTGCTTCAAAGTTTTGTATCCAAAAATAAGATAATGCATTCTGTCAGGGTTTTCTCCTTAATGGCTCAAATATATGTATACATGTCTTTAGTTATTATGGCTGGCGAGCATCTGACGCAGCCTGTGGCTGGTATTTTTGTGCTATATAAGTAACCCTTGATCTTGTCTGGATGTGATAAAAAGAAGGTTAAAGAGAAATATGTATGCAATACATATCTTTCTGAAACACCCGGAAGCAAATGAGACAGCATCCTAAAGTGAGCTCTGTAAAACTTAAATACTTGGGGTATTATCTCCACCTTCCTCCAAGCAAGTCCCCAAATGAGATATACAACAGAAAAGAAACCTCCAGCAAAGTGAGGCTCTTCAATGTATACTGCAAGAGAAGACTCATTATATTTCAGCGAAAACAATATTTCTCCCTCACCTCTTCTTTTCCTGGTGTTCAGCTTGCTCACCATAAATAATTTGCAGCTGTACATCTCAGAGCAGCTCCATGGCTGCCCATGCAATGCAGCAGCCAGGTGAGCCTGGTGGGAGCTCTGCAAGTTGTGGGGCAGCTCCAGCACTGGCACACACTGGGGTTATGGGCTCAGACAACTAGTTACTATCAGTCCCATAAAATTGGGGAAACTGGGCTCCCTGCATCGCTCATGGCAAAAACCAGACTGAACCTTCCCATTAATATGCACTCCTAAGGCAGGGCAAAAAACAGAGAGGATCTGGAGGGATTTCTGAAATTGAACCATTCCTGAGCAAGCAGGGATTTCATCAGAGCAGGGGAATCCTGTGATGAGGAAAATACCAGCAGAGCAGCTCCAGCCCCTGAGATTTGCTTCCTGCATGATGCTGAGACCTGAGGACGCCTGCACTGCTCACAGCCTTGTGATGGTGAGACCTCCTCAGCCCTGCAGCCCCAGCAAAAAGGATCTGCACACACCTGGACAGCACTGGGGCAGAACTGCCTGCCCCAGTTCCACAAGCACAGCAGAGACACCCCAGTTCCTTCCCAGCCTGCAGCCCAGATGCCAGCAGAGATGTGATAACTAAGCAGAGGGCTAGCACTATCCGTAGACCTCTTGCAGAACATCTAGCAGCACCGTGTTCCTGGCTGCTGCCACCTGGGGACTGGGAATAGAAGACAACACCTGGAAACAACTATAGGACTAGAAGAGCAAGCGATTGTTGAACATGAGCAGAGTTAAGTCACGCAAATGTCGTGTCCTGCTCCTCAGCCATTTAGAACCATAGAATCATTAAGGTTGGAAAAGACACTAAGATCATCTGGTCCAGCTGCTGACCCACCAGCACTGCCCCTGCTCTCCCAGGCACAAAGTCCCTCCGTGTGGGTAACGCTTTGCTCCCGCTGCACGCATCCCACTGCTGGGCAGATCTGCAATGCAAATGTAAAACAAGTGCTGCAACATCCCTTCCCACGGCGTTACCATGGCACTCCCTACACCTGCCTGCTCCTTAAAGCCTCTCCTTTCTTTCTTCGGGAATTTGCTACATCCTGAGTGCAGGCAACAAACCCTCAATTAGCATTATGCAGAGGGCTGGATTCTGCCACCCCATGCCAGCAGGGTGGGCTGCCTCCCTTTCACACGCAGTGTAAAGCAATGCTTTGAGGTTTCCTTTCCACAGCAACCACTCGCCCATCCCCTCCCAGCCCTGGTTTCTCTGTACACAACCAGGCAGAGGCGGGCATCCCCCTCCCCGCACTCCCCTCCTTTAAGTGCTCACGGCTCCCCGGGCCCGTGAGGAGATGGTTATTATTTACCAAATGACTGAGTGCTATTTTTACTGGCTTCTTGGAAGCTCTGGGAGCAGAGGCAGAGCCGGAATACAAATCACTGCGCCTCTCTCCTCCCGGCTGTGGATGGCAGCGCTGCCTCGAGCGCGTACAGGGGGACTCAGGGGCGGGGGGTAGGGGTGGGGAATGGCTGTGAAGGCTCTTACTAAACGTCCTGATGCACTCATCGAGTGCTGCTTATTAAAGAATCTCAGCCGCATTATAAACGACTCGTCCGGCTTGCGTTTCGGCTCTGGATGTGCCAAACACGTTCTCGCTTCCCAGCTGGGGTTCCCGGAGCCGCAAAGGGATGCACCGGAGGTTCCCCGCTGCTGCGTGCTGATAAAACGGGGGCAAAGCCGCCGCAGCTCCGTGCTGGGGATTCCGGGCTGCCATGCTGACGTAGGGAAGGCTGCGCAGCCTCAGCTCGCCGAGGAGCTGGGTGAAAGAAGGACGGGGGTTTCTGAGATAACTGCACCGAGCAAAGAAAAGGATGGTGCTGTTGCAGCACCCAAGGGTACCAGCCCAAAATCTGCTCCCGGACAGCTCCTGTATGCGTGCCGTGAGGTCACCATGCAGAGAGAGGAGATGGCACAGCCATCCCTGCAGCACGTCACCCAGAGCGAGCGCATCGGGTGGCACGGTGCGTTGGAGCCCAGCATCTCCAGGAAGGGAAACACAGAAGGGCAGTCTGTACAGCCAGCCCCACCCTCCTGCCTTCCCCCAAGCTCTTGCCTCTATAACTAATAAGCAGCAGCAGATCATTTTTGCGGCTGCTTTTCGGGTGTCTTCATTCTCATTTTCTCAGCTTTTCGCTGTGGGGGATTTAATTTCCTAGCGGTGTCAGCCTCTGGAACAAATGAGGAATAGGATATCCTCTCCTCCCACACCCTGTGCTGCAGCCCCAGGAGAGCAGCCTTTGAGGAACACAGAGCTGACCTGTGCCATTGCCCCGGGCTGTGCTGCCCTTGGAAGTGGTACACTGCAACCCCACACCTCACCCCGAGCCCTCTCGGCTCATCGACATCTCAGTTCCATTGCACCAAACTCACAGTCTGTATTTCCGAATGCCACCTGGCTGCTTTTAGTGCCTCAGCATCCTTGAATACAAAATGACTTGTCCAGAAGCAAAAGCCACTCTCACACCACATGCGTGTGCCCAGGTTTCACTAATACATCCTCTGAATTTTTCCCTTAATTGGATGACAGGATGCACAGGTATGCAAAATAAATAAAAACACAAGAATATACATAAGATGCTTTAGTCATCTAATCTGTCTGCCTTACAGAGGAACAAACTGTCACCACCTCCACTAAGAACACAAACAGCAGAGAGCTCTGTGATGAACCTTGCTGTCTCCAAAGGGAGGGCAATCCTGGAGGCAGGTATTCTGCCCAGACCTGGCACCTCTGGTGGCATCCACCTCTCTCTAGTGAGAACAGGAGGAGAGGAGTGTGAGGGTCCCATGGATGAAGGCTGGCAGTAGCCTCACATTCCAACCTATAAAGGGCAATGGGGCTAAAGACAACGGGATGCTCACCCACTGCAGAGTGGGGTCAGCCAAGGACTGTGCATAGGGAAACTTGTTCTCTGCAAAATAAACCACAGCGCGAGGAAAGAAACAATATAAATGTCTGAAATAAATGTCTTATCTCAGCAAAAGCAGGGGTGAGTAAAAGCCTGCAGGGGATTGCCAATGAGACGTTTGGATCAGATCCGTATCTAGCTCTGCTTATATGTCATCAACTATTTGTCTAATGTGGTTTGCTCGGCTGTTAGCTTGTTTTCAGACACGGTCTCACAAAGTGGAGATAACTCAGCCTGTGTAAGGGATCTGACCTCCCTCCATTACACTCCCAGTGACTTCTGAAGACTTGGGATCAAACAGACTTCACAAATAAAAAGGAAACAAGGCTGTTGGTCACTCTCCTTGAAAATAACAGCCAATTGCACCCAGTGCCCTTCACAGGAACTGGACAGGGGGCCAGCACCTCCATACCTGACAGATGCCCATTCCCAAGGACCACTGCTACCACCTGGGTTCAGGTTCTTCAGGTTACATGGGGAGGGCCAGCTCAGCCTTTGGAACAAAGCAGCCTCCCTGCCTCTTTGTTCCAGTGCCTCACACCATTTGATCCCATCCAGCAATCCTCTCTTATTTTTTTCATTCATCTGCATAATTTCACAAATCTTGCAAGGACTTGACATCTTTGAGGTACCTGCTTTCCTGCCAGCCTTTGTTCAGACCGGCAGATCAGCTCTAAAGCTTTCAGAAGACAAAAGGCAGAAAGAAAGCTGTGATAAACCTCACCCCATTAGGAGCTCAGGCAGAAAAAACTACCAAAAAGGCTTCATGGAACCACGCGCACGGCTCATGTAATTTAATTTGGCTTTCCCTCATTGCTCCACGCAGACACGCACATATTCTTATTACTGCATTAAATGAGTGACATTAAATACATGCTCAGAGGCAAGAATCAGTATATGGTGCAAGCTATTGGCAATATATATATATATAAATTAAAATATCCATGCAGAGAAGAAGCAACGTGTGAGGATGTGCAGTCATGGAGGCTTCACACACAGCCCTCGTCCTCACACATCCAGACTACAAACAGAGACTACAAATTAGCTGAGCTATTTTTGCTACAGACAGAAATGAGAGAATGAACAAAGCTACTGTAGTTACTATTTTAAGGACTCAGGACACCCTCAGATGCTGTAAAGACAGAGGAAGAATATGTGTGTGCGAGCGTGCTTTTAGAGCTCCAATTCTTTGAAGCCCCGTGGTAACAGAAGAGAGATGCTACAGAAACGTGTTTGTTATGCGTTATAAATACCGTGAGAAAACATGCAACTGTAAATTAGCATATGTAATGTCACACATTCAGCACTGATATCTGCCCTCGATGGCTCTGCCAGGGGCGCCTGGGGAAGGCAGTCCTGGCATGGGCACAGTGCTGCTGCATCTACTCCAACCCCATTGGGTTGTCACACACTCTGCTTAGCTCAGACACAGGAAGCCCTTCTTCAACATGAACTCACCTCAAAGGTCCCAAAAGAGCATTCACCATTCACGTGCTCAGATAGGAGCTGCAAAAACCTCAGCACACTGCCAGTGAAATCCTCAGCTGATTGCTGAGGTCTGTAACTCATAAGAGCTCCAGGAAACAGATAACACAAGGGTGAAATACAGAACTGCTATTCCTAACCTGATAATCATTGAGACGTAGAAAACCACTGGAAAGGCTGAAACCCTAGGAAACAAGCAGGAAAAAAAAAATCAGAGGCTTGCTGCAGTACATTAATTTTATGTCAGTGCAAAGGGAGAGAGAACAATACATTTGGGTTGCAGGCTGAGCTCAACGGTAGCTCCAACCTGCCCTGGGAGAACCATGCAGCTCTGCCATGCCTCAGTTTCCCCTTGTCCCTCAGCACTGCTTTCCCATGCCCATGGCTGCGCCTTGTCCCAGGCTGTGTGATAGACAGCAGCACACAAAAACCAGCAAAAGCAAAAGGTGTCAGCTCCTGGGGCTTGCTGTATGGCTCAGAGCAAAAGCCCATTTAATTCTCAAGCCTGTCCCCCGAGGCCAGCAGAGGTACAGGGAGGAAGATAGAAGCAAACCGTAGCAGGGAGCAGCATGGTAATTTGCACGCTGGCTCCCTTATTTCCCCTGTGAGCTCCTGCCTGGCATGTCCATCAATGGGAGAACTCAATCAACCCCCGCAGCAGCGTGCTGCCAGTGACACTGCGGGCACCCTTCATTGCTCCCGATGCAGTGGCACACACCCCAACACTGCCTTTGCCTTTCTGAAGGCTGACTCGAGGTTTCCAGGTGCTGTCTCCTCCCCGTGATGCACAGGTTGCTTGGCTGCACTATCTCTGCTTATTTAGTTTGCAGCCATGCCAATATGTGGTACAAATGAACTTTTAGATTCACATTGCCTGGCCCTGGTCAGCTCAGCTGCTGACCCATCCCCAAGTGAGGAAAACCCTCTGAGAGGAGATTCCATCCTGACTCCAAATGTTCCACTGTGCAGCAGCTTTCAGGCAATAGCACTGCCTGCCCCGTGGGCAGGAAGGTTCTTTGCTTACTGCAGTTCCACAGGGCAATAAATATCAAACCCTCCGTCCTGCCCACTACGTGAATTACGCCGTGCTGCACCACACTCCCAGCAGGGAAGCACAGAGGGCAAATGCCTCCAGATGTGATTTTTGATTTCCTTTGCTGGGGATAATGTTTTCTTGTTTTAGCAACGTGCGCATTCAAAGCATCCCAGTTCCCATGGCAACTCCCTGCTTCCATTTAGATGTCATTTCTCATCCCATCCCATCAGAATTAGACATCTCCTCGCAGAAGTTTTGAAGAAATGTCTTTCTCAAATATATATTTATTAGAGACAGTGTATGCCAGTGTTCTTTACTGACATGTTTTTTGGCGATTTGCAGCCTACAGAGGAGAGAGCTGTCTCCAGAATATGTTGGCTGCCACACTGCCTTTTCTCTGCCTGTTTTCAGCTAAGACTCTTTCTTTTTCCTTGCCACATAAATACCCAGAACCTGCTTTCTTGTCTCCTTTTTTTTCCCCCTCAGTTCCTTATTCCCATCACTCCCCTATGCCCAGCTCCTTGCTGACACAGGGGTTGCCCATGAGTTCTGCAAACACACTGAAGGAATCCAGTACTTGGCAGGGGCTGAGCCAGGCTCGGTCCCACACAGTTCCCCTGTACCCATCTCTCTTAGGCTGTTCCAGCCCTGCTGCACCACACAGGAAAGGATTGGGGATAGGAGTGGGGTTGATGCTCTTCCCTGGGTACCACAGACAGTGACCCCTGCTTGCGTCACATCCAGCACCTCCCACCAGCACACAGCACAGAAGCAGTGCTGGTCCTGGAGGGTGTCCTGGCAGAAAACCACATCAGAGCTCCCTAATAGAGCTGTAACATCGCAGCTTCAAATTGCCTGCCACCAGGAGACAAATCTGGGCAGGCAAATGGCTAGGAGCAGCAAGGATCCAGCTGATGGAGCTAATCCCAGGCATGTTTACATGCAAAGGCCCAGGGAGTGCCACTCAGACCCTACGCGACCACTGAAGCTCACACTGTTCTGCTCCATTCTTGTGAGCAGGACTGTTTGGAAAGCACAAAACAAGGCAGAGAATAAGGATCAGGCTCCACTGGCCCCCAATGAAGCTTCTACTCATCCAGACATCACACAGATCAGCATTACCTCTGTCCCACAGAGAAGTCTCTCCATGTTTTCTTAGCCCAGCCTCCAGCAGGGACATGCAGCCCAGGGGACACTTCTTGCTGACTCCAGGCTTCTCATTAATTGTGCCGTCCCACCAGCCATTAATCAAACGTCTTCCACTGGCATTTTTATTGAAAATCAATTTAATAAAGTAGGTGGGAGTCCACATGCTTCCATAACACCAGATAAATATTCATGGAGGCTTGTGCTGCTTTAGCTAAACGAGATTTTTAAAATTAACTGGTGCAATTCCCATGTACCTTAATATACAGTTTGGCTTGCCCTTGTTCGGGGCGCTCAGTGGCATACCAAGGAACAGTGCCTTGCTATCAGACCAGCACCTTCTGGCAAGGATGCTGTCATTGGAAAGATGAGCCCGCTGGTGTCACTGTGACCTGGTGCAAATCCTCAGAGCCACGGCTGGATTCAGGAGAGCTACCTGAAGAGCAAACTTCACGTTAAACCACTAACGTTACAGCGTGGCCATTTCTACCTCCATGGGTGTGCTTTTTGATTTATGCTTTTCCCTCCTTGTTTAAGCAACTGTTGTGCTCCAAAAGCAAATGAAAGCCATGGGAAATACTTATCCTTATTGAAGGGGGTTAAAAGGCTTCCAGCAACCAAGCTAACACACCCACACAGTGCTTCAAAATGCACAGGGCACAAACGCTGGGAGCAGAGCCAAGTGTCAGGCTCACTCCAATGGGACCACCTCCCCACCACAGCAGCACTCACCCTGGGGCAGCCCCTTGATGCAGGACAGCAATGCCCAAGGCTCCTTCCTGCAGCTCTCCTCCTCAGAGACAGCTATTAGCGTCCAGATGGAAGAAAGTAAAACCTGACACATTGATCAAATTTAGTAGAAAGGCAGGATCCAGACAGCCCTTATCAGTGTGGGACTTTTATGGTGTCTAACAGCTTCATTGTTAACTGGAGCAGCGAGGAGCTGCGGCTTCCAAAAAGCAGCAATGCAGGGCAATTCAGCTGCTGCCAGGACTGCTGTCATGTTATCCTACTGATACCCTTCTCTTGAAAGGCAGTTCTTTGGAAATCAAGTGCATCATCATTTTGCCTCTGCTATTAACGCAAACTGACTTGTTTTCATCGTTACAGCCTCGACCTAATTCCCCGTGCACACGCTCCCTACAGCGGCTCAGATCTCTGGACAGGATTTGCTTTCTCCGTGCTTTTGACATGAAGGCTGTGACTAGCCCCAGAAAGCCTAGGACTGAGAAAAAGGTGCAAAGAGCACTCCCTGCTCTCCCAAGGCAGTGAGAACCTTGTTTCCGATGCCCCAGCTCCAGGCTAGAGATGAACACAGCCCACAGACTGCAACCCAAACCCCACCTCCCCTTATCTGCAGAGGTGAATGCCCACTTTCAAATCCTACGAGAGTCCAGTCACTGAATTCCTCCACATCCACATCATTTGCCATGGGGACTGTCCTGCAAAACCCCAAGCCTACTGTTCCCCCCTGTTCAAGCAGCTGTCCTTCCAAGAGATCACTTGTGCTGGAGACAAACCGCCTGTCAGCAAACAGCATTAAATACAGGGTATCATATTCAACAGATAATGGCATGCTTTTAGTTTATTCTCTCTTGGATGCAGGTCACACAACTAATGTCATCTCCAAACACTGAAATCTTGGATGTGAAAAGGTAAAGCTTAATTGCCTTGAACAGCAACTCTTGTATTGACTCCAGCAGCAGGCCCATAAATATTAATACAGCTATATTTAGCCCCTTTCAATTACACATACAAAATTAAACATCTTTCTGGGAACAAATCAGTCAGGATAGGGTTTAGATTTCCTTCTTCCCCTTTTTAATGCAGTGTGCATCAAAATAATAATTCTAATACAGCTGTGGATTAAAAAGCACAACAACAAGACAGTGGATGGAGGCAGAGGCTTGAAAATACTTTCACCTGCCTTAAACAACTGCTCTGCACCTATTCACACCAACAGCACACTCCTGACCCGCTCCATCTTCTTCCCTCCCTTCTCATCTGCTCCATTCAGTCCCATCCCTGCCTGGGTAGGGGCAGGGGCCCCACCTACACCATGGCCATGCCCAAGCAGTGCCTTCCGCAGCTGAAGAGCTTCTCGTTTGTATAAAAATCACATAGCTACCCTCCTGATGTGCAAATTAATTATACGTGGCTTTCCTTGCCAAAGTGGACCTAATGGTATTAGTGTTACATGACAAAGAAAAGCGATCAGAAAGGCTTTCGGGTAATGACAGTGAGATCGATGGGAGAAGAAGAGCTGAGGTTTCGTACTTTTGTTCTTTAACTCTCCCACAGGCAGGCAGGCAGGATCCTTTTCTAGGAAAAGATTTTTCCAAATTCTCAGCGTGAGAACAGGTACATCTCTACAGAAGGAAGAGCTCTGATCTCTCTAACAGAACACCTCTAATTTCATTCCCACGTGTGCAAGTCCCTCTATAGAAAACAACGTCTGGAAAGAGAAGTTTACACCTTCATTTTTGGCAGAACATTGGCTTTAAGTGGCTAACACGGCACTCACAGCACTACAGGAGACATGTCTTCATGTAAGCATCAATTCAGGACTGCAAAAATCTGCCCTGGTCTGCGTGAATGCAAATCACCTCCTCATCAAGAGCTCAGATGGGCGCACAGCCTTTGCTGCATTCCCCCTCTGCAAACTGCAATGTGTGGGGGTTCTTTCTTTTCTCTATTTATTGTCACTGCATCCCTTCCCTTACAAAGTTTACCAGAACTGCAACCGATACTTGCAAAAACGCAACACCTGAAATTACTTTTGCATTTGAAATAATGCCTCCTGAATTTTCAATTTATTTTGTTTCAGTCGTGAATCATCCCATCCACTTCAATCTAAACTCTGTCATCAATAGGATTTTTCCAGTCAACTTGAAGGAAAAAAACCACTTGCTTTACCCAAGCCTGTTGTTGTTTTGAATTATGTTCTTCTAGAAAGTAAAGTGAACGGGATGTCCTTTTCTCACAATGCAAATTGCAGATTCAGAACTAAACTATGCCCTATGTTTGCAATTAGCAGTACAACACAAAAGCTTTTTTTTTCTAAATAACCATTAGTTGTTATGTCTTTCAGAGTCACATTTTTAAAGTAATGTACAGGTTAGGATAGAAAGATAAATAAATCAGCAAGAGTAAATTCCTGGCCCCACCAGACTAAGTGAGAGCTTTGCTATTTATTGACAACAAAGTGAGAATTTCACTTTCAGCAGTACTTGGCTAAGGGAACCCTTAGGCTCAGCCCACACAGCCATGTATCAACTCGCTCCCCAAAGCCCCACGAACACTCCAATACTTTGATTTAATCAGATAATAACCTTTAAACAAACAAAACAGCATTAACACACCAACAGGTCTAATTCTGCAGCAGCAATCCCCTTGTCACAAGGAGCCATGTAGACATGATTTGATCTCTCCTTCCAGATGGAGCTAGTCTGAAATCCACCAGCAGCACCATCAATGACTTTTCCTCATCAAGCAGACACAATCAGTGCCTCTGTATAAATACATGAATTGCTGCGAGCGTTTTGTCTTCTAGCACAATGAATAAAATAACTCCTCTTTCCTCAATATTTGACCAGTTGTTTCAACTGAATAAACCAATTAAAGTTGTTTTTAAACTCAGCAGAAGCTAATAAAAAGAAAAAAAAATCTTATTTCACAATCTGAATTAAAGACACATTACAAACCCCTTACATCGGACTGAACGGATGGAAACTCTAGTAAATGCCTAGCTGCCATGGTCCAACAGATCAATAAAGACATCCTTGCAAGCAGTTTATAGCCATCTATAACACCATCTACTAATGTTCTTAGAACCATCTAACACATGTTCAGCATGCTTATACATCAGCTCATGCAATCCAGAGTCGTCATAAACAAATGGCATCATCCTGTCTCCAGCTCATACCCACAGCTTCCCCTCTGGGGAGGGATGAGCTGCCTGATCTCAGCACTGGCTCAGGGTAAGTCTAGGACTGAAGTTCTGAGAGGTATTACAGTATAAATGAGTTGGGTAAAAAGTCCTCCAAACAGATTCACTCTCCTGGAAAAAATTTCTCAGCCTTTGGGAAAACCTTGCCAACATGCACATATACACAGAGGGGTTAGTGGCTTAGGAAACACTCCTCATTGCAAACACACACAGTAAATTAAGGGACCATCTAAAAAAGGCACCCAAAACAGATTGAGAATCACCTTTACCCTCCCCAGTCCCTGCAGCCTGAAGGCTTGGTCACTTCCCCATGAAGAACCCAGGTGACCAAGGACAGCTTCATCACTGGAGGTCATTTGGCTGCACAGCTTCTGCCTGGACAGGGCTGCTGGCAGGGACCCATCCCTGCCCCTGCCCATCCCACCTGCCCCTGTCCCCCATGGACACAGCGCTGACCTGAAACCCAGGTGCTGCTTCATAGTGGCAGCGATGAATCTTTTCACAATGGGTTTCTGACCCGTCCGTTGTGTTTGTGATATCCCTGAAGCTCTGATACAAGCCTGTTGCCCTAAGCAAATTCATAACTTATTTAAGAGAAGACTTTCACCCTTAGGCATAGCTGTCAAGCCCGTATTCCTCACTCGCCTTCTAATGTGTACATGCCTTTACACACTGAGCTCCCTCCCGCTCTGCACCAGGGGTTTAAACAGCAGCACCGGGGATTTCTGCACAAGAGAGGGGAGCATCAGGGGCTGTGCAAATCCATGGCAAAGCTGCCTTCAGAGAGCTGCACTCAAGGGGAAGACAGCCTTTTTTTTTTTTACTTTTTTTTTTTTGTATTTGTTCATAGATCTTAACTTTAGAAATGTGACGAGACGGAGCAGGGTCCCTGTTGCCCGGAAAGGTAAATAGAAGAAATCACTGCTCAGGCAATGTCTCAGCTTCAAATTAAAACTCATCAAGGAATCTCAGACAAAGACAAAAAGCTGAGATAAGACATGGATTTTCCTCTACGAAAGGGAGAAAATTCCTCCCCGGAGTAATCAATGCAAGGCATGAAGTCAGATCAGAGAGGAAAGATGAGAAGTTAGGAGAGGTGGAATATTAAGGCAGAAAAACAGATTAAGCATAGCCCTGAAATCCTGGAAATCATAATAAGATACAATGGACCACTGGGCTTGTCATCTAACGCTTCCCCTGCACAAACAACGGATCGAGATAATGTTTATGACATGAGCCGTAGGTAGCTTCATGACACACAGGTGAAAAACAGCACCTTGGAGAGCAGAGGAGCTCCAGGGCAGACAGAATCCGACCCCCCCTGGTTCCTGGAATCAGCTGCCGCAATAGAGAGCAGGTCTGTCATTCTTTCATTCCATCTCAGCCCCTGTTCCTGGGTGGCCACATAATAACTGAGAAGCCGTTACCTGCAGGAGGCCATGACAAGAAGATGGAGGCACTGAGGTGTAACACATCGAGCAGCACAGCTCACAGGAGTGTGTCAACCTTGAGGTGCCACTCTGAACCAAAGACCAAAACCTTTTGGCCATCAGCACTCGAGTCAGTGAAACATGGGTGGTAAAAGAGGGCTACAGACTTCTGCTTGCTCAGAAGCCATCATGCCAAACTGCACCATCAATAAAGCCAACAGGAAGGAACACTGCGCTGTGGAAAGAAAACAGGGAAAGCTCCAGTTGGGGTGTGTTTCACTTAGAGAAGAAGAAAGAGAATCTATTAGGAGGATAAATATTAACAGGTGGCTACAGATCAAAACCAATAGCAAGGCAGAGCTGACATAGCAAGCCCAGATAAAAGGCACCAGAGGTGCCTGTGTTGGTCATGCCTGATTTGAGTTCTGTTGCAAGAGGCAGAGCCTGAAACCAGCCTGAGCCAAAGGGTACATGTACTGAGCCCACATGAAAATGCTGACAGCAAGCCATGAAGAACAACATGCCATTGGAGATCAGGAAGAGGAGGCAGCCAATAGCCCCAGCTGTGTGGGGACAAGCTGGGACTTCCTCTCTGCCTGAGGGGACCCACTTGCTGCCAGCCCTGAGGATGATGACCTGCCCCCAGGAAAGAAGAGACCAGAAGGGCCACGTGCCTTGTTCTTAGGGAATGGCATTGCTTTAATTCAGTTGTCTGTGTTTGCTGATCCCTAGCCCTGCTGTAGGCTCCTAACCCTCATTGCATCATGGGGACGGAGACCAGCAAGGTATCAGTCCAGACACTGCCCTATCAGCAGGACCAGGTCAGACATCTGGGGACTCCAGAGCAATGTGGTAGAAGAGTTTCCAAGGAAATGTCACAAATTACCCTGAAGGAGAAGCTGCATCAAGGTGGGAGAACAGCCATTGAGACCAGCCCAGCTGCTTGACATGCTACAAATCATTATTTGTAGCTGGAGAAACTGGCTTATCCAGAAAGTTAAAATCTTTTAAAAGATCTCTTAAAAACTGTGTCCCATGGACCTTCTCCTTGTGATAAAATGCTTTCTTTCTTGGCAGCCCCGAGGAAAGACCAGCAGCTTTCTTGAGCACAGGCTTCTGTGGCCATCCAGTATGGAGGTTTTGTCCAACACTGCTTCAGACAAGCTCAAAATCTCACTCTTACACCAACCAGCACCTCAGACTCCCCCACCTCCTCCAAAGCAGACAGCTTTGGAAGCATAAGAAGGGTTAGAATGGGAGAATTTCTTCTCCTGCTTTGCAAAGGATATATGGAAAGGCCCCTGAGCCTCTTCCCTGAAAGCAAAGGGAAAAAACATTGAAACTCTTTGGTGTGGTATTGCCAGAGAGCATTAAAAGGAAGGAAAAGGCAGTGAAAAGTCTGGAAACCTCCTTTCTACTGCTCTGCTGGCATTCACAGGATCGGTTTAGGTTGCAACAGAACAAAGCCAACCACCACTGGATGGAAATAATGCTGCTGGAGGTGAGAGCAGAGGGACCACCGCTGAACCTCAAACAACCCAACAACAAGCACTATGATCCCTCTGAGGGGATAGTGTGAGCATCCAACTGGCTGTGTAAGGACTGCAGAACATCAATCACTCTTCACAGTAAGCAGCCGAAGAACATACAGAGTTCTGTGTGCATCAGTCATTCTCAGAGCGTCACTCAGTGTACCATCACTCACATTCACACCCTGAGCACCCTTCCTTTCCAGGTGTATGATATCTCTCTCTTTGTCAGCCAGCCCAAACCATTTCTCCTGGTCACATCTCCTCTTTCCAACCCTGCCACTAAGGCGAGCACCAGGTTCAGTGCAGAGGCCCCTGCATGCCAGCTCTGCAGGAAGCCCCAGAAGCAAAGAGAATTTGTGAGCTATAAATAGATGCCCCTCACCACAGCCCTGCAGGGCCAGGCAGAGCATCCACATGATCACACCGCTCCAGACTGAGAGGGGAGGCCAAAGCTGCCCATACAGAACCTCTCTCTGCAGGAGATTTTCTTCTCCCACAAGACTGGCCGTGACAGCAGATGTCCCCATTCCCTCAGGGTCCATTTCTATTCCTCTTCTGACTTAATAACCCATCTGCACTGTGTTTACCCAGGGGAAAGACAGGTTATCTGCTCTGAAAGTTTCTTCCTCTCCAAGCTCCATAACACGATCCACTTATGTAGCTACTCCTTTCCCAAGCCCAGACCATTTCAGTGGTCATGGGGTCAGACACAGCAGAGGACTCAGCCCATTGGAGCAAGCCATTCCTAAGACATGTGGTGGAAACAGGGGAAAAACCTCCTGCCAGCCATGGAAGACTTCTTGCTGACACAACTGGCTGTGCCCCCACTGTCATGGGTGTGCCTGAAGAAGGAGAGGTCTGACAGACACTTCCCCCCTCAGTCTCTCCTTCAACATGGCTCAGAGGGTGCTCCCAAACCTCCAGGAGTCATCAGGACCACAAGGACTCCTCACTGAAGAGGATGCCCTGAGCCACACCTCAGGGATGGGGCAGCACCCAGGCACAGAGCAATGATCCCTGCAGTGCTGGGTGCTCCTAAACAGCCTCAGCACTGCTGTACTTCAGTCTGAGTCTGCAGCATCCTGGTGGGAAGAGGAGCTCTGGCATGGCAGCTATTAGAGTGGGTGGCAGCAGATGGTGGAAACAGAGGGGATAAGAAAATAAATACAAAGAGGCTATCTTGAGGGGAGAAGTCACCACATCAACACTCTGTTGCTTACACAGACTCCTTTCCCAAAGTCTAAACAAACATTGCTCAGTTCCCAGTGTGCACGTAAAAAGGCTTTGCTGGATGCGGGGGCAGGAGTCTGGGCACAGCCAGCTCCGCACCCCTCCCATGCACTGACAAGGGGGTTTAGAGGAATGTGTCTGACACAAAGCAAGGAAAACAAGGCCAAGAAGCGAGCCTGCACACCCTGCTGCCTGGTTACCCACTGGCTCTTGCATAACCTTGCACATCAGAAGCCCATCTCTTGCCAACAGTCACCCCAGAATGGCCACTCAGTCCCTGTATCTGTGATTTGCAGCAGGACCATTTCTGCGTGAGCCCCCCGAACCCACAGCCTTTGTTAAAACCTCCTATCTGCATCTGCCAGTGTTCCACAAGGGGAAGAAGGAGGTGAAAGCAGTCTTTGAGCATGCAGTGTCTGCTCAGGCAAAGACAATTTATTATGTTAAGCACATTATTAAAGGATCTAAAGCAACAGAGCAGAGATATTCCAAGAAAGGTTTTAACTTTCCCAGCAAGGGGGCTCCTGGGAGTCCTCTTGTTAATACTTTGCACAAGGCTGTCTGCAACCGAGCCTACAGTGAACATAAATGCCCCCTCAGTCCCCTCTCAGAATCGTTTGAGTTAAATCAATACAGCCATCGGGGAGACTTGAGGAAGCAAAGCTATTAGTGGGACCGCAGTTAATTCTGGGGGAAAGAAACAAGCAACAAAAGCAATAAAACTGATGGATAGCCTATGCAGATAGAGTAACTCTTTCCCTGCTGGGCTCTGCAGCATGGCAGCCCATCTCCACTGGAGAAATCCTTCTTCCTCAGATTATGTCCTCTGCTTAGAGCCCTCTAGGAGAGATGTAAGCAGAGGGCCATGACAAGCTCGGGACAAGGGGCTGAGCAGAGGAACACAGGGTGCAATTCCTGGCTATTGCTGTGTAACCAGCATGCAGGAAATACAGAGAGCTTAGGAAAGCTTAGCAGTGAGGGGTACAGGGAATAGCAGATGCATGGCAAGCCCAGCAGTTTCTCCAGTAGGGAGGAAGATCTCCCTATTGCTTCTTTCTTCATATACTACACTAGATGCATGCCATGAGCACTGGAAGGTGACTACGGTTTTGTTTTCTAAAGCACTTAAACATCTGCAGGTGCTTGGAGAAGAGCTCAGCATCTGCTGTAATAGCAATGTTAAAGGAAGCTCGGGAGATAGCAGAGCCTGACTGAGTGCATGGTACCCAGATCAGTACACATAGAAGATCCCCCCAGGTAATAGCTACCTAGGAAACAGCTGAGAAGGCAGCAAGAGAGAGGCTCTGCAGCAAAACTCTCTAACTAAAAAGCAATGCCAATGTGGATGGAAGGTTCTGCAAGCTGCTGGTGCCATAATTTAGGACACCATACTGCCTATTAAAGAAACCGAAATAAATAAAATCATATTTGCTCCATCTACAGGCCTACCCATGTAATGTCACAGAAGACCACAACAGCTGTAGAGACTTGCACCTCTCTTCCCACAAAATACCAAACAACAAGATAGAACAGACCCAAAACAAGGCAACCAGCAACAGAATGGCTCTGGCTCTCCTCCCAGTACCATCAGTCCTGTTAAAAAGTCATCTGTGCAGCCCCTCATTTTTAAAGCCATACAGATGCAGAGAACACCATCGCTCCACCCAGCTGACCTCCGAGTCCCGGCCTCAGGCGGT
Source organism: Callipepla californica brunnescens (assembly GCA_023055505.1). Classification (NCBI taxonomy): domain Eukaryota; kingdom Metazoa; phylum Chordata; class Aves; order Galliformes; family Odontophoridae; genus Callipepla; species Callipepla californica. The sequence goes on from JALIRH010000013.1 coordinate 8,625,084, forward strand.
TGTCGTAGCCATCCAACAGCCTGTCCAGGATGCGCGTGAAAATGGTGATGTTGTCTTTGCTGTCATCGACGACGTCTGAAACATGCTTCTGAGAAAGCCTGGTGCGTTTGGGGAAAAGAGGAGAGAGGGGGAAAAAAAGTCACAATCAGAACAGAAATAATTTTTATATGCTCTAAGTACCTACTGAAACGAAAACACGCTTATCCACGTCCCAGCCTGACTAGGAGTACCCTGCCCGATTGTCCCTCTCCCGCCCCTAAGAAAGGCTGTTAGAGGAACAGAGGTTTTGGGAATCTCGGGGTTCTTCAAGTGCTGGTTTTTCCTTGTGGGAGGCACGCAGCACGTGCCGTCAGTTATTTACCATATCAGCCCATTTCCAAGTGCTCTTCCCCCGGGAAAAGGAAAAAGGGGCAGAAAAAAATGGGAAATCAGTAAAGCAGGCTGGGAGGCTGAGCCTGCCATTAAAACCCGATGTGAGCCACTTGTGCAGTTTGTTGAATTTTCCCTGTTTATAAAATCAAATGAGTTTTCATGTTCCTATCTCTGCTCAGTGCAAGAAGCCTGGGAACCCCAAATAAGATGATTTCCTTCGGGTATTTTCTGCCCCAGGTGGAACAAAATAAGCAGCACATTTCTCAAACAAAACTCATATCACCAAACAAAATATCCAGCGCAATTTTGCAAGCCCAAGGGGCTCAAATAGCACATTTGCATTTTGCGTCTCCCTTTCAATCAACAGAAAGAAGCCTATGAATCCTCACGAAACTGGCTGCTTCTAAAGATTTTAGATGGCACAGAGTATCTATCTGTGCTGAAGTTCCAAGTACAGCTTTTCCCAGCAGAAATAGCTGGTAGGAGCAAAACTAATGGAAAGGCAGAAGACTAAGAAACAGAAAACAAAACTCAATAGAGATACTGAGATTGAAGGAAAGATGGAGAAGGGAATAAAAGAGATACTGATGAATAAAAATAAAAAATAAGACAGATATGCAGCGTAACACTGTAGAAAGCCCAGCCAAACCCTTCTAGGTGCAAAGCATGAGTAAAGTCAGTGTCACCAAACCAGGGCTCTAGAGTTCTGTTCAGGAGGTGGGAGTAGACCCGGAGCACAGAACAGGGCTCAGCCCATCAGCTCTGCTCTGCTCACAGGGAGCAGCCAAAGGCTTTCATATGAGCAGGAAAATGAAATGCAAGGATTGAGAAATCACTATGGAGAGGAACGAAAAAAAAAAGACAGAAAAAAAAAAGGAGGGAGGGTGCAATATCAGTGAAGCTGTTCAAAGTGTAATCCTGCAGCATCCCATCTGGTTACACGAGACACCTCTGACACTATGAATCCACTTGTAAAGATTCTGTCAGGGGTCAAGAAGGTGAAAAGCAGCAGAGCTGCTGGGAGTTTTGTACCAGAATGATTCCCCAACACAAAAACCCCCTCCTGTAAGATAAAGGAATTAAAAAAAAAAAGTGTTTTCTACCAAGAAAAAAAAAAACAAAATGCTTGGAGCAGGAAGTTCGTATTTATTTTTAGAGAGAGGTTGAAATCGATGTTATCCAGCATGTCGCCGTTAATTGAAATATCTCGTTTTGAGCAATTCTGACATTAATCTGTCTGCATCAATGACCAAACACAGTGGGAAACTGGCTTTCAAGTGCTTGAGGTTGGTTTCTCCAGGGATGAGATCTCACATCTCATGAGGGTTCTTGGTCTCTGATTCGTAGCAAACCAATACCAGCTCTCATGGGAGCAGTGGTCAAGGCAGGGAAATCAGCCTCCAGCCACTGAACAAGGGCATGAAGCACTTGAGATGCAGCACCCATAATTGCAACATCGCAACGCTGAAACAGCGAAACCCCTCAGCATCACAGCCTTTAAGACTTATCTGAATCAAAACAGTGGTTCTGGCTTTTCACTTGGACACGAACACAAAGGAAATTTGAAATATCTGCACTCCCCCAGGTAAAGGGGATTTTGAGGAATTTAACAAGTGCCTGCTGTAATTAGTGAGGTTTCAAGTGTGTCAGCTTTCACTGGATGTCACGGTTAAAAGCAATCTGTAACCGTGTCTGCTGATGGGTATATAACCATCTATAACTCATGAATAGCTAGCATGCTCGTGAAAGCTCATTCATTAATGTTTTATAAGCTATCTTTAAAAATTACCCATAATATAAAGAGTGAGAGGACAGATTTTTGTGAAAGAACTCCTGGCAGAGGCTCAGCAGCGATGGCAAAAAATGAGTTTACAAATTTCAAAGTGGTTTTACTTAGGCTGACATTTGAGGTTTTGACTTCAACGTGAGCAGTGTAGGATCTGCTCAGGCAGCACCAGGGGAGCAGTGCGGGCAGGGGGGGAACAGCGGCCCCAGCGCAACACTCAAAGGAGAGATGAAGCTTCTCATTTTAAAATAATTAAAAGCCTTTAGGCAGGGAAGACAGTTATACAGCAAATTTAATTAGGAGAGGCTGGGGGAAAAGTCATTACATCCCCACTGGAACTGGATTGGCTCAAGATCCCTTCCAACCTCAGCCATTCTATAATTCTATGATCCTATGTGTCCACTTCTCCCTACACCATGAACAGCCAAACTGCTGAAGCAGCTTTGTTTTCCAGAATGTTTGTTTTTAAAGAGTATTAAAAAAAAATTAAGAGTTGGAAAGAGGTATGTGTATCACTTCCAGGTTAGAAATCACCCAAGCCCACTCCTCACCCAAAGGGAAATGCAGAGAGGCTACATCTGAAAATTGGTTTTGTTGCAAAAGATGCTGACAACCATCCTTAGCAAGAACACCTCAAGTAGTGCTAATGTAATCAGTCAGCTCAGCTGTGCGGGACTGAGCAGTCACTGGGTGAAAGGCACAGGGACCGAGAGCAGAGGCACTGGCAGCAGTCACTGCTGTCGTGTTATGTGCCCACAAAGGCTGCCCAGAAGCACAACCAAAGAAACAGCAGAGATCCTTTTCAGGATTTTGTCCTGAACTGCTTCATGCAGGTACCAGCACAGGTATACTGAAGCACAGAGCCTTGCCTCTTGCCACCTTACCCGGCATCAGCAGGGACAGCTGACAGCAGGAGCAGGAGTCCGAGGGCAGCAAGAGAGAGAGATGCCATTCCCATGAGCTGCTGTGCCATGGCCTCGGTGCACAGTGAGCAGCAAGCGAGCCTCCAAAACCTGCCATGATGCACAGAGGGGAGGAGAGAAGATTTCATTTACTAGGAGGAAAGCGACTGAGTTGGTTCCATTTTTTCCCAGCAGCTCATCCATGGCAGCCATTATCCTATTTCTGGAGCGTCAGGTTTGTTGGACTAGAGGCAGCACTGTAGGGTCAGAGCCTGGAATGAACATACACATATGTTCACTGACCAACCACAGCAGCTCCTCAGGTGCTTTGATCCCTTCTAGTCATTGCACAGTTCCGCTTCCAAAGTGATCACACTGCTTCTTGCACCCATCCTTTCCTCCTCCTCACCTCTAATGCTCAGGCATCATCTGGCAGCAGCTCCCCCCAGCCCATGCTGCCCAAGGACACCCATAAGTCTCAATACCCTTTTTTCCCCCCCCCCCTTTCTAGTGCCTTTCTGGACAGTTAGACCCTCATTAAATTCTGCTAATGACACCACCAGAAATCATCATAAAGTTCGGGTACCGAGGCCCAAAGTAGTGGGAGTGTTCAACTGTACCACACTTAGCGTGCTCAGATTTTTTCATTAATGTTCAGTTTTACGTTTATTGTGATGCTATTACACATTTAACTGCCTTTCCCCTTTATGTATCTCATTATGTTGATGCACCCTGGAACAGCACTGCCAAGCAACAGCCTGGATAAATACAGCTTGTCATGACGTCTGCCCAACAGGCAGCTCCTGCCTGGCACACGCGGGCAGCTCAGTGCTGCAGCAGCCAGGTACAGCCACGAGCCCAAAGCCACAGCCAGGGGTTCCTTTTGATCACAGCCGTGCATTGAGAGTATTTCACAATTTACCTTTGTCTTCCTCCCCATTACTCATTTAAAGCCTCTGCAAATATCAGCGCATGGATTAATGTTGTGTAGCTGAGCATTTGGCTGTAGGTTCAGGGCCTTATTTAAGAGGAATACTACCAAGCGGAGCACAACCCTCCCATCACCAATAACCAAACACTTCGGGGGAAGCTGTCCTTCAGGCACACCTACACCTCCATAGGCAATGAGCCCTGCTTTGGAATCAATCTTCTGGCTCCTGCCGCCCTATAGCTGAGAAGGGACACGGGCTCGGATTTCAAGTATCTGCTGATGAAGCACAGCTTAGGGAATGAACATCTGCTCTGTGGGAAACTCCATCAGTCTGGGGAAGCTTGTTCCAAAACAGAACAAGGACAGCTAAAATGTTGATGTTTCTTACAAGGCAAATTCAGAACTCCTTCAATTAGCAGCTCCTCAACAGATTTCCTTTCAATTCTCTTAAACTTGCAGATTATACAATAGGATTTAATTAAAATGTTTCTTTCCTAAGACAACTTCAATCACTAGCCAACAGCAAGAACCCACTGCTGGCTTTCCTCTCCCTTCCTCACATCACCACTAAAGAAATCACACTGAAACCGCTTTCCCATTCAACAGATTTCAATGAACTGCCAGCATTTTTTTTTACCAGTGCTATCCACATGAACCAGGACCCTCAGGTGCCTCCAGGCTTTGCAGGAACTCCTGGATTTGGTGAGACCACAGGCTGGGAAAACGATGCACCAAGGCCAAGAAAGAGCAGCAGAAATAATTCAGGCCAGAACCAGTGACAAAAGCCATTTGATGGCTGTCTGAGCCAAGAAGTTCAAGACAACCATGCTTCAACTTTGAGGTTCAGGGCTACCTGAATCAAGTTAAATACACGCTCAAGTCTCATTTTAAGGAGCAGGACCAGCTCTGCATACCTGCATTAGGAGGATATCTGTTCTCACCACTCTCCTGTTCCATGTGCTCAGTGCTCTGGCACACAGGATGCCTCAATAGGGCATGAGAGCACATGCACGGCTGGTTCACTGCGGAGGCTCTTCTGGGCTCAGGATGGACTGCACAACATGCGAATTAGCTTAGCACTGTTTCCTAAGTCTTTCTTTTGGTTCTTGATTCATATTTTGCCTTGGGGATTTGGAGAGAAGAGAGTGTGCTGCATTTTCCTTACTCTTTGGCTCTGTTGCACATTTTAGACATGGACTGCAAAGCAGACCCAGTCAGAAGGATTGTGGTTGGCATTCCTGACTGGGACAGGGGCTCTTGCTGCTGGTGGTGAACCCTCGTGGCCTTGCGATGCTGAGCCAAGCAGTGCTGAGGCAACCACAGAAGGAGCAGTCTCTTTCCAGCACTGGTGCTCATCACCCCACTGCCAGGCAAGGGCTGCATCTCTGAAGGATGCAAGAAAACCTCAGCAGAGGACTTCACTCCTCCTTTTCCTAACATGTACAGCTTTATATACAGCTTAGCCAGAGCCCAGTCGGTCCCCACAGCACAGCAGCTCACAGCACCATCTCTGTAAGGATGGGAAGTGCTCAAAGCAGATCTGCACTTCCTTCCTCCATCTGCCCATGGCTCATTTCTTAATGGCACACTTAGCAAACACATTCATCGCTAATTCTGCTGGTAACCTCCACAGCTGAATCAAATGCAGATTTTCTAAGGAGCCCCGCTAACATTTTGCAGCTGGGATTCGGCAATACTTAAAGAACAATTCAGTGCACTCAGGATTTTGGCAGGTTTCTTTATAACCAGATACCTAAAGGCATCATAAATATGCCCACTCCTCTCCAACACATGCTGCCTACCCAATCTCCAGAGCACCACAGCAAAACAACACTCCCGAGAAACAGAGCTTTCCTGCTGGATGCAGTTTTGGAAGGAGGAATTGGAAAAGCTTCCCTCTCTCCAAGATAGTGACACACTGGTTCCTCTTGCAGTGGGATTTGGGAACCAAAGGGTGCTGGCACCTTTTGGATCAGCAAGGTCACCACATAGTTATGTTAACAATTCGGATCTCCTGACTGTGCAGGCTGGGCCTGATCTTTCAAGCACTCCTTATCGTAGAAACCATTAAATATTCTGAAATTCTTTCCTAGGAAATTATGATTAGCACAGGTTTCATGCTGACAAGGGAAAGAGCTCTGGAGGTGGAGAATGAAAGGTAATGCTCGCAAAAAACCTTGGGAGAACAACTCAGAGAGGGAGAATGCAAGCAAAGGAAAGCAAATACCGAGTCAAGAGCCCTGCACAGCCACACAGGTACATTTGTGAGAGTCACACTGGCATCTTTCTCCAATTACCACCTCCTTGAAAAACACACAGCCAAGGGAGCAATTTGATTCACTTAGCAAGGCTCATCATGCAGGTGGCACTGATGAAGCAGCAGCCCATAGGACACATCTGCCCCACGTTACCACACCAAGAGTCTTGGTGTACCTGCAGTGTCACCGAGCTGACGTGCCCAAGTGCCACATACCTCTGTCAGTCACATCAGCAGGAGGAGTGCTGAGCGCTGCAGCTCCCACTCAGCCCACAGCCCCCAGGACCTGCAGCTGCTCTGCATCTCTGCCAAATCAGGTATCTCAGGGGGTATGTGCAAAGAGGAGCTGGTGCTGGGAAGCCAGCTGGAAAACAGGCTGGGAAGGAGAGGCAGCTTCAGTCCAAAGGCTCGGATAGAAACACTCCCACATCAGGAAAAAAGGGTTATCTCAACCCGGCTGGCACCAAGCATACCCACCACCACCTGCACAGTAGCCCTTCCAAGCACTGCAGGTGACCTCACAACACCTGCATATTTACCCCCGCTTGCACTAGCACAGCACAAGTGGCTCCTTAGAGCCCTTCTTTATTCCTCGGAGCCTTTCAAAGCAGGTCCCAGTCATCAGGAGAGATCCTCTAACATCCCTCATGGATTACAGCGCTGTCCGGCTGTACCCACCCAGCCTGGATCCCCTTCAACACTCCAGCCTTGAGATCATCACTGCTGTGGGGAAGGCTCAGAGCTCTCTGCAGAGCTGGGCAGCCAGTGAACGCATGGTGCAGCAGCAATAAATGCAGATGATGCACATGCTGCCTTGTGTCCCTGGCTGGAGAGGTTTCGCTTCAATTCTCAATAGCTTCAGCCAAAAAGGAAAGTTTCTTTGAATAAAACTATTTTTTGGGGGGAGGTGCAGGGGCTGCAATGAGCAGCTGTGGTTTGTCTGGAAGCCTGGAAATCATGGAATAAGCGTGATGCTTCACAAGACTCTTGTCTGGCAGGTTCCCTGCTATGAGATGAGCTAACCAGGAGGCACACACATGCTGCACAGCACAGACTGAGCCAGCATGCACTGGAAGCACTCCAGCCCCACCAGCACCATTCCACCTGTACCAGCGAGCACACGGAAGGCTGTCTGTCAGCCTGGACCAAGAGGAGTGCTCTACTTCCATCGTTCAACATAGCCCAGATTTCTGACTTGGCTCTCTGCTCAGCTCTGCTCTGTGCTAAATAGATGCTGCCAGAAGCCCAACAGCTACTAGAGCATTTATAAGGATCAGAGAACAAGGAGAAGGCAGCAGTACCCCTGCCTACCTGAATCAAACTTGCTGTTTACCATCTCAGAGAAACAGCGCTGGCTCACAGCAAGCAGCACATGGTAGAGGAACCACAGTCTTCAGCTCAGACATGAAAACATTTGTGCTTTCCACCCGTGAGGAGCGCGTTGAGCAGTCCCTATCAATGCACGCCCCGCACAGGCCATAAACAACCTTCCCATCAATCTGCCATGCAAGGTACAAGGCACACGTGATGGTTACCAAACGCATTGTCTGCGGCTCTGCAAGAGACACCAGCATAAGGGGACACTTAAAACCAGGGGCGCAAGGGAAGGAAACGTAAAGGTTCAGATTAGCACAGATCGTGAGAGCAAGTGTTAATCTGGGTCCCTGCTGCAGAAGGCTGGTGATGGAGCTAAGCGAGCTCAGTGCCCAACTCCCAGCTTAGCTTTAATTTTTCAAAACAAGAAGCTGCCTGACAGTTTCTCATCAAAACAAAACTAATCTCAGTATTGCAGTTCTCTACTTGAAAACACATCCAGAGGGACTGTAGAGTGATTCACACCCACAGCCGCTACAGGAAACCGCTTGCACTCACAAGTGTAACAAGCCAACACTGATTCACCCACACAATTACAGGCAGACACTGATTCACGGCTACTGCAACTGCAGACAGACTGACTCACAATCAGAGCAACTGCAGACGGACTCGGGCTCAGAGCACTACTGGAAATACAACCGTGCTGACAATGCCCACAGTCAGCAATCACATTGTTAGTACACAGATCCCTGGGAAACTAGCCAGCACCCCAACCAAGCAGCCAGCCAACCCTGTGCTCCTGACCTTCACCCCACAGCCATCTTTCCCTACTGATGGAACAATAACCACAGCTCAGCAGTTGCTCCTTCCCCGACTTCATGCTTGCCAAGCACTATTCTCACAGCCTGCACCCAGGAGCGGAGATGTGCAGTGCACATTCAGACACGCAACGTGTACATGCGAGGTTTACATGGTTATACCACATACGTGCGCTGACTGCACTGACTTTATTTCCAGAATATAAGTAAAAGCAGCCAAGTATAATACATTCACCCCTGGGCTAAAGGAGATGGCAAAAGACTCTCCACTGGGCAAAAGCTTGAAAGCAGGATTATTTACTACACTCTGGCTGGGTATGTAATTATGTCAGCATTCAGCCTGGGTATTGTGCTACTTTTTGTAAACAGTTGGCAGGAATACTCCTACTGAGATGAGGAGCTGGGCTTCTTCTATAGTGTTGAGAGGGAGCAGAGTGAAGAGGAAGAGGTCTGCTTAGAGAAAAAGAAACCGAGGTGAAAGAATGAATTAAACAGAAAAAGGCAAAGGGGAAGCTGACAGTGAAGTGGGACAGGTGGCAGCTTCAGACAAAGAAGAAAGGAGAGGAGAAAGCAGGAGGAGGAGAGCTGCTTGATGCAGAGCGATGATAAAAGCTCCAGAGCCAAAAGCAGCAGCCCCTCAGTGCAGCGGTGCAGCAAATGCACGTGTGCATACCCACGGCACTGAGCACTGCTGTGAACCAGGAGGAGATCGGAGGGAAAGGGATGCAGCCCCCAGCCAAGCGTGTGCCACAGGGCCCAGGTGCAGCCACAGCCACTCCAGCTGCTCCCATCTCTGGATGTGAACAGGAGTGGCATGTCTGCGTTCTCCTGGCGCTGCACTTGTGTGCACACATCGCAGGGCAGCCAGCCACCACAGACACCAGCAGAAGGACAGCAGACAGAACTCCATCCACCACCACAACAGCATCTTCTCAAAACAGCCTGAGATCCTTTATCCGTCAAGGGTAAAGAGAGTTAGGAGACAAACTACAGAAAAGAGAGGTCTTGCCCGAAGCACATGCAGCATCTCCTAGTTGCAGGCTGCTCCTGCCTCACCACCTGTTATTTTTCTTCTTCTCACTCAACACGAGGATTGAGACGTGAGGGAGCAAACCTGCACTGCCACCACTGTCAGAGCTGCTCAGGTGAGCAGGGACCAGAGCTGCTCCCACCCGCCGGCCCACTGTGGCAGCAGCCACCCTCACTGAGGGTCCCAGATCCCCTTCTCTGTCTGAGGACTCTGCTGTGAATGCAGGCAGCCTGAAGGTTCAGGAAAGCTTGTGGCTGCAATTGGCCAGGGAAATGAACTATTTGCTCAATTATACTCCCCTCATCCAGACCAGAATCAATCTGGCAGAAGGCAGAGCAGGGAACAATGGATAAGCGTTGCAGTGGGAACTGTCTAATGCTTAATTGCATTACGCTGCTCCTTTTAAATGATCCGTATCTCAGTCCCACTAATTTGCAGGAGGATCTGGAGCCCTTTTCCCTTCCCTCCCATACTGTTCTCAGAGACCACCCCCCTCCTTCCTTTTCTTCCACATCCCAACCCCAACTCAGCATCGGTGCCCGTCAGGCCTGCCTACGGGATTCAGGTGGAAATTTGACTTTGCTTTACTACGTCGTTCCCTCCGTTCAGCCCTTCCCCTGTATTCACCGTCCGGCTCCAGGACCCGGGCTCATCTCATTCTCTTTGGGTATTTCCTCTCTCCCCACTCCTCAGACGGGTGGGCTCGGACGTGGGGGGGGTCCCCCACACAGCTCGGGCTGCCGCTCTGTTCCGGACCGACGCGCTCCGGAGTTGCTGCGGGATCAGGGATGCTCCGTCTCAAAGCCCCCTCCTCTTCCTTCCCCCCCTCCCCCCCCGCGACCGCTCACCGGCCGGCAGACAATAGCCGGGGGTGCAGCCCCTCCCCGCACGCCCATCTCCACGCCAGACGGAGGGGTGCCACCCAACAAAGCGGGGACCCCCGCGGAGCACTCACCGCCGCGCCCGCTGCCCCAGACGGGGGGGCCGGAGCCCGCACCGCTCCGCGGCCCCGAGCCCGCCGTGCCCGGGCTGCCAACCGCCGCCTGCGCGCTCCTCCGGCCGCGGCGAGGGAGGGAGAGAGGGAGGGAGGGAAGCAGCATCCCCCCGCCTTCCTCCTCCTCCTCCTCCCCGCGGCCCGGAGGAGGGTTTAACCACCCGCTTTGTGCCGAGCGGAGCGGGAGGCAGCTCCCCGACCCCAAGCTGTGTCACAGCCCTCAGCCGAAGCCCAGCATCGCAGAACCGCGGCGGTGCCCAGCATCCTTTCTGCAGCGCGGGACGAACGGAGCACCGCGGGCTGCTCCCAGCACCTACCTGTTGAAGGGTGGGTGCTCTCCGAGGCGCTGAGGCTCCGCGAGGAGGCGGCTGGCACCCCAAAGGGTGCTGTGCCCCGGCTCCTATCAAGCTGCTGCCTCGTCCCCGCGAGGCCCGAATCCTGGCAGGAAAGTTGGGACCGCAACTTGGAACTGCCGGAGGTTTATATTGCTATAAAACGGCATGCGGAGGAAAACAAACGCAGAGGAAGAGGGGGAGGAGGAAGACAGGTTCAGATGCTCCGAGGAGTAGGCAGTAAAAGCAAGGACAAAGTGGCAGCACGGGGATCCCAGAGGAAGCCAGACGAAGCGATGCAGGACGCACCGGCCAGAGCCAGCTGGGCTCAGGAGGCTCTGCAGAGCCCCACAGCTGAAGCTGGGCAGACAACAGCTGACAGTAAGGCGCACTCAAAATATATTGTCCCTGCAGAGCTCTCCTTGTGGAACACTCTGCAGGACTCAGCCGCAGCTGTGACTTTGTGGTACATAACCACTGCTCTAGCACTGAGGGTCTGGGATGAGGAAGGGTGATAACTAGAAGTATCACTGCCCATCTCAAAAGTACCTCTATTTGAGTACTAAAAATAACATGCAAACAACACGGCAACAGCCCTGAAGGAGAGCATGAAAACAGTTATATCCAGTCCAAATATCAGTTCTCTGCATTTCTGTAGCAGAAAACCCCAATCCTTGCTTCCCAGAAGAATCTAAAGCATCACCAAAGTGAAGAGCGAGATACGTGTGCGTGCCAGCAGAGGAGCTTTTTCTTTTTTCCTCCACAGTTGTAGGAAAACATAGAAAAAGTCACATTGGGAAGGATTGCAGGAATTCATCTAGTCCCATCTCTTAATCAAAGCACACAGAAGAGTCCAGGGAACAACAAAAGCCAGCCATACTTATTGACACCGTGTTTCTGCTTCGGAGTTTCTTCCACAGCACATCTCCTCCTGTTCCTCACTAACATGCTTGTAAATAAGTGTTGGCAAGGGAACAGGAGAGATCTCGGCAGGAGGCCGACACACAGCTATTCACTGAAGTAAAAGTCCCAAGGACCTGAGCCACCACTTTCTCATGTGGAAGTGACACTCCATGGGGAAAACACCTCTATAAGCTATGTCCAGAGTTAGAGCAACACATAGAACCTTGACAACTTAGGGACATTGATTCCCTATAGGATCAGAGCAGAGGAGGCCCTCATACTTGTTCTTCCTCCTTTCCAAACTGACTCAGCTGCTGGCAAGGACTGCCTTGGGTAGGAGAACAGTCATGAAACACAATCAGCGAGACGAGTGTATCCGGAGACAAGTGACTCAAGATTTAAATGGCTCATATTGAAGAACATTCCAAGATTTATAGGTTCAAGTAGCGCTAACAATAGTCTCAGGCAATGGAGGCTGTGGTTCTCTTGAGGCCTGTTCATCCATAAGCAACAGCAATACAGAGACTTCCCCAGGAACAACATAGCTCACTCCACTCCCAGATGGCTGAGACTGAGAGGTCTCCTCTGCCACTGCCAGCAGCCTGAAACAGTCTTGGGCCCGAAGCTCTTTATTGAAAAAGTTTTCCTAACAACCCCAAAAATGTATGAATTTCCTCCCTTTGCAGCCATAACATACAGGAAGTTCTCTTTGTATAGGTGGGGGAAGCAGCCATAACTGGGGTCAGGAAGAAGCACAAGCTGAAGGCCTACAAGGATGTTGTCACATGAACAGTGACAGCTGTCACACCAAGAGCTGCCAGCACAGCAAGAGGTACCATACCTAAAACCACCATAAGTGAGGTCAGTGGACGTGCACACTGAAAAATCCTTCTCATCCTTTCAGACGTGCTGGATCCAGGTCGTATCTCACTCAGGCCCTTGGCAGAGCAGAGACCCGAGCTCCACAGCGAGGCCTACCTCCAGCCAGCCAAGTAATCAGAATCTCTACCAGCCAAGTCCTAGCCACCACTCCTACTGGAAAAGCTCCAAGTTTTTGCATGATCTGTGCCTCTTAAGGGCTATCTGTCCCTCCTGCCACAGGGATATCAAAGGAAGTCCCAATCCTAATGGAGGAAATTGACCTTTCTCACCCAGCAAGCGAAGATTCCAACTAACCATAGAGAAGGAGAGTACTCCTGTCATATGCCCAGTGACATAAAGACACAAGGGTCTTCAGCAGAAGCACATGGCAGCTTTGATCAACAGGGGAGCTGAGACTCTGTCCAGGGAAGAAGGTATTAACCAACCCAGGAAGCCCTGCTTTAGGAAACCTTTTCTCAAAGAGAAGGCGATGTTATCAATAGCTGCCCACAGCTGTCCAGAAACTGTCTTGATCTTTGCTCTGTTTGGAAGAATACAGCCCTCCCCTAAACATCAGTCTCTGTAGATAACATCCATCTATTTCAGAAGCATAAAAACATCATGTGAAACCTGTAATGAATTATCTTTTAACGCATCCCTCCATCATAAAGCTTTATTTCCTTCTTAAAATATATTGCCAAAAAAAAAAAAAAAAAAAATCTTTCTCCTTTACTTATTGAAATGCTTACCTGAAGTCTGGCACACTCCAGAATGAGATGGCACTGAGGCAAAACCCTTTTTATGATGATCAAGGTTAAACTTTAAGGCTGTCACCATATTACTGAAGAGTAATCTCTCAAAATGGAAGTACAGCAGCCTGGGAATATCTTGCTTATAATTAGCTAAGCCTTTCACTTCTGCCACCCTGTTCAACCAGCCAGAATATAAGTGTGCTTAGTTTTAGATCCATACTGTAGTGCCCTTGAACTGAGAGGGATTGCAGATTTAACAACTGCTAGCCTAGCAAAGCATTTAGATCGGACATTCCTTTCTGAAGGTACAGGGCAAATCAAGGGATTAGGAATGTGCAGCACAGCTCTGGCACATCCAAGTTCTTCGAAGGCAAGCCTGTGCCACCACACTCATTGCAGCTGACACCCAGATCTAGCACCCAAGGGAGCTGCAGCTCTCATGTAGCAGCAGTCAGGGTACAATGCTGATCCAAGGAACACCAAAAGGCAGAAGCACTGTGCGGATGGAGGTGTGATCCAGTGGCACACGGCTCCCCAGTGCTGCTGGGTGCTGGAAACCTGCTCTGAGGCTGAAGGCTCATCAGCACCAGGATAGTACTCCAGTCAAAGCGGTCCTCACATGCAAGCACCCACTTAGACATGAGTCAAGTCCCATTTTCCTTACAAACCAGCTAACCATGAGTGTGGCTACAAGTCTGTTGCACTAGTCCTGCACTGGGTGGCCTCTGCAAGCTGACACCCCATCTATTCTGGAGATGCTGGGGAAGCAATCAGTCTGCACGCAGTAAGCAAACAAGTAGCTGATGCAGGCAGGAGGCCAAAACAGGAGATGCTCCAGCTGCACGAGTCCAGTTCCTTCACCAAAAGCTATCACTTACCCCCAAGGAGCACCATGTTGACACATTCCTCCTCAAAGGGCTGGAATGGGAATCTCTCCTCCCTTCACCTGTCCCTCAGATCAACCAGGACCATCCCAAAAACTCAACTCTTGTCCCACTCTCCTGGTGTTCACCCTCCATCCCCACCACACCAGCTCCTTCTCTCCACCCACCCTCTCCTTGCACCGGTAGCAGGGCTTCCATCGTCAGAGCCGGCTGCTGCCTTGTGCTTTATTAGCCTGTCTCCATGGCAACTCGCCTACAGCTTAACTCTGAGAGACCCCTATCTCACCACGGCCATAAATCAGCCACCCGCCTGCATCCCCGGTCAGAGATGGGGGTCACAGCTCATTCTGCATGCTGCTGGCAGCTCTGCAACTGCCATCCCAACCTCCAGGGCTGTCCCACACACACAGAGTGCTGTGTACAACACTGCAACCCTCAAGCAGAATCTAGCAGTGATGCAAAGAAACAGAACCCAAAAGATGGTGGTTTTCCCAGTGTGTGGGCAAACTGGAGCCATCCATGCAAACTCCACCTTTGTGGAGGGAGAAGAGTCTTGGTTTGGGAACAGGTACTGCTGCAGTCACGTGAAACAGGTACAGTCTTCTGCAGCACGCAAGAAGGGCTGCATCACTGGGAAGGAACTAGCAAGTGGGCAAAGTACTGGGCTGAGGCAAAATGATAACATCTCCCCCCCCCCCCCCCCCCCCCCCCAGTAAGCATGTCTCCTCCCTTCTCTATTCTAGTATGTCCACAGTGAAGCTTCTGAAGGGGACGAATGCCACCTAAAGTGGTGTGCTTTGCCTGGTCTTCCAGAAACAGACTAAGAAGAACCTTTGCCTCAACAAAGTGTAAAGTGGCAGTCCCCCTTCAAAGCTTTCTTTCAGCAGGACTTCCTTCTGGATACTTTTTTACCAGTAAACCCATTGGCTGGCATCTCCTGTTCTGGGTGGTTGGAAGTAGGTGGAGGTAAGAACCCGCTAGTTCCTACAAAAGGAAAACTTTCCCACTCTAAAAGTCTCCAACCCTAAATCTCAGGGTCTGTGAAAGGAGAAAGCTTTATCTTTATATGCAACATTATACATTATGCAGGCTATCACTTCAGCCATACACTTCAAGAACCCAATGGTGGGGCTTAACCTTGGAAATAAATGCCAAGGTGGCTCCCACAACCAGCAGGAGTGCAGTCTCCACAAACCTAGCAAAGCAGACAAGGGAAGCACAGCCCATAGAAGGTGCTGGTGCATTGCAGCGCTGTGCAGGAGGGAAAGAGGAAGGCAAGGGGCCAGGGCGTAGCTTTCAGAAAGTTCACTTGAGATCTGAGACAAGCCACGACAGAGCAGTCAGGGAGTGTGGAAAGGCTGGGAAAAATTATCTTGTTGGTTTTTTTGGGGTTTTTTTGCTAAACCTAGAAGAAGCTGATCTACATGCAATGCCAAGGGATACCTGAGGTGCTACACAATGCTCATCACATAATCCTTGCTGCTCCAGGTAAGAACCTCAACATATCTGGAGTTTTATCCATACTCAAAACACGTACAATAAAATCCAAGTGGCCATCAATGTGGCTATATCTCAGTTTTATACAGATGCTCAACTCATACATCCACCCAACAACTCAAAGAGCTAAAAAGCTTCCTACGTGACAGTGCTGAGCTCCAGGTCTGTGCCCCAGCAGATGCTGGCAGAGCAAAGAGCACGAGCTTTGTTTCTCTGACAGAATGCATTCATCCCAATCTCCACAAGGCAGACCCAGCTATGTGGAGAACCACAGCTCTTTTAGGAGGGCTAGCTCACCGTCTTGAATTTCAAGAAATATAAGCTGGCAGTAGAACAAATTCATAAAAACTAATGGGCCTGAAAGAAACAGTATTTGTCCTGCAGTCCCTTGGCAAGGGCAAAACTAAACCTGGAGAGAAAGACCTAGACACAGGCTCATCTCTTTTGCAGCTACAATAGCAGCATCAGTTCAAAAAAACCCCTGTGGAGTCATGAGGTTTTAGATGCTTCAGCATTTCTATTTCTAACACTGTGTATGCCTGTGAAGTCCAAATATGCTTAAGCAATTTAGGTGCCTAACACTAATAAATCAACTGCACAGGAAGGTTGGCTTTAGGGAGGGCTGGCTTGCTCTTCTGACCTGGGATCCTTCTGGGCTCATGCTTCTGGGACCCACAAAAGGGAACTTATTTATTTTTAAATTTTGAAACACAATAAATGGAGAATGACACGAAGCCAAAACCAGGAGCTTGAAACAGAGCTAAACAACAGGAGACTCACGCTAAATTGCGGGAGCTGACAGCATTAGCTGAAGTCTCAGGAAAATGCCATATGCTCATATTACATGGAATGTTATCCCACATCCTACTTTCCCTCCAAACACCTTCCTCAGCTTTCTATGCCAGCTTGAGCCTCTCCTTTTAAGGAAACTCTGGTCTCATCACAGCTTGATAAAACTGAGCCCTTTTTACAGTTGGACACCAAATAGTGGCAAATGTCCTGGCCCAAAGACTTGGCTGAGCTTTGGGCACAAAGACCATACATGCCAAAGGAAGTATCAATTCTGAACTTATTGCATCGGAGATTGGCTGTACTTTCGTTGCAATAGCAATTTTAGGATCCTCTCCATCAAGCAGGATAGTTAGCCACACAACTTGGTTGTAAATAGAGCCTGTCAGCAGGAGAGCAGAAGTTTCCTAAAGACATTTCCTAAAGACATCAGCTGAATCTGCTACTTAAACAAGGACTCTAAATGCCACTGCAGTGCCTGTGCTCTGGTGCCTGAAAGGTTTAACATCTTGCCATGTTTGGTAAACTTTACAAGGGCTGCAGGAAGCTGAAGGACAGGAGACTGCCTAACACCGAGTGGATCTCATCAGCACTAATTAGCTGAAACAAAACAGCAGAGACTCAGGTAATAAGAGCTCTTCATGAGATTAAGGTGAGTGGTGGCTGCAGGAGGCAGGACACTCCAATCTCTGCCTCCTGGAGCAGCCCCATGGGAAGCCAACATTGAGCCAGAGGCTCAGTACTTAACGAGAGAAAGAATTGCTTAGAAAGGTTTGTGATATCCTTCTCTTGGCATGTGGTGAAGCAACCGAAAAAGGGACAGCTCCAGTGCCAAGCATGCCCAAGGGCTGTCTCCCTGGCACTTGGGCAGTTTCTCACACATCCACAACATGCAACTGCTGGTACCAGGGGGCAGAAGCATGCTGGAGGACCAGCTAAGCCACCAGTTTCAGACCACTCCATCCCTAATTTCTTACTGCTGTCAATGACCCTCACTGTCAGAAACATCTTCGGATGTATGTCGGAAACCACTACACCAGCTGCATCAGAACTGGTGCAACATGGAGGCTTAAACAGACTTCTTTGTCTCCCTTCACCCCATACCCCTACCAGGCTGCTAACCAGCAGACAGCATTAGGCCCTGGGGCAGGATCTAGGACTTTTTTTCCTGCACACAGCATTGAAGATCCATCTGCCAGTTGCTACTACAAGTACACCACCAACAGGCAACTCCCTCCCAGGGAGTGTCTTGTTTCAGTAGGGTTTTTAGTACTACCAGATCAGAGACTAACAGCACAAGCCAGCAAAAGCAGTTGAGCATTTGATGATAGGAAGACATACAGCAGAGCAAAGCATCTATGCTTAGGAGGAAGAGCCACAGGGCACTGAGGAAGGCAGATGTTCTGCTGCTGCCAGCTGCTTGGCAGGGGGATGCACAGCCTCTGGAAATGCCAAATAGGAAAAGATGGGCCCAGGGATTTAAAGGACACTCAAGAAGAGAGATGCTGTAACTGCCCTAAAGTAGCAGGACTGAGATCAAACCACCAGACCAAGAGCAGCCTAACACAGGGGGAAACCTGGAGGTTGGTAGGATTTTGAGGGTGACTGCTTCCCTTTAGTCCCACGCCTTCACTTCTGGGAAATTTGAGACATCAACTTTGTCGTCTTCCTCCCACAACAGCTAGAAACAGAACACAGTTCTGCACTGGTTTGGTCAAATGCTTACCAAAGTTTTGAGTGGGGTAGATTTTTCATCTGCTTCCCAGCCCTTGACTATTTCAGGTGACTTCAGAAAAGCTGCCAGTTCCAGCCAGTCCTGGCTCTGAGTTATCCCTTTCTAATACACTTCATCTACAGTGCTGACTCGGACATCAGCTGTTGGAAGGAGCCAGCTGCAGCATCTGAGTACATTTCTCAGGAGTTACCAAAGGAAGCTTTACTTTGTTCCAAATGATTGCATATAATGGGAGAGGCTAACAATTAGCATATCCATTCTGCTTTTTCCCAACCTGCCCCCATTAGGGAGAAAAGCTCCTCTTGTCTGGGAGCCACTGCATATAACACCCTCTTGGTTTTGTAATTAGTGGAATAAGAATGCTCAGTCAGCAGGGAAATTTGCCCGACTAAATTACATCCACAAGTGCTTTCTAAGCCAAGGTATGCAACCTGGCACTTTGCTGCCAATGGGCTACAGTGGGAGTACCAAGATTTCTGCTGTGGACCCACAAGCATCCAGGAACACCTTTCAAGCTAATTCACTCCAGAATTCATGCCAGCAGCTCCAGCCTGTCACCTGGGAGAACTCCTAGGACCTGCCAAGAGATCACATCACTCAGGCCCTAAGCCCTTCCCATCTCCTCAAAGCATCTCCAACATATTCACTTTAAGGAAAGTTTTGGTCAAGGGACATGGGAGCAACAGAAAGCCAGGAGCAGGTTCAAGGATGGCATGCAGTACTGTCAGCACAGACAGGACTTTAGAATTGAAAGACGTTACGAGTCAAGACAGGAGCTGCCCAGCACCTGGAAAATCACAGACCAGAATGTTAATTAAAATAACCCTCTGCCTTACTTCTGCATTCAGATGCACAGGAGAATCCATCCAGGTAATTTATGGTGTGTAGCTGCTGGTATGTCAATCGAAGGAAGCCCAGAGTAAGAAGTGTTTTTAAGAGACCTCATCGATCGTTATCTCCACAAGCACAGGCTTAATTCCTTCCATCCTAGTTAACCAGGTTACTTTGTTTTATTTCTTAGACAATCAGTGGGAAGCAGGGTATCATGTATGCAACCCCCAAACAACTTCCCTTGTCTGGAGAGAGGATGTGGAGTTTAGGAAAGCACATGTTTGGGAGCAAATCTTAAAGGTCTCCAACCAGCAGTTTATGAGAGGACATTTTCTTTCGTAAGCAGAAATTTCTCCACATTTGAAATGCCAAGATTTTGATGAAAACCTGTTAATTTACAGATACAGAAGTGATCAGAAAGGCAGGAAACAAAAGCCTTCCTGAATTCCAGGATGCTGCAGTCAGCTTTCACACAGGATGCATGGCCACGTGTTTTGCCAGGAACCCAGCAGACCTTGCTCAGTGCATTGCAGATATGATGCCAGCCTAGGTGCCAGGAGCTGCAGCAGGAAAAGTCACTGCAGCAACTTCTTTTTCACCTTACAGCCAGACATATCCATCCCAGACTGAATTAGTACAATGAATTGCCAGCAGATCCTGTTTTACATATGTCTTGGGTCTGCCTTACAGGTGTGCTGGGCAGCCACTATTACTCAAGAGAAGCTTGACTCTGGAGAGACCTCTGGGGGTAAAGTATTCCAAAATCACAACCCTAGATACCTTCAGTTTGACAGGCAAAACTATTCACTGCTTTTTTTCTTTAAGCACTGCATGTCAATTTTCGCAAATGTAAGATAAAAATAACCTGACTCCCTGTAGTGGTGGTGTGAAATTAGTTCATTACCATGTGTGAATCAGTCTAATACAATGGTGATGAGTACTACTGTGCAGCACCTGAATAGGCAAAGAAGCAGATCCTACAACGGGCAAAAGAATACAGACTGAAGAGCCACACTGAACACAAGCACTGGGTATCACATTCATTCAGTGAAGCAGAGATGCTTCAGAGAAGATCTATGAGGAGGTCAGATAATTGGGATATTCTGATGAAAATGCACAGTATGGGGTAGAGGATACAGCAAGGAGAAGTGGACTTAATTTTCTTCCTCCAGCTCCCAAAGATTAGGCTTCTTTGCCTGAACATTTCATTAACGTCAGCATGCAAAATACTGAGGCCTTGCTCAAAGAACAGTTTAGAAATGGAACTAAGAAAAACTCTGGCCCAGAAAGACCAGTGAAATCAAGATAAAGAAGACTAGACTTGCAAAATAGCTTGGGCTGCTCACAAAGAAACATGGCTTCTTGAGAAGGCTATTTGAAGAAACAGTACTTCATTCAGTCTAAACACTGCAGCTGTGAAAGAAAGCCGTGAAAGAACACTGCACTGTACCACACGTAAGAGAGAAAGGGAAGGGGGCAGGAGAGAGGTTTCTATCTCTCAGTAGGAAAACGTACATGAAAGTGGAGCTATCAGACTCCAGTCATCCTAAAAGTCACGCAAGGCATGCTCACCAAGCACTGCTAAACCTTCCTACCATGGAAACACCCCTCAGTTCTCAGCACAGACATTGGGCAATGGTTTGCAGCCATACGACAGTGCCACTGTCAGGAAGCAAACAGACCTCACCATATATCAGCTGCACTGGGTGTCAGCACCAGCCTGCTAGCAGGAACCAGATACAAGGATAGGCTGCTGGCAGCTTGCTGAGATCAAAATAGAAGTGACACCTCAATGACTTCAGAAATATAAGGTTTTAAGAACTTGAGTTTTTGTTTAAGGACTTGTCTTTCTACTTTAAGCTCTCCCCCAGATAGAGCAGCAGTAAGAAAATTTTCAGAGGAAAATTTTCTTCCTTTTCATCTTTCCATCCACACATGAACCAGAAAGAAGTCAGAATATTTTTCAGAAGCTTCTGCCTTAATCTCTTTCTCCACTCTTGTTTTACCTCAAAAAGTGATGTGGGCTTTCCATCACTGAGGAAGCTGAAAAGGCCTGGTAAGTCTCCCCACGAGAATAAAAAAAAAAAAATTAAACCAGAACAAAGAAAGTTTTGTTAGGTGAAAACAGATGAGACAATTTGGAGAAAGGTTATTTCTCACCAAGAAGGCACCTATTTAAAACTGTTTCAACTCCTCTGCCAAGACATTCCCCTAAATAAGAGGGCTTAGTGCTTGCTGCTAAAAATATTTTTAAGTTGGGCTGATAATCACATCACTGTAAAACATTACAGAATTAAGTGATGCACTGCATGGAGATGGTAAAGCTGCCTTCACCCTCACAGAAGCCTCCTAACCCCAAGAACAAGGCAGTGCTGTTCACACACAGATGCGCTGCAAGGAGCAGCCCCAGCCCAGGAGGACCAGGTCAGAAAACATTCCCTGGAGGAGGTGCTTCACAGGGGGTTAAACACTCCTGAAAGTTACTCAGATATTGTCAGATTACAGCCTGCTTGTGAAGAGCTTTCCTAAAATACAAAGGGAAGGAGAGCCACATCCAGTGCAGCTGTGGAGCGTGCTGATCATGGCCTCTTTCCAAACAGGGCTGCTGTTCCTGTGGGAACGTCTAGCACCAGAGTGCCCTGTTTCAGGGGACCTAGAGAGAAGCATCCACAGGAAGGAGGTTACCGAGGGATTCCCTCAGCTATTGACACACCGAGATACTTGGCAAGATGCTCTCTCTGGAAACGTCAGAGACACAGACGCTGTGCAAGCTCCCTCTGGGGCTTTTAAGAAGTGCCTGACTCAAATGGAAATCAATGCAAGGCTAGAGTCAACTGCTCTGGAGAGAAAAAGCTCTATGCAAAGCCAAGCCCAGGGCTACGTTTGTGCATCATTCTGAGGGCAAGAAGGGATGTCCCAGGACCCCATATGGCTCATAGGGACGGAGCAGCTCATCAGAGGGGTGCTCTATCTCCAGGGAGTTTTTTTTTTCCCCGTTTTACCTGCCTTCTGCTCCCCTCCTTCCTTTGCTCGGGCTGCAGCCACAGACCGCCCCTATAGCCAGGAACCTACGCCCACGCCCAGAAAACCGCAGTGCTGCCTGCAGGCTTGCCTAGCGATGTAGCCCGAGGTGGAGTGGGGGGGGGGGGGGTACACACAGCACGAACACAGTGGAGGAACTCGGCAAACCGGCCGGGCTAACCGAAACATCTGCTACCGAGATCAACGCCCGACGGGACACCGCACTCCTGTGGAGGAAACGCCCCCCGCGACCGCGCCCGGCCGCCGGTACCACAGCCGCGGGGCAGCGCGCGGGAAGAGCCGCCGTGCCCGCCCCGCCCCGCCCCGATCTGGCTCCGCCGCCGGTTCCGCGGCTTCTGCTGCCCTCTGCCAGCCGAGGGAGGGAAGCGCCGCAGCTGCGGCCGCAGAGAAACCCTCGGGACGCTCCTTCGTAGGGCCTGGGGTGTGTCCACATAGAGAGGTGTGAGCAGTCTACAGCAGAACAGACTCAAAGCAGCTTCTGGCAGGAAAGCTCACTCGTTCCTCACCCGCTTCCCAAGAGCGCAGAGAACTACGCATTAGCCAGGCCACAACGCACTCATCCGTTTTCTTGATGGCACTTGTTCGACAGAAACCTCCAGTGGTGATAGCAGGCTGCCAGATGAGCATTGCTATTCACAAGCAGCAATGATCTGGGTGCACAAAGCATGTTTATTTATTCATATTCCTGCAGAGAAGTAATCAGACAGCAGGCAGCACTCGCTGGGAATCACTGCTCAACAGTGGTGGCTGATTGTTGAGGAAGAAGACTGGTTTGAGAACTTGCTTGCTTTCCTGACTCCAGCAAAACCTAAGCCATCCGGTTAGATGGAGGGCCCTGTCTTCAGATACCACTCCACACACACACAGCACCTCTGACAGTCCTAACATGTGCCTCCGAGTACTCTCTCTTTGGTTGCTCAAATTCTAAGACAGGCTGTAGATAAATAATATCACCTGCACACATGCATCGCAGCCATTTGGATCAGTGAGTGCATTTCTCATAGCTGGAAATGTCCATGGGAGACCTCTGCTCTCCCAGATGAACCTCCACTTTAAACACAAGCTTATTCAAGCATTAGCATCCCACTGATGCATGAAAGTGTCCCTCTTGTAGGTGAAGTGACCATGAGATGATATTTTTGCATCTAGACATAAAAA
This sequence comes from Callipepla californica brunnescens, assembly GCA_023055505.1. Taxonomy (NCBI): domain Eukaryota; kingdom Metazoa; phylum Chordata; class Aves; order Galliformes; family Odontophoridae; genus Callipepla; species Callipepla californica. The sequence goes on from JALIRH010000013.1 coordinate 8,648,272, forward strand.
AAATAAATAAATAAATAAACCCAGCTCAGCTATGGATAGTTATTCATGTTGTTTGGTTTCTTTTCCTCCTCCAGGGAGAGTCAGGGTTTAAGCTACTGGCTTCACTAACCAAGGTAGGACAGACCTCAGCCTCTCAACCTACTCATCAGCATTAGAGCCAAAGCCAACCCTCTGGCCAACCCTCTTAACCCAGCAACCACAGACCTGCAGAAGTTTCTTGCCTAGGCAAGAAAATCCCAGCAGGACATCTGCAAAATCATGGGTTTCAGCAGATGTATTTTTGAGGGACAGTAAAACTCAGCTCCCCACAGCTGCATTAACATACCCAGACAGCTGGTTACAGCACAGAACCCCAGCTCTGCTGCCAGGAGGAGCTTCTGCACAGACTGGCTTCATCCTCATAGCTTTCAGCCATGCCCAGACAGCAACTTACCACTAGACTTTTTCCAGCTACGCCAGTACAGGCATACAATACAGACATGGACTCACAGCAACAGCTGCATGCCTCTCCTAATGCTACAAATTGCACACAAACCAGGCCCTCCCCCAAAGCTGGCACACCCCCATGGCAGGCAGTTCACTGACCCCGGGGTAGTTTCCCCAGTGCACTGTGTTTCCAAACCATATATCTGACTGCACACACATACACCACAGAGGCACAGGCCATCCCTAGAAGTCCTCTCCTACCACGTTCTACACTGCTGCAAGCTCTGTAGAAACCACTGTTTGTTTGTTTTTTGTTACATTTCTTATCTTTCATATTAGGACTACTTAGCTGCCCACAGCATGTAGGCAAGAGCACTGGGTTCTATCCCTGGGATGAAGAACCTTAGTTTGATCTCCAGGAGAAAGATCAGCCTTCAAGAACTGTTCAGAGAAAATGACATAACAAGGTATCTCTTTCTTCAACAGATCTGCTTCCCTGCATTTGTTTGAAGTCTGACCTGATTATTCTTGCAATTGTATTTTTAATGCTCATCAGGTATCCTTAGAGAAATGGATAGTCACTTTTTTTAGATCACGCATATGCAATCAGACAAACAAGACAGCTCACCTGTTCTTCCCATCTACAGCCAGAAGCACATCCCTAACAATGACTCCAAAGAAAGCAAAAGCTGATCAGATGGGACAGAGGATCGCTTTCTTATCTGCCTTGGGCACGCACACCAGAAGCACCATCTGTCTCCATCACAGGGACAAATGCTGCCCTCATACTGGAATATGCCAAAGGAAGTTGTCTGTTACTCATGCAGTTGTCCCATTCATGTTAGGAGATTGTGCACGCAGTGCTTTTCTGTTTCTTTTTCCCCTATGAAAAGATCTCACTTTTGTACAAGTACACCTAGGTATTTAAATATATATAATAAGGCCGAAAGGCATCTCCTGTGGCAGGGAAGTACCTGCCTCTCCCAGGTGCTCTGCCCACTAAGACCACGGCTGCATTTTCCTCAGCTTTGCTGCTGAGCAGCTGCTCTGTGAGACTGCCACCCTCTCTCACCTCTTCCCTCAGCACACCCACAGCCTCTGGCTCTGCTTTTGAGCCTCCCAACAACAGGGAGGAGATCAGAGGCAGTTATGCTGGGGGTGCAACACATCCCCACATGCACCTCAGGAGTTAAAGCCACAGCAGCTTGTTCCTGGAGGGGATTTTAAGGCAGAAAGTTTGACATGTTGCAGAGTGCTGCCATAAGCAGAAACCATGGACACAGGCAACCTCTGTATCTCATAAATCATCAGGAGGGGGCAGAGTACTAGCCACTGCTTCATCAGTTAATTACAACTGTTAATCTTATTTTCATTAACCTGAAATGAAACTGCCAGCATTCCCCCCATTTCCACCTCGTGCCCCAAAACTCATTTCTCAAATAGCATTTCTTTGTCATCCAGGACACGTGCTGTTTGCAGCATGCATCTTTGCAGCATCCCATTTACAGGGACTTCCAGACCCTACGGCCTTGCCTCTCCTCCACATCTGCTCTTGAACCTGCAGGGAGCGATGCCCATCTCCTGTGTTGCTCAGCACCCTAGGTGAGCAGTCACCCAGGGACGGTGACTCCCCCACCTCTTGTGCCTCTTCCTCTCCATGTTATCAGTGCCTAGCTACACACTCGAAGACCAAAAGTGAACTCAACTTTTTGCTCTTCTGCACTACCTGCAGGGCTAGAAGGAGGTCAGGCCTCCAGGGCTGAGAGAAGAGCTTGGTTATGAGCCATGACCAGAGACTTCATGCTCCAGAGTGGCTTTTGCTGTCTCCCTCTCTCCCACCTTCTAGGAGCCCTAGATGCATTAAGCAGCCTGTAAAGGTGTTAATGGGAAATGTATCACCTCTGTCACAGCCGCAGTACAACAGGGCACCCAGCTCAGAAATGAGATATAAAGAGCATACTTACTCTCAGTGTGAAAACTGCTGGGTTAAATAGAACAGAGGACTGCTGGCTCCAGCAAGCATAGCTGATCTCTTCATTTTATGGCAGAGTGCTTACTTTGCCAAACACAGTCCTCAATCCCCACAGAGCGGGCGGTTTCTCCTGTGTTAAATGTCTTTATATGTTACCAGGTGTGATAGTGGTATATAAACTGTCTTCGTTACACACACTTCTATAGAAAGTGTCATAACAACGTCTTGCAAGACGAGCGCAGCTTTTTTCATTTGCTGAAGTCTTTGATGGGTCTCAGTAGCAGTGGTTTCTGCCGAAGAAGGAGGAGAGTTGCAAAGAAGGGCCGAGAAACCTTTCATGCCTCCATGGCAGCTTCACGCAAAACTTGCCGTCATAACTCCTCCAGTCTAGGGACAGGAATTAAGGAAATAAAAGTCAAAGAGGTGCACGCTCCCCTCAAAGTCCTTTTTAACAGCAAATCAAATTCTTCAGCTAGAGAGACAGATTTCAGTCTTTGCTAGTGTGCTCTCAGCTGATCAGGAAGGAGGAAAGAAGAAAGCAGAAGTTGGTCTGACAAAGGAAAGCCTTTTCCGACCCAGTTTCCCAGCTTAGTCTACGTGTTCCAGAAATCCTAAATGAGTTCCCATCCTCATCTCCCACAGAAGTATCCCACAGATACTTTCCAGAGGAACAGTACTTTTAGAAGGAGTCTCCTACAACCCTACTGGTCCAGGATCCTTACCTCTGCTGTTGAGCTGGAGAGGCTTCTTGTCCAATTTGCACCACAATCATGTGGTCTGGTGTCCAACCATCAGTGTTCCAGAAAGTCTGAGGATTTAACTTGATAACTCAGAGGAAGGCATACAGCACCCCACTCCTCCACCCCCCCCCCCCCCCCCAACATTTCCTAGTACAGAACAGCAAGCATAGTAAGATGAAATGAAGGTATATTTTAGGTCACCTTTCAAAACCAAATGCTGACATGAGACATGATGGATAGCACAGTGTCTCACAGCTCTGACCACTGCATTCAGACAGAGCAGCAAACAAACCTTGAATAAGCATATATTTATATTAATGGCATACAGAAGGGAGATGCTGTAGTGCTCATGTAGGAGCCTGGTGCTTAGCTAAGGAAGGCTCACTTTTGCCCTGATGCAGAGCCCAACTCAGAGACCTTTGCTGAACCATAGCAGGCAGTGCTGAAGGGCTGCCTTTAACAGCAACACAGATCATCCTGCCTTACTCTGCAGGACCCAGGAGGCTCTGGCAGCACAAAACCAGCCCAGCTGGGGCAAGGACACTGCAAACAGGCCCCAGGATTGGTACAGGTCAGGACCTGCTTCTGTGGCAGCCCTGACAGTTAGCATCTGCCTTCTGGTTAAAGCTTTAGCTACAGATTTCCTCAGCCCCTTTGTGCTTACCTGACCCAGATGCCCCAGACAGTCAGAGTGAGGATAAGCTGCATTTGTAATATCCCATCACACTGACAGCACAGACTACTTGGCATTCACCCTCGGTCTCCCTCAGGATCGTTTGTAATCCCCTGGACTTCAGGTCCAACACAGGACATCCTTATCAGCTACCAGTGAGGAGAGCTTAAATGCCAAATAAACACTCCTATGAGTTACAGACCTGCTCTCCCTGCTAAGCAACTCCTACACCTGGCACTCTGCTGGACTGCAAGCACTCACCTTCACTCAAAGGTAAGCTTCAAATACAAAGCTCTACATTCAGCAGTAAAGTTGACTTTCACTCCTTGTTCTCCCCATGGCTAAACAAGTCTTGGCTGTCTCATTTCTACCATAAAATAGCAACCTTCACTGTTTGAAATAGCCAAGGAAAAAAAAAAACACTTTTAATGGCAAGGATAATTAAATAGCACATCCCCTGCAACTGCATTCCTAATTTAGCTGGTTGAAGAGCTGAAGCCTTGCACTCTTATTAAGGGTTGAGCTGCCAGGCTACTTCTAACATCAGACTAGCTACCAACATAGGAACACATCACTCACCTTAAGAAAGTCGGCATGAATATTTACTAACTGAATGCAAACTGCACAACAGCCCTTCTCTGTGCTGCTATCTGTGCCAGCTTTAAAAGCAGCCCAGAGAAGGCATGGCAGCATGGCTTCTTACAAAAACAGGTATATCTGACCCAGGAACGTGCCAAGGGAGCTTGCTGAGGTCTTTGTGGAAAGCAAGGAGATTCATCATGTTAAGTGCAGGGTATAGAACTGGGATAGATGGGATTTCCCCCAGGGAGCTGTTCTGTCAGTCACTGGGGGAAAGCATCTTTTAGAGATAGCTGCACAACTCCCAGTGCTCCCCAATGCATTTTAGGATCATGGTCCTTTATCAGCACTGCTTATCTCTGTAGCTGGGAACACCAGCTGGGCAGATGGCACCCTCAACCCTCCATGATTTATCCCAGCAGGGTTAGGGCACACTCCCCATCTTCATGGCAGCTACAGTGTAAGCATCACCTCCCTTTGCAGTATGCTAAACTCAAGCAGGTCACTCTCCTTAGAAACCCTGAAGAGCAGCTGCTAACACATCCTAGCTTGTTTTCAGGAAAAGACCACAAGGTTGGCAAACCCTGTGTACCCATGATAATTCTCTTCATTTTAGTACTTAGCACTGTGACACAAAGCAATTCAGGCTGCAGCTGAAAGACCATGCCCAAATTTTCAGCAGCACATCAGACAGTAAATTCAGCACCAGGAGAGCCGAGAAGAAACAGAACCTGATTGGCCTTGTGTCTCCAGGCTGGAAGCAGTGTTTTGAAGACACAGGCAAAGGGGAAAGTTCCAACTCACCTGAAGCATTTTGCTAAAAATAGCTCCTCTAACCCCATCACACACTCAGGTTAGACTGTTCTATTTTAGAAGAAAGGTTACAGACACAGCTTTCTTCCCTTTCAATTTCTGCTGCAAACGCACTGTAGCGTGCACAGCCCCCAAACAATTCTGCCTGTAGGGCTTGGAGAAGAAGCAGGTTTACCTCAGACACAACACACGTGCCATAAGGCACTAATTGCTCAGGTCCCCTCAGCACTTAGCAGAGGAACCACAAAGCAGATGGAAGTGCAGAAAGAAGTCCAAAATGAAAAGCAGAAGCAAGTCCAAAATGAAAAGCAGAAGCAAGGAGCAGCACCAAATGAGAACAGACTGCAGACAGACCCCCTCCAGACCCAGGTCTGCTCTCTACTCCACGGCCCCACCACAAGGGCGAAACAAACCCAACCTGAGACCTTCCCCCAGAAACATAGTGCCCTGACTGAGATCAGCCGGTGACTAACCGCAGGTTTTGCTGCAGGGCTGTCCCCGGTGTCACGGTGTGCTGCTGGAGGTGGCACCTCCCAGTGGCAGCACAGGAGAAGGATGCTGGCAGCAGTGCCCAGGGCTGCCGCTGCCAGGCCGACGCTTTGTTCATGCTCAGGCTGGGTGAACGCAGCACTTTGCCGAGATGATCAGTGCTTAGAATAATTCCTCAGCAAACACCCCACCTGGAGAGCAAAGCCTTCCTCGCTAATGCCCTGCTTTTGCAACAAGATGTTTTTGCAGGCAGGCTTTTCTTTTTTTTTTTTCATTGGGCTTTAAAGTCATCTTGTCTGCTCCAGATCACCAGCGAGAGATGATGTTTGTGCTAATGCTCAGCTACATATCCCAGGGCAAAGGCCAGAGAGAAATACTGCAGGAGAGCGGAGAGGGAGGGAGAGGAATTCCCTGAGCAGAAATTATTTTGAGCAGAGAAAGCTGCAGAGCAGTGTGGAGTGAGGCAGAAGAAATGCAGGAGAGGGAGGTGGCTGTGCTGGGGGAGATGGAAAAGAACAGAGCAGCAGAAGCTCAAAAGGCTCCTCCAGAAGGGTGGGCAGGACGCGGCTCACCGGGCTCTGGGGAGGTTCCCTGCCAGGAGCTGGGCTTGGCCGTGCTCCTCCTGCAAAGGGATTTCTTCTGCCACCCACAAGCCTCCGGAGTGGTGTTCTGCCCTCATGCACGGTAAACAGCAGCCTCAGCCCCCGACGCTCCCCTCTGGAGAAGCAGCAGTCTGTCCCCGTGCTGTTCCTGAGAGAGCCAACGCATTCCATCCTGCCGCCGTTAGGGCAGCCCCAGCCCGCACCAGGCAGCCTTGCAGAGCGGGGCGAGCAAAGCAGCTCCGGAGATGCATGCCCCGTGCTTTGTGCGTTCCTCGTTTGTAAAAAGGAGCTGTGACACCGCACCAGAGTGCAAAAGTTTACAGCCTAAAACCCTGTCTTAAGTCCAAGCTGAATCTTTACAACTAAGCACTGATTTTCTCTGACACAGACTTTCCTGAGTGACCTTGGGACACCTGCTCCTTGCCTGGCAGCTAATTTTAAGTGAAAGCCCTTAATTTATTACCTTAGAGGTTGTTTAGGAGGTGGCCTCCTGATCTGCCTAGCCCAGTGAAGAGCTCTGCCCAACTACAAAGCACAATGTAGGAGACTTCAATAAGCACCTCCTTTACTCCTGGTATCTGCCTTTCTTCTTAGATGCAGGCTGCCCCACTCAATATCAAAAAAGCAGCGAGAGCAGAACTGCCCCATAGAGAGCGATAAGACCAGAACCGAAGAGACCAGGGTGTACAACCCCACTGTACCGAAGCACAAGTCCCACATAAGGTCACAAATCAGAACACCCAGCTAGAGATAAAATTGCAAAGCACATCTAAAGATTACACATCTAAAGATTATCTAAGAGATATATTCAGAAGCAGCAACAGCACAGCCCAAAACAGAAAGTGCATGCAAGCATGAGCCTGAGCTTAAATGGAGCTGTGGGCCAATGGATGGTGTGGATGGGTGGGTGGGGGATATCCCAGGTGAAGCTGGCTGGGGCAGTCAGGATTTGGCACAGCTGCCACATCATGAGGCAAAACTCCCCAGAGACTGCTGCATCCCGAAGTTGTACTGTGTTGGGGTTTTTTTTGCTGTCAAAGATGACTTTTTCTTTTGTCATCCTCGGTTTATGCTGTTGTGGTTCAGGAAGCAGCAGCGTGCAAAGTGCTGGTGTAAAGTAAAAGCCTTGCAGAGCTGTTCAGAAAGTTGGGTGGTGCTCAGAAGCTGGAGGGAAACCTCACTGAACCTTCACAAGAGACTTGAAGAGCAACCCGGATCAATCTGGGAACCCAGCAGAGCATCCCTTTGAGATACTTGAACAAAAGACAGCAAAATATTTAGCCTGGCACTGTCCAAAACTATGTGAAATTATCCTAAATTATGTTCCTGAGGTTAACACGCCTTGTCTGTCGTGTGTGCAAGGGCAAACCCCTTCGAGTCACATCACATCCAGAGTTGGAGCAGGGAGCCCTGCAGCTGCCAACTGTGCAGAAAACCCTGGTGTCCTCACCAGTACTTCAGAGATGCTGCATGGAAGCAGTGAAGGTTTGGCCATGCATACAGACCTGCTTTTTAACCCCCCTAATTCTTCGTTCTTGTGTTTCCTGAGGCTTTCTAAGTGAGCAACTATTACCTCGTGCTTGAACTTTTTTTTGTTTAAATGTAATTTAGAGTCCAACCTGCAATAGGGATGTGAAAGCTGTGCAGGGTGATGGTGAGATCTGTGGGATACCACAGCCCACATAGAGTCTTGGTCTCACACTTGTATCCCAGATCCTTGTCCATCACTTGACTTCACCTCCCCAAGAGAGGTACTGGGAAGGAAAAGAGGGGATATCAGAAGAATACGCTCCCTCTCCCCCATCCCTGACAGCCTGGGCTCAGATTACACTGTTTTCTCCCACCACAATAAGATACTCAACTTGGCAGCACGAGGTGGAGTGAGTGAGGGAGGACGATGGTGTGTGGCTGGTGGTTTTTTAATCTATCAAACATTTCCCCGTTCTGCCGACTGAAAACTCCTGCCTGGCCATCCCCGCTGCAGCATCCCATGTTGCCATGCCAACAGAGGCTGTCATCCCCGTGTGTTTGTGAGAGAATGCTCTGCTTTCCTGTGGACCACAGGCTGGCAACGTGCCCGACTGATGTTGACCCCTCACCGGGGCATTTTGGGGGTTGCTTTTCCCCAGATCTTCCACTCCCAGGTAATAATAATCTACCTCTCATCTGCTCCTTTAAGATGTCATCATCAGTGTTTGACTTAATCAGGACACCTTAGCATGATAAACAGCCTTCCCCTGACCCCTGCACTTCCACTGTGAATCAGATACAGCAAAGCAAACAGTTCTTTGCTCCCTGCCACACACCACCTCCCTGTCCTCACTGCTGTTGAGCGGGCGTAGCTGGAGGGAGTGTGCAGGGTGGCTGAGGGGCCCTGTGTCAGCATGGGTTCTTTTGGAGCGTGTTTAAAACTTGCCAAGCAGATATCCTGCAGGCTCACTCAGGAAACAGAAAGTTTGATAATCTTCGCTTCTCTCCACCAAGGTGAAGGTGCTTGTGGGAGGACTGTGGTTGTAGAACTGAGCCAGCATCAGGAGATAGCATCCTCCCTCAGGGGCTGAGGAGATCTGAGGAGGTGGAAGCAGTGGCTCTGTCACCTAGTCCCCAGCATGCTCCAGTCTGTCCTCTCTGGAGGGAGGAATGTCCTTGGGGGCATAGGACTCATGATGGAGGAGATACTGAGTATACTAGCAGCCAGCACTTACTAGAGAAAATGTGAATTCCCTTAGATGAGGGCTTTGCCTGGTTGTTTTGAGGTATGGATTGCTTGCAAGGGAATAAGAGGTTGGACTGTGTGATCTCCAGAGCTCCCTTGTAAGCAGTGTTCAGGGGAGGCCTTATTGCTCTGTTTGACTACCTGAAAGGAGGTTGTAGCAAGGTGAGGGTTGTCTTTTTTCCTAGGTAACTAGTGATAGATCAAAGAGATGATGGCCTGAAGTTGCACAAACCAGCCAGAGCCCAGTGTGGGTACCTACTGCCAACCCAGCCATGGCTTGCTGGTCCCAGCACAGCACAGCCCTTAGTCCTGCCCACTTGGGCTGCTCCGTGCCTGCACGGACATCAAAGATGCTGAGCACTGTGGTCACTGCTGTTCCCATTCATATAGGAAACTGCATTTCCCTCCCAGAGGAGGTTTGTACTCCAACAGCATCACAGGAACATTTTTCAGCTCCATTTCCAGCTGCTTTGTTCTCCCGATTCCCTGCAGTTTCCTTGGAAAAGTTAATTTTCCCTGTGGGCTTCCTTTAGATGAAAACATTTCCCCCCAATGGATTTGGTGAGCAAAGAAAACTTCAATTTGGAACCTGAATAGAAATAATTCTTTCCATAATAATTCTCCACCTTGGTGGAGAAAGAATGGCTGTACACTGTGAAAGCTTGTGCCCCTCTACCATGGTTTTGTTCAAAACATGTGAGGTACAGCCTAAATTTAAGTCAATAGCTTTCCCAAAGCTCTTATGCTAGCTTCAGCTCACTTTCTGATACCTTCCTCTAGCAGCTGGCACCAGCATAAAGCAAGGGTAATGTGTTACTCAAGTGTTGTCTTTGCACACACTGTAAACTGGTGCAGCAGAAGGTATTGGTTGGTGGAAATCAGATGTTTCTGTTATTGCTTCCACAATAGACAGCTCTTCCCAGGAAAAGATTTTCCTGCCCAAGAAAAGTGCAGTGGAGTGAGAGGCCTGGCAGAAGAATGGCTGAGAAAGGATTCACAGCTCCTCCACGCTGTGCCCTGCATGGGGGACATAGATGGATTTTGTTCTGATTAGTGTCACAGCCCCTCTCAGTTTAAAGGTGGCATTGCACAATACTTGAAATGAGAAGAAAGGTAAAACAAAACTTTACCCTGAACACCTCAGAGGTAGCTGTAGTCAGGAAAAGTATCCTTGCTCTTCTTCCTAAGTTGGGATAAATTAAGTACAAGCTTTGAAATTCCCTGCCAGGTGGCAGTCCTTTTACAAAGCTGCTTTCAGTCAGGATGGAGAAGTACCAAGATGGAAAGAACTGAGCTAAAAGGTTTATCTTAATTATTAAGATTGTAGACCAGAGTACAGAGAAACTGTACTCTATTGCATCGCTGCTACTGCCTCACCGTGTGAGTGCAAACACGATAGCTTGTTCTGTGTGTCTCAGAGGCAGAATGGATGAATGCCTCCTCCTGAGAACGCTGTGAGATAGCGTGCTTTCTGGCAAAAAGCAAAAAGGGAAGGCAGTGAGCAGCCAGGGGGTCAGCTGACAGCCTTGATGTGCAGAGGGACAGTTCTGCATGGCAGCAGGGGACAGGTGCAGAGGGCTAAGCTCTGTCTCCTGCCCAAATCAGTGCTGCATGTGGACTGAAATAAACGTAGATGGGGAATACTCATGCATTGGACAAAGGAGCATTCCCCAAAATTTTTTGGAGAGTGGAGGTCTGCTGCCGAGACTTGTGGTGCTATCCGTGCTCCAGATATGGGAATCTCAGAGTCCTCTGCCTGGCAGGGTCAGCAGTGATGAGGTAGGGACCTGCCAGTGGGAGAGGAGCTGGCGCTCCAGCTGTCACTGCCCCAACAGTGGGGGGATGTGGTCTCCCTGGGGTCTTCCCCAAGGCCTGTTGGTGCCCTATGTGCTTCCCTCAGCTACAGTCCAGCCAGGGCACAGATTTCCCTCCTGTCTGAATGCTGACAGTGCACCCCAAAGTCTTTGTGAGTGCAAATGGGAGGACAGAGGTACAGGGAGACCTGTGACTTTGAAAAGGAATACCCAGATCAGGAACATTTAAGGATGGAAACTAATTACTTTTCATGCTTGTTTCCCCCACTCCCACATAATCTTCTCCCTTTTTCTTTTTTTTCCCCTCCAATTTTAATTTAAAACAATTTAAAGGAAAGGTAGGGTAGATTCACATTGTCTGTGCTGATTAAACCTGACCTGTCAATCACACACCAATGAGTGATTGACACTCAGGACAGCTGGACTGGGAGTCTCTTGGGACTGGTCAGAGAGGTGCTGTTAGTCCCAGGGAAGCCTTGTGTGGATGCTTGTTGCTCAGAAAAAGTCACTGCAATCAACTTCAAAACTTGCGTGGAGTCTCCAGGGATCACAAGAACATCAGGAATATGACTTCCTTAGAAGAGAAGAGGAGCAATTCAGAGGAAACCTGCATATTTCTGCTGTTCTTTGGATTGAAGCCACAACACACCTGAAAAGAAACTATAGCCACTCCCTGGAAGGTGATGGCCACGCGCCTTCACAGCTCAGCCCCTCTTCCACCTTCCCCTCTCTGGCTTCTTTCTTTTACTCCTTCTTGATTGGACTTTCATCTCCCCTACAGTCCTTCCCACACTTTTGTGTCTCTGTTTTGCTCCAAGCACATCCCTCTGCTGAAGCACTCACCCCTTCCCTCTGCCATATGCACAGGCTGGAGATGCTCCTCTCCAGCACAGCCCCGAAGAAGACCTGCCATGTGCTCCATCACTCCCAGCCTGTTGCCAGGCAACACAGCATCACACACATTTTACTCAATCTCCAAAATTAAATGTACATTCAGGGGATTCTCCTCTTGCTCACTGGGAGAGGAACCTCATAGACATTAGTTTGGTATAGCCGAGACAATGAGGGGCTCCAGCTGTCACCATTTGCTGTGCCTGGTGCAAATCTAGAATCATCTAGTTCAGCTCAGGGCTGTTTCTTACCAGTGCAGGAGGGAACACAGAACCCATCTCATTTGTTTTCTCTTCCACGACATGCCTAATACACAAATAATGGGGCTTTGTACTCTTACAGAGAAGTTTTGTTTTCATGTTTGCAAAGTGAATGCTCGAATGAGTTAGAAGTTGAGCCATGACCAGAGCTTATTAGCTGTCAGCAGGCTGATGGACTGTCAGTCCTATTTCAGAACCAAGATACATGTTACACCATCTTCCATCCTACAATGTACAAATTGCATTTCATGACAGCAATATAACACTCCTGAGAGCAAGTTTTGGCACCATTATCACCCTTCTCAGGTCGTAAAAGTCACTCACTCTCAGCCACCTGTTTTAGAGCCATCAGACAAAGCCCCCTGCAGCCACTAGAGTGACCGGAGGCCATGGGAAAGAGCATATGAATATTATCTCACATAAAATGCTGAGTTAACAAGGAGCACACATCATGTGCCCAGTGAGAACATTTTACAAATTCCCCATTCCAGTCTGGAGCAGTCATGGAGGAAGCACATATCTGCCTCAATTTCCCACTTGAAAAATAAAAACAGAAAATTATTACACACGGAGGAGTAGGGCTGTTCCTTCTGCAGTCTTGGAAAGTTTGAAAGCAGTTTTATGTTCTCTCTTTTATCTCTGCTCAGATTAGAAAGGCAAGATGAACACCTTGATGTGTGACACCTGTGTCTGTCATCTTCCAGCCAGGAAGCTTTATGAATTCGGTTGTCATTCTGAAGCTCCCTTTAGTAAGGCTCTTATTCAGGCACCTTCTGTGCACTCCCCCTGCAATATTATCACTTACCATTGTCCTCCATACCATGGCAGTGCAGGTCACCTTTCTCTGTTGTTTCTGGAACATGTCTGAACCTGCTTGACCTTTACAAGCCCTGTGTGCATAGGCAGTACATGCAAATGAACCCCAAGCTGCCTAGGCAGCACTTGCTGAAGCCTGAGTTCCATGCTGGGCTCCTCTCTAGCATAGGAACTGACTGAACATGAAGGAGCTGGAGAGCATTTACCTGATGCAGGAACAAGCAATCTCCAGGCTGAGTTGGCTCCAACCACTGCGCCACTGCCAATGAAGGAGATCATCATGAGCTTTGTCATGGGAGAAAAGGCAGAATCCTATGTGCCTGGACTGGATGAGATGTGGACTCAATCACCAACAGGTGAATGGGGAAATAGGTACCCTGCTGCAACACAATGGAAAGCACGGCAATGACAGCAGAGCAGCAAGGTCCTAGGCTACAACAAGTGAGGATTTGCTTAAATACAACAGCTATGAGCACAGAAACAAAGGAAAGAAGCTCCTTACCTTCAGAAGACCTCAGGTACATAGGGATCTCCAGCAAAATGCCCTTACTTCTACTGACAGCCCTTAAATGAAGTCCAGGAATGGGTGGATCCTGGCTCCATCCCTTCCAATCACTCAGTACATTGCATGCACCTGAGCTTCCCTGAGTTGGCCCTGCCTTCCCACCAGGTGCTCAGTCACTGTTCAAGCTATGACTTAACATTTCCACTACACGTACAGTGTGCAGGAATAATCTCTTCTATCACATTCTCTTCAGCCCATCAACATGTAAGTTAGAGGAGATAGCTTCAGGTGGCACTTTCAAGGTTTGCTCCAGAAACGCCCTGCTCCTGTGGCCACTGAGGCCCAGGTTCTGACTTTGTTGTCTTCTCCTCCTTGGTAATGGTGCTCAACTGACCTCAAAGCAATAAATTTTCATGGACAGAGGAGGAAAAAGGTGCTGAAGCTATCCAGCCCTCTCTATGGAGTTCAGGGGCTCTTTTTAAATCTAGATCACAGAATCATACATTCATTAAGATTGGAAAAGACCAAGATCATGTAGTCCAATTGTCAGCTCATCCCCACCATACTCACTAAACCCTGGTTCCTCAGTGTCACATCTACCCTTTTCTTGATCACCTCGGGCAGATCAACACTTGCTCCCTGCTTGGTGTCATCAGAAAGCTTATTGAGGGATCCTTGCAGTCCTCTTCACCACTACTCCATGTACTCTCCAGGACTGCAGCTAGGAGGTTTGATTCTGAAGGGGAATTATCTGCCGACATAAATGGTAAGGAACATCCATAGCACTTGAGGGGTGCCACAGCATCCAAAACTGGGGAGTCTCATGAGACACGTACACCCAACAAATGCACTGTATCACAGCAGATCTCCACCCTTAGCAATAATGAGTTTGGAGATGTTTTTTAGCACTTCTTAACTGTCTGCGGGGGATGGAGCTCCTTGTCCTTGCCTTGGGCCCTTCACACCGCCAGTCATAATATGATCAGAAATGGCAGTCTCAAAGGGCATCACTACCATTCCTAACTGTTGTTGTGGAAATGTGAAGAGAAATTAAACGTGGGGCCTTTGATGTGCTAAGCTCAAACCTGAGTAGGCCTTTACCCGGAGCAGGATAGTGTCACTATCACTCTGCAGCTGTCAGGCTGTGGCATGGGGAAACTACCATGTGCAGGGCTGTTCTTTCACTGTAGACACAGGAGCTAAAGCTTCTCAATAACTACAACCATCTCAGCACCTCGGCAACCATAACTGAAGGACCTTCACTTGGCTGTACCGTTTTTCAAACAAATGAAAGCTCAAACTAGACTGGTCTGCGGGCTTGTAATAAAGGTCGGCTGAAATGGGAGGCAGCGTGTGAACTCATCTCCATTGAGAATTAATTCTGCCTTCCTGCCACAGTTTCCATCCTCTGGTAAAAGAGATTTGAGCACAGTCAGGATGCACGGCTGCATGCAAAGCTCCGCTCACCAGTTCACCCATTCACAGTTCCTAAAAATAGCAAACATTTCCGCTCGCTCTTGAGAATTCTGTACTATCTTGCAGAAGTGCAAGATGAAGGATCTTTAACTCAGCAAAGATGGGGAACCCTGGATATAGACTATGCCTTTGGGATATTTCCTTAGAAATATACAATATCTAGCATATGGTGCATCCAAGCTCATGGGGCTGATGTGAGGAGGGATTTGTGGCTTAAAGGACAAAGAGTTGCCAAAAAATGATGCTCCCAGCTGTTCAAGCAGTTGTTGTTGTCTGTCAGCTACATCAGGACATGTGGTCTTCTCATCCAGGGCCGATGCCCAAAGGTGATTACGAGGCACTGTAATTGCTGGTAGAAACTTTGTCCTGTGGAAGGTCTTGAAGAAAATCTTTTCTGCTAGGAACCCACAAGATGTAACTGCCAAAGGTTTCTGTCTTGGTGCGATCAGGCCTAGGTGCAGCTGCAGCAAGTGCAGAAGGAAAAGAGCGTGTCCTATACAAGGAATGAAACGTTCCCTTGCTTCTGCCTTTCCCTATTTTCCCATCACGAGCTACACTTCATTTATTTGCATGGTGCTTTTTGTCTTCCGTGCAGGGAGATCAGTAGCATGGTTTAGTGTCCAGTTTGCTTTGCTTTCTCTTGTTGTTTTGTTTCTTGTTTCTTTTGTTGCTGTTGATTGGGTTTGTTTTTTTATTGCTGTTATTGATGACTATTTTTTCCTGCTTTGGAAGAATTATCTGTGATCTTCAAGGAGTTGCTGGTTTGACAGAAGAGCCTGTCCCCTCCTGTCAGCAATGTGTGGAGATGAGAAAGGTTTTCCACCTTGATGGCAAGCTCTGGACAGAAGTGGCATTTAGCTGATAACTGTGATGGCAAGGGAAAGAGCTCCTTATTCCCCCTGCCTCAACAGCTCCCCAGGGCTGGAGGTGACACAGCTTAGTGGTACTGGTGGAGATTTATTTTGGATGCTCCCTAGTGCTAGTTCTAATTATGGTGTTTACTGATGTGAGATACTTTCTACAGAAATATCTATCCAAGTTCCATTTGCTGAGTGCATCTGTGTGCTAGGAGAAGAGGTCCAAAACATGCCCTGGTTCTGGCAAAGCCCTGCTTCTCTTCCCCGTTTTTACAGAGAGGTGAGTGCTATCTGATTCATTGCTTGGCTGCTTTACTTGTGCAGACCCTTCAGGACAGCAGTGATTTCTCCCTCCTATGTCACAAACCCAAAGATGGAGGTGGGAGACATATGAATACCTAGAAAGTGCTGAACCATTGGATACCATGCACTATGGTAGCTATAGACCAGAAGCCATGATCTGTAGAGGCACTATTACACTATGTCTGTGGGACTGAAGACAGAGGTGTCCACAGGAGACAAAAGTTATGGTGTAGAGGCTGCAGCAGAGCAGCAAGTAGGAGGGTAGTTCAAATGAATGATTTAATAACATAGGACAGTGGACAGCTATGAACAAATTCCTCCATGGCCTCTTCAGGTTGATTACAGCCACAGCAGCTTCTTTTTTTTTTGCTCAGAACATGAACTTCAGAAATAAACACTGTTGGGTTCTCTCTGGAGAGAAGGCAGCCCCCAAGGAGGGGAGGGACACCCAGCTCCTGGGGCTCTGGGGGTCTCTGCCTGTCTTCTGGAGGAGAAGAAACAAACACCTCAGTGAGGATCTTTGTATATTAAATGTGCATCAGCCTTAATGAGACTCAGCAGAGATGGGTGACTAATTCCAGAGCAGTCATTTATTTGTGAACATGGCTTCAGGTAGATTATTCAAGAGCACACGATGGTGTCTTTGAATGCATTTGCTGCTAAGCAATTGGCTTTCTGAAGTTCCATGTTGTGGCTGAATGGTCAGATAATTCATGTGATACGGTTTCTGCTCCCGACTGGGTGAACTTGCAAGCACAAATGTCACCATTTGTGAGCATAATTTTTCCCCTTCATGGATGCCTCTGACATTTGCTTTCCACTTACCTTTTTGCCAGTAACATACAATCACAGCTGGTGGGATGAAATACTACTAATGGGCCAGAGAAGGCAGTATTGGAATGGCCCAGGGTGGGGCTTAATGGGGCCGTTGGTGCCTGGAGCTTTGAGAGAGACAGAGGTTTCTCATCTCTCCCAGCAGCTCCTCTCTGGTACCCAGCAGTTAATTCAGATCGAGCACTTCAGAAACATGCTGCTGCCAGGAGACCTGTGCACTGCTGCAGCAGTGGATGGGGCTGTCACACCTTTGTGACAGAAGGCAAGGAGGGGAGCTGGAGCTTGGCCTCCCACACTTGAGGCTCCTGGTGGTATGTTTGCACATGGGGAAACATCACAGGATCCTGATATCTCCGTGCCAGCACTGCCTGTGCCCTGCACCACAGGGCCAGGTGCTCCAGATGAGACATGAGCAACCACACAGGAGACAACCTGCCATGTGGAAATGGGGGAAGTGGCTGATCCTTGGCTTGAATAGCCTCTTTGGCCTGAGGCTGAACCTGACAAAGCACAAGCTCAGATCTACTGAACTGGTTCCTCCCCTGCAACAAGAGGCAAGGAAACCCTATTGCTTTGGAAGAGCCCCCAAGCCATGGGAATCGTGAGATGTGAGCAGGGATCATTTTCCAAAAGCATCAGCAGTTATTGTGACACCTTTTCCCCTCCCATTCTTGCAATGCCTTTGTGTGGAAGCAAAACCTTCCTGGATCCCCCTTTTCCCCATGGTGGCTGCCTCCAGGACCTCTTTGTTGTGACAAGAGCTGCACAGGGAGGACCGTCCCACCACCAATATGGTGTCCTTCAACCCTCATTTTGTTGCAGAGAGCATCAGTTTGGGTTGTTTCTCTTCCCAAGGGCTTGCAGAGGGACAGCCCCAATGGGCTGGTAGGTGCAGCAAGGAGAGGGCCTGCTCAGAGATGCTCTCCAGGTTCAAGGTCTGACAACCTGCAATTGAGGGGTGTTGCCCAGCTGCCATCCTTCACTGCCTCATGTGCCTTTTCAGGAGTGTTCTTAGCCTTGCCCTGCTTAGCTGCAGTCACACATCTGCTCTGCCCTTAGGCCCAGAGGGCTTTGGAGAGCCCCCACACACAGGTGTCAGTCTGGGAGAACCCTGCTTCAACGTCTGCTTCCCCTGTGCATCCCCTGCCTGGATGGTGCTGGCAGGAGAGCTTGGATGGTTCCTCCCAGGGATTCCACCCCTGCTCTGTGCTTACAGTGCTGCTGTGGCACTACTTCTTCCCAGGAAAAATTCCTCCATGGAAATCCATCACTCCATGCCTGATCTAGAGATGCAGAGCTCCTTAATTATATTACTTTTTTAAGATAAAGATCAGAAGCCGATACACAGGAGATTGACTGAAGATTTCAGTGACTGTTATCATTTCAGTGGGCAAAACTCTAGCATCAGCAGCTGATCCTCAGCAGTGTTTCTGACAGTTTTGGCTCCCTTTACTCAAACTGTGTTGTACTCATAGCATAACACTCCTTGAGGAAGGCTGAGCATCCCCATTGACCTGGGCTTCCCTGGCCTGGAAAGTCCCCCACCGTGACCAGAACCCTCAGAAGGTCTTATCCAGCTCTCCGTGAGGCCTCCAGGCCACTCTCTGCCCTGTAGCATGGAAGGACTTCCAGCAGATCACCTTCTCCTTTATCTCTGTGGCTGGAGGAAGAAGTCAAGCCTTCGCTGATCATTCCAGACAACCACAGCAACCATCAGCTCCTGCAGCTCAGCCACCCTTGTCCAGGAGCATCCCCCTGCCTACAACTCCATACTCTCCCCTGCTCCCACCTCCCAGGAATAAGCAAAACCCCTCCCCTCTGCAAGCCAGCAGGGGTTAATGCTGTCAGCCATGACGTCAGGATCGCAGTTTGCCCGGAGAGTCCCCCTCCCCATCCCCAAACTCCCTCTCTCCTCCCCTCCTCTTGTGACTTTGCAATGAGCAGCAAAACTCCACAGGAGCTGCGGCAACAGCACTAGGGAGTCATCCAGCCTCCCTCAGAGAGCAGCTCCTTCCACAGACAGGGATTTATTTATTTTTTACACATGCATATATGCATCTATTTATTTATCGGGTTGCATTTGTTTTTCCTTTTTTCCCTCCTTGTTTTATTTTAACCCTTTCAGAAAAGCCCCAAACCATCCAAGTGATGAGCCATAAAATAAAATAGCAGCACGGTGGGGTGGCACTGCTTCCCCTTCCCCCTCAGAAAATAAAGGAGGGGGGAGCAGGTAGATAAAATCCAGAATAAAATCGTACTGCTCGATAACTCACGCCTCCCCCCTCACACACACACACACACTGCACACACGCACACAGACACACACACCACTCTCTTTCTCCTCCTCCTCTTCTCTGAAGGTGGGTAGCAGGAGCCATGCAACATCTGCAGAACCGGATGGCAAAAGAGCAGGAGGAAAAATAATCCAAGTGGAGTGCTCAAGGGACACTGAGTTCTTTTTTTTCTTTTTTTTTTCCTTTTTTTTTTTTTTCTTCCTTTTTTTCCCCTTCTTCTCCTTCTTCTCCGCGTACCTGTGAGATTCGATTTCACATTTTGCTAAGCTCATTTTGGGGCATTTTATTTTTCTTTCTCTTGGGATTTTCTCCATTGCCAGAGGATGTCTCTTGTTGAGAGGATGCTGAAAGGAAGAAGAAACGAATTCTTTGACTGGCACTGAAGGAGGGGGGGGGGATATTTTTCCCCCATATTTTTTTAGTTTTTCTCATTATTCTTTTTCTCCGGGAAATCACTAACTGGGGGGGGTCGGTTTCTTTTTTCCCTCCCCCCCTTTCCTTGGAGGGGGATTTTAGGAGATCCATCCTTCTTTCCCCTCCCCTCCAAAGATTTTTTTTTCATCCTTCGTCTTTGTGGAAATGTGGACATTTCAGGCAGACAGATTGAGTGGAATTGTCTCTGCTTTAGCAGCTCTTTGTGTCGCCTGCTGTGCGCAAAGGTAAGGATTGCGATCCCAGGCTGCAGGGACAGGGGGGCTGATACAGGGGATGTTTGTTTTCTTTGGGATTTTCTCCATCGATCTGCGTGTGGGAAAGGGGAGGGGGTCCTTTCCCCAAATTGCTTCCCCAGCCGCCTGTTGTTGTTATTTCCCAGCCCGTGTCATGCCAGGGGGAGGAGGGATGCTCATACATGCAGTGTGCTGCAGACGGAGCCCACCTCGCAGCCCACTTGCAGCTCGTCCCCCCCCCCCTCCCCCCCCCCCCTTCTTCCTGCTCAACCTGGGGGGAAAACAACAAAACGAAGCGTTTTGCTGGGAAACATGGTGTCTGTGGGAGCCGAGCTGCCTGCATACGCACCCGGCACAGGGCTGCCTCGGCCGTGCCTGTGTTGCACACACACACACACACACACACACACACACGGTGCACACGCAGCCACATCACGTCCAGGCGTGCTGTGCCGTTAGCAGAGCCCAGCTCCGCAGTGCACAGGAGGCGATACCTACGTCTGTGCCTACACGCAGATTTATGGCATGCCACATAATCATCTGGGGGAGCAACCGGCTCAGATACAGCCCTGCATGTACGCATCCATCTGTGCTGATTGGCTGCACACATGTGCATGGCGACGCACCAACGGCGCGGTTTACCTGCTCTGTGTGTAGCCATGTCAATGTTTGCACTGCTTCCCTGCATGCCCAGGCTGCAGCTATTCCTGGTGCACGCCTTGAGCACTCCGAGCAATCCCGGCAGCCAGAGGTGCAGGCACTCATCCAGCCTCGACAAGGTGTACGGAGCACACCTGTTTGCTCTGACACAGGCGTTCCTGCTGCCTGCACACACAGGAGCAGTGCTGCCTGCTCCTCCTCACCCTCCTTCTGGCTGATGCAGGCAGGTGGGTTTGTACGTGTGTGCTGGAGTGGGAGCTGGTGCATTACGGTCCTCAGCCATGCATGCTAACAGAGCGTTCCCTTCGCACATATGCAGCTCCCTGCACAGGCTTGCATGTCTGTATACACTAAGATTTATGTTCCCATAGTTATAGGCATGCACATGCGCAGAGTCATGCCCACCTTCTGCACACTATTTGTGTATGATTCTGATGTGTATGGACACATACAGAGACATGCTTAGAAGCAAATGTGTGAAGAGCAGTGCTCACAGCAGCAGCCTGTGCTCAGACATGTCCTCGCGTGTGTATTTATGTGTATATTTCTTCTGCTTATGGCCCAGACAGACATTCACCTACAGTCTCAGTGCACATCTCTGCACATCCTGGGGACAAACTGCTCTCCCATGTGCACATGCCTCCAGCTACTCCCACTCATCCCTGCCAGCAGTACAGTGTGCATGTATGTGGATGTTTGGCTGCAAGTGTGCGTGTATATGTAAAGCACGTGCACACCCACACAGCCAGGGACACGGTATTCACAAATTCAGCTCACAGGCTGGATGGACGTGCTCCCTCGGCGGATGCAGACCCACATTTGCCAGGAATAGCACTGACATGCAGCTGCTCACCCACAGCTGGGCAAAAGCACAACTTGCCTGCTCAGCACGAGGGAAGTGGCTTTGGGGATCTAAAAGAGCACTGAGAGAGACAAGAGACCTTGTCCTTAATCACAGTGCCGATTTTTGCCCTTGTGGGGCCAACTGGTGGGAAGGAAAGAGCCCCTCTAACCCTTTTCCTCCTCTGCCCCTGACTTCATGGACCCTGGCACATTGGCTGCTGTCTCCACTTTGGTTTCTTTGCCCATATTGAAGGGGTAACACAGCTTCCTGAGCTCATGTCTTGTGTGAGGCAAAAGTGCCTAGCCCCCCTGAGAAATGCATACTTTGTATGCTGAATATGGAAATCTATGAACATGAAAATCTTTGTGCCCAGGAGTGACTATCTAGAGACAAAAAATGCTGATGGACACTAATACAGTGAATATATATACAAAAGTGCGTGGCAAAAACTTGCATACCTGCATAGAAATCCACAGGTGCAAACATCCTTGCAAGCACAGGCACAGTACTGTGAAAACATCCACCTGCATGCCCCTTCTGGCCTTCTTACAGTGATTAAAATAACGCTCTCTAAGGATATCTCTTTGTAAGGTGCTCAGTCAGGGCAGCAGCTCAGCCACAACCCTGGCACAAGTGCTGAAGGGTTTGTGCCTGCACCAAAGCTGGGCTAGGGAGGTGTGCTGGCTCACATTGTACATCATGGCTGAGAGATCCCTGCACATCCACAACCTCACTGCTTGCCCAGTCTCACCAGTCTCACATACCTCCATCCACTCCTGTACAGAGAACCTGGCTCCAGCCCATGGCACCCATCAATTCCTGCTTCTTTGCAGGAAACCGTGTCCACATCCCACCTTCTCCTCACAACCCAGCAGAGCACCTGTAGTCCCCTCCATGAAGACCTGGATGTCATCACACACATGCATGTGTTTCTGCACATCTGTCACAGCTGTAGCCTTGAGCTCCAGTGCTTTGTTGTGTCTGCATGTCCCTGCGGCCATGCAGGAGGCCATATATGCCCCATAGAGTCAGCCCGGTGTGTGTGTGTGTGTGTGTGTGGAGACACACAGACATGTCAGGACAGACGGTGGTGTCCGGCCAGGCGCAGGCTGGCTGGCAGAGGTAGTGCCATGGTGCAGCTTTCCTTTGACTTAGATGGATGTGGGAGGCAGTGCTGACAGGGAGACATGCTGTTCTGGTGGGTGACTGCAAGAAGCAGAGCTTGTTGCCACCAGGGACCCTATTTCTCATGCAGAGCAGGGGATGGAAGGTGGCACAGGGGCCGAGTTCCAGGTGACAGAACCTATATATCCCCACAACATGGAATAGGTTCAATATTTTTAGTATCCTCTGCATTCTAGTTTCCTACCTTTGGTTTTGCTTTGCCTCACGGGCTGCTTTTAGGGGGAGCACTCTTCTCACTGAGATGGCTGGGGGGGCTGAAACTGCTGAAGCAGGGACAGCCCTGCATGACATGACAGTCAGGGGGCCGGAGGGCAAGGCGCCGTGCCCTGGCACACACAGCAGAAGATGGACCCTGCCTCCCATCTCTGCCTCCTGATTCGCGTTGCTAAGAAGCCATGGTGATGCTGAGTGGCAGAAAATGAATTTTTACATGCCAGAGATTGGCTGTGTGTTATGACATTGCTTTTTCCTGTCCTTCAATAGCATGAACACACATCTGGGTGCACAGGGAGGCAGAGCTTGCGCTGGGTTGTGGCAGTGCAGGATGTGTGTTGGGGGGGCAGGTGTGCAGTGGGAACATCAGTGCATGGGTGTCCCCTCTGTGCGGTGTGAAATTGGTGGAAGGTGTCCAGAAAGGCGGGTTGGTGGCCAGGGTGCACCAGGCTGCGGGATGGCTGGGATGCAGCCATGCACTGGGACGCAGCACAGGTTGCATGGTCCTGTGGGATGCAAGGAGTCATTACAGAATCATAGAATGGCCTGGGTTTTAAAGTACCTCGAAGATCAACTAGCTTTAACCCCCTGCCGTGGGCAGGGTCACCGACCAGGCTGCCCAGAGAGCAAGACATCCAGTTTTGCCTTGAATGCCTGCAGGAATGGGGCATTCACAACCTCTCTGGGTAATCTGAGGGACTCTCTGGGCCCTGTGGGATGCTGTGGGATATGAAGGATGCTGTGATTGAGCTAGATGGTTGGGATCCCCATGTACAGGTCTGGGAGCACAAAGGATGACAAGGATTCTCTCCTTTTTGTTTCAGCCCATCCACTGGGAATATTTCTGTGGTGAAAGAGATTGTGGACAAACTGCTGAAGGGCTATGACGTCCGCCTCAGGCCTGACTTTGGAGGTATGGTGATGGCTGATTGTGGGGAGTGGAGCACGGGATCCTACCTGCACCATGTACCACCCTGCAACATGCTCCCTCCTGCCTCCTCCCTCACATTTTCTTCCTCTCCGTGGTTTCCCTCCTCCTCTCCTCCCACCTTTTCCTCCCTGCTCTTCCTCATCCTTCCCCATCCCTGGCTCCTCGGTGTTTCCAGTGCCTGCTTTGGCCTCTGTCTTAGCTGAGCACTGAGCTCTGCAGGGCATGGGCCAGCTCTCTCAGTGCAGGTTCGATGTTGCTGAGTGCCACTGGAAATGCGAAGTGTAGAAAAAAAGAGGAACTCTATCCTGAATTTGCAGTGTCTGCAGACAGATGGGGGATTGTTCATGGTAGGATGTTTCTGAGGACATTTTGCTGAGGCAGACGCTCTGGATTTTCTCTACCCTGAACTTTCCTCCCTCAAGGACCACGGTTCATGTCTCCATAATTTCTGCTGCTCCTGGTGCCAGATTTTATAGTTTCTCTCCCTGCAGATGGTTGAGATGTCCATTGACAAGGCTGTCAGTTGGTCTGTACCCCTTAATGACAGTGTGGGATAAAATATTACTTGGAGAGCCACTGACCTCACTGTTGTTCAGCAGAAGATGGAAAGATCTGCAATTCCTCTCTTGTATTCTGTGAGCAGAAAGGAGAATGGGAAGGGTTTGTTCTTGTTGCCCTGGTGGAGATGAAATATGAAGTAATTCTTGGGTATTGTCATACTGCAGGGCACTGCTAAGGTCTGTCTGTTGGAAAGATGCAGGCACTGGAGATCCCACCACTGACTGCATGGTCAGAGAAATCCCAAGAAGTTGTGGGGTTGGGTTGGAGCACTCCTGGCTTCAGCTCCCATGCTTGGCTGTTTTCAGTCCTCTCTGGGCAATGCCAGTTTCTCCTCAGGAGGAGGAGTGTGAGACTGGGGGAGCTTAAGCCTGAGGAGGTCAGATGTTCTCCAGACAAGTACTGGGAAGCAGATTCATTTATGGGCATTTGAAGGGAACAGCTACCAGAGTCAGGTCAATGGAGGGCAAGGGAGGAATTTTCTTGATCCAGATCTCCTTGAAACCATCAGTAGGGGAATACTGCTGTGGATTTCTTCAGGTTTTGAAGTCACCCTGGTGATGTGAGAGCAGCACAAGATGCTGTTGGCCCAGGGCTCGTGGGGGCTGTGGGATGGGGCAATGCTTGTTCCTCCATGGTGCAGCTGGGTGTTGCTTCAGTGCAGTAGGGTATGGTCTCGTAAGTATATGCAAGACAGCAGGGTTCATTCCTCTCCCTCCTCTCCTTTGGATGTGAAATGTGGCTGGATTGTTTTAAGGGTCTATCTGGGAAATACAAAATGCCCCTATTAGCTGACCTGCCCCAATCACAGGAATTGGTGCAGTCACATTTTATGAGGAAGGGAGAACTGCAGAGATGACATACAAAGATCGAGGAAAACCATCTCCTAAGCTGCTGAGATTATTATGTTACAGTAAAACAGCAGGTAACCTGGCTCCATGGAGGCACAGAGCAGAGGGGTGGGGGGAGCTTTGGAGGTCCTGCACCTCCAGATCCCTGGGACACCCAGATTGCCCCTGGGACGCACCACCCCATCCTTCAGTCCAGGTGCTGGTGATGCTGCTGGCACTCTGCGTACTGCATGGGCTGGGCTGAGCATGCAGTGCCTCCTTTCTGACTGTAAAATGGATGTTTTTGAAAAACCATCACAGTTTATTTGATTTTACCTTGAATTCCCAAAGTACAAAGTGCATTTTCCTCACTCAAGCTGAGAAAGAGAAAGAAAGCAGTAGACTTAATTCCTGTACGCATCTCACTGTTGCCTTTCACCCTCTTTTGCCCATCCCTGTGCTCGGGAGTGCAAAGAACCCTCTGGCAGTACTCACTATTGTGTCTTCAGTGCTCAGTGTGCAGAAATACCCTAACTCTCAGCATGCCTGGCTCTCTGCTCCTGAGGATAAGATTCTGTGTGAAAAAAATTGCCATCTATAAATAAGGGAAAGATGGGCTGAGGGGTAGGTCTGAAAACTGGAGGTCATTAGCTTGTACACCCAAGGAAAAACAATAGAAGTCTCCTAGCACCATCACTGCCCTTAAAGCTCACCAGCTCTCTGAGATTTTGGGGCAAATCCATTGCTAGGATAAATCCAGAGAGATCACGCCAAGAGTCATTTAACCTGTAGTGGTTTCTGGTCCCAGAAGACTTGAGGACTGGGCTGTTCTCCAGGACAGTGCCCATGCCTTGGATGCTGGGCAAGATGGGTATAAGCTATCTCTGCTTGGGAAGGTGATTACTCTTCACCCACTTGAGCTCTGATTCTGAGAAGACCATATAGAGTGAACTATGAATGGCCAAGATGGCATCTTAGTGGAATGGCAAGTCCTAGTTGGAGCTATGGCCCAGGAGGAACAGCACAAGGACATCTTGGGGCTGACAAAGCTGTGACCAAAGTCTCTGGCTGGACAGGGAGATGGGAGCAAAACAGCTCCTCTCCCCTTCTGGCATAAAGGAACACATTCGCCACTTTCAACCTCACACCTTTGGTCCTTTATTCTATCCACAACTATGATCTGACCCCGGTCCATCTGTAGTGTCAGGCTCAGTTTTGAGGCAGAAGAGTGCAGAAATCATCCCACTGGCCTCAAAGTGAAGAATGCTGCTTCCCTCCTTTCCGTGGAGAAAGGATTTCCAGCAGCACCACAGACCTTTGCTCCATCCAAGGGTCCTCCTTGCCCCAGCACCCCCATTGCACCTGGAATGTGGTGCTTTAACAGCTCCAAATGCAACTCAGAGTTCCCAAGTCCTCTTTTTTTTTTTTCTTTTTTTTTTTTTTGAAAGAGAATGAGAACTCTGGCTAATGCCAAAAGGAGGACAGGCCTGCTGGGGATTGCAGTTCACTTTTTAATTTTGAGATGCCTCGTTAGCTCCGGGCCGAGCTGAGTGGCTGAGAAGCATCAGCCACTCACTCTCCTCCCCTCTCCCCCACCCCCTGGAAACCCATTAGGCCGATGAGCAGGTCGGCTCTCAGGGGTGGTGCGATGGCACCGAGTGTGACACGCTCACCTGGGAGCCGAGCTGAACGGCAGGAAATATGGGAAAAGGGGGGAAAGTTGGAACAATGTGGGGGTGATGGAAAAATCTGGGAGCACCGCTTCCAGAAAGCCATCCTGGGTCAGCAGAGGCTGCCCAAGGGAGTCAGAAGCCAGGAGAAGTAGAGTGGGTGATACTGAAGTGGATGCTGTGGGGACAGCAGGTACATCCTCATCCTTGGGTGCAGGTGATAAACCCTTCAGCCCTGGTGAGCCCTGGACACTCCTTCTTACTTTCCAGATACTGTCTTCCAAATCCTAGAGGAACATGCCAGGTCAAGGAGATGTGGGACAGTGGCACACATGCAGGGATAGCAATGCTCAGTTTTCATGGGCTCAGCAAGGAAAAAGTGCATGGTGTCATCACAACACAGCTCTAAGGGGTTTGGCCAGGACTGTGGTGAGGATCTAGACCAGGTTTGGAGGAAGTATCTGTAAGGGCAGGAAAAAGATGAAGCCAGTCTGCTGGAGATCTCTGCCTTCGTACTGCAAGAACAGCAGTGGAAGGGAGGGAAGGAGCTTTTTAGGGAGGTACTACGGAGCCTGCTCAGCTGTGGGGGAGCAGGGAAGCTCACAGGGAGACCAAGTGGCAGTGGCAGGGATCCATAGGCCCTGCCCTGGGGGATCAGTGACACAGAGGTCAGTGCCTCCTTCCAGGTGGGCTGCAAGCCAGGCCATGGCACAGCAAACAGGATATAGCAAATCCCCATGTAGAACTGGACGATGCTGCAGATCTCTTCTGGAAAGCATTGCAAAGCTACAGCTGGGGGAGAGGGAGAGTTTTCAGAGCAGCACCCTGGTTCTTTTAAGTGCTCTTAGGCACTCACTTTCAGAAGCATTAGTACCATAGGAGGAAAAAAAAATAGAAAGAAAGATACAAGAAAAAAATAAAAAAAGACAAAGTAAATGAAGACTATCTTGCCCCAGGGTAGAGAAGCCAGTGAAGGAATGGCAGGAGGATCCTGCTTGAGCTCAGTGACTCAGCTGCTCTCTGTTGGTGCAACATTTCCAACCTGAAACTTTGCAAGACTT
The DNA here is from genome assembly GCA_023055505.1 of Callipepla californica brunnescens. Lineage (NCBI taxonomy): Eukaryota > Metazoa > Chordata > Aves > Galliformes > Odontophoridae > Callipepla > Callipepla californica. The sequence goes on from JALIRH010000013.1 coordinate 8,675,952, forward strand.
TCTCTTCTTTCAAGGAGCTAAAGGAAAGAGGACCCTGTATGGAATCTTTTACAGACCTTAGTCAAAAAACAAGGGGATGTTATCCCCTGCTCCTTGTCCCCTGCCAACCTAGAAATGCAGGGTTTCTAGTGTTGCTCCTGGGTGATGTACATGGTGCCTGAAAATGTGTGGTGAAAAGGGAATGACAGTATATGTTTCCATGTTTCTTATTCATCCATGCCCATGGGTTCAGCAGCTCCTCCCACTCCAGTTGTTATTCACATTTCCTTAGGAAGGATTAGGGTGTAGGGGGTCTTAGATCCAAATGAACCCGGGCTTTGGGCTCTTGGAGAGCCCATGCTCTGCTCCTTGTCTGCTGTGTCTGGCTTCCCAGCTTCCATCAACCTTGCCGCATCTCACCCCTCTCCTTTAAGACATGAACCCATCCTTCAGCTGCCCACCCTACTTCTCCTCCTTGCCCTTCCTGCCCTCATCCCTCTCTGCTCCATCACACCTGCACTGTCCTGTGATCCCAGCCTTCCCCATGCCTTTCTTGTTCCCCAGCACTTCTTCCTCAGGGGCAGTAAAGTCCACCCCAAGTTCCGTGGACCTGGGGACAAAATCCTCAGCCATTCCCTGTGTAACAACATGGCTTAAAACCCAGAACTGCAAAAACAAACGATTGCTGATGCATAAAGTGTTGCAGTGAAGTACTGTCAGTAGTTAAGAGCTCGGAAAGCAGCGGGGCTGGCAGGAGTGACGGTGTTGGCTGGCACCAATGCGGCAGGAGGCAGCGGGGCCAAGCTCTGACCCCCCAGCCGTGCATGGCTGAGAAACAACTGGTCCCAGTGGCACTGTACTGGAAGGAACAGGAATTTGGTGGCTTATGTAGGCAGTGCTGGCAGTGTTGCATTGTGCTAAGGCTCACTGAAAGTGTCCCTGTTTTCTACTGCGTATGAGGCTTGGCCACTGTGCTCTTGTGGATTTTTTTTTTCCATGTAGCTAGCTTGCTTTCACTTTTCTGAGGAGAGAGGGGAAATTTTAGGCAAAATGATTCAGATATTTCTGGGAACAAGCCGAGGTACATATGTGATGGGTTTTTTTTTTCCCTTTTTCAAAATGCTGGGGGTGAAGCTGGCAGCACCTCAGTAGGGCTGGCCCTGGTACACACACAGCTGCTGCCCAGGACCACCACCCAGCATGGTGACACCAGCATCTTGATATCATCCCAGTGAGGCAGGGAGGGAGAGAGCACCCTGCAGGATGGAGCTGCAGCCCTGCCCTTCCAGGGCTTAGTCCTCAGCTCTGCATCTCTCTTCCCTTCTCTTTCTGTGGGAAATATGTTAAATTCTCAGAGTGGCCAGACTTGACTTCCTCAGTGCTTCAGCCAATACTTTTGCATGCTTTGGGGAAGACAATTGGGTCCCAGAAGGATGGCACCTCCATGGCCATCCTTCACTGTCTGCAGGAGGGACTGTCCAGAGCTGAACACATATTAACCTGCTACTCTGCAGCCTGACTGCAGTAGGAGATATCACCTTTCCTTCCCTCTGCCCAGGGAGAGTAGCTCTCGGTTTGAAAACAAGGGGCTGAATAGGAGAAAAGGAGTAAATGGAGGAAGGAGAAGTCTGGAAAACTTGGCAAACCCCCATGCTTCCCAGGGCCAAAGTGAAGGTGGATATGCCACCAGGGCTACCAACAGTCCCACCCTTCTTCCTAAGGAAAGGCTGTTGAGAAAAGTGTGTCATTGGTTAGCAAATTGGCTGCAGCTGCTCGGCCCCTGCTTCCTCCCCCATTTATGTGACTTCTGGCTCCAGACCATGGGTCACATCCTCTCTAGGGCTAATCCAGAAAGAAGATGACAACCTCCTGCTGTTGTGTCTTACTTCATTAGCCAAAGTGGCAGGAAATGAAAGGATCCAGTCCTTCTTGGGACATATGTGGATGTTAACACTTTGCCACATGATGGGATTTCTATTTTTTTCACTTTGCTCTTTTTATAGGAAATACATACTGTGAAAAGGACTTTGAGATTGTGAAGTCAAACACTCAGGACTTCAGAAGAGCCACAGTTGAGGTTGCTCCCTGGCTCTGCATTTGTTCTCCTTGTGAGGGTGCACCTGGAGGAGAGCTCCAACTGCTTCCTCCTGCACACCTCCACAGAGCACCCAGGGGATGATGCTGTTACACACAGAGCTGCTCCTTCATCTTTCCCTCACTCAAAAGGGGCACAGGCTGCCAGCATGATAGTAGGGATGAGCTGAGATGGTCGTGGCAAATGATTAGGACAGACAGAGCCAGGAGAGGTTGGAGAGAGCTGCACATCTGGTGCAGAGCCTTGGAATAAGCATGCAGACATCAGCTTGTGCTTATGCTTTCTTGACTGCTCCATATTGAGATGTGCTCCTATAGAACTAATTGTTTTAGTTTCTGCTGTCAAATACGTAAGTACAGTGTGAGCATCTTCACACTTCTCCTCTGAGGAGTCAGAAGTATCCCCTGTTGCGGGGTGCCCAGCCAAAATACCTGATTTTCCAGACTGCTTAGCAGTGTTGTATTCAGCATGTGATATGCTCAAAGCATGGTGCCTATTCATATCAGCCACAGCTGTGAGGGCTCATGCCCATGCCCCAGTAGGCAGGCAAGGTCTATGAAAACCTAAGATCTGGGCTTAGGACTGTGACATGTCTAACACTGGAGAAAAGGACACAGCTACACAAACATCTTTCCTTTCCTGGAGGCCTCCTCCTTATTCACCGCATGGCTATCAGATTTTCAGCAAAGCATCCAGGGACCCTGCTGACAGCACTGTCCTCCCATATATAATCCCACGTCATCCTCAGAGCAAATCCATCCTCTATTGAACAAGGAAGAGGAATGAACAAGTATCCTGTGGACTCTTTAAGAACTACCTGTATAACATCCACTCAGCAGTGGGCATGATTCCACTTATGTTTCATCCATTTTGTTTTTTGGGTGCAGCAATACTTAAGAATTTTTAGTCCCACCCTCCAGTGTTACATATCTTGCAAACTTCTTATTGTATGCTGAATATATTTGTGCTTTCATCCATGGCTCCACAACGTCCTTCAGTGATAGGAAGCTCCTGGTGGTATGATATAGACAGCAATGGAGATGGGTTCCCCTGACTCTCTGTGCAAAGTAAGGTTGGATTTGGGTGTCTGTGCAATTTGAATGCCTGCCCTAGAGCAGTGCTCAGTATCACCAAATGTTATTTGCTGGATTCAGTATCCAGTGAAGGACATGAAGGCTTACTGTCATCCATGAAAGCACTGTACTTTCACAGCAACAGACGTTGATTCTTCTGTCTGTGACAAATTCCATGTAGGATTACTGCATTCAGTTGCCCTCCTCCTTCCTCGTCCCAATTTGCTGGTGTGGTCTTTCTGTTCCACTCCATCCCACCCCTGACACAGCCACCATGGCTGCTGAAGGGCTCTGAGATCTCTCTGTCTCTAAGAGAAAGATGTCATCATCCTTTTTGCAAAGCATTAATTCCAGGAATTTTGCTTCTTTTCTTAGTCACATTTTTTTTTCTCTTTTATTACAGAGTACAATGTATTCAAGTTACTGATTGGCATAAAAATTTCAATGATTCTTATTTAATTAACTGATCAAAAGCAGGTTGTTGTTTATAGCAAGTCTGGAGGATGTTTGCCATCTCACCTGGACCCATCTTCCTCCTTGATTAATATCTCATTTCTGAGACTATTCCTGCCAGTAAACCTGCCTTCTAGGGACTGTCATGCAAACAAAATGTAAAAGAGTGCAAAACTCATTAGTACAAGTCCTTTTGATTACCCGAAATTTATTCCCACAGCCCTAGAGCTGTTCAACAGAACAGCTTTACATATATGTATTGTTCATTTCTTAAGAATCCCAATATCCCAGTTAGGCAGAAGAATGTTTTTAACCCATGGAGCACAAAATAAAAAACACAGGCTGTGTGTGCATGTCAGTTTTCTCACCTGTGTCTGGTTCAAAAATAAATAAGCAGGAGGCTACTGAAGTGTCAGGCTGAACTGATGTAACACAGTTCTTCAGCCGTAGTGACAGCATTTGGTGTGGAAGACTAAGATCCATTCTCGCAGATAGCCCTTGGTGGGGTTTGTTAAGTGTCTATTTATATCTTGATATTTCATGTGAAATATCACGCACTTGTTAAAAACATCACTAGAAACATGGACAAGGCAAAATAATGTGCTTAATGATGGCGTAAAGCCCATTAAAGGAATTCACATCATGTATATGAGAAAGGGAGGAATGCTGGATGGGGGAGACCCATGGCACGAACAGATCGGTTGTATAAACAGGTATTCTGTTGATCCAGTGACTGTTCCCATTAAATGGAAAGCAGCTGAGCTCAGCTCAGTCAGCCCTTCTTCCCAGGCTGTAGGAGCACTGCTATTTGCTTTGAGCAGGGTATGAATTTCAGGCTGCTTTGGAGAACACTGATCATGCAATTCCTATAGGCTATTCTTCTGATTCTGGCATTTATTCTTGGTTCTGTGTCAGAGCTAAAAACTCTTTTTCTTCTCTGATCTTCCCTCCCTCCCTTTTCTGTTCCTTTCTATTTCTTCTGCTCTTTGTAGTCCTGAAGGAATAGTGCCGTTAAGTAATTGTGCACTTAGAGATGTCTGTGCTTGTGACAGGGGTGAGCCTCAGCCAAACCTACCATGGCTTGAATTTCCTTCCCCCGACCTCAGGACCTCTTAGTTCAGGTCTGGGATGGTTCGGAGTACAGTTATGGTTGGAAAAGAGCCTCTGTAAAAATTACATCTTGTTGTTCCATATTTATTCTCCCTCAGTGGTTTCCATGTCAAATTTGCTCAGTTTACCAGTCAAAACAAGATATTTCTACCTGCCAGCTCTGCCAGCTCAGCCTGGGCTCTGGAAATCAAGCTGTGCTCTCTCTGCTCTGGACATCATCACCAGCCAAAAAGGATTCTCGAATCGGGGCTGAGCTGGATGTGATTTTGATTATGCATGAATATAATTTGTTCTCAGGTAGTATTATGGGCTCTGTGTGACAGATAGCAGCAAGGTTTCTGCGCTGTACAAACATTGACTAACAGATCTTCCCCACTACCTGTGGGCTGATGGGCTTCTGATAGCTCCACTGTAAGCTACAGACACCAAGAGGTGGCAGCCTGTTGGGGGTGGCACAACAAAACCTGTGGCAGAGCACGGCACAGAACTGGGATGATCTGCTTCCCTACGTTGCTCTTTATTCACAAGAGCAGACCCTGGCACTGTCAGTCCACTGCTTGGTCACCAAATAGTCTGCAAAACCTCCAGAGGGATGGGTACATGTGCTCATCTCTTGCTGTAGAGAAAGAGGAAAGGCTCTGTCATGCAGTGGGTATTAATTTCGTTCACAAATAGTTCTCCTGGTGGATAGAATAGGAGAGTATTCCCCACAGCCTTTCCAGAAAACACAAGATAATCACTGGCTGAATACTTGGAAAACAAGCCATGTGGCAAATAATGGACTCATTGGGTGTGATCATGCCACATTACTAGAGAAACTGGGAAGGGTGTTCCAGATTTTGCAATAGTTCCAGCCTCTACTGTTCTACTGTCCTTCTGTAACAACCATCAGTGCCAGCAGGAGCAGACACCCTGCCCTTCCCTGCCCAGAGCAAGTCTCAGCCCTCTGAGCCAGCAGGATTATCTCAGCCTTTGAAAGCAGTAATACCTTTTGTCTGCTACAGAGACCAACTTCTCCCAAGAACAATGACCCAGAAGTACTGCATCTCACCCAATTCTTACCACAACTTATTGTCCAGTGCCAGTGTTTAGAACCAAGTCTTATCAGGCAGCTGGGAAGTGAAAACCCCAAACTGCCTTTTCCCCATCCATAGGGAAAGTGCATGGGGAACATGCAGCAGTGCTGTGCAACAAGGAAAAGCTTCCTCATTTAGGGATCTTTCCAAACACATCTCCTTTCAGCTACCAGGCAGCTTCCTGATAATCTTGCTCTCTTGCTCTTCTCTTACATGTTGGCTGCATTGGCACTTATGGGTTGGAGCAGTGGTGATGGGCTGATGGTTGGACTAGATGATCTTAGAGGTCTTTTTCAAATGTAACAATCCTGTGATTCAATCAGGCAAGCCATCTGCAGACTTCTTTCCTGAAGCAGCTTTGTATTAGTGAGACCACAGCAGAAGTCTCTTTCAGGTTTAGGGTAGTTCACGTTCTGGGTAAGGGCAGGTCCAGGAGAGGCATTCTGGGTCTGCACTGAGCAGCTCAGCAGGGAATGCACAGTTGCTAAAGCTCCAGGTATAACACCAGAGGCTTCACTCCAGAACAGGAGGCCACCTCACTTATGTGTGGGACCTTGCTGGTGGAACATTGTCACGTGAAGAAAGAAACCTCCTCCAGACAGGGAGAGGAATCTCCACAGGGCAAACCTCTGTGTGTTAGGTCTGCAGGAATGCCCAGCCTGCTGGATTCTGGGGCAGGGTCTGGGGTTGGCACGATATTTTCAGAAGAGAGTGAGAGGGTATGCGATGATCTGAGTTTTTCCTCTTATTCTCTTTTCATTTCAAAAATAGAACATTCATCAGAAGCTCCTCTACACGTTTTTCTTCTCTGTTGCACACTAGCTCCTTGCTAGTATTTGAAGCTGGAGAAAAAAATTGATGAGTACTCAAGTTAATAATGCGTGATTATTATGTTGATGAATTGCTGGAGATGAATATATATGTAAAAACGCTGCAAGATTTGCTCATCCATGCATTCTGAGTGAAAGCAATTATTTTGGTGAACAAATGGTGGCTGTATCTCTTAATAAGAGAAGGGTGGCCTGGGAACTTTGGTCCTGATGAATCTCAGGGATGCTTTTGCAAAATGATAGTTAGCAGAATGATGGAAACACCAGCCTGGGCATCAGTCTTTCAAAACTGACCAACATACAAACTCGAATCCTTTTTCCTATAGCAGTCTTGTAGCTCTCACCCATCAACGATTATGTATTAAGATTTTCCCTGTCTTGAAGCTGGAGAAAAAGCAGAACCTGAACAAAGCACATCCAAGTGGCCAAAAAAACAGGAGATAAAAACACACAGTCCCTCAGTTAACATTTGGAATGAGGGAGGCTTGTTTGTGTGTGCTTTGCTTCTCATGATTTCTAACTCTGGCTCAGGATTTCAATGTGAATTCCATTATATTTTCAGGCCTGACTCACCACTTTTTTCACTGGCAATACTTGCACTGTAAATCGTCCTGACCTCCATTGAGCATAAGCCTTGGGCACTGTGTGACCCCAAAGCTCTACCTCCAAGATGATGTACATACCCAGGAAGGCAGGGGAGGGAGGGGATCAGGTGTGTGATACAGAGGGGTGGTGGTAGGCAGTGTCTGAAGTCAGCATTAGCAAAAGCCCTAATAGCAGTGTATTGGAACAGATGATCTAGAAACTGAGAAAAGATGTTTCTCCATCAAATACTTGATAGAAGTAACAAGGAAAAAATGGCCATCTCTCCCATGGGGACCCCAGCCATTGAATTTGCATCATACTGTGGGATACTGCATCACCAAGAAGTCACTTACAGTTATGGCAGGGGGCACAACAGTGCTGTCACTGCTGCCACTGGAGGTCTCAGCTCTGAGTTTGCTCTTTGCACAGGTCTGATGTGTCCTGACCTGGACACTGTTTCTTTTTATTTTTTCCTCCCCATGCTGTGCATGTCCTGCTGGATTCACCCAGAAATTAGACTGTGGTATCCTTTAAAGACACAAGTCTATAACAGTGATGGGGAAGTGCGACTAACTTAATGACTGAAAATGGGAAAAAGGAAAACACCTTCTTGTTGTCACTTTGATAAAAATGTCAAGTCCAGATATTTTGTTGCTGTTACAAATACTTCCAAGACAGAGTAATGGATTTGATATGAATGGAGAAGCTTGTGTTAACCCATTTAAATTAATTTGGTTCGGCTCATTTTCAGCTAAGGGGATTAGATGGCTCAGGATTTGGTAATGTATGAGAGCGTTTTCCTAGAGAGGTCACATACTCAAATACAGCCCAGGTCTGTAGTTGTTTGGAGGATGACGTTTCCAGGGCATCACAAAAGCAAGCCTCCTCTATGCAGGAGACGTTCATTAACAAAAGCTCCGTGCTGAAGAGGTGCGTCAGGACCTTTGTGCTTGGAGAGGTCAGATAAGGTATGAGGTAGACTAATATGCAATGTGGGAAAAGTTCATACAGCTGCCAGTTGGTATGGTCACTAAATGGCGTAATGGCCTCAACTTCGTGCCACCATGGCAGCCTTACCCAATGGGAGGAGGTGGGGTGGGATGCCCACTTAGAGCACCCCTTCTGGCTGTGGGTAGGAGGACAGTGGTTGGTGCTGTATTCCTGCCTGTTAGGCTGCTGCAGGAGAGTCATGGTGTGGCAGACATCCAATATTAGGCTTGAACCCAGTGGATAAGCACTCTGCTCCCTCTGGTGTGATTTAAAATGCTTAATATCTGTGGACAACGTTTTCTAAAGCTCTGCCTTTCTCTACAAGTCCTAGAAAACCAAGAAACTAGCAGTGGGCTAGGAAATGGGAGCCAAAGGCTTCCCAGCCTATCTGAGTTGGGGACTGGGTAGCTCTGGAAGCAGGAGGAAGATGATGGCTCTGAGGGCAAAAGGGGAGCTCCAACTGGAAATGTAGATGGAGCAATAAGTGCCTGAGCAAAAGCAGAAAAGATGGATTCCTTCTGAGTCTTCCACAGCTTCCCCAGGTGAGTAGAGCTGTGCCCAGCTGCTGTGCTGGCAGGCCTTCAGGGAGATGCACTTGCCTGCCAGCATCTTAGCAGAGGTAGGAGGGAGCTTTATCAGGTGGAGAAATGTGGAGGTGGCTAATCAGTGTGGGTCTGATGGTTCTTGCTACTGGAGAAAAAAAGCTTTGGTTGATCTGCTGTCAGTCTGCAACAAATACTTGTTTGGGAAGCTCTGCTGCCCTCCCACTACCACTTTTGGAGGGGTTTAAGAGCTGAAGGAGTCTGGGAAATTCAGTACCTTTGCTTTTTATAGAGCCAGTTCAGTGTAACTGAGTGCAGTGTTTTACAGGAGCACCCTGCTCTGCAGGGAGGGATGTAAAAGCAAAATCCTTCAAAGTATTTGCTCTGTAGAATGCAAAGCCAGGGATCTGACTGAGTGTACCTGCCCTGGACAGGGAGGATGGGTGACTTATCCTTGTTCTGCTGCACCTTTATCTCCTGATTGCTGGATCTGCCTTCTGCAGTCTGCCTAACAAAGAAACTAATAGCTGTGGCATCCCTGTGAAATAAACATGCTGTGGTTTGGGCTGGGTGTTGCCTATTTCAAGGAATGGGAACTGATGTTCTTAGTAAGATTGTTCTTTAAGAGTTTACTGCTCAAGTTCCACTGATGATGGTTCACATTGTTAACTATCAGATGTAGTAAGATGATTCAGCTGTGTAGGGCTGTAAATGAGAACAAATATACAGTTTGTGATAAACCTGAAAAGTTTTCCCATCAATTTTCTGTAAACTGACCAAGTGTGTATCACGCAGGCAAGAGATAAGCCTGGCTTTGGAAGGCTTATGGATGGTTGGACTGGATGATCTTGTACGTCTTTTCCAACCTTGATGATTCTATGATTCAGTCCTCCCCACTGAGGGAGAAGTAGCTTTAAAAATGTCTCCTAAATGCTGCACCAGGTCTCTATCCAAACCAGATCATATTCTGAGAAGTCAGTGAATTTTCTTATTGCTGAAAGCCCTGTGTGCATGTACAGGTGCTTTGCTGAACTGAGTCCACCAGTAGTACAAGTGTTGTAAGGTTGATGTCTACTCTCTTGTTCCATTTTTAAGCCTATACATTGAGATCTTGTTTTTATTCAGCTTGGGAAGCTGTCTAGCAACATCTTTTAAAGTCAGCCTTGATTTAGCTTGCTCTGTAATCCTCCGATACCTCTGGGACAACCTTTACACTGTTTTTGCAGCCAGTTGATTGTTGTCTCTCACTTCCAAATTTCCATGGGATATTTGCAATATCCCACTCTAATACCTACTAATCCATTAAAAATACCCACGAGATAGATTAGGTAATCCACTGTGCCTCACAGATTGTGCTCGATTGTGCTCCTTAGCTCTCCGCTTTCCCTAGAACAGTCACAGAATGAGTGTTACATCTGCACTGGGAAAGTATTGTTCCTCCAGAAGGATCCCTCAGCACTGGCTCACAAGCAGGCACAGCTTGCTAGAGAAAATATCCTCTCCTCTCATGTCTGCGGGGACAGCTTCATTTGATGACATACTGGAAATGTGGCAGCTATTATCAAGGTTAACTGGTATGTTTGCAGCAAGCATCATGGGATAGTTCTTGAGTGGTCAGGTCTTCATGCTTTGCGAGTGCTGCATCTCTTTGCTCTTTGCTGGAAGATAAGCTTCAGTGTTTACTGGGAATTAAACACGTCTCTAGTAAGAGAAGTAGAAGCCCTCGATTCGCTGTTTGGATATGCCAAATACCTATTCAGGAAACACTAGCCCAGCTCTCCTGGCTCACGGGCTAATAGTGAAAATCCAGGCTGCTAGGAGAGCAGAGCAGTGCAGGCTGGAAACCCTCGCTGGCCTCCTTAGAAAGGGTTCTGCTGTGCCTGATCTGATTTGGGTGGATGGAAGCCTAGCAAGGTTAGGCACAATCTTGTTTGGTGTGAAAGCTCAAAATGCGCCAAGCCATGTCCTTAAAGAAGCATGGCAAAATGCAGAGAGCCTGTCAGGCAGAAGAAACTGTTTTCTGCCAGGCCTAACTTTGGGAATGGCTGCAGTCTCCATGAGTCAGTGGTGGTGGGTATCCCTCTCACTTTGCAGAAGAGTAAATCCATGGGGATGCAGCAGACATGGACAGATCTATATGTTTTGGACACAAGGGCTCTGACTTTCAGCTCCAGAGTACCACTCTTCATTCACATGAAACAAGGAGATTCCTTAGCACAGCAAGTCCCTCAGCCTATTTCCCTACAGAGCAGCACATGTAGTAGCTGTTAACTTGCCACGAGACTGACTCTCTGGTAAAGCACAAAGCTGGCTGAAAGGCTATTGTCATGGTACAGTTTTCTCTTATACATCCAATAGATATCAAAGAGTGACCTGCTAGGAGCAGCAGGAGAGTTGATATCTGCCTCTGGATGCACGATAGTTCTGGTTGTTGTGTTGATCCTGGCAAGCTCACTGCACAGCTATCGGATGTGGATGGGCGAGAGGTCAGCAGTGAGTCATAGGAATAAAAATTAAAAAAAAAAGAAAAATGTTTGGAAGATGTTTAGTTGGTATTTAAACCTCGATTTTTTTGAAAAGTTGAAGTAGGTGCTTAAGGGACCCTGCTGATCTTGGCACTTCCAGATGTCACCACAAATCAGAGATGCTGGATGAAAGTTGCTCCCAGAACGTTTGTGCTTTCATGATATGTGGTCAGCTTTCCTTGCTCATCCAGCAGTATTAATGTTTACTGAATCATAGAATGGTTTGTGTTGGAAGAGACCTTTAAGATCATCTAGTTCCAGCCCCCCTGCTATAAGCAGGGACACCTGCCTCTATGCTAGGTTACTCAAAGCCCCATCCAGCCTGGTTTTGAACACCTCCAGGGAGGGGGGGACATTCACAGCCCCTCTGGGCAACCTGCTCCAGTATTTCGACACTCTCACAGTGAATAATTTCTTCCTACTATCTCATTTAAATCTACCCTCCTCCAGTTTACAGCCATTTCCCCTTGTCCTGTCGCTACCTGACCTTATACAAAGTCCCTCCCCAGCTTCTCTGTAGGACCCTTCAGGTACTGCAAGGCTGCTATAAGGTCTCCCTGGAGCCTTCTCTTCTCCAGACTGAAGAATCCCAGCTCTCTCAGCCTGTCCTCATAGCAGAGGTGCCTACTGCATTTGTACCTAAGCTAAAAGGAAAAGAATGGGAAAATTACTGGAAACTTCTTCATGTTTCAGTGTGTTGCATGCTGGGATGGCATCCCCTTATCTGTCAGGACAAGGGGAAATGGTTTCAAACTGAAAAAAAGGAGCACTTTTGTTCCTTTTGTGGTGGTGGTAACTATTGGTGACTCCCCTGCAGTGAAACTGTTTGGGCACTAGACACGACTCAGAATTCTATCTTCTGGGAAGATTTAAAAGAGACTGTGGAAGAGTATTTGGGCTGAAGGCTGTTCAAGTGTATTTGTTCTGGATAGGACAGAGGGGGATTTCTTGTGAGCCCGCATGGCTGGATCCCGGCAGCAAGCCCTGTGCTGACCCTGGCCCATTCTGTGCCTCTGATTTACCTGGTAACTCTCTCCTTCTAACAAATAGTGTGTGTCAGCCTTGTATAACCAGCTCCTCACTGCACGTAGCAGTGACGTGGGCCATGGTTTCAAGTTGTAAACATAAAGCCAGGCTGCCCTGGGGTCCAGTGCTGAGAACAAAGCAGGGGCAGTGGCTTGGGCGAGCCTTTTCCTGAAGAAAGAGCAAGTAGATACCGAACAGTTCTCCTTCATTCAGCAAAACAGGAGTCACACTGAAGGAAAAAGTCCCGGGAGTGAAATTAGTCTGTGTTCTGGTCTTGCCTTTGGCAAGCCTGAGAATATCCTAATTGGAGGTGGGAGATGGGGGGGGGGGGGGGGGGGGGGGGCGGTGGGAGGAGAGGAATAATTGAAAATGCAAGTAAGGCATTGCAGTTCCATAGCTGCATGTAACAAGAAACCTTGCCCTCTCCATGTCTGCCTGAACTGCCCTGCTTTTGTGGAAACATGTCTGCCAGCCAACGCAGAGCAATCTTGTCTGGGACTTTACTGTTTCTGGGCTCTAGTGCCACTGCTGTCCTCTGGCTTCTGGACACCATGCATGGACAGAGCATGATGCCCCATTGCAGGGTGAGGCACAGGCCTGTCCTTTGCATAGATTTGGTGTCTGAAAACTCATTTTATTTGGCTTTTACTCAGCAGTTCTAATGCTATTGAAGGAATCTTGGAGACCAGTAGTGCCACAGGCAGGGTGCAAGCAGGGAACACTGGGACTCATGCATAGAGCTGTGCTGGATAAGCCTCACTCTTAGCCAAGACAGTGCTGCACTCCCTCTCCTCTACACGTGATGCACTTGAATGTTAAGAACAGGGCTGCCCCATTAGTATCTCTGAACTACCCAAAGTGAGCAGGTCTCAGGATGGGAGCAGTGGGTTTGGAGGGGTTTCTGGGCAGCAATACACCCAAAGTGGTTTAGGGGAATGCTATACGTTGGAGGTGTTGTTTGTTTTTTTTTTCCCCTCTGTGCTGGTAACACGTCATCTTTACTTCAAAGTCTGGCTACTGTGCTTTAAAATAGAGATGTAGACAAATTGGCAAAAGGCCAGAGGAGAACAGCACTAATTGTTAGAGCTTTAGAAAACATGACCTCCAAGGAGAGGTTGGAGAACTCAGGTGCATTTAATCTAGGAAAGACAGTATTAGTGGGGGAGGGAGAGGGATGTCATGGTTTCTCAGTACATAAAAGCTGTTGTCAAAGAAGGATGATTGATTTATTCTTTCACTATCATTGGTGGGGGGAGGGTGGGAGATGATGAGACACAATCAACTACGCTTGCACTGCAGAGAAGGTTTAATTTGGATATTCAAGTAAAGCTTTCTCGGTGCAGTCAAATGCAGGAGATTGTCCAGGAGAGCTAGGGAATTTCTGGTGCTGGTGGCCTCCCCTAAAGAGGCTTTAAGTGTATTCAAGTCTGCTTCTATGGAGGATATGGGCTGTGCAACCTCCCAAGATCCCTGTCAACCCTTTGTTGCTGTAGTTTGGGCTGGAGGGTAGACTTGAGGCTGAAGCCTGCCCCTTAGCAACTGTAAGCCTTTGCTGTGCCAGCATTGCCAGGTTCGCATGCTCAGAGATGCATGAACCAGGCTCCCCAAAGCATTAGCTACAGTTTATAAAAGTGATCTGGCTTTAGTGAATAATAATAATATAAGTTCTCTTTGTCTGTGCACTGTTCTCGAGTCTTTGACTGTTTCTATATTGCAGTTGGAAATTTAATGGCACAGAAATCCAAACTCGCCTTAGTTTAACTTTCTGGGTTAGGAGTAAAGAGAGGGCAGTGTGGACCTCAGTGCAGGCCAGTCGCCCAACTCAGCATCTTGTGTCTGGAGGCACATCACATACACTGAATTTTGTGCTATAGATTTTGCTTCCTCCTGCAGCTGAACTAGGAGGCTGAAAGCTGGAAGGAATGCCTTGATCCAGGCTGCCATCACCCCTGGCTGCAGTGCAAAGCAGACAGTCTTGGGAACACGACCTTTCCTCTGCAGTTGTGCCATAGGGATGGCTTCAGTAGCAGCACAATGCTGGGTTCTGAGGCTTTAAAACATTATAAAATAAAATGTGAAAGTAATAACTGGTTGCTGGAAAAATATTGCAGATTAGCACAACTTGTTCTCTACCTTGGCTGTTTTTGTATTTGACAAGTATCACTTGCAGAAAAAGGACTGATTTTATTATAACTCTTTTGTCTGCTTTCCTTCCAACTTCCCCTGAGAACATTTTTCACAGACGTCAAACTGCTCTGAGAACAAAATGTTGGTGACTTCTCCAGTGGTGGTGAGAAATGGAGATGCGTGACAGTGCTGTTCACTGGTGGAAGTGGCAGAGCTTCTCACACTCCCTCACTTGTGAACTTGCCTACAAACCTTTTCTAGGCATAAGCATTTTCTCTAAGGGGTAAAGGTCTAGTTTGCAGATAAAAGCATAAATCTTTAACATCAGGTTTTCTTTTGCGTCTTTTCAGATCCACAGATGCAGAGCTCTGCCTTTTGAACAAATTCAGATGACGCTATCCTGTATTTTAAATACCCTACTTTTTGTATCCCTCTTGCCTGAAGCTATTAACATTGGCAGAATTGATGTCCTTTGTTTATTCTGTGTACTACTTACAGCCTGAATGTTGGACACCAGCCGGTCTAGTTTCTCCCTGGGCTGTGGTAAGAGGTAGGGCAAATATTTTCTGCTGGCTGTGTATGCACGTCTGCTGTCTTGAGGAGGTGAAAGGGCAGTCTTCAAATTGGAATGGAGAAGGTGATATGGTTTCCTGGCAGTCAAGCTTAGAGTAGATCCAGTATGGACTTTGCATACCTTCATCTCCAGAGTGGGTTGACAGGTCCACACCTCAGGGATGGAGGCAGCTGTGGAGCCTCCTACTTGCTGTGATGGATGGGTTGTAGAGGTCTTGGCAGTGCCCAGAGTGGCCACTGAGAACATTGCTGACTGGGCACAAGCATTGGGTGCGGGTGAGCACAGACTGATGGGGAGCAGCGAGACCAATCTCCGCTCCAGCACTTGTCTTGGAGCTGGGAGTTGGAAGGTCTGGATCTTATCCACAGTTCTGACACTGAGTCACTGCATGACCCCAGGCACTCAGATACCATGGTGATGAACACAGCACAAATGTCTAGACAGATAGATTAGATTGGATAGTCTGTGCATTTGACAAATATTTGCATATCACCACTGTCAGTGCTTCCTGTTGCCACCCAGGCCTGTTGTTTCAGTGGGTCTCTTGCACAGCAGGGGAGAAGAAACACTTTTTTTTTTTTAACCCCACCAAGGAAGGAGAGGACACCCAACCACATTCACAAACTAGACACATCGACAAACTAGAAACAAAGACAGCAGGGAGAAGGAAGCAACAGTAGCATGCAGTGGGGCTCAGGAGTCAGGAGCTGGCTTCTCCCTAGCTCTGCTGCAGCCCTGACATGGCCCCACCTTTCCTCTTGCAACCAATTAGTCAGTAAAGTCTTCAGGGCAGTGATATTTCCTGCTATGGCTGCTATCTCAACAAGGTCCTGATTGCAGAAAAAAAAAGAAAAACTACTTGAAGTGAAACTTCCTGAAGAGCTTTACTGGTGCCGCTGTCAGCCTCTGGCACAGCTCAGGATGTGAGGAGGTTGGCTGCCACAGAATAAATTGTGGCTATTTTCTCACCTGGTACCCTTGTGATAGATGAGCAGAGCAATGCAAGGTGTGGCTGGGAGCCTACCGTGCACAGGATTTCTGGAGGCTCTGCAAGGTCTCCTGAGCACCCTGTCCCTGGCACCACTGACAGTGAGCCAGGAGTGCTGCAGAAGAGCGCTGCCTCTTTCAGGGGATTTGCTTAGCAGGGTCTAATTACAGTTGTTGATTCTGATGTTTTCAGTGTTGTTCATATTCCATTAAAGGATAATGCTGCTTAATTTGCATTAGAGGGTCTTGGTTAACAGTACACCCAATCACAAGGCAGCCCTAATGACACTGCTTCCCTACTTCTGGAAACATATAATTAAAAAATCACTTCATTTCCAGTTGTGTGGTTCTCCCCTCTACCCTAATCTCCTAATTACTTTCTAAGCCATTTCATGATTATCTGTAAATATTTCAGCACTAATGAGTCCATGGAAGAGTTAATACCTTGAGTAGCAGAGCTGCTTGCCTTCCTCTCTGTTGCACTACATCACAAGGAAACATTTTCTACCAGGCACATGAGAGAAGAGGGGTGTTGGCTGTGGTGGGATTGAGTTTGTACTTTGGAGCTATGGGGAGCAGTAACACTCAAAAATCTCATCTCAAGTAGGTAGACCTTGTGCTAGTTTTAGCAGCAGATGTGTAACTCTCTGCAAATCATTTTATGCAGCTTAAGTGAAGGATGGCATACCCTCATGCCAATGGTAAAACAGGGAATTCGTTCTCTAATCCCAGCACTGCTCTTCACTTCTCTGAAAAGCCACTGTAGAAGTGCTGGTTTCTTACTTAATGGATCTGTTTCCTGTACTTGTCTGGTGCCTTGTGTATTAAAACTCATCTGGGCTTTGTTTGGTAAGGCAGAGCTAGCAGGAGAATGGAGAAGTGAGCTGGAGCATCTTTCCTGCATGGGTTTGATTGCTGTGTTCTGTGTATGGTCAACCAATAACACCTTCTGTAAGACCCCTGGGAGCCTGCTGATGTCTCTGAAGGTGCTATTTGGAATAACCAGAGATAGCTGTATAACTAGGGGGAGCGATTAACTTCCAAGAATTAAAGAATCAAGCTAGGAGTTAGACAAATCTATTCTTCTCTAATAATCTGAGCACATGTGACTTAAAAGTTCTGGGTACTTGTGGAACGTGAGGCTGCTTCAAATCATATCCATGCATTTCTAGTCAATGCTGTAATAATAGGCAGGAGGAGAGAGCCTGGATATAGTCCTAATCCAGTCCATTTGTGTTTCAGGTAACCCTGTCACAGTGGGAATGAGCATCCATATCTCCAGCATTGACCAGATCTCTGAAGTCAACATGGTGAGTTTGGGATGAAAAACAAACAGCTAATAAACTGTTCTTCCTTTTTTTTGATTGAGATACTCATCCATGGCAATGTCTCCTTGGAGTTACCTAAGCTTTCAGGGTACCCTGATGAAAAGAAGGCCAGGCACCCTTGCTTCCTTAAGTGGCAGATATTACCCATGACTGCTGGGAAGTCATTGGAGGAAAAGCAGCAATTGTTTGGTACAAAATGTTTTTTTCTCATTGGACATAGGATTATGAGAGGTATTGTACTCTGATTTGGGACAGTTCTTCATCACTAAAGCATAAAGAATTCAAGCACAATTTCTTCATGTGCAGTGTGATGAAAAAAGTTCAACACACCACTGGGCTGTACTAAATTAGGTCTCCAAACTTCTTTCTCAGCATACTGGTTGTAGTCTGAGCCTTGCTCTTTCCACCCAGTGATTCATTACTTGAACTGCCTGTCAACTGGACCAACAGCCCAGCTCAATACCAAAACAATACTGAATTGAAACCCCTGCAAGACAAGACTGGTGTGATGGACCTCTGTGGTAACACACCTGCCTCTGCTGGCAGGATTTGTGATGTGACTGAAGGACTGTAGTTTGCTTCCTAACGAGATAAGTTCTAGTAAGGTTAGTATCCATGAGCTCAGAGAAGCATCCTGAGTGTCATCTGTCAGTGTGTGGATGGAGAAACTTGGCAGGCATTTCTGGAGCTAGTTACAACTTATCCAGAGCAGACTCTCATCACTACCATTTTGTGCCAGTTGTCTCCTCTAGCCATTAATGCCTATTTCTTCAAAGCAAATGCTTGTATTTTTCCAGTGACACAAAAAGCAGGAGTCGCTTTACAGTCAGCCAGTGACTGCTAAGTTGAAAAATGAGCAGTGGCTTTGTATGCTTGCTGGTGGTAATCTGGCATTTCTTAGTAGATCTGTACTGGAAAGGGAGACATCTCATAGCAATCCACTTGCTTGGAGTGGCATTGATAGGCTGGAGCTTTTTCTACCACTGAAGAAAAGTGTTCTCTGAGCAGAGAACAGATTTCACCCCACTACATGGTGCTAGCCCTACCTTCCTCCCTCCTCCTCAATTTCTTTTCCTCCAAGTCCTTCTGCTTGCCATGAGGATGGATGGGGACCATTTGGCAGCAGCTTGTCCTATTCCTCAGGACTGACCCATGCAGGAGATTCCTTTGCCAGCTTAGAACTCATGCTGATCAAATCTGTTAAAATCTTGGTCTCCCAATGCTCCTGTCCTATTTAACTGATTCTGGACTCCCCTGCCCTGTTTTCTCTAACCCAACCTTTATTATCATTGTCTGTGTGGCATGTTACACTTCAGTGTAACGGTGACACTGGGCAGTGTGTACATACAAAAATTCAGGTAAAGTCCTCAGTCCCACTGCACTGGGTAACTGTGCTTGAGCTTAAGCTCAACTTAGAAAAGGCAGATGGCTTAACCCAGTTCCATCTATCTTGCCTGTCAGGACAGAGCTCAACTTTAAGTCACCTCCTCCCCCAGTCCCAAGTTGGACCTGAATTTTCCTATGTGGCAGCTGTCACCTTCTTTGCTATAGTCAGGATGAAAAATCTGGGGTCTGGGTATGTCACAGAAGACCACATATTGCACAAATATAATTGCAGGAAGTGAAGGATTTATTCTCAGCTTGTGTGCTACAACTACCCTGATCTTCCTCTATAGATATCAGTACAGAACTAAGTGCTGCAGGTTTAAGATGAAGTTCCTGATGGAGATGTGTTCATGGGCTGTAGGGTCTTCTCAATTATTTTGCCATACACCTGCTGTAGTCAGGTATGCTGTGTCCTATGCTAGCAGCCATTCTTTTAGCAACACTTTCAGTCCTTTCCTTGTGAGAACAATGCTCTCCCCCTTCCAGTGAACACATTTCCTCTGCAGAAAGACTGCTGTGAGAAAAGCGTACAATTGAGACTGCAGAGAAACCCATAGGGGAGAGCAGGCTGAGTCTGCATGGACCTTCATCTGCACGATGCTCTGAGTCTTACAGAATGTGGGAAGCATTATGATGGACACTGAGTACTTTGGTAGTTGTGGCATAGCTATAACCAGAGAGAGCATTAGGCACTGCCCATGCCACACTCCCATTGATACTGTCATGGCACATCACTTCTGCACTTCTGATCGTCTCTCCTGGCTCTCCTTACAGGCTGAGGAGCACAAACTCCTAGCCACCATTCCTGCGTTTGTTTACAGAAGAAACTACTCAAGATCTATAAGCAACATAATGAAGCAGCTTGAAAAGGACTTAAAAGATCAGAATCAAAATCAAACCTGTAGGGAGCAGAATCTCATGGGATGCAATTTTCCAGGCTAAAGAGATTAATGTGCATCATTTTGGGTGCCAGATGCCCTGGGGAAAGGGCTGTTTCTTACCCCTGCTCTGGACACGGTGACTGGCAAGAAAAACAAGGCATTTTTTGGCATTGTGTGTGATCGGGGAAGGGACTGTGCAATGAATAAATTAAAGGCACACAAGTGGAGCTGAGTTGCCACGGCAACCAAATAGCTTCTATTGTTCCACAAGGAGTGTTATTACTTACTGCCCCTTGTAGGATAATTAATTAATCCTCAGACATCCTTTCTGGAACAATGGGGGTGGGCAGGCCGAGGAGAACCCCCAGCTCTCCCATGCCTGTCCCTGGGACTCCTGGCATTTACTGGCTCCATGATGGTGGGGAGCAAGCGCTGCCAGTGCTTGGCCATGGCGTGATTCAAGTTGTTTTGCTCAGGAGTTTGGCTGGATGTGGTGCTTTGGAGGAATGCAGCTCCACCCGCAATCTAAGTGGCACTCTTTGCTTCCACTCCCATGGGAATGGTAATGCTGAAATAATTATGTGATGACATTTCAATCCTGGAGGCTACAGGGCTTAAGCAAAGGCACCACAACTGTGTCTTCACACTGCAAGTTGCCAGACACTGATGTACAAGCTCAGTGTCTCCTAGCTCCTTATCATACAAAGGCAATGCATTTCACCTCCTAGAGGACCATGCCCTATCCCCATGCCATAGCACAGCACAGATGGACTCATGCTGGGTTAAAGGAGGCTCCTAGGTGCACTGCTGGCTTTGTAATGATCTCCTAATCATGAGGGACCAAAACTCTTGTCCTCATTTTAGAAAAACAGCATCTCATTCACCACAGCTGCTGCCTGTGTGTGGTCAGCCGTATTTTCAAGCTCACTTGCTCAAGTAATGCTTTATTACTGTGTACTCCTCTTAGCCCTGCTAAGCAATGCTGAGCTGCAGCCTCTGTTCTTGTCATTGATTAGAAGGATTATTTGCTCAGCCAAGATCAGTGACATCAATTGAAATGCTTGGAAAAGGATGCCAGGGGCCAGGCCAAGTAGGTACTGGGGAGGGCACTTTTGAGTGGCAGACCCTCTGGGAAGTGCTGATCCATGAAGATGAAAGGCCTGGCCAGAGAATTCTCACATCCTGTATGAATTTGCAAGTCAGGGTTTTGAGGGCAGTCTGAAAACAGAAATACCTTCATAATGACGTTCTGTAGCTTAGTGATCTGCTAAGAACAGGATGGCATTTCCTAGCTGCCCTCTGAGGAAATGGGCTGGAGAAATTCTCTTGCAAATGCCATTTTACTACAGGTGGTTGAATTACAGTAAGCATTCAACAATGTGCAGTTGGTGGTATATTATGGTATGTGGATGATGCTGCATGCAGACCCTCTCCTCTGGTGCCTTAGTCACTGAGCAGACAGCAGCACTTCTGAACCAGAAGAGTAAGGGGATGCTGCCAGCCTGCACCTCAGGTCACTCTGCAGCTAAGAAAAAACACACTGGCTCCTGTCCTTGTGGCCATAATGACAAAGTCATCATCATTTTAGTGGTCTCACTCAGCCAACCTACTTGGTTGGATCCAGCTCTGATGGTATCAAGGACCAACTGCTCCAGGAGCTGGAAGCCTTCCCCTGCACGCCCTTCCAGCAGACAGCTGAGAAGGAACCTATTCTGGGAAGCAGCACTTGCTGCAGGGTGGGAGTGGGGGCTGTTATTTCCACCTGCAGCCTTGCCTCACTCATCTCCAGGGATGTATTTTTCCTAGTACTAGAAAGTTCATACTCCCTTCAAGCATTCATTAACTATTTCAGTAAGTAAAACAACCAGGAGGATTGCATGCATTTAGAAAAGATAGTTACCCTTCATGATGCTTCAATTTTCCTGCCCTATGAACTGTGCAGTCCTAAACCTGCTCCCCCTGTGTATCTGCAGAGCACACAGCCACTGTCATCGTGATTTCTTTGTGGCTCCTATAATTTATTCATCCTGAGATGCTCTCCTACATCTGCAATAACATTGTTTCAGTTTGTTATAGCACTAGCTTTAAAGTTTTATAAACCTGGTGACAAGTTGAAAAGTTACAAGAGGATTATTGTAGAGGGCTAGCATAAGAAGCAAGGCTTCCATAAAGAACTGTTTGCAGGGATATATGAGGTGTTAAAGCAGTGACATCTGTGGGATTGGTGATACATTTCGCTGGGCAATAGTCTGCAGTGCAGACAGGTCAGCAGTTGGTGCAGGATGCTTGGCAATACTAACCTCAATATTTTACCTCATTGCCCCCTGCTCCCTACTCCTTTGTCACCACTTCTTGCCACACTGCTGTTTGAAGGGATTGCCAGCACCTGGCTGATTACTTGGGGAACTATAGGAAAATAGTAAACATAATGCTTCCTCCCAACTTCTTGAGGATCAACTGAAATCCAAGAAACCAAATTGTCTTGTTAGGAAAATAAGTTCCCCCTGTTCAAGAGGAATGTAGTATAAGTCCCTGGAAAGCTATGAGCTGCAAGTGGTTTGAATTTCCTTTTAACCCAAGAAGAAAGTGGACTGGGTGTTGTAACACAATGGAAAACACAACAAGACAGCAGTGCAACAGGATCCTAAGCTGCAGCAAGCAAGAATTCACTCAGACACGACAGCTATAGGCACCAAAATAAAGAGGGGAAAAAATAGCTGCTTACCTTCAGAATGACATAAGTATGCAGGGATGTCCAGCAAGAAATACCCTCACCTCCACTGTCAACCTTTAAAAGAGGTCTGGG
Organism: Callipepla californica brunnescens; assembly: GCA_023055505.1. Classification (NCBI taxonomy): domain Eukaryota; kingdom Metazoa; phylum Chordata; class Aves; order Galliformes; family Odontophoridae; genus Callipepla; species Callipepla californica. The sequence goes on from JALIRH010000013.1 coordinate 8,698,325, forward strand.
AAGGAATGGATCCTGGCTCCACCCCTTCCACTCATTTGGGTTTATTGCATGCACCTGAGCTCCCCTGGGTTGGCCCTGCCTTCACACCAGGTGCTCCATCACTGCTTCAAGCTGTGATTTAGCATTTCCATTACAGCTGTGTAAAGCCGTTCTTGCCTGGAAACGATCATCCTACAACCTGTTATGCCACCATCAAGGGTCAAAAATGTTAAACATTCAACCTATCTACCATGTCTGAAAAAGCCTTTGGAGAGGAATTTTTAGAGGAATCTGTCCTGGCTTTGTAGTCCTGTTTTCACTGGAGTATGAATGTGCATGGCCTAGCTAAATCCCAAATCAGTATAACCCACACATTAACACATGGGTGATTCTGGTGCGTGCTGAGCATGGCTGTTGAAAGAAGGCAGCGTAGATGGACAGGCTTTGTATGAAAGGCAGAAGCTTCTTAGACTACTGGACACATGGGCACACCTCTTGGTGTCTAAGCCCTTTCCACTGGACTATCTGTATATCTGCAGTAGCAGGCAGGAAACACAGTATACACCTGGAGAGGATTTTCCATTGATATGGATGTCCTGACTTTTAAAACTCAAGTTTTTAAGGAGAGATTTCTGCTGTGTATGTTATACTACTACTTATTCTCTTCACATATGTCTAAATGAGTGTGCAAGTATGCTATGTCCTCGTATTTAACGTTGCTGAATACTGAAGACTGACAAAACACAGTAAAGATGCATCTTTGGTGCTGAGCTTAATGGGTAGTGTGCTGTATTAGTTCTGCAGGGGCTGTAGTCCTGTTGGATTGCTGTAGGCTCCTGGGATGGTACTGCTGCACCCAGCAAAGGATGCCTTGGTGCTGAGGAAGGGCCAAATTCCTCTAGTGTAGCATAAGGATGGTACAGCTCTGATGTTCCCAGATTTTGTGCTGGTATGGACAGATAGAAGTTATGCTTCATTCCATGTGCAAGGGGATTTTGTGTGCTGTGATTTAAACTGTGATACTACAAGCATGTGGCTGAGATGGTAGATTTCTTCAGAGCTGGCAATGATCTGTGCCTTCCTCTGCCAAAGATTGCCTCAGTACCACTTAGGTCATGCAGCAATTGTCACTTGTGTGCAGGGCTGTAATGCACTGGGTGGCTGCTTGCTTGGAAAATCAAACAGTGGCAGTTCTGTGCATATGAAATGGTATTTTCCTGAAGGAGAGAGTTAAAAGGGAATGAGAAGGAAGGTCCTGCTCTATGCCTGTGAGCAGTATCCTGTGCAGGCTGCCATCAGTCACCGGGATGGCTTTCTCACGTTTCTCCAGCAATAGAAAGTAACTTCTGCATAAACACACAACCCCGTGGCTAGCTGAAAGGAACCAGCAGCATCCTGATGCTTTTTTCTAATGCCAGTGAGTTGCTTGAAGAAATACAGTTGTAGAAAAGGAGTGAAAACTTCTAATCCATAGTAGGGACCCATCTTCTCTGCTATTTCTAGACCTTATGTTGCTTTGCCTGTTCTTCTAGTGGCTATCCCATAATGGACTGCTGGGTCTCAGGGTGACTTACCAGCACTGATACTGTTTGAAAGGCCAGGAGTTGCTTATGGATTTCTGCTCACACCACACTCTAACAGAAATCCTATTGATTATGCTGAAAGACATGGAATTAAATAATAGAATCATTTCAGTTGGAAAGGACCCATAAAGTTCATCTCGTCCAACTCCCCTGCAATGAACAGAGACACCTACAGCTCCATCAGGTGCTCAGAGCCCCATCCAGGCTGACCTTGAGTGTCTGTAGGGATGGCACCCACCACCTCTCTGGGCAACCTGTGCAAGTGCCTCACCTCCCTTATTGTAAAAAGCTTCTTCCTTATGTCCAGTTTAAATCTCCCCTCTTTTAGTTTGAGACCATTTCCTCTTTTCCTATCACAACATATCCAGATAAATAATCTGCCACCTTCTTTCTTATTGCTCCCCTGTAGCTATTGAAATTCCACTCTTGGGTCTCCCCAGAGCCTTTTCTTCTCCAGGCTGCACAGCCCCAGCTCTCAGCCTGTCCTTGCAGGGAGGTGTGCCATCCCTCAGACCTCTTTTGTGGCCCTCCTCTGGGTATGCTCTTCTGTACTGAGGACTCCACATCTGGACAGCACTCTGGGTGATGTTTCACAGTGCAGAGTAGAGGGGCAGGATTTCCTCCCTCCACCTGATCACTGTGCTTCTTATGGTGCAGCCCAGGATATGGTTGGTTTTCTGGACTGCGAGGGCTCATTGCTGGCTCACATCTAGCTTGCTATCCACCAGTACTCCCCAAGTCCTTTTGGGCAGCTCTTAGACTAACTTAGTGCAAGGAGGCAAGTAAAGCATTGAGTCTCAGGGGACTTCTGTGTGATGAGATGTGGGAGTGACTGCTGAAATTCAAACAAGAAATGTTCCCATTCCTGCCCCAAAACACGAACCTCCCACAACAGGGTGGTGATCTTGCACAAAGTAGTTAAGAAGAAAGCAAACCACTGTGAAAAAGCCTGATGTACTCCACATTTTTGGTTATGAAATTGGGTACAAAGAGATTGGCCTGGGTTAAAAACTTGAAAATTGGTCAGTGTGACTCATATGTCAATATTTACTGTATTTATGGCAACTCGTAGAAAGGAAAAATCTCATCTATCTTCCGTACTATTTTGAAAATTATCCTATTCCAGTGACAAAATTCTCCCCACATCCTTGGCCTTGATGTTGGCTACCTCTAGAGACAGCCCAGTGAATTCACTACACCTCAGAGTCAAGTTGCTAAGTAACAACCCAATGATCACCATACTGTTTCTTCAAATGCAATGGCTATAAGAAAGCTAGGACCTGCACAGGAAGCCAGCAACTCCTTCTGAGACAGAGGTTCCATGGACTTGAGGTGTGTGTAGCAGAGAGCAGTCTGGTGAAGCATCAGTACTGCCTGGAGCTGTACCCATGTGAGTGGGGGAAAGCTTTATAGCATCCCCTAGAAAGGAGTCCCCTGTGTTTGTGCTGAAAGGGTCTAATATCTTGGTCATTAATGATGTTCTTCAATGAAATGTTTTTGTTGGCTGAATTGCATGATTTTACCATGGACATAGATCAATTGATAATGAGCTGTGGAAGCCTTGCTGAAATAAGCTCTCAGCTGAAGAAAAACTGGGAGCTGCTGAGCTAGAGTATGATTCCTTCCCCCTGAGGCTTTCTATTCTACCATGCCGATTTCCTTCTAGAAATCCTGTATCATTCACAGGATAAATTAATGGGAGGGCATGCAGGAAGACTGTTATCTGTGCAACTGGAATTGCTTGGATATGGGCAAGCAATTGGACTGGCTGATTCCTAGACCAAATCCTGGGATTTCCAGCACTAATAAGAAGTCTGGTGCTGCTTATTGCAAATAAGTATTTACACATCTCCACTGCACATCTTTCCATGATGCAAGTCCTCCAGTATCACAAGTCTGAGCCTCAGGAGGGCTTAGTCAACCCCACTTCCAACTGAGAATGAGTTCAGATGGCTGGCTTGATGGGTGATTCCCGCATGAGAATATTTTGTGCTCTCACTGAAGAGACTTGTGTTCACTCTGCATTTCATAGATGACTCCACCCCACAGCAGGAAAAAAATCATACTGGAGAGAATGAGAGTCCATGGCTATATGGTTTGCAGCATGCTTTCAGCTGAACAGTGCTATGTATTGCAGTGCTCCATCTGTTCCTGAACGAGCCAAGTTATCTTTAGATCTGAACATGTCAGCGTTGTATGGCAGTGGTATGAACCACTTCAGCTTGCACTCTGGCATTCCTGTAGTAGTTAGAACTGTTTATGCAGAAAACTGTCCCGAATGATTTTTTCCTGCTTCAGCTTTTATATTACAAGCAGAACTCCCACAGCCTTTATATATATTTATATATATTAAAAAAGCTGTCTGCATTTCAGAACAATGTTCCAAATGGCCACCTGTTTCAATAGCAGTGCTGCAGCACTGGAGAAGATTGCTGCAGAAGTATCTTCCCACAAGCGAAAGCTTCATCTGGTTGATTGAAAACCGTATTAGATCTTGAGGATCTGACCTGCTGACATCTTGTCATATATATATATATTTATAGCATGCAGCAATAGAGCGTACGTGCGCAAGAGTGCCAGCACCTTGATATAGAACCTAGCTCTGAATACAAGGGCATGCGTGTCATATTGCTATTTGAATATGTAAATAAATGGGGCTATATATAGCTCTATATGTTATGTACATGTTGAGTGAAGGTGGCAGATACGACAGCTGAATAGCTTTGCTGTTTCTGAATGCTGATATAGGCTCCCTGCGTGCTCCCTACATCTCTTGTGTTCTCTCCTACCACTCTCAGCCTTTCTGCTATCACATTTTTCAGGCCTCTGGAGAAGATTGTGTGTGGGGACAGGAGCTGTTAATATTCTGAGTCTGTGCAGAGTTGCTAGGCTACAGAGAAAAATGAACATTCAAGGAAAAATGATGGTGAAAGGGAAAGGATCTGCTGAGCTGTTTGTAGATCCAGAAAGACCTTCTAGTCAGATGAAAGGGATCATTTTGGGGAAGGAGGTAGTGCATGCATGTAGGATGAAATGAGGGCATTCTCTGCTGTCCTGGCACAGGCAGACTCATGGGGCATCTCCAGACAGAAAACTGGTAGAGAAAGAAGTGAAAGATGGGACCCTACAGCCCCTGCTGCCTTCCACACCACTGCCTGCAGGGCATATGCAGCTGGCTGCCTTCATTCTCCCTGGGAACAGTGGGCCACCAGGCTGGAGTGTGCACTCCTATACATCCCTCCATCTTTCCTCCTATACATCCCTTTCCATCTTTGCAGGATGCTGTGAGCTCCCACCTGAGGCTCAAGTGAAAAGGAAAGCAAACCCAAACTTGTTTATATCTTGCAAGTTGGACTTCATCTCCTTCTTCCACTTCAGCAACCTGCTGCCACAGGATCTCCTTTTACGTCATTGTGACTGCAGGAGAAGGCAGCTTGTGCCTTTCATCTCCCTTCCTGTGCACTTTGCATTCCTAGGTCATGGATACACAAAGTACTGACCCTTTTATTCATCATGAGTTTTCAACCGAGGTTCAAGCAGACTTGAAAATGTACAACACACCAGCTCCAGTATGATTCTGGTTTTCCTGAGTCCCAGTCTAGTTCCTGAGTGCTGATCTTCTTCTCCCTTGTAAAGGAATATGGGAATTTAGCTCTAGAGGCTGAGTGCCATCATATCAACCAGGTGTCTTTTGTTCCTCTCTTCTGGAAGGTCGGCTTTGCCCTATGCTCCTTTTCCTGTCTGCAAGATTTCTGCTCCCTCGCAATATTGCTGGCTGTATCAGAACCCTCAGAAAAATTAAACAGTGCCTTTGGGTATTTTTATTATCTGGATACTTTATTTACCGAGCTCACATGGGCTCCCTGCCAACAACTTTCAGCCAGCTCTGCAAATAGAGCTCCTTGGCTCCAGGACTGTTGGTCCTGGTACTGCAGAGAGCACTCATTCAGCGTGGACAAGGACTGCAGCTTGTTCTTTGCCATCCAGTTGGCCGTGAAGTCCAAGTCTGCTTGCTTGTGGACCTCTATAGCCTGCTGAAATCTGTTTTTTGCCTCACACATCCTGTAATAAACTTGACTTGTTCAGCAGGATCAGGAGTGTTTCATAAGCTGCATTTTGAAGGCTATCGTCAGTTAACTACACTGCACCCATCCATCAGATTTATGCTCCTGCAGCCAGGACTTGGACTGCTGAAGTGAGAGAATGATAGCGTAGGCCATATCGTGTATGCTGCTGATGGTCTGCCTAGTTCCTTTGGCTTTGCCCAGGCACAAATAAGGGCATGACTGGAAGCAGAGGTAGGCTGGAGGTGTGATACTCCATCTGGTCAGCACCCGACATGGTAGATGTTGCCAGGATTGGGTTATCGGTTGGTATCCTTCTACCTTACAGTTGTCCCAGAATGACTGTACAGTTCTCTGCCCACACCACAGGTGACTGCTAGCCTTTTTTTTCTAACACAATCTGCCAGCATAGAGGTCACAGATACAGCTAAGAAGAGTACTCATGTCGAATCACGCCAGATATAGAAATGGGCCTGTGTGTGCAAAAGTTATGTGTTTTGAGTGCAATAATTTGCAGAAGTTTCCTTGGGCCTGCTGAAAAGCAAGCCTTGTTTTTCAAACCACAGGCTGCCATCCTCTCCCCTTAGGACACTCCCCACTTGGCCTAACTGACCCATGTTTCCAGAAGACTATTCTGCATCTTCTGTGCCTGATTCCACATCATCTCTACCTACTCCCAGTTATCTTTTCTATGTGATCAAACTCTTGTGCTTTCTAAAGGAAATTAGCTCTACCTTGGAACCTTTTGATCATGCCACTCTGCACCAACTGAGTTGCCAACTGAGTTGTGGCAGTTATTCCACCCAGGACATGCTAGTTGTCTTACATCATTTAAAATATTTGTTTGCCTCCAGCTACCTCCAGGGGAATAACATCTTTGCAGCAGGTTTTTTGACCATGGAATAACAACTCTTCTTTCTCTAAGTTAAAACTGTCTTTCAAGCACAGCATGCCTTGATAATGCAGAAAGAGCCATGGTTTTGATGCTCAGAACTGTATATACAACATTTTATTCTGCCATGTACTGCAGTAGTATTCCATCATTCATGCCACGATTCCCTACCCATGCAGCTCTAAGCTGCACATTTGGTCTTGAATGCCACAGCAAATTATAAACTCTGTTTAACACAAAGTTGTATTTTCTCAGGGAAAAAAAAAGAAAGAAAAAAAATATGGTAGTTTCTGTGCACTGCACACTTAGCACTTGCCTAGAGATGTAGGATCCCAAACTGCAGTGTGGTGACAAGTTAGCATCACTGTCTCAATTTTACTGGTAAGAGAAAATGGGACATAGTGCCCAAAGTGTTAAGGTGCCCAAAGTATCCTACAGAATTACCACTGTCTGAGCTGAAAGAGACACAGAAGTGTTTTCTAGAGTACCTAATCCCAGTGGGCTTCTACGTCCCTTGAAGGATTTAGAAGAATCCTTTTCTCCTTGCCATTCCTCCCTTCCCTTCCTATAGTCTCTGTCAGTTGGCATCTATTTGAAAAGCTTCAGAAACTTTCCTGTCTAGAGTATGGGTAGACTAGATTGGTGTCCAATAAACCTCTTGACAAGACGATGAAGAGGACATTTCATTAAAAAACAATATTAATTCTTAAAAAAGTAATAGCCCAGAGGAATGAAGAGTTCCGGGAATGTTTTAGTGAAATTGCATTTTACTGCTACCGTGTTGTTCCTGCTAGAAAGCATAATGAGTGTTGACCACTTGAATTGAGCAGCTCTCAGCAAGCAAGAGGTAAGAAAGTCACTGTAAAATGAAAATTCTCTGAAGGTTCATGCAGAAGCTGTGAAGCACCTTTGAAAGAGTTTAGGGAGCATCACTGGTCTTCCAGCTTCACCTTTCCCTTGGCATAATCCAGTGCTCTTCCCTCAGCATAATCCAGTGCACTTCCCTCATCCTTCTGAGGCTTAAAAAACCCGTATCTTCACTAGTCACTTTTAAATGTCTCACTCAAATTCAATTTAGCTTATGGTCTAGTTGTTTAATTGGATACAAATGATTATTAAATACATATTTTTGAGCTTTAATGGCTGCGTTAGATATGACTATATGTGTATGCAGCAGGGCACTGGTAACATGCTGCAAGGCAGTAAGGGTAGTGCTTAGGAAGTACAAGTAGATGGGCTGGGGGAAGCTGGGTGAAGAAATGGGATACAGCCACCAATGCTGTTCTGTTGTTGGTTGTGTATGTGCAAAATGCAAGTATGTAGCATGCTAACATAATGCAGGACTAGCACCAGTACAGGTGCTACAGAGATGGAGTGTGGCAGGAGAGAAATAGGGCAACAAGATGACACTTCACTTGCACATCTCTAGTTGTTGAGGATACAGCTGATATGTCCCAGTTTCTGGACATGCATTCAGCAATTAAACACATGCAAATTACTACAAAAGTAGATCAGATTGGTGAGGGGAAACATCTCCATGCAAAGTTCTTCCAAGGTCCTAAGAAAAATGAGTTCAAGATCACAAAGACCTGCTGCACAGAGGTGCACAGAGCCTGTCCTAGAAGCAAACACATTAGTTCTCTTGCATTATTGACAGAGATAGTGCAGGTACAATGTGGTCCTCCTGTCACCCAAATCTGGGAATATTTGGTTATTCAAAATTAGGGGTGATGGAAATAGATTTTCGATTTCTCACCTTCTAAGCTGAAGAACAGAGTGAAGGACAATATCTAAAATAGTTGTCACTTTACGTATAGCAGTTGTCGTGCAGAAATTCAGGCTGTAAATTGGGCACTGGCTTGCACCAGAAGATAAATTAAAAGCAGGATGTTGGCAGAATACTCTCCCCATGAAAAGCACAATAAGTACAAGAGCTGCTGCCCCCTGCCCTAGGCAAAGGTGAGAGTCTAAAACAGACTATCTTGGAGAAAGAAAGATTGCTATCATGTCTTTACTAATGTCAGATTAACTGGTGCTTTTTAAGATCTGGAACCCTTTGATTTGTCTTATCTACATGGAAATGGACAATCCATTGTGAGGGCAAAGCAATTTTCTTCAACAAGCTTGCTAGGAACTGTGGCCATCTTGCTCTGTCCTTCATATATTTTCTTGTGCTTTTTACACTGCTGTGTTTCTTTGCAAAAGATTGCAGGCACATTGTCTCCTTCCCCTACCCTCTCCTTAAAATAAAATATACTGGAAGACTACTTTGTCCTTTAATTTCTCTCCCAGGAATGATGGGAACAGTAGCTGGTGTTTAATCATCAAAGAAGTTGAAGCCAACAAACTGTTCATTAGTCTCTGGCAGTGGCAGCTTGGTTTTTACTAAGTCAGATGTTCCATTTTTCTCTCTCTTTCTGGAGCGCCTTGGCTTTCCTAATGTTCTTTTATGATCTTGGACAAGGAGACCATATGTCATCTACTTACATGGGGTAGGACTTTTATTTGGTCACTTCTCCAAAGGGAGGTGTTTCATCAAAGTTAGGAGTGGGGGGTGGAATCGGGGGACAAAGTGGCACATCTAGTGATGGAGGTAAGTGGTAAAATGGCCTTTATTCCCCTCATTGCTTCCAGTACCTGAAGTTCTTGGTGAAATGTATCCTCCACTGGCTGTCTGGAACTGTTGCCTTCACCTTCAAAGCTCTCCCAGAAGGGTACCAGACACTGAAGGGCACAGGAGACACTGCCAGAAATAGTGTATTCTGAGCAAAGATTTGACTCTTTTGCATGTAGTATTCCTTCAATTTCTAATTCCGGCTTTTGAGTATACTGTAGCCTGCAACAAGAATGCACACTTTTGCCTCTGGTCAGGTTTTATACTGGGGACTGTATAGGTCACAGCACAGAGGAAACCAATCTGACCCAACCTTTCCAATGATCCACATCTGCCAGGAGCTGTGCTGAGGGTTTATGAGCAGCCTGCCCACGAGGGATGCTTCTGGTGTCTGTCTGTTGGGAGCTGTTGCCTTGCTTTGTATCCTTGGGCTGTTCTCCTTTCTTGGTATGTTAGTCCCTCCCTTTTATGACCTGGAGGACTGTTTTCTCCACATCATGCCTGGGCCTTCCAAAATGCCATGAAGCACCTGACCTGGTGCTTTTGTAACAAGTTCCATCGCTTCTGTGGAAAGTTATTTTCATTACTTCACCTTCAGTCTGTTCATCTACAGTAACCCGCTGCAGAAAATCAGATACTGTCATCGTAAGTCTCTGTTTAGTATTTAGTATTTAATCTGTGCAATATTTTTCCTCCCTTGCTGCTTCCTGTTTCAGTCAGATCCTTTCTACTGTGTTCTTTTTTTTCTTTTTCTTTTGTTCATTTAGCTATTTGTATACTGCTCAGTAACCATTATGTTTATAAAAGAGGGTGTATTTCTGTACACTGAAGTAGCAGAGGGTTACAATTACTCATTAACTGGGAAAACTGGGAGACCCTCATGCTTCTCTGCATTTGTCACCTCTCGAGTTCTGCAGGAGATAGCTTCCTCCATCCCTACCCCTCCTGTTTCCACATTCCAGCCTTCCACTGTTCAAGTCCTCTTCAAGTCCTCAAGTTCAGTCTTTGGTTTGAGGTCTCTGCTGCATCAGAAAAGATGAGCTAACAGTCCCACTATGTTGTCTGGAAATGTACACTAACAGCCCTGTCCTCATTAGCTGGTAGGATGCACTGTCATTTTAACATGTGAGGCCCCCAGATAAGCTCCTCTACATTCTCTGGGGCCTTTGGTGGCCTCAACATGTGCTGCCCTCCCTCCTTGCAGGGAGGCAGCTCTGGAGCATCTGCCAGCTCCACATGCTGCTCTCACCTCTGCTTTGTGTGTGCACCACATGGGAAGCGGGAGAAGACAGGGAGAGAGCAAAGCTTCTGCAAAGCTTGAGAGAGAGGGGGCTTAGGGCTGACAGCCTGCCTGGAGCTAGGCCGAGCAGAGCGAGTGGATGGAAGTGAAGGGGGTCCCATGGGGATGATCGTGCTGAGCAGCTTTCAGCAAGCTGAGGTGCCACCTCAGCTTTGTGAAGGGCTGGATGGAGCTGCAGTGCCCAGCACAGCTGGGCTGTGAGGTCCACTTTGAGAGGCAGGGTGGGCAGCACAGGGGTCCTTCCATAAGTGATGGGGCTGGTGCAGCACCTGAGCTGTATCATGTCAGAACTTGTGGGGCAAACCAAGAGATCTTGTGATAACTGAGCAGAGAGGCTTGTAGATGGAAGAGAAGGATATTTTGCTTCTGAACTCACATACCCTTCAGAAGCCCTGTTCCTGCATCCCAGCTTGCCTTCAACCCAAAACTGAAATCTGAATTCACATAGAACAATTTCCTAAGGTCTCTGCAGTGCCACCTGCACTGAGCCTCTGATGAGGAGCAGGCTCCTCTTCTTTTGCCTCTCCTCCCCAGATAGACACCAGGCTGCAGGGGGTGGTTAGGCACTCAAACCCCAGCGTGCCTATAGGTGGGATCATTGGAGCTTGTTTTCAGAGGTGCTAATCAAACTTGGCTTTGAGTAAAATAAGTGGGAGAAGTTGGGCAGGCAGGATGCCTCTGCGCTCAGATGTCAGTGCTGAAGCAAGGTCCTCACCAGCCCACCCACCCCCTGCAGAGCAGAAATGCCTCTCATGCAAACTTGCATGGACCAGAGGGTTCCTGTAGTGCTGTCAGGATCTGCTTAGGAAGAAACATCTCTCTGACCCCAGCAGTTCATTTGCATGCATTTGCAGAATGCTTTTTATTTAGGGACTTGTGAAAAGTTACTGGTTTCTGTAAGATTGTGCACGTGGTTTCCCCTGCCCACTTCCTAATCTACATCTTGTTAGCTGGTTACCCATAAAAATCTGGCTCCTGGCCTATTTAAGAGCTGTTGAGAGAATATTTTGTCATTTCGTACAAGACCCCTTCCCGTACTACTCATTTATCTGAAAGGAAATAATTATTCTTTCAGCACAGTGCCACAATACTGCGTATGTCTTGGTGAATAAGCTGATCACGGTGCCTCGGGGCCTCCCCAGCATATACAGTTAGTGTGGAGCACCCAAAGTCATTTCTGCCAGGCTACGGCTGTGGGCCACAAAACATCTAAACATCTCTCCCTGCCCTTTAGACAAATCTTAACAGAGCTGCTGTTTTAATCTTCAGCTTTGTGCAGTTGGAGAGGAAAGGAGCAGGAGATGTGTGTGGCATTGTGGTGGCTGGGGATGGTTAGGGCACTGCCCCTCACCCAGTCGATCATGCTCCACTGGTGACAGATTTCCTCCACATATGTCCCTCTCTGAGAATCGTGATGAGCTCCCAACTTTGCTCATACAACAAGGCAGGCGTTAATAGCTTGCCACGGTTGGCCTGGGCTGACTTTGAATCCTTGGCCTAGAGGTGAGATTTTCCACGTGCCCTTTGGGAACCTCCTGAATTTCTGCTCAAACTAGAAGTGGCTTTTAGCAACTGCCTTGTTTCCATTTTCTCAGAAGAAGACACAGCCTTCTCCAGCTGGTGGTGGCTCTGAAAGAAGCATCTGGATGACAGCAAAGGTGGAGGGACACCCACCAGTGGCAGCAGAGAGGGTCTGAGTTATATCCCTGTATGCTTCCCTCCTAGGACTACACCATCACCATGTACTTCCAGCAGAGCTGGCGGGACAAACGCCTGGCATATAATGACCTTCCTCTCAACCTGACCCTGGACAACAGGGTGGCTGACCAGCTGTGGCTGCCGGACACCTATTTCCTGAATGACAAGAAGTCCTTTCTGCATGGGGTGACGGTGAAGAATCGCATGATTCGGCTCCATCCTGATGGGACCGTCCTGTACGGCCTGAGGTAGGTGCCAGGGGGGATTGTGGTCGTGTTTGTGAATCACTTCTTATCTAAATTTCCCCCACTCGAATGATATTATGGTATTTTCTTAAGGCACAGACAGGGATCCAGACCATACTCAGGTGCTGCACAGGTTTAAGCATCTGCTCTTTCTCTAGGCTGCAAATTGTTTCCTTCAGACCTCCAAAGTTCCCCCTACTGCTATGGACAAGTGTCGGAGATGGGAAGAGTTGGTTCTGTGCTTTTCAGGTTACTGTCATTCAGTGCATTCACTTCCACTTGAAACACTCATTTTCAGTTGCTACTAATTTTCTTTAAGTTTGGCTTAAGGAGATGAGAATTCATTACCCCAGTATCTAACTTCTGTAGCATTTGACTCAAATCACTTCGGTCATTTTTGACTGTGAAATATAAGAAATGTTTTTGTACCATTTTAAACAAAGGTCTCTTTATCAGAACAATTTTGATGACTGTGCTTTGAATGTTGATATTGAGTAGGGGAATGGTCCTCATTGAGGAGGTTTCTTGTGGTGTCTGGAACAGATCTGTGTTGGCAGTCCACAGAATGTGAAAGTACTCTGAGTGCAGCGAAGGTGGCAAAGGCTGACTTGTTGTGTTACCTGGATCTGTGGAGATGCCAGGGCAGGTAGGGGCTAAAACGGAAGTCTGCAGCTCTAAGTAGAAGTGTGGCACAGTTCTGGATGCTGTAGCTGAAAACTAGGCAATGATTTCCCCAATCCTGTACTTGTCTGCTTTGAGCTGTTCACTTAGCTTTTTTTTGTGGGTGTTTTTTTTTGTGTGTGTGTTGCATGGTGGTTGTTTTTTCTGTTTGTGGTTCTTTTTTTTCTTTTTTCCTTTTTGACTACCGAAATTCACAGCTGGCTTTTAGACCTGCCTCCACATTCACAAATGATTGTGATAGCAGCTCTGGGCTTACGTCCCAGTGCAGCAGAGGGGGAGGAAGGACCTTTCTCTTTCAAAGAGCGTACACCCACCCTCCCCATTTACAGTATCAGCTCTTCTGCTGCCTTGTGCTTTGTGGCAAAGACTGACTTTTTTATGATGATTTCCTTCTTTTTAAGTAGCAGGGCTGATTCTGAGAGAGTGGGGCTGGGTGTGGGCACAGCAAAGCAGAGCATTGTCCTGCTAGGGTGACTGTACCTAGTGTTCCTGTATGGAAGAGCTCTGTGAAGCCAAAAGAGAAGCAGTGACTGCTGGTGGTAAGGAGCAGGCTGGAGTAGGTGTTGTGATGTTTGCACTTAACTGTCCTCTTGCTCTTCTGAGGCAACAAAAGATGGGCTAAGCTCAACTGTGAGCCTCCACCAGTTCCACCTCTCCTTTCCCAGCTGCATCCATCTCTCAACCTTGGGCCAGTGGTGTTGCTTGGCTGATACTGCTCTGAACTTTATTCACTCACCAAAAAGATTGTAGCACTCAACCAGCTGTCTACCCCACATTTTCCCATTGCTTTAAATGAAGTATGAAGAGTGGGGTGGGCAAGGATAAGCTTTGATTCAGGGTACGTAGGAACATGAACTCCATCCTGTTGTGAAGGAGGGGGCACAGAGCGCTGTGAAATTGGAGCTGCTGAGCCAGCCCACCTGAGTGCAAAGCTGCCTCCCCCAGGCTAGTAGGAAACCTTAGCATGCACCTGCACAACAAAAGAAGCAGAGATGCTGTTATCTGGAATATTTTTATCAGCTGCCATTTAATCAGCTCCGAGAGCGAACAGTGTGAACTCTGCTGCACAGGTGATGAGCAGTGGAAGTCCATGGAGGATTTGCAGGGCCAGGATGCTGCGTGAGCACCTCCAGCACTGTTCCTGCCCTTGTCCTCCTGCAGGGCCCTGCAGCATGGGCAGGGGAGCTGGGCTCCCTCCCAGTGCCTGCGTAAATGGGTGAGCTGAGGAAAACCGCATCCAGGCCCAAAGAAAGAAAATGACAGCTGTTTGCCCCTGTTATTTCCAGGGCCATAGTAAGAACTGCCTGTGTTGTTTTAACTTTTGGCTGGTTTTCCTGGAAGCTTCTCTCTTGCCCCTGGAGAAAACTGCGACTGCAAAAATGAAAGAGCGAGCAATTGCAACTGCTGTTCTTGGGCTGTGCCCCTGGCTAGGGTGGCTGACCTGAAGGCACTGGGGTATTGGGGGACAAGCCAGATGCCCTAAATGCCTGAAGTCCCTCAAAAATTATTCATAGTATTACCGACCATGCTTCCTTTAGGTCTTACAGTCTGGACTGACTCCTGCAGCTGTGGTTTTGCTGACCACAGGAGCACTAGGTGCAGTTTTGCAGGTGCAAAGAATTGTGAACATATTCAGAAATACACAGCCACGTGCACAGCAGGTGTGAGCAGGTAAGAAAACAAGCTGAGCATTCACCTGTGCTCTCTTTATCTTTGTACACGTGCACCTACACTTGCCCTGCAAACAGTAAGGGAAGTGCAGGTCCCTCCTGTAGGGTGAAGCCCAGTCTTTTCTTCTCTTGCATTTTTGGAATGATTTTAAAATGAAGTTGCCCTGATAGAAGAAAGCTGAAGGAGGCAATTTCTGTTGGTTCTTTTTTTTAACCTTTGTCAGCCCGCCTGTTTGTTTTTGCCCAAGCACGATGGCACAGCTCTGCTCCTTCTCCTTCCACCTTCTCACCAGCCGCTTCCCCCTCCTTTGAGCTGATCCTGTAGCAAAGTGACTCAATCGTGCTATTTGTGGCACAACAGTCATTTTTCTTTCCAGCAGTCTCTGATGTCAGAGAGTGGGGAGGATGACACCCTGGCAGCCCCAGCTCCAGCGAGCATTCAGGCAGGATCAGGCTCAAACCCCAGAGCAGACCACAAGGTCCAAGTTAGCTCACGTGGAAGTCAATGGGTATTTTGTTTCTGACCTCAGTGAGGACAAGATCAAGCCTCAGATAACTCGTTTCCATGAGTAAATGAAGCCCTTTATTCCACTGCTCTGTTTCATTGTGGAAGCTGTGTGTCAGAAAAGCATATGCTTGTTTTTGATAGAATTAGCGAATTAGTGGATGAAGGGAGAGCAGCAGATGTAATACAGCTACATCTTAGGAAAGCGCTCGATACAAAAGCTTACTGCAAAATTAATTCACACTGGGCTAGGATTAAAAGCTGGTTGCCAGGTCTTCGACAAAAGGAATGTATAAACAGCCACAGGCTGTGCTGGGAGGCGATGCAGGGCTGCCCTGGGTATTTCCCAGCTCCGTCCCCCAAAGCTAGCAGGTGGCCCAAGTCCTGAGGTCTGGAGCCCAGATCCAACCCAAGGGATGCTCCTATCAGCTGAGGTCTGCTGCAGGAGGTTGTGAAGTTAGTGGGGTTTTAGGAAGCATGAAGTGGTGGGGTTGTGCCTGGGCTCCTCTGGCCCCTGTGTGTCTTGCAGGGGTTACAAGTGCCCATGAAGCACAGGCGGTCACCTGGGGCACACAGCAGGAAAGTGCTAAAACAAGTTAGGTCTGCAGTACGAAGTGAGGCTTAAGGGAACTGCCCACCAAGACAAAGCAGTTCATTGGTGTCACGGAGAGAGGTGACTAAAATAGTGAGTAGGAGCTGGATAGGACTGGCTGGATTTAATGCATTTTTCCTCCTAATGGCTTTTTGTCAGATATTGCATTGGCTTCATCCGATTAAAAAAAAAAAAAAATTAGGGAGAGATTTTTCATTTTAGAAAAAGTGCTTCAGAGAGTGTTAATGTTTCACTCCTGATTTTATGCAGAGAATGTTTCACTCCCGTTGATGCTTCCCTCGCTATTTCAAGCTGCTGGTACTGCCACTGCTGGCATGTGCAGGAGGGTCATCAAACCAATTCTCTGGACCTCTGGAGGCTGTCTGCTCGGCCCCTGCTGTAATATTCAATAAGCTTTACATTATCACACACAGAAGCTGTATGTAACGGTGTGAGATTTCCTTCTCTAGCCCGTGCGGCTTCCATTTGGTAGCGAAACATTCGGTAGTTGACACTCATCAAATGCTGATGTCATCAGCATTTTCCTATCTGTTTTCAGAGGCCTAAAAATAGAAACAACTGTAACGACGCTGAAATTCTCGCACGGCAGTGCGAAATCGTGTTTGAAACCAGCTTAAAAAGGTCTTTCGGGGAAATCTTGAAGCTCTTGGATTGCATTCCAATTAAGGGAAAAACTGAATTCCAGCAGAACGGGCGCTCTGTGGGGATGGGGCTGCAGGGCTGTGCAGGACGCAGCGCCGGGCTGGCGAGGAGCCCGGGCAGTGTGAACTGAGCAATGAAAGCTGCAGAGGAATTTGATGACGGAGACTAAATCCTGTGCAGGGAGAATGAGGGATCTCCTCCTGCGAAGGTGGTAGTGGTGGGGTGTGCATGTGATTCTCTTTGCTTCGCTTTTTATTTATTTTTTTAATGTCCCTGCCCATGGGAGCCGCTGCAGGGAGGAGTGCTGGAGATGAGGCAGTGTGGATACAGGGGAGCTGAGGCACTGCAGGGTGCTGAGCCCAATGGGGTGCAGAGCTCCACTGTCCCTATTGGTGTAAATGCCCATTCAGTGCTTGAAGCAAAGGGGAGAGAGTCACTATACTTCAAAGAGCTCCACGTTCGCTGTTTACACCTGAGTGAATCCGTAGGTGTTATCTGGTTCCCTATGAAGTAGAGTCCTGGCAGGTTATAACTGAGGAGCTCTTTCACAGCACCGAGATTACTGAACAATTTTCTCCCAGACCGTGTCCTGGTTTCTGTTGGGACAGAGTTGATTTTGGAGCCGGGAGCTGGACCTGATGACCCCTGTGGGTCCCTTTCAACTCAGGATATTCTGTGGTTCTGTGATTCCATAGTGTCTGGTATGGTGCTGTGTTTGGGAGTGGAAGAAGAGCTTGTTTTTTTTCTCTCCGTCTAATCTGAACGCAGCACATGCTGTTATTTATCAAAGGAGGTCTATGCAAGCACAGATGCTTTTGGAAACAGAGTGACCTTAGCAGGATTGTGCCAGGGCTTATGGAGTTGGTTTTAGGCACACAGACACAAGTGGAAAATATTCCATATCCTTGCCTTGCTCTTGGTTCTAACGTGACCTCTGGGAGTCTGCAAAGATCAGACCGTGTTAAAAGAATGGCAAAATTCACCACGGGTTTATAAATCCCTCCAGGCCCTTGGAAGTTTGTGCTTACTGCCAGGCGGAAGGTGACATTTGCCAGCATGATTTTATGACTGACTTTGAGAATGTGCAGAGTGAAAATTCGATTTCGTTTTTTTCCCCTCATTCAGCAAAACAGCAATTTTGCCTTTCTCTCCTCTTAGTCACCGGAATTCCTATACGGATCTAATTTGCCCCATGGGGGCTCTGCACGTGTCCTGCAAAACTTGAGCAGATTCCACACCTTCTCACTGCCACTAATTCAGCTCTGGGAGTCTGTATTGCTGGGGGACAGCAACATCTTTAACTTCTCGGGTAATCTGAAATCCAGAAAGTTGCAGTCAGCAACTTAAAAACAACAGGGGCACAGGACAGGGATAATCCACACTGTCAGACTTTCCTGGGTTTGGTCTGTGGCCACAAGCAGTCTCCTGGACATTTCCCAGTTAGGGCACAGTAAAGGCTGGTTCCTCTAGTTCTGCTTGCAGCCAGACTCTTTCTCTGGAGAGCAAGAAGTGAAGTGTAGGCATAGGCTGTTCCATACCAGTTGACTCTACGCTTAGAAACCAGTCCCAGGCATGTTTAGTTTCATGGTGTACACATAGATATGATGCATAGAGTTTATTTTGTGAGGATGAGCTTAAGGGAAATGGGACCCTGCTTGCAACAGGAACACCTCAAAGGCGAGAGGCTTCCCATCTCTCCCTCTCAGTTCTCCTTCCAGAGTCTGGACCTGCTCATTCTGAAACTGAGTGGTATTTGGGGGAAGTCATTTTTTGCCCTTTACACTTGGAGCTGATGCATTTGGTTCTCTCACAGCCTGGAGATGACCTGGAGGATGGGCTGGTGGCTGAGGGCCTTCAGAGTTTGTATGAGGAGATAAAACCTGGGCAGGAGCTGAAGAAGCAGCTAATGTACCCAGTGGGGTAAGAGGGAGATGGAGGAGAGACTCAACCATGGTTTTAATAGCAGGTCAGAGCTCTATGCTGTCTGTGAACTTATATAATCATTCTAAATAAGACAGAAGAAGCCATTAATAAGTAAACAGCAATGATGAGGATCAGAGAGAGAATGAAATGTCTGATGGTGTTCAAGTTGGAGAACTTGTGGAGGACTGATGATAAACAGAAGACTGAGCACTCCCTTTGAGCAGCCGCAGTGCTGGGACACCCCTGTGCTCATGTCACAGGGCAGGCAGTGGTGGAGGGACAGCACAGTGAGGCTGCACTGCCCTTTCCATGCCGGAATCTGCTTTGTCAGTACAAACTCCAGGTGGGCATCGCTTCCTCATCGTAACAAATGAAGACTTAGCACTTGCCTGGTGTGACTTTGAGCTGTTGGCTGCTCTTCTTGAAATGATCCATTCCTCCCCTGGGGCTGAAGAATGCTCTCCGGAGTGAGGTATCTGTGCTACCTCAGCTTCTGCTTGGATCTGCTGGTGCTAGCAGAGAAGGGATGTCCGTCAGCCCGCAGCCTGACAGAGCTGCTTGACATCTCATGAATGCATGCCCCTTTTTTTCTTTTTCCTTTTCTGAGATGTACAGTGTTTTCTCCACAGCTCTGTTTCCCCCCAGATGAACTGTGCCTGCCTGCCAGCTGTGCAGCAGTAGCAGGGCAGTGAGGACTTGGCTGCTGGATAGCACAGCTGCCCACAGACCTGAAGAGCAGTGATTAGAGCAAGGACACAGACACATCTCGTTTGTGGGGAGGGAGGTGAGAAGGTGGTGGCAAGAGGGAGCTGACTTGGAGGCAGACTGAGGTGGCAGAGATGGAAGGAGGAGGTGGGTGGTGCTGGCCAGGCTCGGCCGCTCCATTGAGCGCATCATGTGATGCGATGGGCAGTGTCGCCGTCAATCGCCATCAAAGCAGATGAGATTTCACACCACACGAATTTTTTGAATTTAGAAGGGGAGGGAAGGGTAGAGAAGCGAGAGAGGAGGAATGGGAGGGAGGGAGGGAGAAGACACAGCCTGGCCTGGTGCCTGTGCCTTGTGCCAGTGCCACGGGGAAGGTGGCATTGCTCCCTGGTGTTCCCTGCAGCCCCATGCTCTCTGCTCCCTTCCACATCTCTGTGGGCAGCGTGCTCTGTCTAGAGCTGTTTACAGGGTGATGGTTTGGTCTCCTCATCTCCCTTTGCTCAGAGCAAGTAACCACTCCTCTGCTTTCTCTTTTAATCTCTCTTTCTTCTCCAGCTCCCCATCCCGGGGCTCATTCACCTCTTGCTTCCCCTGAGCCCTCTCTGCTTCTCCCTTACCCCAGTGGTCTTCTGTCCTGCACTATTTGCCCTCCTGTCTCTCATCTCTTCTCCTGTCTCCCTCATCACCACTCCTGCCATCATCTCTCTTTTGTCCTCTCTTCACTTTCCCTCCTCTTAATCTCCCCCCTCCACTATTGCCCATTGGTTCTGTGGAGTCGCCCAGAACAATGAACGCCCCCTAGATGTCTCTGGCCAGTTCTCCCCCTGCTGTCTCCTGGGGCACATCTCTTTACACAGCAACCCAGAGTGTATCAAGGTAATATGTTAAAATCATGAAAGCTTGAGGTGGAGATTGAATCTATGGCCTTCAAGAAGAGGCACAGTGACCCCACAAGGTCACTGGGATGCCTCAGTGCTGCTCCAAGCAGGGCGTGGCAAAGGGTCATTTTATGATGGCGAAAGTCAAAATAATTAAACATAGCATCATAGAATCATCAAGGTTGGAAAAGAACATAAGGATCATTTAGTCCAATCATCGACACATCACCACTGTGCCCACTAACCACATCCCTCAATGCCACACTGACCCTTTTCTTGAGGAACTACCTCCAGGGATGGTGACTCTACTATTTCCTGGGGCAGCCTGTTCCAGTGTCTTACCAACACCTTGATGTTGTCACTTTCTATATCCCAAGAAGGTTTATTAAGGTTTAGGAAGCCCTAGGATAGGACCCAGTGCCCGAGGCCAGCTACCCCTCACCTCTAATCATGCTGGAGGAGCCCACATCCAGGAGTCCCTGTGGTGTTTGTGCTTGCTGGGAGCACCTCGTCATGGGCGCAATACTGCAGTGCAAATGCTCCAGACATGCAGGTGGTTTCAGCCCAGTGTCACTGCTACACTGCCACACCTGGAAAAAAAAAAAGGACAACAATAAGATCTGTATGCGCCTTAGCCCCTCTTCCCACCTGTCCCAGCAGTGTCAATGGGCAGGTCACCAGGAGTTCGGGACCTTGAGCCCACTGGTTTATCACTGGAATATGCTGAGCTGCAGAGGTTGCCCACCCTTTAATTTTAGAGAAAGAGAAATTATCTCATTTTTGAGGACTAATGCCCTCTTTTTCTCATTTTTCTCCTTTTTGTCCTGTCGGTCCCGAAATTCTCTTCTTCTGAATCTACAGGGCTAAATTCTGCCCTGATGTAAATCTCTGCTGATGTAAATTGGTGTGATCTTGCAAAAATCATTGGAGTGGCTCTGGATTTATGCTGGCTGTTAGTGCGAGCAGGGTTTGGCGCATGGCGTGCAGTGGCCATAGCTCACTGTGTCGTGCTCTGCATTTCCAACCAGCACTGCAGGTGACAAGCAAATCCTGCCGAGAGGCGAGCGGGTCCCTCTCAAAGCAGAAGAGGCTTCCCCTGGATGTCCTTCATGTGGCCAAGTCATCCAGCTGGGCCGCAATTTTGGGATGGACACTGTGGAAAGGTTTTAGCCTGCGGGGTCGCACAAACGGGGTGGAAAATTTTCATTTAATATCTTTTTTTTTTCTTTTTTTCTTTTTTTTTTTTTTTTTGCATCTCACACGTTAGGGAAAATAGGAGAGCGCATTTGTAGCTGCTATTTCCCATGGGTGCAGTATAATATATACAGTATATGCTGTGTGCAGCATAGGGGGATGAGTCATACCCATTCGTGACTCTTTGGTCTCAGTGCCTGGCCAGGGTGGACTCTGCACCTGCGGGAGGGGGCTCTCCTGACAAGGTGCAACCCCCAGGCATGCTCCAGGTCTGCTCCCACACCACAGCCTCCTGTCCCCCCCACCCTGCTCTGGGGTCAGGGTGTGAGAGGCACTGCGTTTCTGTCCATCCACCCAGAGGGGCCAAATGCGGTGGCTGTAAAAGCCATACACACGGTCCCAAAGCTGTGGTGATCATTTGTAAGTGGCTCCTGTTCTGTCATCCTTCCTCCCCTCTGTGCTTTCTCCTCCACCTCAACTGCATTACGGATAAAAGGGTTAAGAGCTCACTTGGGCCCCCTGCTCTGAGAGAGGGCAGTTGCAGTGTTGTATCTAGACCCAGCGAGGATATATATAAATTCCCTCCGTCTCTTCGGATCTATTTATAGCACGGCAGGCAGTGGCAAAGGCTCTCCTCAAGGCTTCATCTCCTACAAACAGTCTTCACAGACAGCAGAGAGATAAATTTAGCACACGAGATTTCTTAAAGAGCCAGCAGCTCCATGAGACCACGCGCCCGCTCCGCTCAGCCCCCACCCCTGTGCCCCCCAGCACTGTGCTCTCCCATGGGCATCCGCACCCCCCTTCCCCCCACCACCCCCTCCGATTTTCTGTCCAGCTTCACTCACCCACCCCCTTTCTGCTCTCTTTTTCTTTCATTGATGCTTTTTCTTTTTTGCTTCTTTTTTTGCTGGTTCGCCATCTCATCCTATCTGCTTTCTTGTCTTCTTTTTTTTTTTCTTCTTCTTTTTCCCCTCTTTTCTCTCTCTTCCCATCCACAGGGCTCAGAAGATAAAGCTTTCTCGTTAACAGTTCACTGGTTATGCCTACATAGTAAAAAAATGTGTAGCTTGATTAATGCCTTCCAGATGGTTAATTGAAAAAAAGGAGGGGGGGGAATGCACCAATCTCTCCCCCCTTTTCAGCACTCTGCACACATACACTGCACAGGAAGACAACTGCATTAACGGGTGAGGAGAGCAATAAATTTGAGAAATGGGGGCAGCCTGCTAACTCCAGGGCTGGCAGTTAGTGGCTGAATTGCTGTCTCCCTGCCCTGTGCCTGCACCCCACCTGCCCCACTGCAAAATGCCCCAACCCAGAGAGCAAAGCCCCTTTGTGTGCACTGTGTCACACACATGCACCCACATGCATGTGAACCCTCCACAGGCTCTGACACCCCTAAAACAATCCCAGCCCCCTTTCTTTCCCCCCATTTATTTTCCTAGGGGATGCACACGTGCACACACGTGTCGAGTGAATCTTGACCATGGAATCACTTGCACAGGAGTGACTCTGCTAGTGGAGCCAGCAGCCCACAGTGCAGGAGCAGGAGGGCAGTGAGTGCGATGGAGGGGGCACAGGTGGGGGCTGCAGTGGGGTACCTCGGGAAATTTGAGAGGAAAGAGGCCACTGCAGGACAATATAGTCAGCGCTTTTCTGTTCTATGGACATGTGCCCTCAGCCTTTCTTTTACAAGCTGACATGTCTCTCTTCTCCCTGCTCCACTCATAGCTCTGCCTACTCCCAGTTTCTTTGTCTTTCTCCTGGAGAGACAGAGGAGGAACACCAATCCCTCCCCACCCTGCTAATAGAGATACTGCCTTGCTGACGTGAGTCACGGAGGGTTTAAGCCATGCAGTTGAGGGTGAGCTGCATCCAGCCCCCCACACACCTCCCTCCTCCCTCCCACCGTGGCTCTCCCTGGTTTCCAGGGAAACAGCGGCCCCAAATGCTGCTTGACTTTCACATCTGCCTTTCATTTCTCCATTTAAAAAAAAATAATCATTATTGTTATTATTATTTTTTCTCCCTTCCTTTCAGGATCACCACCACGGCCGCCTGCATGATGGACCTGCGGAGGTACCCTCTGGACCAGCAGAACTGCACACTGGAGATCGAGAGCTGTGCGTATACCATGCAATGCCAACCCATCAAAACCAACCCTCCCTCCCCTGGGCTGCCTCCCAGGGCTTTTAAGGCCATCGCTTCATGAGGATGTCCCTTGGGGCAGGACTGGGCTCCCTCATCCAAACTCCATCCCCAGGGTGAACAGCTCAGGAAAACGGAGCTCTGGCAGCAGGCTGGGCACTAAAATCACTCACTTTTGGGAGCCTTTCTCAGCCCTAAGTTAGCCCTGGGAAGGTGCCATCAGTGGTGACTGAGCCTGCTTTATGCAGGAGGTGGGAGCAGAGCCCACAGCCCCTCCTCACCTAGATTTTCCTTGGATGCCCAGGAAAAGCCTCCCTGACCATTGCGGACAAGGGAGGTCCGGCTCTCCCTCATAAAAATGCACTGCAGTATCCCCGCAGGAGCGGTCCAGAGCAGCAGATCTCACAGTAATGATGATGCAGCTTCAGTGGTGATTATCAGAGAATTGCTTTTTTCATAAAAGAGGTCCCACGGCATCAGCAGTCGGCAGGCACGGCGCTGCCTCCCCAGCCTCTTCTGCCTGGCAGCCCCGGTCCTGCTTGGGATGCTCAGCGATAGCAGCTCTTGGCGTGGCGGGTAATGGGATGTAAACGAGGTCCTCCTGGAGTCTCTAACGGCATGTCATTTCTGGCACTCCTGCGTATTTTGAGAATAGTTTACGGTACAGCCAAGAAAACAGAAGGCAGAGAATTACCCACAGTTCCCCACGTTGCGATTTTGTTCTTAATGGGACATGTCAAGCCAATTTGTTAGCTGAAGTTACGTTTCCTTACAGTATTTCTAAGATCCACGCCGAGACGAAGAGACTCGTGGTTTCACTGCTCAGAGCCTTTATCTCTCACATTTGTGCATGTTGGAAATCCATGGGGCTCCATTTTGTTTGTTTCCACATCCACACAACTTTGGAACAATGCTCCTTTCATGCCTGGCTTCAAAAAATAACAGAATGAAAGCAAACAGAAAATCCCACCACGGGTTGTGGTGCAGGAGTGTTGGGTCTGTAGAATCATAGAATCATAAAGGTCGGAAAAGACCTCTAAGATCTCTAGTCCCACTGGCCAGTTTCCACCAGTACTGCCCACTAACTGCGTCCCTCAGTGCCACATCTCCACAGTTCCTGAGCACCTCCAGGGATGGTGACTCCATCACCTCCCTGGCAGCCTGTGCCCGTGCATCACCACTCTTTCTGAGAAGAAAGCAGCAGTGTGCAGCTGGCATCTCCTTCCCATAGCAGTGTACTGAGCTTACCTGCAGGGGATAAGCCCATGCTAACACTGCCTGTTGATCCAAGCCCCTGCCCCCAAACCAGCCCTCATTCCATGACCCCCCTCTCGATTTTGTGCCAGGACTCAATACAGAAGTGATGAGGTCAGCCATTCATCTGGCATCTTAAGACACTGTATCAATACTTCATGATATTTCAGGTTGAAACGACTTTCTGAAAGTTGTTTTTCTTTTTAAAGTCGAAGTGGAAACTTGATTTTCTTTTCTGAAGCTGCAAATCAAAGTGGAACATTTATTTTTAGACGGAGCAACCTTTCCCTTTCGAACCGCTTTAAAAAAAATGGCTTCTTGAAAAACATGTTTGATTTCATATTGCATAATAACATTAGAAAAAAAGATTGGTCCTCAGTATCAGCAGGTCATAGGATGAATGGGAGTGAGCTAGTTAACTGTGAGATCTCCTAAAATTAGTTACTGTAACTTGACATTTTCATTGCTGATCAGGAAGTAAATTTGAAGTCACTGCTGTTAAATTTGTGAATGATGAAGATAGCAGTCTGCGTGGCCTGCTCGCTGCACATTTGAATACATCCCGATTTGAATACATCCATCCTGAGTACATCTGAATGCAGCTAAATGCGGAGGTCTGCAGCTGGGTGCAGGAGCCAGGTTGCCAGGCTGAGGGACGGGACCTGCACGAGCCTGGACCCGGGGAAAGGATGGAGTGATTGCAGCCTCAAGCATTGCTGCTGGAGGCTTTGTAGCAAGGCTCTGGCACGGAGGGCTGGAGCAAGCCTTGGTTATATAAACCAGGGGAGCAGTGACTCAGAGCAGGGAATCGATTGGCCTCTGCATGTGTCGCTGGTGAGACTGGGAAAGGGGCTCTTTCTAATTTTGGTTTCCATAATTTAGAAAGGAAGTTGAGAAATCAGAAGAGGTTGAGAAAAAGATGCTAAAAAGCATTCAAGGGCTGGAGCAGATGTTTTGCAGTTAGGAACTGAAATAGCTCAGCCTGCTTTGTTTACTGCAAGGGAGGCGGAGAGGTGACTTGTTTACAGGCTGGGTGCACCTCTGCAGAAGGTGGGAAGGGCTCCGTAACCCCGTCGCAAAACACAGAGTGGCCACCAGTGTCTGAAGGTCTGAGTCAGATAGATTCAAATGTAAACTCACATGCACGGTTCGCTGCAAGGGTCTGAGCCACTGGAGCCAGCAGATGGGAGCTTTTGTTGTTAGCGCCTTGCTATGGGACAGGTGCACAAAGCTGGAGTAAGGAGGCACTGCAGCAACCTGTGCCACTTCAGTGTCTGCAGTGGGTGAGGTGACTTCAGGGTTCTTCTGAATCCCTGAGCTCATGGGTCCGGGTGCTTTACCACACTCATCCATGGAGCAGAAGCTGCCACAAGGGAGAAGGTAGAGGCCTGACTTGGTTGATTTATACCAAACCAGATCTGGTATAGAACTTGATAACAATCTTCCACTTTTTTAGCATCAGTGAATAAGCACAGTGGTGATTGAGAGTACAAGGTGTGGGCTTGGAGGCCATAGAGTCATCAAATAATGCAGTTTGGAAGGGACCTCTGGGTGTGATAGTCCAACCCCCAGCACAAGGCAGGGTTGGCTGTGAGACCAGAACAGGTTGCTCAGGACTTTGTCCACCCAGGAGCTGCAGCATTACACCGTCCTCAAAAGTTCATCCATGAGCTGAGGGAATCCTTGGCCCCTGAGGCCAATTTGAATAATTCCTTCTCCTCTGTGGTGCGTCCTACAGCTCTTCATTCCCATGCTGTCACTAACAAACTAGTACTGGCATTGGTGACGGCTCTCTGTAGCAGATGTTGACCTTGCTGGGTGTTGCTAGCCAACCACCACTGCTGCCAGGGCTTGTGGCTGAGGCTGACTGCCATGCTGCAGTGCAGGTTGTAAATACAGGCTTTGTGGGGGCATAGGTGAAGCTCATGCTCTGAACAAAGCTTTGTGGTGCCGTGCCAAAGCCTGTGCATATCACAGTGCTTGTCTGAGCACAGAAGTGTTCCCATGCAGCTCCACACTTTTCTCAGGAGGCCACTCCATGTCTGAAAACAGTTGTGCTGCAAAACGTACCTTGCTACAAACAGCACCGATTTGCAAGTGGAGATCAATCCTTGCACACAAGTGCAATGGGCAGGGTTGTGATCGTCACACTAATGTGAGAAGAGCTGCATGTTTTCATTCCCTGGGCCTTGCTCCAAATGAAGCCGAAGCACCTGGGACATGGCTATGGGCTTCTCAGCACCCGCAGCCTGTACAGTCCTGCCTGCCCTGTATTGTTCAGGGTTAAAAAGCTCAAGACTGCACACTCAGCTGAATTAACCTCTGAACAAATCCATTACCCTGAAAAATAAGGAATGAGTCTTTGTCACCAGCTGGATTTCCCCTTTCTTCTTCCCTTAGTGCTCTTTCCAGACAGAGCTTGGCAAAGGCAGACCCCAGTCTCAGAGGCTCTGTGTGCTTCCAAATTTTGGCTGAGAATATTTAAAAGAGGGAGATGTACTGATGCTCAGTTTTCTTCTCAACACTATTGTAAATCTTTTTCTCCCTGGGAATTTTTAATACTTGGAGGCTCTGTTTACCTGGTCCACATCAGAATGTATTGTGATCTCCCCCTTCTGGTAAAAGGAGGCAGCTTTTAAAAAGCAAAATGCCATGTTTTGTGCATTTGATAACGGCTTCCAATGCACAACTCCCTATCATGTTAGCCATGGAGATTATGCAGCATGAGTCAAGACCTGATGGACCATTTCCCACCTTTTTGTCCTGAATCCTAGCCAGCAGGGGGGGGGTTCTGACCAATTTTCTCCTCTCCTCCTGGGGAGTGTACTGCCAAGCTCAGCTGACGAAAATTATGTCAGGAAGAAGGGGCTGTGCTTTCTGTCTGATGTTGTGGGCTTTCCTTTGGATCCTCTTCCAAATCACCTTAGAGAAAATGGGGTAGTCATTTGCTACAGCTTGTCAGCTTAGTTTTCTCTCTCTGCTTTTCCACCTCTGCAGATGGTTACACGGTTGATGACATTGTCTTCTTCTGGCAAGGAAATGATTCTGCGGTCACAGGGATGGAGGTGCTAGAACTGCCCCAGTTCACCATTATTGAGCAGAGACTGGTCAGCAGGGAAGTGGTCTTCACCACCGGTGAGTCTCTGCCCAAGAGATGTGATGGAATTCATAAACCTTCTGTTGATCTCAATCAGTGTGGTTGCTCATCTGATGTAGTCGTTGAGGTATTAAATTAGGATCTAGGCTTAGGGTCCTGTTCGTCTGAAAAAGAGCCATCTTCTGTACGCACTGAATTTGTCTCTTTGAAGACTTGTGGAATCATTTTTATTTTTATTACAGCAGTTGTTTTCATTTCTTAGCTGAAACACCAGCTGAATCCAAAGCAGAACCTCCTTAGAAGGTCCTCAGCCTTTGTCTTGTGTTTATGTGGTTTCAAACTGTCTGTCAAAGTTGATGTAGGTGTAGCAGTAAGCAGCAGAATATTCCTCTTGAAAAGCAAGTGGTCTATGGCCCATCTGCACACTACAACAAGATCTGAAGAGAACACGCAGGACAATTCAGATGCTGCCAGTTGGAAAGTTGGAGGGGTTTGGATTTTGGTTGCTGACTTCATTTTGATCTGGTATGGAGTTCACTGCCTAAGTGATGTGCCACACATGTTAAATGGGATGATTTTCGAAATGCCATGAAGTAACAGCCAAAGTATGTCCATGGTGGTGGCAGATGGGGATGTTGTTACTGTGACACCTCAAGGAACACGCCAGGAGCAGGGTCCCATTGCAGAAGTAATCTAGACGTCTACAAGAAGCAGTGTCTCTTCCAAAAGAACTCTGCAATCTGAATGAGTATGGCCTTAAAAAAAAGGACTGGTGAGATACTGCATTCAAACTGCATAAATGGTACACAGTGATGAGAAAATATAACTTTCTTTTCCCAGTATTCCTCCCTGATCATTAAAGACTGTTCTTCTCTTGCTAGCTTAGCTGCCAACCCACAATTACACTCATATTTCAGCCTGTTGTGTTGATTAGGGAAGGAGGTGAAAAGGAGGAATGGCTTGGACTTTGTTTCACAGCAATGAGATGGTTGCTGCTTTGTCCCTGTCAAAATCACCATGCTCCAGTGGAAGAACTGTAAAAGTACTTATTGTTGTCACTATCCTCGTTAGATTTGCTAAAAGATTAGGAGGAGCTTGGAAAAGAAAAAAAGATATATAGATTAACTAATGGTACTTTATTTGTGTACAAATTCGCCCAGTCTGACCATAACCCAGTTTTAGAACAGCATGGGGAAAATACTATTCATATCTTCATTGCTGTTTGGAGGAAAAACTAGCACACAAAACAATGGAAAAAGATCGTATTGCATCCAGATATAGGGTTGAAGTCTCCCGAGCAAGTCCACATCTCATTGGCACATACCGTAACAGCAGTTTCAACTGAGTACTGAACAGACGTTCTCCCATGATGTCTGATATAATACTGTAACTTGTGTAGAGCTTCCTTTCTTCCTAATATTCTAAGCCAATTGAGCAGACTCTGAAGAGGCCCTCTCCTCTGATGAGTCTGTAAAACACAAGGAAAAAAAGAGGGGAGATTCCTCCTCATCAGTGCCTCTTGAGAACATTTTCCCAGTAAAAGCTCCTATTGTAAACACAACTTTGCCTTCCTCTCACACAACATTTCCCTTTACTATCTCACTGACAGGTTCATACCTGCGCTTATCTTTGAGTTTCCGAATTAAGAGGAACATTGGTTACTTCATCCTACAGACTTACATGCCATCTATCCTCATCACCATTCTGTCCTGGGTGTCCTTCTGGATCAATTATGATGCTTCTGCTGCACGAGTGGCACTGGGTAGGTACCTTTTCATTATACACTGAAGAATGTGAGATCTGAAGAAGATCAGACAGGATGGTTCTAAGAAAGAAAATACCTTTTTCTCGATGAGGTATCATCTAAACAAAACAGACAGTTCTATCAAATTTGTCATCCCAAAAGAATGACATCTCCTTGCAAGTTTTCAGCCTGGAATGTTGCATTTTTTGTTTGAAATATCATTATCTCCCAAGCTTGAGAGTTGAATCAGTAAAAGTTGCATTATCGATTTCTGTGGGAAATCTGTTTCTCTGTAACAAAGGTATAAATGGTCACAGCTTCTCAGAGGCACGATACTATGACATGATATGGACCCACCAGTTCCCTCACTCCGGTTTGTACTTGTTTTCTTAAATAGATAAGTCTGGACATCTCTTGATTAACAGGTGTGCTGAGAGCAGGTTAGTTGGATGATAAATGCTAAGAGTGGATGGTCAAAGACCAGTAAGAACGGTGAGTGAATGGCTAAAAGTTTAAGAAAATAAAGGAAGTGGGATTACACCATTTCATGATATTTTAGGTCCAATACAGACATTTGTTTGTGACTGAAGACCTTCATAACCAAGTCAAATGTGGGACAGTAAAGTAAAAGATTTTCTTAAACATATGCTCCCCTAAATGGGGATGTTTTCCTGCAAGAGGAAAAAAAGAGATCTTTTAAGCAACAGAAGGGAAGTGGGGGTGGACTGCAGATGAGGATTTTGAGGAAGGAACAGGAGAAAAGTGGGGTGGCTGGCATATCTGAATGGGGGTATACAACATGATAGGAATTTCAGAGGAAACAGGAGAGGCAAGGAGGGAAGATTTCAGCTGCGGAGGGGAAAAGGCTCTAAGAAGGAATGAGCCTTGGTTGGGTTTTACAAAGAAGACTGGGAGCTTAAATTAGCTTTAGGAGAAGGCAGAGGAGTGGTGGTTTGTACAAAGACATATAAAAGAAATGATCTGTCTGTGCTTGTTTGGAGAGGCTGCAGCAAGAAAGGGAAAAGAGGAACATGGTAATTTAAAAAGGTAAGTTGCAACGACAAGAGTATCATTAGTGAGGATAAAAAGAGACCACAGTAGACAAAGTAGACTCTCACATGGAGAGAACAAGCAGAAGGGTGGACGTGAGATGCACAGCTGTTGAGTTTCAGGTGTTATCTGGATTCAAAGGAGAAAACAGAAGAAAAACATTGTAGATCAGAACTGGAACAGCTCTCAATGAGCCATTCCTGACAGCTCTCCATCTCACTTGTTTCTAAGAAACTTCAAAGAAGGAGAATCTGCAACTTTCTCTAACTCCGGATTTGCCTGCTCATACAATCAGAAATTTCTTCTTTTCCTCTGTTCTAAATCTCTACTGTAGTTTGTCTGTCTTTGGTGGACATGGAGAACATTTCATTCCCCCTTTGTTTCCACCAGACTTCCAGGTACTCAAAAACTATCGTTGTATCTTCCCTCTGTCTACTCTTCTGTGAACTGACGACTATTAGCTCCCTAAGTCTGTTGTCAGGAATGACACTAAAAACAATAAAATTGGTGGGGAAACAAGACAAGCACAACTCCAGGATGCACAGACAGATGTGGGAACAATCACAGTAGACGTAGGGCTGAAAGTTGAAGAGCAAATTAAAGTTATGTTGAATAATAGAAGTATAGACAAAGAACTTGGTCTGGAATGCTGTCAACAGAGAAGAAGAGGAAGGACACTTGAGGAAATCAGCAAAGTAGTAGCAAAAACATGACAGCTGAGATTGAGAAGAGGGAAAACTAGGTGGAAAAGACGAAGTTACTGCTCCAAAAGAATCATGAAGTCCAACTGCCATTTTTTGAAGCTGGCAGAAGACTGTTGAAGAGACAAATATGAGGCCATTTTGAGAATTCACAGGCCAGAAGCTGAGAACAAACTGAAGGAAAGGAATGAACCTGAGAGTATAATTGTGATGCACCAAGCTCTTGGAGACTGAGTAGTCAAAAAAAAAAGGTGGTCAATGAGACCAAGAAATATTTATTTAAGATGCAGGAAATGTGAGTAGGCATAAAAAGGAGAACATGAGAGCCATGGAAGGAGCTCAGATAATTGAAGTAGTGAGTGGTAAAGCTGGTGAGAAAAAGGTAGGAATTGATGGAGTCAAGAAAGTAGATAGAAGCCTTGAGGCAGTTAAAAGAAGAGAGACTCGTGAAGTGGGAGTCTCTTAGCTCTTTCTTACATTTATAGAATTAGAAAGACACGGTATATTAGAAATACATGTCAAGGATACTGAGGCATTCAGTAGTGCCCTTTGAGTGCATGAAGTAGAAAATATGGAGGAGAAAATTTGAGAGACTGAAAGCAAGACTGTGCATTTCCTATCACAGTGAGTGAAAGAAGGATGATCAGGGAGGACTCAGAGAACTGAGGTCCAGAGAACATTGATCCACATTGTCCAGATGCTACTGAGCTTTCACATTTTCTCCCACTATTGATAGCTTGTTTATTTTCCACAATGGGCACTTAATCTTAGAATAATGACAATTTTCTTCCCAGTTTTGCTGCTTCCAACCCTTCAGAGGTTCAGTCCAGATGGGAGAAGGGATGGGGAAGCTGAGATTGGCATTTCAGAAAACCACCCCACGTTGATAACAGAACACCTACCCTCTTCTTACAGGGGTCACCACGGTACTCACAATGACTACCATCAACACTCATCTGAGGGAAACTCTCCCTAAGATCCCTTATGTCAAGGCTATTGATGTTTACCTCATGGGCTGCTTTGTCTTTGTGTTCCTGGCACTCCTGGAATATGCTTTTGTCAACTACATATTCTTTGGACGAGGCCCCCGGCAGCAGAAGAAACAGAGTGAACGGATCAGCAAGGCCAACAATGAGCGCCATCGCTATGAAGAAAAGAGGGTGAGAGAACAGGTTTGTCCCCTTCTTTCATTGTGGCAGGAGAATTCAAACTCTCCACTGTTCATTCAGTCCTTGATGAGCTGTGGAGCATCCTATCTCTTCACCACAAGGAACTCCTTTGTCTGATAAACATAGCTCTTCTGAAGTTTGCAGACAGATGCCAAGAAGGACCTCTTCCCAGTGTTTACTGGGAATTTTTCTCCTTGATCATTTGATCATCATCCTCAAGCCAGCTGCATCAGGACCTGCAAGGGCAGGTGTACCCTAAGGTACCCTTGTAGCTTTTGGTCCTTCTCTGCTGGCAGAAACACATTACTCCACTCACAAGTTTGCTGCAAACACAGGCTCCAGCCTGTGGGCAGCCAACATCAATGGATGACCTTTGCAAATGCAGAAGTCTGGGTTCAGAGCCCACTTACAGCCCAAAGAGCAGTACTGATACACAGAAAGCAATTCAAAATCATCCCTGGTGGCATAGCTGCGCACACAGTGCACAAGACATCCTTGCTAGCTTTCTCTCTGTCTCCCCTGTTCTAGGTTGACCCTTATGGTAACATCCTCCTCAGCACTCTGGAGATGAACAATGAGCTTCTGGCCACGGACATGATGAGCAGCGTTGGCGACTCTCGAAACTCTGTCATGTCCTTTGAAGGCTCAGGAATCCAGTTCCGCAAGCAGCTGGCCTCCCGGGATGGATTTGGTCACCACCCAACCCTGGACCGCCACGTCTCGCTGACCCACCATGCCGCAGCCCGCAACCGTGCCAACTGCCGTCTCCGTCGGCGGTCATCTAAGCTGAAGCTCAAAATCCCAGACCTAACAGATGTCAGCACCATTGACAAGTGGTCAAGAATCATTTTTCCAATCACCTTTGGATTCTTCAACCTTGTTTACTGGTTGTACTATGTAAATTGATGCCTGCAGCCTCCGAGAGAGATAGGGACAGACACTCAGACAATGACAACACAGGAGTGTTGTGGTCTTTTGGGTTTGGGTTTTATTCTTTACTATCGTTATCATTTATTCCTTTGATTCATTAGATTTATTCTAAGCTTACTCTTCTCTTTTCAGCACATATAGAACCATGGAGTGTTGGGGGGGGGGGAAGGGAAAGAAAGGTATACGGGAGGGGATTTGTTTTCAGGGAGGGATGTGTTTGTCTTGATTTTGGTTTCCTGCTGAAGGACTTAAACCATTGTAAAAAAAAAAAAAAAAAAAGAGTTAAAAAAAAAAAAGAAAAAGGATAGAAAAAAATAACAAAAAAAAAAAAGAAAAAAAAAAGAAAAGTACAAAAAAAGGGGGGGAGGGAGATATAAAGAAACTGAGTCAAAACCTGGTGTGGGGGGATAGGTTATCTTTGGCTGTGCTCACTAATGCACTCACTTCCATTTCACTACTGAATTTCATAATTTCATCTTTCTCTTCTCAATATTATTCTATTTTTTTAATCTTTCTTCTGTCACTGTTCTTAACCTCTCCATGTTTATTCCTTCATGGGTTCATGATATAGTGGGATTTCATTCTCATACTATGAGATTTCTCTTTTCTTTTTCTCTCTCCCTCTCTCTTGCTTACAAGCCTAAAAGAATCTTTTAAACCAACAAATAAAAAGAATATTTATTTTGGAAGAGCTGGGAAGGGGGGAGGACAGGGCAATTATCTGGGAGGGAAGGGGCAACATGGGGCATAGGGGGGGTGGGAGGAGGGAGCTTATCCTAAAGGCACATTTGCAAGTTGCCTTTTTCCACCTTCAGGAGTTTGCAAGCTGTTTTTCCTGTGTGAATGAGTGTGTGTGTGGGACACATCTGGGAGCGTGTGTGTATGTAGATGTGGATGAGTGTGTGCAAGCATGTTTTCTGGGGAGGGGAGCAGGGGAGGGGGGTTTTGTAATGTCTTTTGTAGAAAGAGAACACAGATGACATTTAACTGGCAATGTTTGGGGGGAAATAGCAGGGTTTTGTTTGCTCATTGCAACTTTGCAAACTTGGGAGTCCTAGCTTGTACTAGAGACACAGGGCTGGGGACAATAAATTGTGCAAATACACTTGCTGAGGAGAGAGAGGGCTTTGGGGATCAGCAATGGGATGATGCCATTGTCCACTGCTGGCATCTGATCTAAGCTGGTTTAGTCCTGAAATGAGGGCTTGTTCCTAATCATTTCCACCCTGCATCTTTCTTACTGAGTTTTGGGAGCAAAGCAGTTACAGGACTCTGAAAACTCAGCCATTTCCCCTCTCTGCCTGCTCTTTGTGCCAGAAAAGGGACTTCACACTCCAGCCCACCAAATGACCATAGCCTACAACAAGGTGCAGGAATGGGTGGAGGTTTTTTAACTCTGTTGTATTTCAGGATGAAAATATCCAGAAATGATAATTATTCCCTTTCCTAAGAGCTTTAGAAGCAAACGGTGATCTACCACCCTCTAATATGTTCTGCTTTTATCTGGCCTTGCTTTGTGTCTGTTAAACCATGCAGAGAAGAGCACCTTGTGTCCCTTCCTGCAGAAGATGCAACTAAGGGTGCAGTAGAGTTCTATGGAGCATCATCCCTCTGGAAGACAGCGGTCTTCAAAGACTGGGCAGGATGAAGGTTGCAGTGAAAGTGCTCAGCTTGTCAGTGCTTGTGGAAGCTCTTAAATCTGCAGTAGCTTCCATCTGCAGGCACATGTTATTAAGGTACAAAAGGGTACTCCTTTCCCAAAGGAGCCAGTGACTTTCAGATAAATCACATAGGCCACTTGGGCAATCACTGATGATTGATAATCTCCCTTATAATGTTAATAAAAGCCATGAAAATAATAAATTCACAAGTGCAAAACTTTAACCCTTGGGTCATTCTGCCATTCATGGAGTAATTATGAGAACCTTTTTCTTACCTGATGGAAGTTTTCACATCAGCCACACACACACTGCCTTGAATCCAAACACCCCTTTATTTTCCTGCTAGCATCCTCTTCCTTTTCCTTAATTTCTAATTGTTTGGAAGAGCGAAGTGATTCTCTGAGACCAGGGAAAGTCCTGTTTCTCAGAGAACATATGCATCTAATGCACATCTTTTCATTTACTGATTTGTGTCTGTGCTATGAAAATGTGAATTACCATAGACCTGACCTAGAAATACCGAAGTCATGGAAAGTTTTGCCTTGACTTGGAGGAAGAAGGATCAGGGCTCATATTGTTATTTTTATATCAGTAATGTGCTTTATGCATTTTCTACTGGTAGACTCCCAAGCATAAACAGAGAGCATCCATCCTTCTCACTCATCCCCAATCTCTGTCTCCCTCTCCCACGTTCATGCATGCACATTCAGTCCAGGCCTCGCTGGGCTCACCAAGGTTTTAGCACAATTGTTAAATCAGGCTTAGCTTCCCAGCTGCCCTGCAGAACAGTCTCTTGCTGGTTTACACAGTCAGGAGTGATGCTGCTGAAAATAGGTTTTCTTGATGCTGCAGTTCAACATGGATCTGTTCAGCAGTAAGACTGAAGAGTGAACAGAACTGGATGGCAGGACTAGTGTTGAATCAGGTAGCTTCTTGTGCCTGATGTGCAGGAAGTTAAAGGCTGTCCACAGGAGACTGTTACACTTTCTAGTGGGATTCAATTTGGAAAAGGCTTTTAAAAGTTGTAATGGAAGTCATAAAGTTGTATTTTATGACATCAGAAGTATAATGTGGTGGTAGTAGGCATTCCACAAGGAGGCTGCCTATAGCAGGCTTATCCTTTCAGGGAAGTCTAACCAGCTGATTGATCAGTAAATACAATATTGAAACACCCTTTATATATGGGATTGCAATATAAAGGGTAGTCAGAATGACAGAAGGGAAAAAAAACAGGCAGTTGTAAGAAGCTTGTTGAGACTGAAGGGAGAACAAATAGCCATGTGGAAAGAAATGATGAAGCTGAGGGAGATGACTCAGGAAGTTCAGCAATTTGCTAGCTGTAGTAGAAGCCTGACAAGTCCGTGGTAGGAGCTGGGCACCTGAGAGTGCTCTCAGCTGCTCCCAAGGGCCAGCAGTGGCATCAGCACACAGATATGATGAAAAACCCACCACTGCTCTTTGCTTCTTGGGCAGTGAGCCCTGCATGGAAGGGGTCCCTGCCAGTCACTGACCAACCCCATCCATCACAGCAGGTACAGCCCAGGGCCTTCAGCAGCTGGAGATCAGGCACAGGGCAGGGGGTCTGTTTTTCTTTTCAAGGCTTCAATCAGAGATTGAGCCCAGAATTTCATAGCGACAATCCAAAAGCTTTCCAGGGAAAAAGCACTGCTCAGATGATTTCTTCACCTGCTGGGATTTGGAGCCAGACTCTTGCTATTGCCTCGGTTCTCTGTTGGCTGGGTTCTCTTTCTTATCAGGAGTCATCCTAGTTTCTCTCTGAATGTTTCTGACCTGTCCTTGCCAGGCCAGTTTTATTTCATAGAGTCTGTCTTCGTATATCCAGACATCTGGACTTTTCAGTCCTACACAATAATCTTTGCCAAAGAGTGTACGGTCAGGACTTCTCACAGTTCAGGAACTGCCTTACAATTTCTGGTGACATGGCAGGATGGAGAACAATCAAGTCCTGTAAGTCAGATGAGTAATAGAAAATGTGGTCCTGGACAGGGGAGAGGGAAGAATGCTGGAGGCCTTTAGAAATGCTCTCCCCCAGGACCGAGGTGGCACCTCCATTTCCCCCCTCCATAGCAATCCGTGTCCACCCTAAGAAAGGCAACAAATCCAAGGGTTGTTTTGGGGTCCAGTGATTCAGAAGGGAGATAGTGGAGTAAAAAAAGAGTTTTAATCAAACACAAGGCTGAGAGGTTTCAAGCCATCAGAAGCATAAGGAAAGGCATGAGCCTTTAAGGGGATGGGTACAAAGATAATGTTGGGAAGCCGGAGGAGATTTCCACTCTGTAGCTTGTGTGCATGCTGCTGTCCACCTTCTCTTCATGAAGGGAGAGCAGTGGAAAGAAAAAAGTGTGAGTACCATTGAAAAATGGAGCTGCATCTGGCTTTTGCTGCAGTGGTGCAGGAGGCAATTTGGAATGGAGCTTGGCTTTTTGCTGCTTGAGACAGGGTTGCTGTTTGTTGGGTCTTGGTTTTTTTTTTTGTCAGAGAATGTAAGCTGAGCATGAGGGAAACTCTGGGCTGCCTGAAGGGGCTGGGCTGGAGGAGAATGTTTTGCACCTTTCCCATGCGTAACAGCCTAACACAGGCATGTGGAGGAGGAGGAGGAAAAGGAGAAATAGAATTGAAATCTCTCTCAGGATATAAATGGCCAACACAACCCTATCGCTTCATATTCTGATACTGTATAGTGCTGTCACTCAGGGACCTTTAGGAACTAGGACCTTGGGACTGTAATCCTACCTGTCCCCCTCCTATCCCCCCTTCACCTTCAGTATTGAGAACTGAAGAGAGAAAGAGCAGAAGAGGAAAAAAAGAGCCCTGGTAGCAAACCCCTGCTATTCCATGGGTGAAAGTAAAGCTTTGGTTACTAAGATAAAAGGAAAATGTATACCTTTATATTCATGTCTTCAAGCATAAACCAGCCCATAGTGTATATAGGATAAGTTCACAGTGCATGAAACAAACAGGACTATAGGTCTTAACTGGCATCCAGCTTTCTTGCATGCACATCTGACACCATGCCAGCAGCTTATGTCTTGCAAATAAGTAGGGAACCTGCCAAGGCTTGGCGCTTCCTCTGTCCAATGGACAGCACATCCACTTCCCAGAAACAGAGCCGTGTGAGGACCTGATTGGGCCGGTCTGTTTGACCAGATCTGCTCCAGAGGCTCTGGTGTGAGGAGATAAGGGGTGGGGGAGGGAGTTGGTTTTGTTCTCCTTTTTATGGGGAGGGTGAAGGGGTTTTAAATCTCTGAACTGTTAACAAGCAAAAGTGAAACCTCTGGAGCTGTGCAGACCAAAGGACAGTAGTTAGTGAAATCCTAGTGGAGAGGATGGGATGAGGAAGAGGTGGCTGGTGAGAATGAGCTAGAACTTCAGAGATGAATAGGAGAGAGGAAGTGAAAATATATGTGCAATACAATAGGTTTGAAAAGTCTAGAGCACTGGAAACTGGGGACCTGCAGTGAGCCAGATGGGCTGGGTGCAGCTGCAGGCAGCACTCAAGGAAACCCAGCCGCGGCAGCAGTCCCTGGTGCACAGAGAACGCAGACTCTGGGAGCTGGTGAAGTCAGGAACTTGGAAATAGAGGGAGACTCATGGTGCTCTGCCTTCAGAATGAGCTTAGTCCCTCTAGGCAGGGACAATCATTTGCATCTGGACAATGTTGCAGGAGCTGGGCTGGGATATGCAGAGGAGCTACCGCTGTCCCAAGCTGGGGCAATGCCTGGGCTCTGCCCTGATGTCAGAGATAAGAGATAACCAGGCAAGAAATGCTGTGCAGGTTACCAAACGCTTTCTTGGAGATGAGACTGGGCTTATCAAGCAGGGTGGGATGTCTTTGCAGTAGGCATGGAAACTGGGTTGGGGGCATGGGTTGGGTGAGAGATGTGGAACCTATGTGTTGGAAGCAGGACTTAACGCAGATGCTGGGAGGGAGGGAGGAAGGGTGGGAGAGAGGGAGGGATGGGAGTGGAGACCGGGAACAAGAAGATGTATATAGCGTTGGGGCTTGGTTTTTATTCTTTTTCATTTGGTTTTATTTTGTTTGATTGGTTGGTTGATTTCGTTGAGGATTTTTATTTTTATTTTTGAAAAATAAATGTTTGATTTCTAATGTCTTGATGTAAACCAAATAAAAATGGTTCTGTACATTCAGAAGTAAAGAACAGCTGAAAGGTGACAAGTGTAATAAAGAAGCACTGTCCTCCAGGCTGATATGACAATACAATTTCCCAGACTTTCCCACAGGGACTGGAGGGTGAGCCTGTGCCTGTGCCTGCACAGAAGTGCAGCCCACCAAGATGGTGACCTCAGGGCTGGCTCCCCAACCCACCTCCAAGAGCAGTAAGAGCTGGGCAGTAGTGGTGGAAGTTATGTTATGTAAGTAACTATTCGGTGTTTGATCCCACCATCCCTGAGGTCATTGAGAGGAGGCTGTGTATTAGACCCTAATCTCTTGCACATGTGGGCTCTTCCTGGAGAGCCAAACTGTACTATGCCTTACTGTATCCTGGGATGTAGTAGTGAAGGGATGAAAATGATATCAGATATCACTCGCATAAATGAAATAATGCATGTGGAGTAAAGGCAGTATGAGCCTGAACAGTCTTGGAGAAGCTGTCATTGCTGATGCTGCTTTCTGCCTTGTGATTTGGTCTAGGGTTACAAGTGTTAGGAAATGCCCAGCTGCTGAGAAGAGCTATCAGGAAAGATGTCAATGCTGACAGATTTCTCTTAAGAGCCTTTGCAATTCAGAAGACCTTTGCCAGCAATTTCCTAGCTGTTTGGGAAGAGATGGTGAAGGATGGATTTGGAAGAGAGAGAGTGCAAAGCAGAGACCTTGAGTTAAGTTTAGCTATCTGTTTTAGTGGCTATTGGACTTGCAGAGAAAAATTCTTCAGCAGAAGAAGCACTGAAGGTCAGAAGTGCAAATAAGCAGGCTCAAGTTTATGGCATTGACAGATTTTGGACCAAGGGACGTTTGGTTTCCGTGCAGCTTCCAGTTAGCAGAAATGAGTGACAGTGGAATGCCATAGATTGTAATGGTAGTTGGTCTGAGACCTATAGGTAACCCTCTGTATTATAACCAGTCTTTGTCTGGGCTGGGAAGAATGCCAAGGGTGAAAAACAAGATGAGAAACTGCTTGTCTGTTTTTTCTTAGTGTTTTGGGAAAACAGAGGACAGCCTTTCCTGTGTGGGAAGAGTGTGGTTTCTGTAGCCAACAAATGTATTGTTTGTATTACTGCAGTGAGGATAAAAGAAAAATCTTTGGAAGGTGGACCGTAGGGAAGTCTTGATTCTCTTAGGAATGGCCATTCTTCAACAGTGAGGCTGCTCTCTACTGCAACTGCCACTTCAGCTAGAGTGCATCAGTGTGATGCAGGCCACACAGCCCTGACTCAGCCATTCCTGCTGGTGAACAGCACAGGCAGGATTTGTGGGTACACAGGGACAGGTGTTTTGCAGAGATAAAGCAAGTAGAAGTTGCGTGAGTATGAGCTCCTGCACCACACTGCACTCTACAGTAGAAAATAATGGGGAAAAGAATGGCTTTATCCAAGAAGGTCTGCCACCATCATCCCACTCCAGAGACAGCGAACCTGCCATCCAACACCTCCTGTTCTCAGCTGCCCTGCTCCCACCTGAGATAGCCATAGCTTGCCAGTGCCAGAGTCTTTTGACTGCAGTGTGCTTCTCTGGATACCTTGTCATGTGGCTCCCACTTCCCAGCTGCACAGAACGCCCTGTGCAGAACAGCCCTGAGTGTTGTTGAGCCAAGCAAGGAGGATTTGGGGACTGACAGGCTGGGTGAAGCCAGGTCAGCAAGGGAGGAAAACATGATTGCCTTTGGTGTCATGCAGATAGCGTTTGGGGAGTAAGACAGGCAATGGCCTGTTTTTCAGCATGAGGAATGCACTGGCTCAGGCTGGCAGAGGCATTTCTCTCTGTGGTTAATCCCCTCTCATCTCTGCAGAGAAAGGAACTGGCAATGCCTCCTCCTTGAAAGATGTTCTGCCCCAGTGGGCCAGAGTCCTCAGACCTTGAGCAGATCTTTGTTATGAGTTCCACCAGAGAATTATGTGCTTTGTTGGTCTTTCCTTTCTCATCATCAGCTTCTGGCTGTGCCCGGGGCTGTGGGGCCTGTGCTGCTGCAGCACCAAGCCTTGCCAAGGTAATGGCCATTCCCAATGAGACCTAGTGAGCCCAGTGAGGTCCAGTGGTGATTCCTTGCTGCAACAGTGACTGCCACACAATATCATGACATGTCAGGTGACACTCCAAAGAGGAGGCACACCTTGTGAGAGAACTTGTGCTGTTGCGGCTGGTGATGCTTAATTTTACCTCTTCAAAGATGGAGGACAACAGGCCCGGAGTTCTGGGCATTGTGCCACATGCCACAGGGACAGCTGAGTACTCAGGGATGTTTTGAATAGGAGTTTGTCTTTTGCTAGTGAAGCTTCCAGGCTGTTAGAGATCTCACCAACCTCACACCCCACAAATATGGAGGTGGAAACGGGGGAGATACATCCCAGAGCATCTCACAGGGAGATACTAGGTATAAATCTGGGATGCAGCTCAAAGGTAGGAGCAGTTCAAGAAAGTGTTTGGCAAGGGAGATACGAGTTTGCCCCAGATTTTTTCTTCCCACATTTCAAGAGCATTGAATCAAGAAGCGAAGGGCAAAATAGAGGAATGGGGTAGGACTAAACCCACACAGTGCCTCAATTCAGCAAAGCCCAATCCTGTGCTCACCTCTGAGCAGAGGATCAGTCCTGATGACTACTCATCTGTTTAAAATCATACCTGGATCTGACAGCTTCACAGGATTGGGGCCGATGTTCTTGACAGACCAAAAGAGATGAGCAAATCCCTAAAAAGGGTCAGCAGATGTCACAGAGGAGAGTTTCTAACACTTAGAAGGACAAATAGCCGGGTACTAGAGAAGAAAATGGGAAATCTGAGAATAGAGAGACTCAAGAGTTGCCAAAAAAATACCACCTGTAGGCAAGTACTCATGACCCTAGTAGAATGACCTTTGTCTGACCTACAGTATTTTTTCTCTCCATTGCCTGGCATGTCATAATATTGTGTCTTTGTGTGAAATCACATCCTCTTTCAAAGGTGCAACTGTTTTCTGAAGAACAAATGCCCACTCATGATGTGCTTACCACACAGATGTTAAGAAAAGAGGTATGAAAGCAAGCAAGATTAGACCTCTAAATCTGGGGCATCCTTCCCAGGAAAGGCTAGATCATTTATGCCAATCTATCATCCTCTCAAACTGCACTCATCCATCTTCCCTTCAAAGATGAAGAAGTGGCAACACCTTCTCTAACTGGGGACGTCTTATGTGGCCAGAATTAAAAAAAAAAATCCTAACAGAACGACAATGACAACAGAACAGGGAGATCAATGGCAATGTCAATATACATTATCAAAGGGACTGCTGTGAACCATCTTGACATACTCTGAGTGGCTGCGTTGCATCCTGTACAGCATTAAAAAACAAACAGAAGGAAAAAAAAAGGAAAAAAAAAGAACAAACCACCCATTTTTATGTTCTTTAATTTGCATTTTCTGCATGAAATAAGACCTTGATCCTTGTCTTTTTTCACAAAAGCAGATTCTGCTTTAACTAATGTAAAAAAAAAAAAAAGAAAATAATGTTTCTATAGCAAAGTGATTTAGATGTAGAAATTTTTGTAAAAAAAAAAGGGGTGGGGGAGGA
This sequence comes from Callipepla californica brunnescens, assembly GCA_023055505.1. NCBI lineage: Eukaryota > Metazoa > Chordata > Aves > Galliformes > Odontophoridae > Callipepla > Callipepla californica. The sequence goes on from JALIRH010000013.1 coordinate 8,741,016, forward strand.
GAAAAAAAGGGAAAAAACAACAAAGAAATAAAATAAAATGACCTAAAGAGCCATCTTTGTCTACTCTAGAGGTGGGATGGTGTGATTGGTGGGTGGAAGTCTCTGCTCTCATAGCCGTCCTGTGCCAGACGGAGAGGAGCAGGAGCCCATGCTGTGCCATGGGAGCGCTCTCAGGACGAGCGTGCTCACCAATTACTGCTGGCTGCTTTCAAAAACTGTCTCCTTCCATCTTCTTGTAGGTAGAGTGGGCAGGAGGGCAGGGGGAAGGATGGGCAGGGCCAAGGGGAGTTGCCCTGCTTTCATTCTGGGGTTTAGTTTGGGGTATTTCTGTTCCTCCAGTGACAGTTTTTGAAAGGTGATGATGAACAAAAGTAAAAACAAACTTGAAAATAGTTTACAATTTTGTACAAACCATTATAAATATTAACAACAAATGTTTTTTAAAATGATCCATACCAGTGCCAAAATAATGTAATGTGTACATTACTTTCTTCTCTTTCTTTTTTTCTTTTTCCCTTTTTTCTTTTTTGAAAAAAAAAAAGTGTTAAAGCACTAAAAATATTTCTTTTTTTTTTTTAACAAATGATGTATGTGGACATAAATGTACTTGAAAGTTAATTATCAATTGGTTAGGAATCTTTCTTGGGCTTTTGGGTTTGCTTTCTTTTTTCCCACCTAGAACAAAAGCAACACATAGCAAATACGAACCTTAAAGGAGAACATTTTCTCTGTTGGTTTGAATAGGAGAGGTTTCCATTTTTAAGGCACTGTCTTTAGGCCAAATCCATGTTACTAGGCTATGAAAAAAACAGATGTACTCACCATCCAGAGCACTCAAACTCATCCTGACTTCACAACAGAACTCTTGTTATGTCATTTAAAATGTGTGTCCGAAGGACTTTGCCATGACTCAAGCAAAGTTTTCTACATATCCAAGTATCCTACGGAGTTGTATCAAAAGTTGGATGCACACAAGCTCTATGATGTTGCCTAGAGAAAAGGAGGAAAACAGAATAAATCTTGAGTCTTATTTTATTACTATGAGGTGAGTAACTTACTTTGATTTTGAGGAGTAAAAAACATAAGCTTTTATTTCCACAAGCAAATGAAGTACTCAAGCATTGCTGGAGCTTTTCATGCTAACCAAAAGTAGCTATACAGTCTCATTTTCACAACTGACTGATGCAAGGCAATCGGATTAGTTCAAAAGTCTTAGTTTAAAATATTCGGTCTCTTTAATAAAGTCACCAAGAAGATCTGGATGTGCAGGTAAGTATGTGTAGAGAGGACAAGGTGCTACAGCTTGTCTCTCAGGGCTCTCAGTGGAAACTCCCTTCCCACTGTCCCCATATTTCCTTAAAGCTGAATGAAGCTCTTTGAAGCTAAACAAACAGCCTTCAGTCTCACGGGTCCAAACACTTGAGGGGCTCAGCCTTCTGTGGTTTGCTCACCGAAATCAAAGACGGACAGCTCAAGCTAGAGGAACTTCCCACCCAATAAGAAACACAATAATCAACTACTTGATTGATTTAAAAGAGAAATAGGTAGTGTCTGCAGAGTTAGTAATTAAACAATGGGAGAATGAAGCAGAAGGAAGCAGCACAACATAATTTTTTTTTTAGCTGTGGTGGTGCATTACAGTTCCTGCTAATCTGCCACTCTGGAGAGGTTCTGTGATGCTTTTTTCCTCCTGCCTTCATTTTATTAAAGAGATAACAGTGCATACGTTTAGATGTTAGAAAAACTACTTCATCTTCTTGTCTCATTTAATTCAAAGTGAGATTTTAGTTCTGTTAATCTCACCTTGCCTTCCTTTTCTGTTAAATCTATTGTACCCTGGGTTTCCATGGCAAGATATCACGCTGCAACAGGGAAAAGCACTTAATGATTTTTTCCAGTTGCGGTTCAACAGAAGATGCTAATAAACCCTTCATAACCATAGACATGGGTCACAACTGCCCCAGATATCTATCTTCTACTCTGTTATGAGGAATACTTTGTCTAGATTAGAATTCTGTCAATTGTACTATATTAATCCTTGTCCACAGCAAGCCATACCCAATTTTCCTGGAAGCCCAAATAAGGCAGCTTTGCAGCAACAAACACCCCATTAAATTCAATACATGTCTCTAAGTTTTCAGTGGTTTGGGCACTTAAGTAACATCACAATATTATCCAAAATTTTAAAAGACATTAACACATTTACAGGAAATGCAACTGTGGGTCAACCTCAAAAAGTTTGGGAGGTAGCAAGAGAGCAAAGCTCAGTGCATTGCTCTGCCAGCTACCATGAATTAAAGTCAACACATGCCCTCTTAAATTGGAGAAAGAAGAGATTCTAAAAACAGAGTTGATTTAGAAATTTCAGACTAATTTCTTGAACATGTGAAATTGTCAGTGTCAAGAAGGTTTCAGCTTTTGTTGATACATCTTTAGAGCATTCATGTCCAAGAATAAATTATGTTTTGAGTCGTATCAACAAAATCTGCATTGCAAAATTTCAGGCAGGCAAAGGAAAGAGGGAAATTCATAAATACTGAGAGCAAAACGGTTACTGAACTTGAAGAATTTACTTTTCAGGCAGCTGGAAAGCATTGCAGTCACCACGATTTCACTGTTTTAGAATTTTTGAAGGAAAGAAAACAACAGAAAAAAGTCAAAAATATTGTCCAGCTAGTTGTCTTGTAAAGTCTCATCTAATAGACCCTGTGCTGAGAGACCAGTGGAAATCACTCTCTCTCTGGACAGAAAGAGCAGAGGTGACCCAGCTGCAGCCCAGCCACACAGAGCAAAGGAGCCTAGGTGTTCTGTGCTGGCTATTTTGGGTCATGTGGCTTTCCCCCAAACAGTACACTTCTCCAAAAGAGGGTGACACTGAAGCAGCTGTCTAAATCGGGCACTGTGTCAACAGTGTAATATTAACTGTTCCATGTGCTCTCACCAGCCCATGGGAAATGAAGGATCAGCTGGACAATTCAACCTTGAATACCTCACATGGACTGCTTCCCCCAAGCAGAGCTGTTCTATTGCAAACAGCCAGGAGATAACACGCAGAGCCTTCCACAGCCAGCTCTGTCACTCTGCTCCTTATATCAAAGATGCTGTGTAGGAAGAGAGGCCTCTCCTGTGACTGTGGGGTCTTCCTGAGCAGGCTGCTGCAGATGTGAGGCAAAAGAAACTCAGCAGCCCATGGTGTGTCTGTTGGAGGGCTGAAGGCATCTCCTCCGTGGAGGTCGGAATGTGCTCCCTCACATACAGGTAGGTTTGGCACTTTTGGTGTCTTGGCCAGAAACAAACAAACAAAACCTAAACAAGGCAGCTACTCTAAGTATGGTTGACAGGATCAAACTTGCCAGCAACACACAGCTGCCAAGTGCAACGTCAGGGTCTGCACCAGCTTTGGCTGATGGGTTCCCTGAAGCTTTGGCATCATGCTAAGCACAATGCAAGAGTCTGGCACTGCAATAACAAAGACACAAATAGTGATAGCAAGGTTTGTAGCTCAAAAAATTCTCCAGAGGAGCTCCTGGTTTAAGAAGTGATTTATGTAAGCTGTTCTTGATGCTGGTTTTGGATGATCACCTCAGTTTGAGGAATGAAAATTCTGCTCTGATAAACTGGATGATACATATCACTCTCATTCATGTTGTGTGCTTACAGGCCCTAGATCAGGATTTAGAACAGCTTCCTTAAAGCTCCTTGCACTGTATCAAGGAAGGTCCTAACTTCAACCTGTACCCATTATTTGGTAGAAAGGTTTTCCTGTCCCTTTCCCCTGTACTTGCAGTGTGTGACAATAAATCCCTCACACACTGTCTTAGGAGATGTTATCATGTAAACATGCAAGACCAATTAGAAAAATCATTCATTAAAATGAGAAGCAATATCAGCAGATATAGCAGATAGAAGACTGTCCTTTTCATGCTTGTGGTCTAAAAATCACTGCTGTATAAAACTTTCAGTACTTAAACAGAGGCTGATGAGAAAGAACAGAATCTTCAGCTGGGTCTATTGTGACAAGACAAGGGGGTATGGTTTCAAACTAGAAGAGGGGAGATTTAGACTGGATATAAGGAAGATTTTTACACTAAGGGCAGTGTAGCACTGGCACGTGTTGCCCAGAGATGTAGTGGGTGCCCCATCCCTACAGACAACCAAGGTCAGGCTGGATGGGGCTCTGGGCACTGATGGAGCTGCTGATCATTGCAGAGGAGTTGGAGTGATGAGCTTTAAGTGTCCCTTCCAACTCAAACAGTTGATCCTATGATTCTAACTCGCTGCATGTAGAAAAATTCAGCATCTTGACAGGAACAAAACACCTCATGGCGTGATGCAGAGCTCGCAGAAATACCACTTTGAGATGGCCCATCTACCATGTACCCGATCCCACAGGGTAGATCCATCTTCACCCACCCACATCCTCACACTGTATATTCTCTCACTGTGGGTTTATTGGTGAATGACACATTTTCAACTGGATTCATCCTTCAGTTGCTATGCAGTCAAGCACCCTCCTCGGGGAGCTGTGAAGATCACAACAGGAACTGCTGCCCAGTTTATATGTGGGAACTACATGTACAGCTGAAGCCTCATCTTATGAGATGGTCAGAAAGTTAGCACTGCTGAGCTGCTCCAGTTGCACTCTTGCTGGATCAAGAATCACTCTAGTGCCTCATTTCTGCACCTGGATGTCATCCTCTGACAGTGCCATCAGTGCCCAAGCAGTCACAGACAACACCAGCAGCCACTGGTTCTTATATGTAACACTGAATGGCCAAGGAGGATACACAAATACTATCGCTGTTTCCTATTTCTATTTCTGGTCCTTGTTCCTTTTTCCAAAGGCTTCTTTTTTTCTTCTTCTTTTTTTCTTCTTCTTTTTTTCTTTTTTTCTTTTCAAGTTTGATAAAAATCCGTTCTGCCATTTTGAAGTCAGATGGGTGAAAATGAGCCAACTTTAAATCAGAGTTGCCAACTGGTTTAATTTAATTTGGTGAATTAATCATGAGCCTACTTCTAAGTCCTTCTTCAAAAAAACAACAACATGTTCTTCGATTCATGGGAATACATCCAAGGCTGTGTTTGCAATTAAAAACAAGAAGTAAGTTTCTGTCATGGAGAAAATCCCTCACAAATATGACTGTTGGAGCCTGTTATTAGAAGATAAATTAAAGAAATCTGACAATAAATGTTTATTAACAATGTAATTTTAGCTCAAAATAAAACTTTTCAGGAAGTGAAAAGGCAAATAGCTAATAAGTACTGATTATGTGTCTAGGAGCATTTCTGTACCTGTTCCTGAAGGTACAGACTCATGACTGTCACTGTTTGAGAGGCATTTAGACAGTTCCCTCAGTACTGTACTTCAATTTTTGGTTAGCTCATATGCAGTCAGATATTTGGACTAGATGATGTTTCAAGGTTCCATCCAACTGAACCACTCTATTTTCTATTCTATTCTATTTTCTACTCCATTGTATTCTATTACCAGAGAAGGCTCAGGTTAGCTATTAGGAAAAACTTCTCAGAAAGAGTGGTGATGCACAGGAACAGGCTACTCAGGGAGATGGTGAAGTCACCATCCCTGGAGGCGTTGAAGGAAAGGGTTGATGTGGCTCTTACGGATGTGGTATAGTGGGCATGTGGGTTGGGTTGGCGGATGAACTTGGTCTTTCCACTTTAATGATTCTATTCTATTCTATCCCAAAATCTCCCACGCTTCTTTCCACTGTGTATGTGTACACAAGCATACACAATCCACAGAACTTAACTTTCTCATCTGAGGTCTCTGAACAACACTTCTGCTCAGCTTTGCTGGACAAGGAAATGAAGCAAGGGGAAGCAAGGGTGGCAGAGAAGTGCACGCTTGTGCATTTTTATATTTCTATTGGACCAAGTTTCCACCTGGCTTCAAGTTATGAAACAGCAGTGATGACTCACACTGCAGGATCACGTGAATGCCTTGGGAGGTATGTAAGCAGAGCAAGAGGGAGCACCCAGGAACGGTATAAACAAGAAAATTAGAAACATGGAGTTCAGGTCTCCAATTCCCTGGCGCAGTGCTGTAACTACTGGTGCATAACAGAATCAGAGAGGATTTCTGGTCTCACTGGGGAGTTCGTAAGGACTGTGCTGCATAAAAGAGCCTGTTCCCCCTTCAGTGGTAGTGTGGGAAGAAGAGAAAGGCCTGCCATCTTGTCAGTCTGTTTTATTTCCTGGTAGAGCTGTCCAGCTGGAGCAGGTGGAAGCACTGCGCTTCTGAGGAGATGGGATAAAGTGTCCGCTATGCGAGTTAGGGAGAAACTCCTTCAACAGCCTACTGTAACAGCATGAGACCTGCATTTGTGTGAGCTGTCCACAGAATGATGGCAAGGAGGGCAAAACAGAAGAAGATGTTTCATCCATTTTTGCACTTCCCGATGTATTTGCACAGATACTTTTTCACTTTCCACAGATCATGTAGAAATTAGGATAATGAAAAGGATCTTCTCATGAATCTTAGTGTTGAGTAAATAATGTTTTACAGAAGAGGATTCTATGCCTAAATATGTCTTCAGATCACCACCATCTCACAATTGCTTACAGTGGGCGAGGGTTGATGCATAGGCAAAAGAAAGAAGAAACTGCTTACTGCTGTGGGACTCTTAGAATTTCCCCTCAAACGTGTGCCATGTGACTTCTCTCAGATAAAGTCATTCACAAGAAAATCCCCTTCCATGTACAGCTCTCTGGAGCTTGCTAGACATTCCTATACCACTCATAAATCACAGAGGCAGATGTTACTATCAGCATTTTACTTCTCTCAAGTACTAACAGCAGCAACTGCTGCTGAGCCTGAAGTTAATTTCACAAATTAACCTGAGATTCCCCCCACAGTCCCAGAACAGCAACCCTACGTGCTATGTGCACCTTCCTGGGGGATGCAGTTTGCAGCCTCAGCACTTGTGTAGGCTTTCAAGGAGGAGGGGGAACCTTAGGAGAGAGAAACCTCAGCAAACTTTTCAGCCAGAAGGCAAATGGAGAAGACAGGATACATTATACAGCAACAAAACACAGAAGAGATATAAATAGGAGAGAAGAGAAAGGCTGTTAAGAGTATGAATGAAACAAAGAGCAGATGCATAGTCATCAGAGGAAAAATACTACATGGGGCAGAAAAGGAAAGGAAGAAAGGAAGAAAAGAAGAAAAGGAAGGAAGGAATGAAGAAAGGAAGAAAGAAAAAATAGAAAGGAGGTAGTATGGAAGAAAGAAAGAAAGGAAGAAAGGAAGAAAGGAAGAAAGGAAGAAAGGAAGAAAGGAAGAAAGGAAGAAAGGAAGAAAGGTAGAGTGCGAGTAGCTCTGCAAGAGCTTGGTGCTGATGACGGTTAATCAGGTTCCCTGAGGTGAAGAATTCACCTGTAATACACAGCCAAAAAGGCCTTGAAGATAGGCAACCAAATAATAGGGACAGTGTTGAGCTTGCCTGCTTCCTACCATGTATAAGTTTGTTCCTAGGCACAAGGTCACGCTGCTGCAGAACATGCTCCTGGACTCTTCATGTCCTGTCCTTTCTCCTCTGGTATGTCTGCTTTGTTTGGTACATGAACAAATGCAGAAAAGGACCTAGCAAAGACATGGGATGCAGTCTATCACTTGCAAGTTTCTCCATTTTTCTTCCTAAGGGGCTGAAAAAAGAATTAAGCCTTCTGTATGGAATGTCTGATTCAGTGTAATGCCATACAATTTTTTTTCCCACCCTTCTTTGAGAATTTCTTAATTTGATTGATAATAAAATGGTGTGCTTGTGCATGCATAGCTCTAATACAGGAAAAAATGAGACTTCAGCATCAGCCACAGTTTTGGGCTTTCATGTTCTTGAACACAATATACAAATAGAAGAGTCTGAGCCACCCCTTCTACAGAAAGGGGGATGTACCTGAGATGCATATTCAAATATGTGAGGCATAATCCTGAGTGAGGAAGGGCAACTACAGAAGTGAACTGACAGAGCTGAGGTGATACTGTGCGTCCCTTGTTCTATGGGGCAGCAATGACCAGAGAGAAGACACTGCTTTTCCCTCACTCACTGGCTTCTGTGCTGTGCTGACCCTCTGCACCTGGCTGCAAGACCTGATAGGAGTGGGGTGTGCTTGAGGAGAACTGAGCCCTCAAATCTACTTATATTTCTGCTTCCAAGAATTGCTCTTAGGTAAAGAACACTCCCGCTTTTGATTAAAAGAGCTTATTTAACAAAGCAACAGTAAGCAAAGAAAACTCCTCTTTGAGTTTTGCACAACAATCACAGCACCTCATTGCTACTAAGCTCAAAAGACCAACTTGACATTTCTTGCTGGCTCCTGTGCTGAAGCAACAGGAATAATGGGGGTCAGCTGAGTTCATGTGGACCTTCAGTGCCGTGGAACCTTCAACAACCAGTTCTCCTGAGTTGGGCCATGGGTAATGCAGAACAGCATCCTGCCATGAAGCACTGGGGTAACTTGTTCTGCCCTTCAAAGTCCTCCTCAGAAGGAATTTCCCATATAATGTCTCGTTAGATTTATATCTCCTATCTGCTTCTCTATTTTCCTCTTTAATAAATATATTTCAAGCCTCTGATCTAATCTTTCACAGTTTTCCCAATTCTTTTTCTTCTCAATCACAGAATCACAGAATCATTAAGATTGGAACAGACCTCTAAGAACATCTAGTCCAACTGGCAGCCCATCGCTATCATGACCTCATCTATCTCTCAGGAACCATTCCTGTGCCTATGCAGAACACCGGGGTCAGGAGCCCATTCTGTAGAGGGGTACGTTGTGGAGAGTCACGTCTGTTAGAGCACACGTCTTGATCCAGAGCTAAATCTCCAGGGAGCGTGACTCTAAGTCTTCGTTTGAATCAGCTCGAAGCTGAGTTTGTGCTGTGCACTCTGCTTATTGAAGAGGACTGAGAGCTCTTCTTAGGTCAGCATACTCCCTCTCTGATTTAATTTGGTCCTAATTAATTTTCAAAGTAATAGGATGAGAGGCAGAATGGCAACAGAGGAAATTCCATTAGATAAAAGGAAAACGTTGCCATTGAGAAAGCATCCGGTCATCAGAACATAGTCTCTGGTGGGCTGTGGGGTCTCTGCACCTGGAAATATTCATTATTTGGCAGGACAGCCCAGAACTTCTAAGTCAGCTTCCCAGGTAGTTCTGCTTTGGTGGCAGATTGGCCTTGCAGAACTCCATTCCTACCTGTGTTTCTCATGAAGTTGTGAACTCTATGCTGGCTCTAGCCTTGCTGTCCTTTGGTGTGGGCTGTCCCAGCACCACAAGATCCATGGGCATGTGTCAGGCCAGGGCAAAGAACCTGGCTATGCAAATGTGGCTCTGGAACAGGATTCAGTGAAGCAAAATGAGCTGAATGGAAGAGAGTAAAAATAAAGCACTGCCTTTATCAGCTGCCTGTGTCCAGAGGCCAAGGGTTTAAAACAGAAACCACATAGATGTTGGAATGGGACTAAGGGGCGACTTAATCAGCAGGAATTAGCTGTGGGGTTTGTCACTTCAGCTTTTTGTGTTTGGAGTGATTACAATTAAAATGCAAAGATCTGACTGCTTAAGTACTCCATGCTAATTGGGAGATCAGTGTGATTTCTCTTCCTTTTCTGCTCTAATTTATTCTAAAGCTTTGTTTCCAGTGTGGAAGGTGTGGCAGGCCCAGGGATTTCAAATGAGGGAGGGAGGTGAGAAATGCCAAAACAAAATTGTGTGGGCAATTCCTCCAAAGCTTCCCTAACTTTCCTTTCAGAGGGAATGAGTCCAAAGGGCTGCAATTGCCCTGCTTTCCTCTCCTCTGGTTACTTTTCAGTCTCTGGACAAAAACTCTGGGATTTGATTGAACAAGATGGGTTGGTCAAGGATGTTCCCAGTTTTTGGAGAGGGCAGCCAAAGAGCTATCACAATGATCTCTTTCCAGATACACTCTCATACAAGCAACTAGCAGCCCATGGCTGGTATTCATGGAGTAGGTGTGGTACAGCCATTAACACACTAACATTGCCTAGAGTCACAGCGATGCTTCTTGTGTGTGGAAGGAGGAAATCCTGCTTGGGTTACCTGATTGAACACATAAAAGAACATAGGTTGGAGACTTGTTCATGCACAAGGTGAAGTATGGGGAAGAATTCTGAACATAGATTCACTGCAGGTAATGATGGGGCCAGTTCAGCCCATGCACTTCTGCACTACTTTGCGTCACACTTCAACACCCAGCAGGAACCGGCTCTATGGTGGGGTCAAGATTCAAGGACATTGAAGCACTGGCACACAAAAAGAGAAGAGTTAAGTGCCATCATGGGCAAGTGCAGCTATTCTGACACAAAATTTGCATCGTTAGCTCTGCTCTGCAAAAAGCTGTGACCACGATTGATGAGGAGCTGCATAAAAATATTGCCATCTGCTGAATTCATCTTTAAGGCAGCTGAATGCTCCTCCTCAGTCACCTTCTGCTTGTGCCCATCACAGCACTTTGACAAGGGGTTATACTTTTCAATGGAGAACTGAGATCCAGAGCACACCTGCAATCCAACAAGGTGACTCTGGCATGGGAATGCATGTGTGTTTGGGTGACACAACCAGTGCTTACAGTCAGACAGAGAAGGTATTGGGGCTAGAAAAAGAGCCCCATGCAATGAGGTGGGGGGTAATACCAGGAAAGCTGTCATTGTGCATACAGTCCTTGCTTCCCTTTGGCCTCCAGAACAGGAACGAAGGACAGAGCAGGGATGAAGAGACAACAGTGGGGTCACTGATCTGGGCTAGACCAATATACAGGTAGAGTGTTCCACTAGATGTCCTCAAGCTCCGGAGCACACAGTACCTGTAAGGGACTGTAGCAAGGTGGGGGTCAGCCTCTTTTCCCAGGTGACAGTGAGAAGACAGCAGGTAATGGCCTTAAGCTGCACTACAGAAGATTCAGGTTGCATATTAGGGAAATGTTGATTGTGAGAAGGAGTTGTGAGGCACTGGAACAGGCTGCTCAGGGATGTGGTGGAGTCACTGTTCCTGGGGGTGTCAAAGAAACATGGAGATGTGGCGCCAAAGGAAATGTTTAGTGGGCATAGTGATGACAGCTGATGGTTCAATTAGATGATATTATTAGTCTACATGGTTCAATGATTCTGTGATTCTATGATTTAAAGACCAACCTGAGAGCATCCCCATCCCACACAAACACAGAGAACTGCATTCAGAGAGACACTTTTTGCAAAGTGAGGAGTGCTGTTAACAGCTGCCGCAACTTGGGATGGAAAAGGCAGGGAAGATCTATTCCCAAAATGAAGGAGAAAGTGGAATTGCAGTTCCTGGCTCAGTGATTATCTTCTAACCACAGCAGGCCCATAGGACTTCTCCTTGTGTGGGCTGGTTCCTTAACTCAGCAGTAATTGGGGCAGTAGGATGGGTTGGCTCTTGTGTCTCGCTGCTGCCCAATGGTTCATTCAGCTTGAGCACCAGCACTCGGCTCTGTTTAGAAAGAAGTTGGGAGCACGCCCAGGAGCCAAATGATGCCTCTATTGTGAGGCCTTGGACTTGGCTGTTGCTGGCTCTGAGGTTCTTCAGAAGCCAACGGGGAGAACAACCGCTCAAAGAAAATGTCACTTTCCTTGTTCTCCTAACAAATGAATTTAAATTGAAGCAGAATTTTGCGCAAAGCTGATAAAAGCTGTGCTATTTTAATCCACCTGTGTCTCCCTCGCCTCAGTGTCAGCGCCGACGTCAAAGGCAGCTCAGCCAGGAAAGACCCCGCTCAGCTCTCCTGGAAGCTGGCATGGGAGGACTGCGGAGTGCAGACGGCTGCAGCCCTCTCTCTGCTAATTGGCTCTGTTCCTCTGGATGCTGCTGCTTTACGCCCAGCTCTGAATCCCCTGCAGCTGAGCAGAAAGAAATGTTAAGGAAGTTTCCTCCTGCAATAGCAAGTCTCAAACGCATATAGCCTTGATAAATAAGTAAGGATCCACATTTTGCTCCCAGATGCCACTGTGGAAAGGCAGAATAAGTTCAGTGGATGTGTTCCAAAGATACCAGTGTCAGGGAGAGCTGAATTTAGCCTGAATGGCAGAAAAGGGAAATGGGATGCTTTTGTTCACTGCGCTGAAGCATAAACATGATTTCCCATGTGAAGTTTTATTGTGAACCTCCAAAACATAACAAAAGGAAACTGTTGTTGCTTAACATCATTTCTTTCCCATTGCTGATTGTACCAGAAACAAGATGTTATGTATGGTGCAGTACGCAAAGGAGCACATCTCTGGGACTGTAGAAGTCCAGCATGTCCTGGGCAGGCTCTCTGACGTCAACCATGTAAGTCATGGACAGGGAATGACAAACTGAAAGGCCTACCATGACCCTGATCACACTCCCTTCTGTCTAAATTGGAGTTCTATTTCTTGTGATACTCAAGAAAAAATATCTTTCTCGACATGAATTAGGGCAAAGCTGTCCTTGATCTTTGCATGAGGCAGATCAGCTGAATACATGAAAACGGCAAGAAAGGCAGAGACAGTGAAGTTTTATCTCATCTATTTCTTGTTTTGGTTTTTTTTTGCTTGTAACTAGGCACCTTCCAGTTCCAAGATGATTCTTCTGAACTCCATTATCTTTTCAGAGAATGGCTTAGGTTGGAGCACACCTTAAGGATCATCCAGTTCCAAACCCCTGCTATGAGCTGCCTGCCAACCAGAACATTGGGCTGCCCAGGATCCCATCCAACCTTTTCCCTCATCCAAATTAATACTTAGCAGAAAGTTGTGTAAAATGAAATAAATAAATAACATTAAAGCCTGGGAAAACAACAACAACAACAAAGAAAACAGAACAAAACAAAACAAAACCAACGAAGGAAAACCAACTTGATGCCAGCATCTGTGGCAATGAAATATTTAGCCCCAGATTCAGTGCTCATCCTTCTGGTGTCGGCTGTAATCAGAGGTGCCCACTTAAGAAAACAAACACACAAAAAAAAAGTCTAACCTTTTCCCTTATGATGATAGTTTCAGGGATGTGAATTCAGACTTGGAATTATCATAATGACTTTCACTGCATGTAACAGATCTTTCAGGAGAACTCGGGATGTCCCACCACAGCTTCCACAGCTCCTCTCCACCACTGTGCCTCGTCCCTCCCTGCTGCCAGCTTTCCTCCAGGTGCTCATCTAATTCACAAATGCTGTTTTGTTATTTGCTGTCCCTGCTGCTCTCGATGCCCAGCTCTGGTGGGCACTAGGGCAAAGCAGTGTGCTTTGGGGGGGGGCTGCAGAGCTCCAGGCCAGGTTCCTCGTAATGATGCATCTTGCAGGGATGTTAAATTGATCTTTAAACCTCCCTTAATGGGATTCATTTGGGGATTTAGTTTGATTCATTTCTGACAGCAGTAACAACCAAGAGTCTAAATTTTATTTTTAGCACTGGACACCCTAGGAGCATTAAAAATCCAAAAATATTCCTGAAAAGCAAGACAGTGGTGGTCTGCTTCTCTCATAAAAGCCACAAAAACACAAACCCCAGGAGAAACATTTTTTTAGTGCTAAAAGCGAATATATTTTCAGCCGAAATAGAAGTTGTCATAATAGATTTGACCTTTCTTGCTTGACCCTGCATGGTGCTGGTGCTTTGTCGCTAACACACTGCTAATTTGGGACCTTGCCACACCACAGTGCAACCTTGCTCTATCTCTGACGTAACAGATCCACTGTTTCAGGGCTGTGAGCTGAAGCTGGGGGTGCAGGAGAGCCCCTACCAGCTCCTGGGTTTGCTCTTCTTTGGGGAAGCTCTCTGACTCTCTCATGTTGGTAATGCTGAGGATATCTGGCCAGCTTGGCTGGGGTCAGGGGGAACTCTTTATCCAGGTCCCAGTGCCTCTGCCTTAGTCAAACAGACCCACTCTTCCCACCTGGGATAAGTCCCAGCCTCTCTTAGAGATCTGCTGGCTCTCACCTTCTCACTCTGCAGCAGGGCTGATGCTGGGAGTCAGCATGCTCTGTTTGCTTTTAATGACCACAGCAATGTTCTCTTTGCTGATGAGCCTGCATGCACTTCAAGCAGCACAACGAAATTCCCCGTCCCATCTCTCCAGACAGAAATGAAAGTGTACCAAGGTTGGAAGTGGCACAGCTGCATGCTCACCCTCACTGGAGGCTCCCGTGGGGTTTCTCAGAAAGGTGACAATCCCTATCCAGTCCTCTGGGTCCATAGAAGGAGGACACAGAGTGGGAAGAACAATAACAGAATGGCTGAGGTTGAAAGGACTTCAAAGTCTACCCAGTCTCAACCCCCTGCCATGAGCTGGCTGTTCCCCACCAGCTCAGGCTGTCCAGATCCCCATCCCATCTGGCCCTGAGCACCTCCAGGGATGGGGCACTCACAGATCTCTGGTCAGCAGCGCCAGGACCTCACTGTCCTCCGAGTTAAGAATTTTCCCCTAGTATTTAACCTAAATCTCATTTAGTTTAAAGCCATCCCCTCTTATTCTATCACTCTAAGGCTGTGTCAAAAGTTGCTCTCCCTCCTGCTCTTAAGCTCGGAATGTATGAATACAGCTATGGCCTTGCCTTGCAAAGAACCCAGAGAGGGGTTGTGAATGGCTTGATAAAACATTTTCTTTCTTTTTTTAGCAACCAAAAGAAGAAAAGCCTTTTGTAAAGCCGAAAGTAGATGTGGGAGAGGGAAGGTCTCAATAAATTATGTATTTTCAAAAAATATGCATAAAAAACCTACTTAGCCATGCTCTAAATAAAAACACCAAACATGTTTCCATAAATGAATCTCAACGCATAGCTCAAAATACACAGCATTTAAAAGATCGACGGGGAAATGAAACACAAAAATTACTGGGACAATATCTTCCACGGCTCGAATGTGTATATTTGGTTCATTTTAAGGCTTTTTTTCCATTTGAAATTTCCATCCCCGTTTTGGATGAACAAAAAATCCATATGAAACATCTAAATCACACCTGAACTGGAAAAAAATGATTTCCCTCTGCTTTTGAGTGGCTCCTTTCCCAGGCTGCCAGCCACCCACCCAGCTCTCTACAAAATCCCTTTGGGCACGAGCAATCTGCCAGCAGCTCGGTTCTGCAGTCCCAGGTCTGCAAAGCACCGTTGCTATCTGCACAAAGGCCTGATGTCTCAGTGGGATGCCCCAAGAAGCATCTTGCTGATAAGCTGTGGTTGGCTGCTGGGTGTACACTGCTCCGCAGTCTGCCTGCACCTGCCTGCAGAGCCGGGCTGCTGCCAGCCAGGGGCTTGTGGGGCTGCTGGCTGGCGTCGTGCCTCGTCTCTGCATCCATCTCTCCGCTTATTAATGTGGTTTCACACTCCTGGAGCTTACAAAGCCCCCTGCAAGGGCAGTGTTGCTGCTTCAGCCACCTAGCAGGGGACACTCCTGGTACCGTGTTTGCGTTGGTCTGAGCCTTGCTGCCATGGGATGTAGGACAGCAAAGGGGGGATTTTGAGGCTGCTGTTCCCCTTCTTGGGGCTTGCTATGAGACTAGAGATGTCATCACTGGGAAGCACCTCACTTCAGGCTCTGCACACGGGGTTTATGCAGGTGTCTGTGCTGGCTGCAACCCCCTGTTATGTAAATGATGCAACTTGCTGTGCCTGCATAGAAAGGGTACAGGGAAGATTCAGCTTCTGGAGAGCACAAGGGGACGGTGGGATCTCTGCATCATTGCTCTGGGAATGTCAGCAGCAGAAAAACAGCTCCTGCGTCTTGGGGAAATGCAATTTCGGCCTCCCCATGGGATATGACTATGACAAAACCCAGCTGCAGCTGCAGCAGATGGAGGTGCCATTCCGGGCCTTGGATGTCTCTCCCTGAGACTCATTACTTTTATTGCACACCTCAGCTGCTAACTTCTGCAGACTCCTTGAGGAAAGCACAGGATCTTCTTGCCTCCAATTTGATGTACAGAGTGCAGGGGAAGTCCATGCTAGACAGAGCACTGCTTCATCTGGTCACCAGCATACAGAATCACAGGGGTTGGAAGGGACTTCTGGAGACATCAAGTCCAACATGCTGCCAAAGCAGGTTCCATGTAGGGGAGCCTTCCTGTAGGGAAGTATGCAACAGGAGGTTGCACTCCTTGCCTCTCCTGAGACCTTCAGACTCTGCATTCAGCACCGATGAAAGCTCAGATGCAAACACCCAATACCATATTAAATAGTGGGCATGCGAGGAGAGTGAGTTAATTCAATTGTATTACAGCTGAAGGTAGACTGAGATCTCTGGCACTGGCTCCTATTTTTCACCCAGAGTGTTCTCTTCAATCTCATAAATGGCTTTGATATGTGCAGAGCACCAGAGAGGCTGTGATCAATTAGTTAAAATGAGTTTATTAAAGAAGAGAATTCCCGGAAGAAGAAATTGGGAATGTGGCACTTGTAATTATCTCCATCAATTGAGACGGATTCTGAAAACATGAGCTCCCTCCCTCTGGTTCAGCTGCAGCACTGGTGCTCTGTGCACAGAGTGCATCTCTTGGCAGTGCCTTATCCTCTGAGCACCGAGTGAGTCCTTCCTCTCCCCTTCCCACCATGGCATGAATAATCAGAACAAATATGCCAAATTGCTGAAAAAATTGCATTTTCGAGGTAGGCATAACCTGTGTGTAAATTTGGGTCAAATCCACAAAGAGATTCAGCTGAAAGCAGGCAGGACATGTTGAAACATTTTTTGTTTTGACATCAGGCTGGAATGTTTTGAAATGGCCTTTTTTTGAGAATTCAAAACCAATGCAAATTTTGTTTAGCCCAAGATTAAAAACCAGACTAGATAACAGAACTTTGCTATTCCTTTTCGATTCCTGTTTCTATTCCACTTAAGTGGTTCTTGACTTTAGTGATATTCAGGGCCTTATTTTGCTTTGCCAAAAATGTTGACCCAAATTTCCTATGAACTGCTTTATGTTCAGCCACTCAGACGAGAAATAGTCTGTGCACCCAGATGTAATTCATCCATCTCTTCCAGCTCCTTGCCTTCTGCCCTGGCTTTCGGCCAGCACGGTCTGTTTGCCTCCTTCCCCAGTTAACGCCGGCCCTCAGCAAACCCACTCTGTTGTGATGCACTCCCTCCTCCCCACACTGCTTCTCGGTGGAGGGCCACTTCATTGTTTGGCATAATTCCCTTATTATTCAGTGCCACACACGTATGTACACATAATAGGAATGAATAATGGATGCTAATAATGCATAATTAATTCATGATAAGCGTCTGTTACAAAGTCAGCATCAGAAGAGGGATCACCGCAGGGAAATTCCCCATCCCCCTCTCAGGCTGCCGATGAGGGGCTGGAAAGGACCACAGTGTGCTGGGATCAGCTCCTTTCCTGTGTTTTCCTCATCCTTCCCGACCCAGGACATGACATCAGTCAACAGCAGCTGCTCTCTGAACTCCCACTGATGTCAGGGGAGTGGGTCAGAACCTCAGCAGAGCCCGGTTCCCCTGTGTCACCATCAGTCAAGTTGGCACATGCATGTGACAGCTTTGATCTTCCTAGCTGTGCTGCGGGAGCCTGGAAGGGCTGAGGCTGCCTGCTGGGGACCATTAAAGCCCACTTGTCAGTGTACCTGGTGTCTGAGGCTGCTTGCACTGAGTCCAACAACCAGGGCTGAGCTTCAAATGAGCATGTGTGAGTGCCTGCAGGTCCAGCTCCTGCACTGATGCCCATGGAGCACCCACGCCTCCTCCACCTCTTGTGCTTTCCTCCAAGTATTAACAAGGCCACAGATGGTCCCTGGCTGGGAGCAGCCAGAAGGCTCTGTGTGGTGGGAAGGAGTCTCTAACACTAAGCTAGTCCTGGGCATCACTGACTGTCCCCAGCTAACAGTTCCTGTTGATGCGAGCATGGACAATATGCGTTTCCAGTTCAGCTGATGTCAAAACTAACAGCCATTGCAATGCTGCTGCTCTCTGTTGCTGTTCCTTCTGCTCCCCCTGCATGTTCAGCCCCACACTCCTCACCACTTCTCAGCAGCAGCGGAGCAGCTGCTGTCAAAGTCTTACTTAAAGGGGAAAAGTTGCAAGTGCTCCAAGTAGGACTCTTCTGAAGGCTGGCAGGTGGAAAGTGGGTTTCTTCAACTAAGTCATCAAATACATCAGTGGCCAAGAATCCCTTACCCACTGAAAAGGGAGAGGCAGAAGCTGGAAGAAATCCCTCCCAAGAGGGATCAAACCCTGAGTTATGCTCTGTGCAGGACTCCTCTCTCCAGCAGAGACAGGGGGGCTTGGGACAGAGCCAGGCTGTGACGAGCCCTAGCTAATGGACCCAGGGGATGAGCATCTCACCCACAGAGCTGCTAATACATTTCCTCCCATCCCAGCATGCATCCGATTTCCCAGGCAGAGCAAGACGCGTTTATCCCACACTGTGTCCAGGCAGCCACCTCCTTGCCATGGACTGTGCATTCCCACTGTGGCAAACTGCTCTCTTGCTAACCTTGGCACATGCTGCCTCCAACTCCCTGCCTCAATGTGCTGCGATACAGCACCAGCACGCTAAAGGTCAGGTTTCCATTATAAGCGATTCAAGACATTAAAGCTGTATCAAACACAGAAAAAGCTCATGATTCTGCACTGCATAAAAACACCGTAAGATTGCAAAAATGTGTTTGACAAATCCATCAAGCTACATCAACACAGCGCCTGGTGTTTCTGAATTTCTCTGTGCTTGTTACTGAAAGTTGTAGGAGTTTACCGGAGGCTTTCACCAGAGCTGAGCTGCACCCTGGAAACAGTTTTCCATGAGCTGCTTGTAGGCTCATGGTCAAGCACATGGGTCTGTGAGGTCTTACCCCCTCCATCTTTATGAAGTCAGTTGAATTGCTGTGCATGGGACCTTAGAAACCTGACTGGACATACAGAGGCTGCTCTGAAAGTAATGATTCCTATTTTATGTAGGCCTGCAGTGTCAGAGGTGGATGTTGGTGATTTGGCAACAGAGACTGAACCTTACCACCAAGATTCCACTACATTTTGTTGCTGTGTGACAGATGGCAGCAGAGGGGCAGTCTGACAAATACTATTTGAGGTGGAATTGGAATTGAATTCCTCCATGTGGAAAAAATGGTACTAACTGACATGACTGGAAGCTTGGTGAATGTTTATGGAGACCAAACAGTGGATGTGAGCACAGTCAGGGGGTGGGTGGTGTGTTTCAGCAATGACGCTATCATAGCAGCTGTGAAATATTGGGTCACTTCCACTGGTGCAGACTTTTACTAGTGCAGCGTGCAGGATCTTGTTTTGCAAACACAAATGCATAGCTAATGGTGGTGGCGGTGTTGAAAAGTATTGCTTCGTTCTATCAAACAGTGTTATTGTGCTCTACATAGCTGTTATAGTTTCCATGGCAATAAAGAGGAGGCATTACTTTTGGAGCAACCTACATAAAAAAATAAGCCTTCATATCTGCTGTTTCTCCTTCCTGCCTGGCTTCCAAATCTCCCCTTGATCTGTTGATTGTGCAGTCAGCCCTCTGCTGACCTCACTGGAGACGCTCCACTTTAGTGTTTCCCAGAATCACTAATTCAGGGTAGATGGAAATAAAATTTGCCCCATGAAGTTCACTTAAAGAAACACCAAGGGATTTGTGACCATCTGGCCACAGATGAAAGCAGGGCATATTTCTATGGGAAGTTTATCCAGGGGGGAGGGTTGGCATCGGAACGCTGTGATGTTCTTGACAAGAAAATATATTATTTTTCTTGAAGCAGTGCCTTGCATGTGGTTCCCCTGCTTGAATCACTTGAGTATCGCACTGGATCACACTGTACCCAAACTAATCTACTGCATCTATCAATCCATCTGTGTTGAAGAATTCCCAGAATGGGAACATGTCTTCAAACAGTTATTTAAAGTATTTGGCCTGGTTAAAGACTTCATACAGTCTTCAGGGAAATGAAGAACATTGCCCTTGGTTCAGCTGTGCTGCAGATTGTAACAGCAAGTGAAGGGCTGTGTGCTTCTGAGCTAGGAAATGGGTAGATTGGCTGGAGCGAAATGGAGGACGGATTGCTTCTTAAGGACAGGAGATGGCAGGTAGCTCTGACAACGCACAAATTAGGAACTATACAGAGAAAGATATTTGTTGCTAGGAGAGTTATGTCCCGGTCCTCCAACTAGGTTAGTTCTGGGAACAAGCAGCAGGAGGAGCTTTACTGTATCATACCTGCAGACGCTTTGTGGAGGAGCATCAAGCCCTGCCATACTTCTCTATGAACTGTACTCTCTAAATAGGAGATGCGCTTCCCCCTGAGCTTAAGGGTCAAAGTCCACCAGAAAGGGCCTGCTTTAGGAAGGGGGTTAGGCTGGCAGAGGGCTTTGGAGAGTAGATGGTTTGGTGCAACCTTTCAGGTAACTGTGTGCTGTGTTGCGTTATTGGCTATAGGCTGAGTTGGAGCATGAGCGTTCAGTGATGCACTTCAGATGAGGATCAGAAGATGCAGGACTGCTGCTAAAGTTATGCTTGGGATTTCAGGAAGGTGGAGAGATGGAAAAAGAAAATAAAAAACATAGAAAGAAATGAAAGAAGTAGCTTGGGGAAAAGGAAAGTTGAATTTGGTTGTATCTTAAGTATGGAGATCATAGCTGGGGTGGCTTTGATTTTCCTGCAGTTCTCAGAGTTGTGTTTCTGAGGGGATGAAGGTGGGCACCAATAACCAAGCAGGGCAGCGGGCAGGCAGCCCACTGCATGCCTGGGTGCAGGATGCGGCCAGGCAGATCCTGAGCTCTTGGAGGAAGAAGAATGGGTCATGTCCAGAGCTATGTGCGTGCCCGGAATTTAACCAGAGGTGCAAGGATGTGCTGCAGATGCACAGGCCCATAATGCCTCTTTTCACAGAGGAAAACCAGATTTCCGTGGCTGTGTGGGGCATGAAGTGGGAGGACTGTCTGGTTTTGCTGTGTTCACCATGTGCCAACTCTGCCTAAAACATGTCCTGAAAGTGCCCATGGAACTTGTGGTCTTTTTCCACCTACAGAGTGATCTCTACTGGCAGCAGTTTGATTGTCCAATGGTCTGCTGACAGTTAATGATTGTCACAATTCACGCACACACACACAAAAAAAAGAAGTTATTTACCAATTTTCCTTCCTGTGGAGCTGAAAATAATAGCAAAATCAATTTAAACCACATAACACTAAGAAAACAAATAGATTATTCAAGATGACCAAATTAAGCTGCTCACAGAGCTCATGGTGGTTCTGGGCAGCTGCTGCTATGGGGCTCTGAAATATTATTGCTAGCTGCCAACTGTGTGGTGCATTGGGGCTTTTTGGGAGGAGGATTAGTCCTTCAGAGAGGGCAGGGAGGAGGGAAGTGCAGGCACTCCATTGCGTGGAAACTGTGAAGACAACTGCTGGTACAGGCTTAACAGCACTTGGTGTGGGCTTTTTTTATGATTCAAAAGAAGCACACAGATAATAGCAGTGGTACGAGTGGTAATTTCCAAGGTGAAATGTGGAAAACAAATTCAGAGTGTGAACAAGGTTGTCTGGTAATGATGTGGAAAGTCAATTTTCTCATAGCACAAGGCTATGTGGGGCAGTGGGGAACCTACAGAAATACTCAAACAAAAGCAGCATCTTTTACAAACAAAGGGGAAAGGAACTGGGATTGCTGATATTTATTTTATTTTAATTGTGTTACCTTTTATTACTGTGTTACTTGCAAGCCGTGGTAGGGTCAGGGTGCTAGATGGCACACTCTTGAGGTTTTTCCTCTTTTAATGGCTTATTCCTGGAACATTGTTTTATGGTGTTAAAGATTAAGCTGAGATGTAAAAAGAGGGAAGGATGAGACCTGGAGCACGGTGGGCAATGGATTAGTCAGAGAGAAGCTTTGAATAATGGAAAAATGTTCTCTTCTTTTTGGAGAGTGGCTTATCTGTAATAGTGACAGGATTGGGCTGTCACCTCTGTGGGCTCCCAGGAAGAAAGAAGGACAGGTGAAGAGAAGGAAGAAGAGTGACTACACAAGCTCTCCTGAGGAGAGAGCTGCAGGAGGGAAGAAGAAATGAGGCTGCTCTCCTAAGTCCATTGGCTGTGCCAGTGCCAAGGCAGAGGACCCCATTAGCCTTATGCCAGCCACTGGAGTCCTCCAGATTGGCACAGCAGCTGGGAGAAAAGCTCGGGGTGGATGCTGGTCATTCAGGATCAAGGGAAGGTTGTGTCACTGAAGTTGGTAAGGGCACTATTAGCACAACTGCTCGTAATTGGGAGGTAGGAGCTGGTCTTTAAGGGAAAGCTGCAAGAAAAGCTGTACAAGCTGAAACATAGAGCTTGTAGAGCCTGTATTTGCCCACCAACAATTATTCCGCTATTAGGACTTTACTCCTCCAGTACACACTAAGGCACACTTCTCATTACTCTATGGCTTTATCCAAATCCAATTCAGTCCCACTTATGCTTAATTTAGCTTTCTACTACCTGTGTCCTGTGAAGGAATACAGGTTTCCCTAGATTTAATAAGGACAGTAATTTTATTTATTTATTTATTTATTTATTTTGCTGTTATTTCCTCCTTTTTCTAAAGACATAGTCTGAGGAATTGATGCAAACTGGCTGATTCTCATCATAGAATCATTTGAGTTACAAGGGACCCCAGAAGGCCATCACTCCAACTCCCCCGCAATGATCAGGGAAACCTACAGCTCCATCAGGTACTCAGAGCCTGACCTTGAGTGCCTCCAGGGATGGGGTACCCACCATCTCTCTGGGCAACCTGTACCAGTGCTACCCCTCTTACTGTAAAAAACTTCTTCCTTATGTCCAATCTAAATCTCCCCTCTTTTAGTTTGAAACCTTTTCCTCTTGTCCTATCAAGGCACTTAGCTCTTCCCTTTTTGATGAAAGCATATGGCTCCTGGCCTTTAATTTTTATAGCCCTCACAATGGAGAGAAAACTGCTTTTGGAAAGCCACTGATACTTTCCCATCGCTACCTGGACTCCTGGAGTTTGAGGCTTCTGTTAATGTTATTCTGCCCCAAGAGAGGGGCTTCTTCAGCCACAATGATGTTCCCCTAAAGGTGTATACTTAAAACAGGATTAGCCAGCAAGCTGATTTAGGGGATGGAGTTAAGACAATGCAATCCTCCTAAATCTGGCTTTACATATAGAAAAAAAGCCTGGGGAAGAAGGGGCTGAGGGCAAGCCTGCTGCATGGCTGGTTATAGGAGGGCAGCCAGGAGGAAAAAAGCATGGATTTTAATGGGGAAGCATAAGCCTGTCAGTCTGAGAGACTGCTTTGTCAAGGAGCAAAAAGAGATCAACTTGCTGAGGGCCATGGGGCGTTCAGTGGGGCTGTCCATTGGGATATGAGTGGAGGAGGGTGTTGAGTAGACTTAGCAATACGAAACACCAATGCCCAGTCAATCACCTCTCTGCTTCAGCTTACAGTCTCTTTCCATCTTGCCAAGGAAGACTTGTATGCACAGCTTTTTAAAGAGGTGCAGCTCTTCCCCGGATATGGTGTGGCATTCTCTGGTTGAGGACAATTATGTTTTCTGGTCCTTGAAACAGCAGAACCCAGAGCTCCTGACTGCCACCCCCTCAGCACAATGTGGAGATGAAATGAGGCCTTTCCTGGAAAGACCATCATTCTGACAGGTGTGGCAAAAAGAAGCTGCACCCAGGAGGCAAGGGAGATGGAAGGTGCCTGGAGTTTGAAATGAGATTTTAAAGAATAATTAAAGCTTCTGCCACTGAAAGACGCCAATGAACTGACTGGGAATAAATCAGATGGCACTTGAAGGAAGTGACCTGGAAATATATTACTGCCTGTCCCCTAGCCAAACCTCATCACCATAGGGCGTCATTGAATGGCGGTGAGGTAACCCTGACCGGCGCTGCGAGGGCTCAGCTTGGGGCCAGGACCTGCTGTGCAGGCTCTGGAGCCTGCTTGGTGGCCTTTGTTCCTCCAGACCACAGAAACCTCTGCCCTGAGTAGACCAGCCCTTGTTGGTACAGTTTTGTCTCTTGAAAATGCACACAAAATCTTTTATTAAAAACCATACAGATGAGTTAACAGCTGGGAGAAGATGGAATATGATTAATGTCTTGTGAATTAGCCCCAGAGATGCTTTATGGAAATAAGACTTACAACACTATTTCATGTGGTCCTGAATGTGTTTTATATTTTTAAATGAGGAAAATGACTGTTTCTGTCTGCTCTGCTCCTTTCCCCCTGGGCCCCTGCAGAAACACGTGAGGACAGTGCTGGCTGATGTGGGATGGGAGGCTTTGGCACTGGAGGCGGCACTGGACCATGCAGTTAATTGAATGATCTTCCTGGCCTCGGTGCCTTATCAAGCAAGGAATCAAAATGTGCCCTGACATGTAGGTTGTGATTACAAGTCATTAACAGAGAAATTATAGATGCTAGGCTGGAAAGAAGGGATCTATCGAGATGCTTTGTCCATCTTCTTGTTGCTAACATAGGATTATTCTTGACAGCATATGGTTCGGTGCTTCCAGAATAATTTAGCTCCTGACACCTTCCAAGCAGCACAGTGCTTCAAGCAGTCCCACTTATTGCAGTGTTTTAAATCTTCTACTTAAGAGTTTCCCTCCAGAGTGCTTAAGTTGCTAAAGGGAGATGGTGATCTCTGTGGAAGTGGCTGTAGGTGGAGGTCCTGCCTGGCTGTGCACTCCAGCTCGAGTGGGAAGCTCCTGGAGACCTTCCTTGGGAGGGAAGGCAAATATCCCCACTGCCAAAAGGTATGCAAATGGAAGCATAATCCCAGGAATGGGGCATAGGGGATAGCTGGTAGAAATGAGCTATGGTGGTCCTGGGAGAGGAAGACAAACCAGGTGCAACCACCTGGGCATCAACACTAAAGCAATTGTACTACCGGTGATGAAGTGATGATAGAAGGCTTGTGAAGTGGCTTTGAGCTTCTCATGGTATTTTAGGCCGTTTATGCCCAAATCTAGTAATCTTCTATGAGAGCCCGGAGTTTTAAAAAGCAGTGTTCAGGTAAAAATTGTTTAGTCAGAACACCCTGAGGTTCCCTACGGATGGCAAGTTTGGCAGTGAGCCTTGCTGCCACGGCTCTGGCTCTGTCCAAGGTAACTTCAGCTGATCTTGACCCTAAACCATGCTGCCCTATTACAGGTGCAGGGACACTCCTGCAGCTGAGGTCGGCAGTGGTGCTAATGTCATGTGAATTCCAGTATTTTAGTTTTTATTACCCTCTAGTGGCAGAACTTGAGAACTGAAGTCCTAAATCACTATCACAGAAGGTTGCAAGATAGAACCTCATAGCTCATTATTCTCTCTCTCTTTTTTTTTTTTCCCTCCACTGATTCATTTGGAATTATTTTTTCCATTAGCTGTTGGCTTCCCATAAACTCAGCACCAAATCTCCGTGTGAAAGGGATTACACACACTTGTTTTACAGCCCATGGCTCCCTTGTTGTTACAGCTTCTTGCAAAATATAGCTTGAAGGCAGCAAACAAATCACAGAAGATGAATATCCTATAAATTATCTGGAAAATAATTTGGGATAGATTGAAGAGAGAGAGCTTCCCAGGGGCTCTGAATGTGCTGATGTGCCATCTTTGACCTTATCTATATACCAGTTCAATCTGCAATTGGGAAAGCTCCTATTTAAGGGCAATAGATAAGTAAGCGTACTGACATTCAGGTTTCAATCTGTCTGACAATGTAGCTGTACATCTGAGCATTTCTAAGATGTATGGCCCTCGTTTATTAAAAACAATAATAATAAACTAGATTAAGACAGCTCAGCCCTCAAACACTCTGTGCCCCTACACACATCACCTGCAAACTTTCTGTACTGTCAACTGATGGGAAGCTCACAAATACTCAATTTGATATTGAAATCTTCCAAGAACCCCTATCACACTCTTGATTGATTTAGTGTAGTTTGATTTGTGTCAAATCATTTTGTTGATGGTTAATTGCATCATAGCAATTAGAAGCAAGTAACTGTGCAGCACGTTGCAGATTCATGACTTTGCGTTCTTACAAAGGGATCCCAGGGAAATATGGCTGGAAAAGGAGTGAGAACAAGAAGTAGCCTGGCAACCTCAGCTGTTTGGTGAAAGGGAAAAAAAAAACAGGATGGAGGGGAAGGAATACGATCATCAGACAAAAAAAGAAGAGTTTTGCCATTAAAGGTACTAAACATATAGTGGTAGAAGAGTAAACCTGTCTTTAACTGTAGATCATAGAGAGGGAAGACTGCAGCTCCAAAGAAAGAAATGAAGCTGGAAGTGATCGATATGTGCCATTGACAAACCAATTTAAAAAAATAAACATTCCTGTCTTAGCCCCCATCTGACTCTGACCTTTGCTGTTTCCTGTGATGCAGCACAGTGCCCTGCACCTGTGCTGAAGAAATGTGCTTGCTGTGTGCAAGAGTTTTCCATAAGGTGCGTCAGGATTTGCTACCCGACTTTTGTTTTCTCCTCCTGCATTTATGTCATGCATACAACACATGCTCTTGCCTTGTGGTGTTTTTGCAGGGAGAAAGAACAGCAAACACTTCTGGTTTAAGTATACAACATCTGTAGCAGCCTTTCAGACACGTTCACATTGCTGTTTGGACTTTATGATGTCTTTGATTTGTTGGCAGTAGCAAAAGAGATGTTCAGTGCTTTAGGTTTTGGGAAGCGAGGTAGGTTCTTTCCGGGAAGATGAATAGTCAGTGCCAGGCCAATTGGCACGGCCTCTGAAGGTCCCAGAGGGCAGAACGCAATCTCTTGTTTCACTTCGGATGTCTCCATGTGAAGCTTCCACCCAAAGCTGTGTTTATTGGCCTTAGAGAGAAATAAGCACTTTGAGGAGTGCTTATTTCTGCAGGGAGAGACATGCTGAGCCCTTCTGCCTGTCCCTTTCCTCTGCCTTTGACTTTTATAGCCCAAGCAAAATATTTATCCACTCCTTGTCTTAACTTTTTGCTGATGATGGATAGCAAGAGCGTCAGAATGGCATCCCTACATTGCAATTCAGTATTTTGTCTCTCCATCCCACTTTCCTGCTTTCATTGTGCCACAAGGTCAGGGCCATAAAAGCCACACTGGAGATTCTGACTCCCCCTTACTGATCTTCTTCAAATGATTTTGTAAATCTGAGCCTACATTTATGGCTCAGCACCCGTAAGCGAGTTATAGCTGATAGATGAGGCAAGAGCTAAAAAGGGAAGCTTTCTGACATCACACCAGATTTTTAAAAAATTATGTGCATCTATTCTGGGAGCTCAGCTGCCGCGTTGGCACCACGCGGGACGTCGCTGCGGCCTGACGAGCTGTCGTAACAGCATGTGGAGAATTCAGGCAAGCGGGTTCAGTTCTGCCGCTACCGTCCCACTTCCAACAATGAAGCACAGCCCATGTCTGGCTGAGGGCAGTGGCTGCAGCAGGCATGGTGGCTCTGTGCTGACATATCCACTGCTTAAGGCTATTTCTGTATCACAACATCTGCCTCTGTCTTATGTTCGCACCCCACAGGGCGGCCCAGTTCTGCCAAGCATCAGTGCTGGTTGGTGCTGCTGATGCCCAAAGCGGTGTAAGAAAACATGGCCACCTTCTTTCCTTTTCCTCTGGCAGAGGATGGACAGCTGGGTGGTTCAGACCATCTCTGGGCAGTTCTGGAGGCGTGGGCTTACCACACTCCACAATCCCTCCTCATGCATAAGGTCAGCACCAATGACTTATCTAGCAAAGAAAAAAGCAGAACTGGCTTTTAGAACTGAAACGCTGAGAAATTAGTCAAGTGCACTTCATGCTTTTCCTTCAATAGGTTTCTTGTTACAAACGCTATCATGAAAAAAACATCTTGCTGCCAACTAGCACTGTGCAAAAATGCATCAAGCAGGCATCTCAGAGCCTGCAGAAGCCTTCAGATGCTTACACTTTGCTGGTTATACTAATGTTTTGCCTTGTCTGACCTATCTCCTCGGGGCAGCAATAAAAATAACCAGCTTCAGTCCACTACTTGGCTGCTAATAGTCCACTTGTAGATCCCAGTCCCAGCTGGGCCCTCTCCTGCCCAACGGCGGTTGTGCTCAGTGAGTGGCTGTTTGCATTTGCAGCCTCACAATAGAAGCAGGTGGCTGCCATCTTTCATGCAAGAAAGCCCTTTGGAGCAAAGAAAAGGGGAAAATGGGAAAAAATGCAAAGAGGAAAGCCTCTGTGCTGCTCTGGTTCAAATGGAGAGAGCTGGAAAACGTGCATAAATTAAAAGATAAGAACCGCACTTTGCCAGGTCACGGGAGGGAGAGGAAGAAATACTGCTTCTCTACCAACCACAGCATCCAGGACTTCCCTTCACTGCTTTCAATTCCTATCAGTATGCAGCACCTAAGTATTTTCCAGTGAAGCCCCAGCCCTCTGTATGGCTAATTTAAGCCTCCTGATTATGACTTTCTTCAGTGAGTTACCTTGTCTTGACAGCTTACAAGGAGTATGTATTTTCCCTGAGGTGCTGCAGACCAGAGGTGGAAACCTGCAGCTAAGCACAAAGAGAGAAATGGCAAGAAAATCACTTCACCGCTGCAAGCTTCCGAGCTCTTCTTTCTTGAGTAGGCGAAAAAGGAAACTTCTAAACTGCCTGTCACATCCTCTCACTGGTAACAACCATCACCTGGAAAGGGGACAGCGCTGAGCTCATCTCTGGGAAGAAACAATAGAGGAAAAGCACTGCGGAATGCGCTTGTTCAACACCACCACTGAGCAGGAGATGGATTTTACGTATCAAAGGAAATTCTGCTATTTTTAAATTGTTTTTCCACAAGCAAGTGTCAGAAATGAAGCCTTTGAAATGTCTTATCTTGAGATAACTTGTAGGGAGGAGGGCTATCAGTCCACCAAAGGACTTAATTTTGTTATTATTATTATTCAGAATTCCATTACCTATTCTGCTCCCCAGTACCTACTCCAATAGCACATCTGTTCACCCACAGCACGAGTACGTATGAGCAGACTAGAGGGGGTGGTTAGGTGCTGACTGACCTGGCTGGGGGATACATCTCAGCTCTGACCCTCCCTGCTCAATACACGGTGGGTGGGGATGGCAGCAGGCAGCCCTGAGCACATCCCACTGCTGGAAAGCCAGCAGAGCAGTATTTCTGGAACAACCAGATGAGAGCCACATTGAACATCGTCTCCACCATTCTGGTCATGCCCAGATGCTGCTTGCTTACAGGGAGAGAAAAGAAATGGTTTCTAGGTTTCCTGATTCACCCATTTCTTCTCATTTGTTCTTCCAGCTGAAGCCAACGATAAGCTTCCATACTTTAAAAAATGAAGCATAACTTAAAAACTATGAGACTCAGGGATTAACACTAACTGTATTAATATTTGCTCAGCAGATTAGCTCTGAAGAGCTGATAATTCATCAGCTCTTTGTTCACTGTGGTTTTGTGCCCATGAATTCCCTCTCTGGAAGTGGCTTGCTGCAGCATTTCTGTCTTTTGAGGTCAATGGGATGAGCTGCGTGGGTGTTTTTAGACACGAATCACATGCAAAAAGCTCATTCTCTTTTTTTTTTCCCCTGACATACTATACAGCTTTTAACAAAAACAGCCTTCCAACATCCCAGACTTCCTTTTCAACTGAAAAACAGAGCAAAGTTTCATCCTTGCTGATTGTTCTCTCTCATCCACAGTGGGTTTATCCACCACAGCAACACTGTGGTTCATGCAGGCACGTCCCAAGTGTCAGAGCTGAGGGAACGTGACTGCAGCAATGTAGGTAACATACCAAGCGCACTTTGAAATCCACATTGCTGCAATTTCTTGAAATCAGCTGAGGTTACGAACAGCCACTCAGAAAAGGGATGACCATTTGTGTCAGGACATCAAGCTGGGTGTTGAATTATCCCACCTGCCATCAGCAGTCATTTGGTTAATAAAGGAATGGGCCTCCCAGATCCACAGGGCCCTTCTCTGAGAGCTGCATCAGAGTAGATTGTTGTATTTGTGCTGGAATTACTCCACTGGGGGTCTAAACTGGCAATTTGGTCGTCTTTTGTTTTTTTTGTTTTTTTTTTTCCCCTGTCTTGTGTTTTGACTATGTAGATTAAATTCCTCTTGCTGTAATTTAGGTCTGTTTGCTGAGTTATGGTGACCTTGGGACGATGGAAGCCATCCCTGAAAGTTACCTGAGTATATGAGTAAAGGAAAGGCACTGATCACTAAAACAAAGACAGAACCCCAGAGGTAGGATGGGATGAATGACTGCCTGCTCTGTGGTGTACGGTGGGCCTGCCATTAGGAAATCCAGACTCACACCTCATCTTTGCTCTATATCCTTCAACAAGTCACAGGAATAGATTATAGAGTCTCATTTTGAGTAGGTGAATTACTGAGAACTGCTGCCTCAGAGGGCTTTGAGAAAGGAGGGGAAAGTCTGTTGTGACAGGACAAGGGGAAATGGTCTCAAACTAAAAGATGGAGACTTCAATTGGATGAAGTTCTTTTTTTACGATCAGGGAGCTGAGGCACTGGCATAGGCTGTCCAGAGAAGCGGCAGATACCCCATCCCTGGAGACACCCAAGGTCAGGCAGGATGGGGCTCAGAGCACCTGATGGAGCTGTAGGTATCCCTAATCACTGCAGGGGGGTTGGAGTGATGGCCTTCTGGGGTCCCTTCCAACTCAAACAATTCTACGAGTCCATAAGGATAACAGGCACAGTATCTCTGGCTTTTTGTGCCACAGCTACATGAATTCAAGTATGGAAATGCAAGAGGTCTCAGTTTCCAGGTCAGGAAAGAAGAACCGTGAGGAAAATAGGTATATTCAGTCTACTGAGAAAGAAATGTCCAGGAGGTGAAAAGAAGGGAGAAGGTAAGGAAAAACAACACACAGCGACATGCATCATGTCTTGTACCTTGCCGTTGCAGCTCTCCAACAGGGGAATGAGCTTTTATGGATGTATCTCTGCAGTGTTTGTTTTGTGCCCAGAACAAGTGTGCATTTATATGGACAATACACTGATCAGCAGCAGAGGGCTGAAGACGTGTTAAAAGCTTGGCATGAGGGTACCATCAGCTGGTTGTGAGTCACAGAATCACTTAACAGCTTAGGTTAGAAGAACCTCCAAGAGCATCTAGTTCCAGCCCCCTGCCACAGCAGGGTTGCCAACCACTAAATCAGGCACCAGATCAAGCTGACGAGGGCCATATCTAACCTGGCCTTGAACACCTCCAGGGATGAGGCATCCACAACCTCTCTGGGAAAACAGTGTCATACACTCTCTGTATTTCACCCTGTGGATGTAGATTATGTCCCAGGGCTCTCACCACACCATACATCATTAAATTAAAAGGAGCACCTGGGTTAGGTGAGAGGTATTCCAGCTGGAGCAAGGTTGGTGGTTTTGTTTTTTTTTTTTCCTTTTCTGACAGGAAAGTTTCAAGATAGAGAAACGTGAAAACATGGACACCTTGGGACATAGGAAGAATTTCTTAATCTGCTATTCAGCTAGTAGGCATAAATGCTTCCTCAATACTTGTATTTCTTAAGGTATGTCTCACTGGCCTCTGTCAAGAGCATGTAAAGGATGCACGAGCTGTCCTTGTATTCTGTCATGAGCCTCCATGCTTGTGCCCAGCTCAGCTGCTGCAGCACGCAGTGCTAGCTGCAGGCTGAGTTCTGCCAGAATGAGACTGCAAAGCTTTCTATAACATGTCCTGTACCTACGGTGCAATATGTTGCATAGAGCAGAAAAGACCAAAATCTGGCCCCAAGTCACTCTCTGTTCTTAGGTAATCATGGATATCTTCTATTTAAAGACTTGCCACATTATTATTACCAGGAGTTAAAATCTGTGATCCCTATGGACCTTTACAACTTGAGATATTTTATGATTCCACGGCATTATGCTGTCCCAGATGAAACTGATCCTTGTGTTTTAAGCAAAACAATAAAAGTGAACATGCCCTGCTTTTCCCCCAGCTCCTTGGTGGAAGATCACACTGCCACAGCCAAGAGATGGAAGCTGCCAACCACATTCCTCTCTTAGCTGCATCACTCCTCTCCTTTCAGTGCATCACATCTGGGGAAAGAAATGTCAACCCACTGTTTCTTCCTTCCCTCCCTCCCGCTCCCTTTACAAATCACATTCTTGTACGACCTTACTCTATTCTTCAGCTGAAGTTATTACTTTCATCACTTTATATTAAAATTAACAGCTTCTATTTGCAAATCCATACATCACTCTTTTAATACAAATAAATACTGGAAATTGAATACCCTCTGCTTCAAATCCTTGTAGGAATGGTAGGAGGAAGCAGCTATTGCTCAGTCACACAAATCCATCTTCTGGAGCCTGGAAACAGCCTTCATCAGAGTTGAGGATCTAAGAGCCCTGCCTGCAGCTCCCTTCCCCAAAAGCTGCCATATCATCATCCCATAGTGGCCTCAGCAGTGGCTACATAAAACAAATGGGCTGAATGGGGTGGGCACTGGCTGTAGGGGCCAATACAGCCCTGTTCTGTCACAATCACTGCAGCAGAGTCCAGGAGAGCCTAGCACATTTGCCTAACAAGTCACTTACTTACACACCCAGTACTTTGTGAGCCAGTGGGTGCCCTGCACCAAAGACTTTTGGTGGGACAGGTCCCCAGTGTTCTTCTCTCCAGGAGAACCAGTCCCTCCCACTGCTCCTCTGCCCTAGCAGGGATTGGAGAGCTATTCAAGCGATGAAAATCTCCTTTTCCCTGCTAAAGGAACTGAGGAAAGGAATAATGTTCATAACCAGCCCTTATAAGAATACCTTCTATTCATTCAGCTGTTACTAATTAGGGAATCAAGCCCTTACAGCATAACCAGCCCTGCAGTCTTCTGTCAGCCACACGATGGCAGAAGAATCAAAGACCTGCTTTTAAAACGCCTGCTGTAGATACAGAAGGCACTTGTTTTCACCTGCAGATCAAGAGCAGTTCTTGCTTCTCACAACCTCAGGCCGCACCAGAAAATCAGAATGGTAAAGAGAAGGTGTTTCACTATAAGGCAGCACCTCTGTAGCATCCGCACAGGGACATGGCTTTATTTCTTCATGCAGCAGAAGGACTCACCTCACACCATCACATAACCCAGATATCATGCAGAACCCATTAACCTTCATGCAGCTGCAGCAGCATAAAGAAAGGTCCCCAATATTTCATAGCATGAGACAGCTGGAAGTTCAGAGGCACGAGGCCCTGAGACAAGAGCCAAACCTGCTGTGCATGCAGTGGGAGAGGTCACCTTCAGAGGTCCCTTCCAACATGAATTACACCACAGACCCATCTGTTCCAGATCAGACTCACAGACAGTTATGCTCCAGAATCTCTGCACGCCCTTCCTATTGGCAGAGAGGTGTTGAAAAGGCTCAGTTTGAACTGGAGGGGGAGTGGATATTTTCCTCCCTATAAATCAATAGCTTTAAAAGCCCAGGAGCTGTGCTCACAGCATGGAACAACACCACTTTTCCTCAGGCAGCTCATGTATGGTTTTTACCTCATGGGTAAGAAATTCCAAAGGCACCAAACCAGCTTCAAGCAACATCTTTTTAAAATAAAAGAGGCCCACACCAGAGCCCTAAGCACTCAGAGAGATAAGCCCTACTTCAAGCAATCACAGCATGAAAAACGTTATCTATGCCACCCAGCATCAGATGAAATAAATCCAAAAGGGTATAAAACAAATACAACTCCACACCATAAAACCCACAAAACAGTGCCTTACCTCGTGCCAGTTCAACCAGTGCTGCTCCAGAGACAAAGTACACTTTGATCCTCACACCAAGACAGACAGCAACAAGTGTCTCTGAGCTGGAGTAGAGTTGCTAATGGCCACAGGTGGGGCTGTTTAAGGCAATTAGCGGCCAAACGGCTCTGGAAGTCATTGGTCTAACAAGCCTGCAAGGCCACGCACTGGTGGGGGGTTCCCATCTCCCAGAACAGATCATTTGTAACAGGTCAGTTTTTGCCATTCGTACTTTTAAACAGAAAGTTAATATCTTCAAGTGATGCCAGTTACGATTTTCTTCTGACTGACAGTGGTGATCAGCTGCTCGCTATCTGCTGGAATGACTGATGGATGGCTTAGGGCACAAAGTAGCACAGCTCTGGTACTCGTTTTCCCTCGGTGCAGTTATGATGATGTAACAGACATCGAAGCTCGGTGCGCTGCCCGCAGCAGGTGGCGCTCCCCATCTACAAATCACAGCATCAACGCCTTATTAGGATTGGAAAGACCAATCAGATCATCTAGTCCAACCACCACCCTATGCCAATACGACCGAAGCAGTCCCTGAGTGCATGCTAAAGACCAGAAACTGGGCGAAAGTGTTTCCCTTTCTTCCCAGCTGCAGCGAGGAGCCCCTCGCTGTTCTGTTATTCCTACGGAAGCCACAGGCTGGATCCAAGTCTCAGCTGAGAGAAATAAAAGCGGGATTAGCGGTGGGTATTGGACACCCAGAGCCTTTTGGACAGCAATATGAGAAGGGTAAACTTCAGGCATTTTGTGTCCTGAAAAGTCTGGGGCTTGGCAACTACAGCCAACAGATCGGCTGTGCTGCCTGCTGTAAACTGAAATGCCCTCTTCATTTCTCTGAAAAGAGGAAGAAATGAATGCACCAGAGAATAAATACGAAACGCAGCTGAACGTGGGATCATTGTGCTGTCATTAGTAATTCCCACCTTAAGCGTCACTTCAGGCATTCAGCAAGGGGAACCGGTGACCTGTTATAACTGAAACCTTTATATGACTCCTCAGGTGTGGGCTGGAGTCATTTCCTTCAGGTGAACAACAGAAAAAAAAAAAAAGAAAAGAAAAGAAAAAAAATAGTAGAAATTGGAGTTTGTTTGGTGACAGACATGGAATATATATTTGAAACTCATCAAGAAAAGTCATGCAGTTTTGCACAGATACATCCAGCTGATTTCCTTGTATTTTTCTGCTTTTCATAGTTGTTTATGCTCTGAGGGATAACATGAGGTTGATCTGTTCAAACCTTCTCCAAAGATCAATTACAACTTTTTTTTTTTCCCAGAAATTAAATTAAATCTATCTCGGAGATGCATTCCAAACAGTGACTGTTCAGCTCATCCAAGCAAGATATTCACCTGCACTGAATGTAGCTAGTTTCTGCTTCCAGCTATTAAGCTCTACTGGGCACTAAGGGTGTTCCCGATCCTCTTATAAATTTGTACAACTGGGCTCCAATTGAAATATACAAGGCACTGCTACCCTTATTTGATTTTTATTTTATATTTTTAACTAAGATATTGCAGCTTGGTGATAGCACTCTGCTGACAAATCACACACAGATGTGTTGATGGCAGAGCCGTGCACTTGAATCCACATGCAGCCTCCCACCCTTTGGATGTGCTGCCATCTGCAGCAGTACAGAGCAGAAAGCATCGATGACCCCCAAGCACATCTCTGCACAGCAGGAAAAAAAGCAGATGGAAAGCAAAATCAAACCAAAAAGTGGAAACTTCTTTAAGCTATCATCTTTGAGGCTATCATCTGCAGTGAGCAGCTAACATTTGTGGGACAATATGATTAAGAAGGAAGGCAAAGCAAAACTAGGTTCTAATTCATATGGTCTCACTTGATGTAGGGAAATGACTGTTGGACTCACAGCAGTAACGTATTTGGAGAAACTATCACATCTATTCAGCACTATTTACTTACTTTCTTCCCTTGGAAATGGCATTTTGGGAAACAGAACTCCTCTTTGATGTTGGCAGCTATTAAGCTTTGCTGAAGTCCACATGCCAAGGAGACAGGTACAGCCATCTGGAGAGTTCCTTTGCTTTGAGCATTCCTCCTTGCCCAAACCAAGTCCCTCCTTCCTCAGTGGTGCTGCTCTTTGTGCACTGCACAGCTTTCTCTGCCAACTCCCTTTACTTCCTTGGGTACTGCTGGAGATTTCGACCATTTCTACTCTGAAAATGTAGAAGAAATAATTTTTTAGTAGGGAGATTGCAACCTATGGCTTTTATATCCTAAAGAAATATGCATTCAAAACAATGTTATAAAGAGAAATGGACATTTTTTGGCACTTGAAGAAGAAATGTTGTGGGAAGTGAGTAGGTGAACTTCACAGCAGTGTGAACTGGCACATCTCACATCATGCACCTGAAACTCAGTCATTCATGTGGTATCACTATTATGAGTTAAGAACAAGAAGAAACTGATTGTGCTGTCAGTCAGACACATCTGGAGAGCTCCCATGCTTATTTAAAAACTAGCGACCTTCCCAGAGCCAGCAAACAAAACTGAAGCCAAGAAGTTTCTACACTGTAAAACACTGAAGTTCTCCAGACTGAGCCAGATGTACCATTGTGACAAGCAGCACAGTTGTCCTGAGGTGGACATACTTCTGTCAACCCCCACATCGGCTCCATCCATATTTCATAATTTACTTCGTTTAGTACACATTGCTTTCCACATCCCTTCCCAGCTGCATTTTTCACAAAGTAACTTTTTTAGACAAAGAACTTCCCACAGGAATGTGAGGGAGTCTGCCCGATGAAATATCGACTCCCCCAGCTCAGATTTTCAAGCACCGTTCAACAGCTCTGCATTGACTAATGGCTATCACAGCAAATGGATTTCCACCTTAATCTTTAGTTCTCGTCTGAATGATATTAATACACACTGTTTGTCGCTAATGAGCTCTAGAATATGATGTTAACAGAAGCAATTAAGGCCCAGCATAACTCTGCAACACCGTGGCGGAGCTGAATATACTGCTAATGAATCACTTCCATAGTTCAGTTCCAGTTTCGTTACTGCAAATTACACCTCACATGAGTTACACTCATCTCAGCTCCCAGGCTGTTGGCTTTATTTTTAATATTTATGTTATATCACTTGTGTGCATTTGGAACGTTGCTCACATAAGAAAGAAGCATATAGATGTACCCTATATGCTGCCCTAGATATCTTTTTATTTACTGTTCACTGATGACAGCTACCTTCAGTAAGAGCTGCCTTATTTGGACTGCCATTTCCTGTGCATGGCATAAATTTAAAGTCTTTTGGGACTGACTCAGCCCTGAGAAGGAAGCAAAAGCTGCTACTCGAGAGCAGCACTCCCTAAAAGATGAGAATTGCTGTAAGCCTCTAACTTGATGACTTGGTCCTACACCAGAACTTGGACAGTTTTTGTCACTGACAACTGCAGGAATCAGCAGTAGAGGAAACCAGGCTTGGAACAGCTGAGCCTTCCTATGTGCTGGTGCACTGGGCAACCCACTCATTCTGTCTTGTCTTCCAGGTGACTGAAGAAAACCACAAGTAACATAAGACAATCATTTGCTCACGTACTGCGAGAAACTTCTGAGAGAAGCCAATGCCAGTTTGAATTTGCTTTTCTCAGATATTTTGGGAGGAGGCTCAAATTCTGCCTGAAGGTGCTCTGTCACTTGAACAGAGAGAAAGCCAAGAGCAGTGAAACTGCTTCCTTTCATACGCTCAGCTTTGTGCTTCACTGCTCCAGAGCTGGCATTCTGCAGCTGCAGTGATTTCTCCTTA
This sequence comes from Callipepla californica brunnescens, assembly GCA_023055505.1. NCBI lineage: Eukaryota > Metazoa > Chordata > Aves > Galliformes > Odontophoridae > Callipepla > Callipepla californica. Next base: position 8,778,542 of record JALIRH010000013.1, read on the forward strand.
AATGAGCTCAAAATAAAAGTTTGGTTGTTTGTTTTTTAAGTGGGTGATCTGAGTGGCCTTTTCCAACTTCAGTGATTCTATGATGCTCTCAGCCCCAGCTCTGGTTGGTGCCTTAAAACATCCATATGAAACAAAACACAGAAAAGTGGAACATACAATTTCTATTTGCTTTCTGCTACAGGTGTTATCAGCACGTCTGCAAGCATGCTCTGTGCTTTGATTTTCCATCTCCTACCGATGCTTAGTACCAAATTAGTCAGCAGTTCCTTTTTTATTATTATTACTCTTAAGGAGCTATCTGAGGGCCAAGATCAAAGCGCCGAGTGCATCATTTCATTGCGCTGACTTCAATTGCTGTGTCACTTTAATTTGCAGCCACTGAAGCACAACCTCCCCAAAAGCAAAGGGAATCCTCCTGCAATTAGCCTGTGCTCAGCTCTGTGCTGCAGCAACATCCCAGCCACAGAGCCCAGCAGAGCCTGCAGGTTGGGGTGCAGCTCTGAAGTGACACAGCTGTGTCACTGCAGTGACAAAGGGAGACTTGCTGAGACCTTTGGGAGCAGAAATGATCGGTGGAGGAGCTTGTTTGTTTTTGATATGACACATGAAGGGAAGTTGAAAGAAGCTTATTTCGTGGAATCTTAACTCAGTAAAAATAAGGTTATTGAGAGACTTGTGAGCACACAAGTCTTCTTGGTTTGCCCTGCACCAAACAATGCACTTCTGCTGAAAGAGATCAAAATAGAAGAGCTATGGTGTAAGTGTTGGAAAAGAATTAACAGTAATAGCCAGTTATACAGCACTTCTGTTGGTGTGTGGATGGGTGAGCCCCCTCTTCTCCACATCCAGCTTCCTTGTGTGGTCTCCTGATGCCATAAATTCTATAGCTTCCTTCTGGATTTTCCAAACACAACTCAGTTCTGCTGATCTAATCATTCCAATTCAGATATGAGAAATGACATGAGGTGAAACAGTGCCACTTTTAGAACTGCATGATGTGGCACAGCATAGAATCACAAAATCACACAGTGGTTGTGCTGGAAGGGATCTTAAGCCCACCCAGCCCCATTCTGTGCTGTGGGAAGGATGCCCCCACCAGCTCAGGCTGCCCAGGGCCACATCCCACCTGGCCCTGAGCATCTCCAGGGATGGGGCACCCACAGCTCTCTGGGCAGCAGTTCCAGGTCCTCACCATCCTCTGAGTAAATAACTTCCTCCTAATATCTAATATATAATCTGTATCTCCCCCCTTCATTACCATTACCACTAGTTTGTTTGATGACAGAAATGTCACCCCGTGCTGGGCATGGGGCATCAGACAAACACATCTCCATCTGCTCAGACATGCAGTTCCTCTGAAAAAGGAGAGGTGTGGGTAGAGGAGTAAAACCATCACTCCATTTTACAGAGGCAACCGAGGCGCCAAGTAACAAGGCAGATTACCCAAGCTCTGCAGAGAACCTGGGACACTTCAATCCTCCAGGAACTCAGCGCCAACCCCCCCAAGCCAGCTCTAACCTCCAAGGAGGCTCTGAAGCAGAAACACTCCGCAGAAAAAAAAGAGTCTGAAAAGCACAGGAATCGGTGCGGTGAGCGCTCTGGCACCCACCCTCCTGCCTCTGCCTTTGTGCCGGTGCTGGGGGCTGTGGGTGCTGTGTGAGGCACCTGCGGCCGCACAATGGGCTGTGGGTGCTCCGGGGAGAGCCAGATTGATGCTTTGTGCGCGGGGGAGGAGGGCTGTCACTTGAAGCCATGTGAACCCAGGCTTTCGGGGCAAGGAAGATTGACAGCTTTTGTAGGTTGCAGCTCTCTTTCAAAGCTCTGCTTTATAGACTGTAGGTTAGGGGGCCCGGGCTTTCACTCCCATAATTCGAACAGGGCAATCGTGAGCATTGAGAATTTCTCCTCTCTCTCCCCCCCCCCCCCCCCTCCTTCTCTCTCCCTTCTTTTCCTTCCCCCCCTTGTTATGCATTAAATGATTTCAGTGGAGGAATGTGCAGCATTAATTAGAATTGGTGAGCAGATACCGAGGGGAAAAGTTTCTTCACAACAACTATAGGAGGTGTCAGTGCCACAAAGAGGGTTTTGTTTTCGCTCTCCCCCACATTATCAGTGCAATATGTAAGGTAGCGATTCTTTTCATTTAAATTAAGTGGAAAGCTACTAAATCTTGTTTTATTCTCATAAAAAAAAAAAAAAAGAGGAAAAGATCCTTAACACTTATCTCTTAACTTCTTTTATTTTGCAAGGTTTGTGTTTGCTTTTGCTTTCAGTCCTCCCCATTAATCGGCATGCAAAGATGTGTATCCAGTTTTGTGTATCATTTAGCTCCTACAATTATAGGCAAGTACAACTCATATATAGGATTGTCTCCCGATTAAAGCAACAACGTTTCCATTTAAAATCAAAGGCGCTGCTGCAGGAGGACGCATTGAGATGCAGAAGTGTGGCTGGCCGCTCTCGGTGGGGATTTCCGAGCTTCTTTCAACTTTCTAAAAAGAAGTTAAGCTAAAAGATGGGCTGGAGCATATCAAGTGAGAGCTTAGCAGAAACACTCATTAATATATTTATATGCGTGCTTTTTTTTTTTTTTCTTTTCTAGTTTCATTCCTTTAAAACTTTTCCTAACGTTATACATGAGAGTTTTTAAGTATTTTCTCCCATCAGATGTACACAGTTTATAAAGAGTAATTAGAAAAAATATGTATTTAAATAAATCTGAAGCAAGTTTTAACACCTAACAACAGGCAGAAGCCCATGCCATACACGACATTATAATATTTCACTTTTTTTTAATTATTATTATTTTTATTTTTAAGGATTTGAAAATAACCAAATTGTGACCACCGCAAAGCTCCATCTGGTCAGACATAAAAGGGAAACAGCTCTCTCCAGAAGTGAATCCCTAAGGCTCCATGCAGATCTTCCAGCAACACGTGTGCCCAAAACATGAAATACTTCATCCATAGCATCAGTCAGCAAACGCTGCTGGTATTCGAAACCAGAGCTTAAAAATAAGCTTTGTTATTGAGTATTTTGCTCATCGTGGACATGAGTATGTCCTCGTGTGACTGATGGGTTACTGGTGGGAGACACAAAGTAGGGCTGCATTTCGCAGAGCCCAGCAAGGGCCCAGCAACTTCAAGAGCTGCGTAGGGATGAACAACACAGAGCCCGTGTGAAGGCAGCGAGAAGCACTTCTGCCATGCATGGGATACAGCTTTTTAAGCTCAATAAATTTTACTCAGCACAAAGTCAACTCATCCTTCTGCCAGGATGCTTTCTCCCACCACAAATAGGAGGGACTTCACTATTAAATCTGACAACATTGTGAAGTAAAAAGTAACAATAATCATAATACTGAGAGCTATTTTCCACAGTGCAGGGAAAGAGAAAGTAGGGTCTCAGCTCCAGCAGCCAGCATTCAAATCCTGGAGCCGAGGTGAGCACAGGCTTGCCTTGCAAGCTGCACACCGTGCCCAGCTCACCCACTCCAGACATGCAGTACTGCTACACAGCTCACTCTCGCATCTCAGCCCAGGGACCATCTCCCCATCTCCCGTTCCCCCCTCTTTGGACCATGCCACCTTCAGAATTATGCATCCCCCATGCATGTAAATGAGAGGGGTCCAATTACACGCGAGGGAGAAAAGGTTTAATGAATCGTGAAAAAGCAAGGGTTGCATAGAAGAAGCTCAATCCCAGTGCCCCCTCACTCCCCCTCCACTTGGAAACGTGCATTTCTCATTTATGAGAGTGAGGAGAGAATGCAGAGGAGCGGACGGGAGAGAACCACGGCAGAATGAATACAGCGTTTGTTGGCATTTATCACAGCCTGCACTTGAAATCTGTGATACGTACTTCTGAAGGAGAAATAGTTAAGCACAGAAGTTACGTTCCTCTAAGCAGCATAAACAAATACAATACGGGATTGTAGTTAATTCTCTCTACATTCAAGTCTTTCTATCTGGAGTTCATCCCTTCTCTTATTCTCCTTTCCTCTGGGTATACTTAAGAACTTAGATGAATTGAAAAGGCAAAGAACATGCAGAAAGTGGTTGTTATTAACGAGGTCCTACAAAATTAAAGCATATGGAAAGCTCCCAGTAGCCTCATGGCAATTGTGCAGCATTGTGGTCCGAAGTTGTGGAAAGAAACAGAAATGTAACAGTAATTATCTGGTCAGTGTCTTTAAAAATTGGCTTTAAAGTTTCATTTGTTATTTGGGTATGGCAATAGCTGTGAAGCTGCAGGTGGCAGTGATCTTGTTAAGGTAGCACATAGTCTTAAAGAACAGCTTCCACAATAGGGAACAGCAACAGGAAAACCCTTCTTGTGCACTCATTTGCACAGGTGTGTGAAGTTACTGCAAGCTCCAATCTCTTATTAATTTGATCTAGAACTGAGTGTATCTGGGGCAGTCCAGATCCCTTAGGGAAAGGAATAAAAGGAACAGTATGAACGTGCTATTGCAAGGATTTGCCTGTCCCCACACCCATAACATCTGCAAACCCACACTCTGGGCTTTCCCACAGAGATGTCATTGCTGAACAATCTCCTGACAGCCTTCTCTGTCTTCTTCACAGAGGGTGTCACAGAGTGCTGAATTACTGGCCAGGTTCATACCAGTGGGTGCAGTTCCATGATCTGACTGAAAAGGGTTGATAACTTACAAGTCAGAATAACCAAACTGCTACTTCTGAGCTTAAGAAAGCAAAACTTCTCAGTGAACTTACAAAAGAAAAAGTAGAGAAAATACCCTGAAGAGCACACACCGAAGACCAAATTTTAATCTAAACCACTTTTCCTTTGTCTGACCCACAGAAAGACTCTGTCAGCTGGATAAATAAAGCCTTGCTCACAAACTAGCATTATAGAAGCCCAGAGGGGAAACGTTCCCCTTAAGGCACAACTTTCAGAGACACCTGAAGGCCTGTGCATGTCCTTCACAGCCCTGAGCTGATGTCTTCTTCAAACACTTTAGCTGAGAGCAAAGTGCCATAAATGTTGTGCTCCGATACCAAATTTGGGCTGAGATTTCAGAACCTTCTAGTGAACAATTCTCACGTGCACATCAGACTCCTTTCTCTTTGAACTCGTAGCATTTACACCTGTTATTAGAAAACAGCATCATATACAACAGTGGTACAGAAAAGAGGCTCTCTGGAGCTCACAACTGCAATACATTTCATCAAGGAAGTTGGGAAAAGCAGTATTTCCTGTTAGCAGTTTCAACAGTGGGGAACTAAACTGGCTTTCGTGAAGAACCAGACACCATTTGGGTGTGAAAGACATTTCTTTGCATTTGTTTTCCAGTAGGTATTAAGATATTTCAGGCCAATGCCTTCTCAATGCATTTTGAGGATGTATTTATTTATATATTTATTTTAATAAAGCAGTGCACAAGGATGGCTCTTTAATGATATACCAATCAAAAAGAAATTGCAATAAAATAGATAAAGTAATTCACGTGGGGTTTTTTGAATTGTAACTTACCAAACCAAGGAGAGGAAGAAGCGTAAGTCCACATAAATACTCCATTCATCACTGGCCACAAGCACACTGTACAATTTTTGACTCCAAACCATACCCCTGCAAACTTCTTCTCCATCAGCTTTCTCTATATGTCTGTGTTTTGTGCTTTGCCATGCTACTGTTTCTCCCCTGGCCAGGCAAGGTACATGCTTGGGTCATGGTCAGTTGGGTTCAACCTCCACCTCCTGGAAAGGTGGTGGTACCTTCCTAAGGTCTCTCAGCAATGGGGTGGGAGTGGACTCAAGGAGCCAAGTCCTTGCCACTGAAGTGCACACAAGCTATCCCAGGCTCTCTAACACATCCCATTTTGCCTCGGTTAACTTGATGGTGACAACATACACACCTTGCCTGGTCCACCAAACCTGAAACCTCCTATTAATTCTGTGTATGACTCATACCAAGAGGAGCACTGACAGAGAGCCAGAGGGGAATGGTACAAAGTAGAGAAGCCAACTGAAATAGCAGAGATCTCTCCGCTTTGGTCCACCAGCTTTGGCACATCTATCCGTGAGATCTAACTCCATGTGAGTTACATTTTCACTAATCAGTGCTGATTTTACAACCCAGGCTTTGACTATCTGCATGAAGGCATGTGCTTTTCTTTCAGCAGAAAACACAGTAAAACTCACTTTTAAGTTGTTGTAGATTTCTTTTTTAAATGGGGAAACGTGAGGTAATTAAGGAAATCATGCACCATGCCATGTGGAGGCCTCCTGACAAATACAACTTTGGTGGCCATGACCCTGGCCAGAGGAAGAAGGCTGTGATGTCACCTCATCCCCAAGTCCCAGTTTCACGGATAGTATCTCTGAAAGGAATTGTCTAAAGGAGATTGTTCCTTATGAAAAGTTCACATGATGGAGTCTGAAGGGCTTGTTTCACTTGAAGCCCAGCAGGACAGAGCTGTTTGGAAAGAAGCATTCAGTGTGTTCTGTTTGGCTGAAAGCTGTCACAGTGAACAAGTACTTAGCAAACAGCATGAACAAGGATTTGAACTAGAAAACTAGCAGGGCCCTGACAACATTGTAATAGTGGGCTTGTCTGCTCAGAGCCTGTACAGTGATACATGGGGGCATGAGACAGAAAACAGAACTGGATTTTTCTATTTTATATATATATGTGTGTGGGGGGGTTTGTTGTTTTTTTTCCAGTGTAACAGGTTATCACTGTTCTGCTCATGTTCACATTACCATGGTCACCTTTGGCATCAGTGGGAAGAGAGAGCATCCTGGGAGAAGGGGTGTGGGGCAAAAACACAGCCCACAGGGTGAACTAACTGATACACTAAAAAGCAATTGGCTCTTTTCTATTGTCCTGGTCTGTTAGGTTTTTATTTCTGTTGTGAAGGTCTGACACTGTAAGGTGATTCTCCCTACACTCTAATCCATGTTTAGCAGTGAGCAAAAGCCATCTGAGTCCCAGGTGAACGCTATAGGTTATCTGCAATCCCACACAAAGTACCAAGCACCTCTCTGCTGCTGACCCCATGCAGGTACAGGAACCCAGCACCCAGTAAATGCTCCTCTCCTTCTCCCCCATCATGCAGGACACCACTGACTGCAGTACGAGATTCAGATAGGAAACTAGAACAGAACGAACAAAACCTCTCAGTTCCACAATCTGCAACTGCCACCTTATTGCTAAAGGAAACCTCAGGAACACCAGCCACCCCTTTCCACTATGATGACAAGTTTATACAAGAATAATTCCAAAAGCTGCAGTAAATAACTTATGTGTTGCTTCTAACACACCACACATTTTCCTAGCTATTGAACATTTCTATCTGATGTCCTTCCTTGCTATTTCTTTCTCAGCTTGACTTCTACCATTCCATTTACACACACACCCAGAAAAAAAACAAACAAACCTGTTTCCTTCCTTCCCTTTACCAGGACAGAAACTTATGAACAGTTTAAGAGCAGAGCCAAGCACAGCACCCACCTTTTAGACCTGCTTCAATAGGCTTAGGATGAAAAAGCTCTTTCTGACCTATAAGGCCAATATACATCATTTCAAAATGATGTCTAGCCTCAGTGTTGCCCACATGCTGCACTTTGTACCTCTTGATATCTAAGGTATATCTACTCTTCCTCTGAGGCCTTACCCTTAACATTAAGGAGATTTCAGATCTGCAAAAGCAGGAGTGTCTTTAGTAATCCACATGGGTAAGTTACCCACTAATATCCTTCACAGCTTGGTTTTGGGTGAGCTGTGTTTCAGGGAACCCAGAATTAGCACCTCTGAAGTAACAAGTATCATCCAGATCTGAGGAACACAGTTTATCACTGCTGATACTAGGATTTATTAGTCTGCTAATTAAAAGGTAAACTGAATTAGATGTTCCCTCAGGCTCAAAAAAACCTCGTGAGACTGAACTTCTTTCAGTGACACCAGAAGAGAGAATCTCTCTCTGATAGCCCCAACGCTGGTAATTCCATTACAGGTTTCTTATCACCATTATCGTAACCATTTTTCAGCAAGGCAAGTCTCTTTTGCAAGGAGACCAACTATGGCAATATACCAATCCTTATGCTGCATCAAAGCTACCACCTCATGTCCTTTTTGCAGCCTCTGCAGACAGCAGTAGGTGTCTGCTCTGCAGGCAGCTGTTGCCCCATCCACAAGTCACCAGTGCCCAGCTGCTTGCTACCACCCTCTGTTGGAGGTTTCCAGTCCCATTTGCTTGATTTGGGGGATGGTTTCTCAGAGCTCCCTCAAATGGTTCCAATTTAATTTAAAACAGGATAGCCTGAGAGATTTTGAAGGGAGAGAACACTCATTTTATGCCCTCAGCACAGGTCTGAGAGCTAACTCCCACACAGAGGTGACCTCCAGGTAGAAGTGCTGATGTTTCCAGCTGCCTATGGAAGATGTACACTGATCCTGGCACAGCTGCAGAGCAGCAGGATGCAGCCACATCTCCCACCTCTGCCCTCCATCTCCATAAAACAGCTAGTGCCCCTGCTTTTTGCCTCTATGTTTGCAAGATGACCGTGTCTCACCTGCACTCCTCCTTGCAGCCTTTGCAGCACCACAAACAGGACCATGGCTGTGGAGCTGCTGCTAAAGCTGCTCCTGTGCTTGCTCAGAAAATAGCAGCAATGCCTTCTGTCCTAACTTGTCGTAGAGAGAAGAATTGTGTCTCCTTTCGCTAAACCATATCATTGTCTTTAAGTTGCTCTATTCCCAGGCTAGCCTATTTTTAACCTGTGCACTGTTTGAAACTGTAAAACACAGAGCCCCTTTCATGCAGGGAGGGATGTGTTCCTGCCAGCTCCCAGTGTTCTAGGGAAGGTGCCAGCTCCCTCAGCATGCTGATCCCTGCCTTTTGGCTCCAGCGTTCAGAGCAGTCTCTTTGCTGTGAGTTTTCCCAAAACAGCTCTCTGTCCCCTCCAGCATCGTGCTTTCCCCACTGCCTGGTAACAGCATGTCAGGTCCATCCATCCCCTTCAGCACTGCCTTCCCCAGCAGGGCAGCCCGAGTGAGCAGTCAGACCCTCAGCCACAGACAACGGGGGCATTTGCAAGAACGAAGGATTTCTACTTGCTGAGTCCCATTTAAGTCTTTGTCAGTGAGGCTGCAGCAGTGCAGCTGGAGGGAGGAGGGAGGTATCACCCTGTTCAGCTGTCCCAGCACTACACACGCAGAGCCTGAAAGCATTGCCACTGCAGACAGTTATCAGCCCCCTGACAGACTTTGCTTGCGAGCTCTTGTTCCCGGATCCAACCAAAATGAACAGATTTTGCAGAAAGGGAATGTAATTTTAAAAGTCCCAAGTTAATCAAATGCTTTAAAAACACAGTGCCCACAGTACAATGGCTCAACTTTGTCCTGGGTGTCAGCCCATTCACTTCAGCAAGCTTATGCCAGAGATGAATTTGCTCTGGTGCCTTTGTCAATAAAATTCTAGATTAAAAGAGACCCTATATAGAACTGGTCCCAGAGGTAATTGCTAGTTAATCAGCCAATTAACTGACCCAACGAGTAGGAAAAGGGGAAGGGGGAGTAAGGGGGGAAAACAAATCAGTCAAGGTATGGTAGAACATAATTCTTTAGGAGTTAATGTTAGAAACCTTTTCAAAGGGATTACAGCCTACCTTGACTCATACTCATTTCTTCTCCCCCCTCCTCCCCCCCTTCTCCCCCCCTTCTCCTTTCCTTTCTCTCTTCTTCCCAATTTGTAATTGTTGGTTCCCCTAATTGGCTGATTAACTACTTATTACAGGCAGACCTGGAGGTATGTGGGATCCCGTTAGCTACGGAACTTGATTTCATCTCGAGAAGCAGTGCTGAATGCAGCGGGGCAGCTGCAAGGGTCGTTTTCCTCCGAGCCAGTCTGATTACTTGGAGTAAAGCTGAACTTCTTTTGAGAAGATTCTTTTTAAAACCAACTTCTATTTTATTTATTTAATAAACAACTGGAAAGGGAAGAGCTGTTTAACGGGTTGTTATGCAAACAGAATGATTTCTAGCAATGGAGTTTGTACCCCTCAAACTAATCTGTTTACAATTCACTGGTATCATCACCATCAAAGTATTTTGAGCTGTTACAGCTGCTTGATGTTATGATAACAGTGCCAACAGAATTAATCTCTAGTTACCTTTGATAGCCTTTTTACCAGCAGCTAACCTGGGAAATGAGTCCCGGTAGGGAAAAGGGATAGCTGAGAAAGTTACCATCCTTTCTTCTCCCTGGAATCATGTGAGGAAATGAGCAGAGCTCACCTCTGCAGATGTTGGCATTGTGTTGGATTGATGCTGTGTCTCTAGGTGAGGGAGGTACCAGGGTAGCCTGGTGCATCCTGGAACCACGCAACCAAGCAGAAATTCAAAGATGTTCTCTGATGCTTCAAAGAGTTTTGTTGATTGTGCAATGTAAGGCAAATCTTGCAGCATCTAATTAATGTGTCCGTTCCAGCATCACGTAGATGAGGACAGAGCTGCTTGAAGCAGTGACAGCGTAGCTGGGCAGTTCACCACGTTCCACCTCTCTAAAGTGATGCCAGTCACTGCCCATGGCTGCACATATACATGCCATTTTCCAATGTTGATTTGTTTTGAGCTCTCACCCTCCCATGATTTTTCATAAAGAATTATTTTTCATAAATAATAATTCCCTCTCCTCACTGCTTTCTGCTTGGACAGCAAACCCTCCAGGAGCAATTGTTCAGGGACGCAGGGACAGGAGAGGGTTCTCCTAACATTCCCTGTATTGCACAAACCTCATATCCTAATTCCATTTCTCTTCTTCACTTTTGGAAGAAAGTTTGGGATTTTAGTTCCATTTAAGGTTTGTAATGATTTCTTCCCCTTACTCCTATTTCTCTTTTAGCAAGAGAGCAGTCTGAGCCCAGGCAGCCCATCCTCAACTGCATGTAAATCGCAATCTGATTAGGAAGTGATATATTCATCTCTAACTTCTGCATAAAAGTTATTCAAGTATTTTGACAAAATAAGTGCTGTTTACTTTATACATTTTCTGCTAATTCTAAAGATTTCTGCAAACCTAAAGGATCTCATGGAATTTAGAGGCTTGTGGCTTTGCTATTGAAAGTATAAAGGCATGCTAAATTAAGTTGATTTGCCTGTGAAAGAAACACGTCCATTATTCATGTCAGGGCCCTGTCACATCAAATTGAGGGAGTGAAGAAAACCCTTTTTTATCATCGTTTAGGAGGGGAAAAAAGAAGAAAAAAAAAAACGAAAAAAAAAAAAAAAACAACAACCATTGAGGGACTGAATTTCAATTGGGAGAAAGTCAGTCTGAAAGCAAGGTTAGGAAAAAAAAAGTTGGGGACATGTCTAATGTTGGAAATCAGCAAAGGGTGGATTGATTTAACTTTGGCCGGGATCTCGCCAATAGAAGCCAGGAGGAAACTGCAAGCAGCGAGTAGTACACACAGTGTCGATGTCTCTCATGAGTAAACTTGTCAAAAGCAGTTAAGCTAACTCAGATTTAAGGCTTTTCAGACCCATTTTTCTCGGACGCCTCAGAACAGAGGTAAAATTATTAAACAGCGCAGCGCGTTGGTGTGCTGCTCATATTTTTATTCACTAGCTGCGGTGTTATTTAATCCTCGTTAGCAGACAACGTGCAGGGGTCCTTTTTAAGCTTTTTTGAGTCTGATTTGCTTTCAATACGGTTAGACTAGATGATCTTTGGCGATGTTTGCCGATCTTAAGGATTCTGTTTCTACAGGGCGTTCTTTGGCTGTGTGAAGCTGCAGCACAGGAGAACTGACACAACCCAAAACATTTCTTACCACTGCAGGACACACAGGACTTCATGTAGCCAGAAAATAATTTTCAGCCTACTAAACTATTCCGACAGAGAAAAAGTTACCTGAGAAACTGCATTGAGAATCGGTTTACACACTGAAATTCTTCTCGTTGTCTGCTTATAATTTCTCATGTCTCTCATTCATTTAACAAAAGGAAAAGCGTACAGTTCTCCTCACTACAGCTGTTTCTTAATCTTAAAAGCAGCATGTTAAGCGGCATTTCACAGTCTCCTGCTCAAAGCCTAATTGGTTTAGACTGGACACCTCAGAGGTATTCTTTAAAAGAAGTCCAGTTTTTATGTCTCACGGTATTACACTGTACAAAGGGTAATTCAGCAAGTTGTTTGTCTTAAATCATGTTTCTGGATACCAGACCTACACATCATTTCATTTGGAGATTTGTTTTCCTACCTTTTGTTTTTCCCTAACCCCAGAGCCCTTAGGTTAACATGTTTTCTGCTTTAAGCTCTTATTTGAAAGACACTTTACCACCTCATCCAAGCGCTCTCTCATGCTTCCCAACTTCAAAGTCTCAAGCTGGGAAAGCAAATCTGAGTCCCAAAAGCTGGACCCTGCGGCTTATATAGGGCCCTCTGCTGAAGTTAAGTTCTTGTGTTTAATTGAAAATTGCAGCCAGTGTAAATAGGAGTTGGGTTGCGGCAATCTTGCCTCAAAAGGAATTACCTCGTGGAGTGGCTGCACTGGGGTAAATAGAGGGGATAGAAAAAGAAACAAGAGAAAGAAAAAAGCCGGGGGTAAAAGAGAGAGGCATTGTGCTGGGGAAGTAGCATCAAGACAAGGATTAATGGCTGGAGGAATTGTATTTTGTGTGCTTTCAGCAACATTACAATCTCCCAACAGTAAGTGTTACTAATAAGCGGCCCAGTAAAGAGAGTTCAGCGCTTCAAGGGAAACGGGAACATCAGGCTCTGTAAATAGCAGAAGACTTTTATTCCATGAAGACCAAGCAAAGGGCAGCTAATTTGTTGATTTTTAGTACTTATATTCGGATCAATGAATGAAGTTAGCTATTTTCCAGGCTGACAAGCAATGGGAAGTGATAAATACATATGACACAAATGACATTTGCTGACAATTTGTGTCATTTCCAAGTACACACAAGTTCTCTATTTTATACTACCTTGCTGGTAAGCAATCCATATTTCACTGCAGGGGTGAGATGGGATTGTTGCTTGGATCCCTTGAGATGGCTCCATGGATGGTCTGACAGGGACCAGTACTGGCAGACAGGAGGAAATAAGATCCCTCTTTTTCTGTGGGAATTACATTATGAAACCACACTCTGACACTTATTAAGCTTGGGCTCCATTCATAACTCATTTCCCACTTCCCAAGTGAATGTGTCATTTGGTCTCTTAATTATAGGCTTCTCCACCCACAAAATTGAAAGAATAACTTCTCCTTTTCTTTCAAATTCCTGAGCTTTTGTGTATGATCCTAGGCAAAGTATGGACACTGTCTTCATGGGAATCTGTTCAGCACTTGTAATACATTTCTCATTAAAATTACTATTTCTAAAATAATTTAAGCAAACGTAATGATATCTACTCTGTCTCAAGTAGACCACTTTTATGAGACATCAAATCATTCCACATTGAGGAAATAGTCCAACTATGGACTATTTCAGACATTCTGAAGAAGTAAAATATAAATATTTATCAGGCAGTAAAACCATTCCATTGCAATCAGCGCACTGGATATTGGCTTTGTGGCTTTTTTTGATTGTTTTTGAAATCATTCATAGCTCATCGTAGCCAACAAATCCAACCATCCACCTCCCACCAATATTTCCCCACTAAACCACATCCCTTAGCACAACATCTTACTGCTTCTTGAGCACCTCTAGGGATGGGGACTCCACCACCTCCCTGGCAGCCCTTTACTGTGCCTCACCATTCAAAGCTCTCTCAAATACTCCTGCAGTAGGAATCCACTGGTTGTGACTGTGAGAAACAAAGCCAATTAAATATCCAGAATATATCCTAATTATTATTTGCCTTTATCATTCATTTGTCATGGCCAATAATGGAATTGTACATGGTATGACACTCTGTGAGCACAAATGCCATGCTGCTTAAACTTGGACTGAAACGAAGTTAGAGGAGAAAATGCTGAGCTTGAGACATCAGCCATTATTATTCCACTTATGGCACACAGTTGGGAAGTTTTCATGTTCATAATTCAATGTCTCTGATGCACTGTACCTCTTAAAGATATGCAAGTTCATTTCAGCATTTATCTGTTCTTTTTTCCTCAGGAGTTTGGCTGTTTTTCCGCCTGATGGTTAGAATGAATTGAATATTTTGAACTCATCCATCAGATTTGGAAATGATCCCTGAATTGATGAGAGCGTTTAACAGTTAATTGAACATTTCTGTTGTGAACTTTCATTGTTTCAGAGTGCAAAAACACTGCACCCAAGACCACAGACAAAGAAAAGAAGCTTCATGGCATGCTCTCACACCACAAATATTTTCATCCTCTAGAGAGCAGCAGGCATTTAAACAATGGGGCAGCACTCTCTTGTCTTGGATATTGCGAGGAATGGTGATCTGAAAAGGACTTCCAGAGGTCCCAAGGGCCCTCATGTCCTGTGGTAGGAAATAATCCTACATTTCTCATTCCACGACCTCCCTAAAAGGAACTCAGCCATCTCAGTGCCACCCACAGCCATGTGCATTCATTGCAGTACTCTCAGCTACAGGTCTGCCTGGATGACCATGCAGTGCAGCTTGTTTCTCATGTTGGTAAATGGTTCAGGATAGGCACGTGTAGATGCAGTACACACAATCTGAAGCCGTAGTGGGGCTTTCCAGAGAGACCTGGTGACAGGTATTGACTTGGTTTTTGGTTTTAACACCACTTGCACAACTCACTGTTTGTCCTTTTAAAATTCACCCATTCGACCGAAGAAACAACAAAGGAATTTTGGCTTTTTCTCCCTTCTTGGAAACCATGAAAAATTTCAGTGTTTCATTATAGTATTTCAGATAAATACAAAATGTTTTTTCTCTTCTCTGCAACTTCACCAAATTGCATTATTGCACTTCACCTTTCTCCTTTTGAACGACTTTTATACATTTTGTTAAGGATGTGACTTGAACATCTTCCTTCATCTATGGTGTAGCTGCTTGTATCCAGCAGAACATCAGCACCGTGTTCTACCTTCACCAAACTCCATTGCCTCTTAATAAAGACTTTGAGAAAGCACCTTCCTCCTTGTGCCTTTCAGACCACGATACTTTTTAGCTCTGCTCCAATTCACTGACAAGCTTAATTCCCTAATTCCTCTGGATCAGATCCTTTTATTTCATAGGTGGTTTTGTGTTTTTTGTTGTTTTTTTTTTTACCACCAAGATCACTCCCCTGTGCTAGATGCTTAACTAACTTCCATCCCAGGTTTTCCAGGCTCCCACAGGATGAGATGTCCAGCTCTGCTCCTGCAGCTCTGCCTAAGCAGCCACAGAGAGGTGGATGTTTGCATTTAGTTCCCTTTGGAAGAATTCACAACCAAAGTATTTCATGCAAATAAGTCACAGAATTGTAGGGGTTGGAAGGGACCGCCAGAGATCATCTAGTCCAACCACCTTATTTATTTCTAAACAATATTTCTCCCTGATTGTGAGAAACCACTGATTGTGGACTTTATATCTGCAGGGATAATAACGTTATTTAAACATAAATTCCAGCTGAGAACTACTTCTGATCAGCAGCAGTTTGGCCCAGGGTTTGCTGCGTGTCAGATCCAGTGCTGACAGCCACATCCACCTCTTCATCCTGAGGCTTTCATTCCCCATTCATCCATCTGCCCGTGCCACAGCAGTGCCGAACCAAGTTGAGAACCTCGTACAGCCGAAACAGGATCCGTTTTGATTACCTTTGCTGGGCCACTCAGCTTCGGCTGAGGACGTGGCTCCAAAGCAGCGCAGCCAGAGAAGAGCAGGGAGCATGCAGTGGGGACGCGGGGTTACGTTTCTGCGGGAGTCACTGATGAATCTCTGCAAAGCAGTCACCTCCGGAGGGGGGAACGCACCTGCGGAGCTGCTGAGCATCTCACCGGGAGAAACCAGGGCTGCTCCCTCTGCCGTTCTGCCGCGGGAGCGCAGCGCTGAGCTCCGGCCGTGCCCGTGCTGTGGCACTGCCCGCCGCGCTGCGGGGCGGCCCTGCGCAGGAACTGTTTGCCCATGTGCACGCAACAAAGGTGTTGATAAAATCTCTCAAAGGGTAGGTAGGGCAGGGCAAAGAGACAGGGCGAGGAGGAGCTTTCGGAAAGGGTTTGCCCTGGGAAATGTGACTGCCCACGCGGCGCAGCTCTGTGCCCGCTCTGGCTGGCTCTTGAGGCTGGAGATTCCTCAGGGATGCAGATGCCCTCCAGGCCGAGGCACAGCATGCCACAGCCTGAACTGTGCCTTCCATATCACCAATAGTGAATGTAATGAACCTTAAGTAAGGAGCAACAGCAGCCATTGCAAGTTCATCGCCTGCAAGTGACCGAGAAAAGGCAAGCCGGGGTGGGAGGGAGCTTCTAATCAATCACAAGACAACAAAGGTGGGCTGAAGTGATGCAGCTGCAGAAGAAGGCAGAGGTGATCCCAAGGCCCAGCTGGTGGGGCTGTGCACTGTGGGGAGGGACAAGTTCTGCTGCATGAGGCACCACTGTAACCCCAGCAGATAAATTCACGCATGGTTCTGTTGAAATAAGTGGGATCCAACCTCAACCCAGTACCAAGAAATGAGAAGCAGCTTTTATGTGAGCAGATCTTCCTGCTGACTGCAGCTAAATTGAGGTCAGATTTGCTCTTCAAAGAAACAGGGAGAGGAAGGGCTATTTCTGCTGAAAGACCATCTGACACAAAAATTAAATTCACTGTTCATGAACAGCGACTGGACCTGGGCTCCTGGTGCTCTTCCCCAGAGAAGCACTCTGCAAGCACTCTTGCTTTCTCTTTTTCTGACCCTGGCAGCTGACTCTTTTCTGTCCCACAGCTGAAGCACTGAAAAAGAGCCTTAGCCAGAGCAGCCTCTGAGCACGCTGTGTTTCAATAAGTCAGAATAAGAACCAGATAAAGTAGGTATTGCATTTCTTGTAAAGGCTCTGGCCATAGTGTGTTGCCTGAGATTATGTGCGATGTCACCCATCTCTTCCATCAGTTTTAAAACTACAGACTGCACTGAGAAACCTGAGCATGGAGCGCAGTGCTGCTTAGCAGTGGTGAGCAGCAGGAAGCTGGGAGCACACAGCAGAGCTCCTCACAACACACAGGGCTCAGTAGGGACTCAGGTACCAGCAATTTTAGTTTAATCTCCTCTCGCAGACCCTTGAGGTCTGTACCACCGTGAGGAGCTGAGGGGAGGAGTGGCAGGGATTACACCCAGCACACTGCTCAGTAGGGGCTATTGAGAGATTTGCCCATAGAAAGACAGCGAGTAGCTTTGCGGATCGTTCAATGAGAGCCTCAAAAGGCATTCTGTATCTTTATGTATACGCAAATATTTGCAGATCTTTTAAAGATCAAGCCCGTCGTTATCAGTTTATGTGCTGTATATCGGCGTTATCCCGCGTGACCCCAGGAGAGGCGATGCTCTGCGATATGTTCAGCTCTGCTGGATCTCCATAGAGGGGGCCTGGAATGCATTGGTGAACAATACCCAGGACCAGGCGGAGCAAAGAATGAAGGGCAGCAGAGTTTGATAACCACATTAAAGCACTACCAACATCTGTTCAAGCCAAAGACAACACTATCTCCAGGAATTAACCTTCTGAACCACTTAATCATTAACCTCCGCAGAGAGAAAGTTGGACAACAAGAGCCTGTTTGCCAGCAGCCCCTCAGAGCGATGCGGCGAGCAATATTTTACAGAGAACAGCGTGAGAAGGGCTTTTCCAGGTTTATAAATGTTAAACACAGAATATATTTGTGTGGGAAACAAGGAAACAATAGATGTAAATAAACAGCTGATCCTTCCTACCTTGGAGCCTTCCTTCGTTCATCCTGTTCTAAAGCAGCTTGCCTGTTTTGTCCGCCGTTGTGTGATAACATTTCCTCTAAGCAATTGGAGGTGCTTCAGTCCTTGTTCAGAAATATTCCTGGCTTCATTTGCAAATGGATAGGAGGTTAAAATTTTAAGTTTGCAGATATATCTCCGAGATTTCTACTGAAAAACAAAAAGGTAATCACTGCTTCACAATAATCAGGAGAGCAAGAGAAGCATAGCAGTTTTGTATAACAATTATTTGTCTACGTATGTGGCTTGTCATGTGAGATCGCCCATTCTGTTACTCTGCTATAATCTGAGCAAATGCCCTTCCTTCATATTATTGCAGCTGTTACAGGTTTTGTGTTGTGTTTTTATTAGCAGTAGTATTTCTATTTTCTTTTATACTCCAAAGGAGGAAAGGATTTGGTTTCTACTATGTAGAGCGGCCCAGATTTGTGGAGAAACTGCACGAGGTGCATAGGAGCTGACACTTAACTTCTTGAAACTCAAGTAATCATTTACCAAGGAGGTGCAAAACGCTGTCACATAAGAGTGATGTTGTTTAACACCCACTTTGCACCAGCCTCAGGGGCCACACAAGGTGTAGGACAATGCATAATGAGGTCCCATATGTCCGTGCAGATATTGTCACAGTTCGAGGAGAAAAACAAAACAAAACAAAACAAAACAAAAATACCAATTAAAATAGCCTGTTGGGAAGACCTGCTCCCAACCAGGAGTGGCACAAAAACGGTTTATCCCCAGAATGCTGAAAGGCTGAGACACCCATCAATGCAGAGCAGGAGATCATAGAGTCATGACAGAGAAAAGACCACTAGGATCATCTGGTCCAACCATCACCCCATCCCCATGTGCCCCCTAACCCTCAGTGCTACATCTCCATGGTTCTTGAACACCACCAGGGATGGTGACTCCCCCACCTTGCTGGGCAGCCTGTGCCTGTGCCTCACCACTCTTTCTGAGAAGAAATTTTTCCTAATTTTTCCTAACGTGAATGAAGCAAGGTGCAAGGAGAACACACTTTAGCCAGTGATGGACCAATCCTAACTGGTGGGTCCTGCCTATTACTACTGTGACAGCCCTAGAGAAGCATGAGATCTCTGCTGGCTGGAGAAAGAATGGTCCATAACCAGAGGATGAGGAAGGAAGATCTCAGTCATCTGCTATTTTTTTCTAGCTTAGTTGGTCAGCAAGCTGAAATGTCTCAGTGCAGAGCTTCATTTGCCAGAATCACCACAAGGTGGACACATTAGGACAAGAGGTGATGGGACCATGTTGCACCAGGGAAGGTTCAGGTTGGATGCTGGGAAGAATTTCTACTCAGGAATAGAGGTGATGCATTGGCTGCCCAAGGAGGTGTGGGAGTCACTGTCCCTGGAGGTGCTCAAGAAATGGTTGATCTGGCACTGAATGACATGGTCTAGAGCAGTCACAGGCATGGGTTGATGGTTGAACTAGATGATCTTAGTGGTCTTTCCAATCTTAACGATGTTGTCATTCTTTTAAGAGTGGTTCACATTTATGCTTTAGGAAGCAGACAAGTAATATCAACAGAAAAGATCAGTAATACTTCATTTTTTATTTTTAGTTTTTTCACTGAGTGGCAGACTGTTAGTACCTTAGCTAGGAAAACCTTTGTTGAATGATCACAGAAACTAAGTTATCCTCTCAGATTAGGAGTAACACTAAAGAAAAATTGTGGGCTGCACCAGCAGACACCAGCTCTGTCTATCTGTCCTTACCCAAGCCTGCCCAGGCACAAGACAGAGACACTTCATCTAACAACAGGCTGCTACATCAGGCAAAAATTACTTTCTCCAGCTGAGCTGACCTTAATTCTTTATGTGAGAAAGCCATGAGTGAGGTGCCGACAAAAAGCATAACAATTAACAAATTTTAAATCAGCAGAAGGTAAACAGTGTTGTGTCCACAAAGACAGCTAAGTTTACAAACACGCTGGGAAGATGCTCCTCTGGTCAAGTTGTCTTAGGGAAGTGTTTCTCAGATTCATTTCTCCAGCAGGTTTATTCATCATAGCCTATACTCCTACAAATTGATTTCTCAGGGCTTATTATGGTAATTTAATCCTCGCCACTGACTGCTGGGGCACTTCGGAGGCTGAGCTGCATAACTGGTTTTTAAACCACTGTCTGCTGAGAGGACTAAACTGGAACAGCAGACAAGGCACTCTCCTTTCACTTGGGTCGCTGAGCTCATTAGTGTGGATAATTAATTGGAGCTTTGTAGCCTTCCTTTTGTAAACTGACAACAAGCAAGTCCCAGTAGCTGCAGTCTCCCTCACCTGAGCACTCTTGCACAGACACCTGCTGCTCATAATTAAGATCCATTGCCCGAATTTACATATCCTGATTTGTATCACTCTGCTCCTAGAGACAAAAGAAAGCATTTACTGCAGGGAAATGACAGCTCAAATTAAGCTCCTTGTGTATAGTTTGCCTGGGCAGCTGCTTGTGCTAAAGGGCCCCGACATGAAACACCAGAGTGTTTCTATTTAAGAAGTATATGTTTGGACTGAATTTAAAGAAAAGCACATGGTGATTTCCCCCTTAGGGGGATAATAGCCTTTTCATTAGATAACAAGTGTCAAAAGATGCCATAAACTGAACCGCAGGCTTTGTCGCTGCGCAGCACTGCATGGAGCACAGCAGTGATCTTGCAGACTGCCCCATCCCTCCCTGAGCCACTGCTCACATGCGTGCATTTGGGTTGGGAAGAGTGGGCACTGCATACAGCACGCAGCCAAGCCCTCACTGCTCACCTGTTGAGAGCGGCTGTGCCTCGTGTCCACAACTCAGCAGGGTGATGGGCAACTCAAACGGCAGGAATGGAGCTCCTGGAAACATGGAATCAGAGAACAGTCTGAGTTGGAAGGGACCCTTAAAAGTCACCTAGTCCACCTCCCTTGCACTGAAAAGGGGCGTGTACAGCTCCATCATGCTGCTCCTGGCAATGACTCAGATTGCTGCTTACTACATCTTTTCTCCAGGTATTTTAGTTTGCTGCCACACCCCTGGCCAAAATTCAGCTTTCACTTGACGTCTTTTAAAGTCTTCACTGGGTTTCAATCAGACATCCAGATGATTAATGGAATTCTAAATTTGATTTTTTCATATGCCATAATTAATGTTACATGCCTCAGTTCTTACCCAGAAATGCTACAAGGGCAGAGCCTGGTTGTCAGTGGAACTGCATTTACAACTTGCTTCCGTAACCCTTCAAATCTGGCATTCACATTCAACTCATATTCAAGAGAGGGAAATACAGTAGAATAGGAATAGGAAATATAGTAGAATAGGAATAGGAAATATAGTAGAGCGAGTAGAGAAGAGCAGAGACAAACCTGAGACAGGGACAGATACCAGGGGGTTTTTGCTCTCACACATGTAGGATTATGGCTGATGGGTTTTCAATTTCAGCACCAACTCATTGGGAAAATGATTTTTTTTTTTTTAAATGACAGTCTGTAAGTAAAGGATATTATAAACTTTTGGCTGTCAGCTTGTTGTCTTTGTTGGTAAATACAGAGAGACATAGTATGATCTCAACGTACAAAACCACTGCAAAGTGATTTATCAGAATAAGGTATAGTGATGGAAAAGCAGCCCAAGAAAGTAAATGTGAGTGAGCGTCATGAAGCTCTACCACTGCTTTGCTCCTTAAATAACGGTCAAGAAGAAAAAATGACTCATTCCCACCCTGTGTAGTATTCACATTTTGTATAACTCATTCTAAAAAGGTGATGGCTTTGTTTTTAAAGCACCATCTCCAAAATCTCCTAGTTCTGATAAGAAAAATGAGATGATACTCAAGACTGTGGGCTGCTGAGAGTCTCATAGGGTAGCTCTGTGTCCCTTTGCATGTCCTGTTTGAGAGCGTTGCACTTTAACTTCTTCCCTAATTAAAAAAAAATCATCTAGATTTAAGATGTATTTTTCTGCTTCTTGAACTTAGAAGCACATCGTGCTTGTTCCTGGAGCTAAGAAGACAAGGCAGATACATCTGAGGTCTGATCTGCTCTGCCAATTCCTTTTTTTGAGGACAAAAGCAAACATTTTGTTCATGGCATCAGAAGAGTGAGGTTCCACACTAATTCTGAGTTTCCTACATTAAGGGAATTTTCAAGAAGTCTCACATCGAAGTTAGCTAAATGTGTCTTCTGGGTGTAAGAAAGCCATGGAAATTTCACTGCTCACGTTTTAGAAAAAAATAACAGAAAGAAAACTAATTTCTAGTGGAATTAGCAGCTACTAAACTTCATTAAGAATTGAGACACTTCAGAAATAGAAATGAAAATGGTACATTATTCCTTATCTGTGACATAACTTCAGAATACATCCATATGAGTACCTGTTCAGCAGCCTGTGGCAAATGAAAAAGACAAAGAGAAACACTGCACTGGGAGTCATTAATTGAATTAATTAACCCAGTGACTTTGTCATAAGAGGAATTTATCTGGCAACCAGCAGGAGCAGATCTCCAATCATTTCACCATGGCTTCTTCCACAGATTAACAGTCACGCCAGCCCCTGGCAGCTGGCTGTTAACATTGCAAATTATCAGAAATTAATTAGCCAAATGCTGTGCACCCATGTGGATAGTTTTGTTTTTAAGTAAAGATTATGAAGCCAATAGCTCATCTGATTATTTATTGAGGGAAAACATCATTGTTCAAACAAATAGGTTGCAGCAATGCTTTCTGATGAGAGAAAGGGAAAAAAGAAGAGTGAGTGAGTATGTGTGTGGGGGGGGGGGGGGGGGGAGGTGGAACTTCACAGCAAAGCACAGGAACAAAAGCTAAACACTTGTAAACAGGAATTAAACAATCCACCCTGAAAACAGGGACGCACACAAATGAATTCAGAAAGGTCTATTATTTTTGTAGAATAAAAATAATTCAATTTGCATACTTTTTGGAATAATTAAGGTCACTGTTTCAATCTGTTAAGCTGGGACTCAACTCTTCAGAAGTGCTTCTGCGAGATATACTCATTCATCCAGACTGTAACAACAAATAGCACACAACAAACAGAATTTTAAGGAAATTGAAAGAAGCAACATAAAGCTTTGCCTTATTATTTTCTGCAACCTCTTGTCAGTGTAACAGGCAGTGTAATCACAACACTTGGGAAGGACTTCTTTAGATACTGTGCTGCTTCTCAGGAGTAGTCAAGGACTTGTCTAAAATAAAGTCTTAATCTCCATGGGACTCAAACAAAAGCAGAAGAGATTCATTCTTACTAATGGGCTTCAACTGTCCTCTTCAAAATCTCTTTTATTTCCACCTGACAGTGCTTTATTCATATGTTTTCCTCTTAAATACTTTGAAACCCCCCAAAGGAGCTTTAAACGTGCAAAACTTCATGGACAACATGGAACTGTAATGCATTTATATTTAACAACTTCTGGTAATCCACATTTTTGGAGGAGCGGAGTTTATAGAACGCAAACAATACCAAATGCAGCCCCAGAAGACACAGCTTCATCTGGGCACTGGGCTGCTGGGAGGGGGAATGAAGAGCACAGGGAAAGGGAAAAGGAGGAGGATCAGAGTGGAGACTGATGTTCCTGGGGGGTTGTGGAAACACAGAGGGGCAGAAAGGATGTTGCTGACACTCAATACCAAGGCTCTGGGAAGGTGATCACAGGTTTGAAATGGTATCTTGTAAGGTACCCCAAGGGAACGCGGCTGCCGGGTGATCATCCCAGGCTAATGCGATATGCTTCCCGGTGAGAGCTGCAGGCTCACGGCTCGGGTTTCCAGTCCCTAGGGGAAAATGAATCTGCTGAGGGTCTTTCCGAGGCCAAAGCACCCCGTGGGCTGTGAGGTCCCCGTGCAGCAGGAGGCCAAGCACAGGCAGGGTGGTGCAAAGAGAAGGAGTCGATGATGCTCATCCCTCTCATGCAGCACAAACACTGCGACCCTGAGGAGCAATGGCCCTGCTGGGCCCAGCTGCCCCCAGCTATCCTCCTGTTCACAGGTGGGGCATGTGACAGACTCAGAAGCCTCACTGATGCTTGGCTGAAAGAAGAAACAGCAACTTGTGGGAAGTGGATGTTTCCAGTGCTCCATTATGCATGAGAACAAAGCCCACACCACAGAAACTCGGACTAGAGTGCTCAGCAGCAGTGCTGGTCTGGGAAGTGGGGACATGAAGAGCCATTGCACAGCAAACCAGGCAGCTGCCAGCCCTGCCTGCTCCCTGTTCCCCCAGCTGCCCAGCAGGTTACTTCTGTGCTGCATACATAGCTGGGAAATGTGCCTGTCCTTGTTCCTACCTACATGACAGCAGCTGAAAAGCCTTGCATGGAAAACGCACAACCTCCAGAAACCTCAGGTTCTCAGACATCAGCAACTCCCAGTGTTATTAAAGCAGTCTTAATGCGGTCAGTTATTCTTCCAGCACGTTCCCATGCTCTCGCTTGTGGATGTACAGTTACTTGTTAACATGTGTACTGTTCTAATTTTAAACAGCTCTCTTCCAATGCTTGACAGCAGACTCGGTAGATAAATACTGCAGAAGCAAAATAAAACCAGCTTCTTGAAAGCTGATACCTCACCTGAGCTCAGTTTCTTGCTCCTTGTGGAGCTGCATTATCACAGCGTGAATCTTATGTTGCACAACACAAACTGTCAGCCCAATAACTTACAGTTAAGTCCTTGAATTTATATTAATGCAATGGCAACAACAAAAAGAGATAAATTGATTTTTCCAACTCTGATTTTTCATTGCCTGGCTGCAGCAACTTTTGCATGATATACATTATACCTCTATATTTTCACATCTATAAACCGATTTCTGCTTCAGTCCCTTGAGAGCCAATGAGTTACTGGAATAAGGCTACATGGACTAAGATGGAGAAGTAGAAATACAGACCTGATCGCTTAATTTTTGGTATAATTTTCTTAGGACTTGAACATTTCTAGCATAAGACCCTCCAATTTATTTTACTGTTGCCTATCATAAGAATTCAAATAGTCAGGAGCCAAGCTGCCTAAACTTTTCAGGTAATTTTTATTCTTCTATCTTTCAGTGTTTGAATTCTTACAGATCCCTTGCAAGCATTTATCTTACAGGACTCTCATAATGTCAAAATTAGGTAACTCTTACAAATCCATTTTTAAATGAAGTTATCATTAAAGAAAAAAAAAGAGAGAGAGAGAGAGAGAAGAGCTTCACAAAGCCAAGCAGTAGAGGACCCTTCTTGGTACAGACTTGTGAGCTGTTTCCAATTATGCAGTGCTTCAGGAGTGCTGAAGAGCCCACTTACTATGAGCATGTGAAACAGCATTTAGAATATTTTCATGCAGAAATCTATGTGCATAGGTGCTCATGCAAAGAAGAAGTTGGAGAAGGTTGCACTTCATCCTGAGAGCAATTTCAGGAGCTTTTTGAAAATGTTGTTTATCATATCCTGAGCATGGTACTGAGCCAGAACTAAAGAGCAGCCTTTTTCCTTCTATGAAACTCCTGGCTTTATATTTTTCAGCATTCTTCTACTAGAACTGTCTTATACGAACACTTAAAAGTAAAAGAAATCTTCTCCATATGTGTTGTGCTGCCACGCGGTCACCTATGTGTCTAATTCCCTTTCTGGATCTTTGTACATATATGCACACGTGTTTCTCCCAACACTGCAAAAGCACGGGGAGCTTTGTGCCTCTTCATCTCATATCCAAAGATAAATACTATTCCCAAAGGCTTCCACTATGAAAAGACTGCAAGAACATTTTTGTGTAAGTTTTACTCTGCCAAGATGACAATAGCTTGTATTTTTTCTACATCAGAAAATCTTTTCATGTATCCTTCACTCTCCCTACCCATTATAAAACATATGTTCCTCAGTGCAGTGTAAAACAATGCATTGGAAAAGACAGCAGCTTTAACCAGAATTTTCAGAAAAACATGTTTTTTGTTTTCTTGCACTTTCCTGGGTGACTTGTCATGTCAAATAGTGTCAGTCACGTCTGATTAGGTGACTTTATGACTGGGAGACATAAAGCTAGATGACTGATGCACCTAGATCCAATGCTCTGTGAGATGACTCACCCTCTGGGAAGCTTAAAACAATGCACTTTTCAGAAAGCTTAACCCTTAATGCTCAGAGTCAAATTCCACAAGCATGCTTCCATTATGGTGATATGATAGAGGGTAACCATTGACTTGGAGGTGTAAGGAAGAAGCGTGGCTATTCAGAAAGTGAGTTGATTTAGTACAGTGTTTAAAGAACTAGTGAGTTTGTGAATTGGCGTTATCGTGCCAGACAGTGGGTTTGCATCCCTTATGAAAATGGTTTTCAGTAAAATACTGAATTCATAATAAATATAGAATATTTTGCTCAAGACTCACACGGAATGGGCAAGAAAGATAATTTCTTTGGTTTGATTATCCAACCTTTCAGTTGTGTGCTTAAATATGAGGAGTTTTCATAAAATGTTGATTGGTTGATGGAAAATCTGGGGGTGTACAACATTAATTGCTACCTATGCCTATTTCTCCCTTCTGTTTAAATCCATTGACAAGACAGAGATGTTCTGGGATATATTTCTTGAGGGTCAACATTTTTCATGACATTATTAAACTAATTTACTATTTATTTTACGCAGGAAGAGAAACACACAAAGTAATATACACATGGTATTATTCATCACAGATTTGTGCTTTCTTTAACAAAAGCTAGTCCAGGTATCTCTATCTACTCAGATATAATCTAACAACTGGAAATAATTGTGCTGCATCAAGATAATGCAGATGTTTTACCTGTAGAGAGTAACACATTTCAGCATTAGCTATTACCATACCATCATAAAATAGTATTATTTTCTTGCAGTACATGATGATTAGACGTCAAAAAAAAAAAAAAAAATCACTGTTTGTCCGTGCAGTTCTCATTTTAGCTCTATTACCTATTTAAAAATAACCCAACAGGAAAGAAAATGGATCAGGTTGGAACAATATTCTTTTGAGAATTTCATTAGCCATGTATGGGAATAGTAAACCAAATAAGTAAGAAATACGGCAGCAGCAACAAAGGAGCTGTGCTTTGCCTCACAGCTCATGGACACCACCCATCTCCTGCTTGAGACCTTTCCATGAGCTCTGGGTGTCTGAACATGACTTGCTAAGAGCCTTCTCTACCAGAAAGACAGGGAGTAGTAGCAAGGGCTAGTCGCCAGAGCTAATCGGTGTTGGATTATCTACGAATTATGTTGTCAGACTGATTAAAAAATGAAAAATGTATGTGCCAGCAGTTGATGCAAAGTGTTTGCTTGTGATGGCTTATGGTTGACATCTTGGTTAATAAATCCAGCCAGTGGAAACCTAAATTAACATATATAAAATGGATTAAAATCTGGTTAAATAATAGGATTCCGAATGTAATTATAAACAGCAGACTTGTCTTAACAGTTGTTTCAACTGCAGTCCCTAAGGGACTGTTCTGTGCTACTTAAAAGAGTACACCAATAATGCCAAGTGAGCTGGATGCCTCCCTAAATTACGCACAAAGAGCAAATACATGTTTCAGTAGTGCCAAATATAAAATCACAAACCTGAAAATGAAGTATGGAGGCCACGGTAATGTGATGAGGAATCTATCCTTGAAAGCACTCACTTTGAGAAAGATCTGTGGGTTTGAAGATGAAAATTAGTTTCCTGTTTGGTAGGATAAAACAAGGGGCCAGTGTAATGTTGGCAAATACAAACAGAAGAATCTTGAAGAGCAGCA
Source organism: Callipepla californica brunnescens (assembly GCA_023055505.1). Taxonomy (NCBI): domain Eukaryota; kingdom Metazoa; phylum Chordata; class Aves; order Galliformes; family Odontophoridae; genus Callipepla; species Callipepla californica. The sequence continues at coordinate 8,806,126 of JALIRH010000013.1, forward strand.
GACTCTACTGCCTATTGACTTGGTATTGGTACTGCTGTTCCTGAAATCTGTCCACCGTTCTGGCATTTACAATTCAATAGTGGAGAATCCAAGAGTCCAGAGAAGAGGCACATGAGTGAGCAAAGTGCACAAAAACACACTTTGTGGTGAAAGGCTCTAGGAGCTCCGTCTATTTAGCTCCTTTCAACAAAGACCATCAGACTTGAACAGCACAAAAGGAAGAGAAATCTGACTGCTGCTGCTGCTGTGTTTAAGAAAAAAGATACGGTAGCTGGATTTTGAAATCTGATAAATTTACATTAACCAAAAAGTTCAGATTCACTCCATAGCTAAGCTGGTAGTAGAACAGAGCAAACGTAGAGAATTTTTTCTTTCCTGTGCATTGATGGCTCTGTAAAGGCAATATTCTAATTGGAGTATGAATACTGTCCTTCCAGCAACAGCTCACGAAGGGTGTTCCATCACTGAGGTTACGCTGGAATTGAAATTTGATGATCATATTCATCCCCATTGACCTTTAAATTGACAACGCTAGCTGGAAAAAAAATAATGCTCATGATAGCCAGATATTAGGAACCGTGCTAAGGACCAACCATAGTGTGCATGCTATTGACCATAAACTCGTTTGTCCCTCAAACCTGAGTGTTGACAAAAAATCCTAAGAGAAAGACTTGTAGAACATTTTCATCCCTACACAAGCTGCACAAAAGACTTGCCAGTGGGAAGGGGAGAACTGGAACATGGGAATATTATGTAGCTTGCGCTATTAGTTGCGGAACAGTAGTAAATATTGATAAAGCACTGACCAATACTGTTAGTCAAGGTTTCTGTGTGCACCGGTGTAGAAGGTCCAGAAGTATACAACACTTCACTGGATAGAGGAAAAGATTTGTGAATCTATTTGCTGAGAACGAGTTGCATTCAGTTATTAAAATTCAGTTCAAATTTTTACATCTGAAGAATATACTTGGCTGTGCAAGGACAGGATTGAAAACCAATCACTAGTAGCTTTGACTTTCATTTATTCTACTGTGCTAACATCAGAAGTGACTGTTAGTCCAACATCATGACATCTCTATCAATAAAACCTATAGAAAACCTACTTTAGCCTAAGGATATTTGACAGGAGATGCCAACTGATTCAACTGCTCACTGCTCCATCGTATCAGCCTCTTATTTGCTTGCATTCTTAAAACAGGGAGGCTGGGATTCGATAAGGAGATAGATGCCTGTGCAATTGCACTCTGAGTGTAAAAAGACACTGCATGATAAATTCCCACCTGCATCAAACACCCTTATCTCCTTCTCATTTCTTGTGCCCTCTCCCACTCACCTGGAACTGAACACTTCCCCTTTGTTTTATCTTATCTTGAAAACAAGGAAATACCACGAGGCACATGTCAATATGACCTCTGTGAACTAGGAAAAAGCTGTCTAATGTAATGCCTTGTGGCTCCATTAAACCAATTAAAGATGCATCTTGAATTCTAGCAGTGTTGGGAAAAGAAAATAAGCTTTAGGCTGTGAGTTAAAAAAAAATGTAAAGAAACTAGAGATAAAGACTTGCTCCTCTACTCGGAGACCATTCATAAAATGAGATTAGATAGGAGTATTCTAAAAATTAGCTTTCTTTTTTTCATTTATTGAATATTTATACCTTGTACAATTTTTGTGGATTAAGCTGCAAATGTTAGCATTTTAGGCAAGCTAGCAGTTAACTGGGGAAACAGGAGGTAAGCCCTAACAAAACAGTCAGAAGTTCTCTTTCCATACTTTTGGAAATGATGAAAGAATAAACAAGATGAAACATTTGTACATTGCCATATCAATGTACAAATTCCTTGACTCAGGGAAGGATGAGAACTGAGTTCTGTCATTAGTTTTCCCCCTATATTTCCACATTAATCCACTTTTTGACTAGAGACTGTTGGGGTACATTAAATATTCTTCTAGGTCAGAGAAGATCACGAAAGTTTGATTAAGGACAGGTCATGCCACATTGCTCATACTTTGGTGTATAGAAGAGAAGATTTGATGTGGAGGAACAAAGGCAGAATGCTGGCTGGATGTACATCTGAAATGCTTGTACAGCCCCTGGACTGGGCAGAAAATGACGATGATGATGATAATAATACGTCAATCTTCAATGTTCTGCTTTTCTGCTGTTTGTACTTGCCTGTGAAGCAGAATCAACACCAGAGTAACACTGGCTGAAGGCAGGGATGGCCAAATTTCAGGAGCACTAAGTATCCAGATGAAGTCAATGGAGATTGGCATCACTAATCTAGATTTATATTTACCTGGAAGAACCTGCATTTCCTAATGCTGCAGGGGCAAGAAAGACTCATTTCATTATAAAATAAAACTAAGCAAACTCAAACAGACCCTAAAAACTTCTTAAACTCTTTGGAGAATAGAGGAAGTCAATGTTCCTGAAGGAATCTTGCCCTGCTGACTTCCAGACTGGGTGGTTCTTCTTAATCTTAAGGCAGGTAATAACAGGTATGTGCCAATAACATAAATGCTCTTTAGTTGGACAAATTAACACAGAGGTCGTTTTCATTCACAGCTGTTGCAACAGCATGCACAATTCTGCTTGGTAATTTCATCTGAGGAAATAGATAAACTGGTATGTTCTTTAGTAGAGCACCAACATAAAAAACACCTTATTGCTCTTCCAATAGAGGAATAGGTGTAAGGAATGCCTACAGAGACACATTTGGACTGTCTGACTGCAGAGAGAAAATGCAGTCTCTTCTCAGCTGGAGATACCTGGTCTTGAAAGTAAAGAACTGGTGAATTTTTGATAAATGCTTTGCTGAGATGAAGTCTGAAGACCCATCCAGAGGTGTGACAAGAAGATGATTCTGCAGATACCGCACAGAAATACAGATAGCGCTCCATTAGATGACATTTAAGTAGAATTACATTTCATCAACTTCACCGTCAGTTGAAAGGAAAAGTAAAACATTTACTAGCCTAAATCCAAAGGGACAACATAAGCAAACTCCCCTCTTTATCCTGCCCATGTGCCATGACTGCTCAGAAGAGAAGATTGTACTGTTTTTACAGCCACTGGGCTGTGATTGGTAGTAAGGGAAATAGGTACCTTGCCCATCAAATACAGTCGTGGTGGAGCTCATCTGCTTGTAAATAAACTCACATCAGCATAGTACATAAGGCACAGGCTGATCATCACTTTTGGTCCAGGACATCACCCTCAAGTGGAGCCACATTAAAATGGGAAAGGCAGAGTCTGACACACGAGCAGCCATCTGCACCATGCTTCCCTGTCAGCATCAGTAAAGATTCCACAGCATCCTCCATAAAGTACCTACTGCCATAATCACAGGTGTTAGGACCTACTGCCGTGCACTCCTGGCTTGCATCTCAGCCCTAATTTCATTCACACACAGTCCTGCTTGTGAGTGTTATCAGATATACACGGCACTGCCCAGCTACCGTGTATTGCTCTCTTCAGCCCATCAGGTTTGACGAGGATGGATGTGAAATGAAACAGTAAAAAAATACGGTGTACAAATAACAACAAAATCTCTAGTAGCAAACAAATGACAGCTTTTTGGTGTTTGCACCTAACTTGGACATTTTCACTGAACAATGAGCAGTCAGTAAATCACAGTAAGCCAGTCGGAAGTGAAGTGTTTAACTACCCAAACCATCGAGTCTTATCGGTTAGCAGATAAGAGGGGACCGGATTAAGGAGATAACTGTATTAGAGACAGGTATCATAGGCACAAAGAGCAAAAACGATCCCAACTTTTCTGCTTCTTTGGGTTAAAATAGCAACAGAAACCTGAAGCAATTAATTTGATATAAATGTTTCACTTCAATAAAAAGTCACATTTGCACTCGTGCTGCCAAAGAGCATCTAGTTTGCATCAGAGATGTACAAAAAATGACCAAGAAAACAACCAGTGCAAAAAATACTATGGGCAACAATGAGCGCTCAGATTTAGATGACTTTTTTATTGCTTCATTGTTAGAAGTTAATATTATTTTTTCCTACTGCTGAGATAGCTCTGAGTTATCCTGTCCGCTAAAACAGAAAATAGATAGTTTGCCTCTCTAAATGCTGTGCTGCTGAGGGCCACTGGCCCAGGAAAATATCAAAAAGTTTCTACAAAACCCATGGAAACAAAGTCAGGCCGTGACTGTTCCATGCTACAGCTGTTCGTATATTCCAAAACTATGCTGAAACGGGAGACTGTGAATCAGCATACATTTTAATAGGAAATTTGAGGGGAACACGGAACGCATTTAGCTGCTCCACAGAATGAGTAATTTAAACAACATTTACTCTGAATGAAGATGCAGGTATTACTTCCTGCTTCTCCCTCACACCACACACACACAAAAGGAAATGTGTTGAGAAAATTACTTTAATATTGATATTCTTCTTGTAATAGAGTCCATGTTACTGAGGCAGGACTCAGAGCACGGCAGCGCATTACAGGGGCTGGGAGGTGAAGGCAAATTGATGTTTAACTTCGCATTATGCTTTGTAAACTTGGCGAATGGAAATGCGAACCAAAATCAGGACGTGCTATTACGGGTTATGAGGAAGGGTGCTCCGTGTTGGAGCTACGAGGGAACAGTCCTGAGCAGGCAGTGCTGCGGGAGCTGCAGCTCTGCAGAGCCAGCCCCAGGGGGAGCTTGGGAAGTGCGGCTCTGAGAGCAGCTCCTCGCTGAGGGCAGCGGGGAAAGGAGAAGACTGGTGGTCACTGTGGTGACCCCCCTAACAGCAGGCTGCTTGCGTTTATCAGTAAGAAAGGAGAGGGGTGAAGGGTTTTCCTGGCCGGGGAGGAGATGCAGTTACAAGTCTGCAATTATCGTTCGAATGTGTTGTAACTCATCTCTGGGATTTTTATCAAGATACACCAGGGATTCTGCTAATTTGGGCAAAAAGCATTAAATTACAGCCTGATGGCATAAAGCTGATGATTCCATGCCTAACCAAAGCGACCCTGTAGGGCAGTCCTTCCCTGTCAGTGCTGCAGAAGCTGTAATGGGGACCAGGGGTTGGACTCTGAGCTCCGTGCCCTGCCAATGCATTCTTAGTCCTTCTTCCCTTCTACTATGAACAAAACCTTAATAACAGCTTTGTGGAGACATAACACCTGGCTTCTAGCACAGCTCAGTTCTTTGTGCTCAGCAGAGAAACAGGAGGAGCTCCAGCAATTTGCCTGAGGTTGTACACCAAGAGACAAGCTGAAAACAAACCTCTTACAGAGGAAGACTCTCATTCTGAATAGTGCCAGTGGGTATGAGCAACACCCTTATCCTGAGTGACTCCTCCAAATGCATCACTGTCATCGCTAATTAGTACAATGTGTTTAATACTTGTGTTCAACACACACAACATCTTCAGCTGCACAGCTTGGGCTGTTATGAACCCAGGGTGCCTTAGCTGCTGAGCAGGACTGGAACTAGACTGGAAAAGACAGGTCCATCTACAAGAACCATGAGAATGAACTCAGGAGAGCATTACTGCTACTTAGCCACACAATACTTTATCAGCTTCAGGACTCAACTTACAGTGCATGTAATAAGTAAGGGCTTAATACTCCTGGCAAAGAAACCTTCATGAAGTTACTCTCCCTGATTGCCCACTGGTTGCAATTAAGTCCCAATTCTCCTTATTGACTCCAACTCTGACTTCTATGGACTTCTGCAGAGGCAAAGAGAATCAAAACCATGAGGATCAGAGCATTACATTGTGAATTCCTGTTGGCATTTTATTGTCCTAAAATACCTCCAGTGCTCTAGAAGGTGTCAAGACATGACAGCTTCCCCTGAGGAGGTGACTCACCAGAGGTGACTAGAGAAGTGAAGTTCCACAGCTCAGTTAGGCTTTACTTTCCATCTGTTTGGTGATCTCTCATCATATCATAGTGCCCAGATATATTAAAGAGCACTAATGTTTGTCTAGCTTGGTGTAAAAACTATTTACTCTCAAGAAATATGCATCATATTCCTGTGTTTTTCTTAATACAACACTGTTGTAATTGAAGATCATGTTCCCATAGTATTATATAAAATGAGTATCCTAATCAAGAGCCAGTTTCAAACTACATCCTCCAATGGTCTCTGCTTCTCCATTTATACTCCTCTGCTTCTGAACTATGGTATTTGTCATGTTCTCTGTTGGATGTTCAACACTGCATAAACTGAAGTCCTTACTCCTGGCAACAGCAAGCATATACTTCTAGCCCTTACTATTTGATGATGGGGCATGTAAGGGAGGTAGATGTCAGTCTGCCAAGTACGGAGTTATTTAAAAGACTGCATTGCAATTATGAAATAAATATAGAAAAAATGTTCATTTATATTATATTTCATCAATTTTGGGTTTTCATAATGCCATATTTACAGAATTAGGTTTAAGACAGGTTATTGTCGGCATTGTCAGTAAAGATTTAAGGATAATTGCTTGATGATGCCTTTTAAACCAGTGTTAGGATATCTGCTGATGAAGGCTATTTTATCCTCATAGCTCCATAACTACATACATTTTAAACATCTAAAGCATATCCAAAATGTATTGTTTAGAGATGTTGTATTTATTTGATCATGCAGAAATCAATGCCTTGTAATCAATACTTTGTCATGCAATGACTTATTTCAGTGTTTCTTACACAGAAACAATCTTGCCTCTGCTGCGAGTCACACACATTCTCAAGCAGAGCCAGACCCCCTTAGTACTCAGGTTTCTCAGGGCTCACAACAGGGCTGTTCAAAAACAGCCCATCATTTATATGCACTAACACCTTTTCTGTACATCATGACGTAGTTCAAGAGGAACCTTTCTGACTCGCCCTAGACACAACTCACACCAGAATCACTGGGAAAGGAATGTAAGATCAGGCACTTTGAGATTTTTGTTGTTCCAAAAAAATCTCTGAAGCAAACACAATGCGGCATTCCAGTAAGTGATGAACTTCCTTTTGGGTAATGGCATTCAGCTTTTTTCCCTCTTCTTGCTTAGACAGGATTCTCTAACCACAGATTTAAAGTTTTTTGCCTAACGTTTTCACAGATGTGGTTACTCAGAGGGACACTATTCATAGAGAAACACTATTCATAATGACCAATTTAAACCAGAGTACAGAGATGTCAGGAAAAGACAGGAACATAATTACTGTGTCTTGAGAAGCTTCTAATTTACTACGGGAAACTCTGAAGGGGCACTTACTGGGTAAGGTTAACTTCTATCAAGTTTTGAAAGCAAATTCTACCTTATTTATTCAGAAATAATTTGTCTAAATCCATATCCTCCTTGTCCACATACGAATAAGTGAAACTTCTTTCAAGAGCTCTGAATTTTCATTATGGTTATTAGGATTCATTGAACATTTCAAAATGTAAGCATTTATTCATTTTTTTGAATCTAGACTTAAAAGATCATTTTTAAGTGAATGTTTTGTAATACCTTGCAATAGAGCATACAGATTTGGGAATTAAATCAAACTTAGGTTCTTATACTTACCCTTACTTTAAAAAAATCGAGCCAAATCATTTTATTCTATTCCAGTTCTACTCCTCTCATCACAGTATCAGATTGGAAAGCAAAGAGGAGCTTCATTTCCTACATGTATCTATAATTATGGAAAACACTGTTGTGGTCTGAAAATACTCGGTGCAACTGAATGCCTTCACTTGGCCTTATTTATGGAGGTGCTTTTGACCACTGTTGATTATACTCAGCATCAAAATACAAAGCCATTTCTTTTACAACTTGCATCTGTAAGGCTCTTTTATTGCATACTAAAGTGCACTGACTACACCTGCTGTAAGGGCAGAGGGACCTGGTTTTTAACTGACAAAACCAAGAAAGCAGCTCATGAAGGCAAGTGTCTTTGTATTTGTAGCTGTCATCCAGACTGCACAGATGAGGACAGCAAACAGACACATTGTGCCTATGGGGAAGCTGGATCTGTGATTAGATCCTTATAGATGAAAAATATTTTCTTTTTGACAAGGTGTATCATTTCAGGTTGAACTTTTCAACACATTCTGATTCACAAAGTGTACTGCCTTGACCTACCATAGAAGATCCTGAGCCATAAATGGGATTCCTGAGAGATGAAACAGCAGTCAACAATTCTGACCACAGTCACATAACAGGATCCTAATAATCTAATGAGACATCAGCATCTCCCTGAAACAGTAATCACCATACCTGGAAATATGTGCTCACTTCTGCTTTAAATCTATTATTTAAAATAATTGTACTTCAATTAATCATCTGGCTTTGTTCATGCTGAGTATCATTTCACTTCCTTATTTTCATCACTTCTGAAAGCCATGAAGGAATCCTTCTGTCTGAGGAGGTAAAACAAACCCTAAGTGGTGTTCAGAAGTGAATTCCACCTCTGTTAGAAAGAACAGAGCTGGTGATACTGGAGCTATCCTGGAAATGCATCTTTAAGATCACTTTGGGCCACACAGAGGGAATGTGCAACTTTAAAATATATATATTTTCACCTTACAAAAATCTGCTAATGTAGGGGAAAATATTTTTATTAATATCTACAAATCCAGTTTGATTGCATTTGCATTTTACGTGCAATGAATCACCAAAAGGATTAGGAAGACGGCCAATCAGTGCAAAGTTGGTACAGACTAGGTTTAGACACACCGAGTTCCCGTCATCAGGGCTCTCCTGGCTCTCAAAACAGCCAGAAAGTATTGCAGCTTGGCAAATAAGCCGTGGTCCAGATAAATTTTAAGGATGACTATTTCTCTCCAGCTTTGTAGAGAAAAATCAATATCTTGTTTTCAGATGTGTAAATGTAGTCGTCTCTCTAAAGTGCCCCGGTCAGTTTACCACACGTTCAGCAGCTGCTTCTTTCCAGGCTATCCCACGATTCCCAGCCTATGAGGATTGACAAGGCAATGATAAACTAATGTGCCCCCTCAGCTCTGTGCACGGCCCATTGTTCCAGCAGCTGAGACCCTCTGCTTCTATTTGCTTTCTCCCACATACATTATTCAACAGCCCAGGAAAAGGCCAAGAACCTCTTTCATTCAGGAATTCTGTATTAAAATAATCAATTTCAAACTGAAGCGGGGAAAGAAGGCTTGCTACAGACGAGGCCTATTAATAAGCCACCAGTCTCTGCCATTTGCATTGGAATCATGTTATCATGAGATAATATATTGTTATATTTCTTATCCATAAAAAAAAAGAAACCTGAGAATGCCTTTCTATCCCTTTCAGGACAAACACTAATTATAGCAACACCTTCCTGACGTTATATTTTGGCACTATTTCCAACATAAGCACCTCATTTGTGAGGGTCTGTGTAATAGGTTACCTAGGCTACAGGCTGATTGAGAAAGTCTTAGGGAAGGAAGATGTACTGTTTCACAGAAAAGCAAGATGGATATTACAAATAAAATACTTTCTGTGAATGCTTCCATAGAGGATTAAAAATCCATATCCATTACTCTATGCAGAAGATTTCTGGGCATTGCAACAAGCCAAAAAGATGCCCTCTCTCACTTTTGTCTCTAACTTTTCTGGAGGCAAACACATTTATGACTGCAACATTTGAGTTCCTCTGTACTCGACATCTTGTAGAAGAACAATATAGAAGAGCTACTGATGGCACCATCACAAAGGGATGAAAATCCCAGCCCAGTGGCAGTAGGAGTTACCAAGGGTCATCTTTTTGTTTTCAAATGGTGTTGATCATTGTCCCCTTCTGTAATACACTCAAGATACCACGATGGGTTCTTGTTAGGAATGTTCCATCCACTGTTTGGTTTTTCTGCTAATCAAGCATACTGTTTAAAAATTATTGCAATCTGATAGCACTTTGATGAGGTAAATATTCCACCTACCAATTGAACAGCTGCCTTGTCAGCACAAGGGTAGGCAGTGACCAACAAAATCTGGTTGAAGACAAGCTCTGGTCAAGTTCACTAAGGGGAAAGGCTATGTGAACATTCTGGTTGTTTCTGCTCAACATCTTGGTGAAGTCCAACAAAGTGTGAGTACCTCCAAAATTAGAGATGATGTTTTCTAAAGTCCAAACTTGTATCTCAAAGGGAAGGTAGCAAAATTAGGCAATTTGCCCCATTCTGATAGCAGCCAGAGGAATTTTTACCAGTTTGTTCTGATGCTGAATCTGCACATTTACAGATTGCTGTTCTGACAGGAAATTCCAACAAGTGTTTGATGGTGGAAGCACACGATCTAAAGTCAAAAAGGTTAAACGTACTGGGATTTGTGCTTATGAGTCACTTCCAAAGCTCAAAATGCTCAGTGAGTGAATAAAACATTCCAGAAATAGAAAAGCATGAGGCATCCAGCCTCAACAAGCAGATTTTTTTTTTTTTTTGCCAGTAGATGGGCAGTGTCACATCACTATTCAAACTTTTGTGCTTCAGAGAGTTTGATTTCAGAAATCCACAAAAGATGGGAATGAGACTCACCTACAGGTAGGGCAGTGGAGCATCCCATTGTGTCCAGATTTCCCAAGGTCCAAGTAAACCAAAACCTTGTATTTTCTATGCACAAAAGAAACCAACCCCTCCTGTGTAGCTGTGAGGATAGGAAATCATTAATATGACAGAGGTCAACTGCTGTCTGCCTGGGGTGAGCAAAAGAGCAGAACACTGGAACACGCATCTTTGCACAAACTCTTTACTTTTCAGAGATGATAGCAACTGAAAGTGATGGAGAAGGGCTGTTTCAGAGCAAGATGAGGGCACTGTAGTCCATTCCTATACTGAACTGTGGCTTTAGTAGGAAGGAATCTTAGGAGCATAAGCATACAGCTTGCAGGAAACCAAGCAAGACTGGTTGGTCAAGGGTCAGGATCCCTTGCCCACCCTGATTCCTGAACTCTGACTTGCCTCATTTTGTGAGACTGTATGCAACCATTTTGCACCTATATTTGGCAGGAGTCTGCACCTACATCTGTCTGTGTGCCATAGCGAGACTGCTGCAGCACGAGGTCCAGTAATGCAGACATAGTCTGGAACAATTTACAGCATGGATATAGCTGTATCACCCAGGACATGCTCATTTTCTTTAAGTCTACCCTTAAAATAAGACTAATTTTATCATACTTTTCCTCTGTCAGCACACTTTTAAGATTAACACATCTCATTTTTATTCTAAAAGTGCCTCAAATCCTGAAAACGTTATACTTCTTTACAAAGCTGTAGTTCTGAGCAGTTACCAAACAGCATTAAATCTGAGATTAATACAGATTGTCTAAAACATAGAAGTAAACCCAAAATGTTTCTAACCTAATTACATTTGCATAGCAAAGTTTGTCTACACACCTGTACACAGCTTCTAACAACAGCTGCCTTGAAATTTACCCATAAAGGTTTTGTTCTATAGAAAGCCTCCAAATTAAACCAATCGAGCTTATAATGTAACTGGGGGCGAGAAAAATAGTAAGAAATGAGACTGTTGTGTTCTCTCAGGTAACTCACGGTTGGTGAGGTAGTTTATAACATGTGTCAAGATTTTGTAGACAATGTAAGCCCAACTCCAATCTTTATTTTTCTCTTAGTGGAGTGATTTAAAATGCATACCGATGCTGAAAAACATGAGTTCAAGACTCTCTACAGATACAACATGCATCTCTTTTTCACAGATATCTTCACTTTTTCTGAAGTGTCTCACTAGACTAAATACTTCAGCAATCATAAGCAGCCTCCTTTACTCATTAGATCTTTGATTAGATTTGTCTCCAGTACCCAGCATGTGAATTTACTCTGCAATTTGCACTCAATGCTTGCAGTAAGGCAACATGTGCAAAGACAGAAATGCTGCCAACAGTGCACAATAAAAGACAGTAACAGAGATGAGAAAGTAAACAGGAAATGAACTAAGAAAAGGATGAGAGTTTGAAACAGAAGAGGAAAAAAAAATGTCTCCCCCCCCAAAAAAAAAAAAAAAAAAAAAAAAAAAGAGAGAAAGGAGAAAATGGGATATATGATCAAAGAGAAAGCAAGCAAAATCTTAAAAACAAGCTCAGCCCTGTGACACCCTGAGCTCTCCCAGGAAGATGCAGTGCTCCTTACTGCTACCAAGAAGCACCCAGCAGTGCATAAAGGCAACTCTGGGTACTGCCAATCTGGGCAACTGTAGCCAGCAGGCTCAGCTCACTACAGCCATAACTCACAGCCTGAGCTTAGCAGTGGGAAAGAGACAGGAACAACACAAACTTACACAGAGAAAGAAATCTAATTCTTGAGCCACCAAAAATTCACCAAATTGCACAGAAAATGGCTGTATAATGGAAAATATGCTGGTACAGTTAGACGGGAGAACATCACAAGATGGGTAATTTTGGGACTTGTGCAAGTAGGGCTATTTCAAAGCACAGTTTTTCCTTGGAATATCTGTAGTAAAAAGTGTTACTGGGAACTTACAGGTTCCTTTTTAATGTGTTTGTTTTTTCCCCAGAAAACCATTGATAAAAGTTGTTTCTGTAAGTTGAAAACAACAAAAGTATTTTCAGAAGATGAAAATACATTCCAAATTTCAGGTCTGGGACTTTTTGCCATATGTGATGACAAAGGTTTTAAGTCCGCAGAATTCTTCTGCTGGAAGAAATTCCACTTTTATTCCCATTGTATTTCTTCCTTCCTTCCTAAACAGATTTTTCTTTTTTAAAAAAGGAAGAAGGAAACTGCATGAACTGCACTTGGAGATGAGTTGAATTGCTAATTACATCTTACCCCAATCCTACAAGGTGCCAAATCCTGCTAAAGTCATCCAGCAGTGCTAGGGTTGGACGGTGCCCAGCACTTTGTTGGGAAGGTCCTTGCCAGTGCTGAAATGAGCTGCACTGTAATATTACATGCTTGCTGCTAGAACAGATCCAGAGAAGGGCTAAGTGTCCTCATCTCTGATTACCTCTCATTGGGAATTGAGAGCACTTGGCAACATCCAGCCTTAAAGCTGTCTGGCACATTATCCTATTTCATAGAGTGATTTATTTTAAGTGAAAGCATATGGATAGCAAGTGTCAATCGTGCAATAGTGCCAGCGTTAGGTGATGCACCCATCATACATGAGAAGAAACGTGGTCTCCCCCAGCAGAAGGTAGTGATGCATATGCTTCTGTCAGTAAGATCCCACACACATTCCCGATGAGCACATTTATGAGCTCCTATTATCTCCAGTGGGAGGGGGATGGGGGACGTCCGTGTCTCTACGTGTTTTCTGTGCTAATCTGAGAGCTGGACCAAATCCCAGTACTTGGGTCACTTGTACACAGAGTTCTCATTGTGAATCAGGGGTAAAATAGCAGCCTCTCAGTTGTGCTTTGAAACTATGCATTTTTTAAAACTTGTGTATGCATAAGCCTCTTATTTAATGAATGACTCCCTTTGTATTTACATGTTCCACCATCCACAGAACAAATAGGGTTTAGTCATTTGAGAAAGAAAACTTCTAGTCCTTGAGGAAGAGGAGGGAAAGGGAAAAAACACTTGCAGCTAGTTTATGGAAGTGGTAAACGAATCAGCTAGCTTTTCAGTGTTAGATCCTACCTGATCCTCAAGGCAACCTGTGGTCACAAACGTGCTCTTTCCTAAGTTACATTCCTGATTTATTTCACACCCTCTGACAGAGAAAAAATTCTGATGCAAATGTAACTGGAACGTATTTGGCTTTGATGCAACTGGATTCAGATCACACCTGGACAAAAAAGTTATCTTAGGCTGCTTTGGATCATTATCCTAAATTAGTAGTATCTTGACAGACCTGAAGGCTTCTTAATCTTATGAGTATTTTTCCCTCCCTTTAAATTCAGCTGATAAATGAAATACATGAAATAATAAATAAATTAAAAATATATGGCAGAAATCATTTCAGAGGATTTAGCAGCCAAGATAGGAATGCACTGAAAGCAGCATTTTAAGTTGTCTTGGTTTCCAAAAGGAAATAGTTATAAATTATTTCTAGGGCACTCTGACTCATTTATAAGAGTGGTTCAAGAAACTCTTCAATATTAATTAGTAGCCTGTGAATTCAGCCTGTGTAATTATGATGAGACAGTTCTTTGGGTATGAAAGAGCTAACTTATCATATTTTTGAATTCGCCATCTATATGCTTGAATATTTTTGTATTTCCATATTTCTCAAGTAGCACTTAATTTAATCTTATCCCCATTTCTTTCAATAAACCATTGTTGCATCCCTTAAGCAGCACAGCTTCCTCCTCTAACTCATCTCCCCGTGAAATTGGTTTAATGAAGCAGAAAGGTATGAAGCATTAACAACACTGGAATTCATGTGGTAGCACTTCATTTTTCAGAGGCACTCACATTTCCTACCTAATTTATAAAATCAGCACACAAATGATTTTTATCACAGCCATTACATCAGTATAAATTACTGCCTTTTCTATAACACGGCAGTTAGTCAAACTGTTGAAATGATATCTATTAGTCATAGAGAGGAGGAGGGAGAAAGAAAAAACCTGTAGGCAAGACTTAGTGCAAAATAAGGACTGAGAGCAGTCTTATTGAAACGCTAATATTAATTTACCAAATGACCCAAGATCTAGATATTCTGCAACGGGGAATTAAAAATACACAAAGTAAAGCAAATGGGTCAATTTGTAAGGAACCAAAAAAGAAAGTCAGCAAACAAAGTATGCTGCACTGGGGGCAGTCAGAAACGCAGTCAGGAAGCAAATCCTCACACCCAAGAAGGCAAAGAGTGCCTTACACTCTGCCATAGCCCCATACCCTCTCCCAGGCTCCCTCATTCACTTAATTGCGTTAGCACTGGTTCTGCTTTTGTGCATTGTAGCTTCTCCAAAGTCACAGCCGTGCTCATATCTTTTCCCATGTACGCTGCTACCTTCCCGCATCCTGACCGCTCCCTTCCAGGTAGTGGGAAACAGTCCCCTCCACCCACGCTGCTGTGCATAACAGAATAACAGTTTGCTGGGAACATTTTGTAGAGTTCACTGCTTTCCCAGTGAGGGTAAACTGCTTCTCCAAGATTTAAATATCTTAGTTTCCTAAGTATAGCCTGTTAAAAAATACCTGCTCACCTTGTAGCTGCATCACATACTTGAAAACCCTTAGGCCTCGTACTGCTCTGTAAACAACACCTGTCCCTGCTAGGCCTGCTGCTGATCTTACTGGTTTGTACGGGGCCTCATCTCCTACTCGCTACTCCTCAAGCACGACTACTTCCAAGGTTGCTCTGTATAGTCACTGTTACTTTCTTTGTCAGATCTCTCCTCTGAATCTGCCTGTGTGAAACCGCCATCAGATACCACACAGACTAAAGGCCAGCGGGAAATACTCCTTCAGAAACAGGATGACGTTTCAGGACAATCTACTCTTCCTTTAAGTTTTAATCTCACTCCCCTTTTCCCAATTATTTCCCCTTCATATACTTTCTCCCTGCTATCCGCCTGGAAGGGCTTGGAGGCAGGGGCCATGCCTTCAGATTTGTCCTCTCACAGCAGCAAACACAATGGGACACACGGTGCGATGGGCACTGCCCACTGCCACTGTCATTAGGAACACAGAGTGTTTCATTTATTTGTAAAAAAAACCAAAAACCTGACCTGAGGAGGTTGTCAGTGCAGTAGCATTACACCCACAAGGTGTACACTGTCCAAGTCACCTTTCACCTGAGTTTTGTTTCATATTTGGATCTCCTTCTGCTCACAGTTTACATTAATTAGCCCTTCCCTTTATAAAGCATTAGGGACATTTTGCTGCCTTCCTGTACTTCTAGCAGGCGTAAAACTGTTGTATGAGTGTCTACTGATGGCACCTTGTGGCTAAACCAGAGAAATGCTTGGGAGCACAAACAAGCATGAGAAAGCCAGGAAAATATCAAGAAAACAAAACAAACTGGAGAGCACATCCCATAGTGACTGCAGGAAAAAAAAATATTTCTGCAAAATCCTCCTTGGCAAGGCATTGCACGAGCCGGTCTGCCTGCTGCTCCTCACTGAGTGCTGGAGATGCCAGGGGTGCAAATAGGG
The DNA here is from genome assembly GCA_023055505.1 of Callipepla californica brunnescens. NCBI lineage: Eukaryota > Metazoa > Chordata > Aves > Galliformes > Odontophoridae > Callipepla > Callipepla californica. The sequence goes on from JALIRH010000013.1 coordinate 8,822,136, forward strand.
GATTTCTGCCTTAACCCTCATCCCAGCAGGAGGCAGGAGAAGGGGGAAGGGACTGAGGCTTTCACTTGGCTAAGTGAACTGGCAAATCCAACTAATCCAGTGTGCAAGGGGGAGGAAGGAAGGAGCCGGGCTTTTCCTGCTACTGTGAGCTTCTGTCAGTCTTAATGCCAGCTTTGTTGGGCATCTTTTGACTCCGCAGAAGAGAAAGTCCGCTCTGAGTCCAGGGATCTGTTCCTGGTCTGTGAAACCACTGACATCAACAGCAACCCTTTCTGCATATCTTTTTAGAGTCACTGCAATACCTGCAGTGAAGTAAATGCTCCGAATTTTGCAGGGTAATGGAGGGACCCAGGACACGAGATGACCGCTGTTCTTGGAGGCATGCAGTGATGCATTTTTTGGTCCTCAGCTCTGCAGCTTTCTCTAGCAGCACAGGTGCTGTTAGCAGGTCTTAAATGGGCCATGATCTGCAAGTCAGCTGCTAGTTGGTCATCATAACCAGGGCTCAGCATGATGCAAGCAGTTAGTAAGGTCACCAGACCCTGATTTGGCCAGGTACAAGTCCTGCTCAGGACAACTAATAGCAAGGCATGACCAAAGCTGAACATACACCAGTGGTGAATCTGCTGGTGTTAATGCAATCGTGTTCCCACACACACAGAAGTAGTCACCAGGATTCCCACAGTGCAAAGAATAACAATGGAGGGATTAAAGACAGCAAAAGACATAGATATACCCTACAGATAAAGGATACTTAAAGCCAAGCGGTATTATGCAAGATATGTCCTAGGTAAAGATCATCAAACCAGCATGCTAAAATACAGACAGATGGGATGTGTCCCAAAAATGCTGTGAGCACATGAAGCAAGCTCTGATGGTGACCCAACAAATGAGCAATATAAAGCTGATTTAAATAAAGACTGACTCTCATTTGCAGTATTTTTTGGACATTGGTTGTGTCCAGTCATTTCTTCCTAATCAATCCAGCTAGTAATGTACACAGATTCTGAATACAACTGTACAAGTCTATCTTGTCAGGCTAATTTGGGGCTTTCCTACTCAGTAGAAACAGATTAAGTTGTTAAGATTGCAAGAACAAAAACCCACTTGTGTTGTAAAAATAAAATGGTATGGGTTTTTTTTTTTCAGATATTTTTTTTCCCCCCACTTCTATAAAAATGCTTCCTGCCATAAAATAACTCTTATGACTCTGATGGTACTTTTTGCCTTATCTCCACTTAATACTAAATGGAAATTAACAACGAAAGATGAGTCTCCCATCAAGGAAGACTTTCACCTGGAATACTCATCAGAGTGAAAGATTCAATGAAGTTCACAGAGGACTTCACTATTCTGTATCACCTGGAAGACGTTCAGGCATCACGGCAATAAGCAGCCTTACAAAACTTGGGAAAGGTTGATGGCTGAATTTGGAATCTCACACCCCAAGGTAGGTGTTCTACTGCTTTTTTGAAATAGTAAATCTAAAGGCTTGTCTTTACCTTCCTGTGTATGCAACTTCCTTCGCCTGTGGTGTTCATCATCGATTTGACCTTAAAATGCACGGCAGCGTTCTTAGCAATATTCAATCAATGGGAGGATTAAAGGTGAAATCAGTTACACGGAGGAAGCCTACTGCTGTTTCACCACTGTGGAGGCTCTAATCTCTCTCTGAGAGACTAAAGATCATAACTGATTTACTTCTCTTCCCTGGGGAACAATTTTCTGTAGCCTGAAGCAATCAGGAAACAGACTGAATTGGCTTTAATACCCATCTGCCCCAGGGGGGAGAAACAGTGAAAAGCTACTAGGTTGTTTCTTTTTCATACTTGTAATTAAATAAGCTATGACAAATTTGACAGGCAGAATTTCTAGCAATGCCAGTTGTCTTAAAATTTCCTACCCAATATGTCACTGATATACAGCAGCTATTCCCTAAACTGGGAAATATTTTAAAATCATCGCTCTTCTCTCCATAACACAGTTTAACTTATTGCAACTTACCTGTGATTTTCACACCTAAGAAAAGACAAAAATAACTTTCAAGACTGTCAGATGTATGTAAGGATAAGTAAATGTGGCTTGCCATGGTTTCACTTGTTTCCTTCCACTGGGATCATCTCAACATTTCAAGAAAGCATGGTATGCAAATGAAATGGTTCTGATCCAGTGGAAAAAACAAATCCTAGATGTGGTATCTGAAGGGATTGCATGCCAGGGAGAGACAACCTATAAAGTACTTCCATGTACATCAACAACTAATTACATATTACTAACGGGTTAGTCAATGAAGCTTCATTATTACTGCTTTTCAAAACAGAGAAAAAAAAAAAGCTGACAAGCTTTCTCTAACAAATCTTCTGCAATTCAACTCATTTCCCAAAGCTGCCATAACATATATATAACATTTTATAAATAAAGCCCATCTTTGTACTTAATAGTGTCTAAAAAGTGCAGGAAGGAGGGCAGTGTTGCAGAGAGTAAAGCCATTTCAAATATACTGCTGACTGCCTTTCTTACATCAGTACTCAGAAGGAGATATTGTTAAATACCCCATGGGCTCATGGTTTTTCAGTTTACCATATTTAGAACCAGAGACACCATTTTCACATAACCTTAGCTGAGACGGCTTACTGTCACAGATAATTCTGAATTTTTCTTAATTACTTAAATAATTTTAAGCTTATTCATATATATCCAGAGAAAAGCAAAGAATTAAGAAATGCATTAATTTCTCAGCCTAGAGCTGTCACTATAAGACACCAAGGCATGAAATCCTGGCACTCAGAAGAGAAAGACTCGCTGCTACACCTGTCAAATGTTTTCAAAGCACAACATCCAATACCTTCGCAGTGCAGAGGATGCTACTGCTTACCCATTTTACAGATGGACATGTAGATACAGAAATATAACAGAAGCTTTGCCAAAAACATGCACTGATATTTCTCCCTAATTTGGGGTAATTCAGTGATGTCTTCTCAATAAATGTCTACATTCTCATTATTACACCTTTGAAAATTAACACGCTATATGAGATGAGCTTCCAAAATCAGCATCACTGAAGAGCTTAAAGACGAAGACAGTTTAATCATCTGTAGCACCAATGATGAGAAGCTGAATTGTGTTTATCAGTGTCAGAAAACAACACGGCAAAACTGTTATCACCTCCCTGGTGTATATTTCCAGCTGTTTCCAGTTACTAAGGAAATACAGAGAAGACAACCCTGGTGATCAGCTACCTCAAGCATATTTACAACAGGCTCTAGATCTAAATAGACATCTACAACATATTATGCAAGTACACTCAGTTTTGAAGTTAAGAGGTCCCTCTCTGAAGATCCATGAGCTGCTACATCTAAAGTCATTGTCAAGAAGTATCAGTCAATGTACAGTTACGGACCCTGAACAGCAACTTACACAACTAGGTGAAAAATGGAGATTCTGCGCTATACCATCACCCTGCATGATAGAGCAGGAGAGGTTCAGCAAATCCACACTTCTCTGGTGCATGAAAAACAACTCTGGCACAACAGACATGAACCTCTACTGTTTCCCTGAGTTAACATACTGAGTGCTACCTACCACAGAAGACAGAAAATGAATTTAAATGAAGCAGCAAACAAGAATCAAATGAGAAATCTCTCACCTGGAGATTTTTGTTTTGTCAAATAGGAAAGAGAATGGCCAGATGCATGAAGGTTGCTCTGAAAGTAATGCCTCCTGTTTTATTATGCCATCCCAAGTCGTCAGAAGCAGATGGTGAGATGGCAGTAGAGACTGAACCTTCCCACCAATATCCCACTACATTTTGTTGCTGTGTGGGAGATGGCAGCATAGGGGCCATTCTGTCAGTCCAAATCTGACATGGAAGTGCATACAAAGCAAAGGAGGGGAACTGAATGTCAGTGGGGGACATTTTTTCTGCATGGAGGAATTCATCGACCTTTGCTGAACATTTGTGGGGTCCAAACAGGGGATACAGTACGGAGAGATGGTGGGTAGTGTGTTTCAACAGCGGTACTAGCAGCATGAAAGATAAGCCATGTTCCAGACAGCCACACAGAACTGTGGCAATACAAAATGAAGAATGTCTCAATCAGCTCATCTGTGCTAAGTGATGGATTATGACCAGAGAACTCTGTATGGAGTTGAATGTCAGCTTTAATGTGTTGTAAACAATGGCAGCAATCTTAGAACACCGTAAAGTTTATGTCAGATGGGTCCCATGAATAGAAACAGAAAGAACACTGTAGGCAAGTTTGTCAGGACCTACTGAACCAATACTAGGCCAAATGTGACAGCTTTCTGGGTTAATCATTACCAGTGATGAGACACTATGAGACTGAGTCAAAATGGCAGTCCATTAAGTGGTGATACATGAACTCCCCATCAAAGAAAAAGCTCAAGACACAGCCCTCAGCAGGTAAAGTGCACACTGTCTTTTGGGATAGGAAAGGATAGTACTTCTGGATTTCCTGGAATTCAGACAAGTCATCAGCTTTGACCACTACACTGCCACACTGACTAAGCTGAAGGCTCATTACTCCCAGAGTCAGGCCAGAGCAGGAGACAACCTTTCTCTTACAACACAGTAATGCCAGGCTCCATACCAGTTTGATGGCCATGAAGCACACTGCCAGCCTTGGCTGGACTGCCTTACCACACCCACCATATAGTCTGTATTTAGCGCTTTCTAGACAATGAAAGATGGGCTACACAGGCAGCATTTTCCTAGCGATCACAGTCTCAACAGCTGTGAAACAATAGGTCACCTTCGCTGGTACAGATTTGTACAAATTCCACATGCAGGCTTTTATTCATCATTAATAAAAACACATAGGCAATAGTGGTAACTGTGATGGAAAACAGTTTCATAGCTGATAATTTGCTCTATCAAATAGTGTTGTTCTGCTCTTTGTATCTCTTGTACTTTCCATTGAAATAAATAGGAAGCATTACTTTTGGAATGACCTACATATGTTGAACTCTAAACTTAGTTTTCATACTGCTCTTCAAAACTAAACTATGTTTTAAAACGTGGCAAGTGTTTAAAACGGGCATTGGATATTTTCCCTTTGTTGAAAGAACATGTGTAGCCACAAACAGGTCAGATGAGTGAGTTGTTGTCCTAAAAGCTAAAAATACGTACCTGTGTGTGTGATTAATAGCAACACAGGAAGCTACCAGCGGCTGCTAAAAAATTGGTGCTGAGATTGCTGACAGAGAAAATTATGTCACTAACAATCTATTCTGTCAGTTATGTTACTGAGATTTTAACTCATATACATTCAAAGATCTATAGCCAGCTTTATAAAACTCAGAGCTAACATACAAATCAAACCATTTTTTAAGAACTCCCATTTCCCCTATTTCTCATCTGCACCTGCTTTTTATTGCAATAGCCACAGGCTGTAATAAGACAGCAGTGTGGCTTCAAGCCTTGATACAAAGGAGGCTCTGTCTCAGCCAGTTACTCATCCACATGACATGATAGCTCCCATTTCCTCCTCAGTCTTGCTTTCCCAGAGCAGAGACAGAAGCCACATTGCAGAACTGTCAAGATCCTAAAAACTGATTGTTAAATGCCAATTACCTTGATTAGGTTTCCTTAAGAAAAAAAAAAGTCAAGAGATGCAGACTGAAGATTTACATGCTATGCTCTAATTTGATAAACTGGAACTCAAGCCAATCTTCCCTGTTCAGAGATCCTACACGGATCTGCTCTAAAATGCGGTTGTTAGACTTCAGCTAGGAAAAATGCACCAAGGATCAATCATTGCAAAAAAAAAAAAAAAAAAATCGGATTACTTTCCTCTTCAATGAAGAGTTGTATATAAAAATTATTGTAAATATATCTGATTTATTCAGAACTTCCCATGGGAAACAGTAACAATCTGGGCAAGAAAGTTAAAATTAGACTGAATTTCATACAGAAAGAAGCTTAGGATGAGGCTGTGGGTTTCTGGCATCTGTGGAAGCAAAGGATGCTCAGCATGTAGAAAAAAAATGAACACAAGTCTTTAACCCTCCTCTATAAAGTTACCACCAGTTCTCCTGAAGACCATCTTCACTACAACCCACGCAAAGAGGTCAGTCATCAGCCTCAAAGTCTGTCTATTCGATAGCTAATACCATCATGACAGTGGTGAGAAGCTACAGGAACAGCATCATAGCTTCTGCACAGCTCATAACCCATGGCATGCTACGCAGTACCACAATAGGTGTACAGTCACTCTTGACTCTCTAAGAAAAATCCAGCTTGAAAGACATTTTCAAGATCACCAAATCTATAACAAGAAAGGGGAATTGTGTGAGACATAACACCAGTCAGACTGATATGGGGGCTCACAGTTTCAGCACCCAAACCTGCCTAGTGCCTGGCCTGTCACCTTCCTCCTTAGGAGCTGGGTCAGGATGTTAGAAAGCCCACCAACATTCTTCAGCTGCAGAAGTAGAACAAGAACACATAACCCTAGGGCCTGGCTTCAGGGAAGAGCATCACAGAAGATATTTTCCAGCCACCAAGCTCCATTACCTGCAGGCCTGGGAATAGCCCTGCTCACAGGGAGAAGGGGAAGAACAAAGCAACCCTGGAAAGCCTCGAGTTGGCTGTGCCTTAACCCTCACCTCAAAAAAAAAAAAAAAAAGTTCCATGCTCAGCTACAGCCACTCTAGATCTCAGTTCACAGTGCACAGCTACACTGAATAACATAGAGCCAGTTATCACAGCATCACCAGCACTACAGCAAAGTCATCTTAGCCCTGCTGTCACCTCACTCAGTACGATACACAGCTCTACAGACATCCCATATGTTTAGGCATTTCTCTCCTGTAGATAATGCAAAAAACATATCAATTTTTCAGTGATAGCATGGAATGTCATTGACTATCTGTACCCAATCCTCACTGTAAAGTAGATTCTGAATGGGTAAATGTCTAAGTCTGAAATCCAACATCTGACAAAATATATGGTATACACTCCTTGCTGGAGAAAGGGTCGGTCAGAAGCAGGTCTGTTCTGACAAAGCCTTTCCTTTAATATTTGTTACCTGACCAGTTCCTCAAGCTGTGACATCTTACTACAAATATTAAAGGCTCAAGATTAAGTTAAACTGAGGCCTCTGACCAGAATGGAAGTGCTAGGAGCCCAAACTTCTTTGCAGGGGAAGTTCCCTACACAAAAACCAGCAGCTACAGCTAGAACTCAGCTCAGGGCCCCAGACAGATGTGCAGTGTGGTAAACAACCATGACACTTATTTCTCAGAAAACAGATTTAACCGCAACATTTGTTACATCAGAGAGGACAATTCATCCCATCCTTCACATCAATACACCTCTGTTTCTTCTTTTAATTAATTAATGCTTTCTGTGTCCCCCTGGTCCAACTGTGCAGCAGAGCCATATGAGCCAGAACCACAGCAGAAAAAAAGAACGGGGACTTTCAACATTTTTATTTATTTCTGCTATATGGCTTATTATTGAACACAGAATTATTTCCTGTTAAGAAGGGTTCTAGCTCATCATCTGAGATGAATTCAATTATTTTTCTTTCAAACAATTATTTTTAAGTGTCCTTGCAACCACTTCATCCCCCACGCATTTCCTGCTGCCTATCAGAAGGTGGCAGACCAAACAGCTGTGGATTTCTGCACCATCATCCTGCTTCAGAGACCACCTCCAACACAGAAAAAACGCCAATCACCAAAGTAGATGTGATTTCCCTTGGGAAGAAGCACGCACAATGGCTTTATCACCAGCAATATGATTTCAACAAATTCTTCAAGTCAGAAAGCCTTGTTGCAATACCAACTGCATACACTCTGTTGCATCAAAATGTCTCTCTCATAGATACCAACGAATTACATTTTGATATTAGCACCAAAGATAGCTTGGTAGGATTTATTTAAACTGGAAAACTCTATCAGTGTGATGTTATCTAAGGATTTTGCTAATGGGCTGCTTTAATGCTTCAAGCCCCAACCCTTCCTGGCAGGCACATCAAAACTCTGGATCCAAATCCTAACCTTTGTACCCAGTAACACTGCCAGGTAACCTGACATTCAGGGTTGTACTGACAGACCATCGTTTCACCCCAACTACCAGCACTGCTTAGCACAACAAGCACTTTTGTAAGACTTGAGTGAAGGGAATATTATATAAATGATGAAAATCAACAAAAGCTGCCCTTAAAAAAAAAAAAAAAAAAACTTTTTTTACAAAAGAAGATGTCAAAAACAACAGAATTATAATATTTTAGTAATAGATATTCTGCTTTATTATGGAGCTTTGGAACAACAAGCTTCCAAAGTGAAATTGTTCTGTGAAAGAAAAGTTTGGGTTTTTTTTTTCCTTAAACATTGGTAAATATCATAAGGTCATAAAGGGCATAATGGGTTAACACTACAAAAGCACTCACATTTTCTCCAGTTCACTCTACCTTTGCGAGATAAAGCAGAGAGACAAGAAAGTTGTGATGTTCTTTTGACCTTCTGCCAAAGGTAAGGACCACCTGTCGGTTTGAATTTCCCTTGCAAATCCGCTGGAGCTGCAATACTGAACCTGCACTGCTGGTGCCTGCTTTATCTCTGATTAGCCATCATTTGAGATCACTGTTCAACTGATGGAGCAAATGACTGCACTGAGCTGGCATTTCCTATCTCCCCATCACACAATTGTTTAGAATAATATCTCAATGCAACTGAGATGCAGTTTTATTTCTCCTCTCATCCAATCCCAGAAGAATGAGAAAAATTGTAATACAAAGGTTTATTTTTATCTTACTGAAGAAGGATATTGTATACTCTGATGAACAATACTAGGATTAAGGTGGTCTCAAAGAGATGTTTTTGGCTCAGGATATGCCTTCTAAGCTCAGAAAAGATGTTTCTCTCCAAGTGGCACAATATTGCCCAAGAATGTAGTTGTATCTGTTAGCAGGATTTCTCAGTATTTTCCTGAATAGTTGCCAAAAAAGACCTACTGGTCTCATGGCTGTATTAAGTATCAGCTGCCATTCCCCAGAGCAGGATGCACTTGCTTGTTACAGTCAAAGCAATCCATGAGTACAGCCTTTGCTCCCTCATAGTGGCCGCACTGGAGTCAGGGTACTGCAGTGGTTACAGCCACAACCTGTCAACTCCCATCTCTTTCTTTATTTCTCTAGAATGGCTGAGGTTGGAACAGACCTTAAAGCCCCCTCAGTCCCAATCTCTGCACCTGGCTGCCCCCAGCCAGGTAAGGCTGCCCAGGGCCCCATATGGTTACCAGATATTATTTTTTCTTACTTTTCTCCCTACATTGACATCATTCACTGACATCAACACTGCCCTCTCTAAAGGGCACAGGTAGCAGCTTAACACCAGCCTAGAGCAGTGAAGAGGAAATGGCCTCAAGTTGTACCAGGGGAGGCTCAGGATGGATATTAGAAAAAAATTCTTCTCAGAAAGAACACAGAGGCACTGGCATAAGCCGCCCATGGGGATGGGGAAGTCACCATCCCTGGAGGCATTCAAGAACTGTGGGGAACTGAAGCCAAGGGAAGTGGTTAGTGGACATGATAGATATGGGTTGATTGTTCAACTTGGTGACCCTAGAAGTCTTTCCCAACTTTAACAATGCTCTGATTCTATGATCTGGCAAAAAATGATCGAAGGGAAGAAAGGACCTGGATTCCACATTACTAGATCTGCTATAAGTTTCTGTTTCATCTCTGCACCAATGGTGGGATAATCACACACTACTATATAGATTACGAACTACAGAAGTAAAAGAAATATTAACCAATGGTCAAATATTAGTTAACAAAAATGAGTTTCTGCCTGGGTAGATGTTTAATATGTATGTTAATTCAGCACACCTTATTGATTCTCAGCATTAGTAAAAAGCAACTTTCTTGCAACACTGTAAGGCAACAGAAAACACAGCAACGAGAACAGAGCAGCAAGGACCTAGGCTGCAGCAAGAGATTACTTGCTCAAACGCAACAGTCATAAGCACAGAAAAAAAGGAAAGAAGCTGCTTACTTTCAGAAGGCCTCAGGTACACAGCAATTTCCAGCAAAATTGCCTTACTTCCACTTCCAACCTTTAAATGAGGTCTGGGAAGGGGTGGATCCTGGCTCCAGCCCTTCCAGTCACTCAGTACATTGCATGCACCTGAGCTCCCCTGGGTTGGCCCTGCCTTCTCACCAGGTGCTCCATCACTGCTTTAAGCTGTGACTTGGCATTTCTGCTACACTTCTTGAAAACAAAACTTCACTTGGAAACATTAGAAATATACAGAATATTGTTTTGTTTGGCATAATTTATGTTTGTTTAAATCTTTTTTTCCTAGGATTCTGTCGATTCAGATGAAAATTAAAGATTTTATTTTTAGGATGTGATACACCACACAAATTAACTATGGAAAAAATCCTGGGGAAAGAAAACATTTTTAATGCTTTGAAATTGCATGAACTGTATTGTGGATAACACGATCTTGTCAGTCACCCTCTCTACTGTCTGTTTCATGAACAAATTAAGTCTGTTCTAAACACGAGGCTCTGCTCTGTCAGACCCAAGACCCAGTGTTTGCAAATATACATTTGACTGACAAGCCAATAAATGATGTCCTCTTTCAAAAATGTCCTTGTACACTTATAAAAAAGGGAGAGGTGTGGTTTATGGGGTCCCGATTTATGAATTAAATAGGACCTGGGAGCTATTTAAATAAAATCTCCATGGAAACTTGTATTTCACAAGATAAGCCTATGAAGGAAAAGAGCAATGATGGCTTCAGAAGAGAAAATAATCTTAACAGATACAACCTCCTGTAAAAAAGTCTGAAAGACAAAATGAATGAAAAAATCCACTAAGAATGCTGAAGCAAGCAGGGATTCATGCACACATATTGCCAGAACTGAGATTTTTTTAAATAACCAGACTAAAACAGCCACAGGTTGTATGCACACTGGACAAGAAAACTCCAAGGCAATTTGCAATAACTGTTTGCAAATTGCTTTTCTGAGATGGTGAGAGGCCCTTGGTGAGCCAGGGTGAATTTTGGAAACTCATTTATCAAAGCTGCAGTAGCTGTGCATTAAGACCTCTAATGTAACCAAGAATGAAAGCTGAATTTTGGGGACTGAACTACAGCTCACAGAAAGGAGCATATGCATGAGCTGAGCTTAGAAAAGATAGCACTTAACTATCTGCACATCTTGTTTGACTGCAAAAAACAATCTGTAAACGTTGCTATAGATTTTACATACACAGTACCTGGCTCTGACAAGGTAGAGTCTTCATCTTAACAGATCACCAGGACACTGCTCCTTCCACACAGAAAGCTCCACCTAAATGGTAAAAAATATTGTCAGACTACTGGTGTTACAAAAACCATATGCTGAAATGCATTTTAAATGTATACAGAATAAGAAGTTAACACTGATTGAGCTTACCTTACTGGTGGTTCCCACCACAACGCTAACAACTGAAGGCACAGGTAGAGGACTGAGACTTCACAAGTCCTGGGACTCAAAGCTGGAGTTCAGCTCTTCAGGATAACCTCACTGGAAAATGGATAGGACATAACATTAATTAATTGCAGGGCTAAATCCATAGTCCCAGTTGTATGAGCAGTTCTCAGACTGTGCCATATACTTTTCATCAATGTTCTGCTGGAAAAAAACTGGTAGTGAGTAGAATAAATACCAAGAACAATCCATGGCAGGAGATATTCAGGAAGAAAGGAGTTTGCTTGTATCAAAATGAACAGCTTAAGAGCAGTACTACATCCTAAAACACAAGATGACAAGAATAATTACATTTATATCAAAAATAAACCTGGTTTTCCTATTCATGTAAATGTCCCCAGTTACTCAAAATACCAGATATGGATATTACTCTTTCAGGTCTGATCTCACAATAAATATATGATGTCTGGAAGTCTAATAATCACTGTTGCCAGGTGTTTTAAGAAAATACTTATTAAAAATTATCAGAAACAGTACAGAATGGCACTTCAGATGCAAAAATTGTTACAGTGCTACAGGAGCACAATTGCACCATTTTTAACCTATTTTTGCAAAGGAAAAAGTACAGTTCCTTGATCCACATCTGCATTATTTTTAGCAACAATTATAATGATGTTTTAAACTTCTGTTTCATTTCTAGATTTCATTGTTCAAATGTGGCCCTGCACAATATGAAACACAATATTAAAGCTATAACAGAAAGAAATGAAAGTAGGAATGAGTGCCAAAGAATTCTCCCAATATTTGCTGGCTGTTCCATGCAAGATACTGCCCATCTGTTACGCAGTATTCTCAAATTATGAAAAAGAAATTGACTCTTTCTGAGTTATATTGGTATACTGGTATTCCATCTACCACATTTTTCTTTGATTTCAATCATTAAAAATCATTATTTGATTGTGCTCCCACAGTTCACTGTAGGCAGTGAATTTTTCCCATATTTTTCTCTACTACAGAGGAAAAGGCCACTGAACTGGGGGCTCCAGCTAAAACTGCAACCAGGATGAGACTCAAAGACTTCAAACATAGTATCTGTGCTTGAAAGATGAGATCTTAATTGCCATAAACTAGCAGTTCTAAATACCTCTAATGGTTATCCGATATTCTTTGGTAATTTTAGATCATTAGGAAATATCCTCTCCCATTGCAGCCAACTACATTGAAACAAGTGCTGTTGGTTTTTTTGTTTTTTTCCTTAAAATGTGACCTCAAGCAGATAAACTCACTGCTGTGGTCTTGTTGCTTTTCTTACTGTATAAAGAACTTCCTTCTATGTTTTGGTTTTATCTTTTTTATTCCATGGAATTAGCCTATCACTATAATTTTTGAACTGAGGAATAATTCCCAATCAAAATGTTGGATTCAGACCAGTTGAAAGTCCAACTTTGATGTTGAAAGATCACTTGTCTCGGGATGCAGGAGTTTGGTAGCATAAGATGGACTGCTGACGTGTTTTTTTCGAGAGCTTCATATCCAACACAGTTAAAGAAATACAAGTAAGTTAATATAAATAATAAAAAAGCATATATTAAAGCTTGCAGTTCATACAGTGTGACTATTTCTGAGTGTGCTACTCTCTGTGAATTCTGGTTATTTTGATTTGGCTTGCAGGACTCTCCTTTCCAGAACAATATTCACAACAACCCAGTAATAACCTGCTCCCATTGACCGCTTGGCAGAACTCCCTCCCCCCCGATGCATACTGCAGGGTACACCTGCACCACTGTGCTCCAGCTATGGTATAAGAAAGATTTGGAGGTGACATGGTTAGGATCAGTGAAATCACCCCTAGCACTCTGGTCCCAACACATAGTTCTGGCTTCTATAACTACCTCCTCAGGGTCCTGGGGATGTGGCACCTGCAGGACTTGTACAAATGGATCTTTAGAAAGCGGAAGAGTTACTAGAAAGAGAAGAAACAGGATGAGGAGTTCTTCTGATTTACAAGAGACAAGTTCAGCTCTTCAAACACTATTATCAGTGTAGGATAAGTTATATGATGTGCCCTTAATCAGCAGATAACTGTTGAAGAAATATTCATCTTGCAGGAACACAATGGCTGGATTAGACAATCTTAGTTTTCTTTTCCATCCTTAATAATTCTATGACTGATCACATGATACCATCATCCAGCATGAACGATAATGGCGGTCAGAACTCAGCACTGATTAAGCAAGAAATCCTTTGAAGAACAGAGGAACCATAATAGCATCTATATCTACAAGTGGAGAGACAGAAAAGATCATCATCTTTGGGCAGTTGTGTTTTCTGCATGACAACATTGGCTGACTTCTGCTGAAGACAGTGGTGCAGAAAGCCACAGGCAGAACTGCCTCTTCCAGCTGCTTGTGTGCCATTTCAATCAAAATGAGGTCAGGCAGCAAAAAAACTAATGTTATTTTCATTACTTAAGCTAACACAGAAAGCATTCTCAGGCTGTAGTTCACTACCACATTAAAAGTGAGAGTCCTTTCTTGCCTGGTTATGTTTAAGTCTTAGGGACTCACTCATTAGCAAGACACTAGATGCAGTTGCGCTTCTCAAAGCAAATTATTGAGGACTGGATTTATTGCTTTGTCACTGTCCACAGGTTTGAATGTTGCTTTACAGGATGGTTTCCTTCCAGAGGGTCTGGACAGAGTGTTTTGATTTATGGATGTATCACTCATTGACTCAGGTTAGCAAATTCAGTAGTAAATTCGGGCTTCTCTTGAGATCTTTTTAGGTACCGTTACTGCCCCATCACAGATGTATGCAAATGCTTTAAAAACACTTATTAACTCAAACAATTGTATGGGTTAAACTTTTTTTTTTTCCCCACAGGGGAGCAGAATAAGGGGTTTTATTTGAGCAAGAAGGAGAGATATCAAGAGGAAAAACTCAGGGAAAGATCCTTGTCATTTCCATCTGACAAGGAGCTCAACCTGTCTTGCTTCCACAGCCCTGAAATCCCCACAGAAGTTTTCTTGTCGCCTCACATTTCACCACTGTATCTTTGCAGCAGAGCTATCCCGGAGGAACGATCAAACCAGTGCTGCAAAGGATAAGAGTGTTAAGGCAGAGACCTTGAACTGCACTCTGCGTTAGAGTCAGCCCTCAGCAGAGAACATCAGGCTGATGCGCTCACGGTAATGATTGTTGCTAAGCAAAGGGAGCTGATAGCTGTCTTTTGTGCTGAAATTTTCAGGATGTGTGGCCTCGCTGAATGGTCGGGAGGTCAGGAATGCATAGGTCATCGTGGTCAGAGCCAGGCCCAATTGAATGGGACACCTCTCATGGCAGATGGAAAGGGGAAATTTGCTGCCATGGTTGTAGGCATCTGTAGCAGCAAGGAGTTCAAAAGGAGCACAAGGCTGCATACAGCCCTATTCCAGTCCCACGCCTCCCCACCTTAACCTCTAAACACGTACCACTCCTTAAAATATGCAGCAGAGGGATCTCCTGACTTAATACAGCTTCAGCCCTGCCAGATTAGATTTAACACAAGGTCAGCCAAGAAACCATGCTGTGAATATGTGATAAAGAGGAGGCTGCAGACTCATCTAGTGTGTAACTTGCTGGCACTGCCTTGTTTCAACAGTTCTCTCACTCTCCTCACCCCTCAGAGAATTGCAGTTATGTATAAGAGACACAGAAGTTGGCTGAGCCCTATCTATACAGCAGCCCCAATATCTCTGGTCCTATTCTCATGAATTCTTACCCATCACCTGTTCTAATGATGACCCTCATGTTCAGAAGACAGAGAGAAAACTACTCACTGTCCTTTGGCAAATTAGTTTTCAGTCCCCACTGGGTCAGTATATGTCAAGGCTGTAGAGCTGAGTACAAGAAAGGATGGTATAAGGATCAGGAAATACAACAGGGCTGAGGATATACCTGAGTCCTCTGAGAGTGCCTGGGGTGGGAACTATGATCACCACAGAGCAGTCTGAGCTCAGAGGAACTTCATTCATCAAGTCTAAGAAACAAGAACTGACCTATTTCAGAACATTTCCTTCACGCTCATACAGATCTGGGAAATAGGACAGACGAACATGCACAGAGATCAATAATAGCCAAGTGCTACAGTGAGTCCATTAGGATCAGCCCATCCATCAGGACCACAAGAGCTTTTTCCACGCCTCGCCATAGCCTGAGGCCTGGCTGAGACAGATCTGTAGTGTGCATCCTGGCTCTTGACTGGCATGCTCAGAAAGGAAGGCTCCTGGCAGAAGTTTCTTCAAAGCACTGTTTTTCAGTGCTTACTACTGGCATATTGCAGTGTTTTAGGGTCAGAGTACCTCAGTAAATAATAATCCAAGAGTATGAAAAGAGTGGCACAGAGCTGTAGCTCCTCTGCCCTTCAAAGTAAAGGGAGCTCAAGGTGGGGGGAATTCTGGGGTAGGGAGGGCAACTTTGTTTTCTTAGAAAATGTAAATCAAGTGGTTTGAGTTCAGCATATGAGGACCCACATAAATGGCAAAGTGTTCCAAAGTGATGGATTACCCCAGCCGTTCATCTAATGTGATGTCACCAGCATCTCTAGTGAGTTTGTGTGTGATATGGCAAGACAGTAGCTGACAATATTCTTCCTTTAGCCCTCTGCTTCTCTGGCAATCTGGGGAACCCTTCAACACCTTCATTTTTAAGGTGTGGGAACACAGTGGTTTAGGGGGAAGTACAACAACGCCTAAACTGCTATTTCCAGTTTGAAACAAGTAACTGAATTATTCTCCTGTAGACTCAGATCTTTTGCATGAGTAGTGTTACACACTGGGTGAGTTATTGCATTGATCTGCACTATTAAAGATGAAAAACTATTGTTATTTCTCACTTTCGGATTTGGGAGTGATCAGTGTAGTGCACAGTGCAGTGTGCAGAAGGGGTACATCACACAGTGCCAGATTTTTGTTTGCACGTGTTAGAAACAGGTGATACCAGAAATGAGCTATAACATAAACGGTCTATAACACTTTAAGTGCAATAGACCACACAGCTGACATCAAAATCTAAGTCTAAGCACACACATTTTTAATGCCACCTATAAGGGAAGGGAAATAATTGCACCAGCGCTACCCAAAGTTCTACAAATTACATGTGGCCAGTTTTCTTCTTGCTCAGTGTGCTGAAACACAGCGGGACAACAGCAGTAAAGAAAGGCAGCACACATGTGCTGTCTTCTAGAAGATTGTTCCCAGGGAAAACCGCAGAGTTAGGAATTCTTGCAAAGTCCGAACTCGGAATAAAGTAGGAAGGCAGCACTCACCACAACAACAATCTGTATTTGAGCAAAACACAGTACAGAGGGGAAAAAAATAATAACAAAAAAGATATAAACAGGTTAATCTGTTGTAAACTGATTTTGACCCTGAAGGTGATCACAGGTACACAGCATTACGGCACTTTAAACTGTTTTATGCAAAGCTTAAAAAAGACCCAGCAACAAACAAAGCTTTTTTTGTGTTTGTTAAACAAAGCATGAAAGAACGGTGACAAAAGTGGGAGGAGCCGAGTTTGTCCGGACAAAGCCCGGAGGAGGAGCCTTCATGCAATGGAAATGCAGTTCAGTGGTCCTGGATTGATATGCTCATCCTTTAAACCCCCAGGGCTGGGAGATCACAGGGCCTGAAAGTCCATCAAAGAGCGCTTCTCTGTATTGATCCAGTCTGGAGCGGAAGGCTGTGGGGGTCTGCTGCTCTGTGCAGGGCTGCCTCCGAGGATAATCAGCTTTTCTTCCTTGGAAATTAGGGAATCCCAAACATCAAGCAAGCGCTATTGCAACTATCTCATCAGTCTGAGCCTACCGAAACATGAACATGTGTGGGGTTTTGGGTTTTGTTTTCTTTAGGAAAACAAACCAGTGTGTAATGTGATAGCCTGGTAAACATTTTAACTTGAAATTATACTCGTAGTGTTTCACGTGTTCTTTCCAACCTGTCAACAGCACAACCTGCAACAGAGGTCTTTAACACACTTCTCTATTTGTGTTTGGATGCTTGACCAACACGGTATCACCCGACCTAAAAACCAAACCAAAATAAAGCTGGAGATGTTTTTCTCAGTGACTTGTGCAGCACTTGTTAGGCCACCTTGTACCACATGCAGGCAATTACAAGACAGTTCAGCTTCTTCGTTTAAGGCACTTCAGGCTTGAGAAAAGGGAAATGGCAATCCTGGGGAGCATTTAGCCCTGGCAGCAGTGGCAGAATCATGCTTCAGCTGTAGTTTGGCTGGGGAGCCCCCGCTCTTCCTCTCACAGCTCTGTGCTTGGCTTATTACAAGTGACACAGCCAACATACATACATTAAAGGGTTGAACATGCACAAAGCAGAAGCAAGCAGGAGTGAAATCAGCCAATCTAGCACTCTCCAGTGTAACTAGAGACTGAAAGTCATTAATCAGCAGTTTGTTCAACACTGGAAACTGTTAGGATATTATCTTTATTCCGAGGGAGCAGTGCTGAACAAACAGAGGATGATACAATCACAGCACCCACGGTCTGACTTGCTAAAACTCTGAAATATTTAGTATCCTGCAACAGCCACTTTGCTACAGGAAATCAAACAGCTGTCAAATCTGTCAGTGCTTACAGATCCCAACCAGTGACAGAACAATTTGTGATAGTTTTGAATCTGGGATTAGAAAATACTTCAGGGGACCACAACTACTGCAGAGAAATATGGCCAAAACTATCTCAGAGCATTAGCTTTCTGTATGATCACGGTCAAGAGAAAAAGCAGCAACTCAGCTGCTTGGAAATAGCCCATTTTGTGATTCTGAAATGAAAAAGGGCCTCCAAGGATGTGATTCTCCCCAGACACTCCCCACTGGTGCAACAGTTGCGTTATGGGATTGATGGGCCTGCAGTCTGAGGGCTTTGGAAACCACAGATACAAATAAAGTACTTTACTGGGTAAATTTCTACTGAATACCATGAGCTTTGGGTGTGTCATATCTAAAAAGTGAACTGTACGCACCAAAGTTCTCCTTCACCCTCAGAATACAGATGTTGATCATTTCCCTTTCATTCATTCACAAAAAATTCATTCACACTATTGAAAACAGCAGTAATTAGAGAAATGAGAGCTTTCCCCTCTGTCATATGCACACAGTCTCCCTCTGAAGTGCTTTTTTAAGGCTGTTTATCTTTGAAGATAGTCTTTTCCTATGCATAGGCAGTGTTCATTAGCCAAGATTATTATTTTTGTTCTATTTTACAGCAGTATCTATAGCCTCCTCCAGAAAGTCCATAATCTGTCTAGAATGCAGAGTAGAAAGACTTCTGCCTCAGGATCCTAGCCATCTCAGGCTTCCTTTACAGAGGAAAATGTAGTTGTAGAATTTTACTATTTGCATACTACATACATTGAGTACTGTAACACTCATTTATGTAGCAGTGTTACACTAAACAGTAAATAAAATCATTCTAATACAATCACTCTGGCATTGGTAATTGTGCTAGTAAAATGAGACAAGCAAACTCTACAAACAACTGCAGGAAAAAGGTTATGCTCATCTGCCTGCCCCCAAGCTCTCTGCAACACCATCTGCCAGAGGTCATCGCCCCCTCATCCCCAGCAGCACTCTGCATGCATTTGCTTCCAGAGATGCTGCAGTCAGAGCCAGGCAGGTTCGCTGCCACGGCTTGAGCAGAGCTCGCTTTGCTTAACCTACAGCCAGCCTGGAATTGCTATCATAAGCAGCTTTGCTGGTGAATCCAAGTTATAAATCTTTATGCACTGGTACCTGCACAGCAGGACCTACAGAGACACTCATGTAACAATAATTAAAGCCAGTGATTTACATGTCTGTTTCCCTAAAATACAGGTATGCTCCTACTGAGACAGGTAGTCTGAGGCTGGGCAGATTGAAAACCAGGACATAAGTGAGGAGGATAATCGTCAGAGATTCCCATTGTCTCAGAACATTTTCTGCTGGTAATTTCAGAGCCACTGGGTGAGGACAAGCAGGTGTAGGAAGGTGTCCTCCACGAGGCACAAGGATGGCATTGCATGCCTAACAAAAGCAGGCATTTGGAATTAGCTGAGTTTAAGATAGGTGAAAAAAGGCAGGGGGTCAACTGTTTACATAGGAAGATACAGAAAAGACAGTCATGAAATCATTAGAACAGCAGTTAAAGAAGACAGACAGCATTCTGACTTCCTAGTAGCCAGCATTAAAAAAAAACAAAACAGTGAGGGATATTATGTGGTGAGAGCACAGGCAGGAACTGTTCACAGAAAAAGATGATGACAATGACCACTGCACTCCTGTGAAGGACATCCCAAAGTCCAACAAAACGAGCTCAGCTCTGAATTAAACCCGGTTTCAGCTGCATAACGAATTAGATTGCATTTATGTAAAGGCGCCTACAGGTGTCAGAAGGAAGCAACACACATGGAGTTTCTTCTACACTTCCACTGTGTTCCAACACAGAAATAAATTTACTTGATTCAAGAAACCAAAGTGCGTACCACAATAATAGGAATCTGGAGGGGAAAAAGAAAACTCTTAAAATAGTGATTTCAACTTTAATTAGATTATCATCATCACTGGGGAATTTATTTGGAGCCTGAGATATTGTGATAGCATGCTATTTTTTTGCTTAGCACAATGCAAGAGTTTGAGTTCCTGCAACTTGAGGGAGAGCAAAATTTCATTCATTCCTTTGGCTGCAAAGGAAACCCACTCTGTCTGTAACCAGACAAAGCCACTTGGCATGGTGACATCTCCCATAAACATGCTTTGAATCATAGAGTCTTTTAGGTTGGGGACCATTAAAGGCCATCAGTCCAACGCCCTGCAGTGAGCAGGGACACCCATACCTCCATCAGGGGCTCAGAATCCCATCCAGCCTGATCTTAGGTGCCCCCAGGGATGTGGCACCCACCACCTCTCTGGGCAGCCTGATGGTTATTTACTTTGTTCACTTGCCTATACAATTTTATGCACTGATTTTATTAGGTACAGACGAAAAAAAACATTTATATTCATCGTGTCTGACTAACTGTGAAAATCTCACTGCTCCAAAATGTGGGACGAGCAACCAAGTTCCTTGTGAATCTTGGAGGTTTGTTTCAGCATTTTTCCCATGTGCTGATCACTGGGATAGTATGTGGGGGCTGGATGCTTCAGTTCCCATCATTCGGTGAGTGCAGGAGCTCATTGCTTTACAGAGGCAGGCCTGAGGCTCATACTTAGACAATATTGACTTCAGTGAGCTTTCGATCAGGCTGCTGCCTGCCAGACATGTGTATGTGACAGGACAAGGAGGGGTGGCTTTAAACTTAAAGAAGAGAGATTTAGCTTAGATGTTAGCAGGAAGTTTTTTACTCAGAGGACGGTGAGGCCCTGGCACTGCTGCCCAGAGAGCTGTGGGTGCCCCATCCCTGTGGGTGCTCAGGGCCGGGTGGGATGGGGCCCTGGGCAGCCTGAGCTGGTGGGGGCAGCCAGCCCACCACAGGGATTGGAACAGGATGGGCCTTAAGGTCCCCTTAAAGATGTGTGTGTGTAAAAGTAAACGAGTGCTGCTTTTTTCTAAAGAAATAGTATGTCTCTCTTCAGCAGCCAAAACAAAACCATCGTGCCCACAACTGGACAGAAATGGGTGTACTATTAGATTGACACCGATGCAAATGACACTACAGTATGTACTTCTAACTAAGAACAGCCTTAAAGTTTGCAGGTTTAACCTTTGTCTCAATGCGTATGGAGCATCCCATCTGCTCTGCACCGTTTCAGATATTCATGAAGCATGCAGCGTGAAGTACTGTTCATTTTTGCTATGCTTAGTAAATTAGCCAGCAAGCAGGCAGTAGGCAGTGGCAGCAGATTCCTATTTGATGACTTGGTTTGATTTTATGCATCTTTCAGTGTTTTGATCATTTGGATTGAAGATAAGACGCACACAATTTGGTAGCCGGCAAAGTGGGATTTAATAAGTCTCCTGTAAAACACAGCATGTATGCAAACAGCCCTGAGGATTAGACTCCACTTGCTTAGTTTAGGACTTGGTGCAGTCAACCTGAATAATGAAACGGAGGAACAAAAGTTGTGAATCCCCTCAATGCACTGCTTCATTAGGATCTCCTTACAAAAAAAGAAAATGGGACTCATCTGATCAGCCAGATTTTATGGCATCTGATTAGACCATCATTTTCTCAGCAGGTCCCCTTTCTTTAAACTGTTGACTATGGATGGCCTGCTGAATAGGATGAACTTTGGACCACTAAATTGCAGCATTATGGTTATTTAGTGTAATTTATGAAAAAGAGAGAAGTCGTGATCACCTACTTCATATCACTAATGATATCTCCATTTATCAGAACACGTATGAGTTTGGATCACCATTTTTGCCTCACAGTCACAGAACTCTCCAATTAGGTACCAAAGAAATTATGTTTGCCAACGGGCTGTACAAATACTAGATTAAGATTTAACAGTCCTTATATAATCATTTATTACTGTTGATGGTTTGCTGCCTTGCATTAAGCTCCACATCACCTCAGCATGTTTACTTGCAAGTTTCCTTTATCCAATATTTTCTATTTGCATTTTACTGAGACTTGTCTATAAAGTCTCAGTAAAAACTGAACTCGATTCTTCTGCTCTGCATTGTTTCATGTAAATAGCAATTAAAACCAAAATAAAAAGATGCTGTGAGAATTACATTGCTGAAATTTCAGGGTAAAAGTCCCCTCTCACTGAGTGAAGACAGACTTCCAGTCACAGAAATTATCACTTTGTCTTTTTTCCCTAACAAATAAGACTGCCAAACACTTCTCGTAGAGGCGTATTCCTAAATTGCTGATTATTACAGGCAGTGATTTATTCACTATGTCAGTTCTTAACCACCCTTATAAGCTGGAGCTATGCAAGCTAACAATGAGCTATCAGGGAGGACAGGAACAACACCAGTGTCTGATGCGACTGGGCAGAAGCCAATTGAATAGGCATGACAGAAGTAGAGTATATGAAGACTGAGCATGTGTCCTGTGCCAGATCCATTCAAACTACTGCAGGAGTTCTTGCCCCCAGCCTACTCATAACTAGCTAGATATTGCTGTCTGTAAGTACACAGAGAGCTCTATGACTCCATGCTGGTGGGTGATGCCTGTCCCTCTCTACAAGCAGGAGGCTGATGGGTACTTCTAACCTTCCCAGTAGGTCAGGTGGCCACAAGCCCTAGAAATTCAGCTCAGCCTGGAGCCTATAGCTTAATTCAAAATCCAGTCTTTGAGAATACATCTGGTGCTATCCCTTGGTAATAAATGGTCATGGGGAATGGAATAACATGACTCTGGAATAACTGGGAACTAAATGTGATGTAATTATTCCAGCACAACTACTGGAATAGCAGTATACTAACACCTCTGTTTTAATTTGAATAGTAAATCTACTCCCGCTATTCTTCTTAAAGAAGAATCCATTTTGTCAGCTTCCTCATGCAATCAATTCATGGTTTATTTCTGCAGATTTTTCTGCTGTCAAACAGGTGCTGTGAAACACCCCTGGGGCACATTCAGGTGGGACAAGAGCTTCAGGTGAGAG
This sequence comes from Callipepla californica brunnescens, assembly GCA_023055505.1. Taxonomy (NCBI): domain Eukaryota; kingdom Metazoa; phylum Chordata; class Aves; order Galliformes; family Odontophoridae; genus Callipepla; species Callipepla californica. The sequence goes on from JALIRH010000013.1 coordinate 8,845,175, forward strand.
GTTTGTGCCAACCCCACACCACAACACCTCCCCACAGAGGCAGCAAAGCTCACTACACCAGAATAAGACCTACAATGACAGAAACTTTATCTTTTTTTTCTCCACCCAAATTGCTATTTCGCTCTTAACAAAGGAAAGCTTGCTGCAGTAATATTCACAGGGAAATAGTTTTTCTTTGCTTTGCAGTAGTTTGTACCCATGAAGCTGTTAACTGTGAACCAGCTGTGAAGTTATCAACAAGGACCCAGCCACACAATACAGTCTTGTTCTCTGGATGCAAAAAAGGGCCCTGATCTGTCCGCCCCACACCTCCTTCTCTGCAAATGTCTGAGCAGCTTCTCTAGAGAAACAGGGAGAAACTCTGTATGGGGTCACATTATATGACAACATGTCTCAGATGTTATTCTCTGTAACAAATACAACATTCATCTAATAGCTTTGTAAATAGAAGTCTGCCTTGTATTAAAAAAAAAAAAAAAAGAAAAAAAAAGAAAAGAAGTTGATGGGAGGAAAGTCAACAAGGAATTCTCACAAATGCAGCTTTCTAAATGGCACTGCCAAATCCGATGCCGATGCTTCCCATTAGCCATGTGCTCAGTAATGACAAACAGAAGGGAGGAAGCCAGAAGAAAGCCATTAGTTCAGCTGTCAATGCACATAAGTGTCCACAGGTGTCATCAAGTGTGAAGAAGCAGTGGTGGCCCCTTGCCTTGCTATCTGAGGAAGACATTTTTACTATAGAGGCAGAATTTGCAAAGTAGTGCCACTGTCCTCCCAGAATTCATCATCTTAATATCTGGTTAAAGGTCCCCTGGCAGGCAAGTAGAAACCAAGGACTGCGCTTGGGCAGGATGAGCAGGCAATGCACAGACCTCCACTTCTGCCAATAGCAGGAGGCTGAGCTCTATCAAAACTCTCTTAATCTCCTGTCATCACAGCATTTATGTGTTGGTTGTTAACGTTGTTTTGGGTAAAGGACTAGGGAAAGCATTCTTGAAATATTCTGTGGAGACAGCATAGTGTTTGTGGAAGAAACCCTTCATCCTTCATCTCAGTAATTCCTTGCTGGTCTTAGAGGCCTCACATTGCCCAGCAGCCTTTCTGAGGGGTGCTGCATGATAAAGGTGCCAGAGTGAATAATGTGAGGATGGAAAGCATGAGGGATAATCCATTCTCTGACAATGACTATTTCAGGAGGGGGGCTAAGTGAAAGCACGTCTGCTCCTGGATAGCTTCTGTTGCTGGAATCACCAAGGGAACCTAACAGAAGCAAAGTTTTTCTGACACCAGTGAAAGTTCATGATACTCAGTGAAGTCACCTGAGGTTTCCGTGTTTCCCTATAAACATCTCCTTGTCACATCTCCCTCCTGAGCACAACACTTGCTCTTCTGAGGCTGAACCATCTGTATCTCTTCTGTTGTCCATACAAAAAACAGATTTCCTTTCCAGCAGGTTTGCTGATGCCAAGCAGTGTACTGTGACTGTACTCCTTAAACACTAGTCCATGAGAAGCTTGTTCATGAGAACCTGATCCCAGCAACACCACGTAACTGAGGCTATAGGAAACTAGTCTTATGTAGTACAGAAAATAGGAAGATCATCCTGCTGGAGAGCAGCAACGTGTGGCAAAGTAGCAGGAAGGGGTAAAAACAGGACCTGGTTTCCTAAACTGCTGTGACAGAATTCGCAGAGGTCTCCCAGAACTCTCCACTCCTTAAAAGAACAAACAAACAAAAAAAACAGCACACAATCCTAATGTTCCACGCGTAGGTTTCCAACAGGCAACTGATATTTAAAGGCTTTCCTTTGCTGAATTAAATAACACTATGCACTCTTGAATACATCAGTAGAGTTGGTTTTTTTTCATGGAGCAAGTACTTCTGCTTTGTGGAGCATTGCTTGGAGGCCCCAGCTGGATATAAATTGAGCAAACAACCTTGCATCAACCAAAGAACAATAAAATCTTCAATACATCACTAACAGGAATTTTGACCATTCTCACTTCTGCTCACACCTTACGTATTTCCTGTGTGACACAGGAGAAAAGAAGCGAGGGGTTAGAAACGATACTTGGCCCAGAAATAGATGGTGAGTTGTATAATCTGTATGGTGTCAGAAATACATGATTGTCCTTTAAAAAGAGGGCTTTCAGAATGGCTCAGATATGTTTCAGTGTGACTGTTTATCTATCTCCCCAGTGGAAAAATGCAATGTGTATTCCAACGATTGTTACACCTTTATTCTGTGCATCAACTCTGTTTCTAAATGTCTGAACTGACAGCATGTCTACTCACATGAGTCCAGTTGACAAATTTGGCTAACGGTAATGCTTTAGGACAAAATTATGAAAAAAATGACGAATTAGCAATGGCACCTAATCAATAAATGACACAATATGGAATCCGTGAAGCCGATAATGCAACCTCACAATTCTCTCATTTCATAAAATAAATTATCAGAGCTAAATGCGTGCAAAAAGATGCCTCACTTCCAGTTGGTTCCCTGCCCCCCTTCCCCCCCCCCTTCCCCATGACAAATAATAAATCTATCTGGAAATATATAGATTATAGCTCTAAAATTATTGGCAACACACTTTTCTTCTGAACCTCACTACTTTTAACACTGAAAGAGCCTTTAATCACACATGTACAAAGCACAGTTGCCCTGAGACACTCTTCGATGTAATTCAGTGTGCTTCAGACAACGTTCACACCTACACTAGGTGACAGTCTGTCTTTGCTAAGGGTGCTTCCTAAGATCCCTGCTTCACCAAGAAAATACAACCACAGCACTGACATTTGGGGAAGAACTTTTAAAATATTTCAAGATTAAACTGGCTTTCAAATCAATTTTCCTTCACCGCAGTCAAATGCGGTGTTAAAGTATTTCAGCAATAACACTGGGAAGTCTAAAATTACTTACCCATGTTCATATGACTAGCTTTGAAGACTTATCTAAACTTTGCAGGCTGACATTTGTCATGATGTGCTTTGCACAAAAAAAAGTTCCTGAAGAAAAAAGATCTGAAGAAAATTTGTTTTATAGTTTTGAACCGATCAGAGAAAGAGCAGAGGAGTTAGAGGGAGAGCTCCCCTTTCTGCTGTTTTTTGGTCATTCGAAGCAAATCTGGATACAAAGAGCCCAAATCAGCCTCATACTTGTTGTGTTCAGGGAAGTGCACTGTGATTGTTTCCTTATCTGGAGAAGAACTAAAGGTACTGTACCTCCTCTATCATGAGTTGGCAGCAGCTGAGGAACTCTAAAATAAACTCCTTAAACTTTCTTTTAAAAATCAGGTTGCAGAAAATCAAATGGCACAGAGAAAATGTCCAACCTGAATTTGTGTGTAGACATAGCATACTCAGAAGGACATCTCTGAATTTCTCCTCCTTTGGAGACTGCAACTGTAACCTACCATAGTTGGAAGGGAAAAGGAGGAGCAAAGTTTTCCACTCACACTGATTAATTATGAGCATGTTCTCGTTCATGGGAATCAGCAAAGTGTCATTACAGATCCTTCAAAAAATACGAGCTCTCAAGGAAATTATTTTCCAAGCCACTGGACAAGGCTGTCTCCAGACAAACACTTAGAACAATAGGAGGTGACAAAAACACCCTTAATATTTGTAGGTCGCTCTGAAATTAATGCCTCCTATTTGTTTCCATGGAAACTACAACAGATACAAAGAGCATAATAACGTTATTTGATAAAGTAAATTCTCAGCTGACACCTGTCACGTGGCAGCAAAATGTAGTGGAATATCGGTGGGAAGGTTCAGTCTCTACTGTCATATCACCAAAATCAGCTTCTGACATGGTGGACCAACATAATAAAATAGGAGGCATTACATTTGGAGCAGCCCACGTGTATTTATTATAGTGAAATCCATCCTTATCACCTTTCCTCACTATAATGAAGAGTTAATTTAAAAATCTAATTGGGAGCTAAAAGTCCTAATTTTTTTCATCATATACCTCTGTGAAATCACATTCTTACATCACATTCAGGACCATGTAAGACGCTGTCTCCTCTGCAAGGAAGTGCAGATGGGGCTGGAGCTGCACTGAGCAACTCATTGCAGAAGTCTGGGCTCCCATATAAAGGCTTTTTCTGGTGCATCTCAGGGCAAAGCTGTGGTCCTACCCTGAGCATCTCTCTTCCATATTCTCAATTACATATTTATTAATCCCAGGTAGAGGAAAAACTGTGGATGTCTCTTTTTTCAGAGGAGAGGCCAGAGGAGCATGCTGCAGGTTACCTGGGTACTGCCTGGTTATCACAGAGCAGATGAAAGCAACCATACTGCTTCCAACTGTGCTCCACCCCTGGGTGGAAAGGAGCAGAGGAATGCAGTCCTCTCCCAGCTTCCAGATTGGGTGGTCCTTCATCACCTCCTCCACTTCTCCCTCCCTCCCCCCCCACCTCACCTATCCTGGCCAGCACACTTTGCAGGGACTTCACAGGTCAGGGTGCTCCTGATCATCTCAGATATCAGTAACACTGAAGATTGCTTTAGGTCTCAACAGTGGGCTTATCACCTTTTCAATTTAGAGGTCATGTTTTTGACACGTGGCCTGGGCCGTGTGGGTGGGGTGGGCAGCTGGAACCCGTAAGCTGGTCCACCACTGCAGCTGCAGACCCTCTGTTAGTCCCTTCACTTAAACAGTCATTAACATTTGGCTGCCTCCCTTCAGTCAAATCCTGATTGTAATTCCTTCTGAGAGCTGGAGCATTTGTGTCCACGTTGTAACTCTGGTTTGTGCTTCTAAGTGTATGGAGAAGGAAAAGACATAACAGCATCTCACAAGTGCACCAAGCATGGAAACCACAAGCCAGAAAAATCTTCCGTCTGCTCAACAGTTACTCAGATAGCCACCATGACATACCTTATAAAACCACCACACAAGACCTGAGAATTAACACGATTGAGGCTGTGCCCAGCAGTGCACCGTATGCCAGTGTCAAGATCTCACAGCTGGAACTGCTGCACTGCGTTGTGTTGATCAATTTGAAGCCACGTAGGGAGTAAATAAGATCCGCCCCCAACTCTTATCTCCTGAGCGATTTCAGAACAACACAATTATGTCATGTTACGTGTTGCTACAAGCTCTGAAGAGTTACATCCTGCACAGTTCATTTGGGAATTAGAAAAAGTGCTGTACATCCCTGAGGGCTCTGACACGCAGTTCCCATTGGATTTGGCAGTGGAAGCAACAGAGATCAATTCCCCCGAACACTATGTAAATATCCTGGTCTGTGAACAATAAGGCAGGATAACGGTGGTTTATGTTAATAAACAGAGCTCTGAATGGCAGCAGTTATGGAGCACATCCCTGCTGCACTGCAGCTTTAGGCAGCTGGTAACCTCAGGCAGAGGAACTGGAAAGGCAACTGAACCATTGTGCATGCCCTGCACTGCTGTAAACAGAGCTCTCAACGCATACATAGGGAGTCATTGCATATGGTCAGTGTTTGTAAAATTAAATGCAATTGTTAATTACTTAAACTGTAATAACATAGTAACACCTTTATATTTTTCATTACAATATTTGAAATTCACTTTCCACAAAAATGTTCCTACCGACAGGATGGAAATTAAAAGAATGGAAAAACTTGACTTTAATGTATTTTATAAGACAGTGGGTTTATTTATTTGCGGCACCCTTCCTAACACACTTTCTAATGCTTAAGACTATTGCATATATTTTGTGTCTAATGAATCAGCCACTGGCTGTGATCTACAGCACAGAAGTGGGCAATTTTGCAATTGTGTCATTGCTGTGTCATAAAAAACTCAGTATTTTAATTTCATTACTGTTAGACCTACTACAACAAGTTCAGAAAGTAAGTCACTCCCAAAAGGAAGAGGAAAATTTACCAGAGAATGTGTCTTCTATCTTTGGGGACAAGATGATTGACATTGGTGTGAAAACGATTGTCATCCACCAGATATGAGAAAGCTAGAGAAAAAATGTGTATATTCAGCTTAAAAATAAAGGGAAAATACAATCTAGGTGTTGAGTCTGAAAGCCAACAAACAGTCATTCTAATTCCAATCTGTCACAGTCTGTTTAGTCTGTCTCAATCAATTACTCAGCTTTCCAGGGTAAAAAAAATATATATAAGAAAAAGTAGGTGGCTGTCTTCGTAGGAAGGGGGAGGGAAAAAAAAAATTGATTGCCTAATCTATTAAAGAATTTCAATAAAATGCAGTTTATCAAATTCTGTACTACTTCAGCTAAAGGCATGAACTTAAATGGAGTTATCTTCTGTGCACATATACATCCCCTTTTTTTGCATTCAGGTTCAAACAATTTGGGATGATCAATTCAAAGCCCACATGAAAGCAGTGTATTCCTAATCTCCGGGGTTCCCTGATCCAGGGGTGTTGTCAGGGTGCTGGGATTCTGGTACCAGGAAATACAGGTACTTGTGGCTGAATTCACAGTCTGCACAACAATTTCAGATCACTTCTGGCTGGAATGTGATGTGGGAAACCAAAACCTGTTTAGATACCAATGCAGATGCAGGATGTCACTTGACAGCTTCCAGTCCCTCAATGGCTTATGTGCTTACTGCCAGTAATGGGGCACTTCAACATCCCTGAGGTTATCCCAGTGCTAGTAAGGGCATTGTGCATTTGGTACCACCACGCAGTGTCTGCCATTTTAACCTTAAAATGTTGAAAATCCATTTAAAGTTGAAAATAGCAAGACTCATGTGATCCCTACTTCACATTGCAATGGATCCCTTCCAGCTACAGGTAAGCCTTTGAGTTTTTCTAGCTCCCTCCTGGCTGATGGATTATTGCCCTCCTTTCCCAGCCCACAGAATCAGAAAACAAGGATGGAGATGAGGAGCTATACAGCAGCGTTCAGCCGGGGCTCAAACAAGCCCTTCCACATGGCCCCTGTTATAATATTCCAGGCTTATCAGATGGGTTGGGACACCAAGTGCTCAGCACCAGTTGGTGGCTGGAGAGCTGTCCCACCAAGTGGTTGCAAGAACTCCATCATGAAGGATGAAGGGTTAAAACTGATCTTTTCACCAAAGATTGTGGATCCACAAACAATATCTGCAAATACAGTAAATACAAAGGACCAACAAGTGGCAGACTCCATGCTGATACAGGCAGTCCTGCTTGCTGCCAGAGCTACAGTCCTGTTTAACTTTCCTTTTAGTTAAGAGCTGGGCAGAGCTCCCCTCACCCCTTCATCCATGTACCCCACAGCAGCCAGTGCCCACCAGACACTGACAGTGCTTCTTCAGCAGAATAACAGCATTATTCTATTTCTCCTCTTCCTAATAGAGTCACAGAACGACTTCAACTTCAGGAAAAATAAATAAATAAATAAATAAATAAATAAAAACAAGCACAGACTTCGATTAAGAAAGGGAAAAAACAAAAAACAAAAAACCACAACATTTAAAGACAGTCTTTTCCTCTCTCCCAAAGCAACCTGCAGCAGCTGTAATTCTCACACGTAAAAGGCACTGCAGATGGTTTTGCAGAGTTGTGCTGCAGCTGCAATCCTGTCCCACTATCAGCTGTGGAAGAGATAGTGAAACCTACAGGAAATTTTGATGTCAGCCCCGCCTTTGTAAAACTAGTTGTTCCACACCAATGCGTATAACAGAGATCAGAATCTTGACCATTAGTGCTGGCAGCAACAGCTTTCACACAGCTGATAAAGCTCTGGGTATATCCCTCGCTGAGACCCACGAGGATGTTGTGCCAAAAAGCGAAAATACAGAATTTCAGCTTTATCACGTGGTTTTAGAAAATAAAAGCCACACCACAATACAAAAAATAGAATCTGTATGGGAGTTACAGTCTCTGTTCCTGCCGGTGTCCATCAGCCACTAGCTGACCTCTCCAGTCTCATCACAACTCCGGTTAGCAACTCAAAACACTGCAGAAACGAGATGAAGAGATAAGCACTCCGTCCCACATTCCACCCACGCCCAGAGCTCTCAGCCAGAGGGCGGATAAAAAGAAGGGAGTTGGCTCCCAGGGGTAGTTACATTTGCAATCGCTCAATCGATGCTGCTCAATGATACGGTCACAACTTTTGCAGGGAGTCTGAGTATGTGCTTCACTGTTTATCCGTATGCACATGCTTGTGTCCATCCTTGATGGTCCATTTGGTAACTGGCTTGCAGAAATGTCTGATGCCAGCTGACTCCGGGCAGTACCCAAAGCAGACACAGAAAACAGCTCTGATGTTTTTTTCCCTACAGAAGCTCAGTTGTCAGTGCTTTAAAGCTTTAACGATGCTCACAAACAGGCAGCCAATACTTTGTCTGGTTGTATATGCAAGGAAAATGGAATCTGAACCGTTAGCTGTTAATTCAGAGCGCACAGCATAAAGCCAAAGAACATAACCAGCACATGTTGGTAGGATGCAGTACGGGTTACACAGAATGAAAAGGCTGAACAAATCCCATGGCCAATGACATGGTCACTGAGCCATGAAAAGGCCAGGCTCCTGGAATTTTGCAGCTGCTAGTAGATTCAGTGGGTGCAGCAAACCAGCAGCCAACTCAGCTACAAGTTAACCTGACATAGAACTGATCTGACACTAAAACTACATAAAATCACACCGTTAAGAAATTTCATAAGAAAATACCAATAGACTTCAATTCCTCTTAATCTGTCTTTAGGATTCATTCATATATCTTACTGCAAAACATGCCTTTTGTGTTCAAATAAAGCATGACACGTGCCAATTTTATTTTTAGTGAAATTTAGACGCATAGGTGACCCCACTTCCTGGGAGAAGGAAGGGTATTTTTGGGTTAAAAACACCTGAGTGATTTTGTATCAACTGGTTTCTGATGTACCAGCTAGAAGCACCCTCTGCAAACTACAAACACACAGGGTTATCAGCGCCAGGTGGGGTGTGCAGAGCAGCCCGCATCTTTCAGATCTCCAAAGCTATTGCACAAAGCCTCCAGGGAGGGCTGATCCAGTGCTGAGGGGCTCAGACGCTGCCACCACTTTGACAGTCCACACTTGAAGAAATGGGAGAGAACAGTATCAGTTCACTCTCCCTCTACCAGAGCTACAAACTCCATAGGGCACAGTAAGGTTATTAACTCTCTAGTATAAATAATCCAGTGAATCCCCTGAAAACACAGTAGGATTAAGCTAGTAGGCATTGGTTGAAGAACTGGCATGTTTGTATTTCCTTTTCCAAGGCCAGCAACGGTTAACAGATGTGCAATATTATATTAGGAGCAATTTCCTCTTCAGGTTGCCAGATCTCTTCTGGAAGAACTACCATCATGAGAAAATTCTGAAGACAGACCAAGCAGAACAATAAGCCCAGCTCTGAGATTTTCCTCTTTCAAACAGTGGGCAGATCATTCATCTGAGTGAAGACACCACTTCCCCCACTGCCACTGTGTCATCGGGTGTCCATCTCTGTGGCTGTAACCGAGTTGCACCGATTTCCCTTGCAAAGAGAACACTAAAAACAGCAACAACAACAACAAAAACCCTCCAGGAATTACTATAGAGCCACAAGTTCTGTCCCAGCATAGGGCTCCTCGGCTTCCATGAGATTTGAGGATCTGATCATTAACATTTCAGTCAGAGCAAAACAATTCTTTTACAAATGATGGAGTGCTCTAATTCAGGCAAAGCCCGAGTTCACCAGTGAGAGCAATACAGAGAAACTCACTGGAAACACAAGACAAACTGACCAAGCCAGTGCTGACTCACACCAATTACATGCAGAGAACATCCGTGAAACACCAGCCTCTCTTTGTCCAGCACACAGTTCACAATGTCTGATCGAGGCCTGCTTGAACTCCTGAAACATTTTCCTGGGAGAAACTTGCCTGTCTTTTATTTTCCTGCCATTCCTTTGCTAAGATCCTGCTCAACTCGAGTCCATTTCTCCTGCTTGTGTTGCAGGACACCACCCAGCAGAACTGGTTTTGTTTCTTTTCTTTTTACATCTTTCAAGTGCTATGCAGACTTCATTCTCCCTTCATTAGACATCACCTGGGCCGTGGTCCACCTCTTTGTATCTCTCCTGAGGACTTGGAGACCTCTTGTCCCAAATACGTTTTTTTAATCTCCAGTCTCAAATTTCTGCAACTGCTCCAAGTGATAAAGCGGTGCAGCGACACAGTGCTATACCCCAGCTACAAATACGTTGGAAAACTCTGTACTGTTTACCTTCCATTTATCCAGTTTAGCTTTCCTTTGTTAAAAACACACACTCCGCGTGCCTGCACAGTGCCTCCAGCACAGCACGACAGAGATTCCTTTAGATAACTGTGTAGTGAAATTGCCATCTTCCCTACCAGCCAGCAAATACACTCAAACCCACAGTCCCCAAAGATATCTGGTATGCAAGGCAACTCCTACATCACCTAAAGTTTGTGATAAAACTAGTTTCCTAGCTGATTGGCTCTAAGGACACCTCGACAATGCAATCCTAACTCGTTCTTTGGTATTCGGCCGTCAGGATCATTAGCGCTAGCTGGGTGTTATCTTCCCTTTCCCTCTTCACTCCGGAGCCTGTGAATGTTAAAGGTACTTAAGGACACTTAAATAGCAACATTGCCAAACATTTAGCAGCTGATCCTACTGACATACATCCCAGTCTGAAGATTATGTACTTCTCGGGACCAAGGGAATGAGAATGCTCGAACGCATGTTTCACATGTTTACTTTATGATTAGCCAAACTTTACGAGAGAACTCCTACTAACGTCCCTCATCAGATTAAGTTTAACGATGAACATGAACGACACCATCAAATAAAGAAGTAGGAATATTGGCAGAGTGTGGTAGGATAGCAAGGGACCTGACTGCATGCATTTGTTTTCTGCATAATTTGATGCAATTGAAGTAATTATATCCTGCACTTCATTGATTTTCATACGTGAAAATGTGTATGTATTTAAGTGCCATCTACCAAAGGAGATACGTTCATATTTGCATGCTTATATGACGCTTTCAGGAAAGCACAGGACCTTGTCCTTACAGTTTGCCTGTTCTCTCCTATCATCTGTGGCAGTCATGCTGCTCCAAGCTGTGTCTTTCTTAAGCTATTAGACCACATCTTGCCATCATTCTGTTGACAGCACTGAGGCCAGGATACCATCCTCTTATATGTCTACATTCCTCTTTATACTTACTTACATTTGCTAAGGTCGGAAGGAACCATTATGATCCTTTACCCTAACCCCCCATGACATAGCTGAGACTATTAAATCTTACCCAGCAGTTTCTGGAGAGAATTATTCTCTCCTACTGCATAAGTGAACTCCATTGAGCTCAGCAGATTGTTATTCATTCCGTAAGGCAAGCAGCACCTACCACAATTTGAGTGATGAAATAAATAATAATGCTGCCAACCATAATGGGAGACAACCTAGAGAATTACTCATCAAAATTCAGCAGATCTGAGCTAGCTCCCTCCCAGAGTTTGCCTGTCCTCTTCTTGACGCTGAGGTTTTGGGAACAATTGCTAGTACATCTTCATTGTTCCTGTTCATTCATTAGCTACAACAGATTTCTGTGCTGTGTTCTCACGTCAAGGTAAGGACAAGCTAGATGCTGGTCATGTGCGTATTGAAAAGGAACTGTTACAAGACATACAATATTCACATGTACTTAAATACAATATAACGTCACTTTTTTTTTCCCTTCATGATTTTAAATAACCCTCAGCAGTGAAACATACATATTTCAAGGTGATAAGCTCCTTTCACACCATTATTTTGAGCCTTCCCCTTCCATCTCCATTAGTTGTATCATTCGCCTGTTTACATCTTACATCCCTGCCCACCCTTCACTAAACAGATGCAGACAAAACTCTTGGTACTGCTTAGTACAAAGCCATTTTCTCTGATCATGCTCACATATCAAGAGAATCATGCTTGTGATTAAACCACAGAAATGTAGATTTAAATTGAGATTGTCTTTAGCTCCTTCCTTCCAGATGCACCACTGCAGAGCATGAACACAGCCTCATAAGGCTTAAAAGAAAGGATCTCGGTTTAGCCAGAACAAAGCATTTCACTGCTTTCACTTACCTCCCATGCTGTGGGTTACTATTTGCTTTCCCACACTTCCCTTTGGGCCGTCAGTCTTCAGAGCTGGAATTAAGACAGGCACAAACGGTGATTAAACCTGCTTAGGTTTACGAATGTGACTATCGAAATCACAACCAATGCTTGAGAAGCTGAGAGAAAACAAGTGCTTATCTTCTGAAAAGTTTGCAGTCTAAAACGTTAAAATTAAGTACTAAACGGTTACTTCAGCAGCAAAATCTGTGATGCAACTTATTAGACACCTGCTTCCCACTTGGAAGCATTCATTTTAATCATGATATAGGCAATGTAACCCTTCATCCTTTCCCTGCCACCTGAGCTTCTTTGCTCTGTAGTGATAACTCCAATTTTCTTATGACTTTTTTCTCTCTCCCTGCTGAAAAATACATGCTCCATTTTGCTCTTCCCTCCACAGTACTTCTACTGGTACACCAAAGCAGAAATTGTAAAATCCACAGCTAGCAGCTGTTCTTATCAGGTATTGTTCAGGAACTTCTCCCATGGGTTGGTAACAATCTCAGCTGTCTCCATTTTGTAATGACCAAGGAGGCTGCTCTACTGACAGCTGCTCACTCAAGGATCATATTCACCTCCTTCCTTGTCACAAATCATAACAGGAAACCTAGTGCCATAATCACAAAGAACTTTCAGAGGTGCTTATGTCCTTGCTTCAGTATTGAGTTGTCTCTCTTCTGGCTTCTACCTGGATCCAAGACCTCTGACAGCACTTAGATGTGCTTTCAATCCAAACTGACTTGCCCATAGGTGGCCAAACACAGAAGGACCTACTTTGCACTGGAGGTGAAGCAGACTGAGCATCTGCCAGTGCCTTCTCAACACCACTCCCGTGTTGTGTTTTCATTCAGACACTCTTTCTCCTCTTGAAGTCCTGTACCAATGTACACAGGCTCTCTGCATCATGATGTCTTTACATCTTAATGGGAGAAAGCATCTGAGAAATCAGTCTGCAGAAATGCCAGTACCCAGGTAGGGACTACCAACAACCACTGAGGGGAAAGGTTTGTGGGAGAAGTACCTATAAAATGAGAAATCTATATGATCTTCTGAATTTTGGCAGAGCCCTTCTCTGCATAGCACACCAACCTTCTCCTATTGGTAATTAGCTCGTCAGCCATTAAGCAACAGAGTAACAGAACAGCTCTCAGGTGCACAGGACAGTTTCCTGCTAGCTGCCAAACCAGTAGTATTTCCTACTTCAGAATCCTGAGTAGGTCTTTATTTAATAAATTAGGCTGTGCTGTCAATGAATCTTTTTGTTATACTGATGTCTAAGCAAGAAGGAACAGAATAAACCTTATTTCCTTCATTAAATTCAACTGAAGTTATCAGTCCCTGCTCACCCAGGACTTTCAAACCAAAGCAGCTTGTTCTTGGCTGGAATTATTCCCACAGAATACAAGTACAGTCTGAAATCTACTGGGAGAAAAAGAGCAGAAGACATATTGAAACAAATTCTTCCAAGAAGTTAGCGTCCTTACCTTGAAAATAGTTTCAAAAACCCTTTTTATTATAGCTTTTTATGCACTGTGCAAAATAGACTAAGTCAGAAAAAAAAGCCCTCAGATGTACTTAGGACATTCCCTGAGGGAATGCAGACAGGGCTAATCCTCACTGCTGCATCCTGCAGACCTGCTGGATGCCTGAGAGGCTGCACAGCACTGCCTTGGCACACACGTTTGCCACTTTGCACATTCAACTCCTTCACTTCCTTTTACTTGAAGAGAATGACAATTAATTCCCATTACTGTCCCACCTCTGGTATGCTCATAAAAATGTCGCGCCTGTTTCACAAATGTTCACCTGTTTAGCAGTTTGGAATTTTGAAGAAAGGCACTTTTTGCTCAATAATAAATGTATAATTTACTTTTTCTAAGGAACTGCTGCTATCACATGTGCTGTTTACAGGCCATAAAATGTAAACTGCTTGGTGAATCTTAAAGGATAAAAAAAAAAAAAAGATGATATGATTTAGATTAAATTTCTCTTTTCTTAACTTGGTGGAGAAGCTTTTTTGACACGGCAGCACAGCGCAGTACAATGAAAATGAAATCAGTGGCAAGTGCCTGATCCTGAACTCTGAACGGGCAAAGTTCCCATTGACTTTCAGGATTCCTTCCCTTGCAAATGGTATTCAAGAACTCTCGTTAGATGCACCTAAACCCCATCCACCTTTATGTTCTGTCTCTTCCCTTTGTGTCAAGTAGATGTATAGAATTTTTGAAATCAGCGCAGCAAGCTGTGAATGATGGTGCATGAAATGAATAAGCTGAGTCTCGTACAAAGGGGAAATCCTGAGGGCTGGGTGCAATCACTGCTATACTATTTCCTGTGGCCTATATAGAAAAGATGCATAATATTCTTCAAGGAGACAAAGAAAAAAGCTCACAGAGGGCAGAAGTCTCAATCAGAAGCCCCAGAAGAGATAAGTGGAAGACAGAAGCTCACAAGTTATTAACATTGCTTAATTTCCCTCTTATTCCTAGGCTGTTCCCTCCCCCTTACGCCTGACATACTTCAAGCTCTGGGCTGCTGTGCATATAGAGCATACACACAGCAGTTTGGGGCTCTGAGAACTTGGCTCAGTTTGCATTTCATTGGTTCTGCTGTAGTTTATGTTTCATGCTTTTCTCCCCATCAGCCAAGGTGAGTTTGTGCCGAGCCATCAGTGCGTGAACTGTGATGACCAAAGGAACAAGATGGACTGATTTCCAGGAGAGAAACCGAGCAAACAGCTCTGGGGCAGTAATGTGTCAAACCTCACAAATGCTTTATCACGTGGACATGGGTCTGAGACTTCTGCGACATGAGCATGAGCATTTGTTAAATCAGGTCTTGGTCAGGGTGATTCCACTTAGCTGACATACAACCAAAGGAAAGTGCCCAGGGACAAACAAGGGTTAACTGAACTTAATAACAGCAATAGAAGATTTCTCATACAGATGAGCATCCTGCAAATAACACAGGTGTAAATATCATCTGAGTAAAACTACTACTAAATCCAGGATCCAGGAATCATGGTGGTACCACTCTCATACACACGCACTCGGTGATATGCTCCCCTACTACACCAAGCAGGTATAGATCCCATTTTAGAAACTGGAAAACTAAGGTATAAAATGGCTAAAGGGTTTCTGAAGATGTCTTTCAAGGAGGCAAACCTGAAGGCCTGTTTGCTCAACCAGCAGCACAAAGAAGTTCACTGTGAATGGTATTCACAGCCAAGAATAATTAATTCTTCATCCAGAGGGCATTCTGTTGTGAACTAAAAGTCACTGCGTCGCAGTTATTACTGAATCCAGCAACATCCATAGAAAGTCACAATAGAAAACTATTCTGGAATACTTAACCTGCATTTATCACTAAATGAGCAATGCAGGCAGAAGTGCCATAACAGTCCTCCTTCCTAAGAAATCTTAACGCAAATGAATCCAAGTGCCATATGTCTCTCTTTAAGATTTCTGCTTTTTATCACCTCGGGATCGTCACCAAACAAATCTGACTGCACCACATAAACCACCTGGAGCCAACTGCAGTCAGCAGAGGAGAGAGCTCTGCCTAAGTAGGAAAGGAGTACACTGAACTTCTAACTTTTGCAGGCACCAGTTGCTGCAGCAACATCCAGTCCCAAGCATCACTTCACCGTTTCAGCTTTCTTTGTTCCTATGAAATAATTCTTTCCATTAGCACTGGGGGATGGTTAGATATGTTCTTGTCTTTCTAAAGTTCCTGGAAAGTGTACATTCTTAGTGTCATGTTTGATATAGGAAAGTGCTGATGCATCAAAGCTTTCACAGAGTGCTTGTGCCAGTTGTATGCCTGTTTAAAATTTATCTATTTTAATAGCAAACAATAAAAAAAACCACAGAAAAGAAATCAGAAAACATGGTCTAGAAAAGGATTCGCACAACCAAAGACCTGTGATGATTATTTGAATTTACACTACAACTAGAACACCTTTCAAGTCTGATTTAAAATATTTTTACTTACCAATTGCTGTGGAAACAATTGATCTCTAATGCTCTTGGGGAAAGGAAAGAACCACCATAACGTAACTGGAGCTGCTGTTTTTACAGCCTAACACTAGCATCAAGTGTGATCTCCCACTCTTCCATTCAAAAAAGCGTGAACACAGAAGCCTAAATATTGTCCTTTACACTTAAATGTTAACATTATTAACACATAACTAAAGCTCTGCTGCCAGTTCGGCATTTCTAAGAATAAGGGATGTACTTGCATCTGTTCTAGGTGTTCCAGAATAAGGCTGCAGTGTTTCAGCTGTATTAACAGCTGCTTCTAATATTGCACGTGTGCTGGGCGTCCTACTGACAGCTCTGCCCCAGCAAGTGCTGTGGGCTTCTGGAGGGAAGGATCCTTCCCCATAGTGGATGCACAGCACCTGGCTGCTGCCACCCCACCTGCCCTCCCCGGTATCATCATGGCTCTGTTTGCATTCCTCCCACAACAGCAGGTGTGAAATCCCTCACAAGCACTGCTCAAAAGGCTCCTGGCTTTAACAGGTGCAGGATGTGTGCCTACCACATTGAGAATAAACTGCACGTTTTGCAATTAAAAGTGGTATAAATAAAGCATACCTTCATTCATTTTAGGGAGAGCGTGTTTCTGTGTTTGCTCCCCTGGAGATTCCTTGAGTGCCAGCAAAGGACATGGTGGCAATCTCAGAAAATAAGTTATCTTTCAGGTAATGCCTCCCTGATGGAAAACACTCGTGTCTGAAGCTGTGCTTGTGCCTGTGAGAGTTCATTGCTCTCAGCCTGCAGTGCGTCTCTCCCCGGGCAGAGGTGCACGCCTGATCCCAGTGCTTCCCACAAACCACCAACATGAGGATAATGAACGCTGGGATAAAGTTCAGCCTCAGGAAGCTGAAAGCTGCAGGGAGGGTTTGGTTCTGTGTCTTAAAAGAACAGGTCAGGAAAAGCACCGGTGAGCCACGCACTGAGGTGAGCTCCCAGAGAATGCATCAGGAAATAGAGGAATCTCCTCTCACACCTCAGGGACTTGTTGAGAAGCTGCCCTTAGGCCCTGACTTATAGATAGAGAGGGGAATAACTTGAACTCGCACCCTGAAAACATTCTGAAGAGTGGCGTTTCTCTCTCTTCATGGCGGAGGATCCACTTCTAGAGAGCTCAGGTGAAGAGAACAACTACTTAGAGTGATGCAGGTGCAATTCAGCTTTGAAGGCAGCAGGGACAGCAGCATCCCACCTGCCCGGGAGCCATGGTTTTGTCAGACTTCCATTGCCCAACTTTCTGTGAATGCTGCCGGAGAGCACTTTGGGGAACGGGATCGCCTTGCTTCCCCTCCTGGAGCTGCAGTGGCACTGCTCGTTGGGAGTGCTCCAGAGGAAGAGCTTCACCCCGTGCCGAGATGCTGTAGGACCTCGTGCTGCCCCAGCAGTACCCCCGACCCCATCCCATCCCAGATCTCAGAGCATAGGGCCGCTTCTCCGCACAGAGTGGGCACACTCCTACCTGAGGGATGGCAGAGCCAACACGAGGAAGCACAGCTTTCACTTCGCCAGAGTTGCAACCAGCGATGTTAAGAAGGAGCCGAGCAGCGTTGGGCACAATGGATTCCCGCACGGCTGCTCCTGAGCCGAGAGGAAGGTGTGTGCTACCAGGGCTCATCCCAGCGGTCCGCACCGGGAGAACCGCACCGAGCGGGAGGGGCACAGGGGCCGGGACGGCGCGGGGAGCAGCGTGGCGGCCGCGGGGGCTCTCCCGGGGCTGCGGACCCGCAACAGCCGCTCCCGCATCGCCCCTTCTCGGGGCCGCACCAAGGAACGGGACTGGCGCTGCGGCGTGGAGAACACTCGGGTTTTCTTCTTAGGAACCGGCGGAAGGACCTGGCCGACCTCGGCCGGACAACGAGGCAGATGTGTCGGCAAGAGGTGGGGGGTCCGGGCCGGGAGGACAGGGATGCCGCATCCCGACAGCGGAGGTGCCCTTGGGAGCAAAAGCAAAGAGCGAAACCATCATTCGAAGCAAACGAACGACAGAGACGGACTGGGGGGAGCTGCGACGCGCCCTATCCGTTTGCGGGAGCGCTGCGGGAAGGATGCGGCCCCGCCGGAGCCGGGCTGGTCCGCAGCAACGCACCGCAGGCACACGGGGCCGCTAAGGAAAATATAAGAGTTGTTCGGACTCAAAACACACCGTCAAACACACCGAAAAGTTTGAATTATTTATTTCCTCTGGGGACTCCCGTCACCATTTATTTTTCATAAGAGCCTAATTAAAGAGTTCCCCAGTCGGCTTTTACGTTCGTAAATATTTCAGACGAGTTCGGGCTTCCGGGGCAAATCCTCCAGAGGGGGAGGGAAAAAAAATATAAAAACGAAAAGTAACGAAAGAAAGCGAGGCGCGGCGTTTCAGCCCTTCCCTCCCGTGGGCCGAAGGGGCAACAAGTGGCCGCGGGTCCGCACGGACGGCGGAGCCACCGCGCACAGTGCCGGTGTAAAAGCACGGGCAGTGCTCTTCGTTTGGGAGATGGAAGAAAACGAGGCACAGGGAAAGGAGATTTTTCGATTTTTTTTTTTTTTCTGGAAGAAATTCGGTAAACAACAGCAGAAAAAAAAAAAATTAAAACGTTTCTTCGTCTGATATGTCAAAACATAGTTCACAGGAAAATGCACGAACCGATTTACATAAGTTTACAGCTTAAGAAAAACCCAGACACACAGCTTGCTATAAATAAAAGAAAGGGTTCGCGACCCGCACAGCTCTCTCCCACCGCCCCCTTTTCCGTAGGAACGAAATCCTAAAGTTAAGAACTCTACGAACGGCGGCCGCAAACCGAGCGGCACTCGGCGAGGTGGGAAGAACAACACTTTCAGTAACCACAACGAAAATGTAAACAACGGAACAACTCGGTTTAAAAACAACACCCGCCGGGCCGCTTCCTCGTTTTGTCATTGCAACGCTAAAACCGAACGGGGAGATGCACCATCTTTAACACTTGGAAGAGAACAAAACTACGCCAGACCCAGCGGGGGCCGGGACGGGCTCCGTGCCTTATGAACCTCACGGGGCTTTAGGAGGCGGTTGTGCTCTGTTAAAAGAACAGATCGCCCAAATAATATTTTTTTTTTGTACAAAAAAGAAGAAAAAAAGACAACTAACGGATTTTCTGTTTAAAATTTCTCCCAAGTTAGTATCGAGTCTGCTGAGCCGCACGTCCCGGTGCTGGGGTTGCATGAGGAGCCGTCCGGAGGAGGCCAGTTTGTTTATATGTGAGTTAGTGGTACGGTGCCGTTCACGGCAGTCCCGGCACTCTGGTAGTGCTGGTGCACACTGTGCAACCTGCTGCCCTGCAGGGCCGAAGGGTCTGTGGCATCCCCGCCCGGGGGCAGGTACATGCTGATCATATCCCGCAGGTCTCCCAGGCAGGCCCTCTGCGAGTGCGAGGTGATGGCCGGCGGCGGCGAGCTGGGCTCGGACTTCACCACCGAGCCCATGGAGCCCAGGCTCATGGCCGTGGAGGGCTGCTGGCCGTAGGCGGCGGGGGACATGCTGTAGGTGGAAGCCGCGTTCATGTAGGTCTGCGCCGTGGACATCATGGGGCTGTACTGCAGGCCCGGCATGTCGTAGCGGTGCATCTGCTGCAGCTGCGGGCTGTTCATGCCCGGGTGCTGCCCGTAGCCCAGCTGGTCTTGCATCAGGGAGTAAGCCCCGTTGGTCCAACCGTTCATATGGGCGTAAGTGTCAATCCTCTGGCCCACCCCGACGGGGCTGCTCACCGCGTTGCCCCCTCCGGGGGCCAGCAGGTTGCCGGGCAGGGAGTACTTGTCCTTCTTCAGCAAGGTCTTGGTCTTCCTCCGGGGCCGGTATTTGTAATCCGGGTACTCCTTCATATGCACGGCCCGCAGCCGCTTGGCCTCGTCGATGAAGGGCCGCTTCTCGGCGTCGCTCAGCAGCTTCCAATCGGCCCCGAGGCGCTTGCTGATCTCCGAGTTGTGCATCTTAGGGTTCTCCTGGGCCATCTTCCTCCGCTGGCCCCGCGACCACACCATGAAGGCGTTCATGGGACGCTTCACCCGGTCCTGGTCCGACCCAGCCCCCGCTCCGCCGCCCGCCCCGCCGCCGCCGCCGCCTTTACCGTTGCCGCCCGCGGCCGGGTTCCCCCCGGCGCTGCCCGGCGTGGGCTGCGGCGTCTTGATCTCGGTTTCCAGCATGCTGTACATGGCCGGGGCCGGTAAGAGATGCGCCAGGGTGACGAGCGGGCGGGCGGGCACAGCGAGAGGAAGTTCAAAATAATAAAAGTGAAAAAGAAAGAACCGGACCGGGCGGCGGCGGCGGCGGCTGCAGGAGGAGGAAGAGGAGGAGGGAGCCTTCCCGTGCCGCTCCCCGAGGTGCAGCGGAGGTTCCCGCGGGCAGCACCGAGCGACGCGCACACCTCTCCCAGGGGCATTTGATTGACGGGCTATAAATGAGCGGGCGGCGGCCAATCAGCGAGCGGTTCCCGACAGCCCCGACGGCGGCGATGGGCCGGTTCGGAGCGGACGGGGGTGGGTGAAAAGTTGGGTGTTTTGGGGGCTGCCGGGGCCGAGCCCCTCCCGCTGGAGGCGCCGAGCCGGCAGCCGGTGCTGTGCGGGGTGCGGAGCTGATGCCGAGAGCCGGGGATGCGGGGCGGAGCGGAGGGAAGGACCGGAGCCATGAGTTTGGTGGGCACAAAGGAATTTGAGGTTTCCGGCTGGATCCGCTGCCTCGAGACTGCACGGACAGCTGCTGCTAAAGCTCCAACAGCGGATGAAGGGACGAGAGCTAAACTTTTCCCACCGGGGAGGGAAGCCGCCCTGCCCTGCCCTGCCGGGCGCTACGTCCAGGAGCCAGGCGGGTGCCCGCTGCTGCCCTGTGCCGCCCCTCGCGTTGCTGGGCCGGGTTGGATGCCGGTGGGACGCTCCCAGCCCCCCGCCCCTCGCAGGACCTCGGCCACTTGAGTTTTTTCCACTCGGCTGCCCCAAAGGGAGGGGGAAGGGGGATGGTGCTTTGTAAAAACCGTTTTCATGGCAACGGCGAAGTTCCCTCCGTGTGAAAGAAAACTTGGGAACGCTGGGGGTGATCGGAGACGAGCTCCCTGCAGCTGTCAATCACGAGCTTCCCTTTCCGTCCCGTCCCTCCCCTCCCCTTCCCTTTCCTTTCCTTCTCTTCCTCCCTCGGAGGTGCGGACGCCGGGAGCACCCGAAAGGCACAGAACCCGTCTGAGCTCTTTCTCCTTCCTCTTCCTGCCGTGTCCCGCTTCAGCTCCTCGCTGATAGAGGCACGGGGCTGCTCAGTGCCGGCGGAGGTCCATCTCCGCCTCTGCTTTCCGAGCGAGCTGCCCTGGGGGACAGGTTTTGGGCAGGGGCGAGGAGGAGAAGCGCCTGGGCACCCCGTCCCGTCCCGGGGGGACGGCGAACAGGGAAGCTGCAGCTTGGCAGCCTCGGTAAGAGAACAGCGTAAGGATAACGGCGCTGATTGGTACTGCTCGGGGGGGGGGAAGGACACGGGGATGTACCCAGGGACGCTGCCCGGGCCGGTGCTGTCAGCCCCGTACCGCGGGGGGAACGCGAATCGGGCCGGCTGGAAACACACGGCGGCACTGCGAGGAGGGAACCACGGCGGTGTGCGGGGCGGGGGTTTATCGCAGCGGCTCGGAGCGCTGCCGTGCAAAGTTGTCGCTCGGTTTGCAACGCGTTTATTTGCTGACAGAATCATCTCGTGACCTAAGCCGAAGGGGGAAATAATGCCGCTTGAACTAGCTGTGGTGCGACAGGAGCTTTGTCTGCTTGTTGGGCGAAGTGAGCGCTTTGCAGAGAAGCAGCGGCTTTCACTTACGGCGCGGCAGAACTGCGGCACATCGGGGGAAGTTTTGAAGAGCTCTGTTTAAGTTCAGACTCCTCCAACCATTCTGACCGCTCGGTCCAGGGTTAAACCTTGCAAGGCGGGGGTGGGGGACGGATGGATTTATGTTCTGGTCTCTCTAAAATGTTTTGATGCGAGCGTTTGTCGAAGCAATGGAGCACGCGTGCATTGCAACGAACGACGCGGCGGCGTTCGGGACTGGGGCACGCCGGCAGTGTGCGAGCGGTGCCAGTGATCTAAATAAATACTACACGCTTCGAATTCTTATTTAGTCTTTCAGTTTGTCTTCCCGCGGCCCGAGGCGTTAATTGCATTGTTAGCACGGTTTTGGTTTCTTGTTTTATTTTTCTCCCAACGAACACGCCGTTTAGAATCTCACGGTCCAAAAGCCAGGAAGTGTTTCTCTTGAAACATCACTCATCTCCTCAAGGATGAGTAAGGAATGTAAGTATAGGTTGGTATTCGCGGATTTCACGGGTGCGTGAAGTGCTCTCGCTGGGGTTTTGCTGAGACGCACTTAGAAACGCGACCGATTTCTGTTTCCATTTCCAGAGGAAGGGGTGAGCAGGGCTCACAGCCTCAGCGCACGCACACGAAACTCTCGGTAAGATTCCTGCCGCGATTTGAACTCACAAAAGGAGATGCAGAGGCCGCTCTCAGCGCGGTGCTGTCCTGCGGCCGGGTCCGGACGGAGCGGGGCTGGGAAGGGGGCACGGGTCCCGGGAGAGCGAAGCGAAGCTCAGCCGTGACTCCACCGCCCGCAGCCCTCTGCTAACGCGAGGGACCCTCTCCTAGGCTGGAAGCTGCGGAGTGGAGTAGGGAAGGAAGAGAGGCGAGTCCCGCTATACAAGCAATTATTTCAAAAAACATCTTGCTGAGCGCTTGCAAAGGCTCGATCTGAGTCCCTGTCTGTGTCCCCGGTCCTGCCTGTCCCGTGCCCCACAAGTGGAGTTGCTGCCGAGCAGGAAGGGGCAGAAGCAGGAGAGCGGGCAGTGAGTGCCCGGAGCGGGGCTGGGGAGCACCAGGCCTGGATGGATGGAGCCATTTCCCTAAATTCCCTCCTCAGCTGCGACTGAGAGCCTCCCTGTGCCTGGTGGGGGCTGGAGGCACTCAGGGGTGCAGGAGTATCGTTGTCAAACTCAAAAAAAAGCTCTCAATTTGGTTTTGTTTCTTAATATGTTTTTTCCTTTTTCTTTTCGGTGACCAATGAGCATGAGGTGAGAGCAGGAGTTTACAGCACGCTCCGAGCTGAACGTGAGAGAAACCCCATGGCTGACAAGGGACGATCTGCTTCGTATGTGATCAGCACTCAATAAGAATTAGCCATTAATATCTGTTAATTGCAGCTCCCTAGAGCTTGGGGAAGGGGGTTCTTGGAAGGGAAGAGCCAGCTTTTAGAGTAATGCTATGCACCAAAGCAGCCCCATTTAATCCTATTATTAAAATATCCCCCCCGACCCCCTTCATCATTCCCAATTGGACTCAGTCTTCACAATGCACCCTGACCTGGAGCTCAGTTCCGTTTGTTTGAATCTTGCTGACCTTCACTTGGATGATTCCCCGAAAACAGCCACGATGCTTAAAAGAAAGGTTTGTGTGTTTCTGCTTTTGGATGCAGTTTTAAGCTCCTCCGAAGTTTCCACACAGCAACGACCACCATAACACCACTTCCAAGCGGGTCACATCAAGCTGATGCTGCAGCCTCAGCTTGCTAGGTTGAACCAGGATAGTTTTTATTCCAACAGTGACACAACAAACCAGCCTCTCAAACTACCTTAGCCTGAGCACAGCCTGGGACACAAACCACCACAACCAAAACTGGTTCTGTATCACTTCTGCAGCTTCACTTGTACCCGCTGCAGAGCACTACAGCGACTGCAGCATTCCTGCTGCTCATCTACCCCAAAGCACAAGGGATACCTTTGATGACATCATTTAAAACAGCAACATTAAAAAACAAAAATCTCACGAGTAAAACCCGAGCAGTCGTTTGGGTGCAGCTCAGCTGCTTTGAACCGAGCCTCCCAACGCAATGGGGGCAGCAGCGAATGTTGTTTTTAATCACTTTTTCCTCCCAGCTGAACTTTTATTTGGCTTCTGCCAACAATAGCGGGCTGCAAACAGACCTCTCGGAGCGCTGCTGAATAGATTCTTTTCTAGCCCGGATTGTTTCCACCGCCACAAAAACAACCAGGAGCTCCGTGCCTTAATTGGGCTGTTCCCGGCCCTCGCTCATTCATTCAGGTGTTCGCCAGGAATTTGTTTATTAGCCTCTGACAAACAGCTCCTCCTGGTAATCGCCTCATGGGGTTGGCTTCTGCGGGAGGGGAGGGATGCGGCGGGGGGGATTGCTAATAAGGACCCCTCATCTCCAGGTTACCAATTAACAGAGCTGCAGAGCGGACCACCAGGACGGGACATCTCCTGCGGGCTCTCCGCGGAGAGCCCCGCGGAAACGAGGAGAGAAAACGCCGAGGGGAAAAAAACGCGAGCACGAAAACATACGGCGCTAAAGGCGGTGGCAAAAACTTCGTGCAGCTCCGCCCGCTCCTCCCGTCCCGGATCTCACCCCGAGCGCAGCACCGCGTCCGTGTCCCGCCCCGTCCCACCCCGCCCCGGGGGCGCGGACACAGCGCGGGGCGGAGCGCAGCTGCCCCCCACCCCCAACCAGAGACCCGACGGGATGGGGGTGCGGGGCTTCTTTCCCCCGACTCTTTCCCCCAGCTCCTCGGTGTCAGCAGAGCCGTCGCGGAACTCGTTCTCCAGGAGAGCAAACCCATCCAATCGTCTGTTTTTCACCCGTCGGAAAGTTGGTGAATCCTCCCCGCGATGCTTTCTGTTCGCGTTTATTTGCTGGCACCGATGACTAGGCGTCTTGTTTATGAGTCATATTAGAAATGCGACATTAATTGTAAAACCCTAACTTGCTAATTAGCTGCAAATAAACTATTAATTAGCGGCAAATTCAATCAAAACACATCTTATGTCTCCTCTTTGACACACAGTTTTGCAGGCACATATTGTCTCAAACTGCAGCCTGTATCACTGGCACAGCAAATAGAGATCCTGAAAGGTTTCCCTTCAGGACAAATAATTAAAATATATTCTCCTTTAATTGACATTATAGAGGACACAAATGAGGTTTTCCTTTTAGAAATAAATAGCAGTTTCTAAATAAAGCTCTGCGGGCTGCAGAATGGAGGTTTCAACCGAATGAATAGTCATTACTACCTTTTCAATGGTGTGGGCCTTTTGATCAGAAAAGAAATTAGCTCTAAAGGACAGACAATGGGAAGCCTGCCCTGCAATAGGAAGAAAATTAGATGGCTAAGGCTCTTAACAACACCTTTTTCTATAAACCATGGAGCTTCTTGCTTTTCAATTACAGCTGTTCATTTCATAGAAGAAAAGTGGAAAAACACAGGGAATATAAACTCTGTTGCACCAAGAAGCCCGAGAAAGGATGGGCAGAGTCTTCCTAATTCCCTTTCATTTCAGTAGAATCAGTTAACAAACACTGTATATTTTATAACACCAAGAGCACATGGTATAGTGTTCTCCAGGTCAAACAAGCAATCCGGATGGACTATATTCAGTAAGGGAACGTTGATTTGGGCAGTTGGATGTCTCCACTGCACACCAACTAATGTGTTTTGCACACACATCATCACATCCTCGTCCTCTTTTCTCACAGAAAACGAAGCAAGAATGAAGAGCTTGAGGAAAATGAATTGCTGAATAACACCGCTGCATTTCGGTTATAAAAAAATTAATTCCAGTTCCCCTGAATCAAAATGTACTTTCTTTCATTACTCTCAGGACTCACAGATTATTTTAGACTTATTCTCCCTGTAACGCTTCTAACTCAAGCATCCTGCTTATTCCAGCAATCATACTTTCATTTTAAGACTTGACAGTAACTAACTTCAATAACTTTAAAACGCATTCTCTTTCAAGTCACTTCATTTGGATACTGTTTTCTGAACACTGCTTTTCATTCTTCGATATAAAATGAATGTTTTCCCATGAGCGTTAGAAAATAAACCTGGAAGCACACCCATTCCTCCTCCAGAACCTCTTCCTACTCACACCTTCATGTTGCAAGCAGATGACAGTTTTTCACTGACAGTGCATGACAATGTAATGGAAATTATCTTCCAGTGATTATTTCAGTAGGTAACAGCCACAAAGCTTAACTACAAACAAGTCCTGTTCTCATACTTAGTGGGACTATAATGCTCTCCTCGGAAATAAAACAAAATCACAGAGATTCTTCCTCTCATTTCTTTTTCCTCATTTTCCTTTTTACTCTCTCCTTCTCCTTTCTTTTCTCTTTCCTTCTTTTTCCCTCCCATTTATCTCTCCCCCCCCAATTTGCCTACAAACAAGTCTCCGTGGCTAATTCAAAGACTGAATATACACACTTTGCAAAGATCAAATGTATACAAATTGATTTTGCTGTGATAGCATGTTTTATAATTATCCTTCTCATCCACAAATAAGCGTGCAACCAAAAATTACATTCTCTGATCCTAAAAACAAATCATGTTTGTTTGTGATTTTAATATGAAGTGTTATATTAACGTACATTATCATATGTAAAATATGAAATTTTAATATGAAACACCAGCTTTTTTTTTAGTGCCAATATTCCCTTTTGATTTTGCTTTGGCTCTATGACATATAGGTGCAGTAAGGAATAGTTTAATAAGTTGTGAGTGATCTCTTAGCTTGCAAATTGGAGTCACTAATAATTTGAAGAAATCTCCCTTCTTTTGGAGTAGATAAAAATTAACGATTAATGCAAGTCTCTGCCTTTCTTGTTGCTGTGGCAAAATTTCCATTTGTTTTGGAAGATGTAAAAATTTATTTGAAATGAATTTGTCAGAGAAAAAATACCATAATCATACTAGTTGTTGGGAAAATCTTCCCTCCTTGCAAAGCTTAAGTGTCACTGAGACTCCTGCCATAAAACCTGCACCAGTGAGGAGATGAATAACCGTGACAACCCAGTAATGCTGCAGCAGTTCTCAGCCCTGACTGCACAGCATTGTTGTGCTTCTGGTACTATCTTCAATCCCTGCAAACAAGTGGGGGGTAAAGGACATCCTTGATTCTGAAAATCTGAGAGTATCACCTAAAACTGTTAAAGCCTCAGAACAACCAGATTTTCGTAGCAAAGTTCCACTAGCAATAGAGAAGTAGAGAACTGAAAGAGCTTTGAGAACAAGAGTGAGCTGTTGGTAAGTGGGGGTGTGTCAGAGGGCTTGGGCCTGACCAGGTCTAAAAGAAACCAGTACCTGCTCACTTAGCAGGGAGAGCCTGCAATTCCTTCAGACTTTCCAGTTCACTATGGGGACAGTGTGGTTGGCTGTGAGAGGCACAAACCAGATGTGTAGAAGATTCTTTCCACTCTAAGTTTTTCCCCTTACACACTGACAAATGAGGATAATACGCACTCAGCAGCATTTTGTAAAGCACATATATATATATATATATATATATATATATATATACACACACCTATGTATATACATATATAGTAGGTATAAAATAACAGAAATTTCATTCACTGAAGAATCAGTTATTATACAGACTGTTTTAACGGCTCAAACTCCATTTCTGATCTAGCAAGAGTCACAAATAACTACACAATTTAAATTCATATTCAGTACTCATCCTCTACTTCCACAGAGTATGTCAGTTACTTGATATTGAAGGTATCTTCCAAGAGCTGCTCAATCACTGCCCTCACTGAACAACTGGTGACTAATCACTCTCAGATTTCTCCAGCAATTACTGATGCCTTACAGATGCAATGACTGCTTTGAGCTATGAACTGAGAATATGCTCAAGGTTGCTGTTACCTGTGTCAGTGGTAAAGATCTCCATTGACTCTGTAGATAACATCTCTTCTAGTAGGGCAAATACAGCTGAGGAGGAGGATGCTGTGTGATCTGGGAGATGCTGCAGAAGAAAAAGGCTTCTAAAGGAACAACTTAGTGGAAGAGAAGAGAATCTCATGGGAGACCATGCTGTCTGTAGGACATTTTATGTCCTCTATGGCAAAGCTGAACTTCTGGGGAGGGAAGAATTAGGTCTAAAGTTTGTAATGCCAGGACAAAAAGATCCAGGAAGTGGAGAAGGTGTTATCAATCCTGTTTATACTTCTCTACCTTCACTTTCATATGTCAGTCAATGTAAGAGGGAGGGAACAGTAACCAGATGTTACTTTTCAGCAAAACTCATACATCTCCCATGTGTTTTCACTGATATGATTATTTCCTAACCCAGGAGAGGGCACTCTGTGCTTCCCACAGTGCTCAGGTGCTTCTCAAGTGCTGCTGCAGGATGCACTGCTACTAGGTAGAGCATTGTTATACAAGGGAAAATAGTTGCTATTTTTCCTACTCAAAACTAATCACAAGCTGTAGAACATATTTAAATTTACAGTGTTATTATTCCTTTGGATTCATCCCATTTTTATCTGAGGAAATGAGAGGTACAGAGAGAAATTATCTGTGCTGCTATGAAGTATGAAAATGCACAATCAGAATTAGGTGGCAATCAAACTTCCCAGACTAATCCTTTTCCATTGATAATGTTGCACTGTGACTGTAGATTAATCAAGTAATCACATGATCATGAAGCAACTGCACATTATCATGGTTTACTACCTAATGCTAGGGAGACCTGCACACCTCCAGAATGATGTGAGAACTACCAAGTTTACACATCCTTGATACTCACACTTTTATAGCCTCTTTAGAGAACTTTATTTGATGATTAAGAACAAAGCTGAGTTCAGCTGCTAGTAAAGGGATTGTAAATACCTCTCTTACACATAAAGAGCCCTCCAAATTAAAGTGCCAAGAAAGTGTAGATGTACAGGTCTTGTTTCTGTTTATACCATTAAATATGTGGCAAAATAGAGGACTTCCAAGTTGAAGATGTTGCCAGTAAGGTGTTTTTTGTTATTGACATGTCAACATCAGATGCACAAAAAAGTAACATTTCCTCACTCAGAAATAAACCAGAAAAATAGTTCCCACAATATTAAATAGCATTAAGTTATTCCTTGCCACTTATCAGTTTCTGGCCCTGCTACCACTGTGTGTCTTTCCAGTGTTGTACTCCATCTCTTTGTAGGGATGTACTCAATCAATTTTCCACTGAGGTAGCTAGAAAACTAGCAACACAAAATATTTATCTAGAAATCTGAACTTTATGAACTTTATTTAGAAACCTGACCTTGGACTGCTTGCTTAGAATGGAGCTGAGATGCTTCCACTAGTAACACTCCTGACATTTTGGTCAGTTCTGTTTGCAAAGAAAGATTTTTAAAATTCTGCGTTTTTTTACTCATTATGTGTTTGTTGTCAGACTAGGTCACACGTTTTGCTCAATAAGTTGTTTCAGAGTCATGATGGAGACAGCTTACTAATTTCAAGATCATACAACATCTAAAAGATGTTGATGACAGGTACTGGTAACACACTGATCAAATACAGAATCTGACTGCACAGGTTGTTAGTGTGGTCAGTGCTATTTAGCTTTTCACATTATGCCTATAGTGTTCCCCCCCCCCCCCCGCCCCCATCCCAGTGTTTAAAGATTGATAATGAAAGGGAGGATACACACATATATATATGTGCACACATGCACACAGAAGCAGTCACAATCACTGAGCAACTCAGAGCAAGGAAAAAACAAAACCAAAAGATCTTTCTCTGCTTTGTGTGGTAGTTGAGACCGGATCAGGACTCCCACTGGAACAATAGTGAAGTTTCAGGGTAGTACAGACCCTATTAATAACAGAACCTATTTTGTTCTGCTCATCTTTTTACTTAAAATTTAGGGGAATGTTATATGCAAATAAGAGCCTTTGTTTTACAAAAAGGCTGGCTTGCATTGAAGTCCTTCATAGGGGTTGGAAAGTTTGAGAAGACTCTGTTGTGTTGTGAATGATTCCCTCCTATGTTTCTGAGGCAGCTAAAGACAAACATCAACAAAACCAGAGATGGTATGGTATAGAGCCTTCAGAGAACATTTTATGTTGACTAAGTTTTAACGTGTCATTATACCACCAACTTTCTTGTGCCTGGAACTTACAGCATAAGAAAACACTAAATACTTCTATCTGTAATAATAATAATAATAATAATAATAACAATAATAAAAAAATAAAAGGGTTGTTACTTTACTCCATCTTTATAAAACGAATAGCAAAATGACAATCAATGTCACTGAGCTTAACATTTATGGTGTGATTTTATAAGTGGCTTCAGCTAACTGCTTAAAACCATTTAAATTAATAGGTATCTCCATTCACATATTCCCTTTGAAAAATAGGGCTCCCTAACACAGAAATTGAAACAAAAGCACAAAAAAACAAAAGCAACAGAAGAAAGCAAATGTCACTGCCTTTTTATGAATTCCACGTAACAAGAATGTTTTGTGGTGTTACTTCTGATGGTACAGTAGTGCAATAGATGCACAGGATTAATGGATCTTCAAGATATGAGTGCATATGCAACAGTGCATGGAATCTGCATGTGAAATTACTACGACCTCTTATGCATGTGGACCATCAGCAGGTGTGAACTGCCAACAAGGCAGCTGTCTGTTTGCATATGTGATCATGGTAAACTGACACACAGGTTTAGCTTACATCTACAGACTCCTTATGCAGTCAGGTCAGTTCTGAGTATCATACCTACAAGGTCCAGCTGTGTCATGCCTGAAGTCGTACTAAAACTCAAGCTGTCAGAGCTGGTGTAAACACAGCTACCACTGTGTTGTCAAAATGCAGAGTGGCATTGCTTTTTGTTATTGAATTCTGCTTATACCTGGTTGCAACCTTATATACCATTCATGAACAAATGGGGATGATGTAGATCTGCAAAGTTTGGCAGCAATATCAAGAATATTCAAATACCTATTCTGCCTAGATTCAGAATGACATCTCATCTCTTAGAGAATTTCAGTATTTGTTTTGTTCATTTTTATTTGAGCAAATACTTTATTTCAGGACATATCTCATGTAGCCAAACAAAATCAATTGCATCAGAACTATTACGTTTGGAGTTTTATCGCACTGCTTTGTGGAAAAACATGAATCAAACAGGAGCACAGCCTCTTAACAAGCAGATTTTTGACAGCTAGGTTAAGATCAAGCAGCAGACAACATCTGAAGTAAAGCAGCGACTGTATGTGTTGCATAGGTAAGGACTCACAGCCAGAAGTGTTCTCAGGGAATTTAGTGCAGGGCTTCCACCAACTTCAGTCTGTAGTAAGGTAGTGCTGTGCACAAGGGATTTGCTTTGACCAAGGGTCTAGATAAGGGAACTTGAGATCATTGGAGTTATACTCATTCGGTTCTGAAAAACTTGATAAAATTGTCATCTTGAATTTTTATTGCCTTTTAATTGCTTACAGTTTCCTAATTAATTTCACTGTTGAACTGAACATCTTTTATTGCCTTTTCTGTTTTATAGCACAGGGTCCTGCTCTACTTTTCTTCTGAGAGTTAAATTGTTACCAGCTGACAAGTACACTATAGCAGTAGGCACCATGTAACCAGCAGTTTAATGAGCAGCCATCTCTATTATTTACTTGGTTGCTGAAATTATTCCAAGCAAGAAATCTCTCATTGTACCTGCTCACATAGCCTGCAGAGTAATAATAATTTTCTATCACACAGGAATTTAACATTCCTGGTTTTACAGCTCCTGTTTTCTTCAAAATATTTACAGGTATCAGGTACCAGTGCCAAGCGGAGAGCATTCTAGTGTGAGCATAGATCCAAAGATGCAGCATGGCTTCAGCTGTTACTTCACCATTTATCTCAGTACCACTGAAATCCAACATGAAATCTATTTTTCTTCAGGTAGGATCCAGATTTTCTCTAAGAATATGACTCAGATTTAGAGTAGTATTTAAATCAGGGCTTTTAGACAGGATCTTCAATCTCCTGAATCAGTGGCACAATATCATATAGGGCATTTGCAGACTATTATGTAAGAAGATGCATCACAGGAGCTTCAAGTGTCTGAGGCTCACCCACATTAGCCCATAGGCACATGTGGAGCAGCACCTGTCTCAGGCCTTGTATGAGCACAGAGACAAGCTCTAGGAAAGCCTGGGGTCAGTAACACAGGCAGTGTTACTGAAGGACCAGACCATAATATCCCTTATTATGTGTTAACAGTTATATAAATAAATTAATAGATTACTTTAAGCAAAAAAACAAAAACAAAAACAAAAACAAAAAAAACATAATGTTGCTTAATTTACATCTCCTGAAGATGTAAATGATGCTTAACAGTAAAATCTGATTTAAAATTGGACAACAGAAGGTATAGTTCATTTCCCTTAGGAGTTGCTTACTATCATTGCAAAGCCATTGCACTCGAGCTACCTAGCAAAAGCCACGAGCTATCTATATGAAAACAGTAACTAAATTATAGGCATTTCTTTATTCTGCCATACACTGACATGCTCTGACAAGACAAGTTTGTTTGCTCTTATTGTTCCAAAGCCCCAAAGTCTTTACTCTCTGCTCCTCCACATGTCTTAAATGTTTGATTAAGCACTGTGAGAATTGTCAGTATTGATAAACTTCTTTCCAGTACATTAAGCACTCTAATCCTTTACATTCCTACTCCATCTCCATTGCCAAGCCAGCCAGCTTCCTCAGCACTTGTATTTGGGGCAGTATTTGCATTGAAAGTGGTCTATAAATAAAAATGAATGCAATTGCAGGAAAAATTGTTTTTGTGCATGTGAGGAATTCTGACAAAAAACGTATGCAAAGAGCTGTGTTTGTTCTATAGTCAGAGGAATATAACAACTGCCTAGCGAGCTAATTAATAGGGGTAATTGAACTCAGCATTTTTATTTTTTTTTTAGTTTTCTAAAAACCTTAATTTTGATAAATGGCAGTGCTATTAATTCTTCCTTCATGAATGTGAACTAATCAGGAATATTTGGCATCTGTAACGTATCTTGGATTAGGCTGTGTGTTTGTTGGGCTATTGTCTATTAATTTAATAGAAGGAGATTCAAATCAGGAAGTTCAGAACTCAGTATGAACTTCATTTTTCAAGCAGTTTGGGTCAGTATTTTGGATTTATTTGTTGCATATTTTTTTTTTCTCCATACTCTAACATGGAAATTTATCTTTTAAACATAGAATGTGTAAAAACAATCATCAGTTAATCAGATTTTTAGTTTAGAATATAACATTCCAAAATTTGGCTACATTTCACTTCAGTTTTGTCCGTTTGATTATCTCTTGACTGAACTCTGGGGATCGAAGAGCATTTCAGCGCAGCAGTGACTTGCTGTAAACGATGTTCATTTATCTCAGGATTACAAATGTAATCACATCTGGAGTCTGTTTCCATACATATAATGAGGATATTAGTGCAGGCTGGACAGCTGCGTTACCTAACTCAGCCTGTATAACATTTGTGAACTTTTTCCCAAATTCAGAC
The DNA here is from genome assembly GCA_023055505.1 of Callipepla californica brunnescens. Lineage (NCBI taxonomy): Eukaryota > Metazoa > Chordata > Aves > Galliformes > Odontophoridae > Callipepla > Callipepla californica. The sequence continues at coordinate 8,878,631 of JALIRH010000013.1, forward strand.
TTACTTACATTATTTCATTAGGAATTCTCACTAGCATTTGCCCCTGGCTATACCTAAGCCCCATGTGAAGCAGCACTGTTCTGCTCTCCTTGCTGGTGCTTTACAGATTTCCACCTGCCAAGTGCTTGTCTGTGTATCTATGGAACACTAACAGAGAACTTCAGTACCCTTATTTTGTGAATGTAAAACTCCTGTAAACTTAATTTGTATGCAAAATGTGTTTGGTATTAAACGTTAGTATAACCTCAGAAAATAACTGATATTCACATAAGCTTTACCGGCCCGTTTGTCCTGTCACTGCAACAGGACCACACCATTTAAAGGAAACACTGGTGCGTCTATATTTGTCCTTAGCAAAGGCCAACCAAGTTCAGTGCACTATGTATACATTCCTCTCTTTGAAAGGCAGTTTGGTGCAACACAGTGAATCAGCAGTGGTTAGATAGGGCACCAATGTAAAAAGCAACTCCCAGCCCTGTTAGCTTGACACAGCCATTTCCAGGGACTGCAGTAGGCATTCTGGCTGAGGAAAGACAGGGAGATCAGGCTCCACAGTGCAATTTCATATGAAAATGAAGTGGATGAGATCCTTCTATCAGGCTCATTTAAAATAAAATAGGAGGGTTACCTTTTGTCTGCGCTGCTAATAAGAAAAATATGCCAGAATAGAAGGTAATTGCAATAAGGTATGTCTCCATTTTCTCAATTTTGCCCAGTTTTCTTTGATATTATTATAGATTTAATATATAAATGCTATTTCTTCTGGGTGGATGTATTAATTCTGGAGATGTACATCCCTCTAGTACGTATATAAGAATTAACCGTTTATACATAGGGGAAGAGAAAGAGTAGAGAGACATACAGAAAACAGACAGTGCAGCAAGGAACATTGTGTCTGCGGCATTCTTCATAAATAACATGAATCACACAGAATTGCCAGAGATTATTTTAATGGCTCGACCCTTATGCTGTTATGGTAATTACAGGAAGAGTTTTAAGCCCCTCCACCAGGGAAATTATGCATTGAAATAGTGAAATTTTGTAATGAATTTCAATTGTTATTCAAAATTCTTTATCAGAACTTCGGGGATTAATAGCTCTGGTACTTTTTTCTTCTGAAAATCCACAAACAGTGCTTAAAAAAAACAGCAGAAAACATGCAGTACACCTCAAATTGATGCAACTCTATTGATTTCAGTGAAATGGTGCTGATTTATCTCAGATGAATTCCTAGCTCATCTTTTCTGTGTGTGGAAGAAAACTATTTTAACGTGAAAGTTGCCTGGATATGCAGAGAGGTACTTTGGGACAGTTAAGGCCGTTTAAGTCCTCTGTTTGCCTGCTGGGTTAGGGAATCGGTCAAGATAACACATGACCACTAATGCCCAGACTGTCCTTCCTTTCCTCATGGAAATCCTTTCCAAGAGGAATTTCTGAAGTTGGCTTTCTTTCTGATATCTGAACATCTACAGCAGCAGCAGGTACCTCAGCAGGTATGCCTTATGCACACTGCATTTTGTACCTCTGTGCTGATTTTAGCCTGGATAATCAGAGACATAGCTTTGGCAACCCTGGTGATTCACCATGCCGTTGAAATTCTCTCATTTAGGGCAAGGTGCTGAGCAACAGGTTTTCACGGCCATTTTGACCTTATTTTCTTTTGCAGGGTTGAAGTATGAACAGTGACCATGACTGTTTTTGCTGCAGAGCAGTGCTTCATCAGAACGGAGTTTGCCCTCAAAGACAAATCCCTTAGATTTTTTTTATCAGTGAGTACCAAACTCTGGCATGCATCCTACTCCTTTCAACTCAGAACCTCACACTGTGTCATTTATTACATGAGGACCAAATCTGGGTCTATATAGGCTGAATACATAGAAATAAAAGGTCTGTTTGCAGAGCAAGAATGATACCATGCAAGGTGATTCTGCGAAAGGTCTGACTGTAGAAGTAGAAATTGCACAGCTGAGGAACTGTAAGTATTTATCAAGCTGGTACCTTCTAGATCTCTGTATATTCATATTGTAGCTTGAAGCTCACTTACTGCCTCTTGTAGACAAGTCTCGAGATAATCGCTCATATTAAAGAATCTGTTCTTTCTCTAATAGAATCTTCTATCTCTCAAAAGCAGTTTATTAAAGACAGATTAGAGGAAAACCCTCGAAGTCTGCAAAGCAGATGTGAAAATGCCAGGGTATTTTGTACAAATGAAAATAATGATACGAGTTTTTTTCCAAGTACGATAACATCACTGCTTGTATCACACTAAATTAATAACATCCCTCAAGCACCTGCCTAAACCAGAAGTCTTTCTGAGAGACTAAGCACAACCTCTCTCATTAAATCAGCATTCAGAGAGCTAACTAGCAGATGCTGCTGACATGAACCCAAATGTAATCTCTTTAACCTTGTCCTGTGGGGAGCAAACAAGTCATGACCGAGTAATTCCAACTAAATTAGATTTTATGTGAAAGTGTATAATCTAAATTAAATTTGATTAAAATGATTCACTGATTTGTGTTTGCTTTTGAAGTGCCTAATGTAGCCAAGGTGACCAGTTTTCAGTAATCTGTGTAATCAGATCAATTTATTCTTATATGATTGGATCAAGATTTTTTTATCCAGTAGATTTTTCTACTAGATTTTTCTATATTAATTGGATTTCTCTTGAATATCTCTGGACTGATTAGGTGTTTTCTATTCAGGTAGAAGTTCATTGTATTTCTATTTTCATCATGTTAATGAAGAAAATGGAGAAATCTGTGTGTTGACTATAAAGATGTGTGATGTAAAATGTTAAAGATGTAACTGCAAGCAGAGAACCATCAGGTCATCAGATGATTGGGACAACGTCAAATGCAAAAGTTAGTGAGATGGGTGAATCAGAAAGGGCTAAGGGAGATCTTTTTTTCTGCTCTCCTGTGCATAAGACACTCAGTGGGAGGCTTTGCTCAGCGCAGGCTCACTGCAGCAATAGGAGTGGAGTTTCACAGCTGCCTGCTAGTGTAATGATAAATTTTCTGAACTTAACCCCTTCTCATCTTTTTCCCATACTGAGAAGTTATGCAAGTGGGGTGAATCTTGGTCACTGCCTTTATTACATTTTAAAATCTTAATTGGATACTGTGAGTTCTGGTTGGTGGCTGTATTAGCAACATCTATCACAGTCTGCAATCAGCAAAATCACATAGGTACTGATTGAGACTTATTTAGTTAATATGATATTTTTATTTAACGTATAATATCCGGAGTTACTGTGTGCTGAATGTAACAGTCTAAATTTCAATGTGAAGAAGAACATGCTTGACAACTTTTGGGTTAAATTCTGGGTTTACACACATATTAAACCACAAAGCACTTCAGGTAGCTAGGGAATATTGGAATTAATTCATGGGAATGAGATACCCAGAGTTCGCTTGCAATTTTATTCCTTTAGGTGCTCAGACTGTTTTCCCACTCTTAATTACCGCATCCACTGCTCTTTCCTCTTATTTTCTTATCACCTCAGCAGCCCATGGGTAGATCAGCTAGCTCTCTGAGCCTGTTCGTTGCCTGTGGAGCAAAACCCTTCAGTGCATTTTTGATTTTAAATGTGGGAATATCTTCTCAGATTTAGATGGCATTCTCCACAGGCTAAAAATTCAGCATGTATCTGTGTCCTTTTCTGGAGTGAAGCAGAGAAGAACCCTTTCTCAAAGACTATGTCTGAAATCTACTCTGTAATGCTTGTCTAATATGATCTCTGTTTGGACAACATCTCTGCTATGAAGAGGATGAAGGTATGAGTCAGTAAACTGTCCATTTATCTGCATTCTCCACTGGAAACAAAGCAAAACAATTCCACCTCTGCCTCTGCACTGGTTCTGCACCAAGAGGTTTCTTTGTCCTTCCAGATTTTATTGAGAGGAGGAACAAAAAACTAAATAAATAGTTTCACTTCTGCAAATCACTCCTCAGTTTCTTCTTATTGTAATAAAAGAAGCACACATATTTCACTGGTGATTTTAAGATTTGTGTTGTTTTTCTATTTAATTTGCCTAAAACTTTAACTGAACAAATGAAAATAATAGATTTTAACTTTTTAATTTATTTTAAAGGCACACATTTGCTGGAAACTATCCATGTTCCATTGATTTAACATTCAAAATAACCAAAATGTAAACAGAAGTAAACTGAAGCTACTTCTTCTATAGAATTCTGTACTTTCTACACATATATTTGATGCACATGGAATGATTATGCTGGTTTATCAAATAGACAGATTCTACTCTGCTTGTCTATTACCTTGAGGCAGCTGTCATTCTCTTCAATGGAAGTCATGGTGTTATAAATGTCAGTGCTATGATTGAGCAAAGCTCTTACCGAAGTTTTGCACACATTTGTAAGTTATGATTGAAAACCAGAACTTAACATGGGTGATGTCAGCAGAGACACTCTAGTTTTGAAGCTGAGACATAAAAGTTATTTAGGGAGTGAGAAAACAAGATTGGATGGGTGTTGTTCCAAGGAATTTTATAATATTATTTAGAGAAAGAGAATATAATAAAAGTTTTGTGGATGAAAATTGCTCTTTCACAGGACTTACACCAAAAAGTAACAACAGTAAAGAAGAGAGAGTCTGTAGGTCCTAAAAGTAAACACGTCATATTTGTACCAACCTAGAAGTCCTGTGGTGTTCACTCCCATTCAAACTTATTATTTATTTTGGGGAAGTTTGCAACCAGAAAAGTTAAGTCCTTTGTAGAATTGTCTTAAACAATTACTTGTCATTGTTACTATAAAGAATAGCTCCTTAGTTTTCATATCTAAAAGATTGAACCCTTCACCATGATTAATAAAGTCTGGTTGTTATCTACTTTTGTCATAGAAATTGATATACAAAAGAAACAGTCTGAAAAAAGCCACAAAGGTAAAACGCTTGAATGAACATTTGTACCGACACTGCTAATTAAAAGACTTAACTTATTAGTCTTGAAGAAGCAAAAAAAGAAACAAACAAGTATAATCTGCGAGATTAATTTTATGTTCTGTTCTATTTAATCAAACCATACCTTTTAGTGAAAATGACAAATCTGAGTTGTCAGACTACGGTAGATAAGAAAGATAAAGGTCATATATTTTAATGTCATAGAAGGTCTTATTAAAGGAACCCTAATTACATTAGGTATCCATGAAACATTAATTAAATACTGTCTGAAATAATTAGGTCCAAGTTACTGATGGTTTAATTAAACTCAGTTTTTTATTTTATAAGAAAACTACAGGTCCGGTATCAGTCTGTTGGCAGGATAATTGATAGTGTGTCAGAAGAGCAAAACAGTAACCTTGACCAGCCACATCAGAAGGACAGCGTGGTGGGTAGGTTGTCCTGCTTGCCACACCTCGTGGGGATGAAAATAAACAGTGTACTGGATTTATTTCAAAGGGTGCAGAAATCAGAAGAAAAAGAAACAGAAAGGGTTTGTCTCAACTTGTGTGAAATGTCACAGCACACCAGAAGTCGTCCCTGACAAACTACCCCTGCTGAGACTCCTTGCCAATTCTGGTGAAGAGCCTTTGTCTTAGCAAGCAGTAGGAATTTTACAGCATACATTTCCTGTCTCTGCCCTGACTGGGAACATGGATTATATGGTGTTAGAGAGGTGGACTTCTGTAATATTCAAGGCTACACAGACGGTTTGAACAGTATCATTTCTAGATATGGGCAGTGTTTAAATAGAGCAACATTTGAGTGCATTGCCTGGACAACTATCATTGGTCATGTAGGGGTCCAGATAAAGACAATATTTTTTATAATTAAAACTTGCATGCCTCCTAAACTTCCTTTACCAAATAAAGCACCCTTTTTTTTTTTTTTTAATGGAAACGGAACGAACCTGTCACTGCAGAAATATAAAGATTTATAAAGGTGAAAAAACAAACTAGAAATCTCTCCTAATTTATATTGTGCAAAGTAAAGCTGAACCAACAAGAACACCTGTATTACTCTCTTGATAAAGTTCTAGCGTCCAGTAAAAGCAGAAGGTCACTGAAGTGACTACCATTTCAACATCAGAAACTGTGAATGTTCAAAGATCCAAAATTGCATCACAGGTATCACTGGGAGGAGGAAGTCTTTTTTCTGACCACCTAACAAATACCCATATTTATACAATAAATGCGTGAATGATTTCAAAGGGCAAAGTAAGTGCTGAGATACTGACTCAGTAATCAGTAAATCTCTTAATCAACTAATTCCAGAAAGGCAGTTCTGCAGTAAATGTAGTGATTAGCTTTTCAGTTGGGCATTTGTGCAAAGGCAGTGTTTTATACAATTTGTATGAAAAAGCTGATGGTTGTACCATGCACTGTACCTTTTTGTTTATTGCTGCTTTCATATCTTCCTCAAGATGTTCATCAAACATTTCTTCAAGACTTTCTTGTCTTTAATCATCTTTAATTAAACATGAATTCTGGAATAAGAATAATGTCAGTTTTTAGAATCAAGTAGAATTATTATCTTTTTTTTCCTAAGAAAAACTCAGTTCAAGTCATTCAAGCAACAAAAGTGGAAGTTGAAATTCAATCATTTTCCTCTGCTAATTCTGGAAGATATTGATTCCTAATTTGTGATGTAAAACAGTCCCATGTATGACTCCATCTAACTGCTTGCACCATCTGTGTAATGCAAATTCTAACTCCTCCAGGTAGAAGTAAATTTTTTTAATGAATTTTTCGTTAAATCCTCTTACACAAGAGGCACTGTTGTAGCAACCAGTATAATTGTAGTATGAAATAGCATCTGTATAATGCTTCAACACTATGAAAACTACAAACATACCAGGTAGCAATGAACAAAGTAGAAAGAAAACTTATTTTTAGTACACTGTTTCAAAAAAAGTCCAAAACAACAGTGTTGTCACCCCAGCATCAGAGGACAGGTATAAAAGTGACTATTTTTGCTTTTGAAGTGTTAATTTTCACATAAATAAATTGACTTCTAAGAAGTTTTTCTACTTTTTGAAATACAGAAATCTTGAGTGTATTTGACAGGAATATAATTGTGTAAATATCTCTCAAGAGGTGTTAAATCACACATCAACTGAAGAGGTTGCAATTAAATGCACATATGCACACACACATATTGTAAGGTATTTAATGGTCATTGTTTGTCTGCAGACGGTTCCCAAATAAAGTGAACACAGGCACTGAACAGAGCCCAGGAACTGGGACAGAGAGACAAACAGAATAATTAATGAGAAATTGATAACACAGTGTCAATAGCTAGGTATTCTCTACAGAAGATAAGTCACATCTAAGGTTTTTTTTCTTTGGTTTACAAAGCTGTCTTTTCTCATACTCAGTAGTATCAGTTTGTTCCATAGACACTGCTTCTCAGATCACTCACTATTTTAATGCAACAAAAAAACCCAAAATATTTTGAGTAAAGAATATCAAATGTGATACTCGATGAATACATTAATTTGTTACACAAGATGATGGGCCAGGTCCTGCTTTCCTAATCACAGCAAAATACTGGTAGCAACAGAAATTCTGCTTCAGTTACTCCGACAGGATCAGGTGTTGCACAGTGCCACCTCTTCGTGTCATTTTAGTAATCAAACCACCACTCTTAATTATTTTCAAAGTCACGTTGGTTGTAAACAGATGAGATGAAAAAGGAAAGGAAAATGCTTTCCTATGTTTTACCTGTTTTACCACCTGTTAAGCAAAATGTATGAATACACTGAATACTACTGGGAAGTTCTTAGATTTCCTGAAAATAGCACCTAGGAAATTATCCTTCATTCAAAGATAGGTCGGTGACTGACTGTATATAAGCTAAATTACAATTACTGCATACATAAAATAAAATCACTTTAGACTGTGAAGACTAACAAGGAGTTAAAAGTAAGTTTCAAAAGCATTTAGTACCATAATCCTAGACACAAACAAGCTTGTATATTAACAGTAACACTGGCAACATCTGTTACTTGAAAATTCAGAAACTATGTGCAGATTTGCAACATCTTTCCCAGATATTTCTGAATATTGCTTTTGGACTTGAAAAGCAATGCAGATCCAGCATGAATTTCTTTATGTGAGAGAAGATGCTCCGCTAGAAATGTCTCAGGGCACACAGCTGTCTACAAAACAGTAAAAGTCTGCAAAACAACCTGGTAGAAGCAGATCTACAATTAACAAACAAATTTGACAAGGCGTTTGCTGGATCTTTACTTATTCTTATGTTGCAAGCACTTACCTGATGTCTCGTGCAATATGTTATAAAGATATTTCCTAAAAGATTTTGGCAAATGAATTATGTAGCTGAAATGTAATAACGAAGGTAGAAATTTGTCCTGTTATCAGTCACACACATTCAAGCAGAAACCCAGTGCAGCACAGTAGATAGAACTATAAGCTCTGGGATCTTCTCATTCAACCAAGATTGCTTCATACAAAAGTTGACAATACCCTACTGAAAGCCATTGTTGATATTCAACATTTTTTAAATAGCTGAACAGAATAGACAATAAGGCATGAAGGAAAACTTGGATAGGAGGCTGGCCTGGAGTCTGGGTTCGGAAAGGAAAAAACATAAAAATGGGTAATAAATATGCGAATCTGACTTTTAATTCCCCTGTAATTGGCAATTAACTGACCTTTACAAAGCTGAAATTCTACACCTTTTAAATGAAGAATAAAATATGAATATTTTTTTCTGACTGTTAAAGTCTTGATGCAGTTTTAAACATTGGCACTGAAACATATACTTCCATGGTTCATGTACAGCATTCACTAATGTAAGTTACAGAATTTGCAAAACCACTGAAAGATCCTCCCATTAATTGTTAGATACACATCTGCTAGGCTGAGGAGATCACACATGTCTGTCATTGTTTTGGGAAATGGATTCTGGTGAAATGATTCTTATAATTATGAAAAAAATATTTCTATTTTTTTGTTATTTTCTCCTACTCCTCTATTCACTCACTTAAAAGAGATCATACCAAAACTTGTATGAGGATGATGAGTCTACAAACACTGTCTTCCCCTTCAGCCCTGTTCATTCCAGAGCCAAATCATTTGCCAGAGAGTATAGCTAATGCAAGGACTCATCAACAGATGCCTCTGAGCAGACTGCAAGGCAGCAGGGCGGTGTGGGCTTTAATACACCTTTCTAAAGGAGGGTAGCTGTGTTCAGGCATTGTTGGGTCTGGTTCTCCAGGAGTGGGGGCCCCAGCATGGAAAGTTTATGGAGCTCTTGGCGTGGATCCAGAGGAGGAACATCATGATCAAATTGTTGGAACACTACTCCTGTGAATATTGGTTGAGGTAGCAGGAGGTGCTCAGTCTGGAGAAGAGGAGGCTCCAGAGAAACCTCACTGCAGCCTTCCAGTACTTGGAGGGAGCTTATAAGCAGTAGGAAGACTGACTTTTTACATGGTCTATAACAGATGATAGGAGAATGGCTTTATGCTAAAAGAAGGGAAATTTAGGTTAGATGTTAGGAAGAAATTCTTTACTCAGTGGGTGGTGAGGCATTGCCCAAAGATACTGTGGATGCCCCATTCCTGGAGGTGCTCAAGGCCAGCTCCATTGGGGCACTGGACAGCTGATCTGCTGACAGGCACCCAGCCCATGTCACTGAGATTGGAACTCAATGATCATTAAGGATCCTTCCAACTGGCTTTCAAGTGTAAGGCACACAAAGATACTTATATGTACTTCATTTAAATTGCTTTGTCTGATTTCAGTAAACACTGATATCTCACATACTTGCAACAAGTCTACAAGACTGTCACTAGGAATATAACATCTATATTGAACACTGTCGCTTTTTCCCTTGTTCCTGTGGGATCATACTAAAACAACTTTCAGCAAGAGAATATAGTATCATTTTAAGTCTCCCTTCTTGTCACTTAAAATGATTCCTTTTCAAGGAAAAACAATTTCAAGTCTAAACAATTTCACGTAGTTCAGAATTTCTCCAGGACAGGAAACATGCAAACTGGCTGTGACAAGAACTTTTTTTGGAGTAGTGCTCATATGAAAACACATATTGTATGTTGTGCTCCAAGGCTATGCAAGGAAATCAGAATATGATCCTGAGCTCTTTTTATATCTTCTCAAAAGCTACGCACCACAACACACCATAGCTTTTGTTAACAGGTAGAGTGTTTGAATAAGGGAAAGAGTCCACCACTACTTTTCCATGTCAGATTCCTTCTGTGTTATTAGAAAATGTTATAGACACAGCCCATTTAAAATGTCTGTTCTTAAAAGGATAAGAAATTCCGTTCTCAAGCCCCCAGTGTTTCACCCAGTGGAATTCTGAAATTGTCAGTAATAATTCTGTAAATTATGTCTACAAGAAAATTGCAGTTTTGTCCTCCTGAAGGAAAGGATTATTTTACTTCATAGTTCAGTGTTCATCTCTGAAAATCTCTTACTAGGTTGCTCTTGGCAAATTCACAAGTTGCAGTTGTCAGGATTATCATAGAGTTGTATGCAACATCAATTTAACGATAACATTACACTGTTTTTCTCTCTAGTCCTGCATGGAGCCTGTGAATTTGTGGGAAAGAGATATTCAATACCAATGTATTCATGAACAATGAAGAAAATGACAGATCTGTGTTCTGAGGACATAACATGCACCTTGTCCACATTTCATTTGGATCCTTTCAAACAACTGCCAATTCTGCTCCCAGATAAGTACAGAACATTACATGTATTCAGTAAATGTTTAAATTATTTTAAAGTTTTAGGTTACTACTTGAATTGCAAAGTCTTAATTTTCCCCTTTTACTAAAGCCATGATATGAATTCTTCTCTCACTGTTATAATTTTCTGTGATATAAGCCTGCTATAATTTAGCATTCAACTGCATTGAATCCTATTATGAAGTCTCATCTTATATCACACAGAGTGTATCTGAGTATAACACACAAAATGCTTAGCTTGTAAGGACGAGGAGCTTGTCGTCTCTTTAATTTGATCATCAAAATGAAACTTTGTATAAAAAAGTTGGACTGTAACAGTAAGATAATGCAAAATATCCAGATTTTTAAATGACTGACACGCTATGCATTTTAGAGATAGAGATATGTATGACCTTCACATAAGTTAATTAAAAATAGAGAAAAGCAGACTGATTTTTTTTTTTTCTCTAAGAAGCTTGTATTTCAAATGTCCCTGACCCTAACTAATAGATGGGACAGTCCAATGTATCTGCTATCTGCTGTACAAGGTCCCCTTGAATCATTTCCCTCTAGAGATTGTCAGAGTGAGGATGCCCTCTGTTGCTCAGATTTTTACATGTTTGAGGGAAATTATCTCTTGGTAGCCCACATATGGCGCTACATTTTGTCTGTTCCCAAGACACTGTGGGTAGATCTTAAGTGTGAAGTTTGTGTTGGCCTTGCGGTACAATTGATGGATTTTTCTTCCTCATGCCACTAACTTCAACCATCAGCAAGCAGTTTACCTCTTTGGTCTGCTGAATTCTTTTACAGCAGTATAATCAACTGTTAGAAACAACACAAAACAGACATGGATAAGTTGTTTATCTCACTCTTGGCTATCAGTTGGGCTTTTCATATCTGTCACATCCCTGAATCTCTAGACAAAGATTGAGGAGAAAAAATCCCTCTTACTGTAAAAGAAGAGCAAGTCCAAGACCTCAAGAATCTGAATATGGACGAATCTATGGGGCTAGGTAATATGCATCTCAGGGTCCTGAAGGAACAGGCTGATGTGGTTTTCAAACTGCTCTCCATCATATTTGTGAAGTCATAGCTGTTAGGTGAAGTCCCTGGTGACTGGAAAAATTGAAATATTACTCCCATTTTTAAGAAAGAGAAAAAGGAAGATCCAACGAACTTCTTTGGGCTGATGGGCCTCATGCCTGTGCTTGGGAAGGTCATGAAGCTGATCATCCTAGAAGTTATGTTAAGGCACTTACAAGATGAGGAGGTGATCCAAGAGCACCAGCATGGCTTCACCAACAGCAGATCATGCCTGACCCATTTGGTGGCCTTCTACAATGGAGTGACTGAATTAGGTGACAAGGGAAGACTGACAGATGTCAACTACCTGGACATCTGCAGGGCTTTTTGACATGGTCTCACACGACATCCTCATCTCTAAATTGAGAAATATGAATATGAAGGATAGGATATTTGATGAAGGAATTGGTTGGAAAGATGCAGCCAAAGTTGCTGCATCCCAGACTACTCATCTTAGACTGGGAGAGAATAAATACCACACATCCACTCCAATTTCTATACCCAAAAAATCCCACCTAACCAAAAATAAAACAGGTAAAAAACACTTTCAGAACTTTGAAGCAAAACTGGTGTTAGGGTGATTGCTTACTTAGTCTAGGGTGATTGCTTACTTAGTCTATCAGAGACTTAGTTCATATGTTTGTTTTCCCAGGCTGTAGTACCAAGCTAAGTATCCTAAGACTCGTTATTAAGCAGTCCAAGAAACAGCATCTTTTCATCTTTCTGATTGGAATTCTTCTGCTTTGCAAGCTAATCAGGTATTGTTTTCATATTAACTATGGCACAGATCTTGTACAGCTCATGAGAACAATCTAAGTACAGCATGGAAGATTCTGCACCAAAAGACTATGTAATTATTTACACCCTCACAAATGCTGTCCTCAGCTTGTTTCTTTCCATGTTGTCTATCCACAGTTGTCTGCTTTGTGTGGATTATAAAGTGTGGAGCACTTCCAACAGGAAAGAGTGGGAGAAGTCTATGATGCAATAAGCAAAAGCTCCATAGTCAGGCTGTAACAGTCCAGGTGCTGGTTCAAATTCTAAGTCTGAAGAGACCAGCAATCTTGGGACTCTCTGTTGCTCCATGGTAAGTCATCTTAAACTTGAGTAGCCTTTTCCAGTGTGTCGCCAGAATGTTATGATCCTATGAAAAGTTTTAGTTACAACAAACTGGAATATTCTGATGGAAAAAATATTTTGTATAAACATTCCTTGAGGGTACAAATGGGAAATAAGTAAGTTAAATTTTTCTGTTTTTAGAAATCAAATTTATAAAATCCCCTACAAATACATTTCAATTGAGGAAAGGCAGAAAATGCTAACAATGAGTGTTAAATAGTGCTGCTCACATAAAGACACAAGTATTTTTTTCTAGCACAATTACAGAGTGTAAGACATGGAGGTGGGCTTTGGGAAAAGATGTAATAAACATTGGAGTCTTTTTTTTTGCAATGCGTTTTCATAAAACTATCTACAGAAAGGCCAAGTTACCGGTGTTGGTTGTTATAATGTATTTGATTAATTTTTTCTTTTTTTAATATAAAATTGTCAGATAATCTTGTCCTGCAAAAATACTACATTTTAAAATTCACTGCGGAGCTGTCAGGCACCCACAGCTTCTCAGAGCTAGAGCTGGTACTGAGCTTGTGCTCCTTGTCAAAATTTAATGAGACGGCCAGTTCTAAAATAATTGAATTTTCATATCAGAGCGAGCCAGGATTACTCAGACAATAAAAATGCTGAGTCCTGTACTGTTACTGGCAAATACCTTTTGCTTTGCTCATGAAATCAGTATGTAAATGTTCAGGGTTTGTATTTAAGGCATCTTATGCATTTAGAGTTGTAGTACTAGCAATAATTTCAAATGGTGCCGTTGATAAGTAGCTGGGTATTTTTTTTCTATAATGTTCAAACTGTAATTTGTTTGGTGAATCAGGATAAGCACTTGGTTTATATTTTATATAAATGTTAATGCAGTTGCAGTTTAATTATGTTTCTTAACTTTTAACGTTTCAAAGTAGAATTTGAAGAAGACCTCTCCATCAGATTGTCTTGCTTTCGTGGAATATTTACATGAGTACAGCCCTACCGACTTAACGACTTTTAAAAGTAAAGCTCCCTAGAAAGTTAGTGCCTGCTGCAGCCAAGGAATCCATACAGTGCTGTACATATTCTTCAACTTGCAGATTGAAAAGTTACAGAAGTACAGCAGAAGTACAGCAGGATTAAAATACGCAAATAATGAGAAAATAGGGAGGAAATAGTTTAGGGTATTTTAAATGAAGTTTCAAGGAAAAATAAAATGTACCTCAACAGTACAGCAATTGGTACTACAGAAATGGTAATGGAAATGATTAAATGGATTCTCAGCAAATAATGAAATTGTTACTGTCAAATTTTTATTTTATTTTATTTTATTTGTGTTTCCCAGAGGTTACTGTGTAGTGTGAGGTATAAAACTGGCGGAATAAGGAGATCCTTCAAATGGGCCAGATGCCTTTGACTGTCTTAGCAACAGGAGTTTTGCATGACAGTGCAATCTTACTGAATTTTAAATGTGACAAACATACATTTGACCAAATATAATTCCCATGGAAGAGTTACCAAAGAACTCATTACATACATTGTCACATTATGCTTTCTGGCAATTATCTTCCCATGAAATATACCAATTTGTCACCATTAACATTACAGGCAGAATTAATAAGTTGCACACATTATTTTGTTTCCCTGACCAGCTCACCTAGTTTAATAGATGTTTGTGTGTAGCTGCCCTAGACATGCTGGAAAAAATATCTATAATAGAGAAAGGAATTAAGAAAACACTTTGTCAAACTCAAGAGAATTTGTGAAGTAAATTCTGATCTCTAATAAAAGAAAAACCGTAAAAATCTTCACAGTGACAGTTGTCCTGCTCCCCTACCTTAGTCAGGGAGGAGAGTGCATTGCTTGATGGGAGATGTAGTTCAGTGCTGAGCGTAGAACAAGAACAGTGAATAAATGCAGGAAAGATTCAACATAAATGAAAAAACTCTAGCTTCTGTGCTTCACTTATATGATGGTAGAGTGCTGTGATGAAGATTTTACAAGACCTACAGGGTTAGATGTACATCTGATGACGGTGATCACTATTAGAAATTGATTATTCATAATTACATTATAAACTGGAATTATGTGTTCAGGTGTATTTGTTTTCTAGTCAAAAATCTTAAGCAGTTCAGAAACATGTAGTTTCCTTGTTTTAAAACATTTTCACATTTTCTTTTTTTGTCTTAGTAGCTCTTGGACAAGAGGTCTCAGAAGAGGGCTGTTAAGAGATGACATAGCTGAGAGTTTTGGCTCATCTAGTTTCAATGGTTTTACACTTTTTCCTTCCCTATTTACTAAATGTTACCTTACTAAACTAAGATCTTGCTACCTTTCTGAGGGTTCTTGTTGTTTACTATGTGCAGAAAAATGAGCAGTAGTTTCTTTCATTGGCTGAGTTATTTCATATCAATAATGTCAGTATAAAAACTAGAGAAAGATATTGAAAACCAGGAGAAAAAATTCAGGAAGATATAAATATAGAAAATCTGAGAAACTGAATTTAGTGTTTTGGGTACAGTGAAACAAAATATAAAACTAAAATCCATTTCCTCTGGAAGAATATAGAGACTAAGAGCAGTTAGAGTTTACTGAACCTGCACATGTCAGGGAAAGAAGACAACACATAGCTAATCTCTCCCATGTGAAGCCTCTACATGCAGAAGTAGAATGAAATACAATGTACATTGCTCTAAGATGTTACAAGTTGGATACCTAACTCTGGCAAATTCAAGCTCTCTCTCATCTTTTCCCATTTGCCTTTTGCCAGCAGGAGCCGTGTGTCATATAATCAGGCATAAACTATGTGCCCTAGAGAATGCTCTCAAGGATAGCAACAGTGGGCAGTGGGCAGCTGCTGCAGGAGACCCATGGAATCAGCAGCCTATTGTCTTCCAAAGTAAACTGAAAAATTGTTTCAAATTCAAGAGGCCAAATCCAAATCCTGTGATGATTTTTTAAGGACTGTGAAATAGAGACATCCTGCAAATTGAGTTCAGATCTTGTACTTCAAAGCTTGAATTTCTACTCAGTCATTCACAAGTTAAGAAAAAATAATAAAAAATAAGCATAAGATGGAAATCTTTTCTGCAGAAAAATGCAGAATAACTATGGGATAATAATGTGTTATTGTTCTTCTTGGGGTGACAAGCAATAGAAATAAAAGAAAACTTGATTTTGCATTAAAACCCTCAGTGAGTTAGGGCAACCAGCTTTACCAGCTCTGCTGCAGCAATCGTAACCTGCAGAACAACCAGAAGAATAAAGGAGCCAGTTCAAAAGCCGTGTTAACAACATCTGCACAGGGCATCCTGCTTCTGTAAATAGAGAGTTTTGCTGATTTATATGAATACATCTTCTTACATTGGCTTTTTAAAGTGCAACAAAATTTTGACAAGCCAGCCAGGAAAACGCAGAGAAAAGAAACTCAAAATATTATTATTGAAAGGTTCGGATGCTCTGAAGATGGAGAAAGCCACTTTTCAGCTTGAACCTAAAATTCTGTACTGCTCTTTTTACTAACAGTGTGTCATTACACCTTCCATTTCCCTTTGGGATTAATTTCCCTTAAAATCAATTCTATAATAACATCTAATTTCTATGGACACTTATGACCTCACTGTACTTACTGGACTGTACTTACTGTACAGTGAAAGAATGCTCGTTTATTTGTATCAGCTGAAATATGCATTTTGTCCCATGGCGAATAAAGGTAAAGAGTCACTATTATGGTCTTTTAGCTCTAAAAGACTTCAATACGCCTTTTCCTTATCATAAACCATCTTTATTATAATATAGTAATTACACGGAAAAAAGTAATGATCGTAATGTCAGCCACATTTAACCTCCTTTGATCTCCCATGATTCTTTGCACTGAGGGCTCAAGGAAAGGCCTTCTCTGACTTCTTGATAACTGAATGAGTGATTATCCTCCTTGTTAATGGGCAATGATATAGAAAAGTCTTCCATATGTACAGAATATTCATGAGGAGCTGCACAAGCTGAGATAAGACTATAAGATGCCACAAGCAATCACTTATAAGAACACTACGAAAAAATATTCATACTCCGGGACACCGTGAGACCTGGAGCTTCTATAGGAGTGAGGGAGGGAGCAGGGCAGCTCCACCGCCATCTACCTGTCAGTGTCATTCTGTTTCCACTGATATTTACATGCCCAATTTTTACCACTCTCAAGTGCGTTTGGCAACACAACCTCTTCAGCTACCACATGTCAGAATGAGACTTACTTTTACCTGGTATCTCAGCTCCAAATGTGCACAACCGAGAAAAGGCACAAACATTTGTTGAAGTCAAAACCAAAACCAAAAAGCTTGCTTAGTTTCCAACAGCCTCATATTGCACTAAAATCAGCCACTAAAGCACAGGGCTCGAAGATAGTTTTTCCTACCATGGTGATTCTGCCAACTTCCTGAAAGTCAGTGCAAAGGTGAAGTGATTACACCCAACAAAACCCAGATTGAACCCTTCTTTTTTCCCAACTTAAATCTGAAGCAATGTACTCAAGTCCTGTTGAACTGAGGTCTGAACCAAAACTTCAACCACATTTAAATCTGAAATAAACTGAAAAATGCATCAGTTTGACTTTCTACAATACAGATTAGTGACAACTAGTGAGGACACACAGAACAATCTTACTGAACAGTGTAAGAAAATGAACAGGTTAGAAAATGTGCAGTCAACAGATTGGGAGTTTTCTGCCTTTGCATCTGAAAGTCACTGGGAGATTGTTTGTCTGTTGGAGAGAGCTGAGTGGGGCACGGTTGCTCTACCTGCATTCTTCATATTTCGTACACATTTTCTCCCTAGCATAGCATTCAGCAGCAAACCATAAGTAAATGCAGAAATCTTACATTCATTTTTTTGTGCACAATAGAGATAATCTGAAGAGAACGATGCTGTAGTTTAGAGATACATATCCAGGCTGGGGCAAGGGATTTCTGAGTATACTGACGGTGCATAACCTGAGCTGAGTGTGGACACTGCATCTGTTCAAGCATTTTTGCAGACATTTCAGCTATCAAGTGCATCTGTATTTAGGAGCCACACACCAGCATGCATCAGCAGTATGCATGTAAATCTCAGGTAGTGCAGCACCAGACAACATTTATCTTTATTTACACATATGAAATGTATTTTATAATTTCTTTCTGTGTCATTAAAAACATTTTTTTTTGTAATTTCTAAAAAATTTACTAGATTTGAAAACTGTTTTTTTTTGTTTTTTCCCAAAAATCCTTTATCTGCCTCCCTTCAGAAGAGCAGCAAATCCTAACACGATTTATCCAATGTCCTTACTTCCGAAAGGCATTGTGGCTTCTGAAATAATGAACTACTTGAAAGTCACATTTAATTTACTTCCAAAGAAACAAGTTAGCATTGCTCAAGGTTGCTGGGGAAACAGGAAAGCTGCTTTAGATCAGTTTGCAGCAGAGACTTGCTGATATTTTGCAATTTGAACAAGTTCATCGCAACTTCAACAATCTCTTATTTTCAGACACCTATTTTTGACTTTGTGTTGTATATTCACCTTCAGACCCGCAGCACTGCCTTGTTTTCAGCTGTGAATTCTGATTCATAAATCTGTCTTAAGAATAAGCTGTTTATCAAAATTGTGTACGTATTTTCTACATTTAATCAAAGAATGCATCCAATTTCATCCCTAGAGAAGACCACAGCAGGAATCAAATCTCATTTCTTGAGTTTCTACAGTACAAAAGTTGTAATTTCAGCTGATCAAACACTTTCCAAAATCTTTTACTGGTCACTCTAAGACTTTCCTGCTTAAAGAGAAGTTCTAATAATTTCCAGAGTTATAACATTCAGTTACTGCATTCACTTACTGCTCCACTCTAAAGAAGAGAACTGCACTTGAAAGCAACATGCAGGTCTGTTGAATTCTGCTAATCCTTCTACCAGAGATAAATCAGAACCCCTTTTTCTGTAAGTTGCAGCATACAGATACGATTAAACATGCACATATCCTGTGCTATCAACTGCATTCCCAATTTACTGAAAGTTGCAGTACTGAAATGAATGAAGCAACAGACTTCCAAGGCAACCTGTCTTTAACAGTAAGGAAAGCTAATACAGAGGAATCAGCCAGCTTTTGATACAGATAACCAGACACAGTTCATTTTGGTATAAAAGTACACCCTGCCTTGTGCAGCTGGGTTAACCATTTGTATATCCCCTTTTGACCATTTATGACCTTAGATTTGAATGATTGATGGAGTTGAGTCCAGATTGCTTTCAATTAGTCCATAGAAACACAGTTTAGAGAAAAGCCTAAAATAAAAGTACATCTTACATCTAATGTAGCTGCTGTATGTATGTGACTTTCTTTTTTGCAGACACTTAGATAGTAGGCAGTGTATTCAAAATTATTCATTAGATAATACTCCAGTTTTCCTATCAATATACTTTTGGTTCAGATATTGGTAAAGAACACTATGCTTTATCATCATTGTATTTACTTTGTTGTGTTCATAATCCTTACTGCATGCATCTCACAAAAGTACTTCTCAAATTCTTTGTCTAATTAGTCATTTTGAGACTTCTAATTATATTGTATCAAGTCTTCAGCAAACTTTACCTTATTTTGGAGTCATTATGTTTTAAAGTCATGGTAGCAGTGTTTTCAGTTACATGCCTTATTTTATTTTTTTCACTGCAAGAAATATCCCTAACATGAACTGAAGAGAGTAAAAAGGGAAGTGTGAAAGGTAAGCAAAGGGAATAAAAATGGAGGCAAGGAAACAGTACAGCAGAGATTTGGACCATGGCATTTGAACATAGAAAATAAATATTAGAAACACGAGGGATGAGATAAATGTTCTCTGAGCACCTGAAGATAAGGTAAGGGGCTTGTTGAGAAAAGACCGATTTTAGAAGGCAGAGCTGTACCTTCCCGAAGTCCTGCCTGTGACCTTAACAGAGGAATCCTGCTGAGCCTGGAGGGAGCAAGTCCTCGGATTCGGCAGGAAATCTCTTGTTGCTGCAGGGCATGCATACCTCTTGCTGCTGCTGGGGAAGCCGGGTAGACTGGCTGCCTCCCCTGGAAATGTGCCAGTGATGGGGAGCTCTGGGGAAACTGCTGCGTGACACTCAAGAGTTCATTGATCACTCTCTTGCAAATGTAAATGTTGCTGTCACCCAGTTCTGCCACAAAAGACATATTGCTGACATAATCAGTTACAAAACTGGAACATATAGGTGTAACAAGGCCAAATTTCAGAGTGAACTCGCGGTAGCCATTTACTGAAACATCCAATAAAATTGGAAAGCGTTTGAATCACACCAAAACTCTCTAAGTGCTATTTTGCAGCATAATTCAAACAATATTTTCCTTAGTATCATAGTCTCTCCAGTGCCAAAATCCCAGGGAAGGAAATGTGTAGTAACAGCAGCAGTGCAATGCTATAGTTTGATGCCATTCTTCGTTGTTTAAAAATAAACAAACTTTTACTCCAAAGTAATTAACACATTAGTTAATACAAGATCATTTGAGAGGAAAAAATGAAGATAGTTCGTTAAGGAGAATAAGGTGAGGGACTAATTAGGTCAAGGTAAGTTCTAGAGTTGACTCACTGATGGTCAATTCTAGCATATCCAGGTTTATTTCACATTAAGATGAGTGCGCCTTATTTTGTTTTCAATCCCCCAAATGTGGTATTTATTAAGTGTTTCAAGGCATAAATAATAAGTCTTGGGAACAAGGCCTAGGGGAGAAACCAATGTGCAGCCTCTGGCCCAGCCGTTTTCATTCACTTATCAGAAAGCTAAGCTTGGAGCTCCTGAGCCAGAGCAGATTGGTCATAAATACATGTTGGACTTCTGGCCACAATGCAGGCAGCTACTGTGAACATGAAAGACTGCCTGATCAGTCCTCTTTGAACAGCAGCTATAGTGTTACTAATACATGCGGTCGGCACATTTGTTTGCAGTCATATCAAATGTGAAGTACTAACACATCAGATGAATATAGGGTAGTAGTGTTAATCCACTGACTTGAGACAGTGGGTTGCTTGATTTGTGATGGATTAGAACATGACATGTCAGAAACATAAAATACAGGAACTATTAGCTGAAAGTCAGTCATAAGTATATAAAACTTTCACGCTGGCGCTGCTAGCCATCTTCCATGTTTCCTCTTCCTCCTTTTTTCCTTAATTATCTGCTGTTTCTGATTGAAGAATGCTCTGATTTGAATTCAGATCTAGCTCATATGTTTTAAAATATCTGGTTATCTGTCCTAAGTATCTACATACAATTTTTGAAAGATCAAAGTCAGTAGTGCAAAGAGTACATTGCTTTTTGGCAGTAACAGCAGCCAAAGAGAAAGAATTACTTTGTATTCTCTAAGATAAACTATCACACATATCTGGGAGATAACCTTGCTTTCTTGGAGGAAAACCACTTTCAGATGCCACAGATCAGAAAAGCATATCCAAGTTGTTGGTACAATAAACTTGTAAGCTGCCAGTTTGGATTCCTTACAGAAAGAAAGATGAGTAATTTATCTGTTCCATCTCATCTGACATACTGTGTTGTTCTACTGGATGACTTCAGGGCCTGCTGACCCCAGGCTCTATTGCAGCTGCCTGTACAGAGTGACAGCAAGGGAATTTCTGCTCCACAAAACTTATAATAGAAAATAACCTATGAAAAGAGACCCTAGAGAAGGAAAAACTGAAGATATATAGTCACACAGTAAATCTTACCTCATAGAACACCTACTATCTGGACCACTCAGCCTCACAATACTACTTTGTGTACTCAAAATAGTTTTCATCTCAAAATTTCAGAGCTGAGTGTGTGCATTCCCAATTTTTGCCTTAAGAAAGAAACATAAAATACAGAAGTGACATAATAAAGGTCACGGACAGCTGAGAAAGACCTCATTAGATGTTTCTGGGATGCCAGGAATGGTCTTGATCAACCAAAGAGAGCTTCAAGAAATGAAACAAAAATGGAGATGTGAAAGGATGCTCTAAAATGAAAAATCAATACTGCTGAGTACAGCTTGGCTAGCTGACAGCTAACGTTGAGTGTAAACATCTATTCTACTTTGGAGACTAAACTATCATGTGGTAACCATCTTCTTTATCTATGTGGATAAATGCAGGAGCTTAAAAGTATACTAAGAAGGAAAAATCAGAGTTTTGTATCAGGAAAACTCAATTTATCTACAGAGGACTGACATAATATATTTGTGAAGTGCAAACTCCCTTCTTCCATAAAGCTAACTCTAATTCCTCTAAGAGTGACACAACTACACACAGTTACATGCAGGGTATGGTTAAAAATGGTTCATTTCTATCTCTATTTTACATAATTGTACAAAACATCCTAACTCATATCTCCTGAAAATAAGCCAGGCATATCCTTTTTATGCAGTGCTAATGTACAATGGAGTGACAAATCATGAACAGCAATGCAAAACACTGCCTTGTGTCAAGACAAGAAAAAGAAGGAAAAGAACAAAAATAATGGAAAGCATGAAATGCAAAAGTATTTTAATTGCATGTAGAAGTCATTAATATGGGAAAAAAATATCCTCTGTGGAACCGCTGTAGTATGTTAGGTGTAACATAATGGAAAATAAAATTCAAAAAAGATATAATTTGTACTCGACGATGTCAGTTTAATTGAAAATGTTGTTAAATCTCTCAGTATACATTAGTGTGTATGTTAAGATTGCTGTCTACATAAAGGCACTCCAACAGAAACACACAATGCAATGCTAATAGGGTTAGGTGCTCAGAATGTAAGGTAACATAAGAACTATTTGATGCAAGAGTTGCTAGGGAAGGCTATTTTTTTCCTCTCTGTTAATTAAGTGAATTTAGTGCTTTTGAAAGGTGCCAGATTGACAGTTCTGAGACTGAAGTCCTCTATTCATGGAGCAGCTAGACCCGGGCTGTAGCAGCAAATCTTCCTCACACTGCCCCTCAACCTTGACCTGCAGGGCTCACCTCTAGCGATGAGCTGGGCTGGCGGCTCAGTTTCCGAGTCTGTTCATTCTTTGGCCTCTCTGGGGAGGCTGCTGATAAAGGTGCTAATTAGGGCCAATTGTTAGGGAGGGTTTTGTGCCGTGAACACCTGTCCATTAAGAACTGAACTGGGAACACCAGCATTTTTTATACGGGGCATAGCACAGGCTCTAACAAGTGAGGACTTTTCAAGCATTACTGACCTAGGGCCAAAGCAGAGGTAATATGTTTGGGAAAGGCAGCTTAAGGATGGCAAAATATTTTATTCAACTATTATTATTATTACTTTAAGAGAGTAATAAGAGAAATAATCTTTCAAAGATGATGTCCACCTAACTGCTTTGATGATTCCCTTTCTAAGCAGTTGACTTCCTTCTTGACTTCTGCCTTTGAAATGGGCTGTCTGTCATACTTGCTAAACTATTTTAAGAAAACATGAATGACTCAGGGCAAAATCAGAGAAGCTGATAACTACTTAAGAAAAGCAATTGAAGTTGTCTAATGATTCCATAAATCTAGAGTGTGGGAATGCCTGCATCCCCTTCATTTCTCTCTGCAGTTAAACTATTGGGAAAGGTACCAGATCCCATGTGAAAAATGGAGCAAAGGGATGGGAATGTTGCTGAACAGAACACTTCAAATGACCAACCTGTCTACTTGATGGGGTGTTGTGGGTGAAGGGCAGAACGTGGCTTAGCTTCTGTGAAGGAACACTGGGTTTCCCATAATGATACGTGCTCTGAGAACCTAAGGTATTAGATTCACAGTGGCATTTCAGATAATTGCTTTTCTTTCTACTTTGATGTACTTTTTCTTTCCTACAGTCCTAGAAACAAAACCTCCCTGAAACCTTGAGTCACTTAGCCCCTTTGTAAGTTCTTCCTTTTACTTGATCTAGTGCAGGAAAGTCAAATAAAAATCCTACTGTAAATAAATGTAAAGTTAAATTGAAGCATCTACAGTGATTAATGCAGCAAACACCATTTTAAAATAAAAGATCCTTTAAATGTGCATGTTTGGTTTTTTTCTTTTTTTTCTTTTTATCCAGAAGAGGTTGACTCCAAGCCTTTATTGTCTTTCACCTCCTCCAAGGTGCAATAGAGAGATATTGCAGCTTAGTGTTCTTGACTTCAGCAAAGAGGCTGAAAAAACATTATCAGGAAAGAGCCAATCTGCTATAACAGTTAAATAGTACTCACACTGATGATAAAGGTTTGGGTGAAAGATGAAAAATGTGGCTATAGCTGCTTGTAGCAAAACATGTATTTCTGTAGCACTTTTGACCCCTGTTTTAAGTGTTTATATTGAATGAATAGTCGCTGCTTTATGTGACTTCGTTGTTGAATGGAGCAGTCTACTTAGCATGAACTTTTTGATGGCCTCATTTTCAGAAATGGTGTACAAAGGTTTCATGGATTATGCATTAGTTCCATTAACTTTCTATTTGAAGATAGCACAGGCAGTGTCAGGGCTGGTAAGGACTGATCAGCACTAAAACCCCTAATTTTTTGCCTGCAAATAATTTCAAGTGTCACCTGCAGTAATGCGCCTCATCGAAGTGTAACACGTTGTACTACATCTGATGAGGCAGCTATTAATTCACTTTGGTGACATTTCTCCAATTTTCCTCAAGTCTGCGGTGAAAACTGGGGAGTCTCCTCTTAATTGCTCTCTAGTGCTTTTAATCTACAAAAAGTAACACCATTACCAGTGTACTGGTGTACGTGATCTTAGCTGATACTGTTTAAATAAAGTTGAGCACATGCATGCAATGTGGAATATAAGATTCTGAGCCAGTGTGTGCAAACTTCTGGTTTGAAAGATATTTGTGCTCCACCCATTTGGAGGTAACATTCACATTTTCACACCCGACCAGAGATAAATTCATACATGCTTTCTGGAGGAGTAAGGCCATCATTTCAAAAGACAGTCAGTTAGTGGAAATGCCTTAGAATCAGTGACGCCCATGTTTAAATTGCATTAAAATATCTCCCTCTGAAGCTCTGATTGGCACAAAGATATGTACTAGCTTAACATTGTCTGTCTTCCATCTTTTGCAGTGTGTGCTCCTTCAACATTTCTGTTTTCTGCTTATTTCACTAACAGCCTGCAGGTTTGGAGTACTTTGGGATCTAACTTTCATAAGAAAATTCAAGTTAGAATCTTTTCTGGCCTACTCATACCCTTTCGCTCTGGCATCCAAGCAAGGAATAAATTGCTACATCCTTATTATTATTTAATTCTAGAAAGTTACTAATAAAAATGAAGAAAAAATGCAGAACAGAAAACTGTAAAAAAAATCAGTTTTTCTTTAGAATTTTTAAGTCAGGTAGGAATAATGCAGAACAAAGGCACATCTTCCCTTTGCACAAAGGCAGTCCAGGTCTTACCACTGATGTTCACCTCATGAATCACCTCAGAGTTTTTTCACCCATTACCATCCTAGGTATTTTATTGTCATTCTTGGATCACAAGTTAAATTTTAGAGGAAACTGACATGGAGTGCTTAGGACAGTGCCATGAAGTACAGCTGAGTAGTCTGGTGACAATTAACATCTATAGAGAAAATTATGGGAAGCATTAAATGATGTAAGTCCTATAAATACTGACAGTGATATTTCTGATGTCTGTTGAAAAAAATAAAATTGTTTTAATAGACAAAGTGATGAAGGCATACACACATACACAGAATAACCCATAGAATAGACAGCCTGGAATGAAAAAGCAACACATACAGGACACATCCTCTCTTTAAGGACTCATTCTCAATATGAAAGCTGATTGTTGAGGACAAAAGACATAGCGCAGATGAAGCAAGGTCAGAAAGGTGGGTAAAAATAAGAGAGTTATTATGTCTTTTCTGAAAGCAGAAGCAGATTAGAAAGTAGGTCAGAGAGCGCAGGAAAAATGTTATTTGTACTCTGTCAATTTGCAAAGGACATACGTATCTGAATGGCATGAATTTGTAGCAACCTCTTATTTTAGTTCCAGGGAGTGACATATTCCATATTATTTCTTCTTATTAGTGGTATTACAATAGATCTGTCTGTTTTGTTGTTTGTTTTTCTGAAGATTATTCTACCAAAATCCAAATTCCACTGTGAATGACATCGCACAACTGAACAATAGGAGAAAGACTTTAATGGAAGAGCCTATGGACTATGCAAGGCAGGCAAAGTAGGGCACCAGCATGAGGAGGGAAGGGGTTTATCAGCAGTCACATAGCAAAACAGGAAACAAAGTCAGTCTGCATGTCCCAGATCATGGCCACATCTGTGAACAACATATGAATCTAATAGTTACAGCATTTTATATTTTTCCCTCGTGTCTCAAAATGACTATTTGATGACTGACAGGTTTTTAATTGTTTGGGAAATGGAAATTCCTCATTTTGTCAACATCTTGCTACCTTATTTTTAACCTGCTTCCCTCAAGTAATAAGTGTTAAGATCAAGTGTGTTGTCTATGGAGTTTCAGGTGAAAGGGAAAAAGATAGAGAAAAACAAGGAGTCAGCTCCATTCCTGCTCCAGAAATTCAAACAAATCTGATACACTGACAGAATCCACAGAATCACAGAATTGTAGGGATTGGAAGGGACCTCTAGAGATAATCAAGTCTAACCCCCTGCCAAAGCAGCTCCCTAGCCCAGGTTGCACAGGTAGGCATCCAGGTAGGTCTTGAATGTTGTCAGAGAAGGGGACTCCACCACCTCTCTGGGCAACCTGTGCCAGTGCTCTGTCAGATCTTCTGTGTTGCTAAACGTTAACTGATGAAAACACAGTGAAAACAGAATGACACACTCTTTCCCACTAAGAGGTCAGTCATCATTACCTTCTTTTTCAGACATCAAAGATATCCCACAGCATCCCACATTAGAAATATAAACAGACTGCTACTGTTACTACTTGTTCTTGTTTAGAACAACCATTGCAGCATGGGCACAGATTCAGCTGACCTACAGCTGCTGGTAAGGAACAACTACTTACAGTTGAGCCTTAAATCAGTGTCTGAATTTAAGGTCATGAGGGCAGCATGCAGTGGAGAAGCTGCAGTCATGATATTATCTCTTCTTCCAGCCAAATACAAAGAGCTGAGCCTGTTCTGAAATCACCATAGACCCTTCATGCTATTCAGTATGGTATATTCAAGTAAAACACCACTGACTGCTTCTGAATGCAGGCATCAGTGCTCTGATGAGCCTCCAAACATCCTACCCGAACATCCTACCAGAACAGCTGGGATGTGTAATGCAGTCAGGTTTCCTAAACAATGCTATAACCCTCACAACCCTCACAAGAAACTCCCAAAAGATTAAATCCACACAATTTCCTTTCTACCTGTTTAGAGGTGTTCTGATTTACTACTTTTTTGTTTGTTTTTCCCACTCTTTTGGTGTTGCAGAAACTGGACAGGCAAACAAAAACCAACCATTACTCGTGACAGAGAGATGAAAACTGAGTAGTGAAGAGAAAGCTCTCAAAACTGTGCCTGTAAATGTACTTTCAGTGCAAGATGCTCTATAGTATGCAAGGGCACAATTGGAAAAGGCTGAGCTATTTTCATTGCTTTAAAAAGTCAGTTTTTTTTTTTCTCTTCCTTACATACCTTTTTTAAACTGGAAAACAGTACTTTTGGGTACACATATAAGAAAATGAAGAAAAAAAATGGATTTCATTTTTTCCCCCTAAAAAATGGTCACAGTTAATATCATTCAACTTTGTTTTAATATTTATGTGTTGAAACTAGAAAACAAAACATTTCTGCGGTAAAAGAGAGAAATATAACCCGATTCTGACAGCAGATTGCCTTTTTCATTTATTACATAAGGGAAAGATGCATTCAACTAATTTTTTACATCTATACAATAATGTACTGAAAGTCTTACAATATTACTGCTTAGCTCTCAAGGACATTCAAAACCATTTTTGCCTTTAGAAGCCTATTGCTTTTCCCATGTATTTTATCTAGATTTCTGCTTCATGTTCTCTAGAATTATTTTTCCTTAGTTTCAAGTATCAGAGGCTGAAATCTTATCCCAAATAAGTAACTGACATGTAATTCATATTCAAAAGATCTTTCTTCAAGCTTATTACCGAAGTAATTGCTTTCATTCTTAAGATTTGAGTAATATAAGCAAAGCAATCCTATTACTAACCTTCATAGAAGTAAAAAATGTATGTAACTTCTAACAAGCTCACAAAAAATGCATCAGTGTTTTAGCACTGTATTTCTAATGGGCATTTACTGTGCAATAACATAAGGAAGAGTTTCCAATGTGTCCTATCTACCATTAGACATACTCATATTAATCATTTCTATTCTCAGAAAAATAATTCATGCGCTCTCTGGTCTGTAATGAAATATTTATTGTAGTTACAAAATCCAAATTCTTGAGCTTCAGCTGTGTAGATTTTGTTTTTAATTTGTATTGCTATCCTTGGCTTCTAACCTCTTCACACAAGCTTTCAAAGGAGATAATCAAAGCAGCAGAAAACTAATCAAGATTGCAGCAGAACAAGTGTATAGTCACAGCGTTTAGAATGTAACAAGCTTAGTGATTAAAAAGTTGTGATCCTACAATGATTCGTTTCCATTAGAGATATAGCCCTCAGGATCATTTTCTGAGCACAATAATTTATAAGCTTAATATTTAACATAGTCTTGAAATTAATTTTGTTCCCCTCAATTCTTGTTGGTGTTTAATTTTCACACGACTGTTTTATTGAACCAAGATACAACAATGACACTTTAGAAACTTGAAGGTGTCTGTCTTTCTCTGCACTAGTTTACCTGTAAATACTGCAGAGAAATGCGAATAGTAAGTCCTCTAAATACAAACCTCTCTTGTACAATGAAGTTATTAAAATTGCAGATACACAGCCCTCAGCTTTAGCTCTATAATAACTGTAGCTGTATTCAGCAGCTACAAAGGGACAGGATAATTTCTTTTGGAGGCAAAGACATTCCTGGGTGGAAATGAACGCTCAAAAATTCTCTGGAGTAACATAGGGCAGCACACGAAGAGAATCCTAGCAGAACATTAATCTGAACAGGAAATTTAGTTCCGATACTTGAGGATATTTACTATTATTCTTTGCTCCCCTATTTTGGTTGGGAAGAACATTCTATGAAGGACAACACAGACAGAATAGTTTTCTGGCAACCACACAATTGTAAGGATCAAAAGGACTACAACAGTTCTGACAGAACAGAGCACACATCACTGTGGTCCGACTGAAAAAATTACTTTTCCTTCAAATTTAACCTTTCATGAGGTGTCAGCTGCAATATCACATTTGAGTGCAACACGTTGCTGACATGTTTCTCACCAAACATTTAGTCTTAAAATCCTTGCCTTTCCTGACAACAAAAAATCAAGAGCTAGAAAAGCAGACGACTCTGTGACTGCCTGTGCTCTTAACAAATGACACATATCAGAAAAAATATACAAACATGTATACATATGTATCAGAAACTTGCACAAGCTGATTATGTAGGGCAATAGAGAAACCATTCTGTCACACCGTTTGGTACACCTCGACATCGGGATTTCATTTCTTCACGGGAACATCATGGAAAAGAGGTTTTCTACGAAAAATAAGAGAGAAAGAAAGTACAAGGAGAAGTGAGCATCTAGATCAAGATTTGGACAGAAGAGAAGATGTAGATTAGAATAAGGAAGGACGTTAAGAAGGGCAGAGGAGTTAAATACTGTTGTTAAATATTTTACTATTCATGCCCTGAGCCAAACCGGGTGGAATTATGTACAAACGTCCTTCGTTTGGCTTAACTGCTCAGCCATCTGACAGGAGGAGTTCTGTCTGCTTTGGAAGGAGGCAAGGCAAATGCTGACGATGACACACGGCACCACACACATCTTCTGCCCTTCCTTCTTCTCTCCCTCTCTCTGGAACAGTCAGACCAGAGCTGTCTACAATTTTGGGCCACACCGTAAGAAGACACACAGAAAATGCAGTTTCTGGAAATGTGATTAATTAATGCGTGTAAAGCCCACTGCTTGTGGAATCCCTACACAAATCCTTGCTGCCGTCAAACAGGCGGGGCCAACCAGACGCACACTGCAATTCACGAAGTTTGGACAATCTTTTATTTTAATCAGTACTTTACTAAAATCAGAGGCTGAAACATCTGGATGGCAGGAATCCCCCCAACTGAAAATGACTGCAGAACTTTACCTCCTTCTCACACCCAAGGTGGGATGGTGTTAAGAAATCTGCCTGGAAATCTCACCCCCACCCCTGACCTTGGCAGCCGGAGTCCCCCCGCTCCCTCCTTGCTTACCTGAGTCTTTTCTACAGCGCTTAGAAACTGAATTACTGAGAAATCACAAAATGCTGTGACACGGCCGGGCAAGTTTTTAGCAATAAAAACAATGCATGGGTGGCTGTGTAGTCGGAAGCAGACTGTTTTCTCAACCTCAACGTTTAACCTAAGAATTCCCAAACCTGAGCATCGCCTTCTGCTGCCGGACCAGAGATCAGCCTGCTCCTGATTTAAAATGCATGGCTAAGTTTAAAACTTTAGTTAGGGCCAATTTCTGAATAATCCTTTAGGGATTATTGTAATTAAGGGAGCAAATCCTTAGATTCTTCTTAATTTGTGTCCATTTTAAAATCGAGTGCCACTTCTTACATCACAAAGGAAAGAAGAAGAGGTGAAAATGGCGAAGGTTTAAACATTAACGGCTCTTCCTGTCACCTCATGCATCTGAGCAATACAAACAGGTAGAGCATTTAAAAGTAGAAAGCCAGAAAAAAAAAAAAAAGCCAAAAAACAAAAACCAACCAAACAAAAAACCCACAGAAACCCTGTCCTCACAAGTAAACCAGTGGAAAGCAAGCGAGATTTTAAACATGGAGAAAATAGTTGATTATGGGAACTGTTCTGTGCACAGTTAAGAAAAATACAACTCACGGACATACATGTTAAGCTGCCAGTTTGTGGGATGTCTTTGCGTTAATCCTCATACACCTGTCCGTGTAAACCCTCCCGGGCAAGAAAACATCATCCTCCTGTTTTAGAAGTACTTCTTAAGAAGCCACCAGTGACAGAAGATTTTCTAGACACCAGCATTTGTAGAGCCTTGTTTATCTTTTTAACGGGGAAAGAATGAAGTGGACAAACCGAAGTAAGGACCAGGTCGATGTGAGTTTTACAGCTCAGGAAGGAGGGAGGTGTTAAAGTCACTCAGGCAGCGATGCACACAAATGATGCGGTTTGAAAAAGGTTGAGATTCAAGGGAGATGTTATAACCACAGTGCACATACGGTAAAACGATGCAACAAGGCAGCACTGCGGGGTTAAATCACCCTTCAGCAGCACACAGCTATAGCCCTTCATCACCTGTCATTATTTGAGAAGGACGCTCATTCTCTCTGCTTTCAGTGGCATCCTAAGAGAGGTAAAGAATAAGGCAGGAAAACCGAAACAGTGCTTACTGGGCTTAGACACTGCACAGTTTTGCTGCTATAAATCACAGTACTGGGCAAGATACAGACCTGAATACCTCTGTTTTTGCATCTGTTAAAATGAGAACGTTTACAAATGTTTTTGAAGTAGTTCAGCAACACTCAAGGAATTATTATCATTATTATATGTAGAAGACTGAGAACTGAACAACCTGCAGCAGCTGGTGCTGCACTGCACCTCTGCGAGCACAGAAATCATATGATTCTGCGTGAATTGAAACAGGAACATAAACCTTCCAAACAGGTGAGAAATCATTAGAAAGCACATGAAACTTGGCTACTCTTAAACGATCTGCTATCTAACGGGAGGGTACTGCAACCCCCATGCAGGTGCAGATGCCATGTGGGTATTTCAAGGCTGGGGGGTACTTAGACTGCACCACGCAGTAATATGGTTTGGTTTTCTTTATGGAAACTCTATGGACAGTGAGAGAAAAGGTGGAAACTCTCATCATCTCTTTGAGAAAATCTTTTAAATTAGGAAAAAATAGTGTGTACTGATGTTTTATATCTAAACAGTCTTAAAATCAAAACTGAATGAGGTTAAGTTTGAGATTCCCCATTCTTGTTTACACGCTTCTCAGATTACATATACTTTTCTTTTTTTTCTCCCAAGTATTTCCTTCCGAATACTGCCCATGCTGGATGACTTGGCAAGCCTTCAGAGGCAGGTGTTCAACACGTAATTATCTTACAGACTCCATAAGAATGATTGCTCCATGATACACATTTATCTTTAATCTAATATAGTTTACAGAGTTGTTCCCCCCCTCCCCACCCCTTTTATTTTTATTTTTTTACCCTGTGACAAATTACTCTGTGCTTTATGGAAATGTAACATTTTGTATGAATGGCTGGAGCAGCCATGTTGCATACTAATGAGCAAGACAAAGTAGCTCCACTCTTATTTGCAACTGGCTCAGACCTTTCCATTAGCAAATTAAAATCTGTTCAAATTTATTTACTAATATATTAGGAGAAGCTTCAGGCTGACCCCTGTTGACCTGTATTATATAGCAAACAACTGTAGCAGTGAAAATAATTAATAGAATGTATTGCACCTCCTGTTTGTTTCTCGATCACACCCTGGGGTCAGCTGGATAGTGGGCTTGCCATCTGCATTCTGTTACAAGGCCACATTTACTTAAAAATTATCAATTATATTTTGAAATGACTTTCTTTAATTGAACTCTCTTCATTCAGAGTATCCTCTGTTTATTGAGTTTTTGGAAGTACATACCTGAAAACCTTTTCCATCTGAAAACCAAATCGTACCTTTCTGTACTATCCGTGTGTACTCAACAATAGCAACCAGTTACAGCAGTAAGTACCAGGTTAGTGCTATTTGGGTTGAAACACTTACAACGAACTTTCCATTGCTTTATGTATATATAAATCAAAGTAAGGAGGAGTTTCTCTAAATATCCTTTCTCCTCACTTGTTTTGATCTGTTATTTGTTCACTATTTTTCAGTTTGTTGCTGCACCAAGAGCTCTTGGTTTGCCACATTTATTTGAAAAAATAATTCAGATGTGTGCCTATCTGTCTTCAATGGGACTTACACGTAGCCTCAAGCTTTGCCAGTTGTGTTTGGGATTCCCCCCTCTTTCCTTCTTACTCTATTCAAAAGCATTACAGATAATGAGAAATCTCATCATATTACTACATTTTATCCCTATGGCAGATAAACAAACATGTAAGAAATCTAGCAAAATTAACAAAATCAATGCAGTAATTTTAGTTCAATGATACTATTGTGAGCACAACTGGTCCTCACTAAAAATTTGGTATATTACCAAAAATTTGATATGTTCTCATCCAGATAAATCCTGATTGCTAATGAGAAGGTCTGCAGTATGTTGGGTTCAATTTTAGATGAACATTAGAGAGTGCTGTACTTTGCTGATCTCTGCCTCCCTTCTTCACAAATGACCGTGGTGATCCTTCTCTCAAAAGTTATTTCTGAGGTTCCTATCCCATTTGTAAAGGAGAAGCTGATTTTGATATTCAGAATAATAAAAAAAATTGTGAAGAAAATGTGTGATCTTCAACTGCATGGAGAGTGATTGACCAAAGTTTGATTGCCAATCAAGTGCCAGGCACGTGTACAGGCTTCCTTTACACTGAGACTAACAGCTGCAATAAATGCTGCTGCATGGTGGCCACCTGGCAACACACAGCACTGCCAGATACAACTTTTAAGAAGAAAATACACCACCTGAACCGTATACTACTGTTGTTGTTTCACACAATGAATGCAGGCCTACTGCGTTAATATATGAATAACGCTGATCACGTCATTTGGGAAAACATGCATTTCTATACAATTCGCTTAAATAGGTATTGAAAAGTTGTATTGTTTAAATGCAAAGAGAAAATGGGCATTCTAAAATGCTATATAAACAGCATTCAGACGCACAGAGAAGAGATTAAGAGTTGTGTCATCATGATTCTTATGAAATGAAAAAAAATTTTAACCAGAAAATGTAGGCTAATGTTTTCCGTTTCGCTGTTGACCTCTGGTGGTCACATCGGATGTTTGCATGCAAAAGCAGCTCAGCAAGGAAATCACAGCAAGGCAGCCCGCGTTAATTCTGCTGCATAACACTGGAATTTAAATTATGAATACTTGACAAGTATAATTGAAACAGTTTAAGCAGTTCAATATTAAAAACGGATCAACTGTTCAGGGTAAAGTTGGTGGGTCAGGAGAAGTGTCAACATCCAGCAGAGTGCTTCCCAAAATTTTTGGATCCATTTATCGGTCTGTAATGGTCGTTTGGAAATAAAGACAAAACGAAGCTTCTTTACAACCAAGGACATCTCTTAATGAGAATGCCAGAGATGGAAAGAGAGAAGGCAGGAGACGGGGAATAAATAGACACACAGATGGGCAAGGCAGGCTCTGTCCTGCCCTGCTGAGGGCGGATATCTTGCATGTACAGGTAGGTAAGATTTCATGAATAAATATACTGTAGTGATGAAAATGATTTCCTGCTTTGGCATCCATGCAGTGCAATCCAGTGCTCAGGTTTATACGTGAACTCAGCTAAATACATGAGTTTTCTGGCAGTGAAGAGCAGCACTGTTGTCAGTAAAACTACACTGTGGCAGAGCCCTCTCGTGGAGATGCAGCGCATACCAGTAGAAAAAATTCCTGATCCATGTTCACTTCTTTCCTGAATTATTTTCGTGAAGCTATAGAAAGCACTGTTTGTCAGCATTAATTCACATTATATCATTTTTCATGTTTTCTGGTACTGTTTGGTTAGCTAGAGCACATGGTTTCTTATACCATGCAACAGCGCAGCTATGCCAGTAGAGCTTGCAAGATTTGAGTTGATGTTAAAAATTCCACTGCTGCCAGGCAGGTCTTTTTCCACTTCCCCCCCTTCACGAAAAGATAAGGAACAACAAACAGTAGAATTCAAAAGAAAC
This sequence comes from Callipepla californica brunnescens, assembly GCA_023055505.1. Lineage (NCBI taxonomy): Eukaryota > Metazoa > Chordata > Aves > Galliformes > Odontophoridae > Callipepla > Callipepla californica. The sequence continues at coordinate 8,913,432 of JALIRH010000013.1, forward strand.
ACAGTAGAACAGGATGCTTTGCTTCCCTATTAAATAATACAGCTAACAAGGAAGTAACAATTAGCAGCAGAAGAGACAGTGACGTGGGATGTAATTACTTGGCCCTCACTTGGAGCAGAGAAACCAATAGTCATCTGTCCACTGATTTCAGCAGTCTGAGTCAAGTTCTATTACAGTACCTTATTTACATGTCAGTCTTCACCCTTCCAAAATGGCAAACACAGATAATTATTTACTTTTCATTAGCTGTCATTCTTATGTTTGAACTTATTAATTTCTTGAAACAAAGCTTGTGATGCTCAGCTTTTTGTTCTGAAGGGGAAAGGGGAGAGAAGGAAGATGAGAAACAACGGGAAAAAGAAATGAATTATTTTCAGTGCCGATGAATTCAGCCCCTCCACAGGGAAGATAACCACAGGAAGCTGTTAATAAGAAATCATTTGCTCTGGGAGCTCTACAAGCTCTAACTTCTCACGCTAATGATCACTCAGAATGCTACCAGCAAAGTCATTTCCCTACCTGAAGATTTGATCACAGCGTCCTTGAAGAGGAACATATGTTGATTGCTTTTCTTTTTAATTGCCACAACAAACCTCATTTTTCCATAACTTTAGATTAGGGTGTAATTCTAGCTAGAATTATGTTGTACATAAGAGCATTCAATTATTCCCTTCATATCCTAATGTCCACAGACATTATGGTAATATTCAAGCTAAGGCTGCTTATACATCCCTTCCTGTATGGTCACTTCCTTTACAACCCTGCTCACCTTGCAGCCTTTAAGGCACATCTTTACCTTTGCAACACTGGAGTCTCCCAGCCATTATGCAGCATACTCCAGGGCAAGTTTACTGAAGATTTGAAGTGAATCACTAAGCAGGTACATCACATCTTCAAACTTGACAAATGCCTCTCTTACTTGACATTTGGACATTTATTTCTTTTCCTTCCGCTTTATTTTCTTTGAAAAGCTCTCTATTCTTTTTGTAATCTTTCCTCCTCTTGGGCTAAATCTAACATTGGTTAAGACCTGAAGAGGTATGGTAATATAGAAAAGCAAGAAGAACCAGCTGTGTCTAACTGTCCTTACTCCTCGTAAGTATGAGAGGTCTTACTGGGCTTTTGATTTACTTAATGAACTGATGCTCATTCAATTATTTACTTTGTTAAGGTTTAGAGAATAGTTGTAACTGTTCTGCAATATGCAAATACCTTTTTCAGCATGATACAAATGACACAAAAAGAAAATTGCCCTCCTTTGAACTTACAGACTGCTTAGAGGCAGACAGTGGGTCTGTGATCCTACAGTGACAGTTATAAGAACAAAAGTCCTCTAGTTCTTGACTGTGATCCAATGAGTATTTAAAACGCTACAATTTATTTCCTACATCAATGCAACAAGTTTGTCTTAATCTTAACAGAATTGAATCAGCCTTACTAGTGGTAACTTTGGATGAAGACTCAAATGGATTAATTCCAAAGAGAATTTTGAAATATTGATCAATTAGCAAATGGATCAGAATATCTCATGCTAAAAAATATTCAAACTCATCTGAATAATCCAAATACTCTTTCTCCACTTTCCCTCAAACGAAGCACTTGCTGAGTTCAATGCGATCTGCAATTGCTTTTTATCCATCTTCTCAAGCAGATGACATGGTGTCTTAATAACAATTTATTTGGGATTGATTATATGCCACCTTTGCTGAATGCTTATTTGGGGAATATGACTTCATTTCATGATAGGTAACAAAAAAAATTGGGAACCTTTGCTCCACTGGACCAGTCTTGTGAACAAGAACTGAGACTCTGAATTCTGCATGAGGCTTCTGTCAGCCTGGGAGCTGTCACTGTCTGCAAATTCTACAGTAAAAGCCCATTAGTAAGAGGCACAGTGACAATCAGGATTACCCACTCATGACCTATGGGACATCTATCTCTCCTGAAATTCTAAAGAGATCAGAGCACGCCTGTGATCTTCAATTGCTAAAGTATTCCCTGCAGTCTTTCAGTGAAACATTTTCATTACAGAGTGGCTTAGGACATTTAAATTCACCTCTCTCTTTTTCTTGCAGTCCACAGCCTATCCCTTGTGCATGCTAGAAACACAGTTGACAGTGGCTGCCTCTTGTCTACAATCTTTTCCAAACCAAGTGATTCTATATTTGATATCATGAAGAATTTCTTCACGAGAAAAGTGGCGGGCATTGGAACAGGCTACCAGGAAGTGGTGGAGTTGCCATCCTGGAAGTATTTAAGAGATATGTGGATGTGGCACATAGGGAGAGGACTGGGTAGTGTTAGGGGGTCTTTCATGGTTGTATGGGTCTTTTCTGACCTAAACAATTATATGATACCATATTCTGTGATTCTCTATATTACACAAACATAGGGAATCTGACTTTTAAAATTTTGAATTCCTGAAAGGCAAAACATGACAATTAATTCCTCCTCTAGCTTTTAACAAGGAAGTTTGTCCTTGAAATGTCTGCTTTGGCCAGGAAAGATGGCTCTGTCCAGTTATCAATTGTACTTCCTTCCCACCCATTTTCCTCCATTTAAAAAATAAACTTTAGTATTTTCAATGCAGGATTAAATTCACAGTAGCTCATAAATTCACAAATGCATAAGAAATCCAGAGGACCTAAAGAACAGTACAATAGGTTAAATCCATGTACTATAAAGGTTTCTGATTTGAATTTTTCTCAGCTTTTCACTGATTTCAGGTGAAAAATTAAAAACTAAATAGGAATTTTAAGTATGAACACATCTTAACAATGGGTCACCTGGGAGCATGTACACTGCAGTCAGTGAAGGACTTTGTGTACAAGAACAGTGCCAGTCCAGGACTTCTTTCCTTACCAGCTAGTTTTAATTTATTTGGAATGAAGACAAAGGAAAATAATGAACTTCTCCTTATATTGCATTTCTCCCAGACCCAGAGTGTAACCCTGTAGTTTACTTGGAGTCTCTTCAGTGTAATTCTGATTTCAGATCACACAGGTACAGATATCTGAGATGCATGCTTTGATTCAGTGTGTGTTACTGCTGGGTTTAGGCCCGTCACAGATTTGCTCATTACCCTAGATCTTTTGCAGCTGGTGATCTTGGTTACATATGCCTTCCTCTGACCATGAGAAGCTGTTCCATTCAGAAAGCTCAGGAGAATTAATTATTTTTTCCCCTCTCTCCTTATGAAGCCATACTTGCATCCCATTAAGCCACTGTGGAGCTACATATCTGATCACCACAGCTCAGAAAGTTAGGCTGTAGAGGAGATCTTACATCAAAGGTTCTTTATAGAGGCAGATTCAAACTGCACATAAATGACACGACTCCAAACACACACTACTGGATCTACCTTTCAATAATACCTTACATCTTTAAAGAACTCAATATACAGCTGTATTAGTAAATAGCCAGTTACCAACCCATAAAATGTTATGTGTTTCTGAGTGTTTCTGACCTTATTAATGTGCCCAGGTACACTTTAAAAGCTTGCAATACACATTACATTAGATTCAACTGATTGTATCTCAGGTTTGCTTTTTAAAATTCATTTTCTTTCAAACAAACTGTGACACAGTTTCTAACGCTTCCTTGTAACTCATAAGGAGCACATTGTATATGTGTCACTGATTAGCAGTAGGGACAGAAGTTGCATTTTCTAACTAGCACAGAAGTTTATATTCACCACACACTCCCTAACATGTCATAATATTTTTGCTAGAGATTATCCCTTGTTTTTACAATCTTATTTCTTTTTGAACAACACCCATGCCTAATATATGGTTTCTGTATCACACAGTTTAGCTACATGTCTCAAATCGTGGGAATGAGTCTTCATTATAGATGTGGGACGAGTGAGTACACACTTCAATTTGAAAAGATAACTATTTTGCATTGCCTGCTGCCAAAATAATTTTTCTACTTCCCAGAATTATTTTGGCTAAAGTTTACATTGTTCCTTGCTAATTGCCTGTATATTCAAACACTTTGCTTAAGAGATGCCCCAGGTGACGAGCTGTTTCAGAACAGTTCTCTGAAGTACCTCTCATCCTCCTGTTTGCAAGCACCTTTACTTGAATGCTGTCACATGAATGAAAAGTAAAGGAGTAACACAGGAACTGACAGTGCAACCAACATCGCTGCAGGTGTGTGAGAGAAGAGAGGTGTTACTCTAAAGGTGACGGCAGAAGATATTGCTAAATACAACTTCTAATGAAAAGCGATTGGAATCCGTGATGCCGCTGCTGAGAAGTGCGGTAATTCTCAGGTGTGCCACTAGATGGCAAGTTCTGATAACGTTCGGCCCCGCGCGCGGCAGTCGATAGAACGATCAATTTCCAATCACTGGGACGGGAAAGGGACATTTTCAAAAGCCATTTCTGAAAGCTGCTGTTCCTTCGTCAAGACTGAAAATAGTTTTAAAATCATTTTCTTTCTCTGTCTTCAATCTTGGTCGTGCTCTATGACACACAAGGTCCATCTTCCTCAGCAGACTGTTTAAAGGATCTAAAGTAAATAAAATTGAGAGCGTTCCCTCCATTTCTTGAATATATCCTCAATAATTTGGAAATGTATTAGAAAGTAATTAAACATTACTTACTTCCTATGGAAGAACCCACGAGTCAAATTCTAGAGAGAAATAACTGCATACAAGAGTAGGAATACAAGAATAATCTGACCTCGCTATTTCTGCCCCTTGTCTTCAGAGAAACTGATCCTTACACCATCACTACTGCCACTGAAGGAAATCTGGTCAGATTTGACTGCTGTTGACATGATCCAGTGGGTAGAATGCTTTAGAATTTGAGATAAATGTACTATAAAGCTATAAGGTAATATAATTGCTGCTTTTTGTTGTTGAAGTGTGATTGAACTAATATTTCAATATTATATAGGCTAGATTTTGCACTCTATTAAGAAAGGGATTAATGGGTACAGTTACCGCCAGTTTAACTGGTAACATAAGCGATCAGCCAAAATTGCTTTGTAGGGATGAAATGGATACAGCAATCAGAGAAAAGGAAAGGTGAATTTAGTAATTTCTACAAGAAGTTTTTCCATTTAATGGAATTTGGGGGCAGAATAATCAAGAGTTCTCAGTTTGCCCCCAACCAGAAAATGCAGTCTCGATTTTGGGAAATTCACTTCTATGTCTTAACTCATAAGAAATACTGCATGAAGTGCTAAGTGTTGCACACTTACAGATATTATGAGTTTTAAAGTCTATGTACTGAGTGTAACATTTCAAAATTATAGTCCTGAATTCCTTCTTAAAATAAATAAATAAATAAATAGAGCAAGGAATCCTTTCAACAGACATTGGGGAAACAAATGTACTCAGTATGTAAAAACAACCTTCAAATGCATAAATCATGAGGAAAACAAAATCCTTTTTGAGAGATGGAGACTTTGTCATTCTTGCTGCCAGCAAAAACAGAAGATAATGATTTTCATTTCTTATTCTAAAACTTTACTTGCATCTTTGAGAATGTTGAGAAGGAAAGTACTGAAGTGGAAATCAGGAAGATGGATACAGAGAGGCAGCCATAAGTCAACCATTATGTTTTCCTGCATAAAACAAATCTATATTAAATGCTTTGCTACTACTTGTGTTAAAATAAGTACTAAACAGATGTCTACTATAGCAAATTCCATGTATCTATGCTTATCTACAGCAAGCGACAAGCAATGCTCCCAAATCACGATTATCATACAGTTGTTCAATATGTACAATGAGGTGATGGTCAGATTCAGAACATGTGACTTGTACAAGCAGCTCTAAAGCAGAATTCACCTCCACACATTTCTCACCTACTAAGTCTGTAGGCACTAAAGTTTCTGTTCCACAGACCTAAGGAGGAAGGACTATTAGAGCATAAAACTCATTGCTCTTCTCTTTCACCTCAAATTCATATACAATCTGATGCCTTCAGTGACCCCAGATGGCAGAGTATTACCATTCATGTTGTTGATCACTTTCAGAGATTCATTTCTGCTGAGATGTTTCTCAAAACTTCAGTAAACTAATTATTTTGAGCACTTTACACAGTGAGATTTTGACCGCCTACTTATCACTAGGATTAAATATGGCCAAGTTAACAAACCTATGTTTCTCTTTACTTACAGATATTATGAACCCTCCAAGAAGTTAACCAAACTTCATTGTACAAAGAAACGCATAGAAACTGCTTAACACATAGGAATGTTCTGCTTAACTACAGGAGCCACGGCACTGAGCAGAAAACAGCACACGTTTGAAAATCACTCTGAAAGCTACGTGCCATGGAGCATAGACCACGTTTCTCTATAACTCTATAAAAACATATGAAAAATAGCTGTGCATGTAAAAAAGGAATGTGTATGAGGGGGGGATATAGAAATTAAATGAGTAACATTCAACAAAGAATCCAATCCAGAAAGATCAAAATTACAAAAGAAACAGAACAAATTTGTATTTGATAAAACTTAACAATGAAGTCAGCAAAATTAAGACAAGATCCCTGCAAAGGAATTTAAGGATGAAGCCAGGAAAATTTCATGATTAAGAGCACTTGAATGGATGAAAGCTATGAAGGAGCACACATGGAAGCACAGTCCTTAACAAAATAAATAAATAAATAAAATTGTAGTAAAGCATGTATACATGTATCATTTCCCAGGTGAGTCCACAGAAGGTAGTAATAGGTAACAGTATATTGCTTCTATTTACGTCAACGGCTGTTAATGATATCTCAGTGAAGCACCAAACTGTACACAAAAAACAACAACAACAAGAAAGTTACTATATATAATCAAGAAGTAATGGATGGAAGAAAAGATAAATATATTTGTCTGAAAAACTCACATTTTTTTCTGAGATTCAGATAGCTCAACATAACTCTAATATGCTTCAATGTTTCTAAGTCTGAAGACTTTCTAACCATTCAAGAATGTATTAAAACCAAAATCAAATTCCTACAATGGAAACTGAATTTCACATTCAGTTATCAGCTAATGCAGGGCCAGGTTACTCTCAAAAATCCAAATAGGGACGCTGGCAGCAAAGTAGAAGTGCAGTCCAGTTATGAAGATGCAAACTAGAATCTGTAAAATGCATTCAGTGCTTTGTTCTGAGACTTTCACAGTTTCTGATGCCCAAATCCTTCACCCATTGGATAGAAGCAGCTGTATTACTTTATCCAAATATACTCAAATCCCACTACTGAAAAGAAAAGGAAGGAAGGAGAGTGGACAGACAAAGCTTGCATATGTGAAGTCTAGGAATACAGAGTGAAATCCCAGTTGCATTAAAGCTTAAGGGAATACTGCTATCAGCTCCAAGGCTTCCAGGATTCTTTTTGCCCAGAGCATAAACAAGCCCTTCTCATAGTCTGCCCCTGCTCATATCTGCTACTTCAAGCGTCTTCTATGCAGCATATAAAATCTGTTCAGATGTGTTGGATTTAGTAGTGAGAAAACCCCTCAAATTGCTCAATCCATATTCCTCCAGCATGGAACAGCTTTTTCTGCACCTGGTGAATTTGAGTGACAGCATCACAGTACAATACATCTGTTCAGGGATATTCAGATTGTTTATATCTAACTTTCCTTCTTACAGCAACAGTTACTCAGTGACTCAGCGACAGAAGGGTAACACAAGTCCCCTTTGATGGGAACAAGTGGCAATACCCTGTCTGCTGAGAGCCCTTGATGTTGGGACTTCTGTGCTAGATTACAGAACATCATTAGTGATGCACTGTTCCTTCAGTAGAATCCCATTGCTGCCCGATTGCAGGCCAAACAGAATAAACCAGCACAGCCTATAGGAACACAGACTTTGATTTGGAAAAATGTTGATGTTCTCCTGGTTCATTCAAGACCATTATAACTGTCAATTCAACGTCAGCACACCAGGATTTTACTAAGCGCTTCGCTTCAAGTGCCTTAAAACTCTGCTGCTCAGAGGAAGTTGAGTTGTCAGAGGCCTCTTTAGCTCATTGCAAAGAGATGGGACTGATAAGTTTCACAGACCGTGTGCTCTAAATTGCTATAAAAGATAGAATTATTCATGCTTTGCTAATTCCTTGCTTCCTTGAATTTTGGTTTCTACCTAGAGCACGAAGCGCTGAATTTTTATGTGTGAATTTATAATATACATACGCAGCAATCACCACTGGGGAGCCTTTCTTTTTCTCCCCTCTCCACTGAGATCTGAATAAGATGCAGATAGGTTTACTTAAGCACTTCTCTCGGCTCACACACTATTTTCGAACATATACCAGAAGCCAACTCTCATCCTGATGACAGAACAGTGGGGCAAACCTGGTCCAAAGGAGAATAAAGGTCCTGTGTCATGTTATTCCAACATTAGAGCTTATCAAGGTCATCCTCTCAAACAAATTGTGTTTATTTGAAAACTTGACAATAGCTTTATTGCTGTAAAAATGTGAAATTCTAACCCCATAATTACAGACTTGACTCAGGTCTTTGCTGCTTTTGCTGTTGTCAACACTAAGGATAAACCTCATCCAAATAAGCTGACCCATTTTCCACTAGACTTTATGTTGGACTTGAGTTGTCTAAGAAGATTTATGTGCATTTTGCAGATGCATCTATTACAGTTCTGTTTTAAGATGTGGCTTTTTTTTTTCTTCAGTAACTACTATGCCAAAGATTTGATAACTTTCAGCACTGATCTATTCCGTTTATGTCATTTGAATCAAATAGTTCAAGTTTCAACTGCTTGTTTCCTTTAAAATAATACATATGTTCTGTAGAAAAACGTGTCCACATTTGAAGTAAAAATGTCTAAATCAGTTCTTGAAAATATCAAAAATAACTAGAACACTGCTGTCTTTAACAAAAAAGAGGAACCTAGCAAGAATGGAATTATTCATCAATAAAAGTGATGTGTGAACTACAACGCAGGCTGGGACCCTATGCATGCTCAGTGTGGCGGATGGAATCGTAGTGGTCAGCTAATATATCTAATAAGTAATCATGAAATATATTTTAGTCAACTGTGTTTTCTTCTTTTTCAGTAAAATGGAAACTTATGGTAGGCATTCATTTGCCCATACATATACCTCTTCATAGGAAAGTCACTTATTTTTGCAAAACAAAAATATATTGGAAATTGTATTCGAACAAAATGACTCCCAGATCCTACATAGTAGCTAGAGTGAAAAGAGCAAAACATATCTTAGAACTTACTGTCATACACACATTTCTTACATATATGATACTCTGTACTCTTCTAATTTCCAAATTTGTCGTTAGTAATCTTATTTATGTAGAAGAAATAAATATTCAAGTATTATGTACAAATAACAATATATAATGTGCCATTACATTCAAGTCTTTTGTAATTAAAATACATTGAATCCCAACATTAATTCCCTCAAGACCAGTAACTTTGGAATTTGAATAGACTTTGCTGGCATTAAACTTGTTTGAAGGCGCTAAACTCTCAACCCTGAAAAAATACCTCACTTTTTATTTAAATTAAACTTTCATGGATTTAAAATCCAATTTAAATATTCATGACAAATGCACTTCTTATTTAGGGAGAAATGCATGCATTAGAAGGCATGCTGATTAAATTTAATGTAGTTTTAGTGGAAACAGGTAAACACTTGATTAGTGGGCAGCAAGAATCTGTTTTAATTTACATTAAAGCCGCCTTTTCTCTTTGAACTCTGGGTCTAGCTCATTCAATTTTGTGTCGCTTCGGATAAATAATTTTAGTATTGTTATGCTATTACTAATGACATTCTGCAAAATCTTATCACATATTTCCACACAGGGTTTATAACTTAAATATTAAAATGTTAAATGCAAAACAGAGAAGAATTATTATTTTTTTGCTACATAATTCATTTTTAAATAATTCATCTTTAACTATCAGTAACTGTTTACCTGGAATTCTTGGTTTAGCAGTATCTCATGATTTTTCAAGAAGCCTGGCTTAACATATGCAAATTTGCAGATAACAGGCATTTAATAACCATTTCTGAGCATGTCACTTTTCAGTCACAAACATGCAGTATGAGAACCACGTATCTGGTTAGTAATCCACCTGAGGTTCTGGGAGAAAAAATGAAGGTGGTGCCAAATTTACTGGTTGGAAGTGGTCTGGGAATGTTTCCTCAGCATTTGAAATGCCCAAGATTGATTGCTGCTAACAGAAGTCCTCAAAACAATAGAATCAGATGGTGCCATTATTAATTTACTGCACAAACTGGGAATAATTTGATGCCCTAAGAAAATGGCTTGGCAAACAGAAAATTTGAAACAAGAAAGTTTAGAGGCCTCACTCAGCTATGTGATGAATTTATTTCATCTTCTAAATGCTGATTCCTGTAAGATTTTTTGTCTTTACATATCAATAAAGTAAGCTTTTATAAAAAATAAAAGCTAACTTAGCACCTGTTCTTAGATCTGCTCTTTCCTTAAGGGAGGAAAGCATGACTAGTCAAGCCTTCAAGCTAATCAAACTTAGCATTTCAGGCTTTGAAGTGATTGGTACACACGCTTTCTTCCTAGAACTTCTATAAAGAAGTTGAGAAAGATTTCATTAAAAATAGCTCTATAGAAACAGAGTTTGTTCTATCTATAATAGCTGTGATCTTTCTGTGATAATGGAAATATAATAAACCCAATTAACAGTCATCTAGCGGTAGTTTCTAAATGGCGTCAATCAAGGATATCTAGCTGGCTGCCCCTTTTAGGAACATATAATGTAACCATCACCTTCATGTCCACAGGCATAATTTACATGTCATTTCACAAAAGAATAGAACTGTGGGAGGAGAATTATCATGTTCAGAGTTTGGTGCTTGTTACAGTGCAGCTCGATGATGCCGGTGCTTGCAATGGCATTTCAGAGTCAGGAGCTCTAACATATTCATGCATAGGCATGCAGAGCTTCCAGGAGGAAATAAAATCAAGATCCTTTAATATCCAGATAATGCTTTATTAATGCTTGGTATCACATTTTCTTGAAGTTTAAATTGGACTTTTATTGTCTTTCCCAGCTCTTGGGGCTTACTTCATTTAAAAGTACTTGCACCACACTGTAAAAGCAAATCATCCAGTAATACACAGAAGAGCAAAAAGTCCTCCAGGTACTTAGGTACTGTGATTGTTATTATAGCTGTTAAGGGGTGGAGTTAAAACAGAAGAGTGAGAGTTTAAAATCATTGCGTGATCCTTAAAGAAAGCCTTGTTTTAATGCAAGCCTCACATGGTTTTTACACCTACAACATTGTTCAGTTCTGAGATGTACTTTTGTTTCAATCTAGAAATTTTTTTAGGGTATCAAAGGGCCTTCAGTAGCCTTTTCTCATTTGGGGAATTACGGCCTATTCTGAAGAAAAACAGGTCAAGGAACAAACCTCTGTATTTTTCAAACAAGTCTGTTAGAAGCACGTGCTCAGTGCCTGCAAAATAAGGCGTGAGAGAAGATATGCACGAGACCCAGCTTACTTCCACATTGATGCAAGACATCAGTGCAGCGCCTCGGGAACACAGATTTTATTATGATGACCATGGTGAAATATCCAGTGAGAAAGATTAGAGGCATCAGATGGCAGCTCAGGGAATTTGCCTCATGGATGAATATTAACAAAAGCAGCATGCCACTACAAGCACAGTGCATACAGCAGTGCCTCACTGCACTGTGATCTCGTGCTGAAGACAGACTGCTCTCACAGCAAAGCTGCAGCAAGTGTGGCTGCTGATGCTGCAGCAAGGAAAACTAGGTAGGGAGAAATGAGGTGGGAAATGAGTTTATCTTTAGGTTCAAAATTTTGGCATGGATAAAATCAAATAAAGAATTCCTCTGAGAAGATCTTGGGGCAAAGAAAAGACATCAGAAAATATTACTGTCCCAAAGAGATAGACACATGGAAGCCTCTTAAATGTTTTGAGGCTAAGAAACTATAATGAAAATGAACACCATGATTTGCTTGTTTCTTAAAGAAAGTCTTAAGCTTTCCTTAAAATAAATGAAGTACTGAGATTACTTGTTTTTAGTGGACGCAGCCTATAGGAAGTACACATCCCTGAGCAATATATTAATCACACGCTTTCCCATTCATATCAAGCATTTTCAAAGGCCTTGTGGAAGATTTCTTAGAACAGGATTCCGACACACAGTAAGGCAGTACAGAGCAGATTAACAAGATTCTTCCGAGCATTAGTTGTCCACTCCGGAATAATTCTGCTTCACAGAACTTTTTAATCCCATGCAAAGAATGGACTCTATAAATTTTCAGACAACCAGAATCTATAACTAAAAAAATAGATTAGAAGTGTGCTGCAATATGTATTTGAAAACAGTTCAATTTTATTTGAATTGTAATTTGCATAAATAACCTGAAAAAAGGTCTAGTTTAACAGTGTAATGCTCAAAAGCAATAATAAATACGTGATAAAATAATGGAGTGACAAAGTCCTAGGCTGCTGCAAGTGAGGATAAGCCTGAACACAGCATCTGTGGACACAGAACCAAAGGAAAAAAACCTGCTCATCCTTGGAAGGCTCCAAGTATGCAGGGATCTCCAGCAAGATACCTGTGCCTCCACTGACAAATCTTAAACAAAGTCTGAAATTCACCCCTCTGGTACTCAGTACATCACATGCTCTGAGCATGCCTGTGTTGGCCCTGCCTTCCCACCAGGTGCTCCATCACCAGTTCAAGTTGTAACTTAGCAGTTCTGCTACAAACAGCTACTAAAAGATTTCACTGAATAGGAATAAAAACCTGAGACTTCAAATACATTTTCAAAATATAAAATGGTCTTCCCCTGCTCTTTTTGAACTGCAGAGTCAAATTAAATACATAAACTTCTCTTTACATTTTCTCAGATGTAGCAACGCATTCCAATTCCCATCTATATCAAAATTTACTTTCAATAAATTTCCTTCAATCGCCCCTATCTTAATAATCTGAAATCAGGGAGTGCATCACAATTAGCTTTTGGAGAAGACCTAATGAATATTTGTAGAGGTACAGTTTTACTTATTTTTCTGCAAGTGAACATAAAAGGTTTTATATACAAAACAGATTTTGATCTCAGACAAATAAGAGAATTACTTCAAAAGAGAACAGTTTCTGATTTGTTTTACACAGTATGTTAAGAAAGCAAACACTATGAGGACCAAAACGAATCATCAATTTTTAACAGTGCATTAACAAAAAATAATAACTGGGCTGGGCATTAAAAATGAAGTAGTAGGCTGGATTTCATCTGCATACAAGACCTTATTTTCAAAGGCAATATTGTCAAGTAAAACTCTATAAGGCGGAACTGGACTTGATTGCAGAGCTACCCAGTGAAATTCATGATAGATTATAATACAGCAGAGGCAGTACTGGACACCTGCAGAGTGCGGGGACAATAAAATTGAAGATATTTGCATCCAGCTGAGACTGCCAGAGGGAAGCAGCCAAACATACAAATAGGGTTTGACACGTTTTATATCTCATCATTTTGATAAAACACTAATGAAATAATTTCACAGATGAGTTGTGTTCACTGGAGACTCACTGCTGCAGGTCAAGCACACAGTTCACCCTCCTTGTGGATGCGGAAAAATATGAATAGCTGTTGTTGTCAGGCAGTGATGTGACACATCCTTATGCTCCCAAAGAAGGTAAATGAACATACGTACATACCTGTACTTCAAACCATGCTCTGTACTTTGATTGATGATGATCCTCATTCTCTGCACAAAACGAAAGACAGTGATAAGTGAAACGTTCAATATCTACTGATACTTCTCGCTATCATTTTAAGCTGCTGACTCTCAGAGTGGACTTTTTTCTGTCATGGTTTTGCAGCTAGTTAACTAACAGTCCTGTAAAAACCAGAGCAATTACTGACACTTAAGAACAATATTAAGAAGAATGTCTGGTGTATTTCTAGTTTGTCTGAAAGCTAGAAGAAGTAAGAGCTAAATTCCTAGAATAAATGAATTCTCCATAGTCAGTAGCAAGACTTTTTGTACTACTGTTAATTGCAAGTCACTGCTTAAACCACAGAATTATTTAGTGACGTTGAAGCATAATTCTGTCACAAAAGTAATAAAAAAGCCATTCATGTTAACTTTATTGCAACAAGTATCTGAAACGACTTGTACTTGAGCACAGCATGAGGAACATGTAAAATGAGTTAGATTTGAGCTCCTTTACCTCAGCTTAACGCAACAATGATTATGTCATATTGGAATTCTTTCAAGAGGTTAAAATTGAATTAATGCCTGTCAGAAGCAGGTAGATACGTAACCAGGTTTTTAAGAATAGAAAGAACTCTAGTCAGCGTACATCTCAATGGCTTCAGTGAGCTCTGGGTCAGAGCTGACATCTGATCATATTTGTTACACAGCATAAATTCATACAGCAATCCACAGAAACATGAGTGATACTCAGGGATAGTAGGGAAAAGTGCTCCAATAGCCAGAAAAATGCACAGTCAAGCATAAAGAAAGAACACACAGCATCTGGAATCAGAAAATTAATACTATGTACAACATGGTACTGATGTTAAAACCATATTTGCCAGGTGAACAACATGATAACATAGTAATGCGAGACTGAAGCACTCCAAGAATAATAATCTGTATTTTTTGTGGAAACTGTAGAAGGGTATCAGGGTTATGGAAGTTATGGCTGTGGTTAAGAAGAAAGCAACTGTGCCTGAAGGACTTGCAAATTCCTTGTATTGTGATGTGAAATGATATCTTCTTGACACTGGGTCAGACTTGATTAAAAAATAAAGAAAAAGAAACTCTTCTCTGAAGACTTTTAATTGATTTAATAAAATAGTGATGTTATATATTGACTTCCCAGTGTTTCACTGGCCAGATCAGAAAAGATGGTATAAATAAACATTTTAATACTGGTCACACTTAAAGAAGGCAGAGCATTTTGGGTGAAAGCACAAGGAAATATGAAAGTAGGCAATATTTGAATGATTATCTCCAGGGAAAACCAAAGTCATCATTTTATTTGCTCCTGCACGATCAGATATAGAAAACTTGACTCAAGAAATTTTAGTTTTTGAAGACAAAGATCCAAATGTTCTCGTAAATAAGAGGATAGGATTAATCCACAGAACAGGTAGTTTTGTATTTCACCTTGATCTCTCCTGCTACTGGTGGCTGTTTTTATTCTTTTATGAGCATTTTGCAGAGTAGAGCCTTTCAGTTTGGAACTCTGGCTACCTTTCCAATACAAACAGTGGATTTTAGCATCACCTATCAGTGTCTTCTTAAAGTGTAAGTTCAAAATCCAGCAACAAGTTCAAGTCTTCTATTTTGTCAGAAATCAATATCTTTAATCAATATATATTTACCATTGCTGTACTTCAAAAGCAGAATTCAGTGGAAGTTATCACCTTAATGGATATCTGTGCTAGCAAATTCATGGCTTGCAACCTTAAAATCTACTTTAGAAAGAGGTTCTGAAGTGGAAAATATTACACACAAATGGGCTGGTTAAGAACACCCAATACGTTCTTCAAAACAGGAATATTTATTTTATTTAGCAGCTCTCATCTCTGGAGAACCTTCTCGTCTGTGCATTTATTACACTGAAACTGAATTTAGATTTCACCTGCTCTGGGACAGAGAATATATGATTTTACAACTGCAGTGTCTCACTGTAGTACAAATAAATGTATGATAGCATTTTTATTAAAGATACATCCAAGAACTTGCATGAATTTCCAAACTCCTCAGTGCTAGAAACTATAGGAAATCCTTATGTTTTTCTACCTCTTAAGTGATGCACAGTTTAAAACAAAAGGCCAGTGACATAGAAAAGCTTTATGTTTCCACGCAGCATATGCTAAACAGGCTCAGCAGCTTCTCTAACTTCAATCCATAAAGTGGTTGAATGAGCGAATCACCTTCTCACTGTAGGAATTACTTTTGAATATACTGCATGTTACTATGAACTTTTCCACATTGCTACACTGACACGAGTCTTCAGAAATCAGATTATGATCTGTATTGATAGCACAAAACATTGCAGACAGGCTGCTCTGTGCCAGAGCCCTGAAGCAGTTGTACCCATTTGAGATACCCCCATTGAGATTATTAAGCAATGCTTGTAGAACCATGGAATGGGTGAACACTAGGCACCAGAATAGTCTTTGTGGTAAACAAATACATGCATTGTGCAGTTCAGCAGAGCCTATAGAGGAATGTTCCATCTATCAGGACACATGCTGTGGCATCCCAAATTTCAAACAGTCATCAAGACCACACAGGAGGGATAGAGAATGTTTGGATCAGTTTCACTGGATGTGGAAAACAGATCTGTACCCATTACTGCGACCAAAGCAAGTGGCATGCTACCAACAGAATGAACACAAAGCTGCCATAACACCTGAAGTCCAAAATACTCAGAACCTGAGAAGTACTCCGAAAAAAGGGAGAGTTGTTCAAATCCTCCAGGAAGAAAAATTGAACTTGGACTGCTCTTATTTAGCTTATTTAGTACAGGCACAGTAAGGCTGGAAATGTAAGTTATATTTCAATAGACAAATTATTTATCTTTGCCTTAAAAAAAAAAAAAAAAAACAAACAAACAAAAAAAAAAAAAACCAAAAACCACAAGTGCCTGAAAGTAAAATGCTACATTTGAGGTCAAATGGACCGTTACACATTCAAGTGAAACAAAATTTCATCTTGCTTGTTTGCAAATAGTTTTGGATCTTATACAATTTTGCAGCAAGCATGATGTCTTTTTTGCCAGGAGATCTTAAAAAATACAGAAAACCCCATGGACTAGGTAATACATATCAGCAAGTGATTTATACATGAGCTTAGAGAACAAACGGTTGCTATCTGAAGGATTACACACAGGAAAAAAAACAGAGTCCGGCATAAATCTAAATTGAGATTATGTCATAACTTTACATTTCCTAGGAAAAAATACCTAAACTGTAAGAATTCAGTGCTAAAACTGCTTCTGTTTCAACATAAACATCTACTAGGAATAAAATTATGTAAAATAGCAACAGAAACTGCCTTTGAAATAAATGATGAGACAAAAATATTGGAACAGTTAAAGCTCCTCCCCACCTCATCCTTCAAAACTCCCAGAGGAAATCCCTCTAGAAGACTTGGATTCCTTTGCTTGATGCAAGATGCTGTAGGCTATTCAGTCTCAAAATACTTAGACTGGCTTTTTATACCCTCAGAAGGAACATCAGATTGATTGCATTATCTGAGCAAGCTGAGATGCTGTGTGCTAATTTCAGAGAGCTTATATGTGAGTTCTGTTATCCTGGGACAAGTGTGATAGTTTAATTATTTCAGTTTTGATGATTCTGCAATCTGATTTGATTCTGTGTGCTTCATTAAAGTTTTGATTTTCAAACAATACAGCAATCAGAGGAGCATTTCAAGCATCTAATAATTCATTATGACTTCTTTTTTTCCATGTTTCTTCATGCCACATGAATCCATTTAAGCACACGAAGTCTATCAGTATCTTTCAAATGGATTAGTAAACTTTTTAGTACATATAATCAGTTATTTCCAAAGTAAATCTCAATATTATTTTAGAGATTGACTCATTAACTCCCCAAATCAGTCTTATTAATACCCTGAAGAAAGCTCACAGATTCTCTGTGTCTGTTGTTTAAATACATTTTCTCTTGATCATGTAAAATCATAACCAGTACTAACCACAAGATGACACTTTAGGACTACTGGAAAGAGATAATCATCTCAGCAAAATAAAATCATTTTAGCAATGGAATAAACAGAGCTAATTATTAGGTATACAGCAAGTTGGAATTTGGTCTCAGTATTTTCTGAAGGAAATTGATTCTATGTCTGCTCTGAGGCAGGCAGCCAAGTGGTGTATTGACCCATCTAGAAGGAAAGGAAATTTTTACTGAGGGGTCTAGACTTCTGTTATCAAAGCCATAAAACAAATTTATTTATGGAGATGAAAAACAACCACAGCGTGCAGAACCAGATAAGATTTCATTTTCAAACAGAACACTTCCAAAACAGGCACTTAGAAGAGGCAATGTGAAAGAAACGTGTGTGTGGAGCTCAGAATAAACCATACATTCAACATGTCTGTAAATGTTCTTTAATTTGACACTTCAAGTACAAAAATCAGTAGGGAGAACCTCTTTTTGCAGTATGCTCATTGGACAGATCTACAGCAAGCTGCGCAATCAATGTTGGGCTTTAAGAGCAGAGTTTGATATTAGAAAACCCATATTTGTTATTCAGACTTCTTAGAAAGCTACCAAGGTTTAATAACATAATTTGAACGAAAATCCAGCCTTTCTACATCAGAAATATTCCCATAAATATTGAGCATGTTAAAACAAACATATGAAATCACTCCTATGATTTCATCTCTCTTCCAGGCCTCTGAGTCCTTTCACAGAATTATTTTACCCAAGGGTGCCGAACAGGTAACAATTTAGACCACCGAAATTATAAGATGCTATGCTTGTATGTTTGAAACAAGTGTGAGAGCATCCCCAGGTTGGCATAACAAGTCATCTAAGAAGATACCCAGGAGTACAGCATTAGTTTGTCTTAGTAGATCACTTAGCGTCTGAGTTTCTCTCAGGTAGCTCTTCAAACAAACAAACGAACAAACAAAGATTGCTTTCCTATTGTTCATCTCTTACTTTCTGCAAAGTTTGTCGCTCTGCTGGGATAAGAAAAGAGATAAGTCAGCTTAGGACTTTCTCGTACTGCATCAGAAAACTGCGCAGAAACACATTCTGAGTATTTTTCCTGAATCCCAGCACCCATAAGTCAGTGGAACACTGAATGCGAGAGAAGTCAGCCAGTACTTTTCAAAATTCTGAACAGTCATAGAGGAACAAAAGCAAACAATCTCAGTAAGTTTCTTGGGTACGTAGAAAAGCTTAAAAAACAAAGCAGTACTACATTTTCCTCAGCAAATCTTTCAAATTCTTAGATTTTAAGATAATTATTTTTTGCTGTTAATTTTAGTGCACCCTTCTACTAGAAGAAGGAATTCCTCTCCGTACCAGTTTCATCCTTTTCCTTTTGACCGCTACTGATTTTCTTCCTCCTGTTTCCTATTGGGAATAGACTATCATGGCAGAGTTTTGTTTATTTGCTTATGTACCTTTGTATTATTAATACGCTCTGGGAAGGGGATTTGTTACTTAAACTCCATTTACCAGCATTCCTGCAAAAGAAAATAAAGGGTTTTCTCTTGCATTCCCTTTGACTTAAGAGCTAAAAAAATTACCGTCACCTAAGTTGCAAAGCACTTCTTCCACAAAGAAAGTGCAGAGGACTCAGAATATTAATTAAGCTGAGAAATGCATCTCCTTCCAACCCCCTTCTCACCAGTTTAGAGCTTAAAACTGTTGTTCACCAGTCAGTATCCATCCTGTACACTTCAATTTCAGATATTTCTGCCCTACCTTTGAGAAAGGTTGGCTCAGACATGACACACACTCAATCTTCACTAAGACTTTACAGACAGACTTCATAGTTTCCCAGATTTAAGTGAGCATTTCTGCTCAAAAACTGAGAGTATATCTTTAAAGAAAGCTACATTTCCAGTTGCTCATCCATAATGCCTTTACTGTTTGTGGTTAAACCTAACCAATGATCCCTCTTGTGCAATAAATACTCAAGCTGAAAGTCTGTTGCCAAGTGTTTTAATTATTCACAGTCCCAATAAAACATAAGCACTGTCCTGCCTGAAGTCTTCAGGTATGTTTTCCATCTATGAACTGACTGATTCCCATTAATTCAGACACATTAGTTAAGCAGGGTTTGGTTGGGCTCACAGTCACATTAGGCTCAGTGTCAGATGAGCTCCTCTCAATGACAGACTTTTTTTCTCTCCAGTAATTCCGAAGGAAACCTGGCATGATTATTCTTCCATTTTAGGTATTTTTATCAGGCTTGTCTGATTGCATTCCACTTGACTGCTCAATATCCAAGTTTAAGGTAAAAATAAGTCTCTGATTTGGAAGAATTCCATATTCAAAGCCAAAGCCAACAGATTACTGCAAAAAACTCTAAAGGGCTTTGAAAAATCCAGACTTGCAGAAAGGTTGATTCACCATTGTTGATTCACCATTGACCACCAAGGTTGAGAATGTTATTTCAATATACGCTTTGAAATGATGGATTTCTTTTTAACACTATTTATTTTCTTGGAAAGACGAGAATGAATTCTCATTGCAATCTCACAACGTAAAGCATTTATTATCTATATCCCCATAGCACTAATGCATGAAACTCTTTGGCTTCAAAATAGAGATTATCAAACAAATAACCCTCACCTCACCAAAAAAGCTGAACATTGTCATCAGACATGAGATGTTTATTCATTACTATGGCATATCGACATCTATTACATAAGCTTGCAGAAGGCTTTTACATCTTATTTTACTGATTAATCTTTTTAATCAAGCAATTGAGAAAGATTTTGCTACTGATTATGATCACAACAATTATCCTAATTTCTGTAAGTCCCGTTTTTTTGTGAAAAGGTCATCTATTACAGCTTCACCTTTAGCAACTGACAGGGGTACAACACAAAAAAGAGATTTTTAAGTTTCAAGGAAGAGTATATCTGTAAGATAAATAACTGCCTAGAATATCTTTTATGCCAAATCTTTATGAATTTTATATATTGTCTTGAAGTTAATTATTAAAAGTTATCTATTGATTCATAATTTAATATATCTTGATGTCAGCCTGATTCTTTTATGAGAATCTCATTCAAGAGCAACAACAATAACATTAATATTTATTTAAAAAAGTGTTCACTCTCTTCCCCACAAAGAAAGAGTGCTATGTTAACTACAAGGCGGAATTCTTGCACCCACCAGTTCTGCTGCCTCAGAACTCTGCATGCTAATTGTTCTCCTCTACACAATAGGAAGCAAAAAGCATTCAGCATCTAGATAATGGAGAAATTCTAGGTAATCTAGAAGCTAGGCAAAATCTCGAGGCTGTGACCACTGGTCTGTAAAATAAAGTGTAAGGGCAACTTAAAGATGAGATGCAGTCTCTAGGATTATTTTGCTCTGAAAAGAGGTGGCCCAAGAAATCTATAAGTAGCAGGAAAAATGAGAGCAGGGAGCTGCTAAGCTAGCCAGCAAAATTACTTGACATTAGATTTTAAAACAATTAGAGCTTGCAACTGAAAGCATTTTTCATACTGAGAATAAATTGTAGATATTACAGAAGATTACGGGCAATAATGTATTAAAAGAGAATAAATTAATGTATGTTCTTCAACTTCTATGAAACATTAAGGCCCATCAACACCTTCTAGATATCAGAGTCCCCATACTTCCCATTGATGAAGACAAGGAGGAACTATCCAAGAATCTCCTAGAATCTTCATATAGTAATATAATCTAATTTTCATTATCATTCACCGCTTTGCCACTCAACATATATCAGGTCCACTGTTGTATTGAGAGAATCAGGAATAACTCAGAGCATGCTGCTGAAGCATGGCTATTAAGAATATGACACAAAAGCACCCTGAAGAACTCCGGAAAATTCAGAATGGGTTGAATCGACATATGGGTTGTTCGAGTTAGGGTAGTATGGTTTGGCTGCAGTTGGACTTGATGATCTTGAAAGGGAATGAAAAATGTGATTATTTTGTGTTTTTTTTTTTTTTTTTTTATTTATTTCATTTAGATTCATCACGAACACTTTCTGAACACTTATTCTCCTGAGAGAAACAGAAATAGACCCTGATCATTCCTGCCATCAGTAAATAATACTTTAAAATCTTTGAAATTTCTGGACTCTCCAGGAATTTAAAGAAATGACAAAGCAATTCCCAACCGCTTTGTTGAAAGGAGAAGGAATAGGCAGAGTTCACAGTGCAACTTTTGATTTATTTGTCTTTCTGTCTCTTGACTCTTCCCTCCCTTTTCCTTCCCCTTCTCTCAGAGAGAGATTTGTAGACTAGAACACACCTAGGATTAACATCATCGGCCTACAAAAATCAATGCAAGCTTTTCCTTTTATCCTAAACAGTGCCTCAACAGAGGATTAATTTGGATAATGACTGGATCTGAGCATAAAATAAAGAAATACGGTCATACTAGATCCCAATTAATTTCAGACAATTTTTCATTATATACAACACTTGCACACAAAATAGTCGAAGTAACACACCTGAATCTTAACAATTGAAATATATATTTAAAAAATAACAATAAGTATTATACAGATCATCAAAGAAGGCAGGGTTGCACTGGGAAGGAGAAGGCCTTGGCTTCGGGGCCTTCTGACTTTGAGAGCTCAGATCTTATTGTACTGCTACTTAGAATTCCCACAGACCTGTTTTTTTTTTTTTTTTGCAATATCTGCAATAACCAGTTGCTGAAGCCTTAATGAACCATATGCTCAGGATGGCAAATGTTCCACTAAGAAAAGTGACAAGTTCATTTACATTTTTCAAAACTCGACAATTTGCAATGAAACATGAACTGACAGTAAAACGCAAACATCTCTTTCCAAGAATATAAATCTAATTTGTGACTTACTGTACATTTCATGCTGAAGTAGAGCCTCAGAGCAGCATCACCACAAACACTGAGGGTAAGAGCATTTCAAGATTCTCCGGGTTGGAATTGTGAACGGATGGCAATGCATTTCCAGAACAGTGATTTAGTTCTTGGTAATTCCATTAAAGGTTTCTTTTGTCATGCAGTTATGACTGTCCTATTATTTCCAGCAGAAACTCAGTACTGAATCCCTTGCTGAACAAGGATTTGATCCTGTTTCAGGATCAAATCAGGACAGCTATGACTCTAGAGTTCTTGCCTTTTCACATATATATACACCCACACAGTGATTGCTCAAAAGCTCACATTGCTTCTGAGGTGGCGCAAGTAATCTAAGATGCAGACTGAGATTCTCCTGGTCCTACAATCGATTCCCTGTTTGGTTTCATTTATATTTTTGATTTATGCTTTATTTGCAAGTAAATTCCTCACAATAGGTGCAATCTCTTAATCCATTCTTACAGCTGCTAGCACATGCAGATTAGTTCCTAAAGTAGCAATAATGATTTCCTGTGGTCACTATCTATTGGAATTCATCTGAATGCTTCCAGAAGAGGTCACAATTGCTCAGAAGTTCCCTAGGTTACTTTTCCTATAAAAGCTGTTTTTGAAGCAAGAGCTTAAATAATAGTAATTCACTGCAACAAAACACAAAATAGATTATTTATCACTAAGGAAAAGTGATTTATCTTATTAATTATTGTCTTATTTTAGGAAGTTAATGAAATCACTTTGATCTTGTGTAAAGATAATTTGTCTTAAAAGATAAAATCTCTGAACTAAAGCAAACTATGTAATTAATAGATTAACCACACATCAGTAGTTATTTGTTTATTAAAAGAGTACTTCATTTCATTGTAAGAGAAGAAAGATTCCAATTTTTAACAGCCATATTTGCCAATGAAAACTTTAATTTTAGACTCTCTGAATTTTCATATTTACTATCATCAGCTTTTATGTCCCTTCAGTGCATTTATAACTATTTTGATTTATACTAAGTTAAGGGTTTCACTGTTACTGGGGAAAAAGCCAACACTAATCCTTTCAGCAGTAGAAAGGAAACTAATCACAAAATGAAATCATACAAAATGGCATCAGGCTTTGTTGGAGATGCCACAAAAAACATTCCAGGCAAAGAGACCCTACCCAATCCAGTATAACACACTGGGTTAAACAAAGTAGCTATTTGAAGAACAGAATGCAGTTAGGAACTGTCCTTTCCAAAATGAATGACAAAAGTAATGTGAATTAAGCCACTGAATCTCATGTTCTGTCCAATATTAAGTCATACGGATCACAGAATATCTATCCTGAAAGTCTCCTCCAATTGTCTCTGCTTATATGCATGCACGCTTCTTTTGGCTTTAGAATCCTCAGAATCACTGTGACCAATTTCTGTTTGCAATTTCTTCTCTCTGAGGAAGTTTGCATCCTTCACAGTTGTTACTTTTTCCTGTTACTTGATTCCTGCGACCTTTGCTTCTGCTTCTTTTAATTCCTGTACTAATTTAGAGGAGATTTGCCTCTTTCCTCAAGTTAACAGACTTTCCCATTAATTTGTTCACAGCCCTTTTCCCCCCAGCCCCTCCCCCCCCTCTTTCTGGTTTAGCTTTCTGCTTTTCTCCTATTCATCATACTCCTACTGCGGGATATCAGTGGTCAAATTCATCCTCTCTCTTACACTTGACTCTCAACTTTGAATCAAGGCTTTTGCTCACCACAGATTTAACCATTCACATTATTATTTCAGCAAAAGCTTTTCTCTGATCTATCCCTTATTGCTGACCACTTCTTTCTATCTTTCACCTACTTTTCTTCTTGCTAACTTGCTAGCACATCAGCGTCCTCCCCAGTATAACTAGCAGCATTGGAATTCCCATCTCTCCTGTCTGTTGGGGATTTCCTAAGTCCTTCCGATACAGTTTTAAATTGTATTTACACATAAACACTGAAGAAAATAACATTGTCAGTGTTTTGGTTCTTGTATGACAGCTCTCAGAAAACAGTATTAGAGGAGAGATGGATGCAGTTTCTGCGTCAATCAGTGTAAGATCAGTCTAAGGTAACAGCAGCTATAGAGGCTTCAAAAAGCACTCTCTCTCTCCAATTTATTCTCAAAATAGTTTAAAACTATTGGATCACAGAATCATTTGAGTTGGAAGGAACCTATTAAGGCCATCACTTCACCTCCCCTGCAATGAACAGGGACATCTACAGCTCTATCAGACACTCAGAGCCTGGTCCAGCCTGACCTTGAGTATCTCCAGGGATGGGGTATCCACCACCTCTCTGGGCAATCTGTACCAGGCAGGAATAGCTGTGTGACAAAGTTCATACCATCAAAATTCATTCTTGTCTTCATGACACAACACAAAGCAAGCTCTATCCTGGGTAACAAATTTTTTTTGCTTATTTTTCTTTTATATTTGTGAGGATAAGGAATAATTGTGTACATACCTGCCACAGCAAACTTAAAGTACCTGCCAAGCTCTTTGAGATATAACAATGTATGTGGAAAAACATTTACTCAAACCGTATTTTATTACACATTTGTTTATCAAATATCTGTCAAGCACATCTATCTTGCCAGAGTGCAGACTTGAAAGGTAAGAACAAGGACTGCTATGGTAAAGTAGTCTGCAGACTAACCATATCACTGTACTTAACAAATGACTTACACTCTCTGCAAGGGCAAGAGGGAAAAAAAAAAAAAAAAAAAGAACATTAACTGTGAGAGAATGGGATTTATTTCAACATTTTAAAGTTTCTTGAACCAAGTTTACAAATTGATTTAGCCTACTAGTATTTATTCAGCCCTCTCAAGGACCATCAGTTATAGCTTGCTGCTAAAAACTGTTAGATTTTTTTCCCCCAATTCCTCTATGGTTTTGTAGTTGAAAAGATTCTCTAAACTCATTCACATATTAATTCAGTGAAGACAGAGGTGAGCTCAACCCAAATTAAACCTCTAGCAAGTTCACACAGTGCCATTCAAAAGTAAGTTAGGAGAAAATTCTGAAGGACAGGTCTAGGTCAGCCCTAATTAATTGTTATTTATCAGGTATCTTGCAGTCTAACTTTACCTATTATTTTGCCTATTTATTCACAGAATTTGAATTTAATGCCCAAGAACCTTACAAGGTATTAAAATCCCAATTTCTATAATGTCACTTGTTCAATTAAAAATCAAAATTGACATCTGTGTATATAAGAATGATCCCTTAGGTTTTGCATTCTGCTGCTCAGCACTTGTGACTGTGAGCAACAGTATGGAGAATTGTAGAACACTGTTGAGAAACATATTTTCAAGCTCTTTAGATCCAGATTTCAAAAGACTTCTCATTACACACAGTAGATTTAGATCTCTACCAAATGCTAAAAAAAACTCCTTACACTGAGCTTTTAGAAGGATATAAGAGATTACTGAAAGTGAAAAAGCTCCCTGATTTACTATTGGAAATTTCACAATGGAATCTATGGATCATGGTATGTTGTATTCATTATGGTTCATAATAAGACTACAGTCCAGTAGAACGCTTATGCTCACGTGCAGTCCAAGAACGCAGGCAGGAGGATCAAAGGAGAAAGTCTTAGTTTAGACAAAACAGTTTCTGAGATCCACAACTATTTTCTGCATGCTCTCATTGCCTTTGACTTCTCTTAATTATACCATTTAGTAAATTGCTTGGGCCATGCTAATATTGAAGGTTACTGAAAATAAGACTTATGATTTCCTTGTTAAGAGGAGCATAGCGTAAACAGCTCCACTATGCATTTCAGAAGTTCTCTGGAGAAGAGAAAATGCTGTATTTGAGGTTTTAACACAGTAACTCAGAATCTGCATTAAAAATCTGACAGTTCTGGACTGTGGTCATCTTGACAACCATTTCAGAGTTATCTGACATTTATCTGTCAGCGAACCAGCAATGGTCCTAATTTCAGTAGGAACTCTGTGGTTCCCATCTCACACCACAGTGTTTTGTCAGTGTCAAACCACGGCCACAAGTAACACACTGTGATCAGCACTGCTGTTCTGGTTATTGCAGCTGGAAGAGACTAAGTCAAGCAACTCTTATCTGTATTTCTGGGACCCTGACTGGAGTAATGTGAGCACCCCATAAATCTTGATATATCCAGAGACATTGTGTTATACAGTGAGATATTCTAAATCAGTTCTAGAAAACATTAAGAGGAATATTTTTAAATGTAGATGAAGACAAAGCCCACAGGCATGTTTAAGGAATACAGTTTGCTCTACAGGGTAATTAGTCCTAATATACTGAAAAACATCCTGGGATTAATAACTCCCAGGGCAGTGTCTCATTGCAATTTTCAGAACAGTTGTTTTAGAGTTGAATATTGAAGGTAAAAGGTCTGGCAGAAGTTTTGATTACCTTTACTGATTCATTCTTAATCTTTTATTTTCTGGAGAGCTCATCCTGTCTTATTTTATTACCTTGGAAAACTTCAGCTGTATTAAACCCAGAGACAGACAAGCCTAATGTTTTTCTAATACATGAACCAGAACTCAATTGGAGGTAACAACATGTGTTCGTACTTTGGACTGTGAGTGTCAGTGTCATACATGTCTTAAGAGCTACATGAAACATGGAGAAAGCCTTTCTCCAACAAAAACTATCCCTGACTTTAAGTACAACAGTGTGATATTTAGCAAAACACAGGTTGTTATTGTTTACGAGAACAATTTCACACAATAAATGAGAAGTATTTTCTCTTTGGACTGAACACACAGGAGTCTGTTGGAATAGTGCTCTGATAGTGTGACAGAATGTGACTGAAGAATTGCATGTAAAAATACATTTCTGACAAGATCTTGTGTCTTCTCCCTTGGGGTCTCACTCTCCTTGTTGCTTCCCACAGTAGTGCAGCTTTAAAAGCACCAACTAGCCTTGGGCACAAAATGCCTAAGAATGAGATCTAGCCCTTAGACTTCAGTGCAGAGCAGTTTCTTTGAGGTGTTGGCCTGTACGTCAATTATTCTGGAAAGTGATAAAGTTTGTTTCTTGCCAGAGCAAGGATGCGTGATGTAAAATCTGGGGAGATAAGTAATAATACCAGAGACAGACGTTCATTCTCCACTGGCAGAATATATCCAAGTTTGGTAAACCAGAGGGATGACTCCAGCCCAGTATAAATGTTGCAAACTGCTATAATTTTGATCCTCAAACTTCATGGTTTTATTCTTGTGAGAGGAAATTACTGCACATTTGCATATCAAGGCTGAGATGAAACCCAGGATCATGAGGAGTTTGGACAGTAAGTCTGTACTTGCCTCACTATTCCTTAAAGTTTTCTTCTGTATTCCTATTCAGCTTTTTTCATTAATGGCTTTTTCAAATAACTTCCTGAGAGATCACAGCACATTCACACATCAGGGAATTCTATTACCTTTTGACACACAGATTTCGATCTGGGAAACAATAAAAGAAAACAAATGGATAAGAATATAGGTGTTGCTTATCTCCAAAGATGAGGAGAAAGAAAACTTGCTCTCAGATGACTCCAGGCACTGCTGTCCCCACTACCTTTTGAGTTGCTACATAAAAGCCCAACAGAATATGAGAGAATACAAGACCTTGGTAGAAACAGACTCCTAAATAAAAATCAAGTGCAGAAGAAGAAAGAATAAGCAAACACCCGCAGCAGCCTTTGCACAGCCTAAAGAGATACCAACATGATAGATCGTACTGCAGAGGATATTCTTACCAGCAAAGATTTGTTCCTGGTTGCTATATGATTCACAATCCTTCGGGAAAGACTATCTCCAGTCAAAAACATAAATCATGTGTAACAGGAGGCAAGATGACAGAAGGACTCTTAAAACTCATAGTAGATTTAGTGTAGGGATAGGAAAGCACATTCTCTTTAGAGCATGGTTGTATAATAAGATATGTTGAATCATGGACTTTTAATAGCCTGACTGCAATTCAGCCAAAAATGCTGAGATGCTTTAACTTAAAGAACTCAACAAAACCAACTCAGCAGAACTTCACCATCAAAACAGGGAACCTGATGAAACTCAAAAATTGTGTTTTACCCTTGCCTGACAAAAGAAGTCATCATTTCAGGCATCACCAGTCAGTATGTACCTCAGCTAGAGAAAGACAGAAAAAAATAACACAAAAAAATGACCCTGCACCTCATCATTTTTATTCTTTTGGCCTGAGGAAACATTCTGAACACATAGCATTCATGTATAAGAAAAACTGATCCTGGTTGTTCTGTGACAGCCTAGCTATCCAAGTAAACTACCTAAAACTGTCGCCTGAACGTGTTTCATCGGAACTAAGTCTACGTGAATACAAAGAGCTTATTTCCTATACAAGATTAGAGCTGCAAATACATTGTTCAGTGTATGTCTGCAAGACGAGCTAAAAAAAGCCCCGTTACTCATCACAAACAGAAAAAGACAGCTGATTGGAGGAAAAATAATTATTTCATACCAGACAAAACAAAATACATTCCTATTGATTTTTTTTTTTAATGAAACCTTGTTTGATTTCTTAGCTAAAAGGTAAAAGTCCATTTAAAATAAGAGCAAAAAAAAAAAAAAAAAACGCAGTAATTTAGGATCAAATGTTGAAAAATAGCCTCTAGTTTTCACCTGAAGGTGTACATCCAGCTGACATCCACAAATACCCCTAAATCTTTTTGGCAGGGCAGTGTTCTATCCTTTCACTCCCAAAGCTTGTGTTTATATTGGGGTTGTCATGATCCAGGTGGAAAAGACCTTGCACTTGGCTTTGTTCTGCCTCATGAGTTTCTCGTGGATCCAACACTCAAGACTGTCTAGTTCTATATTTTATGATTAAAGTGATGGAGCCTGGAAGCCAGACAGCCAAATTCCATCCGCAGCTTATGGCAAGAACTGGAGGCTTGATGAGGACCTGGAACACTGAGCCCTGAACATTTACAGTGCTTAAAAACTTCCTTGTGTAAGAGTGCCTGCATATGTGTTAACACGCTTTGATCAATTTCACATGTAACAGTTGTCTGTAAACGTTTGAATATCTGTATGCATATCTTTATAAAAGTATGCACACAGACATAATGTCACTCAGACTTTACATGGTATCCTAAAGCTCTGTGCTAAGGTGTCAGTGCAGCACCTCCACTGTGAATAGATTAGAGGATCAGTCTCCCTTTATTAGACTGTAATATGCTTAAGCAGTGACTCGAAGAGATGAGGGTATTTCTCATTCTCCAGCCACACTCAGTTATGTGACTTGTGTACCAAGATCGTCTTTGTAAAGTTGCATTTCCTCTATTTAATACTTTTTTGTTAAGGTTCAAATTGAGATCATCATCCAGCTCACAGTTTATTTATAATTTCCTATAAGTATTAAATGTATAATATAATATTTTTTGGAAATCAGTAAGTGAAAAAAAAAAAAAAATAAACCTCCTAGTGGCCTAATTAGCATTTGTTTTAATAGGACAATTCTGAAACAGTTTTTGTTTTAGTACAGCCAAAACTATGGGAATTGAATTCTAGAAAAAAAAAATCTTCAGAGTGTGATAGAACAGTACTTCGTAGTCTACACCAATAGATTCTGCAACATCAGTCTGATCCTAGACCGTAATATTACTTCAATTTAAATCATGAAAAAGAAATGAGAGATGTAGATGGAAAGTTCAACATTATTTCAAGCTCCCATGTCATCCTAGAGCTTTCTCTTTTGAAGCACTCTAGAATAAACCATATCATACCTGTAAGAGGTAAGCTGCAGGCTGCCAATGTAGCAAGGGATATGTGGGATTAATGAGGGTATGAAAGTAATTTGGTCTGAGACAAGATACAAAACTAATGAGAATATCACTGTGCAAAATATCATATTCATTAATTATAACTACTTAAGCAATACAAGCACTCATCTTCCTCATTGTAAGCATCCCATTTATAATTATGGCCAGACAACAGAAAACTTTTCCTTTTAAAGAGAGCTTTAACAAAATATTTCTGCTTCAAAAGGCAAAATGAGAATAAAACAAAAGAAAAACAAACAGCCACTGCTAAAAGGCAACATCATATCAAAATAACCTTTTAGTAGTTTAAAATAGCATAATATTAGAAGGCAGGGGAAAAATTTAAGAACACTTTATGTATACATATTTGGAATGCTGCAGTAGTGACTCCACCTGAATATTACAGAGAAAGGACTGAAAACTCATGCAAAAAGGCATGTTTACTAAATGGATACATTGATCACTGAACTTTACACAGCATCAAATTGTAATGAACTGCAATGATGTGAGAAGCTTTGGTTGCTTATGTAAAAGTTCTAAAGAAAGTAACCTGTGAATGTAAGTCTGTGATTTATCTCTTCGTAAATGACAACATATTAAAAGAAAAAAGAACAAAACAAGAAAGAAGTACTTCTGATTAACACCAATGGTCACTACGTATGAGGTAGTAAGAGAAGAGAAACCAAAGTGGTAAGATTTATCTGGCCTGGTGGGGAAAAAGGATTCTTATTCTACAGAGAGATTACTCTGAGTTTATTCAGGCAGAAGACTGAACAGTCCAGGTTCTTCCATCACAGTCAGTCATGCTCATAGCTCCCCCAGAAAACCTCCTATATCTGTAAGAAATCAGGACTGAGCAGCCCACCTGTAATAGCAAAAAAAACACTACACTTTTTGTCTAACTAATGCAATATCCAAAAGCCTTGCCCCGAATATTATAGTGCTTTTTACACCATTCTGCTAGAAAGATAATTTTGTTGCACACATTTGGGCAAACTGGTGCCAGTTAACCATAAATGCATACTTACTGTGAGGTACCAGACCTCACAGGAAATTATTTGAAAGAGCTCATTAATAAAAATATTGAATAGTAATACAGAAGATTTTTTTTTTCTTTTTATAAAATGGAAAATTGTGGCAAGTAGAGTTATTGCCCCAAATCTGTATGATCCTGGGTTTCAGCTCAGCCAGCACAGGGACTTGTGGTACACACTTGAGGCCACATCTAGCTCTTCTCAATGTTATTTAAAGTGCTTAATAGCAACTGACACTCCAAGCAGAGATAGCAACACACTTTACTAGTATTTGTTTCAGCCTTGTCCAGTGCACTTGGACTGTGAGGTGTAAAAGGAAGTCAGTCAAAATTATGTTCTAAATTTCTTTTTTGTAAATATGCTTTCTTAAAGTGTTATCAGATAGAATACTAATTTTCTCAGCCAAAACAAACAAACAAACAAAAAAATCCAACAACAACAAAAAAACCACGACCACCACCACCAACAACAAAAACATGACTACAGATAACAAATACAGAAAGCATAATATCATTACAACTACCATTGCTATGGTGGTGCAGCTGAACTGTGTTCTTTTGGCCGTAAAGATGCTTAGACTCTGAAACTGCAATCCTTCCACTTAAAGGGACTCTGCAAATTACAATTAAAATTACTGTTGGGGTTGCAAGTTAAAACTGCAGAGATTTTTAGAATTGTACTTCATGATCCAGCATTTAGAAGGAAGTAGTCTTCAGGAAAGAAAGATTGCTTATGCACTGAAACAATATATCTTTGAAAAAAAACCTCATTGTAACACAACAGAATGCACAGCAACAACAGCAGAGCAGTGAGGTCCTGGGCTGCAGCCAAGTGTGGATAAGCTCAAATGCAGCAGTCATGGGCACAGAAACTAAGGAAAGAAGCTGCTTATCTTTAGGATTCAGGTAGGCAGAGATCTCCAGCAAGATAGCTTTGCCTCCACTGCCAACCTTTCAATGAGGTCTGGGAAGGGGTGGATCCCGGCTTCACCACTTCCAATTACTCAGGAACATTGCATGCACCTGAGCTCCCCTGGGTCGGCCCTGCCTTCCCTCCAGGTGCTCAGTCTGTTTCAGGCCACGACTTAGCACGTCCAATACCATAATCAATCAGTCGATATATAATCATAAATTCAAAAGCTTTTAGACTGAATATATAAACAAAGAACAAACAGATAAGTGATTAGAGCTGTACAAAAGTTGCCTGATGGAGAAACACTTTCCCAACTAAATAAACTACTGAAATAAAAGATTTTTTTTGAGGAAGATAGCAGCGTTCATATTGACCAGGTCCTAGGGAATCCTAGGGCTGCTAAGTGCTGCTTGGCTGAGGTTAGCATGCCACAGTGAGACCACACACAGAAAAGCTGAACTAAAATAATTAAAAAAACATCTTATTAAAGTACAGCACACCTGCATTTTTTTTTTTCCTGCCGCATACAACAAAGGAATGTAACACATACTGCTATTTTAGGTAATGATGTGCACATAAAAATAAAAAACCTGTGCAAATGAACAAGGTTTATAAAAAAAAATATTAATCAGTAAAAATAAAGTAATTCTCTTGCTGATGTTTAGTTTAATTACAAAACTCTACGGCAAACATTGCCATTTTTGTCCCAACATGCTGCATTTTCTGGTGAAGTTAAAAGCTTTCCACCTCACTTGAAATTTACTTATTTAAAAATCAATTCTCCTCATAGCCACAAACAGCGGAGGAAATTGAGCTGTTTTAAATCAATGCTCAGAACGCTTTGCTCAATAGTATTCCTTCTCTACTGGAAATATTAAGCTTTTATTTTTTACTAAAAATAAAAGTCTACACTTTGTCTACCATAAAAACACAATCCAAACAAAATAAAGAAAAAAAAAAAAAAACAGAAACCCAAACATACAAAAAATAGCAGTTCTAACCCTAGAACTTGCAATTAAAGGTGTTCTCTTGAGCTGACAGTACTGCAGAAGACCTCACCATGGGGAATCTGACAGGAAGGCATTAAAAAACACCTATAAATATAGGTAAAAAAAAAAATTGAAAGCCCTAAATCAGCTGCAGATGTGGGAATGAATTTGCCATCATAGTGCAGTGAATAAGTAGAAGCAATATACTATGAACTGATTGAAAATTACCTGCAATATTGCTGTCACTGTGAATCTTGATGCTGAAGTAATTTTTTTTTCCTGAAAGCATACTGCATAAGAACAGTGGCTCTAAGCTACATCCTGAGATCTTGAAGACAGACAGTTTTTTCGCCGTAGGGTCAAAGATTAATTACTTAATATTGATACATTTCTGAAGCCAATACTACGTGCAATGCTAGGATAACAAGGCTAGAGATCTGCTTTTATTGCCAAAAGTATATTCATTCTGCTACTGCTCAAAGCCTTCTTTTAATAAAACAAGCTTTATAGCTATAAAGTTCAACACTTGACATGAACCACCATGAGCTTCAGAAATGTTCAAATGAAATTTAACTGTTTTATTAAAAAGAAATACAACAGGAAAATATAATCTCTTGCAAAGCAGCCTATGGGAAAGATGCTATGAACGAGGCCTGGAGATGGCTGCAGAATTTGTAATTTAAGAAATAAATGAATGAAGAAATAAATGGATAAATGAAATAAACTTGGGACAGCGATACGAGGGCATGAAGGTACTTCATGATTTCCTTTGCACTAATCAGGACTGTGCTGCTAACTGGGATCTCCCTTAGAGGCTGTGCCACAAAGGGCTGTTGGCAGTCCTCGTAAACACACCACAGAACTCTTGGCTTCCTCCGTCAGATTCTAGTGAGATCTCAAAATAGAAAAAAAAAAAAAGTCAGAAGTACAATATCTGTTGATGTAGCAGATCGCAGATTAGAATAAGCTTCCATGGCAACCTCCTCAGCCTTCTATCAGGAAAGATACCCAACATATTTCATTTGCTCCTTATAAAAAAGGCAACCTGCTACTTGTTAGTGTGTTCATTGCTTCTCTCATATTCTCTGAGAAAAGAAGCAACTGTATCTTCAATAAGGCATATCAACATTATAGAAAGAAGAAAGTGCACAAACTACATGGAACCAACATATATAACTGTAAAGAACGTGTTTGGGAATAACAATAACTAGGAAATTATTGTGTATAATGTACACTCTGATTTTTTGTTTAGGAGAGTTGAATCTCATAAAAAGGAAGCACCATAACTCGCAGTACATCATGCACATACCTTTGAAACTAATGGAAACTAAATTACTCCTTTAGAAAAACTATAAGGCTTGCTCCTCCACCTACATCAAGACTCACTCGGTCACTCTGAGACTCCTTGCCATTTGAAAAAGACTTCCTTGCTGAAACATTACCTCCGGTTCCCTTCATCCACTGCACACAGGACTATAAACTGAGGGGATTCCACATGTTTTCAAATTAAACTCTTCATTATGTGAATAAATTGGTAAAATGATTAGCTGGAGCTACTTCCTCACCAGGTGCATTCAAGAGAACTCATTCTGAAAGAAATCCCATCTGAGCTTGTATCCCTCCCTATGAGGTCTGTACAAGTTGCTGAAGATGCAAGATTTATATGAAAGGCCCCTGGCATCGTTTGCTGCCACAAAGTGTCACATACATCATCACGTGCACCCCTGTGTCAGGCACTCCCTGTTACACAGCCAGAAGTCCTGTGTCTTTGGCAGGAGACTCAATAGCCCTGGAACTTGCATACTGCTCTGTTGCAACTGCACACCTACTCCGAGCCAGATGCACAGATGGTTAAATCACTGGAAGCTGTCCTCAGGAGCAAGGCACAGCCCTGAACTCTAATTCTTCTCTTTATATCCCTAGCTGTAATCAGCATATAAATAGAAGCAAGTGTTCTCTGGCCTGCCTTATTTACTGCATTATAAAATACTTTTGTTTCCATTGGAAAATTCCTGGTACTGCTTATAAAGCATTTGACTCCATCAGCGATATGAACTACATCTCAAAAAATGAGGAAAAAAAAAAAACCCACACAACTGGGGCCAGCATCCTAGCTGCTAATGCAATGAGATAGAGTGGATTAATATACAGAGAGGATCACCTTAGGATGGAGGTCTTCCATCCGCATTCAGTTATGTCCTTGGTGACTGTTTTCTGTGGCAGTTCTGAGATATTACTTGTCAATTTCCTCAGACCTATTTTTCAGTGATACTAAAAATATCTATCAAGTAAATGAAGGGAGGTTTTTTTCCATTTAAGTACAACTGATGTGAGGTCACAGGATCTGTGGTCTGTAAGAAACAGAACACAGCAGTTACAGGCACTCAACATGCATTACAGCAATTGTGCCTGAGCTACAAAAATGTTTTGGTGGAACTGGTGATACATAAATGTTTTATTACTAAATGGAGCACTGTCATGCCAGCTCAACATAGAAAACAAACACAGTTTTCATGTTTTCATCTGGACATTTTCATAAAGGCTTTGTAGTTTATTTACCCATTCACAGAGAGTTACCTACCATAATGAAAGAAAGACACCATTTTACAGACCTAAATAGAACTAACTCAAGTGACCAGTGCAAATTAAAACCCGGAAAATTCTTCACTGTATTTAAGAAAACAAAAGCAAAAATAGGAGGAAGAGAATGCCCTGTTTGTAATTAAAACACAGAAAGCAAGAATTCTGCAGTGAAAATTCAGTGTTTTTTCAGTAGCATTTCACAGATAATATTTGCATATGCATTTATATGCTTTAATAAGGATTATCATTATTTTAGGAATTAATTGGACACACCAAGACAAGTATTTTTAATTGATTGTAAACCTACCAGTCTATCTCACAAGATCTCAGTGTACATCTGCTGTTGTTCCAAAATTAATTGCAGTCTATACACTATAAGACAATCTATACTTATTTCTTCTTACAGAAAATCAGTCATTTGCACACACTATTGAAAGGTATGTGGAACAGCTTAGCATAATGAGAGTCAGAGGTCTGATGGTTTTATATGAATCTATCACCACATACATTATGTTCCAGATGTATCTGAAATCACTACTATGCTATAGTTGCTATTCATATTAGCAGGTAAGCTAAATCATGTCTTTAATACACAATTCTAAACTTCTGTCCTTAAAGCAGAAAGTCATTCCTTTTCCTAGCATCAAAGTACATTTTGTTTGCATTTATTTTTTCTAATGAGCATATTCCCAAAAATATCATAGCAAACAAGTTACACAACAGTATTTATCGTTAGCAAAAGAAAGAATAACAAAAATAAACTGTCCTTTAATGTCACAAGTATGTTTTCAGAATCACCAGGAAAGCAAACAAACAATGCTTTCCCACAGTGCTTTTGATTTGTTTTTAAGGAAAGCTACTCTGGAGCTAATTATTTCCTTCATGCACATAGAAATAGGGACAAAAAGAGCATGGAGAATACTTACACAGATGCTTATGTGACTAAGATAGTCAAGGAGTTTTGATTATTGTGTAAAACTCATCAAATCAAAAAACATCCTCATGAAATATCAAATACGATACTACTGACTATCCAGGTATATATAGGAGTTTGAATTTTAGCTCAATTTCATGGCCCAGGAAACATAAATTTTCACACCTTGCATTAGCGTGTTCTAGATTTAAGGTACTGAATTAAAAAACAACAACAAACAACAAAAAATCTCTGAAGTTTACTTAGATGAAACTCAGAGGGTAAGTATAATAAAAGGCACCAGACCTTTACCAAAAACAAGAGGATATTTTACAAGTACTAGTCCAAATTCTGGCTTTCTCAGTCATACACATAATCCACCTCCTGGGCAAGAAATCCAGGACAAAAACTGCAGAGATTTGCCAGATCGAGCCATGACTCCTCCTACTCTGTCCCTGAGACTCAGGGCACACAGTGTTACAATCAGCCTCACCTCTAGGAAACTGTATCTACTACAGCCCACCTACTTCACCAGAGACATGGATGAGAGTTCCTACATAATATTTTCTTTCATCAGCACTATCGCAATAAAAGTGGCAATAGTTCTCAGATTAACAATACTTAGATAACATTAAAATAAAAAAAATACATCTAATGCTCTTGTTGGGTTTATGTCATCACTAAGGCTGGAAAAAACCTCTACTATCATCCAGTCCACCTGCAATTTACCCACCTAACGCTGTAGATAAATAGCTTTGTTAATTTACAGCACTTGCATATTACTAAGAGGCAATTCTGGACAGAGGACAAACAGTACCTTCACACCTCCTCAAAGCCTCCACCAGCTTTATCAAAGCATGCTAACAACTCAGATTCATAAGCTGTTTATCAGCTTCATCATTAGCAAAGGTACAGCCAGAAGGCGCTCAGGTCTCACAGTCACTTACCTCACCACACGCTCTCATCCTATTCTTCCTTTCCAAGGCCTTGTTTTTCCTCCACCAGCTTAGTGTGCTTCACCTCACAGAACCACGTGGGCCACTCAGAGGGAGAACTTCACCAGAAAATAACGCAGGTTGGGCTCTGCCCCTCTGCTTTCAGGGTAAACCATCGTTAGGCCCCGAAGCTGGCACAGCTGACAGCACAGGCCGCGCTGAGGGAAAGGCCTCAGCACACAGCTGCTCCCAAGGGGAGCTCCCCCAGACAGCAATTAGCGCTGCTGGAGGGGCTCTGATTAACTAATGCTACCCACCTGGCTATCAGGAAGGCTATAATGTTGCCTTAAAAAAAAATAAAATAAAAAAGTGCTTCTCCAAGTTCCTTATTTTACTGTCGAAATATGAAGATTCCTTAAGAGCCGCTGTCCCTTGCTGGTGAGCTACTTGCTGTCCTCACCCCACACCAAGGGCCAGGCCTGCCCTCCATCGCACAGCTTTAACATGGAGTTTGGATTTCTGAGCATTACCTGAGAAACGTCTGTGTAAAACGACGGGTGCTTCAGGGCCCTAGAGGCTGCAGTCACAGGAGGGAAGCAGCAGGTGTGGACCTGGACGTGATGGGAACCTGGTAGAGGTAGGTTTGCCTGTTCCATTTTTCATTCTCTTCTTACACAAGAGATGTTGTTCTCTGCGTTTTGCTAAAATGTATAAGTAATGCAAAGAAATAAGTGGCACAGACTGCCCACGGAGGTGGTGGAGTCACTGCCCCTGGAGGCATTCGAGAGCTGTGGGGTTGCTGTACTCAGGGATGTGGTTTTGTGGGCATGTACAGGATCTTTTCAGTCAGGGCCTGAACCAGTGGTCATGCACCTGGTGAAGGGACACAGTCAGCCCTGGGTGAACATGGGTGGAAGCAATTCATCTGTGTGAGCAGGCTCCACTACTCTCTAACTTTATTAAAGGTCTGGCTGTTGGAGGAGAGGGTTCTTTATTTGGACATTGCCTCCTTTGGAGTGTTTGACAAGCCCTCATCCTCAGAAAGGGGTAAACAACTCCATCTTTATTATTAGCTTTTTATCTCAGTCTTTTGTGAGTGTTCCCAAGCTGATTTAAAGCAGCAATGCTTGCTATTGCTTTTTTTTTTTTTTTTTTTATGAGGCAACATTAATGGTAGGTGGACAGTTGGTCTAGTTCATTGTACAGGTCCTTTCAAGCCTTTATGATTTGAAGTGATTACCACGCTGACTGAGCAGTTTGGGCTAGGAAGTAAACAATAAG
The DNA here is from genome assembly GCA_023055505.1 of Callipepla californica brunnescens. Taxonomy (NCBI): domain Eukaryota; kingdom Metazoa; phylum Chordata; class Aves; order Galliformes; family Odontophoridae; genus Callipepla; species Callipepla californica. The sequence goes on from JALIRH010000013.1 coordinate 8,952,411, forward strand.
GCAGGATGACTTGGTTTGCCCTTCTGTCTGCTCGGGCCAACTGCTGACATGTATTCAGTTTGTTGTCAAACAGGACGCCAGACCCTTTTCTGCAGAACTGCTCTTCAACTCCTTGTTGAAGAGCAACTACAGTCTGTACGGACTTCTACGGCTGCCCTGTCCTAGATGCAGAGCTCAGCATTTGTTCTTGCTAAACTGTCAAGCAGTTGGTGACTGCCTAGCTCTCTAATTTGTCATGAACACCTGTTCAGGCTATGTAGTGTACTTGCTATTAGCTTTGGATAGCAAATTGCTTTGACTCATTTTTTTAATCTAGTTTGCAACCTTCAAGAGGGGGGAGTGAAAGGCAGACAACATAACTGATACATTGCAGGCTTTAAAATGCTGCATTTCTGAACATTGAGGAATTTAATACTGTTCCTTAGGGTACTGCTTCCTCAATTCATATTTACTGCTTATACTTTAATTGTTATTTAATAGATGCTATTTAGTAGTGTTCAATTTCTTTCTTATTTGTTCTGATGACTTCTTAAAGTACTGAGTTTTATTAGTATGGATATTTTGTGAAGTGGATTTTTGGTAAATGAGCTGGCTAAAACAAAACTTGAAAATATGGGAGCATTTCTCCACGTATCTATTTGGGCTGTGAATAACAAAATGCATTATTTGGCTAATAACCATGTGATAAGAAGCTTAACTATTGTTAAGATGATAGGCAAGGTATGGCACTTCAAAATGGTATAGCAAATGCAAATATAACATGTGGAAATGAATCTGCTTTTGCATTTGTAACAAGTAAGGAAGAAACCCTACATATTTAATAAATTATTCATGGTGTGTGGTTCACTCAAACTGATGTTAATTTGACCTTGACTTGCTTTTATTGTGATGTAGAGAAATTATTCCTGTGCTCTCTGTGAACATGTTAGAGCTTGGCTGTGTCACTACTCCAGCATGATCTCTGAACTCTTCTTGGTCATTATTATTTAAAGAGAAAACATAGCAGGTATTCAGGAGCACATTTACATTTATTTTGTATAAAAACAAAATGCCCTAATTCCCACATCAATATGGGAACTGTGTTTTTTGTACCTGTTATGTTTTTTTTCTCTTTGTGAAGGTAGGGAAAATTGGAACTTAGGAAGTAGTGTCATACGCTGCCTTGAATGCAATTAAACTGTATCATTACTCAGATTTATGAAAGTGTTTATATTTTATATCCTATTTGCTTTAATCCTCCACCCACATTTTAATTCTGAGATGAGTACTGTATGCTTGGAATAACATATCATATAGGCAGGATGTCTTCAGTTTAAGTTACTTAATGCAGCTTTCAGCTTTACCTCATAAATTAGAGTAAATATGTAGGAAATTGCTGTATTGATGTCTTAATTAATAGTCAACTAATATTAACTTCAGTTTCTTCTCCTCTTCCCCCCTTCTCAGTTATAGAACAATTCAGTCTGAAATACCTTTTAAAAATACAGTTATCATGCTTATAGTAATTATTGCAGTCATGTTTTTTGTTGTGATGTACTATTTTAAAAGAGCTTTATTCAGGTTGGCTCATATCAGTAAAGGCATTATGTGCATGTTGATTTTCGGATATACAATTTATATGATAACTCCTGTACTAGTCTTGTACTGTGTTGTAGGGCTTTGTGTCTTATCAGAACAGTGAGATTCCTGATGGCAACCTTTACATAGACTCACACATTCTTATTTTAATTGAATCAAAGCTAAATTGAAGCTGTGGGTTGTCATTCACCAGAAAGTCTGAATAGCAAACCACAAGGTTATTGCTGACTTCTTAAATGTTATTCATATTCAACTTCATACCTCCAATTCAACTGCAGTAAAATGCCTCACATAAAGAAACCTTAATTTGCTAACTAAACCCTGCTAAGGTTATGCCAAAGTTGAACAAATCCTTACTACTGTTTCTAGGATCACCTTAAATTGATGTAAGCCATTAAGAATAGTATCAATGTGTTTCTGTTGTAGTTATTATTGGCACTACTTATTATGATGCATGTAATTTAGTTGATTGTTCACAAGTTATAAGGAGGATCTATTACACAGATATTTTTAATATATTTCATTAGACTTCAATAGTATTGAATTACGTGAGATATTTGGAAGAAGAGGAGGAGATAATTTTCATTCATGCACAAGATCTCGTACTGCTCATAAGATGGAAGTTCAGTGATTGTAGATTTTTGGTTCTGTGATGACAAACTTTGAAATGAAGGTGTGTTTTCTCTCTGTGTTAGAAAAAAACATTTTCTTACTGGTAGTTGCTTATTGATTAGGATATCTGATAAAGCTGGGTTCTGTTCTTTGTTCTACTAAAATGAGGGCAACATTCCATTGCAGTCACTTTACTGCCCTGGAGTGGGAATTAGACTTTGACTTTGTCACCTTGCAGCCTACCGGTGTAGGCACTCTCCTCAAAAAGTATTTCCAGTATCAGACAAAACAGATGACATCCCTGTGAATTGTCTTGGCATGTTGTATTTTGCAGATGCTGCCTACCCTTACTTTTTTTTTATGTATTCCCAGCAGATCTAGTTCTAAGTGTTCACAACTTTAATGTTTTATGTCTTGGTGCAACTAATTAATTGAATAACAAAATATTCTTTCAGCACCATACAGCTAAAATTTGAGAAAGGCCTATTTTATCAAACTCTGTTCTTATTATTTTTTATTAATTCAAGCCACTGATGGGAAAACTTCATCCATAATAGTCTTGTTGGTGCCTGGTACATGGGTTGCTCAAAAAGTAATACCCCTATTTACTTCCATGGAAACTACAACAGATACAAAGAGCACATTAACAGTAATTTATATAAATTCTCAGCTACAAAACACTATTTTTCAACATAATCATCACCATCATCTATGCTTTTTTTTTTTTTTTTTGCCAGCAATGAACAGAAGTATGTATACTGCTCACATAATATTCTGTGCCAATGGAGGTGACCTGCTGCTGTTGTGGGGCAATTGTGTTGTGTCAATGGAGATGACCACTACTGAAATGCACCACCCACTGCCTCACTGTGCAAACGTGCAGTGTTTGATCTCCATAAACGTTCAGAAAATACTCGAGTGTCAAGGGGTACGATTTTATTCTGAATGGAGGAATTAAATGACACAACATTGTTTCATACATCCTTCCATGTCAGACTGCTTCTCTGCTGTGGTCTGTCACACAGCAAGAAAATGTAAGGGAAGATTGGTGGGAAGGTTTTATTTCTGCTGCCATTTCACCAACAGTCACTTCTGATGTTGTGTGTGGACATAATAAAATAGGAGGCATTACTTTTGGAGCAGCCCTTGCCATTTTGAAATGCCGTCTCTATCAAAGCAGTGTTCCCCTGCTATGATACTGGGAATTAACACAAAAATAAGTTGTATCATAGGGTGTGAATTGTAAGTATTTGTTCCAACTGTAAGCTAGGTAGGAATCAGCAAAGTTGGTGAAATTTCCTGTGTTAATTTATTGCTATTGCTTAAGTGCAAAGTGAGTTACAGCTGAGCATTACCAGAAAATTACTGATCTAATCTGATGTGCTACGTGAGTTCCAGTCACTTGTGCTGAAGAGTGATGAATAGAGAATGAAGCAGGAATACAGAGTTCATAGGAATTTCAGGAGAAAGGAGACTTTGTCCTATTTAAAAAATACAAAATAAAAACATAACTAAAGGTAGGGTACCAGACTACCAGGGTACCAGAGAATGGAAGAGAGCTTAGAAAAGAAATTATTGGCCCTGAAGCTAAAGTGTTCATATAAGCCAGCTAGAAACCAGGAGACTTCTGCATATCAGAACAAATGAGGTTCACAGCTGGTGGGGTAGCAAGGAGGAAGAAGAAGCTGCTTTTAGAAAGAATCCTTTCTGAAAGTCTTGTTGCCCGTGCTGACAGAGTGAACAAAGACTTCTCTTTTTTTAACAGAAAAGCACCATGTGAAATCCGAGCAATGTTTTGTAGTGAGAGTTAAAAACATTAGTGGAATATTTGATGCGGACCTGGGTAAATTCTGTGTGCTTTTCTCTGAATTATTAATTCATTTTTCTGCAGCTTATCATGTCTTGACCTTCTCCTATTCCTGCTAATGCAGTCTTTGTACTTGAAATGTAGGAAAGTGTTTAAAAACTTAGCCTGAAACTATTACAAGAAAGCGATTAAAAGGAACATGATATCAGCTGAAACTTAGCCTATCATTGACTGTAATGTCATAGGTTGTACAATAATGAGCTTAACTGCAGCAGGAATCATGCTCTTCCTCTGTCTTAGGCAAAGGGCAGTGTGACCAGGATGAGTAAGACACAGGATGACTATTCTGTGCAGAGTTAATAAATCAATGATTTCCTGGGGCAGGCATAACCTCAGGTGGGCTCTGTCTGAAGACTGTGAGAGTAAACAGCAGAGTTAGATCAGACTGAAAGAGAAGTGTTTCCTGACTATAGGAGGAAGAAAGATTCCAAAAGCTGTTTCATATCTCATACACATATAATCTCCCACATCTTATATTTTTCCTCAACTCTTGTTTTAGTATCCTGTGAATGTGTTCCTATTGAGAACTTGTGCTCAGTGAGATGTGTAGAAATTTCTGTGTTTTGTTTAGGTGACTAGCATTTTTTTTTTTTACTAGATGCATTTTTGTTGCTTTCAGAGAATGAAAGCTGGTTAAATGTGGCAAAACAATCCCCAAACAATCTACTAAATTTCAGTTGGACTTTAGAGAACAAATGAATATTGGTTTTTTTTTCTCTGCAGGTATTTGTGCAGAATAGAGTTCTCCTAAAGAGCTCTATTGTTTAAGATGTGCATGTAAAGAAAGTTCTTTGTGGGAAGTAGCATAGAAATCAGTTATTTCCACTACCGTAGTCCAATTGTTTACAAAGGCAGCGTTCCTTTCTTGATTTCAGGTTTTATGTTGCATGAGTAGTGCTGTGCGATGTGACTCTTTTCAGCACGCATCATTAATAATACTGAACTACAAATATTACAGACTTATTTTGTGGTGTTTTTTGATGAGCTTTTATGTTAGTGAGCACATTAATAACACATTAATACATTAATGTTAAAACAATAGATAACAAAACTTTAATAAAACGTAAGCATTCTTCCATTCCATAAAGTTAAACTGATCAGAACTTTTCATAATATGGTATTTAACCAGTTCAAATGAAATCAGGCCTATCCAACTGAATGTAAATGTCATAATTCAAGAAGAGATCTGTGAAAAACCATCTTCCATTCCTTAGAAAATGAACAAAATGCAGCCTTGATACAAAGACATCAGAACAGTACACTTTGAATAATTCCTTTTAGGGGTTGCTTTGCTTGTACTTGTTATCCCTCCAGATGGTAAACGTTTTTCATGATCCTTTCCCAATTGACCTATAGAGTTGTGGCTATTACTTTTACCAGTCGTAATCAGGAGAGAAAAAAGCTGATGGTGGGAAATAGAAGTATCCATATCATTTTTTTTCCCATTTCTCCGCCTGGTTAAATAACAATAATTTTCCTTAGCACAACTTCAGTATCTTACTCTGAAGTTGAGCCATTGCTTGGTCTCTGCCCTTCACGTGATGTTTGAGAGTGTATTGTCTGGGATAATCTATTAACAGTTTTCCAGGACATCTGTTGTGACTCTCATCTAACAGCATGAACAAAAATGTTCTTAAGGTGTTAATAAAATAAATCTAGCTTTGGGAGTTTGAGTCTCTTCTGCAAAGTCCCAAGATGATTTAACTTCTGCTCTGGTCAGAGAAAATGTGTATTTAATGTGTACAAAGAAATCTTCTGTGGCTTTCACACACAGACTCTTTATATAATTAATAAGCTTCAGAGCTGTAACTCACAATTTCCAGTGTTCCAGTGGAAGTAGTAATGCTGTGGAATGCATTCTGTTGATTAACATTACTGAATGGGGAAAAATGTTCTGAAAAAATGTGTAACTTTGCTTTGAATGGCTGTATTTCTAACAAAGCTACACATTTGTCACAGCTATTACAATGGAATTTACTGGCTTATCCTAATTCTATCAGTTTAGATACTGGCTGTTGGGCAAGCTGGAAACTACTGCCTAAACAATAAAAGAATACTGTATTTGATACATCATACATAATTTCAGGCTTGGTTCTGAGTTTGGATTACTTGTTTGTATGACACAACGTTATCCAGTTCAGGTTGGTAAAGGATAAATTACTGGGCTGTAACTTGTTTAATTCAGAAATGCTCTTAAACTTGGGATCACAGAAGCATTGCCCTAGAAGTGCCTATTTATCTCTACTTGCTGCAAGACTTACTGAGATAAACAATTTGTAATTAGGCATCTGTGTAGAGATGAGTGGATGCAGGCAGAGATCTTTGTGTGAGTGAGGTATGCAGACTACGGAAACCTTTGTCATAGTAAAGATTTTTTTCGGCAAATACTTTTTCAGGTGGGTTTGTGTAGTGCTCTTACTGTGTAGATGCTCAGGCAATGGTAACACCTTCTTGTAGATAGCCCTGGTGGTGGGTTTTATTCTCTTGCATTGGGCTTCAAGGAACAATCTGATTTTTAGTTGTGACCATTTCAAAAAATAAATAAATAAAAAATATTATACATCACATTTCAGATTGAAAAATTTGCTCAACCAGTTGTTTGCATATTTGAACAGCAGTCAGCACAAATTCACCTTGAATGTACACCTCCAGAATAATCCCTGCCTGCATGAGTACTCAGGGTAAACATCTGCATTTGCTAGAGAGACCCCAGAGCAGTTCTGTGTCTCTTGGTATGCTTCTTTGTTTTTAATCTGAGGGTCCTGCACCTTGGTATTTCATTGGGAAACTTACACTGTGTACAATGGCAGTAAAAGAAAAGAAAAATTAAAGAACCTATTTTGTGAACTGTGAGAACACGGAATAATTTAATAATTTAAAAGATGGCTCCACTTTGTTTTTGAGCAATGACTCTTTGACCTATTTTAGGAATTTTTTTTATAACACTTGATCTTTGTTATTTCTAGTAACCTCCTCCTGGTAATACTAGAGGGAATAGATTTCACTGATTCTCAACCTTAGTGTCACCTCTTCAATCCCACAGAATTCTGCCTTTACTTCTATTGTGTCAGGTTATGAAATGGAGCTTTTTAGTTTTTTAATTGTGAGGAGAGGAAAAGAAACCACAGAAAGAAAATAACACCAACCTCAAACACGCGGAGCAAGCCTGGTTTTCAGAAGCATTATTAACTTTTTCAGCCTCTGTAAAGTGTAGGATTGCATTTATTCTGTAGGCAGTCTCGTGTGAGGACTGTGGAATGGGGACAGCATTGCAAGAGCTGATTTTCACACTTTTTGACTAAATTTAGCAACATATAGACAAATATTTAGGAAATTCTTCCTCAGTTGACAGGAGTGCTTTCCTGAAGTATCCTTGTTGAATTCTTGTTTATCCACACCCACTTGTGAGATGCTAAACACCATTTGGGGAACGTTGCTTGTGCAGTCCGATTGCTGATCCTGCTAAGAATAGGAAATACGATTTATTACCCCCCTGGTAGTTACCCATGCTACAAGATCTGCTTCCTTACCAAGCAGTGTATTTCCCAAGTTTAGTAGAACTTCAAGGATGCTGCAAAATAATATTTTGCTGTTAATACCGTTAATATATAATAAATATTTCATACTGAGATGAACATAGGTTCTGAATCTAAAAGACCGTGTAGTATGGAACTTTAAATTGGGAAATGAAATATGTTTAAATTGCACTGAAGAAGGCTCTTATTAACAGCTGTTAGCATTCAACTTGGCATTTTATTAAAAGCGCATGACACATGCTCTATAAGAGAAGGGCTGTTACTTCCTAGATGGATTTCAGTATACATTTTTCTTTATGCTGTTCTCTTTCTCAGAGGATTGTCTAAGTATCTGCATATTCTTCATGGTGTCAGAATGACAAACAGGCCTGTCCAAATGACTATTCTACCTGATGCAGCCATAGCTAAGTTTTGAAATACTTGACATTTGTGATTCTATGGGGACCATCTTGCTAAGGTTGAATATAATTTACAGTGTACTCTCCAAATCCCTCTGCAACTCATTTTATACTTTGAGGAGTCTTAAGTAAATTTAGTGTAGGTTGATCGCGTTGGTTTGGCAGAAGAGCTGGTTTAATGCTCGTGCCTGCAGTTGGGGCCAATGAGAGTTATGACTGTTCCGTGTGCTCCGTGTTTAGTAACTTAGGGCAGAGAAACAGAGTGCGTGGTATCTCAACACTTGTCATTCTGGGCCTGGAGCTCAGTGCAGTGACACAGTCTGTGGCATATAATTTAACCTGTGCCTTACCACAATTCAAAAAGACGCTTTCTAAGGCAGCTATTTTTACCTGTATATGTACAGTTTTGAAGGGTGAGAATAAAAGTCTTTAGAAATGGAAGGACAAATAGCCACTATGTGACTGTTCAATTTTAAGTTGTTGTAGCAGGTCTACTAAATTTTTAATCAGACCATCTTGATCTTGGTGATCTAAATTGATAACTGGGAGAGAATGAATCTGTATTTTTGAAAGAAATGAATTTGGAAACACAAGATAAAATAATTTACTTGTACCTACATTTTGATGTGACGTCCAGCATCATCCGTAGATGTAAGCTGTGCATAGGTGTTTAAATGAGTCTTGATTTCACCAGGAATGAGTCAGGTTCAATAGAGCAAAGTTTATCGCCAGATCTACTTACATAATTATAGTAGTAAAAATTATATTTGTTTGAAGAAGTTAACAAATATACTTAGGTTGAAAAGAAGCAACGAATTCTATTTCAGGGAGATACGTTAACATTGGCTGTTACTGTGAACAGTGGGACTAAAGGTAACAAGGTAAATATTTCATATAGTAAGACACTAAGTGTTTATTAGCTAGATTAAAGATGCAGATTAATCCTGTTACTAGTGTTCCTACTTCAGAAAGGGACCACATAAAGTGATATGTATTACTGCTTTGATACAATGTATGGGAGAAAAGCATCCTGTGGAGATCAACTTGATACTCGCCTGGCTGATAGCTGGAACTATTAATCTGGGGCTGACCTATCAAGTTCAGGAGGGGGTGGCTGTTGCAGTTGTGCAACAAAACAAAGCTCTTCATGCATCCTAATCTGGCTTGATTAGGTCATTTGATTAATTCTTAGCAGTACTGATAATCTCTGCAAAAACCCCCAGCACAAAAATGCTTTCCGTGTACATACAATGTAGCAGTAAAAACTAATCTATGTTCTCTTAAGAACTCGTGTGGCATGTATACGCATATATAGTGCAGCTAATTTTTATAGTAATAAAAGTAAACCGGGTTAAACAAAATCCCTCAAAAGGAATGAACCAAGAGAAATATTATAGCACCAACTGTTTGAAGATTGCAGTCACTGTTATCTATTGTAAGTTTTATAGATAGAACACACTGTAATACGTTCTCTTGCAATGACAAAAACTATGCATGTTTAATGCATTCTTTAGGAGCACTTCTGTACATCATGATTTAGGAGAAGAGATTCATCTGTTTCCATGAATTATGGAACTTGAAGTTGCTTCTCTTGATCTGGCTGCAAATAGAACTGCCAGTTTATTGAGGCCAGAGTGTAGTTTCTGCTTGCTGCTGATAAGAGGTGGCTGGCTGCACATGCAATCTGATCAGGTGAGGACGGACTGAATGTCAAGACTGTATTGCAAGGCATGGTAGCAAGTCGCTGAAAGTAATGACTTGCAAAATTTCACTTGGTTTTATTTCCACTGTGATTCATTGTCCGCCATCTGCTTTAAGACATCAAAACCTTAAGATAAAACATGAAATTATCTGCATACCTGATTTGCATAGTGAAGTTGTGGATGTATTTTTTGCTGCTACTCAGTCTGGGTCCAAGCAAGTTTAACTTGTTACTGGCCAGTTCATATGACAGCATGTGATTGAAACAAAAACTAGGAACTCAGAATTAAGAGTAAATGGTTTGTAGAAGGCAGAGAGGGACAACTTAAATCATATTATGTTTAGCCTCCTTTGGTTTGTTCAGATAATCTACTTTGTAGGAGCTTGATCTCCAACACTTTTAGAATGGTCTGATACATGTAAACCATGTGCTGTCAGCCTATGAGAATGAATTAATCTGCAGGGGTTTTCCAGAGAGATTAGTTGAGAACAGAGATACTGCCAGAAAACTCATTCTGTATCGCTGCAAAGCAAGGCTCTGGAGCAAACTAAAACGTGCTCATCAGACTACCTGGGGCTGGGGCTGTCAGAGGCTAGTCCTAGAAGAGAAGAGATTAGCTAATGTCAGTGAGGAAATGTTCTTCCTTGTGCTTGGAGGCAGGTTAAGTTGTGATCTCAGGTTATTTATATATTTATTTTAGACTGGCTTGCTTGTTTGCTTAAAGAAGAAAAATATCCAAGAGATCTGTATTCCTTAGTGTGTGTCCAGGAAAAAAAAAGTGAGGAATACATCTTTTTGTGATTTCTCAGGATATTTTAAACCTGTGGTTGCAACTGTGGATCTTAACAGTCAAAAAATAAATGCTTTAACCCTCAGATTACCATGTTCATGTCTCTCTGTCAATAAGATGTATAGCATGTTGTATGCACATTCCTTTCCTGAGGCTTGTACATACTGTCACTTCATTCTCACACTCCTAGCATGATATAAAGTTCGAAATGCTTAAAGTAAACTCAGTTGCTTTGGAGAGAAAACGTTTTAACAACATAATTTTACTTGTCAATATATTTTCAAGATGAATTTTGATGGCTTGGGCAGTGATTGCGTGGTAAGCTGTGCACCACAAGGTGGCACTGATGGCGTGTGATGGTTGTCCCATCTCAGACTGTTTCAGACATCATTTTGGAAAACTGATCATAAGCCGAAGACCTGAACTAAATAACTTGTATCATCAGGTATGTAGAACACAAGCTGTCAGAATTTGTGACTTTTTATTGGTTGGGTATTTTTCCTATGGATCCATATGGGGAAAAATAGTTGCATTCTTCCTTAGTGATCTGCTCTGACTTGTATTTCTGGCATGCCTCTTCCTTACCTTAACATCAGAGAATATCTCATAGCAGAGTTCAGGCTGCCTCCTCCTCTATGATGCTGTTTGCACTCTGCCTTTAAAAGTGTTTCTGAAGGAGATGTCAGCATCCTGGGAGTACCCACTTCTAGTTCTCTTGTTTTCTGAGAGCTGCATTCCTGAAGGACAATTCTTTTCTTGTGTTATTTTCCAGCAGTTTTTCAGTGTGTAATGTACTATTATTTCATGGCCATTTATGAAAGTTACTTTCTACCTTGAGTTCTTCAACCTGTACCTTGCACTCAGTGGCAAACCACAAAATCCAGATGCCTGGGGATGCAGGAATCTGCTGGTTACTCAGCATCCTGCTGTATTGCTCTTCCAACAGACACCTTTGTAGTTAAAACTCCACGTAATTGCCAGGTAAGAACAAAATCCTATCCAGCAGATTTTTCTGGTTTCAGGGTTCAATATAAACACTCATTTATTATATTTGTGATCTTCTATTTTATGCATATCTGGAGAATGATCTTCAACAGGTAAATATCATTCTCTATAAACTGAGCCTCAGAACAAACATATACCTCTTGGATATGTTTTTTTTTTTTTTTTTTTTCTTGTTCTTTCTGAACAACCTGTTCTCTTTAATTTTCTATTGAGAATGAAGTAATTAAATAGAGAAGTGTTCTGGAGTCCTTAGCACTGAAGGCTTGTAGGAAAGATTAGGCAAACCTCTGATAGAATTTTCACAGAAAATAGTAGGGGTTGGAAGGGACCTTTAGAGATCATCGAGTCCAACTGCAGCAGCTCCCTAGACCAGGCTGCCCAGATAGGCATCCAGATGAGTCCTGAACATCTCCAGAGAAGGAAACTGCACAATCTCTCTGGGCAGCCTGTGTCAGTGCTGTCACCCTTACTTTATGGCCTTTGGTGATAGGGGTGTCCTAGATGATACCTCAGTATTTGTCCTGGGATTTTGTTCTGATTCCAGTCCTCTGACTCATGGCTGCTGCTTGAGTGGGAGCAGTTTGAAGTGTGAAGTATGATTTAGTACATCATTTTAATGATATAAGTGCTTTGTGATACCTACTGCATAATTCTAGTTACCTTGTAGTTGTTATTAACTGAATGTTTATACTCTCCTATATGGGCAAGAAAGATATTTTCCGTTCTGTCCCTCAAAAGCAAGGATAAAGGGCCTTCGCGTGTCAGAATTATGTAAATGCAATATGTTATGTTCCTCTGTGAAAGGATAGACAAGCAGAGTTTGACATAGACAAGTAACATGGCTTATAGGGCCTCACATGTCACTTGGTATCATGCAAAGATGGTAAAGATATTCAGTGATTTATCTGGCTGGATTTAAAAGCTCTTGACATCCTATGTTGTACTGCATTTACTGGAAGTCTTATAAATGAATAAGAAGTACTCTTCTGGAAGTTGCTACTCCTCTGCTAATGCTCTGGAAGAAGTGTAAAATTCTGGTTGACTTTGGATGATCAGGTTTTCGCATGGTTCTGCTAATCTAATGAAAACAGTACCTACCTGCATGAGCTCCTTCTCTTTGCTCACCATGACATGCGTCTTGAGTATGTTTTCTTTTGAGTAAGAATACAAATGGGAAAATTAAAGTCTATCCCGATTTACATCTGAGCGTGCTTCCATGTGATAACCCTGCTGAAGTAGGAAGGTGGAATCCCACATATAGGTATGGGAACATGTCCTGTACTTAAAACAAGAAAACAGAAACCCTAATCCAGTGATCAATGGGCAGTATTTGAAGCATAGAATTAAACAAGGAGCTGCTTGTTCTGAGTTTTTTAAGCCCACAGTGTTGAGGGCTCAGAAGGCTCCTATCGGCTTCAGTTAGAGTAACCTGGTGGATATGGAATTGAAATAAGTGGATGAATATTAGGTTAGTCTGAAATTAATGTTAAGGAGGAGTTGGGTATGATTGTGAGACATAGTGGCACTGTTCTCTGGGTGGGCCATGCAAAAGGAGGTGCTGAAACATAGTGGAGTTGTTTAGTGCTAGATGATACGCTACAATAATTGTTTAGATGTGTGTAAGAAAGACATAGTCTTGCTCAAATATAGCAGCCTTGGAAGGATCTCTGACATTTCACACCAGTGTTATTCAGAAACTTGTGAGTACATATAAGTTTTGGATTTAGATCTTTGTTGCAAACTTAAAAATGATTAGAAATACTTTTTGATAATACACAGAGGATGGTTCTAAACTGTGAACTGAGCTCCTGAAACCTTACAGCTAGTACATATTGTAACGTTTCTTTCATGTGTCATTGGAGAGAAATTGACTGCAGGAGAATAAAATGTTGCTGAGGTTCTTTTGAATGTCATAATTAATGAAGAAGAGGCTAGATATTCATGTCATAGAAATACTGTATTTGGATATCTTTCAAACAACAGCCTCAAAGCTGGCTAATCATTTTATGCTGTTTTCTTTACTGACAAGTTTTTCAGACTTATAGACAGAATGTATAAGACCTGTGTGATAAGAATTAATCTGAACTCTAAAGATTTAAAGCTTAATTATAATTCTATTCCAAGGCAATGGACTGTGTGAACTGCTGTTACTAAACTGCTCTGTGTAAACACTGCATACTGATAGAATTTGCTTGTCAACCCCAGTGGCATTTCTGTACATTAAGCTTGTTGTTCTGCCAGCCCAGTGCATCATGGGAAAAGATGAGTATCTCAAGGGAATGAGATCTGCATTTTTAACAAGAAAGTCAACCTCAAAGGTGCCACAGAAAAGACTCTAACAGAGATTACTTTCTTGAAGAGACAGTTGGTTTATTGCTTGTAAATTTTTGCATGCTTAAGAGATGACATTTATGTTGCTAATACTGACAGTTTAGCCATTTTTTTTCACTTCATGTAGCAATCAATTGGTAAAAGATCTTGATAGTGTTATAGCTTAGGAAACAGTCTCTAAATCCAAAGATTCTGAGAATTTACATGTATGTTCCAGAATTTGTTTTCCTTTGTGTCACTCAAGCTTTAGCTTACTGAAACATACTGCCAAATAGAGAATAACTCTGCTCATGTCAGGTATTCTAGTACAAGGAATACAATGGCAACAAGACCAGAACGGTTGAAATAGAGGAAATACAAGACGTGGGAAACACTGTTTTTCACTCCCAAATTGCAACACCAGATTATTTTTAGGCAAATCAAGATCAGGTTGTGATGGAAGAAAATTAGGTGCAAGCTAAAGGTTGGGAGTAACAGAAACAAATATGAAAGGTATTAAATCACTCTCTTAAGAAAAGAGAAACAAATATAGGAACTGCTTAATTTGGTGACTAGAATTTCTTTACACCCTTTGGAGATGGGGGCAAGTTGGTATTTTTAGATATGTGCAGAAGTAATATAACCTGTCTTCGCCAATGCAGTGGACAATGAATGCAATGGTGATGTAAAAAGATAACTTAATTTTACTTACAGTAGGAGAAACAAATGTGTTCTAAGTTTGATAAGCCACTGTCAAGTTGCACAACAGAACTTTCTGAGGACAGAAAATAAAATTTCCCACTAGTGGTAGAAATGTTCAAGATGGAGTGGTACAGAGTTAGAGCAGTTAATTATTCATTCACATAAATAAAAGAAGTTGTTGCTTTTATTATTTTGTTATTCTTTCTTTTGACACCACTTGCCTCACAGATGAATAATTTGCTGCTCTGAAGTTTTTTTTTTCCTCCAAATAATTGCTTAATTTTTCTGCTAAAGCAGTTTAAGGGTTGAGCTGCAGTTCCTTATGACAAGTATAACTATTTCATGGAATGAACAATTGTACGTATTTCTCAAACCAGTAAAACTTAATCACCTTGTAGGGAATTGCACATATAAAAGATTGCAGAGTAGAAAAACAACACTAAACTTCTTTCACAGGATTTGTATGGTTGCATGTCCACTTTGCTCACTCTTATATCCATCTAATTCTCTATTCAGACATCCTGAAGAAAATATTGCAGGACAGATCCTGATATTTTTAATCACTAATTTTATCCATTTCAGGTTGAGGCATGAAATATACACTTAAATGCACCATTCCTTTCTTCAGGTTGAGATCCCTGAGCTGATTGCAATGGTTTAATAATGCTTCATGGTATTTTAAAACCTGTTTAGAGGACGTGCTTTCCAAAGCTCAAATACTCCTGTATTCTAATGCTAATCAAAGCAAGATCTAAAAAGGTACTGAAACGTGAACTGTAGTGAATCCTTTAAGGAAAAGAAGTAATGAAGAAATAGAAGTTGCACGAAAGTACTTTTTAATACATTGATTTTTATTTAATTATTGCATTGATGTGAGATGAGCTTATGTAGTGCCCTTTAGTTCTTCTACTTTCCAAACAGGAGCATCTAATGGTCATTTCATGCACCTAATTTGTGCTTCATACCAATAAATGTAAGTTTTCATAACTGTTCACTTTGTATGAGCTCAAGCCACAAACTGACCTGGCTGTGAATGATTTCTTGTTGCAAAAAATGAGACGTTGGTATACCAGTAAATATGGGATGAAATTCAGCTTTCCATGTTAGAAAACAAGGCTCTTCCAGACTAGTGAAAATGACTTAATCTTTAAAGCCTCTTTAACTCTAAGTATCTTCAGCGATGTTTTTGTGTAAAACGTTTACACTGAAGAAGCAGCAAGGGTACTCCATCTCAGCTATTGTTTATAAGGTAGAGATACAATTTAACTGCAAATGCTTATCACTAAGTTTTGTACTTCAACTGTGGCAGACACAGTTTTGTCTGATTTTTCCATACATACAAATTGATGGGGACACTGTAATTGATTTTTTGCTTTTGGGGACAATACTGGGGCAGCAATAAATATTTTTGAGATATATCTCTGACATTTTGAAAATGGAAAAACCATTATATTGCAGTGCCTACAATGGGTTATCCAAAATTAAACACGTTTTAGTTATGTTTTATTATATAAATTCTTATAATTCAAAGTTTCTCTGTATGGGAAGCCTAATGTGGCATGTTTTTAATGCAGTCCTGCATATATGTTAATGGCGTTGCAGCAGGATCTTAATGCTTCAGTAAATATGCCAAATGTCTGTAGCAATCTGCTGTTCGTTATGCTCAGATTGCTTCTTTGTAAGTAGGTATCAATCTTCAGTACTTGCTGCATTCAGCCTTTCCTCTCTGATCAGGATCCATCTGTTTGGCTGTATTTGGCAGTGGCTTTTTTTTTTTTTTTTTTTTTGACATATAGTCTTCAAAAATGTTAATCTCTAAGTGGTGCTGATCCCTACAGCTTTGTATTTTCTCAGCATGATGGTTTTAAACTACAAAGCAGTACAGTAATGTACTTCCAAGTAAGTGCTTTGTTTCTCAGTTCTGAGTGTGGTCAGGGTAGGCTGATCTTTTGTGATAAAATGGTCAGATCTTGCTTTTGTTTATACCTTCTTGAACTTTGGGAAGAGAAGTATTGCCATTTTAGGGGTCAGTGGATTAGATGACGTATTTTTTTCCATGTACTCTTTAAATATTGAAATACAAGACTGCGTGCCCCTGCAAAAAGTGGTTTTGATGTTATTTTGTTTGGAATTCCAGTAGCAATAGACTGTACCTGTGAAAATATGGGAAGTATGTATATTCATACCCCTACAGAATTTATTTGTGGCTGTGTTTTTGTATAGAATGCATTGATGAATGTCAGTTCAAATTCAAATAGCATCATACATAAATGTAACAGGTGGTTTAACAGCGTAGTTCTGCTGGAATGCTCTGCATTGTGATCTACCACCTGTCACAATAACATAGTTACGTCCCTGATCAGGTATGCTTGTAACAGCAGAAGTCAGTATCATCCACAAAAAAGCAAATGGTATGTGATATTGAGAATTTGACACTGGAAGGTTGAGTCATGGTTCATATGCATTAAAGTAAATGAAAAGTGATAATGGAACGGTGAGATCACAAGTGTCTGACAGCTTGTGGTTGTATGGATTTCACAGTAAATGTCAGAGTGCTTAAATGGAATCCAGGAGCAACCACGCTAAACAGTATGCTTGACATCTGGACTGTTGTGACAGTGGCTTGCAGGTAAAGCTTCTGCTGTAAAGAAGGGCAATAAGAATATTCTTAAAATCCACATGAACAAGTAAAACTTTGAAGTAACTATCAGTCTTTGTTAAACTTGGATGTGAAATAAAATAAATTCTTAAATACTAGGGGATTTCAGAACATAGCATTTAGTCCTTCAGACTAGCATTAAAACATCTTAAAAACTCTATGCTTTGAATGAACACTGATCTGGACATCCTTAGCAACTAACTATTCTTCTTTAACATAGCTGCACAGGTTAAGTTCAACTCCTGCAGTGTTAAATCTATAGAGGTTGGCATGCTGTATCTGAGCTGAACAACCTGATGTGCTGCTACTGGTATAACATCTTGAAATTGGTCTCCCAACTTATTTTCCCTTCTCAGAGCGCTAAGCTTCACATTTCAGAGAAGTGTGTCAGTAGTCCTTGAAGGATATCACTGCTACTGTCATTTTGGCCAATGTATCAGAAAATGGAAATATGAATGTTAATCAGAGTGAGGTATAAGTTGTAAGCTGCCAGAGATAGGTATGACTTTTCTTGCCAATAAGGTGTAATTTTTGTTTTCCAGGTTGTTCAGAAAAACCTCCCTACTCCTTTCAGTTTCCACACTGTAACTTGCTACAGAACTTTAAATGTTAATGAAAAGGTGACTTTTTAAAAGATGTACTTTCTATCTAGCAGAGGTAATGATGACATTTTTGCCATGACCTACATATGTATGACATCAGGCTGATGATCTTTGGGTCTCAGGAGTCTGCATCCAGTAAGCTGCAGTGGGAAGAGTAGAATGTGGCAGTCAATAAGAAGCTTTAATATTAATGCTGACTTCAGTGTCATAGTGAGGGGAAAACACAGGTCATTGGGTACTAGGAAGAAGCAATTTAATTGTATGCTAATGAGAAAGTATTTGCAAGCATACTAAAGAGGAAACAGAAGCAGCAACAAATAGGAGCATAAAATAAGAAACAAACAAAAAATCTGCTATTATTGAGAATACAAGCAGATATGAAAGTAGCTATTTTGTCACGTGTCAAACTGAGCAGGTAGAATCCTGCCCCAATGAAAACCGCTTAGCACTGTGTTAGTAGTGTAGGGGGACAAACTTCAATGCAGCAGCATGCATTGGTTTACAGGTGAGGAGCTTTATCCCGAATTAAACTGCTCTCTGGAACACCTTCTCTCAGGAATAGGTGGATACAATGGGAGCAGATGCTTTAATTATGGTGGCAGGAGCCACGATGAAAAGCCTTCTCAAGGATCTGTTTGTAACAGTGCTGTTTCTGGAGGGGGATGCAGCTGCTAGTTTTCATATGCTGGACTGAAACTGAAATTTGTTAGAACTCCTGTGCGTAGACCTAAGAGGATGGGTTTTTTAAACTTGCTATTTCAAGATTAGTAGCAAACCCACATTTACGTATTGAACAATACCTCTGAGATTTTTGTCCATTGTGACCAATGTTTACTTAAGCATCAGGAAACGTAAAGCCAGTTTTTGGGAATTAAATTTCCTATTCTCTTTTATAGGAAATCTGTTAAACAATTGTTTTTCTCCAGCCTGACAAGCAAGTGCTGATGGCAGATGAATAGTTCTGCATCAGAAACTACGAAAGGAAACTTAAAAACACAACAATTGTATATGTGTTTGTGTGACTTTTTTAATGGTGACTTTTTTCTAAAATGACAAAATTACAGATGCCTTGCGTAGTGGCATATACAAACTACTTGAGAGATGCTAGGATTTCAAAATGCTTGGAGGAAAGATGATGAATGCACTAAAGATGATGCTAGACAATCTCATGGGCTTTTAAAAACATATAAAGGAGAGCTTTTGTTTACCTAAGCACTCAGCTCACACAGTACCTGAAACTTGCTAGAGAGCCACCGAGGAATTCTTTTTTTTGTATAGAGAATTTCCACTAATGCTGCCTGGTGAAGTCACTGCAGTTTGTGCTGGCTGCGTTACTCATTCCTTGCATAAAAGAAAAGTTATGCCAAGGAAAGTGTTCGGCTCAACTTTGCTCTGCCCATTCTGTGCTCGAAGGAGCCTACAGTCAGTGCAGTGGCATCCTATCTGGATTGTGCTTTAGGGGAAGGAAAAGTTTTTTTTTTTTTTGTGGCTCCCTTTTCATCCTATCTTCAAATGTAGATCAAACAAAATGAAAATGAAGGCCTAAGTTAAAGTACAGCATTCACTGTAGATTGGGAAAGACTGATATTTTAATTTCCTGTTAGTGAAATAAATCCTATGTTTAATTACTTAATTTTACTGATTGTTTTCATTAGGTATAATTGATTATCTTAGTGGCTTTTTTCTCTTTGAAAACAAAGCCCTGCTGTGTCCCACATGCCTGTTGAGTAGGCATTCACTAATATTAACAGTGTTTAAAGGAGAATGGCACAATACATCAAAGGGAAACTGAGAGCTTATTTTCAAGCCCTTGCTCAATCTGCCACTAATAGCACATTATTTAGGTGTAAGCAGCCTCTATCAGTGTGGTTCAGCAGGTTCTCACAGCTGGCATAACACATTTGCAAAGTTTTTCTGAAAAGAATTGTTCATGCCACAGAACTGAGAATAAGAAATGAGAACTTGCCAAGTTCCCAATACCTCTTATGCTTCTTTGTAGGCTTTGACTTAAAAACTTTACTGAATGTTATGCAAAAAATAAAATTGCTTGCCAAGCAAGTAGTTGACTTATTAGTGAAACACTGCAAAACTTGGGTATGTTTTTCCCACTCCTCTATGTTTGTCGTCTTGGCCCATTGTGTTCTGAGATTTTTTTTTAACATTTGTCCTTTAGGACAGCAGATCTCTATGGGAGAGATTCTTTCCTTTTCCTAACTACTTAATGCTGACTTCCAGCTTCCTTGAAGCAGCAAATCTCTTTTATGCTCTATCCACTACTCAGATATGCTGCGTATAATGTACAAATTGATTTTTTTTTCCCTGCTGTTTTTAGAGCCAACTTTTTAAGTAAAATTCAGATTTGAAGTCAACACATTTTCTGCAGCTAAAGCCAATGAGTGTAAAAAGGATTTGACCTTTTAAAAGTTCAGTTACACTTATGATATTTTAATTTTTGAAATAATGCTCAGCCCTTTAATCTGTCTTTTTAATTATTTGCCACACTCCTTAATGAATGTCTGTCTCATACTGGGAAGACCAAAATAGGGTACAGAATTTTGGATATGGTTGTACTGGTGCAAAATAATCACTTTTCTAGATCTGTCTGTTGGGTGGTACAGCCTGACTGTGGTCAGCCATGTGCTCACCTTCCTGCCCACCAGGACCCTTAGCCCCTTTCTGCAGACCTGCTTCCAGCCATCAGCATATGCTGGTGTACTCAGATTTTCCATCCTCACTGCAGAACTTGCATTTGTCTTTGCTTCAACAGAAAATTCCTGTCAGCCCTGAGCTTCAGACTCTCAAGGTCACCACCACTATCAGCTTTTGTTCCTGTGAGGCACGCTGTAGGATCTCAAACTTCTCCCATTTGCAGAAAAATACTTATCCAGTATCAAGACTCAGATCCCAGCTGCTGGGACCCTATGCACTCAGTTGCAATGAATAAGAGAATGTTACCATTCAGAGTTGTAATTCTGACACTGAATATAGCAAAAATTCTGGGTTACTTTGTCAGATTTCTTCCTACAGCTGTTGGCATTAGCACACTCTATTCTCCCTGGCAGCCCAGTTCAAATATGCAGGGATGGTTACACACTTTTACAGTGCTCAAGGCAAGTCAGCTAACACCTGTAGTAAGTCCAATAAGCAGTTTCCTTCCTTCTGCTGTTTTGTCTTGATACCCACCAAGTGGAAGTAAGGGAAATGAGCACTCGTGGTTTGCCTGAGGTCGATCTTGTCTGCATTGTGTGTACTCAGCAGATGGTAATACATATTAGTGTACATTATCAGTAGCTGTATGCTAAGGAATGTACATCAAAGGGAAGCAAACTACACTAGTCTCTAACATTGGTGTTTATTGCAGTATTTTCAGCTAAAGAAAATCACAACTTTTTATTTTAAGGGACTGAAAACAATTCAGGTTTGTTATTGGCTGTCCTGTTCTAATGAGTGAAATCACATAGCTGCTTTCAGTGGGTTAGCTTGTTAAATTTCGGCTCTTACAGTAACTTTGTTCTCCTGTCTCCTGCATTCAGTGGTTAATGGTATTTCTAGAAGAAATACTGCGGCTAAGCCTTCAAAAGAATTTTACAGTAGTGTGCTCATCAACACTACGATCTCTCTGTGAGTCACTGTGCTTAAAAGTTACTGAGATAGGGAAGTAAAACAATAACCAGTGGAAATTAAAAGCTGTATAAGTACACAATGTCTTTTTTAATAGCTCTGAGGGATGATGTGGTTATGCATCAGTGAAAAGTTACAGCTTCACTTTCCATTTTACACGAGACGGTGAAACGACATCTGGAATTTCAGAGCAAGGAGTGGAGTGCTTTCATGCTTCAGAGATGTCTTATACCTCTTCTTCATCTAAATAGCCAGTTCTGTAGTTTAGTGGTTTATAGAGTATATTTCTAGATTCCTTTCAGAGGGAGCTCAGGTGTGGTTTCAGAAGGAGTTTAAGGGACTTATGTCCTGCAGCTCTAAGTTGCTTTGGAAGACTTTAACTCACCGTTCAACACTGAGCCGTGCGTTTTCCAGCAAATCGAGGTTTATCCCAGTGCTCACACATGACTAATGCTAGAGCTTCTGCACCACAGTAGATCTCAGTTGCTTTCAGAATCCCTTTATTACTTCTTAAGAATTAAGACAGCCTTGTTTTCAGTTTGGTAGAAAAGGACCAATGATGGAGTTCAAGGAAATGCGGGAAATTCTTCAATTACTATTTCTGAAACGCTGAATGTACATATTGAGGGTTACAAAACTGGAATTGAGATTTAAAGCTGTCAGAGTGATAAGAAATAAATCCAGCTCTGGATTCCATACCAGCTTTGAGACTGGGTGTGGTAATTGCCACACAACAAAATGCTTCATATTGAGGAGTCTGAGAATAAATATTGTAGCCCTCAGAAAACAATTTATGATGCTGTGGAGCCATTAAGAACATAAGAGAAGAGCTTCTAGGGAATTCAATTTGTATAATTCTTTAGTGCTTTTCCACTGGGCACTATGCATTCATATTATGATTGGCTATGAACCTCACTCAGTTTGTCAGTGCGTTTTTATCTCTGACTACCACTGTAGTATCCTGCTGTCAGCTTCAGCTGAGAAGCCAATTGATTAAGGATGGAGACTGAAATCCTTCCTAAGCCAGACAGGTGTTTTCCAAATCAGGTGGGACTGGCAGAATAGCATGGCAAAGCTTGAGTTGGTGCTGCAGCTTTAGGATCCTGAGCTGTCAGTCCAGAATATTTTGAGCTCTGAGTTAACTTTAGAATGTAATAAGGGAAAAAGAAGCAAGGGCTGCAAAGCTGTGTTATTTATGCTTTGAATTTTTATATGCAGCTTGAAATACCAGTATTTCTGAATATGCATGTGTTTTATTTAAGTATCATATGATTTTACTGAGCTATGCAATGTTGATGTTTCCACCCTAATTTTGATGTACTCCTCTGCACAGTGCCAGTTTTAGTTGTACAAAAATGGCTACAGAATTGCTGAGTCAGTGCAGCTGGAATAATGAGTTGACCTACTTTTTGTCTCATTGGGATATGAATGCATTATTGGGGGAAAAAATGCTAGAGGTAACCTTTTCCATAGTGAAGTCGATGTGGAAAATAACTTCAGTACTCTTTTCCTATGTGTCATGCCTGTCCCTAAGCCCAGCTGTAAAGCAACCTAAAGCAATAATGCTAGCAACAGTAGTAGTCAAGAAAAGTATTAAAGTAGCTTTCACGTGTAACCGCTGTGTGGCCCAAGGTCATAAACAGAGCCTCAAAACATGGGCTGCTGCAGTTGGTGTATATTGCCACAAAGTGGCAAAGATGTGAAAACTTTTAATTCTATCAAGCTGCACTATCATTTTAATATAATCTTTTCACTTTCAGAATGGGCTGTGATGCTGTGGCTTACAGGGAACGATGATCCTTTGTTTCACTGAACATTTTCCAGCTCTTTCACCCACAGTGTTACAGTTGCAGCATCCTGTGCAGTGTCCCCTCTGTTTGTCATTTGAGCTATAATGACATACCCTCTGCCTCTATAGTTGTTGCTATATATGAGAGTGCAAAAGCCCTCCCACAGAAAGCAGAGGGATTAGTAGGGACAAATTCAGTGACACGAGGATGGTGCAGTAAGGTGGCAGTATAAATCCATTTACATAGAATCTAAAAGGAAGAGCAAGAAGGAAGGATGGACATCTCTGAATGCTGTTACAAGTTGCTTCAGCAGGCATGGAAATCTGGGGCTTCCTCTTCAGTGCTGTCCCACTGCCTGCACGCTGTGACAGGTGTCACAAAAGGAGGTGCTGGGGCAGGTGGGGTGGTACTGTTTTAGTCTGAGTTCCCTTTGGGCATCCTCATTTCACACATCTGTAAGCCAGCACTAAGTATCTGCATGCTCAGGTATTTAGTGACAGGGTGTCACTAGTGTCACTGCTGCTAGTGAGAAGATTAAAAGAACAGTTTCTTGTTAACTGAGAATGGACAACTCTGTTTACAAAACAAGTTTTATCTGTTTTTGTGATTTTGATAAAGTTTTCTGTAAGAACTTTCAGTGGTAGAGCTTGCTCTGGTGGGTCATGCTAGCATCAAACTCAGGCTCAACAGCTGAACCTTTGTCTTTTTGTACGAGGGCTGAATGTTTGTATTGGGGTAAAATTACATTCCCAGAGTTTGGAAATATTCCTATAAATCCTTCACCCCAAGCAGCCAGAAGCAAAGAACCACGACAAAGATGTTCAGAAACTTGTCAGGCCTTATTTTACTCTCCGTGTAAAGCACTGTTGATTAAGGGCTTCCTATCTAAAATATCAGGCTATGAGCCTAATTGGCAAAAAATATCAGCTGCCACTTTACTTGTGCTGCAAAGGTGGATGTAAAACATTAATCTTGCCAGAATATACCCCTTTCAGTGAGTTTCTCTGCTGATTAGGTAGAATTGATTCAACAAAGTGACTCACGTACTGTAGTGCTAGTAGGAGAGAATGCCAAGAATTGGCATGGCTTAGTGATGCTGATAGCCCTGTTATCAGTTTGGGCATGTCTTTGCTGGGTGCTACCTTAGATTCATTCCTCAACTAGTGCTGGGATAACTGCCAGGTCTACAAAACAAAGCAAAGCTTCATGCAGATAACTTGGCAATGGTATATGGCATTCAATATACTCATCCAGTATGCCATCCTCATAGTGTTATGCCACCATCCAGCTCCGGGATGAGGTTTATGTTAGAATTAACAGAGGGATCACTGCATGGTGCATCCCTTCACAGCGCTGAAGAATCCTTAACATGCAGGCCTGGCTGACTGTCTTTGTGCTAGATCCTCACATCCTAAGCATATTAATCAGTCAAGGGAGCAAGCCTATAAGCCAGTGGGGAATTTAACACTGTAGAAGAGATGACATAAGAACAGGAAAAAAATGAGTAGCCAAAGTGCTGTGTTTTATGTGGAAATGTGAGCACAAAAATTAAATGGATGGCAGACATTTCACTGGTTAAATCCCCCTGGTACACTGTTCTCTTAGAGTGCTTAAAAGAGTATAAATTAATGATGCCAACTGGTTGCACGTAACATATTTTTGGTATTTGCTATGTAATGGTGTCATTCCTAAATAGCTATTAAATTCCTGATGCTATGGGCAGAGCCCTATGTTCCTGCCAGACTACCAAAATACAGCATCTGTTCCTCTGCTGCCAGCAGAGTCTGGCACAAAAAACAGCGTGTCTGCAGCAGAAAGATCAGCCCAGATTTTCTGCCCTTTTTGGAGCAGGTTTATCTGCTAGTCTGGAGAATCCTAAATAATGTTCCTGTATTCTGGGCTCTGAATGGATGAAGGGAGAAGTTTCTGCTCATCCAAGGGAATGCAGAAGTAATTTCATGGCTTTATCAATTGAAAGTATCTCTTAGGCTGCTTAAACTTATGTACTGTGGCCAGGGATATGATACTGAATGGTGAGATTCATGAAATACCCCTCTTGGATTCTGCTGAATTCTCTGTGACTTTATTTGAATCTTTCCCTTAAAAAAGCTTTAAGGTAAGGGGCCACAGCCTTCACTGCTTCCATTGCAGCATCAGCTGGTCCCTTCTAACTGTCCTGGGGGAGGAACAGATATGTCTTTATCCCTGTGGACCGTTTAGCTGACGATATGTTTCAACAGCAAATATTAAAAGTCACAGGGATGGTTTATGTAATAAAACAATAAAGCTTTTAGAATTCTTCTCCCTCACAGGAGAAATAACACAACCATACGTTTTAGTATAACTCTTTAGCTAACTCTAGACATATGTAAATTCACCCATTATTATTAGTTTTCTTCTTTCACAAACCAGTTGCTTTCTTTATTCACCTCTGAGACTTCTGCATGCAATTTCAGTCCAAGCTCTGCATTAGATATTCCGTTTCTGTGCAGTTCTGGAAATCATGCATTCTAAGCAGCATGTTGCAGATATACTAACAACAAGTCATTGGACACTGCTTCATTGACAAGATTTAAACACTGTATAAGTAAGCCATCGTCCTGTTATTTGGTTGGACAAATTATAATTAGGAAGAAAAACATTTGTTGTTCATGTTGTAGAGCATATTTCAATTTAAATACTTGCATACAGTCAAAAATTGGACTTCAGCATTTCACAGTCTGTAGACTTTTTGCAGAAACAAATTTGTTCTTGCAAGCTTGGAGCTCCAAAGCTCTGATACTTAGCAGTATTTAGAAAACATTGCTAGTATTTCTTCAAAAAAGAAGATTGAGATGGGATCTGATAAACGTTTATTAATATCTAAAGGGAGGTGGGAGGCAAATGGATGAGGCTGGGCTCTTGGTAGTGCTTCGCAATGGGACAAGGAGTAATGGCCTAAAACTGGAACATGGGGAGTTGCATACAACCATGTGGAGGAATTTTTTTTATGGGAAGGCTGACCAAGCACTGGAACAGGTTGACCAAAGGGAATGGGGTCTCCTTCTATTGAGATATTCAAGACCTCTCTGGATGCTTACGTGTGGGACTCGTAGGGAAATTGCTTTAGCACGGGGGTTGGACTTAATAATCTCGAGGTCCCTTCCAACCTCTGAGATTGTGAATACTGTTTCAAGAGTTTACTTAGATTATGCATTTATTCTCTGTGCTACTGGATTAATTTTGGTGGATTAACATAATAGAAATACGTGTATACGTGAAATGCATGAAGAAAATGACAGGTAGATATGTGGAAAGTACATCTTGAGGTTTTAACAGCGGGTGGTTCACATCATCTAAAACTGTTAATGAACCTCCATGAGGAAAGGATGTCATTTCAAAAACAAACCCGCAGTTCTGCATGGAGAAGATTCTGAAACTGCTCCAAGCCTTCTATGTGAAGGGCTTGAAAAGACATTTGGTTCTTTGCCTGAGAGGTATTTTGATCCAATTGGGAATTAGTCTATATTATTGATGTATATGAGGAAAGGAAAGATAATTTTGGAGGGTGAATGCTCATGGTGAGCTATTTAATGACTTCAGTTAGATTCAGTCAACCTTTATAAATGTTAACAGATCCATTTTCTCCTCCTTATACTTTTACATATCCATTTACACCAGTTATGGTCAGTAAAGGTAAAACATGCTGCATGCTGCTCGTATGTAAAATACTTGTGGCTTCCTTGTCTTCATGTATTTGTAAAAGAAACACTTCTTTACTAGACTCTGAACTGTGTTTATTTCCATGCTATATTTTCCTATTTACAAGCATTTTTGTCTGTGATATTTTTTTTATTTGGATACGTTTGTATTTTCCAGAACAACTGCAATGCAGTTTATTTAAATGCACTGAAAAGCATGTTTGGTGGCATAATTACAAGCAAAACAGTGCAATTGCAAGATATATTTCACTTAATTGGAATACTGGCAGTAGTCCTATGGTGAAATATAACTGAGGTGCTCCGATGGTGGAAATGTGTCATTATATGCAATGATTTTTTTTCTCAATAACTCTAAATACAGCAGTTCTCAAACAGCTAGAGAATAATCACCTACAGCATTAGTCTCTGGGTGCTATAAAAACACATTTCCTACTAAGTCTTATTATTCAGGACACTTAATTGGAACATCATATTTCTGTCTGATATGACTACCTAACATTATTAAAAAGTAATACACAACTTATTGAAACAGGAAGATTATTATGCAGTATTTCTGACCTGCTGTATACTTCTAGTGCACTTTTTTTTTTTTTTTAACATTTTCTGTGAATATCAGTGTTGGTTTTTTAGGGGGTTTTTTGAATTAAGTTAAAATATTCCTGTAGGCCTTTAAGTTATGCTTCTATGATAAAGCAGCTTTTAAAATAACAGGACACAAAGCTGTCCTTTTGCACAGAACAAAAGCCTTGGATTAGGTATGTGTTGTGTATATTAGGTATGTGTTGTGTATTTTGGTTTTGCAGCAGCTTTTATTATGTTTTCCAAAAACGTGAGATCTGTTTGATAAATGAGATTTTAAGTGAAATGAAGAAATATTAGATAACTTGACTTTAAACTTGTCTGCTTTAAATAATGTCAAGCCATCTGCAGTAGGCTCCTAGTCTCAGTAGGAAAAAAAAACAACTGTTCTGAAACTTTTCCTTAAATAGGATTTGTTTGCAAAACATTGGGCATTGAAATGTATTTGCCATAGTTATTCATACAATCCACACTGTTATGGGCACAAACTGTTTATAATTTCAGCTATTAGAGATACCGTTGTAGTAAAAATCACTGGGTTTCTACTAGTTCTATTTGTCTTCTCACTAGGGAAGAAAAGCTTGAGCGTTTTTGACAGTTTTCCTTGTGCTACAGACAACCATGCTATATGATCTCCTTCATGTGCCAGTTAAGTACTCCCTTGCTAAGAAAAGTCTGTTCAAATACCTTTTCCCTGACAATTAGAATTTTCCTGATTAATAGAAAGGATTTATAAGGGACTACTTTAGAAAAGGCTTCGAGGCTCATGAATCTCATCCTGATTACAAGCTTATATTCTTGGTTGTTGAGTTATTCAGAACAGTACTCCTCAAGGCCAGCATAAATTTAGGAATTGAAGGGACTTGCATCCCTTTCCAGTGTTTTAGTAAGCCAGCTTTAGGAGAGCTAGAACTCTTAGAGACAAAGAGGCAGAAAATACTGTGAAGTTCTTACAGTGCATTATCAGGAATACACAAGTGATTTCCTGGATAAAGAGTGCCAATTATATGGTCTGAAGCCTCCTCACTGAAGAATAATGATTCTTCCAAAGCACACAAAATTGCAATTATCATTAACAATGAATGTGACAAAACATTTTGTAACTGATCATACAGGGCTGACTCTTGAGGTCTTCAACAAGTTCCTACTTAAATTTGTCTTCACAGGTCGTTCCCAATTTTTGCCTTGGTGGTCTGTGCAACCATCTGCTTTCCTGATCAATATTCTGACCTGCTTTGCCTCTCCTCTGTCCATTGCTGTACCTACTGGGTATGTCACCTTTAATTAGCTCCTGAACTCTTCAGGGGTGGTGGTGCTGTATTAGACTTTATATGTCATTTCCAGCATCACTCAACAGGGGTTGGATGTAAAGCAGAGAAGTCTATATTTTCACTCTGTGAAATGATGAGGCAGAATTTGACCATGAAATATTTATACTTATATAAAAAGGAACAGCAAATGCTTAGCAAAGTGTAGCCATTCTATCTGATGTGTATGAAGCTGCAAGCTGTACAGTCTACAAGGGAGAGCTTGAAACACAAGGCAGCTGATTTGTGAATTTCAAACATTGTAGTAGTTCCAAATTTATGTTCACTTTTGCTCCTTTTAGCAGAAAATAATTGTTCCCATGAAACAATGAATTGCAGTTGCTGTCAGATTGCCTTTAGCTAGCCTTATCTGTGTGGGTTCTAATGGTAGCTTAGCTTGTGCTAACATAGCTGATAATGACTGATATATCTCAGGTGGTACTCGCAGGAACAGTTCTGCCCACTGAATTTGTTCTCATGGGGTGGGGACAACTGCTTCTTCCATAGGCACAGCAGACAGTATGTTGACAGAGCTCCACCTCAGTGCTCTGCTGCTTTGTTTCCTTTTCAAGGTGCTGATAGTTAAGAATTAAATATTTTCTATTAGATATTTTGAGTTAGAGGTATTTTCTTAGGTGTTTATCAAACACGGCATATTTCACTTGATCACCACGGTTGAATGTGCTTCCCTTACTTGCAAGGAATTTAATCAAGCTGCAAGTGCTCATTCTTCTGCTGTTTCAAAATTTGTCAGCAACAATTCAGAGATCTTACAGCATAAATGGGAAAACTGGCGGTTCCAGGACTAAGAGAAGAGCAAGTATAATTTAGCTTGCAGATTCCATGAAAATGGAATATATATAGGAAATAGCTAAGTAGGCAGTGGGTTATACTGTATAATGCTGGGTGAAATTCTACCATAAATATCCCACATGCTTCATGATGCCTGCAGTTCTGCGTGACAATAGCTACATCTAAATGTTTAAAATTTGGTATTAACTGGAAAAAGCAGTCTTCAAATTGGAAACATTTGTAAGCACACTGAATGCAGTGGTTGCATTTTACAAGAAGGAATGTTTTGCAGTGCAAAATTTGAGATGTAAGCACGGCAATTTCTACACTAATGACTATGTGAGCTTTTTAAGGTCATATTAGTACCTCCTGTTATAAAGTTTATATTCAAATCTGATCTGTATTTTTCTTCTGGAGCCCTAATATAAGTAGGCAGTGTTAAATTGTTTTTCTTTCTTTTCTTTTTTTTTCTTTCTTTTTTTTTTTTTTCCCTAATAGGCCATCATCTAAGTCCATTAATAGCATGTAAGGAACAATCAGTATAGTTGTATGGGTCATGACTTTATGAAATACATTTAAATTCTGATTATTCAAATTAGTTATATCTTAAAGAGATACTTGAATTATGATGTAGTTAGCAAATTAAATTGGATGAAAGTTCAGGGATAAGCTAAAGTTATGTAATGCCTTAAATTACATGAAAATATATTAATTAATTCACTTCGCATGTGTAAAGCCTTTAGGTGAAAAACTTTTATTCAAATAATTTTATGGAACTATTAATGCTGTGAGATGCGGAACACATTTAATTCACTAGTGCAAAGAACTATAACAATTTATAACGGAGTTATAATAATGGGTATATTGCACCAATGAAAAGAATGAAAGTCCATCTCCTTTACAATAGTTCAACAGGGATTTGGTAGTATATTATAACAACACATGGTTACTCACGAGAAGGAGGTTCTACTTACTTTTGCTGTTATATAATGAATATTTGCTTTTTTCTGTTTAGATTCTACAAACCTGATCTTAGTTGATCAGGTTTTAGTAAACCAAATAGGCCACAGCTATGGGTAGATCATGGATCAGGTAAATATCCAATGAAAATGTAATTGGAGTGGAAAAGAGTGAACTCATTCTCATGGAAATTGGGAGCAGGTCAGAGAAAGAACTGTCCTGAATAACATATAATAGGTAAATGTAGGAGCCAGTTAATATCTTCCTTAGCCTGAGAAATTCACATTGAAGCTTGAAAGCCTCAACCTGAACTGGTTGTGTTCACAGCTGCCTGACAGTTGTGCTGTGTGACTTTGGCTGTCTGCACTGCTAGGCTTCCTGGGCAGCAGGAGCTCCAGATGCCTCCTGACAGGGAGAGGGGTGGGAAGTGCTTTTCTGCATTCCTTGGATGGAAATCTCTTGCCAAATGAGAGTATATAGTCTGGGAAGAAGAAAAAGGGAAATATGAAAAATTTTCAGCCTTTCCTAGAACACCTCCTGCTAGGTGTCAAAAGCAGGTACCTAAATTCTCTTGTTTCCACTGGCACAGCACCCACTGTGCATGCTATATTTTATATAACTGTCTGAAGGCTTCACCTTTTTGAAGTCTATAAATATTTTGATTTGTCTATACAGCAAAAAAGGTGAGAGATAATTCAGAGGGACCAGTGAGAAGGTGATCAGAGAACTGAAAACTATGTTGGGAGATGCAGGAGTGCTCCTTTTGCTTGGCAAAGAGATATGACTTGTAATGGAAGGTCAGCCGTCTCCCCTGCTTCCCTCCTTCAGTAAATCCACTCTCATTTTGCCATTTTGCATCTCTTTTATTCCTATAGTGGCCACATTCTTTCCAAACAGCACTGCAGCTCTCTTTAGGAGTGCTGTTCATTTCATTTGCGTTCCTTTTTGTTGCCCATCTGGGTTCTACAACTCATTTTGGCTTAACTCCTTTTTTTTTTTTTTTCCTTCTTCCTTATGTTGCTGCTTCTGTCTAGTGGCATGCCACTTTTAGTCCACAGGAATACATCTCTTGCCCCTTGTATACTCCCTCCCAGGCCTGCAATTAGATGCTGAATGGTACTATAGTATATTTAAGCAGATGTTCAACTTGAATACGACTTCTGTTAAAAATGTTTATAGTTTAAGCACATGCTTTTCACAATTCAGGGTGTCTATTACCTTTATTACTTTTCTGAAAGGAAGGCCAAAATCCTGTATAGGCAGGTTGATAAAAGTCATTAAATCTTCATTGATTATTGAGAATTCATTTAAGACATCTATGTAATTAGGTGCTTTCCAAAATAGAAATCATTACCCTGAATTTAAGTTCTTTTCAGCAAGAAATGTTTTGGCTTTTCTAAGCCTGCTAGCATACTTCTAATCTGAAGTACGTTAACTGGGGAAGACACGCTGGTTTTCACATGTAATTAGGAGGGGGGTTTATAGTTATTCAATTTTTTTTCCCATTTGGCAGGAGCCTATTTATCATTCTCATTTTGTAGCCAAGATGTTCCTGCTGAATGTACACAAATGTAAGCTATGCTTACACAAAGCTGTCAGCTGAGCTTTAGTTATAATGCTTTACTATTGGATGCAGTTCCCAAACTGCTCCTGTTAAAGTGTGTGCATACACTTCTTTCATCATTGAAGGATACAGATAACATATGAGAAAAAGGGATCAGAACTATAAAACTAGCATTTAAAAACATGATTTTTAAAGTAGGTTTATTAAACATAGTATTTAGTGTTCAAGGTTTTTATTTTATTTTACAGGCACTGCATGTGGATAACTAATATTACCCTCAAATCCTTCTAGTTTTTGAATTCACTGCTTTAATTTACTCAAAACATGTTTCTGGTTGGCAAAAGAAATTATAAGTTGGTACTGCTGTGATAGAATTCACAAAAATAAGTTGCAGAGTCCCTTCAAAATATTTCATGCTTGGTTTGCTTTGAAAAGCTTGCTTGTCTGAGAACAACAACTGAAAAATGGTATTGTACAGGAAAGAAGTTATTAATGCCAAACATTTTTGAAGTTATTTTTGAATAGATTGATTCATATTCAGATTAGCTTCCTGCCAGATGGAGGGAATTTACTGTAAATCAGTGTTTGGCAGGAGAGAAATCATAAATGAACAACATCTGCTTATTTACAGAGGGTGTTCCATTCTTCCTCTGTATTAGTTGGACAAGTATTAGTTATCCAAAGAAAGTTTTATAGCCAGGAAGTTGTGGAATCTGAAAGCTTACAAAGACAAGATGTTATTTGTGTTTACAAAGAGGATGACAGCAGGCCATGTTTATGTAATATAAGCAGTATATTTGCATAATACAGCCATTGATGTTCAGCACATTTGTATCTGTGTAGGCTCGGCAGTGGGTCTTGGTGAAAAGATGTGCCGTTGTCTGAATGTATTTTAGGCTTGCAAGCTTACCTATGTAGGTGAACTCAAAGTCAAACATTCTGTATCTGCAAGGAAAGAAGGATCATGCAATACTCTAACATCTTACTTTTGACTGATAAAAGTCAAACCTGATATGAATTCATGCATTGCTTTTTAAATGAGATATTGGAATGCTTGGATATTAGATCAAAGTATTTGGCTGTTGTGTACTTTACCTTGAAGCATATGCCTGCTTTTAATGAGTGGTTTGTTCATACTATTGAGTCTTCCAGCTTGGATGTAGTATGAAATATCACAAACTGGGAAAGACCTACAAGAATCTTGCCCAACTACGACTTCATATTAAAAGAGAAAGCTCAGGTTTTAAGTGCCAATGGTGCCTAAAGTATCATTTCAAAACTGTTGAAATTAAAGTTTAGATGACTAATGCAGAAGGTAAGAACATGCTTCATGTATGCACAACAATCTCAACAGTCTATTGGTAATCATAATCCAAGATCACCTGCAGTAGGAAGTTATAGGAATGAGAGCACAGTCATGATATTTCACATACCTAACCAGCATCATCAGTGCTGTGCTTTTCTAATAAAACGTCTCTATGTAAGTAGTGCTACAAATTTATTCCGTCCTATGGAGATAAGAGATAAAATATACTTACAATGTTGGTAAATTTTACTAAAATATAGGGTTTTAAAATCAATAGCTAACTGTTGGGTGGACTTTTTCCACAAATGTTTGTAATTTGGTGTAAGGATCCAGTGTGCATCCTTTGTTTCAGAGTGAACATTAGGAAACCACTGTTGATATGGTATATTGAGTCTAATCCTCAGAGCACAGAGAGTCCCATGGTTTATATGCAATGTCTTTTATTTTGCCAATTAATGTAGGTGGATAAAATTGGGATTTTTTTTTCCTTTAATCTTTCCTTCAAGAGCAAAAGTGTATTAATAATTTAATTAGCTTAGCAGATGGTACCTGAAAATCCTACTCACCCAAAGATAAGTTGGCTTCTGGAGTCTTTTCTATGTTCACAACTCCTATTATCTATATTATCTAGGAAACCTTGGAGAAATCCTACTCCTCCTAAGAGAGAACTTCCTGTTTTCTTCTTTCCTCTTGGATTTTTGTCTTCAGTTTCTTAAAAGATATTTAGAATATTTATAGGGAAGGTGAGCATCTCTTATTTTCTGTGATTTATGCAGATGTTCAGAAGGATGAATTGCTCCCTTCTTTAGCTTATTTGTTATATGTATTAGTTGTTCTAAAATTAAATCAAATTCACAGGTTTGCACTTAAGATATTTCTTTCTGTTTATGAGGACAAAAAGAGGGATTGGAAGGGACTTCTGCTGAGGTTGATTCCATATACAGTGCTGTGAAACTTAAATATCTCATTTTAAAGGAAATATTGTGTGTGAACTGCTCAGTAGTTTGACAACTTCAACAGAGTGAGATTGATATAGTGTTAATATCTATGGCAGAATTAAACTTAGAATCAACACATGGTCTTTCCTCTTTGGGAGATGTACCCAACTAGGAACAGAAGAACATCAGATATTTTACTGGGAGATATTCCTTCTTCCTATTTTTTGTTTGCTTGTTTGTTTATGTATTTCCTGTTGAAGGGGATTAACAGTAGGACTTTTCCAGCCTTGGTCAAAGTGAGAATCTTAATGATAGCCAGAAATGGCCGGTGAAAGAGGCACAAAGTACTAGTCCTTAAAATATGCTTCCTCATTTCTGAATATATATGCATTGTGCTTTTCTTTCATGCTTTCCAGATATTAATCAAAATCTGCTAATATCACTTGAGAATGGCACTGTAAGGGAAATACGTATTTTAAAATAATATCTGTGGTATATTAGCAGTGTTATGTGAGGGGAAAAAAAAAGTAGTTTTATATAATGATTATTTTGGAGACTGAACTTGGAGTGTAAGTGAATTAAAATGAAAAGATTAAGTTGTGAATTAAATATTTAACTTCTGTTGAAACAAAGCTTCTTTGAAAGTGGCATTGCACGCTAATCATCCACCATAAAGTTCAGCGGATTTAAACAGGTAAAACATGGTTTCATTAACACACCATGACTATCCAAACTGAAGCACAAAAAGGAAGTGATAAAGAGAAAAAAATGAACCGACCTGCTTTGTTTTTAAAACAAATCATCTTAGAGGACACGTGCTCTTAGTCTCTAAATACATGCCTGCTTTGTTTGAGCTGAATAGGGAGCACAGTGTTGGGACAATCATGCTGCCTGAAGTAGAACAGTGTGCAGTTTTTCTTTATTGATTTAAGGACCAGTCTTGCTAACAGGACACATACAAGCCTCTCTTTGGTAAAATTGTTTCCTTTCAGAGAATGTAAGTGAAACTATTTCAAATATGTTTGTTTTAAAGATGTGAAAGAGCAAAACAACCCTTTTTGGTTGTGTGTCACATCTTCATCTCAAAAGATATCAGTAACATTCATATTTTGATGACATTCATATTTTGATGACGGAGTACAGGTAAGGTCAGGTGACATCTTGAGGGTACCCACTATATCCAAAAAGAAAAAACAAGAGCAGACCGTGTCTCTTGGACTTCCTGTGGTGTTTTTATTTCCTCTGGGGCCAACTGTCTTTGTGTTACTAAGCCAGGTACTAAATTCCACTGTATTCCTTTGTTTACAAAAGGGTGTTGAAACATTACTTGCACTTCAATATTACTGGCAGTTGTTTTCATTCTTCTAAGGACCTGAGAGAACCCCAGGGACTATTACCCAGCATTCAGTGTAATGAAATCCCTAGATGTATTTACAGTTTCTTAGCATACACTTTTGATCAAAAAAGAGAAGCCAAGGATCCTCCAAGTGATAAGAATAATTGTATTTCAAATCATTTGCTCTTGCTGAAGAGCAAGACACTCTGGGCTGGGCTGTATT
Source organism: Callipepla californica brunnescens (assembly GCA_023055505.1). Classification (NCBI taxonomy): domain Eukaryota; kingdom Metazoa; phylum Chordata; class Aves; order Galliformes; family Odontophoridae; genus Callipepla; species Callipepla californica. The sequence goes on from JALIRH010000013.1 coordinate 8,988,289, forward strand.
TAATACACTTTCAGGGAGTGTAAAGCAAACCTCTGGCCTTGAATATCTTAGTGATTGTATGCAATGCAATTAAAAATTAGCTTGTATAAATAATAAAATGCAGTAACTGGATAAAATGTAATTTGCTGCTTGAAAAAATTTTAATAATTGATTTCAAGTTTCTAGTGGCATAAAATGTTGATTACTTTTTACAGATACACATTCTTTTCCAGTTCACGTTTAAGAAATGTATGAGGGCTGTTCTGAAAGTAATGCCTCCTATTTTATTATGTTGGCTCACAGCATCAGAGGCAGATGTTGATGCTGTGACTTTAGAGATTGAACCTTCCTACCAGTATTCCATTACATTCTGTTGCTGTGTGACAGATGGCAGCGGAGGAGTGGTCTGACAGAATGGTATCTGATATGGAAGTGTCTACGAAGTGAAAGGGTGGAATTTAATTCCTTCATGCAGAAAAAAATGGCACCCACTGACATTCATCAACATGTTCTGGGCTTTTATGGAGGCCAGACACTGCATGTGTTTTTCTCTCCAGTTTTTATAGGAGGGAGAGGAGGTTCTTTAGATAGATGTATACCTGACAGCAAGGTAAAGACACTATGGGTCATATGCTAGCCTGACCAGTTTATTAGAAATCCTTACTGATAACAGTACAAACTCACTTGTAAGTCCAAAGTGGTTGACTCAGATCTTTTGGAGTGACAGCTTCTGGCTCTTGGATCTCTGCAGGAACTCTTTTGTACCTATCTTTTGGGATCTTGTCAGAAGATAATAGGGAGCAGGGAGGTGCCCACTTGTATCTCGCTTTCACAGAATAAAATATCATCCCCCAGTCTCCTGTACCAAGCTGGAGTTATTGGTCACAGGCCAGATCCTCTGCCAGTAAACACTCCTGGTCTTTCAGTGTAAAACTGTTCATAAAGTGATGCTGATTGCCACACTGTGACCCATCATTTGCCTCCTAGATAAGTTAGAGCCTTATCACCAAAAATGCCTCTGAAAGGGAGCTTTGAGCTGAAGAATGAAGAAGGGTTCAGACATTGTGAGGACAGGGAGATAGTGAAGACAGTGGGTCACCTCTGCTGGTGCAGATCTTTATGAGAGTGACACGCCAGCTCTTGTCTGTCACTGGTGAATATGTGCAGCTAATGGTGGTGGTGATGCTGAAAGAGTTTTATAACTGAGAGTTCATTTAAAATCTTGCAATTGTGCTCTTTGTATTGGTTGTAGTTTCCATGGAAATAAGTAGGAAGTATTACATCTGGAGAGACTGATATAAGATACATACCGTATTTGGTCACTCATCTTCCTGCAGTAAAATGCTGGGACATGTTAGCAGTTTAAAATCTTCAGATCATTCATTGTGAGTATCAGCATATCATAAGTATTTATGAATATATACAATAAATACATACAAATGCTTTCTAACCAGTTACTTCTTCCTGATCTTGCATACTCAGGTCAAATTAAAAAAATATTTGAGTTACTCATTATCACATAACATATTTAAACTGAGAATCAAATCAATTGAAATACTTTGTTATTACTGCCACTTCATCAGCATTACTTTGGCATTCCACCACCCCAGAGTATACAATTATTTAGTAATATCAGTTCTTTAAATAACAAGAGTGTGGTAAATAGTATAAAATTTCTCATAATATTCATATGTATATTTTTGGGAACTTACATTTTTGTGTTGCTTCCTGAATTCTTTTGAAGTAGCTGGGATTTGTCAGAATAAATGCTCACTTATGGAAAACTGATTAGTAAATGCTTCCTATGAATAATCTGTACAGGAATCCACTAATAAGACATGTTAGCCTATCTATAGGGCAGGTGTCTTGCTTAGGAAAGTTGATGTTTAATTTGGAGAGGAAGAGACTTTTCTTAATTAGCTTCGCATGATCACATAACACTTGGGTGCCAAACAAAATGATTCAGCAGTCCCAATGCCATGTGTGCCACTTCAGCATGGGTTCATTTCTCTCCATTGCTCTTTTTGGTATGTCCCTAGTAGTAATAGCAGAGAGACTTGAGCAAGAGGAGAACACATCCAACCACAAGTATCAAAACCATGGTATAACAAAACTTATAATTTGTCTTAGCTTCTTCACCCTGGAGGAGCTGAGTGAAGCTTTCATGGCAGCTACAGCTCCTCTTAAGGAGCCAAGGGCAATGCTGAGCTCTGCTCTCTGTGACAGTGACTGGGCCTGAGGGAATGGCATGGAGCTGTGTCAGGGGAGGGTTAGGGGGCAGGGAATGGGTCTGCACTGGAGTGCAATGGGTGTGGAACAGGCTGCCCAAGGCAGTGGGCTCAGCATCACCGCAGGAATTCAAGGAGGAACATTTGGACAATGTTCTTAGAACAGTGGGTTTGGATTTTGGGTGATCTTATGCAGTGCCAAGAGTTGATCCTTGTGGGTCCCTTCCTGCTCAGGATATCCTACGAGTCTACAAAAGCTGCCTTATGCTTTTCTACTAAGCAGATTTTCTTCATCATGTTTCATCTTTAAAAGGTTACAGTGAAAATGTAAAAATCACAAAATGGAGCTGTGAACTGTTTTTTTTTTTTTTTTTTTTTGTTCAGGAAGAAAAGATATCAATAACTTTTATTTTTCTTATCTAGAAGAATGACATGCATTTAAATAGGAGAAAGCTTCTGTAGAAACTGAATCACTAGCTTGTTTCAGTGTTCTTTTGCCTTGAATACAGTATTGAATCTTTGAATGGTTCTTTAATTTCGCGTCTGAGAATTATTTTAAACCATTGCTATTCACTCTACCATTACTAGCCTTGTAATCTTCTTTTGAATATAGTCATCATTAGTATATTTTAGAGAGAAAAAAATTGTATGAATTTAAGACGGAGTTTGCAGTATCTATACTTCCCTGATCAAAGATCAGAGTTTGGAGAAAAATATTAAGTCAGGAAAAAAATACCTTAGCTGAGCAAAAAAAACCAACTTCTGCAAATGTCAGTATGTACAAATAGATGTTATGCATCCTGTATATATGCTGTTTGGCTCCTCTAATGCCTGGATTGAAGACCCTAGTGATTGGCACTGCCTAGTGGAGGAAAAGAGTGAGCCAAAGAGGACAATGTTTGGTTTAATGTGAGCTTCTTCAGCTGGAGTCTTTTACATAGCTTTCTGATATACAGAAGTTCTCTTTCAACAAATTAGCATTCAATACAAAAGCACACCGTGGCCTCGTCACTATAAAAAACCTACATTAGGAAACAATTATTGTGGTAATTTCTTCAAATTTCATGTCTTTGTATGATGAAGCTATTCTTGTCCAGCAGTGGCTTTGTATATCTGTGAAGTACTTTATTCTACAAGTCAGTGGTGATAGTACAGGGTGTGCGGAGTGTTGGCATAGGGGGAGAAAAAAAACCTTCAGAAACCACAGCTGTCTGTGCTGCAATTGGACATTATTCAACACCTTAAATCAGACAGAAATGACTATAAATGCAAGGAAAGGAGATAAAACAATGTCTGGTTATAGAAGGATGCTGAGACATTGACATTCCAGTTCCAATGCATTTACAGAATGATATTAACCACTTATATCACTCTTGCAACTACAGAGATTGCAAATATCCCTTAACACAGGGAAAGCAAGGAGTATTTATCATCACTTTTCCAAAAATTCCTAGAGCTTCAGATTGGAGAACTTGAAAGGTGCTCTTGGCTCTTCTTTGTGTGCAGTTGGTGCTCTAGGTTCGTCGTTTGACTTTCTCTGTGTTACTTTCAGTATATGAATGGATGGATGGAGCTTTATGGAAAAGTCTGCTGTGTGAGTGGAAGTAATTTTTTTTCTGGAGAAGGATCTTTTCTGCAGTATATTTGGTTCCATTATTTGCTTTTAAGATAAACCTTCTGGAACTTAAGTGGAAGAGGTCTGTTTATGCTAGGTCTCTAACAAATATTCAAACAACTTGTGAATCTTCACACATTAAATGTTCTGAGCAACAGTTTTGTTTTCTTTATTATTGGTATGTTACGTGAGTATTGCAAAACACATTGCCAGTAATAAAATGTTAAATGTTTGCCAAAATCATTAAGTTCTATACACTTATTATTAGGCGAATGAAGTGCTGTGTGCTCATCACCATCTGCTTCTTCAAATGTAATAGTACACTATTGAGGCACAGTGCTGAATCCAGCAAGTATACTGAAAAGATTATATCTCTCATCTTGTGAAGAATCACAGATTAGAAGAAGTGTCTCAAATTCAATTATGGGTTCCAACTTCAATTACTTTAAGAATCTTTCTTGGTAACTTGTAGAGTTTCTCGCAGGCAAATATTATACATAATTACTTTTTATTTGATAAACAGAGGAAGCAAATTTAATATGGTCCAATTCTTGCATGTGTATATGCCAGCTGCTAAATACCCATTAATCCCAGAATTCCTGCTTACCCATGAGTTTAGAAAGAGTTTACCACTGAAGTCACTTCAAGAGTAAGTCACATGCAAACTCTACCCAGCTGATTAGTAATTCTCTAAGAGCACATCCCTGAGGCCCAGCTCTTCTAGCTACAACAGCTCATTGGGAGCAGCACATTCCTTCATCAGCTAGGTAGAGAAGTGAGCTGCAAAATCTCTCTGCTGCTCATCCATGTAAGGCTCACTGCTATCACTGAGTGATGAAGTTGTACTGCTTATTTCCTGCCTTAGGAGGGAAAGTTGAAGTAAAAATTTTTTTACTTGTTCAAATGCTAGTGCAGAAGGTACTAGGTAGGAAGGCCAGAGAAAGAGGCTGTTCAATTTGCTGTTTCTGAGGCAAAACAGAGCTGGCAGGTGATTCTGTGAAGTTGTCCTCTGAGAGTCCTCTAATCAGTTCACTGCTAGGTGGAGTTCCAATGATTGGAATTAATTAGTATTTAGATCTCTCAAGAACTGCCTTCTTTCTGGGTCCAGTAGGGTGGATGAGTTAGCACAGTGAGTTAGGATATCTAATATTAAATGCAGCTGCTTGTTGAGGATCAAAGGATCTGCAACCTGTTGAAGCTGATACAGTAGCACCTTCAAATTCTGAATAAATGTTTGTGAAACAGCTTGGTTAAATTGCGAATATGAGTGATTTTGCATCTCTTATTTCTTTTCTTTTTCTTTTTATTTATTTATTTATTTTTACAACTTTCAGTAACTTTGATTTTTTTTTATTTACGTGTTTGAATCTTTATTCAATTTCCATCTTGTTCTCTTTATCTTTTCTGTTGTAGTCTATGCTTTTCCATGGGATTCATCCTTTGGTTGAATTCTATACAGCAGACATAACCAAGGGGTAAAGTGAGATAATAGATGTTTAAAACAAAAATATATATTATTAGTGTTTTTACTCCTGAACACCAACTCTGGTGTTACCACCATACAAATAGCAAGCATTGTTATCATTGTATAACCAGACTTGGTGCTCATTGCTCATGGGTTTGAGAATCCAGCATGCATGTATGGGTAGTGTAACATCCTTCCTGGTCTCTGCATGTGAAAGTGGACTGGAAGGAGACATTAACCCTTACAGGAAACGCTAGTTTCTGTTACAGGTGGGGAGCTCTCAGAAAAGCTGCTGCAGAAAGTGTACTCAGCATTCTACTTGCAGGAAACCATGCTTTCCAGTAAGCATTAATGACTGCACTTCTCTAAGTTTGAAAGTCAATACTGAAGAGTTGTAACACAGATAAAGCATTATCGGATGAGTGGCTTATCATGTACATCATGAATAATGTACTTGTCACGATTGAATATCTGTAATCGTAGTGTTTATGTTTTTAAAATACATTTTTGAAACTGTGGTAATAAACATAAAAGCCCCTTTTCACCTCAGTGATAAAGACTACAGTGCTGCAATACATTTTTTGTGACAAAAGCCATATTTCTCTGCCTAGATCTATTAGTGTGAAAAAAATTGCTTTTCAGAAAAAGAAGCAATACAGACACATTCTTCACTGTAGCCAAGGTGTTATTAAACCACCTGCTGCATTTCTAGTTGCATGGACTCTGTTTATTATCTGTGAAAGGAACACGACCTTTGCTTTCTTTATGCAGTGCTGGAAGCAACTGCTTTATGACAAGGTGCCTATTATATCTCTCTCTGCAAAGAAAGAACACTTGGATGTTTTGATGCATTTTTAGAGGGATTTCACTTTGTATGCAGCAGTAAAACTGCATATTGATACCTATTTCTGTATTTTCTGCTTCTAAACTCTTTGTGAATTCAATAGAAAACTAAACAGAACTCGACCAGAAAGTGGATGTATGCGGCAGAGAGTTAGAAGGGGAAAATTAAGGAGGCAACTGCAAGAAATGTCTGAAAAACAGCTTTGAAATCCTTAACAGAGCATTAGTGAAATCAGCAAAGAAAAATAATAAATGAATATAGAAATATTAACATGAGAAAATAATCCCATTTACCATGCCAGTAGGAGAGCACATTCAAGGGCAGTCTGTGAATAAGAAGTAAAAGTCTGATAATCTGCATTTGTTCTGGCAAAATTCGTTCCCCTGAGCAGTCGACAGAATAGTCTTCGTTTAGTTTGGCATTATGGAATTTCAGTCTTGTGCCTCCTCTAAATCAAAGTTAGAAGTTGCTGTTCTTGTTTCTTACCATTACAGTGACATTGATGCTATAAATTTTCCTTATAAATTTATGACATTATAAATTATAACAAATTATAAAAGTAATGTATTATAAAGGTAATTACCACTGTGAAGTTGATAACCTTTAAGTTACTGATCTCCAGGTCAGAAGAAACAGGACTTGTTTCTTGTCATTGAATTTCTGCCTAGCAATTTCTTTGTCTTATGTTGAAGCATATTCTAATTCTTTATTCTTAACTGACTTTAAAGCACTCATCAACATCGCTGTCAAATGAGTCCACTATTAAATAAGAGAGAGAAGAAATTCTAGAAAGTGTGAAAGGATTAATTTAGTTATGTAATCAGTGGTAGACTGGCCATGCAAAATGACTGTGTGCCTGGTTCCTTTGGTTTAAAGTTTATTGGTAACACTTAAGTAGGAAAACTTTCTTGGTTATGTCCTCTGAGATAGGTTGTCTCTGTTGATAAATGCAGTGCTTTCATTGCTGCCAATGTTCTGTCACCTTTTGTACACAGAGTACTCCCTTGAAATAAAAACAAAAGCAATCACCTAATGTTACGTGTTCAAGTATTTTCTGTTTTCATTTTTGATCCTGTCCCACCTGTATAATTTTGCTTCTCTCTGGATTTAAAATTCAGATCTATTTTTTGAATAAAATCTCACAAAAGTGTAGCCAGCTTAAACACGTGCATTGTGTAGTGTATTTCTATCAACTGATGGTTTGCTTCTTCTTATTTCCTTATATTAAACAAATTAGGAGAGATGTAAATTGGGTTTATTATAGTGTTCTCAAGCAAAGCAGTCAAGTAAGTCACCATGGATCTATTCTGCTTTAAATTGTTCCTTTTCTTTGAAGATAGTTTTTGTACTCCTGCAATAAAAAATGCAGCAGGAAGATCTGGTGGTTAGTTCAGTCCAAAGAAAAAGTCCACAAAGCAGCTGTATTCGTCACTGCTTATTATGATCAAACAAACTTGCTTTTGGCTTCTCTCTGCAAGATAAGAAATCAATTTTAGAGACTTATAAGTCTCTAATGTTATGAACTAATACTTACTTGCCTAAGCTGAGCTTTCATGTTTCTCTTTTTTCTTTTGATAACAGAATGTCAGTTACAAGGCTTCTAGATCCAGTGTTCAGAAATATAATTTCAACCAAACAATCATAAAAATAATTTGCTAGATCACCAAGTAGCTATTTTCACGATCATATATAAAGGTTCAGTGTTTGCAACTGAACTTTTTTTGTGTGTCTTTAATTCACTTGTGTTTTCTGGCTCTGCACACAATTATAATAAGTTACAAATAAGAATAACTAGAACTGGGACAGTCAGAGGGGTGAGATATGAATCTTATTGTGTAATTAACTGTTTTGCCTAAATAAAAAGTGGCAAGTTAAAAATCATTAGGACTGCACAACCCATACAGAGTCTAACTAGAATAAAGTTCCTACAGCTTCAAAAAGCTGAATACTGTGTGGTAGAGAAGGATCACCTGTGTTGTGTGACTGACAAGTAATTTCAGTCACTCTAGCTGCATGCATGCTATTACAGATGCTTTGGTATGTTATTGATCTGTAAATAAAACATTTTCTTTCTGAATCCTGAGCATGTTGTTTTGAAGTATACATCTCCATTAATTCTGACCTGTACTAAAAAATTTCGAGTATCCTCTCTTTGGGACACAAAGCACTTTCTTCCAAACCATCAGAAATCATTCTGTTTTTATACAAAATTCTTTTTTTCCCCACTGACTTTTATTTTTAATGAAGATAGACCTATTGACAGCCTTGCCTTTTTTTAGGAGGTTTGAAAATTCTCTTCTTGATGTAGCTTTTACCTTTGATCTCATCTTCATAAGATTCTGTCTGGATCTGAGCACATGCCTTCTGATCACGTTACTGGTAATATGATAAACTGCTTCTAAAGTTGTCCTGATTCAGGAAACACTTTAGGATTTTTTTTAACTAATTCTTTAAACGCTTCCTGTAATACTGATAATATTTGGCACAAATTTCCCTTTTTTGGTAAAGGATATTTCTGTAGATTTTCTGAAAAATGACAATTATGTATAGTTTTTTTCCCCCCAAATATCATGTTCTGGAGAAGGAGGTAATAGTTAATTTCTATCAAACAGAGTAGGCCACAGTCCAAACTACACTGTTTAGACTTTTCAGAAAAGTTGCTCACAATGTTAGCTAAAGATTTAGTACACGATACTTTAGAACCATCATACTCTTTATTATGTTTATGCATTCCGGTGTATTCACGGATGTAGATTAGTGAGTGTTTGCCTCAATAAAAATTGCTTATTTCTGAACTACACAGCTAAAATACTATGAATAGCAATTCAGAGGGTTGTGTGCATGCTCTTTTTTTTCTACGAAGGTAGTGCTGTTCATTACAGTGATTTATTCACCTCTTTAAAAGATGTTCTGATTAATGACCTTCTTTTATATGGATACTATCATAATTTTATTTCCCTCCTCTCCATGTGTTTTGCTTACAGCAAATAGAGTAAGGTGTAGAATATTTATGGAAGTAGGTGTTACCTTTTCAGGTTCTTTTTTATTTATTTAAGGAAAGCTTCCAGAAAAGACAGTACATCTCTTGATTTGATTTGAATTTGTATTTTTTATTAATGAAGCATTTTGTCATTAATAACGAATTCCCTAGAAATTTTGTTTGGTTGGAAGTTTAGCTGGTTTGCTATAGAATTTGATGAAAACAAGTGTAGCTTATAATTGTATGCTAAAACTGATCACTGTTGACAGTTTACTTCAGATATTCAAACAGTAATGAACTAGAATGGAAACCTATGTTAGTGTAGGGTTATTATCGAAGAGAAATGCAGTCTCAGTCTTTTGATGCAATAACTTAAAGATAAAAAAAAAAAAAAAAAGCAAATTGTATGCTGTTTCCACCAAATGATTTCAGGAAACATTCTAAACATTCTTGCCACAATTTAACTCTTACTATAATTCTTTTTGTCTGATTTCTGATTTTTTATTTTATTTTTTTTTAACTTTATTTCATTCTTTAGGAATGAAATAGCTTCAGAAAGTGAGGCTGTTGCTTACCTGAGGTATAATTATCAGCAAATGAGCCATTGCACTTGTAGGGTAAAATTCTACCCTATTATTTGATATTGAATAATGTTTCATTGAGAGTTGTACAACTTTTTGATAAACCTTTTTGTATTAGATTTATTAATGTTGAAATATGTACGTATGTATTCAGAGTTCACCTAGATATCCCCTACTGACCATGGTTTCTTGCAGTTTTCCGCAAGAACTTCAGTGTCTCTTGTGATCTCAGTCTTTCTGTAGGATGTCTGTTGCTCAGATGCCAAGTCTACCAATACTGAAGCTATACAGTTGAGTGAGATTGTGCCCAGGATGGTAGGCAGCTGTTCAGATTGTCTGCAGTCTAGAGAGAGAAGTGCTGCATGGATAAGTTTTGGAAGTATTATAAATACAGGTCAAAGTACCTGTAAACAATCATGTAATAGGAAGAAGTGAAGCTGTCTGTATTCTTAATTTTTAATCTACAGTGGCCAAGTTGCCTTAAAGATGTAGTGTCACAACTACTATCATAACTGAAATAAGTTAATATTTTTAATATTAATAAATACTTTTACAGTTTTTATGACACAATCAAGATACAAACCTTATTCTGATGTGGTTTTGCTTGGTAAGACTGTATGATTATAACTGACTTTTGTTTGATCCAGTGTTCTCAAAATTAAAAAGAACAAGGCATAAGATAAAAAGTAAATAGCACAGAAATGCGTATTTCTAATCCTTTTTGAAATGCAAATATGTTACAACTCATATTCCCTGTATATTCTCATGTTAAGTTTGGTACTTAAGAAGATTGCCTATGACTGTTTTGATTTAAAAGTTCACTTAAGAATAGCCTCTGTGTTTCTGATACCATAATTGACAAATCTAATCCATGCATTCTGATGAATTAAGGCTTCTCTAAGAATTTAACAGTGCCACATGGTCTCTAAGAGAAAAAAAGAAAGTGCCTTTGACTATTATATCTTTAATGTAGATGCACAATACAGATTAGTAGGAAAAGGAAGAAATATCTAGTTTGCCTTTCTTCTCCTGTCCTCCAAATACATCTTTATTTCTGACGTGTACCTGAGGTAAGAGTAAATGAAATAGTTTGTTGCACCTTGCTTCCATTAAAGTAAATCAATTTACTCTTGATCTTGAAAATATTACGTTTCATTCTCCCCCTGCTGAAATGTGGCAATATTACTTCAGTTTGGAAAGCATCCACAATGTGATCTGTGACTTTATTCTTGGTGTACAAACCTGCACATGTTGGAAATTACATGCAGTGAACAGCCAGCCTCAGCTGTAGTATGTACCTCCCATGTTTGCATCACAGAAGGTCTGAGCAACGCAGGTACATTTGTAGACTTGAGACAGTTAAATCTGGTCAGTGTCCGCTCTACAGTTATAAATGAAAATCCTCAAGAAGTTTTTGACGTTTCTAGTTGCCTCTGGAAGAATCCACCGGTGAATACTGAAGGAAAGATTCTCTAGGAATGTAAAGTTGATGGTAGAGAGAAGAATGATCTCTTCACAGGTATTTTACAGTGTATGCTACATCTTTTGTTACAGGAGGAGATATTTCAGAATTCCTGGCAAAATGAGTAGTTGAGAACAGAAAGAAGATATCACATGTCAAATAACACTACTGTTCCACCCATACCTCTCCGGGAGTCTATTTTTGGCAGAATCACATCCAGGAGATCAGTTATTTACATAATACAAGTATAACCAAAACCAATTGAAACCAAATACATTAAAAAAAAAAAAAACAACACAAGGGTGTTATAAGAGAATAGCTGTTAGATTTCCTTCAGTGCTTTTTATATCTGAATCATTGTTTACTCTTTATTTTCCCTGGAAATGCCTCCCCACACATTAGATATTCTGCTCCTTATACTCTGACGCTTCCAGCAAGGTTTCTGTTAATGTTAAAGTGGCAATGCAATTAGCCAGAGCTAGCCAAGTTTGGCACGTTTGCATCTTTTCATGTGAACAAACTCATTTTTCTACTTGCATATGAAAAACGTATGCTCTCTGCAACTGAGATTGAACTTGCAACTTTTATCTGCACATTTATTCCTCTCTTTACAGATACCACCAAATGGTTTCTGAAATTCCCAAGTACATACTGTTCAGTTGTCCCTATTAAATCCATGAACCTGTTATTCCCTCTGCAGCGTGGGTTCTAACTACGTGATGCTCTGACTTCCTAGAAGTTTTGGTATGAAAATAGGAGCTCTACTTTTTACCCAGTGCCTGGCCTTGAAAATGCAATCTTTCAAAAGGTTTGGCAAACGGCAGAGTGCACAAACAAAATTTTTTAGCAGCTCAAAACAGTAATTGTTTCTCAGTAGGCAACTTCACATTGATTAGATGGCAGATTTTCTAGATTAACTCCTGACCACTAAAGCATTCTTGTTCTATTTCGTGCTGTTGGGAGATTTATTGATTTAATTGAACGAGTTTTTACTAGGGTTTTTCTGCTGTACGTTTGTCTCTTCCTCCTTATGTTGCTCACTTCAATCATTTTTATCATCCTCTGGGCTGTGACAATTTTTTTCAGAGGTTATGAGTTAGAACAAACTACTCTTCAAGAATCTACACCTGATTAATTTGACTTTAACATACCTTTCACAATAGATGAATTTAACCTATGTGTATGCTACATAAAGAATTTCCCTGAGAATATGTGTAGATTAATCAGAAGTATGAGAATAATTTTGCTTAAAGGAAACGGAAATAGATTGTTTTTAACATCTCAATGGCATCTCTGGGTCATATTTTCTTGGGGAGTTTGTATGACTATTCTGCCATACAAAGATTTTCTAAGATTCTTTTTATCAGCTATTTCTGCAAACATTAACAAAGCATAGTTTAATAAAATAATGGAATATCAAGATGATCATGTACAAAGCACTGCATGCTTGCTCTCAGCGTACAATATATTAAATCATACTGGATAATTTTGAGACTCTACATTTTTGTTCCTATAATAGCAATCTTTAGCAACTTGCAGTTGAACAATATTGCCAGTTGTATTGGTAAGTAATGACATACGGGTGTATGCATACAAAAAAACCACCCATGTATTACGTATGCAGCATAATACTATCCCTATCATCTGCATTAAATTAGCATTGCAATTATCAGTGTTTGTTGTACTGCCAAGTTTCATTTGAATCAACAGAAACTCTGCATCTGAAATTTTAAGAAATCCCTTCTTTGGCTGTGACATAACGTGAAGCTACATTAATGTAGAGCTCTCTGAATCTATATAGATCTCTTCTGTTCATTTGTAAAATGTCCTAACGACCTCACTGAGGGATTTGTTTGTTTCTTGTATTTTTAAACAAAGCTCCAGCTTTCCAGGGGATCTTTATTAATTCTGAAAAATTTCATGTATCGTGGTGATTAATAGTGCCAGATATCTTTTCCCTCTCTAATGTTCTTTTAGTACTTTATGTATTCTAACAACTTTACATACATTAGTAAATATCTTCTTATATTTGCAAATGACAATTGAAAAGGCATTCTCACTGCTGTGTGAATCCTGTGGTAACCACATTATATTCCAAATATCTCATGTTTTTTTCCAAGATTCTGCTACAGTAGGTACAGAAACTTCACCTTTTATCGTTATAGATAGGCTCACTTTGTAACTTAGTTTGGCACAGAAATACATATTTCAAATTTTTAATTGACAAGAAGACTAAGTATAGTGGACATTAACGTTCTGAATACATCCACTTACTGCAACTGAAAACCAGGTGGGAAGCCCATTGGGATACACAAAAGACTTGGGAAAAAATAGCAGCTGGTTGTGTAAATGAGGAAGATGAACAGCAGCACTATGTAACTACCTATAATCACTGTTAAAATTCCTGCACTTCACCTTAAGTAATTGCCAGAAAAGTAAAAGAGAGTAACTACATCTGTTCTTTGTCTGCAAATCTTTGTAAATGCCACATATTACTCTGTAAAAGTTATAATCCTATACCTTGCAGTTATGAAATTACTATTTTATTTGCATTTTCAATTTGCTATACTAATCATACTTTCATTTCAAGAATACCGGTTACAATTTCTTTCTCTTCTTACTGTAATGAGCTGTACAATCACCAGAATGTTATGTCTTTAAGTTGCCCTTTACCTTAGTTTACTTTTCCTCAACGATAAATTTCAGTCATTTTTTAACAATGACATACCTGGAAGATTTTTCTTAGGGATCACACTCACTAGGCTAGAAAATGCAGAGTACTAATGCCTCCTGAAGGAAAATAGAGATACTTATAAATGATAGAAGCATGGGCTGAGCTACTCCAGAGTAGTATGTATGACCATAAACTTGACCTGTTAAAAGAATTAGATTAGTTTGTACATGATGCTCAGAAGAAGACTTCTAGAGGCACTTGTGTAGTTTGTACTATTTTGCTGGACTTGTAAGTGTCCATAGACTGAAGCCACGAGATAGTAGACAATTTCTTCTTCCATACTGTAAAATAAAACTCAGGAACTTGCTTTTGGGTAGTGAGTTTATCAACAAGGTTATTGCTGAGTGCTTTTAACAGCTTGTTTGAAGACATTCCTGACAGCAAGAAATCTGTACACCATAGCAAAAAAAAACCCAAAACCAAACAAAAAAAAATCCTTAGATAATTTAATGTCAAGGACAATATCCCACATAGTTTTAAAGGTGTCAGCAAATAACGGACTGCAAGTTTTCTAAAGGTTGCTATATATGTTACTGAGCAGTAAAGTGGCTGCCAACTGACGGCAATGGTTCACCATGCTGTTGGTGAAAAAAATTATGCAAGGAACTGACATCTTTAGTGCAGTCTGTGAAGTTTTTTGGAAATGCTGCCTTGAAGAAGCTATTTTTCAATGACCATTAGTCTGAAAGCAGTTTGTGATTTGTTTTTGTTCTGGAAGTGAAGTATCTGGCACCCAGGACCACTCTTTGCTAAGAGGCACTTTCTCTCAGAGACAGTAGTAAGAATTTGGAGAACATCCTGAAAGTTGTTGCCAAAACTGTAAATTGGACTGTGGTCTGAGTGCTGAACTGCTGCCAGTTCCAGGCACTCCTTGCTGAAGATTGGTCACAGCACTTAACTTTGCTACTATACAGCGTCATACGTCTTAGCAGGAACAGGAATTTGATGGTGACATGGTTCAATAGGACTTTTCTTCGAAGTAAAGATAGAAATCATTATTAACTGAAAAAGAAAAAAAAATAAGGAAGGTTTTTGCCAGCCCTTGTTTTACATTAATGATACTGTAATGTGAAAGGCTATCAAAAGTTTGATCTTTAGGAGAATATCCAGGAAGAAATGTCAGTAACATCATGGATAATGTTCTTTAGAACTTTTAAAGCTGATGACTTTCAATTTGGTGTTGTGAGAGCTATTAGAAAGTGCTGGCAATGGAGAAGACTGTCTGAAGAATTCTCATACAGACAATACATTTTGATTCTTATCCCAGACTTAACTTTTCACATATAAACATTTCTGTTTTGCACAAACTGAAAGAAATCATTTTTGAGAAAAAAAAGTTGAGTTTTCAAACGGCAGAAAACAATTTCCTACCCTAGATGTGCAACTCAGTATGAATTATTTTAAAAGATGGAATCACACAGCTTTCAGTAAAAGAAAATTGTCTTTTGCTTCCTCTTCAGGCTTCGCAGAGTGTCTTCTTATTGTCAGGCTGAACTACTTGCTTTCCTGTTGCTCCACATACATCTGTGAACTTCTCAGTGCTTAACTTTATAAAACTCAGCTTTCAGCGGTGAGTCACTAACATGCAGGGAACTAGGTGTGTCTATCAGAACATCACAGCTAATTCAAACAAATAATGGTACAATGTGAGCAGGCTGGAAAGTGGCAGCTTCTGAATACATCACTGTCATGGTTTTATGATTTTTGGTACCGGCTTGTCCTCTTTGTTTTTTTGCCCTTCACCAACCAAAGCTCCTCACAGCTTGGTTTTAGAGTCCTCCCTATTCCAAGTGAACCAGAATGAGCCTGCTCAGCTGGAGGTGTACGGTTTAATCCAAGTGAACTAAAGTGACATCTGCACCTTTCACTCTGAGTAGCTACAGCTCAAGTATTTGTGGCACAATTTATGCCATGCAGCAGGGATCAGCCTACCCACCTTGCTGCCTATCTGCCCACTGCTGATGGGCCTTGAGCTGGATGGTGAGAATTAGCTTCTCTTTTCTTCTTGACTTTTCCCAGGCAGACACATTTTCGCTAAATTAGCTGTTAGTTTCAATTCTTATTAATCATTTTAAAATTTATTTTAATACATTTTATTGATCATTAGAATGTATGACAGATTATACCATTTTAGGATTATCTTATATAATTAATTTGTATTGCTTTTCTGTTTAACTAGTGTGTAACACTACTGCACTGTCACCGTGTAGCACTACCATAGTATTATTCTGGACTGTATTATGGGAAAATGACAGTTCAGAATGATCTGATTTCTCAGCCTTTTACATTTTACCTTCTGATATAAAACGTCAGTTGTTAATGAGTCACATATCTGAGGAGTTGTTCACACATTGTAATTCTATCAAACAGAGTCATGGGAGAATTTTACGGGTAAAGTTGTACAAAGATGACAGCATATTTTAAAAACATTAAGGTAATTCTAAAAAATTATTTAGTTTGCAATTTACAGTGTGAAGAGAGATGATTCTTTAAATATTGCAGAGGAGATTAAGTATTATAAGTTACCTTTATGGCCAATAAATATAATCTCTGAAAGTTTAAATTGCAGTTATGCTTCCATAAAATCACTGTCTTTTGAGCTCACATCTTTGAATCTAAAAAGTTGTAATATAAGAGTTCACAGAAAAGAATGGATAAAGAATTCAGCTATTATTTCCTTAGGCATCTCATTTATTGCCTAGCTTATATAAATTAGTTTACAATTTGATTAGCAGAAATGTAAAAAAGAAACCAAGAAGAGAAAGAAATTTCTATTTATTATCATGTAAATCTACATTATGTAAATTTGCATTCAGCAAACAGGCTATTCTTTGTACTGTGCCCTTGAAAATAAATGCCAGATATACCTGAAACATCTGAGCAAATCTGAAAGATAAAATGGACCATATCCAAACACTACTGAAGCAAATGGAAAGATTCCCACTGACTCCAATGGGCTTTGGCTAAGTGCCGATGAGAATAACATTCAAATAACCAAAGAGGGAAACTTCTGAAATGCGGTAAGAATTTTTTTTTTTTGTGTCATTTCCTAAGCTTTGTGGGAGAGACATCAGCTGTCTGGATTTTTGCAAGAGAAAGCATATTTGTGGGATGACTGTCTACTGCTGCTCCTGTTATTTATATGTGCAGAGAAGTGACCATCAATAATGCAGTTAGGTAGGCTGTGGCGATTATTTGCAGCTCACGAGGAATCAGTGGAATCTCAAGATTGATCTTTGCTATCGTAAAAATTGATAGGGAACTCAAAGTAACAGAACTACAGTTTTTGGTAAATATCCCTAAATGAGCCCTGACTCCACAGAGCATATTTATTACTTTGTTTAAATGGTTACTGCCACTAGAGTATTAAGTGGATTTTTTTCAATATTATAAAGCATCTCTGTTCTTCTGTTAAAATTTTGATATACAGAAAGTTTCCCTTTTTTAACTCTGTTTACATGTCACTGTCTTCTGTGACAGTGATAACATCTGCAGGAGCTCATCATTAATGAGACAAAAAATGCACACGTTGATGGAAACTCTAGTTGGTGCCTAATCAAGTCTGTCTTAGAAGTCAGGTGGGAAGATTTCTAGTGTTGTTGCCAGTTACACTGACCTGACTAATTGGCTGAGTTTGTTGACTATATTTTAATGATAGTCTGCTAGAAAATGTCATCTATTTGCTTGGTAAGAGACTGTATTTGTAGTGGTAGTTGATTTCCTGTAGGTTTAAATTAAAATATCTTTACTGCTTGTGAAAGGGTAAGTTTTAGTGAGCAGTGTGATACTGCATTAAATGTATACTTTTTGTTTAAACTGTAGTGTAAATTTTGATTGTCAATATACTAAACAGAACTAAATGAATAAGCTCTTATTTAACTTCTGCTCAGAAAAAGAACTGATCAAGTTTTATTCAGTTCTTGGATTTTCCTTCTTATGATTTTGCAAAATCCTCACTTATGGACAGCTATGATAATAAGACACATCAGAGTACAAAGATGCATTGAATTCAAAACAGGCAGCATGTAAAGCACTCTTGTACTATGCCTAGGGGGAGATGGAAAAAGGTTTCTTCAACCACAGTTGAGAGGATAAAGTATAAACATGCTAGAAATACCTAACAAAATTTTTTAATGATAGCTTTTTAGATTTATCCTATTAAACTGTAGAGGAAGAGTGGGTTATATTAGTGCCAGAATGCCTATTTGTCTCTTTTTCCCATCAGATTATCTCTCACTGCATAAATGGAAGGTCTTTTTCTTATATTTATCAGTTAAGCGAATTGGAAATTTTCTTACTAACGTGAACCTACTTTGAAATCCACTGTTCTTTATGTAAAGGGGCCTACACTGTTATGTTCCTTCCAGTTCGGTTGGAAAGGAAAATTACTCCCAAGTTCTGCCAACTGAGCAATCTCCAAGCTCTGGCTGTGCAGAAAAAGCAAATCTGAATATGTTGCCAAGTACAGTAGCTTGTGTGGAATATCATTACCTAATAAAGAAGTGATATTTTAAAGTAGTTTGGTTGTTTTGAAATTAGAAATATCCATTTCACTTACAGAACACTACACAGGGCGAGAAAGGCAAACATTAAATAAAACATAAGTCTTTTTGTGCATTAAGACCGATGTACTGACTAACCTGAAAAGCAGTCATCAGCTAACAGAGTGGTTTATGCATGGGGTTTGAGAAATTGGCAGTCAGGGCTGGTGCTGGTCAAGAAAGTTGCTTATGTTACTTGGGGATTAGTAAATCCCTGAGCTACCTGCAAATGTTATTCATGAAAACAGGTAAGCAAACAGAAGAAACCAGATGATTTTGTAAGCTAGATTCATTCTAACAAAATATACTGCAAGAAAGACAAGTGAAAACTTATATCCAGAGTAACAGAGGATTCAAGTCAGACTTATAGGTGATGAGAAGCAGTGAACCTGTGAATGATGTGAGTTCAATACCACTTGACTCATAAGAAAGAGTTGTCTGTAGAAAAGGACAGTACATGCAGTACAACAGATGTCAGGGCTTTCTGCATGAGAGGTATTAGAGAAACAGATGCTGGACTCCTGCCTCCAATCTGACAAATAGTCCTGCTAAAAGATGATGGTGGAAAAGTCAAGAATAGCAAGGCCAAAGAAAATGTGTAGAAGGTGAGAGCTTTAAAAGAGCTCTATCTAATTGCAAGAAAATCTTTATCTAGATGCATGAAAAGAATTAAAGTAAGGTTATTTAGCATCGTTGAAAATAAAGTTGAAAAAAAAAGAAAGGTAATTATGTGCTTCTGTGTTTCTGAAAGAAGTGGTCAATTCCAGAAAGATGACATTTAGATAAACAATAGTGTCTTTTTTTTGTTGTATTTGTATCATAGTCTAATGGTTATAATTTGCAGGAAGCTGGGTAGGTGTTCTGAAGGCAGCTTTTCTGTTAATTCACAGACTACTAAGGAAATTGTGGTTACCTGGAGACTTATAATTTCTTTACTCATTGATACAACAGAGAAAGGATATTAGAAAGCCAGATATATTGTACATCTTTGAAAATGAATTCGTCCAAAGTACTCCGAATTCCTGTTTAAGGTTGTTCTCAGGATCAGGATGGCATCACTTACAGCAGTCTGTCTTTCACAGAATTAATGACGTATTGTTGAAGTAATGGGCTAAAGAGTCTGTAGCAATCTCCTTTTAGGCTGGCTAACAAAGTTGTGTGTGACTTATGACTGACAGTTGAAATATACAAGGACTGGAGACTCAATAACATCTTTTTGTTCCTGTGAGAATAAATGTGTCCACAGAAGTACTTGTACTACTTAGACATCTGCATATGTATCTGCAAGAGTCACTCAATCTCAGGTTAAATAGTGAAAACTTTTAATGTTTTGCAGCTATGGTTAATTTTACTGTGAAGGAGATGTTGTTGTCTCTAGGGGAGGAGGAAAAGAGCATTTCAGTCCTTCAAAATCCCAGCTTTGCCAAAATGGAAACAAACAGAACCAGATTAGGTATATGCTTCATTTAAAATTTAGATTTTTGTCTAGATAATGTTTGATAAATCTTAGATTAGGCATTTCTATTTCTAAATTCCAAACCACATTTTGAATGCTTACATAACGACATGATATGCAGCACTGGATCTATCCTGAATGATGCATCCCTTAAAAACCTTATTACCCTTCCTGTTTTGAACCGTTAAATTGCTGTTCCAGCCTACAGCAAATCTCTTTGGCTGTAACTTTTAGTTGTTATGTAAGGGCTTAAGCAATGAAGTCCTATTTGTTAGCTGAGTCCCATTTTTTACAATTTTATTCGCTACCTTTTCCTGCAAACTATTTTTCCATGCCAGGAATTTCTATTACACCTGAATCTCAGTAAATGTTGCAAATTGTCATATATTTTCTTTTTTCCGAAGCATTTTTTGTTCTTAATATTCTTCAGTACAAGTAGACTGCAGCATGTACTACTATAGAAATGTGCATTAGAAACACTAGTATTAGTTGATACTATGCTCTAGTTCAGTAATTAATGTCCTAATGTGCAAAAGACACTCTACAACAGTGGTTGCTCAAGATTGTGAAATATATTTAAAGATGAAGTCCGGATTTGATTTCTAATGTCCCCCTGTGCTTACACTCACCTTTGTGTTATTATACTTTGCCATTTTTAATAACTTGATGTGTTCAGCTGGCCCGTTTCTCAATATTGTAGTTGTTCTAGATTTATATGAGGGCTTTCTGGAAAATTCATGTTACAGAGAGAATTCCAACATTTCACCTGTACGTTTACCAACTACTTGCATATTTGTGATTAAAATCTTTGCTGTGCTCTAGAGAAACCACTGGTAACAGTTGCTTAGTTGTACAGCTATGAAGAATATTATGCTGATAAAGATGTATATGCCCTTGATCTTTCTGCATAGTTGTATCCTGCTTCTGTGCTGACTGAGAGCATAGTTTAATACTCAAGATACAAAGTTGGCTATTCTCTGCATGTTTAATTTATAAACAGTATACCTTGATCCAACTCAGGGTTTTAAAGACTGAACTACATAGCTTTCTGATTAAGATACACAGCGTATTAGTAGCATTTTGCAAATAAGCAAGTTTAATTAACAGTCAAGGTGCTCATGTTAGTAAATCTTCTGTTTGGAATGTTGATGTTCTTTATAAACGTATTCCTTTCTAAAATCTCTTTTAATACTCAATATTTGTTTAGAGCACATACTGTTTGGGGTGATTACACTTAGAAACAGGCAATGAAATTTACGAATGTGTATTATTCTCATTCTATGTTTGAATAGACCAGCTGAAATGTTGCTAAACAGTTTGCCACTTGCTTACATTCATTTGTACAAACTAGTCTACACTAGGGACAAATGTAGACCAGTAAAGACTCACATTACTAACAAGATCTTTCCTAATAATGGAAACAGATATTCCTTGAACCAATCTCAAGCTTTGACTTCTCTGAACTAGCAACAGGATTATGTTTTGACTGCTTGCACTCAGTTTTAAGTATGAAACTCCTTATTTCATAGTTTTGATCTGATTTTTCTTAGTTAACTGTAGTCCAGCCTAACTTTTCTGTTAATAACTTTAATGACTTCACAATTCCTTGTTCCAGAAATTCCTGTTGCATGGGTTTTTTTTGTTGTTGTTGTTTGTCAGCTAAGATTCACATGTGAAAAATGAAACAATGTTGAAGGAATTGAATGTATGCAGTATGACATTCTTCTTTGGTAAGTAAGGTATGTAGGCCTACACTAAACAAACAAAGAAAAAATTAAAAGCACCTTCCACCTTAATTGATCCCTTTGCCCAATTAATTATTTCAGTATCTGAGTTGTCTCTGGATCAAAAATGAATCAGCTATAATTCATCTCTTCTTGCTATCAATTGCATCTTATATCTTTACTCAAAGCAGAGTGTTTTGTTTCCTTCTTTCATTCTTTTTGTAGATATTGAACACACTACTGGCTAGGAGATATGGATGTGCATTTCTTCATGTATTTCAGCAAAGCTATAAACTCTCAGAGGCACCTGGAATTGACTACAACTATAACCTAGCCCCTTGCAGTGCAAGACTATTGACGGGCTTGTTAGTTAAAAACTCATATGAGATACGTATCTTGGTTTAGGTATTCTGAAGGTAGAGATATCAGCATGTCCTTCATAGCAAGATTTTACTTATTACAGCACTCCGATCCTTAGGATGTTAGAAAGACACATATAATAGTGTAAAATTGAGAACAAATTAATAAATTTCTGATAATGCTTCTTTGACTTACTTCTCAGAAATGCCCTTCTGCTTTTCCTGTCTTACCTGCAGTCTATAATTGTTTTGAGTGCATGATAGAATTTTGACATTTGTATTGTGGTCACTGTCAACATATCCCTTCTCCCTTGGAAGTGCAACTGCAACTCCAAAAAATAATTATGGTAAAGAAGCTAGATCAAGCAGACCTTGCTGGGATTTTAAGTAAAATCTTGCCATCTTACACACTGTTTCAAAAGCCTACATAGAGTCTGTGTGACAGAAAGAATGCTAATATGCTAAAGTTCCTTTGCCTCTCTTTATTTTGTATATTCTGCCATTGCTAAGGCAAATGTACCATAAATTATGAGAGAAAAAGAGCTTCTTGAGCTATCAAAAACAAAGGAGATTTTAGGGCATTTAAATTCTAATTGTCACGTGCCATAATGTCTATAGCAAACTTAAAGCTAAGCATAGCTATATAAGCAAGCATAGGTTTTAAATGGGCAGATGTTTACTGACACGGTAATTTGAACCTGACATAGACAGAAGACAAGACATCAATTGTCTCAAATTATTTAAGTACATTTGTCATTCTTGTTTGATTTCACCAGCAGATTTGCAATTACCACACTTTAAAATACTTAAGATGTTCTAGTCAATTCTATTGTCTAAAAATATGTCAAATTTTATCTCAAGTGTGAAGATTGAAATTGTCACTTGAGCAATTGAAAAGTGCCTCTGCTAATTAAAAGCAAAAGAAATATGAGTATTCCACTCAAATCTAAGGAAGAATGTGATTTGATCCATATGACAACTTTTTGTCTTTGTATTAATACTTGACTAAGAAATAAACCTACAGTAAAAAAAAAATTCACAGGTGAAAGAATAGGCAGGGAAGATGACAAATAGTTCATCATGGCCCTTTCACTTCCATCTTATCCATAGGATCTTGCTGATGTGAAAGACTGAATGTCAGTCCCATTCCTAAATCTTAGGTAGGTGAGAGCAGCTGACAGTACTACTCCAGGCCTGGATCATGAACAACTGATCCATTTCAAGATGCCCATTGATTTCTGATTACAGATAAGTTATCAGCCTGATCAGAACTAATTGTGTAAGCGTGAATTTTAATCACTAACTGAAAACAGAGATGTTATAGTAATACTACAAGGCTTTACTCAGTAGGCTTGCTTTCAGAGAGTTCAAGAATTCAGGGTGTATTTAAAGCCTCTTGCTGTCAAGGCATGTTTTTTTCTGTTACTTTTGAAGGGGTCTTAATGAGATCCTGAGCTTAGGGTGCAATAGGAGCTTAAGTTTCTGTGTGATACATGAACATAACTAGGTCTAAGTTGGGTTTGAACCAGGAACTAGAGATGGTTTGTGGAGAGGACTTCCATTACTTGGGGTAATGCAGAGAGGCCCATAACAGCAAGTAGCCATGAAGCCAGGTTTCTGTGCATCCAGATCATAATAAGCTACAGATTAAGTACACAGTAAAAGATCTTGCCTTCTAACTGAATAACAGGCCACTGTTTCCATAAATATCTTTAATGAGCTTTTGAATTAAGCTAGTTGTATCCCTGTAGCCAGTATGGTAGTCATGTTTCTAGTTTCATAGTAAGAAAAACAAAATACTAACATTAGTAAAACTGTTCAATGAACAAAACGTAAACAACTCTGAATTTTCCTTTATCCATGTAATTGGATACTTTTGATGTTCCTTTCATTTAAATTCCTTTGCATATTACAGGACAGTTGATACCCAAAATATATGCAATAAAAGTTCATAATAAGATACTGCCTGAAGGGATTTGTACATTAAAAAAAATAAATAGATAAAATACAAGTTTCAAATATCAAAGGAATGAGCAAATCCATTATAAAAGAAGTTTCATTCCACGTGTTGAGACTTCTATCTTTTGAGAAGGTATCAGATACATGTTTTGCAGGAGTGTGGATGCTGACTGCATAATCCCTGACACCTTGAGGGAGCTGAAAGGGAAATTAATAACACAATCACTACAAATAGAAAAGGCAGACTGGAAGGAACATCCATTGCCATGAATTTCTTGCAAGTGCCAGTCAAGTGCTTCTGATCTAATGCTACCAACCTAAATGTAAGATGGGGTATTGGAAAGCTTGGCATCAAATGAGAATCCTGATAGCATATGTATCTCTGAAATCAAAACCCTGTTAGAGGTGGAATAGTCAAGTTTTGTCGGCTTTCTTGTGATTCAGAAAAGGTAGAGAAGGATCCTCAGCCTGGAATTGTCAGTTATACTTCAGTGCATAGATCTTTGAGACGTCACTGACAGCTCTGTAAAATCAATGCTTAGTGCGCAGCAGCAGCAAAAAGCAAACAAAATGTTTATTTGGATATTTGAATTAAATTAGGTTTTGCAGACAGAATTTACGTTCATATTTACTTGTGTGCATTCTGAATATAAAATTCACTGAATTTGGAATAAGTAATATAGGTAAAGCATCACACAACTGAAGATCTTTCCATTCAAATAGAATTTGGTGCCAAAACAGATCCTCTCAATAAAACATTAACTACAAAATTAATTTTAACGCTTTTGTTCTCAGCTAAGAATTCCCAAGATGAAATGCTACAGCAAGGCCAGCTGAACTGTCCTTGTTTACAGTAAGGCAAGGACAGTTAATTTGCTGTGACTAATTGGAAAACATACAGCATATTAATATGCATAAAGAAAGTGCAAGCTGTGGTTATGCCAGGCAGTGGAACCATGCAATAGATTGATGTTCAAGGTACAGTGCTCTACTTCCAAAATATTTTGGAAGCTTCTTTCTATTAAAAAGGGGGTAGCTGTTGAACTGAGAATGAGAAGGCCAGAATTACCAACATTCAAAGTGGAAAAGATGAGCTGAGAAAGAGGAAGAGATGGTCAAACATAGATTAAACCACAAAACTTAACTGAATATGTATGCAAGCAGCCCAGTACTAAGACTTTGAGTGGGAGTATTGCTGTTTATCTAAATAGCCTAGTGGAGATCATTGTCTTTGAAACGAATGGTGAAATTACATTGTGCTTATTCATAAATATTCTGTGCTTACATTTTGTAAGCAAAGATAGATGGTAGTCAGGAGATTTTTAATAAAATCTACCAGAGAGTTAGAGGAAACCTGGTTTCTGTATCTTGATGATGCTTCCTTTCCCTGCATCTGGGAACCCACTGTCAGGATTTGGGAGCGATATCCAGGACTTTAGCCACAGGTCCTACAAATGCTCACCTCATTCTACAATGGAAGTGCTTATTTTTTGAGTGGGTTAATTCTTGTTCAGAACTAAAATAAGTTTTCCTGCAACTCCTGCCAGGAAAGTCACAATTGCTTACTTGTGCAAAGATTGTCCTTGTCACAAAGCAGGAGTAGGGCTGTGAAGTCTTATTTAATCTTCTAACTAATTCCAGGAAATCTCCCTTGCAAGTGTTTCTGCTGGAGTAGTTTTTACCATCTGATGCACCTTCTGCTATGAGTGGTTTCTGCAGTGACAAGTGGTGTTATGTTTTAGCAGATAAAGGTTATGCCATTTGATGAGGCTTCTGTAAATGTAGAGCTTATCCCTAACAAACAATGCCTCCCATTTATGTTTGCTCCCAACTTGGGTTAGTCCACTGCAGTGCTTATGACCTATAAAAGAATTTGATCTTTCCTGTGTAGATACTTATTTCACTTACTTTCCACTTCCTTCTCCCATGTTATACTATTTCCACCACGAGCTGACTGTGTTTTGGATTAAGACAAAAAAACATACTGCTCTTTTTTTTCTTTTCAGGCGCTTGTCAATGTTACTGGCAACTCCAGAAACTTCCTTTTCTCTCTTATTCTGTCCATACTTCTGAGGGACAGTTTGCCTCAGCTTTCTCAGCTATTCTCATTCTCCACTCTCTAATAACTAATAACTTTTTAGGTAAAGGAGGAAAGAAAATATTCTAGATTCACATTCACTGATATTGCTGCAAATTTTTCCATAGCTGCATTTTCAATGTAAATAGTAGCAACAGATTGATATAACTGCATAGTACTGTAAGAGCATGTTTTGTAAATTTGATGCCACATCCCTGTTCCCACCTCCAACACATTTCCAAACAACCTCAGTATGTTCTACAGTTTCACCTCTGCCATCAGT
This sequence comes from Callipepla californica brunnescens, assembly GCA_023055505.1. NCBI lineage: Eukaryota > Metazoa > Chordata > Aves > Galliformes > Odontophoridae > Callipepla > Callipepla californica. The sequence continues at coordinate 9,014,576 of JALIRH010000013.1, forward strand.
AGTCAGTGCCTGTTTACTCACTCAGATACTGTCAAGAGATCTCATTGAAGAACTGATAAATATAATGGTGATACACTAAAACTTAAAATACAGATGACAGAAGGAAAGGGTATTCTTCTGCCATCTCTGATTCAGAGCCTCTTTCTACTGAATATAGAATTGTAAGTTCAACCTCATAGTGAATTATATTCAGTACTTAATCAGATGGCCAGCAAAAAGGGATTTGTCAAAGGCATGCCAGATGTAACTCGGTGAAAGTTTTACAAAACTGGCCATGCTTTAGTATGCAAACTTTTCTTCCTGCAGACAGAAAATACTTCTACCCCTTAATCCATTTGCTTTTTTTATTAGCAAGCCAGATTTAGTCCAGCCCATACAAGATAATTTCTGCTTAGTTTCTAATACTTGAGCTAAATTTACACCTTAGAGAACTTGTAATTTTCCTTGTTTTGATTCTGCACCAATCCTTGCTAAAGCACACTTTACTGAATAGCCTGTGAGCTGGAAATTATTTCACACTGGAAAAACATCCAGTATATTATTTAAACCATTTCCTTTGTCATAACCTACTCTGTTACTCACTGTTCTCTTCATAGAGGCTAATTAAACGTTATGCTGCTAATCAGCGTTGATAGATACAAAGTAATGTAATGTCTTCTGGCTTTATGGATTATGCTAATAGCCATCTGCCTATTATTGATAATTTGTTCTTCACTTACTGTAGAGGGAGGAAGAAGTTGTTTAGCCAACTATAAAGGGGAGCTATTTGATTTATGATGCATTCAGCTGTATCACCAGTTGTCTTTAGCTATTAAAGTTACTACAACCACAAAGAACACAATTTCATCAGGGTCTGAATTTTGCTTGGCAATTGCATATGAAATGTGTAGTAGCTTCAGACATCCAGAATACATCATGAGTGATAAGAGCTTGATGTCAGCAATCTTATTAAGAACTCAATGTGTTAAACCAAAGGTAGATAGATGCATGATTAAATGTCATACTGAGGTTGTCTAAAGTGTTATTAACTGTGAAAAGACCTTGAAAATAGTCTAACTAAATTCTGTAATACAGAAATCTATATGTATAGGAAGGGACTCCCTCACAGTGTATTCCACTGGTAGCAGGAAAATGTCAATTATAAAACTTTGGATGCTTTGTTCAGGGAGGTAATGGGCAAACATGTTTTCATGTACTGTGATAGACAGTATCAGATTTTTTATTTGGTAGCAGTCCTTTAGCAGCCTATTAAATTTTGCATAGCCTTTTTGGATTGTACCGAAGGCTCCAGTTTTACTTAACAAGACTAACTGTCTTGCTGTTCAACCAGAACAGACAGCTCTGAGACAGAAAGTGAGAACAGATGAATGCCAGATGTTGTCAGCTCTGGAATTAGCTGAAAAAATGCCAACAATTATTTCAAAAAGGGAATATGGAGTTCAGTTTTCTGCAACTCTTTTTCTTGCTTCCTGATGAGGTACTGCAGTATGAGGAAAAGGTGAAATTTGAAATTTTGATGCATGTTAAGAATTATGAATAAAAGGAAATGGAACTTTTCATTATAAGTATCCCTAACACTGTTTGAGAATACTATGAAAGCTTGAAAATAAAGGAAAGGTTTTAAGCAGGAATTACATTAATCATCTTACATATTTTCCTTTATCAGGGAAGGTCTTGTGCAGATGAATTTTTATCTTTCAATACCTTGAAAGTATACTAATCTGGGAATATTCAATACTGAGAAAGGGAAATCTTTCTAAATGAATTTGAAGATTCACCAAAGGAGGCCTAGGGTTGTTCCATAGAACAATTGCAGAGCAGCTATCTTTGGCAAACTGACCACATAATTGTTGCATATACCTTACAAGGTTTTTCTGAGTCCTAACAGGGTGCCATAGCCATGATGAGCTACATCTAGGACTTGATAAGCTGTTCAGTCTAGGGTCTATCCATCCCTTTGCTCCCAACAGTTTAGGGACAACATCTGACATTCATCTGTTCTCACTTCAGTATTTTGTAGGCTAGACCTATGTAACAGCTGCTTCATGCTATGCTTGTCTTCACTTCTAGTATTTCTGTCTTCTGAGTATCTTAGATTCCCTGGGTATTTGATGTTGGAATAGTGTCTTTTACAGTTATACCTCATATTTGTCCACCACAGATAAAGACAAAAAAATACAGTGATCAGGAATCCCCATGACTGATAACAGGTTTACACCTAACGTCACTCCCATTTGCTTCCCTCAGGCTCATTCTTCGATCTAGCACGTTGTTAGTTCTTCCATAGGAGGGAAAGAATTTCTTTAGGCTAGTGTATGAAGAAACATATTTAAAGATTGCTCTGAAAACATTATCTGCTTCTGGAAGCGGAAAAAGAATTAAGAGGTATTTTTGTCATTGCTGACTAATAGGTTGCTTTGGAATGAGCTGAGGTTTATGGATTTTATTAAAGCCAATGATGACCTGCTCCAGTTGGTGTAATATGTTGGTAATGTTGCAAAAGAGTCACTCTGACCTGGTGGTGCTGTCATATTTTTCTTGCTTGCACATATTTTGCTCTAAGTAATACTGGGTCACAAAGCTGCAAAAAGTCTTAGGCAAAAATTTCATCCAAGATAGGCATGGGTTTATTTATGCTTTTTAAATTAGAAGAAAGTTAAAACTTTGGTAGTATTCATATTCTTATGAAAGCATCACACAGATTAGTGAGCAGCTGCAGAAATTCTTTATGTTTTCATGGGGGAAATGATAAAGACGCATTATGTGACGATGAATATTTTTAGTGGCTTATGACTGAAATGGGCTGCATCTGTCTTCTATAACAGTTTGAGGAATTTAAAAGAAAAGACTGGAAAGTTTGTAGTCCCTTGTGCAAGTGAGCATCCTAGGGGATTGGCTAAGACAGTCAATAGAAAGTCAATGCCTGAGCTAAAATTCATAAGAGAATAAATGTGAAAGCATTGTAAAAGACAAATTGATCTTGATGTGCTTTTTGTATATCTTTTGTTACTAAATGATCCATTTCTTTGGGTACTTCTGATGAGTGATAAATGTTAAGTAATTGACTTGACTGTGATGGGAATTATTTTTATGAAATTGACCTTTGAAAAAACGACCTTGCAATTTTCCAAAGAATAAATGATTCCTTAGTTGACCAAATGGAATTAGAGTTTAAAAGCAGTTGAACCAAATGAAGCAAATTCACTTTTCCTTTTTGTGCTCTGTTTTTAGCAATGTGTTGGGATACCAGCCTTAAGATTTGTGACTAGTGGATATGTTGTTGTCTCCTAAGTGAGACAGAGGTACAGAAATATGGCTTCAGTGAAGCTTTGCTTTGGGTTAAACAATTATGGGTTGGCTAAAACTAATGAGAAAAAATGCATCCTCACCATACATACAGGGATGCAGCTGTCACACCACATCTTCACACCAGCCAACACTGCCTCTGTGAGAAAATGGAACAGCTCTTTGGAAGCATATCCCTATGATTCATACCTGTGTATTTCAGCTGTAATTTCCCCCTCACAGTAATTAAAATAACCTGACTGCGCATGCAGGGGATGACTGCAGGAAACGTCTCAGAAGGCCAAAATGTGAATGCAGTGCTACGTGGTAGTCTGTTTTAGCATCAGGTGTGGGCATTCTTACCACTGCTTGGAACACAACCAGGCTGTCAGGCTACCATGGAATTAAAAATCTTCCCTTAGTTTTGTAAAGTGTAATCCTGATATTCTCTCTGTCTTTGTTTTCTGCTTCAGCTTTGCAACTGTCGGGTTTTGTTACTGACCAGCAGGTGCTAAGCAACTTGTGAATGATGCACTGACTACTGGTAGGAGTTTCTTGTATTTAATTGTGTTTCTCCTAGAGGAGCAAATGTGCAGAAACTGCGAACAGTTTGGTGTTGATGGTGCTGAACACAAAGACAAAATATTTTCTGGTCAAAATCAGAGAACATGTGCCAATATTGTTCATAAGTAGATTGCAGGACTACCAAAGAGTAAATTTAATTATATACATTTTAGGTTATCAGCAAGGAATAATCTTACTCTGTACTTGACTATGCTTTCCTCTTAATCAAGGGTTAGGGAAACTGTAAACCCTGAGCATGTTTGGCTTAAAAATAACAAGATGAATCTAAGCGAAGTTTCCTGTGAAGACAAGGCTGAGCTGCCACAGCTTTTCAGCAATGAAACCTATTGATCCTAGTAGGATACAGCACTTTCCTACTGTCAGCATAACAGTTCACAATTTCCTGGATTCTTCTGAAACAGAATATAGAAGTAAATCATACAGTGCAAATTTACACTACAAAGACACAGTACTTTAGCAGGAAAGACAGCTCACTTGGTGATCAAGAGAGACAAACTGCTGTGCTAAATAGTGTCTACCAGAAAGGAAATAACTGATCTAAATACGGTATGATGGCAGACATACTGGTCTCCCAAAGGTACAAAAAATTCCTGGTGGACAGTTAAATACATGCCCCTTTTTTCCAACACAGTTTCCTTCATTTTTTAGCAAGATTTTCAAATATTGGACAACCTTTTTCCTTTTGATCACTTCCTGTGGCATTATCTCAAGCACTTTTGTATGTGCTTAATTCTGATTTTGATGCAACTTTGACATAGTATGAAGTTAGGATAAGCTTTACAGAGCTACTATGGTTATAATGAAAGATGCAGCCACCTCTTTCATCTGTAATCATGCTGCTTATCAAGAGAAGGATGTGGTTATGCTTGCAGTTAAAGCAAAATGAGTGCGGAGAATTCAGAGAGCCTTGGGTAAGTCACTCAGGTGTTAGAGGGTATGTGGAAAAACACTCAGAGCAGACATGAGAAGGAGAAATGTAGATGCAAAATCCCCTTCAATGCAGAGCAAGAATCTAAAGGAAGTTCAACGCCTTTTTTGGTCTGATATTAAGAGAAATGGAGGTTAATGACCCTGAGGCAGAGCAAAGTCAGGTATGCAGCTTCCCGAAATTTAGGAGATTGTGGAGATGACTGAACAATTTTGTTCTAAGACAATAAATGACCAAGCTATACTGATGGAACTGGTCACCTAGACACAATATCTTAGCTGTTATGCTATGGGGAATGAAGACATTTGACAGATAACTGGTGGATGTAGAAACATGAAAAGAGTTTAATAATGTAGTGATTTCAAGCTTCAATTAAAAGTAGCTGTGGCTTGGGCCTGTTTTATTTAGGAAAATACTTCATTATGGGGACATGTTTTTTTTTTTCTTTTAGTAGAGGAGCATATCCTGGTCAGTACTAATCTATAGACAAAATCCAGTTAATTTTACCACTGTAACTGATTGGAAGTTTTGCAGCTGAAGGCACTCATAAAAAAAAATTCTTTCCCTTTCGATTTTTTTTGCAGGTATTCAATCTTGATGGTCAGGAAACTGTATCACTTCTCATATTGGCTTTTTTAAAGAGAAGTTGTGTTAAAAGATTTGAACACAAACTCAAAATACAATGATGTCATCACTGTCTTCATTTCTAAATCTACAGAGAGGGGAGACTAATGCAATATGTCTGTCTGACCTACAGTGACTTCCCCTCTTAAAAACCTTAAATGCTGTTTCGCACAAGATAGCAACATAAATCTTTGGGCAGAAAAGTGAAGAATAACCTATTCAGGCTAAAACTGCAGGGGGCATGTTAGGCAGACTGAATATAATTAACAAAAATGGGATTTGGCTAGGACACTGGAGTTAATTAAAAAATATTACAGGATCTTAAATGACCAGAAGTAGTCAGGGTCCTGGCAGATGTCACACATGAATGATGGCAGGTTAGTTAGACCACTGATCTCTTGGTCTGTGTTGGGACACTGGCAGAGAAACGACTCAGAGGAGGGAGAGCAGGACCTTGCCTGATTTATGTTGGAAGTATGGTGTATGTGAGTTTGTGTTAGTGTCATGAGAAGTAGATTTTAGACAACCGTTAGAATGATGGTGTTACAAGCCAAAGTGGCTTATGGTTCATTATACTGATCTCAATCCCTCTGAATTAAGACTTGGAATGGAGTCAAGGTTTTGACTAAGAGTGCGCCTTTATTTATCAAAAGATGGGACAGCAAGAGAAGAAAAAGAAAAGAAATGGAGAAAGAGAAAAAAGGAAAGAAAAGGAAGCCATCGCTGCAGTTCCCATAAAGTTTACCAAATCTGTCCTCCTTCTGGAGTGGTTGAGGATGTGGTGGGGTGTGTGCTGCCAGCTGTGAGGTTGGCAATGCCTCTGATGTCATATGGTGGTCCCTTTCAGTTGGGCCAGGAGCTGTTGCTAGACAAAGAGTGTCCAATATCGTGAGCTGTCTGTGTGCCATGCTTCTCTCTTCACGTGGTGGTTATGGTTGGGCAGAGGGACCTGAGCTTACCTTAAGCAAGATGACCATCTTCCAACTTCTCCAGTGCGCATTAGGCACAATGTGTTTTCCTTGCAACTTTCAAAAGTGTTTCAGTAAAGTGTTTGTTCTGAGGCCTTCACAAGACTGTTATGGTTTTGTTGTGCTAAGTTAGGTGCAAGTCTTTCTCTTAACCAATAAGAGAGTGAGAATTCACCAGCTTACAGTTTTGTGCAGTGTTGTCACAGAGTCTGAGTGAGAAAGAAACACATCACTTTATTCCTATAAATGACTTTTCTATATACTTGTCCTGTACTGCAAAAAGTATGTAGTCCAAAATAAGAAGGGTGTTTCCAAGAAAATAAAATGTTTAGAATACCTTAATTTTATATTTTTAGACCTCAGAAAAAAAGTACTTAAACTTGGAGATTCACTTTGTCCATAAAATAGCAATATGAAGCTTAGTCCCTTGCAAAACAGTGTAAAATTTTGGAAGAAATTGTTCTAAGATGTTGAGTAAGAGTACTATTCAAATTTGAGTGTCTTACAGTAACGTGATGCAAAACTGTATACTCCCCATGGAACTAAAACTTACCTATTAGGAAACTGCTGATCTCTTTATTTAAATTTACTTCAGTTTCTAAAAGCATTTGATGAGGGACCTAATGATGAATAGAGGAAGGATAAGGTCACTTTCTGATCTCAGAGTTAGAGATAAGATTAAAATTTATACTGACATTCATACCCACAATGTTTTTAATAAACACCTTGCTGTCAGTTCTAACTTCAAAAACAGTTTTTTTCCTCATTTTCCTCCTCCTTCCTGAGCTCCTGAGAATGAAGAGATCTATAGTCTCTGAAGAAATACAAGTTCTAGAGCTGTTGTATTTCACTCTGAAACTTCCAGTCTAGATAAATATAGTAAAAAAACCCAAACTATACAACTGCAATTACCTATATTTGTTCTGCGATACAAATGTTTTACAGTCAGTTGATTGTATTATAAATTACAGATTGTGGACCATAGGCTATTGAAGATCTTTTTGTCTTCTTTTTGCCTATGGATGGTTTATAGCACTGTCTTAGTGTGGAGACTGGCACCTTTGGGCCTTAATGCTTTTATTCTGTGTGTGGATCATGGGCTTTTTTGTATGTTCAAACTGAAAAGGATCTACTTTCCTCCTTCAGATCATCAGTAGAACTTGTCAAATTAACAGAGCATCTTTAATGTTCTATGTATTCTCTACAATGCTTTAGTGGGAATGCTTAGAACAAGGCAAACCATTATGCTTTCTTAGTGAGCTCTTTCATGTTCAAGACAAGTAATAGCATTCTGACTTTGATCTCCCTGCTGTAGATGATGGGTTACACACTCAACAACATAATGTATTTTCTGTGCAATGCCTAATAAATATGTGACTGTGGTAACACTACTGTTTTGTAAAAATGTGCTGCAAAAACTATTGGTACAAAGTTAAGAATAATGTAAAATTTAATTTTCCCTCTGTTTCATGCTTTCGATTTTCTGCTAGCCTCAGGACCTGTACATAGCTGGTAGTTATTTATTGTGATCTGAAGTTGTTCTTCACTAAATAGTGATAAAGATTCCCAGAAAAACATATCGCCTTATCTGCTGTTGGTACTTCTCTTTTTATTTGTAAGAAGTTTTTTGTCAATATCTGAAGAAGAGCTTTTCTCTTCCCACAGCAATTCTTGCCACTGTATAAGCCCAATTCAATCTGCTCCACAGATATTTAGTAATAAATGTAATTAATTGTTTTCAGTAGTTTATTTGCTCCTAGTGAAAAGTTGGTGTCAATCTTTTGTAAATCTCTTTAGGAGGAACATGAACAATTTTTGTTTACAAAATGAGATCTTTTTTCTTGAAACAATCAATTTTCTTTTGACTTTTTGTTGTTAAGTTAAATCCAAAAAATATTAATGGGAAGATTTAGTTAAGAAGATAGTTTCAAATTATTAGTGTTAAACTCAAGTTAAACTAGGCATTAACAATGAATTAAGTAGTAATTTCTTTCCTAGAAATTTATTTACTGTACAGCAAATAAGCAAATGAAGCTAATAAGCACTCTGTCAGAAGTATTCATCAGATACAAATGAAGTACATTTTGCTCTGCTCGAGCAGTGCTGTCTCTTATTACATATCAAGGGGTTACAAGCATGTATCAGATGGCCTCACCTGAGGCATCTGGCCTCAAAAAAAGGTAAGAGAAAGAGGGGTCTTTAGAAAATACAGAAGAAGAGTCGGTGTAATGGGAATTAAAAGGTTGAGGAGTAGTAGTGAGTCTGTTTAATTAGAATAGCTGAGTAGCTTACAGCTAAATGAAAGAAATAGTGATATCAAAAACTGTGAAACAGTAGGACTGAGAATGGACCAGGAATCCAAAGCAGCAGAGAAAGAGCCAGTTAATGGATTTTATTGTAGGGGTGAAATTGAGTGTCCTGAAGACACAAGGTGAAAGGTTATCATGCAGTTACTGGGAGTAGGAGAAGGGAAAAAATGATCTGAATCTACGGCTTAGGAAGGATATGAGAATTTGAAGGATTTCTGTGCATATGCCTATGTGGGAGACAAACCAGCCCCTTGCTCAAGTATTGCAATTGAAATGAATTTCCTCTTAACATCATTTCCACTCTGAGCACAATCTGAGAAAATAAGCATTTAATTTTTTTCTATTGCCTAAAATCACTCACAATATGTTGTAAGCTGAAAAAGGAATATTCCTAAATGACTTGAAATCGCCCCTTGAACCTTCTGAATCATCTGGAAGATGCTCTTCCTCCATGCAATGTCCAGAATAACGTGTACATAAAAGAAAAACCATTTCAAAACAAAGCAACGCGTGGCTTTCCCAATCCATATGTAGCTATTCACCTTAATGTAACAACCAGCCAGCAGGCTGAGACAGAACAATCCTGTATGGCTGCTATTAGAGCTTCTTCCTTGTAACTAGTTACTTTTTTTGAGAGAATTTTGAAACCATTACAGGCCTGAGGAACTTTTCTACTGGAGATGTTGTGAAGAAGCTTTGCACTGAACTTTTATAAGGCTATATAGGGGAAGTTATTTCCTAAGGTTTAAGTACTAAATGAGATGACACCGATTGTTTGAGTTTGCATTCCTTATTAGTGATCTGAAATAGATAAAAAATAGAGTACTATAATAAATAAAAATATGGAAGTTTCCATCAACACCTTGAAATACAAGCAGCAGTGAGAGAATGGACGAACTGAAATTGGAATACAGAATACACAGATATAAGGCAATTTAAAGCAATTAAGAGCCTGTAGTAAAACTGATGAATGACTAATAGGGGAAACAAAGGAAGGGAAAGAGAATTGAATGTCAACCCTGGGAAAAGACAGGATTGTGGAAAGGGCAGTAAAGACATGTTTGGAAAAAGGAGGGGAGAATTATGGGGGTGGCTTATAAAAAAAACAACAACCCAGACAGAGACAGGAGTGGTATAATTCTTGATGAGCGTGCTTTCTGGCATCTCAGGGACACCAATACTCAAAAGCAGGCTGTGTACTGCTGAGTCTGTTTGGAGCACTGAATATCAGAACAGTCTGTAAAAACTGCACAAATCAGAAAATTTGATGGAAAGTCTGAGGTAGCATGAAGTAGTTGAGCAAAGATTGTAAAAGAACTCAACGGAGAGATTGTTATGGCAGCCAGTGAAGCTTAGGAAAGTCTGCCAAATTGTTTTCAGGGATCCCCCTGGGACCACAGCCTGCCTGGTAATGTCTCCAGGGCATCAAGCCTGCAGGGAGGAGCTTTCTGAAGTGGAAAAAAAGGCAACATTCTCCTGAGGATATATGTTGTCTTCTTTAGTTGACTGGAAGACTTGAAGCTGTTCTGAGAAGATTGGTTACAGAGTTGAGAACTGCGTCTTGGCAAAAAAACATGGTATTCTTTATATTGGAGTCATCAAAGGCAAGTTTTAAAAATTCAAGAGCAGGGTAGAAGTAGAAGCAGACATCCAGGCTGCTAGGCTCCATGATCTATTTCAAATATAGTTGACAGAGAAGCACAGAATGAATGTTTCAGAGTCTTTCCCCTAATAATTTTTGATATTGTCACCTTATTTCTATAGCTGATCTTGGCACCTTGTATGTTTCAATTAAAATACCATAGATTTATGGAAGCATCAAAAAATGGATATAATTCAGTTTAAAAAGGCAATCCATCAAGAGACTCAAATCTATTGGAAACATGGCTTCACTAGTTCCAGCACTCAGGCAACGATTTGTTCTCTGAAGTAACCTACTAAATTTTAAGATGCAAAACAAGCTTTATTAAAAATAGGAAAAAAAAAAAAAAAAAAAAAAAAAAAAAGAAAAAAGGAAGATTAAGTTGAACTGCAGTTGCTTAATTTCCTGAACAGTTCTTTCCTTTCCACCTGCCCAATCCAACATAGGTAGCACAAAAAAGTGCTAGGTAGTTGAACTTGAGGTAACCCCTGTTATCTCATGCTGAGTTAACAGAGGCCAAAATACTGCCATCATGATAAGGCTGTTTGGACCTTCCTGAGTAGCTCAGCCATTCATGCACCTGTCAGAAAACTTCTTGGGAGAACATATTTTTCATGCATTCCACACTCCTCTGAGGACAATTGGATTATCTAGTATGAAGAAAAGGAGTTTGATAGGTAACTTCATTGCTTTCTGCTTAGCGGAGAGAGAGGTGCCTGTCTCATCTCCATTGTGAGCAATAAATGAAACAAAGGAACAGCCCAAAGATGCAGTAGAGGAGGTTCAGAGTGGATATTAGGAATAATTTCTTTATCATGAGGGTGGTCAAACACTGGAATGAGCTTCCTAGGTGTTTGATGCCCTATGCCTGTCAGTGTTCAATAGGCATTTGGATAATACCCCTAATAATATGTTTTAATTTTTGGTTACATCTAAAGAGGTTAGGCAGTTGGACTCAATTTTTTGTAGGTCCTTTTTGGCTTTTAGATGTTATATAGAAGCTCTGGTTAGAAGAAAGGATTTAGATGAAAAGCTTTAGCAGGGTGGAGGAAAATCAATTAAAAATCTTGAAGATGAGCAATGTTGTAGTATATTTGTGCAGCACTTAAAACTGAGAGTGCCAGATCTGACTAGTTTCAGACATAACCATTTGAATTTACGTTTGTATGTTGCTTAGCAAAGGATGAGGAATTCTGTTAGGTACACAAACTGAGCAGAATTAAAGGTATGTTTTGGAAAAAGTGGTCTCATATTCCACATTAAGTGGATTGTCTGCAGCCAGCACTTCACTCCAGTTATGACAGAATTTACTTGCTTTAACCATTTATGAGTGTTAAAAAACAGTCAACTGAGGCAGAAAATGGAAGCACAGGATATTTGAATGCAAGTAAAATTTGAAAACCTAGTTATTAAGTTTTTAAGTTGCTGAGAAGTCCCATAAACACACGTAAGTGGATCATATACTTTTAGCATTAGGATTTTCTGCCTTTAGGGTAACTGAATTTAAATAGCAAATTGGGAAAAAGTAAAATGCGTGTGTGTTTTTCACTTGGTTGCACTGGCCACCTTGCGCATTACCGAGCTTTCTCTGCACAGCCTGTAATTCTTTTTAAGTTTTGAAGATGTAAATGCCACAGGATGTGTATTTAGTAAAATCTAAAAACCTATTTTGAAGAACAACAGAAGTCCTCCTGATCCTATTTCTGCAGATATCAACTCCCCACATACCTGTAGCTCTGAAGCTGAGAAAGCTGTCAATTAATCCACAGCATGGATGTTTTTGTTAAAAAAACAAACAAACAAAAACCCCTTTAAGACAGACTTCAAAGGAAATTCTAATTTTGGAATAGTTAATCTTTCAAGGAGCTTCACTTGCAAGAGATTTTTAAGAAAACAGCTCTGCTCTGTATTGAAAGAACATTCTCAATGACATGATTGCATGGTATGGATACTTGCATGTATCTTCCTCCTTACTCCTTACTCTGTGGGGCCAGCTGGTACGCGTCATTTATTTCCCAGTTTCTGAAGGCTTCTTTTGTATCTAACAGTGTAACTTTGTTTTTGACATCCCTAGCCTGTTGGTGAATGACTCTATTTATTTAAGGGCAAACTTCAAGGGCAGGTGTCTGAAATGTGATCACCTGCTACTCCTTGTGGCTGCTGGGCCCCCAAAGCGGTGCATTTTGCAGTAATATAGAGCACAGTGCAAAACTGTTCTTGCCAGGAAACATTCTTTAGAGTTCATGATAAGAATATAATCTTATTAGTACAAACTGAGCCAATCTTACTCATTCGAAAATCCAAGTAAATCTTTTATATGTCGTTCAGGTAGCTAAATTGCTGCTGAAATAGAGAACACAGAGCAGCATTATTTACAGAACATAGTGTAAATACTGAAAATATAGTTCTCATCTCTTTATTCCCAAATTTTCTGAAGCACTCTAGAATTCATCATGTGGAGCTGGGAAATATTCATTCTCCTACGGTTTTTCCTGCAGCAAGACTAGCTTTTCTCATGTCTCCTCAAAATCTTCAAGCACTTTCAAAATTGCCTAGAGCATTACTTGCCATGTGTAGTTTAAATGCATACCTTTTCATTTGCTGCCTGTTGTCACTTCAGAATATAAGTTGGGAGAGTAGTGTATTAAATTAATGTATGCATGCATTAGCAGATTAGCCAGGTCTGCCTCATATCCTTAGACAGACAATACTGTGAGTCTTTAATAACTTCAGAAACATTCTGAAATTTAAGCAGTTTTCTCAATTGCTTTAAAGTATTTTGACTTACCTTGAAATGAGCAGGTTAAGAAAGAAATGTCTTTTTTTTGTTAAATTCAACTGTCTCCTGAAAAACAATAAAAATAAATAATAATTAAAAAAAAAAAAAAAAACGAAAACAAAACCCCCCCACAACTTGCTAAATGTAAAGTGCCATAAATTAGGTTCTCATTAAGTCAGCAGCAAGGTGATCATCACTACTTTGATCTGGTGTGATATATCACATCGAAAAGGGCATGCGTTTAATTAGAAAACTATCAGGGTTTTTAACTCTTCCAAAGAGAAGATAAGCAGCGTGGAAATGAATCATATGCACCATAGATTACTTCGGAGTGCAAATGCAAGCATCAGTGCTTGAAATTCTAACCAAATGGGAGAAATTTTATGCTCAGGAAACTTATGATTGAACTGAATACAACATTCCTGCGTAGACTTACTCTGAAGTTTGTGTCTGTGGCACAGTTGCTTGTCAATGCAGTTATAAGTATACCAGAAAGAAGTGTAAGCCATTTGCTTCACTGAAAGTATGGTGCAGTGCTTAATAATTATATCCAATTGGTGTTTTGTGCTGGAAAATGTGTTTATAAGCACGAGAATATTATACCTCTGGCAAGTTAATATTCATCAGTGGTTGAAGTAATAAAATAGTGTCACAGCAGATATTCTTGCTTAATCTTCTTATAAGTTAGAATTGCTTTCTTTTTCCCGTTGCAATTGGCTTTCATCATGTGCACATTTTGCTTACCTATAAGCCAGTATGTAAGACAATATTGAAACCAACTTGGAGAGATAAAAGGTAAGTCCAGTACCTGAATTACTAGGTATCTTGACCAAACCACACATTTTCTGCGACAAAAGAAGTGGCAGAGGTATCACTGCTTCTGAGAACACCTTTAAAAACAAGCTTACTGAAAATAGTTTTGTCATTTTAATTTTTTTTTTATTCATCTGTTTCCTTAAACATAGGTATTGTTCTTGACCTTTGTTCTATGCCTTTTAAGATTATTTGGCTTGTGAATTAGATTTATAAGTAGTAAGAAAACAGGAACCTTTTTCTCCCAATAGAATTTTTTGTGATCTCATTTCTGTAGTGGTGTTTGGGTGTAGACAGAATTATTCTTTTCCTAGTATTGAAAAAGTTTCAATAATAATGCTCTGGAATAAGTCAGTTATTCATGTTGCCACATGCGCAATAATATGTTCCCATATTCCTCAGGGCCAGTAAATTGCATGTAAATGTGACTTCTGAGGATAGAATTAAGCTTTATCCAATTCCCAAAGTGTCTTTTAGTCTGGCTTAGAAAATGAGCTCTGAGCTTGTAATTGCTAGTTTATGCTGATCCTCATGAAAAAATGCAGAAATAGTAATGTGGTGCTCATGAGTGTACGCAGGCAAAATAAATACCTAACATATCAAGAGAACTGAAGAGCTGGTAGGAGCTTTAGATATCTGATTCTTGGGGCTTTTCAGAAGTTTGTTATTGAAATGCGTTGGGACCATGTGAAAGATGGAATACTTTTTCACATGAATCTTTACTGAACTATTCCTATATATTCTTCTGTTTATGAATTATCTATAGTAAATTATTATTTATCACAGTGAATATATGTTTTTCCCCCAGGACGTCCATTTTCACATCTTTGGATACCAGCTCAGGAAATGCATTCAATCTATGCCTAAAACATCATATCAGTTTATTATTTTGCTTTCTTTAATTGTTTCCGAGATAACTGGTGCTGCAGAGCAGTTAACTTTACCTTAGTATAACACTAGTAGAATATATTACAGGAATATATATATCTATATGTTCAAACATGAATGAATTCATATTAAGGTACATATATCTTGGTCTATATTAACATAGTTTTAATTACCCAGCAGTTCTGAGATGGAAAAAAATCATATCAGTTGAGTGCCCCCCAAAACGTTTGAAATTGAGACAGTGAAATCAGCAGGGCTTTGATGCCTATTTAATCAGAACAGTGGCTAAATTAGGTTCAAAAGGCATCTCTGAAGGCTCTGATTTCTTGCCTTGCCTTTGTCACAGCCGATACTATGACTTTCTTATTACCACGCTACTTGCTAGTATCTCCTTTGATGTGTTAGTTGCTTTATGCCACACATTAACAGGGTATTAGCAGCAACTGTTTCATAATAAATAATTTTACTTGGAAAATGTAGCAGATTGTTTGCTTGAGGCTGCTAGGCTGCAAAACAGAAGAGCATATCTTCTGGAAGGAGAGCCTGAAAAATATTTCTTACTAGTTTTATACCTGTACTTGCAAACTTTTAGATATGTGAATTATGGCTTAAAAAACAATTCAAATGTACCTTCATATCTTATCTTTATGCATAATACAATAAAGTTCTGTTTCTTAGGAGAATCCAGACAGCCATAGTTTTATATACATTTTTAAAGACTTTCTTTAGATGAGAAGAACTGCCTTGGGATGAGTGGTCCATTCTTTTTTTTCTCAGAGCTGGATTGAATCTGTTCTGAACTGTTCTCCTGTGTGCTTTTTACTAGTGTCTCTGATTGTATGTAGCATAGAAACATTTCTTCAAAAGTTTTGTTTTCAAATCTGATATTTCTCTGTTCAACTATTTCTGATTTGCCTCAATTTAATATGCTGCTTTAGTGGCAGCTTGTTCCTTAAACTTGTGCTTAATTCAGTGGAATTGAGAGGAGAGAAAATGTATGAGGGTTGTGTTATTCGCCTACCGAGCATGGATGTAGTCCCAATGTTAACCTCAAGCATTTATTTTCTTGAGATTTGCTACTTCCTATTAAGATGATAGCTAACAGCAAAAGCCAACCCAGGTTCTGTCTTATCTGAAGTAAATTTTCTGACAGTGTGTCCAGTTGAATTTTGCCTGAAAATCTATTCAGACAGGTTGAAATGACAATCTGGTATCAAGTCCCTTATGAGTGAGGGTAGTCTTTCAGCACAGTGATGTTAATGTTCAGTCTCATGCCCTTGTAGCACTTGCAACTATCTAGTAAGGCAGAAGATGGTGATTTTGGACAAGACTTACTTCCTATTAGTAGAATTAGCACAACAGGATCAAAACATTTATAAATCCTCATTTAGTTGAATGAATTTGTCAATCTTATCTCAAATGCGACTGTTCGGTGTCAGCAGATAGAAAGAACAGGACTTGCACGTAAACTACTCCCTAATAGAAAAATCTATGTTTTGGCTTGTTATGTTAGGGAAAACAGATTGGTAATAAAATCAAATGTGAAATCGAAGTACTGTTCATGATACAGCTCATAGTTGCATAACGTAGAAGGCATATGTGACAGGGAAGAGGCTGCAGTATTTGACTGTGGGGAAAAAACCAATTTACATTGTTTGGTTTTTTCATTTAGCTTAATATATTTTTTTTCCACAGTTTATTTTTTGGAAAAAATTGACCACTATACTTCTCTATTTAATACATTTCCTTCCACGCACAGTAGGTTTAGTTCTAGGCAGTGTCACGTGTAAATGAGGCTGATTTCTTTCACTTCTCATATAAAGGAGAGTATGATAATCTGTAGTGGTCTCTTTTTCTTTTTAAATATAAATATAGATTCTTATGCTTGATTTTCCAGTAGTTCATGCATTCACTTTTCCTCTATAAGGTTCAAAAGATTTATTAGCTTGTCACATGCATCAGGTAACCGGTGGCATTGTTGATATGTTCTCCCAAATGTGTGCAGGGTGGATACGGCTAAAATGTGACATTACCGTGCTCTAGTTGCTCTGCTTTTACAAAAATATCCCAGGTACACTAAGCAAAGGCACATTCTAGTGATTTTTTTTCAGTAGTGGAAGGACAGAAGAACAACACATTAGCTTTTCAATGTAGGAAATGGTGATTCTTTTTCCTGGAATTTAATATGTTATCTTGTTATTTTTCACTAAAATTGTGAAGATACTTGAGTTCCTATTTAAGCCCATCTGATGTGCTTATACATTTCAAATCTCAAACTTTAGTTTTCTTTTATCAACTTGATACGAGTGGAATGTTAACCTAGTTCTGCTTTATAGCTGCTGATATTTTTTTAATACTTAATGTGTCTGAAAAAATTATTCTGAATTTTATGGCAGACTCATTCCACAACAGGCAATCTGAATTCTGAAAGTGACTTTATTTTGCATTCCGTGAAGTGAGACACAGTATCTGGATAATGCTAT
Source organism: Callipepla californica brunnescens (assembly GCA_023055505.1). NCBI lineage: Eukaryota > Metazoa > Chordata > Aves > Galliformes > Odontophoridae > Callipepla > Callipepla californica. The sequence goes on from JALIRH010000013.1 coordinate 9,031,880, forward strand.
GAGGGAGAAGTTTAAAAGCTTTAGGAGGACATGAGACAAGTATTACACAAAAAGAAAGAATAAGAGGTTCTGACACATCCTCCAGGCCTTCTTGAGATCCCAACTGCATCCATATGTTTCAAGACTTTCAGCATTTAAGACAGAGCTAATGAATTCCTAGTTCATAAATAGCAAGGTAATATACAGCTGGTACCTGTATATTCTGAGGGAAAGTATTTTGCTTCTGTAATGCATGAATTCAGCAACAATTGCATTTATTTATTCCCTTTCCCAATTCCTCTGCTTTACTTATTATTTCCTTCCAGCTTTTTTTCTCTCTAAGTCCTTCCTGTTTGAGTGGATTATGCCAATTAACTTTATGAACATTCTTAGAAAATTTTGGCTTTGTGGTTTCTATTCTTCAATTAACTTCATAGACAGTGCTGGGAGCCAGTGTTCAAAGCTACTAACAGGGAGCTGTAGAACAGAGAGCCAACCAGGGAGTTCAGCACCCTTTGATGAAAAGGCTGTATGTTTATCTCCTCTATTTGATCAACAAGCTTCTTATGTCAGGATTATACAGATATCAGCTGGTAACATTAGCTTGGCTCTGTACGGAGCATAACTCAGTGTGGCTAATTTTACATCCCTGGCCTAGCCTGCCTCCTTTTCTACTCTGTGCTTTGTGGGTTAAATTCATCTCTTGGAGTGAGAGCTAAAAAGTTGAGCTAGTCTCCATGGTAGTTTCATTCACGGTTTCATTGTGGTACACGGGAGTGGGCAAAAATAAAAACAGACAAATAAATGAAAGTTTCCAGAAATGCTGCTACCGAGAATGATTTGTTTCACCCCTCACAAGGAATTGCAGAGATAAGGGAGAAGTTAAAACAGACTAGAATTTCAAAATATAAAGTGCAGATGTGGAAAAAAAACCAACAAAAACCCAACAAAACAACAACCCAAAACCAATGTATTTTCTTTTATTCTGCTCACCCTTTTCCTCCCAAGAGATAACTGCCTCAGTTGCAGATGAGGATATCCTCATTTATACAGCAAACAGATTGATAGTGAGTAACAAAATCATTTAATGCTACATCACAGGAAGTTTCTCTGTTTTGTTTTGTTTAGCTCTGCATGGGCATATCCTGATTTCTCTGTGATTGTTCTTAGGCGTTCCTATGAGAGATGCATGCAACACATTTACAAGTACTTTATGAGAAAATGGACAAATTGAGGAATGGTCTGTTGCAGAACTGATAGACCTGCTGGAGCTAAGGTGACAGGAAAAAAGAGTATTCTGGTGCTGAATATCTCCTGTGTCTGTTGTGTAGGCAGAGCCCTCTCTGGCTGGGAAAATGGAGGTGGGCTACTCCTGGCTGCTGTCAGACATCATAGGTCCAAGTGCCCTTTGTTCTCCCCATCCTTGCCACTCCTGCCACAGCTAAAGCTCTGTTAGCACTGTGTCCTCTATTTTTCCTTTGAATCTGCTTCTTCAACATGCTTCCTTCTTGGAGCAGGTGCATCTCAGTGGAGCAGTTGCAAAATAAAGAGGAGTAGCATTAGGGCCTACAGTCCCTTATGTAAAAGATGTAACAGATCTGGACCTGATGAGGATTCACACTATTTTATGTGAAATTACTTCTCCGTAGTGTGTCAAAAATATATAAATAAATATGGAAGCTTTTCTCCTTGTTTCCTCCCATTCCTCCAGTCCCTTCTCCCCAGATCTGAGCAATGACGAATCAGCAAAATGAACAATAGTTGCCTCAGGCAATGTGCTGAAAAGATGAGACTCTAAAGGAAGAAAAGAGCACGCTGGAAACTTTCAGGAGTCAGCCTTGGGCACTAAATATGCTCCTAGCAGGCCCAGAAAGACTTCATCAGTGACTGACTGTTGTGTTCTTCCCTGAAACCCTCTTGTAATACCTGCTGCAAATTGCGTTTTGATAGTTAAATAAGCATATGGGGTAACTGAATGTGCTTTATAATGTCTCTTGTGTATATGTATTGCTTGCATTTTTCCACGGATCATTTGTCTGTATTGTATTACTGCAATAGACAGGTTCAGCAGGGCTATTAAGAGGTGGCCATGTGGGAGTTAATACATTAGATACATTTTTCTCTATAAGAGAATTGATATGCAGGCAAGCCTCAGGGTGAGCTATGAAAGAATTAGAAGTTGAAAGAATTTGGAAGTCCAAAGAAAGAAGTATTTCAAACTAATGTTATTGTAATAAAATAATTATGTCTGGTATTGGATGACTTAAAACTGCTGACTAAAACTGTGCTGCATCAAAATTCTGTGACACCATTACACCGAATAGTACTGCCTTTGAAGTAAGTGTACTTGGAAGCTTCTGGGCCTTATTCACTGATAAATTACTTTCATTTAAACTGGTATGAATTAATTGGAGTACGATAGGCAAAAGTATATTTCAATATGGTAGAAGAGGAGGGCTAAATTTAGGATTTTTCTTGAAGAAGTCAAATATTGCTTAAGGTGTGATATGTGTCAGAAAGGACACAAGTGTTACCCAGTTCTTCCCTGATGGCAGTGGTCAGAAGGTAAAACTCACTGAAAATCTCTGACAGTGTTCCCTTATGTCTGAATGTACAAAAAAGGATTGAATTATAGTATTTATTTAGATACTAGCTATATAAATAAATAAATGATGGATAAAATATGCTAGTATTTTCTGTTGAACAGGTCAGTGGTTATTGCTTCATTTGCACTGATTTTATACTGTATCTGTTACTCGGATTTTTGATTCATCAGACTTGATGAAAGAAATGAAGCAGACTTGAGAAAACTGAAATGAATTAGAGTTGAGATCAGCTTGTAAGGATTGGGCAGCAAAATCGTTTCTGTCATTCCTAGTGAATTAAATTTGGTGTAGGAATATTTCAGTTAATTGTGTAAAAGTTTCTCTATTTGGAATTAAACCGAATTATTTCCTAATTAAAATAGTGTATAGAGTATGTTTTACTTAGATAAACCTTTCTGGAGATTTTTTCTGAAGATGTTAGCAAGAATACCATATTTTAATGTGACTAAAAGTTTGTTTCTATAGTTCAGATAATCTGGATATAAAAAAATGCTACTGCATGATGTACTCATCTGAAATATCTTAAAATGTCACAGAACCTTGAAATACTACAGAGCAAAGGGTAATACTGAAGTCTTCACTTCCTTTTATTCTTATTTTTCCATATCTAGCTCCATTGATTTCCAAGGGCTACTGTGGGAAAGCTAGGACCTGGATAGATATGTCTAGGTCTGCAACCTGGTGAAACTGCAGCAGCCTGAGTTCCTCTACATATGGTTTATCACATCTGGAAGATCTAGGAAAGCAGCAAAGTGGCTAAAATACTACTGGTTGACCTGTTGCTTCTTCTCACTTTGCCTAGGTAGAAAAGTTGAAACAGGGTTGAAAAACAGTGGAAGATTTCTTTAAGAATAAATGTTAGCTTTCTTTGGATGTAACAGATATTTAAATGTTGAAACTTGGTGCTTCTTCAGATTTCCTTCCTTCTCCTTTGAGTTCTTATTCCACAGCACAAGCCTTGTACTATGGAATAAAGCAAAGTCATTTCTAAGTGGGATGGTGTTTTAGAATGTATGTATATAATCAAATGCAGACTAAGGCTTATATGTGGGAAATCCTTATTTTGCGCTCTTGAGTGGTACAAGGCTGAAGGTTAAAAAGAATATTGTCCTCATAAAAACCTGCAATAAAACTGCATGTGTTTCACTGAAGATGGAGCTTCATCCTATAAATCTGCAGAAAAGTGCAGATTCTTGTATTCTGGGTTGCTGCATTTTTGTTTTATCTTTCATATATCCAAGCTAAAAGAGTGTTGTATACCTCATGGTTTCATCTTTTGAAGTGAGTTCAAGATGTAGATGCCATGGATTCTTGATACTTTCAAATTTTCCAGGATTGCTATTAAACTCGTAGTTTAAATATATTTTTCTGTCTCTGCCTGCTTGTTGCTTTGATTTTGTTAAAGCAGTTCATCGGATAGCTGACTAAGAAATGAAGATCCCATGGTAATGCTGTTCATTTTAGGGCTCAGAGGTATAATCACCTTGAGCTTCTACAGAAAGAACTAGTAAGGGAGGTAACATGGGGAGTGAAAAAATTTTCATGGAAGATGGATGTGAGTAGAAAAAGAGGAAAAGGAAAAAATTGACGAGAGAAGAAAAGTAATGTGCTGCATGTACATGTAAGAGCACAGATGCTGGGATGACTGACGTGGCATACCAGGGAGCAAAGCCAGTGCAATGATTAAGCAAACCAACAGCCATATTTTAGCCAGAGTTTGGACTGCACATATCTCTTATCCTTCTCCAGCCCTCTCAGACATGGATAAGATTGCATACTTCTTAGCAGTGGAGAAAAGGGCATGGTCGAGTTGGTATTAATTTAAAAAGCAAAGCATTTATTCATTTGGCATTCTTCTGTCTGAGCTCTTCTAATTACTTAATATTTGTGCGAATATAGTAACCAATCAAATGTCAGTTTAGAACATTTGAATATGCCCTTTAAAATCCTTTTACCATGTTCTATAAATGAAAAACTGTAGCATATTTAAAATATTGAAAAATGTGAAATGAATTGTGTGCTTTCATTTATGTAAACAGACATTTTCAATGCAGGTTATTGCCAAATAACAAATATTTCGTGTTTACTAAACCAAGTTCTCTTAGAATATAATTTTCTGCTTATTATCTTACTAAAGGCAATGCTAGTGCACTTTGCTGTTGCCGTAGCTATCATAAATAACACGCTCACTTATACAGAATTACTCATGTCTAGTTCTCTGTTTCTGGAGACAAACACTTTCTGACTTACGTAAAATTCGATTTATTTTTTAAAAGAATTTGGCTGCCAAAGTAGTACCTTGGTACAAAAGGTTTTGTATATACAGTTTGCTTTTGAAAATGTTATCTGTTGAATAAGTTTTACATTCCAGTAGGGCCAGGTGAACTTGGAGTTTAGGATTTACTTTGGTTCCCTGGCAGGGATGCAGATTTTCATGATGACTAGTAGCAATTATGTAATTTTGAGATCTATCTTTGAAGTAAAGGGCATTAAACACATCACATAGTCCATGATGTGCTTAGTTCAGTACAGCCTGGCTTCTCACATAATGTCACCTTGGTTACAAGAAATAGTTTGAAAATATGAATTCTAAATGTTCAAAAGTCAGGAAGTCAATAAAGAAGGCTAAGAAAGCCTTGTGAATCTGAGCCAGAATGTATATTTTAAAGTGATTGCAAGTACAAATGAAGATAATGATTATCATGGCACATTTCATTTTTTTCTCAAAGTGGGTTTGGATGATTTACATTATGAAAGACAACACTAAAGTGAAGGACAAATATGGAATCCTAATGAGGGGAAGTAAAGAACAGTGCTGGAAGCTGTTTCATCTTGAATCTCCTCCCACCCATTACCCTGTCTAACAGCAGACAAGTTAGAAAGCTTTACTTTTGTGAGTGTACACACTGTGAATTCCTTATGGCAGCAGTCCTGTTTTCTGCAAAATATTCTGTGTAGCCATGAGTTTGTGCTACTTAAATAGCAGCAGAACCAGCAGAAGCAACTAGAAAACCCAATTATCTAGGGTAAGAATCCATCAAGGAAAGCTAACAGAAGTGAGCAGAAAGTGGCATGCCAACTGAGATGAAAAATGCTTTTTAATGTATCTCTGTTATGTGGTGGACCTGCCAAGGCATTTCAAACAGTGAAAGAGAAAGGATAAAGAACACTTAGAGAGATGGAGTCTTGCTTTTAAATGGATAGGAGTAGTGACAAAACAGTCTGGTTCTCCAAATTGCAGACACCATACAGCTGTGAAGTATTTAACATCTGCTTTTTGCATGTCAGACAGTAAAGAGGCTTATACACCAAAGAGCTGTTGAACCACTATGTGGGAGAGATATTCATTCCAGCAGGAACAGGATATCAAAAACATCCATCCATACCCTCTCAACTTGGAGAGGTACATAGGTTGAATTAGCAATCCATCTGGGGCTTGCAGCATCCAACAGAGAATCAGAAAATGATCCCCTTACTCATGTTGGACAGGACTGCAGTTTCATAAGGAATTTCTGCTGTGAATATGAGGAAGTGCAGGGAACTTTAGATATTTGGGCCTGTGAAACTATCCTGGCTGGCAATTTTCATGGAGTTTCTCTGATTTAGAAAAATAAATCTAAATAGTGAAAGGGATGATGGGTGAAAGTCTGGCGTTCCCCTTCTTACAGGGCCATACCCTGTAAGACCTCTGACAATGCTAGAAGATTTCCTGAATCCTCCAGTGAGAGGACAATATTCCAGTATCTAGAAAAGCTGGGTTTTTACCATAGGAATGCCACAGGACAGAAGATTCCAGATGATATTTGTCTGATTAAAGAAAAAAAAAAATAATAAAATTGAAGGGCACCAGATCTTGTAAGTATTTGTATTAACCTTGTTAGAGTTCTGCATGGAAACAGCATCTAATTGCAAGGCTAAGCACTAACATCTCATAAACTGACTTAGCATCTCATAGAGGAAAATTATAATTTCACTTTGAAGCTTTTCTAAAAGAGCCAGATTTGAGCTTGGAAAGGCTGGCTGTACTAATTATTTTCCTATGCTTTGGATTAACATTTTAAAGAAATCAGATTTAAAGCATACCTCAGTTTTTTTAGATATAACCCCAATGATATTAAATATGAAGCCTACAGTGAAGGAAATAGATGTCATTTAAGAGCATTGTCTACATCTCATCTGACACGCATGCATTCTAATTACAAATACAATTACAAATATTTATACTACTGAAGAAGGAACTAGTGATGTGTGTGTAAAGTTCTGTACAGAATTTTGTTGGAACTGCAGTGTAAGACTGTTGATGCATAGTAAGGAGTTCTGCAGTTCTAAGCATGAGGATGAAATAAGGGTTGATTTTTTTCTTTTTTTTTTCTTTTTTAGTGGAACGTGTGGAGAATGATTCTTATGCTTGATTTTCCACATATGCATGTATGCTAGGGATAACAATAAATTTCAATAGGTTAGTTCTTCCTACTCTTGTAATGCTACTTCTCCTAAAAACAAAACAAAAGGCTAAATAAGAAGAAAGATATTCAGGCTGTGGCTTCCTCATGGCTTTGTTATAGACAGCAGAGTTGGCAATTTTGATTATCCATATCATCAAATGTTTCATGAGTCAATAGAAGTGGATATGGTCTGGTGCCGTTTAGACCTTCCCACGGGCTTTCAAAATACTATGAAATGTACAAAACCATTTCAAATAATAATAATAATAAACTGTTTCATGAATGCAGTAATTGTGTATAGAGTTGAAAAAGGGGATACAGTTAGAATGCTGGCTTTGACAGATGAAACACATTTGTTGAATGAAATATATTAGAGAGATCCAGGAGCAGTAACTAAAGTAAACAGACTATAGAATTGTAACAATTTTGAAAGTAAAATTTGAAAGTAACATATTTGTATGCTGGGAGTTGGACATTTTGGAAGCTGGAGCTTTCTGTATAACTAATTTCGTTGACAAGAGCTGTTCTGCCATTAGAGTTTTTCGTGAATAAGCACTTACTGTTTGACCTCAAATAAATCACTGCATCCTTTTGAAATGATGACATACTTTCAGGGTGTTTTATCCCCAGACGACTGGTGTCATCAGAAATTAATAATGTATGCTGTGCTACAGTATAAAGTGATATTTTTATTTAAAAAGATGAGAATGCTCCTAATAACGTGTAAGAGGGCTGTGTAGGAAAGGATGGTGAATAAAAAAAATGAGGAAGGAGAAAATAATGCGTCTACTAAAAATGTCAGTAGAAAAATGATCATGGTCATAGCTGTCATCTGTTCTTTTCTGCAGCAGTGTGAAAGTTATTTGCACTTACAGAATTAAGGATTATGAATAATTAAAAGATTAAAGAAAATACATCAGAGTTTGGACATAATGTCACCTGGTAGCTTTTTTTTTTTTTTTTTTTTTTTTAAAGCCTGCTGGGTGAAACCAGCTGGAATACGTTTGTTTCAATATTGGTGTCAATAAGAGCTGGATCTCAGCTGTGGGGTCTCAGTGTACCTCCTCAGCAGCATGTACTGCTGGGTCAGGTAGCTCTGCCTCATGTTTGCTTTGTGCTGCAAGTAATGGCACAGGTGGGAAGGGAGAAATGAGATGAAGAGAACAAAGCTCTAGAACTGACAAAAAAAGGCAGAAGTACTTAGCACTGTAGTACAGTAAAATTTAAAAATGCATCAAGGTTAGTTCTCTGGAAGTGAACACTGGGACCTTGCACAATGGTGAGTAGTTAAAAAAGAGAACACTTCAAGTGGGTTGGGGCATCTCAGATAGTTTGAATTACAGTAGAGGGTAATATCAGAGTGGAATTCCAATGTAAGCTGTTTTCACACTCTCAGAATCCTTGCAGAAGAGGTGGGGTTTGTATTTTTCAAGGCAGTTTGATTTCCCCACTTCTCTTTATGTGATGTTTTATATTTCATGGGAGGAAGTGACTGTGTCACCGGAGCACCCCAAAGCACAGTTCTGGATGCACAGCTGAATCCCTATAACTATTTCAGAAGAGAAGCTTATTAATTATGATTTTCTATCTGAGGTTTTTGTACCTGCAATCCTTTTACCTCAAAGAGGGATGTAATTAAGTTGGTAAAAATAGCAGCACTCTAAATCTTTCTCTTTAAACCAATTTATTTCAAACAGATATTTTAATTAGTGTTTTAACAAAGATGCAAGGAAGCCAAGTTTTTTTTTTGCAGCTCTGCTAACTAGAGCCAGCCCATTGTTTTGCATAATGTTATGTAACATTAACAACATGGAACTGGGGCCTACACATCTTATGCTAACTAATGCACTTTACAAAAATATAAATATCAATTTACCAAAGCAAATAACTGTAGAACAAACAGTAAAACATGAATTCCCACACTGCCATGTTAATACATTGAGCAGATCAAGTATTTATGAACTTGCAGAGCCTGTTATCTTAGTTATCTGCAGAGAAACACTGGTGCAATCTGACTGCACTCTGCAGCATAGACGTGGAATACTGGTGCTCCTTCATGTTGGAATGGGACTCCTGTAGTGCGATACATTCCGTTGTACAAACAGAAATTGATACTGGGCATTACATTTCTGCCTGTGTGTTAGCCTTAGAAAATGGTTTTTGCTTTCTGTGCGTTTCAGGTTAAGAAATACATGCTCTCTACGTTTCATATATGCTCTCTTATATTGCTTAGGTAGAATCAAGAGCAAAAAAAATTGAACATGATCATACCTGTGTAAAATCATTCTCAGCTTCCGAGTAGGCACTTTGTTTTGTTCTTTTCTTGAGATACCATTGCCTTCACTTTTCTCACAACTCTTTTTGGTATACTCTTCCTTCTTGAAAGCTTTAATATATCTGACTTCATATCGTTTAAATGGTGATTGTTTTAATGTAATATATAGAAAATGTAAAACTGCGGGAAAAAAAGGAAGGCCTTTGAAGTTTTTCTCACCTTTTTAAGTGTTCCCAGTGCAACTAAGGTAAAAGTGCAACTAAGCCAAAAATATTTCTGCACCCAGTTCCTTTGTAGTGTTTGCTTGAGTCTCAAGAGGAAAAAATAGAAAAAAAAAATCAAACTTTTTGTATTAGTTTTCCTTTTTCAGGATTGTAAGTGGACTTTTCAAGGAAAATCAGAAAATGGTCAGTCCCTATAAGACTGAACATGGTCATACACATCATCGTGTTTTAACAATATAGGCCTAAAACCAAAGGACAGAAGTGAGCAACCCTGAACTTTGATTTTAGAGTCCCTTTGTAGTCTTTCTTCCTTCTCTCATGATGGTCTTCTCCTGAAATAGTCCATTCAAGGCTGTGTATAGAATTCTAGTGAAATAACACTTAGACCAGAACCCCCCCTTTTTTTTTTTTTTTTTTCTTTTTCTTTTTTTGCATTATTTTTGGCATACATACATAGATACTTTTAGAAGATAGCTTGAAGGTGTTCTTGTACTTTGCAGTGCAGTGAGGAGCAAAACTGAGGGTCTTTCTGCTACTTCCATTCCCAGGACTTCCTGTTAAGGCTGCTAGTTAGGCTCATTTTCATGGAGTTAGTAGTTTATCAGATATTTCAATCAAACATTTTTGGCACCTAATTTCTAACTACCACATCTTGGAAAAAAAATATGTAGAAAAGGAAGTTGACGGAAGATTTTTATAGATGTTAAATTCCCATTAAGAAAATACTATTAAAATCCAGTTGAATTATCAGTATTGTCTGAGTTTAATAAGCCAACAAATATGAATGATCATAGCATGACAGTTAATGAGGACTTCCCTTAGGAGACTTGGGATTTAGATAACAAACTTTTAATAATTTCATTGTTCATATACGCAAACTATTGGTGTGAGCTCTGAGATTTCATTAAAGATGATGAATATTTTCTAGAGTTGGTAATCACCTGATCTTTATAAAGTCATTGCATGCTTGAACTGGAGAGACAGAAGGAGATGTTTCATGCAAACTTGCAAGCAATTTAGTCACTGTCATCCCTAGACACAAGTTTAATTTCCATTTCATTAAATAAGCTATGATAGTTTGAGTCTTTTCTCACATAAACATTTAACAGAATAATTCTGGACTGTGTTTGTCTAAATTCTGATACTAATGTTACAAAAATGGCTTTGGGAAACTAAATCTGTCATAATGTTTAATCATTTAGTTCTTTTTAGCTGATTATATATATATATATATTTTTTTTTCAGCTACTATTTTATTGTACGTTGTAATAAAATTTTTTACGCTGAAAAATTGTAAGTTTCTACCTGAAATAAGATTGTATTGTGAATATATATAAGAAGGACCTAATGACACTATTCAAAAGTAGAACGGTGTTTATTCTTCACTTTTAAATAACATCATTTGGAATTGAAATTTAATCAAATTGCACTTTAAGAACTTGGGTCCAAACAGCAGACAGGAGAGCTCAGAGCATTAGCTTTGATCCTATAAACCCTTTTTCCTCTGACATGTGCTTCCTCACCTGATCAGTCTGACAGATGTCACTGGCTTGCATCCTCATCTACCTCAAATTATATAGCTCAATTCCCAAAGAAATTAGCCTTTGGCATTCTGACAGGCTGTGTAATGGCCACACTGTGCACCTCCATTAGTCTTTCCTATCTACAAGACAGAGAAACATTTCAGTACTGATGCAATGACAGTGGAGGCTGTGGCTACCTGGAAGGATTGAGCACAGTGATTCTCTTGTATGCAAAAGGTTATTGCATGCTATATACTGTACCAATATGCATTTGCCTCTGTGCATGAATTTGTGCTGATTTGCAGAATATCCATTTGTGGGGACAAGAAAAAAGCCTACAAAAACAAACCTAACAAATAATAACTCAAAAATGCAGTAATTTCAAGTCTTCTATATAAGATTTTCAGGCAGAAAGAGGGGATGTAACTGGGAAAAAAACAACAAAAAAACCAGAATCAACAGAACTAGTCACAAATGCCAAGTATAAATAGGGAGAGATTTGTTAAGAAGCAGTCATTAATTCCTGTGCCTTTCCTTTATTCTTTGATTGATGCCTTCTGTTCCCTCTTCCCACACACAATTATTCTTTCCTTATTTTTCTTATAGAAATATTCCCATTTTCTTCAGACTCCTCATCTTTCAGTAAGGTTCCCAATTCTTGTTTTTCAGAACTGGTTTCTCCTGCCGTGTGTTCAAGGAATTAATAGACTAAAATCAGATGTGTGAGAGTACTGAGTGGAAGGAAACACTAGATAAGAATTACTTGTTTGAGCCTTTATAAATTGCCTGTTGCTTACAGATGCTCTGTGTTAGAAAAATGAACTGTCATCCAGGTGAAAAAACCTGCCAAATGATCAGTTAGCACTGGTTAGAGCTGGAGTATCTGTATGTATGTAGAGAAAAAAAAGAAGAGAAAATTCAATTGAAAAATAACTCCAGATGGAACTTCTATTATAATTTGTTTTTGTTTTTGTTTCTCTTTGTTGTTCTTTTGGTGAAATGTGGTAATAAATTTCAATTCACTGTAAAGCTTCTTTCTTTACATGCAGAGTATGCATTTTTGTGTTCCCTTGCTCTCCTAATTTTATTCAATTTAAATACTATTTCAACCTGAAATGTTTCAGAAATTTCTTTCCATGTATGTTCAAGTGCTTATTATTCATAATTTGATCTGAATTTATAATTTTCAAGTGCCAAATGCTCTTCATTATTTAAACTTATATACAGAGTCGAGATGCCCAGGTGTAGCAAAGCAGATAGTTTAAATAACAAATAATTAATGTCTTGTAGACTTAAAACAATCCTAACAGTCGTGTTTTATTTCTGTTATAGTAATACATAGTACAAATGCCTAAGTGAGATAGATTAACATGGATCAACACAATAAAACTGAACTGAAAATTATTCTAACCTTTTAGAAACAATACACTTTGACATTTCCAAAGTGAAATGAGAGCCAAGTTTTTCTGCAGACTTTTCACACTGAAGCTGTCATAAAAACCAACAAGTTCTCCTGAGGGCTTCTGGAGGAAAATTTGTTACGTTTTGTACTTAGGAAATGGTACTGTTGCTTATCAATTTTCTTCCATCTGAATGTGTTGTAGCCATTAAGGTGATGGCAAGTTTGGTAGGAATTTATTAGAGAAAGGCATCTCTTAATTGAGTTCACAATGCTTACATTGGCTTCTGCATCACAGTCAGTGTTAGGTCCCCAAGTTGATTTTCTTGGAAGGAGATGTAATTTATTCATTTTCTTAATATAAGACAAACCTCATGAAAAAAAACCACCACTAACAACAACAACAAAAAAACAAACACAAAAAAACCAACTGTGTTGAAGAGAGTACTACCTATGCCATTTATATCCATGCACAAATTTCAAGTTACGATTAAATTACATGTTTACCTGTAAAACAAGTACTGAAAATGTTTTTCTTTTCATTTTCTTTTCGAATCTCAATATCCTATCTGTATAGTCGCACTCAAGAAAATTTGGCAGAAAATCACTGAACCTGACTCTTAGCTTTTCTTTTCTAAAGACTGCAGCAAATGCAGTCATATCATCGTAAAACTGGTGCTGGAGCAGGCTCAGAGCAGCCTGCTGATAGGTTAAATCCCAAGGTGGTGCTGTACAGAGAGGAAAATGACATGTGGCTTGTCAAAGCTAAACCCGGATAAAAAATCTTATTTTGCTAAGATCTTAACTTGGAATGAAAGTGATTACGAAGTGAACACTAATTAAAGACTGCCTGGTTTTCATCTCAGAAGAGATCAACTACTATTTCATTTACATAAAGGAAATACATTTTTTCTTCTAGTAGCTTTGATAGGAATACTTTGATAGGAATAATTTAAAAGAATAGTGGAAAGTTCCCATAAGATTTCACTATGTGACAAAGCCCCAGTAGCAAAACAGAAAACTTATCCTATCATGTCTTATATAATAAAGTGTCATATTTTGTCTTTCTTTTACTTGTGAAAATTTCATTCTTACGTATGTGGATAAAAGTTCGGAAAAAAGAGCATGGAAATCACACATATAATCCAAATCAAATGCTAGAGAGAGTTGAATTTAGAATTGCTTGTGCGTGCTCCAGAAGTAGTGCCTCCTATTTTATGTTATTGGCCCACAACAGTGAAGGTGAATGTTGGTGGTATGGCAGTAGAAGCTGAATCTTCCTAACAATAATTCCTTTACATATTGTTGCCGTATGACAGAATGGTGTCTGACATGAAAGGGCATATGAAACAAAGAGGGGCAACTGAATTCCCCCACATGAAAAAAATGGCATCCACTGATATTCATCAGTGCTTGCTAAATGTTCATGGAAACCAAACAGCACATGTGAGCACAGTGAGGCTGGGGGTGGTTTCAGCAGTAGCAACAGAGTATCATCTCCACTGTTTCAGATTTATAGGAATGCAGAAGGCAGGCTTTTATTCATCACTGGTAAAAATACGTAGCCAGTGGTGATGTACATATAGAAAAAACAGTTTTTTGCAGCTATGATTTTGCTCTATTGTATAATGTTATTTTGTTCTTTTTATCTGTTGTAGTTTCCGTGGAAATAAATGAGAAGCATTACTTTTGGAGCAACCTATGTGTAAATGAAGATGAGTATTACGCATGAAATCTCTAATTGTAAGTACTGAAAACACTTCTTGTTTTTATAAAGCTTGAGCCAAACAAAAATACTTCATTAGAAAAATGTAATTTATGTGACTGTTGCCACTCCTGTGATGTCCTTCTGAAACCAGGAAGATGTTTTCCTCTAGTAACGGGAAAATTAATTTCCAAATCACTTTGTCATGCTACCATGTCCAAGGAATGTATTCAGTGTAATTAATTTTTTTGAAGTTCGTGACTGAAATACTTGTTGCGTTGGCCTGTAAGGGAAATAAGGGTATTTTCACCATACTTTTCCCTTTAGCGAAGATGATGATCTAACTACTCCTGTATTTTTATACTCGAGATGATGTAATTGTGTTTTGGTCTCAAATAAGGATATATTTAGCAGGTGAATCTTGCCAGATTTGCACTTTTATTGCTTTGAACATGCAACTGAGAAGATCTGTAGGAGGAAAGGTTACAATATGTAAAATTATTTTCTGTTTTCTCTCGCCATGAAATTTGACTAAAGCCTTTCTGTTCCCCACCAATGAATCCATCGTTGATTTACTGCTGTTCTCCTGACTTCCTATTCACTCTACAATCTCCTCGTGTTTTCTCTCTGAGTACCAGTAAGCTTAGTTTTTTGCTTATTATCCTAGATCTGTCTGCTGCATGTATTCCTTTTTTTTGCTTTGTCATTTTAATTACATGGCTTAAAAAAAATCTCAACCCTTTTTAATATTCTCTTGCCCTGCTGAAAAAATGAAACAGCAAGAAAGCATAGTTCACGACATGCATCTCAGAATACATGGTCTAATGTTAAAAGTGAAAGATTAAATTTGTGGGACGAATCTATCCTGGTATCCAGTCAGCTTCATCACTACTATCTCACACAACACTTTCTGTTCTGCTTGTCCTGAAATCTTAGCTACTACTATTGGAATAGCACAGGCTCGTTTGGGTACCACTGGTAGTTACACGTAGTGAGTCTAAATTACTCTCCAAAATTAAATACAAATTGTAGTGCATTTATGCTTTACAGCCAAATACTTGTCTACTAAAATTGCATGCTGAATTCTATCCCCTATATATTCCTGTGTTCAGCCTCTCTGGCCTCCTGAGGGATGTCTTATTGTCTTCAGGTTAATATGGCCCGAACTGGAATATTAAGGTCACTTTATTGGAATCCTTGGAGAACTGTTTTAGTACTGCTTCCAATTTGAGTTTATCAAATATGAGTATCTCCTATAAAAACGTTCTTCAGTTTAAATACCCTTTCTTGCTTGATTAGAGGAGATTCTCCTGTGCCTTTCTACTAGGTATCTTCAGCATAGCTTTTTTCAAATCTAAGAAGCTCCCACGTTGTATGCTATATACATATGTATATATTTGCATTGTGTCCTTGCTGTAATGCTGGGAAAAAATATAAGATCAAAATATGTGTTGTGTGAATGGTGAAAATGGGTAATAGAATTTTAACATCCATTAGACATCAGTGATGATAACGACAAGATCTATAGTGCTACGTGAGTAATGATTACAACAGCTGCAGATCAAGTAATCTAAAATTTATCTTTGTTAAGAATGAATGACTGAATCTGAAGAGAGAGAGTTGGAAGAATGATGGATGGCAATTAGCCCATGGCAGGGGATTGGAACTAGGTGGTCTTTGAGGTCCCTTCCAACCTAAGTCATTCTATGATTCTGTGATTAGTTCCATATATCTTGCTATTGCTGTTTCTCTGTGCATTTGGTAGGAAATCAGTAAAAACTACATTCTTTAGTCTGGTTAGAATAACAAAACAAAGTAAAGCCATAACAAAAGTGTTCTCTTCTGAGCTGAATGAAAACTATATGGATGTAGATCACAGCCTTTTTAAGGAGCTGTCAATGTGTTTAAATGACAAAGTAGGGAAGTGAGAGATGTTTTGCAAGTGATGGTAATGCAAATATTTGTTTTGAGGTCAGATTCAAACTTTGAATGTAGTAGTCCAATATTGGGGGGGGGGGGACAGTGTGCATTTTTAAAAATGTAGACAAAGTTTTCTCTAAGGAAGGACTTCTCTTTGTAGGATTACACACAAAAATGCATTTTACCCTTTCTCTCTGACTATAATTTAGATGCACAGTATCAATGCATAAACTGAAATGAAATTGAATGAATTCAGTGATTGTCACTGTACTACTATTTGGTAATTACACTTTCTATCTCGTATGTTCTAATTCTCATGTATTCTAGAACAAACAAATGTTTGTACATCCTTTTAGAATCTTTAAGGAGGGAATGCATGACCAATCAGTTAAACAAACAGACTCTCATACCCCTCCCCGCAAAAAAGCTTACAGAACATGCATTGTGCAGGAGCTTTATACTGTAATGATATAACTTTAAATAAGCATACTGTGAGATGAGAATACATGGTCAAATACTAAGGTTTGATTACAGTGTACCTCTCTTAAGTACGTACAGCTATAAAAACATATGCTAACACATTCAGCTTGGATCTTCTCTACTGGTCTACAGCATTTTATTTTCCTGTAATGACAAGGAGATGTTGCAGAATGGCTTTTTATATTCAGTTTGTTTGCAGCAAAATTCTGAGGCAGGTGTACAAATGTCATGCATTTTTTCTGAATAATGTGTCCCGTCTTAATTTTCTGCAGCATGGCAGCAATCCTGTCATAGGTACACAGGAACTTATATTTGTAAAAGAGATAAGAATTATAGTAATTACTGACACTGAAAACATTTCCCAAATATATTTTTAAAAGATCACATCTGTTTCAGCAATAAGGAAAATAAGGCAACAGAGAGCCAGTAGGATTGGCCTAAAATCCAATAGGAATCTGCCACTCAGGAAAAAACTTATGAATGAGATTCAACAGTTGGAGTGATAGAAATGTTCATCGCTCTGTTGTGAAGTCAGCTGTATCTAATTCCACTGACTGGAAAGGTAATATTGATCTCTATAGAATCTTAAAGCAAACTCCAGTTTCTTTTTAAAATTTTCTTCTTTTTTACAACCATGGTACAGTTCTCTCATGCTCCACTTTTTTAACTGCTCTGAAGTTGGGAGGTTTTTTCTTTCATACCCTGAGTAAGGACTTCTGATATCTGATATTTCATATTTGCCTTTGTCAGATAGCTATAGCTGCATTAAAAAAAGTGAAGAAACAAAAGTGATGTTTTTGTTAGAATGACGAAGCAAGGAACAAAGTGGCAAGGTTTCACAGATCCAGCTTTTCTCTTTAGCCATGTTCCAGTGTGGAGCGCCTATGCTGCATGCGTGTTTAGCTTCAGTTTGCAGCGGAGACAATTGTACAGATGTAATGTCAGACTAGTGTTGTCTGTTCTATCTAGGACACCTGTAAACCTGTTTTACATGTGAAAGTGGTTAAATAAACTGATCAGTTTGGAGGAAAAGAGAGGATCTATAGATTTGTTATTTATAGCTAGGTATCACACATGCAAAGAACCTGAGCTGCAGCTCCTCCTCTCTCATCATTCCTTAAAAAGGACACATCAAGTTTTAAATGTTTTACCTGAATAAGCAGCGGAAAGAATTAATCAACCCTTTTGCAAAACACAAAGGAAAAGGATTTTATACAGATCTGTTGTAGCTTTGATATTGATAAATTCTGGAATCCATGCTGGAGAATGACATCTGTCTTCAGATGAGCAATAATAGAAGACAGAAAAGCTGTTTCCATATGCCTATTTGACTGATACTTTTCTGTTATTTCCATTTCTTCTTAATGTTACTACTTTGTTGGGGAACATGGAATCATCTCTTCCTGCTTTTTAGTGCTGAGACTCAATGTAAGGGAAACAGAAATGATTTAGGATTATTTTTCTGGCTGTGCTAATTCTTTAGTCAACAGCCAAGTCTGCCACATTCTTCAACCTGCTTTGTTGCTTCTCACCCAGTTTGTTTCTGTTTTAGGATATTCTGATAGAAGTCATTGCTTTCTTGGTGGTAATAGACTTATTTTTTTATTTTTTTTTAAGTTACCAGTATTTCTGCAGCTGATGGTGAGGACAGGTGGGCATACATTCCCTGAGTTCCCATCAGGAAATGAAATATATCATTTCTTTGAAGATGAAGAATATATTGAAAACCTTATCTTGGGGGAAAAATGAATATCCTGGGCTTTTTGTCTGCGAGAGACCTTGCAATCTGCTGTGTGAAATGTGTGCCACTGGGCCTGTCTCTCTCAAACAACTAAATGCAACAAGGAGCACTCTCAGTGGCCAACCTGGCAGTGAAAATGTTTTTACCTGCTGCCTCTCAGGTCTTCTTTCTCGCTGAAGGTCAATGCTTGTTTGAAGATCTCTGACCCTGTATCTAGGGCCTCTTCATTCCCTGATAGCTTCTAGCTGCTCAGTTTCAGTTATAAGAGGCTGCTCAGACAATTTTTCCCTTTTAATCTTTTTTTTTTTTTTTTTTTAACAACCAGTGAGCCTGACTTCTCCTGCCCTTTCTGCTTCTTGGCTTTGTCTAGCTAACAAACACCAGCCCCATCTCCCTTGGTGATTCCTGAACCTGCTGCAAATAAATCCTGGAAAGAGTTTGTTGCGATAACTGCTTCTTATGGATATTTTCCCTGGAGATTCTCTTATTCCAAGTCTTCAGAGGGTCACTGCAATACATGCAAAGAAACTTTAAGGGAAGAGCTAAGTTTAATGCATTTCACCTCGGTAGCTCTGTCTGTGTGGATTTGATTGTTCCCATTAGCATCCTGCAGTTTGTAATAATAGTATTGCTGAAATATTTGAGGTTTCTTAAGGCTTCTCTCTGAAGTGACCCTGTAATGAATGATTGTCCTTTTGGAACAGCTGGGGTTCATTATTCCCCAAAGTGAAGCTTTGTGTAAAGACACAGAAGAGTTAAGTTGCACGTCTATCCTTGTCCACCTGGTGCTGACCTGCTCTTGCTGTGTAACTCCAAATTTAATTACTTCACACAGACTTTGTTTTAACTTAAGCTCTTTGCTCATCTGTCCTATTGACATCAATGGGGATTTGGCTGTAGGCTGCTGGGAGCAGTCAGTCTCACATCTATATTCCAGGGCACTGACCATAACTAAAAGTGGAAGCAGCCCTCTCACCTGAAGCAATTTTCTAACCCTGATCTCGTTTCCAGAGACAGGGCTGAAAGTCAGTAATTGTACCTCTCTCCTGACATTGCCCTGTGATGCAACCACCCAAGCATGATTTTTTCTCCCAGTGCCACTTGGCAACCGTTTGAGAATAAATCTAACAGAAGACCTTTTACACATAAGAATTATCATTTTGCAAAACAGCAATCACTATAAGCATTACCCTTTAGCTGCTGACAGCAAAGTTCAGAAATCTCATCATGTGCTGGTTTCACAGCAGCTGGTAAAGGTTAATAAAATGGAGGTTTAAAAGGCAGTGTTCCTAAATTTTTTACACTCAGAAAGGACAATTCTCATTATTTTAGGCTGACCTAGCCCACACATTCCCTTCACGTTCAAACTCTATGACATCCGTTCTTGCATTACATGGAACAGTAAACTGTAGGCCTTGCTGTTGCAGCCAACAGTGAGAAGATTGCACTTTCTGTAAATATCAGTACAAGTTAAGATTTGTGCAGTGGTCTCTAGAGAAAGAAACACCTGCTTCAGTGAATTATTGGCATTAATTTATAATCCCGTCCTGTACAGTATTTCTAACAAGAATTACTAGCTGACTAGTGTTAAGATTTTGTATTTTACTTTCATTATGTTCCTGTGGACACTAATCTATGGTACAAATCAATGATCTGACAGAGGATTTTTACTAATCTTTCTAAAAATGAGCAGTTAAAATTGATTGCAGTCCTTAAAGGTCCTTCTAGATCTGTGCCGGTTTGGTTGAGAGAAGACGCTTCCCTTTTGCTCCGTTTTTCCTCAGTAATACATGAGAGAGATTGTATGAATTTTGGCAGGATGTGGTGACTGCTAATCCAAACACAGCTTCGTAACTCTTTTTTTTTATAGAGGTTCATATTTGAGTACCAATACAGATTAAGATAACAGTGCTGATCTTCCTCGATTTAACAGAAATAAAACCTGTTTTTGGTTTTGTCCACTATATTTATCAATATTTCTTATTTGAGACAAGGCTATAAATAGCAGGCTCTAAGCCTAAATTTATACTGTGAGTACAGAAGTGGTTGTTAATACTGACTTCATAGTTGGTAAGATACATAATGCCGTTTGATTTTTTTTCCAGTGAGTTCTACTTGAAATGTCTTGATTAATATTTGTGTCAGAACAGAATTAAGACAGGGATGAAAAAGGATGCTAGGACTAGCTGCAGTATCTATGCAGTTCTATGATCTATAATTAACACCTATTAATTATATATGTTGTGTGATTCTTCCAAACCCACCAACCCCACCTGAAGCAGGAGCCCATATCCTGAGTGGTCCAGTTTAATCTCTGTAGGAGTCATATATTTATGAAAAGCATGATCGAGCCAATATACCCATGTTTTGTTGAAAGGAACAGTTTTTAATTCTGAGGTCAGAGCACTTCCCAAGAAACAGGATTGTTATGGCACTACAGACTAGGTGAAGTAACACAGCTGTTGGACGGGTCTGTACTGGCAATGTCAGTTCTCTAAGAAATTCTTAAAATCATGGTGGCACACTTTGTTCTCTGCATTGTGTGAGAAAACAACAGGGATTTGCATATAAATAAAGGTACTAAAAATGACTGGCTGTGAAGTTATTAGCATGCGCAATACACAAGATAATTGCAGAGCTGGACAGAGAGACTAAGCAACTTGCTCAGGACTGAAGAAAGCTGACTTTTGTCCCTCAGCCTTGCCAGTAGACTAACTATTCTGATATAGATTTCATGGAATTAAAATCATTTCTCGTTTTTGTCTGAAATGAATTGTCAGAGACTGAAAAAGCTTGGTCAGACTGAGGAGTTAATAAATACATAGGAGTTTTTTAATAGACAGCAGCTTGATATCTATCTTAATAAGATTAAAATAAGCAATAAAACTGTCAAATACTGTCAACAGTAGCACATGAGATTTCAGGTAGCAGCAGCAAAATGTAGCAATATTAAAATGTAGTCAAAGCTCTGGCAATGAACAAATGCACATCTGTAACAATTTTAAAGAAATTTGCATTTTTAAGATCATTTCCTTTATTATTTAGGCCTGTTTGCAGTAGCAAAGCAGGAGGAGCTGACATTTCAAATAATTGCTGCTGTAACTAACAATGTAAGCATTTATCACAATATGCCAATTAAGCTTTGAAGGCTATTCAGCACATTTAATGAAGGTTGAACATAACCACCCCAGAATTCTATTGCAATGTTCTACACATCCTTGGCCAAAATACTGTTTTGATCTTTAAGATTCTCTTCTTTTTAATGGAAAGCTTTTGATTTTACTGAAGTTGGAGATTTTTGAGGCACAAATTAGGTATCAAATCATGCAGATCAGTTCATGCTTGGAGACAAGCACAAACACAATTGGCAGTACTCAAAAGGAGAAACTACCACTGCTTCACTGTGTAATTTAAGTGGCTTGCTTGTTGGTATGATGGCACGTACATACTGTTTTTTTCTGATGTTGCCTGATTGAGTGCACTGCTTAAGGACATTTGATCTTTTCAATTCATAGTATCTCACACAGTATTTATGTTTGCTATGAACAGGATAATTTGTAAAGTGAGTGTTCTGTTGATCGGAATTGTCAGAAGCATTTTTCAATTTGTCATTTTTTTTTCCATTTACATGAAAAAATTGAATTTATTAGCCTATAACTTTCTTTTCCTTTAATGGTGGATTTATCATTGTACTTAGCGTTTGCTCAGTTGGTAGAGTAATTCTTTAAGGCAAGAAAGTGGAAGAGTGAAGTAATTCTATCTATTTTGAACCTGCTGTTACAGAAAGAATGATGGATCAATCTGGTTCTTTATGGCTTTCAGAGTGATGGGAAGACATTACTGATAACAAAGTAGGAGTTTGACTCTGGGTACATGCCAGAAGTCAGTTGTCACCAATCCAACTGGGAATGGACCTGTCTATATGGGTTGGGGGATGAACATGTGGGTAGTGACACACTGCTCTCTTGGATGCTTTTACCTGCAAAACTTGTCATGCCTTCACAGTGGTTGCTCATTTAAACCTAAGTAATTCCTGACAGATGTGAAATTTCTATTGTTTCAGTTTGTGTTTTGTGAATTGCTCATAAATTCTGTAACACTGTGGCTCCACTGAATATGTGCCACGGCCCCGAGTGGCACAGTAATGTATTTTCTTCTATCACTACACTGTTGTGAGATTTTTTACAACATGAATGTTTCTATTATTCTTTGAGTGAGTGGTTTGAACTTCTGTATAGTCCACCATTATTGACTTAAGCCAGTTAAATAAACAGAATGAAAAGCTTGCTGGAAATAAGGAATTCTATAATAGATTTAAATTGATTCTTCATAGGAAAGCATAACTTATAATAGTGCATGACATACAGTCTACTGATGTTAAATAAAAGTGGGTGAAAAGGCATTTTTCTTGAATTCACCTGCTAACAAATAGTCCTGTTGAAAGAAATTTAACAGAAGCAACAAAATTTTATCCTGCAGCAGAGTTTTTCTATATATAGAGATATCATTTTTTTTTTAATGAAATGACAGAAATGTTTTGAGTCATAAATAATAATCCCAAGGGGACAAAGTAAAGGAGCAGGAGTACTGATGTCTCTAAATGAAGACAGAGATTCTGTAGGTACTGAGCACTGGTGAATAAGTGCCCCAGCTTTTGTTGTCTGCTGTTAGCCCAGTAACTGTCTGACACCATCCTGCAAAACAGCTTATCTACATTTGCCCATTGATACTGTTTGCAATTCCTTTTTTTACTTTCAGAGAAGGCAAGCAGTGAAATAGAAGTGGGTTGGAAACACAAATGTGTGAGCATCTACAAAATATCCATGCCTTTTTAGATATATTCAGGTGACCCAAGTGGTATTTTGAGTCATGTGTTACAAGTCCTCATCTCCTTTTAAGCTGTGCAATATACAACTGAATATTCTTATATAAGGAGATGAGTACCAGGCAATGTTGGCTTAGCACAGTGCTGAATTAATGCCACCAGTCATCTCACAACTGTTTGCACAACTGTGACTTGATAAGTACTACTTCTTTCAAGTCTTTTCTCCAGTGTTTTCTTGTCCTTCTGCCTTTCTGTAGCATGCAGGTAATAAGTGAGTGTTGTTATATCATGATATGAATTGCATATTTTCTCTTAATTAAGTATATAAAAATCGCCATCAAATTAAATATTTTTTATTATATATATTATATACAGCTTCTGGATTTGGGACTAAACTCAGCCCTGCTGAAAATAGTCATGATTCTATTTAAATTAATTTAAATAACAGATGGATTTTGCTCTGTTTTGTGTTCTTGATCAAAAGCCTGAATTTGACCTGGTACTCTATCCAAGCAAGAAAAATCATTGTACTAATGATGCAAACACAAGACACAAATAGGTCTAGTACAGCTCCATGTGGCTATGACTGGGCCATATCCACGGTGCTATTTTATGTGTTTGTATATATAATATAATATATAGTATAATATATTGTAAACATAATAAATATTATTATTATTATTATTATTATATATATATTATGTGTATATATATACATATATATATGCACACATGCTATATTGTTTTGAATCTGAAAATCTCCTGAATACACCACTACAGGAATTGTGATATTTAAATATAGAAATCCAGGGAGTTCTTAAAGAGAGGTTAAATGACAACCAGAAAACAATATACAGCCTCAAGGGGGCTGTGAGAGCAAATTCTGTGCTGGCTCAGCTCCCTTTCCAATGTTAGAACTTAGACAAATATAAACATTTATAGCCTCATATTACCAGAACCATTATCACCCTAAAGAGACCCATACCTATGTGCTATGAATTGAGAGAAACAGGAAAACGCTGCAATTATAATGTATTTGCAGAGAAGATCCTATTTCAAAAATTAGCGCGTCAAATCCTAGGAAATCTTACCTTAAATTCCACACTGTAGTTTTGTTTATTTAGAATAAATCTTCATGAGCTTGTAAACAAAATATCTCCTTTTTTAACTTGAGTGTTGTTACCAAATGTTTCCATATTTGAAATAGGATGCATTTGAGAGGTATAACATTGTCGTGTAGCAGACAGGTTAACAGTGCTTCTCTTGTGTTGTGAACTCTGAGTTCAGCCTGTAAGAAACCTTCAGAAGTTCAGATCCCTCAAATCACTTGCAAAGAACGATACACTTAGTAGAGTGCATTTCCAAAACAAGACCAACAACATATTCAATCCTTGCTAGGCTATAGTAATTCTTGCTAAGCAATGTTGTTACATGAGCACCCATTTGAGCTTTTTAAAAAATGCTAACTCTGCACCTGAAAAGTGATTTTTTTTCTTTTGCCCTGGGGAATCTTTACATCTACAAGGTAAATTTGCATTTAGGGATCTTCATAAAGCCCTTTAAATTGGTATCATGTCTGATCTGATCCAAACTACTTTGTAGAGAGGCAAGTTAGTAACAGTGGAGATCAGTCATATAACTGTCCTATCTATAACAACTTCAGCCCTTTCAGAAAAGAATCAGTCTCAGATTTTGACTCGTAAATGACAAAGTTATTTCATTTCTCTCTGTGGAAACAACTTAGGAATTCTGTCCTTTAAAAAAGTTGAAGCATAGGTTCCAAATGTCTCAGTGTGACCATAAAAACATAACAAGAAATGGATCTGGAAAAAATATGCTTGCACAGCTGCAGTAGAAGAAAAGGTTCTGTTGTAGTGGGTTCTTCATATGGCCTGTGCTCCATCCTGTAATTCTTGTTTCTCTCATCCTGAGGAACAAAAGAGCTGCTCCTCACTCATGTGGCCTTGTGAGTTGCACAAGATCTTGGTTTTCATACTCTTCTTTCACAGCACTATATTAAAAGTGGGTGTTTATTTTTTGCCTGTCATTAAATATGCAGGACAGTTAAAAGTGATGCAGTTATGCCTTACAACTTTGTTCTATTGCCCTGCAATTGAGAAAATATTTGGATACTTTTCCTGTAGTCTGTTACGTTCATTCATCTTGGAGCAAAATTTTTCCCCTTCCTCTTTGGTGATCAGCCTAAATTCCAAGCCTGTGGGACTGAAAAGTTAGGGGGGGAAAGGATGTGCATAAAGTGTAGGGCTGGAAATTGAAATCCCTATTGCAATTCATGTTATGCTAATGAGGCATGTAGGAACATTGAGAGCAGGGTAATGCAATGATATTTCCAAGAAGCCTACGTAATTTACTACAGGGAGCCTGTACGTAATGCATCATATTTCCGCAAGAAACTTAATAAAAAGAAGTTTAATACATAAATACTACCAAGAAGCATGAAAGATAATGCAGCATTTGATCAGACTAATATATAAACACTATTGTGAAACCTCATTTCAGGCAAATTACTGGAGAATCAAAATATACATATTGCTTATTGTTACTGCTGAAACAATAGCTTAATAACTAATGGTATCAGAAGACGCACAATAAACATTTCCCGTTATTTATGTTCTCCAGTTTCCCCTAGTGGCAACATAACTTAATATTTGATAGAACAACATAGGCATGAAAGATATTTTCCTTGCAAAGTAAACCTAGCACTCAGCTGCAGTACAGTAAGAAGTGTTTCCAGGGTGTTTTACCATCAGCTTTATTGGTTCTTCCATTTGTTAAACTATTTGGTTTCTTTGAATAAAATACGTATTGTGCTATAACATTTTTTGACTTCTGTCCCGTTAAGGATCAAAAGTCCACTGATTGGATTTATTTATCCATTCAAGCCAACGTTTCTTGCAGTTATTTGCATCATAGGAGAGTTTAAGATCTCAGAAAATCTGAGATGTCCACTTGGAACTAAGATGCCGTTTTCTCTTATAGATGTACCTTACCTGAAGAAGTGTCTTTCAGAACCAGGTCAGAAAAAGAGTAGGAAAAGACTAGAGGAATATTATAGCTGTATGAATTAAGAGTTGTGGACTTGCTAGTTAGGATCTATGTTTGCCTTCTGCTTTCTGCATGGAGGTAGTGAACTTGAATGTGAAAAAATATTTACCATTATTCATCATCCTTACTATTTCAATCAGAGGGATTACGTTTTTTTATAGTACTGTGTGCATAGAACTTTATTTGTTTGGTTTTAGATTAGTAAGTAAAACTTGATTTAGGAAATAACCATCTTTCCAGCCGAAACACTTCAATCTTCAGTATACTTTACAGTGGGTAACATGAAGTAAAGTTAAAATTTATTCTAAGTTGAGTCATCTATGATGATGTGAAGAAAATATGATTGTCCTGAAATTGATCCCTAATTTGAGTGGGTTAAGTAAAAATGATTCTATGAAGGTCATTTTCATAAAATAAGTACCCACTGCAAGATTAAGTTGTTCTATATAAAACAGGAAATAGAACTGGGTTAGGTGAAATGCTAATGGTATCTACAAACTAATCTGCCATTTTGTGGTCCTCATCGGTTACATAACAAGAGCATGTTTTTAATTTTTTAAGTAGCATAGTGCTTACATCTTATAAACTCAATTTGGATTCTGCACTACTTAAGTATGTAAGTAAATGAACATAATTAACATTTCATGTGACATATATGTCACCTTCTAGATTACCTTACATTCAACAAAAAAGCCATTTTCATGAAAATGATTACCTTTAATTAAACAGCCTGAGAGTCTGGGCAAATCTGCTCTGACTTCTTTACTCAATAAATGATAAAATGTATTTCCACTCAATTATTCCTGCTGATGGCTATTTATACACAGGAAGACAGAAGATAATATTAATTAACTTTTCTTCACATTATCCATTGTGACTAGACATTTAACAGAAAATAAAGTAAAATAATCTCACAGAGAAAACACTTTCTGTTAAGTATTACTTGTCATCAAGAGCAAGTTATGTAGTTTGATTCTGTTTCTGTAATTAGCTCTCACTAGACAGATTTTTGCTTTGTACGTATAAGTGTAGGAATGACCACTTTCGAGCTCAGCAACATGAAGTGAGATGTCTCATCATAAGGTTTTCTCACTCAAAGGTCACTTCATGCACATTTCTTCAACCAATGGAGCTATGCATGCCACTAACTTCATTTTCACATTCCTTGCACTGAAGCCCTACTTCAGTGTAGGGCTGTTGGAGCACTGTGTTGTGTGCTCCAACTTGTGCTCCACCTGCAGTTGGTCAGTTCAAACCAATAACAGTGGACCCGCTGCTGCTGTCACATCCTTATCTCTGCTATCGCATTCCTGTTCTCTGGAAGGGTTTTTCTCCAGTTGCTGTTAGCTACCATAATTCTTCTCTGTCACTCAGCCCCACTTGACTGTATCTTCCCATACAAGAAGTCTTGGATGCCGAGAGAGAAGGAACTCAGTAGATTGGTCACTAGTCTAGTCTTGCATATTGTTCTAAAGCCTATTGAGGTTAATGGAAAAACTTCTGACTTGCTGAGATTGAGTCAGGTCTGTGCACCTCTGTTGATTCTGACTATGGTGACTTAAGTACTCAACTGGTAGTTCCAAAACTGTACTGAAACTGACCTTCTCATTTCTTTATATTTTATAGCTATATAAGGCTTTGCACTGAGACAAGAGTCTAACAGGCTGAAATATGCCCAGGCCCTAACATTTGTCTTATGATTATATTTTCCCAAGAATCTGCCCAGCAGTTAAAGGTCAGACCTGAACTGAGGATCATGCAGAAGAAGAGCAGCAGCATCATGCTGATGCTTCACTTAGTGGAATTATAATTTCTGTCAACAGCAGGGGCTTCTCCTCTCACAGGACTAATACCTCTTCGCTTTAGTAGGCTGGCTATACCACATTGTTATAAGTGAAATAACTCAGCAGGCTCAGGTGAACAGAATTTTGTTCATTTTCTATGTTTATCAATACTTTTGGGCATCTTAGGTATTAGGCATTAGTGTTACTAATTAGTAAATTAGTCCCATATTTTCAGTCTTGCTTCAGCATTCCCTTTATCAATAGTTGGCTTTCTTTCTCCTTCCTAAGAATTTTAACCTAATCTTATATATGTTCCTTCTTTGTCTTTCTGTGTTTCCCCTCCACATGCTAATCAGTTTGCCAGGCCATTCCCAGTCTCCCCAGGGCCAACATGCTTTTAGCTGTGCTCCATAACCTCTGCCCTGTGTCTTTCTCAGTATTTCTTAGATGTCTAGCTTTGACTCTGTGTTGTGCAATCTTCAAGAAACTTGTTTGACTATGGAGAAAAAGGCACGCAATGAGACATCAATAAAGGGACAAAGATCAGGTGCCTTGAGGAGGTAGAACATCAATAAAAGAGAAGGAATGAACGGCTCTGAGGAAGATAAAGCAGCATGATTCGCAGCTCTGGAGAATGCTAAGCAGGCATGAAATGTTTGTAAGGTAAATAATGGTCTAAGATTAAAAAAAAAAGAAAATAAGAACAGGTGATGCATAGTACGAAACAGAATTTAAATCATTAGCTGTAAAACCATTTTCTTGAGCCATAGGACACTAAACAGAATGTAATTAAAAATGTATGTTTGATCTTCTCATATTACTACCTTCATAATGTTTTGCCATTTATTCTGTTGAAATTGAGACCAGAAGAGCTGGGCTGAGCAAAATTTAAGTAGTAAATGTTATGCTGAGGTTGTTAAAAACCCTTCCATTTACTTCGGTGGAACTTTCACATTGCCTGTTTTTGGAGCTGAAAGCAATTTTTAACTTGACATCTGCTATTTTATCTTCCTTATCACTGTACTCTTGCATAGCATTGTAGCTGGTAAATGCAAGAACTGGAGCTGTGCATAATGTCTCTGCTATGGGGGATCCTTGATCCCTTTTGTAGAAAGGCCAAAAACACAGGATAAAATCTTGTCCATTGTGTATCTTTGCCTTGGGCTTCATCGGGAGCAAATTAAGGTAGCTTATCTTAATGCTGCTGGACTAATAGCAGTTGAATAACTTTTGCCAGAAGCATATGGTGATAGTTAAAAAGCAAGTACATAGGGTACTATTCTTTTCCCTCCCTCCCAGCCTTGCAAATTACTTGTTCTACAATGGGCGTTAGTAATCCGGCCAAAGATCTTTATGTATGTCATTGTTATATGGCAACTCTAAATCAGTGGACCATTATCTCTATCTTTCCTAAGGGGTAATCCTCATTTGAGTTGTCACAGCAGTGATCTGATGTCTTAGGTACCAGTTGTAGGAATTGCATTGTTTATACAGTAAATTCTTTACAAATATCAGTAGGGATTTAGCTTTAGGGCTTAGCTAACATGTCAAGGGTGAGAAAAAAATAAGTATTGTACTAATGCTTGTTCTACAAAGCAAGTAATTTAGTGACTGCTAAGAACACTACTCGTTGCTGCTCACTGTGCTTTCAGCAAGCATTTCAAAATGAATCTGTAGTCCTATTTAACATACTCAATTCTGCTCAGAGAACTTGACCTTATGGAAATAAGGTCTTTAATACCTTAACAGCTACAAAAAGTCTTGATTATCAGATTGTCAAATCTCATATTTTGGTGAAGTGGACCTGAGTGCTGTGAGAAAGATAATCTATAGAGGCAGCATAGAAAGCACAGAATGTCTTGTTTGTAAAGCCTTTAGAAGAGAAATATTACCGCTCTTTCTGTATGTAGAAGGCAGTGTATCTGGTGCTGAAGACACGGAAGGAAAAGGTGATGATAGGTCTTCATGAATTTAAAGAGAGCTTAAGTACAAGCAACAATGAAACTCTTGAAACTGAATATATGAAACTTCAGATTGCAGTCCTAGCTCCTACTTTTACGACATAGCTACCTTATTTGTTTGTTTTCTTGCAGACTGACCGTAAACAACAGGCCCTGTCTCTCTTGAGAGTTTCAGGGGACAGAGGCTGGAAAGCAGCAAATTTCCACCCCCACACTCACATGTTGTGAGTTGCTTCTGAATGAAAATCGGTCCGTCTCTGAGAGCAGTAGTAGTACAACATGGCTTGGCAGAGAATAATTCTGTTAGATCTAATACTGTTTTTGTAACTGTGACCGAGTATCTGTTTCTCAGTTTCTGTTACATTTGCTCAAGGTACATTACCCGTATAATTAAGCATGATTAAATGATAATTGCAGTCTTTTTTGCAAAGTAATTCCATGGTTGTTTATGCTTTGCAGAAAGTAGATGGCATTTATGTTGCATGCATCAGGGAAAAGATCTAAATGTTAAAGAAGGTGCTAAGGAATAATTGCCATAAATTTTAAAAGGAATTGCTTAGCTACGTTTGCCTGGGATTGAATAAGTTGCTGCGCAAATTTCTGTCAAGATACGATTTTATTTTCAAAAGGACTTTATTTCTGTATTAGTCCTGAAAAAAATCATGGTAAGTGAAAACATCTGTATTCTCTCATATGAATTAATATGTATTAAAATGAGCTACCACATTCTTTTATTTACAAAAATACTCTTTTGTTAGCATTGCAAAACCCTTTTTGCACCTAATTCTGGAAGTCACACAAAGCATACATAGAAGCTCTTATGCTTTGATGTCTCTTCTTTTGAACAAATACTGGAGATAATGCTACACGTGAAGGGTCAGAGGTTCTGTACTCTTTCACTCCAGATGTTAGAAAATATAGTTATAGATATCACTGCAGCTGCATTAAGTTTTTAGTTATGATCGAGAGTGCATCTGTGAAGCAGATCTGATAGTCCCCACTCACTGCACTTTGTTTCATGTCCTGTATTCCAGCAGCCTTGGATCATGTAATATGCATCCATTTCAAATGAAGTTAAACTGAGTGCGTCAGGTGTGTGCCCAATGTTTTCCAATGAGGAGATCCAGCACAGGCATAGACTGAACTGAAAAATCTTTCATTCTGTTCTTTTTTACATTACTTTTGTGTTGTGATGGGCCCTTTCACCTCTTATGCTGTTGTTTAGTAACATGACTTTTTTTTGGTAAGACTTTATCTCCTAGAAGATATGTAAAATAAGTTACAGAAATCAAGACAAATAAGACAGGCGTGTCCTGAGCAGTTGCCATTAAATAGAGAAAGTATCTGGAAGTGAGATATGCTGTGTGCTCCCACAATTTGGAAATAGCACCACTCAGGCGCACAATTGAACAAATTAACTCGTAGTACATTAATTATGATAATGAAAAATTAATAATAACTTATTTGCCTAAAAACAAATTCAAGTGAGTGGGAATTTCTCAAGGCTGGCTAATGGCCCCAGTCCAGCACGCCTTGCAAGTCTGCTGGAAGTACCAAGCAGAACTGATCAGTGACTGGAGGCAAGAACAAATTCTTCGCTTTTATTTTTTTCCCGTTTTCAAAGATGATGGAAAAAAACAGCATTCTCTTGATAACTAATTAAAGATTGTCAATCTTACAGAGTGTTTATGTAAACTTTTGTTCATTTGTGGATTTGTGTGACGTCTACAGATTCTTCAGATATTCTTCCTTCTTAGATGAAAAATTACATTATTGGACAGTGTGCTTCTATCAACCCAGAATATCTAAAATATTGAATCTCCATCAAACTTCCAGTCTACACCTTTAGATAAGAGTAACAATCTTTTAATCAAGAGATATTTCTGTGCTGTTTTTGACTACCATGATAGGAGAGTGTATCTGCAAGTGACAGAGTCTCAGCCAGAACAGAAGGCATGATAAATCTGGGATGCCCTTGTTGGTTTTCATCTCCATTTGTCTGTTTATCGTTGTAAATTATAGTCCTGCAGAGACTAGTTTGGATCTAAGGCTTAACCTACGTTCCCTTAACATCTGCTCTTACGGGGGAAAAACATATGAATTTGTACATTCTGATTCATTTTCAAAAAGATGCACTCCCTATGACAAACATTTCTGCTAGTTCTCTGAAATGTACTCCAAACATCCGAGGATAAAAATGAATAATATAAACCAAGCTGAGATCAAAATAACAGTATAAATTGGGTCAGGGATTTTCACAGGAATTTTTTGTCAGGTGTTTTCCCCAAAGCCCATGAAGATAAACAAACACAAAGGTAACCCAAAGCACAAACCAGAAACAAAGATTTTTTGGAAGTAAAATTCAAGTAGAAGGAACTGAATTGAAGAATACAGAACTATCATGTGACAATTTAAAATCGTATAACATGTAATGGCAAGGTTCAAATTCTAACAGAGAAACCAGCTCTTTAGGAAAAGAGATGCTATTAAGAAATGGTGGAAAGAAATCAGCCTGAAGGCAGCAGAAAATGGCCCTTTACTGAAGTCAGTATGAAAATAATGCTGCTATACTTCATGTAAGTAAAGGCAAGACTAGACATATTTATGGAGGCACAGATTTGTCAAAGAAAATTAAAAGCATTATCACAGCTTATCATCCAGGGACAACTTAAATCTTTGTGCTGCAGAGGATCATAGCAATAATCTAGTTGTGGAAAATCTAGCCTAGAAATTAAAGAGGCACTAATAATAAATGTAGAAGCTGGATGTTCTGTATTGTTGTCTGGTTGTCTGTTTTATCTTTATCATCATAACATTGAAGCAAATAGTAAATATTTGTAAATTGATGCTTTTTTTTTTCTTTTTTTTCTTGTAACCTTTGCCCGAAGTCACCTTAAACAGTGGATATCACCTTACATCACAGGAAAGAGGCTTTCTTTCTGTTTTAACTAGTAATGTGATTTCTATTTTTAATAAGTGCAATTTCTTTCACAACTGCTGCCTTTATGTTTGGGTTCCTGTTAGCTGGGAAGCATTTTATTCTCATATCACAGCTGGGGATAGAGACTTTTCAAAGTTACTTTCTTCCTTTTGAATTTAAAAGAGAAATTATAGCTCCTTCCAAAATGGGGAGTGGAAACCAGACTGAAAAGGGGTTACATTACTGTTTCTGAAAAGATCACTTTATTAAGAACCTCCAGATGGAGCACAGCATCATGAATTCATGTTGATGTGCTGTAAGTGCTATACACTTGCGCACATGTAGATAATGTAGTTGCAGTACCCATGACATCTGTTAATGCATGTACTTCTAAGCACTTCTAAGGCAAGGGGACAGAAAGTGCAAAATGGAACAGGAAAGTATTCTGGGTAGCACTAAGAAAATTTCTGTATAAATCCAATGGAGAGGAAGAAAAGAGAACAGCCTGAAGATTTCAGCATGTTTTACTGTGAAGTATTCCTTCATAACATACTTTCCTTACCCACTGGATCCTCCAGACAGGAAAACGAACATATTTAGTGATAGAGTCTATTCCTGAGGACGTGTATCAGTACAATTCCTACCATGCGCTTCTTCTTTGGACTTGAATATTTTCTGGAATTATCTAGGATCTTACAACAGGAAGTCTTAAGCAGATTGGTCTGAGTTCAATGTTGATTATTTTGTGTGGAATATGTGGCTACTTGACTTCCCCAGATCACTTCCAACCAGAATTATTGTATGATTCTAAAACTGAAATCACTTTATAGAATGGAAAGTTGCATTTGTGAAAAGTCAACTGCTTCTTTTTTTAAAATGCTGGAACACTGTGTTTGCTTGAATTCACTGGCTTTTTACCAATGTTACTGCATTAAATGTCTTGTTCCAAAAATAGTGTAGAAAGATGGAGATCTTGGCATATATATATTTTTTTTCTACAGTCTTGCCTTGGCTTCAGGTCAAGCGAAGGCTGACTAATTTTTAAAATTAATCTTTTTTTTAATAATTATATGCTAATTTTTGGAAAAGTCACTTCTTTTCCTGTATTAATATTTGAAAAGCCTAAGATGCATAGTTCCATGAACTATCATCTATGTCCAGGCAACATGGGTCTGTGCAGACAGCAAGCAGTCTGCAGGACTGTTTCAGTTCCTTAAGGGCAACTGATGATTTTGGGTAGGTGCCTTACTTGCCTTGGATGTTGAGGTAGGCAGCACTTTGATAGTTGTCATTAACAGGCAGAAACATTATCTTAATTTAAGTGTTTTTCTTATTGGCTTCCTTGCAAGTTCCAGTATCTGAATATTAATATTGTTATTGACAAGTTGCTTTATTTACTGTCAATGTAAGTATTACATTACCTTGCTTGTGAAGGTGTACTTCAATGTTTTTTGCTCAAGTTAAAAATTCATTTCAGTTAGTTCCTTTTAAGTAATTCCAACTTTTATGACAAAATGAATTTTTCATTAGAGAAAAGTATTCCTAATTTTCTATGTAACCTTGAGCAAATCTGTGGGTTACTTTCTTCTGTGGTGAAATGAAGACATGGAAATGTTTGTTATGGAAGTACTTTCAGGATGAAAACCGTGTGAGGAGCAGGCACAATTAGTTATGAGAGTTCATGCAAGAAAAGATACTACATTTGTGGAGATTTATGCTACACTAGTACGTTTATTATGTCATTCATTTCCCTATTATGCAACTCTGCTGCTATTTGCAAAACATGTCACAAATAATTTGCATGTATATCTTAATTAAGACTTTATTGGGCTTTTAGTTAATAAATATATTTTTTTTCTTTTTTTTTTCTTTTTTTCTTTTTTCTTTGTTTTTTGGAGAATCTTGCTAATATTGAGTTAAACTTTATGAGTGCTTTCTGGTAGTGCTATGATTTAAAAACCATGGCATCTGGGTAGACTACAGTGAATAGCAGTTTCCATATTGAATTCAGGGAATTTGGAAGATAGCGTGTTTTTATTTATTTATTTATTTTTATTCAAACCACGACGTGGACCTGATATTAGGTTTATTTTTTCCATTTTCCCTTTCTTCCTCTGAATTCTCTAGAAAACTGTCTAATAAATTATTTTCCTCTAAGCTCTCCTTCTTGTTTTGTTTTGATTATGCATCAGAAATCTGATATTTGCATGGTTATTTTTCATGACATTTATTTATTACTGCAATACAGTACCATGGAAGCTCAGGTATTATATATATTTGTGACTTGTATTGAATGCCTGGTGAATTTATCCTAGTAAGAGCAAGTGGTGTAGTTCTTTGTAAATTTCTATAAAATAATTTGTCTATTTCAATAAGAGAAATAATGAGCACAAAGATTCCTTTGTAGGCTGGGTGTTTATTTCCCTTCAGAGAAGGGTTTGCATAGTGAAATTAATGGGATATGAAAGGTCTCTTCCACTTTATTCATCAGTTGAATGAGCTAGTATGTCTTTATTACATGCGTTTTGATATTTTGCAGGCAATTTTAAGTCCTAACTCAAAGGAGGTAGGGTGCCTGTTCCTTACAGCAAGTGCGAAAATAGTATAATTCCACAGTAAGTTATTTTAAGGTCATCTTTTAGAAAACTAAACGAAGTGTCAGTTGCAGCTCCCAACAGATGGCAGATAAAGTGACTAATATTATAAGATCTGTTTTAGAAATTCTATTCATGTTTCTACTGTTTTGCAGATGTTCTGTGAAACAGAACAGTTTCGGTGAAAACAATATTAATTGAAGTTGTAAAGTCTGATATTTTAAAGTGCTCTGTCTGAAATGTCTCCTGTCTTCAATGCTCAATAATATCAACTGAACATAAAACTTTCTGATTCCTTTCTCCTTTCTCAGTAGATGCTTCTATCATCTCTACCTTATCCTGGTTTTCTACTGCCTCTATTTCCCAGCAGATCTTGTGTATTTTTATTCCTTTTCCTTTCTTTCTTAAAGTTATCTTTGTTTACAATTCAAGTAGACAAAATTAGACAAACTATCTTTTTTTGGACAGAAATGTTTTCTCTACATTTTTAGTTTTTCTGTCATGCTGCTAAATTATGTAAAATTAGAAAGAAAATTAGTGACCAAAACATCTCTGATTTTAAAGGTAATAAAACAGGAATTTTTGAATGTAAGCTGTGAGTGAGGACCTTGAATATGTGCAGTAAAGTTCTTTCTTCTTCATGCAGGACACTTTAGTTTGAAGTGAAGCCCTGTAAATCATGGTCTGAAGTGAAGATGGTAGTGTAATATGTGGTGAAAAGGGTTTAAATATTGGATGAGGGCAGGTGTGAAATAAAATTTTAAAAGGCTAACAGGGAATAAGGCAAACAAATCAAGGCATTACGTGGGAATCTGTTTACAAACACATTTCCAGGGATATCACCTAGTTACTGGAAAGGTGGCAAACATACCTGAAAGTTCTGATTGAAAAGCCATTGTGCCTAGGTTTGGAATTCACTGCAGTGTGCTGCATTGTTTATTCACTGAAAATTTTGTTTCTCGTGTTTTCATGAACTGCAACACAAACTAGTACTCAGGACTCTCAGCAACTGAATTATTTTATATAGCCATTCTAATCCTCACCTTTTGGGTGCTTGCTCTAGTTCTCATCTTTTTAATTAGTCCATCCATGAACCTCACTTATCTGCATGCATTGAAAAGTCTTGTTGACTTCAGAAACTTGTTTTTTCAACTTTTAAAGTTGAAAATCAGTGCATGAACTTCTGGATTATATGGTTAGCATATGTTATATAGACTTACATTTCGATGATAAAAATTTGAAGAATTCCAACCAGATAATGTTCATAAAAATAGACAAAGGTAGCAATGCAGAACAGACAAGGTTAGTAGTAATATTAAAAAATGCTGCATCAAACATATTGTCTGGTTGGATGGCTAAATCACGCTTGTTCTTTATACTGGAGATTTTTTGAAGTGAATTTTTAATAGATAATTGAAATATCCCATCTGTTTTTGTTTGCTTGTTTTATTTTTAAATAGCTTAATAGAAATTTTTCAGCCTTTTTTTAAACAATGTCATGTTTGACCTTATATCTGCTGTTTCATTTTAAATCATAGTACCCCAGACTGTCATTTTTCTCATGCTGAATATTCTCAGACACTTTTTGTTCACCAGCAGAACCACATCTACTGTACCATATTCAAGATAATCTCCTACAACCTTGTGCAAAAGACAAGATGATTAAAGCCTGTTAATCTTCAGAAGTGTGCAGTTATATTATATAGATATGAACTTGAATGCAAAATCTCTTGCTATGTCTAAGTAACTGACAACAGATACCGTAAGAGTAGACATCACTGGGAACGTGGCAAAAGAGCAACAATTTCTATGTATAATACCTTTAAATTGAATAGTTTTTGTTTGTTTGTTTGTTTGTTTGTTTGTTTGTTAAAGAAATCTGGTACAAAAGCAAATATTTTCAAAATGTGAGTGTCCTGAAATAGAAAATTGCTCAGGACTAGACACCTTGAGACAAAAAGGCTTGGGAAGTCCAATAGTTAATAAAAGAAAACACAGATAACTGCCTTTTTACTGTTATTATTTATTTAGCTTTGTATGCATTAATTGAAAAGTGATGTGGAATACTGAAGAATTGCTGGAGAAAATGTGAAGAATTTTAATGGAGGAAGTAGGAATTGAATATAACTCTTCTGGTAAGAGGGGAAGAGTTGCTTGCAGTTCACATCTCTGCTTGACAGGTCATGTTACCCAGGAGAAGCTTTTCGCTTCAGAGTATCTGTGGGTGGAATCCGGTGGTTTAGAAGCTGTTACTGCAATATTCTCCTCATCTCTTCCTGTGACAGGTTTGAGGATATTCATGGAAATAAAATAAATTAATCCTCCTCTATCAAAGTGATATTTTAACCTTCAGAGAATTTAAGATAGGTTTGTGGAAAACATAAACAAGGTAACAAAAGTCTAAAATGTATGCTGAAAAAATTCCGTGAGAATAAATGAAAACCAGGAGGAGAAAGGAAGATGTTGTTCTGTTCTTATGAGTCACGACTGGAGGGACTGAATAGTTAATGAAATAACAGTAAAGATTTCCCGTGTATTAATTAATAAATATTGTTAGATAATCTGATGAGAAAAGACATTTTGATTTTCTGTGGTAGCTGACTATATATATGAATTTGACCTTTTCCTCTGCCTGCTGTTCTTTTTGAGCTTAGTAGCGTGGAAAAAGGAGAAAATGGCTGAACATCACACACAAGACATTGCATTAATACATTGGTGTAGTAGGCATTTGAAATAGATTAATGGGGAATATACTGTGTACAAATAACATTTCACAAAGCACTTTATGTTCAGGTTTGACCTTGTCTGTCTCAGTTCTTTTCAAGTCTAACACCCAGAAGAGTTTGAGCAACGAGTAGATATGCTGCTGCTGTCTTGTTCTTGTTGTCTGAGATTTGTTGCTAATGACTTCACTCATTAGAACCCACTCCTACAGAGCTGGACTGGGAAAGTCTGCAAAGCATTAAAGTGAATAGATCAAAAGACTAAGTAGCAACTTGTCGCTACTGTTTGTTTTACCCATCCACATCCAAATTTTCCCAAATTCTATTGAAGTGGATTTTGCAATCTAGTCATTGAAGTCTATCTGTTCACGTCAAAAATCCATCTTATTTCTTAACGATTCAACAGTGCTTCATTCTCTCTACTCTCCCTATTTTTATTAAACAAGGGACAGTTCATGTATCATTAGCACATATTTTTCAATACTCATTTCATAAAAGAAAATGCCATATTGAAAATCACAATACAAAATTGCCGTTCATCTTCTCTGTGTGCTTGTTTATTTGCCTACAAGAGTTGAATTAACTTAAATCAAAATACAAACTAGAGGAAGAGGTTTCCTCTGTTTTCATAATATGAAATGGTCACAAATAAGTTCCTTGTACATTCCTGTGCACTGATCAATAACACATGGTCTATCTTCAGTGACCTGGTGTTCATCTGTTTGCAGTGTTGTGCAGTAGTAGCATGTTTTTACTAGACTCCTCTAATTCTGTAGATCACTGAAAATATTTGAAACTATAATATATATAATTGGCCACTCTGACATTATCAATATCTAATCTAGAGTAGAATGTCAGCAATTTTTGTTAAAAAATCAGATTGCTGAGTAACTGAATGTCCATAGACAAATTTGAAAAAGCCCTAAGAACAATATATTGGAGAATTTGCCATTTTGCCAGGCACCAAGCTACACAATCCCATCCCTGTGTTTATCTATATAAAACTCATCAAAGCACCAAGAATTTGTGTAGCTATATCAATATGATCTGATTGATATATAAAATTATTAGGAAGCTGGAGACATTTTCAGCAGTGAAAAGTGTATTAGGCTTTGAAAATCCAGGTCTCTTCTTTTAGAGTGATATGTATTGAGATGGAAGGAACATGTGTTTGTCAATACATAATCCTTCTGAAAGATTTTCTACCTTCCTGGGTAAATAGAGGATTTTAACAAGAATGCCTGGCAATAAAATTATCTGTCATTGGTTAAACTGGGTTCTTTGCAAAGCAACATAAAAGAGCTTCAATTTAGGCAAAACAGCCATTTCTTATCTATCTTTCTGTACTGTTTCTCTGAAGCTAGTGTTCTTGAAGACAAAATAAGATGTTGAGATTGTAATTGCAAAACAGTATCATTGTCATGCAAGTGAACACATTATTTACCACTCATTCATCATCTGAAATCTTACTTCTGACAGTCTAATAGTGGCCATATTGGGAATGCCAGGCTCCCACTATAGCTACAGAAAGGGAATCACTGACCATGTATTGTTAGCAGAAGAGTGGTCTGCATAATAAGGGTGTTCTGTATTGATAACTCTGGGGAAAAAAAACACACAGAAGACTGATGATCTCTTAAATATGAAGAGATTTTCAGTGGCTTGCATTATGGTGTTTTTTAAAATCATGAGATCATTAGCTCTCATTTCTTTTCAAAGCTTATTCTCAACTATTTATTTAATAATGAGGTATTTACAAATGTTCAAGTAGTCTTAACAAATCCAAGAAATAAATTTTAAAATTGAAATTTCTTTTAAATGAATACAACATAGAATATACTTGCTGCTGAAATTTTATAAATGTCCTTGGATCATGAGATTTTTTTACTGAATATTCAGGAGCACTCTGAGGCTTGACAATAGCCAAATGAGTCCATACATTAACTAGGACTTTAGATTTCCAATAGCTAAGGAATTGTAATTTAATCACTCCTCTTATTATTATCTAATTCAGTGTTTTACAGCTCACCAAAGGCAATTTAATTTCCTTGTATGGTAGATGGGAAGGAAACTTCTACACAACTATGAAAACTATGTAAAGGTGGATGCTGATCCAGTTCAAGATCTGGGTTATTACTGTTTACCCCAATTCTTCTTGGTGCTCTTTCCTTCTGTTTGTAATTTGTATCACTGGAATTGTGAATTCAGTGGACAATGGGTGCCCAATGAGATGCCATGAACAGCTCCTAGAGCATTTAAACAAAAATTACAACTAAAAGAAATTGACGGATTAAAAACCAGAGAAAGTTTCAAAGAACCTTATACATCATGCATAATACCTGCAGAAAAAAATGTGAGGAGTGCCTTCTAGAAAGGTGTGGCCATCAGCTGTGCTAGGTTATTGGTCTGTATGCAAAAAGGCTGCTCTGTGTGAATTTTTATAATATTATATCTGATTTTGTAGTAAGTATGTAATGCTTTCGGTAAAATTCCATCATGTTAATTCTGCTAAATCTGCAAACTTCTATTTATTTTAAAATGATTTTCACATGACAGATAAGCATAACTACCCAGGCCCATTGTGCTGATGTACCATGCAGTCAGGGGAGAAATAAACATGGACTCCTTTCCCTGTTCTCAGCTGCTAATAGGGGCCTGTTTCCTCTTGTGGAAACACAGCATGGTTTTCCTCATTTGTAGATGGCATGGAACTGTAGACAGATCTAATCTGTTTCACCTACACAATAAAACAGTAAGTAGGTGGTGCATTTTCTGCTAGTTTTCTCTGTGAATTAGGCTCAGAATTTTTAGTCTGAGTCACAAGTAAAAAGTGGAATAAAGCTGATCTGCCTACAGAGGAGGTGCTGGAAGTGTTTGCATGCAGAGAGATGCTAACGACCATTCAGGAACTTAAAATTAGATAAAACTTCACTCCAGTTAAAAATTCTTCCTATTCCATACTAATCATAAAATGAGATTCCTGGAATTCTTGTTTGTTGGGCCTCAGCAGTGCTGCAAAAATCAAATAGTGTGTTCTATACTTCTGACTAAAAAAACA
This sequence comes from Callipepla californica brunnescens, assembly GCA_023055505.1. NCBI lineage: Eukaryota > Metazoa > Chordata > Aves > Galliformes > Odontophoridae > Callipepla > Callipepla californica. Next base: position 9,073,108 of record JALIRH010000013.1, read on the forward strand.
ACACAAGTCATCTGTTTCATCAGATATGGAGCCACAGTGTTAAAAGCAAGGAATTAAATGGCTGTCATGCATCTGACATGCAGCTCATCCTGTCCTTTCTGTGATTAAGTTTAGAAGAAAAAGCTCAGGTTATTTTCTGAAAATGGCAGATGTTTTAGTGTCAGTCTGTTCTAAAGGCTTTAGAGAGACAGAACTTGGTCATAAGAAAAAATGACATTTGTTTGACTGCAAATATGCTCTTAGGAGGAAGAAAATTACTTGAAAAGTTTATAAACCAGTGGGGAGCTCTTATATGTTTTGTAAAATAATTCAGAAAATTAAAGAGGGAAAAAACACGAAAATTAACTGACTGAACAGTCTTCACTAAAGAAGTATGTTGACAGGAGATGTTTAGTGCAAGGACACCTTCTCGTCAAAATATAGAGGGTGGAAAAAAAAATAAAACTGAGAAAAAAAAACTACTTAACAGCAAATGAAACATTAGCATAGAAATTATAGATACAAAAAGAACAGCTGATACCAAGAGGCAGACAAACCCAAATTGAAAAAATGCAACATTTACTTCAGAGAGAACAAATATTGATAGTCTCTGGAATAAGCAATCCAATAATATGATAAAAGCTCTATAATTCAGAGTTTCTAAGATATTTATAAGCTCTCCACAAGAATCGATGGGATAAAATTTACAGCTTATATTCTACAAAAACATCACGTGATGAGAGCAATGTGTAAACATTTCATTAAAAATAATATATCTATGGGGAAACCCTTTTTTATTTTTTTCTATACATGTATTTTTTGACAGATAACAGAAACCCTCCTGCTTCTCTTACTGGATAGGATCTCAAGAGATGGCACTGCAAGATATTCTCCTTTTTCAGAAATCAATTACAATCTGTTCAAATAACAAACATAAAAAGTGGAGATGTTAAGTCACTCTTTCTTCATTGGTATATGAGAAAGAGTAAAAGAGAGAAGTGTATTATTAACCAAAATATTAATGTTTAAAGGAGTGGAAGATCCATAACAGCTCTGATACTGATCAGATGGAGAATGTGGTGGTAAATACTGAGCAACAGTGAGAAGAGCTGTCTACAATTTGCAAGTATTTTGCAGCAGGAATAAAGGAATTGGCTGTGTAGTAAAAAGAGCCGTTTGCTTGATTTAACTGTGCTGTGTTTCTAAAAGCTTGCAAATTAGGTGATTTTGTATTGCAAACTCAAGAAACAGCTCAGCAAAGGCTCGTTTGACCTCTAAGGATAACCTGTCAGATGAATAAGGAAAGCCCTTCAGCATCTAATACCACAATTTTTCCTATTGACAGCACCAAAGCAGGAGGTGAATTTCCCTGACCATCTTCTTAATACTTCTCTGAAATTGCAAACAGTCTACAACAGCCCAGAGTGCTGCCTTAGAACTGAATACATATTAAAAATATGTATGGTCACAGTCTTGACATAGGCTCAGGAAGAATTATTTGCTTGTGATGAATAGGTGACAAATGAATGAAAGAAGAATGAGCATTAAAACATCAAAAAAGGCACCACACTGTCCATCCTGAATTCACTTTAAATAGGTTTGCAGTAGATACAGAACACTGGAAGATTTTGGTTTAAAAAAAGCAAAAAAGAGAGACTAGAACAACCTCATTGTTTATGCAAAACAGTTTTAATGAAAGTAAATGGTCTTATGGTTCTATGCATGGATAATTCCCTTTCTAGAACTTTAAACCTTGAAGGAGAGACATCTTGAGGTAAAAATTGTACCTAATGAGTCCTACCTCATTTATATCCACATTAGCTAAAGCAGTTAGAAAATTGCTGAGTGTATTGTATAGAAATAATAGCAGTGTGGAAGGACAGCTTTTGTACTCATTCTCAGATCCATCAGTAGTTATTTATTTTTCAGAAGAATACACTAAACTGAGCTCGCATTGCAAAACTTTGTTCTATCACTGTCAGATTCATCGTTCATGGCATTCTGTTTTATATGAGGAGATAGGTGCAGAAGTGTTCTATTTTTATTGGATTATCAGAATTAAGAATTTATGTTTAATGTAGAAATAGCTGGGTAAAATATCACTCTATAAAATATAGATATAATTATAAGTAAAGAAAGACAGAAAGTGAAATTATTTAGGGAAAAAATATTCTCTGAGAATAGAGGGGAAGCATGAAAATCTTACCTGCAGTGTTTGAAAGAGTATGTACTAAGAGAATAAATGCCAAGTTAGTTTTTCTCAAACTTCTTAAGGAGATTTTATTTCTGATCTTCAGTCAAAATCATATGAATTAAAGATCATTGGAGCTTAGAGACGTCAAATGAAACTGCAACAGGCAAAAAATTCAGTGATAAATATTACCAATATTCAAGGAAATTATGTGCGTTTAAATAAACTTCTGTGTACATTTAATGCTGCATTTTTTGCATATTTATTGTGATTGTAATCTAAATGGATTAAAATAGATTGTTGTTGTCATATTTGGCTTCTTAAGAAGAAAGCATCCTTCCTACACAGGATAATTTGACACTGGATGCAGTCGTGTTTCTTCCTTGGGATGGAAAAATCCACCGTTTAAGAGCTGCACTGGGTACATGAACAAAAAAAGATGAACACAGCTCAGATCTCCAATATAATTTTTTGCTAATAAGAGTAAAACCTTAGCCAAACTATTTATTGCAGAAAAAAAAAATCAGTACTAGATGAACACTAGATGAGAACAGCATGTTCTTGGATATAGTTTATATATACGTGATATAACAGCACAATCCGTTCCTTTCCTGCTGTTAAGGAAACAGAAAATAAAAACACTAATTCATCTGGTTAATCTAAAAGAATGCAATCCTTGCCTATTCTTTTCTTGACAGATATATAGCTGCTACAAATCTGTAATTTCACAAAGAATTGTTCTGATATAGTAGGATGTTATGTTTACCTACAGCTTTTAGTTACTGTCTGAAAGGTAAGTATAAGGAAGGACAATAACAAGAAATATCTTTCCTTTGGCTTTTCATACTTAATCAGACTGTACTGATCTCAAAATCAAGGTTAAAAATCACTTCTCATCACAGCTAGATCACAGCACTCAGAGCCTGACCTTGAGTGTCTTCAGGGATGGGGCACCCACCAACTCTCCAGGCATCCTGTGTCAGTGCTTCACAGCCTTTATTGCAAAAAAATTCTTCCTTATATCTATCCTAAATCTCCCCTCTTCTAGTTTGAAACCATTTCCCCTTGTCTATCACAAAATACCCTGGTAAAGAATCTGTCCCCTTCTTTCTTACAGCCCCCCTCAGAGGGGCCACTCTCAGGTCTGTCTGGGGCCTACTCTTCTTCAGGATGCACAGCCCCAGCTCTCTCAATCTCTCCCTGCAGGGGAGGTGTTCCACCTCTTGTATTGCTTGTATGGCCTTCCTCTGGATGCACTTTGAGAGGTCTATGTTTCTTTTGTACTGAGAATCCCACATCTGGACACAGCAGTTATGGCAGTATGGTTCTTCTAACCAATGGCACACTCAAGGCTGCTGGGACTTTGGCTTATCTTGGCCTCAGTGCTCCATTAACAAGCTGCTCCCCCACCCAATATTACAGTTACTGTGATTGAATGAGATGATGTGTTAGTAAGCAATGAGAGGTGGTTGTTCAAGATTTAAAACATAAAATCCATCGGTATTGGTAGTAATGTGAGGTCGTGCACCTGGCTGTTTTAACCATCTAACTTTTACATTTTCTAGTTTAATACTTTCCTTTTGAATGTGCTACAGAACTGCAATTCCCTTGGAGAAAAAAAGTGGTAGGCAGTAACTGCTATCCCCTCTGTGCCGAAGAGTGCATCAGGTGGTCATGTACTTTCATAATGTCCTCTTCAGGATTCTTTAAAGGACTATAAGAAAGCTAATTTCATAGCTTATGTGTGAAGACAATAAACACCCACGTTCTAGTCTGGCATTGGGTAGGGATCACTTTTCTTCAGCTCTTTTAACAGCAGCATTGTTACAAATAACACATACCAAAAATAACAACAACAAAAAAAAGCTAAAAAAAAAAAAAAAAGGCATAAGCAAACTACTCTGTTACTATGGTTATCATCTTTCTAATGGAATCATTTGAAAGATATTTATCCTTGACATTTTGAAAGTGGAGCTCAGTCAGTTGTGCAGAAGAGAATATGAATGCATGCATTCAACCTGACTTTAAAGAACAGTTTTTGCTTTGTTTTTTTCTTAAACTGTGCATTGCCATGAATTCAAATTTGTTTTTTTTTTTTTTTTCAAGAACTTATCTACCCATCCATAATGTTTTAAAAATAAACATGAAATTAATCAACCTTAGGAAAGCTATTTCATTGCCCAAATTTGTATTGCTGACAATGGAAAGAAAAAAAAAGAAGCCACCCATAACTGTAGAGAAGACAATTTATCCATCCCTGACTTTTGTTTAATACTTGTAAACTCGTAATAGGATACAAGTTTTACAAAGTGGGTTGTTTTTTACTGGTGATGAATCACCTTGGAAGTTCACAACCACTTAACCTGTCCAAACTGGTATAAAGCTTCCTGCAATACATCCCCAACCAAGATATAAATGTTTACAGGCTCTTCTCTAAGAGCTCCCTGTTGAAAAACAGTATCTGCTGATGTAGGCAGATGCTGCACAATCAGCCGCTTCATATATCAGAAGCCAGTCTGTTCCTGTAGACCTGGGCAACTGCAGTAGTGCTTACAGCAATTACTATAACTTTATATGAGTAATTGCAGTAATGTAGTACATTGCAGCACTGAAGTTTAATGTATGAGGGGAAAAAAAACAAGGCAAAATAGGAAATATTCCTTCTTTATTCAGCTTAGGTACTCCCTACGCTGTAGTTTAGTAGTGTGGGCAAGGAAATTGTTCACAGTGTTTTAAAGGTTTGGGGCAAAGGATGACCCTATTGCGGTACCTGAGCCAGAGGGACCAAACTGGGAGAACACTGGGGGTGACTGTGAAAAGATCCAATGGGAGAATTTCAGATTGACAGAAAAATGTACTGATGTGTAGCAAAAAGGTTATGAAAATATTCATATAAATAACATCACTGCCTACCTGCCAGAAAGCCAGAACTGTATCTGCATATTGAAGCTACCAGATACTTTCTCCGCTTTCTGCAGAGCTGCTTCAAAGAATTGAGGAAACCAGACTTCTCTGCAAGAAGAGTTAAATAAATAAGGAATGAAAAGGAAACTGCCTAGATAACTATGATTAATTCATTTATTGGAATACCTGAAAATCTGCACCTACACTTTCTAATAATTGAGCTAAAATAATGGACGATTTGAAGCCTTTAACTATAAATAATAAAGACTATAAATTGCCGGGATAACTGGTTCTCTTTAGAGGAATAACTTTGGAAATACTTTCTGTATATCATTCATGGTCTGGAATAGAAAATGAGGACTTGAAAAATTCCATAAACAACACTCTTTCCTTATCACCCAGCTGAGAACAATCAAAAGACAATTTGTTACCATTTAACCTTTTTTTAAAAAGGTTCATAATTGTACTAAACCTTAAAAAGGAAGAGTATCAAATATTTCTTTCAAAGTTGTTTTTGAGTTTTTTTTAATTCATCATTTTGACAGTGGCAAATTTTTGCTTCAATGCTTTTTGAGTCAAACAATATGGGAAGTTTGGCTTCCAATTAAAATTTTTCAAGTGGGAGTAAATGTATAAAAAAAAAATTCTTTAATGCCACTGCTTCCATTTAAAACATGAGCTAAAGACATCAGTGCAGACAAGAAGCATTATAAAGCATTATATTCCTTTTTTTTTTTTTTTTTGTCTCAATCTATAACAAAAACTAAACTTTAGATGTTGAAAACTTTTTGCATTCTTTTTATTTCATCCTGTATTTGCGCAGTGACTTAGCATAGTACTTTGGAGGATTTGCAGGCTGTCATAGATAATCACTAAATAAGAAAAAAAAGAAAAGGCCTGAGCTGCTAGATGCCTCTTCACACTGAACACCAAGTAATTTGTAATGTGTTCATCACCACTTAGCATTGTCTACTCAAATTCAAAAACAGACTGTTAAGAGTTTGCAGTTTAGACTTGCAGAGGATCCTGCACCCAGTGAATAAAATTCTCGAAGTACATTAACAGTATTCCATAGCAGCGCTGTGAAGTGGTCTCTTAACATTCTTCTCAGAAGATGGAAACCAAAGTCCAGAGCAGTTTGGTGATGGCTCAGTGATAGAGCAAGGACAAGGAGCCAGTCCCTTCCTACAAGCACCTGTACGTTCCGCCTTACATTCCACTCCAGAGTTTCCAACTCTAAATATTTTAGATTAACTGTTTATTTGTTTATGTAATTCCTCTGTGCAGGAGAGACATGGTGAAAGGAATGGAGGCCAAGTCCAAATTTTATATTACACAGATATTTTTATGAGCCTGTTCAGAAATTTAAAAGCAGTTACTGGTTTTATTTTTTATTTCTATTGTTTTTATTTACACTGTCATGCAGGAAAACACTTCAGACATTTCTCTTAGAATTTGCCTTCTGATTTTGTAGCTTACAGTTTTGTTCATCTGCCTGTTATTCTGATGCAGATTGCCCTTGAGCTTGGACATTTTAATTCCATAGTCCCTTTCTATCTTTTACATTTTTGTGAGTGATCACAGGTTTTCTCAGTGTGAAGCTTGCTAACCCAAACCAGTGCAGTGCTTGTCACAAATGAATGACTCTGTAGAGCATGTCTCTCTCCTTCCAGTCAAATGAAGGACTATTTCATTCCTTCTATATCAAGCCTGAAACACATGTGGATTTCTTTTCTCATCATAGTTTTACAATAATCAAAGAATGGACCTGGTAGGAGAGTAAAAACTAATTAGAGGATGAGAAAAATCCTTCACAGCCTGGGCAAGAACTGCAATTGGTCTATGAAGATGGCTTGGCTTTGTGTTTACAATTTCTGTTCTCTAACAAGTTCTGAAATCAAAGTTCTAGCCATGCTTGCTGCAAGTTATTTTCTTTTGCTTAAATTCATCCTCTGGCCAACAAATATTGGTGCACCATGTAAAGGACAGGAGTTGGGAATGATAGATGATTCCAAAGTGAAGTTTGATAGAAACCCTGGTAAGATCTGTGGAGTTAATTTTGTTTTTAGTTACTTCAGCAACAGTAGTGGGTTTAGTGGATGTGCTGGTGAAAGAGAAATGACGTTTTAGAGGGAGGATATCCTCAGTTAGCTTGGTTTCCTCTCTGTTGATTCCACTGTCCTGTGTCAGTCAGCTTCAACCAGGAGACTGAAATTAGTGCTCGTGTTTCTCCAAGTATCTATATGAGCACTTGGTTATGCAAAATGTCCTTAGGGCTGCGTTTAACATTTACTGCCTGAGTGTAGCAGTGATTTGGTGTGTGCCAAAAGCATTTACAGTCTTTAGACATTTGACTGATTCGGTCCCCAAGGTTAGGGGGAGGAGCCTATACCTTTCAGAAAAACTTGTTGGATGTTTGGATGTCTGTCATTAGCTTATTAATTATTGCATCCAGTAATAGGTTCTGCTGTGTTGAGGGAGATGAAGCCATGTGGTCTTTGTCTGGTTTGCTGAATGCTTCATTATTCTTCACAGCTGGAGCTTTACTGTGCATGTATTTGTTTTCTGTACTGCATTATAAAAAGAATATGCTGCTGCGGGGCTATGGCAACCAGCAGGCAGTGCACTCGCTGTAAGAGTGAGTCATTTTTGTCCAGAGACAAAATGTGTGGATAGTAGATTCAGAGTGAATATATGGTCTTCATTAACTTTTATTTGTAATAGATTACCCTTGTGGCTAAGTTCTAAAAGTGGGAAATACATACATCAGTCTGTCAGACATCAGCTACAGCATGTCATTTATCTATGCTCACCTGTGCCACATAACTCATCAAGTGTCTTGTGCAAGAACATAGAGATCCATGATTTTAGCATCCATTTGTAAGGACAGTATGTCTGCTCAGAGAGGGTGAAAATTTAGTCATTAAACCAATATCTCAAGGGCGTTTGAGAAGCCAAGGATGCAAGTAAATGCTTACTTGAGGTTTTCAAGGTGGCCAGAACTTTCCCTGCCTACAAGGTGGGCTTCCTTAGTGTTTTTGTAGGCCAAGTGTTGCTTATCTCAACTCGGGATGAATTTGTGGCCCATGCTAATTAATGTGGTAAATTTTGCTGTCTCTAAAAATAAATGCTGACAACCCCACTTGGCCTTGTTACCACGGATTTTGCGTGTGTGTGCTGGATAAGATGAATAATGTTACCCAGTGTATGTATTTTCTTCCTTTCCTGTCAAAGAGGTTTTACATTTCTCTTTAGGGCAGAATAGTTACTATCCCTCCTCATTGCTGTAGCCAAGTAATTTCTGCAGTGATAGTAAGTCCATGACAAGAAAGGGTTAGAACCCCCCAGTTCCCCCGTAGCACCATCCTTCCTTTTTTTGAATAGAGTCCTACATGGTCTTTGGTCTCTTTTATCTTTTCTGAGGTTGACATTAGTGCCCAAGCACCCAGATCAGACTGGTCTGATGTGAGGATCTTGAGCTGCAGTAGTTGACAGTAGCCAGATGTGGTGGGATATGTGTTTGCGGATGAGAAAGGATATTCTAGAGCTACAGGGATAGGTCCTTGAGAAAAATAGACATTGATATTGCAAAGCTGATGGGCTACTGAGATTTCTTCCATTTGGAGCTTCTGTGGGGCTTTATCATGTATGGTGTTGTAATAATTAACTCCAGAAGCTGTAAATTTGTGTGAGACCTTAAGCCAGTGACACACACAGGACAATCCTCCATACTTGTGACTTAATCAAATGGATTTACAGAAGACCATTGTCTCTGTTTGGAGACTGACAGTAAATCTTACAGATGACCTTCACTCACAGATATATCGAAGTAAAAATTTCACTTGCTGCACTGACTGAAAGTTGGTAACCCTACAGGTTGTCAGCGGGAGAAATGGAACAAGAACAGAATCTCTCTTCAGACATCACCAGTATGCATATGCAGCATTCACTCTGATATTAGTTATCTCTAAGTCTTTTAGTAGTGTGGTGGAGTACTGGATTGGAGTAATGTTATTCTCCAGTTTTAATACTGTGTAGTAAAAGAGACAGTATCCATTTTATATAACTTGTACAATCTGTATACATTTCACCAAATAAATCCTCAAGGGAGTCTAAATTAAAAATAATACCTTTTTTTTTTAATTTCCTGTGGTTTCTGGTACTTACTGATCAGACTTAATTAAAGGTTAGTAATCAATGTTGCTGATGTGAAAGAATTCCTTATAACAAAGAGCAAATATGATGTTAATAGTTCTGAATTAAATGTCATACTTGATACAATTACATGCATCAGAAACCACAGCATCTAATGCTTTGCCTTCTATTTAAGGGAAGTATATTTCATGAAATTCAAGTTACACCCAGATCATTCCAGATGTGAAATACATTTACTGGAACTTATACAAAGGATGAAATGCTCTGAGATTGTAATGATGACTCATTGTATGCAGGCATTCATGCTATTAAAGGACGCAGTAACTACATCAGATCAGACAATCCAAATGGTGAAAATCTCTTCCTACAGAGATTTTGCACCTGGTTTCAACAACTGCAAGCACTTTATTAACTTTTTATCAGACTCCAGCACATGCGTGGCTAAATATATTATAATTTCTCTGAAGCAAGTAGTTCTATCTTGGTCATAACAAACAGGATGGAAAGATGTGCCTTAAGACTTTCAATAGAATCCTCAAATGAAAAGAATCTCTGAAATCCCTGGAGATGGAGAATCCATAAAGATTTTTTATAACGATCTGTATAAATATATAACTTTGGAATTGGCATCCATGAGGTCTCTTTTCTATTTCAGCTCGTTTTATAAATCCACACAAAAATTTCTATCAGAATTAAATCAAAGCTCAATTATTTTTATTCTAAACCATACCCACACCAAGTGAACTGACACAGTGAGTACTTGTGAATTTCAAACCTTGAAAAAAAATGTGATTAGCATATCATCTGGCTTCTGCCTGAGACCATCTTGCAAGAAACAGAGAAAAGGGGAAGAAAAAAAGAGAAAGAACTGTGAGGGTCTCCAGGCAAGTATAGCCTTTGGTTTGATATCAGTTGCTGTACATACTACATTAGAAATATTAGGGAGCCCGAACTAGTCTTGAATGCTGCAAGCCCTGTGTTTGAAATAAAGGCACTGGAAGTGAAACAGCTTGGAATACGAATAACTTGTGACTGCAGAGTCCAAGAAGAGACTGGTAATGTACAATGCCTTCAGTCATTCTTACAGTGCATTCATTTATTCTTATGACTGTAAGGAAGCAAAGGTAAAAGAGAGCAGATATACAGTGCAGGATGCATAAATGAGGAGCCCTGCTGAGGCAGAGGACATAAAAGCACTCCAGTGCATTGGCTGTGCTGCCTGCACTGCAGCATCTCTTTCAATCTGCTCTGCTGAGTTCAGATTTCAGCAAAAACCTTTGCAGAGAGCTGGAGCTTTAAATTCCTGCTTCTCAGAAAAGCAGAGAGTGCAGGAGCTCTGTGCCTCTTTTTATTGAAGTAGGAACTCATGGGTATTATTCCTTAGTGCAAGAGATTCTCTGTTGGAGGGTGGCTGCATTAAAAAGCTGCTACTGTGTCGAATAATAAACTTCTCATTCCCAGCTCCAACTGAGAGCATTGAAAGCAACCTGAAGTCTGTCTGTAAATGTAGCTTTAAGGCACCTTTGCATTTCCCTATTGCTTTGCACTCTGGGCCAGGATTCCCTGCAATGAATTCCAGTTTGAAAGGCTCTTCTGTCATGGCAGGCTGTTAGCAATTTGAGGGGCCATTAAAGAGGCAGAGAAACGTAGTTTGGCCACACTCCTGGCCTTCTTATTTCTTCCAGTTATTACAGAACTGGGTTATGTGTGCAGTTAAGCACAGAAGTTTCTGCAGATGGCCTAACCCATATCAGAGCCTTGTTTATGAGAGATTTTCACATAAACATGAGAGTAAAAAGTCAGCAAATTTTACCAAAAAAAAAAAAAAGAAAGAAAGAAAGAAAGAAAAATCTCTCCTGTTAGCTGATAAAGAGAAACTTTATTTAAAGAGACTGTGAGCTAAGTGGGCAAAGAAGCCTAAAGAACTTAAAGTGAAAATGTATTACTCATGGTTACTAATTTTCTGCAATAACCTGACTGTTTTTAATAAAAGTTTCAGATACAGTAATTTATCATAAACTGGTTTGTGTTGCTAGTTGTGGAACACTGCATTGGCTTTTTCTTGGTCTACTATTAATAACTTCACTTCTGCTTATTTATAATTTATATGAGATCTATTAAACATCTTAACTTTTTCCTCTAACTATTGTTTGTGATAGATTATATTAAATAAGTATATCTGAAATCTCTTATAATCCCTGTGCTTTAAATCCCTGGCATAATGTGTTGTTGAGCTCTTGTGCAAATTAAATCACTTGCAAAATGTGGCTATAATCATCATTTAAAATTAGCTGGTGCTGTAGTTTTTCAAAATTCTGATCACATCAGATTTGGACACCTCATGAAAAATGCATCAGCATTGCAACTGTACATTTTGCCATGGTGACTGACCTTCCTTTCCACGTGTTTTTGTTAAACACAAATTGGTTTACCTGGAGGTGCCAAATGACGGCCATGCAACACGTGAAAGTCAACTGGTGTCACTCATGTTCGCAATGGGAGGGTGCCACTGGCAGAATTGAGTTTCTGTTCACAGCAGCTCAGTTCACTGTACATTAACATGCCTTGGAACAGCAAAGGGATTTCCCAGTTTGCCAAGAGCAGCAAAAAGTTCTGGGTCTGTCAACATTTTAGGAGGTGATTGAGAAACTAGCTGCAGAGACCTTCTCCCATCCTGTTTAGTCACTCTTCTCTCTTGTCAAAACCACAATTTTTTTATGGTCATCTCTTTGCCTCTTGGTTTGGCACTTTTGTGACAGCTTTAATTAACCCTTCAGTATTCACCAGCCTCTTAAAATATTGAAACTGCTTTTGCAAGCACTCTTTCAATTATGGAGAAGCTTTAATTCAGATAACATTTGTGTGCAGATGTTACATTTGTATCTAATATGACTCCCAAGTATTTTGATGTTGTTCCTTTATTAAAAAAGCAAAGGAAGACTTAGATGGAAATGTCTGCAGCTTGTAACAAACACACTGGTAATCGAAATCTGCCTGGATGATATAGGCAACTAGTTAGAAGACTTAAACTAGGTCAAATATAAACCCAAGTAGAAAATCTGAAAAGTAGAAAGATTCTTTATCCTGCACTGCTCAGAGAGAATTTACAGGTCACAGGCATAAGAACTGTAGTGGTCAGTTTAGACTAAAAATTGTATATGTGAATATGAGAAGGAGCTAATAGGGTGAATCTGTTTGTATGTCGATTTTTGTATAGCACAAATGCTGTCAGTGCAGTTTAGTGGTATGTTTACTCTAGCATGTTTTAAAATTAGAAAAAAAATCAGATATTCATTATTTTCTTTTTTTATTTATGAAAGATGTTCTAGGAAGGAGTTGCAATAGCTTTGCTGTTCTCTATTTCTCATCATCATCACCCTTACGTATACATGCAATGAGAAGATATTTTCAAGGCTATACATATATATATATATTTGATGCAGTAACACCCCACATGCCCCTGTCATCCCCAACTCAGAATCTCAGGAAATGTATGAAGAGAAAAATGGAAGTTATTAGTCATGAAATAAGCAAACCACCTGTAGCTGTTGTTTGAAGATGCAATTACAATTATCTATTTCTACTGTCATAATTTTGCTGGAAACAAGAAAACAAATGTGGCTACTTGAAATTGAATAATGCTGTAAGTAATTTATCAAGACAGTTATTGTTATTACAAACCCAGTGCAGAGTAAGAAAAAATATATCACGTAGAAAAGGAATGAATGCTTTGCAAATAATATATGTGACAAGATTCTGTTTTTCATCATTAGAAATGCTTTTCCTTACATTCCTTTTCACCCCTAGCTTCTGTAGATATCTTCAGGTAACCATGATGCTTGTGTGTATATTTACATACGGAGACATACATGGACCCATGCTCTAAAAAACATTTTCAATAGATTAGTATCTAATCTTTTTTTGGGGACTTTGCACCCCTTTGTATTCCTGTTAGCAGTATGGTAATGTCAACCTTATTTTATGCATGCCTATTTGAAAACTTTTTTCCACAAGTAGCATTTGTGCTTCTGACAAAGCATGGTTTGTTGCATTCCCTTATAGCTTAAACTCAGTTTATAATGTCAAGGCAAGACAAAAATGATTGACTTGTTTTCTTTGCTTCAGCAAAAGAATTTTAGAGGCTTATCCAGCACTTCAAAACTGTTTACATATTTTTAGCTGGAGGACTAAGGAGGTGCAGAAACTGGATTAGCATAATAAGTCATCATGCTCCAAGCTCCTGTTTAGTTTATCAAGTCAACAATAACTTGTTTTATAATAAATGAAGTGCAGTAGGAGAATGTTTCAAGAGAAACCTGTTTCATGAGATTCTGCTTCAGAGTCTTTATAGGAGAAAAGATTAAAGGACTTGGCTCTTTCTGCTTTAGAATGAAGCTGCATGTTTATGAATACTAACAATGCTCTGGGCCCATAAGTGTACCTGACTGCTGCTTGTGTCTTGCACTCACTACTCAGCACCAATGCAGAATTTAAACCATTCCCCTTCTGCAGGGGAGGTTTGAGTTGGATGTTACAAAAAATTTCTTCAAAAGAATAGTGATGCATTGGCAGAGGTTGCCCAGGGAGATGGTGAAGTCACCATCCCTGGAGATGTTGAAGAAATGTGGAGTTCTGGCACTGAGGGACGTGGCCAGTGGGCACAGTTTGGCTGGGTTTATGGTCAGACTCAATTATCTTTGTGCTCTTTTATAATCTTAACGATTCTGTCATTCTGCATTGCTTCTGAAATGTGCTGCTTGTTTATGGATTGCTGAGGCACAAAGGGGACTGCAGTGTGCTGCCACCTCTCTGCACCACACACAGAGCCCACAGGTACAGGGCAGCACCTACTGCATGCAAGATTTTCCCTCAGTGCACGTCAGTTGATCTCAGACAAGTTAAATCAGTTAAGCAGCCTGCTGATGTCAGAGCTTGGCCTCCAGCACGGCCTCACAGCCACGTCGTGTGCTCTGCAGATGCTGCCACTGTGGCCTCTAATCGTGGTTTATAGGGTTCGCTAAAGAAAGGAATGGATGTGAAAAGGTGAAATACTCCTTGAAGTTTGCACAGAATGACTGAAAGGGAAGGGACTGCACCTATGGTGTTTCTGTTGCATCATTATATTCTGCTTCTTTCTTCCGTGTGTGGGAAAGACAAGCTAATGTTTGTAGTGGTTCAGTGAAAGGACACCACTCCCGGTGTTCTTTGCACTAGGAGCTTTGTGACATCTAGAAAGACTCGTGCAGATTTCTGCAATGTGCACTGCTGTACATCTGGTATTTTTGAGGTAATTACTCTACCAAACACCTTCCAATGTGTCTGAATGTGCCCTGTTTTGGAGTTAATCTGTTTTTATGAAATGATAGCTAAACAATAAAGGCATATATATGGCATATCCATAAGGATACTTTCTTAGGTGTGGATTGTGTTGCACACCATAGCTGAAAAGAGTTAGAAATGAATGAGACATTGAATAAAATTGTCACATGAACAGTGAGAAGAAATTCCAAGTGCCTTATAAAGTGTGGACAAGGTATGAAAGTGCCAAATCCACATTTATTCTTTCCTGACTTATTAGATTTAACTCAACTTTATTTGCTAACAAATGACATTGAGTATTCCGAAATGGCAATTTGGCCAAATATTAGCTATGCTTGGAAGATCTATGCATCTTTGCATAATTACTTTTACACAAGCAGTTATTACTTACAACAAAATTACTTTTAAGTTTGCGTTCTGGGGTTTTTTACAGGGTATTTGCTTTAGGAAGGTGCCATTTCCACATTGGCTGCACTCTCAGTTGTTTAATACCATGATGGAAATTGCTTACTTCTGTTAACATTGCTTCCATAGTGTGCTTTGCCTTTCCCTAAGTGCTCTTCAGCTGAGTTAGAAAAATGAATATGTTTTTGGTGTATTTATTCATATTCTTTAAGGTCTCTTTCCCGCAAATAACTCACATCCAATGTAAATAATGAAGTTGTTTTGGATGGATAGTAGAATTTCATTCAAAGCTCTTACATTCCACGGTTGAGTCTATGTAATTTTTAATATTTTATCTGCATAGTTGCATAGTGATCATTTTTTGCTCATGAGTTGGTGCCTACTGAAGTTCATTTTGTATTAACTCAAATTTAGGTAACAAATATTTTGGATTTTTTTTTTATTATTGTATATTTTTGCTTTTTATTATTAGAAATCTTTCTTTCCTTAGTGCTGTCGCTGATGTTGCACTTGAGCAGCATCTTGCTGAAAAATTTTGTAAACTCTGAAATTCGTTGCTGCAGATGGAACTTGCTTATTTCATTTATAATGTTTGTGCAGAGCAGAGCTGGCAATCACCCTCTTGCTGCGTGGTCACCCACATAGCTACTTCTGCAGCTTTCTAATCAAGCAGCCTCAATGCAATATAGGTTTGCATTTCTGTACCTTTACGTTGCCATGTTTTTTTCTGCTGTAAATGAGAAAGCGTTCCTTCTTGTTTTTAATAATGCTATGTAGGCTATAAACACTTCTGTTTTCATTTGGCCACTAACACAAATAAATTTAACTGATCTAGTGGGATTATAATAACCTTTAAGCATTGCAAACCCTATTTCCCTTATACTTCACTGCTTCTCTCTGGGGATTAATAAAACCATGAACATATCTCTCTCAATAAACAGGAGAGCTATGGAGTGGCTGTACGCTGCATTCTGCTAAGGTGGCAGCAATTGTGTTGGATCTGGGGAGGCCTGTTATGAAAACAAACAGTTTTTGTAAGGCCGTGGCACTTGTGAAACTGCCTGAAATTTAGTCGAATTTGGAAATATTCAGTGCTTCTGAAAACTCGTGTAGTTGTATTCAAGTTTGTAAAACTATGGCTACAGGCTGTGGATTAAACTGTGATAATCAGGATTTAGAAAAAGTGGCTTAGGCGTCTTTGATGTAACCTGTACAGAGGGGATTGCTCACATATATATGAATTACGACAGACAGTTCTCAGCCTCCTGTATGTTTAGTTCTTTGTTTTTCGGTTTCATCCTTCAGCTGCTGCTTTAACTAGAGTTATATGCACTGCCCCTCTTTTCAGTATCTAAAATTTCAAAGCATATCAGTTTGAGTAACACTGCTGCTTACTATCTGTGACAAACTTGCTCCTTAAATCATCTGTTTGAAAAAAGAAGATGGCACAACTTGCCATAGTAAGAGGTTTGGAAGTCCACAGCCTCTGATGAGCAGCCCTTTTCTTGCTCGCCTCTCCTTAGTGTTGGCAAGTAAGGCCCAGCTAGCCTATGCTATTAACGCTAGTATAACTATTCAGTTTTTAGAAATTCTAGCTGAAGATTTGCCTCAGAAAATGGTACTATTCTGCTCTTTTACTAAAAGATGAGCTTTTTGTTGCTGTTATTATTTATAGTGTTATTTCCATTTAGCAGGATGATAACTACTAGGAATAACTTTGATCTTCGTAGTAAACTGATTCCAGAATCTATGAACGTTGTTTATTGTCTATTCATCACAGTCACAACAAAATTAGCTATACAGTGATTCTACTTAGCAAAAATTATTCAACTTTAATGAAAGTGAGCCATAAGCTAACTTTAAAGAACTGCTGCATATTGCATGTTGCTTTGCTTCATAAATAAATCCTTTTGCATTCATAATTGTAAGTGAAGTCTTCTGAAATATATATTCAAATAATTAACAATTAAATATTTCTCTTTTTTCTTTTCTTCTCATTAGCAACATTTAAAACAGGAAGCCCTTGGCAAAAAGAGATAAACATGAGTGCTCTAATCCTGTAACAACTCACACGAACATTCAGTTTTATCCACTATTAAAATACCATGGTAAAATAAGGATTAAGTAAAGGACTTAAAGAAAATCCCATTGAGGTCCTCAGAAATGCCTTTACTGACAACAGTGGCTTTGAACCAAATCTGTAAAGGTCTGCATCTAGGTGTTAGGATTCATTCTGTCAGTATGGTATTTGGACATATCCCAACTAAAATCTGCAATGACAGTGAAATGGTGGCTAGAATGAGTGTGTTTTCATAAATCCATTTTTCCCAATAAAGCTTTCTGAGCCTTTAACAAACATAGGCTTTGGATGCAGGCGCACATTTTTACACTCTCGAATTTGTTCAAAGCACCTTTGTTTTGTAAACATCTTCTCTTAGCTGCATATATTAGCTTTCTCTCGGACTTTAGGATGACTATGTAGATCCATCTGCAATCACCTGATTTTAACACCCTTATTTTACGTTTTCTCATTTCAGTTCTATATTGCAGATTAGATCCAGAAATGATTCATCTTGTCATGTGAATGCTGCTCTGCACTAGAATTTATAGGAGTCTCTGCATCCCTGTCATGTGTCTGAGCTCACTGAGTTTCATCAGCAGATCCTCAAGTGAGATGGGATGATCAACATGTGTACAACATACTTTTATTCTGTAGATAATTATATCTTTTACTGGCTTACTGTTCCAACATTTAGTCTATTGCTTTTGAGGAACAGATGGAACACTGCCTCCCTTTATTTTCTCTTTTATCTGCTGAGGGGCTGGCCGACACAATCCTATTGAACTAATAATTTTCTTTACTATATTTTTCAGTGAAATTCGTATGTAGCAGAATTCTTCAAGTGAGTAAATAACTGAATTTACTGTAGGAAAATTGAGGTTAAATTTCAGAACATCATTTGTGAAGTGTGTTTATAAACCTCCAAGTGTCTATTTAATTAAGTAGGTCTTGGCTAATGTTATTGTTTGGAGATTAAAGACTATGATAATGAATAAAATATCAATCCATCAGTGACATTTCTTTTAAGCAAAGGTAGGTCTCCTTTGCTGGAGCACACCCACTGCAGTCATACCTTCTCTCCACTCTGCTATGGAAACAGGAGGATCTTCTTTCCTTTTGCTGTGCCTATACCTGTGAATTTTCTGATAATCCCAAATCAGATTTTCAAGGTTACTTATGGTACTTTAGCAGCTATTCTTTTATGAAACAGGTAAAAAATTCCTCATATTCTAGAGGTAAAAGGGTACACACAGCTAATATCAGGGAATTACCTTCGGACAAAAAAGCTGATTTGTTTAATTTACATATGGAGGATATTGGAGCCTATAGTAACTCAGAAAACAAATACTGACACCTATGTCTTCAAGATTTTGAATTCACTTTTTAATCTTCAATCTGAACTGGCTAAAGCTGTTACTGCATCTGTAGAACTGGTCTATCTGGCTCGTGGGAATCCTTTCTGCTATGAAAATTATACAGTGTTTTGATAGTGTTTTGGTGATGTAGAGATTGAACTTGATTCCCTTCCTTTTTATAGTCAAATGGAATCTTTTAAATTTAGTTTATGACTTGGCAGTAAACTCAGATTTGTTGAGGATTTTACTTTACCGTGGAGTAAAATCTGTGAAGAAACTAAGAGCTTCCCAATGAACCAGTTGTCTTCAAGAAGACTTTTTATGATTCTATTGTTATTCCATGGTCCTTAGATACTCTACTTCTTACACTTTGTATTCCAGTGAGTGACACTTTTTACTGCCTGCACTATGAATTATTTACAATTTGTAAGATGTCATCTGGCTGGAGACATTCTTTTCTGGAGAAAGTATTGAAAGATGTAATATAATGGCCAGATTTATCACATTCTTCGTGAAACTGTTTAAGGAAACTTAGCAGGAAGATGAGTTTAAATCCATGGAGGTCCAGCAAGAAGCACAGATTCTGGATGTCTTACTTCGATAGCTAGCTGAGAAAGCATTGCTTCAGAAGCTGAAGACCTTCCACACATTGTAGGTATTGCAAAAACTGACAGACCAGGTTAACTAGTCCGAAATCCACTCTATTCATCATCATCCTTTTAGTGAAAGGCTTTTTCTTCACTTTAGACTGGCAGCTCCTGAATGTCAATACTCATTATCAGCACTAGTAAGACTGTTGCAAATCCTGGCTATACTTTACTGATAATAAGCACACAGAGTAAAACTATCTTTTTTTCCTTGTGTCCTCTTTGTTGCCTTTTCATTACAAATGTGTTTTGCTTTTCTGATAATTAGGCTGCTTGTTGGAAATCTGCAAGTTGACTTCACTAAACTGAAGTACTAGCACACTTCCTATAATAGTCATTATTTTATCTCCTCCCTTTCTCTCTCTTTGTAATCATTGTGTTAGTGTATGGTGCTATTTGAGAGCATACTTTTAATGTCAATGAACTTTGTGTATGAATTATTTAATAGGATTTAATTTACCAGCATGATTTGTAATTATGCTTCCTTGCTTTTGCTATCTATCATAGCAAAATCAATGCAAAGTTAGCAATAAAGGAAGAACATCGTATGTTATTACAAATATTACATATATTACGTTATTATGAAAGTACATTTACATTCCTTAATACAAAGCATGCACATCTTCTAGTTCTATTAAGGATAAATGAACTTGTTGCTCTTTTGTTTTGTGTTAATTAATTAGGCAGAAAAAAGTTAGGCTTTTATTATTTTTTTTCCAAGAATATTATTTATGAAGTTGTATAAATATTACCTATCAGATTAGTTTTCCGTTATAGGAGAGATGTTTTAGAGTGACATTGTCAATAGGAATTTATAATCTGTCTGTAAATATCCTTTATCCTGAAAGGAGCAGATAGGAATGTAACACCACTGTGATTCTAGAACAGTAGGATTTCCTTTTTGTTCCCCAACTATTTAAATTAAAATGGATTTTTTATCAGTGCTTCCATGTTATGTTCAGCTTGGTGGTTCTCCTTTTTTCTCTTTTTTTTTTTTTCTCAGTACTTTTCATCAAAACAAAGACAATTTTAAAAAGTAGGACAGCATCACAGTGAAATCAGAATAGTCGGAGAGGATATTTGAGCAAGGTGTGAAAGAGAACAAGATGTTTTAATAAGATGAATGTGAAAGAAATAAGTAACATGAAAACACATGTTGACAATCAATTTGTGTTAAAGTCTGCCATGAGTCTGCATCAAAGGGAAATTGAATGACTTCCACATATTCTTTTCATTCCACTGCTGAAGTGAAATTACTTACAGCCAAGTCTGCTGGGCCGGGGCTCATAGCTTTACCATATGTGAGGCTAAGGATAGCCTGTGTATTTTTCATTGGCTACTATATGTATTTCAAGGTCATGAAGAACATATTGGAATAGAATGTGTAACAAGTGGAACACAGTGTTTTAATTTAGTGGAAATGCTGTATCCCTGTATCTCTGACTCAGCTTGTAATTACGTTGAATTTAACTGAATCAGCACTTACATGGAGATAATTGTTTTGCATTATCTGCCTAGGCTTAAGAGTTCCAATTTTAAAAGTCAAGAGTGTAAAACTCTGTATATTGATGTTAAGAGAGTCAGTCTAATATTGGTATTTGATCTAGGCTCTCTATCCTAAATATGTTGTGCTTAATACAGTATTTAATACCAAAAATTATGCGTAATTGCTACAGAACAGCTCCATGGCTCCCACATTCATTTTCAGAAGAAAAAATTACCAAGGTGTGAAAAAAGTGAAAATGTATAGAAATAGAAGAGGCTGATTGTAATATCAGTGAATATATTCATTTCTCTTTTTTCCTTTCAGCACCTCCTTTCTTCAATCACAAATTTGCTAGTAGATACGTTTTGCATGAAGCTATCATCGAAAAACATTAGCGATGTGCCGCTATTTCATTTTCTCTTGCTGAGCAAGAAAGGAAAAAAAAAATAAAAATGATTTCCTCATGTGCATGGGAGTTTATTCTGCCTGCCTAGGAGTACTGGACCACACAAGATTTTATGGACTGCCTGCCTTGTCATGGAGGCTCTACCCTAGCACTTAAACTTATGCTTAATTGCACACAGACAAGCTCTTTGTTAGGCCTTGAATATATGTCCTAAAGTCTTCATATATATGAGATCTAAACTCCATTTTATTATACAGGTATCTGCGGACAGTACTTGAACTGTACTGATAGCTATGGTTAGTGCAGATAAATCCTTGCCCTTATTGCATCTTGCTCAGTTACACACATGTAGCTATACTGTTTCCAGAAAGTTAGAGCACAACGGAGAGGGAAGCTAAATTCCTAGGCCGAAACTGTAATCCTGCTGCTGTACATTGATTTCAAAGGCCTATTCAGTTGTGATGTCTGTTTATGTAGAACCTACAGATTTTCCTGTCCTGAGACAGACAGCACCATTTCACAGTTTCAGGTACTAGTAAGACATGCAGAATCTTAGTCATTCTGTGATTGTTGTTCTGTGTCTAATAATCCTATGTTATTTAAGAGATAAAAGGTCGATGAACAGGGCTTGAAAGACCATGAAAATATGTGAATAATACATTTCTGCTTAATTTGAAGGGGTCTAACTGTTGAGCATCAACTAGTGGGAACTGTCAAAGAGATAAGAAGAAGGAAATACACAGAGCTGACAATGTAAAGAGTCCATAATTGACACATTAGAGTTTGAGATAACTTAAACTGGTGTTTCAAGGCCATTTCCTTCTGGATTCTGTTTTTCATCCAGTTAAGGTGGTAAAATACATGTCAGAGGTTTTGCAACAGTACTGTGGCTGTAAATCCACTGGTTCAAGACTCAGCCTAGCTGTGAAGCTTGTGGGATTTCAGATGTCTCAAATGGTTAGCAAAGAAAAAGATAGATCTGAGAAAATATTATGTACATAATGAGATAAAGGCAAGTGCTATCCTGGTTTGCTTGCTGAGAAGGTATTGTGATCCAGATCTTACCCTCTGCCCTGCTATGCAAATTCTTAAGCAGCATTTTGCATCATAGTTCTTTAATTATTCACTTAAAAGCAGATGAAATGGAAATGCTGAAAGGAACTGATTGTGGTCATAATTTCTTTTTTCTGTGTGTCTGCTCCTAGATTGTATATAATACCAGTATGTTACATCTTTCAAAATTAATATACCCCTTGTTTTTATACTTGGTCAGCTACAATTCTTATGCCATAACATATAATGGAGCCAGGAATGCTTTGAATTTATCTTTTCATACAGAGAATAAATTTAAGATTGACATTTTACCAAGGCTAAAACTGCACCTAATAATGAAATCCAACTAAATTTTGCATCAGCTTCTGACTGATTTACACCTGCAACTCAATGCTATTCAATTAGAGACATAAGTATCTGGAACTGCACCTGTGCCTGAATTAAAGTTGCAGAGACTCATTTGCCTGCAGAACAGGAGACAAACTTGTGTAATGACAACTTGTAATGGCATTTCAGCTCTGAGGCATATACAGTGATGATATCTCAGGGATGTTTGAGCTGCTTTCTTTAGTTCTCAAAGCAAAATATTTGATATCATGACCTTTGTGCAATGCAAGATGGATTAAGAGCCTGAATCACTACTTTGCCATCCAGAAATTTGAACAATATTTTCAGTTATTGTAGACAGCAAGATACATAAAAGTGCTTTGTCTCCAGCTGGTGGTATATATCGTATGTATTCCTTTACACATATTCTGCTGACATAAAGAGGGAATCAATCTGATTTGCGGATCAAATCAAAGTAGCAATGCTCCTATCTGGCCTTATATGCCAAAATCCAACTAGAAATCTTGAATCCATCTTTTATCTCTTCCACAAGTGTTTTTCTGTTTCCCAGATCTTGAGAAATCATTATCAGCTAGCATTATGAGCAGATTCTTCTCAAATTCTACACTAACTGTGAAATGTGAAACTGCTCTTCTGTAGAAATCAGAATGAAGATGCATAGCTTTGACGACCACTAAGATAAACTTCTATGCCACTATAAATTCTTTATAAAATTCAATGATAAATTCTTTAAAATTAAACTTTTGCTCAGTTTAGCTATGATGAAAAAAATCAACCTAATAAGTATAGCTCGTCTGCAAATAAAAATTCAGAGTATACTAAGTCTTGAATTTTTTTCTAATTGCAGTGATAAGACCCAATTTACCAATCCAGTGATCCTTGAGATTCCTTTCTAATTATCTGGGATCACTGACCATCTCTGCCTATTTTTAACACAGAAGCATGAAACTGCAGTTTAGCAGTCTGTTTTTCACGATTATTGTATTTCGTTATTTTGGAATTCTACAGGTGATTTTTAGAGCTACTTTAGATTCTGATCACTGGAAGTTTGGAAAGCATGGGGTAGTAGAAAATCTGCAAAAAAGCTGGTTTGAAAAACAACAACAAATGCACACATACTGTACAATTTAAAATATGTAACTGCAGAGGCTTTTTCTGTTGACTTTTGAGTCAGTGGCTCTCAGTAAGTGGGTAACATGGCAGACACTGATTTGAGGGCACTGTCTATTCACTTCTCAGTGCAAAAGGAATTTTTCATTTCATGCATCATTTATAATTTGCTGCAGTGGCAATGAGAAGTCTTTCTTTCCCTTTCTCTCTCTATATATGCATGTGTGTATATATAAGCTTTAATACATATATATTTTAAGGTGAAGAGAGTGTGCCTTGTCAGCCTTCCCTAACCTGTGAGTCTTCTGTGTGTAACATTTTATGGGAAAAATTGCATCAACGCAAGTTTCTGCATGCACTTACCTCTGGGAGACAGGAAAGAACACTAAAATAGTAGCTGCAGTGTAGGCATTTAATTATAAGATATGTTGGAGCATTTCAGTAACACCCCAGCTGCTGCCCAACTGCACGTAGAATTAATTCAGACCTGAAAATGGGAAAACTTTGAGAAAACAGAGACACTGAGAACTTATTTTCATGAAATACAGGTATTTTTTCATAGTCGCAAATGCAGGTAAATCTAACTAACATATTTAGTATATCAGCATGACAAGAACGGTAGCTTGAATGTCCAGTTTAAACAAGACACAGTTATGACTTTCTGACATCATGTGGTACTTAAGGTCTGTTAAGATGCTATTGGGAGCCATAAAGGGAGAATGAGGCCACATTAGACCACATTCTTGGTCTAATGAATACATTCTTGGTCAAATGAATGCTAAAATAGTTTAACTGTTTATTTAGAAATAAAATATTTCTTTTCTTTTGAAGGAGAAAACTCTTTCAGTGTAGTAATGATGCCATCAATTTAATGGCATGTATACAATGAGGTGTCTTCCCAGGACTACCTGTAGACAACTGCATCATCCTCTGGTCTTGTTACCCTTCCTCTTTCAGATGCTTTTCCATGCAGCATCTCCCCCCCCTCCCCTCCCAACCCCTTTATTTTTTTTCTTATTTTGTTCAATTGGTTTGAGATGCCCCAGTGTTTGTGACTGCCTGGATTTGATTGATTACTGGGTCTACAGCTTTCTGAAAAGTTTGATGAAATTTATTGCATGAACTGTTCTTTTATGCTCAACATTTTTTCTTATCTGGCTGATATATTTGATGGCATATCAGTAAAACTGGGTAGAAGCTGACCTGGGCAGGGGTGATAGACCTATGAGGTGAAGGTGCACAGAAGTCTTAAAGATGTCATGTTCTTGCCTGATGTGCTTTGGGTCAATCTCTCTGACACTGGGTGAATTGAAATATATCCCCTTTGGAGGTCCCAAAAGGGGGACTCTGAGAGCTACAGATCACCAACAAATAGCAGCGTTTTGTCATTTCTTCTTTTTTTTCCCCCATTTTTATTGTACTGTCCTAAGGTAGCGAAGCCAAGACAGCAGCTTTTATACATGCTGCCTGCATTTGCCTGACTCCTCCTTGTTTTTTGTGTTGTTCTTGTTTTTTTTTTTTTTTTTTCTTTCTTCCCTTCCCACAAAGAAAAAGCAAAAAGAAACATTATTAGAGATTCCAGTGAGGAAAGATCTAAAAGCTCTCCTGCAATCTACATGAAAGAAAAAACTATTGACTGTATGCCAACAAAGGCTTTGATCAGACAATATGAAAAAAAAATCCTCAGACTTCTAGTAAGCCCACCTTGAGACACAGCTCCATGGGAAACCAGCGCTCACAGAATTCCCTTCTCGTAATCAAACCTGTCTTAACAGTCAAAATATTAATGCAGGTCATAGCTAAAGCACAGCTACTCTGTTGGTACGTAAGCTTCCTTTTGGCAGTGAAACTATTTATAATCCTTTGCATACTCTTCCTCCAAGTTTTTTACGTTTATTTTTGTTTTTGTTTTTATTTTATTTTTTTATTTTTTCCAGTTTTAATAGAGCAGCCAAAATGTAGAGAAAGAGTGTAGTCACCCATGGTCATTATGTTCTGTTGAATGAGAAAAATAACCTATTTGATCCCTAATAATCTTCGCAGCCCTCTCCTGGGTTCTCTCTAGAATTTCTCTGTCTTTGTTGAATTAAAGGACCCAGAACTGTACACAATGCTCCAGATGTGGCTTCGCCAGGTGGAGCAGAAGGGGGAACATCACAGGCCTTGCTCTGCTGGCCACACTCTTTTTTAATGCACTGCAGGATATCATTGCCTTCTTGACCACAAGGGCACACTGCTGGCTCATGGCCACCCTGTTGTCCACCTGGACACCCAGGTCCTTCTTCTCTGCAGAGCTTCTTTCCAGCAGGTCATCCCATAACTGGTATTGATCTGTGCAGCTGTTCCTCCCCAGCTGTAGCATTTGGGTGTAGGACTCTGCACTTGTTACTCTTTCTGAAAAGTGAAACTTACTGAATGGTTGTGACATCATAGCTGTGGAACTGGCAAAGAGACAAAATGGAAACTAATTTCTCCGTAGTTAATTGAAATTTCCCTAGACTGGGTGAATTTCCAATATTATTCTTCCTCTGTTGTCTTACAAGTACAAAGAAAATTAAATAGATCAAAATATTCTGTTTCAAAATGTTGCCTAAATGGAAAGGACAATATAGGTATCTCAGATTTACTCAGAGACTGCATAGGTTTAGATTAATTCCATGAGACTCTAAGATATTCTCAAAGGTGAGTTTTCTGGTCTTAATAATGACAACCTGCACAAAGCAGGAAAAATGTGTGTATTCATGCACATGTTTTCTGACAGTTTTCACTTGTCACTGTATTTGTTTGAAATAAAAATACTTCTGTTGGTTTATTCTAGCTGTATGCCTTTTAAACCTTTTGGCTTCAGCTTCTGATGAGTCCTCAAGAGCATATAAACTGACATCTGTGATATTTGGCTCATCTTGGAAGTTCTTCATTTCCCCAGGTGATTTTCAGCTTGTTTTGAGTTAACTTCTGTTATCCGCATATTCATGGCCAGGGTTACCCCTGAGGAAGGGAAAAAATATTTTCTCTCTTGACAAAATAAAGTATCTTTTTTTCTCCGCTCTTCATTTTGTACCACTACAATAATGGCTTTGTATGAGGTTTCAGATTTAGTTCCATAGAGAAGAGGCATTTGCGTTAGCTTGTCTGTAGTGCCATTGTGAGGCTCCAGAGAGAGCTGTAAATCAAACATGTATAAATATACAGTATTTCAGTTTTTATAAATTATTCTATTCCATCGTGCTTAGCTTTGTTATGACTATTATGGATCAGAGAATCATGGAACTGCATGACTGAAAGAGCCTAAAATGTTAGGTATCCGATGTACTAAAATAGTAATACCTCATGGGCATTTATTCAGCAAACAGTAACATAAGTCTCATACTGTTGACTGTATAACTATTAGTTGTATTCACCATTGTCTCTCTCACAAGTCTGACTGTGAGTATGCAGATATTGATTGTCATATTCCACAATAAAACTTCTGAGAACAGAAAGAGCTATGGAGTGCAAGATGCTATTCAGTATTGAGTGTCAGTGCTAGTGCTGGATTATTTTGCTTTATATGAGATGAGGGTGCTCTTTTAAGTTGATAAAATAATAAATCAAGTTATGTGCATATTAGGCAACTTTTAATAAAATTAATGTCAGTGCAATTCGTCATCTCTGTGTTCCGTATGTGCCAATTCATCAAAACAACATTCTCGTAGGGGACTGTCTCAATAAATAATTATTTCTTTGTCCAGCCCTTCTAAAGGGCATGTGAGAGCACTTGCTGATTCATCAGTGCTATTGCTGAGGTAAAACTTCTCTGATCTTCAACAGAATTGTGGTTCATCTTGGTAATTTTTTCCCCCTTTTTATTTCATGTTTTATTTCATTTACCGTTGACACCAAGGAATGAAAATACTTGTATGAACATCTTGAGAACAACCTGCTTCCATAATTGCCATGGTGTTCATCTGCAAAGTCCTTTGTTTATAGCAGATCTCTGATTATAATTTTAGGAAGCATATTGAGTTCAAGATTTTACTTCTGTTGCTATGTGAGCAGCATAGGGCTTAGCAGTTGGAGTTTCCAGACATAACAAAGGATTTTTTTCAGAATTTTATCATGCTTTTTTTCTTAAAATATCATCTTTCAAATGAAAAAAAAATACTAAAATATACTAAAAATACTAAATATACTAAAATACTGATTATCTCTGCATTTAAATTTTACAACTGTGGTTTGTGAAGAAAAAAAAAAGATGGTAGAATTAGAAGTTCAGCTCTCATTGAGTTGGAATTACATAATTCACTCCAGAAATAATGCCTTACATATATTTCCATGGAAATTACAACAGCTAGAAAATGATAACACTTTTTGATATAGCAAATTTCCAGCTACAAAATACTATTTTTCAAAATACTCACCACCACTAGCTGTGCATTTTCACCAGGGATGAGCAGGAGTCTGCAGGCTGTGCTGTACCAGTGGAGGTGATCCACAGCCATTGTCAAAACTGATTAAATGCACCACTCATTGCCTCACTATTTTCACTGTTTGGTCTCCATAAGTTGTCAGCAAGCATCAATGAATTTCAGTGAGTGCCATTTTTTCTGCACTGAAGAATTCATTTCCACCCCTTTGCTTTATACGCACTTCCATGTCAGATGCCAGGCTGCTAGACTTCCCCTCTGCTGCTATCTGTCGCACAACAACAAAATGTAATGAAATATTGATGGGAAGGTTCAGCATCTACTGCCATACCACCAACATCCACCTCTGATGTTGGAGGCCAGCATCATAAAATAGGAGGCATTATTTTTGGAACAGCCCCTGTAGATGAGCAAGCCAAGTATTACCGCTTCCAGTTCATGCATCCATAAACTGAAGCATAATGAGGTTATGGAATGTACTTGAGAGTACTCATCAAACTGCAAGTGATACCTTCAAGCAGTGAAAAGTTCTGAGAGTAACCCATGGCCACACGATGTATGGACCGAAGTCTATAAAAAAAGAAGTGTATGTTAAATGATATTAGAGAAATATTTTAAATGATCTGAGCAGTTGAAACAAACTGAAAAAAAAGCATAAAATTTTACATTCTGAAAAAATAACTAATTTATACTCACAATATTTTAAAACTTATTTGTTCTTCAAAGGCTTTAAAAAGAAAATTGAAGGAGAAAACTCTCGCCACATTTCTTAAAGCAAATATTTTATTTCTGGAAAATGTTATTGTAATTCCTTGATTCTAACCTCAGAGATTAGGGAATATGACTGGAATAAGTTAGAGATATGTTATCAAAAATGTATTTCTCTTAGTCAAAAAAATAAGAAACTGCTTTTCAGCTCTCATGTACAGTTGGTGCGGACTGCACTGTCCTAGTTTGGGTCTAGTGCAAAGTAATAGCACATAGTTCCTCAAATTCACTTTGCATACCAAGCCTACACTTGGCAACAGTTTTAAACCTGGAGGTATACAATTAGCAATTAACTCATCTGGCACTGAATAGCCATTAACCAGCTTTTAGTTTTCAGATAGATATCATTAGTTAAGGGCTGGCGCAGCATGTGGGGCTGTTAACTATGAGCCACACAGCTCGTGCTTCTCCGCATCATTCCTCCAGTTATCGATGACCTTGTACTCAGGGGAGGAAAATGAGATATTCTGCAGTCATTAAGAATACACTGCAGTATATGTGATGACACCTAGGCAATCAAAACTATCTCCATCAAATCGCAGGTGACATTTTCATTAGCTCAACAGTTTCTGGGCTTTGATTAGGAAATGACTCCTGGAGAAAAGAAGAAAAAGTCATGTTATTTCTTACTTCTGCCATAAATGTTGCACTTTTTTTTAACTGCTTTTTTCCAGTCCTCCTTGGCAGCCAGCTCACAAAGTTTTATAATGTGGAATATTAGTAGGATAAGTGGTGAATACTTCTAATAGCAGATGGGGAATGTTTTACTGTGGGGCCGTCTGTATATAGACAGTTCATGAATATTATGGGACAGTATATACAGTATTTCTAGGGAAAAAAAAAAAGAGCATAACTAAAATTTATATTTATAATTTCTGATAGTTTCATTGAACTTAAAGATTTTATTACATGAGCTACAAGAAGTCTTGAATGTGAAAACAACATAGGTAAGTCTAGACAGGTACAAATGGATTATTTCTGTTAAGCTTGGTCACTTAGAATTGGTATTCGCATGTGGCATTGACCATTATGAAACTGAGATTGGTAATCACATATGGTGTTGACCAATGTGAAACTGGGATATTCTCGTTTAAGATTTGCCATGACTGGGACACGTGAATAGTTGCTATAAACTCCTATTCTTAACAATATCCATTCATTATATTCTCCATTTAAGAAACGTGGTCTGAAAACACTGCAACTGCCAATTATTCAGGATGTCTGTGAAGTAATTTGGTATCATCCCCACTTTACATATGTGGCAACAGATTCAGCTTTGATCTTGACATTGAGGTGCTCAGCAGCAATTCAAATCAGATCGTTTCTGATTCTTCTCATCGCAGGGGAGACAGCCACTGCCTTGCCTCTCAAACCTCAAAATTAAATCACGATAGGGATGTGAACTCTGGGCCCCTACAAACCTCTGTTCAGTCCCCCAGCTTATTGACTATTCTGGGCTGCTATTCTCCCAAGGAAGCTGCTCTAATTTGAATAAATATTTAAATATTAATTGGAGCAGAGACAGACAGTCACAGCAAAGTGAAGCAGTTTGGTTAGAATAAATCAGCATTTTCTTGTTAAATAAGTCCATTTCAAGCAGGAAGTTTCTGTCACATTAAAGCAGTTTGGTTATATAAATGGAAAGCAAAACCTATATGAAATCTCTAAAAAAGACCACAGACAAATGAAAGATGAGGAAAATAATATTTTAGGTTCATTTTTGACCAGCTGTAATGCATCTGTAACTTTGCTTTCATGATTCTGCATTCCTTATGTAAATTTACAAAATTAAACACAAGATAACAGAATGTATGGCAATCTATTAAAAACTGAAACAGCTGAGGAACAATGTCCCAAAAAGGACTTTGTAGAAATTCTATGTGATATTATGTAGTTCTCAAATGATCTTTAGGCAAATTATACTCTTTACTTCTTTCTGGTAGTGAACAGCTTGAAGAAAGAGTAAATGACAAAACAGCCCTTCAGGGAAAAAAAAAAATAAAATAAAAAAAAAAAAGACAGAAAACATTTCTTTAGTAGAAATGCTTATTTCTTTGGTAAGAATAATCTGTCTGCTGCTTCAGTTTTTGGTTCACTATTTTCTAGCCATATTCCAGAAAAATGTGAACTATTCTACAGCACTGGATGTCAAAAAGAGCTGGAAGACTGACTTCAGATTTGCCCTGGGAGGGCAATCCAGAGGGCAATCTTGTCTGTGCTGTACTTCTGGCAGCTTGCTTCTCTGAGCAGGAGGTTGGGGAGTGCTTCAGCCCACACAGCCTCAAAGCTGAGCTGTAACGGGTGTCACTGGTGGTATGCTCATATATGCTTCTTGTGAAATGCCAATTTGTCGTTTTCACAGGGAAGAAGTCACTCTGATTCATTTTCCATTTTGCAAAATGTCCTAGAGCTGTTACTCTTTTCTGCTGTTCTTTCAGGGTTCATCTCCTATAACATTAAACTGAATTGTCTATTTGAGGTACTTAAAGGCAGCGTTTTTGTATACTGGACTTCAACATGCATCCTTGGCAAAGTGTCTGAGGTTAGATAGGGCCAGCCTAGACTCATCCTCTTCCCTGGCCAGATATATTAGGAAGAATGTAGTCAGCACTTTGCAGAGAACATCTGTAGAGCACTTTGTAGAGAATATTGTATTTTGGGATGATGCAGAGAGGCCAGACTTAGACATGAGTTGGGAATGCAGAGTCTGGGCCACTTAGCTGTCATTAGATTTCTTAGCTGCGACAGAAATTAAAGACTACAGCTATTTTTCTGTCTATTAATCCTGTTTTCTTATAGGCCTTTTATGAATATTATGAAGTGTTTCTCCAAAACACTGCATGTGCTTAAAGCAGATGAGTTCCTCAGACCTATAACAAGATGCGGCGTGATTAGATGCTGAGCGATGCTTCATTTGCATGCTAACTATAGCTGGAAATAATTCTCCATGTGGCTGGCACAACATTTCCAAGTTATTTTACACTCTGTTTAAAAAGAAAAGGGAGATTATTCACTACTGAGGTTGCAAACATCTCAGAAAAGAAGCCTGTATAAAAAAGAGTGAAACTTATCACAAAGGCTGCA
Source organism: Callipepla californica brunnescens (assembly GCA_023055505.1). Classification (NCBI taxonomy): domain Eukaryota; kingdom Metazoa; phylum Chordata; class Aves; order Galliformes; family Odontophoridae; genus Callipepla; species Callipepla californica. The sequence goes on from JALIRH010000013.1 coordinate 9,104,786, forward strand.
TATTTCTCCTCCATGAATGCAGACACATATTCTTATTCTTCTGTGCATCATTGCTGTATATCTTTCAAACTGTGCTGCTTATTTTCCTACACAGCACTAAGCAAGAAAAAATGTTGTGCTTTATACATTAAATTAATACTAAAGTGTTCCATATTTACCTGACTAATGCTGAGAAAAAGCAAACTGGGAATGGTTTATGAAAACAAACAGAGTCAATGTTTGAAAGGTTCTTCCTGAAGATTGTGAAATTTCGGTAAAGTGGAATATTGACTACTGTTGCTTCAGTGGTGAGGCTTGTTTTGCAGCCCCTCTTTTCATTTTTCTTGTACGTTCTGTCTCTTACCTGGTCAGTGTTTGTTTTTACCCTGCAAATCTCATCAAAGTCACTTTGCAATTGTTGTTTGAGGCCAAATCCATGTTTTTTTCTGGGATCTAGCAAAACTTTTTCAGTCTCATGGTGGAGCTTCTGTTGAGTTCTCAGCTTCTTTAAATCTGATTCAGCCTATAGTACTGTCTGAATAGTTTTGATGACTGAATCCCTCTCAGCTTAAAGTATGGCAGATTTGGGTCTGGATCTCGGGGTGAAATATTTTATCCTGCAGCAAACATACCTGATCAGGACAGTAGCCTGGAGCTGGTGCAGAGGTGAATGATGAAATCTGGGCTTGTTCTTTCAGGGGACTGGTTTATTTGTAAGTAGCTTGCTCCAGTTTTCAATGTCCATTGGTATTGTAATGGTTTATTTGTGGGGCATATCCCAGAAACGTTCTCTTTTATTTTTCACTTTTTGTCTTTTCCTGTTTATATACCTCCTTTGTAAGAGAATATAATAATTGGGTTAGTTTACTACACCAAGTGCTCAGCTCTCTCCTGTGAGTGCAAGATAATTATCTGCCAAGACAAATGAGAATACTGACCTCTGGGCAACTACTCCATTATTTATCCTATGGCGCCCGTTTCTCTGCAACAGTATAATCATTTAATATCTCATGTCTTCAACCAGGTAGGCTTTTAGCAGTTGCTGGCATGAATTTGGCATTTTTCTCTCCTTACTTATAGTTTCATCCTTCATGATGGGTCTTATCAACCCCTTGTCCTGTGGAGAGGACAGAAAGCTCTTCAGCTGAAGCTTTGATGGTCTTATTTGTCCAAATTTGCACTTCTGTCAAATTCTTGGCTGCAGCTCCACATTTCATATGTAAGGCTGTTATGATCCATTTAAATGCCTATGGGGATCTCAACAAGCTTTTTGGAAAGATTAATGACTTCGCTGTGGGTTTTATGATAGTGTTTCCAAAGAAAAGCCTGAATACCTAATAAGGTTATTTCTACAAGCCAAAATTTGCATTGCTTACCATAAAAGACAAATAGATAGACTTTAACTAGAGAACATCTAAAGGTTTGTTGCCATTTTTGTCTTATGCAGATGGGTTTTTTGTACAAGAACAAGAAGATAAGAGGGAAATAAGCTTTAAAATGGCAGGAAAAAGGTTAATAAGAATGTGAAGAATTGTTTGCTTTACATACATACCAAACGGACACAAACCTTTGTTAGAAGTTTACTATATAGTCTTGACTATAAATAGGAGTAATTTAAAATAATCCTTGAACTTTCATGAGGTTTATTAAAGATTTATGAGGGTGGTTAGAAAAAGATTAACTGAATCATTAACTAAATTGTCTTTCATGATGCAACCACCAAACAGCAGACTGCAAGGAGAGAGGTCACATATGTTCTTTTGTTAAATTGTTAACTTGGAAGAGTGTGAATTACTTTTTTTTAAGTGCAGTTGAATCTTACCTGTTATAATCTTCAGTCTGTGTTAGCTAAACATCTATAAAATATCAGAGAACATCTCATATGCAACAAAGGTTGTTGTTTGCCTAGCTTAAATCTTCTTTATTTATGATTAGTAAAGCTTGAGATTTTCAAAACTTGAACTGTGTCAACAGTTTCATTTACAAGTGGTACTGTGTTAATGAGGGCAGACCTTTGTCCCTTCTTCAGTTTTCTGTATCTTCTGTATTATGTATTACTAAAATAGATCATTTAAATGAAGTTCTCCTTTTTCAATCTGTAGAAAATCTAAGTTTAATTAAAATTTTTTATTAGAATTTCTTTTAATCACATTCTACCAGTGTCTTCCTGTAGAACTAACAGACAAATCTAGAATTAGAAAATTGAATATTTAACTTAAAAGGAAACTTACAAGGGAAAATAATAATTTTAGATTGCCATCATGTATTGCACTCACCTTAAGTACCTGAAAATGCTAATTAAATCTCTATTGTACAGAATGAATACGTGCTATAAATAGAAAGACTGCCTGCATTTGAGAATTATTATTATTTTTAAAGATTCTGATTATTGAGATATAAAACAAAGCAAAACAGATACATAGTTCAGTGACATTTATTTCTTTTTTTTTTCTGAAGTAGTGTTTCTTTTCTTCCAATAAAAGAACATATATATATATATATATTAAATTTAATGTATATAGTCCCTTTTATTATCTTTTATCATCATTCTTTGGTGGTTTCATTAAAAAAAGCAGGGAAATGGTAATATTAGCTACTGAAAATATCTTCCAATATTTGCAGAGTAAAACTGCTAGGAACACAACACTTTTTCTGACTCTAGACACTGTACATCTGTTGTTTGGTTTGTTGCTACAAACACTAGAAGTAACAGAGAAGTATGGATGTACTGCATGTTGCCTTTCACAATGCTGACTGTGCCTGGAGATGGACTAGTAGCTTGTGGTAGCAATGGTAATGGGTGGGCAGTTGAACTAAATGGTCTTGTAGGTCCTTTCCAACCTTGTGATTCTATGATTCTATGAGTCCTCAGCCTGCTCCATTCAAAGGAGAGAAAACCTCTGAGAGCTGTGCTGCTGGCCCAGAGAATCATCTGCAGAGAGGCACTGGATGTGGGATCCATAACAGAGCCCCCTCGCACCCGTGTTGAGTCATACACTTATTTAGTCATGATTGTGTTGCACTGGGATACCACCATCAGACCTAGAAAGGGCCTTTCATCCTGTTAGAAATTCTCCATCCTCTTTCCCACTGTGAAATGTCAACTGGGGCCACATGCTGGATGTTCACTGGCTGCTGGCCCAATGCAGATGTATGGTTCTGACAAGTTTTGTGGAAAACAGGTCATGTCACTGTGACTTCTTCTCTTATCACCTATAAGGAGGAAATATTTATTCTGTGGGCCCATGTGAGTTTTCATATAAACTGCCTTCGTGCCAAAGCAATTGATGCTTGTATGTGGAAGGTCTCAAAGGCAGATGTTGACTTATTTTAGTCTTGCAGGGCTCAGTTTGTGATGTCTAGGATGCTGTTTGTTTTTATATATGGTTATCTGTATATAATTTTCTGCTGGAACTTCTCAACATTGTTTTTAGTGTGAGTGCTAAAGTGTAGGTGAGAAAGTGTGTATTATTCATACAGATGATGCCAAGGTCACAGAAGCTCTATGCGAGCTTTACGTCTGTCAAGGTCTTCAATTATTCCTGATTTGCAAGTCTGTCAAGAATATTTCTTCCCTGAAGTACAGTGTGAAATCACAAAAGCAAAATGAGGAGCGCTCCAGAATCACCTCTCAAAACCTGGGGAGTCAATTAAGAGTCATTGGTGTTGAATCTTTTGCAGTATATACTTCTCTGAAAAAAAAAAAAAAAAAATCCCTAAGAAAAGAATAAAACGCTTTTCCTACTGCTAATACTTAAAGGTTAGTTGTGTGTTTCTCCTTCAGGGTTACCATGGTGATGAGAGGACTGTTAAGGCAGGTACTAGATTAGGCTAAAATCATTTATCCTTCTTTTCACCTGCAAAATGCATCGCCACAAGATGAATAGCATCATTTGAAGCACTCATTCTTCTGACAGGCTGCTGTAAGCTCAACCCCAAGAGTACACATTAAAACACAGATAGAAGTTTTTCAGGCCTAAATTCCACTGCAAATGGAGTCTGGGTTTCAAAATATATCTAAAAATACAAATATGTCTCTGCAATCGGTAATAAAACCCAGCCACAATAAAGCCTCCATCTCTGTTTTATCACTTCAAGAAGAAAATGGAGAGAGGAAAATATGAAGGCAAAGGAAGCTGAGTGATTTCTTCTTTAGTGATGCCGAAGCTGTTGCTTACCGCAATGCCTCATTAGCTCTATGAGGCAGGGCTCTCCCAGCTGCATAGGCTGCTGCACACTCTTACTGCTAACTCTGATTCTGATAAAGTTGCCAGATTCTGATGTTAGGCTCATGTGTCTCTCCCCACCTTTCTCTGATGTGTTCACTATTCAAAGTAATGCTACTGATCTGTCAGAGAGAAACCACAGTCACACAATCTTATGACATTTAGCCTCAAAAAGTCTTCAAAATGCCGTTGTGTTTTTGCATCTTTGTTTCCTGTGTTTCCTGTGTTTGGGGGCAGTCATTTATCTCTGCATCAAGCTCTCAAAGACTTTCAGAAGACAGTTACAGCTGCCTTACAGCTCCTTGCTGTTTTGCCTCTGTCTTTGATCACTATTTTTAATTTAATTTTGCATGCAATATTTATCCAATATATTAATCTCAGTCTTCATTTAATATCAAGCAAGTGCGTACGGACTGTTTTCTTCCATCACATTTCCCTCCCCCAAAACTGTTGTAGCACTTCATTTCTTAACTTCACTCTCATATGAGCCATGAGGTTTTTATTTGGGCCTTAAAAATGTATTTATATGCATATGGACTGGATTTCTTTATCTAATTGTTGAAAAACTAACTGCTGTGTGGCATTCCTCTTAAGCCGAATTGGAAAAATGCTAATATCTCCTTCATACATTTGTTTATTTATGGCATATGCAATTAATGGGTATTTCTAACGCCTCTTATGCACTAAGTAGATTGCCTGATTCTAGCTATTTCATTTCAAATATCTCACATTTTCTTATTTAGGATCATCAACATATTTTTACATTAATTATTTAACTGCCATTTCGAATCTTTTTAGTCAGGCATGCTTCTGCCTACTCAGGGCACAATTAGTCACTGCATTATTATAGATTTATACCACTGTAAGTGAATAAAAAGTAATCTGCACATTTCAAACACAGTTACATTTTGTTCTGAATTCTTTACCCTGAAAATTGACTTTCAGTTTCACATTAAGACAGTTTTGTTTCCTAAAATAGGATAACTAAGGCTTATGCAGTTGTTTTCATATTTTAGATCCTGAATTACTTTTGAGAAGTACACCTCCAGTTGACTAGTGACCCCCTTCTCAACTACCAGGCAGAAAAAAGCAAAATAATTCCAAATTAATATAAAGCAGTGTAATAGGTTGGTTAATGCAGACAAAGTATCTACTGTATTTGTTCCCACTGGAAGCACCACATGCATAGCTGACCTTCTTTTCTATAAACATAAATAAATAACTACTCTGTTCCACGATGTGTGATATGCTGCGACCACCTCTTCCAACTTCAACCAAATTATCTTTGCTCAAACTGTGTTCATGGATGTCTGATTCAATAGTTTGCTGCAATGAAGAGGCAGAAGTTGGGAGGATGAAACTCCCTGTTTGAGACAGAGTGAAGGTTTTGTTCTATGTTCCTGCGTCATAAGCAGACTATAATACTAATCATAAGATTAGAAACATGTGCTAAATTTGTAGATTACCTGCCCTGATGCAATGTAAGATAGAACATGGACACACTATTTCCTATGCATTTGATAACAGGAGACAATAAAAGCACAGAAAGAAAATCAACAACTAAGAAAAACCTCATAAACTCAGAGAATAGAGCTATCATCAGGAAACAGGTCAACTCGATTTTTCCACTCTTAATGGGATTATAGAATGAAATGGGATTTATTTCATGACCTCTATTCATCTTTCTTATCTGCATTTCTTTTCACTGTCTTGCAGAGTAAGTTTTGACTCTTGACATATTAAACCTTGATTGTGCAGTAAGAGATATGTTTTTCCTTTAATTAACAATACTGCGATTGTTCCTTAAAATTAACAAGAAACTGTGCAGTCAAAGATAGGATACAAAGGATTTCATCCCCTAAAACAGAAACACTTTTGTTGTTCTGCAAATGATGTAAAATGCCCTGGTTCTCCTCACAAAAATGTCCTCAGTTCTGGCAGCTTCTGGAACATGTTTCAGTTGTTTAAAAAAATCAGAATTGCCATAGCAATGGTCCTTGTTAGTAAATACTTAGAGCAGAGAAGGACAAAAGCATCTGATTTGGGTATGGATATGTTAGCCAGTGCATTTTTTTAGCTATGTGTTGGGGTACTTCCATCTTCTATGGACCTATTTGCTCTTCCTTTCAGGCACGTAATGTGTGTTGAAAAGGGAGAACTCAGCATGGCAGTGTTCTACAGGGAGTACCCAGTTTGCAGAAGCTTCTGCGGACACCAGGGAGTCTTTATGTGAGACAGCATCAGTGATGATGCTTCTCGTGCCAGTGTTAGTAAAGTCCAGAAAAGTTAAAGTTCTCTGTAGCTTTAGGGCTCTCCAGCTCTCCAGAATCTTAAGACAGTTATGCAGTCTGGAAAATCATGTTGTTTTCTGGATTTAATTAGCCAATAAATGTATATTTAGATTGAAAATATTTGCAAGCAAAAGTTATAAGTATTATACTATCTCTAATGTGCTTATTAGAAATGTTTATTTTATTTAACGCTTTCATAAAATGTAGGGATGAAAGGAGGATGTAAAATGGACAAGAAAGAATGTTGCTCTATGACATGTAGATTTTGCACATTATTCCCAGAGGATTACATCTTTGATTAATGTCATAGAGAAATCTGCCAGTGGGCAAAGGTTAAATATTTTCCTAGTGGATTATGCTTAAAATATAAATAACCAAATGACAATTTTGCAGTTACATACAATTTTGTTTAATTTGTTCCTTCGTTCTCATGCAAATTATGAGCCTTCCTTCATGAAGGAATATTATTTTATTAAGTCCTAGACAGCTGCTATTGGTCTAGCTTTCAATCTACTTCCTTTCACAAGTGAAGTCAGTGGAACTCCTGTCAGTAACCTCTATCACATTGTATTAAAGTTTCCTAAAGAAAGACTCAGCAAAACAGCAGATAAGAAACGCCAATGAAGTGTCTCTTGTGAGTCTGCCAGCCCTTCAAGGCTTTCACATGCTTCATGAATTAAATGGAATTGTCATTGAGTTATCAGGACTCTGAAGAAGGGCTGACACTAAAGCAGCACCATTTTCTGTCACCAGTGCTCGAAGTCTGTGCATTAGTTTCATTCCCAAACCCTCATTTTAATGATGTAACTGCTTTTGCAAAGAACATGGCTGTGACTGGACACTTCACAAATCAGCTTTGTTTTTTGCTGCCATTGCAAAAGAAGCTTGCCTCTTTTGACCTATAAGATAGTTCAGACCCAACTAGCAATAACTTGACCTTGCAAAACTTTATTAACGAAAATAATTTCAACCATTAAAGCAGAACAATTTGTGTGCATAATTATCCTTCATATGAGTGGATATGTGGAGCACTGACCTTTCAAACATACTCTCTGGGCTATCATAACTTCAGAAAAAGACTATTTTTCCCTTTTAATCTAGATGGAAAAGCTTGCAAATAATCACTTTTCCTAATTTGAAAAATAAATAATTGACTTATTTTTGTCAAAATATATGTCTGAATATAGAGTACATGATTTTTCATGAAAAAATTAGGGAGGCTCTTTAATACAGTAAATGCATTTACTGTGTATCAACAGCACCCACATTAACCCAGCAGACTGAAACGTTCCATCCATTGATTCAATGGACTATGAAATAAAAATATTCTCTCCATAAGAATTGATACAGTAGACCACAGTGAATTGAAGCTCCCAAAATGAGTTATCAAGTGAATGATACCCAAAGAAACCATTTTACAGACCTACAAAAGATGAATAATATGAGAGAAGTCTATTTTTTTCTTCCCAAAATTATTCAGTTTAGCATATATTTGATTCTTATTGTAGTTGTATTTAGAGGTAAATACAATGATGCCCAGGCTCCATGTGAAATGTTCAAAAATGTCTTTTTCACGTAGGAGGCCAATAATAAATTTCAGTAGACATCTAAGGGACAGACATATTCCCATTTCCTGTTACAAATGACTACAGCAGATTTTACATTACATGCTTCTGCCAGCAAATAGTTGATGTCTCTCTGCGGGATTCATGTAGAGCCAGGGAATGGATTGGATGAATCCTATTCACACTTCCGTGTATGGATGTCTTAATTAAAATGTCTAGGGAAGGTGGTTTGAGTAGCTGACATGGCACTGTAAAGAATGCGAATAAAGTGTGCTCTATCCTTTTTAGTGTATCCTAGAACTGCTAGTCTCCAGTGTCTGAAAAGTGTCATCTTCAGTTGTCTTAACTAGATCTAGAAGAGGATGCTTTTCTATACGCTCCAGAAATACAGTCAAACATGCACAGACTTTTGAAAATGTAGTCTTTAGATTATTCTCACTCTCAACCACAGTTCCAAACAGTTGATTCAGTTGTACTTTTGCTTCCTTGCTATTCCTGGATCAGTCAGCTGCAGTGCCAGCCTATCTAAAGATGGAAATGCATGCAAATGATACAGCAAAATAATGGAAGTAAAATGATTTTTGGTGTGGAATCCAAGGATGTCTCAAAAACCATAGTGCAAAGCGTTTCTTCACTGAAGGCAGATGAGAAATCTTAATCCTTGCCCACTCCCTTCTCACGTTCAGTCATCTCAGCCATTCTCAGACTACTCAGTGCAATGGATTTGTACACCTGTAATGATATCAAAATTCAAGGAATTGAAGAGAGATGCAAATAGTCTGCTGCTTCTGAATAGTCCACGAAGGAAGGCTAAGTTAAGCACTCAGGAGTGTCTGCATGCTCCATCCTTCCAAGGGTCACTAGCTGACTTACAGTTCTTTCTAGCATTTTGAACTATGATCTTGTTCCCAAAGGCTTTTATTGATACACAATTCCTATGGCTCTGGTTAGCTTTTCTTATTCATGTTGCTGCTTTACCTCTATTGTAAAGAGTGCACATTACAGCAAGAAAGCTTTCCAGTTCTTTCTGTCCTCTATATAGGGTGGATGCTTTATACTGTGATATAAAATTCATCCAAAGAATTTCATTTGCAAGGCAGGAGATCCCTGAAGAAAACAGCTCCTTCAAAACCAAATTTTCACTTTTCAGCTTCACTGCAATCACAGCCTTCATAGACTATAGTCTGTAGTACAGAAAAGAATACAAGCTTATGTGGGGTGAGGCTCTCATTGTTGCACTGTGGGTCTTACTGGGTATGCATACAGCTGCTAGCACATATGAGAGCAGAACTGCACTCAATTTTGCTTGCTGTGACCTTTTGTTACTTGCTTTGGACTGGTTTTCATTTTGATGGGACTGTTTGTTAAGGTGTTGCTGGCAGAGGCACATAGCTAGTTTCTGTGATGCCATAAAGGAGATGATAGGACAGGGGGCTCTTCCCAGTCTCTCTGAGGTCTGCTTCTGCTACACATCACTTTGATGTCAGTTGTAGCCTGTGGAGCTAGACCTGTGCAGACATTCTGTGCATCTGAGGAAGGAGTAAAGCACCTTGATGGACTGCTCTCTTTAATCCAGATATGATTATGAGATTAAATACTGCAGGAAAATGACCATTAATGATATTTAAACTGTATTTTTGTGTGTGTGTGTGTTAGTGGACACAGTGGGGAAAGTAACCATTCCTATACATGCCTGATACCTTGTACCTTTGGGGATAAATTTTTTGTAATTAGGTCAAAAGAAGCAAAGAGATTTCATTATTCCCTTGTCAACAAACAAGTTGGAGAAACATCCAAAAGGATGCTATAATTGTGAGGAATTAGCCCGACGTTGCTTATCTATTCCTAGTTAAAAACAATGAAAAACTTCCTGAGATAGAGCAGATAAAGATAAATGTAGAGAGATGAGTACTGATAGTTAACTTTGACACAGCATCTCCATACCCACTGAAGCTAAAACTTTATAAAATGGAAGGCAGCAGATAAAGAGGTGGCCCACTGTGGAGATTGGAGATTATTTTATTAATTCAAAAATTATAATGTCTAAGGTTTTATCTGCTATAAATTGAATGAATTGAACCGTGATGTGCAGAAGCATTACTAAGATTTCAATCAAATTTTGCCACGGTGTTCTTACTCAGTTATTCTGAGCCCCTTTTATAATGCAGCTGTAAATGCTGGACCCCAGCAGTCTCATTATAATGCAATGATAATATAACTCACATTCTGTATATTATCTATAATGATGTATTTGTGTGAGACTTCACAATGCTCCTCTAGTATTATGCAGTGTTACATCTTTATTTACATGGAGGTTATTTCTTAGCATTCATGTTATCCTAACACTAATTTGTATTTAATATCATACTGTGCCTGCTTTTGATTATATTTTATAATAAGATGCAGCAGGATTAGTTATCAGATGATGCTTAATTTCCATAATGAGATAATTGAATCTTCTGAATTTGGAAGTAATCAACCCAGAAACTTGTTTTTGACAAGCTGGAGTCCCAAATGCCAGAGACAAATGCCATGCAAAGGGAAGTGGAATCATTCTTTCAGTCCAGAATGTAGGGCATTCAAAGCAGAACTTTTCAAACCACTCCTTCAGTGTGTTCTGTAAGTTACAAAAGAAATCAGATATTTGGTAGATAGCAGATAGTGGTAACAAATTGCAGAATGCTGATTTTATGCTCATCATCAAAAAGTTTGCTTTTTCTAAACTCTTGCTTTGATCAACCAGTGTCTCTAATTTCGAAGTGAACTCCTTGACTGCATATGGATTACATTTTATATGTATCTATATATACGTATATGTGTGCGTACACGTGTGCTACGCACTATATACAGTTGTATTTTAAATTATGTGCTTATATACATATTGCATATTTTGTATGTATGCATTAAATCCATCTGTCTCTCTCTCTCTATAACTAACAACATCAGAAATTCTTATGCAGGATGATGTATAATAGCTGATTTTTAGACCTTGAGAATTTTCCACCTTTTTCCCCGAAGTCTGAGCAATAGTTTCACATGGCTTACTTGTTAATTACAGGATCTAAACCCACTGCAAATAGCAGTGGTGCCAAGGGGTAACTCAATCTAATGTACCTGTATCATTTGCTATATGTTATAATGAATGTAGGGAAAGTATGTATTGGAAAGTTTTTATGCTTGCAGATTTCACTATTAAATGACAACTCTACCCCAGAGTCAGGTAAGAAATTAGGACTGGTGAGCAGGCAGAAATGGACTTAGTGTGCAATGTTCCCTGTTTTTTATTTGGGTTTGATTTTTCTGTCTGTGTCTGTAGGGGTTTCTTTTGATGTTATTACTCTATTTTTAGAAGATTTATATATGTATATATAATATAAAATATATTTACAGTATAATATAAAAAATCTTTATATATATACATACTATAAACATTTTTTTACATATACATATGTGCATAGTTAGGATTTATAGACATCCTTCCAATAGAAGGGGTGACAGCTGTGACTCATTTCACTTTGAAGTTTGCCCCTTTTGGCTGGTTTTGATTTCTCATGTGCAGCTGTAGGGCCAGTGTGGCAACTTTAAAATTGCCATTGTGAGGTCTTCTTGAACAAGCATACCTCAGACACACTTTAAAAATGTTTTTAAATAAATGTTAGCTGTACAGAATCTTCTCTAAATTTTATCTGGAGGATCAAATAGTACTTCTAAACAACTAATTATTGGATTAACAAAATACGTCAGTGCTCTGCTTTTCTATTCCATATAAGCTTATGTCTAATTGTTTTTAAATGTAGTTGTGTTGAATATCTTCTGCCCTAATGAATATGGCCAGCACTGCTCCTGGAAATATTCCTTTGCACTAATCTCTGGGAGCTGTATCAGTTATTTCCATCAAAGAAAAGTAAATATGGGTTTAGAGAGGTATCAGAATTCATGGCTATTCCCTCCAATTGCTATCTCAAGGTCTCCTTGTCAGAATGTGTTTGAAATGGATCAGGCAAAAGCTTTATTCTCCTGATCCAAGTCCCTCAGATCCTTTTAAGTTTTCATTGAGATACTGTCTCTCTTTCTCTGTTATATGACCAAGTCACTCATCTAACATGATGGAACCAAGTCTCCATGAGCAGTGGAAAACTACAGCTAGCAAATGCCCTCTTCTGAAAATCAAATCCCTGACTGTGCACAATGAATTCAGATGAAATCTGGTAGTGCGGACACTGCATTAGGGTGTGAAAAACTGAGTTTTGCTGGTCAGCTCTGTATTCATTCGGTAGTGACTGCAGGTCACACACAATATATGTGAATCCATTTCTTGCTAACACTAGTGGAATATATGCAGTTAGGGTTCAGATTCTTGGAATTTTTTTGTTGCCAGCTAAGTCATAATAATAGGAGACTATTCTGCTAGAAATAATTCTGCTGCTACCCTTGGAGTAGTATGCTCAAACAAGACAGATAGTAGAGACAAAATCAAATCAGTCTGAGGAGGATACACATACCGATAGCTATTATATGATCTTTTCCTTAATGGTTGAAAGCACAGCTCAGATGACCTGAGTAACAATTTTGGGCAACATTTAAAAACTCTACTGCACAAGGTAGTGACCAAGCTTTGCATGAAGATCTTCAATTTAAAAGCTGGAGTTAGTGGCTTTTGTATTAGTTATTCATAAGTTAACAAAAGTCTCATGCAGTTGCTGTGTGTGGAAAAAGACTTCCAAGTGTATAGACAAAGGCCCATACATTTTTTAAGAAGTCCCTGGCACCACTAATTCCTCTTCAGAATGAGATGATGATAGAAGAGATTTGAAAAGTTTTAATAAATATCTAGACTTAAGATTTTATTATCCAAACTGAAGTAACAAACTTCTGTGTATTCATTAATGCAATGTAGTCATTAGTGCTTAGTCATCCAATGTTCAAATTAAGCATTTTTTGTCACAGCAGAAGCTCGCAGTCTTAGAACATGATCCCAAGGAAATGAAGCATGACTGAGATGCTGGCAGACAGATTATTGGTTGGTGTTGTGCAGGAAGAAAGCTCCAAACTAAGAACACTCAATCAATAGAGACAGTCTGTACAGGGCTGGGAGACTGCAAGCTTCTGAGCCACAGCTGGTGGTGGGAGTTAGAGTCTAAAAGCTACAGCTAAGGATTTCTTTCCTTGGACCATGGATTTTAATCCTGAGACATATCAGCTGAAGTAAATCCTAAAATGTGTAATCAGCTCATGATTACATGCGGAATATCTGAACCATATTTGTAGCAATCAGCTGATAGTGATGGATAGCTATATGCTTTTTGTGGGATATAACCAGGGCATCCTTAAATAACTTACTTGAATCCTCAACCCCCTTTCCCTTCCAAAACAGAGTGCAGAGTGTCAGCCCTGTCATCCTTCTGGTCTGTAAAACCTTGAAGGGGTGCTGACAGTCATTTTAACTCCCTCAGTGAAGGTGGAGGCCTGATGAAATCCATCTCTTGGTCAGTGCCTTGACTTGCTGGGAAGTCATTTAGTAGAGTGGTAAGCAAAGCTAAGGACATTGCAATATTCTATGCCAAGACAGTGCCAAGGAAATATGAGAATTCTGGTGCAATGCTTAAAAGCACATTTTAACAATTTGTACAGATAAGCTATTCCATTTATTACTATAATTGTAGATGAGCCAATGGATGCAAAAGCTATTACATTTCAGGTCCTTCAGGCAGTTTTGAAACACCATGTTTTTCTGTAACTGTAGCTGACATGGGATTGCATGGTGAAAACTCTTCTTCTGCTTAGATATACAACCAGATTACCTTGGTTTAAGAAAACTGCAGTGAATCAACTGCTTTAATTGACCACTGGCTTGCTATCAGTCTGCAGGATCTGCCACAGCTGCACTTTAGCCTAATCTTTCTCAGTGAAACTTACACTGCTTCTCCTTACCTTGCATACACAATGGGCTCCAGAAACATGCACCACAGCCATCTGCCTTTGGTGATGGTGACTACAGCGAATTGATTCTTTGCTCCTAAAAAAGCCCAAGTTGGAACTGACCCATAAAGTTTATAAAGAACAACTCATAGCAGTAGTTGATATGGAATATAAATTGTGGCTGATAACAACCCCTGTATACACTGCTGGTCTTTATATAAAAACCAGAAACTAAAATATCCTTCAACTTCACACTGCCCGTGATCTCATCATCTCATATGTAAGAAATCAATGGTGGGTTTATTTATTTGGAGATAATTCTGGTTTGCCATTTCCTAAGGTCACCATGAAAGTTTATGTAAAGAAAAGGTGGTGTTCTGCTTATAATTGAATTTGTGGTGAAGTATTTCATTCAAAATATCTTAGGGTTAAGGTACAATGCATTTTTTCCAAGTGATCCTTCAGTACAGAGTGCTGGTTATCTATAGATCACTTTCATGCTGCTGAAATACAAATCTGCCTGCAGTCAAAATCATAGCACTACTACTCATCTGAATACATCCTTCTAGACATGCTGAAGAGCAAATGCACAGGGAATTGAACAATAAATATAGACAGAGAGCAATCTTTCACATCATTAGTAATAGATTCTTTCTGTTACTTTGCCATTTTAGTCAAACTGTGAGTTTGCATAATTAGGTAGGCATTTACACAGGTACGAAGTAACCAGAATAAATTAAGGGAAGAAACAAAAATGCAAAAAAAAATCTTGATTTAAATAATTTCTCTACTGATAACTTGGCTAATTTACCGTGGTAAATTACACAATAAACATATTATATTGATTTCTTATGTGCTGGAATTTTTTTTTCCAGGTCTTTCTCAACATATCTGTATTCCTGTCCTGCAACAAGAATATTTAAGAATATGTTGCAGCACTATAATCTTTCCAATTACCAGTATTTATCATTTATACTGCAGTAACTTCTATTGCCTACGCTCTGATATAAATGCAGGGAATGTTTCAAGTCCAGCCTTTAACTCATATATACAAGCTCAGAAAAATCTCCAGTTTTATGAACATTGAATGGTTTTGCAGCAAATAAGACTTTGTAACCACTTGTTTTTGTTTATTAACAACTCTCTGTCCTTGGAAATATGCCATACTGTTTTCAACTAGCAAAAACAATTTAGACAACCCATATTAGAACAGGTTACATCTGGTTAAGTTATTCTTAGGATGACTCAACCTATTCAGTGGTGTGTTGCAGTCTTAGTTTACTCCATTGTGAAATTCAGTGTAATTGAGTTTAAGTGTTTTTCAGTAGTTTTTCTTCTTTTTGTTGTGTTAGTGCTGGATTTTTTAATTTTGTTTTATTTCTGGACTTGAACTCAGAAAATTTTTTATCTATGACCCTGAGTAATTCATTCTTTCTTACCAGGCTGTATATAAAATAAGAATGAACTTTGCTTTCCTAATTGAGAATAAAGTCTGTGTGTCAGAAGTGGCTTACTCTTATGGATATTAATGTAGCTTAGTGTAACCCTGCTCCAGGTTCATCTGTAGTAACTTAATGTAAATGAACAGGAATGGCCATAGTCTGTTATGCTTTATTTTTGAATTTTTGACATGTGTTTATTGTGGTTTCAATAGGCTCCTATGCATTTGTTCCAGTCTTGTCAAGATTTTCTTGCATTTTTTGAGGCCTTTTTTGTTATTGTTGTTTTCTAAATTTATGGTGTGTTTTATTGGTGTTTGGGTGGAGATGCCTTTATTACATTTTGGAAGACCTTTTTTTTTCATTTTTGATGCTATTTTACAGTGTGGTGAGAGTTTTTTGAGGGGTCGTGGCTCTTCTTTGGTATTTTTGATGCTTTCCTGGTGTTTTCAGTTATTTTTCACTTTTTCTGCATTTGTGTTGGGCTTTGGCTTTTACAGGTCCTAAGCCAACTGGGATTTCAGTTTTCAGTATCAATATAACAGCAATCCCAAGAGAGATGGGTCTCAGTTCCCCAGGCTTGGGTTGCACTGTAACTTGCAATTATAGTTAATCAGCACAAAAGTGAAATATTTTGGACCAAAATCTGGGGTCTGATTTTAAATTTAAATAAACATGCCCAATAGGACATAGCCTATTGTTGGAAGTCCATGAGGACACAAGACAGGCAAAGTGAATTCAGAGTTTTTTGTTGCTGTTTGATATTGAAAAATGAGAGTAAATAGCCAGTGTTTGCAAAAGAAATATGTGGCAGAGATGGGTGACAACAAGTCCAGGCTCTCAGCTTCTGGACCACGTTTCCTATGAATAGGACTTGAAATTGTCCTATGGTGCTGATGCTCAAAGCAGCGATCAGTGTAGTTCTGAGATAGAAGTGAGCTCAGGTCTTGAGAGCAGCCCTGCCTGGTTCTCACAGTGCTCTGCCCCAAAACAGGACAAAGTGACCTGAACATTAAAACTGATGGGCTCCAGTTCTACATGTTCTTGATGACAGCTACTACCTAAATGGATTTTTCAGTAGTTACATGTCTTTACTTCAAGTAAGAAGAACCTCCCTGTAATTCCTTTAGAATATACAGGCCTGACTATCATACTGCAAAGAGTTTTGATGTTAATTCTGATGGAAAAAGGGGACAGTTATTGCAATATATTTCCAGGCAGCATTTCCGCTTAAACTCTTGGGAGTACAGAATGCAAAATGTATTTCCAGTTCTTGATTAAATACCCACTGAACTAGATTGAAAAACTAAAGGTGATACAGGTTTATATTCTTTTTTTGTTGTTGTTGTTTATTTGTTTTGTTTGTTCTTGTTTTAATCAGTGGTTATCTAAATTATAGTTAAGCATCTTAATTCTATTAAATGCCTATTGTAACTAAATGACAAAATGAGAGTACTTTCTCTTACAGAATAGTTGTCCACTATTCATCCACATTTCCACTGACTGTTGTGGAGAACACATTAATAATTCTGAAATCATAGTTAGAATCATTAGTGGCCCACTGAGTTTAACTGCCGGGTGTTGTGTCTTCATGCCCTAGCAATTTATTTAATAATGTTTTCCCACCTTGAAAAAGAGAATCATCCCAGATCTTCTGTTTGAAACAGTTGCTTCAATTGCTCAGATGGTTCTTGCTAGTGTAATTTAACTTTTTCATTAGCTCTGTAAAAGAAAGAATTTAAAGTCCTTTATGTTTTAAAGGCATAATTTGTGTCATGGTGGGAATCAGGTAGGAATTCCTATTGTTTAATGAATACTTTATGGATCCTGTCAAGTAATTATATAGTGTAATTAAATTATTTGTAATTCAGTTTCTAAATTTGTCTCCTGAATAGGCTTAATTTGATCTTTGGGTAGGGAATAACTTTCTTTCAATTAAATCCTCTCTAGACAGAGTAGAGAATGTGTCATTTGAACATAGGTGGCTTGGGACTTCATGAGTAAGGAAAACAAAGTGCTTCCTTGTTTTGATCTATTCTCTGTTTGAAGGCTTCTTTTCAGCATGGGGAAGCCATATAATTGCTATCAAATACTCACTGAATTAGCTTATTTTAAATCTTTTTCAATAAATACATTACACAGCTATTAATAAAAAATGTTAAGGTGAAGTAATACTGAAGCTCAGTTTCTCAATGGGAATTTCAATTGAAAGCAATAATGCACACAAATCGTCCTACAGAAATTGTTCTTCAAGATACAGCACATACAAGGGCTCATATATAGACCAAATATTTTAAGAGCTTGGTCAATTAACCCTTACTAAGGCAAGCTGATTTGCAACTCAGTGAAGCCAGAAGGTCTTCTTTGAGATATTTCTAACCACTTTTCACTCCCTTTCCAGAAGAATTCTATCTGCGTGCATTCAAAAATTTCCTTTTATCTTGAATTGTCAGTTTTTTGGTATTTTTTTCCCTGTTTTTTTTTCTTTTTTTTTTTTTCTGTCAGGCAGTCCCTCCCCAGGATATCAGTTTTCTCTTGCTCTAACTCCACTGTGGTTCCATAATTACTCCTTTTCTATCACAGAACACGAACCAAGACTCACAGCTCACTGTGTACTGCTGGACACCTGAGCAGGGTCTGTGAGTATCATAAATGAGTACAAAAATTAAACACTGTATTTCTCATCTCTTAGAGTAAAATTGAAATATATTCAGGCAACCCAGAACCAAACTTTAGAAAATGTTTGACTGTCCGTAGCCTCTGAATTTAGAGCACAAGCACAGTTTGGAGACAGAACTAAAATACATTACAATGATTAAAAAGCTACCTACTTTATTCCATAGAGATAAGATTCAACTATAGGTGTTTGGCTTGAATGTGGAATCTTCTGAACCTGAAACTAGCTGTAAATAAAAAGGTTTTCATGGCTGATTAGAACAGTTAGGAGGGCTGAGCCAGCAGCTAAACAGTCAAGGTCTGAGTATATAACAAAATGGCAGGGAATGAACTGTGCTGTTGAAGGAAGGAACCAGCAGCAGTGTGTTCTGTCTTTGAGGCATTAATCAGGTATATACTGCAAACTATGCATCTTTACTTCCACAAAACACAATTTAATCTAAACAACACTGCTTTCATTTTATTTTTGGTGGGAAGTTAAATAATCATGTTTTAAGGGAAGATATTTTATGTGCTTCTTTTTCTGTTAGAGTTTTAAGTAGGTAGCCCAAATTAATTCTCTAATTCAAGTTTTAAAAAAGTGACTGTGTTCAAGATGGACCATGAGAGCATGAAACCTGCCAGCTTAATTAAGTTTCTGGAATGCTTCTGGGCAAAATTAATATATGTGGATGAATGCCAAAATCAGCCTGACTGAACAGATTTTCAGCTAGCACACAACTCTGAGAAACACAAGGACCTTAAAGTACTCAGTCTAGCAATATTAATTACAGTGGTTAGAGAACTGTCTATTCTTTTGGTGGATGCCAATCTACATTTACTGTTGTTTATTTCCAAGCCAATATGGTTATCAGAACAATCTTGCAGTTAAATTAAAAATTAGAAAATGATTTGCCATCATTTTCTGTTTCAAGCTCTTAATAAATAGCCACTGATGAAAATAGAAAGTTAGACTTACTTAAATAGCCTGAAAATAAAATTAAATTAGTTCATAATACAATAAAGGCCTCTGACACTAATGTTGTTTGTGAACATGGCTATTGTCTCTTTCTAGAAAAATGTCTCAGAGTTAAACACTTTCTTAGTCTTGTCACCAACTGCCCCTCCAGAGTCAGCTGGAGTCTTTCATGCTGTTTCACATAGGCTTTGTTAACTTCTCATGGAGAAATAAAAACTCAGCAAGCTATTTCCTGATGTTTGATTCCCTAAATCTTCATGTCCATGCCTTGCCAAGATGATCGCTTTGCTGCAGTTGCATGTACTTGATGGCAACATATAAACAGGAGGGGAAACTGATGTTTACATCGGTTGACAGTGATAGGACAAGGGGGAGTGGTAAACAAAGATGGGAGATTTAGGTTAGATACTAGGAGGAAATTTTTCACTCAGAGTGTGGTGACACGCTGAAACATGTTGCCAAGAGAGGACGTGGATGTCCCATCCCTGGAGGAGTTCAGGGACGGGCTGGATGTGATTCTGGGCAGCCTGTTCTGGTGGGTGGCAACCCTGCCTCCGCATCAGGGGAGTTGAAACTAGATGATCTTTGAGATCCTTTTCAACCTAGGCCATTTTGTGATTCTTCTTCAGTGGCTTTATTGCAACAATAACGTGGACATAATGTGGCAGGGATAGATTGTCTAGATCAGCAAAATCAGAGAATTCATCCCGATATCTTTAATGAAGTACAACTCCCATTGACCATAGATTAAGGTTAACCCAAAAAGAAGGCCAGGATCAGACCTTTTCTGAATTTACGCTGTTGATCAGCTCCGGTAAGCAGCCGTGGGAGTTTCATGTATTGAAAACGTAGCATTGCACTGTTACATAGACATGGTGGTAATCACAGAGAAACTGATTAACTGATGTTAATCAGGAACAGATACAATCTGGTCTTTTAATTCTCCCATGAAGAAAGTAAACAGTCCCTCTCCTATCTGTCAAGATCTCTTCTCAGTAGAAAGTGGCTGTGAGATAGTGCAGGGCATGGACTTCTTTCACCAAGCATTTCTGTGAAGACATCTTTGTGAGTGATACCACCATGGGTAATTTGTGGAGAGTTTTCAGTGATTAAGGTTCTTTATCAGAAGATATGTATTTAGAAAATATGCTGGAATCAGAAATTCTCTCTGCTACTTCCCTTCTTTTGCTTTGCCATTATCAGTAGGAACCTGATATTTATCAAGTTCAAAACAGTAACTGATTTACTCAGTTTTCCTCTTCCATTAGTAGATGTTGAGCTTTAAAAGATAATCACTGATTAATGGCCTACTCCTGAAAACTGTCCTGTCTCATATAAGTGACATAAGCTTGTCCTTCTGAATCAGGTAGTTTCAGAAGTAGGATAAACCCTGGAGCCTGCATTCCTGTGCTTTGTAGCGCTTGTCTGGATTTTCTAACATCTGAGTTATGGGCTCTTAAGCACTCACCACCTGACAGATACATATGATATAATCACAAACATTTCCTTTCCTTAGAATGCAATGCAGAAAGTATGGATCCTGTTGATCACAATGGCAATTCAACAAATTTAGTGATGCCAACTTGTTCTACAAGTGCTGTAGCAAAATTGTAGTTAGATTTATAGCTGAACACTAAAAAGGCTTCAAATAGGTTTTGAAGTAACAAAGATTTATCTTTCTTTCAAAGATTTGTATCAACTTAAAAAAGCAGAACTTAAAAAGTACAAAAATGTAACTCGCATACGATGTCAGATTCCTCTAACTTTTTCTGGTCTTTACTGCAAATAATTTGTGAAGGATATTTGTTTCACAATGAAATTTATAACAAAACTCCCACTAATTTCAGTAGGAAAGTTTTCTCCCTAGACTTAAATCGACCAAATTAAGGATTGCATGCAATATTTACAAATACGTGCACAAGAAATGCAAACAAATACTGAGGGAATGGCATTATATAATAATGTTAAAAATGAGTACCTGGTATTTTTATCTCATAATTTCTAATCAATGTCACCCCTGGTTTTGAATCCTGTCTGTTGTGTAGCCAGGCATTCTTTTTTTTGCACAATTACCTTTCAGGAAGTAGTTGTATAGCTGAACAATGAACTATTAGCAAAATAGGCATTGGTGTACCTAGAATTAAACTTAAAACTGCAGTCTATACCTAATTATTTGGATGCTTGTCCCATGATTTGAGATTATTTTAAAAGCACAAGGTGTTTTGAGCTCAGACTTTGCTCAGGATGCTGATCTTTTGATGTTCTTTTGTTTTACTGAAGGTCATATGTGGATTTTCACAAAAGCATGCATAAAAATATGTAACCTCAACACATATGACCAAATTAATTTAGACAAAATGGGACATTTTATCCCTGGGGTAACTGCACGGCAGCTGGGGGCAGTAAGCCAGACACTGATTTAGACCATCAAATGTTATATTGTTTATGTAGAAGTTATTTCTAGTAAGAGCTGGTACAGCCCAGTTTGGCAATCCAGAATCTCATTTGGGAGAGCTGTTCTCTGAAGACTTTGTTGAGGGTCATGGTCTGCAGTTCAAATCCAGTAAAGTTCAGGATTACAGCATTTGCATGGGAGATTTTACTAACTGGTTGAGACAGCTCCACTGTTCTTAATGCTTGTGAATATAAAGGGATATAAATATTGGGGAATATATTTTTGCAGAAATAAATAAGCTTCAGGCACAACAGGCACAGTTATAAAATATTAGCTGTCTTCATCAGGAAAATGTTCCTCATTTTTCACTTGTAATATTTGTGGCTGTTCCAGCTTCCTTTGAAGTCAGTTTTGACTTTGATTTAAGTGGGAATTCTGTGGAGTATAGACAGTTTTAGTCATCATTTTTTCACATTACCCCCATTTCATTTTAACATCTCATAGTTTTCAACACTGATATCTTTGAGTGAGCCGTGTAACTCTTCTGCATCTCTACATTTCCTAGTGATGACAGCTGCTTGAAAACAATATCAAGGCTCAGAGGCTTAGATTTAGTTGGTACCTCACTCTAGCAGTACGTGTCTGAAAGTTTTGAGTTTTGGACATCATTTATATTCACTTCCACATCTTTAGCCCCAGTAGACTGGAGTGATGAAATTCAGAAAAACCAGACATGATTTTAAATTCAGCTCTGAGATGTTGATGGAGCTCTCCGGAAAGCATTGATGTTTCTACTATATCAGAAAAAATAAATATCACCTAATGTTTGTAAAGTGTTTTGAAGGTGAAATGCACTGTATAAATGATGCATCATCATTATTTGTAATTGTAACACAATATGCCTCAAGAAGTAATTATGAAACTTAATAAGAAATTAATTTTCCATAGATTTTATTTTAAACATCCCATAAAAGTTAATAGGAAATTACAGCCCTGCTCTAGTAGTCTCACATAATAGTTCCAAAGACCTAAAGGAAGGACATAATTCTTCCTTTGCAAAACCTAGTAAGAAAATTTCCCACAGAATCTTGCAAGTTTCATTTCTTTTCCATACTAGAGGGTTTTTTTATGCTGCAGTATGTAGAGTGAGAGACGGTTTTACACAGTAATCTGTTTTTCACATGCTTTGCAAAACTGTAAATAAAAAAATGAAAGCTTCTCGTACCGTACAGAAGAAAGAGCAGCATTAGTGGTCAGATTTCTAGAAACATTTCAATTTATCTGCATATTCTGGCATGTCAACAACTGTTACATAGTATTTAGAATACATGCATGTAGTGTTTGTTAATATAAATTAAACTGTAGAACCTCTGAAAACAATGGAGCTAAGGGAAGTTTTACTAGTAAGTCTTACCATTTCCTCAAAGCATAAAAGCAAATACATTCATTTTACCTGTATGCTGGCCTTTTTTATAGTCTTTTCTATAGTCTCCATTTCCTCTTCTTCCTTTTTAGTTTCTTTCTTTCTTTTTTTTCCTGCATCACTCTGTATTTTTTGATTCCTTACCTCTATTTTTCCAATTCTGCTTGCTAGTATGCAGTCTTACTGATAAGCTGTAATATTCCAGCAACATTTTATTACTCTTGAAAGAAATATTCTAAGAAATTAAATAGCATGGGCAAGTTACTGAAATGAGAAAAGCGAGAATATCCTGTATTAACAAAGTTCTCTCTTTAGAACTTTTGACTTTTGCTGACAGCCCTCGCTTTTTAAACTAAAACAATCCAAATTACATTTTAAATTCAAAGAGTTTGATGAGTAGAATTAGAAAGAACTACTTTACATTTCTTATGAAGTTAAGAAGGAGTGTTAAGGGGTACTTCATTAATTTCAGTCCTTTGTGAAAAGTCATCAGCCTTGAGACTGTTGGTGCAGCAAAGAATTTGAGACGTATAAATCCGTAGAATACTCTGTGGAGAGTTTATCTGCATATTGCTGTTTGGTTTTATGGATGTGTAGAGATCTATTGACATGTTCTTTGCCAGCTTCAAATTAATTGAACTTTGCCCCTATCACTACCTTCTCTTAGTTGTGATACTAGCAATCAGCTCCCAATGGCCTGAGATACAAGAAAGGAGACAGCAAAAATGGGGAAGGCAGCTTTCTCTTAGATAAAAATAATCTTTTATAAATGAAGAGCATATTGTGGAATTTACAGATTAACTAATCCCAGGATTTGCCACTCAGTACAAAGAACTCTGTTTCAAAAATGGGAAGACGAGACTGCCACACTACATTTCCAAAAACAGCTTAGTGGTAATGGAGTCTGTAAAAGAAAGGGTGTGGTGGAAGCAAAGATTTGACTGGATTGGGGAAGTTTGTGTTGTTTTCTCATACAAAATAAGTTCTATTTGTAATGGAATGAGACAGCGTGGACCAACTTTCATACCCTGGTAAGCAAAAAGGATGTTTTGAATGACGCTTGGAACATGAAGGCCAAGTGCACTGATGGGGCTGGGCTGTGTCTGAAGATCTGGCAGTTATAAACATGTTCCATATGAAGCAGAGGAGCTCTGGATGAATGTATGCTGAGGAAGATGCCGCATGTCAGAAGAGGTTCACTAACAGAGTTCAGAAAGGGGCCAGACTTGGTGCCACGAGGATTTTGAAGATGCTTTGTAACACAGAGCTCTGCACAGAACTGCATCTTGTGGGAAATACCCTTGCACTGCCCTTTGCCTCCTCTGCCTCTTCTGCCTCTTGCAGTTAGTCTGCAAGCAGTAAGGAAAAAAAGTAAGCTTCTCCCTGATGAGTATAGTCTCAGAATGAAATATCTATTGATACTGTGATATTGTTTAAAAAAGCAATATTAAGCCTAAAGGAAGTGCTCTTGCGTTTAAGTTGAGATTCTTAATATCCCTATTCTCCAAAATGGGGTCTGTTTTCCAGATGAATGTTCAGACCAAGGAAATTAGGCTGCAGTGAGGAATGGTCATTTAATATTCAAGGGACCTACAATAGCAATTTGCAGAATGGAAGTATTTGGCTTTCAGCAGCAATCCCATTTCCTATATGTCTTCCTTTATTTTATATTTATTTAGCCAAACCATCCAACATTGCTGTGGGACATTCCAACAACAAAATAAAGGTTTCTAAATTTTTGTAAAAAATTCTATTGAAAAGAGTCAATTTTAGACCCATCAAAACTGTTACATTCCCTCATCTTTCCTTCATTTTATAAAATAAATAGGTGATAAATATAACATTTTGTTTATATCACATTCCTGCTATTCCATCAGTCTCATTCCATTTCTGATGTGCAATTTGTGAATGTCTCTTACATGCAAATAATGTAATGAGTGCAAGACAAAATTTGACTTGTGCCATTGTCTGAAGGGCTTGTTAGTCAAGGATTCTTGTTCCTTTTTCTCAAAAGGCTGCACTACAACAACAATTTTTTCATTTTCAGCAGAGAGAAATTTGTCTCTCCAGAAGCAGCTGGAAAGCCAGATGGAAAGTCTGTGTTTCTTCATCTTCTTTTTTTTCCCTTTCCTTCTTTAACATAAGTTCTCTACCATTAGATTAATTTACAGATTTTTTTTCAGGAAATAGATGCAATTCATATACACCCATCATGAAGTTTGAACATTGCCTCTTTAAGAAGTTCTGCGTTACAATGCAGAGTTGCAAGGTCAGCACTGAATTTGTTTGACTTTTGGAACAAGTGTATACAGTGTTCCCTGCAAGAGCCAGGTGGTAACAAAAAATGCAGGTAGAAAGCAAGTGAGAGTCAAATTCTGGCTCAAGATTTCTGTCTCTGAATTGACCTTCAATCATATTTTCAGAGTGACCTCCTAGTTAAAGGTAAATGTTCCAGACATTTACCTGATAGAAACTGATTTTTCTCATAAGAATTGTGTATCTTACAACATATAGTCAGGCGGTTTCATTAGGTTCCTTAAGCTCCCTAACAAAACAGGGAATTTCAGCTCCAGAGTATGCTTTCTTGAAAACCATTTCTGGAAGGCATTTTCCATCTTTGGAAGTTGCACACCATTCTGGATCCACACACTTTTGGATCTATGCCATGACTGCAGGTTTCTTTTCCTTTCTGATGGGATCAGTTAAGTCCTAAGCACTTCATCCTTCTCCTTTTGATAAGTCACTGAAAATTTGGAAAACCCTTCCTGCCAAAGCTAAACAATACTGAAGTCTGCAATACCAAGTATTTGTTTGTTATTTATAACTTTGTGTATTTCTGACTCTGATATTTTTCTGACTTGAATTTGCTGGATTAGTCTTAAGTTTCAGTAATGTCTGATATCATTAACTGCTTGTGTGAAAGGAAGGGTGGGGTAACTCCCATACTTTTAAAGAGATCATGTTGTAGAGAATCCTTATTTTACATATTTCAGTGATATTCAGCAGGGACTGATCCTTCAATTTGCACTCACTCTTCTTTGCTTGAGTTATCAAACTTAGAAGGAAATTAACGAACAAATTAATTAGATAGTTATAATAATAACTAATATTTATTGTCTGTCAATTATTAATTATGACCATTTTAATTACTATAATCGTACATATTTTCATGCACCTCTGTAAGCAATATTGTCACCTTCCTTGGCCTTTTAACTTTTATGATATTAAGCTGTATCTCAGCCCTTATACATTATTCAAATACTTTTTTGTGTGTTTGTTACTACTCTGTTCTTTTCTGACATCATTATGATACTGACACAAAATAGCTACCTGCACAGATGTGAATTCAGCTGTGATTGTCAGCAGATGGAGCAGATGTGGTCAATTTTTTGGCTAGTTTTTGTCTCCCTGAAAAGGCATTTGGGGAATCAGCCCTTTCATTTTGTCAGGCAATTTCTTATTCTGTCAAGAAAATGCCATTGCTGAGCGAAAACCATAGCATGCAGCCATACAGGCATGGTTACGCCAGGCATGTTGTAAAATGGGTGAATACTCGCACTAAGGACCACTGACTGTTTGTGGAGAGCTTATGTTTCCATTTGTGCAGGATAACACTGCAGGTGAGATATTTGGAAATATCAACAGGAGCATTTGCGAAGTCCCTGTTGGGCTGAACGGAGTGTTGGTTTATTTTCTTTTCTCCATGGGAGGTGCAGATGGCAGGACATTTATTTACCCTGACTGATTTAAACTAGTGCAATATAGGACTTACAGCATTCAGTTTTTCTGTTTGTAAGACAGAGAGTGAAACAGCAGATACTTTTCTGCTAGTCAAGGCAACTTACCAAATCTCATCTGAAAATAAAGGGTTCGATGACGTGTTTGAGCAGAACAATATGTCTTGGCTTCTTGACCCTTTTTCAAGAGCCAGATGGTAAATGTTCTCTTGCCTGGGTACTATGTGGAAAACAGGCAAGTTATTTTGCTAAGGAAATGGCAGGCGTGTCAGAATCAATAGACTAGGAAAGCTCACAGCTTGTGCCTCCTCCTGACAGATCTAGGGAAGCTGAGGATAGCAGTGTGCTGTAACAAGGCGGTCATAGAGAGACATGATTCTGCTCTGCAAACAGGGCAATTTTTTAATGACTTCTCATGACATATTCTTTTCAGTGCTTACAGTATCACAAGGAATTGCACAGAAGCGAACTGCAGTACTGTGAATTGATCATCTTGTAATGTCTATAGATAGTCTATAGGCTCCTATGCTGAAAATAGGCGTTGCTTGTATCTGACCATAGGGGCACATTATAGCCTATAGTACAATGTTGTACTGCTTACAAAACTGCTGATCATTTCCATTCTTTATGAAGGGCTTATGGTTACATATTTGAACAGATTTCATCCATACCTGTCTGAATTTGGTGATTTTCACCTGTGGTTGGTGGCTCCATAGATGACAGGGGGAAGGTACCATGGGCAGCCTGGCTCATGGACCTTCCCTCTTTGTTGTACAAAAGGAAATGCATGAAAAAAAAGAAGAGGGCAAAGCATAGAGGCTGGCATGGCACTTAGTATGGCCAGAGGATGCAACTAAATTCTGAGTTTTCCATGCTTTCCTCAATGATATAAACATAGGACAGATTTATGTTGCCTCCAATTTGAAATTCAGCCAACTTCTTTAAAACAAATTGCTGACTCCCATAAAGTAGAAGAATAATGGATGGAAACTTTTCTCATGTTTGAAGAGAAATGGGAGAGTACTTAAAAGTGATAAAGCATTGTAGAATGATTTACAGGATTGTTTGGGGGTGGGATTTTAAATCATTCCAGATCTTATAGGATAATTAAACTGCTTAGGATGTGGTACTTTCAAGATAACTGGTATGACTGCAAACCTCTGTGATTATATTCACAAATATATTTAAACTCAATTTTTAGCCATGATGGAACATTTCTAAAAGCCTATTTAAGCATGGAAGCAAATGAGTATATATACTATGTACCAGATTCTCAGCCACGCAATCCAGGTTTAAAAGTAAAACAATTTTGCAAACAGGAGTTTGAAATTCACTTAAAAAGATTTACCAGCTCATGAAACTAGACAGAGGGATTCAATTAAGGTTATTGGAAATGAGAAGTAGCTTGGATTAATCTTGGATGCTAGATTAGTTGATGAATGTAGCTCTTTTTGCTGTTCTCAGTGGATATTAATTTCTGGTGCTGTGTTCATTTTTCATAGAGATACACCATGTATTTTAAAGATTTTTCACTACTTGAGCTACTTGAACATTCTCCTTTTTGGCTACTTTGTTTCACAGTGTATTCTGCTTTTAATGGTTATCGTTTTGTAAGTCAAAAGGTAATCTTACCAAACTCACAATATTTCTGATTCTTTACCTTATCTGACTGTCTTCAGAGCAATTTTTGAAAGCACCTACCAAATGAAGAACACCAAGCCCCAACTCTAAAAGAATTTGATTCCCACCCCTCCAAAAGCAGTTATTCAGTGTGAAAAAAATTAAATCACAAGCCATCCAATTACAAAAATACACTAAAGAAAGGTCAGTCACCTCAATGGTAAGAGGATTATAAGTGTAACAATTGAAAACACAGTTGGGTTTGACATTTTGGAATCTGAAAATTCCTCAATAGCCAAGAAACATGTTCCCTGGAACCAAACCCTTAATGAGTCCAATTTGTTTACTATTTCTCATAGAGTCAAATGCCATTGTGTGCCCCGGACAATGCAATTTCATTTTCAGACTAAGGTCAAAATCTGTTCTTATTGCTTTCAGTAGTGTTTCTATCTATGCTTTACAGTATTCACCATTGTTATGATGAAAACCTATTTCAATGTGTGGACAGCAATAGAAACACTATTTAAGTGAAAGCTCTTTTATAAAGCCATGAATATCGATTCTTTTAGGATTCAGACTTGTTTGTAATATAGGAAAAGCACTTATTCTGAATATGTCTGGTGAACATTTGAAAGAACTTTTCTATAAGTCCAAAGCTTTTTTTTCATCAATGAGTCATAACCTTCATTTAAAACCACCCATCACACATGCTAGTTTTTGTCTCTGTACATCTTTTGTTCTCATTAGAAAAGATGGCTTTTGTTCATAACTTCAGCTAAAAAGTAGTCTGTTTCATATATTTTTCAAAACAGTGCTTTGTTGAAAGTTCCATTTCCATATTTTAATTTGTTATTACATCACATAATGAATGATGAGGCATATTCTCAACAATGTGGACCTCTGCCATTTTTAAAACAGTGAACCTGGGCAGTTTCGTTGATTTTAGCAGTGGTTTCCAAGGAGGAAGGTAGCTTTTTTCATGAAATGTAAATGATAAACAGAAAGGCTTTATTCTGTAGCATATTTCAAGAAAATATAAGAGAACATTAGATTCTTTTGTTTTGCAGAATTTCATCCATGCTGAATCCATTTAGGCTCTGGAACAGGATGTGGAAAATATGTTTCTAAATGAAAGACTTCTATCAGAGTGACATAAAGCAACTCACTCCCTTTTTCTTCTCTAGTAACTCCTACTACTTTGTGCCCATAGAGACTGACACCTAACAGTTATGTGGGCAGGGCTGGGAATTAATAAACACCTTAAGTCCAGAAGTTGTCAGGAAAACTGCACGAGACAAAGAGCTGAAGAGATCCAATTTGTGAGTTTGCTGTTGCCAGAGGAACCAGAAATTCTGTATATTTGAACCAAGTGTATACCACAGACAGATCTATTATACTGACAATGTATATTTATTATTCTGTCCTTGCCACAGTAGAAGTTTTGTCCTTCATCAGATCTTTCCAAATCTGCTGTGTTTACTTATGAACAATATTAACTTTATACTTCCTTATTAAAACTTGCATTCCTTGCTAAGATCTTGAGATTCAAAGTTTCTTTTAAATAGATGTTTCCAGATGGTCTTCATGCCTTTTTCTGTTCCTATTTTCACAGTTAAGCAGAAAGAAAATTTGGGTTTCTGAAACCAGTATGTTCATTTTTTACTATTGTTAGTTACATTTCAGACACACTAAAGTTTATACATAAGTGTATTTGCACACTAATTATAGTAATTGCTAAGTTGTGAATGGGTCATGTCCATTTGGAATGATGTTTCCCATTCTTCTGCCATCTCTTATTTTACTCGCGGGAATCTGCTAACAGTAAGATTAAGATCAGGCTTCTGTTAAAACCAACCATGAATGTTGGTGTGTGATTACATTGGAATATATTAGAAGATGGCCTTCCTTAATATTTCTTAATTTGTTGTTGGTGGCACAGCACAATCAAGTGTGTCAGCATTAGTCAGACTCCATTAACTAACTTCCCAGTGACTGGTTGTATTGAGATATAATAAATAGTAATAAGAATATTCTTCTCTTTCTGTATTTTGTCCATTTATATTTTCTGTCTTCACTAGCTTTATGTCTACCTATGTTCAAGGAAGGTGTAAAGCATGTTGATTTTAGTGGAATATGGATAAAGCATTAGAATAAGTAATGGATTTTATACAGTAACCTTCTCTATGACATTACAGTGTAGTTGGAATGAACAGATTTTTCAGCTGGGACAGAGGTTGTAGCCTTAAAGCTTCTATGCTTCAATAGCTACCGGAGCTCCTGCCATTTTCTAAAATGATCCGTTTCCAGTGGGCATGTGAAGCACTACTTAGCAAGATAGCCCACAGTCTATGACTTCCATTTCACGCTTCAGTGTTTTACTGTTATGTGCACACTTAAAGTGCAATGAATGCTGCTTGTTACCACTCAGATGGTGATATAGGGTAAAAGTATCTGTTAAAGAAGATTTCTTTTAAACTCTGCTTTTCGCTAAGACCGCTGCATGTGCCAGTTGGTTACAAGTGATAAGAGAGGTGCTAAGCTTGCTTTTACTTTATTTTGCTCTTCTTTTTGCTGATGCTCAAAGGGAGTTAGTAAGTAGTTCTGTGGGTCTGGGTTTAGATTCTCTCTGCAACTGGGCATTGGCCACACATGCAGCTCACCTGACACCCACTCTTTATTTCGCTTGTTATATAGGAGGAAAACCTTCCAGTGCAAAAGACAGCTTAAGGACAGTGCTTTGAAATTTGACTGGAGTTGTGTTTCTGAACTCAGATAACCATCCAGGAAAATACTTTATAACTATAAATTTGTAAATGAAGCCAGATCTTGTTTGCTTTTGAATCTTTTCACGTCGATTGCCATGGCATCGGGCATTATGCTTAATTTCCAGCCACAAGTTCTTTTCATAAAGTGAATATTTTTACTTCATTCTACTCTGAGAACTGTCCTTACTGAGCCATTTTCTTTCAAACTGTAAAACAAAATGATAAAAAGTGCTATATATTTTTAAATCTTCTGAAATAGAGACGATGGTTTAAGTGGGCATAATTGTATTGATTTCACCACAGCTTTGTCTATCTGTACTTGAAGAAAGTTCACTACAAATAGGGAACAAGACCAGCAGAAATCTATATTTGAAGGAGGCAGTATCCATTTTACTATTAAAAATATTACAAAAATCTAAGTGTAGTTACTGTGCCTGTATTATAAAATAAAATAAATATAGGACATAGAGTGAAATATATATATTTTCTTCAGCCTTGTGCCTTTGTCTTGTCTGGCTCTGAAGCAGTGTCAGTTTGACTTGCTTTTTTAGTGAGCAGAAAGAAAAAGAAACCTATTTTTCGAGAATGGAGGGAATACAAATGATACTGCTTTAGCTGATGTGTTCAGTGCTAAGAACATTTTATTTCTCCTGCTCTATAAACCTGTATTACAACTGGTGTAGTTTGTCTTGGGACTTATTTCGAGTTCTATCTTTTTGGTGGGCTAGAGAGCTGTAACATGGAGGACCAGGATTCATTTTGAATTTGAACCTCTGCATCTAGCAGATGCAGAAGTGGTAATTGAGACTGAGCAGGAAGCAAATAATGAATGTCACAATTAATGCCAGCAAGCATTCTGTGGAATATTAATAAAGCACTGAAGCCCAGCAAGTCTTGGGAACCAAGGCCAGGACGTACCCAGTGTGCAATGTGGAACGCAGAATATTTTCAAAGCTATGACTTACTAAATACTTAGTTTACTAATGGTGCACTATTTACTTTCTTAATTATCAATCTCATTTGCTT
This sequence comes from Callipepla californica brunnescens, assembly GCA_023055505.1. NCBI lineage: Eukaryota > Metazoa > Chordata > Aves > Galliformes > Odontophoridae > Callipepla > Callipepla californica. The sequence continues at coordinate 9,136,805 of JALIRH010000013.1, forward strand.
TTGCTTTACACAAAAAGAAGGATGAGAACTATGCATGGTTAATTACAGATATTTACCCTGGATATTGTCAATATGCCATTTGAATGTTGTAGGTAAAATAATTACCTTTTAATGGGTGAGCTTTCTCTGTACAAAAATCTATCTTTAATGTGCAATTTTAAAGATGTCTAAACTCTTTGGTGCATCTAAGAGCACAGAGGAAATGTATGGTCACTGTCCAATATGACTCGATAACTTTAATGAGATCATTTCTTATATATCTACCATTCTACATTCATAAATGGAAACTCCATTCCACTTAATATGGCAACTTTTTATTGCATTAAAATGTTAAACATTACACTGTCTAAACCCACACCAGAAAAAATAGCATCTGTCATAATAAAGGCAGTAGTTTTAATTCTAGGCAGGTATTTCACCGTATTCTTTAAATATTCATTATGCGTACGCCTAAAAGTCAGTACATACTCTTAAGATTTCACTACTAAGATTTTCAAGGTCCTAATTAAAATAACCATATGCAGTAGCTGATATCTCCTCTTTCTATACTTAATACATTCCTATATTATAACTGCAGTAATCTGGATTTGGCTATAAGAAAGGTGAAGAAGTTTTATTTCTGCCTGACAGCATTTTGTAAAACCCACGTTAATGCTGAATGAGAAGCACATACCAGCACCAGCTTTCTTTTCCTCCTTGGGCACGTTCTGCTTTCCTTCATTGATTTGTTTCTTAGTTCTATTACCTTTTAAGGCCACTTTGGCTTGAAAAAGCATTACACTTAACATTTAATTGAAAAAGTGTAAAAGAAGGAAGCAAAAATACATTTTGTTCCTTGAATGGTGCATCTTTTTTTATATTGATACAGAAGGAGATAGAGATGGCAAAAACATCATATGCATGTGTGAAGCATTGCATCCCTGCTAGGCAAATACAGAGCTTTGTAGCATCACAAGGGACCATTGCTGTCCTTACTGCAGTTTTTCCCCAGAATGATTACATTGCAAAATAAACTTCAGAAAGAGCCTTAGAGGTTTGCTCCATGATGGAGTGAGTCCCATGAGGGATTTGAGGTCCTGCCATGATGTCTTAAGTGAGTAGTAGGAATTCCAGGGAATAATGTAGAACAGGAAGGTGAGGTAATGGCTGATATGGGCAAAATCTGTATCAGAAAAGCAGGTAAACAGTTCTGCTCAAAATTTCTCTTTGCTACCCTTCGAGAGAAAATATTTGTCTTTTGATTACTTCAAACTTATTTGTTTCATCTACCTCAGAGGATTTGTCATCTAGGCATCTCCTAACCTGTTTGGAGCAGATATAATACTGTGCATTGTGGCACTTTGTAGCTGTACCTCACTTAGCTCTGAGCAAGCTGCCACCAGTACTACACAGTCGCAGTGCCAAGTCTGGGCTAATTCAACCCCCAGGGAAGTGGCTGTTCTCTTTGCAGTGCTGCTTCTGACACAGTTGAGTGGTGGCAACTTGTCTGGGTGTCCCTTACCACAGATCCACCCACACCCTGGATGCTTCTTAGATTATAGCCAGAAGCTGTAAGTCTACCTGGAGGCCTATCTCTTTTTCTACTTAGTAAACAAATCTGTTTTCAATATTGATTTTGATCTTTGGATACTTTTACAGATTACCCAGGTATGGTTTTTGGTGGAGGTGTTTGTTTGTTTCTAATACGTATGAATGAAATTGTCACACTAGGATTTAAAAACCATCTCAAAACTCTTTAATGTCTGCCTTGTAAAACCAATATTGCATCTTGATGATTTCTTCTCTGCTGGATTTACCTCTTTAACCTATCCAAACTGAAACTGAGAAGAGAGGATAGGAATGTGACTTACAGTAGAATGTCTTCAGGCTGCGTCACACTTCCTCACCCATGGCTATTTAGGTGAGTTTATGTGCTGTGCATCAGTATAATTCCAAAAGCTAGCCACAACACCCACTCGTTTGTCTACCTGTCATGTAATAGTGAGGCTTCTATGTCAGTGGTCATAGGAGACATCTTCTGGGATTTATTTTTATTAAGTATGGAAAATCTCACAGCGTGTCCTTAATATTCCAACCATGAGATTTAAGACAACAGCAAAAAATGATTTTTAGGACAGTTCTCTAGCAACCCAAGCATTAGAAGTGTGATCCCATTTCTGCTGCTGAAGGCTGCAAAGTTCTAGCGGGCAGCAGTGTTGGTCCCTGCTGCTGGGAGAGTCACTAATGGAAATCAAGGATTCTGCTGTAAGCTGTTCCAGTCTGTTAAAAACCATTCATGCTATTTAGGAGACTGTATCAAAATTTTGTGCCCATCATAATTCCTCTATTATTTTCATATTTGGCTTCCAATTATTTTTCTATGAAAACCTCATTGTTCTGCCCAACCATGGATTTTGATGCTGTTCAAATTTCCAGTCAGATAACAGCAATAGAGCTTTTATTAAAAAATAATCATGTAACATAAGTGAGGCACATAGCCAAAGGGGTGACATTTTATTCAGCTAGTGACTAGCCTAGAAAAAAACAATAGCTTGTGAGGTTTTAGCTGGCCATTCATCTCAGTGGAGAAATCTATTTGTGAATCTGTAGAGCAGCAATTCAATGTGTTTGTGCCTTTCTCCTTAGCAACCTTTCCTTTATCATTCAAAGGAAGCCTTTGTTTTTTGTGCCTCTGCATCAACACACCCAGAAGCTGTAGATGTGATTATGTACCCCAAATTTGTCCAGTGTGTGTATTATTAGGTAGTGAAATCCATGCATGCTACAAAGTCACGTGAGATCAGTGGAGATGGTTAAAAAGAAAATGAGTGCAGCTCACTGATCAATAGGGTCTGTGATTTCTCGCCAGAATATTTATTCATTTTTGCAGGAAATGTGCAGAATTTTGAGCCCAGTGTTTGAGTGCCTCACAGTCTGGAGTCTGTGTGTGTGAGAGGCATTGGATCCTACTGTTCTGTTTAGTTTTCTTTTTTTGCATGGTCCCTTCTAACCCATATTCCTTATGCAATTCCAGTAGTTTTTTTACTGGCTATGACATATATTCCCAATTGCCCAGAATGCCCACATTTGTGTTTTTTTTTCACCTAGGATGTATTTTTTCTACCAGATGTGTCCTATTATGAATGCAAATTTTCCAAATATTTGATTATTCCAGCCACAGGACTCACAACCCTGTACCTTCTCCAGAGTGTTCTGATAATACACTGATAGCCTGTTGTCAGATGTGACTAATGTTACCTTTAAAAAAATGCCGAATGAGCCCAGCAGTGTATTTTATGCCCTGTAGATTTATGTATAGGCTGCTAACATAGTTTTGGCCATTCTCCCACTGTTAATGAAATGAAAAACAGCCTGTGCTATACAGCTTATGTCCTGTATATACATACTAGTCCCAAATACTTACACCATGCCATGCCTTATTGAGGTGATGGTCAGCAGTTGCCCAGTATTTGAGCCTAGCTTCTCAATAAGTCAGGAAAAAAAAAGGTTTGGATTCAAATGACACATCAGTGACTTGAGATCAATGTTTCCAAATTTAACTATGGAAAAATCTATCATTCCTCACTTCAGTTTAGGTGAAACAAAGACGAGGAATGAGCAGGTATAACTCAGAAGCTAGCAAATGTCATCATAAATTCCACACCAGTTGCTATTCCCAGCAGTCGGTGTAGTCACATAGAGAAATTGTGCCTTTGAAAAGATAAATCGTTTGGTCCCCTGTCTCAGTGCTGTTACTTATTCAGATAGAGAAACGTGCACAAGGCATCAGAGTGGTGGGTAACGCATTTATTAGTCAGTGATTTAAATATTAATGGTATTCAATGATTTAGGAAGCCATTTTGGATACAATTGTTGCTATTTGTTAATAATAATTGGACAGCTGCTGGAGGCCCTTGTCTAAGGGTTGATTCCACTGGGCCTGCCAAGGGGTTTGCTGTCAGGGCTCCATGGTCACCAATTTTTTGATCAAGCTGAGTCCTACAAGAAATGGGCTGGATCATTCCTGCTGTAATGAGCAACAAGGAGCTTGGGTCAGAACCTTTTTCCCTGTGTTGTAAGGACAGCAGTCAGAGGAGCATGCATCTAAGAAAAAGAAGAGTAAAACCTATTCATCTCCTCTTTTCTCCCAGAGCAGCAGAACTGCATGCCACTTGGTGATGTCTGATTTATTAACTGGGTTTGACCTGCCTTTATTGAGTTAGTAAAAGAAAAATCACATCTGCCAGCTTCTGCTGTCCTGCTGTTGTGGATGAAAGTTAATGTCTTAAGGGTGAGAACCTCAACCACAAAGATCCCAAGTTTTTCCATTTCGAGACTTGTCCATTCATGCAAATTGCACTATTCCTCATGCACATATTGGTTTCGCCTAATGCTTCTGTAAGTATAAATACTGTATCTAGCTCTATATATACACAGCCTGGTACAGAGTCAGGGAGCTGTTGATAGCAGCAGTACAAACATTTACAGTCCAAAAGGCAGACAAAACATGTGCTGCTACACTAACTTACCACTGGAAGTATGTCATACATGGTTGAACTACAGAGTATTAAAAGCTGAGAAAATGCTAAACGGTGCTGATAAACAAAAAAGTCCCTAAAGGACAAAGATTCAAACAGATTCATTCCATAAAAAATAAAATCTGTGTCCACAACTATTCACAAAAGGAGCTTTAATCTCTAATTAGCAAGACTTAAATAGTCATTTTTATTTATAACAACAAAATGTTTAGGCTGCGTTCAGCCATATGGAGGCATAGTTTTTAGAGACATCACTGACTTTGTAGATTGCATGTGGGAAGAGGAGAGTACAAACAAAAGAAGCAAAAAATAGAAATGTGAGAAAAGGGAAATTGTTAATATGTACCATGGGTTAAACGTATGCTTAGAATTGGGTCTAGAAATTGTACTAGATTGTGAGAATAGATCTGGATTTCACTCCTCTCTCCCCACTCCCCCCCCCACCCCCCCCAGCTGTACAACTGGATTATTTGATTTTCTGCAACTTGCTTTCCTCCTTACTCTGCTCTATTTTGTAAGTTTTCTGTAGCAAAGCCTGTTTCATGCCATGTGTGTGCTTTCCCAATTCAAATGGAAATGAGATTTTCAGCAGAGCTGTTGGTGCTGCTGTGTTTCTTGTGGGAGAGCTCCCTTGTTGTAAGAGCATGTCTTCTGTAAATTCTGCATTCTTTTGAAATACGACTGTTCTAGTGCTCCTAACCTCAATGAAAACTGCAAATTGGTATTTAGTGCGTATTGTTTGTAATCAGAATGAAAAAATCCATTCAGTTTGGAGTACTACAGATAAAAACTAATCACTACACCATCCCACAGGAAAACCCAAAGTTTTGGTAAAAATTCCAAACTAGAAATTGCACATATGCAACCCACAGCTGGTAATAGATAGTTGAGATTTCATAGCTGCCCTGGCTGTACAGTGCAAATTTTCTGTTAGCGTTAACCCTAAACCCCCAGGTTGCTTTGCAAACCTCAGGCTTTTCTGGAGCACCAGGGCCCTATGCCCCCTATACTTTAAAGAACAAAGAATACATTTTAAAAGAAAAGGCCCCTGAGTTTCTTTTGATATGTTTGGAGAATGAAGGAAAAGAGAATCTGGGACTGTAATCTATTTTTAAAATTGAATAAAATGCAAATATGTGGTGAGTAAAAGAGATTTTAACCTTTTAAGTTAAGGATTTCACCTTTTAAGAAAATTGGTGTGTTCTTTCCCTGAGTAATATTAAAAACTCCTAGAATCTGAGAATCACACTGGAATGAATTACTCTTGTATTTCTGTTTAGGGAAATGTAAAGCATCTTTCCTTTGGTTTGTCAGACTTTATTAGAAATGCAACAAAATGAAAAGCATTTCTCTCAAGCCTGATACCCTTTTTCAACTTTAGATGTGATTTTTTTTTTTTTTTTTTAAGCTTAACTGAAAGTAGACCTTGTTGGAAGTCATTCCATATTTAGGAATTGAAAAATCAAACCCACTTCTCAGTTTCTAGTACTTACTGGATGATTACTACATCAGTGCAAAGTACTGTGCGTTCGACGTTTATGTCACAATGCCATTACTTTTCCTTTATTGCCAAATACCAGGAAGCTGCAATTCTGTTTGATCATAGCTGGGGCTTTCTGGCACCCAGTGCCATGGCTTTTTTGTGTGTGATAAATCAACCATTTTTTGCATAAAGACTATGTAGGGTTACTGCATCTCATTTCAAGTATTTAAATGTTTTATGTTAACTCAAATGTGATGGAATTTATGATAAACGAAAACAGATTCTCAGGGTACAAGGTAAAGAGGAAAAAGGCAAGGATACCATGAGGTGAAGTGCTATGCATTCAGAATGAAAAACAGCCTGGAAAACAGAGCTCAGAAAGGTTAAACTAAAAGCCAATAACACATTGCACATACTTTATCTGTCTAGTGGAATATTTTCTTTAAAAGCTGTATGTTTAAACCAAATCCCTTTAGAGAAATCACGGTTAAAATCACATAAGTATTACCATGAAATGGCTTTTTGTTAAAAAAATAAATAAATACAATATTTTTTTTAATTTGGGAATAAAATATGAACTCATCTGCTCACTCACCAGGAATCTATTGCCCTGGTACTGGGAATGGCTGTGTCACTGTGGGCAGTGGACTTCAGAGGAAGAGACCAAACAGAAAATTTGACCTGACCAATATCTTTCAACTACCTCTGTCTCTTTGAGTAACAAGACCAAATTAGTAATCAAAAGATTAATCACCTTTTGGGTGCTTTCCCTACATCCAAAGATGCACATCTATCAAACTGTTATTGTGCTCTTTGTATCTGTTGTAGTTATCGTGGCAGTAAATAGGGGGCATTATTTTTGGAGCAACCCACATAGAAAATATGCCATATGTATTCCAGTCAGTGTCAGTGAACTGTGAACGTATTACCACTGTTAATGTCTACTAATAATATGTTGTAATTAGCAATAAACTGTCTTCTGCAGAGGGTACAGGTGGGATGTGCCTGACTATGCTTGAAGAAAACTGTAGTTAGTTATATTACCCGATAAAATAATTTCAAGTTCCATCCCCTGAACAGAATAGATACGCTGTGTTATCATGTTGTCAGAATGTGTATATGGTTTCATTTATTTTCTTTATGGAACCTGAAAGTTGTGCCTGTGTTTGCTGTTGTGGATTAGTTTCCACATAGATCTTTAATGGGTTTGTGGAGTTCTCATCGACAGCGATAAAAATGAATACTGGAGTCAGTGGAATGCAAAATACTACCAGCAAAACAGTGACTAGATGCATTCAAACAGAATGGAAGATGTCTGACTGATGTGAGCTGTATGGGGAGGGTAGTGGTGGGAAGAACTGTCAATTTCCAGGATAATAAACTAGAGAAAAAAATTATAGAACTGTTCATTGCAAAATAAGAACTGAGTGTTTCCTGAATTAGTTATCCTCAGTGCTACAGTATGGTTTCACATAAAGTTTGTGATAAAACCATGCCTGTAGGAGGAATTTGAATGTTTTTAGGCCCATATGCATGTAAAATCTGCTTGATTAAGATTGAAATGTGTATGCAAAGACTTGATAAATAAGAGTGCCACATGACTGGTGGGAATGAAGGACAGCACCAGGGAAGAACAGTATTAAAAGGGAAAAGCAAAATGGATAATGCTGAAATGAGTAACACTGTGCCTCAAAGAAGTAAAAAAAAGGCTGAAAAAAATCAGTGAAGAAGCTCTCAAAAGCATATTACACTGTAATATTCCCTCAAGGCATGCAGGAAAAAATAGGGTTTGAAACTGCAACAGTCAGGTTCAGCAAGTGTTTCTTGGAATATAGCAGTGCAGTGAGTATGTGATAATTAGGAAGGACTTTTCAATAAAGTCTTATATTAACCCCTTCACGATTTTTTTGAATGGATGGATAAATGGTCACAGAGTTATTGAAAGACTTGTCTGTGACTCCTGAAAATAAAAGTGAAGGAGCAGAGAGAACAGGTGTTGTGATTTGCCTTGGACTGTCTTCTAGAATGTGCCATGCCCTGGGCATCTGTAAGCTGAACAATTCAGACTTGAAAACGTTGAGGGTAGCTATTTTTACAAATTGCTAACTAGAGTTCCTAGAATTTTCTTTACATTTTTGACATGGGATGATTTCTTTTAACTCTCTATGATCAAATAGTGATAGCTTGTCAGCGGAAAGCTGGAATAACTGGATTAAGTATGTGAACTGCCATACCTATTCCAACGTTCCATTGAATAAATATTTCCAAAGCCTGACCAGTGTATTGATAAATGTAGTTACACCTGGTATTTTGAAATACACTTCATGTAATGTCTTTAGCGTAGAATTACACCTGCAAGGCCAAATGCAGAAGTGAGACTAAGCTGCTGTGTAATTCACACTTCTTTCTGCACTGCATATTGTGCCCTTTGGCTCAAAGCTGGTTTGGGTGTGGAGAATTTGAAGTATGTGCTCCGTGTTGTGATTTGAGTTTGAAAATGTGTACAAATCAAAGAAAGCTGGAAATTACCTAAGAAGACCAAGTAAGCCCTGATAGTACTGAGGTTACTTTTCACTTCTAACTCATTTCTTCATTTTAAAAAATAACATGACTATCCATTCTGATCAGTTTGACTCAAAGTCTGTATTCAAAAACAACGTATTTCTAAATAAATGCATTTTAGAATGATTTCATGTCTCTCCCACTTGGTTTATTTGCTCAAAAAATGTAATAAAAACTATTCTCTTCTCAGCTGGAAGAGTTTTTACTTCTCTCCATGGCCTATCACCCTTCAGTGGTAAATTATAACTGCATGTTAGATTAAAAATATCAGCGTTACATGGCACTTCTCATTCAGAAGGATCCAAAAGTACTTCATAACCTTGAAAAACTATAATACAAACAATCTCAAGGCATGTCTTCCCCCGTCATTGAAATGCGGGCAGGATGCTGGACTTGATAGAGTAATCATCTGCTGCGATCCGGCATATCCTGTATTCCTGCATTGTTGTGTCTGCTCTGGGGAGTATATACATAGAATTGGAAATGATGTACTGTACTTTCTGTGTAACTCTTTATTTGGGGCTGTTATATATAAATATTGCAAAGCCATTTCTGTCATAAGCTCTCTATACTGTAATTGTTTCCTACAGTTGACTAGAATGTTAAATATTTGTCAGGAAGTATTATGGGCCATTTGCAGTTGACAGACCAGTCACACCCAATGAAGATCCTCAGCTATAATAATTCTCTTGTTCTACCACAAACAAACACTTGTGGAGAGCGAAGAGATTAATGAAAACTGTCTGTCACCTTTCTCTGAAGAACTAATGAGTTATTTTATAGAGTAAAATTATTTTATAGGTTTCATTACTGGTTTTAGATGAAGCATCCTCTCAATTTAATGACTGCTAGTAGTAGGTCTCTGTTTTAAATGCTTGAAGTGGATGTTAATATTTGGTTAGGTTGCAGACAGATGATGCTTTAAATAACTGTTCTTGATATTTACTTGTAGTTTAGTTTTTCTGTATTACGTCCTATGTCTGTAAATTCTGCTCTATCATGTGGTTACCTTTCCCCGTGCTTACTCCAAGAAAATGTGAAAAGATATGAAAACTACTATGAAAGGCATCAATTACAGATGGTACCAATTCATTCTTCCTGATATCAGTCATCTGTTCCCTCAGAGTTGGTGTGCTTTGGATAAGCAGTAGTACCTCATTATGTTCCTTGCTTCCAGTGGAGTTTCCTTCTGGTACAAAAAATAGACAGAAATTGCAGAATACAAATTGACACTTGCACCCTTCCTGAGGGCTTGACCTGCCTCCTTGGTGACCTGTCTCTCTGAGGTATAGCTGAGCCATAAGAGTTTATACAGGACATTCAACAAATAGAAAAATGAATAGAAAGTCTGTCTGTGCTGTGAGGCACTCTACGTTTTCCTGGGGGCAATTTGAGAGCAGAAGCCATGGTTTATTGCAATTGCTCCCTATGGGAGCTTTTCAGAAAGTAGCTGTATACTTGGGATTCTCAGTGTGTCTAGGTTTTACTAGACTGTAGCTTCACTTAAGCAAGGATATTTCTAAATTCAGTTTTATGTACTTCTAGTTTTGTTAACGGTATTGGAGATAACTTGGGACCAAGGAAGTGGTCTGATACTCCCAAGTTTTGGATTCAGATCTTTGTTCTGCCACGTCACCCATTCTGACCTTGGGCAAGTCTTCTAACCTCTCTGGCTTGGCTTTATGCCACCTAACTTCTGATGTTTAATGAGACACAAAGTAGTCATGGTGCTGCCTCAGGCTCCCTGCATAGTTAATAGATGAAATGTGGCATTCCTGTGTAGCTAATTGGCCCTCCTAAGATCTGTGGTGTACAGATCTCTTCCTCTTGAGTATAAAGAAAGCCTCAAGCTTCTGAATTCTTAACTAAGGCGTTTCAAGTAGTTTGACTCTTTTTAAGTGGTATGAAACCACCAAATCCTTGTCTTTGCTACAGTTTATAAAATGAAGAATGCTTGCCTTTTCTATTTTTCTTCCTTGTTATTTTCTAAGGCAAGTGTTGAGTGCAATAGATCTGTGCAAATGGAGCCTTGATTTTCATTTTCTAGATACAATGGTAGTACCCTTTAATTGCTGTGTTAATACAAATTGGCATCAACTAGACTACATTTCCACTGCATAAGTATGGAACCATTTAATTTGCTTTAAAGTAGAGGAAGCTGTTAATTATGATTTTGGCATTAAATTTAGCATTTTTAGTTACAGATTAAAGCTATTATATAAAACTGGCAGTACTTCAAGTGATAGAAATCTGTCCAGTGGAATGACTGGCATGTGCACTGTGTGAAAACGGTCCTATTCTGCAGGTATTGCTTCCTTCCCTTGTAAGTAGACTTCAGCTTCTGTTAACTAAGCCTGTTTCTGCTGATGAATAGTTTCTACTGGGTGCAGTGTTGAACATTTTCAGAAGATCTAAGTGCCTGAGAACGTACTGCCCTGCCAAACAGTATGCACTTTGCTTTCATGGAAATAGGTGGAGCAGGCTGCCTGTAGAGTTCATAAGTTGCTTTATGCTTCCAACTAATCTTCTCAACGTGCAAATTAAGGACTGTGTTGCTGTAAACAGTATCCACTCCACTTTCTCCTCATTCTAGGTAAGATTTGTTCAGATGGTATTGCTTTGTCTTTCTGAATTCTGAAACTTCCTGGTTTCTTTCTAATTAAATTCATTTATTTAGATTTTTCTGTGTTTCAAGTAGAAGAGTCTTAGCAATTTGCAGACAATCTCATCAAACTAAGAGCTCAAAACTAAAAAACAAAACAGAAATCACAGCGTTTAGGTTGACGAAAGTATTTCCTTTTCAGATGTCAGTTTCCTTCAACAAAATGATCAAAAAAATGTGATTCTAAATGTTTTCTGTTGCCACTTTGCACTGATCTTTTCCCCTGGTTTTTGCAAAGGGAACATAATGTCATGGCTCTCTGTGGATGCAGAATGCAGGAAATGACCATTGCACCTGCAGCTTTTGTCTTTAGATGAGGTCGACTCTAGGCTGCTGTCAGGAATAAATAATATGGTGGCACTTTTGTACACTCAGCCATAATGAATCTCCTATTTTAACACAAAGGAGAACGACAGCTACTGCTCTCAGAAGAAAAGCTTAATCAAAGCTTAATTTGCTTTTATAATTAAGTCTTCAAAATTGATACACGACACATTCAAGCATAGCATTTTTAATTTAATTAATCATCTAAGGACAAAAAGAATAACTCTTGTTAAATAAAGTACAGTATGTTGCGCAAAACTTTCAGAACCATACAAAGACTACTCTGCCTATGGTGCTGCAAGAGTCTTGTAGGCCATTGAAGTTACAGCAGCACTGCAGCAGGAGCAAAAATATAACCTTAAGAATACCAGACTGGTTCCTCTCGCTACATATTCCTGATGATGATTTTGGGGCACCCAGCTGAAGGCTGCACTGAGGATTAAAATTAGGTCTTGATTTACTTTATTGTGTTGAGCTATCCTTGTTTGAAAAGGGTCTACACTAGTGTTAGGTATCATGGCCAGGGTGGTAGCAGGGTGAGGGAGGTGATTATCCCCTTCTGCTCTGCCCTTGTGAAGTCCCATCTAGAGTTTTGTGTCCAGGCCTGGGACTTCCAGCACAGGAAGGATGTGAAGTTGTTAGAGTGGGTCCAGAGGAAGGCCACGATGGTGATCAAAGATCTCAAGTACCTCTGCTTTAAAAAAAAAAGGCTGAGGAAGCTGGCTTGCTTAGGTTGGGAAAGAGAAAGCTCCAAGGGGACCTCACTGCAGCCTTCCAGTACTTGAAAGGAGCTTATAAGCAGAATGGGGGCTGACTTCACACAACTCGATAGTGATAGAATAAGAGGGAATGGCTTTACACTAAAAGAGGTAAAGATATTAGGAAGAAATTTTTTACTCGGTGTAGTGAAGCACTGGAACAAGTTGTGCAGAGAAAATATGGATGCCCCATCCCTTGTGGGACTCAAGGCGGAGTTGGATGGTGCCCTGGGCAGCCTGGCCTGGTGGGGGGGGAGGGGGCAGCCATCCCATGGCAGTGGGTTGGGACTGGATAATCTTTGAGGGGTTTTCCAACCTCAGCCATTCTATGACTCTATTACTGTATGAAGAAGAAAGGACTTCAGGGAAAATAACACCCAAGGTTGAATTTATCTGTATTTTCACACTGGCATGATGATACGTTTTATCCCTACTGTTCTGATGCTTGCCTTGTTCTTTCAGGACAAACAAACAGTCTTTGGAAGCGAACACTATGTAGGCTCACTGTGAAACAGTACATGTTAGAAAGAGTCATTTGGAAGGAACTTTAGCATATCTTCAGTTTAATAGCTCCAGTATGTGTACCCCCATGTGATATTTATAAAAATAAAAAAGGTGTAGGTATTGCTCTACTCAGTTCAGCAGAGCAAATGCATGTCTGTTGTAAAGGAAAAGTAAGGGGTAGGTTTTCAGGGATCACACTGTTACCAGTTCTCTGTGTGCTGCCAATTTCAAATAAATTATTTCATCAGGAAATTCAGGAGAACAACTGAGAGGTGTCTGAGCAAATTCCTTCCTTCTAGATTCTGGCAAACTTCAAACCTAATTGTGTTTCTTTTGAGAACACAAGAAACACTTGGCATTTCCTTGAATCATGTTTTCTGTATTATTTGGATCTAGATGCAATGTGTACTATTTATATTTGTCATCATCATACATTCTGGGAAAGGAGTGTATTCTGCCTGAAGCTCAACCTTTAATAATCAGTCTTTGATGAAGAGATACCAGGTGAATATTCTCTCAGGAACTGTTTCAAGGATGTCTTTTGTGTATACTGCAAACTGCTTTGAAAAGTTCCTACTGCAGAACTTAACCGTACAGATGGAGTACTTTCCCAAAGTTTCTCTGAGATGATTCATGCCGTAAGAAACACAGTTTGTTCTTAAGTAAGATAAATAAGTGCATTTGGGTCACAATTTGTTGGAAAGGACTGAAGAATTAGGAATCCAGCATGAAGCATTTGTTGCTTGTTGTTCCTGACAAGCCCAAATACCCCTTCATACTCTTGTCTTATTTTTACTGATGCCTGGACTTTCATTTCTTGAGTTACAGGCAATTGAGCATCTCTGGTTTATCAGCTTCCTTCAGCAGAGATAATTTGTATCTTGGCGTTACACCCTCTGAACAACAGAAGATTTTGTTAAATTGCTGGAGAAAAGTATTTTGACTAAGTGTTCTTTTCCAGGTCCAATAGTTCCTTTCAGTTTAAGTCGTCTTTCATGTTTCTCAGGATTTGTGTGCTATGATAGCTCTCAAGTAAAGCTATGCACTGTTTGTGTTCCTGGAAACACTAGAATCAGTTTCAGATGACAATCAAAGGAGAACAAACCAGTTTCACAGAAAGGAACAAGAATACCATATCTTCATTCATATTTGCATGAGAGTGTTACCTACATCTGTCCTGGCACGGTGGTGTTTGTGTGATTGCAACATTACACAACACAACAGCAGCTGGTGTAAGCTGATGGCCAGAATTAGATAATTTTGCTTTTGTTGACAGTGCACAATGCTTGAACGTTCTGCCACTGCTGAGAAGTGATAAGAGCTGCAAATAGCCTGTGATCAGTCTCTGACAAAAAGCCAGATTCTGTACAGCCATCTATTTCTGGGGCATATGATCACAAGTTTTTTGCTGTTCAAAGCAAAATCTTTCAATAATGCCTCAGATTTTTTAAAAACTACATGGTGGCAGGGAATATTAGTCCTTGTTTCTATTCACTTGTATCCTGAATAGTTTGTAAGTTTCTTCAGTATTATTCAGAAATAAAAGAGGTGGAAAGCACAAACTCTGAATCCCTTGTGCTAACCAGGGTCTTTGTTTTCAGACCTCAGAGAGAAGTGCCAGCAGATTTACTTTTTTTCTGCCATACCTGGACAAGGTCTTTTTTGATGATCATTGCAAATATCATCCATAATCTTCACTTAGAGTGGGCTGAGTAGGTAAATATTTTGTGTATAATGCTTTTTCCTCTCTCTTTTTTTTTTTTTTTCCTAGTAATCATCAACATTGAGTGGGTCTGTTCAAAAGAAAGATCTTTTATTTCTCCATCCTAAACTAAATCTGATTCTTGCTGACAGGATGCATTCACTTTCGTTCAGAAGAGTGGCTCTAGGCCAAATCAGTTCGTGGCTGTGTAGAACTCAGTTCTGTTGCTGAGTGACTGGAGGAGCTCCATGCAGCAGAAAGCAAATTCAGTGTGGATCCAATATCCACAGTGCCAGCAGAGTGCAGATTTAAAATAAAGTTCTTTAATTTTGAAATCATAGTAAAGCAGTGCATAAAACTAGAATTCACTTAAATGCCAGTAGTACTAGTTTCATTACATGCCACATGTATCACTCATAATTATGCTCTGAACTCCACAAAAGAGATCTTTTGCAGAGCTCCAGAGGAAATCTTCTAACTAACTGCACTCCTAACAGTGCTTTAACATGGAAGTAATTTGAAAAGAATGAAGAAATACTTTGCTAAATAAGCTGCTGAAATGTGACTCCTTTTATTAACCAAAAAATTGATAACAGAGGTTAAAATCAGCTTCAGAAACATGAATGCAAAGCCCCATGAAAGAGAAGCTACAATATTAGCTCTTTGCTGGGATTTACTGTGACAAATGCATTTGGACAACAAAGATCATGAACTGCTTCTGGCAGTTAGAGAAGTTAGAATGAGTGAATCAGCTGTTAATACAGAGCTTGAGGCAACTTGATTGTGCAGATGACATTTTGAATAAGTGACACTCGTGTTTAAACCACATGGACTGCAGTAGACTTTCCTATGAAATCCTTTTCTAAATATTTTGCTCACCTTGCTGTAATGCACTGTCACTTTGAATATATCTTCTTTTCAGCAAGTCTCAGACAACTGAAACATTCTTGGTAAATGATTTCTTAATAGTTATTTCTAAGGAGTTCCGATGACCATGAGGTTGCAAAAGGAAAACTTCTGTGACCGTATTTATAAATTTCTGTTGAGTTCTAATGCTGGGAAGCAATGTCTTTTTAATATGCAACTACAGTTATTTGGAAGACTGTTACATTTAAGCATGTCATAGGTCAAAGGAGGGGAAAAAGAAATCATTTCATAATAGTAATATAAGTTATAAACAACAGATTTTTAAGGAAGTTTATATACATATCGGTTTAACATTAACTGCCCTTTCAGCTCATCTCAGTTGTGACCTGTTAAATAAAAATTCACTAAATAACTGATGTGAATAGGCTTGATATTATTTAGTATCTTCTAGTGGAAATTGTAGTTGTTATTTAAAAAGTGGAACCTGCCAGGCTAAAGCTCAAAGCTAATGGGAAAAACTCTCATTTCAGATTTCCCACTTTCTAAAAATTAATGTATTGAAAAAAAATTAAAATTTCTTATTTAAAAAAAAGTAAAAATGATATCTGTATTATTAATTATATTCATTTTTAAGGCTCAGAATCTTAATGGAATCTAGACAGACAATGAGAGAATAAATTGAGAGCTAGACAATTTGTGCTGGTTTCTTGACTTTATTTACTCAATCGTTTAGGCAATAGACAGTACATCTTCACTTTCTAATGCACGTTCTTGAGTTGTGCATACCAATTGAAGTCATGACCACAGTAAGTCAGTAGCAAAGCTACCAGTGAAAGCAAGACTTCACATTACTCAAAGTAGTCAAGGAAGCTGAGTGCTTGTGTAGATTCTGTGGGACTTTGGTTATTGCTGTTGGGCATAGATAATTTTACTGTTATGGCAAGTATAGTTTTGAGACATTTTATATTTGTAAGGGTATTTTTTCCATTTAATTCCTATTACTTAGGGAAGAGCTTAAATTTAAACTGTAATGTGTTCTTTTTTCACTAACTCCTCTGTGTGAAAGGATGTAATAGAAATACTGAGGTCTAATTATTAGTCTTTTATACAGATGAAAACATAGAGGGGCTAGCATTAATGTGTGTATAAATATGCATGCAGTCATGCATAAATTCCATCTAATATCTGCCTTAACCCAGAGTCAACTATAGCTTTTATGATATCAGTAAGTAGGAGGTTAACTGAAGTGTTTTTGAAAATTGATTTACATTAGCAAATCTTATTATCTTTGAACCAATAGCAAAATGCTCCTTAATTTAAATAGGAAAAATTTGCCCTTTTTTTTTTTTTTTTTGCAGGGAGGAGAAAAGATGACATCTTTGATTTGAGGAGCAGAAGGCTTGTAAGTCAAAAATGCATCCTACTTGCAAGAGTTCCCACTTACAGTGATTTCAAACTAAAATAGAGAAACTTATGATATACTTAATTATTAATAATGTTGTATAGAAATAGTATCTCTTTCATACATCTTTTATTAGTATTTTTGATGAATTACAATGCTTTTCAACAAAACCGCTTTTCTTACTTCTTTTTAAACCGAAGTTAAGAATTAAAAGGACACATTTGCTTGGAATTGTCAAGGTTTATATGAAGAGTTTCTGAATTGTTGGTACTTCTGTAACAGTTCAGTGAGAAAACCTTGAAGTAGACTTGAAATGCGTTTTAAATTAAAAGTCTCTAAGTCAAAAAGAAGGTTAGTTTTGTGCTCACTGAGAAGCATTTTTATACATAAAAGACAAACCAATTAAGGAAAATTCATACCCTCCTTTGTAAATGCTGAATTTTTTCATATCCCTAAATTACTGTGTCTCAATTTGTTTTTTCTCAAAGAATGCCTCTGTTTCAGAGACAAAAAAAGTGTGACATAATCAGCTTATAGAAATGAAATGAAATAGAAACTCTTCTACTTTCATAAATGTTAAATAGTGTAACCCAAGGGATAAAACGTTCTTTTAGTCTTACTTGAAACATATATTACTTATAATCATTATATAGAAGTGTAGCTTGAAAATGCAGACTAAATCTTGAACTTGTGTGCTGCCCCTATAGAGTGAAGAACAGACTTCCCTGCTTTTAATGCTGAAAAAGCTGCTATCTCAGTGGCTGGCAGGTTTTTCTGTAGCTTGGCTAAATGCTACTTCAAACAGCAGAGCACAGAAGTGATTGCAAAGCACTGTCTGTGAATTCTTTTTCCACTGGGTGGGCAGGGATTTCTCATTTCATACATCATTCACAACTTGCTGCAGTGACTCCACAAAGTCACTTAGGAGGCTGAAAACAGTTAATGAAAAACTTCTTTCTAGTTCGGGATACTTTTTTCCCTCTCCTCTTAGCTCTGCACTTTGGTTCTGCTCTGTGCCTGCCTCTTTTGGAAACACTGGCAAAGTCCAGGGAGTGTTTATGGCAGAGATATTTGGGCACAATCTTTGCAGGCCTCTTAGTAACAAGTGGTTACAGGAAGAGGTTGGAGCATCAGCCAGCAGGAATAACTTTCTCACCATGAAGGGGAAAGACAGACTAAGAAGGATCTGATTTTGGCAAGAAGATTAAGTGGCTGGCTTGGAAAAAGGGGCTGCCTCTGAAAAAGTGTTCTGCTTTTGCAGAGTTGGTAAACAACAGAGGTAAGCCATGTTATGCATTTCCTCATAGAAAACACTGGATCTGTTGCAGACTGGAGGCATTTGACATCTCACAGGAAGTATAGCATTAAACCCTCTATGTCCCCTGCATGGTCCTTCACTCGATGATGTATGGGGTTGGCTGTGGCTGCTACTGCAGTCAGGTGTTTTAGTCAGAGGACCACAGCAAGGGCTCAAGGCATATTAGCACTTTGTATTCATTAGCGTTATATATACTGAATCAAGAGCTTAGCCTTTATAAATGACTACACTTATACAGGTGACTGTTGCTTTAAAATAACTTTACTTCCTTGATGTAGTGTTTCCAATTTCAATTTCAGCTTTACTAGAAGTTTCATTCAGCAGTTTATGGGCTGTATTTTAATTTTGCTAATGTAAGTAAATGATCAACAAGCAGCTGAATATCTGTCTTTCTTTAGAAAAGCTATTAGGAGTTCCGGGTAAAAGTACTTGTGGATTTCTTGCCACAGAGATGTGTGGAAATCATGTGTACAGTAAGGAGTAAAGCTGTTTTTTTTCTGAATACAAAGAAATGTGAAATTCCTATAATTTGGAATGTAAAAGTTAGTGAATCAGAATTTGATCTAAGTTAGAGAAGAATACAAGTGAAATGATGTCATTGAAGTTAATGGTCTTCTCTGGAGTTGTACTTCTACAAATTAATTCAGTATTTTTAGGTAGGCAGTTAACTGAGAACCATTTTGCTCCTAACAAACCCCACAGAACTCTGAGTCTTGATTCTACATTGCAGTGCCATCTTTTTTCTTCCAAAGACATGGTGTAACGTGACACTAGCGTTGTAATCTCAGTTCAACCAAATGACTGACAGTGATGCTAGGAGCATTCACTGCTAGCTTGACACAACCATAGGCAGATGTATGCCTTTTCAGCTCTGACACTGCAGAACTATGAGTAAACTACAGCTGTTGGTACTTGAAGAGCCCAAGAAACCACTTATGTCAGCCATCCTTAGGTGTTCCTGCAAATCATAGTATCATAGAATGGATTGGGTTGGAAGGGACCTTTAAGATCATCTAGCTCCAACCTGTTTACCATAGGCAGGGATGTCTCTAGATCAGGTTGTTCATAGTCCTGTCCAGCCTGGCCTTCAGTGCTTCCAGGGAGGGGACATCCTCAACCTTTATTGGCAAAATATTGTGGTGTCTCACCACTCTCACAGCAGATAATTTCTTCCTAACATCCAGTCTAAATCTACCCTCTTGCAGTTTAAAACCATTTCCCCTTGTCCTGATGCTATGTGGCATTCTAGAAGACTCTTCCTGGCTTTCCTGAAGACCCCCTTCATGTGTGGGAAGGCTGCTATAAGGTCCCT
Organism: Callipepla californica brunnescens; assembly: GCA_023055505.1. Lineage (NCBI taxonomy): Eukaryota > Metazoa > Chordata > Aves > Galliformes > Odontophoridae > Callipepla > Callipepla californica. The sequence continues at coordinate 9,156,216 of JALIRH010000013.1, forward strand.
CCAGAACCTTCTGTTCTCCAGCTCTCTCAGCCTGTCCTTGTAGTGGAGGCACTCCAGCCCTCTCATCATGCTCGTGCTCCTCCTCTGAACCTGCTCCAACAGCTTAATGTATGATATCTCTGTATACTTGTGCAGTAATGCAGTCATTCACTCTGTTTTCAATAGTGTTTTACATTCTCTCTTTCTCAAGCTAGTCTACTAGATCACTCTCTGGATAGTAAACGGTTAATAAATTCATATAGGCTGATGTGTAATGGCTGATAGGCTGCTGACAGATATGGACAGTCTTTTACATTCTCTGACTGCGTATGTAAAATCATCACATATTCCAGTTTCACCTCATATGACCTGTTATCAACTATTACTCATTTATAAAACCCAAATGATATATGCTTTCTATATGAGATGTTACTGTGTCAGATTTTGTTATGCATAAACAAAGCAGGAGATGTCATTTTCCTTTCAGTCCTATGTGTTAGTGTCACGATTGCTTTAATCTCACTTTTATTTGTCTGGAGAATCTTGGCTTTTAACAACACTAAAATCCAAGTGGTTTGATTTAATTGCTATTTAAGATCTCCGAGCTTCTCTCCTAGATTTTATCCACAAATGTTCACATCAAATGTGCTTTACTTTGTTTTCCTTTATCCTGTTGGAGTTTCAAGTATGCATCACTCTGATGTTTAGCATTATAAGAGTTACTGCCTCATTGAACTCAGATGACAGATATTCATTTGTAAGCCAATGAAATACCAATGCTAAATTCAGAAGCACTAATGCTAATGTGTCCTTATTTCCTCTTTTCTTATTGCCAAAATAATTAAGGTTAAGATACCAAACCATAGTACATATCATAAATACCTTAGCATTGAGCTGGCTGTTCTGCAGGACAACATCTGTCTTTATTTTATGTGTGCACCTGTACATCTATTTATTTAGTTGGCTATTTATGGCGACGAGTTTGCACCATTTACTGATATAAATTGTTTAAAATCTATCTTTGTGTACAGTTTTATTAGGATCATCTAGGATGTATGTTAGTAAAATCCAGACACAGGATGCTCAGAGTTTGTATACTGCAGAAATTTGCCAGAATTAAAATATATGTGTATATATATGTAATTTATGAATTTATTTTGGCAAATTATATTACAGCAGTTAATTATTCATATATATGTGAGGTAGAATTATTGTGAAAAATCCAATAAAAAAGTTCAATTAAAAACCTAAATTATAAGTCTAATCAGAATCTTCAATGGCACAAAAAATGATTTGCATATTGTCTCATTGAAGAATGCCCTGTGTAAGATGAACACTGCACTTTGGTGCACTCTCTGCTCTATTAGTTATTTCCGCTGCATAAGAGATCATATATCATTTAATCAATGGCAATTTTCTCTGCGGCTGCAGTTCCTTAAAATATAAATAAATCTGTAGCGTTCCAACACCATACTGAGAATTCAGTATGTTCTTGGTTTTTGTATATGAGCACTATCAGTATCTGAATCAACACAAATTAGAATATACAGTGTTCCAAAGGAAAGCTGTGCCTATCTGACTATCTCCTGTTTCGTACTACTGAATTGTTGGACTGCCATCATAAAAATTGCATCAATACATTAATAACAGACTTCAAAAAAGCTTTCTTGTTTCAACTAAAAGCACATAAATCTCTGAGAGTATCAACCATAACACTGACTGATTGGGGAGATTATTTTAACCAGTAAAATACAGAAGTGAGAGCTCCCAGGAAAGTTGATCTTATTAACTACAGAGGAAAATTAAATTATGAGGGGAAAAAAAAAAAAGCACATAACCCCACCTTACTTGTGCTTTCATGCGTCTTTCTTTTTTTTGTTTAAATGAAGGTTTGAGATCCACACAAGAACAGTTTTAAACCCAACAGAGTTCAATAGCTTTGGCTAAACTCTGTAAGCAATCAGCATTTAGCACAGCAAGATGTTCCCCTGATAGAAGAATGCATTAATTCTGTAGGTTCACATCCCCAGATTTAGATGTATTTTGTTCGTTTGTTTGTTTTTTCTCCATTTTTCTTCCCATGCAGTATACTTGAGTTTAATGTTTAGGTCTCAGTTATATAAGCATGTTTGTCAAGAGTGAGTTGATGAAGATCTTGTTACCTGGAGTTCTATATATGACCTTGTGGTTACTTTGGACTTTTTGACTGGAAAGTGTTGTTATATTTAAGAAAAGTATTTGTTTTGATTTGCGAATAGAATAAGCATACTGCAGTAAGTAGAAAGAAAACTGTATGCGTACATTGGTATATATGCGAGAAATTGCTAATTTCAGGATGAACAATTGTTTCCTCTACAGTCACTGTGGTTTTATGTGGCAGAACTCACTGCATTCATTCTCCAAGGCAAAGTCACCAAGAAGCAATGGTCACTACAGACTCTTTTTTTTTGTATAACCCTCGCTCTGCCATTATTCAAATAATTCCACAAATTCCATTGACAAGTTACTGAGCAGGAGAGATAATATCTCTCTCATCTCTTTCCATCTAGCAGCAATGCAGGAGGCTTAGTTGATCAGTGTCTGTAATGAGGGCTATAAGAGTGCACAGACATTTGGATCAAAGGGCAATCTCTCTCTTTTATGTAACTGTGGAGCCTCACATATCACTAGATTATTCGCTGCACTTGCTGTAAATAATTCTCTCTATCAGAGCTAAGTACTTTGCAACCATTGCCTCTAAATTATAAAATGATCTATACCACCTCCACCTCGGTGCACTTCTCTGACCTGAAGTTACTTATTTTCGCTCAGCTCCAGTTGCAGATTTATGGCCACAGTAGTACATTTTATCGCAAGTGGACAATGCATTTTTCATATCAAACAGAATTTGTTTTCAATGAAATGTTTCATCATCACCCATTATTATTGTACTTTGGAAAGAATGGCACCCAGCTGAAAATGTGGACTTATTTATCTTCATTGAATAGCTTAAAGCTACAGCAGGGATGGGAGAAACATAGGATTCTTCTAAAGAGTTTTCAAACAGAACTGTTGGGATCATTTCATATGTATGCTCGGCTGCTTCGTTGCTGGCACAGAAGGTGGAGAACAGACTTGACATCCACAGCCAGATGCTGTGGAATACTGCCTAGCAGTGGGCACTGTGCTCCAGATATGACCTCACCAGGACAGAGTAAAGTGGGAGAATAGAAACATGCATCACTGATGAGTGAGATTCTTCAATAGTTAAGATTTTACTTATCTCATGCACTAGAAGTGAATGCTCAAGCAAAGAAGAATTCTGATTATGTCACATGCCTGGAAGAAATCTGGCCTTTTCCAAAGTACTGGAGTATAAAACATCTTCAAGAACAATCACACTTTCAAAGTATCCTCTTCTGTTTAATACATATATGCCTTCAAAAGGAACAGATCTTCAAGTAATATAGCATGAACTGCATCCTTGCCAAAATGTGGTTTTTAAAATATAAAATAAATAAAGCAAGATATCTTACTTCTTTTTTCTAAAGCTGAAAAACAATGCAAGAATATGAATTCAAGAACTCTTTTCACTGCTCTCTTACACGTGTAACTGTTCATTCATTTTACAGTCTTATGCTTTAAAATAGGGATGGATGAAAGGGCTTCCTGCTGCCTGCAGCTGTTCTCTTTCCACCAGACATTCCTCCTTCCCCTCACCTCCCCATCTCTGTTTGGAAGTAAGATTCAGTCTAACATTTCATTTAGGAGACATCATTTCTCCTCATGAATATCCTTTTTACACTGTGTATTAGTTTTTTTGCTCTGGATTTAACTCCAGCCATCTGTTACCATTGTGCTACCACTGCCTGTTATAACTTCCCGCTTGGCACCTTCTCTGTCAGCGCTGACCTGCTCTTTTTGTAGTGTGCGAACATGAATTGGTCTGGATTTCATTTTTCCTTTCTAATACCCAGAACTGAAAGGCTGTAAAATTATGTGAACCTCACAGCATCAATAACTCATTCACTGCTATCTGAAGAAAACACACGATCTCAGGTGTGCCTGGGGCAGTGTCCCTTTGGTCCCACAGTGCAGATGTCCCTGTACTGAAGTGCCTAGCAGTGTCAGGAGGCCGTGCTGCTTGTCTGTGTGTCAGATGGCTGTCACAGAGATGTTGTGTGAGCACAGAGAGTGGTGCATTTAACACCTCGGAGATGACACTTTCCTAATGTGCCTTTTCCCAGTGAATGTTGGAGGTGAGAATGAAGATGGTAACGCTGAGTCCTGCAGCCCTCTTTCCTTTGGTTCTAGCGACTTAGCAGCACTTCACATGTGCAGCATTATCACTTACATCCAGCAGCCCATCTCTGCCATGACCCACATGCACTTTGTGCCAGTTTTCAATCAACTTCATTATGATAGTCACCTGCTGTGGTGAATTACCTCTGAATATACCTTTACGTGTCAATTTTTGCCACGCAATTTCAGATGTCATCAACCTCTTGTGATAGAGCTGAGGTAATAAGGCAGATAAAGGGCAGTGAAGCAGAGCATTCAGAGAGTAACGGAAGGAGCAAGATACAGAGCATACACTTTGTCAAAGGAGCAAAGCAGTTGCTGTTATGATAGAAGAAATTTATAGACAGGCAAAATAGAGATGAGCCCCTTAATGCTTCAATTCTAGTGAAGCCAAATGCTCATGATTTCGGCTGTTTTGTTAACTTGCCTTTTACTGGGTAGGTGCTCTTAGTACTCTTGCTTGTGTCAGGGTGGGGATCATGAAAAATCTGAAAAATGCCCCCTCAAGAGATGGTGCACAGCCTTTTAAAGAGAATCTGGATACCAGAAAATAGTAGGGACTTCATTGCCACGGTAATACCAAAACTATGTGTCACAAGATTTTAGAACAGAAATCAGTGCAGAGGAAACATGAAGAACTGAAGAAAAAAATCAGTATACTGGAAATTAATAAAACATTTGGCTAGCTGTGAAGAAAGATAGAATTTGCACAGTGAGCAAAGGTTTAGCTGAGGTGAAGCTGGAGATGCTCTTCTCATAGGGCTGGTTAAAGATATGCAAGAAATGAACATAACAGCTTACTCAGCAACATGACAGATAGGATATGCTAGGTAACAGGCTAATTAAGGCTAGGAAAAAATCTATGGAGAGATACTTAATGCTTACCTAAGGCATCTTATTTGATGCTTTAAAGAAGCTAAAATTCTTACCTGTGCACATCATTGCTAGTAATGCTGGCAGCCATGCTGATCATTCCTGAAAGTAAGGACAGCAGTTATTGTATGAGCTGGGAATGCTTTATCATACCCTGCTGAAATCCTCTAGTATAGAGGACTTTCTTTTTTAGTGTATCAAAAAATAGATGGTGAACTTAAGATGTTGGAATTTAAATCTCTTGTATCCTTTTTTTTTTTACATCAATATAGAAGAAAGAAATTTGTGACTTAAACCTCAAAAAAAAAATTATACATTAAATTCAAAAGGTTTGGTAAGAGAGACAAGAATTGTAGCTTTTGAAGTAAAGTAAAGCTGACAACTTTCATTTACAAAGTTCAAATGGCAAATGAAAAACATCTACAATGAAGCAAAAGGAAGACATCCAGCTTTCACAAGTAATGTATGAAGTTTTAATGCTCAGACAGAAGGAAATAAAAATGAAACCAAATGTAAGGGATATTATACTACCAGTTGATGAACTAATATGAACAGAAGGAAAAACTAAGTTATATACAAATCTGGTTCAATATTTCTTTGTGTATGAATGATACTGAATTTTTCTGATTGAGGTTGTGGTGTCATATACTTTTTGCTTTCTTTTATTTTATGTAATGGTGATTTTGTGGCTCTGTGCATGTCTATAAGCTTTCAGCTAGATTATTCTAAGCACAAACGTAGTTTTATACAAGAACTTCAGATCTTATTGAACTGACTCCAAGGCAGAGTGATGTTTTTGTTTTTGAATTTAAGGGCCTTTATTCCCACACACATAGAATTTCTGTGCTTATTCAACTTTTGTAACACAGGAATGAGCCTGGGATAGTACCAAAGGCCTTACCAAGGAGCCTTTAAAAGGATACCTTAAAACCTATAATTTCAAGAGAATACTCCAGTCTTCATCTCATTTCTGAGTATTTAGTTTTGGCCTTAGCTCCACTGACCACCAGAAATATTGAACCAGCAGCACTGTTTTACAAAGGAGCATAGAGTAGTTCTCCTAGGGAATAGCCTGGGCTAAGTCTAAATAATATGGAATAGTGAAGGGAAGCAGGATGATACAATTCAGCCTTCTGCAGCATTTTCTGACTTACTGCACTGATGTTGCTGGCTTGGAGCCCTTCGCACCGAGTACTGGGACTGCACAATTGGTACAAACATGGCTCTCCACCACAAAGGGCTCTTCATGCAATAGTGAAGGATTGCACAGGCTGGTGTGTGAGGGCCTCTCCATGCGGCTCAAGTAGGGGATTTCAAACACAGAAGCTAGATCCTGTTGTCATTACCCATTGCATATCCTGCAAGTTTTTCATAGAGGCATAAAAGGAAGAGCTCAACATCTGACTAACAAGTACATTCTGAGGAGTGCTTGTGCTATTCCTGTTGTCCAGTAGAGGATGCCATCTGATTCAAAGCACATGAAAGGTTTAAATGATGCTAAAACTGCAAGAGCGAATTTATAGACCAGACAGGCACTCCAAATGAAGTGATGAATGTCATATTTTGATAAATTTGAAATATTAATGATGAGTGTGAAGGGAAAGGATAAAAGGACATAGAAAACATTGTCTGGATAAAATTCATCCCTGAACTGGTTAAAAAAATACAGTACTCATGAGCTGCCTCCAGGAGGCTGGCTACCTCTTGGAATGGGTGTCTTGCACCATGTTAATCAAGTGAAAAAGATTATCTTTGCCTTTCCTTGCATTTAGGATACATCTTGATGTAGGACACTGATGTCTGCAAGTCTGTCTTAATCGCTCTTTTCAGGTCAGACAATTTTGATAGTACTTTTCATTGAATGCCTTTCTTTATTTAGTAAGTGCAGCTAAATTTTTTCATACAAGTTTCTCCTTAGACACGCTTAAGTTAGATATGCTCAAATTACTTACAGCCAAACTGATTTTATCTGTCAGTCAGGAATACTTTATAATAGTCAGCTGGTTCATAAGTTTTAGCAAATATCAAGTATAATCAGGACTTCTTCCCTTCAGAGATTACTCCAGTGTGTCTTTGATAATTCTGATCGCAGAACTTTCTGTTGTCAATTAGCATGCAAATTCACGTTTTAGTACTCTGTAGTCTGCCTCTGAATTTTAATGGGATACAGCTAACTCCTCATAATACAGTACTAAATGAATAAAGGTACAGAAGTAAGAGGAGGAATTTTCACATGCTTTCACAGGTGCCTAGGTTTTACTTATCCAGTATCCTGGTGTTTCTATATTTTATGAATGGTGCACAGGTGATTCAACTGGGTTTACTGTTCTTTCCTTCTTCAAGGGGACTGAGAGAAAGACCTATATGTGCTTCAACAGCAATCACAGCGTTCATGGCAGCCATCAATTTCAGACTCTCCCCTATAAAAACTTATTATCTTTCTGTGTGGGTGCTGACATTGTAACCCATGTGACCAAACATTGCTGTTCTGCCTTCTGTGCATATTCATGATCAGTTATAGCATTACTAAAAATGCTCGAGAAGTGTCATGTCCTGCATGTATATTGTTTGCTAGAAATATTAAGTGATTTCTATTCTGATGAGATGGGCAGAGCTTAATCCTTGCAGAGAAGATTTTGGCTAATGTATACACCGGTCAAACAAATCATATACGAAAACATTTTGTGTGATCTGGTGTATTTTTTCATAATCTAAACCAGATTTCTGTCACCAAAAAACAATTGCATACAGGCATCCACTTGAATGGCTACAAGAGTTTTGTGTTCATATGCATTAAATTATGAAGGTTTGCTGTGTATAGCCTGCAAAAGTTGCATGATAACCTTTAGACAAGCCAGGAACTGGTTTGGTTGAAAAGATTACATAAGGCTCTTGATAACACATAGTGTTAAAGTACAGGCTGTATAAAATGGATATCATTTGCTTGTAAATAAAAGATAATAAAAATGAAACATAAATTCAGATGCTAGTGAATCTGTAGCCAAACAATTATTTGTAGAATGCAGAGGGAGGAAAAACTCTTTATGTTGTAGCCTCAAAGTGTCTAACCATGCATTTAAACTCTTAAAGATCTGTGCTGAGTCTTTAACAAACAGTCTCAGTTAAGGAATTATGAGAATTTTCAGGAATTTTCTCTTTCTGAGCAAAGGAAGACATCAGCCTCTTTCTTCCTCTCAGCTTTCTGTATTTTTCAGTTTCAACTCAGATTCTTAAGGGCACGTTCAATGTGAATTTATTATCCCATTGATAGCTGATATCTTAAAAAGATACTTTAAAATGTGATTGACTGAACTGCATTTGAGGGGAGATGTTCAAGCATTCAAAGTTAAAGATTTCAAACACCATCTTGTAATAATCAAATATTTTTGTCATAAAAGAGAATCGGAATTCTCATGCAGTCCTCATCATTCCTCAAAACACATTCTTCAAGAAAAAAATACAGTATGTTTTGGAGATTTGGAATAAAACTTTGACTGTGTGTTTTCCAGAGCTTCGTAAAATGGGCTTATGATTCATCCCACACTGTCCTTTTTTTTCCTCAAGGGTTAGAAAGACAATGTTTATATTTTCCAGTTATTTTTTATTTATTTCATCTTTTGGCCATCTCTGTCTATATATGTGTACTTTAAGAAATAACTTTAGGAAGGAGTTGGGGGGAGATTTTTTTCTGGAAACGATTCTCTCCTTTTGAGAATTAAATATTATGACCACAGCAATGAAATTCATGTGCAAGCAATTACTATTCTCTCCTCTTCTGTATTAAGAGATTTGTTTAAACAAGCCCAGCATGTTGCAACGGGGATACTCTAGATTGCTCTGCATTACATATACTAGATAGAATACTAGAAGACAGCAGAACCATTTTAGCATGCCTCCACCTATGCTAATTTACCAGCTATCTCGCTGGTGCTAATGAACTGAGACATAATACTGTGCTAACAGGGAGTCATGGCTTCCAGTATCCAGCCAAATTTATTTAACTTTAGGCCGAGCATCTCTATGCACTGAATGAAATACTGTGTTGCGTAGATACAAATTGAAGCAGATATTAATGGGCTTTTAATGAACTAACAGAGAAAAACAACAACAACAACAACAAAAAACACAAAAAAACCCCACACACTTCTCCGTATATTTGTTTGATGTATTTTTCTTTTTCTCTGTGTTCTTAAAAAGTAAACAAAAAAAAAAAGAAAAGCTTTTTTAGAGCACAGGAATTACTGGAAAACAACTGCCTTTCTAGTATGAAATGTAAGTAAGCAAACAAAAGGGTTCCTTTCCATTTCCCTTTTTCTCCCTTTTCCCTTTCCCTTTGCCTTTACCCATTTCCCATTTCCCTTTTCCCTTTTCCCTTTTCCCTTTTCCCATTCCCATTCCCATTCCCTTTCCCTTTCCCTTCTCCTTCCCCTTCCCCTTCCCCCTCCTTTTCCTCTTTTCTCCTTTCTTTCAGTCATTTGGACATATGAATGGTAAATAAACTCCAAAAACACAATGAAACATAATCCTGATACTGCCTTCTGCTCCAGCATTTAGTGTATTCCCTACCATGAAGTCAGAATTTACATGTTTATTAAAAAAGAGTAAATATATGTCAATTTATGTGAAAGATTTCTGTGCAACTAGACACTTCTCTGGAAAGCAGTTAAAAAACAAACAAACAAACAAACAAACCAAAAAACACTAATATTGTGATATTTGGGATATTTACACCAGAAATAGAGTTCGGCTGAGAAGTGTGGAGGTTTGAAGTTTTGCATCTGCTTAAATTTCAGCCTCTCATTTAACCTGATGTAGCGATTCACTGGCTCTCACTGCAGTCTGCCTTCTTGAACCAGAAAGTAAGAACCAGCTCTCCCTGTGTTGTCTGTGTCAATGCTTTTTAGTACAGTTTCTCTATTCAGCAGAGATTCTTTCTAAATGTGAGATACAGATTTTGGTTTTCCATAGTAATTTCAAGAGACCAGACTTTGTAAGGCACATTGACAGGAAACAAATTTAGCAAACTGAATACAACCAAGCAGATTATTTTCTTGTATAATCTAAGTGCTGAATCTGGCTTAACCATTTTCTATTATTTTTTGTTTTGTTTTGTTTTGTTTTGGTAGATGATAAACAAACCCCTATTCCTCATAGTCATGTTTGAAGGATCACATTACAGTGTCTAATTAAAGAGGCATAAAAGGGGACAGCCTGGAATATTTCAAAACTCTTCACAGAATGCTGGAATAAATCAGTGAACATGTAAATGGCAGTTTATCTAGTGCTTGTAGAGCAGAGCAGGAAGCATGGGAGGGACCATTTCATTACAGTGTAAAAGAGAAAAAGAGTCTGTGGGGATCTTCAGGGAACAAAGCAGTGATGAGTCCACCAGAGTCCCAGGGCAGAAAACAGGAGCTCAACTCCAGGTGCCCACTGTGGTGGTGGTTCAAGGTATCCTCACACTGTCTCTCCTTTCCGTAGTGTTTGACTCCTTTCCCATTGAGTGCCTCTTGGGCATTGCTACCTCCAGGCCCAGCTGTGCTATAATAGCACAGGCATATTGTTTTGACATCTGATATGGAAGATATGGAGAAAAGTTACAGAGCACTTCCTCCTCAATATCACTCATCTATCTTAGGTTGCCTTAAAGCAATTCAGCTGTTCGTCCTTTGCTGTCTGTCCTCCCTTTGTTACTACAGCCAAACTTCTCTACCTCTGGTGGATCCTGAAGCTTTAGAATTCCCTCTACAAGAGCTGACAGAATGTCCTTTTGCATTTTCCCTCTTATTTAATGGAACTTATTCATGCCTGTTCTGTTTCACATTCCTGGCCAATGTAAAAATGTTTCAGACCACTAGGTGATAAATCCTGCAGCATGCCAAGTCACTTGGGAATATGCACAAATCTCAGAGCACAGATATAATGTGCTTTCATGAGAAGCACCATTAAGTCAGTGGGCTGCTTTATTACACATTAAAGCTTTGACACTGCTCATTAAGGCTAATAGCAACATTCCCTGTACATTCAGGAGAACACACCTCAGATCAACTTTCTGAAGTGACTTTAGGTATGGTTCCTTGAAAGGGCATGTAATAGAATTCTGTCCCGGGTGTATTTTATTGTACCTGTAGGGATGTAATTTCAAAAGGAGGAAATAACAGGGGAATAGTAGGAAAGGTTATGTTTTTAATTTTTTTTTTTACACTTTTTGCTTCTACTTGAAATGCGATGCAAAATCCTGAGGCTACTTACAGAATAAGATATTAGCCTCTTTTGTTCATCCTTTGTTCTTACTAAAGCATTTATATTATTCATTCACCTATGCATTCACCCTCTATTTCACGTGTTTCTTTCAGAGATAGAGCCTTTTACAACAACATTCCAAAATCTTTCTCAGGGGGCAACGATTCACTCAAAGCACAAGAAGCACAAGGTGAAAAATAATCTTTACATTTTCATAGTCATCTCATGTTTGGTCTGAATTAAGACTACAGAAGGACAACGAATGCATTTTAGTATTTATTTTCTTTCATAGTAGGCTGATGTGTTAGATCAAAATATTTTGTGTTTGAAATCAATATCAGAATAATGTGCTAAGTAAATCTTGCTGTTTTCTCTGTCTCAGCCTCATGTTTAGACTGTTGGTTGTTTGAGGTCTGTCATTTTTTCATCACTCTGTGACAGTTGTTATGTTATTGCTTAATAATAATTTTCAGAATTTAAATATAATAAAAGCACAGGACTTGGTTCTGCTGCACACTGTAAGCTACCTGCCCATCACTGCTTACTAAATTCTGGGTTTACTGTACTGTATTCTGGATGATGCCCATAGCTTACATATCAGGCTCGTTCTGTTGAACCCCTTCCAGCCCTTCACTCAGTGCTGATCTGGACCAAACCCGTCTCCATACAATGCTGTACGTAGCATTCTCTAACAAATAGTTTAGGAGGTGATGCAAGATATCCAGGTTAAGTTTTACCAGACTAACTTCCTTGAAATCTTTAAGGAAGATCCTCTGAAGATTTTATGCAATTATTGACAACCCTCATTTCTCTCTTTCCAGTTATCTTTCTTTTGTTCTTTATGCTTTTCTCAACCTTTTTTTTCCTTGTTCCATTTTTCTGACATAGTTTTTCAGTTTGAAATACCTTCACATTTCTGGTATTCCTTTGCCTGGCAGTATAATGCTTTAGGGACAGTTTGTGAGGATATGGGTTGAGAAGACAAACGTATGACAATTGGACAAGGATTTAGATAAGGATAGAAAACTAATGAATGCTTTACTTATGCATTTGATTAATTACACATTGTTTATTTAGACACCTGTTGCAATTCTAACCTGCATCTGCTTACCCTTTAAAATACATAATAAGGAGTTTGATAAAAAGTAAGCTACAAAGTTAGAAAGTGTGTGATTACTGTAATTATATTTAAGTTGCCTAAAAGTTAGGTATTTATTCTCTAATAGCTGTCTGGAGCCTTCTGATTACCAGTGAATGTCCCATGCTTTGGCTGGTGCTCAGAGAATCAAAATGAGCTGCTCTGCAAATTTGTTTGATGTTAACAAAGGAAGAGTCAAACATTATTGCTAGAATTTTTTCACACAATCTAAAATGTAAATTATTGTTCTCCTTCCTATCTTATTAATCTAATTTGATATATGTTTCTGTGTATTCTGGTGTTTACACTCTGCTGCAGGTAATGTGACTATTTAGATAAAGTAAACAAATGTGTTTTATGCAAGCTTCCTGACAGTATGATCATGTACATATCACAGATAGTAAATACTTGAGTTTCTTTGGTTGCAATGAAGTACAAATTTGCTGTAGAAATTGTTTATCTTGCTAAGTAAAAATGCAAAGCAAAAATATTGTATTCAAATATTTTAGTAGCACATATAAAAATTACTCAGAATGTTGTGGATTCGTCTCCTCTTACCAAATAAAACATGGTTGTTTTTTGCCGAACTGTCTGAGAACCCAGAGAAATGGAAATTCAGGTCCACTTTCATATGCTTTTGCATAGATTCATAGTCCAAGTATTAGCTGGAAAGTCAAGCCTGACAGGAAACAAGTAGACACTTAGGGACTTAAAAGGAGAGAGTCGATGGGCAATTTAACAGTCATGTTTTGAGTAGCCAATAACAAGGATGTCAGAAACTAAGAGCATAGTGTTGCTTTTATTTGGCAGTAACTTTGTTTATCCATTGTTTATGAGACCTAAAATGATGGAAAGAAATTAGTGAGCAATACAGAGGTATGAGCACTGAGTACAAGGAATGAGAAAAACATACAGGAACGGGTTGGTTTATGCACTGCCATTGAAGAGAAGGGGGCTCAGAACAGTCTGGTTGGTGAAACAAGCAGAGAATGTTGCAAGATTCATTCTGCAGGTTTCTTTCTCTTCATTTTTTTTCATACTGAGAAAGTCAGTGCAGGAAAAGGAAACAAGAATGATTCCATTAAAGAAGGACAAGGTAGGGAAGGAACAAATATAGTGCTGAAGCAATGTGTTTTTGCTGTATCTTCAGTGGCTGAGTTGCTGTAAGGGGAAACTCAGCCAGTGCATCAGCAAGACCCAGGGGCACAATGTGATGGCACTAGTGGCAATGAAACATGATAGAAGCAGGCATGCCTGTTCTGAGAGGTTTTGTCTAGTTCTGATCTCATTCATTTCAGTGTGATAGAAAACGCTCCGCAGGAGTCAGAGGAATTGCACAGGCTTAAAAATGATGTGGGTAAAATCAGGATCAGGACATTTGTTTCCTGGTTGAAAAGAAATATTCAGACTCAAATTTAAATCCCTAGAAATAAATTTAAACAAGAATGATGGTTCACATGTAATAGCACTATGGATGCTGGCAGGAGTATGGACAAGCAGCCATACAATATCCTTTTTCTTCTTCTTGTCATGATCTAAAAGCTGACACAAAACCATCATGTATGATATTGTCTATTAATTGGATTATGCTTTATGAAATGTGCAATTTTTCTGATATTAGTACATGGCATGCAGGGAAACTGAAGCTCAGGCATGGTGTTCAGATAATCCTTTGATCTGCTATTCTTCACAGTGTCATGCCAGACAATCTCGGGGAGTAGCTGCTAGGGTACTTAGATAAGAATGCTAATGAAAAAGGAAATTATCTCAGATGGATCTGCAGGTTAAAGGACAGCAGTTCATCTGGGAATTAGTGACATTCATATTCTCTAATACTATCATTATTACACTGCTATCCTAGCTAATTTTTACTGGATGAAGTAGTAGCAATACTTATACTTAGAATCCTTGCAATTTCTTATTATAGAGTGTTCTTATAACCTTTATTTGAACAGTTCCAACACCTCAACTACTTGCAAAAGACCTTTGAAATTCAGTAGGGTGGAAGCCCTCAAGGTAATAAGTGTTTTCAATGAGAATCAGTTGGGATCTTTCTGTAAAAGATGTAGAGGCTTTCATGTTGAAAAATGCTGACTTCCATGAAGTGAATCTTTCCAATCCTGAACTTTGGACAGATGCAGAATGGAAGGTCTGGTCCAAATGAGGGAGAAAAAAAATACATGACCTGTCCAATAAGCACAATGGAAATGAAACAAAATTGCCTACTTGAGAAGCGCATCAGACACTTAAAATACTTAGAATCCATCTTGCATCAGGCTCAGTTTTAATTAATGCTCTAACAATATCTCGAACCTGTACTTTTAATGTATTAGCTGTGCCATAACATCTGAGCTCTGTGATTTGTAGTTACTCCTTCTCGTTGTCATTACTGAAAACAATCCTAATTTTGTTATGTGTTAATTTGCCAGTAGTATGGAAACTACGCTAGGCACCTGCATGTGCAAAAATATAGGCGGATATGAAAGAGGAAGGCAGACCTTGCTGAGTTCTGCAGAAAAGTCTGGCCCCACTCATAAATATACTGGATTACATAGAAGTGAACCATGCCATCTCTACAAAGCCAATTTTAAATGGGTGAGACTCCAGGGTTAGAGTTATTGCAAGATTATAAGGACCACAACTTGTAATGTCTGTGGTATACTCATTCCCAGACTGGTTGGTCTATTTCAGCAGAAATAGCATAGCTCCTTCTGCGACGGTATGTCTTCCAAACATCTTCATCTGAAAGATGAAGTTATTCTGTAACTCAGACACCAGCAGGGGAAAGTCTGTCAGTTCATAAAAAGTGTTACTTCCAAATTCCAGATTATATGGCTTTTAAGTGCTCTGATTCTGTTCCCTACTAATTACATCCTCCTCTACATGTACTTGGTTAGTTTAGTAGTGTTTCTCATACAATAAATAAAACGGGCAGTTATCCAATTCCTCTTTTGCAGCGGGTAAAATTGTTAATCACCTGCAGTACTCTCACACTGCAGCATGGCAGGGGATAACAAACACACATTAGAGGATGGCAGTAACAGAGCATTCTTCTCTGAGCTGTATGGCACTGTGTAGTGAAAGTGTTAGTCAATAGAAGCTATTTTACTCCATTGAATTTCTTCTCTATTTGAGAAGTGAGTGTAATGGCCATGGAAAATGTTCATATGATACCTCTATGAACACAAATCCTCTGCTATAACACAGTAGTGATGCAACATGGATTTGTATTACTTTTGACCTGGCTGGTCAGCTCTAGAAGTTACTTGTTGGTGCAGCTGCCACTGCTCCTCTGCCCTGAAAAAAAGAGACCGAGGAGTATAAGTGAGAGGGGATGTGTCTATTGGAAACAGACTGAGATCTTAGAAATTATTCAACAAAAGAAAAACCAAATACAAATTAGTTGTATTTCTGTCACAAACTAGAGAGCTTACAAGCAGGAAAGGGACCAACTTTTGGCACGATCTGATAATGATAGGACAAGGGGAATGGCCTTAACCTAAAAGAGAGGAGGTTTAAGTTAGATATTAGGAAGAAATGTTTTACTCAGAGGGTGATGAGTCACTGGCATTGCTGACCATAGAAGCTGGGGCTGCCCCATCCCTGGAGGTGCCTGAGGCTAGTTTCAATACTTCCTCTGTGAAACGGAAGAAATATCATTTCCTTACTTTTCTAAAGCTGCAAGAGTCTCTGTTATCATTTTAACACTAGAGCATTGGAGGCTGAGGAACTGCAAACTATTTTTTCCAAATTTATTCTATTTAATTACACTCTTTGTTTCTTCTATCAGTCTCAATTAAGTTTTACACAAAATTACATGCAAAAATCCTTAGAATTCTTTCACAATCAGATCCTCCTTCCTCTGTGCAGTTCTTAGTGCAATTGAGTCCAGAAAGCAAAGTGAGGGAAACCTTGGCAATGTGTGACTACAACATTTGCAAACCAATCAGTATTTACAGTAAAGTATTGTTAGTTTCAGGATGAATGGAATTAACAGATGATCACTAGCTAATAAGTTATTAATAAATTGTTGATTATCAGTATTATGTATGCATGTTGCAAGCTTTTCTGTCTGGATTTAGCCCATCTCATATGAGAATGAAAGAATCTCACAATTTGTTTTCCCAACTCTCTGTATCCTCCAACTGCTGTTTTTGATTTTGTTTTTCCACTTTCTGTAACCAGAAAGCTACAAGAGAGTTTTCAAGTATAACCACTCTTTGTACTGGCTGTAAAGTAATTTTCTCATTTTCCTTTCAGTAAAGGTCTGTCTTGCTATTGCCTTTTAAATGGCTCACTGCAGATGTGCTTTAATACCTCAGACAGTTTGGTCTCTTCCTTAGTTTCTTTCAGAGGGCAGAGTTCTCTGTTTTCAGAAAATATTAATACTGCTTTGATGACACATTAAGCTGCCTTTAAAAGCCATAGCTTTTATAAAAGTTGGTGCAGTTTTTTGTTTTTTTTTCATTAGAACTGCAGCTAAACAAATTTTAGCTGAGTAAAAAAAAGTCATAAAGGCAAAATATTAAAATATAGAAATGGAATATTAAAATTTTCATGTTGGGTACTGAAAACTAGTTCCCTAAGTAAGCTTAGGTAACAAAATTTAGATCTAGATTCCTCTTAGGTAGATGTTGGCAAACGTTGGATGCTCGCAATTCTAGCATTTGTCATTTAGAATGGTAGGCTGAAAATTCCCAGGCACCTGTTCAATGCACGTCTATGGATCCAGTTTGGGTCATACCCGGAATGTGATTATAGTGCCAATGAGTGATTCCAAAGCAGATATGGCTGCCACAGTTCTCACCATGGTGGTGCTGAGTTATGTATCTCCAGCACAGAAAGAGAAGTCATGCACTCTTTCCACAACACATAGGAAGATGCATGTATCTTAGGCAGGTGTCCCTATCACTCAGTAGCCTTTCTCAAGGTTATACCTTAATTAACACTTGAGATACATAAAGAAGTGGGGACAATGAAACTCTTGCAGATCAAGTGAGGCTGAAGTAATCTGATATATAAGCACTGTGAAGTGAAAGCAGAAGCCCCCAAATTGAATTTTTTAGGTCAAGGAACAGTCTCAAAAACCTGCTCAATGCTCTTTTTTCCCTCAAATATGTAAGAGCTTGACTTTGTTCATGAAACCATCTGTGTATATAATTTTGTACATATTAATGATGTTTTTGTAGGAAAGTGTAAAGGTCTAGGAATAAATTACAGTTTCCAATGGTCTTTGAAAATCAATGAGAAAAATACAGTGTTCTATAATTTGTTTTCTCTTTCATCTAACCAATTTTAGCATGCTTGCTCAGAAAATAGAAAACATGAATCATACTGAGATTTCATCACAGGTGAAACTAAACACAGCTTATAGAAATTTACTCTTTGCTACAGATCTATTTCAGCTGAAAGTTATTATACACTTCCT
The DNA here is from genome assembly GCA_023055505.1 of Callipepla californica brunnescens. NCBI lineage: Eukaryota > Metazoa > Chordata > Aves > Galliformes > Odontophoridae > Callipepla > Callipepla californica. The sequence goes on from JALIRH010000013.1 coordinate 9,174,158, forward strand.
CCAATATAATGTGTTCCAGTTTCTCCACTGTTTCCATTCTTTCTTGGCTGTTGTTTTTTTTTCATCTAGGAACAAAATGAAATGCAGATTAAACATATACTGGAAAGCAAGTTTTTTCTTCCATCTCCTACTTCACAAGCTATGTGTGCTGTATTAGAAAATTTCCTTCTGTGCTTGTGTTTATCAAGCCAGATTGTATTAGATAGAACCTTTATTTTTGGTAGTGTTTGTTTTATTTAATGAAATTCTATCTATACTTTAAAAACCTCCACTTCAGCACTGCGCTGGAATTATTTTAGGAGACAAAATGAAGATTACAAGCACATTTCAGTTATCATAAATCTCTTTTAGCTCCAAGTGATAGGTGAGTTTATTCCAACAAGGTACCAGGCAGAGACCGTTTTGAATGTGGAAAAGATGATTTGTTGTCAACTCATAATTTTGTATGTATAAGTTATTTGTTTAGGAAGACTGTTTGTCTTAATCCATTAGTTCAAAAGAAGGTTACTGTATTAAAGAATCAATAATGGTTGCTTAATATGCAAAGGCATACAGCGAATATGCAACCAGGATTAACAGTATCACTTTTTAAATCCCTACTTGATACTGAGCATCTCTAAGAAGGATCTGAAGGCCTTTCTCTCAGTACACAAAGTGGCCAGAGGTGTTCCTAATGTCTACACTGTGGAACCAAGGTGTCTGCACTTGAAAAACTTTTGAAGGCTAATCCCAGGCTCTACCCGTCCTCTTTTCATACATGCTTAACAAATATAGTCCCTTTACTTACATATTTTGTTTAGATGTATTTTATTTGTATGCAGTTGCATTTAATGAGTTGTTGACCACCAGAGAAAAACTCAAGCATATCCAAATCTGGCATCAAACACAAGCAAACCCACAGTTGTTTCTTTTCCTCTTAGAGAATGATAGAACAGAAGAAGAAATGATTATCAATAGCAGATGCTCACAAGACTGCATGATAGGAGATGCTTGCCTTGTTAGGTCTTGACTTAGGAAATGTTTCCATTCATAATACAGCTGACTTTTAGTAGGATTTGAAGTTATTAGTGATCTTCAGATCCCTGTAATTAGGAGACCTTCACCTGCCAAGGATGCTGTGTTTGGTTCTACTTTTGCTTGTTTGCTGAGGTCATCTGCAATGATATCTTACGATGGCCAAAATGGCTTGTGAAGCTGAGTGCTTGGTCCTCATGTTGGTTTGAGCTTAGGACAAATCAAATAGATTATGTAAATGTTCCTATACAATTCTCCAAGTCTTTCTAAATGAATCACTTAATCTGTCTTCTCCAGCATTAAATCTCTCGATCAGGAATTCTCTAGGGAAGTATGCCACTGGACATGTTAACTATAGAAGAGACATTGATTGTATGAGTAAATATTCAGCACGCATATTTCAAGTGATATTTACTGTATGTGATAGATTCTGAATAGTCTGAAATTTTTGTAAATGGATCAGTTCCATCTATTCCTGCCGTTGTTTTATCTCAGTATTCATTACAAAGATTTAAGTTAGCAATAGTTTCATATTTCTTTATTTTTGATGTCTGCAATAAGTGTATTTCTCATTTTATTTCTATAGAACAACAGTCTGTCTAAAAAGTTTTGTGACTATTGTTCATATTTATTTCCACTGGAATCATAAATTATAGAAGTAATTAATTTTTTTGAAGAAGTGGTAGTGATATTGAAATATAAGTTTTACAGCCTTGTCTAGATTTGGCTTGTAACTGTTTGATGACAACAGTCCAAAATGGTGCTTGTGTTAGAAAAAATGTGTATCCAACCTGTGCTCTTGATATGCTGTAGAAAGATAATTGAAAACTGTTTCAGTCTTAGTTTACTGGTATTTTATTTAGTGATTATAAAGTATCAAGTTTAATTAAATTTTATCATCATCTTCTTATCTCCAATGAGTATTCAAAATCCACTGTATTCTAAATTTTAAATTTTATTTTCATAGTATTTTTTCTTCTTCTGATACTACAATTTTATTAGAGACTGTAGGAGATAAAATAAGCACTGCAGGCTAGAGTCAGCTGGCATTAATAGTATTATTCCACTGCAGTTGCCTAACAGCATGGTGCCCTTGACAAGAGATAATCTTGACAGGCTTGTTCAATCCATCAAAAGAAACAATGATATAGGGATGTTTACGGACAATAAATTCCACAGATATTTGATGAACTGAGAACACAGTAGGAAATCTTACATGTCATCTGAGCTAAGTCCTTCAATTGTGCAGAAGTTTGCTTTCTTAAAAAAATATTAACAGTTATAGAAAAGCCATACTTACCTAGTTATGTTGTAGGCATTGTCCTGAATACATGACAGGCTGACAGTACATTTTTATTCTTCTATTTATTTATTGCTATACAGAAGGAAAATTCCTCAAATGTATTCCATTTCACTGACTTTCTCTCTTCCAGTGACACACTGCTGCCTGCTCTGAAAAGAGAAAAGAACAGAGGTTTTTTCTTACCTTCTTGCATGTCAGCTCTTGTATTCAGGATGCTATGAAAGCCACCATTTCCTTCTATCTGCTTTCTTACAAGTGTACAAACGCTGAATTCTCTCACAGTTGCTAAAGTAATAGCAATTAAACTCTGTCAGTTAGTTTTGTAGTATCTCATTGAGTCTTGAAATGGTTAGTTGAAATCCAGCTTTGTGAAAGTCTGTATATTTTGTCAAAGTAAAATTATCTGTTGATGATCAGAGGCAGTTTAATACAAATAATTGTGTTAGTATCTGTCTGAGTTAATTTCTCAGAGGATTTACCAAGCAGGGTAGATCACACCAAAATTAATTACAAAGTCTTCTATAACTTACTTAGCAAAGCCTCTGCTTATTTGCAAATAACAATTGGGATACTATCAATAATAGCACAACCTGAAGTCACTGAAAAAACTAATTAAAAAATTGTTTACATTTAGTGAAACATCAGTTCTGATCAAAATTGCCTTCCCAAGTGATAAGTCTTTGTCAAACTTTTCTTTCATACACTTGCTAATGCGTGCAATGAATGATTCCAGCTAATTCGTTTCTTTTGAAATTCATTAGTAGCTGTAACCACAGTAACCTGTAATTTTTATCTTAGTTCACTATGAAGTCTTGCACCGTTTATACCAGACATGATGGTAAACTCTTCATTTATACATCAGACATTCATTATATCAGTTTTATCTGCCTCTATCCAAAAGAACTGACAATCTGCAGCAATACACAGTGGTGCTGTCTGTAGGTTGTAATGGCTGAGGCTCCTGGTTTGTTGTGTGTCACTTGTTAGCATTTCCTTACACACAAATAATGTTTTCCAGTAATTAGTTAGGTAACAACTGAATTTAAAAGTTCTTTTCCTGTTTCCTCCATTTGTGAAAGTCAGTGCCAGAGATTACTGCATTTAAGAACGAGAACTGAGGCACAAGAAGTTACAGACCTACACGTAAATAATGCTCCTCATGCACTTTATTGCTGGTGTAAATACATGGAGCCATGGTGATAATTTCTTATGTCAGTTTAGTTAATGGATGGATGCTGCATATCAGTAATATACATACCTTGCATGGGTCAACACTGAAAGTGCAGGGCCCTATGAAACTTTCATAAATCAATGCATCTCATGGATGTATAAAGGGGAGAAGCAAATGTGCTAGTGTGCACAGATATGGTTAGTGTCACAGGAAGAACACTATAGTTAGTAGGATGATTGTGTGTTTAAAGTAGACTGCATGCAGATAAAAGTGAGTTATTTATCTGCTAGCAAGAAAGGCTTACATAGATGTAGAGGATCTACCAAGAAATATTCTTCCTATAATATCCTGGTCTTCTGGAGAAGTAGAAATCTTCTGTTCTTCATTCCTTAGTAAGGAGACTTGCTTATGAGCATCCTGATAATTAGTCAGCTGTTAGTATGATTTAAGATAGGATGTGTTTCTCTGTGGTTATTTTATTTTTTCTTTTTCAGAAAGGATGATTCTTCTGTTTTTAATGTTTATTTTTAGCTAAATGAAAAAAGCAGTCCTGACTATCCAATGTTATTATACTACTCGCACATCATAGATGTGCTATAGAGAACACAGTTAATAGTCTTCCTAACTGCATATTGCACTTCCTGCAGTGTCAGTTTTATTGGATGATAAAGCTAGATTCACTCTGGGATTTCATCTCTTTTTTTCATTAAAATTATCAGCCTAACCAAGGGGAACAATTAAAACCCAATCAGCATCAATGGGACCAGTGCTGATCCCCGGTGATTGTTATTTGTGTCCTTCTCTGGCTTATATCAGCAGAACTACGTGATGTCATGCATATGTAATCTCTCTAAATAGTGAGAGACTCCTCCTGCCAGAACTATTCACCAAATTCTATGTAACAGTCATCTAAATGGAACAAAATAATGAGAGTTACTATAACATTTAAACAGAATATACACTGCAGCATTAGCTATCTTTCCATATTTCTAATCAGATGTTCTTATTTCTTTTCATTCATATCAGGCAATTTATAGCCTGAATTTTGTCCTATGTGGAATGAGTAAGACTTGCAAAAGCAGTTTTAATTCTATGCATTTAATTCTTTCATGGTTGGTGTCATTGTAGAAGTTAAGAATGATTCGCCCCATTTTGGACTACTCTGTAAGACTAAGATAACTGAATTTTTCACTGTCAGAAGCTCAAGGACTAGAACTTCTAGTTATGACATTTCTAAGAGGGCTGAGATGCTGGTTCAAAGTTGGCCTTACATTGCTGGAGGCATTTTCTCTGTGAGGAGAAATTAAGTAAATATGGCTGCTACTTAGGTGATGACTGCTTAATCTCTCTCTCAGGTGGTGATCTGCCCTTCTGATCACAAATATCCAAATCCCTTCCTCCAGTGAAATTCATTCACCATTATACAAATACCCTGTATTTATTTGAGACAATGCCAGAATAAGACTGCAGTAACCCCAATTAATTTCAGAAGGCTTGTTCTGAATTTATCCTACTCAGAGATTAATAAATAAATAAATGCATATTTATAGTATATCTGTCTTTGTATTGTGTATCACAGAATATAATGATGTGCTGAGCTTCATTCTCCATTAGCAAAAAATTAGCCCAGGGTAGTCAGTGAAAAAATGTTAATGTATGCAAGGTTGACAAGCTAGATGCTCCATTATTGCTTTGGTCAAGCAAAGTTTGAATGCCAGTGAATTCATTTTATTCTGTCATGTCCTTCTGAGAATGAGAAAAGTTCTAGAACTGTTTTGTTTATTTGTTTGTTTTGTTTTTCTATAACTTTTTACTTACTGGCATGTGTAGGAAATAAAAATTGAACTGTAGCCAGTTAGTGAGTTTTCTAGTGGATTAGTGTTTGGTAGATAGCAATTGGTTCTTTCAATAGAAATTCTGAACAATACTTAAAAATCATTAAACTTATATCTTTTTTTGGGTCTTCATCTATAAATCTTCAGCAGAAAATTTCAGTGGAGGAGTCATCCTACACTGAAATGTATGGAGTAGATGCTTTACCTGTATTCCATGGCACTTTACCATCACAGCTCTCATTGGTACAAAGGCTGTGTAGTTCAGATGCAGTGGAAGCACGTGCTTAACGCTGAAGCATTGGTATGACTTCTAAATTAAAAAAAAAGAAAAAAAAATCTGGAGAAAATTGTCAGGGTTTAGGGGAAAAAAAAAATTTTCCTTTTTCCTGCTCCTCTGTGCATACTGTGGCAAAAGGAGAAGTTGGCTTTTTTCTCCCTGGTGTTTTCCGTGACTCTCTCAAGTCACAGGAACAGTTTTGCAATCTGACTTGATTGACGGTTCTCATAGAGCATGGAAAGGACTCTGGGCACACAATAAGCATATAGTCAAGATATACTCTATAGTACAGTTTCTGCTACTGGATCTTTCCTGCACTGCCTCTTCTCTCCTTGGTCAGGAATACAAATAAATGAATTAAAAAAATTACAGCTTATGAGGGCAAATATTCTGGCCTCAGTCACTTTGCTGAAGGTTTTCATATGAAAGCTGATGACATTATTAATTCACGTTTCACTTTTTTTTTCTTCTCTGTAATCTCTACTTTCAACCATTTTTATTTTGAATTTCATCATGTTTCATGACTCATATTTAGACTGAAAAATAGGTCTGCTTTGATTTGGACTAAGCAAAATACCACTTATAGTTAGGTGTACTGTCTCATTCTAATAACAATATTGCATTTAGTTCAGATAATTTTATTAATTCAATAACAATACATTATATGAATTTGGTGCCTTCTTGTCTGTGGACATTACTTTATTACATTAAATATTCATCAGTTTTAGACAAGTAAAATAAAACTTCAGTGCAGAACAATAGCCTTTCTCACCTCTGTTTTATTCCATGATTTTTTTTACACTAACGCTTGGAGATCCAACTGTTGGTCAGATATTTCTTCAGAAACATCATTTGGCATTCATGGAAATTTAGGACAGAATAGAATTTGACATTTTAATAAGGAAGTGTGGCTTTGTGCTGCAGTCATCATGCTTGACTAGAAAACAGCGAGCCATGCAGAGACGATAATAAAGTAGGGTTTTTGTTTGTTTGTTTTCCTTCACTTAAATGCAGTAATCAGCAAAATTTTGTAGTTTTAAGACCTAATCTGATGGTGAAATTGTTATTGAAGACTTTTGTAGTTGTGTATTTAAAAGCATAGGGTTCAATCTGCTCTCAAAATGATATTCTCATTGCTCTGTTATGCCAGGATATTGCAGGTACTGGAACAAATTTTGACTTTAGGATAGAATTATGTGTTTAGGAACACCCCTCCAGCCACAATACCACTTCTTCCATTCCAAAAATACCACCACATTATTTCATTTATTGTAGCATAACCACATTCTTCTTTCCAGATAATCTATAACCTTCAGACAGAGAAATATGCAGTTTTTAAGAATTCAGAAAATAAGTTGATTTTGCTCTTGGGATACTCTGTGCAGCACAAAAAGAAAACTCAGTTTTAGGACAAATTATTCAGTAAGGTAAACGTACTCCAAAATAAATCTCTCATCGTATATTCTATCAAAAACACATCTTCAATGTGTCAGAAATTCTGTTCTTTACATTAAACTGATCTGCATAGACTCAAAAACTTCATGATAATATTGAAATTCTGCAATGAAACAGTTTCTAAAACATTTATTTTTAAAATAATAGTGTACAATCATTATTCAGCATCTGTGTGCAGTAGTATTTTCAGGTGCTAGTACTTAACATTTGTGGACTCTAAAACTTGAAGGATGTAAATCTTGTTGCAGGTCAGAGAGTATCTGCTGTACTTGACATTTGGTAAATGAAATCACTTTAAAATATAAGACTATTTTCAGTGACCTTGAGAATCAGTGTCTTTTCTTGTAGGTTCTAGCCAGTACCTCAGGAGAATATAAGGGGAGAGATGGTGGCTACTCAGTATCTAAATAAATCAGACTAATTTTAATAAGGATCTAAACATGAATCTTATGTCTTGGCTTCAGCAATCTAGTTCAATACTTTCTGAAGATGAATAAACTTACTGGTGGGGTTTTGGGCTTTGCTTGTCTGATTCAGGAAGGATTTAATTTTTTACCTACAGATTGCTTTTAATGCATTTTCTCTGAAGAGAAAATATTCTTATTTTCACTTCCACTTCTTAAATGCTTTATGTATACTTCCTGTGCAGTGATGATCAGCTCTAACTCCACACTAGTAAGAATCTTTACCTAGATAAGACATCAAAGAGCTGGGCAATAATTTTTCACAAGCTTCTAATTAAAACTGGAACAAAGGCTACACACGATGAGCTCCATGAGTGCCAGACTAATCCACTTGAGCATATAGTGATTTTGAAATGCTTAGCATATAGTACCACAATGGAATGACCCTGGCATAATTTTGCACTTTATTGTAGAAGATGTTGGAGTCATCATACGCTTGTATTAGACAAGAAGGCCGTCAAAATATGGTGATTTAATGTTGGCAAGCAATTCTTATGTTTGAATGCTCTTGAATTTTAAGTTTATTGCACTCCTGTTGATTTGGTCAATTGTTATGAAAATGCTCCTCTAGAGGTTTCATTTCTTGCTATGTTGTGTCTCAGTTTAAGATGGAGCTCCACTTTTTATATGAAAGAGAAGTTTTGACATGGTTTTATTTGGAACAGAAGTTGGTGCTTGACTTGAAGCACTTTCAAACATCTTTCAAATTAATGTGCAAATATTTCCAATTAAATTTGGTTTTGATTAATTAGTAGTTGATTTATTAGGACAGAGACAATAAAGTCATGAATGCTGGTAAGATGTATTCAGTACAAATCATGGGAGGAAAAGAAGCCATCACTGTCTCAAAGGACACTGACCATTTTGCTATAGGACACCCTCCAGCAGGCTCTTCAAACTGGTTTGAATGAAGTAACACAGAAACCAGCCATCATTTATAAGCAGTTTGTTGCTAATAAGAACACCTCTCCTTGAGTGTGAGTGAATGGTTGTACATAATATTTTTCAAATGCCAAGCTATGACACCAAAGTAAATGTCAAGGGCACGTGCACTTTGTCAGACAATCAGTCTGAGTAATGAAGAAATTAGTTTAATTTTAACCTCTTATTTGAAGAGAGGTGTGCTATCTGCTGTGCCAAAGGAGAGAACTGCTTTTGGAAGTAAGGGAAGCATGCTTTACTGGACACTGTATCTCTAGCTCCCATTTGTCTAAGTTTACAGATTGTTAGCACTAGATTCCTCTTGTACTGCTTCCTTGGAATTTCTTCCCACCTAGTCTGAATACTGGAATCAGTTCCTTACCTGTCACCCTGAAGTTCTTTCTAGTGCTCATACAAAAACGGAACAAGAAATGTCAGAATCCTGGACACCTCTTGTAAATGGTAACTTCAGCCTTCCTGATGTGTAATGTGTTAGCAATACATGACTTATTTGGTTAAGTTCCTATCAGATAGATTTTTGTCAGAAATAAAAACATTAAAATATGTTCTACACTACAGTGATATTAACTTACGGGAACTCTTTTAAATGAGAACATAACCCAATTTTTTATTTTTATTTATATAAAGAGATTTACAAGTACTTCTCAGCTCATCTGGGGAACAGCTGTTTCCAAAGTCAACGGCTCTGCTCTTCATGCTCATGTTCAGTATAGTATTTTCAAGGAAGGCCCTGCACAGAAGGTGAAACCAGAATGTCATTGGTCATGTAGAAGAGCAGATAAATCAGAAAACAAGTTAGAAATAAAATGTATTCGAAATTGTAGAACAACTGTGATCCTAGAAGGGTGTATTCAGCAGATAAATATCATTTTAAAATATTGAACGTAAAAGACACCACCCAGTAGCTTTTCAGCAATCTAGTGGTTTCTGGATGTGGTTTCTTACAAAAAACACTGCTTTGCTAGCAGTGACTCAGAGCTGGGAGACTGGCTCCAACAATCTTCCAGCATGGCTGCTGTAGCAAGCAGTGACAACTTTTCCTGCTGTATTCTGGAAAAGTACATTCCTACAGTGAATGTGATTCCTACAGTGAATTGATGAATTCAAGTCAGGGAAACAATCAAATACACTTTCAGTGCTCTCAGTTTGTGAGGCTTCAGTTTATTTTGGAAGCTGATATTTTGGTTTTAATGCAGCAGGTACTTTACAGTCTTTGTTTTCTTTCAAACATGAGGGGAAGATGTACTTAAAATCCTTTTCCTTGTAAGATAGCAAACAGAAGTTGGATAATTTGCTCAAGAAGTAGGTATATCTAACATCTTAAAATATCCATGCATATTATTATTTTATTTATTTAATTTTTAGAAAATATATCTCTATTTGACCATCTTTGTTGCAGTTGTTCAGTTATAGCTGTAGACTATTTGATGCACTTGGAAATTGGAGCAGGAAATGAGAACCTGTATCTAGAAACTCACTTAAAACATTTTGGTTGGATGGTTTGGTCTAGAAAAAATTATGAGAGTTATGGACTTTCCAGCCAACCACTTCTTTTGAAGGAAGAAGTTCTGATATTTTCTGAGCTGAAAACTATTGCAAGTGACAATGATGAAAAAAGATAAAAATCTAAAGCCAGTGAAGCCCATCTAAGAATGACTTTACTGGTGCAAAGAATGAAAAGATAACATCTTTGACACAGAGAAAGAAGCATCAAGTTTAGTTTTAGAACTTCTGTATTCTGAAAAGACTCTTATAAAAGAAAGGCAATAACACTATTGTTTATCTTCTTTTTTTTTTAATTTAGAAATTGTAGCTTTCATAAACAAATGCTCTGTTCAGCAAAATGAAATTCAGCTCTCATAACACTGAGCTAATTTGACCCCACAATACATTCAATTTTAAGCTTTCTTTTCCTTTTAGAAAATCTCCAACACTTAGCCAGCACAGATTAATTTTTTTCCCAAGCAGTATTTTAACATGTAGTCTGCCTGTCATCTCCCTTCTCTTTCGCATGTAAAACCATGTTGTTTCCTGTATCTTGTTACTTCTTGATAGGATGGTGAGCTGTATTTACTTCTACCCAATCTTTATCTGTCAGACTGCAGCAGAACAAGTAAAAATTCTTACGTATAATGTATCATTCATTCATTTATGTGCACTACTCTAATGTCATTATCTTAGTTGGACCAATAGTGTTACTAAGTATGAATAACAAAGCAGCATTATGCTTTCTGCTCTATCTGAAATATCAATACAAAATCATCTCATTTTCTACAGGAAGCAAATGATTGACTGCTATGTTGTTTCTGGTTGTTTAAATTAAAATTTTCAATTGGAAGTAGTGAAGACTGTTGATACATTATCCAGAATTCAGAGGAAATCAATAAAAAGCTTAATGACCTCCTGACACTGTTCTTTAGATTGCGTTAGTCACATCCTGGAAGAGCACTGTGGTCATCAATCAAGCAAACAAATTACTTTATTTTCATATTGTCAACATGGTGGCAGACCTTGCTTAATCTTTCCAAGCTAGTTCTGAAATCCTGCATGAAAAATAGAATAGGAAAAAGATTCTGAAAGGATGATGAACTTGAAAGAATATACAACCAGTAATTCAGATAGCAGATGAACTTTAGAAAACCAATTTGTGTTCTTTCCAAGAATAGAATCATCTAGGTATGTAACCCTGTGCCTTCTTGTGTTGAACCCAGAGAACAGATTAAATGAGCAGAAAGATTCCATTATAGCCATACAAGTGTAGATTAAGTACACTTACTGTCCAATTTCTGAGATCCCTATGGATTATAATAAATATAAAATACTCACAATAATAATATTTTTTTAATCCAAAAATTTTTTTGAAATTCATTGTGACTAGTGTGTTGTCACGTTTAGGCAACTAAACACACCTACTACAACGCTAGTGAACCTTCACAAGCCTTTGATACAGAATGAAAACTCAATTCAAGCTGGTTCTTATGGCTGCTAATGCACATATCCTAACAAAGTTGCATTCATTCATTTGTCACAGTTTCTACAATGTTATTGCCCCCAGAATGCTAGAAACTATTAGAAGATGAATATACAAGCAGGATAACAAACATTTTCTACACTGTATAAGTACTTAATTCGCGCACTGAAGTTGGATCAACTGTCTAGCAATGAAATGTTTGGCGGTGGATTTAAAACAAGTGAAGTGCAGGGCTGGTCTTTGTAAATTAAGTTAGAGGCTGTTCTCTTTAATTTTTAGATGAGAATTATTAGAAATATCTATGGATACCAGCTCCATCAGTGGTCACTAAAACAATGGCTTGGATACTGCCTCTTCTTCACCTTAAAGTGCTGTTTGCTTGGTACGGAGGCCATACTTGAAGGAGGATCACCTTATCCTTATTTTTATTTTCTTTAGATGACCATTTCATTAGCTATTCCTAGAGAGAATAAAAGTGGAAGACTGTTTTCTCTACAGACTGCACAGCCTTTTGGTCCATCTTTTTCTCCATCTATGACAAGTGCTTTGGTAAATTTGACCCTCAAATGTGAGGGCTACTCCAAAAGTAATGCCTCCAAAAGCTTTTTTGTTGTTTGTTTTTTCCTGTAGAAATCAGAGCTTCAACACAAAGACAGTATTGCCTTCTCTCTCTACCATGCCAGTAGTATTTTAGCTTGCTGTCTGCCTGTTGGCTTTCTTCTTTTTCACATACAAGTGTATTCATCTTCCTTCTGATGAAAAATATGTCTAGAGAGTAAAACCTCTGAATTTTAGACAGCAATTGTCAATTTCTCCTGATTTCCAGGCTTAAATACTGGATTTGTTTTCTGTGACTGATCTCTATGTAGGCACAGAAACAAAATTTATTGTAAGATGGCAAGATTTTGATGTTTTTCAGTAATGTTGCTTTTCTAACTATTTTATTTATTTATTTATTTTGCTGCTAAACCAGTAAGGTGGAACTGAACAGGGCCTATTTAGTATCCTATCCAGCATTTGCTAAATAAACAAAGTACTTTCCCCTCTGAAGCGATGCTAGCAAGCCAGTTTGTTGCTCTGGGACCAAATTAAAGGTAGTTTCTTTGATCCCAGGGGACTGATTACCTAAATTTCACTGCACAAAAAGTTCAGTTTCTAACAAGAGTTATTAATTAAGGTCACAATTCAAATTTCTGATTTAGCTGAGTAACTATTTTCATATTTACTGTTGCAAGCCTAGTTTGCACCTGAAATATTGTTAATGGCTGGTCTAATGAAAGAAGTTTTATTATAGGAGAAAAACAAGCAAAAACTAACTATGAAGAAAAACTTATTGTACCATAGTTTTCTTCTGCTTTCTCATCTGTTTTTGGTTTATAAATCAGTGATCCACTTTTGTTGTCAAAACTGTAATGAATCTGTTGGGTAAAGTAGTTCTCAATATTTACATAAGCTCAACTTTTCTTTTTTTTAATTCTTTATCCACCTGTTTCACCTGCAAGCCTGGCCTAGAAAGACTCATTTTTTTTCCTAAGCTCATGATTTAAGGTAACAAATAACATGCCAAATTAACGAGTTATCCACTGCATACTGTCTGCCTGAATTGACTTTAAAACCATAAAGCAGCTCACATATATGAGTTTTTCGTGACCCAGAGTTGTATCCCATGGAAATGCTTTGTAGATTTTTTCCTATTTGGATAATTTTAAATAGTTTAGAAAAATTGCTTTTATATACTATTCTAGTTTGGAGTATCTCAGTACATGTGGAATTTGAACATTTCTTTCAAGAGGAATTCAGTCGATTCCCGCTAGTGTCCAACAGTCCAAATTCACATCATCATGTGGTCATCTTCAGAAATAATTCCAGCTCTCTGCATTCCTTCTGCCACTGGTTATAGTTACTCTGTATTCCTGAGCACCGCAAGCTAAAAAGCAAGTTTATTGATTAGCAGAAGCCACATATGTATATACATATTAAAATCAACCACATCATCAACTACCCCTCATGAGCCTCAAATGCAGATAAAAGTTTACTTTTTAATGTAGAGAGATAAAATGAATCAGTGAAAAGCTATAAGGGCTGTCATCCTGTTAAAGACTGTGATGGAAATCTGATTTGAGATTATTGAACCTAACTGGACAAGGTGATTTTGATCAGAAGAATGAAGAGTTGGTAGGAATATTATGGTTATGTGGATAAGGTGGATGTAATAAGAATCCTGGAGGAGGAAGGTGAGCTGGAGGTAAAAACAAGAGATGAGGAATGGAGAGCTGAAAGTATAAATCTGGCTGAGTACTGGTGCTAGCTAGAGAAGTCACAGTTAAGGAAAATTTGCAATTAATTTATTCAAGTCACAGGACATTTTTACTTAGCAAGTAAATTAGTGTTGAAGAAAACATGTTACTCGTATATTACATGACATACGTTTTACCTTTGATGCATAATTGAGTGAATGACACTTCTGTTTGGCAGAAATTCATAGACCCATTTCATTTTCATAAGTACTAATCTGTTTTAAATAGATCCAGCTGTGGTATTATGCTTGAAAAAAAAAATGATGTCATGATCTTTAAGCTATTACAACTTTTTTTTTTAATTTAGTTAGTATAAAAGTCAATTCGAATATCTAGCTTTAGAGATACTCATTTTATTTGTTTCTGATAACCTGGAATACTGTAAACACTATGAACTGACTGATCCCTTCCCTTTATAAGTAGGGAAGCTACACTTAAAATACTTACTCTGCTTCCAGATGCATCAAAGGTGCTACATTCATTCTTGAGTATTAGATCACTGTTTTGAATTTCAGAGGCCATCTGAAATATTATAGAGGCCAGGATTTTGTACTCAGTATCTCAAAGATGTCAGTATCTCATGAAGTTTGAATAACTTCTTAAGCAAACAGTAAGCAGCATCTTTGCTTAGCTGGAGAATGCGTGCCAGGCATAGTTTATTTTACCAGTGCCATGTTACATCTCAAAGACTCAAGATTTGGGCCCACAGAGTAGGCTAAGGATTAACTAGATATCTGTTCTTTCCTCTTTGACAGTTCTATTTCATTTATCTTTTCCCTTCATTCAATAACACTATCATCCCAAAACATCCTATTTTTGAGATATAGACATACATCAGTCAAGTGAGATGTTTTTTTTTAACTCAGCCAGTGGTCTTCAGAGGTATATAACGGATGATAAAATCCATTAAAAGGAGAATGTTGGTCATTTCTGAGTAAATTCCTTCGTGCCAAATAAGAACCATTAAAACAGGGAAGATGGATTGGTTTTGGTTTTTTTGACTACGTTATGTTTTAAAAATGTCAGGTCATTTTTCTGTCTTGGTTCAATGAGTATTTATAACATCTAAATATAAAACACAAAAAAAATGCTTCCCAAAATATACGTGTGTGGATCCCTGTGCCTGTATTTGTGTGCATACAGCAGCTTATGTTGTTGTCACATAAACTGACTATTCAGCTATAATATTATGCAGTTGAATGATAATTGCAATGCCAAGAATTGGGGGTTATTTAAAAGGTGAATGAGTAATGGTGAAATGGCTTAGAAGAGCATCTTAAATTCATAATGGTCATTCACATAAATAACACTTTACCATTTCCCATCTGTCATCCTCTGTGAAGATTTGTGGTACTCTTTGATCAGATGACTTGTCCTTGAAGTACAGTTAGCATTCTAGTGTGAAATATCAACTGTTCTGCTGACAGAATGAGTTCAGTCAGCAAGCATCAAACACTCTGTATGGCACTCATCATGGGAACTAAGAATAAAATAGTTTTATCCCCCAGGCAGAGCAACCTGCACTAATAAGTGTTGTAGGCTTCCGAAAGCCTTGATTTTTAAAATTAAATTCTTTCTGGTGTCAACAACATAGTTCAAAATAGTTCAAGTAAAACAATGAACTGATTGCCTGATAATCTCTCCAAAGTAGTCACCTCATTGTTTAGAAAACTTCTATGTTAGTTTCACCCCCACCCCATTCATATTTTTTTCCCCAAGTAATCCTTGACTTTAGTTCTAAACCTTTATTTCTTCACAACTTTATATTTTGTTTAGTTTGGTCTATGTAATAAATGGAAAATTAAGTATAATGCTGATGGGCTGCAGGGGAAACAAAGATATATTATTTTTAATGAAAGGAAATTAACATAATTTTATCTCTCCTAACAGAATACACAATTAATGTGATATCTGTTAATGTTTTAGAGTTCTCTTGATGACCTGATACTTGAAGGAAATGAATCTGTAGCACACACTCATGAGTCAGAGAATATCTCCATAGAAATAATTTAGTACCGACACGTCTGTATATGTTTAATTGAATAGATTGACTTCAGGATGAGCAGTTTTCATCTTGATGTGTGTAGGCCCCAGATACGCTGTGGGGCAGCTGAACCCTGCAAAATATCTCATAGCTCTTATGCTTTTATTATCCACAACTTCTTTCGGGCTCAAATGCCTTTGTGTGAAAATAAGGTCAGATGCACACTGTACGTATGGCTTTTCCTTCCCACACAAAACCAAAAGTAGTTTCTACAGACATCTGGAGCCAGCAAACACTTCCACTACCTACCGCGTAGCTCTATCTTTTAAGTCAATTCTGTCCCTTTGCCTTTCCTAAAATCGTTTGCTTACACTGAAGGTGATTAAAGTTGTCCATGAAGCTGACCTTGAAGAAGCTTATGATGCTTCTTGTAATGAACAGAGAATGCCTAGAACATGAGGAATGTGAATGCAATATAAGGATGTTTTTCCTTTAAGCAGAGTCAGTTGCTCCCAGAATGGGATTTCCCCTTCTACAAGAATTAAAATTGGAGATTTCTTGCTCATGTAGAACACTTTGAATGAATGCAGATCTTGTGTCATAGCATAACCACTTCAATGGGAGCAACACTGCTTTTGACAGAATAAAAAGCACAAAAGGAAAAAGGATTTTCATTACTTTGTTACATTCAATGATTTTTTATTCTGATATTAGTTACAGTTTTTCTTTATCCTGTTTAGGAAGCAAAGACTGAGTAATGACTTCTTAGTTTACTTATAAAATTAAAACATAACTTGCATGTAGATCAAAATATGCCTTTTGGTTTGTTCATTCAATACACTTAATTTAGTTATGCACGTGGATGTATGCAATACAACCTATTTCTAGATACCTGAGGACGCATTTCTTTGTGACCAAGTATGAATTTGATGTAGACATTATGAATATTCTAAATTGTCCAGCATCAAACTTAGCTAATGAATAGGTTTGGAAGAGCTCTCTATGAAGTTTGCTGCCAGCAAATAAATCTTTCCTTAGATGTATGGATGACCCTGAGCAAAATGGTATTTTAATAAAATATTCAGTTTTTACAATAGACTCATGCATAAATAAAGTAATCTATCAATTTTATTTCTTATAAAGATGCTTTTCTTAGTTCTTTGTTCCTTTGCTTCAGAATCCAAAAAATGTTCATAGCTTACTCAGTAGGGAGCTGGTACATTATTTCCACCGAGACTAAGATGATATTAAAGAACAACTGGTGTATCAGTGACATTACTCAGATATCTGGACACCATCCAATCCTCCTCATAATTCCTAGATGCCATGAGACATTGTGCTAGTATTGATTTTCATTTTTTTGCTCCTCTTTCCTCAGTAGCAATTGAAGTGGGGAACAATTTAAAGACCAGTCGGTTTCTCAGAAAATTTCATCACCTTATTTTCGTAGTGATTTCTTCCCACAGAAGTCTCTGGAGGGGCAAAGGGAGATACCTAAGGGTATGAGTGTGCTAAGCCCCTTGTGATGTTAATTGCTGTCATGTCTTTGAAAGGATTGTTGCAGGACAGGAGTGTGTCAATCCTTACTC
This sequence comes from Callipepla californica brunnescens, assembly GCA_023055505.1. Lineage (NCBI taxonomy): Eukaryota > Metazoa > Chordata > Aves > Galliformes > Odontophoridae > Callipepla > Callipepla californica. The sequence goes on from JALIRH010000013.1 coordinate 9,191,460, forward strand.
ACACACAAAATCTGGGAAATTAAAAATTGAATTTTTTTTCTTGAATCATATTGTATTCATTATTTATGATATTCATCATGGTGAGATGCATTTATGTAATTTATTCTTGGAATAATTTTCTGCGGAGGTGAGAAAAAACTTCAGACACTCCTTTATATGACATTTTTTTCCTTAGTAATCCATGTTAGTTGTTGACTGCAGATCATTGCTGATACTTCAGTTCCTCACAGTCTAAAACAGTCCATCTGGGGAAATTTTCAGGAATGCAGCAAGGCTTTTATTTTATAGGCAGTTTTCCACATAAGAGACAACAGAAAGTTGGTTCTCTTTTAAGAGGCTAATTCTATTTCAAAAGAGCTGATCATTTTAATTCTGCTGAAACACTTAAGATAATAGAAATTAAGAGCCTGGAGTACGTATCTTTTTAGCAAGATTTTGTTTATATAAGTCTTCTTATAATAATAATTATAATGCACGTGTCTGACTCTGCCTGTGTTCAGTTAGAGCTTCCGATCAGTGGTATAGGTTCAAGACACTGTATAAGTCATGTGTATTGGAAGAATAAATGGTTTTTCAGACAAAAGCTGCATCAAAATTTCCTGATGTGGCTTAAGCTCATGAAAAGATGAAAATTCTGTGTTGAGCTTCTAAAACTTTGCTGCAAAAGGATGCCTTGAAATAAACTTTAAGTGGTTCCCTGTTGTGCCTTGATCTTGCTTGTGAATGACTGAGCTTTTGTTGGTGCAGACAAAAGTTGTTAAACTGAAGTCTTTTTAAAAGCTGGGGAAGGGAAAGAAAATAGTCTCTAAAGTCTTCTGGGTAGGAAAGTAAAAAGGTCCGCACTGGCTGGGGTCCTCAGACTCAGAAAATTTCCTTTGTGTGTCATTCTCAGAGGAACAGATGAAGCAAAATGGCAGTTCTGTCTTATGGATACAGATTTGTTAATAATTATACTGTTGTTATTCCCCATGGAACTACATAAGATAATTGTCTGTAATTCTTGCTGTAACACCTTAAGGAGCCTGCCTATCAAAATGTCTTCTGTTTAGTGGAAGAAATCAGTAGAAAGTGAAAAAGTTAAGAATTCTTTATGCTACTCACTTAAATGAAGCTTCTCCACCAATGGTAAAGGATCAGAATTTCTTTTAAAAGCAGATAGATTTCTATTTTAACAGCTTGAAATACCAGTGTAACTAAGACAGTGCTCAGTTTTATGTTTATGCTAGAAAATGATTCTATACATCTAGAACATAGTATTTAGTAGAAAACAATAGAAAATAATGTTTAAGAACACAGTTATTGATTGAAATATCCTCAAAATGAAGTGAAGCATTTTATTTTTCCATTTTTCTTCTTCATATATTGTACTTACCATTAAGAAAATGAAATGTGCTTTTCACAACTTGTGAATGAAAGAAAAGTGATGCCTATACTGTGTATGAAAAATATTTCTTAATAGATTTTTTCATCAATGGTACCAAAATTTCAACTCTGAGTCTACCTTAAAAGCAGAAGTAGCTTCAACAAAGGCAAAAAAAACCTCAACATTGCTAAAAGCTTTTTCATGATGCTGGAAATAACATTTCCACTTGCTTCCTTTTAAATTAGCTTATCTGTTACAAAGAACAACATGGGCATTCAACCTTTAGACCAATGAAAGGACCCTTTTTTACAGAGAAGTAATCCATTGATGGATTAATTTAATCTAGAGCCCTTAATTGGTTAAGGGTCAGCCCCATTTTCTGCTATAGAATATTATTTTCATGTTTTAAAAGAGATTGACATAGACTTTTCCATCAAAAGGAATTTATTTCACTGACAGTTTGTCCAGTTTACTTAAACTGACTATGTTAGATTAATATATTGACTCCTAAAACTATTTTACACAAATGACAACAGTAATTTTTGCTTTGTACTTGAAAAAACTGAGAATAGGCTCTAACATTTTAGGGATGCTTTGGAGGCCCAATACATTCCAGCTGTTGCATGAAGCATACACCCAATTCCAAGAAAATTTTGTGCACTTTTTGTGCAAAGTGAAAAACATGAGCAATCAGGTGCTCTTAACTTTGCTTCTTTAAGAAGACCTGAGAAGGAGAAAGGAAATTTGGCATTTGGCAGTTTAGCAAATATGACATCAAAAACAGTGTTTATAGAAATAATCATAGTGATAATCTGTGATTCTGTGGTTGTTTTTTTTTTTTTTTTTGTTTGTTTGTTTGTTTGTTTTCCATTAAAAAATCGTAGGATCTGGATTTAGGTCCACTGAATCACAAACCTGAACTACCATTCTATTTGTTTCCTCATCCACAGTAACAATACAGGTGTCCTTCAAACTAGGCTGGAGAACAACTGCTAGGCTGAACTGAGTATTCAGTCTCAGTGCGCTTTTCAAGTGCTACAAAATGCTAACTGACTTAGTTATTTATATATTTATTCATATATTTATATTTATATATTACATATATATATATATATTTATAAAAACCATATTACAGGAACAGGTAAGTCCATTGTTTTTCTGTGGTTACGCTTCAAATCTTGAGCAATAGCCAGCGTATAGGTTGTATATTACTGTATAATAAGAAGTATTGATGTTTATTCTTCATATTATTTTAAAACAGCTATAACAATAGTAAATAATACCATGTTTCTGTTTACCATTTACTGTCATTGATAGTTGTAACATAAAGAAGTGCAATTTCTGGAGATGAAAATTTGATATCCTTGAAGATTTCACTGGCCATTATTTGCCAAACATCAAGATAATAAATCAGATTAGTTGGACAGTTCTTTGTTTCATGAAAACTAATATTCTTGATGTGTACAATGACTATACTTGAATGTGTTTTTAGTAGTAGTACAATTTTCTCAGGCTCTGTCCCAAAAGATTCATACTTTGTAAATCCAACGGTATTACATTTCTGAAGTAAAGTTCTTCAGAGTGAAACAGCCTGCCTTAAAGGCTCAATAGAAGGATCACTAAGGTACAAGAGAAGTATTATCAGTGTTACTCTTTTTATTAATATAATTCTTAAAGTAAGACAAAGATCACTTGATGAAAAAGCCTAGAAGTTCTGTACCAAATTGGAAAATAAGTAGATGAAGTTTAATTATTTATTTTCTTGCGCCAGATTCTTGTGGAGAGCTAAAGGGACATTCTGCATGTTCTTATATAAGTAATATTCATTCATGAAATAATTCATTTTTGAGCCACTGAAACTGCTATTTGATTGAAGGATATTTTATCTTTAATGTGAAAGGTTTTCTATGGCTGCAGTATCTTTGGAAGGGAGACAAGCTGAGAAACATTTCTGATACATTATTATCGTGAGAGAAACACTTGAAGTATCAGACATGATGACTTCATTACAAGAACAATGGTCTAAGAGTGGCAGGCATGGAGTATCATACTTGGATACACTGCACACCTAGGAATGACAAAATTGAAAATAAGAGTCTGCACAATGAAGTGCAATAAAGCCTGTATTTTGGTTAGAAAAACAAACAAACAAAAGCAAACAAAGCAAAAACAAAAAAAAAAAAAAAAAAAAAAAACCCAACAGATAAAGTTCATAAAATAGTTTGCTTCATTTACATGCTTAAAAAATAAAACACAAAATTTTTATTGCTCTTCCATTTGAGTTAAGTTGAATTTCATTGTATTGGCATCAGGAAACTGACATGCCTGAATATTAAGTGACTAATGAGACTTTTGCAAATCTACCATTACTGCTGATAACCATCCTAGAGAGATATTTAAGTAGGGATAACTGTAAAAGTCATGACTAGACTTCTGATCTGATGATTAACATCTCTGTGGTAGAAAACATTTCCACTGTGTAGTCACAGAACAAAGAAAATCCATGGATTATTATCCAGAAAATAATAGCTTTGTCCCATCTCATGAAGTCTTCTTCTCTATTTACAAAATCTGAAATTAAAACTGCTTTAGAGAAATGAGTGCTAGAAGAATGTGTACAGAAGAGAACACACAAATGAAAATAAATAAAGAAATTAGCTTGTATGGATGCAAACTTCACTTATTAAGACTCTACATCCATATCTCTATGATATATATGAATACATATGTGAATGGCTGCAGAAACTGAGTTCCTCCTCTCTCATTCTAAGCTGCCTGGGTGAAAGACATTTACGTTCTCAGACACCTACATTACTGTGCCTGAAGTAATAAATTCATAATAAGTATTCTAAAATATGAGCTCAATTTTGAGCTCTGTGAAGCTGTTCACAGTCTGTGCAATTAGTATCCCTTTGACTGTAAATAGTCTGCCCTCAAGCAGTATTTGAGACTGTGAATTCTACCATGTAAATAGGTCTGTGTAAATCCTTCACTGCTATCTATTTATGTTGTTTCCTTGTTTAACTCCTCAGGGTTTCAGTAACACAGATCATGTTTATGGAGTTGCCATGTATGAAAGTCCAATGTAGAAAGTATATTTTATTCCAAGATGGGACACTTTTCCTTAAAATGTTTTCAGATGCAACACGTTATGAAAGAATAATCGTTCTTTTTTAACAGATAAGTAATTATAAAATAACATCCAGAATTGCACAAATGAATTGTTTTCTTTTGCCCTATAGTTGATAAGATTAGTGTTTCTAAATTCTTTTTCTGAATGATCTGCCATCAGTGGTATCCAATGTCTTCTGTAGCCAAGAATGTGGCTCTGAGTCTCAGAGTTTCACATGCCATTGTTTTTACCTGTGATTACCCAATCCAAATGCTATAATTTATATCACATAAAATGCTAAATGAATAAACATGGATCTAGTGTGGCTTAATTTGTAATAGTAAAAGAGTAATCTAAGGATACCAAAACCTAAGGCTGTCTCATGTTGGTACACACATTTGCACCAAAGGAAAAATAAGTATCTTTCTGTGATATAACACAACATGACTGAATATTGAATTTTAAAATTAGATTTTACTTTATCAATTTATTTTCATTTTAGTTATTACTTTAAGATGTTTCTCATTCAGTTTAATTCTATTTAAATGCAATTCAAGAATTGGTTCTAAGTATGTAATTATATTTTGCCAATATTATAATGAAGTAATATATTTCTAGTATGAGTTCTTTGAGTAGCATACATGTTTTGTGCTTGATTGTGCTTCATACAGTTCTGACATAAGCTGTAGCAACACAGAGACATGGAATTTTGGTAAGGTCACAATCCCCAGCAAGTTAACTGTGGTGGGTATAAAAAAATAATATTATTTCCATAATGTGTTTGTAAAAGTTCAGCCTTCCCTCAACACATTTTATATTAAAATATATAGTGAAATCTGTTTTCCACATTTATTTTTTCTCCCTCTTCTCCCCCTGTGAATTACATTTAGCTTTGTAGATGTAAACAATGTGCAGGAAGGGAGAATTGGGAGTGATGGACAGGCTTTCTGCCAAACTTATGGTAAGGATTCCTACCAGCTTCACTTGCATTCCTAAGGGAGGTTTGTATTCAAGCAGCATGCTGTAGTGTGGAAGCCAGAGAGCTCTGTTCCTTGCCAAATGGACAATATTTTGTCATGATGTGACTAAAAAAATCTCCCTGATCTTTCTAAAGCACGCCATCCTAAATCACAAAAGATGAATTTGGCAGTTCCCTATAATTGCAGTTTTTAGCTGCGATACTTTTCTTGGCTCAGATAAAATAAAGGGAACGTTATCTTTTTTTTTATGATTGTTTAAAGTGGGCTACCATGCCCTTCTCTGTCTGACGAAGTGAAATGTCTTTGAAAGTAATTTCTTTAGGACTCTTCTTTCCACTTCCTGCATTTTATAAAAGCTTACACCTCACAAAGTTCTGCTCTTAGTAGGATTTGGAGCAGGTAGAAGGCTCTGGTTTTTCACTGTAATCCTCCTGCCTCCTCACCATACATCAGAAGAAGCCACAGCCAGTAATCTAATAGAAAGATTGCCAGTGAACAGGAAAAGTAAGCCCAGTTCAGTGATCTAATCTCTTTACTGTGTTGAACTGGAGCTTTCTGGAGTGGGTCTGGTCCAATGCCAGAAGTCAACTGAAGTGTGTGGGGGAGGGGGGGGAGGGATGGCTCTCTTCCGACTCTTAGGCTTTTCGTGTAACTATGACCAATGAAGAGAAATGACATCTTGAAGTTTTGTCTCTTGTTTCACTTGTTATGAAACCATTCTGTTTCTGTCTTGCATTGACTTGGCACATATGCTAATATCATTTTGTATGCTTCACAATTTAGGATATAAATAGAATAATAATTCTACAGTGCACCATTGATCATTAATGAGCTGATTAATTATTAAACAGCTTTCCTCTCCTTAATATAATACAGGAGCACTAAGATATCTACCTCTGGCTTTGTTGTCATCTGCCCCAGAAAAGTTATGTTTTACTTATGAAATACTTTAGTGCTGATAATGTAATAAGATTTTTGCTAGATTTTGCTCTATTAGTCCACTAATCCAGCCATTCTCAAACCTGATTCACACCATTTCTAGGCAGCTGAATAATAGATAGTTATATCAGCAAGGCTTCATCTAATCTACTGCAGTGCATGTATTAATATACTGTGGAGTATTACAGACAGCAGAACTCTCAGACTAGCTCAGTTTTCATTTCTCATGTGTTCATTTCTCATCTGTTCATTCTTTTGAATTATTATTAAATTTTGGACTTTTGCTGTAGATTTCCATGGGTTGAACTACATTTTTCATGATCTGGGCTGTAAACAATATTCCCATAATTTCCTTTGGATAATTAGATTGTTCCTGTGAGAGGGGTCTCGCAGAAGTTTGGGTGGTTGGGAGTGATCTGTCTCTGGCCAACAAATGCACAAAAAATCTGGCTCTGTTAACAAGGGCTTCCAGCTATGTACTGCACCCGGGAGGTATTAAGATCTGTTTCTAAACCAGATAATTGAAAACAAAGAGGAGTCAGGATGAAAAATTCAGATGTCCAAGATACATGCATTAAGAACAAATTAGTTTCTGCCCCTAAAGAAATACGAACCCCATGATAACTTTTAGTCTTTCTCATCATGCATCTTTGCTTTCCTTATTTCCATCTTTTGTTTGGTTAAAAAATGGCTTGCATGATAAAGAGCCTATGGGTCCTGCTGGCTTGTGGAGAAAGAGTAATTTCCTTAAGGAGGGGCGTCAGTTGCCCAATGATTTGTCATGAAGAGACCTAAAAAAGTATTCTTCCTTTCGTATTCTCTTTAATAGTAGTGAGAATAAAGCTATTTTTTTTCTATGATTTTAGGTCTGTTATCTAATAAATCTATCTGTGAAGTAGTCAGTCCATTACCAGACAGAAATCTTCTGATCAATTTATTTTTTAATCAGAAGATAGACAGCCTTCCCCAAAATAACTATCTTTTAATTAGCAGAAAAACATCAAAGGTTTTGGACTCTATCCAAATAGCATAAGGGCATTCTAAAATCTCAGAGACTTTAGTGACAAAACCAGCTCAATCTGAAGGGGAATTCATGGCCAAACAAGCGGGCTGAATGGAATGGTATGAAGTTTCTGTGAGGGATGATATGGGAGAGAGGAAGACATCAGAAGAAGAAGGATAGTGTGAGTAGTGTATATATCCTTCTTATGGCAAGGAATTCCTATGAACTCAAAAGACACTTCCTGTAGATAGCTTTATAAGCCAGGCAGTGGCTGAAATAAAAATCATGGAGGAATTTGGGGTAGGATAGTCAACAGCTACTCTTGATTCTGTTTTTCTTTGCTCGTAAATGGTAGCTTCCATAATGACAAAATTGATATTTTTTCATCTCCCTCACTCCCCTCAGAAGATCTTCAAATTCTAAGAAAATCACACATTTCAAAAAATAATTAATAATTAGAGCTGCCCAAGCAATAATGAAGATGGAAGTTGTTTTGGAACATCATAGTTATTCTAAGAAAAATGGCAAATTAATTCCTGACTTTTTTTGCAAATAACAAAATTAAATCCTGTGAAGGCCCAAGGAATATTAAAATAGTAGCTCAGTTTAATAAAGCAGAGAGAATGATTTAGGCCAAAAAAATTTAAGAAGTCAGTCAGAAACAGCTAATGGCACCAGAAAGCTGAAAATGAAACAAGGAGTTTGTAGGAAATGTAAAAAAAAAAACAACATAAATCAGTTTACTTGAGACTGGCCTGGAAATGTGATACTGAGAACAGCAGAAATGATGATAAGCAAAAAAAAAAATGAGCTACCATAGAAATCTTGGGACACATTCATGAAGTCATTTAGAAATGAAAGTGTAATCTGTAAGAATTACTGAATGATAACATTTTCCCAAGGCTTATAGGTAGAGTTAGAATTGATGAGTTTGAATAGGGGTTTGAGGACATGCCTGCGTAAGCAACACTTACAGTGTAGGAGGTTGGTTTGTTTGTTCATTTGTTTTGATTTTGTTGTCACACAGAGAAGAGAAAGAAAAAAATTAGTTGAGAAATAGGCCTTTACCATTAGTGAATAATGATACTGACAGAGATAGAAAAGAGAAATGATGAGGTGGAAACAATCAAGCATTCAAACAAGTCATATGAAGCAACTATGAGAGTAAAAATGTATTAGTTGTATACTGGAAGGGTGAGAACTTGTGGAAAATAAAGGCTCTTAACGTTTGCATATTATGTGAAATTTCATCTTAAGGACAATATAAACTTGATAGATAATAAAAACTTCTACTTGTTTTTCTGTGTAGATCAGTGATTAGGTGCTTTACTTGCAGTCTGACTTGATGTTTGTATTCTGACTGATGTAACAATTGAATAGAAATTCAGTCAGTTTGAATTGATTCATATTAAGAATCAATCTCTAGAATATGGGGCTTTAAAGCCTGATCAAAACCTCACTTGAATAAACAGGAGTTAATGAGGTGTTACAGTGCTTACCTACCTGTACAAATAGATCTCATGTCACTACCAGGCAGTGTAGAACAAGGTATGCATTTACTGAGTGATTTCAATATTCATGTGTTACACTAAGGAAAGCAGGGCAATCGTGAAGGAGTATCAATGCTGGCATCCTAAGGAGAAGAATTCAGCAGTGTTTTGTGTAGGGAAGATCTGGCATTTAATGACTCGGAATATTCTTACTTGAAGCAGAGCATCTTTTATAGCCTCCCCTTCCCCCAAGCTCTGCAGAGTTATGGAAAGCACTGATGTGCAAGCTTACAGTGACCTGCCATTGCAGCAGGCATTTTGCTACTTCCAACTGCTTATTAAAAGTTTTAGAAAAGCACTTTTGTTCTAGCTGCTGTTGCATCAAAAGATATAATCCACCATGGCATTGCACTAAGTTGCCTAATAAGAAATGACAAATCTTGTCATGTCAGGAATTTAACAAAGAATCACTTCTCTCTCCCATATTGTACCTGTTAAAAATATATACATTTCATTTTAAAGACTTCATGTTGTATAATAATGTACAAGATTCTGCAGTATCACTTCAGAATTGCCTTTCTGTGCAAGTTGCAATCAAAAATGTACATGGAATATTTGGCGTAATGGAAATGAAAACAGTTAATTGAATTTGCTATGCCTCTATTCCTTGCTATATAAGTTTTCTCTTTTTCTTCTTTTATGCCAGCTTTCTGTCCTGATGGAGAAATGACAGTTTGTTTTGATAAACTAAAATGAAGATAAAGGTTTCTGACTGAGTGGTTTGCTTTCTATTAATTTACCACAATTCATTAGCCAGGAGGGAAAGAGGGAGGTATAAATCAGACCTTGGTGCTTGGAAACTCAGGTGCCATCAAGAGGTGTGTTCTTTATGAAGAAAATCTGCTAAGAGTAAGAGTAAATTTTTATTTCCCTCTTTGTTATATCATGAGTAACAAGAGCTCTACTTTGGACTTTTTAACAGACTTCTCGTTATTTTTTTGTACTCTTGCTGCAGGCTTGCTAGGTTTTTGCTCTTATCTCACCATTTTTTCTGAGAAACACTTAAATGCAGCCCTAAGCCTAGCAGATTTATGAAGGTATGACTCACATCTCCTGTGAGAATGTCCTTTACCTGTTAGAAGCACTACCTTTGTGTCACTAAATAAATGATCCAACTCACCAAGTCTGAGTCCACCAGTTCCTGAGGAGAAGTTCTGATAAAAGAAGAAAGGTAATTTTTCTTAAATTTCCTATTTTGGAAATTATTTTGTCAAATCACCACTTATTAGGAAAACAAAGTTCATTATGTAGAGCTATCACTGAGCTTTTTCAACCTGAATGTGAGGCTGCTGTGGTGGGATTCATTTCAAGCAAGTTAAAATAACTGAAGTGTTCTTTAAAACAAGCTGCTCAGGCTCTATTTGTGGTTACCTTCATCAGAAGGGTGGAACAATTCCACTCTTTTACACCTGGATGTACTGAATCTATGCTGCCTGATGACAAGCTATTACTATTGCAAAGAAGCCACCACAGAGCTCCAGTAACCAGTTACTTAACTTGCTGCTGCAACTGCAGATTTGTGGTGGAAGGGTAAAGTATTGCCTTAAGTAACTTTCAATGATGAATAAACTGAGTTGGATATACATTCCAAAGTATAACAGGTGGAACTCAAAGATGGCACACACCAGCTTATTGGAACTGCATTTGTCTCTTTAAATGAGGTATTTTAATCAGTTGCTGCAGTAGGCAGCATAGAGTGCTACAAGCAATAAAACACCTCAAAGTTGAAAGCCAGTCACAGCAAATGACAAGATGTGTCCAGTCTTCATATGAAGATATGAGTAATCAGTGGTAGCAGAACAGGATTTAGTATAAACAGGATAATGCTAGGAGGTTTAAGAGCTCACGTCATGGAGAAATACACATATCACAGCTGGTCATGACTGAAGTGAGTCAGGGAGTATATCTTACAGCTAGCTGTGAATCCCTAAGGACATGCATAAAAGATTATCAGTCATGTAGAATTATGGACTGATAGTGGAAAGGGATTGTCTGATCCCATAAAATTCTGTCCGAACTCTGAGTCCAATCTTTTTACTCTTTGTTCTCTTTAATGATGGAAACTATGTTTCGGAACATTACCTCTCCCATTTCTGGGAGATGAATTGTCACTCAGACAAGTGCTATGATTAGAAAGCTGAAAGTGTGTGTTGCAGTATAAAAGGTAGCTGACACTGAATTTGTAGACGATGATCTACAGTTCACTGATGCAGAATTTAAATGATTCAGCACCATTGTGGCAGTAAGATGACTTCCTCTGAGTACCCACAAGGCAATGGGAAGAGAAGGTTGTCTGCAAAAAGCACTGTATAGTTAATGGAAATGATAAAACTGGAAGTCCTACTACCTTCTTGGACTACTCCTCAGCAAAGATTGAAATCTGGAGAATGGTAGAAAGTAGCACACAGGTGCGTGAGTTATGTCTACCTCAGAGAAGCATCCTCTTTTAGCATGGATTTCTGGCTGTCACAGGTGGGACAGAAAACCCAGGTTAGAGATTCGATTTGGGGCTTAAACCAGCTATCTACAGAAAGACATAAGGGATATGTGTCAACTCAGGATTGTAATGGATGTAGATTTGCCAGTGACTGTGGGGCCCTGTTGGACTGCTCATACACCCAGACAAATAGAGCTGATCTCAGGACTGGAATAAGTTTCAACCTTCAGTTATTTTAAACCAAATATGATAAATGTACACAACACAACTTTCAAATTCTAATCAAAAATGAGAATTCAAGATAAGTGTTCAGGTAAGATGTCACCTGAATTTCAAGTAGGATTCCTACATACAACGTTGTAATTACTGAACTTCAAATAACAAATTAGAATAGAACAATTTTTGTTTAAACAAACGCACAAAAATTGTAAACAGTTATGTAAATATAGGAAAGATATCACAATGTGAATGCACTTCTATTTGTATAAATGTCACAAAAGGAATTGCTCTGGAAAGTATTGGAATGGTCTCATGAAAGCAGTACATGCCAGAAAACACCACTAATAGGTTGTGATATTGAAAAACCAGTAGTAGATAATAATATAATGATTTCTTTATTCCTTCTGAATTTATTCCCTCTCTGATCTTTTGTTTTCAGGGCATTAGAACTGCAAATGTAGCAGAAAACAAGGGGAAAAGATGACTGGGAATATGATGGTTGTGGTTTTTTTTTTTCCTTTTGATGTATACATGTGCACACAAGCTTAATTTTTAAGCATTGCTATAAAGAATTTCTGATTCATGGCAATATGAAGCAGCTAACAGATGATAAACTTTGACTAATGTAAGTGTGAATATAATCTTACTAAGCTGGAGTTTATTTCTTTCTGCTTTTGACTGTCACTCTGAATTCATACTTTTGGAATAAACAATTGAAAGACTCATAAGTAACATTATTTTCACAAAAGGTCTTTTTTCATTTGATAATAAGTTTACGTGGTGGAAATCTGACCATTTCACTACCAATTTTTTCATGCAGTGTTCATTCAAGAATAAAGATGATTGCTGTAACAATTAGGGCTGAAATCGTTGTTCAATCCTCTCCAGAATTCCAGGCCTGGTATTAAGTATTAACAACTGCCAAATTTTAAAAACATCTTTATGTCCCACAGTATTGCTACATGCAATTTAATAAGATTTCAATAAAATGTACCCATGTTGTAAGGTCGATCAACACCACAAACACTTTCAGTTTGGAGAGATGAGGAAAAAATATGTTTAGAAAAAAAGTAATAAAAGGATGTCTATTTTGATATTTCTATTTGTAAAAGCTGTTTCTAACTGTCAAAAAGCTGATAAAAGCTACCTTCAAAAACAAAATGCATGGCTATGCTTTGAAGATATCCTTCAATTATGTTTTGTTTGTTCTTCCTCAAATTTGATCTTTTTATAACTGTAATGGGAATTAACAGGTCACGGGTTGTGTATCAGTGTAATGGAATGAATCTGTGTAGATATAAAGCATACAGAAATATAAATACATGTGTTACATAAACAGAGCTTGTTGTTTAAATAGCCTTGTTACATCATGAGAGCTATTTTTAGAAGAGTGTCACAAGATGACTCGTTCTGTGCCCGTTGAGTGCAATATGTGATTGATTACCACTAACAATAAAACCAGGAGATAATAGAATTCTAGCATTTCTCAGAAAATATCAGAGCAGAATCTGGACATCTTATCACGGAAAGGCTCCTCAGCTGATGTGCAAGGGATCTGGGTGAGGAGACCTGTAAGGAAAACCACTGTGTCTTGCTATGGGTCAAGGTCTTCCAAGGCACACTGATGTCAGGGCTTTGCACTACAACAGCTCTGCTAACCACACTGCAGCAAGATTCTTTGCTTGTGTGAAAGGGAACTGTGCTTGCTGGTTCATTTTTAAGCTCCAGTTAAGCAAGTTAATGACATGGAAAACCTATAAGATGCTCAGTCCTATGGAGAGATAGAGATGCTTCTGACTGTATGACAGTATTATCTTCTGATAACTGCCTCTTGGCTAGGTGATAAAATACTTTTCTTCTGCTTGGTGAGCACACCGGCTCTCTAAAAGGAAGTATAACAACAGTGCAGAACATAAAATGCAGTGGAAAACTGTGAAGGCGCAGCAACAGATATTACAGTATGCAAGCAAGAGTAGTTTGGAAAAAGTAACAGGGGAAACAGTGTCAGACCAAAATTTGCATGCTTGTTCACTGCCATTTGTGTTATAACTTGAGTTGGGAGGTTTACTTAGCAAAATCTGTTTTCAGAGCTTGTCTCTATGGTAGAGAGTCATCAGAGAAATGTATGGTGCTATCTTCTTATCTTTTCCTACTCTGAGTATTCCTTAGGACTAATTTCATGAAAAGAAATGTAGGTTGACTTTATTTCTGAAAATGTATTGCAATGTCTTTGCAATAGGTAGCTGCTGATAAGCGTTTTTCCCATTGAATACTAGGAGACAGACAGAAAAGGATAATTTTGCTTGTATTTAATTCACATATATTATAAAATACTTTTTTTTTAAGGTACTGATGATATAATCTTGGTTCTCCTTGACTGAGGAGGGGAAGAAAGGAAAAAGTAACAGTACAGAGTTCTTTAACTTTGGGTATTGGCATTTGCAGATAAGATTCTCTCATACAACTCTCAAGGTATCCTATCCACTGCAATAATTATTGATTTTTGTCCTTTTGTTTGGAAATAGTTGCTGAAAATGATATTTGTATTAATGAAAAAGTTGCATAGTTTTGTTGGTGGTGCTCCTCCCCCACCCATTTTTACGTGGAAGAAGTGCAAAATCTGGTGTATTATTTAGCAATGGGATGTTGAACATTTCTACCATCCTTAGAAAGAGAATGTAAGTTAGCACAGATGAATGAAAAACAGATATTTAAGTGTTTTGAGAACCAATACTAAGCATATTCTAGCCTATAGGCTGCAAGTCTTGAGATTGGGAAGAAATATTTTCTTTAAGGGTGCAGATCTGATTTGCTTGCTTTTTCTAATATAAGAAAATCATTCAACAAGATGATTCAAAAGCAATCAGAGATGACCTTACATGTGTAAAATATCCTTAAATCACCTGTTTGGGATACAAGTCAGTACTGACTCTGTAGGTATTTGCATTTGATGTTGTGTGACATAGTAAAAGGGCACTGCAGGCCTCAAGGTAAGTGAAACTCCTGTCTCTTCCATCCATCAGATGTGTTAAAGGCTAAATCAGCATCATTTGATTTGCAAAGCATAAGGGACTCCAAAATGTGTTAGCTTCAGGATCCCACAGTTCTTCTGAATATTTTTGCCTCAGTGTCACTTATTAAAATCAAGACACCTTATCTTTTCCAGTTCTAAAGTAAAGTAATAATGTTTAAATTGTTGCTGGAGTGGATAATTGAGGAATGTTTTACATTTAAACGAATTGTGCCTTATGTAGTTAGGTCTATGCACTGCATCATAAACAATTTGAGGGTTTTTTTTATCCTTGTCTTAAAAAGTGATGGGTGACCTTTTACAGCAAGGAGATCAATTATTCCTTTTGGTAGAACAAGAAGTTAACCTAACTTCAAATATAATGTTGAAATCTGTCAGAAAAACTCAGTTGAATGCACACACAAAGGAGAAGTATTTCTAGGAAACAGAAACAGGTGTTTGCTGCTGACCATTAAAGTATATCAGAAAGAAATAGCTGCAAAACTGTCAGATATTTGTTGTGGTGCTCTGATGCTTCTTTTCATGTTTTTGTTTTCTGTGGTCAACAGAGTTCATGAGAACTTGTTTTCGTTTTCAGTGAAATTGCTTCTGACCACTGTTTAAAGAAAGCCTTGAAAATATGAAGGGAGGACAAACCTGGTTGAGCAAGACTCAGAAAAGCAGGATACAAGGGAGAAACGTTACATATATTCTTGTGTTGAAGACTCAAAGTCTCAAGTCTTTTAAAGGAATATTAGAATTCTTTCAGTTAATTGAAAGAGGTATATATTTTTTTCCAGTGTTTGTGCATGGGATTAAATCATGAAGGGCTCTTGGAGCTGAAGCAGTGTGCAATTCTCCTGGCAGTTTTGGTCTGCAGTGGAGAACAGCTGTGATTTTAAAAGCAATAAGGTGTGCATGCAAAGTTCTTTTGTTATTCAGAAATGAAGCACTTATCGTATAGATCTAGTGGATATCAGTGTTAATATTTACCTATATAAAAACTTCAATCTTCATTAGAAATGACTGTTTTACAAGTATAAGGGACCTTAAGAATGCAACCAAGTTTCAGCAGCCAACCTTTGACCTACTATGATTGCATGGTTTAGTTTCTGATTATTAACATTAGAATTAAAAATGGTGATAGTTGTGTTTGCTTTGACACAACAGAGAGTTTTGCTTTCTCTTATGAGGATATCAAGATTTATCTTGCTAGGAACCAGTAGACTTGTACTAGCTGTATTATAAACAAATGGAAACCCCAGATGTGTTGTTTCTCTTTGCAATCCATTATGCTTCATCTTTGTGTGATCTTTTAGCAAATCCACACTGGAACTACTTCATATCGTTAGTAAATCACTTCTTCCCAGCTGTATGCTTGCCAGCTAGTTTCTGCAACGCAAACATGAAGCACAAAGTGCACTGGAATAGCTTGAGATGTCCTTTCAACTGAGGGATTCGTTAACTCTAAACAGCTGATTTTCTGCAGATTCCAAGCATTTTGTTCATGAATATTAAGAGTTATTTGGTGTTGAATAATACATTTTCAACCGTGATATTACAGGGAAAAAAAGCTGGAGAGGAGAGCAAACTTATATGAAGTCTTATTTTATAATTGTACGCTTGGATTTCCTGTGCAGTACCTTCCTGTAACTGAGATCAAGTGAATCTTAACCATACGCCTGAATGATTTTTCAGTAACAGAGAAAATAGGCTTGAAATTCTCAAGATCAGCAAGGTGTTATTGAAGAGCTGTTCCAATGCCTGACTAGTGAAAGCTTTATCCCAAGGCATAAAATAGCTTCTTTCACAGTGTTTGCAAGCTGCATAATATTGAATCAGCTGAGGAAAAGTATTTTTAATGACTATGGAAATGTAATTCATTTTGGCTAAAAGCTGGAAAGCTGCACAATATAACTCTAAAAAGTCAATTTAGTAGCAGGATAGAGATGCTTGATTTCATTTGCAGTCCTATGTTTTTTTTCTATGTACACTGGAATGGCTTTTTTCTAAATGGAAAATTATCTATGGGCAAGAGGTGTCAGAATAAAGTGTGATAATGTTTCTGTGCATTCTTGTAATCATTTGAAGTTGATTATTTTAAAGAAAATAGACTAAGTTCTCTTACAAACTTCAATGTCTTGTGTGAGCCCAGAAAGTTCCTGAGCCACCACATCTTCTTGCCTCGTGTCTCCAGTCAGAACTCTTTTCTTAAGTGGTTTTCTAGAACACTGGAAAACTTTTCTCGCCTAAGAACCTGTATGAATTTCAATATCTTCAGATGAATTCTGCTGACAAAAAGGAACTCCGTGATTTAAGACTTTTTAAATGCAAAAATTCTAGCTCCAATATCTTTGTTGTGCCCCATACTTCATTACAGATGCCTTGCTTTGCAATCTGTGTTTCTAATTATCTTACACACGTAGCTGTACTAAAGGTTATAAATGTGAGCAGCATGGATGTGTGAAAATCAAGTAGACCTAGATCAGCAAGAGATTTATGTACCTGATCAGAGCACACATGTAAAAATCAACATTAAAAGTTGATACTTATCTGTTCCTAGTACTGATTGCATTTGTAACATCCCTTGTTTGCTAGGCAATTTTTGAAGAGACAAAGTCTTAATACTGCTGACCTACTCAATACCTGGTCATATGCAGAACATAGCAAGATGAATACTACAGGGTTCTTTCTGCAGTAAAACCTGCCCTGGTGTTTTAGGGATAACATCCTGCCCAGAGGTCTGGTGATTTAGGGTGTATGACTTTTCTGTTACAGATTTACCCTGCAACTGCACCTGTGCTTGTGAGTAAACCACATGCAATCCAGCACTGGTGCTTTCCACACGGTCTTACTTTTAGTGAACTCAAGACCAGAGCTGCATGCTGGGATGCCATTCAGAGCACCCTGATTAAAATGCTCATCAGAGTCCTCTGGTAGTTAGCGCTCCAGACACACACAGTGCCTGTTTAGGGTCAAATGACACAAATCTTACTGGCAAAGACTTTTATGTTTCAGTTTAGATATATATCTTTTCTTCTGGATCATAGAGAAGAGCTACTAGTGTCTAAAAATAAGGCACTCACTACTTTCCAATAATTTTAGGATCTTAGTTCCAAGAACTATGCTTGTTCCATTCAAGTCAGTTTATATGCCCTCGTGCAAACAGCAGTCATTATGGTACTTTAAGGATGTGTTGCAATGACACTGTAATTTTTCAGCAGGGTACTGCTACTGACTGTTGTCATGGGAAATTTATATTTGCAGCATTTTTAAGTAGGATGTTTACTGGTTTCTTAGTGAACTGCAGCAAACTGTGCCATTGTATCTTGTGCGCTGTTTAACAGAGAGCATAGCACTAGTGAGGAGTTTCACTGTACCATGAAAAAAAATCAACACCAAAAACATGCTGTATCTCTTGCAGTTTTCAGTCATTTTTCTTAGAAGATGTATGTCAGGAGCTCACTTCACTCCAGAGGAAAAAGCTGTGACTGAGATCTAGGTGCTCAGACCTGCTAAGTAGGTGCTTCAGTCTAAATCAAGGGGAAGCTACGGAGCCCTCTGCTTGAAGAAAATATACTTTCTTACCGTTAGGGTTTGGTTTCTAAGAAAGTCAGTGAAAGACTCCTTACTTTAGTGGTCTGGATCAAATAGTAGGAACTGCTGATGGTGAACATTTGAAGTATAGCTTTCAAAATAGAAAGATCCACCTTTTTGCATTTAAAATTTGCAAATACTGCTAGGGAGACATTTTTGAATTCTTGTTGGTACTGAATCATAAAATCTTTAAGTTGGAAGGAACCCCCACAGCACAGATTCGAGGGTCAGGATCGCCTCTTTGACCTGCTGACCACACTTCTGTTGATAGAGCCCAGAACATGGTTGGCTTTCTAGGCTGTGAGGGTACATTGCTGGTTCATGTCCAGCTTCCCATCCACCCTACAACCTCTACAATTCTACAATTCTGTGATGTGCAGTACTATGTATTCCTTGGAAAGGAAAATAAGTATTAGCAGGGTAATGAGAATTCTGTATTATTAAGTCTCTGTAGGAAAGTCTGTCACTTAGCTTTCCATTTTTTAATTGGAAATGGATCACCTATAATTTACTTATTCTTTTAGTGCTGTGAACCAGGTACAATTCAGAAAGCATTGGGTGCAAAGTGCTAGTCTGAAATAGCATTAGTACTGTGATACATGGTTAATATAATTTTGATGCTTATAGCAATTACTTAGAATATATTTAACAAAGGTTCAACAGAATGCAATTATACTTATGTATAATGTGTGAGAGAAAATCATGAAGCTATAACATTTCATTAAAATAAATGTAAAATGAAGCAGTAAGTTTTTTTAGGTGTTTTTAACCATTGATACTAAACATGATTATTAAATCTGTCAATGTCAAAGGCTATGGCAGTAGACCATCTAAATTCATTTGTGTTATTACATTTCTAGTTTTTTTTCTCTCCTCAAATCTATTTTGGCAATAGGAACCTCAGGCAGTCAAAACTCACTATTTACCTCTTCTCTCTTAGACATTCGGTTTATAAGATTGGCTTAAAACATAATGAGATTTTAAAATACAAGGAATATGCATTACTTTTTATGTACCTTTTAGTTTTTCAGCCTTTAGGACTAAATAGATAGTAAGATTAACCTTCATTAAAGAAAAGCTGGGAAAAAAAAGCCCTCAGATTGAGGAATTCAGGAACTGGAGAAACAACTATGTGGCTTGCTATCTATCATTATTTAACACAGTCTTATGATGTGATTAACTTGATCACTTGTAATGTCTGGGTACAGCAGTCAGCTAAAGCAGAGTGGAAGATACCTGACTGTTGTAGTCCAGAAAACAAACAAGCAAACATGTATGAAGCTTTAAGCAGTAGTTTAAAAGACAAAACTGTTAAATGTGCCAATTAACACAAGTAATATAAATCTTGGATAGAATGCCTTCATGCTTAATACTTGTTTGGTAGTGCTTAGGCTCTGTTATCCCTACTTATGAGGCAAGCAAGTAGCACCAGAAAGTTGGAGAAACGTTTGAAGGCATACTGCTTATTACAGGTTAAATTCTGTCTCAAGGTATGCATGGTCAGCTTCAGTCTCATTTATTTATTTGGCAACCTAATCTTCTGTAAGTGTTCTGCTTTTTCAAGGAGGACGCTATTGAGTTAGTAAGTATTTATCAATGCTAAAATCTTTTTAAAACAGGGTCCTTATCTTCACTGTTTAAAGACAACGCTTGCTGGCCTGGAGGAGAGAGACATGAGGGGACTGATTGTGTTCTTTTTATTTCTCTCGAAAGACAAGTAGGAATTTATTTATAATATATTCCTAGCTCTTGCTGTTACTGAGAGATCTTTTGGCCTCCCAGAAATGATATTTGGATATGTAATTAAATTTGGTGTAGCTACAATGTTCTCCCAAAGTTTGCAAAATAGTCCTTCAGCACCTTTATGCACATTATATAATACAGCCATTAAACACGGATTATCTTTTGGAGGAGAGGCAAAGATTAATGACTCAAACTAAAATGATGAATTAGTTGTGTGTGATGAGATGCAGTCTTGCAGCAGTGTAGGAAATGGAATCCGAGAAGGTAAAAACTTTCTAAAATGAGATTAATAGAGCTGCAAGCTTAAGTTTAAAACAAAACAAAAATAACAAAAAAGCCAACAGAACCCAACATCTACCTAATCTGCACAGAAGGAAAAAAATACCTCTCTTGCACATATAAAGTAGGCATATGTAAGGGAACTGTTATGTCACAGCTTGAACTGATTAGCACCTGGTGAAGGGCATGAGTGGCCCAGGTTGCACCAGGTGCAAGCAATCCACCTGCGCTTCCCTAGTGATCAAATGGGGGTCGACCCTGGGCCCTCCCCTCCCTGTGCTCATTTAAGGGCTGACCTCCACAGGGAAAATATTCCTTGGATGAAGGTTGCTTACTGAGAGTTGTGTTCTACAGCAGGAGACTTTATTACCAGTTAGGTGAGTCAACTTTTTCTATATGCATTATTGATATTCTAAATGGTGCTTTGTCTGGTATTATAAAGTACTTATCAGAAGGAATTTTGTTGTTTCTGAGGCCCAACAGCGTATAATGACTTCTTAGAGAAACTTGGTTGGTAACTATGATTTCAATTGTGCTGTGCTAAGCCTGCTAGTAATCTTAGAAAAGCAGTCTTCATGGGAAGAGAGCTTACAAAAACTGTTCTGTGGAGTATTCCTGAGAATTCTTAAAATAAGAGCATGCAGGAATGTATTTTCTTGGTGTAGCTTACTCTTAGTGCTGAATTAACTTCTAGGTGTGGTGTAAGGAAGGCATTTCTCCCCATTTTTTTGTGACAGTGTTTGTTGGTTTCTATTTTCTATTCCTATACAGATTTTCAGTCTGTTTTCTGAGGTAATTTGAGTGCTCGTTCAGTGGAGTCCCTTCCTTTTAGGTACTGTATGTAGGATATTCCCACCTGTGTAGCTGCGGCAGGTGGAGCCCATCTGGGGGCACTACAGGAGCAGCAGCAGGTGCTCTCAGCTGCTTGTACAACTCACTTCAAGAGGGGACAGTGCCCTGGCCTCATTTTGTGTGATAGAGCCTGGGTTTCAAACACTAGATGACAAGTGGTGGGAGAGGCTCGTGTCTTTGTGCTGGCTGTGCTGCATGAGCAGCTGTTTACAGTTTGTTTGTGTGCTGGGGCAGTGGAGCACAGCCCTGGGCCACTAGCTGGCCTGCTGGCTGAAGTGCTGGCAGCATGCGATGCAAAGGGACAGCTTTTTCACAAGTAGTTATTATCCAGTGTACTTGCAGAGTTATAGGAATCTAGACTTGTGTTGGTGTCCTAATGGAAGCTGACCTCCTTTAGTCTTTTTCTACCTCAGTGTGAGCAGTGTATTAGGATGAGTCCTTTTACTTATTACTGCTACAGAAGATGCTCTATCTTAAGGGTGATGCTTATGGCTATCGCAGTTTGTGCTCTGCTCTGATGAAATGGTGTTTGCTTGTTTCCCTTCTTTAAGGACGTGCTGCAGGAAGGCAAGTGTTTTATCTATAACTGTTATTTTGCATAACAGATATTTCTGTCAGTACTGTCTGGAAAAAAGATGCATTCATTTCTAAATTGGTGGAAAACCAATTGTAGTGTAAATCCCTAGTGTGGATACCAATTAAGATGCGTTCATCCTTGAATAAATCAATTTGTAGACAGGGTTTCTGTGCCACTGGAAGGGTAATGCTTTCTATAGGTGTTTATGAAGAGCTGTTTTAACACATTCATTACTTAACTGAATTAGTTTAGGAAGTACTTGTGCAAGCAGTATCTGCCAGCAGCTGAGGAGTGTCCTGTTGTCTACTTAGTCGCATTTTCCTAATTAGCATTGCAGCTTCTTCCACTAAATTAGTTAAATCTGGATTAAGGTATTAAAGCATCTGAAGGCACCGACTCGGGTATGTGAGCAGTCCAAGTTCTTTATTACAGGTTCTAATACTCACGATGTAAGTCTTCAAGGTCCGTCCTGTAACTTTTCATCCCCCTACGCGTCAACAGAACACTTAACAAGTCCTCTTCATGTCTAGGCACTAACTGCCTGCACAGGTGCTCATCAATCGGAGCTAAGAGTTGTTTCTATTCACTCGCTTTTTCTCCAGTTTCACCACCATGCGGAGATTACTCGCTTCACTTGACCTCTGCTTTTGCCTCCAGGGGGCAGCCTTTGTTTTCAGGGTTCTTCTTCCACACCCTGTAAGACTTGTTTCTCAGCCTCTATTCTGAATGTTGTTTTGAATATCTGAGTATGTTTGCAACAATCCTGTTTCCCTTCACTTGAATGCTGTCCTTAGAAATTATCCCTTCTTTGGCAGCACATTAAGAGAATTTGTATCCAAGTGGTGGACCTCTCTTTAAATAGAGCACAGGCTTTTCTTACTTCTGTGCTTCTTCTTTGCGCTTCTCCTTCTATATCCTATATGCAGTGGCGGCATTAAAAATACAATATTTTAGAGTCCTGTGCATGTAAAAGCTGCTATGAATAAATAAAGGTGATCATTCTGATATTCTTGTATAACTTATTGGCACAGAAGCGTGGGGATTTTTTGAGAACACATTGTTTTGTAAAGTAGGAATTTTTTTTCTTAGCTGAGGATTGAGACCTATTTTAGGGTTGTGGAAAGATCAGCAGTTCAGTTCCATTAAGATGTGGGAGTAAGTAAATACTTGCAGACAGTAATTACAGCCTGTTTTTGTTTCCCTGCCCAGGAGAAATGGAGGTGCTGATGCCTGGGGAGGAGGAGGAATGGAAGGGTGGCAGGAAGACTGATGAGGCGAAAAGGGCTGCATCTTAAAACTGTTTGAAGAACGTTGTCATAAGTGGTTATACCAAGTTCGGTGTTAGCTTGTGGTACAGGAAAAACAGCACAGAGCTGCTCGGTGATTGATGATTCACTCAAGATTCAGTTAGGGGAAAAAAAAAATCTTTAAATAAACAGAGGAGCTGTGTAAAAGGTTTCTTTATTCCTGAGACATACCTGAATCCCATCCCACGTTACTGTTTGGGATGTGGCTGCTCAGTAAAGTTGGGTCACTGCTGGCAGCTTGTTTCTGGCTAGGAGTGACTGGTCCAAAATCACTATGTTGTCCTGGAATGAGAATATATGAACTTCGTGTGTAGCCAGAAGGGTGCTTAGTTTTACTGTTTGATAGTAATGCATTGGCCATCTGCACTATCTGCTCCTGCAGCTTGAATACAGCTTTTGCCTAATTGTTTCCTCTCTGAAAGAACTTAATAAAATCTGCAGTAGATGAAGCAGTGGCTGACAGTTGCACAGTTTAGCACATACTGTGCTTATCTCACAGTCAATAGGACTGCCTCAGTCTGGAATAGGATCTGGTTGAATATGACTGTCATCCATTATATTTTTTTTATACAGAACTTGTGTTGCCTACAGTGGGATTTTTCTTTAAAGATGAGGGCAGAATGCATGCAATACTCTGAAACATCCTTAAAAATATATATATACCTGCATGCCGAATGTTTTCCTTCATATTAAGTGCTCACTTCTGAAGAGAGAGCACTGGACTAACTCCAGGAAACAACTCAAATAGGGACTAAATAAACTATCAGCACACAAATAGCTTTTGTTCATGGAGCATGGCTTGGCATGAGTCCAAAGATTAAATACCTGCCCACAGAGGGTCTTTGTTGGAACTACTGAAGTCAGTAGGAATGTCAGCGTGCTTAATGGAAAACACATAGATAAGGCTCAGCTCAAAGGTTTTTGATATCTCCAGAAGAGATTTTTCTGTTCACTGATCTGTCTCTACTTTCCCTGTGAGAATGGTTATCTGTCACCTGCGTGGAAAGATGTTCAGCATGCTGGCTTCAGCGATGTCATCCTACTCATCTGGTTTGTAACTGATGAGTTTTGAGGTTGAAATTCTTGACTTAAACCTTAATGAGAAGAGAACTTATTAGAAAATGTGGTTTCATGGTCATGTGCATGTTTATATTGAGGCCTAGTGAATAAATAAGGGATTACAAAAATCACAGTTCTGTTGCTGGGTCGCCTTCTAACCTGTATGTTGACTGAGGATGCGGTGATTTATCTCCTTTGTGGATCAGTGTGACTTGGGATATGAGGAATACGATGTATGCCTTTGAAGCAGTGTAGTCCTGTTTGCACATCTGCACTGCTGATAAGTGGTAATACTGTTGGGCAGTGTCTATCATTTTTATGATAGATGGGCCTGAGCTATGATTTTTATGTGGTTCTCTATGTGAAGTGGGTGTTATGAAATCATGAGAGGAAAGCATCAAGTCTTTGTCTTATGGCAGGAAGGTATTGAGCATTTAGCAGTTGTGTATGAATTCTGAAGACTCCAAATGGCTTATTATAGGTCCTTGTTTTTTTTTATTAGGTGTTTTTAATCAAAAAGCAACCAAATAAAACCCTGTACACACACAAAAAAAGAGTCCCTAAAATACACCTCCCCCAGCTGCTTAAAGTATATCTGGATGTGCTTGGTGATTGAGTGTAATTGACAGGATGTCCTGGGTGACTAGAAATTTAGTGAAGAAAATCTCTTGTAGCAAGTTACATCTGGAAAATTATTATGGAGAGTGCTTTGAATACAGATTTCTACTCATAATCAATGATTCAAAGTAAACTTGTTAACAGGAGATGCATTTGTTTGTGCTGCTGCTCTGTGCCTTACGGACAAGTTCTGAGCTATACTGTAACAGGCAGAGTAAATTCTTTTTGAAGTATGCTCGCAAATTCTATGCAAGTGATAGAACAAAAAATAAGCTATCTCCATTTTTACAGGTGAACTTATGAAGCTTAAGAAGCTTGTTTAGAACTACGTGGACTGCTAATGGTCCTACTGAACTAAACTTGAGACCCAGCTCTTTTTAATATCCTGCAAGCTGTGCAGCCTGGTTATGATATTTCTAGATTCCCCCCCCCCCCCCCCTCAGAAAACCAAGTTAAGACAGTTTGTTGGGGAGTATAATCTGCTTCCCACCCAATGTATTGGTAGTATTATAGCCCATTAGAATTTATCATTAGTCTAAATTGGTGCATCACTTAACCCCAGGGAGCGTCACCTCCAGGAGGTGGCCTTCTGAATCTGCTTCCTTTCATGCTTTCAGACAGTTCCCCTCAAGGTTTATTGTCCAGCTAAATGATTCCTGTGGTGCTTCAAATCAAATGTGTAAGATTGCTAAACTTTGTGTGAATGCTCTTTTCAGAACTGTTCAGCAAAAACTTCTTTGAGGATATTCCAGCTTCAGGAATGTGTAGCAGAGGAGAAGCAGATGGCAGTTTGCCATTGCTGCTTTGTGGTATGTCTGCCTGTGGAAGAAGAGAGAATCGCTTCAGGAGCCTGAATCACAATGTTGAAAAATATCAAGCCTTGTTGCAGAGTTTTTGACTGTGTTCTAGCATACGTTGCTGCTGAGTTGGCCACTGTAGTGGAGCTGGATTTCACCTGTTTCTTTAAAAGAAACAGTTGACTCCAAGTAGCTGCTGTAAACATGCAAATGCCTGCATGAGATATTAGTAATGCATTTTCACTGTAGCAATTAAACATAGAATTGATGGTGGTTTGGATTTGATCAGGAGCTTCTGAATTGTTTATATGGAACCTCAAAGGGTGGGTTTCTGATCTATGGCTTTGGAAACAATACATAATTTTTTCTCTTCAAGAGAGGTAATGATCCTGAAGATGCAATGTACGTCTCAATGGGGACCAGCTTTCCGTGAATGGTTTCTCTCCCACAGTTTGTTCCATGTATTCAGTTTCTCTTCATTTTGTAGCAGAAATTGTAAATGGATAAGTATAATTCCCACAGCAATTGCATTTTTTAACAAATTTATTAATGGATGCTTTTTCTGAGAGTGTCAATAGCAGTCTCCTGATGTTACTGGAAGTTGTATTTTGCTGAGTTCATCCTTATTCTTACCTCAGGGTAGAACTGAGATCAGTGGGATGTCCACAAAGACTTACTTTAAAAGAATAGTTTAAGTTTCAAAATAAAATCAGATTTCCACAGTAACACTGAGGGTACTTGGCTGCAATTCAGTGTCCAGGTTTGCTAGATGGTAAACTTGGCTTGATATCCCTTTTTGTCCCTTGCTAGAAGGACCCATAATCTCAATTACTGTTAATAAGAGTTGCTTCTACTTCATCAACCCCTCTACAAAATGATTCTGTACAGTTTTGAACTGGAGTAGTTAACAGGCTCACATGGAGGAGCCTTACAGAGCTAAGGGCATAGTAACATATGCCAAGACAAGCAGCTGATACATTATCTGGATAGTACCTCTTCAAATGGAGATGTTGCTGAAGGAAGCCTACTATGGCAACACAGCTGTATAGCCATCAGTTATGAGTTGACTGCCTGTTTGCATACTTGCACTGTGTAGTAAATACAGGTGTTTTCTCTCTTAACAAAGACAACTGAGTTAACTAGTCCAAGTGAGAAAATTCATCTACTAGTTAAACTTTAACTTACTCTTCTGGGATCTAAAAAGGTAACTGCTTCTTGAGCTTAAATGCTTTAAGGATTTAATTGCTTTGTCCAAGACACATCTATTAGACTGAACTTGGATCTTATATTTCTCATTTCAGACTGAAAAAACACTTTTTTACATGTTGTTAATAACCAGTGGAAAATTTTGCTGTGTCACTTTCTGCTTTGTATTCTGGTGAAGGGAGTGCAGAATTCTGGATCTGTTCCTTCTGCAGCTTATTACCATATGTTGTTTTGTTTAAAATGGCAATATGTGAACTAAAATTAAGAACAACTGAATAGGAGTTATTTTCACAGCTGTAGGGAGTAGAGGTGAGAACAGTGTTTTACTGCCTATATTGTCTTGCATTGTTTTTATTGGAATCCTTATGATCAAGCATAAAAAACAAACATACTTTGTTCTAGTTCTTCAGGAAAGTTTGTTATGTACTTGCACTCAACTCTAGCATCCTGAAGTTGCAGCCAAGTTGTGAAAGGTTGATAGTGTTCACTAAGCACTCTGTTCAGATGAAGCAGTCATAGACACTGCAAGGTCACCCTGTGGTTAATGAAATCTTACGTTCTGGACCATGAAGTATTTGTGGTTCAGACCCATAGTGCTCTATACAGAAGAGTCCTTAAATCTTGTTTGTTTCTGAACTGTTGAATGACTTTCCACATTGTCATAAAGCACCAGTTCAGAAAAGCTCTTAAACTGTTTTATATCTACCAGAGGCTTCCCATGCTCTTTTGTTTGTGCATGTTTAAGATGGGATGAGCCCAAAGTTGGATTCTTTGGAAGTGTCCTCTAAAGAGAGACATAAACTGTCTAAGCTAACAGCAAAATAATCAGTAATGTTGCTGGAGCAGTGAGTACTCTTTCTTGCATCTGATATTTTGAAAGCAAGAGGCAGGCAGTCAAGATCTCTCACTGAGGGTATGATGGAAATGAAAGAAAATCTTTCAGACTTCAGCTGTTTGGTTAAAGGAGAAACTGGGAGATGAGTGAAATGAGAGTATCATTTGGATGCATCCAGCATTTGGTCTTTCTCTGATCAGTCGCTGGAATGAGGAAGCTCAGACAGTGCTTATGTGCACCATCTGAAATATCGAATGTGAAAAAAGCCTTCTATTTACTCATTTTTTCCAGAGAAACAAATATCTAATTTGATGTCTTTTGTTCACAATGACAGATAAAGCAGGCTTACTGCCCTCTATTTTTTAGGTGTTGTGAAAGGGAGCCTGCCAATTATATTAATTATACCCGCAAATAACGAGCAAATCAGTATTTCTGGATAGAAATGAGTACTGAATATTTGAAACTGCTTTCTAAAACTTAATGGAGCTGTGTTTCTCCGCCTATGAATAGGAACAAAACCTGCTTGGAACAAAATTAGTAGTAATCTATTGACTTAGTTGTGTAGGATACAAATGTAAAATGGTACATAGCCACGACTCAGTGAGTAATGCAGATGGGCAGATCGCTGTAAGCAGGCTTTTCAGTTAGGTAAAGCAATTTAGGTCTTTCTAGTTGTCCTTCCTGAATACTTTTAGATACTTTTGTAAAATAGCTGTGAGAATATGATGTGTGAAGATTGCAGCCTTCGAGCATCTCTCATCTCTCTCTTCTGTTTGTAACGAATCTTAAAAATACAAAAACAATGTTTTCCTATGAAATGTTTAGTGAACTGGTTCTTATTCATCTAGTAATGTTTTTCTCTTCTCCTTTGAAGTGCTAGTGCTCTTAAAACTTGACAAACAGCAATTGAGTTATCCTACTCTGCTTTTAAAACATTTTAGTGCCTTTAAAAATGTTGTTTTGCCTTTCCAAAATGTTGTATCTACACAAGAAAGCAATAGCATTATTTTTCAGCCTTAGGAAAATTGGAGGCTTGCGTCAAAGAATGAAAGAGAATTTGTTAAGGGGGCCTGCTCTTGCCATCTTGGACTTGTCAGTGTGTTGTTCTGTTATGAAACCAGGAGACTTCCTTCCCCTTCAATTATGGTTTTTTACATTTATAAATATAACTCTGTTTTCAGTAGCTCTGAAAGGCTTCTACTTGAAAAAATGAATTTTTAAATTGGAGAAAAAATGCACTAATCCATATCATATTCTTTTAAATAGTCTTGTTAAGGCACTAATCTTTTATGTTAAGCAGATGACTTGGAGTAAGAAATCATTTCAACTGAGTGGTTAAGCTCATATCAGAATTTCAAAATCTATTGAAAATTAATCATTGGAAGAAAAGTAATTTAGTGATTGTTGAAAGGAAATAATAGTTTATCTGGGTCTAAACATAGGTTAATTAGTGGGATATGACAGGGATGTTAGAACTTCTTAGTGCTTCTCCACCTGTATTACTGATGTGTCAGTGTCATTCAGGTGAACCAGAGAACAGTTGGAAATCACAAAACAACTGTGTGAGGGAATAAAGTAATATTTTTTTCAGCATTATATTTTTCCTAGGGTTTATCTTTTTTTCCCCTCCTGTTCGTTTCCAGCTTTTCTCTGTGAAAAGAAAATACTTAAATCAATGATCTGCTCAATTAAATTGTCAGTTTACTTGGAATGAGCATCTCAGAAAGGAAAGGGAAGATGCTAACTAATACAATAAATTGTTTTAATTTCTATCTCTTAAACAGATCACATTGTTACCATTGTGAATAAGATGTGAATTATTGAAATACTATTGTTTAAAGCACATAAAGCAAGCTTAATGATCTCACTAAGAGACTTTCAACTAAACCTGTAGTTGATGATTCATATTACCTATTATAGGCATGAGTAGTTTGCAGTATGAGTGCAAGAAGCCCTGATTCTTTATGTAATCTCTCTTCTTGGGTATTTTCAGTGATCTTAACCTGACATCCGTTTTTCATGTGCAGCAACTTCATTTGTGCAGCTTAGAAATAACCAAAAAATGTGCCTGCAATCCTGGGTCCCAACTTGTCTGCACTGCCAGTGCTGGCAGCGGATGTCTGCATATATTTGCACTGATCTGGCACCCTTTCTTCCACATTCCATCCCCCTGCTTTCTTGATTTCTTGCCCAGCTTGACTAACTTCCCTCAGACTGTCAAAATTTCTGTAATAGGTGAGAAGTCTGGGTACTGCATGTAACAGATTTTTGCCTTTGGGGCATGTAGCATTAACCTTTCTCTGTCATTCAGATGAGTTAGGACACTGTCCTGCTTTAATAGGGCCAGATGTTTCAAAGTAGCAATAGAGGTTCTGCCTAAACAGCATGATTTAGATGACAAAGCAGTCCCAGCTTCTGTACTTCTGTATTGCCAAGTCAATTAAGAAGATACTGCTCTTCCATCATGCCAGGCTGTAATCTGTCAGCCAAGTAAAGGAATGACTGCAAATGGGAAAGAGGAAAGAAACACGTGGTGTTTGTGCTAGGATTTTGCTTTGAGGGGAAAAGGGACTTGGGAGCCAGCTAGAAGCATGTTTTGTTCTTATAGACTGTGAAAGTGCCTCTGTTTGGACAGTTAACATATAGACAGTTCTGGCTTATGCAACTGAAGGTTCAACATCAAAATCTCTTAACTGTCATACAAAGTATTTTGGTACAAATATTACTTGATGTTTTGTCTCAGACCTTGTAAATCAAAAAGGACACTGATACTACTCATGTACAATTGAAGAGCATCCTTGATGTGCAACCTTTGTGTTAGTAGGGTAACATTTATGAATTTATTTCAAGAAATAATATATCTTTCTGAATAAACAATTTCATTTGTCTAGAAAATCTATGCCTCCTGGCCAAACTCTGGACATATTCTTGGGTGTTTTAATTCCTGCTATTCCTTGTTTGTTCCAAATGCTGAAAGATAAGCGAGTTCCATCCTTCAGACTCAGTGGAAAGAACACATAAGTGAATACTTTCCTGAAACTGATATGTTGATGTAGGTTTAGCGTTCTGCCTGCTCCTTTCTTTGTTTTTTTTGAGATTCTTTTCCTCAGAAGTTTAGAAAGATGTGCCTACTTCTTGCACTTTCTTTTTTAAGCTGTCTGAAGAAGAGGTGAGGATATTTGTGTGTTCAAAGAGTTTGTTTGTGGCTATATATAGGATAAATGTAACTGAAATTTCCCAAACATATGAGGCTCAAGGAAAGGTTGTATGGGGAAGATAACTAATCCCCAGTATGGGTACAGATGTAGGCTTTCTGTGTCCAAGGTACAATTTCTGCAGAGGTCATTCAGGCTGAGAAGGGGCAGCTATGCAAAATTCCTATCAGTGCTGCCCTTGGGTTCTGTGTGTAGCCTTCGTGTTCTTTCCCTTATGTTCTTGTGGTATCATAATCATAGAACAACTGTATAACCTGTTCTTATGAAACTAGTTTCATTAAGGTGAGACTGTGCTGACCTATGGTCACTTCGATTTTATACCAAAGTGGTGGAGAAAACAAACAACTTCAGAAGTTGGAAATATTAGTGAGAGGTGTGTATGGTGTACTTATAAAATTGAGTGATTGTTTTTGTATAATATTTGTGCTATTTATTGCAAATTACTATATCCTGCCTTTACAAAGTAGCTGAATATGTTAATTACTTAGGGGAACCTGAAAATCAGCTGTTCTATCTCACTACAGCTGTGTTGGTGGTAATGTCAGCTCATCCTTCATTGCTCTTTGTTTTTGCCTTGCTGATGGAGTTGTGGGCATGATTCAAAGTTAGCTATTAAGCATAATTTCCCCTATGTTTATTTTAGTGGCTTTGTGTTCAGCATGCTTCACAAATTCGTGCTTCCAGCTATGCTGACTTCATTGCATTAAAATAATAATGAACATTAACCATGTACCTGTGTTTAGTCAGTTATTCATACAGTTAATCCAGATTGTATCAGTCATTTTGTATGACTGAAGTATGGCAGGATGGTCACTTGGATTCCAGGAAACCAGGTAGTTTCAGACTTCGGTTTCTTCATTTCCTAGATAGTATGCCTTGCTGATAAAATGAACGAAGGCTAGAGCTGTATGACAGAAGAAAGCAGAGTGATTCTTTATTTCTGGTCATATAACTGAAGAAAGCCAGCAGGAGGAGAGATTTGTGCAACTGTTACACATTGGAAGCCTGTTTAAAAATGCTTTTTAACTGCTCCAGAATAGCAGCAATGTATTCATTAATAATTTAAATGGTATACTTAAAGACTTCACCTAAAGCCATTGGCTGCCTAAAATGGACAGTTAGAAACTGAAGTAAATGCCATTAAATCCAAAGTCTGAAAACAATTTGACTAGCTTTTGAGACTAAAAGAAATGTGGAATGCTCAGCTTATGGTTGCTGCTTTAGGTACCCGAATGGTGTCAGGATAGTGAGGTAACTGACATCTTAACTGGATGAACTCACCATTACTTCATAATTGTGTAAACTCTAACATAATTTTTAGCATCTTAATTAAGGAGATACTCCATGTCATGCATTTGGAGGCAATTTGGTCTTCCCATTTTTGGTCTGTATTTTATAGATGTAGAGCAGAGAAGTCTTGCATGCACAGTTTTCAGCTCATAGTTATTTTGGATGATCCTTTTTGATACCACCAAACTCCTTTCTCATAAGCTGTGACAGTAGGGAGATAACACTTTCTGTTCTGTTTCTTGTGCTAAGTACACCTTTATGAATTCAGGTTGGTAATTCAGTGCAGTATCAATATGTCTAGAAGTACTTGAGTAGCAACATACATGTATTTGTTTCCAAACTCGCTATCTTTACAGACTGATTTTCCTGAGTTTTCATTTGCTAGGTTTGAACTCAAATTTGTTTGGGGGATTTCCATCACAAACATCCAGCTAGATCCATGACTTATCACATAAAAATGTGAGGAGGGGGAAAAAGCATTTTCTGCTATTCAGAAAATGTTGGATGTCTGTATTATGTAAGTCTAAAAGCTGCTCTTTAAAAAAAAAAAAAATCAGGCTCAGCAGGAGGCATGAGTATGAGTAATCTGTGCTCTGCCTTGTTTGAAGAAATTGGTTTTGAAAGAAAAAGCTATGCAAACTTGAAAGTACCTGTTTGTAGGAGTCTGGCAGTGTGTTTATTTCCTTCTTATCAGAGGGACGAGAATGGATATACTGTTCACTTACCCAAAGTTCTGTTGTAGAAAGAATTAATTCCTTCTCACATATGGGATTATTGATAACTTAAAATTATATAGTCTGTTCTTTTATATAGTGTGTTTAAAACAATGAGATCTCTGATGGAATTATTTAACAATTGTTTATAATGTAGTATACACAGGGGCCAGTTGATGTACAGGCTCTGCATTACTGGCTCTCCAACTTCCTAATTCCTCATGGACATTATTTCAGTGCTTTAATAAAGCAGCTCTCAGCCCCTACTCTCCTCAAAGCAAAATCCAAGTACAAACACCGTAATCTTTATTAAAGAGGGAATTATTGTTATTACAGAAACTAGTATATCTGTTTAGAAGTTAGACCAACCCATTTAATTAGCTTGTTCATAAGTTTCATTAAAGTTCCACGGTAGTTGTTTGATAGGGCAAGAGATTTTTGATGTCAGTCAGTTTCTCTTGCCTGTTTGTGGCATCTGCCTATTGTACAATGAGTTTATGCAAGAGGAACGCTTCCAAAGTTTAGACAATTATGTGTAGATGGGGGGAGAAGGGGAAAAAATACAGGCCATACATTTCTCAGCAGGAGTCTAGGATAGCTTCACAAGTGGATGTTCTTAAGGTGTTTAGGAGTTACGTATATGTTAAGCTGCTGGATTTGTGTAATATTTTCATGGGAAACTGCTGTGATTTCAAGGGCACAAGACCATTAAGGCGATGTAATACCTTTTTTCCTTCTTTAGTAAGAAGTGAAAGATGACCCTCTACCTGTTATTAAATGCTCCTGGGGGAAAAAAAAAGGAAAATGGAAGTAGCCTTTCTGCATACTGTATGGGACAAGTCCCTTTACAATTTTATTTATACCATGCTATGGACTTTTGAAAAATCAGCTATGCCATGATATAAGCTGCGGGATAAGCCTAAAAGACAAGTATGCCATTGTGGACACACAGATATTTCTTTTCTATCTCTTTCAGTATAGAGGCAACTCCAGTGGATGTTGATATTTTTACCAGCTACCCATATGGAAGGAGCTTCCTTTTCATTGCTAAAATTGTGAATAGTAAAGTGATCATTAAGCAATTCCTACAAGTCAACTCAGATCATTAAAAAATAAAAAAAATACAGACTCTAATGTCATAAGAGGTAAATAGAAGATAATGAGGACTTGCTGCAAACTCTTCTATTTCTGCAGTGAAACCAGAGCAGATTCTTTTTCCCAGGATACTTGATGGGTTTCTAAATCTGCCTTCTGTCTTCCAAGCCTATTAATATGCTTTACTCTATTAATCTGGGTTTTTACTATAGATACAAGAATGTCTGCTTGGTTAAATGGAATGCAACATGCCCAGTAGTATTCTTTTTCAAGCAATGTCCACAACCAAATCTATTAGGTGACCAGAAGTAGCCTGACAGACAGATTGCTGCCATCCTGTTACTGTTTTTGGTTATAGTTATCTTTTAGGTTGATTTCTGCTTTGAAACAGACTTTTTAGTAACAAAAACTAATTTTAAATGGAAACAGGAAAGCATAAAAAAGCACTACTGAGATAGAAGTTTGCAGCACAGTTTAGGAGATACAGATATTGCTGCAATAACAAGATTACACATTCTTCATATCATTATTGCTTCACTTCTGTGCTTTCACTGTAATCTGCAGGAACTGAATTGGGACATAGTGACTCAAATAACAGCATGTCTGCACTGTGAACAATGGGAATTCTGGCTGTAAAAGATGATGGATGTTGCCCAGTAAAATGGGAAACTCAGTAATTCACAGAATAACTGAATCAGAGTAACTAGGGTGGGAGAGGGGAGGGAGAAATCCTGAGGCAAAGAAATATGAGAAACAAAGATGTTTAGGATGGAAGTAATGGGAAGTAGTCTGGCTGTTATTTTGATTCATCACCAGACTTCAGTACTGTATCATTTATTAATGAATTTTGTACTAAGTGTGAATGGAAGCTAACAGAAGAAAATAACAAATGAGAAAAAGTACCAGTCACGTTTTCCAGATGTCAGTATATAACAAGATTTATACACTTCTGGTAGTCTAAATGGCTGAAAAACTGGGATCAAGCTGGGAACCTGAGTATTTTTTGGAGGGACTTTTTGCTGCCTGTTGCTTTCAAGAAGCTGAAAGGTAGATTAGGTAAAAGATTTTTGGGCTATAAACAGAGCTAGCTAAAACTTGAATATTTGAGGGAATCCTTGTAGTCCCACACCATCTGCTGCTTAGGGCTCTAAGGAAGTGCTGTTATTCCTGCTGGACCAGTTGTGCATACAGTCATGTTTATTGTATCTTTTCTGTTTCCTTCCCTGACTACTGCCCGTATATTTTTGTTTTGTGTATCCTTTCAACTTTCCCTTGAGTTGTTTGGTGTAACAGCAAACATTCTGATTTTATTCTTTGAAAGTAGGCTTAGGTAATTCTATGTATATAAAAAAAATCCAAGAAAAAACAAGGTTTTTGTTTCAGTGCCTCCTTTTAGATCCTAGTTATAAAATCTGGTCTCTTTTTAATTTGGTATTTTCCTTAAACATTTTTTTTTTTGAGGCTGTTTCATCTCTTGGAATGGGTTTAATATTTTCCCTTTTTTCCCTATCTCTGAATGTCTGTACAATAGTTGTTTTACAAATACTTTGAAGTTACCTTACTGGCTACTGAAATAACTTGTGACTCAGTGGCATGCTTACCATACCTGAAATATAGTTACAGTTACTGGCAGGGCTACCCTGGAAGTAATGTCTCCTTTTTTATTATGTTGGTCTGTTATGTCAGAGGTGGTGGTTGGTGGTATGGCAGCAAAGGCTGAATCTTACCATCAGTATTCTGTTACTTTTTGCTGCCATGGGACCCAGGGCCTCTAGTAGAAGTTAAGTCTTCATTAGGAAAGCCTTCCTGAAAGGCTATTTTTATAAAGAAAATGAAATTAATGCGTTGTATGATGCAATTGTTTCCCAAATGTTTTTGTTACCTTTTTGGATGTTCTTTGACTGTGGGAACAAACAGTATACATTGAAGATCAACTCATTTTCTTCTTCTAAGGTCCCAAAGGTAACGCATCAACAGTAAATTCATTGCAGTGTGCTAATGGAAATAAGCTGGCCAGGCTGGTCTCTTGTGTGTTAAAAAGGTGCTTTCCTTTTTACTCTCAAAGGTACCATGGAAATAACTTATCCTTTTATGAAGAAACAAGCTTTTGATGTGAAAGGTGGCAATCACAAAAGATGTGAATCTTTTGTGAAGATTTGAAAGGAGTTAACAATACAGGCTGGACTTATATGCCCTTGCTGTGATATTTGAGAGAGGGAAGGAAGAGAGGAAGTTAGCAGTGCCATGAAGGAATATGGCATTTCCAGTTTTGATTGTGTGCAAAAGGGCTGAGACCTGATGTCAGATGTTGATCTGAGAGAATAGATCTGAAATTTCTCTGCCCTATAGATAAGTGATAAGTAAGCGAAGCAGTATTCAACTATGGAGCCCAATTATTTAATGGCCTCTTTTGTTTCAATAACTTGACTTTCTGAAGATAGGTGCTTCAGGCTGTACTGAGATTGAAGGTGTTGGGCTCTCCTCTCCATTGAGGAGGTTGAGAAATTCCTCCCTCTGTGAAACGCTGATGCACTTCAGGTTCTTAATGCATTCCCCATTGATAGCCAACGATAAGTAAGGGGAATCAAGGTTTAGGAGGCTTTGGTGGAAAATGAATTCAGGACTGTGTTGTGTTGTTTGTATCTTATTCCATGCACATTGTAATGTTCTGTGCATTTTTAAATGGGATGCTTTATAGAACTAGGTTATTACTTGTTTTCATTTATAATTTAATATGTGGCAAATTTTTTAGGTTCTTCTATTTCAGTTGAGATGATGGAGAAATGAATATTTCTTAAGAAATCTAGAATGAGAAGCTATATATCCAAGAAAGTAGCTAATACAACATTATGTTGTCTGTATTTGGCTTCTTCATACAAGTTGTTACAATTCAGTATTTTGAGTTGTCCACTTAAAAAAAAAAATAGAGCAAATTGCTTTTTTGCAACTTTTCTTACTAAAAGAGTAAGATTATTACGAAATGTTCAGGAGAAATCTAAGTAGTATGGTATGACTTCAGTTCAGGCAAGTAGCTTTTACGTCTCCCTGTCAATGGGAATGCAAGAGACTGAAAGGAATGCTTAATCAGCTCTGAAACTACTTTGAAATCCCTGGTAGGGGTTCAGTGCATTTCTTTTGTTTTTGTGATTGATGCTGGGTATTGAAATTAAAACACTTTTGTCTTAGGGATGTTTGCCCATCACCACTCTTTCTGATCGATAGGGATGAGATCTGAACATCAAAGGTGATTTTGCATTTCGACCTTCATTGTATGGATTGATGATATTTTCAAGAGCTTTCTTTGCTTTTTCTTATACATCTTTGTTTGTTTTCCATTACTCCTTTTTCTATAAAAAATCATGCTAAATTTGGAGGGGGGGAAGTACTTTTTCTCATCTCTTATTTTGATTACCTGTAAGCACTTACCTGAAAGTGCTTTCAGTAGTGAAATACTATAGATAAATACTATAGATACATTCATCTCTGGAAATCTTTAAAAAGAAAATCTGAAAAAATGCAGTAACAATGATTTACATCTGTGTTTTTAAGCATTCTGCTTTGATTAAGAACTGTTCCATTTATTTCAATGGTCACTCGGTCACCTTCCATTTTATCCATAAGAATGGTATTAAAATATGTGGAGTATTTCACTTAAATGTAAGCCCATTATATGATGAGAATCTCAGTGCCAGAAGACAGCCTCTGTATATGCTCTGAGATACTACTGTATTCTCCCTGAATGTGAGAATGCTGGAGGTTTGTCTTGTGCTCTTTCAGAGAACAGTAATGACACTAGAAGCAGTACAAAATATTTTCCTTGCTTTTACCAACAACACTTCCAGGAAAAATCTAGTTCTAATGACAATCTGTACACATCAATCCTGTTTGATCTTTCTTGCTCTTTTATTGTTCCACTGATACTTTTCCATTACTTTTCCTTTATCCTCTGATCCTCTTCAAGCTGTCATTCTGGCTCTGGCGTTTCTGACAATTTGTTGTTTTGGTGTCTTGGATTCTGTTTCACTTCTTGCTCAGAGGAGCTTAATTGTGAACTAGAATGGAGGAAGGAGGATGATGAGAGGCTTCCTTCCAACAAGCTTTTTTTTTTACCATTCTCTGAAATTAGTGTTATTCAATTAATAGTACTGATCTTTTCCTCTTTTTTTCTTTTCCTTTGTGCATACCTATCAAATGAATGAGGAATGTTTTATTTCTTAATCTGTTGCTCCATTTTCCTAAAAGTTATTTTCTGGTTTTGAGGAGTGTCTTCATGCTAAACAGACTGATACCTTGTAAGTACTTAGGGCATCATGGCCATTTACCCTGGGTTACACAAAGTGTTCCAGAGGACTGAAGGAAGGAATAAGAATTATCCTTGTGCCCTTTTCAGTGTGAAATGAGTTATTCTTTCCTCTATCTTGATGATATGCTTGAAACTACCATTTCTGAAAGAACTCTTTTCCTTTCCACAGGGAACCCTACTACCTAAGGCAGACAGATTCATTCAATACCTGGAAAATTAATAGAGATGAAATGATAGCAATGGAACAAATATTGCATTACCTGTTATTTCCTGTGCTTTTCCCTCCCTTACTTCACAGTCCTTTTGAGACTGAGTTGAAGAGTTGCAGATGAGTACACTTGTATGTTTGTTTCAGAAAGATATGGAGAATAAATATAGTGGGTAGAACAAGGAGTAAGCTTGAAAAATTTAAATGTAGCTGCATTATAGCTTGCTAATTAACAAGGTGGCACTTGCAATTTAATAAATATCTGATAACTTCTGACAGTACTGCAGTATTTCTTAAAGACAAATATTGTGAAAGTAAAAAGAAATCATACCTGTCTTTTTCTTGCTGCTTCTCTTTTCCCTTTAGAAGTCATCACAAGCTAATTACCAACAAGGATTAGCTTTTTCAGTAGGTTATTCTCACAGCATGTCATTTGGAGCTGAACTTTGACTTCAAACAAAAGCAATCATTGAAAAGAAAAGGAGATTAATCAGCTAGTATCGAAGGGAACTTGATTACACTGAACTAGCACAGCAAATAACCCTTTGCATTTGCAACCCCCCCCCAAAAAATTAAACTAATTAAGATTAGGGAGTAGTGACTGTAAAGATCTTTGTTTCTCTTTGCATTTATGTTTTACAAATGTCTCTCTTGTCTGTAAGAGACTCTTGAAATATGTGATTGACCTTAAGATAACCTGATTTCTGTTGTCCTTAGCCCACATAGGTTGTTTCTTGGAGGATTTCATCCAGGCTTTTTTCCTCACACTTTTGGTTATATGGGGATTGCAGCATTGTACTGTGTGATGGGAAGTGGTCCAGGTGAGAATGCATGTTTCCTGTGGATCAGAGAATGAGGCAGTTATCTTCAGTTTAAAAAGTATTTTAAAATCCCACTTGACACCTTCATTGTTGTTAGCCGTTTCTTCTCACCCCTTCATGTAAGGGGTGGGTAGGAAGTGGTTTGCCTGTCACACAGAAACAGGACCTAACCTTCTCTCCCTGGGGTGAAGAAATACTTGTTTAAAAAGGTGATGCCTGAGAAAGTAGAAGGCAGAGAGAGGAGAAAGCCCTGCATGTCAGGAAGAGAACAGAACTAAGACTGTCAGAGACAAGGCTTTCACACTGTTTTCCAGATTGCAGCCTGAATTCTGCAGTTTCTTGCTGCCATTCCAGTGCTGGGGAGCAGAGAGCAGTTCTGAGTAATTGAGCAGAACAGGGTGATGTGCAATGTAAACCTGGTGACATTGAAGAGGTTGAAAGAAGATCTCATCAACATAAATGTTTTCTGAATGAATGTTTTTCTTTTTTTTTTTCCTTAGGAGATTTAAAGGCCCTTAGGAATAGATTAATACAGATTTCCATTAAGTTCACGTTAATGGAATATAAAATCCTAAATTCTGTTTGGGACAGTTTTGCATGAGTGATGGCACAAATGATCTTCTGCCGTTTCAGTTTAAGTGCATACAGAGTTTCTGTAAAGTTCTGTAAAAATAAAAAACATTACAGTCCAAACTCTGTTTCTGTTCTCTCAAGGAGTATCATGGTAAATGCCTTAAAATTTATGAAGAAAATGTTATCTTCTGTCATTCTCTTAAGAGATTAAAATTTGAGTCTATTGCTTTTTTCAAAACTATTGCCTTTGGTATACTTCTTCATGTAATGAGTCTCTAACTTTCATCTGTAGTTGTGGAGACCAGCAGTGTTTGCAAAGATTTTTTTTTTTTAAGGCAAGAAGTGCAGTTTCTGTGGTTGTAAGTATGGTCAATTAATGATATTTCTGCACTGATTAAGCTATATATTCTGCCTTTTTTTCTACTGAGAGCAGGAATATTGCTTTTGTTGTCAACAGATATTGCTTTGTTCATCCTGAGTGCTTCTCAGCATTAATTAACTATTAATTCCTGTTATAGGCACAGAAATCCATTACTTTCTTTACCTAATTTGTGTGGGGATTAATTCCAGTTAGGCTCTTGTCCCAAAGTGGATTTCCAAGAGATAGCAGGAAAGACAATGTGAAACTACATAGAACTTTGCTTACCTGTGTGTTGGAGCTGAAAAGCAGGGGGTTTGCCCTCCTTTTCTCTGTGTTTAGTTCTAACTCCTGAAGAGCAACTCGCATGAATCAGCAGTCCTTTCCTTGCTACCCTGACTCATCTGATGGCACTGCACAGGAATGAGATGACCCCTGGTGTACCTTTCGGATAGACCTGAAAAAAGGACTACTTTTGATGTTAGAAAGTATCAGGATTTTGGTGAATGGAGGTTTTACTTTCCAAAATCTGTTTTGTTGATTAGTCCAGGAGTGAGTTAGAAATGACTTGCACTGAGGAGTTAAAACCATGGCAACTGTGTGCTAAATAAAACAGGACAGGTTAACAGAAGTGATAATGAACATACTTGCAGGAAACAATCAGGTAGCAAGAAGAATGCTGAGCTTTTGCTCAGTTTGAGGGATGCTGTGGATAGGCTATATTGGGATTTGAATGTATGGCTTATGCTTCAGGCACAGAAAGGTGATGATTTATACCTGTGGACTGTACTAACCTCAATTTCTTGCATGGATTTTCTTCTCTGGGAAAGTGATCTTACACTTGAGTAATGAGCAAAGGATAAAATTGTTTCTTCTCACATGCTGAAACTGCTAAAGATTGCTCTGCTTATTGTACTGCTCAGTACTTCTTAATGGGGTGAATGGGCGGAAAGGATGAAGTTCCTCTGTTTGGAGGAACAAAAAGCAGCAATGCAAAGCACCTTTATACAGGTGTTCAAATTCCAAATGTATGTTTAAGTGCTCTTCATCTTTGCTTGCTCTCCATTGGAGCCCTAGCTTGAAGTGAACCTAAATCTAAATAAACTGGCTGGAGGTTGATCTATTCTTGCTTCAACCATATGACCTTTTTCAGCTGTTTTTTTGCTTCACTTTCTTTTCTGTGCTGCTGTCACATGTATTTGCCCTTGGAGACAAGGCTTTTTTTCTGACTTTACCAGTACTGATTTTATTTTTTTTTCCTCAGAAGTTGTCAAATTGACAATTCAAGCGGTAAAAAACAAAGTCTCTATAGAAATTTTGAATATGCGTTGTTACCAAATACCTTAAATTTAGCTTCACTACAATGAAGAAAGAAACAACAAGAACTAACATTTCATTGATCGTAAAAGAAGAAAAAAGAACCATGGACAATGCTAAACCAGATATTGTAACTGATAGTTTAAAAAAAAAAAAAGTTTAGTTCAATGTAATTGCCAAATCCCTATCCTCTTGTTATTGACCATCTCATAGCTGGATGAGCAAATACTCATCAGGAGTACATGTGCTCTTGATACACTTGAGCCTGTAGCAGAACACTTCAGCGTGCCTTTGTAAATTGGGAAATGATACTTGTCTCCCTGAATACAGGGGACCCTGGATTTGTAGTGCCATTACAGAAAAGGAACCTCTGTGTCTAAAACATGGGGACTACACATGGCATACAGTAGCATGGGTCACCGTCCACAATCTTGTATGTTCCAGTGACAGTGTTCTTGCATATGTTTTTTAATGCAATGAGATTTCAAAGTTGCATTACAATGTTTGCTGTTTAATTTGCCTTTCTCCCTCTTTTTTTTTCTATTCATCTTTGATGGTGAAAAAATAAAGACTGGACCGAGTTAGATGATGTGCTGGGCATTATAAAGAATGATGTGAGCCTGCAGATTTTTTTTTTTTACCCTTAAGTTATGGAATATCACTTCTATGCTTAGGTCTCTGTAGACCCATCGTCTGACCCTACTGCAGTTCCAGTGGAATCTCTGCAGTTCTGCAAATTCCAGATTATTTAGTGATGTTCTTACTTGCTACAAGCTGCTAAGTGAGAATTTGAGAATTCCATTTCTATGAATGGTTAGGATCACTTTAAACATTTATTAAAGTTTTTTGTTTGCTTCCACTTGAGCGTCTTTGGCTTGACGATCTGGTTGCCTT
The DNA here is from genome assembly GCA_023055505.1 of Callipepla californica brunnescens. Lineage (NCBI taxonomy): Eukaryota > Metazoa > Chordata > Aves > Galliformes > Odontophoridae > Callipepla > Callipepla californica. Next base: position 9,233,730 of record JALIRH010000013.1, read on the forward strand.
GCTGACTGGGTCATGTGTATTTTTTTTTATCCCCTCTGATCTGACAAGTTGTCAGTTTTGTGTTGATATCTCTGTGGTCTCTTCATATTCTTAAATATGTTCAGTTTCTCCTGCTAACTGTTCTATCTCGCTTTAAACCAACCAGTGTGTTTCTTTTATTGCATGGCATAGCAAAATTATATCATAGTGTATATGCAACAGTATTTGTTCTGAGTCTTACTCAGTTGGATTATACTAACAATTAGCACTTCTGTACAGCTTGAAATGATTGCATAGGGAGGCAAATGGAGAAATAATTTCTTTTAAGTAGAGTGAGAGCTGAAGCAACTCAAGTTCTATGGTGTGTTGGGATAAGAGTTGGTTGAAGGACTGCATATCATTTTCTGAGAAATGTGCTTATGTATTTTAAGACACGTGTTCAAGTTAATATATTAGATAGACTTGATAAATTGATCTGTCCTTAAAGCAGCAGTGTCACTTTACCTGAACGTCAATGAAAGTCAAATGTCTCTTCTGTTGAAATCTGTGAGCTCATTGCTTCAGAAAGATACCTAACAAACCAGAAAGATCCGCTGTGTTGTGAAGGAAAGTCAGGTTGTTTTAACAGACCGTTTCATCAGTAATTTCTATATAGTATAATTCTATTTTCTAACTCATATGGAAAAGTTCTCTGCCACTACTGCAGGGTCATTTGGTTTGATTTTAAACTAAGTATGCTTTAGGAAAGCATTTCAGTCTATGATGTTGAAAAGTCAGAAAGTGAAATAAATGCCATATGGTGGCTTCTAAAATAATGCTCGCTTCCTCTGAGTCCATTTCTGGTGACTGCTACTTCAGGACTGTAAAAATGTTTGATAAGTTTTCGGTTAAAAATGTTGATATTGTGTGAATGTGTAAGGAAAAGCTCAAAGCTTTACTGCAATTTTGCTTGAGAACATAAAGTGAACTCAGCTTTTAGAAATTATTCTGCTGCTGTTTTGCTGTTGCCTGTTTTGGATGTCCTCCTAACCGTACTGGATTCGGAACTCTGGCACTTTTCTTTTTAGCCCATTTGGAGTTCTTTTCTGTTACTTGGTAACTTGTGATCTTTGTATAAGTTAACATTTAACTGTTCTCTACCAAATCATTCAACTGATGATTTAAAGGATGTGAAGAACTGGATTCAGGATAGATTCTTCTAGAACACAAAATGCATTTTCAGCCGGCAGGAAACTGTTGGTTACTGCCCTTACATATAGTTTTGTGCCCATCTTCTGTTGTCCTCACTGAAACCAACTTTCCTAGTTTACTCGTGAGTGTCGTGAGGGACAGAATAACGTGTATTACCAAAGTCAAGACACATTGTCTCTAATGCCTTCTCTTTATCTGCTAGGCCTGTTATCCTGTCATGGAAGACAACTGGATCATTTTGATGTGGTTTGTTCCTGACAGATCTATGTTGGCTGCTTTTTATCACCTTTATTATCCTGTAGGTGCTTTTAAATTCACTCTTAAATGATCTGTTCTAGTATCTTTTTCTACACTAAATGTAGACTGGCTGTTCTATAATTTTCTAGGACTTTTTCTTCACTTTAGAAATATTCATAAAATCTGCTCTTCACTAGACCTTTAGCACTTCTTTACATGTTCAGCTCTAAATGGTAATAATTACTGATTCACAGATTTCATTGGCAAGTGTACTGTATGCCATAGGGTGAACTGAATCAGGTGCTGTCGACTGGGATATGTTTTCTTTATCCAAATATTTTTTTTACCCTTTTTCTCTTTTTTTTTTTTTCCAGCACTGTGGCCTAATCAAAATCTATTCTGCTCTAATGCCCAACATTTAAACCAAATGACTGAAACTCTTTCAGAGGTTTACATGCATGTATTATAAACATCCTGCCGTATTTCCCATTTCAGCTCTCCAGGTGAGCTTTAACAGCTTGACAAGGCACTTGGGTGGGTTTCAAATAATTACAGTTATGCTATGGAACAAATAAGTCTATAACTAGTTTAATTTCAGCCTCTGAAATTGATCTGTGATCTAATAGTAGCTGACAATACATTTGAAAAAGGTGTGCAAATGGGAAGATGATATGCCCTTCATTCTCAAAGCCTTCTTGTGAATAAACATGAAGTCAGTTTAATCTGCAGCATGATCTTTTTTTTTTTTTTTTTTAATGAAGTTCCCAAACATAAAGCTTTTTATGTCTAAACCTTTATTGGTTGTAAGGGTGGATTTTCTCTGAAACTTTTTTCCTTTTTTGTTCCTCAAGCAGTATTTACAATGATTTTTAAAATTTTGGTACACTTTTTATTTTGAGGAGTAGATTACATGGTAATCTGCTGTAATTTGTTGTTTACTTTTGGTTATTTTTTATTTCTATATGCATAAGTGATTTGTCATTGAATGTGTCTTTTTTTTCAGGTGCCTTCTATATTACTCAGCTTATTTAAACTATATGGATTTAAGATTGCTCAGTTTTTTTTTTTTGTCTTATTTGAGAATCTCCCCTCTTCCTAAGCCAGTTTTTCAGCATTTGCCATTCATTATGCAGTGTCACTACATTTAATGGTAGCAAGCTGAATATGCAGTGTTTTTAGCAGTCTGAGACACTTCACAAAAACATCAAGAGTCCTCAAGGACAATCTGGTCCCAGCTGATACTCAGACAGTGGAGTTCAAGGCCTCTTAAAAAATATTTAGTCGCTGACTGTTTTGAGTATGCTTGCTTGTATAATGGTTTGCAAAGACAACACGGTTCTAGGAAGACATGTTTTTGAGGTGTTATCAGGTTTTCAAAACAGGTATGCAGTCTGTAATGCAGTTACTCTGAGAACTGATTTGAAAGTATTTGTGTGTGTGTGTATTTAGAGATGAAAGAGGCTCTTGCTCTGGTTTGGTTGTGCAGTACTTGAGGAGTTAATACAGTTGAGAAAAGTCTGTGAGAAGAGAAATCAGTGCAACCATCTCTTCCCTTGTTGCATTTTCTCTTTCAATGATAGAGAATTGAGCAACGCATCTTGTCCAAGCTGTGGATAAGTTAAGCTCTACACATTGCAATGTGTAGAGCTTAATATTTTGGAAGGGAAATTCTCTCAGGCCTTCTGAAGGCTATGTATGGGACTAGCACTTATTCCGATACAAATAATATGAACCATTGCTCTTTTCTATCATTAATGATGATTCTGTATTATTTCCTGGAATGCATACCCACAACTATAAATACATGCCTTGCAATTTTAACTGCAACTTCTGCGTGCTGTAGATGGGTAAAAGAAAGGCTTAGCCTGAACCCTCTGTACTCCAAATGGATGGCATTCAAAGCTATTTACCTCCTTTATTTCACTTTTTGATTAAGTGGTTATCATAGAATGTGGTCAAACTAAGAAAACTGAGTTCTGTTTTGCAGCATCTTCTGGAGCTTAACAGTTTTGTTTCTATTGGTGCTACACTGGAAATTAGCTTCTGAACAGTTTGTAATGAAAATGGTGGCTGGCTGAAAAAAGCTGTGGGTGCCAAATGGCCGTAGATGTGAGAGGGAGATTGCAGTCCTGACTTTAAAGATCTGGAATGGGATACTCTGGCTGTTTCATCCTTTAGATTTATAGTTGTAAATCAGGGTGAAATGCAAATCTGAATAATCAACTTGAACTTTGCTTTTACCCATTCAAGGCTGTTTTATTTTGTATGGTGTCTTTCATTTTTGCCCAGCAGTCTGTATGTGCTATCAAAACAAGTGTTTTTACCTTCAGTGAAATTTCATTTTGACTAAGATTTCTGGTTCTGTCAGTATTTTCTCTTTATTTCGCCACAGTTCTGTATTCTGTGGGGATTTCAGGCAATGGAAGCATTGATCAGCTAGGGGATACTGCAGTCTTAATTGGAGGGTTACTGTAGGCTGATTTTCACATTTCCCTGAAAAGTTTTGCAGCCTATTTTAAAGGCTCATGTCATGAAGTAAAATAAGGAGAATAACAAATGTTTAGGGATGTGCTTGCAGAAGGTGAAACTGAGTATCTGAGCTTCTGTTGGAAGAATCATCTAGCCTACAAACTGCTACTTCATATAAACATTAGTATTTTAAGTATTTAATATACTACTTAAAAGGCAGCACTTCTTACTGGATTATAAGCATTGTTATTGTGTTAAGTGATTTGTCTTTTATTGAATATCCATGATATTCATTTACTTTTCTGTAAATTTGTCTCAAATGTTAACTCAAATACTAAATTACTTTGTTCAAAGAGGATCTTTTTTCACCTTCATGGAAGAAGAGAACTGTGCTTCATGAGAACTTTATTTTGAGATAAAGGGAGTGTTCATTTCTCAACTAATTAAAAGCTCATTCTGGGACATGTAACATGAGTGAATTGAGTGTTGGACTCATTCTGCCACCCTGATTATGTAGACAATTGTTGAATAAAATGTCCGGTGACAGGGCTGCTGTGCCTTTTGGAAGGGTTAATAGAGTAAAAACTTATATAATAAGGTAGCTATTATACAGAACGTAATTCCAAGGTGAGATACTGAGTCTCCAATGCATTTTATACTTTAATTGAAATACCTGGATTTAATGCTTAATACAGTATTAAATGTTAATTTTTAGTATGTCACAATGTTCAGTAAGAAAATAACAGCTGGAAAACTTCATTCATGAAGCATACACTGAGGATGTGAAGATATAGAAAATTTGTTCTTTCCAGGAAGTAGAGACGTTCTTATTTGGTCACAATGTGAAGAGGAGCAGCTTCTGGGTTTCCCAGGTTTTCTATACTATCTTCTGCATAACCAGATTGAAAGTCTTGTATTTGTGCAGAAATTGCCCTAAATGAGTGTTAGTATAATCGAAGTGAATCTATGTATTTCTCTGTAAAGGGAGAGATGTACATGCCCGAAGTTGTTTTAAATATAGTTTCCTATCTCTATCTGCTTGAACATGTATTCTTAGTAGTATCAATAGGCAAGAAATATTTTGCCGAGCAACAACCTCAAAAACAGGTAAAATGTCACTAGCCTTGTCTTTAATTGCAGCTCTTTACACACTATCCAATTTCAAGCTCTCCAATAAATGCTCTTTTTTTCACTACTGTCACATTTCCAAAATGAGCCCTTAGCCAAGATTTTTCCAATACTAATTTCAGACAGACTAGTCTACAAGACATTTGAAAACATTGTTTTATCTCTAGCTTTAAGTGTAAAGGGTACTTAAATAAACTTAAGTAATACACTTGCACTAGTTAATGTTCCCAGAATTTATGACAAGGATACTAAATCACTTGGTGCTTTTTTGAAGTACTGTTTTTCTAATATTTGAATAATATTCTTTTGATATGAAACAGTGTCTAAATGGCTCATTTTTTAAAAATATTTTCACTTTTAAACTAACACAGATTTCATCAGAAAGGAACTTGAGACTTTATAAGATGACTTTAATTATGAATATGACTGTTAGCAAAGTCAGCTGCTGAAAATAGGCAAAGTGTTACTGAAATAGTGTTGGTAAAAGCCCACAGTATTAACTGTGAAGGACTTTGCAGGAATATCAGTGGGACAAGTTTGTGTTAGGTAACAGAAGCCCGCAGGCGGAAGTTGATATATTATAAAAGACAGTATTTATGGCTCATTAGATAAAGTCACAATTCAACCCAGTGTTCAACACATGAGGCTGATGGGGGGGAGGTGGGGGAAAGGCATGTAATTAATCAGGTTATGTAGGAGAAGGAATACAATTAGAGGGAAACTGTATTCCAAGTCAAATGTGAAAAAAAAATTGGCCGTGGAAGAACTGGCTTGTTCCTGTTCTTTTCAGGAGGAGTTCAGTATGTGAAATTGCAGTATGCAAGAGTAATTTCTGAATACTTCAGCGCATTAATAGTGAAGAACAGTATCACAAAAGATTTGATGTTCTTGGTGTGCTTATAGATTTTCTGCGTTAGGTTCCATAAACCCTTCTAAGCTAAGTACTTTTTACTGTGCTTATAAATGCAATACTCGAGGAATATCCCATTTAAGCGTCTGAGAAGTTCAAGGGGCACAAGGCTACCCTGGCTAGGTAATGGACCAGAACAGCAGTCAAGAAAGTTGTAAACTTCAGACTGTAGATCCTCATATCAGTTATGTTGGCAACTAGTACATGCTGCCTCATTTATCTTACTCCCATGCTGACAAGCTGCCTGGTTCAGGCCTTGCTCTGACTATGCTACTGTGCTGCTTGGGGATTCAAAACTGATGGGTCCTTTGAGCTTTTGCTTGGGATGTTTAGTATCTGTTCAGGAGAAGTGATGGAAGTGCATGGTTTGATGTGGGAATTCCTGGGGAAGAACTACTTTCTGGCAGCTGCACTTTATATCCAGTATTTATTAATGCTGCAGCCTTATTCTTTTTCATGACTGTCATGTTTGTGCTTGTTGCTGAAGACATTTTTGAACATTAATTGGCAGTTAAAGTAACCTTGCCCAATGCTCTTTTGCTGCTGCTTTTCCCTTGGTTGCTTTTCTCTTCTCATTCTCTACACTTCTAATAAATATTTTAAATTCAGTTGTTGCTTTTTATTGCAGTTTGGTCACAGAAGATGGAGAGCTTGGCTTAATCTGTACTGTATAAGGTAGATAAGCAGAAAAAATGGGGGCAGAGAATTCCTGGGTCAGTGGACTTGGGAATGATCACACAAATGTAAAGCTGCAAAAATTTTTCTGTAACTGTAACTTCAGCAAAGCTGCAGCTGTAAACTTTAATTCCTTTGGCAATGTATGGATTTATATCAAAAAAAAAAAAAAGTATTGGAACAGAAATGGAGGCAACTGTGATGTAGCGTGAAGGAGAATGAGGTTTAATTTTCAACGTACCTTTACTGAGTTGGCTCAATATTTTAAAGCCATTTTTGCCCTTCTTTTAGATTATTATTAGATAGTTGTGAAATGAAGCTCTCACCTTTTTTAGAGAGGGTACAAAGGAATGCATGGAGGGATGGAATTGGGAGCGTGGGTAGGATTAAGCGGTTAGTGCTCCAGTCTAGACTGTGTGTGTGGGATATTACGTAGAGGGCTGGGTGCACTGCAGAGTGACAGAGCTGTTGTAATGCCAGCAATGCAGACCAATATAGAAACAGTTATTTTTATATCTTCCTGAACGTTCTTAATTTTAAGTACTTCTCCATGCTCCAATGCAATTGCTCTTTTTAGTGGTATAAACACAACTCCTTGACTATTAAACAAGTGATATTTTTCTTTTCCTCGTGTTCCTGTTTCCTCAGATGTTCAGTATTCTTCACATAAAAAAGCAAATATTACGCCGTTAAGATATGTAAACCAGAGATCAATTCTTAATTTTAGTTGACTTTTTCTTCTCAGTTTTATCATTTTTTTTTGATGTTTAACAATTAGATAACATTTGCTGTTTAATATCTGTGTAAAAAATTTTAAACTGCAGTTCATAGAAGGACTTGGTGATAATTATTGCATATTGCATCAAAGAATAAGTAGTTCTTTGGAATGTGCAGTAAACTGAGGAATTATACAATAAATCGCTGAACAATAGCTCATGATATATTTAGTAATGTGATGCTGCTGTGGTTATCTTATTTCCATCTCAAAGAATACACTGAACACTTCTGTCCTAGGTTGGTGGTTCCAGTGTAGAAGAAAGACAGTCCCTCCTCTTTCAGAAGTTCTAGAAATGAAGTAATTCTTGTAGTATTCAGGAAATGCTAATGAAGTATATTTATGCAGATTAGTATGAAGCAGAACATAATTGCAGATTCAGTGTTCAAGAGGTATGTGGGGATTCGATCAGCTTGCAGTGGCATGGAGCTAATTTTTTTTGACTTGAATCTTGTACATACAACTTCACATTTTATTCACAGAAGGCCTTCTTGTGAGAGTCATTGATGCTCAACTCTTGTGATGCTATTATCATGTGCTTCTCTCTTCCATGGATAATTAGTATTAAACCTTGGTTTGCTCAGGCTGGTGTTGTAGTGTACGAGTATCTGTTCGCTGCTACTAACCTCATTTTTGAACTACTGCATTTCAAAAATACTTCTTAAGCTCTATTTTCTCTAGAAATATACTAGTAATATTATAATGATGATGAATTTGTGACTCTTCCAGACTCAACCAAAGTCCGGGTCTGAGTGCTTTTATATCATCTCTCTCTGTCTCAGTAGGCTTCTTCAGCTGAAAGATATGTGCCATGATTTTTCATAGCTAAAAATGTAGGAAAACCATTCCCTGCTTTTTTATAAAGTTTTTATTTTTTCTCACTGATCCTCAAGTTAGAGTAGTAGCTTGCTGTCAATACTCACTTTTTTACTTTAGAAACCTGAACATCTAAAGCTTGTTGATTTCCTGTTTTCTAGCTGTTTTATCATAGATAAAATCTACTTTATCCCTTGCTCTGTGTCCTCAGATCCAGACTTACTGGGGATGTTTGCTACTCAGTGGATGCGTAGGCCTAGTTAATTTAATTCTAATGTTTTCTGTTAACTTACTGATCCTGTCTTGCAAACTCTGAAGTCTCTCGTATTTCTTATTCAAATTTCAGACTTTTGCAATATCTATATTTTTCTATGTTAGTAGCACAACTTCCTATGGTCAGAGTTGCATTTAATTTCTTGTCATGTGAAGGTGCTGTTTGATTCAGTTTCCCAATGTTCTAGAAGTATTTTTGTGAGTCATCTCTCATCATACTGTCATGTGAATTGTACAAAAAAAGCAAGAGACCCTTAGCAAGTCAGTGGTCTATCTGTGGGTGTAGGTTTCTAAGATCTGTGTGTTACGGTGCAAGTCATTTCCTGAGGATCATCTGTTATTTGCCATTTTCAGGCAAAATAATATACCATGTTTTCAGCATGATCTCTTATAAGTCAGTTGCCATCACCTCATGGTGATAGACTGCATGGACAGAATTTTCTTTCATGCTTTGAGAAGAGGGATTAAGGCACCACTTGCGTTTGCGGCAGACACTTTGGTATTGCATTGAGTGGTTGCAGTATATTTCCAATTCTGTGCTGTGGAACTGGGGGGAAGCCCTCTGGGTACTATCAATATAAAGAAAAATCTCACCTGTGTGTGATTCAAATGAGATCATTGATGTAGTGTAATAGCTTGGTATGGTGCAATTATGTGAGAATAGCCTCAATATGTTATGACATGAATGATGACTCAGTGTCATAGCTGTAACTGGGAAATGATTAGGGCACTCTGCAGTTGTGACTGGCAAGTGCTGTGAGAATGAAGGCAAAGCATGGGTATGAAAATACAAAACAGTTAAAACAAGAAAATACTGGAATGCATTGAAAAAATTTACTGCACAGGAAATGTTTTAATAATTGCTACTCTTAGTATGATTGAAGCTACAACATCATACATAATAACAAGTAAAGATGAAATCGAAGGAGCTTATTTGACTTCCATCAGATGGGATGCAAATAAACTTATGGTGATGTTTTAAGTACAAGATTAAATATCCTCTATCTAGAGATTTTCTACCTCAATCATAGAATCAAATAATAGCTTATGTTGGAAGACACCTTAAATATCTCCAGCCCCCTACGGTGGGTAGAATTGAATCCTTTAACTTGAAAGAAACTTTTTGTTAAAAGTAAATAAATTAATGTTCTAATAAGAAATAACTGATGGGTTTATGAGAATAATTTTTGCCTTTTTCCTTTTCCAACTTTAAAAGTTGTTTTTATGTGCAAATTGGAAAATAAAATATTGTTTCTTCTTGTACAAGCTACAGCACTATAAAGAGTACAAGTGAAGTTCTGCAAGGGTTTAACCAATTCCATAAGAGGCTGGGAAGGGATGCAAGCTGTTTTGAAGATGTTGGGGTGAATCTGTGATCGATTCAAAAAAGATGTTGTGTCTTTCTCCCTGTGCTTGGTTCTTTTTATCCTTATTTAATCACTGATGTTAAATTCTGATGTTTTGTAAATGAACTATTAGTTTAGACTTGAGTTCTTCCTTTCTACCGTAATTAAACTGCATACAGAATCATTTCATTTTTGCCTAGATTCTGTGCTAGTTCAAAACTGGAGGTTATTCATTAATCTGTATGTCTGAAGTCAAAACATATTGCTTTATTTTACAGTTTCGACCCTTAAGTGTTGATCAACATTATGTTAATTTGGCTAGGTACCATCAAGCCTTTGGTCAAATACTGGTCAAATTATTTCTTCCTCATTTACCTTTTTATCTCTGCATTTGTTTTCTCACCTTTGTAAATTCCAGATTTTTATTTTGCCACCATCAATTGTGGACTACAGCAGCAAGTCCTAAGCAGATATACTGAAGCATGTTGGTTTTCTGAACTTTCAGTTTTCAGTTTATATACACAGGGCAACAGCACCATTGTTATTTCAGCATTTCTGCTGGCTGCAATAATAAGATCAGGGAAGAAAGATTCTACAAGCAGCTTGGAATGCTGTTAAGCGTTTTTGTTTTTTTTTTACCTCCTTTTTGAAAGAGGGAGAAAAGAGCGATGTTGTGTTATGAAAAGTAAAACCTCCTTGAGCAAGGTTCTGTCTTCTAGGTGGAAAAATCCACAGTAGTACACAGGTCTGGAGGCATTCTGTTGGTTTCTTGTGCTTAAATCCTGAAGTAACAGCTAACAGCCCAAGAACAGCAAGCAGACTTACCTGGCTGTTGGTGTCTGATTAAAAGAAGAAAATCCTTTTCATTCTGTGTATTCTGTTCTTTCTACTTGAGGAGAGTGGTGTCTTCCAGAGATGAGCAGTAGAAAGGTGCTTTCAGGTCACTCTTATACCCAAATCTTAGGTGTATTGGCATAAAATGGGGCAGGGATCATTTCTTATTCTTTTTGTACTTACGCATAATACAAACTTTCTATGCTTATATTTTGACATCATTTGATTTTTTTTTTTTCCTTATTTTCTTATGACTTCAGAAGATTTTCCTCACTGTCTTCATCTTTGTTGCAGCAGAAATGGAGATTATATAAGCAGTCATGTAGCAGGGAACAGCTAGTGTCATAACTGTATTCTCTTCCCATATTTAAAACCTAGGTATAACAGGCTAGTACTTCTCTAGTATTCTGCTTCCAACAAGGCTTGAATGTTATTCTTTTGCTTGATATAGGCAGATATATTTTAAGTCAATTTTTCAACTTCCTTCATTGTTTCCCAGATCCTAGAAAAGTCTTTCTACATGAAGTCTCAGCTGGCTGTTAAATGTTACCTTCTAGTTAATTCAGAAGTGACTGTCCTGGATAGTGATGATTCTTTGTGTGTGTATGACTCCCATTCTGTCTTGCTTTGTTTCTCCTTACGTCTCTAAGAAGACAATAGTAGTTTTTATCCACATCAATTAGATATCATCCAGCATCATGGTTTTTTTTGATCAGAACATTAATCTTAAGGGTGTTGAAAGTGCTTGCTTAACTAGTTGAAACACAGCCTTGCAACTACTGGACTCTAATCTTTCTTAGTCAACAAGACTTGAATTGTAAACGAACAATTTATTCTGAAACCATCTTATTCATAAGAATGAAAGCAGAGTGCCGTTGACAGTATTGTGCCTAAAGTATTACATTATTCAAAATCTGAAGCAACCTTTGTGCTCATAATATGGTTATAATAAGGAATGAGAAGTATTTTAATCAGTGTTTTTTCAATTAAAAACAAACAAACAACAAACCCGAACATGAAAACCTATGCACATAGAATAATAGTTGTTTTGAGTTGGGAAGGACCCTTAGAGGTCACCAGTTCTAAATCTGCTGTGAGCACAGGGACATCTAAAGCTTGATCAGGTGGAGCAATAAGCATGCAGAAATGCACTGTAATGCATGCTCTATATATGGATAGTAATGGGCTTTTATATTAAAAATGTTTTTTTCTTACTATCCTACTGGAAGTGGACTCTATATATGTAAATTCATCTAGAAAAAAACTTGGAAGTTTATGTAAGCAGTTATGGTATGCATGAGAGTAGCAGATGGTTTTCCCTGCTCTTTTGTCCCTAGTTTCCATCTATTTTTCTAGTTGACTGAGTGTTTAACTTACTTTATCAGCCTTCTGCACTCCCCATCTTCCTCTGGTACAAACTTGTTTGGTAAGTGTGTTCAATGCACAGACAGTGTTTCAAATGGTTATACTAGAACTGATATATTCACTTCTATAAACCTGGAGAGAGGAAAGTAAAGAGAAGAGACTCCTGAAGAGAAACAGTGAGTAGAATTGCAGTCTCCTTTAAGGAGAAAGTATTCAAGGAAACAAGCCTGGAATCTGAAAACATAAGCCCTTTCCATGTGTTTTTCGTTGTTCTTGGTGACCTTGAGTGATTCTTCTTCATTATACCTTATTTTTTTCAAGTATAAAAAGACATTAATTTTTAAATATTTTGAATTCTGATGAAAAATTGTTTTAATAAGCCATATCTCTAAGACTAGCAAAACATTTCTTCTTACATTTTTACTGTTGGGTATTTAGGTTTTATATGCTTAAGTCCCAAGGCTTGTGTTATAGTGTTATATCACTTCTAGAAGGGAAATGGTCCATATCTGCATTTCACCTTTATGGGATGCATCTACACTTTAAAACACTTTTTAAAAAAGTCCCAGAACTGAATCTGGACTCTTAGTTCATTTGCGTAACTTGTCAACTTCAGGCTGACCTCTGTTAGAGTATGGATGTACCTGGTAGATTTTTTTAAAACTAAAAGGAGTATTAACTGAAAACTCTAGAAATTTGGAGGCAAAAGAGTCTCCAGCAAATTTATACTCTCTTAAAGCATTTGTTAATAGCCATTGGTGTATGAGATCTTGTGCATCCTTTAAAAATAAGAGGCAGAGGATCTTAACTAAGATTACTCAAATGCAATTGCAATAATAAATGCAGTGAGGACAGAGCAAGCACTGAAGTGCAAATGATGAGTATCTTCTATACTCAGTGAAATTACTGAGTTGTGTACTGCCTTGAGATTAGAAGTGAACTCCTTACGTGTGCATGTGTTTCACAAAAACCACATTGATTTTGCTGAATTGTCATTTATTTTTAAAAACTTAATTGCCAATAAAGGCGAAGCAAGCTGAAAGCGTTCTATTTTCTGTGCGCAGGGAGAAGAGAGTGGATGGCATACGGATCATTAAGAATTCCTTAATAAGTTAAAAATTTAATAAAGTGGCAAGAATCCTTATTTAGTTAAGGATCATCCCATGCAGGGAAAGAGTGAAGATAAAAGAGGGTAGAACAGAGGTTCTTGAAGGAGGAGATAAGTTTTGGTCAGGACTACTCATGGAAACTTACCTGTGGGTTGTGACTTTGAACAGAAGTTTTCTCTTTTTGACATGTTTATTTCTTTTGTGAATTTCTATCCCTTTATTGATGTGCCAGAAGAAATATTGTCAGTCTTGATTATACTTTTTGCTCCTATTTTTACTTACAATTATTACTTTACCTAATTGATACTATTTGGAAAAAATACAAAAACCAACTGAATTCAAATTTAGAGCCTAAGATTATGCAACACAGTAATTCTGTAATCACAATAGAAGCATTCCAAGTTGTTTTCCATGTAAGCAGTGTACTGTAAAGATAGATATTATAGCGGCTTCCAATTATGTAAATTAACGAAGTACCTGATTTTAAGAGGGTAACGTAGTGTCAAGGGGAAGTTGGGTCTAGGCTGAAATTGCTAATGGTTGTAGGGAAATGTAATGTTGCTCTATGAATTTTTACTTTGTCTTCCCTGTTGATTTGGCTTTTGAAGATGTATGCCAGCCCCTCAGTTCTATGGATGTGTTCATGCTTTAAAAAAAAAAAAAAAAAGCACACCATCAAAGTAAAGCTGCATGATCTCTTTTTTTCCTGGGGCACAACAGCCATTATGTTTGAGAAGGTCAGAACTGTATGGTTTGATTTGTGCCCAGTCACTTCAGTGTTTAACACACACAACCCTTAACCCAGCATTAGCACTTGCCAAATTTTAGTTCATTTGGAGTTCAAAAGAACTTCATCAGCACAAATTTGTGCAGGTGCTTTGAAAATAATGATAGCTTGAGCTTAAAAGAAATAAAGGAAATTGGGACTAAAAGACGTGATGCAAAGCAAAATAAAGCTCTCAAAGACGAGCACTCCAAAAATAGCTATCTAATTAGCCTATCTTTTTATTCCTTTTTTTTATACTGCAAGTGTCAATACCTTAATGTGCAGATAAGTATACAGTGACTTTTCTGTTTTGTTTTATACATGGCAATAGGACAGATAGTCCCAAAGGATTCCTTTCTATTATGGATTATTCCCAATGTATGCCCTGGCTGTAAGCACTCTATGACAGCAAGGTTATTGTAAAATGGCTTTTTTTGCCCTTTGAAGTAGAGCTATAACACCGAGAATAACTTTTATGAGGCCTTGTGGGAATCTTGTTCTTTATGAAATGCAGTGATTATGTTCAGAGGATGGAATAAATGTTCCTGTGAACTTTTTAAAAATAAAAGGAAGGAAGAAAAGAAATGAGAGCATTTGTAGCTTCAGGGGCCAGGTACTCTACCACAGGCAGTTGACTGGATTTCCTGCCCTAGCTTTTACCCTGAAGTGAGGTTAGATACACCTAGAGACTACTCTAAAGAGCAGAAGTTAACTGAGATACTCTGCACCAGTGGGGAATTATCAAGTAGTCATTTGCTCTCTCCTGTTATGGATTATGAAGGCCAAGCCATGAGAACTTATAGAAGTTTTTTTCCAAGGGATTCAAAAGAGAAAATTGAGTATTTTTTTGATTATTACCCATAAAAAGGAATAGTATGGGTGCTGTGATCCTGCCTTAATTGATTTCAGGATATCGGGTAGGAAATGCTGAACAGCAAATAAAAGGATAAGAAATCAGCTTCTTATTTCAAATCTGCAAACACTAAAAGTTACAATTTAAGTTTTAACTTTCTTCATACCTATGAAGGCACAGAAGCGAAGAACCTAAGGCACTGTTTCTTCTAGGTCTAGTATGAAGCAGTTTCAGGAAAGCCTGTGGTCCCAAATATGTGGGATGCATGAGGCAAGTCTTCAGCTGAGGCCATGGCAGTGGCAATTTTCATGAACTTTAGTTCTGGTCCTTCTGTGTACTCTTCTACCTGTTTCTTAAATCCACCTAGAGAGGATTTTTGGTTACCCCCAGAACTAGAGTATTTTTCTGTGGCATGTGCTAAAATTCTCTCTCTTGTTTTACATACACAAGCTTCTAATAAAGCCTTCTGATAGTAAAGGAGAATTTTCTCTGATGGTAGGTGTAGTAAATGCATCTCAGTCTGAGTCCTTAATACTGTCTGTCCCTGTCACTAACCAAAAGGAGAATACTAATAAAATGTCAGAAGGGGAAGCCATGGGTTACATAAAAGCAATGTGGGAGGAGCCTTTGAGACTGGTGTGGTAGTAGGGAGAGCTGTGCAGAAAAGGTGAGATTTCCATGTCATGCAAGTTATTTATCAATCCTTCTCTACTGTTCTGTCTAAAAGGATCTTTATCCTGTGTACCCCTTATTTCTATGTGAACACAGGAAGTTCCTCCAGTGAAGGATGACATAAATCTTGAAAAACCATAGTTCCAAATTCTTCTGGTATTCATGAGAATTAGTTGGCAGGACATAAAGCCAGAAAAATGTGAAAACCTGGAAGGCAAGCTTCAGAAAAACAACTTTTACTTTAATTGCATGGTCAGAAGAAAATTGCCACCAGTTCCTCACATTGGACTATTCCTTTTCAGTATGGTGGATGAAATCCCTTTCCTGTCCAGAGGTCTGTTAGGTGACTATTGCTTCTTCAGGGAGGCACGGGTCTTATTTGAGGGGTCTTATTTGAGGTTTCTAATTGCTTTCCTTAGCAAAGAAAAATGATTATTTTCTGTATCTTTGCAACCCATCTATTTTTCTCCAGCTGGAAATTCTCAGTTGAGATGACACTTCTCAGTGTCCTGAGACACTTTTCCCTCATCTTGTTTTTACATGCCAGTTAACAGGGCAGTTGACAGTTAGAGAGTGTAGATAGAAATAGGAAAAAATGTAGGTCTTTGCATTGTGGCAGAGAAGATGATAGTCAGATATAACTTTGTGTCTTTTTATCAAGCTAATGTTGAAGCTATTAATAGCTATTTTTACAGTCCACATTTCAAAAACAGCCCCTCAATCGCAAGCATTTGTTCTGACCTTTAATTTTTCTTCTATCAGCAGTAAAGGACCTTTCGTGAATTATTTAGCCCAATGGCACTCATTTTGTGTTAGTCCTCGTTCATTCAAGCTTCTTGAGCACGTCTGGAGGGTCCTTAAACAAAATTTTTGACACTATTGATGGAACCTTTCCGATAGCTCATTAGGCAAATGGCAGAGAATTCATGAGCTTTTCCAAACATGCCTAGAGACTCATGTTTGTCAGAGTTCAGCGCTAGCTAACAAATTGCTGCAGATCTAATTAAAATGTAAAGTAATTCTAAGCACACAACCTTTGGTAAATCAAATGCACCAACTGATTAAAAAAATTGTTTCAATCATAGTAATAGTTTACCAAAAGAGAATATTATGTTTGCAGTTAATGAAAACGAGGAACAATTTTATATCACAGAGTATCTAAAAGCTGAGCAGAAAAGGGGCATTTTAAACAAGTGGCGGTATATAAGAGAGGCTCCTTGTTGTGATGAAGAGATTATTAAGGCACATTTTTAAAACAAACTGCCATGATCTCTGTAGTGCAAACAAATGGAATTTCTAATGAAACACACATTATATCCTTCTGACAACGTTATTGTCGTTAACAGTGTTTCAGTGGCAACTCAAAGTATGGTAATAATTGCAGTGCTTCAGTGGTAAGTGAATTCCAAATTTGAGTACTCAAATTTAAAAGAAAGTCTTCTTGATATCTTTTTTTTTCCCAGTATCTCCTACAGCTGCATGTTTCTTATCAAGTAGAAGTAGAAAAGAGTATAATCTTGATGTTAACTTGCATCAAGATGGTTGCTCTGTAAATGTTGCCTCAAAAAGGTTGAAGGACACAAACACAGTACCAACACAGGCTTTTCAGGGAAGATTTATAAATTGTAGAACAGGAAAATCTGCTTAAAATCTGCTTATTGACAACAATAATAAATTCATGCTCACAGCTTGAGTACTCTGCTCACTTGCGTTCTCCAAATTGCATACAGTGAATAGCAGTGACAAACTCCACGTAGGTTCTTCTCTGTAACTTATATAGTTTTTAATGCAAGTTTTGTCATTTAAAAATTTTATTGAAAAGGCATAATGGAGGACAAGCTTTGATTGCACATAAACAAAAATGTTGGAAGACTGATGTAGAAGTACAAACGCATGGAAATGTCTGCTTCAGATCTACTGTAATGTTCCGGCAGTACCTACCTGGCTCTAGAAAAGTGCATAATACAGGTGGAAAATACTGAGAAAGCTGTGGTCACCGTAATATACATTCGGTTGTCATTACTATAAACATAAAGGTGAAAGGATTCCTCTCTTATCTTTAAAATAGGGAGGGAGTTGTAGCCAACAGGTGGCAGTTTATTGCTTAGTTATGTCAGATGTTTTTCTCATCTGTTGTGCAGAACTTGTGTGCTATGCTGAAAAAGGAAAAACGCAGCCTGTTTATTTAGGTACTAACTCTTCTCCCATCGAATCCCTATTAGAGTGCCCATTACCTCTAAATAGGATAAAGATTTAAGAAGGTGATGTTTGGTTTTCACTTATTATTGGAAAGTGTTAATGTGAGACAGTGTTCAGATAACCTTCATGGACTGATGAGTGCAACTGATAGTAATTGCTGGGGAGCCTAATGGCTTAAATGAGTAGGAATTGAAGAACATTATCTGGTCAAACAACTTTCTCTTAATTTCTTGATATTCAGCTGTAACCATTGTTTACACATTTCATAAAATTAATGACTAAAATCTGTGCTTTATTGCAGTGCTGCTTGCAGTTACAATTTTCAAAGCACAGCAAATTAAGTTAGTAAATATAGTCTCAGTAACCAAATTCTTGAAAAACTTTATTTTGGGGGAAAAAATAAAAAGCCACATCTTCCTTGATAGCTGACAAATTTAGGGCAAAATCTCTCTTGTTCAAGTACAGTGTGGTTTTATAACATTAGGCAGTCTTCTCTGAAGATCAAATCAGGTATTTAAGATTGTGTTCTTAAAGTTCTCAACTCTCACTTGATTCATTAGCTGCATAATGAAAAACTGAAGCATTTATAAATGCAGTTCTAGTTGTTGCCAATTCTTAAATACTGCTGGGTATGGAGCATAGTTACCGATCAGTGAAGAAGAAAACACTGCAGCCTGAATGCTGGAGGATACTTAGCTATTTACTGCCCATATGGCTTTGCTGATTAGGCCTTCTGGTTTCATCTTCCTTTGTGTATGTGACTGTGAAGCTAACAAGTGACTTCAGAGTTTCTTGATTTCTGCTTGATATTGCAAACAAATGTGGCTAAATAGCTCCAAAATTAGTAGTGCTTACTACTTAAATAGACCATTTGAGCTGCCATCGCTGAAGAATTTTATTTCATTCTTCACTGACAAGTCTAGCAAATTTCATTTTGTACTTGTGACAGTATGTGATGCATAGGCAATGTGTGTTTTGTTTGAGATGCACATCATCACAAAGTATTGCCTGTCATTAGAGCCATTATCAGTCACGTTTCACTGACATGCATCAAATAGAATGAATCCCCTTTTCTGGAGTAGGAATGGTTTCAGCTAGTGCACCATCACAATAAAACAATGTGTTGTTGAAAATCATAGAAATATATCTAGTATTTGAAGCTATGCCCATAAAACTGCAAATAAAACTGACAATAAACATCAATATAAAGAAGTGTATGGCCCATGTTATTGCAGCAAAAGTCAGCAATATAAAATGTTGTGACTTATCAAATAACTAATATTTTTTTTAATATGAATACTGTAATAGACTTTAACTCAAAACTTACAAAGTCATGTACCAAATTACAGATCTAATTTGACTGGTGATCTAAAGGTAATATTACTTATGCAATAGCTTGTAGTTCACAAGGTTGGATCTTATCTTCTTTGTAGTGTGATGATTCTCATGAGTAAATAGATTTTTCTTGTCCTAGTGTTTCTGATGACATGCTGAAGATTTGAGCTGCGCTTCAAATATCAGATTGTGATATTTGTGAGAAGTGCTATATAGGTAATAGCTTTGGCTAAGAAATTACAAGTGTTTTCTATGTGATTCAGAACAAAAACATTTTTTTCAGGTAACTGTGGATGTTGAGTCTTGTATGTAGTGTTATTTGAGCAACAACCTCCATCAGTTTTAAGACTCGAATGTCCACATAACTACAAAATTTACCTACCTAAACATCAAATAGGAGGAGATTACCTTTGGGCATCCACTAATGGTTTTTCAGAGCAGTTGCAGATTTTACTCATCTATATTTTGCACAGAACTAGCCAATAATTTTAATACTCATAAATCTTTTTCTGTTATGAATGTTTTGATTCTGTGAATGTGAATGCATGGGAATTACCTTCTTTGCAAAAATATGTAAATACCACCATCTCTGGGCTATGTTTTATCAAAGAATCAAATTATTATTGAATTATTTTCAGATGAGGTGGAAATTTTCTTGTGAAGACTGAAGTTCACTGTCATTTATTCAAGTATCATGAATGACCTTTCCTATACAGATGAATACAATTTGTGTGTAAGACTAGAATTCAAATAGGGTTGATTTGTTTGCTGTAAACATAAATAATATGGCAAGCATTTACATGTTCATTGAGCTACTCATTAACAAGTTCAAATGAAAATGTGGAAATACTGACAGATGATTTACTTCAATGAGTTTATGCATATGAAAGTTAAAATCAACTGAAAATTATTGTAATGGAAGTGACATTTAATGCAGTAAAAACACTCATAAGAACAATTTTATAAGAGGAAAACAAACTAAAATTACAGATAACAGAAGAGCTAAGAAATGTTTAAAAATCAGTGCTATTTTGTACCACGAAGAATTTACGTTACCAATGATAGAGGCCAAATTGTTGCAATCTTGAAGTAATAAATTGCTTAACTAGTCAATAACTAGTGAATACCTATTCTTGAAAGACTGTTTTAAAAGCACTGAAATATCAATGTATTTTCTTCCAACTCAGGCTCCTGAGTTGAAAGATGGCATCGGGGTATAAGGTGAAGAATGTATACTCTAATGGGAAACTGTCTATGACCTGCTTCATCAACTGAAGTTTCATATTGATGAGAATGGACAGGATTTATCCAAGGAGGCTGTGAAGGAATTGGGGGAAGTGTTCACCAAGCTACTATCAATCATTTTTCAGAAATTCTGGATAATTGGAGAGGTCCAAGTTTACTGTAGGATATGATATGTTATTCCAATCTATAAGAAGAGCAGAAAGGAGGAGCCAATGGATTTTGTGACTGTCCATATGGTATCTGTACCAGGGGAAGTTAAAGAGTAGCATCTGTTGCATATGGGATGACTGTGTGAACAAATGCTGTCAGCATGTTTATGAAAGGCAGAGACTGCCTGACCAATCCAATCTCCTCCTACTGCAAGATGACCTGATAAGTAAATGAGGGAAAGACACGGATGTTCTTTACCTAGAATTTAGTAAAGTTATTTTATAGTTTCCCACCATATTCTCCTGCAGAAACTGATACTCAGATGTACCGTTCTCTGGGTTAAGAACTCTGAATTGCTGGGCTCAAACAGCCATAGCGAATGGAGTTCACTCCTGCCAGGCACCAGTGGCATTCCCCAGGATTCAGTTATAAGTGTTAGTTTTAATGTTTTTATCTGTACCTTCAGTAACTGTACAGTTGATGCGAAGTTAGGTGGACGTGTTGATCTGTTTGAGGGTATGAAGGCTTTGTGGGGGGATCTTTACAGTTCAGATAATTGTGCTGGATCTGATAGCCTGACATTCAACAAAACTGGATCCAGTGCTTATATCATAAATATCATAACAACCTAATAGGCCTGGGTAAGAGAGGCTGGAAAGTTACCCAGGAGAAAAGGACATAGGAATGTTGGTTGGTAGCCTGTTGAATATTAGCCAGCAGTGTGCTGAGGTGACCAAAAAGGCCTGTGGCATCCTGGCCTGTATGGAATCATAGGAATAAGAAATAATGTGGCCAGCAGAACTAGAGAATTGATTTTCCTTTGTACTTGACACTGGTGAGATGACACCTCAAGTATTGTGTTCAGTTTGAGGCAGTCCACTGCAAGGAGGAATATTAAGCAGCTTGAGCATGTGCAGAGAAGAGTGAAGGGGGTAGGTAGTAAGAATTCTGAGGACTGACTGAGAGATTGGTGTTCAGTCTGGAGTATTATCCAGGGAGGCAGCTACCTGGAAGAAAAAATATAGAGAAGTAATAAGCTTTTCAAAAATTTGTTTTTCCTGTCAGAGTAGTGAACATAAGTGGGGAAATGCCCTTTCTAGGAGAAAAATTGTTTGGCTGCAGGTAGATCTGTGTCTTCCTACAGTTGTACAGTTCTCAGCTGATAACTTGCATTAGATCTTTCTCCATTTTTGCTTGTAAAGAGAAGCAGAACTAGTTAGGACCAAACAGACATGCTTGAAGTTTTTTTTGTTTTTTTTAATACTTTGTTCTGGATGAAGAGAGAGACAAGCACATGGAAGAGCACAATGTTCAGAGGGAAGTCCTTGGGCAATTTAAAATAGCTGCATACTGAAAGCATCAGTGTTCTTTTAAGCTACAAGAAAGAAATTTTGAAAGTGAGAAGGTAACTAGCAGAATAAATCACTGGTTCCCTGGATTCTCTTATGGAAGTGGATGAAGGACAAGATATGAAAGTGGAGGAAGGTATGTTGCAAAGTCAGGTTCCTTCATGTGATAACCTCTGTAACTGATTGTGGAAGCAGAGTGTAATGATATAGAAAATCTTTTAAAGAAACAATTGGTTGCTACAGGTATTTCCTTAAAACGTTTAAATAGCTTTTTAGCCAGCCTTATGATGAACTGAACTCCATTGTTCACCGTTACTTGAATGTGCACTTAGGCAGAGGTCTGAAGCTATGACATTGCCTATATACTTCCTTATAACAGTGAATACAAGCGACCCTAAATTATTGCAGAATCACAGAATTGTAGGGGTTGGAATGAACCTCTAGAGATCATCTAGACCAACCCCCAAACATTCTCAGGTTAAGCTGAAAATAATGCTAGCGAATTTAATGAAATGATGCATGATGTATTTTTGTCACAAAGAGGGGGGATAAGAAAAATGCACAAAAAACAGTTTGGGATTCTTTCACAGATGGGGATAATTATATTACTGGTAGGGATGCCAGCGGAGGTGTTCTGGGTCAAGAAAGACTTAAGTTCAAGTAACTGAAATACCAATATATTTCTTCATTTAAGAGATCCTTGTAGAATAAAGTTTTAGCCAGGTCACTGACTGAGGTTAAAAACAAGTAAGGTTTTTACACAGAGTGCTGAAGTAAATGCTTGATCTGAAGTTTCCAGAAACAAGACAGATTTTCATCTGTTCACTTATAAGATGATGTCTCACAGTGTTATAGCAGAAAATTAGAGGTGACACTAGCTATCAGTATTTTTAAGTGCCATTTTTATTACTTTTTTTTTTTTTCCAAATAGTTACATCATAGGCACTAAATCTGTAGTGAATGTTATCTTCCTGTTAGATTACACTACTATTAGTTTCTTGTGATAGCTATCAAACATGAGTTTGTTGCAGTGTTTCTCTGGAAACTCTGGAAGTGCTGTTGGATGGTGGGCAGTTGCCTGACATAAACAAGGTAACTTCTTTATATGCAGTGGTATTCACCAAGATGAATAATTAATGAATCCACAGGTAGTAAAGATAAGAGTTTTATTAAATTCTGACTCAAATTCGAATTTCAAGTTGACATATCTTTTCCTTGACCTTGAATATGTATATATATTTATATCTTTTCCAAATATGATAGAAGCAATTAATCAGTTTTTTTTTAAGCATCTGCTATTGAGGTCGAAATGGTTTTTTTTGCTTGTAAAAAGGAAGGCTCACTCCTACTTTAGTGGACACATTAGTCTGTTTAACAATCTGTTAGCTCTACTATTTGTATTAGCTAAAAATAATTACAAACTACATAAATTTAAAAACATTATGATCTTCATTCTAAGAAAGCTTAAAGATCAATGGCTGTGACAGTATTTTAAATGGAGATAAATGAACACCTCAGTCTTCTTTTCCTGCTAGCAGGTATGTTTATTTGTTGTTTTTTTTTTATTGCCAATAATGGTAAGGGGAATTCTGTGTCATGTTCTTGTTAAAGTGCTGGCAATTAATTGATTGATTGTCATTAAGCAATCAGAGCATGCTTCTATCTGTTGATGTCACATAAGTACCAGGCATCTGGAACGAAGTGTATTACTTCATTTGATTTTATAAACTCACTGAGATCCACACACATTCAAATCAGCAAAAAATTTGTTTTAATGAGATAACAGTAGTAACATGATTACAAACCTCAGAATCCATTTTCTATGTATCATATTCCTCTAGAATATTATTAACTTTCATATCAAGTAAATTACCTTGATAAAAAATGGCTGCTTTTAGAGAAAAGTATGCTATTTTTTCTGTTTTTCTTGAAAAAGGTCTGAAGCAAATGTAGCTGTGTTCCATTATTTCCTGATCTTGTCCACCATTATTTTCTTTGTGTTAATGGAGGAGTTAGACAGCCTGCCAAACTCAGACTATAGCATGCTGTATGCTGTTTTGATATTAAAGACATATGACAGTAACTCCCCTTTATTTTAGCCTAAAATCCTCTTTCTTGATGAGGATTGAACCTGTTGCTTAGCTCACAAATGGATGTTGCTGATCACATTTTGAGGGTTTTTTATGCTAATTTGTCAGATGCTGGCTGACTCTAGTTTACCATACTTTCCTTTACTGTTTCTTGGTATTTTAACACAACCTCATCTCCCTAGTAAATCACAGTTCTCAACTGAGACATTTTCACACATTTTTATTCAGTTGAGTTTTGTTTCTGTTTTCCGTTGTTCCTTAGTTGATGTTTTTGTACTTTAGCAGAGAACTTCTGTATTAGCAATCTCATTTCCAGAAGCACTTCTATTAATTGCCTAAAAAATGAGAATGAACACCTGATTTATCTGATTTATCCTTTCAACATGATTAATCCTGTTTATCAGTAATATCAGTACAGATTAAATGTAGATTATATATTGTTTGTATAGCTACTATTTTAAGAAGTTGGGAGTGTGATAATGTTGTGAAGAGCCTCGATAAATAGGTTAAATAACTGCAAGTACAATAAGGCTGGTCACCAAAGCATGTCTATGGAGGTGGATGAAGTTAGTTCTTCCCATACTTACTAGAGCAGTTGTTGAGGACTTCCGTACCTTAGGATCTCAAAAAGCCTTCAATCAGTAATAAAGTTACTTATGGCAGATTGAGTCTGACTTGCTTATTGTATACTAGACACTAAAATTGTTTCAGCACCACATCTGACTGTCTACTGACTACTATTAAAAATAAGGTTCATGTTTAATTGCCTAAAATGCTCAAGTGTTATGTAATTGGAGATTCTTATTCTATGTCTGGTGTGGCTCTAGTCTCTCTGGAAGGGGTAGGTGGAGCAGGTGAGGTGGAGAGTGGAGCTGTGTGATGAAGTGGCTGTGCTATATGGAACTTTCTGTTGGCAATTATATGGTTGAGATCCTGAGCATAGCTTTAATTTCTGAAGTTCTGTCAGGGATCTGTCTAAACCATTTGTCCTGCAGTCATTTCTGGTTGTACTGAGCAATCCCTAAAGTTTCTGCATGCATCTTGTCTGGTTTTCGGAGAGTCTGTTGCTAGCATGAAAGTACCTTTATTTATTTATTTATTTTTGTTCTATTATACACTTGTTAATGTGGCATGCTAATGCTTACCTGGTTTTCATTAGAAATCCTATTTTGCTTGTCTCTCTTCATTTAATTTCAACATTGCACTGCATTTCTCTACTGTATTATTAAAAATTAAGTAGCTAGTCCAAAAAGAAAAAGAAAACAACTGCTTTGAAATATGGGAAGGAAATGACCTTTTATTCCTTTCGCTTACAGTCTTCTGCAGTTGCTGTGGTGCAGAGATTTTACTGAAAGATATTGCTGGGGTATAATATGATACACAGCACAGTAGGGTGCAGTCTGCTTGCCATGCCAAATACATCTTGCAGCAGACAAGAGGTTTAAAGGATATACCCATGAGGGAATATTAAGTGAATGCAACTGGAGAGGCAAGTACAGATGGGAAAGAGCCTTATTCTAAAGATGCAGTGTAAGCTAAATATACAAGAGTAGTTGCTGACATTAAGACAAGCAAAGAATAATTTGGTTTTGTATAGAATATTCAGTATAATGAAAAGGTGTAAGTGATGGTGTCCATTGTCAGTATTTGACAAACTATTTCTTCAACTACGAATATTCACTGACTTGGAAAAACGTTTGTGAAGGAGTGGAAAGAAAAACTGATAAAAATCTGGATATTTGTTCCGTTTCTTATAAATGGTTTTCAAAGAGAGATGAGCTTTCAGCTCAACGTGGAGAGGGAAGGACCACAGAACGCATCGGCTAAGCATAGAGATTAGTTGCATAGAGTTATGGGGTGTGCACCACCAGTTTCCTAGTACTAGGTGCAACATTGAATGTTATACGTTAACAGCTTCTGTTCTACTTCTTTCTAGGTGTTACAAGGGTGTTTAGAGTTAGGTCATAAAATGTCTTATGATGGATAAATTCATGTAAACGTCCTTGAACTTGACTTCACTGTATGAAAGGAGTCAAGTTCCGTTATATGAAGCAGAATAAAGGAGTTAATAACTGAAAGGAATGTAAAAGTGACAATTTAACAGTTGTGTTGAAGGACTTCCAGAAGCTGTGGTTTAGGAAGTGAAGGTTACGTGGAGCTTATCTGCTGGCAAGAAAACTTCACTGAAATACAAAGTAGACAGTGGATTACTATTTAAGGCAGTATACAAGCATAAGGAATACTTGCAGTAACTAGGAGGGAGGCAGCAAGATATTCTAAAAATTTTCCAGTGTATTAGGATTAACGGTTTTCTTAGTATAGTATTGTTTTCTCCTGAGGCTCCTATGTCCCACATTAGGGATATCCATATTCTAAAATTTAGAAGAATCTAATTACATTGATATTAGAATATCATCATAGTGACTTAAGGGTGATTATTTCTAAATTGTCATACATTTGTCTAAATTATGACAGAACTATATTATGTTATCCCTGTTTATTTTGTTTAAATGAGATCGCTTAACTGTCAAATTTATCATTTTTTCTTTGGACTTAATTACTACAACACACTCATGAAGAATTTTGAGTAAGGAATTATATCACTTCCTGGAATCAAGGCAACAAAATTTTCTTGTATCTGTCCAGCCATTATTCTTGTGCCATGGAATAAAAAATTCTAGAATGTTATATTAAATACATATATTTACATGCACATGTATATAGGTCATTCTGAATGTGATACCTCCTCTTCGTTTCCTTGAAAAATACAACGGATACAAAGAGTGTAATAAGAACTCTTTGGTAGTATGATAGCATTGTTTTTCAGTGTAGTCTCCAACATTAGCTGTGCAATTTTGCTGTTGGTGAATAAGAGCCTACATGCCACACTTATATAAATCTGTACTAATGGAGATTACTCATTGTTTCACAACTACTATGGCAACATCATTGCTAGGAAAAGGCTGCTTATGTGTTCCATATTTCATCATCCCAAACAGATGGAAGTCAGAAGGTGCTGTAACTGCATATATATATACAATGGTAGTGGTAGGACAGTTTGGCCAAGAATGGTAATGTACTCCACAGTTTTCAATCTGATATGGGTCTGGAGTTACCATGTTGCAAGAGAAAGGTTTGTCATCTTCTCTGACATCACTCTGGAAATTTGAGCCTTCAACTTAGCATCACATGTAGCAGTCAGAGTTGATGGTCTTCTGGGTTCCAGGAAAACCAAAATTAGCACTTCACTGGGTATAATTTGTCAAGTAACAGAGCCAGAGAATCTTACTCTAGGAAGCGTGCCTGCTAATGGGGAAAGGGGAATGAAACAAATCTTGAGTGTCTCCTTTCAATGAAGTGGTGACAGAGGGCCAGATTTATACTCTTTATGTGGTGAAACCAAGTAGTGTACTGATAGGCATCTTAGCAAGGCTTGCTGTTAATTATGTAGTGGGGTTGATGCTGAGGCTGGTGTTTCATACTGAGGTGAAGTTGCTTTTCTGACTTTACTGAAACAGTGTTAGGCTATGAGTCCTCCCATCCCAGCTGTGATTCTGTTGCTGTCATTGCCAGGCCACAGGCAAGTTGTTCAATTGCACATCTCTGTGTTGGTCTGGTGCTTTGGTCAGAGAGGCAAGTTTGTCAGTTCCTGCCTTTGTTCAAGTCCCATGCAAGTTAAACAAATTGAATAAATTACATTCATGTTTAAGCTGTAATTCTCTGCTGACTTACAGTCACTCTGACAGCAAGCCTGGTGATTTCCTATAATATTTTTCTGGGTCTAGCAAATATTTAATATTTTAAGAAATACTTAACAATTTCAGAAAGGGCAGGAAATCAAAACACTCATATTCAAAGGCATAAACCAACCTATGAAGCTGAAAAAGCTTTTCTTACTCCTGTTCCTTTTCCATATTAATACTTTTACTTTCTAATTCCTTCTGAAGCATATGGCATTACTCCAATTGGAAATAGGATATTGGACTAACAAACACACTTCCCTCTGTAGTATTTTCTTATTACTTCTACACGTGTTTTCTTCAGTTAAATATAATTTAATAAAAAGAGTCTTGTGTTTACCCTTACTGTGGCTTGTTATAATCATGCTGCCGTGTAATAAAGATGGGAATTGGGAACGAGTTTATCATTCTCTTTTCCACGTAATACATCCTTTTTTTTTTTTTTTTTCTCCTTCCATTTAATTCACCTACCAATGTACCAGTAGGAATACAAAAAATTTATGTGGTGAAATGAGTTTGATAGCATTTTTATATCCTTTGGGTTTTGGTATACATTCAGCATGGATAGAGTCAGAAAGGAAAGTCTCATGTACAAAATCAAGAGATCTGAATCCTTAAATGACAAATGGATGGGAGATTTTACTCTGGCACCTGGTATTTATTTATTTTTATGCATCTATCCATGAAGAACTTTTATATTCATCTGGTGTAAATTCCCATTCCCAAGGGTATGACTTCTATATATAAGCTCATTTTTTATTATTCATGTGATATTTACTTTTTTTTTTTGTACTTGGCTAGCATTTCCTTATGCGTAATGGAGAATTTCCTTGTGTTATGATATGGCCAATGCTGATGCTGTTATTAGTTTCTGTAAGACCTGCATTTACCTCTCCAGTTCCCAGTCCATTCAGCTGTTTTAATTTTTTGTATTCTGTTTCCTCTTATAAACAGTGAGAGCACTATTCCTATATGCTAAGCTTTCTGACTAGTTACCAGAGACACACAGGGCAGCAAGCCTCCCTGTTCTGTCTCTGAAGTAGTTTTTAGAATATTGTTCTCCCATTGCCATGTTCCTGGCTGCCACGTTAAGGACTTCTCTCTTTCGTGAAGTACAGAATAGAAAAAAGCAGAAAACTGCAAGCCAATGAGAATTTGCCAGTTCCTGAATTGATGTTTTTGCATACCAGAATCTCAAGTAGGCAGAAGTCTACATAATTTGCACTTCTATCTCATCAAAGTGGAGCCATAATTAGACAAGACTGTTGGAGTTGCTCCATCTCAGTTGTAATGGTATGATTCCTCTAAAGTGCTTTAGCTTAGTAGCTTAGTCTGCAAGAGATCCCTGTTGCAAAAAATTAAAAAAGCAAGCTGTATGTAACATAGTTGCCTCCTGCTGAAGTTTTTTGCTCCTGCAAGTGATTGCTACAAAAACAGTGGCAACTTCCATCAGTTACTTTCTATGCTAGATTCCCCTAGTGGAGAAAGCATTAGTTTGTCGTCCAGTTCTTGCTCATGAAGCCTTGGTGATAGTCATTAATATTAATTTTTCTTTTGATTTTTGTAAAAGATCAGACAGGAACTTAGTTCACAGGAATTTGAGTTCATTTGCAAGATTACCTGTATGTGATCATGAAATGTATCTGGCAAGCTTTCCAGCCATACAGTGGCAGCTGTCATTAGAATGTTTTTGTAGTTAGCTTTTGTAGTTAGCCTTTCTCCAGCAGAGTGTTCTCTGGTTCAACACCTGCTAAAGCAAAATGGAAACATTCACAGTGACTTCAGTGGGATCTAGATCATGTCCTTGCTGATTACTGCCTGTAGACCTAATGGACTTTCTACTACCAAAAACTCTTTGTTGTAAATGAAACCCCCTTATGGGTGTGTTGGCCCTTTGGCTCAGAAATTGTTTGCCATTATCTTCAGTGTTTTAAAGCTGGTAATGATGTAGCTGGGAGCATAGCTAAAGATTTTTAAAGCAATATTTAAGTAAATAAGTAATGCAAGGACATGGGACAGTATGGCTGATGAGAGAGAGACCTTTCCTTCCAGTTACTGCTGGTATATCTGGAGTGAGTTTTCTTAATGCTTAAATTCACTTTTGATACTATGTCTGTATATAAAAGGGAGAGTGTTTCTAATGAGTGCCAAATATTTAAGTTATTCCCATCATTCTGATGTCGAGGTGTGTGTTCACATTAAGTGTTCATAATGTCCAACAAGAATACGGAGCTGTCTATCCTCTATAAAAAAGACAGAAAAGCCACTCTGGAAAGCAACTAAATCTAAAAAGATCTGAATTGCTTTTCAGAGGCTGCTGCTTCCCTCTTTTGTCTAAGTAAGGTTTGATGGAAAGCAGTGTTCTATTTTAACCATCTAGTAGGTGCCTAAAACAAAGTAGAATCAAACCGGATGTAATTCTAGTAGGAAATCATGGAACAACTCATCATGACATTATGCCTCAGGCATCACAAGACATCCTCATAGGAGATTTCCCTGAAAACCTTAATTGAAATCCATGCTATTTACGAACCACCAGCCATCCATCTCACTGAAAGTTTATTAGGATGAATTGTTTGTTGCTGCTATTTTGCATGCCTTCCACTGGGAACAGCACTGCATGGGAAAGTTTTTGACTGCATTAACTTTTTCTCTCCCTGAGCATTTCTTTCAAGTATTGAACTTCTGAGGGTATTGATTATCTCTGTCAGATCACTCCATGCCTTACTGTTCTTAAAAATTCTCAATGAGTTAAAAAGAAGTGAAACTCAGATTACAGATCATTTGTAAGCGCAGTGGAATCTATATCCTATTTTGCAATGTGAAACATATTGGCTTTGCCTTTGTGAGCTTTGATTTTTTTTTCAGTCTTCCATGAATCCCTGTAGTTTACTTTCTCTTCACTTCTTTTTTTTTTTTTTTTTTTTTTTTTTTTTTAACTTGAAAGTTCAGGAGAATGGTCAAAAGAAACCAGCATAGTTTTGTGTAGTTTCTTCTATGGTTCAGTTTAGTGCTGTTTCTGAAATCTGTGCTTTCAGAAACTTGCAGAGGAAAGCAATACTGAAGTTGCTACTACTATTAAATTGCATTTTAGAAGGTGACGTTTGTTGCTGGGACTGTCAGTGTGGTCACCCAGCCAAACATTAAACCAGATATAATGAAGTTAATGTTTTCAGTTTTTGTTTAGGTAAGTTAAAATCAATAAGAACAATGCTCTTATTGCAATTGTAGTGATCACATAAATCTCTAAGGCACTGATGTATATCTGTGGAAATGTCAAAGGTTCAGCTCATCTCTCATTGAACTGAGGTTACGTTTTCACAGAGCTTGGATAGATGGCCTAAATAAAGATGTCTGGAGTTAGATTTACTTTTGATTGATGAGGGGGTGAAGAATCTTCTGATTAGGAAACTTCTGTCTCTTTTTTCTGAAGATCTCTAATACTGATGTTTTATATGGAGAGGGGGAAAAATATAGGACCATGTTTTTTCTTTTTTCCCATAGAACACTTTAGGTGCTTAATTAAACCAAATTTCCATTTAAAGATGTTCATTTGGAGAAAGGGAAAGAAAAAAAAAACCACAAAAACATAACAGAGGAAGGAACTTTTCAGTTCTGTGCAGGATATTAGTAACATATTTACCTTAAAATGCTTTTGTCTTTGGTAAACACTGTGTTGCCTCAAACTTCAGAGCAGTTTCATAAAACTATTGGATACAAAGAAATTGAAAACTAGCAAACAATACCACAGACTATAAAACAAATAAAAACTAACCTGTCATCTGTGAATGACTGAAAAAAATATTTTTTTCATAACTTTTGATCCCATATCTAGTGAGGTGTCACTTTGTATTGAGTGTTCATAATTATTCAGTATCCAATGTAGATCAAAGTATACTGCACTATTTTCCATAAGGGGTTACTAATTCAGAGCTTGTTGTTATAATCAGGTGTTCTAAGAATTTTCAGGGAGTATGATATTATCTTCTCTCAAATTGGAAGACAAATTTGAAAATCATGGAAGTGAGCGGCTAGGAAAAGAAGATGCTATACAGAGACAGCCAGGTGCACTGTGTACAATTGCATTGATCTTTCCTGTTTTCAAGACAACTTCCTGAAAATCTAAGGTTTGGAATTACAGGTGCAATTCAGAATTCCAAACTGCAGGACTTTTGAGATAATGAGTAATAAAGTCAGTTAAGAAATTTTATAAAGAACAAGGAATAGAAATATATAATATATAAACATATAATATGGAAACACATAATATAGAAAATGAGTATTTTGCATTTTGCTTTTTTGTGTATTTGAACTCAGGTCTCACTGATTAATATTATTATTTTTTTTAACTTAGGTGGTAAATGTGTCCATTTTATTCAAGGCGATTTGGACTCTACAGCTCCTATCTAGGGGAAAAGACATCTGTAGTCCTCAATCTCTTAAAATTAATGCAGCAGTAACTGATCATTCAAAATACATTAGCCATTTGAATTTAGTCTTATTTCCAAAAATCTCATTTTAGGTGTAAAAAAAAAAAAAAAAAAAGTCATATTAAACATGGTTCTTTTTTTTCCTTCTCCCCAGTCTGTGTAAGCTGATCTCATTTACTTTACTATTGTAATAAACCTTTATTTCTTGACGATGGCATAAATTACATTCAGATCACTTTCCCACTAACAAAACAGTAGAAGGTGACACTGACTTTGTCTATGCTGACTGATAGTGCATTGAACTATATGTGAGTATATAATAGGTTTTCTATGGATAGCAAAATGGAGATGAAAATAGTCTGGATAACAACTGCCAGTCCTTCTGCCATGTAATTGATTTAATTGAGAGAATGAGTTTCTGCTGTGTCTTAAAAAACAAAAAAAACAACTAAAACTTTCTATTGCACTCTTGAAATTTCTAACCAATATCAGAGGATCAGTGATTTCTTAAAAATAGAAAAGAATTTCCTTACAAAAAAGTCATACTTCATGTAAAGATTAAGTTACTAAGATCAAAAATTTGTCATGCCATGAAATCATCTGTTCATTGTTGTTTAGTGAGCGAATCTTGTCTCTCTGTTGGTTTATCTGATATTCAGGCCTTTAATCATATAATCACAAGCACTAGAGAACATTCAGGTCAGAAACTTGAGGGATTTTGTGCAAAGAATCATCTTGAAATAGCTGTTTTGACTTGGCTTTTCTGTGCTGCCTCCCCATACGAGTGCCCTTTTTTCTCTCCACTTTAAATAGTGTGCAGAAGTCAGTAATTGTGGGTAGAACAAATGTTCCATGCAATACAGAATGTCAGCTGCTTTGGAGTGGCTTAGGTTCAGAAGTGTTTGAGTTCTTGTTCTGACTTTTGTTCCAGCTACACCCATATGGGTGTTGACCACCAAGACCAGTAAGCTGAATATAGCACATCTCATTGCCACTTGCCTAAGTCACTTGTATGTGATTGACCTTAGGAACTGGGCAGGTTTTACCATACCGTCAGGTTGAGCTACCAGAGTTGTCTGAGCTTTTTGTCACTTCATTATTGATTCCCAATAGTCAATTTTCATCAGCCATTAAAAATAGAATTTTAATCTTCTATCTCCTGAAACTAGAGAAATCATTTATTATTTCCTCACCTAGAACAGGAAGAAGAGCAGCCTAATTCCTTAATGATTGAAAAATAATAATTTAATAAAACAAATATCAGGGAAACGCAACAAGGTTCACTGGGGTTCTCTTTAATTGTCACATTTTCCTCTTCAGTCTGTGCATATTCTTGCAGATGTCATATCATGTTTGTGCTGAATTTCTGTGGTGCTTCACAACTTGAGTAATAGGAGAAAAAGATTTAATAAGGAAATTGCTTTTTACTAGCTACTGAAAAACAGATCTAAGTAGTTAGTTTTTACTTGCAGTA
This sequence comes from Callipepla californica brunnescens, assembly GCA_023055505.1. Classification (NCBI taxonomy): domain Eukaryota; kingdom Metazoa; phylum Chordata; class Aves; order Galliformes; family Odontophoridae; genus Callipepla; species Callipepla californica. Next base: position 9,267,140 of record JALIRH010000013.1, read on the forward strand.
AAGCCTATTAGAAAATAGTGCTTGAGATTTGTAAGCAGGTCTCAATAGGACCTTCATTCTTACTCAGTTTTGCTAATGTCCCTGCAAAATTGTTTCACTGTTGTGGGACCCAGCTTCAGGGAGTGCTACCAGAATCTCAAATTGGAGAGGGGGAGAGAGTGGCAAACTGTATATGGATAGCAGACAAGATTAATGAAGTGTGTGTGGAAGTGGGAGATAACTGTAAGGGTCCTAGCCCATACAATTCTTGGAAGAAAACTTTTAAAGTTAATCTTTGAAGGGTCAAACAGGCCAAAGAAAGTAACTTGTTTGATACTCTGATTAAAAAAATAAAACAAAAAACAAAACATACAAAAAATGTGTAGCATCTCATTATATGGAAAGGTTTGATTCATTATTTATTTTAACACAATTGTATAATTGTAGCATGGAGGTTTACCAACTAGCAACATTGTAAGGTACTTTTCCCACAGTAGTAGCAACAGAATTTGTTCATTCCTTTCCTTCCTTCCTTTTTTTCTCCCTCCCTCCTTTCTTTCTCTTCACCAAAACACAAAAGCTGTTGGCAGAGAAAAGAGCAAAACATTTTGTTTGTGAGGATTTAAGTTGATGCAAAAGTAGACCTAGTTCTATTAATTTCTAAGGGATATAAATTTACCCATTAATCTGGAGATTACCTAATTCCGGAAGTACATTCATCTTGCATGGCTGTTTACAAGAAAGTGGTAATCACTTATTGCAGTAATGTGCTAGGTCATTTTTAATTTCTTTCAAGTTAGATGAAACTGCAATGCAGGATACTAGAATGTTCCTGAAAGAGCTATAATTTTCTATACTGTGCTTTATAAAGGAAAGCTGTAATAATTGCTAGATCAGTTTATGTGGAATACAGAATCAAATTCTTAGTGGCTTCTGTGTAAACTCGAACAGCTCTGTGTGTACCATTTAAATTACTCTGGATTTAAACTGTGGTAACTGGAAGCATGCCGTTCCACGAATCCTTCTCAGAGCATCCGGATTCCTAGTTTCCACTGAGAATAATATGCAAAATGTTCTGTTTCTTTAAGGCAGGTAAAAAGCAAAGATTTAACTTTTTCCAGAAACTCTACTATCATGACCCTGACATCATGTGTCAGACAGGGATGAGAATGCAAAATTCTGGCTCTGCTAAAAGCTTCAGCATCTCCCTTACTGGTATTGCTTATATCAGAATTTCTTCTAAAACAGTGAACTCAGAGAATTTGTTGAAAGGATTCTTGAAAGTCTTCCTAAAAGGCTTTCACTACCATTGGCATAAAATTATGTTCTTTCTACAAAGCTTTACAATTCTAGGTGACCAAGAATTTGTAAAACAAGAGCTCTCTTGCTTTTCTCAGCTGGAGTGAGGTGTTATGGTGCAAGACTTATTCCTTTATGGTCTATTAAATATCAGGTTCTGTAAATAAAGTTTATTTCATGAAATCTTCATTTACAAGACTTTCAGAAATTACTTTATACAGTCATTTCAAAGATTATCTTATATTACAAACTATTGAGCATAAATACTTTTGTTTTGCTTCCTTTTTAAACAGTGATCATCTTTCACTTTCTGAATTTTAATAAATTGCAAAGAATAATTCTTCATAACTGAATGGAATAGAAGAGAATGAATCAAGTGATAACATTCTTACAATGCTCAGACATTGGTTACAGCTGTAAATTATTCTTTTAAATATATCTTGACAAGAACTGGAAGCACTTCTTTTCTTTACATGTGGTCTTCCAAGTGTGAAATAGTAGTTCATCTCACTGCTAGGGTGAGCATGTTTTTTCTTACCACCACCCTTGAACTTTTTTTCTGAAAATGCATCTACTTGCATTCATTTTCTTTGTGGTGCCATTTTTCTTGAAATGGGCTTATCCATCACAGAGAGGAGCACAATATAGGAAGAGATGACAGCGATGTGTCAGGTCAGCATCTGAACCTGGAGTAACACATGATGTTAACTGCCACTTACCTCCTTCCATCTCTTTAACACTTGGGATATCCTGCTAATAAGATAATGTGGCTGTGTATGTCTTGAGATATATAAGTATAGCAAGTGTTATGAGGAGATCTGATTTGGCTAGTGTCTCAACACTTCAAAAAATGTTCCCTACCCTGCAATAAAAACTTTGTTTCAGATCTTGACCAAAAGGTTCACTGATCTCCAGAGTGCTACAAATTCTGGTCATAAAAAAGTCCATATTTTGACTCAGTTCAAGCAAGATTTTTCTTTGTATAAGGCAATGTTGTACAGAATCTGATCAACCCTGATTGCTGTGCTGCTGATCACCTGAAAGAATATTTATACTCTTTTCTCCTGTGAGAATTATGTTCTCCAACTCTTCTTAATAAAATGTACTGAATGCTTATAGTGAGACTGATCACATCTGAAATCGAAGTATACAATCACATACCTATGAGTACAATAAATACATCTTATTTTGTGTTGAAAATTGAGACATTCCGTAGTAGCAATGTAGAATATATAAATATATATTTATACATTTATCCTCCACAGAAATATGGTATCTGAAAAGCAAATACTCTGATGCTTATTATTCCTGTTGACAAATAGTTTTCTTACAGTAGGTAGCAGGTACAAGCTGCATTTTCTTCAGTAATGTATTTCAAATATCTGTGACCAGCTGCATGATGAATTTTAGTACGTGAGAAGAAAATTTATTGGTGAAGTGCAAGAGCATTAATAGGGCATGCATAAGAGAAGTCAGAATGACTTGCTGTACTTCACTATCAATTCCTCCCTAAAGATGTCTGTAACTAAACGTGCTATTGGAGTCCTGAAGATAAGGCTTTTTGAAGTTAGCAGAGATATCTTTATCAATTCCATTGTATCCAGATAATTGAAGTGGTCTTGATTTCCTACAAACTCTTGCAGTTATGACATTCTCAATCATTTTTTTTTTCTTAAGGATTTTAATGAATCTAGTATGCTTAGGCTATACCAGCACAGGTGGCAGTAGCATCTAATAACCTGAGAGTCTAGAAGAGGAAGAAGGATTTTCAGAAAATTCATGTGGATGTTGTTCATTTGTTCTTTTTGAAGGTTTAGAACTTCTTTACAGTCCTGTGGAAGTTAGTAAAACTGATGCCTTCCACTGAAATCAGACAGGCAAGTTACATATTGCTGTTCTCTCATGGAAGTGCTTCCCTCTTCAACAGAGAACAGAGTATATCTTATAACAGCTGTGTACTATGGAATATCAATCATCAAGCCTTATGTTCTATAAACCAGTGGCACAGGACATCTGTTATTTTTCCAAAAAATAAGTGAGCAGTTGGACTGAGAGCACAGGCTGGGGGGGCTGTATTTTAATACATGGATATCCCATCTTTTTGATGTGCTTGGGTCACGCTCAGTGAGGAGGAATTGTCTAGGGCTGCATCTATGGAAGTTGCTCCAAAAAAATAATGCCTCCTGATTGTTTCCATGGAAAATACAGTCAATACGAACTGCACGTTAACACTGTTTAATAAAGAAAATTCTCAGCTACAAAACACTCTTTTTCAGAGTCATCTTCATTAGTTATACATGTTTACCACTGATGAACAAGTGCCTCCATGCTGCACCCATAAAAATCTGCAGCAACAGAGGTGTTGCTGTTCCTCTTGCCATTGCTGAGATACACTAGTCACTGCCTCACTGTGTTGCATCCACTGTCTCAATCTCCAGAAACATTCAGCAAGTGTCAGTGGATGTTAATGGGTACCGTTTTTTCCATGTTGAGGAATTAACTTTTGAAACTTTGCTTCATATGTACTATGATATCAGACACTATTCTGTCAGCTGCCATCTGTCGCATGACAAGAAGACATAAACAAATAGTAGTGGGAAGGTTCAGCCCCTACTACCATCACACCAACGTCCACCTCTGATGCTCTGGGCCAATGTTATAAACCAGGAGGCATTACTTTCAGAGCAGCCCTCATAAAATATACAATATAGTTAATGCTTATAAATAACAAGACCATTTGTTGTTTTTTTAATTAAGATATATTAAAAATACAGCAACAAAAATAAAAAAAAATTGATGGCAGTGGTTGTAATCCGTAGTGAGTTCTCAAATGAGAACTTTGAGATTTTTGATGAAAATTTACTATACCTGTCTTTCATCCTTGAAAGCAGTTAAGATGTGTGTACTGCCAAAGAGCACTGACATGAATAAGTTGTGACTGTGAAGCAAGGAGTGTTTCTCTCTATTAAGGGAAGGCTTCTGAAAGTCTGGTAAAGATGCATGATCAGATTTGTTATTACAACTCAGTATATTGAATTTGAAAATTCACAAGTAGTGTATTTATGTCAACTGAAAATGGTGTCATAAATAAATTGGTGTGTTTTTTGTTTGTTTTGCAATCTTGAAACTCATTCTCAAATTCTTTTATCCAAATAGAAAGCAACGCTGAATATTTTTGTGTTCACAGGGCTGTGTTCAGGCAGTGTATCAAAATTCATGCTTTTATTTGCTGTAGCTTGAGTTGTGCTGCACTGTACCAACACAGTGCTCAGTTTTCAACCAAAAGGTGTTAATAGCATGCAAGTTGTGCCAGGCCACACGTTGGGCATGCCTGATTTAATGCTATCCCAAGGCTAATTTTGCTTTGGCTAACCTGGCTTTGTTACCTAGTAACTTGGATGAGAATTAGCTGTTGAATTCTTAAAAGAAAATTTGTTACGTATCAATTTTAAATTGGGTAGCAGATGAAGTCTGCCTTATAGGAGCAGCAAAAGATGAAGTATCCATTTAAGAACCCTCAAAGGAAACAATTGTCTCTAACCAAATATCAGTGTTTAAACATGAACTGACGTTTTTCTGTTTGAGGCAGATGTTTCACATCATATCCCATCAAGAATCTTTACTGTCCAACCATTTCTCCTTCTTTTTCTTACCCAAGAAAGTATCCTGATCATAATTTGAAGGAAAGTGTTTGGCTTTTGCTCAAGGCAGAGGCATGAGTTTGTACTGTTAAAGCATATTTCTGCTGTTCTTCTCGAGTAATAGGGAAGTTGTCTTTGCTATTGAAGTGTTTAATTTGTGCACAAATGGGTATTATTGATGCAAATTGTTTGCTGGAGAGAACCATTGTGTGGATGGCTTCCTGAATTTTGAGGACTGGTGAAATATGTCTCTTGAGCATTATAATGTTCAAACAAAATGAAATGCTTTAATAGAAATGGTATTATAAACACTTCTACAGTGTTGTGCTGTTGTGATCTGCTTTTTGGGAAGGACATCTGATCAATCTCATCTGAGTATTTCAGAATATGTTAGTGAAATGTTATTCATGCTTTAGAAAGGTGAATGTTTAGAAAATTTATAAGCCATACGGTATTGTCGTGTCTCGTGGAAATTGACAGCCAGTATTGTTTTCTTTCTTATTAATTACTAGATATAGCTAATAAACAACCACCCATTCTGGTGGAAAGCATTCTAACACTGGGATTACCTGTTGATAGAGCCTGTAGTTAACAATAAAAAGCTACTGAGAGAAAAGCAGTGAGAAAGCAAATTGTTGACTTATTTTTGTCTTGATAATAGCTGATCATTTGGAAATATGCACAACTCACTTATAATATGCAACCTGAGCGAAATGAGTAAGACATTTGCTTTGTCATTAGCAACTATATCACACAGTAGCAGGGTTTCAGTAGGAGCTCCACGATGTTCATACTTAAATGCTCAGGCACTGTACAATTCATACTATAGGCGAAAATGTCATTAAAATTAAAGGTAAGAGTTTTGAGTTGATAGAGGCTATAAAGTTATATACTTTTTTATGTTTAGGTAATCAACATCCAATTTTATACTTGCTAACATTTTGCTTTCATACGTTACTAGCACATAGTAATGCTGCAGTTTGTGATTAAATATTCATGGTATTACAATTCATAAAAAGTTTCCTTTACTGTTTTAGAAATGCACCTTGTTCCAAAGAAATGTAAAGGATAATATGAGTTCAGAAACTAGTCATATTTTCAGTCTATTTTGCTGTGAATATAGGCTAAGGTGTTTGGAAGGTTTATGTAATAAAACAGAAGGGTGAAGTTGAATCTGAGCAGGGCGATATGAGAACTGCCAAAGGAGTGAATGACAAAGTAACAGATGTAGAGAGAAATAGTCTTTCATAAGGGCAAGTATTCTCTGAAAATCATTTGCTTAATGATTGCTATTGCTGTCTGATGACTACTAATGACATTTTATTTTATAACATCTGCCCTAGAGGGAAGAAATAAAGCTAGAGGTGTCACTGCTGATAATCCAACCACATTTTAATAAAATCTTTTTTGTTTGCTTTTGTTGCTTATGTTTCTTTGATAGTGATTGATTGCTTTAATTTGCTGTTGACTTTTCAAAAATATCTGTTTTAGTCTAAAGATATGTAATGGAGTTTTTTTTAATGTTTTTTTTTAATGAAAATGTTATGAATGAATGAAATTTTACAAGAATTTTTATCTCTCTGTAAGATCAATTTGGTTTTTAGTTATTATTGTATAAAAACACAAAAGAAGAAAAAGAATATATTTCTTATGCCACTTTCCCATTGACTTTACCAATGGCCTGATATGGAGCATATTGACATGTATCCTTCCACGCATCTCAAGCATCCTTTGTTCTTATTTCTAACATGCAGAACTTTGTACCTTGAAGAGACACAATGGTGCAATCAGAAGGCACAATGTTTCTGTAAAGTATTAAGTAGATCCTGCTAATTTGGCAAAGAGGTGGTAAAAATGGACCATCAGGAGGATTGATCTGAATAGTAAGAATTCACTGCTGTAGTTTTTTAATCTTTTTTGAAGAATTGGCTCTATCCACATTTGTTGCCCTACCTTTATCTGAATTCAGTGCCCACAGAATGTGACTTGCTGCTAATGGACAAGTAGTACTAACTAGCAGGACAGCTAAGGCTGCTTTACATGATTTTGCTTTGCTGGGTTGCTTATGGCAGAGGTGATAATCATAATTGAGACTTCAGTATCTTTTGTCATGGCAATTAAATACTGAACCTCTTTAAAGAATTTAGGAATGCATACAACAAAATGTAGATCAGAAGCTTTGCCATAAAGGACAAAGCAAGGGAAATGAATTAAATTAACTTTTTATTGGGTTGTCTTGGATACTCTGTTAAATAATACAATACAGGTATGCTTTAAAGGAACAGTGAGAGCGAAAAAGCATCTCTGCGGACTTACTATGTGGAAATCTAATTCATCCTTGCTTAGATTTACTGTAAGAGAAGACCTTGAAAATTAGAAAATCTTTGTTCCAGTAGTCTTATTTAATCCATACATGACTGGATTGAGAGAAGTCTTATACTTCCTTGATTTTTAGATTTTCTCTTCTATCCTTATCGCTTCTAAAAGGAAAGACTTACCCTCTGCACAGAGAATATATAGCTGGATAATAAGTGCGAACTTCAAAAGTCGCACCAAACTGCACAGACTCACATATTTTAGTCAGAAGATTTTCAGTTCTGTTTCAGACACTGCATCTTATTCTCCAGAGTTTGGGTAGGAGATGTCCTGCTGAAGAACAAAGCAGACACAATGCTTATGCAAGGTGAGGATGAGACAAACCTTGCTATATTATATATGTATCATGTAATATTTATATTTTTGCACACCACTACTTTGTATGTGATTTTCAGATACTACATTTTCATAACAGAGATGAAGAAAAGCAGTCGTAGAGATCTCATCTTAATGAAATCTCTTGGCCACCACTAGGACTGCAACAGACTGTCTTCACAGGAAAGGATAGGAATGGCCAAGTATTCTTGTGTTTTCCATTTGCAGCAGCACTAGCACTGGTTTTGTATAGAAGCAAGAAAAATCTCCAGGGCCCTAAAGGGCATGCATGTTGCATGCCATACCTGACCTGTCTTCATTTCTGCTGAGTGCAGCAGGTGATTTTAAGTACCAGGGAGCCCCACTGTGTAAAATGAAGCACTTGACTAGCTATTCAGTAATGGAGGAAAGACAGCCAAGTGAGTAAAGCAGGCAGGGTTTATTTCTTTCTCTCTATGTTCTGGGCTTTTTCGTCACGCACTTGTTGAAATCTGGGCTTTATAAGACAGTCAGTATACCATCAAACCACTCATAAGAAATGGCTGTTTTGTGAAACAAAACTCTTCCAGCAGTTGGAAATTGGGAATGTTAGCAACAAACAAGAGTAACGTTGGTTTTGTCACCAAATGATATATATCATGTTTGAAATAATTTTGTCCCTTTTTTTTTTTTGGTACATCTAATAATTTGCATGTAATCCTCTCATCTCTTCTCCAACATGTATTTATTTGTGTAAGTAATAAGAAGTTGCATTAGGAAATTCTTAATAAAACCTTTTTAAACCTTTTTATTATTACATAACTTAAGGCTTTGTTAAGGAAGCTAGTGTCTGGTAGGAAGCTTTGAATGTTGAGAGAACAACATGGAGAAAACTAGAGAAGCATACAAAAAGTCAGCCTTTTCCTACCATTTTTGAACAGTAGCAGAGTAAGTCCTAAGATCTGGATATTTTTATTCTCAGCTTTTCTTGAACTAGACTATAAATTTTTATCCCTCAAACTTTAAATAAACTCAGTTTTATATCTCTTATACAGTAATCTATTTTTCCGTAATGATTTTGAATTAAGTGAAAAGTATGCTGTTGCTTTGGCCTCTGTGGCTACATCAAAGACTGTTCCATCTAAGTAAATTTTCTACCTGCCAGACTCAGTAAAGAAAAATAAATCTCACATTGTTCAGTGGAAACACTGATGTGTTTTATGTGTTTCATAATGCTGCATTTGTTCTAGTGTTCCAAAGTTATAGTCTGCAGCACTGGGATATGAATGTGGGCAGCAGTGAATGCATTTTCTTATTATGATTTTGAGTCTTATGGAAGGAAGCTGAAATTGTTTCCTTGTCCAATCAGAGCAAAGCTATAGTACACAATCCAGCAAATGACAGGCAACAGAAGGTTCTATAAATAGAAGAGTATAATTATCCCAAATGCGAAGATGGAGTCTGGGTCAAATATGAGATTTTCCTTTTGATAGAAGAAGGAAACTTGAGAATTTACTGTACAGTGTATTATGTCTAAATGCATCTTGATCTGTGCAAGTGGAGAATTGACCTTCATGGTGACCTACGAAGACTTTTGGAGCTTATTAAGCCTAATACATAAATCAGAGTTATAGTTGTGTTGCATAAGCAAGTGAGAAAGCATAGTTAATGGAAATAATGCATTTATGAGATGAACAGCAAATACCAACCAACTCCACTATAGACGGATTAATCTGTCTTTTCCTCTGCATAACATTTTGATTTAGAAAAGGAAGAAGCAGTCCTACAATGATTTGTCATGCAAAATTTTTGACTGAACTTCAGGTAGAAGAGGATATTTATGAGTTTATTTTCTACACCACTATCAGTGCAAATAATATTTTTAATAGATTAAGGGTGATTTTCTTCAGATATAGAACCGTGATCATTTATGGAGAGGAAGGAAATAGTAGACAGGAGGATAAAAGTTTTAGAAACTGTATTTTGGGGAGTAATGTAGAGTGTTTAAGGAAAGTAATTGGATCTCAAACTCAAATCTGATCAATCAGAAAGACAGACTCCCATTACCGATTATTTTTCTAGCAGTAAAGTCATTGTTTGACTGTAAACAAATACAGAGCATGTAAGCACAGGACATCCTGAACTTTGCTAGAAAGTACCAAAAAAAATGTTATTCCTGTCATACTGAAGAAGCAGTTACTCATTGTATTCAGGATTGATTAAGAATAACATGTCTATTAAGGAATAGACTGAAAGTGTGTGTTAGTTGTATGCAGAACTTCTGTTTATTTTGTGGGAAATCATGACACTTTGATTCTGTTTCCCAACCACAGTCTCATTTAGGAAGATTGGGCATACCTATTTCCTAGAATTTTTCCTCCTAATTGCAGTGTAGGTTTATAGTACAATCCAAACACTGGATTGCAGTGTACAAAGTCAGATTAGAATTTGCTAAATTAGCTTGTACTTAGTGTAGTACTGCTATGGTAGCAACAAGTTCAGTGGACTAGGTCCCTGAACTTAGGTAGGCTTTGTGACCTGGAGAGACTTTAATGCTACCATAGCAGCATACTTGTCTGCAGCAGAGCTATTTTACTTAAAGCCAGCCACCTCACTGCTCTTCTGAAGGCTATGTTGTAGTGCTGTGGAGTTGGTAGAAGGGATCCTCTTGATTTATCCTCTCAGCAGTTAAAGCTGTTGAAGCTCAGAGTGTGTTATGAAACTTTCTAGAGCTGTTTGTACATTACAGTGATGTATTTTATCTTACATTCTCTGCTAATAGATTCCTTGGGTCATGCCAAGTTATTTAATACTCTCAATACAGCACAGCCTAACACTTACGCTAAATTTATCTTCTATCATATCAACTGAATTTCAAGTGTTTAAGGGTTGGCTATCATCATGCAGTCTCTGTTTTTGGCATTGGGCTTTGGAGAAGGAACTGGATATTTTCCTTCTTCAGACATGATATCTGAATTTGGAAACTGAGTGGCTTATCAGCCCATGACAAACTATGCCCATGAGGAGAGGAAACTTCCATGCAGGGATATGAAATCATATCTGACACCAAGAAGCTGGGATCTCATCCTCTGCTATGTCATACATTACATATTGATTACATGACATGGAATCAAATTCATAACTGGCCTTTAGTGCTCTAGAGGAAACTTGGTTCATAAATGACAAAGAACCTTGCATTTTCTCTATAAATGAAGTCACTATATTTTGCCAGGATAGGGGAAAAGAGAAAATGAATAAGGATGTGACTGCTGAGGCAGCCTGTTCAGAGAGCTTTGGAGGGACAAAACATGATCTGTGTGTTCTATTTGTTTTTCACTTTGAATAGTTCATTTTTTTTTTCCTATTTAAATTACAGGAAGGCATAGGAAACACCTTCAACATCAAACACAAATTACATTGATTTTTTTTTTAGAAATATGGTTAAAATAGCAAATGTTAGTACAAAAGGCATTCTAATTATAAAATGAAAGATTAAAGTAAATAAAGTTATCAAAAGTATATCACTCCTGATTGTTGGTCATCACTGAAGTATGAATGGCTAGTTAGGATAGTATGTAGCACTTTTCAAAAAGCTATATTCTTGGAAGTGAACAAAATGCTCTAGAGTTTTATGAAGTAAAAGAATTAATATGAGACTCTGTTTACAATGTTTATGAATTCTAGATAAATAGGTGGTCCTGGAGGCCTGAGAGGAAGATTGGTAATTAAAAACAAACAAAAAAAGAAAAGACCAATTAAAGTTTTGTTGTGGTGAACTTATTTTATATGACAGTTTCAAATTATGGTCTGTAACTCCTTGCCAAGGATGCATGTTTGAACATTATCAAACCCATGTGTGGGATGGTTAAGAAAAGTAGGTATGAATATTAGAGGATTTTTCTGGCAGGTTTCCTCTCTGATGTTGTAAACTATTTGTCTACATGATGGTTATACTGCACATCTTGTTATTGCTTATAGTTCCAGAAGCATCCTTGTGTTCTTTTTGATCCTGTTTCTCTGTACTTTGAAATCTTTTCATATGTACAGAACAGAAGTGGAATCTTTCATTTGTACTCTCTTAAAAATGATTTTAAAAGAAATAAGTATTCGCATAATGTATTTGATTTTAAATGATGTCACTATGCCAATAAGTTGCTGTTCTTTAGAATATCAGGAGGAAAAATTATGACAATTAGTATGTTGTAGAGCACCTTTTTTATTCTGTAGAGATTTAGATTTAAAGAGGTTTCCACTGATAGAGGAATTTGGAGAGGTGGATTCATAGAGATTTTAAGAAGTGACAATCCTCAAATATAGAAAATTAAGTTAATAAGACATAATAGTTCTTTGTTCTGGTAGCAAGTATCATTCTGTGCCGTTCCTAGGAATTTCAGTCCTGTTCAAGCATCTTTATTTACTGTGGTCTGAGTCTAAAAATAAGGTGGCGTCAACTGAAAAGTCATCTGTTTGCTAGTTTGAAACAAGCAAGCGCTGTCTTGGATTTCATGGATAACTTTCTTTTGCTGATCAGGTCTGTTATTTTCTGAGATTCTGAAATGGTTTGTGCTTCTGAATGGTTCAATGCTCCTAAAGAAACGTGGTCTACAGTCACAGCAGAAACTGGCCTTTTCAAAATTAGTGACTGTTGGGGTAATTTTTTTCCAAATGTATTAATAACTTTAATAAACTTTGTTACGTCTATGAATGATCAACACCAGAAGTAATATAAACAAAAACAGACTATTATAGAAACTTTGAATATGGATTTTTTGCTAGACAATGTCCCATAATGAGATGAAATACAAAAGTAGTTCTTAATCTTCAAATTTTAGAACTTATGATTTAATGCAGAATCAAAATTTTTTTTATAACTGTTCATAATCTATCTGTGCTTGAAGCCTTCCTGTATTTAATGACTTAAATTGTAAGACAGATGTAAAAGGTCTGTGTTATTTTGCTATACCTTTACTGCAAATCAGTGCAAAGTAACTGTTAAAAGTAAATTTATGTTTTTACTAGTTAGGTTGCAACTCGAATTTTTGAGTAACATCAAAGCTTAGTATATATTGTCGATATATATGGTAATTATTACACTATTTTTCCTATTTTACTGTATTCCTCTCTTGTTGCTTTCTAATGTGTTTCTGCTCAAGTTGAATCAATTTCTCAGTAAGAAAAACACATGAAACAGTGCTGATTTGCTTTGTATCTACTTTCAAATAAACTGGAAAATTCATTTTTCAATCAGAAACGTGAGAATGATAAGTACTGAATTTTAAAATGCATATAATTACAAAGATAGAATAAAATGCACGTGAAGAGGAAAGATTTGAAAGTGTCAGTGGTACATTAGGCCTTAAGTATTTCATATCAGAAACGTGCAAGCAGCATTTTATCTGTGGCCACAATAGCATAAAAGAGACAGATTAAAATGCACTCTGAGTAAATAAAAATATATAGGGCAAAAGCAGGGAAAACACATGCCATTCTCTTAGGGACTTACTATATTACCTTCTGTAGCTGTGCTCAGCTTCTGGTTGGTGTTCACAGTGTCCAGATATGGAAACCAGGTGACCGTGACTACATATAGCAGTTAATCTTGGAGGCAAGAGCATGTTAATCAGCCTTAGCTTTCTAACTGGAGAGATTGTGTTGTCTTGCTTGTGATTACATTCAGTTACTATGAACTGATTGTGAAATGGAGAAGGACACTTTTCAAGGAGGAAGCTTGAAAATTCCTTCCTAATTTTCTTTTTTTGTTTTTATTTTTGTTTTTTATTTTGTCTTTCTGATTTTTTCAGTAGTTTTTTCATCTTTTTGGACTGAGATGAATTATTTCCCTTTTCCTCCATCTATTTTTGTAAGGAAGTGTGTTTTTCCAAGTAATTCTCATGGCTCACCTAGGTACTCTCTAATGAAGAAAGCACTCACCTAGTGCAAAGCATTTAAATCACCCTTTGCAGAATTGAATTTGGGCATCTGCTCAAACTTTGCCAACTTGAGCAGCAGCACTCAGCAGCCTCTAAACTTTACCACCTGTTGTTTACTCAAGTCTTAAATTATGCTTTAGAGAGATCAAATGAACCTAAAAAGCAAAGGGAAAAATTTGAGATTTATGCTTCATTGGTGCTTAATAAAGAAAGACTCCAGGGAATGTGTGTGTTGAAAGCTTACGGCAGGGATTTTGACCATTCATTAATTTCACATCAAATGTTCATGCGGATTTTAACTACAGCATAAATTATGAGCTTTGGAGCCTAATTATGCCAAACAAGAAACTATCAAACAAACTTCAGCTGTTCTTAATGTAGTTTGAATGATTGGTTCTTTTTTCTTTTAAAGGCCATAGCAAAAGCATAGCAAATATTGGCCTATGCCACTCCGTTCTTCCAGGAAGATAATTCCTTCTATGCTCCTGTTGCTGAGGTCAAAAAGCCTTTAAGAAATTATTTCCACTCCCTCCCCTTTTCAGAAAAAGCTATTCAGCCACCAAAGAGCAATCTGTAAGGTGCAAAGGTCAGGCTAAAGAAGAAAGCATACTCTTAGCAGAAGCAAGAAAGAGTTGCTGTATGCAAGTTTTCCCTGTATCTCACACTAGTGCTCTTAAAAATCTGGAATAACTACTGGTGGTACTACAGGCTCTTCTACTCAATTAACAGGAAATATTCTATGTGAGCTAGACAAGTAGTCTGAACTTCCTTGCCACTGCATTTTTTAGGCTGCTTGAGGTGGACCTGAAGTAATAGATATGGGCTTATTGATTTTTATTTTTTTTTCCATTTTCTCAGGAGTCTGGAAAAGCTTTACAAACAAATCTTGTGAGGAAAGATGGTATAAATCAGTCTGAAATACTTCCTGTCATCAGCTTGAGCTTTGTAGGACTTGTTTGACAGCTCCACAGCTTCAGACTCTTCACCGATATTAGATATTCAAAATTAATTTGATTAAAAATCTAAGAATGTGTCACCAGTAATATGATTATAATTTGATTTTTTTTTTCTAATTTAAATTCTAAATTTAATTTTATAACAGAGTCAGTTCTAACTGGGAATAGAAGTGAATCAGGTTCACAGAAGCAGTCTCATTGATTACAGAAAAACTTCTTGCTTGTAATTCAGTCCCAAACTCAGAAAGGAAGTAAAGATGCCATACTCAGATTATTAGTTTGCCCTCTGTGTTTGTCAAAGAAAAATATTTCTGACAATCTATGAAAGCAGATTGCAAGCAAATACATTTAAGAGACAGTGGCCAGCCATAAGTGTTAATGTCTAAGTTAAATAGTTGCAGAAAAGAGAAAGGCATAACAGTTTATGGATTGGAAACTGGTTAAAGAGGGGGAAAAAAGAAAAGAATAATCCTTGTAATCCTTAATGCAACCTTTAATCTCGGAGATAGCATTGTATTACGTATTCAGTGATAGCCTTCTTTCAGCGGTGTTGAAAAATTCTGTTCAGAATGGGCACAGGTGTAAATAAGGCACTGGGAAACATTGATGTTTGTGAGTGTATATTTTTATTCAGAGGATATTGCAAAACATCAGATATATATATTCAAAAGGGAACTTGCAGAGAAACCACTTTGCAGTTATGAGTTTGAGCACAGTTGTGATTCACACAATTCTAGCGGGAACTATTTAGAAACATGCAGTTTCAAAACATTTCAGCTTGGAATTGATAAGGAAAAATCCTATTAATTTGCAGAAGTCAGAGTAATCTTATTAATTATATAAGCAGTAATCCAATTAGTTTAGAAGTCCTCAAGACATTCCACCAACATTTTCACCAACGGCCACATCATTGCCATTAGAGACCATTCATGCTCCATTTGAGCTTCCCAAGAGTGAGACAATTAGTACAGTTATGACAGTGTTCCTAATGTTTTTCTTTATGAAACATTAAATTGCTTATTTTAGTTTGCTACTCATTATCATTAGTTTCACACCTATCCTGACCTATTCAAGCTACTTAGTCTACATACTATAGTGGAAATAGCTCAGCAAGTACCAGGACAATGTACAAGCTCTTTGGATTTGTGAAGTTCTTTCCAATCTTAACTTGACCAGGCAGTTTTTCGTTAAATTTTTTCATTCCCAGTTGTAAATTTTTCCTGGCAGCTTAAAACAATTCCAGTGGATCACTTGGTTGTCGCCAGGGATGATGGTTGCTGGTATAGCTTGCAAAAACAGATACCTCCTCTGGAACCTCCTGTTTTGAAGGAGGTTCCAATCATGTGATTCTTGAGCATTTCAGATGCTTGGTGTGAAACGCTCTGTGACTGATCTGCAGTCTGAAGTCTCTGCAGCCAAAACAACATCTATACCAAAAAAAGACAACCAAAAAGCAGTTTTGAGACAATTGTCAAACTGTTTGACACTAGAGAGGTGATTGGTCTCTGAACACATACAAGCTGATTCCTTAAATTAGATGATTTGTTCTAAAGTACTCAGTAATGTAAATATGATGACTGACCTAAGAAACATGAAATTAATGTCTCAGTACTGATATGGAATTGAAGATCCTGTCACTACAGAATATTATTCTGTTAAAAAACAAAACTCAATAACAGCAAAAGACACCAAAACAAATAAAAACTCTCATTAGGAACTGGTAACTTGTTTGTGAGTGTATTTTAACTTAGCTCTGATGTTTTGGGGGTATTTTTTGGTGAATGAAAATGGAATTCTTCAGTCAATTGATACGTAACAAGTATTACGTAAAGCAGTAATCAGTAGAATGGTATTGTACCACTTCTAATTGAGATTACTAACCAACCAAAGACACACTACTGGAGAAGGAGGAAAAAGTAGAGTTGAGCACCTGAGGTGATGTTTGCTGTAATACCTTCCAGACACGTGTCTAGAAAAATTGAACCTTACATGCAGTTTTATTTCTACTGAAACTTTTGGAACTGGAACCTTCACATTGTATTGCAGTATATATGGATTATATTATTTCTGGAATATATTATTGATTCTTTACAATGCAATGTAGGTATTCAGCTGCCTCTGAGTTAGCTTGAAGATCTCTGAGGTGGTATTGCTTTGTGCAGTCTAGAGAACAAAATGTTTTTGTCCTACAGATACTTACCTAACAGGAGGTTGGCATTTTTCTTGTAAAGCTGTAGAGCTACAGTGATGCTGCTTTCAGATACCTCACTGTGTTGTTGAAACCCTTCTTGCTTTCCCACCTTGCCAAATAGTTATGGCAAAATTTCTTCAATGATTCCCATCTTATCTTGAATTGATAGACGTATTAAAAAACAATTTCACAGTTCCAGATTACCTTTGCTTGTTTGGCCATCTCTGTAGCAGCCCCTGAAATTGTTATTTATGCACCTTTCTTAGATAATGCTCCATGAGGGTCACTGTTCTGTGAGTGACCTGTGATTGATTTTTGTCTGGGAATTATGACATTTTTTTTGACACATTTAACACGTCCAGCGAGTTCAACCATTGATTTCCATACACGTGGCTTCACACTCTTGTTCTCACATACTGTGATACTACCCAATGTATTGTCTTTGAAGGTTACATTTTATTCCTGTAACAGTCATTTGTACTTCTAAGCCAAACGGTACTTTTTTTGTTTCATTTTTACTCTCAGTTGCTTTTATACAGATCTTTTCTAAGGTGTCAATAATTTAAAAAGTTTGTAGCTGCCCAGTGTCAGTTGAACAGGTCCCTTTTCCTTGCTTCTTTCTCCTTGAAGGGGAACATAACATAAAAGAAATGGAAGGTTACAATGTAATTTCCTGACCTAGTATTTCAGTATACAAATGAAGCTGAGCAGATGTTTACATTAACATTTAATTGGATTTATAACAGACTGCCACACGTTACATACATTAGTAATAAGCATTTAAAAAAATAAAAAGAAAATATTATGCATGTGTTGTATGTAGTAGCATGACACAAGCAAGGGAATAGATCCCTCTACAGTTGAAATTTTTGCTATCGGTGGAATAAGAGGTGTACAAAGCAGCTGTGGCTGCTTGTACTTTTTATTTTTATTGTTCCAGATGGGAAAGGAATTATGCACGTTACACTTGACTTCAAGGCCTGCGTTATTGACTTTGTGTTCAGCAATTAGTAGGGTCAGAGCAACTGTTATTTCTAACATAACAAGATTTATTCACAGATTAGTCCAAACCCCACATTCCCACATTTTCCACTTCCACTTTTTTTTTTTTTTTTTTAAATAGAACTGTTTTCAACTAAGATTCTGAGTAATGTAACTAAATCCTAATGTCAGTCCATGAAATATGATTATGAATGAAAACATCAGAATTTTGCTACTTCATGTCTTTATTTATTACTATTCCGAATCATCAGCACTCTTAGAATGATGTCTGATTATTTAAAGTAGAACAATTTATCATATCAATAAAACCAGTTCTTATTTTAGCTAATATGTTCATTTTCTTTTATTATTATGTCCATTTCTGCTAGCTGTCAAAATAGTTGTTCCTCTTCTTTGTCATTTCTGTAGACTAAAAAGGAATGTTAGTGATCCAGATAGTGTGAAGGCAGCTGGTAATAAGAAAATTGTTAGAATTATTGAGCTCTCCACAACACCTGCAAGACTCATTTACTAGAATTATAGCTGTTTATGGGGAAGCTCTCAGTGATACTTCACCTTTTTGTCAGATGTATATTATCTATCTTCAGGAAGGCATAAATATCTATCATGTAAGGTAGCAAACCTTAAAAAGAGATTATATTCAGAAATAAAGAGTATTGCTGTGTTTAGTGATGCAGGTAATTCAGGAAATGGGCGTTTTCCTTTTATCTCAAAGAGCAGTTAAATCTTGTATTTCAGCATCACATACTGAGCACCAAGGCTGTAACTCAAGTAAGCTAGAAACATGAATATTCTCCCAACATTTATTTATGCATTCTAGGTGCTTGATTTTCTTCCTGTATTTTGTCTGAGTTACCTTCATATCAGAGCAACAAAGTTCCTCACATCACTCAAACAAATCTGTGCCCAAATGATGAGTTTAGAAGATATATTAGTTGTGATAAATGTGACTCAAACATAGCAAAGTTAGCTCACAATCTTGAAAACTAGATATGCCCAAAGGTTTGTAATGGATATTGATGTGTGCATGACTGCGTTGAGTTTCACAACATCTTTTTGGGTTTGAGAAGCATGAGTACTAAATTAATATTTTACAATCTGTCCTGTAGTTCTGCCACTACAAACAATAGTATCTCATAAACTAGAAACTCATGACAAAAACTTTGTGCCTTGTCTGATGCATTTGATGAAAATAATATTTTTAAAATGTCCTTTTGTATTTATTAACAACCCAGCTGTTCCCAACGCAGCTCTCCAGCATAGTCATGGTTTTGTGGCTTTTGTTGTGTTGTTGATATTCAACCACAAAACCATGACAAGTATGAAGCAAGAATATGATAGCCATAGAAGACTCATCCTTTGTGTTTTTGGTTTTTTTCAAAAATAAGAAATTAATTAACTTGATATTAATAACAGTTGAGTCTACTACTTATCATACTGACAAATTGGTAAGCCTACAGAAGAGCTACATACGTTTGTTTGTCATCCAGTCTTTGTTTGAAAGTGGGTTGTGTTGTCTTTTTGTGACAGAGGTTATAGCCTTGTGTTTTTTAATGTATGTTATTGATTTAACGTAGTGGAAGGAGATCTGGTTTTCTAAAACCAAGGATTTATTACTCGATCCCAAAATGCATGCATTGCTCTGTTCTGAAGCCATTCTTTTATATGAGCTGAAACAGCCAGAAACATTCCCTAACTTACTAGGAAGGCCCTTATACTATAATGTATTAGGCTTAATGAAACTACTTCCATTTAATTAGTATTTTATTTTTTTTTCTGGTAAACCCTCTACTTGCTATAAAACATTTATTTGTTAAATAATTGAACATAGTATTTCTCATTTTATATGGATTTAATAATGCAAAATTCTGCATAACTGGAGGCTTTTGTGAAATACAACAAAATATTTCTTTCCTTGTCACTTTTTCCATTATAAGCTATATAGGATATGTTCTTCCTTTTTCTTTGCTGCCTGTACAGTGATTTTACTGTTTCTTGTTATTTTTGTTAGCCAGATATAAGTTTTTGTGGGAGTTCTTGAATAAAGCTATGTCAGCCAGATCTTTTAGAGCTATATTTCACCAAGTTCTACTGAAGTTGTTGAGGAAGGTTTTCTTCAAAGGGGCTTTCCAACATCACACTGTGAGTATGTGTTTTCATTTGGCTTTTCATTGTCCAGGTTTGCTGACTTGGAACAGCAGGGAATACTCTTTATACACTTTCTTGAAGTGTGATGTGAGGGTGAAGAAATATTTTACTTCTCCTATGAGAAAAGGTTTGTGCTTTACTTTCAGTGCTGTTGGAATTTTAAGTATGACTCAAGTTGTTTGTCCTGATTGAACACAAAGGTTAAGCATATTTATGTCTTCCTGATTGTTTTGCAGCATATCTAATTTCTCTAAGAAAGAAATTCCAGTTAGTGTCTTCACAAAATTCTATTCCTGCTCTATAATTCCATATTTAACTGTCAGTGAATATGATAAATGTCTTTGCATTTGATTACTGTTTGAAATAACTCATCTCCGTATCCATTTGAATGTTAATTTTTCACAAGAGATCCTGCAAGTGCACATTAACAGGTAGAGCTGCTGTGTAAATACTCAACTGGCATATAATATTTTTCCAAAAAAAACCAATGTAACATTACCAATGTAATTACTGAAAATACCAGGCAAAAAGGGAATAAGTTAATAGGAAAATATATAATATCATAATAACCTCTTATGGTAAATAAAATAGCATTTTGTTGAGGAAAGTTTGTAAATGCTACAAAATGAACTAATGTTTTAGGTGATTTTATTTGTCAAAGATACTTGAAATTTAAATATTTTGTCAGTAGCAGACAGCTAAGCACCACAGAGCTGCTCCTTCACTTCTCCCAGGTGGGCTGGGGCAGATAACTGGAAAGAAAATAAAACTCCTGTGTTGAAATAGATACAGAGAAAATACAGACAGATACAGACAGAAAATGAAGGGAAAGTAATCATGGTGATAATAAAAGAATACACAAAACAAGTGATGTGCAATGCAGTTGCTCCTCATCCCCTGAACTGATGCCTAGGCACTCCGTACCCAACTTCTCCAGTTTTGTTGTTCAGCATGTCATATAGTATGGAATCTCCTTTTGTCTCCTCCAGTCTCCTTGCTAGCAAGGTGGTATGAGAAACTGGAAAAAAAAAAAAACAAACAACTACTAGGAAGAAATTTACTCCATCATAGCTGAAAGTAGGGTAGTACATTTAAATTAGCAATAAAGAAATTTTGAGATAATAGTGTAATATTACCCAGGATATACAGATTAATATTAGATATCTTGAAATATCTCCAGACTGAGTTTTTGGGCCTTGAATTTGGTAGAACAAGGGTCAAAAAAATAAATGGGTACTGCACATTCTCTAGGACAATTTTTCCACTTCTCACAGTCTACTGACTTTCCTATTTCTTTACATTCAACAATGAAATATTTTTGTTTCTTATGGAATCTGACTGTCATAACTTCTTATTACAGCCTAGATTCTATGTGAGAGTGTCATGACTATAATATAAGAACTACCAGAAGCAAGCAAAAGCTTAAATTGAATTTGGTGCATGTGGAAAGAACTGCTGGGGAGATTAGGTATAGCAAAGTTTCCACCTTCCAAAATAAATGTTTATTTTCCTTCTTTTGAAGATCTTACCAAAAAAGAGGAAGGTAGCTTATATTTTATGCCTGTTTTATGCCTTCCATCAACTCTTTTTCATGTCTTCCTGCTTTGAAAGTCTTTCTAAAATCATGGAGGTGCTGAAATGCAGTTAAGTATGTAAAATGGATGAAATTTTTCCCAGGGTACAGAAATGATAGCAATATTCATGATGTAAAAATCAGAGGCTAGATCTCATTCATGGTAACATTATTTGAAGTCTTATTGTTGAATTCCATGTAATAAAGATCTCCTGGGAACAAGACATATATGTCACCAATTAACAGTTTTTAAACTCATTTTCTGCTAATGTAAAAATGGGGACATTTTTTTCTTAAGAATTAGTGTCACACAACTCTTTAACCCAAAGATCATATTTCTGTTTTCTGTCCAAACTTCTAAAAAAGCAATAGAGCTCCTGATTTACTTGATATCCTATGATGTGCTGCAAAGAAATGAAGTGAAAAGCTTTCACTCAGTGAAGTAACGTATTTAAAAATAGAAATGAAGGGAATACTTTCATATGTTTTCATACAAAACTGAAATGACAGTGAAGGTGTAACAGCTACATTTGTTTATTCAATTATTAATAATCTGTATTAAAACATAGTGTAATAACTAGAAAAATTGATAATACTGTTAAGACTTTAAATCACACATCTGGAGAAATTATACAGTGCGATGAGCTACCTTGGTTAATTTTCTGCTTTGTGGCCTTACACCAAACAACTATTTGCTTAATAATGATGTATACGTGCATAGAATGTAATAATGTTACTTATGTTTTCCTAGAGATTCTATAATTCAACTGCATGTTTGTGGCTCCTAATTATATCATTGGAAATAGAATTTAGGTATGAGATGTGATGGCTGGAAGGAATAGTTCTGTAGCAACAGAACACACAATAGGAAAAACAAAATTACCTACATATTTCAGTACCTTACAACTATAGCTAGGCACATTTTAGTTTATCCATGTTCCCTATTTTTAATTAAAAAGAGATAAATCCTCATCATTATATGCTGTAATTTTGTCTTTTCAAGTAAAGAAAAGAAAACGGTTGCTCCTCTACTAACTCATGCTGAAAATGACAAACAGAACAAAACAAATCTCAAAAGCAAAACAGGGGCATCCGGGAAAATAATAGGAGGCAGGACAGAGCAGCTTTGGTTAGAAAGAAATGCTCCTGGATTGATTCCTTCTCAAACTTTTGCTTTTGCTGATATTTTGGTTTAAGGTAATTTTCCCTTACCCTCTGTAAGGAAAGGCACTCTAGTTCTAGCTAATCCTTCTTTTCTATGGTTATGGAGATACCTTGACCATCCACCACACATCTTACAGCTGTTGACGTGTAACCTTGCCAGACTCCTGAGTGAAGGGAAAAAGGGAGCATTGTTTTTAAAATTTTCAAGTTTTCCCTTTTTTACAATGAAAGAAGGCAATACTGAAGGTTTGGAAAGTTCTGGTATGAGTTTCACTTCCATGTGAAAAGAGGTGAGACTGTGTACTTAGGACCTGGCTAAGCAGCAGGGCAAATTTGCCTGGATTGGGCTGCTTTGGGTGACACAGACCGCTAATTGAGTGTGTAAATTGTGTGAGGTGCAGGTGGCTATGTTGTGCTGCAGCATGTGAGTTTCAGCATATGATATTATGTAGGTAAATAAGGAACCTTCCTTTACAAGAATGGTAATAGGGTAATTCTGTGGCATGTTGCTTAAAGAAACCGAAGAGTAGACTCAGTGAAGAGAGAAGGAGAAACAAATTATTGCAGCAATTAATTTCCTCTTCTGGTAAAATGTTAAAAGCAACAGCATAAACAACAAAAAACAGATTACTAGGGAACAAATTGTGGGGTCCCTTGGCAGCACAGAGTTGGCACATTGGTCATTGATGTGAAAGGGACAGGTTTCGTTTGTAGGATTGATGCCATGTTCCCATTCCATCTGAGCTCCTCTTGCAAAAAGCAGCTGTGTCCCTTTACTCAGGAGACTTTCCTGAATTGGTCTTTCCTCTGAAAAAAGCTGCCAAAGTTGATCGTGTCAATGAAACCACACACTTATGTTTAGCATAATTTAAAAACAAGGTTGCTCTACACGATAAATACATAAAAAATTCCTCCAAACACTTAATGAGGTTAGTTTAACTAGTGTGTGAAATAAGAGATTGTCTGAACAATTGCAGTTTTTCAAGTCTAATTGTTGGTGCTCTGTTTGTCCTGATCAGTGAAGGTAATATTACTGAGAAGCATGAACTTTCTGTCCCAAATACTCCTGTCTATTTCTTCTAAGGCAAATTCATTCACTTTACTTTTAATATAAAACGCCACTCTCCTAACTTATTAGATTCTTAAACCATCACGTTTAGTGATTTTGCCATAGAGAGAAATAATTTATAGCTGCCAGTGTTGAACCAGTGATTTTTGAGAAGTCTCAGAACTTTAACTAAAAGACCAATTTGTATATATGCTTCCAGATCCACACATGCTGTGCAGTTCCACAGTACACAACCTACATTCCCCAGGTATATCAGATACCCATTCCATACATGGTAAATTCAACCTTCATTGTCACAGAAGTCTCAGCATGAGACTTTTGAACTTACTTAAATCAATCTTTTCAATGCTTACAAACAAAGCCCTACACGATGAAATTGAATCTCAAAGAAATGGCCCATTGCTGCAGCCAGCAGTGGGTCTACATGCTCGGGGTTTGCTTACTGCTGTTCTTTGCTTTTGCAGCAGTGTGACACAGAGCTTGTTTGAAAACTTGGATGACTGAGTGTTGGAAGAAGAATATGGCTTCTAGCATTATGTTACCTGAAAAGAATCATATCCAGTGTCACCAGCACTGTTGGTTAACACTAAACATCCTAGTGAAACTGTGAAGCAGTTCTTCTGAGAAGGCCGTCTGCAGAAAGTGAAGCAGCTGTGTTCACTGCTGATAGGCACTGGGGAGATAAGAAAAACCAGTTTCCAACAGCCATGACATATTCCTTTCCTTGTGTCCCTGCTGTGGACGGAAGAGCAGGCAAGACTGTGACTAAACCAGTTAGACTTCATTTCCCTGATGTGCAGTGCATGTAGGAGACTCTTGTTATATTCCAGCTGTAAGATCCATCTTTCCTTTTCCAGAAACCCTACTTGCTTTTAGACTGAGAACTTTCTAGAGTTTGTGATAATTAGTCTGATTTTGGCTGAACATAATAGTTCAGTGTGTTGCATTTATTGAGTAGTCAGATGACTATTTTTTGAGAGTTTGTTTTCCTTCCAAAGAGAAAAGCTCTTGCTCAGATATGATCAGGACATTCAAGCCAGTGAAAATTGCTGGCTTTGCTATGGTTTGTACCAGCTGAAGCTCTAATGCAGTTCTTGCACTTCTGAATACTTTTCAGAAACAGTATGATGTAGTGTCCATAAAGGGTAATTATCAAAATATGGTCATATTCTGGCATTCCGCTATATTACTGATACAAAATGTGTGGAAAATCTCATTTTAAATCATATTTTTTGCATGGAGACTTATCTGATTATCACCAGAAGTTTTTCAGAATTTTTTAATTTAGCCTTATGCATTTTTAACATGACAGCTGAAGCACAGCATGCGCATGGCATACTAATATTGAAGGAGGCTGATAGCAGGTACGGTCTTTCTGTTCGTATAAAGAAATGGAGATAATCAGGAAATAAAGAAAAATGTTTGTCTGCTGCTGGATAACAGCAACAGACTGCATGGAATCAGTGATCGAATATTTCTCCATTATTTAGTATCTGGTTTGTATTTCAGAGTCTAGACAGTTTTTTGTTGTTTTCAATTAAACCATCATAGATCTATCATTTATGTGTAAAGTAGAAAGTTGTGCTGGAAATATAGCTTCACTGTAAACCCTGATTCCTTTTTCTCCTCACTTTGCAAACAAGAGCTCCTTCTGAGCTTAAATTTCTTTTATTTGGATATGATAATTTGATTCTTGTTTGTTTCTGCAAAATGGGGACTTCTTCAGCATTTTTAAAACTAGTGTTTAAAACCAAACGTACGGTAACTGATTAAGTGCATGAAAACAACTCTTTCGCTTGATTTTTCCCTTATACTTGGGGTGGGATGGGGAGAAAACAATGTAGAGCCCAGTATTTTTAGAGAATATAAGCTCACAAGCTTTAAAATAACATGCATTCAGCTCCCCTGCTCTCTCATAATATTCTCAGTGCATTTTTTTTTTCTGGTAGCTCCAGTTCTGCAAACTAAATTTTAAAATGGATGGAGTTTTTAGATGATCTGCTGCATCTATTTATTTGTTTATTTTACTATTCTGATTAATTTGGTGGATTCTAAATGAGCACTCCAAACTCAACTGGTTGTATTTCAAAGAAATGTTCAGCACAGAGTTATAATGAGTCTAAAATTATGGAAAGAAATATTGTTTCTAACTATTCTGTTCTTTTTAAAGGAGTAAAGAAATTTAATGTAAAAACAAAGGGAATGTAAAGAAATCATCAGTAAAGAATTTCAAGTTGGAGAACACAGGGTTAGCTTCAATAAACAATGTTTTGACTATAGTCTAGATTTAACGTGAACTGTCCGTAATTTTTAATTGTGTCAAATAAGGACAAAAGCATTTAACAGAAAATATTTTAAAATCCAAAATTTTAGAGTTATTGCTGTAAGAATCACCATATTTCATTGTCTTGTGATTTCTGCACAGATTCATTGGTGTTCTGCCATGTTATGATTATAAACTCACTACTTTGGCCTGAGTTGCTTCTGGGCAAGAGAGGCTGTTTGACCCTATGCACTGAACCTGCATTTTGTTCCTGGCTTCAGTACTGGCAAACTGTCCAGTGTTCAACAATTTTCTTCTTTCTCACTAGAAATAGCAATTCTGAGTTATCTTTGTAAATTGTTATTTGAAATATACAGATGAAAAATGTTATGTAGCATCAGATATGATTTATTTAGACTTAAATCATTTCTTCTCACCAGTGTGGAAAACCAGAGGAAAGTCAGAGTAAATAGATCTGTAGCGCAGCATCTTTGCTTTTTACACAAAAATGCTATCCTTCTGAAACATGAAGCTATTAAATGTCACTGGCATTAAGCATACATCATCAGCCTGTTGTAGGGGATTAAAAGAGGGCAAAATTCTTTGTTTTACTTTGAGTATCTGCTAATGGCCAATCTGGGCTCAGATTTTCACTGAAGGATGTAAATAAAAAGAAAGTTTTCCCTTTACAGGCTCAAGTTGCCTACCTTCAAGTTAATCAGCACTTGAAGGTTTAGCACACGACAAATTCGGGCAGAGGTCTATTGACATTCTGGAGCAGTTTGCTTTCTGACCTTTCATGACAGAATGAGTTCAGCTAGCAAACAAGAGAATGTCAGAATCTGCTGCAGAAATAGGCTGCAATTATGAGAATAGAAAAGCAAACAAATGCCTTTAGCAGTATTTTTAGGTTGCAGATTGGTGTGCAGATCATGGATACAGTATATAGTAGTGATGTGACATGCAGGTACCCTTTTAAAAGTTCCATGCCTGTCTGAGTTGAGAGCGGTTTAGTTAGTAGTGATGACAGTCTCCCATTGGAGGTTGTTTCCATATGTGACAGAAGATGTTGCCTGATTAATATTCCTGAAATACAGAGGTCCAAAAATACCATCTCTGAAAACTGGATTGCTGTTTGGTATACTTGGGAAGATCATAAATATTGTTGCTAAGATGACAGTAGTTTCCAATTTGATTTCTTCATTGTCTGAATCTCTTAGTTTTGATTTGCATCTTCAGCTGGTGCTTGTTATTCTCTATTTATGCAAATCCATTCAGTTAAAATCACCTGGCTAGCAAAGTGTTGTTTAAGATAGGTATCGCCATATTTTCTAAATAACTTGAGCTCTTGGTCATTGAAAGTTTCATTAACAAAAATGAATTTTTTCTTTTGCTAAGATTTTGCATGAAACACTGTATTAAGGTTTTTAAAGTAGGTTGCATAAGATATCTATAATCTCAGTTTTGTTTCTCTCTGTACACATTTTGGCTTTCCCTAAGCTCTGGAGAAAACTATCATTTTCCTGTTGTAACAAAGTTCATGTATATAATAATAGAATCATAGAATCGTTTGAGTTGGAAAGGACCCTTAAAAGGGTATCATGCCACCCCCCATGCACTGAATAGAGACACCTACGGCTCCATCAGGTTCTCAGAGCCTGGTCCAGCCTGACCTTGATGGAGCACCCACCACCTTTCTGGGCAATCTGTGATAGTTCTTCACCACCCTTATTTAAAAAAAACTTCTTCCTTATGTCCAATTTAAATCCCCTCTCTTTTAGTTTGAGACCATTTCCCCTTGTCTTGTCACAACAGACCCTAATAAACAGTGTTCCCCTCTTTCTTACAGACCCCCTTTAGATACTGGAAGGCCTCTCTCAGGTCTCCTTGGTGCCTTGTCTTCTCCAGGCTGCACAACACAGCTCCCTCAGCCATAGTTCTTGTCAATTGCTGTACTAGGGAAATCAGGAAAACTACACTAATCCCAAACTTCTGTACTCCTTTTGTTTGTGTTCTGACAAAACAAACAAACAAAAAACATTAAGAGAACTTAAAAAATAAAATAAAAATTGGATGATCCCATGCTATTTTTCAAATGTGTTGGCTTCTTTAGAAGTTCTTAGAAAGTGATTGGGTTCTGACAACAGTTCTTTTGTAATTTTTCTCTCAAACAAGAAGGATGTCCTTTTGATTTAACTGACAACTGCTTCTGTAGATCTGAGCCTACCTACTATGTGAATTGTTTCTCTATATATTCTTGGTATTCTAGGGTGGCTGGGGCGAGTCCTGGCTGGTAGCTATGCTGAGGACAGTTCTATAGTTGTGTGGCTTAAGGGCCATAGAGTTCAGGTAAGCAGAATTTTTCATCAGAATTGTTTGGACATGCAGAAGGGGTCTTGCAAGTAAAAGATTTACATCTACAAAATTATCCTTCATCTCCTTGTCTCGTAACATTTATGTTTTACACCATATTCTTCAAGGATAACAGAGGCAGACAATGTCACAGTATCTTCTGTTTCCAGACAGAACTATCAACTTAAGCAGTCATTCCACTGTAGCAATCTAAGCCTTCTTCACACTGATACCATACGTGCAAGGATTTAAGTCTTTTGAGTTTTTAAACAAGATTGGTTTCATATAATCAGCTAAAACAAATCCACAGTGCTACACCAGTGATATAAATATCTCAAGTCAAGAGATAGGATGTATCATACTGAAGTACTTTTTCATTTACTTGATGGTATTTATAGAATACATATGAAAAAAAATAAAGCACTGGATTTATCCCTTCTTTCTCCGCCTCCCATCCCCCCTAGTAATTTCTGTTTCAGAATAATAACAACTCCCTGCAGGTAAAGTTGCTACTAGAGGATTATTTCACCTATCAGCAGGCTAGAAGTGCTTGACCTTCAGGCCCATGTGACAGTATACCTGAAGTATAGGCATAATCTTCTACAAATGCTCTTGTCTCCAGTGCTTTAAATATTGCCTGCCTACTTTTGACAGAATGACACATTCAGTATGCTTGCAAGGATTAATATGCTTCTTATTTTGCAGAATGACAATATAGTCACTATGCCTACCAAACCTCTATATTTTGGGGTCAGCGCAATAGTGAGGATAGTCATTTTATGGCAGACAGAATGAGGGTGAAAAATTCCTGAGGCCAAAGGGGAGAATCTTCTGCTGAATTGTCACCCCAGGGGAACTGCTAGCAGTGGAAGGCAGCTCCCATCCCAGCTCCACATGGGAACATCCCACTAACTTTCTGCAGATCAGTCTGTCTCCTGTGTAAGAGCTGTGAGCTCTTGTTCAACTACAATGAGAATCTGAGTAATATTTGGGTTGGAAGGCAAATGGCAATGGTGTGGGATTTTTCTAACTAGAAAGTTTGTTTAGTAGATTCTTGTTCACAAGGTCGTTTTGTGTGCCTTTGTGTGGCTCAAGCATTGCATCAAGCTAGCTCAGGGGAGAGTCAGTGTCAGAGCTAAAGCTGTGTTTCAGAGCCTGGAACACTAAAACAGTGCATAATATTTGCTGAGGGACACTGGTGCTTTGAATATATGTCGCAGGAGGGTTATGCGTACTGACAGCCTTGAGCGTTGTGCCACATATCTTCCCCGAATGGGATCTGTGTGCAAAGATCCTGTAAAGGGAAGGATGGCTCCCCAGATGCCTATAGACATTAGTTGATAGTTTTAAAGTGTTCCTCCCTATCCAGAGCACAGTAATGCAGAACAATGTATCAAATTCTCCAGTGCAGAAGTGCATCTCTCTGTGGAGGGAAGTACAAAAATGTGGAACCAACCAAGCAGTATGAACAGCTAAGCATTCCCCGCTCTCCTTAGTATCAAAGCGTGTACTTGTTTTTTTCCCTGTTTGTTGCAGCTAGGTGAAAAGTGCTTGATGAAGAATAGAAAAAAAAAAAAAAAAGAAAGTTTATTTCCTATTAAAAAAATTAAAATGCCGAAATGCTGCAGTGAACAGCTAATCTGCACAGCTTGCTGATGTCTATCACAAGCACCAGAGAACTTTCAGGGATATTTGTGTTTGTACTGCTGTCATCAGTATGTTGTTATTGTAACCAACAGGCTGGTTATATCCCATTGCCTTCTGTAGGACAAAGCCAATTTAACCGAAGTGCAACATATGCCAAATAATAATAGGCTAACATAAGGTAGGATGTTTTTAAGTTTGAAAGGATAGATGGTTTTCTTACATACTGAATGGCTGCAATGCGCACCTATGAAGCAAAATGAAATAAGATTTTTCTTTAAGTTTAGCTTTCGGAGGAGGGAAGGAGAAGAACAGAAAGTCGTGTTTTACAGTTTGTTTCACTTACTGCTCCCTGATCTGTGCTATCTGCACCTGCACTCTTCATTCCATACTGAAGGTGAGGGATCTTGGTGCAGCTCCCACTTTAAGGCTGAGATACACAGAATGTTTAGAAGCAGAACTCAGAATTCATTTGAAGGTGTTTGTTGTGCATCTTTACACTTAGAAGACAAACACATTTGTTACTGTGATCCAGGGTCCTTTCGTCAGTAGCAATCTTAGTTTTAGCCCGCTGGGTTGGCATCCTGTACTCATGTCACGGTACTGATTAAGAACATAAATACATGTCTGGGGAGAATTGGAAAGCGGAACTTTAAACTAGTATTCTGAGTTTATTCAGCATTAAGGGACCTTCAGATCTTGGTGAGTTCAGATTCTTGCCCATTAGCACAGGGAATTGATACAAGACCATGAGTTTGGTACTAATTGCTCTGCATTTTCAATGACTGTACTCATCATTACTTAACTTGCTCACACGTCACACAAAAAATTCAATACATGATTCAAAAATAAAATCGTGATCTGCACAGATGTGGAATGATTCAGCATTTTTACACATTATTTCTGCCTTGTTAATAAATTTCAAAGGACTAAATTAAATATTTACTAGGTTTATTTTGACTTGATGTGATATAAATCACCTTATCTCGTGATGTTTAGAAGAGAAATCTCATATGCACACAACTCTATACAATTGTAATTTACTGTCTTCACTTACATAGTAAATATAATGCATTCAGTATGATAGTTGAAGTAACAAAATATGTTAAGTGGCAAATCAAAAAGCAACACTTACTCCATTAAAGCTATGGAAGGACCTTTAGATAAGCAGCAGCATTGATCCATGTAGTATCCTTAACCCTGAGGGACAGCACTGGGGTACTTCATTCCTGTTCTTGTCAGGGCTGTGATTTGTATTTATATCTTTGTGTTTTTACAATGAGTCAATTTGCATGTACAGAATAGCACTTGTTTTTCTCTTTGCTATGTCCTAAAACCAGTTCTAGCCAACATTCAAGGTTTTGGTAATTGGCCGTTTATATTTAGATGCTGCAGGTCTTTAACTCAATCCTGTGCCAAGGTCGGCAGTGTGTTCCTTCTCTTTGTACCCTTGTTTTAAGGTGCAGAAAACATCGTCAGTCTTACTGAAATGCTACTGGCCCACTGCAAAGGTTCTTTTTGTTGTTCTGAGTTATATGCTAGACAGATGCTCACGTGTATATGTCAGTGCAGCTGTGCTGTCTTTGTCAGGTCCCTACTAACTCACGCCAAATTTTTTTTAGTTCTTGAATCAAGGAGACAATGTATAGCCTTGTTTAAACTAGGCCTCGTAGCTTGCTCAAACAAAACCTTAGGAAGGAACAAAAACCGTAGGAATGCGAGGTCCATTGAAAATAAGTGAAGACAACACAGTGGAGGGTAGGATTGCTGTTTACAACACAGTGGAGGGTCCACTGAAAATAAGGTGAATGCTGCTTTTTGCAACTGAATGGGGGATTCTGGTGACACAATGCAACCCCCTAAAGGTTTTGCAAGGAGGACTAATTGCCTTCATCCAGCGACCACCAGGTGGACCTAGAGACCCCTCCCACATTCTAGGGCACATTCTCAGAAGGGGGGGGGGGACATCCAGTACATATGTAACCAATTTCTTGAAAGTGTGGTAAATATGTATATGTTATGCCATTAAGTGTAGAGTCGTCGTTTTCCTTGGCATCCATGTTCAGTGCAGCATTCTCTTATCAGTTTGGTCATGCTTTTCTCTGAGAAGTGGTATAGTTTGGCAGGTTTTTGCTACTGCTCTTATCCAAACTAGAAAGGTACTATTCATATTGCTGATTATGATTATGTATTTATCACTCTGTCTGAAGATATGTTTTATGTTTTCCTGTGATGAGGGACATTGGATTATAGTAGAGAACCAATTCTGCTGTATTTAAAGTTGAGAGATCCTTATGACAAAATGTTGACTTTTATAAATACTATAAAGTCTGTACATTAATGCTCAAATTGCCCTGTAAATTACTGTGCCAGATGGAAGAATAAAGGTTTGAGTTTATTGGAGCAATGGGCTCCTTCAAGTCAGTATTTTTTAACATTCACTTAAATTTATTTGCACATCTTATAGAGAATGCATCATCTTGTCATCCTATCTTCCCTCCAATTAATTTCTCATTCAATCCTAATGTAAGCTTTTCTAGGATATTGGGTCGAGTAGCTGTTGTTATTATGTCCCCTGGCTGAAGCCAGTCAAGATAGAGCTTTTTGCATGTTGGGTTAGAAGAAGTTAACCTCAGTTAGCTTAATCAGCATAAACATTGATGCTTGAGAATCAGCCCCAGCACAGCTGTCCCTATTGCCAGTCGTTGACTGCTAAATCACACTCTGAATAGTGCCTAAGGGCTTTTACAAGTACATACAGCAACAAGCCAGCATACCCAATAAAGTAATCACTTCCCATGTGTGTTTGAACAGTAAATTATACCCATCATTCATTTAGAAAGCAAGGCAAGTTTTCAAGTGCATTTTTCATCTTGGTTTTAATGTGGTTTTAAAATTATCTTAAAACTAGCACTGTTCCATAAGCAAACTCTTCTGAGATTTTTCTCCTCGGGTTATAACCCTTCTCTTGTAGTGAGCTTTTCAGAGATTCTGTACCAATTATTGCACAGGGTTGTTTTGTTTTGTTTTGTTTTTCTAAGTTTTGCCTCAAGTCATCAGCAGGTCACTTGTGCTCAGCAACTCAGCTCTCGCTTCTCTAAATGAGAGTACCAAAGCTGATATTGCTGTAAGATCTTCCAGAGAGAATAGAAACTTTATTTGTTAACAGAGCGTTCCCTAATCTGGTGCTGTAGATAACTCTGCAAATCCATGAGAACTATGGAATCATTAACATTGGAAAGGATGGTTGGAATCATTGAGATATCTAGTGCAACAATCAAGCTATCCCCACCTTGCCCACTCAACCATGTCCCTCAGTGCCACATTTCCAGGGACAATAACTTCACAGCCTCCCTGGACAGCCTGTTACAATGCCTGACCATGCTTTAAGAGAAAAATTTTTCTTAATATCCAACCTACCTGCTGATTTTGTGCGTGCAGCTAAGTGTAAGAGGATTGCAAGAAGCTATGAATGACTCCTGACAGGTGGCCATCAGTGCTGATCTGGAGTCCTGGCATGACATGTAGCTCTGGTTCCTGTATTTCCTAGAAGTCAATGGACATAAGTAACTTCCTCCAAAAGAGAGAATCAGATACCAAAGCTGTCTATTATTGCTCTGAAGAATTGTTAGAGTGATGGTTTGTAAAACTGACACTTTGATATCACTTATCTCCAAAGGAGAATCTACAGCTTCTATAATGCTGTAGATTTTGGTTGTGCCAAAGCTCTTAAGTATGATGACACTGAGGCAACTCATAAACTCAGGACTAAGTATGTGTTCAAATGCTGTGTTGGATCATTTCCAAGGCCTGCTGTTAGTCTTAGAATCAATTAAAGGCCACTACAGAGGGTTAGCGTTTGTCCTCTAGTCTTTGTTTATCTGTATGTTTTAGTATTTCTTACAGGAAAAATTCCTACTAATTCTACCTCCTGGTGAAATAATATTTGCTTTATAATTGTCTGAGAATAGGCAAGTGTATTATGTATAATCACATTTGGGGGAAATATAATTTGAATTTAAGGGAATTATTTTTTCCCACAACAGATGTATAATTCAATTAACATAAATGTTAAATCTAGGTATCACTTTACCTCTTCTGCACCGTGCAGGTAATTACTTTCTGGTTAACTCAAATTCCTTTCTAGCTGTAACAATTAAGATATTCATAATACATCTAGAGTGCTACCTCTTGTTCCTGCAACTAGTGAATCCTGTATCTGATCCTGCACATTTTAGCATTAGACATTATGAAAATGTGATTCTCTCTGCTGCATGTACTCTATTTAAGAACAGTGTGTTAAAATGCATGAATTAAACGCTTTAAGAAATTCTGGATCAAGTTTGTAAACTAAAAATATCTTGGCTGTCCCTAAATATAAAGCTTAGGCATTCTATTTCAAGATGACGTGCTTACTGTTAGACAGAATTCACCTGGATTTGAGAATAAGCAGAAGTATTTAACTGTATCAGGATTCAGTTATTTAAAGCTGATGATCATCTGGTATTATGTGAGAAACAGGCTTCAGTATTCTATAGCTGTAGATACAAACAACTGAAAAATACTTCCTGAAAAAAAAAGTAAAGAAACTAAATGAATTGGCAATTGTGTGTTTTTCTTTTTATGTTTTGTTTTTCTCCAAATTAGTTGTTTTTATATAAACATACTGATCATAAACACCGAGAGAATTATTTCAATAGCAGGTGCTGTTTTCTAACCATTTTTTCCCTATGGAGAAGAGACTCAAATAATTAAGGTTATGTGAAATCCATTCTAAATGATTATTCAAATAATGGGCTTTTGGTTGCTCAAGATGTCAGAGTTGTATTTAGTTAGACACGAAAGCAGATACAGACACTTTGGTCTTCAGAGCTGAAAGAGAAATTTGTGAATGAAGGAAGTGCAGAGTTATGGGTAGAATCACAGTCATAGAATGGCTTGGATTGGAAGGGACATAAAAATCTAGTTCCAAGACACTGCTGTGAGTAGGATTGCCACTGACTACATCAGGTTACCCAGGGGTAGTTCCAACATTTTCATTTGCGCATTCTGTAGATTATTGTTACGCATGTACATATTTAGTTAAATAGTTAGCATTCAGTACATTGATTCTAAATTGAAAATTCTAAGGTTATTGGTTGGTCGGATTGTATTTTGAGTGGTTGTTTGTTTTGTGAAGAGATTAAGAATGTGCTAAAAATTCTAAGCTCAAGAATGGGTAAGATGGAAGCAGCCTGGTTGAGATGTCTCTTAACTAAGTACTGCAGACCGTCTACTTTGTGGTAAAGATGATAATGTGCATTGCTGAACATTGTAACCAGGGGCACTGATGTGATTCAGTAAGCAGAGCTGGAATGCTGCCAAGGAGTATAAATTTTACAACAGAGGAACTCAA
The DNA here is from genome assembly GCA_023055505.1 of Callipepla californica brunnescens. Lineage (NCBI taxonomy): Eukaryota > Metazoa > Chordata > Aves > Galliformes > Odontophoridae > Callipepla > Callipepla californica. The sequence continues at coordinate 9,302,416 of JALIRH010000013.1, forward strand.
GAGGTTGCAGTTCCCTGTTTAAATTTCCCTGGTCACTGATATTTATATATTTTCTTAATAATATCCAGTGATAAGTATTCCAGAAACTAGGGTCTTCAGAAGGAAAACAACCAATGCCCTGAAAACCTATTGGAACAGCTGATAAAATCTGAATTAAGTAGTTACTGGAGATCTCTAGATGATTGTAAAGAATTTAGAACTGTAAGTACAAGGAATCCCTAGAAGTTTTGGGATTTACTCACAGTGGAACTCAGAACAAGAGTAAGCATCAAAAAAACAAGGCTAGTGTGCCAGTAATCCCCAGACATTAAAATCAAACTTTTGATGTTTATGATATTAGACTCTTAGAACTGGAGTATGGCTGCATGTGCTTCTGCTTTATGGTACTGTGCATAGGAAGGAAAGAGGAGGCTTTTGTGCATTGGTGGAAAAAACTGTCAAGTGTCTTACACTTTCTGACAGAGGAGAAAGAGGATTTGTACCTTTGTTGTACAGCTCATACTTTACCTGAACTGATTAAAACAAAGTCAAAGAAGAACCTCCACTTTTCCAACATCATTTTTTTTATTTGTATCTAGTTCTGTTCTTTGAAACTATTGCTTCCCAAAATGTTATCTTTTGACTGACAATATTTGCTGGAATTATGTATTGACAGAAAGCCAGGCAGTCTGTCTGGAGTATTTTTACTTTTTTTCTGATATTTTCAGAAGTACTTTTGGAAAGGATGGCTTCCGTGAAGACACCAATTGATATGTAAAAGCTGCAAAATACACACTTCAAGGTCCAAAACCAGTTTATTCTCTGATAAATGGTCCTTTGAAGAAAATCAATTACTATGCCAACAGATAAGAATTTAATCATGGCTTCTGAAAGTTCAAATGAAAGGTCATCCTCAAACTTATTCCTTCTGAGAGAGGGAATTTTTGTGCCTAGAACTATTTTGGCTGTATACCCACATATTTTATGTAAATATATATGCATACATACCCACACATGCATATATATGTGGAACAACATGCCCTGCTCAGTTAATTTTCTTAGGCAACCTGATGTCCAGTTATTCAGATTTATGTTTTGTGGCATATTGAAGGATATGTAGCTATGCCCACAAGGGTACAGCAGGTTGACAGTTCTGGTAGGAGCTTCTAGTTTTAACTTAACACTCTTTGAGGAAGAGAGACATAAAGAAGGAGGGAAAGCAACCTTGGCAAAACTTTTTTGCAGCAATTACAAATGGTGCCAAATAACTTCATTAGCCAAGCCTAAAATACATAGATTTACGTAAAATTGGTTCTGAGAATTCTAATATGTTAAATCCCTGCATTGTATTTTGCTGTGGGAGTCTGATATCTCTTTTCTTCACTACGTAATATAACATGAGGTTGTACTTTTACTCTAGGGGTGCGCTTACAGATTTTCCTCTCAGATTTAAAGTTTGATCTGTTCCTACCCCGAAACCATGTTGAAAACTGCAGAAACTTCATATTCCTTGGCATAGAGAAAGGTGATAGCAAATACATCTGCTTTAGACCAGTCTTAAATTACCCAAAAAAGGTAAAGATCACAATCTGGTAAATAACAGAAGAATTGATTAACCCATTCTGAAGATAACAGTTCACTAAGTACTCCAAAGGAAAGGATCTCCAAGGAAAGATGATAAAGGGCACAGAACATATCCCTTTAGAGGAAAGGCTGAGAGACATAGTTTGGTTTGTGGCCAAGCTGAAGTAACATAGCTCTCTAGGGAAGAAGTTTATGTTGATTGCACTATGGATGGACATTAAACAGATAAGAGGAAACAACTAAAGATGTTGAGGTTAATTACTACAACTGAAACAAAACAGCAGAGATGTCAAATTAGCCTACCTGACTGTGTCTCATGAGCAACTGAAACTCTGATATGGATGTGTAAAAAAACTAAATTTATAATCAGACATGGTAAATAATATGCTAATTATTTAAATTATTGCATTCAACCCAGTGTTATTAACAATATTTATATATTATTATTTAATTTAGCTTTATTACATGCTAGCATATTGAGAGTTAAGTAATTTAATGAATATAAATGCTGGCTAGTTGGAATGAAAGTCCCACTTCAGTCCTCTGGCCAAGCTAGAACTATGGCAACAGGCATCCTATGTCATGAAAGGTCAACTCAAAAGCAACATCTGATACAAGAAGAGACTTTAGCAGTCTCAATATATTTATTTTCAAAAACATCATCTCCTACGCTATGGTGTAATTGAATCTACAGATGCTGAAAGCACCTTCCTGTCAACTTCTTCTGCCTACGTTCACACTGATAACTGCTTCACATTTATTGGGATGATTAACTGGAAACTAATTCAGATTGTAGAAATCTATATTCCCCTGCTTAAATTCTCATGGGGGATTCCTGGCGGGAGCTCTCAGACTACATCTAGTAATGACTTGTGCTCCAACTGCTCAGACTTGAATTTTCAGCCAAAGGAGGAAGTACTTACCCTACTTTCGTTTAGTAGTATAGTGGTTAGATTATTTGTCCAGGAAAATAAGGGCTTTGGATTTGTTTTTCCTGTCTGCAAGGGGTATTTAAACTGTAGATTTTCCAGATGGAAATATATTTAGTGAGGTCTGTTTGGTATTTTGAAAGACAAAATTACGCTCCTTCTGGATAGGTAGAGCTTCCAATGATAGGTATATTTCCTTTCATCACTGAGTGAAGGCTTTATTCTCCTGTCTCTCACTACATGTGCAATCCTGCAATCCCTTCTGTCAAGAATCTTCTTTTTTAACATTCCAGCAGCTTCCAATTTTTGAACTTGGATATTTTTGTGGGGAGTTTAACTCTCCACATATAGGATGCCACAGTGCCTAGCTGAACTTTCTGTATCTGAGTTAAAGCATCTACAATGTATGTAGAGCTGTGACAAGCTGAGGTGACTGGAATTTATTATTAAAAATCATCTGCAGCAACTAATAAAGAAGGAATTTTTTAGAAAAACATTAGATTGTACCTGGTACAGATCCTGATGCTCAAAGGAGCTTAGGTACGTGTGTGCATGATAAGCCTCTGCCCTATTTCCTCCGGTTGATTTCATGAAATGAATGCTGGAAATTACAGAACAAATCTCTGCTCTTGCTCTATAGCTGTGCCCTCTAACATGGAATCATAGAATTGCTCAGGTTGGAAAAGATCTTCCAGATCATAAAGTCCAACTGCAACCTAACCATACTAACGTAATTCTAACAACTCACCACGAAACCATGTCCCTCAGCACCATATCTACATGGCTTTTAAACATATTCAGGGATGGTGATACCACCACCTCCCTGGTGAGCCTATTCTAGTGCTTAACAACCCTTTTTGTACAGAAGTTTTTCCTTATGTCCAACCTGAATCTCCCCTGGTGCAACTTGAGACCATTTCCCCTCCTCCTGTCATGTGTCACCAGTGAGAAGAGACCAACCCTCTTGCTGCATTTACCTTTCAGGTATTTGAGGAGAGTAATAACATAAAGCAAAAGAGGTAGCTTTTCCATTCATGACTTTTAAGCATCCACCTGTCCATCTCGGGTGCGTAGTTTGTTTTTTGTGGTGTGGGTAAACTTATGTATGCCAAGAAAGTCTAAATCCCAGATGATGTGTCTTTACTAGCTGTTACATCAAAAAATCTTCTTGTGGACTAGATATTTAAAACTGGACTGCATTACTGACTTTGCTAGAAAAGTTGGATGAGTCTCATAAGCTTGGAAGCTATGTGTAGTAAAACCAAGTTATCAAGTATTTGCAATGTGGTGGAGCTTCAGTGTACCATGATCATGGAAATCTGTATGATTACAAGATTCAGAATACCTTAGAGGTTTGTAAAATTTCTCAAATCTGGAAGCTCCCATTAAGAATCCAGTAGCAAAATGGATGTGTAACAAAACATCAGATGTATCTTGCCTGAATTTTAATTCCCTTGATATATGCTTGCATTTTTACATAGAGGTACTTACCTTCAAGCCATCTCATTCCTCCTGAGATGCAGAGTGTGCTACCTCAGTGTTTGGTTAATGGAACTATATACTTTTTGATACATAGTTTTTTTGGTTTTTTTTTCTGTTGTCTGCTTAAAACATACTGTGCAGACAGGCTTTCCTTGTGGCTAGCCTCCATTAAGTAAAAAGCATTTTCAAATGTCTGCATTCTGTGGCATGTTATATTTTTAAATGTTCCATCACTTGCTGAAAACTACAAGCTACACCTTAAAGTTCTGTTCCTTGTCAGGCTTTGAAATCTCCTATTTGTCTGATCATTTTTGATCAGACAGGGCATGTTTCAGGATATGTTTCCCCTTCATCAAGGTTTGATTCTGTTAGGTGCCACTTATCTGTTTCTGACTAATTGGACAGGATGTCTTAATAACTACACTTCTGAAGAGCTCAAGGTATAATTTAAATCTGGAAAAAATGTTATATTATCTCAGTTTGTAATTCGTTACAACGTAGGAATTTTGAAATCCCACTTAATATACCTTTGGAAACTTTGGATGAGATATGACAAATATAATCAAAGATTATTGTACTTTTGCCTGAAGAAATAAGAACAGTCCCTCTTCTCATAGGAAGGTAGCTGACTCTTTGAAACCTGAGGAAGCATTTACCTCAGCTGAGTCATTACAGAATAATTCTATCGTCATTTGCAGGGAAACTTAGGATAAAGTTGGAAGTCATTTGACCAAGACTTTCAAAGGCGTGTAGGCAGCTGTTCTCACTGATTTTAGTGGAAGTTGAATACTGTGCCCTTTGTGGTCTTTCAATCACATATTGCCAAAAGGTCTATTGGGATACCAAGTGCTACGAGCTAGACCAGTGTGCCATATATGAACAAGTGAACTCATGTTTGTGATGATGTGAAAATAGGAGTTGGCAGAAAGGGCTAATTCTTAGCAGGAATTCCACTGAAAAAGCATGATTTCTTTGTTCTACATGGAGAGGCATTTAGGACTTCTATAGTGGTTAATGTAGCACTTGTCTGAAGTAGAATCTCTAAGAATTTCAAGCTATATTTGATGCAAAACCAAGAAGTTTTAATGTTTACTCATCTGTTGGGTTTATGTGAAGTTTAGCTATGCACTAAGCCATTTTCCTCTGTAAAGTATTTGTTTTTTCTGAGATTTAGGAAAGGTGTTTTATTTAAGGAACAGTTAAGAATATGGTATTACCACATTTCACTGCTCAGCAAGTAAAACATCTGTTTAATTCCTCTATGTCTTGAGCGTCCTTGTAGCTAAAGATTCAACATTCACTATATTTTATTAGATGAGTCCATGCTTTTAAAATGTTCCTACTTAATACTGTACACTGTAATTCCGTGTTTCTGTTTCTTATAGCAGCTGGAGTAACAGAAGAATTTTTGCTGTGCTGTCCTCTAGTCGTCCTTTGCTGAAATCTAAGCTATCATGCTGAGGGGCAGAAGACAAAAGGTAATTTTTAGATAGACACATTGTAGGAAATGTTACACAGAACATCTTTGGGTGTAGAGTATTTTCATGCCAGACTTGTAACTTCTGAACTTCTTTATATTTCACAACGAATGGACCAGATATTCTATTTGTGATATATTGCCAAATGTAAATATACGAAAAGATATTTTGAGAATATTAATCTCTTTCTAGGTGAAATAGAGGTATAACTTAAACCTTTAGTATGCTGTGTTTGTGAATCTGCCCTTGTATGTATGCTTTGTGTACACATACACACACTCAGTCTTTCTTCCTCTCTCACTATAAAGCACACACAATGGGATTGTTTGACCTGAAAAGAATTAAATGCAGAGCTGCTGTTTTGTTTGCCTGCATTAGTTTAATTTCATCATTTGGTGTTCCAGGAGTGATTTGAGAAATTGAAAGGAAAAGTTTGTGACATTAGGTAGTTATAAATTTTGTGGGTATTTAGGATAAGAGATTGGATTTTTTAAATTATCATTTTAGGTACAGGACAACGTTGTCGTCCTTCACTATTTTAGAATGAAGGGCAAGCCATGAATGGGCACTGAACAGATAATTTGGAAATGGCTTTTGCTTTTCTAAAGATGAGATTCTATTTCCCACATAACACGTGTTACAGATATAGAGGAATAATGGAAGAAAGGGGAAAGGAATGGACAGAGGCTTAGGCTGGATCTCCACTGAACTGGTGATGATCACAAATGAGTGAAACCATCAATATCTGGGTCACTGTTCCCTTTTTGTATGTGAGGCTCTGTAGGTTTGCACCAAGACAGGAAAAGGCAGAGGCATTGATCTGGGTGTACATTAGGTTCTTGCGCACAAGTCACATTAAAGTCAAAAAGTTACCAGCCTGGAATGCGTACTAAGTAGCAGTGATTCTACCCTGCTAACCCAAGGTTAGTCAAATCATCTGTCATGTTTTCCAGCCTCTGGTAATTAAGATGGTTTACTACGGCCTCTGGCCATTCAGCTTCTTTAAAAGTTACAGTCATTTTCTCCAGTTGTGAGTTATGGATGGTACAGCTGAGAAGACACACATGGTGACAGTGATGAGAACAGTGACTATGACAAGGTTCCTGACAGCAGGAGCAGTAATGCTGATGAGCATTTGGGCTTCAGTCATTGGGCCCACACTCGGTGGGGACTTAGAGTATTTCAATGGATGCAGAGTTATGTGAATATAACTTAAGATACCATTTAACACCCTTCTTACTATTCAGTACTGAGTAAAACGAAAAGTAAAAAATATATGTACTCATAACTAATTTTATAGCTTATGTTCATCTGAATTATTTTTACTGTATCTTTACTGGACTAGGTTTGTTGATTCTTTACTGGCATTCACCCAATTAGTATGCAGAAGTGAGCACTAATTAGAGAGATACAAGAGGCTGACCTTGCTGTTATTTGCAGAACATTCCTCTCTCCATATTAGTAATGTTAGAAGAGGTGAGTGTAGGGCTGAACCAGTGCGTTCTGTTACAGTGATGTGAAAGTTAAAGGCCTGAGCTATATACAGTGTGAAACATGTTTTTAGTGGAAAGACGTAGATGAATTTCTGGGAACTGATGTAATATTTTATGTTAGAAAAAAAAAATGTAACGGGCAGTGGACAACATAACTTTGTGAAAGATTGCTAGATTGAATGAAGGGGAAAATTTGAATTCTGTTTGGAGGTCTGTCTCAAATATGTGTGATGACCTTAGGAAAGAGCTCGTTTCCCCTATGTGTGTTAGTTTGCACATGCCAACCATATATTTTGAATAGCTTAGAGAAGCACGTAGCAACATAACAGGTAGGCACGATGTATGTTGGGAAGATGGCAAACATATTATGCTTTGTACATCTTAAACAAAACATTTTTCTCCTTTTCATGAGCTTTTTTACATTTCTGATAACTAATGTGTAAAATTATAATCTCCTTTTTATAACTTCAACATTTTTTCTCCATTTCATTATGTATACATCATCTTAGCTTCTAGCCTGTTTGATTTTTCTGTCTATAAGGTGGAAGGATTTAGTTTAGATAGAGATGAAACCTAAGGAGAGCACCTGTCTCAGAGCTGAGTGATTAAATGCTTTGAAATTCTCAGACATGTGCTGCCCTTTAGAAGGAGTGTATATGTTTTAATGAAGACCGGGATGCCAGGACACATTATGAAGACTTTTTCCTCCCTGCAGAGCATGCATGCAGAAGTCTGAAACTGATGTACAGCCAGGAAGTGAGCTTTAGCCATAATTATTTCGAGCTTTATCTCTTTGTCATAAAATGTATGTTATTTATCTTTAGTACGTTTCAAATCTTCATATGTTTATTACTACTGAAGAATATTCAGAATTCCAAAGTAATGCCAGCTTACATAAGCTGCTGCATAAAACCTGTAAAAATGGATGATAACAAACCACTCCTTTCAAATGTCCCTAGAGGGTGGGTTAGTGGGCATTAAAGAAGAGTTTGTGCTTTTGCAAGCGTGAGAATTCATGAAGGAAACATTATATATAGACTTCTTCTCTTGTCCTCTCTTCTGGCAATCTCAGCCATGGACAAAGGCAGGTATTGAGCTAGATGAAACTGTGACCTGACATAGTACTCCTTCTCTGTTATATTTTTATGTTCCAGGTGTGACTACAGAAATGGTTTTAGATGGCTGCATATTTTTGCTGTCTATTAACATTGATCTGGGAGCCAACTAGTGTGCATGGCACAATGCAGTGCTATGTCTGAATTAATAAACCATACTAAATTCAGTGGGCAGAGAGACAAACTGATTTGTCTGCACTGCCTTCCACACTGAAGCTAGGTCATGATCCACCAGAATGAGCTCTGGTAGAGCTAATGTGATTGTCTGCAACCATTCATCTGTGTTGTTTGTTGCTTGGCAAACTGAAGAAAACAGTTCTGAATCAGTAATGCTTGGTTCACGTTTGGAAGGTTCTCCTTCTAACTGATTACTTGGAAATGCTGATTTCCTCTGCCACCCATTTTCAAAAGAAATAAAAATAAAAGTATAAGGTTTTGTATAATCTTGAAAACCCATGTAATTGTATCAAGCAGTCTGCTTTTTAACCATGAGTTTTTTGAGATGCCAGATCTAGACAAAGATGAATTATTATTACAGGAGTTTTGTTTATGATAATCTAAGGGTACAAATGGGGTGCAAATATAGGTGTTAATTAACATGTAATGTTGCTGAAAAAGACCTGCCCATTTTTTGGCACATAAACACTTCATCGGTTTGGATAGCTGTTTCTTTTTCAGACTTACTAACAATTCATGTGCCAAAAACATATCTACATTTCTGTGTGTCAGCTGACCCAATATCAAATCATAGTATTTTTTACTATTTCCATAGAATCATAGAATGGCCTTGGTTGAAAAGGACCTCAAAGATCTTCTACTTTCAATCCTCTAACAAGTTAACATCTAACATCTACATTCGAACCCACCCTGGATAGAGTAATAGTACACCACTTATGTGAACTGAGTCTGCATGCTTTTTTTCTTCTGCTCCACCACTGATGTGAGTTTAGATGGCAAGAGTGAAGCTTGCTAATGACAACCAGTGATCTTACATCACTATATGATTTTATGTGGGAAGAAAGAGACAGAACTGATAGGGCACCATTCTCTGTAGGGCCACTTACCTATAGGATTGGTGTAAATTAAATCAGCTGTCAAAAAGCAATGTCCTCATCATTTAGTTGACTGAGGAGATGTCATTAGGATAAGTTCAACCCTGTTTAAGTCCACTAATTTATATAATGTTTTCAACAAACACAAACGTTGTAAGTTCTGAGCCACAGTTGTTTGCTTCTGTGATTTGGATCACTGAATACTTTAGCCATATTCTTTTTTCTTAATTCATGACTGTTAGAAAATATGCACGTCTCTTACAAGTCCTCCATATTAAACACAGAATATATGTGCGTCAACTATTTTGTGAACATAGATCACCATCAAATGAATGGACTGAAAATGAGACTGTTGATCTACAAGAAATTACAATGGAGATATATTCTCAGGGCATTCAATTTTTCATGGTAAGAAAGCATTATTACGGTCACACTGCCAGGAGTCTGACTGTTACAGAGTTTTCATGTGGAACATGAAACCATCAATATAGCTGCAAAATGCCTATAATTTGAGTTTACAAGGAATAAATGATGACTTCAGTTCTGAAGCAGAATGCTTAGCTTCATAGCATGGCTGTAATGTAGAGAAAGCCTTTGCTGAATAAAGGGCAGCATGGCATTCACAAATGCACCAGTAGGGGCAGCCACACACCCCATGGAATGAACACGTTTTGAAGGCAATTAACGAAATGCCTCACAGAAAGAGAGCATGTGGTGGAAGCCCAAGGGACCTAAATATAGTGCTCTACCAGATGGACTGCAGGAGAAACACCATCTGACTAGAACAATGAAGGCTTTTCTGTGTGATTGTTGCTGTGCATGGACTTATCTATGCTGGGATTTTTTACATGTTTCTCACTAACTTGTTTAGGGAAAGCCTTCCTTTCACCCTGCTATTTTCCCTCTATGTTTCTTCAAAGTTTAAAGGTTTAAAAAGCTTGGGAATATCTTCATTAAATTTAATAGAGTAGTTCCAACAGAGAGGAAAACAAAAATTAACCATTGAATTATGCTAGCTACATTTGTTATGTTTTGTGCTTTCTTTATGGTTAGTATCTCTGTCAGATAAAATTGAATTTCTCAGGTTACAAGTATTGGCAACCTTTAGGCTTTATTCTCTCTTTTCCAAAGTTCACTGGACAAACAGTAGAGACTGGTTATAGTTTTCTTCAAGGCAGTCTGAGAGCTTTCTTTGTAAGCATTCAAATCTCTGCCCACAAACACACTGTCTATACTACCCACAGTTCTTTTCATAGTGCTTCATTTTAGGGACATTATAGCAAACAAGTTTTAGCAGAAGTGTTTGCAATGTGATAATCTTGAATTCATTCATCACTACACAAAACAAGTGTAGAAAATTACACACCTATTCTTATAATTTAATTTTACTCTGCCAAAGTTATTGGACTAGATGAGTTAGATTTAATCTAATCTTTCAAGTTTCCATAACTTCTACTCAAAATATGGGAATGTTTGTCATGCATAATTGTTTCTCTTTTGAAGTGCTCTTCATTACATACATTTACATTCTGCTTTTTAAATGATCTCTTGTTCTCTTTTAAATTAAGAAGTCATTTCAACAAGACAGAAAAATACCAGTAAGAAATATTGTGCTTGCAGTGTGATCTCTGTCAATAGAAATGTTAATACTCTATAAAAAATTGTCAGTGAAATCAATGAAAGCCCTTGGTTTACAAAAGATTAGACCCCGAAACTACTGCAGTTTTTGAAACCTTTAGTGTTGGAAGGAATTAAATTTGGTTATCTTTGCCTGGATGTTCTTAGGCATTGAGACCTCTCCTGTATCATCTGGTTTAGCAATCATCTATCCACCTACCTCTGAACCTTCAGTTATGTGCATTTGGTTTCAGTCAGATCAGTTGCCTAAAGTGCTTGCTCCGCATGAAACAGGAGTCTGCTTGTACACAGATTTGAACAACCCCTTTAGGTACTTTCTCATGCAAACCTCATAGGGATCCTGCAGGCACTGTGGGTTACAGCCCCCTTCCATAATGCTAGCAGTGATGACTGCTGTGGTTTATCCCTTAGGTTTAGATTGTTTCCAAATGCCTGAATGTTATGTGGCATGTTCTAATTAGAACACTGAATTCAGGAAAATTCACCCTTTATCACTAGATTACTCACAGTGATACCACAAAAGTAAACATACATTGATCTTTGCTAGGGAGAGTTGTACATAGGATACTTCAAAATTCCTATTTATTTCCATGGAAACTGCAACAGCTAAAAAGAACACAATAACACTATTTGATAAAGCGAGGTTAGAGCTCAGTGATCTTTTATGGTCCCTTCCAAACTATGTCATTCTATGATTCTCAGCTACAAAATGCTCTTTTTCATCACAGTCAATACAATCATCCAATTCACTCTTCATTTTGTGGTGTGAATGTTGTGTGTGGCTGTCTGGAACATGGCTTTCACGTCACTGTCACCACTGCTGAAACACACCACCCACCACCTCACTGAGCTCATATCCACTGTTTGGTCTTCATAGTTGTTCAGCAAGTGTTGATGAATATCAGTGGGTTCAATCTTTTCTACAGGGAGGGATACATTTCCACACTTCTGGTTTGTCTGCGCTTCCATGTCAAATGCCATTTTGTTAGACAGTCCCTCTGTTGCCTTCTTTCATTCAGCAACAAAATGTTATGGAATACTGGCTGGGGAGGTTCAACCTCTACTGCTCTACCACCAACATTTGCCCCTGATGTCATGTACCAACATAATAAAATAGGAGGCATTACTTTCAGACAAACCTCCATGCAGTTAATATCTTAAGAGCCAGAGCTGTAGTTAAAGAGTCAATCTCAGGGAGTTCTGCACTTGTGATATTGAAACATATAAATGTTTTATAGGAGGCTTTACTTTAATGGCAAGAACTGAAGATGGTTTAGCTCAGCTGCAGGGTGAGGTGTTGAAGTATTGGTCCTAGGAGCAGAGAGCACTGTGTACATGATGTGTTTCAAAGGAAAATGAAAGCAGTCTCAAGTATATTTACATGCCTCCTGGTTTGTGGCTGGACCACTGTTGCTCTGATTCTCATTGCCACTTTAGTACTTTTTCTTTTGAAATAAAACATCTATGTTTCTGACTTGCATTTTCAATCAAGTACAGAGTGTAGGTATGTGCAATCCAAATTCATATAAAGGCGTAAGATGGAATTTGTACTAAATCCTTCTTCTTGAAGGGACAAAAAACTGCCCACTGGTGCACATTACTACAACCACTGCATGTTCTCTCAAAGAAGGATGTAGGAAAGGTTAAGTTTAAGCTCCTGACCATTGATGTAATATTTAGGACTTCAGCACTCAGGTGAGCTGTGATTCCTGGGACTTCTTACATGGGTGCTTAATTCTTATTGTTGCTACTGGGAGCTGAATATGCTCATGTGCAGGAGATCTTTTAATAGACTTGATTGTCCAATTTAAATTGTAGCAATGAGTTTTGACCACAAAAGCTGAAATTTGTGATAGGCTTTGTTAGATTTGAAGTTCAAGAAATCAGTGTGTGTGTGTTTTGCATATGGAATTGTATGCCTTAAAGAGTTTGTCTCTCTTTAAATCCTATATGTACTCTCCACTAAATTTAACAAAGTGGTAAGTGTTCATCATTGCTGAACTTGAATTCTGAAAAAGATTAAATCCATTCTAGTGTTTAGCTAGAGCAGTTTATATTTACCAGGGATCCTGTAAGAATGTGACTACTGTTATCTACCTCCTACAAAACAATAAGCAATTCCTGTAGATCATATTTCCCATTTGTCATGATCTTTCATAAAAACTGTAATTGGAAAAAAAAATAAGAAAAGGAAAAATTAATATCCAAGTTTGGACCAAAGTTTTGTTTAGGTATGTCCTAACTAGTCACTTGTATACATATTCTCCCCGTAGCAAGACGAACCTGTGAACTTCATTTAACCCGACACTGTTCAGCCTTCTAATGGCGATGTACTTCTTGCAGCTCTTGAGATTATTGATCCAAATTAGAAATGTTCCTGTTGATTTTTCAATGCCTCTTGACCCAAGCAGTTGTCTGAAGGTGAAAGGCTTCTCATCTGGTTAAAATTACGTATTGAAAAGAATGAATTAAGCTAAGGACCTTTAACCAGATCATTCCATAGATTAATTCATTGAATTTTCATGCATACTACTATAAATCTAACCCTGAAAAACTCAACTGAGAAGACCCTTCATGAAGTTGCTATTGAATGCATCATCCACCATTTTTAGATCAACATTACACCAATCACAAATCATTTCTGATCTCTGCCATATATCTCAAAGTCTCCAGTTACAATTACTTGCCAATAGATTGGAATCCTCCTGCAATAAATAGTTCTTCCTTTAAGAACCATGTATTACCTCCCACATTTAAATTGTGTGAGGGTAGCTGCAATCCTTCTGGTGATTGATACCAAGTTCTCAGTCACAGTGGGTTAACAAAGAGAAGCACAAGCAAATATAAACCACAGTTATAGTCAGTCAGGGTATTGCAAGCTCACCTTCAAGCAATCAACATGGTACTACGGAAAAATATTCACTAGCCTGTGCCCTAAGCTCATCGAGTCAACCTTCCATTAATTTTTCAGTTGGAACTTACTCTGTGAATTATGTTCTCTGACTACAAAAAAGCAGAGTGGGAAAGGAGAGGAAAAGGCTGTGTCAAATCCCTTGCCAGGATAACAAATATCAGATAGAATATAGACTGTTCTTCAAATATGAAAGTGTACTAAGAATAATTAGGATTTCCACTGAAATAGACATTACAAGTAACCCAATTTAATTTAATTTATTTTCTCATTTCTCTGTATGTTGTTATACAACAAATCTGTGGCAGGATCTGGCTTGGAAGGTCTTCCATATTTCTTAATAAATGAAGGTTGATGATTTTGTGGAAGGGGTTACTTCTTTATAAAAGAAAGTAAATTCTGCAGTCTACTTAAGTGGCAGAGCACTAGAAGGGATTTCTCAGAGTAAAACTTTCAAGACATCTGAAACTTAGAGGATGATGATGATGCCTGTGATGCAATTTATAAGCTCTTAAGGTTGCAGGTAAGGAGGAGTTAATAGAGTGACCAACTGTTTTTTTTCACCACCATCATTGCTTCCCTTCTAATTGGTGACAGCTCTCCTAGAAGTCTGTAGCCAAGCCACAGTTACAGCCTGGCACTTGGCCATGGAAATGTCTCAGTAATGAGAAGATCGGTGCCACATATTGCATTATTTTCCTGTGAGAGGTGATGATAGGCAGAGAGTTTAAGAGTACTATTTGCCTCTCTATCCCAGACTTTGGTCTTAAAACACAGATCCAGTTTCTCCCTTTCTCTGTCACGGGAGAAAGTAACAACCTCAACACAAAAGCATCAGATGGGTGAAAATCTAAAAACTGTATTTGTATCGTGGGAACATTTTTATTTTTGTTTTTAACCCTGAAACAGGGCTGAAGCTGCCTAAGGAAAATTATCTTTTTTTTATTTTTATATGCTGCTATGGGAGATGTGGACACCAGGGGGTGCAACGAACACTGTCTGAAGAGCTCCAAGGTGCGGTTACATCCTCCCTATGCGGGTTAAACAGAGGAGTTATTTTTCTGAGGGATGTATTGTAATGAAACGCGCTCTGTAAAGACTGTGTTGCCAACAGTACACTTAGAAAGCTTAATTTTTTATTACATAGCTTAAAGTATACTCCTCTGCATATCTGGCAAGGTGAGTGGGACTGAAAAGCCAGGAGTGCTGAGAGACGCTGAGACATTGGGGCTGGTTCCTGTACCCAAGTCTGAGGCAGCCTTGCCTCTACAGTTGTTCATGGCAGAACAGAGCTTTGAGGTGGAACTGCTGAAAAGATGTGTGTTGATAGAATAAAATGAATTGTAAAAGGTTCTCAAGAATACGTCAATATTAAATTTAAAAGCATTATTATTCTTATTTATATTCTCTCCCCTTGTGCTAATTTTGCTGAAGTGAAAAAATCCCCTCACATTATTGTCAGGATGCTGCTTTTCATGCAAAATTAATTCTGATGAAAACGCCAGCACTTAGCTGATCTCAGAAGCCTGTTTCATTGTGTTTGTGAAGTCAGTTCCTTATTGCTCATCTATAGAAATTCATATTCAATGTGCTGAAAAGCCTGCAGATAAATAGCTCAGTGTACACCATTGCATCTCTTACTATGGAAATTACTGTGATCATTTAGATATGATAGATTTGGGACCCCATAGTCAGCAACAGAGTTTCTGCAGAATAAAAGAAAGAAAAGTATTGATAAGTAACCATGGTTTAGTGAAATGAGAAGAATAGTAAAACTTTCATAATAAAGCACAGATGTTGAATTGAAGAGGTAATAGTAAGGGATATATCTGTAAAAAAAACCCAACCAACATAAAACAAACTGAACACAATTTCAACAGTAAATGCTGACAGATAAATTAAGTAATAAATGGTTTGAAAGGACTTGTGTTACTTATCTTGATCTAAAGAAGCAAGTATATAATTGTAATTGACCACAGTTAACCCATTTGTAGTTCACTGTTCAGTGAACATTTTTAAGATAAGTAATTTGTGTTGTAAAAGTGAAATGAGATAAATGCAATACAGCTTGCCTTAGTGATATCTGAAGCATAAAATGTCTGTCTTCAACCTATAACCTCTTAAAAATAGAGCTAATGTAAGTGAGCATGGTGCCATTCATTAGCATGTCAATGATGATTCTCTAACACGGTACCATTAAATTACTGTGGTGATAATTGAGACATTAAAAAAAGACAGATGCTAGGTCTGTTTCTAGGCTCTTATAACCCTTTGGCAATTAAATTTCAATGAGATAACATAACACAGCTATAGCAAAAATTAACAATTGGGAATATTTTTCTGTAAAATTGTCTTTCTCTAACTGAATTAATATTTTTACAGGTCCAAATTTTTACTTCAGCTACTGCTTGATTGATATGATTTCAGCATTGCTCTACAGGGCAAAGGCAGGGCTAAAAAGGAATTGATCAAGATTCTCATAGAGGGAAGGGATGGTATACAAGTATGGGTGTTGTCAGATTCCATAGACAGTGTACTGTTCCTAAAAGCCATCTAAAGTGGGAAAAGGTGCCAGGGCTAAACTTTCAGTGAAACAGAAGGTTCAACTAAAGGCAAAGAAGAGCAGAGAGGCAGAGATAGAAGTGGAGAAGAGTGAACAGAGATTTTCAGTTTGTGTCACCACAGAACAGAAGTGAAGGAGAGGTGATGTGTAACACTGCCTGCCAGTCCTCCCTCAGGCAGCAATGACAATCTGGCCATCCTGGTAATATGCTGAGGTCTGCCAAGGCAGAGCTGCTTGAAGTGGACTTGCGTGGGGAAAGCTTCTCCCTTGTGTTCCACATGGTAACTAGGAGGCAGGACTGGTGAGCCAATTGCCGTAGCAAAAAGCAGGTGTGAATCCCACTGACCCTTGGGAAACTGAATGCTTTGTTTGAGTAATTTCACAAGTACATTATACATTTTAAGAATTGTTTTTCTTTCCCACTACTGGCCTTCCACGCTGTGATGCGATAATCAAACTACTTAGCAACAACAAGAACAGGACTACTAACTGAAATATCTTGTCTTCCCAGCTAGACCAGTGTCTCCCCCTTGCATTGTAATGACCCAGTTTGATGCATTGGCACAGAGCCACTCTGAGCAGTGGTGCAGGCACAGTAGAGTGAGACACACTGGCTGCTAGCTAAACCACCTGCTGTCCTTGCTGCTAGCCTCAGGCACCTCTAATGGTTTCCAAATTCTTTCTCAAATGGTGCCGGGAATCTACATGCTGACTATGCTGTTCAGGGAACTAAAACCATGCTATATTGTCTGCAGTTCAAAACAGTATTTTATTCTTAACAGAGCTGATGATATAAATCTCATCCAGTTCTCAAACCTTACAGCATATGCTTCAGTTTACAGGCAAACTCACCCATGTCCTAATGACAAACAAATGTACAGAGACTGTTTTGTTTCTTGCTCAGTCATGTTTGATTGTGAACCCACACACTTTTTGCTATGGTTTAAACCCAATAGGGATCACTCTTTTGATTCCCTTGCAACTTGCAGAATTTTGGGACTGGAAGATTCCAGAAACTTTCTTGGAAATTGAGAGGGCAGGACTGAAGGAAAAGGCAGCAGAATCTCTTCCCCAGTCCCCTTTCCTCTGAGCTAATCTGCTAATAATTTCCTAGTTGTTAGGAATAAATTGCATTATAAAACATCTACTTACAAAATATGAGTCATATAGATGCAAATCATCTTATCCTATTGGTTTTCTATGAGGTACACTTACTTACACCAAATAGTTGGCTTTATCTGTGTAGCAGTGATGGCATATGGCTTTTAAAACCTTCACTCTGCTGTACTTTAAATCAGAGCAATCATTAGCATCTCAAAAAGCATCATAGCATGCATTGAATTGTCTGTAATGGCTTCAATATGGAAACACCTGGCTCAACAGGTGCCTAAAGTCACAGCAGGCCATCTGTTAGTGGTCCAGTTGGATGCTTTCTAAATGCATCTAGAAAGCAAGCAAGGGCACTGGGGAGTAAAGCTGGAGAGGGGAAATCCAGCAACCTGCACTCAAACTGCCAGGTTCAGAAGCTCAGGAGGAATGTGTATTGTAAGTCAGGCTTTCATTCTGTTTTAGTCTGCTGGGAAGATTGGAGGCACTGTGAAATTTTTAAATAACAGCCAGGTATAAACTTGGAGACAATCACCAGCTGTTCATCTCTCTTCTGCAGCATGCAGAGGAACAAAAGCACATTAAAGACCAACAAAAGGACTGAATAAGGGTAGAGCAGCATCTGTGTGGCATGATTTCCACTACCGTGGGGACTCTGTCTTCGCAGACAAATTTCACAACAGAGACAGGAGACTGGGTAATGTTATCACCCAGTATTACAGATCTGTCTGGTATATAAATCTCTGTGTATGTCTGTACTAAGTCGCATGCTGCTATGATGGTATATGTCTATATCCAGTGGGATGTCTTTGAGCTGCTATAGGGCTGTGCTGCAGCTCTGTGAGGAATGAGCCTTCTCTCAGGCAACATTGGCTGTGAAGCATCTAATGAGTAAGAGTTGCTGCTTGTAGTGTTAGAACTTAACTCTGTTGTCTTTGCCATGTTCTTATGGATTAGCAGCACGGCCCCTGGCATGTAATAGTGTGCCAATTAAACTTACTGTGCTGGCAGGAGAAGAGAACAGCCAGAATATAGAGTACCAAGAGTCTCAAGGTCCTGAATGGCCGTTAGTATTGATATGAGCAGATCTGGCAGACACATCCATTCTGTTTGTTTCTAGCTCTGTGGGTTTTTGTTGTTGTTTGGTTTTTGGTTGGCTGGTTTTGTCTTTTTTTTTCTTTTCTTTTTTTTTTTCATTAAGTCCAGAAGACCGCAGGCATTGTCTGTATGCTTCATCTTGGCTCATCCAGCACTCTGGTTCAGATCTTATCAAGAGGAAGAGATGATGCCTTCCCCAAACATGCTTCTCAGTAGGAAATATTATGGTGCATAAACACAGTTTGTGTGTGACTGATTCACACAGCTTGGACCCTGAAGCAGAAGGCAAATTAGGGTTCTATTAGAGAGTAAGAAGCAGAAATGTAGCCAAGTCTCTGTGTGTAGAAAAGGAAGGGACCTGTTATTTGCAGACCCAGCTGCAGGAAGCTGCTGTCTCCAGAGGTGGCATTGCAAGCTGCTTGATCTAAAAGCAGTCCTGAAAAGGTTTTGCCCAGTGAGGATGTACACAGAGGGACTAGTTGTATCTTTTTCTGTTTGAGCTGTCAGATCAGAAGTTTTCCTATGTTAGAAGTTTGCTTTGTTTATGTTCTAATGAGATTCAGAGTTCTCTTCTTTCAAGCTCCTGCTCAACATGGCAGCAGCAAACAATTCAGCTCTTATATGTCGTTTAGAGAGTAGTCTCCTCTTTTCTAGCATGTTCAGCTCCAGAGAGCACTAATTTGGTTTAACAGGGAGCAGAACAGAAGTAATATCCATCTCTCTGTCTTTAGGAGGGCTGAACTTGGAGGGATGAAGCTGCTATCCTTTCTGTCCTTGCAGTGTTCCTGCTGGTTTCAGTTCCTCAAGCAATGGGACTGTGCCATATTGGATGGAAAGTGATTTGTTCTTTGTTACTTTTGGCTCAGCAGTTGTTTGAGTCATTCATAGTCAGTTTTAAGAACCTGTTTCAGTCATGTAATGATATGGGGAGTAGACATAATTAATTTAGAAAACTGTTCTGTATTTCTGTTCTCAAATGTCCTTAATATTATAGAGATAAGAAAGTAAATTTAAATATGTTGATTTCATATATGTTTTCTTATAAGGGGAATACAAGAGGAAAGGCCAAATTGTAAGACACCTCATCCATTAATCATCTGATCTGTATGCAGATATGTCCCATTTCCCCAAGTGTGAGCAGAGTTTTAATCCTACTTTTTCAATGTGTGAACACACTGAAAACACATGCCCATTTTCCATGTGTGCACTATTCCAGTTAGCACAGCAAAAGAGAAACAAATATACCTGGTACATGACTGCAGTTCATTTCACCCAGCTATTATTTGAGTGAGAAGCAATAGGAGTACTATCTGTTGTTTTAAATAGCAAAAAATACAGTGTTGTATATGAGGAATGCTTTGGTGAGGAATGCATAGCCTCATCACCAGCACGGTTTGCACTGCATGTCTTGTTCAGACCTTTCTGCCAAATATATGACTAGTCTGAATGGGTGGAACTGAGAGCTGTTACAGTGCCCATTTTTCTCAGTATGTGTTATATAATGATGGTTATCTTGAGGTTTAGTTGTGATATTAAGAGTGTAACGGGTGAAAGCTGAACGTGTTTGCTGAGACCTACCTTATAATTAGAGAAGAAATTAAACTGTTTTTTTTTTTTTTTTTTCTGCTTATGTATGTATTGGTTTGTCCATCCAAGTAGCATGCAAGCTTCAGAAATTTAAATCTGCATTTAGTAAAAGGTTTCTAACCAAATCCTCTGCCATGATATGTATCCATGGGAAGATATGTCCCAGTGACACCCCCTCTTCTGAAACATCAGAAAGACTGAACAGCAGCTGTCTGCAGATAGAGCTCATCTTTACAGTGCAGAAGGTGCCAAATATTGAGTACAAGCATTCTGAGCTTGGCAGCTCCCCAGCACCTTCATTAGGTATCTCCAAACATAAAATGTGTTCATAGGTGTCATTCATTTCAGTATTTTCCCTTACACTCCTAACCTCCAAATACGTTTACTAAATGTATAAATACATAGTTGTGTTATTGCATTGAAAACTTTTCCCTTCTGTGAGTATTTATAATACTTTGACAGAGACTGATCAGGATATTCATTTTTCTTCTGTTTCCCAAGAATTTTC
Organism: Callipepla californica brunnescens; assembly: GCA_023055505.1. Taxonomy (NCBI): domain Eukaryota; kingdom Metazoa; phylum Chordata; class Aves; order Galliformes; family Odontophoridae; genus Callipepla; species Callipepla californica. Next base: position 9,322,940 of record JALIRH010000013.1, read on the forward strand.
AGAGGTTAGTCTTGTGTGAGTTTTAAATGCTAATCTTGTGACCAGGAGATTGTGCATGCTGTTATATTGCCTAGATATGGGATTTAGCAGGCATACGTCTACATTATTTTTAATGAATATTAAAAAAACTTCAAGGCATCAAAGCTTTAGCCTTCATAACCTTTCATACCTGCCCTCTGTGGAACATGCAGCTCTTTTTAAAGAAAACCGGTGTGGTCTATTAGTATTTTATATGAGTATATGCTGACTTTCAGAATCGAATCAGAATATCTAAGTGGTCGTTTATAGATTGATGTTGGTTTTCTTGCCTTTTTTTATTTTTTTTTTCCCATGGCAAAGAATTATCATAAATTTTTATCCAATATGAGGGAGTTTTAAATGAAAGTACAATTTGTTGTTCCAGTTTCGACCAAGAGTTTGCAGAGTAGAGTTGATTTACACATGCAAAATCCATGGAATCTAGTTTTGATTTGGATGCACTTTGGGGCCCCAAATGTGTTGCAGGCATGAAAGGACTTTATTCATTGTCTAAGAAAGCACAGAATTTGGTGATAAGTTAAAAGTGTCCATCTACTTTAGAACTCTGCGGTCTATCTTACTCTACAGTGTTAACCTCTCTACTCAAAGCTGTCACTTTGCCATGAGAAGCTGTAAATGTTCAGTAGACTGCAATCAAATAGAACATGAGTCTCTCAGGTTGTACAAATGGAAAAGAGAACAGTTTCATGGAGTATGTTTCCTTGTCTGGTACAGCCCAGCTTTGTATTTACTCAGGTTTCATTTCTACACTATGATTATGGAAAGCTTTCATCATACCATGATGAACATGTCATCTTTTGTGAAAACATTGCTACTTTGGTTGCAGTTTGTCAAAGATTTGTTGCTGGAGAGCATGACAAACATTGGTAAGATGTCAGGCATGCATATAGTCCTACTGTCAGTTTTCGTGTGTGTGAAAATCATACGGAAGCAAAACTGTCATTCACGTGTCTTACTCCATTTGACTTGCCTCTGGGGGGTCTGAGATAAAAAAGCACAGCTCTCCACCTAAGGCTGTTGCTTGTTTTTATCAAGAAAAGATGGATTTTCCAATCTCAATGTTTATATTTTGAAGACAAAATACAAACTTGAGAGTATGTTTAAGACTGATTAGTATTTAAGCCTGTGTTTTGTACTGTCCCGCACTTCTTATTGTTATTTATGCTCACCAGAATCTATTCATGCTGTGATTATTCCAGTCTAAGAGCAGTTTCAGAAGTTCCTTAATGAAGCATTAATGTGGGAGGCAGTAATAGATGCCTCTGATACTTGCTTAATTAGCTTTTTCTGTACTACCACATCCCTATTACTTAAGGCTGCTGTAATTTAGGGAATAGATTCACTGACATTTTCATTGTAATATTGCTTATATTTTCAGAAGAATATCCCAATTTACTAGCCAGATGAAACTGTATTCCATATTGTTGAAGAGATTATCACTGGACACTTGGCTCAGACGGTGACAGTGACAACTTCATTTCATTCCCGATGAGTGCCAAGGTCATTGATTTGGAAACTGAGCTTATTGCAATGAATGCCTAAGTGGGGAAGAAGTTGAATATCCAAGTTTTTCCCCTTCGACTTCAGTAACTGAGGTAAAAATGAATCCAGATCCAAACAGTCTTTCTGGGTAAGGAGGGGGTGAAATCTAGCTGCTGTCTGACAAGGTTTTGCAGTGACTTAAGATTTACTTATTACATAGTGGAGACAAGAAGTCAGATGCAGCCAGAGGCAGATAGGAGCATGAGTAGCAGGTTAATCTGTTGTGCTGAGAACACTGCTTCTGGCTTTACAAGGGTCAAGATAGCAGCAGTGTGGATGTTCTGCCCCCCCAGGTTGCTTGAATGACAGGAGTCATGAGTTTGAGAGTGTAACAACTTGAGTGGCAGTTGGAGATACGTGATTTGAATTTTGGCTGAGAAGACTCTGTTCTTCTGATTAAAACAAAAAACAAACAAAAACAAAACAAAACAAAAAAAACATAACATGGATTTAGTAAGAATGAAAGAAATTTGAAAACAGCTAAATGATTTGGTATCAGATAAAACATAAATTCACATAAAACAGCAGCATGAAGGAAAAGAACATTTGAATATTAGAGATCCAGTGATGTTTTGTGAACATTCATACTGGGGTAGCCTATAGGTAATTGCTTGTTCAAATGAACAGAAAAATGATAGTGAAAAAAGCTGAACAAAACAAAGAATGAACTTTGTCACAAAAGTACGTGGAAGTTCCTCTTAGAAAGATCCTAAGTCATCTTTTCTTCTACTCTGTCTTGAGTTTAAATATTCATGCCAAATCTCAAATGAGAAAGGGACAGACTGGAAAGAAAACAAAAGACTAGTATTTATAGAAGTCTCAAAGTCCTTGAATTTTCATGGGTATTGTTAATAGGACAGCTTTTTTATACTTCTATGTTGATACTGCTGAGGGTGTCCATCATAAGCCCACAGGGCTGTACATACTCTGTAGTTTTCTCCTGGAGAATCCTTTTCAAATGAGAGTGCATAAGGAAGAGAATAGTAAGTAAATTATCTTTCCCTGTAGACTATTAAAAACTGTTGTGCTATGTGCAAAGAAAAATGCACTGAATTGTATTCCAGCTGGGAGAAACACTGGCATAAATATGTGCTGTAATTAATAGCTCTTCATTTGGTATCTGCTGGGCCTCAAAACCACCATTTTTGTCTCTGAATGAACAGCTGATTTACTGTCAACCTTGGCATTGATAGTAGGTAGTTGGGGGCTTCTTAATCAGTGTTAGCGGATTAAGGGATCCTGAGAGACAAATGCTATCTGAAGATTGCTAGAATATTTCCCTGTCTTTCAACAACAGTCAAGATATCACCACATGGGAAGTGGTTTTCTGCTCCATCTGTTCTCAATGATGTTGAAATTGGAAAGTAACTTTAAGGTTTGTTTCCACAGGTTTTGTTTTTGGGTTTTGTTTGTGTGGTGGTGGTTGTCTGTTTTGGTTTGATTTTGGCTATGGTCCCTGTAGCATTCCTACCACATATGGAAATCTTATGTATGATGATCTGTCAAATAAGAAAACCACCACCAACAACAAAAACCAAACCAAAACAAAACAAAAAAACCCCACCAGAACCAACAATATAGGCATAGGTTTCTAAAAAGTAAGAGGAGATCTATGCATACCTGTGTGTGTGTACTGTCCTTGAGGGTTTTGAATTAAATATTTTGTTCCCATTCTTGTCTCTAGTGTATTCAGCAGTAATTTTAGGGAATAGAACAAAGAACATATGCCAACTAGGAAGAGAACTTCAGTAGGCTTTTGTAGTTGGTCTGCTCCAACACAAAGGCTAATTCTTATCTGTAGAAAAAAGCCAAGGACAGTGACAATATTTCATTATACAGTACCACCAATGGCAACAGTGATAATTAAATAATGTTCGTTATTACAGCATTTCAGCAAGTCTGTACAGTAGGTATTGTTACATTTAAACAATTTTTAAACCTGCATTTTTTTAATCAATCCCCAACATTGTTGGGAGGTATTCCAGCACAGTGTATCACACATGCTAGAAGATGGTTATTCGGTATTGTGTATTAATCAGAGATATATTCAAATAACTGTAAGTTATTTGCTGCAAATTAAAATATCGTTTGCTAAATACATGTTGTGATTATCTTTATGCATAATCCAGTCCTGTCAAGACAACAGAATTTTTCTCTGTTAATTAGAAACAAATGAAGATTTTGTGTCTAAACATGCTATAGCTCTATGGTACGCTCTGTGTAAGTAAAGTGTTGTCATAATCTTTTCACTTGCAATTGTTAAGTATGAAAATTGTAGAACATGGGTATTTATTAACTCTGTTGGCAAAAGGAAACTTTAAGGTTCTTAAGATGCAAGAAACAGTAAATGCAACTCTGTGTGGGTGATGGCAGTGTTCTCATCCACATGTTTATAAATCTAATACTTAAAAAAGGTGAATTTTTCAGTACTTCTAATCTACCAGATAACCCACTACTGCCCTCTCAACAGGCAATCAGGCTGGAGGCCACACTATCCTTTACCAAAGGCTATTGAAATCAGTAGGAAACTTATTTCAGTGGGTTTTGGATTAGGCCCGAGTAGTCTCTAAGTAGTCTCTAAAACAAAAATGTTCTGTATGCTTTAGGAGCAATCAAACCAATATCCAGAGTCTCCTTACTTTAACTGTTCTGCACTGACAAACACATTGACTAGGCTGTAGTTGCCTGAATGCTTTTTGATTTTGGGTCATACATATAAGGACTTTGCAATTTCTTTCTCACCTTAGTGAAACCAAACAACAGAACAGATAAAACTGTGAATACCAACATGCATTGTGACTGCACAATTCATTTCACACATGCATTTTTGCCTTAATGCAAGAACACTTGGTTTCGGGGCCGGAATGCTCACTTCACACAACTTGATGCTGTTACAGTTTGACACTAATAGGCTGTTCTTACAAAGAATATGTGAAGCACAGTTTAAAAAATAAACAAACAAAACAGTTTGTTAAGAATTGCTACAAATCATTGAATAAGTAGCCTGGGTGAAACTTAGGGTTTATTTTCTTTAGCAAAGCAATTATACCACCTTCTATTTCTCCATAGATTCCCATCAATTATATGAAGAGCAAGAAAACAGAAAATTCAATAAAGTACACTCCTCATTGCTCACATTTCATTGCTGAAATCAAGAAAGCTGTAAGTGTCTTTAAGGGCAAAACCCACATTTCTCATTTCATTATTTGTGTTAGGCTGCACTGGAAGAGGCAGAAGTCCCCATATTCCTGGTTTTGTTTGTTTTATTTTTTTCCCCTGGGGAAAAATACGGAAAATCTGGAGAGTCCTGAGAGAGGAAAAAATTTTTTGTGTGTGAAATATTTTGAAAGAATACTGAAAGAATCCTCAGCGTACAAAATTATATTACCTCTACACTTCAGTTCTTCAGATGCATTCTAAAATTAATTAGGATTTCAAATGAAGTGATTTTATTTCAAGTAACTGCCACTATACTGTTTCAATGCCTATATTTTATGTATATTTATATTCCCTGGAGCTACGTTTCAGTGAATATGTAGGAATGTCATGTTCATTTTCCAGTTCTTGCCTCAACAAAACATATTTTTCTTCTACATCAGCAGTAAGTTACTAATTTATTTTTATTTATTTATTTATTTATTTTCATGTGGAGTGGGTTAGGGCTCAGAAGTAGTATGTAAATATGTAAATACCTTTCTGCTAAAAAGTCAGTAACCCTGAAGTTTTGTATTCTGGTCTTTTTCTTATCTTAGATATGTCTGCAGGCGAATCAGGACATGTTAATGCGTAGAACCGCTCTATCTCAGTTATTAGGCAAATTTGTCATTATTCTAAAATTTAGAAAAAAAGAAATCAATAGAAGTGAGATTCATAAAATAATTTATTTAATGTCAAGGTTACCTGATTGAACTGATGACAGAATTAGAGTCTTGAATGTTCAGACTGAAAAATTAGAGTTTATTTGCTTTTTCTTCTGTAACCTTGTTTGTCTGAACACAAATCTTTTCTATCTGTATATGCCCCTTTATCTGTGTGCCAAGTATCTTATTGCCTCTAGAATGAATTACTGACTGAGCTAGACATCAGCAAAAAATATCCTTATTGTGTCAGCATTTTACTGCAAGATTTTTCTAGGTCCACATGGGCTTCTTTGTTATACAGCGATGAGTTAAAGTTCTCAAAATGCTTGTTGATGCTGACCTAATCCACAATGAGGTTAATGAAAAGAAAAGTGATCAGAACGTGGATAAAAATAATGTTTCCCAACCACAGTTGAAGACCTCAGGTTTTACTGGTTTCATCCCTGCTGTCCTAAAACTGACTAGATTTTGGCACAAAGATTTTGACAAATATTATCCTCATAAACGTGATCTGTCTGGTCTAGCTGTCTGTTTAAGCAGTCTTTTGTGGAGGCAAAGGTGGACAGAAAGGGGGCAGAGATTGCCATACTCAAGCTGGTTTGATAGGATAGATAAATGAAGATAAATTCCCATTTTCAGTGTGATGGGGAGCAATGTATTGGAGCTCTGATGGACAAACTCGGATTTTGGCTGTGTTTATAGAGTTACTACTTATTGATGATTACCATCCTTGGAATCAAAACAGTAGGATGAGTGCTGTTTCTATTTTCAGATGCCACTCTTCACAATTCATTATATTTTTTAAGAAACCTCCAGCTCTAGTTTAATTAAATATTTTTATGATACACCACTGACAAACATGGCAGTGTTTCCAGGGTTAGACATCTGGGATAGTATCACACTCAGACATTGTGTAATCTTACTGCACAGTTATCTCCAAAGTCCTTGTACTTTGTGTAACCCCCTTGAAAATACTGAGACTAATACCAGATTAAAGCACTGCTCAGTAAGAAATTATGTGAGAGAACTGGGACACTTTGAGAATCCATCCATATTAAAAAAATCTTATTGAAAAGAAGAATAATTCAACTGAGACCAATAACGGGCATTTACTCTTCCTCACTAACTGACATACAGCAGAAAATTAGCATTCTTCATTCAGCTGGGGATTAGTTCTTATTGCAACTATGTTTCATCATTGTTGCTTGTGTACTAGATTTGTGCTGAATGAGCCTCAGCTCCAGCATAGCAAAGCAAGAAACTTTAAAGCCATGTTTTTTATAAAGGAGATATAAATAGTACTATGGGCCCCGTTTCACTTTTGGTCCCGTGTTTGTTTTGGAATTAGAAGGGGAAAAAGGAGAGGAATGCAGTGTATCATATTTTGAGGTGGGACACGATAACCTTGCTCATTTAAAACAGTTCAGTGGTTTTTACCAATTTATTCCTGATATCTTTCAGTACAATGAGATAAGGGGAAAGTGAAATGGCAGAGGTTTTAGATCTGCTGGGAATTTCGTGCAGAGAGGATCTTGTCTTGTAAAGCAGAAGACCAGACTGTATTTCATGATCTGACACATTTTGTGCATTACTGAAAGCCTTCAATCACTGGAAATATTCCCAAAGTCTTCAATGGAGTGCAGACTGACCAGGTCTCAGGTAGCAAGGAGGTGTTCAGAGCCTGCTTTTCAATGCTCTCAGTCCTGTGTCTGTGCTTGTGTACCCAGTAAAGAGAATGAAGAGAAAGACCAGCAGTCACTGGAGGCAGCTTGAGAAGCCAGTGCCTGGCTACTTTTGTGCAAGCATTTGCTTTCTAAAGCACTTGCACTACAGAAGAAATTAGGAAAAGGGAACAGGGAGAGGCACTGATTTGTTTGACAGGAGTTTCCATGTGTCCATCTTTATAATTCAGCCTAATGTCTCAATCTGAGCACACATTGTTGATGTTTGGGAGTAAGCTGTCACCCAAAGTGCCTGCTAGAAATTTCCTAATTAACATGCTAATCAAGATTCGCCTCAAGGTGTTGTTTAGACTCATTAGTAATACAAAGAAGTAGCTAACAGACATGTGTGGCAGGACTTGAGGAAATAAATGTTTCCAGAGAATACTGTCTACTTGTACCAAGAGCATCAAGGACATGAAAATAACAAATTAATTAAAGTGGGTTATAGTGAGTCACAAGGCCACATCAACTAACCGGTCTTAATGAGATAGTATGGGGTTGTGCTGTGAGGAGAGAAGAGAGTAAGGTGCTTCCCTTAGAGACTGCCTTACGTTGGGGAAATCTAATCTTGTGACAGAAGAAAACAACCTGGAATAGTAGGATTCTGCTAGAGTCTGGTGTACCCATCCATCAGAGATGGCAGGATCCCAGAAAGCTCCAGTTGTGCAATTCTCTGCCAGAACCAAGAAACATATCATTCCAGGCTGATATCCTCATCAGTCTCCCTGCAGCATAATTTTATCATGTTCCTTCAGGTGCGACTGTGCATTAGGGCCTTTCCTACCAGGTGTAAGGTTGAAGTCTAAATATAGCACTGACAAGCTAGCATGAAGAAAAGAGAATTTCCACTGGAAAAGGTCATGAGACAGCAATCTGAACTATAGTTTTGTAGAATTCAGGAACCTCTTCTGTGTCACAAGATATCCCCTTAACAACAGGGCTCTAAAGTGAGCCAGCAGGACCTGGCTGGCTGCAAGTACACAGATGGGAACAAGCAGACAGCCAGAAGCACTAGCACTTCCTTCCGTGGAGGGACAAAATGTTTGCAATATCTTCCACATGTTAGCATAAGAAAAACCTTAGAAACATGAATGATAAATGATAGCAGCACAAGTGACTATCTCCATTATAGGGAAATGCATCTGGAGGCAAAAATTCTGGCATACATATCTATTAGCAGCAGATTAGTAGGAAGCTTGAAAATAAGATTGGGTGGTGTAATAAGGTTGAAGATCTCACCGTGCACCTAAAAATATGCATCTGTGTGGAATTTATTTTGCTAATTTACTCAGTAAAGAAAGCCTTCAATTGGCCACCGTGGACTCAAGCTGAGTGAAGCTTTCTTTTTGTTAAGAGAAAAGCCATCACGGATTAATCTTGAGTTTAGCATGTATTTGAGTAATGAAAGCAAAAGACTGAAGGCTATAAGCACTCTCTTAAGGAAAGCAGTCAACTTTCATTTAAGCTGTAAGGCTACTTACTAGCTATCGGGCATGTTGCAATCATGTAATCTGCAACACTGTAAAACACTGAAGTAATAGAATGGATTACAAGGGTTTATTATAAATCAGTCTGTAATTCAGAAGTGTGCTGGAATGAAAACTTCCTAAATATATGGAAAAAAATCTTTAAAAGTTAAGCTGTTTGACTTGTACTAACGAAGTAAGAAAACCAAAGCCGTTAGTCACGCATCATAAATGCATAGTTTTCTCACGTTTTGAAGTATGTTTAATTATCAGTAAGATTTACAAACATTAACAGATGTGCATGCATTCTCATTGTCATGGTCTGTTCTAGTTTAAATAGAACATCATAGCCTAGCAGGTTAAAATCTGTGTTTTTTAGCTGGCTTGCATCATTTTCTTCATCATGCAGAGTCTCTTTCTCATATCAACAGGAGATGACAGGCTGTAGCAATCAGTGCTCACGAGGGGACTATGCAGAGCCTTGAAAGCACAATTGCTTTGTTCTTGGCCTATACTTAACTGCTCTTCAGTATAGCAGCAGGGTTTTGTGTTTTGCTGGTTTGCCTAACAAACGTTACAAAAAATGTTGCAGACTCAGAATGCCTGCATAACTGTGTGACTGCTAAAGGTTTTTGGCAAATTATAACCGTTTGAAAGAAATGGTACTGGTGTGAAATCATCTTATTAGCTTGTGTTTGAATAACAGTGAGTCACTAAGGTCAGATACCTTGTGTCTCATTAGATCATTTCTTAGGGAAATAAACAATGATAGTTGTAAATTGCATGCATGTAGATGGGAGTAAGAGGAGTTAGAAAGAAATTGAAGACATTATGTTTGTATCCTGTGGCCTGTCTTTGTTTCTTTTAATAGGAACAAGGCAATAGATAATTTACATAAGTAAATACTCTTACCTTGCTATGTCAAATTATATAACTGGAATGAGATTACATTTAAACCTAAAAACTGAAAAAAACTGAGGCTATACTTCTTGTAGAGTCAAAGAATCATTTGAGTTGGAAGGAAATCTTAAAGGTCATCCAGTCCAACTCCCCTACAGTAAACAGTGGTACCTACAGCTTGTTCAGGTGCTCAGAGCTTGATCCAGCTGACTTTGAGTGTCTCGAAGGATGGGGCATCTACCACCTCTCCTGGCAGCCTGTGCCGGTGCGTCAACCACCCTTATAGTAAAAAACTTCTTCCTTATATGCAATGTAAACTTGTATATCGTATATCCAACAAGTTTGTAACAATAGAACATGGGGAACTAGAATATGAATGGATATATGGATTTACAGTTTATTTTCCTTGCTTTGCTCTGCAAAGTTTGATACAATGTTGATACTTCTTCAGTGAGCTTATTCCCCATTTGAATCTAGGAGTGAAACTGCATTTACCAGTGCAGCCTGTGAGAGTACTGTGGTAGAAAGTAAAAGTGGTTATTGTGGGTAGTCATGTACAAAAAAAGCAGAAGAGCTCACTGAATGTGTCAGGCATGCTAACAATGTGTCTTGTGTATCTATTTAAGAAAATCTAGTCAGTACCTGTCTGTCCTTGATATCCTGGAATACTAGAGAATGGTAGATAAGGGCTTTGTCCATCATGGCCAGATGGTTTCAGATCTCTGAGTGAATAGAATAGATAAAATAGTTCAGATGGAAGAGGCATTCAGAGATCACCTAGTCCAACTACCTGACATCTTCATGGATAACCAAAAGTTGCAGCATATTAATGAGAGCATTGTCCAAATGTCTCCTGAACCCTGACAGGCACGGGGCATCAAACTCCACTCTAAAAAGTGTTTCACCACCCTCGTGAGAAAGAAATTTTTAGTAATGTCCAGTCTGAGCCATTCCTTGGGGACAGTGGTCTGGCATACCCGGCTCTAACAGGACTTGGCCACATTTCAATTTAGACCATGCCATGGCTCTAGTGCCACTGAAAGTGTCTCTGGTTTTTGCGACCTCCATTTACATCAAGGGAAAACTTTGTTGCCCTCTGCAGCCTTGATAGTTGTTACCGCCAAGGCTTTTGGAGCCTTTCAGGAGCAACAACTCTCCAGAACACCTGTAGTAGAGTGAGGACACAGTTCTGGAGGAAGTGCTAAATGGGCACATGAACTTAGTAACTACTGAAATGTATAATATGATTTTCCTGGTTCTGACTGTACTAAAAAAACAATAGTAGCAATTCCAATGTTAACCTGACTGAGCTTTAGATGCCTGGAGATCTAGTATTGAGCAGTATTGTTTCCAGTGTCCTCATACAATTTCTTTATTTCTGAAACAGAAGGGGTTTGTGCACTCAGTTTACTTATTCTAAATAAAGGTAAAAATAAGTTTAAAGATTTTTTTAATTCGGTCAGAGAACCTGTACATTTCTTGGCCAAATCTAAGCTGAAATTAAGGACAAAATGCGACTCAAATGATTACAGGTGGGAACAGAATGCGTTTCAGTCTTCAGTAAAGGAAGAATGTCTATGAATCAGTGGTAAGACTTCTTATCTATGACAAAGTGTTGTAATATTTCTTCCTAAATGCTTTTAATTACTAGGCAGATTTACAACCTTTATTTTAAATCCGTAGAATTGTTATAAGACAGCTTCACCATAGTCCAGAGCTGGAAGTTTTCATATCATTTGAAGGGAAGGAAGAAATTTATGCTAATAGTTTCTGAACTGATTAAATCTCAGCCTTGTTTTCTAGTGAAGTTTTTGATATTCTGTTTACACTTGTTCATGTTTTTTTCAGAAGTTTTCTCCAGTAAGAACTTTCCCCCCAACTTTCTCTTCGAGAATAAAATGAAATAGTTCTGATGCTTGTTACATCCCTGACCTCTCCTACTTGAGGATTCATTCAACTATGTGACAAATAGTACTCCTGAAAAAGTATTTTTTAGTTCACTTTTAAGTCCTATGTTTCACTCCTCTCTTTTCCTTCCTTATTTCAAATGCTGCTTGGATTGTTGTTTCTTAAATGTATGAGTGAGAATAATCATCTTCCCAGTTACATGTTACTGTCTAAGATGGCCACTTCCTACAAGATACGGAAAAGCCTAAATTATTCAAATAATCTAAAGATCAAATGTCAGCATTGTCAAGTATTTTATCAAAATTTATGTCAAAATTTTATCAACCACTGAAGACAGACAGGTTTAGTATTCTGTTGCTGTTGTCCCATCACATTTACGAATGTGTCTGATATCAGATCTAGTAGATTGAAGCTCTGTAGCTGCATCAATTAATGAAAGCACTTTGATATGATAGAAACAGTATCACAGAATATGGTAATCTCTTTTGATTGAAAGAATGAATGAACAGTTTGGAACTGTATTTACCTTTAAAAAATATAACCAGAGAAAAATAACATGCGGCAATGTGTATTGTAAGTAGACTACAATCTTCATAAACTTACTATACTATCGCTGGGTATGTTACTACATGTTAGGCTGTAAATGTCATTGTACATAACAAAGTTCCAACTACTTAATGAATTTAAAACTGCTTTCAGAATCATCTGGACATTTGGAACTCTTACTTGTAATTTTTTAGTTAAATATGTACTTTTGCTTTTTGTCATGCTTTGTATGTAAGATCTTCATAAATCTTTAGATAACATTACTATAGAATGCAATATTTTAATTCATCCCCTGACTGGAAAATTGTAACTGTTTCAATTTTAGTAGAAGATATTTGAATACAGTTTAATATTAATTTACATTTTAGTGTTTGAGCAATCAATATATAAAACATTTTTACTCAGGACTTTCAAAATTTTCCAGTCAGGACTCAATAAAACCTATATTTTCATTTTCTTCCAGTCTTCACCTAGTTCCATTATTTTATGAAACAATTATTGCAGAATAGCTTTTCTTTCCAGCAGAGGTAAACTGTGAATAGTTTTGTTGTCCCTTTTTAAACAAGAACAAAAAAACAACCTAAAAACTACTTCAGTATTTAAGAGAAGATCTCTTGTTACTCACCATCATGAATGCAAAGAGACACAGCTCCATATAATCAAGGAAACTTGGTCTTTCTACTAAGCAGGGAAATAAAAATATGAACTATTTGTAAGAATAGTCCTTACTTTTAAACTCTAATGTATCTGACAGAACACTAATCTTCCCTAAATTAGAGCCAAACAGTTTTGTCCAACAATTCTGGGTGAAATTATCGATGTTTGGTAAAGTTATTGCCTTTTTCTTTTTATCTCAGGGAGCATTGTCAACTATGTGTTACTTGGTTGATTTTTTTTCTGGTTTTGTTTTTGAATTTTCATCATATAAAAGAAGTTAGCATCAGCATGGATGTATATATGTGTTTATTTTTATGCTCCTGATGACTAGGACTGCTAAAATGCTATAATCTTGAAAATCCTAATAGAGAAGAACGTATTACTACTTTTCTCTCTACTATTGTTTTTATGCTTACCTGCTGACTCAAACTGCTCAGATCTGAACTATTTTATATCTCTATTCTAACATCACTTATATTAGCAGTGTTGACAGATAACTAGCAATGTTTTTGTTTTCCCTACTTGTCAAAAGTCTGCTCAATTAACTGTATTGCATTTACATGCTTGGTTACAACAGCATGTTAACTGGAAAAGGCTGCATAATATGCTAAGTGTTATTAAACTACTTCAGCTGAAACACCAGCGCATGATAAACGCAAACCATACCCTCCATTGTTCACAGAGTACATCAGTGCTGTATTATGAGAGCTGTGAAATTTTATGCTCAGTTGCTGCAGGTTCTTCTTTATCTTACAGCTATGACTTGTGGCATATTATACAGTCTGCATTTAAGTGGGAAGTGCAGAACCGTGTGAAAAGGATGGAGAATAAAAACAACAACATCAATCACTTTTCTTTATTTTACAGTCTTTGTTGACAGCAAAGATTCACTGGACTTTATAAGATTTTAAAAATTAATTGTATTTTAACTATTTGGATCATTTACAGTCTTGGGTCTTTTAGATTTTGCAATTTTAAAAAGTGCCAAGTAAGGGTACTGCATCTGCAGTTAACATGATTAATTATTAAACTGTCTTGGAATCTCTTTGAGTTTTGTTACAGCTATAACAGTTGGCAAACCTGTTCTGCTGTAACTCATTTCAGAAAAATAAGCTACTAGTGTCCTCAATTATTTTCAAAGTCATAAGAAACAAACGACTCTAATATCAATTAAATCTTAATATGTTAAATAAAAAACCCTAAACAAAACCTTCCCCGCCCCCCAAAAAATAAAGACCTCTTCATACAAAGTATTTGTTACCTTAAAATTTTAGTTTGCAAGTAAATGTTAAATTGAAATAAACTGCATGCCCTTAAAACATGGTTTGCAGCTTAATTGCTTTGTGACAGACTTCCCTTGGGAAATCTATTGTGTTTTATGGTAGCTATCAAGAGATTTGTGTTGCACATGTCTCCTGCCTTTCCCTACAGGGTCATGCCTGATGGAATTGTTTTTGTTGTTGTTTTATGTTCATCTTGAAAGTAGTCTGTTGAAGCTGCTACATTGTTAATGGAAACACGCTGTGTAGTGCCCAAGATACTCTCCTTTGAAAAAAGGAATTAAATTTTAAAAGCTTAATTAAGATAATGCTGAAGATCCAGGTTACCTACAAACAAATGGTATCAGGGTTAAGGGAGTGCTGCTAGGCCACAAGGATTCCGGATCTTCAGGCTGATCTTGTGTTGGTTTTTGTTGTTGTTTTTAGTAAGCAATCGTGTCGTTTTCTTATTTATTGCTCATCACTGCTGAGATAGTAGGTAATTTAATTCACTGACAGAGAAACTTACTCATTACCATCAAGCATCAAGTTAATTTGTACTATTAAAAGTGTCTGTTTCCTTCCCACTCACATTATGAGCCGTTGCATTATACGTCCTATTGCACAGAAGCATATTCCATGAACACTTGCTTATTTGAGAAATGCAGTGCAGCCTGTGGTTAAAGTGTTTAAGTTTCAGATTGTACCGATGACCGGGTATGAATTAAGAAAATACTGAGTGAGCTCCACTATGGAAATTTTAATCTGTTACCATGGCTTCTCTAAGGAGTGTTTTGGGGGTTTGATCTGGTGTGCAAATACTGATATGATACCAGTAGTTTATGAAGTGTATGATGCTTACTGTCATATCAGTAGATGTTTCATTGCAAACCAGGCCTTGAGTGTCTTAAGTCAAGACATCAGTAAAGTTGAATGCAGTGACAGTGCTACTACATTTTTATCTGTTAATTACAAAATTAGGGTTGCCTTACAGCTACATGAAAGAGCTCCTGTACTGTGAAGGACCTAAGAATCCAGATTACTTTTAGTCATTAAACCAATGGAGGAAGTAAATTAACTAGTTCTGGTTGAAGTGACATTCTAATACAAACTTAAAAAAAAAAAAAAGCTTTATGTATTTTGGATTGTAACAAAAATGCTGCTTAGCCTACTGTTACAGGATGTCTAAGTTGTTATCAATATTGTTAAAAGGTAGGACAGAAGCAATTCTGGATGTTTGACATTCCTCACCAAGATCCAAGTATAAGAGTAGATGTACATATTTAAAGATGCAGAGTTTATGTGAATGAATATTAAGATATGCAGGTTGCCAGCGGGAAACAAGATCCACCATCAACGCCCTTCCCTAGGATGAAGACAGTTGAGTGTAATTTTCTAGAACAGAAAGAAACACAAATGGTTTGGGAAAGAGGCAGTACAGGAGGAGGGAGAACACTAAGCATTTTCTCTTTCATGTCTTCATTCTATAGTGAGTTTAAGAACAGAAATGTTCAGGGCTCCATTCTCTGCTTACCAAGGCTTGTGGTCTTTGTGTCTGTCTCCCATGAGCGCATCTCTATTACAACATACTCTTTAAGAGGAGTTGGTTATAAAACAGCCCTCTAAAACAGAAGTAGTAGCAGCTGGATATAGCTGAGCCTGATGCAGCAAGCAAGGAAAAAGGCTGAAAATGTGAAAGATACATCTTATATGACACTTCTGAGTTCTGTCAAAATGCTTCTCTCTGTGGAAGCAGATGCAGAACTGGGAAACTGAGTGAGAAACTCTTCTGTGAGACTCCTGAGCACATTATTACAAATCTCACCTGTGCTTGTGTCAGTTAGATAGTGAGGGTTCTACAGGGAATATGTCAGAGTGACATACAATGACAACACCTGGAAACGTACCATATTATTAATGGTAGGCAATTCTCACCGGCTGCTGCTTTACCTGCCTGCTATCAGCCAAGTGATGCTGGAATCCTCTCTGACAGTGGTCACAAATAGGAATCTTAATCTTCTTATATTGAAAAATGTTCCATGTCGATATGTCTAACTCAGATAAACACTATCAAACAGAATTAACTTTAACTTGAGGGAATGCTGCAGTCTCTTCCTGTAGAAAATCAATGCAGACTTTCCTGTTTTTTCTCAGAGAGGCCTCACGTTCACTGAACTCAACTCTGTCCAGATGGACATATTCCTTTCTGTAGGGCAGGCCAAGGCTCCAGACTCTATTAAGCCCCAAGTCTCTAGTGATATTAGATTTTCACCCCAAAACAACATTCTCCTTTGCTTGCTTTTTCATGCAGGCTAAATTTAAAGTCAAAATTCATTTCTCTGTCTCTCAATCACTCTTTTGGGGTCAAAGCAATCTCTCAGTTGTAAATGCCTGGCCTCCACAGATTATAGCAGATGAGTTTCCTGATTAAAATATTTCAGAATTTGTCCCTTTAGGAGCATGTAGAACACATGAAAAACCCAAAGCTAGAGCTCAAGGGGATCAAAAAAACCTAAAAATCTGTCAGATATGTTGTGAGTCACAGTTCATGAGTGTCTAATGATGACATTGATAGCATGCAGGAGATATACCAACAAAACAATATCAGCAATTTGCATTTACCAGCTATGAATCAAGCAGGAAGCTTTATTTCACACACACTCTCTCTCTCTCACACACACACTTCCCTCCAGGTTCGCTATAGCAACTTGGCTTTGAAATGTCATTCATTTCCAACACAGTCTATAATTTAAGGGTGCCTACAATCAGGACTCTATTTTAGGCTCTCAGAGCCTGATCTTCCCCTTCATCTGGACCCCTTGCAGTAGCTGCTTTGCAAATTTGCAACTTATTCCTGGCCAGCTGCACAAGACAGCTGGGCGCAGTAGATTCCTCGTGGACACTTCTTCAAAATCTGTTCTTTCTCTTTCCTTGTTCCAGCTTTGGCTTGGAGATGCTTTAGATCACAATCATCTTCCTCTATGTACTTGAGCTTGGGAATCATAAGCATAAAGAAGTGAGGCTGATGATTTTTGCCTGTGCCTTGCGAGCGGTTGGTCTTGATGGCTGTCTCCTTATAACCTCCGTAGGGAAACCTCTTGGAGTAAACAGTAATCGTTCTTTTACAGTTTTTGCACTTGTGCTTCTGTAATACTATTGGCAGGCTTCAGCAGCTAGGGAAGAATTTCCCATGCAAGTTAGACCGATGAGAGGCTCTGCAGACTCTTTCACTTTAGGTTAATTAATTGGGGAGTATGGGCAGGGTTAAGGCAGAATGTGCCTGACTGTGATTTATTTCTAGCTTTTGACTGGTGTGCAATGAAGCTGAGGGTCAGAAAACTTCCTACAAGTGTAAGTTCCTTGTGCCTTTTAGTATCCTGGAGGAGGAGGAAACCTGAGTTTCTCACAGACAGCATTCAGGACACACAAATGTGTCCCCTTTGCAAGACGGTGAAAGAAAGGTTTTGTAGGTATAGGGCACAGAGAAGGTGATGTAGACAATTTGTTAGTAATTAGAGCAAAATGAAGGAAGTATAGCTTTAGCCATCTCAGTAAAGATCACAGCTATGCTTTTCATCTTCAATCAATTTAATTCTCTTCAATCTACTATTCTCCAATTCACTCAGATTCACTTGTAGGTTTTCCATCTTTTACAGGCAGTGATTCTCACTCATTCAAAAACAGTTACAAATATTTGTTTAAAGAAATGATGTGACAACTTTCCTGTCCTCTTTTAAAATGATTTTTAACTAAGAGCAATGTGAACCACATATTTGAGCACATTATTTGTGTGGACTCATTTGCAATTCCAGCATACAGTATTCAGTCTTTGCAAATACTTGGGCTAGGAAAGCTTTTTTTACTAAAGTATTTGGGAAAAACAAGCAAAAAAAAAACAAAAAAAAACAACCAAACAGACAAAAAAAAAAAAAAAAACACAAAAAAAGAACCAAGCAAATGAATATTCACGTAATGTTTTGAACAAGTTCTGCAGGCAGTCTTCAGAGATTTCTATTTTTTTTCTGTTTTGTCAGTCATATGTAAAGGGCAGTTAGAATAATGACTGACACCAGATCAGATTCTTTATGCCAAGATATTCTTGCAGGTCTTGTGGGTGGATTTTTCCACTTTTGATATTTCCAGCTGAGGATTCTTTTAAAGAGGAGAAATCCCACATGACCTGAAACAGAAGAGACTGTTCTATATATCTCTTCCTCTGGAGCTCCTGGTACAAGCAATGCCAGAGGAGATGATGGCAGCTGATAAAATTTAGAGTACTCTAATGCACTTCCAGCTTGGCCCGGAGCTGAAGGCAAGGATACAGTGACTTTTCATTCTGCTTTCTGACAGACTGGTCAAGCTGTTTAAATAGTAACTTTCTGGAGACTTCACTTCTTTTTCAGTGTACTTCAAAACATATTCAAAATTGCAGCCTGAAAACAGCATCATGTTATTTGGAGATCTGTGTACATTCTGGAAAAAAATACTGAAATGAATTAAGTGAAAAGCCCTAGTACTGCTTTGTTTCCTTGCAAGCAATGAGTACATTTTTTTCTGAATTCTTTCTGCAGAGATTATTAAACCAATGATATAAATAAACTAATGATTCATAAACTGATGACATATTATTCATATGTCAGGTAATAAATATTAAATAGTAGAGCATAAAAACTGAATGTAAACTTTCCATTAATTTCTAAAGAGAGACTGTAGGAGTCTGTGTATGATCAGTCATGGAGAAACAGGAACCTCCTTCAAGGAATTTGATAATAAGGTGCAGTGGAAGTTATGCTTGAAGCTAAACAAATTGCTAATCAGATGTAAGGAGAAACTTTTTCACCCCAAACAAAGTGAACAGGCTGACCAATGTAATTGTGCAGACTCCATCATTGGAGATTGTCAAGACTAGACTGCATACAGCTCTGGGAACATGATCTAACCTCATAACTCACCCTGATTTACCAGGACATTGGAGCAAAGACTTGTTAAGGATCCGTAAAACCTGAATTATCCATGATTATATCACATAATCCAACATATCATGGTGTCAGAGGGAGGGACAAAGGTAAACAACATACTAACAAACATAGAGTTGACCTAGAAGTGAACCAAGTAGATATAAAGAAAAGATGAATAGAGCCTAGCATTGTTTTGAAATTTCAACCACTTTTGTACCAAGAACAATTCCGACAAAACTTAGACATTTAGTGCCATTTAGTGCTTCTCTTCCATTTCAAACTGTCTGTAGGTAGCTCTGAGAGCTGAAGACAAAGGCTGAAAATGTAGAAATTAACTCTCTGAAATTAGAAGGACGAAGGAACATTTTTGATCAGGGGGATTAGCAGGTACACCATTACATCTATCTCTGTGTTTTATACAAATGCTTATACAAATGTTATACAAGACGTTGCCCATATATGCTCTTAGATGGTGAATGAAGAAAACATAGTGTTACTGATGCTGTAGTTGGTTAATGGAGAAAACATAGTGTTATTGATGCTGATGAGCACCAGCTGCAGTGTCTGGAAATGGCTTCAGTTTCTTCAGCTTCTATCCCTTCCTTAGTTTAATATCAGATATTTGCTGAAAGTTCAAGCAATGCCCACTTGATCTCTGAACTTGACTGTCACTGTCACCGTATAGTTCTGCAAGTATCCCCTTGAATCAAGCAAAAAGCATCACTAGAGTGGGAATTCAAGGTGTAGGTGATGAGAGCAATGTTGATATGCTTTTAGTTCTTCCTGTCATGTGAAAGAAAATTACCTTGATTTTTCTTTTTAACTGGCAATTTCACTAGCCAGGGAAGGGATGAGTGTGAGGAGAAATGACATGCTATTTTCAATTGTATGTTTGTTTTCTTGAAGTCTGGTAGCTGAGACCCTGTGCACCAAGAGCTTGTGCTGCTTATGTAGTATCTTTCCACAGCTTGCTTTTTGTGTCATTTTAATAAAAGACAGTTGTAAGGCAAATATTAATAATGCGCCAAATTTTAATGATCTTAACTGAAGGAAAGAATGTTTTAATGAATAAGCTTTAATGAAAATATTCTTAACAAAAATCTGAAGGAAGATATCTAGTTCAGCCTAGATGAAAAATACATATATATAGCAATAATACAAGACTATTATTATTACAGGTCTAGTAAATAATGTAGTAAGCTTTAGCTGGATAGCTTTAGAAGTCTTGGCAGAGCTGTCTGACTGACACAACTCAAGAAAATAACCATCTTAGTCCTGTGGAGCAAATAGTTCAAAGCCCTGCCAGGAATGTGACAAGAATATTCATACAGGGTTTTTTACTTCTCAGTACTCAGTTTTTAGGATCCTATTGGAATTAATGATAGTGTTCAGAAACTATCAATCTCTATGCAAAGAGAGATAAGGGGTTTTAATAAAAGTAGGTAAAGCACCATGGAAGCCTTCTTAGCCATTAGGATGTGGAAATAAAAGGAAAGGAAAAGAAACAAGTGTAGGATCATTCAAGAGACTTTTGGAATACCTTGTAAATTCCATTTCCTGGAACCATGCCATTCCTGTCAAGACAAAATGTTGGCAATTGTTAGAACCTGATAGGGCCTTAGTAGCTCACTCTTTCAGTCTAAGAGCATAATTCTGGGTAATACTAAACTGGAGCAGCTCTATCTGGTACCTGAAATATTCAGAGAAAATATAATGTTAAGGCTTTGTATTTCCACCCATTATTGTTCAGTCCAAATCATAGAGATTTAAAACAAGTAGGAATTTATCTGCTGTATCTTCTAGTTGCAGTGTTGTCTATGTCAGCTAGCAGCATCACAAGGATCCAGATTCTCTTGCAGAAGTTCTTAAAGAAAGCTCTGCTGTAAAACAGGGAGAGATAGAACATCATAACAAACAATCGCTCCTTGTCAAATGTTAGGATAAAATTATACTTTCCCTGTTATTGTGGCAATTAAAGAAAGATATTCTGCTCTGTTATACAAAAGTGTTGCCTTGAAAATTCAGCTAGCTACAGGAGTCCAGCATTATTTATGTAGAATTGGACTGTCAGTGCTGAGGGATTTAAAAGACCTTAATGCTAGGAATCGAAATGACAGTTGATGACCTACAAGTGAAAAGAACGTGGCATTATCCCCCAAGATATAAGCTACATTTGTGCATTGGTTTATTATTTATTATGAATCTGTCATGTGCATCTGAGAAATTGCACATCAGGATCTATAACTGTCCTACATAATATTTTGTAACCTGTGGCTGCTAACAGATAACCTTGGGTTTTTTACTGACTCAGCTTCATTTTCACAAACAGTCTCACCCTCTGACCAACCAATTCATATCTGGAAATAAGGAGATGTTTGTCATTTAAAATTATCCCTTCCCTTCCCTTCCCTTCCCTTCCCTTCCCTTCCCTTCCCTTCCCTTCCCTTCCCTTCCCTTCCCTTCCCTTCCCTTCCCTTCCCTTCCCTTCCCTTCCCTTCCCTTCCCTTCCCTTCCCTTCCCTTCCCTTCCCTTCCCTTCCCTTCCCTTCCCTTCCCTTCCCTTCCCTTCCCTTCCCTTCCCTTCCCTTCCCTTCCCTTCCCTTCCCTTCCCTTCCCTTCCCTTCCCTTCCCTTCCCTTCCCTTCCCTTCTTTTTTTTCTTTTTTTTCTTTTTTTTTTTTTTTTTTCTTTTTTGCATTTCCTCATTCTATTCCTTGTCAAACACCAAACCAAAGTGATGGCTGGCCTGGGAGTTCTGTTTTCTTTATGCACTCTGCCAAATCCTGGCATGTAGCCCAGAAGGAGCTTAAAGCAAACTTATCTCATTTCCACTGAGGTCTAATAGGTATGGGAATTCCCCCGAGGTACTATAGAAGTAATTTTCTCATCAGCTGTCAATGGTCCCAATCCACATGACACAGATAATTTAAGCATCTCAAAAAGGTAGCTTTAATTTAACAGCACTTCAAACCAGGTCCATGACCTTGAACAACAACGTGTTTTCCCCTGGTTTGTGGACTTGTGCTGTATTTTATTGATCTTTTGTTTATCTTATATTGTCTACTGAAAATAGTCACTATGGCAGGAGATAGAAATGAGGTATTCTGTAAACTCTTGCAAATAATTATGTAGTTGGGGGCCAGTTTGACCTGAGTAGAACAACTCTGCCATTCTCTGGAGTTTGCTGAGAAGGCGCCCTGCAGAAACCTGTCATCGCCTAATAGAAAAAAACATCATTTTTCTGTTTCTTCACCTTTGTCTGCCAAATGACAAATCTGAGCCTTAGAGACTGCTGAGCAAAGAGCTTTTACAGAAAATGGTGCGTCATATGTTTGTAAATGACATCCCTAGGATAATATGTAGAATTGTGTGATAAATGTGCACTGTCCTTTATCTCTAGTCAGGGTTATCAGCAATACTCAGTGTGGTAACTGAAAAAAGGAAAAAGGAAAGAAAAAACAGAAGCATCCAAATTGCTTGAACCTGATTTTTTTTTTTTAAGCATTATTTTGGGATTTTTTCCTGGAGGAGGAGAGAAAACTATATTTTTACAATGACTTTTTTTTTTTCAGTTGTTGTAAACTGTAGAAGTGGAGCCTGGGAAGCAGAAGATTTATTTTGGACAAGTATTTTAAGCATTATTCACTAAACAGTGACAGTATGAATATGATTTGATAATTTGGGATTGCAATAATAATGCTGTGCTACAGCGAAGACTACAGGAAAAGAGTAATGGGGAAACACTAAGCAAAATGCACTTGTTTGGAACTGGAAGGGCATCAATTTTTTAGTGAATCAATTTTAATGCAAGATCAAAAGGACTAGATGTGTGGAGGGAATATCCCAAGGTTCGATTAAGTAGTTTCCTAGTTTCAGCAAAAGACTGGTTGGGTAAAGAGCATTTATATAGAGAACACTGAGACACCAGCACAGTGGTTTTTATTCAATGTCTCCTCTTTCTATTTCCTCAATATATTTCATGTCATACTCTTTTCCTACTGTTTTTGATTCATTATAGTTAAAGGTTTATTGTTTTGTAATAAGCAAAAATAATAGATTAAAAGAAACCAACACAGTAAAATGTTACTTTCTACAAAAGAAGATGTACAGAGAACACAAAGTGCTTACAGTGATGTAAAGATACTTATAGGAATTTAGTTCTTCTCTGAGTAAGACATCCATCCCAAACTCATAAAAGCCTTCCTGCCTCACTGCAGTGCTATGCATCTTGCTTCTGTTGGGCCATAAATGTTGACTATCATGCATTTATATTCTGGTGAATATGTATTAGTGAACTCAAGTATTGTATTGATTTTGTCCCAGTTTTTGTATTTCAGGATTCATGGTTACATATTTTTTGATTAAATGACTGAAGAAATCAGATTTTCTTTTATTTACTTAAAGCTTACCTAAATGCTACACATTGATTTTTTTTTTTTTTTTTTTTTTTTTTTTTAGTTTAAAGGATTTTTTGATATTCATATACTCACTCAGTCCAGAAAAAATCAAGTTCTGCAAATATGGACAACTCATTTTCTAAAAATAGCACAGTCCAAGGAGGAACAACATCCCAGAAGCATAGTTTAAAATTTGTCTTACAGACTTGATTTGTGTTTTCTCAAAATTTTGAATTGTTCTCCTTTTGATTTGGAAACACTCTGTGTAAGTTAAAGTTTTCAGTTTCCAGAAAGCACGGCATCTGCCTTAACAATTTCCCTCCTTCTTAATGCAGAATATAGTATTTCTAAACAGTGTCATATGTCACAAATGTTCATCATAGTTTCTAATTATTTAATTTTGTAACGGCTCAATTTAAATACAATTATTTGTTTAATTTTCCTAAAATAAATTAGAAGTTCCTTTTCAAGCTTGAGGGGCCACTGAGTGACCATAGCTTAACAGCACCAGACAGATACTTGTTTCTTGACAGCGACCATTCAGTCAGTGGTCCACACTTTCTTTGTTCACTAAAATTAGGGTGACAAATGCCTCTCTAGCAGCAGCTCACAGCCAAGCTTAGCAGATGCTGGGATGTGTAATTCTGTTCATCAAGGCCAGGGAGTCGGAAGAGAGAACCAGTATAAATCTTTGACATCGGGCTACGGTTAAAACTGAATATCAGAATTAATAGAAAAGTATTTCTCTTGACGAGTGAATTTTAGTACTATTTTTGTACTATTGTACAAATAACAATATTAAGAACTTTCACTTCCAGAGGTTGCAATCTGATCTGCTGCCTCAAATCTAATTCTTATACCCAGTATCCAAATCTGAGTCTTAAATTTGCCTTGATGTAGCCAAACAGAAATATCAGGAAGAAAGGCAATAGGGACATCAAACAGTAGAGGACATTTCTAATACTGAGTGCCATTGTTTGGATTGAATCAGACCTAGAACAAGGAAGTCAGCCCACAACTTTCTTCAGAGTGATTATATGACAGAATAATTCACTTACATGTTTTATGGCAATTTATTTATAAAATATTTGCATGCTAAATTCAATTGTTCTCCTTTAAACTCAGTTTCCATTAAGCTTTTAACTAAGTTTCAGGAATGATATATTGAATAAGCTACGCTTCCGTAAGTTCCAGTATTCTGCTTCATGAATAAAACTGTCAGAGTAA
The DNA here is from genome assembly GCA_023055505.1 of Callipepla californica brunnescens. Taxonomy (NCBI): domain Eukaryota; kingdom Metazoa; phylum Chordata; class Aves; order Galliformes; family Odontophoridae; genus Callipepla; species Callipepla californica. The sequence continues at coordinate 9,347,420 of JALIRH010000013.1, forward strand.
AGCAACCAATAACTCTCTGACTTGACATTATGTTCAGTATAACAAATAAATCTTTAGAATCTCAACAGACCTGGCAACTTCATTAACAGTTATGCCTGCAGCAGAGGATGAAAGAAAATCAATTCATGGAGTCTGATATTTTAGGGTTTACAGAAGAGAGGGGCTAGTGGATTGCTGATGAATCTCCCATGCTTTAGGTTAATCTTCTTACAAAGGGGAAGAAAAATACTTAGAACACTTCCAGCCATGAAAGGAGCAGAGTGTGAAACAAGGAAGAAGGATGCAAATCACATGGAAATGGCAGTTAAAGAGCAGTAACTCTGGTCTATCTGTGAATCTCAAGTCTCCCTTGTCATGAAATATCTATTTCCTATAATGTTTCTGTAAAGAGTGCAGCTATAGCAGTTGGGAATCTGCTGCTGTAGAAGACAATAATTAATTTCTGATTAAAATCTATTAAGATGTAGTGTATATACAGTATCTCCCTTGGATGTCATTGCAGTCTGTAGCTCTTGAATACTTGGTGTTTAGTGATGGTTCAGTATTTCAAATGTAGGCAATGAGAAAATCTCCCTAGCTTCAGAGTAGTAAGGACTACCTTCGTAATAAGAGAAGAACCATGTTGAAATAGTTGAGGTCTGGTGTTTTGTTGGTTTCATTTTTAGTATTTTCTGACCAGGCATCATATTTGTTCATAATACAGATGTATCAAACTGGCTTCTGAGTACTGTCACCAGCTCCTTAATCTCAGTAAGCTATATGGATATTTTGTGTTTCATTTTCATCACTTTCCAAAAATTAAGTCCTTAACCCATCTGAGGTTCTGATTTGTGCCATCACACCATCGTTTTCATTGTACAGAGACCATTTTTAAAATTTGATCATTATAAACTCAGTCTTTACAGTAAAATAATGTAGTTTTGTTTGCTATATTCTTAAACTATAATTGTGTATCACAGCTAATTATCTAGAGTTTGAGATTCGCCCTTTTTTCAGAAAACTTATAGCATGAAAAAAAACAGAAGGGTAATGATTAATGGTCAAGCTGTAATGAAGTTTGTAATGAATTGACTTACTCTTTTTCAAACTTATCATACATTTAAGATATCCTATTTCATACTTTAAAACATCTGCAAAAGGGGTCAGGCTTTGCCTTGTCAACTTCGGTAGCAGTGTTGTAGAGAAAAACATAATGTGAAGGTAAACTAATATTTTTAACCTTTTTTTTTTCTTCCTTTTCTTTTTTTTCCACTAACCTTTCAGCAGAATAGGAGTGCTTGGGGCCTTGGATTTGTAAGAAATAAATAAATCTGATTTTTGCTCTTGTTTCTTTCCAAAGCAGAAAACAGAAAAACATATTTAATTTTTTTTCCCTAGCTACATAAATTGTAGTCTAGAAGAGAACGATAATAGCTAATAACTTAGATTGGATCTCTCATTGAAATGACAATACTATTGATTTCAGATTTATTTGATGCATAGTTTTTGTGCTTTGACTAGAAATATTTACCTGTTTCTTCTCTAAGCATGCGCTTGAGAATGACTATGATCTATCAAATTCTTTTGTGAAAGATGGGTTTTCCTCCTGCCTTACAGACTTCTCCTTTTTGATCTCGGAACCTCATGGAACTTGACATGAATCTGTCTGACCTTGATAAAACTGTATTAAGATCAAATCTTGTTTGTCCTTTACTATCTGGTAATAGTCGAGTTATTGTAGCAACCTCTTGTCAACAGAAATAGAACGTTTACGAAGCAGATGATTCTCTTTCTCTCCTTCTACTCTTCTAACTCAATATGCCTTCTCTAAACTAAATCTTTTGAAAATCTTGGAGGTTTGATGTAGTTGTCCTGTTCTGCATGTGATTAGTTTTTAAAATGGACCACATTAGCACTGATTCTGGATTTTCATAGTTATATGTATGGTCCTGGAAGATCACACAGGAAAATAGATCATGAATTCAGAGACTGAGTATATATTTCATCAAAGATTATTTTTATATATGATTTCCAAGGAACTTTGAGTATGGCAGCTGCTGTTTGTGTTGACTTGAAAAAAATCTCTTTGTGTATCTGGGACATGCTGAGGTATTTGAGAGAATGTAATGATTCTGTTATGGAATTCACAAATGGTTTAATCAACCTTCAATTTATGAAACCCATTTTTATTATTCTTTCAACTCCTTGAAACATCCTATAGACTGAATTTTGATTCGTAACGGAGTGTTAAGAGTAGCATGTGATGACTTCTGGGATACGATCTGAAAAAAAATAAATAGAAGTTCTTACAAATCACCATTAACAAAAGAGCTGGCGAACTGGCAGCTTACAACCTGCCTGAGGCAAAATCATATGGAAAGGTAATGCATCACCAATCTTACTTATACTTAATTTCCAGATTATTGCCATTGTTTTAAGATTATAATGTATACCTTGAAATTTAAAAATCTTGTGCCTGGAGTTTATTTTCTAGAGAAAGAAAATACTAAATATTTCTAGACATTAAAAAGAAAATAAACACCAGCAAGAGAGTATCATATGTAGCTTTAGTATTTTTCTCATATGTTTGATCATTCAAAATATAATGAAAAATAATCTCAGTAGCTTGTAGGTAGAACGTACTCTTTTTAATGAAAATGTACTTTCACTTATTTCCCACTTGGGAGAATTTATTCTTTGCTGGTGTTGACCACTCCAAGCTGATAACTTTTTAGCTAGCCACTTGAGGAATATGATGTTGAGAATCCATTCTGTAACACAGTTCATCTACCTGAGGTATGGGTTAATGGCTGCTGACAAGTAGTGATTTATTACTACAAAGTGCTGATAACAATGATTATTATTTTTGTTATTGCAGCTTTTTAGTATAAGTAACAAATATTAACTTTGGTAGATGTGAGTCTGTGAGCAATGAAGCTTGAAGTCAAATATTTTCTTGGCATATGTGCCTTGAGATTGGGCCCTCTTGCATCTTTGAATGATACAGGGTCAACTCTGACCTTCTTCTACATCATACATCCTGTATCTGGTGACTGATATTCCCAAAACTCACATTACATTCTCTAAAATCTCTATCTTTAATTATATTTGGTTACAATAAACCAACAGACTCCTAAGTTTTTTATGGAAATCTGAAAGACTGTGGAAAAAAATGCCATATTTGTTTCCCCTAAACTACCTGGAAAAAGCCCTCTGACTATAATTTCATAGTATACGCTGAAAACCTTCAGATATAAATAACTTTTCAACACAGAGAGGCTTGTGATAAATCCTCAAAAGCATTCCAGATACCTGCTCCTATTCTTATTTATGATCTCATTTTCTTTAATGGAAAATAAAATTAATGAGAAGTCTGCTCATCTATTCTAAATGTTCAGCATTGCAGATGGCCGTACAAGAAAAAAAAAATCAACAACAGCAACCAGTACTGTGTACTTGCATACTGGAATTAAAATCCTCAGATGATGTAGCAGGAACAAGAGTAGCAAACATTTTGTCCCACAAGAGCTGTGGGCTTATACACCCTGTGGCGATTTAGTGCCCATACAGATGATTTTCACTGCTGAGAGAGAATGACATTGTCAGGTCACTAGTGATCCCTCCGCTTTCTTGTTTCTACTGCCCACATGGGTCCACTCCAGCAGACATGCTGCCTGTGATTTGCTTTGAATACGTACCCTGAGAAGCATGGTAATAAAAGTTTTTTCTAACCTCATGTGAAAGAACATCTGCTTTGTGTCACAGGAATTAGTATGTTCCTCCCTATTCTCCACCACAAAATCCTACACCATTAAGGCAGTACAGCAGTGCTAGACAGTTTCAAGTTTGCCAGAAGTGGAAGAAATACTACAAGATGCACCAAAGCAGGTTGTAGGTACAAGGTATGTGACCACCAACCCAGGACAAGCTGCCAGGAGCTATGCAGCAGTACTTGCTGTGTCTGTGGCCTTCTGATTTGAATTGTTTCTCTCATTGAGGAGATTTGAGCCAGCTCTGCTGTTCAGGGCAAATGAAGAGTTACTCACTGCTGTTCAAATACATCCACTCTCTCCCCACTTTAACTGCTGCAATCCTTCTGGTTTAACACACCCTTCCTCTGTACACATGGCACTTAGGAAATGATTGTTTTCTTCCCTATCCATAAACCATACTGAAATTTCTTCAGTTTGTTGCCACATAAATGGGAACAAGTTGTGTGTACGCCAGGAAATAACAAATACCAATCTATTGTGACTCACTTTTTATATGGCTACTTTCATCTGAAGATCCTAAGTCACCTTACAAGATTCAGTTAGCTGAGCACACATTTTACTGCATCTCTGAAGTTAAAAAGTGGTGGAATAAGAAGAAATATCAAATTCATTTTTTTGTTGCTTTTTTATTTTTTAGTGTTTGTGTAGGAATTGCAGAGCTTGATGAACTCTCCCAGACTTTCAGTACTGTATATTATCTGATACAGAAGGGCACTGCAAACCAGGATTTCCTATGAGCCCAGGTACAACCTGTGATCTGCAGCTTCACAGTGCAGTCACAAAGTTGGGCTGCTCCAGCATATGCTCTTCCATATGCAGAAAGAACATTCCTATGAATAAGAATTTAGCACGAAACTACAGTATGATTCTTCTGTATTTCAGAGAGCTCAACAGGGTTTCATGCTTCACAAAGGTGTACTTAACTCTTCACACTTTAAGGAATGATGCCTTTCCCAAGATCTGTGGTGGAAGTGAAGCAGCAATAGAGATTACTTATTTTAAATCCTGTTGCTGCCATTTAGATAAACCAGAGCAAAAGAATATTCTGAATGTGAACAGATGTCTATGATGCTTTGGTTATGTCCTTATATATTCCAGGCACCTGGCTATCTGGTACAAAAACTAACTAGATATGATATACTGTTTGAAGCTCATCTTCACTAAAATCTGCATAGGCACAATTGTCCACTATCTAGCAAATGAAACAGGAACTTCTCAACTTTAGGAATGTTTTCAAAATCATTGTTCCTCATGTTTTCTGTGGCTTGTTAAATGAAGACAAAGTACCTAGTGCTGCTCAGAGCTCCGTGCTGCTCTGAGGAATTTCTCCATGAAGCATGTCAAACAGTTGCATGTCATGAACTTGTTGAAGAATCACCATCATGATGTTGTGAATGTCTTTCTTATGGGTAGGTTTATCTCAGTAAATGTCTCTGTACAGTCATTTTGATAACTTTCTCATTACCATCATTCACTTGTTCAGTATGAAAAATTTTCTGCTGTCTGAGTGATAGGGTTATCTAAATTGTTCTTGGTTTAGCAATGCAATTCATAATGCTGTGACTAAAACAATTTGTTTCCAATTTCTCCATAAATTAAGACTCTGTGTTTGTTTCTAGTGGATTTGAAACAGTAACTTTTGATGGGAGTTGGATACCTGTTTGTCCTTCTGTGTCTTTGAAAACATTTTCCTTATGTAATTTACCTTTGTAATGCTCTTAGAAGAATAGGAATAAGATTTTCAGCGGCAGTGGTATAATTTTCAATTCCATTCATTTTCATTTTTTCTTCTTGATAGCTTTGATGTTTTAAAAAACATGTATTTTGGTTATAATCATTTTTAGAGCTTTCTTAATCAGTGGCACCACATTGTTAGGGGTATCCTTCTCTCCTCCAGCTTTTTTCTGCTTTAATATATTTTGGCTTGAGGCAATGAACCTACTTGGAAATTTAACAATGGAAGTAATGCCATTCATGAGTGCAAACTCATTATCATAAAAATCTCAGTATCATCTTGAAATTATTTTCATATTTATCACCAGTATAGAGAAACATAAATATTCAACAATGACTCTCCTGTTTAAAAAACAGCATTTATTTTCTCTGTTTGCTCTTGATTGCTAGTAATTGTTAAGATATGTTTAATATTTATGTTAAATTCTTATGTTATTTTTGGTCTGTTACAGAAAAGAAACTGTGCTTACTTTCATAGTCTTCTATTTGCCAAGTTTGCTTTAACAATAAGTCATTCTGCAAAGGCAGCTTGTAGGGAAATGAAAAAAATAAATAATTATTCTGGGGTCAAAGTCAACATAAAATGCACATCAGCATTAACACAGAAGATATATTTGAGTTTGCTGTATTGTAGCTCAAACATTTGCAGTGTTCAGTAATTCTGTAAGCTAGCAAAAGGGATGATTTATCAAAATCTAATGCAAGATCAATTTATAACAACAAAATAGATGACTTTATTTGCCTGCCTTCAGAGCTATTGAATTACCTACAAGAGATAGTGAAACTGTGTAAAATATACGGCTTCATAGGAGGTGTCTTATGAAAAATATTAGTGTTGCTATTTTCTTTATCCAGATCTGGATAAAAGTGTCAGTTCAAGAAAGTATATCAACTTTAAGAGGAAATTATAAATATTTTGGGGTCTAGGTGAAAGTTTGAAGGTCATTCCATCTTTATCCTTGGTGCATTTTGAAAACTTCAGTTGTAAGAGCTGAGATTTGTGTAGGTATTTTAAGTGATACGTGTACAAAGCGCTGATTCTCCTGCTCCCAGTCTAGAAGTCTGTAAAGGTACAGACACCAGCGGCAGGAGGTGGATGATATGACTCAGAGAAAGTTTCCATGAGCTTCTGTAGTGTTTTGTGGTTTTTGAGATGTGTCCTGTTGGTCTCTGTGAGAGAGCAGTGAGCTGGTTTTTGACTGCTTTCTTCTAACAAGTTTTGTGTTTCCCTCAAAATGAAGAAGTAGAAACCTCATAGAACACATAAATAGTTAAAGAAAAGAAAGAATAGAAAATTACTTTGTTCTCAACAAGCTATAAAGATTTACATTATAATCTGTATCACAGGAAGATAAAACAGCAAAGGAATTATGCATTTTGATTTTACTGATCTGTTTTGAGAGAAATTTACTTTTTCAGGCAAGTTTAAAGATGTGCATACAGAACTGCTCTGCCAAAATATTTTCTATAATATCAACAAACTCACACACAATTGAATGGGATACACACAATAGGTAACATACAGCTGAATTTACAGTTATTTGAGAAGGTGAGTGGAGATCATGGAATTAACAGAGGGCCAGTTTTGTAGATCCCAATAAACGCTTAGCTGTGGTGTTAGTGCTTAGACTTTAATATCACAGGAGAAAAGGTACTTGAGCAGTCTTAGAGACTCCAGGTGAAACTAGAAATGGTATCATGGTGTTTCATGGGTTGTGAAGAAAACCTTGCTTCAAGTTCTGACACAGTGTTAACACTCCTTGTCTGATTCATGCTGCGTCATTTAGATGAACCCTGTAGTCATGATAATATAAATGGATTACTAACATTTTTTTCCTCACTTTTTTTTTTCCCCATTACCAAAATCAATGCATGAAACAATCATTGGATTGGAAGGGAAAGGCGACCAGCATAAAATAAGAATCTGGGTATTTTTGTTTTGACTTTGTTTTGGAGGTCTGGTATAGCATCTGAAATACCTGTTGCCAGTTATAGCTCAGTTAAAAAGTAGAAAATAGGTAGAGAAGCACACTTTCATAGATCTGTATCCTGGGAATGGGTTTTTCAGTTAATGCTTATGAAATTCTACCCACCTCATGCCCAAAAGGCAGGAAGTTATTCTAATCCTTTGATTTACTGATCGTGCAGGGCGTGATTAAGCCTCTGCATTTTGTAATAGGTGTAAATTAAAAAGGAATGTCAAATACCCAGCTAGCACACTGTTGAGTGTTTTCTTAGATATGTGATTGCTTCTGTCTTTTATCTGAAGAAAAGATTTTGATTGCAAGGAGAAACAGTGCTGCACTCAGTGTATATTTATAACTTTTCATATGAGAGTCTCCAAACACCTGGAGACAGATAAATGATAATAAGCAATGTTAACAATATTAGTGTGAATCCCCTGAAGTTTGTTGTACTCAGCCCTCATGAAATACTGTGCTTACAGAGCATGAACACTCATACAATGTTCTGTTTTTGGATAATATCTGAATGTCATGTGAATACCTGAATTTGGGCTTGAAGAAAGGCAGACATGTTCTTACACTCATATTCGCTTTTAACTATTTGTTATTTACTGTTAGTTACTTCACCTCTAGCACTGAATATAATGAAGCGTCAAGCAGAGATACCTTCTTGCCAGTGTTACCCAAATTAAAAGGATTATGCTCCATTACAAAGCTATTCCACCCTTCAGCCCCCCAGTGATTTTATCAATTTCTGAATACAATAGCTTGAGATTTCTGTGAATTAAGACCCCCAAACTGTTGTAAAATGAATTTACATGTCTATATATTTTCAGGTAGATCTATAAACTGGATTGATCACCTTTGCACAGCAAATCAGGGACAAAACCAGAGTTAGAATTAAATTCTAACTTCTGATTCTGTCTTTTGAGAACTAAGTAGTAGGTTTCAGCGTCCTATAAATGCTTATTCTACAATCTGTAAAAGAAAATGAAATCATTTTAAAGGATAATAAGGTAGAGGTATTGCAGAATTGTTATGACATTATAGTCTATTTTAATACAGATAAGTAGTTTAGAAAATAAAGCTTTCAAGAAGCATTGGGATACAAATGAATGCTTTACATGGTTTGACCTACCATTTTCTCTTGAAGCCTTTTGAGCTTCTTGAAAGTTTAATATACAGCTTTTGGTCAGAGATGCCAGCTCTGAACTGCCTGGAACATCTTTCATGGTGTAATTTAATTGCAGAGAAAATAGACAACTTAGTAACATAACAAGCTTCGACTGATGTTGAAAAAGGCAGCAGGCTTAGACTTTCTATTTGTAAGTAGAATTCTAGATGAAGTTAGATAAAATGTGTTATTTCCTAAGTGTCCTGCTCTTATTAAAGGTTTACACATTATCACCATTTAACTATTTCCAGGTAATAAAATTAGAGGCCCTCAGAATTAAATATTAATGCCTGCAACTGCTGAAAAAAAAATCGTATGATCAAAGAAACCCAAACAATTAAATCCTCAGCAGCTAGGGTAAAATCTCAAGTTACATGGGTAATAAAAATGTCCCATCATACAGCTTTTCATGCAAAGCCTGAATCATTTAAAAAATATTCTTATCACTGCCTTCCTTTAGCTGTTAGTTATGGTTGTGATGATAATAATGGTTTTAAAGGCTCTCAAACTTCATTTCCCAGTGAGGAAAATATCCCACAAGACAGCTTTGAATCAGCTACAAGGAATAAATCAGAATAATTACTGAATGAGGGAAAAAGCCATGCGATTTTCTATCACTGAATTGCTATGAACCCTTTTTAAAATAAAGTCTAATTGGCTGAAGCATTATTTGTTTTCAAGTCTTATTGTTCCACTGTCAGAGAAGCTTATCACAAGTAACAAAGCTGAGTATCAGTATAAAATGAACCTGGTTTATATTAAATACCCATCGAGTCTGTTTGCAGCAGATACCACCATCACCTTAACAGTCAAGTAAAAAGCCCAAGCTTTGCAAAGCAGAAACAAAATATGAAAAGCTTGTTCAGTTTTTGGTTAGAGGCTTTTGTTTGTGTTTGGACAAGTGATTCTTCCTATTTAAATGATAAGTGACATGGGATTTTCCAGAACTCTTGTTTTAGTTTCACATCATCAAAATCAACTAGACTGACTAGAGTAGCAAGATGAGTGAGGCTGAGCCTGTTAGAAAAATCTGTCTCAGTATCCAGGGTGAAGGAAAGGGCTGCTTGTGTGCTAATATGACTTCTGTGGAATGTGCTCAAGATGACACCCCATGATTTCCTTTTTCTTCTGGTTAAAAAAAACAACAACTAAAAAATTATAAATTTCCACATCTGGGTCAGTGCTTTTGAATTGGTTTTGGTATGCACACTTAAATGGTCTTATGATTTCTAAGTCCATAAAATGATTTTAGAAAGCATGTTTATTATAAACTAAAATACGGTGAGTTGAAAAATAATAGAAAAATAGGATTAAAGTAAAAAATACTGAAGTAGAAGGGAAAACACTTGTTCTGTATTTTACTTTTAATGCATTGTGGCTGAAGTATTGGAGAGGCTGCACACATCACCAAGACATATTGGCTGTACAGCTGTTGTTTTTCAAACAGTCCACCCCCTGCACTTCCCCTGCCAGCCTCTTTCGTAGAAGATTTTGTACTTGGACATTTTCTAATTTCTAATTTTTTCTTCTGATGGAAGTATAATTTAATGCTTTGTCCTCTTTTTAGCTACGGTTGCCAATTGTGGCAATCTGATGCTTTTATCATGTGAAATGCATAGGCCTTAGAGATAAAACTGGTGGTATCAAAGTCTTATTGTGCCAAAGTCTAACTATACTAAGCACAAATGCTGTCTCATTTCAGGTCAAGTACTCCTTTGCTTTTCACAATTGGGCATAGAGGAAACACAGCCATGTATGTAAATGATACAGGACTGTGCTCAGTTTACCCAGGAGACTGACTGTGAGTGCAAAGCTTTGAGAAAGGGGCAGTGCACATACTTGGCCGCACAGAAAGTGGAGGGAGATGGACATGTGTGTTCAACCCCTAGGAATTAGGGGTAACCTCAGTGATTGTCCCTTCCTCCAGACAGTGTCTGAGGAATCCTAGAGCTACCAAACTTTTTGGGTCAAATCCCATTCTAAAATCTACTGCAATTTTTTAGATCATTGTTCTTCCCATGTTATCTCACCCTAATTAAGAGCTGCAAAGGTATAGCCCTCTCATAGATGAGGGGAAAAGCCCCACAGGTCTTCACAAGCAAATCTTCCTTACCAGCAGATCTACTGAAAGCAGTTTGTTAAGTGTGACCTTCCAGAGATGACATTCCTTGAGGCAGATGATTGTGGAAGGTGAGACCATTTCATTAGCCCTGCTCAGCATAGTCAGTTGGGAGCTATCCTTTCTTGCCACTGACCCATTCTTCTACCGTGCCTTTAAGACTCAATGCAGAACAGTATAAATTCAGTCATGAAAAGAAAGTTGCTGGGATTTGTTGTTATTTAAAATAGAAGTGTTTTGTAGTGACAGGCAATTAAAGAGACGATGCTTTCTGAACATGACGTATCGCCTAGTAATGTCACTGCACATAATGGAAGCACCACACTGTGAGATGTGTGATGGCTTGTGATATGTCATGAGGCAATTTAGTTAGAAATTAACTTGTGCCTAATCTGATCAGTAGGCAATTTCAGGTGATTCAGTCAACACAATGTGTTGATGGAGGAATATTTTTTTTTATGGATGGGAGGGAAGGTGACTGTTTTATATATATATTTTTTAAGCCAGAGAGAACAAATTTGTTGTCTTTCTCTTGGAACTGCCTTCGAGTAAGACTTCTATAGTTGCTAAACTTTTCTTGCAAGGAATGAAAAGTAGAACAGAAATAGACACCTCAACAGGTGTCATACAGTTGCATCCACCCAATTATCACATAGTGGACATTATGGCTTTACCTTGAATAACATAAATCAGGGTGCCTGTACTGGCAGTTGCATTGCTCTGAATGTTTAAACTCCAGCTTCTTCTCTCTATAGATTTCATAATCACTTCACATGACTCTAAATTTTGTTGTTTAAAATGGACCTAGAAATGCTTTTCAATTTACAAGGTGAAAGCAGAAATTTTTATTTACTCTCTAGATACAAAGATTATAAAACCAATATTTTATTGAACTGTAAAAATAGGTCAGCTGTTTCTGTGGCCTTTTACAGTTCTAAAGAGAAGAGCTGATGCATTGGAATGTAACATACTGTATTGTTGTTTGTAATGTGGACCTTGCAACAGTTCATGGTGGCTGATATACAGAGATCCATATAATTAAGCATTTTCATGTAATTTGAAAGCAACTAAGGATTTTTTTGATTGACTGCCAAATTACAAGTAGAGCACAAAATAACCTAAATGAGGAAATATCTAGGAAACAGAAAATAAGGATAGAATTAGAGATTTTTTAATACAGAAACCTGCAGTTTTAATATGCAAAATAACCATAAGTAAAATAATTTCCCTTTTTAAGTGTACATTTGTGTTAATTTGGCAGCATTTATCTGTCAGTATTTAACAGAAAAATATGGAGGTCTTTGTATTTCAGATAAAGCATGTTTTGTGGTACTTTTTTACTTCAGTGTCTAAAACTCTGAAACTAATATTTGTGTTAAATATTATCTTGCTCCTAATGTGGCCTTATTTAATTCAATGGGACTTTTACTGGAGAAGGATATTCCTATAGCTGAAGGGTAATCACAAAATTACCAGTTCCTTCGTCTAAAATTAAGATCTAATTATGTGGGTATTTTTTTAATTGAAAACTCATGTCTACTGAGCTCAGGTCTTAATTTTTAACATGCAAAAGACAAAGGATTTGGACTCATTTACTGCACTAAAGACATTTCCTTTAATAACACAATTTTATTTTTCAAAGTCTAGACAGAATTTTCTTTCTGGGAAAGAGGTTAATGTACATTGGGCAACTTCCCTATTTTGAACCTATAAATTTCTACTGAGTATGTATGGCGCTACCACAATGTTAATTTGTGTCAATTAATGTTAGTTCCAGCAGCAGAAAAATGACCATTTTCCATGTTTTGCTAAGGAGTGGAGAGAGACCACCTGCTTCTGTTTAACAATTAGAGGCGGATGGCTTTTAATACCTACTGTGGCCATTTAAATGTGACAAATAACTGTCAGCTGCAGGAGACAGTGCTGTTGCAATAAATAAATAAATAAATAAAGGCTCTGTTTTGGAGAACTGAATGCAGAAGGGAGGACAGATGACTGTCAGAACCACTGAGGTTTTGTCGAGATCTCAAACTCTACAAACCTTCATGAAGCCTAGCACATTTACATTGTGCCCAATTGAAATAAATGTCTTCTCCATTACTACGAGACATATAAAATATAAACAGGCACTTATTGATGGAGAAACTATAAGCTTTTCTCTATGCCAGCATGTTTGCACGTTTCCTAAAAAATTCCAAATTGTAAACTCAGCCTTGACTATATTTCCTGCCACTAACCACTTAAGATTTTTTCCTCAGAAATCAACAATGAAACAAAACAAAACAAAACCAACAAAACAAACAAACAAAAAGCACTAAATATGCTTCTTCTTGATGTAAGTGCCGTGTATTCTGTAGATCTATATATATGTTGAAACACAGAATCATAGAATCATTAAGTTTGGAAAAGACCACTAAGATCATCTTGTCCAATGATCAGTCCTCTACCACTATGGCCACTAAACCATACCCCTCATTAATATATTATTAATTGGGGAATAAAATGGCAAAGAGACAGAGATTCTAGATATACAAATAGAATGGGAAGTTTGAGAAATGGGAACTGATTTATGAACGAAATATCTACTTCATTGAATACATAAAAATGAAAGCCTTCTAGTCTTTTCCAGAGCTGCTTTACACAATTATATCTTCCAGGAATCATCTGTAGTTGAGATTTTTCTTTTGTCCCTGGCCAGTGCTTTACATCTGGCTTATGTAGGTTTTGAGCATCTTAGCACTACCAACGTGTCATGATCCTTATTCATTTGATTCATCACAAGCCAGATTTCTGAAACAAGGCACTACGGTGCATGCTTGGGATTAACAACTACGTTGTTACAAGGTCAGCAAATTATTCTTTCCATTCTGTCTGAGCACATTTTACAGGAGGTGATAAAATCCTATCTTGCTCTCCTGAAACAGGCAGTGAAAGGAAAAGACTCTTTAGCTCTTCCTCTGGTACACTTGTGATTATCTTCCTTCTATACTCCTTTACAAAGGTCCATATTCACAGAATCATATTAAAATCTCTACACTGGTTTTGTCTTAATAAGAATGCAGAGAAGTTTCACCAGTCTTTTGCAGGCACCCCTAAGATGCAGTGTGAAGTTCGAACCAACTAGGAGCCATATTCATAGGGTTAATGAGGTATTCAATGCACACTAAAAAGCTCATCTGGGAAGCAGGGATGTTGCCTCCTGTTCAGAGTCGTGCTAATGCAGACCTGTTGTTTCTGGTTAGTTGAGAGAAGGAGCACAGTATGTCTTCTTAATGTACAGAGAGAATATGTTCAGAATTACTTGAGAAGATAATGTATTTGGGGAGTAAACTTCTAGATACTGTAGAATCATGGAATCACAGAATCAAAGAGACTATGTGTCTGAGTGTGTTCTCCTTGATAGTAAGGACTCGCATCCTTTTTTCTCCAAATAGTTTAAATATGCAAAACATGTTCATCTGTCTAATAACACAGCAGTGAAATCTTTAAAGCTTGTCATAGAGGAAGGACTGTTTGTCTCAGCATTCTTTTCATTTTGCAAAGGAGATTTCATGCCAGTCCAAGGCCATGTGATATAATTGTTGGGTATGACATATCCATGTCAGTCATATCCGTGTCAGTCACAGATGTGATTCGTGAGTACAGAACCACATTCTGTTTGGTTTCTCCACTTTAAAGGGAGACTATCAGTATTAGTTGAGTTACTTTTGATACAAATATGGGTGATTATAGACAAAGATGAAAATAACTAAGTTTTTCCAGTGAAGTGTGTTCCTGTGCCATATTTCTACTTTCAACATCTGTTTCTTTTCTTTGTTTTTTCTTTTTTAATCCAGACAGTTTTTGAAACAAACAAACAAGCAAAAGCAGAAAATACAGTGGCACCAGAATGAAATTTGCTACCTTTACCATTGTGTTTTTTTTCAGTCCTGTAAAGCAGTAACTACAATCTTTACTTTGACTGACAACTCTTATAAATCTCTCTGCTGAGTACATTCAAGTGCTGAATTATGTAAATTGTTTTTAGAACAGAAATCAAGGTCAGCAACTACTAAAGCCTGTTTGCGAGGCCAAATTCTTTTCTATCAGATTCCACAGTGAAAGTTGAAACCCCTTTGGGATATCCAGATGTGAAGAAAAAGTTGTTTAAAAAGAAGTACTACTTAAAAGAAAAGAAGAAATCAAATAGCATTTAATGACCATTGTTTTAGATGAGTTTTGTTCAAGAGGATAACTCCAGGATAAATCTTTCTCTTGTGGACATCCCAGGCAAATTAGGAAATAAAAGCTGTTCACTGTTGAACATCAAATACCTGTGAGAGCCGAGTGTGGCCCCTTTACTGATTCACAAGAACTCAGACAATTATTAAACTTTTATCATCTCACTCAACTTGCAGCTGAACTGTATAAGGCATGCTGTTGCTCAATGGTAAACACAGGACCCTCTGTCAGTCATTTCTCTTTGATGATTTGCCTGTTTTCTTCTGCTCACAGCTCTCAGCACTCATGCTGTCTAGAGTTTACTTAATGTGTTTTGTCTCTCTGAGGGGCAAATCATGTGGTGCTGGTTGGTCTTCATCATCCATAGTTTGTTTCTGCTTGGGTTTGTCCACATTTTAATGTTGTTTCTAGGGAGGTTTTTCTCCTTTAAAAATTGTATATATACAATATATATATGT
Source organism: Callipepla californica brunnescens (assembly GCA_023055505.1). NCBI lineage: Eukaryota > Metazoa > Chordata > Aves > Galliformes > Odontophoridae > Callipepla > Callipepla californica. The sequence continues at coordinate 9,362,842 of JALIRH010000013.1, forward strand.
GTGTGTGTGTGTGTATGTATTTGCATTTCACCTAAGTTTTATATCTGTTTCTGTTTCTTGTTCTGTTACAATGTAAATCTGAAATTTTCCTTTCAATAAATTCTGTATCAGTAGTGCTATTGAATTCCATTTCCCTTCTGAGAAGAGAAAATCACTTGCAAATGTATATTTTTAAAGAAATGCTTTTCCAGTTTAAAAGCAGTATAAACTGGTACACAGTTGTCATAAAAGGCATGAGTCTGGTCAGTAACTTTGTGCTTTGCTTTGCTAATCAGTGAAATTCTTGTCCTGTAAGATATATTTTGACTTTCAAAACCACTGCAAATCCGTCTACATTTTATCATTTCACTATAGCTAGACTGAGATTTCTCCCTGCTTCTTGTCAAGATGTGTATATTCCAGGCTGTATTTAATAATGCGTCTTCCTAAGGTGACCTCTTTTCTGCAAGAGTGTTGGCTCTGTCCTTCGTTTTGTTGAGCTCAATTCATTTAATATTCTATCCTACTTGTTTCTGCACTCTCTAGGGGATACTCTCATCTCATCACACAAGGGGTTTCACTACTAATGAAAATCCCTAAGCATCACAATTAAAATTTACTCTGCTGTGCTCAGTATATGAAAAAGAACAATGTGTGTTGCAGTTAATAATCTAGATCTCATTAAAACCAGCCTGAGTTATTTCTTTCCATGTCAAGTCAAAGTCATTTATACACATATAGTAAAGTTATACGAAAAGGGTTAAACAAAATGAGCCGCATTCTGGCCTTAGTCTCACAGGAACCACAGACATCTGTTCCAATATAGCTTACTAAAGATACTGATCCAAAGTAAGCTGTTCCAGTGTTTCTTTCTTCAGATAGTCATAGCATCCTATCCTATGTGTCACCATTACAGAAAAAGAAGACAGTCCATCATGGTTTACCTCAATTTTCTTAATGGGCTGCTTGACAGGGGCTGTGTGACCACTTCCCATACTGAGATTTCTGCCATAAAAAATCTTGAAATATTTTATACAAAAAGCTTTTTTTTTTTTTCCCAGAAAATCTATTGTGTCTAGTCCTTGGATTGTTCTGACTGTAAAATGGAATGAGTTTCTAAAATAAATTTCATTAGCAAGAGTAAATAAATGCTGACTGTATGAAGGATAAATGGTACAGAGGCATTATCTGTGTCCAGCTGGGTAAATCTGAATCCTCTGTGGTGGAGGTTTCTGTGATTTAAATATTTCATGTTCCTATGCATAACTCTTTTTCATTCTTCCACTTTTAAAAGGTTACTGAATTATTGGTAGTTCAGTAATGATAGAGGTCCAACTCAACTGTATTTATATCAAAACGTTCATAAAAGCTGGGGAGAAGCAGTAGTCCTGCCTTCTCACTATTTAAGTGGTGCACCTATTCAAGGACTCTCTGATGCTGGAAAGGAAGTCAAAACATGCCTTTGAGCCAATACTCCCCCATATATTTCCTGTCCCAAATGATCTTAGCTTCTTCCCACTCACAGAATCTCAGTCAAGAATCTACCCCATTGACATTTCCTGAGGCAGCCCACCAGGCATTGCTACAGCAATGACGACTGTGACGTTCGATTTAGTATTTATTCTTCCCTTAGGAATGCATCCATGAGTCAAATCTCCATCTCTGCCAAACTCCAGTTCTTGGCATCAGTGCTGATGCCTTGTCCATTTGGCTTCAAGATTCTACATGGGCAGCAGTCAAATACCATTAGCATTTATCAACTATATTTTGCCATCTTCTCTGTTAAAGCTACATGGAAAATTAACCAAATTCCATATACTTAAAAGGAAGATCCTTACTTGATCACAATACCTGTGGGTATTCTGTATATATTTTTTTACCTTAAGTAAAAAATACAAATTTTAGTACAAGCTTTGGGGAATTAAGTTAATCAAGCAGAGTCTTAAATAAAATTAACAGAGTAAACTACAATGAAAATGTGATATGTCTCATGAGTCTTTATTCAACACAGCATTAACTCATTTTATTTCTTCATTATAGTTTTACTTATAAATGATATTTTCTCTTATAAACAAATAAAGATTTATTTTGTTTGTGAGATGTATACAAAATCTGTCATTGCTTTCTCAGCATTTGATAACTTTTGATTGAGTCAATAAATATAATTCCCTTAGGAGGACTTTCAGAGGTCTTTGAGTCAGACCTCAAACTGTGACTCTGACACACGGAATAAGCAAAACAACAAAGCTCAGTGTTGGCAGAATTACCAGGAATAACAGCACTGAACACTCACAGTTCTCATTGTAGTTTTTGTTCACAAATATCAAAAGTATCTGAAGTCCTCATGGTAAATACATCTACTGAAGAAACTATAGTTTGTGACTTTGCCAAGAAAATAATTCTCAAACCTTAACATACTTTGAAATCTGAAAGTAAAGCTCTATTTCCTGACATTCATATGAGAATTACGCTGGGAGTTGTCACTGGAATATTTCATATGAAGACAATTTATTTGCTAATTTACTAGTCTATTTTGATATTTTAAAATATTTTCATTTATCATCATGATTACTATTTCTTTTATCTTGCTTGTATTTTGAAAATGTGCTAAAACATAAACCGCTGTGTCGGATTTCTTCAAAACTACAGAACAACTAACACTTGAAATTGCCAAAGGAGTTTATTACTGTTAATATGTTAGGGAATTTTGTAATGCTGTTGTCACTTTCCTACTTACAGGCTCCTGATAGGAGTATCTGAAACTCGTATAGCAGTGCTGCATTGTCTCCAGTGTTTTTCCACAAAAGATCCACTGTGTGACTAAAAGAAGACATTTTTGGCATATAAAGCATATGGATGGCACTGCCTCACAAGGCAGAGAAGTTCTTCCAGGACAGGTGCAAAAGGTGAAATCTCAATTTGTGAAATAAGCAGTGTTTTGCAGCTTCCTTGGATATGGAGAAATCAAGCAAGTAAAAGGAGATTGAATAGGACATTTTGCATACATTTAGGAAGGAAAAGCATCCTGCATGTACAAAACAAGCAATTTGTTTGTTAAATAATGGCTGAAGGCAGGGAACCTGGTGTGTGAATGCAAAAGAATGCAGTGTCTGTATGTGAACGATTCACAAAAGAGTATTCTGAAATATTTGTCTTCATTTTTAGCACACAACTTTAGTTTGTCTCTCAAAATGTACATCTGCTTTTAAAAGTTGATTAGCATTTTATGGTCAAAAGGCCTCAGAGCCATTAACAGCACTTTCCTAGTGCAGTAACTTTGTCATAGAAAGCACCAAACAATTCAGATTCAAGTTAAAAGTGAGATGTTTATGGCATTTGTTTTGTTTTGTTTTGTTTTGTTTTGTTTTGTTTTGTTTGTTTTTCCAGACATAAGAGACAGGAATTTTTTACATCTACATGCAAAAGGCTCAACTGCATCTCTTCTTGTCAGCTTTTCTCATTGCGCTCTTGAGTGAAAAGGATCTAAGGTGTGCTGAGTTTAGCCAGGACCTTTTAGATGTGCACTTGTGGCTTACAATCAATGTGGGCCTCTGGGGAGGAATTAAAGCAAAGGAAAAATTTAACGAAGATAAAATATGAAAGCTTTTACAGTAATTTTATTTTTCAAATTTCACTGTGAGGATAACTGACTAAATGTACCATGTTGCTCAATTACTAATTTCCTATTCCTGTGTAGTGTAAGATCTTCTAGATAAAATGCATCATATCATTACGGAAAAGCCCGAACATCTATTTCATTAAAAGATACTGCATAATGAAAGGCAGGAAATAGCCTCCTGAAAGTGCTCTGCAATGCACACAAAGCACTTTTCTTTATATCAATTCAATTTAAAACTCTAGCATTGTAAACTCACCAAACTACATTTTCCTTATCAATATAATTTATGAAGTTGAATTTCTGTTGTTTGCTTAGTTTCCATTTGCTACCATATTCCCAGTAAAATAATCATGTTCATCACTCTCTAGATGCAGGGAAGAAAAAAAAAAAGCAACAGCAGCTTAATATGTGTATTTTACTTAGATTTCCTACACATTAATGCCTCTTCTTTATTCCAAACACTTCCCATGTATATACAAAAGAGTTCATACTTAAGTTATCACACGTTTGAGTAAATAAGTAGACAAGAAGGATGTGGACCTGTTGGAGTGGGTCCAGAAGATGATTGGAGGGCTGGAGCACTACTCCTGTGAAGACTAAAGGAGCTGAAAGTGTTTAGTCTGAAGAAGAAAAGGCTGTGAGGATATCTCATTGCAGCCTTCCAGAACTTGAAGAGAGCTTACAGGCAGGAGGGGGATCAACATTTTACATTGTCTGGTAGTGATAGGATAAGGGGGAATGACTTTAAACCAAGAGAGGGGAGATTTAGGTTAGATGTGAGGAGAAAATTCTTTACTCAGAGGATGGTGAGGCCCTGGCACCACTGCCCAGATTGCTGCAAGTGCCCCATCCCTGGAGGTGCTCAAGGCCAGGTGGGATGGAGCCCTGGGCAGCCTAAGCTGGTGGGAGACAACCAGCCCATGGCAGGGACTGGATGGGCTTTAATGACCCTTCCAACCTCAGCCAATGATTCTATGATTCATTGATTCTATGAATATCTTAAAATGTTACAGGAATCAGAATGCAATAAAATGTAATAAAATGTAAAAAGATTCCATCACTAGTTAGATATTTCACATGAAAATATACCTCCAGAGAGTGTGAAACATGTCGTCCTAAGGTCTCCAATTCTGATAAATTGGCCAGCATGACTCTGGCCTAGCAGGAGCCTCATGGCTATCTAGCTGCAGCTTGGAATCTCTCTCCAGGGATCAAATCAAGTGGCAGGGAACATCTTTATGTTAGAGTGAAGCAGCTATAACTTCTTATTTCAAAACTTATAGTTCACCATGGTGAACCCACAGAAAATTATGTGATTTGGAACTTTCAATTGTATTCCCTGTAACCTCTATCACTGGTGGTGATATGAATGATGGGCAGAATTAAACCCAAACTCTGTGAGATGTAACCATCACTAGCTGCATTTTCGCAGAGCATTGTTCTGAAGTTGTGAAGGGTGGTAAGAGAACCATCACAGAACTGACAAGTCACAGGTAGCAATAACCTGAAGTTTGTGCTAACCTTTTCTCACAGGAAACTTCATTGCAATGACTGGAAAATCTTTTGTCACTGGGAAACTGGATACCTTTCTTGGTCACAGACATAATTAAATATCTTTGAGGATACAGACTTACAAGATGCAGAGCTGAAAAAGAATATAATTAATAAAGCAGATTTCATAATTGTAGCAGAGATTGTCATCTTCCTCCTAGACGAGGATATTACAGAATAGCCTGAGTTCCCATAGTAAAATTATTACAGTGGATAAAGCAACATGAGCTTAAATTTGTGCTTTACTATTTCTGTGAAAGCACAGTATCTAACCACTAATGCAAAGGCAATAGTAGTTTGAAATAGAAGAATGTAATTGATTGATAACAGTGGGAGGCTGATATACAAATCCTGTATAATTTCCACAATTGAGTTCTCAGTCTAAGAAATGATGAATAATAACAGTAACGTAATGACAATAGTTAATGAAGTGACAGAAGCATCTCTTTAAATAAGAAGCTGTTGAAGCCTTTTGCACAAGGTGGTGGAATAATTTCTAACCCCAGAAAGTCGGCTCAGAGTCAGGCAGAGGAGCCTTGCCATGTTGGCCCTGGAATGATGTATGGGCAGTGGAGCCTTTTGCATTATTTGTAGAAATGTTAGCAGAGTAGTTAAGTGTGAATAGTTGTGTTTGTCTCTGCATTCTTTCCAGCTTTTGTTTTTAAAAAGAATGTCTCAGAGTACTCTCAATAAACCATTATATGAATTGCTTCCCATTTCCAAGCAAAGCATTGCTATGCCAGTGAATAATTGCTTTTTCATTTACTGTGTGACTTAAGGTAGTCACTGTGAAAAATTAGTGAAATATTGAGCACACAGTTTGCACGAGACAGGTAAATTTCTTTTAGCCTTCAACATAAATTAAAATGTATAAACAACTATTGCAAACCCACTCCTGTATTCAGGTCCTACTTGCCTCATATCTTCAGCTGAACAGTCTTTGACTTTTTTATATTGGTTAAATGCCACCAAGTCAATTTTGTAGTTAGGCTTTTCTTGTTATACTTGGGATACATGATATTTTCAAAAATTGTTTGTTTACCAGAAAGAAAAGATAGAGGCTGAAAAGGAAAAAGATAAGGAATTTAGAATAGTCTGTATGCACTATTTATACTAATTGGAAGTGTCTGGATATTAGATCTATGAAATCTAGAGCTGCTGAGAGAGTGAAATTTCTGTCCCAGGAGGACTTTCAATAATTTCATGTTGGTTTTATCTTACAGTAAAAAGATAATAAAAATGAAGTTAGAATTCTAAAAACAGCTGTCATTTTTGCCTTCTCTTGGAAGAATTCTGAGATTTAATATAAAAAAAATTATTTGCTACGTAAGTTGTGGTGGTTTCCTCACGTTGTTTGTACATATTACTTTTAATAACTTGAAATACCATAAAGATTTCCACTCTCTAAGTAGAGGCTCAGCACTGGATCTGCTGTTTCAGTGCATGACTTGGATTTTTCTGTCTGTTCCTAGTCCTAGAATACAGATCCAAGATTTTCCCAGTGGATTTAGATTTTGTCCAAGAGCAGTAGGCCTACATAAAGCATTATGGTGGCAGTCCAGCTTTGACAGTAGTCACACTGTGCAAAATCTTATTGTAGTAGGTTATTTTAACTGTATTCTATGTCCTAAGCAGTAAGCTTTACACTTCTATAGCTTAGAGATTCAGTGAACAGTCATTTCAAGCATATTTTAATCTTATATGACAATTATCATAAGATGACTGATAGGATGATTATTCTGTGCCATGTAGACAATAAAAATGTTTTATATTTTCTGTGTTATTCACATTAAGATATACATGACCAACATAAAAGGGGAAGTTTCAAGAGAAAAGGGTTATGAGCATACATGATGAGATCAGGAGAAAGCGATACATTACAGAAGATATTCATTATATTGCAAATGTGAACAAAAGGGTCTGACTGAAAAATTTAATGTTAACATTTAGTACATCCAAAGACAATGTGCCACAAGCAATTGCTATTTATTTCTTAAGCATACTGTGAATGGCTTTTGTTTTTAAAGAGGAATAACAAGACACACTGGGACACAGCTCAGTAGATCCAAGGTTTTGTTAAAGGCACCTTTAACTTGTTTTCACAATATAATCTCTTATAACAAATGAAATAATTGAGAATAGTTGCAATAGTAATATGTAGAAGCACAAATGCCAAAACTTGTGTGCCTTTCTATCCAGATGGAGACACACTTATTACAGTTTGGCATGCACCATTGTTGATTTTCAGATGTTATGAACCGTCACTCTTCTTAAGCAGAGGCAAAGATTCACATTTGTATTCTAGAGACTGGGTTAGATGCTCAGTTCTGGAAAATATTTAAACATGTATGTCAAATTATATCTGTCAAAGAGTATATGTAAACAATACCTAGAACTGACTGATTAAAATATTTACCCAAACTCTATTAGACAATTTTAACTTAAACTACTGGGTTTAGCAATTATGTGTGAAGACAGAAAGATGGTGAAAAAATTAAGAATGCAATAAACCAGTAATATACATCTGTCTTTTACAGAATGAAATGTTTGAAATGCTTCCATGACTTTTCTTAAGTTACCTCCAGCTGCACGATTTGTTTCCTGATGTTTCTGTTCCAAAGAACAATCATGAATGCATACTGAGCATCTGAGAAATCGTGGGGAGGTATGTATGATTACAAGGTGTTTTCTTTTTTTCTTTTTTTTTTTTTTTTTGTTTGTTTTTTGTTTTTTGTAGAATAACTCAACACTCCTTGATAAATTTGGGTCAATTTTCTTGAAGTTTGTCACATTCTCTGAATTAGAATGAGGAGCTTATTTTCTGTTGTCAAAGCTAACATTACTTTATTACTATTGAAATGCTAGAAGGTGCTTTCAGCCCTTTTTGTGTAGTTGCCTTTGCCCTGCATGTTCTACAGCTAAGTTCAGAATCTCTGTGTATGTGTAAATATAATCAGTAATGTTTCAAATGTAGTCAGATTCTATGTCATTGCTTTCTCCCTCACTGGGAAGCCAACCTCCAAGTCTCTGAACATCTGCTGCCATGTAGCAGAATGGCAGCACTGGTGTCAAAGGGTTACAGTGGTGCTGGAATTAGGGACAACTCTATTCTAGTTCAGCATATGGCAACATGTGTTCTCATTAGTCATTCAGCTGCTAATATGTGTCTGCATCTGAATCTTAATAAGGAGGAGAGTGATGAGCTAAAAAACCTGTCCTTGGATACATATAGTTCTCTAGAACTGTCACACATAAGGTCAAGCGAAGACCAATTGAAGAGTTCTCCCAAAAGTCACATTGCATATTTAGCACTATTTTCTGTGAATAATTACAGATCTTTTGAAGTTCCTGTCAGTTTCCAGGAAGCATTCCTACAGATTCTACCATCACAAGGGACATGTTCAAGTTACTCTTAGTAATTAGGATTGTGTCTACAAAACATTAACTAGAAATAGTCTTAATCAAATGTACTATTTATTAGGAAAAAAGCCCCTAGATTTTGTGTTAACAATGGAAATAGAATAGTATGCTTTCTATGGTAGCTAGTTTAATGTGTTCAGAAGCTGATGAAATGATTCACTATGTTGGTAATTGTTCCACACTATGAGAAATAAGATGATGGAAAAAACAGAAGACTGTTTTCAAATAGTTTGGCTAGATGTTACAACTGAACAATCAACATGAGAAGGTAGTAAAATCAATCTGATTTAAGATTACATGACAACAATAAATGTTCTTCATATTGCTTTACACTTCTCTTTGAAGACTGAAGAGCATTTACAGTTTACCTTATAAATCTGTTGTTGAAGTTATTGTGTAAACGTTTGCTGTAGTTTATTCACTGCATCTCATTTTTGTCTACTCTGCATTATAGTTGTTAAATTGCAAGAAATGTGGAACTGATCCAAAACTTGAAAAGAGCTGGAATCCCTATTTGATAAGACAAATTTCTCTACAGCCAGGATGCAGACTTGAATGAACTTCAACAGAACTAATACAAGATCTTTGATAACTGTGGCAAAATTTAGTCCCAGAACGATTCAGCTTCTGTTAGAATGAATAGCAAACTTTCTATCATTGCCAAATTTCTCTGGACTGGATTCTAAACTCTTTCCAAATGTATGCATGTATTAAGTTCTAGACAGACTTTTCCTTTGAAAAAGCCATACCTGTACATGTGATTTTTCACAGTTTGAAAATATAATTTGACATTGTATAAAAAGTAAGTCCAGCTAGAATTAAAAATTTAGCTTATTACCAGATTTGTTATCAGCTACTGCTTGACTAAGGAATAAACCAAGATACTTAGCTTTCTTTTTGATGATATTTACTATTCTAATATTAAATAAATTCCTGTTTCTTTGTACATATCCCATGACACTGAAGTCTACTACTCACACTCCTTTAGTGTTTAATATATAATGCTTAAATTTCCCTTGTCTGTTTAAATGACACTTTCAACTGTCTTACTCAAGGACTGATTTTATCTTAGAAATGATGGACAGCAGAGTAGCTGGGATCTTTAAATTCTAGGCAATTCCTGAGACTCTTCTGATATCAAAATGTTAATATCACCTAGATACCATTCTGAAACAAACATTTTTTATACAATTCTATCAGAAACTGTTGATATTTCTAATGGTAATTCTGGTATCTCAGAAGATGATTTCCTAAAGAAAAATCTTTCAGTATTGAGCAAATTCAAAGCTGACAGTCTGAAATGATCTTAGGCAGCAAATGTACAGAACAGAAAGGAGATACCATGGGGAACGAATTCCGCACAGATGTTTCTTGGTCTAGTTAAGTAGCTCTAGTTTAGAAACTCTTCTGGCTCCAGCATCTCTCCAGTGGAGCCAATGTAATGTGTAATACATGGGAGCTGATGCTGAATCACCAGGAAGCTGACCTGTGTTAGTAATGACCCACCACTTTGGTTTTTGTTCCACCTATTTTACAAACTCTTCTAAGATAAATGGGAGGTGTGAAGAAGTAACAATTGGTACTGAGGGAGGTAGATGATGGGGAAGAGAAAGTGGGCACATTGTAAGAAATGTTATTAGTGTAAATGAGGAGGTTGAATTTCTTTTTCTGATTGTTTATTACATTGCTATTCATCTTCCATTTGAAGATATTTTTAAGCAAATCAGATGATCATGTGCCAGTTCCTCAGTTTGCAACTCCTAGCTGGCACAAATATGTTACCAGTAAAGGAGGCTGCAAGTGTCCAAAGAGCTATTGTTTGATTTTTACACTGCTGTGATCTGTGGGCAAAGTGTAAGGTGAAGGATGCAGCAGAGAATCATTTCTTCTGACTGAAGTGAAAGGATAATTTTGTGGGTATGTGGAAGGCTTTCAGCAGCAACATCGGCTTGCAACAGCTTTCAGTGCTCAAGGAGCCATGAGTGCAATTCTGAAGGGAAGGATGGCAGTTTGTTTTAAAATTAGGGGTCAGATGGAGAAACGATTACCTTAGCCTTGATGTTGGTGTCAAGACATCTCTTGTATTCGTAAATCGGTACTCTATAGCATACTGCATGTACTTCTAATCCTGCAAAGAAGATATAGGAGTGCATTCTCCCTGCAAAGCACTGAGCTTTGTGCAACTCCCATTAACAGTGAGTTAAAAACATAGCCCAAAGCATGAATCCAGGGTAAATACCAGATGTAGAGAATAAAAGATATGCTTTGTTCTATCCTTCATCTGGACACCTGCAGTTTCATGACTACTTCCCAGTTATTTGTGTTGACTTTATATCATACTCAGCTTCTTTTCTTGCCTTTCCACTGATGCTCCCTCTGGGGCAGACTATTTGTGTCTGTGTTGAGAGACCAAGGTAAGTATTTTCTCTTTTTTTCTTTTCTTACAGCTTGTGCAGCTTTGGGACATGGGTGCAATTTCTGTTTTTCCCTGTCTCTATTTTATGTGCATGCTCCTTGAAATGTACAGTACATTAAAGGAATTGGAACTATGTTAGGTGATATCCTGAGCTCGTATCTAACATTATATCAGGTACAGTGCAGACAGGGGAGGCAAAACAAAGACTTACCCCTTTTCCTGGCTCCCACATTCATTACTTAGTAACAGAATCACAGAATTGTAGGGATAGGAAGTAACCTCTAGAGATCAACTGGTCCAACACCCCTGCCAACACAGGCTCCCTAAAATGGATTGCACAGGTACGTGATCAGGCAGGTCTTGACCATCTCCAGAAAAGGATAGTCCACAACCCCCTTGGGCAGCCAGTTCCAGTGTTCTGTCACTCACTGTGAATGAGTGCTTGTGCACATCTGTGCGGAAATTCCTATGCTTCAGTTTGTGGCCATTTCCCCTTGTCCTGTTGCCATGCACTGCTGAGAAGAGTGCAGCTTCATTCCTTTGCCTCCCGCTCCTTAGATATTTATAGACAATGATCAGACTCTCTGAGTCTTTTTTTCCCAAACCTGCAGACCCAGGCCCTTTATCGTCTTTGTGGCCCAGAACTGGACACAATACTCCAGGTGAGGACTCACCAAAGCAGAGTGGAGGGGGAGAATGACCTCCATCGACCTGCTGGTCATGCTCTTTTTAATGCCCCCCAGGATATCATTGGCCTTCTTGGCCACCAGGGAATACTGCTAGCTCACAGCCAATCTGTCATCCATCAGGGCCTCTAGGTCCCTCTCCGCAGAGCTCCTCTCCAGCAGGTCATTCCCCAATCTGTAACGTGTACTGGTGCATGCGGTTATTCCTCCCTAGATGCAAGATTCTACACTTACTCATGTTAAACCTCATCTGGTTCCATTCTGCCTGACACTCCAGACTGTCCAGTTCTTGCTGAATGGCAGCACAGCCTTGCAGTTTGTCAGCCAATCTGCAATTAGAGAATGTGGATCTTATGGGGCGAGTGATCAGATCCAGTGCTACAGTCCCAGCTTCTGTCAGTCAACTCATTATATTCCTGCTTAGGAGAAATTGTCAATTTTTTTTCTACCATTATTTATTTCAAAGAATTACATTCTTCCCTGGGCTGAGACCTTGTATGACAAGTTTCAGTGCCATGTGAGTCCTTTATATTTGAGCTATAAATCAAGCTGGGGAGAAAAGGATTTTCATAATAGAAATGCTCACATGCAGCATTAACTGTATCAGCATGAACTGTGGCACTACAATAAAGGTTGTTTTAATTTGACTAAAAATGAATAGATTTCTGCAAATCAACTGCAATCTAATAATGGTCTTATTTTAAAACCTACTGATAAGATGGAGTGATATTCTTCTGAAATGTGCTTCCTGTGAATGAGATTTCAAAAAAACATAATGCTGATTTTCCTAAATCTTTGATCAGTGACACCAATGAGAACTTAGAAACACCCATTTCCTGATGTTTCTGCTTTTCAATAAGCTGTTGCCAGATTATTATTTAAAGAAAATTTTGTTCCTTAAAGCTTGAGTCTGAGAGGGACTGAGCTGCTCCTTGGTGAAGATGTGTTAACCCTTACAGTCTGCATGGGAAGGTAATGGGTACTTATCCATCACAGAACCTGGCTCATCAGCACAGACAAAAATGCAAGTAGACTGTTCTACTTTATAGCTTATATCTATCCCTTTTATTCAAAAAATGTAAAAGACCTAGAGGAATATGGTGTATTTTTAATTCCCATCTCTGCATTCATTATCTCATTCTCTCATAGAGAGATACTTAGCAACAAAAATCTGTTAATTCCAGAAGTCTATAGATGTCATCAGGAGATAACCTCTTAAGACGAGTAATTCATCCCAGTCTTAAACACTGGATTTAGCATAAAATCCAAAGTCAGCCCATCTCTGCACACTAACCCTAAATAACTGCATTTTGATCAGATGCTTTTTTTTATTATTAGATAAGAATAAAAATCAAGTCCATCTTTGAAGAAATACTTGTAACTCAGATTATTAAAAAAGCCAACACATCAACCCAACAGAGAAAATTTCTCTTTAGTTTGAGGGATACTTTCATTACTCTAGAGAGTTTTTTTGTCAGTGCTGTTGCTGCTTGTTAGGAATACAAAAGTTCTTTTTCATGAGTAGAAATACCAAGTCTGTTCTCCTAGACATACATGTAGTCATTTTGACAGCTTCTCAGCATTGCTGAGCGTATTGATCCTGAAAGTTTTGTAAATGTCTGTTTGACTAAACCTTTGTGCCAGAAAGAAAGCACTGCATTTCTTTTTTACCATTTTGAAACATACACAACATTGAAATTCAAAACAAATTGATGTGCATAAAAATAACGGGAATATCCACAGTTGGAATTAATTAATAATAATGATAGCAATAGAAAGCATTTTGACATCTCTTTGAAGATGTTAACCGATCTCTGACTGGCAAAGTTCAGGCAAAGACTGATATGTCAGCTGTCTGATTATTTTCACTCTGCTCTTACAGATTTGTTCTGCCTTTTGAAGGATCAAGTACTGACAAAAGTCAGATGCAAAATATTGGACTATACGCAAGATTTTTTATACCAGAATGGCAGATTCTATGATCTTCGAGGTTTTTCTGCATTTACAGTTCTCATATATCTTTTCTTTTTTTAAAAACAGTTTCAGTCACATTGTCAAGAAGTAGAAATAACTGTGTGATTTAAGTGAGCAAATATGTCAGAAATCGTGAAAAATGACTACTCCTATGTAAACAATCAAAGATAAAGACAAGAAAGGAACAGAATGAAAATTATATACTCAGAGTATCTTGTAAACACTTATTGATAGCAAATGCATCTGTGGAACTCCGGGAATGGTTCAGGAAAGATTCTTCAACAAAATGGTGACAAATTTTGCAGCAAATATGATCAGCAAAAATAATTTGAATACCTTGAAAATAAAATGTGTGATATTCTCAGATTAATCACTTGACTGAAGTTCTATATTTTTAATTAGTAATCACTAAATTCAGAGAATAATATTTATCTCGACCTAACTGTGGATTTATTGCCTGCACGTTGAGGCAGGATGCTGAAAAATGGGAGTTTCTTCTCCTCCTTTTGGCTTCAGGACCATCCAGTTATGATTTGAGCAAGGATTTTGTCAGTTTTGATCCTGTACTAATCAGATCCAGAAGAATAAAAAGGTGTATATAAAAGGTAACTTAATTTATCCAGGTTGAACTTAATTGACTTAAGATCAGATTATGTTTGGCTTTACAATAGCACGTTTGCTCACAGCCCATTTATAACCTCCTTTGATAACAGAACCATCTGTGACAACATTATCTTACTTAAAACTCCACATACGCAGTCGTGCCCATGTAGGAGAAACACCCATTGACTCTGCCACATGCTCTTCCATACTTCAAAATTCCCTTAGTGATCACTGAAGCAGACTGGTATTAGGGGTGTTAGGCTTGACAGTCATCAGTAGCTGCCTTGGGTAAGTGTACCAAGAGGCTTATCCTGTCTTTCTTTTATAGTAAATCTAATGGTCATCATAAAGGAGACTGAGAAGACTGGCAAATGAGACCCTCTACACTTCATCACAGCTGTATACATAGATGACCTCTCTAGGCTGTTCAACCTCTGGAAATGCTGCATCAATGCAAAGTGAGGTAAATCTCTGTCTGCTAATTATAACTTGCGTAGAGAAGTGAAGAGGAATCCATTTGAATATTTTTTCTCAATTTACATTCAAGATTTTAGGGATCTGTCAAATTATTCACTTGAGATGTGGAACATATTGACTATATGGTTATTGTTCAGCTGATAAGAGTGGGGGTTTAAGTCCAAGATTCCCAGCTTTCAGGGAGTTTCTGGACATAGCATTATGGGATTTGAAGGGGTGTAGTTATCTCAGCCTTCCCTGTAAAAGCTGCTGTGCTGCTTTTAATACAGTGTATAAATATTATTTGTATGAGAATGAGTAGGAGTAATTATTTGGGCTGCTGACATGGTAAACTAAAATTCTAAGTCCCAAAGCAACAAATATACTACTTCATGCTGAATAACCAATTTCAACAGAAATATATATATTTATATTGTTATGTTTATAAGCTTTAAGGAAGTATCCATCCAGGATGCAATTACTCCTTTGGACTAAAGCTTTAGGAATTAGATCAACCACATTAGTTAAAACAGGACAGAGTCATTTCAAATATTATGTGCTGTGCAACCAAAGAAGATATGATAATCTAGAATAACTGCCTTCATAGTGATAGAATCAACCAGGCTTCGTTTCCTTCAAAAACTACATAATGAGCTTCCATTCCAATTTTTATGGACATAACTGCTACACTGAAGAGTGAGAGGCAACCAGCACATGCAACTGTTAAAGGTAGCAGAGCGGTTCATGACAGACCCCAACCTTGACACACACCTCTGTCTTTTAATTCCATCTCCCACATATCTCTACATTCTAGAGTATGTACAACTTGATCCCTTTTAGGACCCATTTTCATATAAACAATAAGAATTTAAAGAAATATTATTGAGCATATGTGAAGGCCCATGAGAACAAAAATAATTTTAAATGTGAACAGTATTAAAGTTCAACACATTATGGTGCTTTGCTGAATAAAGATGGATTTAACTGTTGCTTAAATATTTTCCTGAGTCAGTGCTTTAGTTTGGTCCATTACAATATAAGGCCATCTGTGAGTTTTAGATGTAAATCTGAAGTCTGGGAGTCTTTGGAACAGAAGAAATGTGTGTTGTGGTTTTTAAGATTCAATGTGAAAACTTTAGAGTAATGTTGTTAACATTGTGTACACAATAACTGCAGTAGCTATATATTCTGTCTAGTCCAGATGGATAAAATCTCCAAGGGACATTTGTGTTTATGGCCTCTAGCTTATTATTTTAACACCTAACTTTTATGAGGCAAACTCTCATTATTTTTAGCAGTCTTTTACTGTCTCTTAAATGCGGTGAAAGGCAAAAGAGGATGGCAAATCTGTTATATTTAAAGCTACTGGACTAAATTGCCGCAATTGACAGAATATGTTTCTTAAATAAAATAAAAATAGGAGTATCTGTCTTTTGACCAACACTTTATTTTCCCTCAGAATAAAACCCAGACATTTTACCAAGGATTTGTCTACAGTATTGAATCCATAATGTTGAATGATAACAATTTATCAGATTGTGTTGAAATCAGTGTAATTTTGATCCACATTCAGCTCAACATGTATAGTATATAATAAGTAATCTGTATTTTAGATTTGCTAGAAGATCTGAAATGTGAAGAATAACCAAAGAAATAAGTATTATGTGACCTCTATTGCAGGTAGATTCAGCTTTATCTAAAGAATATTTGACAGACATTTGTCTAACATGCTTTTAAAACACCCTGGTGATGCAGAATCCCAATTCTTTGGACAGTTACATTTCAGCACTTAACTGACTTGCTTTTCAGCGTGTTCTATGTTAGATCTCCATTGTGATAACTTAAACCCATTTCTCATTGTCCTGGAGAATACATGAGTGCTTTCCTCCCTTTGCCAGCCTTTTGTTTTAAGACCTGTAAGTCATTTCTCCCCTTGCTAAGTAGAGCCAATACTTTTCTCAGCTAAATAAAGCCCATACTTTCTAGCTTTTATCACAGGATTTGCTGCAAGTTTCTGTGCTTGTTGCTCTTTTCAGGAGTTTCTTCAGCTGATGTATCCATAATATTGTGGCCAAATCTGATGTAGCTGATTGGTCACTCCAGATGAGTGACCAATATTAAAGTCTATTTAAGTGTCTATAGGCAGTCCTATATACAAGTCCCAGTATTTCAAGGCATTGTTGCATTGATGCATGTTCCAATTTTGGTCCCTCAGTTCTCCAATTATCATCAGTAGAATCATTTCTTTTAATCCTTCTCTGTCTTATAGTTGTGTGTCACTTTGTATTTTATGCCACTGAATTACTATTTTGCTGATTTCTCCACATCACTTCAGATTGTGTTACTGTCCTCTAAGTGGCTGCCATCCCTCCCAGCTTGTTACCATCTCCAAACTAAAAGTGATTTATTTTCTGTCATCTAAATAATCATTAAAGCATCTGATGGTGAGAGTACAGGACAGCAGTCTACTAATGGTAAACCTGAACAAGTTTTTCTTGGCATCTAGTTCCTTCCATAATGATTTGGTCATCCTACTTTTACCTTTATCATTTATTTATTGAGTAACAGTGCAGACTGCAGCTGATTGCAGTTCAAAGATATAATTTCTAATTAATGCTATTTCTAATTAAGAGTAAATATTGAATGAAGAAACAAGTGTGACAGAGTTTTTCATGTGTTTTAATATTAGAAAGATATGTGAATCACTTGTGAATCAATTCTGTTGTGTCTTAACCACTGCTCTACTTTCAGGGTCCCCACCTTACACATGCGACTCAGACATCATTTTATTTCTTCTCAATTTTTTTAAAATGTATTTCTAATTCTTTCATGTCTTTTCTTGCACACCTTGATACTAGAATCATAAGTACAAATATAAACTTGCAATATTTCTGGCATAACTAGATGAAATTTTTTGTTCAGTGAGTAATATGCATAATTTCAGTAAAATGTAGTTTGAAACAACTTCACAGTTTTCTCTGCTGAAGAATACAAAGGAGGGTTTGTATTCGTATGTGTAATGTTTAAAATAAAAATTCCTAAAGGAATTTCATCTTCCGCTTTTAATCAATTTAAAAATACAATTTTGAAAAGATTTCATTTTTTCTGTCTATATGGAATTGCTTGTGTTTTCTTATAAATACATTCCAGTTTGTGTAAAAAAAAAATAAATAAAACAACTAAGTTTTGTCAGTCAGATTTGGTAAAGGGAAAGAAAATATCCCAATTTTTAAAAAATTGACTATTATTTTATTAGCCTTATGTAGCAAAATACTGGAGAAGGCCTGCACATTTTTATGCTCTTATGTAAATCATACAAACCAGGACATTTACAATCTTCTAAATCATATAGAGCTTCATAATACCAATGAAGAGCCCTGAAAATATTTATGTTGCTGGAAAGCTGAACATCAGTAATGTTCCAAACAAAGTTTTATTAAGTTGAGTTAGGCCATTTAATCATTTTCTCACAGATGTTCAGTCATTGAGTACTGAGTGCTACTGAACATCTATCAGCAATTTTGTTTTTTTTATTTTTGTAGTGAAACAGCATTAAATGTGAAAGCAAGGTCAACATAAGCCTAGGAAATCCTCCTAGGGTAATTTCTGTTTGACTGGCAAAAAAGGTTTCTGATAAATTTATCATTCCAAACAAATTACCTAGCATTACATCATTTGTAGTCCAATACAATTAGACCTTGAGTAATGTGTAACTGATGCTATTTGAAGAGCAAACAGACCCCAACTGTGACACTGCAGATCAGACTATTGATGATTTCAGATGGAAAAAAAGATTAGAGACACTGATTGCACCAGAGACCATGCTGACACTACACCTTTCTGAAACGCTGCAATGTGCTAGGGGTATAACCCTGGGCTTTTGTAACTTTGAGAGGTGACTAATATGTGACACCAGGTTTCTGTTAATAATTGGAAGGTACAAAGTCATCCATAAAACAGAGAACCCCATAGCCTATGTAGATACCAGAAAAAAAAAACGAGCCAACAGGTCAGCTTATCATTCCTTGACGTCAGAACTGTGTTCACTCTTTCCTGAGGAAAGTACTGTGCAAAGATACTACTATTTATTTGATAGCAGTTCTGAGCCATTTAATGATTATTCTCTGGGCTGAAAATTTTTGACATAAATTTTCAAAATCCAGAATAAATGTCACATTTTTATATTTACATTCTTGTGAAAATATTTTCTCTGTGTACTAATCTTAGACAGTGACATGAAATGTTCTTTGACCATTCAGAGACAAATCCAGATTGAATTCTCTTCACAACTGCACCATAAAAGAAATGAGATCTTGAGATTTTTTTTTTAATGTGAACATGCTGATAAACTTCTGCTGACCGCCTTCAGCTTAATTCAGTGTACCATCCGACTTTGGTTTGCTGTGCTGTACAAGCCTCTTGTAAGGAAATCTAAAAGGGAAAATGAAAGATTATTTTAGAGAAAATACTCAGATTCGTGTTCAGATATTACAGAATGAAGTGCAGCCAAACAACCACGTGAGTGCACTGAAGAACATCTGTGATCATGTTTGCTTTGATAGGTATCAATCAGGGGTGTAAGATGCATTGTGAATTTCCAAGGCTGCTAAGGAAGAGGTTAAATATGCAATGGATTTTAGTTTTAGGAAGAGATAAAGGAAATAAATGCAGTGGAAATTTAATTAAATGATCAGGATGATGCATTTTAAAAATGGTTTTGGCAAAGTGCAGAGGAATGGGAAATGAACTGACTTATGTAAGTACAAAATTGATGAACCTGCTCTGAGATTATATTAAGTGTCCATTGGAGGCGTGCTTAGTTCTTTACGGAATGGAAGAGACAACCAGAAAATATTTGAAGACATAGAGTAGGGTAACCCTGGTGATCATTTGGTGACCACTGAGACATCTTAAAAATGAGCTTGGTGTAAATTATAGAAGATTAGTCATCATTAATAGTTTTTAACTGTAAGATTGGACAGCTTTAGAAGAGATTAAATGATTCAGAGAAGTGAAATATTAGGTAGTTTGGTATAGGCATCTTTTTTAGTAAATGTTTAATGAATCCATCATATTAAATAATGTTATCACAAACATGATTCTTTATTCGATAAAAGCACAGAGGAAGATACAATTTGGGGCTTGAAGTTAGTAAAACTGAAATAAAGATAAACAAATAAAGTGGACATAATTAATTAATTATTGGAACTTTTTAGCATTTCTAGCTAATTTAGCTAAATTGTCTATTACATAATGTCTTCCAACATCTCCCCCTACATTCAAGAGGCAGGTTACAGTTAATAGACTGATCTGAGATTCCAAACCTGGTTTAAATGACAGTGAAGATGAAGATGTCTTCGGATTTATTCTTGGTCCTCCTGTCCTAGAAGGCTATGACCCATGCAATACATTTGGAAGGCATTACTAAAGTCTAGTTAGACTACATCAACAGCCTTTCCCTCATCCACTGGTCAGAGAAGGAGATCAGGTTGCTCAAGTATGTTCAGATTTCCAGATTCTAGAAATTCTGAACACAAATTAAAAAAAATCTTCCCAAACAAAATATCTGCCTCTATTTTTAAGGTAAGCTTTTCTAGAGTGGCTTCTGGAAAGATTATTCATTTTGATTTCATTCTGTGTTGATGATAAATGAGACTCACTAACCAAACAAGTTCTAAGGATATTGCTAGCACAGTAAGAAGACTGAGTTCACTCAGTGCTTCAGGTCAGTTTAAGGTCACCTGTGCTGCTATGGCATCACTGGTGCTGAGATTCTGTCCCTGCAGTATCATAGCACCACTGCTCAAGTAGAACAGGCTATAGAAATGGACTGGGTGTTTACTTTCTTTCTTTCAATGTTCTTTTCCCTTCCTCTTCCTGACACATTACTTGCCCTAGCATTTAACACAATACTCAGTCTTACTTAGTTATGCCCAGCTGAAATGTTCAGAACTCCTTAATTTCCCAGACTTACATATTAAAGTACTTTATGCATCTTTGCTAAACTAATGGACTGCAAAAATGCCATCTCATAAAGAGGCTTCTGCCAACAAGATGTTCTCAAAGTAGAGCACTAAACATTAGTAAATTGTTTTACTTTTAAGCTAAAGACTTTGTTGAAAACATTTAAGTAACCATAACAAATGTTCTAATCTTTTAACTGATTTTGAATTCAAGCTCTACACTTGTCCTTAGGAGCTCTCTAAAAACAGTTATTTTCTTTAACTGTTCCTATTAAAAAGACAGAAGGGAGTCACTAATCTAATCACTTATCTTTTTGTTGTCTGTAAAATAACAACATTATAGATGGCATAATTTAGTGTCAAAAAAAATCTATAAGCACTTGACCTTAAATTATACCATATTAAAAAGAAATTATATGAAACATCCTTGGTTGAATAATATATCATTCTCTTGCCTTTGCAACAAATACTCATTAAAAAGCAGGCTCATGCATTCTTAAGACACATTTCTAGTACTCAGGGTATTTTGAAACAACATTGTATGTTCTGTTGGACCAAAATTATCTGGTGGAGCTCCAGTGATGGATCTGTCCCATTCTCCAGTAATTTTAAAATCACATTCAACTTAGAAGTTGAACTTATTTTTCATTTATCTTTTACTTCTAATTTGACTACAGTGTTATACAAACATTCAAGGAAAAAAAAAAAATCTTGATAAAGGCCCAGTACAAATATTGTTGCTCACAAAGACCTTTTTTAGAGTTTAGATACTAAGACTTATCTGTAGGTCAAGGCCTAAGAGCACACAATTTCAACTGAAAACACAGATTTAAAAATGCTTCTGAGCATCACTGCTAAGTAGTTGCATGACAGGTATGTTACAGTAGCCTGAGAGATATCAAATTACTTTCACCCATTCTTTTCTTGTGGAAGGCAGTGAGTATAAACCCATCCCCCTTTTTTTTTTTTTTTTGGTGGAGAACGATACAGGGGCCAATAAACAAATATACCTCCACTAATACTCATTTCAAGAGGTTTAAAGTTCTCTTCACCAGGGCAAAGTGGGATCATGTATACACTAATATGTGCTGTAAAGGTTTGTGGTGAGGGAAGGCAAAATGTGAAAATTCTTGGGAGAATCAAGAAAAAATATCTTTTTTTTTTTTTTACTAGAAATACAACTACAAACATGGTTGGTTATCTTCACTTCATCTTAGCATTAGAGCCTCATCTGTAGCCAGAGTGGCTTTGACACCCATCACCACGTTTGACCTCAAAATTGTACAAAAAGTCTTCTAAGATATACACCAGTAAACTGGAATAATTCATGTGCAGCTATCTCTGATTTCTTCCATACTATGGAAATGCAGCAATTTAGCTGTAAAATTTACTAAGTTCAGTTTCCTTAGGCAATCAGGCTAATGTTATTAGGGAAATCTGTCCTTGTATATCTGCAGAACACATTTCTGAAATATATCTACACCAGTTCTTCACGGGTTCCCAGCATCACTGTTTCTCCTCTGGATCTCATTATACTATTCAAATCAGGTTTTCCCAAGTGAAAAATGCTTCAGAATCAAAAGGAATATTTTTCACAGCAAGTTTCATGTTAGCTACGATTTGGAATCTTAACAGGTTTAACTGTTTTCTGGTTTCAGAATTGAAGTACTTTTTTTTTCCTGCCCATTCAAAATTGCCCAATTTTCAACTCATATTTTAAAATCTTTATTTTTTTCCTGAAAGAATGTTAGGATTTGAAACAGATTATCAGAGGGGTTTTTTTTTTTGTTTGTATGTTTGTTTGTTTATAAACTGTAGTTGGAATTTTTATTTGTTTTTCTTTTTTAATTAAATACTTTCCATAAAAATATTTCTTTTTTTTTCTTTCTTTTTTTTTTTCCCAGCTGATCTAAACACCATGTGTAATTAGTCTTGTTCATACTAGACTGGAGCATCTGGTGATCCTACCTGACCTTAATCCCTGTGAATGTAGGAAAGAGAACTCTTAGTTTCTTTTATGCTGCTTGGAGAGAAGGATTTGTGCATCTCTGACTTCAAGGCTGGCTGTTGGAAAAGTAGCAGGCTGCTGGAGCCTAATTTAAATATGACCACAGAAAAGTTGTTTTTCATAATGATTTTCCTGTCATTTAAGTGTTGTCTAGGAAGACAATCTGTATAAGGAAAATAGTAGCACTAATAATCATTGAGTATTAGCTGAAAGCTATGCTAACACTTACGTTAATACCTGTCAGCACAACAGTGAGTTTCACAATAGCAGATTTTGTACAAATCATAGAATCATAGAATGGCTTGAGTTGGAAGGGACATCAAAGCACATCCAGTCCCTACCCATGCCAAGGGCTGGGAGTCCCCAATGGATCAGGCTGCCCAGAGCCCCATCCAGCCTAGCCTTGAGCACCTCCAGGGATGGTGCACTTTCAGATATGTTAGGTATTACACAAACAAGTAAGTATAAGGTAAAACTAGAAGTGGTTATTGCTCAGAAATAATTTAAAATATGAGAAAAAAAAAACCATAGTCCCTCTTAGAAACTTCAAAATTGAACCTCAGAGTAAATTGTTGGAAGTCAGTTCGAAGAGTAACATGGAGGATGCCATTCCCCGTGTTGCATTTCATTTAATGAATGTCCACAACCGCAGTCAGAAAGAATACCGAAATTAAATTTCATGATTGAGCCCAGACTCTGTAATCAATGTACCTCCACAGAAATCAACAGTTCTGTAATGACAGTGGTACAGAGCTTGGGAGTGGGTGAAAATGTGTAGGTGGAAACAGAACATAATTTTATTCTGCTTTCTTGGTGCTGGTAATGTCATAAACATCCTGCCATTCTGATATTGTTGTGTTAATGTTAAAATATTTGGTTGATGCAAATAGGAGTCGAGATGTAATATTCTTTATATGGCATTGCCCAGAGCAAAGTAAGAACACCATGACAACAAGTAGCCTGCAAGCTGTCATGTTATTTGTGTTCAACTTGCAGAACAGCTTATAAAAAGGCATCAGCTGACAGGCATTCTGAACATCAATAGTAATTGAGAGAGAAAGAAAAGACGAACAGCAAATGGTGAACATGAAAAGAAAAAAAAAAAGTAAAATAATACACCTTAGGAACAATACTTTTCTGTCTACTTAAAGATTTCTTAAGTGGCAGTCACTTATTAAAAACTACAACTCCTCAAACAAAACCCTTGTATGCAACCACTTTAGCCTTCAGCCATCACCATCCCCCCATAGAGAACTTCACTAATCAAAGGTGACAGCACACGAGACACATTTCTAAATTATTCTGCTGAACAAAACTCTCAAGCAATTATAAAATTGACAAGGAAGTCTACAGGGATATGAATAAATTTACTTTAAAAATATAAGCAGTATATTCATTACAGAGACAAATACAATGAAAGAAAACCCAAGTATGTTTTCAAACACTACTGCAGTGTTTAAGAATGCTGTCAGTATATGTACCTCTTAAGATTAAGCACCACCACAGTTATTTAACTATATATTTTTTATACTAAAATCATCATTCATTGTGTAGGATTCTGGACGAGTTTATGATTATACTGCCACATACAGAAGTGCTGAACGACTGAGAAGCAATGCACCTTTTTGTACTGGCAAAGTTGGTCGCACAGGACACTGCTCTGCAGAAATTTGGTTCCAGGAAACAAGCAGATATTACACAGCTGGCATGTTTTCAACGTGAATGTATAGAAAATGGGATCTTTATTATTATTTCGCTTTGAATTATGTATGTAGCCATGTCTGCTGGAAAATCTGAATTTTTACACACGGCATTCCACTGAATCACTAGAATTTTGCTGTGCTCCAGTGAGTAGACCAATCTAGATGTAAGGCAAAAAAAAATTAAAATAAAATAAAAAAGTTTATATAAATCTAAAAAGACTGATTGGTATTTCAGGTTTTGCTGCTTCCCTCAGCACCTAAGACATGCCACTCAGGAAATACAGAGATGCACTCCTGCAGACGCAAAACAGTGTTGTAGAACTTACCTGTGGAAAAGTAACATGGTCAGAAAGAATGCAGGGAGCCATTAACGTGCGTTACAGGAGAAGGATGATTTTTGTCGCGTCACAGATTCAGCATAACTTGTTTATGTGAATGACACACGGGTTCTAATAAATTGCTCTTACAATATACAGCACCACTTACATTGTACCAGGGAGCTGAAACCGTAAGCTTGTATTTGGCTTCATTAATGATGCACTCTCCTCAGAGTAGGAACAATTCTGCTGACAGGCCATCTGTTTGCTGTCAGCTAAGGATCGATGGTGTGGCCCTCAACTACATCAGCTGCAGAGGAACCTCTTGAAGAATTCAGTGAACGATCCCTAGAAAGTAAACTGCTTAATTGTGCTTGTCTTAACTGCCACTGTAAGAAATTAACATCTCCATTTTTCTTTGTGTTAACAGAAAGGAAAAAAATAAAACAACATTGATACATTATTCATTATTCATGCCAGAGAAAGAGAGAGGCAGTGATGGAGAAAGTAAGTAAACAGACTGTCAGTGGTAAGTTTCCTATGTTTGGACCTAATAAATATACTGTGAAGTTCACAGTACTACTTTTTTTTTCCAAAATCCAAATTTTAGATCATCTTGGGAAGCACTGCTTTGGAATCATGGAGCTATGGCTGCAATGATGATTCACTGAGGGAAGGCAAAATTTAATTACTTCAGAACACTGTTTTTGTCATGAGTGAAACGACTGTAGAAGAGATTTAACAGAATTTAATGACCTGATTTGTCTTGGGATTTCAGAAAATGTATGTTAAGTACGTAAGCTGCTCCAAAAGTAATGCCTCCTATCTATTTCCATGAAATATTTCCAACTGATACAAAGAATGCAAAAGTTTTTGATAGAGCAAATCCTCAGCTACACAACATTCTTTTTCAGAATAGTCACCACCATTAGTTGTGACTGAGAGCCTACGTGCCACACCCACAACTATCTACACCAGTGAATGTGACCCAGTGCCATAACTGCAGAAACACATCACAGACTTCCTCACTGTGCTCACATCCACAGCTTGGTCTCCAGAAACGTACAATAGGCATCAATGAATGTGAATGGGTGCCATTTTTCACACCTGGAGGAATTCAATTCCACACCTGTGCTTCAGGCAGGGCAACTTGTTCCAGTGTTTCACCACCCATTATAATGAAGAAGACATTTATAATCAGGGTGGTGAGGCACTGGCACAGGTTGCCCAGAGGAGGTGGGTGCTCTGTCCCTGGAGACACTCAAGGTCAGGTTGGACAGGGCTTTGAGCACCTGATGGAGTTGTAGGTGTTCCTGCTCACTGCAGGGTGGTTGGAGCAGTGTGCCTTTAAAGGTCCCTTCCAACGCAAATGGTTTCTGTGATTCTGTGATTCATCCAGACCTCCACGTCAGTCACCATTCTGCCAGGCTGTCCCTCTGCTGCCATCTGTCACGCAGCAACAAAATTTAAAGGAGTACTGGTGGGAAGGTTCAATCTCTACTGCCATATCACTAACATCCACCTCTGCTGTCATGGGCCAACATCATAAAATAGGAGGTGTTACATTCAAAGAAGCCTTTGTGTATTAAAGAAAAAGGAATAAACTGTACCCACACTGCAGGGTTTCAGATAAGTCCTGTAAGCTGTAGTTTGCCACATGAAAAACATCCTCTTGCCATAAGGTTTGTGCTTTATTTTAGAGAGAAGACAAGGCTTCTACTTCCAGAGGATGTTCTAGCTGCAGTACCATGCAGGAGATGATTTGCTGAGACTCTGAATAACTTACAAGGAAGAGTGGCAGCATTTCCTAGTTATCTGTGTAATTCAGTCTACTGCCTTTAGATGGTTTTGAGGGGGTTATATTTTATATCTATGTCATACAGGTACTTACTTCACCCACCTCCATTTTACTCTCCAAAACCCAAATATCTTAAGTTCGGTGGGAAGGTGTGCATGCCCCTGTTTGGATTTGGCTCTGATAACTTGTACAGTGCCTGTAAGAGTACAGGGAGCAGAAGCAGAGCTGTCATTAAACTGTAGCACTGAACTCCTTATCCACATCATAGCCACTAACTGAAACTGCCACTGCATTTCTGCCCAGCTCACACCACTATCAGAGATGTCATCTGGGCCAGAAGCACTGGGATCTCTAATTTCTGCAAAGGGCAGACTGGATTTCCTTCTCCCATCTCTCCAAAATCTCACCTGAAATAAAATTATTTTCAAAGAATATAATTTATCCACTACAGAACTATAAGCAGCTGAGTCAAACCTGCTGTCATTTGCAGTAGGAACATCGATCCAATTATTGAAATTGTCAGCTGCTAGCACCAAGCTGTAATACAAAAAATAACGATATACCCATAGCTTTTTGGGAACATCTTCCATTCCAGGCATTTCCCAAATGTGCTGTGAGCTCATGCACAATCTATTTATAGGAACAGCTTCACCC
The DNA here is from genome assembly GCA_023055505.1 of Callipepla californica brunnescens. Classification (NCBI taxonomy): domain Eukaryota; kingdom Metazoa; phylum Chordata; class Aves; order Galliformes; family Odontophoridae; genus Callipepla; species Callipepla californica. The sequence goes on from JALIRH010000013.1 coordinate 9,389,989, forward strand.
ACCCGTGACAGGCAGCCACCTACGGGATGAATCACTGAGCTGCTTATGGCTCCCGTCAGCGGGACGCAGCACATCAGAACGTGGAGCAAACATGGATGGCACAGGGCTGATCCTCAGCTCCTCAGGCTTGTTTTTCTGCCCTGTTATTCAGATCCTTCTCCAAAGGAAAGCAGAGCAGTTTGGAACTTTTTTTTTTTTTTCATTATGTAATTACCAGGCTGATGTTTTTCATTTATTATTAACACCCCTGTTCTTTCAAATGGGCAAATAGAATGCCCCCAATGACATCTGGTCACATTACAAAGCTTCATCAACGCAGACATAAAATGTCATATATGTCCTACTCGTATACATCAACATATACCATAAAACACACAGTAAAACAACACAACCCACTCCTTTCTGTCACTGTCTCCAGAACCGCTCCTTAATTTTTTCCTATCTCACTCCAGTTAGCCTGTGAAATGTTAACACTGCTGCTCTATGGGGCTTGTCAGCACTGAAAAGGGACTTCTCCATTGCCACTGCATTTGTTTTTTGAAGAAATAATGTAAACAACCAAGCCACTGCCAGCTGTAAGAGCGAGGAACAGTGCTGCTCATGCTGTGCTGATACTGGCTGGGTTCTGAAGTGATATGATTGAGTCTGCTGAGCCCGTGCACATCCCCAATACCTCCTGATTGTCCTCACTCAGTGGGAACCAGAGATGCATAACTTCCATCCTGCAGTAACCATGAAGGATTCCTACTAAAAGCCAGAGGCATCACTGTCAAGAGATTTGTAATTTTTGAAACCTTAAAGAAGATTATATTCCATGTAGGAACTGCAAAAGCCTTGTGGAAGCAGCCGAGCCTAAATTTTCAAAATCAAGCACTTTATGAAAGAGACCTTTTAAACCTCGCAGAATATGATTTTTTACAAGCTAGTGTATATTTTTTTTTAGCTTTTAGGCACTACGAAAGAGTGTCTTACATTTTTAATAGAGAAGGAAACCAAGAACAGGTTGAAAGCATGTGCTGAGCTCTGAAACCAGCTGCAATTCTGCCCATCGTTTGGCATACGCTAACTCAAAGAAAACTCATAATTTTCAAAGTGTTTTCTCAGAGGAAACAGTGTTGCTGTTTGATTTCAAAGACAGTGTTATTCAAAATTTACTTGTTTGGGGATCCTTTTCGCACTCTGAAATTCAGCCTAATTTTCTCTCACTAAAAATGCTACACTGGGGAAACAGAAAGAGAGATGTAGATCAGCTGCTGAACACTTTCTATTCCTTTCATCTAACACCATCTCAACCCGCAAACTATTCTTATGCCATTATTTGCATTCAATTAGAATGCTGTATGCAGACTTTTCCTGCCCATCACCTAAAATTTAGGAACACACAACTTGCATGCATCTATAATCCACGTAAGTCATGAATCTGTTTTAACTGGTGACATTCCTACCTGGGCTATTATTTTGGGAATAGCACAGATTACTTCTCATTGAGATTCATGAACCTGGGGGTATGTGCACTGATAGACCTTTTCTATATGTACTGAGTCCCATGCCAACCCTTGCTGACAACAAAACATATGACATGGCTGAGGCACCCCAAGAAAATGATGGCTCATGCCGAGGAGGATACCTCCATTAGAAACCATGTCAGAATTGCAGATTTGACATGATAGAGTGTAAAATCACAGGGCTTGGCTTTGTGTCTCACTCTTCTGCCAGATTCTTTTGTTCAGATTTAATTTGTTGGATGTTTTGCAGTAAAATATAGTTTTAGGTAAGAATGTTCCTGAGTTGGCTCAGCACGGCAACCACATAAAACAGCATAAAGTCTTATAATAATAGCCTTAATGTTTTGGAATAATGTAGAGGTGTTTTTCAGAATTGCATAATTACTTAGGCATTTTTATGATGCTATACAATAATGTCATTTCTTTTTTATTTCTTTTCTGTTTTTGCAGAATTGAAGTATACATCTTTTCAGAGTGCAGTTAATACATGATGGAATAGGGGAATAATTTTGTGTTTAATAATCTATCAATAGTCATATTGGGATTTCATTAAGTTTTGTGACTTGTATTTAATGCTTGTTCACCATCTATACTTTAATAGCTCCTCTGGAGCTCTGCTAGAACAGAGAAACAAATGTGTGTTTCGTATTATAGATCCTTAACAGTATAAACTGTTCACAGAGCTATATAACATTTCAATAAGCTATAATGATTTCTTAGAATTCTATTTAACACTAAATCATACTTTATTATTTTAAAGGCCTCAAGTATTTATTATTATTGTAATAGCAATTACTACTAGGGCTGTTCTGAAAGTAATGCCTCCTAAGTTATGATGTTGGTCCCATGACATCAGAGGTGGATGTTGATGGTATAGCAGTAGAGGTTGAACCTTCCCACCAAATCCCATTACATGTTGTTGACATGTGACAGATGGCAGCAGAGGGGAAGTCTGACAGAATGGTGTCTGAAATGGAAATGTATATGAAGCAAAGATTGACAACACTGTGAATATTCAGCGTTCATAGAAAATGTATTTTTTCCAAGAACATTAAGCTGCTGACTCAAGTACGGTTTTCATTTTGAGACTTTGGACAGATAAATGCATGGCCTACTGCAAGAGTAGCTAAGATTAAAATACTGATCTTCGAATCTTCCACTTGTCATCTTGTTCTGGAGCCACATAATTTCTTCAGGCATGTGAGAGTCCCAAATGTGCATCTAACCTACTCAGTCCCAAAGTGATTCTCTTTTTGGCCCTATAAGCAAATAATTCATCCTTAACTTTCTGTTTGTTTTCAGCCTCTGACTTTCCAAGGTTAAGTGTTGCAAAGATTAACTTACATCTTAGCAATGTCTCCTGTCTCTTTGTCTCCATTTTCAAAATAAGACTATTTATTTGTTTTATAGGGGATATTGAGTGGCAAATAAACACAGTACTTAGAAGACATGCTCAGATGTGCACCCACTAGACCATACATATAGGAAGGTCTCAGAATGTCCAAGGTCTTCCTCATCAAGCACTGCTCCTGACAGCTCTGGTAAGCCTGACTATGACTTCATCTTCTGCACCTAGATTCTTTATTCCTAATTCATGGGAATTTCTTTTGTTGTTCTGAAACTCCTCTGGTGAAATGGTACTCATGCAGTATTGATTTCTTTTTTAAAAGATGTGACCAAATTACGTTGAGTTTCTCAAAAAATGACAATATCAAAAGGATTGTTGGTTTTTTTTCATTTTGCTTCATTGGGAAATATAGACAACTCTACTTTAATCTCCACTGTGAAAAAAAAATTACAAAAAACCTTATTCAAAATATTCTAAATTCCCATGAAGAAAAACTGAATTTCAGCCAGCTTTGATCTAAGCAGCAAAGCCTTTTTCAGCACCAGAGTCTAATTTCATCTTTTAAGGAGCTAGTAAAATACTGAAGCCTTGTTGTGACATATCTTATCCGGTAAAGGAAATTCTACTGACAAAAATCTAAGCTCATGAAAATTCTGCCAAGATTGTAATAATACTGTTATAAAAAGAAACACGCATGGTTTACCTCAGATTTTACTTAACATCAAGTTTCCTATGGGTTCTTGTGCCAAACAGCCTCATAACAACTAATGCTCAATTCTGTGAAATTGTTTTACAATCAAGTCACAATGAGGTGACTTCCAATGCTCATGAACCAGTGTAAAATACAGTATATATCTACACTGAGTCATAGAGTCATGGAATCATGTTATGTCTAGGGTTGGAAGGCACCTCAAAGATCATTTAGTTCCAACCCCCTTGCTGCAGTTATACACTGTATAGCTATTTCATCCTTAGGGATGAAATCCTAATTGCAATGCCTCATTTCATTTTTAATGAATAAACAACAACAAGAACCAACGCTGAAGGTTAGTTAATAAAAATATATTCGTTGATTATTGATGTTGACTTGGCCATTCTAAATAACCCCTTTTCCCTCCTTACTTATCCATGTGATTCACCATTTTTTGTATGACTCCAAGAATAAGCTTCATTTAGGGACTTCTGTTCTGTAATTCCTCTGCCCCACAGAATAATGTTTTCCAGGTATTTTGAAGAGCCAATGGGGGTTGAGTGGTGGAATTCAGAACACCAACTTTGCTATCAAACATATCTGCTGGGAGAAAAGCAATGGGTTGAGACCACTTACAGACAGTGAAGCACATATCTGTGCAACAGCAGTGAATATTCAGAGACCCTTAGATAATTACCAACACGTGCACTTCAGAAGAAAATAGCATAAACTTCATGGTTTTTTTGTGTTTCTGTTCCTCATATTTCCTTAAGTTGCATTTTTTTTCCTCTCCCCTAACAAGGAAATGATAAATTAAAGCCATTTTCCAATCTTATTCGTAATGCCTTCTGGTTCTCTTTGTCCACCCATGTATGTAAGAAATGAATATGACTCTTTTTGCTGCTGTCAAATTTCCACTTAGCAAATAAAAACAGAGTTCTTAATTTAGATCTGGTTGCGGTAGGAACTGAGTCAAGATCAAAACCAAATTATATCAGGCTGATATAATAGCAAAATTGCTTGGCAAGTATCTCAGCCAAAGGAAGTCCAACACCTTCCTATTTATATGTCTAATATGCTACATGCAAGAATATCATTGTGACTAGCAGTATTTCCTCTGTGTAAAATATCTGTGTTATTGCTCAACAGAGAAAGAAAGCATCAGTGTGAAAAGAAATGTGTGCTGAGAAACTACAGACCAATAAGATGTCATGAATGTTTTTAATACAGAGTGCAAGGGGAGGACATTCCATTTAATTGCTTCTCATGGAGCAGGCAATTATATTTAGTAATTAAAACAATAATAATAATAAAGAATGGAGGTAGGTGTAGATCCTCCATGAGGCTGATATGGTAAGAATGATTGTGATACTGAGAGCAATACACTTCTAATGCTTGGGCTGAGCTAGGATATTGAAGGGTGGGTGTTTTGTCAAACTTTATTTGTAACTAATTGTCTGGCTGTGTAGGCTGGCAGAATAGCAGAGCACAGAACTGATATTTTTGATAAGAGAGCTATCCACATAGATATATTGCAAAGAAATTCAGTAAAATATTCTACATTATTTCTCACCTGGAATACGAATGAACTTTGAAACTTCAAGGTCATTGTACATACTTGTCTGGTGGTTCAGACCCAACACTAATATTTAAAGTAATGCCTTTATGAGTAGGCAGAAAAAGATCTTTTTGTGTGTGTGCCCAACTGTATTTTTGTTTCTACATATTGTTTCTAGTACTCAGAGGTATTATAAACACATTAAGTATCTGTGATATTGAATATGTCATAATGCCCTATGTACACTACTGAGTCAATAGTCACTGTTCCCTGCTGGCATAAATGCATATACTTAAGTATATCTACCATCTGAAATTTACCCCATTAATTTCTTTACTTTTATTTATTTATTTATGTTGGATTTGAATGCGTATATAAATAATTACCCCTTTAATTATGGCAACTTTAAATGGCACTATGCATTTAACAGTTGCTCTGTCAAAAAGCAAGGGAGAGTCTCTGGGTTTACGCTGTATGTAGAGCCTGCTGGCCCTATTAAATTGCAGTATAATGAGGAGCTTGTGCTTGCTGTATACTAGACAGGGATTTAGCTTATACTGCCAAAGATCTGGTAACGATGAAAGACTGAGCAGCAACTGCCAAAAATTACTGGATATTGTGTAAGCCCTTGTGCTATACAGTCTGATAGTTGAAAGGGTTCATGTGCAAGAGCAGAATCTGCAAATGAAATGTATACACTGCAGCAATATATGTAATAACCATCTGTTATGTATCCCCTTCTTTGCCTTTATGCTTGCACACATACACACACAAATTGCATAGCAATAAAGCACTATTAGTTCTTTGGGACTGATAATATGGTATAAATATTTTATATTTCATGATATACTATTTTTGTCTATGGAGAGGAAGAAAAATTATTTGAGCTTCAGAGAAGTGGAAGCTGAGATTAGGCCCAGCAAAAGTGACAAATTTACACTGGAACGTCCTTGTTATATTTTTTAAAATCTGCAAAGTAGACCTCAAAGTGTTGAGTGTAAGCAGTTTTGGGGATGACGGGTGCAAGGAGTGGTTTTAATTCTAGAATAGCTTTAATTTTTCTTCGTAAAATAATAGAAATGAAAGAGCTTTGGAAAATTACACATAAGATAATTTAAATACTTCTGAACTGGATAAAAACTTCCATTTATATTTAAGCCAAAATACTGAAGGCTTTTCCTATGTAACTCCTGCTGTTTTCAAACAGAAGTGGTCCTAATTAGTTGCTCTTAGACAAGTACTTGAAAAATGAGTACTTGTGTACCTTGCTCATGTCTCCCACCTTTCTCCAGAAACGGAGGCAGAGGTCATTTTAACATAGCTTTACAATATTAAAATTTTAATTTCTTTGTAGCGCATACTGTGAGTTCCTGGAATTCTGTGAACATGGAAGCACAACCTTGCTTTAGTCATTATGTACACTTCAAGATGGTTAGCCTGACTACAAGAAAGTCTCAGAAACAAGTTGACCTTTAGAAATTATGTATTTTTGTGCCCTAACAATTCTTCTCTCCTTGGAGCATCTCAAAGAGAATGAGATGGATAGTGGCAGTACTGAAGGAAATTAAACTGTCTGTAGACAAATTGCAAACATACTAATCTTGGTAATTTGCATTAAAACATAACACTTACCCAGACCTCTAACATCAAAAAAAGCAACAAAAGAGAAGCAGTTCTAATTTCTAAAGTGCACTTCAGCTTAAATTACTTTCTGCTGCATCCACTGAGGAATCCTATTAATATATATTTATATATAACTGCAATCCTCAAGTCAAATTGAGCTGGTTTCATTTATTTATTTATTTATTTATTTTCTGGTGATATTAAATCTCAGTTTTAGCTTATTAGTTTGCACTTCTTCCCATCTTCTGCCAATTGCTTTCTTTCTTCCAGCTGTTTCCCGTATGATAACCATCATCATTATACAAATTATGCAGAAGAACTCTTTACTTGTATGATCTTATTCTACCACAGTTTGTTGTATTAGGGTATATACACAGTCCAAACAACTTCAGGTCACTGTTTTCTGACAAGTACATACAATCTAATCTAATCCTTATAAACCATGCAGGTGACAAGAATATATATGTAATTTGTATAGAATGTATCTCACTTGATTTTAGCAAGCGATTAAATATGTAGTCACAGTTAATCACCAGGACTCCCTGTATAGTTGACAGTTTAAAACCTGCAGACTGTGATTCTTCTCAGTGATTTTAGATACTTGTCTTATGCTGAGATTTAATAGCCATACCATCTCCTGAAGGTCCTGTGTTCCCAGGAAGCTCAAACTACTGTTAGAGTCATTTCAAAGTTAGACATCTTAGTCAAAGTTAGGAAAGGTAAAATCTCACCCATAGGATTACAGGTTGGTGAGGGTGGTGGAAAGAAAAGTTTCTGATCCTGATCTCCTTCATACCTGGAGCCACAATAGCTCACAGTTCTGTGCCATTTCAAATGTATAATCCAAGCTCTTGCTGTCACATCCATAAGAATGAGTGATTCAGCATTTCTCAAATATCATTTCTCAAATATCACAGAAGAATGTTTTGGTTCTGCCAGCCTACTCAGAACAACAGGGGTTCATTTTGTCAGGATTTAGACACAGTAGTTGGGTGAGCTGTCTGAGATCTGGAACTCTCCAGGAGAACACTCACTATGACATATGCCATTCTATTTTAACACCGTAAGTGTGCAAACTGTGCAGCACATGTCCCTACAAAGAAATGTTACACATCTTGTTTGAGTGACTACATGTGTTCCATAGAATTACTAAGGGCAACAGGTGGACGTTTTAAACATTTAGTAGATGCAGAAGAATGGTACACTGATTAAGAGAGTTTCTCCAATTCAAAACAAAAGCCAAAACAGGATAAATGTTTCCCATTTATTTAAGTAGGTAGTACACAGCTGCAGTAAAATTTTTGGCATTGGTAATTTACAGACATTTATAATCATACACTGTCTGAAAAAAATATATATTTATCTTTTAACGAGCACTCCAAATTTTTGCTAGCTGCCAATACAATTATTTTAACAGGCTGCTGGAACAGAGAGAAAAAAATGGACTTCACTTCAGTAGGAAGTCATTAATTGTTCCAACCACATCTTTCTGTGGATTTCCATATGTAACGTTAAGCATTTTTTAAGCAGTACCTTGAAAAAAATGCTGCTATGAAGAAATTTCCTACATTATCTGAAATACAGATTTAGCATTGCAGAAGAATGACAAATGAATAAACATATATTTGAAACACTATGAATTGGTGAAATTGAGTAGCATTACAAAAAAACATAAGTCCAGACTAACAAAAATAAACCTCCTTAGAGCCAGAAGAGAAATGCAATGTAGCCATTCTCAAATAAGACTGAGGATTAAATGATGAAATATTTGACAGAAGCTAATGAACCATCATCAAAAGCAATAGGGTGTTAAAATGGAAAAAAGGGAATTGCTATGAAACACATTTTTTCTGATTAATTTTTAGATTTTTCTGAGTACATTTTTTTCCCACATGCATATGAATTTTAAATTGCTGCTTTCTTGCCAATTTGGAGTCCAAACTAATGGCTTGTGACCATATAATGAGTTGTAATATTTAACATAGATTCTGTGATCCCAAAAGTACTTGAAAGTTTTTATATTTTCATTCTACATGTGGCAGTGCAAGAAAAATGTCTACCTAGTCATATGGAGTTACACAAACTTTAATTATCTGAGATACAAAATTTATACCATCACCCTTTCTCTTGTCCCACACTAGCAATGAGAAAACATAGACTGCATTCACAGACTTCTCACAAGCACTGTGCACTCAATTCTCAGCAGGTGAATGAAAGATCTTAAAACTTCCCTACAAAGGCAGTGCTTTGTGTTCGTTGGAAGAGGCGACCCAATGACCTGTCTGTTTCAGTTAATGTCTCGTTATGACACATTGGCTGAAGTCATTTAGGAAAAGCTTTTCAAAGGCCATCAGCCTTGATTTCTCTCTCCTGCTGTTGAGGTCAGTGAGAGAGTTGGTGTTCTCTTGATTCATACTCAAAAATATTGATGTGAAAACTCAGCTTCAGCTGAAGTGAGGACAGGGCAATTCTAGACATTTCTGAAAATCCCATCTCCTGAACTGCAGTTTAATGCTCCATAAAAAGGAGTAATAACTTTACTGCATGATGCACTCCAAAGGTTGAGCTACTAGAATTTGAAGGAACGTTTAATTAGTTCAGGTAGGTAGGTGATAGGTAAATACCAATTATTATTAAGATTTTGTCACCTCAAAATATGGACATTAATTTTCTCTAACTGACAACTGGAAAGCATGCATGCAGTGACCTTGTTTGGACATAATTATTTTTCATTTGAAGAGAAGTCAGAAGACAATAAGTAAATGATGCCTACAATAGTTATGAACCACATACTTCCTTCTATCAGAGTTACCTATGTCATTTTGAAATAAGTTCTTGTTAACAAGCTCTACCATCTGAAAATAATTTCCATCACAGAATCATCTTTCAGATTGATTCAGTGCAAAAGAGTAACAATTTTACCACAATTCCCCTTTCCCCCCTGTTGCTGGAAACCTTTTCGATGCAGTGCCTTTGATATAGAACGCAGCTAGGAAGAACTGTTATTGTTGTGCCATTGTGAAAATGTAGACCATTTCCTTTTCTGGTTAGGTCTCATTTCAAGGCAGTTTGGTAGCTCCTAAAGTCTGGAAGTCTCTCTTACAATGCTCTGTTCTCTGAAGAAATAATTCTCCTCTGAGGCTAAGAGATTTCATGACTCTCACTTTCTACCATCATGTCATCAGAGTTCCAGCCAATCTCTCTGAGTACTGTTTAAAAATCTGAGATCTGTAATTCCACATCTAATAGAAGTTCATTTTCTCTAGGCCTGTAAGGATGATTAATGTACTAGATATCTATCATTAATTCTTTGCAATCCTAGGACATTCGTTTGCATATAAGAACTGAAAATAGAGGCTGGGATAAAGGTTGATGGACTCACTGTAAAATTGTTGCTTAAGGAACAGATTGCTGTGTTTACAGTATCAACAGACACATCAGTGCTTGGATGACCATATATCTAAAATGTTCTTTTTAAGATGTAGTCAAAAAACAGTGCTAGACTGTACTGTGATAGAATCATAGAACCATCATGGAATGGCTTGGGTTGGAAGGGACCCCAAGGAATATCAGGTTCCAACCCCCATGCCACAGACAGGGCCACCAACCTCCAGATCTGTTACTAGACCAGGTTGCCCATAGCCCCATCCAACCTGGTCTTGAACACCTCCAGGGACAGTGAGATAATATGGGAAAATCTCAATCACATGGTTGTTCAGAAGACATCTACACATGCCTGTCAAATTTGTCAAGTCTCCTGAAGTATATACTCATTTTTTTGATGGCCACAATCAATGGAAAATTAAAGAACACAGCTATAAATTATTCATGATAATAAATCTCAGTAATTGAAGTATGCCACATGATGCAAAACATTAAAAATATGCATTGCTTGTCATTTCCAGATCAATATTAAAAGGATTGTTGAATTAAGATCGGGGAAAACAGCAAGCATGGAAAAAATCAACACTGAATGACAATCTAAAATCCATAAATCGCTCAATCATAAATAATGAAGAAGAACATTCCTTCTTTTTGTACAATACACAATACATTTAGGGATCAGCACTTTCAGCACTTGTTTTGGTAACATTTCAAAATGTACACTATGCAACTCTCTGGGTTTTATTATGTAGTTGTTAGCACCATTAGTTATTGGTTCATTGCAATTTAGATGGAAACTCTATCTACATTTTTAGCAGATTCAGATCTATTTAACTCCACTAAAGCTGTTGCAATTCTTACTCAGCAGTTGATGTCGTATCTTACATTGTTGTAAATTTTATCTAACAAATTTGAGTATAATTTAAGAAGTAAACAAACACCTAAACAGTATTAAAAAGTGTTCTACTGGCTTTGGACAAGGTCTGCTGTTATTAGTTCATTCTCAGGTCTAGAAATTCAAAGATCATAACTCTAGTTGTAAGCATAGAGAGCAGTGTCGTGAAATTTCCTCTCCCTACCCAGAAAATAGTTAACGCAATAGGCCAAATGAATTATCATTGGTCTTCTTTCACAGGTGAGTTCTATATGCTAAAACAATGGCCTCAAATTGCTCTGAATGTTAACTTCATACATTCCACTATTAATTTCCTAGACAGACATATCATGGCAATTACAGGTCAAGATTTTTCCACAGAAGCAGGAAAATAGGCAACTATGGTTGTGATGCATACAAATCTCTCATGTTTCTTGCTGCTCATACCTCAGGCAGCCCCATATTCTCTTACATCACATCCTGAGATACGAGAGTTGTGTTGGGTCATACCACCAGGCAGAGGCTATGATGCTTTGCTGTGGCTGACATGTACCAGATGATAGCAAAGGTCAGCTGCACGACTCTAGATGATCCCAAACGAGTGAAAAAACTAAGCTAATGCACATCATCACCTTCAGAGCAATCTTCTGACATGTCAGCATACCAAAAGCATTAAGCATTATTGGCAAGACTCCTAATTATCCATTTTGAATTAAGTATTGTCAAATGGTATTCACTTCCAGAAGCAAAAAGAGATTATCTAGAGATAAAGAATTCTGACTATAAAATTACTGTAGCATTAGAGCCAAGTTAAAAGTATGTTGATATATATAATGCACACTGACTTCAAGTTATGTAATTGATAACAATTCCTAATATAGCAAGTACTGAGAATTCACATTGTATTTTCTGCAAAAACCTTTTGAGCTGAAGGAAAAGGACACCTTAATTCTGCTGGAATGAATGGGCATGTGGTCTGCAGTGCCCAGAGGCAGATGTTGAGGATTGCAGATCTTAGCCTTGATCCTTTCTGATTCAGTGATTTCTGTTCTAGTCATGACCACGAAAAGCTGAATGAAAAGTTGTTCTTCCCTTGCTATCTGAGCACCCTGTTTAAATTGTTCCTGTCAATGCAGAGTGACCAAATGGACTAGTTTTTCCAATGCATACTATTTCCCCTTTCCATTTTTGTCAATGTGGTCTAGTTTCTGGTTAAAAATACAGCTTAATTGACTACTTTACATGTAAAAAAAATCATTCATGCATGTTATATGCCAGTACTGTTTCCTAATGTGGTACAAACTGCAGATGTGTTATAGCAAGCACCTCTGTCCTACTAAATGTAGGTTTTCAACTACTACTTTCAACTTCAGGACAACAAAAAAAAAAGGAAAATTTTCAGTAGTAAATTGTGAAGATAGCCAAGGGAAATAGTTTTGAAGGGAAGTATTTATGGTTCTGGTTATAAACAGCAAATACCTTGGATACATATGAGACTCTACTTGCATTTCTTTGACAACATTGTGTATTTGGGGCTTCCTGTTGTATTTATTTCATTTGTTCATTGTATGCTTATCAGAGAGAGCATAAAAATTAAAAGCAGAATGGCTTATTTCTTGCAGTAAACTTTCCAACTGGAATGTTTCCAGCATCATCTTCCAAAACATCAAACACAAGCACAGAAGTGTCATTAGCAGAGGCTTGTCTATTTGTGCTATGAACAAATCAAATTCTCAGATTCTTCTCCTTTCTTCTCAAAGACTCACAGTGTCTTCAACTCTACTGGAATGGAATACAGATTCTCACAGTAATGGCAATAAAGATATCAGCTCAGGATCAAATGTCTTTCCACTTGTAAAGAACTACTGGAGTGTTTCAGAACTAATCTGGCTTGCGTTGGAAAGTCATGAGCCAAATATGAAGCAGAAAGGATGACAAGACAGTCATATAGATCAGTTGTGGAACATGGCCAGTCAAAAATTACAAAAATAAAAACAGAGGACAATTGATAGCACAAGTTGTGCTGTGACTATGAGAAATAAAGGGGATGGGAATAGTGCTATAATACTGATAGCCCTAAGAAGCTTGTACTGTTTCTGTTTAGTTAAGTAAGGCTTCAAAGCACTCAAGAAATGCTCAGAACCAGAATGAGTCCGTTATTGTCAAGGATCTGCAGAAAACAAACTGCAAACTGCTTTCAAAAGTTAGGGTATGAGTATGAAATACTAAAGTGGGTTTTACTACTGTGTTTAGGAAAATTCCCTTGAGAAATGGAAAAATATTGAATGGAATGGGGGAATTTCCATGTACATAATCAACAATATTAACATTTATGCAAAGCAGAGGGTTGTGTTTTTGTGTTTGTTTGTCTGGGGGGAGGGAGGTTTGTCTACATCATTTATCTCCCTTCTTTCTGTTGGCAGATCTACACCTTTCAAAGTACGACATAATCATAGCCAGATGTCTCTGTATAGGGGATTTCAGACAGCAATGGTGACACAGATCCTAGTGAGTGCAGATTATTCAGGAAGTGGAAATGTATCTCCTGAAGGGGGATGGATGATGGCAAGGAGCATTAACACAGAGGTCAGAAAAAGAGATAATTTCTCAGACTTTCTGATGAATATGAAAGACATCCCATTTGTGAAGAATACAGGGGGAGCAATGTGTTGCCCATTCCAAGCAATGTGCTCTGCCAGCAGGTGCTGGATTGCCAAATGCATGGGCCACTTCAGTTGGCAGAGAGCCCTGATGAAATCATCGTATTTGGCAGCTCAGAGTTTCTAATGAGCTGTTTTCCTAATTCCATAGAGAGAATGGACAGTGTGCCATGGGAACGTTGCAGAAGAGATGGTGTCAAAAACACGCCTAGGGCATCAAAAAGCAACACAGACGTGCTTTGCAGAGTCTTGGATATCACAGTCCTAAGAGTGGGCCCTCATCATGACCACACATGAGAAACTGGTTAAGTTAACCACACCTCCCTGATGTTTTGGACTCAGGCAGACTTCTCAGCATTGCCATTAACAAAGAAATATAGGTGCTTTCTTTACTTTCTCCCTCATACACAAATAAAAAGTGGCAACATATTGTGGTATTTCATGAACTTTCTTGTATAGTGTGTGTGCTGAGCTAGCCTAGATGGTTCAGAGGCAAGGATAGTAGAATCTGGTGAGTATCACTGTAGAAAGTCAGGTTTGAGAATCTGTATTCGCTTACATGAGAGTAAGGGTCAACTGCTTGTGGCAGTTTCTCTCTGCTGTGATATAATTTATTATGACAGAAGCCAGGGTTATTGTTATCTCACCCAGCTGCTGAGACGATGGTTGTGAGTTTTTCCTTGACTTGATGCAGAGGTGTTGCTCCCTTTAAGAGATTTGGTGTTTGCAGGATTTCTGTATTTCTGTAGGAATTTTGTCAGCATCTGGCAGATAAACTCTGCAATATGCATTTCTACAGCAAGAATATGCACCTCTACAGCAACCTCAGAAGGAACTTGGGGCAATCGTGTGAGATTAGTTCTCTTTTTCATATGAAAATACCATGTCCTGTTCTAGAAATAGTAACTCCGCTTTTAAAAATAGTAATACAAAACCAAATCAAGACAAAACACTACACACGGTAGTATCAAAAATGATGGCAAATTATCATGTTGTCCCTTCCTGTCCAGGTAGGAAAGGGTGAAAAACATGGAACGCAGAGTGTACTAGCAAATAGCAGAGCTCCTGGACATCATGTAGCTCTACACACATTCTTTCTACCTGCTAATCATGTGGGCTTGTCAATCACAGCCTCACTGTGAGTGAAATACCATGATGTGATCTTAGCTAGATATATATTATCTGCATGGATGGGTTTCTGCTTGTTTGTTTTTTAATATATATATATATGGAGAGAGAGAGAGAGATTGAGAGAGAGAGAGATTGAGAGATACATAGGTAGATAGGTAGATAGATAGACAGACAGACAGACAGGTAATTTGTTATTTTACAAAGAATACCTTACTAAGAAGCAAACTACTTGCAGGTCCAGCTGCTGTGCAAATAGAATTCATAGCCAAGGATGCATAAAAAACAGCATGCTCTTCTTCTCTCTTTCTTCACTGTTTCTGGAGGTAGACCAACAAGGTGACACTCCAGCAGGAATGGAGCACTGTCTTGATATTGCGACGGTAACAATAAGGAAACTGAGAAATGAATGTGAAGAACTCAGGATTCTCAGTAAAAACAGGAGGCGTAGCCACACTGACACAGTACAGGGAATTTGAGTAGAGAATGCATTTTAAGAAGGTTTTCTATTACTGACAACTAAATATAAGACGTTGATCTGCTTGGCTCACAAATATTTAATGAAACAGATGCATGCAACTTTACTTTTTAAAAGAAATTAAGAAGTATAAGAGTTATATAATGATGGAGGAAAACAAACATCTGTGGCTTCATGGTCCTTTTTACACATAAAAAAATTATTTAGGGGATTTGTTGCTTACAGACATCTGCTTAGCAGTGATGCCAGACCCAGCCCGCCTCATTAGCTTTGACAGACAACCAATACCACCTAATAGCCTTGATTCTGACAGACAGATCATTTGCTTCGGCCATATAAAATCTATCCAAATAATTGATAAAAGCAGGCCTTATATACAAAATAAATTAAAACAAAAAATTGAAACAGACTTGACTGCTGAAGCTTTAATCCATTTATTTGTTGAATTTGGCATGGAACAATGATGAAAATTTAGATTTGCAGAAAATAAGACCCCTGTTGCTTACTTTCCTGCTTTTGGGGCATAATCGGATAATCCTGTGCCTACACAGGTGGAATGACTGAAGTGATGACCACCTAGGTGCTTGTGTATTGACTGAGTGCTGAACAAACAAGGAATCTCAATCAGTACTCATCTTTTTTTATAACCTGTTTGGAGTTGCC
Source organism: Callipepla californica brunnescens (assembly GCA_023055505.1). NCBI lineage: Eukaryota > Metazoa > Chordata > Aves > Galliformes > Odontophoridae > Callipepla > Callipepla californica. The sequence goes on from JALIRH010000013.1 coordinate 9,405,901, forward strand.
TAATTTGTTCTGTCATTAAGTTTTTAATTTCAGTCTTGTAAATGAAGTAGATATATCAAGCAGCAACTATGTTTAATTTCTGCTATCTGTGAATAATGAGCTATTCCCCAACAATAAGAATATAATGTAAGAACTGTGAATTACAGTTTATTGTGGTTAAACTGATTTTTATTTCTCAGAAGTACCTTTTGAAAACACTTCAGAACTAGCACCCATGATTTATTCAGTTGTGATTCTGTTTTGCTGATGCATTTACATATTTTCCTTCATGTTTAATGATTTAGTATCATGGGGTGTTGGTGTTTTTTTTCCCCACTTTAAATGAATACTGAAACTTGTTCAGTATTTACATTTCACTGCTGTATATCTCAAATCATTTTACTGGTATTCAATTTAATGATGTAATGTTATGAGTTCTCACTTTCATGAATATTAATAGAAATGGAAAATGCTTCAAATGATCTACAAGTCTTCAAAAATTAAATATTTGGAGAAAAACTCATGATGAAGGCAGTATTTGCCTTGAAATGCATACTCTTAGGACGAAATTGATAATAGTGTCAAAAAAGATGTCAAGTGTGAGACTACAATTTGAATTATACTTATCAATGAAAGTCCACATCAGATTCAAAAAGCTAATTTTTAATATTACATCTTTATCTTCAATTTGTGATTTTTTTTTTCCTCTGTCAAAGGGTAACCATGCAAGCCACAACCTCAGCTGCTGTAAATCAGCATGGATGGGTTCACTGACATCTGTAAATGTAACAGTTTTCATCAGCAAATGACTGAACCCTGTTCTCCAGAGGATGCTGTGGTGTACCAACAGCCCTGAACATATATCTTTTTTTCCACAAACTCAAGAACATACGTAATACTAAAAAATTCTGACAATCTTGCTGTACTTGTAGGCACTAGACGTTCCTGTCAGTTGAGGAACTCCACCCAGCACTAATGAGTAGTGAGAAGGAGCAGCACTTTCCCACCTCCTAGGTTTTGCTTGAAAGGTAGCCTTGGCTGACTCAAAAGAAGTGGTCAACTGGAAACCACTTCATCAGAAAAGTACTTGTTGGAAATCAGGCATTATGTACCTTCCAGCCATCTCCCATGGCCTTTGTGTAGACATCTTCCGATCACTAAAAGAATCCACCACATATTCATTTATGTTCACAGTTTGAGATGAGCATTGAATGTTTAGAGGATGAACAGGTCTAGAGGACAAGCCAGCTTCCCATTCCCCAAACAACCTTATTACAAACACAGGGTACAGCAAGCCTCTTCATGTCCACAAGCAATGAAGAACCAACTCCTTTTGTTTCAGTGCCTCTAGTTTCATGTGCAAAAGCAGGCAGATGTTTTGGAGTTTGCTGCAGTACAGACCCAACAGGGATAGGGAGCGCTCCCAACATAGCACTGCAATCACTGCTGCTAACATGGCATTTTTCTGGTGAATAAATCGAAGATTCTGCTCTCAGAGAAGGTTAATCTAGCACCTTTCAAAGGCACAGCACTCATTAATATGTATTTTGCATTCTAAAACCCTGGCTTCAGCTAAAAAAAAAACCTCTTACACATAATTATTCATACTGTCTTCTCATAGCATCCTGGGGTCTTAACCATGGAGCAAATTACTGCATTGCATTAGTACACCCATAAATGGCAATGAGCCTTTTTAAACGTAGACACCATTGTGGATATACATATTTTGAGAACAAATATGATGGGAGAACTTTGGAACCCAGTGCATTTTTTCCTTAGCTCGTATAAATATTTCATTTATTTCTAATAATCTGTACTTGTCATTATAGTATGGATCCCAGGTGCTGAAGCTCAGGCCTAACTTTAAAACTGTGAGTAATCCTGCTACCTTCACTGGGACTTGGCAAGAGCCCAGGCACTGCAAGGAACTAGTCTAGGGGATGAAGGAGGGTTAGGAGTTACAGAAAGAGGATGGAGGTTTCTCTATTAGAGGTTGTTTTTATTGTGGATGTTACAAATGAAAATTTCAGCACATGAGGACTTGGCACTTGTATGACTGTTCTTGATTGCAGATAGAGGAGCAGGGAAGGGAGGGTTGTCTCCCACCATCTTCCTGTTAACATTCCTGACAAGTACATTTGGAAGACACTGAGAAAACACCATACTGCTAATATTGCCATCTGAGCAATAAGACATGCCAAATTCTAAAAAACACCTCCCTCAGGGGAGAAACTGAAAGCTGTTTATAATAGATGAGAAACTCCTGTCTCAGATTTATCAGTGACTGTCACAGGTAAGAAGTGTTTACTAACAAAGCTGCAACAAGTCACAGAGAAGGTGATGACTCCTTCAAGATGCTCAGCCTTTGGTATAATTCATCTTATAGCAAGCAGCCCTAGCAAGTCCCAAACGAAAGCACTCCTTTGCCTGGCCAGATCTAATCCAGTCCAACCACATTTGTAGATGCCCTGAGGCAATGGAAAATGGATCAAAGTCAATCTGATTCCTACTTCCATGAGAGCCCTGCAGAGTTTCATTTCCCCATATTTGATTTGCTTGAAATCTTGGCTGATGGTCAGCCCTTCCGACAGATATTCATCTTAACGACTGAGTACTGTGCACACATCCTTTTTACTCCTACGTATTTTTATAATTTCTTTAGTAATATGAATTACCCATGTCTGGAGAGGAGGAGGCTGGGCTCAGTAGTTTCAGAAATAGAGGTTACTGACCTATGCTATTGCACTAATGCAACCCCCTTCCCCCAAAATTCATTTGCATTCTGCAGGCACTTGTTCACAAGATGGGTATGCTTCATCCACTGTTTCTGGTCTTAGTTTCCTACTTAATTTAAAAGCATTTTCCTTAAGTGATTTTTCAGGCCTTTTAAAAATAAAATTTGAAGAAAAAAAAGAAAAAAGAAAAAAAAAGTTACAGCAACAGGCAATTGCACATCTAGGCTATCAACTGTTTTTTGATATTTTATTGCACTCCAAAGTTCTACTTCACATAAATGTAGGCACTAGGTCACTGGATTTGACCTAGTTGTGACTCAGAAACAACAAAGGAGATCAGACAGCAAAGATACAGAGCATGGCTGGATGGAGTAAGTTATTGATGCTTGCTCCTATATCTTTATTCAGTAATTACCTAAGATAAAGTATTCTTAGGTTAGCAGAACAGTAGGCATCTTCTGCCTTTAATTGCACAAAGAGACTGTAAGCTTTACCTAGCTGAGGACTGACCATGTCTCATGTCAACCGTATCACAAAGTCAACAGAAACATTGTCACATTCAAATCTCATTCCTAAATTGTACTCCAGGAATTAAATGGAAGTTGCAGTTGGTGACTAGAGAATGAAATCAATCAGTTCATGAGAAAAGCTAAGACTCTTTTTTTCCTTAGACACCTCAGTTCTGTTACACATTAACTGCTCAAGCACTTGCTCTGTTTAAAAGAAAATGAAACTTTAATTCCAGGTTTGCTACTGCAGCAGAAATGAAAATCACTGCCTGAAATGGTGATTGAGCACCTGGTGGGAAGGCAGGGCCCACCCCTGCATGCAATGTACCTGAGTGACCAGAGAGGGCGGAGCCAGGACCCACCCCTTCCCAGACCTCATTTAAGGGTTGGCAATTAAGGCAAAAGTATCCTGCTGAAGGTTCCTGTGTACCCGAGGCTTTCTTAAGGTAAGCAGCTTCTTTATTTCTGTGCTTATGGCTGTTGCATTTGAGTAAGTTTTCACTTACTGCTGCCTAGGACCTTGCTATTCTGCTGTCATTGCTGTGCTTTCCATTGTGTGACAGTGTTACATGACAGTACATTAATGCCTCTTTCAATTTAAGAAAGTAACTTTCAGGCCCTGATAGATATCTTCTAGGAAACTTGGTTTCAAGTGCACTTTTCTCAAATGAAGGAGCTAATGCCATCTACAAGCAGGTTCCTTTAGAGACAATCAAAAGCATCAGGCAAGTGTGAACTGCCATGCAGATCTCAGCCTTTCCTTTCTTTAGGAATCCAGCTGCCAGTAATCAATCCCATTCTCATGAGATTTACCACTTGTTTACCTCATTCTCAACACAATACCATCTTATTTCCTCACCATCCAAACACATGCTGCTTGTTATACTGCGAACAGGAAAGGAAAGGCATTATCTGGTTTGCTGGGGAAATAGCATTTCTTTTCTGTGTCTTTCGTTAGATGATACTTAGTGCCAGGAACCATGTATCACAAGGATGTGCATCTTTGCTATTCTGGGAACCAATACTTTCATATTAAATGTCTGTTATAAAACAATGTACATCAGAATTAGTCTAAATGAAGTTAGAGTAAGGAAAATAGTATGTGACTAACACAAATCTTTCTTTAGAAACTTTGGTTTTGATTTATATATATATATATTTAATTCCTGAGATCATTGTTAAGCTTCTACTTCTAGTGGAGCTTCCCTTGTGGCCTTGATTGTGGAAAGTTAGGAATCCTGGTAATAACCCTTCCTTTCTCTTGCAACGATGCCCTGTTTTGACTAGAAGCTCTTTGGGAAATAGATAACTTTCACTGCCCAGATGAAGCAAAATTGAGCTCTAATCTTGGTTGCTGCTCATGTGCTTTATGTTTTGTAATGCTAAATGTAAAAACCGTGTGTTTTTTTTTCTTTCTTTTACATTTATTTTTTTTTCACTCTTCCTTAAGAAGTTTCCCAGTGACATGTACGTTTAAACGCTTAGCACAAAGTTCCACTGAAACTCCACCAGGTACCTTGAGGTTACAATACGCTGTGATAAGCAGCAGTTTGCAAGTGGTAGCCTGAAGCCATAACAAGAAGCTTGCTTGATTTCTCCATTCAAGTGATGGAAGAGTAAAGCAATGAATATGCATTGTGCTCTTCTCTATGAAAACACAGACAAACAAAAAACAAACAGGAACAGACAACAGCATTTGGAGAAAATGCTACTGAAATAGAGACAGGTTGCAGCCTGAGGGCACTAATCTGCTTTCCTTTCTACTGCATAGAGCCATAGGCTACAGGACTCCCGTTTTGCAGAACTATTTAGCATCCATTGATCAAGAGATGGACTACATCTCACCAAATGGTGACCAGATGAACGTTTATCCTGTCTTTCATCTTCTCTCTCTCTCTCTGAGCCATAAATGAAGCAAATTTTCATTATCCTTCCTGGGTAGCTCTTCCATGTTATGTTGTTGTTTTCATATCTAGATTTTTTCTTTTTTAATTAAGTTTTGAAGAGTTTCACAAGAGGAAAAGGCAAATGAATGAAGAAATTAGGCAACATTCATGGCTTCTGAAACAGAATGTGACTCCGCAGGCATTAGCAAGCTAAGAAATGTTCATAGGTATGTATGTTTCCTTCATTGATGTATGTAGCCTGAACATTACTAGAACATCAGAAAACTTCTGACTTTCTACTTACACAGTATGATGTTGCTCTTCTCATACTACCAACTATATCTTCAACTGTTTGTTTGTTTGTTTACTTTCTGATGCACCTTTGTGGCAATTCTTTCAGTGAAATGCATATAAATATCCCTCAAAGTAAATTTATAGCAAATTTATTATAAGAGGAAATGTCCGGACAAGTAAAGCCTCATAGCAATTTGAACTATGTATCAAAATACTTGCCATTTTGAGTAAACTGAAAGTGGAAAGCCTGATACAGATCTGGTTTTGGAGCAGAACCAAAGGAAGCCAGTCCCTGAAGTAGTTCTGCTCTCCCAGTCAGAAGTACTTGTGATTTCTTAATTCAAAACCATGAGAATTTTCTTCCTGTGGGCACTGCAGAGAAGTGATTTTTTTTTTTAATTTTTATTTTTAATACATATATATTTTTAATTACAATGAGCAGCCTGGACTTTTATAAGATTAGTATTTTTTTTTCTTTCTCCAGAATTTGTGGGTTTTTCCAATCAAATTACACATTTGATGCATACAGGGAAGATGGTACGTTATAGCTTTAGTGCAACAGCAGATAGATTCTAAAGTCTGACTTCAGAAGTGGAATGGACTCTTGATGTCAACAACCCTGGAGCAACTTATCATATACTTCTTTTAGAAATGCTTACCATTTCCAGTCTACCCCAGAATTTCGAGTGTAACAATGGTAGCATTGAGTTTAATACACTAATACAAGACTTCAAATACTTATAGCTGTAGGGTATTTTTAATAATAATAAAAAACAACAACAAAAAACAGCACAATGCACGTGATTGCCTGTATGTTGTTACTTTTGAAGAGGCTTCCTCTGCTCCAGTAATAGCAGCTTAATTTTTTTCCCCCAGTGAGTCAGAAATTGTCCTTTCTGTAGCCTGAGGCAGCCCCTATTGCTCCTCTGGTACAACACTGCTATCAGACAAGATACTGCAGCACCCAAATGCCATGTCATCTACTAGGGGAGATAACAGGACTGCAGAGCTTGCATTTATTTTTACTGTAACAAATTAGTTTGTTTTGCATGTATGCAAATCTGGAACTAGAGAGTCTTAGAGCATGCAGGTAATTCAGTGTCACAGAAATCCCTGCTCAGCACAAAAACTCTGGTATTAGTGGTGCGAGTCCCACCTCATCCCTATGCTTTTATCAGTGACTAAGAGAGAAAGTGATTCCTCCTGCTGTTTGCACAGCTCCATCCCCACAGCAGCAGCTCACAAACTGAGCTGTTAAAACATGGTGTGGAGACAGTGCCCAGGGATGGAGCTGCCTGGTGGTGGCTGCCCACTGAGACCAGCTGTAGCAATTGCACTGGGGACTGAAGCCTACCAGAATTACCATTCAGACCTATCCATGTCTTTCAGTTGCCTTCTATATTCTGAGATAGAACAGAGACATCTTAATCCAGGATTATGAAAGAACTATTCAACCATAAATCAGAGGCAGCAGCTGATGCTGTGTATTTTTATTTTAATTTATTTTTTAGGATACAGCATATTTCTGAAACATCTTGAATACTCCAGAGGTTTCTCCCATTCTGCTTAAATATCTTATTGCTCGATTTTGATTGTTGCTTTTTTTTTTAAATAGCCAGATGTTCAAAAATTAAGTATACAACCCATTTTGATTCTTTAGCTTTATCATCATGTATCTGCTTCTTCAGATGAGTATAAGAGGTTTCAGTAGGAACAGCATTAATCCAAATTTGGGTTATAGTGAAACATTTTTGTGATGAAGAGGTTCCCAGACAGTAACAGCACATGCTTCATAGTGCTGAAGCTGTGTAATGAGAGCAGAATCTATATGTGTTGCCTTTGCTCGGGACTCTTGGACATGGTTGTAGAAGAAGGTGCAGTTATTTATTTATTTTTTCTAAGGACTAAATACTAGGTGTTTTATGTTCCTATTTAAATGCTAGAGCCCAGTGACCCTTTTTTCCTGTGAAACTGTACTGTAGCCTGAAGAGTTAAGCACAGCTTCCAACCTTCAACTGCTTTATTCTTCAGTGTTTATAATGTTTCCACATCTGCATATGCTTGTGAGTCAAACAGATTCTTCTAGAAAGGTGTTTAATAAGCCAATATCTATTACTACTGTTAAAAGGTAATTTCTGTAATTTCTTTCCTGAAGAGACTTGAACATGATAGTACAAGGTTCTATATATGGCTTGATAATTTATAAGTACTGACAACCTTTTGTCCGTGTATCCTTACATTTACAACAATGAGCTGTTGCTCAGTACGATTAGCACGTACCAGATCTACAGCCATGACAGGACTTCTTTGTTCCTTCCTTAAAGGACGTAAACCATTACTAACGTGACTTATCACTCTGAGTCCATTTCTGTGAAGTCAAGTTAATAGCTATCCTGTATAAAAAGCATCTAGATACGCAGGCTTTTAAAGCCTCCTATGGTGCTTCATCTCTCAATCTAGAGGATGAGAAAAAAAATAAAACAAAACAATCTGTTTCTGTTCTCCAGTTTTTGACAAAGTGGGGGGAGGAGGGGAGGTAGTATTTGGTTTTGGGAGCATAAGGATATTTAAACCAGAATAGTTGCCTTGGTAGGATGAGGACTGAGCGGTCAGAGCTCAAATAAGAAAGCAAAATCCACTCCCATTTAATTTAATAGATGATGAAATTGTACTGAATTATGTCAATGCCTCTCCTTTGCCTTCATTTCAAATAACAGCTTCTGTCTTAATAGGGTCTAAATCAGTCAAACAGTCACAATTAGTACCTGCAGTCAGGCCAACGGAACAACAACATGAACTTAGCAGGGCTGCTCAGCGTTGTGGTGTAGAGCAGGATGGTGATTCCAGTATTTGTTCCACTTCTCAGCAATCACATGGACAGGCTTTTGAGCATGCTTATGCTGAAAAATGGCTGTTCTTTACACAAATACAAACCAATAAAAGCAAACACAAATCTGAGGAATTTGCCCATTCTTATTTATAGTAATGCATGGAATGCATCCTGCAAGTGTGCACTCCTAGGAACTGTCAGAGAAAAATGTTCTGACTTACACTAGTGTAGGTGCAGAAACAATATCACCTGCTTACAAAGCAGAAAGGATTAGTACTTATTGGCCATCAGCTGGAAGGACAGAATTAATTCTCACACTCTCTCACTTAACAACATGAACAAGAAACAGAACTACAGAAAATCAAAGCCTGTATTGATGGGATTCAGAAATGGAACAAACGTTATTAGAAAAAAGTAGTCATAAGATACTTTGCTACTTCCAGCAGTCTGCAAAATAAGCACTGGCTTATTTTATTAAAAAAATGATGTATTTCAGTATATCACCTAAGCTTTTCAATGAAAATCTCATCTCGGTCTTTAAGAATTGTTTGCTCACTGGCTAAACCTTTAAATGGCCAGCAACCAAGGTTGAGCTGCAACACAAATCTACCCTTCTGGTTATGGATGTTTAATTACGGTTTCTTTCCTTTGCCTTTCTCTTTGCAAAAGAAGATTCCAGTTCAACAGCCTTTCAAGTCAGCAGGAGTAATCCATTAATGAGGTTTGAATCTGTGCAGCTTTTTTCAGTTGCCTTAGGGACAACCATGGTTGTAGCAGAAATGTAAGTCACTGCTTGAACCAGCGATTGAGAACATGGGAGGAAGGCAGGCCAATCCTGAGGAGCTCAGGTACATACAATGCACCTGAGTGACCAGAGATGATGGAGCCAGGATCCATTCCTTCCCAGACCTCATTTAAGGGTTGGCAGTGGAGGCAAGGGTATCTTGCAGGAGTTCCCTGCCTGTCTGAGGCCTTCCAAAGGTAAGCATATTTTCTTCCTTTGTTTCTGCATCAACTGCATTTGGGCTTATCCTCATTTGCTGCAGTCTAGGACTTTGCCACCTTGTTATTATTGCTGTACTTTCCATTGTATTATAGCATTACAAGGATCTAATCACAGCCAAAGATGAGGTAGAACAAATTATCTCAATAGGATCAGAAAAGACCAATTCTGACTTGTGCTATTACTGGACCCACTATTACTGGACCCTCTGACATCAGCTCCCTTGAGTTTCCAAGGCCTTTCCCAATCATTGTGCTGTGACTATACCTCTGACTTGTGCTATGCTTGCAGGAGTTGCCTGAAGGCTGATTACTTACATATACAGCTGCTCTAAATGCAATGGAGAGCAACAGAGTTCTCCCTGGTGTTTTTTTTTTTTTTGTTTTGTTTGTTTTTTGTTTTTTTTTCCCTGTAACTAAAGGCTCTTGCCCATTCACCCAGCTTCCAATTTTAACAAAATGTGTAGGAACATCTTCCAGATCTTTCTGTGCTATCGGATCAGTTGATATTTGCAAATCTGGCTGTGGTTTGCCAAGAAAATCAAATGCAGGCAAGTAACTGACTCACATATAGATGGACAGCATCATCACAGAAGTTGTTTCCTTAAAAAGATAAATAAAAATGTTTCCAGAAGAAGGATCCAATTTTATAAAATCACAGACCAGGTAAGAATTATAGTGTACTTGGCAGCCAAATCATTCAGTTTTGAGAATAGGGTCATAAAAGAAGAGTTAATTTGCTCACAAGGAGTAATTCTGATGCACGTTTGCAGACAGTGTATAAAACTCTCAAGGTTACTCGGTATGCCATGAGGAAGGCTTGTTGCCAGCCCTGTTTGCAGGACACTGCAAACCCAAGCCAGTGTTCACAGCTAAATAGTTAATCCTGTTTATTCTAGAGTTTAAACAGAAAATCTCAGCTCCCTTGAATTTTGTATCTGGAAACGGAGCTGAACATTCCCTTGGAAGTTTCAGTCTTTGTTAGACTGAATGGCATCCTGACGCTCAAGGTGCTCAGGTGTAGGGGGGGGATCATTTTACTTCATCATCTCTGAACTCTGCTTCCCACTTCTGCTTTTTTTAAAGGAAAAAAAGGTAAGCTTTGCTCATCATGAGTACTCATGCAGAATGTCAAACTGCTGTCCTCCAGCTACAAATCCAGCAGATGTTTACATCTGCCACATCCACTGGAAAAAATAAACACACTGAGCAGCACTGCCATCAGTTAAAGTACCATGCTGTCTCTTCACAAGACAGACTGTGCATAGCTAAATATCAAAATGTGTTCTGCTACTCTTATTATCACGATATGACCAAATAGTCTCCACATTTTAATGATTTTAGCTGCTAGAGTGATGATAACAATTTAATCTGCTCTAGTGGAGGCCATAAAACAGCTTGTGTTTTTACGCATCTCCCTGCAGTCAATACTGGAACTCTTCCACATTTTTACTTGTTCTATTCTAAAAATCATATGACTCTTGTACAAGAACGAGTCAGCCCTTCTTAAACACAAACAGTAACTAGCAAGCTGAGATAAGTCCAGCTAAAAATGACTGAGATCCTTGGCTTTCTCTTCCCTATCCTTCAAACAGAATCAACTTTCAAAAGTTAACAAACTGAGGTCTGTCTTGGACAGACACAGAAACACCAAACAATGCTTGAAACACTGCCCACATCTGCGAAACTATATCTAATCAAATTCACGCCTGCTCAGGTTGCCTGGGCAACAATCAGACAGCCACTCAGACAAACAAACTGCAAATAGCAGAGAAAATGTGCTTTAAGTGGAAGCATCTACTTCTCAGAGCTTGAGTCTTTTTAATTTAAGAAATAATCACATAAAAGTATCTTATTCACAAGGTAATGGATGAATAGAGGGAGAATATATACTGATTGGCTTGCCTAAGAGGATATGGAGGACATGGGAAAGGTTGTGAGCAACTGAATTTAAAAGCACAGTTCCATTTTTATTATTCCTTCCTTTTCTTCTCCCCAAGCAGCACAGCATGGCATTGGGATGTAACTATATGTCACTGCATAAAAGGGTGATTCATTACTTGTTTTTAAGCACACAATTTACGTTACTGTCTATAGCACAGAAGCTGAATTGATCAGCTTCGTTTCAGACCCCTCCTAATGACATAGAGAAGAGATGGCTCTTCGGAACGTATAGAGATGTGGTAGCACTGCAGACAAAGGCCGTCGTTTCCACAGCAACGGGGCCCATGCAGAAGCTCTGAGCCAAACTTCGGCTTCACCCCGTCCCTCCCCCGTCCATTTGCCCACACAGGTTTCCTTCTTCACACTTATCACAGATGCTTCCGGCCACATTCGGATGGGTAAATGTCCCTCCTTCAGCTCAATGCCAGAGCTGTACAGAAAAAGACTGGCCACAGGGCTTACATGATTCTCAAACTATTCTTGGTTAACCTCAAGCGCTGGAGAATTCAGCTTTAAAAAAAAGTAAGGTTTGCTGTAAAGAAATTTCAAGATGTGAATCATGAACATTACACACAACTCAGGCTTCCAGGTTACGAGACTGTTAAGCCTCTTGCTGCTCTGAGGTTGGCATGAAAGCCAGATGGGTGCTCGTTGGTAGTGCTTTAAATTAATAACATATAAGCTTCTTACGAAATAAGTCAGATCCAGGATATAGGGGATATAAGATAAACAATCATTATCATAATATTCACAGTAATGTACTGTAAATTGGCACCTTGCAGTCCTCCTGTAACATTTGTTTAAAAGGGAGAAAAAAGGCAAATTCAAATGATGCTTCTTACTGAACTCTGCATCACCTGCCTGCTAAAAGTGAGCACTGCAGAGGAACATTTTTATTGCTGATTCCTCACCACTGTGTACAGTGCAAAGCCCTTAAATACTGCCTTGCATCAGGGTGCTTCGAGTTGGTGGGTGTAACTGTAAAAGCTGAAATCATCAGTGAGAATCAAATATAAAAATGCTGTTTGGGAGCTGGACTGTCATCTAGTCAGTCATGGCAGCAGAGCGAACTGAGAAACAAACCCAGTATGGGAAAGTAAGTGACATCAGCAGCAAGGTTTCTCACTCAGCCATTGCACAAACCACTTTAATATAGCAAAGATCAAATGATGGCTTTTCTTTATGGTCAGTTTTCCCCTTGAGTGCATAAGCCTGTTTAACTTGGGGAGACCACTTTGCTCCTAAGCAAGCAGTAGCCACACGCTACATACTGCTGCAGTGTTTATACAGTACAAGAGAACAAAAACCAACCATGAAGTAAATGCTTTCTTCACAAATCTTTGCAACTTGTCATGTTTGCGTGGTAGAGAGAGATTTTTTGTTAAAAGGAAAAAACAAAACATAACAAAATTTAACCTTTGTGCACGGGTTTGATTGCATGAGTGAGCATCTGCATTGCCACTTCCTTCTGGCTGCTGTCAGCTGGCAGGGAGTTCCCAAATTGCCTGAGACCCCACTGTAATTCCAAGTCAACAAGAGCTGCTGATTATACAGCATTTAAAGTTTAACCTCTGTTAAAAACAGAGGGGCTATCAAAGCAGCCAGTAAAGCTCAGGGAAATCTTCCTCCTTTATCAAGAGCTTTGAGCACATCTGTGGCTGTATTGTGCAGGAAAGGGGGAATTTTTATCTCCTGCTGCTTTAGGATAAAGTATTTTCTAAATGATAATGTCATGCTTTCATTCAAGAGCAACTGTCCACCAATCCCTCATCTTTCACCTCCTTTTCAGACCACCACGTGTATTAACCAGACCATAAAATAGCAGGCACAGGACTTGAGCAGCAGCAAGAACCACATCTTGCAGCTGCTGCAGTCACTGACCTCCTGCTACCACCATTCCACCTTTGATCAGTGTCTCCAAGCAGTTGAATTCTGCGGCTGCTAATTCAACTGCTTTTCCATGTTGACTTAAATGCAGAGGAAATGATGTGACAGAATTGTGAACATGTGAAATATGCCATTAACGTAAATAAAAGACCAAGTTCTTAACGTTAGGGCTTCTACTGTCTGTTTCTCTTGACCTTACCTGATGGATTATGCAAGATAGGCTGATCATGTTCTTACTAAATTCCAACCACCTTCTGTATGCCACTGATTTCATCAGGACTGATTTTTTTTTTCTTAAAACTCTGGAAAAATCTGGGGCATCTTCAATTTCACGTAGAAGTTTCCCTACAGGGCACACATATCAACACATACCATACAGGGTTTTGCCACACACCTCAACCTGAAACAGATTACTTTGTTTTCACAAGAAAAAAAATGAGATTTTCTATAGCAGTTTAGTAGTAAGCATTTTAAAAAAATTGTTTAAATTTTATTGCTAAGTAGCACATTTTAATATTTAATGTTGATTTTTTGTTTTTTCCCCGAGCTATTTTTTAAATCCCCTCTAAGGCTCCCTGCTATGGCCTGTTCAACTCTACTGAAAAAACAGCAGGTCAGGATGATACTTGTGAATCTCTGAGAAAGCATCTGCAGGAAGGATATGTTGCTTTGGGTGACCTTGTCTGGAAAGAGTTGTGTTCTTTACTTGTTATTTGTAGTCTTAGCTAGGCATCCTTTCTAAATCGAGCTTCCAAGTGAATGATTAAAACATAAATGAGTGAATCAAGTAGACATTAATCTGAAAAGTAGAAACTGAGGCAACAGTACATTGTATTATGAAGTAGGACAGAAAGAAACAGATGGCAACTGCTGATCTCAGAACTACTAATTTTGATCAAATTGTAGAACGGACTTTTAAAGGTCACCTTGTCCAACCGTGCTGCAATGATCAGGGACAACTTCAGCTCCATCAGGTGCCCAGAGCCCAGCTCAACCTGACCTTGAGTGTCTCCAAGGTTGAGGCATCCTCCACCTCTCTGGATCTCCCCAGAGTCTTCCCTTCTCCAGGCTGCACAGGCCCAGCTCTCTCAGCCCATCCTCGCAGGGTAGGTGTTTTCCATCCCTCAGATCATTTTTGTGACCCTCACAGGTCATCCTTCCTACTCCCCTTTAAAATAGGTGTGAGGTTGCCTTTTTTCCAGTCAGCAGAGACTTAACACGATCACCATGACTTTTTCAAATACAATCAAGAGTGGCTTGGCAACTACATCAGACAGTTCCCTCAGGACTCTGGGATGTACCTCATCAGTACTCATAGACTTAGGGATGTTCAGGTTTCCCAAGCAGTTGCAAACCTGATCTTCACTTACAACATGAAGGGCAGTGCTCCCCCAGTTCCTGCTTTCCAAATCATCCACTCAAGGACTGTATGTGTAGTGCAGTCACTAATGAAAACTGAGGCAAAATAGTTGTTGAATACCTCAGCCTTCTCTGTTGTTACCCGTGTTGCTCAATTAAAAATGGGGGGCGTGAGGGAGTATAGAAACCTTTCTTGTCCTTCGTGCTCCTTGCCGATCCAGTTCCAGTAGGGTCTCTGCTTTCCTGACCCCATCCCTAAACAGCCTAGCAGCATCCCCATACTCCCAGGTTACCTGTCCCTTCTTCTGCTGTTTGTGTGTGTGTTTTATTCTTGCTCTCCAGTTTGACCAGCAGGTTCCAGTTCCACCATGGCTATCTCTTGCTTTTCTTTCCTGATTTTCTACACCCAGTGATGAAGAACTCTTGCACCCTGAGGAAAGCTTCCTTAAAGGTGTATCAGGTCTGCTCCACTCCCTTGGCTTTCAGGGCAGACTCCCAGGGGGTTTTGTTGACTAACTCCCTGAAGAGCTGCAATCTGGCTTTCTTAAAATTAACCTTCCCGATTTTATTCTTTGCCTATAAATATACCTCAAGAGCATAAACTCCATCACTCCACGGTCACTACAGCCCAGGCAACCTTTAATTCTGATTAGTTCCCTAGTGTTGGTGACTAGCAGATTCAGCACTGCATTTTGTCTGAGCAGAAAAAAAAAGCTCACAAATTAGTGCTAAAGGAGAGATATACCAATCTGCCTAATATGGGGAATTGTGTTAAAATACAACAAGCATTTCAGAAACTTTTTAAACAAATGAGCTGTAGCTGCTTGATGCAGTAGTCTATACAAAGAGAAGACTCTGTGTTAGCAATTTGCCACCCCCAACCTAACATTAAATAAGACATTAAAGTCTACCATAGCCATCAAAGCCACAAACCCACTGCCATCAAAGTCTACTGTAGTCAGAACAGCTGAAAGTAGAACACAGAACAGAGCACTCTTTCATAAGCATAGAAGACTATCATTATTTTTACTTTTCATCTCCTGCACATATGTCCCAGGGAGAACTCACAATCTGTGCTTCCCATTTCTGGAAACAATTCACTAAACTTTGTAAACACTGGTGTTATGCATCTTTTGGGTACCCATGGTTACATAGATGTAAAGATCTCTTGAATTACATCCCACTACCCTGGCTAGTTTCTAAGTGTAATTCTATAATGGGATGCAAAGTACTGCAATAATAGTGGGGTGGCAAAATCTTTAGCTACTGCAAATGAGAACAAGCCTAAATGCAGCAGCCATGGGTGCAGAAATGAAGGAAAAGAGCTGCTTACCTTTAGAAAGCCTCAGGTAGGCACAGATCTCCAGCAAGAGATACTCTTGCCTCCTCAGCCAACCCTTAAATGAGGTCTGGAAAGGCATGGATCCTGGCACCACCGCCTCTGCTCACTCAGGTGCATTGCATTGCATGCACCTGAGCTCCTGTGGGTTGGCCCTGCCTTCCCACCACGTGCTCAATCACTGTTTCAGGCTGTGACTTAGCATTTCTGCTACACTAAGTCAGCAAGCATTGCTGCAGCAGTAAATACTATGGGTCTGAACCCAAAGCCTACCTCTTCCACTTTCAGAGGGAAGATAAGATCAAGAATGTTCCTGGTCCTCTGGCAGGGAGCTGTGAGTTTTCTGCAAGTCATATATATAAGTGGACAGCAAGGATCAGGTATGCCTGCCCTAAGCAACCTGGAAGGTAACGCAGATTACAAGGCCTTCTATCTCTTCCACCCAGATGTCTGCATGAACTCAGTGCAAAATCTCTTTCCTGGGCATCTTCTGCACCTTTCACTAGGTATTTCAGATCACATATTCCTAAGAAGCCTAACTCAGCATTTAATCAGAAAACTGATTAAAAAGTGGTATGTTTTGGTTTGGGTTTTTTTTTTTTTTTATTTGTTTGTTTGTATTTTCCTCCTGTTGCAACCCTTCCCCAATACATATCTACTGACATTTAGAAAGATGTCCACTGCTGTGCTCTAAGTGGTCACAGAAAAATTAGAGTAGGTGAGACTGAAAGTACATATACACTCTCCATTGCTCAGTGTATTAAGTCAAGTCACTATTCATGTACTAGTAAGAAAAGAGAAGCTGAAATCCACTGCTTTTACAGAAGCTAAAACATGCAGTGGCTCTTTTCAGTCTGTGGTATTCTAAAAATGAAGGTGAATTTTTGTTCTCCCACCCCAATCTGCAAATTGCTGTTTAGTCTTAGATCAGAGAAGAGTTAGACAACACCTTGCTGTAAAAATAAACTGATAGATTTGGGTCTGCATTTTACAGTCCCCCAACATAGATCTTTGATATTTCTTAGGAAAACTTTTTGTTTGAGGTTTGGAGGTGCTTTTGTTTTCTCTTTCTTAGCAAAGATTTGTTGCTCATATCCAACCTCTGTCATACTTTAAAAAAAAAAAAAGCATTTGATCTTGCAGCATAAATAGTATAAATAATTCATGAGAAAGGCATTTTAAAGATCAAATTCCACCTCTCCTTTCTTCCATGTACTTTTTTATTTGGCATTAGAACTATAAACTGACACATTTTGGTAACAAACCGGCTCCCTATGGAGAGCAGGCATGTCATCGGTTACAGAAACCAAACCATGCCCACAATAAAACACCATATGTAAACCATTGGAACAGTAAATACTGCCAGTGTAGCACTGGTTCTGACTATTCTTGAATTATGTTTAAGTTTTTAATTCCATGTTCACTTTCTGTCTTTCCCTGGGACTATAATACACCCTTTTGTGACCTCATACTACAGTCAGTGCATTTGAAAATGAACATGAGCATTAGCAGCATTTTGTTTGTGAGCAGTTATTTATTTCCTTTAAAAACAAGGCTTCACAAATCTCCACTCCTAAGCTAACATTTTTTTTCCCACTAATATTTTATGTATCCCACTATTTAATACTTACTTCAAGTACGTGATGTATTTCAAAGGCTTAAACTTATCGCTCTGTTTCTTGAGTGAGGGACACCATTCAGTATTTTAAACCAAGTTCTAATGGACTAAAAATCAATTTCAAAAATCTTTCAATCCTGAAGTATGGCAAATTATACAAGCTACTCTTTTAGTAAAAGGGAACAGTTTTAAGGATCCATCAACAGTTTGTGCCCCCTCCAAATCATTGGAAGTGCTGCCATTGGAAAGGGAGCACAATTCTGTTTCAAACATGCTACAGCAGAGACTGGATGATGCAGACAAAAGAAAAATCCTACTCACAGAGTGCAGCCCAGCCACAGCTGTTTCTTGGTGACAAACACAGAAGACTGCTGCTGTTCCTTGACTCTGACCTTGTAGATAGAAGGGAGCTTCACAGGTTGGATGGCACTTCCTTACAGGTGGTGTTCTTCCTTGGAACAGGAGCAATAAGGAGGGCAAGTACAATCCCCAAATCTCCAGCCTGCCAGGGAACTGAAAGCCACCTCCTGGCCTGGAATTGCTTAGCTCTACTTTTCACTTGTTTTGGAGCACACCTTTCAATACTGCTGCTCTTACAGCTCTCCTGAAGGCTCACAGAAGAACATCAGGGTAAATTAGCCCATCTGTTTCCTTTTGGCTGAGATTCAGCAAAACACTGTTTAGTATCGTGCTTAAACAAATACTTAACCTTAAGCTTGTTATTAAAGACCTAAGATAGCTCTCTGCTGGATTCAGAGCATAAACCACTAGAAGAAGAAAAGGAAGGTGTTCATGGTCTGTCACACGGTGGGAAGCTTGAGAAACAAACTAAGAGAGTGCTTTCAGTATATACCAGCATTTGTGCATAGGACAAAGGGAGGTGAAGGTGGTGGTCACGTGTGATGACAAAACAGGAGAGACTGTGGCAGGGAGATTGCAAGTGACACTGCTACATTGCTACACACACACACACAAAAAAAAAAAAAGGGAAAAAGACTGTACAACACTATTTTCTAATATTGTTTCACGTCATCTGTCTTGGTCTGCTTCAGTGGCTCCAGTCCCAAAGACACAAGCACTATAATAGCAAAGGTCTAAGTCCCAAAGGTGCAGAGATGTGGCTGCACTGCTCACCACAAGCACAAGGACACTGTGTAGTGTCTCTTCCCTGCACTACAGCTTATACTAATGCAAGTCCTCATGTAATCACTACTTCATCAGCCATGAGAGGTAGAAGCAGTGGTTCAAATTCAGGGTGATCATGGGGATGACGAAGATGGAGGTGGCAGTTTCAATACAGTATTATGACTGCTCCTTTGCTACACATACTTCTCGTTGGCACTGACCTGTCTTCTAAACTAAAGCAAGACAACACATCTGCACAACCAATCTCTTTGTAATACATTCTACCTCCTACAAATTGGATATAAATATTTTTCAAAAGGAGAAATCGACCAGATCTTTATATATGGATTCTTGTAGACAACACAATCCATCACCTTTCCATTATAGAACTATACAGAATGAAATATTTAATATGTGATACATTAAATATTAATACCCAATGCATCACAGAGATCTCTGAAAGTTTACCTGAGTATATAAGCTAGAGTGCACATTTTTGTAGCAGCTCAGCCTGTTTCCACATAATTCATTGATTTGCTTGCTAAGTGCTTTACAAGCACCTAAGCAATTCTGTGATCCCAAAGTCACCTCTAACAAAAAAAAAAAAAAAAAAAAAAAAAAAAAAAAATCCATCTCTGGACCTACACAACAAATTGTTACAGTTCGTCCCTCAGTGTCTCTCAGATATGCCCTTCACTTACTGTGAGCTTCTTGCCTCACTTGTGACTATCACCCCACTGTTTTTATGTAGCTGTGGTAGAAGAAGAATGGTGAAACAAACGGAGATGATTAACTGCCGGTTGTCATTCAAACCTGAGCAAAAATTAGTGCTCCATCCTCCTCTGTAGAGAGGACTGCAGGTTTTTGGGTTTTTTTTTTGGTCAGAAGCATTGGGCAGGCAGAGAAGGGAAATGTAAGGAAGGTTCAGAACAAAAGCAGCTGAGGAGTGTTGTGTACAGGAAGGAGCACCCTGCTGGGATAATTAAAGAGCTACCATGGGATTTATTCAAAGAGCAAGGCCCTAAACATATTTAGTTTTTTTAACTCCCAGATCTTTGAAGAACTGCACACAAACGGCTTCCAAAATGCCTACTATGTGGGAGAAGAAAGACTCCAAGCCCTAACCCCAAAGCACTTGCTGCTGAGCTCCTGGGCCCTCACCTTGGATGTTGCTGTGGAGCTGGGGTTTAGCAGCTCAGCTTTCATCCAGGTCCTGAAGATGGTCCCCACGCTGGTTTCCACTTTAGTGCCAGAACGCAACGCAGCCAGAATCGCTTTCACAGCCACACATTTTTGCGTCTATTTCTTTCTGTCTACATTACAAATGCCTCACATTACACTTCTCCCCATGCCCCGTGAGACTGTCATCTTTCCCACTGAGGAACACGAGCTAAGGATGTCTGAGGAAGCAAACAACAGTTGTTAATCGATCAGAAGAGCCTGTGCCAAGCAAAGTAAAGTGCTGCTTTCTCTCCCTCCCACCACACCTGAGGTAAGGCTGGGGCTTCTAAAAAGAGTAAAAAAAAAAAACAAACCAAAAATCCAATCCCTGCAGGGAGCAGAAACAAGCATACTACTGCAAAAAGGGATGCTCAGGAGCCAGCCAGGACCTTTAACCAGATGTGACACTTCAGATTTGTGCACAGGTTTTCCTAAAGACATGCAGCATCTATCTGGCTTTGCTTCATTCCTGATACACAAAACAAAACAAAACAAAACAAAACAAAACAAAACAAAACAAAACAAAACAGAACAAAACAAAAAAGCTGAACACCCATAAGCAATAAACTCCTCTTCCTACAGCTCAGAACCTAAGGACCCTACTCTTTGAACTCCTCCCCAGTTTTGACTCACTGATAAAGATTATTAGGTCATTTGGAGCAGCTGTGGTCTATCATGGAAATTTTTGGTGTTTTAAACCCTGCATTTTTTTTCAACACTGAATAAGCAAATAAACAAACAAACAAATAAACAAAGTCCTGTGGTGGTAGTTCACACAAACAGTCCAAGTAGCCTGAAGCCCTAGGAAAAAAGCAAAGTTTCAATTTTTAATCCACTCCAAAATCATTTAGGTTTGAATGATGGATGTGGTGGTGAGGAAGTAATTGCTGCACAGGGGCCCAATTACTCACACACTTCAAAACAAACCAAAACTCCCACCTAGCCTGATTGAAAGGTTTAATAGGGTTGGATAAATAAATGGATAAAGAGATTATTGCAGACCTATAGAACTGTCAGCTTAAACCATTTTGGTTTTCTTTATTTTTATTACAAGTCATCACTAACCAAATTGTTACTCTTACCTATTGCTATCATTCTTTGTATTTATTAGCTTGTTTATTTATTTACCTTATGATGCTGTTTCACATGAATAAAACCCTCCAAACTCTACAAGAAACTGATTTTTGGAAGGTTTGCATAATGAATCCAATAAGTGTGAGGCCCTGCCCTGGGGTCTGCCATGTCTTTAGGGATCTGCTGACTTAATACAGCCCCCAAGAGTTACAGATGTGTAAAAGTGACACCTTAACAGCAAGGATTTTCTTTGTTATATTTCCAGTTTCTTTGTAATTAAAATAGCTTACTACACAGATCAACTATAAAGTATTCCACTAAGCATGGGCTGGGTCAGAATCTCCTTGCGGATAAATCCAAGTAAAGGAAACACTTCTCCAGCCTTAATTACAGCAGTGTCAGGTGGTGCTCCATTAATCTGACCTTTGGCTTTATGTTAGCTGAGCTAAGTAAATAAAAAATCATAAATTCTCTGCAACAAACACTAGCATACCTTATCATTCACAGTGTGAAGTTGTTACTACAGTGCCATCTTCAGTGCACTACACAAATTGGAGTTTTCCTGTAGAGGATTTTTCATTGTTCTTTATGGGTTGGAAATGGACTAAAGGAATTTCTGCTGCACGGGGGAATGAGATAAAGAAAAGGAGAAAACCTTTCTTTGCTGATGAGAAACACAGTGTTTTGAGAATCATTGATTCATTTTTTGGATAACAGAAGTATAAGCAATTATCAGGCAAAGAGATCTGTCTGGTCTGGGCACCACAATAGACTTTGAGATAAAAAACGATACTCTCAATCCACTGTCAATAATATTTACCAACAATGCTTGGAAATGATCATTTTGCAAATGGACATGTACTATGGTTGTTATATAATAGAGTCATTAAGCACTGTTAATGCTAGTTTTACTGCATACTATATAGAGAGAGGGAAAAAAAGGTACATATACACTAATACGACACAAGATCTGCTCTACTTATACTATGAAGAACACCATCATATGAATAAACAGGCTCTTCTAGCCTGGCCCCACACATTAGACCTGCTAGTCCTGCTTATTTTACTTCCCTGTCATGTCAATACAATGAATTTACTGAGCCCTGATTATTGGGCTGGACATTCTCTTTACTGTTCCTTGTCCCAGGCCTTGGATGTGCTGGGCCACGCTACAGAAGTCTGCTTCAGGGGGTACAGAAGATGACACATCAGCAAAATTCATCTCCATGCTTCCACTGCCCCTGGGTACATCTTATGATAAATACCTGCACAAGTAGATATGAATACACATTGGTCTATTCCACCCTACGTGGCCATGAGCAACTGTAGGCAAACTGACCTCATGCATATCTAATGTCAAAGGAAATATTTGTGTGATTATAGCAAATAGGATCTGACTCCAGTTCTACACCTCAGCCCCACAGCTGGCCAGCATAAGCTGGAACTGCCACAGGTTTCAATCATGTACTATTTAAAAAAAAAAAAATGAATCATTCTATTTTTATATAGCAGACACTCCCTGGAGGGAATATATTTGCTTATCTTTTTTTCAGCTCCTATGTTTTCTTGCATATGGCTGAGAGCTGTATTTCTCTGTACAGAGAAAACAGGTCTATTCAACTGTTGAAGGAGAAAAGTATACAGAAAGGAAAATCCAGCTTATTCATTTTCAGTGATATTTCTCAACCTGAACAATAGAGTACTATATACACTGCAGTGGTAGTCCCCTTTTGAAATGGATTTTATGTTGATAATAGTCATCATTTGCATGCTGCTTTCATTTTGAAAGCATATTACAAATGTAAGGAAATCCTTACCAACACGTTTTAAAATATGTAATCCTTTTGTTGCATGCTGAAGTAGTGAAGAGTATAAATTACTTGACAAAGCCATGCAGAATGTGTCACACTGCTGTTGGTCATTATTTCTTCTAGTTGCTGACTGTATACATTACTATTTTTAACAAAATCACAAAATCATGTTCACAGCATTGCTCCAACAGCTACAGTCCGAAATATACTTAAAAGATAAAACTACTTAGTTAAGGATAAAGGTCTTTTCCTCTTTTTTCTTCTTCAAAAAAGAAATCTTAACTCTAGGATATTCACGATGCAGTTTTTCTTTATTTACATCTTAGAAAACCATGGGCATTAAAAGCAAAAGGTTTTTGCTGGACATTTAGGCACCATCTCCTGACTGCATCTGAAAACATACAGATACACTGAATTGATCCCAAAAGTAAGGATCTTCACTGGGATAAAGCAGTGCAACCGCACACACTATTTAAGACAGAAAATATAGGAACTCCACTTATTTTAGTGTTAACTCCATCCAAAGGCATCACTCTCGGTGTGACGTTCCCAGTACTGCTCTCAACATCATCAAATTGCATACCACCTCTGGCTGCAAGCCAGGAGCTTAAGACGGGTCCTGAAGAGCGCTCATTGATCCAACACCCATTAAAGCAAACAGGGGAGCATTCAGAATCCTGCATTTAGTTCCTACCACACAAAAGGCAGCAAGACAGTTAGGATGCATCTTAGTAGATAAATTGTGCCCTGAGCTGCACATGAGTTCCTTGCCTCCCAAAGCATACACAAAATCAACAGTGAAGCAAATTGAAAAGCTGCATGCTAAAAATATGTCACAAACTACGTGCTTTCTGTCCTTTTTGCTAAAAGATAAATATAGATATTACGCAGCTGACCATTCTTTAAAATTTGGTGGTTTTTTTTTTTCAACAGTCAAACAAATTGAAATTCATTCCATTTTCTTTTCAAAAAAAAAAAAAAAAAAGATTCTTCCACTGTTCTTGTGAGTTATTTTTGGGTATAAACAAACACAGACTGCACATACACCAGACTGGTGATCTGGCATCTTATTTATGGTGTGCAGACAAGAAGAATATCCCACTGAGAAGGACTCACAGAATCTCCGAAATCCTGCCAGGGAGCAAGGAATTCTCCTGTAAAGTACATTGTTTCCTGCAGTCTCTTGCAGTGAAGAGCTCAAAATCTGTCAAAACACTCTACCCTTTGTGACTGTTCTCTGTGGCTCATATTCAGATATAAGCACCAACATATCTCACGAAGAAAGTCTCTACCAAAAAAATGCTCAACAAATGTTAGGTATGGAGTATATTGCCTACAAAAGAACTGTTTACACATGGAAGTATCCATAGTGACTTAAAAACTTCTCCATTGCAACCTAAGTAATCTGTCCAAGACAGGTCAGTGAATGCCTTTGGTAGGTTGCAGATCTCACAGATATCTGCAAGATTTAACCCAAAATGACTGCCGGGATTCAGCTGACTGAATCCCATCTCCTCTACACTGCACAGCTTACAGGCATGGAAAAGCTATGACTGTCCAACTTCAGAATCTTCCTCATAGAAACTTAAACCATTTCCTATTCCTCTCTGGATCACATATCATCTGATGTTCTGAACATCGTATGTTCTGGATCATATATCATCTGATGCTACTCAGAAACCATTCAGGAAAGACTCCTACAGTTTGCTTTTTCATTTTTATTGTTTGTTTTTTTATTATTTTTTTTACATTTTGAGAAAACCTATTTCTCTGTCTCTTTGGAAACAGTTATTTAACCCTTCTAGACAAACATTCTGCTGCAGAAGACAGGGCAGAAGTGTGAGCATGAAGGGGAAGGACAGCCCAGCTGGTCACAAAGCACAGATCTCCAGGAGACCTGGGCATGGTGGTAATGAGTCAACATTGGACTAGATGATCTTAGTGGTCATTTCCAACTTTTATGATTCAATGATTTTATGAAATGACACTGAATTAAATCAAGAAATGAAATGCCTGTGAATGAAGGAAACAGACTGAGAACAACTTGTTATTGTGCATATGCAAAATGGCTATTACACAATATAAAAATCACCTTTTAGTTGCAGGACCCTTTTAGTCCAAAGGGTCTCATAGAAACACTTTAAATATTTGTGCATGCACACATAGATGTATACATATACTCTTATACACATTTAGCATTAGCACCAGTTAAGCTTCTTCTTGTTTGTTTCTGATTGTTATGTGTGGTTTTAAGAAACAAATTAGTGTGAAAATACTACAACAATTCATAGCAAGGCAAAGAAAAATCAATATAGTAGAGCATCAGTTTGGGACTAATTAATGGTACTTTAGAAATAACAGTCTGCTGAAAATGTCCTGTTTTCAGGAAACTGAAGAATTATATCAAGTATTACTAATGACCATGAATAAAGTGAAAAGTAAAGTACAGATACTTCCAAGTAGATACTAATTAATGAGTGAGAGAAGCAGGGAGCATTACACTATAGGGAATAACTTGTATTAGGAGATAACTTGCATTATTAAGATGATAGCATATTTATTTTATCTACTCGGTATTCCAAGTCTATGTACTAAAATAGCATATTTTAGCAGTTTTGCATCCATACTAGAAGAACAGAATGCCCACAACAATTGAATCAATAGAGTTCCTCTGACATCAAATAGGCACAGGACTGCATCTACTCTATATACTCTCTCCCACTGTTATTTGAAATTAAGAACAGCTCTATCACACATACTAATGATTAAAAAGACTATATTTTCTTTGAAGTAACAACAGTAACAAAAAAACAACAACAACAATATAGCTTATTTTTTATTTCACTGACAGAAGGATCAGCTCCTCAAATAATTTGGTAAATTTTTGCTTTAGTGCTCACCAGAGTAAAGCTGGTTTGATTCCACCAAAGATTGCTGAGTTAGTATGATTTCCATTTGCATGCTTACATTCTAATAAATGTTTACACAGTGCGTTTCTGAGAGGAGTTTGTCCCTGAGTATTAACATTCCTAATATTATTTTTCAACACAGCACTAATCAGAATACATAAGGATAAATGAAACATAATTAGAAACGTATTCTCCCCTCCCACTAAGGTTTTTACTAACCTTTGTTAAACATTTTTACTACAGAATCTAAATTTGGAAGTTAAACTGCCTGAAGATGTCATTTCAAATTTCATTTAGAAAAAAATAACCTAATAAATTTAAGTGGTATATGGATTATTCTTTTTTTTTCATTAGTAATTAAAAATAAATTAATTTTCTTCCTTTTATTCAAAATGATTAATGAGAAAGGAGTGGAATCAAAGATTGTCCCTCTGAGCATTTCTGTGTTGAAGGTCTCAGTACCCAAACAAAAATAAATACTGCTCATGTTACTAATGAAAAGAGAACGACTGTTTTCTGAGTGATTATACATACTACAAAAGCAACCAGGATTTGGTTAAGACAATAGAAAAAAAAATAAGAAACTGTCCAAAGTAGTTAGAAAACATGTATGTTTAACTACACGATAGATTCTCCAGTATGCAAATGTTTTTGTCACAAGCACGTAACAAAGTCTACTTTCAGAAATACAATGGTACCAAACAATTTCATTAATATTTCATAACAATTCTAAGTAAATGCTAGCTAATGTTTTGACATTGCTGAAGGCAAGCAAAAGTCATAACCTACAGCTTTGTGTTTCATGCTAGATTAGACTTTAAAAGTAAGTTTTTATATTATAAACTAATCTAGGATAATAATGATTGAAGCAGGGTAAAACCAATGTTTCGTTTTCTTTATTTTATTTGAAAATAGAGTAATTATAAATACATTCTTTTGATATTTCCTACCCAACTCTTTGGATACAACCGATAAAGAAATCAACCCACAAAACAAGCAAACAAAAAAAAAACCCAACAACAACAAAAACAAACAAAACAAAAAACCCTCACTTTGTTCATTTCATACAATATCAATATACAAATCATGCAGAAGATATAATAGACATTATACTACCATCAAGTTCTGGATGGGTTTTGTTGATTCTGACACATTTGTTAACATTTTTTCACTAGGCCATGCCTTTTATCATTTATAATGTCATTATGGCTTTTCTCAAATAAAAATCATTTTTAAAAAGATGTTATTATACTAGACTTCTATATCGCTGTCAATCGTGAACACTAAATGCAAAATGTAACTCGCAAAAAAAGCCTTGCATTCTTGTACCATAGAGTTGATTTCTGATAAAATTGCACAATTTTTTTTTTCCCAAGGAAATGATTACACTTTATTGATTTCGTTTAAAAATGTAAACTTCTTTTATAATACAACGAACACAACAGGTTATGTTAACACCATCACTGACTTAGTTTATGCCTACGGGTCTTAACAGCCATTTTACAATCATGGCCACTCAAACCAATATAACAAACATCTGTTAAGCCACACCCGAAGAGCCGCTTTCCCAGAACAACTCACTGTAGATTTGAATGGATGTTACACTAAAACTGCTGCACAGACGCATACACCATTTCAAAACATGGAGGAAAGAAAATGATATTAAGGTTGTCATTCAAAGTAACAGTGTCACAGAAATAGTGTTTCGCCAACTTCTGCATTCTTTACTTGCAGTATTAGGCCTACATATTGCACCACAAATGTAAAACATCCAGGGACAATTTCTACAGGAAGGTCCAGATTGTGCAATCTTTATGCTGGTGACCCCACGTTCAGCTGCATAATCCCAGAATGGTCAATGGACAACTTGAGGACGAACAGCAACCACCAGCTTGTAGTTAGACAGCGGAGATCTATGCCTTAAACACATCGCTTCTGTTCCTCCTCTCTTGGAAGTCAACAACAAAATTCCATTTAAGCCCCACTCTTGGGCAGGTGGTACATTATTAGCTCAAGAATAATAACTCCATATATGATTTAAGTTTAAAGGCTTTACTAGATTGGGACCTCAAGGAGCAGGAAAATCTGACCCAATGTAATGGTACAGCATAATGGCTCAGTTCTTCCTGTCTTAGTGAACAGAAGACCACAGATAGAAAAAGAAAGAAAGAAAAAAAAAAAGAGAGAACATTAACTTAATTGATTTAGCTTTGGAATTTGTTAAGTGCTTTCTAACTCAGGGCCACACTCACCATAAATATATCATGTTTATACCATTTAGGAGTAATACCAAATTTGCTACTTTTCTCATTTTTTACACCTGACTTCAACAGAAGGGTATGGGGCATGGCAGCCTCTAACAATACACTGATGCCTTATGCTTTGGAGAATCCCTGTGAACACGGGCACACAGCACTGCGCAGAGCAGTCCTGGGATCCATTATCCTCAGCCTGTTGATGGAGTCATTATGATCTCTCATGTCAGTGCTTCTTTACCAGCTTCTTAATCCACAGACTCTTGACACAGTGAGCTCAAATGTTCTCCTTCAAGTGTTGACCATGTATTGTTTTACTGAACAACTAATAACTTTTTATGCCAGAAATGCATATGTGCATAGCATCCATCTCCTGAAAATCCCTGTGACAGCTTGAAAGAAGTAAATTATTGTGCATGGATAGCAGCAGCTTTTTGAAAGAAATCCAGCCATTCATTAATAATGTTATCATTTTTTTATCTGCAGTCATTTATATACTTCATACTCTGGATAAAATAATAAAATAACCCTCTTTCTAAGTTACAAGAGCAGAAATGAATGCCTGAAAGTAGAAGAATGTCTTTTTGTTTTGCTTTCCCTGGAATAAAGAAGCAGTGTGGGTATTTTTTCTTCTTCTTTTTTTTTTTTTTTTTTTTGGAATCTTTGTAAAAATATACTGCAGGCTGTTTGCCAAGTATCATTCCGGAATAAAAATTTTACAGCAGTGCCATAAAGCCCTGAAATTAGCGGTTTATAACGGAAAGAGCTGACACAGCCTTTTCCACAGTGGTATTGTTGGGTCTTGCTGTAATATTTGCTCGTTTCACATTCATGACAAACATTAGTATTTACATTCTCATAATCTTGATTGATTATAAAATGTGGATGAGGATTTAAAAAAAGAAAAAAAAAAAAAAGAAAGAGTTCTGGAAGCAAAGGAGATAGAGTGTATAATCTAAAGCTCTTTGAAATGAATGGAAAAATTCCTGTTCATGTCAAGGAACTTTTGTTAATCTCACAGTGCAGATTTTCTGTATGATGCTTTAGCATTATATCTCAATCCTTATCTCAAGGTACCATCTACTAGTGAGATAAGTGGGGATTTTCCATTCTCCTGAATACTCTTTCTTCCTAGCAATTCACATTCAGCCTTCACAAAAGCAAGTTTTACTCTCTAGATACGATACACAATACTCTGAGCTGAGACCACTATATTTATTTTACATTGTGGTTTTAAATAGAAGTAATTTGATATATTGTTTACTCTTCTGATTTTTTTTTTTTTTGACTGACAGAAACCAGGCAGGTAAGAACAGAAAATGTATGCATACACAATGAAAATATTACCTTTATCATGAACTCCTGTAAATACATGTAGTGCAAACTACTCAGATTAAGCTGTAAAACCCTGAAAAGCAAGACAACTCGTGGCAAAATAATTGCCTGAGACACAATACTAAAAAACTAATGAATCTATTTCAAAATGCACCATTGGTAACAAATCTGAAATAAGATAGTATGCTAATTTCACAAGAATAGTACAGAACAATTTTATTATTATGATACCTGATCACTTAATTCCAGATAACTCTATACATTACATCCCCCCATTTGTTTGGTATATTGTTCTGTTTTTATTTATATCGAATGATTAATGCATTGCGATCAGGAAAACAAGTCAGGCATATTAAATACATATTAAGGAGTACATATTTCCTATTTAGTATACAAAGTATTTCATAAATACGAATTATATTACAAAAATAATTTCTGCTACGCTCACATAGCAAGCACTTTGACAATTTTGGACAACCCGTCAGGGTTGCAAGTTTTTCACGTAACTGAGAAGGAACTCTAGGTTTAATTGGAGATGAGTCTTACAACAGGTTCTGCATAAACATCAAATATTTTCTTCAGATGCCACAAATACCGCAGAAGTCAAGTTGAACTGTTTTCTTTCCTTGATGTTTTTTTGTTTTGTTTTTAAATGTTATGTATAGACATGTATGCTTCAAGTGGTCTAATTTATTTCACAGGTATGTAATTCATGGTATATTTTAAACAAATATTTGCACAATTTAACATTATATTCCAGTGGTTTCAAGATGCAGGCCATAAATGTAACCAATTTACACATACGATCGAATGTTCTCTCTTTGCATGCTTGTTACTTTTCAGATAATCTTTAAACAGTGCCATTACAACACTACAAAAGGATTACTCCAGTTCCACCAACTTAAATCCACGTGCAGGATGAAGGACCCAGCTGAGGTATGAACACCAGTACCAAGTTTCTTGTGTTTGCTCTAACAAATCACAAGGAGACGATGGTTTTGCATTTAAGGTACAAAACATATATGCCTCTTGAGGTTAAATTCAGTGTAACATGTATAAAGCATCCCTTTGGCAATACAGTTTGCAGTATCCCTATAGGATTCCACAGGGCATGAGCTTTATGTAGTAAAATCTACTAAGGAAATTCTCCTCTAATTGACAAATCATATGCAGCTACAGTTAATCAGACACCCTCAGATACACCTGCCTCTATGCCTACCAATGTAATATAGTATTTTGGAAGTTAGAAGTCAACAAAAGGCACTTTCATCATTAAATAAATGTCCTCTGTAGGCAATTAGATTGCATGACCTATATTTTATTCAAAGCTGTTTGTTCTTCAAGGACTTGTAGGTAGTCAGGTGAACCTTGAAGTTTAGCTTTTAGTTCAAAATATTCACTTTTCCTTTGTTCTACTACAATTTTACTATGATTACCACCTATTAGAGATTTCTTGTTTTTTTTGTCTGGCTGTTTCTCTGGGTAACGTATTTCAAAGCCACTGACCCCTATGCTGTTGTACTCTTTTTTACTTTCGAGAAAATTTTGAATAAACACATTGGAATCCCTCCCAGGGAATAACTCATCCAGTTCATCGATTGTGCTAAGTCTTTTTCTGGAATCCGCATGCAATAAATCCTTCTCCTTGTCATTCATGTTTCTCAGAATGACTTTTTGCCCTGGCGGATCAGCAAACGTGAAGCCTGTTTCAGACTCCTTTAAGCCACAGGTGTGACTTTTACTCATCTGCTCAATGGTTTGAGGAATGAAGGCCTCTGCGCCTAATCCATCTTTTTTGTTTGACTTGTGATCGTGCTTTCTTAGCTGCAGCTGCATAGTACTGCATTCTTGATTTCCAATCCCTTCATGCTTTACAGTTGGTTTCTTGTTGCGCCGAAGCACAAAAACAAGAAGACAAAAAGCAACAAACACTGTTAAAATAAGCACAACTAATATGCTTAAGATTAGGATGGACAATGGAACTGGGCCACCAGGAGGACTCCTGACAGGTCCCAGTGGTGTTGTAAAAGAGACAGCGGGCACAGGACTAGTGAACAGAGCAGATGGCTTGTTTAAAAGTTTAGGACAGAGGATCTCATTTTTCAGAGACTTAAGTTCAATGTTAGCAAACTGTACAGGCGTTTCACACTTTAATTCCTTCACCACAATACCTTCATTTAATTTTTCAAGCCACAGTTTCAAAGCAACTAAATCACAAGTGCAGTCCCATGGATTACCTTCCAAATCAATTTGTGTAAGGGATTTCAGCTGATCAAGAACGCCACTTACAGGTAAATACATGAAATGATTGTTCCTCAGATTCAGCCTGGCAAGCGGTGCCCCAGCAAAAATGTATGCTGGCAAGCTTCGTAGAAGGTTGTTGTTCAGGTAGAGCAACTGCAAGTTTGGCATTAAGTCAAAGGTGCCTGCTAAGATTTCTTTGATAACATTGTATTCCAAATACAGATATTGCAGGTTGTGGAGGCCAGCAAACATTTCTGGGCTCAGGCGCTCTATCTGATTGCCATTGAGATACAATCTCCGTAAATTTGTAAGGTTGCGGAAAACTTCTCCTCTGATCGCGGAAATCCGATTGCTGCCTAAATGGAGTAAATCCAGCCCCTCAAACTCAATGAAGTCTGTAGTGTCCACATCCTTAATATAATTGCCATTTACATGCAATTTCTTGGCATTTAACGGTTTTGGTAGGAGTTCAGCCATTGACTCTATATTTCTTTCTTGGCAATTTACACTTAATCCCAAGTCAGAAGGATGTGTTTTGCAAACACAGGGAACCGGGCAAGGAGTTAAAGGAGGCACCCTGGTCTGATAAGATATAATTTGACTGAGATTGCGATTAGACAGTGCTTTGCCTGCTACTATCCCCGAGATCTTCGAAGGATTTGTAGTCTTCGGTGGCTTTGTGACTAATCTGTGCACTGATGTTTGAGTGGTATGACCATTGGGAGTGCTGTAACCAGGGTCCAGCTGTGAGGGAGGGAGAATGCGTACATCAAAATCACTCCCCGTCCCCATGGAGCACAGCTCTTGCTTGTTAGTTTCTTTTAGCAGCCTTCCATACAAGTCACTGGGTGTTTCACAGATAGCTTCTCCAATATAGATATTATAGGGCATGTTCTCCAGCCATGCTTTCAAAGGCAACAAATCACAAGTACAATTCCAGGGGTTGTCTTCCAGCTGCAATTCGACAATTCGCCCAATGTGTTCCAGAACTCCAATGTATGGAAGCTTCTGTATTCGATTCCCTCGTATATCCAGATGGGTTAGAGAAGCAAATCGAAAAATATTATCGGGAAGGAATGAAATCAGATTGTCATTAAGGATCAGGACTTTCAGCTTGTGAAGCTTATTGAAGGCTCCCCGTTCAATAAACTTGATTAAATTGTAGTCAGCTTGGAGATACTCCAAGTTCTCTATGCCCAGGAAAGTGTCAGCTCGGAGGATCTTTAATTCATTGTTGTTCAAGTGCAACTGTTTTAACGCACTAAGACCCAAAAAGGCCCCTCCCTCAATGTTCTGCAGCTTATTATTACCCAACTGCAGGGACACTGCGTGTGTAAAGTTAAGAAAGGTATTTGGATATAGAATAATTAGCAGGTTGTTTTGAAAGTTGAGGTGGTAAAAATTAGACCATGGTGGCTTAAGCTGATTTGGTCTGTAGACTGCAACCTTCTCACAGTTGACATAGAGTACATTCTCAACCGACACACAGGAGCAAACATTGCAAATTTCCACAGATGTATCAGCATCTGCAGTTGTAGAAGAAACTGGAGATGACAGAACCAGAAAGAGCCACAGAAACATCTTCTTGTGATCAGCAAGCAACCTTAGGCTCCTGAACAAAGATAAAGTATCTAAAGAAGAAAGAAGGAAAGAAAAAAGAAAATGTTTTTCAGTTGTCACTGTTCCAAAAAGTCATTTGGGTTAAAAATTGTATTCCACCGAGCTACTGTACCTGCCAAGGATTATAGATAAACTACAAGCATTGAATTTAGAACAACAACATGAAAGATTTTAACAACCAAATACACGGGAGCTGGAATTTCAAACACAGAATGGAAATCGCTGTAGATAAACACAAATAACTGTAAGGTCTGTCAAATATTTCTATCTGCCGTACATGACAAACGTGCATAACTAACAAAGTGAAATAACCAAAGGAGATTCCAATTTTATGCATATATACTCTCCTCGATCCTGCACTGCTCACACATTGCCATGCATTTCAGGGATATTAAACACAAATGCTGATGTTATGCGCACCCAAACACCTTAGCTGGGAAAGCACAGTAATAGAAAAGATGAAGATGCAGGCACAGAAAGCAATGCCAGTACTCAGTGTAGGTATCTACAGCATCGACCCATATAGACTGTCATCACTACAATAGTGAAATTCACTCAAGGGATACATAGGCATGCACACATCCTGCTTCTGTTGCTCATCGTACCTTGTTTGAATAGATAAGTAGCAAATTGATCACAGAAATACAATGAACTACCCAGAAAATGGGAAGATCAGCTGTGGGGGACCAACGGAAGCACACGGCTATGGAAGAAGCATGCACAGGCATTCAGCCCCAACCCCCGGAATAACAATACCCCGATTCGCAGGGCTAAGTCACAGTTCACCAGTCTGACACCACTGAAACCTGAGAAGAACTTCTTTTTTTTTTTTTTTCTGTGCAAAACGTTATATAATTTGTTCTCATCCTGCACTGATACAGAGGTGGCTTTCAAGAAGTCTTCACATATAGCCCATCCAGCTGAGCTGCCATTTTTCACACAGAACTCAAGCCAGAGCATTTCAGAACCTAGTTCCCTCTCCCTTTAACAAATCAGTCAGTAACTGATGCATTGTCCCCCCACCTTCCCCACTGCCCCAGTGCCCAACTTGCTGTCCCTCTCACTTCCCACTGTGGGAAGCCACCGAGTTGAAAGGAGGGAACCAGGATGGAAGTGGAGAAAGCAAGACTCAGCAGGAGCAAGGGGAATCGGAGCCACAGGCAGGGGAGGATGCACTGGGAAACCTGGAGGGGAGGAGGGACAAGAGAGCAAGGAAGGGAAGACAGGAGGACAAGAGGGAGGGGGAAAACGGAGGGAGCAAGAAAGGGAGAGAGAAAGGGATGACTGAAGGGGTCAAGGAGGGCCCGGAGAGGGACGACGGGGAGCAGAAGGTGTGGAGCAACTGCTCTTCACTCCCGCAAGCTCCCGGCCCGGGGGCAGCCCCATGCCCGGAGGCAGCTCCGCGCTCGTACCCCTCCGCTCCATCCTCCCCTCCGTATCCCTGCCTCTCCCACGTTCGGGTCCCCTCCTCTTCCTCTGCTCCGGGGCCCGGCCGGTGCCGAGCGGGGGCACTGCGGGTCGCGAGCCCGGCCAGGAGTGCAGGCACTACCGCAACGTTTTGCCGCAACACGATGGCCGGAGCCGACTCGGCTGCTGTCGGCTCCCCTCTATCGCGGGCGCCCCGTCGCCCTCTGCCTCCCTGCGGGGGAACGCAGGAGGGACGCGGGCGCTCACACACCGCGCACACTCCGGCTGGTAACGGGCACGGCGATGCAGCCCTCATCCCTTCCAGCCCTTCGCAACAAGGTACAGCCGCGTTTCCCTCACCCTCTCCCCGCACCTTTGCAAAGTCCAGCCCGCAGTGCATTCACACGGCACAGATCCCGTCCCCCCAGCCCATCCGCACCTCCAGCGGTTATCCCAGCCGCCCGGCCGCAGCCCCTCCGCCGGAAGGGAAATCGGGCAGCGCTGCTCGGTGCAGCTGGCCCGGGGCTCCAGGAAGAGACGAGCGGAGAGGGTCCGGCAGGAAGCACTGCCGCCTCGGCTTCGTTCGTCCCGTCTCCCCCCCCCCCCTCCTCACCCCCCCCACCCTTCCTTTAAAATAACAGTAGTGATACCAAGAGCTTCGGAACAATTCAGAGATATCAAAACGCCGACACAAACGCAGCCCCTAAGCGGCCCCGTCCCCGCCCGCACTCACACGCCCAGCGGGGCTGCCACCCGCCCCCGGCGATGCTCCCGGCGGAGCTCCGCGGCGAGCTCGGCACCTTCCCTACCTCGGCGGCCGGGCTCCCCGCGGCCCCGCTCCGCTCCGCCGCTCTCCCCGCGAGGTCTCTCCTCTCCGGCGGCTCCGCGCACGCACCGAGCGCCGGGGGCAACCGGGAGCCCGCCCGGGTGAGCCCCCCTGGCCGCGTCGGGTGCCGAAGCGCGGAACGAGGCGAAGCCCGGCTCTGCGGTACCCCGGCGGGCTCCGCCGCATGCAGCAACCGCCCCGCCGAGCCCTGCCCCGACACCGCGGTCCCCCGCACGCACACGGGGAGAGGATCCCTCTGCACACGGGCGCCCGCTCCCATCGCACGGCTCTCGCCCACCCCTTGCACGCAGAGAGAGCCCCCTCCCCTTCGCCGCGCACACACACACACACACACACACACACACACACGCACCGAGCGCTGCTCGGAGGGAGAAGGAGACGCCGCTCCGAGGAAGCGATCCCGCAGCCGCTCCCGCACGCGGGGAGGAGCTCCACACCGCCGTTACCTTTCCCGGAGAGAACCCCGCGGAGCTCACGCGGCAGCGGCGCGGCGGGAGGTGCCCTCCGGGGCGGTGAGAGCGGCGGGGCCCCGCTGCCGGGCCGGGCGCCGCGGGGATGCCATGGGGCGGCCGCAGCTACAAGTGCGGCCCCGGGCACAGCCGCCACGGGGCCATCCCGCCCCCGTCCGCACGGCGCTGGGGTGCGCGCCGCGCCTGGGAAAAGGAAGGGAAAGGAAGGAAAAGGAAAAGGAACCCCCCCCCCCCCCCCTACTTCGCCGCCCCTCCCCGGCTTTTCTGGCGGCTCCCCTCCCTCCCCCGCCTTGAAACAAAAGTAGAGGTGGAAACTGAGTGGGCAGGATGGTAACATTTGCTGCATTTAATGTGAATCGCAATTATGGAGCAAAATCGCTGCGAGGAGAGGCGAGCGACCCGGTCTTGAGACAGCGCGGCTATTCGCGTGCCTCGTTCTTTGTGGCTAGGTGGAATTCTGCTTCTGCTTAGGTAACAGCTGCAGTCTGATGTCAAAATCCTCTAAATGCTACGGCACTTGTGCAAAGCTGATTCTGCTAATTAAGAACTCCTATTTACGTTTTCTAATATGATTTTTAAAACCCCCTGAGAAGGTGACATCTCCCTCTCAGGCAGAAGGACCAGTTAACCAAATGACATCTTGCAAGAGGAGTTCAACTGTTTGTCCTTTACTGCGAATATGAACGTAATTCAGGTAGAGAACTGCTTATGTATGGCCCTCATGCTGCTTGTGAGTGGTAGTTCTGGGCAGTAAACATCAGGGGTGGAAAACAGCAACCGCTCTCTTCATTTGCAGGAATGAAATACATAGCTTGCTCCGATGGCTGGCTGCATCTAATTGAAATAATTGCAGAATGTTATTTTGCATGATGCGGATAGACTGATACCTGAAAACAAATACATCTGAGACATCAATAATTTGCATATCTCAACAGAACTGAAAGCGATCTGTGATTAATATTCAGCCAATTAAAAACTGAAGTGTTTAAAATGTAAACTCCCTTAATTATTGAGCCATTAACAAAGTACTGTTCACATAAAAGGGAATGCGTGCATCTAAAGGGCCAAGCTTACAAGGATTTGCATACAGTGTCAGCTAAATTTCTCAAACTTTTTATTTGAATAAACTTACAGAATAGGGAGCAAAGGTTTATCATAAAGCTCCTTTTGGAAAACGTAACGTTTATAGGTATATTTTCACAGGTGTAGAAGTGCAAGTGTAAAGATGAAGCTCCACTTTCCTTCGACCCACAATATTAAGCTGAGTGTTAAATCATGCCTTTTTTATTTAGTATATAGCATAGCCAGTATCAGAGGCAGATCACTACTCCCACCATCATTCTCTGCTTAGAAACTCAATCAGAAACCAAACGTGGAGCATAACAGTATGTAGGTCACTCTGAAAGTAATGCCTCCTAATTATTTCCATGGAAACTACAACAGTACAAAGATCACAAGAAAACTATTTCACAGAGCAAATTCTCAGCTTCAAAACGCAGGTTTTCAACACGCTCACCACCATCAGCTGTGTATTTTCACTAGCAATGAACAAGAGCCTGCATGCTGTGCTCATAGCAATCTGCACCAGCAGAGGTGACCCACTGTCGCTGTCACCTTTGCTGGAACGCAGCACCCAACGCCTCACTGTGCTACATCCACTGTTGGCATCCATCAACATTCAGCAAGTGTCGATGAATGCCAACGGGTGCCATTTTCCACACAGAGGAATTCAGTTCCACCCCTTTCCCTTATACACACTTCCATGTCAGACTACCCCTCCGCTGCTATCTGTCACATGGCAACAAAATATAACGGGATATTGGTGGGAAGGTTCGACCTTTACTGCCATCCCACCAACATCTGCCTCTGACCTTGTGATCCAACATACTAAAATAAGAGGCATTACTTTTGGAGCAGCCCTTGTAGATCATATTTTAACCAAGTGAACTGGGAGATGAGTAAGTATCTAAGAGAACTGAAATTGTGCTATAACTAAGTAATTTTTGATGTCTCTGTTATAAGAGGTTATTGGCAATGGCATATGTTTATGATGTAGCCGAACTTATCTGTGATTGAAACTTAGTTACACCACTGAATTTAATCGTTCAGATTTGAGTATGTCATATTTTAGTATTTACTTCTAAATTGTAGTCATGAAAAATAACTCCTTCAAATCTTATTTAAGTGGCTCTGGGCCACTTGTCCTAACCTACATCATGTCAGACTCACTAAGATTTAGGCTCAGAACAACATCAGGACTACAAACAAAACCAAAGTGAGGATAAAGTACAGCATAAGCACAAGTTTAACATGAAGATTGTGATGAAATAATGATGCAAGGAAGAATTCACTTCAAGGGACTGTATCCTAGAATCTCTTGGCTGTAACCCCTTCTTTGAGATCTGGATAAAAATTCTGTCATCTGCAAAAGAATAATCACAATGCAAAGGCCAGTGGAGTTACCGAACCTAATGCCACAAAGCCTTGGAGAGCATTTTTCTTAAGCTGCTCAGCACACATGCACAGAGGACTTAAACTGAAGTCAAGAGAAGTTTTGTGCTGTAAATTGCTTTGTTTCTTCCACAGTAATTTTCTGAGATATTAACTGATGGGAAGCAGGAGCTAAACATCTTACTCATTCTTGGGTGGATTTCCCAGTATATTTAAGATACATTAACTGAACATAGGCTGCATGTATGTACAAATTCCTGTGGCTGACCTTTATACTACCTATAGCTGCAAGGGCATCCTAAATGCTTTTTCTGCAGTCACTGAAGAGCACATCTCTGCTCTCTCTGTGCTCTCTTTGTCTGTTGTCATCATGAAAATAAAAAAAAGAGCTAGACCCCTCTAGTTTGAAGTAATAAGAGATACTCATTGTCCAGACCCCTGTGGCTCTTGAAATCAGATGACCAAGACAAGAAATCGCAATCTCCATGACCAGCCAGGGAGCATGCCTTCCTTGTTCATGTGCTTATTTATCTGCTGGCCAGCTGTGAGCAAGCCTTCTTTGAATAGGAAAATAAAGGTTAATGTGAGCTTTGTCTGCTTCTGGAGTTTCCATAGTTAAACAATTTCCGTTTAATAGTCCTACAGCATGGTTCTACTCTCAGCTAGATCAGTAACAACTATCACAGTCAGCAAACGACACCCGATACAGCAAAGTACAACAAAGACTCTACAGAGGTGTCTTAAAATAGGTCTTCAACTGATAGGACATCACCTTTTGAGGAGGAAAAAAAAAAGGCAATAACTCTACTCATTGTTCTCATCTTCTGTGTATTTAGCCAGGCTGTCAGGAGAGGGGGAGGGAGAGCATCCTTGAAAACTGTGTGTACTGGAGTGAGTCTCTGCATGTGCATCCTTTTAAAGGTACAGTGTGATAGGAAACTGTGTGAGTCTGCAGTACACTGAAGACAGAACCACTTTGAAAGAGTACTGTGCTAAATAATGTGGAAGAAATGATGTCAAATACATGTCTCTGCTTGGTTCCATATTATTTCCACCTAACTCACTCCAGTTCATTTGGGAGCCCTGTTCAATGTGCAACAAACAACTGATCACCTGCTCCAGGGAAGCATCACCTGAGAGAACACTGCCATAAATGCATCCTGTCAGCAGGAATTGGAAGGGATTTTCCATTCCATCTTTTCCCACTCATTAGAAGTGAGTCAGTTCCTTGAAAGTTGGATCAAAGTAGGCATGCTGATGATAGTGGATCTTCTGTCTGATTCTCTTTATAAACTCAGCCTGAGGGGATGTCCAGCCCTATAACAGCACTCTTGCCAGATTTTATCATCAGGGCACTGTGAACAGGCATTTATTCACTAAACTGCAAGATGTCGATGCAATGCCATCAGTACACATTTACTTATTTCCTTTCTCTGAGCTCATTTATGCAGGGATTTTTTAACCTCCAGCTCAGTGTTGGAGCTTACCACCAAGGTTGGCCTTTCCTTCCATCTCCTGAGACAATGAAGGTGGTGAAATATGAAAAAAAAAGGGAAGGGAAGGGAAGGGAAGGGAAGGGAAGGGAAGGGAAGGGAAGGGAAGGGAAGGGAAGGGAAGGGAAGGGAAGGGAAGGGAAGGGAAGGGAAGGGAAGGGAAGGGAAGGGAAGGGAAGGGAAGGGAAGGGAAGGGAAGGGAAGGGAAGGGAAGGGAAGGGAAGGGAAGGGAAGGGAAGGGAAGGAAAGGAAAGGAAAGGAAAGGAAAGGAAAGGAAAGGAAAGGAAAGGAAAGGAAAGGAAAGGAAAGGAAAGGAAAGGAAAGGAAAGGAAAGGAAAGGAAAGGAAAGGAAAGGAAAGGAAAGGAAAGGAAAGGAAAGGAGAAAAGAGAAGAGAAGAGAAGAGAAGAGAAGAGAAGAGAAGAGAAGAGAAGAGAAGAGAAGAGAAGAGAAGAGAAGAGAAGAGAAGAGAAGAGAAGAGAAGAGAAGAGAAGAGAAGAGAAGAGAAGAGAAGAGAAGAAAAAGAAGAAAAACTAATGGATGCAGAACTTATCTGAAATATTGTTCCATAATAAAAAACTAGAAGCAGATCTTGTCCTGCCCAACGCTGCTGCAGAAACTGCTCTGTAAACTGATTTCTCAGGAAAAGAAACGTATTTACAATAAGGATTTCATACTAGATAATGCTAATATTATTGAATATACTCTATCAGAAAACAATACTCCATCTTCCCCAAGTAAACTATGAACTCAATAGTACAACTAAGGCCACATACTGTTGAGAAATACCAAATTTTAACAAAAGTGGCTGTGGTTGGAAATGATATAGGATAGGAAGAAAAGAGGTTATCTAAGAAGGACGAAAATGTAAATTGTGTGACAAGGCTTGCTTCTTTGGTTGCTTCTAATGACTTATCTTGTCTACTGTAATGGAGCAGAGGCTAGCTTTTATGGCATGACTGCCATACCTGTTAGACTTCTCATCAGGTTTGGATGGGTTAAGGTCACTCAACATTAACAGAATATGAATAACTTATTTGGAATACTCTAATTCACAGTGTCCCAAGTTTTACTCGCATGTGAGACTAGCCTGTGTCTGCTTCTGGAATTCCACAAATTTCCCACATGAGTGAAGGTGGGTCATATAACCCTCTTATCAGTTAACTGCAAGCAGAAAAGTCTCTTACTTTTTGTCTTGGAAAGTTCAAGAACTTTCTCATTCAAGAGCAGTATGACAAATGAGAGTAAGGTAATCGTCGTCTTATCTAGGCTGGAAAAAACGACCTTGCTCTTGTTGAAGTTTAAGATGATGTTGAGATGATGATGGAGAGCTTCAAGCTGTGACATTATAAAGCAGAGAATGGGTGCAGAGCAACTTGTCACTGTTTGCTGGGAGGATCACCACCCCAGATATTACTGTTCCTTTACTCAGCACCTAAAAGACAATTGTGGCAGAATGAATATACATCTACAGAATAAACTAGGTGCATTATACTTGTTGCTTGGTTTACGGAACAAGTTACACTAGGGGGAAATATCTGAAGCAAAATTAAGATATTGTATGAGTTTGCTTGTTGCTCTACTTTAATCTTCTTTTGCTTCTGGGGTTTCTTTTGCAGCTGCCCTAATTTCCTCTACTTTAACATTTTCTATTAATTTCCATGATGATCTCCATGAGGCCTTAAGGCTCATAAGCTGACAGACTTCATTTTTTTTTTTTTTTAAAGGTAGGCATGTTCTAGCTTTCCTATTACTGTCTGATGCAAAGGAAAGAAGAGCCATGGTCTTTCAAGAGAGCAGAAACTGCAACTACTTCATTAGCTGTGTGGTGACATTTTCTTAAACATAATGATTACAGACCAACACTTGCCTGATATAAAAAAGCTTCCAGGGAACAAATGCAGAACAAGTAACAAAATAAGAGATGTTTGCTTTGAACAACAAACATCTTGTTGACAAATCAAAATGATCAGGGAAGAGACTGTGGTTTATGTGGATGTGTCATATTTGAGAATTCTAGTCCATCCTTGGTGAAAGAGGTCTTTGCATTAGCTGGCTGTTCCATATACTTGTCTCTAAGGCCTGAGCAACTAATTCAGAATGGTCCCAAATCAAACAAAATGAAATCTCCTTTGTCCAAGCAAAGGCTTAAGCATGGCAATATGTAGAGGCAGGTGTGCTGTGCTCTCCACTGCATGGACACAGGAGAAAAAAATAGAAGCTGAACCATTTAAAAGAAGATGGAAAAACATAGGTAGGTTTGAGGTGGGTAAAATCATTACTTGGGGCATGAAGTCTTTTGAATTTTTATTTTTTTTTAACAAGTATATCAAAGGAAAGAGAAATCTGATGATGTGACGCAAACCTTTTAGTCATGGCACTGCTAAGGGTGTCCTAGCTTCTGATGACACGGTATACCCGACATCTGCAGATAAAACTAAGATGGGTGTTTAGAAAACCATGATGGAAATGTAGGTGTCAGTAAGAGGGATCAAGCAGTGCTTATGTTCAATTTTATGGGGCATTTTCATGAAAGATGGAAGGAATCATGCTCTGTCCTCCCTGTTCCTCTTTTTCATGTCCCTTCTATCAGCCGAGGGGACTGGCCATATTCCTTTGTGCCAAATCTGGCATTTACTAGACCCTCCTTGATACAGCTCACTAACCTCAAAATTATTGTTTTATTTTCTTTTCCTAAGTGTCTTAGTTTTCAGCCAGGTTTGGGAACTGAATTGGCTTATACAGAGCTCCAGTATGTGTCAAAGCTGGTGGGAGTGCCTAGCCACATGGTGGGAGACAGATGGGAGGAGGTACGAGGGGTTCAGAATAAACTGGACTGACTGCTTGCAACAGCACTTGTGAAATCATTTTACAGTGTATTTTGTAACATCAGTCATGTATGTCTGGAAGAATTCAATTTTAAGCAAATTTTATATAGAAAATCAAAGAAAAAATTAAATTCTAGAACTGTTTCTTTGCTTCGCTAGAAAATGCTCTGGATTTGCACACACATAGGCCCTCTAAGATTTAAAAAGGAAATATATATTTTCTTTCCAAACAGTGAAAGAATCAGAGAGATCTATGTGTAAGGTCTAAACCAATGGCCAAATATTGAAAACATCATAGTTGAGAATTCTAATCTTATTTAAATCCTCATATGACGATATGCTTATAGACACACTCTCTATAACAAAAGGAATCAAATGCAATGTGTCTGCTTAACTGCAAGATCTATGACTGGAAGGCTTTTCTGACATACAACGTTTCAGGTCTTCTCTGGGATATGAAGTTATAACCTGTCAGACAAATTGGAAGTCAGCAAGCTCTGAACATAAATAGAAATTTATTAAATGAAATAAATGATAGAATGCATTAGCATATCAATAAAATAATTAAGAAGCATTGCAATGGAATGAAGAAGAAAAAGCACATATCATACAGGGAGACGCTAGCAGGGATCACATAAAACAACTGAAGAACAAATGTAAGTGACTGGAGAAAGCAGCAGTAGGGAGAGTTTTAAGAAGCTTGTACAGAATTTAGGAGGTTGGCTAGGAGTATGAGTAATATTCAGAGAGACCTTTATCCACTAATGGAACTGACAGAAGCTGACAATTACAGTAACGGTAATGAACCTATCTTATCTATTTCAAGACACCTTGTATGAAGAATTTTGAGAGAAAGAAAAAAAAAGATTATTCTTTGGTTGGTTAAAATATCATAACTTCAAGGGATTCCCTTTCTGTTCAGTCTGCATGGAAAATACACAAAAGCACCATAATTGCAGAACATTTAAATAGGTCATTTAAAATAGATCCTACAAAGTGAGACGGAAAAAAAAGTCCACCCTACTTTAAAGTCATTCTTTAACAAAAAAGAAAGAGGATTACTTTTCTATTATCTTCCATTCTTTAGAAGGCCAAGAAAGCCTG
Organism: Callipepla californica brunnescens; assembly: GCA_023055505.1. Taxonomy (NCBI): domain Eukaryota; kingdom Metazoa; phylum Chordata; class Aves; order Galliformes; family Odontophoridae; genus Callipepla; species Callipepla californica. Next base: position 9,449,475 of record JALIRH010000013.1, read on the forward strand.
TAGATTTACTTTAGAAAGCCTGTAGATTTACTTTATATGGCTGCTTTGCTTTAAGATTAACCCAAATGTAATGTCTTCTTGATGTTTACAGATGCCAAGAGATCTAAGACATCTCATTTTCTCCCTTTTCAGTTTGTTCTGAATACATGTGATACTGACTTCATGCTTTTTTCTTTATTGTGCTCTTTCTTCTATCTCCAAGATCATTGTCCTTGATCGTATTTATTGAAAGAAGCTTTTGCTGAGGTTGCAGTGGATATCACTATAATACAATTTCCCTTTTCACCATTCCTGTTAGTAGCTGTGGTTTTAATTGAGGTCCTAAAACAAAGGACAGAGTCCAAGTGTAATACATCTTTTGCTGAAGCCAGTGAATGACATCACACACAGTTTTGTTTACAATGAGAATTTCTGATGCTTTTCTATTTTAGTCAAAAGTTCCATAGTATAATGACTGTTTTGAAAATAAACTTCCATTCTCTATGCAAATCAGGATTTGTTCATACTGTAAGTACATAAACCAGTTAACTAATAGCATAAAATGCTTTTCAAGTGTTGTTTCCTTCCTAAAGTCATAGCTTGTTAGTTTTGACGGGTACACAGTAAAAAATAATATAATCTGAAAATGCCTTTATCTATTTCTTTTTGCCTTTATAAACTCATGTGAAGTTGGTAGGTCAGTGCACACAATGGTTCAGGTTTCAGCTGAGGTCACTGGTGCGTGGCAGTGAAGCGGCCCTTCAGGATCCAACTTCGCATCTAAATTTTGGGGAGTTGCTTACCAGCATTTATAACATGTCTTTACCCATACCGTTGTCTTTTTGGGCATTAAAAATTGCAGTTTAGAAGCCAACCTACAAAACAACAAAGGGAAATAAACTCTGAATGCTCTGTTCTACTGTTATCCAATTTTTGGGAAGTAGTTATCTATTCTGCATTATTGTTCTGCTTGGTACAGAAGTAATATCTCACTCATGTTTTTGTTCATTTATTTGTTTTCTAAATTCTGGAAGAAGATTATCTCAATTCTAAAGATTTACTGAATAGATGTAAAAATGTAGACATTCTTTGAATCCACCAAACCTTACATTATCATTGTGATTAAGAATCTGTATTCTCAACATGCATCATAGAGCCTAACAGCTGAATTTTGTGGCCTTTGTTCTGTCAACAATCAGCTTTGGATTTCTTTCAGATGATGTGACATCTCTATCAAATGAAAAATCCCTATGCAACATTTAATCATTTTATCGTATTTCCCCAGTGAGCTGTTTTTTTTTTTTTTTTTAAATATTTTTAATTAAAAGAGGTATATCTAAAAGAAATGTTATTTTCAGCGATACTTAACGCTAAGCAGAGCTGCTATCCCTAAGGCAGAAAAGTCAGATATGAAGTATAGCAGAGACAGGAAACCTACTCCAGAACTATTATCCTGCAACTCTTACATTGTGGTGGCATCTCTGGGCGGTTCTTTGACAAAGACTGTCACAGATAATAATCCTTTTCCTAGATGGAAGCAGAACACAGCTAGCATGTATGAATGGAAAACCAAACCTTTTGATGGCTTTATATATTTTACAATATGTATATATATTTATAATATATTGATGCATCTGAAAAGAAAGCAAATGGGCAAACATAACTGAAACAAGCAAGCAAACTAAATCAGAAAACACATTCAAATCTTTCACAGAATTCCTCCTACGTGGTTAGTATTTGAAGTTTATCCAAAATGTATAGCTGAAATTTACAATTTAGAAAACACTTTTACTTGCTCTGGCAATAAATATTACAAATGGTGGAATACTCATCTGTCTCATCTGATATAGTTATTTATAGCATATTTTATAATTCAACACTATTTAAAACTCCCTCTTACTGATTTTCAGGAGGAAGAATTGCAGAACAAGGCCCACTGTTTTCATTAAATCAGGTTCAACAAACCTCTTGATGCAATGAACTTTGGAACAGACTCTGTTCTGTATGTATCTCTAATCACCTATATCTTATGCAGGTCTAAATATGAATGTTTCTTTCATTCACAGTGATGAGACCTGGGTATATGTTTCCTTACCTTAATTTCTTTTTCTTTTTGTATCAATAAACACTGGGTATGGTTGTCTAATCTGATCACGGATCTCAATTCTCGAATTCCTGACTTTAATTTAAGCCAGAGTTCCGTTTACAGGGCTGCCTTTATGCTGGTCTCTCTGATTAGAAAATCACATCCCTTTACTTTGTGAACTGCTTTGAAGACTTCAAGGGACTAATAACAGGGACCTTAGTCCTCTGTTTTTCCAAACAACTTGTAAATCAGAACCATCCAAACACACTTGCAATGAAAGTGTGGCCTGTGGTCTGAAGAACACGATGGTTCACTGCATCTCTCTGAAGTACTTAAAGCTCACATTTCTTAGATATCATTTCAGCAGCTCTCTGGTATTCTCTCCAGCCTGCTTTTCTGAGGAGCGAAACAGCAAACAGATGCACAGACTAATGCTTGATAAGACCATTTGTTAAGTAAAATTCTCATCTCCATTACAATTTTGCAGCTTCCTATCATTATGCCTAGGTTAATCAAAGACAATTATAGAGTCCCAGTGAAGCTGCCAGACATCTATTAGGATGCACAGGGGAAGCCCGTATTAATATACACAAAGGCTAGTGTTGCATTCTTTGAAACCAATATTTTCACTGAAATGACTAATAGCAAAATCAAGTATTAAGAAAGAGCAAGCAGTGAGTGACTGTTTGCATAATGGTTTCTTAAAAATGATATATTTTTCACAATGCAGAAAATAGCCTGCGCTTGTGTCTGTGAAATGGCATTCCAGCATTCTGGAAAATAACTTGAAGGATTGCACTTGAATCCAAACCACAGTGGGTATCTGCATGTTGCCACACTGGTGTTGCCCTGGGTCTCTTGCCATGACCTAAATTAGTCAATGAGCAGACAGCAAATTGATTTGTACAGAGCTGACACATGCATGATACACAGTCCATGTGCAAAGCACTCAGGTGGGTAGGAGGTGATGGGGAAGGGAAGAATGCTTTGCTGCTCGTATAGCCAGAGCTGCTCCAGTTTTGCATCTGTTAACTCATCCCTTAACCTGAAAGTTGAACACCACGGAAGAAGCCCCAAAACCTGCACTCTTCATTCTGAGAATACAAAAGCTCTTCCTATGCTCCCAGATAGCTGGGTTTGCTCCCCTGGGGCATGCAGGATCAACAAACACAAAATCATGGCTCATGTTTGTACCTTATTAGGCCTTAAGCTCCTCTTGATGTCAAGAAATTATGCCTTAAGCTCCTCTTGATGCCAACACTGGCAACTCATATTTCATCCCTCTTCTAGCTCCACTTTAAGTCATTATCATCTTCCTGTTTTTTGTTTGCTTCTTTAAAGAGAAGAAAAGATAAGCTATATGTACAGAAACAACTCTGAAATAAAAAAGCTCATTGATTACATCTGTAATATTATTGCTGACCACAAGTTCAGCTAATGCAAAAATGTGTGATTTGTAAACACCTTCCTGCCTGGGAGAAATGAACCAGAACATTCCAGACTGCTGAGTGCCAAGGGAAGGAGTGTTATCTGCAAGTGCTTTATCCTATCACCTCTGAGAAATGGAGTTGTACTGGAAGTCAGCTGAAATGAATACAAATCTCTGTCCTTTCCAGCTGAAGGGCCCTCAGAAATGCTCCAAATTTAGTTGCTACTAGCACAGTGTCACCATTTCCTGCCTTCCAGAGAAACTGGAGCTGGTGGTCTGGAAAATCTCTGGATGTGAAGTTGTGCATTTGGATCACTTAAAAAACTGGAGTCAGTAAGCGAGCATGCTGATGTCACATTTTGCGTGGCAGAATGTGCCCTCTCCAACCATTCCTTTTTGGGGTCCAGGCCTCGGCCTTCTCACAGCAGCACACGATGCACAATTTCTGCAGGACCATTTCTCTGACATTGAGCCAGCGCTCAAAGGCAATTGGACTCAAACTCTGAACAAGTCAGAGATCACAGATCAATCATAGAGCCTTGTTCAGAGTCTTAGAATACACTAGGCTGCCTGTGTAGTTACCTGAAGACTAAAGGCATTAGCAACCACTGCCTCAAAACTCTTCAGTAAGACTTTGACTCCTAAAAGTATCTCTTTTGAAAATACACCTTCACTACTTTGGAAAATATTGCCATTTAATTCGTGCATTAATTCCTGTGAATAAATATACGCTGTCTACACTGCAGTCTTTGCTCCTGCTCTCTCTCATGTAATAGCAATTGGACCAAGTCCATAATTTGTTTCTTCAAGGAAAGGGAATCAATTCATTTGGCAAGAAGTATTTTATTCTGTTTCACTTGGTTGTTTTCATTGTTTCTTCTACCAAACTGAGGAATACTTAAAACATCGATATTTTCTAAAGAGGCTTTTTATGTATTCTGTACTACATTTCATCAATTCTGAATCTGGAATGAGGAAACTGCATTTCAATGTATTAATCACCTGAATTATCAAAACAAACAACTTATCTGGTAAGGTAGCTAGCATTATTCTAAGCTCTTCCATAGAGTAAAAAATCAAGAGCTTTTCAAACAGCAATCATTGTTAATTAGATAGGAACTTGTAGAAGGCAGCAATGAAATTAAAATAGGATCTTGGTTTAATATATTTGAAAGTCCAAACATTAATATCTAATTGGGAGGAACTTTGAATTACACTGAAATAAGTTCCAGAACTGGCTTCTTATTATTCAGCAAGCAATCCATTTGCAATATTTAACAAATCAGGCGTTTGATGAATAATTGTTGATGGATCTTGTCAGATCTTGACTGTTTCACTGCTTTTTCAGAGAAGCTAGACACAGCATATGTCTAGGAGGTTCCACAAACTTTCTGATGGTTTTGTCCACTAGATTTTTGAAATCCATCAAGGAGCTATTAATATTTTCCCTTATACAGAATTACTTCATAACAGGTCTGGAGAAACCAGACGTCTGCTGAACAGCTCACTTTTGCTGCTGGGTGGAACCATTAGAAGGGCTCTGTGTTTGATTTAAAAGTAGATGTTGACCTTAATTCTGTTTTCAGCTAATATGTAAATATTCAACTAAAACAATACAACTATGACCCACGTGATGTAGATGAAAGTAGAATCTCCCCCTATTAGTACAAAGAGAAAAAAGCTACTTTATGCAATTTACTCTATCTGCAATGTTTCACTCATGAATTACTCACAGTGTATAGCCCTCATATAATATTTACTGCTTGGTAGCTTCTTGTGATCCATCTGATAAGAGTCTTCTTATCTTTAATTTGCTTGTCCTAGTCAAGATTTAGACTCTGGAGAAAACCTGGTCATGTCACTGATTGATGGCTCTACATCTTGTCTCCTTTGAATTGCAGGTACCTTCTGCAAACAGCCCAATATTAGGGCAAAGCTGGAAACTGTGGAGCTAAGGCAGTATGGCTGAAACTCCGTGTTGGAAGGTGAGCAGGCAAAAGGAGGAGGATGAAGCCTTTAAAAAACAGCTGGACTGCAAGCTGGCCATGAACAAAAGGGTGAAACAGATTTCACCGTTTTTAAGTAGTAGTCAGCGGTTTCTAGATATTTAAGCAAGCTTCCTCCAGCCCTGCAGAGTTTGCTGTGAATTAGAAACTCACCCGTAAAGCTCATGTAAAAGGAATAAAAAAAAAAAAGCTTCATGGTACTTCTCCAAATTTCACTTAGTATCTTCTTAAATTAGGAGTAATACATCTGAATCACTTCAGTAAGTCTACCTGCTGTTGCTGTTCATATTGTATTTTGTTTTCTAGCCAGATTAATGTGTCAAAAGTTTCATTAAGAAGCTGAAAAATTCAGTGAGATAAACTGCAGTGCCCTTATTTCTCACAAGACCGTCTGTTTATGCCTCACACAACAACAGTTTAAATCGAAATAAACCCAGATGACTTCCTTATACTTGGTATATCTCAGAGTGCAGTAAGACAACAGTACTGGGCAGTAGGCATGCGTGCACAAACATAATGATGTGCACATGCATACACACACATTCACACAGTGGTGCGCACAGAGGAATAAAGGCTTTTTGCTTGGATCTATCACTCTGGATTTACCATGCAGGAACTCACTGTTGTATTAGTAAACAGTTGTATTAACACAACTGTCAGAAGTGCTAAACAACAGAAGTGAGTTATGACAAACTGTGATGCTTAAATGAGTTCCAAGACAATATGTTTGTGAAATGGCAAATTAAGATGCTTCTTGGGCCATGATGGGCCATGATCTGACAGTACAGCCTCCCAAATACAAGTACCAGATCAAGGAAACTGCAGCCAGAAGATGCAAAGTGCTATTCCCAGTTTGCATAGCCATAAATTCACTTTGCTGGTTCAAGTTGCAATGTAGTTCAAGATGGTTTGGTTTGACTAAACCTCATGCTGACTGCTCAGGCACTCAGCACTTTAGCTTTTTGCTTTATCAGATGTTGCCACAGCCAGTATAAACTCAGAATAAAAATTCAGAGCAATCATAACCCCTTTATCATATGCTGTAATTTAACAGGACTACATACAACTCCATGTGTACACCTGATATGCAGTGATTTTGTACCTTTTGGTGATCAGATAAGGAGCCAATACAGTACTAATAATGGTTTAACCACAAAAAAAATCTAAACATGAGATCAAATTTCAGGAATTTATTGGAGATGGCCAAGATTCAGTGTGAACAGAGAAATGTATGTGTGATTCTACAGATAGAGTGTACTGAATAGTATGGCATGCCATGGCATGGTATTGCATGGTATGATATGGTATGGCATGGCATGGCAAGGCATGACATGGCACAGTATGCTATGGCAAGTCACTCTTTTTTTTTGTTTGTTTTTTAATTATTTCTAATTTATGAACAGATTGCAGAGAAACATGCCTTAAATTTGTTAGTGGCTATTAATAGCCAGATGTACTGATTTTGTCTATTCCAAAACTAAACTAAACCAAAACATAAGCTACAGGAATGTTCTTAATCATTCAGACTCTCTAAATATAAGTTGTGAGTGACCTTTACTGGCATCCAAAATATTAAAATTAACATCCTGTGATAAAAATGGTACATTTTCCTCTATGGAAAACTAATTCCTGTTAAGAAACTGTCCAAGTTAATATCTACCACATATTATTCCCAGGAAAATTTGAAATAATATGCTCATGGAAAACATGTGTTTGGGTACTCAGGTTTCAGTGCCTGCCTTCTGGAACACTTCCACTAAGGTTGCTCCTGTGGATCAGAGGGGAGAAGTATCATAGTACCTGCAGCTTGCTGTACTGGGTCAGTCTGTACACTGCTAGTGATTTCACGCAAACCAGTGGAGAAGAGCCAAGTCTGTTTTATTTTAAGTACAGGTTGTCTTTATCCACGAGATGGCACTCTTTTTGCCGCTTGTATGCTAGACAGGACTGGCTAGAGATGAAATACAACAGGAGTAAATGAATCCAGCCATTAATACAGAAAAAAAAATATGTTTACCTTCAGTCTTAATTTATTCAGAAAAAAAGTAACTGCTCATCATTTTTAGATCTGTACATTTCATGTGTGTCAAGCTCATAAGACACTAAGCTGGATGTTTTCCTTCAATGTCAGTGTAGATAAATCTACATATCCAAATTGGCAATAGCTGTGCATGCATTCACATTCATTGTTGATTGGGAATGGTTGCTACATAAAGCCACAAATCTTGTGGGTTTACTCAACAGTCACTGAAATTTCACAAATGTTTCAGCCTAGCTGGCAACTTGCACAGCTTACTAACAGAGACAGCTGCATGTCATACAACTCAGTTGTGATAAAAGTATTTTAGGAGCTTTTATTTATTTAAAATAAGATACACAGAAAGCTTTCAAAGGGAGCCCAGCAAAAAAAAAAAAAAATCTTATAAAGTGACTTAAAGACTCCAGTGGCATCATGCCCCCATTGAACTAAACACTGCATAAGACAAACTTCCAAGCATCTCTACAGTATTCATCTCTAAAGTAATAGCATAGTTTCTGATGGATCACGTTAACTGGTAATCTACGTGTAAATTTAATGTTTACAAGAAGAAGAAAAAGGACCTCGTTAAAAAGTAGCTAATGCTGTTCAGTTTATTATAAATAAATATATCAATATACAGGTGTGCGTGTCTACAGTGGAACAAAGTACTGCCTGCTACACTTGAGACAACTAACACAGAAAAACAGCCACTATAGGGCCAATATTGCAATGATGATATGACATTGAAAAAAATGGTGAGACCTAAGCAAATAGTATTGTTCTTGCCAGGGTGCAGTGACCCTCTATGATTAGCTAACAGGTGTAGCACAGAAAACAACATCAGAGAGCATGAGTGGTTCCAGGCACAGCAGTGTTGCTCTGCATGCAACATGTAGAGGAGAGGGGTTATGCAACAGATGTTCCCAAGTGATTATACACAGAGAATGATAATTTTTGCCAGCCAGGGTGAAGTGTCACATAATGACTTTTGTTGAGGAAGGAACCTGATGGAGAGTCACTCATGGTACAGCCTGCGACCTCCAGGATGGGAAGAAAGCCCAGATCCCCAGCAGCATGACCAGAGCACAGCAACTTAGTCTGATGGGCTCAGCTGGGTGTTGACAGCCTGGTGATAAGGGCTTGATGGCTGCTGATACAGCACAAGCAGCATAGCTGATGGGCTGGATGGGTTTCTGAAGTAGGAGTTCCAGGGCAGCAGCTTTCAGGGAGACTGGGAGTGGGGATGAGGACTGTGATGGGGAGACCCAACAACAACAACTACCTCCCTGCATGCCCAAACCCTTCCATTGCTGACAGAAGCGGCTACCGAGGCATCTCTCCAGTATTTGGTAGAGGAAAGAAGTCTAAGCAAAACACAGTGTTATTTGTCCTCCTTTTGTGGCTGCTCACACCTCAAAAAGGGTCTTTCTTTAATCAAAGTCATGGTAGGGCTATACCAGTATCTGCAAAACGATATGTAGAAGACAGACACATTGCAATGCTAAAGATCCATGGTGGTTTTCCTGAATTGTCTTTTCTTTAATGTATTTTTGGTTTCTGTGTTTTTGGAGGTCACACACAGAATGCTTAAATGCAAAGGAAGGAGGGAGATGTTAGAAGCAGGCACAAAGAAAATGGAGATAAATATTTTTATTTTCTGGGAATTAAGCTATACAATTCTCCTCGGTTGTTCCTAGACCTCTTTAACTGAAGGTGCTTACAACTAGAGAAGATTATGGGAGGAAGCAGAGAAGTAATGTGGAAGAACAGACACAAGTGTGGGATACTGAAGCAAGCTAAGCCTCTCATCAGAGCATTGCACAAAGACAAAAACAGGGACACAATTGCAATAGTTTTAGGGGTAAGAGTTTTTTCTTTTTCTGGTCAGTGTCCTGGTAAGAGGAGTAACACTTGCCAGACAGTGCTAACATAGCATGATAGATATGAAACAGGATGGTTTCTCACAGTGGGATTAAACCGTGGGAACTGGGGAGAAAATCACCCTGTGTGCTGCTTGTGCCATCTGAGTCACAGCTGAGTCTAAATACACTGCAAGTTTTGATAAAGAACAAGCAGTTTTTTCCATACAGAGGGAGGCCTGATCTGTTCACAGGGGTCCCTCCGTGGCAGGAGTGGATGTGCTACAGGAAGGCTCTGTGTAACCAATTAATCCAGTCAGTGAGAGCTGCAACATAAATATAACCTAGGCTATATAGCTTGCATACTTTTAATATACACCAACTTTCAGAACTGTTCTGGTGTAGACTCTTTTTCATATGACTTCTGCATAGGAAAGAAGCCCACACATCTAACATGTTCAGTGATACCCCAGCCTTACTTTACATTGCTCCCCTTATATACTGAGGGAAAGCCCTGACCTGCCTGACTCTGTCAAGTAACAACTACTCTCACGAACAGACTGAGAGCTTGGATCTGAAAGAATTTCAGCTTGCACATCCAGTTAGAAATTCTGAAGTCAAAAGCCAAGATTTCTTTCAAATAATTGCACTGACATGGTTTAAACAAATCCTACCAAGCAAACATTGAAAAGACTGAAATTAGACACAAATAGCAGTTTTCTTCCATCAAGATTCTAATACCTTGAGACCTTTTTTTCCTCCCCAGCTCTTGAATTATGACTCTCTCATAATGAGCTCTGGTTTTGCTTATTGCAAAGAAAATTTTTATAATTTTAGTCTTGCTTTTGTTTTCTCCTTGCTCTACAGAATTACTGCTGCAAATCTAGTGGACTGTCATAGGCATATACATTGTTTGATATTATAATTCTAATGAGGGTCTCAAAATTAGAACAAGCCCTTTAAAGTGACAGTGAATGATGACTCATTGTATAAAAAAGTCTCCTAGACAGATAATTATTTAGGCATGTATTTCAGAGGATCATCCATTAGGTGTCTCAGAGGAAGAGATTATTTTTTTATCAACAGGGAAGACACGACAGTGAGTTAAATTACCTTGAAGGCAATTCTGACTCACGAGAGGTAATGGGAAGTGATTTGAGAGATACAAATATGCTCTGGCTAAAAATGGCTTTTCTTGTTTAGTATGTGGCATTTGAAGATTGCTAATTGTCACGATTTCTTGTGCATATTATCTGCGAAAGTCCACTAGGCCTGGCTTAGGGTTTGTTGCTTAAGCAATTAATTGTCTTAGAAGTGATCGTGTTCTGACAATGCCACCTCAGACCAAGCCTGGCAGAGAATTATGGTTGCAAGCTCATAGGGACTACATAGGACAACATGGTCCAGGCTGCAGACAGTGATGATTTCAATGGTGACTACAAATTCCACTAGCAAAGCAGCCAAAGTAGCCCCTGGGTGTTTGTATACTCAGTTTCATTCATCCTGAAAGAAATCATCACAGACTGGAGGAAATTAATTACACTTCTAAGGTGCTTGAAGATGGACTTCAAACTGCTGGCTTGAAAATTGTCACCTGAGTGGTATGACCATCGTGGTGACCTTTTTACATTTAGATGATCTCATTATAATGCTACCTGGGGGCTTTGCTCTTTATATGGAGTCAAACTTTATCTTCTGTAGTAGCTCTTGTCACCACCCACTGCAGTGGCACTTGGAGGGGCTTAGCCTGGAGGAATCGTTGAGGCTGCTTAGGGCTAACTATTTCTGGTATCTGGAGCTGGATGGATATACTGGAAAGTGTGAAGAGGTGCAAATGGATACAGCACAGTGATTTCTGATATGAGGCAAACATTATGCAACTTCAAATGCTTTATGAAAGATTCTTCTTTTTCCTATGATGCAGGTGAAGTATTTTTTCCAGTGAACTCTTCTGAGTTCTCCATGCAGCATTTCCCTAGTGACCAGTATCGTGCAATGACTCTTTTAGAAAAATCATAGTTTGCAGCATAAAAAAGGTGTAATTCATTGTAAAGAACTGTGAACTTCGTTATTGCTCCCTTGTAAAACAAATATGATCCTTGTGACATGAAAGCGGTACATGGCCTTTGGGTTATGGTTGTCTATAACAGTCAGGGCAAATTAGAGCTTTAAGACTGAGAAATCATATATCCCCCAAACCGCCTCACCTCTGGAACTTAGAAATACTACCTTATTTCAATCTTTATATTAGCAAAGGTAAGAACACTCTTCATAGGGAACTAAAAACATAAGACAGGGCTCTTCAATTTGGATAAATGAATGTATCTTTTTTCTTTTTTTTTTAAGGAAAATAAAGGAGAACTCATTACAAGAATGAAAATTAATAGCATTCTCTTATGCAGTCATTGATAGAGATTCTGTCTGAGTTAATCTGACTTAATTTTAAGTGCTTGCATGATCCCATATTTTCACTTCCTTTATCTACTGTTCACAGATTTTCTACTTTTTTTTAAAGCAAGGAATCTTGCTTATGTTAATTAGCTCCATAAAATAGCTCACATTTGAAAATAAAAATGCATTCTTTTCAAAAACAATGCCAATAATTGAAGCAATTGTGTAGCAGATAATGCTAGCATGTGAAGGCAGCTATCACAGATCAAATCCAGGAGCCTCACTGCAGAATAATCACTTTCACTGTGAGAGAGCAGCAAACAATATTGGCATTAGAAGCCGATATGAAAGAGAGAAATGAAGAAAGTCATATGTACTAAATACAGTCAGTAAAATAGTACACATCCAATCTGTGATATAGTTTTGCGTATACACAAAATGCAATTTATAGATTATAGCCAAGTTAAAGTTAGTATTAAACTGATGAATAAAACCTTGTATTAAAATCTGAAACCATTACTTCTACTGGAGCTCAAAGAAAACTCTCCAAGGTAGACTGAACACATCTCACATCACTACTTCAACACATTTATTTCATCGTCACTGAAGTGCTGCTAAAATAATTACCAATAGCAAAGATTGCCACCCACACTGAGCAAATAACTGTTTTCCTGCCTGCAAACCCCTTCCAAGCCATAATGTTCTGTTTCCCTCACAAGAATGGAAAGTTACCTAGCTGTGCGCACGCTTGATTAAAACACAACAACACAACACAGCACAAGAGAGTTGTTACAGAAATCTTCATTTGCAAGTATTTTAAAAGAACAGGTTAGGTTTTTGTTATTATTTTTATACAGAAATTTCAGTATGCATTTGTCCCTTGTCTTTGGCTGTGGATTTAATTTCTGTGGCTTCCGTTTTCCTTCATTTATGCAATCAAAAGTTCTAGTCAATATGTACAACCACGGAACTTCAGTAGCAGTGATTAAAACCGGCCAAGGACATTACCATTTGTCTGTCTTTGTGTTGGGGAAGGAAATGTAAAAAGCATTTTTCTCCAGGGAGTTAAGCAATCAAAAAAGTTACACAGAATAACTATTAAAGCATATATCCAGAGTGGAAGTGCCAGCAATACATAGCACTTTCCCGATGTAACAATTTCCCTGTTCCTTTTGAAAGTGGTTGAAAACCCATAGTTATTGTAGATGAACTAGCTATGATATGGCTTTAGCACTTGATCCATCCTGCTGGCTGTTGGTTACTCATGCTTCAGAAGGAAAAAAAACATGATCTGCTTACCTGAAATCAAATCCATCATATGGGTGTACCAAATTTTAGCCCTCTGTCTTAAAAAAATCTCTTAATCTATAGGATTTTTTGTTTGTTTGTTTGTTTGATTGATTTTTAAAGAGAAAGGGAAAGAGAGAAAAAAGAGTAAAAAGATCAAATCACACAAAACAAAAATATTTCTAGCAATAGCAAAAACCAAGTCTAGCTTCTGAAATTTGGAAATATGGAAACAGAATTTCTATGAATGAATGAAAAATGTAATTGATGCTCTCTTTATCATTTTTTCAGATAAATCTTGAGTTGGTGGATAATTTTACATTTACTAAGTTTTCATAAAGACTACAGGTAGCAGAATATTCACAAAGGTTGACTATGCTACAGAAAATCATGAATGAAAATGAGAAGCAATCTGTTATGTATCTAATGGCAATTTGGAGCTGAGCAGCCATCAGGAAAGAGAAACTATAGATCTTATCTGGCGGGACTAGAAGCAGATCATATATTCAGATCATCTGCTATGGATGAAAACCAGATCAGCACTTTTAAAAACTATTTCAGGCACCTTCATACAATAGGAAAACTGAAACAAATATTTAAAATATCTGTCTGTCTGTCTGTCTGTCTATCTATCTATCTATCTATCTATCTATCTGTCTGTCTGTCTATCTGCCTATGACCATAAAAAATGCAATTAATACTTAAAGATAAGACAAAGACTAAACACAAAAACTTTCTGGTGCATGAACATGATGGACTGCTAAGTGATTTTTAAGATAAGATCTCTTCCAACTCAAGCCATTCTATGGATTTGTATTATTTATTTGGGTTTGTGTACAGCAGATTATTTTAAGAACCGGAAGTAAATTATAAGACAGATCAAACAAAAAAAAAATACTTGAAAGCTGTTAGGTTGTGAAATTAGGAAACATATTATTGGCAGGGATAAAACATATTTAGTTCAACCAAAGGAAGATCACAACTATTTTAATTTTAATCAAACAGATCCTTTGTCCTTGGCAAGAGAATTAAATGTTATAGATTCTCCAAACTCATTACTCTATCTTCTTTGCATTGTGTATTTATGATTGAGGTTACCATACAGGAAATGTAAAACTGCTGGGAAATTAGAAAAAGAAGATAAAAATAATTCAGTGTTGTACCTGACAAAACACTAGAGTTGTTTGCATCCTTTTAATTCTGTGGTTCTGTAATATTCCAGACAACATTTACATCTTAATGCTTAACAGAATGACCGCAAAGCCAAAGCTGAACAATTCATTAACTTGTATTTCTTTTCATTTAACTTCACTGAAACTTCTCTTATCCTTGCAAAAACATATGCTTAAACTCTGCCAGAAATGGAATAGGAAAATGCTACAGTAATCAGCCACTAGAAAGGTATTTTAACACAGTGAGAAAATGTCCTTGAGCTCAAATAGAAGATAAGAATATAAAGAAGTGAATACTGTACTACTTGCCATTTTAAGATACCGAGCCAGAGGAAAAAAAAAATAATGTAGTACCAAGAAAGACATATTACACATTTCATGAAATGTTGACCATTATTTGTGATCTATATTATGCAACCAGGGTACAGTGAAGGCATCTTTTCCAAAATACAAGCGATGAAAATGGTTTGGGAAGGGCATATGTCCTATTAAAATCACAAAATATTTCATAAAAATTCAAGGTGGGGGTAAGAGAGGTTTAAATCTCACAGTAGCTCTTAGGCACGTAAAGTTATGGTCTGTGAGATTCAGTCATCTACTCTAACACACTCAGGCCTTGCTCATACATCCTGGGAAGTCAATGACTTTCAAACCAAGTCCAGAGAATACAAGACTGAGAGCCCTCACTAGTACATCAAAGTAGATACTGAATTTGATAAAACAGCTCATTGGTGGAAACTTCGCATGTATACAGTTCTCATGTGTCTACCTAGCCTTTTACTTGACATCACAATGGTGACATATTTTGTTACAGTCTGATGATAACTTTTATAGATGGCAATATTTAAGTCGATAATTGAGAAACAAGTCTTCAGCAATACCATAAACTCATAAAAATTCCACTCCAATTTGTTTTGTTGAAAGATCAGTATATTAACAGCTGTTAAAAGGAAATGCACTGATAATAGTCCAAGAAAGAAAAAAATAAGAGCCACAGGAAACACCATAATGATTATCCTATTTTATCAATATTCTATATATACAGTGATATTGTTTCACATAACAATGCTGATTTTAATAGAGAATGTATTGTAAAAAGCTGTATCCTAAAATGTGGTGCACATTTTCTGTAAATTCCCTGGTGAGGTCTTATACATGCATCTGGCAAAACTTGTTTAATAAAATAAAAAATCTTTGCTAACTGGGAAGAATAGATCTTTAATAATTGATTTCAAAATAGCAGGGGGATAATTAGTTGATAACAGCAGCTGAGATACATGAAGAACTAATTAATTCAAACTAATCTTTCACTTCTTGACAGTGTAACCAATATACTAGATAAGAAGGAAGAAGTAGATGTGATAAATGCTTCGTTTTTATCACTAATTTTTGAATAACTACTGAGAAATTATTTTCTGCAAAAAACACCATCATCTAAATGTATGGCTAAATTATTATTATTATTATTACAATCTGCTTAGAGTAGCTATGAGAGATTCATTGTTGGAACAGGAATTCAGGTAGAAGTCCCTAAAGTAGCTTGTCCTTGACTTTACACTACAAACTTCATTAATGACTTTGGTGATAGAATAAGGAGATACAGTATCTAGAGATTGTGTCAAGTGCTTAATAATTCCTCATCATTTTCAGCAAAAAATGGTTTCTATTTTGTATATACGGAAAAACCTTATCCATCAGAGGATTAGCAAAACAGTAAAAAAGGCTACCGAGTTGTTTTATCAAATCTATTAAACTACAATCTTTAAAATACATCTTAGAGAAAATGGCACTTCAGCCCAGGCAGATGGATGAGATGACATCTGACAAGATGTTATATGTCGGTACTTCAGTTCTGTGGTCCTAGGAGAGTTCCATACATCAAAAGAATATACAGAACATGGTGTGTTTCTAAAATACAACCTAATATATTTTATATATTAGGGAGATGATGCAATAAAGTGGGGAAAATCAGAAGGCTGGAGCACCTCTCCTATGAAGAAAAGCTGAGGCAGCTGAACTCATTTAGCCTGGAGAAGAGAAAGCTTGGCATGACCCTATTTGGAGGGAGACCAACTGTTTACTTATTCAGATAGTGATAAGACAGGAGGGAATGGCTTTAAACTAAAAGAGGGGAGACTTAGTTTAGATGTTAGGAATACATTCTTTACTCAGAGAGGGGTGAAGCCCTGGCACTGCTGCCCAGAGAGCTGTGGGTGCCCAATCTCTGGAGGTGCTCAGGGCAAGATGGGATGGTGCCCTGGACAGCCTGTGCTGGTGGGGGTCAGCCAGCCCAAAGCAGGGAGCAGGGCTGGAATGTCCATTCCAATCCAAATCATTCCAAGATTATACGAAAAATAATAGAATGATTTTAAAGTACAGTGTATTGACAAAACTATGTGAGACATATTTTAAAATCCACTATCAAGCACAATTTATAGAGTTGGCAGGCCATCAGAATATAAAAAGAACAATTTACATTAATTTCACTGTTACTTTGCACCCCATAACTACCTCTATCTAGGTTGGACTAGTTTCTTACGTCAGTTGTTCTAAAAAACAGCAGAAATAAAACATCCCATAATGAGACAGTACCAGAAAAAATATTTTTTGGTCTGCACAAGAGAGAAATGCTTCAGAAAGCTGCATCTGCTTATCACTTTGAATTCATGAGTGTGGCATAGTTATTCACAACACATGAGTAGGTGAAATATAATATCATTTGTTGTGACAAATGATCTTACTGTGTTTAAAATAGGACAATGCTATGTACCAACAAAAACAGTGTTTACAAGGCTTTTGATTTTCAAAATAGTTGAAAAACCTTTAATTTCATGATAAGATTTTCAGAGATCCAAAATAGGTTTGTTTGTCTTTTTTAAAGAAAGAAAGAATGAATGAAAAAAAATAGTGCAACACAACTTCTTGTTAAACAAGCATCTTAAGTGAAGGAAAGATTTTCTTTGTAGAACTTAATGAAAACTGCTAGATCCTGAAGAATAATTTCAACAAGCATGAGCAAAATACCTAATAAAATTCAACGTTTTGATCTGAAATTAATAAATGTTTCTAATCTAGTGCTGAGGTTTTCTTTGTATTCCTGAGTCTCAACCTTAAAGTACACACAGGGGATGTAAAATCTTTTCAAATGAAACTAAATGAGTTTCAACCCTCTTCAGACAAATATTGCCAAAATATGAGCAGCTGCTTGCAGTTGTTTCTCATTCCAGTTCTGTGGGGAGTTATGTTCTCTAAAATGACAAACCATGGTGTGGTTTAGCCTGGCAGGTGGCTGAGCACCGTGTGGTCATTTGCTCACTCCCTCCTTCCCAGTGGGATGGGGGAGAGAATTAAAAAAACGTAGTACTTGTGGGTTGAGATAAAACTATTTACTAAGATAGAGAAAAAGGGTAATAATTATGACTCTATGTATATGTATACACAAACGTGTGAAACAATTGCTCACCACCCCTGACTGATGCTGAGCTAACCCGCTTCAAAACTCCTTCCATTTGATGTTGTGTGGTATGGAATACCCTTTGGCCAGCTTAATTCAGCTGTCCCAATTCTGTTCCCTCCCAGTTCCTTGGGCCCTTCGCTGAGAACGGCCTTCACTCTGTACAATGCTGCCCAGCAGTAACTGAATATCAGTGTGTTATCAATATTGTTTTTCTCTTAGAACCAAAACATAGCATCATACCAGATGCTTCAAAGAAAACAACTCCATCCCAGCTGAAACTGATATACACAGTAACTTTACATCCACAGTTTATTTTCAGATTATAAAATGTTAGAATGAACTCTATGCATCTAATTCATATATATGCTGCTATCAACAGTTTCGTTTATAATGTTTTAGTTATTTTCAGTAGTTAATTTAGTATTGCAAATATATCTTGTTAGATAGAAATATTAACGATGTACAACTTAATGCAAACTGATACTGATCCTTTTGTAGGGATGAATCTTTGTTGTTCCCATTAGCTTCAGCTATTAACTATCTTGCTTTATCCCATTGTGTCTTAATTAGGGGCATACAGCTACTGAATTACTAATTCATAAATTCATGGAATGCAGACTAAGACATTTAAATGAAGATTCCAATAGTAAAATCAAGCAAATGATGTAAGCTCAGCAGACCATTCAGAACTTGGCTGAGTTCATAATATGTCTGGAATTTTTGCACAGAAACTTGTGCAAAACATAATGATACTGAGCATCACCACAGGAAGAATAAAACAGGCCATATTATGGGTTTTTTTAGTGTGTAAACAGAGGTAAAGGAGCAAATATAGACTTGTAGTTACTGATCTGCATTTAACAAAATATACACAGTGTGTCTTCTTCAGCCTTCCTAATTGTAAAATGATCATAATATCACAAGAAATTTCTTAACTCAAATTGTGGAGACTTTGTCTATGTCTAATAACGTTGTTAGCTGACACCTGCATTTAAGATGGAAAATATTTCAAATGGGCAATCTGCAAAGTTACAGAAGTTGTAGTGATTACTTAAGGTTATCTGAACAAAACTTCTTGGTGTTGGTGAACAGCTGTGCAAACCTCATTGGAAAGATTCCTCTCCCTGTGACTTTCCTCCTATTGCAGGAATATGCTCAAGACTAAACCAGACTTCTGGGGGGATCAGAGGCTTATTTTTAAAGACAGTCAAAGGTGTCAAAGCTTGGGGACATCTGAAGAACTATTTTGTAAGAAAGTGAGGTTCGCACTGGCAAGACATTCACCTGCACATCAGTCTGTCAGTAGCTACTAAATGACTTTCATATGTTTGACAGAGATACAGAGGTCTCATGGCTTAAGTTCCTACATGAAGATCTACAGCTAACTGGAAAAGTATGACCCACATTCACCCTCTACTCAGAGTAAAGGAAGAGCTATTTCTTTGGCTTGCTCTCCTCCCCAGGAAGCCTGCAGTTAGCAGGGTGTCTCTCAGCACCGACCTCACTTGTGATCAGTGTATCTCCTGCATAAAGGATGGTGGCAGAGGTTTAAGAGGATGTTTGTCAGGGGAAATAACTGAAAAAATGTGGTTATAGGGAACTTGCAAGAGAGCTGCGTTGGTATGATAAGGGAAAGTAGAAGACTGTAGTATGTGAATCCATAAGAAAATAGGTTTTATTAATTCACTGAGCACTCGCAGATTTACTCTGGAGCTCACCATGAATGAGTGACATATATGTATCTCACAGGAAAATGCACTGAAATTTTCACACCCCCTATCAGTAGAAATACATGAATCAGAACCTATCTTTCACAGGCATGGCTTCAGGGTTTGCCCTAGTGCTGGCCTTTTTTATCTCTTATCTGAGTGTATGACCACTACTGTCACATACTTTGCAGACCAAAGTTGTGACATCTTATCTTTGCATGCAGAGTGTGGTGCCACAGGCCACGAGAGACGCTGGAATCTGTCTGTTCTCTGTTTCTTACCCTCTCCAAACTCATGTTATGAAACTGGCAGTTCCTCAGTGTTTGGGGATTCCTTCTTTTATTTTTTTAACTCGGAAGATATTTCCTTAAATAAATGGATTTGGATCATTTAGTTACTCTATTTATTAGCTATCCAAATCACCAACAGAAAACCAAGGTATTACAAACAACTCCTCATCTGCTACACCATAGATTCTGACAGTGCTGATCTGCTGTTGTGCCTAAATTCTTCAGCACTGTGCTAAAGAATTTGCTTGCATTGATAATGTAATCATTAGCCTATGGGGATTTCTGGGTTTCTTGTTTTGTTGTTTTTTTTTTTTCAATACTCATCCACAGTGAAAAATGCTTGATATTATTGAATAAATATAAAATAAGACCTCAAATTTACATTTCATTCCTATGATCTCTTATCTTTAAAGGAGGATTAAAAGCTAAGCCTCCTTACCTTAATCACCAAACATATTAATTATACACACCAAATAAATAACTTAATTGCACACAGAGAATTGAATTTTCAAAAGTTTCATGCATGCTTCTTTTTATATAATGTAAATTGCTGTCAAACTAGAGCAATACTTTTCATGGTGAAAACATACCCTGCTTAACTATTAAGTGTGATAATATATAACAAAAACTGTCAGTGTTCCCAATGTGTAGTAACAAGAAAGTCCATTAAAGACCTAGAAGACCAAAGAGGTTATAATCTCTATGTACCTACAGTTCATAAGTAAGGTCAGACTGTAAACTCTAAGTCTGTCTCACTCTCCTAAAATCAGTGAAGCTTTGTCCATGTACCAGCACCGGGACTTGCTTTGAGTGTTGGTTGGGTCACCAGAAAATCCCTCACAAGAAAAATCTGCCATAGTGGCGTGCCCCCTCTAAGTCTTGGAATTTAGACTAACTACCAGCATATCTCCATTCTCTGAATAGCTGTGTTGAATATATGAGAGTGAGTAGGAGATGGAGGAAACATTATGACCTTAATGTTGTAAAGTATTAATATTTCTAATGTAACCAGTACCCTTCAGTTCCCCTTAATCACATGGAGATACTCATCAGACATTTTGGAGAAAGATGACATTTGCCAAAGTAAGAATTACTCAGAATTACTTTGCTCAAACTGTGTGCTTTCCATAAATGACAAAAACTTCAGTCTTTTTAGTATCTTTTGTCTAAACAGCTTGCTTGTGATCTGTCAAAATATGACCTGTGTGTCTTGAGATTTGAGTATTCCTATGTTCTGCATTTTTATTTTTGCAATTTAGAATCTCTTGAATTTAAGGGATATATAGTATACATAGAAGAGTATACATAGAAGAGCAGAAACACAGACATATTTATAAAACCACAATTGGAAATTTGGTGTCTTCAGCACTTAGATAATATACTCTGTCTACGTAGTCTTGAAAAAAAAAATCAGCATTGACTTATGATCGCCTCTCTGGTAGATCATCTTATTTACCTGTCTGAGCAGAGATTTATAAACCTGATGGTAACATTCATCTTCCAGGCTTTCTTTGTCCTCATCTGGACTAGAGGGCTTTTCCTGTCAGGCCAAGTGTCACAGACACTGCTAATTGAAGGAGGCAGAAGGAAAGAGACAGCTGACAGTTAAAGATTTTGAGACAGATCTTTCTCACAGTTAGGTCCATTTTACAATAGTATAATGATATTGACCTTAGTGCAATTCATTGTACCTTTTGACTTCAGTACTACTGACGTCAGTAGTCCTAATTCAGAGATGCTGGGAGGTTAAAATAAGGGTGAATACATTCGTCTATGATGAAAAAATCCTGCCTCTGGATCCTACTGTTTGGTCACCTACGAAGTGATTATTATAGATGTTTTATATGTGAGACTGATAGTATGAGCATTTTATCTATCTATAAATTCTTTCCATGTCTTCTAAAATCTGTTAGAATTTCCATTCTTACACACTGACACTTAGATAATTAGTACGCAAATTATGTTTAGACATGTAAATAAACATTTTTAATGAATATTTGTTGAAAATAATGGGAACTGAGAATACTTTATCAAAGTTCCTTTATGTACATGCTGGTTTTTATTACTGCAAAAGCATTAAAGACACCAAAAAGCATATTATCCTATGCTGCTCACATTGACAATGGTGGGCAGCCTGCAGAGAAATGAAGGGGAAACATATTGGTGCATATTCATGTCAGTAAATTAATGCAACAACTGTTTTCCTATTTTCTCTAGGAGTATCTTGCTCTTCTCATGTGCAGTTATTCAACTTTCTCCTTTGACTGTCTCACTAACTAGAAGAGCCATGGCAGAACAATTCTGAAGGTAGAAACTGGCCTCAAACCAGTGTCGTGCACGACTAAGATGAAAGGATACAGTTCCACTCTCTTGATATTGAATTTTCTGGATTTTTAACATGAACAGAAGTTACAGATCTGCTTTCCATATTCAGTCTTGGATATTCATATTTCGATTAGCTAAATATGTTTTGCAAATCCAGTCAAAACATTATTTCCAGTCCCAACCAAAGCACTATCATGTTTCTGTGTAGAACAGAACAGCTGTTGAGCTTCACAAAAATAGATGATAGCTGTACCTAAACATGTCTCTTGCTTTCATTGGTTGCTGAAAGAATAAAGGAAGTGGGATGTAAATATGAGGTACATTGACAAGAAAAAGTTTACAATTTTTATTATCACATTCTTTCCTGTGTCCATGTCAAGAATGTGGAAATCATCTAGCCTTTCCTCCAAGATAAAAAAAAATTATAATAATAAAGAGGTTTCCCTAGGAGCAGAGTTGCTAAAAATCATTTAAACATTTTCATGTGATCACCAGAAATATGAGGTACTCAAAATACAACAAAGATAATAAACCTTCCCTTTTACAAGACAATTGTAAAGGATGTATTTGTATTGTAATTTTTACAAGTGTATCTCTCAGACTATTCAAGGTTCTCTAGTGATCACACAATTATTCTCCTTCATGTCATTTTGAATGATTTCCTATCTAGGTTGTTGCTAATGCCTTCCCAAAAGTGTGAATTATGGACTTATGATTTCTATCTATAAAAATGTAATGGATCTTCTCTCTAGTTACAGTTCTCTCCAGTAAATGGCTTAGTGTAGCTCCTGTTTTGCTAGAAGATCATATTCTTAAAGCCAAGCATACCTGATTTTGAATTCTGATGCTTTGCAAGATATAGAAATGAATAAATACAAAATTGATTATCATACAATAAAATCAGACAGGATCTAATCCAAATCAATGCATCAAGGTACTTCAGAAGGAATGTGATCAAGTTTTCCTCCTACCCCTCAGACAATTAAGGGAGTTTTTATATTAGATACCTATGAATTAAAATGCTATTTCCTTCATAGTAGGAAGAGTATCTATCATGTCAAACAACCCAATGTAATTCTAAACAGCTTTGTGGATAGCATTTATTTTTCTCACCCATCCCTTGCAATGGTAACATAATTCAAGGTTTTGTATCACCATGATTTTTAAGAATTGTGATGATTTGAAAATCATGCTGCACATTTACTCGTGAAATGTTTCATTAATATTAGTGCCATGCGCCTATAGCACTTCATAGAGTAAAAAAAAAGCCAGGGCTGTGTGCTCTATGGATTTTAAGATTTGGCTCTTCCAGTATTTTGTACAACATTGAAGAAAGGTAGAAATTGTTGCTCTGGGTAAGATCTGTTTTCTGACACTGATATCTTGCCACTGAGACCATTTTCCAGCATACAACTTCAGTTTGAGCATTTTTCTTCCACACTTTTTGAGTTGGTAGGATATGGCTATCTATCTGAGCACTCCTACCATAATAAAATTCATAGCACTTGTGTGTAGGAACTGGACATCAGTCACCCGTTATAACAGAACTAAATGTTATTTTTCCTATGTAAGTAAAAAGATTCTACTTGTGGTGTTTAAACTTGATTACCTAGACCATCAGGAATGCTTACCTGGGTAAGAAAATAATGTATGGAAAGGATAAGTCATCCTGAGCATATAACAAAATATTAATTTGTAGTTTGATCTTACACACACTTAGAGGGAATTTATAGACTTGAGATTCATTTAATTTTTAACAGAAGGAGACAGAACAACCAGAAAAATGATGCTACTTTCGTCCTAGGCTGAACAAAGGAAGGTGCTAAGATTCAAATCAGAATGAAAGGTATGACTCTACAGCACCTTGCTAAGTCATTTGTACCTGTGTAGAGGGAACTGATATGACTGCAACTTTCAAGAAGTTTTCCAAAACTAGCTTGGTCACATGTATGAAATACCTCAAGGCAAGATGAAAAGGAAGGTGTAGTATGCACATAAGTTATGAATCAACCCTTTTCCATTGTACCGGTGCCTGTTATGAAAAAAAACAATGTCTGCACCCATAGAGTGGTTAAAAGTAGCACTGATATGGTGACAGGATGTCTTCTTAAATCTTGAAGTTTTATCAAAATACTTGGAAACATTGAAGTACAGGTTTTTAAAAGCCTGAGAAAGTAAGTTTGATGGCAAACTCTGAGCTGTCATCCACACAAAAATTTTACTCATTTGAATGGTCCTGTTGGCTTCAGTGACCAAATAATATTTTCAGAACTGCTCTCTTGAAGAATTGACAGACTTAACATTTTAAGCATTCATCTCACTGTGCTGCACTAGAAGATTATTTGTTTTCTTAAGAGAGCATTGTTTCCATATTATTTATTGGACGCTCCCTATCATAGCCAAGCAAAATCGATGGGCCTTTTGATTGGAAGTGAAAAAATGGAAAGGAGGAATGTGATAAAAGGCCAAATTTTAACAATATGCCTGGGAGCTACATAAATCACCACTTTTAGATGAGATACAATCCTCATGTCACAGTTCTGCATTCACTTTTAATGCTAGGGTAGAAATCACACATTTGGTCACTCCTGACAAACCATACTTGTTAGTTCCATTATGTCATTTTTTGCTCTTCTGTATAAGAGAGAAGACAACTTCAAATACACTTGGGCTGCAATTATTTTAGTAAACTGAAGCCAGTGCTGATCTCAATGCATTTTTAAAATGCAGACAATTTATAGCCAGAATTTTTATTGTTGTTTCTGCTTCATAAATCTCATTCCTACCCATGCTTAGTTGTGGGCACAAGATATTGCTAGCTACAATTCACTGAAATTTTCCAGGATACATTAACACTGAACTGTCTCATTCAATAACTGCATCCAGTTTATTCTCGGAGAATGAAAATGTCTTTTATGATTCATTACAACTTTCCTTTGTTCTTTATATGATATCAAACTATTAAATGGAAATTACTTGAAAATATTGCCTCCCCACAACTTGGTGATCACTGAGAAAATGCAAGATCTGATGCACAATCTGTATGGTAGATCTCTGTTCCTCTCTAAAAACTCTGAGAGCATAAAACTATTAAAATACAAAATAATCAATGTTTATAATATGGCTTAAATTAAGGAGTGTGAGACATGAACACTAAGGTTAGTTGAAAAATTCTTCCTGATTAAAGACAGTTTCAGATCAGGACCTTCATGGACAAAGTGGTAAAGGAGTGATTGCATTCAGTTGAAGAGCTGCAGGAGAACTGCAGGAACAGAGGACATCATTACAGACCTGCTGAGTCATGGCAGTCACGTCATGTCAGATGCTGAAAAAGCTAGTGGTTTTCTACCCAAGTATTATTTTTTAGTGGAGAGTATGCTTCCTGAAAAGGTTTGGGTATTTTTAGGAAAATGATAAAATTTTCCAAATATATCAATTCGAAATTCTTTGAGAAGCAACGCTTGGGAGGGTTAGAAGGACCTAACCTAAAATCTGAATCTATTCAGCCTTAAACTGTGTCTCCTTATGGTGCCATAGTGTCTCACATATGTTGTAATCTGAGTTCACGCCTTTATTTTTCTTAAGGGCCAGGACTCTCTCAGCTAAATGGCTTTGCTGTTTACTGTTTCACAGGAATCACACATATAGAGCTGTATCTGCTATCTTAGTTGAGATCAACAGCCCTTGGGATCATAAATATTAGTTCTTTGGGGATGGCTTTTTATGTGTCAGCGATTTTGAGGTGCAAAGTAGTTTAATAAGCTTTGTAGCAAAAACAAATAATTGAAAGCTTCTTGAGACAAAGGATGGATGTGAATAGACACAAAGAATTTGTGGATAAATAGTTTCATCAAGACAGCATAAGTCAAATTCCCTTTGGAGTGAGTATTAAGTTACTATTGGACAGCTTGAAAAGTGCAGTGTTGAAAGAATTTCAAAAGCCGTTAAACATGAATAAGATTTCTCTGCTTTACTTTGGGGTGTATTTTACTTTGCTTTTAAAACCTGAATTTTTAATGAACCTGAACTTCTAATAATGAGAACCTCAGAAGGGAATTAGACTTTGAATGAGCTGACTAAATATGAAGCTGTTCTCATTCTAGCAAGAACCAAAGAAAAGTGTGCCGTGGAAGGCACAGACTGAAATCAGTAACAGAAATCCTTTTGATTTCAATGGAGTCAGAATTTCAACCTGTGTTTTTTATTGTCTCTTCTATAAGCACAGTCTGGAAGACTATGGTAAATAATTGTCTTAACTGCCTGGAAGAGAAACTAGAGGGAGCAAAGAACATAAGAGCATATATATCCTCCAAACTGGTCTTTGCACATAAAACTGTCTAATAACACGTCTTGGAAGTGTGCAACAGTGAAAATGAATCCTGATTCATTTTTTCATAAATAATGAGCATCAAGGAAGATGAGAACTCAAGCTTTAAGTTTAAACCAAGGCAAAAAGCATTAGGAAAGGAGTA
Organism: Callipepla californica brunnescens; assembly: GCA_023055505.1. Lineage (NCBI taxonomy): Eukaryota > Metazoa > Chordata > Aves > Galliformes > Odontophoridae > Callipepla > Callipepla californica. The sequence continues at coordinate 9,475,957 of JALIRH010000013.1, forward strand.
AAGTCTCTCAGATGCTCTGTCCAAGCATTTCTTAGGAAACTGATCTTTCATTCTTTATGCACAAAAAACTCTCACTGATCTCAGCAGGAACTTGGCAGCTGCATATGCAAGGAATGCAGGATTGTGCTATACAATGATAAGCCTAAAATAACCATGGCTTCATTGTTCAAACTTAGCCAAAACTTATCAGGTCCCAGTGGCATCTGCTACCATAACAACCCAAAAAATATTCATTTTGCCATTCAACAATCCAGAAATCTTCTTTGTATATCAGTTGTCTATGGCTACTTCCAAAATCAACACTTTACATTTACATATACACTTAGTCTGAGATAGCTGGGACTGGCTAGCTTGGAGAAGAGAATAATTACCAACAGCTCTAAATAAAATAATAAAAATAAAGGGCAGATTTCAAAAAGATGGAGCCAGACTCTTTTCAGCAGTGCCCAGTGACAGGACAAGGGGTAATGAGCACAAACTGGAAGCTCCATCTGAACATGAGAGGAAATTTCTTTACAGTGAGAGTGACAGAGCACTGGAACAGTATGCCCAGAGAAGTGGTGGAGTCTCCTTCTCTGGAGATATTCAAGGCCCACCTGGATGCTTTCCTGTGCAACCTCCACACAGGAACCTACTATAGAAGTGTATATATCGCTCTTGGCACTTTTTTATTTGGGACAATTATATCTTGGGCCAATCCTTTACATAATCTGGAAGGTATAGGTAAGGGATTTATATTGTCTGGGGATAGCAAATGTTCAGTATATCTCCTTAAGGGTAATCTCACATAGCAAAGATGAAGGATTCTTGGGTACATCAAATGATAATAATACCAACAAATTTCACAAATAAATTGTCTATTTGCTAAAGACAGGATGATGAAATACTCAGTAACAACCACTTTTCTGAATACAAAGTATAAATTCCAAACTACAAATTCAGATGTATGTCAACTGACCATGTAATGGCTTTCAATAGAATGTGTATGTGAATATGATGCCTGATTCTTGGTTACAGACATAAGAACATCTAACCTATCTAAAACTGCATGCAACTAAAGTAAAAGAATACAGTTTACAAAGCTAAGAAATTTAAATGAGAGTCTTAATTTGATTTGTTTGATAAGTGTTTTCTTTTGGGAATATTAAATGAGCTACAGACATGAGACTACATGATGTATCAGACATAAGACTGCAGTATATCTTACATATGTACAGGAAGTAAATTTTGCATAACATCAATAGGTGACCTTAATTCAATCCAGCTGGGATGTTCAACTCATGTGCAGAATTTAAAGAATGTGATGCATTCTGATACAGTATGTAGTGATTATTCAACCGTTATGATCATGGAAAAGTAATATTTCATTGTTCTTGTTTTAGAGTGGTGCAAAAAAAAAAAAATACAAACACCTCTAAGCTACCCTAAACCTCACAAAATAAATGCAATCGATTTTCAAGTAATAAAGCATTTCCTCACAAAGAACATAGAACTGTGTATCCTCTATCTACCTTCTGGGTAGTAGATGCATACTAATACCAACTCACTGATTTTCCTGAGAGCTTGACTGATCACTGTATTTCATGACAGAATGATTTGTCTTCTATATCTGAAAGATTTCAATACTGCCTTTAATTATACTGGGAAAGCCTCTATCAAAAACCTTTGCATCTGTTTTTGGCTTTGTACTTATTTAAGATGAGTAATATTCCCTCTCAAATTCTTCCACAGAAATTAATGTGCCTTTTTTTTGGAGTAAGATACTACTCAACATAAGTAGATTTTCATGGAGATATTCAAAGAGGAGTAGTATATTACATTGAGTATATACTAGAATTTATTCAAGTGGCCTTCTTCTGTGTCACTTTCCCATGTCTATGTTCTCTATGCTGTAAGGTATTTCCAAGATGAAATTGTTTTGATAGTCCTCATCAAAGCTATGTCTCAACCATATTAAAAATAATAAATTAACTAACAAGGCTACCAAACCAGTTTTACAAGAAGTCCTAATGAAAGCTTTAGGCTTTCATTAACATTCTAATATTATAGTAATAGGAAACCATGCCAAAACTGATACAAAATCATAAGTGATGAACAGTGAAATGCCTGCTTTGACAACACGGTATCCATCTTCTACTCCCAAAAGGAAAGTGACAAGAGCTGTTACAGATATAAGTAACGTCAGATGAATAAGGAAAAGCTGCCTTTTAGATGTGTTGATGCATTCAAAAGAGGGGCTTTAATAACTTCTTCAATGGAAAATTCCATATACGAAAGATTGGCTGAATCAAGACTACTCTGAAACGCTGCTATGAAACAGGAGTCCAAAACACTCAGTGAGGTTGTTTATAAGTGGGGTTGTTTCTTTATTCTGTACTAAGAAATAAGTGTAGATGGGGTAACAAGATGTATTAAATAACCTCTTTCAAAAACAACACAACCTGAGATCATATTCTGTGCAGCACTGCATTGCAGTTGGGAATGCGATGAGTAGGATAAGGAGCTTTTTATCACAATGCGACTATTTCAGATCAAGCCCACTACAAAAAAAAAAAAAAAAACAACAACAAAACACTATGTTATAAGTGTTTTATATGAAATGTTATAGACCTAATAGATATCCACATATAATGCTAACTAAATCTAAGATACAGTAATGCTGCAGCATAAACTGAAGTATGTGAAAAATGGTTCCTGATGGTGACCTCAATGGAGAAGTACAAGGTATTTCACCCACAGGTTTTCTGATGGTCTGGATGGCTAAAGTAACACAGGCATCATTTAAAAGGAAGAACTCCCACAAATCTGAAGGAGAAAAACGAAAAAATTTATCTTCAAGATATTTTTTAATCAAGCTTTTGTAGATCGTTACAGAAACACACCATAAGAAATGATGAGCCTCAGGCTTCTGTGCTGTGATTTTGCTAACAGTGAGTCTATGGTTCTGTGATTACATCCACTGCATTCCACTTTCACATGAATGGTGCAGATTACATCCACTGCATTCCACTTTCACATGAATGGTGCAAGAACTAGCCGTGTACCATGCTTTATTGTATCATATTGTGCCAGCACCACGAAATACAAAAAATCTGAATGAAAGACATTATTGAACATTTTTTTGTGTCATGAATCTATGAATTTGACAAAATATTACAATCTGAGAGGCTTAAAAATCTAATTTTGGCAAAAAGGAGTTTTAATTAAAAGAAAGAGGCTGAAAGTGATGCCCCTGGGTAACGACTGCAAGGGGCTTTTATTAATATCTTAACTCAAATCTAGATAAGAACCATGTTTCTTCACCCTGAGAATCCCTTCTCTTCAAGAGTGTATAGTCTGTGAGGTTGCCTGCAAGGCAGAAGGTCAGCATCATTTCCATGATATGCTGCTCTTGCTTCCCCAGGAAAGCATGCTGAGGGGCTTAGTGCCACAGCAATTACCTGACTTTTTACACTGTGGGGCAGTCAAGCACATCTAAGCCCGTTAGGAAACCTTCTAATTGGGCTTCCTACCTGCAAGGCTCTAACTCTGGAGTATAACTTGCTATCACAGTCAAGAAACATGGTCTGCTAGCTACAGAGCATCAATCTTATCAGACCTTATGAGGCTCTAAATAATTACTTTGGAACCAAATCAAAAGATTGAGACTCACTTTGAAGACATCAACCGAAAAAAAAAGAGGAAAGTTGCATTTAGATATATCCAACAATCAAACGTTCTGGTTATTATCCAAGGAGTTCAGTTTTTTTCAGCAAGATGTTCAACTTTTTCAATGGCTACATATAGCACCGATTATAACACTTATGAATTTTCATTAATGGTTTCTGATTAATTCCTGCCCTCCACGGTCAATCGGGCTTTACAGCTCCGAGTTGGGAAGGAGCTCTATGGAACTGTACAGCACTCATATGCAACATTTATTAGAAAGGAATATATCACTAATTCGTCCTCAGAATCTTTTTAGTGGAGAAAAGATTATGAGGATTATAAGCTTTCTTTTACAAAGAAGACTCTTAGTTTTTTTCTTATATCTTGTAACTACACAGAGTTTGAAGGCATTAGACAAATGCATTACTTAGGACTGAAAAATATTTCTCCATGGACCAGAAAATGCCTCTGTAAGGTAAAGAAATCAAGCAATTACAGGTGGAGTTGATCACTCACAGAGATAATTATACAGGCAGTATAGTCATACTGCAGGAAAGGCCACACAGTGAAGAAGTGAGTAATTTAGATAGAAAGACAGTGTTTGGCTGGGTAGTGTGGCCATGTTTCTTATGAGACTATATATTTGTGCAATAAAAACGTATTATTTAGCTATATGTTAATGTTAAACTGCACTTACCAGTTTCTACTGGCATTTCTCACTTCCCTTCTTTTATCTTTTCTCATATAACTGTGGGTTTGATTTTAATTTTGCGAATTCATAGCTCTGTTTTTCACCCTCTAGGAACAACAGTCAGTGAAAAAAAAAGAAACAGAAGTGAATTGGTGAACATCATTTTTTCCCTTTCCAAATTAAAATACTCGAATCCATGCTAATCAGGTGGGTTGTCAAACCAGTCTATCCCAGCACAGTCATGACAGTGGACAGTTGCCTGGATTTCCTGCTCAAGCCAGGGACAACTGAACTAAGAACAAGACACAGGGCAAGATGGGAGAGAGAGTATCGTATCCTGTAATTCACAAAAGACCTGAAATACAAGGTAAATAGAGGAGTTCAGCTGTAGAGAGCATGGTAATATTGAAAAACTAGTCAGAAAAAGGAGGAAAAAAAGGTTTATTGGGTAGAAACTTATAGGAGACCTGATAAACAGTCATTGTTACTATTGCATGCAGCTTGGGAAAAGTGGTAGGCAGAACTTGTTGTGGGTCTATTGGAATAGGAAACATTTTGAGTTGAGTGTAATACAAGCATCTGTCTCTTTCTTGGTCAAGAAAAAAGCAAACTACTTTTGGATATATCCAAACAATATAGCTAGAAGACATGCACGTTATTTTTATAGGAGCTATAGGTGATGACAGCTGCATTTGATGAAAAAATAGAAAACAGGAATGTTAATTTACCTTGATCTCAGCAGGGCCTCCTACTATCCAAGACAGTTCATTTAAAACTGACATGTGGCTACAGAACACTGCAATCTGCAACATAGACACTTTTCTGATATTACTTGGATGAAGGTTAAAACATAGGATGACTATTGAACTTAAAGATGTAGTTAATTGTGCAGTAGCTGATTCCCAGTCATGCTTAAGTTGCAGTTCAGATTTAGACAAGACTGTGTCTTATACATTTATTTATTATTATTGTTGTTGTTTTATTTTTAATATCCATATCTATATTAGGAAATCTGTTTTTACCAACAATTGCCAGACACCACAACAATTCCATGTTGTATTTTTTCTTCCCTATCTTAACTGACATTGTGGTGTCATCAGAAAGCACTAATTTGCCCTCTCAAACCAAGAACGTGTTACTAGAGTTAAAACAAATGAAGAACCACTTTTAGGGGATATTATCTGCTCTGAAAATCAGTGCACTTGTAAGAATGAGAGCTTAAGTACATGGAAAGGCCTGAGTATCTAACTTCAGTAACACTCCGCGTGAATTCTGTTGAACTTACAGCAATCTGTGTGTCTAAAGGTTTATTCTATTTAATTTCCCACTGGGGTTTGATCCATCAGTCAGACTGTTATTTGATGGGTACTTATGAGCATGAGCTTCACATTAAAAAAAAATACAAAAGATGGTATATGTTTATATACACATATATGTATACACACACACACACCATATATCTATATCAGTCAAATGGTTACTGATTTCTCCAGAAAATGAAACAAAATGTTTTATTATCTTACTTTATATAGCCACTAAATTAAAGAAAAACAGAGCAAACTCAAAAACCCAACACATAAACCATGAAGTAATTTTGATGTGGAAGCTATGTCTGATCCCCTAGTCAGCTCTAGAATATCACCTTCTTTTTTCACATTTCCTACCCAATAATCCTTAGTATTTTTGCCATGGAGAAGGTCTTCCAGGCTGAGTAGGGCATAAAACCCTACTCCTATCTCTTTGTGCGTATCTGTGCTAACCACAAAGGCATTCTACAAAGGCAACCACCTCATTGTGGTGGCAGCTGTGATATTAAAAAAGCAGTGAGCTTAACTAAGCCTTTGAAAGAGCTGATGTGAGTGTTCAAATTCAGAAAAGGGCCTCAGATGCTAAATGTACCTTCAAACATATGCATTGAAGTGGATCTTTAAGTGAGTCACTTAGAGATGTGGATCCTATTCCAGAAACCACACAAGTAAAAGGCACTGCAATACCCTGTTCATTGGCACTTGACTTCCTCAGTGGACCAAACATTTTTTTGTGGAGAAGAAATGAAGCAAGCTGTGAGGGAGGGAGGATTATTAATTTCAGGTCTTTTTTGAGTAATTACTCTTATTGGCTTTACATATCACTAAGCAGAAAATGCAATCATAGAAATCCCAACCACATAAATATTCACTTAGACTAATTAATTAGGCACCACAATTGCGTGGTGTTGGTATCAAATACTTTCTGTCATCAAATTTCAAAAGAACTTTTATCTCGTTTCTGTACAGGAATAAGGAAATGAAGAGAGCATAAATATTTTAAACTGCTTATAATTAAAACTTCATGTGTTTGGCATGAAACCACTCTCGCAAAGAAGGCCAATTGTGTATTGGTTATCCTGCCAGTGTGTCCTCTTTCATGTTAACAGCTGGGCTGTAAACATTTTGTGGCATTGCTTTGCCACAGAAGAATTATTCTTAGGATACTTGTGTTAGTAATGAAATCTAGCCATTCATATTGTAGTGTTAATATTAAAATCAAAGAGCTAAATGTTCATTGAGGCCTTCCCTCGCACAATTATTCTCCCTCTGCATTTGGGAAAAACCACACTCTGAAGTAGTAAAATACCTACCTGACTAGTGCTATCACAGTGATACACTTAATGAGCAAGGACTAAGGGGCTGAAATCACAGAGGGTATTAAATGATATTCTAATGAAGATGCACTATAATATAAAAGAGTCAGCCTGATGGAGCTTTCATTTCATTTGAATAGGACAGGACAAATTCCGCTCAGTTACAGCAATCAAGTACTAATTAAATTAGTAGAACAAAGCAGAATTTGGCTATTTGTCCCTTCCAGAATAGCAATTGGAGAGGGAAAATAACAAAAACAACCATGAAAAATATTATTTTTGTTGAATAGTGGGCTTAAAATCTAATCTCCCATGACTCGAGGAGACTTTGTACCACCTAAATGACAATTCCTGCAGTTGCCTTTCTGAGTCTTGGAGCTGCTAGTTTATCAGTTCTGGGTAAGAATAATTGCATATCCTTCTGCCTAAGTGACCATCAAATACCATACCTACAACTTAGTCCACTGCTAAATAGCATCAATTGCAAATATGTTATTTACTAAAAATGGAGAATGGAAGATATTCATTAACCTCAGCAAAAGCATCTTTCCAATCTCCTTTTTTTATCGGTGCCTGGGCCAAATTTCCATTAAAGTCACATATGCAGTGAGCCTCACTAGCTCAATTTTCATTCACAGATTCATAGAATGGCTTGTGTTGGAAAGGACATTAAAGATGACCTAGCTCCAACCCTTCAACCATGGGCAATGTCTCAAACCACTACATCAGGCAGTAAATCAGGTTGCCCAGGATCCCATCCAACCTGTCCATGAACCCCGCCAGGGATGTAGCATCTACAACTTCTTTGGGCAGCCTGTGCCAGGGCCTCATCACCCTAGTTAAGGATTCCTCAGTTATTAAACTCTGTTGGATTATGAAAATCCTCATTCTAGACCACTTTTCATCTCTGCCTTGGCAACCTTTTTTTTTCGTTCCAGCCCCTGAAACCAATGTCAATATTTATAACAACTAGCTGCTGGTATGATTACATCCATCCACTCGTGCTTAAAGGCAGCCAGTGAACTATTTTTTTTCCTGCTCCTGTTTACTGTTGATTAACAAAATTCCATTTATATGGGCTAAATCATTCATAATAGCATGGAGTCAATGTCCATTCAATTTGCAGAGCTGCATGCAGTCATTTTATTATTTTTACAAGTGCAATTATTTTCTTTCATCTACACAGTGAACCAAGGTTAAGGTCAATGATATACAATTTGCTTCCACTCCGGTTTAATAAGGTCAAATGCATAATGACTTTGTGGTATATTATAATAAATTCATTTTGCACCATAAAGTTAAATTGATTGGGGTAATGCAGCATACCAGTTTTGCACACTTGGTTTGTATCTAAAATCAGTCTTTGTTGTCAGGTTGTAAGTTTAAGCTGTATCATTGTTGTGCTCATATCCACCATGCATTCTCAGAGAGCAAATCTAAGTTTCAGCTATTTATTGCAAAACATTTCAAGAGCATAAATAGAGCTCAAATAAAAAATAAAGTGTTATCATACAAAATCAATAAAATTAAGCAAATCACAGTAAAACTACTATCTCAATTCAGTATCTTTGTAATTAAAAGAATAATTTTTCTTGCTGTACTCCAGCTTTCTAAAGAATGTGTAGTTTTCCTGTAACATTTATAACTGAGTATGACATAGAAATTTGATAGAAATCACTTATTTCTAGGAAGCTGAAACTTAGCTGTTTCAGGAATTAAAATAAAGTCAGTGCCAATACTCTACATTTAGAAAAGAAGTGTTCAACAGTATTTCTCTTAGTCTGAAGACACTATTCTAGATATATTTGGAAATATATTGTATTATTAACTTGGGTACATACAATACATTACACTATCATGAGTGTTGTCATGGTGACTGCAATGAATTCATATGAACAAATATTAGAGCCCTAAGGCCATTCACTGCCATTATCCATGATGAAGTACCCACTGATGCTAAACTAATCGAATCATTACATTGGCTGAATATTCTTAACCATTTCATTTTGCAAACAGAAGACTGCCTCGTGTTTTGATCTTTTGATTGTTCTAGTTTGTCTTTTCAACTCTTTCCTTGTCTACTTTTTTGAGATAAGCTAAATAACTTATTAAATATTTTATTAGTTGCCTTATTTTATATTCATTGTTTTATGATAAGTACATACAAGGTCCCTAATTTAACTCCTTTTATATTTTGCTGTGAATGTTTTATCTGGAATAACATGCTAGAGAATTTCTAGAAATATTTTTCCTGAAATAGCATATAACAAAGGTGAATAATAATTCATGCAGTTGTAAGACACTTTACTATGTTTGAATGTACATAAAAACAAATGACATCAGATTTTTGAACAACTTGATGACTTTTCTCTGTGTATGAGTACAAAACCATCTTTAAATGCCTTGCAAAATCATGGATATTATTGGTCCAAATTTACTAATCAAGTCTTGAACTTGCTCGTGATTTCTAAAGCAAACTCAATTTTTTTAACATCTACAACTCTCTGTTGTTGCTTCTGTTCTGTGGCCCTGCTCGTACCCAATGCAGCAAACTGCCTTATAGCAGTACTAAATCCACAGATGGCAAAACACCTACAGTGCAAGACAGGTTTGTATAGATTGATTTTCTGATGAAAACAAAATTAATCTCTAAATGCTGCACAGCTTTTTTTCTTCTTCTCAGAAATTCTTTTTTTAAAATATAGAATCATGTGAAAGAGTATAACCCACCCCAATTTAGAGTCAATCTCCAGGCTTTCAGTATATCTCGTGCATTTCCACGGAAGAAAAAGGCTAAAAAGTTTTCTGCTTGACTAGCCATGCAAGGGAAATAGCAAGGTGGCAGTTTATTTTTATGAGCTTATGGTAATTTTGGAAAAGTCTGTGTTGTTCCAGACAGATTTTCATCCTTCTTTTTGGTTAAATTCCACCAGAAATTCTTGCATAAGGAACGAGGAACAGGAATTTTTGAACAGATAAAAAATATTCTATTTATTTAGATTCTGACTAACTTGTTCTTTCATGCTTCCAGAGTCAGAATCTTCATTCAACTAAGAAGGAGGTAATGAATGTTTCTGTGCTTTCCCTAAAAAGTAAAACAGAGGAACTGAAAGACTTAAAACAGTGGGCAATCCTTATGATTTGTAGAAAACAAATAAAAACCGAACGGCTAACATTTGTCTATTTTTCATATTTTAAGAGAAATGCTTGGATTTGGAAGAGTCTAAATACCTAGAAAGTGTCCCTTCTTTCTAAACAAATATACAATTTGCAGAAATCCTTTCACATTGGTTCACTGCCTTATGGCAATGCTACACTGCTTTTCTTGACACTCCACAGTTTAGACAAGAAATGTGGAAATACAGAATAATTATCACAAGAGTCTGAATCAGCAGAAGATATCTAAGGTTATCAGGGCTACAGAAAAGACCAGCCCTACTATGGATAGGTTTTGGAACTCCTAACACAGAGCAGAGACAAACAAGTTTAGCTTGGATTACAACCTACATAAATGTAGAGAAAATAAGCACGATGATTCTATTAAAAATTGTACAATTATTTTCCAAATTCATAAAAAAAAGAAAAACAACAAACAACAACAACAAAACAAAACAAGAATTCTAATGTCAAGGTTCCCTAATAAACAATCTGATCCAATGGGACCAACCTCACTTGTTGCTACTGTTTAGCTTTCTGCCACACCTTCAACAGATTCCTGTGTTCTACTTAAGAATACATAACTAGCCATAATTCTGAAGATCTCCAGCAGCATGATAAATTATAACACTCCTCAAATGGAAATGCACAAGCAGACAGCACCATAATAGATAAAAATATGACAGGGACACAGTGTAATTTTCTCAAGACATCACACCATCTTAAATCAGATGTTCTATTCTCCTTTCCCAGAAGACTCTTAAACAATTTGGTAATTATTTTTTTCCCATACGCATATGGTAACACTGATGGCAAATATAGCTTCAGTTATATTTGTGGGGAATTAACATTCTAATTACATTTTCTTAGAGAAAAAAAATATATATATATATTTTTGATTGTCACAGCTGTGTTTCTACTGCTTTTACTGTAATGGTGAACAAATGGTTAATAAGGGGCACACAAAATGTGGCATTGAATGCAAAATGCATTAAAGGAGATCGTGGAGAAATTAGAGACAATTAAGAGCAGAAGCGCATAAAGAAGTGTAACCAACATACACAGTGTTGAAAGGTTTCATGCTGGTGCTAGAAGGTACATAACTGAGAGTTGATCGTTTTGATGATTTTTATAGTGAAGTCAAAAAGGAGAGAGGCACTGAAATCTCCCTGCAAGGCATTCTAAGGCAGGTAGCATGTAGGAGGGTATTCATGCAAGGCGAGGTGGCAAACAGCCTGCTGGAAGGTGGCTGTGCTCTGTGCAGGGACACTGCCTGCAGGAGCGATGCACACCGGGGAGGTTCGCAGCTACCGTTGTGCAGTAGAGCAGAGCAAACTGCACATTGCAGCACTCAAGGCTCCTGTGGTGCTTTTCATCTGAACATGACAACGTTCCACAGCAAGGGTATACGTTTCTTCAGATAGGTCTTCTTTCCCTGAAATACTCTGTGGCCAGCAAAAGAGCTCTTTCAACAGAGCTACTCCAAAGCTGTGACAGTATTACAAAGCACTGTCATGTTTTCCTTCATTTCCTCTCTTTCTTTGATTATTGCTATCGGGGCTATTTAGTTTTTCCTAGGCACCGATGACATTTGAGAAAGCACGCCATGCCTCCAGCTAGTAGATGTGGAGAATTTCAGAGGGGCTATTCCATGTGATAAATTATTGTAGCATGACGCAGAGAAGAGTTCCCCCCTGAGCTGACGATGCCATGCAGAGCGCTGCACTTCACTGGCACTGTGCATGCTGGAAGAATGCTTATGTAGGAGAGCCTTCCAATTGCTATACAAAACAAGGACAGGAGGCTACAGTTCAGTATATTTCTGCATACAAATATAAGGGAGTCTTTACACATGACACCTTTACAGGAAAAACACTTTTCTTCAATATGAAATTCAAAGATTTTTCTTGGATTCTATTATAGTTCTCCTTAAAAGTGGTTTTCTTTATGTCTATTCCCTCTGAGCAAACATGACTCAGGGCAAACCCTGCTGGCCTTACACAAAAGTTACTGACGTCACTGGCATTAAAGCTCTGAGTAAAGCATGTAGGATTGAGACTACTGTCAACCGGAGTTAAGTGGCATCCACTAAAGGGATTTATATTTTTGTACCAATTTTTAGTGCAAGATGATGAGTACTCTAATTAAAAGATCTTTCTTTTTTTACAGTTGGTTTTATGTACACTGGCATAAAACTTGGCAGACACAAGTGGAAGAAAGCACTGCCAACAATATATTTTACAAAAGATCACTCTGTTCTTTAACATTGTAATAAGGAATTGACCTTTTTTTAAATAAAAAAAAAAAGCCTCTCATATTAATTTTTTACCTTTTCTAGAATAGGATAAATCAATGCTAAATTTCATATGGACTGAATGTCCTGATTTTATATGTCTCATACGTTCCCACTTCCAATTATCTTGCGCATGTTGTGGGAAAATCAATTGATGCTTATACATCTCTGCTGATTGAATTTAATCATAGATAGCTTACTTGTCTTTATGCTAATTACTCATTGCCAACATGTGATACACCTACGATAAAGGGAAATTTAAAAAAAGAAAAAAAAAAACAACAAGAGAGAATGGAATCTGAGAATGCTTCAGGTTGGAAGAAACTTTAGAGGTCATCCAGTTCCAAATCCTTGGCCAAAAGCAGGGACATATCCCTGTAGACCAAGATCCTCAGAGCCCCATCTATCCTGATCTTAAACACTTCCAGGGATGGATATACACAGTGAGTAACCTATTGCTGTGCCTCATCATCACCATAGTGAAGAATTTCTGTCTTATATCTAATTTAAATCTACACCCCTTTCAGTTTAAAGCCATTACTTCTTGTCTATCACTACATGCCCTTATAAAAAGTCTTACTCCAACTCTCCTGTAGGCTTCCTTTAGGTACTGGAATACAATTATATGGCCTATCCAGAGCCATTCCAAGCAAAGAAACCCCAACTCTGTCCCCCCAAAGCTTATCTTCATCAGAGAGGTGCTCCAATACTCTGATCGCCTTCATAGCCCTCCTCTGGACTCACTCCAAGATCCATGTCTGTCTGATGCTGGAAGCCTCGTTGCTAAATACAGTACTCCAGGTGGGTTTCACAAGAGCCTGAGCCATTCTGAACAGGTAGACATCTGCACTCAGTTTGTAGGTCAGTTACTTTCAGCTCACATACTGCTGCATAACATGTATATTCATACTTTCTATACGTGATGGTTCAGTGCGATGCAATTCAGTGGTGCTTAGCTGTTGTTCATAACTATACCATGAACTCAATGCTCATTAAGCAAATATTTAGGATTGAGGAATGGGGCTTTTCCTGCATGTATGAAAGATGCATGCTTAATGTCAAATAATCTTTTGAATTAAAATGATTATGGTAATAACCTGGAATGCTTGAGATTGCAGCGAAACTGCGTTTGCTAAGAGAAAAATTTCCAAATGAAAAAAAAAAAAAAGACAACCCGAAAATGAAGATAATACATAGATTCCAATAAGCACAGTCACTTTAAGTAGCTCTTCCAAAAGTGACATTGCTCACAGTCAGTTCACAGAACAAATGCAGTGAGAAGATAACTCAAAATAAAACCTGGGCCTCACATCATCTCCTAAAAGTCATGCAGTGTATTTTGAAGATGAGCAGTAAGAACACTCACCATTTAAAACTTTTCTAGAAGAAATAAAATTTTGAAAAATAGATAAACTTTTATTGCTCTGCTATTTGGTATAGAACTTCTTATTAGAGCTGAGTAAATCCATGAGGTGAAGGAAGTTCCTTCTCTAAATTGCATCAACTCTATCTTACATACCTATGGAGAGTCTAGCCAACCTTAAATAAATCAACAGGCACGCATCACTTAACCAGAGGGAGCAGCAGCTGCTCACATACAGCTGTACCTCACTGCCAAACAAGTGTTTCCACTTTTATTTGCAGGTTGACATTTGTTTCTCTGTGCTTTTACTCTCTTCCTCACTTACCAAACATTACCCTATGCAGTACACATTTGATAGGCCTCAGGAGGACTGTCCAGCAAAGAACAGGTTTATGTTTGGTGGAGGGAGAAACGCCAGTCAGCATGTATGTCACAGGCTGCAGGAGGACAGACTGAAGCATCCCAGCTCATACTTAGAAGTTTATACTTCAAGTGGAGATAGTGAGGCACTGGAGGCTAATTGTATACTGATGGAGAAGCGCAATGGATCTGCTGGATTGTTGCTTTGGTCAGAGACCAACATCTCTCCTCCCTGACCTGTGAGGGACAAGGGAGTCTCCTTGTTTTATCCTGCTGAGTCTCATTGCTAACGTACTTGCCTGGGACAGCAGACTGCTCTTAACATCTCATTAACATGTAGGAACTAGGAAAAGAGTGCAGCCAAGTACACAAAGCTGTTAGAGTATCTAAAGGTACAACTCAGCATCAAGCAATTAGAAAAATGTCAACAGACTTATGAACCTAAAATTCAAAATCAAGGAAAGCCAAGTACCTTCCTTTCTTTGACATACTGGAACTGCCATGGGTTGTTACCTGGACCTAACACAGGCTGGTACACAGAGGAAAAATATTTAGGTTACAAACCAATCTCATAAAGAAAGAGATGATCTTTATAATTATGCTACATAAAACCTGGCACAATAGCACTGATAACTATATACAACTACTGGTTCAGAGAAATCCACTCACTGAATGCATGAGCCATTAGCAGCACTATGCTCTTTCATATCTCCAATATATTCTCAGGACATAAATACCATTAACTGATATTCCTGTTTAATGCACTAGGATAAAATTAAGTTTATTATTAGGAAACACAGAATCTATACTGCACTCATGCTCTGAATAGTTATTTCTAGCCAGACATGTGCTACAATGTCAAACATCTCACCATCATTTATCTTAATATCATTTCTTTACTTTCTGCCCTATGGCTCTGTGCACAGCAGGCAGCCAAACGTGTGCTTTTAACTTGAGATCCATTATCTTTTCTCACACAGCTTGAGGTTTTGGCAACACCTCATATCACTCTGATTATTCAGGGCCTAATCCAAAGAAACCAGCTGATGTGGAGCCTTAGTGTTTGCCTTGCTCTTAAGCAAGGTGTAAGAATACAATGCAAAAACCTTGCATGGACATCTCCCCTAAAGATAGTCTCAAAAGATCACTGCAGTATATTTTGCTTTTTTCATGGCCCTTGTGTACTGCCTTTAATTAGTCTCTCCTTTTCCAAATGCTGTTTTATTATCTCCACACAGTGTTTCACAGTCTGAGAAGGATCGTGCATGTGTTTTCAGCTAGGTTTCAAAATTAGTGAGTGTAATCCTTTACACTCAAGAATGTCAATAACAAAAAATTGCTTTATGCCCTGTCCTGCAGCCAACGTTAGGAACAGCAATCTGCTGCTAATGCAATGTGTTATGCTTCAGGAGCTCAGGACCTACTTGCAACACGGACTATTGCTGTGCAATTCCCAGGGCCTCCCCTCTCCTCTAAGAGCTGCTTTGATATGAGGAGGAATCCACATTCTTCGCAAAGATATTTGTAAAATATTCAGTTACCTTTTCTACATAGCAAGTGATAAGCCCCAGCCTGAATAAACAGACTGAGAAGACTGGTAGAGATATTAAAGAAAGCAGTACAGTGCCCAGTATCATTGCTGGACAGAAAGTATGAACTGAGCAAAATTACAGCAAGGAAGTATTCCCTATTCTGCAGCAAAGTGAAAACAGCTTCACAAAAGTATGTTAGTTCATGGTGTGTGCCCATGTTCTCTCCCATTTTCATAAGCTTTTCTGTTTAATTTGTGTAGAAATAGACTTGATAAGCTCTGGACTTTCCCCCAGTCTGCACATTAAGTACAACATGTGCTTTCATTCTAAAATTAGAGAAAAGCCTGCAGAAAACTATGAAAAAAAATACTCTTTGTTAATTTCTAGACATGGAGCATGACATCGCATTGTATCCTACAAACTAGGCTTCTTAGCGAGACCATATCTTTTATGATACACCCAGAGCAATCCATCATTCCTGTTTAAAACACCGGATACAGGGTCCTCACTTATAACCCCCATAATGCATAAACTAAGAAAATCCAGCTCTGAATTTGTTTTGAATCAATTAGAAAGTGGTTTATGTCATTTTGCTATAATGAATCACTCCAATTTAGGCTGAATCACTGCAGAACATCTTGCTAACTCTGACATTTTCCAGGAAAAAGCTTTTTCTTCTAACTACAGATAGTTACCTAACGAGCACAACCCAATAATGTATTCTTGTGCAGGTAAAGAACAGAGCCATCTGCATTCACACACATAATAAAATCAATACCACAGCTTTTAAATAGAAGTAAATTTACATTATGGCCTTGCAATTCACAGGTTGTGGTTTCTGCCTTTTTTAAGTATGAAATGAAACAAAATGGAAAATGAAGAGAAATGTTAGTTTGCAGTTATCATAAATGTCCTTTTAATCAAATAATTTATTTGTTAAGACAACAACATGAATTTAACAGAATTCCTCAATAAAAGAAGTAAATAGATATATAAAAATATAAAAATATATTCAATCAAATTTTTACAAAAAAGGCAAGGATTCTAAATCAGATTATTACTGAAATGGGAAGACAACAGGAAATGCAAGTTCTCAATTTCTTATAGTATAGCAGCAGGAAATTGGCAAGTTGAATGATTTTGAAATATGCTCTGAGTGAAATATTCAGTCAGTTGGTTAAAATTAGCGTTATGCCTTCATCAGGGAATAAATATGGCTAAAAAAAAAAAAGAGCCAGGCTGAGAAACCTTAATATCTTGGGGTGCTAAGGTTCTTATTTAAATTCCTTAAACAAATAGACTTTCTTTATTGTACATCTAGGCACCTAACTTACCTTTCCTCTTTATTTTTGGTATGTTCTGACACTTCTACTGTGCCCCTTTTTGAGTTCAGCAGCACAGTTTTGCCCGCTAGCTTAAAGGTCAAAACCACTCTAATGTGACTAGTAAACAGAGGCAGTCACCTTCCACTGACATAATTTGGAAATATGCAGTGTCAGCTTCTGTTCTTGCGCAATGAGTAAGATGACTCCTTTGACTTCAGTGCATGAACAACTGTGACATATGTTAGTACAATATGTATGGCAGAAAATGAATTGTATTGAATGCAGCAGTAATTACTAGCAGTTCAAAAGCAGTTCTGAAGCCATGGCAAGGAAAACTTTAATACTGCCTATAGGAAATCTGAACTCCTCATTCAATTACATATTATACTGTTCTTTTTGTTTTTTTATTTATCTATTTTTGAGGGAATTTACTTTCTTAATATTAAGATTACTGTTTGGGGAAACTATTAAGCAAACAAAGACCTATGAGCTTTTCTAGCATTAATGACATCTGTAAAAATGAAGCTGAAAGAGATCTTGAAATGTTCTCTGACTGAAGCCACTATTCCTGAGGCAGAATGAAATTATAATTTCCAGGAAATACGGTGTAACTGTTTATTAAAAGAACACAAGTGGAAATTCCAGTCTTCTAATCCAACCCGAATAATCAGAAATTTTTTACTAAAACAAAACCTTATTCCAGATGATATTCAGCTCTGCTTTTCCTATTCCAGTAGGCATGAAAAGAAGTTTTATCCTGAAGCACTTGCAGACCCTGCAGAAATATCTCCTGTCTTCACCACATTTTTTCTTTATTAAATCAAACTAGTATTTCCACAATAGTTTAGGCCACAAAATTCAAGACTCTGGAATATCTGCATATGTCTTTCTTGAAGTGGATAGTGTTTGACAGTGCAGAAACATTGCCTTAGCCAAGATGCTTCTGGTGTTGGAAAACCTGTGGGTATTTCCATCACATCCCCAAGAATATCTTATGATATTAGGCTTTTTTTTCCCAAAAAATATAACTTCACTGAAACTTAGTAGTGTCCTTTAGAGTTCAACTTGGTAGTTAAATACTAATCACTATTATGAAAATTATTTCCAGGACTTGCCTTGTAAGGCTCTTGGGTTAGTTACATCTTTCATATCTTTTACACCTTTAACATTCTGACCTCCATTCACTGACATACTCGAGATATCTAATTAATGCAAGAGTACAAGATCAAGTATGGAGATCAGGTAAGGAATAGTATGGAGAAAACACAATTTCCTGTGTAATTTCTAACACCTCATTCTACTTTGAAAAGACACCTCATTCTACTTTGAAAAGACAGGCTACGAAGACATATAGCAGAAAATCAAATAAGAATTGCAAATACAGGGATGAAAGATAACATACAGAAGGTACACAAAAATCTGGGGAAGGAGAAGAAAGCATTGAATCTGGAACAAGCTGCCCAGTGAGGCTGTAGAGTCTCCTTCTCTGGAGATATTAAAAATCCACATGGACACTTTGCTGTACAACTTAATCTAAGGTTTAGTGTTAACAAACAACTAAACTGCTTCAGTATGGAGTTTGGAGTCAATGATCTCCAGAGGTCTCTTCCAGCCCCTAGAATTCTGTGGCTCTGTTATTCTGCGAATAAAAACAACCCCCAGCACACAGAACCACAAAGGTTACAAATCTCTGCTTTACCACCATTTAAGCAGATTAAGTCAGAATTTGATTCAGTTTAAGTTCCAACAACAAATTAATCTCCATCTGTTCTACACTATAGTTTACTTGTGATGATTCTATCTCCAATTTGCTACATCTGAAAAAGTTCAAAAGATGGCTCAAAGTGCATCAAATTATTTTAAAACTCTCAAGATACTGAATCTCAAATGCAGGATATTTTGGGCTTGAAACCAACGTAAACATAGACGAACTGTCTTTCAGGTCACCAGGACTGTAAATCCAATACCTACTTGGAAGATTCTCTGGGGTTGTCAACTGTTATGTTAACACTTTGAATGAACAGCAATCACTCAATTAGCACAGGAAGGCAGAAAAATCCAGAGACTGAGGGATCTTTAGTATCCTGCATCCTGTTCTGAAGAGCCAACTACCAAACCAGTAGCTTTCCAGCTATAGCTGTAAGACTCATTCCTCTCTCTAAAATCCTTCCTTATTATTTGCAACATAATTATCATGGCAACCAGAAGTATTTTTAGTATATTATTTTTTATAACTCTGGAAGTGCAAACAAGCCCTTCACATTTTGTACTCATTTGAACAATGTCACCAGTAACCTTCAATAAAGAAATGACATTATATTGTATGGTACATGTTATTCCCTGTTTGTTCAGTCATAAACCTTTCGGTTCTGGTTTGTCCTTGGAAAGCAAACAAAGAAAATAAAATCTCAGAGCCCGGTGTTTTGTTGGAACTACTGTAACTTAATTTAAAAGTTTCATCTACCAAGATGAATCACCACAAACTGAATAATAAGGATCTTGTTGACTCTTCAAATTGTTCCTTCAATCTATGTTAATAACATGTATATAGTCTGGTATTTATACAGAGTGGCACTGGATATAATCAAAGCTTCGTATGTTATACTGGAGTCATTTTCACTTTAATATTATATTATATGTAAATTGCTTGTGTAAAGATCAAAAAAGAATAACACAAATTATAAGATTATTATAAATACCATAATTGTGAAAGAAGTAACAATTATTTCCCAGCCAACATAAAATTTCAGACATTTCAATATGTTGGTCATTGTAAGGTATGTTAGATTGACTCCAAAACAAGTGGATGAGAACTTTTTGCCCTGGTTTCCTTTAATAACTGCTTTTTGTTGCAAATCAAGCCACATAATTACCAACTATGTAATTGTTCAGAAATAATAGAAGAAGTTTTAACAAGATAAGCTTTATAAATAAAGACAGAACTGAAAAAATAGGGTGTTGGTACGTATCTACCTTGATAAACACTTCTGAAAAGTAATCATTTTTCCAATTATGTTCATTCTCCAACAGTAGTGGAAAAGGTATTGATTTTAATGAAAAGAAAAACAGACAAAACAAAAAGTCATCAATGAGATCCATTGTTGTTTTGAATGAATAGTTTAAGTCTTGGCTAGATGGAAAATTTCTGTGCAGGCAAAAACAACTGCGCATACACAACAGAAACCTGACTGTTCTGCCACAGGTTTATGCTTGTCCTTTCCCTTGGTTCTACCTACATGTTGCAAGCTGCTGTGCTATTTTTCAAGCATGCAGAAGCCTACCTGTCTAAACGTACAAAAATAGCTGTTCTGCTCAGCTCTTGTTCCAACAAGAGCATGCCTAACTCAGTAGCTAACACACAGTTAAAATTTACAGGAAAAGAAACATCCAGCGCCACGATTGAAGTCAACCAGATTATGTCTGCATTTTTGTCTTGAACTCAGCAGAATGCTCCATTTGATATAAAGTCCTGATGCATTCAGCCCTAAATAGGGCTTCCAGCTTCTAGGCGAACGTTCATGTTTTTTGGTATTTCCTATCATTAGACATACTAAGAACTCTCTGACTGGGACTTAAACTAAAATTCACTACCATGTAGTGTAATGGAAGTTGTTGCCAATGCCATCCACGCTGCTATTAACAAAAACAAAATAACTCTGCTCACTCTTCATCCAGAGAGTTTTGGATGAAGCCATGTATTATAAAGACAAATCAGGATAAAGAAGGAAGCAAGAGACATTTGTGTCTGTCACCACTGAGGGACAATACAGGTGCTGGCTTTGCAGAATAGACCTCAGAACAGTCCAGAACAATTTGAATGTGTAAAATCCTAGGACTCTGAATGAAATCCCACATTATTATCCTAACTATATTGAAAAAATGCCTTGTTGCAAGTCCTGGTAATGAGCTGGTAGCAAAGGCCTGCTGTCAGAGTCTGAGAGCTCTGCTTCCATATTTCATAGACTTTAAATGAGAATTCTGAGATTACGGGGTATGAAAGCGCGGCCTTTAACTGGATAAGCATGCCCTTATGGATCAGGATGCTGAGGTCTGTGCATTGTATTAGAAGATATGAAGATATCAAACAACCCCTGTATTCCCCATTTCAGTCTAAGAAAACTTGAATAATGTACACTATGTGACCTAGCTCAGAGGTGACAAGCTTCGAGATATAGCTCTTGAGTATTGACATCTTGCATGTAATCACGAAGACAGTAACTTTGTAACTTCAGGCAATTAGGGTGTGAGATAAAATAACTACATAAAGAACATTAAAATTCACATGATCTGGATACTTTAATGCTTTCTCCAGGGTTCTTACTTCTGACAGTGGCATGTAAATCCTATTTTGTCAAATTTAAACTGAGTTTTGACAGGACATACTGCAGTAAGTCTGTTGGTTAATCCATTTTTCTTAAAAAAGTGTAAAGATTAACAATGAAGTTCAATAACTTGCAAAAAACTGCTTCTGCTTTCATGCTGGTTTGATTTCTGCATATGCACATTAAATGATACAGGGGAACTTAAGCACATAGTTCCTACTACAGTTCTGGGAGTTACATATGACAGACTGCTTTGTGATGTGCTTATAGCTGGAAGGTTTATATGCTTGAAGTAGTTATATTTTGGCAGGAAGAAAAAAACACTGTGCTACTTAGAAGACCATCTCAAAATGAAATTGCTTAGACGACTTTCACTTCACTTCTAGTTAAAAGACAGATTAAAAGCTTTTTAATTTTTCTTTTTAACACACTGTTGCAGGTATAAATTAACAAAAGGAACAGAACAAAACTAATGTTAATATCTGAATTAAATATCTATTGATACTTCTTTATTTAGTCCTAAATTACATATTATTTAGTAGTGAATCCTAAAGTTTCTCCAAAAGGACAATAGTAAAGAGCAAGCTATCTCCATGTTAAAAATGATATGGAGAAACATATGACCCAAAATCTAGGAAAATAATTGAGAAATAATATTGTATTACAAGCTGTTCCTGGTATATCCTTTTTCTTTCCAAGCATGTCAAAAAACTGTATGCATATCCGCATGACACAAAGTGTCCTTTACTTGTAGATGAAACATGGAAGGAATCTAGGAACTGGAATGGGAGTAGTACTATGTCGGTTATTTTGCATGGCACTGATTAAGACAAACACATCACTGTGAATTTTCAGCCTGATATTTTCTATATTTATTCACTTCTTTTTCTTTTTACTTTGACAGAAAAACCAACATGTCCTGGTTTATATAGGAAGTCATATTACTGGGGAAATATTCAGGTTTCTGACTGCAAGTCAATATCTGTTGGTATCAGTGAGTTCTTTCTCATTTGCTGATGCAACAGGTCTATAAAACCTCAAAGATTAAAGAATTCTGCTTTCAAAATTAATGAAGAACTACTTTTAATGTAACTGTAACTGTAGGTATTCAGCATTTCTACTAGGAACTTACTGAACTAGGAAGACCTACAAACGTTATAAACATGAGGCAAATGGTTCACAGCAAGCAGTACAGGTAAACCATTTTCTTTTCATTACAAAGGATTAACACCATGCCTGTCATCAGATATTATTTCTGAGCTAAAGAACAGGATATTATTGAAATGTTCTAACATAAAAGATTGCCTGATCATATTCCAAATTTAATCTGCATCCATCTGTATGCTTTTTGCATCTCTTTCATCCTACAGGCCTCTGTAGATTCTGTGTTTAGATGAATGAGCTCTATATGGATGATACTGCTATTTAAGTTCATTCAGTCTCCACTGATTTATATGAATCTTTCTTGAGAGAGAATAGATTATTATACACATTCCCAAACCACACAGCATGATGTTTTATTTGGATATTTCATATCCTGTAGTATTAGTCTAGTAGGACAAAGACAATAAAAGTGCTACCTGTGTGACTGAATTTTATACAATTATTCATTAAATCAATTTAAATTTAAATTGTTTTCCTGAAATTGCTAATAAAAACCTGCAGTAGAAATATATAAATCCACAGGGTGAATAAAAAATGAATAGGAAATCTTTTTTCAAAAAAAAAAAAAAAAAACTTGTCTAAAGAAAGCTTAAGAGCAACTTTTTTTTAAGGAATATTTTATGAGAAAGAACATTTAATAACGGTTATAAGCTTGCTGAAAAATTGTGATATTCAAACCTCTTTTGTCTGACCAAGTGTAAAGATAAGTCTGAATTATGTTCCCTGGAGTAAAAACTTCCCAAAAACTAGATCAAGAGCATATTCTCCTGCATTCTTGATAAAATAATTACACTTCCTTTAAAATGAAGTGAAAAGTCATGCAGTATCTCATCTCTATTTCAAGCTTCTAGCTCTTGCCCTTGTTTTCTTTTCTTTTAAAGTGTTGAATAAGGTTTATTGTCCTACCTGCATGGAAATAGATTAAATACGCAAACTGTATAACCCCAAACCTGTAAAGCAGTCACAGGTTACAGCAGCATTTACACACAAAAAATGCTAAATTTGTGAAAATGACACACTTTGAAAAGCTGTCTTCTAGTGTCAAACATTCAAATGTCCTCCTGCAGTGAACAGTACAGTATCCAACCAAGGTGAAATACTCCCACATTTCTTTACCGAACCTCTGTGTCTTCTCCCCATTTATTACCTCTCCAATAAGAATAATTCTTTGTTTCCTAAGTACTCTGTTGCAGTCTATGATGCATGACAAGGTAATTCAGTTTTTCTGCTGGTAAGCGAACAGTTGGCCATTTACCCCTTAATAATTTACAGTTGTGAACTGTTTGTTCACCTAGATGTCACGCTTTGAGTTTCTGAGGATAAACATAACATCTGAATACCTGAATGCCAGAAGGATTTTAATATAGTCTGTTCTGATTCAGTAGATATTAGTTTTGTTTGCCCTTCAGCTTGTTTTCCACACTACAATATAATAGATTCATTTGCAGCACATTTTTTTCTTTAATTACTTGTTTCAAATATGGATTCCCTTCATTTCCTTGGACCAAATTTTCCAACTACTATGGAATAATTAAGAGTCTAATTTTAGATTATTTTTATTCAAGGATTTAGCTAAAAGTCTCAAAAACTGGAGGAGAAAGAGAAGGGAACTTAATCCATGTACTGAATTCTCTCTCTGGATTCCTTGAGAGTTCCCATGTTTGATCTTTTCACAGACATTGCAAGCTTTTTCTACAGCTAAACTAATGGATTTTTAAATTTCTGTTATGTTTGTTGTTTTTCATCCTCAAATATTAGAATCACTGTGGCCTCTATCAAGTCTAAAGGGCATTTGTTTTCTGTATTAACAGATTTCATAACATTGCTCTTTGCCATTTTTATTTCACCAGTTCCTACCTTTAGTTCTTTTGTGACTGAACAATACAGTTTTTGTTTTCACTGCTCAGATAATTTACTAGTAATTTTTTTTGCACTTCGTATCAATTTAAGAACAATTTCAGACCTTGTTTTTGATCCTTAATTCCTTTTTCTCTGTCAGTATATAGCTCACTTGATTTCACCTTATTATACCAACATAAAACCCATACAATGTTTGTCATTTCAGATTATTAGAATTATTATGACTTCTAAGTACATTAAGTACAAGTAGATACAATACAGAAGAAGAAACACTCATTTTACATACAAATAAACAGAAAAACAGAATTGCTTTAGATGACTCTTTAAACGAGGAGGTAGCATATATTGACAGCTTAGACATATATTGCAGTGGAATGTTGGAACTCCCACATATTGATTATTCTACACCATTCTAAGGCAATAATTATTTCTTATAATGAGAGCACGCCTATTATTTTCAGGATTATTTTTTCCTTCTTGTCCAAAGAGCCTTTCAGCAAATTCTGATATTGGAGTGTGTGAAGAGGAACAAGCCAATTGCCACCAAGGAAACTTTGTATTCAGTTAGCCACTGACTGCATTTTCAGGCTGTCCAGGGTCACTTCCTTCCACAATGTCAGCAGTGCCATTCTTAGCACACAGTTTGCATCAATGGTGAATAAAGTATAGGATGCAATAAATGACCGCACATTTGCTTTGACTCTGAAATGCAGCTTAGTGATTTGATAAAATCAATAATAATTTACTACAGTTGTGTCAGTGCTATGAATGTTACTCTTTTTTGTTGTTGTTGCTTGTTTGTTTTGTTTGTTTTGTGTAAGAGGGAAAAGTGAGAACAAATCCTAAGGAAAAAAAGTGAAATTAGCATTTGATTTTCCAAAGTTTTACATACTCTAATCTGCTATGTAAATTCACCAGCTGTAGCTGGAATCACTTGCTCTTGACCTGCTCAGCTCCATCTGGAGCTGAACATGGACTTCAGCTGTAGGTATTAGCTATTGAAATGTGAATGTGGTTTTGTTACTCCACATTCATGGTGATCATGAACCAGTAAGGTCTCAGTCAAGAAGTCTGAATACCATAAAAGCATGGATGCATTGTCTACATCTGTTGGCCACCCAAACCCAAATACCTTCAGCAGTTTGATTGTGATTGAGAAATTTCACAGTAATCGTGAACAGGGAGATGAGGAGACCAAACTCCCAAGAAAAGATAAGAAGGCATATGAGGTAATGCCCCCTGCCATACCTACTGTTTACAGAGAGCTGCTGATTTCTCTGCCTTTCTTACGTGGCCCTTAAATGCTGTTCCTTGTTACTGCTTAATACTTTCTTGTAGGGAATATTAAGGGAAGTCGAGACTCCCTAAAAAGTAGATATGAATCTCAGAGAGACTTTTTACAGCTAGCTACCTCCATTTCTAAATGAGACTCTCTCATTAAGAGCATGCTATTCCAATGTCTCCCAGAGGCTGCCTTAGCATTTTGAAATCAGCAATATGGCGGCTAAAGAATTACAGTTTTCCTCTGTGTTTGCAAATACACAGTCCTTGGTAGGCTGTCATTTTACTGAAAGGAGGAAAGAGAAAAAAAATAGACCAGGATATCTGAGATACAGAAGTAGTTAAGGAAAAAAAAGTAATTCTCAAATCTATATTTAGATTAAAAATAATGAGGTCTAAACCTTTTCTTAAATATTTAGGTAAATTTGTTTCTAATTTTGTAAATCAATGAATTATATATCTTTAAGTAAATAAATCACATTGTTTTCTTTAGGCATGATAAATACTGTGAGTCATCTCAGATAATACAGAACATAAATCCCACTGATTTTCCACAAGAAGAATTCAAAGAGACTGTTATTTTTAGGTCAGACAAATGTGAAGGAACAGAGTTTGTCTTCCACTAGACTGTGGTGGGTCAGATGAAGGTTGGTGTCATTTAGCAGCAAGAAACACAGAGTGCTTTTCTCTAACTGAAGGTACAAAGCACACTGAACTCCTGGACCAAAAGCAAACCCCTTTAGCAGAACTGTTTTGCTGGAAGGTGGCAGCAATATATAAAAGTAAAAATCTTGTCATTAAATTCAACTTTCCAGATATGGCTGACATCTGTTGAACAGAAAGATGAAACAGCTTTTACTCCTGTCTCCAAAAGACCATGATACTAGCTTTGTGTATTGATTAGGGGAAAAAACACAAACCTGTAAGTCCATCTGAACCAACTGTATAAATGCTACCTGGTATTCTTGGAAAGGTAGCTTTCACTCCTCCAGTTCTTCTGTTTATACCTCTCATGTCATTATGATTTATGGCAAAGGTGACTTAACTCTACACCTGTGAACTCCTAAATCTTGTAGCATGTGCTGTGGAAGCACTGACAGTTTTATTACTCACACATAGCACCTCCCTTAACAAAGAAATAAATAAAAGCAATTATAACAAAAGCAGTAAAAAACCTTTCATCAGAAGCACATTTGTAGTCCAGGTATACATTATTATGAACAACTTATCCCAACACTTATTTTTGATATTATTTGGTCAATTGGCTCACATAACAACAGCCTAACTTAAACTTTAATACTTCCACAGGTATCATTTTTTTTTCTGTACGAGAACCAGCAACAATTTTTTTTCCTCAAGAAAGTAAATTAATGGAAAGTCATGAGTTTCAGGGTTTTCTTACAATGCAATGTTTTTTTCAGAGAGTAGCACGTGGCACTGAGATGGTATGATTGGGGTTCAAGATTCTTCTAATTTTTTGATGAATTTTATGGAGACTAAGCAGTGGATGTAGCACAGTGAGGTGGTGGATGCTGTGTTTTAGCAGTGGTGACAGCAGCAGTAAGTCACCACCACTGGTGCAGATTTTTATGAGCACAGCATGCAGGCTCTTGTTCATCACTGGTGAAAATGCACTGCTGATGGTGGTTGACTGATGAAAAACTGTTTTGTGGCTCAGAATTTGCTCTATCAGAGTTATTGTGATCTTTGTAGTTTCCAAGGAATTAAATAGAAAGCATTACTTCTGGAGTGACCTACATGTATTCAGAAAGATTTAACATCAATGCTTTTCTGTTTTAATTTAGAAAAGAATGGAATTGTTTATCTGCAGTGAAACCACACTCCTGCTGACTTAGGATAGGAATACTTCTGCAGTTGCAAATATGGTACAGTGTATGATCTGACTGCCTGGCAGGATCCATCAATACTGAAATAAGTGCTCCTTAAGCTGTAGAAAGTTAGGCCTCAAATTGTCTTATGCGCAGTCAAAAATAAATACAAATAACTGATTTTTTTCCATCTTCCTTTCTGTAGGAGAAATAGCCTACAATTTGTATGTTTTCAGAAGTTCATCTTAAAGTAAAGAGACTACAGAGGGGAAAATAAGAATTGAGGCTGTCACCCAGTTACGTCAGTGTAAAATCAAGAGGATTAATCTAAACAGTTTTCTTTAAAGGCAGAGGTAAGGTTTAATTTGTTTACTCTGTAACAGGCAGAGCTCCTACAGTCTACTGTTCAGAATTCAATGGAAGGCAGTAACAAATCACTGGGAAGACACTCCTTAAAACACCACAGCCATTTTTTCAACAACTGGCAGAACAGAACCTCCACTGAATTTCACCCATCAGCTGAGCAGTCACCCATTGCATTGCTTCACTTATCTCCTGGTAAAAGAGATTTTTCTTATCTTTCCAGCTGAAGAAACAAAGCAAGGACTGAATCTCTAGCATTTAGCTTCCAGAGATGATAGGTTCATTCTACTTCCCTAGAAGAAAGCCCAAGCTATAAGTGAATTGCCAAAAAAGAAAGAAGTGAAATGAACATAAGAATGAGAAAATGGTATTTTTGCTGAAAAACTGATACTTCTATTTTGAATGGGAGCTTACTAGCAATACCATCTAGCATAAAGCTGAAAAGCACATGGTTTAAGTTCGTTTTGTTGAAGGAAAAAACGAAACAATCCCAAACTCACCAACAGTTTCCAAACTGTCAGCTGAGCAGCTATTCAAACTCATCTGACTTGCTTGCAGAATAAAAATGTCTCCTTACTGTGCTGCCCAAGCAGGATAATAGCAATTTCATTTAAGCTCCGCAGAAAGAACAGTTTAAAAAGATTAAATAAAGAAATGCAATGTGGTAAGTACTTACTTCCCTGTCTGCCATGGGTAAGTTATGTCAAATTATGCCTTTTCATCAGGCTGTTTTCCACAGCTCTAATGTTGCATTTTATCATTTTTTGAGCTGCCAGAAGCAAGGAATCAAACTATGAAAGCCTTGTCTTTCTGCTTGGGCTGCCAGAAAGGGACACTAGTTGCCTGTTGGCAGTTGCCTCTGTTTCTGTTTCTATGGGATAAGGATTAACATCAGCACTACTTCCCAGCTACAATAAACCTCTCCCACTGCTTATTCCCTTCCTCCAATACTATTATTGCTAACATCAAAGTGGTCTTCTGAGGCTTTGTTTAGAATAATAAATTGAATGTGCTTGATATTGGGTTATCCAAATAAAGACTAATTAAATAAAACACCAAGACCCTAAAAGGATCATGAAAGTGAAGACAGGAAGAGGAATCCAAATAACCTCACCTACTGCAAGGGCTGCTCTTATGACTATCAGAGCAGAATGGCTGTCCCCAGTGAGAAAACTGTCAAGGTGACTCAGTTCATTGAGACAGAACATAAATCAAGTGGAATGACCTCAGGATGCTTTCACACACATATTGAAGGATTTAAGAATGAATGGGAGGAAAATGTTTGAATATTACTTGTTTTTCCGGAAAGTGAAATCTGAGAAACATCTACATGAAGATCAAGAGAATTTCTAAGTGGATTTTGGATATTATTAGTTTTACAGAGGTCAAGGAGTAGCTTGTTTTTGGATGAAGATTTCCTTTGAAGAGAAAACTGCAGTGGCAGCTAATCCAGCAATTACCTTCCTGATTACTTGTGAGACTATCTAAATGATGTGCCTATCTCCATGATTGCACAAAAGGGTAGAGGGAGTTTGTTTCAAGGTGAAAGAATTTGATCCTTTCCTGATAAGAGAGGTAAAGGAGAGAAAGATTTCACAGAGTATGAAATTGGTTAGGGAAATTTGCCTTAAGCACCTGAAGATAGCCACAAGGGAACTAGAATGAACTCCTTTGAATAAATCACCATCAGTAATAGATCTGCTTCCTTTAGCAAAATGACTTTTAGGCTGTGTAGTAAAATAAAAAGATAGAATGATATTGGGGTGTAACTTACCCTAACTCTCATTTAAGTAAAGTCAATATCTTGAATATCACCTTATACAAGCATTGCTAGAAGTTTTTAATCACTTCCTTGCTTGATTGAAAGAAAGCAGAATGATAATCTCTGTACAGAGAGCTGCTGTCAGAAATAGTAGCTAGAAGGCTGCATTAATAGAAATCACTGTTCCTTGATGACCACCTATTCTTCAATCCCCTCAGGATTTTGGAAAAAGTATTTTAGATTCATAGACGTGGCAGCTAAAAGGAGCAATTACCATCATCTAGTCCAACTTGATGCCTCCCAGAGGCCAAAGAACACCATCCAGGTGTTCTTCCTTTGTGCTCATAATTCTCAAGCTATAATGTCTTTTACAACACTATCTACTTTTGATTTAAAGACTTAAAGATTATAGTGAGTTTTCCAAAGTAGCTAGATTAAAATTTGGACTTTATAATAGCCATTAATACACTTTTTTTTTAATTCAATCAATTTGTGGGCAAGAGTCCTATTAGCTTGAGGTTCAAGAATGGCCAGTTGTATTACTGAGAGGATTTACTTTTAAAGAAGTTGATCAAAGCATTTGACAATTCATCAGAATTCTTGTGTAAGGAATGCCCTGTAGGTTACATAAGTACATCCATTTACATCAGAAAACACTTTTTTATGGAACTTTGAAAGCTGTTTCTCAGAAAATTGAAAAATTTGAAGATCTTGTTTACATGTTTTAACTGTAGAGATGAATTACAATGATATTTCTCTATTTTTATTAGAAAATAGAAGAGTCTCTGGAAAATTTTCAGATAGCTTTTAAGAGCTCTGCCTCTAACTTCTTCCAAATATATCACAAATATATGCATAAGTTTTCTTATATTATAGTAAGTACAATGAGTTCAAGATGCAGGACGTAAAAATCATATATATTTGAAATTAAACATAAGCCAAACTGTTTGCTTCAAAAGGCTCTCTAAGGGGAAAGAAAAAGAAAAAAAAACAGTAAGTACGAATGCTTACTTTGATGTTAATGGAAAAACTCATGCTAACTTTCAAAGACATTGGAATAGGCCCACATTTTATCTTGAAGTCTCCAAGTAATATGTTTGAACAGATCCGTGAGGCTGCAAATTCTCAGAATGACAATCCAAAGAATAAAGAGAGAAATGTTTTCAGAAGTGACAGACAAGTAAACTGAAACATTCTGGATGTTCCTGAGAGAGAAAGTACATAGATTTTTACTTGCAGGAAACCTCTCATCTGGTTTCACACATAGCATCAGGATTCTGATTCTCGTTGAAAAAAATTCATAGGCTAAAGACCCCTGAGATCTCGTCCTCAGAAGTCATGGAGAACTGTAGAATAGAAGCCGTATTTTTTCTCTTACATAAATTTCTTACCATTGCTATTTCAAGGTCAACATGAGTATTCCCTGGCCAAGTTCAGGATTATCTATGTTACATGTTGTGAGTGGCCCTAACTCATAATGTTACCTCCCACGTTCTCATGACAGCTCAGGTAATAAAAAATGTTCCAAGCTGCTAGGCATTATGCATGTTTCACCTGCTGTGGGTCACCCACTGTAACCCTGAATGTGAAAGATGTACCTCAAATGTTAGACTGTTGATTCCCTTCCCTCCTTCTGAGGTACACTCTCTGCTCACTGATATTCATAAATAATAAAAGAAATTCAGATACTACAGTTAAAAGTGAATACCATACAGATGGAAGTGCAAAGATAAAACATTAGAACAAAAAAAACCAAACAAAATCAACAACAAAATGAAATTTAAAATATTTGTGACATGCTTTATTTTATAAAGTTGTAAGGAAAAAAATGTGACTTGCGTTTATAGTTATCCTCAGGACTTCTGCAGGATTAGACAACGTGAGTACATTCTAACAGACGGAACCATTGCTTAGATAAGATGTTGTGAGATAAAAAGAAAATCACATTCAGATACTGTTACCAGGTAGAGAGTCAATAATTGGTTTGCATCTTTTAAACCAAGGAATCGATTTACACAAAAAGTCAATGAAATAAATCAAACAATTTTGTACACAGTCCTCCACTCCCAGTGAGGAGCTGCAGCCACCATGACGGCTCGCCTCAGCTCCTCTGCTCTGGCTCTAACAGACCCAGGGACCTCAGCCACAAGTCACACACCTTGGCCTTGAGACCCTTCCCCACTTCTTTAGCCTTCCTTTGGACACTCTAATAGTTTTATGTACTTCACATACTCTGGTGCCAAAAGCTATACACAGTGCTTGAGCTGAGGCAGAGCAGAGTGGGACAATCCCTTCCTAGCAGTGCTGGACCTCGTGCACCCCAGGATATGACCAGCTCTTTGGGCTGTCAGGATGAACTGCTGACTCATATTCAACTTGCTGTCAACCAGAACAGACTTTCTTCATGGCAACTCTCAACCCTCTCGTGTCCCACAGTCTCTATATTAACCCAGGGCTTCTCCATCTCACCTATTGCTGAAACTGTCATATCTTGAGGTACTTACAGATCAATAGATACTACAACTTTCTGCATCATCAAGAAAATGCAATACAAAGTAATGTACTAAACAGTGACAAAAACTGCAGTAGGGGCCAAATTCTGCTTCCATGCACTTACTGAAGGAAAGTAAACCTACTGGTTCTGAGGAGTCTGCTTTTCCCTCTCACTTGTGCTAAATGCCAGCATCGGCTGAGAGAAGGACAAATGAATTTTGTATTCATTTGGAGTATACTCCAATTTATGAGCTCCCAATGGTGAGGCTATTTTTTCCTTCAGACATTCACTTACTTTGTATGCTCTTAATTCTCTACGAATTACAAGTGTATTTATTTGTACACAGTATTAATTTTGCAGCAAACAACTGAGAAATGCTATTCACCAAGTATAATGCAAAGTTCTGCCCTCTTTTTAGGACAAATTTCACTTCAAAGAAACTACAAATTGGGAACACACAGTTTAGGCTTTGACTTAGATGGTCTTATTTCATATAACAGTCAGACAGAGCTTACTGCTGTGCTAGCATATGTTCATTGCAATCAAGAGTCATATTCTAACCAGTAAATTAATGGAGTAAATCTCAAAAGCCAATCTGATTTTGTCAGACTCAGTTCTTACATTCCTTAATTTTACCATATTTTTCTTTCAGTTACAGAGATATAAATAGGGCACAATTTAAGCAAAATTTGAGCAAAGTTCTTACTTCTAAAAGTTTGTGCAACAGCTCGGTTCCATTCTATACAACAGTGATTATCCTAATTTTCCCCAGTGTGAAAGCTAGAATCAGGCCTTTTGTTTAAAAGCTTTGCTTTGTAATTAAGCAGTCACACACGTAGCTAAAAGCAAGATCATAATACTCTATGCTGAAACATATAATTGAAGCTGGGACTGGGTCCTGTATTCAAAAGCCACCTTTTGTCTTTTATACAAGTATTTTTAGACTTTTTTAGTATGCAAATATACAGATGTGCTTACATCACTGCACTCTGCTGAATGAGTTATGTCAGATTTAACAAGAACTACATCTTTGTTAATTACAATACTTAAACGAAAATTGTAAAGCGTGTTGCCATACAGTTAATATGTAGGTTTAAAGCTCATGTTTGTACTAATGGGAGGAACTGGCTAGGTTACCAAGACCTACGTTTGACTGTGAGGCAATGAGACTGCTGCAAAGCCTGAACTGACCTAACATGTTGCTGGCATATCTGAGAGCAACAGAACAACCATGAAAATCATATTATTTACTCCAGACGCCTGGACTCCATCTTTCCATTCAAGGGAAACTAAATACCAGAAACACTTTCTTGGGAAGAGCTTACTCTCATCATGACAATACAAGTATTTGCTGAATAATATAGGCATTGAGATTTCCACTCAACATTATTTGCATATAGAAAAGCTTCAAGAAAATCATTCTGAACTGACAGAATATGGAAGATGAATGAATATAAATCAATGAAAGGATTATTTAAATGAGCTTACCTTTTCACTTTCGTATATGCTTCCTTTACAGTATCGATAAAATGTTTAGATGTTTTGTTTCCTTTTTCCTAATAAATAAATGAGTAGATTACTGCAGCCTCGATTTTATTAGTATAAATTCAAACTAGTTACATTTGCTTCATATAAACTTCAGATCGATTTATTAGATTTTGCAAATATATAGTTCCATGAGTTTCAGTGGAAGTTATATGTGAAAAGAAGTGAAAATCAGATCAGAATTTGCCTATTTAAAGAAGGTGTTTCCTAAAAGCAGCTCTTAAAAGAGAAATCCTCTGAAAAATACTGATCTCTATTACATTTTATTCTTTTTTTTTTTCCAAAAAATACTCTATGGTGTTTCTCTTACTACACCCACTGCTCAGCTCTGGCTGTATCCTCCCTTTTATTCCACCATTTTGTCAGCATTGCCTCACAAGATCTCTTACTGCTGGTAGTCTGCTCCTTCTTTGCCCGATGTGCTATGTGAAAGTGGCCTCCCTCTTTCTTTCCACCTCATTGACTCTGTAACTCATTTCTGAACATGTCCTTGCCTTCCTTTTTGCCTACAGCTCTTAATTTCTCTTTTTTCCTCTAATATTCTTTTTTTTAACTTGGCCAATATATTATTTACAACCACACTGCTTAGCACTCCAGGATGCAGCTGCACAAAAATAAATAATATAATAAATATAGGTATGACTTTCACTGCTTGGAGGTGAAATATTTTGAAGTTAGCTGGAGTTGTCCCTGAATGGCAGTTTCAGGTCCAAATGGAAAAAATCCTCCCTCTTTTACTCTTTCTCAATGGGACACAGTCGTTATCTATTGTACTTAAGATTCCCTTTCTGTAAGCACTCTGCCACATTTAGAATTTGTCACTGGAAATGAATATGTACAGGGCATTAACTAATTTTAGTAAATTACTTTCCTTATTGACTATCATGTCATACTGCAGTTTCTTTAATGTGAATTTTTGAATCCAGCTCTTCCATTTTTAATTAAAATTAGATATTTGGACATAATATTCTTTCTGGGAAGTATGCTCCTGTATTAAAGTTTGATGACTTCAGGCTGAGAAAGAGTAGACTGTGTTGACTGGAGTTTGAATGAGCCCTGGAATTTGATCACTGGCAAGAAAATCCCATGACATCTTCTATGTTTGGTCATATAAAATGCCATTTTCCCTCTGTTTGGTATAACATGTAAGCATGCAAGTTGGTAAAAAGTACAGAATAAGAATTGTTCTGGAGTAAAAGGAATCAGAGGGAAAAGATTATGAAACTTCAGGAATTCTGTTCTCTATTCCAACATAGTTCTTTGAAGTTAAAGACAGTAAGAGTTTATGTAGGCGTATTGGGTTTCAAAAGATCCCTTTATGTCACTGGAAAGATTGCCAACTGTTCTGTTATGCTGAGAAAGGAGACACTGTGGCACCTCTTCAAAATAAAGTGTACTTAGATTAATCTGGGCCACTGAGCATGTTCTGATCTTCCCTGGGTGCGAGACTTAACACTGAAACATACACAGCAGAAGAGCTGCTAGTTTATAGATGCTGCTATCTGTTTAGTACTCAGCTGCAAATATGAAATAGTTTTGTTATAAACTACCTATGCTCAAATCATGTATCAGTCTGGTTGACTTGCAAATGTATTTTACATACCTAAAGCAAAACAAATAGAAAAGGTGACAATACAACTACTGAAGAAACTTTTTATAGAGACATAGAAGTTACACATTTACAGTTATTAGCAACTACTTTTCTTAGAGGAGAAGGCATAGGGATTGAGCAAAGTCTTTCATAAAACCAGTGAAAAATACGTATCTAAATAAATACCTAAATATCTAAATCCTGCTTCTATATGAGGGCTGCTCTGAAATGAATGCCTCCTATTTTATTATGTTGGCCCACAGTGTCAGGGTGGATGTCGGTGGTATGGCAGTAGGGGCTGAATGTTTCCACTAATATCCTGCTACATTTTGTTGCCATGTGACAGATAGCAGTGGAGGGGCAGTCTGACAGAATGGCACCTGACATGGAACTGCATATGAAGTGAAAGAGTGGAATTTAATTACTCCTTGTGAAAAAAAAAAAAAGACACCCATTGACCTTCACTGGATGCTGAACGTTTATGAAGGTGAAAGAGTGGATGTAACACAGTGAGACAGTGGGTGGTGCATTTCAGCAGTGGCATCAGTGACAGCGGTCACCTCTGCTGGCGCTCATCATTGCTGAAAATGCACAGCTAAAGATGGTGATTATGTAGAAAAATAGTGCTTTGTATCTGAAAGTTTGCTCTATCAAATAGCGCTGTTGTGCTCTTCGTATCTTTTGTAGTTTCCATGGAAATAAATAGAAGGCATTATTTTTAGAACAACCTATGTATTTTAGGGGATCAAAGCAACAGACTGTAAATGACGCTAATGTCATATTAAGGTAGTTGAACATTCATTAAATAAATGCTGAGGAAATAAGGTTTCTATTTAGATGGAAAACCTCTAGTTTCTTTTAGCTAAATCAATTGTTACTATCAATAACACAGCTAAGGGACATTACATAAGAGTACTTTTAAAAAATTGTCATGGGAACTTACATTAAATACAGACTCACTTTGTTTTCATTGAAGGAGTGTGTTTTGTCAGCTAAGAAATGCTTGCTTATAGTAGCAATAAACACTGCCATCCCATGCTGCCCACCAAAAGACAGTCAAAAATCAGCTTCACAAAGGACAATAAGAGGAGCTAACTTACTTATTTCGCCAAGCAAAGAGGAGCAAGAAAGAAGATATAGCAAAATCATAATTTACTTTCTGTACTTCCGTGGTGACAGTTCAGCTATTAACATATTGTAATGCAATGCTACAATGTCTGTCTGTAGTCAGCAAGCATGCTGCCTGCTCCCCATGAGGTAACACTGCCTTGCAGTACAGTTTAAATAAAAAGCAGTATTGTCAAAACGTTATAATAAGCTCATTGGGTTAATCGGCAGAAACTGAATTTCCTTTAGTGCTTTTTAGGAGTTGGTCAATTATATCATAACTTGAAGTTTTATTTAAGGAAGGGGTAGCAAACAACAACGGCTGGATTGAGTACACACAGAATCCACAAACCCATCAAGGCACCATGATGCTCTCTTTCTGCTCTTACCATACATATAAAGTGTGGTAATTTATAAGAAAAGCCTTATTATGGTTTGAAAGCCCAGGACAGAATTTAGCTTATGGGAAATGAAGCAATTTTGTTCTCCAAAGCCTGTAATTCGGGGTGACCAAAAGCTTTTTAGAAAGACTAAGAGTAACAATGAAGATATCCCAAAGAAGCTCCTAGGGAAGATTAATCATCTCCTCTTTCTCTGCTTCCAGGTTTTAAGTGTCAACAATAGTCTTTACTTTGATGGAAATTACAGTCACATTAAGCAAGGCAAACTTCAAAGTATGGCAAGCATTCTTAGTGACTAGGATCCACACATTAATTTTAGAGATTGAGTATCATGAAATAACAAAATTTGAAAGAAGATGCAGGATGGGCTGCCTTACATTTCTTCTATATCCTCCTAGTTCTCCTCCTCAAAATTAGATGATCAAAGATCATATTTGACATATTTGTATTTCAAGAGTTAAGGCAAAGAAAAAGAAAAACAGGAGTCAGCCCAACTGCTACTTTTCATTTTTATTTTTAGGAAGACACACTATCCTTTGCCAGCACGATACTGCTACTCCCCTGGAAATTGGAGGTCTACATTTTCTAGTTTTTGTTTATCTGAATACAAACAGTAAGGAGATAGTATTAAAGAGAATACTAAGAAACATGAGATGAGCAGGAAAAGGCCTGAAAACTTATGTTAGGATAAGCCTTGTCTTATCTTTTAGTTGCAATAATTAATTGAATAAATTAGAAAGATGTGAGGAAAACCACATCTATTCTGCCAGGAAATTTTACTCAGCTTGTTACTGAGAAATAATCTCTTTTTTCTATTATTGTTGTTCAGACTCATATTAGATGGAGAGAACAGGTAAATTTTTATTTAATCCCACAACTTCTTTACCTGTATAGGAACAGTCTGTGGTTGCTTTTCAAATTCACTGCTGATGTCCTGGTTTCTCATGAGGTAACTCATGCTTATACAATGTCCATAATGCCCACAGAAATTCTTTTCCTCATATTTTTAAATCTACAGCACTCACTTTTTACTACAGTCTTCCAGTTATCACTATTTAAAACTGAATCACTATTGTTAATACTTTAGGCAGGAGGTGTGGATATTTTCTCTGACAGTGCCACAACTGCCAACTAATTTTCTTACTTACTTAATGCAGCTCATTAAGCTCTTAAAACAACAGGGGAAGTGGAATTTTCAAAACAGAATATAAGGTGCTGAGCTCCTTTAAGTCTCATAAACTGAAAATCATAAAGAAGAAACACACTGGAAAGACTGCATTTTATCAGCACAACTGAGCTCTGAGTCCCAGATGGAATTATTTTCTTCCTTTTTTTGTCTTCTCTGAGTTTCTTAAGGAAGTCCCTAAATCTTAATTCTTCCTATTTTTCCTTCAAAGTCCTTATTCAGGAATGGATGATACTTCGAAATGCTTCTGATTGCTGTTCAAATTGGAAGAGGACTTTTTGACAAGCAAGAAAAGTAATTCAAACCAATTTTAATATCTACATTCTTTCTGTATGTTTACAACACATTCATCTGTTACAGAGACATGAGGCACAAATATGCTGTGCATATAGAAGAATAGTTAGATGAAGAACACACTGGCAGAATAGGAGAATGAGTGTGTATAGTCTCTTCTTAATCCGTTCTATTGCACTCAGGAGATCTACATGTGCTGCTATTCCATATAGAAGCACAGGACTGGGTATGCAGCCAAGCTTTCATTCAAAGAGACTTAGAAGCTGTCAGAAGGGAAGGCAGACAGGCAAAAGAGAAAATGTGGTAATTATGTTTACTGTCTGAAATTCCGAAGAAGCATCTATTAGCAACATAATACATGGAGCAGTCAAGGAAGGAGAAAAAGATGTCAGCATTTCTGTGTTTCTGCTAAAAATGCATCAGAGACTTTTCATTCTGCAACAACTACAGAATAAGATCAATGCCTGTAATGTTTAGGATCCATATGGAGTAACAGTCACCAGCAGATGACCAAAGGCATCTGACATAAACCTGTTTTCAGGTGCTACACAACAATTTCTGAACCTGCCAGAACTGGGTGACCCAGACACATCTTCAAGTGCTTAGCTGAATAACAGCATAAGGATCTGTTCTAAAGAAGGGCTCTCCCAAACTGGTACTTCTTTTCTTGGTACAGCAGCTTTATGTCAGAACAGTGCAATGAGATCACCCACAGACATGAATGCAGACAGGACTAGAGAACAGTACAAAGTTGTGAAGGTCAGAGATGTGATCACTTGTGACTCGTAATGATCCACGTACTCTGACACCAAGTAACTGAGCAGTTCTACAAATTGCTGTGAAGTTGGAATGTAACTGACAGTGCCTCTGAAAAATAGCAATAACCTTATCTTGGATCCTGTTCAATTCCTGTAAGAAAAGTGATGACTTGGAGTTGCCATATAAAACAATGTCACCATTTATAGAGCCACTGAGATATGGGAGGATAAACATGATAACAGAAAAGAGCTAGTAAAATCAGAAGCATTTTAAAACGTTATGCTCTACAGCAGAATGGACATTTTATAGCTTATCTGTGATCTTAAAAGATAGTAAATTTTGTCCTTTGCACAATAGTTTTAGAATTCAGTGTGAAAGAATGTAAAAGAGAGGCCTAGAAAGACCAACTGAAATTCTATCAAATCATTTCCAAGTTCCACAATCTGCCATTGCAAAGTCAGTAATTGTGCAAGAAAAAATTGTAAAGAAGCCAGACTGTGCCTTCATAATATTTCTAGCAGTTTGTGTCAGTGCTCATTTATGAAACCTTCAATATATTTGTGTAGAATAACTATGAAACACTAATATTTCTTATTAAAATTATCAGCTACCACTGATCTGTTATAGCCTTTTCATTCAGCTAATTTGCTTGTGTTTAAATACCAGAAGAGACAAATGATCGCAAACTCCACTCAGAAAGTGTCCTTTGTATCAGAACATTGCAGTGAGCATCAGACATCAAGTACTGTATTTTTGGTCACTCCTTGTTTCAAATAAGGGACAAAGTCAAGCTGTTAAAGAGTCATTTCATAAAATAAAAGTATCAGAAAGCAGTATTATTGTAGATAAATTTATCTAATTATCTGTAAATTACACAGTTTATAAGCTAACTTGTTCAAAGTAGTATTATTAAGAAGCCTACTTGGGACACAGGTGTTCCATGCAGACCCTGGAGGTATTCAAGGAACATTTAGACACTGTGTTGAGGAACATGGTTTACAGAGAACTATTGATGATAGCTGGACCATTGGACTGGATGATTTTGTTGGTCTTTTCCAACCTTGATGATTCTATGATTCATTTATAAAAAACTAAGTCAGCTGCAGAAATGTAGGTCTTACTAGAGGGCTGAGATCTTAGCTTTTTTCCTCGGGATACAGAAAGAAGTGCACAAGTGATATTTCTAGAATTAGGAATAAAAAAATTATTTCACATGAGTAAGTATTTCTTAATCTACCGTCGACTGATGGTTGAAATACAATCAGTTGAAAAGCCATTCAGTACTGGATGATAGCAGCTCAGAGGGAATCTGAGATCAGTGGGCATCTCTGAACATTCTTTAAGGCCTCCAGCAATAGATTGAAAAATGCTAGATAAACACCAGCTGACTGCATTTGTCATTTGGACTCGTATTTCTTCAGTGGCAATAATTACTTTCCATTTTTGAAACAGAAAAAATTCCATAAGACTTACCATTATGCTCTGCTCAGCATTAGTCATAGAGGTGTAATTTTTGTTTACACATGAATTTCCTTCCTAAGTGTAAAAATGCTTGCATTTAGCAGGACAAGGGAGACCATACTCGAACTCTTAACTGTAAACTAATTTTTTACACAAGTTTAGTCACTCTCCCTTCAAAGTAGTCTAACTGCAGAACAAAATATAGCTCTGTTAACGCAGTGAAGATGAACAGGGTATCAGAGCCTCTGCCTTATGTTTTCAGTCTGCTTTCCTAAAAAATAATTTTCTGGATAATACAGAAAGACAGTTATAACGTGGTACCACTTACTCATTGATTCTAGCATGCTAGAGATTAAGCATGTATTCGAACAAGCCGGAGGCCACATAGTCAGAGCCTCAGGCTCCCAAAGTGAAAAAAAACTGAAAGTTTTACAGTAGGCATTTGCAGGGAAAATAGAGAGATAAAGTGGTCTGCTGTCACAGGAGGTTCTAACTCTAACATTCATTTTATTTTCTGGAAGTTTATAAGAATCTTCTCATTGTGTCTTTGTCACTGAGTAGGTTTTGGTTAAAAAGTCTTTGCATAGCCAGGTAGTCAAGAGGAGTCAATTTCTGGAGATATTTAGCAATAGCACCTTCTTCAGATACTTTTGACTCTTTTATTTCCTTTGGACTCTAACAATTTGCTTTTGGCTTGCAAGAGTCGTTCTACTAAAAACAAGTGATTTCTATGTATATTGCCAAATAATCTTCAAAACATCAAGCACTGTCATGGATGCCTGAAGACAGAATGGTATCTTCATAAAAATGCAAATTATTCCAATTATAATAGCAATCAGAGTCACAGAGAGCTGGGGATTTCTCAATTATAGCTCTTGTGTGGCACTTAACACTCCCACAGAGGCGCAGCAGAGAAAAACACAACAATTTAAATAATACGGATGTTCATTCCCTTTATAATTCCTAATGGCATGAATATTATTTAAAGACACTGAAATGAGTATCCTTCATACTAAAGGGGCATAAGCTGTAAGTGAAGTTTTTGACTGGAGCTCATTTAAATACGCTGCCACATATTTTTTCAGAAAAATGTTACAATTCAGACACAGATGTTGAAAATTTTCAGTGACAGCAAGGTCCCAACCTCAATTACTCATTTAACAGTGGAAAAAACACAATTTTTTCAAGGCAGAAATATTAGGCAGGATACCATTCAATTTCTATTTTTTGAACAAACAATCCAGAGCTGTTAATTAAAGCTAGTATTGATTAGTAAAAATATTACAGCTGAAAAATGATAAGCTCTAAAATTTTTTGGATGCTGCTTATAAATACTCTATTGCTCAGTGCTAAATTTTTAATCATGTTTTTGTTTCTCATTTAGACTTAAGGAAATGTTTAACAGTGGAGTAAATGAAGGAATGATCATATTAGCAGGGTCTCCACTCTCTCATTCTTTGAGGTGCACAAGTAGCAGTCATTCAGGTCAATAGATTGCCTGAAGTTACCTATCAACTCCAAAAGTTCAGCTATGACTACAGGCAGTAGAACATACTTTTCAAAAGCATTGCATGTCTGAGAGAGATTTCTCTCTGTGTCTTGAAGATAAGCACTTATATCCATAAACAGCCATGCTGGTTTGGCCACGTTGCAGAATTAATAATAGTACTGCAACAGCAGGAAATACTGGCTACATATTTAAAAGATTAAAAATAGCAGTGATATCTGCTCACATTTCTACTATATCATTCAGAGATTTTCTTTCACAGCTTGGGGACTGCAGCCTCCCCTGAGGATGCTTCACTGTGGTCTCTGTAGTTAAAGACCATCTATGCCAGAAAGCCCCATGGGTTGCCATGAAGCAAGGCACTGCATGTAAGGGCAGACACATCAATCTGAGCAAAGCAGCATTTCCTGGAAAACAATCAGTGAACTACTAAAGCAGGGCTTTTCCTCTCCTCCCTACTCATGTTACTCTCCTTTTTAAGTGCCTGTAAGCTATGAAACATCAAAATGTAGCATCCTGACAGAGGGCTAAGTTACTATTAGGTCAGGCCAGCACTGGTAGAGGAGTTTGGTGTTACTGGCACCTTGTTACAAGTAGCTGA
Organism: Callipepla californica brunnescens; assembly: GCA_023055505.1. Classification (NCBI taxonomy): domain Eukaryota; kingdom Metazoa; phylum Chordata; class Aves; order Galliformes; family Odontophoridae; genus Callipepla; species Callipepla californica. The sequence goes on from JALIRH010000013.1 coordinate 9,518,475, forward strand.
GATCAGTGGTTTCAGCTGATCTTGGGGTGAGGAATGCCCTCTCAGCCCAGTGAGGGCTTTGCACAGGAAGACCATACTGCTTACATTTAGGTTTCACGTCTTATAAACACTACATTGCCTTTTTAAGGAAGTGAAGAAGATCTACTGGAAGGAAAATGGCATTCATACAAAGTATATTATAGTTCAGCCCTCTCTCAGACTTACTTGTCCCCTTGGTTCCAACTCTTGTACTCTCTTCTACAGGTCTCTGCAATAAATATTTCTGTTGGTTCTCTTTTCAGAATTCTTTCAATCCTTTAGAACTTAAGTCTTTCCCACTCACAAGGATGTTCACCAATGAGGGACTGAAAAAAGTGAGTCACACAGGTTTCTTTATATCTGCAGTAACACTGAAATCTCTTAGCCAACTCCCATATAATTTGTCCATTGCCTCTTTCTTCTACAAGATATTACATATTGTGTTGATCATTATGAATTATTGATCTCTTAGAGACAGGACAGTTAGCATTAGAAATATGTCTTTTTTGGTTTATATTATTTTCTTCCCATTCTATTCTAAGTTGATCATTAAATAACTAACTGAAATATATGGAAACTATGGAAAAAGTTAAAGGGCAGAAAACAGTGGATTGGAAAAGGTAAGGTAAGAACATCTCTTGGAACTGAAAAAAACATCTAGGGAAATTAGCTGATAATTTCATGTTGTTAATTCTTAAAAAAAAACAAACAAACAAAAAAAACACACACACACACACACAAAAAAACAAACATCTATTTTCCAGAATGGTATGGGAATTTATTTGTAATGAATATTTCCCCAACTTCAAAATAAGTTTCCTTCTAAAAAAAGTCTTGTGGAGTGATGACTGAGGAGGAGGTACATAAAGATCTTGTTTATGCCAAAATGGAAAAGAATACCTTGCATCTATGACTACACCCAACATTCACAGATATCTTGAACTTGGAAGTAAATTACACTAATCATAACATTTGCATGATTTATAAGCATCTGTATGAACATATTTGATGCTATGCTTTAAAAATATAACTAAATAAAAACATTTTTTTTTCCTTTTCCTCCAGGAGAAATTTCAGTAAAATACACCCTGTTATAGCTGAGTGGGCTTTATCTTTCTTTTCATTTGCAGTGCACAGCTTTAAAAATGAGTAAAGATTTTGCATATTTTTTGGCAGAATTTGTCATACACAATTCTCAGATCAGTTCTCATACAGTTGGAAACATAAGCTCATTTCCAGAAGCCTGAACTATCATTTTTTTTTTACAATGTTTTCTTTTGCCAGCATGGCCATAAGCCTGATCTGTGTTCATCATTCCTTAGCCTGTAATCTTCATTAAAACAATCAAACAAAAAAAGTGAAACTGAAAGAACATGGAAGCCTTTGACAAGATATAATAAGCTGAGTTCAGAAAATGTAAGATACTGAATCCTCTGGCTGCAGTTTGAGACTCATATTCATTTTCCCCTCCCACAGGTATGTGCATCTTACCCCCTGGGGGTTGCATGCATGGAATGAAATTCACAATCTGCTTCCAAGAAATGCAGTCTGTTCAACACCACATACAGAAGGCACTAAAATCCTATCCAGATTTCCTCCCTATCTAATGCTCATACTCCCTCATTATGGTGGTATTACTTTTCCACACTTACATCTGTTTTACTCGATTGGCTATGAAATTTGTTTGATGAAGGCTGAATACAGTACCTGAGCAGTAATTCAGACTTTGTATACAAGATGGGTGGGTAGGCCAAGAAACATAGGACATTTTGTTCACTGCAATCTTTACAACATATATTAGACATTTATATACATGTGCTGAGCCTGTTCTGTCTACAATAAAAGAAAAATCCCTAGGGCTAAGGATGGAAGAAATGTGAAGTACTGAACAAAATTCAGAAAAAGAAATGGAGAAGAACATAAGGAAGAAGATCCTGATGGTGATCCTTTGGGAACAAAACACAGTCCCTTAGAGTATAAGAAAAGGCATGTAAGTGATAGGTATTTATTATATAGAAGTATTTAAAATCTAGGCTAGCAAAAAAAGGAATTCATACCTATAATCAGACCAATTTCTTACACATGTAGTGAAGAAAAATTGAGAAAGACACGTGAAACCAACATGTGTAATCCATTTGAGTATTGCTAATTATAATGAAACAATATTTTAGTAGTAAGAGACCCTAATGAGGGATTACATACACTTTCTTCCCTCTTTTCTTGGCACTACATCAACAAAGATCCTCTTCAAGGTTTGCACCAGAGTTGCTTTACAGATCGTGGTTTCTAACGGCAGAGAAGTACATGAATGTATCACAGACAAGTCTGCTGAAGAATATACCAAGTTCAGCATTATGGACCCTGACAGCTCAACATCTATCAGGCAATGAGAAACGGGCAATGCAGAGGAAACATTCACTGCAAGGACTGCTGCTGCGAGCTCTGCAATTCTACTCTCTCTGTGAGCTGAGATCCCCAAGCACTGTTAAAATCATCCATTTAAAGGTTTTTGATGTAACTGTAGTTTATAGATCTGATTACCTTAGTTCAAAGCTGCTCAAATAACTTGAGAAAAGATTATCAGCAAGCTGTAAATGGCCAAAATTCCCAGTTCAGGAAAGAACACCACAAAGATCCCTCTTAACCATAAAACTGCATATATAGGATGTCATTACTCAGTCACAAAGTTAGGAGTGTCACAGCTATAAAAGCCTGGTCATTCACTTCACAGGTTGTTGTGCTATAAACTCTACTAACATTCACAGAAAGACTTATTTTTATTAGGAAAATTAGCCCTGAGAAACAGTTGCAGTATTAAGTTCCAAGTATATTTTATAACATTAAATAACTTGCATATTTTCAGCCACACACTGTTTTGTTTTTCTCCTCGGGGTTGTTATCCTCTAATACTGGAATGTTTCTTGCCTTAAAACCTGGAAGTCCTAAATGACAAAAGTTTTACCCAGAGGAAGCAAAGATTTCAGTATCAAATTTCTGCAATGTGCTTCCAAACAGCTTATAGGCTGGTTGAAACCTTTTGCAAACCAATCTATTAAGAATGTTTACTGCACAAAATAAGCAAAGTAAGCTTGTCAAGAATTCAATACCAGTTGTTTTTTAATTGTTTTTAGATTTTGAGGAAAACCACATGAGGTCTATTTGCCTTTGCACCATGCTTCAGGGAGGTTCAATTATCATATGTATTCACTGCTTGATTGCCTGTCTATCAATGAAATATGTCATCACAGTAGTTTGCTATAAAACATGCTAGCTTGCTTCAAGAATGCCAAAACATTTTCTTTCATGTTAAACTGCAGCCTTTTCACTTTTTGAATGATCTGACCTGATGGAATCTTCAAATTATCCTCTTCATTTAAACTGAAGATAATAGATCATATGTGCAAAAAAAGCATCACCATTTCCAGTGGTACCTTTTTATTTCAGCAGTGCATTTAGGGAGGTGTTTTGGGTGTGAGGAAGGAGGGACTTTGAAAACAAACAGAAAAAAGATTACATTGGATCTGATGAAAGTTAAACACTCTAAAGTCAGAGATTAGAGCATACAAAATTGTGGTTTCCCAGCTACTAGGAATTCTACATGATTGCCTTAGTTCCCTGGAGAGAAGAAACCATGGCATATTCAAAGCATAAAGACAGCTATCCAACTCATTTTGGATTGATAGCGTCAAAAAGCTCAAAGCCTCCAGAAATGTCCTAGAATTCAGTAAATCAGTAAAACTGATCGTTTCTATTTACAACAGACTTTTACTAGCACGTAATCTTCCTTTGTTAAGGAAAACCTAATGAAATGATATGACAGCATCCTAAGGTAAGTATGGAGGAAAGAACTGTTCTGGTACAAGGTCTGAAATATATAGTGGTAAGCTCCAGAAGAGCTACTTAGTTGCCATATATTGAAAATTTCAGGTTATTAGTGATGAACATTACACTCTCGATGAGTGAAAAATTAGTTGACTCAAAGTGCTTATGAATAATCTGTGATAGAGCAGCTACATCCTTCATTGCACTCCTTTAATCTTAAAACCTCCATTTCATTCAGCATCGTGTTTATGCAGTTATCCTTTATAATAACGTTTACAGACTAGGATGACACATTAGATCATCCTGCCCTTTTTCCCACATCCAAGTGCAGTAGGTAACTATTTCATTGCAATATTTCATTTTACTAAGACATTAAAATGCATTTGACAGTATATATTTCAAAGACAGATCTACTTTTGACATAATACATTTTAACACTTCTTGATATGAGAATTCATTTAGTGACAGGACATAGCAACTACCTCAAAAATCTCTAAAACAGATAGGACCCATATCTTTTAATGGAGAGAAATACATACATTTAAAGCATCTCACCTATGCCTAAACAAAGGCATTAAATGAAATATAAACCTTCTGTTTGGTAGGAACTCCATCTATATCCATCAACTACTGTAGGGATAGCCCCAAACCAGGTTGTATCACCTGACTACGAGCTTGTGCACACTGATTGGCCAGTACTGTTAGGTGTGAGATCACCCTATCCATAGCAATCTAATTGGTGCTTTTCAAGCCCTATGGAAATAACTATCCTTAAGATTCTACTCCATCACCAGCACTGTTTAATCTAATCAGTAAATGCAAGAGTAACTGTAGGAAAAGGAGGTAACGGAAAATGGAAAGTAATATTTCTTTCTCACGTCTCTACAACTCTTGAACGATAGAGATGGAAAAACAGACAGATATGCTTCTAACAGAATACAAAGTTGTGTCTAAAACCTTTATTTCAACAGGTTTTGAATCAGTCTCTTATATATGATTTAATATACATTATTCCAGAGTATTTATGCAAAGATATACCCAGTGGTACGGAACATTCATTCCTTAAAAAAGAGCACTTCACCTGCTTTTTACCAAACTGGGAAACCAGACAACTCTACATCTATTAATAATGCTACAGGACTAATTATATCTAACCCATGACCTGCATTTCTATAGCAATTCACTTGAATTCAACTTACCGTGCTTAACATATTTTTCTGAGTTTGTAATGCATATAAAAATATAGATACAAATGATACTATATAAAATTAAATATGCTCTTTAGCTCAGAAAGAACTAGTAGAAGAGATACTCTGTAAAAGACTACACAGGAGATAGGTCTAATCATCATTATTCCCAGATTATAATTCATTAGATTTTGCTTGACAGAGCAAGCAGTTTGCTACATGTCACATCATTATCATTTATGTGTCTATTGTCTGACAAACCTCAGAATTTAAACACTTTGTTAAGTTACGCGGCAAAATTCTCCCAGGGTCAAATACCATGGGTACATTACTTTGAATTCATTTAGGCCAATAACATATCTGAGTCCTTGGCACCTAGCTTCAGATTAGGGACTTAAAAATGCCACTATTCAAACACGTTCAGATACAAAACTAATTCTAAGTACTCCAGCAAACCTTGAAAACTTTGAGTTTCACTACTGGTTGTCTTTAAAATTATCCGTAAGTCAGAATTCATAAAAACAAATTACACAGGTTTGAAATTTTTCACCTAAATCCCACCTCATCATTTCTTTTTTCTAAACTGTGGTTATCTACTTGGCACTCAGATCCTGATGGACTCTAGATTTGTTTTTCAGAAGCCATGACCCTCAACTCTTTCCATTTGACTGTTTTTTGAAAGGATATTTCAGCAGTGAAACAGAGACTTTTTCCCAAATGATTTCAAAACTAGGTCTAGAGACTACTGTGAGATGATTTCTTAGCATGAGCTGCCTAAAGAGTCTCTATGAAGTAAACTGCTGAAAGAGTAAGTAAAATATTCACTTGGGATTATTGTTAGGATTATGACACCATGAAAGGAACACATCTCCAAGAATAATGTGAGATCTTTTCCACCATGAAAATTGTAAGATTTTTCTTTCATGTGGGCCAGAATGATGATCAGAATATTTCAACACAGTTTAACAGATAATTAACACTTGATCAGGGTGCTGTAGCCAACATCGCCATAAAAGGTACGACTGCAAGGTTTAACCCTATAGATTAACAAATCTAACTTGTGCTCATTTGTGCAAACTCTACCACACTAGTAGTGTATATGGCTGTAACAAGACCTAGATGAGAACTGAAAATTGACAGTTCAAGAAACTATCACACTTTGACATGGAGTGAAAACAGAACCCCTTGAAGATATTTGTATCAAGTCAAGAGGTGGAGAGAATATTCTGTTTAGTCAACAGGTAGGAGTAATAATGTCTGAAAGGTGAGAATGATACAGCAATGATATAAACTCAAGTATCCCATAAGATGTGTGCAATTCTAAGATCATGGCCCCAGTCAGCTCCCTTGAAGTCCCACCCTGAATATCAAAATCCTTCCCAAGATGGACAGGGCATCTGCAAAGACTTTTGAAGCTAATGTATTTAAAAGAAAGGTCATGAGGACAGAAGTCCCAAATTAAAAAGCAATTCAAAGCAACCCATTTGTATTTGTAAAGGGAACATGTCAAGAATAGCTTTTGAAAGTAAACTTTTGCCATATCTAATATGCTTTTACCCAAGGCCTGGTGGAAAAATATATATTTATGAAAAGAAAACAGGCTGTCAAAAATTGCTGCCAACTCCAGCTGAGAGAACTCTCTGGGATACATAGATGTTTGTTCCGAGTGAGAAAGTCATACAAAACATCACAAGAGCTGCATACTTTGTGATGAGTGATAAGACCCTTTACAACTTATTTTGCAAGTTGAAGCGATTTCTTTTTATTAGATAATGTAAAAGTTGGTGATGCTGACTGAATTGCTTGCCATGAGAAAGGAGTGAAACAATTTATATATAACTTGTAGCAAAGCTGACACTCTGAATGTGCATTATAGTTTGCCAAGACAAAGCTCCACAACTTTGTGATGAAGATTTTGACCCTTCACAACATGGGCTTTTTGAGTGTCATTCTAGTGACGGAGCAGACAAAAAAGGACATCCTGAAAGATTCTGTATTTTATCCATTCTGTATTTCATGACTGCCAATCCCAACTCTGACCTCAGATATAGCTGCAAAGCTATCCACAGCAGGTACTGAACTGAAGGCTACTGAACCAATGCCACAGTTGCAGCTGGTACTTGGCATGCATTAAATGACAGATGGCCTTGATTACAAGCAACTACATAGAGCACTTTGAAAGAGAGACATATGCCAGTTTACTGTGCTTTGAATCTTGTTAAACACAAAAGACTCTGGGGTTCAGGCATCCTACCCAGAACATGCATTTAAATCAAACCCTTTACAAGTAAGAATTGTGAAAACTCAAAAGACCCTGTAGGTCAAAAATAAAATTGCATCCCAGATCAAAGCAATGCGGCAATTCAAACATCTGAGATTATAAAATGAAAAGGATTAGACCAGATAACTTTTTATTATTATTATTTTTTTCCATACAGCAGAAGACTTTGAAAGAAAATGTAATAGCAGATGGTGGTAGGCAAATGAGTTTTATTTAATTTATAACATGCCACCAAAGCACATTAGCCATTTCATTTCTTGACCAATTATATTCCCCAGTGCTATTGTTCGCAGAAAATCCTCACGTATCCTTTCCACGTTTAAACAAACTCTTGGGAAAAAAACACTACTTTTAAACAGGGAATCCTCTAACTTTATTCTGAAACATATCAATCAAAAAGCATTCTTAGGCAGAGAACCTGAAGTACTCTTAAGCCACAGGGCTTGGAGAACTGGTCCTCTGGAAAATCCAACAGGAAAAACACCGAAGACCACTACCTACTTACTTTCTGCATTCAAATATTACTCTACAGTCTGTCCATATTACATACATTTATGCAGTTAATGCATAGAATGTTACTGAGGAAAGAATGTTAGGCTGGTGTTCACATGTTCTAACATGACTTCAGAGCAGTGTTCTGAGCGTCAGATGGAAGGTCAAACAATAAATTCAGAGTGAGCAACAATGGTATGTACAATTTAAAATCAGTCACCATTCCACAGAGGAATTAATGTAGGTATGGAAGAGTATAAAGATTTCTTGATGTTTATTTGCAGCAACCTATAAAACTGCCAGCACGTGTGAATCCTTTCTGCAGCACAACAGTAACATAACTCAACAGGAATATTCTACTATATATTAAATATGCTAGAGATGATTGTTGTGTATAAATAGTAAACAAATTCTTCCTTATCACACAAGCATAATGCATGCTTACACCCTTTACAATGTCATGATCCTAGAAAAGTATTCAAATATCAGAAGAAGATGATGAAGTAAGCAGGTTAGTTACTCATTACAGTGTGAGAATAGGCCCCCAAACAGTGAGCTTTCAATCATTTGCATAAGTAACTTCAGTTTTAAGAACAGTCACAAGGAAATCAGTGAAAGCACTGTGCATACTCCTACTCACAAGGTAGGCAAGCCTTTCCAGACCTAAAGCTATGCTCATTATAGTGCTAAAGTGAAATATAGGTCACATGAAGAGGAAACATTTCTGCCCGCATTGGCGTTTTCGGGACTCCCCTCGCACACTGAATGATTATATTACTTATGAGATACATTCTATTCCCCCAAGAAAATGCCAGACTTAACTCTACTGAAAATGAAGAATCTAGAAAATATTTTGAATAGCTCAGAAGAGATCCTTTTCCATTCTGTTTAATTATTCAAACTGAAGGAATGGTAAAACCCTTCACTGTCTCCCTCTGATCTTCCCACAAGGCAGACAGAAAATGTTACTCTATTTTTTTTACAACAAATACCTGAAGTCTCTTTATTTCACGACAGTACTTTTTCTGTTTCTGTTACTTACAGTCAGATTGTTAAGTTTACAAAGACGATTAGTGCAAAACACGTTCCTTTATATCCATATGGTCCCTAATCTAATGATTTAAGCCGAAAATGAAGTATTTAGTATGTCATTCTCAGCAGCTTTGATGTGCTGTGATACTGCTAGCAGCCAGTGTTGCCAGACTGTACAATTGCTCATGCTATGCTTTAAGTATGTTGTTACAGCCCAGAGTGGGACAAATTTCAGAGAGGATAACTTTGAAACAGAACAAGCAGAGATATCCTTGACAGCTCACTTCCAACAATCATCTTTACTTTGTCTGCATTTGACAAAAATTTTTGCTCTACAATTCTTAAACTTTCTCCTTTTCCACCTGCTGACAGTTTCTGGAGAATATCTTCAGGTGCCCCTAATTAGCAGACTGCAATTTATTGCTATAAAAATATACCCTGTACTAGCACTCTGCTCTTGCCCAATAGATTTTGTCTCAGCCGGAACTGCCACGGCTGTGTTGCTCTGTTTCTACATGCAGCTGTGAAAATCTAGCCTACTGTAATTTATTTTACTGTGCAGTTTATGCTCTTCTTAGAAGCAATGCCCTACTTGCTCTACTATGTCAGCATGACTTAGACTATCAGAGTACAAAATTCTGGGTATGCAGCCCTAGTCCTTTCCTTTTCAGAGGTCAGATTATAGTCCTTATAGCTTTGACAGATTTACTTAATGCTGTTGTTACTCATGCCTTTAAATGCAGAGGTCTTAGGCTCAATAAACTCTTTGAAGGTTTTCAGAGTTCCTCTAGACCAAAGCTTCCATTGCTGATGCCCCACTTGGAAAAATTCTTCTGCAAAGTTTCCTTGCAGTATTTCCCACTAGCATTGCATTCCAGAGTCTCATTCTGAGGTGCATAAATGCCAGCAAAAGGTCTCACACACATTATAGAATGAAATTACTGTGTTCAGAGGTGCCACTGGTATCGTGTCTCACTGTTTTCAGTGTGATTGCTCAGAAGGTGCAGACAGCATCCCCATGGTCAGCAGAGCTGCCCCTAATGATACAGGAGCCTTCATTGGTTATACTCTAACATGTGAAATGGTGCCCCTCCAGGGAAACATAGGAGATTTAATCTTGTCTTCTCTCTTTAGCATGAAATCATGATTATCTTTTCAGGAAGACTAAGCAGTGTGGCATCTGTTGAAAATCTTTTATGCATGATGCTTGACAAACTAATGTGTTGTACTTGTAGCTTTCTTGATATGGCAATTTCATTGCAACCTTTGCTACAAATTGACATGATCGGGATCACACTGGGAAAAAAAACTGTAAGACAACTGTGGAAGGATATTTTTTTCCACTAGACTTACTTGAATTTACCCTTACACATTCAGACTGAAAGTTAATCAGTGGAAAAAAAAAAAGGTTTATGAATCACCTTGAAAACATTTGCATGAAAAATAAAGTAATAAAAAGTCAGAATTGTACCAGGTAGTGACCTAAGTTGCCAAAGCAACAAAACCAACTGGGCAAAAGATATTACCACTTACAGCAAAATTGGCAAATGACAAATTCTTTTCTGACTTCAGTATTTTATACTGATTTTATATATCAATATGAGGCTGTTATTTGACATGCTGAAATATGAATGTTTCATTTTCTGCACATTAATTTGTAAATTTGTAATTAAATCTTTGCTACACTATGCTAAACTATCTGTTTATTTGAGTTTCTCTCATCTGAAAGTCATTAAAAATCTGTACTAAAACAATTAGAACTGAAAATTTAAATGTCAGCATGAGTAGTCATAGCTAAAGGTGCTTAAATACTGACCGTGTCAAAGAAAATGCATGTAGAATAATGCAGATCAGTTCAGCTGCAAACACCGGTGGACCACTGAGTCTCTGAGTACTAAGTTGCTTTGTAGAATACAAAGGGAAATTGTGTTCAGTTGGGAAAAGGGTAAAAGCCTAAGAACCATACAAAATCTACTGAACAAATGTTGATTGTTCTCCCCGCTTAAGAGACTTTTGCAGTTATTTTGCTGTGAAATAGGGTCACCAGGTGTGATCAAGATGCTAGGAAATTATCACTGTGCTTTCTGCCAGCTCATAATAAGCCACCAAATTAAATATGAAGTTTAAATGAAAAGGCCACAACTCCCAACTTCTTTTCATATAAGAAATGAAAACAAGCTGTCTAATGAATGTAACCTCTAACATGACATCAGACAAAAGGAGGAGAGTCAAATGTAGAGCGATTTAATTTTAGGGCTTAGTAAGGATCTATCATCAGTGACAACCTCCAAGAGATAAGAGAAACAGCTACTCGTGTATTAATTTCAGCCCTAGCTCATTTATTTTACCAGTGCCATATTGTCAGTTCTATTTGTTAAACCTCCTTATGTCCTTCCTTTTGTTTTCCTGTATGATCCCTTTCTTATTCAGAGTGCCCTCTTCCAACAGAAAATACAACTTGGCTTCAAGATAATCACAATAACTGACAAGAAATTAGATATATTTCTATGTATAGGTATGGACAGCTGGAGAGCTGCAAAGTTGATTAAAGGGCTGGAGCAACTCCCTCAGGAGGAAAGGCTGAGAGACCTAGCACTGTTCATCCTGACAAAGAAAAGACTGAGAGCATTCAGCCTAGTCCTTCTCTGGTAGGCCGCTTTTTATACTCCACAACAGGTTTCTCAGTCAGAAAATGTTCACAGAACTAACACATCCCTATATGCTCTTCTGGCTGATGTTCTTCATCTACCCTGTGTCAGTTCAAGACTGGTCAGCTGCAATACTTGTCCTGATTTTTCATGTTTCCTATTTTGACCAGTGTAGGACCCAAGCTCCTGTTCTTAAACTCACAGCTCACACATGGAGGAGTATCTCTCTTGTAACTAGAATTCCATCCTTATATTAAGAAAACTTCCCAGTGGAAATTCCTACAAGAAGTTTTTGATTTTGAGAAGTTGGTCTCTTCATTGATAAGTCCTTAGGAAGCTGGTTTGATTTTTTTTTAATTTGGTTGATTTTTCTTTTTCTTTCTTTCCAATCTGTGTCAAATATAAAGTTTGAGTTTAAAGAGATGTTATTTTTATTCCATGTTGATAAAGTACTGTCAAATGGGGTTTGAGTCCAGCTTGATTTCTTACTCAAATGCAATAAGGGTCCCCAGATAGAATAATACCCACATACATAAATATTTTACTGTAATTGATAGCCTGTTTGTGAATATTTTCACTTGTGGATATAATTTATAATTAAAAAACTATATGAGGATGCTTCTTGCTTTTGAAGATCAAAGTCCCGTGAATACAAGAAGAAAAAGTAAAATTGGAAGAGGAAAAAAACACAGAAAAAAAATGGAGCAAAGATGTGAAACACTTTGGGATGCAATCAATATGCAGTTTTTCCTGACCTTCAGTTTACAAGAGGAATTCAGAAAGCGAGGTGACTTTCTGTGGAGATAGATCAAATACCCTGGAGGTATTCAAGTCAAGAAGAGAAGGTTATAGACAACTTCCTTACAAATAACTGATTCGACAGATGACCAACAATAGAGTTACAGAAGATAAATGACACCATTATTTAACATACTAGGATAGAACATATGTTGATAAGAACATAGCTCAACACAGCTTGTCTTTTAAGGCAGTTCATGAGCTATGGAGGTCTTATGTATTCAAAAAATTCTGCATACACTGACAAGGAGATGTGCATGCTGCACAGCAGAGCATAGTTCCTGACTTTCTGAAACAGTAACAGCAAGAATAAGGCACTGTTGAGGACACAGAGATCCAGTTGTCCACTGACCAAATCATAACAAAGGAAACTTGACTCTATTTATTCCCTAATCAAAAACATTAAAATAAATGAACAAACATACAAATAAGTAAACAAGCAGAAACAAAACACCTGTCAAATATCCTGGGACTTTAAACAGCTTAGTGTGTGTAGCAGCTGTCCTTCTTTTGCCTTTACTTTCCTCTTATTTATTTATCTAAGGAAAGCTTGCCATAAAGATTAAGTACAGAGGAAGCAACATGCATTTTTAAACTGGTCAATGTCAATGTTATTTCTCTCAGACACAATACAGCAGGATATTAATCACGGAGATTAGGGTAAACCTATTTTATGAAGGGAATATGGATATGAATTAAAAATATCTCCTTCCATTTGTCTCCACTACAGTTCTGCAAAGCTTTGGACATTTCCGGAATTTGAATTATTGATAGAAATGGTCATGGATATGCATATATATATATATATACACACATACTGATGCAGTGGATTTACAAGTTTTTCTTTACCTTAGTTGCATTTTAAATATAAAAAGTACTGCATTTCACACATGTTAATATTACAGCAAAGTTGCTAATACAGAATAAATGGATCTCATCCTGGAACTAGTAACTATTTCTACAATTTAATAAATTACATTATTCCTTGATCCTGGAATTCTCATCCAGCTTTCTCATCAAATCAGCTATAAATTCAGTATCTCGAATTGCATGAAGCTGCTAGGTGCTGCTATGTCCTTTTCAATTACTGGTGCTGGATAAATCAAGCTCACTAAAAATCCATGAAGCACGTAAGTAGTTCAAATGTGAATTCCCAGAATAGCTTAGCAGTGTTTACTTGTAACTCATCTACTATTTCACAAACACTACAGAGAATGTGTGCAGCAAATTAAAGAAAGCAATAGATAGGAATGTGTCCTTTTCTCATCTACAGTGATTGTTCTAATAGATAGGCTGATATGAAAAAAAATTAGTCTAATCATACAGCAGATGGGAACATTTATTGGTCAGAAGAGACAGGCAGAGGAGCATGTACCCTCTGTGATAAATGAGATGGAAGAACTGACTTCAATAGAAATGGATAAGGCTGAGGTGCTTTGCCTCAGTCTCCACTGACAGTCAGTGTTCTCATGCCTCTCACATCCCTGAACACCTAGATGGGAGTTGGGGCAGCAAAATCTGATCGAAGCATGTTTGAGATCACCTCACACACTGAATGTGAACAAGTTTATGGGGCTGGATGACAAACATCCCAGGATCATGAGGGAACAGACTGATGTGGTTGCCAAGCCACTCTCCATCATATCTGAAAAGTTGAGACACTCAGATGAAGTCCACAGTGACTGGAAAAAGGGAGGAAACATCACTCCCATTTTTAAGAAAGGGAGAAAGGAAGACTTAGGGAGCTCCAGGACAGCCTCATGTCTGCGCCTGGGAAGATCATGAAGCAGATCCTCCTAGTAACTATGTTAAGGGGCATGAGAATGAGGAAATGATCTAAGGCAGTCATATATTGATATATTTCTGAATGTTTGTGAGATAAATGTATTATTCCACTCAGTTCACTCTACAAAGAACCCAGCTGGTAATTACACTTCTAATACTTTAAATGAGTGCAACTGCATATAAATCTGTTTGTAGCATCTTGTATAGATTGAACCTAATTGAATTGAATTGTTAGTACCCTATTAAGTACCCTTTGTACTAATATTATCTTACTTATCTTGTCATGATTGAATCTCAGTTTTACTCTCCAATCTACCCCATCTTTATTTCTTTTACAAGAGAAATTCAGGATTTTGCTTCACAGTGAAAATCTAAAAGGCAGAAAGCTGAGGGAGGGTGCTTGAAGGATCATTTAATTGTGAAGTGTTTCATTTAGTGTCTACTCAAGTTTCCAGCTGTGAAACTGTAAGATCCTTATATGCCAGCACTCACAGCAGTATTCTAAGTTTATTTAAAATTGCTGCCTTCTGAAAAATTGCTAACTGTTCAACAATTTGTCAGGCCAGTACTCACAAATAGGAGATTTACTTTAATTGGGCTTTCTATTAGCCTTATTTTGAAACCTTTTGAAGTAGTCTGTGCATGCTTAGAGCTTCTCTTTGCCATAAAAAATCTATAGAGTTTTAGTTTTGTTTTAATGAAAATTTAGACTCTTTCAAGTAAGAAGACCCTGGGAACAGAATTTTTAGAAAAGCCATCCAACATGATGCACAGTCCTAAGAAGTGAGGAAGATATATGAATATAGCAACAGTTGAACAGCTATACCTTTCCTGTACTGTATGATTAAGAGGGCAGGTGGAGGATCCTAGAGACAATTTATAAAAAGTCATAGCACTTCACATCCCTTTTATGAAGGGACGAGAAGGGTGAGTGGACTTAAGATAAATTCCCTTCTACAGAGTTACAGGATCTCAAGAAAACCCAGCAATACTGACATTCAAAACAGACAGCAGCTGTTGCCCTTCTTTATTGACTGGTACATAATGAATAAACAGAAACAATATTAGGCTCAAGCAGTTCTTAATTATAGAATAGCTGGAAATATGAAAGTATAAAGAGGTATATTCTAGACCTGCTCTGATACCCTTCTTCATCCTGAGACAGGACACTGAGAGACAAGGCTCTTTATTCTGTCACCTGAGGTCAAAACAAGCTCTCAGAGAACAAACAAACATTTTATCTCATTTCTCACCCAACCTCCAAAAGATTCCATAAAACAAGAAGCCTGCACAGGTGGAGCTTTGTTCTCAGACCTGGTGCATGGGAATATTTAACCCACGTAGCTCTAAGCACCAGGAATACAGACTGATAAGGACAGAAGTGCTAGTACTTCAGGTGCTGAACCTGCTCTGCCTGTAGGCCAGGTCTAGCCTGCACTTTCTGGGAAGAGCTGAGCTTCGTCCTGACTCCACATTTAAAAATGACAGTATATGTCAGCTGTATAACACTGAGGTAAACAGATTTAGCATTCTAACTGGAACAACAAAGCAACGTGAGGTGTCAGACAGGGAAGCAGGAGGCTTTTTCTCCCTCTGTCTTACTCAAGGCACTGGTTGCAACATGATCCAGGGAAATTATTATCTGCACAGTGGAACAGGACTGGTTGTTCTGCTCTTGGTGTAAACATTGAAAGTTGCAAGACAACAGAATCAAAGCATCATCATTTCTAAACTAGACAGACATTTCTGTATCAAAACAGTTAATTTAATGAAATTGCAGTGAATACTTTCCTTCTCAAAGAACCTGCAGGTGTAGAGGTTAGCATAAATTTAATGTGGCCGTAATACCAAAGAATTAAAGAATTCAATGCTGTGACTTGGCTATCACTAAAGTGCCCTTCTTTTCTTATTCTTGTTTATGATGACCCTTCTCATATAAAGGTTGTTCAAGCTCCACCCCTGTGGTACTATCATAATATACCAGGTGATAGTATATATATACTATACTATCAATATATACCAGGTGATATATTTTCATGCTCTCACTTCATTTTGAAGATATTATTCTGGAAAAAAGAAAAACATTCTTAAACTTTGCTCACTCTGCAACTTTTTTTTTAAACAACTTGATTTTATATCTCCCTTCTTGAGATCCTTAGCACATTACACGGTCTGACTTGGACTCCGAAAAACATATTTAAGATCTCCTAATAACAAGCCTTTCAGAGCTCTAAACCCAGCTACTATTGGTAGCAATAAAGCAGGATAAACTCCTCAGAGATTTAGGGTTAGGGTTAGATTTATGCACAGACTGTATTTTACTTTTATAATACTCCAGAACAACGTCTGAGCCCCATTCTGCTTTGACAATTGATAGTTTTTTCCATTAATACTGAGATCAATCAAAAAATTCACACATCTAAAGATAACATTTTTTTGTTTGTTTGTTTGTATTGGTCAATTTTGAATCCATTTAAACATTTGCGAAGCACAGTGGAAGAGAACAGGAATGTTTGAATATTCAGTATTTCATACTGAAAACTGGGAGCTTAGGTAAGATAACAGATGTTTCAAATATTGTTTAACTTAGACAAATTTTAGCAAGTTATTATAGCCATTTTTATTACTATTTCATGGAAATATTTCTCTTCACTCATTTAATGCTTGAAAGTCTTCAAAGTCTCTTTCCAGAACATGGCTTAGTCTCATTCACACAAGCACTGTGTGAATTGCATTAGAAAGGTTGAGGCTCACATAAGATGAGGATTTTTAGCATAGTCTGTATTTCTGCCCACTCTGCTTGGTGAAACTGCAACCCCCCATTTTTCACTTTGGCATTGAACTGACTGTACAATGTGCTAACTTCTGTTCTGAAGAGCAGCCATAAAATACCCAGACAGAATCTGTCAGTCCTAACCTTATAGCAATCTGCAGGATTACTACCTTCTTCCTGGGAGCATTACTACCTTCTTCATTGTTATTAATCACCAGGACCAGAGCTATACAAGATGTCCAAGCTCGTTGCAGACATGTTGCCTTTCAATATTGTTCACTCACTCTGAACATGTGTACTCTTGCATCATTTACTCTAACTGTACCTGGGCTGTTTAAGAAAACCCAATCAGAGGACAGAATATTCCCCATTGCAAGGGTCCATTAGGATCATCAGTCCAACTGCAATGTTTGTTCAGACTTCAGAATACTAATGGAGATTGAGGCCATGGCACACCACCACTAAATTAAAAGCTTTTTGCCTCAAACCCAAACTGATCAGTTCTAAATGTTAAAAATGAGTGGAGAATGGGATACTGCATAACTGAACAGGTAGCTATGATGGCAGCATTTTTTCCACCTGTTCTCTCTATACTTTGAGGAATAAGTACATATTTAAAATTTTTCAAAGACTTCAAAGATAATTAATGCTCTTAAATATATATCCTGTGATAATTACAGGCATAGAGAGAACAACAATGTAGAACTAGTCTCTTCAGGTTACATATTAAGTACTTTATTTTTGTAAAAACAGAATTAAAAAGGCATCCCCGAATCAAACCCTATCTCAGAGAGGAGGTCAAAGTATACAACCATAACATATTTTAAAATGTGCATACATCTCCATTGAAGTTGTATAAAAATATATTGAGAGGAAATAAGCAAGCATTCACACATCCATACCTTAAAAGTTCTGAATGCAGAGTTACAAGTTTCAGGCCTCTAACTAATAGTTGTCACCTTCATGGAAAGGGGGAGGCAAGTCCCTAAAAAGGGATTTACAGTAAGATGTGGCTGCCTCCACCTCCTTCTACTCCAGAGATCCCACCATCCATTCCCAGAAGTGAGGAATCCAGCAAGAAAAATAAGTTTTGATGCCATATCACCTTTATCCTCCTCAGCCACCCTTGGATGTGCTGAGAAGCTTCCAACCTTCCTCAAAGGCAGAAGGTCACTCCATGCAGCTGCTTCCTGGGCACATGGCAAGAATTATCACAGATCACCATATGCTGCCCTCCAGTCCTGAGCAATACATTTTCCTTACTGGCCTCAGAAAATTGTGCTTTCTTTAGAAAGCATTCTAGTGTCCGTGACATGCAGTTGTGCAAGCATGAAGACAAAGGTAGGAGCAAAGTTCAGCTCCCAGATCTCTGCTGATATCATTTATACACTAAAATAGCAGAATATGAAGCTTAAGAAAAAATGCTGAATGGTTTAATCAGTTGTTTCCTGCTACTCCAGACAGAGCAGCCCCAGAGGTTGGAATTTATTCCACTCTGTTTAAGAATCCAAATGGCATACTGAAATCATAGACAGGTTACCCCTTGATTTTCCTAGCAAAGATCTCTGATGTGAGCAAAGATCATAAAAAGGAAATCTCACCAGAAAGTGTCTGAACTTTTACACACACTTTACATATTCATGCTGGAAGCCCGACTTTTCATTAAAAGGTATATAAATCACAGCCAGATAAAGCCAGCAATAGCTTACACACTGATAATTTGTGTGTTTTATGCTTAAATATTAGAGATTATTTTAGATACCACTGAAGGAAATACTGGCACATGTCTGGGAAAACAGAGGGACCTATTTATAAACAACATATTGGGGTTTATCTCCTGCGTGATTGCTGGCAATTAGCCCTATGACTCTATTTAACGTTAATAATAAAGTTAGATTTCAACATATTACATAGGAAATTATCCACATAGCCCTTATTCAGACTAATGAGCATTACAATGATAAATCTTGAGGCATGCAGAGATACACACATACCATTAGCTAATATCTGCAAAAGTAAAGGAAAGGCAAGTTAAATTTTAAATACTATAGTTAATCTCCTTAATTGTGAGTAAAGCTGTTTGCTACCTCCGTATAATTAAAGAAGAAAGAATTAGAAAATAGACCAATAAATATTTCAGAGCTATTGCGACTTTCGTTTCCTACTAGGATTTATGAGCTAATTCCAACACTGCAGTAAATCAGGATACTCATAACTTTTCTGTTGTCCAAAATGCTTTCTTGGCCAGTCTTTCTAATGCCTGATGTCCTGGCAAAAGATGAAGCACTTCATGCATTTCCTTTCTGCAGCAGTGGCTGAAATTCAAACTCAAATGCTCAGATTGGAAAAGTGCAGTTTACTGGAAGGGAAAATTTCATGGAGAAGTTGTTCTGTTTGTCACCGCTTTCAATGTCTTTGACAAAAAATCTACTTATGGCTGCTACTGAAATGCTCAGTCTCTTGGCTTATTATTTTTAAGACTGTACTGTTTCTATAGCATTGAGTCCATTAGCAGTGGATAGGAGTTGACACAATTCTAGATTAAGGCAGGAAAAAAAAGGATCTATCTCCATGTTCTACGTATTTACTATGGTAGTTGAACATTTTTTTTCAAGTTAGCAAGATTTCACAGTCCATACTATGAATTCACAAGCCAAAGTGTGAATGAAAAGATGTGATACGTCAGTTCCAAGGTGCACATCATAACTACTATTTCAAAGTCTGAAAATTATATTTGTTTCTTAGATGAACTGAGAAAAAACAAACAAACAAACATACAAACAAACAAACAAAAATGATGTCAACCTAAGAGCTGCTGAATAGCTGGGCTGTGCTTTTAAACTGAATCTAATATTCAACCACAGTAGTAGAGAGAATTCTTCATTAAAGGCTTCTAAAAGAAATGTTTGTAATTCGAAGAAAATACAGTAAATGATAGAGTGAAGTTTTACGGTTTAGAAAACAGGACTTCTTGAGGACAAGTGGATGTTTTCAGGGACACCTAGGCATACAGTGTTACTCTGAGAAGGAACAGACTGGTTGCTTCCAGTTGAGATGCTCTGTGCACATGGTATTTGATGGCAGGCTAAGCACTGTGTGGGTGATTACCCAGCTTAACTAATTACACCCCACAGAGCACTTCAATACTGTGGCTACACTGGTGTTCTTCCAACAGAGCTTCCAACAGAGCTTCCTGTGGTATCTCTTCATAGGACGGTGCTGAGTGTCCCCAGGGGGTTTGCACCAAACCTGACAATTCCTGTGGGTAACCCTCCTCTTCACAATTAATGATCTGGTTGCTATCTGTAAGATTTTGGACTAATAGATTAGCATTCTTAGGAATTTAGCATAAATTTGTCACCATCTTAAAATAAAGATAATTATTTCATTTGGAATTTGCTAATAAAAAAATGAGATAGGCATTTCAAAGTCTAAAACTGACTTCAAGCTATGATGCTAGTATTCTCATGAAATACTGAAATAAAAGATGCATTATAAGTATTTGATTATTTTACCTTTAAGACAAGCTTTGTAGAGGCTCTTTTTATTGTAAAATATTTCTTCTTAGTGACATATGTCTCTGAAGGAGAGGAACAAGATGCCCGCCCATGCATCAGCAAGCTCAGAATGACTCCTTTAGCAGGTTTAAGACAGTGCAGACATGCTTTATGGAATAAGTCTGATAGGTTTTGGACACCATTCATTCCAGAATTCGTTAAAGATGCCTTTCCATGTTTTAAGAACTCTGTATACGACCTTAATTATCTGTTCTGATTCATGTGTTTCAAAAAATTCCTTTCTTATATTCAACTTATTTTCTTACTCGCTCTTTGCTCTAATTCTGCCCCCTCCTAAAATTAGTTCTCACTGCCTGCACATTTTTTTTTCCATTCCCTTTCTGTGACTTGATCTTGCAAATACTTTTGAGTCAGTAATTGCATGGATCTCAGTATGTCCACTAAAGGCAGTATCTCATTTTAGATTCACCTCCATCTGAACAGGAATGTTGTGCAACCGGTAATGCATTCCAACATTATTCTAGGAAGATATTTCTAACACAAGGTAACAATCCCAGCAGCAGGAAGGCTGACATTGACTTTAGTATCTAAAACGACTTGAAGGTTTAAATAAATAACAGTGAAATAAACTGTTGGATAGAAGAATGGTCATTGTTATCTACAGTCAATTTTTAGGCCATGCAAAAAATACACTGATATCTGTGATTCAGTTTCCCTTGCTATAAGAAGGAGATAATTTTCCTTGTATCATGGAATTGTTGTGATAAATAAGTATAAATAAAACAGTATATAAGTTTGTTTTCACAAAGTCACATAAATATCTCAAACATAAGGAGAGTAGTGTTAATTTCTGTAGTAAGCAGCTATTCACAAAAGTTGTGGTTTTAGTTGAGATAAATTAAAGACCTCCTTCTTCTGTTGTCATCTCTCTTCAGAAGCAAGGTTGTCACCTACCTGGCTTTCAGTGAAAGAAATAACTCATTCTCTAAGCAGGTTCAAAGGCAGAAGACAACAAGAGGCCCATGGACCACTAGAGCCCTACAGCAGATGGAAACTGTGTCCTTATCCAGAGTACAGGAGACATAGAAAAAATATTTAGCATTCATATCCAGAGGCTTTTTTATTACTACAATTTTTCTAATACCAGTGTCAGAGTCAAGAAATAAATATAAGCTAAATAGCAGTAAGCCCAAATCTGTATTACTGTAGTGGAAACAGTTCAGATTTCAGGCACACAGTGCCACAGCTGCTGGGGTCTCTTGTACACCATTTATCAAAATCTAGTCATCAAATGCTACAAAACTAATACAATGTACTGTAGAATAATCCATCTTATGTTTTAAAAAGCAAAAAACCAAGGGGGATAATATGCATCTGTCAGTTCAAAATATTAAATGAAGCAATGCTACTATTTACAAAAGAAAAAAAGAAAAAAGGAATGCTTCATTGCATTACTTTCCAATTAATGGTAAAGGCTTGGAACACTGTCATGGCTGCAGACATTTAATACATTCATAAAGTATATTCTTGATGTTTGCAGGGAAGCCTTATTTTCTAAACTAATATTAGTGACTGCAAACTTTTTGAAAGGTTACAGCACTGTGAACATTTTCATCAATTTCCTAAACACTACAATGTAAACTTTCATTATAAGTTCTTAATCTGCTCAGGCTGGCTCTCTACAGAGATTCCCATTTCTCTTCATAAAAATAGTGTATTTAGAGATGCTTGCAACGTATTCCTCCCCAGAACTTGAAGCAAACTGTCCTGGAAAATCAGGTACTGTTTAAATTAAACATGCTCCAGACACCAATTTCCTCCCATCTTTACATAAACCTACCAACTAATCCTTTACTTCAGGAGGTGCAAAGCTGTAGTTAAAAGGCGAATTCACTATTAAGTTCAGTTCAGACCCTATATTGTAAATGCACCCTGCATTCTTATGCAAATTCCTAATGTTTTTAGTAGTTCAAGCATCTCCATTTTCTTGAAGGACCACAGATACATCTCACACTGTATTTTGCTAATGTTCTACAGCTTGTTTCAAACGCCCCCACACATTTTAACTCCCTTTTTAAATAACTTTAGAACCAGACCAGCACACCACTGAATTCCTTTGTAAATACAGTGATAGGAAGTTATCCTAATTCAAATGGCTTTCTACTTTCACAGTGGAACTCTGTTCATTATAGTTTTTTCACTTAAAATAATAAACTAATATGCTTTTTGTAGTTTAGTTCCATCAGGTATTCAGAGCCCGGTCCAGCCCAACCTTGAGTGTCTCCAGGGACAGAGAGGAACCCACCACCTCTCTGAGCAAACTGTGCCAGTGTCTCACTACCCTGATAGTAAAAAAAACCTCTTTATGTTCAATCTAAATCTCCCCTCTTTTAGTGTGGAACCATTTCACTTCGTCCTGTCCCCTGTCCTTGTGTACTCAAGCAAAGGTCTCCCAGTTTTTGTTGGACAACAGACATTATCTTCAAGGGTCAGCAGTTCTTCTAACACTCAGCTTCAGCTCCGTACAAGCAATATCAGATCTGTGCTTGCTCCATGCAAAGCTGCTTAGGAAAAGGAGCACAATATAAGGCATTCAGGGTTCTACCCTGCACACTTCAAATAATGTATTCTCTTTTTTGTTTGGTTGGGTTTGCTCGTTTGTATTTTTTAAAACTTAATTTTCCCAAATAATCAGAATCGACCTGTGAAGTGCAGAAGAAAACTGCATCCATAAACAAAACTGCTCTCCCAGAGTGTGGGCTCTAGGTTTTTTTAATTTCTTTTAAATAAAATTTCCTCAAGGTTACTTTCTTTAAGCACTGTCAGTACCACTCTCCTTTAAGTATTAGTCATTCAGCTCAGAAATAGGCCAATATGTTTGGTGTATAGAACAGTTCCAGTTATGCAAGTGTACCCTTTGAAATAGCTTGTATGGATTCAGTGCTGTGAACCACCACTGGAAACCCAATTAGCTCAGGAGGCTACCTGACTGAATAGACATATTTAGAAAGAGAATATCACTTTTTCAATTAGAGATGGATAATATTTTCAGCAAAGATTTTCTACCACACATTGAAAAGCATTTTGCTTTCAACTATCTCAGTTGTGCATGGTAGTAGAATGAGGGGAAATAGCCACAAACTGAAGCATAGGAAGTTCTGCACAAATGTGCGTGAGAGCTTCTTCACAGAGCAGTGATGGAGCACTGGCACAGGCTGCACACAGAGGTGGTGGAGTCTCCTTCTCTGGAGACATTCAAGACCCACCTGGACACCTACCTGTGCAACCTGGGCTAGGGAGCTACTTTGGCAGGGGGGTTGGACTAGATGAGCTCTAGAGGTCCCTTCCAACCCCTACAATTCTGTGATTCTGTGATCAGAATAAGAATTTTTCAGAGATTTTAGAAAGGTAGAAGCAGTTTTTGTTTATTTACTGGTACTCAGTAGATCAAACTTTCCAAAACTCCCCTACGTGTTACAAAAACTTCTGTTTTTGTTAAATCTTCACTTTAAACTTTAGAAAACTGTCAAAAACAGAAAATATCTCCTCTGATATGATATTACTATAGATAAAAACACTGTGGCTAAGATCTAGTCGTGGGATCTACAGCTGAGTAACAATTAACACTGTGGACAGTAACTTAAGAGTCAGCCAAAATCAAGGTTTAGAACAGCTTTTCAAAATGTGGTCAAGGATTAAGTAGACTACTTTGAATTTCTCACATACAGTATGATGAAATTTAACACAACTAGACTGGAGTTTGGGGATTTTTATCCGTATATTCTTTTATTTGAGCTACCAGGGAAAAACTCTTAGAAATATCTCAGTGGAAAATAACAAACAGGTTTTTTTTCCTAGCTAATGACAACTTCAATATTTATGATTAACTGTTTAGAAAGATGTTTTTAAAAAACCTTTTTTAAATAGGGATTTTAGGCTGGCTGCAGAATGTCTAAAACTAAGTTTTGCTCCTATGCAACAGTAAGGAAAATACACAGATTTAGTAACAGATAAGGAATCTATATTAATAGATTCACACTGCCTCTGGTGTTCATCAGCTCCCATCACCTCTAACATAAGGTATATGCCTTAGTAAATGAAACCAAACTTTGGATAAACACAGCCTGAGGAAGAAAAGCCAAGAATCATCAGGACTAACTTTATAATGTCATTGATATAGGGTCAATCCTTATAAGAAAATCACTCTATAATGAGGTAGGACTTTGGGCACTTACCAAGAATGTGTGCCTCATCAACAGAAAAGAAGAAAAAATCATAGAAATTAATTCTTTACAATCAGCTCCTGCTGAGGTCAGTGAAAACTGCATGCCCACATACCTTTAAGAAAGTAGAACAGAAGCTTAAGCTTCTGAATAATTCCACATTAACGATTATATCTTCATAATCTCTAACCTGAAAGCCACTTAAATATTTTTTAGTAGTAATAAGCACATTGCTCTTTGCTAATTAACTCCAACTTCTTCTCCAGATCTTGCGTTAATGAGCACTAGCTTCTTTATTTCAAGTATAGATTAAAATATAATATTTTGACAAGAATAAGCACAGCTGCATTTTTGTTTCATTTCTTGCTAAACATCTCAGATACATAAATCAACTATAAATCAAGTAACTTACAAACTGCAGTTTTGAGATACCTCTAAACAATGTGTTACACTTTTGATTGCTCAAATAACGTGGTCTATTTTTTTTAGTGTATGAACAAGACTTGTAACATCTTTACACTATCTGAATGGCACACAGAAGAAATTAAATTGCAACATTTAAATACAGTGAGCTTTGTAGCTTTGAACAATGCCTATTTCTATCACTGCCATAAAAATGGCTCAAAATTTATATGGATCCCATTTTCTTTATTCTGTTCATTCAACTTTGCATCAGAGAAAGCTTTGTTACCTCCACAAGCTAGAAGCTCTGACTCAAAGAAAAAAAAGGAGATGCCTAAAATCCACAATAGTAATCTTCAGAACAGTTGCTTGTATTTAGAGGTGTTCTGATTTTCACACACACACACACACACACACACACACACACACACACACACACACACACAGAAATCTATAATGTTCAATTTTCTTTCCTGTGTGCTCAGAATTCACGCAACCTCCAGCGTGGTTGGTATGGCTGTGGTGAGCCACCTTCCTCCCCTGCTGAGCTCCAGAACACCAGGATAGTGGGGCTTTTGTCTTTTCTGCATGGGTGCACTTTCTATCTTCCTACAGCAATTTCCTGATCATTAGAATATAAGGTTAACATCCACTTAAGTTATGATTAGAAGTAGTCTTATGAAGTCATGCAAGGACTGACATTGTGTCAATTTGCAGCTTCTTTTCCTTAACATAGAGTCTATCTTGGTTTTCTTTTTAAAAGGTTATTGTTTTTTTGTTGTTGTTGTTGTTTTCCAGTTAATTTCTTAAATTGACACTTAAAATTATGTTTCATTTTTCACAGTCACTGATGTATTTTCTATATGGACAAGAACTGATCTGATAAATCAAAGCTGTTGGTAATTCCAGGAAAAAGTAGAAGTTTTTCTATTCAAGGCTCATCCCCTTTCAAAATGTTTTTTATAAATGTGCACAGCACTTCTTAGAATTAGATCTAAAACTTTCTGACACCAAATTTTAGTATGAGATTCATGTCACCTAACTTTAGACTTCTGTGATGTAACCATCTATGTCTGATCTAATTATAGTCTCCTTTTATAGGTAATGGAAAGAAAAAGCACTTCTAAAACACACTTTTGCTGAGCTATTTTGGTAATCCATCTTTAGATGAGACAAAGCATTTCTGGAAGTGCCCACTTGTACTCTATACTTCTGTGACAGGAGCTGTGATGTCTGCCTTAGATGTATCATAGGCATCTAAAATTTAGAATAAAGTCCTTCATCAAGGAAATGCCTGTAAATTTTAGGCTACATCACAACAGTAGCTAGCCACATATATAACACCAGAAGTTGTAACATGGTGATAAGATTTGCATAGTCACAGTACTAACTGTCTTTATTTTTCATAGAAACATATACTGTACTCTTCTTCTCAAAGCTGAAAAAAAAATAGCTCAGAAAGGCATATGGAACAAAAATGAATATTTTTAATTTCAGGATTATAGTTCATTACATTATTTACACTTAAAACAAATGTGATGTGAAAGAAGGAAGCTTTGGAAAGAGGAGTCCCATTAGAGACTGTCTTCAGTAGATGAGGAAGACAGTAAGTTCTTTTTTGCATTATTTTGCTAGTGAATTAATTTAAAAAACATGTAAATATCAGCATAGGAACATCATTCAATTCTTTTTGTAGATTGAGCCTAAACAGACTATTTACAAATTTTTCAATTAATTCATTTCCAGCAGAGAATCTCAGTACACTGTGTTCTCCAGTGGAAACACATAATGTTACATTTGAAAAGCACTCAATAAGAAGACAAAGGGTATTTAGAGCTAAGGAAGCCTACCTCACAAGTGTCTTCTTTTCAATTTATCAGTGAACAAGAAACACAAAACTAAACCTATTTAAAGTAAACTCTACTATTCAAGAGCATTTCATTTTGTAGGATTTCACAGAGGACCATCAATGATTTAGCACAACTCTGGTAAACACAAATAAACCAGAACTGACATTTCTCTTCCTCTATTTTGCAGTCTTTAGAAATATGAATTAAAAGAATAGGAGGATAGTTTAATAAGGGACTTTTGTTTAATTTGTGCAAAGAGAATATTCAGCTCCCTTTTTCTTGAAAGGGCAGATGAAAATGTGAGGAATAAGAGAGTTTCTTAAGGAAAAGTTCTGAATATTCAAAGTGTTATTTGTTTAGAAAACTCAGGCTTGTATCCCAGAGAAAATCTGTTTTGTCCTACACTTGGTATTACTTGAACTCTTATCCTGAAACATCACCAAGACAAGGTTGTTTTCTACTTGAAGACTTCTCTCATCTCATAACAGGAAATAGGGGAGGATTCACAGTCTGCCTCGTCCCTATTTCTGCTTTTTGCAATGCAAGGAGTCACTCCACACTACCTTACAGACTGTAAAAGGCCAGCAAGAGCAAGATGGGAGGAAGAGCCAAGGTTTCCCCTGTTCAGCTCCACCTTTCTTTCTCTCCAAGAGATGAGGCCTTGTGTATTAGGACCACTGCAGAGGATGTCAACAGATGCTGTAAGGCTCAGAAGACTGCAAAATGCTCTAATTGCATCAGTTGTACCTGCAAACTATTGACCTATTTGAGCATGATTGCCAGGTTCAGGGATAATGCATTTGTCTCCAAGATAATTTTAACTCAGCAAATGATTACCTTTCAGTTTTGTGCAGGTCATACACAACATCAACTGCACAATTTTTCTTTAAAGTTATCAAGTGCTTATTTAGATTTTAGTATATCACTAAATATATTAATATATAATATTAATTGGTTGAAGATTATCATAGAAACTACAAATGGTAAAAAGTATCTAAACCATGTATTTTAATTAAGGAAATTTTAAACAATAATCATTTAATCTATTCTGAGATCTCTGAGGCAGTAGTCAGGTTTACCTAATCTATATAACTGTCATGATCTTAAGTGACTAATGGTTAATAGGGACTTCTAAAACATATTACATCAATAGCATTAAACAAAAAGACAGATTCCTAATGAGACTCATTGATTTGGTGGCTGATTTTTAATGATTTCAAAATGAGCAAGCAATGTCTTACAGAAAAGAATTATAACATTTCATCAAAGGCTTATTGCCTTTTCCGAGGAGTGCTCTATGTCACTTTCAGTAAGAAATAACTCATTCACAGAAACACTTCACTATTTTGATTCCACTAGTGACAATTAAGTATATAATTAACCTAGATATGGTAAAAAAAAAAAAAAAAAAAAGGCCTGAAAAATACCAAAGAGACTGTTCTTTGGTTAAAAAATCAAACAGATTCTAATTGGCTTTATCCTGCAATCCTGAGCCCATGATCTAATGAAGTGCATTGTGGTTTCCTCATTAAAAAGATTTCCTTCCAGTCTCTGCAGGAAGGACTGTGCAGAGGACAGCTCAACCAGCTGTTTATCACCAACAAGTTTGAGAGCAAAGACAAACATGGAGCAAGCCTGCTCCAACATACACAAAGCAGCGGTTTCCACATTTCTCCATCAGTTTTTGAATTGACTTAGGACAAGCAGCTACACAATTTTGTCGCTTAATTCTCCACCTAGCATTCATTCTCACAGTCAAATACCCAAGATATATCAAGTTCAATTTTCCATGTGATATTCATCTTGAAATCTCTTCTTTTTCCCATCCAGGACAGATTTTAAATCCATGTTGTGTTCATCCACCACCTTACAGGTAAAAAACAGTATTGCACACAGATACTAATATTTACTGCATTTAGCTTTCTGTTTTAAGTCAAAACTTGCAGTGTTTTGAATTAGATAAATCTATTGAATATCATTTAATTTCCTAATTTCTTCTTCTAACTACTGCCACAGTCTTCCTTAGCTGTCACAATCTTCCTCAACGGATCTCAATATTCCATTTCAAAAAGTTTCTTCAAATTCTTTCTCAGGATGCCTTTCCTCATCATTTTTTGGTAGCTAAATATGTTAAAATTCCTTTGTATTGTTGTGATAGAGTACTTGATCAAATATCTTGTTTTTATGGTAACTACAAATGTTTAAAAATAATTTCTTATTTAAACAAATTTAATCATCCTATTAACAATACTGAAATGTATACATTTATCATCAGTGACCCAATTTACCTCCCATATTTTCCAAGCAAATTCTTAATCGGGACTCAAAACATTTTCTGCAGGTAAGGACGTGACAACTAGACAGCTAACGTGTTTTGTTTTGTTTTTTAAAGGTTCACGTCTAAGCCTTACAACCATTGATACAAAGCCACAAGAAGCTCTCAAACTATATTCAAGTTGTTCTCCCTGTCCAGCTTCTCATATGACCTTACAAGTAGATATGCCATTTTTCCTCTTATAATATATGGGAGGAAGAGAAGAAAAATAACTTCAGAATGTTGACATTTGAAAAGCATTGACCAAATTCAGCTCAAAAATATCTGACCTCAAAGCTCTAACAGTCACCAGCATAAAAGCAGGAAAGTGCTACTTTTGATAAGCTGTTCTTATATTTGGGGTAAAACATCAAAGATTCACAGCATCTGAGGTTACTAAATATGCAGTAAAAAGGCAAGGTTAAACTTGCTGTCAAATTATGGTACAAAACATTGCACTCTGAGTTTTTAAATTTCTCATTGTTATTTCAAGTAGCTATTGCACTCTTCAGTTCCCTTTCTGGAGTACTGCTGTACACTACCAAAGAATTACCACTTCAGTAACAGTGCACTTGGTGTGGATTTAAATGATCTCTACAGCTCACACTGAAAGCCACTACCAGGAAGATCTGTGAGTGGTTTCTTAATACCAATACAACTTGACCTGGGGCAAGTCTAAACTCTGGCTAACGTAGAATATCATTTTAGCAACTCGATAAAATACTTTGAAAGTCCTTTCAGGTCACACCATGAGTTGTTACTGCAAAAACATTTTTCATCTACACAGAAGTCCTAAATTGAAAGAGAACAAAAGGAATGACAAAAACAGCAGAAGCAAAAATTGGGAAATAAATACACCCATTGGCAAATGGATCAGCTTTATCTGGCTAATTAAACCAACGTAAGCCCCAGCATGAGTGTGATCAATGATGAGCCTGTTTGACCAGGACACTCAAAACGTCTTAAAAGATAGTTGTGTTCTCTTCCATTTATGCTCAGCTGTCTGACTTACAACAAACCTTCAATCTCTCTGTTTAAAGTAATTCTTATTATGGATCTCCTTCCCTGAAAATTGTAGATTGGATGTGATAAGATTTATTTTTTTAATCTTAGAGCACAATACTAACCAGACCTGAAATTATACTGATGTTAAGATAATATATGTTCTTCTTTAAGCTTAATTCTCTCATTTCTCTACTATGTCCTGTTATACCAAACAACAATTACCATGTTTTACATTAATCTGATTTTATGATAAAAGAAGATATATTGCACAATTTTTCATAGCACGTATCTTCGGTGCAAAAAGATCTTACTTTGGAATACTCACTTTTACTGAGATTAATTCCCACAATTAATCTCAGTGAATTATATATTTAATTAGGTGCCTATTCATTTTTTATGACTACACTGAATCATAGTGTTAATCTTCAGGAAACAAAAAATGCCCTGAATTAAACTATATGGTCATTAAAGTTGATATTGTGCATAAAAATCAGCAATGAACCAGATGTATATTTTAGTACAGGCAATAATATTCCCTGAAGATAAACATTAGGCAACGTCCTTCCTGATGGTATTTGTCACTCCAAAACCATGTAAAATAGGCATTTACTGTTGTGTTTGTAGTTTTGGTCCTCCACAAGATTTTATGATTGAAAGAGTGCTTCTCATTTTGGTGCAACTCTCTTCAATGGCCTCAGAGAAACAGAGATTAGCAGAAGCATGTAAAAATGTGTCTTTTATAGAGCAGTTTTATGAAATGTCTAAACCATGATTTGTAGGGTAGAGAATGAAATACAAATGTTGACTTGATTTTAGCCAAAATTCCAGTCTCAGAGAATACTGGATGCTAATTGCTGTCACTTGGTCCACTTTCCAGAAAATATTCCAGTTAATAGGCTAACTTTAGTTCTCTAAAGAAGAAAGCAAAAATTTAACCAACACAGTACGAGCAGTTGAGGTTAGGGTTGTGAAGCATAGAAACAGGCTCCCCAGGAATGTGGCTGAATTGCCATCCCTAGGAATATTTAAAAGATGTGTAGATGTGGTGCTCAGGGACACAATTTAGTGGTAGAGTTGGCAGTGCTAGGTTAAGTTTGGACGTGATGACCTTAGCAGACTTTTCAAGCCTAAATGATTTCATGAAAATCTTTTCTTTAAACACTTTGAAATGGATTTATTTTCCTTGTGGTATCTTTCTTTTAACATATGCATATACAAAACTACCTAAAAACACCACAATTTTTGGCCTTTAACTTCATACAAGCCTTTGTAATAGAAAATGTTTTGTCTTGCAAGTTCTGTCATTTAAAAATTAAACTAAAGAAGAAACTGAAAAGGGACAAATCATGAACATGTGATGAATCCATACAATTTATCTAAAGCTTTTAAAAATAATCAATTCTGTGGTTTTGTTGGTGAGTTGGTTTCAAAGCAAAGAGAATACCTACAAGTTATTGAAACCATACTAAACTCTAAATTTGTCAGCTCACATAGTAAGGGAAGCTGCCCTTCTTTTGAGTTCCCTTTGGGCTTGTTCTTCAGATGGGAATTCCATTCAAGTTTCAGAGACTCTGAGGGGCTTTTCCTTAACAGATGTAGCTTGGATACTTCCTTAAGAAATAAAATGAGGAAATGCACAGCTCAGATGTCTTGAAGACCTTTCTGGCCAACAAAGGGCATTTAAAACCATTTCATAAAGTGAGTTACAAATGCCTAAATTCTTCAGGGCTACTAAAACAACCAAGATTATTTGGGAGACTTCAGGCTGATAGCAGTTTCATACATCCTCTTTGCTCTAACACTAGGAGAATTGTAATTTACTTGTATTACAGACAACAACCTAACCTGTAAGCAAAAGTTAAAATAATTGTAAGGAAAATATGGTGCCTGATGTAAAAATTTGGTATTTAGAAATAAAACAATATACCGATTACCTCATTTTTGGATAATTATTATATCAAGATTCATCTGTGAACTTGAATTTTGTATCCTTGATGTATTATTTCAATATAATCTACTGCCATTTTTCTAAAAGCAGGATTTATTTTTCTTTTTCAAATTAGGTTTAAACGCAAACATCAGGCATAACTTTTTATTTATTTACATTACACTAGAAGTACTGCTTACTGCAGTTCCAGGGGACTCAGCAGCAGGAGCTGGATTGCTACCCATTTGCACATGCCAGTCCCCATAGCAGAAAGATTTTCATCAAAGGGAAGGGTTTGGTATTGTTCTGTCCAAGAAATAACAGAAACAACTCCAGTTGAAATGTAGTTTTCATGGTGAAGCCCCCGATCTACACAGGTTAAAACCAACATTCATAAGAATGTGCTTATGTATGTTTCTCTCATTAGTCAAGAAACTTAAAATGCTGAAGGAAAAACTGGACTAGGGAGAGGTCTAATATCTGGCCTGCAAGTTCAAGGCTATTAGCGTTTAAAAAAATGGGCCACACCAGGAACCAAAAGATACTTTTTACCACACCCACACCAAGTGAGAAATATTCCTCATTCAGAGTAGCTTGACATGGCTCCGCTAGCCCTCAAAACAGCTTGTCATAAATGCCTTGCACCACAAAGAGCTTCAGCCTTTTAAAGATAAATAGGATGTGGGTTTAGAAACATTACAGATAGAGAAAAGTTATTTTAGGATATATTTAAATAGTTCAGAAGTATAAAATATATAACAGGAAATATAAAAGCAATTTTATCTTTATGTATATGGATGTATCCTGGTGTGAGGAAAAAGAAAACAAAACGTGTTACTGGGAAGAACAATTCATAGGTTTTTTTTACTGATATTCAAAGACAAAGGAGGTTGCAACTTGGAGCTAACAAATTTTATGAGAAGCAATTAATTAGAATGAAAAATCATGCATGCTAGCTAACCATCTGCCATTAAGGGAACAAACTTACCTGATATTAATTTTGAAAATAAACACAGAGCTGAAATACCAGATTGCACATGGCAAACTTTGCGAACAAAATTATTCACGTGCAAAAGGAAAGAATATGGCCTACAGCATTTAATTTAGCATCTTTCACACAGCTTCACTGTCTGGAAATGAAAAACAGGGCACAATTTGTTTGAAATAGGTGTTTCATATACACAGTGTACAGCTGCCTAATATTGCAGCTCCTTCGAACCTTTCTTTTATCAGTACCTGGTACAACCCAGAAGAGTGTGTTACTCCAAGCAACTACACAAATAGAGATGGGCAAATTTAAAATACTCTGGATTGATGGGTTAGGCAATATTTGACTACTTTGAACGTATCTGTATCATGAATGAAAAATTGCCAGAGATAGAATACTTTAACATAATGAAGTACAGATGGCAAAGATGATAGATGAGAAAGACTCCACAGGCTATATTAAAGAGAATAAAAAATGTCCTCAAAACTCTAAACATATTATTGTTGCTAATTACAAGACATCAAATGGTCCAGCAAAAATAGCAAGTCCAACAGATAAAAAATTTTATCCCTATTTATATTGATCTCAAATCCAAGTCTGTATAAAAATTAACTTAAATCACTCCAGGCTAGCTGAAATTCAGGATACGCCACAGACAGCAAGTTAGTTTATCTGACATTTATACTCAGGCTCAACAATATCTGAAATCACGTTAACTGTTTGTCAATATCTTAAAATCATAACATCAGACATACTGACAAAATGCATACTGCCATTTTAGAGCATTG
The DNA here is from genome assembly GCA_023055505.1 of Callipepla californica brunnescens. Classification (NCBI taxonomy): domain Eukaryota; kingdom Metazoa; phylum Chordata; class Aves; order Galliformes; family Odontophoridae; genus Callipepla; species Callipepla californica. The sequence goes on from JALIRH010000013.1 coordinate 9,552,326, forward strand.
ATGAGCTCTTGTTTTCAGCTTTTCCACTCCTGCATACCATCTTTGAAGTGACTTTTTAAAACACATGAACTAACAAAAATCATGATGAAGCTACCCACGCCATTCTCCATTTGCATTTAGAATGATATTTAAAGGAAAGGCATGGTGGGAAGAGAAAAAACTATCAGATTAGCTGAGAAGAGCCCACATGAAGCTGCTTTCATCAAATGCTTATATATAAGTGAACACTGAGAAGCCACAGGCACCTGGAAAAACTGTAAATCTGACTGCATTCTTGTACTACAGATGTTATGGTCTCTTGTCCATTTATTTGAAATGAGAGGCCTGATTCACAGTTACATTTAAATTCAAAGGAGCACTAGTTGAGCGCAGGTATATATTTATTAGACCAGACACATATATTTACTAGACCTGGACAATGGCTTTGATCTATGCATCCAGAGTTCAAGGGTGCTGTTGTTGTTGTTTTGGGGTGTTTTTTAGTGGTTTTCTTGGTGTTATTTCCTTCTTGTTATTTTTCTTTCCCCTCATAATTTCTTGTTTTAGGTCACTGAAGTAGAATAAGTGATATTTTAGTACTGACCTAACACAACAATTTTGCAATTTGAGCAATTTCAAAGACCATTTTATATTCTAAGGATACTTATTTAATGCAGCTTTATGTTCCTGGAGGCAACCAATCCACTACTTCAGAGAAATTAACTTGTTTCTAGATGGTTTAGATTGTTTCTAGATCTACTTGGTTCTAGATGGATATGATGCGTACCACTAGATAAAGTGTACTGGTAAATACTAATTCCTATGAATTCAAATAATGAATAACTTTTCTTATTTACTGCAGTCAGTGTTATGCAATCAGAAGTAAAAGTGTCTTTCCTCAGTCTGAACAAAATTCTATTAAACGTAATAAAATATTCAGCAACAATAAGAATATGTAAATTCAGGCAAAAATTCAGAGTCTGTGTTAATTTCAAGTGAATTACATTTTTACTGAGATGTTACAAGTTCTTTATTTTCACATTCCTTTTATTCTTTCACACTATGTTTATGTTTCTTTCACAACCTCCTTCAGCAAAACACCTAAAAATTGTACAATGACAGACTTGATCCTATACCGTGAAAGACAAATGTCTGAAAATAATTTCTCCCTTCAAACACTGCTAAAAACCCTGTTTCTTTACTTCACACACATTTGCTATTGTTGATTCAGTAACAGGAAACAGAAGGATACTCCCATAAAATTAGTTGCCAAACTAAGACAAAAATTCAGCTAAGACACATGAAGATTTTGTTTGCAGTGATAGGAAATGCTGCAGCAGCAATCTATACAAGGAAAACAAGTGGAAATACAAGAAAAAGATGATTTCTGCAAAAGGTGGACACTGCTGTTCTACTTTTGACTACCACAGTGAGCTAACTGAAAATTACTTTTTTCAGTATGAGAAACAACGAAGACTTTATTGCTTAGAAAACAGTACTATTTTGAGCTCTAATATTTTATGCACAATGTTTTGCATAGAGACAGCAAGCTATTTTACCATGATCCTGAATCAGCAAAAATATCTCACAGATCTCCCAGCACTTCAGTAACACAGATTCACTGTGTCATATTCTGTTCCCATTTATGACAATATAAATATAGAGTAACTCTGCTTTGCAGGAGGTGGTGACAGTTAATATGTTTCACTTAGGAAGGCTCCCAGCAAATTACTCTAAATAAGTTGCAGTAACAATGTGTTCTTAATTTCTCTGTTTAGCTATTTCAGTAGACAAGAATTTCCTGAATGGGACACAGAACTGTCAGTTGGACTCACACAACTATGCCAAACTTGTACTAAGCAGTAGAACTGCTACTGAAAGACATTTTTGTGTGTTATGATTTTTTTTTCTGACAACACTGCATTGGATGTACAAAGAAACAATGTGTTTCTTCAGTGTTTCAGTCATAAAGAAAATTTAGACTTCAATATATGTGTAATTCCCATCCACACACATACATAAGTTATATTGTAGGCACAAAGATGGCACAAGCACCTACAAACTGAAAGTCTATGTGATTCTCTTAGTTACAAATCCTTCAGTGACTTTTAGCATCACAGAGCTGTTCTCTCTTCCAGGGAGTTTCATTTCCATCATATGAAAATAAGAACAAGAAGCTTTCCTTTGGAGAGCTTCAGTTAGCATCTGATGGGCTAACTGAAATTTATTATTAATACAAAAAATATTTCATCTAAAATATTCATAATTAAAATATTAGCACAGTCCATGGACTTATGAGTTGACGCAGCAAGAAGTTAGTGGACTGAAGTTATTGTGCAGACAGTTTTCTGTAGTCTTACAGTCCAGGGGCTCAAAGACCATGGGTTGAACTACATTACTGTAGAAATTATATGCCCTTCAAGCATCAGATTGATCTTGCTTACACATGCGAACACCTACATGCTGTCTGTCTCTATTTTTTTCTTGAAAATTAACAGTAAGATTATTTTTAGTCATTACATTCATGTGTTATCGGCAGAATGATGATGAGCTCTGTTTTCTATGAGTTACACACTGTTTCAGTGGACATGCACTATGGGGAAGCAACCAGAATCTGACAGCTTTTTCAATTTCTTGAGTACCATTTTATTGAAGAACACCCTCATTTCCTTTAATGGAAATCCTCATTGAACTTCTCAGTTTAGAGTATCAGAAACTAACTCCTTCTAGACAGATAAGACCCTGGATTAGAAAGCTTATGCTTTTTGGTGCTTACTATGGGGGAAAAGAAAATACATAAATTAATTAATTAATTAAAGAGAGAGAGAGAGACAGACAGACAGACAGAGAAACTGCTGTTGGTTTCAGTGAATTAAGATGCTGTGTCATGGATTTGTGAGAGAAGTTATCAATCTGAATTCAAACATAAGGTTGCTTATGTAAGGATCATCCACACATAAAAAACACTCTTTGCTAACCATACCTCATTAGCCCAATTACACTCTGAAAAGAAGAGAAACAGCAGCTCTTCAAAAAGTTCTCTAAGTGGAAGCTCCTACTTTTAAGCAGTTAAAGGAGGGTTTTTTATGCTTTTACTTCTTGTTTTGTTTTCCCACCTAAAATCTGCTGCTATTACAAAAACAAAAATCTGTATTTTAAGATTCTAGTGGCAAGGTCAAATGCATCTGAAATTCAGTTATTGCTTAAGTGCACTGCTTATTTCAAATAATTACCTCTGCACAACTGCAGGACTTTGAGCACTGTTTTTTATTTCATTACAACTTGACAATTATTCTTAAGGGATTTGATTTCAGGAAGTTCAAAATAACCTCAACTGCTCACAGCTCCCAAGGTTACAATACTATCAATTCTATCCTCCAAGACATTAGTGCCCGACTACCACAAGAAAGACATTTTCTTTCTTCTAATTTTCAAGACAGAGGAATCAGCATAATGGAGCAATTAAGGTTGGAAAAGACTACAAAGATCACCATGTCTGACCATTAACCCATCACCACCACATCCACTAGACAGAAATCCTCAGTCAGAGGATTCCATGTTGCCATTCAGATCACTTAACTCAGACATTTACCGAAGATAGGGCACCGATAACATCTGATTCCTATGTGCAAGGGTACTGACTAAAAATGGGTTTGCAGATGACACTAAGTTGGCTGGAAGTGTAGATCTGCCTAGGGATAGCTAGACCCTAGAGAGGGATCTGGACAGGCTGGATTGCTGGGCTGAAGCCAGTGGGATGAAATCAACAAGGCCACATGCTGGGTCCTGAACTTTGGCCACAACAACCCCTGGAAGAATGTGTAGAAAAAATGGACCTGGGGTATTGGTTGATGCTCAGCTGAAATGAGCCTGCAGAGAGCCCAGGTGGCCAAAAAGGCCAATGGCATCCTGTCTTGTATCAGAAATGGTACTGCCAGCAGGAGCAGGGAAGTAATTATCCCCCTGTACTCAGCGCTGGTGAAGCTGCACCCAAGTACTGTGTTCAGTTTTGGGCCCCTTACTGCAAGAAAGACACTGAGGACCTGGAGCGTGTCCAGAAAAGGGCAACAAAGCCGGTGAGGGGTCTGAGCACAGGCCTTATGAGGAATGGCTGAGGGAGCTGGTATTGTTCAGTCTGAAGAAAAGGAGGCTACAAGAAGACCTTATTGCTCTCTATAACTATCTGAGGGGAGGGTGTTGTGAGCTGAGGATTGGCTTCTTCTCTCTTGTAACCAGCGTTAGGACAAGAGGGAATGGCTTTAAGTTGCAACAGGGGAGATTCAGCATGGATGTTAGGAAATACTTCTCCAAAAGAGTGGTCAGGCTTTGGAATGGGCTACCCAGAGAGGTAAATTGAGGTATTCAAAGGACGTTTAGATGTGTTGAGGAATGTGGTTTAGCGAGAAATATTGGTGATAGATGAACGGTTGGACTGGATGATCTTGTAGGTCTTTTCCAGCCTTGGTGATTCTATGATTCTAGGTGGGCAAAGTATTCTAGGAAAGCATAGCTGTAAAGAACTGCATTAATTTTTTTATGGCTTGTGGAATTGTGGCAGAGTAGATGTTCTCCTGCTCCTCATAACAAATTTGAGTTTAACCTTCTTAACTGTGATGAGATTGATTGCATCAGCAACAGCTAGGCTGTTTCAAGTAAAGAGAACTCCCAGCAGACATCTAGCCAATGTATATCTCATGTCTAACCTACATCATCATGCACAGCACTCCAAATTTCGGATCTTGTAAGTGAGCTTCCCAGGAGAATATATGCTCTAGCAAAATTATATACTTCAAAGGACATTAGACAAAATAGATTAATCCTGAAATACTTCCATTTTAAAAGTATGACATTTGAACAAAGTATCTCAGGCTGCCTAATTATGTTTTCCTCCTCCTTTCATGATATTTTCTAGATTAAAGCTAATTGAAAAAAGTGATCTAATCATTTCTAAGCTGTGCTGCTCAAAGTCATATTGATTATCAATATTATTAAGGTTCATTTATTATAATATTATTTCTAGCAAGGGTACAAAAATTGGAAGTCGTTGTTAATCTTGTGTAGACTTCAGCTGTTGAAAACAAGATGAGTTTGTTACTTACAATAAATGAAAATAAAGTTTTCTTTTTCTCCTCTTTTTTAGCATTTCTTTCTTTGAAAAGATCCTTTATCAAATTAAATATTAAATTCCATCTCAAAATGATCATCTCTCAGCCCAGTACTCATTCATTTCATAAAACCATACAATAAAACAGTTCAGAGCTATGCTAAACTGCCTGACTTAGCTTAACTGGAACCATGCAGTTCATATGCCTGTTTTAGGAGGCAAGGCTGATCATTTCAAGCACAAAGGGTGACTTTCTATGGCAGTGTTCTGTGCATTCTGGACTATAAAGAATGTGATGATATGATCAGATAACCTTAGATTGTCTGACCTTAAAACTATTTTATTTTGGTACTAATTTTGGTAAATACTTTTTTGGGGTGTCTGCTTTGCAAATGTAGTCAGATGTCTTGCATTGGATGTACCATACAAGACATCACAAAACTATTTTCTTTAGTTGTTCACTGTTTCCTTTCAGAAGTTCAGTCAGAAAGGAACAGGAAAGGTTTATTTAATGTCTCAGTGCTGTCTATTAGCTTAAAAGGAGAAATGACTGTGAACATGCAACAATGAAGTCATGTGCAGTATAGGGAAATAGACAGCAACTGAAAAATGAAGAGCACTGCAAGCCAGACAAGCCCATTCACTCACAGATCAGTGCATTTCTTTTGGTCTGTCATCTCTCCAAAATCACATCCTTTCTTCCCATACAGTTTCAAAGATTTGTTTTTTTCCAATAGTGAGGTAACAATATCTCTATCTCTAAGATGTCTAGTAATCTTGGAATCATTAGTATATTGTAACCAAAAAGCTACTCATTGCCTCTTGTTAATTAATAAAACAGACTGTGACCCTTATCAATTGTCATTTTCCCTTCACTGACTGAAGAGATAAGGCAGGACAGTATGGCAAAGCCTTTATCTCTGTTGCTTACCATCACTGGACACTTCATGATCTTTAGAAAATACTACATGAATGTTGCTTTACTCTGGGTAACCTGTGATACCTACTGTAGTGTTACACAAAAAAAGAAACATCTCTACATTAGAACTGAAGTATACACTCTCACAGTCTGATATTTATGAAATATTAATTCTTTAGGAACAGCAATTCTAGAAATAGGACTTGAATAACAGATATTTAACATTTATCCACTAAATAAGAATATTTATTCACAAAGATCTAAAAATATTAAAAATATTTCACCGCATTCTTCTCACAGAGTTAAAGTGTCTCAGACACCAGCTTTATAATTTTTTAAGGATGGAATTTATACACTAAAGTCACAGCACATAACTAACATTTCATAAACTGAAAAGTCTCAATGACTTTCAGTGACTTTATCAGCTGGTGGTCACAGATGATGAGCTAGGTTAGCTGAAACTCTTTTGTGTTTGTATTTTCCTCAAACAACAAAATGAGGCTATCACTAAAGAAATGTATTTGATGCTTATTTAATTTAAGCTTTCAAATTTAATTAAAAATTCTGTATATGAGTCAATGAAAGACCGCATAGGCATGTATTGTGAATAAGAACATCCAACAAAATAGATATTTCTAGGGATTACAGCAACTACCAGTCTCCAGGAGGCACTCTGCAAAAAGATTTGTTTTCTCCCTCATAGACCTCAGTCAGGCTTCAGTTGAGCCCTTCTCTGACACATCAAAATAATTTGTGGTGGTAACATTTAATTTTTTGGACGTAAGCAGTTCATCTGAAGTCAGCTGAGGAAAATTTACACTTATATAGCTGTACAATTGGAACTGATTCTGTCTGATTCTGTATCCCAAGAAACACTCCGTTGAACTCAGGGAAATTTTGTTTGGTATCTTTGATATCCCCTTCACTGAAAAACATGGTAAAAACTAGGACACCAGCAGGTGAAGCATGAGTCCAAAAGTATTGTAAAACTGGTAATGCCTAATGGAAGAGAGGCATTCTATAACACCATGAAGTGAATTATTCTAAGTGCACAGAGAAGGGAACATGGTGGCAGCACACAAGAAAGGTCAAAAAAAGATGTATAATGAAGTAATGAGGAAAAATTTCATAACTGAAACTTTTTCTCCACATCTTTCAATACAATTTTTTCAAGGGAACATCCAGGACAAATAACTCGGTATGATTCATAAGTTCATTAAATATTAATAGCAAAGGTCTACATATTATAAAGAGAAAAGAAAGTTTTGTGGAAGAGCAATAAAGCTTTTAAAGTAAAACGTTATTTCATAAATACGAAAGAAGACAATATATAATATATGGGAAAGAGAGACTTTTGCTCTTGGTGATGGCAGGTACCACAGATAATTACGGGGTAGCTGAATCTTATGCAACTTATTACTTCTGTGAGCTAACCAAGAGGAATGCTAACAGGTTCAGTTCACTTGCAACTCTGATTGGCAGAATATTCATATGGCTGGCAAAGCGTCTAGATAACAAGAATATTGCAGTCTTTTTTTATTTTTTTTTTGTGGTTTCCCAAATTTCTGTCACATCACAGCCTAACAAATTTCCCAGTCGGTATCAATTTCTGTATGTTAAAAGCCTACTCATCAGTACACATTTTACATTTCCTCTTGCTTATTCATGGTCTGAGATAAAGGCAGTTCACTTTGCTCAGTGCCAAAATGCTTATCCCAATATTTATCACAGAGTGTTTTTTAATAACATGATATTGATAAATAATTATTTGTATTAGAAGAGTGCCTAGTGTTGTACCCAAAAATTAGGGCTATATTGTGCTAGATCATGCATAAACACATCAGAGAGAATCCCTGTTGAAAAGGATGATAATTTTAAGGCAGTTTTGAGACATTAAAATGTACATAAAATGGTCTGAGATTCAGTGATAGGCCACATCTCAAAAGTGAGATGTAAAATTTAAATAATAACACAAGCGTACAAAATCCTTCCATAAACTAGTGGAAGTTACCAGTAGAGACATGAGAACTTTTTTCTTTTGCAGAACAAAGCTTTTGTCTCTGTGCCATAAATCTTACCAAAGCATTCACACACTTGAAGAATATTTTTCATCTTGGTTCCATCTTGAGGTGTTTTATCAAAGTATATTTTGCTAATAATAATCTTTTATATTTTGCACCTTATTCCTTCAGAATAGCTAATCAGTGGTTATTACAAAGCTTTGTAGTGTGCAGATAAGAATAGCATTAGATTTCTGTTTCATCGCCTCTGTTTTAGAACACATATTATGATGACTTCTAAAGAAAGATTTGTAAGGGCATTTTTTAAATGAACTTACAGAAGCATCTCTACTTGCAAACATATCCATTCCCAAGCTTTCCTCCTTCAACTTTTCTCCTCCAATAGAAAATGATGGGGTGAAAATTAAGTTTAATTAATAAAACTCTACTGCCTTGTAAACAGCCACCTTTTGCAGCTGAAACTTGCAGAGAGCTGATAGCTTTGAAAGAGTCAAATGGCTTCTTAGAACCATATCTACACCCAGAGGGGCACAAATTTCAACAGATCAACACTTACATCTTTAACTGGAAAAATAAATAAAAATAACAACATAAAACTCTAAAATTGCAGATCTGAGCATGTGATCTCTATCCATGCCACAGGGAGAAAATTAAAACTTATTCTGGTTATGATATGCAAATCCTAGGTTCATTTACATTTGTGTTAACTCAATTTGAGGATAATGCAGGTGGGTTTTCTCATTTTGTTTTGGTTTTATTTTTTAACCAAAATATCTTTTTTCTTAATAAAATGCAAAAAGTGCTAAGGGATTGGTAATAATTCATCACTCTGCAGTTACTGTCCAGACATGTTAATTATGTATGCAAGATCTCTTATACCACATGCAAACTTTTTTTAAATAACCAGTGTTTTCATGTATGTAGCACATGTGCTACAAAAAGGGTCAACCAGAGGACTTCTGTGAGCTCAATTCCTCACTTGTATAGAGATTTACCAATATGAAATAGCCAAAGCTCTAGGCGCATGATACATAAAACCATCTATGTTGCAGGAGCATTAGGGTTATAAAGTCAAGCACACACAAGTTAGGAAATGCTGTCTCTAAGGTAGCCTGCATAACCTCACTTTGACTTTCTTTTGCTTGAGCAATCAGACACAGTAATGCTGAGGGCCAGAGAAAAGCCCATGAGGACAAAAAGGATGCTGAATTCACGCTAAGGTTTGAGCAAGGCACAGTAAATATAGAGAGAACTACTCCAGGGCAGCCTGGGACACTAGCCCAGCCTGCTGGAGGCCTCCATCAAGACCACAGTCTTTTCCCCAGAGCAGATCAGCCTGCTCAGCAGCTAGCAGTGCCCAATTAGGCAAAATTCTTCTCCTGCCTCCTGCCCTGTAACACCCAGAGCTGGGATGTGGCAGTGGCTCACAGCCTCCAGAGGCCAAGCCGCACAGATGGGAAGACGCTGCAGCTGCTGGGGTCAGTGCCTCCCCATTCCCCACAGGAGGGGCAGCAGCATGGGACCGGGGACACCTGGCCTTCAAGGCCAGCAGTGCTTCAGCTGCCACTGCTCAGCTTCCCGTTAGAGAGAGGATGCTGCAAAAGAATGCTTCTGGCATAAGCTGCTGCCGGAGAAAGGTAGCCAAGGAGTAAGTGAGCATGCATCCTGCTACAGAGGGGATGTGAAGTGGAACACGGGACAGAGCTGAGTGCCAAGATCTTGCTCCAGCTCCAGAATAATTCAGTGTGAATTTTCCTGAGGTCTGTGATTAAATTCCTCATAATTCACACCTTATTTTTTTCTGTTTCCTAATCTCTATTTTCAGCCTCCAACTCTATTTTCTTAAGTTTTCTTTTCAGCTGCCTGTCTCCTTGATCTGTTGATTCTAGAAGAAAATCTACCCACTCACCAGCTTTTCGTTTTACCCCCTTCTGTTTTGCAAACTCTTTCCAGTCTCCTTTCCCACTGACACTGCTCCTCATGTAGCAAAAGGCAAGGAAGCATGCCCTATGCTGCTGGCGCCTTGGGCTAGAGCAAGTTCTGTGTAGGCTGAGTGAAAGAAAGGAAGACTGATTTGTTTTTCACAGTGTAACAAATCTAAACTTTTTCTCCTAATGAAGAAAAGAGAACGTAAAGAGAAAGCTAAATTTCAAGTGCCTATGGCAAAGTATGTAGGTCCTAGCTGTATATTAATCTGTATATTTCTGAGAGAGAAAATATACGTAGGTCACTCAAACAGTAATACCTCCTCTTTATGTTTTGGAACTTCCTATTATGTCTCATGGATACTGCAACAGATACAAAGATCACAATAACACTATTTGATACAGCAAATTCCCAGCTGCAAAACACTCTTTTTCAACACAGTCACCAAAATTATCAGCTGTGAATTTTCACTACATTTGTATGATCATGCCACACTTGTTCAAATCTGCACCCACTGTCACAGTTGCCATTGCTGAAACTCACTATCCACTGCCTCATCGTGCTCACATCTGTTGATTGGTCTCCATAAATTTTCAGCAAGGGTCGATGAATGTCAATGAGTGCCATTTTTTCCAACCCTCCTCTTCACACACACTTCCATGACAGACATAATTCTATCAGACTGCCCCTCTGTTGCCATCTGCCACATGGCAACAACATGTATCAAAATACTGGCAGAAGGTTCAACTTATACTGCCATCCCGCTAACATCCACCTCTGATATAATAAAATAGGAGGCATTACTTTCAGAGCAGCCGTACAGGTGATCATCTCCAAGAAGCACTACAACCACAAGCTAAATCTATTTCTAAATTAACTTACCTTATTATATTTTGTTTATAACCACCCTTATTATCAAATAGTCATTTCAAAACATTACCCAAGGGCAACTAAAACGGGCAAAACAAAGAAGAAACATATGCTGACTTTGATGTTGCAGTTGTCCCTCTGGTTCCCATTAATACATTGGAGAAAAACATCTTTGAAAACTAAGCAGTGAGAGAGAGACACGCACACACAGTGAAGATCATACTCTGAAGAAGCCAGAAGGCACCAGATAAAAGCCTGATAGAAAGTAGGTCAACTAATGATTCACAGCATCCAGCTCTCACAGAACCCTGCTAACAACAGCAGGGAAGATGCAAATGTGGAAAATAATGTCAAAATCTTTAATATAGAAGAAATAGATACAATAGAAGCTATTGGGTATGCAAACATCTGGCCATAGAAAATAGATGTTGAGAATACAGTTCTTTTTCTTACAGCCCACTAGAAATTCAGAAGTCCAGACACAGGCTCCCAGCTGCCAGTGTGGGTGTATTTTGGTGATGCAAGGTCCATGAACACCCATGTTTCCTATTACAGAAGCTCCTCTATGTGGCTTTCTATCAGTTCTGGACCTTTCTCTTCTGAGTGTAGTGAAGATTGGTAATGCTCTCAGTGGTTGCAAATGTGGTGATTATATCTTTGGGAAATATATAACTCAATACTGGGTGTTATATCAATGACATGGGGTCACCCACTGGGGAAAAACTTCCTCATAGGGAAGAAAAACAACACAGAAAATAAAATAACACATTTGTTAAGAAAATCTGTGTTTACAGACACCCTAAAACTGCTGGTAACAAAGATCCATGAAGTTTTCAATGGCAAAAACATACACATTTATAAATGAAGCATCTGATTAATAAGCAATGAGCTTATTAAAATGCGCAAGTGAGAACACAGCAGTTTCATTTTAGGATTCCAGGGCTAGAAAGTGAAATCTCATCAGCATAAACATTTGTGGCCTAAAAGTACAGAAGTCCTCGAACACTCTTCCACTCAGCAGTGCTGACACACAAGCTCGTGGATGTTTTTCCCTTTTGCTGTTTGTAACTAAATAATAAGCTTGCGGCAGCTGCAGCAACTGCTTAGAAGCAACAAAAGAGTAATTTCTTTGAGTTATGGTTTAATGTCTTTTGGCAGCTTGAAACCAGGAAGGTCAGCTCCCTTTGACCAGTCGGTTCTCCCCAAACCACAGGCAAGGACTTGCAGACCACAGTCTAAGAACTTTTGTGGTAGACATTATTGATTGTATGCGTCCTTTTACACTGAGAATGAAGTCTGTGACATTTATTACTGAAACAGAAACTCTGTACCAAATCATTCATTTTGTTGTTTTTTTTTTGACAGAGCATATATTTGTATAAACTACAACCAATTCTCAAGCACTTAAGAGCTTTCATCAGAAAATCCACTAATATTTAATTGAAATTCCAGGATTCCAAATCCTAGTCAACTCTGGGTCACAGAGTTTGTCTTCTGTAAAGTGTCTTCACTTGACATCAGCTGTAACTTTGACCTATTAACTCAGAGCTTCAGGTTCCTAAAACAATTGTTCTATTTCCAAAAGAGGGAATTTATGACCAATCTTACTTTGACAGTTTCAATAAACAGCAGTAAAAGCACTAATTCAGAGCTCAGTCCTGATTATTTCTGCATTCAAAACCATGTACTAAAACCACAAAAGCTTAAAATAAAAATGGATCAAAAAATATTTGCCATTTTAATCAAATATAAAACAATTAAAATACCCATTAATCCTACTAAACTTGGATCCAAAAGAAATAGCAGTGCTTTTAGAATGTTTCCATTATTTTTAATTGTCCGTGCAATATCGTATTGCTTTTTTTCTTTACAAAACAAAAGTCTTGAAACCCCCCAAAATTTTTTATCATACAAAAATGTTTCTGTTGATATCTCACACACACAAGATCACTATTTCACCGCTCTGTTTGAATTTGTTTTATAGCAGATGTATTTTTTTCTTCATTTCACTTCAGGAACAAAATAAAATTGAGAAATTAAAAATTCAGTTTGTACCAAGATCTGCTTAGATTAAGGTTACTAGAATATTCTTTTTGAACACTTACTCCCTCAGGATTCAGTGGTCCAAATTAGTTGCTATTAATTAATTAATCTCCACTGATTTCAGTTCACTTCTTCCAAAGATTTTTTTTTTCTTTAATATGTTGGCATATGCCATTAAAAATTCTCAATTTTTAGATTCGTTCTATTTGCTTGAGGACTGCTACCCGATAGAGGAGAAAAACACCTCTGGCAAAACATGATTTTATTCCTACACAGAAAAAAAAAATAAAGCAGTTTACACATTTCTGTTCAAAGCAGATTTCAGTCTAACCTTGGCTTCACATGTGATAAAAAGATTAAAATGAAACATACTGATGAACTTTCTGATTAATTAATATGAATTGTAGCAGGAGAAATGTGTCTCGTTATCAACCCTCCATCAGAGATATTTTTTTTCTCAAAATCCTTTGTACAAAGGTCACAGTGATAGGAATATATAATGCTTTCCTACATATCAGCACAACATTTGTGCATCATATTTTAGTAAGAAAGAGGAAAGGCATGGGCTGGTGTCTCCTTAAGCCTCAACAAGTGAGGCTACCACTCATTCCCTGAAGCCTTTCATCGCCCCAGAGCCACTCAGCTACTGCGTAGGCTCCATGAGTAGCTGGAGGAAACAGCAAGTGTTGCTCTCCTTTGTATGCTTTTATGAAATACAGCTGTGAACTGACGTGCTTTGCAGAGACAAGAATGATGCACTGATACTTGAACTCTAACCTTCCACTCCAACAAGGGCTTTGCTTTCAACAGTGGTAGAAAAGTTGTTGACAGAGCCATTATGGGAGGACAGTTATTAATGTCTGGCCAGGAGAGGGCTCCTCCTAGTCTTGCTCTAGGGGAGTGCTGAAAGTCAAGATCTTCTAGAAATAAACCTCCTGGAAAAGCCTTAGCAGCTGTGGTCACTACATAACAAGTCTGTGATATTTTCAATTGAATCAAAGAATCATTAAGGTTGAAAAAGACTTCTTAGACCAACAATCCACTTACCACCAATTTTGCCCACTGGCCCTTGTCCCCAAGTACCGCATCTCCATGTCTCTTCAACACCACCCACAGATGGTGACTCCAACATCTCCCTGGCAACTGTTCCAGTGCCTCATCACTCTTTCAGAGAACACGTTTTTCCTACTCATTACCAGAGCTAATTGTCCCAACTGTGCCATCTTGAGTATGTGACCAAGTCAGCTTTCCTTCCATACTCAAAACAGCTTCCCATTAAAGAGATGTGGATACTACAGATGAGGGGGAACCAAAGGCTCTACTAAGCTTCACCTGTCCCACCCAGGTAGCAGGATCCCTGCCACAACGCCATGGGGAATGCCATGCAGGACCAGCCGCAGAGGAGTACTACTACTTTTCCAGGTCAGATGGTGCAACACAGAGTTTGGTGGCCCTAGAAGGGTTAAAGACTCCTTAACCTTTCTTAATCTTACACCTCTGATCCTAGTCCTTCTGTAGTGCTCTGCTGAATACTAGTTTAGGATGACGTTATGCTGGTAGAACAGGAGAAGAGTTTGTTTAGGATAGCATTTGCAATCATCTTGAACATCAGCTTAACGGACTGGTAATTAATTCTGGCACAGATCCAAGCTGCAGAAGGAATGCACAGCAGAATTCGATTCGTACAGCTCCCCTATTATGGAAGCACATATAGCGTCAAAATTTGTATACATCTGTATAGGTGATTTCCTTAGAGTGAGCAGGGGATAAAAATTATACATTTGTAAGTTGATCTTTCTAATAGTAATATTTCATACATGCTAAAGAAATTAAAGGGCATGCAACAGTCCTTATCTCAATGCTAAATAAATAAACACCATATTCACAAAATCTTTCAAGTAAATTAATATAAACCCTGAATTTGGGTTTATTATGAGTCCATAACAGACAAACTAGCTGCTCCCTGTGGATGAGGGGCTCGCTGTGACTATGCCAGGTATGCCTGCCGCATTAAATCCCTGATTGAACTATTAACTGTATATATTTAAGAGTTGATTATAGAAATACAAAAAATCTGACATTTTTCTCATTTCATAGTTTAATTTTTCAGGGCTATAAGCTTAGAAAAGCACATCGATTGTTAATCTAAAAGAGGAGGTACAAAGCAACAGGATGTCTGCCTGTTGCTTTATGCTATAGCGCTATCAATTAGAAACACAATGCCACCGAGTCCCTTTGGTTCACACCTACTTTACAGTTACTTTACAAAGAGGTACTTCTTTCATTTTAGGGCAGAAAATACTCGAATCCTTGTACATATCTGACAAACTGCTGATGGTCCAAGGTAATGATATAATTTCAACTTCATTTGTTCCTTATACTTGAATAGAGAATCAACAGAAGTATGTGTTTTTATAGTATTCCTCCTTTCCTCTTTACATGCTATTTACATTGTTTCATTTTCTAAAAAGAAAGGATGTTATCATAACTGAAAAGAATAGCAGATGGTCTGAGTCACATATGTGCAACACTATCTCTCTGTAACAGGTGCCAGAAGTTATGATTTTGGAAGGAACAAAGAATAGTACCAAACCTTCAAGTCAAAGTGGAAACAGAGGTTGAATGCAGAATGCTTACCAGTCTCTACATAGTGCTCAAGCAAGTAGAAAATAAAAATAAAATAAAAATAAAAATAAATCATTTGTATTCCATAAGAAAAAATGCTAAGAGCTAAGGCCCTGCTAGATTCATCCCCAAAATTAAAGCAAGTCATAGAATCATAAAATCACCAGGGCTGGAAAAGACCTCTAAGAGCTTATTGTACCATGTAAAAAAAAGAAAGTTCAATTTGCTCTACTATCAAATACACTCAGAGAATCAGGCAGTTCTGAGGAATGTACTGGAAAAATCACGCAAGCAGTATAGTAGAAAGAAGAGCAGACCACAAGAACAGATATAAGATCCGGTAGTATGGACCTCAGGGCTGGGCTCGTGCAGCAGTTTCTGTGTAAGTATCCTTAGGAGTTTGTATATACAACATCTGATGAAATTCACTCTACTGTATGCCCCTCTTAATAACATATTTTAAAACAGAGTGATTAAATGACATGAACTATCTTCTGCAAACCCAACATTCAGGCCCTTTCTGCAAAGCTCTCCTGCAAAAAACTCTCAGGAACTCTTGTTACCTATTCACTCCATTTTACTATCATTGGAATGTCTATGCAGAATTCTGTAGACAGATGGAAATTCTCTTTCTGTGACATGAATCAGCCGGAACCTGTATACAAACTTGGCACGACACTGAGGCCAAGTGCTGCTGAGAGGCTGCTGCACTGAGCTGGGCTCAGTGCCACGTCAGGGGAAGCCACAAGAACTCACGTCATTGCAAAGGGTTTATGCCTACCTACAAAAATATATGCAGAGTTGTCAAACAATACATACAAACTGTGATTCTCCTGTAAGCCTTTTCACATATAGACTTGGGAGCTGATGGATCATAAAAGAGTATACACCAGTCACTCAGACACTGTGAAGAGGTTAAACAAATGGGGTTTGAATCGTCCAAACCTGCAGAGCCAAGTATTGATCTGCACATTTCCCTTGCGTCAAACTGTAGAGCATTCATCAAATGTATTGCACTTACAGATGTAACAGGAAATGGCAAACATCCCAACAAGTGAGCAAATGGATCGTCTTATGACACTATTCTTTTCCATTCTAGACAATAGAAAAATCCCATTGATATCAGATCAAAGTACTGTTGGAAAATATAATCATGGAACAAAAAAAATCAAATTCTTGGAGGTCCTGTCCACAAACTCCTAAAGAAAAGAAGCTTTTTCCTTGTTTTTTTGTTTTTTGTTTTTTTGTTTTTTTCTTTTTTTCTTTTTTTTTGTCCTCCTACACCATACTTCAAATGTTGCATATTGTGGGACAGCTGAAAGCTGGACAAAAAGGGAGCCTGGAAGAGCTCACTTGTATCCTGGACTGTCTGGTGTTCAGCAGTGGACCACAAATTACAGCTGCATGTACTTTCATGTTATCAGTGCTGCATTGCCCAGACTGAAGTGGTCTGTACAGCCCCCTGAGAAAAAAGCTGCCTTACTTTGTCCAAGCACAGTACTTGCGTCTTAATAGATACGGACTTGACATTTGGATGTAATTTTGTACACTGAAATCTGAACCATTACATTATTTTTATTCTTGTCCTTTATTCTTATTACTTTACTCAGTTCCCATGAAAACAACCTCATTCACAATCTGTTTTTATAACACCTAGAGACAATGTCTCTAAATGGCAGCGGTTTTGTCTGTCTCTGTAGGTGGCACTGCAGCAAAAAACCACGCATTTCCTGAGTCCAGGTGGACTCCCGTGGGATGGAGGAAAGCACAAAGCTGGGAATGAGGCAGGAAATGTTTCCAGTTGAGCACCCTGCTGCGAAACTGCCCTCCAGACTGACCCAACCTTGATCTAAAATCGCCTAGAGTCCTTGCAGTGGTCTTTCATTTTTTGCATTTGTCTGTACAGCTCAAGCACCTTTAACTATTTAGGGACATTTTCAACTCTATTCATACTTCACATTAATTTACTTTTCATTCTGGTCACCTTGCCAAAAGCAGATTTTGTCAGGTGAACTAATTTCCATCACATTAGAGAGATTAGCTTAGCTGATGTGAGTTGTACACAAAAGGCTCAAACGAGCACTTGTGTGCTTGTCTGACAAATACAGGCTTAAATTCTTCACCTCTGCTGGGTACAGGAGCAAGAGCCTGTCAGCTACACAGAGAACAATGCAGAGAGGCAATCAATTAAAATATACACAGCTTGAGGCAAAATAAAGACACGGGAATGTTAATATTTTTTCTGCTACCTGATGCATAAATCAAACTCAGTTAAATTTCAGACTGGGGATTTTTTTCCTTTAAGGGCCTGCAAAAACTCCTTGTATAATCAACGTGTTTTCAGTGGCAGTGATGCAGTGAGGCTGCAGTTGGTGTTGGAGGAAGCTGCCTCTCGTGCTCAACA
Organism: Callipepla californica brunnescens; assembly: GCA_023055505.1. Taxonomy (NCBI): domain Eukaryota; kingdom Metazoa; phylum Chordata; class Aves; order Galliformes; family Odontophoridae; genus Callipepla; species Callipepla californica. The sequence goes on from JALIRH010000013.1 coordinate 9,570,217, forward strand.
AAGCAAACGTTCTCCTGAGCAGTACTTACAGAAGTCCAAGTCACTGAGCAACAATGAAGATAACAAACTCACTACTACCTCCACTTAAACTCTTCCGGTTGCTCCCAGACTTCAGAAATCAAATAGTACAGCTACTCAGGACTTGTGTGTACCTCTGTACCTCTCAGCTAAAACCATATAGATCAGGACATTTATTTTAATAACACAATTCCTAGATCACACCAGTGTATGTTTTTTTCTGTTGTCCTAGTTTGAAAATACCAAAAGTCCTAAAATATTCTGACATATGAAATAACATATTCACTATGTGGACAATGATATACAGGACTGTGTAAAGATAATTCCTCATGACTCTCTTAATTTTACAGGAATTTCAAGCTAATATCCAATTAGCTTTTTCATTTTACAACCCTAGCTGAAAACACCTGTTAAATCTGTCATTTCCCAAGGTTTTGAAAGTAATCCAGGTGAAATTCAATAGTCACTGTTTTACATTGCGATTTTATGTTCACACAAACTCAAAACTCAAATTAAAACCCAGGGATCTTAAAATCATTGTAATCAAGAAAGAATGGGAGTAAATCAGCATCGTTGTAGAGCTACACTCAGAATTTCTGTAACCAATATTACAAAAAGTGAAAGGTTTTGTCAACATTTTTTTCTTTCTTTTTGCTCATATCCATCTGTACCCCTTTCAGCTTTGACAACTGATATACAGGAGAGCCAGTTAAACTTCTCTGTATTTCCAGATACTGATGTAGAAATTTGATGCTTCAAATTTAACCTTAAGGAAAGGAAAATTTTTAAAATGCAGAAAATTGTCATCTGTGGACAGCTGACTACTATTAGTTTATCTATTAATTCCAGCACTACAGTGTGGTGGCCAGGTGCAAAAATTGGCTGGCCCCAAAAGGAGAAAGCCAAAGGCTGAACCTTGGAGAGTGACCATATCCGTTTTGGGGAAATTACTATTATCAACATTGTTTAGTTGGCACAGAAGGCTCAATTGGCTGGGCGCTCACCTGGGATTGATATTCTCTTCTGGAAAGGGATCTGAAATTTCATCCACTCATCATTACAATCAGAGCTCCCCACTCAAACACTGCACGATGTTTACACCTGAAAATTAAGCTGTTACTTGTAATCATTTCAGTGTCTAAAGCATCCTTTCACACAGCTTTTCAGAGAGCTATTTCCAATTCATCAGCCATGTTCCTGAGGATAAAGATGCCTAGCAGGATGCAGACAGTGAAAATGGAATATGAAGACACTTATACTTATTTAGCTTCCATTTTTAAGGCAGGAATGAGAGGAGAAAACTTCTGTAATGCAGTGCCTCTGTAAACAAACAAATTTACACTCATATTTGGAACCTCTTTGCTGTTGTCCATGAAGAATCTACTCTGAGAAGTCTCTTCATAAAAATTATTCTTTTGTGCAAAAAAAAAAAAAGGTACTTCATCTCTTTTAATTCCAAATATATGTTTTTTGTAGCTTTCTTACTCTAAATTAGCTACTACTAAGTTTCTTCTTTTTAAAATTGTGCACAACCAAATTCAGCACAATCCAAAGGACACAGTTATACCAGAATGAAGTCACCAATAATATAATGTGAATAAATGTTTTACATTTTTATTGTACTTCAGTTGTTACCTAACATCTCATTTTCAGCCTTCCTTTTAGTCTTCAGAATTCAGAGCAGCTGGTGAAACTACTTAATTCTATTCTATCCATCCATTCCATAGGGATCGGTGGGGCACATAAGCAATTAGACATGCTTCTCATGAGTGGTTATTTCTTATTTGGAAGAGGTTTCTACTCACAAATTATTCCAAGTTATTTGTCACACACCTTGCACTTTCATGATTATATAATTGTAGTATGGCAATGCACTGTTTCTATATAGCAACACATTCCAAAATTTTATCTGACATTTTGTTTGCAACTATCCTTACAAGGGAATGGTACTTCAAATGAGAAAACCTACTATTCTTAAAGGATATGTTTAATTGCTACAGTGATGATAATTACATGAAACATGTATAAATGAAAAAAAAAAATGTGTGGAAGATAAATATGCTGGCAAATTTACAGCACTTACACATCAGGAATGAGTTAAAGTTCTGATTCATATCTTGTACATATTAAAAACTATTTCTTTGGCCAAATTTACATTTCTGTAAAATACATCCAAATACAAATAGGATGAAAGTGTGCTTCAAATGGAAAGAAAAGCCACTCTATGTAGCTAGGTCCCTTTATTTTCCCTCCCCTGCTGGTGTAGCACCTTCTGAATCTTCATCTCTGAACACTGCACAGTTGTTTCCTCTGACAGAAGTTTCATCTGCGGGGAGTTAAAACACTGATCCTTCAAAGAATTACACGTTTAAATGGCCAGTCCTTGCCAACAGCAGGATTAGTCATTGTGCAAAGTTAAACCTTTGCAAGTTTTTTCAGATTTGAGCTATAAGGCCTGATCGTGATTGCCCAACACATCCGGCAGCACTGACTTTTGTGATTTATTCCGTTACTCTTTTTGGCAGAGAACATCCTGTCAGTTCCTACCATCATTGTGGACTTTATGCATGCTACTTTATACCCCACAGTGTAATCATCACCACCGCTGTTTTGAAAGCAGTGGATTACCTTTGCATGGGATGCCTGCTAAGGCTGATATACAGAAAGGAGAAGGTAGACAGTAAATCAGCTCTCATTTTCCAAAAGTCAAGGGGGGGCTCAAAAACAGACTTTTTCATCATACAAGCTTCTACTGCATATCTGCTCTACTACAGAGAGCTAGAAGAGTGCTAGTGGGTATGGTGCCCATAGGGAAGAGAGAGGTCTTTCTTCCTAAAGTCCTACTTGCCCCTCCATAATATAGCACACAGCTGAGATCAATTACTGATCCTCTGAGTGGCAGTTGAACTATTTTGTGTTAAGCATCTCTTCTAAAGACAATGAGAAGAAACTCCCCACAACACGAAGCGGCAAACCTACCTACAGCATCAGCAACTTAGGATCGCCTATACACTATGGTTTTTCTACCTTCCTCCACCAATCTACCTACCTAGCCAAGCCTTTGTGATTACAGTGTATGATCCCATTCTATCCCAAAGAATCTTCTTTAGTCTTAGCTGGAACTATTCCTCCTACTCCAACTTTTATTTTTAATTTCCTTTTTATACTTGAATTGTCTTCCTTCACATCAACTACTTAATTATATTTTGGCAGCTTCTTTTTTCGTTATTTTTAATTTGGGTTTTTTTTTTTTGTTTTGTTTTGTTTTTTGTCTTTTTGTCTTTAAACCATTATTCCTGCAGATAGGAAAATCTCCAGACAGTCTGAAAACTGCAATTTAAATTTGGAATGAAATGTTTTCAGTTATTTCAGCTGCATATTGCAGCTATCAGTTAACTTTTCCATCTTAAAGCTGCTCACTGCTCTTAGGTAGCTCCAATGTGAATGGCTCAGACTATATAGTCTGGTGATTATCACTAGATGGCAGAACAAATCTTGACTCCTCACTGAGGTTCACTGACTGCAGTTTTCTTCTTACATTTGTTCTTCCTGTACTTTTAGTGAAAAAAATTGTTCTTGTTCTCCATGTTCCCTCTGCTCCTCTCAGACCTGAACAGATGCATAAGATTTACTTGGAACTTCTACATGACAGGATAGGAAACGGTGCAGCAGTGCAAGGTATGTACCTAGTACTACCCTGGGCCTCTGAATCCTTTGCTGCTCTCCAATGAGACATGGAGGTACTCGCATATATTCCCTTTTCTCACTTAAAAAGAGAACATACCGCATTTCTAAGGATCCACTCCTTTCTTTCCCTTAATAAAACTGCAGAAGTCACCCTGCGTGTTATTTCCATCTTATTTTGTGTAACAGCCTAGGTGATTATATAATTGTTTGCACCTGTTACTTAAGAGTTCCTGTCTCATTCAGTTAATTAGACATATTTATAATCTGATATAAAGCTCCACAAAGTTAGTGAGGCCTTTAAGGGATTTCTATCAGCTGTTAAAAAAAAAAATTCATACTGTTCTTGTTCCTGCTTCCAAAATGTGTTGAAAAACATTTGATTAGATTTAATATACTTCACATTTTGTGATGGACCTGAAAATCCCTAAATTTACACAATTGTTGAAATCATATTTTCCTCTGTTTACATTTTTTTTTCAAGGTTAATAATTAATTCTATCATGTTGCCTTGCAGAATTATGCGAGACTGCATCTGCAACAGATTAAACAGCGCTTGTTGACCTTCAGTTTTATGGACCTTTTTGATTATTTGAAAAGTCCTGATACAACTTGTTTTTGTTTTATATCAGGGGCACACTATTTCAGTACACAAACTTCATTTTGATCTTATAACTTGTCTTCAATTCTGCCTTTCAGTTGGTGTCTTGTGCTAAAAAGAAAAAATAGATCTCTCCACTTTGATGGTCACTTATGTAATTGGTAAATGACAAGAGGGAGCCCAGGGTAAGCCATGTCTAAAGTCTTAACTCGTGGAAGAGGGAATTAAGTGCTACTAGTTTGAGAGGAATAGTAAATACAGTGAGGCTAGTCTAAGAAACTCTCAATAAACTGAAGTTTATAATAAGTCAGGTTTCTTACCCATCTAATGGCATAAGAATGAGACTGAAGGAGACCAGGATTGATTTAAAAAAAAAAAAAAAAAACATAAGAAAGAAGGGAAGGGATCCCAGGGTTCTTAAGAGAAAACCTCAACTCTAATTGAAAGATGCTAAAGAAGATAAATATGTAAAAATACTTTCACATTTGTCTAAATTTCACAAGGTAAAGCAAACAGCTTCTGAAACCTTTACAAAGTCTATATCCCCATCATTTCCTATACAGTGCATTTCATCAAAAGAAATACGTAGGCACTGATTTCTCATAGAATTAAGAGTTTTAGTAAAAGGCTTATAATTTCTAATTTTGTCACTGCTAAGGCTTAAGATACTTCAGTGCATTTAAGTCCTAGCAGTGACTTTTAATTGGGCTCTAATTCAACTCTGGTAAAGGAAAAAGGGATTCTATGAAGGAGACTACAATAAGCCAATGGTCTGGAAATTAGTATTCTGAACACTGGATACCTTGAGCAAACTTCTATCCTAGCAGTTAAAATAACTTCTATTTTGTTCAGGAAACATATCATATATTAAATCATTTAAGTAAAATCCAAACAGAGATTCTGTTAGGAAAGATTCTCATTGTCATAGGGTCCTCTGCTAAGTTCTCCCTGAAGCCCATCTATATGTAAATATTTCACAGAAAGCATCTCAACACACAAAAGACAGACAATACTATTTTTGGCACACCATAAATAACATCTTATGGCAATGAGAAATTAATAAATGTTGAAAACCTTTATTCTCTTCATGAGTGAAAGTCAACTCAAATTTTTGTGTTTATTCTGCTCTTTTGTCTCAAGTCTGTGACTTTGTTAGTGGAATCTTGGGACAGGAATATGAATGCATTGATTTAGTGCAACAGTTGACAACCCCAGCAGCTGTGACATTTAAATCTCTTCCTAGAAAAAATAACAAATATATATATTCCTATGAATGGAAAGCAATATTTATTATTTTTTCTAGAATAATCCTAGGTAACACTTATTAAAGCTGAAAACTTGTGTGAAATGAGGCTGGTTAATTCCTTTGAATCTTATAAAGTTACAGATGTGCTTATGCTTTGAGATACAATCAGAACAATTCCTTTGATATTTACTGAGCCTATCTAATCACTGATTTCTTCCAGTTTTCCAAAATCCCCTTTAAAAAACTTCAAACTTCACATTTCTGAAGTTGTTACCTTTCTATCTCCTATTCATGTGCACAAATTCATTGCTGGCTGTTAAATGATGCACTGAAGTAGCTTCAAACACTTCAAGATCTGTTCTGCAGAACATAAGTAGAAATTGAGATACAAAACTGGTGACCAGAAGTCACAACTTTCCTCTTCTTCAACACAGGTGGAAACACTTACAAGAAATGAAACCGAAAAAATACCAAGACTAAAGAAAACAAAATATGACCCATTCTAGATAGTAAATGGTACATCTCTCAAGTTTTAAAGCACTTTTAAAACGGTTTCCATGGGAATAGAAATTTGGCACGAGGGCTGTTATGAAAAACTGTTAGGAGGCAGCTTCTACTAAGCCAGATGGTTAACATGTGACAGGGGAATATAACAATACGGAAAATAGACTGTATAACTCCTTAAATCTTCTTAATGGGTCCAAACTGACCTAATCTCAGGGCTCATCTTCAAGGCAATGTCAGGACCAGTGCCATGAATGACAATATTATCAAATGCAAGTGGAAACATTCCTTATTAAATGGAATATGTAAGGCTGCATACATCTTTATCGAAAGATGTTGTTACTACAGGAAAAAAGAGAGTGGACGTGGCTACCAAATGTGGCAATTGTTCCCAGACTGTTCCAATTAAGTGGAAGAAAAATATTTCTTTTTGGCTCTAGGACACACGTAGTAAGTAACTACCTCCAAAGAGTTGCCTGAACATCTCTAGCCTGAAAAACCAAATGTTCTTTCTTGCTTTCAGTAAGGTGGCACATGGGCACCCTACTGTAGTTATAAGAGGTGTGTAAGTACTACAGTGACCCTGCAGTCCAAAAATTTATTTCAAGTTGTACTGCAGCTAGGATACCACTTGCCATTTATCTACTTTGAATGCCTCTTGACCTGTACAGCCTTTGAACACCTTACAATAGGTGTTAGGCTTACCATATGCCTTCTTCCCCATCTCCCATAGGGAGGGAATGTCTATTGCCCTCTCCTGCTAACAGGATAACAAAATCCAAAAGCAGTCTGTTCAGATTCTCATAGGTAACTTAGCTTAAGCACCTAACTCCCACTGAGTTAAATGCCACCATTTACATATCTTGGTATATCTGAATCCAAGAACCTACCAAAGAACATTGTGAAACCGGATTAACAATGTAAAACTGAACTAAAATACTTTATTATCGTACGAGTCTCCTGCAGCTATTGCTTATTAGGCTTTGGTTAAAATTGATATACATCACCTAGGTGATAGATGCCTCTCAGAAGAATTATTCTTCTACCGATGAATGCAATGTAATTTCTGTTCTAGCAATTCAGTGTAATGATGGAAAACATTGCAACTTGTGTAGTAGTAAGTCTTCCTCCTGATAACAATAATAATCAGTTACAGAAGTCACATGAAGATTTATTATGTGTTTAATCTGAAGTTAATAACTATAAGAAACAAAACCACATGATACCACATTTACCAAGCCTGCTGGGAAAATATTATGGGTCCTTACGCTGTGACCGAGGGGCTAACTTGCATAAACGATATAAAGTGAAACAACAAATATGCTATCAGAATATAATAAAAAGGCACTGGAAAACATTTGAAAAGATCTGTAGATACGTGATGTTATACTTGGTGCTGTTTGAAAGATCGCTGAGATCAGAGTAGCAGTACAATATTTTTACCCTGACAGAACTTGCAAGATCTGTACCGAATCACATAACTCCTGTAGAAGAGCCAATGCAAAAATCCTTTCAAACACTAAACTCATTCGTGCTCATTCAAAAAAGGCTCCAACATAACAGATATCCTCACAGCATTATGTTGCTACTGAATATGAATCACAGAAGATCCAAAAGACTGTTTGGCCTGAATGGAACCTGAAAATTTCATCAGGCTCAATTGCTTTTCTCATCCCAGTAGCTCCTAGGGGAGAAATTTCACTACTCACAAGAGAACTTTGCTGACCTGTCAGACTGTTAAGATTATGAAGGTTCCTTTTTGTGTCTTTAAAGTTTTGTATCAATCATCAATAGTTAATAATGAAAATTCAGCTCAGACTTTAGTCATAGTAAGGATACTGCCACTTCACATCATTGTCTGCTATTCTGACTGATATTTCATTTTGGATTCATACTGGCTGCTATTTGTCATGTTAGATAATTACAATTTTGTTCAGCCACCTGAGCAAAGTGTGTCAAATGAGGAGAAAAAAATATATTCCAGAATCCTTTAATATCCCAGTTGGCCCAGAAAAAAAGCAAGAGGAATGGGCACACAGGCTCAGTAGCATCACAAATAGATTTCTCTATTATGAGTAAAGCAGCTTGGACTCTTGTTGGACTAGATAGAATAAGACCTTATCAAATGAAATCTGTGTGGAGCACATGAGAAAACAGGCAGTCAAATTTATATGCTGGTTTTATAATTATGATCTTGTATAAATTTAAAAAAAAAAGTGTGGATCTAATGGTGGCCCTTCATAATCTATTAGACGGTCTAGTGAAAATTATTTTTCTGCTGTTTTAACTTTCAAAGACTGGGCTCTTCACTGATGAGTATTTTACTATGCTTAGAAAATGGGCAGTTAACCTCAGTAAGTCAAAAGTTCTTACTGATTTGAAAAATAACCTGGTGTAGGGAACCTGCTTTGGCAGGGGGGTTGGACTCGATGATCTCTTGAGGTCCCTTCCAACCCCTATGACTCTATGATAACTACTGAAAGTTTTGGTATAAGTCATACACACAAATGTCTGAAGTCAGGTAGAGCAACACCTTGAATGTTCAGATTCTTCTTGCTAGAGTAAAACGCAAAGTCATGGTCTAGCACTGAGAACTGTGACTTGAACGAGCGCAAGAAAGGCAGATGAAGGACAGCAAATCATGGCATCTCACATAACTTTTGGGCTTCACAAGGGCTACATGCAGATATCTTAGGAACTACATACCAAAATCCAGGCGGAGGGATCAGTCTTTTCTTTTCAAGGAAAAATAGTAGCAGTTCATATCTGTGCTTATCTTCCATACATCAGATTTCTGGCTGAAGCACAAAATCGGGAAGTGGGAAACATGGGCTCTTTTCCTCCTCAGATTGAGGGAAACAATATCTCTGTCTCTTCAGAGCCAGAAGAATGCCCTAATCACCAGACTATGCATGGATGCAGCAAGACAGTTTGGTTTGTTCAAAACAGTACATGGTTGCCATCTGCTTAAAAGGAATACAGTCCCATGTGCAGTTTATTCCTACAGAAATTACCTTTTCTTGCCTGGGTTCAATGCCAGAGTTCACACTTATTTTAAAAAGCAGGAGAAATGAACCACCACATGCTCCAGTATTTCTTCAGGAAAAAAAAAAAAAAAAGAAGAGAGAGAGAAAGAATTTTGAGAGAAACAAAGCGCATAGAAAAACTGTTGGGCTTTCCCATTGGCTAGGGGGAATCATATTTGGATTTCATTAAGGAAATAACGTGCTCCATTACCATCCCTTTCGAACAAAATTTAAATGTGGTGCAGCCCTTCAAGATAACACAAATGAAATGTTTCACTACTACTTCTAAAAGAATAACTGTACAGACCAAAACTTCAGCTGGTTTAAATTGGCAGAACCAAAAGCAATGGAGTTGTTCTGATGAACTTCCTCTGAGTACATTTTCCTGCATATTTAAAGCCATGGGATAACTGTTATGCAGAAAAAGAAAAGAAATACAGAATAAAAAATATTTTCAAAACATAAGAAACAAAGATTGTAGTACAATATATTTTTGGGCATCCTTCATGTAGTAGATATACCAGGTGCAGATGCACCAGGTTGTTCAGGTGTATTAATTATTCTGAAGTAAATGTGTTAAAAAATAGCCCTGCTTGAGAACACTTTTTTTCTTTCTTTACATCATATTTAGGTTTTGAAGAACTGACATGTTGTTTTGTGGTTTTTTTGACAGCTCAGTAGAGCAAAGATATAACGTACTAGGAAATACGCAATGGCAGAATATATAGTAGAGCTGGTGATTACACTAATTAAGTGGGAAAAGAAAACCACTTATCTACGAATTAATTAAGAAAGATTTTCAAATACTCTCGTTATTGAAATGTGTTATCGCGTGCAGCATTGTGTACTCTATTTGCAGCTTTCACAGATGTCCATCCTGATGAGAATAAATTGTTTTCAGGTCATCACTAGAGTAGATTTTAAAGGGCCCCTGGTGCCTTTTGAAGGAGAGGTTGTACTGGTGGCAGATCTGTAAAAAGCCACTCACTGAATACTCAATTTTTATACAAAACTCTCCCTCCCTCCTCTAGTGAGAGGCATTCATAAAAATAATCTGTGTGTGTCAAATCTCAGTATAGATACCTGAGATTGCAGGTAACTTCCTGCCTGTGCATGCATTCAAAAGACTGGAAGATTTTCATACACCTGAATTATATAGAGCAGAAGATAAAGAAGAAAAAAAAAAAGGGTTTAAAAAAAGCATGAGATGGAAGTAATGTGTTTTGTACAGCAAAAGCAACTTAAATTGATCATGCATCTGATAGGGATGTTTGCAAAATTCACAATTTCACATGAAGCTGGCTAAAATTATTTGTAGTAAATCCATTTGGGAAATTAGAAATCAACTACTCACCAGTCTATAAAATCAGCGTAATGTTGACTGTAATAAGCAAATACTCTGAAAAACTAAAGCTAGGTACTGAAGAGCTCATCTTCTGGCCTACGTATTTATATTTGATAATGGACTTTCAATAATGTGTTTTTTAGTGAAAACCTCTGGTGGCTTGCAGGCTTTCTGTAATATATTTCAGCACCAACAAAATTACTTTGGATTTCATTTCATTTATTAATAATTTATTTTTCCCAAGCTGTGTCTGTAAAATTTTAGTCTGGAAAAAGTAATGATGGCTCAGAACAGTTGGCTAATAAAACAAAAGCCCTGTTCCCTTCTGGAAGCATGATAGGGCACAGAAAGGCTGCCCAGCTCCTTCTGCCTCCCAGGCAAAGCTTCCAGAACAACCCAGTGTGACAGCCGGGCTCTGAGCTCCACTGCTGTGCACAGAGGGGTACCCAGCTGAGAGGCTGAGACAGCATCCTGCCATTTCTTAGAGAATAAGGAGTACTACTGGGAAATGTATCCAGGCAAATGCTGTTCCTTTCTAAAAAAAAAAAAAATAGGGAAAATGAATGCTATAAGGAGAGTTTTGTGGGTTTTATTATTATTATCATTATTATTATTATTTTTAATACCATGGCCTTTCAACCAGCCTGCATTAGCTCAGCAGGATCACTAAGAAACCTGGTATCAGCAGTCATTCTCATATGCTAGCTAAAAAGAAACAGTATCCAAATAGCACCCACACAAACAGAACTACAAAACCAGACTGAAAGAAAACTCAGGCATGAACTGAAGTTCCTGTGACAACGTCTAGCAGGAGAACAAGGACTATTTCACTTTGTTGAATACTCATTGCACATATAAGTAAAGTGTCTCTAAAAAATGACAAATTTCCTAATGGATTTAATCCTATTAACATAGATCCTCAGTGTTTCCAAATCCCATTGTATCTATCAGGCCTGCTTCTGTTCCAGGAAATATTTGCTTTATCCCTCTGCATGATCTGTCTTTGTCTTTGTAAGGCTGTATAGCTGTCAGTTTTGGATTCTGGGAATATTACCAAAGATGAGCATGCCTGGGGAAGGTTACCTGGCTATATACTATGTACTAAAAGGACATAAGAGAGTATAACATGAAAGTTTTCTAGACTCTTTGTCATGACCATGAAAATCAGCACCACCATGCATCAGGTTTTGATGGATACCTCAGCTCACTCTGGGGACAACGTCTCCTAAGCAGGCATCCCTAGGGACAGCTTAGTGAACCTCCTTCTGTCTTCCTACCTTGTATGCAGCTAAAGGTCCCTTCCTACAGTGAAGTTTTGAGCATCATCTTTGTGAGGTTTCACAGATCAGTAACCATTCTTCCTAGAGAACCTCACTCACAGCAAGAAAACAAGGGCAGGTACAAAAATTCAGTCTCTTACTGGCTCTCTTCTAGAAAGTGTGGTAATAGCTTATATCAGAAGCAGAGAATTGCTTGTATTGGAAGGGACCCTAGAGGTCACCTAAATCCAACCCGCAGACATGGGAAGGGCTCCCACCCACTAAATCAGGCACCAGATCTGGATAGCAATACTGGTACACAACAATATGATTCAACCTATTATGGGGACCTCTTTTAAATCTTATCCCTGTTGGATTGCTACATCATTATTTCTACTTTAAGGTGTGAATGGGAGCTGTTTGGTCGTCGTCTGAATCAGTGGCTGAGCCCGGTGAAAGCAATACACCTGTGCAACCAGCAGGGCAGTCCCAAGGTCCACCTCTCCCTAACCTCATTTAAGGGCTGGCAGCTGCAAGAAAACCACTGACACTCAGAGATCACATCCTTCGGAGTGTTTGGAAAGTTCTGATCCTTTTAAAGGAGTAAGCAATTCCATCTTTATTACTAGACTGTGACATCTACCTTTCTTAGGTTATCTGAAACTGGTTTAAAGCAGTTGTAACTGCTACTTTCTGTCTTTAGAAGGAGACCGAATTGAGATTCAGACACATAACAAGCTGTATTTTATCATCCTGTTGAATGAGAGTCACTAGACACTGATGTACACCAAACTCTGGAAGAATCTAAGCTTGTTGTCCAAAAGATTAAAACACAATATTTCTACAGAATGGAAAAGAATTTGATTTCTTTTCCGCTTCAATAAAAAAACAAAAAACAACAACAACAACATCAACAAAATTTCAGTAGTTCGGGTAGCTACTACTAGATTTCTATAGCTAAGAAGCTGACTCAAGAATACCACGTTAAAAACTCAGACTGATATTCAATCATTTTCAGTCTGGAGGCAGTTCTTTGTAAGAGAAAAATCCATCAAACTCTGCTACCTGAAGCAATTCTGAAGTGACTCTTCCTATCAAATTAGCAACTTGCCAGAGAGATCCTTTGTTACCGAGTAGGGAAATCCTCTTCCAAATATCGAAACCAAAATCAAACAAGGAAGAAATTCTCACTCCATTCTTATTCTCTATCAGAGAATTCAGCATATAAAACAAGACTTTTCCCAGCTTTCCTTGGCATGGAACATTGTTCTGCTGCCTATTCTGCTGCACTGATATTAAAGCAAACTGCTAACACTGCAGTCATTTAACATATGATATCAGAAGAATGTTCTGATGGTAAATACATATATATGCCAAAGTTTTTACTATGCACAAAAGTTAGAAAGGACCTTCTGTCAGTTGCATATCTAGTCATAGATATCCACTGGTGGAAAAGAGGGGAGTTGTACTGAAGAAACAAATGTACGGTATTTTCTACTCGCTTGCTGTGTATTTGCAACACAAACCCCCCTTTCCCAAAGAACAAAACCACTGAGCACTGTGAAGCACTTTACAGTAAAACAGATTTCTAACATGGACACACGAGAGCCTAAGCAAAAGGGAAAAAAGATGGATTTTTCTTCCTTTTATTTTCTGCATACTACAGAGAGGCACTGTAGTTCAAATGCTGCATCTAGTAGGGAGAGGTTTTATATCAAGGGAAAAGGAAAATAATAGACACTACAGTTTCAAGGAATAAAGTCACCAAGATGTCAATGTCAACATTTCCACCATACATTATAATGGACTACAACCCAAAGCAAAAAGGACATATACAGAAGTTGGAAAAGAGAACATGTATCTATCCAGAGAAATATCTGATATTAGATGAACACAGAACTAGAAGAGCTGTGAAGTTGATTGAATGATGTTATCTGAAACAAGGATTATCAAAAGAGGAAAGAAAATGAGGAAATATGGGGAATGACCCATAATATCTATCTAGTTAAACCCTGATCCAATCAATCATCTCTGCTAAGATTACACATTGCTGGAGAGAAATTGGGCTGAAATGTTAATGATCTTGTGATTTACATCCTGTCAGAATCCTTCCATTTTCATCTGCAGTGTCAGAAATAGCACACAATCTCCAAAGTTCAGAAAAACTAGGAGGAGGAGAAAACACAGTCTCCTAAAACCCCTTCTTAAAAATCACATTTTGCAACACAAGCTGTTGTTGTTTATTCCCACAACGGTTGTAAAACAGGCCTCTCCTGTTGAGTACATTTTAATAGCTGTTAAAGTGTTTCAAGGATGGCAAATGTATTGACATGATCATCTTAATTTGTCCCAGAATATTAAAAGCTGATACTGGTAGTCAACATGTAAAGGTTAGTCAATCACATTAGCCAGAGGTTGTAAAATAGAACGATGTTGGTTTTAATTCTATTCAAACTACATATTCAGTCATTTCTAATCATCAATTAACTGCAGAACTAACTCCAGAGCTGCTCCAAAAGAACTTCAGTAGGATAGCTTCTGAACTGGGCACACATGCTCATTCATACTGAAAACTTTTGAAAGATGTGTCATAACTGTCAAGACTTAATTTTAAAGGAAAACATTTTAAAATATCAAAATGTGACTTTTTTCTGAAAGAAAAAGTACTTACTGATAAACCTGTGAAAGGAAAATATATTTTTAATATTATTAGTGATATGCTTATGATACAAAAACCCATTTGAAGTAATTGGGAATATCTTCTGTGCAATAGAGTATGTTCTACATCACAATTTCCCCATTTGTGATGAAATGATATAGCATTGCCATTGAACAAGTAGAGAAGCTTATTTAGAGTTCTAGCTAGAGGAAAAGGTGGTGTGCATACTATATTTTCTGGTTGGAACATTTTTTCACAAATACTGTAGAAAGGAGCTCCTTTAATCAACTTAAAAGACTATTTTTGTTTCTGAAAGTATCAACATGGGATACAGAGCGGGAGATGACTGCAAACATGAGCACAGTAATGACACATGAGAAAAACAAATTAGAGAGGCACTGGAGAGAGAGGACAAAGGAAAAGGGGAATGAGGAAGGGGCACGGTAAAAGAGAAAGATGGAAGGAAAGTGTGTCATAATGTGTATGGAAGGAGAAGGAAATAAAAAGCAGGAAAAAACACAGGATTACAGGATTGGATTAAACTATAGAAAAATTAGAAAGAGGGATTTAACAGCCAGAGAACTGAACGACTAATAGAAGAGAGGAATGGTAAAACATATTTTCTATGTTTTACCTTCTACATTTCCCCACTTGGATAGGAACATAATTGTCTTGGAACCCCAGAAACTCCAACAAAATCGGTATTCCTATCATCATTGCAAAAATCTCTGATTTAATTTGCATTCTAATATTATGAGATATTTTCTAAAACTTAGGAAATTACTTCTGGTTGTTCTTAACTTTCTCAGGAGGGCAGTTGATAAACACTCATTTCCCACAGATGCTGAAATAACCTCTCTAACTTTCTTCTCTTACCCTTTCGATTCTTCACTAAAACAAATTAAGTCACTGAACCCAAAAATAACAATCTACATTTGGAAAGCAATTCCTCAGAGACTTTTCATCATTACGAAAAATTTAATGAATGAAGTTTTCGCGTGCAGCAGAAATGAAGCCAAAGAGAAAGCCTGTGTCATTGCCATTTGTCAGTCAGGAAGAAAGGCAGGAAATATATGTGAGGCATTTCAGATGGTGCTAATACACCAAGTAAAAATAAATAAATAAAAAGTTAGTTGTCAGTTTTGATCGGATGTATTAGAGAAAGGGAAACATCACTGCCATGTTCAAGAAAGGGAGAATGGAAGACTTGGGGGGCTATGGACTGGTGTGCCCCACCTACTGTGCCTATCAAGATCATAGAGCAAATCCTTCTGGAACTAAAGTTAAGACACATGTCAGAGGAGGAGGTGATCCAAAACATCCAGTACAGCTTCACCATGCCTGAACAATCTGGTGGCCTTCTATAATGGAGTGACAGCATCAGTGGACAAAGGAAGAGCAACAAATGTCATCTACATGCACTTCTTGAAGGCCATTGACATGGTCCCACCACATATCCTTATCTCTAAATTGGAGAACAAATAAAGGACTGATTGGATGGTTGCAGCCAGAGGACTGTTGTCAGTGGCTTCATGTCTTCCAGTGTACAAGTGTTGTCCCCCAGGGGATTGTCTTGGGGACAATGCACTTTGATAATACCTTTGATAAATATGAGTCAGGCAGTCGTACTGAGTACTCTCAGAAAGTATGTAGACAATGCCAAGCTGAGCAGCACAGTTGACACCATAAAAGGGATGCCATCTGAAGGGACCTGAATAGACTCAAAAAGTAGGCCCACAAAAACCTAATGAGGTTCAACAAGTCCAAGTGCAAGGTGCTGTGCTTGGGTCAAGGAAATCCCAGGTATGTGTACAGACTGGGAGAAGAACTCAGAAAGAGCAGCCCCATCAAGAAGGATCTGAGGGTACTGGTGGATGAAAAGCCAGACGAGAGCCAAAAAGCTATGATGTCCCATCCCTGGAGGTGCTCAAGGCCAGGTTGGACAGGGACATGAGCAGGCTGATCTGGTGGGGGGCAGCCAGCCCATGGCAGGGGTTGTGACTGATAGGCTTTAAGATCCCTTCCAACTCAAGCTCTTCTATGATTCTCAGTGAAGGTAACAAGCCTGCTACACTAAAAATACTGGACCTTTTAGCATCTGCATTAATCAAAAGTTTCCATCAGATCTGTATATTAGAAAATGAGCATAAACAATAGCACAGCATTTATATATTCCCACCACATACTCACCTAGTCTATGGCAGTAATTTCATGTGCCCATTATTATCCTTCTTAAAATTCTATTTATAATTATATGTTACATTAAATCCCTCTGATCTTCTCATTTTGCCTAAACTACTTCCACTTTTAATCCAACATAGGTACTACACTACTGTGCATTATTAGTAAAGGCATAAAGATGTACACAGAGACATCACTTTCAATGCACATGTAGAATGCATGCGTGCATGTGTAACTGTAAACACAAAATTGGAAAATCTGAGTTACAGTGTATTTGTGTTCACAGAAAAGCAGCTGTGCTCATTAAAAATAATCAGCTATTTGAAAATTACTAGTATTGTTCGACATAGCTAGAATAGTCTTTGAAGCATGCAAGAAGTGGGTGTAAATTGCTATTAGATCACTTTGTAGTCAATTTGCATACCAAAAATGACAGAATGAAATGAAGTTGAATTCATCATTCTCTTTTACATTAGGATTTATTATCCCCTTATACCCACCTGAGGAAGAGCACATATTAAATTTAATTGACTTGTTATTAGACAAATCAATAGTTTTTTTCTTTACGCCCCTCATTTCACTTTTAACTTGAATACACACACCTGTCAAATACCAAAATACCATAGTTAAACAAGCTCTGATGGAAAAAAAAAAAAAAAAAAAAAAAGTATAAATGCATCAGGAGATCTTAGAAAACCAGCTATTCAAGCATCAATACTGGAGAGTGTGCAACTGGACAGATTTTTAAGCAGCTATTCTTTTATACTGTAATTGCATTAGACAAATTGCTCTAGTTCACACTGTAGAAGTAGGAGCGTTGACTCTGCAGGACTGAGCTGCTTTGCCAAGCAGTAGCAGAGAGAAAACCAGCTTTTGTCTCATTTACCTGAATTCACCCAGCACAAGCCTCTCAGCTCTTGAACATCAGTAAGCTGATCAGTGACCATCAGGTGGAGGAAACTCATTTTCAGATTTCCACACAGCTGAGATGTAAGCAAAATTTCATTTCTTGGTACAAAATGCAGAGGTAGCAATCATCCTGGTATGCAACTTCTGAAAGAAAATACTCACTGAGTGGGCAAAGCTACTGAAATGGTTACAGTTCTTGAAGGGTTTGCTCCTTGCTGGCTGCAGTCAGTACCTAGCTGTGTTTGCATTCCTCCATGGGAATACAGATTAGAGAAGGGAGAAGAGAGGAAAACAAAGCATGCACTTGAGGCATGCTATAGAGGGCCGCCCAGAAAAACACAGAACCAATTCATTTGTAGGCATCAAGACAACATAAGGCTACTGATTCATTTCCTCAACAGGGAATAGACCAGATGACTGTGTGTGGAACCGTAGTAAGAGAAGAAACCTCTGAAAACCTTTGCAGGAAAAGTCTGCAAGTCCCACACCCAGGTATGGTGAGCCAGCCATACACTGCATGTAGAAATATACATAGATTGCTGTGATCTGTCAATCTATGATGCTCCCACAGCTCTTCGAACAAAATACTGGTATTGGTTTCATGATAATTTATCATAAGAGAAACAGTTGTAATGCTTATATTATTAACTATGCCTGTTAAATAAAGCTGAAAGCCAAAAGAATAATGATAAATGCTGATTTCTGCGTATGTAAACATATACTTTCAGGATTTTATGTAGTGCTGCCTGTTTTGAGATTACCATTCAACTGAAATTCCTTAACACATAATTTGCTAAAACACATAATGAGAAGCAAATGCTTACTAGATTAGACCTATGTCCAATTTTGCACCATATCTCTTTCAGTTTAGCCATTAAAATTGTTATAAAACAAACAAAAAAATGATTGATTGTAACATTGTTATTTAAAGGTACTCCTGTGCCATTTGCTCATCAGATCAACTTGTTAACTTCCTATAGACTTGTCACCTTGTCAGTCCAGGTAGAACTTTGCAGCAAAATGTAGGCTCTCATGTAAATATTTGCAATGAATACAAATATAATCATTTGCATTTATGTCAGTACAACCTATGAATTCAGAGCTTGTAAGTCATCAGAAATCCAACGCAATGACTGTCAATGCAGGGACAAGAGGAAATGTTTAATTAGAGCCCTGACTGACTGACAGTGCTTACGTTGTGATTTTTGATTAATCTGGAATGTTCATGAAGGCTGTGGTGGTTCTTCTCCCTGCCCAACACTGGTGGAAGCCAGCAGGCAGAAAAGGCTAAAGCTTACCTCACAAAAGGCAAGCTAGCAAATATTGGGAAAAAAGATCCTGTGAACAACGAAAAACTGTCAAGCAGTTAACTTTGTAATACTTCTACTTGAATTAAGGAAGCTGGGCTGAACTAAAAAACCGTAAACACTGTACTCATGCCTTGCAGGGAGTCTACATTTAGGAAATGATTCAAAGCTCTCAGAAGTGACATATCATCAGTGCCTCTCAGTGTCTATTTTATCTATACTGCAGTAGTCCACAGGTGCCCTAACATAGATGCAGTCCCATTTTATTGCAAGTAAGAATAACTACTTCCTTTGAAAAACTAACACTGCCAATAAGCAGCTTGTGGCATCATCCTTGCTTAATTGTTTTAGAGCACTGTGAGCATTGCTAATGGCTTCATAAAAGTTAAGAATACTCCAAAACCATTTTAAAAACCCCTGACTAATTTTCTGCAAACAATTTTTTGAATGAACGAACTATCAAGCACTGACAAAATTTTTAATAAACAAATTCACAGATCCGCAAAAGCTGGGCTGTCTCCAATTTTCTGCAAAATTAGATGACTGCTAACCATTTTTCTTTGCTCATAGCACCATATTCTGTACAATTACTTGTAAAATTATTAGTCTTGATTTTAGCTTTCTTGGGTTGCTTCTGTGACAAGTTCTTAACTATGATTTCAGCAATTACCCTTTTATAGCTTTTATTTGATTATGCTGACATAAAAGTAAACTGTTAGTAATTGCTCCTCTGTCAGGACTTAAATCAGGATGAACAGCCAGTGGGATCAAATCATTCTGAGCTCATCCCTACAGAAGCAGACCCACTCTGCTCCTACATCTCCATACAGTTGTTCATGTTGGCAGTGGGAGGCCTCCAGCACAAAGCAATATTTTCAGCTTGGGGTTTTCCAGCTTCTCACCGGTGGAGGTTTACATGTGCATGGAAGTGCTTCGAGCAGAAACAAAGTTGTTTCACTCATCTGTCTGAATACCCAAATGACCAAACTTTGTTTGATGCTTCATTCAGTTCAAGATTGCTAATCTCTAAGAATGGCAATTTAGGTAATTTTGGGCTAGGCTATGTGTTGTTTTGGGCCAAACTTCACTACCATCTTTGAAGTAAAGAAACATACAGAGAACTGTTAGAGGAAAAACATGAATATTTTTGATTCTACAAATACACCCCAATAACCTCCTCTCCATAGAGAGAGACACTACTACAGTTGTAAACTCTACACTAGTATAAAAAATTAAAAATGCATCATGTTTTTGCCAGACACCTATTCATTCTGTTACAATATCTTCTACATCCCACAATACTGATGGCTAGATTCATCATAGATGGCATATAACCAACAAATTGAAGCTTTATGCTGTGACCTGTGTGTTGGACAATGTCATAAAAAACAACTTATTAAAAAAATGGAATTAAAAAGTAGGGAAAAACTAAACTAATGGCTCTGATTTTATACTGCAGATACTTGCTCGTCCCTTCTTTTTGTCATCCCGATCTCCTTCCACCTTCAATTCTTTGCTGTCATTATTTTAAGACATATTTTTACATTGCTGAAGGGAAATTTTGACACTAGCGTTAGAAAGTTGGAAAGCAATTAACATTTCAAATTTCATAAAGTACACGATCCCTTCACATTTCAACCAGTTCCTGTGGTGCAACTGTAATGTTATCACTTTTTCGGAATGGAGATACATCTACTGTTTACAAATACAGAAGGGACTGTGGTTAGGAGATAAGTAATTTCTGACAGGAATCTTACAGTTGGCCTAATTTTAGACCTAACTCTAAAACAACAATGCTGTAATATTTCTTGGATTGTTTAGATTTTATATAACATAACCAGAAGACCAAAATAATAACCCAGAAAATAGCATGAGTATTACTTTTCTTCCTTTTGAATTGCATTTAATGATTCTGCTACATGCTGAAGGATACTGTTAATTATTTGTTTTACTTTTGAATTAATTGCTAAATCACTTACACACACTTTGAAAGGACTAATCTAGTGAGGCTGCCTCTAAATAGTAGTTAAAACAGCTCTCTGTGTGAAGTCCAAGTAGTATGGTGTCAAAATACAATAGCAAATATTTCAGTGCACAGCTGGATTAGAGTGACAGAAATCCAAAATCAAACTGAAAGATCCTAACTGACATAGCATTACTGCACCAATCTGAGTAGGTTTGTTTACTGGTTTAACTGCTGGATGTATAATTTCTATAATTAGAGCCTGATCGGATAAGCAACATTGCAATGCAGCTGCAACACCCTAAAGAAATTTTAGACAGGCTATTAAAGAATGATTTATGAAGCAGGCTTTTGTTCAACCAAGTGATTATAATTTAATAGCACTGCCTATTTAGTGTTGAACTGGACATAACCAAGAAAAGAAGCAACAAATAAACAACAAAAGGAAAGCATTATGCTATCTCCTGCACCAGACCTGTGTAAAATAGTGGCACAGTAAAGCAGTGGCATGATAAAGGGACCAAAAAAATTCTGCCTTGCATTTTAGGCAATTTCTCACTCAAAATATTGTGCTGAACTGCTGAAACAGATTATTTTTCCATTTGAATAAAGGAAAGCTGCAATATGCTGCCTAGTAGAAACTTGGAAGTGCTTCTGGCAGCAAAGGAAAGGGAGAAGGAATAGCCCTTGGGAAGGGGCAATTCTACTTTAAACAGCATTTTTTGAAGGGTTTAGGAAAAACAAAGGATGGGGAAAATTGAAAGAGGAAAAAATATTTAAAGCACCTTCAAGTTGATGGTAACATTTTTTTTCTCCCTATGCAAACATTCTTAAAAAGTGATGTCCTGTCTGCTGTCAGACAAGTCTGTAAACTGATCCCCATTAACCTTAATGAGAGCTGGGTTGTGTCTGCAGGTGCTGTTTGACCATTAGTACACATTTCCGTTGGGAAGAAAACTCATACATGTTCTCATAACAGCGAATTATGGCAAGTTCGTTTAATGTGACATTGGTGGCAGGGCTGTTGTTTTTTCACTCAGCAGGAGAGCCATGATAAGTGTCAAATAAATATTTAGGTTCAACATAAATATACCCTGTTCATCAGTAGATAGATTAGAAGTACAGATTTTAATTGAATATACATTACTGTAAATGAACAGCAAAACTTGCACCTTTACAGGATGCACTCTGAGCAAGTACTCAGTAAGACCCTCAAGAACAAGGTCTATGCAAAGGTATATTCAGAAGCCATTGGAACAGTCCCAGCAAACAGTACTTCACAGTAATGAGAAGATATCTGGACCACTCCAGCTCTCTGCAGTACAATATAGATTGTCCCTGGAGTGCCAGAAATAAAACAAAAGATACACAAAATAGGCAAGCAACAGTGGGAAATTCAGAGCATAACTTCAGAAATATTGTCTTTATATTTTTATGATAAGTATGCTATTTGTTGAATCTTATCATTTGTCTTCTCCATTTCCTGGTCTCAGAATTTTCTCATTTCTTGTACATAATGCAGGCTTTTAGGAATGACTGAACATCATTATCCAAGCCGAGCTAAGAGAATTATTCTGTACTTCACAAAACCGAAGATGGGCATTAGGGGAGTAAAGAGAAGCTAGCACTATTTGTGGTGACAGAGATAACGAAGTGTGGCATTTGTGATGTGAAGACGCATGAAAACTGCACAGGCAAATAAAGGTTTGATAAGATGGTCTTGGTGAACATGCTAAGGAAAATTAGAAAGTGCCCTAAAGGGGAATCTGACTCGTGAATTTCATCAAGGAGAGACAGAGAGGAAATGATGCTTTCAGAAATGCCAAAGTTGAGAGAAAGGTGCCAGTATTCAAATAGAAGATGAAGGTTAGAGCATCTTAATAGAGCAAAACAAGTGCAAAAGAAACAGCAGTAATGTTATGATGCAAGGTGGACTTTAAGAGAAGAAAGGAAGGGCACTGGTTTGAAACCTTTACAGCAGTTAAGAGAGTTTGGATGATTGAAAGTAAACAACAGTGGACTGTGGCCCAGTTTCAGGAAAAAACGTGGAAAATAAAATTTACTCATGGAGCAAGGACTGGAAAACTGATGGTAGTCAAACAAAAGTGGAGAAATTAAAAACGTATGAGCCAGATAAACTGCTGCTTATACTTGATATAGCATACTAGTAAGAAAATATCAGATCCATGTTTCTGCCTGCCTCTGGCATCAGCATATGTTGCTGTCCCACAGGTCTGAGCCTGAGATGACAGCTCCTGTAGGAATCATAGTGGAACACAGCAGAAGAGTAATTCACAGACTGTTGCTCTATTCCCAGAAGTAGTATTTTATATCAGAAATATTTCTAGAAGTTCATAACAGAGAACTCAGAGTATACCACTCTCTCTGTAGGGAAGAAGGGATTCTACGTTCAGGTAGCTAAATAGGTCAATACCGTAGAGGTAAAGTAAAATATGTTGTGGTTTAGGAACATAATGAAACAACCTGCCATTGTTCCAAGTGTGCAGATGAAAGACAATGGTAATTCTTTTCAGGGATCTTTAAGGGTAAATAAACTCATCATAGAAACTTCTGATGAACTGACTTTTGGAATTTTAGATCTATTTCTCAAAATACCTTTGAGACATGTACTGCTTTATCTCTTGTTTTGCAGATAGGCAATTTCTCTCCAGCATTGTTATTCTTTCAATTTAATCATATAATTATTGCAGTCTTTTTGATTTCCTCAACTTCAAATGAGAGACAATTACTCCTGTTCTCAAAGTCTTTGAATGGCACTTTTAACATAAATTAAACCCTTCAGTTATACAAAACTCAACACTTTAAGCAAAAAATATGGATTCACACTATGTGAATGAAGAAAAAAGAAAACATGCTGATATTGAGAGACACCCATACACGTAACCACAAGTTCACATATCACAGAAAAGCTTGAGAAAACAGCCTAGCAAAGAAAAAAAATTAAAATAATAATTAAAAAAAAAAAAAGCTGTATTACTGCAAGTTTTACTGGCAAGAAAATTTACAAAAAAAAAAAAAAAAAGAACATCTGTGTTATCTAGCTGCTTTGTCATTAGAATTTTAACCTTTGAAGTATCTGACATATCTTGGGTTATGGCAATTTTTATTTGAGATAACACTAAAAATGACTGAAATAAAATATTGAGAAAAGCACCTAGACTTTTTGGAAAGCCAATGTAAACTGATTTGCTATTCTATATACATAAATTCTTCATGACAGACCTAGGTCTTTTGAATAGCAACCTCTTGTCCCTTCACAAACACACAATTTCTTAATCATACTTACAAGCCTGTGAATGCCCAGGACTCCTTTAGCTCCTCACACCGCATTGATTTGCTCAGAAAATATGTATGAAACAGGAAAAAATATCAGAAATCATTTCTGTGGCCACACAGCAGCCACAACCCAGCTGCTGTTACACCAACGTAAAAGAGTGCTGTAAGGTATCTACCTAATGTTTAGTATGGAAGTCATACATCAGAACACTATTTATGCACAGTAATTCCTAATCTATGTACCTGCAGTAGGATGTTGTCTTCTGGTACAATCATCCAGCAGACAAAGACCTCCTTACTGTACTCAGAGCTCAGGCAACTGCTTCAGGAGCACAAACACTTAAATCTTAAGGACATGTATACCCACTCTGCTGAAGCAAGTTCCTCCATCAGGTGGGGATGCTGATGGAAGAAAACAGTACAGCGCTCTCACTGTGTAACACTCCTTTGAAGGCTCTGAGGCTTCGCTGGTGTAAGTTGGGAACAGAACTTCAGACTGGCTTTTATCTATATTTTTTAAGGGACTCCTTCTAATGAGTGTAGACAGACTTCAGATAGTGCCTCAAATCTGCGAGCAGACAACAAAATAAAATAAACTTGCTTTCATCCAAAAAAAATCCATCCAGTAAAACCACTTTGAAGTGTATTTATAGAGACAAGGACTGTAGGTACCTGTTATATATAAGGCTTCTCTATAAAGCTTGCTGGAACTTGCAAGTGCCAGACTACATTAAAGACAAATAGTCTATAAAAATGATTTTCATTTTATTCCATTTTGAAATAATTAACTCAACAACAACAACAAAAAAGAATAAAATGAAATTCAGAAATTCAGATAATGAAAGATGAGGTTATCAACAAAAATAAACCACAGTAGGATGGGATTTTTTTCTTTTAATCTTCTCAGTGAAGAAATACCAACACTACCTTGTGTAACCCCCTCAGAGTGGCTGAGGCAGACAACATTAGAATTGTTTTCTGGAGTCACTGCAGCAGCCCTTAGACATTCCCAGCAGTGCCATGACAGGGCCAGAGAGATCATTTTTAATGACTGTACAACCAGAAATGCTTTGCATGATCTATGTCTTATAATTGCTCTTGTTCCCAGAGAACAGAACAAAGTTTTACAGTGCACAGTAGGGGACTGAAAAGATTCTCTTTAGAAAACTTGTAATGTAAATACATGACAACAAGGCCTTTGAAACTCATTCAAACATTTGCCTTACACAGTAACATTTCTGCTTCAGTTACAGAAATAGACTCAATGACTTTTTAAAAGGATTTTTTTAAAAAGCCTCTGATATCCCTTCATCTAGAAAAAAGTCCCATATGTGCAATCCCATGGATGAAATGACACAACAGCGCATATAAACAATGCTCATTAAACCAGATGAACAATTATTAAGGAATTCACTGTCCTCTGAGTTCTGCTTAATTATTCTAGCTTTGAAAGCATAAAGCTAGAGGTAAAGTTTTGTCAACAGCTTGTATGCATGCACAAAAGCCATAATGAGGATGCTTACATTTTCCACTCTTATTTTAATCTTTTAGGCTGTCCTTTAGGCTGCTATGACTGAAAGATCCTGTTCCACATAGTTGACCCATAGTACCACTGTGACACTTCTTCAGAGAAGAGCTCCAAAGAAAATACTGGATCTGGTTCCTCTGCACATGACTGGCAGCCCATTTAAATTAACTCTCTGAAATCTCTGCATAATCCTCTTTGATAGAGAGACACCAAGTTCTCTACCACCCTTTTCCTTTCATCCAAGGAATAAATCCAGACCCACAGAAACAAAGAACAAACAAGCCATAGTCTTGCCTGGGTCAAGGACTTGTTAAATAATCTGATTTTCCAGGAGTACTGTAGTGGTACATATTAATTTAAGCCAGGATGCACTCAGATCTCAGTGAGTATATGGGTTATTCTTTTCTCATGTACGTGGCTCCAATGGCTGAAAACAACACTTTAAGACAATCTACACTACTTTTTTTTTTTTTTTTTCCTTTTAGTTCTAAAGTGCTTTGGTTTTGGTCATTACTAACAGATGATCAAATCTCCTTCATTTTATTAATGCACTTAGGATCCATCCTGATCAAGTGTTATTCTATCCAAAAGGATATTGAAACAGAATAGTTATGAACATGGATATTTAAAAAACTGAGAAAACAAAGTCTCCCAAGGATGAAAAAGAAGGGCTATTTGTCCTACAAAAAACAAAGGAAAAAAAAAGGGGGGGGGGGAATTAATGTTATTGTTTATGAATTTATTTGCTTTTGTTAAAAAGCTTATTGAGTCCTAAATTCAAGTTTCTCTTAGTCAAAAACCATCTCAAAAATCTTGCATTTTTGCACTGATTCGTGTTGCGTGTCAAGTAACTAGGTTTCTCTTGTGGATTTCACTGATTTTAAATAAGGCCCCATTAACAGTAATCCACTTTTTCTTGTTACAGACTAGAACTTCATTACTAGTTCAAATCATTTTAGATATATAATGCAAATGTATTTCTTCATTAAAGCTATATCATTTTACTTGGGTTGTATTAATTCCCTCAAAGTTATATCATGCGTCACTTTTGAGATTAGTGACACTGATTTCAGTGGATTAATCCAGAAAAATACCTGCACTTAATGGAACAATAGTACCATTCCCACTCTGCCCATAAAAAACATAACAACTGTAAAGACATCTTCCCCGCAATCCCCCCTGTTCCATACATATTTTTTCCCCACATTTAGGTAAATGAATTAGCTGTGTTCATCTTCAAATAAGTGCATGTGTAGTCTCTGACCCTTCTTCAAGTCTAATTTAATCTATCTTTTTTTCTTAATTTGTTTCAAACTGAACTTTACTTGACCGTAGCTCTGCTGTGATTGAAGCCTTTATAAACTGAGTATGATGTTTAATTTCATTTTATCTTAAACTGTTTATTCCTGCAAAGAATACTTCAGTTAATGTTATAGGCATGACATGTTATCTTCCAGGCCAGTAACTTGCTGCGTATTATTCTGAACACTGAGCGGAGATGCAAGAGCATGTAGCAACTGAGATGCAATATCAGGGAGAAGTAAATTCCTTCATTTCATACATAATCCTATTGGAAATGAGTACCATCTACTCCTCTGCAACTTTATGCATCCACAACACTCCGAGAGATTTGCAAAACCTTTACATTATTCACCACCAAATCACCCAAAAGCCTCTATTATCACTTGAGAGGCTTCAGAGCCAGCAGAACAGGAGCTAGAACAAAGAATTTCAATATCCTGATTCACACTTGGAATCTACACTTTCTGAGATCGCATTCCAAATGATGTTTGAAAGTGAACTGCACAATAAATACCACCCCTCTCAATTTAACTTTGACTTCATGAGAATAACACATCAATGAGACAGCAGAGATTTTAATATTATCCCCCAGCTTTCTCTATCTGCAATCCATATTATGTACTGGCAAAGAAGGTGGAAAAAAAAAACAAAACTGAAAAGGCAAGTTATGTATCAGTGATAAAAACTCTTTCTGGTCATCAAACATTTGATTAATCCCTTCCCTTCCAACCTAAGCCATCCCATGATTCTGTGGATTGATGTTCTGCAGTAGTCATGCTAAGAAATGTTGATCCAGTCTCTCCATAGCTTGCCTCCTGGGAGAGACCAGCAAACCTCAAGATATTTTAATATAAATTTTATTTTCCTCTTATATAAATTCCATTCAATTAAAAATCTGAAAGATCATGTGTTATTATGTATTACAATGATAGATAAGATCACTATTCATTATGCTTCATTCTAGCCATTGATGTAGTCACAATGATGAGCAAATTCCTACCTATCCGAAGGTAAGCACATAGATAGTTACTTACAGAATTATAGTCTAGGTAGCCAGGTTTTTTCCAGACTTATTTCCCTGGATTCATACATCATCTTTGTTCAATATCTTCTACATGCAGAGTTGATTATAAAATGCTCTCTGTTTAAAAAATAAATATACTTCTGGCTTGATAAAAATAAATAAATCTGCTAATGTGCAGATGCTCAACCTTTTGGTACTATGTTAAGGAAAAAAACTGATCCTGATTATATGAATTATTTCATGAAATTATTTCTTC
Source organism: Callipepla californica brunnescens (assembly GCA_023055505.1). Lineage (NCBI taxonomy): Eukaryota > Metazoa > Chordata > Aves > Galliformes > Odontophoridae > Callipepla > Callipepla californica. The sequence continues at coordinate 9,598,326 of JALIRH010000013.1, forward strand.
AGATTTGTTAGAAAGGAATAATATCTAGTGAAATATATTCTGAATGAATCAATTTAAAAAATTAACTGATTTGAGGAGGAAATGAGCATTCACAGCATTTTTCAATATGATAAAAAAGAATAAATCCATATAAAGTGTGACAAACATATACATAAAACCAGTAGTAATATGAGTAATTACATAGTTATAAAAAGTTCAATTAAGAAATTGAAATATTTGTGAGGAATGAATGAATCCACTGGAGCTGTTAGAATTTCTTTACTTTCTTATTCTGAAAGCTGAGCAGCTTTAAAAGCAGAGACATTGTGGCAACTTCAATCAGCCTTTGGCAGGAAGATTTAGCCATGTTACATATGGGTACAGGTGATTTTGATAGAGTGATGCATGGAAGTAGAGTATCAGTTCTGTAATTGAAACGTTTTGTTAAATAAATATTTCAAAGTGTAACCTTGTACAGTGTTTATTTCAACAGAACTCATTTGACAAAAGAGTTATTGGTGTTGACAGAGAATCAATTTTGCAATATTTCTGTAATCTGTTGGTTTGTGTAGCTTTTATTCACTGAAGATTGAGCAAGGAATTAAGATGGTGGGAGACAGGAAATTAAATTTGCTTGTTAAAAAGTCTTAAAAATCTTGCTTTGGTACATCAACTAATTGAAGGTATGAACTTAAAAACTTCTATGGAATTGACACACCAGTATTTCAGTCCTCACGTAACATGAAAGAGAAGTGACAGCTTCTAGGCAATAAATGTTAGACAAAAGATACTTCTTTAAAAACAAACAAACAAAAAAAGAAGATTAGTATATCTGTACTTGATTGATAACTGCCAAATTAACAGAAACATTAAATTAAAACCCAGAGGCTCATTCAAATTGTCTTCCTGCTACACAGACACATTCAGCAAAGCTTGTTTACTGCTTTTAGGAGTGATAATTAGCAATAATCTAGTTTGAAAACACTGATGAAATTCACAATATTATCATGAGTACCTTTCTTAAATACTTCCTGATGGATTTTGTAATCAGCCATTACAAAGTAACGTTGATGGATATGATAAGTAAAGCATTTGCTTGGATAAATGCAACTTCTTGCCATGGTATTAACTCAACAACTGTTCTGCTGGAGAACAACTGAGGGAATTCCTTCATATGAAAATGTGTGAAGAATACCCATGGTCCCTTACAAATCTGATTTGTAGAGTTGATGGTTTGCTTTTAGCCAGGTAAATGAGACTACTTGTGGAGACTCTCTGGTCCCAAATCTTTGCTATATTAAAATGCAAGCAACAGAAAATTAAAGCATCTCCTCAACTCTTCAAACATCATAGAAAAATATTCCAAGCTTAATGAAAACAGAACTTGAAAAGTCAGAGCAAATATGAATCCTGGGTAAGGGACAGGGGGGAAAATAATGTAACACATAAAAAAAAATAAAATAAAACATTTCCATTGAGTACTCAAAACTATTCTGCCATACTTGCTTGCTCTTAACAGGTCAGAGAATGAATCCTTCAGTTGCATTATAGAGCACTCACAAAAGACTTCCACAACTTCAGTGATTTTGCATCATCACTAATTGCTGTGGCTAATAAGCAGTTCATAAATATCAGTGCTAGTGGAAGACTTGCTTTCACTACCATTCATAACTTCTAAACCACGAAGCTTAACAAGCATCCCTACAAAGCTTCATTATTCCTCCTTCCCTTGTTTTCCCTAGTTTTATTAAGCAAATCTGGAATACTATTTAAAACCTGTCTTAGCATACTACACTAGGACTGATAAAATAAGCGTACTACACCATTACTAATTGATTGGCTTCTCACAGGATCACCTGTGGATGCTGAGTGATGAAAGGAAAGGTCTTTCCTCTCCTCACACTCACAACCATTGCATACCTTAGGGTATACATGTGCACACATCTAAATACATAAATAAAATAACAAATTACCATTGTTATTTCTTCTGATAACTGATGGCAAATAGTAATTATTATTACTCTGATGGAATTGACTCATCCACCAGGGCTCTATAGTCTGAACTGTCTGCAGCAGAGCTGTAAATCCCACAGTCTGATGGGAATAGCTGGAGAAAAAGAATGCCTGACACACTGGGATTGAGAAACAGTTCAAAGCATTCTAAAAACACAACTTTTAACTTTGTTATTGCGAGTTTTTTTAATTATTTAAATAAGTAGTTCTCCTCTAAGATGTGCAGCTGCAATGGGTGAACTGCTGTGCAGATACAATACTCCATCTCTTCATTTTAGTATTGACAAATGTTGTATCACTGTGAAATTCAGTTTTTCCATAAGAAAAACTGAAGCCCTGATAAATATTTTGAGAAACATTCATGAAAATACTGTGCCTCCAAACAGATAATGAATATTAATACACCAATATCATCATATTTTAGTCTTGTGTAGTACTTCTTGCAAGTTATCCAGAAGATACGGTATCGATACCACTGCAATACATGTAAGGGTTTATCACAATAATTCTAAGGGGTATTTCTGGTAAAATAGCTACTCTTTTTCTAAAAGAAAGAATTATTTAGTACTAAAAGTAAAGAGTTGAAAGTTATACACGTATTTCAAAACACCTGACCGACAGTTAAGATCTAGGGTTTTTATATTTTGTATTTCATCAAATAAAAGCATAATTATTTCCAACTTTTTGTGCTAACTGTATACATCTGTATAGGGTTGTTGCTAATTTTGTTTTGTTGGGGTTTAAACTTTTTTTTTCCCCTCTTTGTTGTTATTTTTCAATCTAAGTTGTCATTTAGGAATTAACATAGGAAGCACTGAAGAGACTCTTGCTTTTAGTGCTACAGACAGCAATCGAATTAACTTCATGACCAGAGATAGACCACTGTTAAAGACTCAAGTTATGTTAATAAATGAATTTCATTTGTCAAGGAAGAATATAACTGATAGAACAACAATAAAACTGCACAACTCTGCCACAAACAAATGAGCCGGTCATATGTTTGAACCAAAATATTTCTTAAAAAGCTCAAATGATCTAACAGGTTATGCCTGAAAAGAAGAAAATACTTCCCCATCCAAAGAAAACAAAGAATAGTGATAATATGAGTGGGTGCTGAAGACTCTCTTGACCTATCTTTCCTTTTGTATCAATTTGTCACTACATTCTTCTGTTATTCAAATATTGTGCAGTTCTCTGGTAGACACAAGACTGCTGTTACTGTTGCCAACATTGTAGAAGCAAATTTCCTTGTTCAGGAAAGATCAGAACCACCAGACAGCACAAACAACTCTTCCACACTGCAGGAACTTAGGAAAACCAGTTGGAATATTATAATAGTCCCTTAAAAACACTGTTGATGAAAAAAAGCATTTGAGAACAGAGAAGAAATACTAACTCCAACCTCAGAACAAATTAAGGAAATGGTATAACACTGATACAAGCAGATTTATGCACAGCTGTAGAGTTTAGCCAATTTGTAGCTTAATAGTGTAAAAAATGCGTTATCTGAGTATTTATTTTTAACTATTATATACATATACACACACACAGACATATCCTAAGCCATCTGGATAAAGGCCAATTGTGGCACAAGCATCATTGCCTGTACTTAGGTAGTGAAAACTACAATCTCACTTTTGCTACCATGTACCGTTATAATTATGAGTTGAAAATCTCTGAAATATGGATTACCTCAGTGCCATGATTTTGTGTATTCAAATTTCAGCAGTGTTACAGTTGATAATCTCTCCAGGATGTCCTCTCACTATATGACTTTCTTGTCATGTATTTGCATTCTTCAGCTCTACATCCTCTCAAGTCCCTTTTTCCTTCCATATTTCTTTACCTCCTCTCAACCAAATTTCAGATATAATTATAGACTGTATGCATTTCCCTCAGTGCATTTCCCAATTTACTTTTAAGTTCAACTTTTCCCAAAAGTAACCAAAGACCAACCCATTCCAGAATTTAGTATGAATTAAAATACACAACAGCTAAACAGAGTAACAAAGTACACTTTACAGATAAAATCTATAAGGATACACAGGAGGATTGTGGGGAAGACTGGAGAAATCATACTGCAGAAGACAGGGTGTTACTTGTTTAAAAAGTGTATTCAGGAGCCTGAGGTCGCAAAGATGAACTGGACAACATTTCCCAAATGTACAAAACTGGTGTAATTCTGCTTGCAATAGGGAGTGCACACAAGTGTACACACATTTGCTTCTTTTAATTCTACAATACTCCACAGAGAAAACCTATGTAGAATTTTTTTTTAATTTTAAATATATGTATAAATAAAAAATCATGGAATCCTTAGAGTAAGAAAGAACCTTTAGAGGTCATCTAGTCCAACTCCCCTGCAATGAACAGGGACATGCACAGTTAGGTCAGATTGCCCAGGGCCTGATCCAGCCTTGCCTTAAAAATCTGCTGGGATAGGCATCAACCACATCACTAGGCAAAATGTTCCAGTGTCTTACCACCCTCACTGTAAAAGACCTTTTCTTATCCTTATGTACATATACACGTTACACTTCTCAAAAGAGGAATCAAGTGAAATATGGTCAATTTCTGTCATTTTTAAGATGGCCTTCAATGAGGAAACAATTAAAATTGCCATTTGTAATGAAATCTGTTTCAAATGATGAAAAGTATCTCTATATGCTACTTAGAAAGGTTCTTCATTCAGTCACATAAACTCATTATATCTGCCAGCAATATGCTCTCTGAAATACTAAAATGAGGTTTTAAGCAAGTATACCTCACAAGAATCTGAATATACTATGTACTACCTGAGCCAGGTTAATTTACTGGCAAATGTAAAACGAACTACAGAGGATAAACAATAAACAGTAACACTGTGTTAGATATGGACTCTACTCACTCTGGATTCAACAGTACAGAAGCTTGATGTTAAACATACTGTAGCATGCTTGATTTAAATATCAGTTTAAATGCCAATTAAAATTAGTATGCATATCAGAAATGAAATGCATTTATGATGAAATAAACTACTAAAAAATGCAGGAAACGAAATAGGAGCCAACAAGTTTTCTACTAAGACTCCAAACAAGATCCTCCTGACAGTCTTTCATTTCTGTTGAATTCATGAATACTTCGTAGATGCAATTTCTACTTTTAGGAGCAGATAAGAAGAACTACATTTAGTCCAAGATTTAGTAAGATTCTTGCCAATTGCTTCAAGTAGTAATTAGTTTCAAAGGAACCATTACAGAGCTTTAACTACCACAGATCATAAGGCTTTGGCCAATCAAATTTAATTATTCCCACATATCAGATCCCATTTCCAGATCTCCCATCTTGAAATTCTGGCATGTCCTACGCTTACAAGATGTTTATCTCGAGTGAAAAATAGTTTGCAATTGACCATTCCATTTCCAAGGATTTCCTTCATATCATCACTAATCCAAAATACAGTTTGTCTTCTAGAACACTTTCTTCTCTCCTTAAAAAAGTAGGAGTACTGCATCCAGGCCTGGGGCCTCCAGCTCAAGAAAGATGCAGAGCTGTTGGAGCAGGTCTAAAGGAAGGCCATGAAAATGATCAGAATTCTGGAACACCTCTTTTATAAAGAAAGGTTGAGAGAGCTGGGCATGTTCAGCCTAAAGAGAAAACTCTGGAAAGACCTCACTGTGAACTTACAGGGAGCTTATAAACAGGAGGGTAACCAACTTTGTTGCAAATAGCAACAGGACAAGGGCAAATGGTTTAAACTAAAAAAAGGAGAAGATTTAGATTACTTTTTTGGTTTTTGTTTTTTTTTACTCAAAGTGTGCTTCTTGAATAAGAATTCTTGACCTTTGCTCATTGAGAAGCTAAAAGAACATCCCTGCATCTCCCAGATCCTGGCTGTTTTTGTTTTGCCATATATCACAGTAATTATGGAATGTCTTTGCCTCTGCTCTCTTGCACTCCCAAGATTTCACCTGACCTTGCCTTAGCTTTATACTTTTCTGTAACAACATTAAAAGCAAACCAAAGCAAGCCAGTAAAAATACCTTGCAATAGAGACATTTAAGTTTTGTTCTTTATGCAGAATCTGAAAGATGTTAAGAGGGGAATAAACTTTGACAGAAATTTTATAATTACGAACAATAATCCTGAGCATTTTCATCAACTAGGGCACTCCAATATGAAGCTGATAATATATGGATGTTAGAGGCGAATATTAGTAACCCCAAAGAAAAATCTTTTGTCAATATCCACAGGTACTAGAGGCCAGTAGGATTCTTAAGAGGAAGAATGAAACAAACCTTTGGTAAACAATAAGATAAAGTTCACCTAGCTGTCCTGGACTCTTGTGCTGGTTTTCTGTTTATTCTTTCTGTTTCTTACTTTTTCTCAGTTCTAAAATTAAATGTTATTAATGCAGAGAGAATCAAAGGAGCTTTTTATTCTTTTATCTTTAGGGAAAATGTGTAGCAGAAAAAAATCTGTTTTTCTTATTTGTAAAAAAGAAAAAGAATATAATACTTGAGAGACACAGTATATAATTAAAATTATTGAATTCAAAGCAATTTTAAAAGGTTTTCCAGTTTAAATACTACATATTTTAATATATTAATGTTAGGCATATACTATACATTATCAAAAGTCATTTGAACATGGTCACCTTATCTAAACCTCCTTAAACTTGCTGCCTGGGACCATAAGAGCTCATATCTAACCTCAACCATTCTATAGTTCTGTTGTTCAGGATGTACAGCAAGGACTGATTAGAGTCAAGAAATGTCCTGAAGAAACACGAATTGGTATGAATTAAGGTCACACATCCATAAGTCTAGTTTTACCATGTCTGTAGTCAGCTTCTAAGTAACGTCTAAAAGAAAAATTCAGAACCAAAGATTTTCCTTAAACCTGAATTAAAAGAACAAGGAGATATTACTTATGAGCAATCCCAGTGGCAAATAAATAAAAAATTAAATAATCAGGTAATAGTCCAAGTTAAGTAATTATTCAGTGTCAACAGATTACTGAAAGCACTGTTAATTTCAAGACAGTATAAAAGAATAAAATTCACAAGACTTCCAAATGGGCTTTGGAAAAAAATATATATATATATAAAGGGCTTTCACAAAATTCTAGAACATGTATAACTGTGACCAGACATCCAAGTCTCAAATAGTCACCATGATCTAGCCTGGCCAGCAGGCACAGCAGGTATTTGATTCCAGAAAATTCTACTTTTTATAATGCTTTAGTATTGTTAGTTTTGAAGCATCTTTGTGATCAATGCTTTTACCATCAGCAGAGAGAAAAGCGAAGTAAAAATATAAGCGAGCAAAAGTACAAGAGCGCAAGATTCTGAGCAAGAAAAAGCACTTACTGAGATATAGAAAGTTAGAAAGTTAGGAAAAAAGACAGACAAATCAGAACCAAAAAGTGGCAACATACCAATCCTAACAGACTCCTCAAAAGCAAGAAAAAGGTGCCCGCTGCAAATCCCTGGAGACACAGGGGTGGAGAAAAGGGCTGTGAAGCTGGCAAAGATGTCTGATTATAATAGAAAAAAAGCTGAAGTGCCTATTAATGCTACATAGTGCATACCTGAGACATTCAAGCTGAGTCATATCTGTAAAAAATAAACTCTCTTCATCTGGGATGCAAGACACTGCAAAGAGCTAAGTCATAGCCTCTCAACAGCAGCTTCTACTACCCATTTTGTAAAAGTAGGGTTTTTTTTCTTTGGTTGTTTTTTGTTGTTGTTGTTTGGTTGTTTTTTGTTGTTTTTGTTTTGTTTTGCTTTGTTTTATTTGTTTGTTTTTTGCCTCAGAGAAAGATCACTGACCATGATAACACTGGGGAAAGATATAGCATTGAATTTTACCACCAGTTCACTCCTACTGCTGGAACACACAGGACCTCAATGAACAACATGTTTATTTAATTGTTCTTTATAAAAACACTCTTTCTTCAAGTCTAAGAGAAAAAGGGTTGAAATTCAAGCCTTTAACAAAGGTAACCAGTCTTAAAATGCTTAAGCTCTAGCAATATTTTGTTTGGGATGAGGCAACGTTATGTACTCAGTGAAGACACACACACAGTATATTTGCTTTCTTTCAATCCTTACATTAAAGGCTCCTTGAAGCTACCAGCCCTGATATCTGGTGTCATACAGAACTACTAGCTAAGAACATGGCAATAAGTGATCATTGTTTCTATTCAAGACTTCTGTTCATAGCAGAAAATTAGAATGTTCTTCAACAGCTGTCAGCAGAGCTGGTGTGATGTTGGCATTCCAGATGGGAACAAAGGTAAGATGCATGGCTAGTGTCTTAGACAGCTACAATTAAAATCCCAATCGTAATCACACCGAGCTGTGATGACACTAGTGAGCATCAATAACACTGATGTTGACAACTACCCCAACTTTTTATTTGAATGTAATAAACTACTGACATAGCTTCTGCTATGAAAAGTGGCCTTAGTATCTATACAGCACAAATTCAGTTTTCTCTTAAGAAAAAGATTTTCTTCTAGCTGCTAACATTGTATTAAATTATAATATGACATAACTACACATTAGCAATGTAATTTTCTGGGCATCTTAATGCAATCATAATGAAACAGGAAAAATTTCATAAAGGGTCTTCTATCCATACCTTCTTGTGATACTTATAGTACAGTACACTGATAATTTCACAGACCATACTGACATAACGAACACATGCATTGTTTGGTAATCAAGGATTCTAGTGCTGGAATTCTGATACTGGTTCAGAGTTGGCTTACCTTATTTTCTCACTATTTTGTTTGTGAACAGTTTGGATCTTTTTTTTCCCCCTTCGATCTAGACATAAACTCCAAATGTTTGAGACTGCAGTTTGGGAAACTAATCTAATTACTGTTAAATCTCAGCACACAAGGTCATTAACCCAAATGAAGCAACCAGACTACCAATAATTTGTCAGCATTCCTTATATATGGCACAATTAGAGATGTCTGGAACAACAAGCTTCTTTTAATTATTTAACTTCGTTTTTATTTGCACTTACAGATATAAACATATTCTTGTCTAAGGAGAATATTTAAGACACCATTACCAAAGCAGACAGTAGTGTACATATTATCATTAGAGGGATGTATTTGTACATTGCATTTACCTTCAACACAGCAAGATGGAATTTTAAAGCAAACTGATTCTATGTGGATTCTTACATGGGTTTATAGTTTTGACAGCACTTCAATAGAGGATCTCACTTTACATTCACATTGGCTTTACACCTTCCCAATGGCTATCATGCTCTATTTTATTGTTCAACAGTAATTTTCTTACAATTGCAAAAAAGGAGCAACTGTCAATTATCAGTTGTTGAGAATCCACAATCAATTTATTCTTCCAAAAATCAGTGTCTGTATTTGCTCGGCATTTCACCTTCCCCTGAAATCCATTCTCACAATTGTGAGAAAGTTTTTATCCAAGAGTAGCTGAGTGTGTCCTCATTATACAATATGTCCCATGTTGTGTATAGTGCACATGAAAAAGTGTCGTATTTTTAATAAATAAAATAAATATGGATGTTTAAAGCACACAGATTTCTATATCACCATTTTGGCCAAGTAATGTTTCAGAGCAAGATGCCCTGTACAGTTGTTCTTACAAGGTCTTTACTAAAGCACTATAATCAACAAATAAAGTTATCAACATTATGATGTGCCTCAACACAAAAGGTTTAAATTTAGCTGTGAGTTATACACAATGAATAATTCAAACAAATCTGTTCATATGCACAGTACTATATCAAATTTAAGAATTTCAGTATTTGCCTTGTTTGATTTTGATGCCTGTAATCCAACATGATTTCCTTTTTCAGAACACTCTGACATTTGTTCTTCAAAGAATTACAGGGAGGGTTCTTAAAAATAAGTTAGTGTCTCATATAAACCTGCTCATTTCTACCAGACTCTACAATAACTATTTTAAGTTATTATTTCATTCATATTCATTAGCAGTGGGCAGATACCAGAAGTATGTGGGTGACTGAAGGGAACTCCGAAACTGAGAATTAATACCTGCTGTAATTTGCTGTGGGGAAATGGAACAGGCAAAAACAGTCTATATACTAAGTCACTTCTAGGAGTAGAAACTTCTAGGTACCTTGGAGATGACTGTCCTTGTTAGAAAACATCATAATTCATTCTTTAGTACTTAACATGGAAACAAAATGTTCTCTTAGCTAAGAAAAGCAAGGAAAAAATACATTAATAATAACATTAGCAACTATTAATCCTAATCACTAACCACTTTACAAGCAAGATAATTAATTTCTCTCCATGTGAACAAAAGATAAACATGAACAGAAATGAAGACAAATTAAAAACACTTCTTGGAATCTACTAATGAAAAAAGAGGAGCAGTGAACTACCACAGGAAGTGTGGCAAAGTTCACTGTCTTTAGTACCTTAAATGATTAAAAAACTCCATGAGTAAGCATGAAACATTTCCAAAGACAGGGCAAGATTTACGTCTGGTTAAATACGACCACTCTCTAAGGCACTAAATGTTTGGATAGCGTTCCTATCTATGTTTCTCTGTTCCATTATTTTTAAATCTCTATTGTCTCAATGCAACATTAATTAATACATTGATATCAGTTAATGTAATTACTCTTGGAAAAATAATACAAAACACCTCTTTGGATATTGTACACAGTTTTAAGAAAATTATTTTTTGTCCTACTCGCCTTTGCAAGGGGCTACTTTCTATGAATATCCATGTTTTCAATGTTTCTGCCATGAATGATGATATTCAATGCTCACTTTTTGTTGGATTTTCATTCATAAACTTTTGCAATGGAGAAGAGATTACAGACAGCATTCAGCTAAACACTCAAGTACATATCTCCTGGCATGAAAGTAATGCCTTTAAGAAATAGCTTATTTGGTAGAATATCTTATGAGAAAGAACAAAGGAAGATAAAATCAACACTTCCCTCCTCTTCACTTCAAAGAGATCTAAGTCTTACTCAAGTCTTGTTTCCCCCCAGGCATTTACTCCCCACTTCTGAAGAGCACATCTATAAGTCAGTGTCTGTGTTCAAAACACAGTGAAGAAAGGTGAGCAGAGGTTAATTCCTTCCTCAAAGCAATGTGGAAATGCCTCAGTCCCACAAACTCACCCAATCAAGCAGAACAAACATGACTGACATAGTGATTCACAAATAAGAAAGCAGATTTTTGTCATACTAATATGCTTGCTATAGAAAACCAAAGAAAAGAAACATATCCATTAATTGTGACGAGAAGTTGACAAGTCAAACAGGAATGAAAGTCCAAGCTTAAACAAATTATTAGCTACTCAGAACACATGATGGACATAAAAGGAGGTAACCTGAAATGTAAATGTAGTACAAAAATTTCTTGAATCTGTTATGGAATATCAGCTCAGATCAATACTCTGAGAGTAAAATCTCTTCTGCAAGAAGCAGGCTTCCTAATTATCCAATAGTCACCCAACAGCAAATATTCACTGGCATTGTTTGCTATGTGCACACTGTATTAATTAGTTTTAATAATCACTGCTTACATTACACAGTTACAGATATTATTTTGAAAATGAGCTCCAAAAAATGCCTCCAGCAGTAAGTTTCATTTCACAATTGCTGTAATTGAAAGCTACACGTCTAGGAGAACAAACTGTTTTTCAAATTGAAATACATTTTCAAGATTACCTCCATTCCTTTAAAAAATAAAAAAAAAAAGAAAGAAAGAAAAAAAAAGCATGGAGAGAACAGATGCTTTTTCTGAGATAATAGCTACATTTATTAAGCATGCCATTACACTTCACCTGCAGACAGACCACTTTGCAACAAGCAAGTGGAAAAAATGATCACAGTGCTGGGAAAATTATGCAGCACCACTCAATTTTTCAGTCAAGTCCAAAGACATTATGGTCTCCAGGAACGTTTCTACTGAGTATGGAATCTGATATCACCACTGTATTTTCTGACTGCCCTTTAGTGAACCTGTGCATAGATTCATTGCTTTCTTCAAAAAAGTCTTGATACAAACTCATAAATATCACTCTCAGGTACCAAAGCTGCTCTTATTCTAGAAAAAAAAAATTAACACCATTCACGCACAAAAGTGGAAGGATCTTCCACAGATAAATTATTTATGACACAGGAACAGTAATGATACGGTACCAGATACTCCAAATTACATGAAAGCATTACAAGCGTAGAGTCACTGGATTACATAAAAGAATATTTGTGCTTAAAGAAAAGTGGGTAATGATCCAGAAACTACAAAGATTGTTGTGCCTCTTCCTTCTTCTTGCATGTTAGAAAGTCAATTATTACAAACTATGTTCCACAAAACCAAACGCCAGCGATATTTGAAAGCAAGTTCATTTATATATGACATTTTTTGGAGGAGTATCCAAAATACACTTCAATAGACTTGCAGCCCGGTTTAGCATATATATCAGGCTCACAATCTTTGGTATTTCAGTAAGACAACAAATGGGGACAGTTCTGAGTCACAAAAGCTGCTGAGAACTACAGAAGATTTTTTTCCAAGTTCAGGAGAAACAGACAAAAAATAGTATAAACAGCATTAACTTTAAGCATTTCAGCTGCCTATGGATTTGTCCATTCCCGCAAGTCTGAATCAGAAATTATCAGATGGAAACTGAACAAAACTGAAGAAGTACACAGTAGCTCAAGCAAATCTCAAACCACAGCTATAATTTCCAGTAGTTACTAAGGTATTCTTCAATTTCAGACAAATTTTTGAGAAGCAAAGTCAAACAGCATTTTTTATACAGTGAAATAAAACAGGGAATATTAAGTTTTATTTATCTTTTGTATTCATAGCAGCATCTCAGCAACTATCTCAAAAATTATAGCTTTTGGTTAAGACTTAGCATACTGTGTCATTTCAATGTACGCATGAACCAGAAGGAATTAATAAAGCTAAATGATCTAAACACTCAGAAGATAATCTTTTATTCCCTGAGATTATTCTATTATAATCTTGTTCCATTACTATGCAGTACATTAAGAATGTATTAACTATTCATTGATGAAAGCAAGAAAGCAGGAATGTTATCCAGTGATTTGGAAATATTTTCATGCAACAAATTGAATCATAATTTAAATATTCTCTTTATCACCATTTCTTTCACAACAAAGATTCAGTTTATAGACATTTCTAAATCTTAACCTGCACTCTAGGCTCAGAGAATTTTCATAAAGGGATAGACCCTAAGTCATTCAAATGAATGTAAACTTAACATGGGTCTTCTACATCCTGGGGAGTGCCTCAGCTGACAGCTGTGAAAGAATGGAACAAGGCCACTCAGCAATTACACTACTTACACCTGTTGCAGTGTTTGTGGGACTCCGCACCCCTGCTTCCCCATCTTTTATTAATTTTAGTTCTGCTTCAAGTTTGCATTATTCTTACATCAGAAAAAAATATTCAAGAATTGGACAAAAGTGAAAAAAAAAATTACAAGTCCTTTCAAGAAGTGCTTCTTTGCATGCTGTGATTTCTATACTGTATCACCACAGTAATGTGTAAAATATTATTCATATGTAATAACAGAAAATTCCATGAAGCAATTTAACCATAACTTCATTTTTCTCTATAGCACAATAAATGATTTTAAAAATACTTTGTTAAAGTTAAAGGAAATGATCACCATTACATTAGAAATTAACCATTTTCTGAACAAGGACTACACTTGCAGGAAAGAAATTCCCCCTGTTCCACATACGAATGAAAAATAGTGTCTAAATGTGTGCAGCTGTATCAAACTATCCCAGCAAGAAGGCAAGAAGAATCTGAGTTTTACCTGGATTTTCTTAAAATGAATAAAAATATATATTTAGATTGTGTAGAAACAGAACTGCACAATGGATCTCTCTTGTTTTTCTGAAGGACACAGTAATTTTTCACCCCACATGAGAGACCATGTTCTGTTTGTTGTTTGTTTTCTTTTTTGTTTTACAGAATGGATTAAAGAGACCTCTTGTGCCTATGTATAACCTGGGAAAATAACTATTGAACTAATCCATGTTGTGGTGGGTTTTTTTAATCTTTTTTTTAGGTTTTGCAGGAACACTTTACTCATATTAAAGCATATTTTGCATTCAGTCAGAGGGCTTTTCTTGTTTGTTATTTTCTGCAGTATTTTATCATGTGGAAAACTGGGGGTTTGTGTTTTTTAGCACTTCTCCTCCTCCTGACCTGTTTTGACTTGTGTTGTAACTCTCCTTTGGAATATATAACCTCCATGCTACCGAGGACTGCTCTGGAGGTGCAGTATCAGGAAACTAGCTGACACAGAAGATTAATGCAGAAGAACATCTGAACTGTTACTGCATACCAAACAAACCAAGTTCCCTACCCTCCTTTCATCACTAATTCCAAGGCACAAAACTCTTTTACTTATGGATGTTTTAATCTGATATAAATGCCTCCTTTTGCTTTCCTTCAGGAGATCTGCTTCAGTAGGTTTCACTTGTATTCTTCTGGTAGCTATGAATGCTTTTCTATTAATCTACCCTTTCACAATTCATTCCCTTAAAACATTTTCCTCCAGCCACTTATTTTAATTCCACTTCCTATTTCTTGTTCTGACCTAATTTACATGTGACAAAAGAGCTCCCAGTTAGACAAGGGAGAAATAATAATTACAAAAGTTTGCAATTGAAGGGAATACATCTCTAACTTCCGTTATGGTGTTCTTCTCATCAATAGGAAAAAAAAAGCCTTGATGAGATTGGAGTAGTAGATTGTTCATATACATTGATTATTAAAATGAAGTCAGTACCAGAACATAAACCTAGCGATAACAATGCTTACAGTACTTCACTTAGAGATTGATTAAAAAAGAAGTTTTATAATCTATCATTTCCACTCATAGCCTTAATATACACCTCTAACATTCTCTCAATTCTAATGAAGTTTCCTTTTATTTGGACATATTTCTCACATTATTTCTCTTGGTTAGTACTCACCATACAAGATCTCCATGTAAAATTATAATTTTAGTGAATATTCAGAAAAAATAAGTTTTTCCTAGTTATTTAGTTGTGCTCTAGGACATTTTCCATCCCTCCAGAGCAAATTTTTACCAGTCTTAGTTTGTTCAAAATCTCCCTGTTTCTCAAGGTCATACTGTGAAATGTAATATCCATTAAGAAACAAATTAATTATATGAATGTCGTTATCTTTATCCAAAAACATTTACAACCATTTACAACTTCCTTGGAAAGTATAACACTTAACTACAAAAATAACTTCAGATATATTTAATGATGCTACTTGTCATCCACATCTAGTGGAGCTCTGCAATACTTGACATATCCCAAGATAGTCTCCCTTAAATTTTTACCAGACAAGTTTGGAATCAAATGTCTCCAGCGAGAGATTAACTCCTGTACTATTGGAATACTCATTCCTCCATACTTTGCAACGTTACTGAATTTCAAAAACAGTCCACAGTTAAATGTCCCAATGTGAATATCTGGCCTAGTTACAAACTCTATTCCTCATTACTCTCTTTATATTATCACCACTTAATCTCTGATCTAATTAATTTATTTTGTGGTCTGATCTTACCGTTCTCAGATCTTTTCAAATCTCATTTCAGATCGTTCAACGTCCAAACTTTTAGGCTACACGAAAATCACACTGTTAGCCATATTATGCACAATTTTCCCTATTTCCTAATATTTTATTTTTCCCAGTAATTCACATTATTTTTCTTTCACTATTTTTTCCTCATATGATCTCACTTACATCGAGCATCATTGGTTGTTAATGTGCTTGTATGTGTGTATATACATATATATATATATATATATATATAGTTTTCAGTTTTCGTCCTCTAATTTTTAGTGACTAAAAAAATTCTTAAATTTTAGCTACAGTAGGACACATCCATTTCTAGTGCTTGAGTCTTCTCCTGTTGAAAAGGGCAAGCTGCTACACTCCTAGGAAATCAATGCAGCTGACACATTAAAATACACACCTAACTATCTAAGCAGTTTTGCTGACTTAGCCTGGTTTAAAATCAGCCATTAAATGAGTTTACTATGATTTATAACTGAAAGTCAGAAACGTAGCAACAAATTATATTAACATCACTAAAAATAAATTAATATTGGAAAAAAAATAGGGCTTGCAAAGCAGCAAAATATTTCCAGTAATGAAGGATAGCAGATATCAGGACAATTACATTCAGAGGAGACATGTAAGCACTGGAGTATTTAGCATCAATGTCACATTATAAGAAAAAAAGTTAAGTAGTCAACAATGAACCAGGATCAAGATGGAAATCCTTGTATCATGCTCACTGATACTTAAAATACCTGCATTTTATCTTGTTCAGATTAGTGAACTATGATCTAAGGCAGGAAAAGAACATGTATTGTGTCAGATCAATAGCTGAAAGTACCAGTAGCTGTTTTTGAGCAATGTGTGCCATTTTAGGCCAATTTTTGAACTAAAAAATATAAGTATTCTCCCAAATCTTTTATCTTAGCTGAAGTATGATCTAGACAGTTGCAAATAACACTGCAGAATTATCAAATGGGAGTTTCCTCAGGAGATCTCAGGAAGTAGTAACATGGAAAATACAGAAGCGTAAAACTCTACAAAAACATACATTCAGATGGAAACAACTCATGCGAGGTAGTGACATTTGTACATGTAAGAAAAGATCTACACAAGAGGCTAGAAAACTTCATATTCTTACAAAAGTAAGTGTAAGTCTCTTTTGTTTTAATTTTTTCACCAGCAACATCCTTCCATCTGATGGTAGAGTAATTAAGCTATCCCCTTACAGATTCACACAAATGAATTCAAGTAGTGCTCTTTAATTGTGGAGAAGCCTATGCAGTACATTCAGCTGAAAGTGTCCATTTGGTTTACTGGATCAATTTAGCCCTAGTAGCAGTTCTAGATAAAACTGTTTAGTGTTAGAAAGAAATGTGATTCATTTAAGATAACCACACAGCACTATTAGTCTTTATGATCCATCAATCTAATCTTCTCTCAGAAGAAAATTAATGAGAAATTTGTTAATCTATTTTGAATTCCTTTTCAGAAATATTCTAGCCAACCACTTTCTGTTATCTGTATAGAGGCATCCAACTAGGCACACCCCAAGCTATCAGCCTTTCAACTACTATCTCACATATTATATTTTGGAAATAAAGAAATCCTTTCCGAAGAGGAGAAAAGGAAAACATTTTATTTGATAGTCTTTCCAAAGTTTCTAAACTAAAAAAAGTTGATCCCACTACTAAAATAGCAATACATTTAGAGAATTATGAAAAAGATTTAAATATTTCACCCTTTACCACAAGATTTGGTCAAAAAAAAAAAAAAAGAAAAAAAACACAATTCAAAACTAGAATGAACATATTAAAGATTATAGATCCAAACTCTGATTCAGCGATGTCAAAAAGAAGTTAATTTAGCAAAAATCAACAGGATTTCCAGTAAGTAAGATCTAGAGCTACAGTTTCATGCAAGGGGAAACACATTAATTGAGCAAACTCCTCACAGTTTCAGTTAAACACAGAACAGCAGCTGCCTCACTACTGCTCTTGAATGCAATGAGAGCATTCACACAGAATCAGACACTAACATTTAAGATCTAAAGGAGACACAGTTGAACATTCTACTTTTTAGAGTACTAAAACTGCTTTTCAATGTGTACCACTCTTCACTGGTCAGCTAGCTCAGCTGCTCTTTCTGTTGAGACCTGTTCTCTCTGAGGCACAGAGTATAACAGGATTCTGCAAGACCTGCTGTTGTTAGCTAAAGGAAACTGCAGTCTGCATAAGAAATGTAGGGCAGCCAGGAAAAAGGGAGAAAGGAGGGCACGACACACCTACACAACTCCCATGAGGCACTTTGGTGCCTCCTCATTAGGCAGACACTAATTAAGTTCAGACAGATCCATGATTAAATGCTTCTCAGTTTGATTGTTTCATTTGTTATGATTTGACCCAAAGTAAAATGTATTATTTACATCTCATCAAAAGGGAAAACAGGGAATTTCAGTTTAACATCCATGTGGCCTTTTCACTGCAGGAGAGGAAAATCAAATCAGGAAAATTCCATTGCAAATTCATTGAATTTCATTATCCTTTAAGGTATAACAATTTAAAGATAAAAGTACATTCAAGAATATCAGTTTCTCATCATCAGTTAAGATAAAGCTTCACATGAAACACCAGACTGTGTTAACATTTTTCCATGTACTACATTTGAAAGACAAATCCAGATTGTTCTGGAGAATTCAGTAAGAACACAATTCAGTTTTCAACTTTCTGAATGTTATCAAAGTATCTGTTTGCTTTTAAGTCCCAGATCTTGGGATCATAAAGTTATGACAGAATGAAGTACTTTATTTATTTATTTTATAATATTCAAAGTACAATTTCCAACCTTTAACGTAATTTTATGTGGGTTTTTTTTGTTTGTTTGTTTTTTTATCAATACATTTTAAGCAGTTATGTCTGGTAGTTACTGGACAACGAGGAAGGTATTTTTTAAAGACACTATATGAAACATGATATCATTTGACTTAAACTGCTGAAAAGATTTAAAAGAACTCCAGTCTAATAGAAGCCTTATGAAGTATTGACAGTAGAATTGTTTCATAAATAAGATTCTCCAGCATTCTTTATACTGTGATATTTACCGATTTGCTTTCTTACATTAATTAAAATTACAAAAGTACAAGACTAATTCATATTAATAGCCACATGTCTGAAACAAAGCATACAACTCTTTACTTTGCAAGTCATTTCCAATAGTAATAAAATTGTTGTTCTATTGCCTATTAGTCACGAACTATCTCCATTAAAATAGGTCATTACTGTTGCTACTTTGGAATATCTAAGGAAAAAAAATCTTTTTAATTAGATGAATTGGAATATACCTTCCATTTGCTTCTCAATATAGTAAAAAAGAAGTCACCTACTGTTTTATGTAAAACACCTGTGCAATTACATAAAGATTATTACAGTAGACAGCTGAATACACTTGAGAACTCCATTCTCAAGACCTCTGGGCTAATAAGTCTGTGCAATGTGCCCAGATGTCTTAATCTATTATTATAAACTACAATAGATGTACATTTTCTAGTTAAAATAAACTCTTCTGTGCTATATTTAAAAGTTGGAGATATACTGTTGTGATTATGGGAATCAAATTCAAAGTACTTGACAAAGAACTTGACAAGTTGAGAGTTTCTGAGAACTTCATTAGTTACATATACTACATCTAAGGAGACAGAGTTTGTCTTAATAAAAAACAACATATATGGATGATGCTGGTTTTGATCAGAAATAAAAAGAACTAGGACTATAGGGAAATGCAAGCTGGTTTAGTACATAACCCCCAGCACATACGCAAGTAAAACAAGCAGTGAGAAGCTTTAAAAATAAAAATAAAAACTAAAAATACTCTGTAAGTCAAGTCATCCTTTACTTACCACTGATATCAACACATTCAATCGTTATACCATATATCACAAACACTCAAGTAATAATCTTTTTTTCAGGACTAAAGATTATTAATTAAGGAAAATAAAATAATGCCATCTGAATGAAACTGCCACCAATGAGGTATACAAAAAACTCTGCTCAGGCTGTTGTGATTGGAGATTAGAAAATCAGCTAAAAATGAAAAGAAGCAACAGGGGAACTCCCTCACACAAGAACACTGATTGATCAGGAATGGCACACTTTCCAGAACAGCTATGCTTTCAAAAGTGCACACCTTTTGAAGGCTGTACTGGCTAATTGTGCTCTACACATGTGAAAATCTGAAGCAGAAGTTAATGATACAGAAATGGCTTCAGAAGAGCTGCAGAAATCATACATTCATCTTACTGTTGGTGCATATCTGACAAGAAGGAACACTGACCCTTGAAACAAATTGCACAGGAACAAGATTGTATTTTAGGAAGAATTAGGTCCAAATAGCTGACCATTTAAAGTTTAGGCAGTAAAGAAATCATTGACAGAAGTTGGAGCTCTTTTTTTTGTTTTGTTTTTTTTGATGGAGTTAAAGCCAGAAGTTGATATGTTGCTTTAAAAGTCAGGGTACTCTAGCTGTTGAGGTTATATTTCCACTTTCAAATCAAATCTGTCTAAAGGGAATAGAAATTTTCATAGTTCTGCTTCCTTTCAGAAAAATACTATTATACACACCATGTGGTTATGCTAACAAATCTGCATTTGTTTCCAGAGGTCTTCTCATGTGTAATCAACTCATTATAAGACCATCAAAACTGTTTCTTTTATACATTTGATGATAGTGTTTTTCTTAAATATTTATTTTTATATGCTGGAAAAATAGAGTGAATCATATTATCCTGTCATACTCAATGATACCAAATTCCTTTGAGCTTGAAAGGAATGAGCTAAGTAATGACAGTACTTTGGGATCTAGTAAAGTAAAAGTAACTACCTAAAAATTACATTTCATATTGGCTCTGAGCAGCAGTATCATCTGCACCGTGGTTACTGATCTTCATATTTTTCCATTAACGTCTACCATATGTCTAGAATAACCATTTAACAGAAATCAGTAATTATTTTACCTAATTAACTGATATGTTAAATCAAAGGCCGACTCCACAAAGTAAGTTAAACCATAGCAATTATGGATTGTGAAGCTTATTTTTATTCTTACAATTGTCAATGGAGTTTCTCCCTGATTATGATTAACACAAACTGATTAACTTTCTTTTTATAATTTAAATCATTCTAAAATGTGTAAATATATTGTAGTATTAACAGAAGGCCTTGAAATTACAGCTGAGGGAATTCATTTTTCCTTTATTTATTGAAAGCAATCACCATTAACTCAGGCTCAGCACCCTTAAAAGAGAAAAGCCAGCAGGAGCACCCAGTACTAACCTCTACCCAGCAAGAAGTGGCAGAAATAGGGTAGCATTCTACTGTCAGCCTCAACATGGCTCAGGCAGACTTGGAGGTGAATACTGACCTCTTAAGTCTGCTTCAGAGAGGAAATAAAAAACACAAAAAAAAACGAACTTTGTTACTGACAGTATAGATGGGGCAACTGTCTCAGTCTGTGTTGTTTTCTCCCTTCCTGGTCCTGGTAAAGGCCATAGAATCATAAGTTTATTTCCACACTCAGAAACCAGTCAGTCGTGACAATAATAAAACAAGAGTGGTTCCCAACAAACAGAAGATGGAACTCATGATCTTTTAATAATAATTCGATCATCAAGATCCTGGGGGTCACCATTCATCACCAAACTCTACTTAGACATAGAGTCATTGATCAGAACCTTCTGGCTGCAACACTCCAACCAATTCCTTATCCACCAAACAGTCTACTCTTCAAACCCATACCTCTGCTATTTAGAGATAGGGATGTGGTGTGGGACCATGTGAAAAGCCTTGCAGAAGCCCAGTTAAATTACAGCAGCTGCTGTTCCATTGTCCGCCTATACCACAACTCCATCACAGAACGCCACCCAACTAAAGAGGGATGATCTGCCCTTGGTAAAGCCATGCCCACCATCTCAGATCACCTCCTCATCTCACTTACAATATTTTTCAGTAATAAATTATATAATATGACAAAGAATTAAGAAAAATTAAGTTCCGGCATAATACCCTAAGAGATGCACAGTTATGACCAACAATTTGAAGTTTCAGCAGCATTGAACAATTTAGACGATTATGTTAAGGCAAATCAGCCTTAATAATCTTCCACTGTTAGATTTTCTGCCAAAAAAAAAGAGTACCAAAATATAATTAATTCCTGTGACATTAAATGGCATTTAGACCATATAAGCTCTTGAGTGTCTTCCTGTTCTCTCTCCCTTGAAAACTAAGCTAAGCACATCACTCAGTGGGGCAAATATTACGGTTTATACCACTTTCCTTCAAAAGGAATCAGCAACTCTCTATTCTTAGATTTTTAAGCCTTTTTAAATACATAAGTAGCTCTCAAAGTGCTAGCATTGGGGTCATATTTTCAAAGGAGTTTAGCTCTTATTTTAGCACCTAAAAAAAAAAAATCAGCAGATTATCAAGTAAGCTCAACTTGTTGTCATTAAGCATCTTAAGAGCAAGAGGGAGAAAGAACACGGATGTCTTGAGCAGTTTTTCAAAGTCTGACCCTTTAATTTTCTCTCTAAAGATTGTTGGAAAAATCTGATTCCAATTTCAGGTGCTATGTAATTAAATCACTCTGTATTAGAGCCTTAACTTTTCTATTAAGGAACACAGTATCAACAACTGTGGGATATGATCCAGCAGCAACTCACATTTATCACAAACAGGACAGAGACTATGGTAAAATGTTTGTGCTTAATGTCTGCTAACAGTGCTGTAGCTATCATATGTACGTATACTATGACCATGTCCACTGTGCACCATTCCTACTCCAAACTGGATTTTCTGTTGTCCTTGCAAGGTCAGATTTTGACAGAAATCGCTGGATTTGGGCTGTCATTGCATCTTTCTACTACATGCATGTATTAAACCAAAACCTGCTTCCTATTCAATTATTCTCCAGAATTTTCACACAGCACAAATCATCTGGTTTGCGAGAAAGCCTCCACAGATATACATAAAAGCACACCTAAAAATATTAAAAATGCTCATGAAAACTAAAATGAAAATTCTGACTAACAGCAACTGTAAGTGATTTACAGTGTGGCATATGATTCAGCAGAAAATTTGTTTTTAATAAAGGCATGGCAACGTGACAAGAAACATAGCACTGCTCACTGAAAAGATCTTGGTTTTGTACAATATGCTGTTAGACATATAACAGGGCCCAGAAAGGGTGAATAGGGAACCATGTGATGCAGATTGCTGAAAAATAAGACATTTAAATAATAAGCTAAAATGCCATCATTTGGTCAGGCTTTAACTTGAACTACAATTTCCCTGTTCTGTATTTTCCTGTATTCTCTAAAAGCTGCATATGTGTCTCTATTACAAATTCTTATTCTCGAAGTTCTGGATTTGTTCACGAGCTGGCATTTTTCCAGCTGCTGATATGGATGCTGAAGTGAAAGGATGCATAAGAGATCATTCCTTTGTCCCTAATACAGTTCACGAGATACGTTCTAGAGGACATCTTTCAGGTCATAATACTTTGATGATTTACGGTAACTGGCAGTTTCCGCAAGGAGAAATGTAGGAATTGACAGCTTTCTAAAGTACTGTCCCTGATCAATTATTTTCATTAGGTATTTGGTCAAATAATAACTACCAGGTATTTATTTAATGGGACTCAGGGACAGGAGAGGGTGGAGTAAAGATGAAAGCTAGGACTGAAAGAACAATCATACTTTTAACCAATTTTACTAATAGTATTATTATTAGCATCGTATTTCAATAATGCTGTTTTAATTAAGTCTTAATGACACACCATTTTTATATACAATACAAAAATACGTATCATTATGTGCCCACAGGTTATACTTGCTCACGTTTAAAAATTATCAACTATTGATCAAATCATTACAGAGATAATAATGTTGATGTACTTATACATAGCTATGTTAGCATAACAAGTGGTACTTTATGAAATGCAAGTTTAATAGACGAATGTGGTTGTTTTTTTTTTCCATAATATCATAATATACAGAATTTTTAGTTCTAAAAATATCCCATGTAACTTGCTCAAATTAAGGTAATTTACAGAATGGCCATTCTACTAGTCTGCTTCTGCATTTCATTTCTCAGCTACTCCTCAGTGCAACAATTTAAACTGGTCCTCAAATAAATCTTTCAAAATTGATAATGAGCCTGCTTAGTTATACTATTTTAAGAGACAGAAAAACATTTATTTGTTGCTTAACTAGAAATTAATAAATTATATCAAATTACAAGAATTATTAGAAGAATATTTAATATTTACAGATTTTGGTTGGATTAAGCTGGAAAATATTGTGAGATATTTAATATATATAATGTATAGGCCTAGTACTTAAAGACAAGAACAGGACTGATGATCATCTTATGTGGCTAGATGCCGGAATGCAGAACGCTGAAAAATACTAAGTAATGTAAGTCACCCAAACCCTCAGTTTCTCCCTGCAACATTAATCACGAGTTCAGCTGATAAACTTTTCAGTCAGGTAACATCAAACACTGTACTCTAAACCGCCCCAAAACTCTTAGGCCTTCTGATATCTACAATCTAAATAAAGAGTATTCACTTCTAGTGTATACTGCACTTCATTTCCAACAATACAGAGGCAATATGTCCGAGACTTTCCGAAGTGATTAGCAATAAATAATTTATTGTAAACCAAATTGCTCCAGATAACTGATTCAGTTGAATTTAGAGATTGTTAAGAGAGAAGCCCTGGGGCAGTTTTCTATTTGTCCCTTTGCTGAAGGTTTTATTAGAACCAGCGTGGCAGGTAACATCTTCCCCAAACTATGACAGTCCTAGCACTATTACATACTAATGCCACTAAAATTTTATCAGTGACTAATAAGACTTAAAGTATCAGCCTTTTAACATGAAAATCCAAAACATCCCTCTTTAGATTTAGATTATACCCTTAGTTTGATTTTCAAATGTTCTAATGTTTGTGTTGTGGTTTGTTTTTTTTTAAATCTGTATGCCTCACAACACAGTATGAGACTGCTATCTAGAAAAAGACTTTCAGAACCATAACTCTTGGAAATTCTAGACAAGAGTCATCTACAAGCTTCACTATCCTAAGGAAAAAAATCTTCAGTGGCAAAGATTTGAAGTAATATATTCTAATGAATACTAGCAGAAAAGAATCAACTCTCTTAACAACAAAATATTAATATTGCAACCCTTGAAGAATTTAAGTCTCATTTGTATGGCAAAAGTGAAGTTGAAGGCTCTGAAGCACTAATCAGTTGTATTAAAAATGAAAGAAAATATCAGACATGGGAAATGATTGTAATTAAAATTTGAACGCATACAAACACAACAGCTCCAACATTACTAAATGGAAATCAAACAATGGTATCTGGTGTTAGGGGACTGAATAATAAGCCACAATTTAATCACCCCCATCTGTTTGGGTACAGTACATACTGTGGTATTATATTAATTCCAGGTATTAGAGAGTTAATTATCTTGTCAAAGATGTAAAATTTGCTGTTCTTACACCAGAGGTCAAAGATTCTATTTTTCTAAAAAATGCTTTTGTGGATTTTCTTCCAGTTTGCTTTCACGCTGCATAGACTGAATTCTGAAATCAACAGACTGGAAAAGGGTCTGATTTAATTTGTTTTTCCTTTAAAATTATGCTTTTGAATTCTAATTCCAAATGGGGTTTTTTTAATCTATATTTTATTAATTTGACCTGATTTCATGCACTACCAGCAGTAACAGTTATTAGTATTACCAACATCAGTAAGTTATAATGCATCGTTTGAAACAGTTTATCATCCATATGTAATTTTTAAATGCACAACAGTTTCATGCTGCCTGTGGGAACTAAGGCCATCATATTGAGTCTAATCAATATTCTCTATGTTGTCAAAATATGTGACAGTACATTATTAAACTAGACTGGTACATCCCATTGTACTGTTGTTCCAGAATTTCATTGTCCATAATCTACCTCTCATTCATTATCTTGGCATAATTGAACACTTTAGGAAGTAATCACAGAGATCCTGAAGTCCATAACAGAGAAACAGATAGATTTCAAAACAAAAAAATATGTTCGAATTTGTACGTAGAAATTTCCCAAAGAGCACCAAGGCAAGCTGAGTCATGGTAACTTGGTCACCAAAAGTTTATGCAGCTTTAACGAGTCTTGTCTTTCTTATTGACAAGATGAACCTATTAACTGTTTCCTCCACCTGCTCCTGAATTTTTGTTATTATCTGGTTAACATGAGGGAACTTGAAATTGCAAAAATCAGTGCTGGCCTCTTTGAACAGGGACCAAAGATTTCCATAGCAACTTGATCCAACCACACCACCTTGGTAACCAATTTAACATTATATTTACCTGCATTAATGTTTCAGGGCTGAATATTACAGAAGTCTATTTGCTAGTTTCAGAAATCTTCTAATGAACAGGCACATTTCTGTTTTGCATAATATCTAATGAAACCTCTTCTGAGGCACAGAGTTAGCATTTCTAACAGTCCTCAAGCTGTCTCAAACAACATAAAACCCAACAACAAGAGAAGAAAAAGCAATCCACAGAACAGTCAAGCAGTTTTATTTAGTGACCAAGGTGTTTAAAATAATCTTAATATTTCAATTTGAGTCTAGGCTTCTGAGCAAGGAAAGAATATCTAGATCCGTAGAATGGTTCAGATCCTTCCTGACTACATTAAGTATATCCATTTTCTTATGAGAAGTAACAAAGTCTGTTGTGTAATCAGTGCACCAGACCCACCATTTTCAAGCTTCAAATCTGCTTCTCTAATTGTGGCAACCAACAGTACTGATATAGTTCAGTCTTTCTGCTAGCACCCATTACAGTCCTACCAATTAAACTGTGAAAAACTACTTGCAGAGCTTACAGTCTCTTCATATCCCACGACATAATTAAAAACAGAAAGAAATATTAGAAATATATTCTCATCATAAGTTACAACAAAAGAATAAATGATTAGATCTTGTTTGACTAAGTATTCTTTTTTCTGGTTCTAGCTGCAACTACTTCACAGAAAGCACAACTTGAAAAGAAAAACTGTACAGACAAATACAGAAGACGCAGGATCATAGAATCTCTTGAGTTGGACTAAAGGACTTTTAAGGGTCCCTTCCAACTCCCCTGCAATGAACAGGGACAGGTACAGCTCGAGATCAGGTGCCCAGAGCTCCATCCAGTCTGTCCTCAAAAGTATTTGAGAACAAGTCACCCACCACCCTCTCTGGGCAACCTGTGCCAGTGCCTCACCATCTTTATATCCAACCTAAATCTCCCCTCCTTCAGTTTGAAACCATTTCCCCTTGTCCTATTGCAACAGATCTTGCTAAAGAGGGTCCCTTTCTTTCTTACAGCCTCCCTTTAGTTACTGGAAAGCCACTCTCATGTGTCCCTGGAATCTCTTTTCCATTCTTTGGATCACACTCTATTCCTTCCTTGATGTAAAGGGCAACACCCTCCTCCTTCATCTAAACAGCTTGTAGCCATCAATTACCACGTTCCAGCTGTATTGATCACCCCACCAGAGCATATCTATGTAAGAGCAGTTTTAATGACTGGAAGAACAAGAACTTTAGGGATACTCACTTTTGAGAAACACAGTGTGAAGTAGTTAAAAAAAAAAAAAAAAAAAAAAGGTTTTTCTGATAAGGTCTTGAATGAATTAGTTTTAGGGGTGCGATAAGTCAGTACAAAATGGACTGCTAGAAAACAATACTCATAAATAAAACAGCAACTCTTACTAGAGTTGTACAGCAATCACTTCTTTAGCATATCTTACACATGGCATATGGTGTTATCAGTGTTCCTGCACTAAAGTTCTTGAGGAACAGCAATCACATATTCCTACTATTATGACAACACACATACAGAATTTTAATATGGTGATCCTTTTCTGGTGACTTTAAACATAACAGAATCAATGACAATGACTCCTTGCAAAACACTGCACTAAGGAAGTTGCAATAATTTCTGCACTGTAGTTGAAAGTAGAGAACATTTACTATGCTTTGAGAATTCTAAAAGTAAAATTCATTGCACAAGAGTTTGACTTCAGAAGTTCTAGTCCAAAGATGTATCATAAACCCTGCATTCATGCAGACCTTGTACGATCAAAGCCTGTGTTTTCAGTTTAGCACAACATCTAGCAATCAGCAGCTTGCTAAGTTCTGTTTCTGAAGAATCTGCTTCAAAGCCTGTTGGCAAGCTAACTAGAAGATAGCTACCTATCAGATCTGAAAGAAGATAGAGAAATGCTGGTGATGTGAAAAGGAATGGTATTCCAGGGCTGAAGTGCCTGGGGTAGCAAGAGATTGTCAGAATAAAATTAGTGGTAAATAGTATCAGAGAAAAAGGAAAACTTAGGGAAAAAGTTAAGAAGCAGAAACTAAACATTGTAAAGGCAAAAGTGAGGAATGTGATTTAAAAATGCACACTGAATGTCTAAAAAGTTGTCCCATCCAAAACTCATGGAAAACAACAGGAAGGCTTTCAAAAGTGGTTTGATGAGTCTTGTAACCCCAAATGTCTGCATTTTGGATCATTACTTGACCAGCACATCAAAAACTGCAAGCACTGCTTAAAAAGTGACTTAATAAAGCCTCTTCTGATATGAAGATGCTACTGCTCCTTTGAAGATAGAGTCATTAAAGGATGAAGCATGCAAACTGTCAGCACTGGTCCTCTGAAGTTCAGCTATAATCTCCTTATTATTTCACACTCCGTTTCTGAAAGCTCTTGTGAAAACAGGAAGCAGAACTGAGGCAAACTGCTTCACCTGTAACTTACCTACACAATTAGCACTATTCCAAGATTTTGCTTATGTGTGGGGCATGTTCATGTACATATGCCCGATTCTAATAGCATCTGATCTTTTTCCTTGAATAAACACCAGAATCCAGTGCAATTCCTCCTTATATTTATAGTTTTTCTTTTCCCCACCTCTCCAATTACTGGCTTCTTGCCAACCCACTGATTTATATTTATTTTTGAAACTTCTCTGCTCAATCAAGTACAGCTAGGCAATGCCATCCAACCTTTTACTGAAACTGCAAGGGAAGAATTTCTTCAGCACAGGCTACTTTTTACTTGTGTTTTACTTTTTTTTGGAGCAAAGCTTTGTTTACCCAAAAATGCCAATGAATCTTAATGTGCAACATGAACGTTGCAATAAATTCTGAATCATAAGTACATAATACATACAGTGTAATTGTATATGAATGTATACTCATATATACAGTATCTTGAATTAGATATTAGATACTAACTGAGGCATTCTTTTACTAGTGCAGAAAATTAATCCAGAATTGCTAGGGTTCAACTCTCCTTGAGTTCAGAAGAGGGATGCATTTGCACTTATAACTGGAGTTCGGTTATAAACATTTCTCCATTTCTTTATAAAGAAAGCTAAATAATATAAGAGTTGCAATGTCTTAAGTGTAACCACATGTCACAATATTTTTTAACATTCATTAATAGAAGACAAGCAAATACAGTGCAGATTTCAGAGGTGTTTTGCCTGATCACGGACTGCACACTGAAGTACAAATTCATATTCAAGAGAGATATATTGTATACTACGTCACCATGCTATATTCTGCAGATGAGTGCAATCAAATCAGCAAGCAGTTCCAGGAATAGTGCCAACCTACTATGAAAAAGGTCATCAGAATCCATTCTTCAGAGACACAGGACACACATTCAGTTTACATATTTCATGACCTGATGGCATCCAGGCCAGTCACACTGAAAAGAATTCAAATTATGGGAATCAAAGAAAGTCTAAATTGATTTTGGTGAGAAACACTAAGATATGAGATATATATATATATATATATATATACACACATACATATAAATACATATACACACATATACTCACATATATACACATATACATATAATAATCTTTCTCTCACTCTCTCCTCCCCACCCCCCCACCCCCAATATATATATATATAATTTTTTTTAAAACAGCTTTCTTAAGCGCTCCTAAAAACTAACAAAAAGGTTTTATAAAAAAAAAAAAAGCTTTTGACATTGGACTTTATTGATGAAGTAGCAGCCCTGAGCAGCCAAGGAGACTTAAGGGCAGCAAAACTATGCATTTGTTATGTATCAGTAGACAAATCAAACTATACAAACAAAATCCAATGGGATGAAGCAGAATTGACACTACTCAATACCAAGCTTCAGAGTAGATGCATAAGAATACTTAAGAGTCCTGTTCACAGTCTTGTGGGAAAACATCTAACAGATTAAAACAATGAAAGCAGAACTAGTCGTGCATCAGCATGTGTTCAGGTGAAATGAACAGATACCAAATTAGTACTTCATTATTATCCATTTAAGACGCTTGAGATTCTTTCCAGCCAGTTATCTCCTACAACACTAACCTGCAGCATAAGCTCAATTTTTCAACTTCTTGCCAGAAATCATTACTGAAATGAAGAAAGGGGGACACCTAGGGTCGTATTTAATGAAGGACAACAAGCAAAAGGTTGTTCTAGTTAAATACTGAAATAACTGGGAAGCAAAACAAGAAGTTGATGAAAGGAATGCCTATAGCTCATTCTTCTTTGGTATCTGGATGTTAGTTACTACCTCTTCTAATAAGATAAGTAAAATGCTTACTGCTCACTGTGATGTGTGGCCATAGAGCAGCCAGAGAAAATGGAACATGAGATGTTTGTATGAAAAACAGCAACCACCCTCCGACAAATGAATAATATTCTGAATTCGAGGAATAAAGAAGCCTTTCAAATCTTGTACTCTTGTGTGTCAGGTAGCTGCATTTCTGGCTTCAGTAAACCCACAGAGCAAAGAAACAAAGCACTGCTATGACAACAGAAGCAAAGAAGGTCTTCAAGACTGATTCCTCTGCAAGGAGAAGAATTCCTGTACAAAATTGAAGAGTGTAATCTATACTGATGTGCAACAGTAATATACACTGAGTACAATGTTTCAGTATGTAAGCAGTTACTTTTCCACATGAGGGATACATTGGTTTCCTCTCAACCACTGATTGCAGGGACACGCAGCCTGAGGTAAAATAGGAGCTATTTGATTTCTTATGGCAAGTGTTAAAATGCATTGATGCTTTTTGTCCTCACATTTGACAGGTCCAAAGCATTGCTCTATAGACTAAAGTCCTGAAGCAAACAAGCAACAACAACAACAAAAACATAAACATATATATAGGTTAACAGTTCATCTGTTCTGACACTAGTTTTGGACATATGCTGCAACATTCAGCATAAGAGGGAAGGTTTGTAGGTAGAAAGTTGGAAAGAAATAAGAGCTATCTAGCTTTGGAAATCAAATACACATCCTGTAAGTTTACCAAGAGAAAATTTTTCAAAAGCATAACCTTAAAAATAAAACTAAACTAGATACAAAAAGTATTTCTATCCCTACAGTGGGGTTTATTTGTGCTACCAATGTATTTTCTAGTCTGAATGCTGGACAGGATTTAGCTCTTAAGTGGAAATCATATAAATTAAGATAACTCCTTATAGTGCCATCTACTGCTAACTTTTTTAGCTGCTAATTATTCTAATTTATATGCAATCAGTAACGTTTCAGTACAAAAAGCCTTAGGAAATATAATTCAAAAGTGAAGAAAGAGATGGTATAGCATGGTTAATTATATAGTGTAACACAAATTATTGTCAAATCAATAGCTACATGGATTAGACAAAATTAATCCAAGAAGGCAATTATCAAACTTGGATAAAGCACAAATGGTTTAATCTTCTCTTTCTCTACATTCCTCCTCCCCCCTTCTTATTCTTATTTTCTCTTCCTGCAGTTTAATTCTGAAGAATCACACTTATGTCTTACTGCATGTGTGCGCACAGTATGGGCAATCTTTAAAACAAGCTTCTACACATTAACAGTTCTTGGGGTGAAGTACTGTAGCAGACCTTTCACCATTAAAATAGGAGAAATTTAGTCTTGAGGTTAAGCATGAATCCTAGGGCAAATATTTACTTTGTACTATAAAGTTCAGCATTTTGGGAGTAGTGCGCTACAGTTCTGGTAAGGGTTACACAGTTCTGAGTGAACTAGACAATTAATGATATTTGTGTTTCATAAAAAGAGGGAAAAAAATTGCAACACACAAAACCAAGACAAATGTCCAGTGACCCAGAGAAATTACACACCTCACCAAGGTAGAGCTGAACATTCTTTAGATGATACCACTCCTGAATCAATACAAAACCAGAACAGGAGATGAAGATGGCACTGAAGAAAAAATAAGCCTATCTTTCAAAGTTTGATATAATTAGAACCTGCTAATTTTCACACCTTATTTAACACACATTATAATGTAATTGAGGCACGTTTGTAATACTTTGTGCATTTTCTGATGTCATAACAACAGAAAACTTCCAGAAACAGGATTTTGTGTTTGAGTAACATTTAGATACATGTTTCTATCTTGACTCCTTAGAAAATATGCAACTCATAGATCAACATCTAGACTCCCCTGCTGGCAATATTACATATAGTGTCATCTCAGTATCCTCATCCATATTCCTGCACATAACTCTGAAATAAAATTTTGAATAACTATACTGCAGAGAACTTACAAACTCTTGGTGATTAGTGTATTAGTCAAAAATTTACATGTAATAAAAAAAAAAAAAAAGGCATCTCATGCATATTTCAAGAAAAGCAGTGAAAGTGGAGAGAGACCTTAACATTTTGAGGTTTTTCAACAACAGAACATATGTTTCAAATAAAGGAAACTAAAATTGGTGTCATGTTTATACACCTAGATCCTCTGGAAGTTAGGATTTGACAAAAAATCATTTATAAAAACTGAACCAATCTGCATTCAAAGTGTATCAATTTTCATATGCATTCAGCTGCCAGGCACTTGATCTGAGACTCATCATTCTCTCCCATAAGTACATTTTATTACTTCATTTAAAGGTTACAAAGATCTTTTTCAAAATATACTGATTTGGTATTCACCTAGTTTCATCAGCTGTAAGAGCTGCTTTGCCCCTGAAGCTGACAATTGGAAAGTTAAACATCTGGTAACATAAGCATCTTTTTTTTCTGGTACATTTTACAAATGCTATTCCTGCCTGTTTACAAATTTCATCATTGCCATAGTGCAAATTATTAAATGAATGATTATTATGTCAGGTAGCAACTCTTGGCACATTTATGTATCTAACTTACAAATTTCTTTTTATAGCTTTATCATTTGCTCTATGAACATCTCCAGTACAGTCACAGAAAATATAAAACAAAATTAAAAGAGAGGCTGGGATTGCTATTTTGATTATAATGGATAATTTCACAGATTCATTAAGGACCATGCATAACTTCTGCATTTACGTTAAGCTCTGCTCTCAGCCTTCAGTACGCCTGCAGTAAGTCTACTGATTTCAGTAAACTAAAGCTCTACCAAAGAAAAGCGATCACTAAAAATGTCAGTACTGTCAGTAAATTACGGGAAATCCTGCAGCTGGTGGTAGGACAGTTACATCTATTTCCTTTTGAGAGCTGAAATATAAATTCGATTTCTGGAACTCTGGGATTCTTAACTCTTTGACAAAAGATGCAAAAATGTGTACGTGCCTTGTTTCTTGGGCATGCCCGTATTTTTATCTGCTGCAATAGAGGCTACAATTCTTAGTTTTTTTAGTGACAATTAAAATTCTCTTCAGTGCCATGAGGTCTGCTGAGAAAAATCCAAATTATTGTAAAGACTATTTGTAAGAGCTGAGAACTCTTGCAGGCTTAATGATGTCCAGGTACTCTTGGACAGCATGAATTGCTTAGCACGTGCTTGTCCATACTGTGACATCAGTGGGCCTTATGAGGACAATAGCTTCTTGCACAGCACAAACAATCCACCTGTGCTGTGAAGACAGACATGCAAGCATCATCATGATAACACCCTGTATGGTGTGACCAGGCGAGCTCACAGAATGAGACTGCTTCTTACACATTCCTAAGTAGCAACTGCCAGAATTTGGCAGTTCGTATTCTTCTCCAAATGTAGAGAATTTTCTGTGCCCTGAAGGCTTATCAGCTCGTCTGCCTTCTGAACCACTGTTATGCTCATAGGGAAGACCTCTGGGTATGTATCTGACAATGTTACAGCACTGCAGATAGACTTGGAATTGTGACAAGCCACTCTATATATCACCAAGTAATGGGAAGCTGCCATTTTGTTCATAAGCACAACTTTAAAAGAAAATAAAAAAGGAGTTTGCTGGATTTCTGAAATTTATTGTGGTGGGCAGTACACTGCAGAATGTATAGAACAATTAACATTATAGCACTCATCAGCTAAAACAATATACACTTTTCAACTAATAAAATTAGTCACAGATTCAGTGAGTGGGCGTTGAGGGGGAAAAACTGTCTTGGAAAATATTTAAGAATTTAAAAATTCTCCCTCTCTGTCTCAAAGTGAGCAGGAGGCTTTAGGAACAAAAACACCATCCACAGAAGGATGTGTCCCCTGGGACGTGCCCATGAACTGGTGCCAAGGGCTTGCCAGGGTTTTTGTAATGCATTTTCATCCATGTTGAATGGATTAGGTTAGCTTTGTCATTAGGGTCACTAGCCAAGTGTCATAGGTTTTTGTTTTCCGTAAGGCTTTATACCTTTAATGCTCTGATAATTCACACACCAGATTGTCAATATTGTCAGCGTTAATGATGGTTTTGGGTGCTAAATATAATCTCTCCCACTGAAAGAAAATGTTAATATTGCTTACTTCAGGAACTGGATACTTGCAG
The DNA here is from genome assembly GCA_023055505.1 of Callipepla californica brunnescens. Classification (NCBI taxonomy): domain Eukaryota; kingdom Metazoa; phylum Chordata; class Aves; order Galliformes; family Odontophoridae; genus Callipepla; species Callipepla californica. Next base: position 9,632,741 of record JALIRH010000013.1, read on the forward strand.
AACTGGATTTTCCAGATGACTCCTTAGGAATGAATATTACTTACTCTCAATTTTGTGTCAGTTCCCTAGTATATCATCCTTAACAAAACAATCCCAGTGAAGAACTTGTGCATCTCCCTAATGTATCCAGTAAGCAAACACATCCTCGGTTGTTCAAATATTCATCACACATCAGCTCATCGTCTGCCCAGGAAGCCTTATGAAACTTCACCACTGCCAAATCATAAGCCTTGGAATTTAAATGTAATTTTAGTAACTGGAAAACACTTATTTGGCAAAATTGATTTTATTCCTACAAACAAAATAGCTCTGATAACAACTCAGCTGAGAAGCATTTCTGATATCTACAGATGGTCATTGACACTGGGGAGCAGCAGCCCTGAAGTAACCACTAAACCATGGATCAAAGAGCTCATCTAAACAGCATTCGGATTCCAGACCCACTTATCCTCACATTCAGCAGGTAGGTTTCACTCCTGTGTGGTTGTCGGCCGATGACCACTTTGGGACTGGTCCCTCCATCTTTTCTACGGGACTGATTTAACTTTATGTGAATAAATATAAAATGCAACAGAGACAAACAGAGGTTTTCCACAGTGAGTACTGTAACTACTGAGCTATGAAATCAGGGCTTCTCTGCAAAATAATTATTAAACTATTTCAGCAGTGAAATAATCCAAATTAAAGAAATCAAGAAACAAAAAATAACTCTCTCAGTATCACCATAGTTGGGTATAATCAAGAGGACTGTGCAGTCCCTGCTAGAAACCACTAGTTTCTTTCTTGCTGTTCCAATGAAGGACAGTACAGAATTTGAACCCCAGACCTGTAGTTAAAAATTTTTACCCAACTGAATAAAGCAATTCTTATATTCACCACAATTTAATAGATAAAGAAGAAACAACTATACCTGTATCTTCCTAGTAGGCAACCGATGGTTGTTTATGTCACTCTGACCTCTAGAAAAAATCTCAAGAATCCTCACTACTAATCAAAGAATATACTTGAGACACACCAGCACCTAACACCACGATGGAGGCCCGCAGCTTGCTCTCTTAGAGCCACAGCAGAATGAATCCTCCCAGATAACAGGTAAACTCTGTTAATGGGGCCATGCTACACATCACCAAGCATCCAAATCACAGGACATTCAGCCCCCAGGAGCTGCCACTGTTCTTTTCCTCTTCTCCCTGCCAATCCGCTCTAAAAGTCGGCCTTCATCTCTTACAATAAATGCACTTAAATACAACAATAATCTACTCTTAGCACCAGCTAGAGTTCAATTTCCCTTTGACAAATGATAGAACTGGAAAGTAGCTTTCAGAAGAAAAAAAAGTTGCTTTTCACTTCCTTGCACTGATGCACTCTGTTTATTTACATAATTGTGGTGTTGGATTATCAGTTTATTTTAATCTGACAATGCTTTCACAATAGAACTGAAAAGGACAAAGCCTTAAATAGAATTAAGTAGCACTCTGTTGCAAAGCAATGTATACAGAATGACACTCGTTTATGCCGTCTTTCTTGTGGCAGGGGTTTCTTCATTTAGATATGCTGCATGAAAAATGGATCTTCTGCTCCTGGTAAAATTAAATGTTACTGATGCATGCATTTTTCCTGAAGTCTATTTTTGATAGACATCTATTCATTGAATCACTTTTTTCCAATCAAGTTTTGCATAACTAGATGATGACAATAGAAGGAATATTTTAGATAAGTGTTTTTAGCTGAGACCAGACTGAATGAATTCTTCCCCTACAATCTAATTAACTTGGTAAAGCTGCTTTAAAAATATAGCTTGCCTGGTCTATAGTACTATTGTATATGAATAAACCTATGTACCAAAGCTGTTTTATTGCTTCATGTTGACTGCCACATGACAGAACGCATACTGAGTGCACATCATTCATACGAAAATAAAATTGGCATTTAACCTTGGTAAAGTCTTTGGAGCTCATTGACATACTTAAAAGACAGCTAGCAAGGTGCAGTAGGATGCCCTTTCTGCTTTTAACAGCTGATTAAACCAAATCTAAATCTGAAAGATTTGCAAGGCAAAATAATTTTATATGTGTATATATATATATACATATACACACACACACACACACACAGTATCTATATAAAATGCTGTAGAATATATATATATATATACACATGTGTATATCAAATGCTTCTGCCTGCAAAGATCTACGTACACAAACACACATACAGTAAGGAATACAACTGCTATGCTAATGCTTTCACATAAACAATAAGATTAATCCAGAAGAGCCAACAGCAGACCTTAAGAATTGTATTTAATGGAAATAATGTTCTCTCTCTGAATCACAGATAGATCTAGTTTAACCAGTACCTGGTGTGCTTATATATGTAATGTCACAACTAAGTGTCCACACAGGAATACAAACCTGGAACCATGTTTACAGTTACATGTGCTTACTAATGCAATGGAAGAGGAGAGGAGTCAAATAGGAGTGAAAACTGTCTAAATTCAGTTGCAACATCAAGTAAAGGTTAAAATGATTCCTCCTTCCCCCTCTGCAAACACGTTAGGTAACTGCTCTATTATCCTTCAGATTCATTTCTATACAAACATGCTATTATTACTTTTTTTCTCCTCCATGGAGGACATCATGAATTTTCAAAGAATATTCCTATTCACAGGGAAACAAAAATTTATATATCCTCCAATTTTTTTTCAACTGATTCTTTTATATACATCCTCTTTTTTTTTTGTGAAGGTACTGGACTACAAAGAACTAATTCCACACCTTACTTTTCAAAATATACATAAAGACATTTTGGGTCAAGATTTATTCTAATAATTAACCTTGAATTTAATAAAACATTTTTTCTGGAAGCAGACATATGCAAATGCACCTGTCCTCTTCATGACAGATCAAGGATGCATTCCTTCAAAAGTGCATTCTCTTGGGATCATCATCACTGATTGATGGAGGTAACTTTTACTCATAGAGAGCAAAAACTGTATAGATGCATCAACCAGCAGTAACCAGTTGCAATAACAAAAAGATGAGTACGTGATTTATTCAATTATAGTGAATCCTAGGAAACCTCTCAAGGAATTGATTACAGGTTGATGTTACATGCTGAGCATTGTCTCTGATCCTGCATGAAGCATGTAGTCATTATTTTATTGATTAGATAAATAACTCCCTGATGTTATCTCTTACCTTGCAATTTTGCAGTGTAAATATGAGCTTGCACTGTAAAAATGTTCACAGGGAAAGTATGTAAAAATACAAAGGAAAAAACATATAAGTCAACCCCGAGATGCATTGTTCTTTTGCATATTGCTGCTAACTTCATAGAAACAGTATCTAGCATCCCACTTCAAGAGCAAAGCAGCCACTATAGAAGCATATGCCATGCTCATACATTGCAGAACTGAAATACATACACTCACAGTGAATACAATATGGCATGGATTTACTCTCCTAGTAAAGGGAAACACTGACACAATATACGGTCCACGTTGGCTCAAAATCTCTGCATGACCAATCTACAAATAACAGCTTTCAAGATTCACACTCACCAGACTAACAACCTCTTAGTTTGTCTGCAAGGTGAATTTCAGTTCTTTTAAAGAAAAAAAAAATAGCATTTAATGAAGTTCTCATGTACCACAAAATAATAATTATAATAAATAATGAAACATGCTCAATTATAAAATAAGTGTTAAAATTTTGCTAAAGATAGACTTAACATTTACTTCAAATTCTTGCTTTTATTCATTTCTCCCTTTGTATTAAATCTGCAAATATTTGTTAAGGTCTGATTTCACTGTGGGATTCATAATATACAAAGATAAATTAAAAGACAAAGACGTTTTAATTCAAAATAGAAAATAGGAAACTATGTCAAAGCTAAGCACTATTCTGTGATTCTGTGACTATAACAACTTTGAGCAGAGATATAGCAGATCAAACCAAAGTCATTCTTTTGAAGTGCTGGAATATTTTACTGTAATAAAAACTTTTTCCTGGCTTGGGCATTTAAAAATCTGTGAGCTTCAAGAAGGTCTGAGACACTTTAAAGAAATTATATTATTGAGGGTTTTTCTTCAGAAACACAAAAATTGTCAAACCATAACATCCTTCTTCTACAAATAGACTCTACAGGAAGAGAAACAGCAAGATTTTCAGCAGTATGTAATCAAGCTACTTTATATTTCTCATGTTACCAACTACGCCCTCTGAATCATCCTCTGTGAGCATTAGCAGATATGGATACTAAAATGGAAAAGTCTCTAGCACATAAAATCCCGATTCTATAGAAGTAAAACGCAGGAAGAACATCTTAAATGAAAGTAAAACAAAACCCACTGTCTACAATCAGATTATAAGCCTGTTATTCTTAGTGAACTTAAAGCCAATCATGCATTCAGATCTAGGATTCCTTTAAGGAATTTTGTAGTATGCATCTCCAATGCTTCCATAGTACACCATAAAAAGAGTATTACAGAGCATTGCTATAAGAGAGTCCATGTGATGAGCATGAAGAAACAGAAGGGTTGACTGACTTTGTTGAAAAGAGGAAGTTAGCAATTGCATTCTGTAGCAAATTAATATTGCATAACCATGAAGCTGAAAAGGGATGTGTTTATGTGCACTTAAAATTTTCATAATGAAACAGCCTATGAATCCACATGAATAAATTGTCAGAGCCAGCTAAGATGTTTGAAATGAACAGTTAAATTATACACTAACTGTTCAGGCTATAAGAGTAACAAAACCCAAAACATAAGCTTGAGAAATGTTCACTGCTGTAACTTTTGGTCCACTCAATTTCCTTTTAGAGACAGTTGGAGAAGACAGCCCAGAGCTACCCATCATCCTGACCATTTTTGGCACATAACAGCAGGTACAAATCACAGATTTAAGAGTGCTAAAGAGCCAGATTTCATTTATGCATTACTCAAACTGTTTCCTCCCCTTCCTTTTCATTCTTGAATGAGAAAAATTATTACATCTAGAGAATAAATAGCAATCCAGAAAATACTCAAAACACTGGCATGTCACAATGATCCTTCAGATAGAAATAGAGTTGTTTATTTTAAGGACATTTTGTTAGAAATAATAAGATCAAGTTCCTCCATCTACTGTCTGTCTCAACACTACTGGCAACTGGAAGCATGATTTAGCAGAAAGTTAGAGGTAAACAAAGCATCAGTTGAAGTCGCCCTTAAAACAAAAGTGGGAAATATCTTTCATGTTTGGATCTACATTTTCTAACTCAATTCAGTATTATTAACTAATATTTTAAGGTTATAATGCACATTTTAGTCACCGTTCTATCCATTTTCATTGTTTCTGAGTTATTTTATATTGGGGACTTTAGCATTTACTGCTCTGAAACATGGCAATTGCAGTAGAATCTCTGTAAATTATTTACATTTTCAAAGACCAAAAGCTTATTAAAATTTGCCTGGAAGAGTACATTTGTGTTTTTGCTCTGAAGCTGAAAATGTAAATTAGCATCTTCTGGCCTGATTCTTTTCTCACTTTGTCAGTATTATTCTCAGTTAGAATCGTGAAAATGATAAATCAAGCCCAGGGCATACAAAGACCTCTGCAAATAATCCCCTTAATGCCTTCAGAGCTTTCCACTGAAATTTAATTTTCAGTTACTGCAAGAGAAAAAACACTGTAGTTGCCCAACTATCAATATCAAGGAAGAGGTCTCAATAGTAGAAATTCTTACTTCATGACTTCAAAGCATAGATCTAGCATGTACATGGGGAACCTCTTCAACCTGATGGTTACCAGGGTGCCCATGAGGCAGACAGAACACAAAGGCATGTCCAATGATCCTGACACTCTTGGAAGGAAGAAAGAAAAAAACATGCCACTGAGGTCAAAAGCAATATCAGAGGTAAAAGAATGCCAGCAGTAACTGATCTAGCTAAAGCATTCTTGTTTGCTTTTTTTATATAATAGTATTTTGTATGAATTTCACACACAAAGTATACAAAGAAATGCTGGGATATAAATTTTGGGATATATTAAAACTGTTCCTATGAAGCATTTGCCTTCTAAACATCTGTTAGTGTCCTACCTCTTCAAAAAACATGAGATTTTACCACACTTCATTCCTCCACAAATGCACATATCTAACAACAGTTGAGGTGATGTTATTACTTGCACAGCCATAACATTAGAGCAGTTTTACTTGGAAGAACAAAACACTTTACAAATACTGCAATAAACTGCTGTGAACAAGAACTGCCACTTAAATTACAATTTTACATCTGCCACATCTACTCTGTGAGAGCACAAAATTTTGCATAGTGACAAGACAAAGTAAAGCAGGATAAAATAACTTATTTTTCAAGGTAGTTTTACATTTCAGTAACTCTCTGGTCAGCTCACTAAGCAATTACACACACACTTGCGTTGGCATAACAAGTCTGGCTGGGTGGTAAAAGAAGATGACAACTTTCATCAGGTTTTAGTGTTAAATGAAGACACCCCAAGCATAAGTACCATCCAACATTTACAGTCAATAGAAGAGTCCTTCCCACTCCATAGCTGATGTTTAAACAAAATGTAAGATTTGGAGCTGTCAAGAATCTGAGAGACTTGGAATCCAATAGATGACAACTCCAAGTCTCATGAACCTTATTTTAATTACTCTGTGATGTATTACAGAAATTATGAGTTTGGAACCACACTCTTGTGAAATAAACTTGTTGCAAAATTCTGTCATTTTATTCAGTGTGAGAAAAGCTGTTTCCCCACACAGTTTTAACTCAATACTACCCCTCCAGTTACCATCGCTGTCACAAAATATTGAAGAAAGAGGAAGAAAACATCAAAATGAAATGATAAAATATACACACACATCTATCTTAGACATGTACACATACATATAGATGATGCTCAGGAGAGACTGATGCAGAATTAATCTTTTTGAAAAAGTACTCATTAAATTAGCTCCAAGGAGTTGTACAGCTATCCAATTTACTGTGCTCTTATTTCATTTTCTAATCCCTCAAATGTATATATTTATCTCAACATTGTTTGCTTTTATTTCAGACACAACACTCAATAGTAAGTTCTACCCTCAAAAATCAAAACCAAGAAGTAAATGGGCACTTCTGCACAAATAATGAGACAAAAGTTTTGGAGATAAAAAGATGGATTCTAAGCTCTTTAACACTCACACTGATAGCAGAGATTTATAGTATTGCCAGAAGCAGAATGTGAAAGCTAAATAAGCAAGCAAAATAAAGGATGGTATTGAAGGAATTAAGGTGAAGAAACATTAACAGAAAAGGATTTGTCCAGATAGAAACAGTCTCTGGATTTAAAACATGAAGTGAAATTGAGAAAAATAGACTTTAGCATGGAACAAATTGTTAAACAGGCAATGCAAGGTAAGAATAATATCAACAGAAAAAGTTAGAACTGATCTGGCTTCTAATAAGACACAGCCAGCTTTAATGAATCCAGATAGCAAAATGAGCATGTGAAATTCATTTTCTCCCAGACCACTTAATAGAATCAGACTGCCCATACAGTGCAACCCACTTCTGATCAATATGATAGGATACAGTGATTCAAAGTGCTGGAACCGTCTATAAATGGCTTCTATATGAAAAGTCAGAATTATAAAGTCAAGACAGAAATCTAGATTTGGCAAAAAGAAATGAGATTCTAGAAGGAAATTCAGTTTTGGAAGAATGAAGTATCTAGACTAGAAAACTACACTGTGCACACAGAAGAACTGTAAGAATCCATCAAGTACATTTATTTATCCATATTTTTCTGTCAGTAATACTTCACTTAAAGAATCAGACCAACAGTTGAGAATTTCTGGTAGCGTCCCCATCAGTACTACAAGTCATATAAATTTAGTAAAGATATTTAACTAGTGGGAAGAAACTTATGTTTTCTCTTATCAGCTTGTAAGCAGATTTAGTTGCCCAAATTAGCTCATTCATTAACTAGGCAGAGAATGCAATAATGTGTATTGTAAGTATACTGATGTCATTGAATAAGAGATTGTGTAAGAATAAGGACAGCAAGGCCTCAAAATTGTCCAGACCAAATACCCTCCACCATCCAAGGGTGACATGTTTATTCTTTCTCTAATACATCCCACATCTCTGAAGATATTAATCTCAACAACCTGAGTGAATAAGTTTTTGTTAATTCGTAAACATAACACAAAAGAGAGTAAAAGACAGCTTATCTGACAGACTATAAGGATAATCAACAATAACTCAGAAGTAGAAGCTGCTATCCCAAAAATGGGATATGATATGGGGAGCTAATGATCTAATTCCTGGGGCCTAAAACATAGAGGCAACTCCCAGATGCTTAGTGCAGCATGAGTTCTTCTATCCACACGAGTGGATGCAAGAACAAATTTGTCAAATCTAGAAAAAGGGTGTTGAATGAAATATAGAGTAAGAATGCAGTAAGAACTTTAACTGGTCTGAAGTAAGATTTGTAAACAGCCTAAAAGTCTGCCATTTGATGAAGATTAGCATAAGAAACTACATGAGAAGTACCTGCACAGCATTAGCAGAGTAATGAAGACAGAGCTCATGAACTGAATCCCAAATCCATGAAAGAAATGGCTGTTTAGCTCCATCCTAGAAAGTGGTAAATGACAGAAAAGTAAAGTATGGAAAGTTTACTGCAGGTTCCTGACAGGACAAGGCTGGTGAAAATACGATGTTTTCGGAACTTCAACTTGAACAATGCAAATTGTTGGTTGTATTTCAAGAACAAAACAAGTGAGATTCTTTGTGTAGAACATGGAAGAGGTAGTGATATTTTGCAGATAAAGATTCCTTATAGAGCACAGAAAGTTCATAACGAGGAGTAGGGCAGGAAAGACAGAGGGTAGTACAAGAATATAAATAACAGCGTGGAAAGCCAGAATAAATTATGGTTTACCTTTCAATTCCTGCCTAGTGTCTATACAATCGTTATTTTATAGTAATAGTTTGAAGATGATTTATTTTCTTCACATCACATATTACTGTGCTACATAGAGTTCAATGAGCTAAAGAATGTTCCAGATGAATACAATATTACATGAATACGACAAAGTAATCTTCACTATATACAAAAGAAAGAATAAATTTTCTGTTAACAGGACAATATTCCACTAGACCAGAAGCAGTAGATAATGGCCTTTTTCATGGAGTAGGTCTAAGGCAAGCAGTTTATAGATTTCGATGTATGCTGCATATAGTATGCATTAAAGATGATTTATAGTCAAGGAGCACAAAGAGTACAAAAGCTGAAAGCAATGCTGCAAACCAGCAGAGCTGCTGTTCATTGTCATCATGACAAAATTTTTCTTTTATTTTATTATAGAGGGATGGAGATTTCAATGTAGAAGCACTTGCTACCATGTCATACTGTCCAGGCAGACCAAGCTTCCTCAAACTACGTGTGCAATGCAGATCAAATCAGCTCAGTGAAGAAAGACTATTAGTCCGTGTGACCTTTATGGAACAAGGAGCTGAAGACATTCATTTCACTGCATCACTGCTAGCAAGAGCCTGATGGGTGAGTACAGAGCTTTCTATTCCAAAGTGACATTACCTACATATCTGCATAAACAGTCAGTCTAGGATAAAGTCTAATATTAAACAGAGTGCAAAAAAAAAAAAAAAAAAAAGGGTAGTTTAGCATATTATTTTGTCGGGATAATATTGTCCATGCAACACCAAATTGCATGATTAAATCTGTTACCTCTGAAATATGAAATGATTCCTCACTTTGTCACCTAGTCAGTCAGCAGTTATCAAAGGCCTGAGTTAGAAGCATCTTTGCTTTTCAAAGATGGGCACAAGCACTAAGTCACAGAGTTAATTATTAATGAACAACTCAGGAACACAGCCTGTCTTGAAAATAATCCTTCCTAGGTGGGCTCCACTACTACAAGGTCTCCTTGCTCTCCAAAGATGAAGAGTGCATACACTTTAACTGCCAGTACTTTTGAACTTTTTTCTCCTTTTTAACCACCCTATATATCTGTGTCCCCCCACCCTACTTTGTACCTTTTAGCAGAGAAATTGAAAACCTTTTAACATCTCATCACTCTTTGGCTAAATGTCTGAGCACAAGTATGTTGATATTCTATCTCAGCTCTTTAGGGACACTTTCCAGCTCACTGTTTATGCACAATCTGCTGGGAACATTGCTGCTGTTCAGAGATGACTACATCGCACAGTGGAGTATATGTAAATCTAGTGATGAACATGCAGCATGCTCTAACAAAGTACAGGGTATTGAAATATGCATCATGCACGAGGAAAAGCAGATATATTACTACAGAGATTATTCAGCGATGCATATCATAGCAATGTAACAGCAGAGAAATTTTCTAAGTATCCAGAACTGCTCTATACCTTTATACATTATACTTAAGATAATATGCAAGACCTTCAAAACTAGAGTAGGGCTACAGTCAGAGGCCTTAAGCAGAAAGCTATGTTAATTTCAGTCCTAAAACAATTGAGCACTGAAACAAGTCCTTTAATTTCAAGTGTATGTGACTTCAGCTTGCTAAATCAGAAGCATCCCTACACAATGCCACACAGTGATCTCTGAATTAGTACTAGAGAAGCACACGCTGGGACAGAGATGGCACTTTCTCCATTAGCACCACTCTGCACTGTACTAAGTGCAACCCTACATCATTTTGAACAAAATAAGTTGCTGCATTGCCTCTCAAAAATAAAAAAAATCATGTTTGTCAGCACTTGCCTTCCATATATGCCATTCATCCTTACAGCACAGACACATCAAATGAGAGACAAATCCTGAGATTCGTTTGACAACGGGCCCAGCCCACAAGCACAGGTGGCAGCATCCCAAGTCAAACTTAATCAAAGGTTGTCACGAGGATTATAGAGAATTTCAGAACCTCGTCTTTTAGGCCATACTAGGACACCTTCCAATTTTACATCTTTCCAGAAATCAATACAAACGACAATCAGGCCAGAACTACCAGTAACATCTATATACACAAGTATATAATACCACCACTCCTTTCCTAACCTCTGTCAAATCTTACCATATTATGAGGGCACTCTCCACACAGATATCCCCACACAAACACACTACATTTTAACACCTCAAAAATCTGAGTTCTCTGTAGATAATGGTTTTTTTTTTTTTTTTTTTCACCTTAAAAATCCACTGAATTGCTATTCAGTACAGAAGTCAGACAGCTCTTGGTTATGATCTCTGCCATAACTCACTGACATGGAAAAGCAGCACTATGTGCATTTTTCATTCTTTTTCCCAGAAGCGCAAGTATTTTCCCAAAAGGCATCCCATCATTTCTCACAATAAATTCAACTCTCTCTCCTCTAACCATTGGTTCTAACTGTGAGCTTCCCCCTTCCCCTACTAAGGGATGACTGTCGGTCTCAAAAAGCAACATTTTGAAAACAATAGATTGAATTTTTTCCTTTTCAATTGCATAAAAAGCACTAGAGTTAGCACAAATAGGATCCTAAAATGTTCTGTTCAGTTTCTTCACATAATCCTACAGGATTACAGAGGAGAAAATAAATGTACAGTTGGACTTTGGGAATCATCACATTCAGATAACTGATAGATACCACAACCAAATCTCATTCTTACTTTCAGAAAGGTAAATTTTGATGTTTTTTTTTTTCTTTCCACCTGGATTTACCTGTCCTAATCTCAGCAGGAAGAGAGTTGATTTTCCTTATAGTATCTAGTATGATGATGTGTTTTGGCTTCTAGAGAAATACAGTGTTGATAACACACCAATGTTTAGTTGCTGCTGAGCAGTGCTGCACAGAACCAAGGATGTTTCAGTTTTCAGCTTCTCACACTGGCACTGACCAGCTGGTGGTGAACAACTGCATCGTTCATCAACAGTTTTTGGTTTTGTATATATATATAAATATATTAAATTCTCTTCCCTGTGCCACCGGGAGAACAGGGGTAGAGAGCAAAAGGCTGTGTGATGCTGAGCTGCCTGCTGGGATAAACCATCACACTACAGTAGCTTTTTCTTCTTTTGTTTTCTTCCTGAAAACTGCTGCGGTGCCTCCATATCAATAAAAGGAGAAAGGTGTCTTTGGCAGGTACATTAAACAGTCTCTAGACAACATTTTGGGGAAGAATAGCTCAGACTCAGATCAGATTTGACTGTTGGAAGGGAAACAGACCAATACTTTAGCTGAGGAAATGTAATACTTGTAGGAGAAAAGGAAAGCATTTTTAACAGGCAGATGGGTAAAATTCAGAAAGAAAATAGTGAATATCAACAGTCCTTCAAAACAACAAGTGCTAAAACCTTGTTGAGTTTCCTTGGGAATTGCCTTTGTCACTATCTAACACAAGTGCATTTGTAGCAAAATTCAGAGCAGCAGTATCTCCATTTTCCAATGATAACTTGATCAGGAAAACCAACAATATTTGCCATCCAAGATAAAACAGCTGACCATTGTTCCAAATGTTGCATTTCCATAGTGTTTGGTCACAAGCAAGAGCCAAAGATAAGCAGCATTAAATCAAGTTGTACTGATGTCTATAGCATGGCTTGGTGATGTATTTCCCTCCTACTCACCTCCTCCTGCTTTATTTATTTTCTCAGTACAAGCTGTTATAGAGCATGACATTCAAATACAATATCCTCATTGACAAACATCACCTGCTACAAGACATGTTATCTTTTAATACAGTGGTGTTTACTTACATAACCTTATTTTATATAATTAAGCATATATAGGAATTTACTATTTTTGCTTTTTATTTGTTTACATAAAAATATCTGTAGCGTGCTTTGAATATTATCAGTAAAACAGAGATAAAACACAAGCACGTAAGTCAAAATATTTTCCTGAGCCAAAAAAAGATTCTCACTTACTGGCATTTCAATTCTAGAACCATATTACATAGCCAATATAAACAAGTTGGAACAGAAAAGTAACAGCAAAGCAAAGAGTGATCTGAAGTCATTATATTCCCAAAACTTAATAGGCCCACAAGGCTGTCAAATCATTCAACACTCCTCTTAGCAAACCACTTAGCAAAAGTATCTCAAGAGAAAGTAAGAAACAATAGTGGTATAAAGTACGGAAAGATGATTTATCGATCCTTTAGATTACAGGTTAATTATAAACATTTAGTAGATTAACAAATGCTTTGAGACTTCTTGTTATTACCATAAATAGTATACTTTTTGTGTATATATCCACACATACATAAAGGGTAGCTGTAGGCATTAGTGAGTTAAGTCACAGCACAGGTCGTCCTTTTAACTAACTGTTCATACTATCAAAGATCACTATATTAAATCTCTCAATCATCAATTAGTAACTTACTCTACAATGAAGTCATATTTTTATGATGTATATTCCTGTTTCAGAGTCTAACGGGGGAGCTGTAGCATCATTGAACACAGATTTATTGATAACAAACTTATCAGCCCACAATTTAAAAACAGAGAACCTATAAACAAAATAAACCAAAATACACCTAGTACAACATATGGTCACGGGTGCAGACAGCTGCCATGGAGTAACAGGACAAATCACTTCCTTTACACAAGGAGCCTTGCTCTAATGTGGCAGATTTATTAGCAGCTTTGAGATAAGACCTACACTGGTACAAAATTTTGCAGTAAAATTATAATTCAGAACATCTGAGGAAGAATTATGAGATTTTATTGCTAGCACATTCCCATACAAGCACACTAGGTAAGCGCTTTCTTTAAAACTAAAGCTAATTTAACAAGGAAGACAAAGAAAGCATCTTTGATTCTACAGAAGTCTATAACTTCAGGGGCAGAACTGCCATAACCATGATAGTCTGAAAAAAAATACAGGCAAAGTAAAATTAGAAATAAAACAAAACAACAACCAAAAAAAAAAAAAAAAAAAGCATTTCATTAGATTTAGCCATTTATATGAAAAAAATATAACATGTCTCACATTGTTCCTTCAAGCTGAATATAAAATATATATCTGAAAGTTAAATCATAGCTCAGACTAAGTGGGCTAAATTCAATCACATTTTAATCATTAAGCCATTGCTTCTGGAACTGTGTGAAAGAAATGTGGAACCTTTTCCTTTCCTTCCTATTTCAAGGTGGTTTCCTTCTATAATATCTTTTCACTCCACTGCAGTCCTCCAACACTACTGTTAGCAACAGCTTCTGCTTTCAGATACACTAGGGATCTTAATCAATGAGAACCAAAGCAGTTTTCTCATTTTTTCATTTAGCTTTCAAATTTCCAGCTTTTATTTCAAACCTGAAGACATCTTGTGGAACCTATAAGCTTGACTACTTTGTTCCAACTATTTGGGTTTGTCTAAAAAAAAATAAATGATATTACTGCTACTCTATGTATATGTGCTTAATAAATATTCTTGACATTGAAGGCCTAAAATAAATCTTGTTATGTCTAAATAATTTTAACTATTACTATAATTTTATGAATGTTGCATGAAGCAAATTATCAATACATCAGAGAATGGCTCTGAATTCAGATCAAGCCTCCCTACTCAAGTCTATTGTGATCAGTAAAACCATCTTTTATGCATTCAGGGCACATTATTTGATGAAAGAATTTTTCTTATCCATTATAGAAAGGAGAAGCACCAGACTTCAGACTTCAGCAAGAAAGATTTATGTTTAAAAGTAGAAAAAGCTTTCTAATTGTAAGAATAGCAAAGAAGCGTATTATATTCCTTCAAGCAGCATGAAATCTCCATTGCCAGCATAGTTAGGAACAAGTTAGCAATCACTTGACATGAATAGGCATAGCTTGTTCTGCACTGCAAAGGTGAGGTGGGCTAATCAGCCTTGTCCAGATACCTTGGTATTGCTGCTGTTATTTCTATAACAGAACTTACTGCTTCAGACCTGCTTGCTCATTCTAAATTCACTTATGTAATTTGGAGGCAGATGCTAGATAAAGCCTGAAAAATTATTCAGACCATCCACAAGCTGAGCAGAAAATAAAAAGAGAAATGCTACAGAACTGTGCCCAACAACAGAAGAAACCTTGGGCAGTGAGAAGAATGCAGTTTCTGTATTTATTTTCATTAAAAGTTTTTAAAAAGCATGTACAGAAAATCTGCCAGTGCCTTAAATAGACAAAAAGGGCATAATTATAATCTTCAACTGCCTTTATATCATGAAGAATGTCATTCTTCACACTCCAAGCAATCCTTCACGTAAATTAATTCTACGCTAAGCAAGCACTTGGAATGGAGCAAGTCCAACCAAAAGTTGGCTACTTTTCCACACATGAGGGGAGGCCTGGAAACACTAATATGTGGCATTTATGACAAAACTCTTCACAGCTGTTTCACTGTATTTTCTATGACTATAATTAAACTGATCTCCAGCAGATATGTTAACTAGTATAAAAAAGATCCAAGCCCTCATCACTATTAATAAAAATCACTATGACAATACAGAAGGTAGAATTAAGTCGTAGCAGGGTTGCCATAAAAGTACTTAAGACTGCAGACCAACTGGAAAGGTTATCAACTCAGGATATAATTTGCCCTTTTTTAATTCCCCTCCACTTTAGAGATTCGTTACATCATCAAAAATTCAAAAGGGCTTGGGAGAAACAAGATATTGACAGACATCCGTGACATATCTATAAGACAGAGAGAGGGGCTCCCAGTTCACACCAAGCCTAAGAACATAGCTGGAAACAGCATCTGTTTGCCACTGAGTGATATGAAAGAAAAAAAATATTAAGGTCATGCTGTTTACAACCACTAAATTTACATTGTAACCACAAGGAATACTGTTCTGTTTTCCTTACACGTCCTTGAAACATCTTTAAAAAAAAAAAAAAAAGTACATTGAAGAATCTGGTTCCCAAATTATGTGACAAATTATCTACAATGAAATTACTTAATTATCTAAATGAGGTCAGACACAGATAAACGTTAAGTACCTCTTCCTCACTTAAAGCTTTTGAATGCCAGTAGGTCATTCTAATGTTATAATCTTGTACTTTAGAATAATAAATTAATACTTAGACTTAAAGTCCATTTGCACTGGTCTATTGAAATTGCACTGTAGTGTTATATTACTTAATGCTTTAAGGCTTCAAAAATTAAGCAAATTTTGTTATAAAAACCAGCACTCAAGTCTCTCAAAATACTGGTGATATGTCACTAATCAACTTAATGAAACATAATTAAAAGCTTTAAATTAATATTCTGAAAAATAGAACAATAAAACAATAAAAACTTCTTCATACACCACTTAAGTCTCAGTTTGAAGTTGCTGCTTCAAAATACACAGATGTTTGTAGAAAGTTATGTATTTGCCAGCCGCTGTGCAATTTCACTGTGTTACTACAGTTTATAAACCCTGTAAGGGTTTGTAAACCCAGCAAGGGTCTCTAAACTGACTTTTTTTTTTTTGTTTTTAACAATTGTTGAAAGAGAAAGGTGTTTAGGATGGCAAAAACAAAGATTTTCATAACTATTAATTGTATTAAAGATTGAATAAGAGTAGGTGAGGCTTACAAAAAGAATAAACATACAGAACTGCTCCAAATTCTGAATTTTGTGAGTCCTCTTTCCTTCCAGATCTAGTATTAAGTAAATGGGAACTGCAAGGTAAAGCCATCATTATTACCAGTTTCTCTAATACACTACAGCATTCTTATGAGAACAAGGTATTGCAGACAAATTATAGGCCATACTGCATTTTTGAAGTCAAAACAAAGTAAAAATCCGTGCTGAGGTCAGCTACTTGTTAGTAAGGCAGAGCATGCCACAATCGAACATCTAGATCAATGTAATTGCACTGAGAGAGATGAAAGAACACTGCATGCACCAAGAATCATGCTATAATTTGCACTGGTTCCCTAATTTCCACTGAAGAAAGGGGCAAATTGTTATCAGCTTCAATGAGATTGACTATGGTCCCAAAATTATCTTTGTATATACATCTTAGGACCTCTGTTTTCTACCTTTTATTCTACCTCACAGAAGCATCGGTGGAGCTAGCTACTATTCCTCAGTAATTTTGAATGAAGGCATTTTGTCCTATTGCCAACCTTCTCTGAAGAAAATGAAAACCACTCAAAGTTATTAAAGGTGAACTACCTGGCTCTTCTGAAACATGATCGTATGATGGGGAAAACACTGAGTTAATTGTGATAGGGGACAGATACATTTAATACCATGCACTTAGGCAAATCAAGTAGTTTCAAGATGAGTGGGGACCGTATGGAAGTAGACTACTGCTCTTAAGAGACATATATGTAATTCTATACATTTTAAACAGAACCAACTTGCAGTCCTGTGTGTTCCAGAATGGTGGCTTACACTGGAGGGATCTTTCCCAGAGAAACAGAAAGCACAGCAACAAAACACAAAGAGAGGGAGCTCTGCCCTGAACAGGAACCATAGAACCCCTGATGAGAGGCAGCCCTGACACAGCATGGACAGAGCCAGAAGAGAGAGAACACTCACATGCCATCCAAATGTACCAACACATGCATTATCTAATGATTCATATCACAAAACTAGTTTTCTTTCTTCATCAATTCCCTATTGTGTCAGGGAGACCCCTCCTATCTTTTAAAAATTGTGAATATTCACTTCAATAACGTAATCTGGAGCAGTGCTAAAAAGCCCAATTCCCAGTTTTCCTCTCAAAAGTATTTGTGAACATCCATTTTAATTTGCTCTCAAGTAATCCTTCAAATTAAATAGTAGTTCTTGTCATTCAGGTTTATGCCCTGCTCCCTCTCTTGAGTATTCAAGGGTGGTTATCAATATTCTTGCTTTCTTTAAAATACCTTCCTTGACATATCCCAAATTCATGCTAACCTTTCCCCCACTGCATTACACTGGAGGCTTATCTAGCCACCAGCCATATCCGTTACCCTCTGGCACCTGAGAATTGCATTAGACACTTCAAGAGAAGGTCAGTTCCCTTGAGTCACATTACATGATTTTTGGTTTTAAGGCACATCTTTCCTGATAAGGCACATAGGAAGTATCAAAACTTATTTCTAATAAGGATCAACTCAGATGATGAAGCATTAGTCTGTGTACAGCTTGCAGTCCATCATTTTGACACATCAGCAAAAGAAGGGAAAGATGGTTACAAGCAAACAAGTCCATTTTCCTTATCTCTTTTCCACCCTTTTGTACACACACCACAAATAAGCTATTACACCTATTATCCAGCCATCAACAATATGGCAGTACAACAGCAGCCTAGATTTATGATACAGTTGCAATCCAAACTGTTTAAAGCAATCAAACAGGTTGATGCAGCAAGAACTAACAAAAATTTCACTTCTATTCATGTCCCCTTGAACAGAAATGATTGTTCCCACGGAATATTTTCTACCAAACATCAAACTAAGACTAAAAATGGGTATCCTACTATGTTTCCTACTTATTTCAATGCTCTTTGTTTTCTACACTATAATGGGCAGGAGGAAGGAAAAAAAGAAGGGGAAAAATAGGATAAATAATTAAAAAACATTTATTGAGAGTTTCCAGCAACAGTCATTTAAGATGTTACTGGTAGTGATAGTAAACAAAGCAGCGTGCAAAATCCTTAATTCCACTGGTCCCTTTAAAGAAAGGATTCAGTAAGAACATAAATCTGGAGCAAGCCTGTAATACTGAATTTTTTTTATGCAATACTCTTTCAATGCTTAGGCATTACCTAATCTTTTTATCACACTCTCTCTGTATTTTAATTTCCAAAAGACATCAATGCCACAAGTACAAAGCGATGCTTACACAAAACCAAGAACTAACTGAGAGAGAACTTGAAGGCAGGAAGAATGAGGAGAATTTCCCCCCTACTCCTATTCATGCAAAAGCTCCGAGTAAGATAAAACTGATCTGCTGTAAACCAAAAGGTAGATTAAGTCTTGGGAAGAACTTACATTCAGGAAAAAATGACTACTATTAAGTACATTTTGCACATTAGAAGCTCAAGCATATACCCTACCCTAAATTCAGAGTCACTCTTACTATAGACCGTGTGCTGAGAACAAACTTCCACTGCTCTTGCTGTATGCTTTCTTGCACCACTCTATATTTAAACCCTTGGGCTCCAACAGACAACTTAAACCAATAATGCAAGCTGATGAAGGTTACTGATAGCTGGTAACCCTTGGTACCTCCACAGGGATATCACCTCGGATAGGTACAGAAGGTGCATCACCTTTAACTATCCATAAGGATCTGTAGTTCTGAATCTGTGTTGCCACCCAGGGAATGAAATCAGCTGAAATGTCTCTTCCCAAAGCACCATTACCCTCATGAAAAATGATTTTTGGTTATTTTTCCTTCTAAAATACAGAAAGCCAAAAACAGGTATTGTTGTTTTTTATTGATGTTAAATCATTTTTCACTATTTCTGGGGAAATCATACAAAAATACCATATGCACCAAAGAGTTTTAAAACCTATATTCCTATTATCTCATGAAAGCATATAAAATCTGCTCAAAATAGGTCATCCTTCCCTTTCTCTGCTAGCACGTTCAGATATCTGATTGATGAAGTACAAAGGATAGATGTAATTGTTCCATTGGCTGCTTTTTGTGAGCAGATGGTTGTTCAGATTCTTCTGGTTAACTTGAAAAAAAGGAATATAAATTCAAACTGCATAAATATAATTACAATGCAAAAAAACTATTTTCAAAATATACATGCATGGAAGAATAGTTTTATCTATGGAAGTGTTGATTTTAACTGTCTGAATAACTAATACAAAACAGAAGGAAAAACAAAGGAGAACATTAGTGTCATAGCACTGTCATCAGCAAAGTGGTTAGAGTATTTCTCTTCCAATAAAGCTGACATCTGTATGGGGTAAGCTGCCTTTTCCTCAGTTCTGCCATGTAAAGGCTAGTAAATCTGACAAACAGTAGCTGGTTCACGGCTCATTTACAGCAAGCAAGAGAGGGCACTAGTCCTATACAGCCTGGAAAGGGAATGTGCTCACTCCATGGAGAACAGGCCAATTTTTTGCTAGCGAGCTCTATAGCCCTCCTTATGGCAATATTAAGCATGGGTAAGTGCACATCCTACAGAAGCAATCTTTTGCAAGCAAGTTATTTTAGCTAATATGTCTGTAAAGATTTAGAAGGGTCTTAATTTACTTTTTATCAAATATGAATGAGATACAGCACTGAGTAGGAAACAGTCAGATTCAGTAACTGAAATCAGTGAAAAGTTACTTCTACATATTTCTTGACCACTACTACACCTTGGAAAGCCTGAGGATCCACAGTTATTAAGAAAAGTTCAAACAGATTTACAGCACAGTCTTCCTTCGTTTGATCCCACATCACGGTCAACACATCCACAGACACCTCCCCATTGAAGTTCAGCAATAAGATTCTGAACCAAACCTCAGTCAGAATTCCAAATCAGTCCACCAATTCCACTCCAAAACAACCAATTCCACTCCAAAACAACTAGCCCATCCAGACTACACACTTGCCTGTATCTCCAGCTGCTATCATTTTATACAAAAGAGTGCATTAAACCCCATTGTTTTGCTCAGTATGTTCAATTAAGAACCAGCAGACAAGACCAACAAATCGGAATACCTCGCAGAAAATCAACTGGAGAAGCATTTCCCATTTTTTAAAGGTTAACAATAAGTATTTTTAAAGCGATCAGAGGAATTCAAAAGGTAAATAATTACTGGTGCCAGAACCATTGTTAGGCAAAAAAATAAGGTCACAAAAGCATTCAGTTTCTATTTCATCCACTTCTCTCTTCTCTTGGAAGCTTACTAATCATTTGCACCAGTACTTCAAACTCAAAGAACGAGGAAAAATGCACAACAACACAGCACTGGAAACAACCACCCAGTCATTGAGAAATAGCTTTCCTTCAGCTATAAATCCATCAGAAAGTTAGTATTTACTTACTTTTCTTCCGAAATCTTCCTGTAGGAATTCACCAGTTCTGGCAAACCAGTCATCCATAGGGATTCCTCTGATCCAGATGAAGTCTCCTATCACAAGAGAGGAATATAAATGTAAGAAAAAAAAAAAAAAAAAAAGCGATAGGGGCTCCATCTACAATTTGTATTTATGAGAGCTCAGTATAATTATCTGCTTATATAAACACAAACTACAGAAATAACCTGATGAATTTATTTGTCCTATGTTATCTTTTTAGCCTTTCAGTCTCAAAAACATTTATTCAATACCCATGAACTTCCCAACCTTTGTTCCCACTCAATATTTTAAGTTAGTTTCTACCACGATGTAAATTTTAATCTGTTATAAAGAATCACACTGCACTTGCCTGCAAACAAAATACTGTTCAACATAAATAGCCCCAAAATTGTTCTTCAGGAATTACTGGAACAACAGACAGCAAATATGATAACAGTGCAATGTAACCCCTTGCCATTAATCTTGCAGATTTGAGGAAGATACTTGAACAACATTACATGGTTATAAAACAGAGATGATGCCTCTTTTACAAAGAATTCTTGGACAGAGCACTTGCAATCCTTCAACACAAGTTTTTGTTTTTTAATATAAAAGAAGCAGTAAAGAAATATTTGTTCATCACTTTTTTTTTTTTAAAGAAATAAAAGATCCATTACTATGCTCCCCTAAAAGTGCTACTAAATCCCTCTAGATAATCACATGTATACAAAAGACCACTAAGATTAAGGGCCAGAATGTACAGAAGCCATTTATTAGAAACAGACTTCAGATATAACGGTAGTTACAGCCTCAAACACAGAGGAAACATGATTAAAGCACTAAAGTTTAAATAATATGACATATTACTTTGGAGCAGCAGTGGCAGAGCAATTTGTTCTGAAATCTTCAGCAAGTAGGTTTGCAACACAGTAACTACATTCAATGGAAATTAACCTTCACCACTGAAACGTTTTGTTTTCACACAATTATACTAATAGAGCTGCTTAAGCTATACGAATTTACACTTCAGGTATTAAAAGCTAAGTATTCTGCACAGTAGAAGCTACACTGATTTTCTTTTCTGCATAAGTCCTCAGTATTTGTACGTTCATCTTCGTGAGAAAACCAAAATAACATAATCCCCATTTCCATTTTCTTCTGAACATTGATCTGCCTCTAAAAATAGCATTCCAGCCATTTCCAGAAGTTAATAGCGTAGGAAAGCATTAGGTCTAAAAACACTAAAAATACCTTAGAATATATAAATAAATAAATAAGCCACAAGCAAAGACAGAACAGCAGAGAATCTCCTCTAGGTAACTTCCATGTGTAGACTGCTCAAATCAAAGAATCCTTACCTTGGAGAAAACCAGCATCATTGCCTTACACCACACACAGAGTTAAATAAACAATGAGCTGACATATATATCTGATTAAATCTTATTTTTAGAAAAAAACTGGTGAAAATATTCTGGTTCAGTTTTTTTTCTTTTCCTAAACAACATTATAAAGCAGGTAAAAGGGGTCAGTTACGTAGATTTAGGCGCATCCTGTTTGCAGTGCAACATCAGAGAACTACTTTAGTAGTTACACATTTTTAGTAGTTATTCATCCTTGGAGATGAATTTCTAATTACACCTGCTCAATATGGCTCAGAAAGAACTTGCTATACCCCCTTCTGAGACTAATAATGCTATGCAGGGAACACAGCTGGATGAAACTGGAGCATAATGGATACTAAGGGGCAGGGCATCAGGTAAAACAAATGATGAGTAAGGATTCTTACAGGCTCATCAGCCCTGGCTTAATACAGTTTGCTGTGGATCAAAACACTGAGGTTTTTTTTTTTTTTTTAAGTTTGCCTCGCTTTCACAGTCAGGAGGAACTTGGCTTGTCTTCCCTAGGTTCTGGAAATGTTCCTCCTCACACTGGGACATGCTGCCTAATACTTGAACCAGCCACTAGCCTTGTTAACAATAAAACAGAACAATACACATAAAAGAATATATGCTGAACAGATGGAATATCTTTTTTCCCAGGAGCCCTATAGCTTTCCACTCTACAGAAGTACCACCATCATATTAGACATACCGAGTGCTGTACAGAATTTTACTTTGTAGATACGAAGGGCTTTTCCTTTTTGCTCATGTGCATTCATGCTATACATCCAAAAAGCGATCCCCACCCAGCGGGTTCAAATTACATGTTTTGTTGTTGTTGTTTTTATCATTAAGAGGTATTTGTTAAACACCTCCACAGTATTACAGAGAAACAAATCATCTTGCCTTACAATTTTCAATGTCTATTTTTGTTTTTACTGTTAGGTTTTGACCGATTCTGACACTATTAATTTTGTAATTAAACAAACCAAAACTCAAGCTGTGAGCTTGAGAAACAGAGTGTTCCACAGTTTGCAGCGTTATAGACAAAGGCGAACAAAGAAAAGCAATTGAGGCTTTAATTTGGTGGAACATTTCACAAAGACAACAAGGCATGTCTTCTCATCTCCTGCATGGATTTCTGCCAAGCTGTTACAGTCCAAATACAGATATCCTTCATGCTCCAAAGTCTTAAGCCTCATCCATTAGTCTTGATACCAAATTTAGCATGTCAAAACTTGAGTTACTGACATGCTTTTATTTTATTTTAAGGAAAAAATATCAGACACATCTCAGTGACCATGATGGCCTCTGTATTCAAACTTTGTATTAAAAAGGACAGAGACCAGGTGTGGAAAATGTCAGTGCAAGATGGAAGTTACGAGAATGTCAACAAGAGGAGACATAACAAAGTTTTACAACCTGGATTGTAATAGTTATCACCACAGACAGCTGTAATAAAAATGAGGCTGATACTTGACATCACAGCTCTGTATGACAGAGCTGCTTGCTTCTAGAAAGATGAACTGATGTGAAAAAAGCTTTAAGTTCTATCTGAAAAAGAAATGAACAACAAAAACAAAAACAACAAAAACCATAATACACACATGATACAGGGAGATACGTCACATTCATTCCTTCATTTTCACTTATCTTGCCTGCAGCTGCTAAATCTAAAGCTCATTTACTGCTTTGAAAACTGTCAGCTTCCAGGACAGCTGAGATGATGCACAAGTGTATGGCACCTGTGAAATCAGTTAATTTTTATGTACCTTTAGATTAGTTGAGAAAAAAATATGCTAGCAAAAGTTCTCTCTCAGTTGTACAGACCTGAGCCAGGGATAAAGTTATTAATTTTGCCAAACTGATTAGCTTAGTGGTCAGACTGCATACGTTAATAAAGAACAAGCTGATGCTAAGAGACAAGTAGTTCTATTTAGGTATCAAAGGAAAGTTCCTGACTATTAAGACTTGTGTGAAAAGAATTTTCACAGGTGCCATTACTTAGTATTCCATTCAATACTACAACATACTTAAATAATAAATACTTCATACCTATTGCTTTAGCCATTTATCTTTTACAGAATCACACAGTGCTTCACTGCAACTATCCACTTAACTGTATATTTTGAGCTTACTATCTAATCACTGTGAGTACACACCAAATATTCAAATGCACTGACTACATTTGTTCTGATTAAAGCCTATCATTTTTTCACTAACAATCTGACCATGCATCATAAAGCTTTTACCACAGGAGTGTAAGGTGGTAAATGAAACCAGCACAAAGTATAAAGTTCAAATATACAATTATTTATTTTGTTGCCTTACTAGAAAAATGTTTTATATTCCTTTATGGTTTTGATACTCAGTTGTAATATCAACCAAAAGTGAATGTTCCATGGGATAAAGATCATATCTGTGTTCATTATGAGAAAAGGCAGAGCTTGTGTTCGTTCAAATATTAAGATAGTGAAGCAATTTACTAATACATTAGCCAATGGAGAGGTGTGGACTATTGCTAATGTATAGAAAACTAGAAAATTTGTAAAAGGGAATGGATGTTCAAAAACAGAAACAGGTGACAAGAAATAAAGTATAAAACAGGAGCAGAAGTTTGAAATCTAACTACCAAGGCAAGCAAAAGCAAAACTAAAACAATCTCACCGGTGCTTGTTTAATGTATGAAAAAAAAAAAAAAAAAAAAAAGATCAAAAAACAAAAAACTAAAATCAACCAGACAAGGAACTAACAGAGCACTGAGAAAATTTATCTACATTTCTTGGAAAACAGGGGGTTAGTGGTAGAGACATCCTCTCTTACCTCCTGTCCTCAGGAGAAGAACTCAGAGCACCTCAGCCCAACACGGGTAATGCATTTTTGTCACCTGTCATGACATAACTGGCTCTTGGCCCCTGGATCCTGTTCAGGATGCAGTAGAGCACAGTCTGGTTGGCAGTTTTACAGCTCTGAACCTTTGATGCTATTGCTCGAAGTTTTTCTTAAAAATTCAAAGTTACAAGAGGCAACAGTGGTTGGCAAAACCAGAACGCTTTTGTATGTGACCAAAATAACAGATGATAACAGGAAGAGCGTCATATATTGTGTATTACTTCATGCACAGTTCTGGCAATTAAAAGAACATGATAATATAGAGCCCCCAGGACTCTGAAAAAAAGACATTAAAAAAAAAAAAAAAACACTACAGCTTTCAGTGCAAAGCAATTTTTAGATCATGAAAGAAAATGCTGCCTGTGAAGTAGTGACCCTGCACTCTGAATGAGTTTCCATCTTCAGATAAACTTCAGATAATACTAATACTACTGATTATTACCTCTCCTGTATAAGTTATACATTTTAGGTTGAAGAACTGTTAGTTATACTAAAACTTGACACCAGTGATATCCATCCTTCACATTATTAATGTGCTCCACAGGAAGTAGAAGGCTTCACGACAAGTAGAATTTAGGAGATGATAAGAATAGAATGTTTTCCTGTTTTCCCTTAAAATAACTGTTGGGCAAGTCACATAATTTTAAACATAGATTTAGGGGAATGTGTGTGTGATTATTTTTTCCAATTATTTCTTTACTCTGATGTATGATAGTTTGTGTTTGAGACTTGACAGGGAAGATAGCCAGAAAAATCACAAATCATGTATGTGTCATACCTCAGTTGTATCACAGGACCCCTTTGGGAATGCGTGGAGCACAGGGAAAAACTTTAAAAACATGCCAATTTATTTAAATGTTATGAGTTATACACTGATATAAGTGGTTCCGATTCTCTCTGTAGCATCTGTCAACAGATCACACTCACTTCAGCACTATCTCCTTGCTGAATGCTTCAAAACTGAACTGAATAAAAACCAACTGAACTGTTCAGTGACCAGTGAGCAGTCCACCCTTAACAGCCACAGAAGAGCAGCAAAAATTGCTTTGCTGTGATGAAATAGCAGCCTTCCACTCCACACTAATTAAGGATTTGGAAGATTATATGTTTCTCAAAACCTCTGTGGTCCTAGTAAAATAGGTTATGAATGAGAGTTGTTGTGTGTATATCTTACTGCGCAGTATCTCTAAACATCAAGCACCGTGTATGATTTATTGCATGTGACATTTTATGGACACCTGACAGTCTAGGCTTTTGTGTACCAAGAAGAGTCACCAAAAGCTTTAAAAAATACATCAATAATGACATGCAAGCTTTTTTTAGTGGAGACAGGATGTAATGGGAAATCTCACAGCAGAACGTCTGAACGCATTAGCAATCACTACTGGATCAAACTGGAACCGGGCCCTCTGTTCTCATGATTTAGGATGGCTGTGATTCTACCCACTGGCAAGGGAGCCTCTACCTCTCCTGCTAGTTCACAGTGAAAGCATATTGAAGCAGTTTAGAATTGTTTTTACTGCTGCTTGATTTGTTCCTCAGAGACAGACAGGATTTCAGTCCGTGTGGCATTTTTCAGAAAATGTACTGTATTGATTCCCTGCATAACCTGGCCTTGAAAGTAGCTGCAGTTTGCTGGAAACACTTCCTAGAATCAGTTAAGTGGCTGGCATTCATCTTATTTAAATTAAAGCAAAATTAATCAAGGCAAATCCAGAACAGTTCTGCCTGCCAAGGAATTTCAGAGAGCTGGCATCTCTAAAAGAATCAAAATGGGCTACAGTGATGGCAGAACTTTGACTGGAACCCAAACAAGTTTTATAGCAATAAGGATGTACAGATAAGAAAGACAGAGCTGAAGAATAACTAAAGAATGTCACTCTTCAGTTCACAGGCAGCAGTTTCATAGTATGACATGAACTAAAATTACATACTTTCCACAGAATCTTTACAGATGCCAGGAAAATTATTACACGAAGATCAAGGGAGAAATGCAATCCTTATCACCAACTTTTGGATAGAAAACTGATTTTTCTTAAGCCACTTTATTCCTCCTTTGTTGCATCCTTTCCCATCATCCTATTACTTTTTCCTTAAAAATAACAGCATGTAAAAGTTAACGTAGAGGCAGGTGCATCATTACTCAGATTTTACTGTCTGTCCTCATCAATGGCATGATCATAGAATCATAAAATCATTTGACTTGGAAGGGACAACTAAAGGCCATCACACCAACCCCTCCACAATGAGCAGGGACACCTGCAGCTCCATCAGGTGCTCAGAACCTGGTCCAGCCTGACTCCGTGTGTCTCCAAGGACAGGGCACCCACCACCTCTCTGGGCAGCCTGTGCCAATGCCTCACCATTCTGGCTGTGAAAAACTTCTTCCTTATATCCAGTCCACTTATAGTCTGAAATCATTCCCCTTGTCCTGTCACAACAGACCCTGCTAAAGAGTCAGCTATGTTATTCCCAGTCCGATTATTCCTTAATCTGACTGCACAGTAAATATATAATGACTTCATTGTACAGGGTTTTCTATACATACATTTCATATTTTCATGTTAAAGGGAAGTTTAAGTTATCCCTGAGTTCTTAAATATGCAGATCACATACACCTTGTAAAGATTCTGCATTTGACATTCTTCTAAATGGCAACATATATGAAAATGCATGTGTCAAAGTCATGGTATGGATTTTAAACAAGACTAACACAATTATTTCTCTAATATCTTCTCAGGGTACCACTGAAAGTGCTTACACAGCGTTTAATGTCTCCAATAGCAGCATCAGCCATAGAACTTATGTAGACAGTACTTAGAGAAATAAGATGATGAAGCAGAGATACTTCCAATTCCAGCAGCTTCAGATTTACCCCTATGATGATATATAGCTATTGCACGCAATAAACAAGCAGAAAGCATGATTAACTTTTCAGCTTGCATAATGTAAGACACAGCAAGTCACAGAAAACCATGCTGGCTACTGAGCAGATCTATTTTCTTTTACAACTGGAACTGCTGATGGATGTTGGTGTCTTGAGAAACAAGGCTAGAAAACTAGATTCACAGTCCTCCAGCTGAGGATGTTTATTATCTGGCTCTGACATTACAAAAAGGAATTGCAGACTAAACAAAATATATTTTAAAATCCGTAGTAGAATATATGTATTTACGTTGGTCTGAAATGGGGTCATTACATTTCTCCCTGCTTCCCCATGGCCAGTAAGCAATACATCAACTATGTTCCATGAAAGATATTCCTCATGTAGATTCACATATACACTGGCAAATTAAAAAGAATGGGCAAACTCACCTGATACACATGAAAAGTAAACATTACATTTCTAATGCATTCATTCACTTTTACCTATGATTTAAAACAACATGGTTTATATCAACAGGAGTTTTATTCTAAGGCATCAAAATCAATGTAGTTTTCTCGCCTGGACTTATCTTTAAGCCCCAGTTTTCTTACTTTATGTTTCTTAAGCAAGCTTTAAAAGAAAAGTCCAATAACTCAGACCTTCCAGCACCATAAGCAATGTGACAGACTATCTTTCTCTTCACTGAACCACTCTAAAGCCACAAGCAAATGTCAATTCAATGGAAATAGAGCAAAGTTCTTTAGAGTACACACTTATCTTCACTTTATCCTCCCTTGCTAAATTAACCTTTTTCACAAAGACATGTGCACTTGTATTATGGTGTTTGGAATCTGCAAATAGGAACACATATAATGCTTTCTTTGGTTGGAAATAACAGAATTCCATAAACAAATCATGGATAAGGAAAGTCTACAAAACAAAAGAAAAATGTTCTATTTGTTTCCAATGCATACTGTAGATTACAAATGCTAAATTATTTTCAAAATCTTAATTTTCCAAAATCAATAACTAAAAGCTTCAGGTTTTTCTCTTCCTCAAATAGGTATTTTTTGTAACAAATTAAAATGGTAATTGATGTCCTACAACTTTAACTAGGTCACCATAAGCTAACATGTATGCTATGTCCCCGAAACAACGTTTTGGAAAGTATCACTTTGCTAGAATGATTTGAGCTAACAGTTAATTATTACATATCTGATTCCAAGTCATAGAGGAACTAAACAAAATGGCCTTTACAGCAGCCCTCCCACACTGACCTGTACTAATGACACTCACTCTTTTGTCAGCTGCTCAGAATCTCCTGATTTTGTCCTGGAGACTCCCTTAAACTCATAGCCCTGTAACTGTTGCAGATAAACTGTTCAGCTGATTTTTCAAAAGTCATTATGCCCATTTTATTTCTGACCAGGAATTTTTTATTTATTTTTTAACTACTGAGTCACTGTAAATTTTGTAAAATTGACGTTTTGAATGAATTTTACTTTAGGAAATTTAGATTTGCCCAATGCCACAAATGTGGGAAATATTCCAGAACGCCACATGGAATGCTGATCAAAACCAAGGTATCTGTTCCTTCCACTATACAGGGATTTTATGCAGTTACATCATTTTACATTCTGGTGGGAACAAGGAAAATCTTATACATCAGCTTGATTTTGACAGTGACCATCTTAAACTTTGATACACGATACGGAAATTCTGCGTCTCCAAATGCTAGTATGACAAGTAGGATATTCCAGCCCAAGAACTGTTTGAGAAGATATTCAGCTGCGTATTATGTGGATTTTTTTCTTTTTTCCTAAACAATAAAATCTCCTTCCAAAATTATCTGTGGCTGAATATTTTAATTTGAAAATAAAAGACTTATGGCAAATTATTAATTTAATTTCACAGGAAACTGGCTTTATAAACCTACTCTCTGGAGAGCATTTGCCATGAGTCATCGTATCAAGTTGTGTCCCTTTGTTAATTTTCTTTATTAAAGTAATTCTATGTGACTACTGCACTCAGTTAGAACTGATTAGAAATCAATGCTTGAGCCAAGGTGTTTAAAATAGCTCCTTTACCTTTTTATTCTGTACCTAGGGTATTTAACAATATATTTTATTTACTTAATTGCTGCGGTTTACTTATATTTTCTCTCAAACTCTGATACCTCAGCTAAAAACTGTTACAGCATGTTTTTAATATCTCCAAATCCTGACAATAATTAAGAAATATTCTCCTAACTTACTATGCATTTGTATAGCTACTAAGTCTTACACTTTCAGAAGCAGCTTCAGTCCATCTGCTTCATTTACGTATGTATGTATACCACATGACTTATAGAGCAGTAGGTTATGGCTTTCCAATTCCCTGAAATGAACATCGCTCATAGTAAAAGCAAAGTCCTCATGTGAAAACCATGCCCCAGTGTTCAAGGATTTCAAAGTAAATCTTGCCATTTCACAGAAATAGCTGCAGTATCCTAATTATGGTATTTTATGATTGAGGCCTTGAACCATCAAAGTTCTTAAGTACGTGCTTAACTTTTAATTCAAAAGAAGCGTTCACCTGTTAGAAATACATAAATACTTTGATGAATTGTGAACAAGCAATGAGAAAAGGGACAATAAAATGTACTTATGTAATAAATACTCTGAAACCTATTTCAATAACTTGTTCCATCCACTTTCTGTGCAGTTGCAAAAATCAGAGGCTGCAAGTGTACTTTGATTTACTTATGCTGAAAGTGAAGCCAAAGCACTTAAATCCACTTCCTCTTCCCTCTCTTCCCTTCCCCAAGGACAGGCAGATCTGTCCTGTCTTTCACTGTGCAAAGCCAGCCATCTAGCTTGAGACACCAGTGCTCACTTCACCTGTTCTTCTATGAAACACCTGAGAGGACACATGATTAAGAATCAAAGGTGACAATACTTCAGTGAAGTTAATCATGACATTGGGAAAAGTTACCTTAACACTCTAATTAGGACACCTGTCTAACTAAATCAAAATTCCCAGGTAGCTTTTTTAAACAAACAGCAGTATACAAAAGTATTCCATACATTCCCTGGGCATTGTACCCTTCTCCTAAGAATAAACTCTCCATCTGCAATGAACTCTGCCTTTATTTGTGCTCCTCTCTTTTTTCTTTCACTTTCCACATTCATTTGAAACTCTTCCATTTATCAAAAAAATTTTCTGGTGTTCAAAATAAATAGGCCTGATTTTACCTCTTTCATCTTGATTTTGGCTTTCATTTTGACTTACCTACTTTATTCTCGTGTGTCACTTTAGATTAATTTGTTATGCTAAGTGCTTGCCAAATAAATAATGAGCTTTCAAATGAGGCCATATGTAATAAGGCAAGGATTCAATTATTCCTAACACCATTAACATTTTACTATTGTATCAGAGCCTTGGCTGAAAACACCTTTAGGATTTCCAGGAGTTTCAGTATCTTACTTTTGAACCATAGCTACTGCTAAGACATTAGCAATCAATGATCTTTAATAAAAACAGAGGGGGCAACCAGACATTCTATACGTCCCATGTTTCAGTTCAAAACCATCAGAAAATTATCAGAAACTGCTAAAAGCTGTTATGAAGAGAAGAAAGAGAATCTAATCTAAAAGTATGTGAAGAAGGATTTTCTTTTCTTTTCTTAAGCAATAAATGCACTCAAATTAATTTTGTTTCATATCTGTTTTGGTGATTCTATGATTATAATTGTCCTTAAAACTAATATTTGCATGAGAGCTGCAGGTAAAGTTCTTAGGTGCAGGCAGAGCCCCACTGTGTGAAAATTCTGTGTGAATTAAAGGTGACTCTCCTCTACCTTCCAAAGAGATGATAGACAAAAAGGACACAGAAACAGAAGTACAAGAAAATGAGGTCATATCACACAACTCGACAATGTGGAAGAACAGTTCATGCCTCCTACTCTCAGCCCCTGAAGGTGTCTTTGCCACAGTGTGAATGCCAATGTCTGGGCTGTGATAGTTGGAGGTAATGTAGCCTGTCTCCTGGGTTGGACTTCTTGACAAGTAAGATTTTAAAATATGCCAAAATCATTCACAATTTTCCTTTGAGAATTCTATCACCAAGAGCTAGGTGGAATATCATTTATTCAAACAAAAAAAAAAAATAAGCAGCTTCAAGAATCTGAATTTTTCCAGGTTTTTTTCTGCAGTCAGTCTGCTTGAAAGTGCAAAATTAAAGAGTAAAACCTGTTATTTGCTTGTATTTCACAATTCACATCCAAAATTACAACTCCTCCCAGTTCTAACTACATTATGTATGAAGATTATGGCGCAGCTACTTTGTCCATCAAGTCCAGTCTTCTGCAGTTCCTGAAAGCAAGCAATAATCTAGAAGGATCAGTATCTACCTTCCCTTGGACAATATATTTTCAACATCTTGGAAAATCGTAAAAACCATGTACACAAAACACACAACTATAAGGGAAATGCCAACATTGAGGTCTTATAAGTAGGAAGGAAATTATGAAACACTTTGAGGCCACATTACCATGATTAAGCACTAAAAAATGGGCACTAACTTCTGGAGATCTGGAACCTGAGAAGTCAAAAAATATGCCCTGAACAGCAGTATAGCTCCTGTCCCACAGTGTGAATGAGTCCCTGCACCTAGACAAACCCCAAGGTTTAAAAGTGGTGAAAGATCTCTCAAAGGGGCCTATAGGTGAATGCTGGCACTGAACACCAGTATCTTGTCATGACAGCAGTGAGGTTCAGGTGACACAGCCATGCTCCAAGGCATGTGCTCTATTATCCACTTTCACGG
This sequence comes from Callipepla californica brunnescens, assembly GCA_023055505.1. Taxonomy (NCBI): domain Eukaryota; kingdom Metazoa; phylum Chordata; class Aves; order Galliformes; family Odontophoridae; genus Callipepla; species Callipepla californica. The sequence goes on from JALIRH010000013.1 coordinate 9,665,626, forward strand.
AGGGATGGAACAATACTGCCCAGCAGACCAGTATCATGGTTTACTCATCATGTCAAACAGGGATAATGATCCTAGTAGAAAGTCGACAGCTCTTTAAAGATCTCTGAGCGGCTGTACATTTCAGGTCTTTTATAAACTGCTTTTAACTCTGCCAAATAAACAAAGAACTGTATGAGAGCACAGGATTATCACTATTGATCTCGGTACTGTGAAATTGGGTCACAAATCATACCACTGACAAAACCTAGCAAGCAGTGAGGTTTTGCAACACCATCTAAAGTATAGTTCTTCCTTATTCGGGCATTACATTAATTTTCTGCCAAAACACAACCTAAAAACAAGATGTATGTAAATCATTACATTTAGACCCTATGTTTGAAGGGTCTTCAGCTCAGATATATATTGCAGTAGATGCTTTTCCCCTTTTCTCTCTTCCCAAAAAGTTTTTCTTGCTTGTTTAGCTGGATTGTTTTCAGTAGGTTTGTGTGCTGAGAAAATTGAATTATACTTGCAAATGCCCCCTTACTGGTACATGCACGCATGCAGTACTAGCCAGAATACAGCCCTTGGCACTAACAACCTGACAGCAAGGGAATGATATTTCCATTTGCAGTAAAAGAGTTAATGGGAAAAATCCACGTTCAGGGCAGTCATCTGAGGTCAAAGTCTGTGAGATAGTTTGGGGGCCAAATTGTATTTCTGTGTAGAAAACAAACTGCTTTTCATATAATTTCAAAGTACAGTACTAGCTATTTTCCAGAAAACCTGAAGTGGTAGTGCAAGTAAATTTCAGTGCACTCATTAACTAGCAAACTAAACCTTCAAGTTAGTTTGTTAAATCTAATTACCTTAAATTCAGTCATTTCTTTTTATTAGCCATTTTATATTGCTGTAGCAATTATAGCCAAGTATATCTGCATGTGGATTGGCAATGTAAGAAGTGTTCTTTGCACAACATTTGTCACAGAAAAAGTGGACTTTAGAGAAACTGCTTCTATGTGATTGCCACTGACTACTCTTGGAAAGTTTACAAAGAATAAACCAATTACTTTAACATTCATAGATCTGTCCAAGAAAAAAAAATGCTGTGCTGTGAGAGAGGTGAGCAAATAAAATGTAAAACATAGGAGAAACCCTAGTAAATAGGAGCGGGAGATTTTGATTACTTGGTACTGGAGTGGAGTGCATTAAAGAGAAGATACAAGACCAGATTCAGGTGGATTTGTTATGAGACTGGTTTGAAACTACATAGGTTATGTGTGAGTACCTAGCAGAAAGACACAAATAGTACCGTTATATCTGAGAGGTATGCAAAAAATAATAATAATAACTGATATGAGTAGAGAAAATTCTAAAGAACAGCTATTTCCACTTCAGTAAAGTCAATCTCTCAAGCTTGTTCAATTATAATCACTACTTATTCATGTCAATCCCCCACTAACTTTAAGTAGTTTTACCTGAAGAAAAACTAGGAACAAATATTGGACAAAAATCTTACACCATCTGACAATAAAAACAAAAAAGATTTTATAGTAAAATACCAGTGCACAAAACAAATCTAAAACAAGTCACAGAGCTGGGGGCTGAAAGCAGGTGAGGCAGAGGCAGGAACTCCCCTTCTGCAAGAAACTCAAGTGGAAATTGCCACTAGAAATGTATGAGACCTACGCAACTTATAATTTATTTATTATCATTAGCAATGTAGCTGTCATGTCATCAAAGACACTTAATAAGAAATGGAAAAGTCCCATTAAGGAACACAGGAGAGTGAACTTGACAGCTAAGGGGAAAGAACAAAATAGTAAAAAAGAAACCCACGCTTCATAATCCTGATTTTACATGTCTCAGGCACTGCAGCAGACAACTCCTTAAGCCAACAGCAGTGAGAATCCTACCTGCAGTCCCCGCAGCATGCCCAGAGGCAGGACTCAAGGCAGGACTAGCATGTGGGGAGCTGGAGCCAGGTTTGCACGCCACACAGGCTGTGACATTTTTCACCACATGGCCACCATGGGGAAAGACTTGTGGCCAGACAGGCCGGGTTGTTACCTGGGCACCAACACAATCTCTGGCAATACAGAGCTCTCTTCCCTGCTGACAAGGGAGGCTGGTGCACTCTCTCACCTCAGCTGCCATCTCACAGAACGCTCAGCAATGCCAATCCACACAGAGCACATCTTGGAGATGTGGAAGTATAAGGGCCGCTCCAGAAGTAATGCCCCCTATTTTATTACATTGGGCCACTGCTTTAGAAGCAGACATTGGAGAGATGGCAGTCGAAATTGAAACTTTCCACCAATATTCCATCGCATTTTGTTGCTGCGTGACAGAGGGCAGCAGAGGGGCAGTCTGACAGAATGGTTTCTGACACGGAAGCATGTATGAAGCAAAGAACTGAATTCCTCCCACTGACATTGCAAATACTCAGCAATCGTTGATGAGATACCAACCACAGATGCTGCATTTCAGTTCTTGTGACAGTGGGTCACCTCTGCTTGCGCAGCCTTTTATAAGCAAGCACGTGGGCTCTTGGTCATTGCTGGTGAAAAAGCACAGCTGATGGTGGTAACGGTTGAATAAGTGTTTTGAAGCCAAGAATTTGCTCTACCACATAGCATTATCATTTGTATCTCTTCTAGTTTGCAGAGAAATAAATAGAAGGCATCATTTTCTGAGCATTTCCAACATCCCAGAAGCCATTACAGCTTCTGAAGATACCCTACAGTTGAAGGAAGGCAGTGATGCCAGTACCTATGAAGGCTGAGGAGCAGCCGCGGCACCTCCTGCCCTACTGTCTCTGAGGCACCACAAGTACAGCCCAGACCTCCAACATCACCAGCTGAGGACCACAAAAACAGGACTAGGTGCAGAGATAAGGTGAGGCATGTGTACACAGGCTTCCAGAGACTTTAGCTTTGTGTGCAATAAACAAACACTTCATACAGAAGCATGTTCCAATATAATGAGAAAGCTGAGCTTTATTTTAAAGGAATTATTTTTTACAGCAACACTACCCAAACATACATCAGCTGACCAAGTGTGTTTTAAATGAATATTCCTCCTCTTGCATGCTATGTATTGATAGTTATATTTAAATACCAGGAACTGAAATATAAATTGTGAAGTTTTCTGGATGATTTGATGCCCTAGTTATAAGAATTCAGAAGCAACATGAGAATGCTGAGCCTACAACATACAACTTTGGTATTCCAGTAGAAGAGATATGAACAAAATGCAGAAATACAGAATTTTAATATGTTTATAATAAGCAAAGGAGAGGGTAATTGTGATCAGTGCTCCTGACACAATACAGCCCAGTAAACAGGGGCTTCCTCTTATCTAACTTGAATATCAAGCATCTAAAAGACAGTCAGCCAAAAGTATCTGTCCCTTTTCAAACAAATAAGTGAGACGAATGAATACCCTCAGCATATAACTCTTACAATAAATGGAATAAGTAAGAACTTAAATTATGTCTATGCTTATTTAACGAAAGGCACCACTCCAGGGAGTGTTGCTTTTCACTCTGCAGTTCTGTCAGGCTTATGCTTCCACTGTCTTCTCTCTCTCATCTCTTGAATTTTCTGACAGTGCGATAAGCTGATTCAGGAAGCTAAGACAGGACAAAACTAATACTTCAAAAAAATAAAAATAATTTCATCCCTATATTAACATGTGATAACATTAACTTCTCCATTGTGACATACACAGATATTCACAATGGCTTTTCTGCAGCCTTGAATGATAGAAGGAAGAAATTTGTGTAAGTTATCTATGATAGACTATTTTGTTTTACTATTTTGTTTTGTGTTAGAACAGTCAAATCACACAATATATTTCAAAGCTGAAAGGACTGAAGTAAAGTTCAAGAAAACCAACAGAAGTTTACTAACAGAAGTTTAAAAGAGAAGCAAGATATGAGCTATCTGTATATATTTTTCCAATAGTAAAGCCAGAATTCTAAAACATTGTAGCTAGTTTGACAGTAAACAAATTGGATAACAGTGGAAGAAAAATTTCACAGAAGTTGGCATATTACTCTTAATTAACATAGCTTGATTTCTTGATTTATTTTCCAGAATAAATACCTTACATGACATAATGAACTGGAGATTTATTTCTTAGTGACTGAGAATCAAAACAAATGTTGGAGGTCACATTTAGGGGTTTGTTTTGGTTGTTATATATAGACATAAAATTTAATAGCCCTTGCCACTTGCCTGAATTCAACATAAAATTCTAAGATGAGTTTAGAGAATGTATTAATTACTATATATTACTGTAAGAGTACAAGTGAAACTACGTGGAGATTACAGTGGTTTTCTGTTTTAGGGATTTCTTTTTGAATAGGGTAGTGAGACGTTTGATAGGTCATTGAAAGCTGATTAGTCAAAACTTAAATTTTTTGACAGTAACTGTCTTGTTCGATGAAATTTTAATGGAAATAATTCCAGGGTCTCAAAAATGGGTTGATTCCTGTTTTTATTGCAGAGAGGATCAAGCCACTTCTTGACTTCAAGTTACACCCAGAAGTATGAGAGATTTGGTGTTGAATATCTCTTTGCTTGATTTGTAGTACAGGTGGAATCTCTCCCTGTTTTCTTCTATGCTGAAGTCATATGCAACCACCATCAGTTTGTGGGCTATTTTATCTACTGCCACTTTCTATAAAGTTTTCATTAAAATACTTAAAAAGGACCCAGGTTTCTCCCAGTATAGATCTTGAAGAAATTACATAGATTTTAACAGTCTTTTTAATAGATGGTTGTTAACCTGGGCAGGAGATGGTTTTCTTATCCCGCAAATTTCCTTGAACTGGTACAGGTACAAAAAGTACCTGCCTTTCAACAACATTAGAGTCTCATTATAGGACATTCCTGGTCACCATCCATCCATCTCTATGCAAACCCTGGATCTGAATCAGAGGTCAAGAATCTTTTGTGGCTAGATACAATAAGAAAATGAAAAGTGACACCAATGCTTCTTTTCTTGCATAGATTGATTTGGCTTCTCAACCAAGACTCAGGAAATGTCTCAGCCATGACATGAATAATTTATCTGTCCCTACCTATAGAGGCTCAAATGCCTATCTCCAAACTTCCTGGCCAAGACTACAATACAATGAAGTTACATGGGACTGCTTGTAGCCAATACTGATGATGTTTCAATTCTTTAAAGAAATCTTGACAAATTCCTTAGAGAGATGTACGTATGGTGGGAGAAAGTATAGACGTAGAATACATAAGTTTCACATGAAATACATTCTCATAGATTCTTATTTTACATTAAACAGTTGCTTACTGCCTTATACAGTAGCTATTTTCTCTACAAAACTTCTTGCTTCTAGCTTCTCAGGTTGACTAGATAATGAAGATCTCCCACAGATGAGAATCAAATCTGAGGGAGATATCATGGCCCCTTATTTGGGGTTATAAATTTTCATGATGTGTCTAAGTCTGTTGTAGGATCTGGCTTTAGAATCTTTGTGCGTGATTTTAGAGAGGTAGAAAGGCAATGAATCAGGAGGTTCATATCAACTCCATCTAGCAGACTGGACAGAGGAATACCTCTTCTGCCTTTGCATTGAGGAGCATCCCTGAAACTATCATTGTGTTTCTCAGCTTTGTAACATACATTGATCTGAACCTGTCCTTTTTGCACTTTAATCTAGGTCCTTTCAGTAACTGAAATCACAGTGCAAAAACAGTTCTGAGTGAGCAGTGGTTCCGGCTTTATTATCAACAACTTCATGGATCAAAGAGAGCAGGTAAGCTGAGCCAATTACTGTTCTAGTAAAAATGCTTAAGATATCCAGCTGAAGCAAGTCCTATTCTCTGCATTCAATATATAAATATATTTATAACGTCCATACTCAAGGCAACCTGGGATATTACTGATTATAGGAACAGCAACTAATGCTTCCAGGAAAGATACAACATTGGAAGAAACCAAAATTAAAGTAGGAGTCTGCTTGAATACAGGGTCATGGCAGTAGAGGAAATAGAAGATAGTATGAATGCCCTCTAGTTATTCTCCTGTCTACTCAGAAAGCTCTGAAACTTAGGGACTGTTGAAATCCTGGATATCATGTGTTGGGAACAAAACATCTGATGATGACATTTGGGACAGGCTGGCTAATTTTGTGATATCTTTTGCAATTTGCCAGTTTCTGGAAGTAAGACAGTACAAGACCAACAACATCAAGCTACTGTAATATATTTCATTTTTACTTTTTGAGTCAGTGAAAATTAGAGGGAAAGAGGATATCATAAAACCAGCTAGATAATACACATTGAAAGAGACTTTAAGGGAGATGAGAGAATTGAAAAAAGAGAAAGACCAAAAGTACCTAATTTAGTTTTTTCCCAAAAACAGTTCTCTGGTATGAAAGTGTTTATAGATTACCCTGGGAAATTAGAAGATCTGAAATAATGTTAACTTTAATTAAGAATAAAAGAAAAAAAAAAAAGAACAAGGATAATTATGAACTAACCAGTAGAAAGTTCTTAGTGATAATACGCAGCTGAGATCAGAATAGTCATAATTTATAATCAACATCAAAAGAAGGAAAGATTAAGAAGAGCTCATCTTCAGGGAAGAGCTAGAATTTTGTACAGTTAATAGCATTTTCTTCATGTGAATGACTTTGTCAGAGAATACAATAAGCTGATCCATTAGACAGACCTATTCAATGTAAATCCACTTAATATTAATACCTAAAATGTTTTAAACCTTTTAGCAGTCATCATGCACAGAGCTATTGTTAAAGGACAGAACTAAGTTTGCCCCGTCTCATGCTGTCACAAAGCACAAGAACCAGGAATAGGAAAAGAATGGACAGATGGTCTTTTATGCTTAAATGAGTATGATAGTACAGTAGACATGTGTTTGACTGTTGCTGACTGTCAAAAACAAAAAAAGCCTCATTCTGCAAAATGCTCAACAGACTAGAAAACCATTCCACCTACAGTATTTGAGATCTTTAGAAGCTGATAGAAGGTACTAATGTGAAAGCAGTAAATAAGAGCAAATGGCAAAAGGTCCACACTTGTATTAGAGATGCCTTTTAGATCTATAAGGCCAGAAACTATATGCATATGAGAGTCACAGATTATCAGAGCTATCTTTGTCTTTTATCAAAACAAAGTTTTCCCTTAAAAATCCAGTTTTTAGCTGAAAAAAAATCATTTTAACGTTCTAATATTCATTGCTTCTGAGAGTTTCTGAGGCTTCCCATGTTCCTGACATGATTCATCCTGAAACCAAGAATGCTAAAAGATGTTACATTGATTACATTATCCAAGAAAGAGACAGCTGGACATCTTTACCACAAAGAATTCCTAGCTTCCCTCCCTACAAGCTAACTGATTTCTTTTACATCTTCTAGAGTTTGGATGAATTTCTTAGGACAATCACAACTTCTCTTCCCCATGAAGACTTATATAAATCATACTTTAAAAATAAATACCTTCTTCCAGATGAGCTTTCATCACTGATAAAAACTCCCAGTACTGCCCAGTGACAGGACAAGAGACAATGAGCAGAACAAAAATGCAGAAAATTCCATTGAAACATGAGAATTACTTTCTCCTTCCTGCACTTTATGAACTTTTTCCCCTTTCAGAATGAATAATGAATTGCATTCAACAACCTTTAATGCTGACTTCCATTCAGTTTCAGTCTGTGTTAGCTGCAGTTTTGCTTGGTAGTACTGTTGCCTGGTGAAAAATGGTTATTTAGACAATTTATTCTCATGCCTTTGATTCCAACCTCCCTTTTCCTCCGCTTGTTTATGTATAGTAAACTGCCCTTGTTTCTAGATCTTACCTTGTTGGTCTCATATCTTTTTCTAACCTAAGACCATACTGAAACCTAACCACTGATACTTCAGATAGCAGTACTTTCCCATTCCATCTATTAAAAAAAATTACACAAATATCCTGAAAAAGACTGATGTGCTTTCATCTGTTGCTTTTTTGTTTCACTTATTGGTGGTTAATGACTCTAACGAAAGTATCACCTCTTCCTTTTAAGTTATATTCAGCAGTTTTGAAAGACTACTTCCTTTCTAAAATATATCATAAAGCTTTAGATTAATGCATTATTTCTTAGAAGAGGGGTGTACATAGGAATATGTTGGAAAATAAAACAACCACAGGCCTAACTTTCTGTAGTATGATATTCTTCTCAAGTCCATAGAAATCTTTTCATTGACTACACTGGTGCTTTGTTTGGATCTTCTACCAAAAAAAAAATAGGGAATATATTTCTGAAGAAGCAACAACACCTGCACATCAGCAAAGGCAACAAAGTGGCCAGCATTTTTCTTTTTCTTTCTATTAGCTTCACTTTATAGCTTTTCTCTAGGGATACATTTTAAGAAACAGCTTTAGTATTCTCAGTGTTAGAACTAGAAAGCTTTTGAGAAGCTTCTGTTTATTCCTCAATAATACTTTAGCAGTACATAGCTGACATAGTACACTATTAACATCTTCAGGAAGTCTGACATAAAGCCCAAGTCATAAAAACTAAAAGCTCATTTTTTTCCCCAAAAAACTTCAGGAAAGGTACTGCAATGCAGTGGTCACACTGACTCTGCGGAACAAATTATGCTTAACTATTGTATTTTTTTAGTCCTCAGTTTCACATTGGTCATCTCTCAAGTGTACTTAAAGAAGGCCAGAAAAAGAACAGATATGCTTATAGAGCTGTGATTTAAGAATGAAAACCTGGAGAGTTAAATGTTCCAAATCACCTTCTGTTTACTTCTACCCCATGTGTAAATATACTAAAGTCATCAGGTAATTGAAAGACAAAGAAATATCAAGCTATTAGAACAAACATCAAACACTTATGAATGTTAAAATTCTTTAGCATTACCCAGCAGGGCTTTCTTTTCTTTTTAATCTCCAGTTTGATAAAAAGGTATCAGACTTTTAGTGACAATACAGAAGTCAATAGGAGGTATGATCATTAGGCTGCATACAGGCTCTCTACCAGAAAATACTGCATATCTCTGCAAGATTGCTCTAATTCCTTGTATTATAGGGAAACATCAAAAAGTAGGTACAAGACAAAAACTTACATTGTTCCATCAATGAAATCATAACAGAGACCAAGAATAAAAGCATATATTTCAATCAAGGAATCTATAGAGGATTTTAAGTATACTCAGGTTAAGAGTTTTGCTAGACACGGACATAAATCCCGTTACTTTCTTTCATGGTTGTTTGTAAATAACTCCTGAAATCTTGTATCTTATCTTCAATATCATCACTGAAATGATTAATGCATTACAGTCAGGTAGTTCTGTACAAGGAACAGCTACACCATGACCAATCAGTCACCAGCACTGTGATCTCCACAATTTCCCTGGCCTGCTTGGGAGACATGAATGATGACCTCGGGATAAAGAATCAGACAATTGGTGATTCTGAAAACTTTTCCATTTTCTTCCCAAAGGAGATCTTACCTCTCTCAGTTCGCATTAGCAAGGAGCCCTCTCGAACTGGAGATTCGCTACTAGCTCTATCTTTGATCCCTCTCCTAAAAATGTTTTTTAGTACTATCATAAAGATTCCTTTAGTCTAACCTCTTGAGAAAGAAACCCACTGCAAATCTTGTAGCTGTCTAAAAGATATTATAGGTTTGATGCTGACTCCCAGCTCTCCAATGCATTAAAACTCAAGTACATTTTTCAATTTTAAGGAAATTCAACAGCCCGCCCTATTCTACCTCTCAAAACTTCCTGGTGCACCATATTTGTGATTGAGGTACTAGCTTTTATTCCCTGCTATTTGACTTTTCTGTGTAGCACTGGTATTTTTCCTTTCATACACAGTAAGGGATTCTCTAAGTGCAGGAAATCATCTAAAGATGCACGCCACAGTGCATGAAAAACTCACAATGAATTGAGTGTACCTGTTTTATTGGTGCTGCTCACATTGTTACTACAATGGTGACATATGTATGAACACTGCTGTGAAAATAATGCCTCCTGTTTTATTATGTTGCTTCATGATATCAGAGGTCCATGTTTGTAGTATGGTAGTAGTGGCCCCCATGCTCCGTACACTGGATCTCTGTGCATTTTTTGCATCAACTCAATTAAACAGTTCTCTATTTCCTTCATTAGTTTTCAAAATCAATATTTACCATCTACACTCGATGGGCCTTGTAAACTTTCATGTATCATCTTCTAGGTGCAGCATGCCATCAAGGTTTCTATCAAGAAGACCACAACACTCAATTTTTAGAATTGCAACTCATTTTGGAGTATTATTTGAAAGCATTAAGTTTTAGTGAAGCTCATAGGTAAAACTAGGGAATTGAGGTTGATAGTTTCCAAATTGATCTAATCAGAAACAGGATATCTTTTCACTCTGAAATGACAGATGCACAACCAATATTTACAAATAAAGGTGGTAAGGGTTAATGAATTGTCATCAGATAGTTTCAAAAATTATTTTTCTCCCGTTTATGGAGTCATTAGATAAAATTTAATTCCTGGATGGGCTAGAATAAAGCACTGAAAAAAGTAGAAATTCGAAGATTTGTTGAAGAATTATAAAACCTCCAGGTCATGAAAGCAAGTATAAAATGTTATTACTTCAAGTGTCATTGCTTCAAACCTTACCTCTACTCCTGTTCATTCAGTTAATGAAAAGAAATGGAATCATTCTGCACTGAGAACTGTTAATTTGACACCATTTCGAACAAAAAATGATTTGCACTGTGAGGAGACAAAAAAAGAGGAATGCCATGCAATTGGAAATTCTAATTCATTGACAGCGAAGAGGAGTGAAACTCCTTAGCAGTAACTACTCCATTCATGGATAAAGACTACATTTTCTTGTGCTTTTCATACATAAAAGGCAAAAAAAACCAGATCAATCCTTCCTCAGAGGACATGTAGAAAATAAATACAGTCAGAGATAGAGTGATGATAATACACCCCTTACTGGTGGGCCTTGTAAATTTTTTTGCTTGTATGCAACTTGGGTAATTTAGGGTTAAGTTATGCCAAAAGGTGATAAAAGATGAAGAATGAAAGGAAATGGTCATAGCTGGAGATTTAATAACAAGACGTCACCAGACAGGCAGGGCATAAAATCCACTCACATACAAAGGAATAACAGTAACACCATGTACATGCTAAATTTATTCTAATATAGATAGGAATGAGAAATTAGATGACAAGGTTCCTCTGATTCTGAACTCAGTTCACACTGATGTTCCTTCCTGCAGCCTCAGTGACACTCTTCAGTTTAAGAATCTGAACCTTGGAAAAGATTTTCTCTGATATTCAGTCCATTTCTAAGTGTGTTGTACTCTCATAAACATACATTTGATTAAGAAAAAATACTAGAGGAAAAGTCTTCAAACTATAATTACACTATATTTTTATCCTGCTTTCTGGGCAATATGTTTCTGCTGAGACCTTTAAGCTATAGAACCTTAAAGTACCTCCTCACTTCAGGACTGAAAGCTTCCAATTCTCTCGATGTACAGCAAACACTGAGTTTGTTTGGCAAACAACTTGAAGCATGAAAAATTTTCACTAAGCATATTCAAAAGTTTTTATAGCTGGTCTCAATGTCTTTTTGAGACCAGCTATATAATTGATTTAATGCACATGCTCAGACCTGAAGGTCCCTTCTCTGCCTTTACTTCCCCCAGATAAAATGCCAGCTTCTGTATTAAGTTACTTGAATCCAAACTAATAACAAAAAACTAGATTAAAATTGCTATATTACAATACAGTGAACCCATGCCAAATGTTCCTTGTGTGGATGTCCCTTCAAGGAAGCAGAGGTTGCACTTACAACTTCATTTGTTATATTATTTAATATTAGGAATCACTTATGCATTGAAAACTGGTTTGTTTTTTTTGTTTGTTTTGTTTTGTTTTTTGAAATATTGACTAGATGATCTACAGGTCCCTTCCAACCCCTACAATTCTGTGATTCTTTGATTCTGTGCTTTCTGCACTGCTCTGATTTTTAACAAATATAGTTAGTAGCAGTTTAATAAGCATCATGACAAAAATCAACAGAAGTAATTTTAAAAGCTGGAAATATATAATCAAGTTAACATCCACAGCTTAGGGACTACATGTATTACTACTTAGTAGTAAAGGTTAAGAAAATCTGTTAGTAAGAAGAGAGAAGAAAGAATTGAGTATTACTAAGGTACACTGGCTATTCACTCAATGTCAATTATTCATGTATTTTAACAGCTTAAAAAGTATTATTTGTAACATCCAGTAGGTGAGTTTCTATAGAAAACTTTTACTCTACAATAGCTTATACATAAGATGTGCTTCAGTCATTTAAGGATTTCTAAATTCTTGAAACCATCAGCTCTAAAAAAAAAAAAAAAAAAAAAAAAAAAAAAAAAAAAAAAAAAAAAAAAAAAAAAAAAAAGCATAAACTCTTTGGTTTCCTTTTGACCACTTAAACGCTGTCAGAGAATATGAATTTCCCAACATATCTCAAGGGTTTCTTATGTGGAGCCAAAAGAATGACAATAAGTCACATCATCACAAAAATGGATTAGCCTCTTCTATCTGTAGGTGAAAAGGGCATTCTTGCAGGAAGCATTTTTAGACACCCATTTCTAAAATGAAGATTGACTTCTGAATTCTACTTCAGCTGAATGCAAAATTGACCTGACTTTATATTTAGCCCAGCTCAGAGCAGGTGGTTGGGCCATGCAACCTCCAGCAGTGAGTGTCCTGCGATTTTGATACGTGGAAATGCAATGCCAGCTTAAGAATGTGTGTATTATATCCCTGTACAGGCTTGCAACTGTTCATCTTTCCCCTGCATCAACTTTTTTTTTTTTTTTTTATAAATGACACATCTATCTTTTGAAGATCATTTTCTCCATCACCACTGCAACACTTATGCTAATCAAAACTGCACCTACACAGGCTATTTAGTATCTCTCCAAGTGCAGAAACAGCATTCAGGCTGCTAATGAAGGATAAATTGAATGTTACCCTGAGGATATAACTATCCACAGAGTAGAGGGCACAGCATTAATATTTCTGCCTTTATTCTTATTACTGGAAAATCACTTTCAGAAGCAAGTACAGCACATGGAAGTCTGTCTGTCCTGAAAGCACAGGAGGTGCTTGCTGCCATGCTAACTTGTGTGCTTTTTATGAACATAGAAGTATAGAAAGTTTAAAAAATCTAAATCCTTATATCTTGAACAGGAGAACCAGGTTCTCTGACTCAGAATTCTAATAACCTTACGTACAATAGTATCAGACACTAAAAAGCTATGCATAAACATCTCAGTTACATTCCATATCACAAATTAATTGGATCACTTGCATAAATATATTTCCCCATAGGGATTTTTGGGTTTGAATACCTGTTTTCAAATTTAACTGTTAGTAGAATTTAGTCTTTTTTTTGGAAAGCTAAAAAAGAACTGCGGATTTTTTTTTTCCCCATATTAATGCATTTTAAATCATCAAATGAGATGCTTTATACAGGAATGCAACTAGCTCAGATGGTTTACTAACCTGGAGCTAATACTCCTTTTAACTCATATTAACCAGAAATCTTCTTATGTTGTCTCCCACTGCACATCATAGTAGAAACCTGACTTTCTTTTTATTATCCCTCAGCAAAAAATTAAACAATGGCATAGAGTTTCACAGAACTCAGCACCTTTATAAAGATTAAATTTGCTATTTGAAATTTAAAGCCAATAGCTTTAAAGCTTCTTATATACTGCAACTTTAAAAAAAAAAATCTGTTTAAATAAAATTCCAGTAGTAAAGTACCACAGAGTAAAAATGTTCCTTTAATAACTTCATCAGAAGACAAGCACCTAAAACAAGATCCTTTCTAGAGAATAGAAAGTAGCTAAATCTGATTACTTAAACTCTAAATAGCGAGGGGGAACAGAATTTGTCACACAGCAAGAAATTGAGTTCAGATTTATTTTAGAGAGCAGAACAGAACTTGTGATGTATTCAGATTATAAAAAACGGTGTCCACAATGCCTAGTTTTATGAAGAAAACTGTAAATTAGCCAAAGTTAATTTTAGCCTTTGTTAACTAACTTCCACCTAAAGTTAGGCTTGCTTGATTTACTGGTAAGGCAAAGTAAGATCAATGTCCATTGTGGAGTAGAAAGACTACAAAAAAAAATCTAAATACATCAAAATAGAGAAGAATGCTATGTAAATGTAGTTAATGACTTCATTGTGTGCAACTTTTTTGCACACCAGTTATGTGGTCAGTGATGGAATGAGTTATCTGGCTATTGAGACTGGTTCAGTGCTGACAGCCATTGCCAAAGCTATTATACCTGTGGTGGAGATGTGAGGAGTAGAACTGTCTTTTTCTTATAATGGGTAATGGTGAAGGATATGCCCAAGCTATTAGAAGACCGAAGAAATAAGAGAAGAAACATTAGAGCTCAGGAAAGCAACTGGGTTTTTTTTCCTTGTTGTTCACTGTCATGAACCTGTGCTTTATGATCCAATTAGCTTTGCCAGGCTTTGTTACAATTGTTTTTTCCAATTTCCAGAGAGGTTTTTCACTTTTCTGCCTGAGAACTACAGTCCTGAAACTTTACAAGTCAGCAAAAGTACATTCTAGTCGCTTTAATGAAACTATAGAAAAAGCTTCCACTGATTATCTTGACATGATTCTTTGCAATGTGCTTTTACATTGAAGTGTCCTATAGAAAAAAGAAATTTGAAAGTACGAAAACCCTTTAGCTAGGAATGAATATAGACTACATTATAGTTATTTATATTAGTAGTATTTGGTCTGGATGGTTTTCTCTGAATTAAATCATTAACCTAAGTATTAGGTTACATTCAACTCTTGTGTCCTGAAACTTTTCCTATTCTTTCCCCACTGCTGCCCACTTATTTGACTACTTAGATCTTTCAGTCTCAGTAGAGACCATTGCTGCACAAACTGTAACCTTCACTGCTACAAAATTAGTTGCTTACTTTCACACATTTTTTGCTTTAGTAGAGTGCTAAAAAAATCT
Organism: Callipepla californica brunnescens; assembly: GCA_023055505.1. Lineage (NCBI taxonomy): Eukaryota > Metazoa > Chordata > Aves > Galliformes > Odontophoridae > Callipepla > Callipepla californica. The sequence continues at coordinate 9,680,653 of JALIRH010000013.1, forward strand.
TGAAATATGTTTTAAATGTCCAGATTCACAGTGATCTCAGAAGCGAGGTATTGGTGTTAGGATGGGTTATACCAACAATCACCACCACCTCCACACTGACAAATCATTTGCTGCATAGAATTCATTTGATGTAAGCATGGGTAACAGCCAGAGAAAATCTCAAATCCTAGGTTCCATGCTGCTCTGTGTGCAGCAGCAAGCAGACTATCATGGTTTAAGAAGAAATCAGGATTCCCCTTCAAGTTCCCATGTTGTAGTGATGTTTTCTTTGTGGCTTCCAACATTTATGTAAGTAAAAAAAGTGAAACATTGCTAGACATTGATAGGTGAACATGTTAATAACAGTGGAAATTATCTATTCCTCATTTCTACGAATCCACAGATGTGAGTTCCTAACATACAGAAGATACTAAACAAAAAACTGGTTAGAAGTGTATCTTTTAATGGTGAAACTGACTTTAAGAAACCTAGCTTATGGTCAACTGTTTATAAATATGAACCTAGAAGAGAAACCACGTTTCTTTCATTATGTTAGCTGTGATAAAAAAAAAAATTGGGATAATTTCTTCTTTCTCACATACAAAAATACATCTAAGTGACTTTTAGCAAAAAAATTTTTGAAGAAAAAAACCTCACTTGTGGCTTTGAAGTCACAGCTTTCATCCTGTAATGCCTCAAAGTAACTGTAATGCCACATGCTAAAAAACCAAAACCCCATTTCCCACCCAACCCCTCCCCCACAGAGCTACTAATTTATATTTCTCTGAAAAATTGTATGATTTAGACTGAAAATAAGTGGAAGAATATAAACTAGTTTCTTTCATTTGAAGGGAGTTGAAATTTCCAAAGAGTAAAACAAGCACAAATTTAGGGAATGTCAAGGAGCAGACAAGAAGGGACAAAGTGTCAAAAAAGAGAAGAAAAGCTACATTGGTAAAACATACTGCACAGACATCAAAAGTTTAACGGACTTTAGAGGCAGTCCAGATAGATTGCTCCCTTATATATACACCCATTGAAGACAGATCCTCCATATAAGTAAAATGAACAATTGCTTCTATGTTGTGGTGTATTGAAATGCAAATAGCAAATGAAGTAACTTTTTGTGGGTTTTCCTGTTTTTTCTGTTGTTGATGAGAATTCACATCAACAATGTACAGTCAGGATTTTTCAAGGTTAATCTAATTCCATTAATCATTATTTAAATAATGTTTATTTGGAGTTCATGTTTATACTAAACTAGTATTTAAATTTTAAAAAGCCTTTTAAGTGTTTACTCACAAACCAAAGTTCTCATCTGTTTTCATTTGCAAAAACTACTGCACAGTATTCAGTTTAAGCTAATTTTTTCAAATAATATAATGTCCCAAAATATTGGTATTTATTAAATTGAGTTTTTTCTTCCTTGAGAAATCATTTTTCTTCTATGCTACCTTCTTTGATTTATGATTCATATCTTCCACACTTGGAATTATAATTCAAACTCCATAAATTTACTGGAGTTTTAGTTGTAAGAAATATAAGCAAAACCACTTTTCTACTCTGTTCCAGCTGTGTACTTCCCATGCTTATTTTCTTTTAAGGTCTGAGCGTTTAATAGGATTTCTGTCTGTTTGCCATGCTGCTTTTTCTGACATTTCTTATTTCCTTTCCTGGCTCCTGTTCAGACTCCAAACCACCAACCACTCAACGCCTTCTAAACAAATAATTACATTTACAAGGGTCCAGAACTCCTGCTAAGTTTCATTTTATTCATTCTGAGTTTCTGGAAGGTGAGGAAAGAAATGTCTTTCTTGAAAATCAATTAGAAGAAAAAACATGCTGCCAAAGCAGCTTTGCACCTTCAGATCTATAAGCAAATTAAAGCAGCTGTTTTGATACAAACATCAGAGTCAGGCTCATCTGCATCTATTCTTACTCTACTATCCCTAAAAATACTTTGTTTGCAAGTATTATTTCTGGTACCAATAAAGGGGCTGAATCAGTAAAATCAGCCAGCTGCCCAGATACCTGTATACATTTATTCTAATTCTATGACTTTCTTTGTCATTCCTCTTCCCTAAAAATAATGCTATTATTTCTGATCAGTGAGGGAAGTCAAGATCTGCTACTACTGTGGCTCCATTTTCCACTGACCAAGGCAGTTCACCGAGTTAGTGTGTGTTCTGGACATCCTCGATTTCCCTCATCTGGATTTCAGTTTCCAGAAAACGACTGAAATTAACTATTAATGACTCCAAAGGCAGGCATTAGAATTCCTTTCTAAAGAGAAGCTTTTGTTCTTCTATATTTCTTGTAGTTTGCTCTCTCTGTATTTGAAATAACATCTCACATTTCTTTTTGTAAATCTGCATGAGCATGGTAACAGAAATGAGCAGAATGTGAAAAACGCAAGACTGGCATCTGAAAAAAGTGATTGCTGACTGCCATTAATGAACAAATAGCATTTTTTTAGAACTGTTCTTAATTAATAAGAAAACTGTTAAAGGAAGGCAGTCATTGACCATCCGTAGTCCCTAGCATTCAACTGTTAGATAAGATACTTGTAATGAATTGCTTTCTAAAAATATTATTTTGGGGCCCAAAGGAAGCCATTAGAAAAAAATGTAACAGAAGACCATAACTCACAAACAGGTGAAGGGTGTTGCCCCTTCATAAATATTGTAACATCAAAATCAAAGCTTTGAAGATTCTTGTCCAAAGATGCACAAGAAGGCATTAGTAGCATAAAGTTAAAATCTGAAGTGAAATCCCTAACACCTGATCTACCATTTCCCTCAGAGATCAGCTGATGTATCAACAACTGGATCCATGTCTACATGGCTGTAACTGGGAGCATCAACACTGAATACCACTTTTTCTTCAGACCTTCTTGTAAATGTCTGTTTATAGCAACGTTCAGTGGAGTGCTGGCATATCTTTATAAAAAAGTACTCAAACACTTGCATCACAATAAGACCAGTTCAGCAGAGAAAGAGTGATGTGACTCTGCAGTGCTTTACAGACTGACCAAAAAGAAGTACCTTTGCAGAAGTCCACAGCAGAGAAAAAGCATTCCTCTGAGCCTGGTCATAAATAGTACATGCAGTAATGTTTGTAATATAGGAGTTAACTTTTTGGTAACACTGTATCTGCAACCTTTTTGTTACTAATAATGTGTAATAAAGGGTACAATTGAGAAAACATGACTAAAACATCTAGCTAGCTTTATAAGTATTTACAGTGTCACAGCACTTTTCTTCTTTTATTAGTCTATCAGAAATTAAGTACATTGTAATATAGTCTTTGCCTTCACAGAAATGACATCTCATTTGTCAATAAGTAATTTCTAAAGGTATCCATGACAGATTTCATAGAAGAAAATGCAGTGAATTGCACATCACTCCTATCTGCAGATCACCCTTTCAATTAAATGCTTTCCAGAAATAAAGTCACAACGACAGAGCTTCTGTTCCAAACCCTCAACTCTGATTAAGGTTTTACATGCAACTTTAATCTGAAAGGAAAACAAAACCCCTAAGAAGCCTCTAAGCCACGATAAATTGTCAACATTTGGCAGAAATAAATACAAAAAGTATTAGGAATAGAGAGCTTATCCAGTAAAATACAGGTATGTAATTAAATCATTACCTCTAAATTAGATGTGTTGTATTTAAGCATTGAACCAAGGCTCAGACATATTGAACTTTTTACTTCACACATTGTTAGTAATTCCATGGGAGCTGTAATGCTTCTACTACTAACTGCTTCTAGAAAGGTAACATTTTGGGAAGCTACAGTAGAAATGTTTGGCAAAAACAAAGATTAACCACCCACAAAGTTATGCCACTGAAGCACACTGTACTGCTACCATGTAAACTTTAAAGGGGAAAGAAAAAACAAAATGTAACATATCAACATGTTTTCAGCATCTATCATGTGCTCAAGTAGATTCTTTAAAAATAAGAAGTTTCTGTCTTAAAAGCTACAACTACAATGATTTTTTTTATTTGCATGGATAAACTAATTCTGGTTTGCTGAAGTCAGGCTGCTTCTACCAAATGCCATAGCTGAAAGCCTTTAAATAGATTTTATAGGCTTTAACAAGCCCTGCAGGCCTCACGACTCAGTCAATAAGGATGGGATCTATGATGATATATAGCGAGTTACAGAGCCTAGGCTAGGAAAATTACATTTTGAAATCAGATCTTGCCAGAAGATTTCTACAATTGATTATTGTTTAACTTTGTTATCTCCCTATATATATAAATGATACCTTACTGGCTACACTCAAGAGTTAATATTACCTTCAGAAGTGCAATTTCAAAGGTGGCTTGAGTGTTCTTTGGAAGGTGTGGGATTTTCACTGTCAAAACATTTTTGAAACATTCAGCACCAAAGGGATTCCAAAACCTCTTCTGGGGGAATTCACGGAGCACCCTATAACTGCAACGCGTGGTGCTGGAAGAAATAATAGAGTAGGAAAAATAGGAATACTAGCTCTGCAGTGGTTTACTTCTGAGTGGAAACCAAACATGTAGTTGACTGAAACACTGATGTTCATCTTCTTGCTGCAGGATCTTACATGAAGCCACAGAGAGACTAATGAGCTATTATACCTCACTTCATTGCAGGCTCACACCTGGCAAGTGAATTTCAAGGTGCAAAGCATAAAGCCACTCACTTTTGTTGCCCAAAGCAACACCTCTTTAATCAGCTACTCTAGGTTTTGTAAGATCTCTTTCATGGAATATAACAAACAAATACATCAACTACAAAACAGCTTTGGAACTTATCTCCTGACTTTAGAATATCAAAATGTGATGTTCTCGTTTTGTTGTTTCTTTTTTAATTCGTATAAATTTAGCACTTTCTGAAGCACATTTCTTAACATCCAGAATTTAAAAGAAAAGAAAATATTCTTTCATGATTATTCATTCTTACTGACCTTGTTCTTTATTCAAAATAAACCAGCCTATTCCTTCTCCTGATCTCCCTCCTAACCTGATACTGGGAAGATCTGAACATTCAAGACAAAACAAGTGTAAGATGGCAAGTGTCACTAAATGAGTTTCAAAACTTAGAAGTAAACCACAGTTCCAGTGTCTGGAAACTGTAATTTGCTACATCTACCCTTTTGAATGAGCTGCTAAAATAAACATACGGCTTTGTTAATCCACTGGAGTAGCTCCTCTGCAGAGAGCAGTTCTCTCATCATCGATGAGATTACTAAGTACATAACAGCTATTGCCCTTACACATATCTCTCCACTACTACTTTAAGATACTTCGAACACAAATACACTAAATGAAACAGGGCACTTAAATTAAGATCCTTCAAAGAAAGGAACTATATGAATGCAAAGCATCATTATTAAACAATGACAACTGAGCTGCAGACCATTAACCTAGTCAGCCACTAATCCTACAGAAATCCCCTGCTCTGAACTTCTCATTACAAGTACAATTAAAAAAGCAAAGGATATATCCTGTTACTATACTGACTTTTCAGTGAATGATAATGCTGATGTTATATTGGATGCTATTATCACTGTGTACATTAGTCAGAATATTCTCAACATAATACTAGTAATAGACAGTAAAGGAGGGAAAGAAACATCCTGTAAGTGTTAAATCCAAGCACGACAAACATTTTTAGCCCTGATGCTCAGAGAAAAGCTACCTGAAAAGAGATTCTCACCAAGGAGATACTTCATCTCGATAGCTATTCCCCATTAGGAAATAAATGTCCTCAAAGGACAACTTGGAACACGTTGGTGTAATCTTATAACTTTCTTGTGGATATTTAAAAATGGCTAAGGAAGAACTTTTCACCTACTAATTCTCACTTGCATAAAAAGGAGTTCAATTCAAAGCTATTCTGTGTGTTAGTGACAGCAAGAGATTCTGAATTAGTTCAGCCTTTTAATAAAGGTTTTGACAGGACCTTTTTTTGAGTCTGTCACTGGCAGCAGGAATTTTTTTCCCTGGCAATTTGCTTGACCTAAATACAGTTCAACTGAGAAATTCTATGTTTTTTTCTAATAAGAGTCTCCTTACATGCAATGCTTTTTTACTTTTTCAGTTTAGCACTAACAAAGGCCCAGGGAAGCTTAGGAAAAAGTTCATGCAGGGAGTTGGTCACCGTACTTGCTACTCACATGCACAGGGTAACTTCCCATGTAAAAAGGCAGAAAGAGGTAGCTATTGAAAGGCAATAAAATCCAGAAATTATTCAGCCGCATGCATTGAAGTATATAACTTGTATTATTAAATCCTTGTTTCTAGCCAAAGTAGCTGAGGCATACATAGCAATTTGCACTGTAATTTAAAAATATTTCAGCAGAGGCAGTTTTATGAAGAAACATTACATCCAGGGAAAATCTTGGTGCAATTGTATTGAGCAGTTTCAAGATTACTTTTAGCGTAACTAAGTAAGTGTGTAATTTCTGTTAGGTATTAAAGAATAGCCACATTAATCCCAGTAAACGTTATTGCTTTTCAAGTTTGATTGACAAGTGAAGCTTTCACTATTTAAAGTCCACACAAAACTCAATGGCATAGATTATAGAATACGATACTTTATTATGAGCTTGTTGACTATAATAATTGCTGCAACTTCTGTTAAGACTTCTGTTTTTTCAAGATTGTCCTCAGGAGTCCCACTGACAACGTTTCAAGGCCAGCAGTGTCAACAGTGACGGGATACAATAAGTTTCAATTTAATGTATTCCTTTTGTTAACTCCCTTGGTACTTTACGCTTGAACAGATATGACAGATCTTCTGGCAACATTTATGTGAATAGAAGATATATTAAATAATATGTAACATTTCAAACCTCCTTGGGTCAGTTTCCATGGAGACCAAAGGAATGGAAATATTTGATATGGTATTTTGAAATCTTGTTTTAGGAGGTAGGAATTCATCTGCTTGGTTAATTAGGGCAATATGCATTCCAAATACATGACTTCGTGAAGAATTAAGGAGATTAAATAAACACTTATATTTAAAGGAATAACATATTTATGCTAGAAGGATTAAATTCTCCAAACAATGGCCAAATAATCAGGCTTAAGGTAGGGACTTCTCTGGGAAACCAGAAGGGTTTTCAAAGATAGCTCAGCTGGTATGGAACAGGAGCACCATTGCACAGCTGCACAGACTGCAGCTAAGGCATTAGTAATGGTAGCTCTCTTTAGGTGGAGCTTATCTGAACACATTTAGACGTATAAGGCCCTCCTTCTGGTCTTTCACTTGTTCTGGACACTGCAACTATCACAGGACAACTCTGCTCCACCTATATACTACTGCACCAATTTAAGAAGCAATCCCCTGAAATCCCAGACATGATGTACTAAAAATTAAACACCCTTAAAAGGAGAGGAAAAAAAAAGGCATTGCCTGATACTCATGAAACAATCGTATTAACTACTGAGATGAAAATACTTTTAGTCCCAGTGTTCTTTGTTTAGAGTTGATGAATGCATGATTAGACTGCTGGAATTGGCTTTGTGTGGGAAATAGCTCCCAAGAGCAGATTCCCAGTTTGTTGGCCAGCTTTTGAAAATGCAAATATCCAGACTAATCTCTGATATCAAGTCCACATCCGTATTACTTGAAGACATATGAAACTGTCAGAAATCACACATCACCAGCAGCAGAGCTGCTATATCAATATTTAAATACTTTCAAAACATTTTATGTAACAAATACAAAGGATGGCCCAAAAATTATGCAAGGAAATAAGAAAAAGAAGGAAATTAAGTGTTTCTTCTGCCATGAATTAATAACTTACTTTGGGGGCAAAACATGCCTTCTACTTTCTTGTCATGATTAATAGTTATAATGCTGGTCCACAGTGTAGTCATCAGCACTTGGAATTATAGTCAAGAGATTAAATAAAGGTAAACTGATAATGCTAATTACAGCCATTTGTTTCATTTTTTGAGATATTCCAGCGAGAAAAAAAATAAAGCTAGTTAACTATAAAAACAGATGGCAATGAGACCTTTGTAAAGGTTAACATTATAGATAATTCAGAGCTAAGATTTTTAAGTGGATCAGACACAGGTACTTTATCTGAGAGAAAAAAATATAAATAAAAGCACTTGATGTTCAGAACAAGATAAAGAACAACACTGCTAAAAGGAAGCGAACAGTACTAATCAGTGGATATGAGAGATCGCTCAGTTTGGCCTCTAATTAAATTCTCAGCCAATTCAGAAAGTGGATATGTGGATAGGAACCATTCTTTGGCAATATAACGTTGATAAAATCTATATTTGATTAACTAGGAATAAATTATACTTGGCTCTTTCACCTTCAGCAAGTTGCTTTAGATTATAAAAGCTTGAGCTCAACTGAAGAAGTTCTGGATCAAAGCAGCTAGTATTTAGTCTCCTCTAGATACTGTCCAGGGTCTATATAGACTGTCAGAATTGAGTTATTTAATCACTTGCCTGCAAACACCAGGAAAAAGGAGGTGAACACTGTTAACCATACTTTTGTCAAAACTTTTGCAATGTTATCTAAGACTTGTTTAGTGAAGCCAAAACACACACAGCTTGCTGAAGTTCCTACTATCGCAAGTCTGACTAGTTGTCATTTTCCTTTAAGACTTCTCTTTCGTGTTCGTTAGAGTATTAAAACAAAGTATAAATATTGTACAAGTATGTTTTGTTGCAGCCTGAAGATTAAGTACCATCTTGTTTCTTTGCAATGGTGAGGAATTCTCATTTGTCTTCATAAAGTAATGGTCTTTCTCCACCAAGAATGTCCTCTTGTCCAGGAAATGATACTGGAATTTTGAAGAAATGGTGAGCTACAGAAGTGTGGGCCAGATATTGTTAAATATTCCAGGTGGGTTTGATGCTCTGATATTCCAGATATTGGAAAAATTACAGGCAGCTCAAGGAGAATCTGATGCTTTTATAGTTCAAATAGAATTTTTCTTATTCCTTCATAGGACAACATTTCAGTATCTAACACAAAAGTTATCTTTAACTGACTATAAGGCATGTCTAAAACTGACTACATTTCTATTTACTAGATGAACTAGCAGTACGGAAAAAAATATATATATCAGAAGGAGAACACGTTCTAGTCTCGCAAAATACTTGGTAGTTCAGAGGCATTGGCTGCCTTACATCAAAACTGTTCTTCCACTTAAAAGTGTCTGGTAGCATCATGACATTAGAGATAGTTCATGTTTTTGATGGAACATCTCCCCATAAGAAGTGCTGCTTTGTTGCAGTTGAAGGATGCTGCAGAAATATGTTTTTGCAAACGTGATACAGAAATAGAGAATATTAGTTCCAAACATACTGAGCTTAAAATACCTTAGCAGTGCTCAAACTACAGTGCAAGTCATCTGGTAAGGAAATTTCCACTGCATAAAATAAACACTTTTTCCTGGCCCAGGGACAGAATTTATATTAAAATACACTTCCTACAAATATTAATCTGATAGTCAACCAACTCTTTTCAAAGGAAAATCCAAACTGGTTCTATTTGCACTGACAAAGTCTCAAAGGAAATCCCATTGCTTTTTGCATGAGGGACTGGAAGCTCTATGTTTTTCTTTGTCCAACTAATAAAGAAGCATGGACCCCAAAAAATATGCCTTTTCCATAGAATGTAGGGAATACATTTTATGAGATTTACAAATGCATGATCTCAACTCATACATCTTAAGGAGGGAGTGGAAGTTGGAGAATTAAATCTCGCTATCCCTTTGCAGTAAACAGCTGAAGGTTCAGACCAACAGCAACACAGCTGATAGACATGTTCCTTTATCTGTCCTATACCTCTTTTGGATCTATTTGTCTCTTTTAGTTTCATTTCATGTTCCTCCTCCTTGGTTACTATGGAAATGGTGTATTTCAATGTCATCAGTTCAGGCAACAATAGTACTCTTAGCACAGCCTAAGAAGTCTGCTTGCTGAATGGATTTTAAGTATGTAATGTGTCTTGTGAACTTAGCATGAAGTTAATGTGAGAAGCATTTTAATGATATTTCCCACATCAGTGAAGTATTTTAAATATTTAAAGAGTACCTTAATGTAAAAACTCAGTATAATACTGTGCATTGTTCAAGAAGGTTTTGCAAACTATGAACATCCTGCAAGGGCTTTTAAATAAACCAAGAAGCAAAGAAAGAACCAAAGACGTAAGGCAATTCTTAGTGAAGACAAACACTGAAGAAAAATTATGAACTTCTGCTGGTTTATTAATAATTGCTCCTTCCCCTCTGCAAAGTTTCAAAACCAGCCTAGATTTCTCTTCTCCATTTATGAAAAAACATATGTGGCAATCAATCCTGCTACTTTTTAATCCTCTTCAATGCAAAGTAAGGGAAATTATTTTGCCATTTATGATGAGCCCAGTATTGCTTAATCAAGTATTCTACATGACTTCAAAATTATACGTTAGTAAAAACTGCAAAGAATATTTAGTTGGATAATACAAAATATTTATTATCGCAGCTATTAAATACTTTAAGAGTAACAGCAAGATAGTTATACATGTGCATAGGAATCCTGAAATAAGTTTCAACATATTTTGAATAGTACCGTGTAGCTACAGTACACAAAATTCTTTCTTACCACTCATTTCTCATTGCCACCAGAAATTACAAGCATTTATTCATATAGAGGGCCAAAGCAGGGTATTTAACAACACACTGATGTGCACCACACGGTAAGAGAGAATGTTTCGGCACGGTGGTTTTCTAGTGAACAATCAGCAAAAGGTTCCTGTTACGCACATGATTTTATTTCACTTCCATCCCAACTGTTTTCTCCTTCCCACCCACTCCCATCTGCACCTGAATTTAAAATTCTATAGTTCTGACTGTTCTAGTGGCTTATATTTAGATATCATCAGCTAAATGTGAAGGTAAAAGCATCCCAATTGCGTTCTATCATCACTACTACCGGTAGTGGTGCCTGAGAATAGTTTCTGGAAGTGCCAAGTAGCAATAGGGATGCTAAAGGAACTACCAGTTCCTCTCATATCTGCATTTGTGGGTCTCTTAGATTTTATGGATCTTAAAATACTTCTGAAGCACAGGGAATAATATTCCGATACAGTTTTATGTGTGAAGAACTCCAAGTGCAATCACAGCTAACGATGCTCCAGATCATTCTGCAACTAAGGGACAGGAACAGGGAATTGTTACCATGAAAGCAGATCATTTGCTATAAACGTTCTACCATCACTGCTGCAATAACAAACTTCTTACAGTAAATGCCACAATAAGACACTAAAGACTGAATGCCTACTTTTACAAAGGGATTCATAAGACTGTGGTAGAATTTGCAGCATGAGTGTTTTAAAAAGACTCTGATTCATGTACTAGCGGTAGTGTAATGAACACTATATGAGTTCAGAGAGCTTAGAGTAATTTCACATCAGCTTCTGAGACTGAGTACTTAGTAATTATAATTACATGCATCTGAGTCACAGGTTTAAATCTTCATCAATATACCTCTAAAAGCTGAAAAACCCTTTTAAGTGCACAGACTTCTCTTCAGTGTCTCTGGACATTGGAAGTTTTATTAAGAATTTAAATTTATTAATCTAATTAAGTTCCATTATCTTCACCCTTTACTTTCCAGACATTAAGACATTTATCTCTTGTACCACATAAGATACTTAGTCCTCCAAACCGCAAGACAGTTTCCACCTGAAATGCCAGGACTTCACGAGATGGGCAGCTTTTTTTAAGGAGGCCTGAAATCCTGAAGTTATCTGAAATTCTGCTCTGGGTAGCCTGAGTATTCCATCACACCCAAACCAGCACTGTGCCAGTCACTAGTCTTAGCAGAAACTGTAACCTGTATCTTCATCTCAACTACACAAGACAACTAAATCCATAGATTTGCTCAGAGTATGAGTTATGGATACTCGTGCAAAATGGAGGGAAAGAGAGAAAAATATTGCCCTTGCTTAATACCTTAAGTATTCACCTATAGATTAGAAGAGCTGTATTCTAGATCCTTCTCAAGTATTTATTTCAGTAAAGATAAAAATAAAACTTCTGTAAGTGCCTAAATTCAAGAGATCAAACTATAACATTAATCTAAGAAACTGTAGGCAATAAAATATAGAAGGTTAAGTGGTGCTTATAAGGTTTAAAGCAACGTATTTACCAGCATTAATCAATTTAATCTTCACACAGGCAGTACTGAAGAAATCAGACTGGTACACTTGCAGGGTGATGGATCTCCAGTTAGGAAGAAATCTTAACACTACAGAGTCAATAGAACTCTCTGGGACACTTCTTTTAACCTTAATAAAACTGCCCTATTCACAAAGAAACAAAACTACTTCTGACAGGTTCCTGCCAATAGCAGGCAAAGTGCACGGAAGGCTGACGCTCACATACTGATAAAAAAGCTGAACTCACCCACACAGCACACCTCCTCAGGAAACAGTCCACATCCAAGAGATGATCTCCTTTCAGCGTCTGGCCCCCAGATGCGTTCAGGGGGCTCCACTCTGGGTCCACCCCTTCTGGTCACATGAGGAACACAGGTGCAAACAGTTTGCCTGTGCTCCCTGGCCAGACACACCCCTTCACCAGGTGCTCAATCACCAGTTCAGGCCTCAGCCTCACAGTTCCCCAACAACAGCCCAGCTATTTCTACTCAAATAGGATATTAAAAGTGTTTAGGAAGAGGACGTCTACATTCAGTTACCTTGTGAAATGATTAGTTTTCCTAAAAACTCATAGTGTCTCCTCTTTTGTACCTCTGTTGACTTTTTGTCAAGAAACAAGTCAAGATAAAGATGTTATCACGTTGGAATTAAATAGAGGAGTTATTTATGTCTGGGTGAGAAAATGAAGGCTGTATTTGCCAGCCCAGTGACAGCTTTTGTCTGGTCTAATTGTATTTATTAAGGCCCTGCATTCACTAAGAGTACCTAACCCTATAAATATAGAAATTTTCTAGAAAGTTATAGGCTCTCCTGAAACTGAATTACTTGCACATCATAATGAAGAAATTGGCTCACTATACAATGACAGCGTGTTTCCAAAAATCAAACCTACTGGTGGGTACATTTGGCAGCCCTCTGCAGAATTTTCATACAAATTCCAGTGCTTTGTCTTGGAAAGAAGCTTTTGGGTACCGGTGCAGCAGTGGGAATGCTACATAGTTGAGTCCACAGCTGTCTTCTTGTTTTCAAATTCACACTGCAAGTAATGGATATTATGCAACATTCTTCTTACAGTTCATTTACAATGGAAGTTAATTATGCTGCTTAATTCACAAGTAAGAAAAGCTTAGATAATCTGGTAACGACAGCATGGTAAAAAAACAACTGAGTACAGCGTTATATTAATACCTTAGTACTATGATCTCCATAATGCCTTGGGGTTTTGATAGCTAACTCATGATCAGACTTGTTTTCCATCTTTTTTGACAGTCACAACTGGGAAGTGCTCTGTGTCAGTACTGTCATTTTGGAAAATGTACACATCTCTGCAGCATCTCCTGTTAGGGTACTGACCTATCAGTTGTGCTCCAAGGAACTGCTGTAATATGAATAGTCCACATTTTGTTCAGTCTGCGAAAAGACCTGTCCAAATGCTCATCTGTAGTTGGCTGCTGAATTTAAGCAGGACTGCTGTGCTTTGAGCTGGCAATCCAAACCTCTTCATTTAGAAAGAAAACACTATATGGTATAATCAACAAACCACAGTAATTTTCTTCCCTACAGTATCATTAAAGAAGTATTGTAGCATAAAGAGGAGACTAAAATACATTGCTTGGTGAATGAGAATTCCAACTGTCTTCTGCAGTTGATGTTATTTTTACTCTTTTTGCTTCTGCAGTGTCTGAATTCCTCACAGTCTTACACATTCTCTTAACACATCCATGTCTCTCTTTACATTTCGAGCAGGATCTGAGTTTCAAATCTGAAGAACCAACCATCTCAGAGAGGTTTACTGTCTTATCAGTGTCTTGAAGCACCACCTAACTGTCCAGCAGCACATGAGTCTCGTGAGATGCTGGAAGTTGAGCCTGGCAATTCTAATTGAGTTCAAAAAGCCAGAGGATTGCAATCCCTGCTGTGGGATGTCTTTTTGCTCTATGGCACTATTTTAATTGTACTTGTGCTGAGATTCAGACAGGAGTAATGACAAAGTGTACAAATAGATAGACAGTGTAGCAGATACCTGTCATTTTGGCTTAAACTTTGAAGAACTTTGAAGAAATATCATTCAGTAATTAATTTTTATTAATGTTCTGTGGTTGAGACTTCTTCTCTTAAAGAAAAATCTGAAAGGTAGAAGCAGGTGAAACAATTATTTTTGTGACTTGTTGCTATTCATTATGTTAAACAAGCTGAGGATGTCCTTAAAGATTATGCTCTGGATTCCCAATACGAATATTTTTGTCTTTGTCTTGTATGAAATGCTAACAAATCAACACAGAAGAGTCTGAGGAGATATATCCTTTGAAGCAAACCAGCATAACCAACACTGGTTATTTGGAAGAAGAAGCAATTTTATATGTATAGCTTAATTTCTTTCTTTTTCAGCAAAACTGTAAATCAGCTATAGGCATGAGTAGTTCCTTTTTAACACTTAAAGCCAGTGTACAAACAAATGCACAAAACTGATGTATGGTATTAATATGCCTTTGAAGTAAGCTATTCCCTATTGAGAAAAGAAGACAGTAACACTGAATGAGAAGAAAACTGAATGGTATTTCTACTTTGGGAAACCCAGCTGAGATTCTGCTAAACAGAAGGTGAAGAAGAATTTGAGAGGATTCCATGCTTGTGAATAGCCTGACAGCTAAATTATTAGGTCAATTCCATCAACCTGCCCATTACAATTCTAATTTATATTTCCTGCAGGAAACAGTACAGACAGGGAGAAAACAATCAGTAATTCTCACTGGCACTAGACTCTGGTGGCCCAGTCGTTAATTGTTTCTTAAGAGTAGGCATATCACTGCTGCAGTTAGGGTCAAACAGATTGAAAAATAAGCATAGAATTGGAATGGAAAACCCTTTTTACTTGTTTTCTGTTCATTTAGTTTTCACATCTTTAGTGAGATGGAAGCAGCTAAAAAGAACAAATATGTGTGACTGACAGCCTATGAATGAATGCTGCAAGACAAACTGAAAATAACTTTGATGTAATGATGTGTTTATTAGTGAAGCACTGTAGCACTTGTTTAAGAGTATGCAGGTCACTCCAAAGGTAATGCCTCCTACTGATTTCCCTGGAAAATACAACAGATACAAAGAGCATAACAACACTGTTTGTTAGAGCAAATTCTCAGAACAGAACACTGTTTTTCAGCCTTCACCAGCATCAGCTGTGCATGTTCACCAGTGATGAACAAGAACCTGCATTGTCGCACTCATAACAATCTGCACCAGCTGAGGTGACCCACTGCTGCTGTCACCACTGCTGAAATGCAGCACCCACTGCCTCACAGTGCTCACATCCACTGCTTGGTCCCCAGAAATGTTCAGCAAGCATGTCAATGGATGTGTGTTGGAATTGAATGCTACACCTTTGCTTCATACATGCTTTCCTTTAAAATCTGAGAGGCCACTCTCAGATCTCTCTGGAGCCTTCTCTTCCCCAGGTGCACAGCCCCAGATCTCTCAGCCTGTCCTCAGAAGGGAGGTGTTCCATTCCTTGGAACAGGGAGAAACGTAGCGGTAGGTTTTAATCCTCAAAATGCTGAAGATCAGGGCCTCTGAGAATCAAACAAAACACTACAGAAATATGTTTGCAGTGAAAAATCCAAGTTCATTATATGAACCAGAAATGGGAAAGAGAGAAGAAACAAGGGAGATTTTTTGGAGTTGTTTTGTTTTGGGTTTGTATTTTATTTTGTTTTCCCTAAGGAATGAAAAGGGAGCAGAGATTATTCTGAACAGCTCAGTTGCTGAATTTGAATTTGAAATTTGAATGATTTCTGTAAATGAATAATGTTGGAAGTCACTAGTTTCCCATTCATACAAAGCACTCAGGAAATATTGACTGACAAAGAAAATATAAATCAAAATATGCTACGCATAATGAGATATTAAAAAAAAAAAAAAAAAAAACAAAAAAAACTGTGGAATCTTTGAAATGGCAAAAGAATGTGCATTCAGCAGATAGAAAGACAATTTGCTTTTTCATTCCAGATACTGATGAAAGAAAGAGATGCAGTGATATATTAGGAAGAAATGTAGCTCATATCATGTATTTTTAAGGCTACAATTAGGCTGCAGTTGTGAGACTTCACAGACATCTCAAAAGAGCTGTGAAATTAATTTTCATGGTGATAAGTCACTGCGTTATATTGAACCACTATTATTTTTGTCTCTGAATCTAAGCTGATGGTTTGTGTTTCTTAGGCTGGTCCCTGAAAATATACCAGCAGCATGGGAGGGCCTAAGACACCAAGAAGTTGAAGATATTTCTCTGGGATTGCAGTCACATCAAAAAATTGAATGTATAGTATTTTTTACTTTTATACAAATCCTGAACAAATATGACCTGAATTTTACAGCAGAATATACCCATTCTAAAACCAGCAGGAGGTTTTTGAAGCTCATTTGTTCAAAATATATTTTGTAGCATGCCGAGGGAGAACAGGGAGGAAAACAGGTGGGGGGAATTTTTCTGCTCCTCCTGTCAGCTTGGTGAATCTATTCTGCTTTTCCAGCTTGCAGAACATATTTCCCCATAATGGCACTGTGTTCTCCCCTCTTGAAAACATAAAACTTATGTCTGCTTTACTGATGTCTCTAGATATCCGGTGTGAATTTATAATAAATTCATGACATCAAACCGATACCAAGTAAATATCACTAATGTATTTCTGAAGATATTTTTCATGACGTCATTTCTTCTAACAAAATAGTATCTTTCATTTCATTTTGGGTGGTCCTGTATGGAGCCAGGATCAGGACTTGGTGATCCCTGTGGGTGTCTTCCATCTTAAGATATTCTATGATTCCATGTAATGTTCCTTTGCAATTATTAACTGATCGATGCTAAGAATGTGGGCATTCAAACTCGATTCCCAAAGCTTTGCTTACGGCTCAGATCTGCACAGAAATGAGAAACAGATCCAGAATGTCAGAGTAAAATTATTATTACAACACTGTTTCTTTGAGGTACAAACATGAAAAGTCTGAGAATGTATTCTTAATGATAAAACATCTCCCTGTAGTTTGAAAGAAACTTGAATTTAGATATAAAATGAAATTCTGAGGTAACGTGGGGCAAGTTGCTAAGCTGAGGACTCCTCTACAGCAGTCAAGGAAACTGAAGTGAAGGGAAAGTTTGGGGACAAATATTTTTAACTACAGAAAATATTTTCAAGACAGCGTCTGCATTAGTTTGTTTAACTTTGTGTCAAAGAAGACAGACCAAAGTCATGACCGAGAGGGCATGTAGTTTTATCTGCAAATGTGTTGAACTGATCATGAGCTACATTCCAGTGAGCGTTATTTGGGACAAAAGCAGTCCTGCTGTCATTCACATTTAAATTTAAAGTATGGGCCACGACCTTCCCCTTTTTTACTTCCAACTACACGCAGATGCCGTCATTTTGAAGACAAAAGGGTTACAGTTTCCAAGCTGGACACCTGTAACCAAGAAGGTCTTGTAGACCTTTCCAAATGTCCGTTACAGTGACTAGTCCTGCATAATCCCTGTGCAAAAGAGCTCAGGTTCGTTTTTCTCTTCTCACTCCCTTTTGGAAGAAAGTCTGGAGATCTAAATGATACTGAATTTAGGGCTCCAGAGTGGCTCTGCTAAACAAAAGTGGTGACAAGGTTGATTTGTTCTGGGAAGGAATGCCAGCAAGAGGTACCAGAAGGAAAATCTTCTTTCCCTTCTGACAACGACAGCCTACAAAATTAATATGGTTCTTAATATGAAAAGAAGCATGTCTGTGAGTAAAAAAAAAATTAAAAATTCTTGCTTGAATGAAACTCAGCAATTCACTAATGATGTGGCATCCCCAGAATGGAAAGCAGTAAAGTTGTATAGGAGAAATTTAGGCTGTGCTAAAGAAGAGACAAAAAAATATGCTAACCAGTACATGATCCTCATTTGCAGCTGTTTTGTCAAGAAGCAGAGCAAACTGATGAAATAGCTGCTCTCAGACATGAAAATTAAGATCTTCTTTCAAATAAAACACTTAAAAAATATATTGAATTACTTAATCTTTATTTATTTATTTATTATGGTGGTATTCTGGACCAATTTACATGCAGCTCACTGGAGAACTGTGGAAGATGCTACCTATGCTAGAAATTAGTGAGGTTATTCCATTTAGTACAAATATTTGTTATTTCTTCTTGGACATATTTTGTTTACGTGAAGAGCCCAAATTACACTGATCTGAGATAAGAATTTCAGATGCACAGTGAATTTTCTAAATCTTGAGGAGATTTTGTATAGAGATTTTAGTCTATTCCATTAAAGCTGCATGTACTAAACCTACAACTACCTACAAGTCTTTAAGCAGATACATTTGCTTACTTAAGCAGAATATATGAAATTCCAGTAAATGACAATAGCTGTTAGTCTAAACTTACTCATGCCCCTTACTATTTTCTAGTGCTCAAACTCTGTATCATACATATTTGGCTATGTATTTGTGTATGTTTATTACTTTACCAAAATGGGAAGCACTGAAATTCAGCTGTCTGATGTTTTGCTTTGTTTTTGTTTGTTTATAGTGAGAAAGAGAAGGAAGCAAGGTAGGAATAAAGATGGAAGGATACTTGACAGCTCACAACTTCTTAAAAGAAAATAAATGACATATTTCTGCAGGGCAAAAATTGCTTCTTTTTTCTAATACTCAGAACTGAATTCTCTTTTCAAAAATACAGAGAAATGATCTTTGCAGTAGAGCTGATGACAAAACTCCTATTGCAGTTTCTAATACACTAGATGAGCAAATACACTAGTTGAGAATCAGGGTGCAGTGCTGCTTAGGAGTACCAAATCCATAACAGTTGAATCCTGCTTCTCACCCAGGGATATTTCATTCTTTCATCTGAAAAAACTCTCTCTTACAAGCAAGTACCTGAACCAGTTATGGGGTGGGAAAAACAAACAAATAAACAAACAAGCAAGGCAGTAGTAAAAGTTCTATTATTTGTTAGTTAGTTAGTGCCCAGGTGGTTAAGATACAGGTGATCAGGAGTTATGAGGAAGAATTGTATGGAAATTCACTTCCTGATCATTTTAAAATACAGAACTGCAGAATAGCTAAGAGTGGGTTGGGTGGATAGGAATACTATGGCTTTCTTCATTAATAATGGTCAGTCTGGTCTCTGTTATTTCATAATTATATCTCTTTTCTCCAAATTGTTTCTGAATCAATCCTTCAAAAGTGTTTAACTAATGATTTTAAGTAATTGTAAGTAATTCCTAGGAAATACACGTAACTCAGAATAAATTAGCTTTCTGGCACTGTCTGTTACACATTTTAATATACTTTTTTTTTGTGAATAGTCTCTATGATCTGTTTCAAATTCCAATTTTTACTAGCCTTGCCTGTGCAGAGCAGCAGCACTTCAAGCTTTGATGGCAGGTGGAATGTGATAACATGAAGAATTGGCTGAGGACTGGAAAATCTAAGTGAATCACTTCTCTAACTGATGCTCTGCCATTGCAGATGTTACAGTCAGTGCATTTTTTCAGATGATACCACTCTGTGTACCTCACATTAAACTAAAATTATTTCTCAGAATTCTGGAATCTCTCTAGATTCTGACATCTTGTTGATGGGAGCTGGAAGGGGTAGTGGAAGTTAGTGGAAAGATTTCCTCACCCTACAAAAAATTAGGGAGGAGAAGTTGTGTATTTTTCCAGTAGCTTTGATAAGAAAGTTCACCTGTATTTTTCTGTTACAATGTGGCTGAAGTTGGGTGCTTTCCTGCAGGCTCTGTCTTCATTAGTGCAATTGTATATTTCCTCTTTGATTTCACAGTTTGCCGTTGTATGTATTCTTGCAAAACTATATTTCTTCCACTGCTTCATCTCTAAATTTATGTTTCTTTCTTTTTATGGGCATTTACTGACTTCTACTATTGCATATTGTACTCCTTTGCTTCCAGAATTAGGTCTTTTCCAATCATGAGCTAAAAATAGGAAGCTAAATATGAAAAACTATTCAGATACCACAGCTGTCCAGTATTTCTGACACTGAATCGCTCTATTAAATTGCATAAATGAGCACGTTGTGATTATTCCTTCATTATTTCTGTAATTGCATTTTGGGTGTCTAAAAAGCTAATTTTAGCCTTATTAATAAGCAATTTGTGGAGTAATATTATTTATGCTAAAAGCACAAAAATGTTCTTCACATGAGGAACTTATGTTCCTAAGGGGTAGGTGTACAACTTTCAGTCATGTAAATGAATGAGGAACTTCAAAACAAAATGAGTTACGTAAGTCTAAAAAATGGGATAGTGGATATATATAATGCCCACAGACACAAAGTATGATCAAAATGTGACTGTTACCTTAAAACACTTGTTAGTAGCTAATCTACCTCATTTTCCATGCTGGTAGCATAAATGTACCATGTACTAATATAAAATCATGGCATATTTTCATATATATATACATTTTATATGTGTATTCATGCACACACCTTATATAGACTGTGAATGTCTATTAAGAATTTCTCTTAAAATTGAAAGTTCCAGTCTCATTTTTTAAATGTAGGTAAACAGATTTTTATAAATTATGTGCTTAACTCTTTGAAAATAACAGAGACTTAAGCATCTAACATATTTTGAAAAGTTATCTAGATTCTTATGTTTTCACGTGCTTTTAATTACTGGTTGCTTAAAATGAGCTCTCCTCCTACCTTAAGGTATATGAAGTAGTATACACTTTATACAGCACATTTCAATTGCAAATAAATGCTGTTTATTGTTTGGCACTGCTGTTATACTTAGCCTGTTTTATCTGCAACCCGTGTTCATTGATCTAACAAGTCAAACTGAATTTTAACCAGCTTAAGATAAAAGGCAAAAAGCTTTCACTTAGAGCCATAAAAAAAAAAAAAGGCTTGAAATGCATTGTTATTGAGTTTGGAGGTCATGAGGAAAACTTATACATAATCTGATATTATCAAATGATCACTTTAACTGAGTCTGACTTGATGGTGCTGCTGGTTAGTTGTTTCGTCTTCCTCCTTGGCACCCGCCTAAGGTTGTCTCTTATTTCTGATGACTGAGCATGCACATTTCAGTGTGATAAATCTCTCATGACTGATCGTGATTTCAGTCTTTGCTTACACAGACTTCACAGAAGAATAAATGCATGTAGCTCATAAGCAGTTCCTGACTGAAACCAGAGATAATGATACTCAAATGACTTTGGATAAATGCAGATTTAAAGTGCTTTACCTTCAAGATCTGCCAAGAGATGCTGTAATACTTATCCAGCAGTACTTCGGTACTGAATAAGTTTGTGCATCAGCTACTAATAAAAGGTATCACCAAATGGCAGCCCAACAAAGTGCAACTGATCAAACAGACTTAGCAGCTAAGCAAAAATGATGACAACAAAAAAGCGCAGATGATTTGGTCAGCAGCACCAAAATGCTGCAAACACAGATAAAAACAGGTAAAAACACAGAAACTACAGCATTCAGTCTACCATGTGTGGGGAAAGGCTGTGCTTGACCTGAATACCTGATGTCCAGACAAAAGTATTTAAGTTAAAAATAATAACAAATGATGCCAAGTGCAAGGAAAAAAAAAAAAAAAAACTCCAAAGGAGAAGCCTCCTCTAGCTTTCTAACATGCCTATTATCTTTGTGAAAAACAGTCACTGAAGACTCTGGAGACCGGCTTAACTAAATAAGTGCAAATGTCTAGTCATTAATTAGCTGCCTAGTTTCAAACCAAACTAAGCAGTGTTACAATGTGCATTATAGGTTTCTGGCTCTAATTGAAAGCCAAAATGAGTAAACAATGGAAACACATGTTTATCAAGTGCCTATTTCCTGGTAATCAAGAAATATGGTAATTGTAGTAGCAAAAGGGCTATTTATCAAGATGTTCCACAGACAAGTGTTTTCCACTACTCTTTGTTACCATAAAACACCAGCAGTGCTGGCAACAGTGAGGAAAATGTCCCTCCTGAGACCAACAAGTCAGTGTTCCACAAACTCTTATTGAATGAGAGGTGACTGAAAAAACACTGTAGAGTGACCTCAGGGAAATGGTTTGAAAAGCTGAGAAAGAAAAACAGCAGTGGAAGCAAAGTAGCATTTGATATATGTTAATGAATAAATAATTAATGAATTTGAAAAAAACGAGTGGTAAATTTGATATTTGATAATACTTCCTAATAAGCAAAAGCATATTTAAAATCTCTCTGAGCTTGCTGCCGTTCAAGAAGCTTCTGGACAATCTGTCAGACATAAAGTCTGATTTCTGGGCTGTCCTATGTGAAGCCAGGAATTGGACTTTGTGATCTGTGTGGGTCCCCTCTTAACTTGGGGTGTTCTATGGTTCTATGATTCTATGTTGGAATTTTGATGAGATCCTGCTTCTGTAAAAACAAGGCCCTGCACTAATTTTTCAATTAATTTACCAATAATAGTGGAACAACATCTGTTCCTCTTATTTTGACTTCAATCTCAGGAAAAGCATTTGGTTTGCAGCTGTCTGGAAAGGTAGAAAATGGATTGGATTTTCAATTTCTTAACCAACCCTATTTTTTTATTCTTTTTGTCATATAATCATGTAGATCATGCATTCAGCTGATGTATTATTCTATTCTTCTTCCATACATCTTTATTGTTTTGTATCCAGTGAAGATTTACCCCTGCTGTTCTGGAAGAACAAAAGTCAATCTAATTTTGTTTGTAAACACGCTTGAGTATGCAGCAGCAGTACTGATGATATTAGCAGAATCAAGCACACCTTGGGAATAGCAGTTTTTACTTAACTACAGCAGTATGATCATCTGGGAAAACTCTGATTTTATTATACTCCTAGAAGTTCTATGCACGTAACAAATGCTGAGGTGTTTGGTAACATACACAGTGCAAACAGATTATACAATGTAGAAGTATGCAAGTATGCAAGCACCAAAGCACAAAAAAAGGTGTAAAACAGTCCACCAAAATAAACACTGACGCCAAAGCAGTGGAGTACCTCATATTTTGTATCAAAATATGAACAGTTAATTGATCCTGAGACATATAATTTCACAGAATAAGGCAAAATAATCTTCAAAAATAAGTAACAGCCAAGAATCATTGAACCATGGTTTTTGTTAGGATTTCTACAACTTTTTAAAACTGCCCTATAAACTATTTTCCTTAAAAATTATATATTTTATTTTATATTTATATGTGTAATATTTATATTATATATAAAAAGATACATATAATAATTATATATATAAAATATATACATATCTTCTTTATTTTTTTTTACCTGAAGCACATTTACTTACCTAGGGCAGATCAACTTGTTGAGTACCTCCAGAAATCTCAGGAATACTATGTACAGTGACAGATGATCAAGAAGTCTAAACACCCAGATCTTTGAAGGTCCATTTCCAGATATTCTACTCTTAAATCACAGCCTTTAAAGAGCTGAATCAGCAGCTTGTTGTACCTGTATTAAGAAAAATGAAGCCATTACTCCATGTCTTACACACTCTACCATTTTTTAGAAATAATTTCATGACCAAGATTGAAGAAATTCGAAAGTAATCATCCTTGTAGGCTTCTGTGTGATGAACTGTGACCTCACTCTTTCTTTATAGCACTTGTTGATGTACCTGGGCCATGCTGCAGATCCCACAGAAAGGAGTTCCTCATCACAGTGGTTCCACATGTGTCCTGCCTGGATGGAGTGAGTAAAGGAAATAAAAATCTTTACTGTGACATCTAAAGAAAGTATCACAAGTTGTCCTTTGAGAAAAAACAAAAACATGTTTTTTTAAGTGTATATATTGAAATAATTTTCTACGGAGGGAATAACTTTCCAGATCAGAACCAGAATTTTGACCAGGCTCTTTCACAAGATATTCATATTGCAGTGTATTTGTTTAATGAACAAAACCTGACCACTTAGGAAAATCCCACTCTGAAAAAGAACTTTTTCAGAATATGACTTTATGTATACCTGTGACATTTAATTCTACTTTGTTCCATCCTATCTTGGAAGGTATTTTATTACATATACATATAAAATTTAAAACATTTATAAAACTGAAAAAAATGAGCAAGTAGCATTCATTAACATTACTGCCTATATTTGCACCATCTTTCCTTGATAGCAACAGAGTTTCTTTAGGCTGCCTTTGTCCTCTTTATTTTGTGTATATTTTCTGCTGAGCTAAAGGCTGGAAGTGTGTTTGATCCATGTGGTGTGGCTTCAGGTTACAAAAAGCAACAGACATATGCAGCGCAGTGTTATCAGTATGAAATTAAAGTCAAAGCCATGTAGAAACTGCTTGCTTAGTTAGAGAAAAAAAAAGAGTTTTTTTAATAAACATTTTTATGTGCGTGCATATATGTGAGCACGTGAGTGTTCATATGCATACACACAAATTACCATGGCCTAATTAAAATCCAGATAAAAAGGATGGAAATGGGAGATTAGATAGTAGCCAGCATGTGAGATGCTGAGCACTCTGATCATACTGGTGATAAAACCAAGCTCTCAAAGAGATTACAGTCAAAACATCTTAGTGCTTTGATAGTTTTCCAAAACATCCCAGTGCTTTGATAGCTTTCCTAGGTTGTTCTGCAGTTTGCAGGATTAGTAATAAGACATTGTCTGGATATAGCAGCAAGCCAAGGGAGAGAAGAATCCTGTAATGTCTTGATATAGAGACTGTAATTGGGAATTGTGTCCTTAATGCTAGCAGCTCTGCATACCTACATGAACCAACTGAGCTTACAGTATGAGTCAATCCATAAAACAGTAAAAAGAAGGGTAAGTTAAAGTTAAAAGGGTTAGAAACTGGAAGAAATATGTTCCTAAATAGGATATTTATTCAGTTGCAGAATTGTTTGGATTTTTTCTTTTTTTTTTTTTTTTCATAAGATCTGCTATTGTAACAAGGCAAAATGCTGTGGGGAAAAAAAAAAAATGTTTCTAACCAGTATGCTTGGAAGAAATAATTTAATTCTTGATTCTGCTACAGCCTCCCTATCTTACTGTTAGATTTTTCGTGACAGAAAATTTGAATTTGTGTTGAAAGGAAATGTAGCTAAATATCATGAGAAGTAAAAATGACATTCAGAATGTAATATTCTTCCACAGTCAGATAGTAAAGAATTATGGATACTTTGAAGTAGTTGCTTGTGAGTGATAAGTCTATTTAATCATTCTTCAATGGATTAATCAAAATATGTGGTACGTGATATTATTAGCAAAACTGGATTTGAAAATGTAAAGCTAGGCACAGTGGGGGAAAAGTTATAGGCAAAGAAAGTGATGAAAAATAGCAATGACCAGAAGACTGATAATGTAACATTAATTATAAGTGTGATGACTACAAATTAATTGTAATAAATACTATTCTTTTAAATTGTTTCCATTCATGTTTAAGAAGAAAAAATCCATAACTCCAATAACAATGCTTTCTCCAGACTGAAGGATTCTAGAGTCTAAAAGGTGAAGGGATTTGGCAATTGTCCCTTGAGACCAAAGGAGAAAACGGTCACTTACAGAAAAGAGATTATATAATATATAATGAAAATCGGGTAAAGTCAATAGCAATCTTTCATCTCAAAGCATACATTTATAATTTGTTTCCACACAGCATAGATAAAATTCAGAAATATTATCCAAGTTGATAAAAATAACTGCTGGGAATAGTTGTCAAGCAGACAAATGATTCTGCTGAAGTGGACGCAAGTATTTCCCCACAACATTCTCCACTGAGAGAAGCAATGAGGTATTAAAGCATGGTATAAAATAGAAAATCAGAGCATTCTCATCACAGAAAGTTTACTCTCATTTGAGAGATTCCCATGGAATTCTAAGGAGAAATTTAACTTTGGAAACTCTTGAGTAATGTCAGAAAAAACAAGAACAATAACTTCTTTGTGTTCTCTAGAGCAGTCTCAAATACACAATCCTTATTATAATTATGCTGGTACATTCGGGAAGTTGTCATTTCTACCTTTGACTTAACAACAAGGCCGTTTTGGAACAATATTAAGTGCTTTGTCCAGTCTCTGAGAGGTAAACTGAGCCTCCAGATAAACTAAAGTTTACAATTTCTTAATAGTCCAAATTGTCACAGTTATTGACAACCATCTGATTTTGAAAATCAAACTTCAAACTTCTTCAAATAGCGATTACAATCCTAAATCACCTAGATCCCGTTACTGGAGTGAAGGTATATATCAAAGAGGAAGCAAATGATTTTTAAGTCAAATAAGGGGATTTGAAGCTCATTTAACAATACCTGAACTGCTACCCTAAATGAGAACTTAAGCTATCACTGAGTTACTGTTTAGTTTAGCCAGCGTGAAGAACTGTGGTGAAATGCATTGAACATGTTTGCTTTTACCCCTCTTTGATAGTGAAGGAATACTCTTAGCCTTAATCAAGGATTGCAACAGATATTTCGTAAACCAATCTAAGACTAAGATGCCATTTCAGAGACTCCCTTCCTTGCTCCTTCTTCTCTGCCTGAGGGCAGATAGCCACTTGTGGAGTAGCACTGAATGTTGGTGGAAGATTATTAAAGATTCCCTCTCTGAGTCCTTGAAAGAGTATCATCAGCTCTTGGGATACTTCAGAATGAGTTCAATTTATAAACTCATTGCTGCTAGTTCAAGTGTTCAGTTTAGTTTTGAGTAGTAAAAATTCAATTACTTCACCTAAAAATCATCTGTTCTCATAGCAGTGCATTGGGAAATGTGCCTTGCTGTAGAGGATTTCCCACCTGAACTTTTATTACATTGTGCATTTGTTATGCATCTGCTTACCTTGAGGGATCAGGAAGCAACTGGTAAACTGTTGGACAGAGCTGGGGAGAAAATTAGTGTTCAATAAAATGATGCACTGCTAATTGACACAATTATTTATTGTGCACTATCTTTCCAAACCAAGAAAGTGTTTGGACACTATCTTGATCCTAATTCAATAACTTCAGAGATTAATTTCTCCCACCACTGTACCTGGTGGCCAATTGAGTCTTTCTTTAATGATGTCAAACTTTACACTCCTTGCTTTTTGTGACACAGGTGTCATAGATGATGGCTTCACTGAATTAATAGCTTTAGCAAGGTTCTTGCTCTTTAGACCAATTTATTGTTTACTCTGACCTTGGAATGAGTTTCTCTCTGTGAGTTCTCTGTGAGCTGAAACACTCTCTGCTCATTTCACCAAACGTCTCTTATATCACTGCAGAAAGTGATGTTCTCATATTCATATGCCTTGTCTCCTCATTGTAGATATGGGTTCTTACTCCTCCTCTGGCTAGATGATGTTAATACATTTTCACAACATAGTCAACTGCACCCTGAAGGTGTTTTTAGTTGCTGCTGTAGTAGCTACTGTGAATAGGCACCAGAATATCACATTGGAGTGCTTCGGCTAAAGTGGGTAACTCATGGCTGTTTCCTAGTGTATTTATCCTCTTTCATTTCAGTATAAGGATTGCTTTGAATTTGCCACTTCCTACAAATGTGTGCATAAATAGTTTGCATTACTTATCCAATGCATGGTGCTGAATCTTGGTATGTATCTCACCCACAGCAGCAGCAGTAATTTTGATGTCATCCCATCCCAGTTATTCTGTTGTAAACAAGTGTCAGCAACAGCCATTATAGTGAGATCTTTGTTTCTTAATTTTAAAGCAGAAAGCAGTGATTTTTGTGCAGTAGTTCTTTCCTTATGGGGATACTGCAAATGGAAGGGGAAGTATTTCAATTTCTTTTGTACTCACTTGAAGTGAGGCACGAGAACTGTACACAGAAATGCACTGTAAAAGAGCCTAGAGAAACAAAGCCATGAAGATATAACAGATCATTATCTAAACCACATAATAAAGGGTAAGGAAACCATAATCTTCCACTCCACCCATAAACTTCTACATGTCCAGCTAAATGAATAACCATTTGATTCTAAAGCCATTGGATTAGACATTGAGATTTCCATTGCACTGAATGAAAATCACTGGCATTTAGACTTACCTAGTAAAAGACAGTAGAACTACTTAAAGTTCTAAATTGTGGACTTACTATATAATTAATATCATTTATAACATTTCCCTTTTAGAAGGATATTACATTGATTTACTGATTCTATAACTTTATTCTAGGCATCAGAAATAAGAATGACCTATAAGGTCATCTAAGTCTACTGTTCTGTTGGTGCAGGTTTTATATCAGCATCACTTCTCACATCACTGAACTCTAGCCACTTTGATTGTCATTAGGCAATTAATATGCCATACACCTGCCCATCATATTACTACTCTTTAAAAGGGCAAATTAAAGTAAGGGAAAATTGGCATGTCCTTGGAAATTACCTCTACCTTTGACAGTGTGATAGTTAGATAACCTGCTGAGCTAAGTCACTTTATAATTGCTTTCATGCACTCTATATGAACTGAGAACCTGGCCAAGAAAATTTTGGGGCTTCAGGAGAATCAGGTGTCATACATACAGGAAGAAAACAAAAGGAAATACCTTTCTACAACAGAAGCATATTTTGCTTTGTTCTCTTTTACACTAACACATTCACTTCTAATTCCAAAAAGGAATTACTAAACTGGATACAAGATATTTAATGAATGAATATTGAAGTTATTAACCCCTACTTTTTCTCTGTGAATTCACAATATGCAACAGCAACAATTTTTTATCCTATTTACATTTACCATGAAATACTATGGGAAACAATGGGATGTTCTGCAAAAAAATTGCTATTATGAAACGATATCATAGATAATACAATGAGCATAGAATCACAGAATTGTAGGGGTTGGAAGGAACCACTAAAGATCATCTAGTCTAGCCCCCCTGCCAAAGTAGCTCCCTAGCCCAGGTTGCACAGGTAGGTGTCCAGGTGGGTGTTGAATGTCTCCAGAGAAGGAGACTCCACCACCTCTCTGTGCAGCCTGTGCCAGTGCTCCATCACCTGCGCTGTGAAGAAGTTCCCATGCACATTTGTGCAGAACTTCCTATGCATCAGTTTGTGGCCATTTCCCCTTATCCTATTACCACACACTGCTGAGAAGAGTCCAGCCTCATCCCTTTGCCTCCTGCTCCTTAGATATTCATAAATGTGGATCAGATCCCCTCTGATTCTTCTTTTTTCAAGGCTGAACAGACCCAGGTCTCTCAACCTTTCCTCATAAGAAAGGTGTTCCAGGCCCTTTATCATCTTTGTAGCCCTACACTGGACTTTTTTGAGGAGATCCCTGTCTATTTTGTATAGGGGAGCCCAGAACTAAACACAATACTCCAGATAAGGCCTCACCAGGGCAGAACAGAGTGAGAGAATCACCTCCCTAGACCTAGGACATACTCCTTCTCTGGAGATATTCAACACCCGCCTAGACACCTACCTGTGCAACCTGGTCTAGGGAGCTGCTTTGGCAGGGGGTTTGGACCAGATGATGTCTACAGGTCCCTTCCAACCCCTGCAATTCTGTGATTCTGTGATTAATGATCTGAATGATGGGGCAGAATGTACCCTCAGCAAGGTCACAGATGACACAAAACTAAGAGAACTGACTGATATTCTAGAGGGTGCTGCTGACATCCAGAGGTACCTTGACAGGTTGCAGAAATGGGGTGAGAGAAACCCCATGCAGTCAGTTCAACAAGGCCACTCGGGTGGAAAACATCTTGGCAAAATCTAAGGGATGGTAGTGGACACCAAGTCAAATATGAGCTGGCTGCAAAGGAGACTAAAAGTATTCATTCTGCAAAGCGCTGACAGCGGGTTGAAGGAGTTGATCCTTCCCCTCTACTCAGCAAATGCTAGGCCACACCTGGAGTGCTGTTTCTAGTGCTGGGCTCCCCAGTATGAGAGAGCTGTGTTCATGTTGGAGACAGTCCAACAAAGGGCCACAAGAGGATTTCCTCTCTGACTAGGAAGGGCTGAGAACACTGGACTTCAGCTTAGGTTAGAGTGTGTGTGTATTATTAATGTGAGTATATACCTGAAGAGAGGGTGACAAGAAGAGGGAGCCAGACTTTTCAGTGGTGCCCTATGACAAGATAAGAGACAACAGACACAAACTGTAACACAAGAAGTTTTATCTGAACATCAAGAAATACTGTTTTACTATGAGAGTGGTCAAACACTGGCAGTGAGTTTGGATTAAATGATCTCAAGGTCCTTTCCAAAGTCTACCATACTGTGATTCTGCATGCTCCAGACGCTTGTTAAAGAGAGAAACTAGGTAGAACACCACTGCAGATGATAATGAAGAATATTCTTTCTTGAGAGTCACTTAGAAAACTAATTTGCTTACATGAACTGCCTATGTTCCCTAAGTATGAACTATAGAAAAATACGTTTGCATTTCAAAAATTCAAGAATTTGTATTCTTTCTGATACAGCTTGGCACTAGACCTTGTTCAGCCTCTCTACCTCTTCTTTTTTCCTTCCTCCAAGTTGAAATAAGAGGCAAAAAAGGTACTTCTTGTGCTTACCAGAAAGTCTTTCACTGCTCTGAAAGAAGGATGCTGCATCCTTCTACTCCTGCTTAGCTGTAGCACATAAAAATACATATTTTTATATGTAATTCTATTTTACTGCTAAGCTCTTAGAAATGGTTCATGACATGTACTATTTTTTTTTCCTATTTAACAGACGATAAGTTTGATTTTATTTTTTTATTACAGCAACAGAATATTAAAGGTCTACGTATGGTATGACATTGTATAGAACTGGCATGGGAACATTTTTAATTCACGCAACATGCTTTTGATCTGTACATGATCATTGGCCATTTGTCTGGGATTTATGGACATCTGCAGTCCTCTCAGAACTAGTCACTGCTCTGAGTATTTTATGGATCATTCAGGAATCCTGGGCAAATGACCAAGGCCTCTAATCCCATCTGGCAGCATTTCTGGATGGAAGAACAGGACATGTTAGAAGCCCATCTACTCTGTAGCCCCACCATGTCTAAATGAAGTGGAGCGGTTTAAGAAGATGTTTTTCAAGATAATTAGTCCCTGCTCTTTAAAAAGCTGGGCCTTCTGTCAGGCCTTACAAATAGCACATTATATATATCTAAGGAAAAGCAGAACATGGGTTATTGTCTATCTAATCTGAACTTGAGCTTGCTAATAAACCATGAATGCTGGTGGGGAATTATGAGTTTGTTTTCTTAAAGCATTATCACTTGAGAATTCTGATATAAGAATTTCTCTAATATTCAGTAATAGAAACCATAATCTCCTTGTCATTATTTATTGATATTTTTTCTTCATTTTAGAACCAAGGAGAATCTTTTTCTAATTTTGTTTTTCTTAACTGATGAATGCCAAGAACTCTGACAAAAAAATGTGACAAAAGACAGCTTTCATGAAGAAGATATTGTGCAAAAAATATTTTGTTTCACATACATCAAGGGTGACACAACTCCAATTTTATTTTTTTCTGTCATTTTTAACAACGCTGTTGATTTTCTTAAATAATATACAAATCTATCTGGACTGTTGCCCTAAAATGACCAAATTAACTTTTTCATCTAACTTTGTCTAAAGATATAATGAAGTCTGTCATAATTCTTTGGTAGATATGAGCATATGTGGAAGAATTCTAATGGATATTACTAGCAGTATCTTTCCAATGCTCATGACCAATAATTACAAAACTTTGACTCAGGTCCTTCCTCCTTTACTCCTCCCTTCTTACATTTACCTATATCCACAAATTCTTAAATGTTTCATTGATGTCAACCCTATCTAATAAACATGTATTTACCAAGAGATCAAGTTCTCATCCTCAAATACTGTGAAAGGAGTTTTGACAGGGGATTTTCTTTCCTATAGATGGTAATAATGTTCTCACACTTTTACCTTTTCAGGTCTCAGTGGGAACCATCAGTTAATAAATTTCATTTTTAGATTGATGAATTCATATTGTCTGGATCAGCTTCAAGGGGCACAAGTAATAAGATCATCCGAACAGAAAAACTTCTGGAAACAACCCAAAAATGTATTTGGTAATCAGATCTAGAAGAAATATGTAAACCTGTTTCATTATTTCAGATCTCAGGCTTTGAAACAGGCTAATAATCTTAGAAAACTCATGGAAAATGCCTAATTCTGAATACCACGAAAACACTGATACTATTGCCATGTTTTAAGTTGCTTGAAGTAGAACAGACATTTCATGAAAGATTATCAGAATGTAAGCTAGTCACAACAAGGCATATTGCAGCTGTGGATGTAAAAATTTTCTGGGAAAATTGCTGAGCTTTGATTCCTAGTTGTAAGGTATGTCAATATTTTGTGACTCTTCACTTTCTATTACTATTACATTTCAGGGAGATGTTTGTCAGTTCTCTCAGAGCTACACATTACTTTCAAAGATCACATCACCTTTAGGTTAAATGGATTGTATTTCTCCATGCTTTTGACAACATATTCTTTTCACACCTAGAAGTACAAGCTGACACAGTTAATCTAGACACGATGTAATACTTTCATTTCATAAAGCTGGAACATTATTAGAAGGAAGTATCAAGGTGATACCTCTTGGCACTGCGGTCAAGAGAGGAAATTGAGAAAAACAATTAGGTGTAGCTTTGGGCCTTTGACTGATCAAGGCAGACCATGTAAAGTGTAGTGTTTGCCTTGAGCTTATAACACTCCTGCTCTTCCATCAAGGCTGGAAATTAGACTGTGTGCCATTCTGCTACACAGAGCAAGTTGGCTCTGAACCTCAATGGAAGGTAGAAAGACCTTTGTGTGAAATGGAAGACTTCATGATTTAGAAGCTTGTATCAAACTAACAGAGTGTTGAGAGAAAAACACCACTAAAACTTGTTTTTATGCTAAGCTCTTCTAGTTTTTGTAACAAACATGGCAAAACAGCTGCCAGGCTGTTTTGGGGAAATAGGTACACTGTATTGGCAACAGAATGACCCAAACAGATCTACTATCTGTCACGCAAGAAACTGAACAATTTTCTTACACTAGAGATTAGGAAACTGTCTGCACTTTTGTCTAAGAACTATAATATTTTTCATCAAAAAAAGATTAAAACAAAAACATGTTTTTCAATAGCAGATTAATAATAACTTGAAGAAAATATGATATCTTTGAGCAATCATTGAAACTTTTATAGTTTAGACAAATTATTTTACAAAGTAAAAAAGTATAGAATGTTGACCTTCCACTCTCTCTGTTTTGACAGTGCTGAAAATCAATTGCTCTCAATAACTCCTCATTTACACATAAGAGAGCAATTAAAACTTGAGATCCTACACATTCTTCCAAATAATGTTACCTTATCTGATGTTACATAGACCTCTCCAAAAGTAATGCCTTCTATTTATTTCCATGGAAACTAAAACACATACAAAGAACACAACAGTACTGTTTGATAAAGCAAATTCTCAGCACAGAACACTCTTTTTCAATATAGCCACCACCATTAGCTATTCATTTTCACCAGCAATGAACAAGAGCCTTTTTGCCACACTCATAAAAACCAGCACCAGCTTTTCATAGTCATCTAGAACATGACTTGCCTTTCATATCACTGCCATCTCTGCTGAAACACACCACCCACCAAATCTCCATGCTCACTTTCACTCTTTGGTTTCCATAAACATTCAGCAAGCATTGATGAAAATCAGTGGGTGTCATTTCTTTTGCATGGAAGAATTCAATTCCACCCCTTTGCTTCATATGCGCTTCCATATCAGACACCATTTTGTCAGGCTGCCTGTCTGCTGCCATCTGCCACAGCAACAAACTGAAATGGAATATTGGTGGGAAGGTTCAGCCTTCCCATCCACCAAAATCCACCTTTGATGTTGTTGGCCAATATAATAAAATAGCAGGTATTACGTTTGGAGCAGGTCTCACTTAAAGAAGTTGTTTTTTTATACAACCAGCCTGTTATCTAAGCATACATCTGTCTACACGCTTACGTGGGCCTTACTGCTGAAATATCCAGCTACAGTTATTAATGAGATATATTCTTCAAACCCCTACATAGGTCATGGATCTATCATACAGCATAAGGGTAAGGTCAGCAGAATGCATACTCACCCAAAGCTAAACAGGTTCGCAGCAAAAGAAAGTAAGGAATAAAAATGTCCATGTTAAGTCTCATCCTTTAAATACTAGATAGTCTTACTTTAAATAATTGAGTGCTTTCCTTGTTGCAAAGTACAATTATATCTCCTGAAGATTTATGAGATTCT
Source organism: Callipepla californica brunnescens (assembly GCA_023055505.1). Classification (NCBI taxonomy): domain Eukaryota; kingdom Metazoa; phylum Chordata; class Aves; order Galliformes; family Odontophoridae; genus Callipepla; species Callipepla californica. The sequence continues at coordinate 9,715,025 of JALIRH010000013.1, forward strand.
TCAAAGAGCACTCACACGGTGATTAGAGAGCAGTGACTCTAAACATATTTAAACTGGCTTTTAAGGACATTAGGCTCATAATGAATGTCTTTCTTTTATTTCAATAAGCTATAAATACAGTGCATTAACGTATTTGCTTTCCGGTGATTTGAGATGATCTTGTTTGTGTATGCAGAATTTAAAGATCCCATCTCATTCAAACTAGAATGAGCTAAAAAGGCTATGAAGTCAGTATTTATACAGAGATGTGGATGACAGCAAAGAATCTTTGGTAGAAAAACTTTCTAAAGCGTGAATACTAAATGTATGGAAAGCCAACAAATTATGCTAATAAACTGCTGAGGAGCATCCTGGCATAAGAAACCCTACAGAGAAATACTACTTCCCATGTAACACACTGGAATCTGATACTGTATGACACAAAAAGTAGCCTCGAAGGGATACTGCATTCTAAATATATTCCTGACACCAATGCACAACCACTTCAATCTGTAAATTTAGTTACTTCTTTTTTCTGTGCTAGAGGACATCGTTGTGCTTGAATGGAAATTGAAGTCATTTCTGATGTTTCAATTCATGTACACGATTTTTCAGTACTACAACCTAGTAATACACTTTTATCTTTTTTTTTTATTATTATCTTTTATGTTTTATTGTTTATACTAGGTTCCTATCTGCATTTTGTGCTTTCACTTGGAACAACCAAAACCAATAAGAAAAACCTTGTATTTCATTTCCTCTTCTCACCTATTAATATTCATGTTTCATGCCATGCACAACCACTAAAGATAAAATCCTCTTGGCTATGTGCAGTGAGACTGAGAGAAAGACTGAGGAGGATTCCCTTCATGGGATTTTACTTGGGTCATGCAGAAGGGCAAAGCTAAGTATGCAATGGCATAGTTTTTTGGCAGGAATTCTATTCTAAATCACATCAAATGCTACCCAAATACAAAATGTCTTTATTTTGCTATTGCTAATTAAAGAAAGGTTGGTTGCTGACAATCATAATGATCAAGGGGAAAAGCAAACAGGACTGGAAGGAGTAAAGGAGCTATTTAGGGAGCTCTGTGCTTAGGGAAATAATGCTGGCTCTTAGGTAATGCAGGAGCCAGTGCCTCGGCAAAGGCTGGGGGAGGAGGAGAGGAAGCCCCAGGGGGTGGGAAGGACAGCCAAAGAGGGAATGGCCACTGGTTCAGCTCAGAGTGGCAGCCACTGAATGGCCAAAACATCTGCATCACTCAGATGTGTGGGCAGGAGAAGGATTTTATATCACTCTTTCCTAGTTTATTCTGTCCTCCCTGATAGCTAAGTTGTCCATTTTTAATTGAATTATTCAGAAGTGTAGTCAAATCTTAGGCAGGTTCAGGTTGGATTTGGGTTGTTTTTTTTTTCAGTTGGTTGGTTTGCTTTTTTTGTTGTTGTTGTTCTGTTTTGTTTAGGATTTTTTTTTTTTTTTTTTTTTTTTTTTTTTTTTTTTTTTTTTTTTTTTGCTTTGCTTTGCTTTGCTTTAACACAATAGTTCTTAGTCAGTAGATCTGGACTTACAGGTGAAGTCTGCACAGGTCCACTGCAAAGGTCACAGAGTTATGGAATCCACTAAACCATGTCTCTAAGCACCACGCAGCTCTTAAATACCTCCATAGATCAGGGCCTGTTTTATTTTGAAAGAAGTGTGCTTATTTTATCAGAATGTTCTGTTAGATATATGAAATGACTGCTGCTTTTTTTTTATTATCGTCATTACAGTGTGCCCACGGGCTTCCTTTAATTTATGCACTGTGAGTTTGTGTGTGTGTGTGTGTGTGTGTGTGTGTGTGTGTTAAGCAATGAAGAAAACAAGGCCCCCTTGAAGTACCGAGAGAACTTTCATATAGGGAAATCTGAACAGCTTGGAGAATCAGGACAAATGTTTAGTCAGTTTTTTAGATTAACAGCAGGTTATCTCTTATCTTACACACATAAAGGTCCACAGTAAAGGACTATAATTCACATTCTGGGCTTCTAGCTGACTTGGTAAAACCAGCCTTTTGCCTGCAGTTTTTCTGACTGTATTTAAACAGCGTGAGAGGAGGCATTTGTTATTGCCTATTGCCCCCTACAGAAAAATGTGAAGATAACAGTAAATTAAGTGAAGAGAATATGTGTCTGCACTGCAGGCCACCACAAGTCCAATTTTTACTGATTTAAAAGTTTCTGAGCCTGAAAATCATGTCACCCGTTTTAATGAAGTTTTAGCTTAATTATTTCTAAATTCAGTGGTGATCATATAAAAAGCAGCAGCAAAAGTAAAGAAAAGCAACTGAAACAAAGCTACAAATCATACCGATTTTCAGTCTAGCACTGGCAAGAAATCTTGAATGCGGTCATTTTTCTTCAAGTCTTTTCCTCCACTGCAAATAGAAAATATTAAATCATCTTTTCAGCTTCTCACGAGATCTATGCAAACCAATATCCATCAGCATTTTATTCTAACATAAAGGAGAGTTAAACTTAACTTGCTTGACAGGAAAAAATATTGAGCAGAGAGGAACTTATTTATCAGAGAGACACATTTAAAAACTGGTCTTCTAAATTCATATTGTATGGATATAGAGGAATGAATGAAGCATGGGAAGACAGGCACTCACACACATGCACTTCCACAGAAAAACAGAAGTTTTCTCCTGAGGTTACAAAGGAAACCTGCACAACTACTTCAGAAAATAATGATTTCCTAATGCAATAAGGATATATCAGTAAATTAAGTTAATTGTTAACTGTGACATGCAACATACAGAAGAAAACTTCAGCAAGTGAAGATTGTGACCTGCTTTTTAAATGGTAGGTTGGCAAATGTGGTCCTACAAAATGATTGGAATCTTTATTAAAATGTGAGTGCTCATTCAATTTTACACGAATGGGTCTGCAGTTAGGTAACTGCTCCTGCATACTCACTGCTCTGGGGTCATTCATAGGATGCTAAGAGACGTCTTACGGTTCTGGAAGTTTTGTCTGCCTTTCAGGGAACTGTGTCATGGCTGTGGATTTGCACTCTGGGGTGTGAGAGAAATTTCTCTAACTGGGGACAGTTTTAGTCCCACATGAAATGAGCAAAAATGTGCTAAAATTACCTAAGTCAGTCAGTCTTTACTCAGCAACCAGCTGCAGCTATGAAGATATGTCTTTCTAAACCAAGAATCCAGGATGAGTATATCGTCTAATAAGCAAGAAGAGATTTCCTGCATTGTTATTTGACACATCTAATACGGAATATCTCAGAATGGTCTCCACAGCAGACAGCTGCCAGGAGAGCTCAGGAAGCCACCTGTCTGCTTCTGGACTACAGATTGCTTGGTCATCAGATGATGCTTTAGTACAGAAGCAAGAACCTCATGTTATCAAATGCTCACTAGTGATATTTTGCATAACAGATTTTTTTTTTCCAGAATTTCCAGGATATATTTATGATAATAACAAACTCTTATCATAACAGTATAGCTGGTTAGGATTTCTTTGCTGTTACTCCAGTTTTCTGTAATAAACACAATTCTGTCGAAGCAGTAACTTTTTATAAAAACATACTGGCGTAGACAATATTTTCACAGAGAATTTTTTGATGAAAAGTATAACATTCATGGGAAAGAGCTTACTTTGCCCAGGCGTTTTCCCATTTGAGCAACTGCACAAAACGATGGAGATCCAAATTCAGATCTCTACCCTGACTGGAGCACCTCTGGTCAACCACCTATGAACAAACTGATCAAATTTCTTGCCTGGGGAAGAAAAGAAATGAAGGCAGTAGAAAACAGGCTGCTCGGGCCTTTCTGTATCCAAGATAAATCTACTCATTAGAGTTTTGCCACAGAAATGACATTTTCTGGATTAAGGAAATAAGGAAATCAGTCAAACTCACAGGACTACACCAGACAGTTTCACTTAAATCTTCAAAAAGCTTTTATAAATGGTTTTGAGGAAGCAGACTTGCTGTGCAAAGGAAAATCATTGTGGTCTGGGCACTACTAACATCCAGACAACATTTCACAAGCATCGGTCTAACTTCTCAAAGTGCTTTTGACTCAAACTTCCTCTTTGGAGGTATTCTGCATTATCTCATTTTTTTGGGTTGGATATCTGTTAGGAAAATGTACCATTAGATCTGCTGCCTTCAAAGTGAACGTTATCTCAAGCTACTCCTTTTCTTTCTGCAACACCATTGTGAGATTTTTCTTATTACAATAAGTGCTTAGATATATACGCATATGCCTTTAAATATACATGTACATAGTACACGTACACATGCACATACATACAAAGTGGGTCTATGTTATATAAATACATGTATAAAATCTACATTTATAGACATAAAATCTCACTTCTTGACAAAGAAAAAAGGCCAAACTTGTTGAAATTACTAGTGCACTTCTTATCAGCTGATATTATTGCATTTCACTTCCCTAGGTAAGTATGAGTTTCATTTGTTATCCAAAAGACTGAAATTTTAGAACAGCACATTGGACACTGATCAGTGTTTACCCAATATTCTCAGCAAATACCCTGGAATAGATGGGAGGTGGCAGTGAGAGCTCCATCGGCCCAAAACTCTTTTCATGGTAATCAGAAGAGTAATAATGAGCTCAAATATAGTTAGAATTCTAAAAATACTGACCTGATGGAAACTGGGTATTTCTAAAAAGCTATTGGTTTGAGTGACTGGAGAGGGAGAGTTCCTCCTGAAAGGCATTTTTTTATTCTTCTTTGGAGAGCTTTATTTCTTTTTTTAATCTTCATCTGTTTCCATGTTATTTCCTCTTTCTGCTTTCATCTTTCTGAGCATTAATTCTCAAAATAAATGAGTACCTAACAAATGTAATGTACTTTAAATCACAGCTACATGTATACACTCTAAAATGCCATTACAAATCTTCAGTCTCTCATCCGATTTTATTTAACCTTGAGTTTAGTGTTTTCAGAAACAGAAGATTTTTAGCCATGACTCTTCTTAACTGTTTTAACGTTGCGAAAATTTCTAATAATTACAACAGTTACTTAGAAAGCAGAAATCGTTCAAGTTATCTATGTTTTCTTTAGAGATCCTTTTTCTTTGCAGAGGACATTGGCAGGATTTTATGTGCTCATTTCACAGGTTATGTGAGTGTAAATAATCATCATAATCAAAAATATGTTGCTCTGTGCAGTTACTAAGGCTTAATTGGGTTGTAACTGTGCAGCACAGGCAGAGATGCAATAGTGTATGAATGCATAACGTAGAGCTCGTGCACTATTCAGCTGAAGAGAGAAAATAATCCTGTCACCCTTAGTTTACAAGAGCACATCCCTACATTGTTATGTTGTTGAGGCAACAGAATGGATAAAACAGCCCACATAAGCATATTTGGATCCTCTGAATGTGCTTTGAATTTCCAGTATTTTTTTCCAATTTTTTATACAATTCAATCAGCTCTTCAGAAAATATATATATATGTATCATAGGTAGAAGCAGAGAAGAGCACCAGAATAACTCACAGCCAGATTATTATTTTAAATCATCCTAAATTACTCATTCCTAGTGCTGGCTGTGACTGTACACAATCTCTGTTGCTGTGGTACAATTTATGTTCCCTCAAAATTTACAGAAGTGTTACTCTGTGCTCTGTTTGCATTCTGTCTGTACTCTAGGCAGACCCAGAGAAAGCATCTTATTTCCTATGTGCTAAAAGTTTGATGAAATGACATCAAAGAATTGTTTGCTTCTTTGTTTCCACATTATTCTATAGAAACAGACTATGTTTATGAACCTTCAGATCACAGTGGGGTATCTACTCACCTACCTGAACACTTGTGACACAATTTTATCATCTCCATTTTAATTCTAACTAAACTTTGAATACCAACTGCAAGTTTTACTTATGTCACTGTCACAGTTAGACAGATACAACTGAATCACAGAAGCTGTTCTAGTTAAAGGGAGATAATAGGTCCCTTTTCATAGAATCATAGAATCACCAAGGTTGGAAAAGACCTACAAGATCAACCATTCACCCACCACCCAAAGCTCCCACTAAACCATGTCCCTCAACACAACATCCAGTCGTTCCTTGAACACCCCCAGGGTCGGCGACTCCACCACCTCCCTGGGCAATACATTCCAGTGCCTGACCACCCTTTCTGAGAAGTAATATTTCCTAATGTCTAGCCTGAATCTCCCTTGGCACAGCTTGAAACCATTCCCTCTAGTCCTCTCAGTAATTACACGAGAGAAGAGGCCAGCCCCCAGCTCACTACAACCTCCCTTCAGGAAGTTATGGAGGGCAATAAGGTCTCCCCTGAGCCTCCTCCAGGGTGAACATTCCCAGCTCCTTCAGCCTCTCCTCATATGGCCTGTGTTCCAGACCCCTCACCAGCTTTGTCGCCCTTCTTTGAACACGTTCCAGGGCCTCAATGTCTTTCTTGCAGTGAAAGCATACAGCAATTTGGAGGACGATGACCCAGAGCATGCATGTGAAATACCTACTGATAGTAAGCGTTTCTACCATAGTGCAAGGGCTGCTCAGACAGGAAAGAATTACTGTCCGGTCTCAGGTGCGACTGTAAAGAATCACTTCAAAAATTTACTACTTGCCTATGAGGAAAGAGAGTGAATAGCTGTTCTTGAAAATCCCACCTTCCAAACAACCCAAAATCAGAAGAATTTTGAACATGTTGGAACCGTAATAATACAGCACAAGATTTCCTGCCTGGAATATGTTGGAAGGACCCTATTGTTAGCAAAGGACAAACTCAGATAGCTGGAATGTTATAAGGGGAGTTAAACATTTGAGAAAACACAAGTAGTGAATTAATTCTTCTATTTTACGTTCCTGACAATTTGTTGCTCACTTAGAAGTAATCAGTAAGTTAAAATCAGTTACCTGATACTAAAAACTATTTAAAAGTCGTGCATCTCATCTGAAATTCATGGAGGGCATTCCACACCACACTAGAATACAAATATTTGTATTTAGTATATTCAGCATATACCCATCAAACAGAGCATACAATCACAGGAAAGAATAGCCAGCTTCACTCATTCTGTGCTGTGCTAAGGAGGATTATGCTTAATTCCATTGGGACCTGCTTCTCTCTGGAAGAATGCAATTCAGTACTCCTGTTAACAAGTATAAGATAAAAGGTATGGGTAGACACCTTGCAAGCAAGATACAGGAAATACTACCCTTACTGCCCTGCAGTGAAAGCAACAGCCTTCTAAGGCTCTGTCCTCTTGAATTATCTGCAGTGACTGCTAAATCAATCAATAAATAAAAACACTCTGATCCTATTCAGTTTTTTTCTGGAATTTACAGGAGATTTTAGAAACAATCCACTGAGTTGAAACGCTGTCACAAAAGAGTTCACCTGGGTCTTAAAAGGCACAATTTGTGAGTTCACTAGCCACTGCTGGGCTTTGCCAGACTTGCCTTCCCGGCAGGTCCCCAGTGCTCCCCTCCAGCTCTGTGCCATTGTGCCATTTCCCACATCTGGCTCACTTTCTGAGACTAAGCCAAAGTCTACAGCGCCTGCCAGTGCTAATAGCTAGGTGCTATGACGTTCAACAGTTAATTGGTTCCGGAGGGTTTTCACATATTCCTGCGGTGTTTTCGTGCGCTCCTGCAAGGATTTAACCATTTCATCCCTAGTTTGCTTAGCCTGCTCTAGTTCATGCAGTCGGGGTCTGCCACGAGAGGGAGCGCGGAGACCAGCTGTCAGACACGGGAAGCCCGGCACGGAGAGGGAGGAACCAACCCTTCCTTCCTTCCTTCTTTCTTTCCTTCCCGCCAGGGAAGGGCCAGGCTTGGAGGCAGATGCACCCCAGGCAGGGTAAGTGGGCAGAGCCACAGGTGTTTGCTAGATGTGCATCACTATAAGTTCAGATCATCAGGTAAACTCATCATCTGCTCTCCCAGATCCACGGAAATTCAGCTGCCTGCCGAGCATCACAGAAACATCCTTTCCCAGACCTGCATCCCTGAAGGAAAAGGGACTGGGGGTACTCTGGTTAGGCTGGAAAATGAAACCACCACCCACTGTATCCTAGCACGCAGCCTGACAACACTTTTGGCTACCGCCTCGAAAGCAGAACCTGAAAGCATACAACCACCCTCCCCTATACCACAAGATGCTTTCCTTTCACATAGAGATCTCCATGGATGTAATCGTGCGTGGTAGGAAGACAGAGGCAGCAGCAGACAAGGGCTGCCCAAATGCTGTCCTGTTCCGGGGTTTCACTTCCTACTGTAAAAGCAAGAGCAGAGACAGCTGTGCTGAAGGAGAACTAGGAAAGTGGGATGTGGAGGTGGTGGACAGGAAGCGCTGCTGGCCCACACGGGCAGCTGATGCTCCAAGAGCTCAGCTGGGTGGTGCACGCCTGGACTCAGGCTGTCCTATTTTTTTTCTTTTCTGCTCTGCTTTGCCAGGATGTTGCAAAACACAGATGATAGATATAAACAACCTAGAGCTTCCTTTTATTCTCTGCAGCCCAGAAGCATCCAGGCACAGCATCCCAGTGTCCCAGCTCAGGGGAAACAGCAGCCACCCTAAAATGGAGGCAACTTTCCTCAAGGTGCAAAGATGGGTCCTACAGCTGAATCAGGGAGAGCTCTGCTGTGTAAGAAGAGAAACTGAGCTGAGCCAACCCAGACCCTGACAGTTTGCAGAGAACTACACATACCAGCTTTCCATCACAGCTTCTAGAAACTGAGGTTTCTAATAAACTGGCCAGAACAGGTGAGGTGCACGCAGTGATTTCCAGAAGGATGTTTCTACAAAAACACTGCTAGGTCGTGAGTACACCCTGCCCCATGAGCTGCCTCGACAAGGGGAAGGAACCTCTCGCAGCTCTGTGGGTAGTAGATGTACGTGAGCCTCCTCTCTAGGAGCTAAATCATTCTGGGGATGAGGAGGGAGGAAGGCTGAAAAAGCCCTGAGCCAGCAGGAAACCTGCGGTGGGAAGTTCTGAGTCATCTCCAACCACTGAAATTGGTCTCCCCTGCAGCCTCCATATGGTTTGCATGTGTCTCCAGATCCCCTAAAACACAACAGAGGGTCTGTGTGCCTTGCAGAGAAACCACATGCCGTGCATGTCTGTGTCTGTTTGCATGTGTGCTGGAAAGGAGAGCTCAGAGGTCTTATGTTTTTGCTCTCTCCAACATCAGCCCAATGCTGAGCTAGGTGAGTTTAAGACAAAACTGAAAAGCAAGTCTTCATTTTGATGAACTGCCAAAACTGTGGTATGTACACAGCCACACTCTTTTCAACATGGACAGCAAAGAATGTTATATTTACCACAAAACAACCCTTCCACAGGACTTGTGTGTGATCAGAACATCTTGGCAGACACAGCTCTCCTGCACACCCTCTGGGCCATTTCTAAGATGGACTTGCATTGTTCTGCTTGCCCCCGGGAGTTGAGACTCCCTTTCCAGAAGGATATTTGGGATATGGCTGAGGAAGAGTTTCTTTGCATGTCCCTCATAAACACAGACCCCTCCATCATGAAAACTATTGGGGCTGGCTGGGGATGTTTTTGTGTTTGTTCAACAGTGGTCTCAAGCAGATTGGGACTGCCAATCCCAGAGAGGAACTGGGTGCAGAGAGACTGCTGCATCACCACTTTGGTGTCATCAGCCAGCATTTCTGGGGTGCTGAGTCATGTGGTTTGGGTGCTGAGTCATGTCTGCTTGAGCTGTTTGGGTGCTAAGTCATGTCTGCTGGAGTTACCCCTTCCTAATTCTACTGGCACAGGGAACCCCTGTGTAGCCCCATGGTGCGTGTACTTCTCTTGGTGTCCACAGCTGCCAGAGGCTGCACAGCCAGGCCAGCCAAACCAAGTGCTCCCACACTCACTCTTGTGGACCCCTGGGGAGGGCAAAGGGGCCCCTGGCCAAAATACTTCAGTCCCTTCCATTCTGAATTGAGGCTTTATTACTTCCAAGATCCTCTACACTGGATGCTTACTCTGACCTTTCCTCTGCAGTGTCCCTGTGGCCCCAAAAACTCCCAGCACATCCTGCCTGTGGGCTGCATGCCTGCTCACAGCCATATTGCCAAGGGATAAATCCCAAAGTATCCTACCTCCTCTCCTCCTGTTTGTCTGTCTCGAAGGCACAGGTGAAATTTGGGCAAGTTAAATGTGCTGTGAAATCTCTGGCATTCTGGGTGGAGGAGATAAGAGGCTTGGCTTTAATCAGCCCTCTTTGTTCCAGGCAGCAGTAGGACTGCCACAGCCACCTCCAGCTCTTTTCTGCTCGTGCTGGGTGGAGGGATGGCAACTTTCTACTTGGAAACATGGCAAGAGAAAACACCACTTCTTGAAAAGCCTGAAACTGGCTACAGGAGCAGGGACCAGCAATCCAGCACTCTTGGCATTTCCCTGTTGGCATCTGTTCCTTTGTACTATTTCTATATAATGGACACCCTGAGAGCAATCCTGCTATTTGTGTGTTTTCTCAGAACCTCTAATCTGCTTCCAAATCAGCCTTCCCTCCCTTTATCTGAACACAGTCAGGGTATGTCCCTGCAGCATCCCACAGGGTGAACATACACCAGAGCACTGCCCAAGCTAAGTGTCTGACTGCAAGGGATCTCAAGCATGTGGGCAACCACACAGGTTCTCTTAAAGCCTACGTTGAGTAGAGGGAAACTGAGGCACGGAAAGGCCAAGACATGTTGCTGCCAGTCCAGTGTTTCCCACATTCCTACTACAAGATCAAATATCACATGGCCTCAAGGAAAAGGTGAACCACCTCATCTTTTGTGGGCTGGTCCCTGCCACCCCAGCAGAGATGCTCCCTGAGGGCAGAACTGAGCCCAGCAAAGACGTAGATTCTCTACATAGTTGAGGCAAACTGGTCAGGAAGATGAGCTAATCCAGTGCATCAGCTGGAAGCACTGAGTTTTCTATTGAGCCTTGGGAGTATGATGTGGTGCAGAAGAAGATTTTTTGCACAAGGCTCAGCAGAGAAGTTGTTCGGTTCAAACTGAAAGACAAATGATTGAGGGCACATACCAGAAAGGTTAGCAAAGACCTTTCTGAGCTGCATGCTCTGATTTCACATCCTGGGGGGCTGCTGTTCCCTGACAAAAGATCATGCAGCCAACACATGTTAGAAATCAAGCCAGTGAGGCCAAGGCTGTGGCTTGTCTTAAAGGAGCAGCCTCACAAAACTGAGAACTGGATCTGGATCTCTGCTCCAGAAGGTGCAGTCTCAGAAGGAATGAATGCCCTGGCTCGCCCAGCTCAAGAGGGATCCAATTTAGGCTAACCCAGTGGATCCTGAATGCACTGTCACCTCCATAAAACCTGGGAAAATCACATTACTAAATTGCACATTTACTCATCATGCCTGAAGCAAAGCCAAAGAGAATCTGAGTGTCAGACTGCCAAACTCACACAGCTCACATCCCTGCGCAAGCAATATCTGCCTGGTTTCCCCTATCCCAGCATTTTCTGATGATACAAGACCCCAGCAAAACACTCTCTCCCACTTTCCTGCACTGGTTCTGCATCACTATGTGCTGAGGAAACAAACTTCCAGGCTCAGCTGCCCAGTTCTCCTCGTGCACAGACCAGGAAATATTAGAAGTGAAAAACAACTCCCAGCCAGTCTCAGGAGGCATTTTTTTTTAATCTGGCTCCCACCCAATTTTCTTTTTGCAGTCCAAGTGCTGGTCCTGCCCTCACTCAGGCTTGGCTGCTTTGCAAACCTCCCATCTCCACAGAACAGAGAGCAACTACTGAGTGTTTGCAGCTCCAGGCATCCTGCTGCTCACCAGCAGAGCCCAGGCAGGCCCTTGCCCCACTCTATGGAGCAGCACATGGACCAGGACCACAGCTACGCAAGCTGCTACCCAAGGTTCTGCACATGCATCCGCATTCCAAATTGCAAATGCATTTGGCCCCTCCAGCCCATCTCCACCATCAGTTACTGTTGCATTTGGCACCTCACTTCTTTTGTCTTCCACTTCCAGACACAGTGCCAGGGCAGGACAGCACCATACCAGTGCCTGAGCAGAGCACACACACATGCTTTAGGCTGGAAGATCCCCTAGTCTCAGTAGTATTATTCTTGATACAACTTGGAGGTGGAAGGGACAGCATTTCCTCCCCAGGTCCCTACAACACAGATCACCATGAATTCAGCAACCACTTCCCACAGAAGGAGTGGATGTTGGGAAAGGCCGGCAGAGATCTTTCCACAGAAAGTGAGTGATTAGATCGGCAACCTGAAGACATTTGTGCAGAGCTTGCATTATTCAAGGCTTAGCAAAGACTTTAATAAAAGCAGTAAAAGCAGATAAGGTGACTTGTTACCCACTTCTCCATGTCTGGGAATCCATAACTACTTAGTCACATGGCTTCCCAGCATGTGGTACATATCAGCATCCCAGAGAAGCCTGATGTGTGCAAATGTGTGCACACTTAGGGCTTGAGACTATGAAAACACTGAGATTACGAACCCACCATCACCTCAGGGGAAAGCAAGTATGGATGGGGTGAGACCTGCAGAGGAAACCCTCTCAAAACTGCTCCTGGTTTATGTGCCCTGCAACTCAGTCCACAGAGCAAGGGTCAGGAGATACGATGAGGGACCCTCCAAATGCGGCCAGGAGCTCCAGTGCTCCACACATAAGGCCATTTGTACATGGAGAGGGGAATAAACAAGCAAAGGAGGACACTGCAAGGATACTTGAGAGGTTCTAGTTCAAGCTCCTGCCCTGGCATCTGAGGGAAAGGACTACTCCTGTACTCCCCTAGCTGATCCCAAGGCAATTATGGAGCTGCTGCTTTACTCCCAGACACACAAAGGAGCCAGAGCAGCTGCGATGACTTGTCAAAAGAGATAATGGAACTGCTCCTTTGGTACCTGTGAACAGTCCCCTCCTCCTGCACCCCAACCAGCAGCCCCCTGGGGGAAATCTGTTAGCAGACAGCCGGAGTTTTTGGGATTCAGCGGAAGAGAGTGCCGTTTCTGGCAGGCAGGGTGTAAAGTAGGACAAGTTCCTTTCCTGAGAAAAGAGAAACAACAAACCCCTGCCATTCACTGTGTGCCAGCACTGAGGAAGCAAGGCACTGGTGCGCTGGCTCTTCGCAGCAGCTCTCCACACTCCAGAGGTGGGGGGCTGCTTTGTGGCTGCAGCACTGCTTGTGTCCCTGATGCCGCAACCAGGGGCTGGCCTCTCCTGCTCACAGTCAGCTCCCCATTTTGCTATAAATCATGAAGTTCACCCCCAGAGTATCACTTGGGGTTACGGGAGCTGTCAGTGGATTTGACCCGGGGCCAGACCACGTTATATTCCCACACCCCATCCGTAGAGAAGAGACAGCAGCTCTGGGAGAACTTAGTGTTTGTGTACGAAGCTCTCACTTCCATTGCAGAGGTTACAAAACGCTACAGACCACGGCCACCCGAGTACAAAGCAGCGACAGCAGTCATCAGGCAGCGGCCCTTCTCCAGGTTTTCTCTTTGCTTTCCCAACAACTCAACATTCCCACTTCAGGAGGACAGGGAACACTGCTCACCAGCGCAGCACAGCCTTGGGGTCAGCTATCAGAGCACAACCAAACCTTGCTCCCAGCCAGGTGCTCCTCCAGCATCCGGGCCCAGGATGCTTTCTCAGCGACGCATAGTGTAGGATGAACCCCTAGGAGAGGCTGACCCCCAGCACTCCGTGGGGATGCGTGGAACCGCATCACCCAACTCATTATCCCACAGGTCCCTGTGTTGGGACCTGCTGCTCCCAGCACAGGGGTTCTCCACCACCGCAGCCCCGCCAGCAGCTCGCCAGCACCCACCACGCTTCTCCATACACGCACAGGGGGGAGGTGCGGGACAAACCCCACCCCCGAGGCCACGCTCGACCCCCAGCCCGGGGCCCACCCCCACTCCCACCCGGGGCCGCCCCCGTCCGTATCCCCGCCCCGGTCCGTCCCGCCGGAGCTGCGGGGCACTTGGGAGGCGGGGGATCGGCCATGGCTCCGCAGCAGCCCGGCTCCGGGCAGTACCTGCGCTCCGACAGCGGCGGCTCTGCCACACGCATGCTGGGGGACGGCTCCGGCGCCGACCCCGTGGGGCTGCGGGGACGGCGGCGGCGGTGCGGGCCGCTGTGGGGCAGCGTGGCCGTCGTGGCCATCCTCGCCCTACAGATCGCGTCCACCACGGGACTCTTTGTCTACTTCACCATGGCCATCTCCAAGGTGAGCGCGGCGCGGGGCCCCGAGGGCGGCTGGGCGAGGGCTGCACCCCGAACCGCGGCTCCGCTGCCGGCGTGGGACGGCGCTCCCCAATGGGGATCGGGGCTGCTCCGCGGATCCCGCCGTGCGTAGGGCGAGCCCTTGTCCCGAGCCCTTGTCCCGGGTCCCGGCGGAGCCGCTCCCTGCCCGGGGGTAAACTGAGGCCGCGGGTCCGGGCAGGGGGCTGCACGGGCTCCCGTCGGTCCCCGTGCCCTGCCCTGCTGTTCTCACCCCACTCACGCTCCAGGACTGCTACAGCCTTCTTCCCCTTTGTGAGGCTTCGAGGACCCCACAGCGGGAGCTCTCAGGCGCTTGGTCACCATATAGCCGGGATGGGGTGCAGCCCTCCTCGACTGCGCTCAGCATCGCTCCTGCCAAGCTGTTCCCTAGCTCAGCTCCCGTTGGTGCTGCAGCCGAATCCTGCCATCGACGGCTGCACCACTGCTGCCTGATGGGCATCAGCAGCCAGAGAGCTGCAGGGCCCGCTGTCCGCCCTTACACAGATGCTGCCCTCGCAACAACAAACTGCACGGGACAGCCCTGGTGCTGTTAACAAGCCCCGCACACACACTGCTGCCCCTGCTAACGCAGATCCACAGCAGTCCCACAGCAGTGGAAGGGACGAACCCCAAACAGCACAGATGGAGAACCGCCAAGCAGCAATCTGGGCAGTTCTACCTATGGTAACCATCAGCTCTGGTGAGCAAGGGCCCATCATTAGAAGGGCACCGGAGTGCCAAGCTTTGCCCAAAACCACAACAGAGAAAGGAAAGTGGAATAAGTCCCTGGGTGCAGGAGGAAGTGTCTGCTTGCTGACCATTTCAGCATCCTTCAGAGCAGACTCCAGCCTCCAGATTTTCTTTCCTTCCCTGGATCTCCTGTGGCACCCACTACAAGGGATTTACATGAGAGGCAACAGCAGGAGAACGGAAATGTGGGCAGACAGAGCCTCAGGGAAGGGCTGAAGGAAGAAAGCCATTTACATTGATTTACATCTTTGGAATAACTGTTGGAGTCTCTCACCGGATCCCAGCATGGAACGGTGCTGGGGATCACACTCAGAAGTCAGCATCCGGAGGGCACTGAATCGCTTGCCTTGGCCAGCCTCAATCACCTAAAACACACACACACATACACACACACAGCCTGTCCTCCTGTTTTACAGAAGTTTCTTTCACTTTTCATTTAATTTAAGCACCCTGCTCTGCGGCAGCTTCCCAAGAGGGGAGACAGACAAAGTAGGGAATGCAACTGTGCTGTACAGTGAGAGGTGCTGGTAGCACATGCAGCAAGCCTTAATCAAGGCAATTAGCAGAGCCAGGCAGTTGGTAGTGGCCTGAGGAGTATGGATGCAGTACTCATTGTTATGCTGGGACTGTGCCACCACATTACCAGGGCAGACCCTGATTATATGTGCCTACAACACCACAGTAATGCTACTGGCAGCACAGAGGAGCTGGCTGTACACACTGACTCTGCCCAAGCATGCATTGTGTTGGGGAGTTTCAGGCGAGCAGCCCCATCCCTTTGGGGTTTACAGCAGGCACTGTGTGCTTCCACCCACTCAGACAAGCATGTCTTTGCAAGGCTGCAGCCCAAACCCACCCCAGGTGAAACCCTGTGAGGGCTGCACTCACCCTCCTGCAGTCATCTGGCTGTGCCAGCACCACAGCACTTCTCTGAAATCAGCACTGCAACCCCTCTCTCACCCACTGGGCTCCTGGTAAACCCAGCCCAATTACACACACACCAAAAAAAAATATGGAGAAAGAAAGCAGACTTTTTATCTTACCTCATACAGCCTCTGTGCTGGTCCCTGAATCCCACTGATCCTGGTCAGAAGGCAGGGAGGTGTCTGGTGGAAGCTGTGGCCTGCAGCTCAGAGCGACCCAACTCAGGGAAGCACTGGATGCTGGTGGGACTTACAGAGCAGCCAAGGGCTGCTGGGTCAGCTCCTGTGATCTGGGAACGACCCAGGTGGTGAAGGCAGGCTGGTCCAGGTGCCTGCACTGCTTCCCAGCTCTTGAGTGCTGATTTCAGGGCAGCCATCCCATCTGGGCCCTAGTTTTCCCACAGCCAGCTGTGTCCGTCATCCAGGCAGCAGCTGTGCACAATTGGGCCAGGTCAGCCTAGGGACATGCTGGTGAGGCATAGCTCACTACGCAGCAGCCCACAACACATGGAAGGAAGGCTTCCCTTCCCCAGCCGCAATCCAGCACAGATTACAAAGTGTTTGAGCTCTGTCTGGGCTGATGCAGTACTTGGGGTCTGGTCTCCAGCCAGTACTGCTCAGCCCTGGGAGGGAAGAGATGTGTGAGAGCTTGGTTTACAACAAACTCAGCAGCAGTAAATTACAGAGCCTCATCACTGTGGAGCAAACTGCATGCTTGGAGCCAAGCACTGCAGGACAACCCCTTCCCCAGGATCTGTGAATGCCTTCACAGCTAAGGCAGGAGCAGAAGAGATGAAGGACATGGAAAAAGGGAAATTTCAGTGCCTCTCCTTTACCTGGTGCTCTGCAGCTTGCAAGAGTCTGTCTTTCCTTCATGCCCAGCACTGAAACTCAATGAAAGGGGCTGTCACGTTTCCATAACCACTGAGATGAGAAAGCTTTTGCCACCCACGGGGATCATAGGTGGGCAAGATGAGATTTATCCAATTCACAGAACAGGTTTTGGACAGATCTTGGGACCCACTTAGCCTCCTTCCAACTGACTGCTTCACAGCAGAGCAGCTTCAGTCCACAGTTGTGTCCTGGTGGTACCAACCCATCCCACCACCAGCTTTGTGCCCAGAGAAGTGCTGGGTTATGCTCCATTCCATGGTGTGTCTGTGGGCATCCTGACGCAGGAGGAGCCAGGCCAAAGGCAGCTGAGCTGGGCACAGATCCTGCAGGGATCCATCCCCACTGCACCCAGCCAAGCTACATGTGCTGCCTTACCCTGCTCTGTCCAGTCTGTGGACATCCAGATGTTTCCATTCCAGCTCAAAGCTCAGTCACAGGGCAGCTCGGAGGAACTGAGGTGTCTGCAGCTTATCAATCAGCAGCAGGAGGGCTCCAACTTGGAAGAGCTGATCAGCAACCAGTCCTGCCTCAAGCTGGCCAACACCATCAAAGCCTACGTGGCCACGGTGAGCCTGGGGCTGCTAGCAGCAGGGCTGGGGAGGGTGGGACACGTGAAAGGAGAGTTCCCATTTGCCTGCCTGCCTCAGTTTCCCCATCTGCTTCACCAGGGGCTGGCAGAGGCTCAATTTAAGCAGGTCTACAAGGAGGGGCTGCATGCCAAGCCCTCTGCACAGAGATGGTAGAGTCCAGAGAAATGGAGTGAAAAAACATGTCAGTGAAAGCTTGGAAAGATGAGAGGAGCTGTGGGCAGGGAACAGCCTTTGCATCTTTAAACCATGGGGTTGTTTTTCTTCTCTAATGGTTCAGGTGACGGAGAACGTTATCGGCAGGAGCGTGGTGAATGGTGAGTTCATCCCGCTGAGCACCGGGAGCAGGAGCTGGGGTTCCACTCACGGGGAACCTCTGCTGCACAGCATCACGGCTCAGCGAGCTGCAACGGGAGCTGGGCCACGTCCACGTGCACACGGCTCAGCGTGGGGCCGGCGGTGCCAGCAGGTCAAGGGTGTTCGGCCGCTCCCGGGGCAAACTCCAGCAGGCACAGTGCTGTGAGCTGGGGCAGGAGCGCAGACTGCCCCACTGGGTGGGTGAAGGGCGTACGTCCCCTGCATGTGTTAGAGGGACGTTGTGTCTGCCTGATTGAGACTGGGGAGCCTGTGTACCCGGGGGGCAGTATGGAACTGTTAGATAATAATTGACTAAATGTTTTCACCCCCTGTGTAGGGTCAGTGGGGCGCTCTTGTGCCTCATGCTGTCTGGTTGCTGACTGAGGACGCGCCAGCATGGGTCTGGGGTTCCCCACGTACTCTGCTCCCTAAAGCCATTTGTCCCTTTCCTTGCAGAGGCCCAGAGGAGCTACTTCAACACATCGGAGGGGCAGATTCCTGCCAAAACACTCGGCAAACCCTCAGCACATCTCACCCTCCGCCCACAGAACCCAGCCCAGGACGGTGAGCCAGGAGAGGCCAGCAGGGCACTGAGGGGCTTCTGGGGTGGGGATGGGGAAAAGTTCATAGAATCATTAGATCCACCCCAGAGAGCTGAGCGTGGGAGGTTGCATTTGCTGGCAGGTGGGAAGATGTTGGTCCTCTCCAGTACAAGACCACCCTCCCCTCCTCACCTCCAAGCTGCATAGCTGCAGGAGCACAATAGGGCCGCCCCTGCCTTTCTCCTGGCTATGAATGGTACCCCTCAGCACAGTGCTCTCCTTTAGTGACCCCTCTTTCTCCTCAGGAAGCTCGAAGCGCTTTGGGAACCTCTCGCAGTCCTGCCGCCACGCCATCACGCGCTGGGAGGACAGCACCATCCACTCACACCTGCAGAACATCACGTACCAGGACGGCCGGCTGCGGGTCAACCAGGCAGGCAAATACTACGTCTACTCCCAGATCTATTTCCGCTATTCCCGCGATGGGGCCGGCGCCCGGGTCTCAGTGCCACAGCTCGTGCAGTGCATCAACTGGAAGACGTCCTACAGCCAGCCCATCCTCCTGCTCAAAGGGGTGGGCACCAAGTGCTGGGCACCCGAAGCAGACTACGGCCTCCACGCTCTCTACCAGGGTGGACTGTTTGAGCTCAAGGCTGGCGATGAGCTTTTTGTCTCTGTCTCCTCGCTGGCCATTGACTACAACGATGCAGCAGCCAGCTATTTTGGGGCCTTCCGGCTCGACCTGTGACGGTCTTCTCATCCTCATACCCTCCCTCTGCTTTTGCTGGATTGACTCTTCTGCGGGGCCTCGGGCAGCAGCAATTTGAGCTGCCACTGTTTGCAGCTCCTCTCGTTGTGCTGTTGTCTTCCCCTGTGTGGGACAGCAGCTGAATGGCCAGGGGTCCAGCTGGGCCTGGCACAGTGTCATTCCCTGCACCTGTTGTGCCTGGTGGGTGTCAGCTGGAGCATGGAACACAGAGCAGGACATGCTTTCACCAAGAGCCACACCGCCAGGGTGCCTTGCATCCACTTGGTATGCATCCATGTGCCTCCAACCCCAGCAAGACAGAGGCTCAGGGCTCACATCCACAACTTTAGATCAGTCTTCCTCATGGCAGGACCACCCTCTGCAAGTCTGAATCCAGACTTGGCACACGCAAGCAGCAAACTGCAGCCAGCCATGCTGCCAGGCTCTCAGACCCTGAGCTGGAAGTGCTGGGGCAGAATTCAAGGTTAGCAGAGAGCAGCAGTATGGGGAGCATGGCTACAGGGCTGCCCACCACCCCACGGCCGAGCAGCCTGCAGGAACAAGACAGATCCAATATCAGCTTCCAGGAAACAATCAAAGAGTTTCAGTTCAGAGCAGTTAGAAACCTGGGTCTGTGCCAGCAGTCAGCTTCTGAGGAGGCAAAGAGCAGGGCAATAACTGCTGTAATTACCAGCACAAGCAGCTGCACCCAGGCATGTGGCAGAGATGCATTCCTTGCTGGGGTTAGACACTGCATCAACAGAGCCCAGTGTTTGCACGGGCAGAGCATCACCTGCCCCAAAGAGCCACACCAATGAGAATGACATCACTGCTGGGGGCTGGAAAAGGTGCTGAGAGCAGGAACAAGCTGGGGAGCTGCAGATCTGCAAGACTGGCACCTTGGGCTGGTTCTTACCAGGCCAGCACGAGCAGCAGCACAGCACGTACAGCTCTCCGGTGCTTCTCTGTGGCCCACACAAACCCCTGACAGTGAGGAAGGGACACTGAACTATGGCATCAGCTGTGCCCAGGGTGCAGTCCAGCCCTCAGCAGCTCTCCATGAGCCTCATGTGACAGCAGTGACATGCAGAAAAGCGATGCCCCAGCCACTTGCTGGTCCATCCTGTGGGGCAGCTCACATGCGCAGGACCACCGAGAAGAGGAGCCTGACATCTCACCTCCCTTTGCTTCTGACCTAGCATCCCTTTCCTTGAGGTTTTGTTTCTACCAGCACTGTTGAGCAGCACAGCCACTCTTTGCTTACACTGGTTGTCACTCTCCAGGATTGCCACCCAGACCACGCTTCAGCTTGGGCAGTAGTAGCACAGGACCCAGAACAAAACCAAACCCCTGTTGCTAAACCTCCAGGACACATCTGACACAACAAACAGTTTTGTGCAGAGCAGAGCGTGATAAAGCTGCCTCGGCCCTCGGACACTGTGTGGACATAGACCACTTTTGTAATTGTATACTCTGTATCATATTAAGAATGTTGACGTACAGGGACAGGCCAGCAGCACAAGCTGCCATGAAGGACACAAGCACCCTTCCTGCCAGCACAGTTCTGGAGGGGGTCTCAGCGCTGTTTCAATAAATCCTGTACTCCATCACTGGCCTCGCACCTCTGTGCAGCAGCCTCATGGTGGGTACTTAGCCCTGTACACCGAGCAGTAATAGTGCTGGCCCAAGCAGACAGTGTGATGTCTGTGCCAGCACACCCACCTGTTGTGTGCTAGCACACTATGAAACACCGGAGTGCTGTGCAGCCCCTCGCTGCAGGTCAGCTGTATCTGCTCTCCCATCGCATTCCTTGCCACAGCTCATAGCCCAGCACAGAGGCTGTCTGTGGGCAGAGTGTGGCACAGCTTGGGCACAGAGGGTTGGTTTGCCCACAAGTTGTGCTCCCAGCCCTGCTCCCAGCCCTGCTCCCAGCACAGCACCTGCAGCGGGGCACTGGCAGTAGTGGAGCAGCTCAGTGCTGAGCGAGAGCTGCGAGTGCCAAGGCTGCCTGGGGAAGCAGGCGAGTGACTCCCAGCAGCTCCAGCCCTGCGACTTACAGACAGCAAAGGCTGCAGGCAATAGCAGGGTCTTGCCTCATCTTGCATCACTAACGGCTCTGCAGCTCAGGCTGAGGTCATGCCCAGGCAGCTGCGCCCTTTCCCTGTGAATGCCCCAGGCTTTCCCAGAGAAACACATCTCTGCTTCCAAACAGAAGCAGTGGGAGCCAGGGCCTTGGGAGACTGGCTGCATCCTTCCCAGCTGCCCGGGGAAGTCCTTGAGCTGCTCCCCTTTCCTTCTGGTTTGCTGAGCCAGCCCAAGGCTGCTAGGGCCTAGGATGGCTCAGGGCCACTCCATCCAAGCCCCAGGGTGCTGAGATGGGCTCGACCCCCTTCATGCCAAGGCTGGGCAGGAGCTGCTTCTTGCTCCTGCTGTCCACCCCCGGGCTTGCCAGGCCTGAGGTTTCTCTGCATCATCAACAGGGGCTGGGATCCAGTGCCAGAACGAGCCAAGGCACTCCCGTGCCTCCCTGCACCAGGAACAAGATCTCCCCCCTGCACACGGAAGATTATTACCTCCCTCTCCTGATCCAGCCAAGCTGGGGAAAAAGAAAGCTCTCACCACAGCTCCTTTATTATCAGCAAGGCAGATGAAAACTCCCCAGCAGTGTGCTGTGCTCTGGTAACCCACGCCACCCTCCTCCACCCTGCTCAGCATCACCTGGCCCCTAACGCACTGCTCCCTGCCTGACAGCTCTGCTCTGTGCCCAGCACATCTCTGTGCCCACTGCTGTGCAACCCCTGTCCCTGAGCCCTGCCCTGGCAGGCTCTGAGGAGTGCAGCCTTGCTCCAGCCCCAGCTACCCCTCCCTGGAAGTCGCAGGGTGCTGTGCAGGAGGTGAGGCTTGGCAGTGCTGCATCTTAGTCATATTTTGCTCCTGCCAATCACAAACAAAATACCGACGTCTGCAGTCCAGCTGCGTGAAGCATAAGACTGTTAGGCAAAGAACCCAAAAGGATCTTGGAAAAGTAGGCATCAAATGAAGAAACAGGACAGGAAAACTGGAAAATATTCAGAACATTTATTTCTAGAACTTCTATAGGCTATTCTCTCAGTACCTAGCTTATCTATACTTCCTAGAGCGTAAATTGTACCGACGTCCAACCCCATCTCCTCCAGCTCCGCTGTCTGGTCCCTGCCACGCTGGAGAAGGACCTCTTGGTTCAGGATGGAATGCAGCTGGTACTCTCCTTCGTGCACCAGCACTTCGCTTGAACATCCGTGGCAGGTGGGGATAATCTCTTTGGAAGTAGGGATTGTAGTAGCAGAGTAACTGCAAAATGCAGAGGAGAAGCGTTAGATGCTGCCATTTCCCAATTGGAAAAGACAAAGGTAGGACAACTAATCATTAGAATCTCGAGAGACAGAGAGGACTCTCAGGGAGGAGGAATTATGGATTTCTACAAGCAGAAAAGCAGGTTTGGAAACCCCAATACCACCAAGTTGCAGCTACCTCAGCTGGGACCGGCCACCAATGCCACCTGTCCCAAGCCGTGTTCGATGGGAAGGGGGACTGCGTACCTCACTAGAAACAGGCATGGCTCCGGCTGCTGGGAACTGAGCACGTGAGGCTGATGTTGGTAAATCTGCTTCAATAATGAAGAATTTGTGCAGATGAAGCCAGCGGATGAACGTTACCATGTTGCCGATGTTGAAAGCACTTAGAGGCCCTGTTGTTCCCAGCACTTCTTTTCTAAACAGGTTTTCCTCTATCACGATGCTGTTGCCATTGTCGCTCCACCAGATGGACTGAAAGAGATCACTGTCCACGATCTCCCGGAGCTTTTGCAGAAAGGAGGCTGATGAGACACCACCATTGATGTTACAAGAGCCCTTCTCAGGAAGATTCAGCCGACGTGTTTTTGCAGTGGGCTCATCCTGTGATCCTTGAGAAGTGTTTTCTTCTCGGATCTGTCCTAAGGCAGCTCCACAAGCCGCTCTTTTACCCCGTCTCTTCAGGGTGGGAGAACCTGAGACTTTCGACTCAGAAGATTTGTCCATTGTAAGGACTGATTGTCCCCCGACAGAAGTTTTTGCGCACAGGGGTTTCCCCAGCCGACAAGGATCGTCCTGCAATGGCACAGTGGGCTGAAGAATGGGGAGTGGGTTGGGACGTTCACAGAAGGCACCACGGTGACGGTGCTGCATCACAGTGATGTCACAGACAGGTGTCTGTTTGACGGGAAATGGGGCGGCGGCATCCTTGTTAATTAAGGAAATTTGTAAGGACCGCATCGCTCTGTGCAAGGAGCTGAAAGGAAGTTGTATCAAAGTGGGGATCAGCCTCTTCTAACATTAACAGTGACTGAATGAGGATTAACGGTCTTAGGATGCACCAGGGGAAGTACTGCTGCCTTCCCCATCACTTTTCCCAGAAGAACAGGCAGCTCCAGCTCACACCCTGTACCTCCCCACTACCGCCGTTGTGCTGCCATCATTGCTGGGACCACACCACAGAAAGGAAATCTCCTTCGTGTACCCCCCCACCCTTGGGCATAGGAAGAGTAAGCACCAAATGAAGAAACAGGACAGAAAAACTGGAAAATATTCAGAACATTTATTTCTAGAACTTCTATATGCTATTCTCTCAGTACCTAGCTTATCTATACTTCCTAGAGCGTAAATTGTACCGACGTCCAACCCCGTCACCTCCAGCTCCGCTGTCTGGTCCCTGCCACGCTGGAGAAGGACCTCTTGGTTCAGGATGGAATGCAGCTGGTACTCTCCTTCGTGCACCAGCACTTCGCTTGAACTTCCGTGGCAGGTGGGGATAATCTCTTTGGAAGTAGGGATTGTAGTAGCAGAGTAACTGCAAAATGCAGAGGAGAAGCGTTAGATGCTGCCATTTCCCAATTGGAAAAGACAAAGGTAGGACAACTAATCATTAGAATCTCGAGAGACAGAGAGGACTCTCAGGGAGGAGGAATTATGGATTTCTACAAGCAGAAAAGCAGGTTTGGAAACCCCAATACCACCAAGTTGCAGCTACCTCAGCTGGGACCGGCCACCAATGCCACCTGTCCCAAGCCGTGTTCGATGGGAAGGGGGACTGCGTACCTCACTAGAAACAGGCATGGCTCCGGCTGCTGGGAACTGAGCACGTGAGGCTGATGTTGGTAAATCTGCTTCAATAATGAAGAATTTGTGCAGATGAAGCCAGCGGATGAACGTTACCATGTTGCCGATGTTGAAAGCACTTAGAGGCCCTGTTGTTCCCAGCACTTCTTTTCTAAACAGGTTTTCCTCTATCACGATGCTGTTGCCATTGTCGCTCCACCAGATGGACTGAAAGAGATCACTGTCCACGATCTCCCGGAGCTTTTGCAGAAAGGAGGCTGATGAGACACCACCATTGATGTTACAAGAGCCCTTCTCAGGAAGATTCAGCCGACGTGTTTTTGCAGTGGGCTCATCCTGTGATCCTTGAGAAGTGTTTTCTTCTCGGATCTGTCCTAAGGCAGCTCCACAAGCCGCTCTTTTACCCCGTCTCTTCAGGGTGGGAGAACCTGAGACTTTCGACTCAGAAGATTTGTCCATTGTAAGGACTGATTGTCCCCCGACAGAAGTTTTTGCGCACAGGGGTTTCCCCAGCCGACAAGGATCGTCCTGCAATGGCACAGTGGGCTGAAGAATGGGGAGTGGGTTGGGACGTTCACAGAAGGCACCACGGTGACGGTGCTGCATCACAGTGATGTCACAGACAGGTGTCTGTTTGACGGGAAATGGGGCGGCGGCATCCTTGTTAATTAAGGAAATTTGTAAGGACCGCATCGCTCTGTGCAAGGAGCTGAAAGGAAGTTGTATCAAAGTGGGGATCAGCCTCTTCTAACATTAACAGTGACTGAATGAGGATTAACGGTCTTAGGATGCACCAGGGGAAGTACTGCTGCCTTCCCCATCACTTTTCCCAGAAGAACAGGCAGCTCCAGCTCACACCCTGTACCTCCCCACTACCGCCGTTGTGCTGCCATCATTGCTGGGACCACACCACAGAAAGGAAATCTCCTTCGTGTACCCCCCCACCCTTGGGCATAGGAAGAGTAAGCACCAAATGAAGAAACAGGACAGAAAAACTGGAAAATATTCAGAACATTTATTTCTAGAACTTCTATATGCTATTCTCTCAGTACCTAGCTTATCTATACTTCCTAGAGCGTAAATTGTACCGACGTCCAACCCCGTCACCTCCAGCTCCGCTGTCTGGTCCCTGCCACGCTGGAGAAGGACCTCTTGGTTCAGGATGGAATGCAGCTGGTACTCTCCTTCGTGCACCAGCACTTCGCTTGAACTTCCGTGGCAGGTGGGGATAATCTCTTTGGAAGTAGGGATTGTAGTAGCAGAGTAACTGCAAAATGCAGAGGAGAAGCGTTAGATGCTGCCATTTCCCAATTGGAAAAGACAAAGGTAGGACAACTAATCATTAGAATCTCGAGAGACAGAGAGGACTCTCAGGGAGGAGGAATTATGGATTTCTACAAGCAGAAAAGCAGGTTTGGAAACCCCAATACCACCAAGTTGCAGCTACCTCAGCTGGGACCGGCCACCAATGCCACCTGTCCCAAGCCGTGTTCGATGGGAAGGGGGACTGCGTACCTCACTAGAAACAGGCATGGCTCCGGCTGCTGGGAACTGAGCACGTGAGGCTGATGTTGGTAAATCTGCTTCAATAATGAAGAATTTGTGCAGATGAAGCCAGCGGATGAACGTTACCATGTTGCCGATGTTGAAAGCACTTAGAGGCCCTGTTGTTCCCAGCACTTCTTTTCTAAACAGGTTTTCCTCTATCACGATGCTGTTGCCATTGTCGCTCCACCAGATGGACTGAAAGAGATCACTGTCCACGATCTCCCGGAGCTTTTGCAGAAAGGAGGCTGATGAGACACCGCCATTGATGTTACAAGAGCCCTTCTCAGGAAGATTCAGCCGACGTGTTTTTGCAGTGGGCTCATCCTGTGATCCTTGAGAAGTGTTTTCTTCTCGGATCTGTCCTAAGGCAGCTCCACAAGCCGCTCTTTTACCCCGTCTCTTCAGGGTGGGAGAACCTGAGACTTTTGACTCAGAAGATTTGTCCATTGTAAGGACTGATTGTCCCCCGACAGAAGTTTTTGCACACAGGGGTTTCCCCAGCCGACAAGGATCGTCCTGCAAGGGCACTGTGGGCTGAAGAATGGGGAGTGGGTTGGGACATTCACAGAGGTCACCACGGTGACGGTGCCACATCACGGTGATGTCACAGACAGGTGTCTGTTTGATGGGGAATTGGGGCGGCGGCATCCTTGCTAATTAAGGAAATTTGTAAGGACCATGTCGTTCTGTGCAACGACCTGAAAGGAAGTTGTATCAAAGTGGGGATCAGCCTCTTCTAACATTAACAGTGACTGAATGAGGATTAACGGTCTTAGGATGCACCAGGGGAAGTACTGCTGCCTTCCCCATCACTTTTCCCAGAAGAACAGGCAGCTCCAGCTCACACCCTCTACCTCCCCACTACCGCTGTTGTGCTGCCATCATTGCTGGGACCACACCACAGAAATGAAATCTCCCTCGTGTACCCCCCACCCTTGGGCATAGGAATAGTAAGCACCAAATGAAGAAACAGGACAGAAAAACTGGAAAATATTCAGAACATTTATTTCTAGAACTTCTATAGGCTATTCTCTCAGTACCTAGCTTATCTATACTTCCTAGAGCGTAAATTGTACCGACGTCCAACCCCGTCACCTCCAGCTCCGCTGTCTGGTCCCTGCCACGCTGGAGAAGGACCATTCGGTTCAGGAGAGGCAGCCCTCATTGCAATCAGTCTAGTTGGCTTCTGGTGCTAGTTAGAAACCCTTCAAAATGTACCTTATTTCTTGCAGTTCTCATCTTTGCACCACTGCAGTGAGCAGCAGCAGCAATCAGCCATCCAAGGCCCAGCCAGGAAACGGAGCAGGTGGTTCAAAGGTTGTCTGTGAAACAGCTGAGCTTTCCCCCAGCACAGAGGGGCAGCTACAGCTACATTATTGTTTTACATGCAGCAACCAGGAGCTGACAGTAGGTAAACCATCCTGTTGCATGACCTGGGAGAGCCCAGTGCCATGTGAGGCGATAGGCTGCTCCAGTGTCCTGCATGGGAGATGCTTTGGTAGAAGAACTGCACAGCCAGCTGGCAGCCTCACCAGAGAGGTGAGATCCAGGCAGAGCTGGGCAAAGGGAGAAACAACAGTCTGGAGAAAACATAACTGGCACAATGGGGTGTACCTTGGCTATAGGTCTCAGCTCCACAACTTATGTGGCTCTGCAGCTTCGTCAGTTCATGTGTGTGTGTGTGCTCCATAGGGCCCAGGCATCCGCCAGGAGTGGACCTGCTGCCAATAGCACCGCTGAAGCTGTTGGGTAGGAAGGGCCTGCAGCCACACTGCAGGACACCAGGCTCTGATGGACAAGTTCCCACACTGCTTCAGCTCCGTGGGGGTCTGGGCTGCCTCACTGCCTTTCTTTCCCTGTGCCTGACAGCCCAGAGCTCAGGGAGCAGGGATGGGGGAAAGCTGTTCCTGCTGCCTCTGGAAAAGCAACAGCAGTATTGCACAGGTGCTCCAGTCTTCCCTTCATGCATTACAGTCATGGAAAGCTGCAACAGCCTTCAGCACCAAGCCCTCTTTGCTGCTCAGTTCATCAGTCCAAAGTGATGTTATCAGCAAGCATGGCTTCCCAAATCTCATCTGCTTCAGGGCTTATTCCTGGTGTCAACACCAGTCAAAGACCTTCACTGACACCAAGTCATGGATTTTACACCAAAAATCCTTTACGTGCCTGTCTATACATGGGTGTGTGCATGTGGATAAACACACACACACATCATCTGCCACCCTGCAGCACATAAACAATACCATCCATGCCATTACTCATCTGTTTGCCGTGGCAGCGTTACTTTGCCCAGCAGTGATTTCCTCCTCCTGCAGGGCACAGGCAGACCAGGGGTAATGCTGGGTGGGTGCTGGCTGCGTGCCTGCCACTGCCTCTGCAAGGAAACTGTGGCTGCTGGGAAAAGGATCACTGCTAAACCTCAGTGCCAGCAGCCTGGTTACAAAACTACTCCAGTAATGGAAAACAAATTTGCCTTTCACATTCCAAAGGCAGAAGGAATGATACAGACACTCTTCACGAGTGCCACTCTGGGTTTCTACCATCACAGAGCAGAACGACACAGAAAAAACACTCCACCTCGGACTGAAGCACTCCTTGAAAACACTCCAAAAACAAGCACAGAGTAAATCCATCACAGCACTGGCACAGACCCCTTCCCCCACCACGACCCCCTGCACCCCAGGCCTGGGGAGAGCCGTCTGCCAGGTGGCACTCCAGAAGCCTCTCCTGCCCTTTTGTGGTGCTTTAAGAAATACAGGAGACAGGGACAGAATGATGGCTCTAATAACATGTTCAGGTTGACCTTAGTTCTCATGGCTTTGCTGTGTTTATTTGATCTGCACACACACACCCCTTCTTGTAGTTGCTGCCAAAGTAAGGTCTTATCTTTGCTGTCTCGAAGCTCTGCTCCCAGCTCATTGTGTGACTGCACAGACAGCTCAGACAAACTTGCCAGACAGCCCAGGACCTTTACAAAGCTAACTCTGCTGCCCTGTGCCTCAAAATAAATTCTGGGGCTGAAGTTGCTATTATTTCCTTTCTGTTGTTATTGACCAGTTCATCAGTACATCCAAGTCCTTTGTTCCTTTCCAAACAAGATCTGCTTTTACTCTCAAGTCCCAAGCCCAGAACAAGTTCTCAGATGTAAGGAGGAAATCAATACTGAAAAACACGCCAACACCCCAGGAAATCGTTTCTTGGAACACTGTAAATAAAGCTCACAAAGAGAAAGCACATGCAGGAGGTTACAGCCCTGCTATCGCACAAACCCAGGCACAACAATCCCCAGAGCTCCTCCTACACCCCAAGCCCACTTCCCTGTGCATCCTACAGCACAGTTCCGTTGTCGCCAGGAGGGACTCATCACAGAGAATCTGTTAAGCCTTGCAAGAGGCAAATGAAATACAGCAAACCTATCTCCTTCAGCAAGGCAGATTCAAGTAGCTGGAGGAAGCAGGGGGCTCTTCAAACCAGTCCTATTTGCAGGAAAACAGCCTGGCTGGGGCACAGCAAGCAGCATTTCTTGCTTAGCTGCTGAATTCATAGGCTTGATTTCATTTATTAAGAGTATGGATTTATAAAACCACATATCAAATCCCACCCTGAACCGCCTCCAGCTATGACTTAAATAATGAGCTGTTTCCTGGAATGAAACTCTCGGGCTCCTCCTGGAGTCTCTCTGAAAGGAAAACAACACAACAGCAAGAACTGCACAGGGCAAAACCCTTCCCAGCAGCTACAACTTCCCCGGGCAGGGAAATCCATTTCCAAGCCAGCATGATTAGGGTCAACATAGAAAATGCTTCCGCTCAATAAAACTGAGCACGGTGTCTGCCCTACACAGAATGTCTGAGGAAAGTTTTACTCATTCTGGTCAGAGTTAAAGTGATGAGACACTCTATTAAATAAAAGCTGGCACCAAACAGCTAGGAGCCTCTGCAAAGGGCAGCTTACCAAGGCATCAGCCCCAGTATGGAGCTATACACCCATCCCAATAAACCCCCCATGAGCCCTGTGCTCTGGCATTGCTGCTGCATCTAATGGAATAATGTTGACCATGCAGTTCTGCTGCAAGTTTCCCAGTAGAAAACCACACCTCAGAAAGAAGTCTGGAGCTGGAATGAGTATTTTCATGACCAGGACGCAATTTCCATCGGTCTTCACATGGTCAGTAGGTTTCCAATGAGAGTAGCTACAAAATTGCTCTGAGCTTCTATTTTCACCTGGCTCCCATGCACCAGACAGCTGTTCTTTGAACTGTGCATTCACAGCAAAAGTGCATGAGTGGAAAAGCTCCCTGTCACCTGAGCATACTTCTCCCTTCTCAGAAGCTAGCAAAACGAAGCCTCTTAGCATTGCAAAACCTTTCTGTTTGCACACCTTCTTCATGTTTGGTTTGGCACCATGAAGATTTGGCTTCTCTAAAACCCAACCCTTCCACTGATTCAGAGTGTTTCCTCTCCTTCTCACCTTCCTGTGCACTATTTTCTCAGTCAACCTCTCCTGGACAGCTCCTCATGCCAGGAAGCTTCTTTGTCCCCACTCCACCCACAACATCACCTTCAGAAACCCCAAAATTAATTCTTTCTGCAGCTTCTCAGGCAATCCTGTCCTTCTCAGGCTCAGCTGACAGCTCAGAGGAACCACCTGCACACAGGAGAGCACAGAATACTGGAGAACCAGCATGCAGGAGGTGCATGGCTGTGCTCCAGCCACCAGCAGTCCCTTGTGGTCAGCTCCTATCTAATGTGGGGCAGCTCCTGGTCTGCTCACAGAAGCCCCTCCACTACCAAAGCCATACCACAAGCCAACATGTTGGTCCAATGCCAGTGTGAGGTTTGCATTTCAAATGTTCCCAGCCTCGTAGGACAGCCAGGCTGTGTGGTCAGCTTCGACAGCTTCCACTCTGCCCTGCCAGCCCCCACAACAGCTTCTCAGCTGGGGATTAAGGCACCAGGCAGCAGTGGCACTCCAGCCCTGGGATTTCCTGTCAGCACCTCCTCCAGCTGCCTGGCACACAGGGCTAGGGCTACTGCAGCCTTCCCACAAGCAGTTCCTCCTTTCCCCTCTGAGATAAGGGGGCTCAGCACAGTGACCCTGGCCAGTATTGAACATCTCAGCTCCTGCCAGCTGCACTGACAGCAGTGAGTTCTATTTTCATTAACAAGCCCCAGCCACAGATAATGAAATTATGTTTGCTATAGGCAGAAGCCATTATGAACACAGTAACCTTCAAAGGCATTTACATGCTTTCAAAATTCCAGTAAACTGTCACCACTTCATTAACAGAAAATTAATTTGAACAAAGGATTTGTGGGAGCACAGACTTGGAATAGAGCAACTCAGGAACAAGTTACGTTGCTGATAGTGGTCAGGAAAGGTTTTTATTGCATAGTTGTTGGTAAAATGAGACACCGAGCGGTGAACATACATAAAGTGGCAGTGTTCTCCATCCTAGAGCCAGGATCCAAGCCTGAGTTTGCTGCGGGGCTGAGGCGAGGAGCAGGGAACAGAAAATGCATCCATGTAAACATCCCAGGCTCAGGAGTCTCCATTAAGACATCCTCAGCAACATAAGACACTGCTGATTAAGGAAGAGGTCAATTGTGCAACATCTAGTATGATCAAAGTTTACTTGGAAGTGCAGTAAAGCCAGGGCTTTAGGATTCAGTCTTTGCAATTTTAATTACATGCTCAAGAGAAATCAAGAAGAAATCCTTAGGCATATATCAAAATAGAGATGATGACAAGAATACAACTATTAACTCCTCCTGCCGCCTCCTCCTCCGGATTCTCCTAGCAGCATCAGCCAGCATCAGAGAATAATTAAATACATTCACAGAAGATTAACCAAAATAAACTTCTTCCCAATCAGAAACCGAACCCAATTGCAAGAAGATTGGTCACCTGGGGTTTGGGTCTTTTCCCTTCTTTCAGTGAGAGATCATCAGCCAGCCAATACAGACTACTGAGGAGTTGAGCTCCTGTATGGGGTTTGTTACAGAGACATCTGATCATTTTAATAGGGCATTTTTTAGCACTTTTTGTTTGTTTGGGTGTTTTTGTTTTTTCTTTTATTTTACCAGGTTCTTATTTTCACTAAGTAACTAATTGGGAATGCACTGCCCCTGAGTTACAACTGTATCGTTCTGCCACCACCTGAATACTGTGTGCAAAATCATCCTCCTTCAAAGTTTCTGAAGGTATAAACCTTGTCTTCCCCTATCCACATTAGTAACAAGAGTTCAAATAAAATAATAAGAAGATATATAATTCTGTAGCATTTTGCATTTACTCCTTCATGGAATCTTTCCAATGCAACTTCACAAAAGCAATGTAAATAGTCTTATTTTTTTCTTCTAAAAAGAAGATTATTTTCCACAGACTACGTAGTGCAATTGGTTATCATGTAGAAAAAAAAAAAAATCTTCAGCTCCATGGAAGGAAATGCTGAAAATAGTTCCAAGGTCTCAATAAAAATAGGAAAGAATATCCAGAATCTTCTATAAAGTTTCTTTTGTGTTTAACACACAATACCTACTAGTCTGCCTTTAATTGAAGAGTATAGAATCTGGGTCCTGGTTAGCCAGCTGTGCAATGTGCTTTAGTACATCCTTCTTGGTAATGATCCCAAGCAGTTTGCTAGAAAAAAAATAAAATAAAACAAATTAAAAAAAAATGAAAGCATGTTCTTAACGTATCAGCAGCCAAGGAACTTATTCTTGCTCTTGCATAACTTCTTCTATGGCAACTAACATGTTCCAGTAGCTGAAGTGCTTACATGGCTCACAATGCTGCAAAATATGGTACTCATAAGCCCCAGCAGACACTCTACCAAGTCATAATAATGATTTTTATTAACACCCACCTGCCTTCTGCAAACAGATGGACCTGAACATCTAGGACTGAATTTTAATTGCTAGTTCTCTCAGCAGGTATATTTTACAAAGCATAGCTATTCAGAATAGTCATGGCAGGGACTAAGACAACTGCTGCTTGGAAGCACTGCTTAACAATGCTATTTTCTGTCAGAAACTGAAAAGAACAACTGGTCCAACTGCACATGAAGAGAATCCTCTTTAGTTTGGTTCTTCAAGGAGCAGATCGCTTGTTTTAATTCTTTGCTCTCATTTCTTCCCAAATTGCCAAGCACACTGCTTCTGAATTGATACCACAGTGATTTCAAGAGGCGACATGATTCACATGACCAGATTTGTAACAGAAGGCTGAGAGCTTTTTTTCAACTTTAAGGATATCAAACCCACTGCCATACAGAGCTGTGCCTGACCACTTCACCAGCTCACAGAATTTATGTTAATGTTTCAGCTGAAAGAGGTTCAAGGGTTAACAGCTGTTTCCTCCAGATTACATTTGTCCCCATGCATACTGAGCTCTACATACCCGGGGCCTTTGATTTCTTGAAGAAGAGGTTCTGACTAAGATCTGCAAGTTCAATCACAGAATGGTACGAGCTGAAATGGACCTTAAAGATCAAATAGTTGCAAACCCAATGAAATCTTACACTCCTGTATGGAGTTTTCCTGACACAGTTGAGCTGAACAGCTCAATGACCTTAACAAACTCTGCGTGATCCATTGGCAACTCAGACCCAGGGCTGCTTTCTTACCCATTGTGAGTAACGAGGCACTGGCGCAATCCAAGCTTGCGAAATATATCCACAACAATTTCCATAGGTGTTTGGTCTGTCACTGTGAAAGGACTGAGGTCCAGGATGCTCCTGAGTTTCAGCATAGAGGGGGAGCTTGGAGGCAGTGGAGGAGAGTGGTCAGTGAAATAAATAACTGAAGTGCTAACAATTCCATCCTGCTTCTTCCGGGCATTTTCTGGAAGAAGAAATATTTGATTAAATATCATCCCTCCTTTCCTTTTCTAAATTGAAGAGCATACCCTTTTCTCTCTGCCCCATTGAGATGGCCTTTATGTTCCTCAAGACATGTAACTAATGCCGCCAGTGGTGACATGATTCCATCCTCCTTTCCAATCTTTAAGGACTTCAAAGTTTCACCATAAGGATGAGCTCACCGCTACGTTACAGTGCTCTGCTTAATGTGGAGCCCGTGTATTGCAGCATTTTGCTCCAGACAAAAAGATACAAACTTTTAGAGACCTACCTCAAGAAGAAATAACTACTGCACATTTTCCATTCAGAGGACACGCAGGGTGGTAACTCTCATGTAAATACAAGTTCTGGAGATCTTTAACTCACCAGTTTAAGAGCAGGTAGATAAAATGATTTGTCCTTTACCAGTCACTGATGTGGGACCCAGCAGGATAGCTAAAGAAGCATTTTTAAGTGTGTAACCTAATGGTTCAAGCTCCATCCTCCCCAACCAGAGTCAAGAATAGAAAAAAAAAATCAACATGGTGTTGACATCACTCAGTCTAGTGCATTACTCAGGCAATTTGGATGTCTGCTGTATTGCTGTTTCAATTTGATATTTACATTCCAAGACTCACTGGGCAGGGAATGACTTGGCATCCAAAACACCAAAAAACTATATTAAAAGCAGGCTGTCAAAAGCTAAATACTATTTCCTGTGCATCCCAAGGAAAATATTTTTAAAGGAGTCCTAAGAAATTCAGAACAACACAAACCCAAGAATTCCTGGTCATACCACAAAACAGCCTGACAAAAGAAAGGAAATGTCCATAATTACATGTTATTGCAATCTTTCTGTATTTTATTCCACTTTGTCAAAAGCATTTGGCCATATATGTATCAGAAGAGCAATACTTGCATGCTCCAAAACAATGTATTGTATGTCCTGAAACTGAGATTGAAAACTTAAAAAAACACATAGGGTTGATTCACAGCTGCAGGCAACTTAAGAAGTATTCTATCTCTGACACAGTACTTAGCCAGCTCAGGACCAAAACTTCTCACCATCCATACCATACAGCCTGTGTTACAACCACACACTGGAGAACACACCACAGTGCTCAAGACACCTCATGCTTCACAAAGATTATGAACTCAGCACAGCAACACTAATTGCACTGATCAAGCCACGCTGTCCTTCATGCTCAATGCACACAAACCCCACACTGCTGGGGGATGGAGATGCAGGCTTCCTTAAGTACAGCCAGCATCTCTATTGAGCACTTAAATTTGTGAATTAGAGATGGTGCTACTTAAAGGCCTCTAACGGCACCATACACCATTTATCCGCAGAGCACCTTGCTTCCTTGCACGTACCAATTGAAATGATGAGGTCTCTCCTGAGGACAAATCCAACAAGCCTTTGGGACTCCCGTGACACCACCACTGGATAGCCACTGTATGTGGTTTCATTGATTATGGTCTCGATGTCTTCTACTGTCATGCTGTCCTGAGTGATGACCGTCAGAGGAGGATCATTCCTCCGTGGCCTCATTACATCCATTGCAAGTGTCTTGTGTGAGAACTCTTCCTTGGCTTCCAAGAAAGGGTAGCCATTGAGGCGTATGTGGGCATCGTAAATGCCCTCCCGCCCAATTGCATCTGCCACCCACTTGCTGGTCATGGCTGCTGCCATCAGAGGAACTATGTACTCCAGTCCACCAGTGAGCTCAAACATAATGACCACTAGTGACACAGTCATTCGGGTCACCCCACCTACCAAAAGAACACAGAAAGACAGAAGACATTAGCATAGTTTTGGAGATTTACAGCCAGGAGAGCTGTCCTGACATTTGTTACAGCTGTCCTCCAAAAATAAAATTAATTTCAATTCAGGCAGTAGGTGTCCCAGTGCCACACCCCAGTGTCACACATCCTTTGACAGCACATCATCTGAATTACAGAACTCCATGAACAATGTGGTTTATCTGTTCTAAACTTCTTAAGACTGTATAATATATCAAAACATTTTCTAGTGCCAATTCACTAGAAAGGTCATTCAGTTACTTAACATGAAATTTATCTAGTTACAAAATAGACTGGTCATGACATAAAATGGCCTTACAAATAACAGCCATAAGGAGACCCATAAAATGATCTTTATTACAGGCTATACACAAAGGTCAAGTGGCATCCTGACATCCTCTACTTGCTACCATTAATTTTCCTAACAGCAAGGCTTCCCTATATGGAAATCTCAAGTCCCTGGCCAGCATCACTTGTTCTAGCTACACATTCAGGAGATTCCCCACTGAAATTCATCATGTCCAATGATAAATTGATGCTAGTAAAAGAATGCAAACAGGATGACATGAAGTTCCCTGTTCTTGAGATGGAGCCAGCTTTTTTGTTTTTGTTGTTTTTCTTTTTTAAATACAGACTACAAGGACATCAGCAGCATTTCACTATTACACATTTACATAGGCAACCAAGATTCAAACTTGCACTAGGACCTCAAGAGACATCTCTTGCTTACCTAGACATGCTGCAGCCCCAACCATCGCATACAGGCCAGGAGTGATACAGTCAGCTCCTTGACTGCACCAGCCACTGAAAATGATCCAGTCATGGTGGTAA
Organism: Callipepla californica brunnescens; assembly: GCA_023055505.1. NCBI lineage: Eukaryota > Metazoa > Chordata > Aves > Galliformes > Odontophoridae > Callipepla > Callipepla californica. The sequence continues at coordinate 9,751,233 of JALIRH010000013.1, forward strand.
AATGCCAACTGCTCCATTGCTACCCCTAGCAACCTGCCTGCTATAGCACCGACTGCCATGCTTGGGATGAAGAGACCAGAAGGGACCTATAAAAAAAAAAACAAAAACAAACACAACACATTAGGAAACATGCCACTTCTCACAGAAGCAGTGTTCAAAGACTAGTGACAGTCAGAAGTTTAAATTAAGACTGATTTAGAGGCTACCATTTCAGTTAAAATTATCATGGATAACATGCTCCACCACTACCACCTGTCCAGCACCAAAAAAAAAATGGTGGGAGAACGCCTCCTTGTGTCCTGGAACTGAACAAGCAACAGCACTGAAATGGCTAAATGCTGTCCTTACTGAACCAACACTTGTTGGAAGACCTCTGTAACACAATTTGAATGTACATCCTTCTGAGCAGGTGAAACAGCCAGCTTAGTGTGAAACAGAGTAGGCTAAAACACCACCTTTCCAACTACATGAGTCCTTACTTATGGAATTCACAGGACTTTCCCACTCTGCTGGCTTCATGTCACTTTGCAACAATTAAGAAAGAGGGGGTATAGAGGAAGTATCAAAAAGGCTTAAGGAAACACAGACTAGAAGTACTCAGTGTTTGGAACACGAGTTATGAATCCCTGACCCAACAGCCTGGTCTGGTGGTCACACACAGGATAAAAACTTTCTATTGCCCTCAGTTACTAACAATAGAATAAATAATTGCAGTCTATCACCCCTCAAAAAGCACAGTTTTTTCCCCTCTTCTTAATAGGGCTTAAGAAAAAACTCAATTTACTGGGCAAGTGAAAAAAAAACTAAGGTACAGATTTTCTTGGAGAGGATGAGAAGAACATCTTTTACAGGTAATTCTCACCTTCATGCCAAAGGTGAAGATTGTGATGAAGACTTTCATTATGAGGGCCAAAGCCAGCTGCCACATGGCTGTGTAAACTCCTGGGCCAGCAGCTCGGTCTGGCAGGTCATCTCCTTTGGTGCTGTTGAAATCATTCACGTACTCACAGAGCTTGGAAGAGTCCAAAATCCCACAGTCATTGAAGAGTTCAGAGATCAGCTCACTGGTGCTCATTCTGGTGTACTCATTCGGGAAGGCCAGGATGGCTGTGATGGCAGTCACTACAAACACCTCGAGCACGGGGTATTTACCAAGTTTGGTTGTCTTGCGTCGCCTGCACCAGGCAATGTTGCTGCGAATGAAGAAAGCTCCCCAAAGCCCACCAAAAATTCCCAAAAGGATGAATGGCACAAGCTCCAGAAGATGCCATGGCATGTGAAACTCCACATAGAAGAGAACCAGGCGGCTGTTCCCAAAAGGATTGATGGAGCGCAGAGTAAACGCAGCTACCAGAGCAGCAAAGAAGGAGCGCCACAGTGTCTTGAGAGGAAAATAGTAACTGACCTAAAAAGGAAAAACAAAGCAGATTCTGTCACTTGACAGTACATGGATTGCTGCCCAGTAACAAAATCACTATTGCATGAACTGCAAAGCGAGGACTAAAACTGGTGTTCATGGGATAGGTACTCTCCCCTTCAGCTAAGCACTCCAGATTTGATTTTGAGCTCCCCTCTACACAGATCACAACAACCAGGATGTACCTTGGTCTGTACACATTTACAGTGTAGCAAATGCATTCCACAATCCCTTAAGAAGATACAATTTGCTCAGATAAGTTATTACAAATCAGCTCCAAGCTGAATTCAGAGAAGTATTTGTCTCGCATGCTCGCAAAGTCCAGAAGCACCAAATAATTGTGTTTGCCACATCAGCTACCACAACTATTGCTCAGCTGAGCAAAGCCATCTCATTCTTTCTCTGAGTTAAGCCCTGAGGACAAAAGTAGCAATCCATTTCACGTCTGAATCAAAAGAACTTCAATCATATCTTCATTTATAAGACAAGGAGTTTGATAAGCAAGGTAAGTTTGTTGTGAGGCAGCCCGTGACAGAGCTGACAACAGCATATGGACATACAGAAAACATGACAGAGGCTGTAGCTGTGAGCTGTGTTGGTGAGCATGGACAGATGGGGAAATTTAGCAGGTCTACTGCAAAGCTAGAGAAATACATAATCCAAAATAAGTTCTCCAGCATCCATAAGAATTACCTGAATCCCCAGCAAAGTTTAGGTTGCTTGACAGACTTTTTAAATATACCACAAGTCAGTATTCAACAGGGTTTCCTTTCCACACCCAAGTAGTTACGAGTGGACTGTATTTTCAAACCAGCAGGGTCAGCTCTTGCAATAAAACAGCTCACAAAGAGCTAATAGAAAATGCTGATGTTACCTCTTCCAGGCTAAAGAGCACTCCTCCAATTGGTGCACCAAAAGCTACAGACACACCAGCAGCTGCAGCTGCTGACAAAACCTGTGAGAAAAACTCAAGTCAGTCACATTTTTAATTTCTCCCTCAAAAAACTTCCCACTTTTTTGTTAGATGTCTTTACTTAAGAAAAAAAGTACAAATGTATCCGCAATCATTACAGAATAAGTTTGACCTGTTTTAAAAACAACAGCGAAAAGATGGAGTGAGCTAACTCCTGTAATCCATAAGCAATAAAAACAAAACCAGAAACAATTAGCATTTAAGCAGTTCAACTCCTAAAACAGTAGAACCAAAATTGATTGCAATTACCATATTCTGTTTCACCTGATTTCATGCTGTGCTTTCACTTCACATAAAGCTTAAGTTAAACAGAACTATCTTTAATAGTTTTATGTCCTCCTTATATCTTTGAGGGAGTCAACAGTTCTTCCAAATTTAGTGTTGAGCACTAAACTCAGAAGTATGAAATCAGTTGGCTTCCCTTGGTCAGCTAGGTGGGTAACCTTGCTATAAAAGGAGAATAAGTTTGTTAACCAGGGAGCAATGACTCCATTATCTTTTAGGTTTTTTAAAAACAAGCTTCTCCATAATTTTGTCATGCACCAAAGTGAGACTGTTAGACCTTCAGTCGCCAGTGTCACCTTTGTTGCCCTTCTTGAAAACTGGGACAACATTTGCCAGCTCCAGTCAACTGACACTTCTCTACATTCCCAAGAAAACTGGAAAGCAATTTAGAGGTCTTGCAGAGATATCAACCAGCATTTTGAGTATCCTGCGATGAATCCCATCAGTCCCCATAGACTTATATGCATCCAGCTGCAGCAGTAAACCTCACATAAGCTCAGAGCTGGCTGGAATTTATCATTACTGCAGTCACAGTACTCCAGTGGTCCCAAGCCCATCACCAGCATTGAAAACAGAGGTGAAGAAAGCATTAAACATTTCTGCTTTGCCTACATCCCTACTACAACCTGTTCTCAATACAATATCACAGCATCATTTTACCTCCCTGCGCTTCGCTTCGTTCTTCCTGTATTTGGTGAAGAGATGGCACAGGATGTTTCCACAGCAGCAGGCAACGTGCACCAGGGGGCCCTCTTTTCCCAGGCTCAGGCCAGAGGACACCGCCAGCACTAAGGTAATGGTTTTGATGATCAGCGTCCACTTGCCCAGGTAGCCTCTAATGATGAAACCACTTAAGATAGTTTTGATCTGGAAGTCAAGCACACAGAGCTCTACAGGCTTTCATTCAAGCCCTGGGCAGAGCTCCCAATTTGCTAGGCAATGCCAGTCCTGCTTTAGCTTTCATTCCCCTTTAGTTTTCAGAGTCCCTCTTTCCCCAGCAATTAAAGGTAACATACAGCCAGTAAAAATATCTCTATGTGCAAGGACAGAAAAAGCCCTTTCAGACCTTCCTTCAGGGCTGCTTTTCCTAGCAAAGAAAAAAAAAACACAACCTGATGCTGTTTTCTGGCCTGTTTTCCACAAATAGAGCACTTTTGTTTGTACCCCCTGGAGTAATTTTTGGCATTTACTTTCAGTAAATTTATTTCAGTTTTTAAAGAGACTATATGGAGACTTTCAGTAACAAAGTTTGAAAAAAAAAACCAAAAAACATATTAAGTCACCATGTCTCTAGTGTATAAGTATGATTCCATAGCAGGCACTTGTTATCTTTTGATTACCTCACCTTAAAAACAAACAAACAAAAACCCAACACATCAAAAACAAATAAAAACACACACATTTATAAAAAAAAAACAACAACAAAAACACACTTTCATTCTCACTCACCTCTGGGATTCCTGAGCCACAGGCATAAGGAGCAAAGCCCTTCACAAGTAACACAGCAAGAAGGGAGAATAACAAAGCCCAGATAACATACATGAAGTAGTTGAGAATATATGCAAAAGCTCCCTGAAACGCAGAGAAAGTGAAGCAATTTAGTTATTTCCAGTAAGCTTACATCAAACCAGGGCACTGAAGCAAGCACACAGATAGTAGGTAACCTCAAATACAGTTACCATCAGACCAAAAAAGCAGGATTCACAGTCAGTCTGCAGTCCCAAGGACAAGTTGCATATGCTGAATTAGAGGACTGTGAGCCAACTGTACTTCCAAAAGCCATTATATGAAATGGTAAACAAGGTACACCAATACTGTCCCAGTCAAGCTGGCTGTTCTACTGGATAGAGCTGCTAGAAACACAAGGTTTGAGTTTGTCCAGCAGTCCTTTAAAATGGTCATGGGAAAAACAACCCTTCAAACACACCTGAAGCAGTGCACTTGTGAATGTGTCAATGCTGTGATACTACACTGAGGACAATACATAACTTGTTTACTGAAAAACCCCAGCATTCAAAGTTAAACCAGTGAAACACCTGATCTACACTTCCATCACATACATACAGATCATACAGAGACAATGCAGGCTGGGAAATGGAATGCACATCAGCAAAAGTATTTCTATACACACATTACCTCTCCATGGCCAATAATAAGCTGTGACCAGCTCATCCATTCAGGACATTTGTCTCTGTCTGTAAAGGTTGTGTTGGACTTCCAGCAGCAGTGCTCGTGGTTAAACCAGAAACCTGCTAAACACACTCCTTCCTTCAAATCTGTCATCCAGTGGGCAGAAATGTCAATCAGACCTGCTAAGGAACCTAGTTTAGAAAAAATGAAAATTTAACAATAAGGATCTGATGCAGACTCAGGTCTCTGAAAGTCTCTACTTTGTTTTACTCTGTCTCTACTTTGAATCACCTACCAGTAAACAGAGCAGCACTGTTATTTTTGCCTATACTTATCTTTTATTTTATTATTATTATTTACAGAGCTAAAGGGAGGATTTGCTTAAGCATATATTGAAAAGAAGGTCACAAAACAAAGCATGGCTAACCATGTTTCCAAGGTTAACCATAAAGTGATTTTTATTGCAGTTGGTTAAGTCACAAGAAATTAAATACTTCTCAATTATATGGAATTAAATATAGCACAGAAATTAGCTGGATGCAGTGAGGGACTTATGTTTCTGAAAAACATAAAACATGTCATTGGTCTACAGCACAAGAGCTGGGATCCACAAGTTGTAGTAACAATACTACGACTGGGCAAGGAATAACCCTGAATTTGAAGAGAACACGTCCAATCCCAATTAAAAAAACAAAACAAGAGTCAGTAAGGAAAGTAATTTTCATTTTATAAGAGGAAGCTCCAAGTAATTTTTTATTTTTCTAATAAGATTAACTCCTACAGCATCCCCCTCCAAGACAAACAGCGTAACCATCTCAGTTCTCAGGTAAAGTGCCACATCAGCACAGATGCCAGGAATGCAGACCTCTGATCTCTAGCAGTAAATCCTAGTATGGGCTCCAGAGGTAACATTTAGCATATCTTCCAGTTAATAAGAAACTCGCTAGCAGCTTTTCTATGTAAATATTAACAGAAGATTTAATATCATCCCTCATGTTAAATGTTTAGTTGCCTTCTACCAAGAAGATCTGCATCCAGCTGATCTATTTCTTTTGCACTTGGGTCCAAAGTTTCCTTCTGAAGTAATCTAAAAGGGCTCAGTCAGTCAACTGCTGAAAGAAGCATGACTTCCCAAGAAACACCTCTCACCTTTTATTCTCAAGGAGAGCAAAGGAGGAAAAAAAAAAAAAGCATCTTGCTAACATCCTTTGGCATCAGACTCTCTAGTGTTAATAAAGAGCATTCAAAGATTATTTACATCATAACACTTCCCTCTGTCCATTTCAGAGCTACATACCAGCAGCAGATGAAGAACAGTGCTCAGGACAGCTTTCAGTCTGAGTTCTGTTATCTTGGTATTTATACAAATAGAACCTGAGAGCATTTAGAAATAATTCTCCTTAAACTGCAAAGCAGTGGCAGAACGACGAGCATCAGTGCAGTCCCTCAGCCCTTGTTTCTGGGACAAAACTTCCTGTTCTAATAATATATCAGAGCTGATGCAAGGAATCAATGCTTTAAATTAAGGTTTGTCCTTACCTGCCAACAACCCAATGAACAGCATCAACAACCAGCCAGAAAAGGCATCGCTCACGCTGTGTATCAGGGCCCATGTTGACTCTTTACTTCTGCTGGTAATCTAGAAGAAAAGGTTTTCAAAAAAATCAAAACTGACCTATTTTGGTTTCAGTGCTCTGAGATTCACATGGTGACATTGTTAGTAAAAGTGTTCCTACCATTCAAAACAAGAGCTATCACAGTATATTCTGTTTTGAGGGAAAAGAGGAAAAAACATCAGATAGGGGTTGCATTTATAGCTGGTACAGGGCAATGCAGTTCTGATTAGGACAGAAACAAGAACAGATAAAGGATACTTCTACTTATCCTGGTGTGAATATAAATATTCACATAGCACTTCCCTCTTAAATGTCTTCTGCAAACAAAATTCATCTCTAAGTACTTAAAATTATTATTGTTAGCAATATCAAGTTACTAGTAGCTTGATACCACAAGCTAACCTGAATGCTTACAGGGCCCTCTGAGCACTCTGCCCCCAGCAACTCATCTGTACTGCCTCATGGGCACTGATACCACACCAACTGAGGAAGCAAACAGTTGCTATCACCAACTTTTTTGTTGTTTCCAGCTGCTCCCTCAGTATCTGTAAGGAGCAGTAGTATTATCTATTAGCAAGCTGAAAACCAATGGAGTTCTGAAATGACATAGAAGTAATGTGCGCTGACTGCACTCGAAAGCAGGACTTGGAGCTGTCCTCAGACCCCAGATGCCTCAGGACAGCAAGTTCCTCACAGGCTCTGGCCAGGCCTGCCTGCAATGGACAGGGATGGCTGCAGCCTGCCAGCAGCACAAAGAGGCAAGCAACAGCTACTGCGTGCCCAATGCCCTGGCTCCTTTTACAACACAAGCATTCCAGTACACCATCATTATTCCCAGATGAAGAGAGACATTGAGGAAAACAACTAATCCTCACTATTGGGAAGAATCCTGATTTTCCTTATTTTTTTCCTCTAGATTTTGCCTTTCAAATGCTGCACTGTCCATCAGCATCACGGCTACTGTTGAAGGTGAGGGCTCAGGTAGTAGACAAAACTACTGCCCTGTTAATGTTTTTTATTTGACCAATATACATCTCTTCATCCAGCAGTAATTTCAATAAATTGAAATTTCCCTACCTACGTATCTTTCTGTAAATAGAAAATAGATTGTCCTGTTGCAAACTCACAGACATCTTATTTGTATGTGTCTGCATGTGTGGGTGTACATGTGAGAAGATTTTGGGGTTTGTACTCAGAATGCGTAGACAGAAACATTTAAGGGGGTGAGCAGCAAGTACTGGGCATGGAGCCTCTTAGTAGGGTGTGTACTTACACAAGTGATGGCATTATATTCTATTCCCACACAGAGAACAGCAATGACTGAGTTCAGCTTGTGTACTGTTATTATTTAAATCACAAGTTGCTTTGTAAGGCTCAAAAATAAAACATTACAGAATATTCTGGCAACTACATAAACAAGTTCAGTTCAGTCATCATTCTCCAAGAACTCCACCAGTAAGGAACCAGGAGCAAGCTGGGGACATTGGTACTTGATTTAAAACATCCCTTGCTTTCAAAGCAGATTCCTTTAATTGCTGACAGCAGTGAAGTCCCAGAAGCAGAATTTACTCTAGCTTTTTCAACTATGCAGCACAAATATCAGTAGGAAAAGCGTCATTCAGAACGAGTATCCCATTTCTTTATCAATAAGCACTGTATATAACAGGATCGTGGGTGCTTATATTCTTCCATTAATCCATTAATACAGTTCTTCCAAATAATGCATACATCCATAAGTAGGACTATAGGTTTTGCCATGCTTCAGAACTGAGCAAATTTAAGATGGTATAAGGAAACCCCCCACCCTAGATATTTCTCTTGTAAATGGCTCCCTAGTAACATCATCAGAACTAAGATCAGTTCCAAGCAAGTTAACTCTTCTGCCCTAAGTGCTCACAGGGACTAGTACGATATGTTACCTCTCTGTGTCTGTCCCGGTCCCTGGACTTCTCCCGCACCCAATCTATAGTGTTAAAATCTTCATAGGTCCCCACACCAGGAAGTGGTTCCTCCAGGAAATCCATCATTTTGCTTGCACCGTTCATCCCTCCTCCATTATATGAGGTAAAGCCTAGTGGGAAAGTAAGGAGGAAAAATTGAGCATTTCTTAGTTTTCCCTCTTTTTTGGAAAAAAATGAAATAGAAATTTGGGGGATTTAATCAGTTCATCAGCTATTGCCTCAGCTAAATGCACCAATTAAGAATCCCAGGGATAACTGCCCAGCATCTGCACACACTTCCCCAGCTCCAGCAGTTCATATGGAGAAGGGCACTATCCTAGAAAGATCTGTTGAGGAAGCACCAAAGTAAACTAGCACCTAGATTTAACTTTTCCCTAAATCCAGGGTATATCACGGCTGTATTTTGTCACTTGAGGAAAGTCAGAGGGGGAACCAAGTATATAAAACCTCCATCAGAACTGAAGGGAGCCCTGAGTGATCCAGAGCCAGATTAAAACAGAATCTAAACCAGGACTATGAATGGGAGCAGGGAGAAGCAAATGACTGTCTCACAGACATCACTTGAGTAGTGCACACAAAGAGAGGAAGGAATCAAGGCTTGAGAAGAGCCTGTGCCTTCCTTCCCCTACTACCTGGAGAGTCTGCAGCCTCCCTTCAGGTTCAACAAACCCTGACAATGACAAATCACTTGACCTCCTTGATGTCTACTCTGCTCCAGCCCATGGAAGATGACATCAAACATGGATATTCCCAAAATTATGGTCACAAGACAGTCTCTTCACAGCTGGAACCACAAACCAAGAGGATGAGGAGGGGAATATAAGAGTAATATGGAAAACTACAGTGTGAGAAGAGTTGACCTAGTTCTTATGAAGGCATACAAAAGCTATGCAGAGTAAAGCAATGCTTCAAAGCAAAACTTCCTAAGCATCATTCCCCCAGTCCAAAATCCTCTGCCAAGGAAAAAACATTAGTCCTGGACACCATCACAAAAAGGAGCTTGAACCCAGTGGACTAGCATTGCCTTTGTATACAGAAGCCAGGCCCCTGCCTCCTTTCCAGCCCATCTCTCTGCTGCATGCTTCCTCCTTCCTAAAGCACCATACCCCTGGGCGCAATGACCACCTTCACAACAGCCTCTAAGTGCTTCCTTATCACACACAGCAGCCAGAAGCAAGTGTCAGCAAGCTGAGCAGCATCCTCAGCCCCACCACTATGGCCTCCACCACAAATCACTCCCTGACACTCCTGGTAAAGGTGGTCAATCAGGGCTGTCTAACAGGTTCTGCTGGCCAAACCAAAAGGACATTTTTCAGTCACTGGGAACAGAGACCTTCAGATAAAACAGGTAATGAAGAATGCCAGTTAAGTCAGATACAAGATCAATTTTATTGCCATGCAAGGTTGTGGATGATAGGAGAACTCCGTCATGCTAAAAGCTGCAAAGACACACCAGTACAATTGACCAAGGCAAGACAGGCGTTTGGTGAGGGTGATGGCAGAGGAGGGAGGAGGTGAATTGCCCAAGAGCACTGGGGTCAGGGAGCAAGGAGAGAAGAAATCCTCCCAGCACCCTGCCCTCCTCACTGCCCTGACAAAAAAAAAATATGCTGAGCAGAAAAGCAGCAGAATGGAGCTTCTCAGCAGAAGCCCTGGACCACAGTGGGCTTCACTGCCCTGGAAAATGCAGTTAAAATTCTTCCACCTGGAAAGCATTCACACATCTATTCCTGCTTTCACTTGCTCCTAAAACAAAATATTGACATCCTCCTAAAGAACCTTTAGAAACCCTATTAATGTAACACTTATTGCTTGTTCCTTTAAAACTGTGCTACTTAAAGCCCCCCATTCAAGCAGTCTGAAGGTGCTGAAATGCATGGGCAAGTGGGGAAACTAAACAAAAGCCTTTCAAGCTTTACCTAAGGAAATCAAGGAGTCTTCTCTTAAGATCAGCCGATAAGGAACAAGTCCTTCTATGCAATTCAATCCAAGCTTCATTCCTTTGCTTGTGCAAATACCAAGGCCTCTGCTCCAAGTCAGTAACCACAAAATCCTTCAGTAATTTTACTCCATATACTTTTCTTGCTAAGCCACCAGGTACTGAAAGGGCAAAAAATCTTTACTGCAAGAAACACTGGAGATGAAAAGTGCTCTGCAATATTATGTTCCACTGTACAAAACTGTCCTCAGAAAATATAAACAATGCTACTCTACATACTGACTACTAATTTTGACACTCCCTTAAGAAGCCTTTCATGCTACTTCCATTCCCAAAGTCTGTCTATATGGATATAACAGCCAGAGAGCCCCTAAGCTTTACTGTAGCCTGCTGCAGTGCTATTTGCTTTTTCATTTTTAAAAACTAAAACCACAGTAAAAGAAAATCATCATTTCAAAAGCATGCAAACCAGAAAGGGCAGCTTAGAACTGAGAGCTGACAACTCCCTTCTTTGCAGCTCTTCTGATCAGCAGCCTTCTCTCCTTGACAGTTATGATTCAAACCAAGCTCAAAGGAAGAGTGACTTTCTTGTAACAAGAAAGTTGATGACAGAGCAGCAAACTCTTTACCTTGAGCCCACATGATGATGAACACACACTCTGGAGATATCTTTACCCACTGAGTTCCACAGGCATCTTTGGCATGCTTGATCACCACTCTTTTCTTTGATATCTTTACCAGTGTTAAGCCAACAGGACCCCCCCCCCCCCCACTACCTGCTGTTCACAGCCTTTCCCAGAGCAAAGCCTCTCCCATTCAGTTTAAGACATGGCAGAAGAAAGGATGCACCAGCTGAATGGGAACCAGAGCAGAATGCATCTGACAACCTCTCCTTTTGCACCTGTGACCCACCCTCTGTCTTCTGTGCACACCAGTGAGACCCCCAACCACTGCAATCCAGTCCTAGAGGGACACAGAGCAGAGCTACACGTCTCACACAAACCAATTCCCCATCACCTCAGTTCTGAAAACTTTTTAAATTAAGTTTGTACAACATGCTGCTGTTCAGGAAATAAGAGAAGGGTGCTGCCAGCCAGATAACGTGCACATTGAGCAACTTCAGTAAGTGCTTGCAGCCAGCAGCGAACCAAAGGCAGTATAGATAAGCTACAAGAAGGCAGCAACACAATGAGGGCCTCCATAGCCCATTTTTCATCTGAGCTGGAAGCCCCTGCCTTAAATAATAACAAATCATTCATTTGGAAGTCCAGAGCACACCAAGTGCCACTTAAGCCCTCTCTGTTCTACAGAGCAAACAGTGGCTCACACAGCCTTAGTAATGCAGTCAGGCATGTTCTAGTCCACAGTGCATGTGCCTCCTCTTCCAATGCATTGCTACAAAATGAGCTTTCAAGGGCATACACATGCAGACCTTAGGTAGAGAAGCTGGTTTTTCAGACTTGTACAGTGAGCAAATTCAGGTGTAGCTCTGTAGGGCACTAAGGGTTTACAGTTCAGAGAAAAATAATAATTAAAAAAGCAATGGAGAATCACAGAACAGCCTGGGTTGAAAAGGACCTCAAAGATCATGTACTTTCAACTCCCCTGCCATGGGCATGGTCACCACCCACTAGACCAGGCTGCCCAGAATCACATCCAGCCTTGCCCTGAATGCCTGCAGGGATGAGGCATCCACAACCTCTTCAGGCAACCTGAATTTATATCCCATATAAAAGGATAATGTTCAGTATTTCATTCACTATATTTAGGTTATAGATACCACCATGCAGAAGATGTCACTGGGCAAGGAGAACTAGAAATGACTGCTCCCCACCCTGTCATCTAAAAGAGGCGTGAAAAAAACAGACTATGATGCCTTTCTAAGCCCACTTCCCAGATTTGCACATCAGTCTCTTAACAGACAAAAAGCCTCAGGAAAATACAGTCACACAGCACACTTGAAAAAAAACAAACCAAAAAACATTAAAACAATCTTCTGAATCTTCTGAACTGAAATTGCCCGTATCTTCTGAACAGCAGACAACCAGGTTCACCATGTCCAGCAAACAGACACCTGCAACTCATCCCATGGGCCTCTTTACCTGTGTAAACCCATACAGGTGAATGCTGCTACATGCATCAACACGGTCAACAACACCTCAAATAAATCTCGCTTCATAAAAACATTAAGGTTGGAAAAGACCACTAGCATCACCTAGACCAGTCATCAACCCATCACCACCATGCCCACTATGTCCCTAAACTGAAGGGGTGACTGTGGCTGTGGCAGAACTGCAGTGAGGATAAGGCAGGGTTGGTCCAACACATCAGCTCAATACTAACAGCCATCTGTGAGCATGTCAGTGCTTCAAAGACCTTCCCACAACTTCAAGGGTGACTCTGCAGTGTATTCTCCCTGTCCTTACCACCTTGCTCACCTTTGTCCAGCTCCCACTTACTGGATCACCTTTTACATTACAGTGGGCTTCTACCATTAGCTATATAACAATAGCTCCTTATCTGGAAAAGTGAACTATTACAGTAGTTTCAAACTGATGGCAACTGACATTACTTTGAGAAACATTTTCTACAGAAAGTTGACATTGGCATCAAACCCTGCTCACTCTTCTGAAATAACTGCGCAGGCCAATGACTTTTAGCTGTCCTGGAAACACATTCCCAGCTCAGAGCTACCACAGAGCAGCACAGACAAGACCTCAAAGGCAAAAAGTCAGCACACGACACTGCCCAGCAAGCAAAAGGGGCTGCAGTAACCTGTTATTCTGGACCAGAAGACTCACAAGTATCAGCATATATAGTTCAATCAATACCATATTCAACAACTGCACCAGGAACCTCTGTGAAGAGCATTTCACACTACAAAAATCAGAACCCCAAAGTCTCTGAGCAATAGATGGCAACTTCACAGCTGTGCAAGCAGGTAAGCTGCCCAGTTGTCAAAAGACAATGAGAAAATGTCCTTATATTTTTTTCCCAAGAATACTGAACTATAAAATGGCTGACAGCCATAAATATTTATCAAGATCATATTTCCTGCCTCAGCTCATTGCAAATGAAGAATCCTAGGAAATCCATATAGGAATAAAGGACGGAAATGTGCTTGGTAATGCCTCGTCAAAACAAAATGAAGATGATCCTGTAGGTCTCCACAGTTCCGAATGCATCTCTAAATCAGTATTTCATATCCACAGACAGTAAGTTAAACTGCAACCTTGTTATTTTTTTTCCAAACAGATTACTTTTTTTTTTTTTTTTTTTTTTTTAAGCTTTTTGATCACCTTGTCTCTCCCAAATGGGTTAATGCTCCATTTTAGATATTCTCCCTGGCTTAAAAAAAAAAATACAAGAAAAAGGCAGTGCTTGTTAAAGTTACAGGCATCTGTCATTTGCAGTACAGGAACCCCAGAGGGTTTATTAATCAGCAGGCCATCATGGGCACGGCAAGACAGCAGCACCAGCACCTGGGAGAAGGGACTGCCTCCCTCCACACCGCTTCCCCTGCTGCAGCAAATCTGGAAAGAGAGGATTTTACAGACAAAAGGAAGAACTGCAGTAAGCAATCATCACATAGCAGAAAGCCCACAGACCACCCTGGCTGCTCGCCCTCTGCAACCAGCCCTCTGCCCAAGGAAGAGGAACAAGGGCAGCCCCACAGCCACGGCCAGCAGCGTGCTGCTTGCTGCCTGACCACCTGCACCGTGCACCCCCAGACGGACACGTCCCCCTGCTCAGGTCCCCTGGATGCAGCCTCCTCACCCTCTCTCAGGCGCTCCTTTTCCTGCACAAGCTCCTCCACGAGCCCATCGCACAGCAGCGGGAGTCAATGGCAAACGGGTGCAGCTCCTCCTAGGGCAGCGCCTGCATATCCTTTCCCTTCGGATTCAGGTGAAGACCAACCCTGGCCGCGCCGGGCTCTCCTGCACTCTGAGCATGTCGTCAGCAGCGACAGTCACATGAGCCCTCCACCTCCTGCAAGGGGCAGGAGCAGAGCGGCACAGGGAAGCAAGGGCAAAGGGAGCAGGCTGCCTGCACCGAGCACAGCTCCTGACCTGCAGCACCAGGGCCCGAGGCAGCAGAGCTCCTCAGGCAGCGCCCAGGATGTTCTTCTGGCACAGCACAGTCCCCAGCACTGAAATGCTGCCGCGCTGCCTCTTGCAGCATGCAGATGGCTGAAGCTGACTGCGCAAGGGCTTTAAGATGGAGAGTAACTAGTTTCTAACGCTACGTGCTCTCAGAAGCACTAGAAGCTAGGCAGGTTAAAGCTGTATAATGAGAACTTCGGGATCTCCTTCACACATTCAGCAACAGGGTTTCCTGAGAGATTCCTGACAATGGTGAATCAGCCACGGACTGCAAAAGCCTTTCTTCTCCCACATCTTGCTTGCTAATTGGCGAGTGGCAATGCTTTTTGCTTACCACCTTCCAGTAGGGAGGCAATGAATTTCTGTTGCCCTCAAGTAATACACCAGCGTGCTTTCCACCGTCCCTCCAGGGCCTCATTAGCACCCTTTATCTTGCCACTCAGTGTACATAAGAGCTCAAAGGGGCTACTGATTAAGTTCTTCTGGTTCCAGCTTATCAGTGGCAGCTTCTCATTTGTACCTGTCTCACCAGTCTGAAACACTACACCTTAGCAAAGGTTGACTGGCCTTGTCCTTGTGCTGGCTGGCAGCTCAGCAGGGAATTCTGCTGCTCTGGCAACCGTACGTGTCTAATGTGGAGGTCAAGGATGGATGCTGCTGAAGAAAGCACGCCCAAGTGACAAAAGCACTGCCAGCTGAGGCAACACAGACAGCAATGGGAGGACTTGCAGCTCTGAATGGCTGACGATATCACCTACACCAGACGTACTCAGAGTTATGGTTTCCAGCTGCTCTTCTCACAGACCTGCATACTAGCTTATCATCCTGCAGCACCTTAGTTAGGACATTGTTTGCTGCTATTCTAATTCTTCCCTTTACAGCTCAAAATAAAAACCAATTAAAAAAAAGCCTTCTTAAATCCTACAGCAAAATAAAACATTTAAAAGGCTGGAAGGTCTTTTCAGTTTTCCTTTAAAAGACGTGGGGATCACAGTCCTGCTTTTGTCAAGCGGTGTGATATTCAAGTGCGATATTCAACCCTGCATCTGGTTCCTGCACACCCCCACTGCAATCAGCTGAGGAATGGTCATTTAAAAAAAAGCACAAAAAAAGATGGCATCGTGGTCAAACTTATACTCCCAACCAGAACTGCTATTCAGAGGAAATAATTTGCATCTTTAACAGTTTTGAAAAGGAATATCAAGGTAGTGCAGTACAACTTACCTTGATAACAAACAACAGAAGCAATAGCTCAACAAGGAGAGCAAATAATTTGTAAGACATCTGTTCCAATAATGCTTCTGTTAAAGAACCTAGTTTTGTAAATCTTCTATTTCTTCCACAAAGGAAGAAGACTACAGACATAATAATCTAACTCTCTAGGAATAACAGGGAAAGTTCTCTCATGGAAGATCATCTGTCTGAAGACATACTATGTTAAAGGCTAAATTCATTGATTTTCCTAATAGAAGGAGAGCAACAGTGGAATCCCTCTCATTTCTGTTTGCATTGGAGTATGCAACAGATTTGTAAGTGGTCCAAAAAAGTAATGCCTACACTTCTCATAACTTGCACTAGGTAACCAGAACCCCTTCAGTCGGCTTTGAAGGACTATGCCTGGATTACAAGAGCAAAGGAAACCCACTGTCAACAAAGCAAGGCATGGGGTGGAGGGATATGAGAAGACAGCTATAAAGAACATGAAGTTCCAAGTCAGTATGTCTGAAAAGAATTCAAATGTCTGTGGATAATTCTCTGCCTTGATACTCCACAACCATCAACCAAGAAGGAAATAGCTTTTAATAAATTCCATAAAATAAGTAGAAAAAGATTTGCTGCTGTATAAATGCATCTTGAACACCCTGTGCAGCCCTGGTTACCTCCATTGCAGCGCAGGAAGGAAGTGATGTCAGTAATACAGAACTTCTGAAAAGCACACCTCAAAAAGCTTTTGTTCTTTTGGCCAAGAACAAAACCCATGCTTTCTGCCAGACTGCTAGGAATGCTTAAGAATGAATGTAAGACTGTGACAGGAGGAGAAAGAAGTCTGTGGGTTTTGATACATAATATCTTCTAATTTAGCAGGACTGCTGAGGTGCTAACAACTTTGACAAACCACAGCTAGCATTCACTCCCAGCCTGGCAGAAGAAACACTATCACTTTAGTATCAAGAAAACAGAGAAAATGAGAGAAACATCTGTGGATTTCACAGAAAATGCCTAGCTTGATTCTAAAACAGTGTGTAAAAGCAAAGAAAGCTTCATCTGTTCCTAAGTATTGACAAAACGTTGAAATCTAAATGAGAAAAAAACCAAGAGTACGAATGTGCTACTCATAGCGAGTTTCCATTCATGCAAACAGAACAGTACCAGGCACTAAAAACAGTGACACTCCATTTTAAATCCTTTTGACTGAACCAAGCCTGAAGCACTCAGAATATTTACATCCATATCAAGCTCTCTTCAAGCCTTTAGGAAGAAGGTGCACTCATGCAAATACCAATTCAGAAGAAAGTCTATCTTCACTCATACTGAGTGTGACCCTTCTACTCAAGCATCCTGTGTTCCAGGCACCATGCAAGGCTGATCACTTCCACCTGCACTGCAAGACAGTCAGCAGCTTGTGCCACTGCTCCACCTGCACGACAGGCTGCACACCTGACACTCACATTGTCAGCAAACACATTCTGAATTCAGTGGGGGAAATTCCATAGAGAGAACTGAAACCAATATTTAGGGAAAACTATTTCCCCTTTTAAATTTCCTCTTTTCCTCCAGTGTCAAAACCCACAGACTTATGCTTCCTGCCAACAGAAAAGGCCCCTTCTGCTGAACCTGCTTCTCTCTATAATCGAGTTTACTGAAGTGACAAGGAGCAGACAAACAGCTATTCTGCTGCCACACTGCAGTCCCCTTGAGCAGTCTTCACCACCTTCATTCCAGCTTGCACATTTCAGTGGGGCAGCCCTCACTGCAAGGACCAAAGACAGCCATGCTCTAACAGACATCCACTTCACTGATTGCTGACACCAAGGATTTTTTCACAGAAGCAGTGACAGCCTTCAAATGCACTGAGTAGAGATTGACCAGTCCTATTTAAACGAGGAGGGAAACAGCTGAGTACTGTTTTGGGAAAGCAGCAAGACATTCACGTAAACTATGTTATCTACCACTGCCTTGAAAGCATGAATAGAAAAACAATTTCCTTGCAAGAAATTAGAGAAAGAATTTCGTTAATTCCCTCTAAATATTAAACATGAATTCCTTTAACTTCAGACAGCTGATATCAAAACACCCATGGAAAGGGCAGTCTGAAAGAGCAGGTAAAAAGCCATGAACCCACAATACCATTAACAACATGTATAAAGCTATCTAATTTCGTAAATAACTAACATGCTCAGAAGAAACTTCAGCCAAATGTTATTATAATGAGCTTTAGATGAGGAGTTTTGAAGTGAACTCCCCCAGATGTTCATTTATAAAACTGCTGCCCATCACTGTGTCAGGTTGGAATAAGTACACTGCCTACTATCTGTAACAGAGTTCATCTGTCATGACTAGCCACTGTCACTGGAGTCAGTGTAACTCACAAAATAGCATGTATTGCACACATTCCCTTCACACACAAAGAAACACTTATCACTCAGAGCTGATGGAAGCACAACAATAACACACGAATTGTTCCCTTAAAATGATAAAAGGGACCAAGCACAAATTCCTTATGGTATCTCCAGCAGAAGACTGGGTTCAGTTACTGTCAGGAGACAAGCATTTGAGAGTCTGTCTTCATATGCACTACCTCAAGGCACATCACACAGTCAAGGAGTAAGATTAATCTCTACCCTACTAATTTCAAAAATCCAGACACTGTTTAGATAGGAGTTAAGCAGCAAGAGATCTTTCCTTTACAGACGAGTGGTGGCAAAGGAAGATAAGTTGTTTATGCTGCTCAGCATCAAACCCCTTTCCTCTGTTAAACTTCTTCCTCTCCACAGCAACAAGGCCAAGGACAACCTCTAAAACTGTAGGAAAAAGGGAAGTGGAAAGAAACAGTCTCTGTTCACACCACAAACACCTAGGAATCTCTCAATGCTGTCATCTCCACCTTTCACATCTACAACAAAGATAGCATGGCCAGTTCTTCCCTACAACAGCTACTTCTGGAAATTCTAGAAAGGACTATTCAGAAACATTAAAAGCAAAGTGGTAAGGCAGGATATGGTACATTTAATATGAAGATGATCACACAGATGGCTAATAGAGCAGCTTTTCTCCCTGCCCCACTATTGGAGGCCAGTACTGAAGCAGCTGAGATGCTGGGGAATAAACAAGCAGTGGCTCTCCACTACACTGAAGTCATTCACATGCTTCTCGCAACTGCCACTCGTTTTAAGGTTATCTTTTACTTCGTAGACAACACTGGAAATCAAGTGTAGCACATAAACAACTGGTCTAGCTGTTCTGCAAAAATATATTCATGGTTATAATGCAGTGCAGAATATTGCAAACTGTGCTGGTGCCATGAAATGCTTGTCTTTCGCACTAAGCAGAGGCCAGTGAGATCCTACTAGAAGACAATATAGGAAAAATTGGAGAGATGCACTGCGTTACCTCCCATCTCTCTGTCGAGTGGTGGATCATCATCTGCCATAGAGAAGTCCAGAGATGCTCCTGCTATTTCTAGCATATCTTCATCACTCGTGCTGCTCTGGAAACTCCCTCGTCGATAGCCTTTCTGATCCATGGCCAGAGCTTCCAAACCTGGGAGCAAACGGAAAGGTTTAAGAGTAGAAATGTTTTTAGACTAGAAATCTGAAGACATTTTATAAACAAACCAGGTGAACGTGCACTGGACATCTTGTCCCGAATAACTGGAGGGAGCATTGCTCTTCCCACATGAGAGGAAGAACACAGCAGTATTAGGACACCTGCAGTCTTAAAAGGTAACAGGAATTGGTGCCTGATTTAGTGGCTGGAACCCTTCCCATAGCAGGGGGTTGGAACTAGTTGACCTTTGAGGTCCCTTCCAAAAGATGTCATTCTGTGACTCTATGACTGCCTAGGATGGCAGGGAAACAGCAAGAGCACAAGATCTAAACACTTATAATAATAGCCTAAGTAAAAAATAAATAAACAAATAATAATAATCAAGTCTCAGCCTCAAAAATATCCCACACAACATGACAATAAAAAGCTTTTCATCCCAGTGAGGCGATAGGCCTTGTTTGCTTTTCTCTTGTGTACAGACAAGAGAACTAGAGAGGAACCAAATATGCAGCTCAGCCCTATTTCAGGAAGGGAAGAAAGCAGCATGTGCAAGCAGTCTGAATTACACAGTCTGCAAAAAGCACTTCCTATTAACAAAAAAGCACCACTCAAAAAAAAAAAATGTTGGCACTGCACAGCGAAGTGACACACTGAGCTCTTTACTGAGCCTTACTCTGTGGAAAAACAGAGTTGCTTAACTTTTAAGCCCTGTTTACTCACTAAACTGGTGCAGAACACACCACTAAAGAAAGTGCTGAGCACTTGCTGCTGGGAACTCGCTGTCCAGGAAGGCACATGAGCTGCTGGACTCTGCTCTGCCAGAAAGGATGCTTTTAACACATTCCAAAAACACAAAGGCAAACCAGGTTAAACCTCAATGATTGTGCACACAAAACTAACGGTGCCTTACTTTATTTATTTATTTTAGGAGCTCAAAGCTATTATTTGCCAGCTAACAATAAAATCAGGTTTCATTTAAGTGCTGTGCTGCCCCTCAGCTAATCTGCTCCCAGGAAGTGCAGCTGCCCACAGCAGAGGGGACTGGACCAGCAAGACTCATCCCAGCAGAGAATTAAGAAACAGTGCTTGTGCATCACAGGGCTAATGCACAACATAGCAGTCTTCTAGGTATTTTGCAATAGCTGTGTTCACAAATAGCTTATTTGTGAAAAGAGAGTCAAAAGAGGTCTGTATTCATATATTCCCTCTGCACTGAAAGCATGAATTCCCAGCCCCGCTAAGGCTGCCTCCCTTAGCAGACAACTTGCACACAGCTGCCAGCACACGCTGCCTGTTCCAAAGGGAGGAAATTAGAGCATTGTCAGCTCCTGCTCCCCCCCCCTCTTTATCCCTAACTTTGTTCTCATTCACAACTGAAAAAAGCAAAAACTAAAAAGCAAACCACTCTCCAGTGCTAGCAGATACCAGGTAAACATGTATGCAGCAGTAAAGGGACACAGAAGATAACTCAGTGATCCACTTCTTTCATAAGTCCTAACTCAGTCTTGAAGATACAGCTTTAAACAACATTTTTTTCACAATAATATTCCCTCTATGAGCAAGCAATACTTTTCCAGGCTAAATCACGCACACAAAAACACAGTGACTGTTCTCATGCTTATCTCGTGGTTAATGTATCACGATACTTAGCTGCTGCTTCTTTCCTACCAGACCATGCAGCAGGGTGCTGACATGGTTTGCACACCCTCCAGGACCCACCCATGGCAAGCATACATACCCAAGGGCTGTGGGTGCTCCCAGCGCTCCAGTGAGTACCAAGCCATCCTTCTGGAGATGCTCCCATTAACCTCTTCTACTTTTATCAATCCGGCATTTTTTTTTCCATCTCAGTGAGGCAAAGGGAAGCAACAAAACAGAACCTGAAGGAGCGAGCCCTGTGATGCCTGGACGTGACTCAGCGACAGCAATCAGGAAGCCCAGAGTACCCCATTGCCATTCTGGCTGAAAAATCCCGCCCCTAGTCTCTGTTCCGATTCCATCGCTTGCAACACCTTAACCAGCACCAGATATTGCAGGCTTTTCTTCTCATTTCATGCTCTGACACCATCTCCTGTATCCTGCAGACCTGTCCCCCTCCTTGTCGGAGCCCGTCTTGATGCTCCCTCAGCTCTGAAACAATTTCTCCTTCCCTTCTCATACACACCAGACTGGAGGTACAGAAGGGCTGCTAAGCTAAACAGGGGGCTTGGAGCAGCTCTTCAGGAATGCAAACCTGAGGCTTTCAAAGTTGGAACACGCTAAAAGTTTCCAAAACACTTTTTCCTCCTCATCTGATACAGGGCTTAGCTCCAGCTCCACCACCAGCACAAAGACATTATGCTCTTTAAAAAGAGCATGGAGTAATTCTGATCAGCTGCTTCCATGAGTCATTCTTCCTGTGGAGAAGGAGCAAGTTTACCACCTAGCGGCAACTTTAATTTGAGAAACCAAAGGCCAGACCACAAGGCCATTTTATCTGAGGTTAGCAAATCAAAGCCGAGCTTTGAAGTTCATAACACTTCCTCCCCTCTCCCACTTCGGTGTTTCATCCCAAGCTCATGTTCTCTCCACAGCATCTCTGCATACAGATGCACACATCCCTCTGCACAACGATAAGACCCACAACTGAAAAACCACAGCAGAAGGGCAGTCAGAAGATTCAGAGCAGAGGAGACTACACCACGGGAGAGAAACACCAGTGCATTGGTAGGCTCAGTAAAGTGTTCTGGACTCCTCATATCACAGCCCATGAAATGTAAACCTGGGAGAACCCAGGTTCCCACGTGCATGCTGTGAGTTACAGCAGGAAGCAAGTACAGTTTGCAGGGAGGGCTGTAGGGTCAGCCCTGGAGGCCAGGCAGCACCAACCCAGCCCCCCCAGCAGAGCTCACCCCATGCGATAGAGCTGTGGCACGCTGTCTGCATGCTTTTCAGAGAGAGGAAAGGGGTGGATGTTTTTTTGTTTGCTTTTTTTTTTTTTTTTTGTCATTCCAATTTTAAGAAAAGATCAAAAGAAAATGTTTGATCTTAACAAACTAACTGTAATTTCCACTTTAACAGCTAAACATCAAAAGAGCACGCACAGAGAAGACCTCCATGTGTGCCTCTCACCCAGTTACCTGGGGTCCAGCTCCTAAGACGCCAGGTGAGAGCTGCAGCACAACAGATTGCTGCTGCAACACAGCCTCAGAAGTTCAAAGGAAGGTCTGAACTAAGTAGCTTCATGGCCTGCTGCAGCAGCAAAGCAAATACCTCAGGGAAAGGGCACAGAAGTCTGTCACATACACCCCAATAAAATAAAGAACATCTCTGGTACAGCAGGGTGCTGCTACAGCAGGCTGTTCCCTCTGAAAGCCTCTGGCTCCCAGAACACCTCAGGGGGATTTTACCACCATGGTATAAAGCACAGACATCACAAATGCAAGAGGAGCTCTCCCCTTTTGAATGTTTCCTGGCTCAAGTAGCATCCCTTGAGTCCTAAAAAGTTCACCTTCATGTGAAAACAAATGTTCAGTTCAGATACCAGTGCAACCCTTTTAAGAATCATTTTGATGCTTTATAAAAGAGATCACATTATTTTTCTAAGTCATTCCTCCAACTCTTTGTGCTGTCTGAAGTGACTGCTATCAGTTCCCCCTCCTGCAGACATGAAGCGACCAGTCAGTGAGCTGACCCCTGACAGGAGTTTTAAAGCCATGTTCCAGATCTCTCCAGGTGCAGTATACAGCACAGAAAGACCTTCAGGGAAAAATGAAATGCTCTTTCAATACATAAAACATTTTATTAGCAATGCCATGGTTTCACAAGCAGCACATAAATCATTTAACAGAAGGGTTTACCAGCTCAATGAAGATTAGCAACATGCCCTTCCCCATTGTAAAAGTAAGCATATAGTTTTAAAATGATTTATTTACCTATATTGACTTCTCGCTGTCTGGCTGCCTGCTTCTAAACCTGAAGAGCAGACAACTGCTTCTTCCTCGAGTATTTGCCCACCTTTCTTCCAGTGGGGTGGAGAAAGGGCACTGGGGCTGCTCTGGGAGCTGCAGCTCGAAGCAGCACTGCGCACTCTCCACAATCCAGGTCAGTTGCTGCCCTCGATGCTTTTTGAGCAACAGCAAACAATGGGCAAACTGTTGTACAGCGAAACCGGCCTGAAACAATAGCTTGTTTAAAAGAAACTGGGAAATCGATCAACACAACCCAAACACAAATGCTTAGGGTTGAACTGATTTAGCATTTATACGTGGTCCTTTAGTTTGTTTTTAAGCATACTCACACAAGCCCTAGGGAGATGAACAGTAAGCCACAACAGGATATTCTGTGCTATGATCTGACACTGTTAGAACAAGATAACGCTTCTGTCGGGCTTTACCAGGTAATGCTAGATAGAAAGGCTAGATAGAAAGCAACATGCAAATCCTGCCATGTTTCAGGTTTCCCCAACACTTTCATAAATTGGGCTAATACACACACTGTGCTAACAGCTTAACTGCCATCTAGGCACGCTTATTTACTGACAAGCACACAGACTAACAGCTGATGTCTATGCCTGCATTTGTCTCATCTCTTCTTGAATAATTCATTGCTCCACTTAAGTCACTCAGCCCACTACAGTGGAAAACTCAACTGGAGGCAAATCTCAATCCAACTCTGATTGGAGTTACTGTACTTCTTTTCTGAATGAAATTCTTGTTTCTGCAAGAAACGTATACATTAAGAATCAGATATAATTGCCAGGAAAGCTATCTTTAAAAGCAAGATGTTTCTGCATTTCATTGACTAGATAAAAACACACACCCCCCACCTCCCCATCCCCATTACTGCAGTGGATGTTTTACATAAAAGGAATTTTCTATAAATAAGAAAATGAATTTAATTCCTCCTGCTTTACCAGGAACTTCCACAGCTTGTGAGAGAGGTACACAGCAAGTCAGAGGATTCAGGGAGACAAAGCATGTTATAAAGTACACTGCAGGAAAGTCTCTTGGGTTTCGTCAAGAGAGCAGATCAGGGTTGGACTGAAGTCTCAGTTTTCCTGGAAGAGAACAAGCAGCAGCTGAATGCCACTCCTGGTGTTTCTCACACAGTAACCAGGAAAACACTTAACACTTACAATGCAAGAAGTTTTAACAGCTTATAGTGAAGAAACCACTATCATATCTAGCAGGTCAAAGGAGAACACAGGGCTGTCTTGTGAAGATGGAGACTTCATTATTCAGACCACAATTAAAAAGTTGCAGAGTCGTTCCGCAACTCAACTTCTAAGCTAAACTACAAATAGCTTTTTTTCCATTGGTACCTGGAAGGCATATACCTTGATGAAGACAGTGAACAACTTCATAAATGCACTGTGTTTTTACCCATGAAAATTGTAGAAGCTTTGAAATCAGTTTTGACTATTTTCATAGGTGTAAGTATTGTGCATGCTGCTGCTTCTTCTTGGGTACAAGCACATTTAAACAAAAATCAAGTGGGAGTGTGCTTACCAAGTGCCTGGAGAAAAAAAATAAAGCTGTAAGTCAGGGCAGGAATATCTGGCTTTCTGATGGAGAACAAAGACAAAGGATATCCACCAAGTGCCCATAATTGTTAGCACCATCATACAGCACCATTTTCAGAAGCTGTGCTCACATTCCCCATTCCAAGAAAGCAGCGCTGGGAGCTTTCACACCACCACCATTGCTAATCCCAGGCAAGACTCAAAGCAGGTGGCAACCAAGAGCTTCCCAGCGCACAGATGAAACCTGAGACTCCCATCCAGTTCAAGACTGGGGTCAGGTCTCCAAAAGCAATACGCAAAAAGAAACATTGTTCTGTATAAATTCAGTTCAACCTCACTGGAAACAATAGTAACACATTGCTAGAAACATTTTCTTCACTACTTCCTCCCATATCTGCTGCATCAATTGGCCTATACAGGAAACCTCATTCTCCCTCCCTCTTCCGGCACATGCTCGAGTTCTTTGAAATATTAATCACACTGGGTATAGTTTTAAGGAATTGTGCTAGAACAATTCCAAGTCACGCTTAACCATCAATGATTTTACTGGAATTGCTAGTTGTTAGGTTGCTAAAGTAAGCCCTGCTTTGGACTGGTGGCAAATTCACGTTGGAAACTTCTCAAAGTGATGCAAGACAGCAATTGGGCAAGTTTGTGTGCAGAGAGGAGCTTTCATCAAAACAAAAGCACGCAAGTGATGAACATACCACAGGAAGAACTAATGCTAGCCACTGAGCTGTAAACAATA
Organism: Callipepla californica brunnescens; assembly: GCA_023055505.1. NCBI lineage: Eukaryota > Metazoa > Chordata > Aves > Galliformes > Odontophoridae > Callipepla > Callipepla californica. Next base: position 9,776,675 of record JALIRH010000013.1, read on the forward strand.
TTCATGTTTCCTACAAATGCTGTAGGAAGCAGCTTTCTAAACAGGCCCTGACAGGGCTATGTTAGCTCCACACTCCACACAGAACACCTCCTACCTTCAGGGCTTCCCCAGCTGCAGGGAATTCAGAGGCAGGAGTTTTGCAAGCATTTCAGGATGAAAGCTGATAACATTTCCAACAGACAGCAAGTTCCTAGCACTGGTACAGCTTACATCACCTTGCACCACTTATAAGAAGCTGAGGAACAGTTATTCCTAATAATCAGTAATAAGTAAACTCATCTCTGAAGCCTCTCACTGATAAAACTGTAAATAACATTTTTGTTGATGCAGTCATTTTTTCTACAGTTAAGTATACCTAAAAACTGGGCTCCCCTATGGTTAAGACTGCTATAAGCACTAACAAACAGATGTGTGGGAGGACAGAAAAAGGACAAGAGGTAAAGGACACAAACAGAAACCCTCTGACCATCAGCAAACACTTCTTCACTGTGCAGGTGACAGAGCACTGGTGTAGGCTGCCCAGAGAGGTGGTGGAGTCCCCTCCCTGGAGATGCTCAAGAGCTGCCTGGACACGGTGCTGAGCACCCAGCTCTGAGTGGGGTTGGGCCTGATGGCCAGCACAGGGTTCTGCCCACCTCAACCAGTGAAGGATTCTGTGGAAAGCCACAAATGCTGCTGTACTGGAGATGCAGAACAAGGCCTGCCCCACACAGGTACCTGAGAAAGACTATGAGAAGGTGAACATAACTGGATAGATCCCAACTTCACACAGAACAGACAAGCTCTGTCCTCAGTGTTTGACTTCTTCCTGTTTCAACAGGAAGAAACACTTATGGCAACCTAAATAGTCTGTCTACTTAGAGATACAGACCGCACCTTGAATTTCCCAATAGCTACTCCCATTCCCAGAGTTATGCATGCTGCTTCCAACCTGCTGACACACCTCTGTACTGCAATCCATCCAGCTTCCATGGCAGGAAGTGATTCAGGGCAGAGAACCCACAGCAGAGTAAATCTAGGCCCTGCACAACTGCCGTTCATGTTTCCAAAAGTCATTTTCATTGTCATCTGTCTTGTGGTGCTACCTTGTGAGCCCATGACAGCTCCTGGGCTCAGGCTCTCTTCCTGTTCAGACACCCATCTTTCCCTAATAGGTTTTTTATCCTCTTGACTATTACCCACTTGAGTGTGGCTTCTCTTCCCAGTATTCCTCACAGAAAGGCAGAAGTGCCCACCAACTTCAAAGGCAATAATTTTTTAGATATCATCGTCCAGAAATAGCACCTTCACGGTTAACTTCATACTTCTCAGCTGTCTAATCAAAGTACAGCACAGGTCATCATGACACCGTGTTTCCATACCAGTCTGTTTACTGTGATAACAGTACCATGAGCACAGACAGGGCTTTTCATCCAGAGCTCTTACTTTCGTAGGTAGGATGCTTCCCACAGAAAGCGTCCTGTATGTGTATTTATGAAAAGAGGTTCCTTAAGTGATCAAATGGAAGAAAAATAAAAGTTTCTCTTAGTTTTTCCCATCTTTCTGCATTTCAACCAAATAAGGTGGGGCCTAAAACAAGTTTTCCTCATGTGTACGGGCCAGCCCAGCCTTAGCCCTGACAGCTCTGCCCTGGTCCCACAGCACAGTCTCTACACATCTCCATGTCCTTCTTTATAAGCACTTCCAGTTCAATTTTCTAGTCAAGGTTTTGTCAAAAGTAGCCTAACCTGAATTGAAAAACAGGCCATCCCCAGGTTAGTACGCCTTCAAGAACATTCAGATTTCCCTAATTTAGCCTTCCCAAAGCAAATCAGAAGTGTGTGATTAACACATGATCCCCAGCAAAACAGTCAGACTAAGTGCGAGTGTTTTGCATCACAAAGACAGCCTCAGCATTAACAGATCAGACGCGATTTTCATCCTGAAAACATCAAAACCTTGGATGACAGCTCTGCAGTCCTTCCTGCCAAAACCTCCAGCAAAGCTGGATCACAAACAAAGCGGTTCCCACAGCCAAGTCCTTTACCAGGAGAGCTCTGGGAAGCAGAACAGCCCCAAAGGCTCTTTCCCATTAATGAGGTAGGCTCCTTCCCTCCTAACTGCTTCCAACCTCAAATTGTCACAGGACTGCGTTCAAATAGCTACAGCTACAGTACACACTACGGAAAAGCAGACTGGAGTCAAGAAGTGGAAGGCACAGGGCATTGCTCATGTGTCTGAAGGCCACAGGCGTCCCCCTGTCTCTCCCTGCATCAATGAAATTGGGCAACAGCTCTGGGCTCTATGCTGCACCCACAGTGCCAAGGCTTGGGGCACCTCTATGGGCATGGCCCTGTCAGGTACACAGACAGTCACTCAGTTTTAGCTTGCACCAGACTGCTACCATGAGCCACAGCATGCTCACGTCACAGCTCGTTGGCCTACAGCAGAAGGAAGAAGTGAAGGTGTATCTGTCTGACACTGCACGGCACTTCATTACTTTGATCTGCGTATCCATAGATACATGATGCATCCAGCACTAAATAAGTGAGAAGTCACTTGGACGTGAGATAAGATCTTAACAGATCTAAAAAGCATGCAAGATACCATGAAAAACAGCAGGACTAGCCAAATATGGTTTTTATAAAGTGCTCTTTTCCTATTTTATAGTGTGAAACACACAGAGGATACATGTCAGTCTTGTTTAAACCTCAGTTCAAAGGTTCCGTAATGCTTCTGAAACGAGATTCCACATATTGCAATGGACAGGTTCTCTAGCAAGAAGCCATGTCATCTCATTCCCAAAGCCTATAATTGTTTTGCCCCCTAAACTGCACAGACTTGCCCCCTAGAATGTTTACCCCGACAGGGCAAACAAGAACATAAATCATTACAGATACAGATCCTTTCCTACTTCCTGAGTTAAGTACGTTACTGTGGCCACAGAGCTAATGCTCTGTAAACTCACTTTCAACGCTGAGCTCCTCATAGTCCTACACCATTCACACCACAGCCACTAATTGCAACCAGCACAATTACTACATGGGATCTTTACTTTTGATGGCATGACTTAGAAAAATAGTGGGATAATTACACTGATGTACCTGTTGTATTTATTCCAGTTATTCTAGTGGAATTCTAAAAGGACAAGAATTGGAAATTACAGAGCTGAAGTCCTCCAGATGTAACAGGAACAGCTGATGCTCAAAACTTTGTCAGACAAAAAAAGCCAAACAACCACAGACAAAATACCAGTAAGCCCTTAAATTCAAACAGAATTAAGTGCTGTCAGGCAAGAAGTACTCAGAGGAGACTGCAATTCTTGCTTGGCATTACAGAAAAAGCTCAAGTTACTGAACTACAAGCTACAAAAGACTGAAGAGGTAATTTTTTAGAGGCACAAAGAAACACCGAGTTTGCACAAAACTCTACATGAAAGAAAGTACTGAACTTCCCCTTGCAATTATAAGGAGGTCATAAGAGAAGAACCAGAACGCTGGCAAGATCTACTGCTAGATCTTCCTGGGGAGGCTGAGGTTAATGATTCGAAGAGATGTTGCCCAATTGCAATGAAAACTGCAACTGGCATGTGCTGAATGCTATTCAGGAGCAAAGCCCGGAGCACTGTGTGCGCCAGTTACCTGTCAAATATCTCCATCTCCATGAAACCTACCTGAACTTCCTGAATAAAGAGGATAAAATTGCTATTTTGGAAGCAGTGAAATGCAATCTGACAGCTTTTAAACCCATTTGACTGAACCATTCGACTGCCCTATAGCACACCCACTTCTTTCTTCTCAGGTAAGAAAAGAACACTGTAAAAGACACCTTCCCTGCAGGCAGTCTCAGCTCCCCAACAAGGCAAACTCTTTGCTGTCAAGGAAATCCTTAATGGCTTCACTCTAAGTATGCAGGGATAGGCATCATATATACCACCTTGCAAGACACAGCTATTCAGAAAAGCAACAACTACAGAATACTGCCAGCATCACCATAACATGCCCTGAAACTATTTTCATGTCACTTCACAGTATCCAAGTGTTTTCCTCAAAAGGCAAGGGATAAAACTCTGGTAGCTTAAAATTAATGGACATACAATACTGTGGAAGACTAATTTATTTGCCTTACTGCTGCTCATATTAACTATCCATCTATATATCCGCAGTTACATCAAATGTTGTGTCTAGTCTGTATCATGCAGCACACGATCCAGGGCCCTGGGGAAGCTCCCTCACCTGCTTTGCCTATGAATGCTGTTCAAACTATGATTAGGAAATGGATGGTCTCCATGCACTTCAATTCTCAAGGGACTTACTCAGAAAACGATCTTCCTAAATCATGGCTTGCTGTGCTTCAGAAGCAAGTGCATGTGGAGCTGTAATGCATAATCAAAAAGCTAAGTTATTTTAGCATGTTTAATTAGAAACATGATGGGAAATGCATATAAATACTCAAACTCATACATCCAATGTCAAATTCTGCATTCAGGCACTAAGATCTGAATTCCAGCTCCTGGACAAACCAGCTGGATCAGTTGAGGAACAGCATGATGATAGCATCAGCCAGCCTCAGTTCTTTGCTCCTTATGAACTCGATGTGGAATGCAGGCCTCAAGCATGGCCTAAGTGGCCAGGGGCACCTTGTGCTGTCAAATTTCATCCACTTCAGTTCTTGCAGAACAACTAAATGAACCTGCCCACAAAAGACAGGAAAGGTCCAGGTACACTGGGTATTCATCATACCCTACGGATTCACTGTATCCCTACAAAAACATGCTGAAGTTTATCAGTTCTGGAGGGCAGAAAGTTTGCTGTCTTTCACCAATGGAGCAAGAAAATCATGCAACATGGCAGAAGGAAGGAAATAATAAAGGTGCTGAGGAAGCATGCAGAGTGAAGCGGTTGTAGGGCCAAGTGAAGAAGAAACAGAGAAGCCTTGAGAACCCAGAGAGCTGATGAAAGCCCCCAAACCAGAGAGGAAAATGCCACCATCACTTCTGACTGTACACCGTAACAGAACAATCACACAACCAGCATTCTACCTTGCCAAAAGATCTGAAGTATTAATATATATCACTAACAATCACTGTTTCATAGACAGACTATTTCATAAAATACTGGCTGTTGCTGCTACATTTCTTATTTGATGACTGACTTTGTGGAATGCTTTTTGAACAACCCTCGCTTTCCCAGGCAGCAGAACTGGATAAAATCTCAAAGAGACATGAAGAGCTGGCGAACACTGAAGGAAAATACTTAGACAAAAAGAAAATCTTGCCTCACGGCTCCAGCCAGTAATTGCACAGCCCTAGTTCTGAAACGCAGTCAAGCCAACAAAATCAAATAGCAACAGAAAGAATAAGTTCTGTTGTAAAAGCAGAGAAACGTGTCTGTGTAGTACAACTTCCCAATAACCTCCTAAAAAAATAAGAGGAGGAAAGAGAAATGAGCTTTCATATTTTAGGGCCTGTGGTGAAACTTCCCCTGCAGAAACTTCTGCAGGTTTCTGGTAGCGTCAGAACGTGATCCACAGAAAGACTGAATGAAATTGGCCGTTATGTTTTCAAGTACATATAGTATGTGGAGGAGCTGAGAAGGTGCAATCTACTACTTGTGGTTAGGCATTCCTCCTACTTCAGCTTTTGGAGAGCAATTTTCTCCACAAAATCCCAGACATACAAAAAAAAAACAAAAAAAAAAAAAACCCACACAATACCACTATGCCAAAAACAAAATACATCCAAAAGAGACAAATCCAAAACTCAAGATACTTTAGAGGAACCAATTACAAGGTCTCAAACCAAAAAAACTGCACACCTAGCACCACGGCAGAGAGCAGAACACTATCTAAGAAAGGGACACTTCAGCAAGGCTGAAGTTCTGGCAGGCAAGATATTGATCAGGCTGTTGCACTGCAACTGAAAACAACTCTCTATTTTATAGAACTAATGTTTAAATGATGTTTTTGAAACAAAACAAATGAACAAACAAAAAACAACAACAACAATAAAAACCCTGTACATTTTCAAGTTCTTCTGGGAACAAATGGAGTCAGAAGTGCAGTGAACTACTCCAGCCACACATCTCTGCTGCCTTCCACGACCAGTACCAGCAGCCCAGTCCCACAGCTACCCTGTCTGCCAGGTCAAGAGATTCACTCAGCTAAGAGTAGAAATGAATAAGAAACATCTCGAAAATTAGGAAATCCTGCTGACCATTAGCATTTTGCAAACACCTGCTTTGCACAAGTATGGAAATAAAGAAATATTTCATCTCGTTCTGCTTGCAAAGAAGACTGAGGAATATGTTTCAAAATTAATGTAGGCTTTAGAACTTGGACAAATTGAAACTCACAGCCAGAAGCTGGTTATGCTATTGTATTAAAAGATTGCCAAATTCTGTCTGACAGATTTCTCACCTGTCTATTCCCAGAGGCTTCCTCAGACTGGATTTTTCTTTGAGCATCCAAACAAATGAAGACAGATGCCACACGTGCTCATTTGCACTTCCAGCAGAATCAGAAGAAGTGAAAAGAGGCTATTCTTCTACAGCGACAAGCAGCACTCTGTTCTTGGACTACAGATCACTTCCCTCTGTAAATATCTGCTGGAAAGTCCTCATCACAGCAAGCTGCTTGATCCAACGGTTACTCCACGTTTTCTGTTCTGAGCAACAGCATTTATCCACCAGAAAGGCCGACTGAAACTATTATTTCAGCAAACAGCTTCAGTATCTCCTCCCAGGGCTCAGTTACTCCTTGATGTGCTCTGACACCTCTTGGAACTGTAAGCTGGAAAAGAAAAAAACAACTTGCTCAGGCAAATAAATACAGATGAGACACATGCTCTTTAGCAGATGATAAACTGCTGACAGATTATCATCCAGATTGAACTATAGCCCTATAACTATCTTTCAGAGTTACACAGTCGCAATACAGAAGGCCCTTTTAAGATACTGAACTAATGCCAAGATTCATCAAGAACACCACTGCATGTATAGAGAGAACTGAGGAATTTTCCCATTTTGTGCATCTCTTCAACTTTCACGCAGCCAGCTTTGGCAAGAGTTCCTGCTTCTCACCCCCAGTTGCAAGACTGACACTATGAACTAAAAACCAACTTACTGTTAGTGGACATAAGCATGAAAGCTCTACCAGAAAGAGAGGTAACATGACAGGGCAAGAAAATCTCCAGACTTAGTAACAAATCAGCTTTTAGATTGCAATTGTACTTCAAAAACTTCATGCTTTTCAACCTGGATTACAACACGACAGCAAAAGAGCTGACTTTCATGCCCTGTTGTATGTTTATGGTTTATGGACACAATGTTGTTTTCCCAGGGAGCAAAGAATTCACTCCCAAAACTGGCTCCTTGCAAACAGAAGAGATTCACTTTTCTCTTGAGAAGAAACCAACCATGGGAGCAGTAGATCCCATACGCAACCTGACCTAGCAGGTGGCCAAAGCACAACGAGGGACATCCATCTGCCATTATCTTGGTTAACTTGCCTCTCTATTCCTTGTGTCCTCCCAGAGAGCTGAGATCCGAGTGTGCCCTGCTCCTACGTGCAGCTCACTGCCCCGGAGACAGGCGCTGGCTTCTCCCCTCCTACACTTCAGGTCACCGAGAAAAGCAGAGGCCTGAAGGACTCACGCTTCATCAGCAGCACTAAGAGCAGCACTCTGAATAACACACGGCCTCTGAGCTTCCCTTGACGGTTTTATTTCCTTGCAGACAAAACAGCAAAAAAAAAGAAACAAGAAAAAATCAAGCAGCAGTTCACCTCCTCCTCCCTTTCCTCCCCACATCCGACAGCAACTCAGTCACACGGCTCCACGAGAACTACTACCAACACGCCCAGCTAATGACCGTGAGCGCATCCTCATTATTTATAAGCTGTTTACTCCCGCCGTCTGCGAGGGGGCTGGTAATCCTCCGTGCCACACGAGCCACTTCGCCTTGTCAAAACAAACGGCAAGAAGACGGAGCGTTTGGCCGCACGCGTGGCTCTAAGCAACCCCTGCTGAGCCTCCGCTGCAAGGGGACGGCACGGGACGGGTCGGGACGAGTGCCGGAGAGACACAGCCCGCAGCAGCGGCTCCCACCCACAGCCTGCCGTTACTCCAAACGCACTGCAGCGAGGGACGCGGCAAAGCGCGCAGCCCCGCGCTCAGGCTGCAGGACGCCGGGAAGGCGCTCAGCCACCGCAACCGACACAAGCGCCAGGGCTGCGGCGGCCTCCTCCAGGCTTCCGGCTCCCGTTCCAGCCGCCCCGCTGACAACCAGCAGCCGCAGCCGCCCTCTATCGCCGCGGTTCCCAGCCCGGGGCTGCCCAGGCCCTCAGCACCGCCCCAACACCCACCTGCTCCGCGCGACGGGACGGGACGGGACGGGGAGGGACGGGACGCTCCGCCCGCGGCGCTGTCGTGTGGCGTCACGAGTCCCCGCCCCGCCATGTCCAACCGGAACGGGAGGTGTAGGAGGCGGGGCGCCGCGATGGCGCCATCTTGGATGTGGGCAGCGCCATCTTGGGTGTGGGCGGCGGTGTAGGGAAGCGCTTCCCACAGCGAGGAAGGCATCGCCCAGCAGCAGGGATGAGGGAATGGGGCGCGCTCCCACATCCCCAGGCTCTCTCGGTGCCCTGACAGCGTCAGGTCGCTGCCCTTCCTGACGTGCCTCGGAGCTGTGCCTTGTCCACGTCCTTCTCCTGTCCTGCCTCTGAGGACTGAGTGCTGTGTTGTAGTGGTACCAGCCGCTCCCTGCAACAGTCCCCACGTTAATGAGTGCCACATTTCCAGCAGCCTCCATGCTGCAGCTCCCGCCAGTCACACCAGTCAGTCACACCAGTCTGGACGGGAGCTGGCAGCACTAGAGGGCGGCAGCGGTACAGTGCGCGGTGTCAACGGCTCGAGCACTCCGTTACGGTGTCATTCACCTCTGCCTGCCTGCTCCGCCTGTCACAGACTCCCAAGGAGCAGAAAACAGTTTAAAAACGGAGCCACTGAGGCTTCTTGTCTTCTCACTGGCTTAAAACTTAGCTGATTTATTCTCTGGGCTGGGCAACGCTGCTCCCTCTGGGAGTCATCCCAGAGCAGCATAAAGCCGTGCTCAGGACGCAGCAAGATGAAGGAATGGAGCCACGCTTTCTTGTCCCCAGCAGGAGGCTGAGTCCTGCAGCAGACAGCTCTGTGAGCCCCTGCTGGCATGAGGACAAGGGGACAGGGTCTGAACTTCAGGCTGTCCCTTGACCTGGGAGCAGAACTCCGTGTGGCTGGAGAATCTCTTGAAGTTACTTGGGACAAGGCCAGCTCCTTCTTGGGGCAGAGAACAGCTCTAGTGATGTGCAGATGTGTTTATTTCCTTAAGGAACATCTGTTCAGTTGTTTCTTATATGGCGCGAGGAAAACCCCACGTCCCTTAATCGAAAGCTCCACTACTTTCAGGCTTCTCATGTCACAAGGAGGGTGGGACTGACAACACTTCCATCTTAGGGATATGGGAGAAGATACACTGGTTTTAGCGTGACAGCTTCCACACAAGATGGCATTAGCGTCATGCCATGCAAGTGAAAACCCTTCAAAAGAGGAAGCCTCAGCCACAAGTACTGAAGAAGCAAACCCTTGATTTACACAGCTCAGCCAGGTTCTCGGAGTGATTAGTGGCAAGAAATGAGCACCAGTTCCTCCAGCTTCAGCTGCTGAGCACAGCTGGCCCCACCACACCCATCTGCTATTCAGCTTTGCAAGCAATACCCCTAGTATTTTCCTCCTTAACATGCACTGGGCTGGTGCCCACTCTCAGCTGCCCCTGTGGGAGTTGGTGCTGCTGGATTTCCCCTTCCACTGTCTTCCATCCATGCTCAGAATGTTTCCTAGTGGAAGAAGAGGTTTTCTCATCAAATCAACTTATCGTTTATGTCCTTCTGGAAATCAGAATTTGTGTTCATATTTGCATAATGTGCAAAAGGCCTGGGAGAACCAGAGACCAATGGGACAGAGAGATGAACCTTGGAAATGTCAGCAGAAAATTGAGTTTCTGAAAAGCAGTGGTGTCTGGGGGAGAGAACCAGGGAAGAAAGGAAAGGTGAGGGGTGTGCTCCACCGTGCCACTGCTGTGCTTTTCTTGATAGAGAAGTACTTCCCTTACGACCCTCTTGGCAGCTGCATGGAGAAACTTCAGTATCAGAAACTCAGAGCTGGTGGTACTTGCAGACAAATGCAGACACGCACAAACAATACACACAACAAGGAGCCACGGAAAGGGAAGGCAGACAACTTCTCCCCGTTTTCCTGTCTATTGTTTTCTATGCAACTTGCCTAAGAGCTTCACCAGAAGAAGAATGTCAGACCCATCACATGAAGGCAGGGACAACCCCATGGTTGCGTGTTTAATCCCCAGCGTGCCGGGAAGCTGCTTGTTTTAGGGAAACAGGAAGACCTGAAATAGAAGCTGGAAACACGTGGCTGGCTGGGTCAGACAAGGAGGCAAGGAACAGAGCCGGGAGCATCCAGTCTCCTGCCACTCCCTGTGCACGGCACAATTTACCCCTTGGCATCATCTCGTAATGAGCCCTTTTCTGTAAAATCTAAACATATCCTACAGTGGTAGTACAAGCAGAGCAAGAAAACTCACAAAAAGGAGCATGCGGCTGGTCACCTACTAACAAAAATGAAGAATTACAAGAATTATGGAAGAAAAGATATTTAAAGTCCAAAGATCATTGCAAATAATATGAATAGGCTGCTTGCCTCTGAGTGCAGAAAATTGAGGTGATTGTGTTGAGGAGGGTTTTGGAGAATTTGCAGGCTTAGCTCCCTGCCTGAATGCGGACTTGGTGCCAGAGGGATGGTGATACAGGACTGCACTCTGCTGGTATTTGTCTAATTAGTTTAATTATGAGGTCAATGCCAGCTAAGCCTGCAAGAAGCCTGAACATGAATCAGCTTTGACCCTATGTTCTTCATTAGTCTTGCTCCAACCTCGGTCAGTCTTAACATCAGACAAAGGGGTTTTGGCCAGAAGGGAGATCAGACTCCTGCCACTAGTCCGCAGCTGGCTGATATTGCTGTTGTTGGGGAGTGCAGGAAAGCATCTTATAAAGAAGCGGGGGGAAAGGTGACAGGAGAAATCCAAGAGAGACTGGAGAACCTTTCCCTACTGTTGTTCAGTGTCATAGGTGAGTTCTTCCATTGAATGAGATTCCACTAACTTAGAGGCATGCAATGCTCATGTGTTTCTCATCCCCCGGGATGGCCAGCAGCCACTCTTGTCCTTAATGGAGTAGAACAATGCAGGGAAGTGACCCACTGAGGCAAGGGGACAGGATGCTGTGCTGACTGCCACTGCCTGCATTGTGTCTTTGGATACCTTGGGGATGAAGTCTGACCTCAGCTTGCTACAGATATCACTCATTACCCTGCAGTCTGTATGGACAGACACTGCAGGCAGTAGTACACTGTTCATTATGGGAATTAAGTTGATCACTGAAGGAGTTCACATTGGGAAAGTCCTTCAGGCTCTGTTTGGAGCAGAGATGCAGTTTATGGACACTAGAGCATCCTAAAAGATGATCCAGGAGAGACTTACTGTTCATGGCAAATGTGCTGTTGAGAGCAGGGGCTGCTGAGGATTCTTCTATGGACTGTAATGGATGCTGAGGGTTTACCAAGCAGCACTCTCAGCTTGGTTCTCCTCAGCTGCCCATTTCAGTTTGATAACTTGATCCTTGTACTGTTGCTCCTTGCAGGTAGGCTGAGCTCCCCGTGGCTGTTACAGCCCTTAGCCTCATGGGTCATCGTTAAGCACCACGTTGCCATGTTCTGCAGCCATGTTCCTTTCACTTGTGGTTGAACCCTGAGCTGTTCAGCGTGAACTACAGCTCTCCCATCAGCTCCACCCAAAGCAGCTTCTCTCCTTTGTGCCTTTCCCTCCGGCAGCTGGAGAACTCCCAGAGCAACAATGACCTGTGAAGCCCCAGGTCTCATATTTCCCCACCAGATCCCTGCATGGTTTCACATCCCTCTCATGGTTTGACATCACTTCTAGAATCTGCTGTCTCTATGGCGGGAGTTGTAGCCAAGGATAGCGGAGGGATGATGGGACTAGCGTTACCGGGCTGCGTCACCACTTTCAGTTCTGGGAAGGAAGGTTGTTTCCAAGGAACGGTTACAACAGATAGAAACAGCCAAAGCTTACTCTTGCTTTCCTCCTTGCTGAGTTGCAGGTTCCTCTTCCAGGTTCAAGCCGCCTCATTTAACAGAGCCATGTTTCCTGCTGAGAGAGCCAAGCAGCTACGGCATGGCTACAGGCTGATTCAGCTAACCCAAGGCATGAGGAAGTGGCTGAGGAGGACTTGGAGCCTGAGTCACACCTCAGTCACAGCCCACAGACACTCAGCACAGCAGTGTGGGCTCTCACAGCCCGGCCAGCAGCAAAGATGAGCACGTATTATCAAACTAGAGCAGGATGAGCTGGGGTCTGAGTAGCTGCAGAGTGACGATCTGTGCATTTGGAGAGGAAGTATGTGAAGTACAGAGAGATCTGCTTCCTGCAATCACGTGTCTCACCAGCTAAAAAGCTTGCTGGAAAACACAATTTTAAATCAGGACCTGAAAGTGCCCCGTATGTCCCATTTCTGTAAACATGGAACAATTCCTCCAAAATGTGCTTGTCACAAAAGAGAAGTAGCAGGCGCTATCCCCGGGGTTTGGTTATGCTGTGAGTATTTTGAGAGATCTTACATCATTGTGGCTACCCCAACTGTCTGGAGGGTTAAATATCTCCCCTCTCTGCAGAGGATGTGGTTACTCTCCTAAATGCAGTGGGACACACAACTGCCTACATCAGCAAGCGCACCCGGCCCTGAGCTGCGAGAGCTCAGCCCAGCAGTAGCTACTCAAAGAGGAACACATGGAGGGCTACAGTTACGTGTGCATGAGGGAGAAGTTTTGCTGGAATGTTGAGTTCAGTAACCTTCTTATAGATCAGTAATGAGGTTCTCTTGCTGCTTTATTTTTAAGGACGGGAAGAGTAATAGCTCTGTGTAGAAATACCTCAGGGTATGTTCCCTTCCCAGGACTGACCCAATCTAGTTGAATGCAAAGAAGAAAATTAGCCCCTTGCCCCATAATTTCTTCAGAAGAATAGTAGTGACTCTTCCTGACACACACACCCTTCCAGAGGCTGGGGAGATCCCTCAAGGTCAGAACAGCTTCATGAAAAACATCAAACATAGCATAGGCTGAGGAAGTGTCCTGCTCTACCAGCCTCCATGAAGACCCCACGTCTGCACGCCTGTCCTCCTCTTGGAGGTCCACCTTACAACAAATTGTCCCAGGGATGCTGGGGATGGGAAAAGCAGGAGGGCTTGTGGAAACAGGGAGGCGCGGGGAATGGCTGCTCAGACCCTGTGAAAAGAGCACATGAAACCCCCTGCTAAAGCAGGAGCTGCTCTCTGTAAACAACTACACTCTCCAGAAAGACTGAATTTGCAGCTGGGCTTGTAGGAAATAGCACAACTAGGAGGCTACAGTTGTCTTAATGTTGGTTAGCCACTTCCCATCCTCCAGCAGCCCCGTGTATGTTCTTCTTGCTTCTAAGAAAATAGGAAAGCGGTTACCAGGCAGCAGTGAGCACTGCAGTGAATGCACAGATGGAAACAATGCTGTCAGTGTGGAGTCTCCCCAGTCCCTAGCAGCACAGTACCTCCCTGCTCGTGCCATAGGCTCCAGCCTCCCCATGGCATGAGTTATAGCAGCATCATCTGCCCAGCTCCAGGGGATGGGCCAAGAAACCCGAGGTGACAGCACAGCCCCTCTCCTAGCAGCACCCACAACAAACACACCGCTGCAGCAAACGAACAGTCATGTACCGCAGGGGTGCAGCAAATTTGGGGTTTTAAACTATTTATGTATGCAGCTGCTTAGCAACATCTGCAGCCACCTTGCTGATTTAAATCAGCAAGCAGCATCTGAGTGCTGTGGTAGTGCAGGGTCCCACAAGCAGGCACTCAGCATCGTGGCTGCCCAGCCACAGGCCATAAATACTAACCAGGCTAGGGCAAGCTTTTAAAAAAGACTCTTCCCCCATGCGTTGGTAGCACGTGAGCAATAGAGAGAGAACAGACTGTGGGTGGAAAAAATATCAGATTCACAGTTTGACTGCGAGGGTGAAACTCCTGCATAGAATGAGTCAGAGAGGAAAAAATGTCCCAAGTGACATTACAGTCACTGATGTTACCATTCACCCCCTACATACACACGGACAGTCCCAGCAGCTCCTGCTGCTCTGCCCCTTTTGATGTGGGTTGAGTTTCTCTGCAGAGCGAGGTGCCCCAGCCCAGCCCTGTGCTAGCATCACAGGAACACTGAGCATCATCTCCACCCCCAGTTCCACCACACTGTTGCCCCTCTGAAGGCACAGGTCTCCAAGTAGCAGCTCAGCAGATATATCTCACAGCATGGAGTGAGTGACGACACTGTCCCCGCGCACAGCCTGCCCTTTGCTAGGCTCTGAAGCTCCTCCAGCCATGCTCCTACTTCCCTGAACATTTACTCAGAATTCTGAGACAGAGTTAGACCTCAAATGAATTGACTACATGACCAGTAGCCCCACTGTCAGCACATCCCACAAGCAAGGGGAAAGGGAAGCTGTCATGTTTCCAGTTCAGACAATTGCAACAGAGCTGCACGTGGCCTTGGTGAAGGAGCATGTAACAGGGGAAGAAGGGCAGCATCATCAGCTGAGGCAAGCAGGGCCTCTCCACAATCTCCCCACACCCCTCCTGGTCACTGTGCTGACCATGGGGTAATGTCTATGTAGGGGAAAACCAAAGGAAACATCACCAGGGCCTGTCCTCCAGCAAGAAGGAATTCATGGAGCAGCATCTATACAACATTATCCATGGAAACCCCAAACACACCGGGAATAAACCCACAGCTGCAAACCTGGCTTCACAGCAAGGAATCTTGTTTACCCCATTTCTTGAAGGCAGTCAAGAAATACTCCCTGTAACATACCATTGGGGTAAAGCAGGCAGCTCATCTCCTCTAACGCATGGAGGTGGAACAGAACATACTCTGCTCCATGCTCTTTCCTCCTATTCAACAATATTCATCACTCCCCCCCCCAGTCCACTTGAGGGGATGTCCGAGCAGCTGCAATGGCAATCTACGCACTTCATATAGCTGCTGATGGGTCTTCCAGCTGCCATTGCCCCACCCTTCCACCTCCCAGTAAGGCAGGGCAGCTGGGCAGACCCACCCATCAGAGCAGCCAGGCCCTGTGCCAGCTCCCGAAGTTTCTCCAGGGAGCCCCATTCTCAGGGGCCGGATTTTGTCCCTGTCCCAGCAGGGCAGGGCACTTCCTCAGCACAACACAAAGCAGAAGAGAGTTCAAGTCCTCAGAACATAGAGGGCAAAGTACCATGGCAGGGGGCTCTGCTAAAGCCCCTCCAGCAGATGCTGGCTCCCTCCTTCAGTCTATCTCGGCTGGCCCTAGAAAGAGTCCAGCAGAGAGCAACAAAGATGATAAAGGGCCTGGAGCATCTCCCACACAAAGAGAAGCTGCGGGACTGGTATCTCTTCAGCCTCAAAAAGTCCTAGTAGATCCCCTCTCGATAGTTATTAGCATTAAACAAAGTGCAGGAAGCAACTGGATAAGGCCAGGCTCTTTTCAGTGGTGCCTAGTGAGAGGACAGGGAACACAGGAAGGTCCACACAAATATGCAGAACATCTTTAAGATGAGGGTGATAGAGCACTGGACCGGGCTGCCCAGAGAGGCTGTGGAGTCCCCATCTTTGGAAATATTCAAGACCTGGCTTGACACCTACTTGTGAAACCTACTGCAGAGAACCTGCCTTAATAGAGGAGTTGGATTCCAGCTGCAGAGGTTCTTTACAACCCCTGCAGTTCTGCAATCATGGCAGAAACAGCTCAGCACAGACTGGGGCCACAGACAAATCCAGCAGTAACTGAGCCTACCCAGTGCTCTGGGTCATCCCAGTGAAGGCAACTGAGCCCATGCAAGGGCATAGATGACCAGGGGATCCACAGGAGTCCCCCCCTCCCTTCAGACAGAGGAAGGCTGCTTAACTCATTCTGAGCACCCCAACACCTCCTACAGCCCATGGGCTGGCAGTTCCCAGGGCTGGGAGAAGGGTCTGCTCCCAGCCCTGCAGGCAGCACCAGAGATGAAGTAAGCACACAGGAACAGGACAAAAACACAGTTTTAAAGTCTCATTCATAAAATGACATTAACTGTACAGTGTACAACATCATTGTTACAGTACTGACAGCAGAAGTCAGGGCAGAGGCACTTGGGGTCCAGGCAGGGGCCTTATTTGCAGATACCCATGAGAAGCAACAGGTCAGCAATGGCTGCCACTGCTTAACATGCTGCTGCAGGAACAGGCTTCCTGAACCAGGAGAGGACACTAAGGTGTCAGTGAAACAAGCCAGTCTTCACCCATATCACCATCATGCCACTGTTGAATCCAGAGGATAAACTCCCCAGATCCACTTGGTCAGCAGCCACCAGCTCCCCTTTCAAGGCATAGCCTGATGCCCTCACCAAGGGGGTTTCAGATTTTAGTGCCAGCAGAGTCCTGTCCTGCACGTGGGAGCAGGCTGAAGCCTGACAACAATTAACGCAGAGCTGATTGTGCCATTGCTCACAGCTGCCAGCCGGCAGACCTCAGCAGATCTTGTGGCAGGCCCAAGGCAAGGATTAAAGAGCTGTTCCATGGCTGTGTCCATAGCAATACTGAAAACCATCCTTAGGCTCCCACTGCCCTCATGTCAGCCTGCCCAGGGCCTGGGGAGCCCCCTCCTGCTCCGTGGCTGGGGGTCCCACAAGCCATGAACACAGAGAGTTGAACATACAGGTGTAAGCTTGCCAGTGCCAAGAGACTGGCACAAGCACAGCTGTCCCAGCACCCCAACCCCACAGCACCAGAAACACATCCCACTGCTGGAAGCAGTTGTCAAGGCAGGATCAGTGCATGTTTGTGGCTGGGACTGTCCTTCCCTGGCACGAAGTAGCATGTCACGGCACAGAGGAGCTGTTACCCACTCAGCCGGAGGATGGCAGGGACACAGAAGCATTGGGTACATCAGGGAGGCACTAGGTGTATCTGCTGTGGATCCTCCTCCAAGCTTTCCACCAAAACCACTTCTCACATTTCTGCAGGACAAACAATGAGATAGAAAAGTAGTGAGGCCATGCTGGAAGGCATAAATGCTGCCCGAGCAAGCCAGGGAGACCCAGCACGACACTACCACTTTCTCCAGGGACACCTACAACCAAGCCCCGTGTCAGTAAGGGAGTGCCTGCAGAGTGATATCACAACCCAGCTGTGCATCCAGACAGCTGGAATTCCCCACTCTGCCACTGCACACCACATCCAAAGTGGTTTCTGTTCTGCAGATGCCAGCCTCCTACTGTGACAGACTTGCTCACCGTCAGTATCCCAATGGGCATTTCCCAGGCAGGTATTAGGTGTTACTTATCAGCCTGAACCCTCACATTCCTCATGGGACATTTCCACTAGGCACATGTCAGAAGGGCTCTCCAGAAGGACATGGATAGAGCCATGTACGTACCCTCTAATACTTTGTCCAGATCTGCAATGAACTCCTCCAGCTCCTGCGTGTCTCCAAGCTTAGCTAGTGGATAGAAAGACACCATCAGCCTCCTTACATTCCTGCCCCTCCCCCCCTCCCCCATCTGGGTGAAGATCCCTGCCCAGGTGGGCAGATCAGAGCTGGCAGAGCTCCGGGACAGGTTTCACATCAGTGACACTACCCAAGGGCAGCACTGAAAAAAAACACCCAGTGCAAAATGACTACAGACACATCTCCATGCCCCAGAACTAGCGTCTCCTCACAGCCCATCAGCCCCAAACTCTGCTCCCAGTTTCAGACCCAGGCTCGTGGCAGCAGGCACCATGCACAGCAGCATCCTATAACCCAGCCAGCAGTAACTCAGGCTCAGCATCAGGGAAAGCAGAGGCAGGGCCACATCCCCCCACGCACAGGAGGACAGCCAGCAGGGCAGGAGAGCACTCTGCCACTGAGGCAGGAAGGGGTGATCCAGGCACTAGGCACAGGGCTTCACTGCTTTTAATACCTCCCCTACGGAGGAGGAGGGAAACCCTGGCAAGCAGCCCTCAGGCAGAGCTTCCCACCTTACCTTTAGAGGAGTAAGGACCAGTCTGGGTGTTGAGATCCTCCTCACTGGAGTTCAAGCTGCTCGCTGGGGACGTGCTGCTACCTGCAGGTGCAAAGCATCAGCGGCCACCCGAGGCACCCAGGGATCAGGCTGCAGAACCAGGGACCAACCCCACCCACACAACAGGACCCAGACCTACTCTCACACTCGCTCAGCCCACCCGCTCTTCCCTGGTTAGAAGAAATGCTTGCAGGCTGCTGGGCACGAGCCCCCGTTTTCTCCAGCAGAAGCAGTACCAGCAGCTGTTGGCAGCCCCTCGACCAAGACCCAGCCATAACCACAGCCCTCCCAGACACCGCATTACTCATCCTGCCCGCAGGAGCCGGGGCAGACAAGCAGCCCAGGGGCCGAACCAGCAGGAAGCTTCGTGTTTTACCACGGGAGAGCCCCAGAGCTCTCCATCCTCGAGAGCACCACCTTTCCCCGCACTCACTCTCCAGCTCATCGATGCCGCTGTCGTACACGCTGTGCCCCGCTTTCCTCTTCAGCTCCTCCAGGTGCCGCTCGTACTGACTCGCGGGGCCTCTGTCGAAGCCCTCGACCACCTCATCGAACTCCCGCAGCAGGTCGCTGAGCTCGTCCGACATGGCTGCAGGGAAGCACCGGGCACTGAGGGGCTGGCGACGCGCACCAGGCAAAGCTTCAGCCATCGCAGGAGCGGCACGTCCTACAGCAGCCCGGCTGTCCAGGCGCGGCACCCCGCCCCACTCACCGTCCCGTCCCGTCCCGTCCCGTCCCGTCCCGTCCCGTCCCGCTCCGATGGGGCTGCGGCGATCGCGGAGCGTTTTGTATGATCGCCGCCGCCCCGCGGGCCGCTCCGCACCAATAGGCGGCACCGGGCGGGGCTGAGGATGCAGAGTGCCTACGTTCTGGGTTTCCCCGGGTCTCCCTCTCTCCAGCCCAGCCCTGCGTCCTCCTCGGCGCTAGAGGGGCCGGTGGAGAGCTCAGATTGCTTTCTGCCAGCCCTAAATCACTCACCGTTTGGGTGAGTGGGCTGGTGAGCACCCATGGGTGCTAGGCGCGTCAAGGCCACCGTTCAGCTCAGAGCTGAGTAATTTCAGCATCAGCAATTGCCAAACAGGAGTTCTTCAGCCACCGGAGCGTCTCACTGCGTGATGAAGTGACAAGAACAAACTCTGGGATGTCAACCAGAGAAATGAGCTCGGCCATTGGACTGTGCTGGGAACCACCTGATGTTTTGGCACTTCTCCCATTAAATGCACTCCAGGGAGCAGAGGAAGCATTCCCTGCCCTTTGCTGCTGGGCTGTGGATGCGGGCTGGGCTCTGTCACTCTGATTCTGTTTTTGGAAGGAAAAAAAAAATCCATTTGTTAACGTTTGAGCTAACCACACCGATAAGATGACGATGTCAGCAGCATTTTTCAGCGTCCCTTTATTCCTTTCAGTGGCACAGAATATGATCTCAACCCTCGTGGTACAGAACCTGTATTTAGAAGAAATTGCACGCTGGCCATTGAGAAGCAAGCAGTCATTAGAGCAGTGTCCCAGCGGTGCTGCCCAGGCTCCGTGTGCCGCAGCCTGCTCTGGGCTGTTCTCTGCGAGTGACACAGGATGGGGAAGGCTGGGAACCCCAGGCAGTTCCCTTCCTACACACACAGCCAGGCTCGGGCAGGTTCTGCTGCAGACTTCTTGCTGAAGTCCATCCCGTCCGCTTGTGTCCCACCCTGCCAGCACAGGGCTGCCCCGCTGCCCGTGTGACGGCTCTTTTCAGCTGGGCTGCTTATTTTCTAGGTCAAACGTAACAAGGCATTGATCCCTTGGTCCTCAGCCTGCCACAAGAGCGTGACCCCTTTCCTCTCCAGGCTTAAACCCCCAGGTAGTTCTTCTGATCTCAGAAGTACAGCGAAGCGATGTTTTGCTTGAAATGAAGGAGCTTATTGTGACTCATTCAAGTTCTCTTAGTTTACCGTGAAGTGCACCTTGATAGAGTGTTATGCGGTGCCACACACAACGCCTATGTACGCGTGTATCCTTTGGTTCTTCGCTGTTGGCTGTGAAACACTTCTTCATGATTCTGAGTCGCTGATCCTAATGCTGTGAGATAGCAAGAGCCAGGCAGGTTTGGCAGGACCTAGTTTTGCCTCCATCAAAGGAGGATGTGTGCATGTTGGGTCAGCAGCTGAGCAAGGCTGGGGCACTGCTGCTGCTCCCGCAGCGAAGGCTTGTTCGCCTGGGGAAGCCGAAAGGAACCAAGGCACATGCAAACACACATGCCAGGCGGGGTCTGCTGCTGTGCTTTAAGAGCACTGCTGCTGCTGGGAGGAAGCAGCGCTCACAGAGAGAAGCAGCTGCCCTCATGTGGAGCTGTCAGCAGCAGCCCCGCGCTCATCCCACGCCAGGGAAGCTTCAGGCCTTGTGTGCAGCAGAATGACCCCACACTGAGACGGATTTATTATTGTTTTTTCTGCAGTAAAAAGTAATAATTCATATTCGAAGAGTGCATTTCTCTGCAGCGGCTGCGAAGGACAGCGTGCTTCTCTGTGAACCCTCAGTGCCCTCTGCTGTCTTCTGATAGACAGCTTGGCGAGCAAAAGTTAAAAGGAATTTCCTTGCTAAGCAAAGCAAATAGCATTTCATCGCAGCCATCACCTCCAGGTTAGCGTAAGCAAGAGCCATAATTCAGTGCTGTGTGCAGCGGCACTTCTGAAAGTGCACTTCTTCCCGTGGCCCGTGGGGAGCAGCACATGAAATGTGTGCACACGTACAAAGCGAAGCCCAGGGCAGGCCTGGCTGCCAGGACAGCCCTACAGAGCACACAGGGGATGGCAAAACTTTCAGTTGCCTTCAAGGCACTCCCAAAGCGGTGAGGCACGGTGACTGCCCGATGCTGGTCTGCTCTGCGCTGCTGGCAAGCACTCAGACCTGGTGTGGGTCTGCAATACGCTTCACAAAAGTGCTTCTCACCATCTGGTGTTGCTGGCACTGTCACACTGCCAGTGCATGCTCGTGCCTTTCCTTCACTTCTTTTGTAACCTCCTGCATCAAACGCATTACTCAGGCACTGAGGAATGCCACATGTGACACTCCTGTAGGACAGCCCTTCCCAGGATATCCCACCAACCTGCTGCACTGAGGCCACCTGTCTGTTCCCCACGTGTCCAGCGTTTCATATTTCAACACGATGACAAAAAATACGAAGTTTCACACTGGCATAATGATTTGCGTGCTCCTATGCCCACATAAAGACACAGAAATCATCTGCTTTTTCTTGAATTCAGAATTACGAATGCTTGTAACCACTCCTCCCAAGCTGAGATCTGTCTCCTTCCCAGCTCTCCCCTCAAGGGTTGCACGGAAAAGGCGCCTGAGTGCTGTACGAGCCCTTCCCTGGGCCACCCAGGGCACTGGTTACCAGAAGACCTTATCCTCGTTCGTGCTGCTAACGGACTGAAGCAGTTGTGGCTGACACGAGATAAGGTGTCACTCGCACCCCACAGGGACAGCAGTGCTGGCTGGGGAGCAGTCTCACTGACGTGCCCTAGGGCTTTTAGGAGGAAACCGAAAAGTCCCCTGGACAGTTTGCTTTTGCACCAGGTATAATGCTGCCTCTGTCAGCACAGCAGCTCTGCTGCTCCTTGGATATGGTCCGGGCTGCACAGCTGGCTGCCTGGAGCGCTGGTGGTCCCGGGAGCATTCAGCGGGCTGATGGTGTCCTGTGTTTATCTGCTCCTGCAGTCAGCAGCACCGCTAATCTCTGGCTCTGTGGCGGGCTCTCAGCAGCTATCTCTCAGCACACTCTTCCCTCATCAGCCTGCTGTTTTTCAGGTACTGCTTCTCCGTCCATTCTGAGTGTACCCACAGGAGAAGGACCTTTTCAAAACAAGAGCTGAGCCCTAAGCAGTGCAGCAGTGAAAACACTGACAGCGACAGCTATTAGACATGGGACAGATGGTATCTCCTCTCCCTGCCTGCTGCCACAAAGATCACATATTCATTAACAATCCTCTTGATGCTACGAGGGATGGCCAGAGCCACAGCACTGTAATGGCAAGCGTGGGGCAGAGAAGCCCCAAATATTGTCTTGTCATTTAAACCACAGCAACAAATAAACATACAAACACTGTTTCCATACATCAGTGGACGACAGTGGTAATGAGGAGCTCGCAGTGAAAGGGAGTGCTGCTGATGGGCTGGGAGCTTCTGGACACATACATCTTAATCAGTCCCTTGCATCTGGAGGAGTTTCAAGTCCATATATGAACTCAGACAGTTAAAGATAAAATTCATTACTAAGCAGAAGTTCCTATCACACAGGAAAAACTCAGTGCTGCCTAACTGGAACATGAAACGTCAGGTAGGTGGAGACCTATGGGGCAAGAAAGAGTAGCAGGAGCCAGGCAATGTGTGCCCTGAGCTATAAATCCAGTCAATTTTGCCACAGTTCAAAGAAAATAAGTGCATCTCTCCTTTTGCTGCTGTTTCACCGAGGAACAGCCCGGCCCAGGGGGCTACTGGAGAAGGAGCTGCCACGCCATGCCTAGCAGAGTACATGGAAAGAAAACTGCAGAAAATATTTGCAGATAACTTTCATCTAAAAATGTACATTTGCACATAACTTGCAGTGTCTTCCAATGCCTCAGCTGTAGGGAAAAAAACAAACTAGACATTTATCAGCCAAAGATCATGAGAACATCAGAATCTCTGTAATACATTATATAAATGGTCTACTTCCTGAATATTATTCCATGAAGAAAGACGTTCACAACTCTCAGAGTATACTTTTCCCTTGTACTACACTATCTATACGTTCTGTGGTCAATACTGCATTTTCTGTCTATAAAATTAACAGTTGGAAACCTGAATTCAGAATTTACAAACATGACTCATTCCGAACATGGCATGCCATGATCTCTGCAATAACGGTGCTGTTGCATTACGGTCATTTCTTTAGCTCTGAGATCTCTCTCCACACAAAGCAGTGACAGGACAACACATGGGGAGTGGGATACCAGAGCACAGATTGCATGAAGTTGAGCTGCATTTTCCCATCCTTACTGTCCTGCAAGCAGTCTGCACTCACTCGTGTTCCAGGCCAGTCATGGCCGGTGGCTGTGAGCCCCAAGCTGCTTCTCCTCTCCCAGCCCTGTCCCTGTGAGCAGACAGGCAACAAAGCTCTATCTGGAGACCCATTCTGCTGCAGGTCTGACTACACCAGAACCATTCTGCATGCCTACTGTTAGCAAAGATACTTCCACCCACTCCCCCAAAGCAGGATAGGGAACGTGTTTCCGTAGGGATATGCTGCCCAGTTTAGTCCCTGGAAGGCAGTGCTGAGGGCTGCCTACATGCCGACATTCAAGTTCAGGAACGAGACGCTGCTGTACAACTCTGAGAGTGAGTTACTTTCCAGGGTCCGATCAGGCACCAGGACTGGAGCATGCTCCTCTGTTGAATTCTCACTTTCTGTGCTCCTAAGAAAGGAAGAAAGAAATAAAATAAAAAAAAATAGAGATGTTGTTTGACCCCAAATGTTTGCCATCTTTTGACCAGCACAAGTAGGAATGTGAAGTAAGACAAGGAGCAGTAGCAGAGACAATCTGAAAGATTTCACACAGATTTCAACCATTTCACACAGGACATTCTGTGTATGCTGAAGGAGTGCCTGGATCTGTAACAACACTGAAGGGTGTGAGCATGTCCTGCTTCAGATCACAGGAGCGAAGGACCTCCTCTGTTACACGACATGATAAAGGCCCAGCCCACGAGACACGAGATCCTTTTACACCATCTTTGTTAATCACAGGGAAGAGTACAATCTCAAGTTCTGGGCTTCCGTGGGACTACTCTATCTTGCAGACAAGGAGCATATGTACAAACGTAGCTGGCAGTCACATAAATGGATACATGCACATTCCTATTTACATGCATGCAGGAGGGGACAAAAACAAGCAGAAGTGCACACAACACCAAGGATGAAGGAAATCTGAAGGTCGGTGGTGATGGAGGTGTGATCCTGAAAGCATGGAGCAGTGGAGGACAACTGGGAGTGTGGCAGGACAAGAGATGCACAGATACACAACGAACGTGTAGTGGAGGAATGCTGAGGCAAGGCAGACTTCAGTGGAGAGCATAACAGATGGGGGAGAAACAGAAATGGAAGCTCCAAGGGACAGAGGGAAGCCATGATGTTTCAGCTTGTAGAAGACATTAGTAGCAGGATTTCATTTGCCCACAGTGCCCTCCGGCTGCACCCTGAGTGAGACTCACAGCACAGCGTTGAATTTCCTGCGCAAGAGGTAGTCAATGACATCGGGGTCTGTCTGAAATAGTCTCCTGAAGATGTCATGCTGTGTTTCTGGAGAGACCTAGGAGAGACACATCTGCTCATGGCACCCCACTGTTCCTTCCTTCTCATCATCTGCCTGATGTTACAATATCCAAACCTCCCACCATCACCTTCTAGCTCCTTCCTTCTGGGAGCTCCAATGTTTTATTTCCTCATTCGTTAGGATTTCTGGGGGAGAAACAATTCTTAGGTGTCACTCCTGCAGTTTTTGGTTAGTTGTTTCCTGTCCCAAAGGAGTTCAGTCAGATATTGTGAGGGTGGAAAGTGACAGAAAAGATGGGACCTGTTCGTGGCATGCCCCTCAGCTCCATCTTTGAGATCAGTAACAACCCATCCCAAACTAATATCTACATGTGCCATGAGGAATGAAAGTCACCTCAAGTCACCAGCTGGTAAGTGCAGCTGTGAATATATCCTTGTTCGTACAACCATTAGGAAAGAGTTCAGAGGAGAAGAAAAGGTGTGGAGAAGGTGCCCTGAGAAAGCTTCACCTACCATGAACAGGGTCTGATAGTGCTCAATCAGCCTCTGAACCACCACAATGATGGCTGCACTGTCCTCAAAGTTCATGGCTCCAGCATCTTTTTCTCCAGGCTTCTCTTTCTGAAGGATGTTGGGTCCAAAGATTGTGGCCAAGTTTGAAACTGTCATTTTATTCCCAGGAATCTAGTAAGCAAGAACAAAGGGAAACTGCAGATGCACCAGCATGCAATGTCCCAGGATAGCCTCACCCATCCCAGGACAGGAACACGAGCTATCGAGTGGCAACAGAGTAGATCTGAGTCCAGCTCAGTCATCTCTGAACACAGGGCTAACTTCAAGGCTGTGCAGTGCTGGAGCTAACACTTGCCCCTTCTGTGCATCAGGTTCTCCATTCCCACCTAACTCACTTTGATACTGTACAAGAAGATGATATCATGTTACAGTTTGGGACAAAAGCGATCTCTTTGCAT
Organism: Callipepla californica brunnescens; assembly: GCA_023055505.1. Taxonomy (NCBI): domain Eukaryota; kingdom Metazoa; phylum Chordata; class Aves; order Galliformes; family Odontophoridae; genus Callipepla; species Callipepla californica. The sequence continues at coordinate 9,802,142 of JALIRH010000013.1, forward strand.
CATGGGGAGACATAGAGCTCAAAGCGTCCAGAGAAACCAAAACCAACCTAATGAATCATAAGTTCCTCATGACAGAGGAGTTGGAAAAACCTGGGGTTACCACAGATCAGAAAAACTGAACTGAGAGCAAATTAGACTCACCACAGAAAAGGAAATTAATTGACAATCTGTTCGTTTGTTTTATCTTTTTCTGGTTTTTCATCTTCTGATTTAAAATGTTGCCTGCCCTAGTTTCTGTAAAAACAAAACCCACTCCAGTAGCATCAGGCGTGCAGTACAGGGCAGCCTGGATTGTCACCTTGAATTCATCTGATAAGAACAGTAGCTAAAAGTGCACAAAACTCCTCAGCCTTTGGCTGGCTCAGGAGTATCCACAGGAGAGAGTCATTACAAGCCCAAGATGTCAAAGGATTAACCCGAGCTTGCAATTAGCTTTGCTGGGTCTTCATCAACAAAGTTTACACAATCCTTTGCCATACAGCTGACCCTTGTGGGTAAGCCTTACCTCCTGGCCATCGGGGCCCCAGGAGTTCTCAGCGTGCTGTGCCACCTTGCTGAGGAACTGCAGGAGACGGTGCAGCGTGTCACTGTGGCAGGGGGGCAGCAGGAAGAGCAGCAGCTGCAGCACAGCCAGCTGTGGTGGGCCCTCCATGGCTAGAAAGAGAGAAGCTCATCGTTTAGAGCAGTTCCCAGACTGCTACACACACATCTTCAGCTGGACAGCTCTACTTTAAATTCACAGTAACAGGTTCTGGAGGGAGCCAGACAGGTGCTACCCTTCCCAGTGAATCGGTAACGCCAGTATTTCATCCTGCCTACGCAGGGATGAAACTCTAGTAGATCCCATTAAAGTCTGTGATGTAATTGCATTTAATACTGTGCAGCCCGTGGCCAAAGACTATCCTAGACCAGAGAGACTGCAATTGAAGGGGAAGCAGAGAATCCAGGATTTGAATTATCAAATAGAAGAAGGATAGAAAGGTGGGGAAAGAGAGACAAAGAGAGGGTGAAGTATACTAAGAAAGTATGAAGATATTAGCAGTGGAGACAGTCTGAAAACACAGTCATCCTAAGTGTGGAGGGTAGCTGGACATGGACAGAACATATGCAAAGAAACCCTTCGAGAGTGCAAACTGCTGGGCTGAGATACTGCACAGCACGCTGAACTGTGCTGGGGCACAACAAGAAAACTCCCCTTTTTTCCTTACAAAACCAGAAGTAGTGGTGGACTGTGCAGAAAGAGAGCTGTGCACCCTGGGTGCTTACAGGCTGTGCTGAGGAAGGCTGCGTAGAGCTCCCTGGGAATCAGTGAATCTGGCATGTCACGAAGAAACTCTTTGAGCAGAGCAGCGACATCATGAACACTTTGATGCTCATCCAAGAAAACATCCAGGCCATGGTCAAACTCTTCTCTCAGCTTAAAGATGGGAATGAGAAGAATAAAAACAACAGTCATACTGTCAAAAAAAACGCTCCTTGTACAGAGCTGCTGCAAGGAGGCATAGCAGAACCCAAGAGCAGCCCACTACTGACAAGAGAGAGCTCTGAAGTGCCACCAGGTGAATGGAATTCAGCTGCTAAAGGCAGCTTGGAGAGATGAAGCTTGCTCTTCACAGCTGGGAGGAGGACTCAACAGGTTATTTGTTCTCCAGTATATTCCTCTGATATTTTAGAGCTCAACATGCCAGCGTCTGCTTTATTCATTCACCTCCCATACAAGCGTTTGTCCCTTGGATATAAGAATGCAGAGAGTATGCAGTAAGTGCTTCACTTTACCTGCTGAACTCTTTTCTTGGTGCTCCCAACCCGGAAGATTCCCACCGTTTGGAGACCTGGGAGACAGACAGGTTAGTGCTCTGCATTCCCATAGCACCTTGAAGCACTGGAGCTTGTTAACATCATGGAAACAGTTATCTTGCCCTGTTCATGAGGCAGTGTGTTTTTCTCTGCTCTTGGCAGAAGGGATAAGAGGAAAGGTTTGGGAGCTGTAAGATTTGCAGGGGTTGATTGTCTGTGGGTCAGGAAGAAGATTGAATCTGAAATCACTTCAAGCTATCAATTGGATTTACAGGGGAGGTTAAGTCCAGCACACTAGGAATGGGTCACTGATACAAACGGATGCCATTCATCTCTCAGTCCAGTGGCTACCCACAGCTTGGAGGACTCTCTACAGGTAACTGCTCAGTACTGCATCCTGCCCCAGAAATCTGCTTCCCCCTTTTGTCTCAGAGAACTGCCAGGCCAAACTGCCCTGGCCCAGCTCTTACAATGGTTTTTACCAACCTACCTTGGGACAGGCAATCTGGCTGGAGGGAAATCCTTATTTACCGTATGTTTCAATGTGCTTGCAGCATCTGTCCACAATCCGTGGGACCTGCCAGGTGATGGGGTTGAGGCTTAACATCTTTTTCTTGCCCAGGTTCCTCCCTGGATCCAGCTCATGAGGATGCGACAGCTGCAGTGCCTCCAGCAGCTTGGAACTGTTCTCACTCAGTTCAGTGATGGAGTCCACAGACATGGCCCCCTGAGATGAAGTAGACGTGATTCACATTGTGGCAGGAACTGCTGCACAGGACCCCAGTACACCACTCTGTTACCACAGAAGTTGGTGAGAAAGAGAAGCATCACCTCTGAATGAATGTGGTCTACAAAGAGCCTAACTTGAGCCGCAATAGAATCACAGAGGCACATTTCAACTGTTGTGCCTTTGTTTACGTGCACTGCTCCTAGAGTGAGGTGTTTCTAAGAACAGCCTTCCTACTGGGACAGATCCTGTACTGCATGCTGGCACGGGGAAAGAAGAAACATCCCCAGATCTGCCATCTTAGTACAGTGTACTGGATTTAGTTACGTACATTGGAGTGGCTCTACATCAGGGTTTACAGGGGTCAGGCATAAGTCTCTACTCCAAAGAGATGAAGCAAACCTAACCCAAGTTACTACCTGCACAGGAAACAGAACTGAAGCCAAGGAGGTGGCCAAGGCTGGCCAGTCACGCCATCTTCTTTGCCCTTTGACGTAAAAGCAGTCAATACTGCAGGCAGCCCAGCTTGGCATCGATGCTCCTCCAGCAGCAAGAAGGGTCTCACCTTGCTTTGTGGCCAGGGAGCCAGCATGACCCACCATGAGCAACCACAATTTCTGCTGAGAGTTGGGAAAATGTGAGGTCCTCTCTCTAACTGCTACACTGCTGAAAATTCGATGTGACAGATGTTATGTCTGTTTGTGGTACTGCTCACTAAGACATGATGCAAAAGAGGGTCTGAAAAATTTACACTACTGATGACGAATCTGTTCCTATCAGCTGCAATAGGAATCTGGCCATGTCCTTCTGGTGACCTTGGCTTTCCTCAGCTCCTAGGCTCCATAACATCTAGTATAGACTGGCCCACTCCCCACTCCAACTCTTCTGTAGCAGAAGTCCCTGAGTGCATGAACAATAGCCATCTCATTTGTCTAAGCCTCCCGCAGCCTGCAGTGCTATCACAGTGAGTCTGCCACAGAGGTTAACCTATTTTTGCAATCATACCCTTCGCTGACTCCAGGAAGAGTTATGGTCAGGAAAATCTGGGGAAAGAGGCTCTTCAGGGAACACTTCATAAGGTACGAGCAAACAGCCCCTGCCCAGTGGGGATCTCTTCTGCATCTGAGCACGAAAGTTTGTCACTGTTTCTTCCACCTCCACGCACAGCCGGCGGCTGCTCTTCACTGTTTCTTGCAGATGTCTGTTTGCACGGTCATTGGCAATGACTTGGCATAGTGGGATCCCAAAAGTCTGAGGAGAGCAGTCTAAAAAAAAAAAACCATAGGAAACATGGAAAAGTATTGCTAGCAGTGAAAAACAACTAGGGCAGCACAGGCCAGCTGCCAAGGACACGTGTGCATGTCTAGGTGAAATAATTAACTCACAGAAGAGAGTACAAGGATACCATAAAGGTAACAACCAGCACAAGTGTAAGCAGGACCGCATGTAAATCTGATTCAATACATGAAAAGGAGATCTATAGCTTGAGGCCAGGATGGCAGACTTATATCAGTCTCTGCTCTCAGTTTCTCCTCCGTTTTCACAGGAGCCTGGAGTGGACAACAGAAAGATCCCAAGTGAGCCAGAGCAAAACCAAGGGGAGCTGCCATCCTTGGAAAGCACTGGGATGTTGTGATGGGATTCGGAGCACTGGGCAGCACGGGAGCCAAGTGGAGAGAGCTTCAGAGGTGACAGTCCTGGCACTAATGACAGTGCTGGGCAGAAAAGGACTCAGGAGTATTGGTCAATAGCCAGGTGAACATGAACCAGCAGTGTGCCCAGGTGGCCAAGAAGGCCAATGGCATCCTAGCTTCTATCAGAAATAGTTCAGCCAGCAGGAGCAGGGAGGTGATCATCCCTCTGTGCTCAGCACTGCCGAGGCCATACCTTGAACACTGTGTTCAGTTTTGGGCCCCTCACTGCAAGAAAGACATTGAGGCCCCAGAGCACATTCAGAGAAGGACAGTAGTACTGAAAAGGCTCTGTAAAGGAGACTTGGGCAAGACCTTATCACTCTCTACAATTACATGAAAGAAGGTTGTATCAAGGTGGAGGGGGTCAGTCTCTTTTCCCAAGCAAAAAGTGACAGGACAAGAGGAAATGTCTTCAAGTTGTACTAGGGAGTTTCAGGTTGGATATTTGGAAAAATTTCACTGAATGGGGTATGAAGTATTGGGACACACTGCCCAGAGAAGTAGTTACGTCCCAAATCCTGGTGATATTTAAAAGACATGCAGATGTGGTGCTTAGGGACTTGGTGTAGTGGTAAACTTGGCAGTGCCGGGTTAATGGTTGGATGTGATGATCTTACAAGTCTTTTCCAACCTAAATGATTCTGTGATTTTTTCCACAGACAACTTTACCCCCTTCCACTCCTTGTAGATACTAGGAGACCTTTCTTTACTTGCAGCACACATGCCATCCTGGGCCAAAGGGTTTTACAGCGGAGCATGAGCCACAAATTCACTTTGTAAATTATCAGACTGCTGCTCAAAATTTTTCTTGACTTTCTGTGCTTTGGTAAAGGAAGTAAAGTGCTCATTCCCACATGGTTGTGCACTATACTTCTGTTGTTCCTAGCTTTTTGGCTTGTATCCTTTGAGGGAGAATAAAACCAAAACTCAAGCAGCAAGACGGAGTGGAATGAGCAAGCACACACCTTTACACATAAACATGCATGCACGCACATACACACACACACACACACACACACACACACACACAGCTTTCCACAGTCTCTCATAGTTATGCATGCATCATTACACAACACTCTGGAATAAAACAAAGCAACATGGGAAAATCATCATGCTAACTTCAGGCTCCTGACTCAGCCCCATTAAATATCACCCATTTCTATTCTGTTTGAGAGTAGTGGCCAAAACCCAGGTAAGAAGGCTGCTGCTCACCTTTCTTCTCCTTTGAAAAGCTTTCCAGTTTCTGGCGGATAGATTTATTGCCTTTGGGTCCGACTGTGGGGAGAAAAGCAAAGGCTCTGCATCATTAGGCTGCTTTGGCACAGTCCCACCTCAAGCTGTCTGCCTTTCTGCACCCTCTGCATGGTCACAGGCCCCTCCTTCAGGCAGGGGGCACTGTGGACTTGACAGTGGTGCCACGGGCCATACAGGACAGCACATTGGCATCGGCTGCCCGGGTAAATAGACCAAGAGAGGGACTACTGTACTCCTGAAGTGGAGGAAGGTGCCCCTCTGCAGCCTGACACTTGTACTGCTGGATCCCATGGCACTAAACTGTGGGTTAAAGACAGCTCGAGGGCAGGACTCACCCCCACCTGGCTAACAGCAACAGGCATCTGCAAAGCGTGACCTTTTCCAGTATTTTGCTGTCAATGCTCCTGCAGACATATGAAGTGCCTCCTGCCCGTGTGTGAGACTGTGTGCAAGAAGACTTTCATTGCTGTAGAGCACGTCATGGAGGATTGGCCATGCATGATAGCACAGAGCAGTAATCCCCTGTGGGGTTTGTTTTCCACATCCTTCTACATTAAGGCCAGATACTTGAGCCCCATGTGTGACACGATGGACCAGGGTAACATGTCCCACCCATTGCTTGCATTCCATCCTCCATGCATTTCTGCTATGCCCACATCAGTTGCTCCAGCTTTCTGTGTGGCTTAAGATAACACCACACCTTACTGCACCTTCCCAGCTACCAGGCTAGATGGGTAATCCAGCAGTGCATGACAACTACAAGGTAGTGCTTATGAAATACAAGGCAGGCAGCAAATTAAAAAGTGAAAGGCCAGTAGGAAAAGCCTTTGTTGTCCTAAGGCTGTAGATTAAAAGTGTTCTGAACACTTTTAAATCCTTTAACGTGACATATGATCCTGAGTTAATAGTGATGTACTCATCATCACCTAAAAGCCAGGAAAGCTACCTTCATTTAGCCTCAGAGGTCTGGTCTCAACACAGGAAAAAGAAATACACCCCCAGAACTGTTTCTGATTGTTTTACACCATATATAAACAAAAAAAAAATTAGACAAAACACATCACCCAGAAATCCCATCTTGGTCCCAGACCACCAAGCCCTACACTTAAGTAACCTCAGAGATGTATATCCAGGAACAGCAGTCACCACTTTTTGTTGCATCAATTAACTGAGAACTCATCCATTAACCGCTCTAAATCTTCCCGGAACCATCTGACTCTGACCTTTGCCATTTATTAAGAATTCTATTCTGAGGCACAGCTTGTATAAATGTTTGGGTTATTTTGTAAGATTAAGAAGGAAGCTATGTTGATATGAACAGTATGTACATGAAAAAAGCAGCGTACATTAATCATTATACAGCACCGTATGTTCTGTTTCATTAAAATGAATAGCAAGAAATTGAAGAACAATCTGGAGCCAAAAAATACTACCCAGATATAGAAGAAAAATGCCAGCGAAACTCCACTGTTTAAACATACAACCATAATTTATAACTCTCCACTCCTGGAGCCATCCAAATATTCCTAAGAGGAACAAAGCAGGAGGCAGCAGATAGAAAAGAAACCACATGGATCCCCGACTCCAGAAGGCACGAGCTGCTGTCTCCGTGGCAGAGTAACACACATTACCTACTTCAAGTTTGGGAGACAAGGACAACCAATTTTCACTGGTAGCTGCATCTCCTTCAGAGAATTCATCTTGTTTTGGCTATCTCCTGCTTGAACGACAGCCTTGTTTTTGCAGAACTGGCCAACATGAGATCACAGCACCCATCAAAAGCTTCTTCTGCAGCTGAGAAAGGTCATCCTGTTTACTCAAAGGTCTGAGATGCTGCAGAAGTTTGTTGGGACTGAATTAGGCAAGGACTGGAGGAAGAGAGCAGCCCAGAGAGTACCAAAGCTGTCAGCTGTCCCAAAGGGCAGCTCACAATGGGATGTGCACCCTGTGCTCCTCACAGTGTAGGCCCTTCCTGGAGAGGGGAGGATTAAGAAAAGATTCTGAACATGTTTTAATTGAGGAAAATAATAACAACTGTACGGTGGCTACTTTTCAAAGAGGGCATTATTTAAAGAGGGCATTTATTACAGAGATTTCACACGGGTAGTTTTTGTGGAACAGACAGGTGAGTGTACTCAATGGAGACAATGAAGACCAAACTCAGGTATTTCCAAACATTATGAACCTCCCTTCAAGACATCAACACAGGAGAACAGAGTTGCCGGTGCAATATTTTCATAGCTAGTTCTCATCTGTTCTTTTACTCTGACTCCCAGCCAAACAACTGGAATAAAAAAAACGAAAGCAATAGCAGGTACAAAGGTGAGGGATACAGAGACAGACCTAAGGAGAAAGGAATTCACTGGATAGCACTTGCTAAAAATGGGGAGAGCAGAATGTTTGTGAACAGAGTCCCCCAGGGACTGAAAGAAACTGCAGTGGCTGGTGTGACAGCCCTGGGGTGATCAGACATCCTGGGAATGTGAAGGGAACTTTCTTTCACTCTTCTTGAAAACATTTCACATAATGAATGCTCCAAATATTCCAAATATTAATGAAACAAGAAACAAAACTTGAATGTCACCCAGAATAAATAGCTGCAGTTACATTCTGGCACCTGTTTGCTGTCCAGTATGGCTGACAGAAATCATTCCTTCTCTGTAGCAGCACCTCAGAGCTGGGGGGGCTGCACCCTTCATGGGGCCCCAGCCCCAGCTTCCTGTGCTGGTGGTGCCAACAGCCATGCTGTGAGTGGGCAGTGGGGCTGGAGACCCCAGGCACCCTTTGCAACAGCTGTACTGGTACTGTGCATCTGTACAGCAGCATCTCCTGCCCTATGCCAAAATATGGCCCAGAGCCATATTTGGAATTTGTATCTGGTCTTCCACTGTTAAATTACAAGTGCAATTGGAGAAGCAGTCAACTGATTCTCAGCTTATTGTGCTCACTTGGTTAGATATGAAGATGTTAGGGGACATAGGCGGTTATGGGAACCCAGATAATGCCTGCTTTTATTTGTAGGCCAGGACAGAGCACCATAGTCCCTGTGGAACCTCTATATTTATCTTCCCAGTAATTTCAGTAGCATATCCTCTAGCCTTGCATAAGCCCCATCTTAGCATCAGAGCTTTGTGCCAAACATTAATCCACAAAACAAAGCTTACCCCATCCCAATGGAACTGCCCTGCTGGAAGCCCTTGCTAAATCACACTGCATCTGTTTTGGATTAGGAGGACCAAAGGCAGGGTCATATTCTCACACTCTTATGGACACACAAACCATCCCCAGAAGGTTGCTTCAGCCTCCAATGCTCAGACCATAGCAGGAAACAAACAAAACAAACAAAAAATGGACCAAACTCTTAAGTGAAAGTGTCACAAATACCCAGCTATAAGCATCATCTCACATTATGAAGTGCAGGAGAAGAGATGAGTAGCACTAATAGCTCAGCCCTTAATCCTCCCATGGCAGATGCCATACTTTACCTTTAGCCAGGCTGACATCTCTAATGAGCTGCTTTTCTTGCAGCTGGTAGAGGGCTAGCTCTTGCAAACTGGCTCTTTCTAGCTCCGAAAGGCTGTGCAGGGACACAGGTTTCATTTTGGTGCTTTGTTCCAGCAGATGAGCAGAGATGAAGATCCTCTGAAAAACATATATGCAAAAACAAAAGAGTCAGGAGCACTTTGCAGACACACCTGCTTAGGAAAAGAAGCAACTGAAAATGCCACACAGTGTCTTTCCAAATGCAAAAGACATCTCATTCCCACCTCTCCAAAGAACACGCTAGCCTGCAGGTGACTCAGCTACACTGCCACACTACGCCTTTCCAAACAAAGACCTTTGGAGGCACCAGAGATCTCAGCCCTCAAACACATTAAATCAAGGGCTCTTTCATCTCATCATGTCTTCCATATGTACCCACAGACCTTAACCCTCAGCTGCAAATACTTGCAGCTACATTGGGATCAATGCTGGGTTTGTTCAGACTCAGACCTCCTCCTCCCCCCCATCTTCTCTGATAAGTAACACCTGACAAAAACCTCCTGCAAACCTGAGCATTTGGCAGCTCCCCCCCAGACACCTTCCTCTTGTGTCACCCCTGCCCTCCAACAAACCTCACTAAGTTGGGAGAAACCTCTTGGTGTAATGCTAACAGGTGCCAGCAGTCAGCTTCACAGAAATGTTGAAGAGTGCTACTCCCAGCCAGACCTAACTGCAGCTCAGCACAAGCAAAGTCTTGGTGCCTGAGTGGAAAAGGTTTGTGATGAGCCTGGTGGCTGTGGAGACACTGGGGCTACAGGTGGACAATCCCTTCCCTCACCCAGTGGCAGTGGCCTGATGCATTATAATGTATGGTTGGCCCTTGGGCTGCCAGGGCACGCCGCTGACTCAGATCCAACTTACAATCACCAGAAACCCCAGATTCCTTTCTGTGGGACTGCTCTCCAGCCACTTATACCCCAGTTTGTACATAGCCAGGGTTGCCCTGTCCCAGCTGTAAATTCTGGCACTTGATCTTCTCAAACTTCACGCGGTTGGTGATTGCCAACTCCAATTAGTCAAGATCTCTCTTCAAGAACCCTCTACCCTTGAGGGAGTCAACAGTTCTTCCCAATTTAGTATCATCTTCAAAATTCTGCAATCTTAAAATCAGCACCCACCCCACTAAATAAGACATTTAGCCCCATTTTATTCAAAGTTGTTCTCTGCAGCAGTAACTGAGAGAAAGGAACAGCATTAGCAGCACGTACACAGAAATGACATAGTCAAAGTACGGCTATGAAAGAGCTTTCCCAAAGAAGGCATTAAAGCAATAAGCAAAAATTAAACGTCTCGATAACTCCCAGAGCCAGAGATGAGGGTGAAAACACCCAGGAGTTCTGGCCCATGCAGTGTGAGCAGACAGTTTGCACAGGCTCTTGTGATAGCCTCAGCAAGTTACTGACTGCACACCTCCATCGCCTGTGCCTGGGGAGGAATGTTGTCTGGGGCACTGTTTACTTTGGCCAGGTTTTCAGCTCCTAAACAGATTTAGAAAGTTACATAATTTTTTTTTTTTTTTTTTTTTTGAAGAGTTGTTATGAGCTCCCCTGAAGGGCAAACCATAAATGGGAATTCAGCTAAAGGCAAAGATATTCTTGAAACATTTGAAGTTTACTACAAAAACGATGTGCCTCATCAGGGATGTACAAAAATGAGATGCACCTTGGCCAAATTGTCTGGTAGTGCTCAGCACCTGCGTACAATTATTGGTTACCTGCCACTGGGGCACCCTGCTGCCCATGGCGGTCCAGTACACGGGATCAGGCTAAAGCTTCCAGTAAGATCTGGTGCAATGTTCTCCACATTGCAGCCAACCCTGCAGACAGCCAGACTTAGCACCGAGCCGTCCAACATCTGCAGCTCAGGGATGCACTAACAAGGAAGCCAGAGAGACACAATATCTGATGGAGGCATTTGTGTCTTGCCTGAAAAAAAAAAAAAGATTTTGACCAGTATCAAAAACCATCAGGTCCTGCAGCTTTGTTTGACTTCCTCTTAGCTGATCTGATCTAGCCCTCCATGTGAACCCTCTAAGCCAGGCTCAGGGGAGATCCACCATTTATAACTCAGTACATTGCTTTTTATAACTTCCATACTGAAAACAAAAACAAAAAAACAACACAAAACAAAAAAAGAACAAACAAAAAAAGGAAAGTGGAAGGAAAATATATTTTCTTCATGGTCTCAAAGGGACTGCATCTAAATGGACACTTAAACTAAAGTAACTTACTGGTTCTACCAAGTTTTACAAACAGAACTCTCGGGACCTGAGCTCCCCCAGGAGTTCGGTGGGAAAGGGGAGCACAGCTAAAGGGACCTGGACAAGCTTAAGAAATGGGCTCACATGAATGAGGTTCAGCAAGGTCAGGTGCAAACTATTGCACTTGGGTTGCAGCAATCCCAGATCAGTGGGCAAAGTGGGAGATGAACTCCTGGAGAGCACTGCTGAGGAGAAGGGCTGCTCTGGTGAACAGAGAGCACAACACAAACCACCAGCGTGTGCCTGCAGCCCTTCTGGGGCTGCAGCACTATCCTGGGCTGCACCAAAAGAGGGACTGTCCCTGATCCGAGGGCTGGAGCATCTCTCCTATGAAGACAGGCTGAGGGAGCTGCGCCTGTTCATGCAGGAGATGAGAAGGATGCGGGCAGACCTAATTGTAGTGTTCCAGAACATAAAGGGAGCTTATGGGCAGGAGGGGGATTGATTTTTTATGCAGCCTGATAGTGATAGGACAAGGGGGAATGGTTTCAAACTAAAAGAGGGGAGATTTAGGTTAGATGTTAAAAGGAAGATTTTTACTCAGAGGGTGATAAGGCACTGGTACTGCTGCCCAGAGAGCTGTGGGTGCCCCGTCCCGGAGGTGCTCAAGGCCAGGTTGGATGGGACCCTGGACAGGCCCTTTCCAACTCAAGCCATGCTATGACCCTTTGATTCTATGAGGCTAAAATGCTGACTTTGACAGGCAAGGTCATCTCTGTTCTCCAGCAACAGCTTGTGTGTTTTTTCCATGCCAGGAGTCCAGGATGGGCAGAAGTGGTGCCTGGCTAGGAGCTGCCTGGCAGCACGCGCACAGCTCTGCTAGCAGCAGATGCTGCAGATGGAGAAATGAGCCCTAAGAGTCAAACTGAAGGAAATTACCTTTGTGTAGGTGAAGCTCACAGCTCCAGGCAGAGACCATGTTCACAGACCCTGTCTGAGCTGAAAAGATGGTCAGAGCATCACTGGGGATGCAGCTGCCTTGGGGAAATGAGGAGGAAGCCTGATTAGGATAGAGAGCAGAAGAGAGAGTAAGCAGGAAAGAGAAGTCAGGACTTATCTGGCCCAATTCCACAATCTACAGGAACAGCCTCATAAATACCACTGTCACTAGTTTTATAATACACTTTTGGTTCAGTGGTTAGTCTTCAAAATTCTGGCCTTCTTGCACTAACTATATACTTATACTCCTGGGTGAAAGGTAGATCGAGAACAACACCAGCAATTTCCAGCTCTCCCTGATCACAGCACACAGACTCGTGGATCCCGTGGGCATCCCGAGACACGTGAAGCCCTGCAGAGCTTTGTATGAGAACAGAGGAATAGCATTTTGAGTAAGAGGAATAGCATTTCAGGAACAGCATTCCTGAAAGGAGGAAAATGCTGAAACAGTCAGGGAAAAAAAAAACAAACAGGGTAAAGCGATACCTCCTTCAAAGGTGGATATAATAAAAAACTACTGTATTAACTCTAAAACAGAAAATAAAAGTCTTTCATTGGAAATGTTAACATTGCACTTCCCCTTTGCAATGACTTTCTTTGCTTATTTTCAGGACTAGGTCCTATTTAAATAACTTCATGGGAAAAGCTCAGCACATCTGCCCCTTCTAGTCCCAGAGAGCTGCCCTTTTTCAGTAGTAAAGTCACCCTCTTTCAGCTGGAATGAAGGACATGCATTTACCTTCCTCCTTTCCTTCTCACAGCATCACCAGTGACAGCCTGAGTTCACTTCTTTTCCTTCAGGATGATGAATTTTAAGGCAGTGTTTCCACCATGTCTATGTGCAGCCCATGCAGAGGGTGAGGGAAAGTCTCCTGCTTGCTGGGAGGATGTGGTGAGAGAAGTGGAAAAGTGATGGGGAGGAGAAGCTGCAGCTGAAAGTAGACAAGGGGAGGAGAGGGGTGATGAGGAAATGAATTTTCTGCCAAGAGAAATGAGAGCAAGAAATATCCTGTGGAGACAGAGGGCAGCACTTCCCACGCCTAATAGTGTTTATTCCTTGGCAGAAAGGCTTATTGCTCAATTCCTCGTCCCCATGCTTTCCCTGCCCTTCTCTGTCAACAACTAGGACACTCATAAAAGCAGTAGCTTTCCAGGCAGAGGAAACCTGAAAGAGAAATTTGCTGCTTGGCTGCCAGTCAGTGAAGACAAGTGGATGGTTTTCACCTTGGCAATCCTCGATGCGGACCTCTAAACTGTTCCATCACATTCTGTTAGAAATGAGCATGTCCTTAGTGCAGCTTGGTGTGGGCAGGATGGGCCAGGCACGCAGCTTCCTTCTGTACCCATCAGGTCCTGTGCAAAGTGCTGGCATTAAAGAGCTCACAGGCATGATGGGACAGGTGTTCAGCTGGCATCTCTTATGACATAGTGTATGTGGTGGTCACAGATCCCAGGAAGCCTTACGCATCTACATCAACCGAAAAATGTGTGTGTTAAAACCTAAAATCAACACCTTGCACACCAACACACCTTCAAGCTCTTTGGGGATCACAGGCCAGGCTTATGGTCTGTGACTTTGTGATGTGGATGCAACCAGCTCCCTGAGCAGGGCTCTGCTGGTGACTGGGCAGCTGCAGGGCCAGCTGTGCTGCCTGTCATCCCTGCTGTGCACAGCTGGAAGAAGCTCAGCCCATCTGAGGACATGGCTCAGAGCCCTGGGTGGAAGCACTACTGCTCTTGGCAGAGAGAAAGCAGTGGATCCTCTTCATGAGTCTGTGTGCAGCATGGAAGAAGGGTGACTGTCAGGAAAAGGTTTAATGAAGGACAAGCTGCTACTGCTCCCACAGACACTGGGATGTATATCAGATCACTGCACTGGGATCAGGCCTCGTCTAGGACTTGTCTCGCAGCTGATGACCATGTTAACAGGGCTTTCCTCTTCGCAGGGAGCTGCCCTGGCACCTCTAGGACTTGGCAGCTTCTCAATGTCTGCAAACTTCTCTCTTGCTGCCAGGAATGATAGACCTGAATGGGATGTATCGACACGCTTGGTTTCTGCTCACTGGTGGTCATCCTGTCCCTGATGAGACTGCCAGTGCCAACTTCCATGCAGCAATCCAAAACACAGAAGACTCAGCTAAGCTCTCTGATGACTCCTGTCCTCCAGGACATTGTAGTCTCTCACATTACTCTGGCAGCACTCAGATGTGATGCACATCATCACGCATCCCAGCCTAGACCAACTCTCATATTTCCAGAGCACCTTTCTCCAGCAAAAAAGGTTATTCCCAGGCTCCTTTTTTAATTGGATGCCTCCTGTTCATCTAGGATCTGGCTCTGCCACTGCCTGCTGCCCAGGCGGCTCAGCATATCAGGGCGCAGCAGGCAGATCAACAGATGCCACCAGATGAACTGTTTCCTTCCCTACAGCAGCAGCTTTTTAAGAGACCACAGCTAGGCTTGCAGCTTCCCCCCAAATGGGAAGCCACTGCATGAGATCTCCCTTTGGACGCTGCTGAACTTTTATGGAGCCTTATTTTTGTTAGCACTGGTGCTCTGCTGCACTAATCTTGGCACCACTGGAACACACACAACACTCCATCAGCCCCACAAACTTTTGGCTCAGATTATCCATATGGTATCAGAAAAAAACTTTCACAGAACATAAATGTCTTCAAGTGCAGGATGTCAGCTCATACAGCACAATGCACTGCAACACAGGAACAGCCACATTATCTTTGTGGCAGTTTAAGGCAGAGCAAGGACATCCAGGCCATGTGGGTCCCATGCTTGTGTGCTCCATCAGCTCTATGAAGCATCAACGCTGTCCCACCACGCAAGAAGTTGTGTGATCCAGAAAGAAGAAACACAGCAAGGCAAAAGCACTCTCCCTACTCTCGCTGCTGCTCCACCAATTCTGCCCACTCTGGAAGTACTCTGGAGACAGCCAGGTGCCATTTCTGAGTTGTTTCTCATGTCCTTCTTGGAAAAAACATAAAACTGTTCTTTGGGTGGCTTTTGCGTGGAGCAAGGCATCGGACACGACGATCCTTGTGTGTCCCTTCCAGCTCAGGATATTCTATGAATCTATTATATGATTCTAAGAACCACCCTTGCAGAATGCAGACAGAGCCCATGCGTGTTCCTCTCCACCTCCCCTTAAACACACATTGTTTTTCTTACTGTCCTCCCCAAACACTGCCACAGTTTGCAAACTCCAGCTGCTCTGAGGTTGCATGCGCTGAGTTCAGTAACTATTTAGCAAAACATCACAAGAGCCCAGTGGGTAAGCAGGGACCATTTCATACCATTTCCCTGTTGCTTGCTGGCGCCTGAATGCTTTTGAAATTCGCTGGATGTTTTCTTGCATGAAGTCATGCACTCTCTACTCGTGGCAGCATCACAGAGGACAGCTCATGGGTCAATGTCTGCTCTCTTCTTTCTGCTTTTCCATTGTCCATCTGGAAGTCATCATTCAGTCAAGACAGTCTTTGCACAGCTCCTTGTAGCAGGGAAAGGAGAAATCATCAGTGCCACTGCAGAAGTCCACCACTGAGCTACATCTCAACTGCCACAAGCAGCTCCAGACCTCACCTTAAAAGTCTGCCCTGAATCTGTGATTGTGAGAAGGGCAAAGTGGCAACTGAGTCTCTGGGACTGCCCCTGGCTGCATGTGCAATGGCAGCAGCTTCACAGCACAGACTTGGTGCGCTCAGTCAGCCTGGATGATTTAGGTTCCTCTTCAGGTGGGAAAGAGCAGAGAAAAATCAGTAAGGGTTTTTGAAGCCCTGTTCCCACCTAAACTGGGACACGTAGGTAATGCTGGCAGAGCAGCCATCCCTTTGGTGGAAATAGGAGATCTGGTTCAGGACTCAGTCCAAGTCCTGAAAGGTGCATCTTCCTCGCGGTATTAAGGTTGCTTTGGTTTTTTTTCTTCCCAAAGACTCCTCCCCATGGAGGTATGAGGTACTACAGATTGGGCTGCCGAGATCCCAGCCTGCTTTACTAAGAGAGAAGATTGGATCTGCAACTAAACAAGCCAGATCAGGTTATACATTTCTGTGCAGCTTCATTTCCTTCTCCGCCACCACAGGGATATGAATAAAGGGGTACATGTGTAGACCAACATTTGCCATATGGCAGATCTTGTTAAAACGGCCACAAAGTTTTTGAGTGTAAACATCTGCATTGGGGATCTGCTCTGACAAAGGAGTCAGAGATGAAAGGCACACGCAGCGCTTGTCTTTCGTTCTGCCAGGACAGTCAGGAAATAACATTTTTCCGAGCTTCCCAGCTGTCCTTGGTGATGAATTACTCCTTGTTTCCATTTAGTCCAGCTTCAGCTGGTCTGAATATATTCTATTTACAAGGGCAGTGAGATCAGTTCAAGTTGCTCCAGACTTCAGCGTGCTGACGTTGAAGGAGATAAACAGAGTAATTTGCTGATTCACCATAACAATTTTAATAAAATATGAGTCAGGATTTTCTCCTTTCATGTAATCATGAAATTAGGTTAGCATGCTTTGCTGAGCACTTAGCTCTACTATGTGTGTTCCCAGTAGCATCTAATGTTCCTGTGGTATATTTTTGGAAGCATAACTGGATTTACAAGGCCACATTTTCTCCTGTTTCCTCTGGCTTCCCAACAAACTAACGTTCACCACTCTGTGTCTTGAATTAGATGCTCCATCTCCACTCTATTTATTATACAGTCACCATACCAAGTGGGTTTTCTGCAGCCTCTCACCTGCTGGACTATCAAATCTTCATTTAAAATCATCGCTTATGCAGGTCTCTCCAAAATCTAGCAGCCAGAGCAAAGTTTGCTGAATGTCACAGGAGCCACATTCAAATCACAGAATGCAGAGACACTTCTCCCAGATGATTCACTCATTTTAGGGCAGCCTTCTTCCTGCTAGACCTTGCAGCTCACAGCCCTCTCCCATGGCACCTAGCGCAGGCACTGCCCCTTTCATTTGTCTCACACTGTGTCTACCTGCTTAGCAATGAGCCCTGATCTCCGTATGCTCTGGCAGTGCCTTTCTAGTTTCCCTCAGTTCAAGAAGCTACTTCAAATTGAAGCAGCTGCCGCAGAAAATGACATCAGTATTTAAACAGATTTCCTGAGGAAATCTTTAATGGTTATTTTTATAGCTTGTTTTGAGCTTTTCAACTTTTTCCTCATTGGCCAAAGGTCGAAAAGTTATTTCGTACAAGACCAGAGTTTGAGCATCAGAACAGGAAAAGAGCTAATTCTGACTAATCCTGCGGTTTGTGTTGTTTTGAATTGCTTTCATTCTGAGCACTGGTGGCAGAAGAAAAAGTGAATTGCATTCTATATTTTAGAGAACTATTTTGGATGAATGAAAACATTCTCCACTTCCAGGCTCATGCAATAAATAAACTTAGCAAGTCTCATCACATTTGTGAGTAAAACTCCTTAAAAGATAGCAGGAGCCATAAAAGTGCAGACCTCAGTGGACCTTTCTCTTTCCAGTTTCCTGAACAGAAATCTGCAGATCTAGTAGCTCTCAAGAGCTCTGTTCCACCCTGTAAGGTCTGATTAGCACACAGTGGCTACCGAATTGAAAAAGCAGACACAGAGGATAAAATCCTTCCTGAAGTCTGGCTGAGCGCTCCATGCAAGGCACCCCATGACAAGAGGGAGAGCTTGCCGTGCTCTGACAGATGTGTGCAAGCTGTTGGCTTCTCTCTGGCAGTCTGGAAAGTAACATTTCTTACAGTTGCATTTCTCCTTTTTTGCGGTAAAACGCAAAGTGAATGCCTAGTTAAGCTGGAAAGTGCGCTTGTTCTCCTCATGTTGTCTCAGAAGCACAAGCTTAAATTTTAGGCCATGGGGAATTTTGTTTCCTCCAATGATTCTCTTTAAGACAGAATATGCATCATTCATGACATGAAATTCTGTATTTTTGGAGTGAAAATGCAGTAGTGAGATGGAATTTTCCAAAGGTAAAAACTATATTCTTCCCCTCTACTGAACAGCAGAGCAGAAAGCTAAATGCACAGGGTGTCTCACATCCAAACACATGTGAGAACTGGGGAACTGTAGATAAGGATCTGACCTTTAGAATTCCAAGCTTGGTAATCTTCATTTTTAAACTGCCTTTATTACCACCAAAGTTTGAGCTCACTCTGAACATAAAAAAAACACTATGAAAATTGATAACATCTGATGGTAGAGCTGGACCCTGTGGCTGCAGTTAGATGCTGTTATTCTAGCAAAACATGACCTTGCATTAGGCTTTCCATGCTACGCACTTGGAGCAGTGCACAAAAACAGATAAGGGCACAGTTCCAAGCCTCTGTGAAAAATTGGCTGTGCTTCTAAAATTTTATTCAGCAAGAAATCAGCGCTGTGCGTCATTGGCCAAAAGATGACTAAGCTCTTGTTATAAATGATATAAATGATAAGGATTTACAGCTAGATTATCCCACTTTCACTCCTATTGAGAAATACCTTACTTCTTAACCAATGAATCAGACATAAGCCGATCCTTAAACTAGGTATTTGCTCAAAAACTTTGGATGAGAATGGTACCTATGTATGTGTTAAGTGCTTTCTTGAATTAGGGCCAAAGCAGGAGGAGGCAGCAAGAGTCCAGGCTTTAGAGAGCATTTCTCTACGTGGCAGAGATCTGTCCTCAGAAGTTACCTTTAAAATCCTCATTTCCAAAACAAACAAAATGTGCTGGGTAAAATCCCAGTTTCAATGAGCTCTGTAGCAGAAGTCCTGTCAACCTCAGTGGACCTAGGAATTCATCATACACATGTCCTTCTCTTTCATTCAACACTTTCTGCCACTTTTCTTCTTGCTGAAAATATATTGCTGCAAATCCTGCAATCTTTCCTCTGGCCTGGCTGCCTATGGCCATTCATACCAGCATGGTGACATCATGATGGCACAGATTTACATCCACCTCCTCGAAAATGCGCAAGAAGGTAAAGGCACAGTTCCAAGAAAACCCAACTCTCCCTGCCTCGCATTAAATTGGGTTTATCAGCCATTGAACATAAGCTTTTCACTGTACACTAAGTGCTGTTCTCTTATCCAGCTACAGGGCTGGAAATTACCTGGTTACTGTTTTCATAGCACATTAACTAATTGGTTTACCCAATCAATCACTCAACAGAGACATACAAGAGTTGGGCAGAGCTGTGGGCTTCATTCTACAACTGGATGAGTGCAGGTGAGTAACTTCTGGGCTGGGGATGAAGTTGTTAAGAGCGGAGTGCTGGTTTGTGAGTTTACAAGGGCTTGCAAGTTATAAAGATCTCATCACTGACATGTTTTGACTCTGATAGCTAGGAATATAACGTAATGCTGAGCATTTGGCACGTAAGACATAAAATGAAGCTGGTCCATGAGCAGGTTTTTCAATTACACAGCGCTGTGTAGTTCCAGCAGTAGCACTTCATCACTGCTTTCACAAAATGGTTCTCAAGAGGAAAGAGACACTGAAGATATTTTTAAGGGCCCTAAAGAGCAACAGCTAGTTCGGGGATTTTTGTATCTAACAAGGGTCAGATTGCTCCAATTTTATTTATTTATTTATTTATTGAGAGAGAGAACAGGTTAAATCCTGATGTTGTGTAATACCCAACAGCCTAGAAGTATCTGGGTGCTGTAAATTGAAAGTACAGGCGTAGCTCTTCAAGGTTATGATATATACTCGCCTACCATAAAATGTAGCTTACAATTACTGACGTAGCCATTTTTTGTCAAGGTATGCTCAGTGTCATGAGTCATCGCAGCATTGAATCTGCACTTTTTCAAAAATAATCATGACTTACCCATTTGGCATAATTTCTCAGAACACTAAAGTGAATTACCTTTCATTTCAGTTGTGTGCGGTGTGCAAAGCAAACCTCAGACACTACAACGACTGTGAAGTATTTCACACGACAACGAAGAAAGACACAAATGCCATAAGCTAATTCCACGCAGGGATTGGTTCCATCCAGCAAGTTAAGTAACTGATCAAAGAGATTTCATTTTAGAGCCCCACAGCTCAGAAGACTGCTTTTCTCATCTTACCATGTGGAAGAAGAACTAAATTAGTGACATGCACACAGAATCACAGAATTGTAGGGTTGGAAGGGACCTCAAGAGATCATCGAGTCCAACCCCGCTGCCAAAGCAGTTCCCTACACCAGGTCGCACAGGCAGGCGTCCAGGCGGGTCTTGAATATCTCCAGAAAAGGAGACTCCACCACCTCTCTGTGCAGCTGTGCCAGTGCTCTGTCACCCTCACCATAAAGAAGTTACTGTGCACATTTGTGCAGAACCTCCTGTGCTGCAGTTTCTGTCTGTTTCCCCTTGTCCTGTCTCCACACACTGCTGAACAGAGTCTGGCCTCGCCACTTTGTGCCCCACACCTCAGATATTTGTAAGCCTGGATCAGGTCCCCTCTCAGTCTTGTTTTCTCAAGGCTGAACAGACCCAGTTCACTCCGCCTTTCTTCACAGGGGAGATCCTCCAGGCCCTTCACCACCTCTGTGGCCCTGCGCTGGACTCTTGCCTGCCTTTTTTGTACGGGGAAGCACCGCGCTGTGTCGAAATCATAACGCTGGATTTTAAGTGATAGAAAACGGGCAGCGGGAGGGCGAAACCAAACGGCGCTGCGTGAGGGCGCGAAACGCGAAGGCGTTAACCGTGAAGGGCCGGCCCGCTCCTGCGGGCACGCTGCGGCGGGCGGGAGCCCCGCCTCGGCCCACGTGACTCGCGTTGCCATGGCCACCCGTTTACGCTACAAGGCCCGGCGGGGGCGGGGAGGGGGGAAGGAGGGAGGGGCCGCTTCAGCACCAGGGCGGCCGCGGACAGCAGCGGCCCCGGCTCGGCGGCGACTCCCGGGTGAGGGCTGCGCGGCCGCCGCGGAAGATCCAGCGCCGGGCCCTGCGTGTGAGGCGGCGGAGCCCTCGCGGTGAGTTCCCCCTCGGCTGTGGGATCCACGGCGGCCGTTCGCGGGCGTGGGGTGAGCCGAGCTTCCCCCCCACCCCTCGGAGCCGGGTATGGGCGGCCGGGATGGGGAGCGGGGCCGGGGCCGGGCAGCGATGGGGACGGGCGGTGATGGGGACGGGAGGAAAACTTTGCGGGACGTGGAGCGGTGGGTTCGGGTTTGGCCTCGTCAAACAACTTTATCAACTTAGAAAAAGAGGGATTTGGTCAAGTGGCTGTGGTTTTTGGCCTCGGGGGTCTGCGCGTTGCACGCAAGCGTTGTTCTGATGTTGGCGTTCTCTGCGTGAACCCTGAAAACTTGTCGAGTTTCGGGTAGGACCGCCACATCGGCAGTAGAAGTCGCAGAGCCACGCTGAGCCGCTCGCTGCCCTCTGTGCGGGCCATGCGGGAAGCTGCGAGGTGACAGCACGGAGCAGCACGCCCTGCTTGCTGCAGCACACGTGCTGCGGGTTCAACCTTCTCCCTGCACCCACCCGTGGTCCTTGGGGCTATCTGTGCTCCCACAGAGGTCACAGCCGGACCTCTGTGCTTCTCTGACCCAGAGTGTTTGGAAGCGCTCATCCTGTAGGTATCCCTGCCCATTCAAAGCCAAGCTGCTTCCCAGCAGCTCTGGATCACGAGCTCTGCATGCAGTTCTCTCTTCTCAACGTGAAAATGCATCCTCAGCACTCACTGCCTTCTCCGACCTGCAGGCACATCTCTCTGGTACATCTGTTAAGCCACTGCAAATCTTTCAACGTATTCATTATTCCATCAGAAAGAGCGTGGTTGATTGTACAGGCACACACATTGTCTTCCACGTGCTGTGTTAACAGCAATAGTTTTTTCACGGCTCCTATAAAAAGCACAAGGTAGGTATGAATAATGATGTGGATTACTGTTAAAGGCCATGAAATGAATAACAACTGAAAGTGAACTCGGGGCAGGGACTCTCTCCCACACTTTCTACTCATGCTTTCCTTAAACGATAGCTTGTGTATGTGCCACTCAGAGAAGCGAACACGATCCCTTGCCCTGTTGTTCTCCCGTGCGCTGTGGCTGCAGCCTCTGGGAGCAGGGAATGAGGGCTTGATGTGCAGAGGGGAGAACAGCAGGGCCAGAATTATATTTTCTCCTTTATATCTCAGCATTCTTGCACTCCTACAGCTTTGTTTAAAGAGAACAGTAACAATCCTAATTTGTTGTTGCTTCAGACCTGTGCCCTCGTCACAGTGTTGCTTGCACACCATCCCTGCTCAGCTTTGCATTAAAGGCATAACTTTACAGTAAATTCATTTGTTTTGCCTCATTAGGCATCAGACATACAGCACTGTAGGAAGGACTGGGTGACCTGTAATGATTCAGCTGCCAGAAAGAGAGACGTCTAATGCTGACCCCTGTGAGCAAAGCCCTGAACTTAACTTCCTGCCCTGCAGAGCATGCAAGCAGCTCCTGCCCAAGTTCAGAAGTAACTGCTGACACAGTAGGCTTTGGTAATTTATGAATCTGCTCTTAGGCAAATAAGTGGATGAAACTCCTTGAAAGATCACATTGAAATCACATTCAGTGAAGTTATTTTGAAGAGTAAATTACACAGCATTTAGGCTGCAGAAATTAATTCATTAATTAGCACTGCTTGAAGGAATGAAATTCTACCGGATTTTCCAAATACTTCTAATCCAGGTCAGTTTCACAGCCTTCCTGTCTCTGAGTCTCTATGATCAGCTCCATCAGCCACGACTGCTGTGTGTACATGGGAATTGGGATGGGCCTGATTTGTGCCGCCAGCACTAGGGCACAGCAGCAGATGGAAATGTCAGTAGTTGGTGCTCTGCTTTGCCTCCTCCATTCATGCCCCATGGTGGGTCATCCTGAGATTACCAACAGTGCTGAATTCCCAAAAGCTTAATAACCACCTCCATATTGGGCGAGTATTTCTCTTATGGATATAAGACATCTATTAGATATATATATAAGCATACATCGTACATGTTTGACTCTCATTAACTGGTTTTAATAGTACAGGATGAAGCCCAAGAACAATTACAGGATTTGTGGGCAAACTCCAAACCAAATTTGATCATCAAAGCACAGGTAACCTGGAGTAGGGATGGTTTGCTGGGACTCTATGAAGTAGAAGAGAGCTCAGAGTTTTCCTCCTTCATGTCATATGCCCAACCATGCACATACTGAACCAATTCTTCTCCTCTTTACACCAGAGGAATTTCTGGTGTAAGAACTGATTTCATGCCAATTCAAATGTTATTGATAAGGAGATATATAGATATGTATGTCACTGTCTTGCTTTCTTCGTCACCATGATCTTTATGCAAAAATAATTATTCAGAGCATCAGTCCAGAGTCTAAGATACCAAAGGGAATTAGCAATGTACCCATTGTCCACTCCTATGCAGAATTAGAGTGCATTAACTAAAGAAAGAACATAGCTGTAAAACTTGAACATCATATTGAATGTAGTTTCTTCACATTGTGTGAGCGCTCTCAGAAGAATTAGCGCATCCCTTTTTTCAGAAACGAGGTAATTCTGTGGCCCTAAAAACTGTTTATTTCAGTACATATTAACAAGCACAGAAGTGTTTTCCTCCATGGAACACTACAAACTGGTACAACAGATGTCGATTTATGTCAGCATCAGCTGATTTTCTTCTCCATTACCCTTTCTAGTGGATCTTTGCTTATGTAGCAGGTCCTAGCTTTCTGACATCCAATGTCGTGTTGAATGTTTTTTTTGCATTTAGTGATAGAAAAAGTTGGTGTTGTCATCTACATGATGGTCATTATGCATTATTGATAGTGATGGAAAAGTCATGAATACACACATCTTTGCTGCAGGGCTCAAGCCTTTTTCTTTGGTTGATCATCTCTTTATTCTGTCTCTGCATTTTAATAATAGTCTTAACAGAGACTTTTCACTCTGCCTTCACCATGGAAGAGCAGCAGTTTCCTGGTGCTGCTGCAGCCATAATCCTTTGCCTGATGTTGCATGTAGCTTCTACTTTATCACATAACTCTGGAAAACATTTCAGTTATTGAAAAGTGTTTTTCTAAGGGAATGCAAGCTCTTACTGATACAATGTTAAGAATAATTTTTGTACAGCGAGTGCTTTAAGTTAATAAATAATTCATGTATTTTCCCCAGTCTTACAGTGTAACTCATAAAACTGGGAGAAGAACATTAAAAAGAACTCCCACTACTGCATTATATAGTCAGAGAACAGCTTTCTAATATAACCGTGGAAATTAATTCATAAAAAGTATGAATTATATTTAAATGTTGACATTGTAAGCACAAATAGCAATAAAAACAAACAGTTGGAGATACGGTAATCTCTGAATAGGAGCCATAACCTACCTTACAAGTTGGGTGAGACATTCTTTGGAGGGTGCTGGCCAAAACAGGTTCAGGATGCAGGAGTTTCTTCCAACTCAATTTAAGCTCAGAATTTACTGCAGCAGTCATAAGCAGCCTACATTCCAAGGGACCCTGAGGTGCTCCGTGAATCAACAGGGAGACAGCACAGAGTTCACGTTTTCTGCCATGAAATAAAAATAGTTCTGGAGCGAAACAGGGTGATTGCTTAATAGCAAATACTCCTGTAAAACATGCAGAGTAGAGCAGGGGTGATGCTGAAAGGTCTTTGTGGAACACAAGCACGTTTGGCTTTGGCTTTCTGGCTCACCCCATGGATGCCTCTCCAAGTGCCTTGTGCTACAGTACATGCTATCAAAAACCAGCCTTGATACATCAGTGGTTCAGTACTGATTCAGAAAACAAAAATGCACTTCATTGATTGAATCAATTAAGTACAACTTCCAACAGGGTACAGCTTTTTCTGGTACATTCAGTAATACAAAGAGTCCTGTCCAACATACTGTGCGTGTTGTGTTGGAACCCCCATCAAAGCACACCTGACCTCAGGCCTGGTGGCATCCTCACTGCTCTCATAACCAGGGCCATCCCACCAGACAGGCTCGTGGGGCCACTCTATGACTTGCTTGGTCTGTCTTGGTGTAGGACAGGGGAGGAAACCCCTTTGATAAAGTTTCTGAGGAAAGCCTGTACTTCGTGATGCCTTTTATCTTCAAAAAGCAGCCTAAATCTGGGACTGCAGTGGCGCTCTGCATAGCTCACCCCTCCCTCTCTGGCACTGGAAGAGGAGAGACAATTACAAAGATGGTTAATAGATGGACTGTTCCACTCCCTACCTTACCTGCTTTTGCTGCAGTTTAGTCATCACAAGTTTTTTTGGTAAGTGAGCTTCGGATTTGAGTCACTGGTATCTAGAGCGAATAAATAGATTTCGGTATTAGTCTGGAGAGCTTTGCAGAGCAATCAGATGCTGCACGGGGACCTGGCAGGCAGGAAGGGCAGGCAAGCATCCCTTGGCCCCTGGCTCTCAGTCCTGCAGAGCTGGGCACTGCTGAGCATTGGGAGCCCATGACGCAGAGCCACGCACTGTCATTATATACTTCAGCTCATTATGCACCGAGACACTAGAGGAAGAGACTTAGAAATGAATTTGTTAGTACGTATCATCACAATTCATATTTGGAATTCAAGGACAGAAAAATATTATATTTGAGATAAAATTGTTGATATCGTCTCTTTATTTTTTTTTCCGTCAGTTAGAAAAAAAATGTGGAAGCCTTGAGCAGGGAATAATGAAATTGCACGCTTTTCCTGTAATGACTGAGCCAGTAAAAGGCAGCCATTGAGAATAAGGTCCCAACAGCCAAAGCCTTTCATCAATCTCAGCTGCTGTTTTTATGAATGTATTATATAAAAATGGGTCTTTTACAAATTATATAAAGGTCTGTCACTCCTTCCCCTATATATCACCAGGGAAGCCATCAATTCCACTCTAGTGTTAATCTATCTATCACAATGATATGTCCGTTAATGGATATCATATATCCATTAAATCTTTCACCCTCACACAGAAAGAAATAACAATAGCTCATGTTAAAAGACTAAATTATGTATTTTCTTTTTAATGAATGGCTATATATTTGCCTGACTTTCCCTCCTGAAGGCCAGACTCCACATGCTGAGACTCTTCTACCTCTTTTCCTTGCCAAGAAAAGATTTCCTTATTCGCTCTCAGCCTAAGCACACATCAGCACTTGCGAGACAAACCCCTGTACTCCCAGCTGCAAACATGAGCTAACACTGCATGGACCTGGGAAGCAACACAGGGAACACACAGTCATTCATTCAGCCAGTAGCCCATCATGAGTTGGAAAGCATATGAGAGCTGCACATAGGTCCTGGCACAGCAAGGGCAGCATGAAGAAATTGAGTCCTAGGCTGTTGGCAGCTGGTATAGCGTGTCCAGTGATGAGGATACAATTGCTGTAACGTGGCAGAAAAAAAACACCATAATGTTCTCAATAAAGCAAATGCTACAGTCCATACCTTCCTGGCTATTATTTCAGCTTTTCCTTCAGATTATGCATATTTTTACTCTCAAACCATACTTTCTAAATCACATTTACTCGGAAGCATGTATGCTTCCACCCTAAAAGATGAGACTGTGAAGCGCAACTCAGCAATAGCGATAAGTTTACAGCCATATCAAATCATACAGGGTGCTCCTTGGGATAGTTTAAAGAACCTTCGGTAGTTGCTCTGAACTTTGTGGGGTGGGACACTGAGATGAGGGTCTTTGAATGAAGGCTTACAGAAGATTGCCTTCCTATCAACACATCTTTGAAACAAGAAACCAATACAAAAAAGTGCCTTTATGTTGGCATGCAATTATTTACAAAAATAGCTACAATAACTGCTTGGCCACTCAAAGGCCATTCAGGGCATGGAAATTCCAGCAATAGGCTGAATACTGGCCTTACTGTAAATGAACCAGCAGCCTAGTCTGCCAAGAAATAAGACCTTCCCATCATCTGTACACATTTTTAGGAAGCATTTAAAGCAATTTCACAATTTCTTATATTTAATTTTGCTGAGTTATTAGTTCTAATTTTTTTTTGCATGATTCCACTGTCCCTTCTAATTTGCATGTCTGTCCATTATATTAAATACTTTTTGTTAATCCCTTAGAGAAAATAGCAGGTTGTTAACATCCTTGCAGAGGACAAAACAGGACGTGAAACCCGGAGACTTTTTTGAGCACTTCTGTGCCTTGCCACTGCCTTTACCTTATCGTTTCTGACTTAAAAGGCTATTGTTATGACTGCAGGACTGCCAAGTCATAATGCATGATTTATTATTTGCAGCAGGTGACTGGTAGTTAACATTTATCTCAAAAAGGATGTTGTTATTTTTTTTCCCCCTGTAGCTTTCCCTGGGAGGTTCATGTTTTCAGCAGTGACAAGATGACAATTCATATTTTTACCAAAGGATCCAGTGAGTCATCCTATTAACTCTGCTGAAATACATGCTTGCCAATCGTCCTGCCACGGTAAGCCTGTGAGATTTTGCATTCTCTCTGGAAATATTATTCAGAAATTAGCCCATAGGATGCATTCAGTTGTACAAATAACCTTTACCTAAAGTAGTAACTTCTCAGTTATGACCACAGCCCAAAATAGACCAAATATTGCATACCACCACTGTTTTGAGTTTTTAAAGTAGTTTAGAACAAATGAGAAGACTTACTGGCTGTAAATGAGAATATACCTCATACCATGCTATTTACAAGGACATGCTTTGTTTGAACCTGGAGAGGCCATGCAAGGAGGAACCTCATGTGCTATGGGAACTGATAAAAAAAAGCACAATGTGTCTGTTCTTGAAAACGCTACCCCATGATATCCACATGCAGCTGAGAGCAAACATGTTGTGAGTCAGGATGAAAAAATTCAGCATCCAAAAAACCCCAGTCTTCAGGATAACATAATATGGATTATGGATTAGTATTGCCCAAAGTAAACTCCTTATTTTTTTGTCCCTGATCAGTGAGCCAATGTCCTGCAACACTTCAGCAGAGGTATAGGCTGCTCGGTTCCCTTTCCCAGCTTTGTGCTACAGAAGAGTTTGGCTGCTCTGGTGCTGTACTGTCTGCAGATCAGTTTAGTTTGGGAGAAGGGGTGATCCAGGCTGGTATATGGCTGCGTTGCTTTTCCCTGTTGCTTGGGTTGGCTTCCCTTCTCCTTGCTTGTTCTGCCCTTAAAGGTTATATTTTGTGGCATAGTCCAAGCAAACTGCTTTCTACTTAAGCCTACTTTGGACACCATGCAGCCTTATCTCACCAGATAAAAGCATATGGCCTTGAGTTATTATTTGTTATTTCAGGGTAACTAGATGGTAACGGTACTGAAAACTTCTGGCAAACCATGCGTTATCTCACGATAACAGGAAAAATAAACAGTGTCTTCACTGTATGCATTAACAGTAATGGAAGGAAAAACTCATGGAAAACACTGTCAATCTAGTTTAAATATGTTCACATTTAAGATGCCCTAGGTGCTTTACTGATTCTGAATCTCATGTTGCATTTAAATTATACCCAGGCCTCCTTCCACATTCATCATTCCTTCCTTCAGAGCTAAAGCCAGCTGCAGTCCTTAAGTCACTAAGTGTTTCAAAACACTTGAAAACGTCCAGCTTAATAGAGATCTGTGCCGCTCAGTTAAAATAAAGCTTTATCAAGATATCATAGAAATCATTAACGATGCATGTAACACGTATGTAGCAAAAGCAATACCAAGCTCTTAGGGGGAGAATTGCGATAGCTACTTACAGTATCTCTGGGGTAAATCCCAAAATGGTAGAACACAAAGCTACTACAGCAGCTGGTGAGACACCTCACTTGATTTCTAGAAGATCCCTTAGCAACTGGCTTCAGGTGCAGACAAATGTAAAGACAACTGGAGCATTAAAGCATTCCAGGTAATTGCTGTAAAACAGGCAAACTGGGCAGTAGATGGAATCAAAGGGAAGAGACTAGAGCTAACACAGCTGCAGAAAAACTGTTTCAGATGTATTCTGCTTGACAATGCCAGCATATTTCAAACCCTTTGAAAATATACTGAAGCAATGTTGTAGAGTACGTAAAATGAGATTCTTAAACAGTTTACTGGTAAAATATGAGCTAAATTTGATGAGACTGTCCTCTAGACTGCATCTGTTTCCATGAAAATTGTGTGCAGCATTAAAGTTATCATTACCCTGGCAGACTTTCCTGATTGAGCTGTAAAGCCAGACATAGTTCTATTCTTTTTTATGAAGCTGGCATATGGCAGGATGCCAAGAGTTGGTTAACTAAATCTTTTATCACTGTGAAACCAAACTCATAGCTGTTTGGCCCAAAGATCTCAAATTGCACAGAATTCAGTCTCCAATGCAGTATATAGTAAAAGCATGAATCCCTTAAACAAACAACAGCAACAACAAACTAAAAAAAACCTAGAGGAGGATTTAAATGCTTTCAAATACTGATGAAGTAAGGAAAATTAACACTTTTCAATACACAGTTGGAAGGCTATTTGTTCTTTTCACTGTACAGTGCTTGTGTTTATGCAGCCTTCCATTTGTCCATGAATGGCCTTGTAGATAGGAAAACTCTGAATATCTAGCATACGAAATACTTCCAGCTGTTCACATGGCAGAATTCACAGAAAGGTTGTTCTCAGGCAGGGAGCAATGGGCCAGACCTAGGGAAGACAGGTGCTGCAGAGTGACAACTCTCACTGTCACATCTGGAATCACCCAAAGGGTGCAGCTGCCAGCAACAGGGCATGGGATACATCTGCCCCCCAGGATCATTCTCCATTGGAGACATCACCAGCTCCCAGTTTCCATGCGATCACAGCTGAAAATGAAGCTGTCATTCAGCCTCCATTGCCACAATCCCAGTGCTCCTTGCACTTGCCTCATGGTACAGAGGCACTTGCAGTGAGCTGCCTTCTCATGTCCCACTATCTCACTCACTTTACACAGTGCTTTGACTAATTATGGTCTTAAGATTTCTGCTGATTTACTGACCCTGAGATTTACTTGTATTAATAATAACTCCTGACATTAGGCTGAACACCTCAGCAAATAAATTTGCCACTACTTAAGAAGAAAGGTTCCTAATGAGTATAAAATTGCCTGGAAATTGTTCTTGTTCCCTAACAAGATTAAGAACAAGAGAAAATCCTTCTAAGAAGGTGCAGAGTTATGTACTGTTACAATCTGAAAGAAAACCATACAATTGAAAGAAAATCCAAACTGATCTGATCTAGGTCTGTCTGTAAATTAATTATATTCTTGAAAAAGTGTAATTCCATTTCTTTCTGAGACATCTTCTTGTCAAAGCAGAAGGCACTATTTCAGCACTGATCTCTTAGTATTGTTGTAAAAGGTTTCTCAGAGATAAATGCTGAGGTTCTGAACTAACAAAGCATCAGCAGGTTCTCCAGGAGCACATTTTAACGTGCTGCTCTTAACAGAGGAGCAGAAGTTACCTAGTTTCTCTTTGATGCAAAAGAAGTATTCAGTGACATTACCTTTTACTGCCCTCTTTAAATCATAGCATAGAGCAATGAGATCTAAAATAACTAATAACGTAAAAAATAAAGGATGGATTTCCAAGCTTACTTAGAGCTTCCATCTTCCAGCTTTCCAAAAGTGTTTTAAGTGGGCTCCTCTGCTAAAGAAAGGAGTTCAAACATTCCCTACTCAAAGCCCTTTATTTATTTTTTTTTTAATCACAGCATTAACCTTGGAAAGCTCTTTCCAAATTTTGCAGTATCAGATAAATCGCATAACATTCAAGTACTCCTTACATAGCAATTGTGAGAATGGTTAGTTTGCTAGTACTTCATTAGAGCTGATCTACCAAAACCATGACTGTAACAATGACACAGGTTAACCAAAAAGTTTATCCAAAACCCTCTCCTCCCAGCCTTACTCACAGTAGAACTGCTTCCAGAATTCATGTCATCTTTCTGTTATGGCTATTGTTGATCATAAAAACCATGAAAAATATACTGTAGGGTATCGTAAGGGCTGTGAAAGACAGACAGGTTTTTCATAATAGCTCTTGGTGGTTATAAAGGAGTAAACATGCAAGAATAATAAGAAATAGCTAATGGGAAGGAATAAATATGCCACATGAAGTAGGTAGAGCTGTGGATGGCAATTTATCTCCCATTCAGTTCAATCACTATATCTTCTAAATTCCTGTGGAGAATATTTGTGAGTATATAAACAAATGTATATGTTTGCATGCACTGCACATGGAGTTATATACTACAGCAACTGGAGGAAACACACAGTTGTGGCAGAATTGCAGGATTCAGTCCAAGACCTTCACACCTCAGTTCAATTGGGCACTTTGTGTTCAGCTGTGTTTTCCTTGCTGGTAGTTCCTTATGTAATTGTGTGATTATGGTCATGTTCATCATACTTGTAAATGAAATAGAGCTTTTAAATTCACACTATATAAATTTAATTAGAATAGAATTTAAATTAAATAGAATTTTCATATTATGACCAGTTAGAAACATTTTAGAAATAACATACTGTGGCTTGCAACTTTTTTTTTCCTCATCATAAAATATAAGTAAATAAACCACGCTAAGGAGTATATGCTCACATATGTTGATATGAAGATTAGAAAAATATAAGCTGAAGAATTCTAGTTTTAGAGCTTTATCCCTTGTCCTCTAGACAGGCTTCTCTGCTGGCTTCCTTGAGAAGTCTTAGGGTATCAGTGCAGACTGGAAGGGGTTTACTTTTCTGTTCTGCAAACCCTAACTTGCAGCATTGATTGCTGATTGCTGTTGGACTGTTATTGGAACAGAAGGAAAATATTCTGCTTCAGAAACATAGTGGAAACCGCTGCACAGTTACTGGATATCCGGTTCTAAATTTTCAAAAGCAACATTAAAGGATATATGCATACAGATAACCCATAGAGACCAACATACTTTCAAAGCATTTGACCAGGTAAACAACAAGCACGTTGCATCAGGTCTTTTTTTCCATTGTGCAAGTAGATGAAGATGTAAGGAATGTTCCAGACAGGACAGAAATAGCTCAATTTGCTCATTTTAGCTCAATGAAATTCAGAGTTTCATTACAACCAGCAAGTGTTTCATGTTATTAACCTTTAAGTAGTTTTAAATGAAGTCTTTGAACTGCATTGACTTTGAATCATGGATTATATAACAACACAACAGTTTCTCAGCAGAATTAAAATCTGAACTGCATTAAAATTCAATTAAAAGCCTGTGAGAAGTGTAGTGGCTCACTCAAAGTTAATTCGGATTGTGTCTCTGGGTAAAAGGAACTGCTTTGTCACTGCACAGAAGAAGTAAGATATTTTTGTGGTTGCAGAGGTAAATGTAGGCTCTCTTGTATTTGAGTAAACTCTAACATTTTTCTCTTAATTTCTGTTTCTCCATAGTTAGCCAACTTACATCACAATGACTGAGGACTTAGACCACAGGTTCAGCAGTCTCACTTGGGATCAGATTAAAATCCTGGATCAAGTTTTAGCAGAGGTAATACCCATTCATGGAAGAGGGAATTTTCCAACTCTAGAAGTAAAACTGAAGGATATAATTCGTGTGGTTAAGGAGCAGCTCATAGAAAAGCAAATCAGCATTAGAGATATCCGCCTGAATGGTTCGACAGCAAGCCACATCCTAGTGAAGCAGAACGGAACAAGTTATAAGGATCTAGACATCATTTTTGGGGTGGAACTTCCAAGCGAGCTCGAGTTTCAGATTGTTAAGGAAGCAGTTCTTAATTGCCTGTTGGACTTCTTGCCAAAATGCGTTAATAAGGAGAAAATCACTGCCCAGACTATGAAAGATGCCTACGTGCAGAAGATGGTCAAAGTCTCCACTGATCATGACCGTTGGAGCCTCATCTCACTGTCAAACAACAGCGGCAAGAACGTGGAGTTAAAGTTTGTCAATTCACTCAGGAGGCAGTTTGAGTTCAGTGTGGACTCCTTCCAAATCGTGCTAGACTCCATCTTAAATGTTTACAGAGAAACAGACTGCAAACTGACAGAAGACTCTCACCCCACTATTATTGCAGAGAGTATGTACGGAGACTTCAATGAAGCGATGGACCATTTAAAATACAAACTGATTTCCACGAGGAACCCTGAGGAAATCAGAGGAGGTGGCCTTCTGAAGTACAGCAATCTCCTGGTTCGTGACTTTAAGCCAGCAGATGAGGCTGAAATTAAATCTCTGGAACGTTACATGTGCTCCAGATTCTTCATTGATTTTCCAGATGTTGCTGAGCAGCAAAGGAAAATTGAGTCATATCTGCGCAACCACTTCATCGGGGAAGAAAAAAGCAAGTATGACTACTTGATGACTCTGCGTGGAGTTGTAAATGAGAGCACAGTCTGTCTCATGGGGCACGAACGAAGACAAACTCTGAACATGATTACAATTCTGGCTTTAAAAGTTCTCGGGGAACAAAATATTATCCCAAATGCAGCTAACGTAACGTGTTATTATCAGCCTGCTCCGTATATCAGTGACAGAAACTTCAGCAATTATTACATTGCTCACGGACAGCCACCTATCATCTACCAACCATACCCACTTCACATACAAATGCAAAGCGGCATGGTTTAGGAACACAGTAACCCTCTCAGTACTCTCACCTCTCTCTTTCCAGTTCCCTCCATAATAAAGGCCTCATTCAACCAAGTTTTATCATCACTTTTGATTTAAGGACATATTTCTGTGCAAGTTGCCAAAGTTATTTGGTCAATGCCTCAAACACCTTTAAGCAGATCATAAGAAAAATGTCTCCCGTTACTCACGATGATATATTTATATCCCCACTTGTGTTTGGGCTATAGTTTTGGATTAAAAAAGGAGGATACAAATTATTCTAATTTTATAAGATGAAATGCGCTAAGTTCTGGGTTTTAATAAATTCTCAAAGTGCTGAAATTGCAAAATTAAGCCAATCCAGTACCTCTCAGTAGAAACGCCTAATTCCAGAAATGCAAGCGTTCTGGGCACATTGCACTAGAGCATCTACCAGTTACACCCATGCAGGTTCCAACACCTTTCATTTGCAGCATCTTTTGAAAATGCACAACAAAGGACTGTTTCTGGGTGCACTGAGAGCACACTGTGAGCTCTGTGTGGTCCTTCCCATCAGAGACATGAGGTACCTCCCCCACTGGAGTACTCCTGAGTAGAGTTTGGGGTGAAATATCCCTACCACAAGCAGAATCAGATTTTTTGGGCATCTGAAATTTCTGCTGATCTGAGTGAGATTTTTGGCTGCTTATTTTTGGCTCTGGCTCAGAGGTAATGATAGATACAACTATTCTGATTAGATTAGCCCTGAACAAGGTAGTAGAATGAGAAAGAAGGTGCAAACTGACACACAGGGCTTGCTTTCTGCTGCTAATTTGTTATCGATCAGAGATGCTTCAATGCATAATAAACAGAGCCAGGGGAAAAGAAAGAACAGCCCAGGACTGCGTCATTTTTAGGTGAATTAAATCCTTGGCAGTAGCGTCCGAAAAAATGTTTTCTAATAGCAATGTCATATCAGCTTCCTTACCTGCACTCATACACCGGTAGCAAATGAAGACTTATCTTATGTTCAGGAAGTGTTGCAGATTTCCATGTGTGTCTACCAAAGATAAGTTTTAAACATGTCACATAAGTGCCTCCCTGTGCCAGTTGCTGTGCGAAAGTTATGATGCAGTCTGCAGTTGTGCCAGAGAGCTCCTGAATGTCAGAAAGGGAAGGAGACGTGTTCACCCTCTGTGCCACTGACCTCAGTACAAGCAGCATTGGAACAGAGGATGCTGAGGTTGCTCTCTCTGAAACACGTCCAGTTTAGCTGCTGAGTGGGGTACAGCAAGGAGCAGCGATGGAAAGGGGAACAAAGAGACGTGGTTGTAAAATCAGAACAGTCAACTGGAAATGCAAGCAACAGTTCTGTACATCTCTTGCTTAACATGTCACTATGTCACGTGGGTGTTCATTACTGGGTCATTGCATGTTCTCATTTTTAAAAGCATTGAGTAATTTTATCTATTTACGACAAGTGTCAGGTCTTAATTTCTGCTACTTGGAAAAGAGCATCTGATTTATTTTATACAGAAATGTGCTAAGTACCAATATTTTAAAACACTTACAAGATGTCTAAGGTCTATGATGTTGTCCTTACCAGGGAGATGTAGCTTTCTTTTTTCCCCATCATTTGCCTGTACAGGAGAAAAAAAGAGCAGTTTAAAGGCAGCTTCATTGTCCGTCATCACAAAGTTCGTCCTTTTCTGTAAAATACAGTGCAAAAACAGAGCAGAATAATAAATTGGAAGTGCAAAATTAAGGGAGCATAGCGATGTACTTAAAGGTTGATTCATCTGGTGATGTTTTCCCTGATTAGTCCAATTCCACATCTAAAAGCACATTTTCACTTCCACTTGTATCTCTTCCATTGGTCAAACTAGACTTCATACAATAGACAACTCTAATTGCTACATTATCAAACGTGGTAATACTACAAAGAGATTCCCTGTCAGAAGTGAAATGAAGTCAAACAGTACTACTACTTTTTTTTAACCAAGTTATTTCACAGCGTATACCTTCAAATTTAGCTTGATATTTTCCAAAAGAAATAGCACTGTGAATTTCTGTAAGAGCCTTATTCAGGTCGTGGCCCTGCTGGTGCTTGCTCAGCACGTGCTCTCTGCAGGGCCAGGAGCTGCATGCAGGGCAGCGCACAGCTGGGATGCCCAGACAAACCTTCAGGAGTCAGGCGTCCCAGGGCCTTCATTGGCTCTTGCACTCCCTTAGTTTGCTTGACTTAGCCCAGCTCCATTGACCTGTGACCGTAAAGTAACGTTGCTACAGCAACTTATTACTCCTCCACTCCTAGTTCTCTCACTTCCTGGGAGGAGAAATGGGTTGAATGCCTCAAGAAGCAGAAAGCAGGTCAGCTAAGAAGGGGAGTTCACAGTACACTGGGTATATCCAGTGATACACACCAGGAGAAATACTCCAGGAAGCTGCATTTGTTGGTGGTGTTTTTCTGTTTTAAACCAAGTAGAGATGTGTATCCCCCTGCATGAAGGCCTGTCATTCTGTTCCAAATTACACTTGCAAAGGGTGAACTCTGGATTTGTATGAACCAGACTGTCCACTTGTACAGCAACTGCTCATTTAAATACATATATTTCACTGTCTTACATCTTTGCTTAAAGATCCAGGTCAGATAAGTTAGGACTCGGCCAAAGTCCACTGAGCTAGTGTGGAGGACCCACCTAACTCCAGAGGACTTTGGGTGAGACCCCAAAAAGCGCAAAGGATTTCTGTGAGTACCTAAAGGTACAAAGACATCAATATGCAAAAATGTCTCAGGTATAAATAAACCCTTTAACTTTATTGAAAAGGTCTTGTATTTCTTACCTAGACGTAGATCCATGTCGAAGCATCAGCGAGGTTTCTGATTTTATATATGCTATATATATAAAATCCCACATGTCTACACATACACTGATCATCAACAGAATCTGATGGTGTCTTTTAAATGTTTCCTTCCAAATGCTGAAGGAGATCTGGCAGCAGAATTTGAACTGGAGATGGTTCTTAAGGTAGTACTGTTGCTGTAAAATAATACTAGAATAGAGATGATGATGTACAGACTGCTGCTTGCACAACACCGATAACAATGTGTAAACACTACACTTAAACCTCTACTCCAGCAGTTACCTATTTCACTACGTGCAAATATAAATCTACAAATATTTGAGAGGGTTTTCTCTGCACCAGTATCCTAAGCTTCACATTTACAGTATATCACGTTGTTATGATCTGTTCAAAAATTACAACACCTGGAAATTGTAACGCTGATTTTACTTAATCACAAAACTTCTCAAGGTTTACAGCTTACAGTGATCTAATGTTGTCAGGATGTAAGTGTTAAGAGTTTTAAGTGCTTTCCTAAACAAAGTCATCTGAGTTTTGTGTTATGTTGTAAAAGGTCTTTTTGAAGCATATGTTTT
This sequence comes from Callipepla californica brunnescens, assembly GCA_023055505.1. NCBI lineage: Eukaryota > Metazoa > Chordata > Aves > Galliformes > Odontophoridae > Callipepla > Callipepla californica. The sequence continues at coordinate 9,839,283 of JALIRH010000013.1, forward strand.
ATGGTAGTTCCTTTAAAACGTAATTTGTGAGCTTTATAACTCCACGTATTACAGAGGTTTTTGTGATGGGTAAAAGAAACGTAAAACTGTCCTTGGTCAAGCTGTTATATCATCTGTTGTGTTGCACTGACCTGTAAAATAACGGATCTGACTTACCACTGTGCCACTTGGATCTTTTAGCTGTGTAATTGGACTTATGTTAGAGGAGTTACATCAACATAACTTGGATCTGGAGTTACATGGGGGTGTATGCAACACAGTGTTCAGAAACATCTGGAGAAAGAACAGCACTGCGTGTAGACGGGTTGGAATAACCAGGATTCTTACTGATCAGTTTCTGTTTGATATATTTTCCTTTTGTCTGATGGAATGGGAGGGTATACAGAAGCAAAGCTGTTACATGCGGGAGAAGAGGTATTCCACATAATGTGCCATCTGCAGCTGTCAAAAAAAAAAAAATTGTAATGTTGAAAATGTGTACTAATCACACAGATCTGTAAGTCATTAGTCCACAGTGTTGACTAGTGCCTTTGAGTATTTGGAAAGCAATCATTAAAACAATTTCTTGTTAAACGAATGGTTTACTTGTAACAAACTCACTGCTCTGTCGGAACGTCACTCCAAACACACTGACTCCTTGCCAGGGATGCCAGGCAGCCACACCAGAGTGCTGTGACTGCAGGTGGGAAAGGTTTGGGCATGGTTTGGTGGGTCACAACTCAGTCACACACTCAGATGTAACACCAGCCCCTCTGTCAGACAGTTAGGGCTACAATCAGGTGCTCATAAACATCCATGATACATTTCAATGCCTCTATACTATTTTGTCAAATAAGATGTGAGTATTTGACACAAGCCTAAGTGCCTAGTTACATAGTTATTTAATAAGAACAACTGTCCACTGGGTAAATAAAATGAATACTTAACTGGACAAATTCTTTGGCTCTACATGTGCACAAGAATACATTTTACTTACTCTGAACGCACATTCACATCAGTCTGAACACATTTATCCAGACTGAAGGACCACTATCAAGTGTGAGCACTGACTCACGCTGCTGACACTGAGAAATGGTGTGAGAAAGCCCTACACACTCTGGGTTTTCAGATGGGTGACATCTCAGGCTGGGCTCTGTGCTACTGATTATTAATTACAAACATTTTTCTTTTAGAAAGGACCAAGTCAATACTATTCTTTCTCCCTTGGGTTAGACCCTACAGAGTCTCCCAGTGCCTTACAGAGGAGAACAAGCATGCTGGAGGTTTCAGCCCAGTGTTGGAGGTCAGAGACTCAAGATGTGGGTATTGATTGCATTTTATCCCCTCACAGTGCTGGCCATGCAGTGCCAAGAGATGCTGCTTGGGTTCACATACAGTAAAGATGAGCCCATTTGGTGGAAGGGAGCAGAAGCACCTGGGATTTGTGGCTTTTGTTCCTTTCTCCCCCAGCTGTCCAAAACTCACTGTCCACTTTCACAGGGGAACAGAGAAACTTTTGCAGAAGTCTCCACCTCCCCATTTTCCTACCAGAAATCGCCGTTTAAGCCTAACTTCATTTCCTAACCATTTCTTTTATGCAGCTGGCTTTTGAATGGTCTGTCTCTTCATAAAAAGAGAAGTGGGAAATGGAAAGGCAGCCTACACACGGGATATTCTTTTCCTCAGATATTCACCACACACTTTCCCAAGGAGATCAAAATCTAAAGCAACACACAAAGGTAATGGAGAGCTGCTTTATTTTCTGATCTCCACCTCCCCCCATTTTCCCTACTCTATCAGTCTCCATCATTAAATTCTATTTCATACGCAAGTGATTTTCTTACCCGCTGCTTCCATATTCAACTCCATTTCATCTTGTGCCACTGCAGAACCTGAGTTTCTGAAATCACAATTAGTTACCATGGAAAGCAATTCAATAGCATAATAAATATACTCAGAGGCTGCTCACTCAGCTATGCATTAGCAAACTAAAAGTATAGGTCCTCTAGAGAACTGGATCCAGATCACAGACATATATGTTTCTGGGCAAACGTGTGCTTATTGGTGTACATGTAATTTCATACTTGATTTTCCTCATATGCTGGTTGCACGTGAATACAAACAGAAGAGCAAACCCACAGAGGCAGCCCTGGTTCCCTGCAAGCTTTACCTTCCTCCATGAGTCCTTTCCCCATCCCACGCTGCATTCCCCTGAAGATATTCTCACCCTGAGCCTCCAGGCTCTGCTGGGTGCTGCCTCCATGCCCATCAGTTCTTCCCCAACGTTTTACCACTTCCTGACGTTTTCCAGACTACAGGCTGCAGCTCATAGCATAGCCAAAAGGATAAGAACAGATGCAGAACTCTCTCCTCTTACTCTATTGCCTGTCTGCTTACCGCTGGCAGCTCCCAGGTGATGAGATTTTCCAGGGAAGGGTCTGGATTCAGTACCTGCCTCAAACAGCTCACCTGCTCCCATCAGGGAGGAACAAAGACCATTGAATGCCCCCTATTAAAGCACCAGTAAGTTCTCCACTTCCTTATAGGTCTGTTACAGCCCAAACACTCAGTTGTGTTTTCAGCCAAAAGAGGCTGAAAGATACCCATAAGAAACATTGTTGTTGTGGGATTCAAGCATGCTCCCAACAGAGCTGATCTGGTGCCAGCCTCTGAATTACCCACTGATTATCCCTTTCATTAAATGACGTATTCAGCCAATGAATTGCTCAAGCCTTATAGGAAACAATCTCACCAGGTGCATTTTGAGCCAGCGTGTGCCTGTAGGCAGCAACATCAGAGTGCAGCAGATGTGACCTCCTGACCCCACATGGGAACAGCTCCTCATCTTCCCCTGGTCCTCACAAGAAAAGGGACACAGAACAAAACCCACGAGATTTGTGGGACAAGCAAGTTCTCTGCAAAAGCTTGGCTCCCTTTGCAGTTAATGAGGTACTAAGCCAGGCTATAAAGCAGCGCTGTAACATTATTTGGTTTTCAGTTTGTCATGAAATTTGAAGCTGTGTTGTTCTTCAGCTTTCTAAACCAAGTGCTTTGTCTTGAGTAAAGCCTGCTTTTAACATCTTTAGACTGAAAGCTGTTTTCTCCTGCATTCTGCTTGCTTTTCACCTGTTTTGCTTCTGGTATTTTTTTTCTCTTGTGCATTTCCCACCCCTCCAAGTCCCTTTTTGTGCTTGTATGTCATCGCACTGCTGCAGTGACAACACCACGGGGATCCCCACCACACACGATGCAATTCAACACTTGGGAAAGTTAAGAAGCTCACCACCCTCTCCTATAACACGATAAATACCAGAATGTAAATTCTGAGGGCTTCTGTGCCAATCTGGATTTGCACAGCCATGCTTCAGTAAATATGTGCTTGTGATGAACAACCAAAGGATAACAACTCCATAAATGAGTGAGAATGTGGAATAAGATGTCCCTTTGGAGCTTCCTCCCTCTTCCTAAAGAAGGGGGTGCGGGTGCTCCACCAACCTGAAAATGAACCGCCCCCACCAATGAAGGTAGCAGAGCAGCTGAACTGCAGCAATCCCTCTGCTTTGGCAGAGAACAGAAATAATTGCTTTCAAAACACAGCAAAAATCAGTGTGTGAGTGCTGTTTGCTGTTGGACCCAAGTTTAAAGACCTTCCGAAGGTGTGCTACAGGCAGGAGGGTGACAAAACCCACCAACCCACATGAAGCTGCTTCTGTTTGGCTGCAGGAGGGAAGCCCACAGTACTCCCAATTTGGGCTAACCAATGATTTTCAATGGGAAGTCTCCTAGACAGCAATGAAGATGAGAACTGAGGTCAGGGTTCCCATCCACAGAGAAAAAGGGCTGCTTACCAAGCCCCTGGCATGTTTACATCTCACATATCCGTGGGAAGTCAAGGAGGAAGGACCCCATCCTGGCCCCAAATTCACTTTCCTCCATAGCTGGATGGGTCCTCTCCAGACCTGTGCTCTGAGTGCCGATCCCACCCATCCAACTGATACAAACAGCTCTGAGCACTGCCCACACCGTATACTGATGAAACTGAATCCTTAAACACAGATTCCATTTCAGATTACTTAAACACAGAGCTGCAGGCACATCCCACTGACCAGGGTGAGACTCAGCAATCTCAGCACTGCCAACACAGAATGGAAACTTTTGACATTTACACCTTCTGCCCACTGACCATGAACAAACCCCTCTACCCCATGCCCTGGCTCTATGGCAACACCGCTGGACATTATTACTTATGGCTCTTCAGTCACCCTGGAAACAAAGTAGATGCTACCAGACATGACTTTTAACACAGCTAATTATGCCATTAGTGTCAGTGCCGCTTAACAGCTGGCATATATATACCTTCCCATGTCTGACACTGGCACCATCACCACGGGGATGACCCCACTGCACACCATACTGGGGACATGCACAGGGTGCTCTGATGGTCTGGTGGCCAGATGTGTCCCTGCTGCTCATCTTAGGGAGACATCTGTTGGTATTTTGATTCAGGAGCAGCTTTTACATTTGACTGGTGAGCTTGGAGCTCATGGATGAGTTGGCCATCCCAGGACAGCTCCACAATGCCAATAAAAACACATTTCAGGAGCCATCCACTTTGTCACTATGCCATTGTTCCTTGATTTCCCTCGCCTGGGGAAGAGGGATCACTTCAGTAGCAGATGAGAGCCTACACACACAGTTCAGCTGGGGGCTGCCCTGCTATAATGGCACAGCTTTAAGGGGAATACATAAAGCAGGGGGGAAGATAGATGCTAGGGCTCAGAGCACCAAAGATAAATCCAAGTGGATTGTTTATGGGGTTTGTTTTTTATTAAACAAATAGTGCAATTTTGGAGCAGCAGTGAGGAATCAGTCCCTGGGGGATCAGGGTTTCAGATGCACAATTTAGATGTAACAGCATTTTTACTCTTCTGGTGGTGCTCATGGTTATTCCCTACCATCAGCCATCATGGCTGCACACCTCCACATCCACCACCCACATCGCAACCCCTGAAGTGCTCAGGATTCCCTAGCAGTTCTGTGCTGCAGCTGTTTCTTGGACTAAAGAAGGACAATGCATACACAGACCAGTCATCTGTGTATTTTCCCTTGTAGAAAAATAAAAGTCAAAACCAATAAAACATGCCAGTAAAAAGAAGCAGTAGGTATCAAGTCCCATCTGCTTCTGCCCTAGCTAAAGCAGCAGCAGGAGGGGAGGTCTGGCACCCCTACCCCGCTCAGCACCATGGTTATGGGTCTCTATCTCCAGATGCCTACCAGGGGGAAGAATGGGCTGAAGGGCTCAGACACACTGCCAGAGTCTGATTGCCACCGTAACCCAGAGACCCTGCAAAAGCAGCTCCCATGCCCACCGCCATCCCTTAGGCAGACCCTGCCGCAGCTGCCAGTAACCTTGAAATTGAATCCAGCTGAAAAGCACCTGCTCATAGATATGCACAAATCCACCCACATCCTGCTTGCATCATCACCCGTGTACTTTGGTGGGAGAGAACACGGATAAACAACTGACTCACAAGGTCTTATTTCTCAAATTTCATGCAGTTTGGGAGCTTTCCTTGTATTTTACATTGAAATGATTGTTCCCTTTATAATCTTCATTACACATTAGGAAGAATGCACACAGACCCAAATAGCTCTTGAACTTATAAATACATTGCAATTGATGTATTTTATTTTACAATTATTGTGATAAACAAATGAGATATTTTAGTAACACTTGAGCGTGCTCTGTAAGCAATGCCTTTCATTGTCCTCTAATTGCATGTATTTGGCAAATGAGCTTCAAAGCAGAATTAGTATTCGTTAGGCACCAACTAGCATATATTTCATTAATTCTGCAGGAAACGTAACAGTTTCCTCCAGCCATGACATAGAGGAGGGGCAGCCTTTTATTACAGGTATATGTTACTGTTTCTTTGTAGATTAAGTTGGGTTGGGAAGGTTGTGATCTAGTTATTTTTAGTTAATGGATGTGCAATGAACATAGGTGGATGCGCCTACCAATTTTCTCATTATTTTCAGGCTGGAGTCATTCCAGAGGCAAGAATCAAGCTCTTTGATGTAAGCTAATCTAAGTAAGAAAAATTAATGAAGCACCACTAATCTGACAGTAGAGTTCAATCTGCATCAGAGCATCAGCTCCACAACTTCATACATGCCTATATAGCACAGGGCAGTGCACAGGTTAGAAAGCAAAAGGCAAAGTGATGCCTACTGGCACCTGCAGCCCCTACCAGCACACACTGCAATATTCCCACCCAGCACAGCAGTGCACCCAGGAATGGCCTCTGACAGCTGGGCTCTGCCTCCAGGTGAAACACAACTCCCTGACTCCCTTCAGACTCTGACTGGGCCTCCTCCCGTGCCCAGGACTCCAGGGTCTGAGTGCCTCACTTTGTTTTTAGGTGCAATTGCTGTATTTGCCACACACTCTGCAAGAACATCATTAAGAAGATGACATAATTCTGAATAGATTTCAGACAAAATAGCACTTGAGTAAGCAACAATGACAGAGGGAAGGTGCTTCTACAGGGAAACTCACAACCAACCAGGAAAGTGATAAAAATAATCAAAATTAATGCTAAGGAGCTTAAAGTATTACAGTTTTCATCTTTCTGTACAACCCATGGGGCTATTACAGCAAAGTAGTGCACAGAACGCACAGAACTTGGTTACAAGCTCAAAAGGCAGCACTTGGTGGAATTACAGCACAGTAAATGAGAGAATTTATAACAGGGCGATTAAGAGAGCCATTAAGACAGCACAATAAAACCCAGAATTTAACATATGCCCAGGTTTGACTCCAAGTTGCAGTGGAAGCAGAAGAAGCCATGATCATTTTCCACAAAGGACATACTCAGTACAAAGGGAATGAGGTCAAGCAGCTGATAACCCTGTAAATATTCAGATGGCAGCACAGCAGCCCATCATACACATTGCCACACAACCTGTGCTAGATGAATGAAGTCAGCCTTCCCAAGCTCACCACCTGGAACACAGAAACACTGGGGTACGCAATCACTAAGCGCAGGCACTTAGAGGAAACCCATCAGCATGCACAGAACACAAAAAAAAAAGAAAAAAAAAAGCATGTGGCCTATTGCTTCTAGGCTCTAGAGAAAGAAAAACACTTTTTTCCTCTTTAAAATTAGAGCAGCAAAGAACACAGTTACTTTGTGCTTGTTGAGAGGTGTATGAAGCTACAGATAGGTAACATAAGCTGATATCCATACTCACCACACAGTTCCATGAGAGGGAAGCAAGAAAAGTGAACTTCACAGGAAGGAGCAGGTCTACTTGCTCCCTGCAGACAGCTGGCTTTTCTTCCCACTAGCCTCACTTTTGCATTTCTCAGTACAAAATTAAGCAAACATACACTTGGTGCAATGCTTGCATAATCACCATGCAGCCAGCTGACATTCACACTGCTATTGTAACACAGAAACCAGATGAGAACATCCCACACTGTGTTCTGAGAGCAACGTCCAGGTCCACTCCTGTACCTCAGTACTCCCTCTGTGCCACTCACAGACCACACAGACATCACCAAGGTGTAAAAATTAAGAGAACACTTACCCATACATTAGTGAATCACTGCTGCCGAGCTGGAACAGCCAATTCCACATTCCTTTCCTACTCTCAGGGCCAAAGCACTGCTCAACCTCTCCTTTTATTCAGCCCAGGACACCTGGTAGCAGTTTCTGGCAGAATGCAATCAACTCTTAATGAGCAGCGAGCTCATTCATCACCTGTTTTTACTGAGCAACAGTGGTGTTCAGTGCCTGTGCAGCATCTCCTCCTGGCCTGCCCCTTTGCTTGCAGGCCCTCTCTGCTGAGCTGAGTGCACAGGTGCAAAGCAGGTTGGGGCAGGATGGGGAACCTGGGGAAGGAGGGCATTTTAGGTGAAACCATTTGGTAAACAGTGTGGAAACTCATTGAGGGGAGCTGGAGGTTAGTGATAGTGCTTATAACAGGGCGTAGAGAGAGAGTGCAAAACGAGGCACAAGATGCTGTGCTTAGAGGAGCGTCGTGGAGAGCATCCTTAGTGGATAGCTCTGGGCTACAAATCACATCCTGGCAGGTACTGATTCAGCAGAAAGTCTATAATATGTAATAACGCCACTTTGTCATTTTATATTCAATTATTTCTGCTAGGCAGCCTTGGGATTTCCCAGCTGAGCATCATGAAGTGTGCAAAGAGCAACCTCTGCTCCAGACAAACAAACAAACAAACAAACAAAGCTGCAGCTAATGCTAGGAGAGCTGCTTGGGTTTGCTTAGGCTGGGTGAGAACTCAGCTCCCAGAGCAAGCCCTTCCTGCTCTGGTCAGAGATTCTCCCAGATACATCTTCTCCAGGAAAATAACGCACCTTCCAGCTCCCACGGAGCATTTCTCCTCTGTCAGGTGCTGCACAAACGGAAGGAGAAGGACTGGGCACAGAGAATGTGGAAATCAGGGAAAACATACATTGCAGTGTTTGCTTTGTGCCACCTCTCAAAGAGAAAATAACACTGAAGATATCAAAATCCAACTATCTGGAACACTCATGTCAGCAGGCAGCAGGTAACCTCTCTGTTCTCCTTGTCATCCAAATTGCATGCTAAGATTAAAACAGCCCTACTCTGCGTGAATAAAGTGAAAGCTCAGATTAGTTTATCTACTTACTTTCCCCTAAATATTGCAATTATCATTTCCGTGGCACAATCACTCCTCACTGCTTTCAAACTCCTTGCTAATAGCAGAACAGAGACCCTTTTAACGAGCAGTTAACAGCCATTAGCTTTGGGCCTTGGTGTGGTGCAAGCTCTTCCCCTGCGGTTTGCCATTCCCAGCGCTGTGCTGACTTCAGGGCATGTCACACTGTTCCTCACATCTGGAGGCAGAAGGTGTTTGGGGCTATAACTGTTTGGAATCACAGAACTGTTAAGGTTGGAAAAAAACACTAAGATCATCCATCTGCACCATGCCTACTGACAGTGTCCTTCAGTGCCACATTTCCATGTTCCTTGGACACCTCCAGAGATGGTGACCCCACTCGTTCCCCAAGCAGCCTGTGACAGTGCCCCACCACTCCTTCAGAGAAGAATTTTTTCCTAATATCCAACCTGAACTTCCCCTGGAGCAATTTAAAGCCATCCTCTCCCATCTATCACTGTTGCCTGGGAGCAGAGGCCAACCTCTGTTTTGCCACAGTGTCCTTTCAGGAATTTATAGGGAGTGGTAAGGTGTCCCCGGAGCCTCCTCTTCTCCAGACCAAACAACCCCAGTTCCCTCAGCTGTTTCCTGTAAGATTTGTGCTCCAGACCCCTCACAGTTCCACTGCCCTTCCCTGGACACGCTCTAGGGCCTCAATGTCTTTCTTGTAGAGAAGGGCCCAAAACTGAACACAGCACTTGAGGTACAGCCTCACCAGAGCCAAGTACAGATTCCCACTGAGCTCCAGCATTTTCTGGACAATTTGCTATTAGTTTTTAAAAAAAGTAAATTTGCTGACTTTTAAAAAAGCATAAGAAAGGACAGCGATGCAAGGCAGAGCTGCCCTCCTGCAGATCTGTGATTCAGCAGCACATTAACAAGGGCTGCACGCAGGCAGAGTTTACCTCACTGACCTTCCTGAGCACTCCAGCTTCACCATGAATCTCCATGCTGCTCCATGAGGACCTGAGGCCTGTCTTCTGGAAATCCCAATCAACTCTTGCTACCTCCCCCTGTGTGTATTGCACAAGTAATAGGGAAAACATCACAAAGCATGACTCCGTAGGATGTTTATCTTATAGCCACTAGAGAAGGCAAGTAGCCACCTCAATGTTTTTCTGCTACTAGACAGCAGATGCTGATCCTTAATGAGTGGTGTTTGCATGAATCCTGTAGCACCATTTATATTGCCCGGCCTTGGTGGAGTTGACTCATTTGGTGTTATAAATAACAACTCCTGATACGCAGTCGGTGTACAAGCACCTTGTATAACGATTGAGCAACAATCACAAACTAATTTCCCACAGATAATTCAGAAGATATTTGAATAAAAATAAGGCGGCATTTGCATATCTCTCCAGAAGGAGGTAATCTCCCTGAAAAAATGTTGGTTTGCAAACTGCATCAGTCAACGACTTTAGCACTGTTGCTTTCACAAGAAATTATGCTAATACATGTGGAAGATTTCATTTTCTTTAAAAAACAGAAGGAATCGCAGTGAGATGCAGAATAGCACGAATGGCTGCAGCAGGATGCACTGCCCTGTGTAACTGACTGCTGCACCCGCTCCAATACACTGAGCTATGTTGGAGAAAAAAAATAGGCATGCTACAATCTGAAAGCTACGGCTTCATCTCCAGAAACAAATACCAGTCAGGATTTAATTAGAATATGGATGCATTCTATTGCACGCAGCCTGGGTGACAAACTCCACCTGTGCCCACCCCGTGGTGAGATGTGCCAGCCCAGTGTGAGCACACTGACTTCTCCAGCAGTGGTGTTGCAATGCCTTGGCCAAAATCTCTAGTTCTTAATTGCCACTTCTGACATCTCATTTATTTCGGTGATATCACCCAGCTATGCTTTAAATCAGCTTTTTAGGAGAAGGAAAATGTAAACATTCTCACGTCTGTGAAGCATACCAGCAGCTGAAAAACAGCGAGGAAGGTTCTCCTGAATGACGTCCATGGTGAACTGTGAACATGCAGTTCTGGAGCTCTGTTCAACACAGCACATTCATATTCTCTTTGACAGAGCAGGCATTTTCATACAGTATGTACAGCAGCCGAGCAGAGGAGCCACACTGCTGGAGAGCTTAATTCCCAGACACTGCTTATAGATAACAGCTCTTTAACAGAGATCTTCAGGAACCCATTTCAAAATCCCCATCTCCTGTAGTATGCACCTCTTGCTGATTTCACTAAGGGAAGTGTAATTGAATACACGCCAGTTTAGGCCAGAATTTCTGTTTCAAGTTAGCTGCTGTATGGCATCTACACACACACAGAACACAGGTGACCATCAGGTGTCATTAACCCCAGCACATGCTTTTCTAGGAAAGACTGTTCTCTGTCCTCTTCTGAAGGATGTCCCAGAATACCACAAGGTATTGCTATACTTAGAATCCATAAGGGAGAGACTGTGACTGAATTTGGTGGATGGATTCCTGCCATCCTTCTCCCAGCAGAAGCTGTAGGGAAGGCCATGTCCTGTGCCCATGTCCAACAGCTGCACACCTGGCTCCAAAATACTCCTCTCAGGATTTAGCCAATCTTCCAGATCAGGATGTGTTCAGCAGTCCTTAAATAATCTGCTCTCATCAGTGGTTGGCTCTTCTACGCCTTTTATCCAAGTGCTTCAAAGACCTTTAATTAAGCCTCAAAACCCTCTTCAGATGAAGGCGGCATCCCTATCTGACACAGCCTTAATTGAATCAAGGGAGGTTAAGAGGCCAAAATACAGAAATAATTGGAGTGCTCCTCAAGGACCGCTTCTGACCCTTGGTTCTCCATGGCCTGGTAGTGCCAAATTCTGTTCCTGTCCCTCAAAACACATCTGATCAGGCTCCTGACTGACCAGGTCTGCTGCTATAAGCTTGTAAACACTGAAGCTTCTAGCAGGAAGAACAAAACCTGATAGATGTAGGAGCCTCTGCCCCAGGATCTGCATTTTCTATGTCACTTGCTATTTTTCATTTTAAGTTATTTCAATAAATGTGGCTTGCAGGCTAATTTAGCAATGTAAGTGCTTCTGACGAGCTCTCAGTGTGAGATAAATAAGCGGGTTTCAGAAATATGACTCTTAATTTTTTGTAGAAATTATTAAAAAATCATAAGAGAGTGTTACTTCCCACTAATTGCCAGTTTACAGCCATGTTCCCATGGCCTTCTTTACGGACTTCTACCATTCAAACTTCAAAAAAACGTACAAGGATCTCAGAGAGAACAGTTGTTATGATTGATTGGATGCAGACATCTATAAAAGGCCAGAAAATGGGAAAACACAAGCAACACTTTTGTTGCTCTGAGTTTTATGGGCAGACTGAGCCACCACCACCACTGCAATTCACTGCCTGCAGGCAAGGACTTCCATTGGCAGAGCATCACTCACACGGCAGAGAAGCAGATAAAGAATCACCACTTTGTACAGCATTCAGCAGAGATAATTAATTGGGGATCGATTCAAAAGTAATCCAACTCCCTTTCAGTTTGCAGTGATAAAATCATGACAGATGGGATGAAGAAGGAGGAATCCCAGGCTGGCCAGGTGGGAAATGAGCCCTGCATGCAGCAGCCTGCCCAGGGCTTCCCCAGCTCTTCCCAAGCACTGCCGGTGGTTCTGTGATTCTGTGATTCTGTGAGCCTGATTTCTCACTCAGCTGTGGGCACCACACCTGTCGTGCCCAGCCCTGCCCCGTGCCCTGTCATTCTGAGATAGACCAGGATATTTAAAGCAAGTTAACTGCAATTATAGGCTGCAGTTTCAGCCAATTTTCAGCCCCCGAGGTCCTCCAACTGGGATTTCCCAATGAACAGCCTTTTTGTTGCTTCTCCCAAGCATCACAGTTGCACTGCTCTGAAACACTCTCTTTTCTACCCTTCTTTATCCAGTGTTTGTACTGAGTCTCAGTGCACAGCGAAGCACACAGTGCTTTGAAGCCTAGGGATAGAAACCAGATTAAAGCCCCATTCACAACTTCATTTCCCCATTTCTCACTTCTAGTGCATGACTGAAAGAACAACCAGGAACACCAGGAAGACACGGACCATCATGAAAGCCCAAAATCTGTGTTTTGAACTGTATGTGAAGTTAGAGATGCCAACCTCTCTTTAAATAGCTACAGCACTCTACCACATGATGCTGACCTAAAACAAAGCAGTTTTGGTGCTGGGGCTGACTGCAGAGACCAAGAAGCCATTGCAACCCTCTAACTTTGTGCATTCTCATTTATTTAAAGAAGAAACAAATTCTGTGCACTTCCTGCCCACCACAGGGAGGCATTTGGGTCTTCCTATGGCTGTGGGGTGGGTTCTGGGTTGGTGCTTTCCAGCATGGAATTAATTTGCCATTTCGTTGCTCTGTTGTGCTCAGAGATGGATTTCAGAAGAGGGCATTTGCCCCAATTTTCCCCATTCTTGTTTTTCTGCCTTTGATATGGTTTCAAGACACTCAATCACATCTTATTTCCATCACTGACACAAAGGAAATGGAGGTGACCCCAGCAGCACGAGGACCCCACAGATATTCCCAAATCGCTTTAAAACAGGGCACTGGGGAGAAAAAAAAGCCGTGCTAAACACAGACTGCAGCACATCACAATTCTGAGTGTTTATGGCTGAGCTACAATGGAAGTGCTGACAAGCCCTTCCCGCAGTGGTCCCAGCTGGCCCCTCTGATAACGAATGACACACGGAGCGAGCGGCTCTGATTCACCAGGGCTGCGTGCAACAGGGTGGGGAAACAAGTTGGGGCACAGCTCTGCTCTGCTTTGTTATTTTCCTTGTTTCTATTTTGACCCAAAGGAGGCTAGAACATTTCAAATCAGCGTCGTGCGCGCTTTATACCGTGAATATTTCAACATACATGAATCTTTAATACAGCGCTGCTCAGCTTAGCTCAGGAAATTTGAAGATTATCAGTGTAGTGACTATACATCTTTCATAAAAACATTGTTATGTGATGTACCAGCAAAATAACAAGCTTAAATATGCTGTGGCACCGGCTGCATGCTTGCAATCAATTCCGCTTTGTACAAATGCAAAAATGTTCCCCTTGGGAATGAGCCGGATTTCTGATTTTTCCAGTGCATATGGAACGTTCTAAAGGGATGAGAAGTGACCCCGAGCAGCATGCATATGGATGTGCCACGGTGCAGCTCATTACAATGAGCTCCATTTAAATACTTCTGCCCAAACAAGTGAAAATGCCTCCACACGTCAGCACAAACGGGGCTGGGTGCAGGGTGGGAGCAGCGGATCCATGGGCACTTAGCATCCCCGCTGCACAGCCCATGCTAATGAGCTTCATTATTTAATAACAAACAGCAGCGTTTAATTAACGCAGCCATCGCCATCCATAAAATACTTTAATTACACTGGAGGCTGCTGGAAAGATGTCGACTTGAGGTGACACTGAGCAGCAGGTTCAGCTCTGCTCTGTGCACTGAGCTGTGCCCAGCAGTGGATAGACAGACAGAGCTACGCTGGGTGCCTCCACTTACTGATTAATTATGAGCTGCAATCACTTCAGTTTGTGTGCTTTAATTGATGGAATGAGACATTCCCAGTTTCCTCTTGATTGCTTCCGCCTGTGGCTGCTGTTGGGTGCAGAGGGGTCTCCTTGCTGTACTATTCCAGCAGTGCAAGTGTGCAGATATGCAGTGCACACGTGCAGGTGTGCAACATGCAGGTTAGGTTTGCTCAGGAGCTTTTCCAATTTGGTTGATCACAATCTTCAGTTAGCTTTCTTTCCCTCGACGTTCTTTCTTTCTGACATGGGCCAAGACCTTAAAAGTGTTCATGGAAGGAGAAAGCTGTGTCCTGCTCCCACCTGGTGCTGGCAGCCAGACTTTGGGTGCATGGGGACACGCACAGGGCTGGCACCTCGTAGGGTCTTGTTGGGATGCCTCCATGGGAGCCCACCCACAGCCTCAGCTCCTTCCTCACCTCCTGTGGTGCCACGTGTACATGGGTCACCTGCTCTTTTCAGACAAGAACACGAAAACAAACACCTGCTTTTGAAACAAGCCCCGGCTCTGCGAGTTCATAAAACTTCACTTGCTCCTCGTGGAGCCAATTTTCTCCCTGGCAATTTATGCTTCACCAGAAACACTTCAGTCGTCACTCCGCGCTATTCTCCGGGCGCTTTGTGAAGGAGTGTGCTGTGCTCCCTCAACAAAGACAAGAAAATGCCCTTTGCTTCGCAGAGCCTGAAGCACCGCGTGGAAGAGGCAATGGGAGGACGGGGGACAGTGCAGGGACAGCACCAGGGACAGAGGCAGCGGCCCCAGGGCTGCACGGCCAAGGTGCCAGCTGCCCCAGGCACTGCCCTCACCTCCAGCCCTCCCAGCAGTTCCCTGCACGCCCAGGAATCAAAACGGACATTGGGAATTCTGCCTGATTTCCTGAGAAAAACATGGGAAAAAAAGAAAATGTTCCCAATGGTGCAGAGGGATTTATATATTGACCCAGAGCCTGGTGCGGGTAGAGCATAACAGACATAATAAATGGTGTGGCACCTGCTCCTGTCAGAAACGAGCCCCAGCAAAAGCAGAAAAGCAATTTGCTTTGGAACTCCTTGGGCAGCATTTGCCTTCAGCAGCAGAGTGAAAATAACACAGCTCCATATTCCAGGAGCACTGGATTTTTTCCTGCGGAGTGAAGGAATGAACACGTGGCAGCTCCATCTGCACACAGCACAATTAGAGTAGGAATAAAGCACTGCACATGGCCCTGGCACCCCAAGCACTTCAGCACCCAACCTGTCCCCAGCCACCAACACCACTGAGCCCCTGCTGGGCTCACCCGTGCCCTCAGGGGGCTCGATTATCCACATCATCCCATCGATACAACTGTCCTCCATTAACACAAAGCGATACGGTTCAATAAACAGTTGTTTGAGTCGGTTTTTAACACTAAGCAATGCAAAACCCAACTATCAGTTTCTTGGTTTTGTTTTTGTTTTTGTTTTTTTATTAAGACAATCCCACAGCTGGAAAATGAAACATCCTAGATTACATAAGTGACTTCAAAAAAACTCTAGAAAAAAATCTTTACAAATTTACATTTGTACAATACAAAAACTAACAGCTCATTGCATATAAATATTACATTTGGTCTGCCAACGAGTGGCATCAAAATCCCTGAAGTATTCGTTTAAAGGGACCTGAGATAGCAGATGTGAAGATATGGGCATAAATATCACCTGAAAATAATAATAATAATAATCAACAGAGAAGGTATCTAATTCTGAGAGCTTTGTGCATTCTTGGAGTATTCTGCCATCCAGAGCATGAACTGTAGAGCCTAAATGTTGTGAATGTCACTGCTCCAACACCAACGCGGAGGAGCGGTACATCCAAGTGAAGTCTGCTACAACCACTGAGGTGGGAATGGAAAGCCCACGTCGCTATTTCCATGGAAAAAACAACAACCAGACTCAGAGTTCTGGATACATCCGAGCAGCCCCCGCTCTCGGGCGGTGTTTGGAGGCGCAGAACAGCAGTGTGGGGATTTTGCAGAGCAGTGGCAGCCCCGTCCCATCCTCCTGCCCAGCACTGCCCACACAGAAAGCAACCCGAGAGCGGAGCACTGCTCTTAACTGCCCACCACACTGAGTGCTGTCCTGAGAGCTCCACATCTGGAAGTTCACCACTGTGGCTGTGGTTATTTCCCAGGAGCAGCGGCTCTCCGACGCGGCACTAAGCCGCTCTGAGTTCTTGTATCAGGTACCCACATCCGCGCACGTAAACGTATTTAAGCACCATTTTCATAATACTAGAGTTAAGGCTGCGACAGCAATTCCACTGTGAGGGTTCAGGGATCCATAGCACAGCTGTGTACGTTTGCTGTGGGCTGAGCATCACGTATTAAACACGTACGAGCTCCCAACACGTCTTCGTGTTTCTAATACTAAAGCGAATGAGTTTTGGGTGAGTTTTGCAGGCTGTTATTGTACAGAAAGGAGTGCTTTTGTTTTTCAACGTGCAAACCTCGAATACACTGATATCTGAAAGCACGTGCGCAGTCATTTTCTATGAGACACACTTGTAAGAACACAGTGGCAGCCCCCTGTGATGCTAATTAGTGGAGGTTTGTCCTCGGTTTGCTAACTGCTCCCTCAGTCCATCATGTAACCGCGCCGTGACGACTAACACAAATCAATCAGTCAGGAGCTGTGACACAGACACATGGCCAGAGCACAAAACCACCACACAGCCCTACGTGCTGACAAGGCACCCCTACGCCGACAGCTTCCTGGCTCTCCCCACCTAAGTTAAAGACAAGATGGAAACCTGGAGCTCTTATCACAAGTTGGACATCCCAGCTCTTTTTCCTTGTAGAAGCAGTGTGTGATTTCGAGCAGTTGTCAGGCACGTGGGAGCAGCATTTCCAAACGCTTGCCAAGGTCATCGTGCTTCCTGAGGTCAGCAGAGCCTCCGCCATTGTCGAAAGCAATGTCTTTCAGTCTATCTTTGCACGTTTTATAAATCCAGCAGGTTTTGTTGCCTGGCACACGATGCCTGCTCCTCCCAGGGCTCGGCAGCTTCGCGCAGAAGCAGCAGCTGAGGTGCACATTTAAGAGAACGTTCAGGGAAAACTGAAACATGCAAAAGGTACCACATCTCAGGCAACTGCAAATGGTCACAGATTATTTCTCAGTGCTTCTGTTCAGGTTCGCTGGCAGGGCGGAGCTGCCTAGGACAAGGGAGAGACCTCTGCTACCGCTCTGCAGCAAACTTCTGTTACTGAAGGAGTAAGCCAAGATTGTTCCAAGCCCTACTAAGCAAACACGGCGGGCTCTCTCTATTTAATCATGGTGGCAATGGAAGAAAGAGACAATGGATGCATCCCATCCCAGGCACCCCCAGCAGCTGGGGAACGGTGCTAACACAGAGAAAGGCAGGCGTGAAAAACACGGGAAGAGATGGGACAGTTCATCTGCCAAACAAACAGGAGGCAAAAGAATCAAGTATCAAGTCTTACACTCCGACAGCCGAGCTGAAATAAAAGCCACTGGGACACCATGAAATCCCAAGAGTATCAGAAATAACCTCTGGGGCAAAAGCTAAACAAGAGTGGTGGAACACGAGTGGGAAAGCAAAAGATGACAGACAATCAAAAGCAGAAGTTTGAGCTGAAGAGATGCAACAGCACTTCAGAACTGCAAAGGGAGCTTGGTCATTCACGCTCTGGTCCAGGAAAATATGGGAGTGGTGCAGAGAGCGGATCCACCGCCAGGAGAAATCCAAGGATACGGATTTCCAGCCCCATCAACACAGAGCACAAAGCTGGGGGTGAGGATCCACTGCAGTGACCCCTGGGGCAGAAGCCCCTTTTCCAGGGCACCCCAGAGTGCCCCCACGTCCCCAGCACTCATACAGCTGGACGATGCCTGACCTCACAGCTAGAGAAAACACAGCCTGCATCCTGCAGCACTGAAGCTTGAGAATGAGCCCAGCAGCAAGGAGCCCCAGGCCTGCATGCATGCCTTGCTAGCTTTCAGGATCTAAAAACCAGACCTGCAGGTCCGACTCTGGATGAAACAGCATAAGGCCTAAACCAGCTCACTGCTACTGCTGCACCCACGGGGCTTCCTGCAGCGCTCAGCAGCTCCTGGCAGGAGCAGGGATTGGAGAGAAAGCATCCAAAGTTATCACAGCATCAAAACGATTCCACGGAACGAGGCCATGAGAAATCGACTGCCCAACTCAGAGAAAGAATCCAGATACAAAGCTGAGTAAAAATAACATCTGTAAAACCAAGTTATTTGTCATGCTTACAAAAAAGTTCTCATGCACAAATAGCGGGTATTTTTTGTTTTGCTTTTCAGTAAGCAATAGCTCTGTCGTTCCAGCACGCCCTGCTGCCTAGCTCTTAACCATGTCACACACGTGATTAATACTTACGCCACAGCAAAGTGATGCTTCACTGTTATCTTCACAGTACTTCATTACATAGAAAAGATACATTTGAGACTATGTTTAATATTACCCTAACTGCTGCTAAAGTACACAAATTATAAAATGATTCATCTGGAATCCGTGTATTTATCTCCCCCCAACCCCTACACAAAATAAATACGTTAAGTGGATCTTCAGCCAGTCAGAAATATATGGAAAGCATTTCTTTTGCATTTCAAGATTTTTCAGGCTTTAGAACAGAAACCATAGTGTTTACATTAGCTCAACGGGACTGATCCAGAAGAGGTACAGCTCTGACTACGAGCTGATGTGTACGTGTTATTCCTGGTTACCATACGTAGGAGGAGTGATCAGTCAAAGAAATAATACATATATATATTTTTTATAAATATATAAGCATATATATATATATATATATAAAATGAGAGATGAGAGGACAGGTATTTATACTTTAAAGCCCAGTACAGAACTAGCAGTGCCTCTGCACTGTATTTTCACCAAGACACAACTGAATTAAGTCCAGAAACGGATTATGGCTGATTGAAAACAGCTGATAAAGTGTGATTTTTCTACTGTACCATTAACTCACACTAATGCTCTGAGCAATTTAGGATATACTTTCCTCCATCACAAAACTAAACCTCTGCCTTTTTTTCAAGTCATTCTGTTTCCTACTAAAGGTTCTGGAAAGCGAAATAAAATAGATAGTGCTTAACACAGAAAGGCAAAAACTAAATTCCCTCTGCATCTGAGAATATACATGGGTCGCTCTTTGCTGCCTGAGGTTTTCCAGAATCATTGACCAAGCCGTGTACAGAAGAACGTAAGGATACTGGATGAAAGTTTTGTTTTCTTAAAAAAAGAATATTGAAAAATTTCACCAAAAATTTCTAATCTCTTTTTTGCCTTTTCTTCTCTCTGTGTCACCATAACTCACTAAACCGAGCCGGCACTGTCAGATTCTTTTAGACAACAGGAGAACACCAAAGTCCCACACACATTCCAAGCAGACCCTGCAGAGCAAAGTGCCTACTCCTGCCCAACAGGTCCAACACCCAGAGCAAAGCCACTGCACTTCCCCTACATCACCACATATTGTACTACTGCTACTAGCAAAAGGATTTCTGATTTCAAGTTAGCATTTTGCAGTACCACAACAATACAGTGCAACATGAATTCGCTTCTGGAAGCTTGAGATACCACAGTTCGCGTGGAGGATGGAATAGCAACTTCCTAGCACTGCCAGCCACCAGAGCTCCGTTCTGCTTCCCCAGCAGCTTCAAGGGGCAAACTAAAACAAACACAGATTTGCACAGAGTAACTGGCAGCAGAAATGCGTGGGAGACGGTTGGCCTATCTGCACCAACAAACTGCCATCTGCTGAAAACATTACGCTTCTGAAAACTCTGATAATTACTTACATTTGTTTTCATTGTGTCAATAAAGATATATTTACTACACAACCCAGTGAACAATTCCATCCTACAGCTCCTTCTTGCCAGTACTTCTTCAACACGTACTGAATAATAGCATCTATTTTCTTTTAAATTTCCAGTAGTTGTAAATAGAGGTAGCCGTGCTACTATTAAAAATCACGTTATGCTTTGAAGAGGAGGAACCTTTCAAATGTTGAAGTTACCACTTAGCTGCACAATCTCCATTAATACTATAAAAATATGAGAGGACAAAAAGAAAATAGATGCAAGTAACTTTTGCATTTGGCACCTTTTGTCTAGATATTCATACTTCTCAAGTATTCTCTTTTTAATAAAGTTAATGCACACATAGGACACACCACATCAAAGGTTTGCTACATATTTACAAGGCACCAACCCTTTGTCACTTTTTACACGAATAAAGAACCGATAGAAAGCACATCAGGACCCTCATAACTGTAGTATAGACATACTTCAGTTCAGCACAATTCATGACTGTTTGGCCTGGGAAGATTAAAATAATCCAGATCCTTCTTACAATATAGAAACTGTAAACATTTTATAGCTGCCTTTAGGATTGGTGTATTGTGCAAAAGTTATAATTATTACTGTGTATAAGGATTTATGGCAAAAACCACATAAAAACTCTGTAAGAAGGTGCTATTTCTATCATACAAAAACAAAACAAGGGAGAGAAGTCATAAACCATGATTCAAAATGTCACGTTCTTATTGAGAAGCTGGAAGCCTCTTTAATGCGATGAGCTCATAGTGTGTGGGGAAGAATTTCTGTAATTTAAGGCCTAATGAGTAAGGCTTGCTTTGACCAATGAAGGGCGGCGATCTGAAGTTTAAAACAAACGCAAACTGACATAATGGAAAAGCACCACTGTGAAACGTGAGTGGAGTCCCCGCACATCTTGCTTGGTAGATTTTCTGGTAAAATCCCTGCAGTAGAAGGCCATTGAAGTTCTTTTTAAAATTGTTCCAAAGTTTTTTCATCTGTCAATAATTCCATCCCATGAGATGGCTGACCCTGGCTTTTTCTGTCATTTTCCGCACCCTGCCTGACCTGGAAGTACCAAGGTTCAAAGGATCCTCGGTGTGCACAAAATTGTCATTATCAGAATCGTCGTTGTACAGAACAGTTCTCCTGCCCTCGTTCCTCGTTCTGATTCGAGGTGGTCTACTGAATCGGCCTCCAAACACATTTTCACCAAACTGTCCTCCAAAGAGTGTTTCAAATTCGTCATCTGTAATTCGGGCACGTTTTGCTCTGGTGGCTCCTCGTGAGGCTCCTCTTCCTCCCCGGCCTCTTCTTCCACCCCTGCCACCGCCTCTTCTTCCTCTGCCACAGCCTCTTCCACCTCGACCACCTCTTCCCCCTCTGCTCCATCTCCCCCACCTTCCCCATCTGCCTCTCCTCCCTGTCCCTCTGCCCTGCCAGGTCCTTTTCCCACTGGTGAATTTTCTTTTGATTTTTCTTTTGGGTTTTTTGGATTGCACAACTTTGCTGTAGTCGTGGTCTCCGTCAATGTAATCCTGATCTGTTCTGGATGTTGACTCAGAGTCTGAATCAGAGCCACTTCTGCTTTCAGAACTTGAACTAGATCCTGATTCCCCACTTTCTGATGAAGACAAACCGGATTTTTCCTTTAATTCTCTTTTCTTCTTTTCTTCTTCCTCTGCCTCTCCCTCCTCTAGATGCTCATCTTCTGATGCACTTATTAGCTTCCTCTTCACTCCTGTCCGAGGTTCTCTGCCATCACCATTTGTAAGTGGTCCATCGGGAGAGCGATCTAAGCAAACACAAAATAACCCAGTTACCATCATAAACACATCTGAGCAAAACTGGGCCTCAAACAGTGGGATTCACCTTGTATGTCTTTGGGGCATACTCTGGAGGTGATCCAACTCTGAGCTAGCCACCAAAGATGACCTTTATGTTCTGTGTACGCAAACTGGTGTTCTAAGAGGAAAATTTATCAGACCAGAAGTAAATACAGTTCAATGCATCCTGAAGCACGGACTACAGACTCTCCTGACTAAGAGTCCAATGTAAATCCACTCGATATAAGGAGAACAGAGTGACATGCATGGACACAACCATCTAACAACACTTAGACAAATCCTACAGTGTCAAGAAAAAAAAAAAACCCTCCAAAATAAAATTAAACCCCCAAAAATATACACTCTGCAAGTACTGCTTATCAAACACAAGTTCTCAAAAGGCTTAGTCCAGGGAGCATTTGTGGCAAACCCAAAAATGCTCACTGGGATTTCTGAACGTCGTAAGTTAAAAACATAGTAGAGCGCTTTGCTGGCTTGGGACCAAAATTGTTTTCAAGGTTACAAATCTGACAATGAAGAATAAATACCCTCTTCAGCACAGGATACAAAAAGCTCATCTGCCATACACAGCACTGCTACAACATGGTAGCGTGGACTTGAGAATAACTTCAGTAATTTCAACCAATGCTCATTCAATGCCTACCCTCAGTGAAAGTCCTGATTGATGTGCCCCAAAGACAAAATAGTGAAGGTTTCAGACTGTTTCCACTTCTAATTATAACTGCTTATTAAAAATATGTATTTTTAAATCGGAACTCTTATTTATCTTTAGTTCCAACTTGATTACTAAATGGATAAGGTTTTGGGATGGAGATTCTTTTAGCTTTTTTTGCCTTTTTGTCACTCTTGAAGAAGTTGTACTTCCCAAGAAGTTTAA
Source organism: Callipepla californica brunnescens (assembly GCA_023055505.1). Taxonomy (NCBI): domain Eukaryota; kingdom Metazoa; phylum Chordata; class Aves; order Galliformes; family Odontophoridae; genus Callipepla; species Callipepla californica. The sequence goes on from JALIRH010000013.1 coordinate 9,862,060, forward strand.
GAGCAACCAAGTTTTCCATCTGGAGAAATTTTAAATGCTACATATAATTCAATGGAGTCCTTTATGTGCATGCCACCATTGATACAGAAATTATAAATAGTAAGCTTAATTAATTTGAGTATGTTTTTGGGCTACTGTATATTAGACCCAGGCAAGAATACCATAAGATCAGCCAGAGACAGCATTTTTCATTTCTAATGAAATCACTCATTGAAAGAATAGAATAGTTATGTCCCACCTTGTTTCACTGGTGTCAGTTTACTCCTGATTGGTTTAATTTTCCCTGGATCGATGGTATTTCCACTTCGATTCTGCGCATTTGAGCCTGAGGAAGATGGCTGGACTTCCACTTCTTCACCAGTGACTGAACCCAGAGGTTCCTCTGTTGTATCTGAAACTTAAAATGGGACACCACTAGCTCAACAGAGTATCTTTCATCCTCAATTCATGCATTTGAAACGCATGTATATTTTAGGGAAGTTCTGGATCACCTGAGTTAGTCAGGAGGTTAGTATTACCAAGCTGCCCCTCCAGTCATGAAGAGACACAGATTCCTCTACAGTGTAACCTGAAGTAAACTTAATGGATTTGTAGTTGCTAAATGAGGAAAGCCCACGCTTGATTAAATTCTTAGCAAGGACAGGCCAAGTTTCCTCATTCTCTGAACCTTACCAATAACTTACCAAGAAATGGAGGGTTGTGTTCTGCTAAGGTGATTTACAGACCACATATTTACACAACTTTACTACATGCTCGTTCAACAGGTAGGTTTTGCATATGCCTCATGAATATAAGATTTAAACTGAATATTAAATATCCTTCAGCTTTTTCATCACTCTGCCGACAAGTTGCTACAAGAGAAAGGATGCATATTAGAAAACTTCTCACCATGAGATGAAACTGAAGAGCTAGTCCTAGTCAAAGGCAATGAGGTATTCTGGTTGGTTTTAGGTTGAATCTTCATTTGTTTCTGTTTCCCTTTTGGACTAGAGACACAAAAGATCCCAAAGAAATAAAACTGTTAGTAACAAAGGAATCAAAGATGACAATTCCCCCTGCATGATGGCTTGGTTTCTTTTGGAATCAAACTCGTAACACAAATGATCTTTTTCCCCTTGGTGCCTGTGAAGATGTAGTAACACTAAAAATAGTTAACAATATCCTGTTTGATAAAGGCATTTGAGTTTTTAAGAGCAAGGCATGAGAGGGTTCTTTTTGTTTAATCTCACCTTTTAAGACTGGAATACTCAGTCTCCATGGATAATGTATCATACAGAAGTCAATGAAGTGTTACACTGCACTTTTTTAACCTTTACCAAACAATGGCAAAAACAAATTTGCTTTTTCATTTTAACCAGAGGAACTACTTCTAATGACACAGTCTTTCACTTAACAGATTTAGAGACAAACTATGAAGTGAATATGGGATTTATGCCCATGATTTTACCACCCAAAAGAACAACTGTATCAAGAACAAGCAGTACCATTACTGGGTGCTTATTTATAAAAGTTTGTCTACTACTGTGAAGATGTATCTCAAATAATACATCAGCACATCTGACTAGTGTTATGTTACCTGGAGGCTCTGCTAGTTGATGGGGAACTGCTGCTGCTTCTTAGTCGTTTTCGGTACCGGGGTCTTCTCCTCTTCTGGCATTGCATTGCTGACTTGTACTCAGAGATGATATTTTTCATATGATTTTCAAATAAGGCAGATAGTCGAAGTGTCATGCTGTAAATCTGGGGTGAGAAAGCATGGCCATACTTACTACAACTTGACTAAATGAAAGATCAGTAAGAAAGTATTAAAAACTGCCCAGACATCAGCTTCTCAGTGCAAAAGAGAAGTTCGTGGTAACTTCAAAGATCTTCACAGATGATTTCATTCATGATAGAAGTTTTTTCTCATGCCAGAAAGTATTTATCCTCCTTTTCTAATCACCATAAAGCACAGAAGTAATCCCTAAAATAATCTCAAGTACCAAAGGAAAAAAAAAAACCCAAAACTTCACTGTCCCCTCATCTTGGGATGTTTTTCACTTATAACTGTGCAAGCTCATAGTCCAAACTCACCATATACAAAACAAAATTCTTAATTTCTTTCTCATGTCTATACTCTTCTGTTGCATACAGTCTTATGGATGTCACATAAACACCATCAAGGCAACATCATTGCTATCTTATACCTCTTCCCATTCCTTGCAATCTCTTTGAAAAACAAACATCTTTGTCAAAGAGTTTTCTTTCCCTTCACGCAACTTAATTCCTGTCCCCTGGCTCTTAAATTGCAGCAATGTCTCCTTAGCTCCGACATGTGTTGTCCTGCCCTTCTTGCTTCCACTTGGGATGCTGTTGCCAAGACAGTAAAACAAGACTAGAAAGCCTCAGGATGTTGACACACATTTGGCAGTAGGTGAACCTGCAGTGGCAGAAGGCCCAGCTGTGTGCCCCAGCCCTTCCACAAAGATTATCCCACTGAGGCACTTCACAGAATTTAAGCAAATGGATATTGATGGGCCACTTTATTAAAGTAATTTAGGAGTTGACTCACAAGCTGTTCAGCTATAAATACACAGGGAAGTTTCCCAGGGGGTGCACCACAGTCAATAATGCACCACCAAACTTCATCTGATGTCAAGTGCGTATAAAACACCCTCAAGTCACCTGTATTGTTGCAATCCTCTACTAACTTTCTCTCTACTCAAGCAAGTAAAAATCACTAGTCTTTAACTTCAGAGCTTGCCCCTACTCACCTTTCGTCCTTCACGTACTGTATTCATGCAGGGCCAAAGATCTTTGTTAAGAAGAAATTTAAATTTTTACTTACTCGAGACTTTTTATTAGGAGTGTAAGCTTTAGAGTTGCAGAATATTAAACGAATATCTTTGTAGAATTCCAAGGGACTAGTGTAATTCCCTGCTTCCAAGGTTTCTTTCACAGTGCTGAAGTCCATAGGAGTGTCAACGATATCTCGGTAATCCTACAAGAACAAGCAAGAATTAATAAAGGCTGAAGACAGCAACACCTATGGCAGACAGTGAAGACATCTAAACTATCCCTGCAACAATGGCTGTTATGTAATTATTTCCACTTAGGACAGAGATCTGAGAGTTACTGCAGATAATTCTCTGAAAACATCAGTGCACTGAACATGACCCATTCCAGCTCAGAAAGGGAAAGATTAGAAATACATCCAGCATGGAACTTTGCCCAAGGATGAACACCATCTTGTTAAAATGTTGAGTATGGAAGTTGTACTTACAGGATAGGAAAAGAGGTCAACTGGCTGTCTAAAAGGCTCAGAGTCCTCTCTTTCATAAATTAGGTTTAACAACTGCTCGCATTGCTCTTTCCAAGCATCAGGGCTTCCTTTCATGGGCTGTCTTTTTATTCGTCGCCTTACCTGCTGGGAAACATATTTCATCATCTTTCAAAATATTCAGATTTTCCACTTTAGTACCTATTAATTTACTAGTGTTCTGATTTGGAGCACATTTCCATAATTAAAAACAGAACTACAATAAGTCAAAGCACAGCTAATGGCACAACAATAAGCAGTATGCAAATTGTAGACATATGCTTTGTCTGGCAATACTCATATCCATATGAAGTACGCAATATTTCAGATTAAAGCCTGCTACTGTTATCAGTTTTCCCTCAATTCTGATTGCAAACTGAATTTGTTCTAGATATCTTTCAGGTCAAACAGCAACAACAGCAGATTCTTCACCAATTATCTTTTCCTGGACAGCAACATCCTTAGACTGGCAGCACTGACATACATACAACTGAATTCACACAGTTTGAACTACAGACTATAGGCTGATGAAAGAATTATTTAGTTCTGAAATAGTTCATTTCAGTACCTGTTCTACCTGTCTTCGTAAGCTAAATCAACCAGAAATATTTACTCACTCTTCGTTTTCCAGAGGAAGTTCCTGGAGCATCTGAATCTACATCTACTTCTGCCACCTATAGGAAAAGGTGATGATTACACACATGCAAGCTTGACTGCACACACAGCAATGGAAACAAGCAGGTACAACAAAATATCAGCTAATACAATTACAAACTACTCAAATGAAAAGATCGTCTTGAGTGAAACAGAAACCAGTTTCAAATCAAAGGTTACATAACTTCTGGGTAGAAGGCAGGAAAAAAAAAGGTAGAAAAGACACTCCATCTCCTTTCCAATCCAAATTTGCTTCCATTGAAATTATATTTAAACATCAGATAAATATTAGTGGATTGCTTTCAGTCCTTGAGAATTCAGCTAAGTTTCCATCTTGCTGAGCTATATACCTCTGCCTAAACGTTCACGCCACAAGCAGTTGTACTGAATTTACTGTGACTTCATGTAGTCTCACGCATTAAGTTCTGTAACTTTTCCCTGACACTGAATTTAAAAATATAAGTTCTCACTATCATATGTAATGACCTTACCTCTTCCTCTTCATCTGTACTGCTCAGGTCTTCTGCTTTCACCTTATTATATATATCTAATATATCCGTACAACTCTGATCCCTGCAAAGCAGTAAGTAAAGTCAAAATATGTAACTGAATTTCTTAGAAACTCAAGACAGCAGGTCTATGAAGTTAAAACCAAAAAAGTCTACCCAATGAAGCGAAGTAACACATCCGTTACAATTTTGGCTGCTTTGACTATAGGACTGTCTGGCTCGTTGAAAGTCCTGGCGTTGTGTTCAATGTATCGTACCTCCCACATCAACGCAGAGATTCTCCTGAAACAAAGACAACAACAAACATGAAAGGGATGGAGAAGGTGTACACTATTCACCTTCTGATTTCAGTAGATTTCTTGAGACTAAAAAATTGAGTAATTCAAGTACACAGGAAGCAGGTTGCCAGAGACACACAGGAGTGGTTTGTGTTCAGACCCTGCTTACTGCCCCACTAAGCGGGCAGGTTGAGTCACCTTAGTGGAGGAAAGATGTCCCTCTTCAAATCAGCAATGAATGGAAAGAAAAGAGGAGACAAACCTACTGAAGAAGATTGCTGACCCCTCCCAGTCAGAAAAAAAACCTTGTAAATAAAGTGGTCCCCAGGGGAAAAGAACAGGATAGAAAAAGATAGTAGTTATCACCAAGTTAACTGGTAAAACTGAGAGTTCCAGTTTACAGCACTACTTTGCCCAATTCTAGCAACTGCGATTAGAAAAGTATCTGGTTCAAAGGCAGCAAAGACACAGGTCAAATACACTCCACCTACAGTACAGTCTTAGTCCCTGGATGCATGTGTAACAAAAAGGACACTCCAGATCCAGATATACCAGCTTTTTGTCCTAACACAACATGACCAAAAGAAATGATTATATAGTACGACTTACTTTGAACAAAGTCAAATGCAGTCTCACTTTATGCTTTCAGTTTACCAAATACATTGTCTAAATGGCACTGCATGTTCTTTAGCTGAACATATTTTCCTCAAATAGGCTACAGTAAATGTAGATTACAAGCAGAAACCAAACTGACCTATAAAACCTGTTTTCAAGTCTCCTCCTGATCGTGGTGAGGTCAGTTGGATAAGCAACTACAGTGCAATACATGGGATAGGCACTAAGGTCCACTGGAACAGCAAAGGGATTAGAAATGTCTGAAAGACAAAAGATCAAAGTAATTCAGATGCCTCAGATGGTATCAGTAGGGCAGTTATAGAAACTATTATGAGGCATCTAGTCATTTTATGTTTCCTTTCTAAGAATTCAGCAAAAGCAATACATGGTCATCACATGACATTTAACAGACTCTTTTCAATTATTTAACTGAGAACAGTTCAAATACTTCATGCCAATTCCCAGCACTCCTCCCTATCTACCATGCAGTCATGTGCAGCCACGCGGACGTCCTTAATTCTTCCACCTTTCCTCTCCAAACATACCAAGAGAAAGAAGTTGCTCAATTCCCCGAATTACTCGTTCACATTCTTCATCTCTGGAATGGGCCCCCCATTCTCCTTCTTGGGGTTTGTAGAGAAGAGCTGTCAGCTCATCAGGAGTCACAGGGACTCCAGCACCAACCTCCTCTGGATATGCAGCTAAATATGAAGAATTCAACAACAGTGAGTACTCGCAATGATGCAAACCATTCTCTTTACATATGGACATGATTGCAAAACACACTTACTTCCTTCTGGAATTGGCTCCATGTCCCACGGACTCATCTTCTCTCTTTCATTATTGTCCCAGCTTTTAAGAATAAAAATAAGACAAATTACATTCACATATGTAAACTAAAGCATTTCATTTTTCATCTGGCTTAATGTAACAACATATTTTTTTTGTTTCAAGTCCATTAGAGGAAAGCTAATGCCTATTAAAAACAAACTCCTTATTTTCCTCTTGTATCTCCCATGCATTCACTGCAATGCTATTTATGCTTGAAGTGCTGCTTTAGGAATCAGATCATCATGAAATCCATGAAAACAAAGTGGCCTATTATGTATTTAAATGGAAAAAAAAAGGATCCATGTTCCTGAAGTACACACTGAGCACATCAACATGTCTGATATATTGCAGCTATGTAAGTACTTACTGAACAGAGTAGCACTGGAAGGAACTATCAGGGTATTCTGCCTGGAAAGGCTGCTGACTCTCCACAGTGCCAAACCACCAAGCGTCATCTATTATACTGCGAAATCTATCCCCTGTAAGGAAAAAGATTGCATTCCACAGAATTTATCATTTCTCTTTTCTGTTACAGGAATACAGAAAACATCAAATAAAGTTTCCAGTGATCGCTATATTATGAAGTGTGATACAGCCTTTTCACATCGTGTTATGAAGATGTCACACATCATCTTACAAACACATCCCCACAAACCACAAGCACATAGCCTGACTCTGAAAAGTTGGGCTGTGGGAGTGCTACAGGAATATCAGGGAGCTACAAAATAAAAGATTTGTAAGTTAATTACAAAATAAAACTTACAATCTTCTAGAATCTTTACCACAAAGTAAAACTATTCATAGAGTATATAGTAAAATCGTTGTGAGCACCTTTTCCCCCACCTCAATGTCTAAAATATAAGCTATTCACAGTAAGTGAAAAGACACAACTACCAAATTTTAGCCTATTAAGCAAGCACAGAAACATTTCAAAACGTACAGCAGAGGAAGCAGTTACCTATTTGCCAGTTCCTTTCTTTGGCTTCATTATAAAACTGATGCAGCACAAGGAAGTCAATAACATCTGGCATATCATGATACCTTTGTGAAATAGAAAAACATTAATTCTGTTATCCACAAGCTTTGTACCACAAGTACAATAGAGTCTCCAAACACAAACATTCATGCATTTTGTTTTCACATTTGGCATAATAATGAATTCACACAATTACATCTTGTAAAAGAAAAAAAAATGGGGGAAGCTTGTAAGCCTCAGGACAATTTCTTAAAGAACACCATCAGAATTTCAGTTACTCACTTAATGGAAAATGATTCTCCTGTCATTTTGCCTGTGATTGGATCTAGGAATGCAAGCTTCAAGCAGCAGAGTGTAGGAGGCCCAACTTCATATTTAATTCCTACAGTCTTCACGAATTCTTGTTCCTGTTTATCAACATACATAGAACAACATTATTTTAACGTGCTAACAATACAAACGTCCACGTTAAAGTACTAGACCTGTAAATAAAAAAATAAGTATGTGTCCACTTTAATGGGTGAAACTATTGGGGCCGCAACATTTCTTTACCAAAAACTAAAAATTAATCACAGTCTTCTTGAAAGGAAAACTAAAAATATAAGATACTCACAAAAATACCAAGGCACTGAGCAAGACGCCCACAACTTATTTAATTTTTGTGAGAAGATTAAGGCACACTACCTTCTGTTTCAACCACACTGATGGCACTAAGGGTTATTCCTCACTTATGTTGCTTGTACAGCAACATAAGCAAGAAGGAAAAGGAAACTCTTCCTTCTGAAGAGGAAATTCAATATTAGCCTTGTACAATCACATCTGTCAACCATGAGAAGGTTAAGATGTATATCATAAGTGAAACAACATTCCTTTTTCTTTGAAAGGAAACTTGATGCCTTTGAAGATTACAGGTGGAATCACTCAGTACTTAGCACTAATATCAGGATATTTTTCCAGTAAAGCAATTATTTTCATATGTGTATGAATACTAGCACATACGTGCTCTTTGCTTGATGTGAAATCTGAATAAAGCAAAACAATATATGAAAGCACTGAGGATTTGGCATCACTGGACTCAGTAATTCGAAGTAAAAATGTTCCAAAAAATTAGAAGAACTTGTAAATATAATATCTAGTCAAACAATAATACTTTTATTCTGTAAAAATATGCTTTGAAATGTCTAGCTCTTCCAAGAATTTAAGAACATACTCAATTACATACTTAACTGCATTCTGTTCAAGGAACCTTGTGCATGCATTAGGATCTTTTACTTGTTACCATCACTTGCTACCATTTAAAACAATACCACCTAAATGTTCAGGTCATTGCTGAGCATTGACAGAGCTATAAATATCTTATGTGGGTTGGATGCTGCTTGAATGAGCAGGTTAAGAGGGAAAAAAAGTAGAAATGCAAAAGGGACCTCTGGCAGCCATCTAGTCCAACACTCTTTCATACTGGAAAGCCAGGTTAACACTACAGAGGCATTCAGCACTTTGAAGTTTCCATTTAACTTACCCTGAGTTCCATTTTGTTCCATGGTTGTTTTTGCATGTTAATACTGTAAATTTTTGCTTTTCTTACTGCCCGCACATAAGCTTCATGGCCTTGCCTAAAGTATATGATCTTAAATGAGAATTAAAAAAAAAAAGTTTATTTTATTTTACTGATAGTTCTGTTCCTGTTTGTTCTAAAACTTTTACAAACACTTCAAGCAGTGTGCCTTTTAGAATGTACTGCACACTTCCTTATTTGACTATAAAGCACTCTTATCCTTAAAAATGTTTATATACAAGCCCCTAAACTAGTCACTGCTATAGGCTTTCAAAATTGAGAAGGCTATAAAGCATACAGATTTGTTAGAAAATGCACAATCAATTCTTCTTTCTATTCAGAAATTACATGTGCACATAAAAAGACATAGGACAGCTATCAGTAAACACCTGGTTCCCTAATTCAGTTACCTTGACCATGAGTCACTGAAAGCTAGGTTTAATAGTGCCAACAAAAAAGTTCATCAGCCTAGCTGGGAATTTAAAGACTACAGTCAGTATTACCTCATCTCCCATCTGTGGGACAAAAGGTGAGCGGCGGGGTATAGTATCCAAGATCCACTGTGGGGCCAGCCACTCTTCACTGGGTTCTCCTTCCATCGAAAGCAGTCCGCTTGGTTTCTTAAATACATGAAATTTAGAGCACAAGCTGCAATTACTGTGGCAGAGCCTACGAGCAACTGATTATACAGCATGATCTAAAGATAACTGTATATAAAGGGCAAAGTAAACACTGCAACCTTCCAAAAATCTCAACTAAATCAAAGGTGGTAACAAACAATCTTCTGTTTAATTGATAGTGAACAAGATACTCATAAATAAAGAGACTATGTTCTTTAAAAATATGCTGCAGGTCTCCTTATTATTAGAAATTATTAGAAAAATTATTAGAATTATTAGAATTATTAGAATAACAATTATTAGAAAAAAAAAAACAAGCAATTTGCATATTTATGAAGTCAATAAGGCCCTCATAAATTAAAAATGCCAACCTTTTTTCTTGGTTGTTTTAGTTTCCTTCGCTTTTGCTCCACTCCTTTTGTTCCCTTCAAATTTTCATCTTCAGAACTACTACAGATTTTCCGAGCTGCCTGCCTTGTTTGTCTCTTCGGAGGCTGCAGATTAATCCCAGCATCTGCTGTCCAGTCAGAATATTCACTTGATGAATCACTGTAGATAATATAAAATTGTAAGAAAGAAAACAGCACTTCAGTTTCCATACAACAGAATGAAAAGTTAAATCCTCCAACCTCCTTTTCTGGTTATGTGAAATACATGTCAGGATCAGGACACATTTCCATTCTCTTAAAGAACAGAGAAGTGATACACAGCAGATAATTTTAACAATTGCAAATTCCTGATAAATCTAGGAATTATGTTTGGTACTTATTTTCATACTAAATAAGTCACTGATTCATGGACTGACTTTATGAGAACTGACCTAATTACATGAAAATAATCAGAAAATTATAGCCATCTTGGAAATACATTTCCAATTTTAATACCCATTTAAGACATACAGTATCTGTATCAGCTCATGTTCTGTTCAGCCATAATAGCATGGCATTATGGAAAAAGACTGTGGTACTTGTACACAAGGACATATTGACAATGGAATAATTAATTACTGAAACACAAACAGAAAACATGGATGCATTTCTAACAATATTTCTACTTGATATGACTAAAAAGCATCATTTTTTTCTAAGAAGTTCTTAGTTTAAAAGGAGATATTCATAGAAAAGTTGTTTCAAAATTGTTCTTTGCTTTCAAAAATAAAAAAGGAATGCTTTGAATGGGATTAGAAAAGGAGGCACTCATCAAAAGCTAAGAATTTTCACATATATTCAACACTGTATTTAAGTCACTCAAATATACAGAAGTATTTACTCAATAAGACTCTGGAATTTTTTGTTGTTAATATTTTAAACTACTTCAGCCTACTATAGCTTGCTTTAAACTGTGATTGGGTGTAATAAATCCATATGTTTACAGGGTTTCTCAGTAACACTTCTTCCTGAACTTGCAGTCACAGTTTCACAATGTTACAGCAAATGTCTTACTTATCTTACCCAAATCACTTTATCAAATGAAGAGGCTGATAAATCTACCTGGAGCTGCTGTCGCTTTGCCATGTTGCCACAGGATCATCCACAGATGCATCACTTGTGCCAACTGTCTCATCTTCCTGTATTAAAAACAAAACGTTTCACTTTGGGGCGAAGTCAGATGTGTATCATTTTTATTTGCAAGCTATCTGGTCTCTCCAGTAGAGGAAAGCTTTGTAGTTAAGGAATAACTTAACTTCTACTATAGCCACAATTTATTTCTATATTTTAATATTATACTACATACTTACATAATTCCTGGTGTGAATTCTAAAAGTACTTCCACCATAGAATGAATTTTTAATTGATAAAACACTTAAATAAATTTTGGTGTTACCTGACTGTCTTTACCGCTATTCTTTAAGCATTGTGAATGCTCTGAACATAGTCTCTTTTTACTCTGCATGTCTCCTTGTGGAGAAAAAGTTATATTTAATCTAGTATGTTCTAAGTTCTTCCATTGCCAGTATCAATGATTAATACCAACGTCTCTTTCAACAGCAGTCTACAGATGCAGATGAAATCAAAGTACACGTGCAGCATGAACTCTACCATGTGTGAATGCCTGAACTGTAAGTGATTTAACCAAATCCAGTTAAAATTACTTGAAAACATTTCAGACTTCCAAAAATACACTACTTGTTTTAATCTGAGGTAAATGATCCTCTCTATCCAAGATTAACATGCTACGGTAACACCAGAAAACCAAAGGATTCAACAGCTGATGTGTCATTTCATAAGTGGAGAAACTCTTGTGCCCTAGCAGTAACAGTTCTCTCAGCACATCTGTTGTCAAAACACAACGTTTGTCAACAGGGAACATTTGGGAGGAATCACTTGATGTGACAGACCTCTGAGGAGCTCTCTGACTCCTCCCGTGGACGTGAGTTTTGACTTGCTCCTTGCTGACTGTGCTCTATCGTGGAACGGGTCTGATACGCATGCTGGCGTTTGCGCTGGTTCCTTCTCAAAGATCTTCCACTTCCTGGTTGGTAATCATTCTTTTATCACGTGAGAGATAAAAAGAAAACAAGTACACATTTAATAATTAATTATGGAGTTAAAAGATGTCTTTTAAAATTGACTATAAATTCTACCCTATCTACAAATGCCAACCAGGAAACCTAGAATTGAAAAGATGTCTTTTACAGACTTGTGGTTTCTCATTTCAGTGTGCTTTGTATTTCTTTTCTTTTTTTTTTTTCCAGTTAGATAGTTGTTGTTTATTTGTTCAATATCGATACTACTTTTTGAAGTATCCTTCTTTCTAAGAAGGATTATAATGATGAAATGTAACTTTTCCAAAACAATACCTGCAGACTCTGGATAACATAAAAGTCAGTCACTTAATGGTTGGCACCTCTAATCTTTCTCCTAGTTCCTGTAAGTCTAACTGAGCATTACCATGATGCAGCTTTTTTGCTTCCCCAGAATCATCCTACAACTGAAGCTTATGGACACAGATTTACCACTGTTTTTTTGCACACTATAGTACAAAAACAGACAAGTTACAGTTACAGAGAGAAGTAAGACAAAGTAACAATTAGCACTACTGATATTCTAAACCATTTCATTTTATTTTTTAGCTGAGTTCTCAGAACTGTTTGATGCCCAGGTTCTCAATTCTGGTGAATTAACTCACCCGCTGTAAGGTATGGGATGGCTTTCTCTTCTTTTCAACAGTGTATAAACCAATTTCAATTTCACCTTTGGCAGCTCGACATTCTTCCTGGACCCTAATTACACACAGGAAACATCCATTTTATTCACTAAATCATTATATACTCAACAGTCTCTTTATACATTAAAATACTTCTGTGTCTCTTGCTACAAGAAATCTAGGCTCAGGTTTTCCTAACAGCATTCACACATACTTCACTCCAAGGAAACTGAAATGTATTAAAATTAGAGTGGGGTTTGCTTGTCTTTAAACAAAGCTTCAGGAAGAAAGAAGAATCAAACATTTGAAATTAACAAGGAAAAAATGTGTATTTTGAACCACTGAAAGACGACTTAATTGAGAAGGAATTACTGTTCTTAAACCTTCAGCAGAAGCTACCACTCTTAATCCTACGACCTGAATTTCCAAACAAATCCCCGAAAAACTAAACTTCTGAAAAATCATTTTCTAGAACCTTCACCAGGCGTGTAGAAGAATCACTAACATCATACAATTTCATCTTCTTTCCCTATCCCATTTGGCTTCTTACTTGCTGATGCCTGGGGGAAGCTCATTCACCACCACTCTTCTGCTCCATGCCATGAGATCTCTCTCTGTTGCCATTTGACTTCGGGGAGCATTGTGATGCATTTGCCGGACCCCTTCGATCTGACCGCTTCTCCGGAGACCAATATTTGGTGGAGATGCTATTTCCAAGGCTGGACTTCGAAGAGCTCAGGGGGGAAAAAAAAAAAGATTTTTCTTCACTTCTATGACCCATCAATAAAACCCAAAATTTAAAGCTTAAAGATTGCAAAGTGTCTTTTTGGAACTCTGATGTCAGGTGGCTTTGTCTTTTGCTACAGATAAACGTTTCTACATACTGGCCCTGGACTACTGGAAATGTGTTTATTACTGTATCAGTGTCGCTTGCAATACCTTAGAGATGTCTGTGGCAAACAGAGAACATAACTGTGAGAAAAAATATAAAGGTACTTCAATGACCCTCAAATCAAAATCCTGTCTTCTGTTAAAAGGCTCTGAAGTCACAAGTCTTAAATTCTGTGGCAGAGGAAAAGAGGCGATTATCACCTAAAATAACAGACTGCTGCAAGGTGTAACGTTTCTCCTGTGCCAGTTCTTGTATTTGTCATGTTTACCTAGTGTGCACAGACAGCTTTCATCAGGTGGTATAACACTGCAGTGCAATACATTCAGACGGAAACAGAAACTGAAACTTCAAGGTAGCAAAATGAGAAAGCAATGCTGATAAAAATCAGAATTACTGCTATCGATACCTTAATTTACCTTGTTATTTGGGAAGGTATTGGTAACTGCTACATGCTCATATGTGGCTAACAGCATCAAAACATTGAATTTGCAATTGCTCTACTCTACATAGAAATATTCAACTATTAAAGTATCAGGCACCTCATATACACTCTAATCGACTCACACAAATTGGTCAGATCACATGGGAAAGATGCTGCTCAGTGCTGAGTACTGTAAAGTAACAACATTCATTTCCTCTGTCTCTCATCTGGAAATTCCCCCTCACCCAAATACAGGGGCATTTGTACATTTTTTTCCCTATACAGCAGAGGACTGGGATTCCACATTAGCCTATCACAAGGAGCAGAAAGGAGCTGAACTGAAGCTGCCTGCTAGGCCACATTCATGACAACACCAATTTATATCAAAGCAAAAATGTATTCTATACAGTTTTCAGTAACATTTTTTCCTATTTCTTCTTGAATTTAAACTCCAAATCTAGCTATTCGAGCTTTGCCAGGAAACTGTAATACAAAAGTATAATCAGTCATTGAACCTAAAACTAATCTATTAGCGGTGTAAATTTTTTAAAAGCTCAGGATGACTTGCAGCAGAAGACCACAGCATCTGTTCTGTTACGACAACTGCACTCAGTCAGCTGCTTCAGTCAGCTGTTCATATCTGACGGAGTTTTAAATTTTTAATCACTGTGCACATTAAAAATAAAGTCACAGTAGCAGAACGCTAACTGGGAGAATAATCCCAAGCTTTCTCAGGAAACACTAAGATGGAGCAGACATGTTTATTTTATAAATACTGACGCTCAGCTTCAGCATTTATGCTGCACAAGGAAGCCATTAGCCTGTCACAACACTGTATTTCATTGACGTTCTCTAATTACATACTGTTAACTTGACATTATTCAGTTAAAAAGTATCATCTCCACAGTGATTAAGTGACATTGAGACAATGTGAGGAACTTCATTTTTAGAAATGATTTATAATAGAATCAATCACACATTAGCAGAGCTAAGTAAGCAGACAATGTCCAGTTAGTAAGGTGATCAGCTGGATCTTCAGCTTTTAATTCCTTTGACAGTATTAGCAACTACCCCAGACAGGTTAATAAAATGCATATGACCAGAGAAAGCGTCCTCAAAGACAGAGTGCTGGAACACAAACTTGAACACATTTTGAATTGTACCTTACTGCTCTTTACCTAAAGAAATGACAGAGGCAAAGACAGGATGCTTACCTCCATTAACAGAGTGGGATCTATTGAGCGGAGGGTTTGGAAGAGTTTCTCCTTCATTAATTAGTCTCAGATCCTGTTCCCTTTGCAGCTCTCTGATCATCCCATCAAGGATACTCTCATCTTGATCATTAGTTTGCTGCCCAATGACTTGTTCCACTACTTCACCATCACCTTGACAAGAACAAGGTCATGATTGCTTACAAAATGCTTAACTTCTATTTATAAACACCATAGAAACAACCAAACTAATGCTGTGCTTCAAGTGCTCTGCAAAACATCTGATTTCCGGCTATCTTTCTGCTCTCAGAACAGAGGCGAAGTTTAAAGATTATTTTCAAGAAAAGCCTTTAACTACAGGCTTGCACATCAAATAAAAATAAGCTCTTGGGAACAACAAAAAGAAAATATACTTCAGTAGGTAATAATGGAAGACCTCTACCAGAGATCAGCATTTTTCAAAGCCTGTCTTACCCTCCTGCTTCCTTACTCACATACATAGTCACATCAAGAACAACACTTGAAGCATGCTGCCATAAATGTACATAGAGGCCCATAGGTTTTGGAATACTGCAGCCTCCTTATCTTGTCTCCAATCTAGTTAATTCCATACACTTCTTTTTCACCATAAAGGCACCCCATTTGTTCTTCTACCTCTAGACCAACCATAAACCACCAGTTGCAGAAGAAAATAAATTAGTCTTTATAGTACTGTCCTACTGAACCAATGCTCAATACTGTGCAATACATGTATTATGCATGAAATCTAGACAGCATACCATTAGCTACATATCCCAGCTGAGGAATAAGCTGCTCATCCTTGCAATTTTCTCTGCCTGGTACCAGCCGCTGGAATCTCGTGGGATGAGGATTCCCATCAACATCCACCAGAAATGGAGGAGGCATAAGATGTGGAGCCTGTTGAGTCTGTTCATCCAAAACGTAGTTATTTGCATCACGGATCAGTGGTCGGTAATCTGTGTGGAAGAACATCTGATCTGGAATCTGCAAGAAAAGCAATTTAGTAAATAAATAAATGGCCACTTGCAGCTGTCATGAAGCTTTGGAATGGATCCCATACCCACATACCACAACTCCTACACTTAGAGTCAGCAGAAGAAATGTTATGACAGAGAACAGACTCCTACCACAAATGCGTTTTATTATCAAGACTTGATGCAAATATTCAAAAGTGAATGATGCCAAGGTGAAATGTAAGAAGGTAATGTCTTGCTCTCCTGTCTGGAGATTCCCATCTAAATCTTTTTGATTTAGATAAATAGTAGCTGCTCCCTTATTTAATTAGTATTTTGTCTAGGGCAGACGGGAGACAACAAACTAACATAACTACTCTTATGACAAAATGAGGTCAAGACAGATGAGTTTAAAATTCATTCAACTCACCTTTTCATAATATTTGCTGCATCCAAAACCAAATAGCAGCAGATGTCCATGAGAGTCTGTGCAGGCGAAATGCTGTCCATCTGGTGAGAACTTGCAATCAAAAACAGCTCCATGGCCTTGGCCCTCGATCTGTATACAAACAGAGCAACCCTTTCAAAAATCATGCAATGTCAATAAAAAGGCTATTAAGAAAATTTCACCTGTGCTCCATCAAGTATTAAATCCTGATTCCGTGAACGCTCCCAACACACTCAGTAATTGCTTTTATTTTTCTACCCAACTACTGAAGTATCACTGATCAATAAAGTCAAATTACTTTGCCCTGAAATTTCAACGCAACTTTTAATGTATATTCTAAAACAAGAAGTCTAAAATTACATAGTGGAAGATACAGAGCAAGCCTGTGGCAAAGAACTCATACACGTTAGCTCCATACCATCAGGTTTCACAACCAAAAGGTACCAGGAAGCTAGCTCAGGTCCTGAAGCAGCACAGCTGCATTTACTCAGCAGTGGAATCAGTCCAACAAAGCTGACTCTGCATGGATTAAGACAGATGCCACATGAAGCCAACCACACTGCTTCCCAGACCACAGCATTGTGTTACAACACAGAGGCATATTGGTTTTCACTGCTCTACCTTGAGAATGACTGCTATCTTTTGCACAGTATAACAATACAGATGAATAATATTCTGTTGTAACAGATCCCATGAAAGACTTGCTGCTACACTTAAACACACAGTAAACATACTTGAGTGTTGCTTCCTCAGGAGCATAGCACTTTCTTTTCAATGTGCAGGAACTTCCCACAATCTTGCAACATTGCTCACAGTAAGTACGTAATGAAATCTGCTCTTGCCTCAAGTCCAGTTTTACACAAATGTAAAAAACAAAACTTCTTCCCTGATTATTCTTACCATGTTAAAGTAATTACGTATTTTTGTTCCTTTGTCAATATCCCAAATGAAAATATTTCCATCGTGACCCGCAGAAAGTACGATCCTTTGGTCAAAAGGATGGGCCTCCAAAACAAAAACTTCATCATCGTGACCCTACAAATGAAAGCAGGGTAAAAAAGAAAGTCATGTTTCTCCACATAATATTTCCAAATACACCAGTATTTAGTGTGACGATATCTAAAACAGCTCAGTTTACAACTGCATCTGTACTTAGCTGACATTTTGTCAGAGGCTTGGCATTATCATACGTAGCTCAGCACAAAAGGAGGGGAGAGGAAGCAGAAATCAGCATTGAGGACAGCTGCAGCCCTCTCATCCAGGCAGAAGCATGGCCTCCAAGAGGTTCCCTTGTCAGCCAGCAATCATCAGGGTCTGGCAGCATTTTGGTCAGCAGCTCCTTTCCTCATGATACACATCCTTCCAAAAAGCTCAAGACAGCTGATATATTTCAGGATAAAACATTGTTTACTGGAAGGTATAAGGTTGCAGCTCAGCCCCAAACTACTTTCAGAGTTCACTTATAAGTAATTGGGAATATTCACTTGAACTTTACTTACGGATAAGCTATGAAGAAGCTGCCCTGTGGATGAGTTCCACACCTTGAGAAGGAAATTGTTGACTGCAGTGATGACAGTGGCATCATATCTATCCCAAGCCACCATAGTAACCTTCAGTTTAGTCACCTTGTCCTCCCCAGATGCTACATTGTTTCTAAGAAAATGCATAATTTAAAGAAGAAATATATCAGTAACTGCATACAGAAATATTTAACAGCACTAACTCAGGGGGAGGTTAGGGAGAGCACGGCTGCCACAACTGCAGCTACCAGCTGATGCAGGAGAATGAAGGGGAGCTCCTGCAGCGGCAACAACCAGATACAGAAAATACTCAGCACCATTAAGATTTATAGTTATCTTTCTTTAAAAGGAAAAAGTTTCTCTTCTGCTCTTCAACGATCATCCCCACCTACCGTAACTCCTCCTTTCAGTTCTATTAAATCTTTTTCTAAAAGATATTTTATCAGACATCAACACAAGTAAAATGTAATGAGGAAAAGCTTCAGAATCTCAATCAGAATCAGACTTCACCAGCTAGCTTATTAAAAATGTAACTACATGAAATACAAAGAATGCTGCAAAGAAAAAAACGGCCTGATGGATTAGCCATTCTCTGATTTTTGTTATTGTGCATATTCAACTAGAAGTCCATTTAACAGAAGTCATTGAGTGCCACAAAAACTCCAAATTCAAATTGAACCCGAGAACAAATACAATGCAACTCATCTCTTACCTGAAAGTTTAGGGAAAAATGCAACATTAATAACTGCTCTGTACATACATTTCTATATTGCAAGAAATTCTGCAAAGCAACTCAGGTCTTGGAATAAAATAAGAATCCCAAAAGCATGTTTACACGGGAAAGAAGGTTGTTATGGAAAAAAACCAGCATCAAATCTCTCATCAACTTTCTGTCTATTGTCATTTGTTCTCAAGAGAGTAAAATAAGCATTAATGGCCTAAATTTATTTGAATAATAACCGAAATCATAGAAGAAGCTGTCTGTTACCTGTAACAATGGCTGGATAACACTAGAAATGGCCAAACACATTCATATTTACATTCATATTATATATAGAGCTCTTTTTTATGTTTTAACTTCAATTAATTCATTATAATTTTAACTCTGTTCCATAGTACAAAGTATACGTGACATAAAATGAACACTAATGACATAAGGACATTCTGGCAGTAACTACCAGAACTTTTCTGAGAGGAGAGAGAAAAGAGGAGTTGTTTTGAAAACACATTTATTTAAAAAAAGCACAGGACAGCTTAAGATCAATGAGGTTCTGCTACAAATCTCCTTCCACAAGATGAACTCTATTTGACATTCTTACCTTATCAATCAAATATTAAGTATTCCCCAACCACTAGAGTCAGGAACTACCAATCATTAATATTTCCTTTTGGGGGCTAATTAACGGATAGGGCTATGGCATTTTCCATACATAACTGTCAACAGTTTACCATGACAACCATGACAACAAGCATGCACTTTAAGTTAACATAAAATCTAAGTAAATAGTTTTAAATTCCACAGAAGCAGTGTGGTTTGTTTAGTTAGCTTTACCCTGTCATTTTAGTTGCCATATCCAGGACTACACTCTTCCATTCCTGCTGATGATACTGCCACACTCTTGCCGTTCCATCTCTGCTTCCACTGACAAATCTTAAACTACGGTGTGAAAGTGAGAAACAAAACAAACAAAAATGAATCGTGAAAGTCTGAATAACCATAAGCCACTGCTGCTTCTGGTCTAAACCCAAATGCCCATCTCAGGTTCTCACATGCTCACCGATCAGTAGCTTCCCCATAGAGTTTTCTACCCTCAGCAGCAGCACACTCGGCATGCTAAATCCTATGGCAAGAATGTTTAGGAGTTGCAGAGTGACAGTCCTCTGCCAAACAAATACACACACATATACACGTACACAGTTAAAACACTTGGAGATACGTACTTGTGTGCACTTTCTTGTCTTACTCCCTGTACGTCTACATGTAAGTGTGTCTAATGTATCATAAAATCTCCATGAACTACAACCACAGAATAAAAAGCAGCTACAAAATTTGGCAAATCAAGAGCACACGCGTTCAAGTCAGTACAGAAGCTAGAATGCATTTAATGCCTTTTCAACACTTATTCTTTATATTGTTTGTGCATCTCTGATCTAGAGAATATAATTAAAAGACAGTGAGGTTACAATTTTCATATCAGATCTTGTACAGCAGAAAACAGTTTATACCTCACAACATTAATTACGTTTGGTTATAGCTAGCAGATGGCCTTGGAATGACTTCAATGTCGTAATTCATACAAGCTGCACATTCCCTTTTTAATGACATCAGCAAATCCCTAGAGCGGTTCATAGTGGAAGCAAAGAAAAAGAAATTACATGTCAGGAGTCTAAGAATAAATTATAATACATTAACCTAGGGAAAAGGTGAAGACAGAGAAGGGAAATACCCACACTGAATAAAAGAGGTCCTGCCTGTGAAGTTGAGCACAAAATTATACCATAAAGCTTTGACTATCAATATTTCAGAAGTCAGTTTTGTTGAGAATTGTGAAAAAAGCTGCTCAAATAACATGCTTCCAGGAAAAGCTAACCACCCTAAACTGTATTGCATTTAGATACAGAAACGATGATTGTTTCACCTTTTCACATTTCTTGACCTGGAATTCTTCATCGTGAGGAAATAAGTGTTTAAATATACTATGACAACTTTCCCTGCTTTATTTATTCTTTCTTAATATAAAGTAAAAATATGGTCATAACTTTTCCATTTAGCATGTGAGCATAATTTTCAGTGACTACATGACTTAATACCCTCAATGGGATTTGTGCTCTCACATTCCTTGGAAGGAACTGTTAGCACAATTATCTCAGTACATATAATATAATTTTCCATGACAAAGATTTCTGAGTTCAGGTGCAGTTGCACTGGCAAAGGCACTGTTTTGCTTGGATGGCTCCTGCATGCATAAATCCCTTGAACCTTCTGCCAAACAAACTAAGGAAAATGAGCAAGAGCTGGCATAAAAACATTTACATTAGGATGTTGGTCACTAATCACAGCTCATCACATTGCACTCCAACACAGCTGTGCTGCAGGAGCTTGACACACACACACACGCCTATAGGAACCTCTCTCCATGGGTATCCTGACTGCAATTCCTATAGAAACAACAGCATCCCAGCTTAACACAGGTTTAAAAACCAAAAGCTCTGAAGGTAGGACCGGTTCATTTAATAAATATTAAGACTGCAAGATCACAGTACTCATCTAAACTAATCAGCTGGAAAATCATGGATTTGTTTAAAAATTCACATACTTGCAGGCATGTTATCAGAGATAAGCAAATTCTTATGAATAACAAAGCAGACCAACAAAATTGTCCTCAAGACCCAAAGGCCTTTACATCTCATTGAAGAGCTGTTCTGTGCTTATTCCTTTTCAGGAACAAATCAGGATTTTCTCCTGTTATTTCTGAGGCTGTTCATCATACCATGCTCTTCACTAGACTTCCACCGAAGTCAAGTCAAGCACTTATGAATGATGCATTCATTAAACCAAGCACAATTCCCAAATCTTTGAGAACTCTGAGCATCAGAAGAGAGAACTTGCTTGGTCAACATGCCCAGACAGAAGAAGCCATTCATCAAGGAATTAAACTAGACAGATAGCAAATGGTGGACGACCTTGTGCTTCAGCAACATATTGGCAATGTCATACGCTATTTGGAAAATGTTTTCAAACTATTCAAATCATTGGGTGATTTCTGGTCCCCAGCTGGTATAAATGATGCAGAATGCACAGGCAAAAAAGGCTTAAATACTAAAACAAACAAACAAACACACACACTAAAAAAACAAACCAACACATACATAATCTATCAACAGATAATCTATCAACAGCACTGCTAGCCATAGAAACATGGGAGATCTCCTTCAAATGCAACAGCTAAATGAAGTGCTGCTACTGCTGGTAGCTTGTCTACTCCTGTGCCTCTAAGCTGGCCATCAGCACAAGCTAAATCTAAATCTAAATCTAAATCTGCGCCACCTCTTTGCTTCCTGCTACTCCAGAAAAATTGCTGGTCAAAGGACATTACCAAATGATAGCCCAACAGATAAGCAGGTAAGTATATTGCTTATTCTTCACCTCACCCTAATAGGATTGGAATGATACAGCAAAGTCATTGGAAAATGAAATCCCTGATCCCACTGTAAAATCTGAAAACATTCAGATGGTACTGCCAACTTCTCAGATAAAAGCACGTTGCAGCAGAAACCCCATTAATGAAGATCAGATCACAGCTCTTTGCAGATGATTGCTCTCCAGACCATGAAGCACACTTGTTTGTCTGACCATCTGTGAATGTGTAACAGTTTTCGCTTTTGCTGAGCTTATGCCTATTACAATGCTCTTAATCTAGAAGTAACCCTTTCTGTACTTAACAAGCCTACCTGTAAGGTGAGACACTAAAAACACACAAAATTTGGTTTCTTACTTACCCAAGGAAAAAAACAAAGAAACAAGAAAAGCACAGTTGCAGAAGGTTTCTGTTGTTACAGCAGAAGGCAGCAAGACGAAGCTTGCAGATATGATACACATTTTCCAGTACACTAAATAATTTGTCTAAGATAAATTAAAGCCCATGTACAGTCTTCCTAAAGTAAACTTAGTGCAACAGGAAGTTATTTGGAAAATTAAGCGCCATACTTTTAATGTAAAAATCCCCAGGTGGCCACTCACCTGTCTCCATTGTTACAGAACTGGACTGCAACAACTTTGTCCTAAACAAGGGGAGAAAAATAGTAGTGCTTTGTAAGATGAGACACTCATCCTGAAAGACATTCATCTTATTGCTGAACTGCTATTTAGCAAATTACGCCTTCCTATACATCAACTGTATCACATACTTGTGCAAATTCAAAAGTCACATCCCCTGTTAAAATTTCCCCAATTTTGTGTTAGACATTGCAAATAAATCATAGAGAGGCAGTAAATCCACAGCCCTCCAGAAGGAGCTCAGAGATGCAAAGGATTCCTAGCTCAGTCTCCCTGATACTTGCATGTTCAGGAGGAAGCAGCTATAGCAGCCCTGCTCTCACCTGAGGTTTGCAATTTTTAAATAGAATATTAAAGCACCTGAAAATAATTTTATCCAACAACAACAGAGAAAGCAAACAAACCTTGCTTTTATTTTAACTTTTTAATTTTAGGGAAACTAGCATTAAATTTTAGACTTTTTTTTAATTGTTGTGATTTTATTTTCTTAATACTTGTGTCGGCTATGTGCACTTGCTATTCTTTACTCCCACAAATGTCCCCAACCAAGTGCCCAGCTCAGGACTTTTTCAAGGGTAGACTAACAGCAGTCTGAAGTATTGAAAAGACTTGCAAAAAAAAATCAAAGGAATCAGTTTATTCCAAAGCTGAAGTGTTAAATATAGAAGACAAGCTCCTTCTGGCAAGCTAGATTTACTGACTTGATGCTCTTGATGACTCCCTCCGAAGTTCAATTAATCAATTCAGTCTTCAGCCCTAATGCACAAAATACTATTGAAGCGGGCAGCTGGGCTGTTACAGCGTGAAGATAAATGCTCCATGCTCCTCATCATTGATGAGCTTATCAGTATTGCTATAAGTTGGCCTTTCTGATACACTGTTTACCACAAACACAATAAATAACACTATCATCCTCTGTTCTCAGCAACAATTAAGAAATGAAAACAGATCTGACACTATTTTAGTAACTGCTCTTCATCAGATTTCAATAAAATCAGGACATTCAATGGCTTGAACAGAAACATCAAGACTCAGAAACCTATAAACTAGCATTGAAGGTTGTTATATAGATATTCAGAATGTTTTGAATTTTAATGAGAATCCTTCTGCATCCTCAGAGAAAGGATGCTGTTGAGTTTTCCCTCACTTTCTAAATGACCCAAAGTCTGAAGGCATACTCTAAAACCAGAATTACTCCAGGGTCTTTTTATTACATAGATTTCTGTCACAAATCAAGTTAAATATTCAAGAATAATTAATAGGAATAATTATGTCTTGCATGAAAACTGCAACTAAAACTAAAAACTTAATAGTGTAAACAAAGCCTAAGTTTTTGAAATAAGGTACAGCAGGGGGAAAAGGAAAATTTCCCTTCTGATTTGTCTCTTACCGTGTGAGACTCCAACTCAGCCATTTTCTCTGGAGACTCTGAGCCCAAATAATATATTCTTATCACGTGGTCAGTACTACCTGTTGCAATGAACATGCCACCTAAAACAGATAGTGTTTTTGGTGAGAAGAAAAGTCATCCGAGGAACAACTAATTTCAATTCTTACTTTACTGTCAAAGTGCACTACTGTTTTAAAATGGAGAATTTCAATGTGATAAAAATGTATGTCCTGTAAAGAGAAGTTCACTCTGACAAGTTTTGCTTTAACCTGCACTTCCTCAGACCATATCAACTTTAACATAACAAGGTCTACAACATTTTCCAGCTGTAGGTCTTTGTGACCAAAGGAGGATAAAACTGCATATTACAGCACTCATCTGCTCCTTCTGCTTCCCCCAAACCTTCAGAAATTACCACAGTGCTTTCAGACAGCCTATGTAAAACAAAAGAAGGGGAATCATTTGATATCCTCACTGGCCAAACCAAGTATGGAAGCACATCTTTTCCAAGTGCATGAGAGAAATTATGCATGAAATTACTGCATGAAGAGATTCAAACAATCAGTTTAACTGTGCTGGGATTAACTAAAAAAAAAACTTTGCTATCATTCATATTTATAAAGAGGTAATAGCCCTGTTACCCACCAAAGGAATTACAGTTCAGAAAACGCTTCTCAGCTATCTCACAATGCATACATACCAGAACTGAAAGATGAACAAGATATCTGAACACCAGGCCTGGACCTCTCTGCAAATTTCACAGGGCGATCCCTATATGTGACACAACAGCATTTTTACTTTTCATTACTTTATTCCTGCACTGCAATTCAGGGGGTAAGGTCAGCATGTTCATCCTAAAACTCTTTGTTTCATAATTCATACCTTATTTTGCTAGATTATTTTTATCTGTTTACTAACAAAACCATCATTTTCTAACTAGAAAATATTTAATTTATTAATCATTATATTAACCAACTTAAATCTATTTAAAACCTGGCAAGCCATTTGTCTAATAGAATTTAATTCCTATTAACTGTGGGTTTGAGGACATCTATAGATGTGCATTATTCCAATCAAAAGCAATTCAGTCTTTTCCTGTACACTTTATACAAGGACTTGGTCCTATACACAAAAGCCTTATGTTCTTCCACAGCACAGCCTAGCAAAGCACAGAAAAAAAGAAAAAACGGCCTCACCTCTGTGCTTTAATGCCACAGACTCAGCAATGTATGCAACAAAGTGCTCTCTGCCCCACACGCTGGTATTATGTATGGCAGTCACACCATAGTCATCCAGCAGCAAGTATTATAGCAGAACACATCCCCAAGGAACTTACTCATTGAGAAGGAACATGGCCTTAATTATCCCAGCATTCCCCTCCACTTTAAAATTTCAAATAAATTTGTCCTTCTTTTAAAATAATAATTATCTGAACAGGCTTACTTAAACTTCATGGTGTTAGCATGCCACTGCCAGAAACAGATTGTTCCATCAGCACCAGTAGAAGTGAGGTATCGTGTTGTGCCTTTTCTTGCTGGAGAGAACTGAACATAAAGTTTACAATTCAATCAGCTAATTTCATTCTATATTTGTTAGTACCATTTTAATTCATCAGCTTATGGAAAAAATGTTATTCCTCACCTGTATGGAAGTAATGGAAGCTGAATGGCCCTGCAGGACTGCGACTGGGGCACAGGTTCGAAGACACCACACTCTGACAATCTTATCACAACTGCCTGCTGCAAGCAGCGTGTTCTCATAGTTAACAGCCATGTCAGAAATCTCAGCTGAGTGTCCTCGCAGCGTTGAGAGCAGACGTCCATCGTCCGTAGCCCAGATTTTGACCAAGCAATCATCTGACCCCTAATGCCACAAGAATTTCCAAAGATTATATAAAATAATATACACGTTATGTGTCCTTGATACACACATGGGCTGTGGACAAACAAGTACCTAAAGACCTCAAGGTCATGAACTGCCAGATGAACAACTTCAAGGGGACTCCATATAGACACATCTGAATCTGGGAATCATTTTCTGGTGGCAGGGATTTAGATGTTTGTAATTAGAAGACACATTCATGATTTATTCTAATACACACTGCAAATATAACATCTCTCAGTACCTTCAGTAGTAATAAACATCTCATCTGAAATTTGAATTATTTATTATTAACAGGCACATTCATCTGTGTGACCACAATCAATCCAGTTCACAGATATTTGAACTATTCAAGAATTAAAAAGAACGCCAAATTTGACCCTAATTCAAGCAGAAAAAGAGCAGCAGAATGCTGCATTCAAGTCTCAACCTCTGTTTCTCCAGTGTTCTCTTAGGATTGCCACTAAGCACTCAGGCACATCAATGCAATAACACTAAACATTATGTCAACATCATTTAACTTTAAATTACGTTTTATTAGCTGCACATAAGTTCATAGACAATCAGTTTCAGTACTTCATATAACTGCAGATGAGGAAGATTTTTTTATGGTATAGATAAAAACTGAAAGGCCCTCACTGCAAGCCAGAGTAATTAACATAACAATATCTATTTGACCGGTTCATAATTAGTGGGAAAGCTACTGAGAAAACAAAGGTAACAATTAGCCTTC
This sequence comes from Callipepla californica brunnescens, assembly GCA_023055505.1. Lineage (NCBI taxonomy): Eukaryota > Metazoa > Chordata > Aves > Galliformes > Odontophoridae > Callipepla > Callipepla californica. Next base: position 9,888,790 of record JALIRH010000013.1, read on the forward strand.
CAGGTAAACTGTTGCTAAGTAGCTATCGATAAGAGACAAGGGCAAAGAAAAGCCAACACAGGGATTAGTGTTCACTGTTTAAAAATGAATTAGTAGTTATTAATTTAAAAAATCTGCTACTATTTAAATACATACAAGAAAGACCAAGCACAGCATCACAGAAATGAATGTTAATGTACTCTAACGAAAAACTGAAAATGCTATTCATATATTCATATGAATAGGTACTGACATACTACAGATTCAGAAAGTACATTTAGCAGAGGTGCAAACTGCAGATGAAATAATGAGGCTCTTTATTTGCCACCAGGATTTTACTGAAATTTAAGAGAAGGACTGTCAGAATTTCCAAGTTACCAAACAGTAAGATACAGTTAAAAAAAATAAAAGAATAGCATTAAGGGGTTAAGGCCAAACTCAGCAAGCAGCATGCACAACAATTACAAAGTCCAGAATGATTCAGGCGCCATTCAGCAAGAAAGTTGATTAATCGATAAAAACGAGCACACATTTCAAATAAGAGCTACAAGAGGGCTACCTGGACTGGAACAGCTCTTCTGTAAGGGTTGGCAAGTAGATAGCTAAGTTTCAGTCCTCCAGAACCAGAAGCAATTTTAAATATCAAGACAAGGGAAAGTGAAAACTAATGACGAAAAAGGTGAATTTTCATATATATCAATTTTTTTCTTCCCTTCTTTTCTGGAGGCTGTTTCTGCATCTTAATCAGCAACAAAGAGACTGCTATGGGACTCAAAAAAAAGAGAACCGAACTAAGCAAAGCAACCTTCAAAGAAAAGTAAAATTATCAGACTTACTGTAAAAATTCTTCTCCCACTGCGATCAAAGGCTATACAGTAAACAGAAGATAGATGCCCTAATATCCTCTTGTGCATCTTCATCTGTTGGTAGGTGGATGTTGGGAATAAGTGGCTGAAACGTCCACATCCAGTTAATTGCCGTGCAGAAAGGATATTTACTGGAAGAAAAAAAAGGAATAACAAAAATTAAGACCTGGATTTTGTGTTCAGAACTCAAAGTAAACAAATATTGTATCAATATAAGATTTGTAACAACTTTTATAATCTATAAATTGGAAACTCTGCCACCTTATCAGAACATTCTGTACAGTCTTCCAAGAAAATACACAATCATGAAGGAAGAAGCTTTCAAAACCTTATACAACATGGTATACCTGGTTACCTAATTAATATTAAAGCAAAACTAGGAGTTTGCATAATCACCAGAAGTTATTCCAAGAGTTCAAATCAAGCAACATACATACTCTGTGGATTTTGAAAAATTGGCACTGGTAATACATCATTCCCATATAACAATTACCACAAATTTATTTTTGGATGACATCATTTTTGTTTTTTAACTTGTGATAAAAATAGATTTGGAAATGACCCTAGAGCATATGTCAGGATCAAAGGTTTTCTATATGTTTCCCATAAAGTCTCTCTCATTACTGGTAGTAGAAGCAACCTCCTTCCATTTTTATCATCATATAAGAACATGAAATACACAGCACTGATGGAAAGAGCTCCAGTCAAGAGCACCAAGCACAAAAAAACCCTGTAAGAACAACATCATATTGCTACACTAGGGGTCCTGATAAAAAGAGGCAGAAACCTCAATGTACAAAAGCACGAGGTGGAAATAAGCACTGCTAGCAGATTCGCTGGAGGTGACTATGAACCTTTCCACTAGGAAACGAGAGGAGACATTAAGCATGAAATTGGCTGTGAGGACACACCACTGCAGGAATATCATCATGGCTGTAGAATACAGAAATATACTACTTCTAATCTTTGATCTACTGTTCGATTTGAGATAACTTTTGGCGTTTAGTTTCACCTGTCCTAATTCATACCACTTGAACTTCTGACTTCAGAGTTTTGAGAGCTCTTTCTGAATGCCACTCGAGATACAGCGCTGCTGTATTGGTGGGTTTGCAGAGTGCTTGCAATAGGAGGCTCCCTGCAGATCCCCTTATCTTGTGTACTGCACATTGCAGTAGGCAGGACTTCCCAGGAGCTACGGGAAGCTCTCAAGTGCCTTTCAGCCCTTTAGCTTAACAGCAGAATGAACAACCTGACCCATTTTCTTAATTGGATGATCATACTTTTTACCTGTCTACACACTCACCAGAAAAGAAAAAAGTTATATATATGTACATAAGAGTTACAAACAGGTAACACATTCTGCACATTTACAAGATGGAGGCATTTGAACACAAGCAGAGAGATAAGTAAGGCAGAAAAATGAACTGATCCAGGTTTACAGCAGGTGCTTTTGTTTCTCAGTTTTATGACCTGAAATTTGGGCTATTTTTAATGATTGAACACAACAAAAATGCCACATATTAGCAAAGAGACACAGTAGGATGAAACAAGTACATGTTTGAAAAAATCATCAGGCTCCCACCATGGTGTTTTCGTCAGTCAATATTTGTTTTTCATGCAAAAACACATACTCAGCAGCACTAAAGGAGTAAAATGCACTGAGCCATTAACTTACTATCTGCCTACAATTCAACCAATATCTGATATTACATAGGAACTGTTCTATTATATAGAAAGCACCTCCCCTAGAAAAATGGAGGAAAACGTTAAAAGTTTCATTTCTATCTCTTACAGGAGGGAACAGACATCCCTTTTTGATAAACGCAGAGAAAAGGTACCTTCTGCTTTGCCTACACATAATATTATATTATTATATATTGTTTAGACAGGCCAGCTTAACACCTAACTTCTTAAAAACATAATGGCTCAGTTTCCCCACCAATGGAGACCTTGTCAGGGCAATGAAGAGATGTAGCAGCTGAGCAACACTGTAATTCTGCTGTGCCTTTCACTGCACTCAAACACACAGTAACAGTGTACCTGCCTTGGAACAATTTCAGATGGCTGTGAACACTTTTAACCACACACACACACAAAAGAGCATGAACCAAAAAGGTATTTCAATACATTCCAAATAATCACAATACTTTCTGTGGACTACAGTGTTCACTTCTGGAAATGTAACTCACACAAAGGACACACCATGCACAAGGTGTAACAACAGCCAGGGACAAGAGCATCTTTGAACAAAAAGAAGGAAGCATTCAGTACACCCAATTCTCACTGTAAAAAAGCTAAGTACATACCAGAAATGTGCCTCTCACACACAAGGCCATCACTGAGATTTCGATGTACCTACACTTCATAAATGCTCATTGCCTTCAAAGGAACTGCAAAGTAGAACTCATGAACACCTCAGAAAATAACAAACCATACACAAATCTACTGCTCATATTTTTTGGTAGAAGAATAATGGGTGTAACAGCTAAGTACAAGATAAAGAGCCCTGGGAAAACTGTCCTCTTTAGTACAATGAAGTTACTGTATCCAAAGCCTAAAATCATTAAAAGAAACCTGATTCCTGCAGGGAGAATTAGCAAAGTAGTACCTCTAAAAACTCTGAACACATCTAATCAGCTGGAGCACTTCGTGCCATACCAGGCCTAACAGCTGCCAGGTCCAGTCCTCTTCCCCTTACTATTTATCCTAAGAAAAGCTTTCAAAAGGGTCCTGATGTTATGTGATACTAACAGTGAGCGTATCTACTTTTTAAGAAATGAAACAACTTTTTTTCTGCAAACAGAACTGCCTTCTCAGATGCACGGAGAGATGCCATGAACCTTGGTGCTGCTGATAGCCTTTCACCAGCCAAAACATTCCTTACTTGTAACCTTCACAGTCTCCAAAACACTCCCTACCACCACACAGAACTTGTCACACTCTCACTTTGGGAAGGAGAGTTTGCTGACCTCAGAATAAGTCCAGGTTTCATGATGCTTCTTGCAACACACTGGTGGGGATGTAGACTCCTGACTCCTGGAGGTGGGGAAAGCCCTGGCTTACAGAAGCCCAACCTGCAGAGCTAGCTTGGGGTGCCATGCAGTAAGACATGCATTTTTCTGCTTCTCACAGCCCTCGGTCCTTGAACATGCATGCTTTCCAAAAAAGAAACCTACACTTCCAGTGTAAGTACAGGTATCACAGCAGCAAGTTCAGGGGACTCAAACACACTGTAGAACAGTAATTAATAAGTGGCAATCTGTACTGCTAGATATGACACAACAAACGTAACGTCAGGCCTGAAGGCTGGGCACCTCTCAAGGTGTGCACAGGAAACATATCATGAGCCTGGATTTCACATGGGAAACACACGGTTGGCTCACTCATGCCAAATACTTCCTCAAAGAACAGATGTGTCACCACATTTCCAGTTTTTCAGAGCTACTGACTTCATGGAACTTCATTCAGTTCCACCACCACAAAGTCTGCAAAGAAACAGACTGAAAAGCCACACTCATCTACTTCAGCATGGTACCCTTCTGGCAGCAAGCTTAAATCTTTATCACTAGAACAGAAACGATATCAGAACACTTACACCCACTATTTCTATGCCTGACTTACCTGTCTGCACAGTGGTTTCATTTCATGACTGCACATGATGCTGGGCATCCATCCCCTCAGCCCAACTACTTCCAGAACTTCCTTCAGCTTCCATAAGTGCTTCCGGAAGCCTCCAGGCTTCTGACTGACTTCCTGACTGCCCCAGGCTGACTAAGTCAGCACAGCACAGAAATTCACAATCATGCTGAAATACTAAACAGCTTGCGCGTAGTTCTCTGTTTAGTGTTTCAAAACAAGGCACATACACTGCAGCACTGTCCCCCCCCCCCAAAAAAAAAAATCCCACTTAATTTTGCACAAACATGACTGAAAAATTTCTTTACATCCTCTTCAGGAACAGCCATTGGCAACACCAAAACAAAGTTTCTGTCTCCTGCACACCTTGAGAACAGGACATTTCTGTATCTCTAAACTTTGTCTATATTATTCTATCTAACTGGCAGCTTATATACCTACACCAAGGAGAACTGCACTCTTCAAGAAACTGGTATTTACAGAAAGGAATTTCTGGCTATAAAGACTCGTTCCCACATGACACTTTTGTGTTTCTTAATAGCAGTTATGGGAAAATACCAAAAACAACAAAACATTCTGTTCTCTACGTCACTGACCAGTCACCAAGCAGGTAGCAGAGACCTTTGTCATGATAGCGTGACAATGCTGAATTCCAATCATCACTATGCTTCACCAATGACACCACATATTCCAAAAAAACTCTTACCAGAGCAGTGATCCAGAAGCCATTATGGAAATACAATTTCTACAGAAACTGAGGTTATGAAATCAATCTATAATCCATCTTATTAGAAGTCCACCAACCTAAGTGCTAATTTTAAAGTAAATTCAGAACCAGCCAAAAAGAATAAATACAGAGATAGGCACAGAAGTAACATTACCAATACATGGAAATAGTTCCTTGTTTTGTAAGTTAAGAAGTATAGCTCAAATTACCTGACAAAAGCAGGAAAGCTACCAAGGTAATAGTTAATTATGAACAAGATCTAGGCAACTATCCATTTCTTTTTCATACAGAAGACTCAGATTAAATTTGTTTTTCTGTCACTGTTGCCAGAATAACACAGACCTTATACAAAGTGTGCTACTGATTTCAACCACAAGCAGCCTCAACTTTCTCACTTCTGTGTCAGGTAAAGGTTAATTTTCAGTAATGAGAGACAGTGAGAAACTGCAGAAACATAAACAGAGGAACAGACACTGTAGAAGTAGAAGGTTGCCACCACAATCCCTGCATCTTTAGAGGAGAAATGGTTGGGAAGGAGGATGGAATCTCCTTTAAAAAGATAAATTATTTCCAGAGATTAAACAAGGATTGTGTTCAGGAAAAAATTAAAAAAGAAAAAACCACTATCCTAGGTGCCCTCAGCATCCTGATTTTTAAGTTACATTAATCATGCTAGTTGGATGGAATTCAACAGAAACACTTCCCACTAGAGATTTCCTCTCAGCAGATAACAGAAATGCACATGAATGAATCCCCTAACAAATCAGGGGAAATCCATACATCTGCACAAACACTCACACGGTAATCACAGACAAAATACCCTCATATGAAAAGAAATCACGACAGAGAGGACTTATATTTATGCCTGCAAGAATCAAGTTTGTTTGCTGTAAAAACAGTTAATGAAAATTTAGACCATACTGGAAAAAAATGTTTCAGTTTAAGCAAAACAGAGCTCTTTAATGATAAATGAACTGAATGCATACAAACACCTGAGTTCCATACAAGTTCTTTACTCAACTGAAAGCAAATACGAGTGTTGGTTTGGTGAGTATTTCCTTTTATAGAAATGATGTTTCAAGTAGTCTGCTTTCTGTCATAACTGAAATAAAATGAATTCTTAAGACACTGAAGTTTTACCTGGGAAGCAGGTGGTTTACTCTGGCTAAGGACCTTGAATGAAAGATTGTCTACATGCTCCTGAGACCACGCCTATTCAATCATACAGGCACATGCACTTATTACACAGGTGTATCATAAAAAATAGATTAACGTCTATTTTTCTCTAAACAGGAAGCTGACGTGCAAAGCCTTTTAACGTGGACACAATGTTTTAGCACATGTACATATATTATAGAAGGCTATAGCCAGAACAGTGCAAAAACAGCTATCCTACAGTCAGTGAGATCTGGTTTTTCGGGCTTTTTTTTGTAGATTAATTAATGATGACATTTCAAAAAAGTCACTAATGAAAAACCAGAAAGAGTAACTTAAAGATGGACCACTAATAAAAACACAGGGAAGGAAAAACCATCTCATTTATGTATCAAAACTCACCCACGTTCGGTGGTTTCCCATAATTTACAGGTAGTTCGGGAGGCCGGCCCCTGTGGAGAGCTGCAAATGCTGATCCCTTCCATAGTGTATGCCTGAAATCTGCATGGGAAAGATTAACAGCAGGTTAGAGAAATGAACAGCCAAGCCAGGCCCAACTGACCTATCCTTCCTAGAAGTAATAGCATCAAGCAACACTCCCAGCATCCTCATCTGTCATTTCTCAGCCTCCAGGCTCAGCTGCTCTCATGGAAAAACAAGATTCACCTTTTTAAGTAGTCTGTCAGAAATTTAAGTGGGGGAAGTTGTTACGCTGATTTCTCGTACCTAAGCAATACGACCGTAAATGTTTCTAGCTTGTTTTTGTTTCATTTTGGTGAATAGCGTCTAATCTACTGATAAGAAAAAGAGAACAAAAAAAGTACATGCACTCTGTACTGAGGCAACACTGAATTCTGGTGTGGTTTTAGTCCTTCTGGAATCCCACCACATAGAGGATCTCTCGTCACAAACTGTACATTTGAGAATACGCTCACATACATTTTCTCCCTGAAAAGGCTTTTTTTTTTTATTAAATCTGCTTTCTTGCAACTGGTGGCAATATGTCTTATCTTCTGATACTCCTCTGAACCCCTGTGCCCCTCCCCCCCAGAACAGCTTTTAAAATGCAGACTGTTTTCTTTAAAGGCACTCCAGCTACATGCTGCCAACTGGCCTCAGAGAGCCTTCTCTCTAGAACAATAGCAATTTTTCTGAGACTGTTCAGAGAGCCTCAGAAATTAGACCTGGACTTCTTCCATTTCTGGCCATCTGGAGGGGAGAAATGAGCTGCCATGGTGAATAAGAACTGAAACAGAAGGACAGTGCCACAGATTGGTAGATCTGCGTATCACCACCTAGATCTCTGAATATGCTGTGCACAAGGTTATGTGACTCAGAAAGACTCCTGAGAACACCTTCTGGTTACAGCCCAAATTGTGCCACAGGGCATTATGATGCTGCACCTTAAAAACAGCACTTATATTTCCAGAATTGATCACTATAATTCTAAATGGTAATGGTAAATGGAAACTTCATTCTGAAGCACAACTAAGGGTAAAAAAAAACTGTATGTGTCAATATTAAGAAAGATACATGCACAAAGTGCATGCCAAATAGCACAACATCACAGCACCTTTCTTTCCTTAATGAAAAAAACACCACCATAAATCCAGCAGAATACCCTTTGCAAGAAATTTGTCACTTAACAAGCACTACACATGTCAGCAATTCACCTAGCCTCTGTTCCCTAATTCCCAGAGACTATCTCCCAGCACAGATATGTTCATTTCCATGTTTTCTTCTAAGAGGAAAAGCAATGTGAAATGAAGAAACGTTTTGCTGCAGACCTCCCTGCAAACCTGAAGGTCTCCAATTAAAACAAAACATAGATTCATCCCCCAAACATTGGGTAAGTGATTGCAGATACCACATCCATCGGGTGATCTCAAACGGATTAGCAAAAAGCTACCATCCTGGTTATGCATCTGAGTCTGACTTCAGTGCAGAAAATTAAGTGCTGAATTGCTACTGAAACAGGAAGGTCCAGCTCTCCACCCCTGCTCCTCTCTCAGGAGGATGCTCCTGCTGCCTTTGTCACCTCCAGCGCTCTGATCCACGAGCTCATTTAATTCAGGACTATACTAGTTTTGCAACAGTTCAGCTATGAATCAGCACACCATATGATCAGACGAGTTCTGGCTCCTACAGGGGAGAAATAGCAGGGAGGGGAGAAGGGAGGAACCACTCTTTTCAATAGCAAATGGCTCTCAGATCCCCTTAGTTATAACACAAAAGCATGCTTTCAGGAACATTATCACAAGCAGAGGAGTTTTTCAGAAGGTCTAGATTGGTGTCCTATTCATGAAAGGCACGGGGGATTTTGTTCAACTTAACTTTTTTCAAGGACAAGTGGGAAATTATCATCAAACAATGTCTCTCCTTCTCCAACCCTCTAACTGCTGTCCCAAATACCTCCCTACCCTTCAACCTGTCTGCACAGCCAGACAATCAAATAACGGAACACATCAGCGTGAAAGATAGCCCAGCAAAATGTATACTGTGGTAGGTTATTTCAAACACACACGTTTATGTATTTGGAAAAATTCATTTTTTTTTCAGGTGGATCATCACACTGTTGACTCAAATACCAGTCCAACAAGCTGGGGAGGGAAAGAAGTAACAAGATAAGGCAATAATAGACATACAGATGGCATTCCCAGTCAAAGAAACTGTCACAGAGCCAGCAATAACTGCATTTTAGTGAGACCACAATAAGCAAGCAGGAGCTGAAAAGCAGAGAAGATAAACCAGGGTTTACACAGATACAGATAACACAATATGGACTGAAATAAAAGGTTTTGCTCCTCAGAACAAAATGCAGACAGACGCAAATTGAAACTCTTACCTTTTGCTGCCCTTAACAGAGACTGCCGCCCCACACCGAGCAAGGTCTGCACACCTAGGACGCTCTGTGGGATTTCCTTGTCTAAAAGCGGTCCGAGTCTCTCACAGATCCTAAGAAGATAATCCGGAGGGATGTGTGCATTGACAGCCACCTAAACATACAGATAACACAGGTATCTGAAAACGGTTCTATTCTCGCTTCTGCTAGTATTTCTTTTTTCTTATTTATATTCCTATTCAAATATTTAAAATCGTTACTTAAATAATTTCTAAAACGAAGATGGGGAGAGGAACCTCAAAATTAATTATACGTAAGATATCTTTCAATGTGTCACAGACTACGGAAAAAGTCAAGATAGAAAATCAAGGCAGTAATAGCTAGATTTGTAATTTAGAACACTGTTTAATAACAAACAAAAAATCCCTGAAACACAGCATTCTCAGTGCATTAGTCTGATCAAATGAAGGATTGCCCGGGGGCTTTTCCAGTCTGTTTTACCCTTCAATTTATTCTTCTTACATGCATTGTGTTTTGCTTAGCTGAAAAACCCTTGCCTTACATTCACTGTAAGAAGTGCACGTACAAAGCCTGAGAACCTTAAATGTTATGCTTAGAGCAATACCCAGTCCCTATTTGATAACTTCTAGGAATAGCAACTTTCAGACCCTCATGTGTCAGCTTCTCATTTGTTATCCTGAGAAAACATTCTTCCTTTTCTGCTTTTGACAGGGACTGTTTTCTGCGGGGACGTGAGATAGCTTCCCCGACAGTCCATCCAAACAATAAATGAGCTTTGCTGCCTTATCTAGAGTGCCCTGCACCTGCCTGACTCCTACTACAGCCACCAGCTGCCAACAAAAATATGTAACATCACAGCCCATCTGGCTCCTTCAACCTGGGATGCAGAGCTACAACCATCTCTTTTCTAAGATCAACAGCAGCAGGCCCTCCAGCTTCTGGGTACCCGTGGCTGAAGACAGAGAAAAACACTGAACTGGAACTATTTACAATTGCCGTATCTGTTGCAACATTATGAAGAATAAAATGATACTAAAAAAGGTTTGTTTGTTTGTTTTCCCAAGCCACAAACTAATGTCAAGTAATACTAAAGCCAACCTGAAAAGGCTAGAACAGCATGCTCTGTAAAGAAACAGCAGCAGGCACACGCCTATGCACACACCTCCTCCCAACCAAACACTGCAGCTGGGTCCAGTCGCACCCAATGCTGGTGAGGAGCTCTAAGCACTCTCCAGCAATGCAGGTCCCTCCCTACAGCGCAGGACAAGTTTTTCCCAGCCTGACTACTCAATCAAGTTTCCCTTGGCATCAGCCCCAGTGCTCATCTATCACACTGTGAGCTGTTTCAGTTCCCCAGGCTCAGAGAGCATTCAACCCACAGAAGGGAAAGCATTCTGCAGAGCTGACTGATTCAGACAAGTGTCAGAGCTGGTGGAAAGAAAAACAGAGGACGACTTCTTTCAACAGCAGAGCATCACCAGACAGGTCCAGCTACCCTGTTCACCCACACCCCCAAGGGAATGCCCCAGCTCAGCAGAGAGAGCAGCAGGCAGCAGGAAAGAGGAACAGACAACCATTTCTTTGAGGTGTGCTGCCAAAATACTATTGGTTGAGCTGTGTCATCACAGGCTTTATTACCACATGTCATTGGGAAATGGTTCACCCCAATTGGGCAGCAGCAGTGGTGCTACCAGGGCCCAGAGCAGTGAGTCATGACGCATAATGTCATCACCACATCGCAAGCAGGATCAGTGCTGTCCCATAAACCCACGAGCAAGATTTTAACCAAACGAACCATGGCCTTTTCTAATGACGCACACAAGGTATTATTTAACTGAAACCAACTCGAATGCTCCCAATCTGAATGGCACAGTAAGGCTTCACCACGCAACCTCTCAGTCACTGCATGCCAAAGATCTGCAAGGCAATTCCATGTGAAAGGCAAGCTCCTCCAAAGCCCTGGGCTTTGTAATTCTGCAAGAAATATAAACGCAATGACTACGTTAGCACAGGCCCACATCACGACTTTCCTATTATGAGCACTGAGGATGAAAGGTACCACGAATTCCATTCCATGCTGAGAAGCTTGTGTAGCCATTCAAACGTGCTGTTTTTTTTTCCCAAAACCATACAGTTCCAAAACAATCTTAGTAGCTACCCAATTGTGCAGCCAGTGAAGTTCAGGATGTAATTATGAATTGTCATTAGTTGTAAATTACATGATATAACAGTAGCCAGAATGAGATACAAGAATTATCTGAACTTTTCTGTTTGTCCATCATTCTTATCTTTTTCTAAATTATAAACACATCAATGGTAAAAAATGCTTTGTTACTGTGTGCTAGCCTCCCTTCACTATGTAAGGGGTGGATCTGAAACAAAGGCAATCTAAAGAGACAATATGCAATTTATTAAATTCAGAGTATGAAATGCTCTTTTATATCTCTGATAATTAGTAGCACGTGTCTTAGTCAACAGCTATCAATTCCAGCAGTTATTCAAGCTTAAAAGATTAAAAGAAAACTGGTAACCAATTCAGCAAAAAAACCTTCCATTTCAATTTTAGAGTAGAAAAAAACCACCACTCCTCTCTCTGGAAACCTTTCAGAAAGGCTGAACCATTCTCTCAGCGTATCACAGCGAAACATATCCCTTTTCACTCAGGGACGTACTGTTTGAAGTCTCGATGCTATTCCACGTCTGGAGAGAGGTGTTGGATTAAGCCTGGCAGCAGATATCCTGCAGTGGAGACAGAGCCTGGCTCTACTCATACAAAGCACACGTTATTCAACAAGAACTGACTGACTCAGTACATCTATTCAGAAGCAGAATGCTACTTGGTTGCATAAAGGTCTTTGCTTTAAGGTAGTTTTTTCTGGTTTTCTTTTTTTCTTTCTTTTTTTATTTTTTATTTTTTTTAAATAGAATAGTGAAGGGAGTGAGCACCAACACATCTGCAGACCCGCCAACATTCAAAGATCAAAGATGGATGCACCAGAGCTCCGAGCATGTGGCAGCTATCTGCAGATGATTTGTCTGGGTGGCTGAGACGCTAAGCAGCTCAGGACACAGACATCTGGCTTCTCCCTGCCAGACCAGGAGAGCTGACGAACCCAAAGCTGAGCCAGAGCTAAACCAGCATCAGGGAGCTGCCGATGCAGCTAGATCTCAGCGCTCAGTTTTATTAGATTGTAAACTTTCCTCAGCAACATTTAATGTGGAGCATGTTGCACAGACTGGGCGCATATCAAAGCAATCATTCCCTTTATTAACACGCCCTACCCATCAGCTCTGCCACCTGCAATCAGAACCATACCACACTAAAGAGGAAAGGCTCCACGGCTCTCCTTCCCCTGTCATTTACACGTTTCTACAAACCACAGCAGCCTAAGTGGCCCCTAATCTGTATATTAATATTGTTATTACCAAACAGCTACACAGGCAGACAGCAATAGAAGTCAATTCTCCTGGAGAATTTTTTCCATAGTAACTTCCAACTAAAATGCTTAAGCTGCAGCCTGGAGCAGAACAAGCAATTTTGTTTTCAGGTTCCCAAAAGAACTTGAAACAAAACTCTCGCCTCTCACCTCTGTGTGAGAGAGCTGTACACAGATTTTTTAAATCATCCCAAAATGTAAAGCTGCAAACACATGGCTGAGAAAAATGACACCTCCCAGATCAGATTTGCATTCAAAGAACAGAAAAAAGCAGAGCTTAACATCAGCTGCAGCCACACCAGGCACTCCACCTTTTTGCCATACAGCAAAATTAAACACCAGCGGGCATATTAACACCTCCCCAGACACATTAGAAAGTATCTTTAGAATATTAAAAATTATTTTTGGGAAACAAATAGAAAATTAGAGGAAAAAAAAGTAAGATACCAGTAATACAGGCCAAAAACATGCTGAACAAGGAGCTTTTAAAGGACTGCTTTAAAATAACTCAGAAGAGATGAAGACATGCTAAGTGAGAGCCAGTTCTACACACATACTGGGATAATGTATGTATATATACTTATATAGAGAGAGAAAGATGTGTGTGTGTGTGTGTGTGTGTGTGTGTGTGTGTGTGTGTGTGTTGATATAAAAACAGTTTTGCCTTTAGATGCAACAACCTTATGCAGGTTAAAGTATCAGAGCATGAGATTGCCACAGCACCATGGAAAAGCACTCCAACAAAGCAACTGCACAGGTCTTATAGATCTAAAAACTCAAATAATCGAGCAAAGTCAGTCCGTCCTTCTGAAACCCCCACGTAAACAACTGCAGGTGAATGCAACGTAATCACAACAGCTTGAACTAATATGCAAATATGCTGCTACAGAGATAAGCAGCTCCAAATAAGGAACTGCCACTGAAGTCACATCAGGGCTAGGAGAAAGTCATACCCCTAAACCTGTTCGTGCTTCTGACGCTGGAAGTATTACAACATAATCTCGGAGTGCTAAGAAAAGAGTCCTCACTGGGCAGCTAAGACACGAGCAAGAGGCTTTCTGAGCCCTGAAACAAACAAACAAAATCCCCTGGTATTACTGCTGACAGTTTCTCCTCCCAAGAACGGTTCAATAAACAGGAAACAAACAAACAAAAAGACAAGTCATTGGGATTACTACTCATAATGAGATGCCTGTGTTCTCAGGGTCTGGAACGAGATAGCTCTGAAACATCTCTTTAGGGAGGACCAGGAAACATTGCTTCAAAGCACTAACTCAATCTGATGCAAAAGCACAAAGTGGAGGGAAGGTGCAGAGCAAGGGGGGCTTTGGAAGGCCTCTTCCCACCAGGTCCTGGGGCAGGAAGGCAGCTGTGCAGCAGCAGCATGGTCGTAACCTCCGGGCAGCTGCACCACACTGCTCTCATCTGCCAAAATAACAATCGATTGAGAATCAATTGACAACTCTATCAAAAAGCAGCAGAGGAGACCAGGAGGACCAAGGCAGCTGAGCAAGCAGGAAATTACTCAAGACCTCTAATATGGAATCTCAGCAAAAGGAAGCGCAGACACCGGACTTTCACAAGATGTCAACAATATGTACATACACAGAAACTCAAAAGCCATTATCCACTCGATTTCCCCTTGGAGAGTGGGTTGGAACTATCACACAGCAGATGACATTTTCCTGAGGTGACAAAACTGTACTAACTCTCTGCTGCTAATTCTGGGATTGGCAATATCTATAAATAATGGCACCTCAGATTCACAGCTAGTTTTAAATCAATGCAGATGGACGAGGCAGAAACTCAAAGCCAAATCCCATAAGCTGTTCCATACTAGTGAAGCCATCCGCAGATACAAATTCTCCACTCAGATACACGGCCCAGCAACAGCTGATGTTCTGTTTTTCCTAAAATTAAGCTTAACTTCAGCACAAAGAACAAAACAGCCTCTGCCAGAATAGACAGTCCTTCAGAAAGTTCTTGAAAACCAGACCAGTCATTTTTATCAGGAATAAATAAAAATAACTACCAAAAACTGTCCACTGGAGACTTCTCTGATAATCTAAAGCAGCTCAGCTCAACTTGTCTGCTCGGCAGCTGGCTATACATTAAGCTGTTGTGGTTAATTTAAAATAGAAGTACTAATTGTGTGCAAGTCTGACATACCTAAAACCTTCATAATGAAAGCAAGGACCCTCCCCTTTACAAGCATGTTTCGTGTCCCAAGACCACCAGCAGCCAACAGCAAAGTAAAAACCACTTGGAACACACAGACCTTTGGGGCACACCTGGACAATTAACTAGACAGGCAGCCACATGCTGCACATAAAAAGTGCTCCAAAGTGGAAAAAAGCAGGAAACGGAAAGGGAACACAAATGCACAACGTGCTCATACTCTCTGCATGGCTTTGCTTACTAGATACAATTCTTACTACTGTATCTTCAACTATTCTCCTGCCTGGTGGGCACCTGACATTTAAAGTCAAAGACTAAGTTCAAATAAGAAAAAGAAATCTCTTAACAGAGAGATTTTGGATCTTGACTGAAAGCTTGAGGGACACAGGAGCAAGCATTAACTAGATAAAAGCCACATGGTTGGTGTTTGGGTTGTTCCATCTTTATCCAAAAGCCCTCAGAGCAATAGCACACTCAACAACAAGAGCATCAGCAAACTCTCACAAAAATACCAGCTCTAGACTGAATGGTTTGCCATTCTCAGTCTAAGTTGAAACATCAGCAATTTGAACAATAAGTTCTTTGTCAGATGTGCAGGAGCAGAATATTGGGCAAGCAAGCAAACAAACAAACCTAACTACTCTGGGTTTGCAAATCTCTCTTTTTGCTCAATTATCTCAGGCCTGCCTGCCCAGTGCAGTTGCAACACAAGGCCAAGATTGTAACTGACTGCCTTCCTGCTTCTAAGTGGTCAAACAGGAGAAATGGGTAGAAAAAGCTTCATCCCTGACTGCTAGCGTCAGTAATTAATTTTTTGTTCACAAAGTGAGCTAATTAAAATGAAGTTCAGAGTTTTTTCTTCTCCACAGCCCTAGCTTTGTTCCAAACGTTACATTCAGACATCCAGCTAGCACAGAAGTCAAGTAGTTCAGGTTAATATACAATCATATGTATCCAAAGGTCCAAACTCCAGATTCATCAGACTTTAAGCAGAGAGGGAAAAAGGCTTTCCTGCCACATCCTTGACAGCAAAAGCTTCAGCCTGTGGATTAACTGAAGCTCAGCTCATCCCATATAGCATCAACCTGTCCTGCTGTAACCATTAGCTCATGGTCCTGTTCCTTACTGATTCATCACGTTAACCAACCAACCAAAACTAGAAAAGAGATAATCAAAAAGGATAATTGTTGATTAAAATAAAGAAAAAAATCTTAAACTTGACTCTGATAGTTCTGTGCACCAAGAAGTAACTTCCCATTAATTCCGAGCCTCGCTTTACTCCAATTTGTTTCCTGCTTCTGAAAATATTAAGAGTATGGCTTCAGTAGCACCACCTAACACAGAAGAAAAGGCTTTAACACTTTCCTAGCTCACAGAATGAAGGAGAAAAACATAAACACAATGCAACCAATGAAGCAAAACAGTCTGAAATCAGACTTCACACTGCTGCTGTTAGCACTACTCTCCAGGTGCAGGCACAAGCCAAACCTGAACCAGCCTGATGTTAGATTTCGGATCCTCTAGGAAAATGGCACACGGCACTGAGATTTATTGAATGCAGTACTTACTCTATTTCTGCTCACTCAATAAACAGCCCTGGAATTATCCACCAGAGGTATGACGAAGCACAAGCAACTTAAATTCTCAGTATGTTTTGGAAAGGGAAACCCAGCAGGTACCAACGTCCCATCTCGCTGCCAAGAGCTCTCCCACCTGCATCTGAACAGCTAAAATAGCGCTACAATGGAAAACCAATCGCAACACTCGTGCCCAAAGCCCTCACGGCCACGGAGCTCTATGAGATGGGAGCGCGGAGCTCCTTCGGGTGCGGGGCGGGATGCTCTCGGTGTGGCAGTGCGGCTACGGCCATGCTGACAGGCAGCCGGGTGCAGGGTCAGCGCTGTCACCGGAGCCACGGGCAGAACGACAGGGCCGCTTTTCCCTCCGGCCTTCAGCAGCCGTGCCCGCCCCAGCGGAAGGCAAAGCCTTCCTCGGCAGCAGGCACCCACACGGGTTAGACCACCGCAAGCAGCCTCTCCTCAGCGTATGTCACACACGCGCAGTGTTTTCAACACCGCGCTGCCCGAGCAGGACCCGGCGCAGGCCGCACTCGTAGCCCGGCACCGCGGGGCGGCCCGCCGCCCCCGAGCCCCCCGCCGCCCCACCAGTTCCTCTGCGGCGCCGGAGCCAATCAGCCGCCTCCTTGCATCGCCGCCCGCGCCGCTCCGGCTTGTAAGGCGCGGCGCCATTCGCCAGGCCGGGCCCCGGTACGTGCCCTCGGATAACCCGCCCCGGCCCCACAATAGCGCGTCGCAGTCAGCACCCCCCCCCACCCCGCCGCCCCCCCTTCCCGTTAAGCACCCCCCCCTCCCCCACCAGCCCGGCCCGGCCTCGCCGCCCCGCTATGCCCCGGCTGCCCCGGCCCGGTGGCGGCCTGATGTGCGGCGGGGCGCAGCCGTCGAACGGGGCGGGGGGAGCGCCGGGCGTGGGGGGTGCGGGGCCGCGGGGAAGCCGTCAGCGCGAGGGGCTCACCAGGTCCTCGAAGCTGCGGCGGTGCTCCTTGCCCTGCCAGTCCAGGCGCCGGGGGATCAGCTGCGGGAGGGAGACGGGGGGGAGAGAGAGAGAGAGGGAGAGAGAGAGAGCGGGAGGAGGGACGGAGCCGGCGGTCAGACCCCTCCCCGGGCGACCGAGGGCAGCCGGCCCCGCTCCGCGCCCCCGGCCCGGCCGTACCGCAGCCCCGCGGTGCCGGGAGGGGCCGGGCCGGGCCGCGCCGCGCCGTCCCTTACCTGGTGCTCCTCCAGCTCCTCCACCAGCACCTGGGGACACACACAGCACGCACACAAAGGACGTGAGTCCGGAGCCCACGGCGCAGCGCCGTGTCCCCCTCCCCACCCCGCCCCCCCCTCCCCCCAACCGCCGTCCGCCCGCCGCAGTCCTGCCCCGTCCCTTCTGCTTCCCTTCCCGGCCGCTCTCCCCGTCCCGTCCGTTCCGCTCCCTCCCGGCCCGGCCGGCCGGCAGCCCCGCTCACCTGGGCGGATTTCTTGCAGGGTCCGGACTGCAGGAACCTGGCGATCAGGTAATAGAGCTCTGCGTCGGGACAGGGAGGGGAACGGGAGAAGGGGACACGGTTACAAAGCGGGCGGACGGCGGCGGAGCCCCCGCGGCCAGCGCTACCCACCGGCTTCCAGCTGGGTCGGGGCGGCCGCTGTCGCCATCCTCCTTAGGAGGCCCGAGGGGGAGGGGAGGTGGCGGATCGCGCCCCGCGGATTCGGCGCTCCTACAACGGCCGAGCGCCCACGGAGGAGCCCCGCTGCCCGTGCGCGGCGTTCCCCCCGCTGCCGTTCTCCGCCGGCTTCATGGCATCGCCGTTCGCCCCATAGATAGCCCGGCCCGGAGAAGGCAACCGCCGAGCTGGGTGCAGGGAGCGCCGCCGGCCGCGCGAGGGCGCTGCGGAGCGGCTGCGGGCAGCGGGGAAGCGGCGGGGCGGAAGGGCCGGGCGGTGACGCGGGGCGCGGGCCGGGCGGGGAGGGGACGGCGCGCTGAGGCCGCTGGGCCCCGCGGGCCGCGGCAGCTGGGGCGGCTCGGGCTGCGCGTGTGGAAAGCGCGAGGACACGGAGCGGCCTTCCGTTGGGATTGGGGGTGGGAAGGGGCAGGGCTGAGGGCCCGGCTGGGAGAAGGAGGCCGAGGGGAAGCTTTTATTCGATGTTATGGGCGTGTAACGCGCAGAAGGTGCAGGAAATAAACTTCTTCAGCTGTGCTCGTGGAGTTGTTTCCTGTGAAGGAGGATCTTTAAGCGGCCGAAAGCACACACAGAGTGCTGGTGGCCTTGCACAGCTCACACTGCCACAAACACGAAGGTGCTGGAGGCAGAATGCTGGGCTTTGGGCACCCACAAAGCACCCTTGTGATAGCATCACTGGGAAATCCGCCGTAAACACAAAGGTCCTCAGGACAGCATTCAATTTCAGGTGCTCAAGAAGTGCCCTTATACTCCGTTAACATAAGTGGGAGCTTATCAATACGTGACACCTGTCATCATCAGCACCTCGCAGTGTTTCAGCGGGGCTGCTCTTGTGGCGGTCCTTAACATAACACAGTGTGATAGATAAGAAGCTGGGCTGCAGTGGCTTTACTAGGTGAGGTGTTTCTCGTGATGGTAGAGTAGCCGGAGTTGAAGAGGACCCACGGGATCGCTGAGCCCAGCTCCCACTCTTCTCTTTGCTCACGGTCGGTGCTTCAGGAGCTGAATCACAATAACTTCCTCCCAGTGTCCAGGAAATAAAGACATGGATTATGCAGCACCTGTTCTCTTCAAAGAAAATAGTGCACAACATCGATCTCCGTAGATATTCTCAAGGAAAACAAGTAGTTTTTCCAGAGGAAGCATCCTGTTCAAGCTTCAGAAATGTATTTTACTTCAGCAATAAGTTGCTAAACTATGAAGTGAATCGACAGCATTCCTTAACATACAATTATGTTTTGGTACCATAAATACCTGGCATTTGGTGTTCGAATTTCCTGAGCTTTGGCAGTGTAACAGTCACCGTCACAACTGAAAAACAAAACGAGGCAACCCATTTTCATGCTTTGAATACCAAGAGCTGAATCATAGTAAATCTATGCAGTTGACACATTAAGAATAAATTAATTTTCACATGTATTTATAGTGCGTATGCATGACTAGACACTGTGGAGTGCTGTTTCAGAGCTCTTCCTGCTGTTACCACAAGGATGCAGCCCATCCTGCTGGCAGCCTGCTCTCAGGATGCTTCAGGATGCCAGAACAAGTCAGCTGTGTGACATCCAGCTGCTCTGCGTGACTCACCTACACCTTAATACAGGTGTGGAAGTTGTTTGTGGCAGGCTCTTGCATTAGCTGGCTGAGGCAGAGACTTCATTTTCTTCTTTATTCTCCAAAGCTCTCAAGCTGCTACTGAGAATGTAAATAGATGAAATAAAAAAAAAATAAATAAAGCATCCCTACTTACCATCATGGCTCTCAGATTTTTTTTTATAAGTCAGATTCATGGTCATCACTTAAAGAGATGTGGGGAGCAACCTTCCTAAGCTGTTACCTCGGATCTAGGGGCTTTCCATTATTAAGAACTCTTCCAGCATGGCACCGGAGCCTTTGAAGTTAGTCCTGCTGTTCCCGTGGGAGTTTGGGTGTAAAATAGTTCTGGAAACAAATTACCTTCCAGGAAAAGAACCTTCTCATATTCTCTATCTTTGGAAGTCATAGTTCTCCCTTCTGTCTTCGGAACTGATAATTGCAAGCTTGTCTTATTATGTATCCTAGGAGTACAAAGGAAAAACATAGATAGTGTACTGTAATGTGTTCTGAAAGTACACATCAATCTTCCTGAGCTAAATTTAATTCTATGTCAGGAGAAAACACAGCTCCATAAACATGGTATAGCACCAGGTGCTCATGTGTTCTACAGGTAACAGTTACCTAATATGTTCTTTATGGGTAGGTATGTTTCTTTGTTCCCCCCTCTCGGCTGATATCTTGCTGAACTGTTCTCATCACAATTTGCTTTTATTTGAGCTTGAGGGCAGTAGCATATAAGCTGCACCAGCACAAAAAGGCAGGATTGTTATTTTAGGGCCTACCTACAGCCAATGGGAAATCCTACAGGAACTGAAATGAGCTCTCAAATTGAAAGCCAAGATAGAAACTGTTCCTAGAGGAAGCTCATCTGCCACTTGCTTGTGTCCTTCCCACACCATCCATGCTGGAAGCCTTGCTGCACGCCTAGGTGTTTCTCACAAATCAAAACTCAGAGGTGCTCCTAAGGCTGAGCCCTAGTTAAAGCCTAGACTGATTCATGCATCAACAGGAAAGGAGCACGTTAGTAACCATGCAGCTATTTGTTAGCTATGTGTTGCAGAGGTGTACAGACCACAGCCTGCATTCAGGCCGAGCACAAACAGCTCATTAGTCATGCCCGGAGCAGCCATTGGATAGCTTCCCTTGGCCAGGCTCCTTCAGAGCAATTAGTGCTGGGATTTCCATCTCTGCAGTGACCCCAGCCTTCTTCCTGCGTTGCTGATCCAGTGGCTCCACAGCTTCATATGGTTAACGTTCTCCCAGTTGCTGTGTGATCCCCTAGGGCTGCTCAAAGCACTGTGATCAATAGCTCTTCCTGCTTCTTCTCAGCTCTCCCCTTAAGGAATCATCTTCCTCGTGAGTAATGCCGATCTTCAGGTGCACCTTTCATCCCTGGGAGCTCCGTGTCACAGCACACTGCAGCCACACACAGCTCTGCAGCTCCATGACTCATCTGTTTCTGGATCCTCTGCATCCAAGAAGCATCATGCTGGACAGCGATAGTAAATCTCCTGGCGAAAGCCAGATTTTATGCTAGTGATTATTCATGTTTCTCCAAAGCAAAATTCTGTTATATGAATGCTAACAACAGCAGTGGCACTTAGTGCTGGAGGGGAACATACTGATGCAATGGTCTTTGCTGCTGAGCAGCAGATGTACTCAGAAGCAGGGATGCTTTGAGGAAGAAGCTACATTGTGGCAGTTTCTTTCCATGCTTGCTCTTCTTAAATAATAATAACAGAAGCATTAACAATAATAATGGAATGCTTTTGAAGCATTATGAGTGGAAACCTTTAGATATAACTAATCCACTCATTGTCCCATTGTTTCATTCTACCATAGCCAAACTTGTCAAATGCTGCAGGGTCACCTTCCTCTCCCCCACGATTCCCTTCCAGACAGCACAGACCATCACAAAGCGTTCGGATTTCTCGAGTGCCTGAAAGGGTGTGTAACAAGTGCTGAACGTGCACTGGGGGAAAATCACGACAAATGTCATGGTGAAAGAGATCTTGTTGAGGTTCCAGATATGGGTCATTGGTGAAGTCAGTTCAGGAGATTTTAATTTCCTACATGCATGTGCATTTTTCATACCTTCACAGACTCACTTCTCCCTTTCTGCCCTCTTTCTGATACTGCTTGGTGCTAATAAGTACCCTGGTTCCCCAGCGTAGCATCTCTATGTATGCATGTTACTCAAGTGAAAACCTACAGGGAAAAAATCTCAGAAAAATGCCTCATCCTTGTGCCACTGCACAATTAACTTACCAAAACCACTCTTCACATTAAATAAGTACGATCAACCTGATGCACTTAACCCTCTGAAAAGCTCGGTTCTGGCAACCCTCACCTCAAGCGCCCATTGCTTCTGCACATTTGATATTGCAGAAACCACTCAGCACTTAACAGTAAGCCCTATTTTGCTTTTAGCTTCTTGGAAGAGACCTCCAGAGGTCACCCAGTTCCCATCCTCCACAGAGCAGCCTAAAATATCACATTTGCCCAGGCAAGTCTGTACACCTCCAAGGAGGGAGGATTGCTCAACCTCTGGGCAGCCCAGCCCCTACTAGTCTGACCACCCTCATGGTCCAAAAATCATTTCCTGATCTAGACTTCCCATGTTCCAGCTTGTGTCTGTCACCTCCCATTGAAATGCTGTAGTTGAGAGGACATGCGAGTAAACAGGATTTACCTCTCTTTGATTTCACTGCTATATTGAATTCTATATTGAATTATCTTCTTATTCAGCTTGTAACACCAAATGAGCGTCTCTTATTTATCATTATCCTTTCTGGCTGAGTCAAATTCTGCTTTCTGTTTCGTGGTTTAAGCATAGTGTCAAGACATGCCTGGTGAGAACCAGGCAGAAATACAGCCCGGCTGCAAATCAGAAAGTTGAGATCAGGATATGCAAGAATGTTATGCTGTGTCTGGACTGTACTTCTCCTCTCCAGTAAATGTATCTGGGAATGCACGTGTCTGAATCCCTTTGGATTTGAACTACGGGAGGTTAAACATTTCTTACATTTTTGAGCATTTTTCCTCCATTTTTTATATGCTTTCTGCTAGTCTTGGCTCTTTCCCTGTGCAGCCAGGTGAGACACAAGGATGCTCATTGTTTCTGAAATGAAATGCAAGTTTTTCTGTAACCAATACAAAAAGAAGTGCTGTTTGAAGCACTTTCAGAATTGGTGCTTCGTACTACACAACTGAAACCAAGAATGGGTATTAAAAGTCAAGGCGGTATCAAAGTGCAATAACCTCAAACTACGATGCCAGAATTTCATTTTAAGTAAATAAGAGGTGCTAAATAATTAACAAAACAGACACATTTGTTCACAAGCAGAGGTCCTGTATGCCCATAAACATCCTCTCTTGACAGAGAAACCTCCTTTTCACAGTTTTTTCTCTTGACGACATCTGTTAAATAACAACCCGATACCTGCTGCTGGTTATGTAAGATCTGCTGTAGGATCTTTGCTATTTTTACGTATCCGATCATCTCACTTCTGCATCCCTCTGCTCTGCCCTCTGGGTGGTGCTCCATAACCAAGAGTTCTGCGTACTCTATCCCACAGGAAGGGCTGTTGGGAAACAGGCAGAGCAACACTCGCCTTTGTTTCTAAATTCCGTCTTAAAATAGTTCATCTGAGTTCAGAGATTTGTTCTGCGCGATGTAAAGGTGCTGTCTCTTCCTCTGATGAAGCTGCAGATCCATTTGCTAGTGCACAAGGTACCACCTGTCTGGAACGGGATCTGCTGTTACTCCGCCGACCGATCCATATCTCATATTTCTTATGGCAGCCATTAACTGCAGTTAGCTGCTGCTCTGCTGGATGGTATGTACATCACCCATACCATTGTGTAACTTTCATTTGCGTCGTTTCCCAGCAAATTAATTCTCTCTGAACATTATGTAAACATTTGTATCTGTTTTACATACAAATAAATGCCTAATTTCAAATAGGGATGGAATGCATACAAAAGCAGGCAGCAGCAGCCTGCGTGCCGACGTGCTCGTAGCTCTGTAAACAGAGGAACCAGGTGAATAATGCCAGCACACGATGAAATCTGCCACAGCATCGCTGCACCTCAGCACCACCCCTGATCAAGCCTATAACTCATCAAGTTCTCCAAGCAGGAAAATTACCGATAGCTGCAAGAGATGAGGCAGCTCTCCTCATTGGTGGTGGTGCAGTGGCAGCACCCACATCTGTAGCTCCGGGTCGGATCCTGCCTCGCCAGGAGCGTGGGTTGGTGTGAGCCCTCTGTGCCCTGTGCTGTGCAGCTGCTGAGCAGTGCTCATGCAAATGGCTCCTGCTCTGCTCTGCTCACTCCGGGGATGATGTGCACAAAGGGCTCTTTCCAGAAACACTACCTGGCATTTCCTGGCCGAGATAACTCGCAGCTTCACGTCTTGCTGAATCCTTTTATAGACTGTTTTTGGTTGTTGTTGTTTTTAATTTGCAGGGCCTGATCCTGCATCTTCAGCTTTTCCTGCTGATGTGCCCGTAGCTTTGCAGTCAGTCCGGGCACACAGTGTCTGCCCAAGTGGCTCAGAATTCATCATGTCTGTCCCTGCAGAGCTGGGAATGCAAATGCTGCTGTCACTCCATCCAGCAAGTGTGTTGCTTAGACCCCTCCATCCTTTCTCTGCTATGTCACCATGATTTTTGCATTCAAATTTGTTTTTATAAATAACTGCTATTTTTGTGAAGGAGCCAACAAAGCTACTAGGAGTTTTTGAAAGTACTGGTTTTATTTATTTAAAGACATACATTAATTTACTAAATGTATTTATCAATATCCATAACATGTAAATATTGTAAATAAACTCATTAATACCCTTCTAATACAGTCTTAAAAAAAAAACTGGAATTGCATATAAATCAGCACACAAGATGCTGAATTAGAAAACCACCTTGAATAAGTTCGCCCACAGTAGTAGGAGTTTATAACAGATTTCCAAAGTCACTGATAAAGCTGCTGGGCAGGGGGCTGCACCACATCCCCTTTTGTGTGTCCCCTCCAAATAGGAAAGCCTACCCTCACCCACCCATAGGGCAGCTCCAATCCTCACTCCCTTCTGTTGTCCTCTTCCTTTTCTCATGCTGCTGTGCCCATTTTGAGATGGGAGGACTGAAATTTCAGATTTTCCATTGCCACCAGAACACTCATTTTCATTTGTTCCCCATTCCCTCCCATTTGCCTCTGACTACCTCTGAGCATCACATATGTGTAAGGTGAATAACCCAAAATAATAGTATCCACAGAAAATTGTGGGGAAGATTATGCATTTTGCTTGGCTTATCTGGACGGTAAACAGACAACCAGTAAATAAATAAAAGGCTCACCTTTTGCAGATGGTTGAGGTTCACCAGTAACCCCACAGGGGAGAGGTCTCCAACAAGAGAACCCCCCCAGTGCTGGTCAGCCCTTAAATGGGGTCTGGGAGAAGTAGAGCCACACTCCACCCCTTCTGATCACACAGGTACATTGCCTTCACCTGCGCTCCTGCAGCTGACTCAGTGCTCACCTCAAGTGATCCATCAGTGGTTCAGGCCGTGATTCTGCAGTTCCCATACAGTATGGCACTATGGAAATCAGCGCAATGAAGCCAGCATCTTGTCATTAAATTGATTAAATTGTCATAGCTCAGAGCCCACTACCTACCTGTAGCTGAGGATCCTACCCTTCCATTGGCATTTTTTTGCATTATCCCTGTTTAGTTTCATTTTTTGTTCCATTCTTTCAGTATCGGGCCTGCTCTGGCCAATGAGCTTCAAACTGGTCAGGCAGTCAGGTAATTCATGTCTGAGCACTCCTGCAGGATTTTTGGTTGCTGCCATCCCATACTGGAATTTGATTGCCATAAATATTATTTATTCATCTCTACTGATCTTCATTGTGAGACAGTTTCTCAATTTCAACCCTCTTAAAGAAGGGCTTTGACTTGGAAACCTCCATGAATTCCTCTGTAGGAAGCAGTGACCCACATAGAATCATAGACTGATGAAGGTTGGAAAGGGTTACTAATATCCCCGAATCCAAACCCAGCCCACCCCCACCATGCCCATAACCATGTCCCTCAGTGCCACATCTCTGCGGTTCTAAGAGCACCTCTGGGGATGGTGACACCTCCACTCCCTGTGCAACGATTTCATTTAGCTCTTGAACTCCCATCATTTAGTGGATGGATACGCTCTCTTACAGCCTTCCAGCTTCTTATTTTTGGAAACAATTTTTTTTTTTTTCCTCAAGTGACTAGAGCTTTAGAAACTGCTTTCTAGAACGTGTGTTTTCTTTCTTATCTCCAGTTGAAGATGGCTCACATCTTTGGTATGTCCCTTAAAGCTTTTCTTGACAGGATGAATAATATAATTTGATGTCTGGTGAAGTTTCTTTCCACGCCTCCAAGTGCTTACCCCTCTGTCTCTTTCCTTTCTTTTATGCCAATTAAGAAATCGTTTATGAGATCCGTGAGCTCTGTGTGGCTGAGCGCTGTCCTGGTGTTTGATGAGATGTAGCATGGAAGGCTGATAGATGTAAGTTGAGGCTGTGAGAGGCAAATGGGAGCCTTGCAGACAAAGTTCCAGCCATCCATATTTATTTTCATGAGATGTTACATCCTTACTGCTGGACTGTAGGAAGTGAGGAAGGCAATTGCACAAGCTAGTGAAAAAAAATGAAAGCATCTATTTTTTGTGCATGTTCTTGGGCAGTTTGCTAAAGTACAGGAGCCCTGCCACGTTCCTGCTGCAGTCCTCTCTCTGTGACGTCTGTGGACACCCTTCTCTGCCAACATGGTAGATCTCAAATTCTTAATATTTTTCTTGCTTTGCTCTTTGCTCCTCTTTGGATGACATGGTTCCCTACTGACACCATCTTTCTGACCCTGGCCTCTTCCAAACCCTTCTTCCCATCTTGTTTTTGTTGCTGCCGCATGCCAGCTGCCCCAGACACTCTTACCCTTACATTGGCACTTTTTATCTCTGCTGTAACCTTCTGAGATGCTCCCAGGATGGCTCAGCACCATCTCCTCTGGCAGCAGCTTCACCCAACTCCTGCTAGGAGCAAATCTTGTGGCACAGCCATGAATTTTTGGGAGCCCAAAGACTTCTCCCACTTAGTACCTTTCAGAAGGAGCCACGAACTGTCCCCACAGCTGAAATTCAGTCCAAAATTTTGGCAGAGGAAGGTTCCTGCTCACGGTTTGATATTCATGTGTGCAGTTTGCAGGCAGACTCTGAGCTCCCTTCCCCACATCCCTGCTGCAGCCCTGGGATCCGACCACATCTGGGTTTGTTGGGTTGGACAATGTGAGCGCAGTGAATAGGCTGCTCAGCACTGCCAGCCATTTCCCTCCAATGGCTGCAAAATAAATGGTGGGACGTATTCCAGCGCAGTGCTGCAACCACCCAAAATACCACTATAAAATTCACAGGCACAAAATAGAGTGAGTGCATTAAGCAAGGCTTAGGGGGATTATCGAATTAAATCAGTGCCCTCTCCACCCTTCCCCCAGTCAAAGATATTAGGAATCGAAATACAAAAAAGAGTGTTAAAACAGCACAATGGGCCCCACTAAAACCTATAAAAGCAGAGAAACTCATTGTTGAGGCTGTTGCTTTCTTCCAGGCTCCCATTGTGTTTGGGAACAGCGATTCTGCCGGGGATGGGAGGGCTGTGCGTGGGTAATCCTGGGAGCCACCGCGGCCCTAATGCTGCCGGAATGGCTGTGCTGGTGGCATTCCCCCACAGAAGGGAAACGTCACAGGGCTGCGTGCCCCCAGCACCGCACCGTGCCCGGCACTGCTGCCCGCTGCTCTGCCTGCATCATCCCTGCAGCTGTCATCTGCTGCCTGCCTCGCAGCAAGGCTTGCAGCACCCACGGGTCTGCTGCGTGTGCGCAGCCTCTGTTTGTTAATCCAGACGGGGCTTATTCAGAATTAAAGAACGAAAGCAAACAAACAAACAAAGCAAACAAAACCCTTTAAACGTGATTTACGTGAACAGCTTATGGCCGTGCAGCAGAACAGCCGCCCAGCATGCAGCCATAGCTACACCGTGGCACCCAGAGTGGGTTTTGGGTTAATGTGCGACTCCCCCTGTGCCTGCTTTAATTAAAACAAGTAGAGGAGAAGTAAAAATCATTTTGAATTTAACACTATATATTTTAATAACTTCATGATATGAATTATAGAGTCACCAAGGTTGGAAAAGACCTCCACGATCATCTTGTCCAATCGTCCACCTACCAGCAATGTTTCCTCACTTCTTGATACAACATCTACATGGTTCTTGAACACCTCCATGGATGGTGACTCCACCACCTCCCTGGGCAGCCCATTCCAGCACCTGACCACTTTTCTGGGGAACAAATTCTTCCTAATTTCCACTGCCCTTCTGTAGACATGCTCTGGGGCCTCGATGCAGTGAGGAGCCCAAACTGAACACGGTGCTCAAGGTGCAGCCAGAGGGTGGATCACCTCCAGTTGCTGCTGGCTGCGTCATTTCTGATACAATCCAGGATGCCATTGGCATTCTTGGCCACCTGGGCACACCGCTGGCTCTCGTTCAGCTGAGTGCTGACCTGCACCTCCAGGTCCGTTTCTCCCATACAGCCTTCCAGCTGCTTGGCCTAAGTGCAGGACCCAGCACTTGGTTATGTTGAAGCTCATCCCATCTACGTGTCCAGACTGAATGACTAAACATGACTGGATTCAATATTTAATGTATAAATACTTACAATCAAATCTGAATTCCTAGTGCACGTACAGAACACATATCACCCAAATGACCACAGAACCATCCCCTTATCAGGGAATCCCTTTTCTTTGTGCCTTTCCTAATGCTATTACAGATGCCCCCAATGCATCTCCCACAGTATTTAAAGCCTTTATTTTAAGAGAGTCATAAAATAAATTCATTGGGCCTGGGATCTGCGGGGCGAGGAAATGAGACACCTGTGTGGCAGCAAATGGGATTTATGGGATTCTGAGCTCTCTGGGGCACACACGGGTTTTGTTGCTGCATGTGCACCAGCGCCTGGAGGGAGAGCTGCGGGCACAGTCAGAGAGGCATCGTTAATAAGTGCTAATTAGTGAAGCCACCGGGTTTCTTTTGACCTTACTGCAAAGCTGTGCTGCAGGGTGTGGGTGGAAGGATGAGGAGCATCTTTGGGTGGGAGCCCATGGCCCTCCCCTCTGTCCCTGTGCTGTGGCACGGCTCAGTGCAGCTCTGTGCTGGGCTCAGGTTGCCTCGCACAGGGCTGGGGTGCTGCCCGCGTGTGACAGCGTGGCCTGGGAGAAAACCAAAGCTGCTGCTTTCCAAACATGAGTAATATTGCTATGGCAACAAAGGAACTCACCTGAAAATGAAATGTGCACTGGAAAGCAGCCCTATGTATTCAGGGAGCAGAAAAAGACAGATCCTGGTTTATTTTATTTTTTTTAGCTTCCTGAACTCTTGACCTATTAAAAAAATTCAATTTCTATCCGAGCTAAAACATAAACTGAGCACGACCTGATCTCTACCACTAAAAGAAACTCCCAAACAGCAGCACTGGGGTCACCGCCCAGATCACCCCACATCCCTGATGCATTCTCCCCATTGCTGAAGCCACCAAAACCCATCAGCATTCCCAGCACTCAATCATCCACTCATTTGGGTTGGGATCTCCAAGGCCAGCCACCAGCACCATGCCCACTGTGCCCCCCAGTGCTGCACCTCGGTGCTCCTTGGCACATCCAGTGACACATTGGGCAATGGCATGTGCGGTGCAGTTAAGGACCCATCTTTTCCTGGTTAAAATGTCTCAAAACCCACTCGCGAATCTCCTGCGGTGGTTAAGAAGTCTCAGCCTATCCGTGCTGCTCACCTGGTGGGGAAATGCAGTGGTCTGTCACACCCATCGATAATTATGGATTTTTATCTGTAGTTACGGGTTTTTCTCACTTGTAATTGCAGTGAGTGAAGAAGTGAGATATTTTTCCATAGCATCATGTGCGCACGTTACCCTATGAATTATAAATCTTGCTTTCGAGCTTGGCGCCCGTTCCAGCAGCGACCCAAGCTACAACTTCAGCCTCTTCTCTTGGATGCTGGAGGGATTCCCCTGCTCGCAGTGGGGCTGACCCAGGATGTCCCAGCAGCGATGGGGCAGGATGGGGCACCCCGCTGTCCCCACGTCCCAGCCCCAAGCGAGGCCCTGAGAGGGGCTGCCTTCCCCACGGCTTTTTGGAAAGGAAATGAAAAAGAAGAAAAAAGGCATGGTTAAAGCTGCTGCACGCTGCCCTTTTCCTTTCCACTTTGGAAGCCTTTTTAACGTACAGTTTTGCAGCAATTTGAAGGAAAATTGCCCTGAAAGAATGAAACAAAAAAAAAACGAAAAAAAAAAAAATCTGTCTTATTTTTTCCAGCAAACCCCCCTGTGCCACACAAGCAGCTGCAGAGAATTTCTCTTCCAAACAGATGATGTAATGGGCTTTGTCAGCCAACGCTGTAATGAATAAAAACCTAGACCCTAAAATCATCCGAGCTTTTGATGAAGGCAGGAAGGTCTGTGCTGCGATCCCTGAGAAGCAGTGGGTTTTGTCATGCAGATGGCAGCAGGAGGGCTGTGGGCAATGTGGAGGCACCGCGTGGCACGGGGGGAAACGGGCAGAGAGCAGAGCTTTGTGTTTCCTTGAAATAAATGGGCCGAAGGAAGGTGCTGAAGGCAGATGTAAGGGGGAGCCACGGCTCTGCAGGGCAGGAGCGCTGCTTCTGCCCCGACCGCTGCCTGCTGGTGCCAAAGTCCAAGGAATTAATTTTGCTTACGAAAATTCTGGTTATGAGAAGTGAACCATGTAAGAGGTGTTAGATTTCAATCAGGAAAGGCAGCTGAGCCACGCTGGCGTGCTTGGAGAAGAAAAGGATTGGGATGGAGCCCTCTCTGCGTTCAGCCCTCAGAGGGACCACTGCTGAGTGCCGTGGGCCTCACCTTTGGGATTTGCTTGGATTTCTGCTGTTTCCTTCCCTTTGGGCTCACGCATTTCAGCAAGATGCACCAAGTGAAGCAGGGCACCTCACTCCCCACACCGCAGGATTGGCACTGCCACCGTCCCCATCCCTCGAACAGAGGGGCATGCTCATGTGGGTTCTGCTCTGTCCTGTGCTGCACAAAACACAGCCCCTGCTCACTGATCCCGAGGAGAAGAGCACCCCAGGGCTCCATGCTGGGGGCTGAGCAGTGCTGGGGCCTAACTGCAGAGCAGCACTGTGGGACCGAACACGCAGCAGAACCGGGCAGCGTGGACCTGGGGACAACTCAGGGCCCCCAGCACTCTGTGCCCCATGAATTTGGGGATCCATTTGGGCAACGAGCTCCTCAGCTTAATTACGCGCTGCGGGAAATGTGGCCGATCTGCATCTGCCACTCGGTAATTCCGTGGGGCACCGCTTTGTGTGCTTTGTCTTCCAACACAAGAGCCACCGACCCCTATTCACTTCCCCGTGCCACCGCGGCAGTCTCTCCGCCTCCCTCCTCCTTGTTCCCCTCTCCGTCAATTCTTCGCAAGACAAAAAGGGCAATTTATTTAATTGTTGCTGATACAATGCGCTAAGACTCTCGACAGTTAATTACACTTGTTAATTATTTTAATTAGTCCCAGGGTAGGGGTCCAGGTATAGAAGAGGATCCCACCGGGCTGCATGATCATGGAGCAGAGCGGGCCGGGTTTACCCCGAGGTGCTGTCTCTGTAGCACGCAGCACAACCGCCCTCCAACAACATGGGTGGTGAAATGGGAGCGGGGAACGCTTGGCCTAGATTTGCAATTTTCTGTTTGCAGCATGGAAAGATTTATGGGAGGAGACCTGAGGGGAAGGCAGCTCTCGCAGGGCTTCCCTCAGACTGTGAGCCCAGCCCTCCTCGGTGCTCCTGGAGCAAAACAGAGCACGGTCTTGACCTGCAAAGGGCAACTGATCAGCTCCAGCACACATCAGCCCTGGCTGAAAGCTGTGGCTGCATCCCAGCTGGAGCACACCAACCTCCATTGCAGCAGCACGCGGATCCAAGAGGCTCCCCCGTGGTTGTGGAGCAGCATCCAGCGGGATCCCCACAGCGAGGGTGAAGGCAGAGAGCTGCTGCCATCAGAGCCTTCCCTCCCTACAGTTGCTTTCATCTTCCCCAGGGAAAAGCAAACAGAGGGGAACCAGAAAGCTCTGTGGCAGCGAAGTCTCACATCTGGTTTTAGCTCCAAGAAACGTACTCCCACCCCCTCCTTGAATTGTTAATGTTAAACAAACAAAACCCCGGTGATTTTTCTGGATTTCAGTGCTTGGATCGCTTACAGGCAGCGTTCACTGCGAATTCCACGATTGCTCTCACCTCTATCCCTAAGGAAAGCAGTGCAGCCCTCTTGGCTGCGAGGATGCTGCTGCCAAATGGCAGAACTCCATGGCTCCAGCACTGCGGGGCGAGCAGTGACACGGGGGCTGCACGCTGCTCCCCCCAGCTCCATGTCCTCGCCCCAGCAGCCATCCCTGGAGTGGCACAGTCCTTGAGTCCAGCGGGATGAACCTGGTTTAAATCTGGCCCTGCCATTCTATTTTTAGTTTTCAATACTGCATTTTTGTCCGCATTGTTTTCCTGCCACCTCCCCCCTCCTTTTTTTTTTTTTTTTTTTTTTTTTAAGAACGTCTGGAAATGTTTAAGATGTTTCCAACTGTATTAAAATGCCTTCGAGAGCTTTACGGTGTCAATTCGATTTCCGCTCTTTCAGAAACAGCGCTTTCCAATTTGCGATGCTGTTCGTTGCAACATCACGTGAGCACCTCCTTCGTTTCACTTCTTCCAGGTGTCACCTCAGCCTCGGGTTCACTCCAGCGCGCTTGGCCAACCCTTGAGCATCCCCATGCAATGATGGGCAGCTCCCTGCGGAGCCAGGCAGCGCTTCGCTTCCCCGGGACCCTCTCCCATTTGCACGGGCAGCTTCGTGCCCCCACCTCCACGCTGCCTGCTGACCACCTCCCCTCGCTGTGCTCTGGGATGCCACGCCGACATTGTTGTCTCAGAAGGACCGAGGCTCCTCGAAAGCCGCATGCCGAGGGGTGTTCTCGGCTCGCTGGAACCCATCCAGCAGGATCAGGTTTCAGAGCAGGGCTCCCGCGCCAGCTGCACGGAGGAGGAACATCACCGCTGGGACAATTGGAAGGAAGAGCCATCGGTTTCTATTCGGGGGATCCAATTTTCTCTCTGCTTCATCAGATTAACACCAGCGTAACTGCGTTAACTACCCGGGAGTTGCTCTTGGTCTGAAAATCAGGCACGTCAGATTTTCTGGTTTTCGTGTGCAGTTACTTCAGTCAGAGGAGCAAAGATGGACATAGCTACAAAAGCCTTTCTTGTACGTGGCCTGGGGGGACTTGTTATTCCCCCTCCCCATTTCAAACACAAGATCTTACTCCCACCACCTCCTGGCTTTTCTTGCAAAGCACTGATTTCCACGTTCCTCTGTGTGCTGCCCCAGCACACGGCTCACGATGGACACAAGGGAGAAGCTGACTGACCACGAAGCATTCCTCCTACTGAAACCTCCACTGTCTGGTCACACATAAACCTTCATGCGGTGCCTAGATGTCCAGAGTGCCAGACGAGGAGGGCTTGGCAGAAAGCAGGCAATCCACCTCATTGTGCAACTCACTCAAATATCGCATCGCTCAGAAAAGTTGTGAACTTGAGCAAGGAAAAGTTCTTAAGCAATTTTCTGAAGCAGGAATCTGGTTGTAACAATGGTTATAGAATTAAGAGAACCCTCGCCCTGGCACTGAAAGAGGAACTAAACAAAACCAACCACTCAATTGTATGTGTCTGTGCAACAGCCTCTGTAATAAAATGGAGAAGCACGACCTGCCATGCAGAATGACCTCAATTAGCACGCGGTGGGCTGATTATCCTTTGGCGTTCATATGAGCCCTTTGCTAGGAAGAAAGTATCAGCCATACTCATACCACTGGCTGCTGTTTAAATAACCGTGCCCGAAGCACCAGGGGAGAATGAAGCTGGGAAGAAAGGGGTGAACGTCACTGAGATGTGGGGAAGAGCTCACCCTCCTGCCAGCAGCAGGTGTGCTGTTTTAAGCCCCTGCAGAGCAACCACTGGAAGCTGGGGAATGCTGCAGGTGTGATACACTTTATTCCAACATGCATTTTATCCCTAGGGCTGTGCCGGCCCACTGGTACTTCTCAAAACAGCATTTGGCCAGACCCTAAAAACCATTGCAGCGTGTGTCTAAAGCTAACCACCGTGCTCATTAGTGATCTTTTATGACTCAAAAGCAAGCTAAATCCAGTAATTTTCATGTGTCAAAGTGTCGGGATGACATTCAGATGATCACTGGATCCTCTTCAAACTAAAACATGACAAATCTCCTGGTATTACCAAGTCACCATGAGCTTTCACACAGAAAGTCCTCAGGGGGAAAGATACCACCTGAACTTGCTGATTTGCTGCTCAGTCTGATCACTTTCACATCAAGAGCTCAGAAAGATGCCCTCAACACACACCAGAACTCCTGGCATCACTGCAATCCCACACAAGGACAGAAAGCATCAAGGCTCACCTTTGCTCCGTTCCCCCTCGCACACCTTGCCATCCCACAGATGTAAGCCAGCCACATCCTGCACACTGCCACGAGGAGGGCTTCCAGCTCCTGCTGAGTACATCTGCAAACACTGGCTCTGGGTTGTGCCAATGGAGCACAGTGCCAGGGGAAGAGCTCCTCACTGCTCCCTCACCTGCACTGCGAGCAAGCTGTAGCTCAGCTGATCCCGGCTGCTGACAGAGCACATCTACAGAATGAAAGGTGGCACAGCAGGAATGAAAATCACAGAATTGTAGGGGTTGGAAGGGACCTCTGGAGATCATCCAGTCCAACCCCCCTGCCAAGGCAGCTCCCTAGCCCAGGTTGCACAGGTGGGCATCCAGGTGGGTCTTGAATGTCTCCAGAGGAGACTCCACAACCTCTGTGTGCAGCTGTGCCAGTGCTCCGTCACTGCACTGTGAAGAGGTTTCCATGCACATTTGTGTGAACTTCCTACGCTTCAGTTTGCGGCCACGTGTGCTTTAAGCCCTGGAAGTTAAATCCCCACTAAACATCAGTGGGATGCCTGCACCCCGGGGTACTGCTCAGGGAACTGAGACCCCAAGTTCGATTGTGGCTAGGAGATGAACTATGCAGGCTCCTGGAAATTCACATTTCTGAGCTGCAGAACAATCTCATGCCAAAAAAAAAAACCAAAACAACAACCCATAAGCTTCCTGCATTGCAGACATTCCACTTCCTATCAGAGACATGATGAATTTGGTCATCAATGTGAAGAGACTGCAAAGAAGGCTTCGAGAGGAAAACGTGAAGTGACCTTGAAGAAAACTGCACAGGATAGTTGCAGCAACAGACACGAGACCAGGTAAAACAAACTTTAAACCCCAACGTATACTGCCCAGTGTAGCAGCAATCCCCAGAAAACCACTTTCTGCACACACACACTATGGTGCTAGAAGCTGCGTGGAAGAAAACAGTCTCCAAGCAGAACATCTGAGAGGACGCTATAAAGGTAAGCACGCTCTGTAACTGGCACTGTGAGCACTCCAGCAGGAGTAACAGAAACCTGCACTCCTAGAAGTCAGCGTGCTCATCTCCAGGCTCACCTGCTGCTTCTATGAGGTAAGGCCCCTCTCCCAAATCAGTTAACGGGCACTGAAACGTAACCGAGACGACACCCACGCTTCAGCTGAGGAAGCAGAAGTTCAGAGTGTTAAGCTTCCACGCTGGGGGAGCACCCTAGGGCTGCAGGGCAGCACGTGTTCCCCTGTGTTCCCAGCTGGGCTCTGGCTGCACAGCTCCTTCAGCTCAGAGCCCCTCCAGCAGCGCCCGGCAGCGCAAGCAACGAACCACACTCAGCTTTTGAGGAGTCTTTTTTATTAAGATAAATCCAGCAAAATTCCTCACAGTGGGTACATAACAACCGACCTGCCCTTTTTAAAAGAAACGTTTGCATTTCATTTAAAAACGATTACGCTTTTTTTTTATTATTTATTTATTTTTCAAAACCGACAAAATAAAATTACATTTGGGAAAACAGATTTCCAGCTCTTAGGTATTTTTTTTTTTTTCTCATGAAAATAGCTCACCTTCTTTATAAAAGCAACCCACAGAACCACTGGAATGTTGAACACAGTTATCTGTTTCGAGACCTCCCCACTTTAAGAAACCATACAACACATACAAGGGTAAAATTAAAAGTCTGAAGTCTGTAAGCATGACTTACACAAAAAGGGACACACTGACAGAAGTCAAAAGCTACCACCACTTATTCTTTCCATGTACCATACAAACTATTACAATCACAAAATTTAAAAACAATGATTTTTTTTTGTTTTGTTTTGTTTTTGTTTGTTAGGGATTTAATTCCCAAGTAACCGAGATGAAGATGTTCCATAATTAAATTCATGCTAAAAAAACCTGCATTTATAAAATAGTTGATAAAAATATTCCTCTCTGTTAACAATACAGCATGGAGGTACGGATACCAAATGATGGAGATATAGGGCAGGGTTAACATTACTCGGACTTGGCTTCCTTATCATCAGATGCTTCAGCAGCTGGTGCCTATAAAAGTGTTTGGGAAGAATAGAAATATTATTTGTAATGCTAATCGGATTCCACTCTAACAAGCATCAAAGAGAGACTAGTTTGTTAGCACGCACACGGACAACATTCTGTGTAGATAAACAGGAAAGCAGAGCTACTACCAGCAATATCAACACAACAACACGTTGGCTGATAGTCCTACAAGTTAAAACATGGAAAGGAGTATCTGATGACAGACAGCCCAAGAGATGGAAATTTGAAACTTATTTTAGGTAAGGACCGATCATGTGCTGGGGCCATAAGCCACAAGGAAGGGTAAGGATGGCACACGGAGCCACAGTACTGTGCCCTGACCAAGCTCCAGGGAAGCTGAGCTCACCTGCTTTCTATAAAAACGTCTGCTATTAGTTTTTAAGTCAACACATCAAAGCTGCCAAGCTCCTACCAATGATCCTTTGAAGAACAATAGCGCTGTATTAATTTTTAGCACAGCAGCTTGTGAATCAGTTTTTAGAATGAACAAATAGATGACCCATCAGCTGTACAGCGATACTCAGCACATGAAGAGAGAGCACTGTAAATCAAAAGCACTGGAGTGCACGACAGGCTCACCTATGCCTACAGGGATAAAAGGAGCCCCTAGCAAATGCTGCACTTCTATCAGCAACGGG
Source organism: Callipepla californica brunnescens (assembly GCA_023055505.1). Lineage (NCBI taxonomy): Eukaryota > Metazoa > Chordata > Aves > Galliformes > Odontophoridae > Callipepla > Callipepla californica. The sequence goes on from JALIRH010000013.1 coordinate 9,925,772, forward strand.
ACTGCTAGCAAAAGGCCAGCAAGAGTGGACTGAATCTTGTAGCTAGTCCTAGCAAACAGCAGCTCTTACGTAAGTAGCACAATAAGGACCTGTAAGGAAGAGGCTTGCAGATCAAGAGACAAGACCAAGAGCCTATAAGAAAGAGGCTTGCAGATCAAGAGACAAGACCAAGTTTGCTTTGCAGAACTCTTGCTGAACCGTTGTGATGCGAAGAATTGTTTTAACGAATTGTGTAAAACTTAAAACCAGATTTCTGGCACAGTCCCAACCCGTGCTGAGCAGAAGAGGCAATCCAGCAGTCCAGAGAGGATATGCAAAGTCAGCTCAGGGTTGGACAGCAATCTTTCTGAGCTCTATTGTTCCCCAGATATTCTGCACTGCTCTTGTGCCAACACAGAGAGGGACACTACAATAGCACAGACCACCTGTGGAAGGGCTCTACCACATAGCAGGAAAGAGTTTGAAGGAGAATGCTATTCTTTCAGGCTCTCCCTGGGAGTCGCCCTGCGCAGACACTGCAGCTGGTGTGTCTTAAGAGGACAGCAGTGAACACACCACCTTCCGACAAGGAGGCCCCAATCATTAGTTCCAGCAGATGCATTACCAATACATCTGTGCTTATTCCCATGTTTACTGTAGCTAAGGTACCTCATTAGTTTTGGTATCTCCATTTTCAGAGTGGTTTTCTTCTTTTGCGTCCTCTTGTTTAGTTTCATCTTTGCCTTTGGCTCCTTTCTTCCCTTTTGTTGCTGCCTTTTTGTCTTCCTTTTTATCGTTTGCTGCCTTTTCTTTCTGTTAAGAAAAGAAACTGTGATATGGTAAATGCTGATTTCCAACTCGTACGCCTTCACTCGCTCACTCCCAGCTCTGAAACTGTCCACACAACTGCATCTACGCACAGAACTTCCCAGTGACAAAGATGAGATGAAAGTTTCTATGGAGAAGTGTTTTCCTTCTATTCTGCCCCAAACGTGCTACTGGGAAGTGCATAATATAAAAGCAGTCACAGCTGGGGTTAAAAGAATTCCTATTTTAAATAGGCATTCAATTAAATTAGCTAAAAAATGCTGGAGTTGAACTGGCCTGTATTTCTGCTGTGCTGCTGAAAGGCATACCAAAGAACAAAAAGAACATGTGCAACTAGTGGAAATACCGGAATACTTCAGATGTGCTATTGAGGCCTATTTAGAAAACTGTAACAAAGCTGTAGTCAAAGGACTTCCCCCTTGTCTGCCCGAAATATTCCTCACTATAACAAACCATCTGTGTGATACACAAGCTGGGGGCCCAACAGCATCACTTCAATAACAATGGGAACTTTGCAGTTATTATTTAACCACAGCTTCTTGTATGGCTGATCAGACTCAATCTAAACAAAGTTTGGTGCCACAACTTCCGCAGTAACAAGATTTCTGTATGTCAAGGCCAGACCCTGACCCTAGCCCAGAAAGAGGCAAGGTTTCTTATTAGTTTCACTTCCAAGGATCCACCTCTTGCTGCCAATAAAAAGACTGCAAACCAGAAACCAGCAAAGAATGTAGGCAAATCGTGTTTGATTAACATAGTTCCAACAAAAGAGCACTAAATATCTCCAGAACTGCTACCCAAAGGTAAGTGAAGCTAGACTGATAATCCACAGATAGGTACATTTATTCACTCAGAAGATGGAGTTGTCTTAGGGTTAAATGTTCTAGAAAGTGTATATGCTTATTTTGACCCCTAACTCATCACAAAATTAATTTACATTAAAAATGAGTTGCTTGCTAAGGTCAAACACAGACAGAGTGGTAAGGAGCAAAGTCACCTTACCCAAACTAAAAGCAAGTCCTGTACTAACGCAGAAAGCTCAGACAGAAGGTTAGCAGAACCCATCAGTTGTGGGGCTTTTTCCTCTCCATCCCCTAACTCCCCAGCCTGACGTCCCTGAGGGATTTCAGCCCACCTGGAGAACTCCACAACGTGGCATTAGAAGTCTCCTTCTCCCAGGCTATGCCCACTCTCGACAATCTTCTGCTCCGTTCTGGGGACTGGCTTATGAAGGGTACACAGTGGCTCTTTCCAAGAGTGAAGGAAGAGAATCATCAAGCAGAGGAGGAAAGAGCCATCTGCCTCCACTCACCTTTTTCCAATGTGCTGGCTGAGCACCATTTATGCTTTCGAGAGGCAAAGTGGGAGAAGGAAAAGGCCAGGAAAAATATCCATCAAAGTAACACCAGCACCTAACTATTCTGGCGGTGATTGGCAGTGTTAAGGTTTGGAACTGCAATGCTGCTGTGGTTTGCTCTCTGTCACTTGAACAAACTTCTGGAGATCTCTGAAGCACACAGAAGCAGCCTGTTGTGAAGGGCTCCTCCAGCAGCACAGGTGTGTTGGTCATTTGCTCTGCAGACTACGCTCTGTTTGCAGTCTCTTTCAAAACAGGACTTGAGAACAATCCAAAGAAACTACTTTCCATGACTGGACTTTGTAAAGTGTCTTGTAGCATACAGCTGTGACTGGGGAACCTGGGATCCTGTAAAACTCTTAACTACAACCCCTTTTGTATAGATACTGGTCCAGCATCAGCATTAACTTCAGAGAGCCAAAAATGCAGCTCAAGTATCCCAGATTCAAATCAGCACCTTAACTGTAAGAGGAACAATGCCACAGCCCTGGGTACAGAGCAACTCCCAGGAGAACTCAACAGCATACAGCCCCTGAGAGAAATACACCACACAGCTTGTGCAGCATGGGACTGGAGTAAGCTCCAACAGTCACTTATACTCCTTGACGTTCAAAAGCTTAGCTCCGCAACTCCAAAACTCTGTTAACACAGCTTCTGTATATAAACCTTAACGTGTTTTCATAAAAATAAAAAGGAAAACCTGAAAAAAAACCCAACAACACGCATCATATGCGACTGCACTGACCTCTGCACGAGTAACCGGCAGAAGCTGACCCCAGCACTTGCAGATCCAGCTCTCTCCCCACTGGGGCTAAAGGAGCGATGTGGGCTAAAGGGGAGCAGCCACTAGAGGGAGGTGCAGCGCGGACCGCCCGCGGCTCACACGGCAGGAACGCCGAGCTGCAGGGCTCCTCGGCTCCCCCACTGCTCTGCAATGGGATCTAGAAGCTCAGGCTGCAAGATGCAGATGTGAAAAACTTGCTCTGGTCACCACTGTGATTACAGAACTGAGATGGGGGATCCCTGGAACAGCACGTGGGGTTCTTTCTTGCCCTCTCCTCGTGACATCTTTGCTGCTCCGTGCAGCAGAGCTTGAGGCAGAGTATTTTTTTTCATCATCTGCAAACCCACGATGCCATATGCAACTGCAAGGGCTCTTAAATGTATAGGAAAGGGCTCCTGGTTCTCAGCCCATCGTACCCTTCTGTAACTCTCACACCTGTGCTTTGCTGATACAAACCACGAAGGAAAAACACACGATAGAAACACACTGAAAAGAAGAATATTTTTTTGTTTGTTTTCCCAATAGCAGATGCCCGATACAATCTGAGTATTTACAGACAGCTCTAAAATAAAAGGACTGCAAACCGTGACCTCTGGAAAAGCGTGGCAGAAAAAACGGATAAAGAACTACGTCACGGATCACAGAAACAGCCCCGTTATGTTTCAACTTGTTGCTCCAAAGCACAAGGAAAATTGAAACATTTCTTTCTAACTCCGTTGTCAGATGTGCTGAGATTTGTGACGTGTCAGAAAACATCCCGCTTAAGGAAACGAGGATGTAGATCTTTATCTCCGGTGAATAAAATTTGGTAAGCTGATAAATGAAAGGAGTGCCTCTGAATGAAAACACAGTAAGAAACTGCAATTAAAAGCATGATTTTCAATGCCTTCCCTAATTGAATCTCTGATCTCCATTGAAATCAATGCAATTTCCCAACAATACATGGTAAGAAGCTACAGCACGGCCTTGCAAGGCAGCAGTAAAGCCACAGCTGACTTAAAATCCAATCAGTTTACCACATTCCTTCTGGAGAAATTTGGATAAAATTAACTCTATAGCTTTCACGTCGTTTTAACCCGCAAGATTCAATCTTAAATCTTCGAAGAAAATTATATATATGAAAAATATCAGTCGTGGATGCTGTGGGTTGCTTTGGTGCTTTTTCCTCCCCCTATGAATACCTTGAAAAATGAAATTGTTAAAACTCCAGCTGTGGATCCCTCGAACACTTACCTTAGGTGCTGCCTTTTTGGGCTTTGGCTCCGGTTTAGGTGGAGCAGGTTTCTGTACAAAACACACACAAGAAACAGTCAGGTGAACCCCATTCAAGTTTCAGCATTACACTGGTAACTTCTGAAAACTACTCAAACTGAAGATAAGTTGACAGTGTCTTTCAGTAACAATAAGGAATAAATGTCAGCAATGGGACAATATATTTTGTTGTTCAAACTCACATTTCCTCACATATCTTACAGTGGCTACGGCACAGATGCTGACTAGCAGTAGTAAGTGGATCATTACATTGTCTGAGTGTTACTGTCTGCTGTGAACACAAGCATCTGTCAAGAACGAAACGTATTAATGTTTGGACATAACTCTAGAAGTCAACACGCATCTCAGCTTTCACTGAAATTAAGTATTTTCTTTTTTAAATAGCAATCGTTATCCATTTGGCATTTCCAGGACTGCTTAAAAAAGGGCTGGCTGCACAAAGTCTGTAGGAAAGGACACCAAGAGCCCACGTAACACTGACTTTGGGTTGAACCCTACAACTCAACAGAGATTTACACTCTCTTGGTCTCAGCTTACCCAACACTTGGGCGCTGAAAATCAATAGGCAAATTACAAGCTTAAGGAAACCGTGGGTAATGTAAAGTGCTACGGGCAGGTATCTGAAGCATGGGGACCCACAGACACCAAGTTTGTCTTCAAATCAATAGTCCTTGAGTTTGGATACCTAACTCATGTGTCCATAGGCATGTTCACTAACACCAGCGAATGCAATGCCTTGCACAACTCACGCGAGATGTCTGAAAGTGAGCCCTGTGATGCGATGCTGCTCAAAATTTAGACACACAAAGAAGGAATTTTACTCTTAAATACTTTTACACTCTTAACTCGGCCCTTTAACAATAGGGGTGGAAAAAAACCCAGTCTCTCTATAACTGTCCCCCAGAACTTAACACCCCACGAGATGCAACATGAAGATATTAAAGCGGGATACTCACAGCAGATAGTCTGGCCGACCTTCTCTTTGGCTGCGTAAAGAAAGACGTGTCACTACAGCTCAGCGAGCACAGGGCACTGCTTCCCCAGCAGCAGCACCGCACACAGCCCCTGCACAGCCCGGGATTTAGGAGCCAGCAGACACGGGGCTGATGGCACGTAGGAGCACCTCGTGCCTCACTGAGGAGCTAGGTGCCACGTCCCCCCGCTGCCCTGCAGGCTGCGTCCGAGCTGTAAGGACCCGGAGGGACAATGCCCAGAGCCCCCATGGCACTCACGGAGGGCGGTCAGTGGGGTGGGGGGCCCTGAGGTGACAGGGCTCACACCCATAAGGGGAATGGATTGAAACCTCGGATTTGACCCACGCCACCACAGAAGTTTTTTGCGGAGCGGAAACCGAGGAAGGAAATCCTACCTCCTCCTTCGCCTCGCCTTCAGCTGGAGCCTGCAAGAGAAGCGAGAGGGGCGGTGAGCGGCGGCGCGACCTCGCGGCCCCATACCCCGCGGGGTCCCCGGACTACAGCTCCCGGCGTTCCCCGCGGCCGCCGCGCCGCTACGTCAGCGCGCCGAGGCGTCGCCGCGTTTAAAAAGTTCCCGCCAAATCCGCGGCCACAACAAGGTCGCCGCCGGCCCCGCGCAAGGACAATGCTCCGCGCCGCGTCCCGCCCCGCGGGGACCCGCTCCGCGCCACGGGAGCGGCGGCCGGCGCGCGGCAAACAGCCCGCTCCGCTGCGGGACCGCGGGGCGGCACGGAGGGACGGGCGGGCGTTGGGGCCGCTGTCGGGGTCGGAAGGGGGAGGGGTGGTGTATGGGGGGGGGGGGGGGATGCAGGCGGCGCGGTCCGGGGGAAAGTTGTTAATGATGGTGGCGGCTCCTTCCCTTCCCTTCCCTTCCCCGCTTCCCTTCAAGGACAGTTTCAAACTCTGCGCCGCCTAACGGCTCCGCTTCACCATTGCACAGCCATCTGGTATGACAAGAAGTGGGAGAGGGGAGGAAAAAAAAAAAAAAAAAAAAAAAAAAAAAAAAAAAAAGGAGAACAAAGGCAAACGGCGGAGAAAGCGGCACCGGCCGCGGCCCGACGCCGCCGGGACACGGCCCCGCACGCACCCCGATGCCGCCGGCGCTGCCCGGGGCTGCCGCGGGGCGGTGGGCGCACGGCGGAGCGGCGCGGCCCAGGCGCGGCGGCGCCAATGGAGGCGGCGGGAGCAGCATGGAGACGGCCGCGCTGCGCCCGGCGGCGCCCCGAAGTGAACTCGCGGCTCCGCGCCGCACCGCGCGAGCGGCACCGAAAACGGGGAGCGCCGGAACTCTGCGTGTGCACACACACACACGCACACGCACATACACACACACGGCGAATCGCTGCCGTTTGGTGCACAAATGGCCGTGGTCCTCCCGCCCCCGCTCTGCCCCGCTTACCTTTCTTTTGGGCATAGTTGCGCCTTAATAGTTGATGGCGATACGCGGAGATCGGGAGAGGTGTGAAAAACAGAAAGGGAACCGCCGAGGAACTGTTTCCGAGCGTCCTGCGGGGTTGCCAAAAAAAAAAAAAAAGAAGAGGGAAAGAGGAAAAAAAAAAAAAGAGACGTCGACGGGACCAAGAGTTAATTGCAGCAGAAACTGAACAAAAAAAAAATCCCCCCCTCTTTATTGCAAACAGTAAAATACACCAACACGCAACCAAACTGCATGAATGGGGAGCGCGAGATGGGCCCAGCCGCGGAGTGACGGCCGCCGCAGCCAATGGGCGCGCGGGAAGCGGCGCGGGGGGCGGGGCGAGGCGCGGGGGGCGGGGCCGAGGCCGTAGCGCGAGAGACGCTCGCACACGGAGGGCCGGCGGCGGCCTTACGCTGTCTGCGCAGCGGAGCGGCCTAAACGCGCGCGGTGAATACGGCGCGGCCCGCGGACGGCGGGAGGCGACGGTGCGAGGCGGCCTTTCGTCGCCGCCGCCCTCGGAGCGGCTCTGCCCTGCCGGCCCCCCCCCAACCTCCAGCACGTCGCTTCCTTCCCCGCGTCCCCCCAGAGGCTGGGAAAGAAACTTCCCCAAAGTTAGCGCAGGCCGCAGGAGGACAACATGGCGGCCGCTCCGTCCCTCGCGGGGCCGCCATGGCGCGGGGCGCTCGGGGCGGGGGCGGGGGGGCCGCCGTGTGCAGCGGGGCCTCGGGGCCAGGCGCACCCTGCGCGGAGGTGCCGGGAATCGATGCTTCGTTCCGTCCTAAGTGCGCGTTGCAGCAGGGATCGTGCCACCTGTTTTGTGTCTCAGAGTTCGTGAAGGGAGCCGCCGCTCCGAGGCACGGCCTGACTCCCGGCACGGGGCAGCGCAGCTCTTTGTAACAGCCCGCGGTGAGGCACGGTCCGCAGCCCGCCCGCACCGCTCCGGCTCTCAGCTGTCCCTGCAGCTCCAACAGTCCTCCCTTGCAGCTGAGCTGGTTGCGAGTTAACTCGAGCTTCCCTGCCCAACTCCTGGCTTATGTAAGAGCAGTCTGCAACTTGCATTTTAGCTCATCACACGCAATATTATCATTTCCTTTGTTGAAACTTCATGGCTTTTTTCTAGCAAATTCTCACACGTGTGAATATTTTTCTATACGTTTTCTCATCCTTAGGCTGCTCTGGACTCTTTTCAGCCTTGCATCCTTCCCCAGTATAAAAATGACAGGGATCTCTTGGAAAGAGTCCAGCGCAGGGCCACAGAAACGGTGAAGGGCCTGGAGGATCTCCCCTATGAAGAAAGGCAGAGTGAACTGGGTCTGTTCAGCCTTGAGAAAACAAGACTGAGAGGGGTCCTGATCCAGGCTTATAAATATCTGAGGTGCGGGGCACAAAGTGGCCAGACTTCATTCAGAAATGTGCGGAGACAGGACAAGGGGAAACGGCCAGAAACTGCAGCACAGGAGGTTCTGTACAAATGTGCGCAAGAACTTCTTTACGGTGCGGGTGATGGAGCACTGGCACAGCTGCACAGGGGGGTTGTGGAATCTCCTTCTCTGGAGAGATTCAAGACCCGCCTGGACGCCTGCCTGTGTGACCTGGTGTAGGGGACTGCTTTGGCAGCGGGGTTGGACTCAGTGATCTCCTGAGGTCCCTTCCAACCCTTACGATTCTGTGTATCTACATCAGGTTAATTGGAAAAGCTATCAGGACGGTGTTTGCCAGCTTTGCAGTGGCATCACCTCATCGATTCAGATTCTTTTTCTGATCCCCTGTAATCCCCAGATCCCTTTTGGTGATGCTGTTATCTGAACAGCTGCTCCCCATGTTCTTTACAAATTCATAATGACTTTCTGATTTGTCACTTCTTAAATTACCTCATTCTCAAAGTACATACGTGTCAATAATTTATGATCTTCCTGGAACCTCGGAATTACTCTGAGCACTTTTCCATTCTCCTTCTCCAGTCAATCAATGGAGAGCCCACAAAATCCACAGTACTTTTTGCAGACAGACACCGATTAGCCCAGTAGTTCTCTGGCTGGCCTCCTGAACAATTCAGAGCGCATTTTCTGGGCACTGCCAACTTCAGTGTAACCACGTTACCAAATGCAGTGTAGTGTGTTCTTTCCTGCTGCTACTTGTTGCTGTCGCCTCCCTCAAACGTTTGGTTCAATAACAGGTTACAAGGCAGTTTTGAAGGCTGAAGAAACAAAGGCACTGGTTTGTGTGTGCGCGTGCCTTCCTTTTCTGTCAGCAGCGAACAATATTTTCACTTGTTTTGCTTTTACTTCCAGCATATGTATCTTTCTCTGGCACTGATTTTGGACCTTTGTCTCTCATTCTGTTCCTGCCTGCCTGTGTTATTCCGCAGTGCTAATTCTTAACTACGTGCTTGTTTCCAATTTTTGCACAATTTAGAAAGACTGCATATATATTTTAAAGCTGTCGTTACTGCTGCATTACACTGCTGTTCATCTTCACATTGGTCGGTAATGCTGTCTCCCTGTGTGCTTTCTACGTAGGGCAGTTTGTTGTTCTGGTGATGTGTCACTTTCAGTAACTGCCCTCCCTCCTTTCCCACTGATCATGCCACTTTATATTTTCAGCCATTCTCCTTTATTAATCAGTATTTTATATAGCATTTCCACTTATTTTCTCTGTCTCCTGAATAAAAAATTGTCTAAAATGTTTCAAGAGCCCTCGGTCATGTTACGAGAGTCTTTGTCCCACAACAGAAGTTCCCCATTGCTAACAATATTTGTGCTTCAGTTGCTTTTGTCAGTTGCCCTGAAAATTTCACCTGTCTGCAGTTACTGTTTCATTCTCCCTATGCTCAGTGAAAAGTCTCAGTTTGTGGAAGAGGAGCAGGAACTGAAGAGCACCTCATCCTTTTTTCTGCTGTCATGACAGCACTTCGGAATCTCAGGTCAGAATGTGCCCTGGAAATGAAGGACAGACTTAAAATTCACTTGGAATTTCACATTTCTTGTGCTTTGCTTTTGTAGTTTTCGAATATTCTGACTGCTCCAAAAACGTTAATTAAACCACAAACTAATCTGAATAATCACTGATTAGAAGATCGCTTCCCTCTCAGTAGGTTGGATGAACTGTGGCATGATACCGTCACACTGCAGCTGTCACTGTGCACACCTACAGGCACGGTTATACCTACGGATATTCTAAACACCCTTCCTGCAGTCCAAGTGGAAGGAGCACTTTTATGTAATAGTAACTGGAAAGAACAAGAAGTCACCTCTCAAATAAATGGGAAGGTGCCCATGGCTGGCTGAGTTTCCTTCTATGCCAGCCGTACGTTCAGCTGTGATGGTAACCAGGCAGCAGGTAAGAGAAGCACCCACGTGCACGGCCACAATGAGGACCTTTACTCTTTGCTGTTCAGCTTCCTTAAAGGAGGCCGTGCTACCATGGGTGTTAGCACAGATCTAATCCAGACTCACAGATGTCAATCCCAGCACACAGTATGGGGCTTACACTGGCTTTATGACTGCACAGTAGCTTATGTGTGCTGTGGGAAGACGAGAAGGACTTGATATGACATGTTAGACTATCACGGGGTAATACACCTACCTTGGCACACAGCCTGCCGGCACAAAATTAGCTGGTTAGATCTTTCTGACAAACTGGGTCCAGGGTGTAAGTTTACTCTGAATCATTGATTTGTGCCACGTGATCTGTTGGGGTCATTTTTGCTAGAACTGGTATTGTAGATACAGTACAAAGAGGCCTAAGCCTGAATTTATGTTATCGTATCACCAGACTGCATAGAAAGGTGTTTGTTTTTTTGTTTGTTTGTTTGTTTTGTGCTACTGTTCCTGCTAAATTTTGTATTCGGCTTAGGCAAATGAACCAGGTTATAAACTCAGAGGCAAAACCTCCCCATCTGCAAACAGAAACATACCGTGACTATCTCATAACCAAACCAACCAACACAGCCAGCACTCTGAACATGCAGTCTGAGCTGCCCACACTAAACTTATAGAGCGGTGCTCACATGCTGACTAATTTATAGAAGGCTGGGAAATTACAGACAGCAATGTGCAGTGAAATGCTTTCAGTCTGAATCTATCACAACTATGTCCACATTTTGCCTTCAGTCTTTGCAAAATTAAGCAAGAGTCAGTCTTCTCTGTTTGACAATGCTCTGGTCTGGCCCCCAGTTATTCCGTTTAGTAACCAGCCACCTCAGGGATCCGCATCTCTCCAACATCCACCAAAGTGCTGTTAACCATGCCTTGAATGCTTTTTAAATGTTTGCTGGTTCACAGTATTTGGTGTAGATTTTCCTGCTGTTGCCCAAGGAACAGGAGGTACTTCTGCTAAGAGAGCTTGATGTCAGAGGGCACCTCTAGTACTTGATGAATGTTTTCCTGGGTAGAGCAGGAAGCCCGAGAAACATTTTCTAGAGGCAATCTGCTATCAAGGTATACAAAGGAATATATAGAAAAGACAAAATTGGAGCAGAAGCCCCAAATGAGCTTTTTGCATCTGTGTTTACTGTGGAGGAGGCTGGGGTAGTTCCCAGACAGGAACTCACAAGCTTGTCTGAGGATCTGTCTTGCGCTGAAGCGTCAGTGAGGGTTAGAATAAATCAACAACGCAAATAATAACAAACTAACCACTGCCAGATGGTCCTCACCACCCGTGCAAAAGTGTGCGAGTCTTCTTTTAAAACTGCTTCCACACAAAGCCTTAGGAGACAGCTAATGCGGCACGAGCTTTTATGAACGGTTCTGGGGAGACTCAGCACATGTGGGTGCTGTGACCAAGAGAGCACAGCGAAGACCTTGAAAGCCACGCCACCTTTAGCACTTGTTTTTACAGGCTCTTCCAATAGCCATTTTGAGATGCCCAGAACACAACAGGGCTAGTCAGGGCATGGACTGGACCTGGTGGGGTTGATTGCCAGTTCTGGGTACAAGAAAAATGAGAGACATGACCCTAAGAAGGGATTTCTGGCCAGTCCTTTCCTGGATGGAGGTTGGCAGAGGGACAGCGAGCTTCAGGTGCAGGGAGCAGTGGGAATCCCCGTGAGGCCAGTGCTGCTGAGCCCTGGACCTGCTGCTGCACGCAGTCATGTTACAGCCTGTGCATGCAGCAGTGCAGGGTGACTGGTTTTTTTTATTTTATTTTTTTCTTATGTACAAGATACAGTCTGCCAAAAATGTTTGCCAGGCCTATCCTGTGTTTGTCTTGGCACACCTGCTTGTAGCGATTCTGGTTGTGCCTACCTCGGCAGGTAGTGTGGTGCGATGGGAGCATCTGCACAGTGGAAGAACTGGCACAGAGGAATCCGTGTGCACACAACTGCTGGAGGGAACTGTGTGCACACCTGGAGCCTTCCCCCAGATCAGTGTCATCTGAGTGTCATGAAATGGGTGGTTGCGAGGCTGCTCTGTGCCAGCAAGTCCAAGCACGGCGCGGGAGATGCGCTCCAAAAGCACGCTGCACCGATGTGGGTGCTCCAAGGCGCTCAAAATGGAGGTCCAAAATGGAGGTGCAGCAGAGGGGCCCTGTAAGCACGGAGCTATCAGAGCAGCGTAACGTTATGAAAGAAAAAAATTAAAAAGCAGTATTATCCCCTCCCCCCAGAATTAATCCGTAGCTCTATAAAAGCTGAACTATCAGAACAATACAGTGTTAGCTAAAGAATTAAAATCGTCCATTCGCTCGCTTGAGAATCCAACGGACGGTCCCAGCGCTGCTGTGGGGTGGGCCCGCCGAGCAGAGCGCGGGCCCGGCCGCTTCCCGCCGCACCGCCGCGGCCGCGGCAGCAGGGGGCGCGCCCCGGCAGCGAGCGGCCTCCGCCCCGCGGCCATCCCCACAGCCGGCTGCTCCCGGGAGCTCCCAGCGCCTGGAAGTGAGCTGAAACCTCCATGTAGCGCCGCTTCGATCCTGGTCTTATCCGTAATATTCGTAGCGATGATGTCCGGTGATGCTTTTGGTGGTGTAAACAACCCTACAAAAACTAGTATCGGCGCGAGCCGAAGTTCATGAGGGGAGGTGGACTGATGTTACTTTTGTTTGCTTGACGTCAACTCCATCAGTCCCACCATGGAGGTAATGAGCAGACGAAAAGAAAGAAAAACAAACCCCGCTCTGCAGTGTTCTACTGCCTCATGCTGCCTGACCCAATTACACATGGAAGTGCAGAACTGTCTTCATTTCGTGCTCCTGGAGCACCCCAGCACCTGCCACCAGCACGCTGGCGGGAAGCTTCCCCCACACAGCACAGTGGGACACCTCCTGCAGGGCATGGCGAAGCCAGAGGACACGCTCTGAGTCACAGTTTGCCTTCTGGCCTGAGTTACTGGCAGGCATAGCAGCCTGGGATTGGAGATGAAGAATAGATTTCGTATTTCCTATTTAGAACACTCAGCTGATGCTTCTGATCAACTGCGTGCTCCTCTGTTTCAGTTCAGTCAAGTCAAGATCACCTTCTCCAGCAATATTAAAAGCAAAATAAGAGAAGGAAACCTGGTGCGCTCTCACATTACTTCCAAATAACTAAATTCTGGATTTGTTTCTCTCTGGTGTTACAAAGAAGCTGTGGAGCATTTGGAGCACATGTGCTTCCTGACCTTTTGTACAAGAGGGATTTTGCACTTGATCAGTGTAATGTTTTTCACAGCCAGATTCCATTCCACTTGTCTTTTTTAAGGCAGTTTACTTTGCCAGTACCCATAAGGCCTCATCTTGATCTTCAGTTTAAGCAAGAACTGAGCAGATCTTTGCCATTACTTGCAACATTTTACCTTACTTACCCACATGTCCCCTGGATGTCCCACTCATTGGGCATTCTGCCTCAACAGACAGGGCAAGGGCTAGTGCTGGGCATCAAGGAGTACTTGCACGCACTCTTGCTTCATCAAATAACCCACAGCAAAGTTAAACTGTACCATTTTCCTTTTGTGAAAGACACAGGAATAAAAGATATGACCTGACAAGATGACCTTCTACAAACATAAGCCACGGTAAGCGAAAAAAGGAATTGAGGAGATAATTACAGCTGTTACATACAAACAGTTTTCTTGGCTGCACAAGAACAGTAGATTTCCCTCCTAGAGGCATAATATCAAGTGTATTCATTTTGAGGTTTTGGTCTACCTGGAGAAGGATAATTAAACACTTCATAGTTGTTTAACAGTGAAACAAAAATAATAGCATGGATTTTACATGAGCAGTCTGGGAATAAAAAACATTGCACTTTTCTGCCAATAGAGTAGAAAATTTACTATTATGAGTCGAGAAAACCTAGTCATTTCAGTAATACCCAATTGGCGTATAACTCTTAACATTATAAATCTTCTTTCATGAAGATAAAATGCCTTTTAAAGTGTACTTTTGAGAGCAATGATTACTGCAGATTTTTTTTCTCAGGGAGGAAAGATAGGGTGCAGTGCATTCCAGAGGAATTTCAGCTCCGAGAAGCTGAAGGGCATCGCAAGGAGGAGAGCAGGCCAGGGGACAGTCACTGAGCCTCGCAAGGACAGGTGAACATGGAGTTCAAGCAAATATATCTACCCTGGTCTCCACCTGTATTTTTTCATTTTGGCTGATAAGCTTTAGTTTCTGCCTCTGCTGTTCCTTACAGTTGATCAGATAACAGAGAATCGTGCTCCAGAGGAGATAGGAGTTATGAGTACACTTCTCAGATGATTCTGAAGGTACACATGTGAAGAAATGTTCCTGGAAGAATTTTAATGTGTTTGTTTTAAAAAGATCACCGGTTATTTCTATTACATTTTGAAACTCCCTGCACTGGGCGGTTTTTATTGCGTTCCATCACCCTATATAAATACTTCGGCTTACTGCAGTTTCAAAACACGCATAAACCTCACGATGCTCTCAAAGATTCAGATAAGCATTAAAAGTAATACCAAAATTAGGCATCTCATCTTCGAAATATTAACTTCTCAGCAGAGAGAGAACAAACACAAATGTGAGTGATCCAATTCAACAGACTTTTTAATTCAACAGACTTCTTTAGAAAATCCTGTCTGTGGCAAGAAGAACCATCTGATAATTTGAAATAGGAAGGCTTATTTTGTTTGGAAAAATCATTTTGAAAATTCCTTCCTCCTGTTTCCATAGCAGAACAAACATCTTTCTGTAATCTTAGCTTGCAGATGGTAAAATTTCAGCTTGCTGCGTTTATCGTGGTATTTTCCATTTTCTGTGAAGTTGCTATTAGAATTATAAGATGGTAGTTGGAGTACTTTTCTATAGAGGTAAGTGGGAGACAGGTGCTGAATATAAATTTCTCTAAATAAAGTGTTACCATGACTATGATAATTAAGAACTCTTCGAGGTCTCATCTAGAAGTTGTAATTAATAGAAACGATGAATGCCATGCAGTGAAATAGCAGTGTGTTATGGCTCCAAGTTTCCCACTGGGGCTTTAACCGTGCAGCACAGTCCCTTTCCGAGGCACAGAACTCATGGAGATGAGGAGCAGAGGGGCCATCAGCAGACTTAGCTGGGACCTGTGAGAGCAGTACTGCTACGTGCTTCTTTGTTGCTCTATGTGGAAGATGCTCTACAATAATTCTGGGAAGCCAAGGAACAGAACCTTTGAACGCTACTATATGCTCAGGCTGCCTTTATTTCGGCATGGGCCAACAATTCCCTTGGCGAGCAACTTTTACAATGAAATAGGTTTTAAAAGGAACTTCAGTGTTATCAAACAGTAACATCTACCCATCCCACTCAACTCTTCTCACCTGTCCGAGTGGCAGTCCAACTGCAACACCTTTGTGTGCCCACAGGCAGGAAGCTCGGTGCTGGAAGCACAAGGTGCTGCACTCATGCCAACAGAAAGCTGAGGAACAGGGCATCTCCTGCCAGAATGAGGGCAGTGGCCATCACCTGATGCTGGAACCTAACCCGCTCTGCACCTGAGCTTCTCCTCTCCTGCCCTCCTGTCTCTCCCCTCCACTCACTCCCAGAGTTCCTAACAAGAGCATCTTCCTACACGCTCTTCTCTTCCACAGCCTTAACTTCAGCTCCACCGCTCCCTCCCATTGTCAGGCAGCCTCAGATCTAAGCTCCTGCATTTGCACTCGGAGCACACGCATACAGCTCACTATCCGTTTTCTTTTTAGAGGGCCTTTTCCTGCAGCGAGCCCACACTCCGTACAACGGGCCGACTTTTGTTTCGCCGCCCATGTCGGCGCGGCCCCAGCCCCTCTTCGAGGCTTTCAGCTCGCGAAGCTGCTGCGGCGGCGCGGCCGCCATGGCTCGCGGCTCATGGCTCACAGCTCGCGGCTGTGGGCTCCCCGCGTCCCGCCCCAGCACGGCCGCCTGCCCCCGTGCAGCCCCCTCCTCCGAGCACGTCTCGCGTGGTTCGTCGAGAATTCGCCTCGCCCCTTTCTTTCTTCCTTTCTTTCTTCCCTTTTTATTTATTTATTTGTGACCGTTTTCCCCTCTTCCGGGCCGGGCGGTGCTGCCGGCAGCCCAGTGAGAGCGGCGAGGCGGGGCGAGCCGAGCCCGGGAGCGGCCTCCCAGCGCCCGCCCTCCCGCCGCCCGCTGAGCGCAGCCCGCGCCGCGCCGCACACACCCCCGCCCGGCTCCGCGTCCTGCCGCTGCCCGCCAGCATGGTCATCAAGGTGTACATCGCCTCCTCCTCCGGCTCCACGGCGGTGAGCGACGAGCCGGGAAAGTTGTAACGGGCTCAGGGGGCCCGCCGCCTCCGTCCGCGGCCGTCGTGTGACGGACGGCGGGGAGCTGCGGGCTGCGGGAGGGGGCTGAGCTCGGAGTGGGCACGGCGAGGCTCTGTGGGGTGACCCTGCCTAGGGCTGTCGGGGCTGGGCTCTGTTAGGGCTGGGGACCAGTTAGGGCTGCGCTTAAAGGGTGGGGGCCGGTTGGGACTGGGGGCTGGTTAGGGTCTGGGCTTAGTTAAAGGCTGGGGTTAGGGTTGGAGCTGGCTGAGGCTGCGAACCACCCCGAGTTTGCAGAGCTCCCCAGGGGAGAGCTGGTCTCCCAGCTGAAGCAAAACCCCACATCCTCCTCAGCCCTTGGCCCCGCAGCAGCATCCTGCCCTGGGAGGGAGATGTGTTTACTGCAGCCGGTCCTCAGAAATAACATGTCATTTCCTTCGCGATTTAGTGGCTTGTTCTGTGACTTCTTGCGTGACGCTTCCCACACCCACTGCTGGACTATTTTTAACAGATCCAAGTGGATAGCACGCTTTCGCTCTGTTCTGCTCTGGAAAGGCAAAGCAAACAAGGTTTTTAGTTTGTTTTGGTTTTGTTCACGAGGTTTATTTCTGAATTGTGCCGTCCATTGTGTCAGCGTTGTGTTGTGATGCTCTCACACCATGCGGTTCATGAAGGTGGGTGTGTGTTGCTGCTGTCCGAGCAGCTGCAGCCTCTTGCCCTGTGGGAGTACTGAGTTTTGCTTTCTGCAGCCCCAGCGTGCTGCCGGCAGAGCTCAGTCAGAAGACTGTGTTTATCCAAAGCTAAGTGAATGAAAGAAAAAAGGTGGGAGTCTTTGCCTCAGATTATACCTCAGCAGCAGCATTCAAAAAGTTGGCTGATTTCTTCTGTCTGACCTTTAAGAAAGAGACTCTGAGCCTAAAATCCAGGGGATTTTGTTGCATTGCTTGAATGTATGAATAACTTGCAAAATACCAGTAAACAATCAGTGACTTTTGCTGCATGTAGATAGAATCTAAGCATTGAGTTAGCTGTGTTGCTGGCAGGCTCCTAAACTTTCAGATGCCAGAGGCATACAGGAGGAAGGAAGACCCCTGCCCATTTCATCAAATCCTCCTTCCCTGCCTCAGTGCAATTGTTGATCTGTGGCCTTCAGCAGACAAAATGCCGTGCTGATGAGCTGTGGTTGGTCAGTGGCTGAGCCTTGCTGCAGAAGAGGGCAGAGAAGCTCATGCCTCGGGTGACCCTGTGCTGGCAGTCCCTGTGTCATTTTTGTTACTCTCAATGTCAGTGTCATCGACACACTGATGATGGAAAGCTGATGATCAACAGATGCACATCTTGAAAGTGCCTTGACATACTGAGCAGGTGAATCAAAAGGAATTTCTGCTGGCTTTATACAAAATAATCATACAGAGGGAAAGAAAACGGTCATTAGCAAATAGAAGAAGTAATTCTTTTCTTCTGATACAGCTGTTAATAGCTTTCCGGTTGACAGGTTTTGCTGCTGTAGATTCTTATCAGTGACCTCTTAATGGCAGTTATTGATTTTTGGTTTGTGTAGTGGTACTAAGCTCCAGGGACATGGCCACTGATCTTGATCTCAGCTGCATTTGCCTCTTTTTAAAATGGGTTTTTAATTATTGGCTTAGCGGTTTCTGTGACGTTGCCTTGTCATTGTGTGAATTGTATATGTCATGAGACTCAGTGCTAACTTTGTCCCAGGTTTTAGGGTCCCTCACACATCTCGACCCTGGAATTTGGATCTCAGCATTGGCATGGAATGTGAGTGTAACAGACTCATAAATACCAATTTTATTACGTATGTATACCCAGGTCTAAAGTGACTGCAGCTGAAGTGATGTCGAGCAGTGAGCGGGACTTGCACGTTCCTGGTTTGCTGAGTGCACCGAGGGTGTTTCTGTTGGCAGGGCTCAGCCGTGTACCTCACTGGGTGGCTGTTTTCTTTCTGCTATAAGAATTTTAATTGATGCTTCAACTTAAAGCAAAGCAGAGGGGCACCTAACTGAAGGGAAAGTTTCTGATTCATGTGAAATGTGCCCAAGGGGAGTGGGTTGTTTTTTCTGTGTCTTCAAATGAGCTGGTGGTGGGTCAGACTCTGCTTGGAGGGCCAGAGGGGTCTTACAGGGGATTCTCAGGGAGTGGATCAGAGGGCCCACGTCATGCTACAGAGGAGTGGAACCGAGTCAGAGTTGTTGCTAGCTGCTAACGCTGGCCCTGTAAGCCAGCTCCATCTTGCTGAGATGGTTTTGTATTGCCAGCAGCACCCCATGCACTGATACTTGGTTTCCTTGAGTGAAAACCAGAAATAGGTAGAAAATCACCTCCTTTCCAGAAAATGACTGACCCGTTTCTGAAAGTTGGTGGAGCATCTGTGAGGCTCTGGAAGCATTATATCTGCTGCAGGGAAAAGGGACTGAGGCAGCTTTGCACCTTGCAGCCTTGGGCTGTCAGTCTGGGAGAGTGCCCAAATTTTGTGGTCTTCTTCTGGCAAAGTAACACATTGTTCTGCAGTCAGTTCTCCACATCACTGTGTAACTGTTCCCCCAAAGCACGGTTCTCTGTAATATTTTTATTCAATAATATGTGTCTGTGAGGAAAACCCACCGTATGCTGTTGATGTCTAAGCAGGGGCATATCACAGGTACACGCTGAGGGATTTCCAGTGATGTACACTCTGCTGGTTAATTCCTCTGTACCTGTGTGTTGTGGTGCTGCTTCATTACGAGTGCCACAGCCCCAAGGGTGGGTGCTGAGCTGCCTGTTCTCCAGCACGTGGAGTTGGTGAGTACACAGCTTTATCTCTGCCGTGATTCATCGGTTGCTAAGCCCTGTGTTTGTGCTTGATCATGGGTTTTGCTGTATACCCTGTATGGTAAAGGTGACTTTGTGTTTGTTGTGGTTCGGTGCTGTGCCTCAGAGGCAGAGATAACTGAATGTACCTGAAGTTCGTAGTCTGAGAGTCTTCAGCTGAAAGGTGGCCTCCTTTGATCTTTCTTGGTCTGCACCACAAGTGGGGCGATGGAGCATGGGTGGCTGTAATTATGAAGATGAGCTGTAGGCACCAATGTGGGAATGTGCACGTGCAGCTCCTGTCCAGCAGTTCTCAGTGGCGTGCAGCCAGAGTGAGCAGCATTACCTAATGGGAGCCAGTGTTGGAGGCCACAAATGTGAAATGGCAGACAGAAATGTCACATTCAGGAGCACCCAAGCATTGAGACTCAAGCAGGCTGTGAGACTGAATTTGGCCATAGTCTTCTATTCAAATCCTTTAAGAGACAATAGGAGGAGAGGCCAAGGAGTGATTGGCATTCTAGCTGTGCAAAGAAGTCGCATATAGGGATTGAAGAGGCTGAATTGCATCAGCCTGTGATTTTCTCCGTTTGAATTTCTCCTTCTTTTTGGTATGAGATCGCCCCATCTCTCCCCCAGTACCAAAAGAGCTTGCATATTTCTTCCTGAAGGCAGCTGCCTTACCATTTTTATTGATCTTGTGTGGAAAGGAGCCAGCTGTTGAAATTCCTCTCGCTCTTACAGATGCGCATTTGTTGCCAGTAACTGCCAGCATTGCTCGTGGTGCAGAATGTGTCCAGGAGGATTGTGTCCATTCATAGTGTACCCCACTGCCAGATTCATTTTTGATGGCATGTGGCTGGTTCTTCTCACTTGCAGTGGGCCATGACTGAGCAACGGCCAAACCAAGAGATTGCTGTAGAATCAGTTCCGTGTTATATCATGGACTCCCACTGTTCAGCATTGCTTTGAAGAGGAAAGGAAGCTTGAGTTTATTTTTTCATTCACAGAGGAAGGGATGAGAGGGTGTAGGGTTTTGTGTTTCGTATTGTTTTCTTCTTTGGGAACAGACTGAGGTCTTCTCCTCCTCGCCCACCAGGAAGTGGAGAGGAATGTGGCCTGTGGTCTGGAGCACATGTGCTTGCTAGCAATAGTGCCTGCTCTTCTTTTCTCCCATGCAAGCTAGCAAAGCACAGAAGCACCTTCTGGCAGTGCTGGGATGCATAGCTGGCAGCACGTGGTTTGAGGCAGAGCAGCTTTGTGTGAGAGTGACTGGAAATGAGCAGAGTTGTCTGCAGCCAGCAGCTCTTGCCCCTGTTTGTGCTCAGCAACTCGGGGCTGTGGGATGGCTTGTGAAGCTGCATCGTTCTTCTGAAACAATCCACAGAAAGTAATAAATGGAGAAACGGAGCTTGTACAAAGATGGGTATTTTGCATTTAACTCTTGGGCCTTTCCTCTCTTCTTATCTCAGTAAATGCAGGTACTGCTGCCCTAAGAGAAGGTGAATGAAAGCTGTGTGCTTTCTGTCCCTGCACTGTTCTGCTCATTGTGGCTCATGAGTGGGGTGGTGCCACGGCCACAGCACTGGCATTGCTTGCACCCAGCATTTCAGCACTAGGTGCACTAAGCATGCCTCCTGCTGCACTCGTGTTTGTGATTGCGAAGGTGTCATCAGAGCTCTGCTGCATGTGGGTGCATTCGTCAGCTCAGAAGCTTTGAGCATCTGGAGTGCACCTACAGGAATGGCTGGAGAATGTCTGAATGCTTGGCATGTATCACTGCTGTTAGTGGCTGCTGATAGGGATCTTTTATAAATAGTTGTGTAATATAATGTGCAAGTTCAGGTAAAGCCATTTAGCATGGGAGAATACACTGTGTACTAGGGTACACAGCGGCCTGTGATAGTTTGCACAGTTTGTGCACTGTGGGTGAGAACTGTGCCGTTAATAGACTTGGTATTGCTTTTTAAACCCCTCTCTTGTGTGAACATTATATGCATGAAGTACTTTTTGGATATCCAGTGGAACCACACTTAATCTCTCCCTCTAAATGAATGGTATGAATTGTTCTGAGTTAGAGCTGTCAGGGTAGAAGGCAAAGTATGTAACATGAATCTAGGCAGTCAGCTGGGATGCCTTCCGTCTGCCTCCCGGCTGTCTCTTGTATTTTTTTTTAAGTCATTGTTCTAAACTCTGGAAAAGTCAAACATTTTTCTTAAAAGATTGCATTCAGATCTTTAATAGAGCCAAAGATTAAATTGATGGCAGTTGTGGCAAAAGTTTTAGCGTATCGAAATTAAAACCATTCTACTGTGCTTAAATAAAAGGGTTTTCTGACAGTGTGAGGCAGATTGCAATGATGTTCTGCAGTTGCGGCTGGAAAAGGCTTTTTGTTAAGACTGCATGTGGCTGTATATGTCAGGATGACAGTGTTTATGCTGGGGCAGTGTGTAGGGATTTTGCTGTCCCTGGGCAGGCTGCACTGGCTCTGCTGGCTCCAGGGGCTCAGTGCCCCGGGTGGGATCCAGGCAGCCACAGGTCCGTGCTGAGCACTTGCGCTTTTTTAGGAAATATTTGCAGAGCTGAACAAGAAACATCTCTTGTCCTGAGTCATTAAGGTTGCACTCAGAAAATTCCTGTAGAAGTCAGTGAATTGGCATGCATACAATGAGTGGAGGATGCCAAAGAGTCTCTGCAACATTGTTATTACAGCTTATTCCTCCCAGAGCAGGGGGAACTGGGGAAAGAGGAGACAAATGGAACTGAGCAAGCATTGATAGAGATCAGCTGTTGAAGATGGAATCAGAACAGAGTTATTCTTCACATATGATAAGGAGAAGGTTTAAGGATGAGTTGTCACAGCAGGAGAGGAGTGAGCTCTGCCTCATGGGGCTGCTCTGAGAGTCCCCAGCCTGAGCTCTGCAGCTCTGCAGCTCTGCTCTGAGCTCTTGGTGCTGACCTGGCACCAGGCTGCGTTCATCTTGCTGACTGACCTTCATGACACCCAGGAGCATGCTGTTTTCAGGATGCCAACTGAAGAGGCTGCTGAGACGACTTTAAGAAATTCAGAATGTATGGAGATGAGATTGAAGTTATTGTCAAGGAATCAACATCAAACTGAGGCAGAGCTGATGCTGACTGAGTACAGCTGAGGTAGGCTCCATGCAGCGTCCTACAGCTTCTTGTTGGGCTTAGTTTACCCTGGGAGAAGTGGATGTGTGGATTGCTTTAATTACCTATCTGAAGATTACATGTACTGGGACTCCTTTTGCTTGCATGAGTACTGCCACACTTGAAATACTGAAGGTGTTCAAGTGTGAAATTTTAGCTCTTGCCTGCTGAGGAATCTGCTGTTTGAGGTGCCAAAGGCAGCAGGATTTTAAAAAGGATCTCAGGAAAATCTGGGACCTACAGACCCCTTTTGGGGCTGGACAAACTGATGTTATGTGTTAGACTTCCCCAGCAGATGTGTGGACAGATGCAGCACAGGGAGGGGAAAACTGTGCTGCTGAGTTCCTTGGAGATGCTGCTGAGCACATGAGTAAGGGTGATCATTTAAATCAAATCTCTGGGCTTCCAGAGAGTTTTGGACAAACTTTGGCCAGAATTAAGAATCCCTTTCCATAAAGAAACCAAGCCACCAGAGGATAAGAGGAAAGGATTTTTTTTTTTGCTTACGTAATTGATTACACACCAGTTATATAAAGCAGATAACAATCGAATTTGCAACATACAGGCAGCTCTTGCAATATACGGAAATTAGGAGGGGGTCCTGCAGAGGTCTGTGCTGATCAGCATAATCAGAGGCAGAAAGAGAAAGCCAGGGGAGGGAGGCTGCTGGTGAAGCTGCACTGTACCACGTCAGCCCCATGCGCCTGTCCTGGGTCATCAAAGATACATGAGCACAGTGCCGTGCAGTGCTGAGCTTTAACTGATACTGCTTAGCACAGAAGTCTTGGAGCTGAGTTGGGTAGTTCTACAAAAATACCATATTAGCGGTCATGAAACAAACAAACAAAATACCAGGAATTTCTAGGACTAGAGAAAGCAAAGTGTAAAACAGTAACGCTGCAGAAGTCTAAGGTGAGTATGTATCTCTATTAGACTGGAACGGTTGCCATTAAACAATAAAACAAAAGGGGAAATGGGAAAGATAATGAGGTCACTGTATGAGGAACAACCAAATAAGGGAGAATTCTGTAGCTGAGAGAGGACTGAAAAGGTTCTATAGAGATAAAATCACGTCTGGCGTAAGGGAGCAATGAGGAAGTGGTGGTACATAACTTTGTGACATAACAAAACGGGGGGAGAGCAAAGGAGACTTACAGGTGGCAGGATCAGGATAAATGATCTGCAGTGTTTAACTGTGTGCAGTGCTGACAGCGTGCAGTTCACCAGGGAAACTCATTGCCAGAGAATGTATATGGCAAAAATTGCACGGGTTCAGGAAGCAATGAGACAAATTAAGGGGGAAAATCTATTACAGATAATAGCCTAATAGCCCTTAATTACTACACCTCTGACTCAAAGCTGCGTGTTATTTGTGTCTGGGAAAGTACAACGTGGTGTTGCCCTGTGTGCTCTGTCTTTTGGTGTGCCTCTCCCTGGAGGAAGCAGGATATTGGGGCAGACAAGCATTGGAGCTGACCCAGTGAAGCTGTTCTGTTCTTGAATAAAATTGGCTCTGCTCCCAAAATTACGTTGACAGTTTTCATTTGAAGTATCGAAGAATGCATCGTCCAGGAAAAAAAATGTTTGGTGTAAGAAAATATATGTCTTTGTTCGGAATGTCTTGGTTTGTTTTTGATTTGGTGGTTACTACAAAGGCTGTGGGTCTAAAAGTGTGGGAAGGCTCTGGATACTTAAGTGTAAATAGAAATATCCTTTGAGTTGTAAAGGGGTTTTGTATGCTTTATACTCAGCTGTATCACTGTGATTAAGGTCTTACCTCTTTCTGCTTTGGAGACACTGAGATGCTTTGAGAGACCGTAGATATGGGAGGAACTTTTAACTGTATTTGTCCCTTGTATCTTAGAAACCAGAAAGAAAATAGTGGATGTTTAATGATAAATCTCTTCTTGGTTTTCTTCTGAAGAACTGCAGTCCAGCTCAGCAGCTGAGGCTAGGGCTGTAAGAAACACGGCACGAAGCTATGTGGGAACACACTGCAGTCTCAGTCCTTGGGTGCTGGGAAGGACTGTGTGTTGGGAAGATTTGCTGTTAGGGCTTCTACTTTACGTTCCAATGAAATGCTTCATGGGATCCAAGTTGGGCGTTGAGGTGTCACTGAATTATGGAATGCTTGTTTTGAAAGGGACGTTAACAGTCACCTAGTTCCATCTTCCCAGTGAGGTTTCGCATAGTACCTAGTGTGACTATGGAAAGCTTTCCATGATCAAAGCTAGAATGTCTCCTCTCCTGGGCTCTCGGGTAGGCAGGGAGATGTGCCTTTCAGCTACCCAAAACGTGCACAGGAGCTTACAGGAAAACATGGCTGTTCATCTTGTCTTGTGGGTCACTATCCCAGCATTTCTTACACAGGAAACATCAGTGTTTGATGATACGGACAGCAGGGGATTCCAAAACCATCATGATTTTGCAGCATGAACAGCAGATGCTGATATACATCATTTTCAGACCTAGGCAGTAAGGTGGGTTTATCGGAAATCCCTACTGCTGTAGGTCAGAATAAATTGGCAGACCCCATGTAAACAGAAAACAGGCAGCCCCTGGGGAAAACAGTAGTAGTTTTCACATAAAACCACATTGTTATGAGAGTAGGAGTTTCCAGGCAGGTTTAAACAGCACATCTGTATTCACCTCATGAGATGACCATCTTGCTGTGTTAATGGCATGGGAAGGCTTGCCATGGACTACAGTGAGGCAAGATTTTGCCTTAGGAAATCCTTGATGCTGCTGATCTGAGGTCAGTCCCATGCACGTGGTGCAGCCTGCTATAGGGAGCCTGCTTTGTAAAGGTTTGGACTCCCATGATCTCTAGTGGTCCCTTCCAACCCCTGCAATTCTGTGAGAGTTTACTCAGCCACAGCAGCAGCTCCAGAGTAACTGGCAGAATGTGGGAGAGGAGCAGAATAATTCGGTGGGTGAATTAAAAATCTATCCCCAAACTTCTTCAATGGACATGGATAGAAGATCCTCCAGAAGTCATTTATTGATAATAGATGTAGGATTTTTTTTCCTTAGGTGGGAAATGCATGTATGTAGAGGAACAAAGGAGGCATAATAAAAGGGGCAGGTTTGCAAACTTGTATGTTAGTGACCTGATAATCCTGATTAGAAACTGGAAATTCTTTTCTGCCCTGTAACGCAGATAAGCGTGTCTCATGGTGCTCATGACTAAGTCCATGAAACCTTTGTGCTTGAGCAGTCTTTCTCTGAATTTGTTTCCTTTCATCAGGTCAATTGAGCAATCTTTTTCTAAATTTCTGTTTCCTTTCACCAACTTAGAGTGTATCCAGAGTTAGCCAGAAGAGCCTTCATTGTGTCGACAGAGGGCCAAGGTTTGAGCTGTGCACGCTGTGAAAATATGGAAGTCCATCCACAGGGCTCCCCCGGATCTGCTTCCTCTAGGGATTCACACCTATATAAACTGAGGAGCAGCTGGACTGACAGCTATGTCTTCCCCTTAACAATTTGAGACCAAAATTAGCAGCATGGAAGGCATTAGGATAGCCATCACTTCCCAGTGCCAGCAGCTGAGCATGAGGCTGAGGCTGAAGAACGGCAGAGGAATGAAGCTATTTTGGCTGCTTGCCTCGGTCTGAAGAACTCCATCCTACAGCAAATAACAGCTGGGACACTTAGTCTTTTAAAAAATAAATGCAGTTTGTGTTTGTCTTCATGTTTGCTTGTGGTGTGCAAGTGCTATCTTGCACGTTGGCAGAAGGAAGCTCGTGTTTTTAAATAAAAAAGGCCAATACCACAGTGACAGGAAGGCTCTAAAACCCCAGGGCAGGCAGAGCAGGAGGATGGGAGGTGGCCCGGGCTGTGGCCATGGCTTTGCTGGTGGCCACAGCTGCATGGCATGGGCAGTATTAGGTGTGGGCTGGAGGTGGCAGCCCCTAGCAGCGTGCAGTACTTTCAGTGGGTAGCAGTAGCTGCTTGGTGGAAAGACTGTGTTGAAAAAATGCTCAGTTTTTTGCATTCCTGTAAAGGGTGACTGGAGAATGTCACCTGAGCAGTCCCCTGGAAGGCAAACCTGCAGGTGGTGGCAGCAGAAGTTGGGCAAGTGCTGCGCTGCTTTTAGAGCTGCAGTGCTGTTCTTTGTGAGCTTTCTGCTTATCCCCCTCTCACCATGCTTAAGACAGGTTCTAAAGTTACAATATTTTGTGCAAATCTGCTCTAGAATAAAGGGGATTGTGGGCCCTGGGTTGATACGCTCCCAAAAGCAAGGTGCAGGCTAGCAGCACAACGGGCTGGTACCAGCACAGGCATTTGTTTGCCAAATCTTTTGCCTTCTGGAGGCTTTGGTGTGGATGCACCCAACTGCTGCTCTGTTTCAGAGTAGCCTGACTCTTTTTGCAGAGATGAAGAAAACTTATCTTTAATCCATAGCTTTTCACTTAATCCCCTCTTCCTTTCTATTATGATAGTTTGGTATTTTAGTTCAGGGGAAAAAAAACTGCTTGCTTGTCTTGGAATAATGTATTTATTTGAATATAGTTATTTTGATAGAAGTCATCCAAAAGGTTTCTCTGCTAAATGGTGCCTCTGGTATGTGAGCTCTTTGCAGACAGAAAGTAATACAGAACAGAAGCACCTGGATTTAGAGTAGGATCCCTAAGGTCGTGCTGTATGTCTTCTTGAAGTAAGCTTTATTTAAAAATAATGAATACCTGGCAGTATAAAGGCAGTGAAGCAGCAATTAATGCTGTAAACTTTTAGTCATGTCGGTTAATTTAGTCTCCCTGTGTGCTAAGCTGTACAGGAAATAAACCTTCCTTTTACTGCAAGCCACAGGAGCCTCATGCAGTGCTGCTCTGTGCTCTTAACTCATTTGCTAACCAGAGTTCTGCTCCAGCCAGACGAATGAAATGTCAAATGTTTTTCTTCTCTCTTCTGTTTGCCATGGAGGGCTCCTCATCACCAGCACAAATCCACTGATTCAAAAAAAAATAATTACATTAGCAGCTGTTTCAATAAACAGCCCAAACTGAAACCTTCTACTGCTCACGGTGCTGGCCCTCAGGCTGTCTTTTTTTCTCCAGCAAACCCCAGCACTGTGCAGACACAAAATTTGGAGCTCAATGATGTGTGACCTGGCTGTTGTACCTGGTGGGATGCTGCAGACTCCAGTCTTGTGTGATGGGGGAACCACAGTTGTGGCTGCTGCCAACATTCAGTGAGCTTCTACAGCCTGTCCTGGAGCCCTCTGAGAAAAGAAACATAAAGAAGGATTGTTTTGGCTTTCAGGGAGGTAGGCTGGAAAAAAAGAAACATCTCAGGAGCTGATGGTGGTGAGATCCAGATTTGCAGTACTGAAGTCCTTGTCCAAATTCCTGGAGCAAAGAGTCAGTTTTCGGTGGTACCCACAGTGCCTTTTCCCTCATTTTTCTCATCCACGTTGAGTACTTTCCAGAACCTAGCCTAGCTATTTGTCATGTTCCAGAGGGTTTTCTGCAGCTCAAGTCATGCTGAGCCTGACAGTCTCATTGGAGGTAGGTAAGTCCCGTGTGTGCTAAATTGCACTATGGTCAATGCATGCAGCCTGTCAGTGCCACTGGGCTGTGGTGCGTGTGGTGATATTCTACTGCTTGTAGAAACAGCCAAAATGAACCCTACCCCCATTATCATAAGAAATAAGCAGTGATTTGAAAAGAAAAATGCAGACGATCAGCTTAGGAGAGGAAGCTTTGAGATACAAAAGCTGCATTCAGAGTTATTTGAGGAGCATGTGACAGAGGTAACTTAGCCTGAAGAGGTTTTTTTTCTTTTCGTTATTGCAGAATTTCCTATTTCCTTACAACATGCTGAGCTGCAGGTGACATAGAGAGGCCAAGGCCAGGAGCTGAGGCTGCAGAGATGTGGGCAGTGCTCCAAGGAGTTGTGCCAGGAGGAGCAGGACCTGCAGGCTGCCTGCTTGCACCTTCTCAGGGCTGCCCTGACACCCTGGGCTGAGTGAGCAAGGTGGTCTCCACTGCTTCCAGGGCTGGAGGACGGGCTGGGAGGAGGATGTGGGGGGCCTGGGTCTCCTCCAGCCTCCCCGAGGCACGGACAAGCACATTTCCAGCTGAAGGATTCATATTGATTCGCCTGGAATGCTTCATCTGTGTCCAAGTGGGAAAGCCACGCACAGGCAAGGCTTTCCTACTCAAAGCTTGTAGCTCCCTGCTGTTGTGCCAGACATATGACTGCGAACAAAAGCAATGATTAATGAGGGAAAATGCAGAAGCTGTGACAACAGGTTTGTTTTTAGACTTCTGCTTTCTTGCAAACCATAAATTGGTCAGATCAGTGAGACTGCTGGAGATGTTCTGGCTGAAGCATCACGAGCTTGTTCCAGACTCTGGGCACTTGAGTTTTTTTTTTTTTTTAAACAGGCGTTTCCTCCTCCTAGGCAGCCTTGGAAGCTTGCTGATCACTGCAGGGCACTGCAGTGGGCACTGAGTGCATGTGTCTGCTCTCCCTGGCATCCTCACAGCTCTGACGCACTGAGATGTGCAGCGGTTAGGTTGGTTTTATACCCTTTTTTGGGAGGAGCAGAGCTGTTTTTCTTTCCTTTAACCCCATGTGGAGCTTGGATGCTGTTACCAGGGGCATGTAGATGTTCAGGAGAATGCAGTCTGCCAACTTCCAAGTCTGCAGCACAAAACAACTGCATGTAATAAATGAGGAGTTCACATTGTGCCATTGCTTATGCTGCATTAATGGATAACCAAGATAATGGAGCCTGTATTCCTGCAGCAGGAAGCTGTCTGTCTGTTGGTTTTGGACCAGGCAAGCAGTTTTCAGTCTTATAAAAGTCAAATGCCACAGAACTGACTTAGAAAATTGCCGAAGGTCAGTTTATTTTGTATTGTGATGGTGGTGTTTTTGTTTTGAGGAGGACAGCTCTGGGTGCTGCAGTGATTTGTGAAAGGTGCTATTGCACGTGATTGAGGCTCTGGCTCTGCAAGACATTGGTGTTCCTTTACATTCTCATCTAAAGCAAGAGAAGGGGAGGCTTAGGCCTGGCAGCTTGGCTTTGCAGAATGTATTCATTTTGGCCAACTTCAGCTTTCTGCTCAGTTGTGATATGTGAAGATTTGCACCAACCAGAGCAAAGGGCAGAGATGAGGATGACCTGAGGCTACAGTTCATTGTGCATATTGCTGTGGGACGAGATGCTGCCGTGTCCCCTGGCTCATTTTCCTCTCTGCTCTGTGCTACTGCAAGCACAGAGAGCTGCACTGAATCACCAGACATCCCCACTGTGCCACTGAGTCTGCTGGTACAAGTCATAGGTGGGGAGAGCCCTCTGGGCATGCAGTGCTGAGCAGGGGACTGAGAGCGCTGGGGCATCCCCTGTTTTCCAGATCTCCTTTTTGAGGGAAGTGCAAGTCTAACACCTTTTCACATCAGAACTGCCTCACACAATATTCAGCTTCATTTGCATGTCACTGTTCTTCTCTTCTCAGGCTGACAGGCTTTCTAACAACAGCACACACGTGCTGGGGTTTGGGGCCTCTTCTGATACCAGAAACCTAGACTCCCAGTGCTCTTCTGTGTTAATGCAGCTGCTGCATCCCTTCTTCTCTGAAAATGGAGGGAGCATTCCTAATCACAGCAGTAAATTCATTCTGCTGTACTGAAGCTTTCAGATTGCACCATTTAGGTCCTTCCTCTGGACTGTGCTGCCTGTGGCTGCCCAGCCTTTAACTAGGGAAAACTTTTCCATTAAAAAAAAGTGAAACAGCTGAGAGAAATGTAACACAATAACGTGATTCACATTTGAAGTAATGTTTTTCTTGTAGTATTTTAACAGGCTGTGGCTGCCATAGAGAAGAGTGTTTGACATCCTGACTTTTGTGTTGCTCCCATTTGGCAGTTGTGACTCTTTAAGCCCTTTATGGATGAACAGATGCGTGTAAAGCAAGCGATGGGCTGTGGCAGGACAGGGAGCATGAGACTAGAGGCCAGTAAACCCTGTGGGGCAGAAAGTGAGGGGAGAGTGGAAGGAATATGCACAATGTCATCCTTCTCTTCCTTGAAGCCAAGAAAAGAGGAGCAAGATTTGCTTCTGAATGTGGCAGCTAAAGGAGGAAAAGAGTTGGGTTTTTCTCGGACAGAAATCATTTTCATGTCCTGGAGCAAACTCTGAAGTTTATTAAATGGTACTTTATAAATTGTCTTCGAGCCTTTCTGATGATGGGATGTTCTGTGTGTCAGAAACCCAGCAGCAACACAGCAGCCCTATGAAAGCAGGTATAAAAGGACCAATTAATTCTCTGCCTGCTCTGCAAGTGCTTGAATATTATTCGTTAAGAACAGAATTTCGTGCAGGATGCATTAATATATTAATCCGTAAGGTGCCTTCATAGAGAGTAAGCTTAAAACACATTAAAAAGTAATCAAGGCATCATTAGGCAGTGCTTCTGCAGCTGCTTGCTAGCAGCTGAGGAGATATAAATAAGGAAATGTTACTTGTCCTTGCACTTAAGTAATGGGTGGAGGAATCTGCTGCAGGCCATTGCTGGAGGAAGGGACTGAGCAGATCTCTGATGTGATACAGCAAATCCCTTCTGACGTGTTTATGGCATTTTGGGGTCTTTGTTATTAGAATGTGATAGTAGAGCTGTCTCTTTTCTTTCTGATTCAAAAATAGTGATACTTGAAAATCCTGCTGCAATGTGAAGCTCCAATCTTGTGTGCATTTAAATGAAAGGAGTGGTGCCATTTGGATCCAAATGGTTTGACTGCTGATACCATGCAATGCTGACAAAAGCACCCGTCTTGTAGCTTCCCTTCTGTCAGCTGCCTGTGGCACAATTAAGGGCTGCTTAATGTGCTCCAGCCAGGCTCCTGCTGGGGCAACATGACCTCAGCACTCTGCATCAAAGGGTGAATAAAATGTAGTGTGTCCCAAGGTGCCTTGGGCCCTGCTGGGATTCCCAGGCTCCAGGACTCCACAGCACAGAGGTGATGCTTGTGTTGGTATCTCACTCTGTGTGGAGAGTAATAAAGCTGTGAGATGCACTGGAGACTTTCGGCTTAGGTTCTGTTGTTGTGGGATTTAGCAATATTTAGGCATTGGGTTATTGAACAAGTGCACTTAAAATGGCAGTATAATCCGTAAAAGAAGCTTTTATTTTTGTTCTCATGAATCAGCTTTTCCCCTTACATAATTTTCTATGGTTTCTGGAGAAAGTCGTCATCTTGCTTTGGGAAGCAAGGACTTAGCTCCCACTTCAAGCTGTGTTCGTGGCTTGTGGAGGCTACCAGCTGTGTAGCATGGTACCTTATGCCTGGATCACACCTCACTGCAAGCAGACTGTGCTTCCAGATGTGATGCAACCTCTACGTTAGGTTGCACAAACATTTCAGTAGCCCAGTTTTTTCCTCAGCCCTGCAGTTGTAGTTTTGCATCCTTTCAGTTCTGGACTTTCTCCCTCTTTTATCTTGTGTCCTCCAGAGCCACAGGTGAGAAGCAGGAGCCCAGAGGTGAGCTGCAGTCAAGCTCTGGGCCAACATGCAAGTGGCTGATGGGGAGCACCATCAGCACCATCCATACAGGAGGCTCCTGAGTTGCTGGAACAAACCACATGAACGCAGCTCCACTGCAGCAGCTGTGCAGGACATGAATTGATGTGCCCTGGGCTTTCCCAGCATGAGAGAGTGAGTAGATGTGGAGCCCATCTGGATGCTGCCTCACTTTGCAAAGAAAAAGAAAAAGAAAGAAAAAGAAAAAGAAAAAGGAAGCATGAGTACAGTGTGAGCTTTTCCAGCCTCCTGTGTTTGGTTTAGGTCATGTAAGTTCATGGTGGTTTTGCTGTGTCTGTCCTCAGTTTTCTTCCTCACAGACCAGTAACTGAGCATTGGAAAAGATAATGATGGCATTGCTACGTGTCGCGCTTGGCTTAAAATAGTTAGAGCCAAGAAGTGGTTTGAGTTCTGTAATGATAATTGCCCAGACCTAAAAATAGGTGGATGTTCTACCAGGCAGAGAGAAAGTGTGAGACAGACCATGGGGAGACACTTCAGAGACATCCTGCAAAGCTCTCATCGAGCACTGCAGGGCTGTCGGTGCCCGCAGTTTTCCATCCTCTCACCACAGCTGATGGCAGTGATGGCCACCAGCACCATCACAGCTGGCACCTCTGATTTCCAAGCTAATAGGTGAAAAGACCAACTGCCTTGTTCCTGAAAACAATAATAATTAAAAAAAAAAAAAGTTTTGTACAAAGCCCTGGGTCCTTGAGTGTAACAGTACCTGGTGGTGGAGTCCAGGAGGGAGCCTGGTCAGAAGTATCCTGTCTGTGGAAGGGGTCCTGCTGCAGTGTCCTGTGTGGAGAGGAAGCTTCTAGGGCTGCCTGGTGTTTAAGTGCTCGGGTGAGCTGCCTGCTGGTTGGCTTCTGCCAGGTACACTGTATGGGAAGGTGAAGTTGGAAGTCCTAGCAGGAGCGTTCTGCTGGGTGCCTTCTCCTTGGCTGAGCTAGAGGAAAGGTGTGCTGTTTGCTGAGCGCTTCCATTGCTGTGCCTTTCCCGCTCACAACTGAAATTTGAGTTTCATCTTCAAAATGCACCGGGCAGTGTGAAGATCGAGTGGTTGAGTCTGACTGCAGATGGGAATGTCACCTGGGGGGCTGAACTTTTCACCTCTCTGCACAAACAGATATCCTATAGGATATAAGGAATGCCCACCCAGATGATGAAGTGGCTTGTTTAAAACGAGCAGTGCCTTGAAATGCAAACCCTTCCAAGTTTTGACTGCTTTTTCTTATCTCAAATTCTGGCGGAAATCCAAAGGCTGGAATTGGAAATCGTAAAAAAAAACTTTAAAGTGGTTTTCATCTTCAAGCTAAAATGAGGATTGTGCAGGATCTAGTTTCACTGCAGTGTCTTTGTATTCTGTTATTCTAGTGCTGGTCCTTGAAAACAAAATAAAACAATGAGGCAGCTGAGAGGTGGAGAAGGGCAGAGCAGGCACACGGGCAGTGCAGGTCGGGGCTGGAACTGATGACGGAACCATGGCTGAGAACTTTGTAAGGAAACATTTAAATTCCTTTAAATCCTCACAACAGTGCAAGAACTGTTTAGTGACTTTGCAGAAAATATATGTAGACAAATGCATTCGTTTTCCTTGCATGGAAGTGGGGACCCAGGAACACCCCACGCCATGTGCCAGAGCAGCACAGCCACGGCCGTGCCAGCAGCAGTGGGAAGGTCGGCACGGGGCCGAACCAGCAGCACTCAGACTGTCAGCTTGCTTTGGGTTCCTTTGGTCCAGAAATAGATTTCCAAAACACATCTATTGTCCAGCAGGGAGTTTATTTATAAACTGAAGAAATAGCAAGACTTAAAAGCAAAACCCTTCTTGGCCAGCAGTGCAAACAAGACTGTTCCGTATGCTTCTGTATACCAAATAAGACATTTCTGTGAAGCTCTCCTCAGTAATGTGTTTCCAGCAGCAGTTTCCTTGCAGTGGGGTGGTGCTGCGTTTGGAGCCTGAGGTCCTCAAGCTTTGCCTTGTGCTCCTGCAGGACCTGAAGGAGGAAAGTGCCAGCAATCCTGGTCAGTTTTATGTCAGATTCTCCCATTTTCTTTCCGCTGTTGCAGGCACTGCGATTGCTTTTGTCGAAGAACTCCTCTGGACAGCTTAGCCCGGTGCTGTCAAAAGTCTGCTGACCTGGACAAATTGTTTTAGGTGAAATCACTTCCTCGAAAGTGAACTAAAATAATGGGAACATATTTTTACTATATTTGGAAGTGTTTGTCAAAATAAGCAAAAAGCCATGATACACAAATCGATAGGTGCCTTGCTCAGCCGCGATGAGGGGCAGTGCTGGATACCAGCTCGGTAGCTGAGCTGAGAAACTGGGAGCAAGCTGAGTTTGGCTTGAAGTGCAGCAGTAATGCTGCAGGCCCCTTGAGGACTTAAACCAGCTTTGTCCTCTGTCTCCTTGTCTCCTTTCTGATTATTATCATTTAGTTACAACTTTTTTTGTATGTGCACGTGAATGAGCAAAAAATGGGAAGAAACCAAGATATTCTGAGACTGAAGTGTTGCAGCATTTTGTGGGAAGTGTTGCCCACTCTGGGGTTAAAGTTCTGTTTTTGATGGAGTGCCATTTGTTGGACAGCATCACCCACCTCCACTCCCAGCAGCTTGATGTGGTTTCTGTGTTACTGACGGCATTGGCTGCTGCAGGCTGGACCCTAGAACAGAAACATTGCAGTCCTAAGCTGCTTGTTTTCATGATGTATTTCCATGCATGTTCTCTCTTGAAAGGTTGGTAATTCATGGTTGGGTTGTAACTGCTGAAGAAGGTGCCTGTGCTCCCGCAGCTCCGCACTCCTTCCCAAACTTGGGCAGCAGGAACCATCCCCAGGCTTCTGTCCTCCGTGCTGCGTGTGCCCATCTGAGTAAGACAAAGCACCCCAGAGCAGCAGCAGGCGCCTGCTGCTCTATTTCAAGCACTTCCCTCCCAGCGGTTCTCCAGTGTCTGAGATTAATAATGGTTTTCTAAATACAATCACAGTAAATAATGCCATTCTGGCAGCCATGGGTGCAGTGTTTCTGGAGCATTCAATGCTCTTGTGTTCCTTGTGTCTGAGGAGCTGGGAGGGGGATGTGCTGTGAATCTTCTAACTCATTTCCTCAGCCAAAAGATGAGGGTTTCCATGTGCGTCAGCACTAGTTCATTCTTTTCAGGGCATTCCCACTGCCGTGGAAGGAGAACTGTCTCCTTTGCCCATAGATGGGCAGTGACCAAAATGCTGCCCTTGCCTCCCACACAGCACTTTTAGCAGAATAAATGCATGGCCAGCTCTACTAGCTGCTCTCAGGCCAGCAGGGAGGGTCACCTGCTGCAGGAATCTTCTGAGCCCTGAGCTCAGGCCCTGTTGTGCTACCTGTGGCTGGAAACACAGCCCCAAGCCTGCCAAGAGCTGCACAAAGCAGGGGGGATGAGCAGAGATGGATAGTTCACAAGTTAAGGAACTGAGAGTAATGAGAGCGGGCTTGATCTGTAATTCACAACTGGTGGGAAATGGTTAATTGAAATGTAATTAGGGAGAAGAACCCCCTCCATTTATTGACAGGACAGCATGTGGCCTTACAAACTGAGTAGTGGCAGAGCAGTTTACAATTTCAAAGACCTTTCCCATATTCTAGTCCCGTGGAAGAGTTTATGGAGGAAGTGCTGGCTCTTTTTTCTTTGACCTTTGTAATGTGATGGAAGAAAACTTTCCCTGACGGCTCCCTCCTGCTATGACCCTTGTGATTAAAGGCAAATGAGGAAATCTCTTACCAGTAAATCTCAGTCTGCTGAGAAATGTTCTTACGTATTGCATGTAACATGAATGACCTCCTCGGGGCTATATTAACTTGTCCATTTTATTTATTTTTAGCAATGATGAAAATTTTGCTTGAGGGTTTGCACTCAGATTGGGTGCACTGACCCCTCTGGGATGAGCTGCGTGGGCTTTTTTAGGACAGATCATGACTCTGCTGAAGAAGTACATGGAGAGGGGTGCTGGATGCTGGGCAGTGCCACCGTACATCCTCTTTGGGGTCGTAGGGTTCTGCTCCCTGCATGCTGCTCCCTCCCTGCTGCCATCTCCCACGTGCAGGATGCAGAGTGGCTGGTGACCTAGCTGGCAGTGGCACTACATCAGTGTGGGGTGCTGCTGGGATGAAGCTCGTTATGCAGTGAAGGGAGCAATGTGAAGGGAACAGGTTTCCCATTAATCCTCATTTTTACATTGTTTGCCAGGATGTGCATGGTTATAATTTCCTTTTTGGTGGTAAAGTCATGCAGAGGAAGAACAGAGCACAGCAGAACATCTCTGCACCAGGAAGTTAATAAATCAAGCATGACAGTAATAAAAACCACTTTTCCTGTAAATAGCACAATCTTTGCTGCACAGATCCTGCTTTTTGCTGAGGTGCTGCTGCATCCAGCCAGAATGCAGGTCAGAGCTCTCTGTGCTGGAGCATTTTGTCTAGAGAAACGTGAGTCAGAGCTGCATTGAGATCTCTCTATTAATGAGGATAGGATGAGATCTTGGGAAGATCACGTGTGGACTAGGGGCATGGAGGGAGCAGGTTGCGCCTTGCATATCCCTTCA
Source organism: Callipepla californica brunnescens (assembly GCA_023055505.1). Lineage (NCBI taxonomy): Eukaryota > Metazoa > Chordata > Aves > Galliformes > Odontophoridae > Callipepla > Callipepla californica. The sequence continues at coordinate 9,962,157 of JALIRH010000013.1, forward strand.
CTGCTCCTGCACAGGCATTCCCTGAGTTAGTTGTCAGGCTCAGCCAACACAGCTGCTGCACAGGGGCTGCTTGCACTTTTGGTTTGGTGGAGACTCTTAACATGGGCAGTACTTGTGTGTATTGAGGCAGCATTTGTACTTCAGCCTTTTCGGTCATACAGGAGCCAAGCTGAGGAACTGATTGTGAATTTAGCTGATGATGATAAATGACAAAGAGAAACTTTTGTTCTGCTCAGAATTTTCATACAGTTTTCATTTTCAATCTGTTTTGCACTCCCTTGTTTTTGTACCGAACCCAGGAACTGCGTAACGGCAGCAGGAGTCGCTGACTGATTTTATTCTTCTCTTCCTCCCTTCCTTCTTTTTTGACAGATTAAAAAGCAACAGCAAGATGTTCTAGGCTTCCTGGAAGCCAATAAAATAGAATTTGAGGAAAAGGATATCGCTGCCAACGAGGAGAATCGGAAGTGGATGCGGGAGAACGTCCCTGAAGACAGGCGGCCAGCCAGCGGGAACCCGCTGCCACCACGGCTCTTCAACGACAGCCGCTACCTCGGGGTAAGGGACAGCCCCCGGGCCCCCTTCCTTGTGCTCTGTGCCCTGCTGTTGTCCTCAGCAACACTAATCCTCACCACACTAACACTTGGCAGGAGTCTGGTGGTGATACATCAACCTGCAGCAAGTTCAGAGAGCTGTCTGCTTGTGCTTTGCGTGTAGATTTCAGATAGCTGCAGTCTGTTCCTCTTCCAAAAGACCGCGGAGTGGTGCGTCCCGTGTCAGTACACGAGTTTTGTGATCCTTGGGATGAGTTTCTGTGCTGTTTGCAAAATGAATGCAGCTGCAGTCCGCTTGCTCCGTTGCCTTGAAAAGATTAAAAATCACGTTGAGAATAGAATACCTCCTTGTAATTATTTTAATGCTTGATCAAAAGTATGCTGCCCTGCAGCACTTCTACTCAGCAGGCCATGCTTGAGTGATTATTAGATTAACTGTTAATTTTATTTTTAAAACCTAATATCTTCTGAAAAGAGCTCACAGTATGCATTGCTCTCTGCTGTGTGTTCTTTTCTAAGCCATTTTGCTGCCTGGTCCTGAGCTGCAGCATCTGTCATTCACATCTGCCAGTGCTGAACCTTTCAGAGGCAATCCTGTGGGCACTGGAAGAAGTGGTTCTCAGTGTACCACCATTTTTTTTTGCTTGCAATAAAAGCAGAACCTAAAGCAACATCCAGTGAGTTTATGTACCACTTGGCTTTCAAAATTTCAATGACTGGTTTTGACATGGAAAGAGTTTGGTTTGGAGTGACAAACATAATGATTGATAGTTGCCTGCAACCCAAAGCTGAGGAGGGGCTAGTCATGAAGAGCTGAAAATCTTTGTATATGTTTGTGTATGTGAGATGCTTCTTTATATATCCCCAGCTGTAAACTGTGACAGTTCTGCAGTAATTTTGAGGAAAGAGGTGTATATGCTTCAGGTCTGTGTGTTTATTTTATTCCCAAGGTTTTGGCTGATGTCATTTTTGAAGTTCAGTGAATTTGTGTAGCTGGATTCAAGTTCATAGTTGAGCTCTAAGAAAAGCAAAAGTTAATTCTGTGCACACACATTTGAACACCTTTATGTCTTTATCTGATTCTCCTCAAGCATGAACTTCTCTGTTTGTTTCATCAGATGCAGTATAACTGAAAGCAGTATGAGCACGCTGAGTTTTACTGGCCCACGTGTGACGGAGGCTGTAATTGCAGGTTGCCACAAACCCTGCTCCTCAGGCACAGGCATTCCTTTCCTAGTGGATGCTACAAAGCAGCCTGCTGAACTATGCACTGGCAAGATAAACAGCTGTTTTTTTATCAAGCATCCCCAGCACATAACAAGTGCTGTCAACAGAAAGGCCTCAGGAGGATTTAACATACTCATACACATTATTATCAACCTAGCACCTGAGTGCTGCGTGTACAAATCAAGCAGTAACTTGACATCCCTGATCTCCAGGCTTTTCACACCCTCTGTTCCCTGTAGTTCCTTTGTTCCAGCTGCAACAGTCTCTGGTGAGAAGCACCCCAGTTCTGAGCACACTGCAAGTCCCACAGCATTTGCTGTTTCTCAGGTTTTGACCAGGCAGGCGTGCAGAGCACCGTGCCCTTAATGGCAGCTCTCTCCCTGACTTCAGCCCTTGACTGAGCCTGCTCTGAACTGCTGCTTCTCTGTGGAGTTCTCTGCCAGGATTCCTGCAGCAAAACATTCCCCAGTAAAGCTGCAGAAAGTCAGTGCTGTTGTTTCTGTTAAAAAAAGAAAAGGCAAGGCATAGATCAGACATGCTGCATTTGGAAATGAGGGAAGTGTGTTGTAATCGGATAGCAGTGAGCTTGCACCAGCATTCTGGTTTCCTTTGGCTGGTGTTTGGCAATGGCTCTTGCTGAGCCACTGTGGGGTTTTTGCTTGCTATTTCCTCACCTAACTTAGCTGTGTTGTTTGTACTCCATACAGAACAGCATTCTATCTCAAATATGAAAAAAGGCAGAGAAGAAAGCATGCATACCGTTTTGTTGCTTCATTGTTTTACCTCAGTTTTCTTGGGAAGTGCCTCTGTGCATATTTAGAGCAACTACAATGCACTTCTTAATACGGTGCCAAACAGTACAGGGCTGAGCTGTGTTTTTTACCAGGCTCATGCACTAACAGGGCTTATGCTGAAGCAACATCTGTCTGTGTGCAAGTAGGTTGGTTTTACAACAGTCTCACCTGACTTCATTTGTTTGCATAGGCTAATCAGTTAAGGCAGAGTGTGAGGAGAAAAGGTGAAGGCTTAATTTACAGGTTTAAATTTAACTTTCGACAGGTATGAGAGTTAATGTTCATAGCTGCCCAGTTGTCATTACTGGTGAGTAGTAGTGGCAGCCATGGGTATCAGTGCTTCTGATGCCAACAAAGAGTGGGCTCAGCCTGGTCCTGGAGGAGGCAGACCCGTGACAGCAGCTATGGAGGTTGTCCCTTTGGGAAAGGCTGAAGCACCTTGCAGCAGCATCTGTTGCTGCAGATCCTGAAATTCCCAGTCTGTCACTTTTCAGACAGTACAAACCCTGCAGCATCAGTACCAGTGATAAAGTAGGAGGTGACACACTAAGGTCTGCATTAGGCCACAGGAAGCAGTTTGCTCAGTGTGGGTTGGGTAACACCCCAAATTGAGCTCTGATTCTTTCCGAAAAGTAATACTACTTTGTTTTGTTTTCCCTCAATCACATCATGAAGGATTATGAAGCCTTCTTCGAAGCTCGAGAGAACAATGCAGTATATGCATTTTTAGGCTTGACTGCGCCACCTGGTTCAAAGGTAGGTGTGCTCATTTACCACAGCCTGTATTTTATCCCTTGTTGTTTTCTGCTCATGGCAGGATATTTTACCTGTTCTGAGGGTGTCCCAATGAATCTACACTCTGGACTGATATTCAGTCTCCAGAGACTGACTTTCAGGCTTCAGCGTCACAGCAGCACACTGTCATTATGTGCTGCTTTATCTGGAGAGTGCCGTGTTCCCTGGAGATACCTTCCTGCTCCTCCTTCTACCAGAAAACCTGTGTTCAGCACTGATGTCCTTTTGGTATCCTCAGTGTCGAGCTACCCTGCTCTTTTCCACCTTAATGGAAAAGCTTTTATTGCTTTGAAAAAAAAATAATAATAATTGTGCACTCTGGGGAAAAAGTGAAAGATCAGCTAATGTTTGTACTGAGGAATGCACATGTAATCTGGATGAAAAGCTACTGCCACAAAAAGATAAACTAATGTGGTGTAAAAGAAAATAAGAAATACTTCAATCATGTGAAGCTTCGCTTTGCACTAGGAAATACCATGAAACCAGAATCACTGTTTGTGAAATAATGTGCTGTTGCTTCAGAGCAGTTTTTTCTCTGGCTTGTTATCCGAAGCCTTGTTTTCCTTGCCAATTACAAACCGGGCTGCTGCTTTGCCGACTCAATGGGCTGGAATTCTCCTTTTGATTTTGATAGGATAGGACAAGCCTGCTTTATACAAGGGCAGCAGGATCCTCCAGGTCACTTCCAGCTTTCTTGTTCCAATGGGTAAACACGCCGTTTCCTTTCAACTTTGTTCATGTAAGAGCTGAAGGTCACACTGCGCGCATCACTCAGAGACCTAATTTTAAGAGAGGATGGTGATCAGTTAGCATTAAGCGTTAGAACTTGCAAGTCACACTGAGACAGTTTTGGACACCAAACTAATTTCTAGGGTTAATTCCACTAATGAGTAGTGTAGTGAGGGAAAACTCTGCCTCGTATGGAGTTTCAGGGAGCAGACCCTGTGATACGAGCCCCAGCGTGGTGCGTTGCTGGCTGCAGAAGGCCAGCTCACACAGTGCAGTCTGTTTATTTCTCAGAACATCTGCACAGTGTTGCACAAAAGAGTGAGCAGGATAGAACCTAGGTGAGAGAAGGCATGCAGGAAAGCCCTTGCATTTCCTCTTACAACCGAGCTCTGGGAAATGCAGATGGTGCCGGAACAAATCAGGTCACCTGTCTCTACAGCAGTTACAGGCTGTGCTTCTTACCTAACCTACTAGATTGTTGTTTTGGCAGAAACGGTCTGTGTGGCTGTTAGTTGCTCTGATTTGTCCTAGGGGGAAAAGGCAAGTTTTAAACAGGAGGAACATTAACGCAGTTGTACACTGCTGAATTCTCATATTATTTGCTGCAGCTTGAAATACGAGCTGAGGAAGATAACCTTTGCGTAAGTGACTTTGTACCATGTGCATCCTGCACTTGCTCTGACTTTTGGTATCCATCTCAAAATTACATGATGTCAAATCAAGCTGATTGCCTGTGCCACAGAGGAGAAACTGATTTGTAGATGCTGCAGTTGGTATTTACAGGACGGCTGCAATACTTAGTTAATGACCTTGTGTTGCTAGATAAAGTGAAAGGAGTCTGGGATCAACGTGTGTACTAGCAAGAGAAGGCTCTGACAGCAAACCTCCATTACACGTCATTAAGAAAGATTTGGAAAAGTGTTTGAATACCAAGTTCCAACTCTTAATGCTAAACAAAATTAAGAGAGGCTCAGAAGTGAGCATAGGCAATGCAGGTAACTGCTTACTGAGCCCTGGTGGTTTGTTCTTGGAGATGACAGGAATACTCAGAGTCCCCTCCAGCTTAGCACTGCCTGAAAAAAAAGGCCATTTCTGTACTGCCAGTGACTGCTTTAATGGAGCTGTTAGAAAGCCAAGAGATCCATCTCCTCTTGTTTCCATTCAAAGAGCCACACGTATTCCAGGCAATTTACACCATTCTTTTTTTTTCCTCCAGGTTTTGTTGTCCTTTCTAATCTTCCCAGTTTTTTAAACTGCTTTTTGTGCTGCATGCTGATGGGTGCCCTTCCACGAGTGCCATGGCTCGCTAACATTCCGGCTCTGCTCTGTCCCATGGTGTCTGGGGAGGAGCAGAGCAGAGGAACAGAGCGAGGCCATGGAGTGGGGTCGTTCCCATGCCCTGGGGTGGATGGCAGCACACTGGGATGTGCGTGGCAGTGTGCCTGCAGAGCCAGGACAACCCATGTGTGATCATGGAGATAAGTGTGGGACTGCTGTCCTGCAGGCTGGGGTCGCTGCCCGTGTCCCCTCTCTGATGAGTGTTACAGGCTTCTCAGAAAGTCCTTTCATAGTCCTTCTTTCTTTTAAAAAGTGGCTCATTTTAACAATGCTGCTGTTGAGTCTGTCATCTAGTATTTCTGTGCAGCCACCAAAGCAAATGACTCCATTACATAAAAGCTACATCTAGCAGATTTCCTTTAAAATGAACCACACACTCTACCCTGAGGTGAGAGCTCAGTGACTCTGTTCATCATTTTGTAATTAAATTAATCTTCACTCAGAAGTACACTGGCAGAAACTCTTCTCTCACTTCTATGATGACCTTACAAAAAAACAAAGACTGAAAAATGTAGGCTGTTGTTTTTTAATGATCCTCCTGATGTGTAATAATAAATGTTAGAGCTGAATGTATGCCTGCTGAACTGCTTCAGATGCTCCTTGATCATCCTCCTAGGTAAAGTGATAGTACGAGTGCTGATGGCTTCCAGGGGAGGTTCAGGTTGGATTTTAGGAAAAATTTATTCTCTGTAAGAGTGGTGTGGCACTGGAATGGGCCGCCCAGGGAGGTGGGGGAGTCACTGTCCCTGGAGGTGTTCAAGAAATGTGTGGATGTGACAGCAGCAGATGTGGTTAGTGGGCATGGTGGGGATGGTTTGATGGTTGGACTCAATGATCTTAGAGGTCTTAATGTGATTCTATAGGGACCCTAGGGCCAGCTTCATAGGGATGTTCTCACACAGCTCGGGGGCTAGAGCTCCATGCCAGGTCCCTCCCGGAGCCATGGGCTGTGAGCCCAGTGTGCAAGGAGCAGATGAGAAGCAGCAGCAGGTCCTGAGGAAGCACGTCCCCGCTAGCTCAGTTCCCTGCCATGGGGAGCTAGGATTGCTCAGCAGTCCTGGTGCCTGACAAGGCTGCTGCCAGCCCTGGGATGGAGCTCACCTGCATGTCTCCTTCTCTTTGACTTATACATACATAGATATGTGTAAATTGTTATCTTTCATGATGTACTACTAATACATATATTTCTGTTCTGCTGTTTCAGGAAGCTGAAGCACTGGCAAAGCAACAAGCATGAATTTCAACTGCCTTAATGTTCTGTAAAGGGAATTTCCACAGCTTTTTATAAAATAGTAAAACTGTCTCTGCTTCAAGAAATATAGATGTGATTTCTAACATTTGATTGGTGCTTGCAGCATTCACCATACATAACGCAAATCTGAACACAAGATGAAAATGTGAACATAAAGGTAGAAAGCATGGAGTGTACGAGTACAAAGATGTAAGCATAGGAAACCGAAGCAATTGGACATGAATAGTTTTCACATAGTTAAAACTGTCTTGGTAATTTGTCCATTTTGTGTAAACTTCAAGAAGCTATTTTAATACTAATAATACAGATGTGGTTATACCTAGGAATCCAATTATTTAAAATAGAGGGAAAAAAAAAAAAGCAACAGTATCTAAAACCTTGTGAGATACTAGCTTTAGTGCCTGAGTTGCCTCAAAAATGTTACGGAAATACGCATTTTTTCAGTGTCTTTAAATTCTGGTTTCAGATGAAATTGTAGGTGGTGGTGTGTATTATAACCATTGTAGTCACTGTTGAAAGTTATGTTTGTTCTTTTGTAGGATGGATATTTAAGATTTGTATTGTAACACACTGTACAGATGATAAAGAAGTCATGTATTTCTCATTTAAGTGATTTGTGTGGGCTGTTTTGACGAAGAAAAGGAGATTTGGGCACTGGACAGCCTTTCTGTTGGCAAGTTCATCACACAGCTGCCTAAGCATGACTTGATTACATGTTTATGTGCAAGATACAGTGCACCTCAAAGAAATACATGCTGATTCCCAGGCAATGTTGCAATTAAGCCAAAATGGCCAGAAGTGGCATTTCCTTACCTGTGTAAGGGTGAACGCCTTTAATGTATTTCTCTACAAAAATACCAGTTCACACTGCTTATAGTATTAGGCATCTTAATGCATGTTCGAGTAGTCATTGGATTCATATGGTATTTTTTCAAACGAGTAAAGTTAAATGTTCGAATAGCGAGAACTATTGTAATTATTCAAGTTTTTTTTTAAGGTTTAAAAGCTTATTTCCATTGCTGTTGCCATATCATAAAGCTATTACAGGAATTGTGAACCCATTAAAGTGTCTTGTATTGGTGAATTTACCATGTGCAATATTAACCTGTCTGTTCTCCCAGTGTTCATGAGATAGCCTGAATTTCTTGGCCATGTTCTGCAAAAATGCAGATAATTACAAGTGCCCTGAAGGATAAGAAACAGGTTTAAAAAATGTGTGAGTAATTTAAAATGCATTATGCACCACATAATGTACTTATCCCCTCAAAGCATCAAAATACAGAAAGGTAATTAGTCCATGCTATACTTAGAGGATCATTCTAATAGCTCTGCATACACATATTCACATATTTTGCTTTTCTTTGCTTTGTGAAGAAACCGGTGGTACAGTTCAGCAAAAGACTGCAGCGTATCATCACAGTTATTTTACATCTATGCTGTGAAATGTATGCAGTGCTTTCCAGAGACGTTATGAAACAGTTTACAGTTCATAGTTTTAAAGTCCCCAATTAGGAACAGGTAGAAGTAAAAAATTTAGGCTTACAAAGATGGTGAAAAGTGCAGTAATTAGATACTTCCCTCACTTGACGTTTCTTTGGGGCTTTTGTTCATTCACTGAAACTGATGATTTTGTCAACATCTGTTAAAACAGAAATGCAGCGACTTGCTTTGGTTGGAGAGTCGCTCTGCTTCTGGAGAGTTCACACTGAAACCTCTACAGATGTCAGAGAGAGCAGGATCTAGCACAGAGCCAAGTTGGTTACAGTTACGTTTATTTCATGTTTCATCCTTTCTGATTTGGGAGCCAGCAAAGTTGGCTTGAGGCCTGTGCTTAAAAATGCAAGCACGCTATCGAATTACACGTGGATAGATTAATGTTGCCTTACCTTCAGCATTTACACACACATTTGTGCTTTTTTTTTTTTTTTTTACTAACAAGCTTTATCAGTAATTACCGAATTTCTGTGAAATTTATTTTTAAGATCTTTTGAGTGTGGAAGTATTGTTTCAAGTTCAGCGTCTCATTTTTGTTCACTGTAATTTCATCTTTCAAAACGGAGGTGATTTTTCTTTCTTCGTATTTGTGTAACCCTTTTCTGTGTCTAAACTGAAGGACAAGATTTTGAGAAAGTATTTAAGAACACCAAATGAAGTGAAGCCTTGTGAAGAAAGCAGAATTTGACACACGAGTCGCTATCCTCATTCCACTCTCCTGTGTTTCCTGCGTAAGGAAAGTAAGTTTTGTGAATCACAGCCATTATTTTGAAGCTGTAATTGAAAGTCACTGCCAAATTCTGTCAGTTCAGCGACCCAGAACATTCTGAAATGAGGTCAATCTTTGTTTCTAACGGTCAAGAGAATTACCAGGTTAAGAAAGCGAAGTCACTTTCCTCGTCTGGTCCCCCATCCTTGCCATATGGTAGCATTCAAACTGTATCAGCATTCCTAAGAAAGCTCTGTTGAGACAGACTGAATTACTTCTTTGTCCAGGGAACAAGGCACCAACACAAACTGAAAAATACCTAAAATATCTTCGTTGTGGGACTGTGCGTGACGCTTGATTTTGATGCAGATATCTTGTTTGATTTTGGGGGTGCTGGGAACGTGTTAACTCTGTGTTGTTTTTCTACTTCACATACCTGAATCAATGATGGGCACAAGAACCGAATTTGTTCATTTCTCGTTTTTTTTTGTTTTACTCTGTAGATGGCAGGCAGTGAGGATTTAACCTGTATTACTAACCACTCCTGTATCATTCCAATAAATCTGTTTTAGAATGCTTTCTCACACTGTTGGCTTTTTTTGCATGCTTTGCGGTTTGAAGCGGACCCGTAAGGTTAAAGAAGCGGAAACACAAGATTCGTACAGTGCAGTTGTGTTGTATAGATGCTGCACTTGAAAAACGAAAAATGCGTAATGAATGAGCTTTGTGCCGGCTGCAGCGGCGGGACCGCTGTTCTACTGTCGTGCTGCCAGAGAGGGCGGTGTAGGACATAATTCCTTTATCCATTTTTTTCACCGTCCCCGTGTGCCGTTGCCACGGCGACCAGCCCCGCCGTTCCGATTGGACGTTGCCCTGGAAGCCCCGCCGCTTTCGGGCTGCCCGGGCGGAGCGGAATGGCGGCGGTTCGGTGGTCGTTACAGCTCTGAGGGCCGCGCTTCTTCACGGCGCGCCTCAGAGCCGCGCTCGGAGCCATCTTCTGCCCCAGATTCACCCGCGCACCGCAGCAGCGCCCCCTGGCGGCAGCGCGGCGCCGGCGCAGGGACAAATGGCGCCCCTGGCGTGAGGGGGAGCGCGGCCTGTCCGGTCGTACCGCTTCCCAGTAACAAAGAGCGCGGTAACACTTCGGTAGAGCAAACTCGCAGCTACAAAACAACAGTCCCCACCACCAGCTGCGATGAACTGCACCGGCGGAGGTCACCACTGCCGCTGTCAGCGCTACTGAAACTCCACCTCGCTGTGCTGCACCCGCTGCGCGCCCTTCGTGGGTGCCATTGTCCTCATGGAGGAATTTAATTCCACCTCTTTGCTTCACACACTCTTCCATATCAGATCCACTCTGTCAGACCGCCCCTCTGCTGCCGTCTGTCGCACGGTAACGTGATGTCATGGGATATGGGCAGGGAGGTTCGGCTCCCTCTGCCATCCCACCAGCATCCGCCTCTGGCATTGTGGGCCAACATCATAACATAGGAGGCATTACTTTCAGAGCAGCCCTTGTAATTTTCTAATTGTGTCATCTTTTTTTTTCCATACGTGAATCATACGTTGAAAATTTCATTGTCCCGTAATCATTTTAGTTCAGATTTAGCCTCGAGATTAAGACACATCTGTCTTGTTGACTCTGATTCTCCTGATGGCAACCTGCATTCAACTTCTAAAACAGGTTTCGTTGTATCTTGTTCTTATTTTGTGTTTAAAATACAAGGTTTTTTAGTGTAAGATGCTCTGATTGATAAAGATACATATTTCCAGCCCCAGGGTAGAACTGAAACGAAGGATGACTTGTTTCAGTAACTCTTCCCCTCTCCCTTACTTTGGTGTTTTGTTGAAGCTGCTTCACAAAGTTGTCGATTTCTTTCCACCAGGAAGAGTTCACAAGACTACAAATTTAGCTTTTGGTTTCAAAAAGTGAAGTGATATAAGTAACTTAGAAGCGTTCGTTGGAATTCGGTTTAAGTTTAGAACACCGTGATGACACGCAGACACCCTGACCTTTTAGTAATATTCACTGAATTTCAGTGGTGCGTTTTGGTACTTATTGTCTGATCAGCACTGCACCTCAGTCAGAAACATCTCGGTTCATGTTTATGACATCCTCTTTCGGGTTTGCTGCTGTTCTGTACTCAAAGACTGCATGCTTTTTTCCAGTGGGATCACTTCTGTTTTAAAGGAAAACAAAGTGGGGAACTGAATCACATGTACTCCAGTTATTGCTCATACAAAAAGAAAAAGTATTGGGAGGGTGTGTTCTCTTAGAGCAGCTGTAGTCAGAGACTTACTGGCTATGTAACAGTCTGCCTTTCTTACTCTTTTGGAATTGGTAAGCTTGTTGTATTTTTATGTTTTTATTCCCCCCCTTCTCTCCCCCTCCCCACCCCTCTTCCCCCCCCCCCCCCCCCCAATTTTGTTCTAGAATGAAGGCACTGGTAATTTATAAAAAAAAAAAAAAAAAAAAAAAAGAATCAAACGTAATTTTTCTACATTTACCATATTTTAGCTTCTATATTAGCACTGTAAGCATTTTCAAAGCCATACAGCAACATTTTAAAGCATTTCTGGCTAGCTGTGTCCTGTTTCTCAGATACAGATGTGGCATGCAATATTCCAGATACCACTGATGTTCAACAAGCTTTAGATTGCCAAGTACCCTTGTCTCTTTTGAAAACAGTACTTAGTTTCCTAAGTCCCTTAAGAGCTTAAGAAAATGTTTTCTTGTTTTTCGCATATGTGAATGATTCTGGAGATGAACTAAACAGTTATGCTTATGTAGCCAGAAGAAGGCAGGGTGTACTGTCTGTCTTGTTTGCTTTGGTCTCTCTTGGAACCATTTCACAATTCCAGCACTAACTTTTCAACTTTTGGTTGGGATTAATGCAATTTAAGCTAATAAATCCCACACAGCACATGAGGGATGTGTGAGGGTGCTTTAAATATGCAGAAATTAAAAAGACATTTGAAGCACGTGGAATTTTATCGTGATTGCCATTCTTCTATAACAAAAGTGGTTATGATCTTTCAGTGAACTTAGGTCAGCTCTAAATTCAAAGTTTCCCACTGATTTGAACAGGAGATGAATTGAAAAGCAATGATAAATAATCATAACGTGTTGGATTTTTTGAAACCTATTGGCAAACTCAATTATTTCTGTGCATTTTGTAAATCTGTGAATTGAGAATCAACCTTTAAGTCCAAACTTGATTTTTATTTCCTTCTTGTGTCAGCTCTTGAGCTCTAAGAAACTGTCTTCCAATGGAAAAAGTTGTTGTATAAGTGATAGTAATGATGTAGCCATCAAGTGAAGTCACTTTGCTGGTATTTATGTTAATCCTTACCCACTAACAACTCTTGAATATCACCTCTCTCAGCTAGCTACAATGCAGAAGAAATACCTAGGCATAGAAGTGAGTTACTAGAGGTGAACAACCCAGTAAATGCCCTTCCTGTATCTTCCCAGCTGAGCATAGATTAGATTCCTAGAAAAACAATTTGCTTTTCATTGAAGTAGATATTTCTAGAGAAATAGAAAAATCACAGTCTGTCTTTTTATGAAATATACATTGTTCATTTTATATTGTACAGAAAGATTGTAATTAATATTCTTCCAAATGAGCGTATTTTTCTTTCAGTCACAGGACTAAATGGAACTCTGGTGATTAGACTGTTACTCACACTTGTCATCATGTTGGCAGAAGGCATCTTAACTAGGCTCATATATAAAGATATCTGTCATCAAGATAAGCCTCACAAATCTCATGCAGCCAAAAAGGATAAAGAGGGAATCTGGAGAGAGAAACTTGTAGACAGCCCAAAAATTAAAGGATCCGATGATGGACTTGAGAATCCGGACAAGATCTCTGCTGAAAGTAACAAAATTGAAAAAAAGAATGGTCTTCAACAGAGATCCACGATAGAGTTACCTGCAAAGAATCAAAATACAGTGGTTAGAAGAACTGCATCAGGAGCTTTGCGTATCCCCAGAGCAGAACAAAGTAGTGAACGGATGGATTTGTGTCGATCTTGGTCTTGCAACAGCATTTATCAAAACTACCCCGACTTACATATTGGGGGAGACCATGTGGGAGACCATCCACGTGATTCAGGCTGTGTTTTGGACCATGTGTGCGATGAACTTTCTGATGGCCCTGTTATACTGTCTGTAGATATTCCTCTTGGTCAGTCCCTGCTGTGTGAGCATCCCAAAAAGCCAGGTGTAAATGTCCCGTCTGGAGACGAAGCTGAAGAGAGGAGCATGATGTTCAGTGAGGAGCCTCTTTCAAACTCTCTGCTCAACAACTATATGGAAGCAAAAGTGGCAGAGCTTTATAAGCAGTTTTTTGAAGAAATCTTGACCAGGTGTGGTTCTGTAAGAAACCTCCTCACTTGCAGTTTCATAAGAAGTAACCTGGATCAGATAAGTTTTCAGATATCCCAAGAGCAGAATATAGAAACATCAAAAGCCAGAGAAGTGCTCTTACAGTCTTTAGCGTTGTTTAGTTTGCACAGCTCCACCGATAGAAGCAGCTCTGAGTTCAGTACCCCAAACTTACAAATCTCAAACCTAGCAGGTGTGAAAAAAGGCTGCAGGACATGCTTTACATCGTGTCTGAACTGCTCAGCTGAAGAGATGAATACAGATCAGATAATAATGTTTCACTCTAAGAATCAGACTGGGAAATGAAAGCGTGTATACGCTGCAGACTTTTTCAAATATTTTAATGCTTAAGCCAGACTTTGTCTATGATGATCGTTAGTAGAGGAAGCAAAGGTCACTGTTTTCTTTTCTTCTCATGCAGAATTGGAAATGCATTCATCTCTAAAATGCTATTTGATTTCCTTGTGAAAATGTGTATGACCTCCTTGTAAGACTCTGGCTGTATGAGTAATGTACTCCTGTTTCATTGGATGTACTCCTGCAAGAGTAATCAATCAAGGCAGAAGTGCTGCTAAAACTTCTACCTGAGAGACCGATCCGCCCACCTCTAATTAAGAGTCAGATGTCTTCGCTGGACTTTGGATTAAGCTTAGAGTTGAAGCTCAGGTTTTGGATGTTCAAGTACAAGTTTTGCTTCTGCAAATCATGATCACAGTGGCTGAGAAAATATTTCTTTGGTTCGCATATCTTGTTAGCAGATGGTGATGTTCAGGACTCTGAATTATTTTGTGTCTGGAATCATACACAGGAAATGTATCAACATGAAACATCAATCATGACACTCATTGCATATGTATGTTCATACTGCATAGACAAGAGTATGTTACAGTGAAACTCTAGGTGAGACAGCTGATCGAGAATTTAAAAATATTTTCTTTAAAAATGTTTTTCTTTTAAATAAAATCTTAACCAATGATGAAATCCAATCAGCTTTCCTTTAGTGTATTATATATTCAGTTTGCATTTCTGGTAAGTGGACTCTATTTCTTTGAAAATGAAGCTGGTGCAACCTCAGCAAGCTAACACTACTGCAACATTCCCAAAAAGCTTCCTTCATCTTCATCTGGAAACTGAAATTTACCTTTTGATTTGAAAATGTCATTACTTAGCATTCAAACCTATTTGTTTTTTCTTTCTTTTTTGTTTCTTCTTAGTAAACATTTCAACTGGAAACTAATAACTATGTCACCATTATAAAATGGGAAATTAATCAGACTAATAATTTGTTTGCAGAAATTTTCTTTTTGTAAGGAAACCACGTGCACTGTGATTTGACACACCTGCAGGTCTGGGTTTGTGATCATGAAATCCAATTCCAAAATAAACCAACAGACTATTTATAGAACTGTAAGCTTCCAAAACATCTGCTGATGTTCTAGTTCAGTCACTTCATCTGGTTTGTGGTGGCACTCAGTGCATCCGTGTGGGATGTTACACAGCAGAGCTTCAGTGAAGCTTGCCATCAAACAGCTGATGTAAACCAAAACCATCTTTGTTTTTGAGACGCATCTCTTAAACTCTGATGCATAATGTACATTTTTTAACATTTTCAGCCCTTGAAGAGATATGAAAGATCTTGTGATCTCTAGGTAATAATACATCAAATGCAAACATATCTGTGTTTGTAAATCAAGGCCCTTGACATCTGATCATTCCTTTGAAGAGATCAAAGTTGTTTTCTCTTTTTTTTTTTTTTTTTTTTCATCCAGCATCTTCAGTTCTTGGCCTTTTTAAAAATGGAGTGCTGGATTTTATAATGAAAGTATCAGTGAGCATGAAAGAATACCCCGGAACATTGAGAAGGTCTGCATCCATGAGGGATTCACCTTGGAGCTCTTCATTCACAAGGGGTTCATCTTGGAGCTCTTGAATTCAAGTAATTTAGCTTTATTAGTTGTATTTACTGGATTAGAAACTGTGTTTTGGGTATTAGAGTTAAAACTGTACCTGTTTTGGTCTGTACAGAGAAAGAAATCTGTAGGAAAAAAAGAAGTATCCTGGACCCTTCACGAGCTCTGTGTTTACAAAGATTGCACTTTCATGGCATGGGGCTTTTTGTAGGGGTAGCATGAAAACGTGAGTGTGGGCAGTCATTGTATGTGATGTCAGAGTCTGCTAAACACAGCAGCATATGTTACGGAAAGGGAGCTACAAACCTTTTGTGAAGATTTTAACCCTTGCTGATACCTTTCAATCTCTTTTAGGAAAGTGAATTTCTGTACATAAGATCTAGCACACACTCAGAAGTAAGCACTTGGATTTAATAGGATACGTGCATTCAAATCTGAGGCCAAACCTCAAAGCTCCAAAAAAAAAACCAGACAAGTAGCTGGCAGACAAGGCTGCTCCATCTGATCATCTGAGTGAGCATCAAGCCCATACAGAACCAGTGGGGTGAATATCCCTGTTTGTGAGGTGTTTGGGGCTTGGATTTATAGGAAGACAGACATTCTGCTTCTCTCAAATTGCCTTAGTCACTGGGCATACATTTCCCTAAGCTGCCTTTGAAAATAAATCCTATTTCTGCTCTTTGCGTCCAGTCTTGAATGCCTAATTTTCACTCTTCTGTGTTAAAAAAAAAAAAAAAGGAAGTAAACTGAAGCTGAGGTGAAAAATATTCAGACAGGTTTGTGGTGAACCATGGAAGTGCTCCATGGCATTTGTGCTGCCCTGGCCTCATCCTTAGTTCTCCCTGGGACATATTTATAGCTCAGTCCAACCTCTTGAAAGGAGGTTAATTCCACAAGGCTCTTCCTCAGGATGCGTGGAAGTCAGGGTCTAAAGCTGAGGTCCAGGTCCTGGTGTTCTCTGTCCTTCTTCCCAGCCCTGGGATATGGCTCCCACCAGCCTCAGGATCCGGACCCTGCATCTTCAGCTCACTGCAGCCCCAATCCAACGATGGCAGCAGCAGGAGCTGCGGTGCTGGAAACTGCAGCAGCAGAACTTCCAGTTTTGTATTTCAAACAGCAAAATATAAGATCTTTTTGTTTGTTTAGAATTTAAATAAACAGGATAGAGGGTGGCAAAATGCATTTTCAGCTTATTTATGTAGCTACTACATGGCATTGCAAGGAAACTTGTGGGTAAATGCACATTGTTAACATACATTACCATGGAGTACATTTTGTTATTGATGTTCTACAATTCTGCCCATGGAAAAGTATTGTCTGTGTAGTTTTTCTGATATTTCTCACTCTGATTTAATACAAAATGTAAATAATTTCTCAGAACTGTGACTTACTTATGAAGAAAGAGATCTGTGGTGTTGCTGCAGAACACATTTTTGGAAAAATATCATGTAATTTCTAGAAAGATGAGACGAACTTACAATTCCTTAGATACCATCCTTAGTTCCATTTTATTTTAAGTGATACACTTTAATTCATGGCATGCTTCAAATGTTTTCTTTTCTTTTTTTAAAGATATTGAATCACATTCTAGATTTAAATGAGTAAATCTCCGTCAGCTGCACTGGAGCTCTGCCTGTTTTCACTAACAGGAAAAATGGCTCCATGAACTCCAATTACACAGGAAAATCACTTACAAGGTGTGCTTTTCCAGACTGCTGGAGGACAGCAGATGGATTTCATTACCAATGAAAGCAGTGCCTTATTTTACAGGTCACACACATGGGGCCACATTCTGGCTGGCAGCTCTGTTTAAGTGTGTGCCAGAAAATCTGAACTGGAAGAAGAAACACTGGCAGGGAATTTGCAGCTTTCGTTTCCAGATCTCATTCTGTGTTCCCACAGAGAAGTGCTCATCAAGTGCTGCGACCCTGAAGGTCTGTTTTTTTACTACACATGTTGCTCCTGTTCTACATACAAGTTTCCAAGATGTATTTGATGTAATTGAGATCATTTTTTCTATACCAGAAAAACTCACTGCTGAATTCCTGATGTACCTCTGTGGGATTAGTTTATTTGTGACAACCCCTTAGGATCCCAGGAGCTTGAAGGCCCTTCTTCTCAATGCTCTCCTACTGGCACGCTGTCCCATATGAGGACTGCAGGTATTACTCTGATAAAAAAAAAATTCTCTGCTCTCTTTTGTTGACTATGTCTATCAGGGCAGTATTTTATTTGAGGTTTAATTCCTGGAGGAAAGCATGGCACTGCTGTTGCCATCTTGTTAAGCTGCCATTTCTCAGAAGCAGCACAGCACCTTGCTGCTTCTCCTGGGCCTTATTTATGGACGTTTGGCTCAGTGCTGACAGGTGGGCTGAGATGCTTCACCTGATGAGTGTTAACTCAGTGCCCTGCAGTTAGTCCCATGGAGACCTGCATGCTTCCTCTGCTTCTCTTCAGTGCTGCTTCTCCTTGGGGTGAGTGCTCCTATTGTGAAAAGTTGAAACGCGTAGTTCTGGGAGGATGGGGGCTTTATTTTCCTTCTGCTGGCCACACGGTGCTGGAAACACCAGCTTTGCCATGAATGTGAGTCTTAATCACTGAAGTTCTTTGCTTTGCATTAACCGTGATGGCTGTAATTCACTCTGCGGGCCTTTCTGTCTGTCTTTTCTGCAGCATCTCAGGTTCTGCTGTATCCAGGTGTAGGAAACCCCATAAGGAGGGATCCAGAAGTCCAAAGGCACAATATAGGGTTCAGTGTTTTCTTTCACATAAATAATAATACCTTAAGTTATGGGAAATAGCTGCTTTACCAAAGCAAGACAAAGCTGGTTGTTCTTGGAGCACTCAGAGCAGAGGGCAGTTACGTTCTCAGGAGGCTTCTGGCTGCTATTGCAGGGTTGGTTGGGTTATATATGCAAATACACTTTTACACAGTGTATTACAAGTAAACAGCTCCATACTTCTAAATACACCATGGGATGCTGCTGACGTGTAAGTTCTGACTTACGTGTTAGAGGTCCTCAGAAAGACTCTTGTTTTGTGCAATAATATCATTTCTTAATGTGCTGTGCTTGTTCTTATTCCCCATCTGTACGGACAACACACTTCTGCTTTCTGTTGCTAAATTCTACGTGCACGCTATGACACTGTCTTATTTCAGTGCTTTTTCCATTGATCATGCCTATAAAACTGCTGTAGTTATGTACTACTTTGAGATGTGCTGAAAGTGTAACAGAGTCCTGAGCAGGCTGAGGGTATCAGACAGAAGCTTTGATCTCATTATGTGTTCCAGGTTGTTAAGTTTTGTCAGACCGTCCCTGTGAGCAAGCATGGGGTGCCACATTGCCCAGTTGGTGCCTGATGAAGGCACTAAGATATCAGTCCATAAATAATATAAATACTGTTCTTGAGCATTACTTTCTTGGACTTGCATGCATTAAGATCTAGGAGAATAGCCAGTTACTGCTTGCCTGATGAGCAGTAAGGAACGAGCCTGCTGAGATCTGGGTTGGGTTTTTTTTCTGAGGCTTTGGGGACGTGCTCTGTTTCACTGTGCTTCCCTCACTTTGCTGCAGCTGTTCACTGATCCTGATGGATCTTTTCCTTGTGCAAAGACCCCCAGTTCTGTTTTGTGTGGGAAGACTGAGAGAAATCACAGATGTGCCCACTCACACCTTTCTGTGTATGGGAGATATGTATTTCTGCTTTGTTTCAAATGAAGGAAATTTGTGATCTGGGAGTGTAACTGCAAACTGACTTCCAAAAATGTCCTGGCTTCGACTCTTAAATAAACAGAATTTGTTCACTTTTATTCTCCTTTCCTTTCAGTTGAATTAAAGAAAAAATACAGTTCTCACTTTCTTTTCCAAGAAATGTTGCTTACGCGCACGGTGTGCAAGGGTGGCATTAGGACAGCGTGTCTGAATGTCTGCACTGGTTGTGTGCTCAGAAAGGAACTGACGCAGTGCCGTTTCCCTTTTCTAACCATTCACCACTCAGCTCCGGAGCATGAAATGCAGATCACCGATCGCAGCAGTGCCGCTGCACTAACCCGGCTCTCAGACAGACATGCTGAATGTTTCTGGGTAACAAATGTACCCTAGGAGGTTGCCATCTGCTTATGTTTATTCCCCAGGAGCAAACCCTGGGCTGCATCCAGCTGCTGCAGGACCTCAGAAGTGTATGTCCCCAGGCAGGGAGCCCACCCGTGTGGGCTGGTCCCCCCCGGGCTGAAGTCTATGGGTTAATTATTTCACTGGTAAATAGATGGGTTTCTGGAGACGTGGTGTGCTCCACGCCTCCGAAGTGAAGAATTTCTATACTGCTGTATGGTCTTGAACTACTGTGTGTTCTTGGATCCAATAATTTACAGTCCTGAGCTTTAGTGCAAGTGATGCTGCATCTCATCTGCTCCGACTGCTTGCACGCATCTCAAATGTTTGTATTCCTCTTTGTCTCTTGCTTTACTTTGTGATTGCTGAAGTATCATCATGGTGAACCAGGACAGCAGTTATTTACACCATTTGCTTTGTCTAGACTGGTGTGTTTTCCTGGTGAGTGATCTGTGGTTTGGTCAGGGAACAGACAGAGCTGAGTGAAGAGGTGCAACCCAGGGGCTGGGAGGTCTTCCATTTCCCACATCTGCATCTGCCACCCTGCTCTGCAAAAAGGCTGAAATGGTGGCAGAGAAACATTAACAGTAAAGCTACAGGCTTCCCCAGATAGAATGATGAAGAAATATATTGAAGACCATTCAGCTTACTTGTCATTAAAGCAGTTGCTCAGAGTGCTTGAGCTCTTATTTACAAAAGCAAAATCCAAACAGAAGTTGGTGCCAAAATGATTAAAGTGTACTCAGCCTGCAGTTGCCCTATAGGAATTCATTAAGACAATTGGGAAGTTGTTAAACTTGAGGTTGTGTTGCAGTCAGTGTATAGCACTGCTGCTTGGAGTGACAGGTCAGGGTGTTTGCAGTACGGCAGATTCACAAACTTGATGTTAGGTGTGTGTTCTTTCCTGGGGGATGTGGGCTGCAGCAAATCAGTTTGTGGGCGTCCCTGCCTATAGCAGAGGGTTGGAACTTGATTGTGAAGATCCTAAAGGTCCCTTCCTACCCTAACTATTGTAGTGAGCCTGTCACCCAGCTCCCTGCAGCACTGAGTCAGTTTCTTAGTGCACTGATGCTTTGTGGTATGTTGCAGCAAAAAACGTGTTATGAATTAAATGTTCAGGGGTTTTGTATTTCTGCTTTCCAGAAAAGCTGTGAGCATGATCCATCTCAGCAATAAGTGTGATGAGGGCTTGGTCGTAATTTCAGTTTTGATTAAATCTTGCTAAACTGCACGTCTGCTTGGTGTGTTTTCTGTTTGCTTGCAGGCTTGCATATGGATGAAAATATGTACTTTTCCACCCCTGCCACTTCAAGAAGATTGGTAGTTTATGTGTAGTCTTCTCTGAACATTGAAATGGAACAGAACTGTGGGCAACGAGGAGAAATATTAAAAAACAAGAAGGTGACTACATGTATAAATACAAGCAGGTTCCATTCCAATGGGGAAAAAGGTTTTGCACATTTGTAAGTTGTAATCACTGTCTTCAAATTTTAGACTGTGTGTAAGCAAATGGCTGTTATTCTGACATCAGTAGGAATGGGGGTGTTTGCAACAGCAGGACGTAGCTCCAAAGACAGAAGAGATGTGAGAACTGAAGCACCAAAGCCTCTGCTTGCAGCAGAGCCTTGCTCTGAGGTGTCCTGGGGTGAAATGTTTGCTAGAGAGACTACAAATGAGTAATAATCTCAAGCTTTTTTTAAGAAGAAATGTATCTAGGCAGATTAGCTGCCTCGTGATGAGAGCTGGAGATCGCTGGAGCTCGCAGCAGTGGGAACTGCTGCAGTGCCTGTGCATGCAGCACAAAGCAGAACCCATCCGGTGGGTTTGCAGCTTGGCAAATTATTCACCATTATAATATGAGATTCTCTGTGCTTGGTGTGTCTGGGAGGCCTCAATCCAACACGGGATTTTCCTGTATTATTGACTACAAGCTCTGAAACGTTGAGTACTTACAGTTAAGATTTATTTAAATACTTCACTGAAATGTCTCCTCATTTTAGGCCCACGTGGTACCACAGCTGAAAGGTACATTACAAATTAGTTCTCCTCCATTCCTCAAAGGTACAAGCATATTCTGAGTTTTCTTATAAATTTCAGTAGCAGATACATGAATTTCAGGAGGCAATGGAAATTGAGATTTAATTCACTGTATTTGTTTTCTCATTAAGTGATGCATGCATCTGTAGCTTAAAAAAAAAGGCATTAAAGTTTAATTAGAAATAATAACAAGACAGGAAGGTAAAGTAAAACTTCTTTCATTTCACTTTTGAAGTAAGAAAAATGATTTGTTGCTATTGGTTAAGGAGTATAATATCAGCTTTTAAAACTGTACTTCTAACAGAACTCTTGTCACAGGATCCTGATTCTCATCACCATCGCTGTTTTACATAATATCATCTTCTCTAACCCTATCCCTTGCACCAGGAGCAGGGACCAGTCAATAGAATTATAGGATCAGAATCTAGCCCCGAAACCTAAAAATGGGGAAAGTACATTATGCTATAAAACAAACAAAACACACCCAAACCCCGTGTCAATGGACATATGATCAGATGGTATTCACATTTAAAAAGTGGTTCAATAATATCAATAGCCATTACACGAGGGACAACAAGTATTGTGTCATCGTAGCAAGCGCTTGGGAAAAACATTTTACCATTTAGTTATGAATAAACTGGAAACAGCGTAAAAAATCGAGGGAAATAACGAGATGATTTAATCAGAACTTTAGAGTGAAACAACATGTGAAAATGAAGGAAGGTCCTTCCTTAAAGTTTAACGAGGGATCTCACCTCTCTTCCCATCTCTGCCTCAATGGAATGGAAAGATTGCGAATGGAGGGAGGAAACCTGGCGGGAATTCTGCACTCGGAGAATCTGTCCTACAGTTCTGCCGACCTCTTAAATCTGGTGCCGTTTTCCTTTGTATATTTAAAAAGGTTCGTTTGCTGAGATGGCTCTAATGGGAGATCGGTTTCTTTGCTTTAAAGTCAGCAAGCGTGCTGATGACATGCGATTAGCGCACATTAACAGTGGCGACTTCAAAAAGTCGACGCTGGAGAGCTTCTCTGCATCTCCCTTGTACCCCAGAGTTGACCTGTGTCCCTGCACATCGGGTCAGAGCAGCTCGTAGGGCGCTGAGAGCTGCGGGTGTGTGTCTGCATGATGGCGGTTCCGGCTTCCTACAGAAAAGTGGGTCACCAGCATCTTGCTGGCAGCTCAATTTTGGTGTCATTTAGGCAGCTGCAGAGAAGCAGAGAGGCCATCGATCAGTCTAGCAACAGCCCGGGGCTTCTGTTTTAATTACATATGTGCTTTGGACTCGATTCATCCCTGTAGAAGCATTATTAACTTAAATGAAACTACACAATGGAGGAATTTGACCCACTGCGGTTGGGTTTTTTCCCCCTCTTTGATATTCCTGCATCTAATTCTGTTAAAAATCTTTTCCCAAACTGGCATTCGGCTTTATGTGAGGAGGGTTGTTGAGAACCCTTAAGACCAGAACTCTGTATGTCCCTTGGCATGGCTCAAAGCCATCCCAGCAC
Organism: Callipepla californica brunnescens; assembly: GCA_023055505.1. NCBI lineage: Eukaryota > Metazoa > Chordata > Aves > Galliformes > Odontophoridae > Callipepla > Callipepla californica. The sequence continues at coordinate 9,985,011 of JALIRH010000013.1, forward strand.
TGACAGGTTGGATGGGTTTTGATGTCTGTCTGTGTGTCCAGCTTTTCTAACAAACTTCACTCAATTTTCAGTGTCATTTTCAAGCAGCAAAGAGAATTAAAGATACCTTCTGTTAGCTCTTGCTGTAGGAACAAGCTTGAAGCAGTTGTTTCAACTTATTCTTTTTCAGGCGTCCTCCATCCATCCAGCACAGCACTGCAGCTCTGTATTCAGCATAAGAAAGCTGGTTGCTTTGATTTATTAGTTGGAATTGGTGAATATCAGCAGCATTGCTACCAAAACTGAGCTCCAGATGAGGAGTCTGGTGAAATGCAGCAAGGTGGGCCTGCTTCTGCCTGCGTCTGTGCCGTGTGGGAGCTGCAGAGGGCTGTGCCTGATGCACGAGGCAGCTGAAGGGTCGGCTTATTTGGGCACGTGGCCCCGAAAGGGCACTGATCTCCAGCAGGTCTTCCATCCGGGAGCTGATGGACAGGGAGGAGAGCAGGCAGAAGGCTGAGCTCTGCGGTGAGAACAGGAGCAGCTGAGACCAAATCCATGCAGAGGATGGCATTAGGGCAGATGGAGAGGCAGAGGGCAGGGAGCAAGGGCACGGCATATGTCCTGGCTGTCCTGCTGTCCTCCTTCCTGCAAGCCACCAGGGTGGGAGCCCTGCACAGTTCTCCGGTGGCAGAGAACGACAGCTGGGCTGCTGAGGAAGCACAGGGCAACGCGTCCACAGAGCACGCATTTTTCTCTCTGGATTATCAGCATGTCCAAGTCCCCTTTGAAATCACGCTCTGGATCATGCTTGCATCCTTGGCCAAAATAGGTGAGGCACCTTGGGAGGGCTAGGAGGGATGGGGTGGGCAGGGAGGAGCAGTTCCTACCTGAGATACCATTCATAAGCGGCATCAGGAGGAAACGGGACAGGTTGTGTTTTGTCTTTGGAGTTCTGAGCTCTTTGGGGTGAAACAGGTGATCAGCTGCTGTGAAATTTCTGTGAGCCAAATAAAGCCAAAAGAAGTGTGTAAGGCAAGCAGATGTGTATTCATCTGCACAACAGGATACAGGAGAGCAGAATTTATATATTCTTAATTCCTCCCCCACTCAGGTGTTGTAGTCACTTCTGTGACATTCCTGCTGTGTAATTTGTTTTAGCACTTTTTTTCTTCTATCTTTTTTCTCTTTGGAAAAGTCTCTGACATTAATTTCGATCAGAATTTAATTTCTTTAAGATAGAAATGGCCTTTTATTTTTGTTGTTCTGCATCTTACATAATGAGATCTCAACTCTATCCATAAATATGAAGAAGTAATAATTGTCATAGTTTTTTTTGTTTTGTTTTGTTTTGTTTTTTAATGTTGTTATTCCTGTCCCAGTTCAGTTTGTTTAAATTTCCTTCTTACTTTTAATAACCCACCTCTGGTATTTATGGTGCTTGCCAGGATTCTTCTCTAGCAAGCACTGGATGTTGCACAAGGCTGCCTTGATTGATTGCTCGATCTTTTCAACGTGTTACCTTTAATTTTGTGTTGATAACTACAAGTGGTGGCAGTTTTCATACTATTTAATAAATTAGATTTTTTTTAATCCTTTTGTATGTATGGAATCTGCATTGTGTTTAAAATTAGCAGTTGCTATTTATGTTGTTATTGCTGAAGTTGGCATGCTAACTAGATTACACTACCCCAGAAGCATTTTTATTTATACAGATTATTTAGTTTATTTTCTCTTTGTGTATTAGCACAACATTAAAACTATATTTTTAGGTATGAAGAATTGCACATGGGAAGTTTGATATCTTTTAGATTTCTTAGCCAGTTTCTGATTGGGTGGCTTTACCTTCATAACATAATTTATTATCATTATTTACTCATTTTCTTTGCTTTGATTTAGTGTCCGTATTCCAAAGTGAAGCTTGCTGAATGTGGGAGCTAGTGAAGCTTCCTCATTGCAAGGGGTACCTGGTGCTCCTTGGCTGCTTTGTGCTGATAACAGATTTTTTCTGTTCATCCCCTTCCAGCTTTTCACCTATACAACAAACTGCCTTCTGTGGTCCCAGAAAGCTGTTTATTGATATTTGTGGGACTTATCATGGGGGGTATCATCTACGGCCTGAATGACAAGTCACCTCCTGTAATGGACAGCGACATCTTTTTCCTCTACCTGCTACCACCCATTGTCCTTGACGCAGGGTACTTCATGCCCAGCCGCCCTTTTTTTGAGAACATCGGCACCATTCTCCTCTATGCGGTGGTGGGGACGATATGGAACGTGTTTGGGATTGGCTTTTCTCTCTACGGCATCTGCCAAGTGAGAGCTTTCGGGCTGCGGGACGTGTCCCTGCTTCACAACCTGCTCTTTGGCAGCCTGATCGCAGCGGTCGACCCCGTGGCTGTGCTGGCGGTGTTTGAGGAGATCCACGTCAATGAGAAGCTGCACATCCTGGTCTTTGGCGAGTCACTCCTGAACGATGCGGTGACCGTGGTGAGGAGCAGGCTCTGTGTGAGCACCTGGTGTTCAGAGGAAGGGTGGCAGTGTCTGGTGATAATGCTGTTAATGGCTGTTTTTGCCTTTCCTTTTTCACCCAGGTGCTCTACAAGCTATTTCGATCGTTCTGTGAAATGCCAGCCATCAAAACAGTGGATGTGTTTGCTGGAGTTGGAAAATTCTTCGTGGTTGGGATTGGGGGAGTGTTGGTGGGTCTTACCTTTGGGATGACCTCTGCCTTTACCACGCGATTCACCAAGGACATCCGTGTCATCGAGCCTCTCTTTGTCTTCCTGTACAGTTACCTTTCCTACCTCACTGCGGAAATGTTTCACCTCTCTGGCATCGTGGCGTAAGTTTGCCCAAGCATCTCATTTCTCCAGAAGGCTTTTTGGTTGTATTTACTAAAAGGTATCAAAAAATTCTTTTGAAGCTATCTGCTGACAGAAAGTGTGATAATCTATGAAATAGCTGAGAGGTGTAACCCCATTCCACACATTACACAACTGCACATAAGCACTAATCTGCAGCTCACAAGCAATCCAGATCACTAGTGCTGGGCACATTTCAAGCGTCCAAGTCATTTAAGTGGGCTATTGAGGAATGGTTACTTGAGCCCCATGGGGATTAGGCCCAGCCAAAACCAACATTCGAAAAACAGCAAGGATTCTTTAATCAAATCCTCATGACCTCAGGAAAATGTGGTTGTTAGGTTTACAGCACGTATGTTCTAGCTTCATCCCTGATCGTGCCCTACCAGTTGCTGTCTGGGGCTTGGTATCCAGAGGCATGCTGAAAGCAGACCTCGTGGTGGCACAGCAAAGCGATGGGTGGTAGCTGTTTATCCCTTACAGAGCTGAAGCCTGGAAATATGCCTATTGTGTGAGAGCAGAGGGCTCTAACAGAAACCTCTGCCTGGAGATTTGACTTGGAGGTTCTGACTGATCTCCAAAAGATTTCAGGCAAAGCTCATGTGTTCGTCTTGCGTTTCTGTACTTGGTGTGGGTGGGCCCATCCATCACTTCCCTGTCTCTAATAGCATTTGAGATTTTCTGACCAAGTCCAGCCAAGTTTGTCAGAGAGCAAGGTTTTAAAAGTACTAAACCCAAACTGTTTGCAATTTAGTAGAGCACAGTTAGTTCCAAACACCAATGATTGACTTCATGCTTACCTCATTGTGAACTTCACCTGAGGAACTGGTGCTGAGAAAAGTAAATAAATCTAATAATCCTAACAGTAGCCAAAGCCTTGCCTTGGAAAGCAGGGACAGATGAAAAACACAACGTGGGTGATTTCTGTGGGCTGATATTTGTTGGTTGGTTCTACAGCCTGAACTAAGTCAGCTGCTGTTCAGGATCACAACTGACCATTTAATACTGCCCTAAAGACAGCCAAGTGCACAAAGACTCCATTGATAGCTACAGTGTAAACAACTGTAAATCTGATAATAAGATAAAAAGAAAATAAGAAATATAAGTCAGATACCAGCTAGACACAGCACTGCCTAGGAGATAGATTTTAAAACTAATGGTACTGCTTTGGCTGTAAACTGTTCCTATATCTTGCAGATTTTGTTTCCTTGGACATTTAATACGAGCAATATTCTGGCATTACTGACAAAAATTATAGCTCTGGGAATAGGTAAGAGAAAGCCTATTTATAGGAGCAAAAGACAGAACAGTGAAATAAATGTGCTGCATAATCATTATGGAGCAGAAAACATTCAATCCTAATGGTGTCTCTTTCTATCAATCAAAATCCACTGCACCCATTATGGAACCCATTTTCTATTCTTTTGAATAATGTATTGTTTCTAAAGCAAAACAATTGCAAAGGCAGCTGATTCCTGCAGTACTAGTCTTCCAATTGCCAAATTATAAATGCCTCTTCTGTATATCTTGATTTCAAACTATTCATTGGTGATCAGGGAATACTGTATTATAAGAAACAGACCTTGGCAGTTGTTTCTTTGAAAAGTAATCTGATTGCAAAAATAAATAAATACATTCTACATAGTCCAAAAACCTTTTGAGTGCAACTCTATCTGTTAAACTTTAATGTTTTTTTTAGCTTTATATACATACATATATCTGTACACACACATACTTTTTTCTCCTTATCCCAGTGGCAGTGCCCATCTTTGAAGCTGTGAGGAAAAAAGGTCAGATTTATTCTTTCTTTGCTAATGATCTGAACCCGTATCCTATTTTCAAGAAGCATTTCCAAACCGTGGCTCTGGAATTCAGTTGCCCATAAATCCTGGTTGGATTTCTTAGTTCTTACTTGGAACTATTTTATTTGCTCTTTATTGAGACAGATACAGCAACAGAAAGATTATTGTGTTTCACTGCGCTTTGGGCAAACTGGATCAGTCTGACAGAGATAAATAAAAAATGTTCAATTTTAGAATATTTTTAAATAGTGATACATTTTCTTATTAAATAAAAGATATGAACTCAGATATTGGATGAAAATAGGATTTTTGAATGTTGCGTCAGGCTGCTGGGTAAAACAGGGTATCCTTCTCCACCGGAAACATGGTGTTTTTGTGTCTTAACTTTTGTGTCCCGTGTCCTTCCCTTGACTCCAGGTTCCGTTATTGATTAGCAGCAAGGGAAAACAAATGATTATTTTAAGAAGAAAGAAAAGGAAATATGTGTATTTGCTATTGTTGTTTGTTTGCCAAGTCATCAGTAACTCACAGTGGGTAAAAATGCATATTCATCTGAAAAAGACTTGAGGTGAAGGACAGTGGAGTTACCATGAAATCCCCTGGGAGAGGAATTTGTTATCAGTAATCCTCCATGTGGATGGCCTTACCAAATGTTGAAGAAAATCAGATCTCAGAAATGTAAAACCGTTTTCCTGGTACCACTTTTAGAACAAAATGTTTCTGTCCGGGCTAAAATATAAAAAACAGAGCTTTGACTCTTTGAGCACTCAGTTGTTCTGACCTTCTAAGACTGCTGGCCTGAATATGTATTGATTTGTAAGGCTGATGAATTAGACTAACCACATGTACCCTGTAACTTAAAGAACCAATTAGCCATGAAAAATTGCAAGGCAGAAGTTTTAATTGGTGCTGTGTGCTTCCGAAGTGACCTTGGGTACCGTGATACAAGGAAGTCAAATGTTCTGACTCCAGCAACACTCTGTAATTTACTTAGAAGGAGCGGTGCTCTGGGAAGCCATTTCTTGGCTCATTGTGCAGCCTGATGAGCATTCATTAAGATTCTTTTTACTGCTTGAGCATTTTGTTGTATTTTGGTTGCATATTGGATGGCTTCCTATCTATGCCCAATGAATGGACAACTCTGGGTGAACTTAGAGATGTGCAGGGTGAGGTAGTTTTTCTGCTTTTGTTTCCATTCAAGCAGCTCTTAAGCCATTATGATTTTAAGTCCTACAAGAGTCTGCTGTAGTGACCAAATAGCAAACACTTCAAAATAGCCCTGTTTGTGCATAGTACTCTCCCTTCCTCTCAAATGTTTTTCTACCATTCTGGAAAATAGATCCTAAGAATTAAACTCTTCTGCCCAGGTGCTTTGAGATGGATCCAGTTAGAGTGCTAAGAGCAGGGTATGGTGAAGGGAAATGTTGCTGTGTGATACGTGTGGTGAATGAAATTGTTTATCTGTTAAAATATTCAGGCAGGCTGGTCAACCTATAGGGTCCTGGTTGTCCTGCTGACGTTAGTGGACTGCAAGAAGTGAATCACTAGCAGTGCAAACATCTGACGCTCAATAAAGCTGATTTTATTTTTTCTGTAAATAACAATGTGTCAATATTGCGCCCTTATAAAGAAAAATGTTTCATTTTAATTTTTCCAGCATCATTGCTTGTGCCATGGGCATGAAACGTTATGTGGAGGCCAACATCTCTCTGAAGTCTCACACGACAGTTAAATACTTCATGAAGATGTGGAGCAGTGTTAGTGATACCCTCATCTTCATCTTTCTTGGTGTGTCTACCATTGGAGAAAATCACGAGTGGAACTGGCCATATATTTTCTTCACTGTCATTTTCTGTCTGATTTGGAGAGCGCTAGGTATGGTGAAATGATGCTTTTTTGTTGTGGATGTTGTTTGAGTGAAACGTTATGATTCTATTAAATGAGAGAATGCTTCTGCCCCTGCCATCACTTCTCCAGTTTCCCCGTATGTGTGGTTATTACAGATGTAAATCACAGAATCATTTGAGTTGAAAGGGACCCTTAATGGACACCTAATCAATCTCTCCTGCAGTGAACCAGGGACAAGGGCTGAAATGGGCTGCAGCCCTCCGGCACTGCTGTGGGGATCAAAAGCAAATCAAGCACCCTACTGCAATTTCCTACTTTGTGCAATCACTACAGACGGCACAATAGAAATGCTCATGATATCTAGTTGGAGATACATCTGTCTTAGACCATTCTTTGATTACCATGGTCACTTCTGTTTCAGCGTATCAGGGCTCCTTGTTGTCTTCACAATAGAAGAAAGAGTATAAGCACAGACCTGGCATCAGGGCTGTGTAAACCCTGGGGCCTCCGGCTGCATATCCTGAATTGCAGAGATTTAGGGGATTTAATTCGTAACAACTTCTGTGTACAGCGGTATCCTTAAATGGAAAACTGGAGGAACTGTTGGACAGCTGTCAAAGGAGATGCTTTACACAGATTATTTGTGGGTAGATGAGAACTGGGACCTAAAATGGAGGTGTAGCAGGCAAAAATATGAAGATATTTGTGTAACAATATTTAATTACCATGTTTAGGAATATAAATAGCAATGGATGTAGTAACAGCCTGCTATCCCTGCTTTTTTATTTTTATTTATTTCTTTTTGGAGGGGGGGATTATGTAAAGAACAGAAATATTTGTGATGTTACATGGAAAGGAAACGTCATGAGGCAACACTTCACTGTCTTCTTCTGTGGGAAGGACTGTGAAATGCTAGTAGGAAAATGACATCCTGGTCCAGTTTGAGAACCAGTCTCCAAGGCACAGAAAACGAGCTGTTCCAGTCAAGCTGTAGCTTGTCAGCTGTTGTTGTCTTGATTTAGTCCACCCACTCTGCTGAGCAGGGTCAGTGGGCTGTCCAGGATCTCTGTGGAGGGGACTCTACATCCTCCATGGGAATCCTATTGCAGTGTTTGACCACTCTCGCAGTCAAAAAGAGACCAAAACTTAGTGGCAGCTGAAGAAAGACTGCTGTACTTTACTGATAATCATGGCTAAAGGTAATATTTTCGAGGTCAGCTTCAAGGAAAACCTGAGTCCTGATGTCAGGAATCTGGGATCTGATTTTCACATCTTATACGTGACAAGGTAAATGTTTTTGTGTTGTCCTCAGGTGAATCTCACACTAATCCAGTGTTCTGAGAGGCTCTTCCTCTGTTGCCTTCTGTATTATTGTCACTGATGTGAATGCAGAGTACTTACCTTGTCCACTGAATATAACAGTAATAATATTGTACAGATATTTTTTTCAAAGGAAAAGATGATAAAGATGAACTCTGTGACATCAATATGTTGCCATCTTCTTCATTTTCTCTCTTCCTCATTTCTGAATGTTTTTATATATTAACAATATCTGCAGATACAGCAGAGCACACATGTTGGCAAATTTGATAGCTACAAAACATTCAATAGGATTTATGTTTACAAACCACTGAGTCAAACAGAATGGTAATTTACTTGAACTCAAATTTGATAGGCACTTCAAGAAATTGCTTAAATAGGCTAAGCCATGATTAGCAAGACAGCAGAATCTGTTTTACTTGCTGCTGATACATGCCAAGGTTTGTTTTAATAACTGTGCACTGTAAATGCACTTGGAAACATGGTTATTAGTTGTGCATACGTTCAAATGTTTTATCATGATTAAACTTTTTTTTAAGTTATTTGCTTAGATGAAAAGAAGTTCTGAGTTATTTTGACTTCTATTCAGTTTGAAAATTCTTCATTGCAAGAGGTAAGGAACATAGTAATGTTACAAAGCACCTGGCAAAATCCTCTGGCTCTCTCAGCACAGCCATTCTGATTGCACTCAAATTACACCATACGTTATTAGAGAAGGGCTCAGTGCTGCAACCAGCAAAGAAAACACTGTTTATATTCAAAGTACCCCTGATTTAAATGAGAACATGCAAAACCAAGGCTGAAAATCATCCTGCAAATCTCATCCTGAATGGGGCTTCCCATTGGACTCAGTGATCTCTTGAGGTCCCTTCCAACCCCTGTGATTCTATGATTCTATGAAAATGTTTGTTCTATCAGCTGGCATTAAGATCACAATTTAGAGCTTTAAGGCCAGTTTTTTGTATCTTTCTGCATCTGTTTTTTATTCACAAATGACTGAAAATTACATCAACTGCTGTCACCTTACACAATCTTGAAGTTGAGCAGTATAAATCTCTTAAGATTCGTGGTGTTTGTTGCATTCCTCAAAGCCAGAAATTACTGGGGCTGGAAGAAAAGCCCTTCTCCAGGGCTCTGGGGTTCCAATGGCTTTGGGAAGGTACCATGCTTGGCCTAGCTATCAGTGTTCAGTGAGGTGTCACTGTAGAATGTATCATATAACTTTAAGTTTGGGAAAATTAACATATTAGATGGATTTATGGGGAATATATGTGATGTCTTAGTGCTTGATGTGTCTCCACCTTCTTTCCTCCTTTCAGGGGTTGTGGTGCTGACCTTCTTCGTGAACAGATTTCACGTGAACACTGTCACCAGCAAGGACCAGTTCATCATTGCCTACGGGGGACTCCGCGGTGCCATTTGCTTCTCTTTGGTCTTCTTGCTTCCTGACTTCCGCAGAAAGAAGCTCTTCATTGCAGCAACCACTGTGGTCATCCTCTTCACTGTGTTCGCACAGGTAACAGCACTCAGTCCAAAGGACTGTCACGAGCAAACATACAGAATGATCATGATTTCTTTCTTTCAGACGAGCAACCAGAACTAAGCGTTAGACCTGGTGCGTGAGCTAATGGATAGGAGAATTTATTGCTTATTAAGGTGTCCAGGTAGATAAAGTTTGAAAAATTAATACTGAAAGAAACAGGAGGTGTGACGCATTTGTGAGGTTGGTTGCATTTGTTCAGTTAAAGTTGTAGGCTTTTTCATGACAACATCCCAGTCCTGATCTGATCCATCATCACTGGGGCAGCAGTGGTGGAAATCGGGAAGAATTTTCTAAGAACGAGTCCCAGTTTACTGGGGCATCCAACAGCTGAAGCAGTATCAATCATTCGATGCTGATCAGAATGTTGTGTATATATACCTGAGAAGTTTTCATGTTTGTGCAGCGTGGCAGCTGCAATTATTTTATGGTGATTCAGCAGCAAGGGGCTTGCACTAAGTCTTCTGCTGAAAAAAATGTGGGTGTGTTACTTGTTATAAAAGCAAGGAAAATCAAAAGAGTAAGTCACAGCACACTTGATTTATTTGCCCCTGATTATCCTTTCCCCCTTCCCTTCCTTTCCCCCTTCCTTTCCCCCTTCCTTTCCCCCTTCCTTTCCCCCTTCCTTTCCCCCTTCCTTTCCCCCTTCCTTTCCCCCTTCCTTTCCCCCTTCCTTTCCCCCTTCCTTTCCCCCTTCCTTTCCCCCTTCCTTTCCCCCTTCCTTTCCCCCTTCCTTTCCCCCTTCCTTTCCCCCTTCCTTTCCCCCTTCCTTTCCCCCTTCCTTTCCCCCTTCCTTTCCCCCTTTCATTTGAATCTGCTTGCCTCCTGCATTCCCATTCTGCCCCCTTCCTTTCCCCCTTCCTTTCCCCTTCCTTTCCCCCTTTCATTTGAATCTGCTTGCCTCCTGCATTCCCATTCTGCCCTAGAGCTTCTTCACTTGTAGTGCAGAAATCTTGCACAGAAACTGCTGCTTTGAGTCCACTTATTTGTGACAGTGTTCTCTAACTGCTGAGAGAATGCAAAAAGATCCAGAATGTGCTGGTGCCCTGTATCCTAACAGATACAGTGCTGCAGATGAGATGAATGTTTTCTTTCCTATCAAGCATCTGATGTGGGTTTGCAATGAGCTCTATTGACATGAAGGTTTTGTTTTCGTGTGGCAGGGGGGGTCCTGGGCGTGGGCACATGCCTGTCTTGCTGATGGGCTCCCAACAGATGTCTGTAGGAGCTCCTACAGACAAGTCCTTCTGTACTGGACTTCACCTGAGGGTGTGCTCCTGCTAGGATTGCTCTCGTTGCTAGCAGACCGCTGGGTTTCTCGCATTCTCGGAGCACCCCTCCAGATGCTCGGCAGTTTTCCTCCGCCAGGCGCTGCTCTGACATCTAGTGGTGGAAGCCTCCCTGCACGCGGGTCGGGCTGCTCCCTGCCCTTCTCTCCCCAGGAACGAGCCTGCCATATCAGGGTTGCTTTCAGGGTTTCTCCGAGGAGAACCACCTTTCGGTTCTCTTTGCAAATGCTGTCGAGTTCCAGTGAAAATGTGGTGGAGGGAGACATTGGGGTCGTTGGGTCCCGAAGGGAGCAGGGCTGATGATGAGGAGGTGAGCGGTTCCCTGTAGGGCACGGTGTGTGGGACAGGGGCTGGTACAGCTCCCTGGTGCGTTATGTCCTTTGTCCTGCCACCCTCCTCCTCCTGCCCCACTGCCTTCCTGATCCACATCAGGAGCTGAAAAAATCTGCACCAAGTGTGATGTGCTGCTGGGCTTGCAAGTTTCAGGGCCTTGTTGCATGCTGAAAGGAGGCAGCGGGGGCCCAGGGGTAGGGAACGTGGTTAGGTGGAGGGTGACAAGTTTTAAGATGCAAATGTGGGTCAGAAATTGAAAAGATACGGTCAATAGGCACGGCCACTCATGCAGAGACACTCTTGAGGCTCAGACAAAGATTGTTCTACGGCAGCAGCTCCATTCTGCCAAGGCTTCAGGAAATCCTTCCCAGGACCAGGAAAGGGCTTTTGTGTAACCTGAAAGCTGGGCTGGTGATGTCACTCCCGTGCTGATGGGTGGGAGGTGGACAGGATCCCTATGGGAGCACTGGGAGCAGAGCAGGCTTTGCTGGGGTGGTCGTGAGAACACTGAGGAGTAAGTAAACTTGCTGTAAAGCTGAATCTGAAAAGTATTTTTATAATGCCACATGGAAAACATCAGTAAAAATAATGATAAGAAAAAGGTATTAGAGTGAGCCTTCAGCAGCTTGGGTTTATATGTGAGTCCTCGTGATGAAATCTGAGCACAGCTGCAGCAGATTGGTGGATGTGGGACTGAAAAATGACTATCTTTGATATCCTCCTATCCTTCATATTGCTTTGAGTGGAAAGGGCAAGTGAAATATTGGCTACAGACAATTTCTGTTGACTTGTTTTGTCACTGTTGTTTTGTGTAATGTCTTTTTGTTGTATATTTACAGTGATATCAGTAGAGATGTGGGTCTTAGTCTTGTGTTAAGACTAGTCAGAGGGTAGGAAACTGAAAGCAGGGGAGAAGCTGGCAAAGGCCAGCAAAGCAACTTGTTAGAGCACAGATCCACTTCATTTTCTTGAAGATCCTGTCCACACTGTCTGGAAAGCATCGATATGTAAACAGCTGGGCTTGCCCATACATGGGTCTGTCGGTGCTTTATATAACCCAGGAAATGTGGCTATTTTGGGCTTTCTAACTCAGTTGCATAAGGCCCTTCCCCCAAGAGATTTGGTTAATAATTTTGGGAAGGTTGGCTGAGCAATTGTCAAGTTCTCAGTGCTTGCAGGCGGGCCTGGCTCGGTGCCACCCAACCAGAGTCCTTCCAGGAGCTGTGGGCTCATCTGGAATGCCACAGAGGGCCCTCATTGTTCTGTCTTTGTGTGGTTTAAAAACTAAATACCATTCTCTCCATTTAAAATTCACTCTCAGCCTTTTGGCCTCTAACCTCTTTGATGGAATAGTCAGCAAATATAATCATCATGTAGAGACTTCTGTGTTTTTGTTTGCTGAATATATTTACCCATTAGCTACTGGATTGCTTCTGGTAGAAGACTATTGTGTGAATCGTATCATGGTATTGGTGGGGTGGAAGGGACTTCAGAGCCCATCCAGTACCACCCTCTCACATCTGTCTGCTGATGCAGCTAATGGTACATTGCTCTTTAGGTGATTTGTCCTTGGTGGGTGGAGGTCACAGGGGACCTGCAGGAATTACATTGGTCTGGTAGCCTGAGACATGTAGGATTTTCAGAATTCCCCCATGGTGAGGAAGGGCCAGAGGAATCCAGGTGTGCTAGTGCTTCTGAATCTGGGAGTCCTGCTCACAAATCTCCAAAATACCACTTCAAAATGCATACAAATGTAACTGATTATCCAGTGAAGGCAAGAGACTGAAGTGTACAGTCCCTACTTCATTTTTGTCTTGTTTGTGAATTTCATATTTTTCTTATTTACTCTGAATGATTATGCATTTTAATTGCTATTAGCTATTTGTGACATTCAGAAGTCATAAATATCAACTGCTCCATTATTTTTATTGTAAACATGTCCTGGAGAAGGAGTTTTATATGGAAGCCTGACTGGGAAATGCATTACAGCAGCATTTTCAAAGTTCACTCACAAGGCTTAAAGGACATTAAAACTCTTACCTTGACCTTCCCATCAGGTGGATACTTTGATTAGTAAAATTAGCCACTTGCTGATGATCAAAGATCATTGGAGTAAATGTCTGTGGCACTTGAATAGTGAGCAGACATCCCCCACTCTGGTCTGGGCCACCACTGGCTTGGTCTGTGTTTTTGGACGTCTCCAGGGTGGACATCACTTCAGGCATTTGAACTTTGGATGTTTCAAGCCTTTTGCCATCTTAGCCAACTGTGGGCTTTACCTTGAGGTTATTGGTTGAATTCTTGAGGTCTTGGAGATGCCAGAGGGCAGATGAGGGGAGCAGATCATTGCTCCTCTCTGCTACCCCAATCTTAAGGCTGCGTGTAAGCTGCTGTTGACAAGCAACCACCATGGCTTTCTGCAAGCAGACAAAGTACTTGGCTGACAGCTGGCATAGTAGAGTTTCCAGTGTTGTCAAAGCTTTATAGACATTTATTCTGACTTAAAACAGAGGTACTAGCTCAAACAGCTGGCCAGCCTCATTATACCAAAAACGTTACTCCTGCTGCTGTGCCTGGGGTAGCTGTTCTTCATATACATTCCTGTGAACTTACTCCAAAAGAGACAGTGCAAGCACCACCAGAATACTCAATGTGAAGAAAACCTGACTTTTGGTTTTGTGGTTTTACTGCAGGGAATGACCATCCGCCCTCTTGTAGACTTGCTGCATGTCAAGAGACAAAGAGAGAGTGCTCCCACAGTGGGTGAGCAGATTCACATTCGGGTAAGTGAGGAATCCAGCAACGTGTGTCTTGAGCTTCTCAAGGGCTTTGCTGGTGGGCAAACGTAGTATGCCTCCAGGGCTCTACAACCCTGCAAACTCCTGTTGATTTTGCCAGAGTCCTCTGCAGGTCAGCCACTTTCTAAGTTTAGAGTCCTGTGCAGCTTTCTAACCAGGGGTTATTATTTGTTTTGCAATAGTGACCTTTTACTCAACTGAGTGTTATGCTAGATGATGCACAAACGTGGTAGACAAAGATGCTAACATGACCAAAAGCTTATCAGAGAATCATAGAGTGAATTGGGTTGGTCGCTCAGCTCCAACCCTGCCTTGGGCTGGTTGCCCCCATTGGATCAGGCTGCCCATTCAGCCTGGCCTTGGGCACCTCCAGGGATAGGGCACCTGCATCAGCACAACCAGTCTCGATATTTAAAAAAGCAAACAGACTAAAACCCCGAAAGAGTAAAACAAACGCTATACTGGGAAGAATCACTGAAGTCCCCATAGCCCAGGGGTGCAGTCTGGTTCACCTTGCTCTCACCATCCAGTTGTTGGCCCTTTCTTACAGAGACTTCATTGCAGACTGATTCAACTCCAGGAGAAAGGAGGGATTTCTGCACCCTTCCCCAGGGCTCTGCATGGCTGAAGGAAAGTGTGGCTGGATCCCACTGTAGCTCCAATGCAATCTGGGGAGCAACTCGCAGAGAATTTGCACCGGGTCTTGTTCAGTTTGATGCTTACAAACCAACAGAGAACTGTGGCGTGGGATGTTTAATTTGATGATGCACCATGTCCAGTGTGAAGTACTTCTCTGAATCTAATTCCTTATGCCCAGTCACACTTCCATAAGCATGTCTCCTTTGGGAATATTTTTGTCTTCTTTTTTGAGTAGCTCGAAATAGAGACATTGGGTCTGGGGACATTTATAAAATGTTTGGCATCCTCACAATTAGGTTGTATTACAGGGCTTTGTCTGAGGTTAACAGAACAGTTCAATAGGCTGAAGAGGCTTTTCCTATAATGAACAGAGAATACTTTCTTCTTTTGTTAGTGTCTGAATAGTAAATCATCTCTGAAAATGTGTTTATTGGGAAATGTGAGCTGAAAATGGCTATGTACCAATTAAGCTAAGTAGACAAGGTAACAATGCAGATAGTTGGAAGGCAGGCATGCAGGGAACCAGAAGCAGCTTTTGTCCTATAATTTCTCAGTCCCAGATAGCTGGGACGTTCAGCGTG